>OX465392.1:0-10000000 GCA_950005105.1 Lycophotia porphyrea
ATAAAAGCCCACGCAGGGTTGGAAGGGAACGAGAGAGCGGATCAGCTGGCGAAAGAGGCCGCATTGAAGTCGAAGAAGAGGCCGGACTACGATCTGTGCCCCGTCTCATTCGTCAAGCGAAGAATCCGATCAGAGACGCTCGACGAATGGAACAGGAGGTACGGATCAGGTGGAACTGCATCGGGCACAAAAATCTTCTTCCCTGACGCGGTGGCGGCGTACAGAGTTGTGCGCAAAATGGTCCCCGACAGCATCACCACGCAAATACTCACGGGGCACGGTGGGTTCTCTGCATACTTGAGTCGCTTCAAGTGTAAAGAGAGCCCATCGTGCGCTTGTGAGCACAGCAAAGAAGAGACGGTGCTCCACATACTGCTGGAGTGCCCAATCACTGCCAGAGCCAGGTTTGAGGCAGAGCAACAGCTTGGTGTTGTACTTGTAGCCGAAAATCTCCCAAACCTGATGACGGACAATCTAAGGCGAAAAACATTTTTAGAATATTGTATTAAAATTGCAACCGTAGTAATAAGTAGAAATAAGTAGGTAAGAAATAGTAATACTTGATTATATAATAAGTATATAGTTTAAGTATTATGATAACCCTTAAATATAAATTAAATTAAAAATGTACAAATAAGAACAAGAGAAAAAAAAAAAAAAAAAAAAAAAAAAAAAAAAAAAAAAAAAAATTAAGAAAGTATAATAGTATAAGTCACTATAGTATAAGTCACTATAGTGTAAGAAATAGGTATATAAAAAATAGACATTAATTGTAGTCTCTGCTGTCCCTACCGAGAGGAAGTAGTCTCTCCGGATTCCCTAGAATAGTTTTAAAAATAAATATAAGCAGCCGAATGACCAAATATGCTTAAAAACGGCTCTGATCATGTCAGAGGGCACTGGCAAGGCAGGAGTGGTTTTTAGTCGGTTCAAGTCCGACACTACCTCGACTCCCCCACACCCTGTGGAGTAGTCGAGGTGTCCGTGGGGATTTCCCACTCCTGCCAGGAAAAAAAAAAAAAAAAAAAAAAAAGAAAAAAAAAAAAAAAAAAAAAAAAAAAAAAACCTAACCTAACCTAACCTAACCTAACCTAACCTAACCTAACCTAACCTAACCTAACCTAACCTAACCTAACCTAACCTAACCTAACCTAACCTAACCTAACCTAACCTAACCTAACCTAACCTAACCTAACCTAACCTAACCTAACCTAACCTAACCTAACCTAACCTAACCTAACCTAACCTAACCTAACCTAACCTAACCTTACCTAACCTAACCTAACCTAACCTAACCTAACCTAACCTAACCTAACCTAACCTAACCTAACCTAACCTAACCTAACCTAACCTAACCTAACCTAACCTAACCTAACCTAACCTAACCTAACCTAACCTAACCTAACCTAACCTAACCTAACCTAACCTAACCTAACCTAACCTAACCTAACCTAACCTAACCTAACCTAACCTAACCTAACCTAACCTAACCTAACCTAACCTAACCTAACCTAACCTAACCTAACCTAACCTGAAAGATACAAAATTGAACATATACTGGATACAAAACTTAAAGCAGAAAACATAAAATGTATTATGGTGGACAAAAGAAGAAAAAAGTTCATGGAGTATTGCTTAAAACTAGTAGAAACAGTCGTAAAGAGAAACAAGTAACAAAAGTATGATGACCGTATATTATAGAATATATTGTACATCATACACTGAAATTTATTAAGGGATATTGTAATTAAAAGTAAGAATAAGCTTAGTTTAAGTAACATAATAAGTACTAGATTTAAACCCACCGTGTAAGAATAATGTGTTAAGAATATAATTATACTGGCCCAAAAAGCTCAGACATTATAGTGGGTATTGTAAACTCAAATTATGCCAAAATATATACATATGTAAAATAGATTTAAATTGTAGTCATAAGTACACTATAAGATAAAAAGTAAGGATAATCTGTAAACTAGAAACCTAAGGAAACAATGTGCCAGAAGTTTGCTGTCAGTAATTAAATAAAGAGAACTGTGTATGCTGTAAACCCGATACCTAAAATAAAGTTATAAAATAAGAAATCTAGAGTAGAGTAGATAGATAAGACCGGAATCCCACCGGGAAATTGCATGCAAGAGATAGAAAGATAGAAAGACAAAGTATGAGGAATAAAAGTACGAGAGGAATACTTGATAGAACTGGAATGAAAGAGTAGCATAAGATAAAATAGGCTCTGATATTATGTCAGAGGAAGTAGTAATAAAAAAAAAAAAAAAAAAAAAAAAAAAAAAAAAAAAAAAAAAAAAAAACCTAACCTAACCTAACCTAACCTAACCTAACCTAACCTAACCTAACCTAACCTAACCTAACCTAACCTAACCTAACCTAACCTAACCTAACCTAACCTAACCTAACCTAACCTAACCTAACCTAACCTAACCTAACCTAACCTAACCTAACCTAACCTAACCTAACCTAACCTAACCTAACCTCGGAATACAAACTTAGAACGTAAAACTTTATAATATAATATCTGAATGGAAAGTAATACGGGCATAAATATATAGTTAAAATAAAGATAAAGATAGGGTAATTGTAACGGAAATAGTTAAGGATACAAATAGGATTTATTAACAGTAGTACAAAAGGATATTTATATAAATTAATGGTACTTTAAAACATATAGTATGAAGAAACATTTTAAATATGGAGAAAAACGGCGTAAAACAGTAGTAACAAAATTTAGAAAAAAGACGCGTGTTAAAATATGAACCAAACAAAAGTTGAAAGAGATAGAACTTAAATATGGTCTCTGAGGCCGCCTAAAAGTAAGCCAAGGCAAAAAAGTTGGACAACAAGGGCTCTGATCCTCATGTCAGAGGGACACTGGCTGGGCAGGAGTGGGTTTTAGTCGGTTCGAGTCC
This sequence comes from Lycophotia porphyrea, assembly GCA_950005105.1. Taxonomy (NCBI): domain Eukaryota; kingdom Metazoa; phylum Arthropoda; class Insecta; order Lepidoptera; family Noctuidae; genus Lycophotia; species Lycophotia porphyrea. The sequence goes on from OX465392.1 coordinate 2,925, forward strand.
GACACTACCTCGACTGTCTCATAACCTATGAGGCAGTCGAGGTGTCCGTGGGGATTTCCCACTCCTGCCAAAACAAAGAAAAAAAAAAAAAAAAAAAAAAAAAAAACCTAACCTAACCTAACCTAACCTAACCTAACCTAACCTAACCTAACCTAACCTAACCTAACCTAACCTAACCCGTTGATATCTTCGCTTCCAGACGCGCGATTTTGACGCTGTTTTCAGCTCAAATTGACATCACTAGGCGTCCGCCTACGTATTGACCACCCCGCACTGACCTGCACCCCTGGATAAAATATTTACCACCTACCCCTAGTTTTTTAATACATTTTTAAAGTAAATCGTCTAAATTAATTGTTTTTCCAAATTTTCTTTGCAATCTAACACCAAATTATAGTTTCAATAGTACTCACCCTTCATCCCTGTGTCCCGGTCCGCGTTCCGTGAGCCGGCGTCCCAGTTGGAGGCTGATAACCTAAATTTTTTGGTTCAAAAACTGGTTTTTTGACCATAACTCCAGAATTTTCTTCGGCGCTCATCCCGTTTTATTTCACAGTTCGCTAGCCCGCGCGGAGACGCGTCTCTGGACGTATCGCACGTGCGTCTAGCTGAAATAAAACATAAATATTTTTTAAAAAATTGTCATTTTCACGTAGTTTCTGCTAGTACCAAAATCCACGTAAGGGGATAAGAGAAATATAAAAACGTTGATATCTTCGCTTCCAGACGCGCGATTTTGACGCTGTTTTCAGCTCAAATTGACATAACTAGGCGTCCGCCTACGTATTGACCACCCCGCACTGACCTGCACCCCTGGATAAAATATTTACCACCTACCCCTAGTTTTTTAATACATTTTTAAAGTAAATCGTCTAAATTAATTGTTTTTCCAAATTTTCTTTGCAATCTAACATCAAATTATAGTTTCAATAGTACTCACCCTTCATCCCTGTGTCCCGGTCCGCGTTCCGTGAGCCGGCGTCCCAGTTGGAGGCTGATAACCTAAATTTTTTGGTTCAAAAACTGGTTTTTTGACCATAACTCCAGAATTTTCTTCGGCGCTCATCCCGTTTTATTTCACAGTTCGCTAGCCCGCGCGGAGACGCGTCTCTGGACGTATCGCACGTGCGTCTAGCTTAAATAAAATTTTGCCCACCCACTCGCCCTTTGGCTTATAGAAAGGGTAGAACTTAGGATTTCGGCCAAAAATTTTTATCCAGGTTTTGATTTTGGACGTTTGTGGGGACCGTAAAACCCCTTTTTTTTTATCTATACATTTTATTTTATTGATAAGACGAGTCCTTTTTCTAGGATCAAAATTTTTCAGTAATAATTTATTAACATTTTAATTCTATTTATTATTTATACATTAATAATTTTATCAAAATTTTCAATTCTATTATATTAATTACATTTTATATCTGTGATCCCCCCTTTACAGGGATCCAGATACTTATTCTAGTCCCCTCTGACACGTCCAAAATATGCTCGGGCTAAGGACCCCCCAAAAGCCGAAGGCTGCTGAGGAGGGTTCGGGTTCGGGGGAGGAGGGCCCAGCGCCAGCTGGCCCCTCAGTAAGGCGCAGCATCGGGGAGTGGGAAGCGGAGAAACATAAATCGGGGCAACCCCAGAAAGGCAAAACACCACCCACAAGGGCACCCGTTCCCACCCCCCCAAACAAGACAGTTGGACCCACCTCCCCAAAACCCAACCCCAAAAGCACAATAACCCAACGGGCAAGGACCGGAACTTACGGTCTGCCGGGGAAGGTCTTGGAGAGCCCTCCTCGAGAACAGCCACCAATCAAGTACCTAAACAGGACCTCGGAAGCCAAGGCGTGTCTCTCCAAGGCCAAGATTAACTTAGAAAGCTCCAGGAATCTAAAAAAGGAGATCAAAGATGCGATCACAAAAGCTGTAGAGAGACTCTATCACCTTGTCAGGGAGGGAGAGATGGAGAGGGCCGAAACATCCGGAGAGGTAGTCGTACCCGAGAAGGCCCCCAGGGACCTGATACCGACCCCCAGTGCGCCGACGGAGCTCGTGATGCAGCTCATGGAGAACCTCCAGCAGCACAAAAAGGCGCTGGAGGAATGCCAGCTGCACACGCGGGCGCTGTCGGAGCAACTTACACAGGCACCTCGCTTTGTCGCGGGCCAGGGGCCCTCGTTCGCTGAGATGGCCGCCGTCCCTAAGCAGCACATCCAAGCGCCTCTTCACTCGATGGTCGTGTCATCAGTTGATGACAAGGACACGGGTGAAGAGGTGATTGAGAAGCTAAGGACGGCGGTAGATGCCAGGAATGAGGGCACCAGGGTGGAAAGGCTGCGGAAAGCGAGGGACCAGAAGGTGGTGGTCGGTTTCAGGACCAGGGAGGAGCTGACTCGGGTGAAAGACAAAATACAAAAGGCCGGAAACCTCGTGGTGGAGGAGGTCAAAAATAAGGACCCCCTTATCATCCTAAAAGACGTCCTCTCCTGTCACTCTGATGTGGAGGTCACAGAGGCGCTGAAGCGCCAAAACACCCACCTGATTGGGGACGTGCCTGCGGATGATGTGAGGATGGGGGTAAAGTACCGTCGTAGGACGAGGAACACCCACATGTCCCACATCATCATGCAGGTGTCCCCTTCTGTGTGGCAGAGGCTGACTAACGCGGGTCGAGTGCACATCGACTTGCAGCGGGTGCGCGTGCTGGATCAGTCGCCACTTATCCAGTGCACTCGCTGCTTGCGCTTCGGCCATGGCCGTAAACTGTGCACTGAACCCGCCGACCTCTGCACACACTGTGGAGACTCCCACCTCAGAGTCGACTGCCCCGCACGGCTGGCTGCCGAACCGCCGAAGTGCAGAAACTGCGTGACCGCGAAACAGGGGAAGACCGAGCATAACGCCTTCGACAGTGAGTGCCCAACTCGCGTAAAGTGGGACGCATTGGCGCGACTGTCGGTGGCGTACTGCTAAGGTCCAACCAGCGGCAACAAGAGGTGGCTCATCCAGGGATTCCCGAACACGCCCGAGCGCGCGTAAGGATTACCAGGTAATCCAAGCGAATCTGCAGAGGAAGAACCTAGCAACCCAAGAGCTCATGATTGTGGCTAGCGAGCGGAGGGTTGCGTTCGCATTGCTCCAGGAGCCGTATGTGGGTGGGGTTAAAAGGATGCGAGACTACCGGGGAGCGAGAGTCTACCAGTGCGCTGAACAAGGAGGTGGAACTGTGAAGGCGGCAATAGTCGTCTTCGACCACGACCTAGACGTCACACAGTGTCCGAAACTCACCACCAACAACATCGTGGTGGTGAGGATCCGTACCAGCGCCTGGGAAATCGCAGTAGTCTCCTTCTACTTTGAACCAGACCAGCCCATACAGCCATACCTGGAGCAACTTTTGCAGATTCGCGAGGAAATAGGCCCCACGAGGATGATCATTGGCGGCGACGCCAACGCCAAGAGCACCTGGTGGGGTAGCCTGGTGACCGACAGCAAGGGAGAGGACATGTCGGGAACCCTGGAGGAAATGGGCTTGCAGATACTCAACGTCGGCAACACTCCGACCTTCGACACCGTCAGAGGAAACACCCTGTACAGCAGTTTCGTTGATGTAACAGCCTGCTCAATGGAGCTGCTGGACTTGGTGGAGGACTGGCGGGTCGAGGAAGGCCTCACGGGCTCGGACCACAACGGTATAGTTTTCAAAATTAATCTTCTTAAATCAAAAGGTATAAAGGTAAATAGGACAACAAGATTATACAACACTAGGAAAGCTAATTGGAGCCAATTTCATGTGAAACTGGCCCAATTAAAAGCTGAAGCAAATTTAAATGTAACTGAAATTAGCAAAATTAATAATAAAACAGACCTGGAACAAAACGTTAACAAATATATAGCCAAAATTATAGAATCTTGTGAAGAAACATTAGATAAAATTAGCAATAACACACAACTAACTATACCGTGGTGGTCCAAAGAGCTCGCTGAGCTGATGTCGGAGGTGAACACCCGAAGACGCCGCATCCGGTGCGCTGCACCAGTCCGGAGGCAAAAGGTCGTCGATGAGTACCTGCAAGCAAAACATAAGTATGAGTCCCTAGCTTTAAAGGCGCAGACGGAAGGATGGAAGGCCTACTGTGGGAAACAGGATAGGGAGGGAATGTGGGAGGGGATCTATAGGGTCATAGGACGGACCACCAAGAGACAAGAGGACTTGCCGTTGGTGAAAGATGGAGTGCCACTGAATGCACAGCAGTCGGCCTTGCTGCTGGCCGAGACCTTCTACCCCGAAGACCTAGAAGTGGGAGAAACTGCCGACCACCGTCGGACACGCGAAGCGGCCTGTCGTGTAAACGAGTGGACGCATGATGAACAACATGACCCACCGTTTACACTTCAGGAGCTGAAAACCGCGGTTGAAAGCTTCAACCCGAAGAAGGCACCCGGGGCGGACGGTCTCACAGCCGATATCTGTGCCCAGGCTATATTCCGGGACCCAGGGACGTTCCTTGCATTGGCCAACAAGTGCCTCGAGCACGGACACTTCCCTGGGGCCTGGAAGGTGGCCACAGTGGTAGTCCTCCGAAAGCCCGGCAAGGATTCCTACACCACCCCAAAGTCATACAGGCCGATCGGCCTCCTACCAGTCTTAGGCAAAACGCTGGAAAAACTTCTAGTAGCCAGGTTAAAGTGGCACCTTATCCCGAGGTTTAGTACTCGCCAGTTTGGTTTCATGCCACAGAAGAGCACCGAGGACTCCCTCTACACCATGATACAACATATCAAGGGGAAGCTTAGGGAAAAGAAGCTGATCACTGTTGTATCACTGGACATAGAGGGAGCCTTCGATAGCGCATGGTGGCCGGCCATCAGGACCAGACTGGCTGAGGAAAAGTGCCCGGTAAACCTCAGGAGGCTGCTGGACAGCTATTTGACTGGTAGGAGTGTCCGAGTTAGGTACGCAGGTGCCGAGTGCCGAAAGGACATGACAAAGGGGTGTGTGCAAGGGTCCATTGGTGGTCCGATCCTATGGAACCTGATTCTCGACCCTCTGCTGAAGGGGCTGGAAGAGCGGGGAGACTACTGCCAGGCTTTTGCCGATGACGTGGTTATGATCTTCGACGGTGACACAGCGTTGGAAGTTCAAGGACAGGCCAATGCCGCCCTCGAGTATGTTCGGGGGTGGGGCATCCGAAATAAGCTAAAGTTTGCACCGCATAAAACTTGTGCAATGGTGGTTACCAAAAAGCTTAAGTACGATGTCCCGCTCCTGAGCATGGGCGGGGTAGACATTGGCATGTCCAAGGAAATAAAAATACTGGGGCTCACCGTCGACCACCAGCTCACTTTCAACACCCACGTCGCGAACGTTTGCAGGAAAGCTGTTAACATTTACAAACAGCTAGCACGAGCGGCCAAAGTGAGCTGGGGCCTTCACCCGGAGATCATCCGCGTCATCTACACGGCAGCGGTCGAACCGATAATCCTCTATGCCGCTAGCGCTTGGGCACCTGCCGCCAAAAAAGTAGGGGTTGTAAAACAGCTTGGCGTGGTCCAGAGGGGGTTTGCGCAGAAGCTGTGCAGAGCCTACCGCACGGTCTCCCTGAACTCGGCACTGTTGCTGGCCGGGATACTCCCCCTTGACCTTCGTGTGCGGGAAGTGGCTGCGCTGTACGAGGCCAGGAGGGGGTTGTCCCTGCCAGTGCTTGGGGGCAGGGAGGTCGAGCGCATGGCTCCAGCAGCGGAAGCCCCGCACCCCGCGGACCAAGTCAACTTAGAGTTCGGAAGCCTGGTAGACGAGGAACAATACGGAAACCACAGTGATTTCGCTGTGCGAATATTCACTGACGGCAGCAAGATTGAGGGCAGGGTCGGAGCGGCGCTATCCTTGTGGAATGGTGCCACCGAAACCAGGGCCCTCAAACTTGCTTTGCCGTCTTACTGCACCGTCTACCAGGCGGAGCTTCTGGCCCTACAAAGAGCGGCAGGAGAGGTGCTCAAGCGCAAAGAAACAACGTTCGGCATCTTCAGCGACTCCAAGGCGGCCCTTCAGTCGGTCGTAAATGCAAGTTCCCCCCATCCCCTGGCAGTGGAAACAAGGGACACCATCCGTCGCTGCAAGCTCCAGAACAAGAGTGTCTCCTTGTTCTGGATAAAGGCCCACGCGGGCTTGGAGGGAAACGAGCGAGCCGACCAACTCGCGAAGGAAGCTGCCATGAGGTCGAAGAAGAAGCCGGACTACGACCTGTGCCCCGTTTCATTCGTCAGGCGGCAGATCCGTATGGAGTCGCTTGGCGAATGGAACCACAGGTATCAGCAGGGTGAATCAGCAGGGGTCACTAAAATGTTCCTCCCAGACGCGATCGACGCCTACAGAATAGTGCGAAAAATAAAACCAGCAGGAATATTAACACAATTCTTAACGGGGCACGGTGGGTTCTCCGAATACTTGCATCGCTTTAAGTGTAAGGAGAACCCAGCGTGCGTCTGCGAACCAGAAAAGGTAGAATCGATCGCACACATCCTTACTGAATGCCCTGTATTCGAAAGAGAGCGATACAATGTCGAACATAAATTGGCGATAAGTTTAAATAAAAACAGCATTAAAACGATTATGTTAGACAATAAAACCAGACATATTTTGTTAGATTACTGCTTATCACTCGCAACCAAGGTGATCGAGCGAAATAAAGTAATTTAAAACACTGTGCTTTTCCAAATATGGACGTTTCTTGATTGGAAAAGATATTTAGATTAAGCATAGAATAACGCAAAATTTAATTAAAAAGTTATAATATTTCGATGTAATTAAATAAAATACAGAATAAATCACTTCAAATTTGTTAAATTTCTTTTCAAAATTATATAATAAATTATTAAATAAAGCAGCGTAAATGATATGTCTAAAAAGGTCTCTGACTACGTCAGGGGGACACAAGCAGAGCAGGAGTGGGTTTTAGTCGGTTCGAGTCCGACACTACCTCGACTGTCTCACAAACAGTGAGGCAGTCGAGGTGTCCGTGGGGATTTCCCACTCCTGCCAAAACAAAAAAAAAAAAAAAAAAAAAAAAAACCTAACCTAACCTAACCTAACCTAACCTAACCTTTTTTTTTTTTTTTTTTTTTTTTTTTTTTTTTTTTTTTTTTTTTTTTTTTGACGCTGGGAAAAAATGCATTACGCATACCCTCCCGTCGGGGGACGGGAGGGGTATGTGGGACTCCCCGGGCGAACCCGGTATACCCACTAAAACGACCCAGCGCATTCCCGCTTCGTCAGAGTGGAGGGGGACTGGGAAACCGGCACAGCCTTTACTTCCAGTCCCCCGCCGACGATTGCAAGGCAAGACCCCTCACACCCTCACGGGTGTGGGGGGTCGGGAATGACCGACGGTGGTGACGGCTGCAATGCAGGCGGAGGCACCCCCGTGCCTGCCGCCCGCCCGTCACCATGAGGAGGGAGGGCACGACGCCTTCTCCCCCTTCTCCGTCTGCGGAGCGGCGCAGCGAGAGGGTCGTCCTCCCTCGCCCGCTCCGCCTCCTCCTTCTGCAAGAGTACGTCCTCGCAGAAGGAGGCTACTGCCGACCAGGCCTCCTCGCTCCCCAGCATGGCGTTAACCACGCCGGGAAGCGAGAGGTCCGGTCCGACCACCGCGGTGAGACCGCGGCGCAGCTCGGACCACGCCGGGCACTCCTCGAGGGTGTGCTGCGCCGTGTCCTCCGCCGCGCCGCAGTCGTGGCACGCCGGGGTTTCCTCCCTCCCGATCCGGTGCAGGTGCGATCCGAAGCATCCATGCCCAGACAACACCTGCACCAGACGGAAAGAGAGGAAACCGTGGGACCGCTCGAGCCAGCCCTGCAGGACCGGACCGAGCGCATCCAACGTCCGGCGGCCAAAGGCGGCGCTGGCGAGGTCCTCCGTCCAATGGAGGACGATGGCGTCCTTCGCCTCTCGCCGCACCGCCTCCCGCTCTTCGCCCATGGGGCGCTCCCCGAGCGCCTTTCGGCGCGCCGTCCACTCGTACACTCTGGCGAGCACCCAAGCCTCCAATTCCCATGGAGGGGTGCCCGCCAGAGCGCACGCCGCCGAAAAGCCCACTGAGCGGTAAGCCCTCGCCACCCGCTGTGCAATAGCCCGCTGGGGCCTGCGGATGGCGGTAGCGTTCTCCCTCCTATGGAGGGAGTCCGCCCAGATGGGTGCCCCATATAGGGCCATGCTCCGCAAAATGCCGGCATAGAGGCGCCGGCACTTCGCCTTGGGCCCCCCCAGGTTTGGGAGGAGCCATGAGAGGGCGTCCGCGGCCTTCAACAGGCGCGTCGACAGCCCACTGAAATGCGGGCCGAAGCGCCACCTGTCGTCCAGCACCAGCCCCAGATATTTCATCCGGGGCTGGACCCCTATACGGACGCCCTCCACGACGATGTGGCCGTCGGGAGGGCAGCGCTGCCGGGGACCGCGAAAGAACACGGCCTCCGTTTTGTGCAACGCCACCCTCAATCCCAAGCGGCGGATCCTCTCTGCCACCAAGGATCCGCCAGCCGAGGCCAAACAAGCCGCGTCGGCGAAGTTCCTCCCCCGGGCAGTAAGGAGAGTGTCATCCGCGTAGCAGATGACACTCGTGCCCGGGAGGAGGGCTCCCCGCAAGAGCCAGTCGAAGCCGATGTTCCACAAGGGAGGGCCTAGCACCGACCCCTGTGGAACACCGGACTCTGCGCCGTACCGCCTCACCGTGGCCAGCCTGTCTACGAGGAGGACCTCTCGGCCCTCCAAGTAACTGGCCAGCAGGTCCCGCAAGTATTGGGGCACTCCGTGATATCGGAGTGCCTCCAATATCGTCGAGTGGGGGACGGAGTTGAAGGCGTTGGCAATGTCGAACGACACCGCCAGCACTCCGTCCCCCGCCTCCACCGCCTCCTTCACCTGGCCCTTGAGTAGGGCCAGCGCATCGATCGTCGAACGCCCACGACGGAAACCGAATTGGGCGTCCGACAGATCCGGCCCTACCCCCCTCAGGTGGCTTTCCAGTCTCCCGGCGACAATCCCCTCGAACATTTTACCGACCTCATCGAGTAAAACGATGGGCCGGTATGCCGAGGGTGAGTCCACCGGGCGACCCTCCTTTCGGAGGAGGCATAACTGCCCCTCCTTCCACAGTTTCGGGAACCTCCCAGCCGTAAAACACAGGCTGAAGAGGTCCCGAAACCTGTCCTCCATTTCGGTGGCGGCGATCGCCACCACCCGCGCGGGGACGCCGTCCGGCCCGGGGGCGGTCTTCTTCGCGCGGAGGCTCAAAACCCCCGCGTAGAATTCCGCCGACGTGACCGGGGGCACCTCCGCCTCCGGTGGAGCCGCCCCTTGCGGGGGATCCATTGTTGGTGGGGCGAAGTCGGTCCTGCCCGGAAACAGGGACCGAACCACCCCATCCAACAGTGCCGGCTCGAGGGTCTCCGACAGTGGGGGACCATAGGGGCGGAGCTGATTCCGCGCCGCCTTGTACGGTCTCCCATAGGGGTCCCTGTCGAGACCCTCCAGCATCTCGGCCCTCGCCGAGTCCTGCGCAGCGCCCATTGCAGACTTGAGGGCCACCGTAGCCTCTCGGTAAGAGGCGTACAGGCGGTCCTCCTCCGCCCGGACTCGGTTCTGGGCGCTGCGCCGCCGGCTCCGCGTGTAGGCCCTTCGGGCCGCCACGCAGGTGGCCCGGAGCCCCGCCAGCTCCTCCGTCCACCAGTACACGGCACGACGGGGAGGCGGACGGCGAGACCGAGGCATGCAGGAGTTGCACACCTCGGTCAAGGACCCCCGTAGCCGGACCGCTGCGGCGTCCACGTCCGGGGCCTCCTCGACAGGGGGAGGCGACAGCCAGTCCTGGAGGAAGGCAGCCTCCCTGGCTGCCTCCCGGTCCAGGCGGGTGAGCGCCCACCGCGGGAAGGGAGATTGCCCAGCGCGGGCCGTCCCCCCTCCCCGCTGTGTGGAGATGTCGAACCGCACGTAACGGTGGTCTGACAAGGTCTCCACCAGCTCCACCCGCCAGTTCACAACGCGGGCGGCCAGCGCGGGGGTGGCGAACGAGACGTCCACCACCGACCCGCCCCGTTGCCGCACACACGTGTGGACCGCCCCCCTGTTGAGGAGGGACACACCGCACGAGGCCGTCCAAAACTCGACGGCGCGTCCCCGGACGTTACAACCGGCGGCCGGGTTGCCCCAGGCCGCCGACTTGGCGTTGAGGTCGCCGAGCACCACGACCTGGCGTGGTGCCGCCCTCCCTACGACAGCAGTGAGGATCTCTAAGAAATCCTCAAAGTCCGAGAGAGGGCGGTTTGGGGAGAAATACACCCCCACTATCGCTATCTCTCCCCACGCGGCGGCCACGTATCCCGGTCCCCTCTCTAAGAGCGAGAGGGGAGGGGAGTCTGTGGAAGACCGCGCCACCAACGCCACTAGGCCATCCCGGTCGCCCAGCCAACGGCCAGGGACCGAGTATGGTTCGGCGACCACCGCCAAGTCCACCAACCACTCAGCCATGGTCTGCATCAGCAGATCCTGGGCTGTCCTGCAGTGGTTGGCGTTCGCCTGAAGGATGCGATGTTCGACTCTGGGCATTAGTCGGACATCGCACCCTCCTCCGCTGCCGCCGCAGGAACGGCGGCGTTAGCGGCAACAGCTAGCGCAGACCCGGTCGGCGCCTGCGCTTTGCCACGCTTAGGGGGGGGATTGCACCTCCTCCCCATCGTGACGTGGCCTGCCAGGCGGCCACTGGCGGCACACACCGCGCAGTGCGGCGTGGCGGCCTGGCAGGAGGAGGCTTTGTGGCCCTCCTTGCCGCAGCGGTAGCAAGTGTCCGACCGATCCACTTTGGACGGACACAGGGGCCGGGTGTGGCCGATGCCGAAGCACCGGAAACACCGCAAAGGCTGGTCCTCGAGCGCCCGAACCGCACCCGAGCTAAACCCGACTTGAAGCCGTCCTTTTGCAAGGACGGCTTTGGCAGCTGCGATTGGGCACTCGAGGCGGATTGTGCCCATTCCGCCGCGGCCGGGCCTTATGTCCCGGCCTTGGACCGCCGCTGCACCACAGCCCCCTACCGCTGCGACCGCCGCCACTACCTCCTCCTTGGTGACGGAGTCATCCAACTCCGTCACTTCGATGGCCGCCGACTTGACCGGCCGGGCCACCTTCGCCGAGTCCGCGATGACCTCTTTCAGCTTGGCTGCAAAGAGGTCCGCGTTGGCGCTGCCTTGCGCCCCCGGGAACTCGAATAGTCGAGCCCCGGCTTGGGTTCGCCGGCAAGACACTTTGCCGATCCCCAGTTGGGTGGGATCGGCATTGGCACGCGCCCGCGTCAATATGGACGCGTATGTGTCCCCCCGCTCCGCAGCCTCCGCGGTGAGTGTCACCACGACGGCCGCGGTGCTTGGAGGAACGAGCCTCCCCTTTCCCTTTCCTTTCCCCTTCCCCTTTCCCTTGCCAGTCGTCTGTGGCTGGCTGGCCAGGGTGGTTGCGGGGACGGCAGGGACGGCTGTCGGCGCCTTTTTGGCCTTGCCCTTCCCCCTACGGACCACTTCCGTCCACCCTGGCTGGTTGGACGGGGTGGTGGCTGGAAGAAGGGCGTCTTCCTCCTGGGAGGACGGCCCCGGCTCACACTGCCTCTTATCCGCCGCGAGCGGCGGTCGGAGGCGTTTCTCCGGCAAGAGCCGGTCCTCAATGCCTGCGAAGCAGGCTCTTGTGAAGGCCCTCTCCTCCATTACGACCTTGCGGATGACATCCTCAAGGTTGGAGGAGGGGCCCTCTGCCGCCGGGCTCGCCTTGGCCCGTTGTGGCTGGGCCGAGACAGGGCCCTCTGCCACAGGGCCTGCCTTGGCCTGCCCTGGCCGGGCCGTGGCTTCAGCCAGCTTCTGATGAAGCTGGCTGACCTCCGACTGCAGGCGATCCACTTTCACCTGCAATTGCCGCGTCTCGTCGGTCGCTTTGCGCTGGACCAGCTCCGTTACGATGCCGCGCATGCTCGCGGCCCGACACTTAAGGGCCTTTTGAATTGTCCCTTTTAGATTGGAGGACTTAGAGGCGACATCCACTATCTCCTCTTCGTCCTCCTCCGCCATTTGCTCCAGCTCGGCCAGGGAGTGGTCCGCGTACACAACGCGGGACGCGCCGTACCCGGACTTGGCCCGGGCAACGCGCGCCCGCTGCTCCTTCGCAATGACCTGCTCCTCCAGGTCTTGCTGGAGCTGCGCCCGTCTAGCCAGGTCCAGCTGGCGCTGGGCGTCCGCAAGCCCAACGACGTGGGTGTCCGCAGCTGTCGTTGGCTTTTTTGCCTTCAACTGCCGCGCCGACCCCGACCCCGATGAGCCCTCGGACCCATCCTTTCGGAAGGCCCGCTTACGCGACTGCGCATCGGCCGCGTCCGACACACTGACGAATGTGTCGGAGTCTGACGACTCGTCCGCCCTTCCGAAGAAGCTAACCGCAGACGGCGCGCGGCTAGCCTCTGACGCCGAAGCGTCGGAGTGGCCCTGAGAAGGGCCTTTTGGTTGGCCCTGAGAAGGGCCTTTGGGTTGGCCCTGAGAAGGGCCTTCGGGTTGGCCCTGAGAAGGGCCTTTTTTGAACCGCCCGGAGGCGTCCCGCGTGGGTTTAGGCATTGCCTAAAATAAAATAAAATTCCGCAAACTCGAGAGCAACAAGACAAATATAGCTACGAGAGCACAGAGCACTTTGGCCAGTCCCAGTCTGCCACTCCGTTACGGTGGTCAGAACTGGGCTGTTTCCAGGGGACGCGACGTGGACGCAAGCTCTGTGGGGTGGTCCCCCAACCTAACCTAACCTAACCTAACCTAACCTAACCTTTTTTTTTTTTTTTTTTTTTTGACGCTGGGAAAAAATGCATTACGCATACCCTCCCGTCGGGGGATGGGAGGGGTATGTGGGACTCCCCGGGCGGCCAAACACCACGGTATACCCACTAAAACGACCCAGCGCATTCCCGCTTCGTCATAGTGGAGGGGGACTGGGAAACCGGCACAGCCTTTACTTCCAGTCCCCCGCCGACGAACACACAAGGCGGACCCCCCTCTTGTCCTCACGGCACGGACGTGGAGGGGGGGTTCGGGAATGACCGACGGAGGTGACGGGTGCAATGCGGGCGGAGGCACCCCCGCGCCTGTCGCCCGCCCGTCACCGTGAGGAGGGAGGGCAAACGCCCCTTCCCCCCCCCCGCCCGCAGAGCAGCGCAGCGAGAGTAAACTCCCGCTGGCGCTCCGCCTCCTCCTTCTGCGAAATCGCAGAAGGAGGCAACCGCTGACCAGGCCTCTCGCTCCCCAGCACGGTGTTCACGCACGCACGCCGGGAAGCGTGAGGCCCAGTCGCCCGCAAGGTGACGGGTGCAATGCGGGCGGAGGCACCTTCGTGCCTGTCGCCCGCCCGTCACCGTGAGGAGGGAGGGCAAATGCCCCTTCCCCCCCTCTCCGCTAGCGGAGCGGCGCAACGAGAGGGACCTCCCGCGCGCGCTCCGCTGACCAGGCCTCCTCTCCACACTCCCCAGCATGGCCTCGACCACGCCGGGAAGCGGGAGGCCCAGTCCCCCGCGGTACTCCCCTGCTGTGCCCTCTGCTATGCCCGCTGCTCAGAGGGCACGCAGGGGAACGCACACCGCACATCGCATGAGTCATCACACGACGTGCGGTGCGCCCCTCCCCAGAAAGCGCCTGGTGGTTTTTTGTTGCGTCTATTTCTTATGGAATTAGACCAAGAACAGGGCGGCAACCACGTGAAGGTAACACACCAGACTTGCCTTGAGGATCTACACGACCGTAGCGCTCCCCCTCAAGACCCCGCCACCCTACCGCCTCTGAGGGAGGCAGTAAGGTAGACCTGCATCTATGCTACCAAGCAAAGCATGTGCAAAGCTTGTCGTTGTGCAACCGCGAAAGCATAAATACAGATCCGCCCCAACCTAACCTTTTTTTTTTTTTTTTTTTTTTTTTTTTTTTTTTTTTTTTTTGACGCTGGGAAAAAATGCATTACGCATACCCTCCCGTCGGGGGATGGGAGGGGTATGTGGGACTCCCCGGGCGGCCAAACACCACGGTATACCCACTAAAACGACCCAGCGCATTCCCGCTTCGTCATAGTGGAGGGGGACTGGGAAACCGGCACAGCCTTTACTTCCAGTCCCCCGCCGACGAACACACAAGGCTGACCCCCCTCTTGTCCTCACGGCACGGACGTGGAGGGGGGGTTCGGGAATGACCGACGGAGGTGACGGGTGCAATGCGGGCGTAGGCACCCCCGCGCCTGTCGCCCGCCCGTCACCGTGAGGAGGGAGGGCAAACGCCCCTTCCCCCCCCCCGCCCGCAGAGCAGCGCAGCGAGAGTAAACTCCCGCTGGCGCTCCGCCTCCTCCTTCTGCGAAATCGCAGAAGGAGGCAACCGCTGACCAGGCCTCTCGCTCCCCAGCACGGTGTTCACGCACGCACGCCGGGAAGCGTGAGGCCCAGTCGCCCGCAAGGTGACGGGTGCAATGCGGGCGGAGGCACCTTCGTGCCTGTCGCCCGCCCGTCACCGTGAGGAGGGAGGGCAAATGCCCCTTCCCCCCCTCTCCGCTAGCGGAGCGGCGCAACGAGAGGGACCTCCCGCGCGCGCTCCGCTGACCAGGCCTCCTCTCCACACTCCCCAGCATGGCCTCGACCACGCCGGGAAGCGGGAGGCCCAGTCCCCCGCGGTACTCCCCTGCTGTGCCCTCTGCTATGCCCGCTGCTCAGAGGGCACGCAGGGGAACGCACACCGCACATCGCATGAGTCATCACACGACGTGCGGTGCGCCCCTCCCCAGAAAGCGCCTGGTGGTTTTTTGTTGCGTCTATTTCTTATGGAATTAGACCAAGAACAGGGCGGCAACCACGTGAAGGTAACACACCAGACTTGCCTTGAGGATCTACACGACCGTAGCGCTCCCCCTCAAGACCCCGCCACCCTACCGCCTCTGAGGGAGGCAGTAAGGTAGACCTGCATCTATGCTACCAAGCAAAGCATGTGCAAAGCTTGTCGTTGTGCAACCGCGAAAGCATAAATACAGATCCGCCCCAACCTAACCTAACCTAACCTAACCTAACCTGTTTTGTTCTCGATGTGGAAATCCTCTATGGATGTCCTCCGCCCTGGGGAGAGCGGAGGGGTCTGTCAGACTCGTACTGACTAAAACCACACCGGTGTTCCCTCGCACACTTGCGTCGGGGGGCAACGGGATCTAATGCGACTTCCGCTGCCCCGGACTAGTACCGGCCCGCTTGACCTGCGGGCCTCGTCTCGGGGGGGAGTGAGATGTGATACTCCCCCCGTTACGTCTGCGAGAGGCGCGCGTGGAACACGACGCGCCGCCGTCTCGGGTCCAGTGTGATAGGGGGCGATGGATGTCCCCAGATCCGTCGCCCCTGGACCTATTTAGGGGGGCCGGAAGAGGGCGTTGTCTGCCCTCTGCCGACGCCCGGTGCGCCTGCTGCGGGATGGGAGGGAACTCGTCATCTCCCTCTCCCTTTCCGCAGCTTCCTTCTGCGACATGACAGTTTCGCAGAAGGATATCACTGCGTCCCAGGACTCTGCGCTGCCGACCATCGAACGAACAACGGCCGGCAGCGACAGGTCTCCTCCTACCTCTGTAACGAGGTCACGGCGTGGCTCATCCCACGCGACACACTCGGCCAGCGTATGCCGCGCCGTATCCTCTAGACAGTGGGCGCAGTGATGGCACCGGGCGTCCGGCTCCCTGCTTATGCGACACAGGTACTTCCCGAAGCAGCCGTGCCCCGAGAGCACCTGCGTCGCCCGAAACGTCAGGGAGCCGTGCTTCCTCCCGAGCCAGTCGTCGAGTACTGGCCGGATCGCCTCGATTGTGTCGAGGCCGGCGGTAGGGAGCTCTAGCCTCCCCCGCCATTCCGCCACCATGACCTGTCGGAGCTGAGACCGGTACAACGTTATCTGTCGCTGCACCAGCCTCTCGCCCCGATCCTTGGCCTCCTCGCGCCACCGGTACAGTGTCGCGAGGGTCTTCGCCTCCAGGTCCCACGGCGGGGATCCGGCCAGTACACAAGCCGCCTCGTAGGAGATCGTGCGATATCCCCGTGTGGCCCTGACGGCCATCACCCTCTGCGGTCTGCGCAGAACTGCGATAGTGCGGGCCGTCAGATCGGTCGCCCAAATCGGGGCCCCGTACAGGGCCATCGATCGCACGATCCCTACGTACAACCGCCTACAGGCGGTGCTCGGCCCCCCCAAATTGGGAAGCAGCGTTGACAGCGCGCCCGCCGCGCCCATCAACTTGGGCACCAGCCGCTGAAAGTGGGGGCCGAAGTCCCAACGGCTGTCGAGCACCAATCCCAGGTACTTCATGGTTGACTCGACAGCGATCTGGACCCCACCGACCACAATGTGTGATCCCAACGGCGGCGCCCGTCGGGGGCCATGAAAGGCGATGGCCTCCGACTTGTTGAGGGCCACTTCCAGGCCCAGGCGTCGTATGCGGCTCACCACCTGTGAGACCGCAGCCGTAGCCAGCAACGCTGCCTCCCTGTACGAGCTCCCCCGAGCCGTGACCAGCGTGTCGTCCGCATAACACGTCAGGTTCACTCCCGGTGGGAGCTCGCACCGCAAAACCCAGTCGTATCCAATGTTCCACAGGGGAGGGCCCAGAACCGAGCCCTGTGGAACACCGCACGACATCTCGCGACGGCCTGCGCCGTCGCGTCCCATGTAGGTGACACACCTTCCCGACAGATAAGCCCCCACAATGTTGCGGAGGTAGGAAGGCACCCGATGGTATCGCAGGGCCTCCCTAATGCAACTCCAGGGCAGGGTGTTGAACGCGTTGGAGATGTCCAAGGACACCGCCAGCACCACCCCGCCCTGGGACACCGCTTCCTCCGCCAGGACTCTCACTCTCATGATGGCGTCGATGGTAGAGCGCCCACACCGGAAGCCGAATTGGCTGTCGTCCAAGTTCGGCCCCTCTGTACACATGTGGCTGACGAGGCGATCTGCGATTACTCGCTCGAGCAGCTTGCCCGCCTCGTCCAGCAGCACTATGGGCCGATAAGCGGACGACGAGTCCGCCGGGCGCCCCGCCTTCTTGAGCAGGACCAGTCGACCAGCCTTCCACTTGGTAGGGAACTGACCCTGCTCAAGGCACGCAGAGAAGAGTCCCCTCAGTGGGGGCTCCAGCTCCTTCAGCGCGAGAATTAGTGCGCGGCCAGGCACTCCGTCAGGCCCCGGAGCAGTGTTTTTTGCCCGGAGCCGCATCACGGCCGCGCTCATCTCCGCCTGTGTCACCTCTGGGACGGTTTCGCTCTCCTCTTCTTCCTCCGACTCTGCAGCTGAGGGCACAGCCATCGGCGGTGGCTCGTGCTCAGCTCTCTCAGGAAAGAGAGCTGACACCACTCGCTCCAGAAACTGCGGCTCGAGACCTTCCGTCAGCGGGGGGGCCCACGGCCGAAGTTTCCCTCGGACCGTGCGGTAAGGGCGCCCCCACGGATCCCCGTCTAGGGTCGCCAGCAGCTCCTCTCTGGAGCGCGTCTTCGACTCGCCGATGGCCAGCCACAGAGCCTCCTTCGCCGCGCGGTACACCTCATACAGCGCTTCTTCGTTGGGATCCCGCAGACGTCTCCTCCGACATCGCGTGTACGGGCGTCTGGCGTCGGCGCACTCGACACGCAGCCGCTCGACCTCGATGCACCACCAGTACACGCGACGCCTTGCGGACAGAGAGGAGACGCGTGGCATAGACGCGTCGCAGATTTGCGTCATCGCGTCGCTAAACCACTGCGCCTCCTGTTCGACGTCGACGGGACCGACGGTAGCCGACTCCCGGATCCAAGCTTGGACGATAGTGGCTTCTTCGAGAGCCTCCCTGTCGAGGCGTTTCAGCGCCCAACGCAGGCCATCTCTTCGGGGGGCCGATTGGCTACGACCTCCAGCGGTCTGGGTGGAGACGTCGAAACGGATGTATCGGTGATCCGATAGCGTCTCCACCTCCGCTTCCACGTGCCAATCTCGAACGCGGTGCACGACAGCGGGACTAGCGAACGACACGTCCACAATGGACCCGCCTCGCTGCCGCACACACGTGTAGGCCGAGCCCCGATTTAAGACGGCCAGGCCCGTCGTGATGGCCCACTCCTCTAACACTTCGCCTCTCGGGTCTGTGACCGGGGATCCCCACGCAGCAGACTTGGCGTTCAGATCACCGAGAAGCAAAATGGGCCGAGGGTGAGACTGGCCGACGATGGCTCCCAACTCGACAAGGAAACTTTCGAAGTCGGCGAGACTCTTGTTGGGCGAGAAGTATGCCCCGACCGTGACGATCCCGTTCACAAGGGCAGCAACCCAACCGTGACCACGGGATACGTCGACAAGAGTCGTGCCGATGATGGCCACCAGGCCGTCCAGGTCCCCTGCCCAGTTATCCCGGGGCGGGACAAAGTACGGCTCAGCGACCACCGCCACATTTATCGACCACTCCGCCATGCTCAGGACCAAGAGATCCTGAGCTCTGGTGCAGTGGTTGATATTCGCCTGGAGGAAACGGAAGTGTGCCATCACTGGCATTCCATTTCCTCGGCGTTTCGTCCTACCACAGGCCGGGAGTCGGCCAAAGAGGTGCTAGGGGCTGCGGCCCCCACCGGCTTGGTCCAACGCTTGTTGCGCTTTCTGGGCGCGCCGCAAGCGTTGCCGCCTATTCTGTGCCCCGCGGACTTTCCTGCAGCTGAACAGAGACTGCAGTTTGGCTCCGCGGAGCACTGGGACGCCTTATGGCCGGGCTGACCGCAGCGATAACACAAATCACTGCGGTCACAGCCAGTGCACAGTGCCCGGACATGCCCCTTCTCCAGGCACCGGTAACACTGCATGGCCCTGGGTGCCAGGAGTTTAACTCCCGCTGCCACCCAGCCCACCAGCAGACGTCCCTCGTCGGCTATCTGTTTCGCCGCAGCCACCGGACACCGCACCCAGATGGTGCCGAGCCCGCGAGCATTGACGCGGATGTCACCAGCCCGCACATTTTCTGGTGGGCATCCACCGCTCCGGGCTATGGCCGCCACCACCTCCTCTGGGGTCACGGAGTCGTCCAGCCCATCGACGCGCATCTCAGCCGTCTTAATGGGCCTGGTCACCCGGGCCTCCTCAGGGTTGAGGACGTCCTTCAGCTTTGCAGCTAGAGAGTCCGCCCTCTCGGCACTGTTGGTCCCCGCCAACTCGAACATTTTAGCCCCCGTGGCTGCCGTTTTGAAACGGAAGCCTTCCGGAGTGCCGAAATCAGCGAGGACGATCTTACCCCTCGCTTCCGCCAGTACCTTTTGGTAAGTCACTCCCCGCTCCTTGGCTTCGGGCTGTAGCGTGATCACTACAGCCTCGGAGCGAGGGACGCGGATCCTTGGGGCTTGCCCCTTGGAGCCCGGCGCGGGCTTGCCCGACTTCCGCCCCCCGTGACCCCTCTTTCGCCGCTTTTTCCGGCTTTCGGCCGTCTGCCAGGCGCCTTCATTTTCTTTGGGGGACGAGCTGCTCCCCTCAGTGGGCTTTCTCGTCCCCTTTTCTGCCTTTTTGCCACCTTCTGTTGGCTTTTTAGGCGCCTGCGTGAGCTTTTTCGGTGCAGGTGGCACTTTAGCTACCTGGGCCCACGTTGGCCCAGCCGTTACTGGAGTGGGCCCGGCTTCCTTCCTCCGCTTATCTGCCGCCAGCGGCGGACGAAGGCTAGTAGGGGGGTTTAGCCTGGGCTCGATGCTGTCCAGGCGGGCGGTCATTATGCTCAACAGCCGGTTGAACAGGTCTTCCCCTAAAGACCCGTCCTTTGACAGAGCACGACTCTCCGTAGTCGTCGCACCCTGCTGCCGGCTGAAGTCCGCCCTCAGGGCGCTGACCTCCCGCTGGAGCTCCTCCATCCTCGTTTGGAGACGGTAATTCTCCTCTTGGAGTTTTAACGTCTCCTCCGAGGTTGTGCGGTCGAGGAGGACATCCATCGCCTCCTTGATGCCGTCTGCCGCCTCCTTCAGGGCCCGCGTGAACGTGCCCTTCAGGTTGCCCGATTTCGTGGCCACCTTCAGGACAACGTCCACGCCGTCCAACACTCGTCGGCTGAGGGCCTCTGCCGTCAGGCCTTCAGGGGCAACGGCAGTCTGTACCCTCCTCTCCCTTGCTTGACGAGCCATCTCAGCGACCTCATCGGTGGCTACAGCCTTCCGGCCCTCCCGCCTCGCAGCATTGAGCTCCGCCTTTGTGCTCACTAATGCAGTGGAGG
This sequence comes from Lycophotia porphyrea, assembly GCA_950005105.1. Taxonomy (NCBI): domain Eukaryota; kingdom Metazoa; phylum Arthropoda; class Insecta; order Lepidoptera; family Noctuidae; genus Lycophotia; species Lycophotia porphyrea. Next base: position 23,190 of record OX465392.1, read on the forward strand.
TTGTGGACTGCTCCACCTGCATTGCACCGTCGGAGTCACTCACTCCGCTGGCCTCCGGCGTATCAGGGCACTTCAAGAAGCGACCCCGGGATTTGCGGAAAGACGCTGCCGAGGTGCTCGCTCCGGACGGTAGCCCGCGTCCTCGGCCCCTCCTGGCTGTCGGCACCTTGGGGGCCGGCAGGTTCTCCTCGCTAGAGGACAAACCCGCCGAACACGCATCCGACTCACAGGCACGCGGGCGCTTCCCCCAAAACTTCGAGGGAGCGGCCGCAACTGCTTGCGGTGTGACGTTGACTTCCGACACCGCAATCACTCTCTCCAGAACCACGCGTGGTGCTGGAGGAGCCTCTGCTCTCGCCCTCAGTGACACAGTGCCGGAGTCCGACACAGCGTCCGCCGCGCGACGTTCACCCGGTACGCAGTCGGGTGTTTTAAAACAGATCAGGTCTTCGAAAGACCGTGATCTTATTGAGCCTCCTCGGCTCTTGTTGCCATTGGCAAGTGGATGACGGTGGTTGCCCTCCCCAGAATACGAGGGGCTTGACGATCCCGAAGGGATCGTGGCGGATTCTCCAGCTGCGGAGCAGCTGGTACCGCCCTGGGGTATTATATTTCCAGTCGTCTTTTCCATGATGATTTTGTTTTCCTTTGAAGGGTGTGGTCCCTGTCTCCTTATACTCCTTATACTTTGTACATATAATATACAATATAAATACAATTATAATATATATATATTTTTTTTTATTGCTATAACCCTCCCTCCCTCCTTATTCATGTTTCACAACTATTCTATCACTCTCATAGTCACGTCTGATGGGCAGACGCGTACCAGAGAGCGATGAAAGCCGCGATCCAAGAACAAGGAAGATTCCCAACCCTGATTCACTCCCCGAGAACTTCGAGGAATGAATCACTAATCACGTACCGTCCGATAACCCGCTCCGTGAGCTATCGCACGATACACGATGAAATAACCCAGCCCTGATTCACTCCCCGAGAACTTCGAGGAATGAATCACTAATCACGTACCGTCCGATGAGCCCGCTCCGTGAGCCATCGCACGATACACGACGAAACAACCCGACCCTGATTCACTCCCCGAGAACTTCGAGGAGTGAATCACTAATCACGTACCGTCCGATGGGCCCGCTCCGTGAGCCATCGCACGGTACACGACGAAATATCCCAACCCTGATCCACTCCTCAAGAAACTTGAGGAGTGAATCGCGAATCACACATCGTCCGATAGACCCGCTCCGTGAGTCATCGCACGATGTCCGATGTAACGCCTCCCCATATTCACACTCCAATGACTTGGAGCGTGAATCGCCTCGCAGAAGTCTGAAGCGACTCCGGCGTGTGTGTGTCTCTCTTAGTTCGGTCTCTCACTTGGGATTGGAAAACTCCAAGATCACTGAAACACGCAAGCCCCACCACGACGACAACGTGGAGACACCCTCGGTGGGGAACCTAACCTAACCTAACCTAACCTTTTTTTTTTTTTTTTTTTTTTTTTTTTTTGACGCTGGGAAAAAATGCATTACGCATACCCTCCCGTCGGGGGATGGGAGGGGTATGTGGGACTCCCCGGGCGGCCAAACACCACGGTATACCCACTAAAACGACCCAGCGCATTCCCGCTTCGTCATAGTGGAGGGGGACTGGGAAACCGGCACAGCCTTTACTTCCAGTCCCCCGCCGACGAACACACAAGGCTGACCCCCCTCTTGTCCTCACGGCACGGACGTGGAGGGGGGGTTCGGGAATGACCGACGGAGGTGACGGGTGCAATGCGGGCGGAGGCACCCCCGCGCCTGTCGCCCGCCCGTCACCGTGAGGAGGGAGGGCAAACGCCCCTTCCCCCCCCCCCCGCCCGCAGAGCAGCGCAGCGAGAGTAAACTCCCGCTGGCGCTCCGCCTCCTTCTGCGAAATCGCAGAAGGAGGCAACCGCTGACCAGGCCTCTCGCCCCCCCCAGCACGGTGTTCACGCACGCACGCCGGGAAGCGTGAGGCCCAGTCGCCCGCAAGGTGACGGGTGCAATGCGGGCGGAGGCACCTCCGTGCCCGTCGCCCGCCCGTCACCGTGAGGAGGGAGGGCAAATGCCCCTTCCCCCCCTCTCCGCTAGCGGAGCGGCGCAACGAGAGGGATCTCCCGCGCGCGCTCCGCTGACCAGGCCTCCTCTCCACACTCCCCAGCATGGCCTCGACCAGGCCGGGAAGCGGGAGGCCCAGTCCACCGCGGCACTCCCCTGCTGTGCCCTCCGCTATGCCCGCTGCTCAGAGGGCACGCAGGGGAACGCACACCACACATCGCATGAGTCATCACACGACGTGCGGTGCGCCCCTCCCCAGAAAGCGCCTGGTGGTTTTTTGTTGCGTCTATTTCTTATGGAATTAGACCAAGAACAGGGCGGCAACCACGTGAAGGTAACACACCAGACTTGCCTTGAGGATCTACACGACCGTAGCGCTCCCCCTCAAGACCCCGCCACCCTACCGCCTCTGAGGGAGGCAGTAAGGTAGACCTGCATCTATGCTACCAAGCAAAGCATGTGCAAAGCTTGTCGTTGTGCAACCGCGAAAGCATAAATACAGATCCGCCCCAACCTAACCTAACCTTTTTTTTTTTTTTTTTTTTTTTTTTTTTTTTTTTTTTTTTTTTTGACGCTGGGAAAAAATGCATTACGCATACCCTCCCGTCGGGGGACGGGAGGGGTATGTGGGACTCCCCGGGCGAACCCGGTATACCCACTAAAACGACCCAGCGCATTCCCGCTTCGTCAGAGTGGAGGGGGACTGGGAAACCGGCACAGCCTTTACTTCCAGTCCCCCGCCGACGATTGCAAGGCAAGACCCCTCACACCCTCACGGGTGTGGGGGGTCGGGAATGACCGACGGTGGTGACGGCTGCAATGCAGGCGGAGGCACCCCCGTGCCTGCCGCCCGCCCGTCACCATGAGGAGGGAGGGCACGACGCCTTCTCCCCCTTCTCCGTCTGCGGAGCGGCGCAGCGAGAGGGTCGTCCTCCCTCGCCCGCTCCGCCTCCTCCTTCTGCAAGAGTACGTCCTCGCAGAAGGAGGCTACTGCCGACCAGGCCTCCTCGCTCCCCAGCATGGCGTTAACCACGCCGGGAAGCGAGAGGTCCGGTCCGACCACCGCGGTGAGACCGCGGCGCAGCTCGGACCACGCCGGGCACTCCTCGAGGGTGTGCTGCGCCGTGTCCTCCGCCGCGCCGCAGTCGTGGCACGCCGGGGTTTCCTCCCTCCCGATCCGGTGCAGGTGCGATCCGAAGCATCCATGCCCAGACAACACCTGCACCAGACGGAAAGAGAGGAAACCGTGGGACCGCTCGAGCCAGCCCTGCAGGGCCGGACCGAGCGCATCCAACGTCCGGCGGCCAAAGGCGGCGCTGGCGAGGTCCTCCGTCCAATGGAGGACGATGGCGTCCTTCGCCTCTCGCCGCACCGCCTCCCGCTCTTCGCCCGTGGGGCGCTCCCCGAGCGCCTTTCGGCGCGCCGTCCACTCGTACACTCTGGCGAGCACCCAAGCCTCCAATTCCCATGGAGGGGTGCCCGCCAGAGCGCACGCCGCCGAAAAGCCCACTGAGCGGTAAGCCCTCGCCACCCGCTGTGCAATAGCCCGCTGGGGCCTGCGGATGGCGGTAGCGTTCTCCCTCCTATGGAGGGAGTCCGCCCAGATGGGTGCCCCATATAGGGCCATGCTCCGCAAAATGCCGGCATAGAGGCGCCGGCACTTCGCCTTGGGCCCCCCCAGGTTTGGGAGGAGCCATGAGAGGGCGTCCGCGGCCTTCAACAGGCGCGTCGACAGCCCGCTGAAATGCGGGCCGAAGCGCCACCTGTCGTCCAGCACCAGACCCAGATATTTCATCCGGGGCTGGACCCCTATACGGACGCCCTCCACGACGATGTGGCCGTCGGGAGGGCAGCGCTGCCGGGGACCGCGAAAGAACACGGCCTCCGTTTTGTGCAGCGCCACCCTCAATCCCAGGCGGCGGATCCTCTCTGCCACCAAGGATCCGCCAGCCGAGGCCAAACAAGCCGCGTCGGCGAAGTTCCTCCCCCGGGCAGTAAGGAGAGTGTCATCCGCGTAGCAGATGACACTCGTGCCCGGGAGGAGGGCTCCCCGCAAGAGCCAGTCGAAGCCGATGTTCCACAAGGGAGGGCCTAGCACCGACCCCTGTGGAACACCGGACTCTGCGCCGTACCGCCTCACCGTGGCCAGCCTGTCTACGAGGAGGACCTCTCGGCCCTCCAAGTAACTGGCCAGCAGGTCCCGCAAGTATTGGGGCACTCCGTGATATCGGAGTGCCTCCAATATCGTCGAGTGGGGGACGGAGTTGAAGGCGTTGGCAATGTCGAACGACACCGCCAGCACTCCGTCCCCCGCCTCCACCGCCTCCTTCACCTGGCCCTTGAGTAGGGTCAGCGCATCGATCGTCGAACGCCCACGACGGAAACCGAATTGGGCGTCCGACAGATCCGGCCCTACCCCCCTCAGGTGGCTTTCCAGTCTCCCGGCGACAATCCCCTCGAACATTTTACCGACCTCATCGAGTAAAACGATGGGCCGGTATGCCGAGGGTGAGTCCACCGGGCGACCCTCCTTTCGGAGGAGGCATAGCTGCCCCTCCTTCCACAGTTTCGGGAACCTCCCAGCCGTAAAACACAGGCTGAAGAGGTCCCGAAACCTGTCCTCCATTTCGGTGGCGGCGATCGCCACCACCCGCGCGGGGACGCCGTCCGGCCCGGGGGCGGTCTTCTTCGCGCGGAGGCTCAAAACCCCCGCGTAGAATTCCGCCGACGTGACCGGGGGCACCTCCGCCTCCGGTGGAGCCGCCCCTTGCGGGGGATCCATTGTTGGTGGGGCGAAGTCGGTCCTGCCCGGAAACAGGGACCGAACCACCCCATCCAACAATGCCGGCTCGAGGGTCTCCGACAGTGGGGGACCATAGGGGTGGAGCTGATTCCGCGCAGCCTTGTACGGTCTCCCATAGGGGTCCCTGTCGAGACCCTCCAGCATCTCGGCCCTCGCCGAGTCCTGCGCAGCGCCCATTGCAGACTTGAGGGCCACCGTAGCCTCTCGGTAAGAGGCGTACAGGCGGTCCTCCTCCGCCCGGACTCGGTTCTGGGCGCTGCGCCGCCGGCTCCGCGTGTAGGCCCTTCGGGCCGCCACGCAGGTGGCCCGGAGCCCCGCCAGCTCCTCCGTCCACCAGTACACGGCACGACGGGGAGGCGGACGGCGAGACCGAGGCATGCAGGAGTTGCACACCTCGGCCAAGGACCCCCGTAGCCGGACCGCTGCGGCGTCCACGTCCGGGGCCTCCCCGACAGGGGGAGGCGACAGCCAGTCCTGGAGGAAGGCAGCCTCCCTGGCTGCCTCCCGGTCCAGGCGGGTGAGCGCCCACCGCGGGAAGGGAGATTGCCCAGCGCGGGCCGTCCCCCCTCCCCGCTGTGTGGAGATGTCGAACCGCACGTAACGGTGGTCCGACAAGGTCTCCACCAGCTCCACCCGCCAGTTCACAACGCGGGCGGCCAGCGCGGGGGTGGCGAACGAGACGTCCACCACCGACCCACCCCGCTGCCGCACACACGTGTGGACCGCCCCCCTGTTGAGGAGGGACACACCGCACGAGGCCGACCAAAACTCGACGGCGCGTCCCCGGACGTTACAACCGGCGGCCGGGTTGCCCCAGGCTGCCGACTTGGCGTTGAGGTCGCCGAGCACCATGACCTGGCGTGGTGCTGCCCTCCCTACGAGAGCAGTGAGGATCTCTAAGAAATCCTCAAAGTCCGAGAGAGGGCGGTTTGGGGAGAAATACACCCCTACTATCGCTATCTCTCCCCACGCGGCGGCCACGTATCCCGGTCCCCTCTCTAAGAGCGAGAGAGGAGGGGAGTCTGTGGAAGACCGCGCCACCAACGCCACTAGGCCATCCCGGTCGCCCAGCCAACGGCCAGGGACCGAGTATGGTTCGGCGACCACCGCCAAGTCCACCAACCACTCAGCCATGGTCTGCATCAGCAGATCCTGGGCTGTCCTGCAGTGGTTGGCGTTCGCCTGAAGGATGCGATGTTCGACTCTGGGCATTAGTCGGACATCGCACCCTCCTCCGCAGCCGCCGCAGGAACGGCGGCGTTAGCGGCAACAGCTGGCGCAGGCCCGGTCGGTGCCTGCGCTTTGCCACGCTTAGGGGGGGGATTGCACCTCCTCCCCATCGTGACGTGGCCTGCCAGGTGGCCACTGGCGGCACACACCGCGCAGTGCGGCGTGGCGGCCTGGCAGGAGGAGGCTTTGTGGCCCTCCTTGCCGCAGCGGTAGCAAGTGTCCGACCGATCCACTTTGGACGGACACAGGGGCCGGGTGTGGCCGATGCCGAAGCACCGGAAACACCGCAAAGGCTGGTCCTCGAGCGCCCGAACCGCACCCGAGCTAAACCCGACTTGAAGCCGTCCTTTTGCAAGGACGGCTTTGGCAGCTGCGATTGGGCACTCGAGGCGGATTGTGCCCATTCCGCCGCGGCCGGGCCTTATGTCCCGGCCTTGGACCGCCGCTGCACCACAGCCCCCTACCGCTGCGACCGCCGCCACTACCTCCTCCTTGGTGACGGAGTCATCCAACTCCGTCACTTCGATGGCCGCCGACTTGACCGGCCGGGCCACCTTCGCCGAGTCCGCGATGACCTCTTGCAGCTTGGCTGCAAAGAGGTCCGCGTTGGCGCTGCCTTGCGCCCCCGGGAACTCGAATAATCGAGCACCGGCTTGGGTTCGCCGGCAAGACACTTTGCCGATCCCCAGTTGGGTGGGATCGGCATTGGCACGCGCCCGCGTCAATATGGACGCGTATGTGTCCCCCCGCTCCGCAGCCTCCGCGGTGAGTGTCACCACGACGGCCGCGGTGCTTGGAGGAACGAGCCTCCCCTTTCCCTTTCCTTTCCCCTTCCCCTTTCCCTTGCCAGTCGTCTGTGGCTGGCTGGCCAGGGTGGTTGCGGGGACGGCAGGGACGGCTGTCGGCGCCTTTTTGGCCTTGCCCTTCCCCCTACGGACCACTTCCGTCCACCCTGGCTGGTTGGACGGGGTGGTGGCTGGAAGAAGGGCGTCTTCCTCCTGGGAGGACGGCCCCGGCTCACACTGCCTCTTATCCGCCGCGAGCGGCGGTCGGAGGCGTTTCTCCGGCAAGAGCCGGTCCTCAATGCCTGCAAAGCAGGCTCTTGTGAAGGCCCTCTCCTCCATAACGACCTTGCGGATGATATCCTCAAGGTTGGAGGAGGGGCCTTCTGCCGCAGGGCTCGGTTCGGCTTGATTAGGCCTGGCCGTGGCATCAGCCAACTTCTGATGAAGCTGGCTGACCTCCGATTGCAGGCGATCCACTTTCGCCTGCAATTGCCGCGTCTCGTCAGTCGCTTTGCGCTGGACCAGCTCCGTAACGATTCCGCGCATGCTCGCGGCCCGACACTTAAGGGCCTTTTGTAATGTCCCTTTTAGATTGGAGGACTTAGAGGCGACTTCCACTATCTCCTCTTCGTCCTCCTCCGCCATTCGCTCCAGCTCGACCAGGGAGTGGTCCGCGTACACAACGCGGGACGCGCCATACCCGGACTTGGCCCGGGCAACGCGCGCCCGCTGCTCCTTCGCAATGACCTGCTCCTCCAGGTCTTGCTGGAGCTGCGCCCGTCTAGCCAGGTCTAGCTGGCGCTGGGCGTCCGCAAGCCCAACGACGTGGGTGTCCGCAGCTGTCGTTGGCTTTTTTGCCTTCAACTGCCGCGCCGACCCCGACCCCGATGAGCCCTCGGACCCATCCTTTCGGAAGGCCCGCTTACGCGACTGCGCATCGGCCGCATCCGACACACTGACGAATGTGTCGGAGTCTGACGACTCGTCCGCCCTTCCGAAGAAGCTAACCGCAGACGGCGCGCGGCTAGCCTCTGACGCCGAAGCGTCGGAGTGGCCCTGAGAAGGGCCTTTTGGTTGGCCCTGAGAAGGGCCTTTGGGTTGGCCCTGAGAAGGGCCTTTTTTGAACCGCCCGGAGGCGTCCCGCGTGGGTTTAGGCATTGCCTAAAATAAAATAAAATTCCGCAAACTCGAGAGCAACAAGGCAAATAAAAAATAGCTACGAGAGCACAGAGCACTTTGGCCAGTCCCAGTCTGCCACTCCGTTACGGTGGTCAGAACTGGGCTGTTTCCAGGGGACGCGACGTGGACGCAAGCTCTGTGGGGTGGTCCCCCAACCTAACCTTTTTTTTTTTTTTTTTTTTTTTTTTTTTTTTTGACGCTGGGAAAAAATGCATTACGCATACCCTCCCGTCGGGGGACGGGAGGGGTATGTGGGACTCCCCGGGCGAACCCGGTATACCCACTAAAACGACCCAGCGCATTCCCGCTTCGTCAGAGTGGAGGGGGACTGGGAAACCGGCACAGCCTTTACTTCCAGTCCCCCGCCGACGATTGCAAGGCAAGACCCCTCACACCCTCACGGGTGTGGGGGGTCGGGAATGACCGACGGTGGTGACGGCTGCAATGCAGGCGGAGGCACCCCCGTGCCTGCCGCCCGCCCGTCACCATGAGGAGGGAGGGCACGACGCCTTCTCCCCCTTCTCCGTCTGCGGAGCGGCGCAGCGAGAGGATCGTCCTCCCTCGCCCGCTCCGCCTCCTCCTTCTGCAAGAGTACGTCCTCGCAGAAGGAGGCTACTGCCGACCAGGCCTCCTCGCTCCCCAGCATGGCGTTAACCACGCCGGGAAGCGAGAGGTCCGGTCCGACCACCGCGGTGAGACCGCGGCGCAGCTCGGACCACGCCGGGCACTCCTCGAGGGTGTGCTGCGCCGTGTCCTCCGCCGCGCCGCAGTCGTGGCACGCCGGGGTTTCCTCCCTCCCGATCCGGTGCAGGTGCGATCCGAAGCATCCGTGCCCAGACAACACCTGCACCAGACGGAAAGAGAGGAAACCGTGGGACCGCTCGAGCCAGCCCTGCAGGACCGGACCGAGCGCATCCAACGTCCGGCGGCCAAAGGCGGCGCTGGCGAGGTCCTCCGTCCAATGGAGGACGATGGCGTCCTTCGCCTCTCGCCGCACCGCCTCCCGCTCTTCGCCCATGGGGCGCTCCCCGAGCGCCTTTCGGCGCGCCGTCCACTCGTACACTCTGGCGAGCACTCAAGCCTCCAATTCCCATGGAGGGGTGCCCGCCAGAGCGCACGCCGCCGAAAAGCCCACTGAGCGGTAAGCCCTCGCCACCCGCTGTGCAATAGCCCGCTGGGGCCTGCGGATGGCGGTAGCGTTCTCCCTCCTATGGAGGGAGTCCGCCCAGATGGGTGCCCCATATAGGGCCATGCTCCGCAAAATGCCGGCATAGAGGCGCCGGCACTTCGCCTTGGGCCCCCCCAGGTTTGGGAGGAGCCATGAGAGGGCGTCCGCGGCCTTCAACAGGCGCGTCGACAGCCCGCTGAAATGCGGGCCGAAGCGCCACCTGTCGTCCAGCACCAGCCCCAGATATTTCATCCGGGGCTGGACCCCTATACGGACGCCCTCCACGACGATGTGGCCGTCGGGAGGGCAGCGCTGCCGGGGACCGCGAAAGAACACGGCCTCCGTTTTGTGCAGCGCCACCCTCAATCCCAGGCGGCGGATCCTCTCTGCCACCAAGGATCCGCCGGCCGAGGCCAAACAGGCCGCGTCGGCGAAGTTCCTCCCCCGGGCAGTAAGGAGAGTGTCATCCGCGTAGCAGATGACACTCGTGCCCGGGAGGAGGGCTCCCCGCAAGAGCCAGTCGAAGCCGATGTTCCACAAGGGAGGGCCTAGCACCGACCCCTGTGGAACACCGGACTCTGCGCCGTACCGCCTCACCGTGGCCAGCCTGTCTACGAGGAGGACCTCTCGGCCCTCCAAGTAACTGGCCAGCAGGTCCCGCAAGTATTGGGGCACTCCGTGATATCGGAGTGCCTCCAATATCGTCGAGTGGGGGACGGAGTTGAAGGCGTTGGCAATGTCGAACGACACCGCCAGCACTCCGTCCCCCGCCTCCACCGCCTCCTTCACCTGGCCCTTGAGTAGGGCCAGCGCATCGATCGTCGAACGCCCACGACGGAAACCGAATTGGGCGTCTGACAGATCCGGCCCTACCCCCCTCAGGTGGGTTTCCAGTCTCCCGGCGACGATCCCCTCGAACATTTTACCGACCTCATCGAGTAAAACGATGGGCCGGTATGCCGAGGGTGAGTCCACCGGGCGACCCTCCTTTCGGAGGAGGCATAGCTGCCCCTCCTTCCACAGTTTCGGGAACCTCCCAGCCGTAAAACACAGGCTGAAGAGGTCCCGAAACCTGTCCTCCATTTCGGTGGCGGCGATCGCCACCACCCGCGCGGGGACGCCGTCCGGCCCGGGGGCGGTCCTCTTCGCGCGGAGGCTCAAAACCCCCGCGTAGAATTCCGCCGACGTGACCGGGGGCACCTCCGCCTCCGGTGGAGCCGCCCCTTGCGGGGGATCCATTGTTGGTGGGGCGAAGTCGGTCCTGCATGGAAACAGGGACCGAACCACCCCATCCAACAATGCCGGCTCGAGGGTCTCCGACAGTGGGGGACCATAGGGGCGGAGCTGATTCCGCGCCGCCTTGTACGGTCTCCCATAGGGGTCCCTGTCGAGACCCTCCAGCATCTCGGCCCTCGCCGAGTCCTGCGCAGCGCCCATTGCAGACTTGAGGGCCGCCGTAGCCTCTCGGTAAGAGGCGTACAGGCGGTCCTCCTCCGCCCGGACTCGGTTCTGGGCGCTGCGCCGCCGGCTCCGCGTGTAGGCCCTTCGGGCCGCCACGCAGGTGGCCCGGAGCCCCGCCAGCTCCTCCGTCCACCAGTACACGGCACGACGGGGAGGCGGACGGCGAGACCGAGGCATGCAGGAGTTGCACACCTCGGTCAAGGACCCCCGTAGCCGGACCGCTGCGGCGTCCACGTCCGGGGCCTCCTCGACAGGGGGAGGCGACAGCCAGTCCTGGAGGAAGGCAGCCTCCCTGGCTGCCTCCCGGTCCAGGCGGGTGAGCGCCCACCGCGGGAAGGGAGATTGCCCAGCGCGGGCCGTCCCCCCTCCCCGCTGTGTGGAGATGTCGAACCGCACGTAACGGTGGTCCGACAAGGTCTCCACCAGCTCCACCCGCCAGTTCACAACGCGGGCGGCCAGCGCGGGGGTGGCGAACGAGACGTCCACCACCGACCCGCCCTGTTGCCGCACACACGTGTGGACCGCCCCCCTGTTGAGGAGGGACACACCGCACGAGGCCGTCCAAAACTCGACGGCGCGTCCCCGGACGTTACAACCGGCGGCCGGGTTGCCCCAGGCCGCCGACTTGGCGTTGAGGTCGCCGAGCACCACGACCTGGCGTGGTGCCGCCCTCCCTACGACAGCAGTGAGGATCTCTAAGAAATTCTCAAAGTCCGAGAGAGGGCGGTTTGGGGAGAAATACACCCCCACTATCGCTATCTCTCCCCACGCGGCGGCCACGTATCCCGGTCCCCTCTCTAAGAGCGAGAGGGGAGGGGAGTCTGTGGAAGACCGCGCCACCAACGCCACTAGGCCATCCCGGTCGCCCAGCCAACGGCCAGGGACCGAGTATGGTTCGGCGACCACCGCCAAGTCCACCAACCACTCAGCCATGGTCTGCATCAGCAGATCCTGGGCTGTCCTGCAGTGGTTGGCGTTCGCCTGAAGGATGCGATGTTCGACTCTGGGCATTAGTCGGACATCGCACCCTCCTCCGCTGCCGCCGCAGGAACGGCGGCGTTAGCGGCAACAGCTGGCGCAGGCCCGGTCGGCGCCTGCGCTTTGCCACGCTTAGGGGGGGGATTGCACCTCCTCCCCATCGTGACGTGGCCTGCCAGGCGGCCACTGGCGGCACACACCGCGCAGTGCGGCGTGGCGGCCTGGCAGGAGGAGGCTTTGTGGCCCTCCTTGCCGCAGCGGTAGCAAGTGTCCGACCGATCCACTTTGGACGGACACAGGGGCCGGGTGTGGCCGATGCCGAAGCACCGGAAACACCGCAAAGGCTGGTCCTCGAGTGCCCGAACCGCACCCGAGCTAAACCCGACTTGAAGCCGTCCTTTTGCAAGGACGGCTTTGGCAGCTGCGATTGGGCACTCGAGGCGGATTGTGCCCATTCCGCCGCGGCCGGGCCTTATGTCCCGGCCTTGGACCGCCGCCGCACCACAGCCCCCTACCGCTGCGACCGCCGCCACTACCTCCTCCTTAGTGACGGAGTCATCCAACTCCGTCACTTCGATGGCCGCCGACTTGACCGGCCGGGCCACCTTCGCCGAGTCCGCGATGACCTCTTGCAGCTTGGCTGCAAAGAGGTCCGCGTTGGCGCTGCCTTGCGCCCCCGGGAACTCGAATAGTCGAGCCCCGGCCTGGGTCCGCCGGCAGGACACACTGCCGATCCCCAGCTGAGCGGGATCGGCATTGCCACGCGCCCGCACCAGAATGGAGGCGTAGGTCTCCCCCCGCCCCGCAGCCTCCGCGGTGAGCGTCACCACGACGGCCGCGGTGCTTGGAGGAACGAGCCTCCCCTTTCCCCTTCCTTTCCCCTTCCCCTTTCCCTTGCCAGTCGTCTGTGGCTGGCTGGCCAGGGTGGTTGCGGGGACGGCAGGGACGGCTGTCGGCGCCTTTTTGGCCTTGCCCTTCCCCCTACGGACCACTTCCGTCCACCCTGGCTGGTTGGACGGGGTGGTGGCTGGAAGAAGGGCGTCTTCCTCCTGGGACGAGGACGGCCCCGGCTCAGACCGCCTTACATCCGCCTGGGAGGACGACGGCTCCGGCTCAGACCGCCTCTTATCCGCCGCAAGCGGCGGTCGGAGGCGCTTCTCCGGCAGGAGCCGGTCCTCAATGCCTGCAAAGCAGGCTCTTGTGAAGGCCCTCTCCTCCATTACGACCTTGCGGATGACATCCTCAAGGTTGGAGGAGGGGCCCTCTGCCGCCGGGCTCGCCTTGGCCCGTTGTGGCTGGGCCGAGACAGGGCCCTCTGCCACAGGGCCTGCCTTGGCCTGCTCTGGCCGGGCCGTGGCTTCAGCCAGCTTCTGATGAAGCTGGCTGACCTCCGACTGCAGGCGATCCACCCTCGCCTGCAGTTGCCGCGTCTCGTCGCTGGTCGTCCGCTGGACCAACTCAGCGACGACACCACGCAGGCTCGCGGCCCTGCACTTTAGGGCCTTTTGCAGAGTGCCCTTTAGGTTGGAGGACTTAGAGGCGACCTCCACGATCTCCTCCTCGTCCTCCTCCGCCATCCTCTGGAGCTCTTCCAGGGACTGGTCCGCGTACAGAACGCGGGACGCACCGTACCCGGACTTTGCCCGGGCAGCCTGCGCCCGCTTCTCCTTAGCGGCCACCCGCTCCTCCAGCTCTTGCTGGAGCTGCGCCCGTCTAGCCAGGTCTAGCTGGCGCTGGGCGTCCGCAAGCCCAATGACGTGGGTGTCCGCAGCTGTCGTTGGCTTTTTTGCCTTCGACCGCCGCGCCGACCCCGACCCCGATGAGCCCTCGGACCCATCCTTTCGGAAGGCCCGCTTACGCGACTGCGCATCGGCCGCGTCCGACACACTGACGAATGTGTCGTCGGAGTCTGACGACTCGTCCGCCCTTCCGAAGAAGCTAACCGCAGACGGCGCGCGGCTAGCCTCTGACGCCGAAGCGTCGGAGTGGCCCTGAGAAGGGCCTTTTGGTTGGCCCTGAGAAGGGCCTTTGGGTTGGCCCTGAGAAGGGCCTTTTTTGAACCGCCCGGAGGCGTCCCGCGAAGGTTTAGGCATTGCCTAAAATAAAATAAAATAAAATCCCGCAAACTCGACAGCAACAAGGCAAATAGAATAGCTACGAGAGCACAGAGCACTTTGGCCAGTCCCAGTCTGCCACTCCGTTACGGTGGTCAGAACTGGGCTGTTTCCAGGGGACGCGACGTGGACGCAAGCTCTGTGGGGTGGTCCCCCCGCCAACCTAACCTAACCTAACCTTTTTTTTTTTTTTTTGTTCTCGATGTGGAAATCCTCTATGGATGTCCTCCGCCCTGGGGAGAGCGGAGGGGTCTGTCAGACTCGTACTGACTAAAACCACACCGGTGTTCCCTCGCACACTTGCGTCGGGGGGCAACGGGATCTAATGCGACTTCCGCTGCCCCGGACTAGTGCCGGCCCGCTTGACCTGCGGGCCTCGTCTCGGGGGGGAGTGAGATGTGATAATCCCCCCGTTACGTCTGTGAGAGGCGCGCGTGGAACACGACGCGCCGCCGTCTCGGGTCCAGTGTGATAGGGGGCGATGGATGTCCCCAGATCCGTCGCCCCTGGACCTATTTAGGGGGGCCGGAAGAGGGCGTTGTCTGCCCTCTGCCGACGCCCGGTGCGCCTGCTGCGGGATGGGAGGGAACTCGTCATCTCCCTCTCCCTTTCCGCAGCTTCCTTCTGCGACATGACAGTTTCGCAGAAGGATATCACTGCGTCCCAGGACTCTGCGCTGCCGACCATCGAACGAACAACGGCCGGCAGCGACAGGTCTCCTCCTACCTCTGTAACGAGGGCACGGCGTGGCTCATCCCACGCGACACACTCGGCCAGCGTATGCCGCGCCGTATCCTCTAGACAGTGGGCGCAGTGATGGCACCGGGCGTCCGGCTCCCTGCTTATGCGACACAGGTACTTCCCGAAGCAGCCGTGCCCCGAGAGCACCTGCGTCGCCCGAAACGTCAGGGAGCCGTGCTTCCTCCCGAGCCAGTCGTCGAGTACTGGCCGGATCGCCTCGATTGTGTTGAGGCCGGCGGTAGGGAGCTCTAGCCTCCCCCGCCATTCCGCCACCATGACCTGTTGGAGCTGAGACCGGTACAGCGTTATCTGTCGCTGAACCAGCCTCTCGCCCCGATCCTTGGCCTCCTCGCGCCACCGGTACAGTGTCGCGAGGGTCTTTGCCTCCAGGTCCCACGGCGGGGATCCGGCCAGTACACAAGCCGCCTCGTAAGAGATCGTGCGATATCCCCGTGTGGCCCTGACGGCCATCACCCTCTGCGGTCTGCGCAGAACTGCGATAGTGCGGGCCGTCAGATCTGTCGCCCATATCGGGGCCCCGTACAGGGCCATCGATCGCACGATCCCTACGTACAACCGCCTACAGGCGGTGCTCGGCCCCCCCAAATTGGGAAGCAGCGTTGACAGCGCGCCCGCCGCGCCCATCAACTTGGGCACCAGCCGCTGAAAGTGAGGGCCGAAGTCCCAACGGCTGTCGAGCACCAATCCCAGGTACTTCATGGTTGACTCGACAGCGATCTGGACCCCACCGACCACAATGTGTGATCCCAACGGCGGCGCCCGTCGGGGGCCATGAAAGGCGATGGCCTCCGACTTGTTGAGGGCCACTTCCAGGCCCAGGCGTCGTATGCGGCTCACCACCTGTGAGACCGCAGCCGTAGCCAGCAACGCTGCCTCCCTGTACGAGCTCCCCCGAGCCGTGACCAGCGTGTCGTCCGCATAACACGTCAGGTTCACTCCCGGTGGGAGCTCGCACCGCAAAACCCAGTCGTATCCAATGTTCCACAGGGGAGGGCCCAGAACCGAGCCCTGTGGAACACCGCATGACATCTCGCGACGGCCTGCACCGTCGCGTCCCATGTAGGTGACACACCTTCCCGACAGATAAGCCCCCACAATGTTGCGGAGGTAGGAAGGCACCCGATGGTATCGCAGGGCCTCCCTAATGCAACTCCAGGGCAGGGTGTTGAACGCGTTGGAGATATCCAATGACACCGCCAGCACCACCCCGCCCTGGGACACCGCTTCCTCCGCCAGGACTCTCACTCTCATGATGGCGTCGATGGTAGAGCGCCCACACCGGAAGCCGAATTGGCTGTCGTCCAAGTTCGGCCCCTCTGTACACAAGTGGCTGACGAGGCGATCTGCGATTACTCGCTCGAGCAGCTTGCCCGCCTCGTCCAGCAGCACTATGGGCCGATAAGCGGACGACGAGTCCGCCGGGCGCCCCGCCTTCTTGAGCAGGACCAGTCGACCAGCCTTCCATTTGGTAGGGAACTGACCCTGCTCAAGGCACGCAGAGAAGAGTCCCCTCAGTGGGGGCTCCAGCTCCTTCAGGGCGAGAACTAGAGCGCGGCCAGGCACTCCGTCAGGCCCCGGAGCAGTGTTTTTTGCCCGGAGCCGCATCACGGCCGCGCTCATCTCCGCCTGTGTCACCTCTGGGACGGTTTCGCTCTCCTCTTCTTCCTCCGACTCTGCAGCTGAGGGCACAGCCATAGGCGGTGGCTCGTGCTCAGCTCTCTCAGGAAAGAGAGCTGACACCACTCGCTCCAGAAACTGCGGCTCGAGACCTTCCGTTAGCGGGGGGGCCCACGGCCGAAGTTTCCCTCGGACCGTGCGGTAAGGGCGCCCCCACGGATCCCCGTCTAGGGTCGCCAGCAGCTCCTCTCTGGAGCGCGTCTTCGACTCGCCGATGGCCAGCCACAGAGCCTCCTTCGCCGCGCGGTACACCTCATACAGCGCGGCTTCTTCATCGGGATCCCGCAGACGTCTCCTCCGACATCGCGTGTACGGGCGTCTGGCGTCGGCGCACTCGACGCGCAGCCGCTCGACCTCGATGCACCACCAGTACACGCGACGCCTTGCGGACAGAGAGGAGACGCGTGGCATAGACGCGTCGCAGATTTGCGTCATCGCGTCGCTAAACCACTGCGCCTCCTGTTCGACGTCGACGGGACCGACGGTAGCCGACTCCCGGATCCAGGCTTGGACGATAGTGGCTTCTTCGAGAGCCTCCCTGTCGAGGCGTTTCAGCGCCCAACGCAGGCCATCTCTTCGGGGGGCCGATTGGCTACGACCTCCAGCGGTCTGGGTGGAGACGTCGAAACGGATGTATCGGTGATCCGATAGCGTCTCCACCTCCGCTTCCACGTGCCAATCTCGAACGCGGTGCACGACAGCGGGACTAGCGAACGACACGTCCACAATGGACCCACCTCGCTGCCGCACACACGTGTAGGCCGAGCCCCGATTTAAGACGGCCAGGCCCGTCGTGATGGCCCACTCCTCTAACACTTCGCCTCTCGGGTCTGTGACCGGGGATCCCCACGCAGCAGACTTGGCGTTCAGATCACCGAGAAGCAAAATGGGCCGAGGGTGAGACTGGCCGACGATGGCTCCCAACTCGACAAGGAAACTTTCGAAGTCGGCGAGACTCTTGTTGGGCGAGAAGTATGCCCCGACCGTGACGATCCCGTTCACAAGGGCGGCAACCCAACCGTGACCACGGGATACGTCGACAAGAGTCGCGCCGATGATGGCCACCAGGCCTCCCAGGTCCCCTGCCCAGTTATCCCGGGGCGGGACAAAGTACGGCTCAGCGACCACCGCCACATTTATCGACCACTCCGCCATGCTCAGGACCAAGAGATCCTGAGCTCTGGTGCAGTGGTTGATATTCGCCTGGAGGAAACGGAAGTGTGCCATCACTGGCATTCCATTTCCTCGGCGTTTCGTCCTACCACAGGCCGGGAGTCGGCCAAAGAGGTGCTAGGGGCTGCGGCCCCCGCCGGCTTGGTCCAACGCTTGTTGCGCTTTCTGGGCGCGCCGCAAGCGTTGCTGCCTATTCTGTGCCCCGCGGACTTTCCTGCAGCTGAACAGAGACTGCAGTTTGGCTCCGCGGAGCACTGGGACGCCTTATGGCCGGGCTGACCGCAGCGATAACACAAATCACTGCGGTCACAGCCAGTGCACAGTGCCCGGACATGCCCCTTCTCCAGGCACCGGTAACACTGCATGGCCCTGGGTGACAGGAGTTTAACTCCCGCTGCCACCCAGCCCACCAGCAGACGTCCCTCGTCGGCTATCTGTTTCGCCGCAGCCACCGGACACCGCACCCAGATGGTGCCGAGCCCGCGAGCATTGACGCGGATGTCACCAGCCCGCACATTTTCTGGTGGGCATCCACCGCTCCGGGCTATGGCCGCCACCACCTCCTCTGGGGTCACGGAGTCGTCCAGCCCATCGACGCGCATCTCAGCCGTCTTAATGGGCCTGGTCACCCGGGCCTCCTCAGGGTTGAGGACGTCCTTCAGCTTTGCAGCTAGAGAGTCCGCCCTCTCGGCACTGTTGGTCCCCGCCAACTCGAACATTTTGGCCCCCGTGGCTGCCGTTTTGAAACGGAAGCCTTCCGGAGTGCCGAAATCAGCGAGGACGATCTTACCCCTCGCTTCCGCCAGTACCTTTTGGTAAGTCACTCCCCGCTCCTTGGCTTCGGGCTGTAGCGTGATCACTACAGCCTCGGAGCGAGGGACGCGGATCCTTGGGGCTTGCCCCTTGGAGCCCGGCGCGGGCTTGCCCGACTTCGACTTCCGCCCCCCGTGACCCCTCTTTCGCCGCTTTTTCCGGCTTTCGGCCGTCTGCCAGGCGCCTTCATTTTCTTTGGGGGACGAGCTGCTCCCCTCAGTGGGCTTTCTCGTCCCCTTTTCTGCCTTTTTGCCACCTTCTGTTGGCTTTTTAGGCGCCTGCGTGAGCTTTTTCGGTGCAGGTGGCACTTTAGCTACCTGGGCCCACGTTGGCCCAGCCGTTACTGGAGTGGGCCTGGCTTCCTTCCTCCGCTTATCTGCCGCCAGCGGCGGACGAAGGCTAGTAGGGGGGTTTAGCCTGGGCTCGATGCTGTCCAGGCGGGCGGTCATTATGCTCAACAGCCGGTTGAACAGGTCTTCCCCTAAAGACCCGTCCTTTGACAGAGCACGACTCTCCGTAGTCGTCGCACCCTGCTGCCGGCTGAAGTCCGCCCTCAGGGCGCTGACCTCCCGCTGGAGCTCCTCCATCCTCGTTTGGAGACGGTAATTCTCCTCTTGGAGTTTTAACGTCTCCTCCGAGGTTGTGCGGTCGAGGAGGACATCCATCGCCTCCTTGATGCCGTCTGCCGCCTCCTTCAGGGCCCGCGTGAACGTGCCCTTCAGGTTGCCCGATTTCGTGGCCACCTTCAGGACAACGTCCACGCCGTCCAACACTCGTCGGCTGAGGGCCTCTGCCGTCAGGCCTTCAGGGGCAACGGCAGTCTGTACCCTCCTCTCCCTTGCTTGACGAGCCATCTCAGCGACCTCATCGGTGGCTACAGCCTTCCGGCCCTCCCGCCTCGCAGCATTGAGCTCCGCCTTTGTGCTCACTAATGCAGTGGAGGTTGTGGACTGCTCCACCTGCATTGCACCGTCGGAGTCACTCACTCCGCTGGCCTCCGGCGTATCAGGGCACTTCAAGAAGCGACCCCGGGATTTGCGGAAAGACGCTGCCGAGGTGCTCGCTCCGGACGGTAGCCCGCGTCCTCGGCCCCTCCTGGCTGTCGGCACCTTGGGGGCCGGCAGGTTCTCCTCGCTAGAGGACAAACCCGCCGAACACGCATCCGACTCACAGGCACGCGGGCGCTTCCCCCAAAACTTCGAGGGAGCGGCCGCAACTGCTTGCGGTGTGACGTTGACCTCCGACACCGCAATCACTCTCTCCAGAACCACGCGTGGTTCTGTAGGAGCCTCTGCTCTCGCCCTCAGTGACACAGTGCCGGAGTCCGACACAGCGTCCGCCGCACGACGTTCACCCGGTACGCAGTCGGGTGTTTTAAAACAGATCAGGTCTTCGAAAGACCGTGATCTTATTGAGCCTCCTCGGCTCTTGTTGCCATTGGCAAGTGGATGACGGTGGTTGCCCTCCCCAGAATACGAGGGGCTTGACGATCCCGAAGGGATCGTGGCGGATTCTCCAGCTGCGGAGCAGCTGGTACCGCCCTGGGGTATTATATTTCCAGTCGTCTTTTCCATGATGATTTTGTTTTCCTTTGAAGGGTGTGGTCCCTGTCTCCTTAAACTCCTTATACTTTGTACATATAATATAAATATAATTATAATATATATATATATTTTTTTTTTATTGCTATAACCCTCCCTCCCTCCTTATTCATGTTTCACGACTATTCTATCACTCTCATAGTCACGTCTGATGGGCAGACGCGTACCAGAGAGCGATGAAAGCCGCGATCCAAGAACAAGGAAGATTCCCAACCCTGATTCACTCCCCGAGAACTTCGAGGAATGAATCACTAATCACGTACCTTCCGATAACCCGCTCCGTGAGCTATCGCACGATACACGATGAAATAACCCAGCCCTGATTCACTCCCCGAGAACTTCGAGGAATGAATCACTAATCACGTACCGTCCGATGGGCCCGCTCCGTGAGCCATCGCACGGTACACGACGAAATATCCCAACCCTGATCCACTCCTCAAGAAACTTGAGGAGTGAATCGCGAATCACACATCGTCCGATAGACCCGCTCCGTGAGTCATCGCACGATGTCCGATGTAACGCCTCCCCATATTCACACTCCAATGACTTGGAGCGTGAATCGCCTCGCAGAAGTCTGAAGCGACTCCGGCATGTGTGTGTCTCTCTTAGTTCGGTCTCTCACTTGGGATTGGAAAACTCCAAGATCACTGAAACACGCAAGCCCCACCACGACGACAACGTGGAGACACCCTCGGTGGGGAACCTAACCTAACCTTTTTTTTTTTTTTTTTTTTTTTTTTTTTTGTTAACGCTGGGAAAAAATGCATTACGCATACCCTCCCATTGGGGGAATGGGAAGGCTATGTGGGACTCCCCGGGCTTACCCGGTATACCCACTAAAAGAACCCAGCGATACTCCCGCTTCGTCCGAATGGAGGAGGACTGGGAATCCGGCAGAGCCTTTACGTCCAGTCCTCCGCCGACGACCGCCCGCCTTTGCGGCGGACCCTTTACGGCCAAGGAATAACCGACGAAGGTGGTGAAGGGTGCAATGCGGGTGAAGGCGCCCCCGCACCTGTCACCCGCCTTTCACCACCTTTAGACGTGAGGAAAGAGAGGACGACGCCTTATCCAACCTCTTTTTCGTCTACGGAGCGGTGCAGCGAGAGGATTGTCCTCCCGTGCTAGAGCTATGGCTCCCCATGCGGCGGCCACGTATCCCGGTCCCCTTTCTAGAAGCGAGAGGGGAGGGGAGTCCGTGGAAGACCGCGACTCCAACGGCACCAAGATGCGTTCCTGTGAGATGCGATGCTCGATTGATGGATAGGAATCCATCAATCGGACATCGCTCCCCCCTCCGCAGCCGCCGCGATTCCCGTCTCGGGAACTTCGGTGCTAGCGGCAGGCGCCTGCGCTTTGCCCCGCTTACGGGGAGGATTGCAGTTTCTCCCCTTCATCACGTGGCCCGCCGGGCGCCCACTGGCGGCACACACCGCACAGTGTGGCTTAGCAGCCTTACAGGAGGCGGATTTGTGGCCTTCCTTGCCGCAGCGGTAGCAGCTGTCCGTCCTGTCGACCGTGGACGGACAGAGGGCCCGCGTGTGTCCGATGCCGAAGCACTTGTAGCACCGAAGAGGCTGGTCCACAAGTGCCCGGACTCCAGCCGAACTAAAGCCGACGGTTAGCCGCCCCTTGGCGAGGACAGTTTTGGCAGCGGCGACTGGGCACTCGAGGCGAATGGTACCCATGCCGCCGCGGCCGGGCCTTATGTCCCGGCCTTGCACCGCTGTGACGCCACAGCACCCCATTGCTGCGACCGCCGCCACCACCTCCTCTTTGGTGACCGAGTCGTCCAGGTCGGTCACCTCTATGGCCGCCGACTTTACCGGTCGGGCAACCTTGGCCGCATCCGCGATGACCTCTTGCAGCTTGGCTGCAAAGAGGTCCGCATTGGCACTGCCTTGCGCCCCCGGGAACTCGAAAATTCGAGCCCCGGCTTGGGTCCGCCGGCAAGAGACTTTGCCGATCCCCAGTTGGGTGGGATCGGCATTTGCACGCGCCCGCACCAAAATAGACGCGTACGTCTCCCCTCGCTCCGCAGCCTCCGCGGTGAGTGTCACCACGACGGCTGCGGTTTTCGGAGAGACGAGCCTCGCCTTCCTCTTTGCCCTTTCCTTGTCGGTCGTCCGCGACTGGCTGGGAGGGGTGGTGGTGGGGACGGCAGGGACTGCCGTCACCGCTTTCTTGGCCTTGCCCTTGCCCCTACGGACCACTTCCGTCCATCCTGGCTGGTTGGACGGGGTGGTGGCAGGGAGAAGGGCGTCTTCCTCCTGGGAGGACGGCCCCGGCTCGCTATGCCCCTTATCCGCCGCAAGCGGCGGTCGGAGGCGTTGCTCCGGCAAGAGTCGGTCCTCGATGCCTGCTATGCAGGCTCTTGTGAAGGCCCTCTCCTCCATTACGACCTTGCGGATGATATCCTCAAGGTTGGGGGTGGGGCCTTCTACCGCAAGGCTTGATTCGGCCTGGATTGGCCGCGCCGTAGCGTCAGCCAACTTCTGATGAAGCTGGCTGACCTCCGATTGCAGGCGATCTATTCTCGCCTGCAGTTGCCGCGTTTCGTCGTTGGCCTTGCGCTGGACCAACTCCTTTACGATGCCGCGCATGCTTGCGGCCCTGCATTTAAGGGCCTTCTGGAAGGTCCCTTTTAGGTTGGAGGACTTAGAGGCGACCTCCAGTATCTCCTCTTCGTCCTCCACCGCCATTCGTTCCAGCTCGACCAGGGAGTGGTCCGCGTACAGAACGCAGGACGCGCCGTACCCGGACTTGGCCCGGGCAACGCGCGCCCGTTGCTCCTTGGCAGCAACCCGCTCCTCCAGGTCTAGCTGGAGCTGCGCCCGCTGAGCCAGGTCTAACTGGCGTTGGGCGTCCGCGAGACCAACGACGTGGGTGTCCGCGGCTGTCATCGGCTTTTTGGCCTTCGACTTCCTTCCAGATCCCGAGGTCGAAGAGCCCTCGGATCCATCCCTCTTGGAGGCCCGCTTCCGTGACCGAGAGTCACCCGCGTCCGAGACACTTATACTCGTAACCGACTCGATGTCGTCGGAGTCCAGCGTCTCGTCCGCCCTTCCAAAGAAGCTAGCCGCAGACGGCGCGCGGCTAGCTTCTGACTCCGAAGCGTCGGAGAGGCCCTGAGAAGGGCCTTTTGGTTGGCCCTGAGAAGGGCCTTTGGGTTGGCCCTGAGAAGGGCCTTTTTTAAAACGCCCGCAGGCGTCCCGCGTTTGCTTAGGCATAGCCTCCACAGGTTCGTAGAAGACAAAGCGAATAAAATAAAACAGCTACGAATTCACAGTGCACTTTGGCCGAGCCCAGTCTGCCACTCCGTTACGGTGGTCAGAACTGGGTCGTTTCCAGGGGACGCGACGTGGACGCAAGCACTGTGGGGTGGTCCCCCAACCTAACCTAACCTTTTTTTTTTTTTTTTTTTTTTTTTTTGACGCTGGGAAAAAATGCATTACGCATACCCTCCCGTCGGGGGACGGGAGGGGTATGTGGGACTCCCCGGGCGAACCCGGTATACCCACTAAAACGACCCAGCGCATTCCCGCTTCGTCAGAGTGGAGGGGGACTGGGAAACCGGCACAGCCTTTACTTCCAGTCCCCCGCCGACGCTTGCAAGGCAAGACCCCTCACACCCTCACGGGTGTGGGGGGTCGGGAATGAACGACGGTGGTGACGGCTGCAATGCGGGCGGAGGCACCCCCGTGCCTGCCGCCCGCCCGTCACCATGAGGAGGGAGGGCACGACGCCTTCTCCCCCTTCTCCGTCTGCGGAGCGGCGCAGCGAGAGGGTCGTCCTCCCGCGCCCGCTCCGCCTCCTCCTTCTGCAAGAGTACGTCCTCGCAGAAGGAGGCTACTGCCGACCAGGCCTCCTCGCTCCCCAGCATGGCGTTAACCACGCCGGGAAGCGAGAGGTCCGGTCCGACCACCGCGGTGAGACCGCGGCGCAGCTCGGACCACGCCGGGCACTCCTCGAGGGTGTGCTGCGCCGTGTCCTCCGCCGCGCCGCAGTCGTGGCACGCCGGGGTCTCCTCCCTCCCGATCCGGTGCAGGTGCGATCCGAAGCATCCATGCCCAGACAACACCTGCACCAGACGGAAAGAGAGGAAACCGTGGGATCGCTCGAGCCAGCCCTGCAGGACCGGACCGAGCGCATCCAACGTCCGGCGGCCAAAGGCGGCGCTGGCGAGGTCCTCCGTCCAATGGAGGACGATGGCGTCCTTCGCCTCTCGCCGCACCGCCTCCCGCTCTTCGCCCATGGGGCGCTCCCCGAGCGCCTTTCGGCGCGCCGTCCACTCGTACACTCTGGCGAGCACCCAAGCCTCCAATTCCCATGGAGGGGTGCCCGCCAGAGCGCACGCCGCCGAAAAGCCCACTGAGCGGTAAGCCCTCGCCACCCGCTGTGCAATAGCCCGCTGAGGCTTGCGGATGGCGGTAGCATTCTCCCTCCTATGGAGGGAGTCCGCCCAGATGGGTGCCCCATATAGGGCCATGCTCCGCAAAATGCCGGCATAGAGGCGCCGGCACTTCGCTTTGGGCCCCCCCAGGTTTGGGAGGAGCCATGAGAGGGCGTCCGCGGCCTTCAACAGGCGCGTCGACAGCCCGCTGAAATGCGGGCCGAAGCGCCACCTGTCGTCCAGCACCAGACCCAGATATTTCATCCGGGGCTGGACCTCTATTCGGACGCCCTCCACGACGATGTGGCCGTCGGGAGGGCAGCGCTGCCGGGGACCGCGAAAGAACACGGCCTCCGTTTTTGTGCAGCGCCACCCTCAATCCCAGGCGGCGGATCCTCTCTGCCACCAAGGATCCGCCAGCCGAGGCCAAACAGGCCGCGTCGGCGAAGTTCCTCCCCCGGGCAGTAAGGAGAGTGTCATCCGCGTAGCAGATGACACTCGTGCCCGGGAGGAGGGCTCCCCGCAAGAGCCAGTCGAAGCCGATGTTCCACAAGGGAGGGCCTAGCACCGACCCCTGTGGAACACCAGACTCTGCGCCGTACCGCCTCACCGTGGCCAGCCTGTCTACGAGGAGGACCTCTCGGCCCTCCAAGTAACTGGCCAGCAGGTCCCGCAAGTATTGGGGCACTCCGTGATATCGGAGTGCCTCCAATATCGTCGAGTGGGGGACGGAGTTGAAGGCGTTGGCAATGTCGAACGACACCGCCAGCACTCCGTCTCCCGCCTCCACCGCCTCCTTCACCTGGCCCTTGAGTAGGGCCAGCGCATCGATCGTCGAACGCCCACGACGGAAACCGAATTGGGCGTCCGACAGATCCGGCCCTACCCCCCTCAGGTGGCTTTCCAGTCTCCCGGCGACAATCCCCTCGAACATTTTACCGACCTCATCGAGTAAAACGATGGGCCGGTATGCCGAGGGTGAGTCCACCGGGCGACCCTCCTTTCGGAGGAGGCATAGCTGCCCCTCCTTCCACAGTTTCGGGAACCTCCCAGCCGTAAAACACAGGCTGAAGAGGTCCCGAAACCTGTCCTCCATTTCGGTGGCGGCGATCGCCACCACCCGCGCGGGGACGCCGTCCGGCCCGGGGGCGGTCTTCTTCGCGCGGAGGCTCAAAACCCCCGCGTAGAATTCCGCCGACGTGACCGGGGGCACCTCCGCCTCCGGTGGAGCCGCCCCTTGCGGGGGATCCATTGTTGGTGGGGCGAAGTCGGTCCTGCCCGGAAACAGGGACCGAACCACCCCATCCAACAATGCCGGCTCGAGGGTCTCCGACAGTGGGGGACCATAGGGGCGGAGCTGATTCCGCGCCGCCTTGTACGGTCTCCCATAGGGGTCCCTGTCGAGACCCTCCAGCATCTCGGCCCTCGCCGAGTCCTGCGCAGCGCCCATTGCAGACTTGAGGGCCACCGTAGCCTCTCGGTAAGAGGCGTACAGGCGGTCCTCCTCCGCCCGGACTCGGTTCTGGGCGCTGCGCCGCCGGCTCCGCGTGTAGGCCCTTCGGGCCGCCACGCAGGTGGCCCGGAGCCCCGCCAGCTCCTCCGTCCACCAGTATACGGCACGACGGGGAGGCGGACGGCGAGACCGAGGCATGCAGGAGTTGCACACCTCGGTCAAGGACCCTCGTAGCCGGACCGCTGCGGCGTCCACGTCCGGGGCCTCCCCGACAGGGGGAGGCGACAGCCAGTCCTGGAGGAAGGCAGCCTCCCTGGCTGCCTCCCGGTCCAGGCGGGTGAGCGCCCACCGCGGGAAGGGAGATTGCCCAGCGCCGGCCGTCCCCCCTCCCCGCTGTGTGGAGATGTCGAACCGCACGTAACGGTGGTCCGACAAGGTCTCCACCAGCTCCACCCGCCAGTTCACAACGCGGGCGGCCAGCGCGGGGGTGGCGAACGAGACGTCCACCACCGACCCGCCCTGTTGCCGCACACACGTGTGGACCGTCCCCCTGTTGAGGAGGGACACACCGCACGAGGCCGTCCAAAACTCGACGGCGCGTCCCCGGACGTTACAACCGGCGGCCGGGTTGCCCCAGGCCGCCGACTTGGCGTTGAGGTCGCCGAGCACCACGACCTGGCGTGGTGCCGCCCTCCCTACGACAGCAGTGAGGATCTCTAAGAAATCCTCAAAGTCCGAGAGAGGGCGGTTTGGGGAGAAATACACCCCCACTATCGCTATCTCTCCCCACGCGGCGGCCACGTATCCCGGTCCCCTCTCTAAGAGCGAGAGGGGAGGGGAGTCTGTGGAAGACCGCGCCACCAACGCCACTAGGCCATCCCGGTCGCCCAGCCAACGGCCAGGGACCGAGTATGGTTCGGCGACCACCGCCAAGTCCACCAACCACTCAGCCATGGTCTGCATCAGCAGATCCTGGGCTGTCCTGCAGTGGTTGGCGTTCGCCTGAAGGATGCGATGTTCGACTCTGGGCATTAGTCGGACATCGCACCCTCCTCCGCTGCCGCCGCAGGAACGGCGGCGTTAGCGGCAACAGCTGGCGCAGGCCCGGTCGGCGCCTGCGCTTTGCCACGCTTAGGGGGGGGATTGCACCTCCTCCCCATCGTGACGTGGCCTGCCAGGCGGCCACTGGCGGCACACACCGCGCAGTGCGGCGTGGCGGCCCGGCAGGAGGAGGCTTTGTGGCCCTCCTTGCCGCAGCGGTAGCAAGTGTCCGACCGATCCACTTTGGACGGACACAGGGGCCGGGTGTGGCCGATGCCGAAGCACCGGAAACACCGCAAAGGCTGGTCCTCGAGTGCCCGAACCGCACCCGAGCTAAACCCGACTTGAAGCCGTCCTTTTGCAAGGACGGCTTTGGCAGCTGCGATTGGGCACTCGAGGCGGATTGTGCCCATTCCGCCGCGGCCGGGCCTTATGTCCCGGCCTTGGACCGCCGCTGCACCACAGCCCCCTACCGCTGCGACCGCCGCCACTACCTCCTCCTTGGTGACGGAGTCATCCAACTCCGTCACTTCGATGGCCGCCGACTTGACCGGCCGGGCCACCCTCGCCGAGTCCGCGATGACCTCTTGCAGCTTTGCTGCGAAGAGGTCCGCGTGGGCACTCCCCTCGGCCCCCGGGAACTCGAATACTCGAGCCCCGGCCTGGGTCCGCCGGCAGGACACACTGCCGATCCCCAGCTGAGCGGGATCGGCATTGCTACGCGCCCGCACCAGGATGGAGGCGTAGGTCTCCCCCCGCCCCGCAGCCTCCGCGGTGAGCGTCACCACGACGGCTGCGGTTTTAGGGGGGACTAACTTCCCCCTTCCCTTTTCTTTCCCCTTCCCCTTTCCCTTGCCAGTCGTCTGTGGCTGGCTGGCCAGGGTGGTTGCGGGGACGGCAGGGACGGCTGTCGGCGCCTTTTTGGCCTTGCCCTTCCCCCTACGGACCACTTCCGTCCACCCTGGCTGGTTGGACGGGGTGGTGGCTGGAAGAAGGGCGTCTTCCTCCTGGGACGAGGACGGCCCCGGCTCAGACCGCCTTACATCCGCCTGGGAGGACGACGGCTCCGGCTCAGACCGCCTCTTATCCGCCGCAAGCGGCGGTCGGAGGCGCTTCTCCGGCAGGAGCCGGTCCTCGATCCCTGCTAGGCAGGCTCTTGTGAAGGCCCTCTCCTCCAATATTACCTTGCGGATGACATCCTCAAGGTTGGAGGAGGGGCCTTCTGCCGCCGGGCTCGCCTTGGCCCGTTGTGGCTGGGCCGAGACAGGGCCCTCTGCCACAGGACCTGCCTCGGCCTGCACTGGCCGGGCCGTGGCTTCAGCCAGCTTCTGATGAAGCTGGCTGACCTCCGACTGCAGGCGATCCACCCTCGCCTGCAGTTGCCGCGTCTCGTCGCTGGTCGTCCGCTGGACCAACTCAGCGACGACACCACGCAGGCTCGCGGCCCTGCACTTTAGGGCCTTTTGAATGGTGCCCTTTAGGTTGGAGGACTTAGAGGCGACCTCCACGATCTCCTCCTCGTCCTCCTCCGCCATCCTCTGGAGCTCCTCCAGAGACTGGTCCGCGTACACAACGCGGGACGCACCGTACCCGGACTTTGCCCGGGCAGCCTGCGCCCGCTTCTCCTTAGCGGCCACCCGCTCCTCCAGCTCTTGCTGGAATTGCGCCTTCCGGGCCAGGTCTAACTGGCGCTGGGCGTCCGCAAGCCCAACGACGTGGGTGTCCGCAGCTGTCGTTGGCTTTTTTGCCTTCGACCGCCGCGCCGACCCCGACCCCGATGAGCCCTCGGACCCATCCTTTCGGAAGGCCCGCTTACGCGACTGCGCATCGGCCGCGTCCGACACACTGACGAATGTGTCGTCGGAGTCTGACGACTCGTCCGCCCTTCCGAAGAAGCTAACCGCAGACGGCGCGCGGCTAGCCTCTGACGCCGAAGCGTCGGAGTGGCCCTGAGAAGGACCTTTTGGTTGGCCCTGAGAAGGGCCTTTGGGTTGGCCCTGAGAAGGGCCTTTTTTGAACCGCCCGGAGGCGTCCCGCGAAGGTTTAGGCATTGCCTAAAATAAAATAAAATCCCGCAAACTCGACAGCAACAAGGCAAATAAAATAGCTACGAGAGCACAGAGCACTTTGGCCAGTCCCAGTCTGCCACTCCGTTACGGTGGTCAGAACTGGGCTGTTTCCAGGGGACGCGACGTGGACGCAAGCTCTGTGGGGTGGTCCCCCAACCTAACCTTTTTTTTTTTTTTTTTTTTTTTTTTTTTTTTACGCTGGGAAAAAATGCATTACGCATACCCTCCCGTCGGGGGATGGGAGGGGTATGTGGGACTCCCCGGGCGGCCAAACACCACGGTATACCCACTAAAACGACCCAGCGCATTCCCGCTTCGTCATAGTGGAGGGGGACTGGGAAACCGGCACAGCCTTTACTTCCAGTCCCCCGCCGACGAACACACAAGGCGGACCCCCCTCTTGTCCTCACGGCACGGACGTGGAGGGGGGGTTCGGGAATGACCGACGGAGGTGACGGGTGCAATGCGGGCGTAGGCACCCCCGCGCCTGTCGCCCGCCCGTCACCGTGAGGAGGGAGGGCAAACGCCCCTTCCCCCCCCCCCGCCCGCAGAGCAGCGCAGCGAGAGTAAACTCCCGCTGGCGCTCCGCCTCCTCCTTCTGCGAAATCGCAGAAGGTGGCAACCGCTGACCAGGCCTCTCGCCCCCCAGCACGGTGTTCACGCACGCACGCCGGGAAGCGTGAGGCCCAGTCGCCCGCGAGGTGACGGGTGCAATGCGGGCGGAGGCACCTCCGTGCCTGTCGCCCGCCCGTCACCGTGAGGAGGGAGGGCAAATGCCCCTTCCCCCCCTCTCCGCTAGCGGAGCGGCGCAACGAGAGGGACCTCCCGCGCGCGCTCCGCTGACCAGGCCTCCTCTCCACACTCCCCAGCATGGCCTCGACCACGCCGGGAAGCGGGAGGCCCAGTCCCCCGCGGCACTCCCCTGCTGTGCCCTCCGCTATGCCCGCTGCTCAGAGGGCACGCAGGGGAACGCACACCGCACATCGCATGAGTCATCACACGACGTGCGGTGCGCCCCTCCCCAGAAAGCGCCTGGTGGTTGTTTGTTGCGTCTATTTCTTATGGAATTAGACCAAGAACAGGGCGGCAACCACGTGAAGGTAACACACCAGACTTGCCTTGAGGATCTACACGACCGTAGCGCTCCCCCTCAAGACCCCGCCACCCTACCGCCTCTGAGGGAGGCAGTAAGGTAGACCTGCATCTATGCTACCAAGCAAAGCATGTGCAAAGCTTGTCGTTGTGCAACCGCGAAAGCATAAATACAGATCCGCCCCATCCCCCAACCTAACCTAACCTAACCTAACCTAACCAAGGGGTACCACGGCCAGCACTTGCGGGCAGGGAGGTAGAGCGGTTGGAGGCATTTGCGGAGCTTCCACACCCGGCGAAACATATGGCCTTGGAGTTCGTCTGCCTGGAGGACCGGACGCTTGTGGACACCCACAATACCCAAGCAGTCAGGGTCTTCACGGACGGCAGCAAGATTGCGGGCAAGGTCGGAGCAGCACTGTCACTTTGGGACAGTGATGCCGAGATCAAGTCCGTCAAACTTAGCTTGCCGTCGTACTGCACGGTTTACCAGGCTGAACTTCTGGCCATATGCATAGCCACGCGCGAAGTCCTCAGGCGCGGGGAGGGAACTTTCGGCATCTATAGTGACTCAATGGCCGCACTTCAAACAGTCACAAGCCAGGGTTCCCTCCACGCCCTGGCCGTGGAGGCGAGAGCGAACATTGCCACAGCTTTATCCCAGAGCAAAGATGTGTCCTTGTTCTGGGTAAAGGCACACGTAGGGCTAGAGGGTAATGAGCGCGCGGACCACCTCGCGAAGGAGGCTGCACTCCGGTCCAGAAAGAGGCCAGACTATGACCGCTGCCCGGTTTCATTCGTCAAGCGACAGATCCGTTTGGGGTCGCTTGACGAATGGAACGCGAGGTACAGATCGGGCGAAACAGCGTCCACCACTAAAATATTCTTCCCGGACGCAATTGCAGCATACCCAATTGTGAGAAAAATTAAACTGGACCAAATTCTAGCTCAGGTGCTAACAGGACATGGCGGGTTCTCCGAGTATTTGAACCGCTTCAAGTGCAAGGAGAGCCCGGCATGCTCCTGCGACCCCGCCAAAAACGAGAGCATACAGCACCTCATCACAGAGTGTCCAATCTTCGCAGTCATTAAATATAACATCGAATCTGAAATGGAAATTGAAATTAAACTAGAAAACATACCAACAATCATGGCAAATAAAAGAACAAGAGATAAATTTTTAAAATATTGTAAAGAAATAGCTGAAAATGTAATAAGAAAGAATAAAGCCTAAAGCAGAAGATATACTTTAATGTATTATAAGAATATATTAAAAGTAATCGCCGAAAATATGAGAATTTAAAATAGATCTTAAGAACTAAAATGTCAAAACTTAGCGTTTAAGAGGTATTGGATGGTGTAAATGTAAAACCTGTAACATGTATTTTAGATATAAGATGGCTGTAAGGTAGATAAGACAGAATAAGTGACAAATATATATGTATATGTAGCTAGAAATAAGTATTATGTATAAAAAGTAATAATACAAACATGTAATAGTTCTAAGAAATAGTAAGATTATGAATAGAAATATATAGCTAGAAATAAGTATAGTCATATAGAAGAGGTTATAAAAATTTATATCATACGTATAATAGAATTAAGAATAAGTAATAAGATAGAATAAGCAATATCATTAAGTACAATTAAAACAATAGTGTCCGGGAGTTATCCCCATAAATAAAGGAAGAACAGAAAACAGATTAGGATACATTAGAAGGGCGTCCCTCCCTTGAGACATAAAAGATGATAGAATGAAATAAAGACATAGTATGAAGAAGGAAAGTACGTGAGGCAAAAATTGGGAACTGGAACGGAAGTATTTAGATTACAAATGTTCGATCAAAAAGGTCTCTGATCTCCCATGTCAGAGGACAATAGCAGAGTAGGAGTGGTTTTTAGTCGGTTCGAGTCCGACACTACCTCGACTGTCTCACGATCCGTGTGACCGGGAGACAGTCGAGGTGTCCGTGGGGATTTTCCACTCCTGCCAAACATAAAAAAAAAAAAAAAAAAAAAAAACCTAACCTAACCTAACCTAACCTAACCTTTTTTTTTTTTTTTTTTGACGCTGGGAAAAAATGCATTACGCATACCCTCCCGTCGGGGGATGGGAGGGGTATGTGGGACTCCCCGGGCGGCCAAACACCACGGTATACCCACTAAAACGACCCAGCGCATTCCCGCTTCGTCATAGTGGAGGGGGACTGGGAAACCGGCACAGCCTTTACTTCCAGTCCCCCGCCGACGAACACACAAGGCTGACCCCCCTCTTGTCCTCACGGCACGGACGTGGAGGGGCGGGTTCGGGAATGACCGACGGAGGTGACGGGTGCAATGCGGGCGGAGGCACCCCCGCGCCTGTCGCCCGCCCGTCACCGTGAGGAGGGAGAGCAAACGCCCCTTCCCCCCCCCCCGCCCGCAGAGCAGCGCAGCGAGAGTAAACTCCCGCTGGCGCTCCGCCTCCTCCTTCTGCGAAATCGCAGAAGGAGGCAACCGCTGACCAGGCCTCCTCGCTCCCCAGCATGGTGTTCCGTGGCACGCACGCCGGGAAGCGGGAGGCCCAGTCGCCCGCGAGGTGACGGGTGCAATGCGAGCGAAGGCACCTCCGTGCCTGTCGCCCGCCCGTCACCGTGAGGGGGGAGGGCAAACGCCCCTTCCCCCCCTCTCCGCTAGCGGAGCGGCGCAGCGGGAGGGTCCTCCCGCGCGCGCTCCGCTGACCAGGCCTCCTCTCCACACTCCCCAGCATGGCCTCGACCACGCCGGGAAGCGGGAGGCCCAGTCCCCCGCGGCACTCCCCTGCTGTGCCCTCCGCTATGCCCGCTGCTCAGAGGGCACGCAGGGGAACGCACACCGCACATCGCATGAGTCATCACACGACGTGCGGTGCGCCCCTCCCCAGAAAGCGCCTGGTGGTTGTTTGTTGCGTCTATTTCTTATGGAATTAGACCAAGAACAGGGCGGCAACCACGTGAAGGTAACACACCAGACTTGCCTTGAGGATCTACACGACCGTAGCGCTCCCCCTCAAGACCCCGCCACCCTACCGCCTCTGAGGGAGGCAGTAAGGTAGACCTGCATCTATGCTACCAAGCAAAGCATGTGCAAAGCTTGTCGTTGTGCAACCGCGAAAGCATAAATACAGATCCGCCCCAACCTTTTTTTTTTTTTTTTTTTTAAGCGTTGAAAAATGCCTAACGCATACCGCACCGTCCGGGGAGACGGTTTGGTTATGTGGGGCTTGCACCCACTAAAAAACACCGCCGTGAGCCTACTTTCGCCTTTGTGGATGGGCCACGAGAACTGCTACGCATGACGTTCGCGACCCATCCAGCGCAGCCCGCTTTTGGGCACCAAACTCCTTTGGCGATGTCCGGGCTCACCTGAGACATCGCCACCACTCGTGAGGGCCGTGCAAAGCGACGACGATAGATTCCCCGATCTATCGCCCGCTGGCACCTCCTACGGCGGCATCAGGTCGCCATGGCGCCTCCTCCGCCGCCCTGTCCTCCTGCGGCGAATCGCGTCAGCGAGGGAGTCTTCCTCCCTGACGCGCTCCGCCGCCTCCTTCTGCGAAATGACCTCCTCACAGAAGGATGCCACCGCATCCCATGCCTCCCTGCCGTCGACCATGGCCTTGGCCACAGTTGGCAAGGAGAGGTCTGCCCCGATTGCTGCTGCGAGAGCACGGCGCTGCACTTCCCAAGCAGGACAATGCTCGAGGGTGTGAAGCGCCGTGTCCTCGCTGCAGTCGCAATGGTGACACACGGGAGTCGCCTCCCGTCTAGCCACTTTGTGCAGGTATTTGCCAAAGCAGCCATGCCCTGACAATACCTGCACCAGACGGAAGGACAACGTCCCGTGTCGCCTCCGTACCCACTCGTCCAGGATCGGCTGGATAGCCCCCACGGTCCAGTGACCTGCAGTGGGCGTCTCCAACCTCTCCCTCCAAATCCGCAGGGTCTGGGATTGGGCCTCCCTACGCCACCTCGTGATCAGCTCAGGTGGCGGGCGTCTGCCACTCTCCGCCTGCAGGTCTGCGCCACGCCAATAGACTTCGGCGAGCACTTGCGCCTCTAGATCCCACGGGGGTGTGCCCGCAAGGGCGCATGCCGCTTCCGCAGATACGGTGCGGTATCCGCGTATGACCCTGACTGCCATTACTCTTTGCGGCCTTCGCAGAAGAGCTTTGTTTTGGGAAGACAGGGACTCCGCCCACACCGGAGCCCCGTAGAGCGCCATCGAGCGAACCACCCCCGTGTACAGCCGTCGGCAAACCATGTTCGGTCCGCCCAAGTTCGGCAATAGCCGGCTGAGGGCGGACGCCGTGCCGATTAGCTTCGGTGCAAGCTGAGCAAAGTGCTCGCCAAAGTTCCACCTCCGGTCCAAAACCAGGCCCAAGTATTTCATCCTTGCCCGTACCGCTATTGTTGCACCACCAATAGTGAGGTGTGCTTCAGCCGGTGGCCGGCGTCGGGGTGCATGAAATACCAGGGCCTCCGTCTTCTCGAGTGCAACCTTGAGGCCCAGTGCCTCGATTCGGTCCACGACGAGGGACGCGCCCTCGACGGCGGAACGTGCCGCTTCTTCGTAGCTCGCTCCCCGGGCCGTGACGAGAGTGTCATCAGCGTAGCAAATGACGCCCTGCCCGGGGGAGAGTAAACAGCGCAAGGCCCAGTCGTAGCCAATGTTCCACAGGAGTGGACCCAGAACCGACCCCTGTGGAACACCGCACGCGATGGCCCTGCGCATGACTTGGCCGTCGCGTCCCTCGTAGCAGACGAACCGCCTCTGCAGGTAGTCTGCTACCAGCTGCCTCAGGTAGACGGGCACCTGATGGTAGCGGAGCGCCTCCTCGATGCAGCTGAAGGGCAGAGTGTTGAAAGCGTTGGCGATGTCTAAAGACACCGCCAACAACACCCCGCCTTGAACAACTGCATCCTTCGCTTCGGTCTTGAGGCGCAAGATGGCATCTACTGTCGAGCGCCCTGCCCGGAAACCGAACTGGGCGTCCGACAAGTTCGGGCCAACTGCTTCTAAGTGCCGGACGATGCGGGTAGCGAGAATCTTCTCTAGCATCTTCCCCGCCTCGTCCAGCAAGACAATCGGCCTGTACGCCGATGGAGACTCTGTTGGGCGACCGGCCTTCTGCAGCAGCACCAGTTGACCCTCCTTCCAGGCCTTAGGGAACCGTCTCGAGGTCAGACAGGCATCAAACAGCTCCCTAAGCCTATCTTCCA
Organism: Lycophotia porphyrea; assembly: GCA_950005105.1. NCBI lineage: Eukaryota > Metazoa > Arthropoda > Insecta > Lepidoptera > Noctuidae > Lycophotia > Lycophotia porphyrea. The sequence goes on from OX465392.1 coordinate 58,315, forward strand.
GGGCCGCTTCAAGAGCCAGGGCCAGCACCCTTGCAGGCACACCGTCCGGTCCAGGGGCAGTTCTTTTCGACCGCGCCCGCAGAATTGCCGACTCCATCTCCGCGTCCGATATTGGGGGAGTCTCCACCTCCGCATCTTGGTCAGCCTCCGCTTCGGCCATATTCGGGGAAGGGTGAACCGCCTGGTCCGGGAAGAGTGTCTCCACGACCCTTGCGAGAAACTGAGGCTGGAGGGTTTCCGTCAGTGGGGGGCCTCGAGTGCGGAGTTTCTTCCGCGCCGCACGGTATGGGCGTCCCCATGGATCACGGTTCAGATCCTCCAGTGCCTCAGCTCTCGACTGCTCCTTACCTTGACAGATCGCCAACTGCAGATCCCCCCGAGCATTGCGGTATGACTGATGCAGTTGGGACTGAAGGATTTCCAGCTCTTCGTCGCGGCGGCGTAACCTACGAACTTGTGAGTAGATCCTCCGGGCAATTGTACAGGCCGCGCGGAGGTCCGCTATCTCCTGGGACCACCAGTAGACCGCCCGCTTTGGAGGTTGCCTTCGGGAGCGAGGCATGGCTGCATCGCACACAGCCGTCATGGCGTGGCGAAAGCAGTCAGCCCCGACATCGACACCCTCTGCAGCAGGCGGTGAGGACAGCCAAGCCTGGACAATGGCTGCTTCCTCTAGGAGGTCCCCGTCAAGCCGCTTCACCGCCCACCTTGGGAACTGTCGAGCGTCAGATCGTGGAGACACTGCTGGGCCCGAGGAGGTGGAGATATCCATACAGATGTACAGGTGATCCGATAGAGTCTCCACACTCTCAAGGACCCGCCAATCCTGAACCCTTGCGGCGACAGCAGGGGTAGCGAACGAGAGGTCCACTATTGACCCCCCCTGCTGCCGGACGCACGTGTTAACGGAGCCCCTGTTTAAAAGACAGAGGCCCGCAGCCATCGCCCATTCCTCGACCGCCTCCCCTCTGACGTCCGTCCCGGGGGACCCCCACGCGGTGGATTTCGCGTTGAAGTCCCCCATGACGATGGCATGGGACGGCATCATTCGCCGAACCGAGGTCCCCAGGCGGTCCAGGAAGTCCTCGAACTCCGCTAGGCTCCTATTTGGGGAGAAATAAACTCCAAAGAGAATTATGTCCCCCCAGGTGGCTGCAACAAATCCTCGACTCCTCTCTCTGACGGTTAATGGCGCCGAGGAGCTGATAATAGCTACAGAGCCGTCCATGTCACCTACCCAGTCAGGCCGAGCTGGGATGAAATACGGCTCCGCCACTACAGCCACACCAATAGACCGCTCCGCCATGGTTTGGAGAACCAAGTCCTGCGCACCGGCGCAGTGGTTCAGGTTCGCCTGGAGGAGAGAATGAGAACGGACCGGGTCCATAATTAGTCCGTTATCATTATCGCCCCCTGCGACGGCTCTTCCAATCGCACCGCGCCGGAAGCGGTCGAGACCTGAGTAGTCAGACCATCCCTTCTAGGACGAACTGGCGGCTTGCAGTTCTTTCTACCAGCGATGTGGCCAGCCGGTCGTCCCGCTGCCGCGCACAGTAAGCAGTGTGGGTCGGCAGAGCACGCGGACGCCAGATGCCCCGGCTTACCGCAGCGGAAGCAGTGTCCACTAAGGTCGACGTCAGAGTCACACTTCCGGCATACGTGTCCCGACCCCCAGCACCTGTAGCACCTCAGGGGCCGAGCGTCCAGAACCACGACCCTAGCAGAGCTCCAACACACCATAAGCCGACCAGCGTCAGCCAGGTGTTTGGCCACAGCGATGATAACCTTTTTTTTTTTTTTTTTTTTTTTTTTTTTTTTTTTTTTTTGACGCTGGGAAAAAATGCATTACGCATACCCTCCCGTCGGGGGATGGGAGGGGTATGTGGGACTCCCCGGGCGAACCCGGTATACCCACTAAAACGACCCAGCGCATTCCCGCTTCGTCAGAGTGGAGGGGGACTGGGAAACCGGCACAGCCTTTACTTCCAGTCCCCCGCCGACGATTGCAAGGCAAGACCCCTCACACCCTCACGGGTGTGGGGGGTCGGGAATGACCGACGGTGGTGACGGCTGCAATGCAGGCGGAGGCACCCCCGTGCCTGCCGCCCGCCCGTCACCATGAGGAGGGAGGGCACGACGCCTTCTCCCCCTTCTCCGTCTGCGGAGCGGCGCAGCGAGAGGGTCGTCCTCCCTCGCCCGCTCCGCCTCCTCCTTCTGCAAGAGTACGTCCTCGCAGAAGGAGGCTACTGCCGACCAGGCCTCCTCGCTCCCCAGCATGGCGTTTACCACGCCGGGAAGCGAGAGGTCCGGTCCGACCACCGCGGTGAGACCGCGGCGCAGCTCGGACCACGCCGGGCACTCCTCGAGGGTGTGCTGCGCCGTGTCCTCCGCCGCGCCGCAGTCGTGGCACGCCGGGGTCTCCTCCCTCCCGATCCGGTGCAGGTGCGATCCGAAGCACCCATGCCCAGACAACACCTGGACCAGACGGAAAGAGAGGAAACCGTGAGACCGCTCGAGCCAGCCCTGCAGGACCGGACCGAGCGCATCCAACGTCCGGCGGCCAAAGGCGGCGCTGGCGAGGTCCTCCGTCCAATGGAGGACGATGGCGTCCTTCGCCTCTCGCCGCACCGCCTCCCGCTCTTCGCCCGTGGGGCGCTCCCCGAGCGCCTTTCGGCGCGCCGTCCACTCGTACACTCTGGCGAGCACCCAAGCCTCCAATTCCCATGGAGGGGTGCCCGCCAGAGCGCACGCCGCCGAAAAGCCCACTGAGCGGTAAGCCCTCGCCACCCGCTGTGCAATAGCCCGCTGGGGCCTGCGGATGGCGGTAGCGTTCTCCCTCCTATGGAGGGAGTCCGCCCAGATGGGTGCCCCATATAGGGCCATGCTCCGCAAAATGCCGGCATAGAGGCGCCGGCACTTCGCCTTGGGCCCCCCCAGGTTTGGGAGGAGCCATGAGAGGGCGTCCGCGGCCTTCAACAGGCGCGTCGACAGCCCGCTGAAATGCGGGCCGAAGCGCCACCTGTCGTCCAGCACCAGCCCCAGATATTTCATCCGGGGCTGGACCCCTATACGGACGCCCTCCACGACGATGTGGCCGTCGGGAGGGCAGCGCTGCCGGGGACCGCGAAAGAACACGGCCTCCGTTTTGTGCAGCGCCACCCTCAATCCCAGGCGGCGGATCCTCTCTGTCACCAAGGATCCGCCAGCCGAGGCCAAACAGGCCGCGTCGGCGAAGTTCCTCCCCCGGGCAGTAAGGAGAGTGTCATCCGCGTAGCAGATGACACTCGTGCCCGGGAGGAGGGCTCCCCGCAAGAGCCAGTCGAAGCCGATGTTCCACAAGGGAGGGCCTAGCACCGACCCCTGTGGAACACCGGACTCTGCGCCGTACCGCCTCACCGTGGCCAGCCTGTCTACGAGGAGGACCTCTCGGCCCTCCAAGTAACTGGCCAGCAGGTCCCGCAAGTATTGGGGCACTCCGTGATATCGGAGTGCCTCCAATATCGTCGAGTGGGGGACGGAGTTGAAGGCGTTGGCAATGTCGAACGACACCGCCAGCACTCCGTCCCCCGCCTCCACCGCCTCCTTCACTTGGCCCTTGAGTAGGGCCAGCGCATCGATCGTCGAACGCCCACGACGGAAACCGAATTGGGCGTCCGACAGATCCGGCCCTACCCCCCTCAGGTGGCTTTCCAGTCTCCCGGCGACAATCCCCTCGAACATTTTACCGACCTCATCGAGTAAAACGATGGGCCGGTATGCCGAGGGTGAGTCCACCGGGCGACCCTCCTTTCGGAGGAGGCATAGCTGCCCCTCCTTCCACAGTTTCGGGAACCTCCCAGCCGTAAAACACAGGCTGAAGAGGTCCCGAAACCTGTCCTCCATTTCGGTGGCGGCGATCGCCACCACCCGCGCGGGGACGCCGTCCGGCCCGGGGGCGGTCTTCTTCGCGCGGAGGCTCAAAACCCCCGCGTAGAATTCCGCCGACGTGACCGGGGGCACCTCCACCTCCGGTGGAGCCGCCCCTTGCGGGGGATCCATTGTTGGTGGGGCGAAGTCGGTCCTGCCCGGAAACAGGGACCGAACCACCCCATCCAACAATGCCGGCTCGAGGGTCTCCGACGGAGGCGTAGGTCTCCCCCCGCCCCGCAGCCTCCGCGGTGAGCGTCACCACGACGGCTGCGGTTTTAGGGGGGACTAACTTCCCCCTTCCCTTCCCCTTTCCCTTGCCAGTCGTCTGTGGCTGGCTGGCCAGGGTGGTTGCGGGGACGGCAGGGACGGCTGTAGGCGCCTTTTTGGCCTTGCCCTTCCCCCTACGGACCACTTCCGTCCACCCTGGCTGGTTGGACGGGGTGGTGGCTGGAAGAAGGGCGTCTTCCTCCTGGGACGAGGACGGCCCCGGCTCAGACCGCCTTACATCCGCCTGGGAGGACGACGGCTCCGGCTCAGACCGCCTCTTATCCGCCGCAAGCGGCGGTCGGAGGCGCTTCTCCGGCAGGAGCCGGTCCTCGATCCCTGCTAGGCAGGCTCTTGTGAAGGCCCTCTCCTCCAATATTACCTTGCGGATGACATCCTCAAGGTTGGAGGAGGGGCCCTCTGCCGCCGGGCTCGCCTTGGCCCGTTGTGGCTGGGCCGAGACAGGGCCCTCTGCCACAGGGCTTGCCTTGGCCTGCTCTGGCCGGGCCGTGGCTTCAGCCAGCTTCTGATGAAGCTGGCTGACCTCCGACTGCAGGCGATCCACCCTCGCCTGCAGTTGCCGCGTCTCGTCGCTGGTCGTCCGCTGGACCAGCTCAGCGACGACACCACGCAGGCTCGCGGCCCTGCACTTTAGGGCCTTTTGCAAAGTGCCCTTTAGGTTGGAGGACTTAGAGGCGACCTCCACGATCTCCTCCTCGTCCTCCTCCGCCATCCTCTGGAGCTCTTCCAGGGACTGGTCCGCGTACAGAACGCGGGACGCACCGTACCCGGACTTTGCCCGGGCAGCCTGCGCCCGCTTCTCCTTAGCGGCCACCCGCTCCTCCAGCTCTTGCTGGAGCTGCGCCCGTCTAGCCAGGTCTAGCTGGCGCTGGGCGTCCGCAAGCCCAATGACGTGGGTGTCCGCAGCTGTCGTTGGCTTTTTTGCCTTCGACCGCCGCGCCGACCCCGACCCCGAAGAGCCCTCGGACCCATCCTTTCGGAAGGCCCGCTTACGCGACTGCGCATCGGCCGCGTCCGACACACTGACGAATGTGTCGTCGGAGTCTGACGACTCGTCCGCCCTTCCGAAGAAGCTTACCGCAGACGGCGCGCGGCTAGCCTCTGACGCCGAAGCGTCGGAGTGGCCCTGAGAAGGGCCTTTTGGTTGGCCCTGAGAAGGGCCTTTGGGTTGGCCCTGAGAAGGGCCTTTTTTGAACCGCCCGGAGGCGTCCCGCGAAGGTTTAGGCATTGCCTAAAATAAAATAAAATCCCGCAAACTCGAAAGCAACAAGGCAAATAAAATAGCTACGAGAGCACAGAGCACTTTGGCCAGTCCCAGTCTGCCACTCCGTTACGGTGGTCAGAACTGGGCTGTTTCCAGGGGACGCGACGTGGACGCAAGCTCTGTGGGGTGGTCCCCCAACCTAACCTAACCTAACCTAACCTTTTTTTTTTTTTTTTTGTTCTCGATGTGGAAATCCTCTATGGATGTCCTCCGCCCTGGGGAGAGCGGAGGGGTCTGTCAGACTCGTACTGACTAAAACCACACCGGTGTTCCCTCGCACACTTGCGTCGGGGGGCAACGGGATCTAATGCGACTTCCGCTGCCCCAGACTAGTGCCGGCCCGCTTGACCTGCGGGCCTCGTCTCGGGGGGGGGGGAGTGAGGTGAAACTCCCCCCGTAACGTCAATGAGAGGCGCGCGTGGAACACGACGCGCCGCCGTCTCGGGTCCAGTGTGATAGGGGGCGACGGATGTCCCCGAATCCGTCACCCCTGGACCTATTTAGGGGGGCCGGAAGAGAGCGTTGTCTGCCCTCTGCCGACGCCCGGTGCGCCTGCTGCGGGATGGGAGGGAACTCGTCATCTCCCTCTCCCTTTCCGCAGCTTCCTTCTGCGACATGACAGTTTCGCAGAAAGATATCACTGCGTCCCAGGACTCTGCGCTGACGACCATCGAACGAACAACGGCCGGCAGCGACAGGTCTCCTCCTACCTCTGTAACGAGGGCACGGCGTGGCTCATCCCACGCGACACACTCAGCCAGCGTATGCCGCGCCGTATCCTCTAGACAGTGGGCGCAGTGATGGCACCGGGCGTCCGGCTCCCTGCTTATGCGACACAGGTACTTCCCGAAGCAGCCGTGCCCCGAGAGTACCTGCGTCGCCCGAAACGTCAGGGAGCCGTGCTTCCTCCCGAGCCAGTCGTCGAGTACTGGCCGGATCGCCTCGATTGTGTCGAGGCCGGCGGTAGGGAGCTCTAGCCTCCCCCGCCATTCCGCCACCATGACCTGTTGGAGCTGAGACCGGTACAGCGTTATCTGTCGCTGAACCAGCCTCTCGCCCCGATCCTTGGCCTCCTCGCGCCACCGGTACAGTGTCGCGAGGGTCTTCGCCTCCAGGTCCCACGGCGGGGATCCGGCCAGTACACAAGCCGCCTCGTAGGAGATCGTGCGATATCCCCGTGTGGCCCTGACGGCCATCACCCTCTGCGGTCTGCGCAGAACTGCGATAGTGCGGGCCGTCAGATCTGTCGCCCATATCGGGGCCCCGTACAGGGCCATTGATCGCACGATCCCTACGTACAACCGCCTACAGGCGGTGCTCGGCCCCCCCAAATTGGGAAGCAGCGTTGACAGCGCGCCCGCCGCGCCCATCAACTTGGGCACCAGCCGCTGAAAGTGAGGGCCAAAGTCCCAACGGCTGTCGAGTACCAATCCCAGGTACTTCATGGTTGACTCGACAGCGATCTGGACCCCACCGACCACAATGTGTGATCCCAACGGCGGCGCCCGTCGGGGGCCATGAAAGGCGATGGCCTCCGACTTGTTGAGGGCCACTTCCAGGCCCAGGCGTCGTATGCGGCTCACCACCTGTGAGACCGCAGCCGTAGCCAGCAACGCTGCCTCCCTGTACGAGCTCCCCCGAGCCGTGACCAGCGTGTCGTCCGCATAACACGTCAGGTTTACTCCCGGTGGGAGCTCGCACCGCAAAACCCAGTCGTATCCAATGTTCCACAGGGGAGGGCCCAGAACCGAGCCCTGTGGAACACCGCATGACATCTCGCGACGGCCTGCGCCGTCGCGTCCCATGTAGGTGACACACCTTCCCGACAGATAAGCCCCCACAATGTTGCGGAGGTAGGAAGGCACCCGATGGTATCGCAGGGCCTCCCTAATGCAACTCCAGGGCAGGGTGTTGAACGCGTTGGAGATATCCAAGGACACCGCCAGCACCACCCCGCCCTGGGACACCGCTTCCTCCGCCAGGACTCTCACTCTCATGATGGCGTCGATGGTAGAGCGCCCACACCGGAAGCCGAATTGGCTGTCGTCCAAGTTCGGCCCCTCTGTACACAAGTGGCTGACGAGGCGATCTGCGATTACTCGCTCGAGCAGCTTGCCCGCCTCGTCCAGCAGCACTATGGGCCGGTAAGCGGACGACGAGTCCGCCGGGCGCCCCGCCTTCTTGAGCAGGACCAGTCGACCAGCCTTCCACTTGGTAGGGAACTGACCCTGCTCAAGGCACGCAGAGAAGAGTCCCCTCAGTGGGGGCTCCAGCTCCTTCAGCGCGAGAACTAGAGCGCGGCCAGGCACTCCGTCAGGCCCCGGTGCAGTATTTTTTGCCCGGAGCCGAATCACGGCCGCGCTCATCTCCGCCTGTGTCACCTCTGGGACGGTTTCGCTCTGCTCTTCCTCCGACTCTGCAGCTGAGGGAACAGCCATCGGCGGTGGCTCGTGCTCAGCTCGCTCAGGAAAGAGAGCTGACACCACTCGCTCCAGAAACTGCGGCTCGAGACCTTCCGTTAGCGGAGGGGCCCACGGCCGAAGTTTCCCTCGGACCGTGCGGTAAGGGCGCCCCCACGGATCCCCGTCTAGGGTCCCCAGCAGCTCCTCTCTGGAGCGCGTCTTCGACTCGCCGATGGCCAGCCACAGAGCATCCTTCGCCGCGCGGTACACCTCATACAGCGCGGCTTCTTCGTCGGGATCCCGCAGACGTCTCCTCCGACATCGCGTGTACGGTCGTCTGGCGTCGGCGCACTCGACGCGAAGCCGCTCGACCTCGATGCACCACCAGTACACGCGACGCCTTGCGGACAGAGAGGAGACGCGTGGCATAGACGCGTCGCAGATTTGCGTCATCGCGTCGCTAAACCACTGCGCCTCCTGTTCGACGTCGACGGGACCGACGGTAGCCGACTCCCGGATCCAGGCTTGGACGATAGTGGCTTCCTCGAGAGCCTCCCTGTCGAGTCGTTTCAGCGCCCAACGCGGGCCGTCTCTTCGGGGGGCCGATTGGCTACGACCTCCAGTGGTCTGGGTGGAGACGTCGAAACGGATGTATCGGTGATCCGATAGCGTCTCCACCTCCGCTTCCACGTGCCAATCTCGAACGCGGTGCACGACAGCGGGACTAGCGAACGATACGTCCACAATGGACCCGCCTCGCTGCCGCACACACGTGTTGACCGAACCCCGATTTAAGACGGCCAGGCCCGTCGTGATGGCCCACTCCTCTAGCACTTCGCCTCTCGGGTCTGTGACCGGGGATCCCCACGCAGCAGACTTGGCGTTCAGATCACCGAGAAGCAAAATGGGCCGAGGGTGAGACTGGCCGACGACGGCGCCCAACTCGACAAGGAAGCTCTCGAAATCGGCGAGACTCCTGTTGGGCGAAAAGTATGCCCCGATCGTGACGATCCCGTTCACAAGGGCGGCAACCCAACCGTGACCCCGGGATACGTCGACAAGAGTCGCGCCGATGATGGCCACCAGGCCGTCCAGATCCCCTGCCCAGTTATCCCGGGGCGGGACAAAGTACGGCTCGGCGACCACCGCCACACTTATCGACCACTCCGCCATGCTCAGGACCAAGAGATCCTGAGCTCTGGTGCAGTGGTTGATATTCGCCTGGAGGAAACGGAAGTGTGCCATCACTGGCACTCCATTTCCTCGGCGTTTCGTCCTACCTCAGGCCGGGAGTCGGCCAAAGAGGTGCTAGGGGCTGCGGCCCCCGCCGGCTTGGTCCAACGCTTGCTGCGCTTTCTGGGCGCGCCGCAAGCGTTGCCGCCTATTTTGTGCCCCGCGGACTTTCCTGCAGCTGAACAGAGACTGCAGTTTGGCTCCGCGGAGCACTGGGACGCCTTATGGCCGGGCTGACCGCAGCGATAACACAAATCCGCCCGCGTGAACGTCCCCTTCAGGTTGCCAGATTTAGTGGCAACCTTCAAAACGACATCCACGCCATCTAAAACCTGACGGCTAAGGGCATCTGCCGTCAAGCCCTCAGGAGCTGCGGCGGTCTGCAACCGCCTCTCTCTTGCCCGACGAGCCAACTCAGCGACCTCGTCAGTCGCGATAGCCTTCCGGCCCTCTCTTTTCGCGGCATTGAGCTCCGCCTTGGTGCTCACTAATGCGGTGGAGGATGCAGTTTGCTCCACCTGCATTGCACCGTCGGAGTCGCTCACTCCGCTAGCCTCTGGCGTATCGGGGTGCTTCAAGAAGCGACCCCGAGAATTGTGGGAGGACGCTGCCGGAGCGCTCGCTCCGGAAGGTGACCCGCGTCCACGGCCCCTCCTTGCTGCCAGCACCTTGGGGGCTGGCAGGTTCTCCTCGCTAGAGGACAAACCCGCTGAAGCCGCGTCAGACCCACAGGCACGCGGGCGCTTCCTCCAAAACTTTGAGGGAGCGACCACAACTGCTTGCGGTGTGTTAACCTAACCTAACCTTTTTTTTTTTTTTTTTTTTTTTTTTTTTGACGCTGGGAAAAAATGCATTACGCATACCCTCCCGTCGGGGGACGGGAGGGGTATGTGGGACTCCCCGGGCGAACCCGGTATACCCACTAAAACGACCCAGCGCATTCCCGCTTCGTCAGAGTGGAGGGGGACTGGGAAACCGGCACAGCCTTTACTTCCACTCCCCCGCCGACGATTGCAAGGCAAGACCCCTCACACCCTCACGGGTGTGGGGGGTCGGGAATGACCGACGGTGGTGACGGCTGCAATGCAGGCGGAGGCACCCCCGTGCCTGCCGCCCGCCCGTCACCATGAGGAGGGAGGGCACGACGCCTTCTCCCCCTTCTCCGTCTGCGGAGCGGCGCAGCGAGAGGGTCGTCCTCCCTCGCCCGCTCCGCCTCCTCCTTCTGCAAGAGTACGTCCTCGCAGAAGGAGGCTACTGCCGACCAGGCCTCCTCGCTCCCCAGCATGGCGTTTACCACGCCGGGAAGCGAGAGGTCCGGTCCGACCACCGCGGTGAGACCGCGGCGCAGCTCGGACCACGCCGGGCACTCCTCGAGGGTGTGCTGCGCCGTGTCCTCCGCCGCGCCGCAGTCGTGGCACGCCGGGGTCTCCTCCCTCCCGATCCGGTGCAGGTGCGATCCGAAGCACCCATGCCCAGACAACACCTGGACCAGACGGAAAGAGAGGAAACCGTGAGACCGCTCGAGCCAGCCCTGCAGGACCGGACCGAGCGCATCCAACGTCCGGCGGCCAAAGGCGGCGCTGGCGAGGTCCTCCGTCCAATGGAGGACGATGGCGTCCTTCGCCTCTCGCCGCACCGCCTCCCGCTCTTCGCCCATGGGGCGCTCCCCGAGCGCCTTTCGGCGCGCCGTCCACTCGTACACTCTGGCGAGCACCCAAGCCTCCAATTCCCATGGAGGGGTGCCCGCCAGAGCGCACGCCGCCGAAAAGCCCACTGAGCGGTAAGCCCTCGCCACCCGCTGTGCAATAGCCCGCTGGGGCTTGCGGATGGCGGTAGCATTCTCCCTCCTATGGAGGGAGTCCGCCCAGATGGGTGCCCCATATAGGGCCATGCTCCGCAAAATGCCGGCATAGAGGCGCCGGCACTTCGCTTTGGGCCCCCCCAGGTTTGGGAGGAGCCATGAGAGGGCGTCCGCGGCCTTCAACAGGCGCGTCGACAGCCCGCTGAAATGCGGGCCGAAGCGCCACCTGTCGTCCAGCACCAGCCCCAGATATTTCATCCGGGGCTGGACCCCTATACGGACGCCCTCCACGACGATGTGGCCGTCGGGAGGGCAGCGCTGCCGGGGACCGCGAAAGAACACGGCCTCCGTTTTGTGCAGCGCCACCCTCAATCCCAGGCGGCGGATCCTCTCTGCCACCAAGGATCCGCCAGCCGAGGCCAAACAAGCCGCGTCGGCGAAGTTCCTCCCCCGGGCAGTAAGGAGAGTGTCATCCGCGTAGCAGATGACACTCGTGCCCGGGAGGAGGGCTCCCCGCAAGAGCCAGTCGAAGCCGATGTTCCACAAGGGAGGGCCTAGCACCGACCCCTGTGGAACACCGGACTCTGCGCCGTACCGCCTCACCGTGGCCAGCCTGTCTACGAGGAGGACCTCTCGGCCCTCCAAGTAACTGGCCAGCAGGTCCCGCAAGTATTGGGGCACTCCGTGATATCGGAGTGCCTCCAATATCGTCGAGTGGGGGACGGAGTTGAAGGCGTTGGCAATGTCGAACGACACCGCCAGCACTCCGTCCCCCGCCTCCACCGCCTCCTTCACCTGGCCTGCCCGGGGGCGGTCCTCTTCGCGCGGAGGCTCAAAACCCCCGCGTAGAATTCCGCCGACGTGACCGGGGGCACCTCCGCCTCCGGTGGAGCCGCCCCTTGCGGGGGATCCATTGTTGGTGGGGCGAAGTCGGTCCTGCACGGAAACAGGGACCGAACCACCCCATCCAACAATGCCGGCTCGAGGGTCTCCGACAGTGGGGGACCATAGGGGCGGAACTGATTCCGCGCCGCCTTGTACGGTCTCCCATAGGGGTCCCTGTCGAGACCCTCCAGCATCTCGGCCCTCGCCGAGTCCTGCGCAGCGCCCATTGCAGACTTGAGGGCCGCCGCAGCCTCTCGGTAAGAGGCGTACAGGCGGTCCTCCTCTGCCCGGACTCGGTTCTGGGCGCCGCGCCGCCGGCTCCGCGTGTAGGCCCTTCGGGCCGCCACGCAGGTGGCCCGGAGCCCCGCCGGCTCCTCCGTCCACCAGTACACGGCACGACGGGGAGGCGGACGGCGAGACCGAGGCATGCAGGAGTTGCACACCTCGGTCAAGGACCCCCGTAGCCGGACCGCTGCGGCGTCCACGTCCGGGGCCTCCCCGACAGGGGGAGGCGACAGCCAGTCCTGGAGGAAGGCAGCCTCCCTGGCTGCCTCCCGGTCCAGGCGGGTGAGCGCCCACCGCGGGAAGGGAGATTGCCCAGCGCGGGCCGTCCCCCCTCCCCGCTGTGTGGAGATGTCGAACCGCACGTAACGGTGGTCCGACAAGGTCTCCGCCAGTTCACAACGCGGGCGGCCAGCGCGGGGGTGGCGAACGAGACGTCCACCACCGACCCGCCCCGTTGCCGCACACACGTGTGGACCGCCCCCCTGTTGAGGAGGGACACACCGCACGAGGCCGTCCAAAACTCGACGGCGCGTCCCCGGACGTTACAACCAGCGGCCGGGTTGCCCCAGGCCGCCGACTTGGCGTTGAGGTCGCCGAGCACCACGACCTGGCGTGGTGCCGCCCTCCCTACGACAGCAGTGAGGATGTCTAAGAAATCCTCAAAGTCCGAGAGAGGGCGGTTTGGGGAGAAATACACTCCCACTATCTCTATCTCTCCCCACGCGGCGGCCACGTATCCCGGTCCCCTCTCTAAGAGCGAGAGGGGAGGGGAGTCTGTGGAAGACCGCGCCACCAACGCCACTAGGCCATCCCGGTCGCCCAGCCAACGGCCAGGGACCGAGTATGGTTCGGCGACCACCGCCAAGTCCACCAACCACTCAGCCATGGTCTGCATCAGCAGATCCTGGGCTGTCCTGCAGTGGTTGGCGTTCGCCTGAAGGATGCGATGTTCGACTCTGGACATTAGTCGGACATCGCACCCTCCTCCGCAGCCGCCGCAGGAACGGCGGCGTTAGCGGCAACAGCTGGCGCAGGCCCGGTCGGTGCCTGCGCTTTGCCACGCTTAGGGGGGGGATTGCACCTCCTCCCCATCGTGACGTGGCCTGCCAGGCGGCCACTGGCGGCACACACCGCGCAGTGCGGCGTGGTGGCCTGGCAGGAGGAGGCTTTATGGCCCTCCTTGCCGCAGCGGTAGCAAGTGTCCGACCGATCCACTTTGGACGGACACAGGGGCCGGGTGTGGCCGATGCCGAAGCACCGGAAACACCGCAAAGGCTGGTCCTCGAGGGCCCTAACCGCACCCGAGCTAAAGCCGACTTGAAGCCGTCCTTTTGCAAGGACGGCTTTGGCAGCTGCGATTGGGCACTCGAGGCGGATTGAGCCCATTCCGCCGCGGCCGGGCCTTATCTCTCGGCCTTGGACCGCCGCTGCACCACAGCCCCCTACCGCTGCGACCGCCGCCACTACCTCCTCCTTGGTGACGGAGTCATCCAACTCCGTCACTTCGATGGTCGCCGACTTGACCGGCCGGGCCACCCTCGCCGAGTCCGCGATGACCTCTTGCAGCTTTGCTGCGAAGAGGTCCGCGTGGGCACTCCCCTCGGCCCCCGGGAACTCGAATATTCGAGCCCCGGCCTGGGTCCGCCGGCAGGACACACTGCCGATCCCCAGCTGAGCGGGATCGGCATTGCCACGCGCCCGCACCAGAATGGAGGCGTAGGTCTCCCCCCGCCCCGCAGCCTCCGCGGTGAGCGTCACCACGACGGTTGCGGTTTTAGGGGGAACCAACTTCCCCCTTCCCTTCCCCTTTCCCTTGCCGGTCGTTTGCGACTGGCTGAGAGCGGGGGTGGCGAGGACGGCAGGGACGGCCGCCGGCGACTTTTTCCCCTTCCCTTTGCCCTTCTTCCCACGGCCCACCTTCGTCCACTCGTTGGACGGGGTGGTCGACGGAAGCAGGGCGTCTTCCGCCTGGAACGAGGACGGCCCTAGCTCAGACCGCCTTACATCCGCCTGGGAGGACGACGGCTCCGGCTCAGACCGCCTCTCATCCGCCGCAAGCGGCGGTCGGAGGCGCTTCTCCTGGCTGCTCAGAGGGCACGCAGGGGAACGCACACCGCACATCGCATGAGTCATCACACGACGTGCGGCGCGCCCCTCCTCAGAAAGCGCCTGGTGGTTTTTTGTTGCGTCTATTTCTTATGGAATTAGACCAAGAACAGGGCGGCAACCACGTGAAGGTAACACACCAGACTTGCCTTGAGGATCTACACGACCGTAGCGCTCCCCCTCAAGGCCCCGCCACCCTACCGCCTCTGAGGGAGGCAGTAAGGTAGACCTGCATCTATGCTACCAAGCAAAGCATGTGCAAAGCTTGTCGTTGTGCAACCGCGAAAGCATAAATACAGATCCGCCCCAACCTAACCTAACCTAACCTAACCTTTCGATGGGGAGAAAGACGTTGTAGCCACCACTACGACCGAAGCTGCGAAAGACCTCAGAGAGAAGCTTGCGCACCGCTTAGGAAACCGAGTTAAGACAAAGGTTTGCACTTTGGCCTCAATCTTAGTCAACGGGTTCAAGAAAGAAGAGAAATGCTACCGCTTAACGGTAGACGAGGCTCTTATGAACCATTTTGGGGCCATAGTCATGGCAGTAAAGTTGTCGGGAGCGAGCGAGGTTGTCCTCATCGGAGACATAAACCAGCTACCATTTTTGGACAGAGGGAACCTTTTCGAGTTAAGGTATACCCGTCCAAACCTGGTGGCTGGCATCACCCAGGAGCTGCTTTGCACACACCGCCATCCGAAAGATGTGGCATATGCACTGAGCGAGATATACTCCGGTATATACTCCTCCAAGTCGACGCTGTCGCAAGTTCACTCGCTGAGCGTCAAAGGGTACACAGGAGCGCAAATACCGAGCACTGCCCAAAACACCCTATTCCTGGATCATACGCAGGAGGAGAAAGCTTCTCTCATCAGCCAGGGATACGGGTCCGGCGTAGGGTCGCGCACCTTAACCATCCACGAGGCTCAGGGTCTGGCCTTCGAAAGCGTAATTATCATCAACACCAAGTCCAGGAGACTCCAGATCCACGACAGTATCTCTCACGCGGTAGTGGCGGTCTCGAGACATACAGTCAGTTGCGTCTACTACACCGACGACGCCGATGACGCCACGGGTCGCTTTGCAAAGAGAGCGATGGATGCGCCTACTAAAACAGTCGTCGAGTACAGCTTGAAGACGGCCATGCAGCATCGAGACGTAGTCGTTGTGGAAGCTTTGCTTAGGCTAGCGAAGTCCCTGGTCAGACGACCCACATAGTCCCCATCCAAACCCCAAAACCCAACGTCAAAAAGAAACCCATACCCGAACAACTCCACGAAGATTATGTAAAACTGTATGGCAGAGTGAGTCTGTCATATTCACGTAAAAGCACTGCCGATGCTGGCGCTGCCCATCCGGTCGCTAAGTTCCCTAAAAAAAAAAAAAAATGGTTGAGCTGAGCGGCGCGGATGTGCAGGTCATGTCCGTGAACGGATGCCGTCGGTCGGTGCCGGTCGGCTCACATTGCCATGCAGTTAACAGTCCCTGTAAAAATTGGTAAGCGTAACCTTAGTAGTACACAAATCCTAGTTATAAGCAATTTAAATTAATCTGTCGTAAATTTAATGTAAGCCTGGTAATAATAAAACAAATATATATATATATATATATTGTTAGGAATGAGGTTGCACGCAGCACGTCGAGAACTCTATGGAAGGGAGTGACAGCTGATGGTTGTCGCTGGTCGGGCGGCACTCATGACGGAACATCACTCAAAAGGGCTGCAGGATTTTTAATAATTAATTTGTTCACTTTTCGTGATAGTTTATAATGTAAATACGTGTAATTGCAACTCGTTGTGTTTGAAGTGTCTAGGTTTGTATTCGGTGGTTGTTTTTTTGTTCCCAAGTAAATGGTTATGTTTGTTATTTTACATTTCTTGTCTTTTCAATTCATCGTTACCTCTGGTCACTAAATTCAGAAGCCGGATTCGTTGTACTCTAATGCCCACTAAAGTTAATAAAAAAAAAAGTAAAAAAAAAAATATTCAAAGAACAAAGGAACAATTTCAACCTGTCATTTTAGATTTATTATTTTTTTTTTTTTTCTCTTCTCGTTTTTATTCTTCTCGTTACTGGTATTTTACGTGTGCGTGATTAAACATTAGATTTTCTGCTAGGCATGCCGAGAACGTTACGTTACGACCTTCGTTCACGAGAACGAGCTAGAGGTATACCGCGAGGCGGGACCACTAGTAGTGAAACCATGAACAGCTTGTCTCACAGATCACGACAGAGCCGCCGTCGGGAACGTAGCGATTCGAAGGATAGTTCGTATTACCGCCGCCGTGATGCTCGTGACCGCCGCCGTTCTAGATCTAGATCAATCTTGACACCCTCGCACCCTAGTTGTCCACCCCCTGTGCCTCATACCAGTGACTCGTTACATGAAACTCTGAGTAATATTATGACAAGGCTTACTGCAATCGAACATACCGGTACCATTGCGAACTCCGTACCTAATATTTTAGAAAGCCCAGGGACTGATAATCACATTAGTGCTAACCCTGAGAACCCGGTTTGTGACGTCACTTTGCATCCTCGCAGCCCCGTAGACTTGAGCGATGTTCCACAACAAATTGATACTGTAAACAATTCCGAGGTTCCATCAACAGGCATTCGTACAAATGATCCAACTGTTCACGCTTCCGAAGCTCCGTCCACTGCAACCTTGCTCGCGGAAGCTTTAAAATGCTTACAGCCCGCAAGACCGGGTAGTTACTACGTATCAAATTTTGACCCGAACATCCACGACATAGCCGTCTGGTGTGACGAAGTGGACCGTGCGGTACTCACGAGCGGTTGGAACGACTATGAGTGCTTGTCGCGAGTAGCTCCCTGTCTGAAGGGTGATGCTAAAGTTTGGCTGAATGAGTGGGTCACCAATGACCGCACTTGGTCAAATTTTAAGAATGAATTTAAACCCCTATGCCCTCGGAAATTGGACTACGCTAACATTTTGTTCCAAACCATGAACACGACATCCGACAAATTCATTACGTATGCCGAATATGCCCGGCGTACTTTGTTGCGTTTAAGAATAGTTAAAGGTCTTACTGACGAATTACGAACTCTTATAATTATACGCGGTATTGATAACCCACAAATTAGGGCAGCCGCAATAAATGCGAACTTGACAACTGAGGACATAATTTCTTTTCTCTCGATTTATGTAAAACCAAATCGCACTAAAGTCGAGTCTCGCGGTGAATTGAATAAGAAGCACGCATTCTCGAACTCATCGTCCGAGCGCGGACCTAAGTGCTATGTTTGCAATCAGCGCGGACATTTTGGTCGTAATTGCCCTAAAAAGCATCGTAGGGAGCCGTTTGATGCTTCCGCTGACAAGTCCGGGACCGTGGGTCTAGCTCAAGGTGCTACTGTTTCCAAATTCGGAGCACAGTGCTCATTTTGCAAGAAAAGAGGACACACAGAAGAGACGTGTTTTGCTAAGAACCGGTCAGAGTCTAGAAATCAGCGAAACGTTAATTTATGCACCGATTACACAAATAACAAAACAGACGTTGTCACAGCAGTTGTTCAAGGTATCCCTATGGACGCGCTCATAGATAGCGGGGCTCAAAACATCTCACTGATTTCCTCTGATGTTTTGAAGCATCTCTCTTGCCAAATTAAACCGACATACTGTGTTCTGAAGGGCATAAGCGAACGGGAAATCATATCTTCATCGTTCATAACAGTTACTATCGAGCTTAGCGACATTTCTATAGAAACGGACTTAGTTGTAGTACCAAAGTCTTGCATGAACACTTCTATTGTGATCGGAACTGACATTCTTAACCGCGACGGCGTAACTTACGTACGCACCAAAGATAAGCAGTACATCACTCGATCCAATGACAATCACATTCACGTTAACGAAGTTCAAAGCCTTGATCAACCGTTACTTATAAACACTCCGTTACAGGGCATTTTGCGTGACTCTTTGATGTCCGTAATAAATAATTTTTCTGAATTTCTTATTTCTGGAACTGCGACAAGCACAGTAACAACCGGTGAAATGGAAATTAAGTTAACTAACACCTCTCCTATTGTATACCGTCCATACAAGTTATCTTATGATGAAAAACTTAAAGTACGCGAAATAATTAAAGATTTACTAGGCAAAAGCATCATCAGAGAATCACGATCAGAATACGCCAGTCCCATAATATTGGTGAAGAAAAAAGACGGAACCGACCGAATGTGCGTTGATTACAGGGCACTTAACCGTATCACTATAAAAGAGAGATATCCTCTGCCCTTGATAGACGACCACATTGATCGGTTGGGTTGTTACACCCTCTTTACCAGTTTAGACATGGCTACCGGTTTTCACCAAATACGGATTAAAGAAGGCTCCGTTCACGTGACGGGATTCGTCACACCAGAAGGGCACTACGAATATCTTAAAATGCCATTTGGTTTGACGAACTCCCCGATCGTTTACCAACGAATCATCAACCAAACACTTCGCGAATTTATTGACGCTGGAAACGCCCTTGTTTATATAGATGATGTCCTTCTTTTAAGCAATACCATAGAGGACGGCATAGTTTTACTCCAAAAAGTCCTACAAACACTCACAAAATCAGGCTTTTCAATAAATTTAAAGAAATGCTCATTCTTGACAACCGAAGTCGAATATTTAGGCAAAATAATAAGCTTTGGTCAGGTGCGGCCAAGCCCAAGGAAAATAGTGGCTTTAAAAAACTCTCCAGTTCCTGAAAATGTCAAACAGGTTCGACAATTATTAGGACTTGCTGGATATTTCCGCAAATACATCAAAAACTATGCAACCAAAACCGCGTGCATTGCCCACTTAACTAGAAAGGGGGTAGAGTATCGTTGGGGTCAGGAACAGGAACAGGTTCGTCAAGATTTAATACGATGCTTAACCAGCGAGCCTCTTCTTACAATATTTAGGCCTGAACTCCCCACTGAGGTTCACACGGACGCAAGCTCCGCCGGTTACGGGGCAGTGCTTCTACAGACACATGTCGATGGTGGAAAGCATGTGGTAGCATACTTCAGTAAGGTTACGCAGGCAGCAGAGAGCAAATACCATAGTTACGAGTTGGAGACGTTAGCGGTCGTGAAGGCTTTGCAACATTTCCGTCATTATTTGGTGGGCTTGCAATTCAAGGTCGTCACAGACTGCAACGCACTCAAATCTACTGAACGCAAGAAAGATCTGCTCCCTCGCGTCGCTCGATGGTGGATTTATTTACAAGACTTTAATTTTTCTATCGAGTACAGAAAAGGAGTAATGCTTCCGCATGTCGACTATCTTAGTCGAAATCCCGTCGCCTCAGTCAATCAAATTTTGAAACCTCGTAACTGGGCACAAATAGCTCAAAATGCAGATCGTGAAACGAGAGAATTAATAGAAAAACTCTCGGAGGGACAACTTGATTCCAACCGCTACGTCTTAAAAAATGATCTACTGTACTACAAATACACGCCAGTTGGTGAGGAAGCACGCTTTCTTTGCTTTATACCCAAGGGCCATCGGCTCAGTCTCCTACGAATCTTTCATGATGAGCATGAGCATATTGGTGCCGATAAAACTTTGCACCTTATCCTAAAACATTTTTGGTTCCCTGGTCTTCGCCAATTTGTCTCCAAGTATATTTCGCATTGCCTTGTCTGTATTTCTAAAAAGCGACTGCCACGAGCCCCGCTACAGAATATTTCATCTTGGCCAAAACCTAACACGCCTTTTGATACTGTTCACGTCGATGCTCTGGGACCATTACCTGAGTCAGAGGGTTACAAATTTATCCTAGTACTGGTTGACGCCTTTACAAAATTTTGTCTTCTGTACCCTATTTACCGTCAAGACACAAGTGAGTTAAAACGAGTAATGTCCCAGGCCGTTTCGCTGTTTGGAGTTCCCAAATTACTAGTTACTGACAGGAGTAGAATGTTTGAGTCGACGAATTTTGTTCAGTGGGTATCTGAACTTGGCTCCGATATACACTATATCACTCCTGAAATGCACAACTCGAATGGTCAAGTGGAGCGCTACATAAGAACTGTGCTTAACATGCTTCGCATCGAAGTAGGACACAAGAATGCGTCCTGGTCAACTACGCTTTGGAAAATACAGCTGGTATTGAATATCAGTAAGCAGAAGACCATTCAAACCTCAGCCATCAACTTAATGATTGGTACTGACGCTTCTACTCCAGCCATACGGTCGCTGGTGCGTGACCTAGCCGCAAGCACTCCGGAAACCAACAGAGAAGCTTTGCGGGAGGTTCGTCGAAGTCGCGCTAGTGAACTCTTGAAAACGAATCAAGGTCAGCAGGATGCCTCGGCTAATCGGTCCAGGCGCTCGCCACGTGAATACAAGGTTGATGACCTAACTTTTGTAATAAAGTACTCGCAATCAACGGGCAAACTAGATTCTGGGATGCGAGGACCGTACAGGGTAACTAAAGTTTTGCCCAACGGTCGGTATGAACTTAAACTGCTAAGTGGAAGCTGTGGAAAAACCACTCAAGCGGCTTCCCAATACATGGTGCCGTGGAAAGGAGAATGGTGCCCAGAAACTTGTGCTATATTTTTTGAAAGTGAGTGCTGTTTCTTAACTGTTTGTGGTTTCAGAGACAGCGTGTGGGTGTGTTCCCAAAGGCGTGTGTCGCCTAGCGTGTGGGTGTGTTCCCAAAGGCGTGTGTCGCCCAGCGAGTGGGTGTGTTCCCAGAGACGTGTATCGTCGAGCGCACGGGTGTGTTCCCATGGCGTGTGTCGCCGAATGCGCGGGTGTGTTCCCACGGCGTGTATCGCCGAACGCGCGGGTGTGTTCCCACGGCGCGTGTCGCTGATCGCGCGATTGTATTCGCAAAGGCGTGTGTCAACCAACGTTGGTTTGTCACCCGGATAGCGTGAGTCGCTGTGGTAAAATGTTTGGCAGTAACATAGGACGGTTGGGACGCTGACCATCTTATATTTCTGTCATTAGTAGCTGTAGCAAAGTTTTCGGCAATAATATAGGGCAGTTAGGACGCTGACCACCTTATATTTTTGCCGTTCTGAACTTTCAATTTCTACATGGTCATCGTGTTGCTTACACAAATAATCATCGTAAACTCTTTCAGATCACGAAACTGTGTAACAGTAACGAGCCTGTGCCCGTGACGGTAGGGCTGACCTTGGTGCTGGAATAGGCGAAATGCGCTACTAAAATCATCGCATTGAAGGCGCAACCTACAACTTTCAAGTCGAGGGCGACTTGGCGTCAGGAGAAGCCGTGTTAGGAATGAGGTTGCACGCAGCACGTCGAGAACTCTATGGAAGGGAGTGTCGCTGGTCGGGCGGCACTCATGACGGAACATCACTCAAAAGGGCTGCAGGATTTTTAATAATTAATTTGTTCACTTTTCGTGATAGTTTATAATGTAAATACGTGTAATTGCAACTCGTTGTGTTTGAAGTGTCTAGGTTTGTATTCGGTGGTTGTTTTTTTGTTCCCAAGTAAATGGTTATGTTTGTTATTTTACATTTCTTGTCTTTTCAATTCATCGTTACCTCTGGTCACTAAATATATATATATATAATTATATAGAATAATAATGTGCATGAACAAGTTTACAAAAAAATAATAATAATAATAAGCAAGCATCGGTTCAATCATCATCATTCTTATTTTAATCAAATTTTATTGTTAACATTGGTTTTTATACAAACATTTTTACTATAGTTCTTATAATAGACTTTTAAAACCACACAAAAATTAGAAAACTGGAAAATAAGTGGAAATAAAACTAAAAAGTGAAAATCAAAAACTTCTATTACCATGACGACAATGACGCATGTCAACGTCGTCAACTCAAACCTGAAAAATAACATGAGAATGAGATGTTAACTAATGATTACGAGAGCTGCTTCCCGACGCGCACGACTACCAACCCCGGACTCGCCGCTCAGCTCCGCCTCGCCGCCGCCGGACCCCGGATCACCAGTGTCACCGGCAGCGGCAGTTGCGTCGAGCTCTAGCGACGAATATTTCTCTCCGCCGACGTCGCCAACACCTGTACGTCGGCAGGGGAGAGGCCGGCCACCGAAAAGCTTGGGACTTAGGGGCCATCCGGCCCCGAGCCGGGTCCCCGCTGCCGGTGGTTGTGTGCAGCGCATGAGATGGACTCAGTCTATAAATGAGAACGTCATGCGCGCATACTATGGGTCTACAGAGGGGGGAACTAACCTCACTGCGAACCGTGTTAGGATGCTGTCTATATTTCAGGATCTGGAACCAACCGTCAACGTCTCGGCCAACGACTGTCGGATCAGGTGCGGGTCATCCAACGCAATCACATGTTGGACGATGCCGCACTTGATAGGCTGCGCTCAGAGATACTGAGCAACCGTATCATCTTGACTCAACCACCAACGCTTGCAGCGTCAGCTAGTACAATCTCACCGCGTTTTGGTCCTGTAGTCGAAGAGCAAGATGATAGGGTTGCCACGGTAAGTAGCCAGTGCAACGACCGATTGAGGAGCGCTCTGGAAGATGCGCTTCGCGAATATCGATCCACTGCTACCGAAATTAGGCCCCGATTACCACGGTTACCCATGCATAACAAAAATAGGGCGCTGGTGTGTGCCTTGGACTCGCAACTCAAGAGTATATTCGAGAGTAGTGAGGACCTCGTTGATACGCACTCGATCCTGTACTGTGGGGCTGTTGCGGCATGTCGTTTAGCTAATGTCAAATTTCCAAATTGTGACGTAACTACTCGACCAAAACCAGCCGTACCAGCCTGGCAGCGCAGGATCGAGCGCCGTGTCGACGGGGCCAGGGTACTCATCGGTAAACTATACTGCTTCAGGGAGGGCAATACTCGACCACGTGTGATGCGCTTTGTGAGGCGGGCATTCGTGGGGACTGGAGTCAGCCCTCAAGAATACATGTCCCGTGTCACAGAGCGCATTGACTTCCTGAAGCAGAAAGTTTATGCATGGGCGAACCGTATTCGGCGGTATAAGCGGCGGGTTGATCGGTACTCACAGAATCGCATGTTCCAGAGCGATGAGAGGTGGGTGTACAGAGCTTGGGAGCGACCTGAGCAAAATATGACAGACGTGTGCCGCCCAGATGATGCCGCCACGAGTTCTTTCTGGCGCAGCATCTGGTCGGTGCCCGTCTGTCATACTGAGGCTGACTGGATGCGTGATGTCGAGCAAGCGTGTGAACCTATTCCAGAAATGGAACCAATTTATATTACACCGTTAGATATAGCCAGAGCAGTTCGTCCGTTACCGAACTGGAAGTCACCAGGACCGGACGGACTGCACAACTTCTGGCTAAAATGGCTTAGTAGTTCACACGCTTGCTTGGCATCCCAATTCCAGTCATCCTTAGAGTCTCGGTTCCTGCCACAGTTTTTAACAACAGGCGTTACCCACCTGCTCCATAAGTCAGGTAGTCCCGCGGAACCCAAGAATTATAGGCCGGTCACGTGTTTGTCGACGGTCTATAAACTTCTGACATCCATTTTGAGAGTGAAAATTAATACACACATTGACAAAAACTCCATTATGTCTGCCTCTCAAAATGGATGCAGGAAAGGATCCCGCGGTACTAAGGAACTACTCCTCATCGACATGGCCATTAGCGAACAGGTTCGTCGCTCTCGCAAGGATCTAGCGACATGTTGGATTGATTACAAGAAGGCCTACGACTCGGTGTCACATACATGGCTCATGAGGGTGCTGGAGTTGTACAAGATAGATGCAACTCTACGCGCCTTCCTTGAGTCGTGTATGGGGCAATGGAGGACGGTCCTTCGATATCCAGGATGTCGACAGATCCAGGGGAACGATGAGCCTGTATGGATTAAACGGGGAATATTCCAGGGCGACAGTCTGAGTCCACTTTGGTTCTGTCTAGCCCTGAATCCTCTAAGCAAATTGCTGGAGGATTCAGGTCTAGGCTACCGGTTGAGAAGAGATGGTCAGGTCATATCTCACCTGCTTTACATGGATGATCTGAAACTCTTTGCCCCCAACAAATTGCGTCTGATGGAGTTACTGAGAGTAACTGAAACTTTTAGTAGCGCCATCAGGATGGAATTAGGTGTGGACAAATGTGCAGTCATGTATATAAAACGAGGGGAGATTATGGCATCCTAGGGAATTCAGCTCTCGGATTCCATACACCTGAGATCCCTCTCCTCAGCCGAAAGCTATAAGTATTTGGGTATGTCGGAAGCGTTGGGCATTAATGTGACTGACATGAAGCAATTGTTGAGGGAGCGCTTCTTTGGACGCCTGAAGAAGGTATTAAATAGCCTTCTTTCAGGTGGGAACAAGGTGCGCGCCTTCAACGGTTGGGTCAGGCCGGTTTTAATGTACTCTTTCGGCATACTCAAATGGACTCAGACGGAACTCGATACCCTGGACAGGAGAGTCCGTACACTGCTGACGGCAAACCGGATGCATCACCCACGATCATCAGTGATGAGACTGTACATCCCCCGGAAGTGCGGAGGTCGAGGCTTTTTAAATGCGAAGACCCTCCACAACCGCGAGGTGTGCAGTCTCAGAGATTATTTTTTAGAAACCGATGTTGGTATGCACCGAGATGTGGTCGCAGTGGACAAGGGACTGACCCCGCTATCCATGGCTAAAGAGAACTGGCGCAAACCTGTAGTACTTACTACCGATGACCGCAAGGAAGTATGGCAAGGCAAGGAGCTTCACGGGCGCTTCTACCGGGCTCTTCATGGGCCCGATGTAGATTTTCTAGCGTCCGTGTCCTGGCTACGTTTCGGCGACCTCTTTGGGGAAACTGAAGGTTTGGTCTGTGCGATTATGGACGAAGTTATGTTGACGAACAACTACCGGAAATATATTATGAAGGACGGGACGGTTGACGTGTGTCGGGCATGCCACCGTCCGGGTGAGTCCATTAGACATATTATTTCTGGCTGTTCTCGTCTGGCTAACGGCGAGTACTTGCACAGGCACAACCAAGTAGCCAGGATTATTCACCAGCAACTTGCCTTGAAATATAAACTTGTGGAATCTGAGGTACCGTACTACAAGTATGTGCCCGACCCAGTTCTCGAGAAAGACCATGTCATGCTGTACTGGGATCGGTCTATCATTACTGACAGGACTATTGTAGCCAATAAGCCTGACATAGTGGTAATAGACCGATCAGCGCGCCGCGTAATGATAATCGATGTCACCATCCCGCATGACGAGAACCTCGTGAAAGCTGAGAAAGAGAAACAAATAAAATATCTCGACTTGGCACACGAGGTTGTCGACATGTGGAATGTGAACTCGGCTATCATTGTGCCGATTGTCGTGACGGCCAATGGCCTTATGGCTAAGAGCCTCGACGACCATCTCTTGAAGCTCGCCTTAGGCGGTTGGATCAAGGGCCTGATTCAGAAGGCAGTACTCCTCGATACAGCTCGCATTGTAAGGAGGTTCCTGTCTCTGGAGCCCTAACCACCGGTAGCTTGGACCCTGTTCCCGACACCGGCGGACCGCTATTTTTTTATATTTTTAAATGTTTTTATATGGTTTGTTTGAAGAAATATTTAAAAATGTTAAAAAATTTCATTTCATTTATTCATTCATTTAACAATTCACATTGTGTTTGAAATATATACTTAGTACACTTATTAATATTACATCTAAAACCAATAAAATATCCAAACAAACAGTAAATTTCATTAATAATAAAATCAAGAATACAATACTACAATACTTATGTCAATAGAAATTTAATATAATGTCAAAAAAAATTAAATAGTTTAATAGTTTTTTAATAGTTTCATTGTGTTTGAAATATTTAGTACACTTATTAATATTACAGCTAAAACCAATAAAATATCAAAATCAAACAGTAAATTTCATTAACAATAAAATCATGAATAATATACTTATGTCAAAAGAAAGTTAATATATAAGTCAATAGAATGTCAATAGAATTCAAATAGTTACTAGGTATATTATATAATTACTGTATAAATTATCATGTCAAATTATTATAAATCTATTCTCAAAAATTAAATTAAAGAAGTAATGGTAGGTAGATTACTAAAATATAAAAATTATTTATCATCATTTGTCATCAATTCGGATACGGAGTATAAACATTTATTTAACAGGAATGCTTTAAGTTTAGCTTTGAATAGAGTACCTTTGTAAATTAATGATCTTAATTCAGTGGGCAACCCATTAAATAATTCCACTGCTTGATATTTAGAGCAATGTTTAACAATACCAAGCTTAGGAGCAATTTTATTTTTTATAACTTTTCTTCTAGTTTTCTCTCTAGATTCACGTTCTTCTTGTGATTCATATTCGTGTATGTATTTCGCAAAGTGGCTAAGTAACACTAACACATACAAACTTGGAACAGTTAAAATATCTAATTTTTTAAAATACTCTTTACATGACTCCCATTGTGGGATTCTGACAATCGTTCTTAACGCACGTTTCTGCAGTATAAATGCTCTTTGACAATTATACTCGTAACTGCTCCCCCAAAACATAATGCTGTATCGCAACCTGGATTCCACCAATGCATAATATACCGATTTTAGTTGTTTTATATCAATATCGTCCCTGAGGCTTCTTAGCGCGTAACAAGCTGATGATATTGAGGAATCAATGGCTGTGAGTTCTTTTTTCCAATTTAATAGGGAATCTATGTAAACTCCTAAAAATTTCACTTCCTTTACTAGTTCAATATTTTCCTTTTTGAGCTTTATATCTATGCTATCTTTATTACGTGACGTTGTTTTGAACAACATCGCTTGGGTTTTATTTGTATTTATTATTAAATTGTTCGCTGTAAACCAAGAAGAAAGTTTTTCCAAACAGTTATTTACATTTTCTGTCAACTCATTTAAATTTGGTGACCCGATTATGGCGTTCGTATCATCTGCAAACATTACAAGTCCTGCGTCGGGTTGGGCATTATTCATAAAATTCAATAAATCATTAGTGAAAATAATATACAGTATTGGTCCCAAGATTGAGCCTTGAGGCACACCGCGGTTTATTTTGGTCATTTTTGACTTATATATTACTTCAGTCACACACTTGACGTCACCATTGCTTGCTTTAGTGTCTTTTATTTCTACGTACATTCTACGGTTTTTTAAATAAGATGTCATAAGTTTTAACGCTTTACCTCTAATGCCATAATGCTCTAGTTTAGCTAGAAGTAGGTCGTGATCTATTGTGTCAAAAGCGGAACTTAAATCAATAAATAAGCCAGCTACCTTTATTTTGTCATTCAGTTTACTAATAATGTCATTTACAAGATTATCTATTGCGTCAGAAGTACCTATCCCCTTTTGGTATCCAAATTGTTTAAAATTAATTACTCTATTTAAATTTAGGTGGGTCATTAATCTAGTTTTCATTACTTTTTCAAAAAGTTTTGATAGAATTGGTAATAAGGATATTGGCCGGTAGTTTTTGGGATCTGTTTTTGTACCCTTTTTATGTAGCGGAACCACCTTTGCCAATTTAAGTTGATCTGGAAAAACAGACTCTTCAATACATTTATTAATGAATTCAGATAGGGGATATGCTAATACTTCTATGTTGTCCTTGATCACCGATATCGGCACGTCATCGTGTCCACAAGACGCTTTGTTTGTCATCTTACGTACGATTTTTATAATTTCCTGTGGTGTCGTCATATTGAAAGTCATCTCACCTTCCACTATCACTGTTGAGTTTTTTAAAAAAGACAACGCTCTTTCTTCTTCTATTTTTAAAAGTGATGATTTAAGCACAAACTTATCAACAAAAATATCTGCTATTTCTTGTGGATCTGAAACTACTTTGTTGTCAACGTTTAGAATAAGTTTTCTTCTTACTTTATTTTGCATTCTCTTTGTCCGATTATTTACAATTTTCCATGTCTCTTTTACTATATTTTTGGCTTTATTGAGATGACGTGATATGGCTAACTTTCGTGCATTCTTTAAAACTCTTCTATAGACTCTTATGTAATTCTTTTTGTAGTTAATTACACTAGTATTATTGGTGTTGCCCGAACACAAAATTCTTTTCATTTTGCTTGACACCTTAATTCCCTTGGTAATCCACTTAATCTGATTATTGTTCCTCAGTTTTACTTTACTAGTTTTCCTTGGGTAACACTCACGAAATTTTTTATTAAAATAATTGAGAAATGTATTGATGCCTAGGATATCAGTATTTGTATTGTGAAAGCTCTTTTTAAATGCAGCATTATTTTTTGGGTTAAATGTTCTTTTATTAATCAATATGGTATGTTCAGATTCGTTTGTCTTTGTATCTATCCTATCAAGAATTGTATTACAAAGAAGACCGCCATGGCCATCTGCTAAACCGTTATGATCTACGAAACATTGCTCTATATCATCATCAGAAAGATTAGTCAAGACATTGTCAATGCAAGAGTATGATTGGTTTCTAATAAAAGTTGGAGTATTTATAAGGGGCCTAAAATTGTAAGATGTTAATATGCTTATAAATTCAGAAGATTTTTTACATTCCGCAAGTATGTCAACATTAAAATCACCACATATGGCGCACTTCCTGTCAATAAAATGTTCCAACAATTTTTCTAGACTCCTTAGGAAACTATCAAAATTCTTGTCATTTGGACTTCTGTAACAACAGCAAATATTTAATCCTGTCTCAAGATCTTTTACACCACAAACCTCAAAGCTTTCTGATCTGTATAACTTCTGTATTGCATCAATATTTTCACACGTTTTATTAATATTCGCTAAAATAAGACTACCACCTCTTTTTTTGTTTTTCCTTGTGTTATGAGATACTAAGTTATAATTGCTCAATTGAAATAAATTAATAGATTTATCATTCAAAAAATGTTCCGTTATACACACATAGTCCAAGCATTTACAAAAAGTTTCAAAATATGATTCTAGTTCAAGTGTTTTATTACTTATACCACAAACGTTTTGGTGAAATAATTTTAGGCAGATCGTATCCGATAACAAGGGATCCGGAAGATTGTGATTTCGTGGTTCTACTTTATTCTCGAAAACAAACGATTTTTTCGAAACTCAGGGAATTATTAATCTGTGTAGGAGTAGCAGAATCTATTAATAATCGAGATGTTCCATCGTCCAATTTTTCCTTGCCGTCAAAGTTACAATCTGTCTGTATGCATGCATCTCGTGATTGAACTTTTAATGTGTTTTTCTTATTATTGAGCACATTGTTTCTGTAATTGGAATATGTAATTGCGTATTTGACATGTAATATGTCCCTATATATTAACTTACATGCAATTTGCTTATTAAAAGTTCTCCGATCATTATCATGGTCATTGTCTAATACAATAAATTTAGAATGATTGCAATTGCTGCAGATAAATTTTAACATATCATTCAGTTTCAACACGTTTAAATAATTGTTACGATAGACCTTACCGACTAAGACATTTGTGTTTGGCATGTTCTGCAAAGCGTGATGTAGAGAGCTTAAAACTTGTAGGGGATTGTTGTCATTGGAACCAGCTATTAATACCACGAAATCTGAGTCGGTAAAATCCTTACACAGAGACACACTTAAGCTTAAAATATCACCAAGAGGCGCATTCGATTTAATAAAAGACGACACTTGAAATGAATCGCCCACCAAGTCCTGCAGATTTTCTCGTATTCCGTATCCCGCCTGATCGGCGAATATAGCAATTCTGTGCTTCGGTGTCGTAACGGACTCCGTTTGTACTTCCTTTGAACTTTTGTCCATTTGGTTTTGTGTGTTTGTAATCGAACTTGAGTTATGTTTTGTAGGTGTTGAAGTACAACTGTTTGCCTTTGCTAATGGAACAGTGGAAATAAGGTAATCTTCAGTATGCATGTCGTCCTGCAATAGGGGTAATTGGTGAACGTGTAACTTCTCTTCTGTGTCGTTGCGATTGAAGCACCTTTGTGTCGAGGAAACAGGTGTACCATTGTTGCTAGAAAAGTCTATTTGCCTGGGAAGTGAACTGCGTATATTACTCTTTTTCGATATCCTTTTGTTCGAAGAACATATCAGCGTAAGGTTATTGATTTTATTTTGTTGCTCCTTAATTGTTTTTCGAAGACACGTATTTTCTGATAGAAGTTTTTCAATTTCGGCATCTGCACTGTCCATACGAGCCCTTAATTCCTTTATTATATCCCTTAGTTCTGTGATTGCCTCCGTGTTGTTATTTTTAGGCAAGTCTGGTAAACTCGTTAGACTATTGCTCAATGATAATTGACTGTCATTTGCGTCTGGTAATGAATTACATGACCTATTTACCAAGTTTTGCTTCCGACGAATGGTGATATTGTTATCCTCCATAATGAGTGGTTATAAATTATGTAATATACTTAGGATACGATTTGTTTTTTTGAACGAATTCTTATAATCGTTTTTTATGAGCCTTGTAACGCCCTCGTTTACTCGCCGATAGGAACTACTGGTAGTGAATGTGCTGTCCTCTTTTAGTTGTGGAGAGAATTAGCAAGTATCGATTGAGCTATCATGCAATCGTGTTACCGCTATTGCACTGTAGAGGTCGCTAATGATGTAGTTGAGTCAAGTGATTTCCGTAGTACATTAATCGAGTCTTGCTTCTTCAAGGTTCAGCTATTTGCCGATAGGTGTCACTGCCAAAGACCTGTATAGTCCCATATAAAGTGCTGCCATCTGTCTTATAGATTTCGATTTATAGCTTAATACATAGACATTTAGCTATTCACCGCTAGGTGTCAGTAATGACGTATATTGATTTTTGACTAAGAAAGTGCTGCTATCTACAATTCGTGTCGGGAACAATTCTTCGTAACGGTATACAGTTCAAATCGTTGATTCCACTATTGCCCACTAGGTTTTATTCTTGATAAATGTTCTTCGTTTTTAAGCACTTTAGTTTAAATTTAAAGTTATTACTAGTTATTCCTCACGATACCTGTTACTGCTTGATGATAATGACTATTTAAAGAAGAAAATAACAGTAAATTGGTGTTTAAAAGTCGTTTAAGTCATCTTGATCACAGCACGAATAACTTTTGTCACAGGGTTATTTAGTCTCAGATAACGTTTCTGCACAATCTTTTCTTCACTATAGTTGTTTTAATTGTTCACAATATACTTTCACTACACAGCTTCTATTTTTAATAAATTTTTAGAAAATCTTTGACAGGAGCCAATGTTTACTCTATAAGCGCCCTCTACCTGTTATAAAATATAAATATGTACATATATATGAATAAACGGAATAATAATTATAAAAAAATAAAAAAATGATGGATTCACGTAGATTTTTTTAAGTTATTATATTAATTTTTAATATAATATGTCTAATGTAGGAGCACGATTGTATGTCCTCCGCCCTGGGGAGAGCGGAGGGGTCTGTCAGACTCGTACTGACTAAAACCACACCGGTGTTCCCTCGCACACTTGCGTCGGGGGGGCAACGGGATCTAATACGATTTCCGCTGCCCCGGACTAGTGAGGTGTGAAACTCCCCCCGTTACGTCTGTGAGAGGCGCGCGTGGAACTCGACGCGCCGCCGTCTCGGGTCCAGTGTGATAGGGGGCGATGGATGTCCCCAAATCCGTCACCCCTGGACCTATTTAGGGGGGCCGGAAGAGGGCGTTGTCTGCCCTCTGCCGACGCCCGGTGCGCCTGCTGCGGGATGGGAGGGAACTCGTCATCTCCCTCTCCCTTTCCGCAGCTTCCTTCTGCGACATGACAGTTTCGCAGAAGGATATCACTGCTTCCCAGGACTCTGCGCTGCCGACCATCGAACGAACAACGGCCGGCAGCGACAGGTCTCCTCCTACCTCTGTAACGAGGGCACGGCGCGGCTCATCCCACGCGACACACTCGGCCAGCGTATGCCGCGCCGTATCCTCTAGACAGTGGGCGCAGTGATGGCACCGGGCGTCCGACTCCCTGCTTATGCGACACAGGTACTTCCCGAAGCAGCCGTGCCCCGAGAGCACCTGCGTCGCCCGAAACCTGACGGAGCCGTGCTTCCTCCCGAGCCAGTAGTCGAGTACTGGCCGGATCGCCTCGATTGTGTCGAGGCCGGCGGTAGGGAGCTCTAGCCTCCCCCGCCATTCCACCACCATGACCTGTCGGAGCTGAGACCGGTACAGCGTTATCTGTCGCTGAACCAGCCTCTCGCCCCGATCCTTGGCCTCCTCGCGCCACCGGTACAGTGTCGCGAGGGTCTTCGCCTCCAGGTCCCACGGTGGGGATCCGGCCAGTACACAAGCCGCCTCGTAGGAGATCGTGCGATATCCCCGTGTGGCCCTGACGGCCATCACCCTCTGCGGTCTGCGCAGAACTGCGATAGTGCGGGCCGTCAGATCTGTCGCCCATATCGGGGCCCCGTACAGGGCCATCGATCGCACGATCCCTACGTACAACTACAGGTGGTGCTCGGCCCCCCCAAATTGGGAAACAGCGTTAACAGCGCGCCCGCCGCGCCCATCAATTTGGGCACCAGCCGCTGAAAGTGGGAGCCGAAGTCCCAACGGCTGTCGAGCACCAATCCCAGATACTTCATGGTTGACTCGACAGCGATCTGGACCCCACCGACCACAATGTGTGATCCCAACGGTGGCGCCCGTCGGGGGCCATGAAAGGCGATGGCCTCCCACTTGTTGAGGGCCACTTCCAGGCCCAGGCGTCGTATGCGGCTCACCACCTGTGAGACCGCAGCCGTAGCCAGCAACGCTGCCTCCCTGTACGAGCTCCCCCGAGCCGTGACCAGCGTGTCGTCCGCATAACACGTCAGGTTCACTCCCTGTGGGAGCTCACACCGCAAAACCCAGTCGTTTCCGATGTTCCACAGGGGAGGGCCCAGAACCTAGCCCTGTGGAACACCGCACGACATCTCGCGACGGCCTGCGCCGCTAAATTAATTGTTTTTCCAAATTTTCTTTGCATTCTAACATCAAATTATAGTTTCAATAGTACTCACCCTTCATCCCTGTGTCCCGGTCCGCTTTAAGTGAGCCGGCGTCCCAGTTGAAGGCTGATATTCAAAAGTTTTTGGTTCAAACACTGGTTTTTTGACCATAACTCCAAAATTTTCTTTGGCACCTACCACGTTTTATTTCACAGATTGCTAGCCTGCGCGGTGACGCGTCTCTGGACGTATCGCACGTGCGTCTAGCTCAAATATATTATGATACTAGTGCATGTATGTGAATGTAAGCCCGAGACGAAGTCGAAGGCTTACCATGGTCACGAGTTTGTAAATACCAATTTCCACACGTGTGTCATACAATGATTTTCAACACATTTGCGAGAAAACAGTAAAATATGCAATGAAACAAACTTTTTTACTAGACTATTTTTAATAGCAAATAAGAAATTATACAGATAGGTCACTGCTCTTGGAAATTAATAGTAAAATTTGAACAATTATTGAAATTCAGTGAAATTTGCTGCTCTGCAAGCTAACTGGCTGACTGACATTATTAATTTCACACACGGTATTATGTTGAACGGGAGAATATGGCGTGAACTTCGGCGACGACGGCGTTGACATCGGTGGCAGCGGAGCTTACAGCAGTTTTTAACATTGAATATATTGACTATATTGAGGACGGCTTATAATTCACACGTAATTCATTGAAATAAACCATCAAAACATTTTCAGAGAATGATTGAGTATTTCTTCGAGTCTTTCATGCATTCAATATCATTATCATTCAGCGCCTCATTCAAAATATCAGATGGAGTAGATTCTATATTAATATCAGATTCCTCGCTTGAGCTCATATTATTATTTTGTTTGTAAATATCAATCGGAAAGTCACAACAAGCTTTGACGTTTCTAATATGAAAATGGCGCCAATTTGCAAATGGCGCCACATGCACGTGGTGAAAATTAAAGTGAGACAAACGTATTGAGAAAAAGTGCTTCCAAGGAGGTTCGATCAGTCAGCTTACTTATTCTCGTAATGTGAAACTCCTTGGTGGAATTCCTGAAATATTTTTTTATGGAAATTAAAAAAAAAACCGTAAAGAATACGCACGCTGCTATACATCGGGGCGTGCGGTAAAATAGGTACTTAGGTGAGAGTACCTATTTTACCGCACGTTCCGTTGCATGGTGCGTAATTTTTAACTTTCGAACAATGTATTATACAGGCATCGTAAATGCGTTTTTTGAGCAAATGTGTTGAAAATTAATATTTTTGTGTTTTTGTTACAGATAAATATAGGTTGTAATTTATTGTCAAAATTAATTAAATTAAAGAATTAAATGTTAATTTATTATATTTTATCTCCCAAAGTTAATTTTATTCATAAAATATTGACTACTTTTCTGAAATAAAAAATTTTGCTAAGATTTAAAAAAGTACCGTTCGTTTTTACGGATCATCTTGATAAACTGTGCGTTTTACATTACATTACCGCACAAGTACGTAATAAGATACAATACGATATTGAAATTGGTGAAATAAGGGACCCTTTACGAGCAAATGTGTTATAAACTAATATTTGTCTTCTGTCCTTTTCATAATGAAATAGAAAGAAAAATATGCACTCAACTTAAATTTAGTTTGTGAACAAGGGAATCGGCACCAGTAACTTACTTAAAATTAAATCATTGTCATAGGAGAAACTAGCTACTGCCCGCGACTTCGTACGCGGATCCTGTTGCTTATGCCAGCGACAACGGGTCGTTAAAATCGAAGATCTGAAACGTCTGATGTAGAATTCTAAGGTTCAGGGACGGGAAAACAACGGGATGAGCGAGACGATTGGAGACGTTCCAGATCTTTCATTTTTGTAAGACCACAGGAAATGCCCATCAGACTAAACAACTTTTGCTAAGACGTCATTCTATTACCTATATGTTATAATGTCGCTGGGCTTTGGAGTTACATAACAGGTGTTCCAGATCTTCAAATTTATTCTCACAGCAGAAAATGCTCTTCACGTGGAATAATTTTTGCTATGGCACCATTTTATATCTCTTATACTTCAGCTGGTCTGTTGCGGTTCTGCATCAGGTGTTCCATTTTCCAAAATGAATTATAGCCTATATGATGCCCAGACTTAATACCTATACAACAAAAAACTTTTCTTCCCGTTATTCCGCAGCGGATCCCAAGGGTACACTGAATTAACTATTACAAATAACTTTAAAAAAAATCTTTATAAACTATATTTGGGGGTTTTCCTTAAGGAAATATATAAAGACCGGCAGCGTTGGTGACCCTTGAAAAAGTAACATAAAGTTGGCCATGAGAAAACAGCCGGTTGTCAGGTCAACACCAGCGGCTTTAAGCGTCTGCCCTTGTGACTTGTTTATTGTCATGGCAAAGCATGTAGTCACAGGGAACTGTGTGCGCTTAAATTGAAAGGGGAAATCGTTGGGGATGAGTGGTATGCGCGGTAGAACACAGTCTCACCACACCCAGTGAAATTATACAGTGAAATTACTGATAGCTTTGATTTCCACATCAGGTGTTTCAGATCTTCAATTTTTATACGTCAACAGAGAGTGCTCATCCGGCTGAACCACTTTTGCTAAGACGTCACTCCTATATATATTATAGTGTAACTGGGCTCTTGGAGTTCCACAACAGGTGTTCCAGATCTCCAATTTTTATACGTCAACAGAGAGTGCTTATCAGTCTGAACAACTCTTGCTAAGACGTCATTCCTATATATGTTATAGTGTAGCTAGGCTCTTGGAGTTCCACATCAGATGTTCCTTAAGTACCACATCAGATGGACTTAATACCTATACAGCAAAAAAAAAATCTTTCAAATCCGTCGAGTAGTTCCGAAGATTAGCGTGTACAGACAAACAGACAGAATTTTTTTTTTGGATTCGTGCTCTATTACTGTTTCTAAACCCCCACCAATTATTTTTAAGCTATTGCATAGCTTCTATCGCGGGCCTTGAGCGTGGAGACCGAATCCAGAAATTCCGTAACGAAAATAACTTAACACTTAGTGCCTAACACTACCTAGTGCCTAAAGTGAATAAATAATTATAATTACATAAGTTGATAAAAAATGCTATGCAATAGCTTTACCGCGGCAGTCTCCGAGTGCCACACGTCTTTTTTTTTAAATATATCCAATGTACAGACGCAGTTTTTATACTGTTTTATTATATGTATAGATATACCCGAAAAAACCGAAAAACCCGCTTTTGTTAATAGCAAAAAAGACGTCGGTCAATAATTTTCGGTAAAATGAAATTCGAAAAAAAAAACGGAAAAGTGATCGGTTCCCTAAGAAACTAACAAGGCAAGTTAAATAAAATGTTATAAAACGATTTATAGTTTATTGTTAACTCAAAGTATAAAAGTAAAAGGGCAATGACCGCTGCCGCTGTTGCCAACACAAAGACGAACACATACCTACTGTACGATGTCACACAATATGCATTTATAATATTAGTTAGGATTAGGATGTACTCTGTAATTGTGTACGGAATCCTACTGGTTACATAGAAACTTAATGTGTTTACTTTAAAACTCTCCATCATTAGCTTATCCTAAGTATAAAGTGTGCCTTACTTCTGACACTGGTCTCCCTTCGACGTTTCATTATCAAGTACGTACATACTTTTTGTTAACATTATGCGTACCTACATGTTCAATGTAACTAATTATGATATAATCAAGTCCCCTTGCAGCCGACCGCACGTCACGCGCGACCAGTGCTACTGACCTGGCTAGCTTAAGTTGTTACCGCATAGTATGGAGTTTCGATACAATGAAAGGCCACATTATAAGGATTTGTTACTAGTGTCGTGCGGTCGACTGTTCACAGATAAAAGCTACATCGAAGAACATTCCGCCGACGTACCGCCGCCGACGGGTCGCGTGCGCCGCGTCACTGGCAGTGCTCGTTTGCGTCGTTGATCGCGTTGCGCCGCCAGCCGAACAGGAAGTAGCCGAGCGTGAGGCCCAGCACTACGGCCAGGCACAGCCACACGTTGTAAGTCATGAACACCAACATCAGCAGGTAGCTCAGCGTCGACTGCAGCGCGTGCAGCGCCGTCTGCAGCGCGTGAGCGCCCGAGCATAACAGCGCCCTGCGGGAGGGGGTAGGGAGGGGGGTCAGACCTGGCACACACACACATACCCACACAATGCGAGACGGTCCTCACCTGAGCGAGCGGCCCGCACCTGCGCCCGCGCCGTGCTCACTCTTGGCAATGTTTTGCTGTGAGTCAGAGAGCGCGGGGGCCTGCGCTGTCAGCGTCTCGCGCCAGTACTTGAATCCCTCGTACAGCACAGCCGCCACAAAGATGGCCAGCGCCGAACCGAACAGCTGCAATTCGTTGGTCGTGTTCCAGCCCTTGAACAGGATCTCCGTGCACACGCACGAGTGGAACTGCAACATACGAGTCAGCATGAACCTCCCTTTTCGATACAAAAGGTGATTCGTCCTTATGCTTCTCACGCCTCGAGCTCGACATGGACGCATTGATTTAAATTAAATGCCAAGTGACGTAACGCGAGGAGGTTATCACACTAGCGGCCTTGAGGCACTAATGATCATATGATTCAGAAGATCTTAAATAAACGGAGCGGCGTATTTACACAATATAAAGGTGAAGAGCATTCAGAGTTGACACATGCAATGCTTGTGTAGCGCTTGATAGGTATTCAAGTGAATCTCCAGATTATAGTTGTACGTACGAGTATGTGTACCTACAAAGCGCTACAGTGGCGAGGTGGTGCCCTGACGAGATCGTTGTTGGACATGATTACACAGCTGGTTCAGTAGCTTAAATTAAAATTTCGGATCTGGAGTTTCTGGCGGTATTCATAGCAGATTAGACGAGTACGGTATTACTATTTCAAGACCTTGCGCTATTGCTAGGAGTGGAAAAAAGCTGCACTACTGCTTACCACCCGCAGAGTAACGGCATCGTGGAAACGCTAGTATCGAACATTGAAAGCCATGCTCACGTCACGACTAACAAGCAGCAGCAACTGGATTACAGAGCTACTAGTCCAGTCAAATTAGACCAAAAAATAAGAGTAAAGTTACCTAAATTCCCACCAACCTGAAAATCGGTAAGATTGTTTATAATATCATTAAAAACAAAATTTGAAAGTTCCCCATCTTTCCCCTGTAAGGAAAAATTTTTATTCAAGGTCAAAGGTCAAAAAAATGAGTTTTTCACGATTTTCAGCAAAACGGTAAGTTTTATCATAAAAATACCTCAGACAAAAATTGTAGATCATAAAATTATCTACAAAAAAATTATTAATACTTTTTTTTCTACGAGCCACCGTTTTTGAGATATAACGATTCAAAAAGTTGTAAAAGTTGTAATCGTCATAATATGCATGAGTACGCCACGTATATATACATCTCTATAGTTGAAATATATGTTAAAATATTTTTCTATCGGTCATTGTAACTTACACTACTAATATAAATTATACATAAGTTATAACTATAAGAATATCAGGTAAAATGTCCAGTCCCTTAATTTATACGCCATTGTAACCTGTCCGCTGTTCAATTGTGTGCGTGGCTAGGGTCTTATACCTGCTATAATAAATGAAATACTGTTAGTCTTGAACGCCAGTTGGTAGTGAAAACACGTGTTTATCCTAACCTATATCGTGCTGTTTTGAGTTTTATAATATATCATATAAGCTCAACATCATCAAAAAGTTTACTTTTGCAAAGTGTCAAAATCATGTACTATTTTTACACGCAATAACTGGCTGTGATACGACATCTGCATTTTACAGGAGGGTTAAAATAACAGTTTTCAAACTATTTGAGAAACAAAATTTAATTGAATGTGCTGAAGTTTTTAAAAATAGTAATTCTACTCGACAAGAAATTATTACTAATGGCATTCGCTTTCTTCTGTCTATGTACAGAGCTCCTAAAAACTACCTGCTTAGATAAGTATAGATATGCATGTTTCGTTAAAAACACCAAAAGTAAAAAACAAGTACAATTAGCTTGTCTTCCTCCAACCTCAGTTGCTGCTCATCAACATCTTTTTAGGGTATATTACCAAGTTCAAGTGTGGCTTGGTTATCAGCTAGACCCTACAGACTGGGGTCGGAAGTTGGTCAACAATTCATTAGAACCAGTGCACACTTTACTTCCACCTGCGCCGGAAAAACTGCTGAACTCGATTTTTTGCAACTGCAAAAAGGGATGCAGTGCTAAATATGGTTGCCAAAAAAGTCGGACTGTTCTGTTCTCCGGCATGTACACATTGTCAAGGCCGGTTGTGCTCTAATATTGAATCACCACAATCAACAGTAGAGGATCCGTTTGATTCCAACGAGGCAACATGCGATACATCGCTATTAACGCAGTTTACATGCACTCAGGATGAAGATGAAGAAGAACAAGAACAAGAACAAGACGAACAAGAACAAGAAGATCAAGAAGAAGAATTTGAAAGTTGAACGACTCGGACGATTAAATTTCACTACTTTTTTTTAACTTAAATTGCTTTTATCTTTTCAATCTCTGCTAATATCCATTATTTTTAAATAGTTTCAAATTAAACAGGATCAAAACTGATCCGTGGAATAGGCCTACTGGGGAAACCACGTTAAAAAAACGCGCTAAGTACACTACCTCAAAGGTGGCGAGGAAACGTGTGCATATTATGACGATTACAACTTTTACAACTTTTTGAATCTTTATATCTCAAAAACGGTGGCTCGTAGAAAAAAAAGTATTAATAAATTTTTTGTAGATAATTTTATGATCTACAATTTTTGTCTGAAGTATTTTTATGATAAAACTTACCGTTTTGCTGAAAATCGCGAAAAACTCATTTTTTTTACCTTTGGCCTTGATTTTTTTTTTCCTTACAGGGGAAAGCTGGGGAACTTTCAAATTTTATTTTTAATGATCACTTCGAATGTCTAACTTGACCGGACTATACCGACTGTATAGATGGGACTACGAGCCGCGACGCGCGACTGTCACCAACGGTAGCGCCGCACAGCTCACCTACACTTGTAACCTTTCCTCGTGAGCATGCACTATGCGTGAGAGGCTGCATACTGACCACCATGGCGTGGTCGTGGTGCGCGCACGGGTCGTCGTGCTCGCCCGTGGGCGGGACCGGGTGGCGTGCCGCTAGCTCCACCGCGGCCGCCATGCTCACCATGCTTGTCATGCCTGTCATGTTTATTGCTCTGTAACAACAAATAATATGGGTCACCAGGAACTCGACATACCTAACTTCACCAAGGTCGCGACTCGCGCTGCCACAATATTTGCTACTTTTATTATTACCTACTATTAAATTATTCTGTGCTATTACTGTTTGAACCAACAATGTATTCAGACGAACGCTAATCCCGCCGAAAAACTGTTACCCAGTTTGGTGGTTCGATAAAATGTACAAAATGTTTTGTCCTAATTAAATGATTTATTTATTATTTCCTTTACCCTATTATTATTATTTACTTTATTTATCACAGTTTGCCGCAACTTCGCGATGGCGGAAGCACTTTGACCCTCAGCTGGCCCAACATGGTACGGAATTTCGACAGGAAGAGAAGTATACCTACATAAATCATGATGAGTGATGCGCTGACCTCGAAGGGCAAGTGTGCGCGCGTACGTGTACCCACCTAAGTGGACCTGACGCACTGACCGCTGGTTGTGGCACGATATTATCTATGGCAGTCGTTACCCAAAACTCTACTAATTCCTTACCGACTTACGATTAGATAAGGTACCTTAATGTTAAGTATTTATAATCTACCTAAGTAGTACTGTTATAGCCAGTGGCTTCGCCCACGTGAAGATTTGATGTTATCCGACGAGACTATGCGAGCTACTGCGATAAAAGTATCCTAGGATGTCCTATTCCTAATCCGGGTCATGGCACATCATTTGTACAAGAACTGATTATTTAAACGCTCTCAATGATCATACGGACTTTCCCATTTAGAGCTTAACTCTGTCTGTTTGTCTGTATACGCTTTTTGACGGATTTCAATGGGCACCCAGGCAGACCACGATCAGAAACAGGCCACAGGATTCCGTATAGGTAGCTACTGCTCGTTCTTGGTCTGCGTTTCCGTCATAGTACAATTTGCAAACTACGCACGGAGAAAGCGGCAAAAAGTAATTTACAAGTATTAGCAGGATATGATTATGGCAAGACAGAAAATTGGAGAATTTAAGAGAAGGGATGGTGATTGACGGCGGCGGCGACCTATCGCGTCCGGCCCAGGTTCAATCCATGATCCGGAGCGAGAGGGAATGGGACGCCGTCACCTCGTTCTGCGAAGCAGTCATGCTAGCGAAGGAGGTGGCGGAGCGTGAGAGGGAGAGAACCTCTCGTCCCAGCCGCCGCGGGAGACGCCCCGGGCGTCGGGGGTCACGTGGTGGCTTCCGGCCACCGTAGACGCGGACTTGTGGACGGTGAGTAATGGGCTAGCTCGCCGTCCGTCCGTCTTTTGACGACAGGCCGTGTTGACGGCGCGTTCGTGTTCCACGCGCACCTCAAAGAGATGTCAGCAAACGGGGAGGGGCCCGCAACGGGCGATGCCAGCCAGGGCTGAGGGATTGTTCGAAAGAGATACCGCGGCCCTGGAACACAAAGGGCAAGGAAGGAACGTGACAAATGACTCCTCATTTGATGAGAACTCATCCGAAAAAAAAAAATATCATTTATGAATTTCACTTTAAGGAACATAAGTTATAATCAGTCAATCAAAGAAACTTTATAAAAAACTACCCGCCTGCCCGCTCTTTCTCTTCTGACCAATAGATATCCCTGGCTTCAGGATGTGGTTGTACTTCAGCATTATTGCTAAACCCAGCAAATGTTTACCTAGATACTGTTTCAAGAATGTAGGACAGTTACATCTACCAGTTAGCCAATCGTCACTCTTGATTGATGTCATTGCTTCCCATTCACTGCGAAAAAGTTGCCTAAAATCGTCGAAGCTTTCCCAGTTTCGTCAGACATTCCATGTTTTCAGCGGCTGGAATCCTGTAGTATGTCGCTGAATCAGTTGTCTGTTTGACGGGTACTCTTTCAGGCAATTTAGCCCACGCTTCAGTCCATTGTTTGAGAGTAATGGTGGGTTGTCGGGTTGCGGAGTGATAATATAAAGGGAAATGACTGCAATTTTAGTTTGACATTAATCTATTTTGGATTCAGGTTGGATAATTTGATAACACTAAACCTATTAGGTCACGGTTATGCTGGAAATGTAAAGCTTAATGTGCCGCCGTGTGTTCCCCTAAAGAAACCCTACGACCGGACACGCGGCTACGGCAACGTTTAAACAAAAACAATCTAATGTAAACAAAGAAATGTCACAAACAAAATGTTAACACTTTGTTGTCATAATATTAACGACATGATAGTTATCATGTTTGACCTTGGTCAGGTGTGAGTAAGGTGAGTCCTGGTGAGTTGGTGACTGTAGTGAGTATGATGATGCACGTACCTGCTGGGTTACAGTGTTGTGGCGCTCGCGTGGCGCGTGTTGTCGTGTCGCGTCCGACTGCGCCGAGCGGCGTGCGCCGCCGCCTATATCGCGCACTGCTGTATCTATGTCAATCAGGCGTGCAGGTTATCTCTGTTGATCCTATTCGTGCACCGCCGTGATCGCCACGCGCCGCCGACGATTGTCGATCAGGCGTGTAAGCCCTCTGTGTGCGTACTCCATCGACATCATAAATACCGAGTTGAGGGATTAGGGACTATTT
This sequence comes from Lycophotia porphyrea, assembly GCA_950005105.1. Classification (NCBI taxonomy): domain Eukaryota; kingdom Metazoa; phylum Arthropoda; class Insecta; order Lepidoptera; family Noctuidae; genus Lycophotia; species Lycophotia porphyrea. The sequence continues at coordinate 101,185 of OX465392.1, forward strand.
TCAAATGGCATGTATTTAAATGATCATTTTAATTTTGCAAAAACAGCAAGCAAAAAATCTAAACTGTCATCTTTTAGGGTTCCGTAGTCAACAAGGAACCCTTATAGATTCGCCAGTTCCGTCTCTCTGTCATGTCCGTCTGTCCGCCGCAGCTTAGCTCGTAATACTAGAAAGCTGTCATTTGGCATGAATATACAGATTAGTGTACACAAGTAGTGTAGTACAAAGTGGTAAAATAAATTCTCGAAAAGTATTTTTTAGGGTTTCTCCTGTACACGTAAAGTGGGTTTTTTTTTCTCGCGTACCACATGGTGTGGGATGTCGTTGGATAGGTCTTTAAGAATACTGCGAGTTTGTTAGTGTTCGATTAAGGGAATTAATAATTAGGTATTGATTCTCTTTCTTTAGAGACATAAAATAAATCAAGTCAATCGATATTTTAATCTGATTAGAACTACTCAAAAAATGTTTGAGGCGTAGAAGTTAAGCCCGATAGTAAATTTAAACCTTTTTAAAAGAAATAATTCCGTTGTACTCACGACTCGGTACGGTGTGTGTCGCTCTATCCTTGATTACTATCATTGATTATCAATTAGACTCTGGAATGCGCTACCCCTTGACATTAAAAAAGCTGAAAGCAAAATGGCTTTCAAAAGGGCAGTTCGGAAGTTTTATTTAAAGTCAGATTAAATTCCTTACTACCTAGTCATCACTGGAGACATGGTAATTATTATAAGGTTTCTCGTATTTCAGGCTATTTGTATGTATTATAATATATATTAGTTTATTATATCTTTATATATATGTATTAGTAAGTATCCGTTTATGTGTATCACTACTATTTGCAAAATGGTTTTTTGTTTATTTGTTGTTTTGTACTCTACCACAATGCTGTCCTATTTGACCCAAAGGTTGACTGGTAGAGAATGCCTTGTGGCATTAAGTCCGCCTATGTACCACTCTTGTACATGAAGTTTAAATAAATAAATAAATAATTACTACTAATAAGAGTTAAAGTAACAAACTTGGTTCCGGTAACCACGAGTTTTATTTCGGATTTCGGATTTACGGGTCTCAAAGTACGACCCATACCTCCAAAAACCTAACACACTCTTCAGCTTTATAATATCAAGTTTAGATACTTACATGTTTTTAATGTCTTCAATCCATGCATCAGCACATTATGTGTGTTTCTAACACACAGCATCGATTGAAGAGGCATCATAAATAATACCATAGGACGTCTTATGATAATGCATTTATATCTCTTACCTTGTTCCTTTTTGTGTTACCTGTCTCTTTCACCCTTATGCAGAATGGCGCCCACTTTCGAAACTGGAGCGCATCTGTCACTTGCTTAGCATCTAAATTTTGCCGCGAAATGGACGCAAAATTTTTTCTCTCTTTAATTTTCCTATAAAATTATTACATTTTTCTGAAAACTTTACAGAAAGTGAATATTGGTGCTCGTGGTAGTGTTTTAGTGTTCACCCTGATTGTGGGTTAACGTCTCACCGAGAGGGAGATCGATAGTTTTCTCAGAGATCACGATTCTGAGAGCAAACCAAGTCTACCTAAGTGCTAGAGTGCGATCCTCGGAGGATATGTTTAGAGCACTTCTAGTATGACTATGGATGTGGTTTTCCCCTCCGCCGAACAAGAGTCTAACCTCTTGTTATCGAGAAGTTTCTTTTACATAAACTACACACTAATAATGTGTGAGTCGCAAGTAAGTGTTGAATCTTATTACATGACACAACTCGGAAACAGAAACTGCTTCTAACTTATTATAAGTTAGCTAATCAAGTGTTGATATTGCGTCGTTCAGAAGCGCATTGCAGTTTTCCTTAACAACCCTTTTCTTGTCGCAAGAGACAGAAATACTACACAACTATAATATTTCAGTGTAAGATATGATGAATTTAGGGAGTTATTCCTAAAGTAAACTTAGCATAAATTCTAACATGGAATAGAATCTGTTAGAAACCTGGGGAAACCTTACAGTTAATCTCAGTCTTCCTAGATAGCACACGGTATAGGTAGACGAGTTGTTATAATACTAAACCAAACTATGGACTATTAAACCCTGATGGAGGGATTTTTTTTTTGTCTGTGATCTCTAATGTTAGTCCCTATCAGAAGGAGCGAACTGCTAAAGAGCAGCTGAAGGCTACGGCATGCATTGACTTTTTAACCGTGCAACAAACACTTATTTTGAATTTTATTTTGAAAGCAAGCCTGAATAGTCCTGTACAAGAAGTACTTTAGATGGATTGTACATACAATTCAAATCTGTGTACTGAACAATGTGTATCTGGGTACAATGAGGACATTTGAAATCAGGGTCAATAAATAAATATATTTATTTTAATTAAATTTTATATTCAAAATTACTTATAAATAAAAATGACTAGTTCATTATAACATTAAGGTTATAGAGCTAATTAAAAGAAATTGAACTAACAGGATAATATATTTCTATTGTTTTGTTTTATGAAGATTTTTTTTTTTTTTTTGTAATTATCAACATTGATTACTCTTATAAATATCCCCAAGAAAGGAAAGAAAATAAATGTACAGATTGAGGATAGAATATGAAACAACAACTAATCAGTTTGATACTGAAAATACTAATAAGATCTAGTTATTGAAATAACATCATACATTATTATTTTTAAGCCACACTAGCGGTTTTTCAAATGTATTACTGTAAGGGAAGAGTGCTCTTGTCTGAGATATGAATTTATCTAGTTTTAGACATGTTTATTGAACATAGCCTGTAATTATAATTATAATCATAGAGATTTGTTATAAAGTATATGAAACATAGATTATGGTCTTGCATTATATCACTGACAGCGGTGTCCATATAGTGCATGAACAAATCATTTATGGAAATTATGAATGAGGATCAGGGATTAAAATAACTCTGCCAAGCTTCAGAATTTTTAGGAGGACACCCTAAATAACTAAGAAAAGCTGTAGAATTAATTAATACAAACCTGATTTTGTTAACACTGAAGGTAATGACAGAAAGTTAAACCTCCTTCATAATAGTTTTCTCTTTAAACCATATTAATCCAAGATTATGACAATAGAATCAAAGAGCATATTGTTTACACTCTTAATTACTAAGGAGTAAAACAGAAGCAATGTTATATGCAGTTAATGACATTGGTCACATCAATAACTGCTGAGAAACAACTAAAAGTATGAAAATTGACAGTTCTCTGAATATTTGCAGTGGTAACCAATTGGCAAAGACTTTGCCTACCTTGAGCTTTGAGCCTGTGGTTTCTGCATTATTGTTTGTTACTTTAGATTATGTTTTGCTGTCCTATGACCACAAGTCATCATAATCCTATGTCTCGGAGACTGGAATTTCTAACAAAGCAAACATGTGAACAGCTGACGTGTAACAAGTTCAGAGGTCCGCCTATAAGGTTATGCCTAAGTTGTCATGATACAATCAGAATTTGTTTTTGACCAAAAGTAACGAAAGAGGTGGCGCTGGTTTTGCCAAGAGTTTATTTTTTGTTTTTGGTGGTGCCATAAAACTATTGATAGACCACTCAGTTTCCTCTAGACATGGGTGAGGTTAAATCTACTTCCTTGTCCACACTGGCTGTTGGGGAAGGTTAAGATCCCAAGTGAAAAACTCTCATCATCAGGAACTTGTTAACTAAGCCAGATCAGACTGGTATTCTAACTTATGAGTTGTTTTTTTGCCATATACACAGAGTTTGTTTTGCCATCTACTCAGAGTTTGTTTTGCCATCTACACAGAGTTTGTTTGGCCATATATGCAATAATTAGCAGCCAGAGTCAACCATCATTAAATATGTGCATATTGTAGTTTCATCATCAGCCCATGGCAGTCTACTGCTGGACATAGGCTCTCCAATAGCACGCCACCCTGCTCGGACACGATCCCTAGCGCTCCATAAGTGAACCCGAAAAGTGTCAAGGCTAGCAGATTAGCTGAATATTACTCTATCAGCGGTTTACCTCCCAGGGAGTTGTTAAATTGATATACCGGCTCAGCCGACCGCTTAACTAGGAACAGACTAGCCAGATTGGCCTCTGTTGCCCCAAACCCCAGGCCTCGGAGGTCATGTTTTTGAAAGGGGTGTCCCAACGTCAACTGTTTTTTCATGTCAGTTTGTTCGGCCTGTGGCGACTGTACGTTACATGGGACTCAAACGACGGCTTGGCAAGCTTCTGCATTGTTTACATTCGGAGATGAAATTATGGACTGGCATGCTTTTCTCTTCCCTATTTAACAATGAGTGCTCAATCACCTAAACTCAGAAGTGGGTACGTACTATGTATATGGTTCCCAGCCTTCGAGACGAGAGCTATCAGAGCCAGAGTCTGAACTCCTGATATCTAACAAGCTGCAAAATAGATTCATTCTTAGCTTGTAAAATTTAGAGGGGGGGGGCAGCCATGTTGCAAAGGAAGGTTGTCAGCAGAAGAAAGAGGCTTGTTATATGGTGATTGGAGTAGATCCATAATAAACTAAAGAGTTATCTTCCCTAAGATTTGTCATGGTGTAGATTTCATGACATTCAGCCTAAATAATGGGATCCGAATAGTAATGCTTAAAACACTATCTGTTGACACAGATTTGCAAATTGTACACTTATAGTGCACAATATACGAATTTAATTTTTTGACCTAATGTTAATTTCAAAATTATTGAGGATCTACTTAGTTAAACCACTGCCTGAAAGACCACTTGTTGGGGATACGGAAGTACCCCTTGATTTGATTCGCAGAGTATTGAAATGACCAAATATTTGTGTATGATGAATAACGTAACATTGCAATGTATGGCTCATAGACCTCGGTAGACAGGGTTGCTTACTTATTTTGTTTACAGGAGCTAGTATGTCTAAGCCTGCTTAAAATTATAATTAGGTATATAAATTAAATATTGTCTCTCTTATGGATGGACTAAATCCATATTCAAATATACCGAGATTTAGGAGCTTGCCTGCTTGTAGCAGGAAGCGTGTGGTCCGTGCTACTAGCCTTCGGGAGGCTGACTGAAGAATAGACCACTGGTTGAAATTTGATTGGAGGAGCAGACAGTCTTCCAAGGGTGCTACTAATGTAGGTACAGTCATAGGAGTGAGAACTCTCTCAAGAGAATTTAGATTTGTAAATTTTCTTACTTTCCACTCTTGGGCTACAGGTCTCTGTGAGCGAGAGGATATTTTTTGTCATCAAAACATTATGTGCATTTACAAGATCTCTTGGCGTGTCAATGGCAATCTAGATTGTTTCGGGCCAGAACTGAGCTACTAGTTTGGCGTTGTCGGTAGCGCCCATCAGAAACACAAGGATGCACAGGGTACAAGTAAGTGACTTGAATGCCTCATTTTAGATCATTTATATACCTAATCATATACTTCGTGTTTGAAGTTGATTGTTAATTGAAGTTGTTCTTTAATTTAGTATTCCCACACCTTGATATTTTCGAAGGGATTCAAGAATATTTAATCATTCGTGTATATTTCCTAGCTTGTTGTCAGTTAAATACATGTGTGAATTCCTTAAATAACAAAGAAGTTTAATATTTTATTTCAGCTTAAGTCTCACTAAATTTCAATTATCAGTTGTTAAAGTATTTTATATTTTATGTGCACCTTATAAATAAGGCATAAGTATATTCATTTGCCATGATATTATTTATAACATGTTATGGAAAACATGTTCATTTTAACATTTTCTAGGATCACTAGATTGAGAACTTTTAATGTTTTTTTGTTTTTAGTATCAGCATTTAACAGATATACAACGAAATATTCGTTTATACTATATATAATTCACATAGCATCTAAATCCTTCAGATATTCTTTCACCAGCAGAGAGCAAACATGTCTTCAATCGATGCTGTGTGTTAGAAACACACATAATAGGTCTGTTTTGCATTAAAACAAAACAGTTATTATGTGTGTGGAGAACACACAGCATCGAAGCAAGGTGCTTGCTGGTGTTTGAAGACTATGACAAGCAAGTGACAGATGCGCTCCAGTTTCGAAAGTGGGCGCCATTCTGCATAAGGGTGAAAGAGACAGGTAACACAAAAAGGAACAAGGTAAGAGATATAAATGCATTATCATAAGACGTCATATGGTATTATTTATGATGCCTCTTCAATCGATGCTGTGTGTTCTCCACACACATAATAACTGTTTTGTTTTAATGCAAAACAGACCTATTATTTTGAGTGCGTTCGCAAACCGTTATATTCAGAAATAAATGATATCGTCGACCGTAGGTTCAATTGGGGTAAGGGACCAAACACCCAAAATGAGTTGAGTATACAGTTTTGTTGTATGGTGGCGGGTGTGTCGGGTCATTTGGTTCCCTTCAAAATGGTTGAGTTGAATGGCGCTGATCCATGCGTTATGTTCGTGAACGGGCGCTGTCAGTTGGGACTGGTCATCTCTTAGCTGTCACGGTTTATTTTAATTAAGTACTTTAGTTTAAATTATTGTTGATTTATTCTTTTACTCTGGACGCTCTTATAATCTCAACATGAATGATGTAACCAAGATTTTGTAATAATATTTTGATTGAAAAGAGTGTCCATGGAGTTTCTTGCCCATTCTTCTCCATAGAGATCTACGCTTTGGAATGGGCAACTACAGTACTTTCACAAGTTATTATGCCTTGTGACTGTGACTGTAGCTTAGCCTTCTTTGTTTTTCCGACATTCAAAAGTGCCTGTAAGGGTCTAATTGAAATAAATGCTTTTGAGTTTGAGTTTGAGTTCAGAATTTTTCGCTCTTTCTAATGGTGTATATAAAAAATTTCTAGCTTTAAAAAAATGTCCCCAACCCTACTGATTTTTTGGGTCTAAATTTCGAAACAGCTCCATAATAACCATGTATCTGAAAAACTATGCAATATAGCAACATGAAACGGTGTAATTACCGCCGCCAATCCACTTCGAATAAGGTAAAAGTCTTCCCTATCAACGAATTACCATGACATGGTTTATTTTTGAATTCAATCAATTTTATGTAAGGGACGGGACTACAAGATACTTGGTCAGTAAGGGACATTACTAACAAAATACGTTGGCGTCAGGGACGTCTATTTTCTTAAATAGCTTATTTAATTAAATAAATGTTATACAGGTAGAAACAGCACGAAAATAAGATTATGTGTAAAATCAGATCCGAAAAAGGTTCACAACAGAAGTTCTGATAGATTTAACTTTGTCGGCCTCTCCTGAAAAATCGTATTTTGTCCCTTACCCTAGTTGAACCTACGGTCGACGATATTCTAAACGGTTTTACGGTAGGACTCAATGGAACCCCAAAAAAAAGTAGTTTCCCAACAATATTTTTTTGCGTAAAATGACTTAGTTTGATGTACATAATGCCTTGACGGCTTCGTGAAGGGTCTGTTTACACCCTGTATACCTGCTTGCTGCATGGCGAATAAGTATCGGTAGAGAATCACAATAACCTGCAACTAATGTAGCAGGACTAGCAGGACTGGCAGGACTGGCAGGCACAATTGCCGATCGTTAGGTACCTATAATAGGTTATTTCGCTTTATCATTTTTAATTAAGTATTAGTCTTTATCATTCGCATGAGGTTTTAAAAGATTACCGGTACGGTCCCGATAATTACGCACGTCTGCTAACTCGCAAGGTCATGCTCCGTCTAAATATACGTAGACAAAGCAAAAGGTGTAATAATGTGCTATTAAACCTGCCATCGTGTGTTTTAACACACGATGGCAGTGTCGACGACCCCCAGCAAGTCCCAGTGAGGTTTCAGGAGATAAAAGCTCCAAAGTTCCACGAAGGATCCGAGCTGCGTGTGTCGAGTGAGGGTGCGACGTCGAAACGAGAGCCGCGGGGAGGGCGCGAGACACGCCAGCGCGCTCTCAGGCGTCAAGTCAATCGTTCTGCTTCGAATAAAACATTTATCTGATACCAAAAGTTAAAACTCGATAAAAAATTTGAATTAGAGTCGTGCGCAAAATATTTACAACTAAATGAGACGAAATTTAAATCTTGTATAAAACGCACACTATGTTGGCAAGCATATTATAAGTTGGGGGATTCAATTGATGATAAAAATGCTTGGCTCAATGCTGGTCCTGCTCCACAACCATAGGGGCAGACTAATTGATTACTACGTGAAGTTATTGTGGAAGCTGCAGAAGATTGTAATAATATCTTTGCATTATATAGATTCAATATTTTAGTATTATATAATTGCTTAGCACATGATAAATGATGTTTATTTTGCAAATAGGTTTTTACAAACACACGACACACGTCATGTTTTTTAAAGCTAGATGTGTGAGTACCTACTATGTACTGTAAAGCTACTATTTACATTTACTTATCTTTCATTGACTTGAATTTACCCTGGTGGCTGAGAGAATGTCATGCTCGCTCAAATGTCTCGCTGATGGTGGACCATCAGCGAGACATTTGAGCGACAACGGGTCATTTAGCTCCCTTCAATATAGTTGAGCTGAATGGGGCTGATCCATGCGTCATGTTCGTGGGCGCTGTCAGTTGGGACTGTTCATCTCTAGGCTGCCACGGTTTATTTTAACTCTTATTTTGTTTCTATAGATATAGAGAGCTTATGTTTATGGATAGCTTCACGGACTCCATGATGTACTGACTCTATAATGTTCACTGTTCTTTATTTTAATAATATACTTAAAGACCAACCAATATGTTTTATTTAAATGATGATCAACATCATAACAGAAAGACATCCACTGCTGGACATAGGCCTCCCCCAAAGGGGGGTTTTGCCATAATCGCCACGCTTGGCAGGCGGGTTAGCGATCGCAGTACGGTTGTTACAAATGCACAGAGAACGCTGCTGCCCATTCTCTGGTAAGTCCCTTAGTCGCCCCTTACGACACCCAGGGGAGATATGGGATAGTGCTATTCTTTACGAAGCAGTAGGAGGTTATCAATTCGTCGGATTTTGTTTTGTGTGTATGTTCACCGATACCGATTTTGATGATTCTTGTTTTGGTTAAAAGTATGTTATTCCGCGGTGGTCCAGTTTAAACTTGGTGAAGATCTGATGCTGATCTTCGGAGATAAACAAAGGAACTCTTCAATAATTGACAGCAAATCTACCGTGATTGTTGAAATCGCTTGGATGTTTGTTGTTTACACAATATCGTCACATAACATAACGCGTGTTTGCTTTGAGAGTGGACACAGATGTGTTCAGACGAGGCCTTTTCCCCGTGATCATTTCGCTTTCTTTTTTATTCTTTTTCGCTTGAATCATGTGGATTCGCTCCGCCCGGCTAGAGAGCGCTTCATGTTGTGAATGCAAGTAAAAATGAGTTTAGTGGTGATCAGGCGGAAGTGTCCTCGATTGTACATCACACATCTGTGTACATTAGCTTTCTACATGACTGAAACTACAAGTTGCAATTGATCCTCTCAAATCGCACTTTAAAGTTGAGGCCTGAACAGACTTTAGCTATGAACGCCTAAAATAATAATCGCTGCTGATAATAAAGCAGTATCTACTCATGCATGTTATATACCAATCTTAACTGTTGCACTAAATGGCAAAGTGGTTCTTTTCATAAAGAGAAGTCATGACATGGCCATCAGTAGCAGGACGGAGTTTGGATTTGTGCCCAGTTGATGGCAAAAGGATCCCCTCGGATAACGTGGAACTCATAAAATTTAACTGGCGAAAGGTGGATGTATGCATGTAATACCCGACGGATTAGCCAGAGGTATCTCTGGCTAATCCGTCGGGTATTACATGCATAATATTTAGGTAAGTAAAAAACACATTGATCACTAATTAAGCTTGTTCGTTGATTGTCGATAAAATCTTCCTCTCCGTGCCCGCATAGCAACACCATCGTGATCCAAATAACGGACACAATCGTGACGCGCACTCAATCAGTATTGTTGCAAAACATTGGCTTCTGGGAAGCGTGTGTTTAGTAAATTGTGCGAGACTGTTCGCGCGCCGACGCGGACGCGTCTTGTTCCGAGTAAGGCGCTGTTCTGCAGCAGTAGCACCGTCGCACTGTTGCTAGGCTGCACGGACGCGGCTTTACAAACGTTCAGGGAATAAATACATGGAGAACTTTCTCGTCTGTTTCAGTCCAGTCATGACCAAGCTATGTTAACTGAAGTCTTTGGTAACGACTGCTTGACATGTTGCTCGTTGAGTTGGCTAGTATTGATGACAAGTCCAAAATGTTGTCTAATCATCCTAACTACTGAAACAGGTGTAAAAAAAAAACTTCTTTACAGGTTCTTTTATTTTGAAATTATCCCTGAAGATAGTGTAGAACGTGCTTGAACGTAGAACTGATACTGATATTCAGCTGCATCCGGTTGGACTGGAAGTCGATTTCAACATAATTATGTAAGTAGTTAGGAAAAGGTGAGACAGATGATGATGGGGATTATTATAAGTGTACGTGTAGGTAGAACTGCACGTTATCGTATTCACCCATTCAGTGTCCAGAACCCAGCATATGAGTCGAACAGTAATTTGTTTGTTCGCACAATCCGTATCCGTAGCTATGGACTCCCTAGTCGGGTTCTGGGCATGAATGCAAGTCATCTATAGTTCATTCGGATTCGGGTTGTGGGCACGCGAACGAATTTCACGAAGTTTTCGTGAAGTACTGGGCAGTGAATGGGTTCATCTATCGAAATATAAAGCTAACTTACTTACTCATATACGTCATACACACCCTTACACACACCACACTTCACTCACACACACATACACATACGCACACTTCCAAAGACACCAAATATCTTGTCCTCCAAATTTATTTTAAAAATATTGTTACCTAATCCTAATCGTTTTTAATGTGTTAACTTAATTATTTTTCTTGATCTAAATGTTTATATTTCTTTTGTAATTAACTAAGATCTAACATGAACTACTTACTTGTAATAACTCCTGAGACATGTATGCAATATAAATGAGAACAGACAAAGGAAAAAAAAACCGACTTTAAAAAAACACAAAATAAACATTTTTGGAAAAAAAAAATTGACAGCTAGTCTATACTAATATTATAAAGCTGAAGAGTTCGTTTGTTTGGTTGGTTGAACGCGCTAATTTCAGAAACTACTGGCTCAAATTGAAGTCTTTTAGTGTTGGATAGCCCATTTATCGAGGAAGGTTATAAGTTATATAACATCACGCTACAACTAATAGGAGCGGAGCATCAATGAAAAATGTTGCGTAATCGGGGAAAATTATTACTTTTGAAAGCTTCCGATGCGTGCGCTGCTTAAACGGTTTAAATTAATAATAATAATTTAGTATTACGTACAGTTGCGGCACTGGTTGATCTATACTGGGTCCGTTTAACCCATTCAGTGCCCAGAACCCAGCATAATTCTTGGTTTATAATATTAAAGACCTACTATATTATTTAAAGGGTATTTGTGACGTACTATATCTTAAAAGTATATATAAAAATAAAGCAAATAGATAAAAAACGATTTGTAACTTTATTAGGTATTTATTGACATTAAATGCATTTTGGTTTCGTTTTATATAATACAATAGTATTATTCTATACACGTTAATATCTAAATAGAAGAGTGAAGAAAATCCCTTCCCATTGTTAGTCCTCCCGCAGTCGTGCCTACACGGCCGCGCGGCCGCCGACGGATGCCGCCCGGCGCGCGGCGCTCCCGGTAGCGTCCGCGTCGGACCGAATGCCACCTTGTTTCACGTTACTAGTTACTACCAGTACTTTAACAGTTATCGAAGCGTCTTACAGAAACAGTGATATTATTGTAAGCTCTTACATTTGATATTTTATTACTATAGTTTAAGATATTTATCAGATTAATTTATTCAAAAATAATTTATATAATTTATGACTGACTTTATACAGTAAAGTGCAACAAAGCGCACACTTAGAAACGCGTTAAACGGTAAAGGCCGATCTATGAATCGGTCTCATTAACAGTATTAGCTCACTAAACCCGAACGATACTTCTACTAGCTAAGGACAATACAACTGCATCAAATATGTAATGGCATCTCATCTGGGATTACCTCGTTATAAATAAATAATAATTAGCAGTTTAGCACGTCACGCCTCAGTACCATACTGCAATAAATATACACTGTTTTAAGCATTCACGGTTTAAAACTAACATATACTTTTACTTACCGGATATCTTCCGTGTTATCTCCCTACATGAGAGCTCAGAAGGGAACATGGGAGGGACCATGGGAGCTCGAAGATATCTTCCGTGTTATCTCCCTACATGAGAGCTCAGAAGGGAACATGGGAGGGACCATGGGAGCTCGAAGATATCTTCCGTGTTATCTCCCTACATGAGAGCTCAGAAGGGAACATGGGAGCTCGAAGATATCTTCCGTGTTATCTCCCTACATGAGAGCTCAGAAGGGAACATGGGAGGGACCATGGGAGCTCGAAGATATCTTCCGTGTTATCTCCCTATATGAGAGCTCAGAAGGGAACATGGGAGGGACCATGGGAGCTCGAAGATATCTTCCGTGTTATCTCCATACATGAGAGCTCAGAAGGGAACATGAGAGGGACCATGGGAGCTCGAAGATATCTTCCGTGTTATCTCCCTACATGAGAGCTCAGAAGGGAACATGGGAGGGACCATGGGAGCTCGAAGATATCTTCCGTGTTATCTCCCTACATGAGAGCTCAGAAGGGAACATGAGAGGGACCATGGGAGCTCGAAGATATCTTCCGTGTTATCTCCCTATATGAGAGCTCAGAAGGGAACATGGGAGGGACCATGGGAGCTCGAAGATATCTTCCGTGTTATCTCCCTACATGAGAGCTCAGAAGTGAGCATGGAAAATAACGAGTAATCACGGAAGAAATCCCGCAAGTCTAGTTTTGCTATAATTATAATCAGTTGCGCAAGCCGGCGCGCGGCGCTGAGTCCACAGTTAGAACAGTCACAGTTGGTGGCGCCAGTAGGTCAGCTCTACTAGCTGTGGGCGTGCGGCACGGCTCCACGCGCACATCGCCAGTAGGTCAGCTCTACTAGCTGTGGGCGTGCGGCACGGCTCCACGCGCACATCGCCAGTAGGTCAGCTCTACTAGCTGTGGGCGTGCGGCACGGCTCCACGCGCACATCGCCAGTAGGTCAGCTCTACTAGCTGTGGGCGTGCGGCACGGCTCCACGCGCACATCGCCAGTAGGTCAGCTCTACTAGCTGTGGGCGTGCGGCACGGCTCCACGCGCACATCGCCAGTAGGTCAGCTCTACTAGCTGTGGGCGTGCGGCACGGCTCCACGCGCACATCGCCAGTAGGTCAGCTCGCTAGCCGAGCGCCGGCTGTACTAGCTGTGGGCCGGCTGTACTTTAGCAGTATAGGGGTAGTTAGTAAGAAGTACAGTACATCGAAGTGATTCTTTCGAAATTCAAAATTAGTTTGAGAGTAGAGTTTGAGAAGTTTTCAACTTCAAATTCTGAATTCATAAACCGGGTACAAACATTTAAAAACTATTAAACGACCACTATAAGATTGCGGTTTTGGATAACAGTACTTCTCTCGTAGGTCTTCAATATATTTAGAAAAGGAAGAACTGACTGACTGAGACAGTATCAGAGCATAGCCGACACTACTTACTACTTGAACTAGGAACACTTCGCACAAGGCATGGCGCCAGTTTATTCTCTTCATAAAGTTCTGACGCATCCTAACCGCGCACTACCATCTCAAAGCGGACACAAGTATCTGGTAAGTAGATGCATGGCGTACGTATGCCTGTTATTATTTGTAGAGTCACAATACGTTAGCCAGTTGTTCAGCAGGCTCAGGAGCTAAGTAAAGCGAAGCGCGGTCCTCGTGGGACGTTCAGAGAGCGGCTGTGCCAATGCAGCACAGTGTTGTCCACGTCCGTATTGTCCGCATTGTCCGCCGGACATCGCGCCGGGATGCGTTCACTCGTGTGTTGGTCACGCCACCACAAGTCCGGTGAACAAACGGACGTGTACAAGCGGGCTTACAGTGCCACTACTGTACAAAACTAATCAATTACTGTTCCAGACAAAATGACATTCAATGAAAACATTCGAATGGAGCTGTGAACTATTTGTTCATCGATGATAAGAACTAACAACTATTTGAAATTTAAAAAGTTAAAAACTGGACGATCTTAGAAGAAGGAAGCTTCGTTTCTTATAATTTATATTAATTTCTAACCTTAATTTTAGGGTGCGTGCCAGTATTAAACTCAACACGACATTGTACTAAATGAATATACATTTAAAGTCAGGTAGATGTTTGTTCGTCAGTTTATAAATAAATCAATATACAATAGTAAGCCACGTGTGTAGTGGGCGCACGTGACTTCACGCTCTACAGAGCCCGAACGTACAACTCTGATGGCGTCCATCACAACATTCACAACGGCTACCAGTTGCTATGTGAGCCTATGGAACGCTTCCCTGGAGGGCCACTTGCCGCCTCGGAACTGTACCTTAAGACTCCGCGAGTCCGTCAACCGAGCACCGCACATTCATTATAATATTACCTAAGTTTCGTTTATGATCCGCCCCATACTTCCAAGTGCAACGGTTTGATTGCCAACCGTTATTACATCGTGACGAGCCACAAACACAACTTCTAAAATACTTCAAAATATGTATATAAGTTCAATAATTAATACAAACGATAAAAACATAAAATGAAATACAAGAATCGCATTCTTGTAGCCACGTGTCTATATGTATAAATTAAATATTAATTCTATAATGAATAAATAACTTGTAGGACATAAGAAGAAGGGTAAAACGTGCTCCGATGTAGTGTGTGAGTGATGACGTCGAACGTAGCCGGTGCGGCGAGCGCTAGTGGCGCTAGTGACCGCGCGGGGGGCCGCTACACGAAGTCCTCGTCACTAGCGCGGGCCCGCACTCAGACGTAGTGCTGGTCGCGCGGCAACATGGGCTCGCAGTCGGGCCCGTCGGGCCCGTCGCCCAGGCCGGCCGCGGCCCAGTCGCGCGCGCGCGGGGCCAGCAGGCCGCACGCGCGCACGCCGAAGAAGTCGGCGCAGTTGTGCAGCGGGCCGCGCGTAAAGGGCGAGCGGCCGCCGCGCGCCACGAAGTGCCGGTAGCGGCTGCGGTTCAGCTGCTCGTTGGTCGTCATGCCCAGGCACACCACCAGGTACAGCTGGCAGCACGTCAGCACCGTCACCCAGAACAGGTGGAAGCTGGCGTTGAGCATGACCCAGGCCAGCCAGGGGTTGCAGCGGCACCAGTACCACAGCACGCCCGGCGCCCTGTCGTCGGCCACCGGACACACGGCTGCGAAGTACTGCGCGCCGCCCCACAGCATCCACGCGCACATGACCAGCAGGCTCGCCAGGAACCCGATGAAGTAGCGATGGTTCTTGGCGCCTGCGACAGAGGCACGACACGCGCTCGATAAACAGACTCGCGACACGCGCACTCGGCGACTCGTCCGGACACTCACCGATGCAGTTGCCCACCCAGGGGCAGTGGTGGTCGAATTTCGCGACGCAGCGGTTGCACACGGAGCAGTGCTTGGAGCGCAGCGGGCGCCGCACCAGGCACGCCGAGCAGAAGCGCGCCGGCTCGAAGCCGCCGCGCGACGACTCCGACAGCTCGATGATGGTCTGCAACACACGCGGCGGGTGAGGGGGGGAGGGGAGGCGCCGTCCGGCGGCACAGGCTGAGGTACTCACGCGCATCTTGTCCTGGCGCGACGCGGAGATTACGCCGGGGTCGGAGCGCCAGGAGCGCAGGAAGGTGTACCACAGCGCGGCCGAGCACAGCACGAACAGCAGCGTGGCGCCGGCGCCCACCACGCCCGCCACGAACACCGCCCACGTGATGTAGAACCACACCTGCGCAGTGCACACGCTCAAGCTTTACATGCTACATACTAAACGTTTTCGACAACTTCAGCAGCCAACATTCCAGCTTGCTCTGCTAAGAGTGATTCATTCAAGTTGGTGTGCATAAGTACCAACCTTACAAAACCCATTATTCATATCTAGACATTCAGACCACTTAGCCAGGCCGCCTTGCTTCGTCATAATAACTTGAAATGAACGTGATATTGGGTTTCGTTAAGTTCTATAAAGTATCAAACCACATGGTGGACCACAAGCCATGACAGGCTGCGCCATGTAGGTACTTTGGGCCTTTTCGTCGTCATCATAACACATCAGATAGCAGGGCCGGATTTAGGGGAGGGCAACCACAAAAGAGGGGCCCCCACAATAGACATCGGAAAAAAAAGACAAATTCCGACTAGTACACAACATTTCTTTTTTGTAATTTTTTTTCGCTGTTTTACCTTTACCTACAGTTCTTTGTACAAACATGATTATATTGTTCTTAAATATTAACAGAAATCATCGATCTATATTTGTTCACTCCAATCAGGCAATCAGTAAAATATCAAAATCTCAAATGGCCCTGACATGGCCTTGCAATTGAATACCCATCTTGAGGGAGTATCCCTCAATCGAGATTTGGATTTCTTAATCACATCGAGAACATGGATGCTGAAAATTTGCACGCTGCAGCAGAGGCATTGGTGAAAGTTTATCAGGATGATTTAGAACCTAGTCTTGGTAATGAATTGGTTCAATTTGTGTCTTTGATCGACTTATCCAAAAAAGACTATGGTAAAGACCAATCTCCGGAACTATTTTACTGCAAAATTCTCGAAGATCAAAATTTCAGAGCTACATTCCCAAACTTTGAAATTGCATTGAAAATGTATTTGGTTTTGATGGTATCAAATCGCACTGGAGAGCGCTCATTAACAAAAATGAAAATTAAAAAAATGGGCTTTGCACCACGACGAGACGAAACCGTCTATCAAAACTTTGTCTCCTGAACATTAAAAGTAACTTACTACGGGAACTGGATTTCAGCGAAATCATCAACTATTTTTCGTCGAAAAAAGCTTGGAAGGTTCCGTTCGTTAACGCTAAATTTAATTTCAGTTAATTCTTGTTTCCGATTATATTAATGTTTGTTAATTACTAAAAGAATCTACTTGGTTTCACAATAAATTATTTATTGAAAAACTCGACTGAAAAATTGTTCATTTTATTTGGAAAATAATTTGTTGGTCCGAGGTCTCCAGACCTCTAACTCCGGAACTGTTAGATAGGAAAACGCTGGAAGGCTTACCTTGGTGGCAAGGTACACACTGAGCGGGAAGATGTTCTTGAGGTCCTCGTCGAACAGCAGGTTGCTGAGGAAATGCAGCGCGCCGTAGAAGCTCACCAACATGAAGGCTTTCACCAGGTACAACGCGTCCATCTCTAGCACCAGCCCCGTCAGGTAGAACGCCACAAACGGTATCACCACCACGCACCACCATCTGAATTTCTGTCACCGTAAACCAAGTTTTGAGAACAATGTGTCAAATCTTATCTAATGTGTGGTCAAACTTTTAAACTTACAACATTGATCTTTATTACTAGAAATTGTTGTTTCCTATTAATGCTATTCAAGTATTACGTAAGCACTACAGGGGGGCCCCCCTGTAGACCCCCGTTCTAAGCTTTGCTTATTTTTGATGACAGGGCGGGGCCTGGATGGTGATTATTGTGTTTACGTCAGTATTATTTTTCTTTTAAGTTTTTCAGATTTTCTACAAAATTTTGTCGATTTTGGTTTGAACACAGTTTTGTCAGTCCCACTTGTCTATGCTTGAAAACGAAACGCATTTTTAGAGATTCCCGAAAATAATGAGATGCAATAAAAATGAAACTAGCGATACTTCTTTTACAAAAAACTTAAACAATTATTAATTAAAAAAGCATACTACACAATAAATGAATACATAAATGACAAACAAATATATTTAACACAAACAGACACCAAACATTATTAGTCGTTTAGAATTCACACTCTCACACAAAAAGATATATATTATTTTATTCTTGTTCTTAGCGTATCGATGGCAAAAAGTCTAAATAGTATGTATAGCTCAAAACTCAGCCACGCGAACCCCGCTCACTGTTGTAGTAAATAAATCATCAAGAGCGCAGGTCATAGGGCATGCAGTGCAAGATGGAAGGTGGGTCATTGTTTGTGGGGAGACGCCGCATATGCATGTGAGGCCTGAGCTCAAGTGCATTATTTTAATATTATAAAATGTTTTAATGTAATTTTACCAAACAATTATTAGGTATGTTATAACAGATCTCAATAAAATTAAAAATTGTAAGTTGATTCAGTATTAAAATTATTTCAAATACAAATTTTATACTTTTTGCTGTGCCCTACAGGGTTCGTAATTGTAGTTCTTAGCTTTTAGCCAATTGTAAGATCTGCACACATTAAGGAATGCAAATAAAGATATTAATATGAATGGATACGTTTACTCGCTTAGAACAGAGTAGCTAGTAGAACCGCTTTTCACTTGTCTAGAGAACAATGGTGTCCCTTAGTAGTACCTTTTTTGGCTTTATTTTATTGTATCATAGATAACCATTATTGGTGCATGTTGTGTTAGCCTGAAGTAATTGTTGCACTTATAAACGTACTATTAAGCAAGTATAATTTTAAATATTTGGTTTAAAAAATTGTTGGCTAACCTAAATAAATAAATAAATGGTCACTCGGCTAACATGCTTGGAGTAGTAAAATCTAACAAAATGAAACGTAACTTGATGAGTCATCATTTTATTCGCCTATACAGGGTGATTGGTAATTGGGTGCAGGCCTTGAAATGGGTGATACTAGACCTTATTTGCAACAATTTCAACCCCGATAACTTGGGGTCCAAACTGGGTGGTCTAAGAGAAATCACTTTAAAAGTTTTTATAGAAATTTTCCACCTCTCCACCATAAAGTGCTGATTGTGAGAAATCTTCGTGGTTCAGGATGTCAAACTTATACGTTTCTGATAGCTCATGCCAAATCTACGTGGTTCAGGATGTCAAACTTATACGTTTCTGATAGCTCATGCCAAATCTACGTGGTTCAGGATGTCAAACTTATACGTTTCTGATAGCTCATGCCAAATCTACGTGGTTCAGGATGTCAAACTTATACGTTTCTGATAGCTCATGCCAAATCTACGTGGTTCAGGATGTCAAACTTATACGTTTCTGATAGCTCATGCCAAATCTACGTGGTTCAGGATGTCAAACTTATACGTTTCTGATAGCTCATGCCAAATCTACGTGGTTCAGGATGTCAAACTTATACGTTTCTGATAGCTCATGCCAAAGGATCATGCAAATTTTGGTCCTACCCCTCAATAACTACATGTAATACGTCGTTGGATAGGTATTTTTGAGCTGAACAAAAGTTACTATGGCACCAAGTTCCAAATGTTACTCCGTTCAAAGTAATGCAATATTAAACAAGTCAGTTTAACAATGGTCAAAAATAATGTTTTTCCCTAATATAATGCACTTTTTGAATTAACACTAGTATTATCTACTTAACTACCGCTACCATCAGAGTCGTAAAGGATTATTTTAGAAATAAAACTAACATATTTTATGTTGAATTTATTAAATAAGCTATTGATTCATGGGAAAATCAAACATTTTCATACTATCCTCATTATCCACTGCTGGACATAGGCCTTCCCCAAGTATCGCCACATTTGATGATGATGATAGTCTGTTCAGAGCTATGCTTATTTATGCAAATTAATAAAATATCGGTACAACGACTTAAAATTAATAAACGAAATGTCATTGCTTTTCAATTGGATTACCTATTATTTTACATGACCGACGAACTCCCAAGGTTGCGACCAGAGTTTGCAACATATATTCAAGAAAATGCAATGATAGTGATTAGTACTTGCTTTGAGAGATATTATATGACACTATCATACAGAGTGGCAATCAGGAGCACCAAATACTGCCAGGCATTGTATTTTCATCAACTGTCGTAATGAGACTCGTCTTAGAATACCAGTTATAAAAAACATCCCTAAACACAAACTGTACATCCCCGATAGCGCCAGAGTATGCCGAGAACACTTGGAGAGTAACATCTGGGACGTACTACCCCAACTCTGTAATGTTACTCATGACTTCAATGCAGCACAGTTCAGTGATATTAGTGACATTATGAGTAATGCTTTAAAACGAGGTACTAGGCTTGACTTTAACATGAGAGGTGCTGTAACTAATGAAGAAATGCACTTTTGGACTGGACGTAATTGCGAGCAATTCGATGAGATGTTGCAACAAAGTCCCTTATTGAGCCAGAGATGTAAAAATCCAAGAAGCACTTTAGGCATCATTCTTATAAATCTGCGAACTGGTGATTCAAATGAGAGACTTGCGACGTTATTTTATATGTCAAGACAAAATCTTGAGCTATTGATGGCCATAGCACGTGGGTGTCTTATCCGTCATCTAGGACTCAACCATATAAACAGAAATGATATTCTACGTCGAAACCTGACTATACCAAGAGCGTTATTTGGAAATGATGAAAATACGAAAGGAATCTTAATATGCGATGGGACTTATGTATATATACATAAAAGTGCTAACTTCTTATTGCAACGACAGTCATACAGCTTACACAAGTTTCAAAATCTTTTAAAACCGTTTCTTATAGTCACCACAAATGGCTATTTAATTGATGTCACAGGGCCATATTCCGCTACGAAAACAGATGCAATCATAATGAGTGATATTATGAATAATGGTGAACATCCAATTCATTGGCTCCTTGAAACTAATGACGTATTTATTTTGGATCAAGGTTTCAGTGACAGCTTGGGCGATATAGAAGCTTGTGGTTACGCATACCATGTCCCACCTTCAAAGAATGAACACGAATCCCAGCTTACCACCGATCAGGCCGACCAATCTCGACTGGTCACTATTTGCCGCTGGGTAGTGGAGGTGGTGGCAGGTTCAAGCGCGATTTTAAGCTGTTTCGCCAAAGATATTTCAACAATGCATTGCCACATATGTTTTCCGATTTCAGAATCGCTGCCGCTATCACAAACCACTTTCATACACCCATCGGAGATAGTCAATACGCAGAAGTTTTCTTCAACGAAATAAGGCAGAAGCTACACACACCTAATATTTTATTCGACTACGAGGAAAGGAAACGTTTAAACAGAAGAAGAGCTGATTTTACGAGATTAGAAGCAAATGATTTGGATTTTCCGAGATTCAGTGAAGAACAAATCATTTTATTAGCTTTGGGAACCTACCAACTGAAGTTGACAAAGTCTTACTGCAGTGAACATTTACAAAATGGATTGTATACAAGAGAAATATACCGAGAAGCTGCACTGGAGGATTTATGTGATTTTGGCATTAATGAGGATGCTTGGCTCTTACGTGGTCGGATTCAGTCGCGACACATAAGAGCTAGAAGGTACATGTCTTGCATATTATTTTACAACAATAATATAATACAAAGATATTGTACCAGCATGACCGGACGACGTACTGTACGTACCTGTGCGCATATTGTATCAATTGTTTGGTACCTAGCGTATGCCAGGCATGAGGGATTTGTAGGACCAGCCTTATTTTCAAATGAGGTCATATTAGACACGGAGTAGGATAGTATGTATCACCCACTCCTATCAATATCGGAGACTACACTCGAAGATGTAGACGATTATGTTTACCTGAGACAAACGGTCCAGTTAGGTAGGCCTAACTTGGAGAAAGAGGTTAATCGTCGAATCCAACTCGGCTGGGCAGCGTTCGGGAAGTTGCGTGATATCTTCTCGTCTAACTTACCGCAGTGCCAGTGATGTGATTACCTACGGGACCGAAACGTGGTCACTCACAATGGACCTCATCAGAAGGCTTAAAGTCACCCAAAAGGCAATGAAGAGGGCTATACTCGGAGTTTTCTTGCGTGATCGAATCAGAAATGAATATATTCGCAAGAGAAACAAGGTTACCGACCTAGCCCGTCTTTCGACTGAAATGATGATGATGATGATGAGGATAGTATGAAAATGTTTGACTTTCCCATGAATCAATATCTTATTTAATTAATTCACCATAAAATACCTTATCATTGTATTTTATTTCTAAAATAATCCTTTACGACTCTGATGGTAGCGGTAGTTAAGTAGATAATACTAGTGTTAATTCAAAAAGTGCATTATATTAGGGAAAACCATTATTTTTGACCATTGTTAAACTGACTTGTTTAATATTGCATAACTCTGAACGGACTAACATTTGGAACTTGGTGCCATAGTAACTTTTGTTTAGCTCAAAAATACCTATCCAACGACGTATTACACATAGCTATTGGAGGGTGGGACCAGATTCCATACAAATCCTGGAATCGTCCTTTACGTGGTTCAGGATGT
Organism: Lycophotia porphyrea; assembly: GCA_950005105.1. Classification (NCBI taxonomy): domain Eukaryota; kingdom Metazoa; phylum Arthropoda; class Insecta; order Lepidoptera; family Noctuidae; genus Lycophotia; species Lycophotia porphyrea. Next base: position 123,522 of record OX465392.1, read on the forward strand.
CAAACTTATACGTTTCTGATAGCTCATGCCAAATCTACGTGGTTCAGGATGTCAAACTTATACGTTTCTGATAGCTCATGCCAAATCTACGTGGTTCAGGATGTCAAACTTATACGTTTCTGATAGCTCATGCCAAATCTTGCCAAGATTTTGATGATAACTTACTTAAATCGAACCCATTGATTTCGGGGAAAAACCCAACCCCTCGGGGAGTGTCGACAGAAGTGAAAGCTTTTTTTTTGTCATGATTCTGGATTAATTTTAGGAAAAAAATATGCATTAAGTCAAGTCTTTTACTCATACATTTTTTACACTGTATTTTTTTTTGGGTTCGTAATATTTAGCAATACGGCTAACCAGTGTTGCCAGAATGTTACATTTCTTACATTTTCGTAACTTTTGACCCTCTCGCGTAACATGTAAGTAATTTTTATATTTAAGGCAATTCCCGTAACTTTTGAGAACAACCAGATATGTAATACTAGATTTTTATTGAAAACAGCTTACGAACGCCCATAAATCAGGCGCTTCTAAAAGTATTTCGCTACATATCACACTCAGAGATAGCTCTGAATGGAACGCGCCGCGCCATAACAAAATGAAACGTATCATGGATGTGTTCAAACTTGATTTTGCTTGCACGCACGTTTCCTACTTCGCGAGTTCGCACCGTTCGCGATTTCGTATTGTCGACTATTCTGCGTAGATGAAAAATCATCGTCGATAATGTCTTTATTGTTTTTTTTTTGCATTGAGGCATTTTTGCCTTTTATTAACAGAGCCCTCTTACGAACACTTGGTGGAACAAGTACGCTAACCACCTTAAGAGGGTTCTATACGTATCGAATAATACTATTTAGTTTAGTGCAAAAGTAACAGTTCCATCACCTCGTAGTTTTGGTTCAAAGTAATAGAATAAGTTAGGTGCTAGACTAGATAGTAACAACAGTGAAGATGGCGCTGCGAACAAATTAAACTGGAGTCTGTTTTATCATAAGATTAAATACACCATTAGACATCATAGATTCCTTCATATTCCACCATTTTGCTGACATCAATTCCGACCTCATATCCCAAAAACACGTAAAATAAAAAAAAACAATAATGTAACTTTTGCAGCAAAAAAGTAACATTTCAGGAAACGAAACGTAACTTACGAGTTTACGACTCAAGGGCCCTGGCAACACTGCGGCTAACTCTGCAACGAAAAAGAAGTCGTTTAACGGTGTCGCGAATTCAATTGTTTTTCCGCATCTCAAAAACACCCAACGCGCCTAAAGAAGTTTTCAATTCGAAAAACCACACACTGTATTATTACGCCACTCGATAGTCTCGCTAATAAGGATCAAATTCTGGGAAACGGCACGGCGAGTTAACCGAATAAACTGTTGTCTCATTGGGTTGTCGACTCGCGTTGGTAATCCATTGGCGTACCAAACAGTCGACTCTCGATCGCCAAAATGGCGTGTTCTGTGTCGCAGACTGTTACAACAAGAACAACCAAAGAAGAACGCCACAAATTGTGGGTCAACAACAAGAGAAACAACGCTTGTCCCATGTAAATTTAGTAGCTGAACTTTGACGGCACGGTTGGGGCAGTGGCTGAACGATTGACTGCTGCGCTGTGTGTCGCGGGTTCGATCCCGCACGGAACAAATATTTGTATGGCCTACAGATAGTTGTTCCGGGTCTGGCTGTTTGTGTATGTGAGTTTAAATGTTTGTGAACGCACCCACGATACAGGAGAAATTCCAAGTGTGGGGCAACGTTTAAAAAAAAAAAAACTTATTGGTGAACCAAACGGAAATTATATGGATGACCGAGGAAGTGGTTTTGGAGCTGCTGAATTTGGTGTCCCCACCATTTTACTAACACTAAATATAGCCGTTTGGGACATACGTTCGCTACAGCAGCGTGAAAAATAGTATCGGCTGGCAGGCTCGGCTGATACACCGGTGGTTAAGGATTTCAAACATGCACGACGAGCCAACGTGCCAAACCGCGGTTTGTAGGCGCTCCATTGGCGGCCTATACCTTTGGCTCGCTGACTCGCTAGCGTAACAGCGGTTTTACTTGCCAATGGATCACCCCCTTTAGATATAAATACGTACATAGGCTGTCTCGTCAGTTGACTGGTCGCAAGCGCGACTGCTGAACATGAGGTACTGGGTTCGATTCCCGGGTCGGGAAAAATGTTATTGTTTCCATCAGGAATTTTTCAGTAGGAGACTGAGTCTGGATTTGTGCCCGGTTGAAGGCGATAAACTCACCCCCTATTACATGGGACTTAAACAATAATCTTTTCTTTTATTTTTAGTGAAATTTACTGTTTGTTATTCATAGTTTATTATTTGTAATAAATAATTTAATGTAGTACATAATTCAAATACAATGCAATACTACGGTATCCAGTTTTGGGGCACGGCCAGCCAAACTAATATTGAGATTTTAGAAAGGTTCCAGTCAAAAATATTAAGAGTTATCTTTAGTACACAATATATTAATCACAAGATAATACAGCAAGACTTGAAAATATCTACAGTCAAACAAGAGATAACACAATACAGCAACAAATATCTACAGTCAAACAAGAGATAACACAATTCAGCAACAAATATCTACAGTCAAACAAGAGATAACACAATTAGGGCATACAATTATCCGCTCATTTTAGTATTCGGTTTATTCGGATACTTGGATAACGTTATCCGGATAATACGGATAATTTGGAAAGTAGTGATTAAAAAAAAATCATCAATCATATATATTCAGTAATCACAAAAACAAGTCATAAAATTGCACAAAAGTAATATCGTACCAATATCATGAAAATCATCAATGCAACCCTCTAAGTTCATGTAATCCTATTAATGAATATTTCATGAAAAAGTCATTCAATAGGGTTAAATGGTCGTACAGGGTTATATTGATGATGTTCATGATTGTGATTATATAACTACATACGTGTTACTGGCGCGACTCATTTTTCATCAACATACAACCTGACACAGACCTGCAAATTGCAAAAAACGTAAGAACATTGAATTTCGCGGGCTACCCTGACGCAACCACCTTAAGTACTTACCATTAGTAAAAAAAAATCAGAACTATGAAATAATAAATGACAGTCGTCATAATGAGATCAAAACTATAATTGTCTGTAAAATCTGTAACCTCTACCTGTTTAAAAGAAATATTTTAAGGTAAACAAAGAGGGTAACCTTTTTTTTTGACAAGTGTCTGGCCTTGGTAAAAATTAAACTAAATTCATACCTATATCTATTAACAACTGACTGCCTCGTTGGTCGAGTGGTCGCAAGCGCGACTGCTGAGCATGAGGTCTTGGGTTCGATTCCCAAGTCGAGCCAAGTGCTTTTGGGATTTTCCGTCAGGAATTTCTCAGTAGCAGCCACGGAGTCTGGATTTGTGCCCGGTTGATGGCAATAGGCTCGCCTCCTATTACATGGGACTTAAAACATAACTGGCGAAATGTGAGTGTACTATTAGGTACACCTCTGCCTAACCCTACGGAGATTACAGGCGTGATGTTATGTTATGATGTTATGCTATCTATTAACAAATTGAAGAAATTAAATACCTATTATTTTTCAGTCTTTGATAATAAGATCTAAGGAAACCCAAACTATCTAATGTCAAGTCGTTTAGAGATGTCTTCAATTTATTGCACAGGTAGCCCGTTGGCGAACATGCTCTTTCAGATTCCACACTGGTTGGAGGAATGGTCATAAGAAATTCATATATTTCGATTGGACGCTGGCTTCTTGGCTTCTTAAATACTAAAAGCCTGCACAACTGTGAGGTATGAAGTCTCGAGGAATACTTCCTATAAGCCGACGTGGAGATGCACCGAGATGTGGTCCCAGTGGACAACGGCCTCACCCCGCTCTCCCTGGCTAACGAAAACTGGTGCAAGCTTAGAGTATTATACACTAATGACCGCAAGGAAGTATGGCAGGGCAAGGAGCTTCACGGACGCTATTACCGGGCTCTACATGGGCCCGACTTCTTAGCGTCTTTATCCTGGCACTTCGGTGACCTCTTCGGGGAAACCGAAGATTTTGTCTGTGTAATAATGGACGAAGTTATGATGACGAATAACTACCGGAAACACATTGAGAAGGATGGCACGGTTGACATATGTCGGGCATGCCGACGTCTGGGAGAATCAATCCAACACATTATTTCTGGGCGTTCTCGTCTGGCTAACGGAGAGTATTTTGACACAACCTCCCAGCAACTTGCTTTGAAGTACAACCTTGTGGAATCAGAAGTGCCATACTATAAGTATGTGCCCGACCCAGTTCTCGATGATGGTAATATCATGTTGTATTGTGATCGACCTCTCGTCACTGATTGTTGCCAATAAGCCTGACATTGAGGTGATAGATCGATTGGAGCGTTGCGCAATGGTTTTAATACAACGTTCCCGCAAGACGAGAACCTCGTGAAAGCAGAGAAAGATAAACAATTCTAATATCTAGATCTGGCTCGCGAGGTCAACATGTGGGACATGAGTACAGCAGTCATTATGCCGATAGTCGTTTCGCCCAATGGCTTAATAGCCAATAGCCTCGACCAACATCTGAGGAGGCTCTTGCTTGGTAGCTAGATCAAGAGCTTGATTCAGAAAGCTGTACTTCTGGACACGGGGCGTATTGCTATGAGGTTCCGACCCTGTCCCCGATGCCGTTAGGCTACTATTTTTTATATTTATTCATGTTTTTTAATATTGTGCGTCCACAACATGGCGGCGGGGTTCAGTCCGATTTTCGAAAAATACCCGAATAATTGTGGAAAATAATTTATTTTGTTTAAATACGCAAAAATAATAAACAAAAAATTATCCGATTTATTCGTATTATCCGAATAGTAATCAAAATGATATCCGAATATTTTATATCACAGATAGATAGTATGCCCTAAAAACAATACAGCAACAAATACCTGAAGAGAATTTAAAAGATCCAAACGATCATGCTCTAAACCTAATTGGTAATGGTGGTCTGCAATTTAAGATATATATATATATATATATATATATTCATCTAATTGGAATGAGAAACTTTACCAAGAAGTCCTCACCAAGCTCTGTTACTTAATAAAACCCAGAAATATCAGAAAAAGAAGCAGCTTATTGTCGTTAAAGATTAGAGCGAAGCAGAAAGAACAAAAAAGTCTACAAGGAACTCCCTGTTTCCAACCTATTTCTGCATAAATAGACAAAACGAACCCAGCTAATCTGAACGGGATGAAAAGCAGAGATGTTATGGATATGATATTACTGATCTGGATACAGATATGGATATAGGAATAAAATTTTATCGGATTCGGATACGGTTACGGATATGTAATTATTTCGGATTATCCGTTAGTTTCTGATACGGGTATAATAAAAAACTAACTAGTTATGAAAGAGGTTATGTTATGACTAGAAATAACAAATAAACTTCAAGATTCTTGTGAAAACGAACGAAACTTGTGAAATGTATACGGTTACGGTTATATTTTTATTTCGGATATCCGATAGTTTCAGTTACGGTTACGGAGCTCCATAACATCCTTGATATAAATAAAGTTTTGGAGCTTGCTTTGCTTGCCAAAGCATTGTTAGTATGATGTATGTCAAATTTTATTATTTCCCTTAAATAAGTTTAAGTTTATTTACCACAGGAGTAAGATTGTTCATACAAACATGTGATGGCGCCACGTGTCTTTCGAATCATGATTGAGTTACAATCAGAGCACAACTCAAATTGATTGTCACATTCAAAAAACACTAAAAAAGTCTTAAATAACTCTACTTTCGAAACTCGGTTTTTTTGTTTGTTCCATTAACTTTTTTTCCACAAACTTCCGAAAGTAAAGTTCATCATCCACCTAGCATTTTCCCAACTATGTTGGGGTCGGCTTCCAGTCTAACCGGATGCAGCTGAATACCGGTATTTATATGGAGCGACTGCCTATCTGACCTCCACAACCCAGATACCCCTTGGTAAGACTGGTTGTCAGACTTTTTGGGTCACTACCTGTAACTACTGTCAAAGATCTACAAATGACAGACCAACGGCTTAACGTGCTTTCCAAGGCACGGAGGAAACCCGGTATGTAATGGGTGGTCACCCATCCACAGACCAACTTAGGCTTAACCTAAAGATCGAACCGAGCGACTGTTGTTACTTAGCCATGAGCTCCTCTTCGAAATTAAAGATATTTTAGACTTTTATAGAGTTTTTGAAGTTATACTTCTTTTGGCGCGTTTGGACGAGAGTGAATTCATGACCTGCGCGCGCACGATGTCCCAAAAAAACGACATGATGAAGTTGGCTGCAGAATAGAATTAATAATATATATTTCTTTAAATGACTAACTTAACTTATAAGTAAGGAAACTGAATATACAGTACTTACTGTATACCTATACTGTTTTGATTGATTTTAACATTTTTCTTCGATATTTACTGCAGTTCTGTTTTTTTTAATTTTTCTTCAGTCGCCAAAGAAGTATAAATTCTAACGCGTGTACATAAGTACACACACACCTTTTTTTTTGGAAGTCTGTTTTTGAAGTGAAACTTCTTTATCGACGTATGAGAGAATTTTTTTTGACGTATCGTCACGTTTTTCGGTTACGCGCCATGTTGTTTTTTTATCAAAGTTTAGTATAGTGACGTAAAGAATATAATGTATCATTATTGATGAAATACAACAATAGCAATGATATTATAATAAGAACAATGATAAAATAAATTACTCATTAATTGTATGCATGTCTATAATAATAAAATAGCTTTCTGACATAGTGGTAATAGACCGATCAGCGCGCCGCGTAATGATAATCGATGTCACCATCCCGCATGACGAGAACCTCGTGAAAGCTGAGAAAGAGAAACAAATAAAATATCTCGACTTGGCACACGAGGTTGTCGACATGTGGAATGTGAACTCGGCTATCATTGTGCCGATTGTCGTGACGGCCAATGGCCTTATGGCTAAGAGCCTCGACGACCATCTCTCGAAGCTCGCCTTAGGCGGTTGGATCAAGGGCCTGATTCAGAAGGCAGTACTCCTCGATACGGCTCGCATTGTGAGGAGGTTCCCGTCTCTGGAGCCCTAACCACCGGTAGCTTGGACCCTGTTCCCGACACAGGCGGACCACTATTTTTTTATATTTTTAAATGTTTTTATATGGTTTGTTTTAAGAAATATTTAAAAATGTTAAAAAATATGTATATATATGAATAAACGAAATAGCTTTAATTAAATACGGAAAAAATTTTCGTGAAGTTGCAAATAGTAGAAAAATGATATGTCGTAAAGAAGTTTCACTTCTTACCTGTGTAGTCTGGTACACACACATATTTTTTTTTTATTACCCTTTTTAGTTGCAGTGTAGTCATCATTCTCGTGCCCTTATCCCAATTCATTTTGGGTCGGCGCAGTGTGCCTTCTTCCATACTTCTCTATTACTCGTCATATCCTCAGACACCGCCTTTCTCGCCATACCAGTCTTTATACACTTCATCCATCGTTTCTTTGATCTTCCTCTACTCTTTTACCCATCCACATTCATGCTAAGAACTTTCCTCACGACATTTTCCTCATTCCTCCGCATCACATTACCACGACAACCGATTACCACACAACTTTTCAGTCACCGGCGCCACTTACAGACTTCCTCTTATGTACTCATTTCATATATTTTATCCATTCGCGTAACGCCACACATCCCCCTCAGGATTCTTATCTCAGCCACATCAAAAAAACCAAAGCCAATTCCCTTCATATCATCATTCATCTCTTCGTTCATTATTCTTCTTCTGCCGATTCATCCCTTTTGTGGCCCAACATTCTGCTCCATACAAGACAGCAGGTCTAACCATTGTTTTTTAAAACTGTTTAACGGGTATGCGGGAGTCGCAGATAGTGCCCGTGGCCTGCCGCTATTTAAAACTGTTTAACGGGTATGCGGGAGTCGCAGATAGTGCCCGTGGCCTGCCGCTATTTAAAACTGTTTAACGGGTATGCGGGAGTCGCAGATAGTGCCCGTGGCCTGCCGCTATTTAAAACTGTTTAACGGGTATGCGGGAGTCGCAGATAGTGCCCGTGGCCTGCCGCTATTTAAAACTGTTTAACGGGTATGCGGGAGTCGCAGATAGTGCCCGTGGCCTGCCGCTATTTAAAACTGTTTAACGGGTATGCGGGAGTCGCAGATAGTGCCCGTGGCCTGCCGCTATTTAAAACTGTTTAACGGGTATGCGGGAGTCGCAGATAGTGCCCGTGGCCTGCCGCTATTTAAAACTGTTTAACGGGTATGCGGGAGTCGCAGATAGTGCCCGTGGCCTGCCGCTATTTAAAACTGTTTAACGGGTATGCGGGAGTCGCAGATAGTGCCCGTGGCCTGCCGCTATTTAAAACTGTTTAACGGGTATGCGGGAGTCGCAGATAGTGCCCGTGGCCTGCCGCTATTTAAAACTGTTTAACGGGTATGCGGGAGTCGCAGATAGTGCCCGTGGCCTGCCGCTATTTAAAACTGTTTAACGGGTATGCGGGAGTCGCAGATAGTGCCCGTGGCCTGCCGCTATTTCATCCATCCCGTTTTCATTCTGTGCTTAACACTACGATCTATTTCGCCATCGCTTTGCACGAGTGAACCGGAATACCGGAAGTCGGAGCAGACAGAATGAAGTGCACCATCTAGCGCTATGACTCCAGGGACTGAAAAAACCGCCGAAATCGCAAAACATGTCATCATCATCATCATCATCAACCTATAATGTTCCCACTGCTGGGACATAGGTCTCCTCTCTATGAGAGGGAATGGGCTATAATCCACCACGCGGGCCCAGTGCGGATTGGTAGATGTCACATGTATTCGGTTTAATTTTTACATTGTTAAGGCTCAGTACATGATTGTAAGGCACCATCACGCGACGTCGCTTGAACGGCCATAACATTACAGGCCACTTCACGCGACGTCGCGTAACGTGGCTAATTAACGTTAGGAAAAAGCCAAATTACTGAACCGATTCTGATGAAATTTATATGGGACCACCTCTGAAGTATGACGATCTATAAAAAAAAAGAAAGAACCATCAAAATCCATTCATAATTGGCAGAATAATCGCCTAACATAATCTAAATCGGGCTCGCGTAGTTTTTCTAACGGGTAGTAATTTTTAAGACAGTTTTTTTTTATTATTATTTTTATATAGGGTTATTGATATGGGCTTCGGTAAATAATTCATACGACCAATCATTGTCAGCGTCCATTGTTATCAATAATTAAATCAAACCAACGACGATGACATAAATTGCACTGTATTAATTCCAAATTATTCTGGGCAGGGGCATAGGTATTCTAGGAAAATTAAATTTTCGCGATATAGATTCTGCCTTTCGTGCTCTTTTCTGACGTTCTCAAATCAAATCGAATCAAATCAAATAATTTATTCGCATAATATGGGTAGATAGATGGTATATAAATGTTACATTATATCATATAACAATAGGAAACCTCATATTAATAATTTCTGGTATACGAAACATAAAATAATAACTTACAACAACATGAACTGAAAATGATAGTATAACTAAGTATTATTTTTTATTTTTATAAGTTAACTAGTTGTTATTGCACTAGAATAGGAACATAGTCTTTAGTATTTTACAATAATTTTCTATTCTTATAACTAAGGTCTGTACTCCTGGGTCGTGTAGAAACATTTATTGACTAACCAGGCATACAATTTTTTTCGGAATAATGTAATGGACCGTAGTTCTTTCAGTTCATTAGGTAATTTATTAAAAAAATTAATTGACATGGGGTAACAGTTTCTTCAATACAGATCAGTTTTTATGTTAAGCAAGGAAAAGCTATTTGGATAACGGGTATTAAAATTAGAACAGTCACAAAAGGATTTGTATAGGTAGTGATGTGTTTTGACGAAAATACAAGATTCAAATATATACATGGACGGTGCTGTTAGTAAATTTATTTTTTGGAACAATGGTTTGCAGGAAGTTAATGAAATGAATCCACGTTACAAAGTGCGCGAATGCACTGTTTTTGAGCCAGGAATACTCTATTAAATTCTACTGAGCCACCCCATAAAAGAATACCATATCGTAGGTTGGAGGCTACATATCCATGATACGCTTGTAAAGCTGTTCTTTGGCTGGATATTCTTGTAAGACGCCAAAGAACGTAAACATACCTGTTTATTTTGTTACAGATTTTATTAATGTGTAATTTCCATGAGATCTGACTATCTAATGACATCCCAAGGAAAACTATACTAATGGATTGTGTTATTTTATTGTTGTCGTATGAGATGGTTAATTTTGAATCATATGGTTTTCTATTGTAAAATTGAATTATTTTAGTTTTGTCTATATTAACTTTTAAATTATTGCACTCTAGCCATTTGATAATGCTTTGAACAGCTTCGTTAACTTCTTTATTGTAGTCATCAAATGTAGTATTAGGTTTTTGTGGAATTACTAATGATATATCACCTGCAAAAAGGGTACAGTGATGATTTGTCACGTTAGGCAAATCATTTATATAGAGTAGGAATAAGAGTGGGCCTAATATACTACCTTGTGGGACTCCGACTCTGTTATGTGCGTGTTTAGATTTATAGGTGAATTCTATATTCTCGTAATTTATATTATTGATTTCTACATATTGTTGCCTATCTGTGAGGTAACTTTGTAACCATTTATGTGCTATACCGCGAATACCGTATGCATAGGCTTTTTGGAGCAAAATATCGTGATCAACAAAATCGAACGCTTTGATCATGTCGAAGAACACTGCGCAGGTTTTAACACCTTTGTCAATATTTTCCGAGGCTTTTTTTATTAGTTTAAAGGTGGCTAGTGTAGTAGACTTTCCTTTCTGAAACCATGTTGTTCGGATTTGAGTATATTGAATTTATTTAGAAAAGATGTTAACCGTTTAAACATAACTTTTGCTAGTGTAGGTATGAGGGCAATAGGTCTATAGTTGTTACGTTCTGTTTTATCTCCTTTTTTATAAATCGGTTTTACAACTGATATTTTAAGTTTGTCTGGAAAAGTACCTTGTGATAATGATAGATGATTCATCAACAAACGGTTTTGTTCACGTTCTTTACGGCAGTTAATGTGTGTCTTCGTGTCATTTTACTGTAGAATTAGTATTATTTGTTTCGCTGTAAGAATAAAATTAATATACTTAGTTAAAATTTTTGACTGGTTTTAATAAAGTTATCGTTCACGTTTAGATAGCATTTCTTTATTATTTTTTTAGGTACTCACCTGATATTCATTTCAAAACACGTTAAATCTCGTAATTACTCCAATGAAATAGTATTTCTGTTTCACGGCCGAAATAAACACGAAATGAATGGGAACTTGTTAACGATTTTGTTTTTATTCTGACGCTATTTGGATAACAGATGTCAATACGCCGTTAGTTTACAACCTGTATCTAGTGGCGTCTTCCTATAATGTATTGAAGTATTTATTGAGTTTAGTTCTGTTGCAGCGATGTTAACTCTTTGGTTTTCTAACAGATGGCTTTACTAGTACAATAACATTATATCCAATTAATACTAAATTGGTAATGTTCAATTTTTTAAATGGTTATAAAATTATTATTTTTTTGACAGATAACACATCTAGATAATATGAAGTTAAATTACTATGTTAAAGCACAAATCTATAGGCGTGATAGTTTTTCATTAAAGTGTTCACAAAAATGCTCAGGTTGTGGGATGGTGTTAGGACTCGCTTCGCTGGCCCTGACAAAAAAAAACACAGTCGAACCGCGAACTTCCTCCTTTTTTGATATCGGTTAAAAAAGTGCAACTGTTATTGAGACTGAAATGCCACAATCGTTGTATAATCATCACACGGATTGGGAATCCTTCAGAGAATTTCTAGAAGAAAACAACCAGCTAAATATAAGGCTGAAAACCACTGAAGACATTGACATTGCCCTAAAAAACTTTACTAACACAGTTCAGGAAGCTTGCTGGAGAAATACACCAAGTATCAGAAAGAAAGGAAACTCTACCAACCTCACACTACTTGGTGCACACAAAGCCGCAAACTAGACATGCATTTGCGAATAGATTTTATGTGTTTTTAGGACCTTTTCTGTATAATAGACCTAACAAGATATTAAACTTCTATAAAAAATATAGTTTTAAAGTAAGTCATAGAAAATGTAGTTTTGTAACGTCGGATTATTTAGCGATGCTTAATTACACGGACACAGAAAAACTTGTAGAAGTTGTGGTTTGACTATGTTATCCCCTCGTATCTAAATGTACATAATTATTTACTTAATCAAGTTTTAGTGTTTTTTTGTACCAATTTAATTATACTTACTTATATAATGAATAGATTAATTTTATTTTATAATTTTACTATCCTAATTTAATTGTTTTATGTAAAGTGATAGCCTGAAACCTAGATCGGGCAGGTCGCTACCAAACATTCATTGATCATTATCACATTTATCACTAATGTTTAATATATTTAATATATTTTTAGTTATAGTTTATTTATAAGTACTAATTATACCATTGCATGTGCCTAAATGTACACTTTTTGTTGAAATACTTTCTTTAAATAAATTATTCTTATTCTACTACAGATAAAGCTTAAAATCTTAGAAAAGAGAAGGCTACACAGGAATTGGCACCAGACTCGACTATCTTCAGACAAAACCCTTTTGAATAAGGCGATAGTAGAACTTAAAAGCCTAATTCAAAAACCCACTCTCAACACGAACGAAAACGACACTCTCCAGCTTAAACTAGAGTCCCTAACCAAAGAAAGCAACTACTTGTTATGGAAATTCACCAAAGCATATGACAGGCCTCATGAACAAAAACCCCCAATAAAAGATGATGACAAGTGGGAAACCTGCCCAAGAAAAAACCTCATATAGACCAATAAGCCTTTTGCCAACAATGTCCAAAATCTTTGAAAAAGGATGGTCTCAATACTTAAAGAGAGATGTACTGCCTGGCCATCAGTTTGGCTTCAGGAAACAACACGGGACAGTAGAACAAATACACCAGGTCTGTGAACATATAAGAAAAACCCTGGAACAAAAGAAATATTGCTCTTCTGTGTTCCTGGACATCCAGCAGGCCTTTGACAAGGTGTGGCATAAGGGCCTCTTAAGCAAGATTAAACAGCATCTGCCCCACCCGTTCTTTAGTATACTGAAATCTTACCCCATAGATAGATTTTTCTATGCAAAAGAATCGAGTAATACCTCAGCCCTTCACAGAATCGAAACTAGTGTACCTCAGGGTTCTGTCCTGGGGCCAATTCTCTACATATTGTACACAGCTGACTTACCGACGGAACCTGGAGTTGTTAGCGCAACAATCGCAGATAATACGGCAATATTGTCTAGTCACACAAACCCAGAAGTTACATCAAATCTTCTGCAGAGTGGACTCAAAGAAATACACACTTGGATGGAAAGGTGGAAACTAAAGGCCAGTGCTGCGAAGTCTGTCCAATTCACCTACACACTCAGAAAGGAGGACTGCCTACCGGTCAAACTCGGAGATACCACCCTAAAACACAAAAATGTGTCAAAAACCTGGGAATTCATTTGGACCGCCCGAAGAGAAGTTTGGCTTTAGTGCCTTCTGCGTATGCGGCTTCCCTGGTAGCTCAAAAACGGCACAAATATGTGGATGTCTCTGACTATTCTCAATCTCATACTTTCCCTTCTTTTTAATCAGAGTTTTTACAATAGTTTTCAAATTATTTGTATATCTTTTGCTCAGAATAGTTACAGCACTGATAACAATATTTATGTCACTTGTTTATTTATAGTATTTCACAATAATTTCTTACCTTTGTGTAAATTCTTTTTTACCGATCGTTTGTGAATGTGTGAACACTGTAGACATTGTAGATTCCCAGATGCTTGTTAACTTTTGTTAACTTTTTATCTTGTATTTTTCGTGTAATACGCAGTGACTTATTGTCAGGCCTACGGTGTTCCCCCATACTTAAGTACTAATGCTGTAATGATTTGAAAAGAGTAACCATGGAGTTTCACCTTTTTGTCGACGTTTTATAAGTGCCCATCTGGGCTTATGTGAAATAAAATATTTTGATTTTGACCGCCGATTGACCTGGCAACAACAAAAAAATCTTCACTGGCTACTGGGTCGCAACTCTAGACTATCACTAGATTACAAGCTCTTAATATGCAAAGTAGTATCGATGCCCGTTTGGATGTATGGGATACAGCTCTGGGGAAGCGCGAGCAACTCCAGTATAGCCATCTTACAGCGTCAACAAAACAAAATACTACGCGCAATGTCTCATGGTTCACTACAAACGCTAAAATCCACCAACAACTAGCCATTCCCACAGTTAATAAAGAGATTCGGAATGTAGCAGGGAAATAAAAAAAACGACTAGCCATCCACCCAAATGAGCTAGCTCGTCAGTTGACACAACGAGACTACGTGCTCCGCTTGAAGCGCCACAGTATCATGGCACTAGAAGACCGGCAATAAAGCCGTAACACCTGCGAATAGATGGCATCACTGGAAGCCACACTCTACACTACAAGCAACATGGAACTCATCCGTTCATATTCCGAGGGCTGATTGCAGGCACACAGGAAAAATAAAAACATTGTCAAAGCTAGGGATGTGTATGAAGATATTAAGATTTGACAACTAACCGCAACCCTTCGCTAAAAAGTTTTTGTTTAACTATCATTTCAATATTGTTGAAACTGACGTCATGTTTAGTTAGGGGTAGACCCATGAGCAATATAGTGTTAGGGTTGGAATGGCTGGTTGCCTGTGGCAAGCGGCTCTGAAAGTATATTCAAGAATTGCTATCCAATTGCTTATATTTGCTACATTTCTTTAATAATTGCTACATATTATGATACATTCAGAGAAATATGATTTTTTTTGACCAGCCATACTGACGTCAGGATGGATGGTGTCCTCCGTGTTCAATTATTGAAGAAATGTAGCAAATATAAGCAATTTTTGAATATACTTTCAGAGCCGTGTGGCATAGGCATCCAGCCATTCTGACACTAACAATATTGTGCAAGCCAATATAATAAAAACTCTTAAAATATTGCTGAAGAGTTTGTTTTTTGGTTTGGATGTGCTGATATCTGGAATTACCAGTTGGATTGGAAAAAATATTTTAGACCATTTCTTGAGGAAAGTTTATGGGCTATTTTACATCAAGCTATGACACATGATATATCAAAGATAATTAGAGATACAATATCTTACCTTATCATATGTTAATCTCCTAAATAAGTTCCTTTTATTAGAAGCTATTGAGTGTTCTTTTATTTTATCCGCTACTTTGGAGCCCACCCACAGTGAGTCAGCGTTGGCCTGCAGCATGGCTAGCGGAGTCACTCCTCGCAGGTTGGGTACGTCTAAGCTAGCATCACCCTGTGCATGGTTCATTATATCATTAAGAAATAAAAATCAACATCTATTCGTCACCAACACTGAAAAGGGGCGAACCTCATACAAAATTTGTATGAGGTTCGCTCCTTTGCAGTGTTGGCGACGTATTGATCATTTTATGGTTTTGGTTTTTTAAATTATACACTACTATAGTTGTAACAGAGCTTCACCTCTACTGCCACATATTACAGGTCAATAGATTATTCCAAGAAGCTCTTACAGTAGTGTTGATTGTTATGTCACATATTTGACTTTCGTCACTATCCTAGGAGATACACTGTATCTGTAACCTCCCTTTTATTCATTGCCAGGCCTACTTATTCTCTCAAGGAGTATTAAATAATCAAATTTTGAATAAAGGCATAATATGGAGACTCACATAAAGGATGAGTGTGGATATGGCAGTGGTGTTCCGGGCCAGGATGGCCCAGTGCAGCGCAGTGTTTCCGTGCGAGCGGTCGGCCGGACGCGGCGACGCGCCCAGCGTGAGCAGCAGGCGCGCCGGGTCCACGGCCGACACTTTCCAGCACGCCCACATGAGCGGTGTCATGCCGGCCGCGTCCGCCGCGTCAGGCGCCACGCCGCGCGCCACCAGGTACGCTACCACCGCCGTGTGGCCAAACTGGGCGGCCAGATGCAGGCAGGCGCAGCCCTCAGCGTCGCGTAGGGACGCATCAGCCCCCGCGCGTACCAGCAGCACCGTGGCCTCCAGGTGGCCCTGGCGCGTGGCCCAGTGCAGCGGTGTGGACTGCAACTCGCCACCCACCGCGTCCACCACCGCGCCCTTCGACAGCAGATACTGGATGATCTCGCGCCGGTTGTTGATGGCTGCCCAGTGCAGCAGCGTGACGGTCTCATGGTCCGGCTGGTTGACGTCCCACCCCGCCTCCACGAGCTCCTTGACGCGAGCGAAGGCGCCGTACTGCGTCGCCTTTACGATATCGAAGCCGCTGTAGTCCCTCTCCAGGGGCGCAAGCGGGGGCTCGCGTGGCGGCGGCCCGTCGCCGTCGGGCTGCGACTTGCCGCATTGCCCGCTGGCGGCGGCGCCGCATGTACTGTCGTACATAATCCTAACACGGACCAGGGGATATGGGCATTATAGGAACGACTAGACGAGACAAAATTGGTTCGATGAACTTGGGTGCACCACCACAATATACGCACAATTTAACACAATTCCAATGACTCGATTTTAATCGAAAATAAGCTAAAATATCACAACTTCCAATCAAACCAAACACACACACCAACACACACTTATTGACATTTCTTATTTCTTAATTCTTATGATTGGAGAGTTGCCACTTTATTATTATTTTGACTAAAAAATCCCTATTTCATACTTTTGACACATACTATAAACTAAGTATTACTACTATTTACATATCTGTGGCTTTTGAGCATTTCACGAAAAATGCGGTTTTACTTACCTATTTTTAATTCTTTACCAAAAGGTACAACACAAGCACACCACAAGCCACAAGGCCACAAGTGTGGCTGTAATGGAGGAAAATCTGAAAGCGTACTCGTGAGATGGCAGGTTGCATAAACATTGTTCAGCAGACATTTTTTCGACCCTAAGAAGCAACTGATCCGAATATTCCATTTTCAGAGATCCATACAAATTATGTCAAAATATTCGATATCGACAGTGGTTTCACCAGAAATTAGTAAGTGGCAATTTTTACCTCACAGTAGTCCAGTCATTATAGGGGGTTCACTTTGGAAAATCGATATACCCAGTATATTACCACGTAAAAACTTGTAGTTTGGCATCCTAAAATTGTTCTCAAAATTCACATATAATTGGATGGTCGCAAGTTTTAAAGTCAGGGGTCAAAGGTCACAAAAATCGTTTTTTTTTTCATTTTTTGCAAATATCTGGTTTTCAATGGGTTTTAGTATTATTAGCAATATTGTAGAGAATGAAATTCTCTACAACTTTTGTATTTAACATTTTTTCATACTTCAAACTGTTTTCGAGATAGAGGGCGGAGAGCGCGCGGTCAGAGAATCATGTGAGGTCAACTGGTAGTCCCAATCAAAAACTCGTAATATTAATAGCCCAGTCAAAATAGACATAAAAAAGGACGGGTGGCACTCGGAGACTGCCGCGGTAAAGCTATTGCATAGCATTTTTTATCAACTTATGTAATTATAATTATTTATTCACTTTCGTAGTGTCAGATATTGACAAGCCTAGGTTATAGATAAAAATAATAACCTAGGCTTGTCAATATCTGACACTACGTGTTAGGCACTAGGTGTTAGGTTATTTTCGTTACGTTACGAAAGTTAAGTTACGGTTATTTTCGTTATGGAATTTCTGGATGAATTCGGTCTCCACGCTCAAGGCCCGCGATAGAAGCTATGCAATAGCTTAAAAATAGGGGTACCCTTGCATAAATTACCAAGAAGCTGAAAATTTGGATGAACGTTAGGGATACCATTGTAATGAAATTGTGAAAAGGCCCCATCGATCACAGGTGTGCAAAAATGTTTATGCGAGGTCAAAGTTCAATAATAAAAACAAACTTACATTTACAGATGAAAAACCTGTGCTCCCATACATTATGTTTAGGAAAATATGTTACCCACGTACATTTTATAAATTGGTCGACTATTGCGCGTTAACTTGTAAAGCCTTTCAATTTTTCTTTTACTTCGTTATACAATAAACTACCACCGTGAATATTTGCACACACTCAAACACGTCCGTTATTCTGGTAGAGGGGAGGAATCTAACAATAATTAGCACTTTAAGGCTTAATATTTTGCAAACGAATCCTTTAATCGAAATATTATTTAAACAAACTCATAATATATTTTAATGATCTATGCAAAGACTAACGGGGAACGCAATAGTAAAAACACTTACCCCACTTTACGTGTACAGGAGATACCCTAAGAACAAATATTTTTTCGAGATTTTATTTTATCACTTTGTCGGCCTAACTAATCTGAATATTCATGCCAAATTACAGCTTTCTAGTACTTTCTAGTCTTTGAGCTAAGCTGTGGACAGACAGACAGACGAACCGGACGAAACTAAAAGGGTTTCTTGTTGACTACGGAACTCTAAAGATCCACAGCTAACTATACTAATACTAAGAGATGAGAGAGCTTGGGAGCGAACCGAGCAAAATATGACAGACGACCGACCGACTGGGACCGGACGGACTGCACAACTTCTGGCTCAAATGGCTTAGTAGTTCACACACTTGCCTGGCATCCCATTTCCAGTCATCCTTAGAGTCTGGGTTACTACCACAGTTTTTAACAACAGGCGTTACCCACCTGCTCCATAAGTCAGGTAGTCCCGCGGAACCCAAGAATTATAGACCGATCACGTGTTTGTCGACGGTCTATAAACTTCTTACATCCATTTTGAGAGCGAAAATTAATACACACATTGACAAAAACTTCATTATGTCTGCCTCTCAAAATGGATGTAGGAATGGATCCCGCGGTACTAAGGAGCTACTCCTCATCGACATGGCCATTAGCCAACAGGTTCGTCACTCTCGCAAGGATCTGGCGACATGCTGGATAGATTATAAGAAGGCCTAAGACTCGGTGCCACATACATGCCTCATGAGGGTGCTGGAGTTGTATAAGATAGATGCAATTCTACGTGCCTTCCTTGAGTCATGTGTGGGGCAATGGAAGACTGCCCAGGGGAACGGTGAGCCTATATGGATTAAACGGGGAATATTCCAGGGTGACAGTCTGAGTCCACTTTGGTTCTGTCTAGCCCTGAATCCTCTAAGCACATTGCTGGAGATGGTCAGGTCATATCTCACCTGCTCTACATGGATGATCTGAAACTCTTTGCCCCCAACAAATGGCGACTGATGGAGTTACTGAGAGTAACTGAAACTTTTAGTAGCGCCATCAGGATGGAATTTGGTGTGGACAAATGTGCTGTCATGTATGTAAAGCGAGGGGCGAATATGGAATCCGAGGGAATACAGCTCTCGGATTCCATACACCTGAGATCCCTCTCCTCAGCCGAAAGCTATAAGTATTTGGGTATATCGGAAGCGTCAGGCATTAACGTAACTGACATGAAGCAATCGTTGAGGGAACGCTTCTATGGGCGCCTGAAGAAGGTATTAAATAGCCTTATTTCAGGTGGGAACAAGGTGCGCGCCTTCAATGGTTGGGTCATGCCGGTTTTAATGTACTCTTTCGGCATACTCAAATGGACTCAGACGGAACTCAATACCCTGGACAGGAGAGTCCGTACACTGCTGACCGCAAACCGGATGCATCACCCACGATCATCGATGATTGGACTGTACATCCCGCGGAAGTGCGGGGGTCGAGGCTTTTTGAACGCGAAGACCCTCCACAACCGCGAGGTGGGCAGTCTCAAAGAATATTTTTTAAAAGCCGAAGTGGGGGTATGCACCGAGATGTGGTCGCAGTAGACAAAGGACTCACCCCGCTGTCCATGGCTAAAGAGAACTGGTTGCGCCAGTTCTCTGACGTACTACCGATGACCGCAAGGAAGTATGGCAAGGCAAGGAGCTTCACGGGCGCTTCTACCGGGCTCTTCATGGGCCCGATGTAGATTTTCTAGCGTCCGTGTCCTGGCTACGTTTCGGTGGCCTCTTTGGGGAAACTGAAGGTTTTGTCTGTGCGATTATGGATGAAGTTATGTTGACGAACAACTACCGGAAATTTATTATGAAGGACGGGACGGTTGACGTGTGACGGGCATGCCACCGTCCGGGTGAGTTCATCTTCTGTACATCTGTACATATAAATAAAATTGGAGTGTCTGTTTGTAATATTAAAATAACCGCTTTTTACTAAGTGCATATGGATGTATACACGGTACATATACCAAAAGATTTTTTTTTACAATTTTTTTCTGGCTGTCTGTCTGTTTGTTCCGGCTAATCTCTAAAATGGCTGGACCGATTTTGACGGGACTTTCACTGACAGATAGCAAGGAGTAACTTAGGCTACTTTTATTTTGGATAAATAATTAGGGTTCCGTGCAAAGAAAAAAACCCTTGAAATTGGTAGCAAAATTCGATTCAAATAGGTAAGTGCTTATAATAAAGGGGATGTTTTAATAATAATTTCACGCGAACCAAGGTCGCGGGCAACAGCTAGTCAGACATATTATTTCTGGTTGTTCTCGTCTGGCTAACGGCGAGTATTAGCACAGGCACGACCAAGTAACCAGGATTATTCACCAGCAACTTGCATTGAAATATAAACTTGTGGAATCTGAGGTACCGTACTAAAAGTATGTTCCCGATCCAGTTCTCGAGAAAGACCATATCACGCTGTACTGGGATCGGTCTATCATTACTGGTAGGACTATTTTAGCCAATAAGCCTGACATAGTGGTAATAGACCGATCAGCGCGCCGCGTTATGATAATCGATGTCACCATCCCGCATGACGAGACCCTCGTGAAAGCTCTCAGCTTTCACGAGATTCTCAAAGAGACAAATAAAATATCTCGAGTTGGCACACGAGGTTGTCGACATGTGGAATGTGAACTCGGCTATCATTGTGCCGATTGTCGCAACGGCCAATGGCCTTATGGCTAAGAGCCTCGACGACCATCTCTCTAAGCTCTCTTTAGGCGGTTGGATCAAGGGCCTTATTCAGAAGGCAGTACTCCTCGATACGGCTCGCATTGTGAGGAGGTTCCTGTCTCTGGAGCCCTAACCACCGGCATTTGACGATGAAGTTGAAAAATATTTTGAATAATATGAATTGGCTCCCTACCCGTTGTCCTTATTCGATGAGCTTGGAATGCGAAAAACACAAAAAGCAGCCATTTATGATCGTTTTCAAAAAGTTAACATTAATATTGACAACATAAATGCTACATATACTATCAATATGGAGGATGAATGGAGGATTTTTATATTATTATATTTGAATTCTGAGAACAGTTTTAGGATGCCAAAATGCAAGTTTTTACGTGGTAATATACTGCGTATGTCGATTTTCCAAGATATCCACCTAATTTGGCCTAACATGACTGGACTATGAGAACAAACTCAGAACTACTTAACATGACGTCCGTCACGTCTGTAATCCTAATACATAGTACAGTCACGAGCAATGAAATGTAGTAAGACAAGTTTTCCCACCTGCACAGATGAATTGGTTGAAGTGTACATGTTACTGAATAAGCCCGTACTAAGATTTTCCAGTAGAACCTAAGCGAGCTTTTCAGCGTTATCACTAAAGGACTAGGTTCAAGGTTGATTGGGATTTGTCAGTTTCGGGTAGCTTGATGTTCTGGCGTCTGAAGACGAATCATCTCTTCCTTCTTCCATCTCTATGCCGACAAATTGCAGCTTTACCATCATTTCTTAAGGGAAGATGCGGAAACCGCCGCCGCCGTGTCTGCCATGAACAAGGATCTGGATTTGTTTAGTGAGTGGTCACGGTCCTTTGGACTGCAAATAAATCCTAAGAAATCTCAGGCATTGATCATCGGCGGCGATATATGCGGAATAGGCTCAATGTTGCATCGCTGTCTGCACTCAGGCTGAATGGAGTTCAGATTGATTAGGTACGCTAAAAACCTGGGGGTGATTATGGATTCCTACTTATATTGGACTGCCCATGTCGCCGAAGTTAGCCGCAAGTACACTACACGTTCCACTCTTTGAAATGCCTCCAGAGCTTTCTACGATTGAACACCAAAATTTCCTTTGCACAAACTTTCAACTCATCATTGACTACGCCGATGCCCAATTTGGATGCCATCGAGGAGCTTATTAGAGCGCTGAACAGTTCAGCACCAACGCTGGCCGCGTGGTAGATTATGGCCCAATCCCTCTTCAAGAGAAGTCCGGTTCCGGACCACAGCTGGGACACAGGCATGTCCTTGTGTAATAGAGGTGACTGTGTCACTAATTAATTTAAATAAACTTGAGCGCTTGCAAAACATCTGTATCCGTTTTGTTTTTAAATAATCATGTTTCCAATTCGACTTCGCAGGAATTGGATATTGTGTTTTCTTTTCAACATCCTTCATAACCCTAAAACGCCATCCCATCTGCGGGAAGGCTTTTCCTACTCCCGTCCTTCTGATGCACCTTGTGCAGGTCGCATGAGTCGCATCTTATAAATGATAAATGATGTTTATTTTGCAAATAGGTTTTTCAAACACTTTACACGTCATGTTTTATTAAAACTAGATGGGGCCGGTGTTTCGTACCTGACTACTCTGAGAAGAAACAGCCGAAACAAACTCAGAGGTCTCTTTTAAAGTCCAGACATTGGTTAGATCCCCTGCACGCGCTACCGACTTCTACTCCTATTCCTTCTCTGTACGCGCAGTGCGGTTGTGGAATTCACTTCCGCCTGACTATGACTTTTTTATTCATGACTTTTCTCATAGGACGAGCGATTTGCCAATATCTTGCTTCGGACGGGATAAAACTTAAAAATGAAAATTTTCGAGAAATATTTACCATCTTTGAAGGGCCAGATCTTGGTCCCTGTAAGGTTTATAGATCTGTGGTTGGACTCAAATTGTTGTAAATTTTGTAAACTTCACACAAATGTTTAATGGTATCTGAATGCATTATTTTTGAGTTTTAGACCAAAATGAGAAAAAAGTCTAAAATTTCGCGTGGCGTGCAGCGAGCACAAGTTGCAAATTTAGATTCACATCATCCTAACTGATCTATAAAACATATCAAAAATGCAGAACTACATCATACTTTGCGAGTGTAATGTTAATTTCCACTGGGCTATAGAGATCACACAGGATAGAGAGGAATGGAAGGAGGGGAGATCTATGCCCTAGTGAGAGTGATTAAACAAATGATTCTCAATAAAGCTTTCAATTTATTAGTTAAACAAATATCACTTTTATTTACAACCAAAGCGATCACAAATTATAAGTAAAAACTAATCGTAATCACCTAAAACTACTTAACAGATCGAAATATTTACAATAGAATTAACAATTCTTCAACTCGCGTAACGGTCGCTACGGGGCGACGGGGCGGCAGGGCGCGAGGCGCGGGCGGACACAGGTTGGCGCCGGGCGCGCTCACGCCGTGGCCAGCGGCTGCGTCACCACGGGCGAGCGGCGCCGCGGCGACGCCTCGTCCGCCTCGCCCGCGCCCGCGCCCCCCGCTCCCGCCCCCGCCCCCGCCGGCTCCGTCAGCCGCAGCGCCACCTCCAGGTCACGCAGCACCTGCCGACAACACATCGTTTCAGAGAGATGCACACGGTATGCCTACTGAATGTTGTCTTTAAAGCTTCAAAATTTGAAATAGGATCAGTATGTAGTGTGTAATCAACCTAATTGTATGTAACCAACATACAATTAGGTTGAATACACACTTTTTTTTTTGTTTTTTAATTAGCCTACTCTGTCCCACTGCTGGGCAAAGGCCTCCCCCATGACTTTCCATCCCTGTTTACATTGAGCCCTCTCCGACCAATCCGTTAAGAATGAGTCCAGATCGTCACGCCAACGTTTCTTGGGCCTGCCTCGACCGACGGCCGTCTTCAGGCACCCATTGTGTGACTATCTTCGCCCATCTGTCCGGCTTCATCCTAGAAACGTGACCCGCCCAGTCCCATTTCAGCTACCCAGACTTATCGCCAACATCGGAGATGCACGTCTTAGACCGTATTAAGGTGTTTCGCATTCGATCGGAAAGTCTAATATTTAGAATACTACGTTCCATCGCTCTTTGGTAAACATTGAGTTTGAACTTCAGAGCTTCAGTCAAAGACCAAGTCTGAGCGCCATAGGTTAGGATCGGCAGGATACACATGTCGACGAGCTTGCGCTTCAGTGAGATAGGAAGGTCGCCCTTCATAAATGGCTTCATGGACCAGTAGCTCCTCCAGGCATTTTCGACGCGACGGTCGATCTCTTTTCTTATCTGTTGTTGAAGGAAACTAGCTGGCCCAGGTAGATATATTCGTCGACATAGTGTATTTCCTGCCCATCAACCTCGACCCTATATTTAGCGACATTGCTCATGGCTTTAGTCCTTGACAAATTCATCGTCAGTCCAACCTCAAAGCTTGCAGTGCTCAGGTCTTGGAGCATTTGTTCCAGTTGATTTGCTTCGGAAGCAAAAAGAAAAATGTCGTCTGCAAAGCGAAAGTTCGATAGCATTTTATCGCCGATCGGAATACCTTGGGTCGTCCATCGGTCTACAAGTTTTTTAAAGACCTCTTCGAGGGTGCTGGTGAATAGTTTGGGAGAGAGCGGATCCCCTTGTATACTTCTTTGTTGATTTTGAGTGTTGAGCCTATAGAATCCAGTTTAATATTAGCCGAGCTATTGTTATAAATATTTTGCAAAAGTTAAATGTAAGTTTCCTCTATACCTTGGCTTCGTAAGGCTGAAAATATTGCTCTGTGTTTAACGCTGTCGAAAGCCTTTGCGTAGTCTACGAAAGCTAGATATAGAGGTTTTTGAAATTCTAAGTGTTTTTCGATTAGTTGATTTAGAGTGTGAAGGTGGTCAGTGGTAGAATAACTAGGGCGGAATCCGGCCTGTTTCGGTGGTTGGTGCGAGTCTAATTTGGCATCTATGCGATTTTGGGTGATTTTGATGAATGCTTTATAAATATGTGAAACTAGACTAATGGGCCTGTAGTTGTTAATGTTGGATTTGTCTCCTTTCTTGTGAAGAAGTACAATGTTTGAGTGGCACATCTGATTTGGGAATTTGCCTGTTTGTAATATTGTGTTAAATAGTTTAGTGAGGTGTGGCAGCAGTGTGGCACATCCAAATTTCAGAGCTTCGGTGGTAATGCCATCCTCGCCAGGGCACCTATCATAATGCATTGTCTTGAGCACTCGGTCCACTTCGTATCCTGAAATGGGAGGGATGTCTTCTGGGCAGCTGTAGCTGTTTTCTGATTCTATTCTTGAATTATCTGAATACAGAGAACTGTAGAACTCTGCACAAATGTCTATAATTTTTTGCCTATTGTGATGTTCGATTCCATGTGTATCCAGTAAACTATTAATCAAGGGAGATTCCCTGTTTTGCTACTCTTAACGAACGATGTTTTTCTAATGCTACTTTAACTAAGTGGGTATTCAAGTTTCTTAAATCTCTTTTAATAGCCTTCTTAACCTGTTTATCTATTGCTCTATGCTGTTCTGATCCTATACTATGAATGTTTCTCTGTTCCAGCAAGTAACGTGTACTTGCTGTTAGCTTTGAATCTTGTTTTCCTTTCGCTGTTATGGGACTGCAACTTTTACTTATGCAAGTAACTAACCTGTCGTATTTCTGTTCTACATCTGGGACATTTATGTCTATACTTTTAAAGTGATTTGATAGATCTGGATTGAATGATTCGTAATTATTAATGAGGGTTTCTTTATTTAGTCTTTTAATCGGTGTTTTGAAGGATTTTGCACGGTGAATTTTGAAATTAAATTTTATTTTTGCGCGTAATGGTCTGTGGTCAGAGCTATATTTAATCTTATTTATGACGTTTACGTCTTTTATAATGTGTTTATCGGAAATTAATACATAGTCTATTTCGTTCTTTACTACACTTAGGGGCACATTTAACCGTCCACCCATCTCAAATTCCTTATCGTTTGTTTATGTTAACTTACGCTTTGACTACTAGGCGTAACTTGGAAAGTGGGTATATCTGCAATAAAAAAAAAACAACCATATCCACTTTTTGTTTACTTCTGTGTGTGTCTTTATTCAACAATAATCAGTTTAGTCGAATTTTGACAGTCTCGCCACTCGTTTTGTGTGAAGGATACATTTGTTTGAAAACGTTGTGGTACCATTTCTTCGAATAAAACCGAGGTGTTGGGGTACTGTGATTTGATTTACACCAAAAAAAATGCCTCTGGACGCAGCTGGAGCAGCCAGGGCTGTGGCACTTGCCTACGCTGTGTTTAGCCATTATCGGATTGGACGAATGCTTGGATATCCACGAACCACTATACAAGATGCTATCCGGTGTTGCAGGGAGACCGGTTCTTTCACAAGAAGGCCTGGGAAAGGTCGTAGAAGGTGTACATAAGAGAGAGATGATCGTTACATCGTCTCGAACGTTCTTTGAAATCGGTTCACAATGGCTTCTGAGGCTCGTAACCGCTTGTTTCAGGGACGAAATGTTAGTGTGAGCCTAAGAACAATAACAAGAAGGTTAGCAGAGACGGATTTGTCGGACAGCTCCGACACTCAATAGTTCTTTTCAGAACTGTTTCTTTATCAGAACGTTAAAACGTGCAAAGTTCTTATCAGAACTGTCTGCTTCCATGTTTCTTATCGGAGAGTCAATCAAACACGTGGTAATGTGCTGTGATCAGCGGTGGCTACAAGAGTATTTCGACCAGTTCAAGTCCCAGAACTGACCGCAACTCACAGAAGAGCGAGACTTAGATTTGCTAGAGAATTTAAATGGACTTCGGAACAATGGAAGGCAGTTCTCTTCTCTGATGAATCAAGAATCGATAAACGAGGTCCAGATGGACGTCAGCGCGTGTATAGACGCCGAGGTGAAAGGTTTGCGGAATGTGCTGTGGTTGAAACATTGGGCTACGAGGGAGGCTTAATAATGGTGTGGAGTGACATTAGTTACGACGCCCGTACAGAGTTGGTCGTCTTCGATAGAGGCAGCGTTAATGCTTCCAGGTACGTGACAAAAGTCCAAGAACCACATGTGATTTCGTTTGCACCATTCATTGGCGGTAATTTTGTTTTAATATACGACAACGCTCGTGCAGACACCGCGAGAGTTGTCACCGATTACTTGGACGCCGTCAATATTCAGCGATTACCAGGACCAGCTCGGAGTCCTGACCTGAACCCAATAGATGTAAGGGACATCCTCAAAAGACGGATCCGCAGTCGTACACCAGCTCCTACGACCATCAGTAAGCTAAAAACCGCAGCTGTTGAGAATTGGGAGAACATTGCCCAAAGCGACATCCAATACATAATGGACGGGCTTTCAAATCGGTTGCAAGAGGTCATTAGGGCCAGAGGAAATACACATTAATAATCCGATAATTTAGAGCTCAGTTTTTTTTATTAACATTTTTCTCATCTTTATTTTTTGTAAGAAGAATGCAATTTCTCTTTTTTTATTTTTTGTCTTGGTTTAACCATTTTATAACTAACGTATGTTTTATTTCTTTTGTTAAAGGTTCACCCAAAGTAATATTATAACAAAACTAATTAAAATACGATAAAATTTTGAAGAAATTGACAAAATGTAGGTGGTCGGATAAATGTGCCCCTGAGTGTAGATTATTAGGTGATACCCAGGTCCATCGGCGCTGGGGTTTCTTGTTGTATAGACTATTGGCAACAAAAATATTCTGTTCAAAGGCGAATTGCAACAGTCGAGCACCACGTTCGTTACGTATTCCTGATCCATGCAGACCCATGGTAGTGTCATCATCTTGTTCTTGTTTGGGTCCGACTTTTGCATTAAAATCACAAATGTTCAAATCCCACGTCCCGCGGTGTTCTTCACAGGCTTTGTTCAGAAAATCGTAGAAGCTTTCCACATCCTCGTCTGGATATGCTGACGTAGGCGCATACACCTGGATGATAGTAAGTGTATGCTTGCGTGAAATGCAGAATTTGAGAACAGCTATTCGTTCAGAGTACCCCATGAACTCAATGACATCATTGAGTTCATTGTTTTTCCACCTTTTAGCCACCATGAATCCCACAGTATAGAGTCCATTAGTCTCTCCAAAGTAGAAAAAGACAATCTTCTCGCTCCTCTGCATGTTCCCCTAAAAACCTATGATGTCCCAGTTGACTTCTTTAAGAGCGTTTTCTAATTCGATGAGACGCTCGTCTCTCATTAGCGTACGGACATTGTATGTTAGCACATTAAGAATATCAGAGTTCCTTAAAATCTTAGCCGGAGTCGCCTGACGGTTAATCGATCTCGCTCGGAGACTCATCTCGCCCCTGACTCCAGTGCCGAGCCGGCGCCCGTCAACGCCAGCAGGGCAGCTGGTGTCGCCGAGCACTTGGGGACATATTGTTGTTGTACTTTCCATGTTTGTGGGGGGTTTGGACCATATCCCGCCACGCTGGTCCAGTGCGTGTTGGCGGGCCGCCAGAGCCTCGTTGGTTGAAAGTAGGGTGTACACACTTATTTCGTATAAATGTAATCCTTTTAATCGTTTAATCATTATAATATTAAAGACAGTATTGATTCAGCTCTCGGTGTTTCAATATCTCTGCGAGATCCCGCCTTACATGGCGACCCTGCCAATGCGCAATGGCAGTGGCTTGATTTTTTTTTTAAATACCGTGACCATATATGTGCGAGTGGGGCTTAGTACAAAATGTCAGTTTGTAATAATTTGTATTGCGCGCTGCCGAATTTCTACTCTCTCACTTCGGTTGTACGAGTTATAATTATAACTAGAGAAGATGATTACCAATAACTCCAAGGAAGAGGTGATCCTTGCCCAGGACGCCGCTGCGGGTAATAACCAGGCTTCAATAGAAGAGTTAATGACACATATCGGACTCACGAACATAATCTTGCAGCTGATCCTTACTTTGGTATTGCTGGCGTTAGTCTATGCCATCTACAGAATTTATAGAAGGTGTCACCTTCAGTGGATTGACCAGCAGATTCACCAACACACTATGCGACGTTCGTTTATCCGAACGTAGGCGTGGACGACGGAGTAGTGTAACATCGGAAATATAGTATGTGTGTGTGTGCAGTGCTATGTTATTATAAAATATAGTATGTGTTTGTGCAGTGCTATGTTATTATAAAATATAGTATGTGTTTGTGCAGTGCTATGTTATTATAAAATACAAGTGCGGTCAACATTTAACTTAATATGACATTTAATATCGTACAAGATGCGGTGTGATGATGAAACTTATATTTGTGGAACTTTAAGGTATCTAATATAGCAATAACCTAATTATAATTAAATCAAATAGCTAGAGAAACATGTATACAAAAGAAGTTATGCCAACTACTTTTTTTTGAGTACCTACTTGCACAGACACAACCTCGTTGCCAGGACTAACCACGAGCAACTTGCTTTGAAGTATAGACTTGTGGAATCAGAAGTGCCTTACTATAAGTATGCGCCCGACCCAGTTCTCGATAGTGGTAGGTAATATCACGTTGTATTGGGATCGACCTATCACCACTGACAGGACTATTGTTGCCAATAAGCCTGACATTGTGTTGATAGATCGATTGGAGCGCCGCGCAATGATTGTTGATATAACAGTGCCGCATGCTGCTCTCAAAATCAATTCATAATTCGTAATGTACATTAATTATTTTGATATGAAAATTGCTTCTAAAATAAATAAAAATAAATGGCATCAATTACATTTCTCTAGAACAGGCGACAAAAAATCTGAAAAAATATGTGTGTTAATTGTTTTTGTGTGGTTTTGACTCATTGAATGCAATACAAATTGCATCTACGTTTGAATAAACGCACAAGACAAACGCTGGACCTATCCTGCAGGTATGCCTGAAGGTCAGACTAAAATATAAAACACCCGTGACTGCCAGAATTGTATTGATAAGGTACTTTAAATAAGTTAACGGTTTCACGATTATCACCACTCACGTTACACATTATGATTCAATGAACAGTAAAAACATAAAGCGTAAGCTGAAAGAACATTAAGAGCCCTAGTCTAGTCAACAAGTTCAAAAACGTGTTAAATAGAAATAAAGCTCCTAAAAATACGTGCGATAGCTCATTCGATTCGGAATGACGTCAAGAAAAATGATTTTTAAGGGTTATAGCACATAAAAAATTGCGATTGTACTAACAAAATTAGATAAAAAAACAAGGTGTTTAATTTTTCGTTGATAACTTCTAAAATAGTGATATTTAAGGAATTTTAAAAAAGATCCTGAAAGAAGAGGAAATTTCCAATAAAAAAGTCCTAACTCCCAAAACTCTATCTCTATTATTTATAATTATTTGTTAACGTTGAAAATAGGGCTCCGCGAGGTCGTTACGGCATAGGCGCGCCGCCTGAAAGTCCGGTATATCATCAAGAACTTGGATTCGAACTCGCGGTCACGAAGTGTGTGTTAGTATTTCGATTGGCCTGTTGGTCTGGTGGTTAGTGACCCTGACTGCTAGGACGGAGGTCGTGGGTTCGATTCCCACACAGGACAAATTTTTGTGCGATGAGTACGATTATTTGTTCTGTATCTGGTTGTATAATTTATCTATAATATGTATATATTTAGAAATATATAAGTATGTTTATCAGTTTTCTGGTTGCCATAGTACAGGCTCTGCCTAGTTTGGGATCAGATGGCGGTGTGTTGGTTGTCCCAAGATATTAAAAAAAAAAAAAAAAAGTACTTCAAAAAAAGCAGCGTTCCAATCCTCTCCGCCATAAGTTCGATTGGTCCTGGAGTGAAATAAGCTGATACTTTCTAATAGTTACATTTAAATTTGACGAGACGGTTATTTTTCTTTATTTCAAAATTTGCACTGTCATTATGTTTTATGATATTTGCAGTAAAAAAACTTGAAAACTTTACGTTACACTTCACTGATTCACTTACAGTACCAGTTTATTTAGTAAACATATCCCATTGGCATTGTACATGCCATAGTACAGGCTCTGCCTAGTTTGGGATCAGATGGCGATGTGATGGTTGTCCCAAGATATATTGGCACGGTTTTACAAGTAATTGTCATTATTTACGATATGATTATCACTGTACAGTTTTTCATTTATAACTTTATTGTTTTTTTGCGGAATCGTTTGAAAACACTGTCACTTCATTGTTGGTAAATATTGTCACTCTTTTACTTGTCTTTTTCACTTATATGCTGTTAAATAATTTATAAACAGTTTTAGATCACGGAGCTGATGTTATTACTGGACATGCATGCATCAAGCATCAAACATGCAAACAAGCATGCAATGTGTATATTACTCGACTGCTGGATATTTATTAGTCTCGTCCTTCGATTGCACGCTACTGAGCACACAGGCACACAAAGTGGATGAGGGACGCACGGAACCGGGAAGTGTGGCAGAAAAAAGGGGAGGCCTATACGATGCGGGTTCGTATCCTTAACCCCGCGTATAGTGTCTTTTTGTAAGTTATCTTGGTTCGGCCAGAATCCGAAAATACAATAATTATAATTATTAAAAACATGCAAATAATATTTGAATCGATGAAGAAGGAAACTTTAAAAGAAGTTAACAGAAATGTCATGAATAAGTAATTCTTATCATAGTACTCTTTCTCAATGTTTACATGCTCACAGTAGTTTTTTCTATCTTGAACTGTTATTGAATTCAAAGCCTCTCTGGATTTGTGATGCATATTTTTCTGAAGAATAAAACTACATATTTTGATTTTAGAAGACTAATAAGACTCAACTATTTAACGATAGGGTAAATCTGATTTAAAATATCATATTTTTATTAAAATACATTTTCTATGGCTATTTTTGCTATATATTTTCACGTAAACGTAATTTGAACACAAGTAAAAAGATAAATATTTAAAATACTTCTGATTATATAAGTTTTTTTTACTATGTCCCCGCTTTCGACAAAAGAATCCCGCTTTTTTCACTCAAAAAGTACCAAAATCCCGACTAGGCAAAAAAAAAACTGGCAACGCTGTTAAAGTAAACTTAAATGTCCGGTTTCACTTCAAGAGTTTCACGTAAAGACGGTTCTTTCGGCACAGTATTCTTTGTGGTGAGATCGTGTGTGCATTCAATAAAATGTTGTATTTTTAAGAAAATGTCAAATGTGTAATGTGAAAATCCAAATCAAACATATCAACGGGAGCCCCCATTAATATGTTTGATTTTGATTTTCACCGCGCACGACACTTAAGCAGGCTTAGCCAAGTTGACAATCTACAATCGTTAACGCTAATAGAAAACTAATCAAATGTATGGGAATAACGTCATCTCAACGTTAAGTCACGTGGTCGAAACCAACGAATAGAAAACTAGTAGCCAAATAAGTTTTGCAAGCGCCAACGAAACGATGTCGATGTTTTTGAACGACTACCGAGCGATTGCCGAGACCCAAGAGAAAACGATAAAAAAATGGCGTCTATATGATTCAGCTGTGTTGAGACCGAAGTATTTTTTTACTTACCATAATGTTGGCCTGTATTTACTATTTAAAATGCATACACAAAGTATAAAAGGGCAAAACAGAATTGGTTTGTTTGTTCATTTCGCGTATCACATCATTATTTATGTTTCAAACTTTCAAGTGCCCAAGTATGATAGATTTTCACAAGGGAAGATTACGAAATAACTAATAATTTGTGTACTTTTCCATAAATTCCAATAAAGCTGCGAACTGTACTGGGCTTGTAGACCAGGGGTGAAGCCTTTGAAAATGGTAAAAAGTGAAAAAAACAATAGTAGGATGAAACCCATTGGAAAAGGAAGAGAAAATAACAAACATGAAAGGAATAATAATTTACGGGCGATCTGAGGTCGGGAAGTGGATGGGGTTAGTTTTTAAGGGTAAAAAATGGTTTATCTCGATTTCCGGCAAGTCATAAGAAAAAAAGTTTAATGGCAAATTTGTAGGTACTTATAAAAAGATCTACAACTTTTGTATTTAAACTTTTTTCATATAACCACAAAATTAATGTGAAAAATTCAAATAACCAAGTATTTGGTTTTTTATGTTTATCTTTTACAAAACATTTTTTTTTTTTCACGAAATTTGATGAAAACTTACTTTGCTTACGCCGAGGCGTTGACGATTGTAGAAAGAGATTCGATATGAAGCGTTTGTAACTTGGCTAGGCCCGGTAAGGTATGGCGCCACGCAGCTGATCGTGCGCACACTCTAGCAACGAGCTAGGCGACTGACGCCGCGGGCGGCGCGCGGATGCGGGACGTTTTGATCCTTGTTCGAGCGGCGCGCGGCCGCTTCAAAGGCAGGCAATTCGAACAGAAAAATACTTTATTTTTATTACGTTAACCGTGGAATTCGGTTGTGTCCTTACAAGTCCACTCGGGCGCGAGACAATAGATTTCTTAAAATATTTTTAATAAACTGCATACAAAACAGACTCTGTTTACACTCTGTATAGTCTGAATTCGCTTTTTGTATTTCTATTTGTGTACCTACCTGGCCGGGAGGCGTGGCTTACGGATCATGATGTCTATTCAATGAATGGATTTTTCAATTCGCATGTGTTGCCGATCGTGGATGCGTTTTACACACACATGATTATACACTGACCACAAAGAAGCGTTACTTCGAGTTCTCATCATTTCAAAAAAACAATAAGTTTAATTTTTCGTGTTTTTTTTATTGTTGTTTATTAAAAATAATAGTCCCAATCGTTTCGTGTTCAATGATCGAGTTTATGGCTTTCGTAAAACCCCTTCCCCTTTAAAATTAACCGTGTATAACTGTGCATTAAAAGTAACCGTGTATAACTGTGCATTAAAAGTAACCGTGTATAACTGTGCATTAAAAGTAACCGTGTATAACTGTGCATTAAAAGTAACCGTGTATAACTGTGCATTAAAAGTAACCGTGTATAACTGTGCATTAAAAGTAACCGTGTATAACTGTGCATT
The DNA here is from genome assembly GCA_950005105.1 of Lycophotia porphyrea. Lineage (NCBI taxonomy): Eukaryota > Metazoa > Arthropoda > Insecta > Lepidoptera > Noctuidae > Lycophotia > Lycophotia porphyrea. The sequence goes on from OX465392.1 coordinate 157,591, forward strand.
AAAAGTAACCGTGTATAACTGTGCATTAAAAAAAATACCAGATACCATAAGGTTATTGAACATTTTTATTTTTTTGCTGAAAAACGTAGTATTTTCTGTTTTTAGACCGTGAAATTGATAGGGACTCATAAGTAAGAAACCAAAACACACTCAAACCCCGCTCATATATTTTTGTAATTTTTTGATGTCAGTATATTTTTAACCATATGAACATTGGGTTATTGACGTGTGTTCCCAACTTTTTACCCGACTACGGCGAAGCTAAAAGGAAGGATTCTGATTTTAGCAGTGTTTAGCAGTCTATGTACGTTGTATGTTTGTAATTTGTATATACGTATGTATGTTCCTCCGTAGAGCCTAAACTATTCATCCGATTTTGATGAATAAGGTGTCAATCGATTCGTTATTATTATAGCCCAGGTAACATAGGCTACATTTTAACCGACTTCAACAATAGGAGGTCGAGGAGTCGGGTTTTTTAGTGGAATCACAAATTCTTGATATAATGTAAAATATCGTCAGGACACTCCGCCGCGCGCGGTTCCAGTGTGTATGGGTGTGGTGTGTGTGGGGGGGAGGGGCGGATAGTCACCTCGGTCTCCTTGTGGTCTAGTAGCGCGAACCGGCGATCGAGAGCGGTGAGGTGCGCGAAGGTGAGGTGCAGGTGCGCGTGCAGGCGCAGCAGAGCCAGCTGGCGGAAGTGCGCGGCGTACATGTGCGCCACCACGTGGAACAGCAGGCGCACCACGCGCCGCACCACGCCCTCGAACTGCGCCGGGAACTCGTTCGCTGTAACATCGCGCCACAATGGTTACTCTCTTCGCGTACCGCATATAGCTGCAGTGGCGTTGCGAGGGGGGGGGGGGGGGGCGGCAGAGAGCATAGGCAGGAAGCGGCAAGCAGAGCCAGGCGGCAACGTCAGGTCATAGTTATCACATACATACATCATCGTCATCGGGACTATGTTGTAATAACAAGGACAACCAAGCAAGCGAGCATTTTCCTTAATATACGCCGCTGGCACGGGGGGCTTTTCATGCAAGCCTCGCGTATATTCCGGTCTGCCGCTCCGTATTTTCTAGATACAAACATTATATTCTTCTAGCCCGCCGCCTACCTTTTTTAGGGTAAGTACCGTACCCAAAGGGACGGGACCCTATTACTAAGACTCCACTGTCCGTCTGTCTGTCACCAGGCTATATCTCATGAACCGTGATAGCTAGAGAGTTGAAATTTTCGCAAATGATGTATTTCTTATACAAGAAATGTGTTTTTCGTTTTATGGTACGGACCCCTTCGTGCGCGAGTCCGACTCGCACTTGACCAGTTTTATTTATTTATTTATACTTTGTATTGATGGTAAAAAAATGTAACCTATTTCAGATGCTAAACTTTTCGAGCTCGATTCGCTCGCTCTTGCATCCTAAGTGCATCCTAAGTGCCCCCAAATCTGAAGCTTTTATGCATAAATTAATAAAAAAACTTATTTATCTACTATTAATAGTTAAAATAATAAAATGTTATTTATCCGATGTGCTAAAAATGTTTGTTAAGCTCGCTGTTTTTTTGTTAATTTCCGGAACAGCAAACCTTATACACTATTAGCTACATTGGCAATTAAACATGACAAACATACATACCAACATGAAATTTTATAAAAAATGATTTTAGGTAGGTACTTTAAAAAATAAACACACAGAATAACATTATAATTTTTTTTTTTAATCTTTTTGCTTTGACTTTTTACTACATTTCTTACCTATTTATGAAAATTTAGAGGCGGCGGCCAAAATTAGGAGCCCCAGGATGTAAGCACGTAGATGCTGTCTTAGTAAGAGTGTGAGGACGAGTCGAGCGTCGGCGACCCTACACTTGTCCACTTCTAGCATAGTGGACTTCACCGTACTGAGATAGTTCCCTCTTAGAACCCTGTTGTAAACTGATTGAACTACGTATTCCGACGTTCTTCAAGCTTCTGTTCCACTTCGTTTTACGTTTTAAATTGTGACAGCCATATAATCATCTGACCTGCCAGATGTAGTCGGCTAAAACATATAAAACCTCCTAACCCGAGAGTGCGTTAAGAAACTTATAAATATAATTTAGAATTCCGTTAATCAGTAGACAGATGTAATCAAATAGAAAAACTAGCCAAAACGATATAAATGTTTTTTTAGTAAATGCAACCTTCATTGAATAGGCTGGTACAGAAAATCTACGTCAAAAAGAATAAATAGACATCAGCTTGACACCTTTGACGTTAAATGTTATTTCAGGTTAATATTATATAATATTTTGTAAAAACGATGAAATGATATGATAATGAGAAAAAAACGTAAGTATAGTGTTATATATACACAATATCTGTAATACTGAGCCTGACCCTTTGCTGTCCTCCCCCAGCGACGCCCTAAGCTAAGGCACGTACTCCTGAAAGGGTGCTCTTCGAGTGTAGTCGCTTAGTTTGTATGTTTTTGCCCTGGCTGGAGAGCTTACACTCAAGGCACCCACAGGATAGTCCGATTAAGCAGACAACCTCCTAAGCTAAACTGAGAGATTGTATTCACTAAAAATAAAAAATAAAATGAGACGTCCGAGTTCCAATCGTAACGTCATGTCTTTCATTTTAACAGTTCAACAACATTCATAGCATTATTTACGACTTGGCGATATTTTCGACACTTACGAGCAACCAAATCGGCTCACCTCACCTTTTTTTACAACACCACCATTCACGTACTTAATTTTAAAAACCATATTTGTACAGGGCCAAAACCGTATTCGTCTTCTCGGCCGAGCTAATAGGTCGAGCCGATTTGGTTGCTTGCGAGTGAAGCCATGGTTTTGAAACTTCCTTTAAAATTTATCAGATAGATTCTTTCGGGCTATGCATTTTCGATGCTTTGGATATTACTTGCCATATCGTCATCACTTATTAAGTACAAACTCATAACACTTGAAAGTAGACGTAAGTATCTGGAAGCCAGAACCTTTATAACATTGTAAGTAACAGATTTGAATGTATTGATTTAACCAACGTGTTATGCTATTTTGACCCTAGAACAGTGTACAAGCGAAAGGTGCGCGCTGGCAGACTATCATCCACGCGTACCTGCCATTCTAACACTGGTTTGCGCTCACCTGTTCGCAGAATGATAGATACTTACAATGGGACTTGTGAATATTGACATTTTTGCATGTTCTCTCAGTATGTTCAAGTGTTATACTCAAGGAGCCCTCTTTATTGATGTGTATAGGTAGGTAGGTACAGATAAGTTTAGTTTTTAATATTATTATGTTTTATTACCCTTTTTTTTCTGATGGGAAATCATCAAATGACTTCTCCCGCTCTGGGCAGAGCGGAAGGGAGTGTCAGACTTGTACTGACTAAAACCCATCCATGTTCATTCCTTGCCCTTTGTGTTGCAGGGCCGCGGTATCTCTTTCGAACAGTCCCGCAGTCCATGTTTTATTACCCTAGCATTTAATTTTCTGCATATTTTGTTCCACATTTATCATCTCCTGTGAACAGCGTAGTCGGCTACAATATTGTTTAAATGTTATTTAGGTATATCGCTTTTTGTATTATATATTGTAGCTGTTTGCTGCTATGTTCGTATAAAAAAAAATAGTGATTGAAAGTGTTACGCAATTTTTTGGTTGTTGTGTTGGACAGTTCAGCAGCTGTAAAAGTTTTAAATACGGCCTGGCCGGTCGGTCAGTCGGTCACTCAGTCAACAAGCGGCAACTTACCATATTTAGTAGGAAAGACAGTCTCGTCGTTGACGGTTTTCTGCGTGAAGGTCATGACGTAGTCGACGTACTGCGGCGCCGCAACGCGCGACTTCTTGCCGCGCTCGTCGTACCAGGCGTAGGTGCGGCCGCCGGGGCCCGTCATGTCGGGGCAGCTGGCGGCCGAGCAGAACTCCGACACCGTGCCGTACAGCAAGTTCACGTGGTCGAACAGCGCCAGCGCTGCAACCAATCGCAACAACAGCTCAAATATTATAACTGTTCAATGTTTGTTTCAGGCGCAACGCCTGTACAATATACACATACATATTTGAAAAGTAGGTAGGCCTGCGATAGTGGACGAGCTCACGACCGACGAGGACGTGCGACACGGAACGACCGCGTCCATCTGCCGCCCGCCGCCGTCTGCATAGTGACGTCAGCGGCACAATCAATATCTTCAGAGTCAAACACAATGAAATAACAGCAGTTGTCCTTGTATTTGAATATTCGACATACTTTTTTAAAGCCAGCAAAATAAGGGTTTTATTATTGCAATGTACATAATTATAGGCCGCGTTCTTGGTTTGCTTTGAAGTATGGAGTGCAAGTTTGTATTGTATCAGGAGGTTAAAGCAGTTGCCACCTGCATGTAATTCAAGATGGCTGTCTAGACTTGGAGTTTCGCCAATATGTTTTGTTTTACGTGGATGACTACCTCATTATCGAAACAGGTTTTTTTTTTGTATTTATGACGCATTTGAAAGATTGTATAGAAACTAGAAAGTCGCATACTATAAAATGCAATAGAGCAAGATCCCAAGACCGCCAGACGTTACTTACATACTTTCTGACTAGTTGATGCCCGCGGCTTCGCCTGCGTGGATGTCGGTTATCGCGACCAAAAGTAATCATGATGATCCCATTTCCTCAACTCATGGAAACCTAGTTTGCCCATTTTCAAAGTATTAAAATGGATATAGTATATTATCCTTAAGAGATAGACATAAGCCATAGTGGATTTTTCTGTAGACCTATATAAGATATACAATTCTACCATTCATCATTTTGTTATATCTTAAAGGGCAGCGTTTTCGTTGAAAGCTCCCCCAGACGGCGTATTTTTTTCCAAAACCTCCAACAAATATCATTATATTTTAGCCAATCTGTACAAAAACTTGACAAATTATATACCAAAAAATTCCTCGAGAACCACTCTATCTATTTAAGAAAACAACATGAAAATCAGTGCAGTAATTGTTGAGTTTATCGCGAACAGACAGATAGACGCGGCGGAGAACATTGTGTTATAATATGTAGTGATGTTAGGTTCGGCTTCCAGTACAACCGGATGCAGCTGAATACCAGTATTTTACATGGGACGACTGTCTATCTGCCCTCCACAACCCAGTTAGTTCTGGGTAATACGATACCCCTTGGTAGAAATATAGTGAAATTAGTGATAGCTTTAATTTCCACATCAGGTGTTCCAGATCTTCAATTTTTATACGTCAACAGAGAGTGCTCATCAGGCTGAACAACTTTTGCTAAGACGTCATTCCTATAGATATTATAGTGTAACTGGGCTCTTGGAGCTCCACGACAGGTGTTCCACATCTTCAATTTTTATACGTCAACAGAGAGTGCTTATCAGTCTGAACAACTCTTGCTAAGACGTCATTCCTATATATGTTATAGTGTGGCTGGGCTCTTGGAGTCCCACATCAGCTGTTCCAGATCTTCAAATTTATTCTCTTAGCAGAAAATGCTCATTACGTGGAACAATTTTTACTATGGTACCATTTTTGTATCTCTTATAGTTTAGCTGGTCTGTTGCGGTTCTGCATCAGGTGTTCAAGTTTCCAAGATAAATTATAGCCTATATGTTGCCCAGACTTAATACCTATACAACAAAAAAAAATCATTCAAATCCGTCGAGTAGTTCCGAAGATTAGCGTGTACAGACAAACAGACAGAATTTTTTTTTTGATTCGCGCTCTATTACTGTTTCTAAACACCCCCCAATTTTTTTTTTTTTTAATATATTCAATGTACACAGTTTTTTTACTGTCTTATTATATGTATATAGACGTTTTATTTGACTAATAATTCACTGTTTTTTATTACCACTACACTAGCTGTGCCCGCGCAGCATGCAAGCAAGCATGCAGCATGAAAACAAGCATGCAACATGCAAGAAGCATGCAACATAAACAAACAACAAACAGCAAGCATTGTTTCTGTCAAGGCTCCGGCGCTGCCGGGTTTGGGTGGCCCCACGCGGGCTTATCGTCGCAGATGGTTTTAACAGCCGCGGCAGCAGGCCTTCAAACCAACTGCTCCTCAGCTCGCGGGCCACCCCACCGCTCCGTGCCTACGCGGGCTTAAATTACACTCTAGGGGTAGGGCAGACAAGACTGCGTGAAGTCGATTTTGCAGGGATTCGTTTCTGTCACTAAATTTTGTGAGCACAAGATATTGACTTTTTGTGACAGTATTTTAAATTAATATCAAAAATGCTACTAAGTAACCGGCGACTTTGCGACTTTGTTTTATACTATGTAAAGATTTATTAAAATCTCCCTTATAACTATCATTATAGATGTATCCCTAATGCGATAGCGCGGTCTTAAAATTAACTTATTTACAATATAAAACTAGTAAACAATTAGGATAGTTCATAAACAAATTGATCAAAAAAACAGTGTTAGATAAAAAGGCGTTAAGAGATAGTATGGTCAGACCAGGGCTGAATAGGTGAGGATGTCATGTGATGCGATACTGACTGTGCGAGGCGAGCCACTCGTTGTAGTCGAGGCCGAGCGGCAGGTCGACGAGCTGGCGCATGTCCAGCTCGGGCAGCTTGCGCTCCAGCAGCGCCTCCTGCAGGTATAGCTTGGGGTCGCCCGCCGGCTCGCCCTCCCGCTCCTTGCGCCGTGCCTTCCTGCAACACCACACACGTCACTGTTACAACTTGCCGAGTGCCGAGTGCCGAGTGCCGAGGCGGACCTATAACAAAGCTTATCATTTCATCGTAAAACAGATGCATTGCGATCGGGACTCTCAGGCTTTGCATTGACTTAACAATCCGATTCGATCCGATTGCCGGCTTTTCTTCGGATTTGGAAACAACGTAGTAGTAACAAATAGTGTAAGGGCTCTAGCTCTACTATACCCTGTAACTAGCACGTATCTCGCTCTCTTGAATCCATTTTTTGACATCTTACAATATTCTGTTTAGTGGAACGACGTATCACTGACCCCATGTGTAGTACTTACTTTGTAATAGATTAGAATATTCGACATTTTCCTGGATTTCGTGATATCTTCCTAGGAAGAAGTAGTAGTCGCAGGGAAATGACGAAATCCCTAGGGATTTCGTCATTTCCCTGCGACTTGTGAATAAAATGAAATGGTAAATGTACAGCGTATACCAGAAAGGTGTGGTCATGTTTCAACGTGTGATTCAGACGGTTCAGACCATCAAACTAAACAACTTTCTCTACGGGACCGCCATCAAAATCGCGAAAACAAATACAAGTTGCTGTCCAGTAGTGTACAGTACCTACTAGTACTAGACCCTAATGTATGGGGCAGCTGAGTATGGGGGAGATTTGATAAGACACCGTTTGACCGATTACCATAGTTTGCACATACTTATGGTAATTTCATGTAGAAGATTAATTAGAAGCAAAAAAACTGGGTCTAGGAAGTATAAAACTGGGTGTGCAGGGTGCATTGAACACAGGCGCACAGTTGAGGTCGTAGTGCGCAAGTGTGGGTGCAAGAGGTCAGAGGAAGTGCGCCGCGCGCGTGAGCCATTGTGTGCAAAGCGATTCCGACGCGGCACGGCGCGCGGCGCGTCACGGCACGGCCGCGGCGAATGAGACGCCGTGACATGCCGCGCGCCACTGTCGCAGTTCGCACTGCGATCACGACACGTATTGTTTAACATTATTGCTACCATTTAACATTATTACTATCAACTTTCGTAAAAAACACATCAAAATCATATTTCGAGAAATGGTCGAGACTCTCGTACTCGTACGTAGCGAGAGTACGAGGTTAAGTTTTTCCGCAGCTTCGCCCGCAGGGATGTCGGAAATTATACCCGTGAAACTACCGATCTAATCAAAATCTAATAACCTAACCTAACCTAACCAGGTGTCCGTGTCTACGTGCCAACCATCGAAATCCGTTAAGGCGTGAAGAAGCAACAGACAGAGTTACTCTCGCCTTTTTGATACAAATATGGATGGATTTATATTTATATTACAATTTACAAATCACCAAAGTACTTCGGTGCAGCGTGACTCAGAGACTCGCCGTTATGTAAACTGTCGCATTTAGGATTTACCTTTTCCAGAGGGAGGTTGAATGGATTGAAACTAAAAACAATCTTTTCAATAATTTTTTGACATTCTGTTCTGCTATCTGTTTGCGTTCTCTTGGGTAATCAGTTGAGTCGCAGAGTCGAACCACCCGCTGATAAGTTTATCAGTAAGTACTTAAACGTAGCACAACTAGCTGATCGAAAAGGCTGGTCTGCTGCTAAAGAGCGTTACTTTGTGGGGCACTTAGTACCTACTTGTGCAGAACCGACAAAATAAAATCCACTTAAGTAGGTACACAGCCAGAAACGGGACGGGAGCAAGACGATGATTAGGCTCAGAAGCGGAACTGCTAACGACCATTTTGGGGGAGGCAGAGTCATCGCGATACTAACTTGCCGAGGACAGTGTCGGCGAGCGAGGCGAGCCAGAGCATCAGGAGCTCCGGGCAGGACTCCATGTAGCGCCGGGGGAGGCCGGGACTAGCCGGGGCGCCGCAGTTACGTAACGCAAGCCCGCCGGGGAGTCCGCAATGCCTACAGCCGTAGCCATCGCTCGTGACCCCAATACTTAATGCGTCAATCCGTATGCGTACCGTGCACACTGATACATTATAAAATCATTAACCCGACCCGAATAAATATATCACAATGAGTAACATTCTTCGAGTCCTGACAATTGTTTAAATTTATTTCTAAAATATAATAATGCACATTGTTATGGACTACAGATTGAAGGAAGTTTATCGTCATTTACGATCAAATTAAAACATTTTAAGAACATTGGAACATATTTTTATCAATTCCAAGAACACACAGACATACAAAAAACACAGTGGGACGCGGACACAGTAGTACACAGTCCGGCACTGCGGCACACACCGCACACTAGCACCGGGCCAACCGGGCGACCGACAACAGCGAGTTAACGACGAGCTCACCTGAACGGCACGGCCGAGTACAGGTAGGAAGGCAGCGAGAACAACACTCCGAGCACTACTGCGTGGCACATCGCGCCGCCGACTGCCGCGCGCGCCACCTGCACTGCCGATTCGGTCCGCGCATACAGAACTAACAGAACGCGGGCGGACACTGCGCTTGCGCATGCCCCCCGCGACTCACGCCCGCTCCCCGGCAGAAAGAGACAAAATCACATTGGAAATGTCTCCGTCACGCACGCATAAACAATAAGCTTAACGTATGAATGTGTGACGTACGCACTGCGTTGGGCCATGAATTGAGGTGACCGGTGACCGGAAAACCAAAGTTTTGATTTTGTCAAAGTATTCAATCTAGAGCCGCAACCTCCCACGTGTTTGCGCCCTGTCGGAACTGAGGCCCCCAAATCACGATTAGTCAGAAATACTACGACAACAACGTAAGTAATTTAATTTTTTACAAAAAATCAAGAACAATTAAAAAAAAATTGTAACTATCTCAATGCCGTGGATATAATAAGCTGGCAGATAATATGATTAAAGCATTCCATCACACAACTGTGAATGTTTGTTGTGTAACAGCTATCCCAGCTGTGAGACATGTCGTGTAACTCGTTTTGTGGTTGTTAGTGCTGATTCCGAGTTCAAGGTTAATTAACAACACGAATAAGACTTTCAGAAGCCTCTCGCCAAAGTCTTTTGAAACTACCATGAACTCAGCGATAGAATATCAATGAACTCTGACCGATAACATTTTAAGAATATGACATCTCTGTATTCCTATGGTGTGCGTTTCGACCGCGCGGCCACGGCGATATTTAAAAAAAAAAACTATGCCAAGATTATGTAAAGATATGTAAAAGTTGATTCCCAAAACGATAAATTTGTCAAAGTTATGGTTATAAAGTTATAAGGGGTTGAACGTGGCCGCGCCATTGAAACGCGGAGAACCGCGCGGCCACGGAGATCTTTAAAACTAAGCTTTGCAGAGACCCGAAGTTTAGGTAAGTAAAAGATTGAATTTGTAAAAAAAAAATATAGAAAAAAATCCTAGGTTCATATTTTAGGAGCTGTAAGACTAAAACTCCATGGCCGCGCCATTGAAACGGTGAACAAAACGTTATCGCCGACATCTCGCTGAAAAAACATCGCAGACGTCTGAAGTTTTTTGTAGAACACAGATTTCAATTAGTCGAAATATGTAAAAATACAACAAAAAGTCCTAGGTTTATATTTCAGGAACGGCCAATGTTCAAGCCCTTATAACTTTTTAACCATAACTTTGACAAATTTATGGTTTTGGGAATCAACTTTTACATATTTTTACTTCATCTTGGCAAAGTTTTTTTTTTTAATATCGCCGTGGCCGCGCGGTCGAAACGCACACTTCCTATGTACCTATTTCATCTATTTAATTTTTAATTGTTTGCGTTATTTGTTTTTAATTATAGACATTCTAATTCTCCATGTTTTTTTTTTTAATTTTTAATTATAATACAGGGTGTAAGCAGATTCTTCACGAAGCCGTCAACTAAGCATTATGTACATCAAACTAAGTAACTTTACGAAAAAATTAGTGCTGGGTAACGACTTTTTTTTTGGGCTGAAAAATCACGTTTTACAGTAGGACTCAATGTAACGCACTCAAAACATTGTACTGATGGATGGATTGAATAGAAAGGGGGTCCTGGAGGTGCTTAAAGTAAAAATCTTACATTAAAAACATGTATTAAAAAAAAAACTTGTGAAAAAGTTGGAACTTTGACCCCCAATATCTCCGTAACTAGAAGGTTCCCAGGTATGGTCTAGAAAAAAAATTAATGACGGCGAGAACAAGTGCCTTTCGGCTTCGTTAAGAGTCTGTTGACACCCTTTATGTACTAGTTTTGCACACCTGATATGGGATATGGTCCTCAGCTCTATTGTTATGTTTCATCCTTATATGTTCAAGCAAAATAAATGATTTGATTTGAATCATCAAATGATTTCTCCCGCTCTGGGCAGAGCTTAAGGGAGTGTCAGACTTGCACTGACTAAAACCCATCCATGTTCCTTCCTTGCCTTGTGTTCCAGGGCCGTGGTATCTCTTTCGAACTGTCCCGCAGCCCGGCAGTTGATATAACAACTTTGGTGGGAATATTCCCACAAACATTGTTCTGCCATATAAAGTAATGGTGTGAAAAATACTTTACGACTTATTAGTTATTCTCATGTCTACCAAATATAAATTAAAAAAATCATAAAAATCGATCGAGCCGTTTCGGAGGAGTACGACCACAAACAACGTGACACAAGATTTTTATATAAATAGATTTCGAAGCGAAACGAAGTTCATGTGCTATATTTTCCACCAACGAAACATTTTATACCATGTTTGTTGCTAACGTAACCAATGTTATCGAAGAACTAAAAGAAGATACTACCTAATTACCTATGTTTACACTGACCTATTCGACTTGAGTTACTTTCGATATTATTCAACGTAAATTAATGGAAATTATTTAAATAACAAACAAGTGCATGAACTGAGTACAAGCGATCCAAATGAAGTGTTCGTATTCATAGAGAATTGGCACAGATGCACGGGGAAGAGTAAAAGTGTCGCAGTGAGAGCGTTCACGCGGCGTGGGGCGCGGGCGCCGCGAGTATCGACACCGCGTTACATGCGAGTTGCGACAGTTGCGACGTTACCAACAACCGGTCGGTGAAGCTTCATGCCATGTGTCTGCCTATCATTGTAAATTGACTATTATTGGAAAGAACAGTCAATTTACAATGATATGGAGGTGGATATGAGGGTGAAGCTCAACCCACAATCTCCGTCTGGGATTATATCGCTGTCGATGCTAACTCAAAGGGATCCCTTGTCATCGCCACACGGCAGCAGTGTGCAGTCTGCTTCCATTACTGCGCCGAATGACATTTTTCTTTCATATCATAGGTCGGGTTCTTGTTTTCAAGTTTGATACCCTGAATATCCGCCAAAGTCTATAAATAAAAAAACTCTTTATAAGGGACCTCTTCTAATTTGTCAAAATACATTTGTAATTTTACAATGAATAGGGGTAATAGTAGGGGAGCCGTAGAAGGGATTTCGGGAGTTACTCGAGTGCGTCAGATTAATATAAGGAAGGTTAATTACTAACTAACAAGTGTAAATTTTGCTAATCTGACGATTTGAATGTAACCTTAGGGCGTGGGAGCGATGCAAATTTGTAAAAAAAAATCGATGTCTGGATTTAATCGCGCGGTCGTTTTTTTATTTTACAGGTAATCAGAATAACAGAAACAATATAATCTGACGATTTCCGCAAGCCGACAGTTATTAAAAACGTTAATTAAGATCAGAACCATAAGTATATTTACCCTACGAAAATTCATCGAATTATAATTTTTTTGATATCAAATCCTTAAAAAATAATATTTTTAAATATATGTATAATTTCTCACACTTTCATTAGTCCTTCTTTACAGTATTTTTTTTAAATCGTCAGATCAACGATACCCCTCAAAATAATAGTCAGATTTTTAGTCAGTGTGCCTGGGACATCATGATGAACCTTCAGTATGCTAATCTGATGCGCTCGAGTAGTTCAAGTTGACGATTTTTTTTACATTTTCAAAAATTCGCTGCGTGCTTACGTCAAATCCAAATCTTTAGATTAAGGAATTGGAGCATCTGTAGGGTTCACTGAAAATCAGACGCGCTCGAGTATTTTTTTTTTTTGGGTTTTCACCCTTCTCCCATGGCCAACCCACCACGCAAATCGCCAGATTATTATATATTTCATATCAGAGACATGTTGGGCGATGAAAAATATAAATATCTGACGCGCTTAAGTATTTCGGTGTCATTGTTTTTTTTTACAATTTTGAAAATCTGTAGACGCTTTCCCCACCGCTAAAATTGGAAACATTATAGGAGCATTTTTTCTTCCTATCATCTAATCTACCAATTCTAATATGTTTTCGCGGCGCTCGAGTAACTACACATTTAGCATCATGGGCTCCCCTACTATAAAATGCAGTTACCGTTAAAAATCTATGAGAGACAAGTGAGGCATGTGCCGTCGCTCGCATCTAAACACACAACGGGAACACGGAACTCGCGCTCAGATTCAGGTCGCACGCCGCACGCCGCACGCCGCACGCCGCCATCGCCACACTAAATAGCGACACAGACAAAAAACAAAGAGATCGCATCGACAAGCAGCTCCGCAGTGGAACAGGCCACTCAGGACAGTCTGTCAGTTAGTGAGCGAGTCCAAGTCTAGTGAACATGGGTGTTAATATCGATCTGGGTGCCAGCTAATATCTGCAGCGTGACCGCGCCGGGCGCCGCCGCCGCGCGCCTGTGTGCGTCAAGGTCGGCGTCTGTTTATACACCTCCTAGCCGCGGCGCGCCTCGACGTTACACACTACACACCATTCATGGCATATTCAAAAACTTTATTTACTGCACACTAGCCTACTAGCGTACTAGCCTACTCTGAATATTAAGTTCACACATTTGTATTTCGTCTCTCCGCAGACATTGCACATATTTCATCCTGTGCTGGATGTCCTTTGACCTGTTTGTAGGTATGACTGCCGCGTCTATACCGCTTTCAGTGGGCTTGCAAGCTAGATGCTATCTCGGGCGCGAAAAAAATTTACTTGTTTTCCGCATGTCGTTCTGTCAAAATGAGCCTTGCTATTTGACGAGAAACAAAATCAATAACTGTTTTGTGAGTTAGGGAATAGTTAGCACTTTAGCAGGTGTTCTCTAGCGCCGCGCCGTCGGCTCTCGCCGCCTCGTTCTGATGCAGTCGGTGACTCGGCCTGATAGCCTGCCAACCAAGCTCGTGTTTTGAGCACCACGATGCCATTAGCATGTAACACAGACCAGAGCTCGCTCTGCAATCCGGGCAGCTAATAATAAAAACTCTGATAGAATCATCGGCATAGACATGTAGCGCATTAGCTGGCAGCGCAGAACTACTTCGCGTCGTTATGTTAGTAGGGCGAGGTACCATGCGAGAGATAGTGACAGTTCAATGTGTATAGCGGATGACGTCATTGCGTGGGTGCGGGGTGTCGCCGGGAGTGGAGGGTGGACACCTGTTGTTCAGTGCCCACGGTGCGGCGGCGCTGGGCGGGGGAAGCACCTCCAGAACCCGTAATTACCTCAGTAATCGAACCAAGATGATGATCCGGGATGGCAACTTTCCGTCCCAGTTCATAAGACACCGAATAGCTCAGAACAGATACAGTATGGGCGGCAGCTGGTGGTACGATGGTTCTTACAAAATGTACGAAAATAATGTACAAGGATCATTGTAATGTATTGTATATTAACTATTATCCGATTTTAATTGAAATTGTATTGAATTTGTGGGTATTGTTTTTTTGTATTTTTTATTACAGTTTAACATTTTTATGAATATTACTTATATTATATGTAAACGAAGGAAGACTGACTGTTGACTCGAAAGGCTGGATCTGCCCTTGCCTGAAGGCGACATCACTTCAAGACGAGCCATGTTTTCAAATGTAAGTCTAGAATGCAAGTTGCAACACCAGCAATATTTTAAGGCGCTTCTGAACGCGAACGTTCCTCGTCTCCGCAGGCTTTAATCAACATACAACCTGACAGTGAACTGCAAATTGCCAAAAAATCCTAAGAAATTTGAATGACGCGGTCTACCTTGGCGCTTCAACTTTAAGGAACTGTTTCCCTGTAATTCATGTAGGCGAAATCTTATGTGTCCTGAACAGCAGAAAGCGTGAACAGCTGATGAACGCGCCGTACGCGGCAAGTCAGTAACAGGCAGTCAAACGAAATCTTATGTGTCCTGAACAGCAGAAAGCGTGAACAGCTGATGAACGCGCCGTACGCGGCAAGTCAGTAACAGGCAGTCAAACGAAATCTTATGTGTCCTGAACAGCAGAAAGCGTGAACAGCTGATGAACGCGCCGTACGCGGCAAGTCAGTAACAGGCAGTCAAACGAAATCAAAAGTACTAACCAGTTCGTCGTATATCATTAAACTAGTTATCACTACACCAGTTTCATTGCTCTCTCGGCGACCACAGAATAAATGTCTAAACTTGTTTAAGGATGGCTCACTGCTGCTAGTGCTAAATAACATAAATAATACCGTTGTTAGAGTTTATTATTCCATTCCGAAGTGGTTTTTTTTTAATTTCAAGGTGGGCAATTTTTTGTTTGGAGCACAGGTTTGAGTGTGCGCGGATTTAGTGGTCAAAATGATGTCGATGAGCAATGATTAATGATATTCTGTTAAAAAAGGTGGGGGCGTAGCTCACATTTGGCAACATGATACTAGAACCTACAACAGCAACATAAGCAACGTGCGGCGCGGGGCGCGCGGTGGTGGCGCTTGTACAATGGTGACCCACTTCCCACAAGCTGCGCGCCCCCGCACCGCGCGTCTCCCCCGGCACTGCTTGTTGCGAGCGCGAGTTTGGAGCTTTGGACTGACCAGTTCTGCTGAGTATTATGTCTGACAGTAGCAAATAGCACAGCATCTTTCAGTGAAAAATTAGCGACAATTTTAATTTTGTATTGTACACAAAATGAAGATTGTCGCGATCACATTTCGGTGGTAACACAGGCCTAGCGTACAACACCACGAAAATCTACTAAAAAGACTGCTGTGGCCTGTGCCTAATATCGCGTTAAACACCTTTGCCTCGTAAAAACCGTTTGACCAATAGAATAAGCATATCGCTGATCTTCCTAATTTATCTTGCGTTTGTCTGTTATTTACTTATAGCACTTAAACATGTGGCGCCAGCACTACTCCGAGCAAGGTCAATACGATTGCAAATATAATACATTTTTATTTTTTATTTATTTATTCAGAAAAATAAACAGTTATACATTATAAATATACAAGGTTTATAAATGTACAACCTACGACATTTTCCACAACATATTAAAAAATAAATCAAACAGTGCGCTATTCTAAGATTTTAAAGCAGAAAAGTAGCCAAAAGTGAACTTAACATAGACAGGCATGCAAATAACAGAAAGAGAGTGAGAATGAGCAAATATTAAAGTAAATAACTAAAGTAACTGTTATACTCTAGAATTATTTTGTTGGTGAGATTATTACATTTTTGAGAATGATCTTATTGTACTGGCTGGTAAGGCGGCGTAGGGGTGCTCGCAATTTGCTTGCATGCTTGCATGCTTTAGGCCAATTATGCGGGGTCTGCGTCAGGCGAAGTGGCCAAATTGCGGGCGGAGGTCGCCCGCCTGACGGCCGCGACGGAGCTTCTCCAGAAGGAGAATATGCAGCTCCGAGCAGATCTGGCAGGTCTGCGCGAGCCTGGCTCCCGCAAGGCGGCCCGCAATGTGGACCAGCAGCGGCAAAGCCAGCCCGTGCCGTTGGAAAACCAGGTCCTGAGCCTGGTTCGGCAGGAGCTGGCTGCCTTTCAGGCGCGGTTCGCCGTCCTGGAGGGCATCGTCCTGCGCCCTCCCCTGGCGGCAAACAAGGCGGCCTCAACCCCGAGGACGGCCTCATATGCGGCTGCAGCCGCTGCCTCCTCCGAGGCGGGGCCGTCCAGCCAGCCCTCCGGCAGGGCTGTGCCGGCGCCAAAAAAGCCGGCTCCGGCGAAACCGCCGCCGGCTAAAAAGGCGACAGCCCCAAAAAAGGGAAAAGCTGCTGCACCGGTGGCGAATGTGCCAGCGCCAGCAGCCAGCCTGCAGGCGCAACCGCCCCCCCCACCCCCTAAGCCTCCCGTGGCCGAGGCCGGTTGGCAGGTGGTCGGGGAGAAAAAGAAAGAGCGGAAAGCGGCCAAAAAGGCCCGAAAGGAGAAGCGGAGGCGCCAGCACAAGGCGCGGAGCGTCGCGGCTAGGCTCCGCGCCCCGAAAACTGCAGCTGTAGTGATTACACTACAGCCGGACGCGGAAAAGAGGGGCGTGTCCTACCGCGACGTACTCGCAAAAGCGAAAGCGGCGGTGGATCTCGGGGAGCTCGGGATCACCGGGGGCCTCCGGCTCAAGGTCTCTAAGACAGGGGCTAGAGTGCTGGAGATCCCTGGTGAAACCAGTGGCTCGTCCGCTGACGCTCTGGCTGAAAAGCTCAGAGCGTCCTTAGATGCGGGCGAGGCCCGAGTGTCCAGGCCCGTCAAATGTGCAGACATGCGCATCGTGGGCCTGGACGACTCGACAACCAAGGAGGAGGTGTTGGCTGCCGTAATTAAGTCCGGGGGGTGCCCTGCCGAGCAGGTCAGGGTAGGCACCCTACGTCCGGACCTCACGGGCACGCAGACCGTCACGGTTTGCTGCCCTGTTACGGCGGCCAAAAGGTGCTCGCAAGCCCGCGTTTGTGCGACAGGAACTTACTGCAAATAGAGGTCTTGCGCGCATCCCACGGGATATCGTTGTTCTGGGTACAGTTCAGTCATAAGTATTACACAGATCAAACAAGAAAATTGTTCCCAACATAATTCGCCTAGATTTTAAACTTAGCAGGTTATACTTCTGCAATAGGTCATTGTAGGATGCATAGGTACGATGGCAACGAAAATGCATGGCCTTTAAATTTTTTTCTGTACTTTTTCGATCATATCAGAATATTTACCATAGTGGGGATTCCATACCGAAACAGGATACTCTAGCTGAGAGCGAACTAACGACCGATACAAATACAAATAGGTAGAGGACCGGGTAAATACTGTAGCCGTTCTCATGATAAAACGGAACATACGGAAGCCATTATTAACAATTTTGTTCATATGGGAATCTAAATGGAGTTTGTCGTCCAACAGAACTCCAAGATCACGGACCAGGGCTTCTCTTTTTAGATTTTCGTTTTTTAAGGTGTAGGGATATAATAAGATGTTTTTATTTTTGGTAAAACTAAAGACATAACACTTGGATACACTGATTTGAAGTTTATTGCGTGTACAGTATGCCGAAAACGCATCTAAGTCTTCCTATAAGAGAAAGCAATCACGGTGGCTCTTAATAGACCTAAATATTTTAATGTCGTCAGCGTACAATAGTAATTTTGAATTTGTAAAACATTTATCGACGTCATTGATGAATAAAATGAAAAGAAGAGGTCCCAAAATGGAACCCTGCGGTACTCCAGAAGTAACATCTACAGTGGTAGAGCAGAAACCATTTATTACAACTCTCTGAGTTCTGTTGCAAACATATGAATAAAACCATCTCAGCAGGCCCCAACGTATCCCATTAAACGCAATTTTCAGCAAAAGCAGTTCATGGTCTACCTTGTCAAAGGCTTTCTTGAAATCAGTATATTATATGGTATCAGTTTGAACACGGGCACCCAAGTCACCAGGTTCGTCGCGGCTGATCTCATTTTGACAAAACCATGTTGCTGTGGTAATAAAACACTGTAGAGTAGTACACTTTATGATGTACTAATCTCTCGAAAACCTTTGACAAAGCTGACAATACAGGGTGTAAACAGACTCTTCACGAAGCCGTCAACTAAGCATTATGTACATCAAACTAAGTAACTTTATGCAAAAATTAGTGCTGGGAAAGGACTTATTTTTTTGGGCTGAAAAATCACGTTTTACAGTAGGACTCAATGTAACGCAATCAAAACATTGTGCGGATTGAATAGTAAGGGGGTCCTGGAGGGGTTTTAAGTAAAAATCTTACATTAAAAACATGTATTTAAAAAAAAACTTGTGAAAAAAATGGAACTTTAACCCCCAAAATCTTCGTAATTAGAAGGTTCCCAGGTATGGTCTAGAACAAAAAGGTGATCGCAATGACGGTGAGAATAAGTGCCTTTCGGCTTCGTTAAGAGTCTAAACAGACTCTTAACGAAGCCGAAAGGCACTTATTCTTATACCGTAGATGAACTATCGTATGTAGAACTATCGACCAATGTCTATAAAGGGTGTAAACACACCCTTTATAGAAATTGGTCGATAGTTCTCGACGTCATGCTTAGATCCTGAATTGTAGACAGGGGTTATGTTTGCGAGTTTCCAAGCTTTTGGAAATATCCCCCTTGAAATGGATAAATTAAAAATGGTATGCAATGGTGTACAGAGATTAGTGGCAGTCTTCTTAATAAAGATTACTGGCAAACCATCTGGTCCAGGTCCTTTTGAAGGGTCTAATGACTCGAGACCCCTCAGTACATCAGCCACTGAAAATCCGATGTCACTTATAAGCGAGCAGGTAGCGGAGCAGTCGGTATGTGACGATGGTACATTTGTTAATGTAGATGGTTCATATACCGAATGAAAAAAGTCAGAAAAAATATTACAAATGTCTTCGGGGTTATTAGAAGGCTGATTTTTATATTTCATGGTGGAGGGAATTCCAGTAGTGGATTTTTGTTTGGAGATGAACGTCCAGAAGGGTTTAATGTTGTCTCGAATACCATCCTCTACAGAATTAATATATTTTCTATGTTTCTTTGCACTCTGATTGAAATCTCGTGCGGTATAGTTTAAACTGCTCGTAGTCCGATCATTTTTTGTAGATTTTTCAAATAACCCACGCTTTGGATTTGTTTTAAAAATATGTGTATCAGAGATTTTGAAAACCATACAGGAAACTTCAAAGACCTAGTACTCTAACCAAAGGTACATGTTTTCTTACTATGCCAAAAATAGTGTTATAAAACGTGCTTAAGCACTCGCCAGGTGTTTGATCATTTAAAAACGTATCTTATCAATTTATTTCTTAAGTAATGGTTAATTTTTTCATAATTGGCTTTAAAATAATTATATTTTTAATTGTCTTGCGAACCATTGAACAACTGGGTAATGAACAGATATATATATATAAAGGCATTGCTTTTAACAAGAAATTCTTGTATATATGCATATACACCGTGACTTTTTAGTCGTCTTACAAAGGTGGTCCACTCAATGTATCCGACATAAAATACTTCTAGGCGTGATTTTTTTTTAACCATTAAGATAATTGTTAAAAAAAAAGATATATATTAGAACTAATGAAACATCCTGTTAATAATGTTTACGTGTCAAACAGTAGTACATACTTACCCAGTGCACTAGTCGAGTAGATCTTCGCTCGTAACAGGGTGTTTCAACTACGTCATGCGTCATAATAATGAATAATATTTTTATTTTTAAATTATTCAAATCTCATAAATACTTATTTTTTTTGTTCTGTTTGTTATGTAGTAGTCATTGGATACATGTCACATGTCAGACGAGTAAAAAGTACTAGACTAAACTTTTTAGTCGTCTTACAACGGCAGCCCACTTTATTTATCCAATGACTACTATACCTTTATAAGAAAAAAAATGGTATTTAAGAGATAATTATAATTATAAGAGATAATTATTATTTTTAATAAAGTTCATTATTATGATGTATAACGTAGTTGAAACATTCTGTTGCGAACGAAGATCTATCTACTCGACTCGTGCGATAGTTAGGTAAGTTCTACTGTTTGATACGTAAACATTATTACCAGTAGACAACAACAAAAGCGATTATAATATTGGTATTTTGTCGTGTAGTATTATGATGCGATCACCAGACAACAACTCGGAACCTCGTTTATCTACAATTGGAATAACCGATACTCCCACTGATTACGAAAAAAGGGCAGTGAAACGTTTTAAGAGTACCTCCGGAAATATTTCGTTCAGAGATGAGTTTTTGAACTTTAAAGATGATATTAAACAAATGTTTAGTAAGCTTCAATCGACACGATGAACGAAATTAAGAATCAATTCTCATCTTTTAAATTAAGCACTGATGCGAAACTTACAAAAATGAAGGTTCCTAATGCTAATTGAGAAATCCAATCAGGTAATAGATAAGTCCATTTCATTTCATTCACTACTAAACAATATGATGATATGAAGCTTAGAAGTGATCGCTTCGAAAGGGAGTGTAAGGAACATCGAGCTCTTCTTTTGTCATTGGAAGAGAAGATTGAGGAAACGCAAAGGATCTCAAATATAAATTTCCTGGAATTGAGGAATATACCGAAAATTCAGAATGACCTAGACAGGTAAATAGGTAACTTGTTTCAAACAGTTAATTCCAATGTGTCTAACTTATGCATAAAAGACGCCTTTCGTTTACCGGGAAAGAAGGACAACCACCCTTTTTTTTTACGGATGGGAAATCATCAAATGGCTTCTCCCGCTCTGGGCAGAGCGGAAGGGAGTGTCAGACTTGTACTGACTAAAACCCATCCATGTTCCTTCCTTGCCCTTTGTGTTCCAGGGCCGTGGTATCTCTTTCGAACAGCCCGCAGCCCAGGACAACCACCCTTTTTTTTTTTACGGATGGGAAATCATCAAATGGCTTCTCCCGCTCTGGGCAGAGCGGAAGGGAGTGTCAGACTTGTACTGACTAAAACCCATCCATGTTCCTTCCTTGCCCTTTGTGTTCCAGGGCCGCGGTATCTCTTTCGAACAGCCCGCAGAGGACAACCACCCTTCCATTCTCATTGAATTTTGCAATAATAACTCGAAAAATTAAGTACTTAAGGCTGTTAAAACATACAACCAGTCTAATGATATAAAACTAAATAGTGGCAATCTGGGAGCTTTGGGTTCATCTCCAGTGTATATCACTGAATACCTTACACCGAATGCAAGAAAACTTCATTTTATCTCAAGAAAGCATATTAAAGACAATCAACTGAAATACTGCTGGACCGACCTCAAATGGAAAGATTTTGATTAAAAAGGAAGAATTAGAACCTACTATCCATATCAAAACCGAAGAACATCTCGAAAAAATAATAACTAAAAAATTGTGACTTTTATTGGGGTCATATTGTTGCCATAGAAACTGTTTCATTATCACTAAAATGGCAACAAACTCAAGTAACTTTTTTCTTTAGTTATAGGTTATGCTTATTATCACTACAATTACTGCTAGTGTTGTATCAAGATTACTATATTGTTTATTTTGCATGTAAAACGGTAAACTTTCGCCAAATCATAAACAAAATTACTCACAAGTCACAATTACACTACTCATCGAACATACACATTTACTCACAAATCACTGTTCACTTATTATACCACAAACCTACTTAAAGCTAAGGATTACACAATACATAACAACAAACTTAATTTTAAAAACCTTACCACAACAAATCATTTTTACTATAAGATTAATATTCTAATTAATTTACTGAAATATACACATACACATACACACACACACATATATGCTCTTACAGATTAGCTGCTTGACAATGTTCACAATCAAACATCAAGTAATAATGTTATACACCATTGTTAAATTTAATTTTATAATTCGATAAAGATTTATTACGTGAGATTGATAACTATTCTATATCCGATACGATTTGCTGTGAACCTGAATGTTGAGCATCTTTTCTAAAACGACCTAACTGCTACCTAAAAATTTTGTCGCAAAATATTCGTAGCCTTAATGCAAATTTTGATAATTTGATTATCCTCCTGCAAAGATTACAGTTTGAATGTGACATTATACTCGTAGTTCTATCTGAATGCTGGATGTCGTGCGTCCGAAAACTTCCTGCATTAGATGGATATGTAAGCATGTCGACATCTTCTCATTATAACCAAAATGATGGTGTAGTAGTATTTATAAAAAATAATATTTAAGCCTCACTCGACGAAACCATAAATAATTTCATAATTTCCTTACAAAAAATAATAGATAGTTTATCATCATTCAAGGGTATTATAATGGTAGGCGACATTAACATAAATATTGCTACCAACAGCTCTGATCGCTTCCTGTCCGATTATCTTGACTTTCTATCCCTTAATGGACATCTTCCAGCTTTTAACACACCAACACGTGCAAATAGTTGTCTAGACCATGTAATTTTGAAGACAAAACTACCAATAACCACGTTTTTAATTGAATCTCTTATAACTGATCATGCACCCATACTTTGCTGTGCTGAAAATAAAAACGTTACCAAAAAATTAAAGAAACAAGTAACTAAACTCGATTTTGAGGCCCTGAAGTTGGCATGTGAGGATATTGATTTTACATCTATTTTTAATGCGACTAACCCAAATACCGCCATAGATATTTTTATAAGCAATATAACTCATTATGAAAATAAACACAACAATTATAAATGTAACAAATCGGTTTAGAATAATAAAACCTTGGATGACCCTAGGACTTGTCAGGTGTACTCGTAACAAGGACAATGCACAAAAAATTCAAACAAAATCCGGATAAAGTAGTGCTTGAAATTACATATAAGCGCTACCGGAACTTCCATAATAAGATTATCAATAAGTTGAGGCGAGAACACGAAAAAAGGCTACTAGTAGAAGCTGGTAATAATAATAAAAACATTCGGAAAGCTATAAATAACATTACAAATAGAAACGTTAAAAAAGATAACTCATTAGTTCTTCTTTCGAAAGAGTCAACCCCTCACCAATCTGTCAATGCCACAAATGAGTTCTTTGCCACCATTGGCGAAAATTTAGCTTAAAAATCACCCCTCCAACAGGATTACATGACTTTACAAAGGGTTCGCATTGTCACACGTCTTTAACTGGCAATTCACTTGTTTTCCTTGACACCGACGAAGATGAAATTGATAAATTAATCATCGGTCTAAACAGTAACTGTGCCGCAGGTGATGATGGAATCTCATCTGACGTACTTTAACAGTTAAAAAAAAATATAATAGCACCTCTTACGCATATCTTTAATATGTGCTTAGAGTTGGGCATTTTTCCTGAACCACTCAAACGGTCTATTGTAAGACCTATTTTGAAGGATAGAGATAGAAGCCCTATCACTAACTATCGACCTATTTCAATCCTTACCTTTCTATCAAAAATCTTTGAAAGAATAATTAATAAAAGACTCACAAATTACTTAGAAAAATATAACTTATTTTCGAAAAATCAATTTGGTTTTCGTAAAGGTATGTCCACAGAAGATGTATAAAATGAATTTACTGAACACATTGTCAAAACCATGGATAACAAAAAGAAATGCCTTACTATATTCCTCGATCTGGCGAAAGCTTTTGACACGGTTTCTATTCCCATCCTAGTTAACAAGCTATATCAACTCGATATCCGTGGAAATCAACTCAAATTACTGTCAGATTATTTATCTGGAAGAACACAAAAGGTCAAAATTGGAAATTATACAAGTATTGGTTTACCTGTTACCCATGGAGTGCCACAGGGTAGTATCCTAGGTCCAACGTTGTTCCTAGTTTATATTAATGATCTCACACTACTTAATATTGAAAACTGCAAAATAATTTCATATGCAGATGATACTACCCTAACATTCCACGGTGATACTTGGAGTGAAACCTTCCAAATAGCACAATTTGGTTTTAACATGGTCACAAAATGGCTTGCTCAAAATTTTCTTTCTCTTAATACCGGGAAAACCAAATATATCTCATTCTCTATTCGCAACTTTGGTGAACCGCTAAACAAAAAAATATCGTATAACTTCACACAGCTGCCATAATGATTCTATAAATTGTTCTTGTCCCTCCCTATCTGCTGTTGAGTACATTAAATACTTAGGTATAATATTTGACAAAAGTCTTAATTTTAAAAACCACCTAATTAATCTCTCAAACCGAATAAGGAAACTTATAAATGTATTTAAACAAATAAGACATTCAGCCAACGCTAATATTATGAAAATGATTTATTATTCTTTGTGTCAAGCGGTTATAACCTATTGTATTTCTTGTTGGGGCGGTGCTGCTAAAATTCATAATTTAATTGCTCAAAGAGCCTTGCTTAAGGTAAGCTACTTCAAGCCCAGGAATTATTCTACCACTGAGCTTTACAGGGAAAGCGAGGTACTAACTGTCCGTAAACTCTTTGTGCTATCCTTAATAATGAGACAGCATGCCTGTGTCAGGCTAAGTGCCCGGACTGGAAATGAGACAAGGAACGGACGTTTCGATTTATTAAAATCTGTACCCTGTAGAACTGATTTTACACAAAAATTCCACATGTTTCTAGGCCCTAGACTATTCAATATTGCAAATAAGCAGTTGCAAATTTTCTGTATGACAAAAAGAGAGTGCAAACAAAATGTGATCACTTGGATTCTTTCACTAACCTATGAAGAAACGGAAAAGCTGTTTAACGTACCCAAATAATCTTATTTTATTCAAATGACAGTTATAAATAAATGTTATGTTCTTCATGTAACAATAGTAAGGTTGTCTTATGCAAAAATCTGTATCCTAAGCTTTTCCTATTGCATACAACACACATACACACGCACGCGCACACACACACACACACACACACACTCACACTTACACGCACACACACTCACACAAGCACACGAACGCGCCCACTCATAAACATCAATGCATGCACACACTAACAATACCGTTTATCTGTTTACCCGACTGACCCAGTAGGAGGGTAATGTTTTCAGTGTTCTTTTTTTTTTCCTCTTTGATAATTTTAAGTCTAGTTTGCACCTAAGCGGTCTCTGATTCTTTTTCATTTTATCTATTTTTAAGGTTTTTATTAATTTAATTTTGGCACAACTTGACAGTGACATTGCGGTGCTGTCATGTGTAAAAAAGCTCCCCATGATTTCTTGGGGAATTACGACGTTTGTGCAGTGGACTAGTGGCAACTCAATTGACTTTTAGTTTAGCTGCTACTTGGATGAAGAAACCGGCGCGGCGGTACTAAGTTCGTAGTTTTGAATAATTAACATGACCATGGTCTAAAGATTGTTCCACATACAAAAACTGGCTCGAAGGTTTTAAACTTGTGGGATAAAGTAGTCTTTTTTGTAATAAGACGGAAAGTGTCTGAGAACTGAGAATCCTTTCACGGGATCGTGAGCTGGTGGTGAAGGGAAGGCGTTTCGGCCTTTTGACTTTCGAGGTTTTCGGGATATTAATTAATTCTGGATGTTCAATGAACGACTGAACAGAACCTTTCGAACCATTCAATCTGCCAATGTTTAGGGAATAGGAGAAATGAAGATGGAGAGGAATGACGGTATTGTTGATTTTACATATTCTGTAATCAGTTGTCCTGTCAAGAATCCAGTTATGACCAAATAAAGTGTTTCCTAGGTACACTCCCCTCCAGTACCTGCAACAATTGCCAGTGTCGCCAGTCAGCGGCGGCGGCCGGTAAACTCTGCTAACCAAACTGCCATTTCGCTACAACTTAGTTATAAAGCTAAACAATCGATTATTCGCCCGTGACTTACGAAACAGTTGCACACGACCATCTCACTTGAGCAGGGTTGAAACAGCAACTTACCTGCAAAAATAAAAGAAAAATAACAGTTGAGTAAGGAACTATGTAGATTAAGTAATGAGCAATAGCATAATACCAGGAAGCCGCTGCAATACAATACAAAGCCTCCATATAAATATTGTAGCCTAGTGGTACCTAACGACTTCCCCGACAGTTTAAAATGTTCTGTTGTAAAACCATTGCACAAAAAAGGACCTAGATCTGTGGCAAATAATTATAGACCTATTACTTAGGTTCCCTTACTTTCAAAAATATTTGAGAAGGTAATGAGCAAAAGCCTTATAAATTTCTAAGAGAAAGATGATATATTATGGTAGTCAACAGAACGGTTTAATTAAGCAAAACTCTACAACTTTGGCATGTTTCAAACCAGTAAGAAATTAGGGGTGCTATCAATAAAAACGAAATCCCAGTAGCAGTATTTTTGGATATAAGTAAGGCGTTTGATATGGTGTCACCTGGTGTAACCTTATTGCGTAAACTTGAGTAATATGACATACGACACGTTGCTTATAGTTGGTTCGAAAGCTATTTAAGAGGCCGACAACAATGCAAGAGAATAAAAAAATGTGTTACAAAACTAACACCTAGAAAACCATTAGGTCACGTAAACTACTGTGGTGTACCACAGGGAAGTGTCCTTGGCCCCTTATTGTTTATAATATATAAATAAACGAACTGCCCAACTCCACAAACCAATATACCATATTATTTGCAGATGATACTACCGTATTGACAAAAAGAAAATTCTTGATAACAGAAAAATAGTTACGAATAAAGCATTGACAGATTTAATCGTTTGGCCAGATAGGAATAACTTAAAAATAAATACAAATTAAATTAAATTTATAACATTTTTGCCATAAAATAACAACAATAAATTGAATAATTAAATGAAATTAAGTATAAAATACAATAATACGGACATAGAAAAAGTTAATAATAAAGAAAGAAAGAAAATAAATAAATTCGTATTTGCACTTAAGGGGATTAAATATAATTTTGTAATAGTCGTCTTAATAACATATTTAAAGATCTGACATGTAAAAATAAGCTAAGTTAATTTATTTTTTGTAGAGCTTTCAAGTGTCTGACAAAAGTTCTGGTCCATGGAAAGCGTCTGATACTTTTAATATTACTGCGAGTAATATTCTACAATCTATACATCTATATCTATACATATAATAAAAATGTAACGGATCGCTGTCTGTACATGGAAGATATATGAGAAAAAATATTATTGGGACCATTATAGAATTTTTGTCTGTTTGTCTGTGCGTTTGTGCACGCTAATCTCAGAAACGGCTTATCCGATTTGGATGGTTGGTTTTCGCTAATATATTGTGGTAAGCTTCACTTAACATTTAGTGTTTGTTTTATGTCAATCGGTTCATAAATAAAAAAGTTATGCCAATTTAAAGACTCACGTCGAACATTTGTTAAACTATCTATTCTTTTTCTGTTCAGTAGCATTGACTGAAACTTTACTAAACTTCATAATAATGGTCTATATAAAATTATGATTATATAATAATAAAAAAACACGCCTGCCATATCAAAAAATGAATTTAAAAAGTGAACTAAACAGTGAACTAATTAAAAACAAGTTACATGATTTTAGTATCAAGGTAGGAACTAAATAGATTATATTATTTACTGTGCAATTAAAACGCCATTGTGTCCTAAAGTAGAAAACTGAAAACTGCTGTATTCTTTGTAAAGAGTAGGTATCCACTAAGAAAGAGTTTTTCGAAATTCTACCCCTAAGAGGGTAAAAAGGGGGGGTTTAAATTTTCTGTGAAACGTATAGTATTCTCTTGGTCGTTTGATACAAAAATTGGTGTACACACTCTTCAATTAAAATTATGAGACACGTGTATCACAGTTTTGGCACGCATGTTGCGTAGGGCGTGCGGGGCGTGTTTTTTTTAAATTACCGATGAAAAAAAATCTATGTGGGGGCTCCAACTGAACTACTGAAATACTAAAACTGAACACATAGTAACCATTTTCGCGTCGGTGTCCTTTCCACGCCGTTATCTTACATAATAAACTATTATAAATGCGAAAGTTTGGATAGATGGATGTTTGTTACTCAATCACGCCAGAACGGCTCAAAAGGTCGGGATAAAATTTGGCACAGAGATAGATTATGGTATGGTATCAGGGGCGTGCCGTCCATAGAGGCAATTAGGCCTAGCCTACCCTACCAACAACACCAAATGCATTTATTATAACTATGAAATAAAAAAATACAATATATTAAACAAAAGTTAAAACGCGTGTAGAATACTTATAGCAACTTGTCGCGCCCGTGTGACGTAACGCACGACGCTCCAAAGCGTACCTATAGGCAAGCAGGCGCACGGCCTCAGTTCCATTCACAAATTTACGCACATTGGTGCATATTTTCGTGTGTATAAACGGCACACATGTATAAATTATGGGTGCAACTCCTTGAACAGGAGCTGTGTTGTGATTGGCTCGCTAGATTATGAATTAAGATCAGGGTTCCCAATTTGTAGAGATTTCCCCGATGTACGGGGAATTCGAGAAACAGACTACACTTAAACACTATAGTTTCCTTAATGACTAATAGAGACAGTAAAAAACCAGGGTGGTATTCTCGAATTTATAAATTCCGAAAAAATGATAAATTGTAAGGAATAGCAAAAGCCCTTTAAAAAATAAAAACTACAATAATTAATTTTATTTTCCACTTTGTTTTTTGGGGAGTTAGGAAAATAAATATTGGCAACTGTGCTGTGTCTGTCACTTTTATTGACAAATTAGAAATTAGACTTTTCTTTTAGTGTTTCATGTGACAATTTATTGATTCGGATTTTTATTTTTATATCTTATTAAGTTATAACCATCGCAATGTCAGATGTGTGTGAACAGATATTAATAATTATCGGTTGATCGTCCCAAATTGAACCGATTTGTTGTGTTATTTGTTTATTTACTTATAAAATGGTGTTCTGTTGTGAAGTTTGCGCTGTTAATGTATGTTTGTTAGAAGTTAAAAGCAGTAAGTTTACGCAATTATCATTATATATCATATAAATGATAAGATAATTTAAGCAAGTTGTGTCTCAAGGTAGATGTGTACCCAAATTATGAGAATTAACCTAAAAATATGTATACCCATTTTTTTTTGGGTATCAGTATGCATGGCCTACCCGACGTGGAGAACCACTGCACGCCACTGTATGGTATAGCACATAGATTACTTATTTTCCCAGAGATAAGATCCCGAGGGCAATTCCCGAACTCCACGCGGGCGGAGCCGCGGGCAAAAGCTAGTATTTTATAAAAATATTTTTTTTTTATTCATTTACACTTCTATAAATAATACACACCCAAACAGAGAGTAATTGAATTAAATAATCTTTGTAAGGCATGCGGCCCATTTTGCGCATGACAAGTACTTTTGCTACTTTTATATGCAGCTCAAAATGAATTTTTTTGCTTACCCTCTGAGTGCTTACCAAAATTTTATTAAACAGGAGCATATCATTGCAGCTAATATAATTAATATGCTGTACAAAAATAATTACAGCCATCCAGAATGACATAAATTGGATTGATTTTGGAATGATTGCTGGCCATGAGTTGATGATCAATTAGCTATTTCTGCTCACAGATTGTATTTTTCTGCTAACAAAAATACGAATACTATGCTAACTATTTAAGTAACACCCTTTCTAAAATAGCACCACGATTTGACATTTTTCGAAGCCTCTCCCCACAGGGTGGCAAGTCTTATACATTTTAATTTCTTACTATTCAGCGCCATCTATCTACCAGAACCTGAATTAAAAATGAAGTGTTGCCAGTACATATACTTTAAAAATTATAACACTTGCCACCCTGTATACTTGACTGTCTTAAAGTTGACATTTCATTGCAAAAATACCTGCGGTTGCGCATATTTTTGTAATTGTTTCGTTTTTTTCTAGATTTTGAGTGTAATTTATGTCGAGTTCAGTACGCTGCTCCATATTTACTAAAAATCTTGAAGATTAACGTGCCCATCCTGTCTCTACTTTCTAAATCACGTCGAGTTGAGCCCCCTGTGTTCCTCCGTGATTTAATCAAACAAAACTGCTTAGGCCCTCCGTAAATTGGAGTTTGGACCATATTATTTAAGTGTTTTGTATATAAATAACAATGTCTCGAAATAAGTGTTGTGTGCCCGGCTGCCAAGTCATCAAAGAAGACGGTAAATATAATATTCTTTTTATGCCCTTCTGTATGTCATGTATTGCTGATTACACCTGAAACCAAAGAACGGCTGGCACTCGTGAGCGCTAGAACGCGTCCCAACCGTCAGGGATCGCTGGCGCTCATGAGTGCCACTCGATTCACAATGTTTAAATCTGTATTACTACTGATAAATTAAGTTCAATATCGTCTGTGGTAGTTTCAGTCAATATATAATTAAAATGTTATATACATACCTGGAGGCCTTTGCCCAGCAGTGGGACAGAATAGGCTAATAAAAAAAAAAAAAAAAAACCGAGTAGGAATCATACTTAAATGAGGCAATTTATTTATATTAATTTATTTATGTTCTTTTTTATGTTTCAGGTAT
Organism: Lycophotia porphyrea; assembly: GCA_950005105.1. Lineage (NCBI taxonomy): Eukaryota > Metazoa > Arthropoda > Insecta > Lepidoptera > Noctuidae > Lycophotia > Lycophotia porphyrea. The sequence goes on from OX465392.1 coordinate 188,434, forward strand.
TCCTTTACATCGTTTTCCAGATCCAAAAACCAATCCTGAGAGATACATGGCATGGGTTTCAACTATTAGCGGTCTCCATCTGCAGGATCACAAATATGTTTATAACAATCTGCGAGTATGTCGTAAACACTTTAAACCGGTTTACCTGTATCCAAACCACCACCTTTGTAAATTAGCAATTCCAGAACTACAACTATCAGGTATATTATTATTTTGATTCTTGTCAGATATATTTTAAATACCAACAAATTATATATTATATGTATATTTCAATATATTACTTACAGCTCAAGAACGAGAAAGAGCACCTGAAAACCTTCCATCTACATCTGCATTGCAGGCTCAATTAGAAATTCCAGAACTACAACTATCAGGTATATTATTATTTTGATTCTTGTCACTTATATTTTAAATACCAACAAATTATATATTATTTGTATATTTCAATATAATACTTACAGCTCAAGAACGAGAAAGAGCACCTGAAAACCTCCCATCTACATCTGCATCGCAGGCTCAATTAATAATGGATGTATATACACAAATGGAAACACAAAGGATCTCTAAAAATCTCACTCTAAACATGGATGTAGACATATCATTGGAACGATATGGAATACCTTGCATTCATCCAGTCCCAGTAACTAGACCGCGGTTACATCAAACTAGCACGGGTAAGATCCTGCATAATAGCAAGCGAGCTGGCGGTGTGGCCTGTGCTCAATACTTATTGGTATAGTAACACTAGTAATTATTATTTCGTTTCTAATTATTATTATAATTTCAGAGTTTACCAGACTGTTTAGAATTTCAAAATGCAAGAGACATAACAAAAATACTAAACTAATTCAGCCTTGCAACATGAGAAGGATGACTCCTAAAAGAATTTCAAAGACAAAAGCTTTCCAGATTGTTGCTAGAAACATAAAAGATGTGAATGCAAAAACTTTTTTTCTTATGCAAGTTAAGCAAGCTGGGAAACGAGATGTGAGAGGAAGAAGATTTACTATGGAGGAGAAAGTTTTGTCTCTATCTCTATATAAGCCTTCACCTAAAGCCTATAGGATTTTGAGGAAATTTTGCATTTTACCCAGCAGAAGAACTTTGCAGAATATACTATACAAAGTGAAACTGGGTCCTGGTTACAATCAAAGGATTTTTAATCATTTGAAGGACATTGTCGGAAAAATGCCACAGATTCAGAGATACTGTTCATTGGTGTTTGATGAAATGGCCATAGCCACATCATGTTCCTACAACAAAACGAGAGACTCAATTGAAGGCTTTGTGGATGATGGTGACCAAAAAGAAGACAAGTTTTGTGACCATGTTTTGGTTTTCATGATTAGAGGCATTGTGAAGGCTTACAAGCAACCTGTTTATTACAGCTATTCAGCCGGTACAACAAAAACTTTGGCTTTAAAAAAACAAATTACATATGTTATTACGAAATTACAAGAAGCTGGTCTTAAAGTTGTAGCCACTATTTGTGACCAAGGTACGACTAATGTTACGGCGATTAACAGTCTAGTTACAGACACTAAATCCTCATATTTGAGAAGTAATACAGAATATAAAGAAGGATTTTTCGAAGTGAATGAAGAAAAAATTTATTACTTGCATGATCCTCCACACTTATTAAAGTGTATTCGAAATAATTTGCTTTGCAAAAATTTAAATTATATTATAGGCGGCAAAGCTCAAACGGCAAAATGGAGCCATATTAGAAAACTGTATGAGAGACCTCCTAACTACAAAGGCTCTAAAATACTGCCAAAATTGACATCTCAGCATGTTATGCCCAATCATATCCCAATGATGCGGGTTAAGCACTGTGCACAAGTATTCAGCCAGTCAGTTGGGTCGGCATTAGGACTTATGGCAGGTGTGTATCCTTCACATAATTTTCAAAGTAAATTTTGTAAATTTCTCATTAGATGGTTTTTTAGAGATATATATATAGACGCCCATCCATACACTTTCTTTAAAATTTTTCAATGTAATCTAATAACGATTGTGAAAAACCAACTTTATGTAATAATAAATGACTATACCTATACAAGTCGTAAACATCACAAAATTCTTTTGTGAACAACAGTTGACCGTTTCAATACAAGCTAGTAGAAAATCGATTTTGGTTTGTTAATATTCAGCAAAATTTGTTCAATATTTGAGGTAATTCTTTCTTTATTTTCAGAGATGGGAGCAATGCCAGAAGAATGCACCCAAACTGCAGATCTCCTAATATTCTTCGACAATTTATTTGACAGTTTAAATTGTGGTAGTTACCAAATTGTACCGGGAAAACCATTCAAATCGGCTGTCAAAAGTAATTCGGCTCATCACAAGCTCTGGAGTGCTAGTTTGCCTGTTCTAAAATCAATGAAATTTGAAAATTCAAGAAATGTGCCATCATTGACAGGCTGGGTAAAAACTATTGAAAACATTAGAAAATTGGTCAAATTCCTTCATGAAAAAGGTATGAAAGCCATATTGTTGCGCAAATTAAACCAAGATGCCCTCGAGAATTTCTTTGGAGCCATAAGAGCCCATGGATATGCGAATATTATGCCAAATTGCTCGTCCTTTGAAGCCTCGTATAAAACATTATTACTAAATAATTTAACATCTAAACACTCTGTGGGTGCAAATTGCGAGGCTGACAATGACTTTTGCTTAGATTCGTTAAATTTCTTTTTACATGAAGAGGACGTGCAAATTAGCAACGAGGGCATCAATGTCGTGGACTATGAGCACATGTATATCGAGCTCGTAGACACGACGTCACTGATAAATAATAAAGATAAAGGTAATATAGAAAAATGCGCAGCAATAGCATATTGCAGTGGGTGGTTAGCACGCCAAGCCAAAAGCAAAATATATAAAAAATGTCAAACATGCCTCAATTCCATGGAAAGTGAATATACAGAAGATTTCCATGGATTTATAAAAATAAAAGAATATGATGGCAAAAGATGGCTGTGCTATCCTACGAGGTGTTTGTTTGACTTCTTTGCACAAGTGGAAAACATAACTTTTACCATTTTAAAATCATCGCCTTTAAAAAATAACTTATCTGAATATATAAAATTGGCGGTAACAATAAATATGGAAGTTAATTTCATAACATGTGAGGTACATAAAGAAAGTTTAGTTGATTATTTGATTAATAAAAGCATTATTTTTTTTATACATATTTGGTGCAAAGAAGTCAGCCACCTCCTCACTGGCAAGGCTTTAGATTATGATAAGGATGACCAATTCAAAAGAAAAGCCCATGAGCACTATAAAACAAATAGAGGTCGGAAACGAATAAGGCAAACTGGCACTGAAGTCAATGTTTAGTTTTTATAAACTATGTAATGTTTTGTTTTACCCAATAAATATGAAAATCCAAAATTGGTATTTGTTTCACTAATATTATCCTCGAGTAGAATAACGTAGAATAGTTCGAAATTCCCGGCATTGGATAGAGCAGGTTAAAAAAAAAAAATAGTGTATGTCCTGGTTACTAGATGGCGCTACCTAAGAAATGCTTAAGTTGCCAGTCTATCCTTAGTATATATATAGTAGTCTATGCCTCTCCCCATGACTTCCAGTTGTTTCGATCTAGGGCTAATGTGATCCACTGGTCGTTGGCTTTATCCAGCTCGTCGACGCCTTTGGCTGTGTCAGGGCTCCAGAAAGTGGTTATTTTGGCCCACAGCTCATTGGGCATGCGGCAGACGTGGGCCACTTCAGCTTAGCAGCTTTTGAGCAACGTCAAGAATTTCGTCAAGAATTTTTTGAAGATATTAAATATAAATAGATAGTGTTATTATATACCAATATTTTTTTTTTATTTTTTTAATAATAATAATAATGTACTTTTTATATTTTTAAATGTTTTTTATATTGTTAATTTTAAGAAATATGTAAAAATATAAATAAAATATGTAATAAAATGAATAAACGGAATAATAATGTTAATGTTGTATTTTATTTAATACTAGCACTTCGCCCGCGACTTCGTCCGCGTGGGTGGAAAATACAGCCCTTGGCAACCAAAGAAATGTTTGTCACTGGGACTTGTTAATACTCAGGGCACTCAGGGCAAATTATGTTTTTACGGGAAACTGGAGTCGATTAGAGACTGCCTCGTTGGGCTAGTGGTCGCAAGCGCGACTGCTGAGCATGAGGTCCTGGGTTCGATACCCAGGTCGAGCAAAGTGTTATTGGGTTTTTCCTTCAGAAATTTCTCAGTAGCAGCCACGGAGTCTGGATTTGTACCCAGTTGATGACAATAGGCTCGCCCCCTATTACATGGGACATAAACATAACTATTAGTACTATTAGGTACGCCTCTTGCTATCCCTTTGGGGATTATAGGCGTGATGTTATGTTATATGTGGAGTCGCTTAAACGATATATGCAGGTCCGTGGGAATCATTGGAATTCTCGGGATCTGCCCCAACAGGCCTGCTCCTGGTCCGATGAGAATGTACCATACCTACCTAGTATCTACCTACATCCCTAGTACCTTCCTACCCTACCTACCTAGTACCTACATACCTAGTACCTACCTACCCTACCTCTTGATAGTTCACGTCACGTAGGTATTACGGAGGTAATACCTACGTGACGTGAACTATCAAGTGCGCTAATTTAATAACGCTTTTATTTATAATTGTGATAGCTTCGTGTATATCACCATTGTACTCATTGTATTTCAAATTGATTTTCTGGTATTAAACTATTATTAAATAAAATAAATTCGGATCGAAAAAGTTTGTCTTGTCAATTTGACACTCGGGCCACAGATTTGACAGATTGTTTTAGAATAAAATCGGAATTTTGCACTAAGGAGTATTGATATCAAATTCGAAGCAAATCACCCGCAAAATAACTTTCTATCCCTTTTTAATCGCGTTAGACGATGAGTTTCAATAAAATACGAAACACGTCTTCCATCAATTCTGTTAAAGAATGTTTATGCAAAATTTGAAGTAAATTAGACCAAGGATTCACGTTGTCCCATACAAACTTCGCCCCCGTTTTTCACCCCCTTAGGGGTAGAATTTCGGAAAATCCTTTCTTATCGGATGCCTACGACATACAAAGAACACACTCTCCAAGTTTCAGGTCTCTACGATCAGCGGTTTAGGCTGTGCGTTGATCCGTCAGTCATTCAGGACAAAGCATTTTATATATATAGATTAGATTATATACAGAGTTTTTGAGTCTGTTGGCATGTTACAATTTTAGATGTCTTTTTGATAGCCCCACTTTTATTCGTAACAACTCGTATTCCTGCTTAGACAATATCATAACGAACATACACGAAGAACAGGTATTAAGAAGTGAAATTGACCACAATGGTTTAGGAGACGGACATGGAGCACAACTGGGTGAATTTTTACTAGAAAATATGTTAGAAAATAAAAATAATCAATATTTAATAAAAGAATCTTTAATTGCAAAAATAGTATATCTTTTAAGGCAAGACTATTGAATACAAAATGGAGTTTAATGGGAATTAGTTCATTTTTGAGAAATTTTAATACTAGTTTTCGGAAAAGTTACAAAAAACGAGAAATAAAAATCAAATTGAAAAGGGGATCGCAGTTAAAGTGGGTAACTGAAGGAGTCAAAACGTCTAGTAAAATGAAAAGAGTTTTATGCATAAATACTGGAAGTCGTTTCATGAAAGTGTACTCAATTATAAAAATAAATATATTCGCATAATAGAAGAGTCTTGACCAAAACCAAAAAAATTGCGATCGCAGAGAAAATTTACAATTCTAAAAATGTTAGTAAAGAAGTTTGGAATGTAATTAATAACCGCACAAACAGATTAAAAAAAGTGCAACTGGAACCACTCCTACTAAAACTAAACGATCAAATCATACACTCGCCAACTGCCGTAGCTAACATGTTAGCAAAACAGTTCAGCCAAAATTGTGTTTCAGCTGAAACTAAGACGGAAGAAGGTTTATTGCTTCTTCAACATAGTTGTGAAAGGGTAATAAATGATATGTCACTCACGCCTACTATACCCAAATAAGTAACACAAATAATTAAAACTATGACAAACAAGCACTCCAGTGGATATGACGAAATCCCTATTGCTATTCTTAAAGAACACATAAAAATATTGGCTGGGCCACTGTCTACATTCATTAACAACTGCCTTAAGCAGGGTATTTTTCCGGAACAATTAAAAATTGCAAAGGTTGTGCCAGTTTATAAAAAGGGTTCAAAAACGGACCCTAAAAATTACAGGCCCATTTCGCTTCTACCCACACTTTCAAAAATTTTTGAAAAAATATTGAAATCTCGGCTATTGACTCATCTCCATATAAATAAAGTTCTACATGATAGACAGTTCGGTTACCAGAAAGGAATTGGCACTGGAGATGCCATTTATAAACTTTTAGATGATGTAACTAGCAAAATAAATCATAAATTAAAGGAAGCTGGTATTTTTCTGGATTTATCTTCCGCATTTGATACAATAGATCACAATATCCTTATTGCTAAACTAAATTATTATGGTGTCAGAGGCAGAGCCCTTCAATTATTTACATCGTATTTAAGAAACAGGAAAATGTATGTAGAAACCAGCACTATAGAACAAAATGGACAAAGGAAAACATAACAATCATCCATGATTAATATTACCACAGGCGTACCTCAGGGTTCCATATTAGGTCCAATTCTGTTTATTATTTTCACCAACGATTTGATAAATTATATTAAAATAAAAATTCCAGATATTAATCTCGTAGTCTTTGCAGATGACACTAACGCTGTAGTAGGGGCGAAAAGTATTGGTGAACTGACAAAAAAGGTCAATACTAAGTTGGCAGCATTTGAGTTTTGGTTCAATACAAATAGATTAATAATAAATAATAAAAAAACGAACATCATGTTGTTTCGGACCACTGCAGCCAATAAGGATAATATGGATATAACCCTCAACAATGTAAAGATTGAATTAGTGACGGACGTCAAATTCCTAGGTATCCATTTAGACAATCTACTAAACTGGAAAAAAGAGCTAGCACACATAGATTCCACTATATCATCTGCGTGTTATGCGTTGAAGAAATTGAGAGACGAAATAAATACGGATCAGTTGAAGGTGGTATATTATGCTCTTGTCGAATCCAGACTTCGATATAGTATACAGTTCTGGGGGAAAAGCTACGGTTATAATCCTCAACGAGCCTTCATTCTCCAAAAAAGAGCAATACGTACAATCTTAAGAATTTCACAAAGAGAAAGCTGTCGATCTCATTTTAAGCGTTTAGATATTCTAACATTGCCCAGCTTATACATACTTGTTTTGTTAGTTAATTTAAAAAAATATGTCCATGAATTCGAGTCTGAGAAAGAAAGAATAGCCAGGGAAAACACTCGTAGGAAGGATTTTAAAAATAAACTTGTACCTAATTTCAACATTGTCAAGCATAGCCCTCATTACCAAGTAGTGTACGAATATTTAATAGACTGCCAGCGGACTTAAAAATTTTGTTTTACACTAGCTCTTTTAAGGCTAAGCTAAAAGCATTTCTGTTGGATAGAAGTTTGTACTCAGTAGATGAACTGTAGTTCATAATTCAAATATATGCTATAATGCTATTTATTGTTATCGTTTTTGGTATTTTTATGATTTTATGTATTTTTTTGATCTTGTATGTTTTTGTTCTGCATGTTTTATATGATTGCATGTCACTTTAAAATGTATTCATGTATCAAACACAATATAAATTGTTCATGATAAATAAATTAAAAAAATAGATTATAGAGATCGCACATTTTAGTAGTACAAGTACACTTACTAATGTAAATATTCGTTTGCCGCGTACAGCGGCGGATATGTCCTGAACTATGTTAATTTTATTTAACAACTTTGTGAATACCGTATCCTACGAATAAATGTCTTTGTCTTTGTCAGTAATTTGTGTTTTGGAGCGCAGTGTGGTGTTGCGTACATGGTCGCTTAGTTTGACGCCTTGAATGCTGCGCTCCATTGCACGTTGGCAGACCTTGCGTTTGGACGTTTGAATGTTTGTCATAGACCAAGTCTGGGATCCATAGGTTAAAATGATTGTCCATGATTTTCCGCTTCAGTGATGCAAAGTTTCCCTTCATAAGCTCCTTCAGGGACCAGTATCTCTTCCAGGCATTTTCGGTTCGTTTTGTGACTTCCTTGTCTTGCCTCGACTGGAAAGAGACTAACTGGCCCAAGTTGATGTATGGACATATTGCAATTCTTCACCATTCACTTTGATCCTATGCTTAGTGGTGTTTGACATCAGTTTGGTCTTCGACTTGTTCATCGCCAGTCCAACTTCAAGGCTTGCATTACTGAGTTGGTTTAACATTAGCTCTTGCTCTGCCGCCGTGGAAGAGAATACGACATGTGACATGTCGTCAGCGAAGCGAAGGTTTGATAACCGCGCCTCACCGATTTTAATACCGTTTCTCTCCCAACTAGCCGTTAGCTTTTTGAACACTTCTTCAAGAGCGCTATTAAAGAGCTACGGGGAAAGTGAGTCTTGCTTTACGCCTTTTTCTATGAAGAATGATGGCCCGGCTGTTTGTAACCTAATTGAAGCAGTGCTGTTTAGATACACTTTACGGAGTAGACTCATGTAGGTGACGTAGGTGGGATCAACTTCTTGGTTGTTGAGAGCGTCAAATATAGCATCGTGTGTCAAACTATCGAAGGCTTTCGAGAAGTCGATGAAGGCAAGATAAATGGGAATATTGAAGGCCTGATCGAAAGCCAGCTTGTTGAGGAGGTTGATGTTTTTCCAACTGAGGTGAGATACGGTTGTTGCTATACAAATGTAGTCTCTGGCTAGGTGCAAGTAATATATTTGGGCTTCTGCTTTCCACTCTCTTAGAAATGTGTTCATACAATGGAAACATGTGCGAATACTTTTTTATAAAATGCAAATTTCAAAAATATGTAGGCAAGGAAGTGAAAGAATTTTTAGTGCTTTAAATAATGGCCTACAATGGTTTAAATATTCTGCTGCATACACAGTTTCCAATTTAATCTCTCATCAATAACTATTCCCAAGAATAAGGTTGAAGGTACGGATTAAAAAATTGAATGATTGTAGCGTATTTGAGGTGGTTTTATCAAAGAATTATATGTTTGAAATTGTACTAACTTTGTTTTTTCAATGTTTACACGTAAATTATTAGATTCCAGCCATGTCATTGATTTTAGTATTTCATTGTTAGTATCAGTTTTTAGGTCATTCTTGTTTGAACATTTTATTGTGAGAGTAGTGTCATCAGCAAATAATGTACAATTATGTTTTAGATTATAAATAAAGGAGGCCCTAATACGCTTCCCTGAGGAACACCACAACAATTTATTTTTAGTTCGGAATTGTATGTTTTTTTTTGTGTTATTGTCAATTTTGGATACTACTGTCCTTTGCTGGCGACTTGATAAATACAGTGAAACCTGGTTAAGTGAAACATCAAGGGATCTGCAAATTTGTCTCACTTATAGAGGTATTCCACTTACCCAGTGTCTCAGATATCCAGGTATAAATACATATCTGTCATTTACAGAGGCTTCCATTTATAAAGGTTAGAATACAGGTTATTTCCGTTATGGAGGTGTTATTATTAAATAAAATAACGTATTATGTAAACATTCTAAGTGAGTTTTAATCTTTAACGGGAATCAAAAAAAGATAATGTAATAAACAAAAATATTCTAGCATGTTCTTTTATAAATGGTACAAAATGGTAAACATAACGTATCAGTTATAAAAATCTGTCATTTTAGTTTGTCTTTTGGAAGTATCAGCCATCAGATGTTTTTCATAAACGGATATTAACTTCAGTTTTTCACGTACTGATAACGATTTGAGCCTTCGTTTCGGCATTTTTCAAATAAACATTCGTATGGTCTAAAACTGAAGCTCATTGAGGCTTAAAATTAGAAGAAATAAGTAAACAAACAAAACGATGTTATCTCAGTTACGGAGGTTAGTACATATAAAATTCACTCGCTGTCTCAGTTATAGAGGTAACTATAACGATAAAATCGAAAGAATGAATCCCAGATATAGAGGTTTGCTTCGTCCCACTAACAGAGGTAATTCAGTGCCAAAGTGTTGGGGCCACAGCATGAGTTCCAGTTATGGAGGTTTCTCACTTATCCAGGTCCCACTTAACCAAGTTTCACTGTAACTTTTAAACCAGTCATGCACCTTGCCTCATATGCCGTATTTCACCATTTTTGCTAAGTAGTCGATTATGTGGGACAAAATCAAATGCTTTGCTCATATCTAAAAATACTGATAATACAGAAATATTGTTATTGAGTGCTTCAGATATCAGTTTGACCAAAGTAAAACAAGCAAGTGAAGTTGAAATGTTCTTCCTGAAACCAAATTGGTTCTCAGTAAGTATGCTGCTTTTATTTAAAAAGTTGATTATTTTCCCGAACATTGAACTTTTTTTAAAAATCTTTGATAGGATAGGGATCAATGTAATGGGCTATAATTGGACATATCCGTGCGGTTACCTTTTTTGTATAGAGGTTTGACTATAGATTGTTTTAATCTAGTAGGAAATGCTCCTGTCTCAAATGACAAATTAATTATGAAACTTAAAGGTGCTACTATGCTTTTACTACTCAGTTTTATTATTTTTGTGGTTATTTCATCATATCCAGTAGCGTTGGTAGTTTGTCCGAAGTGGTAAAAGATATTGTTTTGTCTTTCAATTGTATCTTCTCCCTCTCTGCGCACTTCTGACAACTCAATTATGTCCCATTTAACATTATTGAGGGTGTTTTCAAATTCCACTAGGTGTTCTTCTGTCTTTTAAGTGTGTTATAAGAGATTATGTTCAAATAGTTTTCTTTGTCCTTTTTCTTAGCCTTGGTCGTTTGACGGTGAGTGGATCCCACCCGGGGATTAGCACTCCTTGCTCCGTGGCGTGCCTGCCTACCGTCGTCGCCAGGAGCGAGCCTGGAGGCCCCAAGTGCCCGGCACTAGGGGCCTGTTATATAGATAAGGATAGCTAGATCATGAGGAGGAAAACAAACAAGCAGGATGGGCTTGTTTATTTTTTTCACAATACTTTTTTTTAATCGTAATTTAGAACCTTGAGTTTTTCCTTTTGCCGGCGACCCCCCGAATAAGGCTTCGACCCACAGATTAAAAAACACTCTAGACCATTGGCGATCATACCAAGCCAAAAGTTGCCTATTCTAAACTTTGCCCGCGATTGCTTAGGCGCAGTGCTGGAAGCGAAAATGGTGTACTAGTATGAAGGTTAACTGCTTGTGGTCTCTTCCTATCAGTTGGTCACTAAGGAAGATCAGGTGTTCTGACTGTACTTTTAAAACCAATTGCCAAGTCGTAGCGTACGGTTGTCTTCTCGCCGTAATTTGTAAAAATTGGTCTTGGTTTACGGAATATTCCGACTATGCTGCTCAGCCGACTCACCAGTTTCCCGATTCACACACAAACTGGATATGACACTTTAACTGGTGCCAATGGTATCAGCAATATTGCACAGGTGCGCGCCTGGTTCCAGGAAGCTTGTTGCTTTCAACATCTCTTACCTAGTTAAATTTCCATGTTCCATGATTTAGATAAACTCAGCAGTATTATTTCAAAAAACGTAAAATCTTTAACACAATGAGGAAAGAAAATTGTGATTGTTATGAAGTTTACTGAATTTTGCCACGTATTTTTTTTAATATTGCAGATAAATCTAGCAGGAACAAATCGCGTTTAAATCTTTTTGGAATGTCCAATACTTTTAAAGTTACGCTAATAAAATGTACATGATCCTTAGACACTTGATGTATGTACCTTAAGAACTTATGATACCGATTCTTGCAAATAAATATACCATTCATTAATTCACTAATTCACGGTTCCTACCAAAGAGTCATGGGTTCGAACACCCAGCCAGGTGCTTTAGTTTGTGTAATTATTCATCACCACTGCTCTCAAAACGGTGACGGCAAACATCGCGAGGTATCTGGCATGTCTTAAACCAAAGATACAGGTGCAGAGTACTGGATCACAGCTAGGGTATGTGGAAACCGGAAAAAAACGGTTTTTACTATGGGGTCGAAACCGGGTCCCGCATGCCATAAGGCCCACTCCCTCTTCATAGACAGGAGGCCATAGTGACATAAATAGATATAAGAAAGAAGTTAATAACCGACTTCAAAAAAGGAGGAGGTTCTATGTTCAACTGCATATGTGTTAACGGAAAAGTATGTAATCCGTCATTATATACAATTCCAAGGAAATGTGTAAAATTTTAAAATAGATAGGAAATCTATGATATATATTTTGTAATATGCACTTTTCCTAGGAAATCTATACATTTCCTAAATAGAGATCAGAAATGTATTGTCATTCTTGATGTTCTTAAGTACAGTCAGCGTCAGAGAAAAAGAACCCCCCAAGTCTTTAAAGAATATCGCCCGAGCGACGGCGGGCGCTTCACGTGACTCTGGCCCCGAGCAGCTCCCTCCCCCGCCGCCGCACCCATCTCTGCCCGAGCATCCGCCGAGTCGATTCAAATATTATTTGCATGTTTTTAATAATTATATGGTATTTTCGGCTTCTGGCCGAACTAAGATAACTTACAAAAAGACACTATACGTGGGGTTAAGGATACGAACCCGCATCACTAGGCGCCAGTGGATTATTTAGACCGTGCCTTATACCACTAGGCTATTGGCTCAATAAGCAATCTCAACGAAAATTCGAATAGCATTACTCCTTTTATCGAACAAGATTGATAATGGTCTAATCTCCTAGATATTAAGGTTTAAATTACAACTTCCACCACTTATGATAATATTAGCACCTTACCGTCTTGTTTTACAAAATGCAATACGTAACTCCTCAGTTAACTAAAAGATAAGGTTGAAATTAGCATAAATTTCTTGTTTGGTTGAATAGAATGTGCTCGATTCCGGTTGTTGCACTACAGTAATTTTACTTCAGAAACTTATCTGCTTTATGAACTGCAAGTTAAGGTTGAATTTAAAATACTTCTTTGCCTTATTTACTTACTGTGATTAAGGGTATTTATAATTACTTCAAATCGTTTCGTTTTCGTGCCGATCCGCTTGTGTGTAATATCTCCGTCATAACATTATTTATGTTATAAATTTTTGAACAGCTGATTCTATTAACCGATAGTATGGTTCGATTAACAACTTTTTTGGAGGCTAAAATTGTTGTTCTCTGGGAACAGGAACAAAGCATAAAGAAAATAGCACCAGATATGGGCATAACTGTTAGAATTACGTTATACACGTCATATATTATTGTTGCAATAATGTTGCATTGTTACTGACAAGCTGGATTTGTTTTTATTTTTAATATTATCATTTTCATTACAGAGAAAAACTGTTTGTAGATGGATACAAAGGTATCAAGCGACGGGCGATGTGAAATGTGATCGCCAAGGCCCTCGCCCAATTGCTTACACTAATGAATCGGAGCGACACCGTAATATTGTGGAAGTTCACTCAGTGGCACCCTTCAAACCTACGCGTTCAAGTGCTGAAACTTTTGGAGTGTCGTTTAGCACCGTTCGGCGACATCTACACGCTGCGAACATCCATAATTATAAACCAGCCAGGAAAATAAATCTTACTGACGCCCACCGCACCAACAGAGTAAATTTTGCTACTCGTTATTTAAATTCCGACTGGGAAAACGAAATAGTTATATTTACCGACGAAAAGTGCTTTAAGTCAGATAAAGATGGACGAAAAATTTTATGGAGAAGAATGAAATGGAATGGAATTTTATGGGCAGAGGTTTAACCCTAAAAACGTATTAGACTTGAGAACAAGCGGGCGGTTAACACTAGGCAGTGGCGTGCAGTGGTTCTCCACGTAGGGTAGGCCATGCATACCGATACCCAAATAAAAATGGGTATACATATTTTTAGGTTAATTCTCGTAATTTGGGTACTCACCTTTAGACACAACTTGCTTAAATTATCTTATCATTCATATGATAACTACGTAAACTTACTGCTTTTAACTTCTAACAAACACTCATTATCAGCGCAAACTTCACAACAGAACACCATTTTAAGTAAATAAACAAATAACACAACAAATCGGTTCAATTTGGCGCGAATCGCGATCAACAGATAATGATTAATATCTGTTCACACACATCAGACATTGCGAGTGTTATAACTTAGTAAGATATAAAAATCCAAACCAATAAGTTATTTGTCACATAACCTACTTGAAGGAAAGTTTAATTTCTAATTTGTCAATAAAAGTGACAGACACAGCAGGGTTGTCAATATTTATTTTCCTAACTCCCCTAAAAACAAAGCGGAAAATAAAATTCATGATTGTAGTTTCTGTTTTATAAAGGGCTTTTGCTATTCCTTACAATTTATAATTTTTTGGAAGGTATAAATTCGACAATACGACCCTGTTTTTTTATTGTCTCTATTAGTAATTAATGAAACTATCGTATTTGTGTGTATTCTGTTTCTTGAATTCCCCGTAATTCGGGGAAATCTCCACAAATTGGGAACCCTGAGTCATTCAAAATTTAGTTAGCCAATAGCAACACAGCTTCTGTGGCAGGAGACGCGCCCATAATCTATGCATGTGTGCCGTTCATATACACGAAAATATGCATCAGTGTGCGTAAACTTATGAATGCAAAGGTAGGCCTGCGATCTTTGAGCCTAAAAATCCAAACGGAGCGGTGTAGTAACGTATACTGTGAGTTCACACGGGCGCGACAAGTTGCTATTAAGTATTTACCAGGAGTTTTAACTTATTTTTTAATATGTTGTGTTATTTAATTACGTAGTTATAATAAATGCATTTGGCGTTGTTGGTAGGGTAGGCTAGGCCTAATTGCCTCTATGGACGGCACGCCCCTGACACTAGGTAAATAACTTTCTTATTGAAATTATTTTTGTTGACATTTATTACTTGGATTACATATTGGAACTGATTTTAAAAGGTTGACTTTTTTAGGTTACTGGGGATAGATGTCTTCAATGGGCCCAGACGAGCTTGTGGAAATAGGCGGCCGAATGAACAGTGAGCGATACCTTGAAGTGTTGAAGGACGTAATGCTGCCGTCAGTGCGGGTCGCATATCCAGAGGGCCAAATTTACCTGGTTCAGAATAATTCTTCGGTGCATCGGTCCCGAATCGTGCAAGACTGGCTCTGAAGACCCAAGAAGACATAACGGTGTTTGAGTGGCCGGCTGAAAGCCCGGATCTAAATCCTATAGAAAACTTGTGGGGTCAGATGGTTTTGAACTGGGACTCCAGTGAAACAAAGAAAAAAAAAAAATTATAAAGAGGTTAACAAAACTTGGGAACTAATGCGAAATAGTGCTGCATGCTTCAATATGGTTTCGGGCATGAAAAGTCGACTTCAAGAAGTGATAGACAGTGACGGCCATCCTCTCCGTTATTAATAGGCAAGTTACTCGGCAGATTGATTGTGTAACTTATCTGATAAATTTGTATTGGAACGTATGAGCAAGTGTTAATAATTCCCTTTTTTTGTGGGATCATTATCTCGTAGTTAATCAAAAATAAACAACCTTTATTATTATCAATCCAGTAACTCTTGTTTACAAGTAGTCTTGTAATGTGTTAACGATGCACCATCTGACCTCACATATTTTTCTAATGTTGTGTTAAAAGGGTTATTAGAAAATGTGTTAAAAGAGAAAGATGTATATTGCTATACTTTTACATAAAGTTTAGCATGTTGGTTCTTACTCTGTAATTCACAGGGGCAAATGACAACATTTCATTTTTTAATCAGGCTTTTTTTTCCGATAAGATCATACAGAGTATAAAAAAATGTTTTTACAACTTTAAATAAATAAATATTGTAGTTATGTTTCTAGAAATATCTATGAACGAACCCGATTATCTAGTGTTAAGCGTTCTAAACCTCACCCAGGGTATCTATTTTGTTTTTTTGTTAATATTCTAAGTAAATAACCCATTTAACACAGATAGAAAACTGTATTCTCAACCACGAAGTGGATTCCATGAGGTCCTAGAAATAGAGTTAGGAAAATAAATGAATTTTGTTTATGCAACATGCCTAGCTTTTCTTACAAACCTCAAACCTACTTTAACATTTGATTTCTTTAATAATAATTAACGAAAATAACCTAATCATCTATTACAGAAACTAAAAAAAAATATCCTCGGAGAATTTGAACTCGTGACCATTGCATTGCTGAGCAGTACTCTTAACCACTAAACCAACACGCTATTTACGTTATACTTCCAAAACTTAAAATGGTTTGATGTCATTACCAAAGGGGGTTCCTTTTCTCTGAAGCTGACTGTACATCGGGGATAGCGGTGCGATGGGCGACTACACACAGTCGAGAGCAGCTATCGTGCTCCTATTTTTCTGTTACCCTAATACACATCAAACCATACCATCACAAACAAGGCATTGTGGCAAGGAAAACTTAGGATGCAAGAGCGAGCGAAGCGATTAGGTTATGTTAAACCATAACGACAGAAAAACAGGAGCCCGTCGATGTTGACTACGCCTTACTATTATTATTACTACAACATTTTGATATTTACCTTGACGTTGATTTTATTAGTGTTTTATTTATTTTATTAAGAACTAGCTGTTGCCCGCGACCTTCGCTCGCGTGATATTATTATAAAAAAAAACCATTATTGTAAGCATTTCCCTATTTGAATCAAATTTTGTTACCAATTTCAAGGGTTTTATTTTTTTTGCGCGAAACCCTTATTATTTATCTGAAATAAAATTAGCCTAAGTTACTCCTTGTTACATCAGCTATCTGCCAGTGAAAGTCCCGTCAAAATCGGCGACCTTCGTTCGCGTGATATTATTATAAAAAAATAATATCACGCGAACGAAGGTCGCGGGCAAAAGCTAGTCCTCGATAAAATTGAACTCAACCACTGTCGAAATGTGGGTGTACTGTACACATCTGCGGACCCCCTCAGCATACAGGTGTGATGTTATGTTATAATATTGTGTAAACAATAAACATCCAAGCGATTGCAGCAATCAGGACAGATTTGCTGTCTATTTTTAGGGTTTCAAACCCAAAAGGTAAAACGGGACTCTATTACTAAGACTCCGCTGTCCGTCCGCCTGTCTGTCATGAACCGTGATAGCTAGACATTTGAAATTTTCACAGATGATGTATTTCTGTTACAGCTATAACAACAAATACTAAAAACAGAATAAAATAAATATTTAAGGGCACCCATACAACAAACGTGATTTTTTGCTCGGTAATAATAACGGCGACAGGTAGACGCTTGAAATATTTACAGATTGTATTACTTTAAATATAAATAATTCAATTAAAATAGATAAATATTTAAGGGGGGTCCCATATAGAAAACGTGATTTTTTGCCGTTTTTGTCTAATGTTGTATAGATTGAACCCTTCGTGCGCGATTCCAACTCGCACTTGACCAGTTTTTGAAGAGTTCCGTTCCATATCGCCGAAGTCCGTGATTAGATCACGACAATTTTTCTATGGGACCAACTTGGGAGTATACTCTTTCAAAGAAAAAAAAAGAATTTTCCAAATCTGTTCAGGCATCTTCGAGGAATCGGTGAACATACATAAAAAAGATTTCGACGAATTGAGAACCTCTCCTCCTTTTTTGAACTTTCAGCTCCAGAAGTCGATGACATAAAAACTATTTTTTTTTTTAATTCTATGGCTGCATAGCATATTACTATGCAGTAATGCTTTATAGCATCGCGTCGTGTAACTCGTGTAGGTACCTACTAAATGCCAAATTCATACCATACAGTTATAGATTGTGGTTTTGTTGTCGTCCACATCGGGTAACGCTTATGTTAGCAACACGTGACACACGATCAGCCGATCAGCCGACGTGTTCCGTCCGCCCCGCCCCCCGCTCCCGCCATCGATCGCGAAGGTCGCGCCGCTTATCGCCAGCGCACACGTCACTGGCGCACACACACTTGTAAGTTTGTAACATTAATACGCGCCTCGCGTAGCCGCTTGCCACACCATCAAACGCTTTCACAACTATTTCGAGTCTTTCAGGCATTTTACCTTTCATTTAACGAAACTGATTTTCAGCTTCGATGGCAACTCACATAAATGATAATTTCTATTACCGTAAAGCTATCACAAAATCTTACGCTCTTATATAGGTACTGAATGTTGAGATACAAAAACGGTGCTTGGTGCCACATAAACGCTGTTGCTGACCGACGACGCAACAGAAAAATGTCGAATATCTTATTCTTATTCTTTATTGCACACAAATTAAAATATACATAAAAATTGCAATGGTATAACTTATGTACAATGGCGAGCTTAACCCAGAATTGGGTTTGGGGTTGGGAATTGGGTGGTATCTTAATTCCAGTTTACTAAATATTGTATCCAACCATTGGGTAAGCTATTCAACAAAAACTGTTTCCGCGGGAACTACGTCATCCTAGCGGCACTTTTTTTTCCAATAGTACAAAAACAACTACATACAAAAATTAGTGTGTAACGGGAGGTAAATATATGTTTAAATGAAATTTGTGTGTCATAAAACTGCGAAGATAATGAAGTTGCCGCTGCGAGGACGTTTGGCTATTAAATGAAAATCTTATGAAACGGTTTATTACAGACACAGTATAAATATAATACAGTATTGTGTCTTGTCCCTGTCCTTGAAATAACCCTAGTAGTCCCTGTTTTTTTTACAAGTATTGTTTTTGATGGCTTCTATTTTCACCAACATTACACACAAATTAGAAGAAAAAAATTACAACTCTGTACTAAACCGTTTTATATGATTTTCATCAAATAGCTAAACGGTAACTGAAATCTTCAGTAGTGCCATCAGGATGGAATTTGGTGTGGACAAATGTGCGGTCATGCATGTAAAGGGTGGAATCAGTGGGAACCCAGCTCTCGGATTCAGACAGACATGACGAATCCATAAGGGTTCCGATTTTTGCCATTTGGCTACGGAACCCTAAAACGCTTAACTGCCAAATTGACATTATTGACAATGTCATAAGTGACACTTGTGACACTTGACAGTTCAAACAAGGCTTAACTGGCGCGCCACTGGGAGTTACTGAGAGAAACTGAAACTTGTTTTTAATGAAGGATTTTTACTTTAAACCAGGGCTTTAAATACCTGTAAAATTTAGTAACGTTACCTTTATTTGACAGAGTTACCGTTAATATTAAAAAAAAACGTTAATAGATTTAACGTTATTTTCGCAACATTTTATCGTTAATCTTTATAACCGTTAATTGTTTAATAACGTTAATTTTATCGTTATTTTTAAACGGTTATACTTGTGAGGTGGAAGAAGCAGGGGGAGAAGCGATCGGCGGGCCGCCTTACGCGCCGTCGCGTCGTGCCGTCTCGCTCGATCAAAACGTTGCCAGATTCTTACGTGTGAGAAGTGCTGGTAGTACAGTGAGCTGACACAACCGTGAATGTGATCGGGTTGTGGTTAAATTAACGGTAAAAGTAATGTTATTATCTGATTTTACGTTAATGTTAATTAACGTTAAATTACTGGTAATGTTGTCAATTAACGTTATATTTTTGTTACTTTAATTAGGTATCACATAGGAATTAACGTTACGTAACGGTTATTATTTTGTTAGTTGGTAACGTTAACAAGCCCTGCTTTAAACACCCTTACTATTCAATTCATCCATCAGTGTGGTGTTGCCATTTGCGGCAGCAAACGAACGTAATTTATGTCTATTTCCATAGACGCAGAATTAAGTTCAAATTTAGTGACGTGAACTTGTTTTAACAGAAACGAAACAGCTTTTTATCTGAATAAAGTGAATAAAAGAGTAAAGAAGAAAACTAAAAGGCGACGGTGGATGTTATTTATATGTTACCGGAAATGTATGAAACCTAGGAATTGTACACAATTTTTAGAAAATACTTAGGAAATATGTAAAATAATGCTTAAAACATTCTTTAATACTCACATTTCCGGTAAAATGTATGTATTTCTTAGGAATTGTTTGCAATTCCGAGATGATACTTCGAAATGTATAAAATCGAATGCTCTCTGTGAATAAAATGAATAAAACACGAATAAAATCAACGTCAAGGTAAATACTATCAAAATGTTGCACGGCGTAATGGACGTAGACCCGCTACGCGGGGCTCCTATTTCTGTCTGTAGGGTTTAAAGTAACCTAACACGACGGGGTTAGCGGGGCCTTAGTTCGCTCGCTTCGTCTTTTCTCAAGACCCCGCCACTCTCTTCGTACGTAACCTGCCCGGAGTCGAGTGCCCCAAGTCCCGAGCTCGCTTCGTTCGCTTTTGCATCCTACGTTTTCGTTGCCATAATGCTTTGTTTATGTTGGTGTGGTGTGTAGTGTATTAGAGTAACATAAAAAATAGGAGTATGATAGACGCTCTGGAGTCTCGACTGTGTGTGGTCGACAGCGGCGCGAAGGACATTCGGGTTCGCGGTGTTAATTTGCGATAGAACGAATTGCCTGGCCATACTTATCGCGACAGCGTAAATCTTCGCGTTATCCGCGACAGTGTGGTCGCGGCATAATGGTGCATCCATGAAATGCTAATTCTGTCTGTTTGTTCACACACACAGGTCACATTACGCCTCAATATAAATTTGTTGAATTTCAAGTTATTCATTTAACGAAAAAAAAAATCAAAGGGAAATTAAATTAAAAACCTGCGATTGGTGAATTTTTTTTAATTTCTTCCCCACACCTTTAGGAACTCAAAAAAAAGTCCATGAAATTTAGATCACTTTAAACTTCATTCCATCTTTTGGATATTTATTAATAATTGGCTAATTGCACTCTGCCATTAATTATTAGGTTTTACGATTTACGATTAGTCCGACAAAACTGACGCCATTAACTAAGCAAATTAACGTTAATCGTATAGTTTCACATGAATATCGTTGTACAAGAGTTGCCGAAACAAATGTTACACCACAACAAAAGGTACGAGAGCAAGTGAACCGAGCACATGAGCGCGGCGTATGTAGAGCGAGAACACTAGAGCGCACCGCGCACCGCTACCACTCCACAAGTACACTGCACTGACTGCATATATTACTGGCGTCAAGTCAAGCCGAAACTTTCTTCTATTTGCTTATACAATTCACTTTTTTTAAAACCAACTGTTTCCTTCACAATCAAGTTCACGGTTTCTTTCACAACTTTAGCTTTATTTTCTCATTGTTTCGAGTTTTCACCGAAGAGAGGATGCGCTTTCTTTGGCGCGCTAGGGCAGCACCAGGCAATAGCTTCACATTAGAAGGCTCACTTGCACGGCAAGGTGGATTTGTGACTGTACACTCTAAACTAGAAATGACGTGATAGGTACCTACGAAAGTATCTGAAGTCGTGACCTTCGATGGCGTTGTTTATGCTTGAAAGAAATCACGTTCGAGCACATTTCTGTTCATATTCGCTGCTACATTGAACTGGACAGTGCGGTCGTGAGTCGTGGGCATTATTGAGTATCTCGCTGTGTACATCGCTCGATTATGCGCAACTCTTCTCTTCTTTATTGCATTCATGCCCGGAAACATACAGTTCTGGCGTGACCATGACCATCTCATTGGTGTCTGTCCAAGTGCCCCATGGAGTCGTTACCACGGGTCAGGTGGATAGCCAACAGTGAGTTCAATAGACGGCAAACGCTGTTCAGCCTCTCTGTCTCACTCGCTGTGCCTCAGTTGGTGGAAGCGCGTGCTGCGTTTATGTGGAGCACCGTTGCCACGGTAATAATATCTACAGTAGTGTCATCATCATCAGCCTATAATGTTCCCACTGCTGCACAGTGGAACGAATGTATGGGAGCGGTTGGACGTAGACATGTCCGAAAAATAAGAGTAAAATTATGGCAAACTAATGATGCCATCTTATTCGATTACTTAATGCCTTCATAAATTGTGGTGATGAATTTCTTCATAACTCCCATATTTCGGGAGTAATTTGAGAAAATGTGAAATTTTACTATGAAAATGAGTGTATCGAGCTCTCTCCCTCCTGATTCCGGGCTTGTTTCAAGTACCGGTCTCTAATATCGTAATGCTATTACTAAGAGCTATATTTAATACTAAGACACATAGTGCGCCAAATGTGCACTTTCTGGGATAAAAGGAAATGAAAATTTTAAAAAAAAACGTTTTTTCCCCATTTGTATTTACTTTAAACCGCAGACAGACTTATTAAGAGGTCTATAAATATATTATATATATACAGAAATATATATTAACAAAAATATTCACAAGAACTGATGAGAGTATGACTTTTAAGTAAGTTGATAATAAATTACCTAGTTTCATTAAAAGTACAATAAATAATTAAGATGTAAGCTCTAATTTACTAAGTTACACATTTTAAAACAATAACATCATTTAATTATCTTCGTCATCATCATCATCATCAATTAATTCAAATTCAGAATCGATGTCCGCTAAATCATTTATGTTAACAAATTCGATATCACTTTTCTCAGAATCCGTAAGCTCATAAAATTCCTTAAAAGAAGATTTTTTTACAAACTTATTTCCTTTTGGACGGATACTTGTAACAAGTGGATCAGAAGACAGTAAAAGATTGTGCATAATATCTTCATTGCATGAGATACTGCTATGCTTTCGAGAATGCCCCTCTCTATATTTTCTAAAATCTTTATTTCTAGCCTCAGATGCCTCTTCGGATAGAAAACCAATGGGCACAATTGACATGTTCTGAACTATGTCTGGCCCATGCATTAAAATTTTATGAAGTGAAGAAGGCATATAATACCATGGGTATAACTCCACGTAAAGCTTAGCAGTATCAAAGCAGAACTCTCGGAATTTAGTTACGTTGATCTTCTCTCCTGATGAAATACACTGCAAGATCACACAGATTTTTCTTAAAAGCATAGCATCTATTCCGGTCAGTTCAGCAGATTTAGTGTAGTTTTCAAAAAATCTCCTTGCCGAGTTGCCATTGTTGGTGGATCCACTGCCTTGTTTCACAACATCGAGAAGTAAGCCCGTTTCTCTTCTTACAGCCTCTTGAACTCTTTTCTTCCTGTCATCAACTTGCCTTTTTGCTATATCACCCCTTACTTGCCATGATTTTATGTCTAATTTGTAGGAAATGTGTAATAAGCATTCCATTGAGCGAATCCGAGCGTGAAGGGTGCTTAAGCTATATTTATACATGTCCTCGTTTGCGTGTTTATCTTTGATTAACTCTAAATTATTCATTTCTTTAGGACAAGCCTTGCATATGTCACACACTGAAGCTGCTGTATCGGATATAATGGAATGAATTTTACCATCAATCATTGTCAACAGCAGTTGGTGTTTGACACTAATTCCATCAGTGATGGTGGATGGAGTTAAGGCTTCAATCTCTGCTTCGATTTCAGCCATCTCTCTCTGCACATTTTCTTTGGTTTCCTTTATAAACTTAAACAATATTGGCCGGCAAAATGAAGTGGAAGATGGTCGCTCGTTTTCCCAAATTGTTACACCTTTTGAGACGAGCCGCAGTGGTACAAGACTAATCATAAAATTACTAGCAAGATCGATTTGCTCATCTTCACTCGTCCTTTGATGATAAATGCTTTGGCTAGATGATCCGTCAAAACCCCATTTGCTGGTCAATACGAGCTGTTGATTGGGATCAACAGGGGTTTCTAACGACCTAATAAGTCTTCTTGAGGTTAAATCCATCAAGGCTTGTAATTTGATTTTTGCAGAGCTCTCTGTAACTGTGAGATCTTCTTTGGCCGGATAGCACTTAATTTTTTCTTTAACCAACATGTAGTAACTCGGGTATTGAAGAGCTCCTTCTTGAGTGTTGAAATCCCGAAGAGTGTTATAGCGCCATTTCGATAAGTTCATCGATACATAAAGAGCCAATGCCTTCAAAGGGGATATTTCCCGTACCTGAATTGATTTACCTTCAATGAAGGCTTTGATTTTTGAGGCCTCTTCTGGATTCTCCGTCAAGTATTTCATAACATAAGCTGTATCGCTTTGTCCTGCCTTTTGAAGCGCCCTTTCGGCCGAAAACATAATTTCAGCGCTGCTACTGCTGCATGAAAGACTATCTTCAGTGCGTCTTCTTTTTTGCCGGTTACTAAGGTCCTCAAAAGATTTACGAGGACTAGGATGTGTACAAGTTGAAGCATCAGATTTAGCAGGAGAAATTATGGGCTCGATGACGTCACTTATATTTTCTGTAGAAGGTTCCATATTTTCATTCTGTAATTCCGGCCATTGAATTGCAGCCTGTAGCCAAATCTCATGTTTCTTCCGAAACTTATCTGTGCTTCTTCCAGACTGTGTCCATTTTGCATAAATGCGGTAGCAAAATCGACGACACCAGTCTTTTAAACTTGTTTCAGCACTTTCACATAACTGAACACAACTGTTATCTTTTAAAACACTGAACAAATAGTTAAAGTCGCGTAAATCTTTATGTGCGCGTGCGCATAAAGCAACGTGAATATCAAGATTTGTATTAAAATTTGGAAAATACATTGCGAGATTAGCTTGGATACAACGAGGTGTAAATCAACACTGATTTTAAAGTTACTAATAGTGACCTATTTATATAAAATCCAGGTATCCCAGGTATCCTTTGTTAAATATTGCAAGGTAATTAGTTATTGTGATAATTAGTAAATGATGCATGCTAAATTAGTGTATTAAGAGCCATTTAGTAATTAAATAATAGCAATGTTCTTATCAGTAATCATTAGTGCATCAGTTTTATATGTAAACCTTAAGTCCCTAATTATATATCCTAATTAGCTTATATCTTCTCTAATTGGCTGCTCAGAAATGTTATTGTAATAAGGTAAACCTTTAGAAAAACGGTTTTAATCAACAAAATAAACAAAAAATAAAAAAATTGTGTTATAAAATAAACATCACTCTTTATCCCAGAAAGTGCACATTTGGCGCACTATGTGTCTTAGTATTAAATATAGCTCTTAGTATTAGCATTATGATATTAGAGACCGCTACTTGAAACAAGCCCGGAATCAGGAGGGAGAGAGCTCGATACACTCATTTTCATAGTAAAATTTCACATTTTCTCAAATTACTCCCGAAATATGGGAGTTATGAAGAAATTCATCACCACAAGTTATGAAGGCATTAAGTAATCGAATAAGATGGCATCATTAGTTTGGCATAATTTTACTCTTTTTTTTCGGACATGTCTACGTCCAACCGCTCCCATACATTCGTTCCACTGTGCGTCGACGAGTCTTTTATAAGACATCGTTGCATGTACATTAGAGTTGTACCATAGTGTCATACAGTTTATCGATGTTAGTATCTAATTAAATTCAAAGGCCACAGTAGTTTGTTTTTATTATTCTTGAAATTTACACTTATTGCAACAATTTGGGTTGTTAATGGATTGAATGCAAATAAAACTATTTATTTACCAATCATTTAGTTTAATTATTGAGTTATATTATTAATAATTACTTTGAGATCATATTACTTACATGTCACTTATGAATAATATTATCACGTGATATTATTACATAGCAACAATTTTTATAACAGGAACTTTCTAATATTCTCACTAATCAGATTAATTATATGTATAAAATAAATCAGTGCTTACAATCGTTTATATTTTGTTAGAACAATAAAAACTGTAATGACAAATATTACAATACCTTAA
This sequence comes from Lycophotia porphyrea, assembly GCA_950005105.1. NCBI lineage: Eukaryota > Metazoa > Arthropoda > Insecta > Lepidoptera > Noctuidae > Lycophotia > Lycophotia porphyrea. The sequence continues at coordinate 214,165 of OX465392.1, forward strand.
GTTACCTAAATTAATTTAAGAATATAATATACGTCAACATGATACTACATCACTAGCAGTCGGCTCTGCACGACACGTCATGGGACTTACTTTTTTAACCATAAATTATTTTACTTTTTATCATCAAATATTTAAATGAGGAATATGCATTTTTGTTTACTGTATGCAACTAAATAATGTTTAGACATTCAGCTTTCAAGGTGTATCAATAAAATACATAAAAGTAATGATTTAATAGGTTTATTTTGTATTTTTCTGCGACCTGTTTTTTGTCGAGTATAGCCGTCGTTGGCGCACAGGGCACGCTTGCTCATGTCGGCTATAGCCGACATTGGCGTTCAAAAGGTTAAATAGATAGAGTGGTACTAAAGGATTTTTTTAGTATATAATTTGTCAACTTTCTGTACAGATTGGCTAAAATATAATGATATATGTTGGAGGTGTTGAAAAAAATAAGCCGTCTGGTGTAGGTTTCAACGAAAACGCTGCCCTTTAAGATATAACAAAATGATGAATGGTAGAATTGTATATCTTATGTAGGTCTACAGAAAAATCCGCGATGGATTATGTCTATCTCTTAAGGATCTCTAAGATCTACAAATAGCACAAAATAAAATAATTAAACTTCTATTCAACTACGATTATCACACACCCACATTCGAACTATACAAAAACACGAAAATAATGAGCATTAATCAACTTTACACATTCAATTCTTGCGTTCTCATTCGAAAAATTCTTAACAAAACCATACACAAACAGTTAATTCTTAACAAAACCATACACAAACAGTTGCCCTTTAACACGAAAACATCCAAATACAGCCAAAGAAACCCTAACCAAATCCAGACGCGCTCCCCGCGAACGCAATATGGCAGGAAAAATATAAAATACGAAGGTGTTCAACTTTACAACAGTCTACCAGCAGATATCAGGAACACATCTTCTTTCAACCTATTTAAAGCTTAACTCAGGCAGCACGTCACTAACAACACAAAACTATTAAGTTACTCACAATAATATGTCGACATCGTACCCACCTGTATTAAGCTAACAAAACTGTTAACTACTGGACTACAATTTACCTTAGTTATGTATTTATTCTGCAAGTGAACAATGTATGTTCTTTTAGAATAATTAAAGAATCTTTAAACCGATAATATACTATATCCATTTTAATACTTTGAAAATGGGCAAACTAGGTTCCCATGAGTTGAGGAAATGGGATCATCATGATTACTTTTGGTCGCGATAACCGACATCCACGCAGGCGAAGCCGCGGGCATCAGCTAGTTCAATTCATAAAATTATTAGAAAAATAAATAAAAATAAGACAGTACACAATATTTCCTATATACAAATTCTTAATCACATTAAATTACAAATTAAATTAAAATAAAATGGGAAAAACGAGTTCTTGCCTTTTCATATAAGAAAAGATATCATATATAAAGGTCTTTTCTCACTGATAAATACATATTTGCAATAGTGCAGTAGTTTTAGGCAGAACTGACACAACCATTTTGTCTTGTCAGTATAGTTTCTCCAAGCTATTTCATATATTATGTGTACTAAATAAAACAGTAGATGCTTTTCAAGGGCTTCTGCCATTCAAAAACTCGAATCATTGCTTGACAAGCTGAGAGCTAACTGAATTGATTCCTTCTGATTTTCTCATCTGTATAATTGACTAAATGTATAATGCAATTAGTGGCTATGTTGTCATATTCAGGTAATAGTATGTAATTGGCTACCTTGTTGTAATGTAATGCCAATTGCTATGGATTTTATTTGAGTAAACTCTACATGAAATGTATGGCACCCGATCTCTTAACGTTCTAACCAGAATCCATTTTCCTCGACACTCCCATGCACCCCCCCCCCCCCCCCCTTTATTTCATATATTGTTTTGTTTCACTTGAATGCTTATTCTCATGCAAAACTATTAAAGCCAATACTCAGATTGGTAGGAATAGGAGGAGCTCGTGGCAAAATAATAACAGCCGCTCGAGTCGATCTTTAGGTTAAGCCGTGCTTGCCTAGGTTGGTCGGCGGATTGGTGACCACCCATTACATACCGAGTTTCCTCCGTGCCTCGGAAAGCACGTTAAGCCGTTGGTCCCGGCTGTCATTTGAAAATCTTTGACAGTCGTTAGGTAGTCAGTGGCTCAAAAAAGTCTGACAACCAGTCTAACCAAGGGGTATCGTATTACCCAGTACTAACTGGGTTGTGGAAATCAGATAGGCAGTCGCTCCATGTAAAATATTGGTATTCAGCTGCATCCGGTTAGACTGGAAGCCGACCCCAACATAGTTGGGAAAAGGCTAGGCAGATGATGACTCAGATTGGTAGTAACAATTAATGAAGATTTAGATAAACATTCTCTTTGAGAGTTAGTACAAATTACACAATGTATCTGCCTATTTTCCTGGATATTATAGTTGTGCTTTTATGTTATGATTAAATACGGAATAGCTGCACATTTTGAGTGTCAATGATGAATTAATCAGATATAAAAAAAATATCTGTTGTGTGTAAGGCATTCATTTGTTCTCATCATGGTTAATTTTCAAGTCCAAACTTTAAAATACTTTCACTTAAAATAGCCTTTAAGTTGTGTTTTCTTACAGTCTTGATAATATGGTAATAGGCAGTCAAAGTAAAGGGAACATTGTTTCCATATTGTGTCCTTCACCTATAGTTTTAAGGTTTATGTCAGTAATTATATGATAAAGAAAGGTAATTAATTATTATGCAAAATTGTAAAACCTCCCAAAAAATACTCTTGCCCATAAGGGGTACATAAATTAATAACAACATTTCTGCGTCTCGGTTTTACGATTTTCGCTAACGATGCACTTAATACACTTCCCGTCACTCGACATTTAGTTATTTTAGTAATATAACGTAACGTAAACGGCCAACAATTAATTTAAACTTAAATTTAAATTAATAATTGGCCGAGAAGGAACTTATTTCTTGCGGTGTCTTTTGCGCGCGAAATAGAAAAGTGACGTTTCCTGTCATGTGTCTCCGGGACCGGTAAGGGTGACAGGATGTTATTATTCTCAAAAAATATTAATTTTTCTATTCTAAATATCGCGGTGTATAAGCGTAGTACGTTACAGGAATACTACACTGTTATAATAATTATTTGAAGATCGCCACGAAATAAAATTCCCCTATAATTAATATTCAAAAAATGTCAAACTGTAATAAAATAGAAAATTAAAATAGGTACAAATTCAATTCAAATTGGAGCAGTTCATTCCCAAGCTTTTTTGTCCCCGATATAATCTTTAACAGATACAAAGCTTTCTGGCAAAGCTTACGTTTTATAAAAGATTTGAATTAGTTCTCGAATGTAGCTTGGTAGTTTATTATAAAAACGTATACATAGGCATCTAAATGATTCACCGGTTTTCTTGAGCTTTGTTGTGGATACAATAAATTTGTTTTTTCCTTGTATTTATATTGTGAATATCACTATATTTCTTAAACAGCTTTATATTTATGTGAACATACAAAAGGTTTTTACAAATATAAATGCCGTATGAAATTACGTGATGAAAATAGCTTAACTACACTACCGATTAGTGTAGTTAAGCTATTTTCATCACGTAAGCTGTCTCTAAATCGGTTAAATTACCATTATTTCTGACTGCGTATGCTGCAGAGCTCAGCTATATGTGGCAATATGTGGGCCGCCCCACTAAAGCTTAGCGTCTAAAGTTAAGCCCAAGAACACCGTGCTATCTTCATCTTCAAGATTTAACTCTTCGCCGTTCACCAATACCTGTTTTCACCTGTACTAGTATAAACTTAATCGATTGGTTTTTTTTAAGAAGAAAATTATTATGATGTAAAAAGGTAAGTGTGTAGGTAGGTGCCTATCTCTGACCAAACGACGTGGGTAGACTACAGAGATGTTATGGATATGATATATCGGAACTGGATATGGATATAGGAATAAAATTACATCGGTTTCGGATACGGTTACGGATAAGTAATTATTGCGGATTATCCGTTAGTTTCGGTTACGGATATAATAAAAAACTAACTAGTTATGAAAGATGTTATGTTATGGCTAGAAATAACAAACAAACTGCAAGATTCACGTGGCGCACGAGCGGTGAAACAAAAACCTGTCGAAACAGGTCGTTTTATTTAGACTCTGCCCTACGAAACTATCCGAAACTTGTGAAACGGATACGGTTACGGATATATTTTTATTTCGGATATCCGATAGCTTCGGTTACGGTTACGGAGCTCCATAACATCCCTGGTAGACTAGACGGCACCAGTTGAAGCAAAGAGTTTAAACGAAATAGTTTTAATGTGGCGTTCCGTACTTTTGGCGTTGCTAATTAGAAATAGTAACAGCCAAGACAAAGGCTAGCGTATCTAATGACGAGCAACAAGAACGGTTGTGTAACGCGGCGGCGAGCGGAAGCTGAGAGGTGTGGGAGTGCTGGGGAGTGTTGCGTGCGAACTGTGTTGACGACATGGTTGGTGCAATGGCTGTGCGACTGGCTGCCGCGCTGCGTGTCACGGATTCAATCCCGCACGGAACAAATATTTTTTTAAGGCGTACAAGTAGTTGTTCCATGTCTAGCTGTTTGTGTATGTAAGTTTAAATGTTTTGTAAACACACCCACGATACAGGAAAAATTCCTAGTGTCCTAGTGTCCTGTCGTCAAGAACCTTTATCTCGGGAACGCGTGGAGGTACTTATCGAGTTGAAATTAGTCCCTTGAAGCTGTAAAAAAATCATTTTTTTAAGTTACATTTTTTTAGTTTTTAAGTTAGTTTTTTTAAGTGCGTAAAAAAAAGACGCGGCCGTTCACGCCGCAAAAAAAGTATATAGGGTACTTCTCGTTGACATAGAATCGTGTTTGCTAAGTAGTAGATTAGCTACGTAAATTTAACTACGGCTATAAGCCGATCAAATATTTAGACATTGACCTTGTATAAATTCCTAAGAAGCTAAAAATTTTCATGAACATTAGGGATACCATTATAATGAAATTGTGAAAAGTCCCCATCGATCCCATGTGTGCAAAAAAAAATACGAGGGCAAAGTCCGCTAAAATGGGCTTTTTAGATTATTTAGCGAAATGATTCGTTTTATGAGAAAAATTGTTCACACAAAAATTATAGATCATTTAATTATCTATAAAAATATCATTTCACTTTTTCCCTAAGATTAACCATTTCTGAGAAAAAGCGATTCTAAAATTTACTAAAGTTAGATTCTCCTTAATAGCTAAAAAATAATTCTAGAATATCTTCAAAAATGACGGAGATATTAAACGTTAAAGTACGACTGGAAATAATAAGTGCAAACCCACTTTACAAATCAAATTTTATGAACGTAATCACTAGTAGAGAATAATGGAATTTGAACTAAATTAGTCTTTGGCGGTACACCAGTGCACAAAATAACTTCGCGATACTATCACATAAACACTAAGTGCAAGCCACTTTAGCCACTTCACAAATCAAATTTAAGAAATCAGCATAACTTTTCTTTCCAATCTGCTCTGGAGCTCTGAGCTTCTGCGCCGGCAGCACAATATCGTCGGCAAGCAGCATACACAGAACGAAACCGTAAACTCGACCAAATCGGCATTTTGTTTTTTATTTTTTATTTTTTTTTAGCATTTGTGTGGATTCGGTACGGGTGAAGAAAATGACTTTATTAAAAGTGCGTGCTACTTTCCCTCCCGTATACATATTATACAACCGGTGTGCCCGGTGTGAAATCACAAGCGATCTTCTCAGCAGAGCAGTTCCCTTCCATATGTTGTGATCAATTATCATATCCATATCACCACGATCTTTTACAAAGAAGTCATGTAGTAGCATCATGGTGCAAGCCGCTAGTGGTGGCGTGGCCATAGTAGCTCCTGTGGTAGTGGGACTAGTGGGTGGTGCAGGTCACGCGGCGGCCGCTGATCGATAGCGGCCGCGATACTGCCGCATAACGACCGGCCTACTAGCCGCTACAACCGTGCCCTACTTGACTCGACATTACTTCATACGTGCATGACACGTATATATGTATACTTTCTTTGCTGCACTTGGTGTGCAGCAGGCTCAAAAGTGTAACTTACTATTATTCTCTCTTTAATGTCAATGTTAATTCGCTTTACTAAAACATATTGAAATCCGAGAAACTTCGTTAATCATCGTCATCAAGTGTGTAGTGTTTTGTAGCCTGCACTTAATATCTCATTTAAATTTAAAAAGCGAGTAGTGACGCCTTGTCAGACTCATTGTGCTCACCTGGTGACGTTGATGATGTCATTTGGTTTGTTAGTTTAGGCTTGCCGTCTTGCCACTTAACGTTTGCCATTGCTCGGTTATATCGGCCACCTTGATCCACAAGTAATTCTTCTGAATATTCCTAATACGATAACGCAGTTAAACTCCAAGCATAGTCTTGTGGATAGCCTTTTATGCGTACCTATCAGCTTGAGTCCTTACCCATGCCTTCATGCGCAAGTGGCAACGTACAGAGCGTATGAAAACAATTTAGTTTAGACATACTGCATTATGTTGGAGTACCTATTACAAATTCCGTATCATTTATGTGTATTACGCCCCTGACAAATTATTACAACACCCAGCTAGACGCCAGACAACACGACAATACGCCCTAAAAACACTTCTACTACTACGGACTACTTAGGGAAGTAGTTTTAAAAACTGTTAAACATTCGGCAAGTTGTTATGATCAGTTGAAAAAAATAATGGGCAGTTATTTTGTTTTGGCTTGTGTTTAAACGCCTACCAAAAATGTACCTATTTTATAAATTCGGAATACCTGCCAGAATGGATAAATTCTCACAAAATTGTATTTCCTATAGTATTGTAGAAATAAACCTATCTTCCTTTTTATTCTATGGCTATGCCATAAAGATTTATAAACGCCTTTGAAGTTAATTACTACTATCTGACAAATCGTAAGCAATCAGTAAGGATCGGCACTGTAGTGAGCGATGAAGAACAAATTGATTATGGCGTTCCTCAGGGGAGTATACTGGGTCTAACATTGTTTTTAATATGTATACATAAATGACTTGTATAGTCTCAAAATATCAAATTGTGATATAAATACCCACGCAGATGATACCGTCTTACTAACACATGGAGCAGACTGGAATTCTACCAAAGAACATGCCAAAAATGGACTGTGTACTATTAAGAAATGGCTAACCGATAACCTACTTACGTTAAATATAGAAAAATCTAAATTCATCCGTTTTCATTTACCAAGTTCTCCAGTTCCACCAGTCTACAAATTTATTGAAACTTCATACATGTGCCGATCCTACGGGCTGCGACTGTTTGTCCTTAATGCGAGTGACCAGCATCAAATACCTTGGAATAGTGTTAGACGAGCAACTTGATTGACGCCCACAGGTGGTTACTCTCACAAACCGTATTCGAAAGCTTATGTATATTTTTAAGAAGCTCAGATCTACTGCAGATAAATCTACAATCTACATGGTATATAGGGTGTAATCAGACTCTCGTTTTAGATCATACCTGTGAACCTTCTAGCTACGGAGATATTATAAGTTCCAACTTCCCCAAGTTGGAACTTATAATATCTCCGTAGCTAAGTAGCGTATAAGTTTTTTTTTAAATACATGTTTTTAATGTAAGATTTTTACTTTAAGCTCCAGGACCCTCTTACTATTCAATCCATTCATCAGCACAATGTTTTGAGTGCGTTACATTGAGTCCTACTATAAAACGTGATTTCTCAGCCCAAAAAAAAGTCTTTTCTCAGCACTAATTTTTGCGTAAAGTTACTCGGTTTGATGTACATAATGCTTAGTTGACGGCACTGTGAAGAGTCTGTTTACACCCTGTATACTGCCTTCTGCCAATCTATACTAACCTACTGTATACCTATATGGGGTGGTACCTATAAAACCCTATTTCTTATGCTGGAAAGATCGCAGCGAGCAGTCTTGAAGGTGATTCATCATAAGCCTCGATTGTATCCAACCACCAAGCTACATGCTGAAGTCCGCGTACTGACCGTGAGACAGCTATACATACAAAAAACCATTTTCCGAAGACCCTGCCGGCTAACTCTAAATGAAATAACAAAAAAAAAGCGCTCCGGTGCAGTTGTATGTCCCGGCGTTAGCTGCAAAACAGCTTTTGCAAGCCGCCAATATGAGGTCGCTAGCTCAAGATTGTACAATGAGGTAAATAAAATACTGGCAATATATAGTTTAACCAAACGTGAGGTTGAACTATTGGTTATTAACTTTGAGTTATGATCAGACAGAATTACTTTTAATAGTTAAAAAGTAAGTAGGTACAATAGGCGTCTAGTTTTGTTTGTATATGTAAGTGGTAGACATATATATTTATTGATATTATTTTGTAGTTAGTCTAGTAACTTTACAGTAAGTTTATGTTATTTCTTTTATTCTTTATTTTTTCTTTAAGCAATTACTTTGTTATGTTTTACAGTCCCATAAGTTAAAGGTTGTATCTAAGTCAACAGCTCACTAACTCCTATAATACAAGCTTGACTTAGTTTGGAAGTTACAGAATTATCATTCTTTGTGACAGCGTACAATCTCAAAACTAAGTTTCTAATTTGCTATTAGATTAAGAAATTGTTGTACCTACTTTGATGGAAGTAAAAATATTTACTTATATTTATATGTCGGACTCGGATGAGTTATGTACTTAAAATTAAACACAAGCGCCTTTGTTAGGCGTTGTGCTGACCCTAGAGGTATGGTGTCAGATACCAAACGACCATGGTTCCATAGAATCGACAGTGATCGTTCGGACGTGGTCGCGACAAATGCTGGTCTAGGAGCTGCTAACTGACTCTGTAACAATGAACTGCGAACAAGTTAAAGGAGATATTTCTCTAGTTTACCCGTATCCCATTCTACGCCCACAACTTCTGACTCTATATAATGTCACTTACTACGCCCTGGCCCGGGTGCTAAGTACCTGATTGCTACATATAATATAATTTATAAAATAGTCTATTGTGTGTAGATTTAAGTATTAAGAAGTTAACTAATATCAATTACATTTTATGTACATTATATACAGACTACAAAAAGAACAAAAATAATGCTAAAAAAAGGGAAGACTAAATGTAAGTACCTACATATTTACAACGACAACAATAGGACACTTAGGCGACAAAGTACTATTATTATTTACTAACTTCTGCCCGCGACTTCGTACGCGGATCCTGTTGCTTATGCCAGCGACAACGGGGTCGTTAAAATCGAAGATCTGAAACGTCTGATGTAGAATTCTAAGGCCCGGGGACGGGAAAACAACGGGATGAGCGAGACTATTGGAGACGTTCCAGATCTTTCATTTTTGTAAGACCACAGGAAATGCCCATCGGACTAAACAACTTTTGCTAAGACGTCATTCCTTAATATGTTATAATGTCGCTGGTCTTTGGAGTTCCACAACAGGTGTTCCAGATTTTCTGATTTATTCTCACAGCAGAAAATGCTCTTCACTTGGAATAATTTTCGCTATGGCACCATTTTTATATCTCTTATACTTTAGCTGGTGGTAATCACGCCTATATAGAATCCATCTTACGATATGGGCTTATTATGTGGGGTAACAGCACGGAGAGCATTCGTTGCGCAAAAGAAATGTATTAGAGCCATTTGTGGTATCCGTCCTGATGAGTCATGTAAACCGTTCTTTAAACAGCTAGGTATATTCCCACTTCCGTCACTCTACATTTTCGAAATTTGCAGTTATGTTTATAATAATAAGGGATTGTTTAAAAGAGCCTATCAATTGAACTATCGAAATAGAGATCCATGCAGACTTGCATTGCAGGATATTCCAAAATCAGCCAAGTATGCGAAAAGTTTCCTAGTAATGTGTATACGTATTTATAACAAAATACCAAAAGAAATAAAATTGTTATTTAATATTAACTCATTTAAAAATAGATTAATGAAATGGCTGAATGAACATAATAATATGTTTTATGACAAGTTATAAAGGTTGTAAACAGACTCTTAACGAAGCCGAAAGGCACTTGTTCTCCCCATCATTGCGATCATTTTTTTGCTCTAGACCATACCTGGAAACCTTCTAGTTACGGAGATATTGGGGGTCAAAGTTCCAACTTTTTCGGAATGTTTTTTTTTAATACATGTTTTTTATGTAAAATTTTAACTTTAAACACCTCCACGACCCCCTTTCTATTCAATCCATCCATCAGCACAATGTTTTGAGTGCGTTACATTGAGTCCTACTGTAAAACGTGATTTTTCAGCCAAAAAAAAAAGTCGTTTCCCAGCACTAATTTTTGCGTAAAGTTACTTAGTTTGATATACATAATACTTGGTTGACGGCTTCGTGAAGAGTCTGTTTACACCCTGTATATAATAATTTATATAACTATATGGAAAAACATAATATCCTTGCGGAAGAACAAAACGGTTTCAGGCAAAGTAAATCTATTAACAACGCATTTTACACTTTCCTCAAAACGGTACTAAAAGGTATTCATAGTAACAAAATATGTCTCTGCACTTTATATGGATTAAATAAATTAGAAGAGTATGGAATTCGGGGAAACGCTAGAGATCTCATAATATCATATTTAAGTAACAGAGAACAACAAACTGAACAGTACTGCAATATTAGTATCTGAAGACCCCACGACATATGAACACGAAATGAACAATACGCTATCATCTGTAGTAAACTGGCTAAATTTAAATGAACTTAAAATAAACTTAACTAAAACATAACACTGACACACAATAACTTTCAAAACTAAAACTTCAAAATTAAGTAATTTCAAACTAAATTATGACCAAATAAAAATAGAAAAAACAAACAAAAATAAACACTACAAAATTTCTTGGACTACACATAGACTCGGACATGTCATGGAGGACACATATTGAACAATTATGTACTAAATTAAGTCGGTATTCATATGCCCTCTATATGCTTCGTAAAGTGGTAAATCAAATTGCACTTTTATCTGCATACCACGCTTACGTTGGTTCGACACTAAAATATGGTATAATGTTTTGGGGGAATGCCACTGAGAGAGAGACGTGGAGATACTGTCTTTAAAGCCCAAAATCCCGAACAATATCTGCATTAAAACCTACATATACGTACCACGTGGTTCCACGTACTTCTGCCTTGTTGCTAAACCCATCAAATGTTTACCTAGATACTGTTTCAAGAACTTAGAACTGTTGCGATTATGCAACAGTTCTAAGTGGTTAGTTAGCCAATCATCACTGTTGATTGGTGTCAGTACTTCCCATTCACTGAAAAACTGTTGCCAAAAATGTCGAAACTTTCCCAGTGGACATCGAACATCGAACATCGACAGACATTCCATGTTCTCACCGGCTGGAATCCTGTAGTAAGTCGCTGAATCAGTTGTATGTTTGACGGGTACTCTTTTACGTAATTTAGTCCATTGGTACGCTTCAGTCCATTGTTTGAGAGTAATGGTGGATTGTTGGGTTGCGGGGTGAATAAATAAAGGGAAACGATTGTAATTTTAGTTTGACAATAATATATTTTGGATTCTGGTAGCATAAATGATAACACTAAAGCTATTTAGAACTGTAATTTTCGGTATTAATGTTAGAGTTTCAGTGAAACTACACACACCGGCAAAATTAGAGGAACATAAAAAACATTAATATTTTTTTAGGATTTAATGCATTTTATTTATTGTTTCCGGTTTATTTGAGTGTTTGTTTATTTTATGAAAGAAAACAACAAAAAGTGGGGTAGTTAGAATTGATTTATTGAGAAATAATAAAAATGGTCGTAACTGAAAAATATTGAACTCTTAAATTTACTGAGAAAACTTAGAATTAATAGCGTGTTACCTCCACGTGCTCTTCTTAGCGCTTCAATACGTCTACCCATGCTCCTGATGACACCTCCAATCATTTCCTGAGGCAAAATGTCCCATTGTTCAACCAGCGCCAATTTCAATTCTTCGACATTCCTAGGGGCTGGATTTCTTTCTCAGACCCTGCGTCCAATTATGTCCCAGACATGTTCTATTGGATTCATGTCTGGAGATCGTGCAGGCCAGTCCATCTGCGTTATGCCGATCTCATTAAGGTAATCCCGCACTATGCGCGCAGTGTGGGGGCGTGCATTATCGTGCATAAACACAAAATTTTCGCCTATGAATGGAGCAAAAGGGATAACATGAGGTTCTAGGATCTCCGTTATATACCTGTGTGCAGTCAGAGAACCGCCATCAATGATGACTAGAGCGGTGCGTGCCGTTAAACTTATACCACCCCACACCATTACCGACCCGCCACCGTAAGCCGTCGTTTCGGAAAAATTTGCTTGATGGTAACGTTCTCCTCGATATCTCCACATCCACTCCCTTCCGTCAATGAAATTTACACAGTAGCGGCTTTCGTCGGAGAATTAAACTTGACTCCACTCATCGGACCAATTTTGATACTGACGGGCGAATGCTAATCTGGCAACTCGATGGCTCACTTCAAGTATTGGCGCTTTTGCTGGCACGTATGACTTCAAACCAACTTCATTCAACCTTCTCCTCACTGTTCGTTCACTAACACGTACGTTACGCACTTCTTCCAAGACATTTCGGGTCTGAACAGCCGTTTGACGACGATTTCTTAAAGTTTGCACCCTTATAAAACGGTCGTCTACGGCACTAGTTGCACGATTCCTGCCTTGCTCTCGCCTGCGCACGTAGGATCCTGCCTGTCTGTATCGTTGCACATTACGGTGGATCACGGATACTGATACACCCAACGTTCGAATGACTGAACGGTAGGTGTTACAGCCCTGGCGACTTCAGTTGCTGGCAAATCACTCATTCTGTATGCGATACAATGTTAACTCTCCAAGCAAAACAAACAAAATCAGCTAGGGCCACCATTGACTGCATAAACCAACTTCCTTATCAAAAACACTTAGAAGCGTTAATTGTAAACAAACACTTAAGAGGGTACAATTTCTAAGAGGAGAATTTGTAAGAGGGTTGAAAAATGACAAAATGGCCCATTATGCTATGTTGAAAAAGGGTAATCATTCAAATATCAGCACCACTTGTCGAAACACCCTTAGGTTTAAAAAAAAGGCACCTTTTTTTGCGTTCCTCTAATTTTGCCGGTGTGTGTATTTGGTGAGCATTTATCCATTTTGGTAAACGAAATGAATATAAATACAAAACGCAGAATTATTCTGATGACTATATATTTATTTTGGAACTTAAAACGTTGTATTTTAGGCACCTCGGTATAGAGTGCGTTTAATTTACATGAGGTTATTATATTTTACTTGGTAACTAAGTACCAATTTTATTAAGTACTATATTTTACTTGGTAAGTAAGTTAGGGTCTAAAAATTATTTTTTTTAGCATTTAAATTGAACCCTTTTATTTTCGGCGGTTAGTAAATTAGTGCAACAGTAAAACGTGAACAGTAATAAAAAAAAAACAATTGGCAGGTTATTTCATCCTACAATATCAGTAAGTACAAAAACTGGCAAAGTGCGAGTCGGACTCGCGCACGATGGGTTCCGTACCATATACTGAAAAAAAAAACACGTTTCTGGCTGTCTGTCACCAGGCTGTATCTCAAGAACCGTAATAGCTAGACAGTTGAAATTTTCACAACATATGTAATTATGTTGCCGCTATAACAACAAATAATAAAAATATTTAATATTTAATAATTAAGGGGGGCTCTCATACAAGAAACCCGTACCATAAACCGAAAAAAAAAACACGTTTCTATACATTATACATCATCTGTGGAAATTTCAACTGTCTAGCTATCACGGTTCATGAGATACAGCCTGGTGACAGACAGCCAGACAGACACAGATGGACAGCAGAGTCTTAATAATAAGGTCCCGTTTTTTGTCCCCTTTGGGTACGGATCCCTAAAAATACGGAAGTAGACTAATAAATAAATGTCCAGTAAAAATGTTATAATGGCCAGTTAGATAAATAGTTCGGCGATAACAGAGCCAGCGAAGTGAGCTTGGGGCTTGGGGCTTGGGACACCACGACCCGGATAGCTTTGGTTCGTAAGGGATGGTGGGGTATAGAAAACGAGCGAAGCGAGCGAACTAAGATCCCGCCACTTCGTGTTACGTTACTTCAAAATTAAAGGCAACTGCGCCTAATTAAAAAAAAAACAACGGGTTGCACTCCGGGAGTGTTGGCAGAAGAGAAGACTTGAAACAACGCCATCTAGCTTAAATATCAGAAATTTCAATAGCTTTCTGCAAGAACGAAAGATGTCGCTGCCGTAGAAAAAAACTTGAAAAAACGCCATCTAGCTTAAACTACACGCACACTCGCACAAGCGCCCTGCGGCGCCGATTCGATATGACGATTTGACTATCTGACGTGAGTTTAACATTTTTTACCCATCCCAAAAAGTGCACAAAGCCAATAAAGAAGTTTTCACTTAAAACAAAATATCTATCAATCAAAGCGAATATATGAGAAATCGATAATCAATTTATCAAAAAATAACCCAAACCTTTGGTTTAACAGCGTCATAACGTTCATAATAATGAAAAAAAAATTGAAACTACCCTTGCTTTTCTAGGCAGCTTACTCAAAATAAATGTATGACACTTAACGTGCAATTACAGGGGATCTAAAATTACCACTTTTAGCAATTCCTCTAAAAGTAATTCATTTTCTGAATTCCCAGCGGATCATTAGCAATTCTGCTAATTTTCGTAAAATGGTGACACATGGTAGCTGAATCATACTCAATTCATTTCATATCCAGAATCATATTTGTTGTAAATGTTGCCACGTGAAAAATAAAAGACCGTATTTTTACCGGTTATTTTTTCTCTTCAGATTTTATTAATTATATTAATTTTATTGGAAGCATTCCAGTGATTTAACCACTATTTCAATAAAAGACAAATATGGCACAGTTAAAGAAGTTAAAGACTGCAAATAAGGTCTTAGAAAGGGAATTTGAAATGATAAAGATTGACTTTTTGGCCTGGCAACATGCGCATAGATGTCTATCCTTGATGGAGATGTCAAGACGTCAAGTCAGCTGTCAATTGGTCTATTTGTTGTTATTGGAAACCAATAATTTTGTTGTATTTTTGTTTTCAATGGTATTTTCTCAAGCAGTATTTATTGATAACTAGGCGTACAGTACCTCTGCTAACCTATTTCTGGCTAAAGCTGCGACCCCACCGGATATACTTCTACATTCACGTATATGTAGCTACTAAATGATACTGGAATTCGACAAAAAGCCCATAAGGTCGTTGTGTTTGAAGAGATGGCTGAAATTCATAAAGGAGCTGTTTGAACAATTATCTTGTTATTCCGTCAGGATATAGAAATAAGCAAATTCAAGGGATTTTTCATTTTCACGCTGATTTCGTGTGACGTGTCGAACCATACCAAAGTTATTGAAGGCAGCATGTAGCGAGCTGTTCACACCACAGAAGACCTCCGAGGGGCTGGGACTAAGGAATGACGAAGAACAAGCAGAAAAACAAACCGAGTTAAATAGTGTAGTGTGTGTAATATTGGTCAGAATTTTTCAATACCAATGCGTGTATTTGTTGTGTTCCAATATTCGATATTACCATATTTTGGTTTGAATCTGGTCAACCTGCCTTCAAATCACAGAACCTTTTAACTAAAAGGAACAGAAGAGGATTACATTTATGCATTATCCAAACCTGTTATGTGTAAAATGAAACTCTTTCAAAATACAAATAACTTAAACATGTGTGAACTCGTAGAATTACCCGTACACAGAATTTTAATATTTAGGAGTACCATGTTATAATGAAAGTAGTTGACCTATCCTATATATTTTTTGTACCTATGTATGTATTATATATGATGTATTGTAATTTGTAATTTTCATGCCATTGAGAAGAGATTGTTGAGTATGACGGAATGTGTTCTGCACTGAAATAACTGTAACATCCTTTTCCTTCACATTTTATGCAAATAAAGATGCTTAAGTACATATGACTCTCATTACATGTTTTATACATTTACTTTTAAACAGTACATAGACTTAAAATGTGAGATAATTCTGATTTTTGACATTGAAATTAGTCATCATCTCCCTAGCCTTTTCCCAACTATGTTGGGGTTGGCTTCCAGTCTAACCGGATGCAGCTGAATACCAGTATTTTACATGGAGCGACTGCCTATCTGACCTCTATGACCCAGTTAGTACTGGGTTGTATGATACCCCTTGGAGTTGGTAAGATTGGTTGTCAGACTTTGAAAATGTCTGTTAAAGTTAAACCCATGTACAATTTTTTAAATCGATAGATATCCTTTATTCGCCAATAATGTTGCGTATTTTACACGAAAATAAAGTAGGTAACCTTACTTTTTTCGTTTAAATTCAATAAATTATTGGACTCTTTTTTTTGTTGTAACCTCTTTTTGCAGATGTTATATTCTTGTCCCAATTTTATTTTTTACCTTTTTCCATTTCGTAAAGTCCAAAATATATCATTATTCCAATATTTCTTTACAAAATCTGTAAAATGAATTGTGAGATTTTGCTCTTGACAATCTTTTTATGAATCTGCTTATTGACAGCAAAGCAATTCATAATAAGTGAACCATTTTACGAATCTCCATACAATACTGTCAAACCAGTGTCTGACAGATGAATTAAGTAATATGAATTGGACGCAGATAATATTATGAATTGTCAATTTGTGGCCATTTTAGGAATTGAAATGTGAATCACATTTCTATATATATTATTATCCTAATATGATTCTGCCAATGTTACCATTTTAGGCCCCCAGAAACGACTTCACTGTCTTATTAGCTTTCAAAATTGGTATCACAGTACCCACTTCAAGATACGTATGGATACTAATAATTAATAGTTGTTCCAGACCAGGTAGTATTTTTGGAGATGGCTTGCTTGTTTTTGTTTTGTTGCTGATGTGTCATGTTTATCAAAGTTATGGTCTGGTCTTTTGTGTATTATTTGTTCAGGATCACAAACATCGTGTTTGTAACCCATGCTATTTGACAGTGAAGGTAGTAAGTAAACTTATTTTGCTTGATCTTAATACATACATACATACATAAACTCACGCCCTTTTCCCATGGGGGTAGGCAGAAACTACAGAACGCCACCTGCTACGATCCTTACATACTCCTTTTGCCTCGTCCACGTTCATACATCTGGTCATACACGCACGCCGGTTGCGAGTACTACGCACCTGACCTTTCTGAAGAACCTCACCAATGAGGTCAGCGTATGTTCTTCTAGGGCGTCCCCTCCCGGCGTTGCCACTCACATCTGCCTTGTAAATACCTTTTGTTAGTCGCCTTTCACTCATCCTCTCCACATGACCAAACCATCTAAGCATACTTTTTTCAATTTTTGTCACTACATCTTCTTTTAAGCCGCAACGTTTCCGTATAACCTCTTGATCTTAATAATTCAGGCTAAACCTTCTTGAAATGATGTCACTGACTCTTTTACTTATTGGATGTTCCATTTCAATCTTCTTTTGTGTAAGTAAAAATAAACACGATTGTCAAAATTTGTAAAATTAGTAGATAATTCTAACAAAACCAACTTTTGATATTCTTTTTTTTTAAGATTCGCGATACCTTATTTTGTCATCATCATTCTCTGACCTTATTTGATTTTGTTTCGAATCGATGCAGTTTGTCTTTTTCTTCCTTACATCCTTGGTAGCCGTCATCTTAGAATTCGTATCCTTCTTAGCCATTATTATTTCTCAAACGTTCCCACGTTTGGCGTTTATTTTCTTATAAATAAATATATTTTTGAGTTTCTTTTTCATTTTGCAGGTTTGACTTAAAATGATACCCGCATGTTTTAATAATTCTAATCAGAATTTACATTATCTGCTTAAAATTAAACTGCGTTAAATGTGCGATTTTGTACTTACTGAAGTTTGTGATCCCGACCGACTAAGACCCATAGGACTAGATAACCATAACAAACATGACACCTCGGTAACAAAACAAAAACAAGCAAGCCTTCAACCAAATATGCGTTATAACCAGTGTGTACTACCTCGTCTGAAACAACTCTTGTTAGTATCCATACGCTTCTTGAAGGGGGTACTGTGATACCAATTTTGAAAGCTAGTAACACAAGGAAGTCGTTTCTGTAATTTGCACTTTATGACGCTGTTAAACCAAAGGTTTGAGTTATTTTTTGATAAATTGGTTTTAAAAATATTTATTCGTTTATGCGCTCTCTGAAAAGAATCATATCAACCTTCTGAATCAAATCAAATCTTTATTGCTGAACACAGTATAGATACATTGCAAGATGTTGAGTGAATGCGCAGTCCACTATGTTCTACCGATTAAAGCATGCAAAATTGTACGTAGTCACACGTTACAGCAAGAATATAATAAAATCAAATAATGTTCATTTGACATTATTTGAAAAATCAAAGAAAATCAATAAAATTTAAAAAATCAATAAAATCAAATCAAATTAAGTCAAATAAAATCAAACAAAATCACATAAAATAAAATCTGAGCGACGTAGACATAGATTTCTCTCAATTATCAATTTTTGGTCGAGAGAAGGAAAATTTCCAAAAAATCCTATAAGTTCGATTCCTCTGACACCACTCAGATAGGACCCTTAGTTATCGGGTCAAATTTGTTGCAAATGAGCAGTCGCAGTCGCAGCATGGCAGTCGGGTAAAAACACATTTACATAGGTACCGCCTTCGTAATCATTAGTATTTTATGTTATTTTTTTTTATTTAGTTTCACAAACTCTTTCTTAAGAACGGCAATGATTTCCTACGAAATACCTAAATGAGCATAATTTTTTTTGAAAGTAGGAATGAGGATCAAAAATTCACGAAAAATTATGGATTCCTAAGATAATTTTGGTGTAGCTGCAACGGTAAAGGATACTGCACCAACCCCTTTTACTGCCCCGCGTGAGCATATATAAGGTTTCATAAATATACGGAGAAGGAATATAGTCATTAAATATACTGCTAATGGCACTTAGATACAGCTGTTTTTAAAATCATCTCTTTCGGGTTTTGTTCCGAATGCCAAAGGAGCTTTGAAGCAAATAGCAGTGACTCACGCGACTAGTCCGCCGAGGAAGGCGACGGGTCCGCCGCCGATGAGCCTGATCTTGCGGTGGCACGAGTCGAACAGCGACAGCCTCGCGTGCGGCGGCGGCGGAAGGCCGACCATGCCGCCCGTGGTCGCGGAGCGCAACATCAATCACTAGCACATGAGCACGAGCAGAGCGTGCCCGGCCTCCGACACGACGCTAGCCTGGCGCGAGGGCGCAACAAACAACAGCTGAGAGCGCGTCCGCTCCGCCGCGCATCGCAATACATGTGGCTGGGCAGGCGGCCTGCGCGGAACTGCCGCGTGCCGCCGATCCGTCCGTCGCCCGCCTCTCCACCGCGCTGCCATACATACCCCCCTCAGCCCGATCCCACTCGCTAATCTATTTGACATGACTTTGAAACAGTGTTCTATTGATTCTAGTTTTTCTGGCGTTTTCAAGTGAACGAATGTTTTTTTTTTATTAATGTGGGTAAAATATACTTAATTAAACATTCAAGTACCAAGGGTCCGCTACAACAAGCATTCAAAAGAAGCAAAACAAAGCCATATGGAAGTTTTTGGGCAGAAGGTCGCGCCGCGCGTCGTGATCAGCTGACGATGCGGAGAGTGGCGCGAGGCGATGAAGGGATGCGGTGGACGAGGGGAGGGGGGAGGGGGGCGGAAGAGGGCCCAAATTATTGAAGTCGACGCACTTATACCTACTCAACATGACGTAATTTTGCACACAATGAAAGCAATTGACCTCTACAATTATTGGCGCGCCTTTAGGCGGCACAGCGTGATTTACGTTGAAATTTCGAATTAAAGTACCTATATGAGTAGTTAATTTCCTAAACAAGTATTTTATAAATCTTGACATAGTATAAACAAAGCGCCTCCCGCTGTCTATTGACTGTACGCTTAGCGTGACTCAAGAGGAAGGTTTATAGGGATCATTATTATTAGTGTTACATTACCCGTGCGAAGCCGGGGCGGGTCGCTAGTTTATAATAAGCAGACATCGAATATATTCGGAAAAATGTGAAAGATTTTAAAGTTTTCATGACTTTAAATTTTGAAATGAAATGAATTTGATTATTAATAATAAAATTCGACTTCTTTGCATGTGTTAATAAAATCTTATTATGTATATTGTGGATTTCAATTTAACATTAGGTACCCACTCATATAATCATTTTTCTTTAATAATACAAATTGTCAATTGGCAAAACATAGCGCACTAGCTAATTTTTACGATCTTGTATGTAATTATTACCTACTAGCTTTTGCCCGCGGCTTCGCTCGCGTTAATTTAGAATTTGAAATTCAATTCGGGTTGTACTCTGCTTCGCTATCATCACTTTACTACATAGAACAAAAAAAAGTCGCTGTCGCTGTCTGTGTGTCCGTATGTATGCTTAAATCTTTATAACTGCGCAACGGATTTGATTGAAGCGGTTTTTTTTAATAGATAGAGTGATTCAAGAGGAAGGTTTATATGTATAATACATGTATAATATTGTAGAGAAACACTGATAAATTTAGAGGTTTCTAATGTGCTGTCGTAAATAAACACATTTTTTTGCGCTTACATTGCAAACGCTGGCTGAACCCCACGAGATAAATCAAAATAATGTACTACAGTATTGTACACCTTAAAAAGGTCAACAAAAAAGTCCACGATGGTAAATGTCTATCTGTTAAGGATAACCCACAATAACCATTTTTTTCTTTTACATTTTACGGGAAAAAATGGCTTATTTACGAAGTGATTTTAAGCAATACAGCATTAATCCTTATCCAATTAAGTAAATTAATTAAATACATTGTCCATTTAATATAGATCAATATGGCCTTTTACAGCATGTAATTTAAATGAATATTTTCGAAAGCCTGCGATTTGTATGGTTTGAAGGTTTTGATTGCCCATTTTATTCCGTCTACGGTTACTACCGTGCGGGCTCTGGACCAGTCCTGGTCATTTGGTGTGTGCATTGGCTCACTTGTCCATGCTGTATCTTCGGAGAGATTGCAGCCTGGGAAGTGGGTTTCCAGAAGGACTTTGCTAGTTTCGTAGTCTGATTTTGTGTAAGTGTTGTCTGGGTTTTTCAGCGACCCGAGGGTGCGATCCTGATCAGTAGATAGGATCTTCCTTACTCGCGCGGCTTCGCTGTTTGATTCGATGTCCTCACAGAATTTCCGCCAGGCCGCCCTGCTGACGGTCCTGACTTGTTTCTTGAAGGAGTATTGTATCTTTTTATATAGGTCCCAGTCCTCTGGGAGCCTGGAGTTTTTAGCTCTGTTGAATTGTTTGCGCATCGTTTGCCTGAGCTTGCTGAGTTCTGCATTCCACCAAGAGTTTCCCTTGCTTTTGGTGTTCGGCTCTGGTAGCTTGCAGCAGGCATGATAGGCTTCTATTATGCATTCTGAGAGTTTTGTTACAGTGTCTTCAAGTTGTTTGGGATCCGTTAAAATTAGGGGTGTTTGGTGCCGTGTTAGCAATGTGGCCAGAAGCCGCCTGTAGCCGGGCACGTTGGTGCGGCGCGGATTACGCCTAGGTTTTGTTTTTTAAATTTTTGTGTTTGCTTCTAGTGAGAAACGAATCCTTCGGCGGCGCGGATTACGCCTAGGTTTTGTTTTTTTTTGTGTTAGCTTCTAGTGAGAAACGAATCCTTCTATGGTCGGAGCAGGAAGGCTCGTTGGATACGTGCCAGTTGGATATAAGTATTGTCGCGCTTTCTGAAGCCAGCGTTAGGTCAATTATTGTTTGTCCGCGAGCTGTGACCCAAGTGGGTTCCGAACCACGGTTTACGATGTTAAGGTTAGTGGAGAATAAGTATGTGCATAATACCTCACCTCTAGTGTTGGCTTTGTTGCAACCCCAAAGCGGGTGATGGGTGTTCGAGGAAACAGACCAACTTATATATGTATAAATTCGGCGAATATCTAGTTATTCATAAACGAAAATAGAAATACTCAAAAGGAAATATAAATAAAAGAATCGCGAGCGGCGAAATATTTTTTTAAACTTTCATCTCTACAACTCTAGGAACTCAATAAAAAATAGCCCTAATAAAATCAGACCACTATAAACTTCGTTCCACCTTAATATATTATTATTGTCTTATTACCCTCGACTATGACAGCAATTTAGAAATTAAACACGGCACCTATAATAACAACATATATATTTTGCAGTGGCGTGCAGTGGTTCTCCACGTCGGGTAGGCCATGCATACTGATACCCAAAAAAAAATGGGTATACAAATTTTTAGGTTAATTCTCATAATTTGGGTACACATCTACCTTGAGACACAACTTGCTTAAATTATCTTATCATTTATATGATATATAATGATAATTGCGTAAACTTACTGCTTTTAACTTCTAACAAACATACATTAACAGCGCAAACTTCACAACAGAACACCATTTTATAAGTAAATAAACAAATAACACAACAAATCGGTTCAATTTGGGACGATCAACCGATAATTATTAATATCACACACATCTGACATTGCGATGGTTATAACTGAATAAGATATAAAAATAAAAATCCGAACCAATAAATTGTCACATGAAACACTAAAAGAAAAGTTTAATTTCTAATTTGTCAATAAAAGTGACAGACACAGCACAGTTGCCAATATTTATTTTCCTAACTCCCCAAAAAACAAAGTGGAAAATAAAATTCATGATAGTAGTTTTTATTTTTTAAAGGGCTTTTGCTATTCCTTACAATGTATCATTTTTTCGGAATTTATAAATTCGAGAATACCACCCTGTTTTTTACTGTATCTATTAGTCATTAAGGAAACTATCGTGTTTAAGTGTAGTCTGTTTCTCGAATTCCCCGTAAATCGGAGAAATCTCCACAAATTGGGAACCCTGATCTTAATTCATAATCTAGCGAGCCAATCACAACACAGCTCCTGTTCAAGGAGTTGCACCCATAATTTATACATGTGTGCCGTTTATACACACGAAAATATGCACCGGTGTGCGTAAATTTGTGAATGGAACTGAGGCCGTGCGCCTGCTTGTCTATCGGCACGCTTTGGAGCGTCGTGCGTTACGTCACACGGGCGCGACAAGTTGCTATAAGTATTCTACAGGCGTTTTAACTTTTTTTTAATATATTGTATTATTTTATTTCATAGATATAATAAATGCATTTGGTGTTGTTGGTAGGGTAGGCTAGGCCTAATTGCCTCTATGGACGGCACGCCTCTGATATTTTGAAGTTATACTTCTTTTGGCGCGTTTGGACGAGAGTGAATTCATGACCTGCGCGCGCACGATGTCCCAAAAAAAGACATGATGAAGTTGGCTGCAGAATAGAATTAATAATATATATTTCTTTGACTGACTGGACTGACTTGGAGGAGCTCGTGGCTAAACAATAACAGCCGCTCGGGTCGATCTTTAGGTTAAGCCGTGCTTGCCTAGGTTGGTCTGTGGATGGGTGACCACCCATTACATACCGAGTTTCCTCCGTGCCTCGGAAAGCACGTTAAGCCGTTGGTCCCGGCTGTCATTTGAAGATCTTTGACAGTCGTTAAAGTAGTCAGTGGCACAAAAAGTCTGACAACCAGTCTTACCAAGGGGTATCGTATTTCCCAGTAGTAACTGGGTTGTGGAGGTCAGATAGGCAGTCGCTCCATGTAAAATACTGGTATTCAGCTGCATCCGGTTAGACTGGAAGCTGACCCCAACATAGTTGGGAAAAGGCTAGGCAGATGATGATGATTTCTTTAAATGACTAACTTAACTTATAAGTAAGGAAACTGAATATACAGTACTTACTGTATACCTATACTGTTTTGATTGATTTTAACATTTTTCTTCGATATTTACTGCAGTTTTGTTTTTTTTTAATTTTTCTTCAGACGCCAAAGAAGTATAACTTCTAACACGTGTACATAAGTACACACACACCTTTTTTTAAAATGTTTGTCTGTGTTTCTTTCTGTTTATTCCGACTAATCTAAGAAACGGCTGAACCGATTTTGACGGGACTTTTATTGGCAGATAAACAGATACTTCTATTTTTGAACAAGAATTAGGGTTCGGTGCAAAAAAACCCTTTAAACTCGTAACAAAACAAAAAGGGACGTGATTTTTTGTTTAATCATTTCACTTTTTTTATAATAATAATGCGAACTTATAATAATTTGTCGCGGGCAACCCTTAGTATAAATATATAATAGATTATTTTTGTATATTTTATTAAACAACTTATGTTTTTTATCAAAGTATTTGTTACTTGCAGTCATAACATCGAACGCCTTGAACTGTTTTCAAGAAAGCTTTAATCCTAACTCGATGTTCTGGACATTAAGTCCTTCCACTGTACAACAAATACCATTCTTACGGACATAACCTATAGCCTTGTCACTGTGTAACACTTACGTGATACTGTAAAAATAAACAAATTATATTTAATGAAAAATAGATCATTTGATAGTTTAATTTACAATATTTTATTTATTAACTTACCTTGATGCTTTAGCACCTCGAACTTCAGCTTTATTAAACCGAATATCATTTTTAAGAAAATCTGATGCCTCATCGTAACTTCTTAACTAATGTTATAAATGCGAAAGTAAGTTTGTTTGTTTATTACCTTTTCACGCCTAAACTACTGATTCGATCATTCTGAAAGGGGTTTGAATTTAATAGCCAGCGTAACATCCGCCATTTCAATTTTTTTAGGAGAGGCTACGTACGTGTATTAAGCTTCGCTTTCCGTGGTTTGCAGTGGACACAATCGGGAACCGATCACTTTTCCGAAAGTTTTTTGTTCGAATTTCATTTTACCGAAAACTATTGACCGACGTCTTTTTTGCTATATGCATTATTTGTCATATTTTTAGATCATCGAAGTATCATTTGTCATAAGTATTATTTAACCGAACTATATTTCGCCGATTTACAAAATAACTTTTTGCTATTGGCCGAAGTCTCTTTTGAACTTTTTTCGTTTACCAAATTATTTACTTGCCTTATTTTCACCACACCGAAACAACATTTAACGGAGTATTATTTGGTCACAAATATGTAGCCGGTTACTTGATAGCACTTTCAATATTAAATTAAAATAGTGTCATAAAAAAGCACGCACAATGGTCCACCTTTAGGGACTAAGTGCGGAAACCAAACCCTTTATTAGAATAAAATAGTGTCATATAAAGTCAATATGTTGACCTACAAAATTTAGTGACAGAAACGAATCGCTGCAAAACCGACTTCACGCAGTCTTGTCTGCCCTACCCCTAGAGTATAATATAAGCCCGCTTAGGCGCGGAGGGGTAGGGTGGCCCGCGAGCTGAGGGGTAGGGTGGCCCGCGAGCTGAGGGGCAGGTGGTTTGAAGGCCCGCCACCGCAGCTGAAGCTGAAGCCCGCCAGCAAGCTGAAGCTGCGATGGTGAGCGTTAAAACCATCTGCGACGATAAGCTCGCGTGGGGCCATCCAAATCCTGCAGCGCCGGAGCCGTGACAGAAAAATGCTTGCTGTTTATTGCATGCCTGCTTGCATGTGGCATGCTTGTTTGCACGCTGCATGCCTGCTGCATACCTGCTTGCATACTGCCTGCTGCATACCTGCTTGCATGCTGCCTGCTGCATACCTGCTTGCATGCTGCATGCTTGCTTGTATACAAACAAGCATTACAGTTGAAAGATTTTTTATTTTTTTTTAAGGATTCTCAGCTTCGAGACCTATCAAACAGACCTACCATGAATTGCATCTATTTAGCTTATTAAATTATTTTATTTCCCCCAGAAATTAATTACGAGTTCGTTTACTTAAAACAAAGATGTACTAACAGGTTTTAGTTTAAATTAACAGTAAGTCAGTATCATCATCATAATCATTGTCCTGTAAGTCAGTATACTAGTACATTATTTTGTAGAGGATGTTAGGATTATACTACGACTTCACGTTCTCATGTAATGTTCCCTGATAATGCCAAAAGTAAACGCGCTGAGCGAAACCGCGGGCACAGCTAGTGGTAATTAAAACAGTGGTATAATGAATGTTCGGAAACATAATACTTCGAACAAATTTTATTTCGGCTAAGTATAACTTCGGTAAAAAGTTTTTCGACCAAATGAAACGTCGGAGTAACGAAAAAAATCGAATTGATAATAGGTCAACTGGTACAGTGGCAGACGTGACTTCGATGAAGTAAAAAAGAACGAAACGATAATAGTTGAAAAGTTTTAGGTAAAATGAAATTCGGTCAAATATTTTTCGAACTCTTGATAGGTAACCGACACAATCACATTCCTTTTTTTTTCAAAGCGAAGCTTCACACGTGCGTAGCCTATCCGTGCGCCGTGGTGGGTATGCGCCTTAAGGCACTCACATAGCTCAATACTGTCCACGCCATGCACGCTGTGCATGCGGTACACACTATACACGAATATTAACCCACGACTACGCCACAATGGGCCACGCAAGCTTAAGTTGTATAAAGTCTGTTCAGACTTTTAAACTTTTAACGAAGCCAAAAGGCACTTGTTCTCCCCGTCATTGCGATCATTTTTTTGTTTTTGACCATACCTGGGAAGCTTGTAGTTACGGAGATATTAGGTGTCAAAGTTCCAACTTTTTCACAAGTTTTTTTTTTAATACTTGTTTTTAATGTAAGATTTTTACTTTAAACGCCTCCAGGACCCCTTTACTATTCAATCCATCCATCAGCACAATGTTTTGAGTGCGTTACATTGAGTCCTACTGTAAAACGTAATTTTTCAGCCCATAAAAAAAGGCGTTTCGCAGCACTAATTTTTGCGTAAAGTTACTTAACCCGCACACGGCGTCGTAGCGTAAGCGTATCGTAATCCGCGCGTACGACGAGAGCAATACGAGCAGGAACATGTTCATACAAGTCCGCACACGAAGCGTTATTGAAGCGAAGCGTAGATGTTATGTCATTACGATAGTCTTAGCGTACTAGCGTAAAAACGGTACCCCTTCGCACACGGCGTCGTAGCGTAAGCGTATCGTAATCCGCGCGTATGACGAGAGCAATACGAGCAGGAACATGTTCATACAAGTCCGCACACGAAGCGTTGTTGCAGCGAATCGTAGGAGATGTTTATTGTAATTACGATAGTCGTAGCGTCCTCACCGGACACGGTTGTTTCGGGAGGTTCCTGCATCAAATCGGGCGGGAGGAAATACCCGGGTGTTTTCATTGTGAGGATCGCCCAGAGGACACGGTGGAGCATACTGTGGAGGTCTGTCCCGCTTGGGTGGAGCACCGCCGTGTCCTCGTAGGCTCGGCGATCGGCGGTGGCAACCTATCGCGTTCGGCCCTGGTTCAATCCATGGTCCGGAGCGAGAGGGAATGGGACGCCGTTACCTCTTTCTGCGAAGCAGTCATGCTAGCGAAGGATGTGGCGGAGCGTGGCAGGGAGAGAACCTCTCGTCCCAGCCGCCGCGCGAGTCGCCCCGGGCATCGGGGGTCACATGGTGGCTTTCGGCCACCGTAGACGCGGACCTGTGGACGGTGAGTAATGGGCTAGCTCGCCGTCCGTCCGTCTTTTGACGACAGGCCGTGTTGACGGTGCGACTGTGATCCACGCGGGCCTCAAAGAGATGTCAGCAAACAGGGAGGGGCCCGCAAGAGCCGATACCTGCCAGGGCTGCGGGACTCTTCGAAAGAGATACCGCGGCCCTGGAACACAAAGGGCAAGGAAGGAACAAGAAGGTTTTAGTCAGTACAATTCTGTCACTCCCTTCCGCTTTGCCCAGAGCGGGAGAAGTCATTTGTTGACTTCCCATCCGAAAAAAAAAATGGACTTTACTAATACGAGACAGGCTATTGCCATTTCCGCCGAGGCATATATAGTGCTTTTCTCAAAAGAATGCAGGGAAATTAAACATATTTTTTATATTATACATTTAATTTAATTAATATTAAAAGTAGCATTACTCATATTAGGGCAATTACTAAAAGAAAATGTTATTGATTTCCCCGGTACATTTATGTTTGTTTGTTGAACTTCAGATGAGGTTTGCAGGTAACATGTGCAAACAGCATATTCAGCCATCTACCACTACATCCAATGCCCGGATGTAGTGGTAGATGGCTGAATATGCTGTTTTGAGGTGGATGGCTGTGGACTTAGATGTTGGCAAGTGGCCAGCGGGTGAGATTCTACAACATTGCTTGACCGTTGTAATGTTCCAAATTCAAAAAACGCTCCAATGACATTGCTGGAGCGCTGTTATGTTCCAAATTCAAAAAACGCTCCTGCAATGGATTTGATTTTCTTTGTCCGTAAATTCGATACTTCGCGTGCTCTTTAACACTGCAGGTATGGCACGCGTAGCATCGTTACGATTCGCTTACGATACGACTACGCTTACGACCCGTGTGCGAAGAGCCCGAGGTCTCGTACGCGTAGCGTCATTACGCTTCGCTTACGATACGACTACTCTTACGACCCGTGTGCGAAGGGCCTTAGTTTGATGTACATAATGCTTGGTTGACGGCTTCGTGAAGAGTCTGTTTACACCGTGTATAGTTGTAGGTGCGTAGCGTGTAATGCAGTGGAAACGTGCACAGGATGCGCCGCCGTGGCTTTGCGCCTTTAACCAATATTAATCGGTTGTAGGTTTGGTATCACTACAAAACAGTTTTGTATGAGATAAAGTGTTCTAAAGTGTCACGTTTCCGATATACGAGCGAAATGAAGACTTTTGCGCATCGACTATTAATATAATTTGTGATAAAATTTTATAATACCTACCAAATACTTATTTTTTTTCTTCAAAAACCCTATTCCTTGTAAACGTACGACCCGTAGTGTCCACCAAGCCAAACTGGTTCGATCTCATACACAAACATGGTTGAAGGGTGTACCGGTGATTCGGGCGACAGATAAACGGAAATAATGGAATAGCTACGGCATGGCTATTAAATACTAATGTTCTAACTGAGATTAACTTACTGTGCAATGGTTCCGTTCGTTTCTAGTTCTTTACTAGTTAGTGGTGGCCAAGGTCAAACAGCTTGCTCCATCAATGACCATTGAGTAATGGACATAAACTTAGAGAGGAGGGTTGCGTCATAGCGATGAAACGGTTGCGTTACTCACTAGCATTGCGGACGAATACAAACATTACAACATATCAACATACGCCAGGCTACATGTTGTCATATTTTCTGGTGTAGAGTGTAGGCACGTATCTCAGCCTACTTAATATCACTCCGTTGCCACTAAGCTAGTAAAGAGTTGGTTCTCCACTTTATTTAGTGAACGGTAGCTTTAGTGAAAATAATCACTACTAGTATAAATCAAAGTCGCTTCCCGCTGTCTGTCCCTATGTGGGTATGCTTAGATCTTTAAAACTACGCAACGGATTTTGACGCGGGTTTTTTTTAATAGATAGAGTAATTCAAGAGGAAGGTTAGGCTATCAGTTAGTTTATAATTAGTAAATATACTACATACACACACAACACACATACACATACATTGGCTACATACATTGGCATACATTGTATACATAGGCTAAAATATAATGATATTTGTTAGAGGTGACACAAAAAAATAAGCCATCTGAGAGGTTTCAACGAAAACGCTGCCAAAATGACGTATGGTGGAATTGTGTATCTTTTAAAGGTCTACAGAAAAGTCCGCGATGGTATATGTGTATCTCTTAAGGATAACATACTATATCCATTTTAATACTTTAAAAAATGGGCAATTATAAAGCGGTAATTGGAAAGCTATTTACACAAATACGGTATAAATCCTTATCATTTTAAATAAGTTAGAGGCTTTAAGCATTTCATGCATTTTATTTTACTCTCTTTCACCATATAATTTAAACGAATATCTTAGGAGTAATCGCAAAAAAATTACCGATAACTGACACCCACGCGGGCGAAGACGCGGGCATTAAGCTAGTTTACAAATAAATGCGTTTAAAAAAAAAAATCAGCAGTGGTGTAGCACGGTATGCGGGGAGGGGGCAGTGCGGAAACACAAATGTCAAGGGCGCGCCGCAGTCACGGCTGGCGACGACGCAGCAGGCAGCACGCGCGCCCTCTCGCGCGCTTGTGGCGGTCTGGCGGACCGCACCGCTTGCATTGACCAGAAGCGGATGAAGTGAGAGACAGCATTTTGTGCAACGTTCCGATTAACTTTGGTGTTAAGTTCTCGAGAATATTCTTTTGGAAGGGATCTTACGAGAATTTAAAAATTGGATGACTATTGAATCGATCTTTTATTAAAGTAATATTTTTCAGTGGATTTAAACGTTTAACTAAGTTTACGTCAAAATAAACTACTCCACAACTTAAATTCTCCTAAGCGAGAACATTCCCGAGAATATTTCCGAGAAAATTATTTCTTATGGTATTAATGTAAAATTAGGATTTCTGTATTTAAAGCATACTAATGAGTTACAAATAATCAGCTTTAATAAAATAAAAATAAAAAACATTATAAGAAAGTTTTACGATGTAAATAATTAAAAAAAAAAGGACAATCACAATCCCAACAATTTTTGAAATCGAATCAAATTGCTTACGCAATATCGTCCATCATCAATAGCCTGTAGCAGTCCACACACACAATCGCGCGCCACTCAACTCGATTCTCAGCAACTCTCAGCCAGTTGCTACCAGCCACCCTGCGAAGATCGTCACTGCACCGAGCCTGAGTGCGCCCCACCTTACGTTTGCCTATTCGCGGTCTCGACTCAAGAATACGTCTACCCCAACGGCCATCGGTACTACGGTTAATATGACCGGTCCATTTCCACTTCAACTTACGTATTCTATGAGCTATGTCGACAACTCCGGTTCTCTATCTGATCACATCGTTTCGGAAGCGATCCCTCAAACTCAGAGCATAGCCCGTTCTATAGCTCGCCGAGCGACTTTGAATTTATGGACCAGCCGTACCGTGCCGTTTCGGCCCTGTAAGTCATAATAGGCAGGACGCACTGGTTGCAGACCTTAGTCTTTAGGCTCTGTGGAATACGCGACGAGAAGACCCGACGAAGCTTCCCAAATGCTGCCCAGCCCAGCTGAATTCTTCTGTTAGCCTCCTTCTCAAAGTTGTTCTTACCAAACTGCAGAGTTGGCCCGA
The DNA here is from genome assembly GCA_950005105.1 of Lycophotia porphyrea. Lineage (NCBI taxonomy): Eukaryota > Metazoa > Arthropoda > Insecta > Lepidoptera > Noctuidae > Lycophotia > Lycophotia porphyrea. The sequence continues at coordinate 245,411 of OX465392.1, forward strand.
GGTATATTTATTCTCGAACAACGTCGAGAGGACCGCCGCCATTGACAACAATAGGTCCTGGGGTGACGTGTTCGTTGAACATAACCTGGGTTTTCTCTAAGTTCACCCTAAGACCAATGCGGATTGAAGAATCAACTAGGCTATGCAGCATCTGCTGAAAATCGTGCAGCGATTCAGGCAGTATGACGATGTCGTCTGCAAAATTCGAGTGTGAGATGTACTCGCCGTTGATGTTAATGCTACGTTCTTTTCATTTTAGCGTCATAAACATATTATATCGTCCATTGATAACAAATCCGCAACGAATACTTATATTAGCAATTACCCTCGGAAACCTCATACAGTAACCTTTTTTTAATAAAGTATAAAATAACAACAAAAGAAATTGACTTTAGACCTTTAAATCAAAATAATTATATTGTATTAAAATTTAGCAATTTTCAAAGAATATTGCAGAATATTCTGGATCGAAGAACATTCTCCGTGTGAGAATATTCCCCCGAGCCATCACTAGTTCCGATGTATTTTAGACTTGGGAGATTATATTGTTGATATAAATAAAAGTTCCTGGATGACCGTGCTTTGCTCGGGTTTTTTTTTGTTTCCCTATTAATAAATAGACAGGGCAATATATTTAATGAAGATTTTTTGAAAAATGTGACCTATATTAAAAAGTGGTTCAATTGATTCTGCTCGTTATTCTGATCAAACTATTTTCAGGTTTTGCGCATTTAACGTTACACGTTGTATATATTATGTGTAACGGAAAGGGTATATACATATACAGGGTGTAAACAGACACTTCACGAAGCCGTCAACCAAGCATTATGTACATCAAAAGACTTTTTTTTTTTGGCTAAAAAATCACGTTTTTTCAGTAGGACTCGATGTAACGCACTCAAAACATTGTGCTGATGGATGGATTGAATAGTAAGAGGGTTTTGGAGGTGTTTAGAGTAATAGCCTTACATTAAATACATGTTTTTAAAAAAAACCTCAATATCTCCGTAACTAGGTTCCCAGGTATGGTCTAGAACAAAAAAATGATCGCAAAGACGGGGTGAACAAATGCCTTTCGGCTTCGTTAAGAGTCTGTTTACACCCTTTATAGCCGAAAGGGGGTCACACAACTCTTCATTCTGAACCACTTTTGTTCCCGGTGTCCATACGAACAACGCCTTCAAACATATAAAATGAATAGTCTACGCGACCGTCGGCTCATACAAGATCTCATGTTCTTGTACAAATTAGTAAATCATAAATTGGACTGCAGTGAACTAATTGAGCGTATCGGACTAAAAGTACCTTATAATATGCCTAGATATCCTATGACTAACTTGTTCAATACTCAAGGGTCAAACACAAATATTGGAGTAAACTCGCCACTTAACAGACTCAGTAGAGAAATGAATTCTTTTATCAAATCCTCACCTGATGTTGACATTCACCATGTTTCCTTAAAGATCTTTAAAACCCAACTACTGGATTCCCGAAAATCATAACACAATGTTTTCTTATGTTAGTATGAACATGAATAGTTTAGTCCTTTAGTTTTTATTTTATTCCACTACTTGTTATGTTATTTTATTTTAATTTTAATAGTAATGCTATCAGTCTCGATCTCATTTTTATTGTTATTAATGTTTACATATTATGTCTGTGTATCTGTGTATGTCCGTGCCTCGGAAAGCACGTTAAGCCGTTGGTCCCGGCTGTCATTTGAAGATCTTTGACAGTCGTTAAAGTAGTCAGTGGCCCAAAAAGTCTGACAACCAGTCTTACCAAGGGGTATCGTATTTCCCAGTAGTAACTGGGTTGTGGAGGTCAGATAGGTAGTCGCTCCATGTAAAATACTGGTATTCAGCTGCATCCGGTTAGACTGGAAGCCGACCCCAACATAGTTGGGAAAAGGCTAGGCAGATGATGATGTTTACATATTATGTCTTTTTTTTTTATTTTAGTCGAAATTGGTAAGCTAATTATAGTGATGCCGTTTTTATTTTATTTCTGAAAATTTAAAATTTTATACCCATAGATTTGAGGAGTTTAATTGTGTAGTTATTTAGGTTTAGTTTTATATTATTTCTAGAGCCACTCGTTTTAATTTTATATTCTAATTATGTTATCACTGTCTTATTTTTGCGAATGCTGGTTAACCAGTAATTGGCGACTGTGTAAGTCCAATATTGTATAACCTTTGCTTGTGATCGTTGTACACATAAGCTGTTGGTAAACCTTTATTAAATAAATAAATAAATAAATAAATAAAACAGAACTTTTTTCTTCGCCAGATGGGGTCGTTTTTTCTTTAATTTGGCGTCGAATCGGCCCAATAACTCGGCATAGTAAAGCCCTGTAATTGTTTTACCCTTCTCGAGGTAATCGATGTAGATCACACCTTGTGAATCCCAGAAAACGGTGGCCATAACTTTTCCGGCCGATTTTACAGTTTTCGCCTTCTTTGGAGCACGTTCCCCGGTCTGGATCCATTGTTTTGATTGCTCCTTGGTCACTGGTGTCTACCAGTGGATCCAGGTTTCATCGACGGTCACAAAACGACGCAAAAACTCCGCTGGATTCCGCTTAAACAGCGCCAAACACGTCTCCGATGTGGTCTCACGGTTGCGCTTGTTTTCCGGTGTGAGTAAACGCGGCACCCATCGCGCCGACAGCTTTCTCATGCCGAGTTCCTCGTGAAGAATATGATGCACTGTTCCTTCTGAAATGCCTACAGTCTCAGCTAGCTCCCGAACCTTCAATCGGCGATCTGCCAATACGAGATCATGGATTTTTTTAATGTTTTCCTCCGTAGCAGCTGTTTTCGGTGCACCTAGATGTGGTTCATCAAAAACCGACGTACGGCCACGTGCAAACTCGTTGAACCAATTCTTGACGGTGGCCATCGATGGAGAAGAGTCACCGTACACAGCATCCAAGCGCTCTTTGATTTCGATGCGCGTTTTCCCTTCCAAAAATAGGAATCGAATCACCGAACGATATTGCTCTTTTTCCATTTTTGTAAAACCGATCGACACGTTCGCTTCCATAAGTTGTCAAATTATAACTAATGAAGGGATTGGAATGAAAATTTGAAAAAACAATTAAAAAAGAATGTGCTACACTGTGGTAAAATTCTTTTGAAACTACAGCGCCCTCTGGCGATGAGGCTAGGTACTTATTGAATGCACCTCGTACGTGCATAACTTCCGAACGACTGCACCAAATTGGATGATTCTTTTTTTTGTGTGTTCCTATTGCTCGTTTAAAGTATTAGATAGAGTACCTGGATGAACGAGCTTTGCTCGGTAACACTAACACGTTCTTTATTAGTATCGATGGGTAACACGGATAAAACGACGTTTTCTAAAAATGAAACCTAGCTAGATCGATTTATCGCCCTCGAAACCCTCTGCATACTAAATTTCATGAAAATCGTTCTCCGAGATTCAGATTATGTATACAAGAATTGCTCGTTTAAAGGTATAACAATAGATAGATTGAATATATTGGATACCCAACGATATGTCACTAGCTTCTACGCTACGTAGCAATGTGTTTGTAAAATTAATTTTGGCCCGCTTAATTTATGCTGTCAAAATTATTTTCTTTCAAGCCCATTTTTTTTTTTTTGCTTTTGGCCAATTTTCGCTTAGCTTACAATGAAATGAACCTTTTTTTTTTCGGATGGGAAATCATCAAATGACTTCTCCCGCTCTGGGCAGAGCGGAAGGGGGTGTCAGACTTGTACTGCCTATAATCCATCCATGTTCCTTCCTTGCCCTTTGTGTTCTTATCTCTTTCGAACAGTCGCGCAGCCCTGGCAGGAATGAAATGAACCTTAGGCGCGAATTATACAAAAACGGCGTAAGGTGAAGGCGCAGCGCAAGCCCTTCGCAGGCATAATGCCGCTTCAAAACGTTTTTATGCAAAATGTACGAAGGTGACAACGTGTCCTGAATTACGCGCCTAACACGAGAAAGAGTCAAAAGGCATTAAAAAAATGTAGTCACTCCCTTTTATGGTCAGTTTAGGGCAGGTTGTGGTTTGGTTAATTATAAAAACTTGACCAAAGCAATAACTAAAGTTTCCCCGTACCTCATTTGGATACGGATTTCCCCATGTTGTCCCTATTAAAACACCCAGTTTATAAAAAACAATATTCGAAAGACTCTTCCACAGCCCGAAGTAGTTGTACTTCATAATGGAGAGATGTACTAAGAAGGGTAAGTAATCGACCTTTAAGGGGGGTAAGGGAAACATTTATATTTAAAATCTTATTCGTAGGTTTTGTAAATTTGAAACTTGCGAGGAATACATATAGATACATGTATAAAGTTTAACATTTTTTAATATACACTGGCCATCAAAAAAATCAGCCCATCTATGTTTTGTTTAATATTTATCGATTGCTTCACAGATAAGGTGTTTCACACGTTTGTTTTTTATTTAGAGGATTCGATATGATTTTTGACGTTTCCCTTACCCCCCGTAAGGGAAACATTTATATTTAAAATCTTATTCGTAGGTTTTGTAAATTTGAAACTTGCGAGGAATGCATATAGATACATGTATAAAGTTTAACATTTTTTAATATACACTGGCCATCAAAAAAATCGGCCCATCTATGTTTTGTTTAATATTTATCGATTGCTTCACAGATAAGGTGTTTCACACGTTTGTTTTTTATTTAGAGGATTCGATATGATTTTTGACATCTTGTTTGTCGTAAATCTTATTGCACCTAAAGGTACTTAAGATTTTTTATACAGAAATACTGTTGAGTGCTGATTTGACGTTTTTACCATGGAATAAATTCGAACCGTTCTTTGAGTCTGAAACAGACTATTGTAGGAATTTCTTGTTAATAACGTTACGTTTATTTACCTAGGCTGTAGTTTTAATTACTTCGTCTAAAAATAATGGATACTACTGAAGCTGAGGCGGCCCAAGTTGTGGCTTTGCTCCAACAAGGCTTAATTCAATGTGTCGAGGCCAGGAGGTTAAATCTGAACCTTTCTGTAATTCGGCTAGTTTACCAAGGGTTTCTAGAGACTGGGCAGTATCGAAGAAAATCTGAATCTAGAAGACATAGGGTGACAACTCAAAGGGATGACCGCTTTATAGTGATATCGGCTCTACGAAATCGACACCTGTCTGGTGTTGATCTCCAGCGACGCTTACGTAAAGATCGGGGTGTGGCTATAAGTAATAGTATTGTAAGACGGAGACTTTTTGAGCATAATTTAAGACCACACAAGCCAGTAACAGGACAAGAATTGTCTACAGCTCATCAACAAGCTAGGCTTTAATTTGAGCGTAATCATTTAAACTGGATTATAGGCTAATCGGAGTCTGTTCTGTTTAGTGATGAGAGCCAAATGACTTCATACGGTTCTGATGGATGCCGTAATGTCATGCAACGGCCAGTTGAACGTTATACTCAGTGTTCCATAAGAGAAAATGTCAGTTATGGTGGGGGCTCAATAATGTTTTTGCCTGGGCTTTGACTGGATGCACGGAGCTCGTTTTCATACAAAGAGGTGATTTAACTGCAGCATGCTACATCACAGAGATCTAAAAAGACCTTGTGGTGCCACATTCGGCATTCGAGTTATATCGTGGCCAGCAAGAAACCTTGATCTCAACTAGGGAATGCAATCCGGACTATCCGTAATCCGAAAAATCCAGATATCCGCACATTTTTACCCGACTTCCAAATCCGGATTTGAAAATCGAATCCAGATTTTCTAAATAATACAAAATAATAATAATAATTCATAGAATAGAATAGAATATATTTATTTGTAAAACATGAGTATACAACAAATAATATGTGCAAGGTTTTAAATAACAGGTAGATCTGCATGTTTTGCCATTTATGGCGTACAAAACAACTTATTTTGGCTTAGAATAAAAGCTTATATAAAATTGAGTCTATACAGCAAACAAGGAAATTTATCAACTTAATCCTAATTAAAAATAAAGTATTGTTTTTACAGATACGGGGGTCAAATTAGGAAATCATCGTATTTGTTGGAATCTATTTAATTAATTGCGGTCATTTAAAAATTCCGATATTATTTATTTATTTAAACAGAGCAGTAGGCATTTGTCTAATAGGTTTTGGGATTTTATTATAAATGATTGGTGCTAAACAAAAAACACTTTTACGCATCAATGCCGTGGTTGATCTTGGTACGCATAATTTATTATCATCCCGTCGATTACGAATAGAAACATCTGATAGTTTCTTAAATAAGTTACGATTGGTTCGTATAAAATTAGCTATTTCATAAATAAATAAGGAAGGCAGACTTAGAATGTTATATTTAATAAAATACTGTTTGCAACTATCAGTTATTTTCAAACCAAACATAGCCCTAATACACCTTTTTTGTGATTTAAAAATAATGTCTTTATTAGTAGAGTTTCCCCAAAATATAACACCAAACCTCAATATGGAGCCGACTATACCATGGTAGGCAGTTATAAGCGCATTGGTACTTATAATAGGTTTTAGTTTATGGAGGGCATAGGCAGAAGAACATACTTTTTTATTTAATTCTTCTGTGTGTGCTTTCCAGTTCAGACGTTTGTCAATTCACACACACCTAAAAATTTTGTTGTGTCTACATTTTTTATAGCAGTTAATTTATGTTGAACATTAATATTTGGTGCTTCTAAACATTGACTGAAGAACATAATTTTAGTTTTTTCAAGATTGATTTTTAAGTTATTGTTATCTAATCAGTGAATTATTGAATTAAATGTATTATTAATTTCATGTTCATACCTATCTTTATTTATAGAATTAATAGTGACCGTGCTGTCATCGGCAAAAAGTGATACTGGATAATTCGTTACTAATGGCAAGTCATTTATATAGATCATGAATAAAGGAAGTAATAATAGGGCCCCTAAACTACCACACGTCCTGACTGACCATCTAATCACGAATAAAAAATTACAGGCGTGGTTAACGTGACTCTGGAAAACCCACTCAAAATGGAGACTTGTTCAAAAAGAAAACGTATAGGATCGTTGTCCGAGGTCGATCGCCGGGGTGCATCTGGAGCTGAGGCTGGGTCACTGGGTGTCTCAGCATGCGGACCGTCAGCGGTTAGGAGTTGAACAGGCGGGCTCCCACCGACAAAGATATTACAGCCGAAATCACTGACGACTGGTGACAGACTGATGGACAAGACAGACCCCCCTGTTGAACCATATAGTCCAAGCGCAGTATCATACACACCTTCTAGGCAATCATCACCATCCATACCATCGTCCCCTACACATTTACAACCCCCCATTTATAGTTTAAATACTGTTTCACCCACTCCGGCCTTACGTTACTCAGCTCACGATTCACAGACTGATTATTTTTATAATACGTATTATTTTCATTTAAGTGAAGTTAAATAGTTTTGTTTATGAAATGTTTAATCATTTGACAAGAAGTCTATTTGTCTTTATTTTTAACCTCGTTTCTTTTAATTTGTACCTATTAATTATTATTTTACTAATATGTGAGTAACATTAGTAAAATACGAATACACGCGAGTCACAGACTGATTATTTTAATAAGAATAAGTCATCATCTGCCTGGCCTTTTCCCAACTATGTTGGGGTCGGCTTTCAGTCTAACCGGATGCAGCTGAATACCAGTATTTTACATGGCGCGACTTCCTATCTGATCTCCACAACCCAGTTAGTTCAGGGTAATACAATACCCCTTGGTAAGACTGGTTGTCAGACTTTTTGGATCAATGACTACCTAACGACTGTCAAAGATATACAATTGAGAGCCGGGACCAACGGTTTAACGTGCTTTCCGAGGCACGGAGAAAACTCGATATGTAATGGGTGTTCACCCATCCATAGACCAACCTAGGCAAGCACGACTTAACCTTTAGGTTAGCCACGAGCTCTTCACTAGGAACTATTATGGAACTACTAACTAATAAGAATAAGTATTAAATTGTTTTGTTACTTTTGGGAGTCTATTTGTCTTTTTATTTTTGTTCTTCAGAGTTTATTTTAAATTGTACTTATTAATTATTTTACCAACGTTACTCAGCACGCGAGTCACAGACTGACATATTATGGCTATAACACCAAAATTATGGTAGTTAATTTGAATAATTCCAAATAACAAAAATTAAAAAACAAGGTTTGATTTATGTAAATGGGTTGTTAAAATAAAAAAAAATTAACAACCCATTTATATAAATATTAAGAAACATCATATTATTAAACTAATATGGGTAGATTTGTTTATTTTCATGAAAAATCCGTAAAATCCGGATTGGACCAAAAATCTGTTCTTAAAAATCCGGATTTTAAAACAGAACGGATTTGCATTCCCTAATCTCAACCCTATAGAGCACATGTGGGACACCCTAAAATAAAAAAGTTGGAGCCCGTAATCCATTCCCTACAACATCGGGAGACCTGGAAACCCCAGGGAAGAAAGGAACCGAATCCCTCAAGAGACCATCAAAATCTTGATAAGGTCATTAAAACATCGAATGCAAGCCGCCATTCGAGCAAGAGGACAAACGCAATATTAAATTGCAGCAATTGTGTACATAACATTTTAGACAAAAAAATCGTGTAAAATTTTTTATCAAAATGAGTTGTAAAAAGTCAATTTCATGTTTCAGTTGTGATTAAATTGGTGTAAATAAACTAATTAAATAAAACATTTCAGTCTTAAAACATTTAATTTGGTTTTGTTTAAGAAAAACGTAATTTGAGTTAAAAACGTGGGTGGGCCGATATTTTTGATGACTGATTAGTAACCATTCAATGTTGATTTAGAGGGTGCAAAAATTAGTATGGAAGGATGTTAACGTGCGGGCCGAAGAATTTGAAATCTAAACTAAAAATACCGAGTAATATTTGACATAAATAGAAAGAAGAATTATATAATTTTGGATTTTTTTGAAAATTTTTCTCCAGCTAGGGCGACGAAGGGAACCCTAAGTATGGATTCTTGTTAATAATTATTTTTGACGACAAGGGAAATCTCAAAAAGGGCTCGGCTTGCAGTATTATAAAATGGTAAGGCGGCGCACGCCGAACCTTACGCAGCGGTAGGCAATGACCGAGAAAAAGTAAAGTAGAGGAGCGCAGGCGGAAGCACAGGACTTACCAGAGGCAGTCCAGCATGATAGAGACATGCACGTGGCGCCCGCGGGGCTGCACTCACCTGCAACAACAAACAAACACCATTCATACGACTGCTCGCACGCTCAGCGGGGCGCGTTACGTAACACTTACTAACAGCGTCCCATCTGGTCTGATGTCTCACACAATGTTACGACTATTTAGTACAAATACTGAAATAAACCTGTGACTGCTAAAGTAGTAAGCGTCTTTATAAATATTTATGCGGACGTGCAATCGCCAAAAAAACGTGCAAATCCAGACGCTACTCGTAAATCTTTGAATTAAATGAAATATTAGCAGAATATACTTCTAAGAAAACAATAGATTCGCAGCCAACAAAGAAGCGATATTAAAAATAATTATAATTCAGATGAGTCCATGGCCGCAACTGAGGATATAGTGACTTATTCCCGTCACCAAATTTAGTAAAACCCGACTGCGTAGAAAATAACTAATAGCAACTAAGTAATAACTTTAAATAAAAACTGAAAAAAAAAACCAAGTTTAGTCCAGAAGTGTGTTGAAAGGTTGTAGTAATTAAATTGCTTTCTAAGCAATTTAATTAGTTGCTATTAGTTATTTTCTACGCAGTCGGGTTTTTTTATGTATGTCCAAAATACGGGGTGGAAGGGGTCGGGTCGGGGCGTCACCGACGCCGACGCGGAAACGGTTAGCACGTGTTCACTACATATCCGTTTTCCTATTGAGAACCCGCCCTTTTTTTCAGTTAAAAATTAAATTTCTACGTATACAAATGATATCGAGGTTCCTAAATTCTTTTTTATTCTTAATTCAGTGGTTAGTGAAACCGTAAAAAACAAGAGTTATTGTGTACTAGCGACCCGCCCCGGCTTCACACGGGTGCAATGTAGATATAAACCTTCCTCTTGAATCACTCTATTTATTAAAAAAACCCGCGTTAAAATCCGTTGCGTAGTTTGAAAGATCTAAGCATACCTACATAGGGACAGACAGCGGGAAGCAACTTTGTTTTATATTATATAGTGATGAGACACGCTTTTATGAGAGATTGGCCAGAGCAAACCGCACGAAGAGAAGAGTGAAAGGCTATGGGGGAGGCCTTTGCCCAGCAGTGGGACAATTGAGGATAAGTAAAAAAAAAATTATGAACATGTATAACTTTTTACAGAGAACTCCGATTTGAAAGATTCTTTTTTTATTGGAGAGTGTATATAGTTGGTTCCATTTTAAATTGAAAAATGAAATCCATCTCTGAGGGTTGAAAACCAGGGTTGGTTGTCTTTTTTTAATTTCGTTGTTTTTTCATTGTTTCAATTTGCCACATATGCAGTTCCGAGGACAAAACTAATATAATGGCATAGCGATCTGCCAGTTGCAGGCAAGAGGTCCTCAATAGTTTACAGCAGCTATACCGTGTTTGGACTCATTTCATGCACCTTGACGAGAACATTGGACCTAGCTGGAGTATGACTGTCCTCGAACGTCTGATGAAGGAGACGAAAGTTAGTTATATTGAATTTATGCTCATTTCAGGCACGTTGATGAGAACTTTACACCTAGCTGGAGTATCACTGTCATTGACGGTCTGACGATGGAGACGGAAAGTAGTTTCCAGAGGTCTTCAACAGTTTACGGCAGATATATCGTGTTTAGGCACATTTCATGCACCTTGCTGAGAGCTTTAGACCAAGCTGAAGTATGTCTGTCATCGAAGGTCTAAAGATGAAGACTTAAGGCTGGCGAGGGAAGGCTTATTCCCAGGCGCTCCATAATTTTATTCCCGGCGGCCCAAATTAAAAAAAGCAATATAATAATCTATACCAATATTATGCAGAGGAATGATTTTTTGTTTGTTTGTTTGTACCGAATAGGCTCCGAAACTACTGGACGGATTTGGATGAAATTTGGAACACAGATAGTTTATAGCCTGTATTAGCACATAGGATACTTTTTATCCCGATAGTATGTTCCCGTGGGACATTTATCGAACACCACGCGGGCGACGCCGCGCCGCGGGCATTGAGCTAGTAATAAATAAAATCTTTCACATGAGCTCCAAAAATTTTCAAGTACAGATTGCACAAAAAATTATATATTTACAATAAAATTAATTTATGATTCAACAAGCTTCCGCCAGCGGCTTCGCCCGCGTGATATGTCGATAAAAATAACATTAAAATTAAACTATTATCCCACGGGAACACATTACCGGGATAAAAGGTATCCTATATGTTAATTCAGGAAATGGTCTATCTATGTGCTAATTTTCATCTAAATCTCTTCAACGGTTTACGTTTTATAGGCACGCGTCGCCGCAACCCCTGCATTTTAAATCGTTTATATCGATGGTTCGATTGATTGCTGTTGTTGTTTGATCGTTAAAAATTGTGAATAAAATCCCAACCAGTCACACTGTTACTAGATAGGACAACTTTTTATCGTTTCTTCCCAACGAGTCACACTGTCACGTATCACACTGTGACTCGTTGAGAAAAATGGTGAATAAAAATGTAAAAATCCCAACCAGTTACATTGTTACTCGATAGGACCACTTTTTGTGTTTATTCCCAACGGATCACACGCCAAGTGAAGAGTGTGACTCGTTGTGAACAAAATATTCTCATGCAGTACACTGTGACATATTGGCACTACTTCTTACCCAAGCAGTAAGACTTATGCAGGTTCGTCACTGTCCCGGTTTGTCATCAAAAAACAAAAGATCACGATTCACAACTGTTTCAACAATTTTTGTTTTTGTAGTACCGGTTCGTCATCGTTGCTCTAAAACCAAATGAATAAACCTGAATAAACTATACAATTCTTTTTTACCCGACTGCCAACTAAGGGTTATGTTTTTATTAGAAGGTGAGGAACATTTTCACAAGTTTTTTAAACGGGTCAACATATAAAAAGTACTGGCTGGCATAAATTCAAAGTTTTTTTACGGATGGGATATCATCAAATGACTTCTCCCGCTCTGGGCAGACCGGAAGGGAGTGTCAGACTTGTACTGACTAAAACCCATCCATGTTCCTTCCTTGCCCTTTGTGTTCCAGGGCCGCGGTATCTCTTTCGAACAGTCCCGCAGCCCGTATTTGAGATGCTCACAATAAACCCTTTCATTTGATATGTAACACGATATAATTTTCAAAACTTTTTTTTCTAATTTATTTAATTACCGCCCAAAAGTGGCCCCCGTGTGAGAAAAAGATTATTTTATTTGTCAAAACATGCGTATACATGCAGGATGATACAATTTTAATATTTCGTACGTACATGTTTCACCCGTAAGGCGTACAAATTTATAAAATGTACAAAATATAAAAAAAATGAATTACGAGATGAAAACTTCAATCCAAGTACATAAAAATATATAAGTATTTAAACTGATTCATTTGCATTACACGTCCGTATTAGGGTCCCCGACTTATATTATATGTGTACCAAATTCCAACAGAATCGGTCGAGTTATTATTATTCCGTTTATTCATTTTATTACTTTTTTTTTATATTTCTTAAAATAAATAATATAGAAAACATTGAAGAATTTAAGAAAAATATTATTAATAGCCTATATCGTCCCACTGCAGGGCAAAGGCGGGAAGCGTTTTCCCTCCTTCTTCAGTGCGATTCTACAATCGCAATTCAACCAATTCTCTTTCGCAAAGGATTGGCCCACGCCAAGCCAGAGACCAGCCCAGCCTGAGACCCTGAATCCAGCTCATCCCGCCATCTCCTTCGGTTCGGCCAAAAATCTGCTGTGACAGAGGGACTGACAGACAACCGAGTGATCCTATAAGGGTTCCGTTTTTTCAAAAAAGGTACGGAACCCTAAAAAAAAATGCTTGCAAAAAATCTCCAAAGAAATCAAATCCCCAATCAGCCGTATTGAGCACGTCCAACAACATTGAAGTTTCGCAAGAAACTAGCCACTGCGCATAGATGGTAACCCAGTAAACCCAGAGCGTTACCAACTGCCCTTATTCATGCACCGACGAAAAAAAAAAAGAAAAGAGCAGTCAAGAGATAGGCACTGATTTTACTATGTGGGCTTGTGTCCTAGCATCGTGCGGCTGGCGAAGCTAGTTGCCAAATAGATAATTTTACTCCACGGAATTATTCATTGCATTGCAATTGTTGTGGCTTAACCTAGACTTGTGGTGAACAGCCTTAGAATGTGCCAAGCAGAGGTAGTAAGTAAGCAGCATTACTTGATTTCTATCCTAGATTGAATATTTGGCCTCATGAATCACGAGCATTGATGGTGAGTGATAATGTATTGGACATTTAGGGTCAACTCACACTAAAAGAGCGGCGAAGGGCAGCGAAGCGGAGCGCAGTTTCAGTGTCATATGAATTTTAACTTTATTTTCATTTCTATAATACTTATTATCGCATGAGAAACTCGCACGAGTCGCGCGGATGCCCGCGGCGCCGCGGGAATTCCGACAAATTCCATAAACGGAACCGTGCGACTGCGCGAGAAGTCGCGGGAAGTCCCGAGAATGCTCGAGCAGTCGCGAGCGGCCGCTGGCAATATCCCGCCCCTCGCGTCCGCTCCCCGCGCGCGTCTGTTGCGCGGGAGCATTTCGCATTCATTCCTTGCAGTGCAACGAATACAGAAGTGATGGAAATGGATGTAGAAAAGCTTATTATACCCATTTTCACTGCTTAAACACAAGTTTCCTCGAGTTTTGTTGAAAGTGAACTGCGCATAGGAGAGCGACCCGTGTATTAATCGCGGGCGGGCTCGAGAAGGCGCGCGGCGTCCCGCGACTTCTCGAGCATTCCAGCGACTTCTCGAACAGTCGCGGGAATCCGCGCGCCTTCTGTACCGTGCGGGTCGCTGCGCTTCGCCGCTCTTTCGATGTGAGTTGACCCTTAGCATCCGTGTAGTTTCGTACGGTGGGCTGCATCAATTGGGTACCCCAGTTGGGAACGTAGGTGCTTTCAGGAGGGGTACCCACATCGTGACGCTGACTGTACATGGGCCTTAAAAATAAACCTCCGCATTGTACACATACTTGAGGCACGGAAATTAGTGATTGATAAATGTAGAGGTTTCTTACTGGCGAGGCCCTAATTGACTCTGTGACGATATAGGTGACGTACACAACCAATAGGCAACTAAACAAATGGTACTCGTGAAGGTGGCATTATTATTACGTTAATGAAGGTGTAATTAGCCGGATCTGTGAGCCAGCTAGCGAGACATAGCTAACGATAGTCACCTTGACGATGTATTGTATCGTGCTGCTACAAATACTTACATGTAATCTGAAGTTTATGACAAAAGATGACGCAAGCCGAACCTCTCCGCTAGCCAGGTTCGTATTTGATTGAGAAGACACTTGGTTTGAGCACCAAACATGTGCCCAGGCGCCGTTGTAGTAAATGACGTCACATGACAAAAGCAAGCTCGGCAGCAACATGCCTCAGTTAGGTTAGGTTTTGTCTCCATACAGAAATAGGAGTTACTTCGTCGACTTACGCCAATGACTTTACAGCCTCGGTCAACGCACATTAAGTAGAGAATCGGGGCGAGCTAGGAACGACCGTCACTGATCTGTTTAATGGATGAAAATTATTTTATATCACGTTGGCGTTGGGTTGGCTAAAAAATCCCTGGCCAAGCTATTATTAATTAAAAATTGAAAAATGAAACTTTTTACAAACAGTGTACTCGTGAGTTTTAACGAATTTTAATAACAACTGAAACTATAAAGTTTTTTTTACCACTCGTGAACAAACGAAACGTCCTCTACAACAGATTTGAAACAGGTGTCATTCGAAGCGTCTGGTACATAAGTAAGATATTTTTTTACTATGACGACTTTCTTCAGATATTTGGGGTTTACCTTGAATAACTGAAATTATCACCCTAACCTAGACAATGGCGACACTTGTTTCAAATCTGGGAAGATCAACAGATTTGAAATAGGTGTCATTAGAAGCGTCTAGTAAATAAGATATTTTTTCACTGCGGCGACTTTCTTCAGATATGTGAGGTTTACCTGGAATACCTGAATATTTCAACTTAACCTATGGTAACTATGTTGAACAATCAAGGCCCAGGTATTTCATGCTAGCCCGGACCACCAGGTCCGCTATGTTGGCACCTCCAATAGTGAGGTCCGCGATAGCCGGTGGCGCATGAAATACCAGGGCCTCCTACAAACAACAACAACAAACGTGTTTTTTTTTTTGCTGTTTTTTTGCTCGATATTAATAACGGCGACAGGTAGTCGCTTGAAATATTCACACAATATTTAGTTAATTAATCACTTTAAAAATAAACAATTAAAATAAAATAAATATTTAAGGTTTTTGTCTAATGTTGTATAGATAATAATGGTACGGAACCCTTCGTGCGCGAGTCCGACTCGCACTTGGCCAGTTTTTTATTATCTTATAAGTCCCGGTTGCTTCAGACTAAAATAAATATAAATGGTGTAGCAAGACCTTTAACGAAGTCGAAAGGCACTTGTTCTCCCCGTCATTACGATATTTTTTTTGTTCTAGACCTTTTTTGTTTTGACCTTCTAGTTACGGTTATATTGGGGGTCAAAAATCCAACAGTGTCTCAAGTTTTTTTTTAAATGCATATTTTTAATGTAAGATTTTTAATTTAATCACCTCGACGACCCCCGTACTATTTAATCCATCCATCAGCACAATGTTTCGAGTGTGTTACATTGAGTCCTATCGTAAAACGAGATTTTTCACCCTAAAAAAAAGGCGTTTCCCGGTAATAATTTTTGCGTAAAGTGACTTGGTTTGATGTACAGTCAGCGTCACGATGTGAGTACCAGGGCCGAAGGCACCTAAGAAGCCGATTCCTGCTGGCTTCCCTTTGGAAACAAGGCACTCTTAGGTAATAAAATGACAACATTTTTCATGTCAATAAATAAAGCAACATGTGGCGCCAAGTACGCCGGTGCTCGGTTGTCAGAATTCAGAACTTAAATCGTATGGTCGCGGTTACGTGACTTCGCAGCTGGCAGTACCGTTTTGTAGGAGCTCGGTAAGCCGAAGGTTACACAGGCCTACAAAAAAAACTTTTTTTTTTTTTCACTTTAACATCAACAAAGAATCACAATTTAATATTTTCTACTATTTCGTTGTTTTTGTGCTATGTCGAGCTCTTCAAGGTGTGGTGTAATCAATCCAGATGCATTTTGTTAGATATGCGGCGAATATACTTTTGAGGAATACCGAAAATCCATAACAGAGTTCCTGAGTGAAAAAATGTTGCCGGTTTTTAACAAGGTCTTTGAAAAGGTTATGCTTAATCAAACGCTCAACCACTTTAACACCAATAAAATCTTACATGAGAAATAGTATGGTTTCACCAAAGGACGTAGTACGACTGACACAAGATGCCATAGGAATCTTCTGTGACCTCTCGAAAGCATTTGATTGCGTAAAGCACAAAACCCTACTCTTAAAACTCGAACATTACAGTTTAGGGAAACTTGCGCTCAGTTTAGTGAAATCGTATTTAAACGATAGACATCAGCAAGTACAAATAAATGGTGTCAATTCAATGGGTTTGAAAGTAAATATGGGTGCACCGCAAGGTTCGATATTAGGTCCTTTCCTCTTTTTAGTATATATAAATGATCTACCCCATTTATTTAAAAACCAACCACAAATGGTGTTGTTTGCTGATGATACCTCTTTAATATTTAAGATAAACAGACGTGCCACAAATCTTGACGACGTAAATAACGCTCTACTGCAGGTCCATAATTTATGGACCTGCAGTAAGGCGTTATTTACGTCGTCAACCATAATTGGTTCACCGCGAATAATTTAGTATTAAATGGGAAAAAAACGAAGTGCATAAGATTTGCTCTACTGAATGTCAAAAGTAGTGATAGTGTCATAGTATTAAATCAAGAGAAACTAGAATTCGTCGAAGAGACTGTTTTCCTGAAGATCACGCTCGACTCAAGGCTACAATGGGGTCCGCATATAACATCTCTTGCAGGACGGCTGAGTTCAGCAGCATATGCTGTTAGAAAAATCCGTCAATTTTCTGATGTTGATACCGCGAGGCTAGTCTATTTTTGTTATTTTCATAGTATTATGTCATACGGTATTTTACTATGGGGACGGGCTGCAGACATCGAGTCTATATTTATTCTGCAGAAAAAAGCTATCAGAGCCTTATATGATCTACGTAGACGTGATTCTCTAAGAGAACTGTTTAAAGAAATTAATATCATGACAGTACCTTGTCAATACATCCATGAAAACATCATGTACGTTAGGAAAAATCTGCATTTATTTAGTAAAAGAGGTGACAGGCACCACTATAATACTAGAAACAGGGACCAACTAGTATAGCCAGGTTTCAGGCTAGCTAAAGTAGACTCATCTTTCATGGGGTACTGTTTAAAATGTTACAATAAAATACCACCCCACATTCTACAACTGAATGAGACGAAATTTAAATCTTGTGTAAAACGCACACTATGTAGGCAAGCATATTATAAGTTGGGGGATTACATTGATGATAAAAATGCTTGGCTCAATGCAGGTCCTGCTCCACAACCATAGGGGCAAACTAATTGATTGCCATGTGAACCCATGTGTTATTGTGGAAGCTGCAGAAGATTGTAATAATATCTTTGCATTGTATAGATTCAATATCTTAGTATTATATAATTGCATAGCACATGTGTGAGTACTATGTACTGTAAAGCTATCATTTACATTTAGTTATCTTTCATTGACTTGAATTTTCCCTGGTGGCTGAGAGAATGTCATGCTCACTCAAATGTCTCGCTGATACTGGCGGGTGTGTCGGGTCATTTAGCTCCCTTCAATATGGTTGAGCTGAATGGGGCTTCGGCGGCGCAGGGCGCACGCACGAGTGTGCGTGTAGTTTTAGCTGGATGGCGTTGTTTCAAGTTTTTTTTCTACGGCAGCGACATCTTTCGTTTTTTTTTCCTTTCCTATTTGAATTTTTTTCACTGTTTGTCCGGTCCGATGTGAGTCCAGTTTTTTTTCTTTTTATCTACATTACATCATCGAGCCACAGTTTTTCCGAGAGTAGTGGAGAGAGCAGATAATATTTTTTTCAGTTGGAACTCCGCGGCTGTTCGCTAAGAGCCCTAACTATGTGTATGGGCGCAGTATTTATTAGCTGAGGCTTTCTGCAAATATTTAGTGCAGACGGCAAGAAGTACAATACGTTTCTGATGGCAGTTGCCAGTGTTAGAACCTATGGCGAGTACCTTGTTGAGTACAACAGCAACATATTATTTCAGCCTACTTTGGCCCATAGATATAAAGTGTAAAACTTAACGATTTTTTTGTTCTAGGGTAGGCTACTTAGTTCCAACCTTTTTACAAGTTTTTTTTTTTTAATCCCATGTTTTTATGTATTTTTTTTACTTAAGACACTTTCACGACCCACGTACTATTCAATCGATCCATCAGAACAATGTTTTGAATGCGTTACATTAAGTCCTACCGTAAAACGTGATTTTACACCCCAAAACAAAAAGTCGTTTCCCAGCAATATTTTTTGGGTAAAGTTACTTAGTTTGATGTTTATAATGCTTGGTTGCCGGCTTCGTGAAGACTTCGTTTTCACCCAGTATACGTAGTGTTGATAAATGAAACCTTAAAGCTATGAAAAAAGAAAGAAAAGAAAAATAAAAAATAGTGCGTGGAGTCCCTCCGCGCGGAAGAAGTGAAACTTCGTAATGTGGAAATGAAAACAGGTATACTACACGCATGCGTTCGAGTGCCACGCATTCACTCTCGCTCTGTCTGTTTCTATTTCCCCTCCCCAGGAGCGTTGAACGTTTAACGCAACAGTGCTTTCATACCGCCTCCATGGTAGCGTTAAACGTTTAACGCAACCTTGTTGGAAGCCGCATTAGAAGTTTCACTTCAAAAAAGAAAAGAAAGTGTGTGAATCATGTGTGGGTCAGAAGAGTATGCACTTGATGTGTAAGCTGTGAGGGCAGCGGTGTCGCAGTAGCTACATTGTGTGGGGCACTTACGTACAGCGGTGAGCGAGCGAGCATGCGACTCACCTGCAACAGAAACATTCTCATTTTAGGATATTGTTATCATAGCTTTCGTTGTTGTTGTGAAGTGGTCGGAAGCGGGTGCCGAGAGCGGCTTCCTTCTAAATGTTGTCACCAGCTCGGGTAAGGGGTGGTATCTTGCCTTTTCACCAAAAATTAATTTACAAAATTTTATTTGACAAGCAACGATTGGTAAAAACATGGTAGGTCATTTCATCATTTTACAACAAGTTTGGCAAATAATTTACTTAAAAAAATATTTACCTGATAAACTTTTATTTGATAAGGTATTATTTGACAAAAAAAAAAACATTTGATATTCATACTAGCTGTTACCCGCGACTTCGTAAGCGTTAGGTTCGGACTTTGCTTATAATAAGTATTTTTTTGGTCAGGAGGAAACCCCATTTTTTGTTTACCTGGTATCTCCAGTATTACTACACCGAATTAATCTACAATGCCACTTTTGTATTTGTTCTCATGCTTCCATGTCTCTCTTTGAAAGGATAGTGGGCAAGACTGTATGGGCGGCACACCCACGTCCGCCACAGCTTAGACTACTTTTGTTTGGAAGGTATCGCAGCCATGTGTCTCTGTGCCAAAGCGCATCAAATTCTGTCCCAGCGTTCTCTATTTATTTCAAGTCGAATAGGTCAACTTACTGAACATTATTGAAACAAACCTAACCTAATCAAACATTTTTTTTTGTCCGCCACAACTTGGTACCTGCATATATCTATCTTTAACCTATTTTTAAGGTGTTGCGTAGATAAGATAGCGAATTGATCTCATAAAACAAAAGGGTTTTTTATTGTGTCTCTGTGCCAAAGTGAATCAAATTCTGTTCCAGGGTTCTCTATTTATTTCTAGTCGAATAGGTCTATTTACTGAATATAATTGAAACAAACCTGACCTAATAACTTTTTTTTTGTCCGCCACAGCTTAGGCTACTTTTGTTTGGAAGGTATCACAGCCATGTGTCTCTGTGCCCAAGCGCATCAAATTATGTTCCAGGGTTCTCTATTCATTTCAAGTCGAATAGGTCTACTTACTGAACATAATTGAAACAAACATAACCTAATAACTTGTTTTAAAGGTATCACAGCCATGTGTCTCGTTAGTTAATTTTGATTAAAATGAATAATTGGAATTTGGCGGTCGCCACAGTGCGATGGAGCGTAACATATTGGGTATTAAACTCAGCGACAGAATTCGCAATATTTACCACAATACGCTCAAAAACTGAAATCGCTGATATGGGCAATAAGACTGCTAGGTTGAAGTGGAATTGAGTTGGCCATGGCTGTTAGAATGCATCAGAGTCGTCACGCTAAGGGTGCCAGGAGACGGGCGTCGTCGCCAAGGGAGGCGCTGGCGTGACGAATTAGAAGCGTTTGTGTCAGATTGGCCGGAGAAAACCGCACAGAGAGGAAGGCTATGGAGAGGCCTTTACCCAGCAGTGGGATTCACTATATTACTTTATCCCAAGGGGCGTAAATAAAGTAACCTTATCGGTAAAAATATTTTCCAGCTGTTTGGGATTGAAACTCTGGGACCGTGAGGTCCAAGTGCTCACTGGTCGCAACCTTTTTAACGAAATTTCTAAAAGCCCAGTTGACGCTTCCCGCGACCTAAGGCTGGCTTTTACCTTGGCCTGAGGCTAAGTGTTACCATACAACGTGGGAACACCGCTGTTCTATTAGAGACATAACCAGTTTTTTAGTAGTTTTTGAGGAACTTTTGTTTTATTGTATAAGTTTTTTTTTTGTTTACTAATTTAATTTAAAATGAATGATTTGCATTTGAACAAAAAAACTAAAAGAACCAATGTATAAATTTATTTGGTAATGATTTAGAAATCTTAGAGCATTAGAATATGTTCGTATCATTTGAGAAGCAATTCATGGGATTTATTGCTAATTGCTAGTGCATATGGAAGGAGTAATTTCTTTATTTTAAGATAATATGCTTATGCATTTATATTTTGTTCACTACTTGGGCTTTTCAAAAGAACATTATTTTCTCATAAATTTTAGAAAATATTGAAATGAGTGTGATAAGTCTATAATTAATTTTATCTAGTGTATTCTTACTTTTATGAAGGGGCTTGAATATTGAAGATTTTAGAATATTAGGCAAGATTCCCTCAAATAAAGATAAATGAATTGTGTGACACAGTATTGGTGATATCAGTTCAGCGCATAGTTTCAGTATGTGAGTGGAGATCTCATCACTCATACCCCACCGACCTTTTATTGTTGGAGGATATTACACGAAACACTTCGGTCAGAACAAGGATTCAAAAATATGGTGGAGTTGTTCCGTGTGGGTTGAGAGGACGGGTACTCCTGGTAGGTTGAGGTTTTGTATTAGAAATATCAATAAAGAAATTATTTAATGAATTGGCTATTTGAGTTGGGTCATTTAAAATGAAGCCATCTTGATCGCGTTTATCTGTTAAACGTTTTGTGTGTATCTGTTCTATTTTTGATGATATTCCATGTAGCTTTCTTTTTATTTTTAGATTTCTGTATGTAGTTGTTTCGATTAGGTTCGTAAGCGTTATTATTATAAGCCAGTTCTTTCAGCAGGTTTTTCCTTTCCTAATACTTTTAACGGTGCGTACGGAAAACCACAGTTTACTTTTTAATTGCCAAGAGCACAGTAATCGTATAGGTGTACTAATAGTTAAGCAATATTATATACATTCATCCAAAAAACGTATCAGGAATGGATGATTCGTTTCTGGTTCTAAATTTTTTGTTGTTGTTTTCCATTTTGGAGTTAGACTTGCATCTGTTATTTGAAGTACCTGGGTGACCGAGCTTTGCTCGGTAACACGGATAAAACGACGTTTTCTAAAAATGAAACCTAGCTAGATCGATTTATCGCCCCCGAAGCCCCCTGCGTACTAAATTTCATGAAAATCGTTGGAGCCGCTTCCGAGATTCAGATTGCATATAAAGGGTGTAAACAGACTCTTAACGAAGCCGAAAGGCCATTGTTCTCCCCGTCATTACGATCATTTTTTGTTCTAGACCATACCTGGGAACCTTCTAGTTACGGATATATTGAGGGTTTCTTTTTTTTAAATACATGTTTTTAATGTAAGATTTTTACTTTAAACACCTCCAGGACCCCCTTGCTATTCAATGTATCCATCAGCACAATGTTGAGTGCGTTACATTGAGTCCTACTGTAAAACGTGATATTTCAGCCCAAAAAAAAAAGTCGTTTCCTAGCACTAATTTTTGCGTAAAGTTACTTAGTTTGATGTACAAAATGTTTGGTGTCAACCAAGCATTTTGTACATCGGCTTCGTGAAGATTCTGTTTACACCCTGTATACAAGAATTGCTCGTTTAAAGGTATTAGATAGATAAAGGTTAAATACAGTGCTGTTTATAGTTAGATCATATCTAGTGTGTATTGCGAATTTCATAACGGACAAATCATCGAACAAAGAGTTTGTCTTAAATTTTTCATCGCCAATGGAGTTTCGTGTTCATGAACGACTTTGTCAAAAACACGTGCTTATGAGAAATACAAAGCGTTCAAAAGCCGTCGAAATGTGATGGAAAATTTGTCTCGCTCTGGTAGGCCATCAACGTCTTCAACTGAAGTCATTCAAGTTTGAGACATATAGCCGCTGAACTTTCTGCGTCTCACGAGTCGATCCGTACTATTTTATTTAAATAATCGCTTGGGTGTGAAACATGTTGCCGCTCGGCTAGTCCCAAAAGAGCTGAATTTTCTCCAAAAACTCAATCGCATAAGAGTCGCTGGGGACAGGCACGAGTCGATTTCGATCCAACATGCATGAAATGCATTGTTATTTGTGACGAGACGTGGGTTTACGAGTTTTACATGCAAACTAGTCAACAAGCTTCGGGAGTGGCGCCTTCCAACTAAACCGAAACCGAAAAAACCACGCCAAAGTCGATCAAAAGTCAAAGTCATGTTGACCGTTTTCTTTGACTATCGCGGTGTTGTAAATAAAGAATATTATTTGAGCGTTAT
The DNA here is from genome assembly GCA_950005105.1 of Lycophotia porphyrea. NCBI lineage: Eukaryota > Metazoa > Arthropoda > Insecta > Lepidoptera > Noctuidae > Lycophotia > Lycophotia porphyrea. Next base: position 268,632 of record OX465392.1, read on the forward strand.
GCGGCGTTTAAGAGAGCAAATTCGACGAAAAAGGCCAGATTTGTAGAAAAAAAATTGGATTGAAAGCCGTCATAGTAAACGAATTTTTGACCAAAAACTCAACAAATACCATCGAGCAAACACCTCATTCACCACATATGGCTCCAGCCGACTTGTTTCTTTTTCTCAAACTACCCCTTTGTGGAACCCGTTTTCATGAGGTAGAAGACATAAAGGAGAATACGCGGCGAGAACTGAACTCAATTCCAGAAAAAGTTTTTAAAAATGTTTTGATGATGTGATTATTCGTTGGCGAGTCCTATTACATTTTTTACGCAAATTTATGATTTTTGACGCTGTAATATCCAGCAGCAGTAAGATATTTTAATTATTTTATGAATAACGATAGTGCCATTCTCTGTCTTGTAAGTTGGAGTAACACATTTTATGAATAACGATAGTGCCATTCTGTCTTGTAAGTTGGAGTAACACATTTTATGAATAACGATAGTGCCATTCTCTGTCTTGTAAGTTGGAGTAACACATTTTATGAATAACGATAGTGCCATTCTCTGTCTTGTAAGTTGGAGTAACACATTTTATGAATAACGATAGTGCCATTCTCTGTCTTGTAAGTTAGAGTAACACATTTTATGAATAACGATAGTGCCATTCTCTGTCTTGTAAGTTGGAGTAACACATTTTATGAATAACGATAGTGCCATTCTCTGTCTTGTAAGTTGGAGTAACACATTTTATGAATAACGATAGTGCCATTCTCTGTCTTGTAAGTTGGAGTAACACATTTTATGAATAACGATAGTGCCATTCTCTGTCTTGTAAGTTGGAGTAACACATTTTATGAATAACGATAGTGCCATTCTCTGTCTTGTAAGTTGGAGTAACACATTTTCATTTTTCTTTTCTTGTAATTTACTATAAAAATTTTACGAACTCAGTTTGCAAGAAAAACCGTCGGCGATGAAACTTTGACGCTCAAATTCACATTGTAAAAGCTAAAATTACTAAAAGATAAGTTGAATGTTTTACTTGTTTATTGGAGTTGAGTTTTCACAGAAAAAAACGCAAAGAAAGCCTAGTTTAAGCCATAAATGTCTTGATTCAGCGTCAATTACAATCCAAATAAACACAATCTTTAACCGACTTTAAAAAGGAGGAGGTTCTCAATTCAATTGGTATATATATATATATATTTTATGTATGTACACTAATTTGTAATTAAGTAATTACGCTATTTATGATCCGATTTACGTGATTCTTCTTTAGTTTGATGCGGAATAGTTGCTATTTGGTCCCATAAAAATTTAACATAGTTTGGCCCAGTAGTTTTCATTTTATGAACATTTTTTTAACTTCCAAAAGGAGGTTTATGTATGTTCGGGCATAAATCCGTCGTATATAAACAGATTTGCAAAATTCTGTTTTTGTTCGAAAGAGGTATATTCCGAAATGGTTCATTTAAATTTCATATCGATCTGATGATGAGTTTCGGAGACAGACAACGGAACTCTTCAAAAAGTGACAGCAAATCAACCGCGATTACTGCAATCGCTTGGATATTTTTGTTTACACAACATCATAACGTAACATCACACCTATCTGCTCTGAGGGGGTACACACATGTGTACAGTAGATCCACATTTCGACCGTTAGGTAAATAATATGTTAAGTTCCATTTGATTGAGGATAAGGCTATTACCACGGCATGTATTATAACAATGTAAAATAAATGCATAGCAAATATTTGTATAGGACAAAGGAACTAAAAATAACTTTAGCTTCCGAAATCCGTTACTTTCGTTTGTTTGATTCAGTTTTTTTTCGTCACTGACTTCTGAAGCTAATTATTTTTCACTTTTTTTTGTTTTTGAAGTCGTTTTTATTTTTTGCAAAAAAGTTTTTTTTTTCTTTTCTATTTTTATATCAAATAGAATATTAAGATATAAAACTTCGATCTACAATGAATATAATTTTCGTTTGTCAATATAATAAGACAAAATTACAATAAATAAAATTAAAGTACTACATTATATGTATTCTGCGTAAATTCACCTCGCTCCTCCGTCTCGCGCGAGCGCTTGACGAGGAAGGACCTGTACACGAAATTTTCGCGTGTTATTCCGGACGTGTTATGAACGTGGACGAGGCAAAAGGAGTATGTAAGGATCGTAGCAGGTGGCGTTCTGTGGTTTCTGCCTACCCCCATGGGAAAAGGGCGTGAGTTTATGTATGTATGTATGTATTCCGGAGATCGCTATTATTATCGACTTGTGTACGCCAATCAAATTACAGCGATGAATAACTAACATTTTGTGTATTATTGATCGTTTCCCGGTACTTTCGTGACAGAGTAGTATGTTATAATAATCAATATTGAGGAAAAAAGTCTAAAATATTCCGACTAATATATAATGTATTTAGTCCTTTAAAATAAACTCATATTGAACCTGTGAACGGCCTGGCATGTATAATGCTGCCACACGCTGGACGACTGGAACAGCAAGTAGCGAGACGTGGAGTGGGCGTGTGCTGACTGACTATGTTACACCTACGACGTAGCTAATAGAGGCGTAATCATCTGTGTTCGAACACCGCCGCCGCCGACTTACTGATCGCAATCTATTTCATAACATTTTAATAAAAGTTTAACTAAACAACTGGGATAATCACGTAACACATCCGCATTTACAATGCTATTATTGGCTTTAGGTTGACAATTCACTAGTCAAGGTAGCCCAAAGTAGTGTCGTCGAGTGATGACTGGTGGGCCAATGGTCGCCCAGTGGTCACGGCGCCGTCTTACGAATCGTAGGTTTGAAGCCAGACAGGCAAAAACGATGTAGGAATCCATCGTGAAGAAATTAGCATGGAACCCAATAACTCAAACTCAAAAGCATTTATTTCAATAAGACCATAACAGGCACTTTTGAATGTCAGAAAAACAAAGAAGGCTAAGCTACAGTCACAGACACAAGGCATAATAACTCGTGAAAGTACTGTAGTTGCCCATTCCAAAGCGTAGATCTCTATGGAGAATAGGGTTTGAGAATTCTCGACAATTTTAAAGTCCCGGGACACGAGACAGCTTACAATCAAAGACCCGGGAATTCCCGAGACTTCGAGACTTTCAAGAAAAAAAAAATATTTTTAGGAAGTGTAAGCCTTTTTTGAACAATTTTAATCGAGTTATTTTCTGGTGAAAGAGAAAAAACCACATTCATTAAACTGAAAATTAAATCTTAATAACTTTAATGTTATGTTAATTCAGTCTTAATAATTGCTTTGTTTATTTCTTTTAATCACACATAGATTCACTTTTAAGCAGTTAAATCTTATACATAGTTCCAAACTTTCTGTACGTTTTCCGGTTGCTTCAAACACCTCCAAACAAACACCTCGGTTGCTGAAACTCCTTTTTTAATGTTGCCCTTTTTTCCAGAATCTTGGGTACATTTTCTTAAATATTTTTTATTGCTTGTTCCATTTGATTTACAAAAGAGTCGTCAGGCTCGTTGCGTACTTGTGAGCTACTGGTGCTAGGTTCAGTGCCCGTTATTTCCACATCTGGTGTCCAAATACTAGGGATATTTTCGAGCCTACAATGTGTACTCAGTAGTTACGTAGCAAACCAAGTGATTATTCATTAAGCTAACAGATGGCACTAGGCTCCTTCAATTATTTGAAAAAAAAAACGATTACATAACAATTTCGACAATCTTGTCTCGTCTCGAGTCTCGACCCGAAAGTCCCGGGACTCGAGACAACTAAAATTACGAAAAATCCCGGGACTTCGAGACACGAGACGTCCCGGGACCCAAACTCTAATGGAGAAGAATAGGCAAGAAACTCCATGGACACTCTTTTCAATCAAAATATTGTTACAAAATCGTGGTTACATGATTCATGTTAAGATTGTGTCACATATGTGAGAACGATGTAAAAATACGAACTCAACCAACTCTTCACGAAGCCGTCAACCAAGCATTCTGTTCATCAAACTAAATAACTTTACGCAATAATTATTGCTGGGAAACACCTTTCTTTTTTGGGGTGAAAAATCACGTTTTTCGGTAGGACTCAATGTAACGCATTCAAACCATTGTGCTGATGGATGTTTTATACGGGGTCGTGAAGGTGTCTTAATTGAAAAAAATACATTAAACAAGTATTTAACACATACTTAAAAAAAAAACTTGTGAAAAGGTTAGAACTTTGATCCCCAATATCTCCGTAACTAGAAGGTTCCCAGGTATGGTCTAGAAATAAAAAAATGATCGCAATGACGGGGAGAAAAAGTGCATTTTATTCGAGAGCGCGGGTAGATATTTGATTCAAGATTTGAGCATCGGATATTTGATTCAATTAATTTGTGTTTTTTTTTTCAGTATTGAGTTAGTACGCGTAGTTTTTATCTCCATTAGGTGGAATTCTTTAGAAAAATATACGCATAATTTTAAAATCGGCCTTAACTAATTGTACACCCTCATAGAGAGCCTGGGCTGTGTCCCAGCAGTGGGAGCATTACAGGCTGACTATACTTTTATTTAGATCTTGGGCAAAATCTCGATGGCGAATCTCAGCACGAGACTGCAATCCCTATTTACGACGGTTATGTTATGAACTGTTGGATGGTGTACGGGACGAGTAGTTTGGATATTGAAGTGTGTGTTGTGTCGGCGCGCAAGTGGCACAATTAGTGGCGCGGCGGAGTCAAGTGGTGGCAATCAGTGCGCACTGCTTCACAATCTGTACTCGTGCGCGCGATTCGCGACACAGGTCACACTACAGCAAGACTAGTATTGCGCATATAACTGTTTGTCACAGACGGCGTGTTGGAGTCAGTGGAGCTGTCTCTATAACAACTGTGTGTCACAGACGGCGTGCTGGATTCAGTGGATCTGTCTCTATAACAACTGTGTGTCACAGACGGCGTGCTGGAGTCAGTGGAACTGTCTCTAAAACAACTGTGTGTCACAGACGGCGTGCTGGAGTCAGTGGAGCTGTCTCTATAACAACTGTGTGTCACAGACGGCGTGCTGGAGTCAGTGGATCTGTCTCTATAACAACTGTGTGTCACAGACGGCGTGCTGGAGTCAGTGGAGCTGTCTCTATAACAACTGTGTGTCACAGACGGCGTGCTGGAGTCAGTGGATCTGTCTCTATAACAACTGTGTGTCACAGACGGCGTGCTGGAGTCAGTGGAGCTATCTCTATAACAACTGTGTGTCACAGACGGCGTGCTGGAGTCAGTGGAGCTGTCTCTATAACAACTATGTGTCACAGACGGCGTTCTGGAGTCAGTGGAGCTGTCTCTATAACAACTGTGTGTCACAGACGGCGTGCTGGAGTCAGTGGAGCTGTCTCTATAACAACTGTGTGTTACAGACGGCGCGTTGGACTCAGTGGAGCTGTCTCTATAACAACTGTGTGTCACAGACGGCGTGCTGGAGTCAGTGGAGTTGTCTCTATAGCAACCGTGTATCACAGGCGGCGCGCTTGACAAGTGAGCGATGCAGACAGTGGTGCTGTGTCTACTGGACTGTTTGGTACAGGATCAAGAACAGATTGTACCTCGGATTATGGACTGTGTATGTGCTGGTTTCATCACAAGTGGCAGCGATGAAGCTGCAAAATTGTAATGCACATTTCCAACGACTGTGTTGCGAAAGCAGTAGTGGCCCAGTAGTAGCAGCCTCGATTTACGAGGTCACCCGTGTTGTAGGTCGTGGGCTCGAACGCCTTGAACATGAGCGCCCCGAGTATTTAACAGTGAGGAAGTCTGAGACTCGATCCTGGCAGTGGGAACATCACAGGCTGATTATGTCCGTAGCGGAAAATGAGTGTTAACTCAAAATAATGAAGACAATGCAGCTAAACTGAATGTTATTAACATAGTAATAAGTGGCGTATGACGTCACGCAGGTGTAGTGAGTGATAATGATAACACACGATAAGCGCGCCTCTCGGCCGCGATGCCGTTGCGCCGCCGCAAGTAGGTCGATGTAATCACCACCGCTACGTCAACACGCGGAAACAACAGACGACCACAAACCGGTAAAGTTAGTCATTTGTACATTAATCACTTACATATGAAACAAATATGGCGCCCACTTGCCACAACGCATCGATCCATTTCTGAAAATCAAGCTAAAGCGCCTTGCTTATGGTGAGACTGCATTATGCTTGCAACTTAGTAGGTACCTACTTGTTTACACTGTTGAAAGCAACCTCGGTTTAAATGACTACCATAAAAGACAGTCATCTAGTTTTTGGTATATTGCTATATGTAAATTGTATTGCAGTGTTATGTTTGCCATATGCGGGGTTCGCGTGGCTGAGTTTTGGGCTAAACATACTATTTAGACTTTTTGCCATCGATACGCTAAGAAGAAGGATTGCAGTGCAAAACACACTTTTGTTTTGTACCTCATAGGCCAAAAGACAGGGACACACCTGCAGAAACACGACACTGTGTCGTCGATGTCGAGCGGCAGCACCGGCGGCGCCGGACTCGGTTGTGGCGACGGCGGCACGCTGCGGTACTTGACGTGCAGGACGCGCCGGGCCGCGCGCGCACCGCTGCGCCGCAGGATGCCCACCGGCCAGCGCGCGCCCGACCGCCCGCCACTCTCTTCGCAGCCGCCGGCACCGCCGGCTGAGCTCATCCTGCGCACCCACGCCTGCACCACCATGCACCTCGCGCTCACTGCACGACCCACTGACACCGTCACACACTTACACCGGCGCACCTCGACCGCGGAGAGACACTATCCGCGTAGCGGGATCGCAGTGCGAGGGAGTCTGGTCTGTAGCGAAAAAAACAGCGCTCACGTTTGCGCACCGCGGCCGACTGAGACGGCGGCGGCGACTGCGGCGAGAGGACGCGCCGGCGCCGCGCGGTGACATCACGCCTTATCAGCACACCTGTGAGCGCGGGGACACACCGACACACGCCAACACCGCACCGACATCACACACCAAACAACGCTATGTTTACACTGTACAACGCACTGCTAACTCTAAACATGTTTCCCTGACGTCGACGCTACTTCATTATTATTTATACGCCTGGTTCACATTGGCTTAGATGATACGTTGCAGAATAATGACAGGAAGCATCCATATGGAAGCACCACCGATGAATGATCTGTAAGCAGCTGTGTGATACGCGCACCCCCTGACTGGTGCTCGAGGCCTGTTCACTATTCCCTATTACTTTAATTTTCTCTTTCTTTTGATTTATCTCCAAAACGGACTAAGTTTAGATACTCGTGTTTATTGTACGTGAGATACTGCTAATTTAACGAAGCCTTCAATCAAAAATCATATCAAATAATAGTTTAACCATAGCACAGCAGGAGTCTGCGCGTCAGCTAAGGAACAAGCAAGTGAAAGATGTAAAAAAGAAAGATTTTTCGTCCAATCTTGAAATTTTGTTAGGCCTTTTTGTTCAGGAGGCATCTGTAGGATACTAGGATAGCAGCGATCGGCGGCGGCGACCTAACGCGTCAAGCCCTGCTTCAATCCATGGTTCGGAGCGAGAGGAAATGGCCGTCGTCTCCTTCTGCGAAGCAGTCATGCTAACGAAGGAGGTGGTGGAACGTGAGAGGGAGAGAACCTCGCGTCCCAGCCGCCGCGGGAGACGCCCCGGGCGTTGGGGCCACTTAGTAGCTCCCTGCCACCGTAGGCGCGGACCTGTGGACGGTGAGTAATGGGCTAGCTCGCCGTCCGTCCGTCTTATGACGACAGGCCGTGTCGACGGCGTGTTTGTGTTCCACGCGCGCCTCAAAGAGATGTCAGGGACGGGTCTACAAAAAGGGCCGATGCCTGTCGGGGCTGCGGGATTGCTCAGAAAAGATACCGCGGCCCTGGAACACAAAAGGTAAGGAAGGAACATGGATGGGTTTTACTCACTGCAAGTCTGACACTCCCTTCCGCTCCGCCCAAAGCGGGAGGGGTCACTGACACAGGGGAGAAACATCAGATTTCCCAGCAGAATCTTCTCAAACCCCTTTGAGATAATTAGCAGCAAGTATAGAGGCCTCTATAAGGTGACGTCACTCGTCATCTTGCCGGGTTTGGGAACCAGTACTATTTGGGATCCACAGATATAATCACAATGGCCAGCTTGTACCGCCTAGCGAGCGAGCGAGCGAGGCTGACGAGGCATCGTTTCACCTCTTTTCATACTTTGATCCACATCGCGAACCGAACAATTATGAAAAGAGCCTTGTTCGCCACGCTCGCTCCCCCGCCAGCTGGCGGTGTGGTCTGCGCTTTAAACAAGGAAGCAATATAGATTATGTCGTAACGTGAGAGTTCTTTGCGTACCATTTTGTCAATGAAGTCATATCCCACAGTCCTTTTGTCTTCTAATAAGCCGATTGTTTTTATCACCTCTCGTGAGGACGTCGCGTCTATTGGAGTAAAAGCTCATCTATACTTAGGTATCTTATTGCCACGTTCAGCAGCGTGCATATGGGATGTTATTGATAGCGTGTTTTAATAATCGTGTTTTCTCTCTGAGTACTGTACGAAGACACAAATCGGGCTGGCCAATTGTTACTTAGAGCCTTAGAGAGTTTACTAAGGCTGAATATTGCTTGAACACAAAATAAGCAGGGATATCTTTACAGCACTAACATTACATATACAGTGTGTTTGGCTACCGGTTACCGATACTTTAAGGTCATATTATATACTCTATGTTCAATGAAATTTTTAATATCTATGAATCTTAAGAGACCTAGAGACGTGATCTTATTGCAAGGGTAAACGCCGAGGCTATCAAATTATTAAATATTTTTTCCTGAGAAATAAGCAAAAAGAGCCTAAAAATAAGAAATCAGGAAATCCTTATCCTTACTATATAATATTACAAATGCGAAAGTAAGTCTGTTTTACCTTTTCACGCCTAAACCACTGAACCGATCATCCTGAAAAGACATTGCCCATTTCTGGCCCACCACAAACAATAACGCGTACAATAACGCGTTCCGGGTGCTGATGGGACTGCCGCGTTACTGCAGCGCCTCCGCGATGTTCGCGGCAGCTGACGTAGACGGCTTTGCGGCCATCATGCGCAAGCGGTGCGCGTCTATCATGCGTCGTACGCGCGGCAGTCCCAACACCATCCTGCGCGCTCTGGCGGATCGGTGGGACTCTCCGATGCTGGCTCGCTGGATACGGCTGCATGCAGTCGTTTAGTGATTGGCAGCCAGCGTTGGGGAGTCCACCTGACCCGCAAGTTATAGTTATTGTTAATAATTAAATTAAATTATTGAGGAAAAATACTAACCTAGTTGTAAGCTCGCAATTGTACTAACAAAATATGGATGTCTTTATTCCGAAATAAATGATTATTATTATTATTACAAACACATTTTGCAACATAGTCAAAAAAAATAAGTTTTCAAATAGGAATTATCCGTAGTATAGTGTCAACGTCAAGTATACAAATCACAAAATGTTTTTTGCTTTTCGACCAATTTACGAAAATTTACCAGTAATGAAATAGGAGTACATAATGAGTAAAAATTCTTAGGCATACTCTCATTTCATCAACTTATAAGCCAGCTAGAATTTTAGCGTGGTCGTGCTGGGAAGAAATCTTGCCAGCACGACCTGTATATCTACGATAGTTCAGAGGTATTGCGTTTCTAATTAGTGGTATAAAATAGTAAAATTAAAATGATTTTATTACCATGTAAACAATCTAAAGTTATAAAGCCAATTAGAATTTAGCGTGGTCGTGCTAGGAAGGAATCTTGCCAGCACGACGATTATCTATGATAATTGAGAGGTATAAAATTTCTAATTAATAGTATAAAATAGTGCAAATTAAAAGGAATTTATTACCATCTAAAGTTATAATGAATGCGTTCATGGTCGTGCTACGAATTACAACATAAGATATTGTATTGCTTAAAATAGGGCTTGCAAGTGACTGTAGTTTTAAGTTTATACAATGATCTGAGACATCTTTTTTGGGCCTTAAATGCTGTGTCTCTATCAGCTGAGTTCCCCCAGAAATCGACGCAGTAGCGCAAGTGAGATTCAACTATGCATAGTAAGCCCCAAGAAGAGTGGTGGTATCTACTATGGTGGATAATCTAAATAAAACATAATGCAAAAGAACTCAGTTTGACACGTGATTTCTATATGAGCTTTCCAATGTAAGCTGTAATCTATTTGTAAACCTAAAAATTATTATATCTGCTGCTTCCTCAATATTGTCATTTTTACTATTATTTGTTTTGTGGTGATTTAATTTTATCAAAAATGATGTCAATAACTCCTCTTTTTAATTAAAATGGTTTAATCTAGTAATAAAAATCATTAAATCCTCTGCACAAAAATATTAGTCTTTACTTCGATTGTATCTTGTTTCATAATGTTCAAAGAGTATATGAATAACAAAACCTTATTTTTGACAAAAGCAAAATAATTCAACTATTGGCATTTATTTTAGCTGAATATTTTTAAAAACAATTTAATTACGATAGGTACATTACATTTTGTAAGCAACATGGTAAAAAAATAGGCAAATATTCTCAAACATAATTTTGACTGCATTTTGAATTTACCAGCATTATGTCATAAAGCCACCAAGAGATACAATTGGAAACCTACATTTCAGAATTATTGTAATCCTCCGATTACAATAAAATGATAAATTACGTTTGAACCCCTAAATCATGATTCAAATTAAGCCATACATCTCTGATCTCTGTGTCACCCTAGGTTTTATACCTATACCAAATTCCTTAGTCACTTGTGCTATTTACTTCGGATATTTGTTCTATTCAGGATAAACTTCAATCTGATAACAAACTCCAAATAAACTGATGTCTCTAGAAACAGTTAAAGTATTTATTTCAATTATGCCATTAGCAGACACTTAAACTGACAGAAAGTTCAACAAATCTCTACAGAGAAAAATATACAAGAAACTTTATAGACACTATTTTAATTCAAATTAATACCAAATCTTATATTTACAGTTGATACAGAAGTTCCACTTGGTTGAGGTTTAACAGAGGTATTCTTCTTGATCGAAAGAGGCGTCAGACAAGGAGACCCTATGTTTCCAAAACTTTTTATTGCTGTTCTGGAAAGCATATTTCAGAAACTAAACTGGTCTCGAAAAGGCATAAAAATAGGCAAAAGATGTCTCAGCCATCTCAGGTTCGCAGACGATAAAGTCCTGCTGACCGAAACACCGGAAGAATTAGAAGAAATGATATGCTCACTAGACAACGAAAGCTCCATGATAGGCTTGGAAATGAACGCAAGTAAGACCAGAGTAATGACAAACAGCCTCAAAAAACCAATATGCATCAAGGGAAACAACATCGAATATGTTTAAAATTATATCTATCTAGAAAAGCAAGTGTCATTCTCCAAGACGAGCATGGATGAAGAAATACAACGGAGAGCAACCATCACTTGGAAAAAATTTTGGTCTCTAAAAGAAATTCTAAAAGGCTTGCCCCTTACCAAGCTTATTATATAGATGCCAAACTTGGGTTCACACTAACAGAACGAAACAAAAAATTGTGACAACGCAGAGAGCTATGGAAAGAAGCATTCTAGGCTTAAGAAAATTACAGAAAGTAAAACATGCAAATAGTAGAAGACAGACAAAGCTTACAGATGCCCTAACCAAAGCGCTAGCATTAAAATGGCGTTGGGCAGGTCATGTTGCACGTGATGACAGATGAACTCTCGAAACCACGAGATGGACAGGACCACCTGGCAAAAGAATGGTTGGGAGACCCTTTAAAAGATGGGCCGATGAATAGCACAGACTGCTGGCTCAAACTGGCTATACCTTGCCAAATACCGGGAGAAGTGGATAAAGATGGAGGAGGCCTTTCCCGTAATGGGGCCACATCTCCAACTATAAATATAAACTAACACTACTAACTAGGATAAGTTAAAGACTAATGCCCGGTTCCTATATTTGGGAAACGATACGTTTTAGTTACGAATTGTGGTTTTATGTACGAGGCGTAAGCTAAAACCGTTCCTATAACAAACGTTTCGTCGTGCAGCTTACTGACAGCTGGCTACTAACGGATGGGAGGGTACCGGTAAGCGTATTGTATGGAGATGAGAGTTAATGGTGTTCCTATAAATATTTTAACCGTCCGTAGACTGTCAAGATGATTTTTCGTAATGTCAATGTCAATGTCATTTGGTTACCTGCCAATTTCGGTCGGTTAGAATAAAATTTCTAAAGTAGTTCAGTTTTCACTTTTTTTATTTTGAAATGTCGAGTTCAGGTAGTGATATTATACACGGTGGAACACACGGTGGAGGTCTGGTCCGCCTGGGCGGAGCACCGCCGTGTCCTCGTGGCGGCAATCGGCGGCGGCGACCTATCGCGTCCGGCCCTGGTCCAAGCCATGGTCCGGAGCGAGAGGGAATGGGACGCCGTCACCTCCTTCTGCGAAGCAGTCATGCTAGCGAAGGAGATGGCGGAGCGTGAGAGGGAGAGAACCTCTCGTCCCAGCCGCCGCGGGAGACACCTCGGGCGTCGGGGGTCACGTGGTGGCTTTCGGCCACCGTAGACGCGGACCTGTGACCGTAGACGCGGACCGCGGGCTAGCTCGCCGTCCGTCCGTCTTTTGACGACAGGCCGTGTAGACGGCGCGTTCGAGTTCCACGCGCGCCTCAAAGAGATGTCAGTAAACAGGGAGGGGCCCGCAAGGGCCGATGCCTGCCAGGGCTGCGGGCTGTTCGAAAGAGATACCGCGGCTCTGGAGCACAAAGGGCAAAGAAGGAACATGATGGGTTTTAGTCAGTACAAGTCTGACACTCCCTTCCGCTCTGCCCAGAGCGGGAGCAGTCATTTGAATGTTTCCCATCCGTAAAAAGTAGTAAAGTAGTGATATTATTAACAGATTTTAACCGTAAACTAAAGAAAGATGCAGAGGCAATGCAGAAGAATTAGATGATCGAATATATAGTACGGGAGCTAGCAACGTTTTAAAAGTAAGAATTTTCAGGTCAGCTGATTTTCGTTCTTGCTCTTTCGTTTAGAGTCTGGGCTACCTGGGTAGCGGTTGCGTTCATTAGTGCGCATCCTACCTGTCTAGGTAATAATCCTGGATTTTAAAAACATTTTAAGAGTAATTTTCAATTTTTGTTTTTAAATAAGTCTACCTACTTTCGGAGGAGGTTCTCAATTCGGTTGCATGTTTTTTTTTATTTTGTGTTTGCTATCTCCGTCGTTTTTTTAATCGATTTCAAAAATTCTTCTTTTATGTGAAAGGATATACTTCCCGATTGGTCCCATAGAAATTTCATCAAAATCGGTTCAGTAATTTGGTATGTTTTCACGTTAATTGCTAAATCACGCGACGACGCCTGAAGTCTTGCATGTTTAATTTGACACACTTCCTGATTTCCGATTGAATTAAAAATTTGCACGTTTACTTCCGAAAGTAATTAAAAAAAAATAACTTTTTTTTAAATTACTTTCGTTTTTTTTTGTGTTTTTTTGTTTTATATTAAATTCAAAGTATTTTATAATGTCTGTAATTTTAATATTATGTTATTTAAAGATAAAAAACTTAAAATGAATTAGCCAGGCATTAATTCGATTGTTAAACCTTGAATTAAAATAAAAAAGTCATGAAAAGTAGGTATTGCAGTATGATGCTAGTAGTCCAAGAGAGACAGTTTAAAGTGCAAGAGAGATAGACAGTGACAGTGGTGCTGTGTTGTGGAGAGGACTATTGGGAGTACAGATACTTTTTCTTGACGCCAAATTCTAGTAACTTCTTCTTTGCTTCTTCTTTTTTTGTAGTAACTTTTTCTTGTTCTGCGTATTTACTTATTTTTTCACTGATTGTTTTCTGTATGTTGTACGTATTGGAGATTGCGATGTTTATCAGGTATGTAACTTTATTTATTTTGTCCTGTAAGATTAAATCCGGTCTGTTGTAGTGGATCGTCCTATCAGTCAAAATAGCACATTACTAGCGCCTATACTAATAATTTAACATTGATTTGAGGGACATTTGTTTGACGGATGTCAAACGTCAGTGTCAAGAGTGCGCGCTGAACTGTTATAATGTTCCATTCTTATTATGTGTAAGCTGGATTCAATTGTGTTTGGTAAGGAAAAGGAAGAAGGAGGAAAATATCACGCAGATGCCTGCGATGCTATAGTTAGTTACACATCTTATTTTATCTTGAAGTTTGTGTAATTGTAAAATTTAAATTTGCTTATAGGGGGCTCGGTATTTCAATGACCAACGGACATTCGTCGAAAGCAGTAAAAGGAAGTACATTATGGAACGGTATTTTCGACTCGTAGTCTGTACTAGGAAAACGAATTGTAGTTTGTATACCACAATAATATGTTAAATATAGGAACCGGGCTTAACACAACTAACAGTTAATTATTATTAAGCACCTAGTGTCAGGTGTGTTAAAATATGAGATTAGAAATAAAAGGCTTTTTATTTTATTATTTATTTTATTTATTCTTCTTGATTCAATCATTGTAATCATTGTGGAGAGAGTTGTTTTACAGCAACTACATTACAGCAATGCCAAAAGAAACTTTTGTAGAATGAATTGGTCTTAACACGAGAACACAATGACATTGTCAGTGTTGTTCAAACAAAGTTGACTAGCTGTTACTTGCCACTTGGCTGCATGTATTTTATATTTCATAATTTTGTGTTCATGTTGAAAATTAGTTATTTCTTCTCCAGGTCCAATTAACCAATCCATCCAATTTCACAACAATTATTTATTTATAAAACACTTCAAGCACGAAGTACAGAGGCAGACTTAATGTCATAGGCATTTTCTACCAGTCAACCTTTGGGGTGATGGAGAGACAACCATTGGACGAGCCCTGACCACCGGCAGACTGAACCTTGTTACTGATGCTGATGGATTACTATTTTTTATATTTTTAAATGTTTTTTGTTTTTATTTTGTTTTTAAAAACGAAAAATTATATGTACAAAGAAATGAATAAAGTATAATGTTTAATTAGTATTGTTTTTATCAAAACACCTTGTTGGCTGGAGTAACGGCCACCATGGCTCACGCACAATGGTTCACCTTTAGGGACTAAGTGCAGAAACCAAACCCTTATAGATAGATAGATAGATCAAAACACCTGTATTAGATAATCAAATTGTCTTAATAAAAATGAATGTTAAGCGAATGAATAGGGCACAGTGGTGTTTTCGGCAGAGTTTCAACGATTTGGGAAGTGTCAGTTACCAAATTGATACTTTCTTCTACCCTAACAACTTACTAACAACACAGGCAACATTCGTGAGTGCATGCCTCGCAATCACATAGAGGAGGTATGATGAAGGAAGTACCGAATGGAAGAAATTGTGAAAGGAGCGCACTGAACAACAAGTTTCGTATGAACAATGGCGTGCGGCCACTCACCCCATGAACCAGTCGACGGTGTCGCGCAGGTACTCCGGTAGTCGCTCCAGCTTGACGGATGCTCTCCGGCTCGCTTCTCAACCAAAAATAACAGCACTTTAGAGCAATTCTCCCAATAAGTCCGCGCCTTAACCGCACAGAATCACTAGCTGTCTCATCACACTGCGCGATGATAACCGACAGATTAAAACTAACTGTACTCTTTCGACGAGTTGAAATCTGATGTTAAGTAGAGCGTGTCGCCGTCGCAAAACCCTATCATTGAAAATTTTCACTACAAATGATCAAAGCAGCTGAGCCATAATCGCCATGTTGCGCAACTTAAACCATTTATTTTTAGAAAATAATGTTCGCCACCTTAAGCCTATACCTTCAATGAAATGTTTTGCACACCAAAGTTTACATTATCTGTTTGTATAGTTAATTGAAATTTATATTGCTAACTGAAACATCAAACACTTATAGAAAATGATACACAAAAAAAAAACAGAGATAAATGGACAAGAAATAACATTCTTTGACTTTTTTGCAATAGCAACACTCTATTTTCTGTCAAATTGGAACTTGTATGTACATACTTAGAGAATGTGGTGGGAGCAAGCAACTTACAAACTAACTGGAACGATGACATGCAACTCAAAACCGTTCCGAGCAAGAGAACCTGAATGCATATTCTTTCCAATGGGTATCCAACAGTAGTACAATTACATTTGGGACAATTATTATTGTGTTATAATTTCCGCCCCCCCCCCCCCCCCTCCCGACTTGACAAAGTCAAACCTACGCATACTGTTGATCAAACGAAAGGCCATTCATTATGAACAAATATATGGAAACTAGCTACTTTATTTTTAGGTATAATAATATTAAAAAACCTCAAGCTACTACAATCTGTCAAAGGAGATGGCTAAACGACTGCCCCCAACATGACTAGCACAAATAGGAACCTTACACTAACCAGTAATATTTAAATATTAATTCATGAATTATTTAGTGTTTAATAATTTCTTATAACTTTCGTGAACTAATAAACATAAAAAAGTTTCTTAATTGTATTTATGCTTTGTATTGGTTTGACATGACAAGGTAAAGGAATACTGACAGCTAGGGAAGAGACATATTGCATTACCAAAATACCAAATCGAATAAGTTGAACTTCAATCGATATTTAATAACAGTTATCAAAACGATTTATTTTCTGAAACTACTTAATTGATTAATTGTATCTGGATAAGCATATTACTAACACTTCAGGCGCACAATCTTAATACATATTTTCTGTCCGTCGAGGTCGACAAAAACAATTTCTTTTTCTTTCAGTCCATTCAATTATTTTCTCGATTTTTTATCAGATTCCATCTCTATGAAAAAAAAACGTCAGACGTCGTTTGAACGCTCTGCCGTTTACTTATTCGTTGTGCTTTTTATTTGGATTTTCATTGACCCTCGCTTGTTTATTGGACTTATTGTTTGCTCGCCTACCTACTGACCTCTGTGAATACTGTCTTTATTTCAACTCATTTGGATAAGTAGTTTAGGTTTTACAACAGAATACTTATATTATTTTGATTTTTGCTGGAGAGCTGGGGATTATATACCGAAAGTTCGTTGTATCAAGTTTTTTTTGCTGCAATTACCCCTATGTAGATATTTACTTCAAGTACCTTAGTGCAAAATCGCCAGTCAAAAACACAATTATCAATAAAAATCGTCGCAGACACATTAAAACGCCTAGATAAAAGTTTATAGCAATGTCATTGATTGAAGTTTTTGTACCTTTGTCGTAGGTGATTTGCGATTTTGTTTTTAGGATTGTGCAAATATTAAAAGTTCCTGAACCTTTTTAAATTACAAAATACTAATTTCAGCTATTTAGCATTACATATTGCTAGGTACCATGTTTATATATGCGTTTTCATTGCGGGGGCAGTCGTCCGTACTTCAATTTAGCCATGTCCTTTCATTAATAGATTATCAACTTTATCTCTAAAAAATTAGGTTTATGGTCAGTTGGGAGAATCTGACAGTTTCGTGTAGGGTGACCTGCTGGCGTCTGTACAACCTGACACTGACTTGCACATTACAAAATTTCGCGGGCTACCCTGACGCAACCACCTTAAGTTGTAAACGTTACTAAATATATTATGTTTGCATATTATATTAAGTGGTTTTACTAAAATAAATAAAGGTATTATTTAAAGAAGTTATTCAGAACACTGACAACACAAAATAATTTACAATAACCATTTCACATGTCATATAAACGGCTAAAAATAAAATGTTCCCTTAAATCAAGAACTGTAACGCTCAAAGGGTGCTACTCAACTTAGCCGCATAATAGTCGATAAAAATAGAGAAGAGCGTAGTCTTGTCTGTCCTACGTCTAGAGTGTAATAAAAACCCGCGTAGGCGCGGAGGGGTAGGGTAGCCCGCGAGCTGAGGAGCAGGTGGTTTGAAGGCCCGCCGCCGCAGCTGAAGCTACGGTGGTGAGCGTTAAAACCATCTACGAACGATAAGCTCGCGTGGGGCCACCCAAACCCCGCAGCGCTGGAGCCGCGACAGAAACAATTCTTGCTGAATGTTTTATGCCTGCTTGCATGTTGCATGCTTATTTGCACGCTGCATACTTGCTTGCATGCTGCCTGCCTGCTTGCATGCTGCGTGCCTGCTTGCATGCTGCATGCTGCATGCCTGCTTGCATGCTGCGTGCCTGCTTGCATGCTGCTTGTATGCAAAAAAGATGCTTGTTTGCATGTTTCTTACTGGGGCCACTTAGAACCACTTTTGTTCATAATCAACTGTTTTATTAAGTGCCATTACAGTTGAAAGATTTTTTTTTAAGGATATTCAGCGTTGAGACCATGAATTGCATCTATTTGCTTATTAGATTACTTTATTCCTCCCAGAAATAGACTACGAGTTCGTTTAGTACTTAAAACAAAGATGTACTATCAGGTTTTAGTTTAAATCAACAGTAAGTCAGTACCATCATCATCATCATTCTCCTGCAAGTCAGTACACTAGTAGATTTTTTTGTAGAGGATGTTAGGAATATACTATGACTTCACGTTCCCATGTAATGTTCCCTAATAATGCCAAAACAAAACGTGCTCACGTGAGCGAAGTCGCGGGCACAGCTAGTGGTAATTAAAACAGTGGTATAATGAATGTTCGGAAACATAATACTTCGAACAAACGTTATTTCGGCTAAGTGTAACTTCGGTAAAAAGTTTTTCGACCAAATGATACGTCGGAGTAACGAAAATAATCGAATTCATAATAGGTCAACTAAAACAGCGGCAGACCTGACTTCGATGAAGTAAAAAAAAACGAAACAATATTAGTTGAAAAGTTTTAGGTGAAATGAAATTCGGTCAAATATTTTTATTATCTTCTATTATTTCTATTATCTATCTTATGATAGGTAACCATGCCATACATATTACTGAAAAAACTTAGCATTACTGGATTAAAAACATTTATAAAAGTCCTGAATTTAAGGGAAAATAATATTATACCTCAAGACTGGACAGTGGATTGCCTTGTACCAATTTTAAAACCAGAAAAACCCAAATTGTGTCCCGATTCTTACCGTCCTATAGCACTCACTTCTTGTGTTGGTAAACTATTTGAGCAATTGTTGAAGCAGCGTTTAGAGTTTAATGTTGAAAAAAAAACATATTTTTCCTTCTATTCAATTTGGTTTTCGTAGAAATCGGTCTGCTAGGGAAAGTGTCTATCAATTGCAGCTTGATATACATTACTCTCTATTGGCTGATAATAATTTGGTTGGAGTTTTCTTTGATGTGGCTGGGGCTTTTAATAGTGTAAATATTTGGTAAATATAGATTATTTATGCCATGAACAAATAGGCATACCTGAAAAAAAAAAAATTGTGTCAGAAACTTTCTGAGCAATAGAAAAGTGTTTGCTAATGTTACGTCGGTTACTTTACGAGAACATTCTAGATTACACGCGAGTCTCGAATGATCTACTTATTTTATATTGAACTGTTTAAGACGACTCGAGTCTAGAATGTTCAAGTATAGAAATTTCTAGAAGATTCGAGAGAGTTGTGGAACCTTCTCGAAGGACAGTATTCACTGTGGAACTGTCTAGAACATTCGAGAAAGAAGTTTGATTTCGCCCGCGGTCCGTCCGACCGCCGTGACGCCGTCTTCGACGAATTTTATGAAGAGGACCGTCCAGTGTTGGACCGAGCGACGTCGCTGCCGACCCTCGACAAGAAGCCGCTCGGTGTAATGCTGGAAGAAGCAAATCCCCGCCTCCTGCGAAGGGAAGAAGAGGGCGAGAAAGAAGAGGGCGCCCAAGAAACCCAAGGAAGCGGTAGCAGGGCCGAGCACGGCGGGGACCGCGCGCGACCCGCCGACGACATTGGCGCCTGCGCGCGTTGCGCCGGTGCCATGGTCGAGCCGTTCTACGCCCGCGTCTGACGCGCTTGCGGCGGTGCGTGGCACCGCGCCGCCTGTGCCTGCGCGAACACCTGCGCCGACGCGCACACTTGCGCCTGCTACGCGCCCTGCTGCGCAGTGGAGACTGCGCATTCCGCCGCCGTAACGCGCTCCACCGCGTCGACCGCGCCCTCTGTGGCTGCGTCCGCGGCAGGCGCCTCCAGCAGCCGCCCTCCCCTGACGTCTCGCACCGCCGCCGCTGGTCCCGGACACAGCTTGCTGACCGCGGCGGCGCAAGCGGCGCGAACCAAACCTAAACTGCAGCTGGCACCCGGCGCTCGACCCGGGCGCCCCCCCCTAAAAAAAAAAGGAAGGAAAGGAGGAAAAAGGAGAAAGGAGGGTTTTTGTAAAAAGGATTACATTGTACATCACACAAGTTAAACGTCCGCCATCTCAAGTTCTGTACTACCCAATTCTACCAACAAAATGAAAACTACTAAGGCCAATCAACGGCCGGGTAGCGACGCGACAACCAATCCGCGATTGGTTGGCGCGAGGTGCGGGAGCAAACCTGCTAGCGCGTTGGCGAATATCTATCGGGCGCTTTGCTTCTATTGGACCTCTTACATCCAGGGAAACGGGATCGTTCGGAAACGTCTTCAGCTATAGTTTTATTTATTTATTTGTCGTATGCGTTTTGGTCACTGTCTTTTAAATTATCATCTTCATCGTCTTAAAATAGTTAACTCTCCATTATCTGAGTACTGTCAATCACAAAAAGTTCAATCTTTATATCATATCTTCTTTGAGTCTTCGTCTTTCAACATTCAGCGCCTTGTGTTGTCGGATGAGCTTCTAAAAATTTATAAAAAACCTGATAAGGTCCCGCATTGCATTCAGGTTATGGTTACCTAGGAATGCCTCAACCTATATAAATCTACAAATTTATAACAGACTGTAATTGACGGTTACATTTCGTATTTTTTTAGGCATTTATATGCCTAAAAAAATACGAAATGTAAAAATAAGGTATATAATTAAAATATATTATACAATTATTTGTATAATATATTTTAATTATATACCTTATTTTTCTTACATTATATAAAAGGTGTTTACTATACATGTTGAAGGAGGTTTTTCTCTCAATCTTTGCTTTTTATAATATTTTGTTTTTACCCTGTCATTCCTGTTATGTCAATATGAATGTTTCCAACATGTAATACGTTTTATCATTTCGATCCATAAAAATACCTCTCAACATGGTAGCAGAGCGTTTAATTATATTGGAAACGATCGATTAACGAATCAAGTAAGGGTTTTTAACATAATTTGCAAAAATAATTCTAATAAATAATTCTAACGAAGGCCTGTCAAAATGTCGACTTCGTCTACAAGTTGCAAAATTGATATCGGTCGTTTAGAAGGTGAAGAAAATTGGTCAACATGGCGCTGTAAGGTATTGTTGCTTTTAAGGGGTACTCCTGGCGGGTTGGATGCTATAAATGGAAAACTTATAGAACCTATAAAACCAGATACTACAGCCACTGCAGATGTTAAAGTAAGTTATGAAAATACTTTAGAAGCATATCATAAGATAGATAGTACGGCGATGCTTATTTTGATGGCTAATATGTCGGATGCCACTTTACAAAAGGTCATGAGATTCTCAACAGCCAAACAGGTTTGGGATGAATTGCACACTTTGTTCAATGGAACATCTGAAGACAAAAGCTATTCATTATGCTACAGTTTCTTTGGCTATAAAAAAGATCCCGCACATGACATGTCAATGCATATATCCAAATTGAAAAATATATGGCATGAATTGAAAATGGAACTTCAAAAAGGCGAAACCAAATATGATCTTCCAGAGTTATTACTAATCTGCAAGATCTTGGAAACTTTACCCGACGAGAAGTACTTCTCTTTCAAGTCTAGTTGGATGCTGATGTCAAGAAAAGATCGAAATATAGACAATCTGACAGCACAAGTATGTGCTTACGAACGCTCACTTTTGACCAAAGAAGGTATTACTGAAGCACAAGCTCTAGTTGTACAAAACAAGATTATACATAAGAAAAAGTGTGGATATTGCGGACTATATGGACACAAAGTTAAAAAATGTCGCAAGTGGATATTGGACGGGAAACCGCCTAAAACACCTGGCCCATTAACAAGTCAAGCTAACAATACCAATCTGACCCTCTCATTAATGGAAGTTGTTACAAATGAAGTGGTAAATATTATTGAAGAAGATCTTGACAGTTGGTTTGTTGACAATGGTGCTACAAGTCATGTCACCTGTCGAAACGACATATTTTCCAGCTTTCAAAATTTCAGCAATAAACAAACGGTAACAACTGCAAATGGCTCCACAATTCAAGCTATTGGCAAAGGTACAGTTGATTTGATAGCAGACGTTCGTGGTCAGACACAAAACATTAGACTGTGTGATGTATGGTATGTTCCAGCAATAAACAAAAACTTATTTTCTGTACTTGCTGCGCAAGACAAACTTAAGAAGAGTGTCTTCACATCTGAAAGAGAATTTTGTCAATTGATAGTAGATGGAAAAATTAATTTAATTGGCACAAGAGTCAAGAATGGAGGACTATATAAACTAAATGTAAAGACAATTATAAATTCAAATCCTGAATTGAACTCACTGTCAACAAAAAACATTTTACAACTATATCATGAAAGATTTGCTCACCAGAATAAAATACATGTGAAGCAATTGATTGAAAAGGAACTTGGTATAAAAGTCAAACTCGATTCTGAATTATGTACAGGATGTGTTTATGGTAAAACACATAGACATAAATTTGGAACAAGAGCTCGAGCTAAAGCACCCGGAGAGATTATTCACACAGATGTATGTGGTCCGTTCCCCAATTCATTCAAAAAGTTTTGTTATTTTGTTTTATTTAAAGACGATTACAGTAAGTTTCGTCATGTTTATTTTATCAAGCACAAGTCTGAAGTGAAGGATAAACTAGTGGAAATGATAAACGAAACAAAGACTACTGGTCATATTATAAAGACAATTCTTAGCGATAATGGAGGAGAATTCCAAAATGAAGCTGTGAAGAAGATCTTAAATAATCATGGCATACAACACCGTTTGACAATGCCGTATACGCCGGAGCAGAACGGGTGTAGTGAGAGAGACAACAGAACTTTAGTAGAAGCTGCTCGTACTTTAATGCACGCTCACGAAGAACTTCCACTCTCCTGTTGGTCTGAGCTTGTCAACACGGCTGCTTATATTCTGAATAGAACTGGACCGACTTCTATAGAAGGAAAATCACCGTTTGAGTTATGGTTAACAAAGAAACCCTCAATCAAAAATTTGAGAATCATTGGCACTGAATGTTATGCTCATGTTCCAAAAGTGAAGAGAACGAAAATGTCCAGAAAAGCTCAAAAATGTATTCTCATTGGTTATGATGGTGATGACGGTTATCGGTTACTAAGCATAAACAATAAATCAACGAGTCGGTCATCAGATCTATTGGATTGGAGTCAGATATCTAGGAAACAGAAAAACAAAGTCCAATTGTTGAGATGGAGGTTAATTTTCCTCAAACTAGAGAAAATCATCCAATGTTAAATGCAAGGGAGGAAATTTTACAAGATGCAACTATTTCAGATGTGCCTCAAACATTGAATGATGGTGCGAGTTTTGAAGAAATAATTCCCAATTTGCCTACAATATCGGATGAACCTAGTAGAAATGAAGAAGATTC
Source organism: Lycophotia porphyrea (assembly GCA_950005105.1). Taxonomy (NCBI): domain Eukaryota; kingdom Metazoa; phylum Arthropoda; class Insecta; order Lepidoptera; family Noctuidae; genus Lycophotia; species Lycophotia porphyrea. The sequence continues at coordinate 292,228 of OX465392.1, forward strand.
TAATGAGTCCTATATTACGCCTGAATCATCAGAAGTTGGTTCAGATGATGAACAAGGAAATTCTACGATAAGGAATCTAAGAGATAGATCGACATTGCGACCACCACAACGATTTGAAGATTTTATTATGTCTACTATTGTTAGTGATTTTGATGAACCCAAATCATACAAAGAAGCAATAAAAAGTCCTCAGAAAGCGGAATGGTTAAAAGCAATGGAAAGTGAACTAAAATCTCTACAAGAGAATAAAACTTGGATTTTGGTGGATAAACCAAAAGACAGAAAACTGATTTCTTGTAAGTGGGTGTTTAAAGTTAAAACCCATTGTGATGGAAGTCTTGACAAACATAAGGCGAGATTAGTAGCAAGAGGCTATACACAAAAGAAAGGAGTTGATTATAGTGATACATTTAGTCCTGTTGCTAGAATGGCCACAATAAGATCGATTCTTAGCATCGCTGCAAATGAAGGGTTATCCCTCAGACAGTTTGATGTAGCAACTGCATTTTTGAATGGTTCATTAGATGAAGATATTTACATGAATCAGCCAGAAGGATACAGTGATGGTACGACTAAAGTATGTAAGTTGAAGAGAAGTTTATATGGTCTCAAACAAGCTCCAAGATGTTGGAACAAATGTATTGTTGAAATTTGAAAGTTTTAGGATTTAAACAATGTGACACAGATCCATGTTTGTTCATTAGAAACCGACTTAACAACAAGATAATTATTGGGCTCTATGTTGATGACGGTCTAATAGCTTCAACGCACCCAAAGGAATCTGACAAGTTTTTGGCAGAATTGAAACGGAAGTTCAAGATAACCACAAAACCAGCTTCTTACTTTCTGGGTTTGGAAATCTTCAACAACAACGATGGTTTCATCAAAGTCTCTCAAAAACATTATGCTCAAAGGCTACTGGAACGCTTTGGTATGAGTGATAGTAAAGCCGTTAGTACTCCAATCATCAAAGAAGCACAACCGGCACAACCATGCTCAGTAAAAGAGGATGAAGTTAAATTTCCCTATCGTGAAGCTGTTGGTGCGCTAGCTTATCTAATGACAGGTACTAGACCGGACATATCATACGCTATTAGCGTCGTATCCAGGAAACTTACAAATCCCTCTTTAGAAGATGTTAACAAGGTTAAACGCATACTTCGTTACATTCAGGGAACCCTAGATACAGCAATTGTATACAAAAAAGGATACAAAACTGGAATCTTGGAATGTTTTAGTGATTCTGATCATGGTGGAGATTTCGATACAGGACGCTCTACTTCTGGAATCTTATGCGTGTATGCAGGAGGAGTAATCTCTTGGGCAAGTCGTAAACAGACTTCTGTAGCTATCTCAAGCACCGAAGCAGAACTTGTTGCAGCTAGTGAAGCGGCTCGTGAGATAGTTTGGCTAAAGAGACTTTTCAATGAAATAACTACTTTGATAGAAGTCCCTACTTTACAAGTTGATAATGATGCTGCTATAAAGCTTGCACAAAACCCAGAGTTACATCGTCGCACAAAGCACATTTCTATTAGACATTTTTATGTAAGGGAATTAGTTACTGAAAAAGAACTTCAAGTAAAGTATGTTCCCACAGAATACCAGTGTGCTGATATTTTGACTAAGCCTGTGCATAAACCCAGACTGGATCTAATTTCAGGAATGGTGGGACTTATAAGATAAAGATTATCGAAAAAAGGGAGGATGTTGAAGGAGGTTTTTCTCTCAATCTTTGCTTTTTATAATATTTTGTTTTTACCCTGTCATTCCTGTTATGTCAATATGAATGTTTCCAACATGTAATACGTTTTATCATTTCGATCCATAAAAATACCTCTCAACAATACATAGGATTTTGTTTGTAGGTTATGTTTTTTTTCAAGCTATAATTTTGACATGTATGTGACGTTCAATTACCCTGGATTTGACAAAAATGGTTAGGATAAACTTAGATTTACTAAAGACAGTGGTGCCGATTCCCTTGTTTACAAACTAAACCAAATTTAAGTTCAGTGCATCTTTTTCTTTCCATTTCATTAAGAAAATGACAGAAGATACATTTTAGTTTAGTCCTGTCAAATTAACTAGCGCCTGACACAAATTTAGACGTGATTAAAAAGTTGACTACTAAAATTACATCAAATTACGGTGCCGACTAATTTGACAGGACTAACTAAACTAATATTTATCTTCTGTCCTTTTCATAATGAAATAGAAAGAAAAAGATGCACTCAACTTAAATTTAGTTTAGTTTGAGAACAAGGGAATCGGCACCAGTATAAGAATATTAAAAAACGAAATATGATTGAATACGAATAATGTCTATTATTGGATATAACTTATCACGAAAGAAAATACTTGGACGCAAGACGATCAATACGGCAATACGATCGAAAGACTATAGCCTGCCCTTCGAGGGTAAATTAAATAAAAAAAAAACGAAGAGCATTGTCTTTGGTTTGTCAAAATTGAAAATTGAATACCAGCAGGTAACCCATAACCTAACACAAGGCTAAATTATTTTTGAAATCTTTGATCTTGATTTTATTTCTACAATCATGTTCCGTCTACCTTATGGGGAAAGAGTTGACCCTATGGAAGAGAAGCGCCAGGCGCGTGAGAACACCATTAGTAGCGTGATTACCTTTGCCATACTATGTGCTGCCATCAGAGTGGGTAAGTTAAAACGAAAAGAATTACAGTTTATGATCTATTTAGCTTCGTAGTTATAGTTTTCAACTAACAAATGTTAGTAGGCAGTAGTATAGCACTTAGATTCTAAAAGGATAGGTAGGTACATAGTAAGTTATACATTAAAATTTTTGTAATAAGTAATCTGCAAAACGAATTAAAAACCGAGCATCCTTCTAGAATTTAAGACTTAGATCCTAATCCTGCCCTAAAACTTAAAGCCCGATGAATGATTTAGTCAATTTAATGGAAACTTTACCTTCAGTTACACTCAGTTTTGATTTGGTGAAAGCCTTTAGCTGCCCGAGCTCCTAACTCCAATGATAATTCATGTTCATGATTCTCATGAATACAAGGTTGGTTTACAACTAAAATAATATATGAGTGCATTTGCAAGAAAATAATATTTAAGTGTGTAAGTACCTATGTATGAATGTTTTTGTTTACAGCTCCCATAATTCTGGAACATAGCGGTCTACAATGACAGGATCCATGTCATACCAATTACAACTAGGCAAAGATAATCTACAGAAACACAAACTGGGTGATTTAGTCAGTAGCTCATGCTGTTTAATCTATCAGTTCTATTAGAAATTAATTCATTAATTTAATATAATTACTTAAGTAATAATAATTTGTGTTTCCTTAATTATGCATTTAACCCTATACTTGGGCAAGATTTTTTTTTTTAAATTTTGTTATATAACTCATATTATGTATTCTTAGGTCTTCATTGAGAGGAGAAAAAATAAAAACAAAAGCATCATTTTATTATTTTACGATTTATTGAATGTAACATAAGGCACATTGCCAGACTCTTAGCAATTAACATTATAATAATAGGTAGTTTATTTCCAAAAAACTTAGTACTAGTTTACAATGTATTGTATTCTTAAAATATATAAAATCTATGTATCATATTTGCGGCATTGCCAGGCTGTCAACGAGTTATAAACATTACTTTAACAAAACAAAAATATTACATTCTAACATGGGAAAAACGTGAAAATTTAAGACATATTTGTTTTGAGATGGAACTAGACAGCGGGGTCGCCCAAAAAGAAGATGGGAAGATGACTTCCGCTTGACATTGGGACCCTACGGGATCAGAGTGCAGTGGAAGCAGTTGGAGGAGGCCTATGTCACAAGACACACTGAACTGTGGGACATTCTTTAACTAAAATAGTTCAAACAGAGTATCACCAGTTCAGAATAACAGGTTCTGAAAAAATGTTTTGTAATGGGGGATAATGAAGCGAAGCACTGTCCAATGCTTTGCCACTTTTCAAATCCGGAGACAGAAAAGACACCAATAACTATAGACCCGTATCTGTGTTGCCGGTTTTCAGCAAGGTCTTTGAAAAGGTTATACTTAATCAAATGCTCAACCACTTTAACACCAGTCAAATCTTACATGAGAAGCAGTATGGTTTCACCAAAGGACGTTGTACGACTGACCGGTGTTACCTTATTAAAACACATATTTACTGCGTGGGAAGAGGCACAAGATGCCATAAGATTCTTTTGTGACCTCTCGAAAGCATTTGATTGCGTAAACCACGAAACCCTACTCTTTAAACTCGAACATTACGGTTTAGGGAAACTTGCGATTAGGTTAGTGAAATCGTATTTAAACGATAGACATCAGCAAGTACACATAAATGGTGTCAATTCAATGGGTTTAAAAGTAAGTATGGGTGTACCGCAAGGTTCAATATTAGGTCCTTTCCTCTTTTTAGTATATATGAATGATCTACCCCATTTATTTAAAAACCAACCCACAAATGGTGTTGTTTGCTGACGATACCTCTTTAATATTTAAGATAAACAGACGTGCCACTTTCATGGGGTACTGTTTAAAATGTTACAATAAAATACCTCCCCACATTCTAAAACTAAATGAGACGAAATTTCAATCTTGTTTAAATCACACACTATGTAGGCAAGTATATTATAAGGTGGGGGATTACATTGATGATAAAAATGCTTGGCTCAATGCTGGTCCTGCTCCAAAACCATAGGGGCAAACTAATTGATTACCATGTGAAGTTATTGTGGAAGCTACAGAAGATTGTAATAATATCTTTGCATTGTATAGACTCAATATCTTAGTATTATATAATTGCATAGCACATGTGTGAGTACTATGTACTGTAAAGCTACCATTTACATTTGGTTATCTTTCATTGACTTGAATTTACCCTGGTGCGTGAGAGAATGTCATGCTCACTAAAATGTCTCGCTGATGGTGGCGGGTGTGTCGGATCATTTAGCTCCTTCAATATGGTTGAGCTGAATGGGGCTGATCCATGTGTCATGCTCGTGAACGGGCGCTGTCAGTTGGGACTGGTCATCTAAGCTGCCACGGTTTATTTTAACTACTTTGTTTTTAAATTGTTGATATAATATTTTACTCTGGACGCTCGTAACGTGCACGTATTTCTACATCGTTAATTCATATTTATATGTATAATCTCAATATGAATGATGTAACCAAGATTTTGTAACAATATTTTGATCGAAAAGAGTGTCCATGGAGTTTCTTGCCTATTCTTCTCCATAGAGATCTACGCGTTGGAATGGGCAACTACAGTACTTTCACAAGTTATTATGCCTTGTGTCTATGACTGTAGCTTGGCCTAATTTGTTTTTCTGACATTCAAAAGTGCCTGTAATGGTCTAATTAAAATAAATGCTTTTGAGTTTGAGTTTGAACATGGTATTTGCAACGGAACTTGCGAATGTCGCAAAGAAAGTTGTCAGTGTTGTCGCTGGTGATAAAATAAGCTCGTTATCCATTCTTTTGGTGCACAGCTAAAGACCACAGTGGGATGACGTTTGGTGCCCAGCTAAAGACCACAGTGGAATGACGTTCGTGTATGGCGAATGGAAAGTTTCTCCAAATCAGCTCATGGCTGCTGATATATCTAGATTCCTATTTGAAATTGCGAAACTTCATCGTTGGCATCAAAAAATGTAAACTAAATACAGCCATATGAAAACATTATTATTTGAGGAACTTGATAGGATAACAGTACTCAATATTGCAATGCGCTTTGAATGTTTTGGGAAGCAGCGTTGAATACGGAACAATTTATAGCTGCTGTCTACGACAACGTCCTAATTCTTGACCTTCAACGTTATCGTTCTGCCGTTATCTTCAGCAGAGCGACGACGATACAGAGGGTAACCGTCACTACCTGTGATTGTGTCCGCTAACAAAGCACGCGGATAACGTTTGGAGCATATATTTCTATTTTACGTGGTGAATCCCGGTTGCGATTCCCACATGACCATGAGTCATATTTGTTGTTACAGCTTTATTCAACACTGGATCTGATATAATTGCGTCAATTTAAAGTCTTATTAAAGCGACCATCCACGGGAGAATATGCCAATTGTAAAGTAAAAAAAAAAAAAAATATGTATGTTTTTATCAGTAATATGAATTTAGGGGGGCTTGATACTTAAGATCAACAGCCATAATATCAGCAGTTAAAACATCAACACCGTAAGACCAACGATTCAAAATCTCAACACTACAGAATATCAGCAGCTTAGTACCTAAGTCAACAGTTCACCAGACCAAAGTTTAAAATCTCAACTTGGAAAGTATTAGGTAAACTAGCTTTTGCCCGCGGCTTCGCTCGAGTTAATTTAGAATTTGACAATCAATTCGGATCGGAGCGAAAGACATGTGGCGCCACCTATTATCATAAGAACGTTATTGCTGTTTTCCTCAGGAACAGTACTTTTTTTGGGGATGAAAGTTGTGATAATAATAGAAAGTATTTTATTTTTTCCTCAATTTTTCAATGTTTTTAAATTAGTCTCCTATTCAGGACGGAGACAAATCCAACAAATTAAAAATCGGGCCAGCTGTTCTCTAGTTATAAGTGTTCGAACAACTATATTGTGTAATGTATGTAATACCACTGGACCAGTAGTGCAGAAGGGAAAAAAAATACCCACGACACTACCAGTATGCTTAGTGCGAGTTTTTTTTACGCATCGAGCGCGTAAACGTTTACGCAAATTTGTATGGCGCTGGATAAGCGCCACCTAGCGTCATACGTGAGAATTAAATGTTGTGAGTGTAAGTTATAAAATTTACGTAGTCGATAGTGACAATCGAGTACTACTCGAAAGTGAGGACCGTTTCGAGCACGTCGATAAACATTTGCACGTTTACCGTGAGTGTAAGTTACAATTTTTACAGTTTTGACAGCTCGATTAAGAAACGCAGTCACTTGCGAGTGAGTAAAGTTGTCACGTAAGATTTTGTGGTGAGAGCGTCGTGAGAGTGGTGAAATAACTAAGTAATTTAATTTAATTTCATTTTGTAAGTAAAAATTACAATGGCATCTCGAATGTATTTCGCTTGGAGGATGTTTGAGACCGCGAGAGTACAAGATGAGCGTAATTTAACGTCCTTTGGTCGAGCAAGAGCACGTAAATCGAGCAATCCGCTAAGAGACCTTCCGGAGGCTGAATTTAAGAGAAGATATAGGCTTCCTAAGGCAGCCGTCAGGTTTTTGTGCCAAGAACTGAGGCAGCTGGCTGGTTTAAAGTCTTCTCAACGGGTATCCTTGGAAGATAAGGTAATGTACCGGTACTTTTGAAACACTTTTTTCATCCTGCCCCCTAGCACAATGTCCTTACTTTCTATGTTAATTATTTTAGGTCCTTACAGCCCTGTTTTTTTATGCAACTGGTTCTTACCAGCGCCCAGTGGGAGTTGCTAAAAACTTCTCTCAAAAAATGTGCAGTATCTACATTGAAGAGGTGACCAAAGCTCTGACACATAAGAACATAGTAAGAAAATATATTCGGTTTCCTAATACTACAAGTACCAGGCAAACAATCAGTCAAAGGTATAATTTACATGATTTATAGACTGTAAATAATGAATATACAATATCATTGTACTATGAAATGCATAATAAGTACATATGTTGTTTGTTTCAGGTTTTGTGACAAATATGGAATACCCGGAGTAATTGGGTGTATTGATTGTAGCCATTTTAGAATATTTGGTCCACCAAAAGATGAAGAACATCTGTATTATTGCCGCAAGCACTATCATTCAATAAATGTTCAAATGGTAAATAATAATTTAATAAGATATAGTTACTTATGATTTATTTTACCTTCTTTATAGATTTATTTTTCTTAACTGTAATTTTATTTTACAGATAAGTGATGACCAATATAGAATTTTAAATGTAAATGCCAAATTTGGAGGTGCAAATCACGATTCTTTTATATGGGAGAACAGTGATATCAACCATTATATGCAGTCCTTGCACCAAAATGGGGAGATAGTATGGCTTTTAGGTAAGCTCTACACAAAAATAAAATTGTTTAAATAACATTGTGCATTAAAGTAAATAAACTAATACTTGATCATCATTCCAGGAGACTCTGGTTATCCACAACGACCATGGCTAATGACTCCGATTTTAGATGCTGCTCCGAACACCCTGCAAGCCAATTACAACCATAAGCATGTGGCTGCCAGAGTCGTCATAGAAAATACGTTTGGGCGGTTGAAGAATCGATGGCGATGTCTAAACAAAGATAGAGTGCTCCACTACAAACCACTGAAATGTGCAAGAATTATACAAGCCTGCAGCGTTTTACATAATATTGGCATTGATCTTAATCTTGTAGAAGACGAGGACATGACTGGTATGAATGTATTAATAAATCGAAGTAATCAATGGCACAAATGAATATTGAAAACTAAATTATTTTTTGTTTTTAGGATTGGAACATGAAGAACCAGATAACAATGAACCTATTCCCACAGAGAGAGTAATAGGAGCTTCAACGTCTGACCTAATCAGAGGAAGGGTACTAAGGGAACAATTGGTTAGAAGACTTGAACACATTTAGTTTTAAAACACTTTATTAATCATGTTTATGCAAATAGTTGTACATTTTAGTTTTCTACACCTGTATACTATATACTAGAATAGAAATATTTGTTTATTGTACCACCTCTATTTTGTAAGAACTACAATATTTTTAATCTATTTTACTATTAGATATTTGTATCTTGCCTAAAATGTTTGAGATGTTTTTACTCTTATTTAGTTTCTTAGATTAGATTTCTATATAAGTTAAGGCATTGTAATAGTGACTAATTGGACTAGAATAAATTATGAAACACTTGTATAACAATATAATCTTATTTTCCTAACCAAAATCAGACCTTAAGGCTTGCCCAGTTATGTTGGTTGGGCTTCCAATCTAACTTGATGCTGCTGAATGCCTTTGGTACTTATAAATGGAGCAACTGCCTGTGTAACATTACACACTGCTTACTAACTAAAATGAATACATAATACTAGAAGTTTAGAATTTTAAGAATAAATACTTAATGAGGTCGTTGTAAAATGAAGCTAAACTACTTTAATAATAGAGGAATAATATTAAAATACCAAATACTAAGGCTGCAATACTTTTATTAACATGATTCTTAAAATTATGGTTCAAACCAGGAACTTTATTTAGATATTTTTGTCAAATATTAGATAATTTCATTTCTCAAATATTAGATAATTTTTTACACAATATAATTAATTTTAACAACTTTATAGTTACAGACGTGAGAAACAATAATAATATTTCAACACACATAGCACCTGCTTTATAAAAAATAATAAAATTTATTATTTCAGGTCCGAGACCCATTTAAAACAACGACAGACAAAAATACAAACACAAAATATTATTAAAACCTAAATGTCAGAATTACACTTAACAAAAGAAAAAAAAAACAAGTCAAAAGTAAAATACACAACCGATTTCGAATAAATTAATAAATATTTAAAAACAGGATATAATCAGTAATTTGGTAGGTTCAACTTAGAATATTTTGCATCATTTACCATGTGTACAACAAAACAAAACATAAGATCCAGTTTAAGTCCGAAAATACGTTCATGACAATTCACAGAGGAGTTTGGACTTCGTCATACTTTCAGCATTTAAAGTAACATAAACAGTTAAATTGGAAAACACTCCAATCTGTAGAATGTAAATTGCATCAAGTGGAATAACAAAATGGAATAACTCTTGACACACTTCCACAAAAAAATTAAAGTGACTCCATAGTGCACTTAAACATAATGAATTGCCCTCTTGGACTAAAAGTAAACGTTTTTTGTACCCCTCTCATAAGAAACAATCATTGGAAACACTTAAAGTTTTTGCTATCATGAGTAGAATATACAAGGTAAGCGCGATTTTGTCGCCTTGTCACCGAGTGTATAATAAAGCTATTTTTAAATAAAATAATAATAATACCAGCCTGTAACTGTCCTACAGCTGGGCAAAGGCTTCTATTATATTATTTCTCTATTAACAGGAACTTAGCTGATAAATACTGTAAAGAATTTTTTTTGTAATTAATCTTTACGATATTTATCAGCTAGTTTTTCTAAAACATTCACAAGTCTTCTGCCTATTTCTTGCCAGTCCCTCTGAGCCTGTACCTCCAATTCCCTTATACGGTTCTGCTCTCTTCTCAACTCAAAGTTATCTTTGTGCTGCTGTTCTTTGAAATTTCTCCAAAAAGAATCAGCTTGGAGAAAGTGTTGAGTTGCCTGCTCAGTGTGTGCTGGCCTTGCTCGTCTATGAGGTGAACCTCGAGTTCTCCTTGTACGGCGAGGAGTGGTTTGCACAGATGGAGCAATCCTGTGCCCAACTCGAACTTCAGTTGACGGCCTAGTTGGGGAGAGCAAGCCCGTCTCTATAAAAGTATAAAAAAAGTAATTAGTTATAGGTATATTCTCAATAATAATTGTTGTCAAAAAGCTTTAGAATTCTCTCTTTCAAGTTAATCTTACCTTCCACTTGTGGTCCCACTAATGTATGTGATGCTGCCGTGGTAGGTCTTTCTTCAGGTGGTGAAAGTGCTGGGGCAATTGATAATCTTGATGGCCCAGGTTGAGAAACTAAAATATAAAAAAGGGGTTTCAGCTGATGCCACAACAACAACACAAATAAGTAACAAATTGACTCTTTTTTAAGTAAAACTTAATTCATATTTGTGCTTACGTTATCACTGCTTTGTTATGAATTTCATGCTTATCTAGAAAAAATGGTGTATATCTTACTTTCAACTTCTTGCTCCACAAACATAAGAGGGGGAGAAGATATAGCCCGCAAGAGGGATGGGGATTGATCTGACGACGCAGCTTGGTTGACATTCTGAGAATCTGAAGCAGAAAATACATAATTATGTATGTTTTATTAGCAACCATGTTACCAATTTATAAAGAACATGGTTCCAGGTAACTTACATTCTTCAAACTGATGCAGAGTTAGTATACCTGATTCATTATTATTGTCAGCACTGGGCTGAATGTGAACTTCCTGTAAAAGAATACAATATATAAGACACCAATTGCAGGTACCGCAATTGAATAGTCATGTATGCAATATAGGTATAAGAATTTAAAATATACCTGTGACAACCCAGCTTCCTCCACTGCTAAACCCGTAGCTACTTGCAAACCCATCAGATTTAGAACTCTCTGCTCTAAATCTGATAATTTGGCAAAAACTGCGGGCCCGCCACCAGTACCACTAGCGCCTCGATGCAAACGTGCAGCTTTTTTTTTTGTATTATTTTTGAAGTCACTCCACACCTTAAACCATACAAAGAAGCCAACACTTTATTCCACACCACCACACCTAGTTTAAACCAAAATGGGTTAGCAATACACCTTTTGACTAACCTTCTTCCATTTCTCAGTGGTTTTAGTATCACCAGCACCATCACTGTTCAACAATGCAGTTAATTCCTCCCATTTCCGTAAGCTCGTTATCCTGCCTCGAGCATCAGCAGATAATTTACTTAAATCTCCATGCCTAAAAAGTAAGAAACTTAGTTTTACAAAGTTCACTGATTGCATCTAGTTCACTACACACCAAATTATTATAAATTACACTTACTGCTCCATATATGTCATCAGCATTTCAAATTGGGACGGACTAGTCTTCATTTTTATTTAACAAATATATTTAAAACTGCAAACACAATTAAACAAACTTTTCTAAACAAAACACAAAATAAACATCTAACTTCGTCGTATAACCACCACTATTTGAATAAGCAGTCGCTTCTATTATGAACACAAAATAAGAATGTCAATTTATTTTGGCCGGTTACCAACGTTGGTTCGGTTTGTTCGTTTCATTCGTTCACCATTCGTCACTTCTCGCGGTGAACTAACGCGAAGCGAATGGTTAGAAGTTTGGTAACTCGCACTCACAGTTTAACGATGGTCGAAGACGTTTGACGTTAACTCGATTTACGCGATCGAGACGTTACTCGAATGTGAGTATGAAACTCGCACTAAGCATACAGTAGTGCGGTTTGGTAGTGTGCAAGGGAAGGAGTGGTCAATTGGAACTAAGTATTTTTTATGATGATCTCTAATAGGTATAATAAACACTATAGTTTGTAAGGATAGATAGGTACGGATGTAAAGATGATTGATAGTAATGCAAAAGTTATAGGTAGCTACTGCAATATACTCCTATAAAATATGTTACACAATTTATTTCGGTCAGCATAAACATGAAGATATTGCGATTTAGAAACGCGTGAGCAAGCCACGTAAGGCTGGCCGTGGGAAAAACATGGGTTGCCAAAATGTATGCCTGCTACCTTTAAGGCTTGACCCTGCGATTTGTTGATAGTCATTGAAAATGCTACTTTTAATGGGAACTGCAGGCGTTTAAAATTAAATGGATACGTGGTATAAAAACATTGTCTCCCTTGGCTTCTCCAGTTAAGGTTGTGGCATTCACTATGCCTTCCTAGTTCGGTGACTCGCAACTGAGTACGGTTGCATAACCTTGGCGCATCCAAGTTATGCATTAACAAAACGGGTACACCTACTTTTAATTCTAACTTATGTGATGGCACCCCAGATAACTCCAACGAGTTTAGGAACTCCACGGGGTAGCTCGTAGCGTCATCGGATGACATAATTGTGTCGATGGAGTTATACACTGATGTTTCGCTGGTTATTTCGTCCAATTTTTTTTTTAATTTATTTACGCAACTGTCTCATTTTTTGGTGCCAGTATGGTTCTTTCACACAACCAATTTTCCCGCTGTTTCCTCGTGGTCATACTAGTTTGTCATACCAGTATGACTACGAGGATATACATGTCCTCGTAGGCATACTGGTATGTCTTATTGGTTTTACTTCTTCCTGTATACATATGAATATTTTAATCCATATAAATACTTTTTCCCAGAATAGACAATAGAAGAAGTAAATAAATTGTCAGTGTGAATTTACGACATAGAATTAAAAAATATTGTATTTTTGTTAATTAATAATGGAAGAATTAGTATTCCTGAAAAGGAAAAAAGTACTAGGCTGGCATGAATTCAAAGTGGTAAATAGTTCTGGGAACAACTTAAAATACCATAACAGATCTAAATCACAACCTGATCAGTAGGTGACAGAATACGTGATATATTTATCAGGATCAAAAATTACTAGGCTGGCATGAATTCAAGATGGTATTAGTATTCATTACTAGTAGACCGATTCATAAAATTAATACCACCTTGAACCTATGCTAGCCTATATAGTACTTTTGCTGGGTTGGCGACACAGCACAAATCAGTTACTGTTCCTGAAATAATTGAGTAACCATTTTTGAGTAAATATTTTTTTTTATAACTGATGGAATATTTCTGTGAGTGGGGAATGAGTGCTCAGAATGATGTACTGAGTACGTCGTGGTAACGGTTTTCGCGTCGATGTCCCTTTCAGCCCGTATATCAAGGAAAACTATGTGGAGAACATTTCAACACGACTGTACAATTTCTGCCGTAAAGCGAATCTGTCCTAAAGCGAACAAGCCCTCGTAGTCATACTAGTATCTACAGTAGGTGCAAAAATGATAGTATGACTACGAGGACATGTATATCCTAGTAGTCATATCTACTGGTAAGACAAACTACACTCGCGAGCAAAAGTATGGAATCACTTATTCGGAATTGATTCCGCGCGATCTTGAGTACTTAATAACTAGTTAAGAATAACAAAAATGGTACCATTTTAAAGGTTAAATTGTTAACTTTAAATTGATACCAAATTCATTTAAAGCACGCCAGGATTTAAAGAGCTATCCCGGTTAGAGCGAAGAAGTTAGGAAAACATAAGGATAATGGAAAAATAATAAATGAAAGAAACAACAAAAATTAAGTGATAAAAAATTTAATTGGCCTTAAAATTAATTTTCAATATTTTGTGTTCCCTCCCCTCGCCCTAATTACTGCTCGAAGACTGTTCTTCATTGACCTAATCAGCTTCTGAACCGATTCTTGCGGGATACCTTCCCACTCTTCTATCAAAGCCAATTTCAGCTCATTTACACATGAAGGAGCAGGATTTCTGGAACGAACCCTCCTCTTCAGTTCATCCCAACGTGCTCAATGGGATTCAAGTCCGGGCTGAGCGCTGGCCAGTCTAATGTGGCGATACCGACTTCTCCGAGGTATTCAGTTGTGGCACGGGAAGTGTGACAACGAGCGTTGCCGTCGTTCATCGTGCATAAGGAGGAAGTCATCACCGATATATCCCGCATAAGGAACGACATGTTCCAGCAGAATATCGGAAATGTAGCGGTCTGAAGTTAGACCGCCTCCTCGTCCCCCGCCAGGCACGAAAACAAGCTCCGTTTTACCGTCGAAGGAAATCCTGGCCCACATCATACAAGAACCGCCCCCATAAGCCACTGTCTCAGCGAAACAGCACTGCGCAAATCGCTCCCCAGGCCGCCTGTAGACCCGACCCCTTCGATCGCTGCCGTGCAAACACATTCTGCACTCGTCGGAGAACAGAACTCGCCTCCATTGCTCAACCTCCCAATCAAGATGGAAGCGAGCAAATTGAAGGCGTGCTTGTCGGTGACCTGCCGTCAGTTTCGGGCCTGTTGCAGGCCTTTTTGGAGTCAAATTAGCTTGCTTAAGTCTTCGACGAACTGTCCACTCGCTGGCAGCTACCCCACGAATGCACTCTCCGATGTGCACTTTAGTCCACAGATATGATGATTTCAGACATGCAGCATTAATCTCGTCTGCTGCAGTGCCTCTCTCGATAACAGATAAAGTATGTCTAAAATCCCCTGTCAATAACACTACCACACCACCCATCAACTTTCGATTGCTTTGAATGTCTTTGTGTTTCATGATCGCTTCGTTAACTATGGGTTGCATGTTCAAACCCCAGACTTATTTTCACTCTTTGTGTTTTGTTTTAATAGTTTCTTAATGCTGTGAGATTTTAGTTTCTTTTTTTTTGCATTGTCATCGTTTTTTTTTTTCCTATTTTTTTCCTTCAAATATTTCTCTAAAAAGTAATAGGAAAGTATGGAATGCCTGACCCCAAATAAATTGGGATAAGGGCAGGTGAATGATAATGATGATGATGACTTCTACAAAAAGTATGGGAACCGAAGTCTTTAATGATGAGCATAATATGTTATTGAGTTTTTTAACCAATAAATTCTCAGTAGCAGCTACGAAGTCTGAATTCCTGCCCAGTTGATGGTAATAGGCTAGCCTCCTATTTCAAACAAACTATAGGCTTAAACATAAATGGCGAAATGTGGGTGTACTATTAGGTACATAATAACATCCCGCCTAAGGTCGAGCGTCACTCATCTGTTTATCGAATGATCATCTGCCTAGCCTTTTCCCAACTGTGTTGGGGTCAGCAGTCAAAACAGATGGAGCTGAATACCAGTACTTTATATGCGACTGCCTATCAGACCTCCACAACCCAGTTATAGTACTGGGTAATACTATACCCCTTGAAAAGGCTGGTTTTCAAAGATCTACAAATGACAGCCGGGACCAACGGCTTAACGTGCTTTCCGAGGTGCGGAGGAAACTCTGTATGTAATGGGTGGGTCACCCGTACACAGACCAACCCAGGTAAGCGCGGCAAAACAATATTTTTTAGCAATCTTATGACTTACATTAACAAATATAATATTGCGAATGGGTTGCCTGATAAAATTAAGTCAAGGCTACCTTTTAATATAATTTACGGAACTAATGTGTTTTCCAAACCAAACGCAATCAAAATTGAATGAAACTACAAAGCCAAGGCCAAGAACCTGTTAGGTTTTGCCCCTACTACAGGGTTGTAAGGTGAATAGACGAAGGGCTTGCCTCGACAGTATTTTTTACACAGCTCTGCGTCTACGCATGATTGTTTTGCCCGTTCATCAGAGTACTTAGAAAGTATGCGCTTCGGCAATCGTGGTCTATCTTCGGAAATCAAGCTCTTTTCTTCTTCTTACGTATCGATGGTACGGTTTATCAAATGATTCACACCCAGGTGGCTACGTTAATCGCGGTGATAGTAAGTGCTCTATAGCAGATGCAAGTGTCAGGGATACTTTGGACACTATTGCGTTCAAAAACCAAACTTAGAAGTTTTGCATCTGTGGGGATCACACTGCGGCCGACGTTCGTGTTGATTCGGAAACATGAAGATTATCCAACCGCATACTCTTTCTGGTTCTATGACTAAATTCATTAAATCTAAGCGTTTACAGTATTTTTCAGTAACGGGGCTTTTGCATGTTCTCACTTTTTATTTCCATCGGCTGTTTAAACTCTCAGAGGTGAAAGACTTTTTTTTTTTTAAAGTTACTCAGCGATGAGACCATGAATTGCATCTATCTGCTTTGTTCTTAAAATTATTTTTAACGTGTCGATGGCAATCTAAATGTATTCACCTCAGAGATTGACTACGAATTCGTTTAGTACGTTAAACAAAGATGTACTAACAGGTTTTAGATTAATTTAACAGTAAGTCAGTATAATCATCATCATCATTCTCCTGCAAGTGAGTATATTGGTACACTATTTTATAGAGGATGTTAAGAATATACTACGACTTCACGTTCCCATGTAATATTCCCTGATAAAGCTAAAAGAAAACGCGCTCATGTGAGCGAAGCCGCAGGCACAGCTAGTCTATATCTATCTATACATATAATAAAATCGTAAAAATCCAAATCGATGTTATGCCTTGGCGCAAAAACTGCTGCATAGATTCCGTTCAAATTTTGCACACATATTCCTTATTAGCTTCTTCACAACTTAGGCTATATATTATCACGCTACTTGCTTATGGGGAGGGTAATATTGCATTATGGTCGCATTCTTCAATTGTGACATTTCAGCCATGATGTGCATAGGAGCAGCTATTTTATCCTCATATCAACGGAGAAAACAGCCTAGCGGTTTCATGACCGCTCTGTAAACTATGAGATGCATGTTCAAACCCCTATGCTATAGTCACTTTTTGTGATTTATTTTGATTTTTTTTTTGATTGTTATCGTTTTTTTTCCTTCAAATGTTTCTCCAAAAATTAATAGGAAAGTATGGAAGAAGACATGCCCGGTGCCCTCAAATAAATTGGGATAAGGGCAGGTGAATGATAATGATGATGGATGACTTCTACAGAAAAGAATATGGGGAACCGAAGTCTGAAATGATGACCATGTGTTATTGAGTTTTTCCACCAGGAAATTCTCAGTAGCAGCTACGAAGTCTGAATTCCTACCCGGTAGATAGTAATAGGTTCGTGATTTCCCATCCGTAAAAAAAAAAAGGCTGTATTGAAGGCGAATGGGTGGACCAAAGCGCAAGACATGACCGCGCTCACCTTGGGCCTCCGAGACCAGGCCCTAACGATTCTTGAGGCTCTTGGCAAAGATGTGACCTACGAGCAACTGCTGGAAGCGTTAGAGTCCAAATACGGCGGCGCGCACCTGGAGCATGTATTCCGTGCTAAGTTGAAGGATCGTGTTCAACATAGTGCCGAGAACCTACAGCAGTGGGCCCTGGAAGTGGAAAAGCTGGTTCGGAAAGCATACCAGTCTGCCCCTGCACTTATCGATGGAAATCTGGTGCAGGCGTTCGTTGATGGAATACGTGACTTAGAAGTTAGAGCCGCTGTGAGACTTGGGCATCATGAGACACTGAAAGATGCTTTGGCTCATGCCCTGGAAGTAAAGGCAGACAAGACCATCGGGCTTACCATGTCAGAGAGGTTGTGGCATCACCTGCTCTCGACCGTGCGCAAGGATACAGCACTAGCTGCTACACTGGTAGAGAAACGGATCATCTTCGGTCAAGCTGTCCAAAGCAAGTTGCGGCATCACCTGTACGCCAACGTCTGCAAAAGTTCAGCCCTAGGTGCTACATTTGTGGAGAAAGGGGTCATCTTCGGTCAAACTGTAAAAGCGAAGCACACCGAGGAAAGATGAACCCCAGCAAGGAAAGGCGGCTGAGATGACAACAGTGGAGAATCCATAGTAACGCACTGTCACGAAGACCTTGGCGTGAAGACTGTACGCACAGTTCCAGGCAGGAGACTAAGGAAGTAGTGCCCGTGAGGATGCTAAGAACGGATATCAAACCGATCTTCGAGAGGATCAAAGCTGGTGCTCCTAAGCCCAAGTGGAGTGATGTGGCAGCGATGAGTTCTATCACGAAGAGTTATTGGGCACAATGGAACAGCTAGGTGATTCAAGATGGAGTCTTGTGCCGTAAATGGGAAAACGCTCGAGGAGACAGCTGTCATTTCCATATGGTTGTCCCTAAAGCCAAGGTACCGGAAGTTTTACGGCTCTACCATGATGGATGTTCAGGAGGACATATGGGGGTAAAAAGGACTCTATTGAAGATACGAGAGCGATTTTACTGGATCCACTGTCGAGATGATGTGGAGGACTGGTGTCGCAAATGTACGAGTTGTGCAGCTGTGAAAGGACCACAAACACGCAGCAGAGGTGCTTTAAAAGTGTACAACGTTGGGGCCCCCTGGGAACGGATAGCATGAGACGTTGCGGGACCATTTCCAGAAAGTGAAAGCGGGAACAAGTACTTCATGGTTGTCATGGATTACTTCACAAAGTGGCCAGAAGTCCTCGCCATTCCTAACCAAGAAGCTACAACTGTCGCTGATAAATTGGTTCAGGAGGTCTTCTGTCGTTTTGGTGTACCCTTAGAAATACACAGCGATCAGGGAAGGAATTTAGAATCGCAAGTATTTCAAGAGACTTGTCGATTGATGGGTACCTACAAAACCAGAACCAATTCTTACCATCCAGAATCTGATGGAATGGTGGAACGATTCAACCAAACGTTGGAAATATATCTGGCAAAAATCGTGGAAAGCAGGCAAAGGGATTGGGACAAGCACATACAGCCGTTTCTTCTGTCCTACTGTAGTGCAGTCCACGAAAGTAAGACTGTGACACCCGCCTTCGCGAACTTTGGAAGGGAATTACGGTTGCCTGCAGATTTAATCACTAGAACTCCCGCTGATGCTCCACGCAGTGTAACAGATTATGCGAATGACTTGCGTAACAAGTTGTATGATGTTTATGAGCATATCAGACAATCCGGCCAACAGATGTCTGAGAAGATGAGACCCGTTATGACCGGAAGGCAAACAGTAGGGGTTTCGAGGAGAGTTCACTGGTGTGGTTGCATAACCCAGTGCGGACCAAGGGGAAGTCTCCAAAATTGCAAGCAAAATGGGATGGACCATACCGAGTCGTGACTAGGATCGACGATGTCACCTACCGAATACAGAAGGGTCCGCGAGGTGCGCCTAACGATATTACGTGCGCGATACTACGGGGCTAATGATGCTCGGGACGAGCATGTCTAAGGAGGGGGCAGTGTTACGTCGGTTACTTTACGAGAACATTCTAGATTACATTCGAGTCTCGAATGATCTACTATTGAACTGTCTAAGACGACTCGAGTCTAGAATGTTCTAGTATAGAAATTTCTAGAAGATTCGAGAGAGTTGTGGAACCTTCTCGAAGGACAGTATTCCCTATGGAACTGTCTAGAACATTCGAGAAAGATGTCGAAGTTTCTCGAAGGATGACGTTCCATTGTGCCACTGTGAGAAGGTTCGAAAAGGATCGGTCGACCTAAATAGCCGTCATGTTTGCGGGAGCAGTCAGTCTGATTTTGGCTACACAACGAAGCGAATCGAAGTGAACTAGAAGTGCGATATTTAAGTGAGTAGTGATCAATAGTGTATTTGTAATTGAGTTTTAACTGTTTTGTGTTAATTAAAGTTATTTGTTGTTTAATCGGTGGTAAATAATTTATCCCATACCCAGCTCGTAACAGTATTATAACAATAAGTAGGTAGAACATTCCAGGGAGTAGTCTATCAGTTTGGTCCTTTCATCTTGATATCATGATGGAGGGACCAAGCATTTTTATAAAATACTATGTACCTATATGATGAGGTAGCTAAAATTATAGCATAGGCAGGAAATAGTAGATTTATGGTATTATTTATATATATATATATGTATGACAGACATTGGAGACTTGGTCCCTCCAATTTGACGTTCACCAAGGCCTGTCTCGAACTGTGGCAGGAGTGTTATAAAAGGTGTAAAAAGACTTAAACGAAGCCGAAAGGCACTTGTTCTCTCCATCATTGCGATATTTTTTTTGTTTTAGGCCATATCTGGGAACCTTCTTTTTAACTTAAGACACGTTCACGACCCCCGTACTGAATTCAATCCATCTATCGGCACAATGTTTTGAATGCGTTACGTCGAGTTCTAAGCACCTAAAACGTGATTTTGCATCCCGAAAAAAAGTAGTTTCCCAGCAATAATTGTTGCGTAAAGTTACTTAGTTTGATGTACTTAGTGCTTGGTTAACAGCTTCGTGTAGAATCTGTTTACACCTTGTAATATCTACAACTTTCTGCAGCTTCACTGAACTGCCGCGACTCCTGTGCGGCTGAAGGGTGCAGCTATGGAACTACATCACAGTCGCTTTTCCTCACATTCTTTCCTGTCCTCTGTGCGCGGAAACACAATCGAAGTGTCCTCTGCGCTACCACCGCCGGACGCGTGGAAGTGATTGACACGAAGAAGAGCGGCCTAATCTCAATTTTACCGAAATGAAACTCGGAACTGTTTTTGTAATAAATTACACTGAAGTTTATTTTTCATCCTGAATACATATTGACCAATGTTACTTATTTAATGTTGCATTTGCATCATCACTTCACAACTTTATTACAACTCACTCAACATACATTTCTTATGCCTTAGGGCAGTTTTTTTTGTTTTTATTTATCTAGTTACAAAATTCTAAAATTTGATAATACAATGAAATTTAAGCATTCTTACAGTTATCACTAAGTCCATTTAGCATTGAAAATAAATGATCATGATATTAATAATAAAAATTGATTTAAGTTTTTCATATATATATTTTTTTACAATTTCAACTAAAGCACGCTCACTGCAGGAAGGGGCAGATCGGGGTGCAATCATACGTCCAAACGAACACTATACATTGTATACATTTGTAAAAAGTATCAAAATCGAGTAAAAGGCCTACAAAAAATTATCTCGAGATACTAATATTCGTTTACGTAGTAACCTAAAAATTGTCCTATTTAACACTGGAGTCGCCGACGGCGGCAGTGGCGCCCGGCGCGTCTAGCGTTAAAGGGTAACAAACGTAGGTATTTCAACTATTTGGCTTAATTATATTTATATAATGAGATGAGCGCGAAATAAAAGCGGTGCGGCTCATGAACCGGCGAGAGCGGCGCGGCGCGGTGCGGAGCGGAGCAGAGCGGAGCGGGGTCCTAGTCCTCCGCCTCCTCGTCCTCCGACTCCTGCTGCTGTAGCCACGTCAGCCACGTGTTCACCTGCAGGCACACGACCACATCACGTTTGAAAATTAACTTCTACTATATAGCGAAGAAAATAACAAAATCTACAATAATAATGTAAAGTTGACTTAATATGTCAGTTGGTAATTGAGAACCCCAACTCGAGTCGTGAATAACTTTCATAACCAATGCTGATATTCCGAAAAAAATCGAATGCGTTTTGTAGAGTTATGTCATGGTAAATATATATATATATACATGATGAACTTTTCAAGTGGGCGTGGATGGCAAAAGATACTCAAAGGAGTTTCGAGCCCGATTTTGATAAAAACTAAAACTGCACTATTAGATTTTTGGAAAATCAATATTTCTAGCCAGGAATCGAACCTGTTAATTTTGAAAAATAAACACGGTATTACTATACAATTCGATGTTGTTACTAATAACTATTCCTCATCATCATCAGCCTATAATGTTCCCACTGCTGGGACACAGGCCTCCTCTCTATGAGGGGATGGGCTATAATCCACCACGCGGGCCCAGTGCGGATTGGTAGATGTCACATGTCTACGAATTTTTGGTTCTAGGACATGCCGGTTTCCTCACTATGTTTTCCTTCACCGTTTTTGAAAGCAGTGGTGATGAAATAAATTACACAAAGTAATGCGCCCGCCTGGGATTGAACCCACGACTTACTGTTCGCAAGTCGGGGTCGCTACCACTGGGCCACCGCTGCTCTCATAGTTTCGGATTAATATGTATACACTTGGACCGTGCGGTAGGTATTGCACTTTTGTAGGAAACAGCTGTTTTTTAATAATAAAGAAAACCTTTTAATCTACCATAAATAAAATCTTACATATAAAATTGTTTATCGTAAATGTAACAAATCAAATTAACATTGCATTATCAATATTTCATTAATTCCACACTATTCATTCGTATCATTACATTATTAATATTACATTAGGAGCAATCCATTACATTATCGACATTACATTAATTCCATAACTTTCATTCATACAATTAAATTATTAACATTACAATACATTATCAACATAACATTAATTCATATCATTACATCCAATTAATAACATTACATACATTTCATTACATGATATCCATTTCTTTACATAAATTACATTCATATATATCATTTGTGTTAATGTATGGAAGTCGCCTCTGCGGCGTAGGCCTCCCCCAGTTTTCTCCATTTTTCCCTATCTCTAGATTGTCTCCTTCAGTCTGGGCCACATCTATCTTCAAGTACATCTTCCCAGCGCTTTCGCGGCCTTTTTTGCTTCCTTTTTCCATCTCTAGGCACGATTTTTTTAATCTATCTTTCATTTTATATTCTGCAGATTATGTCCTGCCCATTTCCATTTCAGACTTCTTATTCTTTCTATTATGTCCGTTATTCTAGTTTTTTTTCCACATTACTCACTCTGTCTGACAATCTTATGCCCAACATGCTTCTCTCCATTGTCCTTTTGTGCTCATCTGCTTTTCGTAGCGACCATGTTTGTTTGGCATCCATATGGAATGCATGGAAGGATCGCTACTTCGTATAACTTACTTTTCAACTTCATGTTTATTAGGATGTTCTTCATGATTTCTTTTCAGATACGATATCTTTTAATTACCTTTGGCAAAGTTAAGATTTCGCATAATTTCGTTTAGCATAATGTTTATTTAGCGCGATGGTTGTTTAGTAAAATTTTCGTTGGCATACTATGTAGATGGCAGAATTTCATTTGGAATAATTGTATTAGGGATATTGACATTTCTATAAATAAGCATTTTTAACCTTAAATTAAAATATTGTCTTAAAAAGTCAATATTCTGTGCTACAAAAGTCAGTGACTGAAACGAATCGCTACAAAACCGTCTCCACGTAGCCTGGCCTGCCCTACCCCTATAGTGTAATTTAAGCCCGCCAGCCTCAGCCGCGGCGGTGAGCATTAAAACCATCTGCGACGATAAGTCGCGTGGGACCACCGGAGCCCCGCAGCGCAGGAGCCGTGAGCCCGTGACAGAAACCATGCCTGCTGCATGCACTGTGTGTGCTTGTTGACATGTTTGCATGCTTCTTACAGGGAAATAAAAACCGCATAGTCAAGTGTTTTATTGAATGATAAATAAATAATACATGCAGAAAGATAATCAAATAATGAATTAAACCAAATACATAGATAATTTACGTTAAACTAATCTTAAATAAGCTCCTATTGCCTTTATAAACCCAGTTTCAGTGTAAAAAAAAATGTTCAGTCAGTATTATTTAACTATACATTTTCTAAAATGTCTTGAATTTCGAAATATCTAATGGATATGAAATGTATGCCAAAAGATGATTCTGACTGTGAGCTTTCTGAGAAATGGTAGTTAGTGGCCTTTTAATGACTATTGCTATGAAATTTATGCCAAAAAGTGATTCTGACCATGAAATTTCTGCGATATGATGGTTCTACTTTTTAATTCTTATGCATATGAAATTTATGCCTAAAGATGATTCTGACTTACACAATTATGAGTTTTGAATGAATGATAAATGAGAGTCTGCCAAATGATTTTCTGCGAAATGAAGTACGTACGTTCCAGAGAATCAAATGCCTTGGTGTAATCTATGGTGCATAAGTATACAGTCTTGTTATATTCCTTGGCTTTCTCTACTATTTGCATGATCCCTTGGATGTGATCGGTTGTCGAGTAGTGTTTGCGGAATCCAGCTTGTTCACGCGGTTGATTTTCGTCTATAGTCCTTGTCAATCTATAAGAGTATTTTTGAAAATATTTTACATATGTTGGACATAACGCTAATTGGTCTGTAATTGCTCCGTCGCCTTTTTTATGAAGAAGGGTTATTGAAGATTCGGACCACTGCTTTGGAGTTTTCCTTCTTTGTGACATGTTTTTAAAGAGTTGTTGTAGTGGGTATTGCAAAGGTTCTGATAGAGACTTCAATATTTCATTTGTTATTTTGTCTTCTGCGGGTGCTTTGTCCTTCTTTTGAGTCTCGATAGAAGAGCCAATCTCTGACATTAGATTTTCGGGCAGTGGTTCATCAACATAAACTTTGTCTTTGATATGCTGTGTAAAACCGGAACTTTCTTTTGAAGAGTAAAGAGTTTTATAAAAGTTGATAGCTTCTATTATTATATCTGATCGCTTTGATATAACCTTTCCTTTCTTGTCCACCATGTTTGTTGCCCATTTTGTTGTGTTTTGTATGCCTTTTAATTGCTCCCTTTTGTAATAGGCATTTATGCAACGCCAATGCAAAAATGTATCGTGAGGGACCCAAATGCTAAGCGTCATCCCGGTCATCGAGTATTTATTGTGCATCGGTCATTATCAGAGGGTCGATTCCCTAGTCAAATGGTTAGCGAGGGAAGACCCGTAATGCCCTACGAGGCCGAAGTCTTGCAAGCATTTGAAGAAGACGCAAGTATCTCAAGTACGTGTATCAACAGAACATAGGAATCCCCAAAAGTACTGCACATCGTATTGTTACGTCGGTTGCTTTATGAGAACATTCTAGATTACATGCGAGTCTTGAATGATCTACTATGGAACTGTCTAAGACGACTTGAGTCTAGAATGTTCTGTAATAGAAATTTCTAGAAGATTCGAGAGAGTTGGGGAACCTTCTCGAAGGACAATATTTCACTATGGAACGCCTTAAAATCGAACCTTAGATTGTTACATTAAATGCCCTGCTGATTTTTCCCAGTGTTATGATTGAGTGTATAGATTAGTGGGGGTACTGGGTAGTGAGTGATACCTGAAACAGCGCCTCGCCCTTGCCGGGGTAGGCGTCGGTGACGTCCTCGCGCCAGCGCAGGAACGCGTCCTCCTCGCACACCTCCAGGTTGTACAGGTACATGAACCAGCGCAGCAGCATACCTGCATAACGAACAACGTATTGCCTTACACAAGAGCTTTATCTGTTTTCAAATATGTACAAAACAAAAACAAAAGACTTTTACTTATGCTGGTTTAGCTTTTAGGGTCCCCTAAAGGGTTGCAAGGGACCGACCATCCGTACGTCTGTCACAGGGCCGTATCTTTTGAATCTAACAAAACGAGTAATGAGATGTATGCACGCCGCATCTTTTTAGTAGTTATTTTCTCCTACTTTTTTGAATAAAATTTTCGCGAACATGTATTTTGAAGCTATACTATTATGAAATAGGTCTTATCTCAAAGTAGAAACCGTTATTTCACGAGAAAATCGCTTTGCATTTTGCTAATTGTATCTATTACATTGCTCGTGACCGTAAACACATGATATTTTACAAGACTGTGTGTTACTATTGCAGTTTATTATACAAAGTTGATACGACAGATAGGCTTTCCTTTAAACTGCCTATACTAGGTACCATTTTCAAGCTCTGTACCAAAAATCAATTAAATAGGAGCAGTAGTTTAGTCGCAAATGATTTTTTAAGTTTTTGCCCCGTTTGAACACGATGTATCTTTCCTAACAGCTGATTATGTCTATACGCATAGGTCATGCACCTTAAAACGATAAATCGGAGTATAACCTACGATGCGTTGTTGCCGCTCTGACGCAAGTCACAAGTACAACCAAATATTTTCGCTAAAAGATGGCAATGCAAACAAGGAAGCAATAAATACACACACTTGCACTTTCATTACGAGAGTGACAATTATAGCAAAACATCCCGCGAGTAAAAGAAATAGAAATAGGTCATTGTGTTGCTACTGCATCTTAGATTTTTGCGGTCGGTAAGTGGGGCGTCTAAAAAACTTGTTTTTTCAATTCGCCGACGCAACCCTTTGGGAACGTACTTAGGTTACGTAACACGGAAGCTCCCGCGCCGCTTTTGTTTTGTCGAACTCGCGCGCTGACAATTGTTTAGCCGTTCATCGCAAGTTGTGGTACCAGCTGGACGGAGCGCCTCCACATTCTGTGATGGCTTCCAGGGAGCGGCTCACATTAATGTTTGGGCAGCAATGGATCGGTCGATTCGGACCTGTTCGATGGCCATCACGATCTCCAGACCTCACTCCCATGGATTTCTTTTTGTGGGGGTACATTAAGGGTGAAGTGTATGCCTCAGAGGTAAATACAATTAATGAACTAAAAAATAGGATTATTTTAGCATTTCACAAATTAAAGTGCTTAGCGACGGACAGTGATTTAATTAGAAAAATAAATAACAATATTCTCCGTCGGTATAATTTGTGCATTAATGTGAATGGAGGACACATCGAGAATTTAAAAATTTAGTGTTTTTGTTGTGATTGTTGTGCGCGTATTTCAAAAACTAATGTAATCAGCGCGAGCGAAGGCGTAAGCCGCCGTCCGCCGGCCGACCGCTTTGATACGAGAGAACACACGCGCGCCGCGCGCGTGCGACGTTGCCGCTTTAATACCTAGGTATCTAAGGTCAGTTAAATTTATTTACAAAGGGTGTTTGCGTTTTACTCGGATTTGTAAGCTACATATTTAGTTTGTTTGAAAAAAAAAAAACTCATTTTTATTTATAATTTATTTTATACCGTATCGAATTAATACTAAACACGTATAGTATACGTAGTGTAATTTAATGCCTCTCGGTCATATCAACTCTGTATACAGGGTGAATTTTTGAAGTGGGCGTGGATGACCAAACCCCAAACTATGAGGAATAGAGAAAAATACTTAAAGGAGTCTGGAGCCCGGTTTTGATGAAATCTAAAACTGCATCATTGTATTTTTGGAAAAATCAATATCCCTAGCCAGGAACCGAACCTGTTGATTTTGGAAAAAACAATGTATTATTACACCACTAGAGACGCGCCCCGGCTTCGCACGGGTACAATGTAGATAGATATAAACCTTCCTCTTGAATCACTCTATCTATTGCTGAATACTGCATTAAAATCCTGAAGACTGTTTAAAAGATCTAAGCGTACAAACAGCGGGAGCGACTTTGTTATAAACTATGTAGTGATCGTGATGAAAGAAAGCAAGTTTGTTTGTTACCTTTCACGCCTAAACCACTGAACCGAAACACTGACTGATATTTTGCATATACGTTATCAGGTGTACAGAAACGGATATAGGACCTATACCTTTCATCCCGAAAATGAGTACTGTTCCCGAGGAAAACCACAATAACGTTCTTACTATAATAGATGTCGCCACGTGTATTTCGAATCATGATTGAATTATATTATTATAAAACCTTTAGTAGTGTGTTCACGAGTTTTTTTTTTCTAATTTAACGCGAGCGAAGCCGCGAGCAAAAGCTAGTTCATGTATGATTTACTTATCCCCAATACAGTGGAACTTAAACATAATGCGAAATGCACACAACTTGTACCCCTTCTAATGAAGAGGTAAAATCAAGATGAAGCGTAATGTTACGTAATGGAATTGCATAAATACTTTTTCAAGCGATTGCAGCAATAACGACAGATTTGCTGATTATTTTGAAGAGTTCCATGGTCTATTTCTGAATATCAGCATCGGATCTTTCCAAAATTTAACCGACATCACCGTAGAATGATACTACATACATATACATACATAAACTCACGCCCTTTTCCCATGGGGGTAGGCAGAAACCACAGAACGCCACCTGCTACGATCCTTACATACTCCTTTTGCCTCGTCCACGTTCATACATCTGGTCATACACGCACGCCGGTTCCGAGTACTACGCACCTGACCTTTCTGAAGAACCTCACCAATGAGGTTAGCATATGTTCTTATAGGGCGTCTCCTCCCAGCGTTGCCACTCACATCTGCCTTGTAAATACCTTTTGTTAGCCGCCTTTCACTCATCCTCTCCACATGACCAAACCATCTAAGCATACTTTTTTCAATTTTTGGCACTACATCTTCTTTTAAGCCGCAACGTTTCCGTATAACCTCATTCCTCACTTTATCATTCAGAGTTACACCACATATGCTTCGCAAGGAACGCATTTCCACAGCATTAATTCTACTTTCATGCCTCGTTTGCCACACCCCAACATTCACTTCCATACATAAGTGTAGGCAGCAGAACACCATTGTGAACAGCCAGACGAGCCCTATTTGACATCGACTGGTTGGTCACAATCGTATGTATAGCACCATTCACTTTATTTCCCGCATTTACTCTCCTTTCCACGTCTTCGTAAAATTTTCCATCTCTTGTAAACATACTGCCCAAATATACAAACTCATTGCTCCACACTCTTATCATTTATTTTCACATCACACACCGATACATCCTCTTTTCTTTCAAACACCATAACCTTGGTCTTATTCACATTTACATTCATCCCTTTTCTCTTAAATGCTCCACTCATTACAGTTACCATATCTTGCAACTGTTCCGCTGACGATGCAAGAATAACTTGATCATCTGTGTACAGAAGGCATTTGACCGGCAACTCATTCATCCTCAATCCACACTCACTTTCTCTTAAATCTGTCAAACAACTATCCATGTATAGGTTGAACAGCCAAGGAGACGCTACACAGCCCCGTCTAACACCTCTTGAGATGCAGAACCAGTCAGTGTATGCCCCATTTATCCTAACACAAGCACTAGAACCCTTGTATAAAGATTTCAGTGCTCGTACCAAGCAACTGTTCACACCATACATGGATAGAGTCGACCACAGCTCTTCCCTCCACACACTGTCAAAGGCCTTCTCCAAGTCTACGAAAGCACAGTAGACACTCTTGTGCTTTGCCAGATGTTTTTCAGCTATGCACCTTAAGGAGAAGATCTGATCCATACAACCCATTCCCGCTCTAAATCCTGCTTGCACATCCCAAATTTTCTCATCTGTCATTCTTATCACCCTGTTAATCAACACTTTTGCATAGTTTGCCAACAACGCTCAACAGACTAATGCCGCGGTAGTTTTTACACTCCTGCTGTGAACCTTTTCCCTTATATAGTGGAACAATTACAGCCTTGCACCAGTCATCCGGCACGCGGCCATATTTCCAACACATATAAAAGAATGATACTCTTCCAACAAAAAAAAAACAATCATCGAAATTAGTGTACAAATATCGCTGACATAACACAAAAAAAACCTTACGACGAATTGATAAAACCGCTTATTCCAGTGGCACGAGAAGGAATTGTCATTCCTCGTCGTACCACTGAATGCAGATACATGCAGTGAAGGTAGCTCTACTTAATTTCCCTTTAGATACCACTCTATAAATAATTGATGTCTTAAACACAATTTTGCTGTAACTGCAACTTTAGTAGTATGTACTTGAATTTTATGTTATTCAAACTCTATGGTGCCTGAAATAATTTTAATTATAAATATTTATTGAACTGTGACAAGTGACATGAAAATATTATTGACGAATGGTGCGTATACTCAGAACGCCACCGTACGAATAACGTGGTTGAGGTCTGGAATAGTAAAATCAATAGGACTATTAATAAAAATAATGTGTCATTGATCAGGCTGCTCAATGCATTGTTAAATGAAGCTGCCTGTTCAAAATTAAAAAAAATGCAGTTTGCACAAAATATTTCTACTGGCAGACTGGCACTGCACCAAAAAAAAGATGAGTTTGTTTTACAAACGCAAATGGAATTAGTGAATCACGTAATTAGTATCGGTAATTTTTTGGAAAAATTAAGATAACTTTACGAGCAGTTATGATTTTATTGATGTCGAAGTTATGACTTTTTTGTTTTTTGTTTTATGTATTTAAAATAAAATTTGTCTTCAGATTTTTTTTTATTACTAGTAGAGCAACAATCATTCAGTGGTACGACGAGGAATGACAATTCCTTCTCGTGCCACTGGTGGAACAAGTTGGTGGCACGACGAGGAATAAGCGGATAAAACCTCCTCCTTTTGGAAGTCAGTTAAAAATCTAAAGTAAAATAGACCACTATAGAGTCATATTGCATCTGACAATACTTCCGAAATGCAGATCAGGTCCCATTCGTTTGTCAACACTTCATAATATGGAAGGTACTTCCTAGTAAGTTTTTCATTCATTTTATTTTTTTGGTTACATGTACTCTACTGTTCATAAAAGTATCATAGTGCACTGCAACCTTACAGATCAATCAAGGACAGTGGCGTGCAGTGGTTCTCCAAGTAGGGTAGGCCATGCACGACTTGCGGCCGCGCTCACAAAATATTTTTTTGTTGACTCGTTGGTAACGTAAGTCATCTCAAGTGATGTTTTTTTTTAAAGCTATTGAATGACTCTTTCAATTACTCTTACTCTATAGTAGTGTAATATGTTTGTTGTAGGTTTATCCAATACAGAATACATGGGATTGATTGAAGGAATTCCCACTTACGTAAAAACGCACGTATTTTTTTTTGTTTTGTGAGGTTTAAAGATGTTTTAATTAACTATTTTCTACAAGAAATGCCCTTTCCAATGAGGTATCACACATGTTATTCAATAGCCATCGAAGAAAAATACAAGTAAAAGAATGTCGCAAATCGGCAGATAGGACCAGCCATTTTGTTTGTTTACATTTCGTTTTTTGCCGACCAAGTTGAACAAAAATTATTATCTTAACTATTATTTAGTCGTTTTTGTGTATCTTTTGCTTGAAAACTATTACCGAGTAAACATGCAATGCGATAGTTATTACTTTTTACACAGAATTGGTCTCACAATTAAATAAAATACGATATTTGCGACAGCATTCCGACAGAATTCTAGTACCGGTACGCGTGCACTGAAAACCACACAGAAATAGAAATATACTTACTTCAGGTTAAAACCCGTTTGCACACACGTAAAGTATATTCTAATTAGCCATTAAATCACTAATTTACTCAAAAACACTCACCCACTACGAAACGTAAAATTATTAATCAAAGTAAACATTCGCGACCAAGACCACAGACTAACTTTGACTTTTTTTAAATCTGAATGAGCGTTTCGAGAACGATTGTCGTATTTTTAGCATGAAGAAATTCATTATGGTTCACGTGGAAAAGAGAAAAAGGATATAAAACATCGCGTATTAGAGAGAAACAGATAATTTTGCACGGATAATACCAGGCACGCATGAGTACCACAGACACAAACCCCGGGAAAGGGAACCCTGATTCATTCAAAAAGTTAGCCAATGACAACACAGCTCCTCTGGCAGGAGACGCGCCCATAATCTGTGCATGTGTGCCGTTTATACACACGAAAATATGCACCAGTGTGCGTAAACTTATGAATGAAATTTAGGCCGTCCGCCTTCTTGCCTGTAGGCACGCTTGGAGCGTCGTGCGTTACGTCATACGGGCGCGACAAGTTGCTATAAGTATTTTACAGGCGTTTTAACTTTTTTTTTATAATTTGTATTATTTTATTTCATAGTTATAATAAATGCATTTGGTGTTGTTGGTAGGGTAGGCTAGGCCTAATTGCCTCTATGGACGGCACGCCCCTGATCAAGGAGGGCGATAATGTGCTTATATCAGCTTCCAGCGGGCATGAAACGGCCTCTTTAGCAGAATCATAATATTATCCGCAATTCATCTGTTTGACAGTATCGTACCTAGGTAGGTTCGTAAAATAGTCCACATAATAGCAATTGCTTTGCTAGATTGTCCAGAGCAAAATCAAAGTTTGTAAAGAAATTTTGAGATAATGATAGATTTTCGAGTTTACGAAATGGACACGTCACCATTGGCGAGAAAACGAACGCGAAGTCGTCGCTCGGTTCCTGGGTGGTTGGGTGGTTGGGTGGCTGGGTGCACTCACCCTTGGGGTAGCGGTGCTGGTGCGCGTGCACCTGCACGGCGTAGACGGCGGCCAGCTGCAGCTCGGGCTGCCCCTCCAGCAGCGCCGTGAGCAGCGGCGCGTAGGCCTCCAGCAGCGCCTTCTCGTGCTCCAGCGCCGCCTTGTCCGGCGCCGCCGCGCCCGAGCCCGCCGCGCCCGTCACGTGCTCCGCCACCAGCGCCACCAGCGTGGACACGAAGGCGCCGTGAGCCCGCACGGCCGGCTCCACGTTGGCCTGCACACATGTACGAGCATACGAGCAGCTTGTTACTGATCCCGAAATTAACACAATGTTTGCTCCAGAATAAATGATTTATTTATCCTGTGCTTTGTTTTTTCAAAATTCAAAAGCAGTCTCTGTTCTTATATACAGGATGTAAACAGACTCTTCACGAAGCCGTCAACCAAGCATTCTGTAAATCAAAGTAAGTAACTTTACGTAAAAATTAGGGCTGAAACATACCTTTCGGCTTCGTTAAGAGTCTTTTTACACCCTTTATTGTGAGCAGACATTTTAATATACAGAGTGATTATCCTAACTTAAGACAGTTTGAGGAAGTTCAAATATATCCTACTAATATTATAAACGCGAAAGTTTGTTAGGATGTATGGATGTCTGCATGTTTGTCACTTTTTCATGCAATAACTACTGAACGGATTTGGATAAAATTTAACACACAGGTAGTTTATTACCTGGATTAACACAAAGGATACTTTTATAGGGGACAATTATCGAAATCCACGCGGGCGAAGCCGCGGGCATAAGCTAGTATCGTATCTGAGTAAACATTAGCTGTTTTTTATCAATACCCTGTATATGCCAAAATAGTGGCATGACAGGGTGGACACGGAATATCGAAAAATGCTCAAAGGAGTATCGAGCCCGATTTTGATGGAAACTAAAACAGCATCATTGGATTTTTGAAAAATCAATTTTCCTGGGCAGGAATCGAACCTGTTGGTTTTGAAAACACTAATTTCAATGTGGAAGGCAACTGTAAATCTATCAATGTCATTTTATATTTCAAAAGCATAGTCCCAATCTGACCAATGATATCAAGCTATGGACACGCCATCTACAATCAGCTTTGACTAGCCTTCCCCATTGTTTACATTTTTTATTATTTTATTGAGGCCTTCAACCACGAAGAGATAAAAAAAGTTTAAATCCATGAAGTGCCATCAATGAAGGACATTAATTTACAATATGAAAAAAAAAAAAATCTTAAATTGTCACATTTCATTACTTCCAAATTCTGGGAAGTAATGAAATGTGATCCTTATTAGCGACACTACCGAATAGTGTAAAAATAGTGTGTAGTTTTTTTTTGTATAATCTACTATTTTTGTATAATCTATTATTTTTGTATAATCTACTATTTTAAGAAAGTTTCAGTGTATTTCTTATAGATTTGGATTTTTGTCATACTGTCGCAGTTAAAATTATCAGTTCGCGCAGCGCTGCGCCAGTAGCGACATCGCGTTTTCGTCGTCCCGTAAATAAAATAGAAAAACCTAGTTTAAAGTGACCTAGTTAATAGTGTAAATACATACTTTTCTTCGTAAAGAAGTGAACCACCTTACTGTGCCATTTGTCTGTGAAAATAACCTCTCATTATAGTTTAAAGTGCTAATTAACATCTTCTGTTATAACATTTCAAATCAGTGACGCGCTCTATGCGCATAATATCCACGGACATCCACACTGCACATCAAGCGTCAAATGCTTTACGCTGCAATACTTTGATTAAACGCAACATCGCTACAGCGCGCCAGCGCTGTGCTTTTACTCGCTTTCTCCCACGCGTCTGCTGTACACAAGCGCTATCAAGTGCTTTACGCGGCGTTGGTTGACGAAACGCGAGTCTACTGCAGCGCTTTGATTTATTTGCTTTATGCACTTTTCGCATGTTAGGAACACCTGCTATCGTTTCGTAAGATTTAAAATGATTTGCTTTGCCTGTGATAGCGCAATTGATGCATATGAACAATTTTTACATTGCACTTCGAATGCATGCAATAATTATATCCATATATCATGTATACATAATGGAAATATACATGAAGTAGATTTGAACTCATGGATTTGCCGGGAATGTTGTATTTACTCAGAGAATAATAATAGCCCTCGGGCTTCAATTGGAAACCCATTTGAGAGTGATGATGCTAATGTGACACTAAGGAGAAAGTATTCGTCAATACCTAAGATTGATGAGATCCAGTCGTCAAACTCGAGCGAAATAAACTCCGAAATACGTCTTCTCCGTCATGAACTGCTGACGCTCAGCGATCAATTATGCCAAGCAATGTCCTTAATTACCTGCTACCATGATAAACTTGAGGTTTATTCTAACCAAATGGCCACTATGGATGCCAAACTGAAAAAGTTCGAAGAGGAGCATCTGCACAGTAACGTACAGGTGCACGTAGTTGATCAGCAGAAATCAACGGCCGATAAACCTCTACAAGCTACTGGCCCGTCAGCGCAGAAAAAACGCAAGCGCCAAAATAAGTCAACTAAACAGAAGTTCTCGAGAATAATACCGTTGCCACCTGTGACTCCTACCAACCCGATATTCGTTGATAAACAACTGACAATAAACCACTCTGAACAACTACAACAACAGCAAACAACCGATGAACAGGCTCCTTTGGGAAACGTGGAGGCAGTGTCAAGTTCCTTCAGCAATAATGGCGAATCTACTCAAAGCCAACACCTACAGTCTAAGAATAACCCCTACAGTTCCAGTTCAGAATCCTACAATGGACACAAATCATTATCTGGCACGGCGGGCACAAATGTAACGACGCTGAAAGCCGCTGAAACACGAAAGTATATCCATGTATGGAATATGGAATCGAATGTCGAGGATGTTCGTGATTATTTGCGTCAGCTATGTCCCACTGCAACCTGTACAGTCGACGAACTCACGCCTAAAGGACACTACAAGTCTTATAAAATTGGAATTCCGGTTCCCTTCTTTGAGGAAATTTTTTCGGTCGACGTTTGGCCAGTAAATGCCCAAATTAAACTCTGGTTTCCCTATATACGTCGTTATAAATTTAAGAAGCGGGAATTAACGCAAACTCAGCATACTTTTCGTGGCTCAGGCCACCCACAGTAAACCTATCGCAACAACAACAATCGACATCTATTATCAAAATGTTCGCGGATTAAAGACAAAACTCATAATGTGGAGAACTAGTTTACTTTTACTAGAATTTGATATTATTGCTGTAACGGAATCATTTCTCGATCATTCCGTTGAAGACTCAGAAGTTACGTGTAATGGCTACAACGTTATACGACGAGATCGTGGTACTCCGTGCGGCGGGGTTATGCTCCTGTCACGAGCTGGGCTACTCATGAATCGACGCCAGGATCTTGAGACAGATAGTGGTGAAGATCTATGGGTATCATGTGATATAGATGGTCGCTCGATATTTGTTTGTGTTGTGTACATAAAGCCCAGTGCAAGTGATAACGACTATATGTCATGGTTTTGTAAAATTGAAAGTTTCATACAAACCATAAAGGGCACTGTATTCATTTGTGGTGATTTAAATTTAAATAGTGCTTCGGTTAATATTAATAACTATTTTTGTTATTTTTTGTCTTTTTGTGGCTTGACTGAGAAGAATGTTGTGAAGAATCTGCATGGAGGTATGCTAGATGTAGTGTTGGTCCACGAGAGCGTCGAGGTATCTCTTAGCGAGTCAGAAGGTATGGTACCACCCGATAATTACCACCCGCCCCTGGATATCACATTAAAGTTTGACACAGCTTCTCATGTTCGTCCTATGCCAGCTAGTAATAGTGATCGGTCTAAGGACTGGAATTTTAATAAGTGTGATTATGAATGTCTTTATACCCTACTTAATGAGGAATCTTGGAGTACCGTAGTGGAGTCAACAGATATTACTATTTGCACGAAAACTTTTTATGAAATTATTTATAATATTTTTAACGAATGTATGCCAAAAAAACTACGTAATAGAGCTAGTCGCAAACGTTATCCAATTTGGTACACCCGTGATATCATAACAGATCTCCGACATAAACACAAACTCCATTATATTTGGAAAAAGTCTACTTGCTTAACGGTATACAAGGCATTTTCTGATTTAAGAGCAATCCTTAAGCACCGCATTATGATCGCATATGATTCACATTTATGTCATGTTGAGCGTAATATCAGAGTCAACCCGCGACAGTTTTGGCAGCACATATCCACCCTTCGATGCAAAGGAGGCTTTGAGCCTACAATCAACTATCAGGGTCAATCATTGTCGGGAATCGATGCCGCTAATGCTTTTGCTGATTTCTTTGCCAGTGTTTTCTTACCTGAAACACCTGATTTGAACGTCTCCCAAATATGTGCTCTTGATACCTACAGCAATAGTAACTCCGTCAGTTTAACTAAATTTTCCACTAACGATGTAGAACGTGGTATCAGTAAATTAAAACTCAGTAGTTCTGTTGGACCGGATAACATTCCAGCTAATATTCTTAAACTTTCTAAAGCTTCCATAGCCAAACCTCTTTGTCATATATTTAACTTGTCACTAAGCACCGGAAAATATCCGACTCAATGGAAGCTCTCTAGGGTTACGCCTATACCGAAGACAGGAGTGAAATCTTCAGTTGAAGACTACAGGCCTATTGCTATATTGTCAGCCCCTGCTAAAGTATTTGAACACATTTTATATAAAGAAATTCAAAGACAAGTCGATATTTATATGTGCAATGAACAACATGGTTTTCGCAACAAAAAGTCAGTTAACACTAATTTGTTAACATTAGTTGAATTTATTTCTTCTGAAATGGACCGCGGGCAGCAAGTGGATGTCCTGTATTTCGATTTCCGTAAGGCCTTCGATAGAATTAATAACGACATCTTGTTACGCAAGTTAAGTGCCATAGGATTTACACCCAGTCTTCTTCATCTGATTGCTGACTATCTCCGGGATCGTCAGCAATTTGTTCGCCTTGGCGCATACAACTCACATGCATATCATACACGATCAGGCGTTAGTCAGGGTTCCATTTTAGGTCCCTTACTCTTCTTGATTATGATTAACGATCTGCCACAAATAATAAAACATGCGAAATGTTTACTTTACGCCGACGACCTGAAAATATATGCAACTGTGAACTCAGTGTCTGACTGTATAGCTCTCCAGCGTGATGTCGATGCCTTGAGTGAATGGGCCGCGACAAACAAAATGGAGTTTAATACATCTAAATGCCAAATTATGAGCTTTGGCCGCATGCGGAGTCCTATACAGTACGACTACAGTGTGAACAACGAGTCAGTAGCCATAGTGCCGACAGTAAAAGACCTCGGTGTACTGTTTGATAGCAAACTGACCTTTCATACACACATTATAAGCTTGGCTAAAGAATCTTTCAGACGCTTAGGTTTTGTTTTACGAAACTGCCAAGGTTTTAAGAACCAGGCAGTTATCAGGCTCTTGTTCAACGCTTTAGTTCGGTGCAAGCTCGAAACCAGCGCTTGTGTGTGGAATCCTCACGAGGTTACCTATACACTCATGCTGGAAAAAGTGCAAAAAGCTTTTCTCAGATACCTGTACAAACATTTGTTTGGATATTATCCATATATGTATCCTACTAAGTTTATCTTAGGATGTTTAAATTTTAACTCGCTCAAGGTAAGGCGTTCTGTAGACCAAATAACTACAGCGTATAAAATTATACATGGTTATACCGACGCCTCGGATTTACATGCGGAGCTGTGTCAATTCTTTGTTCCAAATAATTATAATCGCTCTAGAAAGCATAAATTGTTTAATGTCCCATTTTGTCGCACTGTAGCTCGATCCGCCTCCCCTATACCGCGTATGCTTACGATGCTCAACGCGCTCGTGGAGACCAATCCAGGATTGGACTTGTTTGCTGATGAATGGAAGACGATAATGTTAGAATGTTTGAGGTTTTGTGAGAAGACCGAGTAAAAGGATTATTTAATTTAGTGTTAATGGCTTATGCTGTACTAAATCTAATAAATAAATAAAAAAAAATAAAAAAAAAAATCACTGTGTATACATGTTTTGCTGTTAAGCCGTGGAGTTCGGCGATCAGACGACGACAAATGATAAATGATGTTTATTTTGCAAATAGGTTTTTACAAACACTTTTACACGTCATGTTTTTTAAAGCTAGATGGGGCCGGTGTTTCGTATTCTGAGAAAAAACAGCCGAAACAAACTCAGAGGTCATAGTCTCTTTTAAAGTCCAGACATAATCTTGGTTTACTCACATGAGGACTATGCAGATTAGTGTCTGAGATGGCCTTTGGAAGAAAGAACCACACAGATTTGAGCGGACCTGTCCAGTCAGTGCAAGCATTTGTCAGTTATCGTGAGCTCGACTTGTAACTCAAGGAGCTCAACGACCCGACGAACTATACCAAAGAAAGGACATTTGGGTAGGTCGCTTGTAGTGCTCAAACTGCCAGATAATCGTGGGAAAATTAAAAATAAAATAGAAATATTACCCACATGGTCCTCTCATTCACAAAAATTAAATTACATAAATTAATAATACTTTGCAAAATAAATGTCAATAAAAAACATAAAAAATCATTAAATGTCACAACAATAAAAAAAAAAAACTTAACAAAGTATTCCCGTCAAAAACATTGAATGTCAAAACTCACAGTAGTAAAAAAATAATAATAAAGGAAATAATAAAAAAAAAAAAAACTTAACAAAGTAAGTATTCCAATCAACTCGTTTCATGTCACAGTGTAAAAAAGAAAGGTACTAATAATAAACAAGCGAAGTCCGAAATTTCGACATTCACAGAGCAAATTACATCGGAGCAGCTGAATCCCATGCCTTTTTATCTTCGAGATAGTTATTAACATGATAGTAGGCTTTTAGGCATAGCTTCCGTTTTAAAAACGATTTGAATTTATTAAGGCTTAGTGCTTGAATATGACGGTACCTTGATCCAGCGGTAGAGCGCGTTCGGCGCCGGCTCGGCCTGGAGCTGGCGCGCCAGCTGCGCCTGCACGCGCAGCTGCGGCACCAGCGCCGCCAGCCCGCGCGCCTCCAGCGCCTCCAGCGCGTCGGCCGCGCCCGCCTCGCCGCCCGGCGCCACGTGCGCGCACACGTTGAGCTTGCCCTCCTCGCACAGCGCCGCCAGCCGCTCCACGCCCAGCGCCTCGGCCAGCGCCTGCAGCACCTCCAGCAGCAGCGGGTGGTGCGCGCCCGCGTCGCACCACGCGCCCACGTCCGCCAGCGCCACCAGCTTGTGCTCCACGGCGGCCGCCAGCAGGCGCGGCAGGCGCGCGTGCGGGTGCGCGGCGTGCACCAGCGCGCGCACGGCGTCGCCGGCCGGCGCGCGCTTGATGGCGCGCACGACGCGCACGCACGCGTGCAGCGCGGCCGCGTCGCCGCGCGGGCCGTGCAGCGCGTGCTCCAGCACGGCGGCGATGCAGCGGCGCAGCACCTTGTCGGGCGGCTGCAGCTCGCGCAGGCGCCGCAGCGCCGGCAGCCCGGGCTCGGCGTCGCCGGCCTCGTCGTCGGGCACCGCGTCCGCCGCCGCCGCGTCCGCCGCCTCCACGGCCAGGCGGCACGCCTCCTCCTTGTTGGGGCCCTGCGAGAGAGCAGAGGCGTCGTCAGCGCCCGCGCCGCCGGCCCGACCCGGGGCGCGGGGCGCGGACTTTGATCTCTCACCTTGTCCTTCTTCGGCTTGTCCTTCTTGTCGGCGGCGGGCTTGATAGTGATGGCGGGCTCCTTGAGCAGCGGCGGCGCGCTGGCGAACGAGGGCGTCAGCACGTCTGCGGACAGAGGGGCAGGTGAGCGGGTGAGCGGGTGAGCGAGGGGAAGACGGGGCGAGCGGCGGCGAGGCACAGGTACTCACTCTGCTGCACGGGCGCCAGCGGCAGCTGCGGCTGCGGTTTGGACAGCTTGTTGGCGGTGAACATGAGCGAGTTGGCAGCGGGCCGCATCTGAACGTCCTGCAGTGCGCCCGCTGTGTACACGCGTGCCTTGTTGGAGCGCGATGACCCGTCCTAGCGCAAACCATACAACATTATCAGTTATTTACCAATGTATATAATATGCAAGTGTTCATTCATGCTACGCGTATGTCCATTACTTTTCATAATTTGATCCTAATTAGCATGGAAAAGAAAAAAACAACAGTGGAAATGCTAAGCGATGAAAGAATAATGACGAGCGCCTTACATTCATCATCATCATCATTTCAGCCAAAAGTCGTCCACTGCTGGGCATAGGCCTCCCCCAGGTGTCTCCACATTGACCGGTCCCACGCGACTCGCAACTAGCGGATCAAATATTGTAAATGCTTGAAGATACTCTTTAAAATTTCACGTTTTCGCGCAAATATCTAAGACTTTAGTCGCCTAACACCCACTTCAAAATTGTCCTGTATAGGTTTAGTAAATGAAAACAAGATTAATTGTATTATAATATAATTTATTAAACAACAGTTGGACAGTAATAGGTACAAGATTACAAAAAAATAGTCATGTGTACCTTAATACAAACGGAAACAATTGAACCTAGCAACAACTTGGCCAAGAATCTTCCAAATATACTTAAAAAACGATAAATACTGAACTTTAACCTCTTACATAGATTTAGTGTTTTGGTGCTGAATATCATGTGTTAGTTTTGTTTTTTTGTACGGACGCCAGCACATCAAGCTACTACAATCTGTCAAATTTCTTTAACAGATTTTCAACTGTATCTCTAAAGTATCAGGTTCAAGGTTGGTTGCGAAAATTTTCAGTTTCGGGTAGGTTGACCTGCTGGCGTACATCTATGGCTAATACAAGATCACAAAAGGTCCCCACCTGATTATGGCTAAAGAGCAGATTGTAAATAAAATGAGAACACCAAAATACATTAAATAAATGTAATTATTCTTATATTTTTGATTTCGTACTTTTTCTGGAATACTCGTATGACAGATATTTAAATTGCCCATTTCAGCTTCAAAGACAATGTCATTGATCAGTTTTTCTGCTAATAATCGTTGTTTCTTGTCCAATCGTCTCAATTTCAGCGCAATCATTTTTCCAAACGTGTCGCACTCATCTTCTGCATTAGAAGAAGGCTCGAAATGATCCAGCACACAAGTTAATGCATTATTTTGGAAGTTCGCCTCCTGATCCCGCCAGGAACATTGAGTTGGGGCCTTGTCTTGTGAAAAATTTTGAGTTGGTTGCTGAAGAGGCAGTGTGCTTGACTTGCCGCTGAACATTTGCTGTTTTGTGAAGAACTGTGCACCATTTTGTGAATAATTAATCTGAAATAATACAAGCTCAATTTAAAAAAAACATCATTTTTATTCTCATTAAATCAGTTCAATGGAGTTTTTTTTTTAATTTTTTTTTTTTTGGAAGTGTTTTCCTCTGGATTAAAAAGGAATCCCGTGG
This sequence comes from Lycophotia porphyrea, assembly GCA_950005105.1. NCBI lineage: Eukaryota > Metazoa > Arthropoda > Insecta > Lepidoptera > Noctuidae > Lycophotia > Lycophotia porphyrea. The sequence continues at coordinate 333,826 of OX465392.1, forward strand.
GAACCATAATTCATTTCCTCAATTCAAGAAGCATTGAAACTCACAGTATGGCTTGACCGCGATCTATGGGAACGATTAGCAATTTAACATAAGTCCACCGCATGGACGCACACCATGGTTTTGGTTAAACTGTAAAGTAGTCTCTAGCGGATAATTGTTTAAACTCCTCAATTATACAATAGGTATTACATTAGCAACTTACCTCAGAGCAATTAATATCTTGTCCATGTTGGAAGTAGTCATCTGTATCCCTGACATTAATGAAAACTTGCTTTTTTTCTCCCCAATAGTTGTTGGTATTTTTTTCACTTATACCTTTTTGTACAATATATTTCTTTTAAGTTTCCTAGTACCTAATTGCAATAAGCCACGTGTTTTTTTAACCGACTTCAAAAAAAGGAGGAGGTTATCAAGTCGACTGAATTTTTGAATACCACTGAAATGATATTTTCTACAGGAATCACGGAAGGAATCCTTCATCGTACCACAGATAAAGAAAATATTACATTTTTGCAACAATTTTTCACACACACACACACACGGATCGTTTTTAACTATATTTAGGGATATCGCCGTCTACACGCAATTGGGTTACCGAATCACCAAACTCAAAACTTCGTAGTTAAACTGTACCTATACATAATATAATGTTCACCTTGGAGCCGTTGCCTTGCTGGTTAGTCTGCGAGTGTTTGTTGTAATGCATGTTGTTCCCCTGGCGCGGGTAGTAGCCGGGCGCCGAGCGCTGGCGGAAGCCATCGCGGGGCGCGCCGAAGCCGTTGCCGAACAGCTTGTCGGGCGGCGGCACCAGCGTGGCGGCCGGCTGCAGGCTCAGGCCCGCCAGCACGTCGTCCAGCGGGCGCGAGCGCAGCCCGCCGCGGAACAGCGAGTCGCGGTCGCGCTCGCGGTCGCGTTCGCGCTCGCGGTCGCGGCGCGGCACGTGCTCGTCGTCGTGGCGCAGCTGGTGCATGGGCACGGGCCCCTCGGCCGTGACGGCGGCGCGCGGGACCCAGCCGCCGCGCCGCAGCTCCACCGTGTCGCGCAGCATGAAGCGGATGCGCGGCGCCAGCTCGCCCGACGCCGACAGCGTCTCGATGCGCGCGAAGTACTGGTCCATGAGGCCGCGGCCGCGCTCCGAGTCCAGCACGCGGCCGCACGTGCGCACGAGCTGCGCCAGACACTCCAGGTCCTCGTGGTGCTCGGCGGCCGCACGCCGCGCAAGCAAGTTTTGGATGCATCGGTGCAGGATGGACTCGGCCAGGATCTCCAGTTTGCCGAGCTCTCCGATGAACTTGATATTACCGAGCATCTTGCATTTTGCAAGATGTCTCTTTTCTTCCTCTTCAGGAAGCAACGCCTTGTCCTCGAACGCGGCGAACGCCTAGCGAAAATAATCAGATTATCTAATAAAAAGCGTTGTACTTATAGAGCGCACCTGCGATATAGGCGTGAGAGTCGAGCGGTACCTGGGCACGGTTCTCGAACTCGGTGCGGCATTTGTTCAGGAGCAGCAGCTTGAATGTGCAAGGCTGACCGGGCGGCTCGAAGTTAGGCGCCTCCTCGCTCAGCCTTTTGCACAGCTGTGCATACATCGACGAGTACTTGGGCTCATCGAGCGCCTTCTCGAAAATAAGAAGGATCACTCCCTTAAGCACCTTATCGGAGTCAAGCTCCAAACCGAGCAGGTCGTCGCTCAGCTTCTGGAACTTCTCCGGCGTGAGCTTGTTCAAGATACCTCGGACCTGCAAACAAAAGGCGGCAGGTGAGCTGGGCGTGGGACGGGGGGAAGGGGCGCGCGAGACTGGATGCGCAGACTCGAAACACTCACCTTACGGAAGATGATGTCGTGCTTGGCATCTCCGTCGGGCACCTCGTGGTGTCGCAGGGTGGAGGGCGGGACCCAGCGGCGCCTCGGCGGGGGGACAGGCGTCCGCCCCGAGGCGCGCGGCGCGGGCCCCGGCTGCCGCGCGCTGTCCGTCTTGCCGCCGGTGCTGTCTCCCGCGCACTGCCGCGCTCTGCCTCCCGCTCCTGTGCCCGCGCTGACCGGGCTGCCCGCTCGCTGCAGCGCTGTGCGCTTTCGCTACGCCTCCGCGACCGGCCCTGCAGACCACACACACTACAGTTAGGTTGGGTTAGTGTAGAAAAAAATGTATATTGCTCACAGAGTAAGCGCAATACCTCTTAGGTGATGAAACTGGACAACTGACCCAAACATTTGGAGAAAATATACCTAATAGGGACTATAGACCTCAGTATCTGGTATAAATTACAACTTGCTTGGTCTACCCGTTCCTGAGAAAATCGGTGGTGACATATGGACAGACAGACAGACGGTTCCATTTTTACCTTTTGTGGTACGAAATCCTAAAAAGTCTAAAATAACTTTGCTATCGGAAGTCGGTGAATAAGTTTGTTTCATTGACTTTTTTGCCACTGACTCCTTTAAAATGTTCCTTTGAAATATCTTTACTTTCGTAAATTTATTTTAGACATGTTAGTGTTTTATTGGAAGTGTTTTCTTTTGCAGAAAGTTTTTATAATTTTACCCTGTTTAGTTGTAGTACACCACACAAATCCTTATCATTTTTTTATACTGTAACGAAGTTATTAAAAGGGATCATGTCATCAACATAGCCCAAGTAGAAAGAACTGATTTTGATGAAATTTCTATGGGACCAATCGGAAAGCATATCTTTCCACATAAAAAAAATTGGCCAAGTGCTAGTTGGACTCGCGCACGAAGGGTTGATCTATACAAAATTAGACAAAATCTAGCTATCACGGTTCATGAGATACAGCCTGGTGACAGACAGACAGCGGAGTCTTAGTAATAGGGTCCCGTTTTATCTTTTGGAGACGGAACCCTAAAAAAGAAATCGATTTATAAATGACGGAGTTATGAGGTAACAAAAATAAAATACCTAAAACCGAATTGAGAACCTCCTCCTTATTTTGAAGTCGGTTAATGATTGATTCTTCTCCTTTTATAATTGAATTGAGATACTAAACAGCTAAATAGGATCAGTATCAGGAGGTTAATTTACTGTGCATCACCAGTGGGACAAAGCGGAAGGAACTCTTGAGCAAAACTTGACGCTCCTGGACATGTCTGTTAATGGCTATGGTATAAGTGAAGGAGTTATGGATTTTTATTAAGTACCTAGACAGATTGTAATGCGTTTCGAACACTATTAGATTAAGACGAGTATAATGATGTAGATATGAACTGACAAAAGTATGTAAAGTTATGTGGTAACGGTTAAAAAGTGATCGTGACTCGTGACGTTGCGATGGTATCCCGGACCATCGCAGTCGAATGAGTATCTATGGTAGATCTTGTACTCCTGATGATTTTATCAAGTTATTACTATTGGTAACGTTGCTTTTAATGTGAGAGCAGTGTTGCCAGATAGAATCTGAAGTATTCAGTATAAAATTTAAGTTTTAACTGTAGATAGAGGGAAAAATCAGTAGATTAAAAAAGTAATACCCACATCAGGTAAAATGGACTTGAGTTTGAATAATAAGTATAATATAATACATTAGAACGAACACACATATTCATGTAGACATTTACCGAAAAAACCGCCAAACCACGAGCGAACGACGCCAGAGATTGGTCCTGCACATCCACAGCGAGACATCCCGAGCCATGCGTGCTATCCCTGTCGCACCTACAATATAGTTATTAGAGGACGGCACGCATGCTTCGGGGTGTCTCGCCCTATCAGGGCGGCCCTGCATAGCTATTCACAAATGCTTCGATTCGATTTCCATTCGATTCGAATCGAATCATTTGTGAATAGCTATGCAGAGTTCAGGATCAGTTAACCTACCACACTATAGATAAGAAATACAGCCAATTCACAAAACTTGATGAACAAATGTCATGTTATAAAGGCCAGATGACACGACACGACAACAAAACTCCGATCTGATTTGGATTGCAGGTAGATTTGTTAAAGAATAACGATCAAAGCAGTAGAGCAGTAGATTTTTTTAAAATCAGGTAGATATATTGCTAAACCAGTAGATCTGGCAGCACTGTGAGAGAGATTGCGTGCTGCGCCGGGCAGGTGAGGCGGCGGTCGTCGGCCGCGCCCGCGCCGGCCGTAGACCCCGCGCCGCCCTCCCCGCGCCCTCCGCTCGTCCTCGCGCACCTCTAGCACCTCTAGCCGTGTCCTGACCGACCGGCCCGACCGGTCACGTAGTTCGCATTTTCGGTATCAAACATTTCGTATGAATTTTCGAATCACACGCGTTGGCAGAGGAATTATGGCGAGATATCTACTGAGCAGTACTACGGTGGGGTTGGAGTGACGACGCGGCGACATGGCGATGGCGGTCGATAGCGTCGCGGCGCGAGGTCAACGGCCGCCGGAACCTTGGCGCTGGCGCTGCAAGGTCGCGCCGGCCGCCAGCTGTCGCCCTCCGTCACTGAGACGCGCCTCCGCTCCGCGCTCCTACAACCTATACGCGTACCTACTTACATTTATTTATAAATTACATTTATATTTAAAAACTCAATTAATGAAGGAAGGGTTGCCCCGAATATCTAAGCCATTCCAAACGAGAAGAAACTTCATAAATTTTCTTTCTAAACCAACTTAAACGTAAAGCGTAAAGAACTTTAAACTACCTTTTTCGATTGACAATATTCCACGAAACAACGAATGCTCATTCAAAGTTTATTCACCCCAAACGTACTACTCGCTCCTCAATGAATACAGCTAATTCCATATTCGACACACTATCTCTCGCAGTAAGAAGCGTTCAACCGATACCTACGCATGGTACATACGAAGCACCCTCGGAAAATATGATTGTGAACAGTAATGGATGACATACGTGCAGCGCGATGCGCGGGCATCCCCCGGCGGAGCCCGTGCGCCGAGCGTCCCGGCCAGGTCATTGACCTACACTGCAGGTCGCACCCCCGCGCTCCGTCCTTCACGTCTACCACCCCTATTCGCCCCCGTCGCCCTAGTCTATGGATGTTTAAGTGAGTTTTATAAATCGACACTCCCAAATGTAAAACTAAAGCTACATAACTAATTTGACTAAGTACCTATATCAAACATGCATTTAAGTTTTCTGAATGTCTTCAGAATTTCCGATATCGTTAGGTACCAGAATTTTATGGCATTAAATAGGTATGAATTATGGAGCCGTGGCTTAGGTTGAACACAACAAGCACCATGACGACTTAGCGAGCCGTGTACAGTTCCGTTGGAGGCGCAGGGTGAAGGCTCGTCTAGGGGCCGAGTGACAGTGGGAGGCCATCTCTAGGATAATTTTTAGCAGCCAAGTAACAGTAATTCTATGATTTCGTTGAATCCATTGTTGACTTAAACATAACTACCGAAATGTGGGTGTACGAGCTATAAGGTACTGTCATAAGCACTAGTATACCTACACTGGACAAAATTCAAAAGCGATCTTGTGGAATATCTACAGCAACTTGGAAATAAGACCTCGAAAATCACGTTTGAATGTTGCTACGTGTAAGCACGTTAGTGCTCACGACTGTACACCTCTACCCAACCCTTCACTTTGTCATTGATGGGTAAACTAAAAATTAGATCAAAGGAAGATGACCAAATTTGTATGAGACCCGTCCCCCTCCTCCAACAGATCTTTCGTATGTGTTAGTAGGTTCATAAGGATCTATTAAAAGACTAGCAACCAGTTTTAAGGCGCTGTGCATAGTAAAAATAGGCTTCTTTAAAGATTTTTTTAGCAAAATGTATACATTTTAGAGCAGTCAAAAAAAAAATGTTAATCTTGATCATATTTGTAAGTTAGAAGTTAGTGGGAACCATTGTTTTCAAAAAACGTTTTCGTTAATTTTTCTCAATAGAAAAAATTGTAACTGTATCTATACTATTATACTATAATATATAATAATATAATAAGCCCGGACCACCGGTAGCTCGGACCCTGTTCCCAATGCTGGTGGGCTTCTATTTTTTTATATTTTTAAATGTTTTTTTTTATATTGTTTTATATTTGGATATTTAAAAATATAATTGATATGTGTTAAAATAAATAAAGGAAATAATAATATAGGTGAAATAGGTCCTCATTACAACACACATCACACGCTGCATTTACTTTGGTTTCGGCCCGTAAATGTAGTTAGAAGTACCAGTTAGCTGAGAAACAAAAGCACATCCCAAAAATAATATATATAATATTTAATATTATATTATATAGGTATAAGAGGTATTTGTTTGTGAGTTTGTATGTAGGGGGTAATCTCTGGAACTAATGATCCAATTTTAAAAATTGTTTCAGTGATAGAAAGCTACCTTATTCTTGAGTGCTATAGGCTATAAATTATATTGATATCATGCATATTAGCCGAGCTATCACAATTATTGTCGGGCCAGGCGGAAAAAAATACCTCTCAAAGCAGAGTTATTAATTAGCATGCGCTGCAATAACCGTTGATATAATTGAAAACAATGTTGGGCAGCCTGGTCCCTCTTAAATAGTTCTACAAAAAAGTCCGCGACACCATATTTCTGTCTTTTATATTTTAGCAGATATAGTAGCTTCTATGTATTAAAACAGGTTTTTTTGCGACATAGTTACGTTTGGACTATTTTTTAAACAAGAAAATAAACCTTATACAAAAAAATATTATTATGATTACAAGGACATCATAGAGATAATAATTGCACTTTACTATTGGTTAAATCGTTTCGAAGATAATATAAAATAACTGAATCGCTAAATGCCGTCCAACATTCACGAACCGCATTCGAACATGCCCCTTGGTCAGTTGTTACAAGATTACGTCACTAATAATATGAGAAGAATGTCCCATGAGTCAAGCTCATGTTGAAGCAGTGGATCGAACACTTAAGGACTTGAGAAACTCAGTCGCTGTCGTGGGTGGTGTAACTTATATGTTTGCTGGTGACTTTCGGCAGACACTTTCCGTCGTCACAAAAACACGTGCGGACATTATTAAGGCATGTCTAAAATCATCGCCCCTATGGAGTATAATTCAATCTTGAATTTACGTACTAACATGAGAGCCCACCTTATCGGAAATATGGTTAACGATTTTCCACAATACCTGCTCAAAGTTGGAGACGGGTCTTTTTCTTCTCCAACCTTGGGCGCTAACGCTGCGAAAATCGTTATAAAAGAGTCTGGGTTGGATAGTTCACACCTTGCAGCAACTAGATAGATAGAATAGATGCAGTATATCCTGTACTTGAATATTTACTAGATAGGCGTATATTCATTGGCTTTGTTCAAGGGCTATCGTCTCACCTAGGAACTATACAGTCAATGAAATCAATAATATACAAATAACATAACATCACGCCTGTAATCCCCGAAGGGTTAGGCAGAGGTGTACCTAATAGTACACCTACATTTCGCCAGTTATGCTAAGTCCCATGTTATAGGGGGCGAGCGAGAGAATTATAAACATCAATAAACTAATTTCACAAGAAGACCTCGGTTAAGTCAAAATCTACAAGTCCATTGATACAGTGTGTAATATCGAGGATGCAGTCCACTATCCTCAAGAATTTTTGAACTCCCTTAATCCATCTGGCCAGCTACCTTAAGAACTGCTATTGAAAATCGGAACGCCTATCGTGCTTTTAAGAAATTTAAGCCCACCTAACCTGTGCAATGGCACAATGCTACTAATAAAAGATAACTTAACTGTAGCGACCATTCTCATCAGACCAGGAGATGGCAGATCACGAGAATTCTAATGATTCCCACGGACCTGCCTAAATTGTTCAAACAACTCCAGTTTCCTATAAAAACATCATTTGCCCTGTTTACTATTATCAAGTCCCAGTGACAAACATTCTCTTTGGTTGGCATTTACCTAAGAAAAGAATATTTTACCCATGGGTAGTTATATGAGCGGTTTATCACGAATTGGATCACGCGCAAATCAGATTATTTTGTCATCGGAAAATAAAACTATCTCAAAAATTCTAAACAGAGCAGTTTTAATTTAAACACCTAATTAATTTCATTAGGTGCCTACCAAACTTAAATTTTATAAAATTCTTTCACCTATGCTACAATATCGAGTAATACTTATATGGGGTGTATTTTCGAAATCCACGCAAACGAAGTCGCGGGCGAAGTGAAGTATTAAAACAAAATTGCATTTTTTAATTATATAATTCGCAAAAAAACTTATTTTTGCCTTTATATATTTTATCATAGCAAATCATTTGACCTAACGTTTATTCTGGTATTCTGGTTAAGTCTAAAGATTGTTTGCTGTAATAAATCATTTGATTAAAGACTATATGCCATTATGACATTATCTTTGGTAATATTCTGCCGAGTAAAATTTAACCAAATGAAAAAGTGCGTACTAAAATCATTCCAAATATTGGATTGGTATAAAAAAAGGTTGCTAAAATTTGTTTGGGTAGTGAAATTTTGTCAAAATCTTTTCGGCAAAACGACAGGCTCCCGGCGACATGACATGTTAAATTAATGTATTATGCTGCGAAATTGATGCTCAGAATTATGGTTTGAATATGTACTACGTTAGGTTTTACTATTTGTCCCGGTTTGGAAGTTAGGGCGCTGGGCAAGCCCCAGGGGCACTAGACCCTACGGGGCTCCTGATACGCAATTACTGAGTCTAAAGCATAGGCCGCACCGGTCTTGACGCAGAACGTCACTTTCGCAAAATGTCATAGTGAAAAATTTGGTCACTTTCGCAAAACGTCATTTTCGCTTTCGCATAATGTCACTTTCGTAAAATATCTTGTATTACATTTTTTTATGTAATTTATGTTTTATCTTGTATTACAATTTTTGTGTAATATGCAGCGACTTATTGTCAGGCCGCTGTTACCCCACACTTAAGTAAGAACTTACAGCATAAGTATGTTGTAACATGATAATATTGTAATACCAAATGATTTGAAAAGAGTAACGATGTAGATTTTTGCCGGTTCATCTCCATAGGAAACGACCAACCCGAACCGTGCACCCTTTTGTCGACGTTTTATAAGTGCCCATCTGGGCCTATGTGAAATAAAATATTTTGATTTTATTTTAATTGTTAAGATATTTTATTGTAAATGTGCCTCGTTTTATAAATAAACGATTTATTATTATTATTTTACTATGGAATGGTGTAATGATAATGTGTATATTTTTCAAAATCAACGGGTTCCGTTCCTGGCTAAGAACATTGATTTTCCGAGAATCTATTGGTGCAGGTGTAATAATATAGAGCTTTTTTTGTCCAAAAACGTGATGATTTTGGAAAAAAAAAACAACGGGAAACCAACCCGTTGTTCGATTCTTGGCACGGGATATTGATTTTCCAAGAATTCAATAATGAGTATTTTGAGTATCGTTCGCTATTCCTCAGTTTCGGATTTGGCTATCCACGCTTACTTGAAAAATTCACACTGTTTAGTTATCTATACCAATATTATAAAGAGGAAAGATTTTTTTGTTTGTACCGAATAGGCTCCGAAACTACTGGACGGATTTGGATGAAATTTGGAACACAGATAGTTTATAACCTGGATTAACACATGGGATACTTTTTATCCCGATAGTATGTTCCCGTGGGACATTTATCGAACTCCACGCGGGCGACGCCGCGGGCATTGAGCTAGTGTATGTAATAAAAATGTGATTGATATGTTTATGTATATCCATAGTGGAAATTCACGGGACCGAATCACCAAACTACCCTGAACGCTGAGCTTAGGTGCTTGGAATTACTTACCCGATTCAGTGTTAGTATTAGGTCTCTCCCGAGACAAAAAAGGCTTGAATGACATTCTGCAAAAATGACGTTTTGTGTTGTGCGAAAGTGACTATTTGAGGAAGTGAGTTTATGCGAAAGTGACCAAATTTTTCACGATGACATTTTGAGAAATTGGCATTATGCGAAAATTACGTTTTGCGAAAGTGACCAAACTTTTCACGATGACGTTTTGTAAAAGTGACGTTCTGCGTCAAGACCGCCACACCGCCAGCTAGCGAGCGCGGGCGCGGGCTTTTCATACTTTGGTTCACATCGCGAACTACCGACCTACGTCAGCGATACAAACGATACGAACAAAATGTCCGACGATGCCAGCGACGCGTCGCTCGCGTCACCCGGTGCAAGACGAAATGAGACGGAAGTCGGAACGCTTCTCTCGCTCTCCCGCCCGGTGGTCTTTAACCGCGAACAGTCAATAAAACGTAATGATCAAATCAACTGGTTCGATTCCTGGTTAGGAATATTGATTTTCTAAAAATCTAATGATGCAGTTTAAGTTTTCATCAAAATTGAGCTCGAGACTCCTTTGAGTATTTTTTGCTATTCCTCATAGTTTCGGATTTGGCCAAGTGGGAGGCGGACTTGCACACAAGGGTACCGTAGCACCAAAATAATACATAGTTTTAGCGCTCATTCATAGCCTTCATAGGTGAATTTACACTCAACAGCAAATATAAATTTGTTTTACAAACTATGTTAATGAAAAACAAAGTTAATGCAGCAGTTTAACGAAAAAGTCATATTATTATCCTAAAAGCTAAAAATCAAATGTTATTCAAACTAATTTTCTTTTAAAGTTCTTTTAACGTTCTACATACCCACATTTTTCTAAATTTTCTTACTTTCAAAATTAGAGGGACAAAATGTTGACGGCTATAGAAGCGAATATCTCATCAACCAATGACTTTTTTTCATGTATTGAGAGCCACCCCTTGTTTTTTCCCGGATTCCCCGTACCTCAAAAGGTAAAAAAAGGAACCCTTATAAGATTACTCTCTTGTCCGTCTGTCTGTCCGTGTGTCACCACCGATTTTCTCAGGAACGGGTGGACCTAGCAAGTTGAAATTTATACTAGTTACTGAGGTCTATAGTCCCTATTAGGTGTATACAAATCAAGATCCTAAGTCAACACGATACAAAGATAATGGGCAAATTTAAATTTTCGCGAAAACTTATAAGTACCAAAATTTACCTTAATTTTCAACTTTTTTTAATTTTCGGAATTTTCCCTTTACTTGCTTTTAACCAAAATTGACAATTCTAGGTCAACCGGAAGGACCTCTATATATTTAGGTTTTGGGTCGAAAACCTATATGGTAGTTCCCGTTGACCTAGAATCACGAAATTTGGCAAGAAGCAATTCAAGTCTACAGCACATGTAAAGGAAAAATCTGAAAACAGCAAAAATGTAGTTTAATAGCAAAATACCTACAAGTTTATACGGAACCTTCGGTGCGCGAGTCCAACTCGCATTTGGCCGGTTTTATTCGAAAAGTTGAAAGGGACTCGTTTGTCAGCTAAAAGCAACTAGAACAAGTGATGTGGAAGTATCAAACACATGACTAAAAAAGTAAATCCGATTTGATAAATGTTGTTGGAGAAGCAGAGATAGACCAAAGAAAAGATGGATGGGTTGTTTGGAGGTTGACGTAAAAGAAAAACTAGTGATAGCGTGATGGCTGACAGAGGTGAATGGAAGAAAAATAACGCCAGTCGCCATTTGATTCACGGTTTATTGCAACACCTGTGTCTCATCCGATGATACCATTTCAGCTAAAAGATTAATGATACCGATTTCAACTAAAAGTCGAACACAGATAATATTTGATTCGATTGTACGCTCAAGGGAGCTGCAAGCATGATTTAGTTGTAAAAGCGCAAAAGAGTAGAGGGTGCGAGGGGAGCGGCCGGGACGCACGACCCAGTTTAGCGCCGACGGCGGTTCGATGGAGCGCCCGCCGGCCCGCCCCGTGTCCCTAGCGGTGGTAAGAGCGGCCGGCGCCTGTGTGCCACTCCGCTACCATTGACCCAGATTCGCGGAGCGGCCCCGCGCTCGCGCACCGCGGCACAGCACAACTACCACGCGAAGGCCCTGGCCTGACCCGGTGCCGCCTACCTGACCTACTAAACCTTCCTGTCTGTCCAATAACGTCATGTTACCTCATTGGAGACTTCATTGATTAACAAGTATTTAAGAGGGAACATGGGGCTGCGATTCTCCATACAATTTTTTTTCCCCTTTTTTCTTCCTGAATAATGCCTCTAGAGCAATAATTCCTTTTTCATAAAATGTAGGTCTACTGTAGACACGTCCCCGTTATTTCCTTTTTTCAGGAACTAATAAGTAAGAAAATATGACCCTCCAATAAATGCCCCATTGTTGCGGTCGTGATTAGAGGATTACCAGACAAGTTGGAAAAGTTTTTCATATAAAATAAATTGATAGGAACCTAGACATACCTACTCTTTCTTAAAAGGACGATGCGTCAAAACGTCCCCCCAACCCTTACATCGACCAACAGATTTAAAATGTTTGTCAGTCAAAACATCTTAGTAAGGTGAACATTTTTTATTATGGCGACAATTCTCAAAAGTTTGGGATTTCCGAGAAAAATCCAGTTTTAATACTAACATTTTAGTACAATATAACTGTTTCTAAGCCATACTTTTTGATTTTCCAACTATTTTAATTATTTTTTATATTTATTTCTGTGCATATTTAATTACATTTTAAAATATTTTTACCATTTTGTAATTAAATGGTAAAAATTTAAATTTTAAACAATATAAAAAAAAAAACAAGAAAAATACCGAATTAAAATTACAATTATTACAGGAAATCGAACTAAAATAAGCGATTTTTTAATTTTATATAATTTTTAAACCCCATGGATTTTGAAGTTAAAATTGGTTGCTAGTCTTTTTATAGATCCATAGAACCTACTAACACATACGAAAGATTTGTTGGAGGGGGGACGGGTCTCATACAAACTTGGTCATCGTCCTTTTAAATGTCAAAATTAATTGAATCTGTTCAGTTTTCGAGGTGAAAAAAGGGAATTACGAAACGTCGATCTCGTCAAATTTTTCGCATGCTAGGCTCGCTGGCAGGCTTGACGCAGCGCGACGGCAATAGTTTCTTCAAATACCTTTTTTTTGGCTGTATTCCTTCTTAAATGTTTTTATTGCAATATTACATTTTGAGTACTTTTTTTAAAGCAAAAGTGCCAAAGTAATCTGCAAAATTAATATTTTCTTACGTTTGCAATTTGCTCAGTATCAGTCTGGTAATCAGAAATTATACATAGTAACGTAAAGTTTTTGTTAATTATCAAAAAAAGGGGCGATTTTTGGATCACTTAAATTGCAGTTTTTCTATGTTCAACCCCACCAGTAACACCTACTTAACTGTTAGTTAGGCAGGCATATTATATTCTACTAAATGTAATAAGATTCGTCAATATTCGCCGCTAAAAAGCCAAATGAAGATTTTAATAGAACTTAAAAATATATTTATGACTGAAATGGACATTTCTTAAATTTCAATTATTTTCTGTTAGTCACATTATTTATAATTTGTGTTAAATTCAACAGTGCCAAGTGGGGCAAAGTGGATGTAACATTTGAAACACTCCAGTTTATCCTACTGTTGGGACATACTGGGATTATAATAAGACATGTTTCTTGAGTTTGCACAATGCAATCCGAAAATAAGTTTGTATTTGATGGAGGTTTGTGTAACTAAAAGAAAACTAAAACTTAATTAGCACAGATATTTTTAGTATTCAGCAAAAACCCATCACAAACAGTCTGATGTTGGCAAAAGCAAAGCGCGGAAATAGAGCAAATAAAATCATAGATTCTTAATAATTCCTGACAAAAATACTTTCCCTTCTAATATTTTATTTCTTCTAAAGTGTATTGAAAAACGTTGTTTGATACGCGTGGGGATTTGTTACTGCAGTTCTCAACTCCATAACACCCTCGCCTGCAGCTCAGGTGTTCAAATTCAAATAATTTATTGTGGATCATAGAGTCATAGGATGTTGTGTTAAATACAGGTAACTCTGCTATGTCCCGCCATTGAGGCATACAAATTTCATGTCACAAGTTAATATTTAGTTAAAATACAATACATCCAATTATATAATTATGATCTTTTTCTACCGAATTTGTGTTTATTCAGCCTCAAATGCACTAACAAAGTTTCCCCACTTATATCAAAATGTACTATTATAATAATATCATGTGGATGAATTAAATTTGTTATTTGTCAAAGTACTTCCTAATGTATTTACAGTGAACGGACACTTGGGGCTCCTAATCCTGAGTAACTGATCAGCACGAAGCCAACATTCAATCATAAACCAGCCATTTCAGGTTTTAAGTATGAAATCCCATAGAATAAAGTATTTTGATAGTCCCTTCGAGGAGCCAATCACAAAATGCATTTTTTTTCCTTTACTGGTGATCTGTGTCATGCAGTCCTTTTCAAGTTTTTCGTGCAAGTAGCCCCAAGTGTGCAAGAATTACAATTTGAGCATTCATGGGTGGAAATTCGAAGTTAACATAATTTTGGGTTGATTTCTATGAAGGTATACAAATACATTTTGAAACAGAAGTGAAACTATGAAGCCTTTTGAAGGCCAAATGTGTGCATCTTAATTGTATTGTTATGATGATGACAAGTTCATCTGAAATAGCAATAATAAAATCTAAATTTAAATTAACTGGTCAGAATAAAAACCTTCAGTTATCTAATGATTAAAATATAAAATCCATGAATTAGCTGCATGAATTGTTTTTTTTTTAATGATCTACAAAACAGAAACAATGTGAAGTACCAAAAGTGATAAATATCTATAGGGTGGTCTTATCAAACAAAAGACACTTACATGAAAACATAACAACTATGGTGATAACTAATTCTTACTATTGCAAAGTATTGCATCCAATTATGATTTTTGGGATGACATCGCAGATTAAATTAATTCAGGAGTGATCGTTCTCTGCAGTTAGCAGTATATGCATGTAAGGAGCCGCGATGAGCAGGCACGTACGTAGGTAGGTAACACGGGGACGCGGTCGGCGGCGGCCCGCGGGCGGCCGTGGCCCGCTAACGCAGCCCATCGATACCAAACCTTCGCGGCTAGGTTAGAATGCACTTTACCTCGTCAACCAATTACCGCTTGCATTTTGACATTACTCCTGACCTCGCGTGAGGTCACGATAGAACGTGCGAGATGTATCTCATTCTGCAGCTACCTTAGTGTGGAAGTTGAATAAAATGGCTCACAAAGGTGACGCATCGACACGATCCAATCGAATGATCTTAGTTGATCTCGGGCTATTTCCTGCTCGATCAATAGGACTTTCGCACGAGCACGACTTTGTTCATAAATATATGCACTAAATACACCATAATAAATGCAATTCACAAACTTACGAGGCGATGAAAGTCAATTTCGTAGAAAGCACACGTACCGTAACACGACAAGCGTGTTCTTTTGCACACATACAACTGAATAACTCACACGTACAAATTGACAGTTGCTAGCTATTTGCTAATGCTATGTCCGACCGACGTCCGACCTGCTTTAAACAACTGAGATTTTTTTATATCACTGAAGTAGTTATTTCAACAATTTGTTATTGCACAAAATTAATCAAATACTTATACAATAATACGATCATAATTATATAGCTATATATGATATAACTTATGTTTTAACAATCATTTAAATTAAAAAAGTTTTTAATAGTTTTACGGAAATGACGAATGTACCAACATCACGTTACATTAAATTGGTATGGACACGTTCGGACAAAATGCGTTCAGTTTAGCCAAGAGTTAAAAAAACCACGAAAGCTTGTTCTTCACTGTGTTACTTTTGTAACGTGTAAAACAAGAGATTAAACGTAATGTGCTTTTGCAAGGCAACCATTCCGCAAATATTGAGGCCGGATGTGTGAATAAAAGTCATCACCTAATTGCTACCCCTAGCCCCCCGGCGCCCGGCGCCCAGGCTATCGCGTTGTAGGAATCGATGACGGTAAATCAATGATAAGTCAACAATAGTCGTTTTTCCTCTATGGGATGATAGCACGCACGACAACCGGACGGCAGCCATTGACAACTTTTTTATATTAGCACTCGTTTTGTGGTTTGTACATTATGCATGGGCTTAGTATAATAAACTGGATTGAGCCCTCTACCAGAAAAACGTGATGAGAGAGATATTTATAACAGAGCCCTTTGTCTCATTCTAATAGGGTGACCAAGCATTTTTATATCAAGTAAGAAACTTCGTTTTGATAGAGATAATTTGTGTCCGGTTAACACAATCAACGGCTACTTAAAATAGTAAAATAATAATTTGTGAGAAAAAAAAAATAAGAATTTCGTGGGGACCATGGCCTTTCCGTCACAGACATATAAATAGTAGTACTATTTATATGTCTGTGCTTTCCGTGCTCTTTTTCCGAGTTTGCTCTGCAAAATTGGTGTTTGGGTATTCAAATGGAGGGAATAAAACTAAAATTGTGTGACAAACATTTATTAAAATCAAACATGGTTTCTGAATGCATTACGTTTCGCATGATGGAATATTCTTAAAAGACGAATTTATTCGTTGAAATTCGTGTGGTTTTTCATCGATTATACATTGGATAGAATGTGGTGGACTAATTATATTAGTTAGTTAGATGATTGAGTTTTGTAAAAAAAATTGTTTTAATAGCATTTTTTATATTATTCGAATTCGAGAATCGCATTTAACCATTTTTGCCTTTTTTCCTAAATGATGATGGAAAAAAAAATGCAATTTCAATATTGTGATACATAGGATTACAAATTATATTTCTAATACGTATAATATTATTTTTAATGAAAAATACATACTATTGACAGTGTTAATGAAAATAGCATGCCTTTCATCAAATCATTTTTCATTTTTCGTCTGCAAAATGTCTAAGGCGTGGTCACACTCATCATTGTGAGTAAACAAAATCTGTAATACTCCCTTTGAAATTATATGCCACAACTACCATATGATTCACTTTTACATGACGTTATACAAAACTTTTTAACCATTTTCACAGCAAAAATCAAAAAGAACCGTAGATAAATCTTATAATTTTC
Organism: Lycophotia porphyrea; assembly: GCA_950005105.1. Classification (NCBI taxonomy): domain Eukaryota; kingdom Metazoa; phylum Arthropoda; class Insecta; order Lepidoptera; family Noctuidae; genus Lycophotia; species Lycophotia porphyrea. The sequence continues at coordinate 350,757 of OX465392.1, forward strand.
TCAAAACAACATATGATGTCAAAAATGCCGCCTCGACACCATTATTGACAGATTTCAGTATTACCATAATGAACTTCCAAATAATCTTACTAATATTTAATTTTACTTAAGGTGGTTGCGTCAGGATAGCCCGCGAAATTCAATTTTTCTTGCGTTTTTTTCAATTTACAGGTCATTGTCAGGTTGTATGTTGATGAAAAATGAGTCGTGCTAGTAACACATATGTAGTTACAGAATTACAATCATGAAAATCATCAATACAACCCTCTAAGTTCATGTAATCCTATTAATGAAAATTTCATGAAAAAGTCATTCAATAGGGTTAAATGGTCTTACAGGGTTATATTGATGATTTATTCTGCAAAATTGGTGTTTGGGTATTCAAATGGACAAAATTTGAATTTCGCGGTATACCCTGACGCAACCACCGAATTTTCGTTTTTTGTAATGTTGTTGGTTGATGAAAAATGAGTCGCGCTAGTAACATGTATGTACAGACGCCAGCAGGTCAACCTAACCGAAACTGTCAGATTTTCCCAACCAACCTTGAACCTAATGCTATAGAGATAATGTTGAAAATCTATTAAAGAAATTTGACAGATTTTAGTAGCTTGATGTGCTGGCGTCTGTACATAGATACAGAATATTGCAATCATGAAAATAATAGGTAACAAATTGCATAATGGGGAACGTCTTGATCCGTGATAGTGGATGGTAGTTTCGGCTCGTTCTCTTGTTGGAACCGCAGCTTTTTATCAATTTCCTCGAAGTCGTTTTTCTTAAGAGTGAAGAGTTCGTGTGGCGCGTTGTGGTGTGTAACATTAACAATGTTTTATATCGATGAATTCGGGTTCGGTACATGCATGTCATAGTTAACGTTGAGGTTGCTGTTGTACTGATTGTGCGAAGTGATGCTCCAAGTGAATCATCTCTTAACTTAAATAAACTTAACTATTATATAAACACGTTCCACTAAGATGCACTTATCTTAGTGGGACGTGATTCTATTACTAACTAAACTTACAAACCTTCACGACAAATCAGTGTACCGAGTTAACTAATCCAACCCGTACATTAATGTCTTGACAAGTCTGTGAGGTCGAATTTATTTTAACACATATTATTTACATTTTTAAATATTCAAAGCGTATGTTCTTCTAGGGCGTCCCCTCCCGGCGTTGCCACTCACATCTGCCTTGTAAATACCTTTTGTTAGTCGCCTTTCACTCATCCTCTCCACATGACCATGTAGCAGTAAGACTAGCATATTATACATATACTAAGTACATATTATAACACTATAATCATGTATTTTATATCGTGTCTTAACCCTTTCAGTGCCCAGCACCCGACACGCGGGTCGAACAATAAATTCGTTTGTTCGCACAACCCGTATCCGTAGCTATGGACACGCTAGTCGGGTTCTGGGTATGGATACAAGTCATCTATAGCTTATTATAACGACGACTCGGATACGGGTTGTGGGCACGCGAACGAATTTCGCGAAGTTTTCGCGAAGTACTGGGCAGTGAATGGGTTAACCTAAATACAGTCAGTATTGTCTGAGCATTCGTATCTTTCATTTCTTATCTAACCCGATCCTTACATGGCGACCCTGCCGGAAAGGTCTGTTCTTTACCAAGTAACTTAATTAAAAATGTCGAGCCATTATACAATTTTGATAACTATCCTTGCGAATTAAAGTATCGCTTACAAACGTCACAAAAAGAAGCCAGAGACAATTTACTCAACAACAAAATAAAAAGAAAAATTGTATATGATAAATATGTCAACCCAATAGTATATAAGCCAAATGATTTAATATTAATTAAGAGTGAAGTTGGAAATAAAATGGACGCAGTGTATTCGGGTCCATACCAAGTTGTAAAAGATATGACACCTGACGTAAAAATTATAAGAAATGGAAAAATTGACATCATACATAAAAATCGTACAAAATTATACCATAAATAAACAAACAACACAGAAGTAAACTTATTAGTGTAACTCATGTAAAATGTTTAATGAAAATAAGTAACTACATAACATAAGATTGTAATTGTAACCATTTACTTAGATTAAGATATAATTATAACCATTGTAAAAAAAAAATAAAGAAAAAAAAAATTATTTTTTATTTTTTCAAGGATGGAGGTGTAGCAGTAAGACTAGCATATACATATACTAAGTACATATTATAACACTATAATCATGTATTTTATATCGTGTCTTAACCTACAGTCAGTATTGTCAGACAATACTGACTGCATTCGTATCTTTCATTTCTTATCTAACCCGATCCTTACAACCAAACCATCTAAGCATACTTTTTTCAATTTTTGTCACTACATCTTCTTTTAAGCCGCAACGTTTCCGTATAACCTCATTCCTCACTTTATCATTCATACGCTGAGCTCATTGGTGAGGTTCTTCAGAAAGGTCAGGTGCGTAGTACTCGCAACCGGCGTGCGTGTATGACCAGATGTATGAACGTGGACGAGGCAAAAGGAGTATGTAAGGATCGTAGCAGGTGGCGTTCTGTGGTTTCTGCCTACCCCCATGGGAAAAGGGCGTGAGTTTATGTATGTATGTAAATATTCAAATATAAAACAATATAAAAAAAAACGTTTAAAAATATAAATAATAGTAGCCCACAAGCATTGGGAACAGGGTCCGAGCTACCGATGGCCAGGGCTCTTGAGAGAGGAACCTCCTGACAATACGCGCCGAGTCCAGAAGTACTGCTTTCTGAATCAAGCCCTTGATCCAGCTGCCAAGCGAGAGCCTCGAGAGCTATCGAGAACTGTGTCGGGCGCATACTTAATATAATATGGCACTTCTGATTCTACAAGGCTGTACTTCAAAGCAAGTTGCTGGTGGATAATCCTGGCAACGAGGTTATGTCTATGCAAGTATTCTCCGTTAGCCAGACTAGAACACTCAGAAATAATGTGTCGGATCGATTCTCCCGGACGGTGGCATGCCCGACATAATTATGTCAACCGTGCCATCCTTCACAATGTACTTTCCGATAGTTATTAGCCATCATACTTTCGTCCATTATTGCACAGACAAAACCTTCGGTTTCCCCGAAGAGGTCACCGAAGCGTAGCCTAGATACGGACCATAAGAAGTCGACATCGGGCCCATGTAGGACCCGGTAAAAGCGTCCGTGAAGCTCCTTGCCCTGCCATACCTCCTTGCGGTCATGAGTGTCACAAACTCTAGGTTTGCGCCAGTGCTCGTTAGCCAGAGAGAGCGGGGTGAGGCCCTTGTCCAGGAGAGGGATCTAAGATGTATGGATTTCGAGAGTTGAGTTCCCACGGATTCCATAATCTCCCCTCGCTTTACATGCATGACTGCACATTTGTCCACACCAAATTCCATCCTGATGGCGCTACTGAAAGTTTCTGTTACCTTCAGTAGCTCCATCAGTAGCAAGTTGTTGGGGGCAAAGAGTTTCAGATCATCCATGTAAAGAAGGTGAGATATGACCTGACCATCTCTACTCAACCGATAGCCAAGACCTGAACCCTCCAACAGTGTGCTGAGAAGGTTCAAGGCTAGACAAAACCACAATGGACTCAGACTAACACCCTGCGAATATACCGCGCTCGATCCTTATCGGTTCGCTGTTCCCCTGGATCTGTTGACATCCTGGATAGCGAAGGACCGTTCTCCAGGACCCCTTACATGACATCAGGAAGGTACGCAGAGTTGTATCTATTTTATACAACTCTAGCACCCTCATGAGCCATGTATGAGGCACAGAATCACAGACCTTCTTATAATCTATCCAATATGTAGACAGAGCCGTTCGGGAGCAGCGAACCTGTTGGCTAATGGCCATATCAATGAAGAGCAGCTCCTTAGTACCACGGGACCCGTTCCTACATCCATTCTGAGAGGCAGACATGATAGAATTAGTCTCAAATGTTGATTTTAGCTCTCAAAATGGATGTAAGAACCGTACCGTTGGTAGACAAGTGATTAGTCTATAATTTTTGGGCTCCGCAGTACTACCTGATTTATGGAGCAGTTGGGTAATTCCTGTCGTCAAGAACTGGGGCAGCGACCCTGCTGACTCTAAGGCTGATTGAAACTTGGACGCCAAGCAAGCGTGCGATCTTTGGAACCACTTGATCCAGAAGTTGTGCAGTCCGTCCGGCCCTGGAGATTTCCAAATGACAGACTGCACGAGCTACGTCTTTGGGGCTGATGATGATTGCCCCCATTTCTGTTATTAGATCACACGCTTGTTCAACCTCCCTAGTCCAATCGCCCTCAGTGTGATTGACAGGCACCAACCAAATGCTGCGCCGGCGTCACATCGCGTCATCATCCGGCAGGCGCGTATCAGTTACATCTTGGTCCGGTCGTTCCCAAGCCCTATATACCCATCTTTCATCGCTTTAGATTGTGCGCTCCACTCGCCTCTTGTACTGACGAATACGGATCGCCCATGTAATCTTCTACTTCAGGAAGTCGATACGCTCTGTGATGCGGGCCAAGTAATTTTGATAACTAACATCAGTTCCCGAGAGCGCCCGCCTCACAAAGCGCATCACTCGGACGAGTATTGCCCTCCCTTTTTTTTTACGGATGGGAAATCATCAAATGACTTCTCCCAGAGCGGAAGGGAGTGTCAGACTTGTACTGACTAAAACCCATCCATGTTCCTTCCTTGCCCTTTGTTTTCCAGGGCCGCGGTATCTCTTTCGAACAGTCCCGCAGCCCTGGCAGGCGTCGGCCCTTGCGGGCCCCTCCCTGTTTGCTGACATCTCTTTGAGGCGCGCGTGGAACACGAACGCGCCGTCTACACGGCGGACGGCGAGCTAGCCCATTACTCACCGTCCACATGTCCGCGTCTACGGTGGCCGGAAGCCACCACGTGACCCCCGACGCCCGAGGCGTCTCCCGCGGCGGCTGGGACGAGAGGTTCTCTCCCTCTCACGCTCCGCCACCTCAAAGAACGCGCCCAGTATTGCCCTCCCTGAAGCAGTAACTTGCCGATGAGTGCTCTAGCCTCACCGATACGCCGCTCAATCCCGCACAGCCAAGCTGGAACAGCTAATTTTGGTCGCGTAGCTCTGTTGATGGGAAACGTGACGTGAGCTACACGACATGCCGCTACAGCTCCACAGTACAATATTGAGTGGCTATCGGCGAGGTTTTTGCTGCTGTCAAAGCAGTTCGACAGCTGTGAATCTAGAGCACACACCAGCGCCTTGATTTACTTGTGCATAGGCAAACAAGGTAGACGTGGTCTAAATTCAGGCCGTGCGGAACGGAACTCCCGGAATGCACCCTCCAAAGCGCTCCTTAATTGTGTGTTACACTAGGTACTCACGGATTTATTTATTATTATCTCTCTCGTCTCGGTTTAGATTGCTTAACAAAAGTACGCAATTTTCTTAAGGGTTGCCAAATCAGCTTCACTTTTAATTTGAATCCGAATGTCGCCATCCGCTTTCTTAATAAATATGCGGCCGTTATTAATCCACCAGAAATTTAACTTTTTCACGAGTCATTGCATACAGTTTTCTGTCCTTGCTTGCGAGGCTTTCAGCTACATAAATGGGAATTATGGGTCCAGGGTGACCAATAGTTGAGAAGGAGAGCTTATTAACAGGATTTAGCTTGTTGAAGTCCTTCACTCCATTTAGGATTTTATTTTTGGTTAGAACTCAGGATAGCTCGGTTACAATGGTAGATGTCTGTATTTGGGTTTTAACCACGTTACAAGTTTTCTAAACAAGTTCACATAGGTCTCGCTGTGACTCGGACTTTATCTGTTCTGGTGGCGAAGTTAAGTTTTTGAACTCGATAACTGTGAACTTGGCCCTTTTTTGCAACTCATTGATGTTGGTTTCTTAGGTGGATATGTAATTCAAGTTGTCTTTTCGTTCGCGTTCCATGTCGACCAGTTTCTGCTTTATTTCTTCATATTGCGAAGACATGAATTGTAGTGATTTTTCCAATGCGTCGTTAGACGATTTTATTAGCCGATTAAATGGTGCAAAATGAGATGGCACACGACTGTTCGCTACCGCGGTCGGAGGGGAAGGAATATGTAGAACGTTCTCAGTGGTGCCATCTGAAGTCGATCGTCGAACTTGCTAAAATGATGCCTATGGCGGCAATGGAACCCGCAATGTGTGGACTGTCTACGATAAAGTATTCGAAAACAAGAGATAATTTACAAAGATTGAAAGTAATAATCGACGTGTCCATTGATCGCCGCTGCTGAAGGAGCAACATAAGTGCAAGGAAATAAAAAATGTAAGAAAAATAGAATATTTTATTGTATTTCCTGTTTCTATTTATTACATCCATATCAAAAACTGTATTCAGATAATGTAACATAAATAAATCGGTGCATTTTTAATGCATTACACTAGAATGTACAACTTATTTATTATTAAGTGTTCGCTATCGGGAATGTAATTCACTTAGTTTAAGTATATATATATGTATATACGATATTATAAGTTTTCAAAATATCACATCATGACGGATGGCATCGTGCAAACAAATAGCAAACATCGCCCTCGTGGTATCGCAACGGGGACAGGCAGCAACGAAACTCGTCACTCTTCAGTTTCTGGTTATATCTAGTCTGAGATCCGAGCTAGGAACAACCTTCACTGATCTGTTTAATGGGTGAAAACTATTTTATATCAAATTTAGTATGTTAAAAAATATATCGCGAGGTTGGTTAAAAATTCCTGGCCAAGCTATTATTTACTCGACAACCCTCATTCAATCCAGATTTTTTGCAAACAACCCTATATCATCGTGTTCGCAATGTAACAGCGTTTATTTTGATATATGTTTATTAAACAAATGGGTGAAAATAACTAGAATCGATATACCTGTTTATACCTGCCAACCCAGTAGTTACGCCGCGAAAAAGGTAGACAACTCAACCTTTGTATATCATTATTTTACAGGCTTCATACTTTCGGTTAGTGTTAAATTTAATCGTTAAACTCATGAGTGCACTGTTTAATAAGATGTATCTATTTTTATTTTTTAATTGTATAATCATAATTAAAAAAACCTGGCCAATTTGGCCAGGATTTTTTTAGCCAACTAATTCGCGATGTATTTTTTAACATACTTAACGTTATATAAAATAATTTTCATACATTAAACAAATCAGTGAAAATATACTCGTATAAGAATATAAAACACTGGAAGGCAGTGTATCAACGAATTTGTAAAACGGTTTCGTTACTGGCCGCACTTGCACTGGCCGACTGGCCGGCTGGCGCATGGCACCGTGGCGGCTACGTGATCAAGTACCTCTCCCGTGGGCTCTAGTCGGCGACTCGTCATCATTGCTGGGAGTAGTGTTGTACAGTTGACTCTGCGTCAGACAAACGTTACTTTGAAGTTCACGACTAATTGAGCAATGTGCAGTAAAATATATTTCAGTTTGTATAAAATTAAGTACAATTTTGAGATTCAAGAGATATTTCATAGGTACTTACTTTATAATTAATTGTGTAAATATAAATCTATCATTAAAAATCATTTAACATGGATATCAAAATACGTAGTGTACGTAGCGCGGGACTCGCAGCTGAGGCCGGAAGTCGCTCGTTGCGTACACTTTGTCTGACATATTATATTACAAACGTAAAAAAATAACAAATTATTTATTAAAAACTTACGACTACTAGACAATTAACTAATGTACATTTTTATAAAAATATTTTAGTAAAAAACTTAACACTACTGTATACAAGCGATCTCATCGGGGAAATGAAACATAAATTAAGTACATAAGGCGGTGGGGCACGTCGCTGGGCCGCGCGCGTCACGCCGCGTCACGTCGCGCCGCGTCACGTCACGCCGCGTCACGTCGCGCCGCGTCACGTCGCGCCCGCCGCCCATCACATGCCCGACTCGGCGATGCCCTCGTCGTCTGCAACAGAAAGGCTAGTGAGTCCGGGCGCGTCGGTCGCGTGCGTCACGTTAGTACACTCGGCATGCGGCATGCCACACACACTCACGCGTTGTCGCTCCGCCGCCGCGCCCTGCACAACTGCTCCCTAGGACTACCCTCCCCTACCCTCCACCTAGCGTTCACACTTACATGTTAACCTCTCTCTACCGACACATCGTTACCCGCAGACACCATACGAAAAAATAAAAAAATGGATCAGAATATAATTGAAATGAAACACCGATTACTACACGGCTATTACACACAAGTGGACATAGTACAAAATTGTAATGTAGAGTTGAAATGTAGGTTGCATACCTTCGAAGGCGGCGTTGAGGTGGTGGTTGTGGTTGTTGTGCGGTGGCGCGGCCAGGTCCTGTCCCTCCAGCACGGCCACGAGGCACTGGTGGATGCAGATGTACTGCTGCTCCGTCTGCACCATCCACACGCGCTCGCGCCGCATGGCGTGCACCATTCCGAAGATGTCGATGAACTCTGCGTGGTTCGCCAGCTGTGACACACAACATACTCTCTGTACTGCCCTACTCGAGTACACTGACGACGGCCTTGTCGTTGTCGCACCGACCGATACTCTCAGCAGATGCGACTGGTGTATTAAATTATCATAGGGCGAAAAGTTCGAAGACGTGTGACATACACCACACCACACTAGACCGCGTCGTGGGTTACGGAGCACTCCCTTCCACGAAAGTGGATCAGGCCTGTGTCCCAGCAGTGGAAACATCATGAGCCACTTACGGTAATGCAATGCATTTGTGTCGTCGTGATCCTCCAGGTAATGTCTCACAAGCAAGCAATGGACTGTATTTCAAAACCACGCCGGCGCTGCAGTGCACGACGACACACTCGCGTGTTAGCGACTGACCTGCTGCAGCGCGGTGTCCAGCGTGATGAAGGTGCCGGAGCGGCCCACGCCGGCGCTGCAGTGCACGACGACACACTCGCGTGTTAGCGACTGACCTGCTGCAGCGCGGTGTCCAGCGTGATGAAGGTGCCGGAGCGGCCCACGCCGGCGCTGCAGTGCACGACGACGGGGCGCGAGTCGGGCGGACATCGCTCGCGGAAGGCCCGCACGAAGCGCGCCAGGGTGGTGGGCGGGTCGGGCACGCCGAAGTCCGGCCACGTGGTGAAGTGGAAGTGCTTCAGCACGCGCTGCTCCGCGCCGCGACACAGCATGAGCTCCGTCACGGTCCAGTCGGGGTAGCGCGACTCGTTGAGCGCCGTGACGGCGATGTCGCCGTAGTACACGGGCCGCGTGTCGTAGGGCCAGTAGCGGTCGCACTTCTCGCGGCCCTTCTCCACGCAGCGCGTCAGCATGACGATGGCGCGGCTGCCGGACTCCCAGCACATGCGCCAGAAGTCGTCGCGCGTGCAGTGCAGCGGGCCCTGCGTGACGATGAACTCGCGCGGCGAGTTGTGGCCGGGCACGTAGTTGGCGTTGATGTAGTCGGAGCCCTCCTCGTCGTCCACGGGCTGCAGCTTGTAGCGCGAGTGGTCGTAGGGCAGGATGTTGGTGAAGCGGTTCTTGGGCCGGTTGACGGGCAGGTCGGCAGCCGAGCACGGCTGCTCGCGACCCACGTGCTTCAGTTCTTCGAACTCCTCGCTAAACCTGCGCCAAACTACACTTTGTAAACACTTTAAATAAGGAAGCATTTAATTAAACTTTTATGAAGCACCAGAGCGCATCAAATCGGACAGAGGAGGGCGGCTCTGGTTAAAGTCAGTCTCTTCAATTTCGACTTTATTCTTAGAACATCAGTGTGATACCTGTTTGGCAAACATTGTGTACATCAAACTAAGTAACTTTACGAAAAAATCATTGCTAGCAAACGACTTTTTTTGGGTGAAAAATCACTTTTTACGGTAGGACTCAATATAACGCATTCAAAACATTTTGCTGATGGATGGATTGAATAGTACGGGGGTCGTGGGGATATTTAAAGTAAAAACCTTACATTAAAAACATGTACAAAAAAAAACTTGTGAAATATGGTAGAATTTTGACCCTCAATATCTCCGTAACTAAAAGGTATGTAGGCCAAAAATATGATCGCAATGACGGGGTCAGAACAATTAAAGAGCCTTTTGACTTCGTTAGGGGTCTTGTTACACCCTTTATTAAATTAAATATCTAGGTGCTTGTAACGTGCGTGATAGCGCCCCGCCCCTGTTTCGCGCTGATGCAATGGAATTGTGACTTATCGACAACAGCGCCACTTATTGAGTCCAAAAATATCGTATCTTCTAAGATGGAACCAATCATACACCTCGTGCAATTTCATAGAAATCGGTTGGATGGTTTCGAGGATTACTGTTTACGAGCATGTGAAGCATGTAATTTTATTTATTAACATCTCTATCATTAAATTTTCACATAAATGAACCGGTGCATAGTACAAATATAATAGTACGCGTTTAACCATTATACAACGTGTTAATTTTATGAAAATCAATGAGACGCGGCCCGGGGTCTCCCCGGATCCGCTCTCGGCGTCGTGCGGTCGTCTCGCTAAGAAAATGATCGGAAGCGGCACCTGAAGTCGGAGTCGGCGGACATGAGGCGGTAGTGGTCGATGAAGTCGGCGGCGCGCACGGGGCGCTGCGTGGCGCGGGGCGGCGGGGCGGGGGCGGCGGGGGCGGCGCGCGCGCGGCGCCGGCGCAGCGCGGCCAGGCCGGCCCCCGCGCCCGCCAGCAGCGCCAGCGCCGCCACGGACCCGGCGATCCACGCCGTGTTGTCCACCTCTGCGAGGGGGTTAGCTTGTTTACGTTTCGAAATAACTTAGACGTATCATCTTCTAGCACGAAATTCTACAGTAGACGCGCACGGAAGCGATTTTAACTTAAAATTCGTTGGAATGACCTTGTAGTAATTAATTAAATGTAGGTCGTTTTCGTCTTTTTTTTGCCAAACTAAAGGAGTAAAAAAAACTTGTGTAATTTTATTTCAGTCCTAAATAATGTTCGTGTTCAAAGCTAACTATTCCAATTAACTTTAAGCAGATGACATGTAACACGCGTCCGTACATAATTCTAAATAAGTATTTATCTAGCCTAGAGTGACCATAAAAATATATTTACTGAAATTAAAAGCAAATGTCTCGTGGTCGAAATGGAATACAATTCAAAATAGCAAACGATATTTAATATTAAAAAAAATTGCGCAAAATACGGATAAAGGATTTTTTTCAGATTTATTTCAATCAAATGGATAACACATTCATATTTAAATAATAAAGGGTAGAAGGGGCTCCGACGCGAGAACGGTTGCCACGTATTCAGCACAGCATTCTGAGCACCCCACGTAGAAATTGTTCATCGGTTATTAAAAACTGTTTATTTTTTGAAATGATGAAAATTTATATAACATATACAAAGAAATCTCCTTTTGCAGCGAGGTGTGAGACAGGGAGAAGTCATATCTCTGAAACTTTTCACCGCTGCACTGGAGGATGTCTTCAAGGTTCTGGACTCGAGACAGCTAGACATCAACGTCACTGGCGAGTACATCTCTCACCTTCGGTTTACCGACGATATAGTGGTGATGGCTGAGAACATGGAGGACCTCAATACAATGTTCGATGACCTCAGTAGAGCTTCTGAAAGAGTGGGTCTTAAAATGAACATTGACAAAACCAAGGTCATGTTGAATGCCCATGTAACACCCACTCCTATCAAGATCGGAGACTCTACAATCGAAGTTGTAGACGATTATGTCTACCTGGGACAAACGGTCCAGATAGGTAGGCCTAACTTCGAGAGAGGTCAATCGTCGAATCCGAACCGGGCGGGGCAGCGTTCGGGAAGTTGCGTGGTATGTTCTCGTCCAACATACCGCAGTGTGTCAAGACGAAAGTCTATGGCAAGTGTGTGTTGCCAGTGATTACATACGGGATCGAAACGTGGTCGCTCACAATGGGCCTCATCAGAAGGCTTAAAGTCACCCAAAGGACAATGGAGAGGGATATGCTCGGAGTTTCCTTGCGTGATCAAATCAGAAATGAGGACATCCGTAAGATAACGAAGGTTACCGACGTAGCCCGAAAAATTGCCAAACTTGAGTGGCAGTGGACATAGCACACTGCTCGCAGAACGGATGGCCGATGGGGCCGAAAAGTTCTGGAGTGCCGACCTCGAACTGGACGAAGTTGCGTTAGAAGGCCACTAGGTGGACCGATGACCTGGTAAAGGTTGGGAGGATCCGCTGATGTGAGTCGCACGGGACCGGTCACTGTGGTGACACTTGGGGGAGGCCTATGTCCAGCAGTGGACGTCTTTCGGCTGAAATGATGATGAATGATGACACAAAGAAATACCTCGCAGTACTTTTATGCATTGACAAGACACGTTATTATCAAAAAGATTATCAAAACCAGTCAAATAATAATTAAATTCAAACAAAATCTGATAAGACTGTAAAATTACAAAATTAAGACCCAAATATCACATTCACAATACACATCTGTGAACAATCTGGTGTCTACAATCAAATATGCGTTTTCTATTTCATGTTAAGGAGGGAGCGCCCGCGAGGCCGCGAAATTAAAATTTTCTTTACGTTCTTTGCGATGTGCAGGTCAGTGTCAGGCTATGTGTTGTACAAAATGATTCGCGACTGTAACACGTATTTATAATGATAAAAATTATAATGATTAGTATTAGAATTATAATGATAAAAATCGTCAATACAACCCTCTGAGTACATTTATCCCATGGAATGACTGTTTCATGAAAAAGTTATTCAAGCACAATGTTACCTGTAAGTTCAAAACACAATATTACTATCTTTCTTCAGTGATTCACGTGTCACGAGTGCGGTCCACTGACGTCACAGCACGCGCGGTTACTCGCTACGACTTGCGAATACAAGTTAAGATGATGCCGACAACCTAATCGTGTTGCAGCACATCACCACACGCGTATTCTCAGCGCGACGCGAGGCGACGCGAGGCGACGCGAGGCGACGCGAGGCGACTGAGCGCTATCAGCGAAGAGGATATCGCACGATATCGTTATCAGTACATATTAATCGTATTAGGTGTGAGTGCGAGTACGTCGCAATCGATGTACACACTCTCGCCGCCGAGCGAGAGGAGCGAGAGGAGCGAGAGGAGCGAGAGGAGTGCAGTACGTACCGGTGTACACGACGGTGTAGGCGGTGTCCGTGAACTTGTCGGTCGCGGTGAAGGCGCGCAGCTTCACGAAGTACTTGGTGCCGGGCTTCAGCGGCCCGTTGCAGTAGGCGCGGCCGCCCGCGTCGCAGCGCTCCGAGCCAATGGTGAACTCCTCCACGGGCGACGAGTGGAAGGGGTAGTAGGGCTCCGTGACCTGGTAGGGCGGCCAGGCGTCCAGCGCCTGCACGTCGCGCCAGGACGGCAGGCGCGCCGGCGTGTCGTTGCGCGGCCGCTCGGCCAGCACCAGCGTGTAGGCCGTGACGTTGCCGTTGGCGGCCGAGAAGTAGTCGGCGCGGAACCGCACGGCCACCGTGGACGACGAGCGCCGCACCTCCTGCGGGGTGGCGTGCGGGGCGGGGCGGGGCGGCGGCCCGATGGCCAGCTGGGCCGTCCCGCGCGCCGCCGGGCCCAGCCCCGCGCCCGTCTCGGCGCGCAGCTCGGCCCAGTACGCCGCGCCCGGCACCAGGCCGCTAGCGTTGCCGCTGCGCGCTGTGTATAGGGACTTAGTGCACTCATGTGGGACCGGTTCGACTGCTCTATATGCGACTCGAAAGTCAGACTAATGTTATTTGTGTCAAATTTTGAATGAAAATAAGCGAAGCATGCTCGAAGACCTGCCGTAGAGAAGCATTTTCAGTATTATTGGGAATTTCGCAATATTTGCGCTCACACATAGTCTAACTGACCGAACTCATGCTCTAACTCGTTCTCACAGTATGTACACTAGTGTTCGACTAGACTGCCGGTCGGAACGGGGCCCGTATATTTGGCGGCCCCTCTACTAGTTTCACTAACTTATCATCAGTAAAAAATTAAATTGACACTGTTTTCTGAGAACCACAAAAATCACGAGAGTGAAAAAGGATACCTAACTTAAACAATATGTTAAAAAAACCTGTCTGATCCTAGATTAGATTATATTTAAGTAATCCCTTTTAACAACAACAAACACAAACAACATGTAAAAAATACAACGCTGAAAATTAAATAAAATGTAGTAAAATGCACTATCATGGCGGCACAAGGGCGCGGGCGGCGACACTCTGGTCGCTTCTCGGGAAGTGACGTCATAAACAAAAATTGACGATCGAACATACTTATGCTGAAGATGGTGTTGTTTTAAAAGTTTGTTAGAATTTAAGGAAATGGAATTGGTTTGGATTTTGGGGCAAAACTCACGCATTTTAAAAATCATTATTATTTTATGTTGCTTATTTTATTTGGTAATGTCATTGGTATACCTACATGCCCCTTTCGGATGGGAGAGGTTTATTTTGAACATATTGTATTAGCACACCACTACCACATTTGCGACTCAGTCGCTGTATCCAGTAGAATCTAGTAATTTGAGAAGCTCGGTGCATCAGCTGAGTTCTAAATCCCGCTTTATTATTTTAAGCATCACTAATTTTCTCAATCTCAATACAGTGTCAATGTTTTATCAATCCGCCAAACTATTAGTGTCGTAAGAAACAATTTTGTATCGGATTCAAATAGCACCGTGAGGTTTTATTACCGTGATCGATGCTGGGACTCTCTAAACGTGAAGCTGCGTTGATGAAGTCCGATGCTACGAGCGCTCTCAAAGTAGTCACAAATCTCTGCTACTGTTAATGTGCGGTCAAACCTTTACGGATTAGATTAGAGGGCGCATGCGCATTGAACCTTAAGGGCTCTTTTACACATAGGTTTTTTACGCTCTGTTTACGGACGACAGCGTCTGTCGGCTGTGACATTCGTCCGTGACTCCGTCCTAATCAGATTTGTGGCCGAAACCGAACACTAATGTACACGTTCTCTTTAGTATCGAATCGTGAGTGCGCGATCGATAGCGCGGGGTTACCGTCAGGCGGGAACTCGATCTCGGTGACGCGGTCGGGCTGGCTCTGCGGCCCGTAGGCCAGCAGGAAGCGGCGCAGCTCGCCGTTGGCGTCGGCGGGCGCCAGCTGCCAGCTGAAGCTCAGCGCCGACGGCTGCGTCGGCGTGACGCGGAACTGTGCCGGCGGCGGGGGCGGGGCCTGCAGCGTGCGCAGCGCGGCCGAGTGCGAGCGTGACGTCATGCGCAGCGAGGCCGGCCGCCCCGCCGCCACCTGCACCGTGAACACGTACTCCGTGTACGGCCGCAGCGCGCCCACCTGCGCCCACACCGCACATTACGTACACGTCGCGAGGGTCTCCGCTGCAGCGTGCGCCGGCCCGTACTCACCGTGATGAAGAGCTCCTCCGTGGTGAGCGTCTGCAGCTGGTCGGGGCCCGTGAGGTACTGCACCTGGAACTCCGTGTAGTCGCCGGCGGGCCGGTCCCACGCGAGCGTCACCTCGCGCGCGCGCACCTCGGTCGCGTTGAGCTGCGTGATGGGCCGCGGATCTGTACGGGCGGGCAGCGTCGCGTCACTCATGTGACGTCACACACGAATATGCATATTATGAAAAGCGCATAACGCGCAGCATGAAATACCGTCTAGCAGATAACGTAGACGGTTACGGTTCGGTAGTACGGGTGCGACAGAGCGTAATGGTAAAAAGTGGTGTATAGTTACAAAGCCTGGCCTGGCGCTGCACTGGGTGCGAGGTGACGTTGTGCGACACGGTCCACATGGTGACGTTGTAGAGCCGGCCCGGCACCAGCGCCGCGAAGTGCACGGCCTGGCCGGGCGCGGCGGCGGCGCGGTCCAGCTGGCGCGGCTCGGAGCCGGCGCCGTCCAGCCGGAAGCGGTACGAGTCGAACAGCGTGGCCGTGGCCGGCGTGCGCGTGTACGTCACCTTCTGCACGACAGCCGCACGATATTGTGCAAGACACTCGTTTGTTTTATTATCATCTAATATTATTTTCTTAACTGTCTCGTATTCTCGTCTCATTCGACTGTTATTAATTTATCGACAAGCCGTCTGACGGCCGGTACTCACCAGAGTGGTAGACAGGGTGTCGTTGTCGTCGCTGCCTGACTCGTTCACGATGGTCATCTCAGATTGTATGAGAGGGCCTGAAACGAGCGCAGAACATCAGCGCCATCGTGCGGCGTAGTACGACACGGCTTAATACATTCCATAGTCAGGCGAGAGTTAGGTGCCCGCGTCGGCCCCGGTGGCGTAGGTGTCGTTCGAACTGACAGAATGAACTTATTTTGGGAAAGATCGTGTCGAAGAAAAGGTATAGTCGACGGCACCGTACAGTAGCATCGGGTACGTACGAGTCCTGGTCTCCAGCTTGAAGACGTCACTGGTGAGGTCGTAGGAGTGCGCCTCCAGCTCGAGCGTGTAGCCCTGGCCGGGCTGCAGGCCGGCCAGGCGCGCGGGCGGCGCGGTGAGGTTGCGCTCGCCGGCCGGCCCGCCGGGCTCGCTGGCGGCCCAGCGCAGACGGTACCACTCCACGCGCCCGCCCGGCCGCGGCCACTCCAGCGTCAGGTTGCGCGTGTCTACCAGCTGCTCCACGTTGCTCACCGGGTTGGGACCTGGCGAGAACACCGCCTAGCACTTTATAATCGATCTTGCTCGTTTTCGTCGTGGGATTGCTCAATTTTAAGAAAATAATGAACAACGATAATAAATGTCAACGACGAGGACGAAGCACTTTTATTATTTTGTATCTTGGTAGAAAGTCATTTTTTTTTTGCTAGCCTACGTGGTATCCCACTGCTGGGCAAAGGCCTCCCCTTTCTCCTTCCATACGTCTACAGGGTGTAAACAGACTCTTCACGAAGCCGTCAACCAAGCATTATGTAAATCAAACTAAGTAACTTTACGCAAAAATTAGTGCTGGGAAACGACTTTTTTTTTTGGCTTGAAAAATCACGTTTTACAGTAGGACTGAATGTAACGTACTCAAAACCTTGTGTTGATGGATGGATTGAGTAGTAAGGGGGTCCTGGAAGTGTTTAAAGTAAAAATCATACATTAAAAACAAGTATTTAAAAAAAAACTTGTGAAAACATTTGAACTTTGACCCCCAATATCTCCGTAGAAGGTTCCCAGGTATGGTCTAGAACAAAAAAATGATCGCAATGACGGGGAGAACCAGTGCCTTTCGGCTTCGTTAAGAGTCTGTCTACACCCTTTATATTCTGTGCGATCTCCGGCAAAGAAGTCATTACCTTAACAAAAACTTCAAGGTTGACAGGTTGTAGATCGCGTGTCTCATGACCGGACCAGAGCGGGATCGGATATGCGAACTATTTATTATACGAGAGTTCGGATTCTTGCTTTTTTTTTAATACAAGTTAATTAGACTGGAAATTAAATTTTATTACTTTAAAGAACTTGGACTTAAAATTCGTACAAATAATGTAGGACTTCCGACCCGTTCCGAGATTCAGACCGACCTGGCGTGCAAGCAATGAATATGGTGTCTATGTGACTAACTGCTGCCCAGGCTAGTCTGGACAAGGTATAACAGACCGTATGTACATCCGACTCTGACATACTTACCTTAACGTACGTTTTCATAAATAACAGTGTACGTATATTTGGTATTCCTAAGTAAGGTAAATAATTTTAATCAATTTAAAACTAGTCTAGTATCCAAAATATGACACGTTTTTACATAAGACTAAGAAATTATTGATAGTTTTAATTTTTGCACGGAACTTTAATTCATTTTCCAAAATAAAGCCCAAGTTACTTTTTATAAAATCATCTATCTGCCAGTAAAAGTCCCGTCAAAAGCACTCCAGCCGTTTCGGAGATTAGCCGGAACAGACAGACAATTAAAAAAACACTTTTAATTTTTTTTTGTTTATTTTGTGTTTTTTTTTAAAGTCGGTTTTTTTTTGCTAAAAAGCTTTTATTTTATCCTTTTTAGTTGTGGTATCTAACAAAATCCTTGTTAACAGCATATTTTTAACAAAGGAAAAATAATGCCCCGGTAAAAAAAATATAAAATGTACTAAAAAATTAGCATGGACATAACCAAGGTCATGTTGAATGCCCATATGACACCCACTCCCATCGAGATCGGAGGCTCTACCACCTTCCAGTTCTAACATCAGACCCTGGATACCGTCTAAAGACAAACTACTCATTAAGACGAATCAAACGAGTCCAAACTCGATGCGGTTACGTTGTTTTACCACGGAGATCCTATGGCCACCTTACAGCTCCATCATCAGACCCTGAATACCATCTAAAGACAAACTACTCATCAAGACAAATCAAACTCGATGGGGTTATGTCGTTTTATAACGGAGTTCCTATGGCCACCTTACAGCTCCATCATCAGACCCTGGATACCATCTAAAGACAAAGTACTCGTCAAGATGAATCAAACGAGTCCAAAAAATGAGTCAGTAGCAGCCATGGAGCCTGGATCTGTGTCCGGTTGATAGCAACAGACTCGCCCCTATTACATAACTGACATGACTTTAACATAACTGGCGACATGTGGGTGTACTATAATAAGGTATAAGGTACACCTCTGCCTAACCGTTCGGGGCTTACAGGCGCGTTGTTATCTTATGTTTTAATGGCATTTCTTTGCGTAGGTAAATGTGGGTACGTACGGACGGTGTGCTCGGCTCGCAGCGGCAGGCCGCTCTCCACGGCGTCGCCGTCCGCGTCCTCGCTGAGCGTGTCCAGCTCGATGAGGTAGTGCTCGCCGTGCGTCATGTTGCTGATCTGCGGGAGCGTCGTTGTTACTTGCTACTATGTACAGTCGCGGCCTGTACCGCCTGATCAGGTGGAGGCGCCCCGCCCGGCTGAGGGCAAGCTAAAATGAGCTTAGTGGTGATCAGGCGGGAGTGTCCTCGATTGTACTTATAATGTACAATTCCAAAGTTGATAGAACAATTTGTATAAGTTTGGGTGTTTTATTGTTATTAATTTTCATGCCAAAATCCAACTTGGTGTCGATATTCTTTTAGGTCGTAGTTATACTATTGGTTATCGCTAAGGGGAGAATGATGATACATCTAAATTTAAAGATGGTGTATGTAAGTAAATGGCCGTAAGCCTCGCTGGCGGAGCGCGGCAGGGGCGGCAGCTGCAGCCAGCGCGTGGCGGCGCGGGTCCGGTAGCGCAGCACGAAGCTGTAAGTGTTGGTACCTCGGCCTCGCTGGCGGAGCGCGGCAGGGGCGGCAGCTGCAGCCAGCGCGTGGCGGCGCGGGTCCGGTAGCGCAGCACGAAGCTGTAAGTGTTGGTACCTCGGCCTCGCTGGCGGAGCGCGGCAGGGGCGGCAGCTGCAGCCAGCGCGTGGCGGCGCGGGTCCGGTAGCGCAGCACGAAGCTGTAAGTGTTGGTACCTCGGCCTCGCTGGCGGAGCGCGGCAGGGGCGGCAGCTGCAGCCAGCGCGTGGCGGCGCGGGTCCGGTAGCGCAGCACGAAGCTGTAAGTGTTGGTACCTCGGCCTCGCTGGCGGAGCGCGGCAGGGGCGGCAGCTGCAGCCAGCGCGTGGCGGCGCGGGTCCGGTAGCGCAGCACGAAGCTGTAAGTGTTGGTACCTCGGCCTCGCTGGCGGAGCGCGGCAGGGGCGGCAGCTGCAGCCAGCGCGTGGCGGCGCGGGTCCGGTAGCGCAGCACGAAGCTGTAAGTGTTGGTACCTCGGCCTCGCTGGCGGAGCGCGGCAGGGGCGGCAGCTGCAGCCAGCGCGTGGCGGCGCGGGTCCGGTAGCGCAGCACGAAGCTGTAAGTGTTGGTACCTCGGCCTCGCTGGCGGAGCGCGGCAGGGGCGGCAGCTGCAGCCAGCGCGTGGCGGCGCGGGTCCGGTAGCGCAGCACGAAGCTGTAAGTGTTGGTACCTCGGCCTCGCTGGCGGAGCGCGGCAGGGGCGGCAGCTGCAGCCAGCGCGTGGCGGCGCGGGTCCGGTAGCGCAGCACGAAGCTGTAAGTGTTGGTACCTCGGCCTCGCTGGCGGAGCGCGGCAGGGGCGGCAGCTGCAGCCAGCGCGTGGCGGCGCGGGTCCGGTAGCGCAGCACGAAGCTGTAAGTGTTGGTACCTCGGCCTCGCTGGCGGAGCGCGGCAGGGGCGGCAGCTGCAGCCAGCGCGTGGCGGCGCGGGTCCGGTAGCGCAGCACGAAGCTGTAAGTGTTGGTACCTCGGCCTCGCTGGCGGAGCGCGGCAGGGGCGGCAGCTGCAGCCAGCGCGTGGCGGCGCGGGTCCGGTAGCGCAGCACGAAGCTGTAAGTGTTGGTACCTCGGCCTCGCTGGCGGAGCGCGGCAGGGGCGGCAGCTGCAGCCAGCGCGTGGCGGCGCGGGTCCGGTAGCGCAGCACGAAGCTGTAAGTGTTGGTACCTCGGCCTCGCTGGCGGAGCGCGGCAGGGGCGGCAGCTGCAGCCAGCGCGTGGCGGCGCGGGTCCGGTAGCGCAGCACGAAGCTGTAAGTGTTGGTACCTCGGCCTCGCTGGCGGAGCGCGGCAGGGGCGGCAGCTGCAGCCAGCGCGTGGCGGCGCGGGTCCGGTAGCGCAGCACGAAGCTGTAAGTGTTGGTACCTCGGCCTCGCTGGCGGAGCGCGGCAGGGGCGGCAGCTGCAGCCAGCGCGTGGCGGCGCGGGTCCGGTAGCGCAGCACGAAGCTGTAAGTGTTGGTACCTCGGCCTCGCTGGCGGAGCGCGGCAGGGGCGGCAGCTGCAGCCAGCGCGTGGCGGCGCGGGTCCGGTAGCGCAGCACGAAGCTGTAAGTGTTGGTACCTCGGCCTCGCTGGCGGAGCGCGGCAGGGGCGGCAGCTGCAGCCAGCGCGTGGCGGCGCGGGTCCGGTAGCGCAGCACGAAGCTGTAAGTGTTGGTACCTCGGCCTCGCTGGCGGAGCGCGGCAGGGGCGGCAGCTGCAGCCAGCGCGTGGCGGCGCGGGTCCGGTAGCGCAGCACGAAGCTGTAAGTGTTGGTACCTCGGCCTCGCTGGCGGAGCGCGGCAGGGGCGGCAGCTGCAGCCAGCGCGTGGCGGCGCGGGTCCGGTAGCGCAGCACGAAGCCGCCCAGCGCGGAGGCGGGCGGGGGGGGCTGCCAGCGCGCCGTGACGCTGTTGGAGGTGGCGCGCGACACGTTCAGCGCCTGCGCCGGCAGCGGGCCTGCACACGGGACACATGTTACCGCGCTATATAGACACCGGTAGAATTTCCAAGAAGGGGCCACATTGGTTGAAGCCTACGTCGTATCTGTCTTGGCCTTAGGAGACCATCATCTTTATGAGAAATTTCCTACATTTATGGAAATTTTACGATTTTCGAATTTTCTAGTGCTGTAAGCTGTAACCTTAGTTGGTCCTATAGACCGTATGTATGTAATTGGCCATTTTCTTGCTGACTGTACACTTTTTCCGAAAACTGGGAATGCAGATCGAATTTTCCCAAAAAGTTATGGATAGTGATTACTTATTTTATTTGTGTGATTTTATTTATTGTTGAATATTTTAATGTAACATTTTGTTTTGTATGTACGAAAATTAACCCACGGGACGTTTAAACGGAGCCTATAACACTAGGGGATAGTGTAACTTCCAATTAAAGAAGGAATTTTCGGAATCGGTTCAGTAGTTCCGAACCCTGCATGCCGTTACCCCCTGCATACAAACTTATAAACAAATTTACCTCTTTATAATATTCGAGACTACAAGTCTTGTCTAATTTAGAGCTCTCTACCAGTAACTTGCCAATGTGACCGGACAATGTGACGCCCTATCTAATAGTTTGTAGCTCACCTGTTACCTGCTCACCACGAAGCCGCCATTGACTAATATTGTATAAACACCATTAACGAACCCAAAAGGCACGTGTTCTTCCCGTCATTGCAATATTTTTGTTAGTTTTGAGATATCGAAGGTCGAAGTTAGCAACTTTTTTAGGGTTCCGCACCTCAAAAGGTAGAAAAGGAACCCTTATAAGATCACTCTCTTGTCCGTCTGTCTGTCACCACCGATTTTCTCAGGAACGGGTGGACCTAGCAAGTTGAAATTTATACCAGATACTGAGGTCTATAGTCCCTATTTGTGTTTATAAAAATCAAAGTCCTGAGGCAACACGATAAAAAGATATGGGCAAATTTAGATTTTCGCGCAACTTGTAAGTACCTATTACATGGGACTTAAACATAACTGGCGAAATGTGGGTGTACTATTAGGTACACCTCTGCCTAACCCTTCGGGGATTACAGGCGTGATGTTATGTTATGTTGTAAGTACCTTAATTTTCAACTTTTTTTTATTTTTCGAAATTTTCCCTTTTTTGTGGTGTAAGACCTTGCTTTTATGGTAGTTGCGTCAGGGTAGCCGCCAAATTCAATTTTTCTTTCGTTTTTTGCGATTTGCAGGTTGTAAAAAATCAATTGTCAATTAGGATTTCTATAAAACTGTGTAATGGCGTTTTGACAAAATCATTACAAATTCTGAATCGGAGCTGAAAAAGAATTACATTGATATAGAGCAACGACGTAATTGAACCCGAGAAGAGATGATGTGAATCGTCGGAGTCGGAAGCTGGAGGTCTACTCCATAAGTCCGTCAACGAAAACACGGGCCCGTTCGAAAGTAGTCCGTAACTACGGAGTAAACACTACTCCCGATTGATTTCGGATTTATGAGCCTCGAACGGAACAACGAAACACAACAGGGGTGCCCAAGGGCCCTCCAAGCAAGTTCAAAGTTCGTTGTCACCCGTAACAAGCCGAGGACAGGCTGATAAAGAAGTCTTCATTCATGTGGGAAAAAAAGAAGAAGCCTACACGCAATCAGTGCGGTACCGCATTAACAGTTACGAATATGTTGCTGCGTCCCGTTATTCCATCGGCACAGCTGTACTTGTCTCGTCTACATCACACAACGACGTCAGAGAAGGTCGTGGATTATACAGGAATATTTTTTATTCAGTGCGCAAACATTTTTTTATAAGTCGTAGTAAGTAGGATAGTATACTCACGGACTGGCTTGAGCAGCGTGTGTCGCTCGCTGTGCAGGCCGTAGCTGAGGGCGGCCACCTGCAGCTGGTACACGGCGCCCGGCACCAGCCCCGCCAGCGTGGCGTTGGTGTCCGTCGTCGTCAGCTGCAACACATCGGTAGCTCATACCTACGCACCGTGCGCCCACAGAGACTACACGTTCTTCACGTTAACACCACTAAAGCCCGGTTCCTATATTGAACATCGTCGTGGTATACAAACTACAATACGTTTTCCTAGTACAGACTACGAGTAGAAAATACCGTTCCACAATGTACTTCCTTTTACTGCTTTCGACGAATGTCCGTTGGTCATCGAAATACCGAGCCCTCTTCACTCGTTTCGTTATAAGCAAATTTAAATTTTACCTAAAATTCAAAACTAAACCAAGATTTTAACCTTAAGACTGACATAGTTAGGTATCGATTATTAGATTCACGAGTGATTTTTGCATTTGGTTTAACTTTAAAAAAATGTTTGAATGCCCTTTTATTGCTTTCGTTTGGTTTTACAATGACTACCAATGGACCTTACCACCAGCTATATTGCAACACAACGTTAACTCTATCGGTTAAAACGTGACAACTTATGTTTTCTATTGACTGTACTATTTTACCAAGATCTGTGAATGCAGGTAGCAATTACTCAATAATAACAATAATGTGACGTCGGTTGGTTTACGAAGCGAAGCGAAGTGAACTAGAAGTGCGATATCGAAGTGAATAGTGATCAGTAGGGTATTTGTGATTCAGTTTTAAGTGTTGTAATTCATAAAGTTATTTCGTTATTTAATAAGTAGTATTTAATTTATCGCATACACAGCTCGTAACAATAACAAACATAACGATATTGTATGTGTTATGTTATTTGAGATAGTTTAATTAAAGACTTTGCTACTGCATTAGGTATTTCCTGTAATGTTAATAGTCTCTGTAATAAATTAATTTAATGACGGCTCCCTGTTTCCCTCACCGCCTAGTTTCAAAACTCCACCCTATAAAGTGTCAATATACAAAAGATTTTTTTCCATTAAATCCTTTATTTTAAAATTCGCTGAAATTCTTTAAATATATTATTAAAATCAAGTCTGTCTATAAGTATATATAAGATCCGGGAGTTTAGTCTCGCCTTTAAAACATGGTATCTGTAAGTGTTCTGGTATGGTGTGACCGACCGTGGTGTAGGGCTCCTCGGGCGCGGCGGGCGCGGCGCGGCGGCGGTAGCGCAGCTCGTAGCGGTCCTGGCGGCTGTTGACGTCCGAGCGCCACGCCAGCGCCAGCGCGCCGCGCTCCGCCAGCGCCCACTGCAGCACG
The DNA here is from genome assembly GCA_950005105.1 of Lycophotia porphyrea. Classification (NCBI taxonomy): domain Eukaryota; kingdom Metazoa; phylum Arthropoda; class Insecta; order Lepidoptera; family Noctuidae; genus Lycophotia; species Lycophotia porphyrea. The sequence continues at coordinate 375,055 of OX465392.1, forward strand.
GGCGCCAGCGGCCGCGTGGCCAGCGCCAGCGCGGCCGGCGCCGAGGCCACGCCGCGCGCCACGGCGGCCACGGCCACGCTGTAGTTGCGGCCCGGCAGCAGCGCGCGCAGCGTGACGCGGCGCTCGGGCGTGCTGAGCGTGTTGCTGTCGTCGCGCTCGGGGCCGGCCTCGTGGTAGGACACGCGGTACTCGTCCTGCGCGCTGCCGTCGGCCGGCGCCCACCACAGCGTGACGTCGGCGCCGGCCGCGTGCTCCCAGCGCAGCGCGCGCACCGGCAGCGGCTCTGTAACACGCTCCAGGCTCTCACTGTCGGCTCGCCCCAAAAATGTTATGAAGTTTTTCCATTAGGAATGTCTCAGTAGCACCCCGGAGGTTGCGAACAGTCCGCTCGGTGCGGCGAGCGGTGGGTCGAAGGAGTTGCGCCCTTGCGGAGGAGCATTGCCTGATATACAACTCTAAAAAATCTCTTCTTGTTTTTAAAGCAGTCACGCTGTGTTCCGCCCATAGATCTCAACGGCGTAGCACTAAACGATGTCCATAGTTTTAAATAACTCGATCACGTAATCACGAGCAACCTCAGGGACGGCGGAGATATTGAAAGGGAACTCAGGGCGTTGTGCGGAAGGAGCAAGCCTGTAATACGCGACGAGCCTCCATGTCTTGCGCGTCCAATTTAATAACGCCTTCAGGATGCTGTCGGGACAGCCATGGCGCTGTAGTGCGTCGGTAGTGTTCGCGCAGGCTCGCACAGATGGCTTCCACGCTTTCATGCAAAAGAAAGCGGCCTCCTTACTATAGCGCCGGCATGGTAGTGACAAGCGCATTTCGAAGATGATTGCTGCCAGAACGGAGTGTCCCTTGCAGAGTGGGGACACTCATAGGTCTCAACAAATAATAAAGTAGTAAACACTAACAATACGAACCTAATTACTTAAGCACCGCTGTTACTAATACTAACAACACTATGGCCTGTCTGCAATCAAGTTTTAATTTATTTACGAGGCGTTGGCGAGAGACAGCGTATAGTCGTAGGCGCTGCACCTGATCGTTGATCGATTGCCATTTGCCATCCTATCGGAGTATCGGAGTACACACTCGTGCAATATAATATTCCCTGCGCAGTCGACGAACTCGACGCACTCGACGCACTCCGCTGAGAGAAGGAAAGGTGAACTCACTGAGCGTGAGGTCGGTGGTGGCGGGCCAGGAGGTGACCTTGCCGGACATGGTCTTGACGGTGACGGTGTAGGGCGCGCCGGGCTCCAGCCCCTCGAAGGAGCAGGCCGGCGTGTCGTTGCGCGCGCGCAGCACGGGCGCCAGGCGTCGCGCGCCGCCGCCGGAGCCGCTCACCGACACCTGGTACTTCTCGAACTCGCTGTAATATAAATAACAAAATTTAACGACCAGGCGCCAAACTACTATCTTGGTCAAAATGAATACATAAGTTAGTATGATGCGTCGCATGTAATGTCCGTACCTCTTGTCTTGCGGCGGCAGCCACGTGACGCGGAAGGAGGTCTCGCGCAGGTCGGCGAGCGGCACGGTCACGTTGAGCGGGCGCAGCGGCACGGTGCGGTACTGCGCCGTGGTGGGCGCCGAGATCTCGGGCTCCGACACGGTCTGCACGGAGATGTTGTAGGCGCGGCCCGGCACCAGCCCCTTGAAGGCGGCCTGCGCCGGCCCGGGCGGCTCGCCCTCCTTCTCCACGTACAGCTGCGAGTCGCGCGCGTCCGCCGGCTCGATGGACACCTGCACGCGGACGCACATCACTCAATATCGTGTACATGGAACACGAGCGGTGTTGACGCTGACATCGGAAACTCATGTTCTTATGTGCGTTATCAACGACGATACGACGATATATGATCGCGGTGAGAGGGACGTGCCACAAACTTTTACCTACCATTGATTCAGTACGTTTTTCAAGAATCGAAAAACCGGCCAAAATTAATTTAAATACCTAGTAAAATCTGGAACCACAAGGTCTAGATTTTAAAGCAGTATAGTGTAGTATAGTGTCAATCTGAGGTGTAATTTGTTAATGAGTATCTATTCTGCAGTGAGTAAACAGTATGTAGTAATGTGGGCAGAGGGCACATACCTTGTAGTGCGTGTAGGCGCCGGGCGGGTAGGGCGGCTGCCACAGCACGAGGAGGGTGGTCTCGTTGCGGAACCACACGATGAATTTGCCGGGCGTGTTGGGCTCTGCGACACGACACAACACGTCACGACACGCCACGACACAGACACAACACACAGCTACCTTAACATGTACCTAACTACGGAGTCGGTGGCATTCCGAGCGAAATAGAACACTTTCTGTGCCTGCTATTCAACAGTCCTGCAATATTAAACATATTACATACAGACAAGTTCATGATTGATTGTTTCATTTGGATTCCCACACAGTACCTATACTAGGTACAAGATACCAGAGAACATAAATATAATGAAAACTTTTGAACACCCTGTGCGACATGCATCATGGAAAAATGAATAGGTATTGTTGATTTGCAACAAATGAAACATTGCCAATTGCGAAATCATCATGAAATGTTATGTATTTTATTATTGAAGGAATGAATTAAGTATAACTATTTACTGAAGTTCCAGCATCCTTGAAGTATGCGTCCAAATGAAATAGTGTTTGTGTCATATATAGGTTGATATTGTACCTTGCAACATAGCAAAGTTACCATTAAGGAATAAACACTTTTTAGTCTGTTGGAGGGGAGGGACGGGTCTCGTACAAACTTGGTCATCGTCCTTTGTTTGAAACTTTATTATGTTGACTGTACGGTCAGCCACAACAGTCGACTACACAATCAGTTCGTTTCTCATAGTGAATTCAGCAAAATATTAAAAGGATAACAGAATCATAAACGATTCATTATGTGACAATTTGATGATGATTGTTGTTGACTAACCGAGATAATCGTCGTTCATTGCCCTGTTCACAGTTAATTATTTAAGGTGTACCCTTAGAAGTAGATGTGCCTGTTGCTTGAACCGGTCCAGAGGGTGCAGGTTAATGAACATTATGAACACATGGAACATGGTCAGCAGGTTGGTATCGAATACGTTCGGGCGCTCGGTTACACAACAGTGTGGAGCGTGGGCGCATGCGCGCACCGGACGGTTCTTTAGGGGAACACCCGAATTATTTATAATAATAGGTAATCATTTTATTGTCAGGCAACTGACGCCCATAGATAAAATACACAAAATAATCTTATAAAAAAATAAACTAATACATATTAAAAACCTTAAACTATGACTATACACGTAACGTTGTCGGCGTCGTGTTTCGCTGCGTGGTGTCGAGTAACCTACCTACCGAAATACTTACCTAAATATTAATAAACAAACGCGTGACTGTTCATGCGGAAAATAACAATTGTAAACAAATACTTGTGTCATAAAAATGAATACAGGGTGGAAGGGACACCGACGCACATCACGCACAAATGCTTACCACGCATGCGCACATACAACTGCATGTTCCTACAAAAATGCCACACGTCAAACAGTATGGAACACAACGACGATAAAGGTGTCCCTCCCACCCGATTTATATATTGTATATTGAAATTATTAGTAATAGCTTCTCCTTATATCTTCAATGTAGACATTTGAGCTTTTATGAGCAGGGAATAATAATAATTTTGAATCAATCAAACATATATTAGTTTAATTTCCGTGTATAATCTCTTGGTGTTTGTAGTTATTCATCATGTCTGTTATTGAATGGTTGACATTTAAGTTTCGACATGACATGAATAATAAAATAACATAATGTTGGCGCACACGTCATGTTCACAACACATTGTTGTACCTAGTGTCGCACTGTGTGCTTAGGCTTAGACTCTAAGCCTTAGAGTAACATACAGGGTGTAAACAGACTCTTCACAAAGCCGTCAACTAAGCATTATGTACATCAAACTAAGTAACTTTACGCAAAAATTAGGGCCGGGAAACAACTTTTTTTTTTCGGCTGAAAAATCACGTTTTACAGTAGGACTCAATGTAACGCACTCAAAAAATTGTGCTGATGGATGGATTGAATAGTAAGAGGGTCCTGGAGGTGTTTAAAAATCTTACATTAAAAAGATGTATTTAAAAAAAAAATGTGAAATAGTTGGAACTTTGACCCCCAATATCTCCGTAACTAGAAGGTTCCCAGGTATGGTCTAGAACAAAAAAATAATCGCAATGACGGGCAGAACAAGTGCCTCTCGGCTTCGTTAAGAGTCTGTTTACACCCTTTATTATCAGAGTTCGGAAACTTATCGACCTTCGTGCAGTACAAGTACAACCCGCCATCACGAGAATATTGTGAGCCACACGGATATGTGTATCCGTGTGGCTCACAATATTCTCGTGATGCTGAGCTACTAGTGAAAGCAATGAAAAGCATGCACAATACGAGTACAAGCGGCCCTCATGTTACGCCTGACTTACTTTTGTAGTTTCTTGTCATATATTCCACGACGAACGATAATCTACAAGCTGTATATTTTTATTATTTAGAGCTATAAGAACGTTAATCAATGTCTGTCGCCGCATAAATGAGCTCAGTGAACGCCTGGGAAAACTGGCGGGCGTCAGCTGAGCGTTGGACGCTGCACATCTGCCGCGCAGGACGGCAGCTCCACCGCGCGCCGGCGTGACGTCACTGAGTTCGGCTCACAACTCTCGAGAATAACATTAGGGAAGCGGTACCGGAATTACAAGTGACATTTAGTTATTCGATGGTCTGTCTAAGTGATTCTAAGAAATTTAAGCTACGAGGAAAATTCAACACTAAATTATGTGGTTGCGTGATCGACGAATTGACTACTTTATCATTATGGTAAATTATGAACAAATATGACTCAATTTGTTGTTCTACGACTGGCTACGACATAGAGGTATCTAATACGGACTCGAACAAAACAACACACTACTGACACAATAACAATACAAGGTACAGATTTGTATCGGTGTTCAGAGCTTTTGCTTTACTTTGAACATGGATATTGGATACCTATGAATGAACGCGGCTGTATCCACGTCCACGAGCGGTAGTGCGGTGTTGTGACTGGCAAGTGAGAGAGCGAGTCAGTGTAACATGAGGGGATGACGAGAAACAACATGCCATCTGCTCACCAGTGTCCTGGGACTCCTGCGCAAGGGGGAAACAAAACCATATTATATTAGCACACATTAGCACGTCGCGCCGCAGCTCCGAGCCCGCGCGCCCACGTGGCGAGGAGGTTCACAGAAACAAGTGTATCACTTCGGAAGTATTGTTCTCACGTGCAGTTCAAAGTAAGCATTCGCGTAGGGGGCGGTGCATTGGTTGGTTCATTCAGATAAGTCATACACGTAGCATTTTTAAGGGATGTTCCTGTATTTATGAAAAATGTATGTATAATATTGTCGGCCACATTGTGATGCGACCGTACGCGTTTGTCTACAAAGTTCACAAACAAAAAAATATCGGCGATACATTATTGTAATGGCAGAAGGCAGTAAAAAACTATAGAAGTGTGGACCATCTATTTATTAAAACTAATTTTGCTAAATACTACTTAAACCTAGTCTCTTAAACAATTAACAGTCTTCCCGCGCGGACAGTGTATTTAATTGTTTTAACTTCCTTCTAATACAATGACAAACGATGAAAAATTGCATTAGGCTTGGTGCGATACGAAAAAGTTTTATTTAAGGATAAAATTTAAAAACAATGTTGTATATATATTTAATTATTTACTTGACAAAGTCACATTTGGAGGGAGGGTCCTTCCGCATTAGTAACATTGTTGAATACGCTTACTGGTGCTTCGTGGGCTCGCCAAGTGCTTTGCAAAGTCGTTCAGTAAATGCGCTTCGCACTCGCACTCTCGTGAAATTAAGTCATTTTTCTTTTTTTTCTTCAGTGAGGGCGCGATTCATTACCTGCTGGTAACACTAGGTCAAGTACCGCGTATTTCGTCGTTTCATTCGACGGTTCCTTGAATTGACGCGATTTTCTTAATTGGCATTGATGCATTGATGGTTTAGTATTTAAGTATGAATTACATGCTCCTTGAGGTATATCATATACAGTATTTGTGTTTCAGAGATAGCAGTGGAACTGAACAGCGTGAGCGTGAGTTTGTGTTCGATATGCGTGGTGGCGACAGCTGGTATGAGAGGAGCCTGAGGAGAGCGACGAGCTCGTCTGTGTGGATGACACGATCATACGCCGTGACGCCGCGCGACGATGATCTCATCTCGCCCGGGCGAGGCTCAGCCTCGAGCGAGCACTACTCACTGCGAACTGGATGGCTAACAAAACAATAATCTGTTACGGGTAACATAACATACCATATGCACCAATGTATGAAACATATCCCGGAAGGACAACCACTCTGAATAATTCTCACTAAATATAGGTAGCCGAATTTTCGGTAGAACTACTCGACTTTGTGAATTGCTTGGTAATGGCACCGAAGCAACTGGTTCCGTTTCCAACAAATCTTTTAAATCAGTTACCAAATTTATGTACATGTCTTCGTGTTCGTAATACTCTTCCTTTTCTAAATAAGGTATTTGACTTCGTTTTTCTTTTAACAGGTTCCGCATTAATTCACCGTAAGCTTTTTTATATTCACCCAATAATCTTCTACACATTTTAGACGGCATTCGATATAGTTTCGGGTTAACCTTGATTTTGGACACTTATTTAGGTTAATTTGAGTCTTCTTCAATTTATCTGCGATGTCATCCACAATGTTCAGTGCTTTATATACTTCCGTAGCCATTTTTTTCTACTTAACTTCAAAATTATCTGGTATCCGGCTCGGTTATGGACCATATGTGTTGGGGTGTATTACCCCAAAATTTTATCGGGGATAAGCCTATTAAGAAAAGGAACAATGGACGAATAGCCGATACGCGACAACTGTAGAGCTGACGTGCGACGTCACGAACACCACGCGAGACAAGCAGACATAACTCGACGGACGACAGTAACACGGTCTGCAAGATCTCACGCATACATCATGCACAAAAATAAATAAATTATTTATTTGTGACGCGCTAAGACATCACTTGAGTGTGCTCTCTTGTATTGACTGGAACTTGGAACCAAAAGTTCCACACATCGTTTTTGTATTATGTCGCAGTGTTGCTGGCAACATATAAAAGCGTCGCCTTCATAATTGTTAATCAAAGTACCACAACATTTTTTCCAGCCACATAGATGTTACTAGAAACAACTGAAACAAGGTTGCGCCACTGTTTGATTGAAGATGAACACGAGGCTTCAGCCGCGCGCGCGCGCTGCCGCACCGCGTGGACCTTCTGCGCGTAGTGAGCGCGCGGTCAGCGGCGACCTTCAGCGCAGATCACGCGCTGCCTCGCACAGTGTTCACACTCGCACAAAGCGCTTCACGCTGTTCATACTACTGTCCCGAGTGAAAGCATACTACCGTTAAGGTATCGGTGTAGAGTAGTGATCCAGTTAGTTCGATACTCCTACACCTTCGTATGAAACGCGTGATGGCTCATATCTCAGTTATTACAGTTCTGCATGATTACCGCGGCGCTACGCCGGCGGAGTGTTCTGCAACACTGGCACTCAATCACGGACGCCACACGATCGTGCCACCCACAACTGCTACAAGTTGCTACGATTCATTTATTTCCGCCAGCCAGTTAACATTTTAATTCACAATAGTGTGAGCCCCGCCGCCGTGAGCACCGTCCACAACTACATGCACTATTCTCTCATTTGGCACCTTACATGGAGTAGATGACGTAGTTGCACCAAATTACGTCAAGTTATCTGGCACTATGTTATTATTAGGTACTTCAAAGTTTTTATCTATTTCTCTGGGCTATGGCTAAGGTCTTCTTACTTAAAATATTAAATGTCATTAGTTTTGCGTTCAAAGTTTGCAACTCTACTAGGTGACCACTCCTTGTTTTACTTTTCCTGGTATTGCGGTTTCGGTGTGATAGTCACCCTCACCACTCACCGCTGACCTCAGCGAGGCGGGGTGTTCCGTCGCGAGCCGGAGAGCGCGCGGCTGCCAGCTTTAACCAGCTCTAACCACAACCAACAATGCCTCAATGAAGGTTATGTTCTTTTATGGGGTATTGTACATTATTTTAGCTGCACTATCATGAAGGTCGCCTTATGCTGTCAGTCGCGGTGTGACGCGGCGGGGGTCACGTGAAACTTCAACAGCTACTCAATAATCTAGTTTACAATTCGCAATGAGCCCAGGGCGACGGATTCCGCCGTTTAAATATTTATATTCGTATGATTCATCTATGGCGACCTATCCCGCTGAACGTATAAACCGCAGCGATGCTATTTTTACTACTAATTCCACTCTAATCAATTTTGGTATGAACAAAGAAACACAGCGGTGATCTGTACATTGCAATGATTCTTACTTGTTTTACTGAACATAGGAACCGAATGCGATGAGAAGAAAATATAAGATTATGTTTAAATATATTGGTAAACACAGGTAACATCCCTTATATCTGAACCATGAGGGATCTGACTGAAACCACTGACTACAAGGTTCAAGTGGCAGTTCTGGACGAAGAAGATCGCTCTATATATATGATCATTGTAAGGTGACTCACTGGTGGTGAAGTTGCGCGAGGCGTAGGCGGCGCTCTCCTTGTCGTGCAGCAGCGTGAAGGCATGCAGCTGGTAGGTGGCGCCGGGCGACAGCTCGCGCAGCACGTACGACCAGTTGCCGGCGCCGTCCACCGTGAAGTTGCGCACGCCGCCCTCCACGCGCTCCGTCAGCGGGATCACCTGCGAGCCAGCACCCAGCCCATACAACACACGCTCATAATCATCACCTTCCTGCCCTTGTCCCATGTTACTTGGGGTCGGCGCATCACGTTTTATTCTTCCATTCATGCCTGTCACGCTCTCATTGGCCTTTTTTCTTTCACCGAAGGAATATTTAAGTGATTAATCATAATTCTTCACAGAATGTGTACCGACAGTCCGTAAATATTCCGGTCAAAATAGAGACCTACAAATATACTTCATTTTTTACGAGAAAGTACCTACGTAGCTACTTGTTAGTTTTCATAATTAACTAAATAATAAATTAAAGTATTTATGTAGAAGACTTGTGTTAGTTAACTTATCTCCGCACAACTGGCCATTTCCAAAATGTCTTCCCACTTGCAATGTTGTTACATAAGAAGACAAGCGTGAGCATTCAGCACTGCGCAGGAACCCCGAGCCCGGCGACATCACGGCATGCGACACGGTCGCACTCGTCGCTCACTTTTTGTCACATAGTTCGTAAACAATGAGTGAGATTGGCGGAACCAATCAATGTGTTACAAGAAACACTTACAAGTTTAAGAAATACCATCAAAGAGATTACATATTTTATGCTACAAAGAAGCGTCTAGCTAGTCCTAGTCATCTTGTTTTCCTATTACTATTTCCTTGTATTTTCTATACAATTTTCCTTGGGTATTTAGGGTTAGCAGTAACGTTTAAATTCCTTAGTTTGTGGAAAAGCCGTGCGCGACTGCGCGTTCGTAAATCACAAACCATGGAAAGCCATCCTAGCATGCGATGACTTCGAGGACTGCGATCCGTATAAATAGTTAATATAGAGAGGACAGGCCACGCACTTAGTTAAAATGAAACTGAAAAGTACCTTAAATCTAAATGCAGTATATTCGCCGTTCGCCGGCGGCGACCACGATATGGACGCCTGCTTGTTGCGGCCCAGCGTCACCGTCAGGTTGGTGGGCGGCTCTGGCGCTGCGACAATACACAATATTACACAAACACTAAAACAAGCAAGTAACTCAAACCATTCGGTATTTGACCGCGTTGGCTTTTTGAGCGCTGCGTCGTAAAAGCGCCCGTGTGAACACCGGCTTTTTGTACGACCGTCCGACATAAATTGCGACTCATTATAGAAGAAATAATGATGTCTTGTTTTAGCAAAAAATAAATTAGACAGCTCTCATAGTAAATTTAAAGGTGACAATCATTTAATATGCTTAAACATGGAAACCAGCAAATTGCAGTTGTAATAACAAAGTGAAGAATACCGGTGATGATGGTTTGATTCCACGTGAGAAGGTCGGCGAACGTGGCGTTGGAGTAGTAGAGCATAAAGTGGTACTTGGTGCCGGGCAGCCCCACGAAGTTGATGGTGTTGCGGTGCGCGGGCACGGTGTAGTTGGGCGGCGGCGCGCCATGCGCCGGCCAGTAGTCCAGGCGGTACTGGCCGCCGTCCGCCGCCTCGGGCCCGCCGCCCGGGATTTCGATCACGAGGTCGGCGCAGCCCCCGCCCCGCCATGTGCTCTGTACACATAGCAGTGATCACCCCTCACAATCCAAAATCAAATATGACTTGTTTAGAAACTATCTGTTGTTATTTAGTACCTACCTATTCAGCGTATGAGTTATTTATGTAAGTAGTCATTTCTCATCAGGTAAGTATATTTTAAACTGCATTTATTTGTACGTTCATATTTTAGAATTATTAAATATATAGATATAGATAACAAGCTTGGGAATAAGTTGCTTCAATGGACCAATGTTCAGATTTTAATATTTGGTTTTACTTATTCCTTATATTTAGGGCCCTTAACCCTGATACCTTTTTTATTTATTTGTATAGATTTTATACAAATAAATAAAATTAAAGTGTCTGTTTTTAATTCTAAAATAACAGCTTTTTGCTGAATGCATATGAAACTATATGGGGTGGAAGGGACACCAACGCGGAAAAGGTTCCCACGTAAACTACTCAGTACACCTCTCTAACCCCCTACATCTCAATATTTCACAATGTTTTCAATTACATTATAGTTTGGACAAATTTTATGACTGTTTGATAGTTTGCATACCCAAATGCATTTTCTTAGAGTAAGTCAGACTAATTAGATGAGTTTCTAGTAATTTTTATGCAATTTTTTGTTGAATAAAATAATTATTAGAAACATATTCTAAAAAAAAACTAAAACAAAAAAAAAATCTAGAAATCTGTCTTGGGGAGTAAGCTGGTTACGAAAAGTTACGTTACGAGGCGAACGGAAAAAAGTTAAAGGAGAAGTTTTACTTCAGTTGTGTGGTCTAAAGCACACTCGTTTTTTTTATTTTTGAAGTAAATCTTCTTTCCGCATACTTGATTTGGACAAGCTGGTGAATGCGTCACGAAAGCGTTACGACGCGTTCGGGCGAGACGAACGGAACATATAGATGGAGCTAAAGAAGTTATACTTCAGTCGTGTGACGAGTGTGCTTTAGACAAGCACACTCGTTTTTCATTTTCGAATGTATTAGCATTTAGAAGTTTGAATTGATTTTCATGAATTATCATGATAAAATATTTAATTATTATATGTTAAATTGTGCCTTATTTTAAAGTTTTAATTAATGACCACCAAAAAAGACTTGTACTCCATTCACTTGATTCCCACCTGTTGCTTGGCTCTGGAATGATTTGCATTAGGTGACTGTTCTAGCTAGCTAACTACCTGCTATATTTTATAAATTAGCGCCCTAGTCTATTTAACACAATACACAGGGGCATTTGTTGTTTTTTTTTGTTTTCATTAAACTTTATAATCATCCAAAAATTCAAAAAGCATTAATCAAACATAAGTTTACATTCAACTACTTTAATTATTAGTTTTTAAATCAATGGATGAGTTTAGTGGTTCCCTAGCTATTTTCCTCAAATAAACTTGTTGAGGAAGCAAACAATCAAGATTATAAAATCTGATTCCAATATGTACAAAATCCTAACAACAAAAAGTAGATTATTATTATGGTTGTTCTCCTCCAGATTCAGGAAAATCCAACATTTAACCCTTTAGTGGTATTTAATTTATTTATTTATTAAAACTTTATGCACAAGTAAGAAACTGCACCAAGGCGGACTTAGTGCCTGTCTCTTTCTCTCTCTATCTTTATTTATAAATGTACAACAATTACGATTGTCATGCTTTTATAGATAAAACATTTCTGCTATATTATTTTACTAGCTGTGCCCCCGCGTGCGTTGCAATGCCTACTAACTTTACTACTCTACTCTACCCTACCCTACCTACCTTACTCTACACTACCCTACTCTTCCTACCTACCTAGTACCTCCCTATCTACCTACCAACACTACCTCCATAACGTGAGCTGTCATTTACGCTAATTTATTTAAAAATGCTTTTATTCATATTTTTTTTTCTGTAAACTTTTCAGTGGAGACGAATACAGTTCGAGTTATAAGTAGTGTAACTGAGTAACTAACCCGACTTATATATGTATAGAAGATTTTGCCACAAGTAAGTAACAATCAATACTGTAATCGTTATTTGCAAAAGCTAACCATGAAGTTTATATTGAAAAAGTTTAGTATATTTATTAAATTTATAATATTTAATTTATCATAGAGATGTAATGAAAATCTTAATATGAACTTAAAAAAAAACACTACAAAGATGGTAAACAAAAACATCAATGCCCCTAATAATTAACAGGCAACTTTTGAGTAAGTACATATAATACAATACTAGGCCAGTTTTCGGTTTCTGAAATATCTGCCGATGTAAACTGCAACACAAGTTACCACATAGATGACACAGATATCAATGACTTGTTAATGTCGTATGTTATGTATAAATAAACAACAACACAGCCAGTGGCTAAATACTGAGCTTGCAGGGCTCGGACCTTTATGCCTTGCAGCCCTGGTTTGAGCAAAGCGTGACAAGTCTCGCTAACTCACCGCGCAAACAGCGAGCAGCAGCGCCAGGGCCGCGGCGGCGCGAGCGCGCCCTGCCGTCGCTTGCACAATCGACCTCTTCCACATCATTGAAGGCGACGACTGTCCGATTTCACGACACTTTCTCTCCACCACAGCACTGTTTTCCGTGTGGATATAATGCATAGTTCACTTGATAGGTTGCCCTCGGAAATCATATCTTCATGTTAAACTACAGTTTAATATCTACGATATAGCACGTATTTATTCCTATTCTATCACATTACAAATTTGGTCTCGCGACCTTTCTTGTCGAGAGTTGTCAAATAGTGATTGACTAAACAATTTTTTTTTTTCTTTTTTTGTGAAGGGCATCTCGCAGTTCAACCTAGGGAGGTTGTCGACTGCTTAACCGGGCTTTTCTGTGGATGCCTCGAAATTAAGGCCTCCAGCCAGAGCAACTTACAAACTAAACTACAAACTAAGCGACTACGCACTAAGGGCACCCCCTGTGGGGTACGGACCTCGGCTTAGGGCGTCGCTGGGAGAGGACAGCAAAGGGACAGGCTGGATCTGAGTGATATTATTTAGGGGCTGATTTAAATCTACAGGCTCAGCTGCGCGGGCTGGCTCGAGCAAGGGTCGGGGAGGGCGTGAGGGGGTTTCGCGACGGGCCTCGTCGGCGAGGCCGGAATGGACTAAACAATAGACTAAGAATCGATTTAAATATACATACATAAACTCACGCCTTTTTCCCATGGGAGTAGGCAGAAACCACAGAACGCCACCCGTTCCGATCCTCGCTCGATCTTTTAGCCTCGTCCACGTTCATACACCTGGTTATACAAGCACGCCGGTTGCGATTACTTGAATTGATTTATTATTAACGCTATTCGATTTAATATTAGAAACCATGATCAGCAACGTGCAAAGTACGATTTCACCCACGGGTCTGCTTTAAGCAGGACTTTGCTCGTGCCAATCTCCATACTCCTTTTACCCACCGCAACAAAGTCGACTGCCGCTCATTCATAGAGGAATAAGCTATAGAGACGGCTTATCCCATTAAAAACATGAATGTGAAATGAGAGCCAAGTTCAATATTATAAGATCTAAATGGGTGCCAAATTCAATGGGTAGTCCTGAATTTTATTTATAACAACATAAAATATTTTATCACAACTTAAAATATCATTGATATCGTTGATAATACTTATGTTGGGGCTATCTAGCTCTATCCCTTAATTACTAACAATATTGAGACACTTGCACAAATCATTACAAAAGGTGATTAAAATATACATTTAGGAAGAAAAAAAAATGTGTATGTACCAGAGTACACAGGTAAGAAGTGAAACTTCTTTACGACATATCATTTTTCTACTATTTGCAACTTCACGAAAATGGGGTAGATAAGGCTTAAGCCTTAAGAAAAACCTTTTTTTCCGTATTAAATTAAAGCTATTTTATTATTATAGACATGCATACAATTAATGAGTAATTTATTTTATCATTGTTCTTATTATAATATCATTGCTATTGTTGTATTTCATCAATAATGATACATTATATTCTTTACGTCACTATACTAAACTTTGATAAAAAAAGCAACATGGCGCGTAACCGAAAGACGTGACGTTACGTCAATAAAATTTCTCCCAAACGTCGATAAAGAAGTTTCACTTCAAAAAGATGGCGCGTAACGGAAAAATGTGACGCGTAACGAAAAAATGTTACACTAAATTTTTTTCCAACCCCGATAAAGAAGTTTCACTTCAAAAATAGCAGTAAATGACTTATAAACTAATTAGTTAATTAATAAGCAACTCTTTGTGTAACTACCAATGAAAATAAAATGTGGGACATATTAAACACACTCTCTGGTCGAATTTGTAAGTCAGTAGACGAAGCAATAATCAAAGCATTCAAGAAAAATAACTTAACTATAAATACGATACCTAATAATTTTAGTAAGGGATTTAGCGAAAACGTAAATAAAATATTACCTAAATGTAACATAAAACTAATCCCTGAATTAGAATATATGTCTCCAATTAACAAGTCCATGTTGTTTAAAAAACCAACCGTTCGTAATATTTCAACTATTATAAAAAACCTCAATGTTAATAAATCAGCAGGGGTAGATGGCATACGATGTATAGACGTGAAGGTTGTAAGTGATAAGATAGCTAAGGTCATAGTCAAACTAATAAGCACTAGTATACAAGATGGTAAATATCCTCAAGAATTAAAATCAGGTATCGTGCGACCAGTTTGTAAAACCGGATCTCATAGTAACTATGACAGTTACAGGCCCATCACAATACTACCAGTCATAGATAAGGTAGTAGGTAAGATAGTAGGTAGTAAATATGTGTGTCAGCAAATTCAGAATTTTTACATTAAAAACGATGTCTTATCGGGTATGGCTTTCAACCTAATAAATCAACTTCAATTCTGCTTTCTAAATTCACAGATGAAATTAACCATCACCTTAATGACAAAAAACATGTTATCCTGTTATTCATTGATTTTAGCAAAGCGTTTGATATCCTTAGGCATGATATACTTATAAACAAGCTTGACAATACAGGTGTTCGAGGCCCAATATTAAACTGGTGCAAAGACTTCCTGAAAAATAGAACTTGCCGTGTAAAGATCAGCAATGAATTCAGTGATGTAGCTGTAGTAGCCACGGGAATAGCACAAGGCTCAGTTATAGAACCCCTGCATTATTTGGCTTATATCAATGACATGGAGAATGTTATAAACAATTGCTCAGTCTATCAATACGCGGACGACACCTGTCTCGTAGCAGCTGACAAAGATTTATCGAAGGCTGAACAATCGATACAAACTGATTGTGATAATTTATGCAAGTGGTCTCATGATGCTGGATTAGTGCTTAATGCTGGTAAAACTAAGACTATCCACGTTTGATCCAATCACTTACTCAACTCTGACAAGCCAGTTAAAATAATTGCGCACACTCACCAATGTTTGCATAAATTTGAGAAAGCTTATGTTACTAGCCTTGGCTGCAAATGTGGACCACTGGAGCAAGTTACCAACTACAAATATTTGGGTTTACTCTTTGATGACAGATTTAACTGGGGATATCACATATAGCTAGCTAGCCAAATTTGCAATAATTAAATACAAAGTACCTTTTAAAATATTACTTAACCTTTATAATGCACTCGCGGAGTCAATAATTCCATATGGAATTACTAGCTATGGCAGAACATTTAAAACTTACATAGACAAGATATACAACCGACAACTTGGTTTACTAAAAATAATAATACCAAATAAAATAAGAAAAAACCCTTTATAATGGTGATGACGTAACAGGTTCCTTTAAATATTGTAAAATCTTACCAGTACACACAAAAATACGAAAGTGGTTGTTAATAGAACAATACACCAACAAAGATCTGCAAATTAAATTCAATCATAGCATAGCAACAAGATTGGCAGCCCAATCAAAACTGATAGTACCGAGATACAAGAACTATTACGGAAAACGAACCGTCGCTTATTTAATTCCTACTCTAATTAATGACGTTCCAACTAAAATTCAATCAGAAATAACAAATAGTAACTATAAATATAAATACAAACAATACTTTGACTCTCTCTGAAAATGCATCATCCTGTTTAAATTTCATTTAACTTAATAACTTGCTTCGACGCGATGTCCGCCGTCGCGTCGTTGTTTTTGTTATCTTTCTTGTGAAGTATTTACGAACTACCTTACAATATGGTTATAAACTATTTATGTGTTAACCTTAAAATAATAATGTTTATTTGCTTAGTTAGTATTAAGATAGCTTTTAAGTGTTTCAACATCCGGACAAACCTATTGAGGTTTTTGTGATGTTCCTGTTTATTTTTTGTTTTATTCTGTAATTAATAAACAATAAAAAAAAAACTGTAGTGTATGCCTTTGTGAAACTATGTGTGCATCTTGGATTTTAAACAGGTAGTTTGATGTGCTGGCGTCTGTACATAGTGCACATAAGAAAACAAGATAAAATAACAATTTTGTTCATTGTTCAGTTGTGTCACATTACTGCCACTCTTTGTTTGCTGTCGTAAGACAATAGGGGCTATCGCGCATGAATTCGCCGCTAGAGGCGTTCGTGTTGTAAGGTCTTCCGAAATGTCGGATGTCATAGAGTTTTCGCGTGTTGCGTGTTTTTTATCGTATTTTAACTAATATTTATGATTCTGGTACCAGAAAACTTGGAAGGAAAAGGAACTTACAGGAGGATGTAAATGATGGGTCCCTTCGATAGCAGCCTCCAGCACGCCGGTTCAGGCGATATTTCCACAAAGTTTCACGAGAGGAGATAGTTTGAGGATTCACCACACAGCACCAATAATTTTTCACTTTTAGAGTTTTTGGCAGGAGCGCGGGCGCACAGACATACGTGTCGCCAGTAAGCGAGCTGATTTACAAGTTCTAATCTATCTTTAGCGTTTTGATTCATAAAATGAAAACATCTATAAAGTGGATGAGCCATTCCTGATTAATTATCACTTGAAGATTTTAAGTAGCAACTTAGGATCTTATTTGTTAGTACTTGGAGGTAAAGGCTTGTATTAACAAGCATGAAACATTTAAAAATCATTCTAATCGTTAGGGAGAATATTTGTAAATATGTATCTAAAGTTTACACTATGTTAATATACGAAATGAAATGAACTTTTTATGAAGTTATTTATATGTACTTTAAAGTATAAAATAGAATTAATGAGAAGACCGACAGTGGCACCATCTGGTGAGCTTAAAAACGAAAGCCCCCATTGAATAAATATACGTTAATTTGTCAATGTATGTGTTATTGTGTGGGTGTTTTTCGTTCATGATGGTGTTTCTGTTTGTCAAATTCCGGTAGTGTGTATTTGCCTGGCAATATGCAACGTGTCAATTTGAACCGTAAATTGCCTAAAAATGTATTAAATAAACTTTACAATTCTAGTTTGGCCGCTGAGAGAATGCGTTCCTGACGTCTATCAGTTGGCCACGACTAGTGATAGGCAATAAGTAACACTATTCATAGATTTCTTTTTCAACCAACCCATAACAAGAATAACATTAGCTTTAATACTTGTGTGTCTGGTTACTAATTTTTGAATTTAACTTAATCCAAAATTTAGCGTAATCCAAAATACTAATTCTAATGCGTGTAAAAAAGAGTGGCTTGATTTATTTGCTCCAAAGTTTAGATCATGTAGCAAATGAATTGAACCCCAGGCACGTATTTATTAGTTCCATGCACCCAAAATCCATTGATTGCACTTCTGTGGTACTGAAATCTGTCATAAAACCTCATAAAACTGACAGTTGACATTTTGACATTAAATTGTGCCCGCCGCCGTGCCGCAAAATCAAAACGAACGATCGCTGATCAAACAAAATAGTTTAGTACAAGTTGTGACTAATGGCGGGTTATTGAAAGTGAGACTAGCCGCGAATAAGTAGTTAAAACTAAAACATAACTATACAATATCATTAATACGTCGTAGAAAATGGTTGGAAACGATACAAGCGTTTGGTCGCAAGATGAAACAATAAGAATTCTTATCGCTTCGGACATCCATTTAGGTTATTTAGAAGACCATCCTGTCAGAGGCGAGGATAGTTTCATTGCTTTTGAAGAAACTTTGTCACTAGCTGTTCAGTATGATGTGGATTTGGTGTTACTCGGTGGTGACTTGTTCCACCATGCTAAACCATCGCTCAATTGTATTTTCAAGTGCACGGAGATCGTTCGCAAGTACTGTTTTGGAGATAAGCCGGTTCGTATTGAGTTACTGTCAGATCAGGCGGTCAACTTTTCAAGAAGTGTTAATTATGAAGATCCAAATTTGAATGTATCATATCCAATTCTATCTATCCATGGTAATCATGACGACCCTGTTGGAAGAGAAGGCATAAGCAGCCTTGATATACTGTCCATTGGAGGCCTGGTCAACTATTTTGGGAAATGGACAGATTATACCCATGTGCATATTTCACCAGTACTTTTACAAAAATGTGATACTAAGCTTGCATTATATGGTCTCAGCCATCTCAAAGACCAACGATTGTCACACTTATTCCAAGAAAAGAAAGTAGAAATGTTGCGGGATGAGGAACATAACTGGTTCAATATACTTGTGTTACATCAGAATAGAGCTGAAGACAGAGGAGTTGGTAACTTTATCCGAGAGGATGTGTTGCCAAAATTCCTAGATTTAGTTGTGTGGGGTCATGAACATGACTGTGAACTATATGATATGAAGGGTAGTAGTGAAAAAGATCACTTTAATGTTATTCAGCCTGGTAGCACAGTAGCAACTTCGCTAGCTGCAGGAGAAGCTAGACCCAAGCACTGTGCATTGCTACAGATACATAAATGTGATTACATTCTAACTGCTTTGCCTTTAAAAACAGTGAGGCCATTTATTTTTAAAACGGTTGTATTATCAGAACAAAATCTTGGCGATGAGGATGTCAATGAAAGTGAAAAGGTGCAGGAATTTCTTAAACAAAAAGTTAATGAAGCAATAGCAGAAGCTCAAAGTCTTTTATCTGGTGATCCAAGACAGCCAACCATTCCATTGATAAGGATTAATGTATTTTATGACCGGGAAGATCAGGTCTTTAATAGGGCTCGATTTGGACAATGTTTTGCTGGCCAAGTTGCAAATTCAAGTGATATTCTTTTATTGAAACGGGAGCGAAAAATACGTGAGAAGCGACAAGCACAAGGAGATGAGGTCAATATGGCAGACTATGCGGCTGACTCCACAGATGTTGAGACATTACTGCGTGCCTACTACGAGGCCTTGCCACCGGAGCGCCGCCTCACTGCGTTGCCCGTCCAGCTCATGACAGAGGCAGTGCGTGATTTCACTGTCAAGCAAAATGAGGAAATCCTGAGGCATGCCTTAGAAGCACATAGAAGGCGTTGTATCACTACTTTGCTTGAGTCGAACACAGACACCGAAGTCGAAGCGATCGCTGACCGTCTACGGGTGCTCCGCGACGAAATCGATTCCGCAGATGTTGCACAACTCACTGCGCTCAATGCTGTGCCTCTGCCAGCACAGATAGTTGTTGATGGATCCAGTGATGAGGAGTTAGTTAGATCGGAAGTTGAAGCGACTGGCCGCGGAAGAGGAAGAGGGTCGCGCGGCGGGCGGGTGTCGCGTGCTCGGGGCGCACGCGCGCGGGGTCGAGGCCGCGCAGAGCCCGAGCCGCCGACGCCCCCATCTCCGGTCGCTGTCACTCCCGAGCGTCGCACCCCACGTAGAACGGCCGCACAGAAAACTGCGACATGGATACAAAACTTTGCCTCAAAGGCCCGCCGCCGTGATTCGTCTGAGATTGACGACTCTGACTGAACGAACTTGAACTTTGGAACACTGTCTCAATACAAAACAAGTTCTAATTAGAAGTAGCAAGTAGAAAGTAAAGCTTTTTACAACTCTGACTCGGGTTTCAGCTTTTGTATTTAGAACATTAACGGAATTTTTGTTATAAAAAAATGTTACGCTGGTTAAAACCTGTCTAAAATTAAATCTTGTTCTGTAATAAGATGGTAAGAACATGTAATGAAACAGTTGTTTTGCTTCTTTTTGTATTCTAACTTTTATAATACCTTGTATTTAAAAAAAATGTAATGTGGTTAATAGTCGGATATAAGGTTTATTTGGGTGCTTAACACATTATCGTTCTTTCCTAAAAAGAGTTGAGGTGCATGTGCTAAATGTCCTAGAAAATGGATTAAATAATCAATTAACTGAGTCATATGGTCATACCATAAATCTTATGGGTATTCTAGACTAACGGCTCAATAAGCTCAATGATTAAAAGCTGCATTATCATTTATTACAGTCGGTCGCGACTATGGTGGTTATCATGCCTTAGGACCGCGGGTTTGTGGCTGTTGGTGGTCGTGGGCCCAGCTGTATGACGTGAATGTAAATTGAACACACCCAAAGTAGAACTGATAGCTTTGAATAGATTGCTGTAGATCCTATCCGGATTGATTGTAAAGATTACAAATAAATGAATGAATATTCGAATATTACAAATGTTTTTCATTTCTACATAGTATTATTTTGACTAACTATCAACGCACACATCAAACTACTGTACTGATCGAACATACGAAGCCCTCCTCGGGGCTCCCCTTCTGTACCTTGAAGCGAGTGCTGTTAGCGGTGTACCTAGGTTCTGACGCAGACAGTCGTCGTCGTTACGATCAATTTCAAAGGTGGGTGTCGGGCGATATCAGAGCCTCGATCAAAATCTCTGAAAGCTCTCATTGATCAACCGAGTTAACGGTTTGTTGCAGAAAGCAGTACCCCGGATACGAAAAGAGTCTTGAGCGGCGTGCAGCGGACGCTAAACTGGGCGTGAGTAGCCTGTTCTATGTTCATACTTAGTGGTCAATCAGACTGCATTAGCGGGTGCGAGGTCGGGCGCGGGCACTCGGGTCTTGGCGTCTGCGTATTCACAGTGCCGCTTCGGCGGGTGAATCAAATGGTTTAGTGAACGATACGGGCGGACTGAGCTATTAGAAACTCCCGCGCCCGCCTCATGAAGACGCGCGGCTCGCGGGAGCACTGTGAACGCAAATGGCGTCTGCATACATTTTGAATTACACGCGCCCGCGCTAGCACCCGCACCCGTCTCCACTCTGAAAGAGTACTTACTCCGGTCATGCTAGTGCGCATCTTTTGGTATAAGTATTTTACTCTTTTCCACACTGCGTTCGATAGAAGATAAGTTCACATATTTCTTACTATTCCAAATTATTCTCTTGCGGCTAGCTATGCTCGTAATAACAGAAATGGGGGGATCATGTATCATCATAAAAAATGATCTAAAATTTCAAAGAATTAAATATATTGAAGAGTTAAGTATCCCAAATTCGATAGAATGCTGTGCTTTAAAGTTAATTGAACATCCCATTGTTATTGTGCTTATATCGTGTGCCGAAATCTCGAATAAGCGATAGAAATATATTTCTTGAAATTCCGATAATATATTCTTAATAAAGAGCTACGTCATAGAGAATTAAAAATAATAATTTGTGGCGATTTTAACACAGATCTTAAAAAAAATTAATAGGCCCTCCTATTCATCATCTGAATTTGAAAATACTATTCAAAACTTTAATTTAAAATTTGGTACCAGAGAATCACCGCGTTTGAGTAGCCATACATGTATCGATAATATTAATATCATCAACAATATTAGGGGTAGCAAGAGCGAAATCATCGACTTGGCTCTTTCGGACTATACTGCACAAATTTTATCATGTCCAGTTAAAAAAAACCTGTCGCATTAAACAATGGTATACCTTTAGAAGAGATTTTTTATTTTATTTTATTTATTTAGGGATAATAAACAACTACAACATAATTATATAAACATAAGATTAATAACAAAACTAAGTGGTAATGTTGCAGTCCACTACATTATCCGCAGATAAGACATATTTAAGGATCGGTGGTTGCCACTAGATGGGCATTACCAAAATTAACAAATATTTTGAAATAGTGAATATACTTTAAAGCTAACTATAGCTACAAAACCAAATCAGATCAAAAACAATAACAATTTCGTTACTTACTTAGATAAATAATAAGAATAAGATTACAGTTATGATATTTTTTTATAATATTATATTTAAATTTATTTTTCGAGCATGCAAATATATCAACATCAATAAAATTTGAATTATAGGATTCCAACATTCTATGAATAGGGCAGCGTAAGCCAGAGTTTGTGCGACAAGAATTTAGCGCAAATAGAGTACGTGCACGAACCTGACGCACATGAACTGGTCGGGGGACAGAATAACACAGCTTACTCGTAAGATCAATGGCAACAAAATTATTGTGAACTATATCATGAAGCACATTGGCCTTCAGGCATTTACGCCAGCTCTCTAAGCTGATAAGCTTGTACTTATCAAGAAGTTGGGAGTATGACAAATAAGTCTTAGTTCCATAACATCTATAGCACATAGCACGGAGGAACTTGCGCTGGACCCTTTCTATTTGAACTACGTACTTTTGGTAGAAGGGGTTCCAAATAGGGACCGCATACTCTAACTGAGAGCGAATGAGCGTCTTATACAGATAGAGATAGGTTGAGGTACGCTTAAATTCAGTTGAAGATCTCATCACAAATCCATACATTTTAAAAGCACTATTGAATATGGCTTCGACATGTTGGTTCAGGGACAGTTTGCCATCAAAGAGAACACCTAGATCCTTTACTATAGAAATATTGTTTAAGGGGATACAGTTAAGGTTGTAATTGAAATTAAAAATTAAATTATTCTTAGTAAAGTGTATATAGTTACACTTGGGCATACTAAGATGCAGCTTATTGTCGATACAGTAGGTAGCTAGTCTGTCTAGGTCCTCCTGAAGTGACTGGCAGTCGTCCATAGTACGTATCGCTTGAAACACCTTCAAATCATCAGCGTACATCAAGAATTTTGTTTTTTTGAAACATTTCCTAATATCGTTTATATAAATAATAAATAATAGCGGTCCCAGAATAGAGCCCTGTGGAACTCCGGAAGTAATATTAACAGAGACAGACTGATGACCATTAACCACAACCCTTTGTGACCGGTTTTCGAGGAACGACACAAACCAACGCAATAAATTTCCGCGAATTCCATTGTAAGCAATTTTATTCAGCAAAATTTCATGATCGACCTTGTCAAAAGCTTTTTTAAAATCAGTGTAGACCGTATCTATTTGTAATCGCTTATCAACATTTTCAAAAAGGTAATTGGCAAATATTCACAAGTTGGATGTTGTAGATCGGCGCTTAACAAACCCATGCTGTTCAGGAATGATAATATTATGCAGAACAGGGTAAATCTCGTTGTGAACTAATCTTTCAAAAAGCTTCGACAAGGCCGGCAGAAACGAGATGGGTCTATATTGTTCGACGTTATGCATTGGGCCACTCTTATGCACTGGAGTAATGTTAGGTCGTTTCCACACCACCGGGAACACACCTTCATGCAGACATCTATTGAACAGTATATAGATCGGCTCACAAATAATATCAGCCGTGGCCTTAAAAAAGGCCGCCGGAAGACCGTCTGGTCTTGCCTGCTTAGAGGGGTCCAAACGTTTCGACTCGCTGAGTATTTTTGATTTCTCGATATGCAAATTACTAATTAAGCTACCATTCTCCGCGCACTGCTGCGGTGGACTCCACGAGTTGAGTTGCGTTGGTGACACGGGTTCGAATATGGACAAAAAAAAGTCCGAAAACATGTTGCAAACAACATCGGGATCACTTGACTTCACATTCTGGTACTGCATCGTAGACGGAATACCTGACTACCTGACTATTTTAGTAACAACAATAAAGAAAATTTTAAGCAGTTATAGAAAATCTCACGTTTTCTGACGTATTTGGCGAAAATCAAGTAAATAATGAATAATAATATAAAATGCCGATTCTGGCATTTTTATGGCAAGTTTAGTACCAATTCGATTAATGTCTGGAGATAAAATGACAACCTTTAAGTCGTGTAACCTTCCAAGTAGATTAGGCCTACTGGGAATACCACTATAAAAAACGCGCCTAGTTATTCGCCTCGCTAAGTGGTGTGGAAGAAATGACATAATTTTGCAGTTATTATCTATTTTTAACCGACTTTCTTCAAAAAGGAGGTTCTCAATTCGGTTGTTTTTTTTTGTGTTTGTTACCTCATAACTCCGTCATTTCGAAACCGATTTGGAAAATTCTTCTTTTATGTGAAAGGATATACTTCCCGATTGGTCCCATAGAAATTTCATCAATATCGGTTCAGTCATTTGGTTCCTTTTCACGTTAATTGGTAAATCACGCGACGTCTCATGAAGTCTTACATGTTACATTTGACGTACTTCCCCATTTCCAATCGAATTAGAATTTTGCACGCTTATGTATATCGCGTGATAGTGCAATATATAGATGACATGGAGCTGGAAGGTGGCCTTAGGAACTCCGTTATGAAACGACATAACCCCATCGAGTTTGGGCTCGTATGATTTGTCTTGACGAGTACTTTGTCTCTAGATGGTATCCAGGGTCTGACAATGGAGCTGGAAGGTGGCTATAGGATCTCCGTGATAAAACAACGTAACCGCATCGAGTTTGGGCTCGTTTGATTCGTCTTAATGAGAAGTTTGTCTTTAGACGGTATCCAGGGTCTGATGATGAAGCTGGAAGGTGGCCATAGGATCTCCGTAATAAAACAACGTAACCGCATCGAGTTTGAGCTCTTTTGATTTGTCTTGATGAGTAGTTTGTCTTTAGATGGTATCCAGGGTCTGATGATGGAGCTGTAAGGTGGCCATAGGATCTCCGTGATAAAACTACGTAACCACATCTAGTTTGGGCTCGTTTGATTCGTCTTAATGAGTAGTTTGTCTTTAGACGGTATCCAGGGTCTGTTAGAACTGGAAGGTGGTAGAGCCTCCGATCTCGATGGGAGTGGGTGTCATATGGGCATTCAACATGACCTTGGTTTTGTCCATGCTAATTTTTTAGTACATTTTATTTATTTTTTACCGGGGTATTATCTTTCCTTGTTAACGATATGCTGTTAATAAGGATTTGTGTTAGATACCACAACTAAAAAGGGTAAAATAAAAGCTTTTTTTTTAAAAAAAACAGACTAAAAAAAAACTCAAAATAAAAACTTTTTTGAAAAAAAAAATAACCGACTGCCAAAAAAAAACGTAAAATAAAATTACAAAAAAAAAAAAATTAAGTGGAAAATAACAACTTTCGGAAGCCGGTGGCTTTGTTTGTTTTATTGATTTTTTTGCCACCGACTTCTGTTACGTTTTTTTTTTGGCAGTCGGTTATTTTTTTTTTTTGTTTTTTTTTAAAGTCGGTTTTTTTTAAATGACACACTTGCATAACATATATATTTTTTTATATTTAACGTAGAAATGGTAATGCTCCGAGGGTTTCCGAGATTCAACCTTAAGTGGCTTATAAATAATAAATATGGCTTTTATGATGCTTTTTATGCTACAGAAAGCAATTTCCTAAGAAAGCTTAAGAATAATGAATAAAATCAAAATAATCGTTTATAACTCACTAAATAATAGCTTTATGAAGAAATGACCTCTGAGAGAATATATTGCTATTTGGTAAAGGAATAGGCTGGCAGGTTTAATTTTTCAAAATTAGGTACTTCATTTTTGAGATACGCTAAGTCTATGGAGCGTTATTTTCGGCCCACTGTGCGCCGTGCGACAATACTTGCTACTTTTGTTACTACCTACTATTAATAATTATTTTGTGTATTACTATTTGAACCAAAAATGTATTAAGACGAGCGCTAATCTCGCCGACAAACTGTTACGCAGTTCGGTGGGTGAATAAAATGAACAAAATGTTTTGTCTTCATTATTTATTTAGTGCTTCTGATGATGATGACCTAAATGTGCCACCTGAAGTACGGCTCAATTCTAATTCTGATGGCTATAATAGCTCCGATTCAGAAGAATCCATCCATCTACTTGATGATGATCGAGTATTATCAACACCACCACTTTCATCATCTTCATTGATTCGAGGGCGAAGATGAAGATGAAGGTTAAGATTGCCCTCTTCTTACTCTAGACTCCCGATGTCTAGAGTAAGAAGAGGGCAATCTTCATGCAGAGGCGCAAGAGGTGGAGGGCGGAGGTAACAATCAAACAAGTACAGGACAGGACTGAAAAAATCTGACGGAGGAAAAAATCTTTCCTCTTTATAATATTCAGTATAGACATGCAGACTACAACCCAAATTGATTGTCACATTCAGGATAAAATTCGGATGAATAAAATTCAGAAAATGTTAAAAAAATAAAAAATGAAAATGATAAATGTTTTAGATGACCGTGGCGCGTCGGTTGAAAGTGCGCGAACTAGCAGAAAAGGTAGGGATTTCAGAAAGTGGTGTACATCGTATCATTCATCTCTCAGAACTACCTTAACTAAGACATTTGTGTTTTCTTAGTTAGTTGGTTATTCCTTAGGCTGCCATCGTAGTCAACTTGTAAATATGATGAGTAAGTAAATATCAGTACAATACATGTTTTTATTTGATAAAAACTCATTCCTTATTTTACATTAAAGTAACCTAGTAGATAATTATATGGTTTAGTCGGTGAGTACGGGCACGGCGTCGTCTCGCTGGTGGAGCGCGCGGCGCTCGGCGTCGGACGTGAGCGCGCGCCGCACGTAGCCCAGCGCGGCGCTGGCGGCCTGCGCCGGGTCCTCGCCCGCGAACACCAGCTCGGGCGCGCAGCCCGCCAGCGTCAGCAGGTGCAGCGGCGCCAGCTGCCCCGGCTCCAGGCGCACGCGCAGCAGCTCGGCCACGGCCGCCAGCGCGCTCGCCGGCTCCGCGCTGCACGCCGCCAGCGCCGCCGTGCGCGCCTCCCCGTCTGCAACAAGCGGCGCGGTGAGGGGGCGCGCTGAGGGGGCCGGCTCACACACACTCACACTCACACTCACCCAGGCGCGCGGTGAGCCCGAGGTGGTACTCGGAGATCTTCTGGCCGAGGTCGGGACGTCGCGCCTCCTCGCCGCAGTCGGTGTAGCGCTCCATGGCCTTCTCGTGCGCGCGCACCAGGGCGTCCTCCTGCGCGGGCACCACTCGTTAGAACTTCTACGAACAAAGCTTTATTCGGAACTGAGTCTGGCAGTTCTGGCACATATTATAATGCAGGTTGCTGACCGAAAACTAAGCTAACTTAGTCTATCTTAGCTCGCATAGCTGACGTAGTTTTTCATACTTGTGTGCAGACTGCAAACTAAGCTATGAGAGCTAACTAAAACTGAAATTGTTCATTATTTAGCTTGTAAAATAAAATGTAAACTCTCCACTTGTTTGCCGAGATTGAATGTGTTGCCCAATATACAAGTTCTGGAATGTGTTTTCTTTGAATAATAAGTCAGTCAGTATTAATCTTATCCTTTGTGCCAATTCATCATCGAAACTTGCTTCATCGATTATATTATTGATGGCAAGCGATACATCCGCGGTCCGTCTAGCTGAATTTCACAAAACTGACTGAGCTGTCGCTTAGTGCGCGGTGTGCTTGGTGTATTTGAGGACATATTTCTACTTATGCATATTACGGCTTAGTTTTCGGTGTGCAACCTGCATAAAGGGGTTTAAATATTGTAGTATGGAGCCTAGTCAGGCTATCTATCCGCCATTTTAACTTGTTTTCAAAACAGCAGCCACGCTTGCAGCTTGAAATAATGAATAGCAATATTTGATGAGACAAATAAAACACGTTTCTTGTATGGGAGCCCTCTTCAATTATTACATTATTTATATCTTTATTATTTGTTGTTATAGCAGCAACAGAAATACATCATCTGTAAAAATTTCAACTGTTTAGCTATCAGGGTTCATGAGACAGACAGCCAGACTGACGGACAGCGGAGTCTTAGTAATAGGGTCCCGTTTTTTGGCCCCGTTTGGGTACGGAACCCTAAAAACTAATAAGGGCTTTAGGAATAAAAACCAACATTGTTTTTTTTTTAAATTAAAATTTCGATTATATAATCATCATCATAGTCTCTTTCTCAAATCAGTTGGTTCACTAATCTTCATTCTTCATAGTATAGAAGAAAGTCGCTTCCGCTATTTGTATCTTTTAAACTACGCAACGGATTTTAATGCAGTTTTCAGCAATAGATAGGATGGTCCAAGTTGGAGGTTTATATGCATAACACCAGTGGCGTGCCCGCAATGAAATGGAGGCAAGGCCCAATTAAAAAAACTCAAAGCATTTACCTTGCCCAGTACCGATTTCACACACTTTAATCCTTCACAAGGAACTTGCGGCCGTTTTCGAATTCATTTTAGTGTTAAAAAAACTACAATCACTACTAAACAGCGTTAATCATAGCAAAAACTAATCACAAAACTTTTAGAAATAAAATAAACTAAAACACAAAAAAGAAATGCACCAGTACGCAACCGCTCAAAACAAATATGAACTAATTTGAAATCGTTTGTTCGTTTCTAACACACAATGCTCTCTCAAACTTACACTGACTTACACCCACACATTTATAAAAAAGCCCTGCTTTAAATTCAATACAATTTTCGAAATAAGTACCTATAGTTTTTATCGAAAATAGAGACATTTTGCTAGAGAAAATGAAAGGTCAGAGAAGTCACATTACAAGCCAGTGGGTGTGAAAGAGAAAGCGCCGCTAGCACTGGGTCACTGACCGTAGGGCGTAGGCTATAAACTTGAACTCTTCTTTTGTATAGTGTTAGAGCGAGCCAGTCTCGCGGCCGGATCGGAGATATCAAAAATTTTTGGCAAAAATTAAAATTAATTTCTGTTTAGATTGATACAGGTGTGTGGAAACCTGGCAACGGCGCATAGCATTACGTACGTTTGGCGCGTGGAACGCAAATTTTAATATTATTAATGTTGTTTACATTTTTGTTTTTGGTAGTTTTTTTTTTTTTGCGTTGTGTTGTATGTAAGGCAAGCCGGGCTTTTCGGGTTGTATGATAGATCCGCATAACACTTGCATCTGTGCGAAGCTGGGCGGGTTGCTAGTAACACTATAAACCAGGTTGCCCAAATCGATGCAAGATGGGAGGAGTGATCCAATTTACTTGAAACTTGGCAATAATTGTGTTGTTAGTGAGTTTTGAGTTAATTAATCAAGTCACTAATAACACAATTGATGAAATATGTAGAATTATGTGTTCTAGGATATTTCGAAAATAGCCTGTTACAGGGTTAGGTTAGATCGACAAGAGAGAGTTAGAGTAACGGAGAATGTAGTGTTAAGATATGATAGGAGTATTCCACGGCCATACAAAGTGGAGGGTAGCGGGTGGTGGTAACGCTTACCTCGTTGAAGTCGCGGGTGACGCGCGCGAGGTTCTCGCGCAGGTAGGAGTACAGCTCCTCGGCCGCCAGCTGCCGCGCCGCCTTCTTGGTGGTGGCGGTGGCCACGCGCTCGTGCTGGCCGATGCGCGCGCGCATGGTGAAGTGGCGCAGGTGCGGCGGGCCCGTGTCGCCCACCAGCTCGTACTCCACGCTGGCCAGGCGGTACTCCTCGCACAGCTCCTTCAGCAGCGCCACGTAGCTGCGCGCGTCCACCGGCGCGCACGGCCCCGTCTGCGCCCGCAACATATAAATAGATGAATGTGCTTGAGGGTCAGGTTGGGTAAAATGTTAATATGAGAAAATTTCAGTCTGGAATTATGCCTGACTAACGGCAACCGGATGCCCTGTTGCCGTTAGTCGGGCCTGTAGTGAGTGCTGCCACGCTACAGTGTCGTGTACCAGCGGGTCGCAGTGCGTGCCGGCGGGCGCTCCGTAGGGCGGCGGCACGGCGTGGCCGCGGCGCGCCAGCTGCTGCAGCATCAGCCGCGCCGCCTCCTGCTTGGCCTCCTTCTTGGAGCGCGCCGACGCCTTCACCACAACGTCGCACGCCACGCAGCGGTAGTCGAACATCGCCTGGTGCTGCGGACCTGTCTGCAAACTGTGTGTCAGCAGTCACTCTTTTAAATACTTTGGGAGTCCAAAGTGAAAATAAACAAAATAAGTCATTGAAAAAGGAACTATGAGTTCTCAATCTTGAATGCTGGTTGAGCTGAATATTATTAGGGCATATAGTATAGTCTAACGGGCTGGTGTCCGCCACTCCACGTCCAATGCGCGTATTTTGCGTGCGGGTGCGGTATCTATTCGATCCACCCCAACACACCGAGGAAGACCGGCAGCGCCTTGATGTTGCTGACAATCTCGCGGAGAGTACCTGGGTTACCGAAGTATATGTCTACGTCAGGATGCCTGGAACATGAGAGATTTTGGAGGTTTGAGCAATACCAAGCTTTTATACCTATTTTATACTATTTGGTACCAGACATCAAATTACTAGTACCTCGCTAAAGAGGGAAAATTATTACGAGGAAAGTTGCCAGCCATTCTGACTTCAGAATGGCTAGACCAAACTGGTTTCACCTAGTTGTAGGCGTTATACCTAGTTGATCTTTTCGTTAAAATATACTACCTAATCAGTACCTCAACATATGTCATATCGTCATATATATAAAAGCTTGGTATTACGCAAAATCTCTCTTGGTCCAGCCAGCCTGACGCAGATGAAGTATATTTTTAGGGCATTTCAAGGATGAATTCCTCCTCGCCAGCTTGGTAGTGGGTAGTGGTGACAAAACTAATTAAGATTTTGTAGTTGTTTAGTGATAGTGTACAGTAAGTTTAGTTATGTGTTACTTACATTATACAGACGTAATGCACGAATGAGGATCATGCAGTAAATGAGCTGTGTGCCTACCTGAGATAGACATTCATATTCAGGTGTCAGGCCCATCTTCACCATCATCTCCTGCAGCACTGTCACAGCTGTCTTCATTGTGCTTCTTCAATATTTCTGAAACATTACAAGTATAGTTTTCAATAGACCTTTCTAGAATGTCTCAAAAAGCTCCAAAGTTTTATGTACATGTTAAAAATCTCAAGATCTACTACCCTTGGAAGAAGTTGTCTTGACCTCTGCGAAGGTCGATAGTCTCAGGAGGAGTCATATGAAACCGGAAGGACAAAGTAGCCGGTGTCAACGGTCAATGTTGGTTGACTGGTAATTTACATTGGCTGGTGGGTCACTGCCTTTGATTTGCATCGGTGCTGTCCTGGTTGCTGGCTAGTGGCCTGGGGAGGAGCACTCAGTCAAGCCAGCGATTTCCAACCAATACGTAATGGACACAGCGAGGTTGGTGCATCTTTCTTTAACTTTAGTTTCCTGACCAGTGGTACTAGTCTGTAGGGACTTGTGAATCCTAATATATATATTTAAGACCCACACACACACCAAGAACCCTTTTATTTCAGGGACCCCTATCGCTGGGTTCGTTTTTTTTTTTTTATTTATTTTATTCTGTGTTTAATTGTATGACCTTTTTTATATTACATTGTTAAACGAACATATTTATTTATTTTTTTCCTTATTTTCTTTGCCACGTGGCCCTCCCGGGCTTTTATTTGTGAGGGCTATGTGACAATACTCTCTACAAAATATGAGAAAGTTTGTGAATATGTTTGACAAGTCATGAGTGATACCACAGCTCAATATTATCCATATCACCAAACCCTCAGTAATACTTAATATCACTGGAGGGGCCGTGCACAAAGTTAGAGCAAAAATTATGAAAATATTGCAATAAAATTCTTGGTTAGACATACATACATAAACTCACACTGTTTTGCCAGTTCTGTGACTACTAGTTTCTTTTAGTGATGTGACAGTTGCTACAGTCATTATAATACTCACACATGTGCTTGGCAATTGTATAATAAGTGATTGAACCTTGACAATGCAAAGATACAAACTTCTGCAGCTTCCACAATAACTTCACATGCTAAACAAATAAGTTTGCCCCTATGGTTGTGGAGCAGCAATGCAATCCCCAACTTATAATATGGTTGCCTAGATATTGTGCGTTTTACACAAGCTTTAAAATTCATATCATTCAGTGGTAGAATGTGGGGTAAATTTTTTTGTAATATTTTGAACAGTATCCCATGAAAGATTAGTCTACATTAGCTAGCCTGAAACCTGGTTGAACTAATTGGACCCTTTTTCTAGTATTATAGATATGCCTGTCACCTCTTACTAAATAAGAGCAGATTATTTCTTAATGTATATATATGATGGTTACACAAACGTTGAAAAGGTACTGTCAGGGTGTAAATATTCTTTAACAGTTCCCTTATAGAGAATCACGCCTACATAATTTTATAAAGCTCCAATAGTTTTTTTTCTACAGAGTAAATAAAGACTCTGCAGCCCGTCCCCATAGTAAAATATCATTAGACTTCTTTTCATTATATGTTACTAAACTCACATCTCTTAATATTACGGAATTATTGTCAGCAAACAAAATCATTTGCAGTTGGTTTTTAAATAAATGGGGTAAATCATTATACTATACTTAAAAGAGGAAAGGACCCATTGAACCTTGTGGTGCACCCATTTTTATTTTTAAAACAGACTTTATTGTGAATTGATTCCATTTATTTGTACTTGTTGCTGTCTATCATTTCAATACGAATTCAGTGTTTAGACACGGCGGATGCCAGCCGGCGACACCTTAAGCGTTCTAGAAGACCCAAGTTATTGTTCGTTAATCTTTTATTCAGTAACTGTTGATTGCCACGAAGTCTACATATGTTGTATACAGTATCGGAACTAAAGACGCATCCAAGTTACTCTGAATCGCTTGCATTGATAACAAAATTCATAAAATAATCAATACCTTTGACAACGTAAATTCAACTTGGCTTTCGTGGAAAGGAGGAGGCACTACTATTTTGCCAATATTACGTAGGTACCATGATAGAGCGCTCGACACTGTTCTGTGAAATATAATTGTAGAGAAAATTAAAAATACGTAAAGTGCGTTATTTATGTTTTTACCGATTCTAGGTTACTGGACTGACAGATTGACTTTCAACAGTTTCAACAATGACAATCAATCATAAACTCTCTGTGCATAAACTAAAGTCCTTTCGCCGCAGGAAAGCCGGAAAGTACAGGTGACATTTGGTGACATTAGACGGCATAACATTTTTAGTGGTGGGATGTTTATGATCGATAGTCGATATTTTTTAAATTTTATCTAAAACGCATCTCATAGCTAAAATACTCGTTTCTTTATTTAATTAACTACTAGCTGACCCGCACAACTTCGTTTGCGTTACATAATGCAATTAAATAATATTGCGACTACCCTACCCTACTTACCCTACCTACCCTACCTAAACTACCTACCCTACTTACCCTACTTACCCTACCTTACCTTACCCTACCCCACCCTACCTATCTACCTACCTACCTACCTTACTCTACCCCACCCTACCTATACCTACCTACCTACCTTACCCTACCCCACCCTACCTATCTACCTACCTACCTTACCTTACCCTACCCCACCGTACCTAACTACCTACCTACCTTAGCCGAGCCCACCCTACCTACCTTGGCCGAGCCCACCCTACCTACCTACCTACCCTCCCTACCTACCTTACCCTAACTTACCCTACCCTTCCATACCTAACCTACCTACCTACCTACCTATCTACCTAGTACGTACTTCCCTAGTACCTACCTACCCTACCTACCTCCCTAGTACCTATCTACCCTAGCCCTACCTACCTACCCTTCCTACCTACATACCTAGTAAAGGATCTATTCTTTATCTCTCAAATTAAACGAATATTAGAATAATATAAACGGATTTAATTGTAAAAAGTATTCGGTTCAACCGTCGAATAACGAATGAATTCAAATTCACCTCGCATTCAAACGTCAAAAATGTTATACCAAGTGTTGTCTTATTTAACTCTGATTCGATACAATTAAATAAGACTCTTCCCTGTTGTCTTATTAATAGTGGTATTAATACCTAACTGTACGTCACCGATGTAATCGTCCCATAAGTTGTCATTTCGGCCATGGCATTTTGTACTCAGAGCATCAATTATGATTCGGTTAAACCTTTCGACCTGTCCATTCGCTCTTGGAGTAGCTACTGCATTTAAGATGTGCTTTATTCCTAATTAAAAAATCTTAAATTTTGCACTTGTGAAACAAGAGCCACGATCCGTTATAAGACGAGAAGGAACGCCGAAATAACTAAAATGTTCCTTAAATGGCGTGATTGCTGTAGTCGTCTTAGTATCTTTTACAGCTCGTATATTAATAAATTTTGTAAAAGCATCTATAATAACAAGCAAATACATATTGCCTCTCTTAGAGCGAATGAACGGGCCCAGATGATCGGCATGAAGTGTATGGAATGGTTTCTCCAACTTAGGTATGGGATGAAGCACTCCTTCTTTGGGATGAAGCACTCCTTCTTCCTTATGATGCGCACACTCCAGACAAGCTAAGACGTGTTTCTTAGTAAACTTACGCATTTTTGGAAACCAAAATATGCTTCTGATATGACTCAAAGTTTTTTCGAAGCCAAAATGGCCAACCTCATCATGGTTCATGCGCAGCACTTGCCACCTACAACCCCTCGGAACTACCCAACGCAATCTTTCGTCTAAAATTGTATACACATAACTAACTTTCAACAGATAATTCTTACGCACGTCAGCGACAAACTTTGTCATCTTCTAAGATGTCTCTTATACGTTTTATTTCGCTATTCTCACCCTGTACAGTAGCGATCCAGTCACGAACATCTACGTGTAAAACATCAAAAACATGCTCCGTATCCATATCGGTTGGCTCACTGACAGGAGCACGACTAAGAGTATTACTATACTCTCGCCCCCTCATAGTCGGTAAGTTGCTATCAGTCCACGTGATTCCCCTCCTAACAGCCTCACTGTGACGAATCAACGTCCATTGGCTACCCAAATCCACGTAACCTTGAATAACTTTGCCGTTGAGTTTCAGATACATTAAATATTTGTTGTCATTAGAATTATTTGTTTCAATACGCATCACGTCTTTTCCTTTAGGTTTATCAAGTTTGTTAACCGAGTCAAAGGGTAGTCTGGGACAGTTAATTGACAAGTGACCTAATTTGGCACAAACATTACACTTCAATATCTTTTTAGTGCATTTAGAACTGAAATTCCCAGGTTCATTGCAGTTAAAGCATACAATTGACGCATTATTGTTTGACTTCGAAGTCTTAGTTTCACTGCCATTAGCCGTCTGCTTAGAACTATTACTAGATAATGAAGAGTTAGTGTTGTTACGTTTATCAAAGTTCACCCTTGACCTGTCTGGTTCACGAAGGTGTTGCTTGATTGATTGAAAATATGTGAGAACCTGCTCTGGCTCCTGACATTTAGCTGCTTTCGCGCTTAATCTCAATGACCGATCCTCAATCCCATATAATAGGCAATCTACCGCTCGTTTACCATGTATTTCGCATCGATTTAGCAGATTAATTTTATCATAGTAATAATGTTCTAACGAATCGTTAAATTTCACACGTTTTGACAACATCTCGGTTAGTAATTCGGCATAGTCTTCGCTACTCGGAAATGACTGCTCCAGTTTGCCCTTCCACTCGGACCATGAATACGACATAGATGGAAGGGCCTGGTACCACGATTTGGCAATCCCTGACAGTTTAGGCAGAGCGTAATGTATTATCTGATCTCCCCAGCCGTAGAGCCTCGCACGTTCCTCAACTTTATTGATCCACATAACTATAGTCCGACTCTTAACCATAGGGTCAAAATCTGGAATCACATTGCCCAGCATGGGAAATTTGTTACCCTGAGGTCGAGTATTGGTTAAAGCTTCCACTAAAGTAGCAAAAAACGCTTGGGTGTCACTATTAAGAACATTGGAGGTACCCACGTGACCAGGAAGTGGAGGTGTGTGACGCTCGATGCTGGATTCTGAGCGCCTGCTGCGGCCTCGCCTGTTGCGTTTCCCATCCAAGCCCCGGCTGGGACGATGTCGCCGACGCTGCTCGTAGCAGCTGCTCCGACTGCGATACCCGTCACGGCTGCGACTCCAGTTCGGTTGGTGACGGCGTCTTACAGGCTGCTCACGGGAACAGCGGCCTCCACTATGAAGAGATTCCAACGAACCATCGCGATTGCTCGATCGATGCCTTCGCTGCTTCCGTTTATGTGTAGTGCTTGTTCTTGTTTCTCTGATCCGGTCACGACGACGTTTACGCTCGCTGCTCTTGCGATTACCGCTAGTTTTATCCATTTTTATTCAGAGAATAACCAGTAACTTTCGTACACAGCAAAAATACGCGGTTATTTGGGTAATAATTCGTCAAAATTGTAGGCGTGATTAACTTATGCCACTTCTGAGATAAAGGATCTATTCTTTATCTCTCAAATTAAACGAATATAAAAAAATAATATAAACGGATTTAATTGTAAAAAGCGTTCGGTTCAACCGTCGAACAACGAATCAATTCAAATTCACCTCGCATTCAAACGTCAAAAATGTCATATCAAGTGTTGTCTTATTATTAACTCTGAATCGATACAATTAAATAATCGATTTAATATTTTACTAAAATAATAATAAGTTCTATTACTAATATTTTAATATTATTAAATTTAATACTAATATATTGTATTCATGGTTGCATACTAGATAGGATTTTATAACAATAGCTACGCCTTGAATAATTAACCTTACACTACTACCTACCTACCCTATCTCCCTAGTGCCTACCTACCCTAGCCCTACCTACCTACCCTTCCTACCTACACTATATTCCTAGTACCTACCTACCCTACCTCCCTAGTACCTACCTACCTACGTGACGTGGGCTATCAGTTGCGCTAATTTATTTAAAAACGCTTTTATTCATTTTTTTTTCTGTGATCGCGGTCGTCGGGATAAAAAGTATCCTATGTCCATCTCCCGGTTCTAAGCTACCTCTCCACCAATTTTCAGCCAAATCGGTTCATCCGTTCTTGAGTTATAAATAGTGTAACTAACACGACTTTCTTTTATACAACATAGCTGACCCGCGCAACTTCGTTTGCGTCACATAATGCAATTAAATAATATTGCGACTACCCTACCCTACCTACCCTACTTACCCTACCTACCCTACCTAAACTACCTAAACTACCTACCCTACCTAAACTACCTACCCTACTTACCCTACCTATCCAACCTACCCTACCTACCCTACCCTACCCTACCCTACCTACCCACCCTACTTACCCTACTTACCCTACTTACCCTACCTACCCAACCTACCCTACCTACCCTACCCTACCCTACCCTACCCTACCCTACCTACCCTACCCAACCTACCTCCCTAGTACCTACCTACCCTACCTACCTCCCTAGTACCTACCTACCCTAGCCCTACCTACCTACCCTTCCTACCTACATTCCTAGTACCTACCGACCCTACCTCCCTTGTATCTACCTACCTACGTGACGTGCGCTAATTTATTTAAAAACGCTTTTATTCATATTTTTTTTCCGTGAACGACGCGGTCGACGGGATAAAAAGTATCCTATGTCCGTCTCCCGGTTCTAAGCTACCTCCCCAACAATTTTCAGCCAAATCGGTTCTGCCGTTCATGAGTTATAAGTGGTGTAACTAACACGACTTTCTTTTATACAACATAGCTGACCCGCGCAACTTCGTTTGCGTCACATAATGCAATTAAATAATATTGCGACTACCCTACCCTACCTACCCTACTTACCCTACCTACCCTACCTAAACTACCTAAACTACCTACCCTACCTAAACTACCTACCCTACTTACCCTACCTATCCAACCTACCCTACCTACCCTACCCTACCCTACCCTACCTACCCTACTTACCCTACTTACCCTACCTACCCAACCTACCCTACCTACCCTACCCTACCCTACCCTACCCTACCCTACCCTACCCTACCCTACCTACCCTACCCAACCTACCTCCCTAGTACCTACCTACCCTACCTACCTCCCTAGTACCTACCTACCCTAGCCCTACCTACCTACCCTAGCCCTACCTACCTACCCTTCCTACCTACATTCCTAGTACCTACCGACCCTACCTCCCTTGTATCTACCTACCTACGTGACGTGCGCTAATTTATTTAAAAACGCTTTTATTCATATTTTTTTTCCGTGAACGACGCGGTCGACGGGATAAAAAGTATCCTATGTCCGTCTCCCGGTTCTAAGCTACCTCCCCAACAATTTTCAGCCAAATCGGTTCTGCCGTTCATGAGTTATAAGTGGTGTAACTAACACGACTTTCTTTTATACAACACTAGCTGACCCGCGCAACTTCGTTTACGTCACATAATGCAATTAAATAATATTTCGACTACCCTACCTACCCTATCCTACCCTACCTACCCTACCCTACCTACCCTACCCTACCTACCCTACCCTACCCTACCTACCCTACCTATCCAACCTACCCTACCTACCCTACCCTACCCTACCCTACCTACCCTACTTACCCTACTTACCCTACTTACCCTACTTACACTACCAAAACTACCTACCCTACTTACCCTACCTACCCAACCTACCCTACCTACCCTACCCTACCCTACCCTACCCTACCCTACCCTACCCTACCCTACCCTACCCTACCTACCCTACCCTACCTACCTCCCTAGTACCTAGCTACCCTACCTACCTCCCTAGTACCTAGCTACCTACCTACCTCCCTAGTACCTACCTACCTTAGCCCTACCTACCTCCCCAGTACCTACCTACCTACCCTGCCTACCTACATTCCTAGTACCTACCTATCCTACCTCCCCAGTACCTACCTACCTACGTGACGTGGGCTATCAGTTGCGCTAATTTATTTAAAAACGTTTTTATTCATATTTTTTCTGCGTGAACGCGTTCGTCGGGATAAAAAGTATCCTATGTCCGTCTCCCGGTTCTAAGCTACCTCCCCACCAATTTTCAGCCAAATCGGTTCAGCAGTTCTGGAGTTACAAGTGGTGTAACTAACACGACTTTCTTTTATATATATAGATAGCTGACCCGCGCAACTTCGTTTGCGTCACATAATGCAATTAAATAATATTGCGACTACCCTACCCTACCTACCCTACTTACCCTACCTACCCTACCTAAACTACCTAAACTACCTACCCTACCTAAACTACCTACCCTACTTACCCTACCTATCCAACCTACCCTACCTACCCTACCCTACCCTACCCTACCTACCCTACTTACCCTACTTACCCTACCTACCCAACCTACCCTACCTACCCTACCCTACCCTACCCTACCCTACCCTACCCTACCCTACCTACCCTACCCAACCTACCTCCCTAGTACCTACCTACCCTACCTACCTCCCTAGTACCTACCTACCCTAGCCCTACCTACCTACCCTAGCCCTACCTACCTACCCTTCCTACCTACATTCCTAGTACCTACCAACCCTACCTCCCTTGTATCTACCTACCTACGTGACGTGCGCTAATTTATTTAAAAACGCTTTTATTCATATTTTTTTTCCGTGAACGACGCGGTCGACGGGATAAAAAGTATCCTATGTCCGTCTCCCGGTTCTAAGCTACCTCCCCAACAATTTTCAGCCAAATCGGTTCTGCCGTTCATGAGTTATAAGTGGTGTAACTAACACGACTTTCTTTTATATATATATAGATAAATATATATATATATATAATATAGATGTAACGGAAAGGGTATAGTAAGCCGAAAGGGGGTCACACAACTCGTCATTCGGAACCACTTTTGTTCTACGACTTTGGAAATTCGTGAAAAAAAAATTCTACTCCCCATACTAAAAAAGTCACGTGACGAATAAAGTTTGTATGGAGATGCAAATCGAATTTTCCAAAGTCTTATAACAAAAGTTGTTCAGAATGACGCGTTGTGTAACCCCCTTTCGGCTATATATACACTTTCCGTTACACGTTGTATATATAGATAATAATTCATTTTAAAATGCCTATGTATTTAATACAAAAAGATTACAAAAAAACGTGCGGAGTGTGGAGTGCGGAGCGCGCTCGTGAGTGGCGCCTCGCGGAGCAAGTTAGTTCGCGCGCGCGGTTCCACTGGCAGCCGCGGCTGACGACGACGACCCACATACCCGTCAGGCACGACTAGTTCCACCCTTCGCAATATATCCGCATTGTGTATCTTCCCTCTAATTACCTTAATGATCTAAGTCACGTGTAGTGTGAGTTGCCTCCTGACCTCTAGTTCATTATATCCTACCATTCCCAAGACAAATAGAGTTGGATACATCAATGGATAAAATGGGTATACCCCATATTCCCTCATATATTTGTACAGAGCAGCGGTGGCCCAGTGGTATTGACCCCAACATACGAACAGTAAGCCGTGGGTTCGAACCCAGGCAGGCGCATTACTTTGTGTAATTTATTTAATCACCACTGCTCTCAAAAACAGTGAAGGAAAACATCTTGAGGAAACAGGCATGTCCTAGAACCAAAAATTCGAAGACATGTGACATCTACCAATCCGCACTGGGCCCGCGTGGTGGATTATAGCCCATTCCCTCTCATAGAGAGGAAGCCTGTGCCCAGCAGTGGGAACATTATAGGCTGATGAAGTGATGATGATGATGATGATTTGTACCTCATAAATTTATTTTGTACTCGTTGCAACATGAGACTATACTTAGTTTAATGTGGAGCCTAGATAACTGCATTACATTCTAGTTGGCTTCTTACTAAAGCATTATATAATGCCGTTATAGCTTTAATATTTGTGAAGCCCTTAACCATTCTTAGCACAAACCCTAAGTTTCTATATGCTTTTTTGCATACCTTAACTATATGATCACGTAATGTGAGGTAAAACGAACTACCAAATCTCTGACTTCAGTGGCCCTATACATCGGCACCCCGTCGACCCTATAAGTATGCGTGATGAGTGCGTGTGCGCGCGAGAAACAATAATAATGAAAATACATAAATAATGAAATAATAATGTATGCTCTGTTGTACAGTCAGCTCCAGAGAAAAGGAACCCCCTTTGGTAATGACATCAAACCATTTTAAGTTTTGGTAGTATAATGTAAATGGCGAGTTGGTTTAGTGGTAAAGACTTATACTGCTCGGCAATGCAATGGTCACGAGTTCAAGGATGTTTTTATTCTTTTTTTTAGTTTCTTTAATAGATGATTAGGTTATTTTCGTTAATTATTATTTAAGAAATCAAATGTTACAGTAGGTTTGAGGTTTGTAAGAAAAGCTAGGCATGTTGCATAAACAATATTCATTTATTTCTCTAATTATTTTTCTACAATAAAATTTTTCGTCCATCTTTATCTGACTTAAAGCACTTTTCGTCGGTAAATATAACTATTTCGTATTCCCAGTCGAAATAACGAGTAGCAAAATTTACTCTGTTGGTGCGGTGATCGTCAGTAAGCTTTATTTTTCTGGCTGGTTTATAACTATGGATGTTCCCAGAGTGTAGATGTCGCCGAACAGTGCTAAGCGACACTCCAAAAGTTTCAGCACCTGAACGCGTAGTTTTGAAGGGTGCCACTGAGTGAACTTCCACAATATTACGGTGTCGCTCCGACTCATTAGTGTAAGCAATTGGGCGAGGGCCTTGGCGATCACATTTCACATCGCCCGTCGCTTGATACCTTTGTATCCATCTACGAACAGTTTTTCTCTGTAATGAAAATGCTAATATTAGAAATAAAAAAAAAAACCAACTTGTCAGTAACAATGCAACATTATTGCAACAATAATATATGTGTATGTGTGATATGTGTGTGTCTGTGTGTGTTTATAACGTAAATCTTACCGTTATGCCCATATCTGGTGCTATTTTCTTTATGCTTTGTTCCTGTTCCCAGAGAACAACAATTTTAGCCTTCAAAAAAGTTGTTAATCGAACCATGGATATAGTATATTATCCTTAAGAGATAGACATAAGCCATAGTGGACTTTTCTGTAGACCTATATAAGATATACAATTCTACCATTCATCATTTTGTTATATCTTAAAGGGCAGCGTTTTCGTTGAAAGCTCCCCCAGACGGCTTATTTTTTTCCAACACCTCCAACAAATATCATTATATTTTAGCCAATCTGTACAAGAACTTGACGAATTATATACTAAAAAATTCCTCGAGAACCACTCTATCTATTTAAGAAAACAACATGAAAATCAGTGCAGTAATTTTTGAGTTTATCGCGAACAGACAGATAGACGCGGCGGAGAACATTGTGTTATAATATGTAGTGCTATTGGGTTCGGCTTCCAGTACATCCGGATGCAGCTGAATACCAGTATTTTACATGGAACGACTGTCTATCTGCCTTCCACAACCCAGTTAGTTATGGGTAATACGATACCCTTTGGTAGAAATACAGTGAAATTAGTGATAGCTTTAATTTCCACATCTGGTGTTCCAGATCTTCAATTTTTATTCGTCAACAGAGAGTGCTCATCAGGCTGAACAACTTTTGCTAAGATGTCATTCCTATATATATTATAGTGTAACTGGGCTCTTGGAGCTCCACGACAGGTGTTCCACATCTTCAATTTTTATACGTCAACAGAGAGTGCTTATCAGTCTGAACAACTCTTGCTAAGACGTCATTCCTATATATGTTATAGTGTGGCTGGGCTCTTGGAGTTCCACATCAGCTGTTTCAGATCTTCAAATTTATTCTCTTAGCAGAAAATGCTCATTACGTGGAACAATTTTTACTATGGTACCATTTTTGTATCTCTTATAGTTTAGCTGGTCTGTTGCGGTTCTGCATCAGGTGTTCAAGTTTCCAAGATAAAGTACAGCCTATGTGTTGCCCAGACTTAATACCTATACAACAAAAAAAAATCATTCAAATCCGTCGAGTAGTTCCGAAGATTAGCGTGTACAGACAAACAGACAGAATTTTTTTTTGAATTCGTGCTCTATTACTGTTTCTAGACACCCCCCAATTTTTTTTTTTAATATATTCAATGTACAGACACAGTTTTTTTACTGTCTTATTATATGTATAGATAGATAAATACCCTCAGTCACAGTTAAATTCAACCTTAACTTGCAGTTCATAAAGCAGTTAAGTTTCTGAAGTAAAATTACGGTAGTGCAACAATCGGAATCGAGCATATTCTATTTAACCAAACAAGAAATCTATGCTAATTTCAACCTTATCTTTTAGTTAACTAAGGAGTTACGTATTGCATTTTGTAAAACAAGACGGTAAGGTGCTAATGTTATCGCAAGTGGTGGAAGTTGAAATTTAAACCTTAATATCTAGGAGATTAGATCGTTATCAATCTTGTTCGATAAAAGGAGTAATGCTATTCGAATTTTCGTTGAGATTGCTAATTGAGCCAATAGCTTAGTGGTATAAGGCACGGTCTAAATAATCCACTGGCGCCTGGTGATGCGGGTTCGTATCCTTAACCCCACGTATAGTGTCTTTTTGTAAGTTATCTTGGTTCGGCCAGAATCCGAAAATACCATAATTATAATTATTAAAAACATGCATATAATATTTGAATCAACTCGGCGGATGCTCGGGCAGAGATGGGTGCGGCGGCGGGGAAGGGAGCTGCTCGGGGCCAGAGTCACGTGACGCGCCCGCCGTCGCTCGGGCGATATTCTTTAAAGACTTGGGGGGTTCCTTTTCTTTGACGCTGACTGACATACAGACGCCAGCACCGGGAAAATCTGACAGTTTCGGGTAGCTTTACCTGCTGGCGTCTGTAGCTCAAAAGATGTCTAAGAAATAGACGTAAGAGAAATCACCAGGCGCTTTTTAACCTAACTGCGACCCTCCGTGACTGAGTGGTCGCAGGCTTGGCCGCCACTAAACCCAGCTGGCGTCGGGTAGGTAAAGTAGTCACCAGCGCTAGGGCCTGCGCAGTTGAGAGCCC
Source organism: Lycophotia porphyrea (assembly GCA_950005105.1). NCBI lineage: Eukaryota > Metazoa > Arthropoda > Insecta > Lepidoptera > Noctuidae > Lycophotia > Lycophotia porphyrea. The sequence goes on from OX465392.1 coordinate 419,231, forward strand.
CCACCGCGATTAACTCCGGTGGCCGGAGCCCCCTTATACATCCGCCTCCGCCTACGGCTCATCAAGTCGACCCTCCCCTGCTGGCCGTCACTGGCCATCTGGAAGAGATCGGCAGCACCACCGACGATGCTTTCGCGCTCGCCTGGCAGGTGCAGAGGAACAGGCGTCAGGATAAGAAAATCAAACAACACCGCGTCAGCCCCACCACAGACTGCTCCGGCTCCTTCGGCAGATAATGCTAGGAGGAGAAACAGGCTGTCCAGGAAGGAGCGGCGTCAGTTAGGTGGAAAGGTAAGACTCCACAATGTACACAGGGCAATCCTGCGGGCCCGGTTAAACCGACTAGTGGTAACCTTAACTTCTCCGCAGGCAAGCGAGCGCACACTAGCTGACCAGGACCGAGCCAACCGCCAACTAGTACCGCGGAGGGACCAGCCCAGCATACAGCAAAGCGATCCATTCTGATGGATCAGGCCACGGCCAAGCGAGCTCTCAATGAGACCTCATCGCCTCGAGGGGAGCGCAAGCAGCCGCGTCTTGACAAATAAATCTTGTTACAAATAAATAGGATTCCCGTAATGTGCTTTGTGTACATACTTATCGTGGAATAACGTGAGCGTTGGGTAGAAGTAAATTTTAATAGTTTTATTTTTCAAATGTTGTACCTATCTAATAGACGAAGTAAAGGTTTACCCTTATTATATGCTAAATAACTTGTGTTCTCAGAAAAAAATACACTATTCGACAGGAAGGCTGCGTCTTTTTTATTTCTTATTGATTTCTGTTACACACTGGTTTTGATTTTTTTGTAGCGCTTCCTACCCCGCTCCGGCCAAGTCCGCGTCAGACACTCCGGGCAACACGGCTCCGGCGCGATCTCTGAACACACACACGGCGGCTTTGGACGCAACAGCTCTATGAGTTCAAACAAAGTCAGCATTAGCATGTAGAAGAAGGCGAGCCATGCGGAATTCATAAGAAAATCGTGCGTGAATTGTGGATCGGGTATGATGATGACGTTAGGCGCGCGCGCCATGCAGTCAGCACGCGAGGCGATAGTCGTGTGAGTCTCGAGCGGCCTGCGCGCGCAGGTAGCGCCGGCCCCAGTACAGCAGCGAGTGCACGAGCAGGATGCACGAGTACAGGATCAGCACGCGGATCACAGCGCACGCGGCGTAGGCCCCTGTGTCCACGTTCTCGTGACGGGTCCGCCCCATGTTCAGCGGCGGCTGCCCCAGCCCCGCTTTCCTCTGCAAACGCAATTATTGCTTACACTTCATTGTTCCCAAGGCGAGGGTTGTTTTTGGATGCATATAGTGTGTTGTATGGTTGACTTTTAGTGTTGTGGTTGTATTCTAGCTCCGCTCTGGTGGCTTAAAATGACAGCTTTGGTTTAACGCTTACTGTCATTCATTAAAGAGTTTCAGATTATACCTACGTTTAATCTATGGTAAAGTAAATGATGAGAAATAGAGAAGTATTAAGAAGAAGACAATAAGGGCAAGAGAATGATTATAATAATTATATGGTTAACTCATGTCAAGATCTTTGGTCCTGGAATAATTTAAGTGCCTACTGCTGTGTAGTTCAGATAGCGGACGACGCGACGAGTTCCCTTAATCACCGCCATTGCCACCCCGCAATGGCGGTGGAGGTGGAGGGCAAAATTATGGAAATACCCATGAATTTACCTATTTTTGGTAGGGAATTATGGGGGTACAGGTAGGAAGTGTCCCATAATTCTGCTGCTATATTTTTCAGATTGTCTAAAGTATTAAAAAGAAAATTAACTATCTGAGTCTTTCTCAATGCAAGAATATTGTTCCATAGCCTGTCATACCCTTGCTCCACGTTACCCGACAACCGACCCCAAGTCGGCACAACACGTTTGTTTCTTCCATTTTCCTCTGTCAACCGTCACGTACACCTTTTTGTTTCATATCATTCCTCACACAAAATATCTATCGTATTCTTGGTCACCCTCTCCATCTATCAACATTAACATTCACATTCATTCATTTATTAACATCTATATTCAGCACTTTTTTAGTCACATGCGTTTCCTCCCTCCTCATCACATGCTCATACCAAGACAGGCGACTCCCTTTCAACTTTTCTGTAACTGGCGCAACTTTCAAACTTCCTATAATATACTCATTCCTTAGTTTGTTCATTCTTGTCACACATCCACCTCAACATTCTCATCTCCGCTACATGCATTTTTTTTCATTCATCTTCTTCGCAGCCAATCCGATCCATGCCTACAGTACGACAGGTCTAATCACGGACTTGTGCTACTTCACCATCGCCTTAGACAAGCGACCCGAGGAACAGGAAATCGGAACAGATCGCTATGGGCGTTCCGGCAAGAGTTAGGGACTGAAGAGACCGCGCGCCGCAAATACAGAATTTCAGGCCAACATTCTTCAGTCTTTGCCACCACGTCTCCAATTTGGTCTGTACTTCTAGGTCACTCTCGGCAACCAACATAATATTGTCGGTAAACAGCATACCATTGTTATTTTATTAGTCCCGAATTCTCATCCGCCGTGCACTGTTTCATAATTCCCTCTCATTCTTCCAACATGTCCATTAAACTCCCCTCCAACTATCAACTTCTCATGCACCGAGATGTTCATCAAAACCGCAAAACGGTGTCTATATCCTTCCAAAACTTTTCCTTTACTCTATCATCACATCCCACTTGCGGAGCATAAATATTAATTACATTCAGCATAAAATTTTCCAATATAACTTTAACAAATAACAATCGATCATTAATCCTTTTTACATCCATCACGCTTTCTTTCAAGTTACTATCTAATTAGATCATAGCCTTTGAAAATGGTAAAAAGTGAAAAAAAAAAAAAATTGTAGGATGAAACCCATTGGAAAAGGAAGAGAATGTAACAAGGTAGGCTCGGGTCTATGTTCCATCGTGGCCATCCGTGTAAAACGTGAAACGTTACTTTTTGCAATACCACATCTTTGTTGGTCTCCGCGGCTATCTTAGCAACGTCCAGCTCCCAGCCGCTCGGCGTCTCCTCCAGCAGCAGCACGTCACGCAGCACCTCCTCCTGCAAGCTCGACGTGTCCGGAGCGGTCCACCTGCTCAAAGCGTCCGCATTGCCGATTAATTTACCATCCCGGTACTGTATACTGTAATTATAACTAGAAAGTTTCAATGACCAGCGCAACATTCTCGGTGATATCTGGTCTGGAATTGGTTTTGCGGGATTGAATAAACCGATCAACGGCTTATGATCTGTCACAATACAAAATTTACGACCCGCTAAGAATTCGTGAAACTTTGTCAATCCAAATATAATAGCCAGGGCCTCCTTATCAATCTGCCCATATCGTCTCTCATGCGCCTGTAGTGTCCGTGAAGCCATCATCACTGGCCGCTCTGACGTGTGCTATAATCGCTCCGAGACCGTATTCCGATGAATCACAAATAAGAAGTAGTTCTTTCTGCAAGTCATAGCCCACCAACGTGCGATCTGATGACAGTAATCGCTTCGCCTCCACAAATGCTTCCTGTTCCTTCTCACTCCAGCTCCAAGGTCTTTTTGATTCTAAAAGTCGATACAGTGGTTCCAACACAGTGCTCTTGTCAGGCAAGAATTTTTCATAGAAATTATATAAGCCCAGGAAGGCACGCAAGGTCTCTCTGTTGGTTGGCGCCGACTTTTCCTGAATCTCCTTGACTTTCGCAGGTGCTGGATGAAGTCCCTCTGAATTAATCATGTGCCCTAGAAATGTAATACTGTTCGCAGCGAACACGCATTTCTTTACGTTGAGGCGGAGTCCCATCTGTTGCAGTTTGCTCAATACTTCTCTAAGTCTCCGGTTGTGTTCTTCCATCGTGGCTCCAGTGACAGCGATATAATCTAATAGACACGCCACTCCGTCCATACCCGCTAACGCCGTTGACATAAGACGCTAGAAAATCGCTGGCGCCGCACTGACACCAAATGGCAGGCGATTCACTTTCATTAGACCAATAGTGGTGTTCAGCGTGAGCAGCATAGCTGTCGCGTCATCTACCGTCAGTTGTGTATACGCGTTTTTTAAGTCCAGCTTACTAAATATTCTGCCGCCACTAAGTCTCACAAACGCTTCCACCGACGTCGGCAGCAGATAGATGTCTGTATCTATAGCGGAGTTCACCGTGACACGATAATCACCACACATTCTTACTGTTCCGTCTTCTTTTATCACCGGCGTCACTGGTGTCCCCCACTCAGAATAACGGACAGGTGTCAGTACACCCGCCTCCACCATCTCGTTTAACTGTCTAATGACTTTTTCCTTAAGAGGGTAAGGCACCACGCGCGCCTTAAAGAAACGGGGCGTAGCATCCGGCCGCACGTGAAGTGACACCTCAGGACCTTTGTACTCGCCGAGTCCTTCTTTAAATAGTTCTGAAAATTCTTTTTTATATTGTTCTATCTCCTCTTCAGCCCAGCACAATCCTGATACCTGAAGGCCCAGTGTATGGAACCAGTTCCTGCCCAGCAGATTTGGTCCGTTCCCCGACACCATGACCAGTTCACATTGCGCTTCCTAATTACCTAGCACAACCCGCACGTCTGCTAGTCCTAATTCTTTCAAAGGGTCTTGAGTCCATGTCACGAGCTTTAGATTGGTAGCTCGTAGGGGTGGGGGCGTCAACCACAGCTTCTTGTATGTCTCTTCCGACATAATGGTACGCGATGCACCCGAGTCCACTTCCATAGATGTCTGAACGCCGTCTATCCTAACGTCTGTGGTAATAGGTGGTGAGTAATTATCCACGCAGACGTATACGCCCATCATCTTCTCAGCTGAAGTGTATTGGCTTCCCTCGTATTGGCTTCCCTCGTGTGAACTCGTGTCGTTCACCTGGTGTACACGACCTGGCTTCTTGGCGCAGGCCGCCGCAATGTGCCCAAACTTTTTGCAGTAGAAGCACTTCGCCTTAACAAACGGACAGCGCTCGCCCGACCTGTGCGCGCGTGCACACCGTCGACACTCGTTCGAGTTAACATTACCAATGTCCATAGGTTCAGTCTCCATGACACTGGACGGAGTTTGCTTAGAGTCACTAGCCACACACGCAGGGTACAAATCAGGGAACGTCACTTGATAATCCAGACACATCTGTAACGCGACTTCGTATGTCAAGTCTTTCTTTTTCAATAAGTCGCGTCGCAAGCGATCGTCCCGCACCCCCAGCACTAGTCGGTCTCTCAGCTGGCGTTTCAAGTCAATGAAGTTGCATTTTGCCCCAAGCAGACTTATAGCCGCCACAAAGTCTTGCACGCTTTCACCTTGCACTTGTTGACGTTTGTAAAATTTTCCCGCTTGCAAAATTTCGTTAACCTCGGGTTCATAAAACTTATCCAAAACACTAAAAATGTCCACTAAAGGTACTTCCGTAGGACGTTTTGGAACTAAAAGTGATGCAATTAACGCGTAAGTGTCCTTGCCGCACTGGGAAAGAAATAGCGATCGTCCCTTGTCGAGGTTATGTTTGTCACAACCGCCGTATCAAGCGCGCACATTAATTGTTCTTTATAATCACACCACTTATCAGTCGTTGGGTTAAATTGTCCGGGAAACACTGTATTCGTGACATTTGTCGTCATTTTCACCGCAATTCAACTTATTTTCCGTAGTCGCCAATAAAAGATACAACCAAGTCGAGATCAGAAAGCAAACTGTTTTATTTCCTTTATACCCTCAATACAGAAATGTTACAATTGACAACTAATGAAAACCGTCAACAAGGTTCAAACATAACACTGTTCAATACTACATTATGGTACAAGTGTGTAATGTTGGTGATTACCGCTGAGGCGCCATTGAGGCCCGAGCCGTTAGGTGAGGGTCTTAAGAGAGCCGAAGACGGTAATCATCAATACACACGTGTATCATACGACGTTTTTCAACACACTTGTGTAGAAAATAATACTAAAAAATCATTTTATTAAGTAGATAAAAAGTTTATTTAGATAAACAATTAGTAAATGTGCGGTTAGTAAAATTATAAATAACTGTTTTTGATGGTCATGGTTCTCTATGTCTTTTACAGTTATATTTGTTAGTTCTTGTATCCTGCATGCACCAGTTAAACCAAATATTAAAGCAACCTGAAAAAAACAAACTACAATTAATTAAGTTCAACACACAAAACAGGCTGAAGTCGCGTAGATATTTAAAATTAATTAAACTGATATTGGTTATCTGGAGACGATAAAATCTTTGATTTCTTGCTTCTAAATCCATCGGATAGTCTCTTTAGATAAGCTGACAAATTAGAGTATGTTTTTAAGCTCATTCCATTCTTTGTTCGGACTGTTCTTTTTAACATTGAGTCGTTATTATTCTAAGCATTGAGTACACCAAGAGCTAGGTTTGCACTTAGAAGATAAGTCTTTAAAGTACGTCATGAACACATTTTCTGAAAAAGACTGCGTATTCTTGTTGTTTTGCCATTGAATGAAATTTTGGTACGCTAATAGATATTTGTCCTTGGACTTTTCAGGTAGGTAGTAAACTTTCCATAACGCATCTTAGTTCGAGCGGTGTACAACATAAATCATTTTCTTCATAACTAGTACTTGTAGACATTTTAATTAATAAATAACTATAATTTAAACAGTGAAAACGAGTTGTGAAAAATGTTTCGCAATGGCGGGAAAAATTAATCAGTTTTTCTATGCGCGCACATCTAACAATGGCGATCGGCCATAGACTAAAAGAATGAGTTTTCTTTTTTTTTGGTTTTTCGCGGATAGCGTTTTAGCCACGTACAAAATGGGGAATTCAAAGTTTTCTTTATTACAGAAAAAAACAAAAGTTATATTTGAGTGAAAGTTTTATATTAAAAACGTAAAAGTTGAAATTATCTATTTAAATACGAAGTTGCATGAAATGAGCAAGCAATAGGTTCATTAATTTATTTGTACTATTGAACACGATCTTTTTTGTATCGAATCTTTTTTAAGAACAAAGCAACTTACCAATAAAAAAAAACCCTATAACTCACTTGTGAATAATAGTAATGAAAAAGTCACAGTTTGATTACAGGTGTCATTATGTGCCTAATTGCGGTGAAATTAGAGCCATTTTATGAGCAAGTGTGTTGAAAATAAATTAATGTACCTATTGCTTGCTCATTTCATGCAACTTCGTATTTAAATAGAGAATTTTAACTTGTACGTTTTTAATATATAAAACTTTCACTCAAATATAACTTTTGTTTTCTCTGTAATAAAGAAAATTTAGAATTCCCCGTTTTATCCACGTACAAAACGTGGATCAAACGTTATCCGCAAAAAGCCAAAAAAAGAAACCTCATTCTTTTAGTCTATGGTCGATCGCCATTGTTAGATGCGCGCGCAGAGCAAAACTGATTAATTTTTCCCGCCATTGCGAAACATTTTTCACAACTCGTTTTCACTGTTGAAATTATTGTTATTTATTAATTTAAATGTCTACAAGTACTGGTTATGAAGAAAATTATTTAAGTTGTACACAACGCCCTTAACGTTATGGAAAGTTTACTACCTGAAAACTCAAAGGACAAATATCTATTAGCGTACCAAAATTTCATACAATGGCAAAACAACAAGAATATGCAGTCTTTTTCAGAAAATGTGTTCATGGCGTACTTTAAAGAATTATCTATTAAGTGCAAACCTAGCTCTTTGTGGTGTATATGTTACTGTAAAAGCCCGAACTACGGTAAATCCTAAGATCTACCAACTTTTCATGGTAAAGTCCGAACCGTTCTATGATCATCGTTTATTTCGGTTTTTTACCACCGTTCACTTGGTAAATCTTAAGATTTACCTCAAAGACACGGTAAATGTTGAGATAACCATGTCAATACGTGTTCGGCGTATGGCCTTGTACTCGTGGCAGTCTGCAGACCCCCCTGATGCATAACAGCGCTCCGTGTTGTAACAAGTTTTTTTTTTCTAGCTATTAAAAATGACAATTGATTAATTATAATAAATTGTCGTTTCGCTTATCATCAACTTGTTTATAAATCTAAAATATTAAAAAAAAAAACAAATGATTCAGTTGGATTAGCCATAATAGTAAGCGTTATGTTTGTCAAGATAATTTTATTTGTGTTGTTTTTTTTTATTCTACAAGTGTTTAAAAATTGTTTATTACTATCTAGTTATTAAAACTTAATTAATAAAAATACCAAAAGATATAGGTAACGATTTGACTGATTTAACTGATTAGTAGTACAAATGAATAATAATTACTCATAGGTAGGTATGTAAGGATTTGAATAATTATTAATTGAAATAAATGATTAAGAAGTGATTAAAAATTGTTTATTACTAGTTATTAAAAGTTTATCATTAAAAATACCAAAAGATATAGGTACCGATTTGACTGATTAGTAGTACAAATGAATAATAATTACATAATTATGTATGTAAGGATTTGAATAATAATTAATTGAAATAAATTATTAAGAAGTATGCATTGTAGTCGGGGTGGGTCAGTTCTCAATTAAAAGGGCTTTGTTATCGGCATAAACTTTAATAAAACTTCAAAAGGTAATTCACTGTACATTACACAAGTTAAACGTCCGCCATATCTAGTTGTACTACTCAATTCTACCAACTAAATGGAAACTACTAAGGCCAATCAGCGGCCGGGTAGCAACGCGACGACAAATCCGCGATTGGTTGGCACTAGGCGCGCGAGCAAACATGCTAGCGCATTGGCGAATATCTATCGGGCGCTTTGCTTCTATTGGACCTCTTACGTCCAGGGAAACGGGATCGTTCGGAAACGTCTTCCGCTATAGCATTGTTTTACTTTCAAAATCAACATTTACCAACCGTCACTGGTAAAACTTAGCATGTACTCAATGCTAATGGTAAAAGCCCGATAAAATCGTTTATTTTTTACATATTCTTACATTTACCGACTCGTGTTGGTAAACCCTAAGATTTACTGGTAAAACCTAAGATTTACCGTAGTTCGGGCTTTTACAGTAACATATATACTCAATGTTAAAAAGTATAGTCTGAACAAAGAATGGAGTGAGAAATCAAAGGTTTTATCTTATTATTGTTTTATTTTATTTTTGTGGACTTAAAAACATACTCTAATTTGTCAGCTTATCTAAAGAGACTATCCGATGGATTTAGAAGTAAGAAATCAAAGGTTTTATCTTATTATTGTTTTATTTTATTTTTGTGGACTTAAAAACATACTCTAATTTGTCAGCTTATCTAAAGAGACTATCCGATGGATTTAGAAGTAAGAAATCAAAGGTTTTATCGTCTCCAGATAACCAATTTGTGGCTACTAAGGATAGTTAAATTTAAAAAAATATATATATATCTATGCGACTTCAGTCTGTGTTGTGTGTTGAACTTAATTGTTGTTTCTTTTTTTCAGGTTGCTTTATTATTTGGTGTAACTGGTGCATTTAGGATACAAGAACTAACAAATATAACTGCTAATAAAGACATAGAGAACCATGGCCATCAAAAACAGTTAATTATAATTTTACTAACTGCACATTTACTAATTGTTTCTCTAAATAAACTTTTTATCTATTAGATACAATGATTTTTTATTTTCTTACACATTACATTTATTATGTTCTTCACAATTTTTATTTTTTCTGAACCCCAAAGGGGTTCAGAAAACATAAAAATATCAATATGACAATATATGATCTACAGAATAATGTAATGCAAAGTGTGGACCATAAAATGCCTGTATGCGCTATCTATACTGATATGACGAAAGCATTCGATTACGTAAACCATGAAGCGCTTATAAATAAACTTTTCAACACACTTGCTCATAAAATGGCTCTAATTTCACCGCAATTAGGCACGTAATGACACCTGTAATCAAACTGTGACTTTTTCATTGCTATTATTCACAAGTGAGTTATAGGTTTTTTTTTTTATTTTATTGGTTGAGTTGCTTTGTTCTTAAAAAAGTTTCGATACAAAAAAAAATCGTGTTCAATTGTACAAATAAACTTTAATCAACACACTTGCTCATAAAATGGCTCTAATTTCACCGCAATTAGGCACATAATGACACCTGGAATCAAACTGTGACTTTTTCATTGCTATTATTTACAAGTGAGTTATAGGGGTCTTTTTTATTTTATTGGTTGAGTTGCTTTGTTCTTAAAAAAGTTTCGATACAAAAAAGATCGTTTTCAATAGTACAAATAATCTATCTGATGAGACCACTATGCCATCAAAAACAGTTAATTATAATTTTACTCATTGGCACATTTACTAATTGTTTTTCTAAATAAACTTTTTATCTACTAAATAAAATTATTTTTTAGTATTATTTTCTTCACAGGTGTGTTGAAAAACGTCGTATGATACACGTGTGTATTGATGATTACCGTCCTCGGCTCTCTCAGGGGTAATCACCAACATTACACACTTGTACCATAATGTACTATTACACATACGGCATTAGACGAAATGTCTTAAATCTTATAAAGTCATACCTTACTAATCGAAAGCAATACACAGAAGTATCAAGGATATGTGTTAACACTAAACGAGAACATAAATATCTATCCGGCTGCAGAGAAGTCAAATATGGCGTACCGCAAGGTAGTGTACTTGGACCCTTATTGCTTCTTTTATATATTAACAACTTGCCTCGCCAAATTTAACAACCTATGGTATTATTTGCAGACGACAGTACGGTAATAGTAAAATGCGAAAATAAAAGTAATTACGAAACCGATATAAATAAAACATTAAAAAACATAATAAATTGGCTTAATATAAATAATCTTATTATAAACATTGAAAAAACAAAAGTCATGCATTTTCACCAGCTTCGAGGTGCTGAAAATTAGTATAGTTATAGTGTTGAATATAAGGGACAATTAGTAGAATCGACAAATGTTACAAAATTCCTTGGTATTCTAATTGATAATAAACTAACCTGGAAACCACATGCAGAGGATGTATGTAAGAGGTTAAGCAAGTCAGCGTACGTACTTTATAACCTGGCAAAAAACGTAAGCATTCGCACCGTGCTGGAAGCTGATCACGGTCTAGTTGCGTCAGTGTTGAGATTCGGAATTATATTCTGGGGCAACTGTACTGAGAGGGAGAGGATATTCAAAGCCCAAAAACGTTGTTTAAGATCAATGTCTAATCTAAAAAATACCGACGTTTGTGCACCTGTGTTCAAGTCTCTAAAATTACTCACCTTTCCGTCTTTGTATATACTTGAAGTTGCATTATTTGTTAGAATAAACATACACTTTTTTACATATTAATGATCTGCCTTATTTATTGAAAAACCAGCCTCAAATATGGTGCTATTTGCTGATGATACTTGTCTAATTTTTAAGATAAATAGAAGGGCCCAAAATCTAGATGACGTGAATATTGCCCTAATGCAAGTCCATAATTGGTTCACAGCAAACAATTTAGTATTAAATGAAAAAAAAAAACGAAATGAATAAGATTTGCTTTACCGAATGTTAAACATAGCGATTGTGATATAGTTTTGAATAAAGAGAAACTTGAATTCGTAGATTAAAGTACAACTACAATGGGGTTCTCATTTAAGTACTCTTGCAGGGCGGCTAAGTTCAGCAGCATACGCTATTAGAAAAATCCGTCAATTTACTGATGTCGATACCGCTAGACTGGTCTTTTTTAGTTACTTTCATAGCATAATGTCTTATGGCATTTTGTTATGGGGACGGGCTGCAGACATTAAGTCTATATTTATTCTGCAAAAAAGAGCCATCAGAGCCATATATAATCTTCGTAGGCGCGATTCTCTAAGGGAACTGTTTAAGGAAATTTACATCATGACGGTACATTGTCAATACATCTACGAAAACCTAATGTACGTAAGAAAAAATCTACATCTTTTTAATAAAAGAGGTGACAGACATAATTACAGTACTAGAAATAGGGACCAATTAGTTCAGCCAGGCTTCAGACTCGCTAAAGTAGACTCATCTTTCATGGGGTACTGTTTGAGATGCTACAATAAAATTCTACAAAGTATTCTTGAACTGAATGAGACGAAATTTAAAACATGCATTAAACGCACACTATGTAAGCAAGCATATTACAAGTTGGACGATTATATCGCTGATAAAAATGCTTGGCTCAATGCCGGTCCTGCTCCACAAGGACAGGGGCGCATAAATGGATAGCATTAAACTGTATTGTTCGAGCTGCTGAAGATTGTACAGCTATCTTTGCATTGTATAAATTCAATCTCTTTAGTATTATATAGCCGCATAGCCCATATTGTGTGAGTACTATGTACTAGATAGCTATCGTTCACTGATAACCTACTCTTTTCTTGACTTGAATGTGCCCTGGCGGTTAGGATTATGTCATGCTGACTCGCTGATGGTGGCGCATGTATTGTGTCGGATCATTTAGTTCCCTTCAAACTCGTTGAGTTGAATGGTGCTGATACATGCGTCATGTTCGTGAACGGGCGCTGTCAGTTGTGACTGGTCATCTCTTGGTTGCCACGGCTTATTTGATTTTTTTTTTTTTTTTTTTGTTTTTTTTTTTTGTTTTTACTATGGACACTTTTAACGTGCACACTGCACATCTTGCTACATCGTTCTCACATACACATTACAGTACATGTTGACTGTACCATCTCAACATGAATGATGTAACCATGGTTTTTGTAAAAATATACTGATTTAAAAGAGTGTCCATGGAGTTTCTTGCCCGTTCTTCTCCATAGAGATCTACGTTAGGGAACGGGCAACTACAATACTTTCACAGTTTTTATGCCTTGTGACTGGGACTGTAGCTTCATTACATTTTTATCTTGTCGACAATTCAAAAGTGTAACTGGCCTACTTGAAATAAATGCTTTGATTTTGATTTTGACCCTCACCTGCAGCTCGGGTGTTAATTCTGCCTCGGATGCAAAAACAAAGTTTTTCCGATCCCGTGACGTTGACCGTGTCGTCAGTCCGGAGCCTTTCTGGCGTTGTGGACCTCCAGGCCCGACAACGAACTGACCGCACCACATTGCACCTTAGGCTTGTTTCATACGTACCACAACCACACCACATCGCAGCGACAAAAGGTGGTTGCGTTGTGGTCGGCATCACCCATGTGGTCGATAATGACGGCAAAATATGGTCCGTGTGAATTGTACTATTCATTTTCAATACAAAATGGTGCCCGCCCGCGTCGTGTGGTTGTGGTTGTGGTGTGGTTGTGGTACGTGTGAAACAAGCCTTAGTAGTTACCTACTATTTAAGATATCCAGTGCCTATACTTCTTTAAAGTGTATTATTGAAATAATGTTTTGATGAACATGTAGTCCATCCAAATGATCTTCATAGATCTTAATCATACGGTGCTAATCTGCGGAACAGCATAATTATACACATCGGACAACCAACGCACTGCATTATCTTTCTGGTCATCAGTGACCCAGTGATCCAGTGACCCAATGACCCTGGTATCAAGATAAATTATGGTGAGGTTATGCTGATTGATTTTTTGCTATATAGGTATAAATTTTTTGTCTTCCGATGCCAGCTCACCAAATGAGTTTCTCAGTACAAAAGCAAATGAAGCATTTGTGCAATAGCCCGCTGGAATCTCAAGAATGAGCAAATGGAGGCGTTGAGGTCCGGGTCAGCTATATGGCTCAGAGGAAGAAGATGAAAGCTTCTAACTAGCTAGAGTACAACAATGAAGCTTGATGTGTGTAAAATATGGCAGATAAATACTACGCGTAATAAAATTTCCCGATCCGCCCATGCTTCGCTGTGGTGCAATCTGCTGATGTGGTGTGTTAAAGCATGTGCTATAACTTCTGAGTTAAGTAATAACGAATTTTATGATGATGCCTCGTTGGTGTACTCGACTGCTATGCATGAGGTTGATTCCTAGGTCGGGCAAATTATTATTGAGTTTTTGCATCACGTATTTCCCCGTAGCAGAAATGGAGTTTGGATTTGTGCTCATTTGATGGCAATAAGATCGCCCCTAGAACATGGGACTCAAACATAACTGGCGAAATGTGGGTACATGTCTGCCTAACCATTCAGAGATTAAATGCATGATGTTATGTTATAAGATGATGTTTCTACCCATGGCTATCAATATAACTACAAGCGACGTGCTATTGTTTACGTAACCACCTATCTTGTAGGAAACATATTTTCCTTAGAATATTTTTCGCCTGCGTCCGGGACAGGAACTGTGACACCACGCTATCGCATTTCTCTCTAATGGACACGGACCTCGCGTTACGGCGTGCGGGACTGCGGGACTGCGGACTGCGGGAGAACTAAATCCGAGTAAGTGGTCCCATACGCGAATATGTTGCTATCGAACGCATGCGAGTTGATTTAGGAGTCAACCTAAATCGATCAATCTCAGTGGTATTGAATGGAACTGAACAAGTGAACAGTACCACTTTGCTGGTGGCACAAAACGTTCGCAAAAAAGGCAGTCGCTAAACCAAATAACTCAGTTCTCTCAGTTCTACTACATGTACTTCAGGGAGATGGTTCTAAATGTGTGATTTCTCAGTAGAGGCTTAGTTAACACGTACGCATGTATCGGCATAATAAAAAAGTCATTCCACCGCGCCATAAAACTATCATGCCTATCGATAATACAAATGTTGAATTTGGCAAATAGTTCACAAGGGAAATAGGTCGTCTGTTCTCATAATTAATTTGATATTCCGTAAGTAGCGTGGCGTAAACGGCGATGGTGTCAGAGTGTTGGAGCGTCGTGTACAGTTGTGTAGCAGAGGCATGATGCAGACGTCTATAAGCGGCGTGCAGACCGCGGGGACGGGGACAGCTTGCACCTGGCGCACACCGGCAAGGCGGCGCGTCCTCGTCGCGAATCAAAACGTGAACTTTAGCAGCAACGCAGACTCGCTCTATTTATACCGTCGAGATTCGATTGTCGAGCACACCACCACTGAACAGTGCGCTTGTACGCGCCAGGCGGCTGCGGCTCCAGCTTTAAGGAAGAAGCGTCGCAATAAATCATCCGTAATATTATTAATTTGGCGTTGTTTATTGTTTTGACGTCACATGCTTACGTTTCGCCGGCACGCAATTATTCTCATGTGTCCGGAGTACCGGAGTAGTTTAATAAGCACAGCATCATATCCGACGCTTCACAGTTAATACATTATGAGTTTTTCATCACTAATTCATAAAATTTTCCGCAAAATTTCTAGTATTAGTTTACCGGCTTTTATATCCTGGGTCCACGGCACTGAGAAATTAATCAGGAATATCTTGGCTTCCAAGGGGAAGCCACACTGATTGATTTTGATGTGCCGTGCTTCTCCGAGGCTATTAATGCCTAGAAACTCGCCTGCCCGAATTCTGAAGAACCCCACCATCCATTTTCCCAGAGACGGTGGGACGAGCCGCTCTGCAGAGTAGTTCAGAACAATCTACTGAACACGTCTGCTACTACTGCTAAGCGTGCGCGTCTGCTGGCTGTCAGGGTGAGTGGGAGTCTGGTCTTACCTTCACGAACTACCGTCGTCGAGCATAGGCACGTTGTTCGACGATTTCTTACAGTGCTTACAATCTATAACATACATGAGCAAGATTAAGTAGTTGTATTGGGAGCTTGGGACGGGATTACGGGATCACGAGACATGTCAGTTGCACGATCTCAAGCGATACGGCTTGCGAAAACAAGTTTTTAAATGTTATAACTTAACGTTAACAACCTCCTCGACTTCTGTGCAGATAGATGCATGCTTCTTTCTGGAAGCACAATGTTTTCAGTGCGCGCTACCGTAAGCAGCGCGATTATCACGCCAAAAATAAAAATAGTTTCCCAGCAATTATTTATGATAACGTTGCTTATTTGGATGGACAGAATGATGATGTACCTAAATGACAGCTATGTCTTTTACTCACTGTACCTACATAGGTACCTATGAGCTGTCGGGGCCGAAACTGATGTGTCAGAATAGCACAGGAGGTCGTCTTATCAAGATGGATGATGTTGGGCCTTCAACTGTCGCATCACTCTAATTTTTGATATCATCTTTTGGTTATACATTAGATTGATAACCACCTAAAGCTTAAAGAAGAAAGAAAAAACATTTATTTGTCGCAGAGACATGACATGCATACAAAATTAGAAAAATAATAATAATACATAACAAAACATACAATACAACAGATAAGAACAAAGAAAGAAAACTTGACAGCTTGCACGTCGTGCACGTCGTGCACGTCGTGAGTGCGACAAACCACGTGTTTTACCATCTATCGTGTAAAGCTGTTATTGTTTTCTGCAAAGATAGGAACAATGACAATTAATGTACAACACCAGCGCGAGTAAATTTTCTTGGAATAATATGAAGAATAGCTTTAGTTTTTGTTCAGGTATTTTTTAGTTTGAAAAAACCACAATGTTTCCGCTCTGACCCACCAGTCTTGCCTAACTTATTTGAAACCTGTAGAGCGATGGCACATTAGTAAAGAGGGCATCCAGTGGCCTTCTAGCAGGAAAGGGTTCGGCGCGCAGCAGCGGTGCGGCGCGGGGTTGAGAGCCGCAGTCGGCTGCCGGCGCGCGGGTGGCGCGCGGCTCCGGGTCGACGACCGGCACACGCAAGCTTTTTCACGTGATACGATTAAGGTCGCGAAGTAGGTCAGCAGAGCAGTGCACCGCGCGCCCCGCGCTAGCTCTACGTGCACCGCCTAGCGCTCGCCACCACACGCCACCACTCGCCACCACTCCGCCACCACAGCGCCATGCGCCACCACGATAACATCTGCTTCCATAGCTACTACGTACTTATCGGACGTTAACACGACAGTTTGCCCATTTGGGGTGCATTACTTATTTCAATAAGATACGATTAACTTTCTGGTTCTAACAAATCCGTGTTCTGACACTTCTTACACAGACCCTCTGTTTGTATTGATCCAGAGAGCGCAGGGAGCATTTTTATAGGGGGGACGTTGCAAATGACGCCCCACCGCTGATGGAGTCCGGTGAAGCGCGGTTGAAGCTCACTGCTCAAGTAGATAATAGAGCTGGTTGTTGGTTGGTATTGGAAAAAAAATCTTATGTGTATATTTTTCAAGTTTTAACAAGATTTGACTTAGCGATGTCACTTGGTTTTCCATTCGGTGAAGTATTACTACAGAACAAGGTCTAACATGTCAGCGGTACGGACAGCTGCATGGTAAACGAATAGCCATCGCAACTCATATGTTACCCTATTTATAACATCATTAATATATTTCCTAAGCGGTTTATGCCATAAGCTAGTGCTCTGGGGGTGACTAGTCTATGCATTTGCATAATGATTTGCACTCAATGCAACCCAGTAACAGCACAATCAAAGCTGGCACGTGACGACCATGACTTGAACACCGCTATGTAGACATAACAATACCTCAACAATAGAACACAATAGAATTGACTAAAGAGGGAAACTTATCGATGTTCAGCAATTTGCGGCGAGCGAGGGACAAGTTATCTCATTTAGCGTCGCCCCGGGAGGTGATCACGCTCATTAGTCGCAACTTGCAACCAAGTTGCGAGACAAGCGTCACCGTTCCCGCCCTGCCTAGCACACCACACACACACCCACACACACACACACATCACACGCTTGTGTCCAAGACTCGGGCGTACGTTATGATGGAAAATTATTTGATTGTGGTAGCGGGCAGCGCGGGCGGCGCGGGAGGGGGCGGGCGGGGTGACGTCCACAATTTATTAAATTGACACGTCATGTTTATTCAGTCACTTCGTCAGACGTGTCTACATGAAGTTGCCACCCTTATCAGAGCACGTCGCTTCACAGTGGACAAGTGCGAAGGTGCGAAGTACTTGTGCTATTGAGCGGAGGGTGTTGTGACACCGACGGAGACACGGAGTGTTAGTATTAATGAATGCTTAGGCGGAATCGTCTACTAAATCGTCAACAAGGCGCAGACACTGCTGGGTACCGATAAAGGCTTTGTATCCAAAGATTCAAGGATTAAGAAGTATCTCCATTTGACTCCTTTGGGTACTAACAAGGCTTTAGTTGGACCATTCTGAAAGGTTTTACAACCTGTTACCGTCTGATGATTCGGCACGGGTTTGCGTGCGCAATTTTTTAATTTCAAAGTTCTTATATATATATACTACACAGCGGTCCGGTCCTATATATTTTATCTATGTATATAATATAAATAATTAATAATTACACAGCTCTTCTAAAAAAAACTTTTTTTTGTTGCTCTGGATATCATCGCAAATTTTTACGTTTTCGAGTGCCCAGATTACGAATATATTCATGAAAGTTCTCAATGTGCTCGTATTTTTATGATGTTCTCTTTGGGGGCGGGTCTCTCAGACCCCTTGCTCTACAGGATAGATGAAAAAAAAAGAAGAAATCTTACAAAATCATTGATAGTTTGATGAATTGTGTGCATATATAGACCCAAAATAATTTTGATATCTAGAGCAACAAAACCACTGTAGACCAGTGTAATCATTCTGGCTCAAATTGCTTAGTAGGTCACACACTTGCCTGGCATCCCAATTCCAGTCATCCTTAGAGTCTGGGTTCCTACCACAGTTTTTAACAACAGGCGTTACCGACCTACTCCCTAAGTCAGGTAGTCCCGAGGAACCCAAGAATTATAGACGTGATCAGGTGTTTGTCTTTATACTTCTTACATCCATTTTGAGAGCGAAAATGAATACCTGCCTACTACCTGCCTACTACCTACCTACTACCTGCCTACTACCTACCTACTACCTGCCTACAACCTACCTACTACCTACCGGAAAAGTATTTATACTACCGGGAAGTACATCTTCTTGTCAAATTTCATTATGATCAGCCGTTTAGTCGTGAAAAAGTAGCAAACAGACAAACAGAGATACTTTCGCATTTATAATATTAATTAATAAATAGTAAATAGTACAGTATGGATATAATCTGAATCTCGGAAACGGCTCCAACGATTTTCATGAAATTTAGTATGCAGAGGGTTTCGGGGGCGATAAATCGATCAAGCTAGAAAGCATTTTTAGAAAACGTCGATTTATCCGTGTTACCCAGCAGAGCTCGGTCATCCAGGTACTTTAGTTAATACGATTACGAGGAACTTCGTTCTAATGAGAAGCAAAATGCTTTATTGTTCTAATGTGATCATAAATATCGGTGACGGCTAAAGTTGGCAGTGGAAGCTCTCAAAAAAAAAGATTGCAGGGTTGAAAGCCAGCAATTTTCCAATGTTATGCCCCTGCGAGCAGTGCCGACGACAACCACTAACAACCACATGCTGCAGCTCAGCAACGATCATTTAAGTCTCATCGTATGGGGCCTGAATCAATACGACGTACACAGACAAAACTTAACGATGATATTGTGGACTTTCAAACATTACATCTGACGAATCTAACTTTTTGAAATCTATATTTTTTTTTAAACCTAGGTTTTTACGTTTAATATTCGTCGTCGCCTAGCCATACCCAGCCTTACAAAATATTGCAATGAGCATTATTTTGCTTGTTTTTGTTATATTCCGGCGCCTCGTTTCGTATGCAAAGCCACCATATTTCAGAAACACTCGCTTCGTGTCCGACAGATAACGCGTAAATCGGGGGAAGCTCCTGAAGCGGTGACCCGGACTCTTTTATTTTGTCTTATGCTACCTACACACATATGCTATGCTATGCTAACAATATCAATATGTTATGTAATCCAATCACCTCCTTACATAACGTAGCGTTGCGAAATAAGTGGGTTTCTAAAGTAGTGAAAACTTTGCTCGTTTCAATAGTAGGTAGTAATTATTGATGATTTGGTCATGTGGAGAGGATGAGTGAAAGGCGACTAACAAAAGGTATTTACAAGGCAGATGTGAGTGGCAACGCCGGGAGGGGACGCCCTAGAAGAACATACGCTGACCTCAATGGTGAGGTTCTTCAGAAAGGTCAGGTGCGTAGTACTCGCAACCGGCGTGCGTGTATGACGAGATGTATGAACGTGGACGAGGCAAAAGGAGTATGTAAGGATCGTAGCAGGTGGCGTTCTGGGTTTCTGCCTACCCCCATGGGCAAAGGGCGTGAGTTTATGTATGTATGTAGTAATTATAGTAAATTTTCTAAGGAACGTGGTTCAGCATTCGCGAAAAGCAAAAACTTCCATTGATTGGGAACACACAGTGGAGAGTCGATGCGGTATTTAGCAAAAGTTCGTCTTTTGGATTTTGTATTTACCTTATGCTGATAAAGGTAAAGTAAAGTAGAAAAAACCGTCCAATAGTGAATCGGACTTGCGCATGAAGGAGCCCGCACCATCGTAGTAGGGCACATTTTTATTTTATTTTTATATTTATTATTTGTTATTATAAAGGGTGTAAAAATACTCTTAACGAAGCCGAAAGGCTCTTGTTCTCCCCGTCATTGAAATCATTTTTTTGTTCTAGACCACACCTGAGAACCTTCTAGTTCCGGAGATATTAGGGGGCAAAGTTCCAACTTTTTCACAAGTTTTTTTTTTTAATACTTGTTTTAATGTATTTTTTTACTTAAGACATCTTCACGACCCCCCCGAACTATTCAATCCATCCATCAGATGAATGCATTACATTGAGTCCTACCGTAAAACGTGATTTTTCACCCCAAAAAAAAAGTCGTTTCCCAGCAATAATTTTTGCGTAAAGTTACTTAGTTTGATGTACAGAATGCTTTGTTGACGGGTTCGTGAAGAGTCTGTTTAGACCCTGTATATGAATATAGCGCCAACAGAAATACACATTTTGCAAGTTCTATTGCAAAACAATAATCAAATAAATGAAAAGGAAAAAGATCGGCAACGGACGGCGGACAGACGGACAGACGGACAGTGGAGGCTTAGTAATAAGGTCCCGTTGGTTACCCTTAGGGTACGGAACCCTAATGATTATCAACTTGACTAGACTTGATCGAATCATCATCTGCCTAGTCTTTTCCGGTTGTTTTTGGTCGGTTTCCAGTCTAACCGGATGCAGCAGAATACCAGTATTTTAAATGGAGCGACTGCCTGTCTCACCTCCACAGCCCAGTTAGTACTGAGTAATACGATACCCCTTGGAAGGCTGGTTTAAGACTTTCGGGCCACTGACTATATGTAACGACTGACAAATGGCAGCCGGGTTCAACGGCTTAACATGCTTGCCGAGGCAACTCGGTAATGGATGGTCACCTATCCACGATCCGACCCTGGCAAGCGCGGCTTAACCGTGTAGTTTGAGTGATGCAGTGAAACCCTCCAGTACCATTTTTATTACTCTAGAGACTTCATTTTAACACTTAGTTTTTTTTTTGACAAAAGCGTTATACCAGAGCCATGGTTAACATTCCTCTACGGATAAATCCGCTTTGGCGGGTAGTTTTGATAAATTGCGTTTAAATAAAATAATTTAAAAAATCAAGCACCCACCAACATTCAAGTTTCTGTCTGAAGCCGTTCAGGTTGTGTGACGTCATGCTTATCCATCATGGCATTTTTATCTGTGGTCTACGAACTAACGATAGGCAAAGACAAGCTGTCACTTGAGGCCATCCATCTATCTGCGTCAGGCCCGAGCCGGCCATTAATAAGGAGCCAACACATGCGTGTGACGCGCGTCCTCGGGGAGCAGCGCCGTTCGCCTCGCTCACTTACAAGCACACACAAACGTTACATAGATAACGTTACACTTTACAGCTTTTAACGTTTAACATTAATTGTAAACCAACTATCATCCGTTGGGTCCCCACCATTCAGCAGGTTCTCAGTGGTATTATATACTGTGCCCTTTGGTGGCCTCCACACCACTATTGGGCAGACGGTCTCATGGACTTGCTCCGGCTTGTTTGCTGATAACACAAGTTTCACCCGTTGAAACAACGCAAACAACCGTCACTATAGGAAGTAGACAAAGCTGCGTCAAGCTGTCGCACATCGCGCGCGTCCTCTCATGCGTTCAAATCCGCCCCGGTGTGTTTGTAGCAAACTCTGCTTGAACTGTAACATCCATACATGTTACATTATGTAACAATCATAATCCACTGTTACCAGCTATGACACGAGATGATCTGGAGTTATACAACGAATGCGCTACGTGATGTGCAAACGGCACTGCATACATACATGTACCTATTACACGAACAAAGAGAAACATTACTCACCCGAACAGAAGCTCACTACTCAATACTAATACTTTTATTGCATTCCACATGTAGGTATTCTTAGGTGGTAAACTTACAGTTACATCATATGGACCCTGTCGGGCACAGCAAAATAAGTGAGTTAGGGGAGAGTGAGCATTTGTAAATTATATCTACAACATTACATAGGTATTTCCTGAGGTAAATAGTATTAATACAAATATAAACAGGTGTTTATCCATTGGCAGTTGTAGCAATAATTTAAAAATAAAGAAATTAGAAGATTAATAAAAAAAAAAATTCTTAAAAAACCTTTAAATAATAACAAGCTAACTTAAAAAAGCAAGCTAGCTTTTTAGCTTTTATTAATTAAGCTTTCCTAGCATCTGAAAATATAGCAGAGCGCTAAAACTGTTACCCTGTAAATGTCATCAGAACAGACTACAAAATGATTGATCATACCTGTACCTGCCTGGCCAGCTAACAAAGTGTTATCGATACAAACGGTAACGCGGGGTAATAATAATTGTAACGGAAGCAGTAATATTTTGTTCCAGGAAACCTTGCAACGACTGATAATTGGGCGGGCACGAGAATGATGCCCTGAATATTCGTAACCAGCAGGATCAAAACGCTAAACTCAAGACGAACATAATTCTGAAAAATGAAAAAATACAAAATATTCGCGAGTTGCGGATGTCGAGTAAAAAGGAGCTTTGCATTAGCATAGAACTTGCGCGGCTGCGACGCGGACCGTGAGACCGTGAGTCGTGAGACATTAGGGCCAATCCACCTTGCCTACTTTATATTAGGTACAATTTTACTACATACACATTCACGTAACTAAGTACTAGCTATATGCCTGCGACTTTGTCCGCTTGAATATCAGATTTTTCTCTTACAAAATTTAACCCAATTTCACCAAGTAGCTGTTCAAGCTACACATTGCTCGGGATTGAAGCCATCTCCAGTCACACACAATGTTGTTGTACACACCATAATAGATAGGTTAAGTTATTTTTACAAAAATAATTAATTATTCATAGAACCTATACTATACGACGCAGATTTTTTTATCGTGCTCATAACAAACTATCTATTAACAACTGCCATAATGTTCATACAGACCTTTTATACATATTATAACTTTGTAATAGTTCATAGCCGATAGGTTTAGTAGTATGTCCTTATACTGACTCCCTGACGAGCCATTGGAGCCATCGTCATCGTCATAGTGATGATCATACTGACAGTACCTTGCGGGACCCCAACAAATTGATAAGAGACCTTATTTTTTTGTATATATTCAATCAGGGTTGATAGGCATCAACAAATACAATGAAGGTTGTTTAAAACAATCAATCAAAATTATAATGACATATTTCAATGTGTTTATCCACTGAAAATATGAGTTAGACTAGACATCCCCACGTTACGTTATACTCACAAACAGAAGATTCGTCTCAACGCGCAACGTGTTGCATATCAAGTAGCATGTAGCTGCGGGGCACACAATGTCCGCACAAATAGGTTGGGCCTGACGGACGCTCCGGCTCAGTTTATGGCAACGATTGGATGTTGACCTCAATCCCGCGGCGTGTGCTCGCTTCCTCAAAGGAAGCCGCCTCTCGCTCGCAGCCGGGCGCCGCCGTCGGTGCGGTCGGTGCCGCTATCTATCCCTCGCGCACCTGTTCCTGCTCATTATGCTCACTATCTCCATTCTATAAATCATTACCAGCCAGCTGACAATAAGTTTGTCGTCATTTGTACCCAATTTTAAACTCTTTCGCGGCCATAATTTATAAACATACTCGTATGAACTAATATTGTGCGAATTAACATTGCATTTGAAAGTTTTCAAACTGTGAAACTGATCTAATTCGACGCGATCGTGGCGGTTTCCAAGAACGACAGTAATATCCTGATATAGTGTTCACAATTCACAATAAACACATTAAACACGCCCGACCTGCAGGTATGTATGTACATACGTAGGTACATGAAAAGCTCTGCTGAATGAACTTTTAAAGTAACAACTAACACAATTATATAGGTAACTAGCGGACGTCACGCGGTTTCACCCGCGTAGTTCCCATGCCCGTGGCAGTATGGGGATAAAATATAGCCTATGTTACTCACTGAAAATGTACCTATCTATTGCTGAAAGAATTTTTCAAATCGGTCCAGTAGTTTTTAGGTTTATTCATTACATACAAAAATACAAATCTTTCCTCTTTATAATATTATTATAAGTATAGATATAGAAGTATAGATAAAGACGTATAGATGAGGCAGCGGCAGCGGTAAAGCGCTGATTTTACGAATCTATTGACTTTGACTTTTGCGGTTATGGGTAGGTTTAATAAATAAGAAAAAAAATACTTTCATACTAAGTGTTCAGAACTCAGAGCATGGACTAGGCTTAAATGCAATGAAAACCGTAATGGGCCATGGTCAGAGATAATGGAACATTGCAAGATGTTTCAAGTGCGGAGAGAAATAATAAAATGATAATATATTGCTTTTTGATGTTGTAGAGAGTCGGCAGTGGAGTCGCCGGCACATGTCTGAGAGCGTGGTAGAGCGAGGGCGGAGCGCGGCGGCGGCGGGCGTCGATACGGCGGCGCGGGCGAGGGGCGGCGCGGCAGTGCCAGGCGCGCGCGGCAGCCGACAGCCGCCCGCATGCACCGCGCCGCACCGGCCGCGCCACGTGCCCGCCGCGCCGCGCCGCGCCGCCTGCCGCCGCCTGCCTGCCGCCTGCCGGCCGGCAGCAGCGCCGAGCGCCCGCAGTAGTGGAGCGTCAGTGCCGCGGCCCAGGCGCGCGCCCGACACGCCGACACGTCCCGTGTTGACACCGCGCTGACAGGCCCCGCGGGCTCTCCACCTGACACTGACAGGGTTACCGGCTCCCGAGGCACTCCCACTAATAGGTACCCACGTTACATTATTTACTCATTGCCGCCACAGTTCTTAACAGCTGGAACAATACCACCGATATTTATGTGGAATTTACTGAAACGGAACTTGTAAATTAATTTCAAGCAGAGCAGTGAATAACAAACCGGTGCATAAAATCATAATTTAATATGTTCTGCGTTCCAAATGAGATTTGTTTAAACAATCGTAACGCTTCACCAACATTCATGTAGTTTGGTCCAATGGCGGATAAAACCAAAACTTTTTTCATCTTTTTGAGAGTAAATTATATTCATTCTGGTAAGTAGATGACTCCAGCCGGTTTTATGACCTAATATTAAAATTCCTGCTCGTAAGGTAATTGTGATGAATTCATAATTCTCCGAAGAGCTGGAATTTTGATTTTAGGAAGAACTTTAGAATTTAGAAACATTGTACAATGCAAACCCAGATATAGAAATGTACAAGTGGCGAGCTGAAAAAATATAACCAGATATAAAAAACCCACTGATTTATTTTCTCACCGACACCGGAACAACATAATATGCTACGTGTGCTCCATGCTCCTGCACGACTCACAAGCTTCATCATTTGTAAAGCTCTTTGGACTTTTAGCCTCGCGTCTATCTTTAGGTACTCAGTAGGTATTGGGAACACAACAATATTAATTACTTGGCGGTTTCATGGTGTGTTACAAAATGTCAGTTTTCCTGAACCTAAATTACCTACCCAATATTATATCTTGGCTAACAGTTACATTGCACCAGCATATCGTGCTGTAGCCGAACACAGCTATAATAACGTATCATCACAGCCTTTTCCCAACTATGTTAGGGTCCGCTTCCGGTCTAAACGCATGCAGGTAGAGGACCGATTGCTAGATTTTGGCCCACTGACTACCTGGCAATTATGTACAAGTGACTATAATAACGTACACTTGTGGACAAAGAATACGGGTCAGTACCAAACTCTAAAATTACTCGTAAAATAATAGGGCTAGCGGCATAAATGAAACTGTATGTTGTATATCATTTTCCAGTTTATAAAACAACACCAAATGTTGTTTATTAGTTACTAGCTGATGCCCGCGGCTTCGCCTGCGTGGATGTCGGTTATCGCGACCAAAAGTAATCATGATGATCCCATTCCCTCAACTCATGGGAACCTAGTTTGCCCATTTTCAAAGTATTTAAATGGATGAAGTATATTATCCTTAAGAGATAGACATAAGCCAGGGCAGATTTTTCTGTAGACCTATATAAGATATACAATTCTACCATTCATCATTTTGTTATATCTTAAAGGGCAGGAGGAATGGAGGGAGGCCTTTGCCCAGCAGTGGGAGAATATGGGCTAGCTATATTATATATTAAAGGGCAGCGTTTTCGTTGAAAGCTCCCCCAGACGGCTTATTTTTTCCAACACCTCCAACAAATATCATTATATTTTAGCCAATCTGTACAAATTATATATACTAAAAAATTCCTCGAGAACCACTCTATCTATTTAAGAAAACAACATCAAAATCAGTGCAGTATATTTTGAGTTTATTGCGAACAGACAGATAGACGCGGCGGAGAACATTGTGTTATAATATGTAGTGCTGTTGGGTTCGGCTTCCAGTACATCCGGATGCAGCTGAATACCAGTATTTTACATGGAACGACTGTCTATCTGCCCTCCACAACCCAGTTAGTTCTGGGAAATACGATACCCTTTGGTAGAAATACAGTGAAATTAGTGATAGCTTTAATTTCCACATCAGATGTTCCAGATCTTCAATTTTTATTCGTCAACAGAGAGTGCTCATCAGGCTGGACAACTCTTGCTAAGACGTCATTCCTATATATGTTACAGTGTGGCTGGGCTCTTGGAGTTCCACATCAGCTGTTCCAGATCTTCAAATTTATTCTTTTAACAGAAAATGATCATTACGTGGAACAATTTTTGCTATGGTACCATTTTTGTATCTCTTATAGTTTAGCTGGTCTGTTGCGGTTCTGCATCAGGTGTTCAAGTTTCCAAGATAAATTATAGCCTATATGTTGCCCAGACTTAATACCTATACAACAAAAAAAAATCATTTAAATCCGTCGAGTAGTTCCGAAGATTAGCGTGTACAGACAAACAGACAAACAGACAGATTTTTTTTTTGGATTCGTGCTCTATTACTGTTTCTAAATACCCCCCAATTTTTTTTATTTTTATATATTCAATGTACAGACAGTTTTTTTACAGTCTTATTATACGAAGTATGTATAGATTAGGTTAATTTGCAAAATTATATAAAAAATTAACGTAAAAGTAAGTAGCTGGGGTGGGGTTTCGATTTCTTGCTCACCTCCCAAGCTCGTCCCAAGCGTGTTCAATTGGATCCCGGTCCGAGCTTCTCACAGGCCAGTCCATACGATTGATGCCAACGTCCTGAACAAATACGCATTTACAATTTGAGCTGTATTCTTATATTATATTAATTAAATATGGGTCGACATGCTCATTAAGAATTTCTTCCACATATCTTGCACTAGGTATCGTACCATTTTCTATCATCCGTAACTCCGTGTGACTCTTTGAAGAGATTCCAGTCCAAACCATAGCAGATCCACCGCCGAACGGCACTTTTTCCTCAAAACAAGCTGGAAATAAACGTTCCCCTGACCGTCGGTAGACTCTTCGCCGCCAATCATGTTACAGCATATATCTGGATTCGTCGGAAACATGACTATTGCCCATTCTTCGTGTTCGCGTTTTTTCAAGTTTTGGACCATTTGCGGGTCTATGTGGGGTCAAATTAGCTTCAAGGAGCCGCAGCCTTACACTCCGCTCGCTAACGTCGTCTCTACGGGTCTCCGGAATTTGGTTTGTTACTTCAAATGCCGTGAGGTGCCTATTTCGGAGACTGGCCGTACCAATAAATCGATCCTCTCGAGTCGTAGTACATCTCGGTCTGCCGGTACCTGGTCTTCTTATGTTCTGTTCCAGTTTCTCGGAAACTTTGGAGTACTAGCTGCACTGTAGGAAGTGACATGCCTTCTAGCTGTAATTCGCTGACTTCTGTTGACTGCTAACATAGTGACGAAACGTTTACATTCTTCTGGTATTAGCGACATGATAGGGATACAATGATGATGGTGAAAGACGACAATGACCTTCTATCATTGTGATTTGACAGAATGAAAACAAAAGTGAGAAAACAAGCAAAAGTAAAACAACCGCGAATTGAATTTATTTCCAAACTCGAGGTTTTTAAAATTGTAACTTTTTTTACGTTGTTTCATATAAGGTAGTATTTCATACGATATTAAAATTCTCTGTGATATAAAGTTAGTGTCATGCATGTACAGTGAGTTAAAGTAATTAACCTTAGTATAAATGGTTGAGATTAATAGAGAATAGAATATGAATCAAAACAAATTATAATTCTTATATATATTTTATTTACTATGCTGAAATAAACAAAATATAAAGGAGTTATAAATTCTATCGATTATTTATTTGCTATTTACAGGTATTTTCAGCATCTCCCAGTATTATTTGAAAGCGAGTGTTTTTGTATATATACGTATAATTATGTCCCAAAAATCTCATATTGCTTCAACAATACAGTGCGCGTTGGCACTCGAACAAATTGTTATTTGGTAAGAGTACAATCAGCGATCCGGCAATCGCGGAACCACAATAATGACTTGTCATAAATTGGACGGCATGTGCACAGCCCTACAAGCACATAACGGTGGGTTCATGCCTACCCTACTAAGCATTAGCTTCGCCCCCTTGCACCATGGGGGTAAGTGTGCCGTGTCACGCGGGCTCGAGTCTCCGGTACAGTCGGGCGTCACTGTGCGCGTCGGAGGCGCCCGCGGGACCATAACATAACGTTATACGGCCACCACTCGTCCTGCCGCCACCACTCATTTTATTACTGTAATCCCGCGTTACTCCGGGTTCTGTCAGGATCGTTTAACGTTCCACTAAGAGGCCACGTCGGTTGTAATGTTAAGCTGATACTGGAGAATGCTAGCTCTAATTGACTGCGAAAAATGCTTACTCGGTGTAACGTATCATATAAATGCTGATAATGTACAGGTGCCACAACAGGTATAGGTACACAGTAAGTAAGACTTTCATCAAACCTTGTTAAGGATTAATGTTCATTGAATATTAACAGGTTTTAGAAACAGAATTATAAAGCTCAGTATTTGAAGTTAAATGAGTGAATTATATATTATATCAAGGAAAAAGGTTGCCTAATGTGTAGCATGTACCAAGCGCGTGCCTTGCATTCGCCTTATCAACTTATAACATGGTTCTAAGTTCGATTCTACAACTGTGCTACTAGTACGAAAACTGTGCAGTTACCTGAATGAGTAAGGAAGCTTGTCTTCGTACATAACCTGTAATATTGTAACAATGTATGTGCACGATAAAGAATTAAAAGAAACAACCACAACAAATGTACCTACAAAAGCAATAACTTGTAGCCGCGCGCGGCTCTTAATTTCCCTTTTCAGGGCGAACAGGAATTCTCTCAGTCAATCGATACACGGCAGGTGGGTCGCAAGCTTGCAAAAAGGTACATCATGTTATGAAAAAGTTAATTGGCTTTTATTAAAGCTATTCCTTTGTCATGCGTCTTCAACGATACCCATGGGAGTCCCCGTACTGGCAGACCGCCCCCCGGCGGCGGCGCGCTACGCACTCAATAGATAGCATAGATACTGCTTCATTGTCAGGCGCCGAGCGAGGCGAACAGCGGAAAATTGAACAAACTCCGTCTGTATACATATACAATATACGCACACACATACCTACTACACATACATACGTCTCGAATATACACGTACTCTTTGCAGTAATAAAAATAACTTTTATGAACGATGTCGCTTTGTTGTTTCAGTGTTGTGTACGCATGTTGTCCAGGTTAGCGCCGGCAGTGGCGGCAGTCGGCACTAATACGTTTATCTCTTGTGAAGCTTTTACGGAGCGTAGCTCGCCGCGCGCCGCGCCGGTCGTCGGGCGAGTTCAAAGAAGAAAAAAACAAGTCTTTTAATGTCCCGCCAGAGTAGTTGAGACATTCTTTTCAGTTAGTTTACCTGTCAGTTCGGAGTTCAGTAACTGGGTAGAAGTTGCTCAACTAGATAGTTAGGTAGGTACCTACTAGCGTGATTGTTTTTCACTGACCCAGATATTCGCTAAATATAAATAAGTAAACGTTGCTATGGTTTAATAATATTCAAATAAGATCTTCAATCATAAAGTTTAGTTGTCGTACCTTAGACAACGTAGGCAGTAACTTGGAGCTCATTAAAATTTACTCAGCAATTACAGAACAGCTGGGCCGCAGCCCGCAGCCCGCAGCCCGCGGCTACGAGGAGTTGTCTCCCTCGGGGTCGGGTTCAGTACAACGTTTAATATCCCGTCGTGTGGTTAATACCAAAGCGGAAGGAAACTCGTTTTATTTAAATTGTTATGTCGGAATTGTGTTGTGAGCCGATTTGTATGGGAGCAACAATAACGAGGCAACCTTATAGCACAGTTATAATATAAACGTATACTGTACAGGTAGACCACGTACGTGACTTGATTCATACATTAAATTACTTTTTCTAATCAATTACGTTTGATAAGGTCCGATCACGACAAGACTGCCCCGTACGCCTGTGTCGACGGTTGGCGGCGGCGCAGGGGACGGGGACTGCCATGGGATTTCCTCTAAGCTATATTGCTGATGCCTGGTTTTCTGAAGTTTAATATAATCTTTGCTGCCATGTACTATTTTTTTATTTCTTAGGTGGTTTTACCTCTGAGTATAGATTCTTGCGTTCGAATCCTAGGTTGGGCAAAGTGTTATTGGGATTTAACATCCGGAATGTCTAAGTAAGTTCAGGCGGGCTCGGGCTTTTTGTTCGGTTGATGGCGCTAAGATCGCCCCCTATTACATGGGACTTAACCTTGTGAACGATGGATACGTCTCTGTTGATCTATCTGAGGAACTGGCCAGGTTTCTCACACGTCTCCATCTGTGTGCCGGTTCATATAAAATAACTATGTTATCGTGACTGATTCGTGCGACCAGTAATCGCAGCCCTTGAGAGGGCTCTTTATTTTATTTGTTGTTTTAGTGAATATTAATTTCTTGGTGAATATCAAGTGATCCTAAGTCAATTAATATCCATTAATATGATGGGTATCATATCAGACATAATATGACATCATTGTCAGAATAGAAAACATTGAATTCTCCGTTATACATCCGGACCTGCTCAATTCTACTGCACGGTCTCTTTTTGTATGATAGAATCGGTTACATTTAACTTAGTAGTAGTATTCTAATGATAATCATATCAAAAACAATGTATTCTCTGTGCGTAATACGTGATGGCGAACGTGAAGCAATTCGTTTCCCTGCGGCCAGTGGACGATACGACTCGGGTGAAAAAGCAAAACTATGAGAAGTTATCGTAAGATAATACATGATCAGAGCAGAATTAGTTTAATTCTGCGAAGAAATAATGTATTTTAATAGAATAAAACATACAACACGATGAAACGACAACCTTTTGGAAATCCAAAATGCACACGTACGTGGTAAATGCTAACCTAATCAAATGCTTCGTAGAAGGTACAAGAAACGTCTGCGTAACAGACGCCTACGGAGGCATAGCAGACCTCTACGCAAGGGTTACAGAGGCGGCCCAGGCCTGTACGCATGGGCTACGGAGGCGTAGCAGACCTCTACGCCAGGTCTGTGGAGGCGTAGCAGACCATTACGAATGTGCAATGGAGGCGTGGCAGACCTCTACGAAAGTGCTACGGAAGCGTAGCAGACAGCTACGCATGAGCTACAGAGGCGTAGCAGAACTCTATGCAAGGGGTACGGAGACGTAGCAGACCTCAACGCAAGGCCAACGGAGGCGTAAGTGAACTCTACGCAAGCGCATCGTACGCGTAGCAGAACTCTACACAAAGGCTAGAGAAGCGTAGCAGGCCTTTACGCAAGAACAACGGAGGCGTAGCTGACCTCTATACAAGGACTACAGAGGCGTAGCAGAACTCTGTGCAAGGGCTACAGAGGCGTAGCAGATCTCTACGCAAGGGCTGCGCAGGCGTAGCAGACCTCTACGCAAGGGCTACGGAGGCATAGCAGACGTCTACGCAAGGGCTACAAAGGCGTAGCAGATCTCTACGCAAGGGCTACGGAGGCGAAGCAGACTTCAAAAAAAGGCTCAATGAGGCGAAGCAGAGGTCTATAAAAGGCCTACGACCGACAGTGTAGTAGACCTCTTCGAATGGCCTACGAAAGCGCTCTATGTAGGGTCTGCGCCGTTACAGTTTCTGTACAATAAAATTTAAACCACGACTATTATATTATAATAATAAATGAACAAAGGAAATAATAATAATCAATAATATAGTTCTTACGTCTATTTTGAGAGCTAAAATCACTAAACATATTGACGAAAATTCTGTTATGTCTACTTCTCAAAATGGATGTAGGAACGGGTCCCGCGGTACTAAGGAGCTACTCCTTATTGATATGGCCATTAGTCAACAGGTTCGCCGTTCACGAAAGGATCTGTGGACATGTTGGATAAACTATAAGAAGGCCTATGACTCGGTGCCACATACATGGCTCATGAGGGTGCTAGAGTTGTATAAAGTTGATGCAACTCTGCGCACCTTCCTGATGTCATGTATGGGGCAATGGAGGACAGTTCTTCGCTATCCAGGATGTCGGCAAATCCAGAGGAATAGCGAACCGATAAGTATAGAGCGAGGAATATTTCAGGGCGATAGTTTGAGTCCGCTTTGGTTCTTGTTGGCCTTGAATCCTTTAAGCACACTGCTGGTGAATTCAGGTCTAGGTTATCGGTTGAAGAGAGGTGGTCAAGTTATATCTCACCTCCTTTACATGGATGACCTAAAACTTGTGCCCCCAACGATTTTGATAACTGATGGAGCTACTGAAGGTAACTGAAGCTTTCAGTAGTGCCATCAAGATGGAATTTGGTGTGGACAAATGTGCGGTCATGCATGTAAAGCGATTGTGGAATCTGTGGGAACCCAGCTCACAGATTCCATAAATCTTAGATCCCTCTCAGCAACCGAAACCTATAAGTATTTGGGTATGTCAGAAGCGCTGGGCATCAATGTTGCTGACATGAAGCAATCGTTGAAGGAGCGCTTCTTTGGCCGCCTGAAAAAAGTATTAAATAGTCTTTTGTCATGTCAGGCGGAAATAAGGTGCGTGCCTTTAACGGTTGGGTCATGCCGGTTTTGATGTACTCTTTCGGCATATTCAAAAGGACTCAAACAGAACTAGAAGCCTTGGATGTGAAGGTCCGCAAAGTGTTGACGGCATTTCGAATTCATCACCCACGTTCTTCGGTTATGAGACTGTATATCCCGCGGAAGTGTGGGGGTCGTGGCTTTTTAAATGCTAAGACTTTTCACAATCGCGAGATATGCAGTCTCAGGGAATATTTCCTAGAAGCCGACGAGGGGCCTCAGCCCGCTCTCCTTGGCTAAAGAGAACTGGCGCAAACCTGTAGTACTTGACACTAACGACCGCAGGGAAGTATGGCAGAGTAAGGAACTTCACGGACGCTTTTTCCGGGCCCTGCATGGGCCCGATGTAGACCTATCAGCGTCCGTAGCCTGGCTACGTTCCGGGGACCTCTTTGGAGAAACCGAAGGTTTTGTCTGTGCAATTATGGATGAAGTTATGATGACGAATAACTACCGGAGATTTATTGTGAAGGACGGCACGGTTAACATATGTCGGGCATGCCACCGTCCAGGCGAATCAATCCGTCACATTATCTCCGGGTGTTCTCGTCTGGCTAACGGAGAGTACTTGCATAGACACAACCACAGCCAGGATTATCCATCAACAACTTGCTCTAAAATACAGCCTTGTGGAATCGGAAGTGCCGTACTCTAGGTATGTGCCCGATCCAGTTCTCGATAATGGCAATATCACACTGTACTGGGATCGATCCATCATCACTGACAGGACTATTGTAGCCCATACACCTGATATAGTGGTATTAGATCGATCAGAGCGGCGTGCAATGATTGTTGACATTACGGTCCCGCATGACGAGAACCTCGTGAAAGCCGAGAAAGATAAACAAATCAAGTATCTTGACTTAGCTCGCGAGGTTGTCGACATGTGGAATGTGGACTCAGCGATCATTGTGCTGGTAGTCGTATCAGCCCATGGCTTAATTGCCAAGAGCCTCAACCAACACCTGAGGAGGCTCTCGTTAGGCAGCTGGATCAAGGGATCATTCAGAAAGCGGTACTCCTGGACACGGCTCGTATCGTTAGTAGGTTCCTCTCTCTGGAGCCCTGACCGGTAGCTTGGACCCTATTCCCGATACCGGGGGCTACTATTTTTTAATCTTTTAATTTTTTTTTATTAAAGAAAATAATAATCATTTTATTTTCAGGCAACTAAGGCGGAGGCCCATAAATAGAATACACAAAATAATCTTATATTATAATAAACTAATACATATTAAAAACCTTATAAATCTATGACTAATACGCAATGTTGACCGCGTCGTGTTTCGCTTACAACACCTTTGGGCCAAAAGTCCTCTTTCGGCAGTTCTGTAGATGGTGGGTGGGAACTCCACCACGAATGACTTGAAGTTGATGTTGTGGCGCCATTCCAACCTAGCACTATACTCCCAGTTCAATACACAGTTTCGTCTTTAGCACTAGTAGCTATAGCAGCCCGCCCGGCACCGCTCGCCCACGCCCCCGCGCCCCTCGCCTCAGGGATGACAAGCGACCCTAGTTGAGTACGATAAGGTTTCTTTAATTATTTCTACCATTATTAAATCTAAACAAGACGGCACGGTTCCTTAGAAACTCATTTAATTAATTAAGAAATTCGTATGCGGCACAAGTATATTACAAGGGAAATTAGGTTTTATTTTTTTGGAATCAATTTTAATATTCTTTTTGGAACACTGAATGATATTATGACGTGAAATTGGCAAGAGTGAACTGTGAGTGCCTTGTAAGCTATAAACCACAAGTATCTAAATGTGTTATCGATGGTCGTAACGAATCCATTCCGCGATCCCGAACCGTCCCTTTAGTGGAGTAGCACATCTCGCTGAGTGCCGGACGTCGACCGAACAGAACAGTGCGCCACGCAGCGAACCCTCACTTACAGATGATGTGCTATCCTATATTGCTGTATCACTACGGCTGCGGTGTATAGAATAACAAACAATGAATACTGAACTGAA
The DNA here is from genome assembly GCA_950005105.1 of Lycophotia porphyrea. Lineage (NCBI taxonomy): Eukaryota > Metazoa > Arthropoda > Insecta > Lepidoptera > Noctuidae > Lycophotia > Lycophotia porphyrea. The sequence continues at coordinate 454,584 of OX465392.1, forward strand.
ACAAATAAAGGATAGGCACAGAATGACTACGCAAGTAATTAGTCGGTAATCGACAATAAAAATAATTCTGTCATTAAAGCTCTGCTGTGTTGTTCTTATCATCTTCTACAATGTTACTAAAAATTAGATTATTTTGATAAGTACACGTGGGCGTGATAGAGAGCCTTTGTTTTGACATTTGTACCTTTGAAGCGCGATATGCTTATTAATGACATGATGATGATTCTTGCTTATTGATGTAAGGCTTCAGCTCCGCAACCTAATGTGTCCGCTACATGTCACCGTGTGCGGCCGCCGTCGTACTCAACCTGCCAGTCACAGTGTGTAGCATCAATGTGCAACCGAATAAGTACCAACAATTCAACATTTAACACAAGACAAGATGAGGGGCCAAGATAGGGAGTAAGTCGAACAAGGTTGATGTCATCAAGTTTCAATGGCTGACACTCCTCCGTGCGTACGCCATGGCCGGCAGAGGTAACTATACCCGCAACAGTCGTACTAGCCCAGAATCGTGTAGGTAGCGATACAAAACGAGTCGGCTGGCGCACCTCGATAGCGCGCTAAGAACACGCACTGCACCAGCTGATACTATACGCTCAGCCTGACGTACTAGAGCTGGTTATGTATCAGCCACCAGCCACCACACAACTTGCTAAGCGCCTCAAGTCGTAACATCGCCAACTGAATGGCTTGTAAAGAGCCGCCAACTTCTTTTCGCCGACGCGTTAGGAACAACTTGGGGTCGTTAATGCCGTGATAACACTATTTCCGCCGACTTTACTTGTTTGTTTGTCAAACTCGCTCCACCGTCACGTGTCACTCCGATATTTATCGACACCGCAGCTTAACTGTGCCACTTCTAATTCAGACTACTTATTGATTGGGTATAAGCGCCATCTTGACTTTTTATTTTCTGATTTCCAAAGTAAAGTTAACTTAGAGAAGAGAGAGGTCAGCGAGGTATTATATCAGTAACGAACTGAGAGCGAATCGTGAGATATGTCGTGAATCTAATATTCAACGATAAAATGAAACAATTTGGACAAAAAGTAATAGATGACGATTTATATTTGATCGACTGAGTCGTTACAATAACATGTATTTTTAGTTGAATGTAACCAATATAATGTGTCACTAACCATACGAAAAAGAAGAAGAAGATTTTAATGTCTCTATGATTCATAAGAAAATTGGATTTTAAAATGAAAATATCTCTCAAAACAGATAATAAAAAACCGGCCAAGTACATGTCGGTCCACGCACAATGTAGGGTTCCGTAGTTGCTCATAATAATAAAAAACCAATTTACATTTTCAGTTGTAATACTACCGTGAATTTTTTCATACACCCACAAGCTGGTAGAGGGGGGGACACAATTGAGTCTACCGAAAATTAGTACTTTAAAGCTTAATTTTTCACAAACGAATCCCTTAATCGAAAAATTATAAACAGAAACTCGCAATATTTTTTAAAGACCTATCCAACGACATCCCACACTATGGGGTACGCGATAGGGAGAAAAAAAATACTTTTCGAGATATTACTTTATTACTTTGTCGGCGTAACAAATCTGTATATTCATATGAAATTACAGCTTTCTAGCACTAAGAGTCCTTGTTGACTTCGGAACCCTAAAAATGTATTACATCCATCACAGCTCATTCCTTCGAAGTTGAGATCTCTGTAAATATTTTAAACATATGCGTAGTTTTGTTTCAGGTGAACACATTATTTTGTAAAAATATACTTATCTGCTTGTCTTATTTATTTGACTCCAAATAAATCAGTTCTGCACACAATTATGTTAGGTAATAATAATGACAGGATTCTCTATATCGTAATTAGTGGGTAAATATTTTAGGTTAGTAATATTAGTAGATTAATTATTAACCAAGGGGATAAAGCAGTGTTTTCTCCCGAGCGTAGCGAGCGTGTTAAAAACTTAAATCACGAGCGAAGCGAGGGATTTAAGACGATTCCTGAGTTTAGAGAGGGATTTAAGTTCACCCAAGACTAAGACAGCTTTATCACCGAGGAAAATACTCTACTTTTCGTACCATTTGCGAAAAAATAAACACAATAATAATATGAGATAAGCATAATTAACACAATAATAATAGAGAGTCACATTTTTGTTTGGTACATTTATTGTTGATGAGTTGATTTGAGTATTTCTCTGTTCTTGCGTCTGAGGAACTTGCATTTCATTGTAGATAGTATACGTCGGAGATAGTGGTGGTGGTGCATCGTGAGTTACGGACGAAGATAAGATGCCGGAAGTTGATGGTTGTGGCTCTGATGGATTAAGTTTTATATTTTTTAGTTTTAATTTGACTGCTTAATATGGTTTTATTCGCCATTGAGCTTTCGATATACCCCTCAGCTACTCTATCAGAGCTCCAAACACCGTGTCTTTTTATTGACGTAATATCCGCCCCTGAATCCGCCAAGAAAGTCGCCGAAGTTCTTCTAAAGCAGTGACCGGTGTAGAGTTCAACACAAAGTTTCAGTCAGTTTCTTTAAGTTTTAAATATTTAGCAATTTCCTTTGGCAATTTTATTTTGCTTGTCGAGTACATTTCCCATTCCGATAGTTTATAAAAAATCTATTGTTTTCCATGTTGGTGGGATGTAATGCTTGGTATTTATGAATGATTTTAGTATATTGTCCTTGTACAATGAATTACCGATTTTTCTTTGTCTTAGTTTCCTTTACATTAATCAGCAATAACTCATTGGAATGATTTCCAACGTCCTCCACCTTTAAGTTTACAAGTTCACATCCGCGGCAAGCACCATTGAGTCCGAAAATTAAGGCCACCTATAACAAAGATAAAAAAACAGGTAATATATAGAATAATTACCATTACTAAGATACGAAATATTCATAGTTAAATCATGTATACTTACTTTTGTGGCCAGAAAAATTTCGTCAGGAGCTTCATTAGGAAATTTTTCCACATTTTGAGTCGTAAAAATTTTAGACTGCTTTGCACCCTTCTGATTTTCTTTTTAAAAAAGCCAGTAATTTCGTGAATCTATTTATTTCAATGCTGTGTTTGATTCTTATTGTAGCTTTCAGTTTTGAGTATATGCACCAAAGTGTATTCGGATTCTTTTTCTTGGATAAATAATCAAAATAGACAAGAAGTACTGATTCTGAAATTGCCTGTCAATTTTTCTTTCGCACTTCTCCACGTTGAAAATTCTTCATAAGTTTTAAATAATTTCCTTGGATTTTGTTGGAGGCAAATTATTTATAATTGCGGCAGCATTTGCACTGATGGAACCCGACAATTCACTGTCATTGTCGCTTTGATTTAACATCGTAACGTATTTTTAGAGCATTAACTTATTTATAAAAATAAACTTAACGTTTATCATCATCATTATCATCTGCCTAGCCTTTTCCCAACTATGTTGGGAAAACGCGGCAAACTCCTAGACTAATATTTTTTTTGTCGGAAAAGCAAAGGCATCAAGCTCATACGGCGTCGTCGGTTTTCGTAATTTTATTTAATAAAATAACTGCATAATAAATGCGTATTCCTTTTTCAAAAATATGTATAATGCTTTATATACAAACTCAATGGTGTAAACACAGATGTAGTTCAGTATATTTGGAGACGGATACACTTTCATACAATTTTGGGCCTAGGTGTAAAAAGATGAAATTGGTGTCAATTGATAGCTACTATAATAACAAACAATCACTGAAAATTTTGCAGATTTTGGCAATCTGAGAGCTGAGATAAAAGAGATTTAAGAAAAGTGATATTACGTAACAATCTATACCTAACAGCCGATTTTTGAAGTGTGATTGTCATTTTTTACCTGACTGCCGAAGGAGGGTAATACTAATAGGTTTATCAGTATACGTATGTATATTTGTATGCATTAATGTTAGTTCTTCTGTAGCGTTCTAGAGACCAAATGCGTAAACCGATTTTGATGATTCTTACGTCAATCGATTCGTCTTAACCTTGTAAATGTCACTGGTTACATTAAAATTGAAAATATGGTAGCTTATGGGCGCCATAGGATTGTGGGGGGGCCATTTTTTTTCTTCCTAACTGGTCTTGTGGGGTATCAAAATAAAGGGTTTTAAGACGTGATTTCAAAAATACAGGGTGTAAACAGACTCTTCACGAAGCCAACCAAGCATTATGTACATCAAACTATGTAACTTTACGCAAAAATTAGTGCTGGGAAACGACTTTTTTTTTTCAGCTGAAAAATCACGTTTTACAGTACGACTCAATGAAACGCACTCAAAACATCGTGCTGATGGATGGATTGAATAGTAAGGGGGTCCTAGAGGTGTTTAAAGTAAAAATCTTTCATTAAGAACATGTATTAAAAAAAAAAAAAACTTGTGAAAAAGTTGGAACTTTGACCTCCAATATCTCCGTAACTAGAAGGTTCCCAGGTATGGTCTAGAACAAAAAAATGATCGCAATGACGGGGAGAACAATGGCCTTTCGGCTTCGTTAAGAGTCTGTTTACACCCTTTATAAAATCGCTATGCCACAATTTACACAACGATCTATGATGTCAATCAATATCCAATCGGTAGGCCGTTCGTAGAATCCAAAATAACAAGTCCAAGTTCAACGTTTAAGCGAGGTTCTCCGTCTCTCTTGTCCGGTATGGTAGCAAGGCAAGGGTCGTACAAGAAAGAAGATCAGAAGTCCGTAGGAAAGCAGGAGTCGAGGAAAATATCAATAATAGTATTAGATAAAACACACTCAAAAAAACGCACACGCACTAGACGATACGAAACGAGCTTCGATGTCATATCATGCATGTCAAGTTACAGTTAGCACAGATTATAAATACAGTAATCGATTAGTAAACGTAAATCGATTTATCTTAATTATGTACTATATTGAATTAGTTTAAACTCTTAATAATTTAATTCTATTAGTTTTATTTGTTTTAATTGAATAAATCATCTGGTGAAAGCATTTTCGTAAATAGTATGAACTCTGTAACGTTAATCGATTATAAATGAATCGATATTTAAATTATTTCGTAACCTTAACTTAATTATAGGATTTCTCATTTTCCAGATTGTAAATTGAGTTGATTTTTCACATTTTGAAATAGAAAAATAAAACTTTTTTTTTAAGCTATACCTCAACTTATTACAGTCAGGCCCAGAAGTCCCCGCCTCCTTTCGGTAAGTATTCCAAATTTAAATCACATTCTCCCCCTAGAGGCTGAATGAAATTCAGTACAATTTTCTTTCCCTGTTTTTAACAGATTAAAAATGACTATTGTTATGGTCGCTTTTTGTGGCATAGAATGTCACTTTTTTAAGCAAGTGGTACGAAAAGTATATTTAGTTTACTTGCAGCCAAGTCAGACGCCCTTGGGCCACATAAAACTCTAACACCAGGTTAGGCACTAACCACAAGAAAGGAAGAAGACGATTACTTGCGCCCAGCAGGTTAATCGCAGCTTAAGTGGCGTTCATTGATTGCTGCTCATCACCACGTGACCCTTCCGGTTGAGCGTATTTAACAGATATGGGGGGTATATATCTCCCCGGGTTTGTAAATTACATCTCATAAACATAAATGAAATTATTGAAGCACGGGGTAAAATTATCTAAATTAGATTTTTTAATCCTGTTGGACATGCAGCGGTGAAATTCTTCATTAAAGTCCGATAAATTGTGATAAGCGGACCCCTGTCACGGGGAAGATAAGACCGTAATCGGCGGCCGCGGCCGGTGGGTTCGACTGCACGTACAATATACATCTGCCTGACCGGTAACCCTTCGAGAGAAGCAGTCGTGCCAGTTATTACTCGTTATCTTCCGTCTCTTAACCTAAATACGGAAGGTGAGAACCGTCTGCGGGGACTGCAGGGCAGGCTTCTATTGCAGATTTAGGTTTATTTTGATGAAATGCTTTTAAAAAACTGAAATGTTGCAGTTAGATTGAGTTTAGTCGCCAGCGCATCAAGGTACTACAAATTGACGAATTTTCTCATTCGGTTTTGAACTTAACCAGTACTGTATAGTGACGGACGTAAAGAATACCACCACCCCATATCTTCCCGTGGGTGTCGTAAGAGGCGACTAAGGGACTTACCAGAGAATGGGCAGCAGCGTTCTCTGTGCCTTTGTAACAACCGTACTGCGATCGCAAACAGGTTTTGCTTTAATCACCATACTTGACACCTGCCAAGCGTGGTGATTATGGCACAACCCTCCTTTGGGGCAGGCCTGGCATGATGATGATGATAATTAACAGTTTATGGTTTTAAATCATTTGGAGAAATTCGATAGTTAGTGGTAACTTGATGTGCTGGCAACAGGGTATGTAAGGAACAAATTATGTCTCATCTATGAAACGTTAAAAATAAATCGTCAGTCATTCGTAAATTTTCATCAGAAAGTTAGCGCAAACTCCAGGGCACTCTGTAGTTGCTTTGTTACGCGTTCATCCAAATCAGGCGATCTGTGTAAATTACGATCCATTGTTGTGTAGCGACACTGAATCTCAGCTACTAATACAGCGCGTTACTTCCCGAGGCGTCTTAGGGGTGACAGCAGGGCGGGGGCGGGGTTGGAGCGGGAGCGGGGGGCATCTCCCACCTGTTCACGGAGAATCACTTCGGAACGTTAAAGCGATCCCTGAAGGGGTACAACGGATTACGTACAGTCACAGTTTTCTAGTAAAGTAGGTCGATAAAAAAACGCTTTGCCCGACCTGAAAATTGAATTCAAGACCTTACGCTCGGCAGGTCACGCCGCGGTCACGCGCCGCCACGACACCAACGAGGACGTGAACCGCGGATACAACTCCGCAACAGGAGGGTTATGAAATGAATGTGTCCGTTATAAGATGGATTGCCTGTTGCCAAGCTAGATAAGTTAGTGCTATACATATGTATGTGTGAGTTTACAAAAGTAGTTAGAAACTCAGTGGTGGCTACCGTCGCTGGGTGAATAATGGCGTCCCTGCAGGCCTGCCCTACGGAGAGCCACACTAAGTAGTACAGGACTATTGAGAAGCCACGACACGCAATATTTGCTACACATTATGCATTTTTAGTAAGTAGGGATCCAGCTATGCCTAAAGCCACACTTTCATACTTTTAGGTTTTATTATGATGTCAGATCTAATCTGAGGCAGAGAGCAATGAATCCGTATGTTTTCAATACAATAACATGTCTGATGAAGTGCTACTTCATTTATTTATACATGTATTTGTGTTGTGCTGGGGTTCTATAGGCGTGGGCTGTGTGGGAGACCAGTATTTTTTTATATCACGTGTTTGATCAATTCTGTATGTAAACAAACATATTCATATTTTGATTACATCCAAAAGAAAGCTATTTTCCGAGAGATAGGTATTGGATTTCGATTTCCAGAGCGTATAGGAATTTAAAAAATAAAGCATTTTTTCTCTTCTCTTAATTGATGTATTTCTATGTGGAAGCAAAAAAGTATAAAAAAAACGATATTTAAATTCCCGAGAGACAGTGGACCGCCTATATTTTTCAGTGAAACTAATCAATTTTATTTTTCTCCGCCCTCAGCGTCAAGATTAATATTTTGTACAAGGATTTAATTTGCAAGCGCGCAGCTTCGAGATACATTGCGTAATAATGTCGCCCCTCCCGCCTAGCGCCTAGCGCCTGTAGGGATCACCTCGCAGTGATAGCTTTACGTGCTACAAACGACTTTACAAGTGCTGTTATGAGTGTAACGTAACGTAATTGACTGAAAATTGCGCATCAAGCATTTACGTGATTAATAACTAATATTACACCGCCTAACAAAAATAACGAATAGCCACGCTACACTGATAAATCCCTATATTGATGCCAAGTTGAAAACTCGTGGGAAGTTCAGAAATAATATATTTCATAGCCGTGTCCGTGGACGCGCGCCGGCCGGCAAAGTTTTCACTCGAACTTTGCGAGTGAACGCTCAAGTATGATTGTGATCGGTTCTTCGAGAAGCCTGGGTTATATTATAAACTTGCACACTGCGAAGGAATGTTTCTTAAATGAACTTGAGGGCTAGCTTTTGGGAACAGTTAGGAATATAAAACATACTTTTACTTAGTGATGATAAGTAGGTACCTGTTAAAGTACTTCTGCGTCATCATCTGTATCGGTTCAGCATCGTCTTCGTTTTGGGTTCCGTTAGTAACGTTCATTATATACAGTTCGATAGAATCGTCTGTTTTCCGTACACGCCGCGATCAATAAATCAGGATATGACTTTATTATATCCTGTATTCTTGCTGTCGTAGAAGATTATCTTAGTTTGAAGCGCACAATTCTAAGCTCAGTGTGATTTTAAGAGGGTGAGACATAAAACGTTCGCGGTCGAGGACAGGCGGAAGGCTACGGGATGAGGACGTGCCGACGTGTCATCAAGTGCCGGTTCGACGCTACACGGCGCACGGCGGCGCGGCGTGGACGGACGTGCTCGCTGAAATTGCTGATTTTACCGCTGACACATGTAAAAGCGCTGTAGGGCTGCTCATTTACACTTGTAGTAGTGACCGCCGTGGGGACACCCGCCACTTGACATTGTTTTCCGTTAGTTCGGGACAGAATAGCGACCGATAACGTCCAGTCTGAATATTAAGTTAGTCTGGACCGACTTTGGAAATTCAGTAAAATCGGAAGTAAGTAAAAGCGAGATCGTTAAGTGTCATGTAATAGCTAAGAACAAAATACTATTCAAAAATAGCGCGATTTTTATGAATATTTTGCCCATGCATTGGGTGTGTGACCTTAGTAATGTCTCTGTTGGGATAAGTAAACAGATCGGGTGCAATAACTGCATTGAACACATTTTGGTAAATATATTGTTACGTCGGTTACTTTACGAGAACATTCTAGATTACATGCGAGTCTCGAATTGATCTACTATTGAACTGTCAAAGACGACTCGAGTCTAGAATGTTCTAGTATAGAAATTTCTAGAAGATTCGAGAGAGTTGTAGAACCTTCTCAAAGGACGGTATTCACTATGGAACTGTCCAGAACATTCGAGAAACATGTCGAAGTTTCTAGAAGGTTGAAGTTCCATTGTGTCTCTGTGAGAAGGTTCGAGAAGGATCGGTCGACCTATAAATAGCCGTCATGTTTGCGGGGGCAGTCAGTCTGATTTTGGCTACACAACGAAGCGAATCGAAGTGAATGAGAAGTGCGATATTTAAGTGACTACTGATCAATAGTGTAATTGTAATTAAGTTTAAAGTGTTTTGTGTTAATTAAAGTTATTTGTCTCGATGGTAATTAATTTATCCCATACCCAGCTCGTAACAATATCTATGACCACTTGGAATTTAGATGGATGAGGACCACCGTTATAAGCCAATAAAAATGGCACCGAGTTTAAGTACTTCGCAAACATGTATACTATAACGTGATTGGTAAGGCCGGATTTTGAGTAAAGTAATTGGGAGATTTGGGGCTCTTTGTTCTGTTTGAATGAGCGCAGTCATCCCCGCGCACAGGCCGCACACACTCGTAACAGAGCATTGAAACCAAACGGCCCGTATTATACGAATTTACAGAAATTAGGGAAATATTATTTTATCGGAAGGAATGGAAATGTAATTATCGTGAGACTTTATTTGCTTATAATGATTTCATGTTTGGAAAAGTTTGTTGAGTTGGATCAATGGCGTCGCCAGTTTCGGAGTTAAGGGGGGAAGAAAAGTACGAAAAAAAACAGAGTTATAAGGGTTAAGTTTACTATTTACGGATGCAGCTGTAGTTCTTCTAAAAATGTAAAATAGTTACCCCAAAAATGTTGCACCTCGGATAGGTCAGATTTCTTATACCTGTTCATATAGAAGCTTAGAAATTACTATTAGTTAACGTTAATTGTTAACACGTGATTAAAATTGCATTTTTTTTATCGTTGCGCTAATGATCTACCTACTTATAAAAACTGTTAGTTTGGGTTCTGGAAGTTAACAGGTTAGAAACAAAAAAAAGACGTGTATAATAATTGGCGTGTGTTATTTAATCATCTGGCATAATGTGGATATTGCCCTTAATAAACATCGCTGTGGCGTTAAAATATCTTTGCCCATGGAAAAAGAAAGTTCAACTGCAGCGCTTGAGGCTATAGCAGTATTATATTAAAAAAAACCACAGAAATCTTAATAATAATGCCTTATTATTAAGATTTCTGTGAAAAAAACAGATTTATGAATATCTATTCTTGAGGAAATTGAACGGAAGTTAACGAGTCCGTTAACATTTTTTTTTAATTAAATTTCAGCCGAAAGACGTCCACTGCTGGACATAGGCCGTGAACGTGCGAATGGCATTCAGCGGATCCCCGCAACCTTCAAATCCGTTAGTCGAAATTTTAACTTCGTTAATTAACGGTTAACGGATTAATGAGTAAAAGCCCTGCTATGCCTAGCCCCTAGGTTGATCCGTGGATGAAAACCCACATATACCGTGCCTCGGAAAAAGCCGTTGCTCCCGGCGGTCATTTGTAGATCTTTGGTTGTCGTTACATGTAGACAATAGCCCGAAAGGCTGACAACCAGTCTTCTATTAAAGGGTTTGGTTTCCGCACTTAGTCCTAAAGGTGGACCATTGCGCGTGAACAACCAGTCTTATTGTTTGGATACTTCCTACAGGAGTTACTTGATCGTTTTTTAGACAGTTAAGATTCAAGAGAAAGTACTCTGCAAGAGTGAGCAAAGTGACTAGCGGGGTACATATTTGATTATCGAAGATTACCTACTGTTAAAATATCGATGTTCAAAACATCGAAATAACGAAAGTTTATATTATCGAATGGTTAAATATCCTACGTCCAATATAACTAAAATCTAAACATCTACAAAAGTTACATCGAAAGATCCAAATATCGAAATACAGATTATCGAATGTCCTAAATATCGAAGTACAAACTATCGAACGTCCTACATATCGATGGGTACATGTATTATTTGAAAATCGAAAATTAATATACCTACGTGTAAAAATGGGTTAATTTTCAACATTTAATACATTCATTAATTCACCCTAAAAATACGTACAAGTTAAAATATCGAACAAATTTTGATATAAGTAGTATGAGTGCAAAAAGGTTGCTTCTGCAACGTCTCCGGCGCTACGGGAAGTGCAACCCCTTCGCCCTTGCGTAACAAAGCTTAGGGACCCATGTCCACCTCCGCAGCTTCGGCTTGTTGGTCGCCTCCGGCGACCAGCCTCAGCCGCTACAGCGCTCGGGGGTTGCCCTCCCTTCGCGCCTCCGGATTTTTATATACACTCTAGGGGTAACAGCCAAAAGACTACGTAAATTCGGGGTGCCCCAATTCGGTTTTGGAACAATTTCGACCTATTTTATCCATGAAAATCAGTGTCCAGTGTACAAGCATAGGTCAATCCTGAAGGTATTATTTAGGTCTTAAAATTAATTTTCTTGAAAGTCAATATGTTGTGCTACTAAAGTTAGTGACAGAAACGTATCGCTGCAAAACCGACTCCACGTAGTCTTGTCTGCCCTACCCCTACAGTGTATTTTAGAATCGCGTAGGCGCGGAGGGGCGAGGCAGCCCGCGAGCTGAGGAGCAGGTGGTTATAACACCCCCGCCGCGAGGCTGGCCGGCTTCAACCGGCCATCAAGCCGAAGCTGCGGTGGTGAGCGTTTAGACCATCTGCGACGTTAAGCTCGCGTGGGACTGCCGGAGCCCTGCAACACCGGAGCCATGTCAGAAACCATGCTTACTTGCATGTTGCATGATTGCTGCATGCTTGTTTTCTACCTACATTAATGGGTACTCCCTTTCTTCTCCTAAAATTGTTTGTCCGAAAATCATTATGCATAACACGTTTGCATAATGTTCAAAATCCCAAAATTTTGTTTAGCATAATTATCTTTAGTTCTAAAAGTATTCCGTCATAATACTTATCGAGTACTATAATAATTGAGTCTCCTTATTTTACATGACCTAAAGTCATATGTGCTAAGTATTGTGTTTAATAATGTGTACTATTCCGAATGTTCATTTATAATAATTTTTTTAGTCCTAAAACATTTGCTAAAAATTAGATTTTAGTGACAGAAACGAATCGCTGTAAATCCTACTCCACGTAGTCTTGTCTGCCCTACCCCTAGAGTGTAATAAAAACCCGCGTTGGCGCGGAGGGGCGAGGCGGCCCGCAAGCTGAGGAGCAAGTGGTTTTGGTGAGCGTTAAACCCATCTGCGACGATAAACTCGCGTGGGACCGCCGGAGCCCCGGAGCGCCGGAGCCGTGACAGAAACCATGCCTGCTGCATATTTGCTTGCATGCTTGTTTGCATGGTAAATGCTTGCTTGCATGCTTGCTTGCTTACAAAAACCACATTTTCACAATCAACTGCTTTATTGAGTACATGTATAATATATTTAATGTATAATTTATAATGCCAAAACAGATATTTTTTAATTTTATCAAAAGCTTTGTTTTACAAATTTGATGTAATTTGAATTTAGGACTTATAACTTTTATTGAAGATGGTTTTATGCCTTTTATATATTACACCGGTCTACAGCTTTTTTGCGCATGAGACATATGTACCTTATTTTTATTGCATTTATTGCTAGAAATAAGTATAAGAACAAAAAATTCTTTTCTATTTGATTTTGTGCAATAAAAATATGGAACATTTTTACACAGAAATGATTTATTAAAAGATAATGAACGTCCATTTATGATTTATTTATCTTAAAGTAGGGTCCAAATGTTTAAATATGAACTGTTTTGCTTTTCCTGTCATGTTCAGACAAGAAGAAGAAGTTTCTCTGATCAGCCCCTAAATATAATCCCCCATCATGCATCTTGTTCTTCCGAACGAGGTCCCATGTATCCTTAAATTTATCCAAATGAGAATGTAACATGAGCATCTTTAGAGACATCATCATCATCATCATCATCATCATTTCAGCCAATAGACGTCCACTGCTGGACATAGGCCTCCCCCAAGTGTCGCCACATTGACCGGTCCCATGCGACTCGCATCCAGCGGATCCCTGCAACCTTCATCAGGTCATCGGTCCACCTAGTGGGAGGCCTTCCAACGCAACGTTTTCCGGTTCGCGGTCGAGAGACATCATGTCAGTAATCAACTCGTCATAATCACTGCCAGGAAACCATGAACTACTGCCTTAAAACTGTTCCAGGCTTTTTTCTCTTCATTGCTAAGTACCCGCGGGAAAATATCACAATTAATATTTATTTTATTTGAGTCTCCTACAAAGATTCCAGCTTTAATTTTCGCATCTGAAAACTTTGAAAAAAAAATTGAAATCTTCGGACTCGTGATTAAGAGCCTTTACAAAATGTTTAATAAGACCCAATTTATTAAATAAATACTTAAAAGACGTTATACCTCAGTAAATGTAGCTACACGCTAGGGTGTACCTGACAGGTTTGCCTGTACAGTTGAACTGTAAAGGTAAACCGGAGCGCGTATGTACCCGGAGCCTGCACAGTTTTGCAACATACACGCTCCGGTTTACCAGTACAGTTCAACTGTACAGGCAAACCTGTCAGGTACACCCTAGCGTGTAGGGCTACCTTTAGGCTGCCTGTCCACCGGAGCGGAGGGGGGCTGCGGAGCGGAGAATCAGAGAAATATTAACCAATAGGATTATCCACTGAAGAGGAGTGGAGATTTTGTGCAATCCTATTGGTTAATATTCCTCCGTTTCTCTGCTCCGCAGCCTCTCTCTGCTCCGGTGGACAGGCAGCCTCACTCTGCTCCGGTGGACAGGCAGCCTAAAGGTAGCCCTACACGCTAGGGTGTACCTGACAGGTTTGCCTGTACAGTTGAACTGTACTGGTAAACCGGAGCGTGTATGTTGCAAAACTGTGCAGGCTCCGGGTACATACGCGCTCCGGTTTACCTTTACAGTTCAACTGTACAGGCAAACCTGTCAGGTACACCCTAGCGTGTAGCTACATTTACTGAGGTATAACGTCTTTTAAGTATTTATTTAATAAATTGGGTCTTATTAAACATTTTGTAAAGGCTCTTAATCACGAGTCCGAAGATTTCAATTTTTTTTTCAAAGTTTTCAGATGCGAAAATTAAAGCTGGAATCTTTGTAGGAGACTCAAATAAAAAAAATATTAATTGTGATATTTTCCCGCGGGTACTTAGCAATGAAGAGAAAAAAGCCTGGAACAGTTTTAAGGCAGTAGTTCATGGTTTCCTGGCAGTGATTATGACGAGTTGATTACTGACATGATGTCTCTAAAGATGCTCATGTTACATTCTCATTTGGATAAATTTAAGGATACATGGGACCTCGTTCGGAAGAACAAGATGCATGATGGGGGATTATATTTAGGGGCTGATCAGAGAAACTTCTTCTTCTTGTCTGAACATGACAGGAAAAGCAAAACAGTTCATATTTAAACATTTGGACCCTACTTTAAGATAAATAAATCATAAATGGACGTTCATTATCTTTTAATAAATCATTTCTGTGTAAAAATCTTCAGCCTTATACGCAAACACATACTGTTTGTTGTACACGTATTAGCGACGCGCGACGCAAGAAACAATACACCCCGCGCGCCCCTTACTTATCTTTTGACAGCGCGCAATGACCGACATTATTGGGTGCGAAAATCAAAAATGGTCAAATCGCTTTAAAAGCAAGTATTTTCGATGACCAATCGCACTTTTTTATAGATTCTCACTTATACAATCAGAATATATTAAGCAAATCCCATGCGCAAGAAATTTTTATTTTTTTGTTGACCGGTGTTATTGATTGTAATATTTATGACAAACGGATTTAGGACGGATTTTTGGGTTTTTATTTAAGGATTTCAATTTTATGGCATGTTCCGATCCTGCATACGGAGGTAATAACTTGGGCGATTTATACACAAAGTCAAGGTTCAAGAGAATGTAGGGTGCAAAAGCGAGCTTGAATTTCAACTTGCCTAGAATAAATTCAGATATGTAATTTGAGATCAAAATGTCTACATCTACTCGCTCTATTTTTTGCAACCTTGTGTATGCCATAATTACCTATTAAGGCCTCGGGGCAAGGGGCTTCTAATTTAATCGAAATTCAATAGAAGTGCCAATCTACTGGCAGAAAAAAGCAGATGACTCCCCCCCCCCCCCCAACCCTAGCGACGCCCATGAGTTTGTTGTCGTTGGAAATGTTTTCTAGATACACGATGTTCATAAACGTGGCAATTTTCATAGCTATGTAAACATTAAACTGTCCTACGTAGGTATACATAGTAATATTTTGTAGGTAGGAACGTTCACATTTTATGATTATAATGTATGTTTTAGTAAAAATTATGTGTAAACAAAAGTCAATAAAGCGAGATACCCAGAGAGGACTGCATGACGGTGTTCAGTCAGTATCAGTATAAACGGAGTGCAAAATTAACGCGTAACTTTTACGACACGGCTACGTATACACATCTATAGCTACTCGTACACAAAAGTACTTTACGATGCAATAACAATAAATAAGGAGCTTTGAACTCATGTCCGAACAGTTTGCAGATCGATCGCGAGTAACGACCAGCGAGCGGGGTGAACAGCGCAAGCAGAGTGAGCAGAGCGAGCAGCAGTGGGCGCGCGGGGCGCTCGCGGCGGCACGCGGCACGCTGGAGGCGCTGCGCCGCCACTCGCGGCAGATCGCCGCGCGCCGCGACCGCCGCGTGCAGGTGAGCGCCCCCTGGCGTCCGGCGCACGCGCTCGCTCCCGCGTACTCACACCTGATTCTGTTTCAGTTCACGGAGCGGACGAAGGATGGCGCGCGCGGCGGCGACGGCGCCGGTGAGTACGCGCGTCGCGGCGCCCTGCGAGTGCGCGCTCGCAGTCCGCCGCCCGCCCTCGCTAAATATATCCTCGTCCGCGTTGCACCGCGGTGACTCGTAGCGCAGGCCGCTCTCGCCAGCGGGCGGCGCGCGCGAGGCTCGCGGCGGCTGCGGGCGCGCAGCCGCCGTTGACGGTAGTGTGTGTGCGCAGAGAGCGGCGGCTCGGAGATGTCGGGCGGCAGCGGCGGCGGCGGCGGCGGCGGCGACGCGCGGCGCCCCTCCACCTGCCGCGTGGAGCTGGGCGCGCTGCTGGCGCCGGAGCCGCGCCCGCTAGACAACAAGGTCAAGGTACGCGGACACACCTGTACGTCCTCGCAGGACCTAAGTTCACGCCTGTTCTATCTCTTTCTTCGCATCATAGTCGTGATCATCATAATCTAGCGATTAGGTATAGTTAGTGTGCTTTTCTTCCAGAGGAGGCAGGGCTCCCCGCGGTACGCATACAAGGTGTGCAGGTGCACCTGAGTTACGTATGGCATGATGTATTATTAGCTTTAGCGGTTGCAGTACTGCATACCTACGTAGCAAACATATTGCTTCAGTGTTTTTCGTTTCCAGGTCAGCATGGAAGTAATATCAGTAATCGCTACAGTACATAGCTACGTGTATGAATGTTTTCGTTTGATAGGCCGATATGTTATTTTTTTTTTATTTTTGGCGCCGACAGTAGCCATGTCCGTCCATGGATATGTAAATTATGTATCTGCTTTGTTTGTTTATCTTTCCATTTAGCTATAAAGTCAATAGAGAGAGAAGACGGATGATTGCTGGTGATGCATCATGCAGTAGCAAGTTGTCGGTATTTAGGCTATAATTTTTATGGTTTTATTATAAGTAGATATTAGGATATATTTATTATAGTATTTAAGTGTGCTTTAGTGGGTCGTGTCACGTGTGGTGGTGCCGCTTCATGCAGTAGATAGTTAGGTAAGGTACTATTCGATTATGGTCGTGCGTCGATGTTCGTACTTCGTAAAGGACATCAATAATTAGAAGGAAGCACTCTACTTGACAAGATAGAACAAGTTCGTAGGCCACGAGGCCCGTGTTTACATACCACTCGTCACTCGTCAGTATTCTAATTGAACTCATCAAAGTAAACTTAATCTAACTTAGGTAGTAACATCGGTGCAAGTTTAGCTTTCAAGTCAAAGTTCGGTAATTGAAAAATTCTTTACAGTAGGGCTCTATTATACTACATTAAACCTTTATTCGAAAGGCTCAGCTATATTTACGAAACTTTGTTCATTTACGCATGTAAATATTTTCTCCCATACTTAAGAAAAGGTCTGAAGAGGTAGGTCATATTGTAATCTAGTATTTACTGTAATTAAGTAAATACTGGAAATACTACAAATGTTCCAGGTTTCCAGCGTAAGTTAGTTATGATTTGGTGTTTTACATAACACAGCAGAAACAATTTTTGTATGTTTTAGGTACCTACTACCTAGTAAGAATGTGCCACGATTGTATTAGAACTCGTTTGCCTTAAAGTATTACAAGCTGAGCTAGTGAGTCAATCCGCGAGTACGTAAGTGACAGAACCGATCAATCAAAGTTGCAATTAAAATCGATCGTATTATCTTCGTTAATAATGCTTCATGACAGATCTACCACATACTTAATATGTAATCTCTTGATCGAATACGTTTTTGTTGGCAAATGATTCGATGAACTGACCACGTCCCCGACCAGAGAATGTTTGCTGGGCGAGGCAAATGTGATAACATCTTACTGTTTCCGACCTACAATCATCATTTCATTAAAAATCTCTGAGGATAAGTGCTTTTTTAGAAAAAAAATCAGAGTTTCATTACCAAAAAGCAACAAAAGAATGAAATTGCCGAGTAAAGTAAGTAGGTACTTAGTCGAGAAACTTATGTAGAAGTTAATTTCTGCTCCATTTGAAGGTAGAAGCATGAAAGTCTTTTGACATGCAAATGAGGTTATTTAGAATGTTCCGGCCGCCTCCCACCACAGAATATACATACTTCAGTCAAGTTGATTCCAAACAGACGCTAACAAAGTATTGAGCGTATTTGTTGTTATTATTTTTTCTTTCTTTATAAACATACTCAAGCAAAGAGCTTAAAGCGTCGTGATCATTTCTCAGTGTTAACAATACTTGTATCTTTGTTACTCGACGCCTTCACTTTTGTTTTATCAAAGCGACTTTTAGCTCCCTTGTGGGAACGGAACTCTTTCCAGATGAAGTGGCGACCCTAATAACGGAATTTGTCACCCTCTTAAATCTGCGTTGTCGGCTCAGCGCTCGAGCCTCGGAGTTCAGGGTATGTCTTATAGACATACCCTGAACTCCACTCCTGAACTCGCACCGAGTCCATCCTCCAGCGCTATGCAATCAGCATGTGGTTTGTTACTGTTGTGTGCAACAACTTATGGTCAGTATAACAGAGTCGCACATTGGGTGCTTGTTGTGTATTCAATCTGTGGGCCTCCACACGCTCACACAATTTGTTTGTTTCACCTTATTTGATCTTATCGCGTCTGGAACTTTAGCAATAAGGTCTCGATGCCACTGTGGGAGCGGTTGACTGCGAGTTTACACGTACACACATAACATACAATATAATTATATTGATTTCTTGTTGTCTTTTGAGCTTTTTAGTATCCTCATCCTTAGTACCTAGTCAGATAGTCTATTCGCAAGCGTACGAGTGCCTCACCTATCAATGAAACAATAAAAATGATTTATTTAAGTATCTCGCAGCGAAGCTCTCGTTCGCCGCGGAATGAGAGCTCACACGCGTAAACATTTACACGAAAACTAGTCATCACTGGACACGTCTGCTTGGCGGCCGGTACTGTTGCCGGTTTATAGGTTTACAATAGGGAGGTATGACGAGTGGCAGGTTGGAGTCACGACCGGGCCGATTATGTTAGGTCGGTTGTAAAACGTCGCCGACTATTACGAACGATGAAGCCGTTCGGTAGTGAAGACAGCGTCCAGGCTAGCAAGCCGGCCAGGTGCGCCGCCACCCGCTTCCACCCCGCGACCCATTTGCATAATGAGTGACAGCGCCGGGCAGCGTGCACACACCACGTGCCCTGCCTCACTGACAGTGCTATCGCGTCGTTATTCAGCAACTCTCTACATGCCCTCTCTCGTTATAATTTACTCCCGAGCTTCAAATTCCATTAGGATTGGACACGTACACACAACAACGTAAGCTCTGGCTTTATTTCACATGAGGAGCCTACTCCTGCTCGCTAGTAACTAGAAGATGCTGACTGCAATGCGTTACTAAGTGTCAGTAGGCAGCTACTGACACTGCTCTGTGACGGTGATCGCCATCAGCTAGTTGCCAACAAGCTGCACATGATGCCTTGATCACCATCGAGACAATATTGTAGGCTTCAATCTCAAAGTGTACATGTTAGGTACCTATACTGATAGGTATAGCAACATCCCTTACGAGCGATACAAGACTCATTTCATTAGCTTTATCTACTCGGAGAATTCCCAGGGCGTGATCGATGAAATTATTTATTTCGCTTTGGATATTACGATCACGAATACACAAGGTGCGGTATACATAGGTACCTAGCTAGGTACTTTACAACTGGAACAGTTTATTGCTTCCTATTTCGGTTCGGTCATCGTCTACAAAAGCTCGTAACTTGATTTCCTTAACAAGGAAAAAACTGTATTATTGAACGGCGCGGGCTGACGCGAGAATGGTTGCCACGTATTCACTACATCATTCCGAGCCCCCTACATAGAATTTTTTTATCGGTTATCAAAAAAAAAAAACAGCTCTTTCCTACAAAAGTGCAATCCTACACGGTCAAAATGTATGGAACAGCTGGAACACAGTAGGGGGGGGGGGGGGTTCTCTCTAGCAGCCACACTCTAGGCACCCGTGGGTCGATGGGAACCATGTACGTGTCGTGTTATGCAGTAAAAGATTGTCTCGTTACATTTAAGACCTCAATATATGTACCTTATTTAAAATGCTATTATTATGTGTGGTTGTTTATGATATTTGCTGTCATCCGTAGCGCCACAGTATACATGGTATGACGGAGGAGGAGAACGTGGTGCGGCCGCACCAAGAAATGGCCGTGCTGTCGCTGGAGGAGAAGAAGTTCCTCCTGGGCGTGGAACGCGGTGACGTGGCGGGTACGCGGCGCGTGCTTCAGCGCGCGCGTGACACCGGCCACATCAACGTGGACTGCGTGGATCCGCTGGGCCGCAGTGCGCTGCTCATGGCCATCGACAACGAGAACCTGGAGATGGTGGAACTGCTACTGGAGTTTGGCGTGGAGACGCGCGACGCGCTGCTGCACGCCATCTCCGAGGAGTTCGTGGAGGCCGTGGAGGCGCTACTGGACCATGAGGAACGCACCAAGAAACCCGGCGAGCCCAACGTAAGCAACCTCGCTGTACATCTTGTGTGCGCCTCAGCAACCTCATGCTTATTCAAGGTACGCGGCTGTGTTACAGAGCTGGGAGGCGCTGCCGCCGGAGACGGCGACGTTCACGGCGGACATCACGCCGCTGATCCTGGCGGCGCATCGCGACAGCTACGAGATCATTAAGCTGCTGCTGGACCGCGGCGCTAACCTGCCCGTGCCGCACGACGTACGCTGCGGCTGCGACGAGTGCGTGCGCTCGCGCCGGGAGGACTCACTGCGCCACTCGCGCTCGCGCATCAACGCATACCGCGCACTCGCCTCGCCCTCACTTATCGCGCTCTCTTCTAAAGACCCCATCTTAACGGCGTTTGAGCTATCTTGGGAGCTGCGGCGTCTGTCCGCACTTGAGCATGAGTTTAAGACTGAGTACCAGGAGCTGCGTGCGCAGTGCCAGGAGTTCGCGACGGCGCTGCTGGACCACACGCGAACCTCGCACGAGCTGCAGGTGCTGCTCAACCACGAGACGGGTTCGCCGCAGGTGCCACTGCCGGAGCCCGGCGCACCAGAGCGAATGCGTCTCTCAAGACTGAAGCTTGCCATAAAGCTAAGGCAAAAAAAGGTACTATATAATAGATTCAATTCCCTCGATTAAATTACATGCGACGTACTTCATTATAATTAACTACCTGCTATATATATTCCAGTTCGTGGCTCACCCGAACGTGCAGCAACTGCTGGCGTCCATCTGGTACGAGAGCGTGCCGGGCTTCCGGCGCAAGAACATGCTGTTGCAGGCGGCGGAGATGGTGCGCATCGGCGCCATGTTCCCGCTGTACTCGCTGGCGTACATCGTGGCGCCGCACTCGTCCGCCGGCCGCACGCTCCGGAAGCCCTTCATCAAGTTCTTGTGTCACTCGGCTAGCTACTTTATGTTTTTATGTGAGTGAAAGTCGTTCACGAATTGTGCCTTTCTAGGACTTTGATAATGTTTAAATTGATATTGGCCTCCATCTAGGCCCGGCGAGCGCATGGTTCGTGACGTTAGTCCTGTCATATATATTTTGACTCGGACGCGAACTATACGGAACTGCATGCTTGCAGTTCTGCTGATCTTGGCATCGCAGCGCATCGAGACGGCGGCGGGGGGGCTGCTGTGGGGCGCGGCGCCGCACGGGGAGCCGCTGTCACGCCGGGGTGCACCGCCCTCGCTCATCGAGTGGCTTATCCTCGCCTGGGTCAGCGGTCTGTAGCAATTCTTTTACGATTTGCGTCTAGAGGTTTACAATGAAATTATAAACAATACTCACAAAATGTTTAGTTGTAACTCTGTATAATATATCAGAGGAAGTTGGTAGCAAGTAAATAGTAAGTTTGGAACTGTAGTTACCTGTATGACTGTAGGTTTAATCTGGAGCGAGGTGAAGCAGCTGTGGGACATGGGGTTGCGGGAGTACGTGCACGACATGTGGAACGTGATAGACTTCGTCACCAACTCGCTGTACGTCGCTACCGTCGCGCTGCGGATTGTCTCACACTTTCAGGTAAAACTCTCTAGTGCTTAAACATAATACCTATTTCGTTACTTAGGTCTAAATATTAACAGTGCGCTTTGCTTATGATTATGTTTTCATTCTCTGGATTCAGGTGCGTCGTGAATTGGCGGCAGGTCTCCGGTGGAACCAGCCGCGAGAACATTGGGATGCGTGGGACCCGATGCTGCTGTCCGAGGGGCTGTTCTCGGCTGCCAACATCTTCAGCAGCCTCAAGCTGGTGTACATCTTCAGCGTGAACCCGCACCTGGGCCCGCTACAAGTCTCGCTCAGTAGGATGGTGCTCGATATTCTCAAGTTCTTCGTCCTAGATATACTAGTCATATTTGCCTTCTCTTGTGGTGAGTTTTCTAGATTATAACAAACGCAAATAGCTCGACTTGTTGTCTGAGAGTAACATAGTGTTGTGTTACGCCAGGTCTTAACCAGCTGCTGTGGTACTACGCCGACATGGAGAAGAAGCGCTGCACGACCGGGGGGACCTCGCTCACCGCTAACGGCACCTTCCCCGATCCTGATGCTTGCATCGTGTGGCGTCGGTTTGCCAAGTGAGAAGCATTATACTTAAGATTTGTTTTAGTTTCTAATTCGGGCCTTGGAAAGGGTCCTTTATAGCAGAACTTTTTATGTCATAATATTATTTTGCATAACAGCGGATAGCATAAACTTCATTTCGCAGAAAATTGTTTAGCAGACACTCATTAGTCATTTATGATACATTCAAAACTCATAATTTTGTAAGTCAGAATCATCTTTAGGCATTCATTTCATATGCATAAGAATTTAAAAGTAGAACCATCATATCGCAGAAAGTTCACAGTCGGAATCGTCTTTTTGACATACATTTCATATCGATAGTCATTATGAGGCAAAACTATCACATCTCATTAAGCTTACAGTTAGAATCATGATTTGGCATGCATTTCATGTCCATAATAATTGAGAGACTCATCTATCACATTACAGAAATTCATAGTTCAAATAATGTTGTATTTCTTACCTGTAAGAAGCATGCAAACTTGCATACACCATGCATGCAGCAAGCATGCAGCATGCAAACAAGTATACACCATGCATGCAGCATGCGAGCAAGAATACAGCATGCAAGCAAGCATGCAGCAGGCATGGTCACAGCTCCGCGCCTACGCGGGCTTAAATTACACTTAAATTCTAGGGGTAGGGCAGACAAGACTACGTGGAGTCGGTTTTGCGATTCGTTTGTCACTAACTTTTGTAGCACAACATATTGACTTTTCTAGTCAATATTTTAATTTTATTTATTTATTAAAACCTTATGCACATAATATACAAAGACGGACTTCATGTCTTGGGCATTTTCTACCAGTCTACCTTAGGGTGATGCAGAGACAAAACAGTAGGTGCAATAGTATAGAAAATTTCCAAGAATAAAATATAAAAATAAATATGTACATATATACACACAAAATATACAAAGTAAAGAGAGATATAAAAATACATAGATGAAGAAAAACAAAACAAACAAATTAATTGTGAGACGAGTCTGCCAATTTTTATGAAAGTGTTCGCGAACTTTTACCTTAAAAGTGAACCGACTGGTTGCCGTCCGTGATTTTAATGTAAGGTTTAAATAATAAGGTTTTTAAGTATATCAAAGTATGCCATTTTAAATTCGGACATATATAAACATTCGGCCAAAAATAATTATATTAAATAATTTTTATGGCTTAAAAATATTCGTTTAGGGAATAATCTTCTCTAAACGAATATTTTTAAGCCAAGTGTGTTATGCCAAATAAATTTCGGAGCATCAAGATTCTGCCAGATAGTGGGAACCCCCTTGAAAAACTCAACAAGAGCCTTGTATCTGGGAGTCTACAAAGTTAACGCTATAGGTATAAATCAAAGTAATTAAACGCTATAGTTATAGGTATTAATCAAAGTAAGTAAACGCTATAGTTATAGGTATTAATCAAAGTAAGTAAACGCTATAGTTATAGGTATTAATCAAAGTAATTAAACGCTATAGTTATAGGTATTAATCAAAGTAAGTAAACGCTATAGTTATAGGTATTAATCAAAGTAATTAAACGCTATAGTTATAGGTATTAATCAAAGTTAGTTAACGCTATAGTTTTATGTATTGTATTGTATTGTATTGTATAACGGGCTGGTGTCCGCAACTCCACGTCCATTGCGCGTATTTTGCGTGCGGGTGGGAAAAATTTTATTCGATCCACCCCAACTCCCCGAGAAAGGCCAGCAGCGCCTTGATGTTGCCGACAATCTCGCGGAGAGTACCTGGGTTACCGAAGTACTTTGCCCTGTATGGTGCAACCTCTGGGCAGTGCAGAAGCACGTGGGCTGCTGTCTCGTCTGCCTCCATGCAGGCTCGGCACAGGGGGCTGTCTGTAACTCCTATGACAAAGAGGTGTTTGTTAAAAGAGCCGTGTCCAGTAATGGCGGCTGTAACTGCGCGTAGCTGTAATTTGGTCAGCCGAAGCGCCTGTTTGGTGAGGCGGCCGTCGATAGTAGGAAGAGCTTCCTTGGCCTGCCTGCACTCACCGTGGTCTAGCCAAAGTTTGTGGTGCTGCTCAATGGTTCGTTTCCTTACCAGTGTGCGAAGATACCCGAAGGGGAGCGGCACGATGGGTTCAGGCCCCACAGCTGCCATACTCGATCCCCTTCTAGCAAGTTCGTCCGCTGCATCGTTGCCCCGGGACTCGCTGTGTCCTTTGATCCATTGAATGGTTATGTTATTGAGATTACCAACCTGGTTCAAGCGTTGGTGACACTCGTATACTAACCCAGAGTTGACTGTGTGGTTGTTCAGTGCTAACAGTACAGCCATGCTGTCTGAGAGTATGCGAATTGAGTGATCCACAACCTTCCGGGCTAGGATGGCCGCCGCCGCCAGGGAAATGCCCATGCATTCTGCCTGAAATACTGTGTTGTGAACCCCCAAAGGTATGGCAATGTGGATATTGAGATCCTCTGAGAAGACTCCAGCCCCAGTGCCAGTATCGGTTTTGGATCCATCCGTGAAGATTCGTAGTTCTGCGGGGTTTAGTCCCTCGCAGCGGTGATCTTCGTGGAGTTGGATTTTGTATTTTTTATCGAATACAAACTGCTTAGGTATCCGATCGTTTATGGCTTTCGCTATGGGAAACTCTTGGTAGAATTTCTCTAGTGTCGCGGTGTGCTGTGTGTCTTTCTTACCCCATAATTGAAGAGTTTTAAGGCGTACTGCAGCCATCGTTGCTTCCTGCTGTATGAACAGATGGAGCGGCGGGAGCCCCAACATGGCTTCCAAGGCCACGGTCGGGGTAGTCCTCATGCAGCCTGTAGTCGCCATGCAAGCAAGCCTCTGCATGCGTTGCAGTTTGGTGGAGGCTGTGGCTAGTTTGGTGCGAGGCCACCAGACCACTGCCCCGTACGTGATCATGGGTCGGATCACAGCACAGTATAACCAAAGTATAATTTTAGGGGATAGGCCCCACTTCTTACCTATCATCCTCCTGCATTGCCAAAAGGTTATGCAGGCCCTGTTCAGTTTGTTGTCTAGGTGACTGCTCCAGTTTAGCTTACTGTCCAGGGTAACTCCCAGGTACTTGACTTCGTCGGCTAACTGGAGTTCTGTATCAAATAGTTTGGGTAGGCGATAAGGGCCTAGTGCTCTTTTTTGGGTGAACATGACTAATTCAGTCTTCGTGGGGTTCACTGAAAGGTCGTACGCCCTGCACCATCGTTCGACGGTGCGTAGTGCCTGTTGAGTCAGATTGCAGATGGTCCCCGTCACTTTCCCCGAAATGAGGATAGCGAGGTCATCCGCGTACCCTATTGTATAGAAGTGGTTAGCGTTGAGAGATGTGATGAGGTCATTAATTACCAGATTCCAGAGGAGGGGTGATAATACTCCTCCTTGGGGGCAGCCTCTGGCTATCATGGCCAACTGCCGATCCTCTTCAAGGCGAACCACTCGTTTGCTTAACATGTTAGTAATCCAGTCTGTCAGTACCTGTTCTACTCCATGTCGGGAGAGGGCGGTGTTGATGCTGGAGAAGTTTGTTTTATCGAAGGCTCCTTCGATGTCTATGAAGGTGCCCAGGCAGGTGCCCTTCTGGTGTATCGCATCTTCTATCCGGCTGACCACTAGATGAAGAGCTGATTCAGTGGACTTACCCGAGCTGTATGCGTGTTGGTTTACATGGAGTGGGATCGTTTTCAATGCCCCATCCCTCAGCTCTCTCTCGCAGATTCTCTCCATGGTTTTTAGAAGAAAGGAGGTCAGGCTGATTGGTCGGTGGGATTTGGCGTTAGTGTAATCGCTCTTACCTGGCTTCGGAATGAATATGACTTTCACTTCCCTCCATCCCTTTGGAACGTATCTAAAGGCCAGGCACGCTCTCATTATGGGCACCAGTCTGCTAGCGACCGAGTCCCCGCCCCACTGCAGTAAGGCAGGAAAGACTCCGTCAGGACCGGCCGCCTTAAAAGGATGGAAGCACCGGATCGCCCACCGGAGTTTCTCCAGCGTGATCACTTTGTGTGCGTAGCGCCAGTCGTTATCTGACGGTGTTTGAATTTCCTCCGTCCAGTCAACAGTCTGTACAAAAGCGCAACCCGGGAAGTGAGTTTCGATGAGGACGCGCTTCGCCTCTTCTGGTGTGGTGGTGAGTGTGTTGTCTGGTTTCCGGAGAACATCGGGTCTAGTTGGGTTCTGCTGTGCCAGTATTTTCCTTACCCTGTTTGCTTGTTGGCAGGATTCGATGCTGCCGCAGTATTTCCGCCAACCGGTAGAGCTCCTGTATCTGATGCATTTCTTGTAGCTGGATTTGGCCGCGTAGTATGCATCCCAATCCTTATCAGCACAGGTATTCATAGCTCTGTTTAGAGCTGCCCTTACCTTCCCGCGCTTGCGTTCCAATTCCGCACCCCACCAAGGTTGCTTCCCTGGTGTTGCGGGCGGAGTGGTTTCTGGGCAGGATGCTAGGTAGCTGTCTAGCAGAGATTTCGTGAGATGACTTACTCGCCCGTCGATCTTCGACGTGTCCTCGAAAGTCGTCTCATAGTTTGTTGACGCAAGCTTCGTTTCGAGGATGCGTGTGTAGGTTACCCGGTTTGTGTTTCGCGGGTTGCGCCGTGGCAGTGTTGGGGTGACACAGACCTGGATGTCGAAGCGGATCCATCTGTGGTCCGAGCAAGAGGCCTCCTTGGAGACCTGCCAGCCGGTGGTGATGGCCGCTGCCCCCTCCGATGCCAGAGTGAGGTCTATGATTGTTTGACTTCGTCTGTTTACAAATGTTGGTTCGGACCCTGTGTTTAGTAGGGTTAGGTTAGTAGTAAATAAGTAATCAACTAGAGCCTTACCCCTTGCATTCTGCGTGTCCATGCCCCACAGAGGATGATGGGCGTTTGCGTCGGCGCCTATGATGACCTCTAGCCCTGTGCTCTCGCAGTGTCTCACGAGGCGGGCGAGATCGTGCGGGGGCGGCTCGTCTCCATCAGGCATATATGCCGAGACGAAGACCACTGTCACCTCCGTGTCTCCACGCTGTAATAGCTGCCTAGCTGCAGAGAGGTCCCTGCAACAGAACTCTGTTAATGGCTGTGTTTTGATGTTACGTGTCGTATAAATACACGATCTTGGTTGATCGTGATCTGTGCATACTAGGAGCTTACCGCCAAGACTGGAGAGGCCTTGTATGCGGCCAGCCCTGACCCACGGCTCCTGGATCAAGGCAATGGCCGTTTGTTGAACCTCCAACCACTTCCGCAGCTGAGCCGTCGCGGTCTGACTGTGGTGGAGGTTGGCCTGCAGCACTTTACAGCACGACGAAGGGGGTGCCATTGCTGGTCGATCCCTCGTCGTCGCCTTCCAGTCGCAGCCCGGCCAGCAGGTCACCCTCGTCGAAGCCGTCCCCATCCAGGTCCGATGCCGACGACAAGATATTGCCGTCGACCTCATCTCCCGAGGAGAGAACGGCGCCCACGCTGGTGGCGGTAGGGGCGGCTGGTGCTGCTGCTGCAGGAACATCGGCGGGTGTATCCGCGATGCTCGTAGGGGGAGCTGTTACCTCCTCCTGTGTCACGGTGATGGTCTCCGTGGCCGGATCCCATCCCTGAGGGACGTCGACATACCTGCCGTTCGGACCCTGGAATTTCAGGTACACCGCCCCTACCCCAAAGGAGAGACGGCGTCCAGCCTTCATCAGGGTCGGAATTTGGTCCTCAGGAACTCCGACCACCACGAACCATGCATCGGCCTGCTTGTTGATGTGCAGCAATACCCATCCCTCGATGTCCACCCAGGGATTTTGGTAACACAGAGCTCGCCCGATGTTGGTCGACTCTGCGAACACTTTCTGCTCATCCGGGATGAGTATGCCGCATCTTACTCGTCGTTGAATCTCCGCTTGCCTCCTGACCACCAGCGAGGTACTGGTAGAGGGAGGCAACTCGGAGATTATTGTCCTCAGCCAGGCTAAGGTGTGGTCGTCGCCGCACCACAGTCTCAGGACCCCGTCAGCGAATACCGGCCTTGCATTGAAGGTCGGTGCTGGTGAGTCCCGTTTCGGGGAGGAGGCCTCCGCGACTATCCTCCATTGGATAGCCTCAAGGACCTGCTCCGACACCTCCTTGCTGATCCGTCCCGTGCGGCCGCAGGTGACTGCGACGTCGAGATCGGAGCTGGCAGCTTGGGCGTAGCTTCTGTTTGCGGCCCGTTTGGATTTATCAAGACGCGGCCGCTTGCGCTCCCCTCGAGGCGATGAAGTCTCGTTGAGAGCCCGCTTGGCCGCGGCCTGATCCATCCGAACGGGTCGCTTCGCAGTGTGCTGGGCTGGTCCCTCCGCGGCACTGGTTGGCGGTTGGCTCGGTCCTGGTCGGCTAGTGTCGGCCACGGCCTGCGCTCGCTTGCCTGCGGAGAAGTTTAGGTTAGTGCCGCTGGTCGGTTTAACCGGACCTGCGGGATTGCCCTGTGTGGCTTGTGGAGCCTTACCTTGCCACCGTAGCTGACGCCGCTCCTTCCGTGACGGCCTGTTTCTCCTCCTGGCATTATCTGCCGAAGGAGCCAGAGCAGTCTGCGCTGGGGGGCTTACGCGCCGTTGCTTCCTCTTGCTCTCCTGACGCCTGTTCCTCTGCACTTGCCAGGCGAGCGCGAAAGCATCGTCGGTGGTGCTGCCGCTCTCCTCCGGTTGGCCAGTGACGGCCATCGGGGGAGGGACGACTTGATGAGCCGTAGGCGGAAGAGGCAAGAGGGGGCCCCGACCACCGGAGTTACTCACGGTGGGAGGCTGTGTACCTGAGAAGGAAGAAGGATCGGTACTGGTCCCAATCAGCGCCGGAGTCCTTCGTCTGTTACGGGACTTGATTTTGGTCTGGGCAGCGGTTCTCGCCACTACCGGACCGACACCCACACTAGGGCCCGCCGCGTTGGCAGCAGAGCACCCAGGGGCGAGAGAGGTGCCGCTGGCACTCCTCTTTGGAGTCTCTTTGGCTTTCGCCTCACCTCCGGTGTGTAGCTGTACAGTGTGCATTTGTGTGTGACTGTATGTTGTGTTAGTGATTGGTGTGTGTGTGGTTGGAGTGAGTGTGGTAGGTGTGTTTGGTGTGTGTGTGTTGGTGACGTATGGTTTTGAGTTTTCCATAGTTCAGTGTTAAAAGTTCATCCCTCCGGCTTCCCACCCTCCTTGGAGCCCGCACCTGGGAACGCCTCGCTACAAGCTAGCTCGGTCGTTAGGACTACCATCGGGATATAGGGGCGTGAGGTTGGCTTACAGTGCGACATCGGGTGCTCGCTCGGGTTGTTAACCCTCACTTGCACCGTCAGCATGACCTTCGCCCACCGCTTCGGCCGTCCAAGGACGACCTCCACGGACCCCCCGCCCCTCGCCGTGGCCCTCTGACGGGACACTGTGACCATTTCCCTACCCTTAGCTACTGGGTAGGGCCACCGTTTTGCCGGAAATCCGGACCAAAGAGGGCGTGTTGCCTCACGACGCATTACCGCCAGCGCCGATCGGCTCAACCCTCCAGGACTCCTTCATCCCCGCTTACGGCGCTCGACTGCGCAGGTCCTAGCGCAGGTGACTGCTTTACCTACTCGGCGCCAGCTGGGTTTAGTGGCAACCAAGCCTGCGACCACCTAGTCACGGAGGGTCGCAGTTAGGCTAAAAAGCGCCTGGTGGATTTCAGTTACGTCTATTTCTTAGGGAATTAGACCAATAACAGGGCGGCAACCACGTGAAGGGAGAACCACCAGACTTGCCTTGAGGATCTACACGACTGTAGCGCTCCCCCTCAGGGCCCCGCCACCTTACCGCCTCTGAGGGAAGCAGTAAGGTAGGCCTGCATCTATACTACCAAGCAAAGCAGAAGCAAAGCGTGTCGTTGTGCAACCGCAAAAGCATAAATACAAGCCCTCCCCTAGTTTTATGTATTAATCAAAGTAATTAAACGCTATAGTTATAGGTATTAATCAAAGTAAGCAAACGCTATAGTTATAGGTATTAATCAAAGTAATTAAACGCTATAGTTATAGGTATTAATCAAAGTAAGTAAACGCTATAGTTATAGGTATTAATCAAAGTAATTAAACGCTATAGTTATAGGTATTAATCAAAGTAAGTAAACGCTATAGTTATAGGTATTAATCAAAGTAATTAAACGCTATAGTTATAGGTATTAATCAAAGTAAGTTAAGGCTATAGTAATAGGTATTAATCAAAGTAAGTAAACGCTACAGATGTAGGTATTAATCAAAGCTCGGCAATGGATTTATTTCAGCTGTACCGGTGGGTTATTTGTCTTTGACATTCTGAAACTGAATAAAGTTGCTAGTAATCATAACATATCATAATAAACACATCTTATTCTCGTCCAATCATTTATGGCGCTTGTAATACACGCCGCGCGCCGCTTGGCTGCGAGCCATATAGTTATGATTCTCATGATCTCCAACATGATGGCTCTATTTATTATGGCCCACGCCTCTGAATTGGCCCGGAAAATAGTTATTTTCATAAATTATTCTTTTTCCTGATCTTTCAACATGTATACTTGTTTATTATAATAATAAAAACCATCGACGAAGTTATGATGATGAATAACTTTCGGAAACACATTGTGAAGGATGGCACGGTTGACATATGTCGGGCATGCCACCGTCCGGGAGAATCGATCCGACACATTATTTCTGGGCGTTCTAGTCTGGCTAAAGGAGAGTACTTGCATAGACATAAACTCGTTGCCAGGATTATTATTAAGTACAACCTTGTGGAATCAGAAGTGCAATGCTATAAGTATGCGCCCGACCCAGTTCTCGATAGTGGTAATATCACGTTGTATTGGGATCGACCCATCACTACTGACAGGACTATTGTTACCAATAAGCCTAACATTGTGTTAATAGATCGATTGGAGCGTCGCGCAATGATTGTTGATATAACAGTCCCCCATGACGAGAACCTCGTGACAGCAGAGAAAAATAAAATGTTCAAGTATCTAGATCTGGCTCGCGAGGTTGTCGACATGTGGGATGTGAGTACAGCAATCATTATGCCAATAGTCGTGTCAGCCAATGGATCTCTCGCTTAGCAGCTGGATCAAGCGCTTGATTCAGAAAGCAGCACTTCTGGACACGGCGCTTATTGTCAGGACGTTCCTCTCTCAAGAGCTCTGACTACCGGTAGCTCGGATCCTGTTCCCAATGCTGGTGGGCTACTATTTTTTATATTTTTAATTGTTTTTTTTTTTAATATTGTTTTATATTAAAATTTTTGAAAATATAATGAATATGTATTTGAATGAATAAGGAAAACCATTGGACTCATTTACGCAGCCCTGTCCCGACTTTGAAAGCTAGGGGACAGGGAAGGTAAAGTTAATATTGGGAATTCACAGTTAAGACGTGTACATGAATAATATCAAATCAAATCAATAATGAAGTGTGACTCTAATAAGACGAGAGGACACAAAATATCATAATCATAATCATAATCATAAATCTTTATTTATCTCAACATCAGAAATTACAGGCGCTGGTATATGCACAAACTTATATAGAGAAAGGTGTCTGAGGTAGGAAGGTCCTGAGTTACAGATCACCTCTCCGACTTAGATATAACATTTAATATATAGCAAAAAATGTAGTCAAGATATTAAAGTTAAAATTGGGAGTAGGTAAACAAGTACTTAAAATTAATTATTTAAAATTTTACATTTAAACGTAGGTAAAACCAAAACATAAACTAACTGAAACATTATGTATGACATAATAATAGTTCTAAAGTAGAAACAAGAAAAAAAAATTTTTTTTTTATAAATTATGCTTGCAAGCATAATAAAAGATATGGATTGTACAAAAAAGTGGGTTAAAATGTTTATAAGTAAATACTTAGTACAAAAATTTTAATCAAAAGGATCAAAGTGGAAATGGGGTGAAACTGTATGCAATGCGTGAGTGGATGTGTGTGTGTGAAAGTGAGAGAGTAAATGTGTGAGTCAGTTAAAAGGCTTTCGCGAAGATATTTGCTTAATAATTAGGAGAGGCATTAAATATGATATATATGTAGTTAAAGGCGGTTATGGGAAGGTTACGCTTGCGATTAAGACATTATTTATTAGTTCGTTACCTTATTTGATTACAATGTACTAGATGCCGCTTTGCAAACGCAAAGGATTCCATGTAACAACAAGGAACCGTTTTACAGCGTTTACGTGTACTGTTAGACCTAAGTGCATAGTACTACTGCGGAGTCTGCTACGAACTCTATCAGAACACGTTCCCTAAGCACTATTTACATGTCTTCCCTAATCCTAAGGCAGTGGGTTGTGAGGCCAGCTGCCATTGAGGAAGACAGGTTTACAGTATTTCTACTTATACGTAGAAACGTACGTTGTATTTTTACTTTTATGTTAATAATACCCTTACGGCTGTCTACACTTATCGTGTAGCGTAGACTCAGTCTGTAGCAGAACATATTGCGATTGTTATTGGTGGACATTTCTTTACTATCTGCCCCATGACGTGGTTACGTGTCTCGTTAAATAGTGTTGATTCAGTAATAGGTCTACCAGTGGCCAGGATGTGTGTTAACGAGACAAAGTCCCTAGCGTTCCTCAGAACGTAGCTATCAATTCAGTTTGTGATGTTCAGTGATTCCTAATCCATGGTCCTAAAAAAGTGCGCCAACAATCTCTACGCAATGTTTCTGATCTATTATTAGGAAGCAGTATTCATCAGCAGCGTTTGGTTAATTTGTACTCCAAGTATAAGTTGGCATTTTAGTACTGAACAATATAATTTTGTATTAACCAAACCCTGAATATTACAGTGCTGCCTTCACCACTAAACAATATAGTTTGCTCTGGTCGAAATGCGGATATTACGGTTCTGCCTTCTATGTGTGGTGAGTCAGTTAAAAGGCTTTCGCGAAGATATTTGCTTAATAATTAGGAGAGGCATTAATTCGTTAATCGTTAATTAACGAAGTTAACGTTTCGACTAACAGATTAACTTTCAAGTTAACTTTAAAAAGTGTTAACGGACTCGTTAACTTCCGTTAAATTCGCTCAAGTCCGTCAATCGTTAATCCAGAACCTAATATTTACTAAGCACCGCGCCGCGCCACGCCGCCACCATGGTAAAAACACGTTCTGACAAGTAAGATCGGGCCGATCGACAAGTGCGGCGCGGCGATTGCCGCGAGTGAAACGAAACTAGGTACCTAGTTAAGTATTGCCGGTGCATGTGAGTGTGAAAAAAAAACTTCCAGAACCCAAACCAACAGTTTTTATAAGTAGATCATTAGCGCAACGATATAGAAAATGCAATGCAATTTTAATCACGTGTTTACGGATTAACGATAAACGTTAACTTGCGTTAAGCCTTCCGAAATGTAAGTTAACTTTTTTAGTAACGGATTAGCGATTAACAAAGTTAATTATTTGATTAACGGTGCCCAGCTATGGTGACAGACAGTCACATCATCAAGACGACCGCGGACCTGTGGACGGAGAGTAATTGGCTAGCTCGCCGTACGTCCGTCTTATGACGACAGGCCGTGACGACGGCGCGCTCGTGTTCTACGCGCGCCTCAAAGAGATGTCAGTAAAATGGAAGGGCCGATGCCTGCCAGAGCTGCGGGACTGTTCGAAAAAAAAAACCATTGAGACGCCCGTTACCGCGGATATACTTAAACTTCGAATTGTATCTTTGCCTTGTCGCAGTTTGTTCGAGACGATGCAGACGCTGTTCTGGGCTGCCTTCGGGCTGGTGGACCTGGACTCGTTCGAGCTGGACGGCATCAAAATCTTCACACGGTTCTGGGGCATGCTGATGTTCGGCACGTACGCCGTTATCAACGTCATCGTGCTTCTCAACCTACTCATCGCCATGATGAACCACTCCTACCAGCTCATCTCCGTAAGATTTGTATACCTTTACGGCTGGTTTCAGACCAAAATGTGATGTTAAATTTTGCGACTTTTAAGATTACCAAAGGTGAATAATTACAACATTTATTTGGGTGGTTTGACCGTGTAGGTACGATGTGCTTCTTGTTTTATTGTTATTTTATGAGTTTTATGAGACAATGCACGATTCATTGTTTACGCAATATTTAAAGGAACGCGCGGACGTGGAGTGGAAGTTCGCTCGTAGCAAGCTATGGATTAGTTACTTCGAGGAGGGCGGCACATCGCCTCCGCCCTTTAACGTGCTGCCGTCGCCCAAGAGCGCGCTGTACGCGTGGCGCTGGCTGCAGCGCCGCCTGTGCGGCCACGCGCGCGCCAAGCGCGAGCACATGCGCACCATCAGAGTGAGTTACCGACCGCTACAACGACCGGGTCGTCGTAGCGTGCTTTCTGAACTACCCTTTGTGCAACGCCTGTTAGGTCACATCCCTGGCGACGCTATACAAATGAGTATGGCAGCACGTGGCTCCCGCACCGCTGGCATCGTGAGGTTCACGCGGTGCGAGGACACAGGCCCCACTCTGAACGCCCGTGGCCCCAGAGTGCCACCTTCTTGCAGGCGGGCTATCAGCGTGTTAGGCGTCAAGGCAGGGTGTCCCTATACACCCACATTTCGATAATTGTTTCGGGGATTATTATCCTCGCCTCTCGGTAGCCAAAATTGTCTCGTGTGCACAATGCACAGTCGTAAGCTGAGTGTTTTGATTTCTCCTTCAAATGTTATTCTAATCCACGCCCGCATGAAAAATTCACTCTGTATATTAAAAGAGTAGAACCTACCGACATAACTTTTATGTTTATTTTTATTGTTCGCAGAGAAAGGCCAAACAAGCAAATGAACGGGATTTCCGTTATCAGGTTTGCTATTATTGTTATTTGAAATGTTTCACCTGTCTCCGCTCCTAAAACTGGCCAAAACAGGAGACGAAAACAAACTGGAGTCCTACCTAAATCTTAAAGGACAATGCAACTTACTGGTCTAAACAAATAGATAATATTAATATAATAATCAGGAGGTTCCCCTCTCAGGAGCCCTGACCACCGGTAGCTCGGACCCTGTTCCCAATGCTGGTGGGCTACTACTTTTTATATTTTTAAATGTTTTTTTTTTACATTGTTTTATATTTAAATATTTAAAAATGTAATGAGTATGTATATAAATAAAAAGGAAATATAGTAATAAAGCCTTGTTTATTCCTTAATAAAAATTACATAATTTGATATTTAATACACTTCGAGGATTTAAATAAATTAAATTTAAATTACAATAATGAAAAAAATGTCAACAGAGTTTAAAATTAACAAAATACAAAAAAAAAACATTGTTACATGCAAAAGAAATCACTATTATTAAGGACCTCTCTACAGAGTAAAGGCCTCCTCTATTTTGCTCCACTTAACTCTGTCTATTGCTATTTCCATCCAGTCATTTCCCACTGTTTTCAGTATTTGGTCGAGGCACCTCTCCGTTGGTCTACCTCTTTTTCTCTACAAAAATAGATATATTATTTAAATTTGAAACCTATAGCAATTAATAGATGTTATTGTAACAACTAATTTTTATTATCGGACCAAGAGAATCTTACCTGAAGATAAAGAGATATAGTTTCCCAAAATATTAAAAACTATACGGAGTGGAAGGGGCTCCGACGCGAGAATGGTTACCACGTATTCAGCACAGCGCGGCAGCGTTCTGAGCGCCCACGTAGAAATTGTTCATCGGTTATTAAAAAAAATCTGCCGCCTCCTACAAAAGTGCAATACCTACCTACCTATAATACCTACCTACACAGTCTAAATGTGTGAAACAGCTGAATTTTTTAAACTTTTTTGATTGATGATATTTTTTATGGGTGAGTCAGATTTGAATGGTCTCTCGATAAAAAATCAGATATAGCGAGATTTTCTTTTTTTTTATATTTTTGTACTTCTTTTTACCTCTGGGAGATATTTTCTTTGTACCATATTAAAAGTTACTATTAACAATATTATCTATTCACTAATATCGGTCACTGTTCTATACAACAAATGGTTTATTTTAGACCAGATTACTATGGAAGAGTTGCATTATCCTTTATTGTCCCCGTTATGTACTGTATAAATCCATCACTGTAAAGTTTCGCCAGATACTTAAATCCGCCAAAAGATTTTTGAAAATTCATTCCCTTAATAGCTTTGTATGGAAGCTTGTCAATCTTGCCGTTAGGAAATTCCATCGTACACATGGCACATGGCTTGTTGAACTATAACTCAGTCTTTCCTGGCTACCAGGCGATAATGCGCAACCTGGTGCGGCGCTACGTGACGGTACAGCAGCGGCGCGCCGAGTGCGGCGGCGTCACGGAGGACGACGTCAACGAGATCAAGCAGGACGTCAGCGCTTTCCGCTGCGAGCTGGTGGAGATTCTGCGCAACTCCGGCATGAACACCTCCACCGTCAACGCAGGAGCGCCCGGTACTACTCCACGACAATATCAATCTTCCATTGTTTTAGTATTTACGATTCAGCGATTCTTTTTCTTCATGCACACAATGATTAATATGCAGCGTCGTCTGCAGGAGGTGGGGGCGGCAAGAAGAACCGCCAGAAGGAACGTCGCCTCATGAAAGGGTTCAACATCGCGCCGGGCGGCTCGCTGGCGCCGGTGGACGAGTTCTTCGCGTCGCTGCACCACGAGCACGGCGGCGCACACGGGGAGGCGCACCACACGTCGCTGTCGGCGCTGCTGGGCGGGCGCCTGCGCACGTCGCAGTCCAGCCTGTCGGACGGCGCCGCCGGCCTGGGCGCGCGCCGCAAGCCCAGCCACAAGCGCCGCTGGGGCACCATCATCGAGGCCGCCCGCGCCGCGCGCGTCTCCCGCCTCATCGGCCGCTCCAGGTCGGAAGATTCCGTCTGCGATCATGCGCGACAGTCGCCCAGGTAATAAATTGCTTTCTACATGGGTTTTCATTTTTACATGTGACTTAAAAACATAACTGGCGAAATGTGGGTGTACTATTAGGCACACTTCTGCCTAACCCTTCGGGGATTACAGGCGTGATGTTATGTTTATTCTGAATTGAATCTGGCTTTTAAATTACTTACCTATTGAAACCGGTGTCGAGCTTGCATTTCGAATCTCTCGATTTTAAAAAGCACATGTTTTGTATCTTGCCACTTTAAGGTACACACAGTTTCACTAAGTGGTTACACAACGCACATGTCTTTTGGGGGGCCAAAAGACATGTGCGATCAAATCCATGATAGGCCCAAGATGGTTTTTGTATTTTGCAAGAACATTTTGTTATAATTAATGTAATGTTTTAGTGAATAAATAAGTTTAAAATAGTAGATATTTACTTAAAAAAAATACTAACTTAAATTAAAAAATGAAAAATTTATGGATACCCTCAAATTATAGCTTTATTATCTATTGATTAGAAAAATACATAAAAATAAAGTGACTCGGACGATAGTATAAGACAACCATTTCAACGCATCGTGTATATGGGCTCGTTGGCTAGTTCGTCAAACTGCCGCGTATGAGAATGACTACATTCGGTGATGCGATGGTTCGCATCCAAGTCGAAACAAGAACTCTTATTGAAGTATTCTTTAGATAATTCGTAACGAATGCAATGTTGTAGCAGTGTAACATTTTAAAGCTTGAGGAGTAAGCATTTACTGACGTTTTCAGTACAATTATTGTAAAATTGGTTTAAGTCCTGAACCAATAAATTTTGTTTTATTTAATTCAACTGGTTTTTATTCAGTGCTAGCGGTTCAGACTCCGGCAGCGACTCGCAGAGGAGTCCGGAGCGCAGCACGCGCAGCGGCCCGCTGCACCCGCTGACGGCGCTGGCGGCGCTCAAGCGCAAGCGCAAGAAGTTCTCCGACTCGCGGCGCGCGGGCGAGGCGGCGCGGGCTGCACGTGCAGCGGCCGGCGCAGAGGCGCTGCAGCGCGCCAGCTCCGTGCCGGCCCGAGTGCCGCCGCCCCGCGCCGCCCCGCCCGCGCCCGCCTCCGTGTCACCGTCCACCACGGCCGAGAGCGTGGCGGCGCGCGGCGGCAGCCGGGAGCCGCTGCTGGCCAGCCTGGACGACGACGCGCACAAGGTGGGCCGCCCGGACGAGCCGGCTCGGGCTCGCGCCGCGGCGGACGGTGCTGAGACGGGTGTGGACGATTCCCAGGAGGCGTGCGGGTGCTGCGGGTACGAGGCGGGCGTGGGCGAGGCCGAGGGCGAGGCGGGGGGCGCGGGCGCGGAGGAGGGCGCGCCGTGCGGGCGCTGCGCGGCGCTGGCGCGGCTGGCCGGGGTGACGCCGCTGCACGGCCACGCGCCGCACCACTCGGCCGGCTGGCTGTAGTGCTGGCGCCGCTCTCGGCTGCTCCACGCGGCGAGGCGCAGTATCTTCGTCCGTTCCAGAACAGCACGAGTATGTTCGGTTGCCGCAGCACAACTCCTTGCTAGTCGCACTACGCTATAGTTACATTTCATATTAGTTAAATGAGAGACGCAAGTTAATTAATTGATCATTCGGTGTTTATGGTAAAGTGAATCAAATATCTACGTAGCGTGCACTCGAAACAAACCACAACTCCACACAGTAAGTCAACGTTCATGAAGCATATCCTGCAGATATCGTGGCTAGGTTCCGTTAGCACGAAACTGGTTATTATTAAAGTTTTGAGTAACATATTTAGAAAACAGTATGCAAAAAATCTGAAAAACAAATATAAATCGACCCCTTCACTACCTAAATCATGAAACGACATAAGCTCATTGAGAATCTGTCAATTTGGGACAAGGAGCTGTGAATAAAGTAATTGAATTGTATGATCAATATTCGTTGCTGACCTTACTACACGCCACACGACTTGATTGGTAACTTACGAATTTACTGAATTAACCTCACAGTTTCCCATAAATGATTACTAACAATTCAGTTTCCAATTCAAAATATTGTGTTTTAGGGTACCTAGACAGTTACCCACATGAATTCAATGTAAGTGCAGCTACCTTATTCTAGCTGAGCAGCTTACTTCTTATAATCATGTTGATCCCTGTGCTGACTGACTGTAACTAGAGTAAAGGAGCTTCAAAACGAGCCATATTTTATTGCAATAAATTCCTGCAAATATTCAACGATAGCTATATGTAAGCCAACCGCCATGTGCCGTGATGCCGTGATGCGCCACAGGCCCACATTGCTGTGGGCCTGTGCCATTTCAAAATCTTATCTCCTACACGACCAGCTGCAGTCCAGGCAACTATGGCCGCTGTTTGCGAATTAAATTAATATAACATCAGGACTGCTGCTCGATAAATTCTTGCTCGAGCCAGTAGCTTTAAATTAACCCCTAAATAATGATATCACTCAGATCAAGCCTATCCCTTTGCTGCCGTCCCGCAGCGACGCCATAAGCCGAGGCTCGTACCCTCGTACCCCATAAGGGGTGCCAATGGCGCGTTGTCGCTTAGTTAATAAGTTATTTGCCCCTGACTGGAGGCCTTACACTCCAGTTTTCAGTCGAGGTACTAGGAGCAGAGCTTTCAGAAACTAACTGCCACAAAAAATCAATATCTTTATTTGAAAAATCGTGTTGGTTTTGTTCAGGTTAAGGCACCCACAGGATAGTCCGATTAAGCAGGAGCCAGCCTCATAGGATGACATGCGTGATGCCATGCAAAAAAAATGCTCGATGAATTCACTGCACTCACGTATTGGAGTAAAATATGCTCGTCTTAAAGCACCGACATATCATTGATAGACTGTGGTAAAACAAATTCATAAACTAATAGTGCATACAAACATACTGAAACACAACATTATTATCAACACTTAGTGGATAAATCTTCCTATAATATTATAACGAAGACATATTTTATCAAACACCAACTAGTTAAGTACCTAGCTACAAAAATATTGTAAGTACAGATAGGTAAGTATTTATTGTATTACATTTGTAAGAAATTATTTTATATACGTTGAATGATGAAATTACCTAAAGTACTGACAGCGGATTGACTTACACGTACCTACTACTGTTTACGATGTATTGTTTCTAAGCTGGCAACTACAGTCGCAGCTAAACAAATGAGTACAGGATATTATTATATGATACACAAGTAGCGAGAGAATACGAAGGCTTATTCCGTATGTTTCACAAACGACGAACCGTTGACCCCAACACATAAGTCAACCACCTGTCTATATAAGTTATTTAGTGTAAGGTATCTAGTAATAAAGGTATCTGCTAATAGCAACTAAGTTACTAAATATAATCATGATGTGTTCCAGAAAGTTTTCCAATTATGTTACTCGGTCGGCGCACACTGAAATAGTGCTACTATTATTACTAAGTAAGGACGAACAATATAAAACAGGGATTTTAAATGAAACAAGTTATACCTACTTACCTAAATATCCGATGCCGGTATTTAATACCCCTGACATTTTGTAAGACACGTTAGGCTAAGTAGAGTAGGCCTGTGGGTGAATAGTTGATAAGTGATGAACTGGTGTCGCAATATTGATTCATCTCATGCGATAACATCTACCATCCACACCGACATCAACGGGCTCCAGCTCTGGACTCGTTTTAAAAGTTTACTTTTTTCATTTGAGTAAGTATATAAAAAAGAGGAAATAGTAATTTTTCATTATTTTAAAAGAGGAATCCGGAATGTGAATCGTGAATGCGATGCCGCGAGTGTATGTCTGCCAGTATTAGCGCGCAAAAACGACGAGCACGTCATCACTATAATACATGTAATTCTACGCTTGGTAGGTACCTCATTTAGTTTCCGAAGTAGATTAACAAACTTTATTATCAGTGGTGGGGCCGAAACGCGTAAAATCATCAGCATAACCTATACTAATATAAAGTATAAAGCTGAAGAGTTTGTTTGGTTGAACGCGCTAATCTCAGGAACTACTGTTCGAATTGAAAAAATATTTTAGTGATGGGTAACCCATTTTTCGAGGAAGGCTATACTTAGGCTATATTATACCAACACGCTGCGACCAATAAAAGCGGAGCATCAATGAAAATGTTGCAAAAACGGGGAAAATTTATTCCTTTTTAGAGCATCCGTTGCGTCAGTTGCGTGCGCTGCGTAAACGGTCAAAATTACGCAAAAATCATGTATGACGGAATTGTTCCTCTTAAAAGGTTCTAAAAAATAGTCCGCGATTACATATCTTTTATTTTCTATTTTTTAAGTATAACTCACTACATTTCTCATGGTAATCAAATTTGTTCTGAAATAATGCATTATTTCCGAAGGTGTTTTTATAAACAGTGTACCTATTAATCCTTGGGTTGGTGCACTAACCTAGGTACCTACACATCAAATAAATCAGAACTTAATTAGAGCTAAACTGGAACTTGCATCGCCTGTATTCCTGAGAGTGGTTGTTTTAAATTAGCTTGCGAAGCTCCACAGAAGTGATGTGATGTGTGCTCACTAGACGACCAAATAACTTGACGACGTCTCATTTATCTACTATATAATTAGCGTAAGTATTCAAGTGTGACGTGGTCGTCGCTCTGCGCAGCGCCCGGCCGCACGCGTCCCCGGGGCGCGTGGCCGCCACATATCGTCCTCATGTACGCCTGCTATGTGTATCATTGTTTATCTTATAGTTCATTGAGTACTGGCCACGCCCCGGCCCGGCGGCTGGCCAGAACGACCAGAGGCCTTCTCACGCGTTTAGTTGTTCGCCGCGGTCTCACGGCCGTGCCGGCACATAATCGATTATATTTTGTAAAGAATTGTTATTTATTTATACATTATATTTGTATATAACGGTGCGAAGTTTAATAAAATAAGCACTATTCACTGAGCTGTTTCATTTGTTTCCAAAATACCATACTAGCCAAGCAAAAAGGTAGTCAAGCATTAAGCAAGTCAGCTGCGATATCCCATATCGCAGCTGACTTGCTTAATGCTTGACTACCTTTTTGTCCGAGCATTTAAATTTGCTAGAGCGAGACACTGAGCGTGCTGCCGCGTACCCCCCTGCTCTGGTGGCCTACCATGACGTCATAAAGCAGTTGTAATTCCAGTGTGGGAAAGAGACAGAGCTATTGGCCCGGAGGTTCAATCTCCTCAACCCCTCGTCCAGAAGGAACGAATTCCCCGAGAATCGTTTTGCGCGTTGGCGAGACATTGGGCGACTATCCATCACACGAGTTGGCATTGCGCACGTTGCACGGAGTTCTTGCGAGGGCACGTATTCATGTTACCACATAACATATATATACTCTAGCGAGAAGAATGTGCTCCTTCTTCGAACAAAAAATATGGGCCTCGGTTTATAGCACCATCTAGTATCAGCCCCTTTAAAACTTGACCAAAAAAAACTACGCGGGGGAAAAGTCCTTGAGTATTATTGTGTGTGTGCGTAGGAAATACACTAATATAGGCTATATGTATAGTAACAGACACAGTGTTACTTTATTTTATAAAGTTTTGAATGCTCAAATCGGAAAATCAGTCTTGTTATTTAGTTTCATAATAATATGTTTTTAGCATTCAGTAGATCTTTGAAAATTCAACTTGCTTTATCGATACGGACAACATGCGAGTTTGAATTGTTAATTTTAAAACTGGGTCTACTAAACTTAATATCTTTACACACACTGCACTTTTATAGATACTACACACAGTTAGAAAATAAACATAAACCAGGAGCCTTTCTTATACATAAATACTTAATAGGATCACGTTGCTAAAGTTTTTAAAAATAGTGTAGGAGCATTAGATTTTTAAAATGTCTTAAACGTTAATAGTTTCAGGGTTGTTAACGTAAAATGATTTTTTTTGCAACTTAATTTGTTAACAACTTTTTCATTTTTTTGCGTGCCGTCTAGTGACGATGTCTAGAAAAATGTATCGGAAGGATTTTCTAATCCTTCCGATAAAAAAAAAAAAATGTATCGGAAAATGTATCGGAAGGATTTTCTAATCCTTCCGATAAAAAAAAAAAAATGTATCGGAAAATGTATCGGAAGGATTTTCTAATCCTTCCGATACATTTTTCTAGACGTCATTCCGGATCAAATGAGCGAGCTATCGCTCTTATTATTAGGAGCTTTATTTCTATTTATCACGTTTTTGAACTTGTTGACTAGACTACTTCCCCGAATGCTCGCACATTGTACTCTTTCTGGACGCAACGTAGGCGCGTATTACGCCCGGCACATTGGCGGTGAATTCCCCCTATCTGGACAAGACCTTAGGAAGCTAACCTCGATCCGAATGATCGGAACGGCAAAGGTGGGAGAAACTGAGTGAATGAAAGACAGATATACTATCAGTTCAGTAGATTTCTTATTACAGATACGGTAACTATTACAATTAATATTATTCTAAGGCAGTCTAAGGTCTGCTTAGCAAACGACCGTTGAGCGGCGAGGGGCGCGAACCGAGTGCTGCAAGTGATCGTTCAACTCGATACATCGTCGAGGCCTCGTGTGGGCAGCTCAGCAGTTGAGCTGACAGCGGCGCAGTGCTAGTGCTAGACGGCGGCGAGGTCCAGCGGCGTGTAGTCCGTGGCGGCCGGGCGGCGCACTGCCAGCGCCACGCGGCCGGCGCGCTCGCTCAGCAGCACGCCGCAGCCCCGCCCCAGCGCGCCGCGCTCCGCCGCCAGCGCGATCTGGTTCACCACCCGGCGCTCCACCTCGTGCTTGATGGAGCGCGCGCCGTAGTGCACGTCGTACCTGAACATATACACGCTCTTGAGGCTCTTGTTCACGACCGGTTCCTGTCCGACACTGTGTCGGGCCGACGCCGGAAAAGGTACGGATGATTTTTGCTAGACTGTGGCGGGCGCGAGCCGTGTCACGAACGAGGCGCGGACGAGGAAAGGTGAAGTGTTCAAGTATATTATTTTTATTGTTTGTCCAATCGATATTTTTAAACTGTTTTTAAAATTCAGGTCGCCTACACTTTGCATCTTTTCAATAAATAATTTCAATAAATATGCGGAAAGGAGATAATTTTTATAGGCCCACTTGTATGTTACGTATAATATTCATATAACACAAAAAAGTAACCAATTTATTATAGTAACGAAAGATTTCATAGAAATGTAACCAGAATCTTGAAATCATAATAAATAAGTTATGTTTTGATATTTTTTGCGAGTCAATTTATTCCTGGTATGCTCAATGTCATTTGACAGAAAATTCTTACGTGACTAGGGGCGTTTTTTACGTTTACCAAAAATAAGTAAAGTACCTAGTGGTAACAATATCTGCTTGCATTATAATAGAAGTAGTATAGAATATAGAAAGAAATATTAATAAACTGTGAAGTTTTTTTAATGCTATTTTTAAAGGTTTTTGTAAAAAATCGCGTAGATGTAGTTTAAGCAATCATTA
This sequence comes from Lycophotia porphyrea, assembly GCA_950005105.1. NCBI lineage: Eukaryota > Metazoa > Arthropoda > Insecta > Lepidoptera > Noctuidae > Lycophotia > Lycophotia porphyrea. The sequence goes on from OX465392.1 coordinate 499,189, forward strand.
TGGCACGGAACGTTGTAAATCCGCCTTCTTGGGGGCTGGCAGACAATTGTCTATATTTAACGTTTAAGTACTCTTTGTTTGAATTTATGCAAGGGTCAATGTCTATTTTGACCGGGCTAAATGCACTCTGTGGTGCGCGTGAGACGCGTCCGACGCGGCGCGCGGCGCCCTACTGAATGCGCCTGGCCTGGCCAGGGTTTATAAACAATATTCCAATTCCTTAGGGCCTCGCCTAGTATAAGTGGAAAAGGAAATGAGGTAGTATGTGAGAGTAGTTACCCGTCAGCGAGCGCGCCGAGCACGCCGCCCTCCCAGCGCAGCTCCACGGCGTGGCGCGCGCTGGCCTTCTCCGCCCAGTGCTTCAGCTCCAGGTTCACAAGAGTCAGTAGCTCCTGGCGTGAAAACGGCAGGAAGTACACAATCTCGTTGATGCGGCCCAGGAACTCGTCCCGCCCGAAGTGCCGCTTGAGGATGGGCCGCACCACGCTGTCCTTGAAGTTGCGAGACACCTCCAGCGACTCCTCCGGCTCGTGGGACTCAGCAGGCCCGCCGTGGTTGTTGTTGTCGAAATCCGCAACTAAAAACGGAGCACATTCACCGACACCGCGACACGTAATGACTAACTAGTAAATATTTAGAAGACGCGCGCGGTACCTCTCTGCTCGACGTTGACGGAGGGCGAGAGACGCGCGCGCTGTGCCGCCCGCGCCTCCGCCTCGCGCCGCAGCTGCAGCCCGTACTGCGCGATCTCGTCCGCCGCCAGGTTCGACGTCATCACGAAGATAGCGTTCTTGCACTCGATCAGCTTGCCCTTGCCGTCCGTCAGCCGACCCTGCGACAAATAGACGGCTCACGAATATCGCACGAAACCTGTGCGGTAGTGTGACATGGCCGCATGGAATGGATCGTTACCTCGTCGAAGAGCTGCAGCAGCACGGTGAGCACGTCGGGGTGCGCCTTGTCCACCTCGTCGAACAGCACCACGGCGTCGGCGCGCCGGGCCAGCGCGCGCGTGAGCTGGCCGCCCTCCTCGTGGCCCACGTAGCCCGGCGGCGCACCGATAAGCTTGGCCACCTCGTGCTTCTCTTGGTACTCCGACATGTCCAGGCGGATGAAGGCGGCGGGATCGTCGCGGTGCATGTAGCGCGCCAGCTGCTTAGCCAGCTCTGTCTTGCCGATTCCGGAGCTGCCGAGGAACAGGAACACGAGCGGGTGCTCGTCGTCCGCCCAGCCGTTCTCCTTGCGGCGCACGGCGGCGGCCACGGTCTCCACGGCGGCCTGCTGGCCCACGATGAACTGCTTGAGGCGTTGCTCCAGTGGGAAGCGGCGCCGCTCCTCGGCGGCAGCGGCAGCCGCGGCCTCCTCCCAGGCGCGCGTGTGCTGCACGATGAGCTCGCGCGCCGGCGACGGGTCGCGCGCGTAGTGCAGCGCGCGCCGCCCGGCGTGGTCGCGCGCCGTAGGGTCGGCGCCGGCCTCCAGCAGCGCTCGCGCCGCGCCGGCCGAGTCCGCCAGCGCGGCGTAGTGCAGCGCCGTCCAGCCCAGGAACGAGGCGCGCGCGTTCATGGTGCCGCAGAACTCGTCCTCGCGGCGCTGCAACACCTCGAGCGGGTGCAGGCCGGCGGCGGCGGCGGCCAGCGACGCGCCGGAGTAGCGCTCCTGCAGGTCGGGGCGCGCGCCCAGCTCCAGGAGCACGCGCACGGCGCCGGCCTGGTCGTTGGCGGCGGCCACCATGAGCGCGGTCCACCCCAGCGCGTGGCGCCAGTCCGCCGCGCCGCCACCGCCACCGCCGTCCAGGTCTCGCCCGCTCTTACCGCTCGAAGCTGCCGCTTCTACTTGCCTAAACACCTCACATATTTCAAGCATTGTGCAAATTAAAAAACATTACCCTCCTTCTGACGCAGTCGGGTAAAAAAAGCAAAATTCTTTGCAAATAAAGAAAGGGAACTAATTTTTTGAGCTGTTATTTAAATATTCGAGATGTTATTATGATCAGTTGAAAAACATATTGAGTAGTTATTTAATTTAATGGCGATTGATTAATTATTGCGATAGTAAAACATGGACAGTAATAAAAAATCAATTAGTCGGTTATTTTATCATACAATGTCAATTCTAAAAATAATTAAGCAGTCCAATAACTGAATGAGCGGTAAAAATGATGGAATGGGCAGTTAGATTATTATTCTTAATATGAGTACCTATATGCATTTCGTTATATTATTTCATAAAAGGTGTATTGGACATTAAACGCTGATAATTTTTCTATCTAATTTGATTTAGTTGTTATATTTCTGCCCCGCATAGGGGATGCTTACCGCAACGCATGGGTAATCAGCAATTAACCCAAAAATTATCCTAAAAGTCTTGCTGGCGTGAGGAGCGTAGGCCGGCGGAGCGACGACGACCTTTGTGACAGAAAGTGGGTTTGTTTTTATTATTGCGAGCGCAGCGAGCGCAAGTCATGGAGTCGTCGTAGCTAAAGTCGTTGCATGCTTAATATACGAGGCACCAAAACATTGCAAACCACCACCATTTATATATATTTTTTTTGCATTTCACCACCTCATTGTTTATAGAACTGCTTACAATGAGATTTCTTACCGACAAATTCTGATTTATTACTGCCCACACGTAACCGCTCGTTGAATAATTTTTACCGCTCATTTAATTATTTTCCTGCTCAAACTACTTAGTTTTAACTGCTGAACTAGTTATTAAACGTGCCATTTATAATTTTTTACTTACCAAAACCGCTATTTACAACTGCCTTTTTAAATCAGTGCCATAAAGAAATCACATATTTATTTATTCAAGAAAGTCGTTTTTAGGGTTCCGTACCCAAAGTCTAAGAGTCCACTGTCCATCTGTCCGGCTGTCTATCACCAGGCTGTATCTCATGAACCGTGATAGCTAGACAGTTGAAATTTTAAGATGATGTATTTCTTTTGCCGCTATAACAACAAGTACTAAAACAGAATAAAATTAATATTTAAGGGGAACTCCGATACAATAAACGTTTTGCGTTTTTTACTCGATATTTATAACGGCAACAGGTAGGCGTTTGAAATATACACAGAACATTTAGTTGTATATTCACTTTAAAAATAAATAATAATGTATAGATAATGGTACGGAACCCTTCGTGCGCGAGTCCGACTCGCACTGGGCCAGTTTTAGTTAGCCCATATTGTCTCACGTCTGAGCAAACAATAAGGAATAATAATGCTCACCTCCGCAATTCTTGCACATTTCCAAGTTGTGCTGCTTTAAAGAATCTTTTCTCTGAAACAATAAGATAGACAATAAGCAGCTGATTCTGAGCGTGGACTGGGAACAGCCATGTGGCAATGTTATTCTGCTTTTTATTTGCTACTGGCACAAAAATGAAAATGTTATACTTTTGTCACAACAAATAAGTTGAGTTTAAATGAATTGACCAAAGTGATTTTTGTATGATAAAGTTTTTTTACGTTTTACAAACTCACGTTTCTTCTCCTCTTACATTAGAAATTAGAGGGCGCACAGTGGAACGAATGTATGGGAGCGGTTGGACGTAGACATGTCCGAAAAATAAGAGTAAAATTATGACAAACTAATGATGCCATCTTATTCGATTACTTAATGCCTTCATAAATTGTGGTGATGAATTTCTTCATAACTCCCATATTTCGGGAGTAATTTGAGAAAATGTGAAATTTTACTATGAAAATGAGTGTATCGAGCTCTCTCCCTCCTGATTCCGGGCTTGTTTCAAGTACCGGTCTCTAATATCGTAATGCTATTACTAAGAGCTATATTTAATACTAAGACACATAGTGCGCCAAATGTGCACTTTCTGGGATAAAAGGAAATGAAAATTTAAAAAAAAAAGCGTTTTTTCCGCATTTGTATTTACTTTAAACCGCAGACAGACTTATTAAGAGGTCTATAAATATATTATATATATACAGAAATATATATTAACAAAAATATTCACAAGAACTGATGAGAGTATGACTTTTAAGTAAGTTGATAATAAATTACCTAGTTTCATTAAAAGTACAATAAATAATTAAGATGTAAGCTCTAATTTACTAAGTTACACATTTTAAAACAATAACATCATTTAATTATCTTCGTCATCATCATCATCATCAATTAATTCAAATTCAGAATCGATGTCCGCTAAATCATTTATGTTAACAAATTCGATATCACTTTTCTCAGAATCCGTAAGCTCATAAAATTCCTTAAAAGAAGATTTTTTTACAAACTTATTTCCTTTTGGACGGATACTTGTAACAAGTGGATCAGAAGACAGTAAAAGATTGTGCATAATATCTTCATTGCATGAGATACTGCTATGCTTTCGAGAATGCCCCTCTCTATATTTTCTAAAATCTTTATTTCTAGCCTCAGATGCCTCTTCGGATAGAAAACCAATGGGCACAATTGACATGTTCTGAACTATGTCTGGCCCATGCATTAAAATTTTATGAAGTGAAGAAGGCATATAATACCATGGGTATAACTCCACGTAAAGCTTAGCAGTATCAAAGCAGAACTCTCGGAATTTAGTTACGTTGATCTTCTCTCCTGATGAAATACACTGCAAGATCACACAGATTTTTCTTAAAAGCATAGCATCTATTCCGGTCAGTTCAGCAGATTTAGTGTAGTTTTCAAAAAATCTCCTTGCCGAGTTGCCATTGTTGGTGGATCCACTGCCTTGTTTCACAACATCGAGAAGTAAGCCCGTTTCTCTTCTTACAGCCTCTTGAACTCTTTTCTTCCTGTCATCAACTTGCCTTTTTGCTATATCACCCCTTACTTGCCATGATTTTATGTCTAATTTGTAGGAAATGTGTAATAAGCATTCCATTGAGCGAATCCAAGCGTGAAGGGTGCTTAAGCTATATTTATACATGTCCTCGTTTGCGTGTTTATCTTTGATTAACTCTAAATTATTCATTTCTTTAGGACAAGCCTTGCATATGTCACACACTGAAGCTGCTGTATCGGATATAATGGAATGAATTTTACCATCAATCATTGTCAACAGCAGTTGGTGTTTGACACTAATTCCATCAGTGATGGTGGATGGAGTTAAGGCTTCAATCTCTGCTTCGATTTCAGCCATCTCTCTCTGCACATTTTCTTTGGTTTCCTTTATAAACTTAAACAATATTGGCCGGCAAAATGAAGTGGAAGATGGTCGCTCGTTTTCCCAAATTGTTACACCTTTTGAGACGAGCCGCAGTGGTACAAGACTAATCATAAAATTACTAGCAAGATCGATTTGCTCATCTTCACTCGTCCTTTGATGATAAATGCTTTGGCTAGATGATCCGTCAAAACCCCATTTGCTGGTCAATACGAGCTGTTGATTGGGATCAACAGGGGTTTCTAACGACCTAATAAGTCTTCTTGAGGTTAAATCCATCAAGGCTTGTAATTTGATTTTTGCAGAGCTCTCTGTAACTGTGAGATCTTCTTTGGCCGGATAGCACTTAATTTTTTCTTTAACCAACATGTAGTAACTCGGGTATTGAAGAGCTCCTTCTTGAGTGTTGAAATCCCGAAGAGTGTTATAGCGCCATTTCGATAAGTTCATCGATACATAAAGAGCCAATGCCTTCAAAGGGGATATTTCCCGTACCTGAATTGATTTACCTTCAATGAAGGCTTTGATTTTTGAGGCCTCTTCTGGATTCTCCGTCAAGTATTTCATAACATAAGCTGTATCGCTTTGTCCTGCCTTTTGAAGCGCCCTTTAGGCCGAAAACATAATTTCAGCGCTGCTACTGCTGCATGAAAGACTATCTTCAGTGCGTCTTCTTTTTTGCCGGTTACTAAGGTCCTCAAAAGATTTACGAGGACTAGGATGTGTACAAGTTGAAGCATCAGATTTAGCAGGAGAAATTATGGGCTCGATGACGTCACTTATATTTTCTGTAGAAGGTTCCATATTTTCATTCTGTAATTCCGGCCATTGAATTGCAGCCTGTAGCCAAATCTCATGTTTCTTCCGAAACTTATCTGTGCTTCTTCCAGACTGTGTCCATTTTGCATAAATGCGGTAGCAAAATCGACGACACCAGTCTTTTAAACTTGTTTCAGCACTTTCACATAACTGAACACAACTGTTATCTTTTAAAACACTGAACAAATAGTTAAAGTCGCGTAAATCTTTATGTGCGCGTGCGCATAAAGCAACGTGAATATCAAGATTTGTATTAAAATTTGGAAAATACATTGCGAGATTAGCTTGGATACAACGAGGTGTAAATCAACACTGATTTTAAAGTTACTAATAGTGACCTATTTATATAAAATCCAGGTATCCCAGGTATCCTTTGTTAAATATTGCAAGGTAATTAGTTATTGTGATAATTAGTAAATGAAGCATGCTAAATTAGTGTATTAAGAGCCATTTAGTAATTAAATAATAGCAATGTTCTTATCAGTAATCATTAGTGCATCAGTTTTATATGTAAACCTTAAGTCCCTAATTATATATCCTAATTAGCTTATATCTTCTCTAATTGGCTGCTCAGAAATGTTATTGTAATAAGGTAAACCTTTAGAAAAACGGTTTTAATCAACAAAATAAACAAAAAATAAAAAAATTGTGTTATAAAATAAACATCACTCTTTATCCCAGAAAGTGCACATTTGGCGCACTATGTGTCTTAGTATTAAATATAGCTCTTAGTATTAGCATTATGATATTAGAGACCGCTACTTGAAACAAGCCCGGAATCAGGAGGGAGAGAGCTCGATACACTCATTTTCATAGTAAAATTTCACATTTTCTCAAATTACTCCCGAAATATGGGAGTTATGAAGAAATTCATCACCACAAGTTATGAAGGCATTAAGTAATCGAATAAGATGGCATCATTAGTTTGGCATAATTTTACTCTTTTTTTTCGGACATGTCTACGTCCAACCGCTCCCATACATTCGTTCCACTGTGGGGCGGGGGGACACAATTTTTACGACTTTAGAAGCAAATATCGAATCAACCATTGACATAAGAAAAAAAGTAGTATTCAAGGAACCCCTAATATCATTTTTCAAGAGCTATCAATAGACACCCCACACAGTTATATACGCAGACTATTTTTCAACCCTATTGATTGTTGTTGGTTTGAAATTCAATTGTCAGCTAAACTCAAAGTAATGACTACACTACGACTAATCTGTTGAATGAGGCGCCCCAGACGCGGGCGCTTCGCACTCTTAACCTTATAGCAGAGGAGATAGACATATTTAATTGTACACTGAGTGAATTCACAATGATAACATTATATGTAATCAGTTATAGATGATAAGATGTTAGTTGCTTCACTATTGCATTGGGTTGTGCCTGTAAAAATAGGTGTAAGTAATGATAAATAAATAAATAATTATACTTGTTTAATATACTCTGCTGCCTAGTTCCCAATAATACAATTTTAATCGGATATTTAAAAGAATATGGGTGACGCCTTAGTCCAGCAGTGGGACATACAAGGCTATTAAAAAATGTAAACCCAATTCTGGATTAAGCTTGACAATAAAGAATAAGAAGAACAATGAAGACTGAGCAAACAAAGTAGGTATCTAGTTTTCCATTTTCCAAGTAGGTAGTTGTTGTCTGTCAGCGAGCAATGGCCCTTGGAGTTAAACTTACTGATTGTATGTATAAGGAACTCGATACTGTGTTCCAAAACTCAAATTTTGCATGTAGGTCATACAGCTGCCAAGCTTAAATGGAACTGGGCTGGCCACATAATTATGATGCATGCCGGAGGAGCTCCAAACAGCTGCAAACGGCAACGCGGCAGCCCAAAAGATGGCAGAACAAATTCGACTCTTTCCAAAAAGATTGGCAAATAACAGTACTAGATACAGATAAGTTGAAAGATTAAGCTTGATTGGAAGGGAGGCCTTTTTTCTGCAGTGGGACACGTATGGCTGATAATAATAAAAGAAGTATTTGTTAACACCACTGAACTTGTGTTTATCAATATTAACCTTGTGACCGCCACGTCAATAACGAAAATCTGTGTTCTCTACGCCAAGCAACTGTAAAAAAGTGTTATTTTCGACGTGCCATGCCGTGGCGTCGTGAGCACTATTGATTTGACGTCCATAGACGTCCGTGGTGGTCAAAAGGTTAAAGTTTGTAATGTATGCTTAGGTGTTACAACATTTAGGAATTTTGACAGTCAGAGACACTTTCATCTACCTTAATTTAAAGGCTTTGTGTATGTTGGGTTTAAACAGTTATAGTTGTTGCATGTGAGAAAAGTTAGAATCATTGATCCACCTACATAACATAATTATGGAATGCAATTAAATAATCTGTGTGTACAGACAACATTACACACACATTATTGATATTTAATAGTGTTTTTGACCACCACGTCAATAACGAAAATCTGTGTACTCTATGCAAAGCATCTGCTAAAGAAAAGTGTTATTTTCGACGTGCCATGCAGTCCGTGGCCTCGTGAACACTTTTTTATTTGACGTCAATAGACGTCCGTGACAGTCAAAAGGTTAAAATATTTAATAAAACCTTGTAATTCCTGAATCAACATCTTATATTGTGATCCTGAATATTTATTTACATATGAAAAACTACATTATAAATTGTTTCGGTGTCTGTGAAGTGACTGCTAATGCCATACTAAAATGCAACATCTACAGGGTGATAAGTAATTGGGTGCATTCCTTTAAATGGGTGATACAGAATTGAACTTCAAAATTTTTGTGAAGAATTTCCACCTCTCCACCATAAACTGCTGACTGTGACAGTTCTACAATGGTCAGCTTAAAATGATACTTTTCTGATAGCTCATAAAAAATTAAATCCATTGGAATCCAAACTGTTATAAAAATATTTATATTTCTTGAGAAATCATGAACCGTATAGATACACACACAGACACTAACATCTACACAGATATATTTAAACTTCTCTTTTGTTTTGAGGCAAAATTTCCCAACTTAGGTATTTGAAATACAAATTACAGGATCAACTTTCTTATCTCATTAGCTTTCTAAAATGGCACCACAGTGGCCACTTTCAGCAAGAGTATCATCAGAAATTATGATTGTTCCTGACAAGGTTCTATTTTAACAAAACTTGGTAGTACCCTTTTTTTAATGCATGTCTTCCTTGGTGCAGATTTTCTTGATACCGCTATGCAATGTTGGCTATTTGACTCAGTGCACTGGATTCTGGTTTATCAAAGCAGGCAAGATTAGTCATATCCCAAGATGAGTATTTTTTTTTTAATGATTTGGTTTTCAATTGATTCATTCATGCATATTCACTTTTTTTTTTTCATTCCACAATGTTATAGAATGATTACAGCTAAGAACAATATTCATTCATGATCTATCAGAAAAATATTGTTTTAAAGGTGGAGAGGAATTGAATTCAATTGGTTGAATTGAATTGAGGTGGAAAATTTTCAAAAAACATTGAAGTTAGGTTTTTCTAATACAACCCAAGTAGTAGGGGACCTATTCATCAGGGTCAAAATTTCTAGGAATGCACCCAATTACCAACCACCTTGTATTGAGCTATTGTGACTTTACTGTTGATACTATGGCATCAACGTGATGATGTTGGTGAATTGTAATGTTGATGCTGGGTGTAAATTTTCATGTACCTACTTATGCATGATTTACAGCTTTCTCTAATGGTCATGAAGTCTTGAGAACTACAATGTAAGTAGTTGTTTTAGTATATGCACCATTAAAGACATGATCAGCTGCTAGTAGCGCCAGTGCCAGTGTGCCAGCACTGAGCGCACTCGTGGTCCCTTGCCGGTAGTCGCCCCCTGAGTCGCCGTTATTGTCTGCCGTATGCACCTGCCGCACCAAAACTCCGGAAAGCCGCGCCGAATGTTTTAAGGCAAACACATTGCGTTTGTACATACATCGAGCAGATCGTAATGTTGACATTGTTTTTCTGAATTATTCACTCAATCTGTCTTTTAAGTAACTTTCAAATTCTCCTGTGTGATTCCAAATGTACTTTTTGAGCAAGGGACGAAATATAATTTGAAATGCGCCGTATCCACATTATTACTGATTTTTTTTAGGTTTTGTAGCTCGGCAGAGCTGTCATTTGAATTTTTCAGTTTTCCTGTACTTTCCTAGCTGACTGACATTTTACTACTGTCAATTTTCGTTTCGCTATGGTTTCGATTTCAACAACCGACACATTTTCCAATGCATGTGGAAAAACTGAGAACTAAAACGAAATGTACTGCAGGATTTTATAGGTTTTTGACTGCAACCCGTAAGCGCTGCCACACATTCTCGAAGAATCTTGTCAATTCATGCTTTTAAAATAAGCCTTCTCTGTCAATTTAATATCAGAGCAAAAAATAAAATATTTGTCTTTGGTTAATATTTTCCAATCAGTGTTGCCAGATACATATGAAAATTTCCTCAAAACTCGTCGAAATGGATGCATCTGATGGCCAGTAATTTTTTTAACACAACTACTCGCTCAATTTTGTCTCAATAAAATCAACTAGTTTTAAAACATTAATACATTATTTCCTCTGTTGGCTTAACATATTTGAAGATATAATAAAATGGCAACACCAACTACTAAAGTCTGACTGACTGAATTTCTGATTCCTGAATTTCATGCACGCTGTGAATTGAATTCAAAATGAAAATATAGCTTGATAAAAAATTTTGAGTATGTTGATGTTGAGTTAGACTTGCTGAGTAAGTCTAGCGCCTGGTAATAATATGTACTCTTGTGGAAAAAGTTGTTACATTTTATGAATTCGGCTGCTGCTGGAATGTGTTGACACTTAGAAGTGTTTGTTTGGGAAAATCGTCTTGAATTATTTATTTTGCTGGCTGAAAGATGGCTTTGGGAGGATCTACGTATTTGAAAAGCGCTACAATGTTGGAGCAATTGTTGGAGGAAATAAATTTTCAAAGGACCAAGGAGATGCGTCAGCTGATGAAAGATGGTGAGTACTCACCAACACCTAATTATATTTTTCTTAAATTTACCGGCACAAAGGAATAGTGTTAAGGGTATCATTAATTTCATTCTTTGTCTCTTCAACTAACGACAGGTATAATAAACCTCTTTACTAGAGTGGATCTAAAGTTAATTTCTGCACAATTAAAATGTAGTACTGATCACATGTAGTGTTTTGTCTCTCACTCACTGTGACACTAAATGTAGTCTTCCTTCATTCCAGATACAATGTATATTAATTAAAATGTGATAAGTAATTTATGGTTTATCCCGCAGCATACTAAATTTCATGAAAATCGTTGGAGCCGTTTCCGAGATTCAGTAGATTCAAAAACCTTTTCTCTGATGTCAGATGTAAAGTTTGTGACTTATAAATAAATGCAATGCTTACACAGCTTTAAGTAGTTGGGTCTGTTTTATATAGCATGTATGAATTATCATATATTCAAAAATCTTAACAATTATGCAAAATAATGTTGTGAATTAGCCACATGTTGCTCTTAATGAATGCACAGGCACTAACAAATAATAGTTATAATGGATGCATGCAATGGTGCAATTTGTTTAAGTTATTTTTCAAAAGACAACCAGGTATTACATGGTACTTAAACACAACTAACAAAAAGTAGCTGTAGTATATTAGGTACATGCTGTGACCTCGGCCTAACTCTTGGGGAGAACTAGCATGATGTTATGATGTTAGAATAAAGAGTAACTAAATAGTCCAACCAGACGAAAATTTATTAAATAACTATGAAACACCATAGCTTGTCACCATAAAAATAAATGTTCTAACTCCCATAACTTTTTACAAAACATCTTTTCTGCATATTGCTAACAGTTGTCATTATGTTATTATTTAAACTAGGTTTTGCCCATGTGAAGTTATTATAAAAATATTACTTCCATATTTTAATCAGATTTTTATTACAATTTCAAGGATTTTATTTTTTGCATGGAATCGGATCTTAAAACTTCGATTTGGCTATCATATTCTTGCCCTTGTCCCGTATAACTTGGGGTCGGCCCAACACGTTTTGTCTTCCAACATTCCCTGAGCAGCCGTCACACTATCATTAACTCCTTCTTCTTTCATAACATGTTTATTGCCCTTACTCTGTGCCTGTGGTGTCTGTGAATGATATAAGGACAGCACTTAGTGATTTATTGCGAAAAGCATTTCATGACTGCTAGAGCCCTTACCGTACAGTCGTTAGCTTGGAATCGGTTTGCAATGAAAAAGGGATCCCAATTAGGGAATGCAATACAGGGTCCCGCAAGAATTTTTCGGGCTAATCTCGCTCGTAAATTGGGTGGGATCCAGCGCGGGACTGAGGAGAGATACACTGGTGGTCGGTCCTACTAGTGTGGTAGCAGAAAGAGCGTTTTTCGCTGGTATCTACCTAGTTTACAAGGTTGGAACTTCTTAAAACTTCGACTTTTTTATTATGTTTATTAATCTTAAAATGTTTAATATCTTTGAATAGTAACGACTAGCTGTCCCCCGCGGTTTCACCTACCTGACTGTGGGTTTTTTGGTCGGCTCTATGATAATTAGCCTATAACCTTCTTCCTCAATAATTAGGCTATCAGAATTAAAGCATTTATTTTAAGTGGGCCAGTTACAGGCACTCTTGAACTGTCGAAACAAAGAAAACAATGAAATGTAGCTAAAGACCCAGTCAGAAGGCACAAAAACTGTGAAAGTAGTGTAGTTGCCCATACCCTAGCGGAGATCTGAAGAAACTCCGCCATTGAACAAATCCTTTAGCTTTATTAATTAAGTTACTAGCTGTTCCCCGCGACCTTTGTCCGCGTGAAATTATTCAAAGAATGTTACTTCCCTGTTGGAATCGGATTTTGTTTTTTTGCACGGTACCCTAATACCGGTGTCCTCCGCGTCCTGTTGCTTGTTCACTACAGGAACTGATGGATGCTACCGAAAGCGCCAAACTAGTAGCTCAGTTCTGGGCCGACACAATATAGACTGCCATCGACACGCTATGAAGAAGAAGGTATCCTAATCCTTTTTATAAAATAGAAGTAGCCTTAAAGTTACTCCTTATAACATCAGCTATCTGCCTATAATAGTCCCGCCAGAATAGGTCCGATCGTTAAGTCGATTAGCCGGATCAAACAAACACACAGATAAAATAAAAAATTGAGAATTTTCCAAGTGGGCGTGGATGGCCAAATCTGAAACTATGAGGAATAGCGGAAAACGCTTTGATGAATCCTAAAACTGCATCATTACATTTTTTTTAAATTAAGATTCCTAGCCAGGAATCGAATCTGTGCGTTTTTTGATATTCCTCATAATTTCGGATTTGCCTATTCACATCCACTTGAAATTTTCATCCTGTATACTTTCTTATTAAGCATACGCTATTATATAAGCTGTTATTTTCAAATTACAAACCGGCCCTTTTTTTTTTAGTATGGGAAATCATTAAATGATAACATCGCTTTGGGCGGAGCGGAAGGGAGTGTGAGACTTGTACTGACTAAAACCCATCCATGTTCCTTCCTTGCCCTTTGTCCGCGGTATCTCTTTCGAACATTCCCGCAGTCCTGGCTGGCATCGGCCCTCGTGGGCCCCTCCCTGTTTGCTGACATCGTCTACACGGCCTGTCGTCAAAAGACGGACGGACGGCGAGCTAGCCTATTACTCACCGTCCACAGGTCCGCGTCTACGGTGACCGGAAGCCACCACGTGACTCCTGGGGCGTCTCCCGCGGCGGCTGGGACCAGAGGTTCTCTCCCTCTCACGCTCCGCCACCTCCTTCGTTAGCATGACTACTTCGAAGAAGGAGGTGACGGCGTCCCATTCCCTCTCGCTCCAGACCATAGACTGAACCAGGGCCGGACGCGATAGGTCGCCGCCGCCGATCGCCGCTACGAGGACACGGTGGTTCTCCGCCCAAGCGGGGCAGACCTCCACGGTGCGCTCTACCGTGTCCTCCGGCCGACTCTTGCAGTGATGACACCCCGGCGTTTCCTCCCGCCCGATTCGGTGCAGGAACCCCCCGAAACAACCGTGTCCAGTGAGGACCTGCGTCAGGCGGAAGGTGAGAGTGCCGTGGCGCCTCTCTAGCCACTCCAAAGAGGAGACTTATCGCCACTATTGTGGCGTGCCCTGCACGGGGTTGCGATAATCGCTCTCTCCATGTCGCCATAAGATCGCGCCGGAGTCTGTTCGCTGAGCGACGATTTGATTTTCACCCCGGCGTAGTGCCTCCGCGTGCCACTCGAGCAGCCGCGTGAGGACTATCGCCTACAGATCATGGCGGCAGTCCGGCAAGGAGGCTCGCCGCGTCAAGGAACGCGGGTCACACACCGGGGTCCCGTAAAGGGCCATGGACCGCACGACCTCCGCGTAGAGCCTCCGGTGTTTGGACCCCCCAGGTTGGGCAGGAGCCGCCTGAAGGTAGCCCCGGTCCGTTCCTGTTTAAAGCTCCACCGGCTGTCGAGGACGAGCCCTTGGTACTTCAACCCCTCCTACCGTTAGTAGTGATCCCGACGGTGGCGCATTCCGAGGCCCGTGAAAGCACATGGCCTCGGATTTGTGCAAAGCCACCTCGAGACCCAATTGCCGGATTCTCTCCACGACTATCGCAACCCCCCGTGTCATTAATTCGGCCGCTGCCTCGTGCGATCTCCCCTGTGCTAGCACCAGCGTGTCGTCAGCGAAGTAAACCACACTGACGCTGCTAGGGACATTGGCGCAGCACCCAGTCGTAAACGATGTTCCACAAGGGCGGCCCCAGATCTGTGGAACACCGCACGACATCTCTCGCCGGTTCCACTCTCTCTATGTATATAGGGTGTAAAAACTCTTATCGAAGCCGAAAGGCACTTGTTCTCCCCGTTATTGCGATCATTTTTTTGTTCTAGTCCATACCTGGGAAAGTGGGAAACTTCTAGTTACGGAAATATTAGGGGTCAAAGTTCCAACTTGTTCACAAGTTTTTTTTTAATACATGTTTTTAATGTATTTTTGAAGTTATACTTCTATTGGTGCGTTAGGGTAAAATTATGAGAGTAATTCTTTACGATGCGCGCGCACACCGTCACGAAAAACCGACACCCTGAAGTTAGCTAGTCAACATTTTAGTTTTATACGCCAAAGAAGTATAACTTCTTACATGCATAATAAGTACCTACACACGTTTTTTTTTTTACTTGAGACACCTTTACACCCCCGTACTACTCAATCCATCCATCAGCTCAATGTTTTTAATGCGTTACATTGAGTCCATGTTTTTACGTAAATAAAATTATTCTATTCTATTCTCCTACTGTAAAACGTGATTTTGAACCCACAAAAAAAAGTCGTTTCCCAGCAATAATTTTTACGTATATTTACTTAGTTTGATGTACAGAATGCTTGGTTGACGGCTTCGTGAAGAGTCCGTTTACACCCTGTAGATATACTGCCGTAACTCTGTTTGCTCAGCTCTAGCTGGTGGTAGCGTGCAGTTAAAAAGCATACATTCTCTAGAATTAGGCTATCAAATGTAAAAACAATTGTTCTAATCCGACTGGAAGTTCCAGAGATAAACACGATCAAACCAACAAACTTGCAGCACGCTGCGGAATCTCGCAAATACTTGGATCCAGCGGGACTGAGAATGTTCAGTCCCGCAAATACTAGGTTTGAATTATCATGCGGGATTGCATTCCCTAATCTCAATGTTTTAGTGTTACCTTATTTGATAGTAACTGTACCTACCTACCGTATGTTACCTGACGTGTAAGAAAAATACGCAGTTTGGTTGTAGCTCGACGGCTCACCAGCACCACTCTGTATGTAAGCATATTGATGAAAAATATTGTGAAATTAATAAAGACTCACTAAAAGTTGTAAGTCAAGCCCCTCGTCGTTTCGTTGGCAGTGGTCATTCAACCGTGGCCTAATTGCGATCCAACCCACCGCTCAGTCAGACAGCTGAGGGGAATACTATGACTCATAGCAATAACATTACGTCTGTTCTCGAAGGGAACACGATTCGAATTTAATTACGATTCTACGTTGTGAACTAATTGTAAAAAAAAACCTAATCTCATTTCGCACCCTGGGTAACGAACTTTAGATCCCACTGTAATCAATTACTATTATCTCATTTGCGATCATTACACATAAACAGGGCATTCGACATGAGTGGTGATAAGATAAATAAATCATTAACTAAGGTTGTCAATATCAAGCGTCTGCCTCCCAGGGCTGCGGGCCTGTTCGAAAGAGATACCGCGACTCTGGAACACATAAGGCCAGGGGGAGGAACATGGATGGTTTTTAGTCAATACAAGTCTGACACGCCCTTTCGCTCGTCCCAGAGCTGGGTTCATTTGATGATTTCCCATCCTAAAAAAAAACCGGCCAAGTGCGAGTTGGACTCGCGCACTGAAACTTGTAAGAATTTTGTTATTAAACTACATATCTGCGGTTTTCAGATTTTTTCCTTTACATGTGCAATTTCGTGATTCTAGGTCAACAGGAACTACCATATAGGTTTTCGACCCAAAACCTATACGGTACTTCCGGGTGACCTAGAATGGTAAATTTTGGTTAAAAGCAAGATCTTATAGCACAAGTAACGGGAAAAAACCCGAAAAATAAAAAAATAAACTTGAAAATTAAGGAAAATTTTGGTACAGTTTACAAGTTTTCGCGAAAATCGAAATTTGCCCATATCTTTGTATCGTGTTGACTCAGAATCTTGATTTTTATACACCTAATAGGGACTATAGACCTCAGTATCTGGTATAAATGACAAATTGCTAGGTCCACCCGTTCCTGAGAAAATCGGTGGTGACACACGGACAGACAGACGGGCAATAGAGTGGTCTTATAAGGGTTCCTTTTTTACCTTTTGAGGTACGGAACCCTGACAAAGATTGTCAAGCGAGTCTGCATTATTTTAAAGTCTTTATCTAATGTGAGTCAATTGGCATTAATTAATTCATTAGAGATTAATTACTAATCGGAGAGCACTTACGAACATAATTATAATACTAACAACAATCTCGCTAAATAAACATTAACATAACTTCACACCGAAATCCCCGAAGGGTTAGGCAGGCAAACCACGATTAACCACTATAGGGGGGGAGGTCTGACCTAAAATCTCACGATTTATCTCCAAGGTGGAGGGAGGGGTATAAAAGTGGCCTAAAAAACGTCATATATGATTAAAAGACACTGAGGGAAACACCCAATAACACCTTGCCCGACCCGGGAGTCGAAGCCAAGACCTCTCGCTCAGCATTCGCGCTTGCGACCATTAGACCAACGAGGGAATGTTTACTATAGTTGATATTTATTCTATTAAACTATTCAATGAATACTCGCTCTTGCTTTGAAGTGTTCATACTATGCAGTATTATAATGCTGCAGTTTCATTTATTTAAACACAGTATTGAAATGAAGTCATGCAGATGAAATACTTCCCACGCGACTCCGACCATTTCCAGTTTTTGCAGCAGGCTACCTAACTTACCTGCCATAAATCAGTTTCCAGCAATATTTTCCCTGTGTACATTCAGTGAAGTAAAGGTATTTGATAGCAGCACATGCAGTTCATCGTCCTGTCCTCATCACAACTTACTTGTGGTCGGCGCAGCGCGTCATACCTTCTCCTATAACCTTTAGGCCTCATCCCAGTAGTCACCTCCTTTCTAGCCATGTCATCTTTCACACATCGTTACTTCCTTTACTCGCACGGTATGGCATCCACATTCATACTTTCCTTTGAAATGATTCGCTTGCTTTTTTTTTCACCATGCCAGAATCGGCCTGCAGTAGTCAAAAAATATGTAAGCAAGCACCTAAACACCTATTCCTATAAAATAGTTACTGTGCTCATGCAAGTCATTTGACTTTATAATTGGCTTGATTGGGAACCAAGATTATCCAAGTAGCTTTATTTTAAAGTAAAATAGCATTCAATGATCAAGGTTAAAGATGAAAATTAGCATTGGAATGATTTCCTACACAGTACATAGAGATCAAGGTAATGAATGAAGTATATACTCGGTTTAAGAAAAAAACATTTAATTAACTAGGTATAAACAGTTGCATATTCCGTATATTACATTTTTCACAATATATTCTAAACAGGGAACACGTTAAATCTCGGAATGTGGCATCCAACAATGTGTTTGAACTCCTGAATGGCCTCAGTTTTAAGTTTTTACAATATATTACAACAAGCCGGACAGAGTATATTGTCTCGTTTTGATTGTATCATTAAGTAGGTCTGGTTTACATTCGATCGTGAATCAATACGTAATATCATATGAATAAGTACCTAGGTAACCAGCTTCAACTTTATAAATACATGTACACAATAAATATTTACAAGATACAAAACAAGAACATCATACGAAATAGGTATATTATGTGGTGGTATTCAGAATTTCTGAAGAAAATACGCATTAACTAATAATGCATTGTTCGGGCAGTTTATTACAAATTAACTGTTGTCCGCGTGTAATTATTATAAAAATATTACTTCCCTATATATATATATATATATACAGCTGACGATGAAGAGATTCACCATGACACGTGAGGCACGCGTGGCGCCACCTACTGTTACGCTTCACAACTTGGGTGTCAAAAGTCTCTAAGATCATTTTCAATATATCGAAATTAACCATAATTATAATAAGTGGTTGTTACTTACACTTGTAAACTTGATCACACCAATTTAAGGAACCGAATGAGTTTCAACGTCATGGATGATTTGTTGTGTCCCAGGAATGCTTTTGAGTAGAGCTTAACTATCAACATAATTCAACTCACAAATTTTCTCACATAATTGTTGGTAGGTACGCGTCTTCGTCAAGTACATTATGTTTAATAAATTTTTATTCTAATTCTATTTACTTATTCGTGACAAAATTGATAAAAAATTATGAGATGATAAAATTGTTTAATGACTCCAGCAGTTATGTACAGTCAACAAAACAGATAGGTATGCAGGGTCGAAAGATATAGTTTGAATTTTTTTAGAAACTGTTGCACATCATCAAATGAAATTTGAATTAATTTAACCAATTGATTATTTTTCTTCATTTAATTTTAATTTCATTCGAAAACATCGATCGGTTTTTATGAAAAAATCAATATATGTTTCGACCCTGCATACCTATCTGTTTTGTTGTTTATACGTTTACCTGGAAAGTATTCCAAAGTTAATGGAACTTTAACAGGTGGTTTGGGGATACACTTAAGGCTATCCTACGTTTTCGACCTCGAAGACCCTGTGCTAACTAAAAACCACATTTTTTCTTTATTTCGCTTATGATCTAAGCACGTTTTGTGTACCACATTGGACGACAAAGTTGTAGAACGATAAATTAGCCCAAAAAGTTCGTCGAAACATAGGATAGTCTTCCTAGTGTACCCCAAACAACCTGTTAAAGTTCCATTAACTTCGGAATACTTTCCAGAGACCTCACCTTTTTTCCACATGTCACCTGGATTAGGATGGTGACTCTTAACTGGTTATCTTAAAAAGCGAATGGTTTCACAGTAATAATGATGACCAAACTGTTACAGTCGCAACAAGTAAATGTGGTGGATGTATGCTGCCGTCATAAGGAAAAAGGGCACAACCAACACTTTTTTCGAAATTGAGTAAAAAATCTGGCAGAATTGCCTTTTTTTCTGATTCTGAATACGTATATAAATCAATTTCATTTCAAAAATGTTAGTTGTGCCCTTTTTTCTTATGTCAGTTTTCTGTTGACGGCAGTATGTATGATAACATTTTGAAGGCACTTTGCTATTTATACGAGTGAACATTACAGACGTCAGTAGCGGCAGTCGCGTCACTTCCGCTCGTCACTACTAAACTCTTTCTTATATCTCTTCTCTTTGTACATACAACTTATTTGTGCAATATAATTAGAGTCTCAACTATGTTTCAGATTGTGGTTTCGTAGTTCTACAAGGAACGACGTATTGGACAGATTTGTTTGTGCGCCACTTTCTGTTCCAAGAGGAGCAGTCGATCGACTGCGACGACCTGCTGTTCTTCGTGAGGAAGCGCCACGTCAAGGGCTCCTCGCGCTACCTGCCCAAGTACGAGGTAAGTGTTCACTTGAGCAGATGAGCTCGCGCAGAAGCATTCTGTTGTGATCGTGTGTGAGTGCCAACGCGACATCTGGCAATTTTATTCACTTTCGCTATGTGTCACTACAGCAATCACTGCGACATTACCAGCACTCATATATTTATCCATTATCTACTGTTTATGTTATGATGGCAATAGTTACCAAAATGTTTATTATTTTTTTATCATCATCTGTTTACGATAACTAATCGGATGGGAATCAACTTGAATCAAGTGGTTTATATTCATGTGAATTTTCACAAACCCCCAAAGTTGTTTAGTGAACACAAATTGAATATTAAAACTATTAATTGAGTATTGTAGTGATGAATCAGAAGTGGTTGCACAAGGAGGAGCATGTCTAAAGAGAAACACCACTTGGACTTGCACTAAGATTTAGTACGACATTGAGCATGCAACAGTTACCACTGCTGCGGTTAAACCGGATTGTGCTGAGATTTGACAACTTATCAACGCTTGTGTCGTAATGTAAACATGTCGCTTGTCACTATCCCGGCAGCTTGTCACTGTACCGGCTTTATTTTCATTCTTGTTTGTGGACTGGTAATCTATGTAACTAGATAAGTGTGATATTTAAAAGATATTCTATGATAGTGTTGTGATATAGTGTATCGATGTAGATCTGAGAACGAAACATCTAGCACATAGTTTGTGAGTGTGGAATGTTGCTCTGAGTGAATGTCGATGCCGCTGGTGGTGTAGTTGCTCGATTTCATTTGATTCCTAATTTAGCACCATTTTGATGAATGTTACTAATTTTAGATGGTTCTATTTAGAATAATATAATAGAAAATATTTGTTATTTATAATATAAAAAAAATAATTATGCATTTACAACTGTTAAGTATGTACATTTTTTTTTCTTGCTGGGCAAAGGCCTCTCATCCTTCGACATCTTTCTAGGCCGGACGGACTAGACCTTTGCCCTGCGTTCGTTATACATGCGGCTCACGTGACCAGCCCAATCCCATTTGAGCCTTATCTAGTTTATTTTAAACAATATAAAAATACAATTTCTTATAGTAGGCTGCTGGTACAACAACTACATGAACTTATATACACGAGTGCCACACTCAGTGGCGCGTGCGTGCAATCGTTCGTCTCCAACTATACATTGATCACAGTAGATTTGTTTCTAATAAATACTTAGTAAGTTTTAACTTTGATTCGAGGTTTGTTCAATAACCACTTATAAACTTTGCAATTTAAAAACACAAAAATTCCTATCTATTAACAGTTGACAGTACAACATAGTTGATGATTATTGTTCTTTGTCAAGTAAAGAATAAAATCAAATCTTAAACAAAAATAAAAATATATATAATATATATTTCAATATTTTAATCTATATGTATTCAACAATAAAAGCATACGAGGTTCTCACTTCCTATAATTATAACAGTTTGCGATAGTTGTGAGGAAACAAATATTATGCTCACTTGGCGAATTATCACATTTGACACGCAACGGTCGCCACGCACCTAAAGTTCACTTGGTCCACGCGATCGTTCTAAGCACAGCCGATTAGTGCAGGTGCGAGGGCGCGCAAAACTGACCGTTCTGGCTCCGGGCCTGTTCGCAGACCGACGTCGAGGTGTTCCGCAAGGACTCCAAGAAGCTGCCCATCGGAGACCCGGAGATCGACTGGGAGGAGACGGTCTACCTTAATCTGATCGTGCATCAGTTCGACTACACGCTAACGCTGGCCATCTGCACGCGGACCAGCCCCAAGGAGCTACAGGTCCTCAAGCGGCACTCGCAAAAGGTGAGCGTCATACGCGTTCCGGCGGCGGCAGCGTCGCGCGCGCGCGTCACTAGCTGAGCCGACTGAAGAGCTTGGTGCGCGGCCACGGCAGCGGCCAGTCGTAGCGGCGCGGCACCGGCCCGCGCACGTTGCGCTCCAGGTACGTGAACAGCCAGTACCACCACTCGCGCTGGATCATGTAGTGGTTGTAGCCGTTGCCGCTGCGGTGCGGCGTCACCAGCAGCGAGTGGAACGTCCAGAACAGCCGCGTGGTCACATAGTACGCGATCACCACGTCCACCGTGTAGTGGCCGTGCGCCAGCAGCACGAACGACACGCCCAGCAGCGCCGAGCCCCACATGGCCCAGTGCATCGGCCACAGCTTTTTCGGCGAATACTCCGCTACGATGAGGTAGCTCAGCACCAGGACCATCGTGTGGCCCGAGTATATGTAGTCACCGCAGTACGTGTGCTTGCCGTTTATCGACAATCCGAAGCCGGATATTAAGTAGAACATTCTCTTGATGACTAGTAGCGGCGTCGTGTTATTACTCTTGGGGCTGCAGTAGTACGTGGTGCTGGACACCGGCAGCACGGTCACGAACATGGTGACCGACCGGTACAGGTACAGTAGACCGATGATGAAGAACAAGCGTCGTGCCACGATAAAGCGGTGCTTGTGGAACACGACCACCAGCATGGCGACCGTCGTCGATATCATGATGAGGTACTCGGACACGGCGAGGCCCCAGTCTCGCGCGGCGACGTTGTCTAGTATTATGTCGTTGAGCGGCGGCGTCGTGTTTCTGTCGGGCAGTCGTTCGTGTACCAATGACAGCGACATCATGTTCACACAAACGCACATAAACAGGAAGAAGAATGATATAATAGTTTTCCATATTTCTTTGGGGTATCTCTCCTCGCGCACGGCGCCGGGCGGGATCTCCACAATGAAGTCGCCGGCGTGCGTGCGCTGCGGCGAGTGCTCCTGGTCGGGGTCGGACTCGTCCGTGGTGGGCTGCGGCGCGTCCGTCTTGGCGGTGCGCGCCAGCAGCGGCTGTCGCTGCATGAGCTCGGCCTGGCTGGGCATGGCCCCGTTGTGTCGCCGGTCGCTCTGTTGTCGCGCTGCGTTGTTGTTTAGGTCATTCCGTTTGAGGCGCGCCTCGAAGTTGATTCCTTTGATCTCGTCGTGCGCGGTGTGCGCCGCTATGTCGACATCGCAGAGCGGCGGCGTGGCGGGAGGGGTGGGGGAGGGCGGCGGCGAGGGCGCGCGCGGCACCAGCGCTAGCTGCTTGTGCGGCAGCTCATTGGCGAGGTACACTCGCACCGACTCGACCAGCGGTTCCGCGAAGTTTATCTGCTTTGGCGGCGAGGGCTCCTTGTCTGGGGAGCGCGAGGAGATCGTCATCCAATCACCATTCGGCTGGATCGAACCTGGAATGTAGAGAAAACGCGTGTTAGTTCGTTCCATTCATTTTCAAATAGCAATTTTTACTTTCCCAGCATC
Organism: Lycophotia porphyrea; assembly: GCA_950005105.1. Lineage (NCBI taxonomy): Eukaryota > Metazoa > Arthropoda > Insecta > Lepidoptera > Noctuidae > Lycophotia > Lycophotia porphyrea. The sequence goes on from OX465392.1 coordinate 522,576, forward strand.
ATTTGGTCAAAAAAACAAAATAATTCGTCCTTAACCACTTTAACTGAGTGGCTGTCCCTTTATAATGTTTAACTTAATTTCTCCTTCTTAAATTTCTTATCATCTAACCATAGTTGGTTTGAATTTAAATATGGTACTTGTACCATATTTAATAACATTTATCTGCGTCGTTATTATCTATGGGTTTGGAGTCATGTTTGCAGCGCCGATGCTAACCTAGCTTTTATCTGGGATGAATGAGACGCAAAGTCGTCGTGCATCGTTGTTGTGTAAACATGAGCGATTCTAGAAGATACATCGTAAACAAAATAACTCTGGCAACCGAGGCACGGTTCAAAGACCGAGGGTTACGATTGCGCGGTGAGCGGTGCGCCGAGCCGGCACCAGCGCCCCTCCTCGCGTATTGTCAGATGATAATAAGTAGCCGCCGCTGTTTGTTGTGTTCGGCAGCGACGCGCGGCGGAGCCCCGACGGTCCGCCCCTCGGCTCGAGAATCGCGCGGCCCACCAGATTGTAATTTACTATTACACGAGACAATTATAGATCGCCTCCGACGACAGATTTCTCTTTGGCCAGTTGTTCCGTGAGTTGTTTTCGGTACGCGTATAGAAAGCTCGTTATTAGGGGCCGTCTCCTGCTTTATTCCGACTTACCCGAACAATGTGCGAGCCGTCATCCAGCGGGAACGCGGGGACACATCGATTGGATGTCCCGGTCCTGATATGCGCCAGATAGAAACCCGGAAAGCCAGCCTCGCATTCAGTAAAATCACAGGCACGTAAACGAGGTCGAAATGGAAAACGATATGCATATACACTCCACTGCACGGGTAACGGAATGACACTCACAATAGGACGTTCTAGCTTCTGTATACGAACTTGCATTCACATAGATGTTCACTCACTACACTGTGCTAAGGCCTCGGACGCGATAATAACACAAAATAATATTTAATTTCACGGCGAGAGTCGCCGCTGCGAGCGTGCGTGTACAGTGGCGACCGCGTACTATAGAAAAGATGTAGCACTGGTTGGCTTCGGTTCGCTGGCGCTCGGGTGCCGTCGGGAGGGTTCGCGCGCACTCGGCTCAACTATGACGTCACAGCGAGACGTTCCAGTCCCCACTCCGCGCCGGTGCGGGTGCACTGGGCCGCCGCGCCGCCGCCGTCGCCGTCGCGCGCCGCGCGAACCACAAACAAGCCGGCCAGGCGGCCACAGAGCCCTCCGCGCCGACTAACTCAATGAAATACATTTGAACCGACTCCAATGATTTTAAACTTTGTTTAAGTTACCTTACGATGGATTCTAAATCAGTTGACGGTACGGTTTACGGAGTTCTGAATTTTTTTAAGTAGCATTTCTATAGAACAGTGTCCTTTTTTGGCACAGCTTCAATACTTGGAATTACCCAGATCGCATTTCAGGACTTGTTTAATGATGGACAACAATAATACCTAAACGTCATCCCTGATGTCTGTAAATAATAATGATGTTATATTATTACTGAACCCACTTCGTTCACCGGTATAGTTGTTAGTTCATGGGAAATTGAAGGTGTCGCAATAGGTTCGGTTCTCAGCCGTTAGGAATGTACGAGTAAGGAGTGGATTCGTAAACCGGCCGCGGACGAGCTGGACTCAGGCAGGCTTATGATGCCCTTAACCCGGGGCTATCGACGTTTCTAATATTAACTGATGTCACTTTATATCTCACGGGATACAATTGAGCATTAGTATTTCGTATTTGTATCAGACTTTATTGACATCTGCTGCGGGTTTCCGATTAGTCTCAGATGACAGACTAGGGTCACCGTACGATGTGGGACGATGTTTTTTTAGTTTCATTACGATGTTTTCTATCCTTCGTGAAATCTTATTCCCTTATGTCTATGAGCATGTGTTAAGAGCCATTTCTCTAGTACTTTCCATGACACCCCGAATCGTTTTACAGAAATTGCGCTCTGTGATACACAAGAGAAATATTCATGTCATGCTTCTGGGTCGGGATGACCTTGCCTAGTCGAATTCCTTTACAGGAAGGTTAAGAACGGTATTAACTTATAAGTCAATTAGGTAAGTGACATAAAAAGCTACAATAATGACGTAAGACCTATTAAAGTTAATTCGTAGAAGAAATTATCAGTAATTACGGAGTCAACCTCGACTACGTAGATATGTAAAGTTTGAAAATGCAGGTGGGTAATACAGGCTTTTGTAAACATTTGTGTACAATCGTTTTTGTATGCAGAATCGTGCAACGTACGTTTGTGGCCGGATTTGGGTCAAGGTGTTCTACCTGGACGAATGGAGCCCGGCGACACTGAGCCCATCAGGGGCGTGGGGTCCTTTGTTAACGGTTAACAGGCCCTAAGGGGGGAAATAAAGTAAATAGAATGTTGGAAACATTTCGATGACGTGACCACTGCAAAGTGGAGCAGATTAAACTTACTGTGTCGCTGTGAAAGACGACAGTTTGTATTGATAGTTACATGTTTTGAATAGTCCTTGTGGTATCTGCGAATTTTGTCGTTTCATCTCACTATTGTTCGTTTGATGGCATAATATGAACTATTGTGTTATAAAAACGTCGTCCCTGTCTTAAATTGGTGTTACTTAAAATAACGCCTTTATTTCTTTGAATTCTATAGCTGTTGTTATGCTGACTATACGTACGTAGATGGTTTGTCAACAAAGCGGGGTTCAATGGAACGCGAGTGGAGTGACACTCCGGAACGTATGGACGTAGCGCGTGGGCCATTCGGGCCAGCACTAACATATTTCTTTCTTATGTTTTTAATTTATTTTTAACAAGCCGTTTACCTAAAGGGATATCGGTATGATTATAAGTTACTAGTTGCTAGTTATATTATATGGGAGGCCTTTGCCAAGCAGTCGGGCAGAACAAGTAAATAAAACAAAGTTCTAGTAAGTCCCTATTTGCATGTACCGCATCGTCCGCATCTACGATCACTGGCGGTCACCTGCCACACTCGGCGTTAGCTAAAACAGAATCGGGTCAAACTTTCGGCAATATAATTCAGACGGTCTAGTTTCTGGTTCATCAATCTATAATATGTAGATAACATAATATATCATAATTATATTTAAAATATTGACATATTTTCCTCGTAACTAGGTATAACACTGGGTGTTTCGTCATAGTTGTGCGTCACCCACATGTTGTCGGAAGCTCAATATTTTGTCTTATTGAACTATCGTCGCTCGATGCTGATGTTCTGAATGCAGATTTTCGCTCTCCGCTTACCACACGATTTGTGCGAGAATCAGTTCAAAATGTTGAAGTTTTGCTCTTTATTGTTCGATCAACGTGTGTTGCACAATATTAGTACCTACCCGTGCTATCGATAACAGTCTTGAGATTTTTTTATGGTTTCTGTGCAATCTGAGCTGTGATTTTGAACTTACTAGGTAAGTACCTACCTACTATGTAAAAAATAATTCATGACAAGAATTTGAGTGGGATACTACAGCTAAAAGGGATAAAATAAAAAAAAATAAATAAAAAATAACTGTCTTACAAAAAAAGTCAAAAAACTTAGTCTAGTTTAAAAACTTGTAGCAGCCGTCATAATACTTTATACTTCCATGTATGTACTTATACTTACATATACTTATTAGTTCCTACTTGAGTAGGCTGTCCCAGGTGTCAGTAATTAATAGCTTACTTTTTCCATAAAAAATAGGAATTAAAAGTTGTTTTACTTATCTCCTGACAACTGGTAAAAACTTTACTTTCGGAAGTCGGTGGAAAAAAGTCAAAAAAGAGATTTCGTGTATGAATAGATAGACGTTATATAAATTTCATTAATTAGCTTTATAACATAAATATTATAATTGTAAATTCTTCGGGATTTGCTAGCTGCGGTCGATAGTTATCCAAATGCAGTTAAAAGTGATTGTAGAATATTTAACCGTCAAATAAATAGTAGGTATTAATATAAGTACATAATATTCAATTATATAATACCGCAAACTAAGCTGAATACCGCATACATTTGCACTTGGAAGGCAGGCACACCACGGACAGCCTATTAATATTGGATGTTGCAGCGATGAAACATTTGGTTTCCTATAATGACGAGATCGTGATTCGCGCTTGGGACTTATCTATGTCTGTGTGCTTTCTTTCTCAAACTCTTGACTAATGTCTAATGTAATGTTTACCCTATTATAACAATGTAATCATAACCAACAAAAAAACCTATTATTTGCACACAACACACAATGAATTAAGAAAAATTGCCAAAATATAAAGGTTTGTTATTATAAATTGCTGATATAATGTGGTATGTGCGCAGGTGTACGCGTCGCCCAGCCGGCGCAAGATGGACACGAAGGGCGAGGGCGAGGAAATGACCTACCCGCACATCTGCTTCATGGTCGACAACTTTGACGAGGTCAGTAAATACCACAAGCTCATAGCAATGGAGGCTGGACTACAGTGATAGGCCAGGGGTAACGCACGACCACGACTATCGGGTCGTGTTCGATCCTTCAATCCCAGACAGGTACTATATTTTAGTGTTAGCAGTTTTAAGAGCAGTGGTTGTTACCCATCACTGCTGCTGGGGCACACCACTGCTCTCAAAACGGTGAAGGAAAACATCTTGAGGAATAGCCATCGTGTCTTGGAACTTAAAATTGGAAGCATGACGACAGCCACCAACCCGGACTGGGCCTACGTGGAGGATTACTAAGGCCCACTACTTTTGTCCGAGAGGACCCCTGTGTCCGTCCGCCCCACCGATGGGAACATCAAAGGCCGAATATGTTATGGTAATAATATCTGTCTCTAGAGCATACATACTATCTATCAGCTACCAACGGTAAATATCAGAGTAGATAAAACAAGAACAACTTCGATGTTGAATGAATGTAACTCGATGACAATCTGAAGTGTTCGGGTCGCGGCCGCTTGTCGCGGCTACCTATACAATAAGCGAGACGATTGTCGAATCTTCTAATATCGTCATGATATGCTTTGCTTTTTTGTTAATTGTGTAGTTTAAATAAAAAAAATAACTAACCAACTTTAACAACTAATCAACCTCTAATGACTAATATTTGGAGTATAGCTCTCCGCCACAGCTCTCAGGGTAAAGTTGCTACTACTCCGCAGTCTGCACAGCAGCGAAGCCGTTTTTCTCGTCGGTCTCGGCAAACATTTCTGAGGAACAACATAAACGGGGCAGACGCAACCCCTGGCTGGAGGCTTTAATTTCAAGGCATCCACAGGAATAGACCGGTTAAGCAGTAGCCAGCCTCACAGGCTGAACTGCGAGATGCCATTATATAAAAAAAAACAACGTCCTGAAAGCATTATTATATTGTACACATAATCGTTCGGTAAGCTATTATATACACCTACTGGATTGATGAATGGTGCTTTATTAACCACAATGAGTACACGATCTCTTCTATGTTATTAATGTGTACGCCTATCTATAACAATAACACGAGTACCGCCACTACAAGCGGTCACTATGTCAATATTTACTTGTTGTCATTTCAACAGTACGATAACATTTGGTTATTACAAGAGTTTAATTTCTGTTTAGATAGTAACGAAACCGTAGTGATTGTATCATTGTACTGAAGAACGGCGAACCAGTTCATGACATCAGTCGACAACTCGATATGTAGCATGTAGTCAATATCGCACCCTTACTAATGTAAGGACACAACGCGAAACATTGAGTATTTAAGTTTTTGTGTTAGATGGACTCAATATCAACTTTTCGAGAATTCACAGAATGAGAAAAACTGGCCAAGTGCGAGTCGGATCGCACACGAAGGGTTCCTTACCATTATCTATACAACATTAGACAAAAACGGCAAAAAAATCACGTTTTTTGTATGGGGGCCCCCCTTAATTTTTTATTTTTATTAAATTATTTAATTTCAAAGTGAACATCCAATTAAATATTCTGTGAATATTTCAAGCGTCTACCTATCGCAGTTAAGTTAATAAACTAAGTTCTTTGCTTGCGTACGTCTACGTCCGTTCATGTTGGCGTATGCCCGTAAATGATACGGTATACGTAGGTACTTCTAATGAAAACGAAAATACACGAGCGATTCATCTTCGGCGAATAGGCAAAGTTGTTTATGTAAGGTGCGCCTCAAGGCTACAGTGCTGGTAGCGGCGGTGTTTGTAGCGGTTCACAATTCAGCAACAACAGCCGAACATGGCGGCGATAATTAACTTCTAAACGTTACTCTGAAACTATTTGCACGTACAAATTTAGCGAACAAGTAATCGGCTATTAGTAGTGTCATTGAGAATATTTTTTGTTTAAACTGTCTACTTGTACACAGACTAGTCCTGTCATGCAACCGACAAATAACCATCCTGAGCTAATCGCTGCGTAATATTAATTTTAAACTTTTTAAATACAACTCATCATCCTTCTTTGCCCCATTTGTCGCCGCAGTTCTTCTTTGTCTTCCAAACATCCCTGTTACCTTCCCGTTCATTCATACTTAATCTTTTTATGTCACTGACAAGCTCTGCATTCCATTCCTCCGCATCACATTTCCGTTTGTTACTGAATAAGAGATCTACTATGCAAGCCATATAATTAACTATACAAAAGTAACAATCATCAGCGGCTGTATTGGCATTTACTACTTATTTGATAAGAAGCTGTTTTGCTTAAAAAATCCCTACAAGGCTCTGTCTGTACACGATCATTGTGATAACGGGTCTTCAATGAGCCTGTCTGTTCTCGAGCTCCCAGTGGCTATGGTACGTTGTCAACTTATGTAGTCGGCGTCTTTATTGTCGTCTGTGCCTTAATTCTGTCTGTCGATATAATTAGACTTGGCGTTGCATTCGTTCAGCGACTCAGTAAACGGCCGTCCTTTGTCTCCGTCGGCGTCGTCCGTCTTCATCATTTCGCTGTCAACATTCGTTTCTTCAACAATATGGTATTTAAGACTACACGAGTCTATTGCGTGGTATCTACCTGTTGGACATTCGTGCAGTTTTATTTAAGCCATGACACAACTGTGAATGTCAAACCGTTTAAGTTTTCTTATTATGATACCAGAATACAAACGCTGCTGTCTTGACTCTTAACCACACTTGTTAAACCACGATTAGTATGCATAAAACCGGTTTTTATAATTATAATCTGCATTGATATGTTGAAACTAGTTATTTCCATCAGTCAAGTAGTTGGGATCAGCGTGTCATTAGTTATTACACAATTGGCGATTAGCAGTTGATTGACTAGTAATTATGTCCTTAGTTTAGACGTCCATTGATTTGTCTTTGTAAACCTAATTCAATCGTTATCAGAACTTGATTTGTTTATAAAATGGCCTCCTCATCGGAATGTAAGTGTTCTCGACTCGTCGTGGCTGTTGCAATGCGTTGATGTTGTGCGTCTCCAACGGCTCCAGCACCAGTTTCATGACGTTATCACTGTCGTGTTAGTGTTAGCTACTACAGCTCGAATACCTGTTTTGCACTGCGTAGTATCGAAATCGATTATTGGTTCAGCAAAGTTTCTAGAGACCGAGACAAGATCAGCAGCCGAATCGTTTCGTCAAACATTTGCAATCAAAACCTATTTACAATCGTTTAATATGGTGATTTGTTTCCTGGTGATCAAAATGCCATTCTAGAGATGATATTTCGTTGCATTTATATCTGTCGTTATGCAAGCCTATAGATAATATAATTTTCTACAGCTGCAAACATTATGAAAGTACAACAAACTGCACTAGCTAGCTTCACAAATAGTTTCAATTGTAACATTATTAATTTCGTAACATGTGTGTTCCATTGCATAATGCTTCGGAACCGGAAAAGTTAAAGCATAACTTAATTTGCTTTAACTTTTCCGGCTCTTGTTCAAAATTATACCGGCCGGCACAAGTGGTGAAAAGTTGACCTTGCGGTGATATGTCATATGTAATCTTCATGAATATATCATGAACTGTGTAAATGGAAGCCGGCTTTAACGTGGAAGCGCCAGGGTAGCCCGCGCAACTCATATTGTCTTACATTCTTTGCAATAAAAAAAATATGATTCGCGATCGTAACTAATATAGGACAACCTCAACCTCTCTAAGGTCATTGAATCCTATTGAATGACTTTTTCATGAAATAGACATTAGTTAAAAAAAAATGAATTTCGCGGGCTACCCTGACGCTTCCTCCTTAATCTAGATTGTAAACGAATAGCCATTTCTGTAGCTGACCGGTATTGTGTGTTATCTGAGAACCAAGCAGCCGCGTGGGAGCACCCGCGACCGGCGGGGCCCGGTGGCGATCGCGCGGCCGTGTCGGTGGGCCGCCGGCCGTGGGCTCCACGACCTTGCGCACGGGCACTCTCGCTCGTTTGTTTGTGTTCGTCTGTTGACCGATATGCCAGCCACACAAGTGCCAACTCCGATATCGTCTGTTTTGATATACTTATGAGTTGACATATTAAAAGATATAAATAAATCAGTAGGTACTTCAAAAGTCGCTTCAATCATACTTACAAGTCGTTGAATTAATCGCACCTAATCATTGTATTGATTGGCCAGAGGAGGCAAAACACCGGGAGAGAAGGAAGAGAATGGGGGAGGCCTTTGCCCAGCAGTGGGACAGAACAGGCTAACAAAAAAAAAAACATTATTATCGTATTACTTTAATTGTTGCTTGATAGGATTTGATATAAGATACCAGCCACTTGCATATCAGCAATAGAAATCAATTTTATTTCACAGGTCTTCCTAGTGATTTTTAGGGTTCCGTACCCAAAGAGTAAAAACGGGACCCATTACTAAGACTCCACTGTCTGTCTGGCTGTCTGTCACCAGGCTGTATCTCATGAACCGTGATAGCTAGACAGTTGAAGTTTTCACAGATGATGTATTTCTGTTACCGCTATTACAACAAATAATATAATATAAATTATTTAATAATTAAAGGTGGCTCCCATACTAGAACGTATTTTTTTCGGTTTATGATACGGAACCCTTCATGCGCAAGTCCGACTCGCACTTGGCCAGATTTTCTGTTTTGATTACTTTTCAGTTTCCTCGCTATAGGTCGAAATGATATAGCGGCGAATCCGCACAGTGTATCGCGTTTGTATAGTTTATTTCTGGAAATAGACAAAGTGTGTGTAGGCGCTGTAAATATCTTTTCGCGGCTTCTCACCGTGACACAGTTTGCGATTTGTTGTTATTATAAAATTAAGTTCGCCTACACTTTTTTAAGCTAACGCGACTATAAAACCTAAATATAAAAAAAGCTATTTTCTAATGATTTTTTAATAATCTCCAAGGCATTGACTTTAATTGACGCAGCGTGTCGTATCTAGCGTTGCCATCTCTATCAGTAGGCCGGACTTACCCGCTAAAAACCCCGATTTTTGGGTCCCAAGGACGCTTAAAGAAGGAGTTTTGACGTTTCTCTGTCCTAAAATATTTAGTTACAGAAACTTCACGCCCTTCGGGAAGATTTTTAGGTCATTCAGTCAAAATGTTTGGAATCTTTGTACAAGTGTTCGGCTTAAGCTGACAAACAGTTGACAGCTATTATGTGCATTTGTAAACTGACCCACTGTCACTTGATCCTTTCCATAAAATTGAATTGATGTTTGAAAGAAAGATGCCAAAGAAGTAAGAAATAAAAAGCCTAACAAAAAGTCGGCCGGGCCGGACAAGAGGTCAAAAAGTGTAACACTGTCCGGTGTTACCCGCACGGATGGCAACGCTACTCGTACCTATCTATAGACACATAGTTTTACCTGTTTGTTGGGGATAGGTCAAATATTAATGTTCCGTTAACCCAATGTTGGCAGTTATTTATTAGTTACGTCTAACTATTCTGTATTTGCCTGCCAACGACAAGTGTACGATAAGCCACACTTATTCTCGCTTAGTTCAATGCAAAACCCAACGATGCGGTACGGCCCTCCTCAATAACAGGTAAATTACTTTAATGAATGACCAGCTTTGAGGGATCCCATAGACTCTATGTCAACCACATACAGGTTATTGTCGCGACACTCGAATATGTTCGGGTTTATTGAACGAATAAACGGCACCAATAAGTACAACATTTTTGATGATGAATAGATAAAAAATTAACTAAATGAATCTTTATAGCATTTATTGAATTGACTCATTGGGCAACTGCTGCGTTACAAATTTAGTTTATATTTTTTAAGAATTGTAATCAACTAAAAAGGTCATTTTAGGCCCCCAGAGCTTCTGTCGATGTTGTTAGGGAGCGTCCATTAATTACGTGAGGCAATTTTGGCAATTTTTCGACCCCCCTCCCCCCTTTGTGAGATGTCGTGAGATTTGACTTGACCCCCTCACCCCCTCCTAATCTCACGTGAGATTTATCAAAATGCGTAGTTTAGTATAAATACGGTAATTTGTGCTTGATTTCGTTGAATTCATTTAAAAACTTAAGTATGTTTAATTATTTGATGACAATTTATGATTGACGTAAAGAAACATGTTTACTTAATGTAAATTTTACACTGTTTCTTGCAGGAAAAAAATTACGTGATATCTGCCAAGACCCTCCCACTCTCCCTCGTGAGATTGGGTGAGATTCGTCTCGACCCCCTCCCCCCCCCTAAACGCCTCACGTAATGTATGGACGCCCCCTTATACTTTAACAACCGGTCTTCAAAACAGTTAACTCAGTGGAACTACAGGTTCCCGAACCTGTCGTTATAAAAGACTTGCTTTTTTGCCATATGTTTATTACAATTTCAAATAATTAAACCTTTGCTGAAATAGAAACAGGATCAGTGGATGACGACAGCCGTTACAAGCTGTAGTAGTGGCGATGGCACGTGGCGGTCGCGTCCCTGAACGCCGCTGATGTATTTACAGACTATCTAGTCCAGTGTAAAACACGGAGCAATTTTGCAAAGTTGCTCGGTGGGTCTGTGGCCTGACTGGCCTGCCTTGGGGTGGACATCGCGAATGTGAAGTGGCCTTGACGCTCATGTGCAGGATATTAAAAACTGAAATACGCTGGAATGAATAAATGAATACCTTGTCAGCTCATTCCCTCAATTTAAATATTTATAGCCCATATTCTTTTACGACCAAGTATTCAATTTCAGATATTTATTTTTTTAGCAATACACATCAAAAAAGTCTTAGCAACGTGTACGTTTTTGAACTTTAGAACGATTTTTACTATTGTAATATATTTATATTTCTTTTAAAAATAAAAACTAAGCATTTTTGATGCATTGGTGACTAGGGCAACAAAATCCTTCATTCAATTGTTGAATTAAACACAATAATTAACAAAATGTGTAGCTGTTGCCACTGTTGCCAGCGACCTTCGTTCGCGTGAAAAAAATATTACCTACCTGTTTGAATTGGATTTTGTTACTTTAATGATTTTAATTTCTTTGCACGGCACCATAATTCTTATACCAAAATTGAATTTCAGCTAATGAAACAGTCTGTGCTTATGAGGTCAGCGTGCACGTAGGTATGTGGTAGGTTCTCTTATATAAAGTGACGCGCCACACCGCCCTACTTCGAGCACCCAGTCACCCACACGGCCATTATACAATAAAAGGCTAGAACTAAAGGTCTCGCCTGTTTTCTTACAAACTGGATGTATCACTTGTTGGCTCTTCACCATGTTTGATATCTCACAACACATTCTGCAGTAAAATGAGTCATAATTTCACAAAGAAATGCTGTCTTTTGCCAAAGTTAAGTGTCACCCTTCAGGACCAAAAATGATTTTAATGAATATTATGAAGAGCATCCATAAATTACTACATGCATATATTACCGGTTACGAGTAACTCCTGATGAAGATGATGATAAGTCACGGCAAACCTACATATCCCGCTATAAAAAGTGTGTCATCCGTACTTCTGAAGGAGGATGGTATGGCTAGTGACATCGTTTATCTGTTTCATTCGAGAGTGAAGGTGTGTTGGCTGGAGCCGGCGCACGGTGACCGCGCACTATCAGCGCACTCGCTCCACTTGTCTCGCTCACTGGCCTGCTCGCCTGCCTCTTGGAAAGGCTCCAGGTGGCCCAATTGTATTGTACTCCTATCGGCTTTTGGCTACAGCGCTTACGTATCTTGTTTACTTGTCTACATTTATGTACTGTGTATTGAGAGCAGTTACTTTTTATCTAAGTACTAGTAAACAGTGGCACTCACTCTCTTAGTGTCACGCTATTTGGCATGAGACAACACTTTTTGATGATAGTGGGTTTTATTTATTTAAAAGTTTATGTACACACTAAATACAGAAAAGAAGAAAGGTACATAAAATAGGTACAGGTGATGCTTATTTCTAAAGAAATCTCTTCCAGCATGCCCGTGAAACGAGAGTAGATAAAAAGAGATGTAGACACAGTGTGTAAAAATTTATAAATTACTAGCTGTGCCCGCGAACTTCGTACCGCATAATTTTTTTTTTTTGATTAAGATTAAAAAAAAAAAAACATATTTAAGTTCTAGTCCAACATGAGAACCGAATTGAATAAGCATGCTTGTTTGCACTTTGCATGCGTAATTAAAACAGTGGTATAATGAATGATCGGAAACATAATAGTTCGAACAGATTTTATTTCGGTTAAGTTTAACTTCGGTAAAAAGTTTTTCGACCAAATTAAACGTGGGAGTAACTAGAAGACCTAGACTAGAGACCAAATGAAAAATCGGATTGATAATAGGTCAACTGATACAGTGGCAGACGTGACTTCGATGAAGTAAACAAAATACGATAATAGTTGGAAAGTTTTAGGTGAAATGAAATTCAGAAAAACTTATGATAGGTAACACAACATTATACAATCGTGTGACTGAACTAGAATCCCACATAGCCGATGTGCCTATGAAGTAATCGCGATGGCAGTTTTCCCAAGTGGAATTGAAAACAATAACATTGATTCATATATTCACAGAACACACGTTACCGAAGTGTACACAGATCATAATATATTAATCATCGCGATCGTCTGTTTACTGCGGCGGTGAATCGTCGCCACGGCATGTGACGTCATCGTGGAAACTTGGACGACATCCCCGCGATATTCGTCGTTCTTATGTTGTATCATAAAGTTTACAGGCCATGTACACTGAAATTATCAAGTAACAGCGTACACGAACACTCATGAAGAGGCGTGTGCCACCTCATTGAGATCGTAAACATTCGATGAACTATCAATAATGGCAGTTTTGGCGCAACTCATCACATAGTACGTATTGAAATCAAACAGTGCAGGCAGTGTATAGGTGTTGGGCGTGTGTTGTATTGATCTGTCGTGAATCTGTGCAACAGTTGCGACCGCGGGGCTCCGGAGCGGACGAGCTGCCACCAGACCGGTAATTAAATCCGGTGCACCGCGGGGTCGTTATCGATCTACATATAGTCTTATCATGTAACTGTGCTGTGACTCCGTGAGCCTAACGTCACCTACTAAGGGTTTTAGCAGTACTTTGCACGAGGCAGCTAATTCTCCAGACCTTGTGAACATCTATTACGTCTACAGTGTTAAATTAACACCGCGCCTGGCATATTAATGAAGCACTTACTTTGTAATTATTTCATTGTTGTTTTAGTACAACAGCACCGAGTGCGTTCGGAACTTCGGACTCGAACTGTATGTGATTAATGCACGGAATACGATCATACAAAATGCAACACCAACCACTTTCTTTGTTGTCGATATCTTTCCGGTTGCGCTTGTGTTAGCAAATAGAATATAATGTATCGGCGGGCGTGTGTCGGGGTACATCGATGTTACGCTTACGACACACGTTTATGGCTCTCGATATAGCCGTTAATGGCGATACAATCGTTTTATGTCTAATAAGGTAGTGGATTATCTGGTAAACTTGTTATTATGCTACAGTAAGGAGATTGCCATTTCTAGGTGCTTTACATCGGCGAGCACGCGTAGGAGACGCTCGAGTAAGCCGCTTACCGTCTTATTAGTAGAAGGTACAACCTTATTGAAATGCTATCTTCTGACGAATAACTTGATGTTCACCAGCAAAAAGACTTTATCAAATCAATTAAGTTTTCCGTATTCAATATCATGCTACTGTACCTTTCTGAATAAAATACAACGACAAAACAAGAAAAAAAAAACAGGAAGTTTGCGACTTCCTGTGGTATTTTCCTGAAACTGCAAGTTCCTACGATCTACGATGCGGCGACGTATCGCATCGCATCGCGGTTTTGTGTGGGCGCCCTATTTGTCCACTACCTGCAGATGCATTCGGTTAAGATTAACCTCGGGGGTTTCGTGCTTTTATCATCACGCACATATTATGCTACACGACATTTCATTAATTCAAGTTCGAAATCTAGGATATTGAGAAGTAGGAGTGAACGCAGGCGAAGTCCTTGGATGGCTACCAGATAGATGGCGCTCGGTGCACGCGCACCGGACAGCCGACACGGTGTTGAGTTACGTTCTCACGGCTTGCAACAATGCAACCATAACTTGCTTAGCTAAAGGCCTTCATAGCATATGAGTGCAGCTTAGTAGCGACAGTCCAGATCTTTACCCGCTAGACACGTTGACACAAATGACGTTATGTGCAATGTAAAATGTAAAATGCATGATAATACTTTGGCTAAAATGGAAATCCTAGAAAACAGCAAGTTATGCAAGTAAACACCTATAAATTTACTCGGTTTGCTTATAAGCGATTGTTCATAGTTTCGGCTATCGATACTCTATCGAAGTTTCGATGTTATGTTTATCGTCCACGTGGGAGGAAGCTTGCCAGGACGTATTCCTCCTATTTCTTCCTTCCGTGATGTATGAGCTGCACATTACGAGGCAACAGTTCGCAACAGCAATAATAATAATTACAATAACAATAATGTTGCAACCGCGAGATCATACAATGAACAGAGGCGAGTGAATAGCTCCACAGTTGCTGCACATTCTAGTTCTCTGTAAATAGATTATATCGTCGGCTTCAACCGTTATCTGAGATTGTATTCAGTTGCCTATTTCGCTGTGAACAGGCTTTGTGATGGTAAGCATGTGATGGCATTCTGTGGCTGGCTGGAATCATTCAAGAGGGTTACGGCATTTCATACTAACTTTAAAGTCGTTTTTTTACAAAATGATTAAACCGATTTTAATGAAACTCCATACGAATAAGCAGGATAGGTACATACATAGGTCTAAAAAGTTGACAAGAGAACTTTTCGAAAAATAGTGTTACAGATAAATTAAACCAATTTTTTACAGATTTCGTTTTCGTTTCGTTACAGATAAATTACACACACTAACAATAACAACAATAACACTAAGAAAGCTGAGAAAGAGAAACAAATAAAATATCTCGACTTGGCACACGACGTTGTCGACATGTGGAATGTGAACTCGGCTATCATTGTGCCGATTGTCGTGACGGCCAATGGCCTTATGGCTAAGAGCCTCGACGACCATCTCTCGAAGCTCGCCTTAGGCGGTTGGATCAAGGGCCTGATTCAGAAGGCAGTACTCCTCACAATGCGAGCCGTATCGAGCGGCTCGCATTGTGAGGAGGTTCCTGCCTCTGGAGCCCTAACCACCGGTAGCTTGGACCCTGTTCCCGACACCGGCGGACCGCTATTTTTTTATATTTTTAAATGTTTTTATATGGTTCGTTTTAAGAAATATTTAAAAATGTTAAAAAATATGTATATATATGAATAAACGGAATAACACTAATAATTTAACACTATTTTTCGAAAAGTTCTCTTGTCAACTTTTTAGACCTATGTATGTACCTATCCTGCTTATGCGTATGGAGTTTCATTAAAATCGGTTTAATCTTTTCGAAAACAAAAAGACTTAAAATTTTGTATGAAATGCCGTAAGGCTTTAACGCTCTTAATTAACGTCATCATATTTAATTGAGTACAAATGCAAAACACAGACAGCCTTATTAAGTATGCCTAAATGGTCGTTACCTAGTACTACCAGCTTAATTCAAGCCTTTACCCAAATACTCTCCGTCCTTGAGTAATACAGTTTCATTATCAGTCGTGTTTATTATGGTCTTGCGAGTTATCTGGCGACCTACATGCAGGTGCAGCTCATTGATAGTCATGCGAAA
This sequence comes from Lycophotia porphyrea, assembly GCA_950005105.1. Lineage (NCBI taxonomy): Eukaryota > Metazoa > Arthropoda > Insecta > Lepidoptera > Noctuidae > Lycophotia > Lycophotia porphyrea. Next base: position 538,673 of record OX465392.1, read on the forward strand.
GAAATTGTTGATTAAATGCGAACACATCTGGAATTATCACGGTCTTTGGAATGGTGCACGTATTGGCTAATATTTTATTTATTTGAAATACGAGTGTAATTGGGTTTACTTAATTATCGGCATTCATTCGATCACAACCGGCTTGTTATGTTATTGACTAATGAGACCAACCGACTCACTGCCTATCGGCAACTTGATAATGTAATAAGTGGAGGCCGTCTCTATTTCTGGCATTATCGAACTAATCTATGGAATACTACATAACTTAGGGAAGTACAAATAACATTAGGTACCTACATTAGCCCCATTGTTAATTGTATGTTTCAAAATGCCTGTTATTAGTAATCTAATCTGCTGGAAACTCGGTGCTAATTTAGTGCTGAAGTACCGAGTTTCAATGTATGTTATCAGTTGATCATTTTCGCGTATTCGTGATTCTCGTTATTATTATTGATCTAGGTATACCTATTTACAGGTTACGTACACATTAAATATAATAATTATTTAAAATGTTAATTTACTTAGAGGTACCTAGTTTTTATCCTTCAGTTTTAATAATAATTCTCTTTTAATAAACTTCCTATAAATTGTATGTTCGCGTTGTATTTATTGTAGGGCGTTATACACTAATTATAACAACAAGAACTATTATTTAATCGATTAGTCAACCTGAATAACGTACCTGCAAGCTACAAATGACTTGGTATCAATGATATTTCATTTGAATGACAGCAAGTAAACGTTGCCAGCTTAAAATCTTCCCTGTCGATGTTGAGTGAGTGCATACTGGCGGATTAACCTTCACTTGTTATCTTAATTGTAATGTTGGCAACATCGCGGCTATTCACGCGCACGCGCTAAGCCGACATGAACTCATTCTATTGTCACATTGTTTTACAATTCAGTAAAACTGCAGGCGCTCCTCAAGGTGAGGTCGGTCATTGTGTATTCCATTGCTGGTCAGTACGACGACGCAGCTTTTTTTACCTCCATCATTCGCAATTTCAGCAAACGCTTAGTACCAATCTACTTACATTACGATACCTTGATACTGAGTCAGGTGCTAATAACTTATAAATAATACTTGAGCAACGTTGATATCACTTACGTAATGCGTTCTTAAGTGGCGAATATAAATAACATGACGTTAAACTACTGAATAATAACGTAGCTATTTATATGCACCTAGATCCGACCTTTGATTTCCCAGTTAGGTACCTAGTTTGTACACAGTTCATGATTTGAAATAAATTACATTTGTTGCTTATACCTAAATACATCGGAAACGATCTAGTTACAAACAACCAATATGGAAATCTATGATGATGACATCATGGCCGCTAGTTATAGTTATAAATGAGTAACGCTTAAGGTATTTGCAGTAAATATGTTACAGTGTTTAAGAGGATTAGCATATTAAAATTAAATTAAACGGCTTAGCTGACGATATCTCATTACAGTTAAGTAATTACATGTGCGCGTTTGCTGCTCACTCTCGCTTTGTTACAATGTTGTTTAATTGTTACTTCTGTAGACAACAACAACATTGAGTTAAAGATAGTGTTCTCTGTTTCAGTCTGTTGGTGGGGAAATATGTTCAATTAATTAATGTTTGTATAAATTAGAATTAGGCATTGAGAGGATCATGTGTCTCCGGTCATGGAGCGACACAAGTTTGACATTCAGACGAGCGCGGCGGCGGCGTTATCGCCGGATCAGTGTTAATTACCCAATGTGCCTCTTCTAAACCTGTCTCGTTCATCCTTACGTAATCGCAAAGTTCTCTTGGCCACACGTTCCATAGCACGATACTCTTTCACAGAAATGAACAGTTTTCAGTTGAATCTACGTTGAGTACACGTGACCTGTGTCAAAACTTGAATAAGTATGTCTATAATAATAGTTGTGGGTCGTAGGTGTAGGTTCGGTGTAGGTGACAAATTGTCCAACTAATTGAAACAAGAGGATCATCCTCATGCTGCGGGCTGTTCGAAGAACACAAAGGGCAAGGAAGTAACATGGATGGGTTTTAGTCAGTACAAGTCTGACACTCCCTTCCGCTCTGCCCAGAGCGGGAGAAGTCATTTGATGATTTCCCATCCGTAAAAAAAAAGGATTATCCTCATTTGATTAGTCCGTGAATACCCAAAGAGGCCTTTTATTCCATTTGCAGTCACATACAAAAGTTATTGTTTCCTCTTTGTAAATATTTTTTCGCTCTTTGCGCAACCTCGGTGCTGAAATAGGTAGGTACTAACTTGCAATAGATCATCAGACATCTTGATACAAAACTAGAATCAGACTGTCAGTTTACTGAATTGAAACGTAGGAAGAAACAAATACGTAACTGGCCAATATTTTGTAAGTCTTTACTTAATGATCTTTTTCAAATGTTTCTCGGTGAATTTCTTTCCTCTTATACTTGTTAGTGATCGAGTGGTGAAATAACTTTAAAAAAAAATATGAAAAAAAAAGATATAAATTTTCGAAAACAAGAAGTTATTTAACCACATATGTATCAACAATCTTGTCTTATTGAACCCAAGGGTTGACTCTTAGAGAATGCCTTGTGGCAATAAGTCTGCCTATGGTAATGTACCACTATTGCACAGAAGCCAGCACATCAAGCTATCCGAAACTGTCAAATTTTCCCAATCAACCACACAAGGCAGTGCCGTCGGGTTTTTGCCGAGCGGCCATGCCGCCGGCATGTGCAAGCCGCACATGCCGTATAAAATAAACAAGAAATATAAGAAACATGCCATGCCGCCGGCTCGTTTGTGCGGCAAGCCCCGGCGGCTCGAATACCCGCCGGCACCGTGTGTTTAGGCCTTAACAGTTCAGCGATAAAGTTGAAAATCTATTAAAGTAATCTTACAGATTGTAGTAGCTTGATGTGTTGGCGTCTGTACATGAAGTTTAAATAAATAAATAATTATGATATATGGGTGTACTATGTGCACTCATTTGGGAGTTGCAATGTGATGTTGTGTGTGTTGTGATAATGCTCTGTATTGTGCAGGTGTTCTGCGACATCGTGGTGCGTGACGGCGAGATGGTGTGCGTGGAGCTGGTGGCGCGCGGCCGGGGCTGCGCCGCGCAGGCCGTCATCTTCCTCGGCTCCATCCGCTACGATATCCTCACCAGGGTGTACGACTCCAGGGTATGTTCGCTCTTCACTTTCTAGCTCTCACCATAGGTATTCCTCGACAGAACGGCAGCAGGGTGTGGAGGCTGGAGCTGTATCGCAAGTTCCCTCTGGATCAAAGTGTCCTATCCTGCCTGTGCCCCAAAATGTAGTCAATCAAAGGAACCTCTCTTAACGCCGTAGTAGCGACGAATGCGAAGTCTTGGGTCAACAATATTTTAAATACTTTCTGGGATCTTGCATAATAATAAGTTACATCTCCAATGTTATATCCTTTAGGGTGGAACAGGCGGAACAGCCACGGTAGCCCGCGAAATACAAATTTCTTCTTACGGTTTTTGCAATTTGCAGGGCAGTGTCAGGTTGTATGTTGATAAAAATATGATTCGCTTCCCTCTTCGACAAGATTAGTGAAACCTGGCAAAACCGCGTGTAGGATACTCACTCCACTAACTCAATTGTCGCGACGATGGCTTTTATCGTGTAAGCTTGTAGTTCACCGGTTTGAGTTTGAGTCCATGTCCAAATATGTAGATTCTGTGTCCATGCGTCAAATACGTAGATTCTGTTAGGTCTTGAAATCAAACTATGGGTAGGTACTTATAACATCACATAATTGTAGAGATTGAAACGGCACGTCACTCTCCCGCGCACTCCCGAATATATAATGCTCTATCGGTCGCGATCGATAGTGCTGCCCCCCTGAAATGAATAAGGTTGGGACAACCATGGGTTTGTCGCTATTAGTACGGGTAATCAATACGAAACCTAGAAATATTTTTCTTTACTATTAGTTTTTTAAGTGTGACTCGCTGACGTAACATTAGGCAATTTATGAATAAGCAGCAAGAAATTGATTATTTATAACACTTGAACGAAATTCGGGTTTTTCGGTAAGGAAGTTGTCTTGACATAGAGGCTTTGGAATTTTGGATCCAAATGACCTACCTATTACACAAAGTAATGAAATATGTTTCCAAGTATTTTTGAACCATGTCTTTTACCGGTTTCGATATCGAAAACTTCCCACATGCTAAGATTATTCAAATTCTGAATGTTCTGAATTAATCAATAGCCCGCTTACGTACTTGTATATTTTAAAACGTGTATATCAGGTTTCGGTGTTTGTGGGTTAGTGTCGAGCTCGCTTCATAACTGGCGCAGTTGGGGGGCGCAGGCCCACCGCAACAAGTGTCACGGCGACGGCCGCTAATTGCCGGATACGGGCTGTTTAGTGCGCCTCCCGGCTCACCGGCTGCCCGGCCCGCTGCGCCCGATCCCGGCTCAAACCACGTCGATATACACCATATTGGCAGGTGGAATACACTCAACATCTCATACTAGATTACGAGCTTAATATTAGAGGTATAATGAGCGCATGAAATAGCGTGAAATGAGTGGCGTGTATGCAAAAACCGCTAAATTTGAGTTACGAAGTGAATTTGAACCAGTTCACAAGCAGAATTGTTGTAGTGTCCCAAACAATAGGAAAAGAAAAAATGTCGACAAATGCTCCTTTGCCAATTGGCACGAGAGGCTCTTTGTGCGCGTGTGACAATGCCGCCGCTCGGCTCGTGCCCCGGGGTGGCTGGGCGACTCAGCCGTGAGAGCTAACACTCGCCCGTGCACTGACTGAGCATTTCAGCATCCGTGTTGTACAGCACTCACAATACGAGTGTTTAGCGAGGGTATTCATTGCTTTACTCATACAAAGGAATTTACTGCAACTCAGAAGCTGTTTTGAGTTCGGTTTATCAAATGTGTATTTTACGTGGAGCGACTGCCTAACTCACCTCCACAACCCAGTTAGTACTGGGCCATCCGGTACCCCTTGGAAAGACTATGCATACAAAACACAACGTTTAGAAAAAGCAAATGTATATAATAAGATAAGTGATAGGTGCCACCTGCGAAATGAGTCGTACAATCGATACGAAACAAGACGAACGTTTACATACAGGGTGTAAACAGACTCTTCACGAAGCCGTCAACCAAGCATTATGTACATCAAACTAAGTAACTTTACGCAAAAATTAGTGCTGGGAAACTACTTTTTTTTGGGCTGAAAGATCACGTTTTACAGTAGGGCTCAATGTAACGCACTCAAAACATTGTGCTGATGGATGGATTTAATAGTAAGGGGGTCGCCCTGATAGTAAACTGTAGATAATATTGAAAGGTTGTTTCATTGCATTTGTACAAAATTACATTAAAGAAAAATATATTATTTTGGTAATTGGTGCGAAATTATTAGTAACTGAACAGATGTATGGCAAATGAATAATGGAGTAGAACATTATTTATGTGTATCATGATTATGCAATAATGTGGCCCCTCCATGCCGCGTGCACACCCACCAGCTTCGGGAAGCAAACTAATGGGACGCAGCTGGGTATAACATGCAAGTGGCTGTGTCTAATAAGTGTTGAATTTATCATTCTCATTGTTATGAAAGTATTCCCATAGTCTTGTGATGACACAAGAAAAGAAAGTAAATACTTTCTGCCAATCAATGGAGGTGGATGTTGAATACCATCAAGTGAATAATGAGAACATAACTTGTTAAGGTACATACTGCAAAGGAACGGTTTCTATGAACTGTGTGGTAATTAGTAGAGCGCTCGTGTCGCGTAGGGCTTCACAGGTCTCAGCTAATTACACAACCTACACTGGCGAAGGCTGCTGGCCGTCGTCATCAGTCAGAGAGTTGTCACAGTCGCAGTAGGCTCATCGCGCATCTTCATCATCACCCGCAGCCCAACCTCACCCACTGTTGGGTATAGACCAAAGACCTGTCTTGGCTTGTTCCAACCTCATCTAGAATTAATCTCGTCATCCCTGTACGTCCACTGTGTGTAGCTCTAAAGTAAACTCTGGAAATAGTTTCTATTTCATTTTATCTTCTTATCGGGCTTAATGCTATGTTATTATTTCAATTTCAGCTAAAGGCACCAAAGTTACTGTTGCTTCTAAAAAGTTACAAGCTACGTTACGTTAGGTTAAGTATACGACGCTACTCAAAACTACTCATAAGTAACCAGTTATTAACTCAACTCACCAAGGAGTAGCTAGAATGTAACAAACAGTACTAGTATTTCCATGGCGAACACCACGCGTTATTAATAAAAATAGTACCAAAAGTGTTCAAAAAATCAAAAATCATTTATCGGCATAAATAAGGTACAGAAGGTTGGTAAAATATAAAGAATTGATCTCTTATTCTGCCTTTAATTTCGACGTGCAAATATAAAATAAAGTTTCATATTTTATTTAAATTAATTGATCATAATCATGCAGTCATTAAACAGATAATCCCATTAAAATTGTATTATTGAATTAAATAAATATCAGTATAATAATAAAACAAATAATAAAAATAATAATCTTAAATGTCAATAATAATCATGTCCAAGCAAGAGTATCGCCAGACAATATTTGATTCAGTCCCGCACAGCTGGTTCCTCACACGTATTAAATCTTTACAAAATTGACCCTACACTTTAAAAAAAAATTAGGAACTTCCATGCAGAATTGGAAAACTGTTCTTAAAATCAATTCCTCCCCCTCAACTGTAGCTACTGAACCAATCTGTATAAGACGTGGAATTTTTCAAGCCGTTTCTCAAGACCTCTGTGGTTTTGCATGGCAATCAATCCACTCTCACACTTGTTAGACCAAACAGGCGCGGGATTCACACTGGAAAGCAATAACACATTTACAAATATGACATAAAGTTATATAAAGCAGACAAAAAAGCGCTTTATCAACTAGCTGATGCCACAAAAAATTTCTGATGATATTTTTATGTCATTCGGAATAAATATAGGTAAAATTTTGTTTATTGTAAAAGGAATATTCCAAAATAATAGTTATAGGTACACTTCTATCAGGAGCATCGATCGAGGCAATGGGTGAACAGAGTATATACGAATAACTTACCTAGTCTAAACAGTCCAGACAAATACAACAAAAGATGTCAATTCTATTCTATTAAAGGGTTTGGTTTCCGCACTTAGTCCCTAAAGGTGGACCATTGTGCGTGACAAAAGATGTCAAACCAAGAGCTAATAAACTAACACCACTAAAGATACCAAACCGAAACACACAAATAAATGGACACATCGTAACTACACAACAAAAAATATTAGCATGGTCTGAAAAAGCCCTACACGGAAGACATCGAGCCTGCCTGAGCCAGCCACACGTCGAAAAAATAAAGTCGAACGAATGGCTCAAACGAGGCGAATTCTTTCCCGACACCGAGGTTTTTTAAGCTGGCAAGAGAAGATCAAATATAATAATCAAATAAAATAGCTACTCGTAATTATAAGAAATACATCATAAAAGACCCAAACCAACCGACTGACTTGTGCAGACATTGCAACAATGCCTCCGAAACTATTCAACATAAAACAGGAGCATGTAAATCACTTGCACAAACCGATTATAAACACCGTCATGAGTCATGACGGCTACTTGGTCATGACTCATGACCAAGTAGCGTCATGACCAAGTAGCTGCAATCATACATCAACAGTTAGCATTTAAATATAAACTAGTTTCTGAAATTATACCGTATTATAAATATAAACCAGAAGTAGTATTACAGAATAACGATCAAAAAATTTACTGGGACCGAACCATAATAACCGATAAAACAACTCATTAGAATAGACCCGACATTACTGTTCACGACAAAACCAATAACACAGTTTATCTGATAGACATAGCAATACCTAACTCTCATAAAGCTTTCATTCAAGCCACAATATCCGAAAAGCTCAGTAAATACCAAAATCTTGTCATTGAAATTAAAACCCAATGGAAAGTATAAACTGTTCATATAGTCCCCATTGTTCTCTCATCTACTGGTATTATACCAAAATCTCTCACTCAAGCCTCAATACTCTACAGTCGCCTAATCACACACTTTACATGCTGCAAAAGGCTACCATTCTCAACACCTGTCGAATCACCCGAAAGTTTCGACTTCTACATTATCATCCACATTCGCTATCTAAATTTAACCTTACATCTATGGTTCCGACCCACGTGTAAGGTTTCTTAGGCTCTCAAATGAGAAGAATAACGAACAACAAAACAACAATAATAATTTTAAATGACCGTACAATTTACAAATCTTACAATTTATAATCTAAAAACTCATGTACACTATAAAAGCATGTTTCAATTAAAAACCTCGTCAAAATATTTTTGAATCTAGAAAATGGTAGCATTTTTATGGAATTTGATATTTTATTATACAATTTTATGCATATGATACATAGCTGTATATGATATATAAATGTGAGTTTCGTCCTCGGTTGAAATACCTAACTTTAGTATACATAGATCGTGGGGCATGTACCTTGTCGCTTGCTGAAAATGTCTCTTATGTTTGTAAACAAATATACAGGATTCTAACATGATAGAGTTATCATTTTATATTTCCTAAATAAAGTTATTTATTGGCTAATTCGTGATTCCTTGCATCTTCTAGCTGCCATTGAAGTAGTGCTGTGATTTCCTGACCACTCATGGGTGATTCGATTGTGTATCACATTCACGTTACTTTTGAATAGCGACGTGGACAGGCCTTAGAGGCTTAAGTATTTAGTACCGATATCCGGAGACTAGTCCAACGATAGCGGTTATCTGTTAGTTGAAGTTATCGTTCAGTTCGATGCTGGTGGCGGCATCCTTATCTTGTCACTAGTCAGTTCCTAACTCTCACTGACCCTTCTGTCGCTTTCAGATAAAACCAACGCATATTTTAGTCGGAAGAGCCATAGCTTCCCATATTAAAAAAAATTGACTCAAATATGCGAACGCCTGCTTTAATTGATAACGTGACGTTAGTTGTTGTTAAACTCGCAGTATAATAATGTGTTAGGTACCTATGTGGAATATTATGAATGAACCACATATCAAACTGGAATGTTTACTGAAGTGGATCTAAAATAAAAATGATTATTATTTGACATGGGTATTACTGGGGTATCTGTATTTTATCTTATTTTGGTTGTTTTTGCATAAGAATAGATATTTCTAGATAAAGATAAGATGAAGACCGGTCCATTGCGGCGGCGATCTATCGCGTCCGGCCCTGGTTCAATCCATGGATGCCGTCACCTCCTTCTGCGAAGCAGTCATGCTAGCGAAGGAGGTGGCGGAAAAAAGGGTAAAATTATTTCAAGTTATTATCGCCCTCAGAGTGGCTCAGAGAGCTATAAAAAAAAGTGCACGGTTCGTGGTGGTCGTTTCCTACGGAGAGGAACCGACAACGATCTCCATGGAAACTTCTCGATCCTTTTTCTTTATACTTTAAAAATTATTTTCTATATAAACAGTTCATCTTTGGGTTTATCTCATTAAGTACAAATGATGGTCGTTATCGCTGTATTTACAAAGCAATTAAGATTTTTGCGAGAATTATCAGTGTTTGTGACGTCGTGGATTTTTCTCAAGGAAACCTTTCAAGTTAGCACGACCGGTAGTGCTTTCCGTCTACTGCCGACCTTGGGCCTTCGAACGAGTCCTTTACATCAAAACACACACACACACACGCACTCTTGCGTAATGGAAAATTAATGTTTGGCCAGTAGTTTTTGTGTTATCAAAATACAATTTGCGCGACTCTAGGTTATATCGCGGAAAAAATAATTTATCGGAATTGGCTCAGAAACCAATTCTGTAAACAAAGAAATTCAATTACGTACACTCCTCTAGTCCTTCATTCAAATGCTATAAAACTGCTGCATTAACGAGCAGTATTGTTAGGCGATAAAAATCTTACATCACACATAAAACCAGTTTTCATGAATGAAAAACTATTGTTTGAATTCCTACTTCAGTTTTAAATTTCACACGATTCGTGTGAACGTAAGCGTAACTACATATCTAACCGTTGCCTTGATGGGTACATAATATGGCTCATTTTCGGTATTTATTCTGCTGGTTGTGAGGTGTATGTAGCCCTAGGTAACTTGTTACCCTGTTTCGCGAGGGTGTCACATCCCGCTCGCGAGGGGCGAGGCCCGAGGGTTGAGGGTTGACTCCTGTCGCTGCCATCAGTGACGTCAGCGCACACGTCCCGCCGACACGCGTGATCTCATCACCCAGACAGCTTCCCCTCGCACTAAGTACGTAACAAAAGTATTTCACGACCCCATTGCCAAAACCTAGCGCGATGACATCACGTGTGTGTTGTCCTAAGCGTTAAGCAGGGTGTTAGTACTATATTCCGGTTAGCTAGGGTATGACGTGGAACTTAGCTAAACATAAACTAGCGACAGGTGGAAAAAGACATGTAGCGACGTAGACTTGATTTCATTTTGTATCTATGCGAATTGTGGCTCCATCCGTATTTCCGAGACAGTTGCGGATCGGTGGCCTCAACGCATTGAACAGAAGTGTGTAGTACGCTAACTTGTTAATTAGTACAATATTGTGGCGCCGCGATGTCGCGCGCTCTGAAGCCTCTCGTCTGTCCCACTTCAATCTGCGGTCTCCCTCGCCTGATATTGTTCGCAGCTAAGATTACGTGCCGCCGATCAATCGATAAACACAGAACACCCGACCGGCGGTAAAACTTGACTTTCTTATAACTAGGCCATCTGTTTCGACGCATCGCTGCATCGTTACGGACACTTCAAATTGCTTCCGGACTTCATGCTCTACACTTATAACCGTTTGATATGTTGATGACATTTGAGTACATGTTCAAGTACTCCCAATGTCCCAATAAGTGTGTTCTAGTACCTCCTTGGCTACTGTCTTGTGACTTTGTTTCTAAACTTGCCGGCTTTGTGAGTAGATAGAAGTTTTTATAAAAACAAAAGAACAATCATTATCTATGCGACCCTGAAGCTGTTGTTGACGGCGAAAACTTGTTTCTTATGTTATTATTCATAGCGTTTCATTTCTGCAGAGTCATCTTAACGATATGAAAGGCATATAGATATACCAATGACATTACCAACTAAAATAAGAACAAAGAAATATTCATGATAGTATTATTAATGAATTTTTAAAATGCACTGAAATTAAAAATGCAATGACTGCCTCGTTGGAGAGGGGTCGCAAGCACGTCTGCTGACTATGAGGTCCTGGGTTCTATTCCCGGGTTGGTTCGATTGGGTTTTTCCATCAGAAATTTCTCAGTAGTAGCCACGGAGTCTGGACTTGTGCCCGGTCAATGGCAAAAGGCTCGCCCCCTATTACATGGGACTTAAAACATAACTGGCGAAATGTGGGTGTACTATTAGATACACCTCTGCCTAACCCTTCGGGAATTACAGGCGTGATGTTATGTTATGTTTAAAATGCATGATTTTTGCCCCAAATTACCATTTCCTGAAACTCTAACAAACTTTGAAAACGTGATAACACCATCTTCGGCACATGTATGTTCGATCGTCAATTGTTTTTTATGACGTCACTACGAGAAGCGACCGGAGTGTCGCCGCCAGCGCCCTTGGGTTGTGTTACCATGTAAATTTACTCATTTTAGTTCATTTTCATCGGGGTATTTTTTAATTGTTATGCAAAAATATTTATGTAAATAGAATGTTATCTCGATACATAATAATACCTTCACAGATCGGACATGTTATTTTTTAAATAACTATATTATTGTATACCTACATATTACATAAAGGGTGTAAACAGAATCTTAACGAAGCCGAAAGGCACTTGCTCTCCCCGTCATTGCGATCATTTTTTTGTTCTAGACCATACCTGGGAAACTTCTAGTTACGGAGATATTGGGGGTCAAAGTTCCAACTTTTTCACAAGTTTTTTTTTAAATACATGTTTTTAATGTATGATTTTTACTTTAAACACCTCCAGGACCCCCTTACTATTCAATCCATCCATCAGCACAATGTTTTGAATGCGTTACATTGAGTCCTATACCGAAAAACATGACTTTTCACCCCAAAAAAAAAGACGTTTTCCAGCAATAATTTTTGCGTAAAGTTACTTAGTTTGACGTACATAACGCTTGGTTAACGGCTTCGTGAAGAGTCTTTTTACACCCCGTAATGAATGAATGAAGGAACAATTGAATCATGAGTTCAAAATCAAAAGTCATTCAAAGGCTGATAAATCAGCACTTTTAGAACGTCAAAGTTGACAAGAGACAGTTTCACATAGCGTTGCCAAGCGTCCTGATAAAGCCGGACATAGGCTTTTTGATTGCGTGTCCGGCCAAAATACACGATGTTCAGCTTGTCCGGCTTTTGTTAGGTTTTTACATTTCGCAAACGAGAGAGCGTCAAGCGTGGCCGAGCGCAGCTGCAGGCGAGTCGACTGATTATTCATAATTATTTTATTTATATTTCGTTAGAATTTAACAAGATTTATGGTAATAATCAAAAAAGCTTGATTTTACCTACCTATTAATACTGAGACACAAAATCCCCAATAATGTAGAGTGTCCGGCATTTTTACCCAAATGTCCGGCCTAACTGGCTGGTCTGTCCGGCTATTAGGTTTGGCGATCTGGCAACCCTAGTCCCACAAAACGTCCACCCTTCGCCACTTCCTAGTGTTTTAGCTGGGAAGACGAAGTGGCGGAACAAGCTCAATGACATCTGTCTGGTAGGGTAGGAGAACCTGATTCTATACAATAGTGTGCAAGTAATATTAACAAAGAATCAAACAACGTTGCAAGTATGAGTTGAAACAAAGTAGTGTTGACAGGTGGGCGCGTCACTAAGGGCTGGCTGTCACCCGCTCGGCTGTCGGCCACTATGGGCTGGCTGTCACCCGCTCGGCTGTCGGCCACTATGGGCTGGCTGTCACCCGCTCGGCTGTCGGCCACTATGACTCATATCTACGACGTTCTTTACTTACTCATCACTAAAGGGCAAAGTCCGCAGTTCATGTATCGAGCTTACCTTCTTCCTTCCTGACCCACATTGCCATTTATTATCGCTTACGGGTTTTGAGTCTGTAGCTCAACTTATGAAAGCCGAAAGACTCACAAATCTCGTCTATCGAAGTGACGCATGCTTTTCTTCTTTGAGTCATCGGGATTGTTATGACTCTTCGATGAAGTGCCAAAATGGAATATTATTCAGAAAGTGTTTATCGTGTTTTATTCGCGGTTATACCAACGAAGCGATATTTACTTCTTGATGAAACCAGTTCTTTGTTTTATTCATATAAAAAATCTGAATATGATTATGTAGCTAGATTTCGATCATAGACATTTATGATGTCTACTTGTTAAGTACATTTTGAAATGTTTCAAAAGAAGTATTTCAATTGAGTAACATTCTTTTTTATTTATACATTCTAAATGGTCTGGGTAATTGAGATAAGTGATTTGACTTTGTCGCGGTTTTTTTAATAGCGGAGACCAGCGGAGCAAATATAGCTGCGGTGGCTGGTGAGTGGTGAGTGGGCAGTGGTAGCGCGGTAGGCCTCCGCCCACCGTGCCCCGATGTGATTCAGTATCTGTACCGGTTTATTCTTACGACTATACGACACTACCACGAGAACAACAGTACTTTGACAACTTGTTCCACTAGCCCGGGAATTTGTCCTCATCTCAACACAGTAAATATTTGCCGTTTGACTGCCTAGTATTGTACACAATTTTTCCTCCTAAATAAAGATCGTGAGACAACGATTACATCGTGTGATCACATCACACGATTATATCACACATTACGATGCAATCTGCGACTCCCGCATTCCCCTTAAACTTAAGGGGAAGATTTATGAAACAGTGTTAGACTTGCTGTCTTGTATGGATCAGAATGTTGGGCCACAAAAGGGATTAATGAAAGGCATTTATTTGGCTGAGGTGAGAACGCTGAGGGGGATGTGTGGTGTTACGGGAATTAATAAAATAAGAAGAAGAGGAAGTCTGAAAGTGGCGCCGGTTGCTGAAAAGTTGTGTGGTAATCGGTTGTCGTGGTATGGGCATGTGATGCGGAGGAATGAGGAAAATGTCGTGAGGAAAGTTTTGAGTATGGATGTGGATGGGTATAAGAGTAGAGGAAGACCAAAGAAATGATGGATGGAATGTGTGAACGATGATATGGCTAGAAAGAAGGTAACTGCTGAGATGTTGAGAAATAGAGAAGTATGGAGGAAGAAGACATGCTGCGCCGATCACAAATAAGTTAGGATAAGGACAGGAGTGTGATGATTACGTTTCGAACGATCTGATATTAAGAAAATGGAAAAGAAATGATCGTTATGACAACTGTGTTAACTCAATAAATAGTAAAGGTAGTCATATTTTATTGAACAATCTATCAGGAAATAAAATGGACTATATCTATGTAAGGCCATTTATAGTGTTAGAAGATTTAGGTTGTAATGTCAAAATATTGCGTAATTATTAGGAGGATATTGTATGGTACACAAAAATCGTAAATCGTAAATAATTATGTTGCCGATGTTGTAAAAAAAATGTCACAGTCTCATGTAATTGCGCTCTATGTAATCAATCAATCAATCAATCATTGACGTGATGTGTACGAGGACGGTTGATAAGTGACTTTGTGAAGAAGAACGAATTTTTGTTTTATTTTCTGTATAATCTCCTTTTAGCTCTATAGACTTCGATCGACAATATTCGAGCTTCTTCAATCTGGAAAAAATTGAGTTATTATGCCTTGTGTCAGTGACTGTAGCTTCGCCTTTTTTTAGTTTTTCTGACTTTGCAATAAATGCATTTTTTTTTGCGGATGTGAAATCATCAAATGACTTCTCCCGCTCTGGGCAGAGCGGAAGGGAGTGTCAGACTTGTACTGACTAAATCCCATCCATGTTCCTTCCTTGCCCTTTGTGTTCCAGGGCCGCGGTATCTCTTTCAAACAGCCCGCAACCCTGGCAGGCTTGCAATAAATGCTTTGAGTTTGAGTTTGAATCAAAATAAAGTTATTGTCAAACTTTAAAAAACAGGCGTCTGTTTCAGCTATCACTTCCGCATTTGATTAAAATAATTATCCGCCAAGCCATTTCTTAAAGTTTGGATATAGGAAAAAATCACTGGGGGGCAAATCGGGCAATCGAAAAAAGAAATCTAAGTGTGGAATTTAAACAAATTCAGATTGAATGATTTGTGCTGGTTGAAGTGTTCTAAAGTTTTATAATGCTAACTAGGAAATATTAAACGCTGTATGTACAATAAAAGTATATATTGTCTGTAATGTGTAAATAAAAAATGCTTCATTTTGGTGCATCAGGGTGTAAACGGACTCTTCACGAAGCCGTCAACAAACTAGTAACTTTACGCAAATATTATTGCTGGGAAACGACTTTTTTTTGGGGTGAAAAATCACGTTTTACTGTAGGACTCAATATAATGCAATCAACACATTGTGCTGATGGATGGATTGAATAGTACGAGGGTCGTGAAGATGTCTCAAGTAAAAAAATACATTAAAACATGTAAAAAAAAAATTGGTACTTTGACCCCCCAATATCTCCGTAATTAGAAGGTATGGTCTAGAACAAAAAAATATCGCAATGACGGGGAGATCAAGTGCCTTTCGGCTTCGTTAAGAGTCTTTTTACACCCTCTATAAAACAAAAAAAAAACTCATTTAAATCTGGTTGTAAGAACAAATGTATTTTTCTTTCTCAGAATACTCCTTCCGGAGTAGCATATGCCCACTATTACGTATATTAATTATGTTTAAGTATCCTAAAATATATTCAGTGTATCTCAACTCGTCTTTCATTCAACTCTCTTCACAATACAAGATGTACTACTCTGTACAACCCGAAGTTTGAATTTGTGCGCGGAGAGCAATAGGTTCGCTACTTTAATGGCACGACATATAGGCACGCTGATAAGTGTTGTTGTTTTGTTTCTTTTCCAGCAAACATCCCTCTCCACTAAAGTGGCGCAGCGCATGTCGTTCGGGCTGCTGGGCGGCCGGGCGGCGGCGCGCTGCGAGTTCGTGCGCATGAAGGGGCCCAGCGGCAAGGGGCACGCCGAGATGGCCGTGTCGCGTCCGCACGCCGCCGGGCTCGACACGCCCAGCTCCGAGCCCGGGGCGGCCGCCGACATGTGGGACAGCGACTGGGACGATGATCCCGAGGAAATGTTCATGTACAGGCATCAGGTGAGACTGTCCACTGTTATGCTATAAGCCTCGTCATCTGCTATCGGTATCCCAGTATCCCCAGTCTATTCGGGATTACGCAGCACGCCATTCCGTACATGGCCCATCTGAAATCCAAAATCCAGTTCCTGGGTATCGCGATACGCTTCGACAAGGCAGCGCACTTTCGGGCGTCTGACTTCCCGTAACGACTGCGTATGAATGACAGCCGGGACCAACTGACTACATCTGCTTTCCAAGGCGCCGAGTACTAGTAACTGTTGACTAATACACCATGGCTGATGTTCCAGCGTCGCCTGAGCGACCCGAGCGCCAACCTGAACAACTTCGTGCGCGGCGGCTGGCGCACGCGCGACTCGCGCGACAAGAGCCGCTCGGAGAACGAGGGACTGGACTCGCTCGTCAGCGGCATCGCCGAGGTGGAGGCCGGCGACCTGCGCGACGGTATGTGCCGCCGCATGTACACACCCAGCCATTACTCGTTAGCTCTTACTGCTATGACGTGGCGCCTCAGTCGACTGCACGTCCACACCTACGTGTGGTTGATATTATACGTGCTCGGGCCCGTCCGATAACTTGCTAATATTATTCACGCGATCGCAGCCGTACTCTGAATGCATACACGTTCAATTGGAATTCACTCGATGTCAATGAGGGCCTTTAATGGAACTGATTGTATAAATTAATCTGACATTGAGTCGTGTTGTAAATTCTCGGTCAACGATTTGTCCACTTGATACACTTATGTCTTTCTACTTGCACTCTCATATTTTTATTATGTCAATGTAATCTACATATGGATGCACGAAACAAGACTATTTACCATGAATGTTTTTAAAACTGCTTGACTGTTTCTTGTAATGCTATGTCGCTAGATGTTGTTGTTGTCGCTCATAAGTCATAGCATGGCTGTCGTGTCGCTCGTCGCATGCGCAGGCGCGGGGCGTGTCGCGTAGTATCGGTAGTCGCTCGGCGGGAGGCGTAGTGTCCGAACGTAACGCGGGTAGAAGGGCCGAGTGGCCGCGTAGGGCGTTCGTGCACGTCGCACGGATCACGACACGTTTGGTGGCGATTTTAGTACGGACACCGGCCACCGCGTATTTCATACGAAGCGTGTACCTTCGTACGGAGTAGGCACAGGGCGATCGGTGGCCGTGGGTAAAAACGACGCGAAACTTAAGCGTAGATCCGGTGAGGCGTGCACTCGTAGTGACTCGGGTATGTTGTGTGTAGGTGTCAGGCGCGGGGGACGCGGGGTGGGGCGGGGCAGGACCGTGGCGGCGGAGGTGGGAGGCGCCGCCATGCGCGCGCTGTGCGGGCGCGCGGCCCCGGAGGACGTGTCCCCGGCGTGCCTGGCGCGGGTGTGCCCGCGCGCGGCCCCGGAGGACGTGTCCCCGGCGTGCCTGGCGCGCGTGTGCCCGCGCCGCGCGCTGCCTGCGCGTGCGCAGCCGGCGGCCGCGGGCGCCCCGCCGCGCCGCACGACGCCGGACGGCACGGCCGTGTACTACTGGTGCGACGTGCCGCACGCCCGACGCTCCGGTACTGCGCACACACTCACCTCCTCCCTGTGCCGATCGGGACTCGATACGATGTTACTATTTATGCTAGGAACCTCCGATAGATCCATCGTATGATGTCTCTCCGTATCTCCCCACTGTAGTACTGTACCGGCATCGCCCGCGCGCCTCGCTTGCGATTCCACCGCCCGAGGTACATCACCACTCCACCCACAGATCCGTCCACACGACTTGACGTGATCCTCATTACGGATGCTCTCATACTCGCCTCACATATTACATGCCTTCGTCTCACAATGATATCTTGTTTGTTGAAATTTCTTCAAAATTATGAGCACATCTTATATTCATAGAAATTAGTAGAAAAAAATCTACAACGTAGTCGCCAATCGATTCTTCATCAAACATTTTAGACACGCGTGGTGCCAAATGTCTTGACGTCCGTAATGTAAGTTTGTTTGTTTCTGTGTAGAATTGGACGACGGCGCGTATAACCCGCTGTGGGCGATGCGCGGCTTCACGCAGACGTTCCACCTGTGGAAGGAAGGCAAGCGCCAGCAGTCCACGCCGCTCAACGCGTACCTCACCTACGTCACGCTGCCCTGGTGGACCATCGCCAAAGGTCAGCACATTAGGTCCCCACCAGCGCTAATTAGAGACCAGCCCTCACCAAGTTGCATTTCAACCTAACTAGTATCCCAAACAATCCACATGTAATATGACAGTGCATCATCCCCTCGTGAATACAAGACTTTCGTATTATAATCGCTAATCATCGCGTGTTTACATTCCAGATATCCTGGACCACCGCGAGGAGCCGGTACTGACGTTCTGAGCTGACTGACGACCATGTTTTGTACTCTTATACTAACGTAGACACGCCCTCACGGACAGACGACCGAGGACCAGGCACCGCACCTACGAGACAGCGAACAGACGCACAAACTTACCAACCAATAAGTCAGATTGTGTCTTCTCAGGCCAGAAACTCCCTCACTCACACGGACTGTCTTAAAAGAAGTTTCTTACGATTGCATGACAGTGTCAAAACACATAGCCACATAATGACAAATTATGCAAATACTAAATTATAAACTCATTTAAAATTTTCATATTAGTTTGTATGACGATGCGAGTGGAGACAAGGACTTTAAGGCCCACTTGCACCACAGTCCGCTAAATAACGTTTTACGTTTAGCGTTTTAGCAATAAAAATATTAGAGAATTGTGGTGCATGCGGGCCTTAGGCTGACTACTGAGTTGAAGAAAAGCTCACAATATGCGTTCCCAGTTTTATTCCATGCGTGTTGGGAGTTATTGGCCCGAGGAAGTGTTAGTGGATATCACGAATATTACCTGCCACTCGATCTATAACTGTCCACCGGTGGACATAGAAGTTTCACTTAGCGGAGGATTTAAAAAACTAGGCTTCAGCACAACATTTGGACCTGAATCGATTTGTTTTTGATAAGGGCTTCCTTAATACACCATACACCTTGAATGAACTGTATAACTGGCACGATTATATGACCACATAAGTGTAACTTCCGATTAGAGTGTATACTGTATATGTGACGTGAGGGTGTGACCATTGCCTTATATCGCGGCGTGTCATTATGAATATTTCGGTGTCGTGTATCGTGATTGTTTCATGTAGATACGTAAGCTTGCGCTCTTGACCTGTGATCATTTAAGTTATATGTTATTTTATCAACAATTGTTGAGTTTTAAATAAACCATAAAATGTTGTTACATTGTACAATCAGATCTAAAATAATTGCGTCCCTTTAAACTTTTAGTTTGATGTCTACACGATTTTGTTCAAAGGTCTGCCATTTTGTTTTTCAAGTATTTGAAAATGGGGCGGACTATTAGGCAGGAAGATGAACGGCCTAATTTCCATTCATAAATTTACACATACTCGTGCATATCTTTGTGTGTATGAACGGCGCACATGTATAGATTATGGGCGTAACTCCTGACAGTGGAGCTGACCACCGCCTGTTGTGATTGGCTAGTTAGATTTAATGAATGAAGAGAAGGGTTACCAATTTGTGGAGATATCCCCGAATTGCGGGGAATTCGAGAAACAGACTACACACAGACACGATAGTTTCCTTAATGACTACTAGAGCCAAATAGAAAACAGGGTGGTATTGTCGAATTTATACCTTACAAAAAAATTATAAATAATAAAGAATAGCAAAAGCACTATAAAATAATTAAAAACTGCAATCATTAATTGTATTTTTCGCTTTGTTTTTTGGGGAGTTTGGAAAATAAGTATTGGCAACCCTGTGCCACTCTCAGTATTATCCGGCAAAATTTTGCTAACCGCTTTTCTATAGGATCACGGTATGACAATGATGCAATTTTATTTGATAGTGTTTTTTATCGACAAATTAGAAATTAAACTTTTGTTATTGAGAAGTCTTATTGTTTCATAAACACAACATTATTTGTGTACATTATTTGTTTATTTACTTAAAAATGTTGTTTTGTTGTGAAGTTTGCGCTGATAATGTGTGTTTTAACACAGTTAAAAGCATCAAGTTTTAGCAATTATCTTATAATTATAAGATTCATGTTGTATGTAAAGGTAGATGTGTGCCCGAATTATGAGAATTAACCCTAAAATATGATAATTCATCTCGTACTCGTCGTTTTTTTTGGCCTACTCTCCGTCGAGAACCACTGCACGCCACTGCTTATGAGTGGTACACAGCGTTCAAAAGCGGTCGAGATGTGCATGCACTAGACTTTGAAGGTGATAAAATAACTTTGGATGAATAACTAACATTTTGTGTATTATTGATCGTTTCCCGGTACTTTCTTGACAGAGTAGTGATTGTCGACGTATGTAGGCTCGTCGTTTCCTTAACAATCGTGTATTACGCAAACTAAAATTTAACAAGTTACAATGTTTCTGGAATTAATTCTCTAAATGGTAGTGAAATCACACAATCCGGTGCGCAGTGTGGAAGTATACAGCACATTAAGCTACTACAATCTGTCAAAGTTCTTTAAGAGCTCTCCTCTTAAGGCCATTTCTCCATACAATTTTTGCCGAAATCGACGTTTCGTATTCCCTTTTTTTCTTCCTGAATAATGCCTCTAGAGTTATGTTTTTTTTTTATAAAATTAAGGACTAGTGTAGACACATCCCTGTCATTTCGGAGGACTCTACCAGAAAAATTGTAAAAGTTTGTAACATAAAATAAATTGATACAAACTCTTTCTTAAAATTTTAAAAATAATTGAATCGGCTCACTTTTGGCCCGCCAAAATGTTTGTGATATAATCGGTGAAACTCACACTCTACGGGGGCAGGCTTGACGAAGCGCGACGGCAATAGTTTCTTCAAATACGTATTTTTTAAATTCCTCGTAGGTCATGTCTCCTCTTAATAGATTTTCAACTTTATTGCTAAAGCATTAGGTTCAAGGTTCATTGGGAAAATTTGATAGTTTCGGGTAGGTTGATGTGCTAGCGTCTGTACAAGAAGCTCACAAAGACAGCCACGAAAAGCGACATTAATTTATAAACTGTATAGATACAGATTTGTATGTACTTATCTGATCACAGGTACAAATCATCACATTTGTGAACATTACAATTTCCGTTGTCGATTGTTAGACATAGCATAAACAATGATATTTGGAGCGTCTGTCCTGTTCACAGTTCGCAATACATATCACACCGTTTCGCTTAGCTATGAACACTATTCCTATTATTGAAATAGTATTTACAGGAATATTTTAGGTTCTTAAGAATATTGTTTGTACTTAAAGACAAATGTTCTATACACGCACGATACTTTGATGAAATACGTATCTTGTAATGTGATGTATGATCTGTGTGCATAGGCCTATGAGATGTTTTTGAAAGGAGAGTAATTCAAACAATTTAGTAAGTTTGTATTGTTTATATTATATTAGTAACATTCCAGATAGGTAGGCTAACAAATTGTCGCATACTCAACATAATTGCAATATTTGTAATTTATACTATTGTACCTTCAGTAAGTTTTATCAAGCATCTAACTTGGCAAGTTAGGTGCATGTTGAGTGTAACATGTTTTTTGTTAAATTATTATTGTAATCAGTAATGATTTAAAAATCTTTAGATTTTTAACCGACTTTCGTAGCGGACTATACATTTATTGGAACTACAAAGCCAGAAGAAGTTATCAATGAACTACATACAGTATCTATTTCTGTTCGACTTGCTTGTTTGGGATAAATAAAAGCTTACTTAGCTTACTTAAAATTGGACTGTATAAAAAAGGTTTGCTGTATTGCCGATTGGATTTACAATATTGTAACCGTCCCGAACAAACATAGTATTAAATAAAGTCTGAGAGTGTCAACCGTCGCGGAGGTCCCCGACAAAGCGAGTGTCCGCCGGCATCCGGCTCGAGGACCAACATTCGCTTTCTCGGGGACCTCGGCAATACAGCAAGCCTTTTTTATACAGTTCATTAAGCTTTTATTTATCCCAAACGAGCAAGCCGAACAATTTATTTAAGTACGTATTCTATATAGTAGTATAGTAATATAACACATCAGACGGGACTGGTCAAGTTGTCCTGTAGGTATCGCTACAAAACAAATGGATAGAGCAGAAGGAAGATTCCATTGCTTTGCCGTGGCCGGGTTATGTGATAAATACGGTCAAAATGGTTTAGATTTTAATTTAAAGTGAGTGAGATTATATTTTTTTAGTAAACAAGGAATTTATTTGTTGATTTGTGGTCATTTTTTGTTTACTGTAGCAATAAGGGCTGCGGGGAAGCCGAAGATAATACTCTAGTCATACATAACTTTATTTCACAACAACAGTGCTTCATTATGTACCATACATTTGATTCAACACTTGAGATTATAGGAATATGGCATTATTTTTGTAATAGCGAAGATATATATAATCATGTTTAATGGAATTAGTTGGACGTATTTTTATATCAAGCATCATATTCCGACGAGTGAATCGTTTCCATTATTTAATCTACTTTTACAAGTAATAATTCTGGATTTGAAACAAATGTCGGATGATAAACTTTGAACCTATGAGCATGTTATATACAGAGTTTTGGTAGTGTGTAATATCATATTTTTGTATTAAATCGTTATAACTCATATAACATTATGTGTTAAGCCTTAATTTGTGAGAAGTATCATCATTCCGACTACGATAGCGGGTCATGTGCGGAGCTAGCTGCAATGTCAGTTCTCAATGTTGTCTTGTCGCTAGGCCCGTGAACATTATCGTACACCCATATATTTATATTATCTGATATGTTTTGAACTAACGATTCTAGTCGAGATATACTTAAAACATGCATAGTTTAATATTTGTATAATATGACTGAATTAAATATTTGCAACAGCAGCGTGTCGTTTCTCTGTCCCTCTGCCCCGAGCACGTGAGTGCGGCTGCGTGTGCGCAGGTCGGTGATCTGGGTTAGTGGCGGACAAGCCGTAATCTTAATGTTGTTACGCGTTTTAAACGTTTGGAGCCGTTTGTTTAAATAATCTGCCCTATGAAATATAGTAACCAATGTAATCGTCAGTGGAACGATACTTTAGTGTTTATATAGATATTGAACAACTTTAACAGTATCGAGTTACACCAATGAATTAATTGCACTTCGGGTACTTTTACAAGGCTCTTTCTCTACCTACGGCACGGCAGACGTTGACGGCACCATTTATGAAGAAGTTCACTGCGCTCGCAGCAATGGTTGAGTGGAGTCGTGGTTGAGGTGAGTAACGTCCGATCATGGCTCAAAGAATGAACGTCACATCGACACCACACATGCGTACTGCCATCTAACATTTGTATAATTATTCCGGAACCATTATTGTAAAGACACTCCACACTGTTCAAGACTTTATGACCTGTAGATGTCCAGATACGGATAACGTAGAGCAGCCCGGCTCAAATACGAGCACCTATGTATGTCATAGGCGCGAGTCAAAGTTCGCTAGCCGATGGTGAAGTGCAGCAAGTTATACCAACCCTCAACTTGATTGGAGAGGAGATGCCTAGCTGCCTGCACTCTTGATGAAAATGTGCTGGGATATCAAGCGATATTACCTGGAACAAAAGACAAAATATTTATAAATCAACTGGAAAATGTGTCTGAGGACGTAAGGGTGGAGAGCGAAAAGCACGAATCTTCGGATTAGAATGATGAAGTGACTGCTACGTAACGTCAAGCTGGCTGACCTATAAAGGGTGTAAACAGACTCATAATGAAGCCGAAAGGCACTTGTTCTCCCCGTCATTGCGATCATTTTTTTGTTCAAGACCATAGGTACCTGTGAACCTTCTAGTTACGGAGATAATGGGGGTCAAAGTTCCAACTTTTACACATTTTTTTTAATTCATGTTTTTATTGTAAGATTTTGACTTTAGACACCTCCTTACTATTCAATCCATCCATCAGCACAATTTTTTGAGTGCGTTACATTGAATCCTACTGTAAAATGTGATTTTCCAGCCAAAAAAAATGTCGTTTCCCAGCAAAAATTTTTGCGTAAAGTTACTTAGTTTGATGTACATAATGCTTGGTTGGCTTCGTGAAGAGTCTGTCTACAACCTGTATATGGTGTCGATGCTTATAACTTGAATTTCAGCCCACGCCATCTACGTCTGCATTATTCATTTACAAAGCGATTAACAGAAGTAATGCCAGTTTTCACTAAAACTAAGCGGTACCTAAATGCATCCCTATTAATAAAAACTCACTTTCGGATTTTCAACGCTCGGTTTAATACCGAACGTACAGAATCGAACAGCTCGCAATTAGCGTCGTGACTCGTGGTAGATCACATATCTAGAGCGTAGCTAGAGTGTTGTATATGCTGGGTGAGCTGTTTAACCCATCAAGTGTCCTCCGGTAGTCTCATCAAAGGCTTGAGTCATTAGGTAATGTCAGCGCCAAAGTAAGAGTGAAAAAGTTGCTCATCTGAAAAGAGTGTCCATGGAGTTTCTTGCCCATTCTTGTCCATAGAAATCTACGCTTTGGAATGGGCAACTACAGTACTTTCACAAGTTATTATGCCTTGTGTCTGTGACTGTAGCTTAGCCTAATTTGTTTTTCTGACATTCAAAACTGCTTGTAATGGTCTAATTGAAATAAATGCTTTTGAGTTAGATTTGAAGATTTCTAAAAGAGTGGAAGACTGATCGAGTGAGTACATACCTCACTATGGTACTGAACATCTTGTACATATAACTTCCTCAGCCTTGGTTCGCCGACCCTCCAAATGCTATCCTAATTTAAGGACCGCGTACAGGAGGAAGCGTCCAATTAATTATGTAAGACAATAATAGGGTGTGCGTAATGTGAGCGCTGCATGCGGAGTGGGCGCGAAGGTATGCCACGCGCGGGTAACGAGCGCGGCCGGAAGACGTCACTTGTCGCGCGGAGATGTCCGCCGGGCGCCGCCTGTCCGCGCGCTTGAGGTAACTGCACCGCATTACAGACACACTCCACATTTCCTTCATCACTCGCCCACAGCACACACATTCCGACACCAAGCACAAGGGTCAACGGGTAATTAGGTGAACCCTGCATAAAAAAATCCGTGTAACTGGGGGTGACGTAGAAGTGAAGAATGTGGGTAGTTTTGCGTCGGTGTAATACGTAATCAATGATTGCAGGCACTCCCACTGCCTACCGCAGACACTTTGCCAGTGCCCAGTGCACCTGAGCGGCACAGAATTTGTTAATGAAGCTCTACTTGCAAGAACAGTGCTAAATGTGATGTGAGGAGCATTGGACTATCGAACAGGAAGAAGCTGTTCATCTGAAAGGCGGAAAGTGACACATTGAGATTTGGTGACAGAGACATTGAAGATCTTATTGGACTGAAAGGTATGTGAACTTGAATTCTTCTTTTTCTCCCTTCCTTGATCCCAATTGATTAAATAGGTATTCAAAACTGCGAATGGCATGATACTGTATTCTGAAACTAGCATCATCATTATGTTAATATGAGTCCACTCATGGGCGGGCACAAATTATGTTCAGGGGGTTTCATTTTCAGCTACACGAAGCAGGTTTGATTTGTTTGCACCCTGCTTCGCATATATTAAGTTTCAGAAAACCTTGACAACCAAAACATTTCAAAGATAAAGGAGCAAGTGCACCTCCGTGCACTTTCTACTATCTTTCCCGGCGCTCTCATCTCCATGAATCTTGAGATCTTGTCCCTGTCGGCTATCGAGCCAGCGCGTGGCGTACAGAAGCTATGAGTTACGGGTTTCACTATCAGACGACCTTGATCAATGTTGAGGCAGGACGGATCGCCGAAGTGCGCCCACAAGATATTAGGACTAACCTAACAGTGCGGCTGTCCTCACCAACATAGCGGCGAGGAGCAATGGAGACGGAACAAGGTTTAGTCAGAGAAAGCAATTTTGCAAAAAATAACTTTAAGCTTGAGACCGCCTTCGCGAGTTGGTGACGCAACGCTGAGCAGCTCTTTAACTGATACTGTAACTAGAGCGTGATAATATTAATAGCTGACCGATTTTCCTGTAGTCTGCAGGACTATCGGTCAGTTAGTATCGCGCACTTAACATCTTGAGGGCTTTTCCACGTACCAATGCGCTGTTTGTGTAAGACCTACCTAACTAGATAGGAATTCCTTATGAATTTGCTTGATGTTTGAAGCTAAATATACCTACTTATTTTGGTAAAATACGTAGATGAATGGAAAAGATGATCTTAGTCTCTCTCATGATTATCATTTCAAGTTAAACCACGACCTACACTGGCCGACACATAAATTGCTGCGTATTCATCTAAGAAGGATATGATGCGGTTGCGAGCTTCCTGTAAGAATGAAGAGACAAAGCAATTTTATAATTTTAATGTAAAATGTGTTTCGTAAACATATGTATCGCATGAAATAGAGCACGATTTGAGGCAAGGGGTCGACCTGTCTGACCCTTTATCTGCGTCGCGGGCGGCGCGCGATACACCCGCACTCTGCTGCCGACGTACGCGCACGCTGGTGAGCTCCTTAGCTAGCGGAATATTCTGGCAAATAATATTTGTGTTACAGGAATAATGTTCAAAAAAAAAGTGGTTAATTAAAGATTCATTTAAACGTTTGCCTACTTCGACTTCAGTACCTAAGCGTTCGTGGAAAAGTTTTTCATTTGCTAACCAAAAGTTTCCTTTCTGAGTTTTCTCTGTTTTACAATGCTTTGTACAAAATGATCAAATAAATACTAATCTGTGTGGTGTGTTGTAGAGTAAGATGTGGCGGTTGTGTGTGGTATTACTGGTGGCTGCGCAGGCGCAAGCCTGCGAGCTGGCGCCGGGTGGCGGCGCGGGGCCCAAGGCGCCCGGGGACAACTTCTACCGGCTCATCGTCAACGGAGAGATCGAGCGGTATGCGCCTGGGGAGCGGTACGTCGGTCAGTATACCTTTCAAATCTCCATGCATGTTAATTAAGTATAGCTAACCAAAATAAGGAAGTTGATGGTAATTAGAAAGAATAATCCTTGAGAGCAAACGCAAAGTTGATAAGCAATCTTGTCTAAATAATTATTATAAAAATATTCGGGAATTATTGTTTATCTTATAACTCACAACAATTATTTCCGCGAATTATTAAAACAGCGAGGTCAAAATGAGCAATCAATATTATCTTAGACCACTAAAAAACAAGCAGGATTGATAGTTGAATACCTAACCAGAGATCTTAAAAACATTTCCATAAGGGTTCATCTGTAAAGCGCAGATGTCAGCAGAACATGATATTTGTACAACAAAGTTGTGATCCTGTTACTCATCGTCGATTGTGCAAAGCGCATGAAACAATAAGATAACACTACACTTCGTACGTATGTGTAGGTATATACTTACTCCAGTTTATTAGAAGTGATAAATAATCCCAGACGATTGATTTCATGCTGAAATACTTGGAACATTGCATCACTTATGTACGTATACTATCCGCCTAGGTCAGTAAACTGTATGAGTGCGGCGTGCTGTGGTTACTCATTTACAAAGGGTTACTTTTGAGATCATCTGGTCGCTGTTATTATAAGGCGTAACTCAGAACTCTTAAAATTTACAAAAAAGATGCATAGGTCCTTTGCCTGGGCAAATACATATTAGGAAAGGGGTTCAAAGAATCTTCCGAATTTCAGTGACGCTGGTGGGCGCCCGCACCCACGACGTGGTGCAGCAGTTCACCAGGTTCCAGATGAAGCTGGACCCACTGGACCCAGCCGCCCAGCGCCTGCCCAGCAAGCAGGGCCAGTTCCAGCTATTCGCCGACACGCTCACCAAGTTCGACGAGCAGTGCACCAACTCCGTTATCGAGGCTGATGACCTTCCCAAGACGGAGGTGCAGGTCATGTGGAAGGCGCCGCCTACTGGCTCGGGATGTGTGCTGCTCAAGTAAGTTACGTCCGACTTTATCGGCTGTAGAGCAGGTTTGTGATCTCCTTCAGGCTAATTGCATCGTGTTTTTCATACTGGATTGAATAATAGCACACTTATAAGTAAAGTGAATGGTGCTATACATACGATTGTGACCAACCAGTCGATGTCAAATAAGGTTCGTCTGGCTGTTCACAATGGTGTGCTGGTGCCTACACTTATGTGTGGAAGTGAGTGTTGGGTATGGCAAACGAGGCATGAAAGTAGAATTAATGCTGTGGAAATGCGTTCCTTGCGAAGCATGTGTGGTGTAACTCTGAATGATAAAGTGAGGAATGAGGTTATATGGAAACGTTGCGGCTTAAAAGAAGATGTAGTGACAAAAATTGAAAAAAGTATGCTTAGATGGTTTGGTCATGTGGAGAGGATGAGTGAAAGGCGACTAACAAAAGGTATTTACAAGGCAGATGTGAGTGGCAACGTCGGAAGGGGACGCCCTAGAAGAACATACGCTGACCTCATTGGTGAGGTTCTTCAGAAAGGTCAGGTGCGTAGTACTCGCAACCAGCGTCCGTGTATGACCAGATGTATGAACGTGGACGAGGCAAAAGGAGTATGTAAGGATCGTAGCAGGTGGCGTTCTGTGGTTTCTGCCTACCCCCATGGGAAAAGGGCGTGAGTTTATGTATGTATGTTATAAGTACTGCACCTGATCGACATCTCCCCACCTCAGTTTTTTTAACTAATCCTGATCCGAGGCAATACCATTTGCTCACAATGCTTTGCAAGTCTGTGTTGCAGTATATGGAGGTTCATAGAAACAATGCCCAACGGCTGAGTTGCTAGAATTTGTCGAGAGTTTCTGTTGTCGATTTTTTTAAAGACCTTCACGTAATTTGTGGTGTATAGGGCGATGGTATACGAAAACGAGAGCCGCTGGTTCGCAGAAGACGGTCAGCTGACTAAGCGCGTGTGCGAGGACACCTCGCTGCAGACCAGCGACTGCTGCGCCTGCGATGACGCCAAGTACAAGGTGAGGCTAGAATGTGTTATGCCATCAATTTTGTGTTATTAGCAAACTAGTGAGTCACCCCTGCGTCGCACTATTCTACTACTTAACAAAATGAATGCTCTAAATGATGCTGAAAGCCGCATCGAAATCCAAAAACAAAAAGTAGCATTTTGGTACATTAAAATGCTTGTTTGTTATTTCCAGATGGTATTTGAAGGTCTGTGGTCTCCACAAACACATCCGAAAGACTTCCCTGTTCAGGCTATGTGGCTGACACACTTCTCCGATGTTCTCGGAGCTACTCATCCTAAGAACTTCAAGTTCTGGGGAGAAGGAGAGATCGCTACTGACGGATTCAGGTGATTGGTTAAATTTAACTGACTAATATTCTGCAGAGACTAATAACTGAGAGAATTTGTCGACTTGTTTATTCAGTGCTATTAAGTAGTCAGGTATGGAGATTTTGGTTCCTAGCTCCTACATCCATAAACTCAATTAATGACCGAACATCCAGTTTACTGTATTTTCAAAATCAAAATTAGAAACAAATAATTATGGATATAACAAATATGACTTCGACAGCGCGCTGATTGCTTTAGCGAGTCAGGTGGGTTTAAAAAAACCGCCTTCTTTCGTTATCTCTGACATGTGTGTATTGTGTGTGCCTGTGTGACATCGTATGATCTAAACAATGTGTCAATTCTTAAGGTCTCTAGCGGAGTGGGGCTCAGTAGGGCTCCTGGAGCGCGAGCTGCGGCAGCAGGGCTCCAAGCTGCGCTCCATCGTGAAGGCGCAGGGGCTGTGGCACCCGCGCGTCAACAGCAACACCTCCGCCGCCTTCACCGCCGACCGCAAGAGGCACTTCCTCTCACTCGCTTCTATGTTTGGTAAGAAGTCACTTACTTTCGTGCTGAGTTCCTATGCATTTGTTACTGCTATACGAACCGGATCAAAGTTAGCACCGGTTAGTGCCCGGACTTTTTCCCGCTCTTACGTTCTCGGGGTAACATTTCCGAAGTCCACGCTGGGTTGGCGGCGTGGCGTGGCCAACACCGAGTGACAATAATACGACAAATGTCGAGCCTAGTAAACATTTGGATTACTTGTTACTTTCTGTTTGAAGATTATTAATATACAACTGACCCCTTGACGTAATATCTTATTTTACGTTTTCAGGTCCATCCCCCGACTGGGTGGTGGGCGTGGACAGCCTAAACCTGTGCCAGAAGGACTGCACGTGGGCCGAGCACAAGGTGGTAGACCTGTTCCCCTACGACGCCGGCACAGACAACGGCATCTCCTACATGGTGAGTCATAGCTTCCATCAGTCACGTCGTGGTGACAGTAGAGCTAGATTTTGACATTGTGTTCCAATAGCGTTGCGTTTCGTTCTCGAATCTGTCATTTCTAGAAACGGTGAAAGAAATCACCGGGCGGCTACCGTCTTTGGAGTCATGCGATGGATTGCGGTCCATTTCCTATCACAGAGAAAAGGCCGGGCTCCTGGCAGTAGAACAACCGTCAACCTTTCCATTGAAAGCTTAGGTGGAACCTGAACAATTTATATATACCATATAAAACATAACGTCTCGCTTGTGATCTTCAAAAGGTTCAACAGAGCTGTAACTGATAGTACAACCACATTTCGCCAATTATGTCCAAGTTCCATGTAATAAGGCTGCTACTGGTGCAGAAGTAAAAATCTGGTGATAAACCTAATAACATTTTGCCCGAGCGGAAATCTAACCTAGGAGCGCCGCGCTGCAACCATTACCAAACTTTGCCAAAGTCAGATAAAGAACTAACCGAAGTGACACGTTTCAGAGATATGTCTCTGAAACGTGTCACTTTAGAACATTTTGTCTTATACCAAATTGGTTTGTATTGATACTAGCTATCGATTTATACAGGTTTTGTGCGTGGCCGCAACTTGGAAAAAAAAAATGGTGGAAGTTAGACCGGCCATTAAATGTAAACCCCTTTTGTGACGATATCGTGGATTTTGTTTAGAAGCTCCTTTACCTGTCCTTGTCAAGAAATCATGAAGGATAACATTACAATGTCATTTGCAGTCACCGAACTCGGAAACGATCCCCCGCGAGAAGATGTACCGCATCACGCCCATGTACCCCGAGGACCCGCGCGCGCCCTTCTACGCGCCCGGCGCCGCCCAGCTGCAGCCCATGGCGCGACTGTACCTGACGCGCGAGAAGCTCATCTCCAGGTCCTGCGACGAGGAGGTGCTGCTGCAGCAGGTCGTGGAGGAAGAGGAAAACACGCAGACTGTTAATAGACGTGAGTAGTGCACTGGGTTATGTTGATTTATACAGTTTGTTATTGTCAGGAATACCGTCATCAACTACTACTAGACATAATACTATGAAAATAACTAAAATAGACTAACCTTGCGGTATCTAAATATCAGTAAATTGACGTATTTTTCTAACAGCAATATGCTGCTGAACTCAGCCGTCCTGCAAGAGATGTTATATGCGGAATTGCAGACCCCTTTGTAGGCTTGAGTCGAGCGTGATCCCCAGGAAAACAGTCTCTTCGACAAATTCTAGTTTCTCTTGATTCAATACTATGTCACTATCACTACTTTTGACATTCAGTAGAGCAAATCTTATGCACTTCGTTTTTTCCCATTTAAAACTAAATTATTCACGGTGAACCAATTATGGACCTGCAGTAGGGCGTTATTTACGTCGTCTTTATGTTCAATAATAAAGAGGTATCGTCAGCATACAACACCATTTGTGGTTGGTCTGACATCTTGTGCACAACTATGATTAGATTAGCCACGCATAAAACCTATATCACTAATTAAAGTCCATCCACTACCTGACACAACAATCGTCTGGTCGGACCCTTCTAGATGATGATGAAGCTTTCACAAAACGACTTACTTTCCTAAGTTTTTTTGCTAGGAAATGGTCATAGGTAAACCTTTGATAAAAATTTTTGTTGTATGGATATTTTTACTTCTATTTTCGGCCAAATAATGATGTTCCCCCCCCCCCCCCCCAGCGGAGTGCGCCGTGTCGGAGTGGAGCGCGTGGTCGGCGTGCTCGGTGAGCTGCGGCAAGGGACTGCGCATGCGCCGGCGCGAGTACCGCATGGCGCAGAAGGCGCAGATGTTCGCGTGCGACAGGCAGCTCGTCTCCAAAGAGATGTGCGTGGCCGCTGTGCCCGAGTGCGAGTGAGTAGCGACGCCAATACAACAAACATCTATGATGCATAACATAATATCGCGCATGAATTCGCCGCTAGAGGCGCTCGTGTAGAGTAAGGTCTTCAGAAATATCAGATGTCAAAGAGTGTTCACACGGTGTGCGCTATCTATTTGTGAGGCAACATTCCATCATCATCATCTGCCTATCCTTTTCCTAACTATGTTGGGGTCGGCTTCCAGTCTAACCGGATGCAGCTGAGTACTAGTATTTTACATAGAGAGACTGCCTATCTAACCTTCACAACCCTGTTATTACTGGGTTATATGATACCCATTGGTAAGGCTGGTTGTCAGACTTTCGGGCCACCGACTATCTGTACCGACTTCCAAGAATCTACAATTGTCAACCGGGTCCAACGGCTAAACTCGGTATTTAATGAGTGGTCACCCATCCACGAACCAACCATTTTTTTCTGTTTTCATGCATGCATTTTATTAGTTTACTGGTCATATCCGGCTTTTTTTTTAAAGAAAGTTCTGGGTCAAAATGTTTAGTAGTAGCCTCCCTTACACTCGTTTGTATTTACTGCAACACCAATGCTCTTCAAACAGTGAAGGGAAACATCGTGGGAAACCCAGAACCGAACGGTTGAAGACTTGTGACATCCGCCCGCGTGGCCGACTCCGGCCCACTCCCTTACAGAGAAGAACCCTGAATCCCAGCATGGGTGTGTGGGTAGTTTATACACTGAATATGTTTATGCACCCTTCCTTTATCTCGGCAGAGGTG
Source organism: Lycophotia porphyrea (assembly GCA_950005105.1). NCBI lineage: Eukaryota > Metazoa > Arthropoda > Insecta > Lepidoptera > Noctuidae > Lycophotia > Lycophotia porphyrea. The sequence continues at coordinate 571,821 of OX465392.1, forward strand.
ACGACGCTGTACCAGACGACACGGACAACAACGCGACGCCCATCGAGGCCAACGAGGGCATCTGCCGCACCTCGGAGTGGGGACCCTGGAGCGAGTGCTCCGTCACCTGCGGGGTAGGCGTCAACACCAGGCGGAGGCACTTCATCAACCACATGGGCATCAAGAAGTGCCCGCTCGTGCAGACCGGTATGTGACATCTCTTCTGCTATTTAGGCATGCCCGACGCGACGGCCGTTAGAACCAAACGATCTCATAACATTCTAAATAACCACTTAAGAACATATTGTGGTATGCAATCAATTATTAAGTATTGAATATTGACCCATTTTTTTTTTTAGTATTAGTAAGTCAAAGTCAAAACGTTTATTGCGGACTAAGTGTACAATGTGGTGTTATGTTATTTTAGTTCTTATTTAATTGAATTTTTTATTATTTCAGGCATGTATAACCCACATATAATACAGAAAAATAACATTAGCAATGATCATAAAATTCAAATAAAATACAATAAAGTCATAATAAAAGTCAAATGCAAAAAAAAAATCAAAAGATAAAATTACTACTATTAATAAGATTACAATGAAATTACAATAATAATAAAATAAAAGCTGATGACTTAGCAGCCCTGGGTTCTATTCTCAGGTCGGACAAAGTGTGTATGCATGTATAGAAATGCCTGAAGAATACCATTCAAGGCAAGCGTAACTGAAATCTAAAAGATTTAGTCCCGGGTTTCCCTATCTCAGGATTCACGATATGTTTTTGACAAAATACCAGTTGGTATATTTACCAACTTCGAGGCACGGCGCGATAGATAGTTAGCGCCACTAGCACTACGAATACGTAAGCCTACAATACAGGCTTCACTAGCTAACCACGTTGCCCACTATCCAACACCTAACTTTGTTACCGCGTGTATTGGTTCTCATAGCCCAAGCTAGATGTCGCCACAAGTAGGAATAAATCCAGCCTAGAAACTAACTTCAGAATAAAATATCTAACACTTATTTCTTTCCACAGAGGAGAACCGCAAGTGCATGGAGCCGCAATGTACGGAGCAGGAGACGGAAGTGTCGGACCCGACGTGTCCCACCACGGAGTGGGCGGCCTGGTCCCCCTGCTCCGCCTCCTGCGGCCGCGGCGTGCGCTTCCGCGTGCGCCTGCTGCTGGTGCCGGCGCAGCGCCAGCAGCCCTGCTCCGCCAAGGTGGAGCTCATGCAGCAGCGGCCCTGCCAGGAGCGGGAGAGCTGCGCCATCGATATGCAGACTGCTAAGCGTGAGTTTGTGTTCAAGTTCAGAAAAAAACCTCTGTCAAAAGTAAAACAAAAGACTACACACAATATGAGTAAAATTTCAAACTACCAAGGAGTACCTTAGTTGCGTGACAGTCTATATCCCGTTTATGGTTTGAGTGTTAGTGTTTATACAGAGCATGGCTAGTCAGATTTTCCCCGATAGTAAATTACTGACGACAAAATTATATGAAATTACCCAAAAAAATAGATTTTTTGATAAACATAAACTACACGTAAAACATATTCGTAAATGTGAATACGTGTCACCTTATCGCAGCGATGCGTGTCGACTGTCGGCGCATACGCAAAGTCGTAGATACATAACAATGACCCGCGTCCCCGCGTGCATGTTTACCTTCAGAGAGAGACGTATTGCAATAATTATACATTTTACTAGATTACATTGTAATCCGGGACAACTCACAAGGCTGCATTGTGTAACTCTACAATGCTAGTCAAATGATTGCAAATATGGTATACTCGGCTCATTATATGTGTATGTCTGTTCTGTACAACAAAATGTTTTTGAGAATGCTTGTTAACCCGTAGTGTGAAAGTCGTTGTTACCGACGAGTAGGTAGTCTTAGATACTGTTTGATACATTAACTGTTGGTAAACCTTTATTAATAACTAATAAACAAAATGAATGGTTTCTAAATACCGGCAAGCACACAGTCTCTGGCGCCGGCAGTACACTTGCACCCCCTTGCACTCTATTACTCATCACCTTGTCAATAAAGTTAGTGTCCTCCTCTACTGTTTTCCTGTGAACAATGAGCATACACAGGCTGCCTCGCGTCTCCCAATGTCAGTGCCGTAGGCAGGGGGGGGGGGGGGGTTGGGGGTTCAAACCTCCCTAAATTTTGGGCAACTATAGAGAAACAATGTATCCGAGGCAAACATGTTTGTGCTCACTCGTACCTACTCCTATTCTAACTTCTGTATATTTGAACAAAATAACCTAATTTATTCGAGAATTGTCTAAAATATTCGAGCGCACCCTTAATTATGTAATTTGCTTTTATAAGCTTTTCTACGCAGGATTAGCCGTATTTCTATAATAAAGGACAAAAATCTATCAAATTCGAGGGGAGTGCTAAAATATTCAAGCTCGCTACGCTCGCTCTTGAATTCTATTATATTTTGTTATGGTGTTTTCTGTATACATCTAAACGTTACTCCTTGCATGAATTGACAAACGATAAAAATCAGTTACATTTAATCTTAAGCGTAAGCAACAATCAAGGGTAGCACAATGTTATTCTAAACTAATACATTCCCGGTACAGGGATGTTAATGAGAAGTTCGCGCGTTCGGTACGCAAATAAAAACATTCTGTACATCGCCACAAGGCTGTCTCTGCGTGAGTTATTGCTCATCAAAAATAGTACATGAATGTTAGTAAATTCGCAGTCAAGGGCTCCGGACTTTATATCTGCGCTGGATGAATGAACAGGCTGACAAATGACAAAGACAGTTAACACTGTCTTTGTTTTTTTGTGATAACGACAATTTATGACAGACCTACATTTATATATTATAGATAATTTTGAAACAAAGCGAGAGAATACTTTACCTACATATGTACACATACTCAATTAGCAATGTATTGTACTTGTATGAAACAGCTGGTTTTACAAATCCACAAAATACTGTCAACATGGAATCCCCTGATCTGGATTGACAAGCATAATGAATATGGCAATAAAATCCGCCAAAAAGGGCCACTCAAGTGTGTTACCTGTGTGAGTGGGGATAAAATGTATTTTTTATAAATGTAGCTTCTATAAGTATTTTCCATTGACCCCCAGGTATCTGCATGGAGGAGGCAGACCCAGGCCCGTGCCGCGGGCTGTACCAGCGCTGGACGTTCATGGCGCAGAAGGGCATGTGCGTGCCCTTCGCGTACGGCGGCTGTCGCGGGAACCAGAACAACTTCATCACGCAGGAGGACTGCACCTCCACCTGCAGCGTCATACTAGGTACGTAACATAAACGTCACGCCTGGCAAGCTGGTGATGTCCCATCATGATTAAGTCAACCGAACTAACTTATATTAACTTTTTATCAAAACGAGGTGGCTCAGAGAGTTTTCGGTGAAGTTGTTCGTCATCATCATTCTGCTCTCATATCTATTTATTTGGAATCGATGCAGCGGGAGCTTTTTTTTTATTTAGCCGTCATAAAAAAGGTTTCAAATGTGACAATCACGAAAGGTTCGAAACCCATGCACTTGATCAGAGTTCCAGTTAGATCCGTTAAAAACATTAAAGGGCAGTCAGTCATTTGATGTAAGGCATGTCCTGCACTTTGTGATGGCAGATTAACACTAATAGAACTATTAAATCGTTACGCTCCACCACTAGCTTAATTTAATGCTTACGGAAACAACACGTGTTTCCTTTGTTTTGGGACAAAAATATTATCACGCTGATATGTGTGTATACGCTACCTTATTCGGTGAATGATACCGAGTAGAATTTATTGAGATATCATTCACCGAGTATAAGGTATTTAACCAAGGTAGCCCGCTCACATCTATAAATGGGCGTGGGTTTAATAGTGAACCCCTGCTGATACACTATAATGATTATACGGGACAAGATATGCGCTTTGATCATGTCTTTATTTAGATTACTCAATAACGCAAACGTGGAATTTTCCGAAAGTCGACTCACATTAAGGCAATCAAGGAATTAGACATATCCTTCTTTTACTCTGAGATTATTGTAGGTAAATATGTGTCAAAGTCATTGCACTTAGTTATTATTAATTTAAAAGTTCAAAATCATTGTTTTTACTTAATTAATATTTTTAATACTTTTAACTTCTCTTTGAAGCGTGTCATTGATATTTATTTTAATTGTATTCTGTGAATAACGCTGACTGATTACATAATTGTTGATTTTAAGTATTATGTCTCTATGCTTTATTATGTAATTGATTGTTGTTCCAAAGAAAATAAATAACGCACTAGCACCACAACAAACCCACGCGTCTAGATTCATACGGACAAGCCCAAACACGGCTAACTCGTGTAATTACAGCGACCCACTCCATAACCCTATTTGTATAATACTATACGTGGTGACAATGATTAATTCCTTCGCCATTCCGAGGACCTACACAAAACATTGGGCAGTGGGCCACTGTGCCACGAGGTACACGGGGTACGAGCTCGTAAATTAGAACAGTGGGTCGCTACGCCTGAGTCTGTGGATGTGGCGTCATCCCCGCCGGTCCCCCCTGTGACGTCGCTGTCACGTATTACGTCACGATTGGTGATAGCTTGACATTTGGGACCGCTCACGAGCGACAAACTCCATTTCGGTCTCGCTTGAAATCTTTCAACCTTAAGCCAAGCAAGTTTAGAATGTCCGTGGCTTACACTTACACTTAAGTTAAATTGATTTGATGTCGCAAGCTGTATATCTTAGACCCAATAATAACTGGCCAGAATATTATAAGAAATCATAATTTTAAAAGCTCGCAGTTCATTTGGAGGTAGCGGTGTCACTGTGCCGTTATAATGTTGCTGCAATGCCTTGGTGTCCGTAGACAAAGAACTTTGTTTGAACGAAAATATGACACCAAAATGTAAATATTTAATTTGATCTGTTGAAACACTTGCCTTAACAATTTGTAGCCTAACGGTGTGTACAGTGTACCAAACTTTTAATTTGCGTAAAGTGTTTAACTTCGAGTATTTGAAGATCAACATAATTATACAATGTACACATCCGGGACCGTCCACTAACATAACACATAACTGATAAATCCAAGAATTAGGATCAGGATGATTCCACCATTAATCTTTGGACAATCTTCGGGCAACACTCCCACGTCAACATCAGACCTGTAATTCCGGTGTTTTAAAAGAGATATGTCTAAATGTGCCTGACAGTTATGTATCGCGGCGCCGGCGCGGAAGCCACGGTTACTATCAGTTCCTCACTCACGAAGCAACTTGCTCAGCAAGGCGCCACTGACGCGCGCCTTGTACGCACTAAATGACACTGCTGACAGGAGGAATCTGAGTTTCAGAACTCAAACAAAGATCAAATTTGTGAGCATAAAGAATGGATGCTCGTTTTACAACGTTTTCACGTGTAGAAATTTCTATGTTACAAACCGTCAAAAGTGAGTCAACTGTGAACACGACGTCCGAGTATGTAAAGACGGATTTACGAGTTACAGGTTCGGCACAAGGCTGCCCGCTTGATTAGGTGTCTCAGGTCTGTGTGCCTACTGTACACGCGTGACCCGGTAATCTGTGTGTCTCACCCCCAGAAGGTGACGTCAGACTCACGTCACCTCCTCACGTGACGTCTCTCACCGGGAACAACTTCGACAATACATACAGGGTGTAAACAGACTCTTCACGAAGCCGTTAACCATGCATTATGTACATCAAGCTAAGTAACTTTACGCAAAAATTATTGCTGGGAAACGACTTTTTTTTTTGGGGTGAAAAATCACGTTTTACGGTAGAACGCAATGTAACGCATTCAAAAACTTGAGCTGATGGATGGATTGAATAGTACGGGAGTCGTGAAGGTGTCTTAAGTAAAAAAAATACATTAAAACATGTATTTAAAAAAAAAACTTGTGAAAAAGTTGGAACTTTGACCCCCAATATCTCCGTAACTAGAAGGTTCCCAGGTATGGTCTAGAACAAAAACTAAAAATGATCGCAATGACGGGGAGAACAAGTGCCTTTCGGCTTCGTTAAGAGTCTGTTTACACCCTTTATACCATACACTACATGAAAGAGATAAATATGAGTTTTTTTTCTATGGTGTGATTGTTCGGTCGCCGATTGCTAGTAGAGTGTGCAACAGACATGTTAATTTTGGACATTATGTCAAATAGTCCCCATGGACGCCAGCAGGTCAAGCTACCCGAAACTGTCAAATTTTCCCAATTTGACAGATTGTAATAGCTTGATGTGCTGGCGTTTGTACAACAGAAAAATATGGCAGACTGTTCGCATTTGCAAAATAACAATGTTACTTGTAGTATAATTATTGTTTTGTAATCACTAAAAATCTTAGCAACGGTACCAAAAATAAGTTTGGTTTATGTGATTTGCAGTGCAAGCGCCCTAACAAGATTTTATATTCTTGTAGGCATGAGCTCATTTACTTAGCTGTTAGCAAGCGACTCGTCAAGCGCTGTGGAGACTTCCCTTTTTTGCTAGTGGAGTAAGTCGGTAATTGCTGGATTGATAAACTGAAATATGCCTGCTGCAGCCAGGGCTAAGCAAGCTTATCTATCGCATTTGAATTATCTTCAAGTTAATTGAAATCTTATACTTATTCATTCTGTCGGATAACAGATGATGATGACTTTGTGAAGTACTCGTAGTTCGTATGAGGAATGTTATTGGGTGAGCGGCTTGTGTAAATAAAAAAAACAATAAAACAACTACCGGCTACTTTGTGCATTTATTGGAGGAAACGGAAACGAATGTTAATGTTTTCTTTTAAGCGATAGCGTGTCGACAACTTCGGTAATCACTTAATAAATTGTGTTTGAATCACAGCGTTTTTAGTATTCATCATGTTGTTATAGGAGGCCTATGTCCAGCAGTGGACGTCTTTTGGCTGAAATGATGATGATGATGATGATGTTGTTATATTTCGCGTTGTAACAAAACCAATACAACATAATGTAAACCAAGGCCAAGTTATATTCGCGCACTGACTGAAAAAAACATCCCTCAGGTTCTATTTTTTTTTGCAGCATGTTTCATTGGCTGAGATAGAAAGAGCCATCAGGCAGACAAACAGAGAACCGAACCTATTTGCTACTAAGGGCCTTAACACACTGGCGATTTGTGAGCGAGCTCAAAACAAGGCGAGTACGTTACGAGCTCGCTATGTTCGCAACGTGCGCACGCTGAACACGCCGCGAAGAGGCCGCGGGCGCGCAGTGTGCCAGGCGCGCAGGACACTGAGTAACAGAATGGATTCTGATGAGGAAACTGCTTTTATCTTTGTTACTTCGACGACGCAGGAAACGAAAACGAAAGCAGACACAACAACGAATATTCGTTGTTGTATCTGTAATCCTTCGCTGTGCCCGCCTCGCTTAGAACTCGCTCGCAAATCGCACTTGTGTGATAAGGCCCTCGTCATCAAAATATATTAGTAAAGTGGACAAAGGCAAGACAGTTTATTGATAATGGCGCGATAACAGGGACTACATCACCTATATTCCTAAACATTCGTGCCTCTGATTGCTCATGTTTTTAACGGGTAAAGTTAAGAACCATTTCTCATGTATTTACTAACAATTGTAGTAAATATTGTTCTCCATTGTTAGTAAATAATAATAACAGTCATAACAATACAGACTTGGCGATATATTTATCATTTGGACGCACTGATGTGAAAATAACAAGCATATTTTATAACTTGTACCGTTAGTAACACTAAGTGAGTCATCATAATAAAATAGTCACATAGTGGTGTGATAACATCACTAGGAATAAATTGACGCCTAGAATAGCGCAGCAGTTAAGCGATTGGTTAGTGACGGTCGCAGGATCGATTCACGCATGAAAAAGTGTTTATTTGGCTAACAAAAATTATTTTGGTGGGACTTGTACCTAATGTGCTATTTAAGCCTGTATATACGCGACGAATGCTAGTATTAAGGAAATATATTGAAAAATATGGGGTTTTTCTATTTCGTGTAATTTTTTAAGCATGTGGGATAGGGATTTAACATTTTGGTATGTTTTTGACTCTTTGGTCTAGTATCTTGTAAAAGGAATACACAATTCAATGATTTTTTCTCCATACAAAAAAAAATGCAAAGTTATATCTATTTTTTACTTGTTTCGACATCGCGGCGTAACGCTTATGAGTTATTCAATGGAATTTACTTTAAAACATAGAGAATTATCATATCAAAGTTTACTCAAAGCAGTTTTCAATTTAATTCATTTATTTTGTTAAAAAACGTACACATACGTCGTTTTATTCCGAGCGCACGAACATTTACCCTTTTTTTTTACGGATGGGAAATCATCAAATGACTTCTCCCGCTCTGGGCAGAGTGGAAGGGAGTGTCAGACTTGTACTGACTAAAACCCATCCATGTTACTTCCTTGCCCTTTCTGTTCCAGGGCCGCGGTATCTCTTTCGAACAGCCCGAAGCCCTGGCAGACACACATTTATCCTTCTCTCTTCTTTTGTGTTTCAAAAGTAATTGCATCACTTTCGCTCGCTTAGTAGATCAGTCGCCCGGTGCTAGGTTTCGAGGATAGCGCCTTAAGGTAGTTTCAGATTTCCGAATGTAATCCTCATGTTTGTCGCCTCCAAACAACAATGAACGCTGACGGTTAACTAATGCTACTGTCCCTCGCAGGAGGAGGTGCCCCGCCGGCTGGTGCACCACCACAGCTGAACCAGCTGCCGAGCCCAGCCCTCAACAACAACGTGCCAGATTCCAATAGCGTTAACGGTAAGCTCATTCTTCAGTCAATGTTGGTATTATACAGGTATGAGGAACAGGGTCGAAAGATCCGCCATGAACAAAGGGACGATCCTCCGACTTGACGTGTGTCTGGGCTGAGTTTCAAAGGTAAGGTTATATTCAACAGTCGTAGTATTTTTTGTTGTCAACAATAAACAATGAGTCATTCTCGTAACGTTAAATATGTACTATTGTGTTTTATGTTCCAATCTCATCCTAGTCCAGTCACGTAATGTTTCCGTACTTGAGGACTGCTACCGGGCTACTAAAATACCTCGATGTTTAAAGACAAAATCAAGATATTTACAAGAGTTGTCCGTGTGTGACTAGATTGTATTTTTACTTAATCGCGAGTATTTGCGGCGCCACCTCGATGGCAAATGATTTGTTATAACATCACTCCGCAATAATAGAATGGTCCCAGAGGAGACTTTAATGATTTTCTGGAAGGTTTGAAAATAGGATGATGGCAAGCATAGCGTCTCCGAGAGAGGGTAGAAATGTATTTATAACCCGTCTCACAATAGAAGAGCTGGGTCAAGGTTCTCCATGGGGGTTATTTCGACTTATCTTACGCAAACACATCTAAACTTAGAGGCGGTAAGGGGTCGCTTTTTGTCTACTGTTATTTATTCATGCGAACGGTTTTGACTGATTAGCTATATATTTTTTTAGTTTACCTGCTCAGGAGGTCCATCTTGTATGCATACTTTTTGGCTCCTTTATGTCAATGTTTTTATAATAACAAGTCATGTACCATATCCAGGACCAACCCTCGCGCAGCCTGGGGACTGCCAGGTGAGCGCGTGGGGCGAGTGGAGCAAGTGCTCCGTGACCTGCGGCACCGGCTACCAGGAGCGCACCAGGACCGTGCTGGTGAGTACCACATCATTATATCTAGGACGAACCCTCGCGCAACTCGCGGACTACCAGGTGACGTGCGGGGCGTAAGGGCTCTACTTCACCTGCCATCACCACATCTAACCAAGTGTTCTGCATATACAGGATGTAAACGGACTCTTCACCAAACCAAGGCCGGCAACCAAGCATTATGTACGGTGGGCTGCATCAATTGGGTACCCGAGTTGGAAACGTAGCTTTTTGTCTTATAATATTATACATATCTATTTAACCTACAAGTTGGGTACTATAGCTTGTTGGGTCTCATTTCAGTACAGCTCAATAAATTCTCAGAAAAACCTATCGGCATTCGCTTTCAGTATTGATTCGTTATGTCATCTATGTATTTAAACACGTGAACAGCACACGTGTAACCTATACTTAAGTACTATTAGCAATGAAACTATTCACTTAACCATGTCGTGCGTGCAGTTAGATCGGGGGCTTTAACTATCAATCCATATTTAATATTTTGGATTTTAACTTTATCTGTCTGTTACCTTTCACACCTTACCAGCTTGGTATGGATTGCGATGAAGAGCAGACTAGCAGATCATGGCCTGGGTGTGGACATACCTAGCTACTTTTAATCCCGGTAGTACCTGCGTTACTATTGGACAATTTACAACCTTCACTCAGGTGAAGCCGTGGCCAAAACTAGTTTACCAATGCAGCGGGGTGATGAATTATTAATAAAAGCTAATATGACATTCATGTCAAAACATTACTAGGCTGCTATAAATATAGTGTAGTAGAGAAATTGATGGCGGAGTCGTTATAACAGTCATCGGGCCTAAAAATAGTGATCAATCAGACAACAGTGGCGCTGCGGGGCCGGCCGGCGGCCTCCATGGCACTACGTACTACCACTAGTCACTACACTGTACAAACACACAACAGAGGGGCCACTCACTACTATAACATTGAACAGCTAAGAACAACGTCATGAAGCTCATAAATACCTTACAATATAATCGAAATACATAATTTAAAAGACAGGGAACCGGGAATATTTAATGTATCTGATACTAAATCATAATTGCAATAATTGTTTCCATCTATTTCTGAATTTTAGGCACCTCTCATCATTTTTAGGGATCCGTACCCGAAGAGCCTCCGCTGTCCGTCCGTCCGACCGTACGTCTGTCTTTCAGCGGGCTGTATCTCATGATGCGTAATAGGTAGACAATTGAATTTTCACAGAATGTGTATTGCTGTTGCAGCTATAATACAAAACATAAAAATATATTACGTAAACCGATAATATTATACAGGCTGTGCACCGTTTGTGCCCTGATGTCCCTTCCATCCTGTATTATTTCAAATGTAACCGCTACCTAAATCTTGGCTTTATTTTTGAATGCTCGGTCGCTTGTTTTACACATTGAGAACTGACAAAGAGTCGTACAAAGATTTTAGGTGCATGGAAATGCGAAATTAACTTAACTGCAACCGATTACTTTATATCTGCAAATGATGTGTGAAGTTCTAAAGAATAAGTGAAATACGAATAAAGACTTGTCTTTTTAAACCACCTCGCTCATAGTATAGCTCATTTAGAAATACTTACAAAGTTTTTACAGAGTGTAATGTAAGTGGTTACTACGCTGTGGGCTTGTTTATTCAACACTGATGGTATTTGTAAAGACAGCATCGGTGCAGGCGGTGGACAAACGCTATAGCAATCGATATTCCCGCACCGCTGTCTAGGGCTCCCATGGTATTCTGGCACCCAGTGATGGTCTTCTAAATGTAATAATGTTAGTTATTTAAACCTATGTGTTTTTAACTACTACCTATATGTTTTTAACAAAGTCACTAGGTGCCTCGTTACTTACTCAAATTCAATGCCAGGAAATCTTTTATTAAAAATTATTGTGTAATCGCAAATTAAGTATGTCGGCTTTGGCTTTACTTTTGTATCAAAAGTTGGTCAAACTTATCGGAACTTGCCTAATCAAACATGACGGAGTAGCAACCCTAGGGCTAGGGCGGGCGGGCCGCCCTTCGCACGTAACCACGTCACGTTCGGTTAAATCCGGTCGTTAGACGATAATCAGCGCCTGCATTATTGACGAGGACATACCGTACCCGCAGCACCGAGTACGGCAAGTACCCGTCGCCTGTAGGAGCACCTGGAGCACGTACCACGGCCACGTCACGTAGTCGTGAGAAACAGCAGCTTACCTGCGGGGAAAGAAAACACATTGTAAATATACTGAGAAAAGAAATGTGTGAAATAGTGTAGCTATCATTATCTACTTACTAATGAATGATTATTAAAGTTTTAATAGCTTTTGGAATAGCATTGTCAATGTTAAAGTATGTTTTAAATTATGTAAATGTCTGATATAATACCTACTGTGGTTGGGTTACTAATTACACGTTTCAATAGAGAAGCTATGATTTGAATACGTAAGGTAACTGACAAACGTGGGAACTGAGAGTTGCATATACATATGAATGTAGAATGTGAAAAGCAAAAGTCTTTAGTAAAATCATTCAACTATTAATATTTAAATCTAGACAATGTATCGGTACGTTGATGGGATCGTAAATAACTCTAGATCACGCATCGACCAAATGAAATAATGAATCACGATGCTCACTCCTTATCATTGACCTTACAAATTAAGATTTATTCAATGCATTAACGAGCAGCAGTTCAAGAGTCCAAGCGGTTTGATACTAATCAAAAGAACGTCTAATTCAATGAATTGGTCTGGAAGGCTGATTGTTTCGATCAATCACGCCTGGAATAACTCGTGCGTAATGTTAAATGTATGACAGCGGTGTTAAATGGTGTCAGATGATGTCAAGTGCGGGTCACCACGCCACCGGCGCAGTCTGTAGTCGCGGTAATTGGCGCAAGTGTGCGGCGCGCCTGATCGGGCGATAGGTCAAGGTCGGTGTGTGACCACGAAGCCAAGTGCGACGAATGAGCGGGAACATTGTCGTACGCTCGGATAGTTACGACTTTCAATACCAACTTTCTTAAAATATCCGAAAATCTTCAGTTTAATTGTTAGTTTGGTAGGAGAATAATCTTGTTTATTTTATTTGCGAAAAATAAGTTCATTAGTCTGGAGAACGTAAATTATTCTTTTCTGGACAGTATCTTTAGCACATTTCAATACAACACGAATGTAATGCTGATGAGAGAGCGCCACAGAATAGATTGTTGTAATGCAGCTGTTAACACTGTCTGTCACTCTCATCGCTATTTACTACAGGAACATAGCAAGCAACAGATTTGTTATGTATTAAAATTAAAGTACACATTTCGCTTAAATATATAGCTTCACTTCGTATCATTCACAGAAATAAATCGCGAGCTCGTGTGCACAGACAGTATTTATTTGTATAACGTCAACAAATCGTGGTTTCACGGAAATATTATAAGTATACTCACAATGTGAATATTAATCTTTTGGAACTGATTTGAATGGGAAATCGATGAACGTACGTTCTACGGAAGAGTTGGGAGTACTTAATGAGAGGCACATTAGTAAGTTTTGCACAGCTGTCTTGTGATGATGTTAATTAAGCTTAGCGTTGCGCGTTCTAATGACTTTTTAAACAGTTAAGACCTTCGCGGACCTATGTTTAACCAACGTTCCTACGTTAAGTCAGCAGAAGGAAACATTATTGAGATGTAACTACGATATACTTACATCGTGGTACTGCTTACTACGAAATCACATCATAACACGAAAACGAACGCTAAACGCTTTGACTTAAAACCCTGTTCTCTTTGATTTGACAGACATGGACATGTTGTGCAAAAATCCGAAGATATGTGAATGTGACCCTCTTAATGGAGGAGGAACTGAATAGTCTATTAATGTTAATGATAATATGTTGTTACTCTCCTCAGGTGCAGCCAGCCCCGGGAGGCGCAGTATGTCCGCGGGCGATGGCCCGGCGCAGGCGCTGCTACAGGAAGTGTTAACTTTAACCTACTAACCGATATTAACCCTAACATAGGAGGCTCGTATACACTGACCGTAAACTAACTGTTGTCGATGATTGCTGGCGAACCCAGTTGGAAATAATTGGTTTTGTTTCGTGCAAAGAGTAAACTGACATGGTTATGTCAAAAATATGTTCAGTTAAATTTACCGCGAAAAACTAGTAAGAACCGCACTTTTATATTCCAAACAATGTTTGTGTAATACTAATCCTTAACGAGTCTCCAGTGTGTACGGACCTCTACACTTACTTAATATTAATGCATTTCCCAGCATTTAACATAGTAAACTTTTTGTATTGTATACACCAAAGCCTTAGTATAGTAATAAATAAATGCTTGCAAGAACAGCGGCTTTCATTACATGATGGGAATCGCGCGGGAATCGATCGGAGGGGTTTTGAAGGTTGTAGACCTCTGTGAGTCGAACAGTTATTAAAGTAGTCTATTATTAAGTTAATGGAGTTAATAGCGATGCTGTTAGAGGCGTTAGTTAGTTTTCATTTTGGTTTTTTTTCACTGTTTTTAGTAAACAGTGCGGGCGAGGTGACGGTTTTGTGGGAGTTTTTCCAAGGTTCCCACGGAACCAAATTAAAACTTAGGGCAAGCGACAACAAGTTCTACACAAGTTAAAAGTATCTTGGCAAACTTGACCGCAACTTTGAACATTCCTTACTTAACCAATAATACGTACTTAATCTATCTACTGTTGTTCGCCGCAGCACAGCCAGTCAATTGGTGAGTGTTATGGGCATCGGCATCCAATGGGTAAGTACTTGTGTCTTGACAGAAGGTGATGGACGACTAAATAATCGCTTTAAAGGCACCATTGCGTCATTTAAAATAGTAAATATTATGGAAACTCAATGCAGTTTGCACAGCGTGCGCGCGTGACCGACATACAGACAGGGTCTCAATGTCGCTGCGTAAACACTGCGCTCACAACCACACATCCAATCGCTGAGCAACTCACAACAACCAGAAATGTTTGGTGTTAGTCCATTAAGTTTACAAGCACGGTGCCAACTGCCAACCGTGGCACAGCTACTATCAACCTCAATAATAAATCATACATCAACAAATCAGTCTTTCACAAAAGAAAATTTGAAACTTTTGATGATGCCTAGATTTTTGGAGCAAAAAGATTAGTATAAATATGGGAGTAACGAGTTTAGATTGCTATTAAGTCACATTTAAGTAACTTTACACCTTAGGTTTTGATGTGGTTTAACTTACTTAAAGATATCGAGACCTACATAGCCTCGGGAATAACTCATGTTAATTATGTAACTGGACATTAAGGAGTTATACTAACATATGACCGAAAGTAGAAACAGTTGTTTTCGAGGTTTTGGGAAAATATAGGAAAACAAGTGCGCAGCGGGCGACGATGACAACGCCACTGCGCTGTGTGGCAGTACAAAGAGCTCCAACACTCGCGAGTGAACGGAAAAATCCCGAATGATGTGTTCTTCGTACGTAAGTACTTAGGGCTAAACAATTAAACCCACAATCAAGTGATTGATTAAATGATGGCAATTAACATGCGAGTCCGTGCTGTTAGTACTGAGTTAACACACTCATCACGGACGCTTCCTCCTTTTTTCTTTTTTTTAGGATGGGAATTCATCAAATGACTTCTCCCGCTCTGGGTGAAGCGGAAGGGAGTGTCAGACTTGTACTGACTAAAACCCATCCATGTTCCTTCCTTGCCCTTTGTGTTCCAGTGCCGCGGTATCTCTTTCGAACAGTCCTGTCATCATTGATTCACTTACTGACATCAGCATTGAGCTGACTCAGCCTCTCAGACAGGGGTCAGGGAACACACTCTTCAACTGTTTTACTTTAGGTAGAATTACTTATTAATTAATTACCTATTAATACTATGTACACATTGGTACCTCATGTCTTAAATGAAAAAATGTGTAGTATTATGTGTTTTTTTTGTAAAAATATAAAATATATATATAAAATATAAATGCGCGCCATAAGTCATGCATTTACTTTCATGTCGGAAATCGTTTGACATTCTATTAATCATAATATCTTGTAAGTTACCTAATTATGCAAAACAATGAAAATATTACGATAAATATTATGATAATATGCGTGAAAAATGAAAGCTATCTAAATATAAAAATAACATCAGTGTATGTAGTAGCATGCAAGTCTACATAGGTGGTGTATATTTGCAGAAGAATTCGCGTGATTACTGAACACAAACGCTTACAATTTTTTCAGTTATACACTAATGCACGGAATGTGCACATTATAATAGGCGGTAGTATTCGTCCATCGGAGGAACCATAGAGCACAGATTACGCAGCTTCCGGACGTCAGCCAGCAGTCATCACACGATCATTTAACATTACATTCGACCATGATGGGTAAATACAATTTAAACATGAAATTAAGTATCTACTGTCTATATAGGCAATATAAAAAACCCAAAATATTACTGTTTTATGTTAGTAATTATGTGTAATTTCAGTATTCAGTAAATTTTTATTTAAAACATATAAATGACAGGTAATGATTTCCTCAATTTATTTTTATATTTTAGTTATTCAAAGCACACTGGGTGGGGAATATTTGGTGATTTATCAACATTGGGTAATGGTCAGAATAATGTTCCGCGACTTTTATATCTGTCAATAAAACGTAATACCCAGACAGGTAGGTAAATAAATGTGTACTTGTGTAGTGCCTAAAAGTTTTTATTTTGCGTCATTATCATGTACTTATGTAGCAACAGTATCTACTCTTCTGGAACCACACAAATGACTACCTATACTAACTATCACAAAACACTTCGAGGATTACAATAAACATTACAATAAGAAGAAAATAAACTTGAATGGTCAGTTTATCGTGTTTTGTACATGAACATATAATTGACTAAATCGTTCTCACTTCAGATCACAAGTTTATTATGTATCGTATAATCATAAAACCGTTACGTCTATGTCGAGCATAATCTCAGGAAGCGTTGCCTTCCGCCACTAAGTAATGTTTGCGAAATGGTTGGCAAAGCTGGCAATAGCACCACTGGCGTAACTGGCAATGGCAACAGGTAACGCAGTCAAGAGCTGTGTGAGGTCCTGCCGAGGCCGGCGCGAGTCAAGCACGAAGGGTCGAGGGACCTAGAGCACCACGTTACCGCTCAGAGATTAAGAATAAAGAACACTTTTATTCCAGAATTAAAAATAACCGGTTTCTGAATTAATTCGTGGCTGAATTTCTTTTTTCCTGTCAGTCAAGCCATCATCGATCAATAATCAGCTTCATTCATCAGCATCTGTCGTTGAATAAGAAACAAATTAAACAACAGAATATGTATAGTTCTATAAAAACAATTTCAGCATTTATTTCATGATGCGCAAATTAACCTTTTGACAGACATAGCATTCATAATCCTAAGGATCTAGTTCGCCACGTGTTACGATACGCGTAGCACTTAGCGTATTTAAAAGTGTACAACACGCGTAGCACGTGACGTAGTTAAAGGATTACGCCACGTGCTATGAAACACGTAGCACACGGGTTAGTTAAAGGTCTACGCCACGTGCTACGAAACGCGTAGCGCACGGCGTCGTTAAAGGTCTACGCCACGTGCTCCGAAACGCGTAGCAAACAACGTAGTTTGTCTACGCTATGTGCTACGACATGCGTAGCACAACGCGTAATTAAAGGTCTACGCCACGTGGTACGAAACGCGTGGCACACGGCGTAGTTAAATGTCTATGTCACTTGCTACGAAACGCGTAGCATAATGCGTAGTTTTGGCCTACGCCCTACTCTTTACGATATTCCTATACTCCTATAAGTTTTATCTAAAATGGCTAGACTAGAGCAATTAGGATACAGATTGGGGTATATAAATCCACACTTAAAAAGATGGTGATTACGTTTAAAGTTCAACTACAACATGATTGCAGGAAGTGATCGACCGCAAGTAGTCTGGTAATAATAATAAGACTGTATTATTATTAATAAAACCCATACAACCCATACATATTAAAAAATGAATGAATAAATTGTTGTTGTTGTTATTGTCGTTATTGTTGTGAATGTTTATAATGTGCTCCTGATGGTAGCAAGTGCAGCCAATTGTCGTGTCAATTGGTCGGTGAGACAAATTACAGCATTCGTCTTCGATATCGATTGTCATACAGGACTTAGGCGTATGTCGATATCTATCAGCAACCTCGCTTATTATAATCAATTGTTGAAAATGTGTACAGAGTGTCAACTCTCACTGTTCACATTCATCCACGGCGCGCAGTTCCTAAACGAGAAATTGTTGCTCAGTTTAATGTAATGCAAAAATCAATCATAATCAATTGTTTGTATAATAGTGAATAATTTTTTAAAAAGGTCAGTTTTACTATTTTTGCATAAGTAGGTGGCAGATAAACCTTTTACTTTCTACTTCAGCTTATTAAATATAAGTAAAGACAGTTAATAGGCTTTGTGAACGTCTAGTGAGGGGCTTACTGTAACAGACGCTCGGACAGCTTGTCTGATGCAATGTCACTATAGATGAAAATGAAACAAATGTCATTACAATTCCTTGCAGATTGTTTATTTATGCAGACAAATAGAAAGATAAGAATCATTGGTGATTCCTACATTATTTACCGAGCGAGTGAACATAAATATTTCGTTCGAAATTATCTAATTTCGCGGTTGGACGTTGTGATCTCTCATTGCATATCGTTCTCTGCCTGATGTTATCTGAGTAATGAGCTCCCAACACAATGGCATGCGGATATAAGCAACATTACACTAAATGCTACTATATTCTTTACTTTACTATTATAATTAGCAGACATTTTGAGGATTTCCTCTCTTTATGAATTATAAGTATTATTTATTTATTTTTAGATTATAATAGATTATTATATAAATTTACGTAGCTTATGTTTTTTCGCGAAGGCGATCTAAATGTTTCTCAGGTGACTGATAAAGGTTTAGATTCAATTTCATCTTTCAGCGATATGTTATGGTATGAGAATGAATTAAAATAAAAAGGTAAATTCCTAGTTAGCTGAAGGGCTACAAGATAACGATAACGATCGGTCGTAACAACTGGTATTTGATAGCAGTCTGTATCGAAACTCTTTACGTAGTGAATATTTTCAGCACTTTCCTTCATGCGCAAATATTTCCACAAGGAGCGGTACTGTAACCCGACCCACCACCAAACTGCGCACTTGGTATTCGCAAAGACAGACCGTGGTCTCGACAAATTTCCTCACACCAAGCCACGGGCACTGCATCGTCTTGGTTTCCGAAGCAGATTACCAGTAATTGTGTTGTGAATGTATAATTTGACCGCGATTGCCTAACGTTTCATATTTACAAGGTTAAGACGAATTTCGCGCGCCACTCATGCATTTGTGTACTTGCATTCGTTGCTATTTACCTCTTTGAATATTGATTTATTTGAAGTTGCTGCAGAGAATCATAAAAACAACTTTGAAATCTATGGTAAAGACGTAAAGCTATAGTCATGGTCAAAGCAGATTAAAAGCAAAACGACTGATTATCTGTCGGTAGGATATCCCCTATTTCGTGGCCAGGAGAAGCAAAGTACGCCTGACCTGATATAGCTAACTGGGATTAGTACTACTTATCTTAGTTTTATATCTCTGGAAGTGACAAGTAAATTCTAAGATTCATCTCAATTTCTTACTTATGTATTATATGAAGTGGTAAGTCTGTTTGTTTGTGATATGTATTTACTTGAGCCATTTACTCAATACTGACACTTTATTATAGGTGATAGTGATAAGATAACAGAAGTATTTTTGTTGATACTTCCAATCCTTTTATTTGTTCCTGTAATGATGATGCTGTGGGAAAGATTTAGATGCTTATCAATGAGAGATGAAGAAAGTTTTAGTTTAGAACGGGATTAGAACTTATGGAATAGGTCTGCAAAAAGTTTTTAGGTTTTAGTGTCTCTCGAGGACTATTTCCTCCAAGAATGAATTTTTTAAAAGGAAAAACATGTGTTGTATAGAACAGTGACCGATATCAGTGAATAGATATTATTGTTACTAGTAACTTTTAATATGGTATAAAGAAAATATCTCCCAGAGGTAATAATAAGATATAGTCACACAAAATATAAAAAAGTATACATTCATTACAGTACAAAAATACAAGGTGTAAACGGACTCTTCACGAAGCCATCAACCATACACTCTGTATATCAAACAACGCAAACTTTACGCAAAAAATATTGCTGGGAAACGACTTTTTTTGGGATAAAAAATCAGCAGTTCCATAGATTTTGACTGTGAAGGTAGGTATTGCACTTCTGTTCATAACTGATGAACAATTGGTGTGTGGGGCGATGTGTGCGTGTGCGTTGTCTGTCAATGAGAATATTTAACATTAGAGCACCTCTGTAGGTAAACAAACACATACAATAATCACAATAGTTACAGTACACCCAAGATTATTGAAATTCTGAAGCGCATCTGGAAGTAGTGCATTGGCATGTGTAAACGTGGAGTCGATATGTAAATCTAAATAAAACTGTAACTCCATTATGTTAGTGTGAGATACTCAGAAAACATTTTGGGAGATCGTCCTTGAATAACCGCTTATTTTGTAAGTATTGCTTATTCTATGCTAACTAACTCAACCTTTCTACGATCTGACACGTTTATCAAAGGTGTGCTGAATTGTACAAACTACACGCCTCTAACGCTTTTTATGCCTATTTACAACTTTTAGCTTAACCAAAAAGTCGCGCTGAGTTTTATCATAGAACAAATAGGTTCAGGTATCAGGTCGGCTGGCCGGGATGATGGCCCTCTAAAGTTAAGTAAAAAGCGAAAAAGTTTAATATTGTCATCAATCGTCTTGATCCAGCGGGCGGCAACTGAGAGGATTGCTGCTACTTCATCATACAGCTATACAAAAAACGTGTTTTTGTGCACATCTAACTCTACCGAAACCGCGCGCCGCGCGGTCAGAGCTTACCGCGTCACGGCCGGGAGTGCCGCATGCCAGGACCAAGGACGCCCCCAGCCACAACCTCAGGGTGATGCGATTTGCGATCAAGGGACACGTGCGTCTCTCACTAGTTTCCTTCGCGGGTGACTCTTGGGGTTGTTAAGAACCACTTATTTCGTTTGTTTTCTCCGCAATAGCTGCTACAATAATATTAAGGCGCATACCCACGGCGGCGCACGGATAGGCTACGTACGTGTGTTAAGCTTCGCTTTGCAAGAAAATGTATGTGCCCAGCGCAACCCACGGACACGCTATGCATCAATTAACGTCATTAGTACATGTGTGGCTTGCTCGAATAAGGCGGCGCTGACATAGCTCAACGCTGTCAACGCCATACACGCTGTGCATGCGGTACACACAATACACGATATATTAACCGCGCAAGCTACAGTTGTACATAGTTGTGGGAGTGTAGCTTGTACTGCAGTGGAAACGTAGACCCACGTTGTCAAACAAATGAATCCACGCAGCCATAATGCGCCGCGTGGCCGTGCACTGGGTGCGCCGCGGTGGGTTTCCGCCTTTATGCATGTCGTTTGAGTGAGCGTGTGTCGTGGTTGCGCCGCACGCGGGGTACGCCATTGCGCCGCGCGCCACGCCAGACGCCCATTGACCTCCTAGTTATAAGCTTCTTCCGATGTCAGCGACGTGACCCGGTTACCAATGCTGTTGTTTTATTGCTGATGCGATATTCGTATTTGTTTGAGGAACAATTTTTAATAAACATCTGTCGTGTTTTATCCAACCTGGCTGTACCTACATGATAGGTATACCGATGTCTGTCAGTAGGTATTATGGCTTATTTTCTATGTTCCTATGTTCAGTAGGCACCAATCATAGCTAATACCTAACTAGCCGATAGCTTTGATATTGGTTAGTAGTTATTATTTCGATGTCACTTAAAAATACCAGAAAAAAAAATCTTTTGAAATATTTTATAACATGTCATTTAGTTTGTACTCAGTGAACGCACGTGTACCGGTGTTATTTATAAGGTCAAAAACAATCGATTCTCAGTCAAACGTGAACCGAAATAAATGCGTGAGCGTGTTCGTTAATATTTCATAGTTTTAACGTGCGCGCGATGCTTTTGACACCACTTTGATATAAATACTCGATAATTTAATACTAATTAGTTCAATAATAACGCTTGTATTCGTCAGAGGTTATTCATTGTTATCGCCATAACCAATGGAAGTTTGTTAATTAGCGCATTCCGGATGAACGAAATACTTTACCACGAATTTTGGACTTTAAAATTATGGCGGGATTGAATACCGCCTATGTTTGAGCTTGTGATTTATCGACATAACACAGGTGTGTTAAAATCTACAAAGCATTCTCGGACAATATGGAATTCAACATAATATGGATTCGGAAACAAGGAAACATGTCAAGGGCATACAGCTAGACGAGTTCTCAGTACCTATGCGCTCGCATGAATACAAAAAAAAATACTTACATAAAATTAAATTGTCGCCGAACAAGTCTAGATATTCCGTTTTCAGCGCACCAGTTTATATTTACAAAGTATCTCATGAATAAACACGTATTTTAGCGTCAATACATCAAAACGTTTCATTTACTAGAGCTACAAACAAACAGGCTGTATACAAATAAAACAAGAGCACAACAGTTGGGTGCATACGTCCGCGTAGCGTTACGTCACCACGTCAGTGTGCTTCCGAGCGGCGCACACGCTGACCGTGACCGCGCGGTGAAAGTGTAGCAGGCGACCAGCGGCGGCGCCCGCGCACGTCTGCCAACAGCGCGAAGAAAGCCCACTTGGAAATATGCAGGATTACTAAGGAAGAACTGGTTTCGGTGTCAGTGGTGATTAGACTCCAGATCTCCCACAAATTACAACCTTCTGCCAAACTACCTGTCAACCCAAAATGTCTAACATAACAATGTAATTTGTGGAGATAAATAAATGTTTATATTATATTATTATTATTATAAAATAAATGTTTACATTATTTATATCATAAGTGAAAACGCAACTAGCGAGGAGTATGGTTTCTAGGATCAACCCAAAGTTCTTTCATTGCGTGCGATCAGCGTCATCTTTACTCGAGCCTTTCGTGATTTTTTCTATGAAGCTCCATAGTGCACGTTGCAACGCACCCTTGGAAGCACCGTAACGGCATATTCTCGGTACGGGATCATTATGTAAAAATGAGGTGAGATAATACCGGTGCAGTATCTTTATAAGAGTACTATCAGCTCTGTGATGAGCTTCGGATAATGATTTGACGCGTCCTAAACAACAGACAAAAGATTCAGATGCTGGTTAGTGAGTATGTGAACATCCCCTATTGCGGCAATAGAATCAGTTCGGAACTTCTGCACCTGTTTATTTCATGCCACACGGGCACTGAGCAGCGGAACAACGTGCCGCTTATGGAGCATCGGGACCGTTACTCATTGAAATGTAGGACTTCCAATACGAATGGTGGCACGATGGTGACGACGGAATTCGTTTTATTTTTGTAGAAATTGGGAACACGCTTGTAGCAATTATATCTTTACCTAAGGTACACATGCATTTTTGAAAATCCCAATCGGAACGATTTCACATGTAACGTATTTTTGAAACTAACTACTTCCTAAGTGTGTGTTCTTTGTGAATTTGCTGTTATTACTGCATTCTTTTCAAAACATGTTTCTTTTTGTTAACTTACACTCTGTTGCAGCGGTGGTTAATTACCCTCATGCTTCCCTCTAACATCGGAATTTGAATTTTTCGAATTCAAAAATATGATCTCTTAACGACGTATCCATGAGGAATAGGCAAACCAGTTACAGGCACAGTGATATATTATAGACATAGAGTGCAGGGAGTCTAAGTAGAGGCCGGCTCAAGTACAGCAATCGAATGGGAACCGGCGCGCGTAGACTCGCTCTCTTGGCCGCGATAGCATCTCACTGCTACAGCACCAGCTTTATTTACAAAGAGTGAAGTAGTAGATATTACTGTGCTCTTCTGCACACATCATCATCAGCCGAACGTTTTTCAAACTATGTTGGGGTCGGCTTCTAGTCTAACCGGATGCAGCTGTGTACCACTATTTTAGATGAAGTGACTGCCTATCTGAGCTCTACAACCCAATTACAATAAATAATGGGTACAACAATGCCGTGCTGGTGTTGTCGCGTTGTCAAAAACAGATGAAATTGACAAATAGTTGTTAACGCTACTTGGGCTCCTCCGCACTCGACTCGCCCCGACCTACACGCGACCTCTTTCGACTAACAAAGATATTTTTTATAGTTATTCAAAATGTCATGATTTTAAACTGCATGTTTCAGCCAAACGTAGATTCAGTGCATTATAGAAACTGCTTATGTTCAGTGTAAACATCGTAAATATTCTGTACGTACTCGTATTTCTAGGTTTTAAAAATTTGTCTGATAATCCCCGTCGAATTGCACACCCGTGCCAATGCGTAGAAAACGAGGAAAACATTAAACAAAACCATTAGATGAATGTGTGAATTAGGTGAATAATCATGTGACATTACCTAACCTCACTGGGCCCGCGTGGTGGATTATACCTAGCCCATTCCCTCTAATAGAGAGGAGGCCTGTGTCTCAGCAGTGAGAACATTTTAGGCTGACAATGATGATGATAATAATTTATAATTTCATTTAATTCAGGTCCGAAACCCATATAAACAATGTCACAAAAATACAATCACAAAATACACAATCAATAATTATAAATACAATAACAAATGTCAAAATAAATTATTAAATACGTTAATTACAAAATGTGAAAATTAAATTACAAACAAGATAGATTACACAAAAGATTGACAAAATAAAATAACATTTAGTAGACCTTCACAATATGCCGGCTACAACAGTGCCTCATATAGGGACAATCAAGTCTCCCCGCAATCATTGCCAGGACAGCGTTGGAGCTGGCTCGCACCCTGCGCACCAAGGACGCGCACCGCTTGCGCATGGTGGCGTGAAAACAGTCGGTGCGCGCTTCCGCAAACATGCCCGAGGCACTGCAGAAACGAGGCAGCCCCAACACTGCCCTGAACGCGTTGTTATACTGGACGCGGAGGGCACTGTAGCTAGCTTGTGTGTAGCGAGCCCACAGACTGCACGTGTATAAAGAGGTGCAGTACGCCTTGAAAAGGGTGATTTTAACTGGATTAGAACAACGTGCAAATCTGCGGGCAAGCATGTTTGCTCTTCTCGATAAAGCCCTCCGCTCCCGTTCGATGTCTGCATGATCCCCGAGACCAGACGTGACCAAATGCCCAAAGTACTTAAATTGATCCACTCTTTCCAGAGGTGAACCACTCAGATACACCGGAGGTACCTCATCTGGGCATGATGATGATTAGATGAATACCTAAATTGTGAGCGTCATTGAAATGTTCGTACATAGTAATTTCATTACTTAAGTGCAGTGCATAAGATTTGGAACTAGAAGGAAATGGTAGCACTTGTTAATCTACAATGTGCAACACTAACTGATCCAAATTAATTATAAACGGTTGATATATTTTATCGATACGAATCTCTCCAAAAGCGAGACATGTGCCTGTATCCACGCAGAATATTTATTTCTTAAATTGTACCTAGTTTTGTAAGATTTCAATGTCATCTACAATAAAGTCGTTTTGATGGCGGAAGAATATTAATTATATCTTTTAAAGTGCTTAAATTACGCTATTATCGTAATTAGAGGTTAATTTTAAATGTAGTTTATTTTACTTAATTAAAGATCTTTTTTAACGAGTTCTAAGCACTAATTTTGAGATTAAGGAAATAGTTTTTGTTTAATTTTTTTATAGAAGATTCTAATACAGCCAAAGTCATTGCTTCGCCTGGTTAACGTAGACAATGACAGGTATTGCATCATTTAAATCAATAGACACCACTATTCACCGAGCCTTCCCTCTACTGAAACTGGATATTCGGCAAGGACTGACTGACTAAGTCAGTCGTTGAACCTCCCAATGGCAGCTGCTATAAGCATAGTCCATTAGTGGGGAGTAGGAGGATGGGCCGCCGGTTTTACTTATTCTCAATCATCATCCTCATCATCACTGGCAGTCACCGACTGCTGCGTATCCTCTTTTTCAACCATAATTCTCAATAAGTACATATTTTCTTTAAATTACGTGTCAGATTGGCTAACCACTTCCCACTGTTCCGTGTCGTCACCGTGAGACCCAGCAGGTGTCGTGGCCACTCGACCTCCGCTACTATCAGCTACAACACTCCTCACCACTCACCGCTTGTTTGCAAGCTGGCATCGCTTCCTGACGAGTCAATCTTACAGCAGCATTACCCGTCATTTGCTAAATAATTTATCAAATAGATTAGTTGACTCGCATTCTTGGAGGCATTTGCAGAAGATTGCAGCATTTCGCAGTTAAATGCAGTCACTTATACTGTGAGGCAGTTTTTTTTTTGTTTAAACGTTGCCCCACACTAGGGATTTCTCCTGTATCGTGGGGGCGTTCACAAACATTTAAACTCACATACACAAACAGCCAGACCCGGAACAACTATCTGTAGGCCATACAAATATTTGTTCCGTGCGGGGATCGAACCCGCGACACACAGCGCAGCAGTCAATCGGTCAACCACTGCGCCAACCGTGCCGTCATCGTCAGTTGAAGCAATGAAATTGATATCTTTTGAGGTTGAGTCAGAATTTCTTTAATGCAAGGTATCGAGTATAACTAGATTTTATAGATGAAGGCGCTAGTAGATATATTAAATTAACTAGAGTCCAGATTTGTGATATTCGGAGCTCCGTACTATTCTCAAATAGGTCACACACATAATTATTGCTATTGTTGCAAATTATTTCGCACATTCATAGTAAAATGGTGCTTCCACTAAGCGTCTACGTAACCGAAATAAAACAAAACTAGTTCATGAAAATGGGGCAAAGCTAGATGTAATGTGACAGTTATTTCAGCGCGACATAATTCGAATGATTACATAATTTAAGTAATGGCGGGCGCGGCCGTTCGTGGAGAACTACATTAATTTGATCAGACCGCGAATTAGCGAACACGGGGCTGCTATCCACCGCTAGCTACATCTTGATCGCTAATTATAAATAATAATCGCTCATTACTGGCATTAGAACATTTCTTTGGCAGAGGGATTGTTACAACAACAAAATATATCAAGTTGTATGTTCTTTGGAAACAACTAAATCGTTTTCCTCTCCTTTGAATAGCCCAATCATACGTATTAAGCAATCTCCGATATCAATCAAGGGCTAGTTTCGTACACTCAATCAAACTGAATACTAAAACTAATTTAAAACTTAATTAGACCCACTGCTGAACGTAGCCCTCATCGCTTCGGAGCGTTCGTGGTGCGAGTACCGAATTGTTATCTGCCCCTGGTGATAAAGGAAGACTTTCGGCCGCAGGACGTGGTGTTCCGTCGGTTCCGCGGACAAGGTGCACTGGTCAGCCAGCACTAGTGAAGTGTACAAGTGAGGTGCTACTACCATAGTGTTACTTAAGTCTTATTTTTACTTTATATGTAGTATATGTTAGTTTATAAGGTATATATCTATGGGCCATTGCAGACTGAAATAAATGATGTTGTTTGTTGTTTTTTTATACTTTCAGCGTAATTCTGAAGGCTATATAAATCAATAGCCTAGTGTGTAACTCCAATCAATTTGAAATCTAAAAGCGTTTGTGTTGTTATTAATTTGGTCGCGTTCTTGAGTTCGTTCGCGGGCAGGACGCGGCCAACCACGTGCATTGCGTAATACATAGGCGTGTTATGTTCTTATAGTTATAAATACCATTATCGTAGTATGTAATGTGAGTAGAAGCACGCGAGGCGGCCGGGCGGGTCAGTGCCCAGGACTGGCATGATTGGTCAGTAAGATATGCTTACATAAATTAAATTCCTCTTAATGATTCTAATCTTCGTGTGAATCATTTAGTGAAATGTAATACAACTTTTGCAAGATGTATTTATGATTTGTACGTTCATTTTTAGAAGTTATGTTTCTGTGGCTTAGAATGAAACCAATATTTTTTCTAAAGTCTCGGTATCCCTAGTGGCATTTAGAAAAGAGGGACGAATTTCTAAATACTAGTTCATTGTCTCCTAAGTTCTCAAGGGTAAACCAAGCAACAGTTTTACAAACCCGCTAGGTGCTGAAAGCATACGAGGTAGAAAGTCGTAAATAAATCGCGCGACCTTCAACTGTTTGAAGTCAATGGTTCTGTTAGACAATTTCTATAATAGGTAACACGAACATTGTTGCCCGTTTTAACTCACTCTGTGTAATACCTATGCTTAAATATTGATGAACCCAAGTTCATCAATATTTTTTTTTTATTTTTTTATTTTTTTCCGCCTTGTGCTAGGCGTTGGATATCCAAATATCCAACGCCTAGCACAAGGCGGAAAGGTGAGATTCTAACAGTGCGCATTCAGATGGGTGAATATCAACAAAGTTATTTTTTTGTCAGTTTTGGTGGCTAAATTTTTTCTTCAGTTTTCGTGAAAAATAAGGACCTTGTATAAGAATACAAAGGCCAAGTTAGAAGGATCTTCAAGAGGTCTCAGAATATCTCGATCACTTTTCGAGATATTTTAGTTCAAAGTCTAATGTGACTTGATTGGCCTGTTGGTCTAGTGGTTAGTGACCCTGACTGCTAGGACGGAGGTCGTGGGTTCGATTCCCACGCAGGACAAATCTTTGTGCGATGAGTACGATTATTTGTTCTGTATCTGGGTGTAAATTTATCTATAATATGTATGTATTTAGAAATATATAAGTATGTTTATCAGTTGTCTGGTTGCCATAGTACAGGCTCTGCCTAGTTTGGGATCAGATGGCGGTGTGTTGGTTAAAAAAAAAAATGTGGCCACTAAAATTGAAAATTGCCCACCAAAATCGATAGTGCCCACCAAAATTTACACATCCCATCATTTTACACCTTGATTCTCAACGTGAACACGTAAAATTTTCTGCGGGGATATTCACCCATATAAGTGTCTCCTAGGGTAGTTGAAAACAGACATTTGACTCAGGTCACTTACAAACTTGGCTAAATTCTTCGCGAAAGTAAATTCATTTCAATAAACTTTACGTTAGCATCGGTGACTGTGGGGTCGGGCGCTGGCTTGCTATGTAAACGGACAGACAGTTCATCATAACTTTCTCTGCAACTCATAATATTTTGTATGTTCGGCTCTGTAAGCTTAACTCTGATTGTGTAAGCGTAAGGTGCAACTGTCTTGTTTTGTCTGAAAATCTAAGCTTGAATGCAAATGAGGTGCTGACGGTTAATAAACTTCAAAGTTCAAACCATTGAAGTTGCCTGTGATAAACATAAATTTTTATTTTATGAGGGACGAAGAAGGTAATTTTTATTAGAGAGAAGCAGTGCTTCGCTGTTATTTACCTACATACGAGTAAAACGATCGTTTCTTACAGACACATAGATTATAGGTAACAAACTTACACACATGCAGTGTGCCGACTTGTTAAATGATTCGAACCCCCACTTCTTACTCCGTGGTCTCACTGCTAAATATCAATTCGCAGGCATTCATTTGATAACGAACCGTTCCCCTATAAGGCAGGTTTAGTAGATCAAGGCACAGTTAGGCTGGTGCTCATATCTCGTCCGTAGAAGGCAGGCAGTCGTCACGACCTGCATCCACCATCAATCAGTGTCCGCTGATGTTAGTTAGACACACTACTTAGATATTACACTCAGTAAACTAAAAGGTGATTTTGTTACGTAAACTTAAAGTCGACCTAAATTCAGGGTCTGAAAGTTTGGAATACCCATCTCTTATTGGAGGGTTCGGCTTGTGGAGAAATTGTAACGACATAGCCAAAATGTAAAAATAGAAAAAGATCAGTAGTGACTTTCTACGTAACAATATAAGAAAGAAATTCTGCACCGCGCAATCACATTACCCGGGAGGTAAGTATACATATACCAGATCCCGACCATTACTGTCGTACAGTAGCCCACCAGACACAACACCAGTCTGGTCGGAGGATCCTCCAACAGGGAATGAAGTACTTTACAGCCCGTTCCTCATAACTCTACAAACTTATCGTGGTAAAGTATTACGTTACCGTTACCTTATAAAAGCAGTTATATTTCATGTGTAAATTAAAGTAACAGCGAAGTCACGTCCGGGAAAACACATCAGCATCTCTGTGTGCTGATAATGTGAACTGTGATTGTTAGCACTAATCTGTCTGCTAAGCTAAGAGATTATGGCAGTTCCTCATCATTGGTGGGCCTAGGAATTAGTTCACGTATGATATGTAAGTATATGATAATGAATGGTCTGATTTAGGCATTTCAGAAAAAAACTTTAATTTAGCGAAGGTCGTCATACATGAGCGACATTCGCGTGTTCCAATGCCCATAATCTCCATAAACGATATCAGTTCAATAATCCCCAATTAAGAGAAATGATCACTCACCCTAATAAGTAGCTAGAGGTAGAGAGTTCACAATTTATGTGACGTATTTATGATAATTTATGGCAGCATTTGTATCACGATGTAATTGGCATAATGGGCCATTCATTAAGCCGCAGTTAGCTCACTATATTTCAATGTTGAGGTATAATGGATGGAGTTGCGTGAAAAAACGCTGTAAGTCTCCTGAGAATGCCTGAAATATGAGCGCAGAGGGCGCGGTCCTGACGCAACTGAGGTTAGGACGTGCCTGCACGCAGCGCCACTGAACGTTGCTGGACGATAACTTAATGTTATGAAATAACGAAATATTAGGGCGGCTACTAGGCGCTTTGCGGTGTTATTTTTAGCCATCCAACAAAATGATATACGAAGTAGCGACACACTGAAAAGTTTGCGCGTCTTGACAAGAATAAAAAGCTTAAAATTGACATGTGGAAACTTGTAATTGGCCATATTTTGTTTATACTATTACTCACTGTCTGTTTAGCTGTAAGTTTTCCTAAAATTAAATAAATAAATAAATGTTCAACAAGGTTCTCCTAATCAAAGGAGGTGTACCAAAAGTCATCTTACAACACAGTAAATTCATATTCAAATTAAATGAGATGATGTACGCAAACGATTTGTCGTTGAAGCGTTAGTCGCTGTTTAACTAATTATCCTATTGTATAATGAACCGCGGTTATTACGAGGACTCGGTTAACCTCCGTCACACAGTCGCACTGGCCGCACCTTGTATTAGGTGTAATGTAACCCATCGCAGTTATGACCAATATCAATATCTACTAATAACACGCGAAATTATGACCAAGTATTGTATTGCGGAGCATGTGCACGCACAATTATTTAAGCGTCAGTCAACAACATATGTCGCGATAAGACTATTTCGCTAGTACGCCACAGCGCGGCGCCTGCCAATCATCCACCATTATTAATGTTTTTCACATCTTACACAACCGCCAGACTTTCTGTCTGAAATACTTTGTCAACATATTTTAAAAAAATAAACACCCAAGGTGTTTATTTTTCTAACTAGTGGAGCGTGTTTGAAATCAAACAATGTCAAGGTTTTGATGTATTTGTAGTAAATAAACAAGCGAGTTGTGTTTCTATTGTTGTGACAGCGAGGCTGGGTACTGCGTAGTGAGCATGTTAGGAGATGCAGGCCGGTGGTACCGCAGTGAGCAGTGAGCGGGCGCACCTGTCAGTTGGAACTGGTCATCTCCTAGCTACCACGGTTTATTTTAATTACTTTATTTTTAAATTGTTGATTTACTCTTTTACTCTGGACGCTCTTAATTTGCACGTGGGCGTGGAATTGGACTGCAGCCTGGTCAGCCTCAACGTCTCCTACGCGCCATGATACAGTTCGGGCACTTCTTTAATTGAACCAAGAGATTACTAATATAATCAGCCTGATTTTCCACTGCTGGGACCACCTCTCTCTTTGAGAGGGAGTATTCAACCACGCAAGAGATTCACATGACTTGGTGTAGAAGTGCCTGCGGTATGACCTTACCGTAGCTACCTGCATATTTTAGGTAAACACTTCTTGAAGTAAAAAGCGGTTTAAACATCAAAACGAAATAGTTACTGTTAATCATAAGGTACTTCATTTTCAGAACCGTCTATGACTAAATTCCTAAGTTAGTTTCGGTGTTTCTTCAAACAGATAGCTTGTATGCTTTCAGAAATAAATATCATCTTCAATCGCATTTCGTTTAAATTTGTCCTGACGGTCTTATTTTAACTTCTTGAAGTTCTTTTGAAGGTTCTGACCAGTTGATCCAAAAAGACACTGCTTTCACACGTAGAATTGACAAGAGTCAATTGAATAGAGACCGTGAATAGACAAGCGTATAGCGTGGAAAAACCCAGTTAAGTACGTGAAACAGCAACCTTACAACGTTGGGTTGCTTTGGATCATTGGGTGATTGTTTAACTTTCAAGTATGCAATATCAAAGACCATTATTTTAGTCATTAATCAGTTCCACCATGTAAAGGAACACTTATTCCAAAACAAAATCAAGGATGACACCGAACTCCACTTACTGGCATCAATGTGGATGACGCACACATCATACTGCCGTGACAGATCACAAATTCGCAGCACATCGATGACGCAACAAGTCCTTCACGGATGGCCGGTGTCGGCGGGCGCCTCATGTATATCGTCCAGCACGCGTAGCACGACTACCGTAGAAACGGGTTTTGTCGACGGAACAATCGACAAAATGACAGATATAAACAAAAAAAAACTGTAATTTTGTAGATTCTTTCGTCGATAAAACCCGTTTCTACGGTGGTCATGCTACGCGTGCAGGGGGACTGTCGGAGGCGGCCCGGGCGGTCGTCCGGAAGCCGTGGCCGGCGCGGCGAGGCGCTCCCTGTCGGTCAAGGACGCTCTGTAACTGACACTGAGCTACTTTCTAAGATAATGAGAATATACCGCCCGCGGTAGGTTAGTGGAAACATTATGGGAGGTTGTGTTCATTGCCGTACGTTTACTTAAATGTGGTTTATGATCATAATAACTGTCTTCTACTTCGAGATATAGATTTTCATTTATTCCCATTATGTACGTGCTCGTAAAGACACTAATTAACACCTTACAGTGTAGTAATTTAACTTGTTCGTGTATTTATTAAAGCTGTATAATAAATTACCTAATTACATTAAAGAGATACAGCTTTTTAGGTAATGAATACAAAAAAAGCACCACATCTTAAAAGATCTTATCTAGGTTTTAAATTGAACTCACCGCGCCACTTAATTTACATCTACATCAATGGTTATTTTGCTAAGTAACTCCGTGTTTCCGAAACAGCACATGTTTATAATTAATATGTAGTTCAATGTGTGCCTAATTGCTATTGACTTGCCTTCAAGAATCGATATGTAATATGTTCACTCACTTTGTCTTTTTACCCACAACACTGTAAAAAATGTGTCTTTACTGATTAGCTTATTTATTTATGAGTACTACCTTCTTCATACGTAAGCGTTATATCTACATATGTATTTAGTTTTGAGATTACCTATTATTAGTATTTCTCATATTAGGTGAATTGTATTATTTTTGAGAAATAATTGTCTTAAGCCGTATATTTGCTTAGGAAGGCGTCGTCCTAGATAGGTAAGTAGCAGTCATCGCTGCCTAAACCGACGGTGGCGGCAGTTGGCGCAGGCCACTGCGCCAATCCTACGAGGCGGCTTGTGCACTGGCCGGGTCGCCACCTTGGGATCTTGAGGCGAGAGTCCTCGCGTCACTGTACCGGTGGCGCGAGGAGGCGCGGACGCGGGGCGGTGAACCGATGCAGCGAGAGATCGAACTGCGTCGGTCTCAGCTCCACGAGGTTCTGGTGGTGGAGTGGCGGGACAGGCTTTTGCGCCCTACCGCTGGCTTCGCTACCATCGAGGCGATCCGACCAGTGCTCAAGGAATGGCTCGAGAGGAGGCACGGCTCCCTGTCGTTTCGGGCGACGCAGGTGTTCTCGGGGCATGGTTGCTTCGGGAAGTACCTGTGTCGCATAAACAGGGAGCCGGACGCTCGGTGTCATCACTGCGTCCACTGTCTGGAGGACACGGCGCGGCACACGCTGGCAGAGTGTGCCGCATGGGAGGAACCGCGCCGTGCCCTCGTAACAGAAGTCGGAACCGACCTGTCGCTGCCGGCCATCTCTCGTTCGATGGTCGGGAGCGCAGAGTCGTGGGATGCGGTGATCTCCTTTTGTGAAACTGTCATTTCACAGAAGGAGGCTGCGGAAAGAATGAGGGAGGTCGAGACCACTCTCCCGACCCGCAGCAGACGTACCGGGCGTCGGCAGAGGGTGGACAACGCCGTCTTCCAGCCCCCCTAAACGGGTCCAGAGGGACGGCGGACTTGGGGACGTTCGCCGCCCCCCATATAACTGGACCCGAGGCGGTGGCGCGTAGTGTTCCGCGCGCGCCCCTATTAGACGTCACGGGGGGAGTACACCACACTCCTCTCGCGGACAAGAGGAGGCCCGCAGACGCGGGCCGGCACTAGCCGGGGATCGTGGAAGGCGCACTAGTTCCCATGATCCCCGGTGCAAGTGTGAGAAGGGAACACCGAGGTGGTTTTTAGTCAGTCGAGTCTGACAGACCCCTCCACCCGCCCCAGGGCGGAGGACATCCATGAGGATTTTCCACCCCGGACCAAAAAAAAAAAAAAAAAGGCCACTGCGCCAACTGCCAAGCCATTGACTGCTGCGTTGAGTGTCGCGGGTTCGAATCTCGTACGGAAGAAATATTTATATGACCTACAGGTAGTTTTTCCGGGTCTGGCTCGGGTGACATGTGATTTTGAAAGTTTGTAAATGCACCCACGATACAGGAAAAAGTCCTAGTGTGGGGCAATGATTAAAAAAGAAACCTTTCATTATTACAGGTTGTAATTGTCATTATATTAAAGTTATGTATCAATAATGCCAGCAGATAAAACAATTTACTATTACATGAATGTAAATTGACAACAAGTTGACGAGGTTAGCGTTTAGTTAGAGGTGCCGTGATGTGCGGCTGGTGATGTGTATCGCAAACACAAACAACACACAGTCAATATACTCTACTATTAATAGACAATAGACGCGGCACTCATTCATAGTTGTAGTGTCTGTGTAATGCCGTAAGATTTATCCTTGGATATTTTTGCTTGTGAGGCCTTGGTCTAGTGGTATTTCGGCTGATATGTTATATTAATAATAAGTAATAAAAAATGACCGTGACATGAGAGCAGCGGTGGCCCAGTGGTAGCGACCTCGACTTACGAACAGTAAGACGTGGGTTCGAACCCAGGCAGCGCACTACTTTGTGTAATTTATTTCATCACCACTGCTCTCAAAAACGGTGATGGAAAACATCGTGAGGAAACCGGCATGTCTTAGAACCAAAAATTCGAAGACATGTGACATCTACCAATCCGCACTGGGCCCGCGTGGTGGATTATAGCCCAATCCCTCTCATAGAGAGGAGGCCTGTGTCCCAGCAGAGGGAACATTATAGGCTGATGATGATGACCGTGACATATTATGAGACAAGGTTAAAACCTTCGATTGCTGGTGGTTAATGCTCTAGATAATCTTCTTTTCAATCCTCGTGTATTAAATTAAATGAATACATACTTATTTATGTCTAAAACATGCTCATATCCTCCTAGTATATTGTAAGACCGTACAACAATAGGTATGTCACTAAAACCAAAACAAAATCATAACACATGTTTAACCTTCACCCGCGGAGTCTATAGTCCTTCAAACTATTGTCGCGTAACATGTAGGAACATATTGTCGAACAGAGCAATACCTGCGGGTGCCATATGTGTGGGCTGTGAGCCAGTACTGCCAGTGACAAGGTCGGGAAAACAAGACAAACGTCGGCTTTGCATAGTCGATGTGAAAATGTTAATGTTACACGTTATCAGCGTCGAGGAAAATTACTACTTCAAACATCTACGTATTGCTTTTTATAGTCTTTTCAGTTTGAAATGGAAGAAATATGTGATTCTAAAAGTCCAAAAGGTTCTTGAAGAGTCGTGTTCAAGGAAGACGAACTTCATTTTATTGTAAACCTTTGTTCCGGGAACTTTGTCCACATTTTTCAATGAACAGATTATTGACAAAAAACACCTTGATAATTATCCCATGTTTCACTTCCAGTACCTACTTCAAGATTTTTTTTTTTTTGCAAAACATGGTATGTCTGAAGTATAACACTCAATTAAATACATAGTATTGATCAAATAGTTATTATAATATACCAACTGATCGAACAGTGTAGGTGCGGCAGGGAGCCAGGGTATCTTCTGTACCACCGACCACGGCAGTAAGTTGTATAACAACAGAGTTTGGCAGACACTTCTTCATCTGACACTTTTGAAAACTGTTCTACGAAAAGTTTTGTAAAGTTATTTTAAGAACAAGATCGAGTTGTTTCGAGAAATTCTACGTACGCCAGTTGGTACGAAGTTGCTCGACTTGGGATGAATCCTGGAAAAATATTTTGTAGCAGAACAGGGCCATCTCATCGGTGCTTCTTCTAATGAATCGATGATACTGTTGACTAAAAATATCGCACATCGAATAAAAATCAGACACATCAACTGGTTGATTGGACATAGGTAGTAAAATTACAAAAAAAATATGATAAAGATGAGTACTTTAACGAAAGCTTAGAAATAGTAGCGGTCTATGATTTTCGATTTGTCGCTTACATAACGCATGCTGCCTATAATAGTTAATAATCCATTGGTAACGCGTTTGTTATGGCAGAGGCAGTTAATAAGTCATTATAATCATTACCACAAGTCATTAGTCCACATTCTCCGGAACTTACCCAGCTCGTAACGATCAGCTACTGTTGTGATCAGCTACTGCGTCTTCATTTTATCACGGAAGGCTTCTCATCGGTTTGTGTAGCACAACACTCAATCATCTACTGCATTCCACAATATGTACTCAAATGGCAACTATAAATATATTGAGATCATTGTGGACCCTGTCGGGGACGGCAAAATAGCGGAAGAAAAGTTTTTTTTTTTAAACACAGGTAAATCATAAAGGTGTGCTGATTATACGGATTTTTTCATACTTGTAAAGGTTTTCGTTATTTTTGGCTGTGTTTCAGACCTTCATTGTTAATAACATAAACTTATAGTGCCTATCATAACAATCACGAAAGCTTTTGGTCTTGAAATAAGTATCTAGACGAGCAATCGTTTTTCAAATGTCAAGGCTCTCGATATTTAAGTCTTGTGATCATCACTTCCGTCTACGTCTGGTTGGGTTGACCAGTCGAGCTGCAAGAGTGACATCATACTGCAACGAATATAAGCTTTGTTTCTGTGACCTTCTTACCTTGGAACTGCTTATTACAACATTTATTTTTTCATTCTCCATTTTTTTTAGCAATTCAAATCAATATAACTAGACTAAAATTCCTACAAATTACAATATGTTGGTTGAAAAAAAAACGCTTGTAACTGTCCGTCTGCAGGGCAAAGTCTAATATTTGATTACTAGCCTTTGTCTTGGATAATTGTCTACAGAAAAAGTAACAATTACTTTCCAAACATGGATTAGCTCCAACCATCTCAGGTCTCTATCAATTCTTCTGAAATGTGCAATCCTGTGTCGTGCCGTACTCCTCCGCTTGCTTCCAGCTTCCTAACTGGACTAAATAATTGTACCTAACTATTAACTGGTCTAATCTAGAGAATACAGTGCGACAACGTCCAGTCTAGACGGGTTACTCAGCGCTACTTCAAAGGTAACGCGATCTAGGTCAATGTCGAATTCAGACTAACATTAAACCAAAAACTAGTTTGTCCACTTTAAACATTTGAGAAAGTAACGCGTTGAAACATTGATTGGATTTCAATTAAACTTATACGAATGTTAATTAGTGAATGATTAATATACGTCAACGTCAATTTGTCTCTTGAATTTTTAAATCAACGGCTTTAATTTTGTCCATATAAGAGAAATATTTTTTTAGGATTTAATTGAGTACACTTTCATATATAAATATTAGTTTTTGCTCTTGATTAGAACCCAACAGTATTTCTAAATAGTGACAGCCAACCCTTCACCTTATGTAACTATTGCATTGGTTATACGAATAAATTATTTGATTACCATTTAAGGTTTTTAAATTAGTTATAACGTCCTGACTTCTTGAGTCCGTCAATGAAACAATAATAACTTGAACATAAAAAAATTACCTTGACTAATCCCCTTTTAAAAGCACCCATCAATAATACCTACTCTTATTCAAATCACCTGCCTATAGAAACTTCAATAGAATAAAGCACAGACACGTGATAGATATGAAACAGTCGCTATTGTGAGAACTGCACTGTTTACCTCAATAATCTGGCATCAGTGGCGAGGGATCAAAGTCACCAGCTCCATGCTAAGGCGACGTCACAACTTTGCACACAGCCAATGTTTATTGTGTGACGGGAGTTTAATCCACGTTTAGCGGGACAGGTGGAAACTCTCTGATGTTTAGATTTTCATTCAGAGCTGTTTGAGTGACTCAGCGCAAATGGTTACCGACTGTACCTACTTTATGCAGGTAGAATGATATCCGATGTGATAGTTATATGATCATAGCTACACAGTTGGTAAAACTGGACGACCATGGCCGAGTATCAGGAGGTTCATTCAGCTTCTGTGTGCCTCGTACCGATATAAACTGACAGATTCGGTCATGGTGTGGACTGCTATTGGTATACTATGTTGATGTTGAGCGCTCAATAAATATAAGAAAACGGACATGACGCAATACAGGGACGTTCAACATGTAATACCTCTTGTTTTTTTTTTTTCGGTATTCGACATCCGAGTGTTCTTAAGGGCCAAGAGAATGGAGATAACCTTTTTCCTTGTTGGAACCTAAGAGCTTACCCACCCGTAATTATACTTACCACTTATTATATTTTATAGTGTGTAATGAAACTGATCCGCGATGTCATGATGATGGTAAGTACATAAATAATACAAAGTCAAAGAGAATGCTTTACTACAAGTACTTACAATTGTTTTATTGCTTGTAAAACGTCGGTTTGCTAAACATAAATTCCTCCAGCGTGCAGTCTATATTCCACAGTAACACAACAAGGTATTATGAACTTTATTATATTTGATTTAGTGATGGTATTGCTTTGTGGTGTGGAGAGCGGCGTTCGTGCTGTCTGGGCCACGCATGATTAAATCTGGATGCATGGCGGCCTTCGTCTGAATTGGCAAGTCGCTGAGCAAATTACACAGCTTGATGGTGAGTCCGTGGGACGCCGCGCGCCTCCTCAGGAGCTCACTGAAGACACGCGATCCACCAGCGAAGGGTCAACGACCAGACGATCGATCCACGATAAGTCACCTCACCAACATATTTTCATGCTTAAAAACTACGAAAAATGGAAGAGTTAAAACTAAAATTATTCAACTGCTTCTCTTAGAACAGATACAACTAAGATATTTCAGAAGTTGTTTAATTAAATCCTTCTAAAATTTGCGTCCCACTTCACATGTCGAGATGTGGATAGGTTAATAACTCGCATAAAGCTTTATGTCACGGCGCCAGGTGCGCCTCGTCCTCTGTCGCGAGATCGGCGCGCGCGCAGCCCTGACCCACAAACTGTCGCGGCCCACGGGGCTACCCCACTGACACAAGTTCGGGCACTCGATTGTCGAGTGCTGTCTAACGCGTTCCCCGAGGTTCTACAGTATTTTTTAAGATTATCGTTCTCATGGATTTTGAATGAATTGATTGATGCAGTAGGTAAACTTTTTAAGGTTCCGTACCCAAAGGTTGCCAAGGCTCCGTTCTGCGGTTTTTTTTAGAACTTTTCTTTAATTTAATTTATTTTAACCGTTTTAATTACTTATTTCTTTTTTTTTATACATAATCCCATTTTTAATTTCATTTTTTTTTCTTTTTTTTTTCTTAGTAATTAATTAATTGTATTGTTTCTAAATAATCAAATATATATCTTATATATGTGAGTACCTAAAGCTAATCTTGTGGCACTTTTAACCTTATCCTAATTTTGTTAACATGCGGATAATGGGCTGCAATATTGTTAATACTACATTGTATATTATTGTTATTTGTAAATATATATTGTAGCTGTTTATTGTCTCATAATAAATAAAATAAAATATCACAGTCCATTGCCTAAGTTAATAATTATTTATTTATTTATGTTCACACAAAATAATGAACAGGACAATTACATTAACATACAAGAGCACAAAGGTCCTGCTTATTTCATTAGATTTTTTTTCCAGCAGACCTGCGAGAGGAAAGTCGGATTAGAAATGTAGACACAGTGTGTAGAAAAGACAAAACATTCCTGTTTTTTCTTTTCTACACACTGTGTCTCAATTTCAAGTAGAACTTAAAAGAAAAATATACCTTTATAAAATAAACATACATACAAATATATACACATATACAAAATAAATACTAGTATTATAAATATGTACCTATATATACCAATATATTACAATATAGAGGATAGACAAATATAGTTTTAGAATCTCGAATGTTAGGCGGAACTGCGGAAGTGTGTGCCAAAAACGTACGGCGTGAACAGAAAAGTAGTTGGAATAAAATTCGGTTTTATGGGATGGGAAGTTAAGATGATAGAAGAGCGGGTAAACGATGTTGTAGAGGAGACATAATATCCGAGTGTTCCTGCGGAGACAGATAAGGAGCCACTTCAGTTCCTTGCGGAAGCGATTAGTAATTGTTCGTGTAGACTCGCACCTGCCTCGGTACGAGAACTAATAGTAAACATTCATACATCGGACTGGCTTCAAAGCACGTCACACATAACACTAACTCTGGAGCAATACCATTAGTTAGATATAGACAGCCTAAGAGCTATTTTGTTGCGTTTCTTTTTATCGGCAGCTGCCTCTAGATATGCACTTGCTAGCTCAGTACGGGAAAATATGGTGGAGGTTCTCTACGTTATTAACGTGATTAGATGGTACGAGCCCAGAGGGTTTTTCAGCAAGCATGGAAAATTGATAACTGAGTAGGTAGGTCTTGATGAGAAAACGCTAAAATTATACTAAGAAATCTTACAGATAGGACGCCTTTCAGTTTTCAAAAAGGGCCAAAAATTTTACAACGGGCTATTCAACAACGTTAGTATTCATCTCATCGTACGGTGAAGTATCTCACCTGGTGTTCTACTTCGTATCGCTGGCACGGCAAATTTTTATACTTTGTTAGCGCAGAACTTTGCCACTTCCACCGCGTCGTCGGTGGCAGCGCAAAGGTCGCTTCGGGTACATGTTTTTGGACTAAGAGGGCAGGATAAAAGGTGGAGCATAGTTTGCGACACAGCTCCACAACATCTGGTACAGGAGCAAAGTTCCAAGGACAAAGACTGAAAACATATTCTCAAGTTTGGATCTATTGCTATCATGCTGTAGATAGTATTACGGGTGTACTGGGTTTAGGTCAAGGTTTTTATTAATAATATGGGTAAATCATCATCATCATCATCATTTCAGCCGAAAGACGTACACTGCTGGACATAGGCCTCTCCCAAAGTAGGGTTTTGCACTAATCACCACGCTTGGCGGGCGGGTTTGCGATTGCGGTACGGTTGTTGCAAAGGCACAGAGAACGCTGCTGCACATTCTCTGGTAAGTCCCTTAGTCGCCTTTTACGACACCCACGGGAAGATATGGGTAATTAATTACTTTACTATCAGTCGCTACGGAGGGATTTATAAGAATAAAGTTACGCTGATAAGAGTTGCAAACCCAAGTGATTAAATTAATACGAACCATGAAAATGTAAATTAATAGACACGTGCAGATATTACGCTACCCTAACGGCATTCAAACACATTTGATTATAATGCACCATGAAAGTTCTTCAGATTGAAACTGTTT
Source organism: Lycophotia porphyrea (assembly GCA_950005105.1). Taxonomy (NCBI): domain Eukaryota; kingdom Metazoa; phylum Arthropoda; class Insecta; order Lepidoptera; family Noctuidae; genus Lycophotia; species Lycophotia porphyrea. Next base: position 613,413 of record OX465392.1, read on the forward strand.
AAACTTTCAGTTATTTGTTTACGACAGAAAGTTATGTTCCGTTTGAAGTAGCCGCAGCCGCGCCTTCCACGTGTTATCTGCTGTAGTTGGAAAGCCGGCCGTTTCTATAAACTGACAGGTTGTTATGGATTATACTTGCTTTCAGTTTGTGAATGGTGATCTGTTGTGAAGTTTCCTCGATCGGACGGCTTAACAACTAGGTATGTATAAGACTTCTAATCAAGTAAACATAAAATAAATAAATAAAAAGTTTTTATTGTTTCTCACACAATTGTTCTACAGCACAAAATTGAGGCAACCCCAGTAAGTTATAAGGATACTTGTGATGGGGTTACCTCGCAACTTCCCATGGGTAATAATTTATACTGTTGAGACATAATTAGAAGGAAATGAAAAATAAAATAAACAAATTTAGAATTCTAGGATGATTACAAAATTGCTGTAGCAAGTTCAGGTATGTGTAGGGTTTGTGTGTGTGTGTGTGTGTGTGTGTGTGTTTGTGTGTGTGTGGGAGGTGGGTATGAGTGGTGTATGGGTGTGGTTAATAATAGTTCAATTTCATCGTATTTTTGTAATTTTAACCATTCCGATAGAGTATTTTTGCATTCATACCGCAACATGGGGTAAATATTCAATATGTGGTTCAACTTATTATAAATATAGGTAGATTGAGTGTTATACTGACGCCTGGCAAATACCGTACGGACCAGAGTGGAACGGGACACAATGTCTTTACGTCTTTTATCGAGCTTAGATGGATCAAAAGAAAGGGTCTTGTGCAGTTGGATGGTTATGTTCAATACGTATAATTTCCTTACAGAGAGAAGATTACTTACCTTGTAAAGGTTGTCTGTAGAGTAACGAAAGGGTTTAAAGTACATACATTTAATGAGAGACCTTTGAGCCCTTTCTAGGTCTAGAAATTTGGTCTTGGTGGCCCCTCCCCAGATCGGTATACAATATGTGATGACCGATTGTGCTAAAGCAATATATATTTTGTTGAGTAGCAACGTTGGCATCACATGCCGTAACGTTTTAAAAATCCATATAAGTTTTCTGACCCTGGCCATGGTATTTTCGATATGGGTGTGCCAGGACAGTCTTTGGTCTACAGTTATACCAAGATATTTAGTGGAATTAACTCGCTGTATGCTTTGACAATTACAAGGACAACAACATAGTTATTGAAATCAGGATCAAGGAACACGGGACTAAAAGATTTATGACGTACACTAGGTATCCATTGGTTGGTTGGATGTTACGGAGAGGTGGAAGTTGGTACTTAAAATCAAGACATTGCAACCAATTTTCGACTTCCTTTGATTTTGATTGATTTTGACTATCAAATTTTCCGACCCCAACAATCGAATTTCTCGCGCTACATGAATGACACTTCGATGAGATTATTTTCTTTTGGTGTAGAAATTAATCGTTACAGAATAAGATACAATTCCCTTTTCGATTTTTCTCAAACGAACTCAAACTTAGCCATAGGTACACATGTCTGAACAAGGTGCTATAAACACGTCCATTTCAAGGAATATCAAAACTAATAGACAAAGTTCTCTTCCTAAAAATCACCAATTCCCGTAATCCCCGTAGGATTAGTCAGAGGTGAACCTGTACGTACGAGTATAACAGAAATACCGTCCGCGCAGGCGATCAAACAGCCGTGAGTTGCGCTTGCGCGTGACTCACCACGTTAAATATTCTCAACGCGATTATAGGTTTACAGCAAACTGCGTTTACATACTCAATTGTATTTTACTAACGAAAATTTTCACCATTCTTTAAGTTTCACATATTTTTGAAATAGCTGCAATTTTTTATCCTCCTCGACGATTAAGGATCAGGTGGCGTTCTGTGGTTTCTGCCTACCCCCAAAGAAAGGGGCGTGAGTTTATGTACTTTTGTATGTTCATCCTGCAGTCGGTTACATTTCACATGATAGATAAAACTGAGGTCGACCTCAGTTTTAATCACAGTATTCGTGAGTGTGCTACAAGGTGAGCAGACATTGGGATGGTTGTCGGACACCTGAAGAATTCTCCCCTTCGTGAAGTACGTTATGCCGTAGGTCCCAGCTGTCATTCCAGTCAGTCGTTACGGGTAGTCCGTGGCCCGAAAGTCTGACAACACAGTTTAACCCTTGGGGTATCGTATTACCCAATAATAACAGGGTTGTGGAGGTCAGATAAGCAGTCATTCCATGTAAAATACTGGCATTCGGCTGCATCTAGTGAGACTGGAAGCCGACCCTACATAGCTATTATATAACCTAACTATTTTTATCTGCTTTTTTATGGTCCAATGTCGCGTAAGCGAAATTATCTAGTCGACAAATTGATAAGAGTTCAATCAATCAATTAATCATCTCTAACCAGAAAGAATTCCACAAAGTTATCTTAATATATATAAATCTCGTGTCACAATGTTTGTCCTCAATGGACTCCTAAACCACTTAACCGATTATAATAAAATTCGCACACCATGTGCAGTTCGATCCAACTTGAGAGATAGGATAGTTTAAATCTCAAATTATAGTCGCAATTTTAATTTATTGCTAATTATTTGTCTGTTATTATTTGACAGTCACAATTATCTGTTAACTCCAAATGATTCTAACAGATGTCGATACCTTTACTATATTTAAAAATGGAACGATCTTATACTCAAAAGCATGGCAACCAAGGAGCCAACTTATCAAAGGTTTTATTTAAATATCGAATTGGCTTGCAAATAGAAAGCAGACTTTTTATCCCGACGACCGCATTCACGGAAAAAAAAAATGAATAAAAGCGTTTTTAAATAAATTAGCGCAACTGATACCCCACGTCACGTAGGTAGGTACTAGGGAGGTAGGGTAGGTAGGTAGGGCTAGGGTAGGTAGGTAGGGCTAGGGTAGGTAGGTACTAGGGAGGTAGGTAGGGTAGGTAGCTACTAGGGAGGTAGGTAGGGTAGGTAGGTACTAGGGAGGTAGGTAGGGTAGGGTAGGTAGGGCAGGGTAGGGTAGGGTAGGGTAAGTAGAGTAGGTTGGGTAGGTATGGTAAGCAGGGTAGGTAGTTTAGGTAGGGTAGGTAGGGTAAGTAGGGTAGGTAGGGTAGGGTAGGGTAGGGTAGGTTGGATAGGTAGGGTAGGTTGGATAGGTAGGGTAGGTTGGATAGGTAGGGTAAGTAGGGTAGGTAGTTTAGGTAGTTTAGGTAGGGTAAGTAGGGTAGGTAGGGTAGGGTAGTCGCAATATTATTTAATTGCATTATGTGACGCAAACGAAGTTGCGCGGGTCAGCTAGTCAATATATATGATGTAAGATTTCAATATGTCTTTTTAAAACAAAGATAACTATCAGTCAAGGTTTCGCGCTTATAAGAAAGATAAAGGCCCCGAAGATTGCTCTTTCATACAGATTGCTCAATAACCTGAGCTACGTGTGATATTGCCTCGCGGTACGTGTGCTATCTCCGAGCGGGTGCGGAGAAAGCGGCCGACAGACGGACAGACGGACCGAGTGATGAAAAAAAAAAACATTATTTCAGGTAAGCATAACCCTTATACAGAAAAAATAACATTGATTTTAAATGATCATAAAATTAAAATAAAATACATTAAAATCATAATAAAAGCCAAATGCAAATAGAGAGAGAGAGAAATCAGAGTAGGCCTGTTTTGTGTGATAACGATAACATTAGAGAGTGCGTGATGGACCACTCTCTAATGTTATCCACCACGAGAGATGAGTTATAAGATAAAAAACATTTGAAAAAAATTAACAGCCGAATTGAGGAACCGCCTCCCTCTTATCAGAAGTCTGTATATTTCTAATATTCCTGTGACTCTATCACAATTTTCCGATCAAGATTAATTGAACGACAGTATCTTAGTTAATACATAATTATGTGCAATTAATAATATCACCTCGCCTCTTGCGTTTTGTTGTACATAATATAGTACCTACAGATTATTGTTTAGCGATGTTATTTACATTACGTAAAACCAGGGCAAACGTTGTATGCAGGTATCTTCCTAGGTTTACTTAGAGTTGTTACATCTCAATATGTTTAGTTTAATAAATTAATCTCAATCATTCAATAATAAGAATAAGAATAAATTTATTAAACAATTGTTACTAACATTTTCCTAACCGAACTTAGCGCTATGAATAACAGTAACAAAAAAAACATAATTAAAACATTTTTAGAAAACAAAGGTCCCCAAACTAGGCTGCGCATTAAAACACATAATTTGTTGGTGTGCGTGTGATAGTAAACCTGTTTACAAAATGATATTATAATAATAAAAAAAGAATTCAATGTTTAATCAAGTGTGTGCGTGTGTGTGTGCAGATGTGTGGGTTATTTGCAGTTATTTTATGTTTTATAGTTTAACTAACTTTACATTTCTTCCGACTCTTCATATGACAGTTTGGCAAACCATTTTATTTTCGATTTCTAGCAAGAAAAGTTGCTCATGTCTTTAATGTCACAGCTTTTGCTGAGTCTGTTGTAAATATTGATGTGTGAGTAAAACGGGCATCTTCTGGCTAAGAGGCTATTCGCTTCGGGAAGGGGAATGTTGAGGACGCGTTTAGAGATAAGTTTCTCATAATCGGATTTTTTTTTCAGTGTTTTGTGAACAAGTAAAGCTGCCTTTAGGATAAATAATTGCCGTACCCTTAAGACAGCCAACTTCTTATAAATTAAATCTGTTGGGTAGCGGAATGGTTTTCTTAGGGCTACTTTTATAACTGCTCTTTGTGCTCTTTCTATTTCTATAAAACTGCTTTTCCCGGCTGCACCCCAAACAGAAATCCCGTATTGAAGGACTGACTGACATATACCAAGGTAAATTGTGCGTAGGATGTCAATGAGTGTACAGTCACGTAGTTTTTTCATCACGTATATCAACTTCCTAACGCGACCAGAGAGCAGGTGTAATGAGAGGCTTTCGTCTGTTGTGATGCCAAGGTATTTGATTGAGGCAGTGTGATCTAAAACTAGGCAGGTACAGGCTGTAAGCGGTGATGTCTGGTAGTTGCAGCATGTATGGTATTCAAGTATAAGATGATGTGGAGGTTGAGAAGCTATTGATTTGAAAAAGGTAATGAACTTAGTTTTTTTTTTATATTCAGAGTCAGGAGATTTGCGTCAAGAGCCTTAGAAACAGTTAAAAGTCCAATTTCTGCAAGGCGGTACACTTGTTCTCAGGATTTGGCGTGGAAAATTATGACAGTGTCGTCAGCATATGATATTATTTCTGCATCGTTTAGTTGTATGTCTAAGATATCATTCATGTAGAAGGTGAAGAAAGTTGGGCCAAGTGTGCTGCCCTGTGGAATTCTAAAGGCGATGGGAAGCACGTCACTCGAGTATTCATCGACTTTGACTAGCTGTTAGCGATTAGATAGGTAACTCGTGAACCAATCAAGTGCAGCCCCTCGTATACCTGCGCATTCTAGTTTTCTCAGGAGTTCAATTGATATTGTATCGAAGGCCTTTGCCAGATCTAAAAAAACTCCTATGGACTGTTCTCCTTTTTGAGTGTAAGTAGCAACTAAGTTTGTCAGTAACGTGGCCGCGTCTTCAGTTGACCTTCCTCGCCGGACTCCGAACTGTTTGTCTGATATCAACTTGTACTTTTCGAAAAAGTTCACTAGCCTGTTGTTGACTAATTTCTCCAGTACTGTGGACAGAATGCAAAGAAGTGCGATTGGTCGATAACTTTCAGGTAAGTCTGTAGGGCCGCTTTTATGTATTGGCCTAACGGAAGCAACCTTCCAGCACTCCGGAAAGGTTCCAGATTCTAAACTTAGATTAAAAATGTGGGTGAGTGGTTTGAGGATTGCATTTTTAATTTTTATTATAAATTTAATCATCATCATCTGCCTAGCCTTTTCCCAACTATGTTGGGGTCGGCTTCCAGTCTAACCGGATGCAGCTGAATACCAGTATTTTACATGGAGCGACGGCCTATCTGACCTCCACAACCCAGTTACTACTGGGAAATACGATACCTCTTGGTAAGACTGGTTGTCAGACTTTTTAGGCCACTGAATACTTTAACGACTGTCAAAGATCTTCAAATGACAGCCGGGACCAACGGCTTAACGTGCTTTCCGAGGCACGGAGGAAACTCGGTATGTAATGGGTGGTCATCCATCCACAGACCAACCTAGGCAAGCACGGCTTAACCTAAAGATCGACCCGAGCGGCTGTTATTGTTTTAGCCACGAGCTCCTCCTTCATTATAAATTTAATAATACAAACAAATATGCTATTTTTTAGTAATACCCTAAATGGGTGTTATTATTATAACAGGATATTAACATCCTATTTTTTATATATTTGAGCACCAATAACTACACTATTTAATTTAAAATGTCATCCAAATATTTGACATCTCATTTTCCTAATACCTATCTTAACTGCATCATCAACGCTGAGCCTTGGAAACCGTTATTAAAAACATGTACTTATGAATGTTTAAAAGTCTTGACTGCTTTTAAATGGCAACATTACGAACAATCTATAATAATATTAAAAATGTTGTATGATCCCGTGGCATAATAAATTATCGACAATTCACGCGCACACAGCCGCGGGCACAAGCAAGTTTTAAAATAAGTATGACACAAAACTGCAATAAACATGTGCAGTGGAACATTGTCCTGCAGCTGTCATCACATACAAAAATCAATGAACTATGTCTACCTTTTATGGGCTAACCGCAATGAAACCGTAGCATGTACATAACTTAATAAACCATAGCTCCATCCAGTAAACCCTATAGTATGACAATCTCGGCATTACTACGAGTAGCTCTTATTGTTCATGGAGTGACGTCACGGTGTACCTACTACGTGACAAGTTTTCTGCTATTTTGTGAATATTTCCTGAAGCTTACGTTGACGTATCCAGATGATGGGCCTCTTTGAGTTCAAGAATTCGATTCGCCATTCTTGTTTTGTAAGTGAATAAGTTATTTGTATCTCTGTTTCATAGTAAATTCCCGTGCGATGTCAAAGTAAATGTTTTATCCGTTCTACCTTTGAATTTAACACAGACCTTAAATATCTCTAGGTACGAAGTTATGCACTGTTTGTGCAACTTTATAACCACAATAGCCACGGCTGACTCGGTCCTAAAGATTCCTTGAAGGACTCAATGGTGTCTTCTAATACAAAATGACTTTTGTCTCTAGATAGAAAGCCGGTGCCGCGGCCGCCGAGGTGTGCGCCGTGCGATGACCGACCTATACCCACCACAACCTCGGAGAAAGCCTCTCACTTTATGTAACACCGCACATTTTTATCACGACTAGCTAGAATATAATTTAATGCAATCAATTAGCATATCGTTATTTAATATTGCTCTTTTTTATTGCACTAAGTAAAGTATTATATTGCATACATAAGCGGATGGAAACATATTTATTTTCTTAAAGAGTTGGTTACTGAAGGTTCATAAATATTTAAGTACCTGTACATGACTTCCGCAACAACTACTCACTAATACAGTCCTATCCTTAAGTTAGGTCCCTATGGTGGGTATCTTTCTTAAGCTGATCTAGAGGTTTTTTTGCTAAGCGACGTGTGTTTTATACCTTAGTCTTCAAAATACTTCAACAAAAAATAAATTCCAGTCCGTATTCACGTATTGTGGTTACATTTATGTACTCTAATCATAAGTAGGTATGTAGGTACACAGCATGGGGTTTACCAGACAACTCCATTATTGCCGTTACAGCTGGTGGGAACATTGTCAGCCGGTGCTATACATTTCTTTCACTTTCACATAACTGTGTAGGTAGTTACCTAAGCTCAGTCATAGACATAACATCATGATGTCAGTACTCATAAGTCACATAACATTGCACATTTATAAGTAAGTATTAGCATAACTTGTGGCTATTTTGTGGCATGACTGTAGGCAAGCAATGAAAGTAGAGAAGCTGAAGGATCTATGGTGGACTACGTAGTTTCTTGGCCTACGCGCTACGGGTCGTAGAATCGTAGCATCGATTTTTGTATGAATCAAATGCAATTTTTATTTTTAATAATAAATAGTCAATATAAAGAACTTACTATCTCCACCAATGTTTTGTTAAGGTACCGACGCCGAGGCAATCAAAATCAAAATCATCATATGTCTGCCTTTACCCGACTATGTTCGGGAAATACGTGCGACAGTTTACAACTAACAAGAATCAATATTTATAAACGTAAAATCCGACGTAACGTCAGCAATAAAGGTAAAAATGTACGACTGAGATAAGGACAGCAAAGTTGTGACAATTTACTGAAACTATGTGAAACTGAAGGCGATAACGATGCAGTCGCTCACGACAATGAACATGAATATAAACGTATATTAATATGTACAGATGCATAATATTGTAACTATGTAGAGCCCAAGCTGTGAAATATAAAGATTTTGATGTCTGTTCTTAAAAAGAGACCTGGGCCTCTGAGCCTGCGCTATTTACAAATTAGATAATTTTATTTGAAACTGCATGTATGTGGCCAACACAGTTCGTTGTTCGTGTTTCTTTTGGTGTTTCACCTCACTAGGATTGTAGCCTTTGATTCATTTCACGAGGCTTTCTTTTTGGTATTTAATTTAAAAACAGTTTTACTAAAACACTACTTTTGTGGATGATCCAGAATTTAGGTTCTATAATTTAAGTTTTATAATTTAGGTTCTATAATTTAGGTTCTATAATTTAGATTCTATAATTTAGATTCCCACAAATTATATAATAAGTGATTATCATTGTCACTCTCCTGCTCTGATACAATATCTTAGGGGTCGGTGTCGTACGTGCGCTTCCATACTTCTTATGACCCAGTCGAGTTATCAGCTGAGTAGTTAGCCACAATCTAGTCATACTTGCCTATTCTTTACACAGTCAATCCATATTTCTCTCCATCTTTCCCCTACACATTGCATTACATTAAAATTATAAAATTGGCATTGAATGGCTTTATTACTAAAATATTCATTTAATAATAAATATTAACTAATAATAATAACTTCGTTCATTCATAATAGTTCGATAGATATTTGTAGTAATAATTATAAATAAATTAAATATTGCACAATTTATTACTCACTTGAGTCATTTATTAGTCATTTACAAATGTTTATTTGTGGAACAACAACGGTCATTCCTAAAAATCTATGACTGAAGTAAGGGAATGTCACATCACGTCAGCATTCCGCGAGGGGTTATGGGTTTTTTTCACCACAAAATAAAAAAGAAAACTACAGACAACGAATACATAATCATTGAATATATTCAATAAGTAATTAGGCTACAACTCCAGGTGAACGAAATTCGTGCGACTGCTTGTTACATGCGTGTCGCAGGCAATTAATCATTTCCCTGAGGTTTCACACAACATAATATGTACCTGTTATATATTGTACTTGTTATATGTGATAACAAGCAAGTATTCTGTTTGTTTACTTCACTAGTTTGCCAGCACGTGATTCTGTAATATGAAAGCTGAAAATCCACGACGTCAAGAAGTCTGTAGCTTGACTACATCCTTTAATGAAACTGATTTATTTATTTTTTGTGTTCTCTTTCTTCTTCTTATTAATTAGAATCGGCCTCCATTTTGTTTTATTTATTTGTCAGAAGGTATTTATCGCAAATCAGTAATATACCAATCGTTACCATTCCAAAGAAAAGTAGCACTGATTTGTGCAATGAAAATATTCCATTAAATTTTCGCCAGACGCTAAATGGATATTTTTTTAATTAAATCTATTAATATCAAAGTATGATATAATCAATGAAGTGTCTCCCAAGGTCCGCAGACAGCTTTAGTATTTTAGTCGAGCAGTTACCTAATTTGTGGCCACCGTGGCCGTCTGGCCGTGTGTCCGTAACAGGCTATAAGGCCCGAGGGAAGGCCAAGCCTGTCCGCTGGTTTCTACTGTTTAGACTGTTACGTCGCCTTGGAGTAAAAACCTCGTAAGTGTAAAAGAAGTAAATTTTCAGCATTATTATTTCGTGCTAAATATTTGGTTGATTTCGCGGAAAATCTAATCATATTCAGCATATGACCATGTAATGGGGCCGAAATGTATCGACAGAAGTTTTTCTAAAGCATCTGCAGGGGCGCTGACGCAGCATTTTGTATTCGTCGTACGCGTAGCGCCCGGCGACTCCAGTTTGCCCGCAACCACCAGACTATAGACGCGCTCCCAATCCAAATTCATACTCCATTGTAATTTCCGCAAATAAATAATTATGCAGTTCATCGCCGTTTAATTTCTCTCCGCACACACACTGTCTTTTTGAGTCCGATATTTTTTTGCACTTAGAGTCATTACGAACACACAAAACATCATAAATGTGCTTAATTATTAGATTTCAACTCAACAATTAATTATTTTTTTAAATTATTTATTAAACAACAATTATTTAAATTATTTTGGTTCTGGTACCTGACAGCGCCGACTTACTGAAGTACTAGTTTGGGCAAGAAAACATAGTTTGTCTGACGACAACCAAAAATTCGAAGACGGGTATTCAACCGACGAAAAAAATTTTTTTTTATAATTCGCACTGGACCTTCCTGGTGGATTAAACGAGGAGAAGGCCTGTGTCCTCATAGCTGTGGTTTCGTTATAGGCTGGTTATGCTTCCTTGCCCAAGTACGTAAGTGTGTTTTTAATAAAAACTTTTTTCTTCATTGCAAGCAGGTTAATTGTTTGTTCAGACGTTTCGACTTAACGACGAGGTTACTGCATCATAGGCTACTTTGGTTGTCACTACGTTAGTTATACCTACACTGTATGACCCCAGAAATCCAGAAATACACCTCGATATTAGGTATTTCAAAATTATACGATATCGCGATGGGTCTCTTGTCAGACCTTTGAATAACGCGTGGGTATATGGTATCTGTTATTATAAGACTGAATATATTGATGCTACCCTATCAAAAGAGCCTTTCTTCACGGTCAACGGCCACACACTGAAACTTTATTTACATTACTGTCAGCATATTCGCCGGTCATTATAACTACCTAACGCGTTGTTACCGATGTAGGCATACAAACTAATGGTTTTCAGGTCAGGTTCAGACAGTTTCAGGTCGATTTCAGGCTGTTTCAGCAATGTGCCGTGATTACGTTTTATGGAGCACGCGGCCTATCGCCTTGACACCTTTACCTTAGCTAATATCAATTATTACAGCATTTCTGAAACGTTTTTGCTGTGATATAGCCAGGGCTAAGTTTCGACAGCAGGTCTTGCTGTTTTGCGGACAGAGATTCAATTTATGATTTATGGCTAGAAATTAAATAATGCGAGTTCCAAACCTAACAAACCCATTATTTTGCAATCAATCACTAAAAGCAATACGTAGGTAACACATTCGTCTGTCTCTAAATGCTTTCAACTCAATATATCACGACTTGATCCAATAAATAATAATGATTCATTTCCGCAGCGGTCAAAGCGGCTTTAAGGATATTTTTATAAAATCCTTAAATTATCAAATGTAAAAATCTGAACAACAAACATCCTTAATGCATTTCCTTGTTATATCCTTGATGCAGCGAGTGCGGGGCAGCACCAACAGCCTCTTGGTCACTGTGGCCGATAGGGCGCAAGGTCTAATACTCAGGCACTGGACCACAACACAAGTATTTCCCTCAAATCGTGCCTTGAAATAATTTTTGTGATTAATGTGTTATTGCGTATTTATTATTATTATTATGAGCCTGTTGTGTCCCACTGCAGGGCAAAGGCCTCCCTTCCTTTTTTCCATTTTTCTCTGTCTAGAGCTATTTCAGCTATTTGATTTTATTTATTTATTTTATTTTATTGTATTATTAATGATGTTGACATGATTAATGACTAATGGTGATTTTGAAGTTATTATTATTAATTATTTTGACATTATTATTAATTATTTTAACTATTCCAAATAACACCAGTGTTTTAAGATGTGTATTACTAACAAACTGGATTGTATGATCTATAAAATAAATTTATTATTATATTAAATATATAATCCCATTAATGTAATTATAAATTAGAATTTCAGTTTATTCAAAAATAGAGATAATCAAATCATAGGACGCAATTAGTGAGTGACAATACAGATTAGCATGTGTTTTAAGTCCCATTTGTTAACATTTTTATTGCTTTTGTAACAAAGTATCCCCAAATTATTATAATAAGATACTCTTCTAGCCAAGGTGTTTCCTCTTCAAGCATCATCAGGTTTGTTACCGCTATGGCATTAAAAGCGGTAAAAGTTAAGTAGTAAATTGAATTAATACACGGCGCGGCGCGGGCGCTTCTTAGAAGCCAATTAGCTAATGTGGCTGGTGTCAAAGTACCCTTCTGAGTTCTAAAAGTTATAATATGTGAGGCAAATATGACGACGAAGACTTCGAGGTGAAACAGATTCTTAGGAAGACCGTATTAAAGACCTGCTCAATTTGGCCTTCTTTATTTTTGGGTTCGAAGGAACATCCTGAGAGGCAGTCAGTATATGTCAATCGTAGCATCAGCGGCATCACTGCAGATAGGTATCATTCATTTTGTGTTCTTTACACGTCATGTATGTAAAACATGACGTGTAAAGTTGTAAATAGGTCCTTCAGCGGTAGTTACTGCTGGTGGTTGGTAGGTTAGGTACTAGGTAAGTCACAATACCCAAATACCAATGGGTATGTGGGTCAACAGACTATGAGTGATGGAGTAGGGATTTTTAGAGAATTTCCCTACATTATGAAGGTGAAGGAAGTTGTGACTAATTGATTTAGGTAAATACTAGTATTTACCGCGTCATTTGTTGGTTAAGTAAACATAGGTGGGTATGTTTCGAGACAGTGGATTTAAAAGCAAAATATTTGGTTTTAAATAGAAAATCTTGGTTTACAAACTTTCGCGATGGTTGTTTGACCTCGAAGGGAGCCCAATTAAGAAGGTATCTAATTGTTAAATTCGTTGGCTTTCCTGCTATAAAGGGTGTAAAAAGACTCTTAACGAAGCCGAAAGGCCTTGTTCTCCCCGTCATTGCGATCATTTTTTTTTGTTCTAGACCATACCTGGGAACCTTCTAGTTACGGAGATATTGGGGGTCAAAGTTCGTTTTTCACAAGTTTTTTTTCAAATACATGTTTTTAATGTAATTCCTTCACGACACCGTACTATTCAATTCATTCAGCACAATGTTTTGAATGCGTTACATTGAGTCATACCGTAAAACGTGATTTTTCACCCCAAAAAAAAAGTCGTTCCCAGCAATAATTTTTGCCTAAAGTTACTTAGTTTGATGTACAGAATGCTTGGTTGATGGCTTCGTGAAGAGTCTTTTTACACCCTGTATACTTAGGTATACCTACTGTTAGTAGATAGCTAAGTAAGAAAAGATGATATCTAAATTACCAGTCGATCTGATGGACACGGACATCCGCTCGCTTAACGAACTCATTTCCGTACAGGCAACGATCCCTATCTACCTCGTAAGTTTGGTCAGACTTATAACGTGATGGTGTTTTTACATAAAGGTATTGCGAAGGGGTGATGGTGGCAGAACTATTTGGGTAGGTACCTATCAATATTTAGGCCCGTAGCACAGAACGTCGCTCAATACTTAAGCAAGCATTGCTTAAAATTAGTTTTAACCAATCAAATGGCTTGAATCTAGTTTTAAGTAAATGCTTAAGTTTTGAGACGTTAGAAATGGGTAGAATAGTTTTTCCCAAAATATGAAGATTCATCTTGATATTGCATCTAGTAGTTCTGAGTAAAAACATATAGATCCACGTAATTATGCATTTTGTTAAAATCCGCTCGGGAACAATCTGCAGAATGCCGCAATGAAATCCGCGAAATCCCGCCAACTGCCTCGGGCGAGACCGGTTGTGAACAGCCTACTACACGTTTTACAACCTGTCACTGTAACTTGCATACATATTACCTATATATGTATATACATAGGCAGCAGGTACCCGATACCGGTATACCTACAGGCGTAGGGATCGTGTTCTGTGCAGCCAGTCACTGTTGATGCACCATGCATCGATTAATACTCTATCGACGGAAACACGGAGCGCGTCAATCAGGCGGAGATACAGGAGATGAGGAGATACTGTGTTATTTGTCAGTCAAATCACAAGGTTGACACGTGTCGATGGACTCGATTGGTGTAGCATAATGCGTGAAGCGATTCATTTTTACGATCTCACATACAATCGTTTCGATACGAATGAGTTCACTTTACTTTTCTTAGGACATTTTGTAGTTACAATAAAACTTTATATACGAAAACATCCGTGCTAACAATTTAATAGGACTCCCAAAAACTGTTGATAGCAATCTTATTGGATTTTTATACTTTTTTTTGTTATACACGTTAACGTGGTTTAATTACTATATTTTATCGGTGAATATTATTTGCAAACTGATTTATGTGTTATCTTTTTATAATCGTTAAATGGCGACAAAATCAACAATAAATATTTCAGTATTTACCTCGCTTGAATAATAGTCACCTATCACTATAAGTAATTTTATTTATCGCAGACTTGGTGTTTACCAGCGGCAGAGGGAAACAGGTTGTTTTTGTTATGATAATAATCTATTATCACGCTGTATCAAACAAAGAGATAGGTACGTAATGCAAACAGTGCAGATGAAGAGATTATACCTTTCCCATTGAGCTGGGTCTTCAGCCTGGTTAGCTCCCGCGAGCGGCTGCGACTACGCCGGTGCGCGGCGATCCTCCGCGGCGAGCGCGCCATCGCGCTGTCCACAGCCAGGGTGAGGGGCTCAGGCGGCTGCCGTCACACGTGACTGACATGGAGCCTCACACGCATGGCACAACGGCACGCACTCACTGCACTGCACTCAGCTGACACAGTAAACAGCCGGCATGCGGCACTCCGACAGACACACACTGTTTGTAAACAAATTTTCGCGCGAAATCAGAACTCACGACGAGACCGAGTACTTTCAAGAAACTCAAAGTACAAGCTAGTAGTGTGACGATTCAAGGGAGAAGTTGCGAGTAGAGAAGTGAACGAGTCGATACGTAAGGTGGTAAGGCACGAGCGTCGTGTGGAAGGCACTGTGAGGCACTGAGCCAGCCGCGAACGTGTTGTGGCGCGGCACGCCGGCTGTGCGCGGCCACAGTGCCGGCGGGCAGCGGTACGCTCCGCTCGCAGCCGCCCGCCCGTCTCGCGGGCACAGCTACGTGCATCACTGATAACACGCACACGTTCGAGAATCACTGTTCTAAACCGCTAGCCATAGTTTTTGTCTACAATTAGGATTTCTAGAGCACACAGTTCCTGTTTGAGAGGCTGGACCACGACTCTACATATAAATTTTGTAGGGACAAGCTGATATTGCTGTCAACCCCTTCTATGCTTGTGAGTTTGTAACAGGAATTGGTTCATATCGATAGAGCAATCGTGGGGGATCGAAAGGACGAACTCTTGCAAGCCCGCCTGTGCCTAAACTTTGTGCTATGCTCGCTAAATTTTGGTGTAGGCTAGCTACTGTTAATCACAATAATTATCAGGAATCTTGTATTTCCGTGGAAGTATGAAGTCATGAATGTGCGAAGTAAATTAGCAGCGGTTAACGAATGCCTTCACGAACGCAATTAGTTCAATCTTCATTATTGGAATATTTGAGGAGAGCCCAAATACTCAGCTTTGTTGTACCAAGCTACCAAGGTTGCCAGGTACTAGAGGTCACAGGCAGTATGAAGTCATGGTTATCGGAATTTGGGCGCTGCACAGGATTGTTTCCAAAGAGGCGAAAAACATAATTGGTGAAATTATGTCAAGAAATATATGTTTATGAAGTGCTCTACCATCCTGCCAGGGCTGCGTGACTGTTCGAAAGAGATACCGCGGCCCTGGAACACAAACGGCAAAGAAGGAACATGGATGGGTTTTAGTCGGTACAAGTCTGACACTCCCTTCCGCTATGCCCCGAGCGGGGGAAGTAATAAATTTGATGATTTCCAATCCGAAAAAAAAAAATAGTGCTCTACCATGCTAGGGCTCAAGAGGTAGGTAGGTTATCCGAGATATTGAGAAGAAGATACAAGTGTGAATGGTCCTGCGGAAGCGGACACATAAGGCAAGTAGAGTTTGTGAACATTGCGAGGCCGTACAGCACGTGAGGCTCGTGGCTAAATAATAACAGTCGCACCCGAACGGGGCGATCTTTAAAGTTAAAGAACGCTTTCCGAGATCGAGGTCGATCCGTGGATAAGTGACCATCCAATCCATAGCGAGTTACCTCCGTGTCTCTGAAACCATGTAGGTACACCGTTGGTCCGGTTAACAACCCAGAGACTTGGTAATATTACCCAGTAACTGCCACTTACTGGTCGATCCAAGTAAGCAGCCACTTCTTGTCAATTACTGGTATTCAGCAGCTCATGGGCAGGCAGATAGATGGATAGAAGTCGAACATCATAATAATTTTTACCCCTTTGCGTTGATAACATTTCAATTATGTTTACGTTTTACCATGATGGCAGTGCGTTCGCGTCGCCTTTAATACATTTTCCTTCATTGAGATTAATAGGTGTCATTAGTAGGTATTCACTTGACCCACTTCTCGTGAATGACAGGTCACGGAAGGAAGTACCTACTCCTAGTGAGTGATAGGTATGACATTATGTAGGTAAGGCTTCAGGCTAAGTGGAGCGACGCTCACGGGTGGGTGACTCCACTTACATGGCTAGATCAGACTGGCCGGGAATCGACTTGAATGGCACGCGGTTAGTGCACAGCATGGTGCGGGGTTCGAGCGATGACATTTAGTTCCTCTTTATCTAAGTACATAGATATCATCATCATCATCATTTCAGCTGAAAGACGTCCACTGCTGGACATAGGCCTCCCCCAAGTGTCGCCACATTGACCGGTCCTGTGCGACTCGCATCCAGCAGTCTTCACCAGGTCATCAGTCCACCTAGTGGGAGGCCTTTCAACACAAGGTCTTCCGGTTTACGGTCGCGACTCCAGATCTTTTCGGCCCCATCAGCCATCTGTTCTGCGAGCAATGTGCCCTGCCCACTGACACTTAAGTCATACGTCGTAAGTTATCTACATAATACCGAGTCAAAATTTTCATTTTCCTGTGATCTAAATTCAAACTGCAGGATAACTGGGTGTCTGGGTTCTTACTTCAGAATGGTCATCTGGTTCAAATTGCATTTTAGCGATTATTTGCCTTCATTCATAGACAAGTAGGCGTAAGACCTACCTCATACGACTAGAAAAGTAAACGTATCTTATACACACAGGCACCTACTTACATAGGTACCTACGTCGCGTGCGCAGATTTCCCTCGCAGAGTAATTAACACATTCTCGAGTGTAATGTGTCCTACTGTCGTTTAAACGCACTTGCAGTAACAGGCCACTGCTTACCTACATTTTTGACGTAAGATTTATCTTCGTACTCTGTTTAATCACGGAATGAGAACTGCCTTCAGGATATCTAGTGCAATCGTTCAGCTCTATTTTCATTAGGAGATTTTCTGAGTTTAACTTCAACAATTATAAGTATCGCAGTCCTCCGTACCTAACTAGGTAGGTAATATACAGATAGTGGATCACGGTAGAACAGTCTTTAAGAGGAAATAAGGCTAGCGGCGTTTAGCCGATACAAACGTATTCCCGTTCTCTACCAGCAAGACCAATGACCAATTCCATCTCTATTCTACAAATAATAAACAAAGCTCTTTCCATACAACTCGACATGTTTTCTGCCCGAGCATGGGCGACCCGTAGACTCGAGTTTCCATGAAGACAAAGACAGAAATTATATCCATAGCAACGGAGAAGTAGCTAGTGATGTAGATATACTACGAATCTCGACCGTCGTGTCACTTAGTGTTGGTGAAAACCGGCCTTTAGGCATTGTGTTGTTGAAAACGGGCATTAGTCATTGAGTGAGGTGTCACTTTAGTGTTGGTGAAAACGGGCATTAGTCATTGAGTGAGGTATCACTAGTATTGGTGAAAACAGTAATAAGGTATTCAGGTAGATGTCACTTAGTGTTGGTGAAAATGGGCATTAGGCATTATCTGCTAAAATGATTGCCGTACTCAGCAGGGAGATCAAGGGCCCCGGTTAAAGCTTGTACACCATGCCTGACGCATTCCTTTCGGAGTTAATTTCATTCTTCTCGGCCTACAAACTGAGGAGACGGTGATTGTAGGATTCCGACATGTTTTTAAAATAATCTTGTATAGGTCCGACGAATGGGACAAACTGCCCGCGTAGCATGACCACCGTAGAAATGGCAAAAGAATCGACAAAAATGACAGATTGTGGAAAGATTTCTATCGTCGCAAGCACGGCGATCGATGTTAGAAATGTAGAAAAGAAACGTTTCTATTCTTATAAAGCATGGCGACAATTTTTTCTCTACTTTTGCCACTTGCACATCGGACCTAGACAAGATTATTTGTATAACTTTTATTTGTGTTTGTGAGTTACTTTTATTTTAAAAACATGTCGGGGTCCTACCGTCGCTATATCTCCTCAGTTTTTATGCGAGAAGATCGAAAGGAAGGCCAAAAGGAACTTTTAAATTTGTTTATTGCCACAATGCGAAAATGAACAAAACTACAGCTTTCCAATGTTTCAATTTGATTTTATTATTCAAACATAATTTAGTTTGTCAACAAACTACAAATTCTTCTTCCACATCTAATAAAAGTCTTCACTTCATCTGAGTAGTCCGAAACAGATAAAAAAACCATACGAGTAATACGTTTCATTGTTGCTTTGAGTTACATTCAAAAGGTTCTAAAAGTTGTACATTTGACACCTTTTTTTTTTTGGTTAGCTAAACGTAATATTATCGTAGGATTCTTAGAATATGACGGCACGGTTGGTGCAGTGGCTGAGCGATTGACTGCTGCGCTGCGTGTCGCGGGTTCGATTCCCGCACGGAACAAATATTTGTATGGCCTACAGATAGTTGTTCCGTGTCTGGCTTTTTGTGTATTTGAGTTTAAATGTTTGTGAACGCACCCACGATACAGGAGAAATTCCTAGTGTGGGGCAACGTTTTATAAAAAAAATATATATATTTACATCACTAGCTACTTCTCCGTTGCTATGGAAAGACTGTCCAGTGGTGCCGATTCCCTTGTTTACAAACTAAACCAAATTTAAGTTCAGTGCATCTTTTTCTTTCTATTTCATTAAGAAAAGGACAGAAGATACATTTTAGTTTAGTCCTGTCAAATTAACCCGCGCCTGACACAAGTTTAGACGTGATTAAAAAGTTGATTACTAAAATTACATCAAATTACGTCAGGTGCTGACTAATTTGACAGGACTAAACTAATATTTATTCTCTGTCCTTTTCATAATGAAATAGAAAGAAAAAGATGCACTCAACTTAAATTTAGTTTAGTTTGTGAACAAGGGAATCGGCACCAATGTCTATGTCTGACTAATTATCTACGGGTCGCCACAAGCTCGGGGGCAGAAAACATGTCGAGTCGTATAGAAAGAGCTTTGTTGATTCTTGGGGTAGAATAGAGAATTGCCATGCTACGCGGGCTGGATGTCTTCCTTGAGAATTGGAAAGAAGTAGCACTCTTCTGTCGACAAAACCCTTTTCCACGGTGGTCATGCTACGCGTGCTGGAAAATAAAACGGGTAGGTAGGTCGAGTAGTAAGTAATTAAATCGACTTCTATTTAGTAGCTTCTTTCTCCTCCAAAAAACCATCTAGTCCTCTAAATTACTAGGTCAGCCACCATCAATGTGCGCCTTAAACTATATGAAATGTATGCCTAAGGATAATTCAGGCACAATTATGAGTTTTGAATGTATGATAAAATATGAGTGCCAAACGATTTTCTGCGAAATGAAGTTTATGCTATCCAATGTTATGCAAAATAATATTATGTCATTAAAAGTTCGGCTATAAAGGGACCCCTAAAAGTACCATCTCAGCCACCAAATTATTTTAATAATATTATCTAAGTAAGCTATCCAAGCATGGGTTTTATTTTTAACCGACTTCCAAAAGGAGGAGGAGGAGATTCCTTTGAACTAGTATTACCAGTGTTTTCATATTTTATTGTTGTCACCGCGCTTCCAATTTTTTTTTGTTTTCGCTTTTGTCATGTCCATAAGCCTCGTTCGTCTCCGTATTTCGGCTCTTAATTTTTCACCCGGTCGTAAAGGGAGGTGGAGCCCAACATGGCTCGTTCCATAGCTCTCCGAGTGACTTGCATGCGATGGATAGTTTATTTGGTGAGCGTCCCAGTTTCAGACACGGTCATTACTGGGAGCAATACATACTGCACACTACACGAAGATGCGAATCCTTAAGTTCATGGGCACCCGGTTCGACTTGAGAGCTCGTCGAAGAGGTTACCGAAAGCAACCCAACCTAGAATCGAACCCGCGATGATGCAATAGTGCAGTCACCAATCGCTCAGCCTCTGCATGACCAAAATATTTTGAATTATCCTGTTGTAATTTAACTCAGTTTTTAACCCTTTCCCTGCCAGATTTTGCTACAGTATTCGTGCCCCCAGGGCCAGACGTGTTTAGGTATAATTTCGAACAGTGTTGGGAAATCTGAATAATTGTTATCGATATTAAATAAGTACTAGCTCTTGCTTGCGACATCGTGTTTAAAACCTTTAGGTAAAGCCGTAGGTATATAGATTGATGCAAAATAAAACACTCATATGTTGTTGACAAGCAATCTTTAATAATAGGTAATTATAATTAACACACTTGAAATCAATTTTTCACTCATAATCTAATCAGCCATAATTTATTATTTCAATATTCCGGAGATGAACACGGTCGGATTTCTTCTTGAACTTCTTCTGTTGAATCTCCACGGGCATGGTATATTAGATTAATAATTTTCATATATAATACCGAACGCATATCTGGTCGAACAGTCTCCATTTCGAATATCGTTTTACATTTTGAATATCGTTTGGAATGTAAAATCGTCAAGTATATGTTGTCCAGCTTTGCTTTCATTTTATTATATTTTATCAAGTCTAAAATTATGAGAACACTAACTTACCGATTCTTCATCGCTTGTACTACTCGAACTGGAACTGTCAATGTTGATATCTCCTTCTAAAATATTCAATAATTCGTCGTCTTCCAGCATAACGTTTCTCAACACTAAGCATCCGAAGCGTACTTGTTAACACGGGGACGGCGCTGCGGCTACTGATGTTTACCAACAAATATGGCGTCCGTGTCGCTTGCGCCGCACGGAAAATCACGGTGATGGCGGCCAGTGTCCGTCAGGCTGTAACTGCATTAGTGACGCCCCAAAATAATATCGACACCAAGAATTTTTTTTTTTTGATTTCGTAATTTTCTACAGATTCTCTTCAATTGTTGTCCATTATCCAAATGACAAATTTAAAAAAAGCCATTAAAGGTTTAATTTATAGTCTAGACATGGTTTAACAAGATAATTAATAATTTAAAACCGTTGCTTTTTTATTATTTAGATTCTACTAGTGCATCACTAGCCCACTTAAAATTACGGGTTCGGCGCAGTGTGTCAGGGTTGTAAAAGCACCTCATTTGATTACTGCATTTAGATTTCATTGTTATGAATCAAAATGATGAGCCTGAGTTTTAAAAGTTTTATTGTTGTAAAGTACACATCCTGAAGTATTATAAATAATATCAAATTTCTTCAGTTTTTTTAAATGTAGTTAAGAATTGGACATCGAAAAAATAGAACTTAATATTACGGGATTAGCGCCACGGACATCAGCACCAAAACACTGAATATTACGGTGACGGCAGGGAAAGGGTTAAACATGTTTCGGAAAAATATCGAGTACTTACTTAGGTATCATACAAACCGCCCCACAGATCGATCCAGAATCCATCAGATTAGGTTCCAATTGCGCTACATATTATTACTTATTTCAGTTTATTACTTTTTTCTATTGAAGGTATGTAACTTCATCATCTAGCCTAGCCATTTCCCAAATATGCTGGTTTCCAGTCTACCTGGATGCAGCTGAATACCATTTTAGATATTGTTAACAAGGACATGCCAAATAGTTATGTGAAACAAGAAAAGGAATAGGATAGGATAAAGGAGGAAGGAGAATGAATTTAAATAAAACTGCCATTTAAAGAACGAGAACAAATTATATAATTTATATCTGTTACATCCACAAGTTAAGAGCCGAGGGCGCCCGAGATGTGGTGAGTTGGCCAACAATGGCCCATGGCCAGACCCCACAATGGTGCAAGAGATCACAATACGGTACCCACGTTGATCCATAATATTGGTGTTCTCAAGTAATTCTTAAGGCGTCCAGACCAACGGGGTACTATACAATTCTATTAAATATCCAATTAGGTTAGGGTCAGCATGTCTAATAACATGCAATCAATTTAGATTTACATATCTATGTATGGAAAAGTACCTATCCGTCTCAAAATATAGAGGTCATTTAATAAATCTGAAGGAATTTTGAAAACGAATAGCTTTGTTAATAAATCAAAACTAATTAAGAATGAATTTCGTTTAAATACGCATTCCTTTATTAAAATGCTTATAAAACATTCATTCGAATCGCTTACAGTTCTTGTTAGACATAAGAAATTATACAAATAATTATTGAGAATACCTAACGGCTAACTAAACCTGGATGCCAGAATTCCATACATTGATTTCAGTAACGAGTGATCTTAACAATTTTGATAAAGAAAATAACCTAGTTAGGTATTTAAATGAACATAATGTGACTCCTGTACAACTGTGAACTACCACAGCGTAACACCACATTATACACTTAGTTCGCAATCGTTTTGACTTTGACTTACACCGGACAACATTCGCCAAGTTTAAGTCCCATGGAACAGAGAGTTAGCTTATTGTCAGGTCAAGTTTTGGACTGGTACTGTCACACCCCTGATTGAAAAGTCCAAGACTTCCCCTGGCCTGTGTTGAATTTTTATTTATTTTAATGAACAGTAGGTACAATAATTTTAAATTTAAATCTCTATGTACATGGTTGGTTTATGAACCACCACATCTCACCCGCCGTCGAAAGTAACCACAAGTTTAAACAGTTAACAATAATAAACTGTTAGAACATTACGTGACAATATCAGTTTCAAATATTTCCTTAGCGACATGTAAAGAGTTTGAAAATGTAACCTCTTTCACTACGTATCACATTTATTTACTTTAATTAGGTTCAAACCACTGTAACTACTCATGCAACCTACTTGTGTTTAACGTTTTGGGGGATTTCCATGATTTATATGAAAATACAATGTTAGTTATACAAAATTACTGCGTGGAAGCTAATTGAACGCATTTTGCAGTAATCAGTAAAGTTAATTTAATTAGGTACAGACGTTAGATGCACTAGAAGTAAGCGGGGGTATTTCTCAGTGTACCTCCCGCCCATACATCTTGAAACATTTTCCCTCTTCACGTTAAACCATAACTAGCGTCTATTGTACGATGAATACATGACTTAACAAAGCTGCAATGATTATAATTTGCTCAAAAACTGTCAAAATTGACTGACTAGACCATATTTAGTAATGCTAAATCAATGAATTTTGTGCCAATGGTGTGATTCAATGATCAAGTGCACGTTACGCACAGAGATTCATATACTTAAGTGCTTCAATATTCGATTTATGTTGAAATTTTCATTTAAAAGTTTTGTATATCGATTTACGCATCGAGAAATAATAAAGAGGTATTTTCATTGAATTAATAAATATCTACTTATTAAGCGACATCACATATTAGACGCATGTACATATTGTGTATGTTAATAATTGTTTATATATTATGTACACTCATGTAAGCATATTATTATGTCAAACTGAAGACAACACTGAACGACCGAGTTAATAAAGCGTTATAATATGTACATACTCGGTTACACATTCATTGTTATAATACACATTGTGACACAACATAACATAGGCCATGTATTAACTTCAACTATTGAGAAACATTATCAAATAATATCGAGGACTTCGAGTATAAATTGTAAACTAAATAATAAATGTAAATCGACTGGGTCTTCCAACATTTGTTTCTTCACCTATAGTTAAAGTGTAATTATGACATAATTATGGACATTACATTAATTGAACTCGGCCCGGCTCGACAATTATTTCTATTTATTATGATAAAAAATGTATAATATAATTAGTAACTTCAACCGAAATTAACTTTTATCTCTTTGAAGTTTTAAGTCTTTAAACTTTTAAAAGTAAAATGTAGAAAGACCCCACAGATATAAAAATAAATTATAATTTACACAGTTTATGTAATTCTCCTAACTATTTTAAGCTGAAACAACATTGCAGTATATGGAATTAATAACTTATTATTTCTTACCTACCAAGAAAACTGTACAAACAAAGATAATTATAACAGAAGGTTCTAGTAGCCAACTACACGGAAATTATACGATCAAGTCTTTTGGTAGTCAAAGGCAGAGACTTTGTTCCGTGATATTTCAATAATATATAATTGAGAACGATTCCATCGCTCGCTGCGACTCCACAACTACCAACCGATATAAAACTCAATACTTGAGGTGGAAAGTACGACTTGCACGTTTCAGTAAAAACTTAAAATACAGAGTTTTAAAAAAGATTTTATCTAATTTTTGGTCTAGGATTTTAAAATCATGATTCCCTGTGACCGAAAGTCGTAAAATATTCAAAATAGATAGAAAAACCGGAGATGATGTATACCATCTACAGTCATTATGCTATATCTTGTATACATAAGTTATTTATTTATATATCATATAGTAATATAGACGTCGTGCATGCGTGTGCATGCCTACGTTAAGTACAGTAACACTAAACATTCATTATAATATTTGTCATGTCGGATCATCAATAAATAATTATAATATGTAACAATACTGTTCGTCTGTGACGCTAACTAAACAACAACAGTGATATCGTTTCAGAGTGTGAGTGAGAAGAGTTTGTACGTGTGTGGAGTGTGTGTGGGCAGGCGCAGGCGGCGCGCGCTCACGAGTGGAGCGGCCTCGGCTGCCGCGTGTCGTACGCGCGGATCATGTCTGCCTGCGACACGCTGCCTCCTTCTTCTTGCGAAAACGCGAACCCGTCTGTTTTCACACACATCCATAATTATTATCATATCAACGCACACATATAAATCTAAATAAATAATATAAATCATTAACTAATGGTGTAAAAAACGGCAAAAATGAACACTTAATGATTCTATCCGAATCAGCGTGATGACACTATACAATCGTGTGATAAACACAATCTGTGTGAACTGAGAATTTAAAATAAAATGAATCAGTACCTTGATAATTCCTTGAATAGGTCTGCAGTAAGTAAAGGGTGTCTCTCTATTGTGTTACGCGTCAGCGGTGCGTGGTGTGCCACGGAGTAGGGAACTCATGGAATGCTAATATGTGGCTAACCTGCGGAGGCCTGTCAAAGCTCATTGTAGACGGCGTGACCAAAGCTATTTCTCAATTTGACCAATGAGGTCAAGCTATTTTAAAATAGAAAATGACAATAACAGATTCTAACTAATGACTAAGTTCGGCTATGCTGATGCGATTAATTGCGCAGTTGCCATTTCTATTTTGAATAATGTCCCACACATTAGCAGTCCACGAGTCGTGTCCATGGAGTACTCACGCGACAGTTCAAGCTCCAAGGCGGCGCGCGTGGCGGTGCGGCGGCTGAACACGCTGCGAACGTTCTGCAGCAGGCGCGCCGTCTCCGTGAGGCTGCCACACAGAGCTCGCGGTGACTACTGAACTTTGCGCCCTACGCCCTACTCGCCGTCCGAGAGGGCCGGACGTATGCGCCGTCGAATAGGGAACTACTATACATGCTTACGACTAAAACGTATCTTCTGATGCTTTAAAAAAGTCATTCCCACATCGCCGACAATGTCTAGTAACCATGGGGCAAAAATTTCATAACCAAACATAAAATAATGAACCATAACCAATCGATAGAAGTAACAATAGAGTTAAGAAGCGTGAGTGTCGCGTACCCACGCCGCGCCGGTCGCGTGTCGGCGGTGGTACGGTATGCAAGCGTCTGCCAAGCCATGCAAGCGACGTACCGAGGTACTTACACGTGGCGAGCCGGACGAGCGCGTGTCTCGTGTCCGCCGCGCTGCTCGGGAACAACCACCATCAGTTAGTACACACACCTCAATACATGCCAATTCAGTTTGCAGACTGTACACATACGGAACTTGCAATATCTGCCCGCATATACACAATACTAGCACAATACAGAGACGCACAACAGAGAGAACACACGCACACAAATACACGTATGTAAGGCATTCTCTGTACGTATACGTGCGTCTGTGCGAGCGTGCGTTGACGCTCGTTGTATTTTGTAACCTGCTGTAACTATCTATTCTGTGTCATCACATTTTTAGCGACGGCAAACAAAGCTTGTGGTAATGTACCAACGGTGGGAGTTTTAAATGTCGTAGGTAAGGGACATTAATCGCGCTTTTGTATTTGGGTCATTCGGCTCAGCGCCGAAGGTTGAAAATCCAACAATATGCTCAATGTCCCTTTACGACATTTCAAATTCCCAACGCCGGCGTCGTGTAATTGTGCCAAGCTCAGTAATAAAACAAGTTCAGATGATGCACAGCCTGCTATCTGTCTGTAGGACACACCGCACACGAGAAAACTAATCCAATAATACTTGCAACAAAAATAGTAAGGTTTGTTAATACATTGTTAGTTACTTTGAGAAGTTAGGCAAATTGTTGGCAAACATATAACATTATTGGAGTAGCTTTAGATGGGTCAAGAAGAGTTGCCTATTTTCTATTAAAAAACAGTATTTCAACCTCAGTATCAACGTGCAGCGTGTCAGTTACAATTTTGAGAGGTTTCATCAACAATAGCCTGCATCAATGTCATGGTCGCTTGTATACGATTATAATGTGGTAATCGCCACATTCAGATCATTACATAATATCGAGTTAAGACAAAACATATTGGAAGACGCGATCAAGTAGTATTTATGAGTAAATGAGACAACAATATGATCTAATGAGCTGCCTAATATCTATGTTTTATCTCAAGTGGCTTTTCACACGTTCTAACTGGATAGTGTGTTCTAAATACCTGGTGGCAACGGATATAGTGTTCGTATGAAAATTTTCACCATGGTAGGACCATGCAATGAAATCATCCATACTTCTCATCACCGGGTACGCGGCGAACAAAACCGGTTCTGGCCAACCGGTAACCGTTTACTGATTCCCAGAATTCGAAACGTGTGTAAAGGCACCAACAGCAGCTACATCGGTTAGTAATAGCACAGTAAATGCACTAACATAAATCAAATCGCATACCGAGCATCACAAGGCCCATACAAACAGATCAAGCATTATTTTGGCATTACTTAGGACTACAAGATACAACACGGAGTAGTTTCAACAGTTTTATTAAAACAATCATGTAAAACAGGGCACTCCCCTCTTCGCGTACTTACAATACTTTGTACAAGCTACGGTGGTGATGTCGTAGTCACGTAGACAAATGAAAAGTCGTATTAGCAGTTATGATAATGTTGACTAGACACACTTGTGCAGAAACGACACTTTGAAATCAAGTTCGCGAATTCTGGATAAAAAATGTGGTTAAGAACGAGTTGGACTTGCGTAATTTGACCCAAGTTCAAGTTCGGACCCAACCTCTACTGAGCAGTTTATAGAACAGTGGCTGGACTGTCTTAATTACTGTAATCACAAACAAAAATAGGCGATCTTCAATTTCTTTTGGGTGCAATGGCGGCGCGGTTGACCAATTATAATGTGTGTAAATAATGGCTACCACTATACGCCGATGGAGGTGACCAAATTGCGGTACTTATATCCAAATACGACAAGATGTTTATACTTATCCTAATCCTAACTATAATATTATAAATGCGAAAGTAAGTTCGTTTATTACCTTTTCACGCCTAAACTACTAAACCGATCATCCTGAAATTTTGCATAAGAGTACGTTGTCAGGTGTACAAAAACGGACATTAAAGTTCATATGATAATAGATGGCGTCACATGTCTTTCGAATTCGAATTGATTGTCAAATTCTAAATTAACGAGAGCGAAGCCGAAAGTAAAAGCTAGTAAACTTTATATTTTCAAAATAATTTAGTCAATCGTTTCTGCACAAGTAGGTATAGTCATCAAGTCAATACACCTACACATGAACATACAATAAGCTGAAGCTTCGCTACCATTCACCTTCAAGTCATGCCCATATTATTGGTTTGTTTTAAAGTATGACTAAGGTGTTGCCAGCGTAACTCCAGCATAAAAAGTGAAAGATTAAAAAGACAGAAACGAACAAAAACATGAGTGTTAAGATGAAATAATAAAACTAATGAGTATTCCGGCTGGTTGGCGCCACTCTAACTTAATTATAGCTCCTAATTACTATTTCGATTAGTACGAATCATAACGGTTCTAATTATTATTAAATAATTAGTCTTTCTGATAAGAATAGATTGTTCTTGACTTAAAGTTCACTGATTAGTAGGGATCGGATATATTTTTAACTAAAATAGGTACATTGTTTTCCCGGCAAAGAGTGCTAAAGTATGGAAGCGGCTTCTTATAATATATTTTTTTCCCGATATTGCGGGATTTCATAAAAAATATATGGTGTGTAATATTCCTAAGAATAATGAAAATTTCTATTCTGCTTAAAACTAGGCAAGAAATTTTTGGAAACACGTTGGTAAAAAAATGCATCAATTTTAAAATTTTGCTGCTGAATATTCAAATATAATAAAATGGTAAATATGACTGGGCTTAAAGCAATGATACTGGAACTCGCTCTCCATACTAATGAACACTCACGCTTTAGGTAAATATGAATCGAGTACCCGATCTCTACTGATTAGTGATGCTGTGGGTAACACTTCAAATATTGTTTTAGTATTCAGTGAGTACGAATATTCGGAATTCTTTTTTGTACTGGTAATTTGCTTCAGCTCTTGTTCTTCTGTGTCAAATGATCGATATCTTCCTTCCTTCTTATTTCTTAAAAACATATTTAATTTTGCCGATAAGTTTGTGCAATACTGACACAAGTACACAAGACAGATTCATAAACAGTGCTTTATAAGTGGCACATTGAGGTAACAAACACATAACATGATGTAACACATAACGCCAACCAGCTGCGGACATGAAATTATAACATTTACAAGAATTCATAAAAAAAACTACTAAAAATAAGCAAATAAAAGTAGCGCAGGGTCTATACAAATATTTACAACAACTACACAATATTCTGCGGATCCGTTTATTTCATACAAGTGTACATTATGGGTAACAAATAAGTACAACACAAAGAAACTAAATGTAAAATTTGATTTCATTAAACTTACTGTAATTTATCACAAACGTTATTTCTATTTGATTAATTAAATAACTTTAGATCATTAGGCCAAAGAACTGCTTAATTTTATTTCCTCATAAACATTTTTTTTATTTCATTCGTTGATCCCAATCTGTATCAGGCGGAAGTAAAAATAAATATTTGTACAATGAACTATACTACCCTAGTAGCTACCTAACTTTAGAAAGGAATCTCTCTCTTATAAATTATGTCATAACTGTACGTGATATGTTTTATGTTATTACGTACATAACAAGTGTAGAATTCAAAACATCACGCTACCTTCAAACGGGTATCGGTACGTACCAAACCTAAAAGTATGTTTCTTCGATCTCCCACAAAGAGATCATTATAACATATAAAGATCATAATATTATCCATACAATATTTTCAAGGGAAGAATGTCACACAATGTACATTTTGAACTGAGGATCAAAACTTACAAGTACATAAACCTAACTTATAATGATTGTATTGCACGAGAAGCCAGTACTCCTACTAAATAGAAAACGTTCAAACGTGTCACATATAAAAATATTCACATTTTTTTATACTACTAGCTAAATAGTACGTTATACGTAAATTGCGACGCTTCCACCGAACAAGCTCTGTGCCTCTCTGCTTTTACGCTAACTTGGGGCATAGACATCACTAGAACTATATTCATTGTAAATAAGTAAAAGTTTAGGAACCATTAGGAACCGCCCGAGTTAAATGGACGGCCGCTCTCTAGAACAGAACTACCTAGTCTATGTATAAATATCTTATTACAAATAGATTTTATCTGAACATACGACTAATAAAATACGTATAAAAAAATAAATTAAAATTTGTTTTAATTTGTAAAGTATAGTACTAAGCTTTAAGGTCTGCGTCTCGAAACTCCGTGCTTTTTCGGAAATACGCAGACGATAACGGTTATCAAATATGTTATTAGTGAAGAGCTACAAAAAAATATTGGCCGTTGGATCATGTGACATGTGAAATATCTATGGTAATATTACAATTCGTAGTAAATCGTCGTGCCATCCTCCGTCACGGCATACGAGTTTGATTTTGAGGTTTTACTGCCTAGGCGCGCTTTTTGTTGTTTCACATCAAAAAAGTATATTTTTCCACTGAAACGGCAACTCATCACCTTCATTGACAGTCACTTGAAATGGTAATATCTCCATGCACTTCAAAAATACCTTTGGAGTGATACATGATTAATTAAGGGCGACAGCCGGACTTGGGTAGCTTAAGATCGCAGAGGCGCAGAATTAAAATCGTAATACTGTATTGGCTCATAAGACAATATCGAAATGTTAACTGAGCGCTGAGCAGCTTAGGTAACTTATTTAGATTGTTAAATATTGAAGCATTATTGAATGATGTTTCGACAGCAGTCGCACAGAGCCCGCTCGGCGGCCGCGCCTGGACCAGTATCTCCAGTGCCCGTACAACTAACTCTGGCTCTCACACGAACTAACACCAACACTCCATCTAACAGTTTCACTAACTAGCCTTCTCAAGGACTATCTTATTATATATAAATTCCTCTTTTCAAGTGCACGTTACGCACACATATAAAACTCGTAAATTGTGGCACACTAATATCTCTCCACATCACAACTACAAATACTGGAATGTTATCATAGGAATAACTTATTACTTCTGGAAATTAATAATAGTAGTAATTGAGAGAATATGAATACGTTAACGCCGTATGAGCAACATTGTTTCTGCCCAGTGGCATTAGAATATCATCTATTCTAAACATTCTTGGATGTTTTAGTTAGTGTAATACGAATTCATAATAGGGTTTCGAAGATTCAAAGTATAGGAAGATCTAGATAAGCGTACACACTAGCGGCACTCGGAGGCTAGCAGCTGGACGAGAGCACTCGCGAGCGTTCACGCGGCGCGCGGCTACTAACATTAATATAATATTTACCATCTAATAGCACTTCCTTTTCTTATTCTTATCATATACTTGACGTACGCCCACCTCGGAATGAAAAGTTTACATTAATATCTACAACAGTATCACATCGGCGACATCTTCATTATAAATGCATACAAAATAGCGGAGGAAGATCTGAGGGAGGAATCTCGGAGGCGGGGCCGGCGGGCCAGCACGGCGGCACTACCGGCTCGACGCGGGCGGGCGCGGGCCCCGGGCCCCGAGCGGCGGGCCCCGGGCCCCGGGCGGCGGGCCCCTTGCCCCGGCGGGTCACACGACGTGCGGACGCCGCTCGGCGGGCGCCACGCCGGCGCGGCGCCAGCGCAGGCCGACGGGCGAGCCGCGCGCGTGCGGCTTGCTGCGCGCGCCACATCACAAGTTATTGGCGCCGAGCGTGGCGCCGTACGCGAGCCAAGACCTCCGCGCATAGGACGCGACGCCGGAGACCTCGACATACTATTCACCCGGCGGCGGGAGCCCCTCCGGGCGTGATACTTTTCCGTACCCGATCCCTCGTTTTTTGGGCTTACGTGTGTCAGAAACGGTATCCGCGCGGAGTTGCACGCTTACACTCATGTACCGAGTCTCCGTAACATGGAGTAGCGGGGGAGGTCGTGGCGAGCGTACGGGTGGGTGCGGGGAGGGGCGATGCAAAGCGAACTAAACACGTAACATAACGTACGTAGGACGGTGGCGTGCGTACTGACGCCTGGCGCCCGGCTGCCGGCTGATGCCGACCGAACGTTCGGCAGTACAGATCGAACAGTTGCTACTAATCAAGCGAACTACATAACATACGATATAAAAATAACAATACAACTGTGAAAACAACAAGAATTCCATAATTTAAATACTAAATTTTGCTATACATATAAAACTACAGAGTATAAAATCTAATCTAAACGCTTTACGTGATACATAGCGGCGTCAATATATAGGAAATCAGCCGGCAACGGTACACAAGGACGTACAGAATGCATAGAATAATGAAAATACGAGTGATATGATAGACAAGTACACGCCGCTAGAATACATGGCAGGCAGCCGGGTACATGTGGAGCTGCTGCAGTACCCTGGCGGCGTCTGAGCGACCACAGGACGATACACACGTGTGGAGATAAAAACGGGAAACAATAGCATTTATGTAGTATCTACAAGAACTAGCGATTTATAACACTTGAATAATAAAAAATACAATAGCAATCAGCTTCATAATTCGAACCGAGTATGTGTTACAAAAGTGCGAGGTAGATACTTCATACATACTAATATTTACGAAAAATATATACACGTCTATACATATACAAACTGTTAAATCAATCTGAATATTAGTAGGTCAATAGTCCAGTCTATTAATTCCAAAATAATGCAGACGTAGGAGCATACAGTCACGGAGGCAAAACACACGCATTCTGCTTGTTAACTATCGGTTCATGTAATTGTGTCGCTTTACTAACTTGCCAGTGGAATGCTCAGAATAAGTTATAAATATTAGAGAATTTCAAGTTATACACAAGCTTTACATTTCCAGTATAACGTGGCCTCGCTTTGTATATGTTATGGACGAGGTGATTAATGCGGGCATTATACATAATGTACGAACATTATGAATAATGCCTAGCTCTATCGGGCTATGTGATTAATAATATCTTAACTTCATTATTTATCACATTGCACGGTCATTATTATATTACTACAAGATAATTGGGCAATTTGATAATAAAGGTAAAGAAGAAGGGTACGAAGGGAACGACCCATAGAAAATTTACATAGGCCCGACACAAAATGAACGTGTCTGAATTATTTTGTAATATTAAATATAACAGAAATAAATTAACACTATTCTGAATATCAGTGGCTAACACCTCCATATTGCCGTTTGATTTTGTTCAGGCTAAATATTTGGTATATTTTTTTAATGAATTGCAATTATATCTATTTAAAATGACGCCAATTTAGATTAAAAAAAAAAAAACAGTCATCAACCTTTTAGCTACATTAGAGCTAAAATATTCTTAGCGCCGAGTTTTTCAATCGCGATTAACTTTTATCCGACGAATAAGTTTGTGATTTTGACAGTTTTTGTATGGACTGATTGTCAAAACGTCACATCTACACTTCAGGTAAATGTTATCTAATGATTGAAAAATCAGCCCTTAGTGGAAAACTATACAGGGTGAATTTTTTAAGTGGGCGTGAAAGGCCGAATCCGAAACTATGAGGAATAGTGTAAAATACTCCAAAGGAGTTTCAAGCCCGATTTTGATAAAAACTAAAACTGCATCTACATCATTAGATTTTTGAAAAAGGGGTGTTAAACAAAAATCGCCTGAACAAAAACATAAGACAATATTTTGGTGTTAGCCATTAATTTTGAATATAAAAAATATATATTTAAAACTAGCTGTGCCCGTGGCTTCGCTCACGGGAGCGCGTTTTCTTTTTGCATTATCAGGGAACATTACATGGGAACTTGAAGTCGTAGTATATTTCTATCATCCCTTACAAGTAGTGTACCAACTTACTGACTTGCAGGAGAATGATGATGATGATGATACTGACTTACTATTATCTTATTTAAACTAAAACCTGTCTTATATTATGTCTGCCAAATAATGAGTCTGATTGCTTAAACTTAGCTTTTTTTATGTTTTATAATATTATGTCATTTCTATAAAAAAAATATTAGACATGTTGTGTTTTTTTTTTTTTAATATGACTTTCCTTAAGTTTTAAATGCAAAAAATAGTAGATTCTTATTGTAGAAGTCCTTGATAATTAATCCAAATAATGAGTCTGATTATTTCAATGGTTAAATATTTAGTTTATTTAAAGTTAAATGACAATAACAATAAAAAAATAGTAATTAAACATGTTTGTATTACTCTTCCCAAAAGGTGATGGATAATATGTATAATGCCCGGTCAATTTGATTATTTGAATAATTCTTATCAAATTGCACTCTCATATTGGGCATTTTTCATAATGACCGGGCATTATGTATAATGCCCAATTTATCACTTGGTCCATAACATATATATTTTCTGTACAATGAAAGATCCGCATAAACTGGTTTTGTATAGCTTGATCAGCCGTCTCGCGTACTGTACTTTTAATACTCGGAACAAAACTCGGTGTGGTTATACTCTAAAGCCTGTTGGTACTAACACTAACTATACTAACTTTATGAAAAATAAATATAGCACTTGTAATTATGACCCTCGCACTGAGCCGAGAGTCAGAAATACAAGAGCCATTTATTTAAGTATCGCCTAGTGTAAGCAAGGAACCAGGCATTATCAAAACAAATGGACATAGAAAACAGCAGGTCGCATGTCTTCGCCAGTCCTTTTTTTCCGAAGAATTCTTTTTTTATAGCTTAATATTCTATTTAAAACACATTTCAAAAACGTATTCTGAGCATAATTATTTGAGATCACACACAGATTTGTCTTTAAACAAACAAACATAAAATAACATGTTTCCATGCTAGCCCAATAAAATTTTGTCACCCGTGCTTGTCAACCACCAGTGAACCTAAACACCAAATACCGTGCATTTAAATATGAATTGTGTGGTAGTTTGTTGTGTGTGCTCCCAGGGTTTATATAAAAATAATATAAAATCATGTCGAAGGAACGCACTCGATATGTCTTCTATTACGAAAATGCTCTGTCGTATTGTGTGTTGGTATACTTAACGCATCTTGTAAGAATAGAAGTCCTAAGTTACTTTATACACAAAAAATCTTATGTTTTTTTTTCAGTA
The DNA here is from genome assembly GCA_950005105.1 of Lycophotia porphyrea. NCBI lineage: Eukaryota > Metazoa > Arthropoda > Insecta > Lepidoptera > Noctuidae > Lycophotia > Lycophotia porphyrea. The sequence goes on from OX465392.1 coordinate 648,582, forward strand.
ACATTAAGGAGCGCCTAAATGTATGTCTAAATCAGTACTACACTCTTGAAATTTAATAAAACGAGCATAAACTTTATTATTATAAATAGGCACAGACTACCTCATTATTATGGTGTGTTTTCTGTTGTCTATACGTGAGGGTTTGTAATTGGGTTTCTAGTGACTATGGTTTCCTTTTTTGTTTGTTTTTATTAGCTGTAAGACCTACACTTACTAAATAAATAAATAAACGTCAAACGTAACCTATTTGTCTTTTCAACACCCCAAGTCACTTGACGCCCTTAAAAGTTTTGTCGCTACATAACACTTTCAGATAATTTTATTTTATGGCGGTCACAAACGTAACTTTATATACAGAGTGGTTGGTAATTGAGTGCAGGCCTTGAAAAATGGGTGGTACTAGAGCTCATTTGCAACAAATTTGGCCCCGATAACTAGGAGTCCTATCTGAGACATTTATTCAAGGCCATTCATTTCAAGGCCTGCACCCAAATATCACCCTGAATGTAGGAGAAAAAAACAAAAACCATACAAAATATTTTCATTTTGTATGGCAGGTGAAGCTCAGAACTCAGTTCGGATTGGAATGATTTGTTGAATGATTTGTTAGTGTGATGTTCTTCTTTCGTGTCGATGGTACGACTTGATTATAATTCCTTACTCTTATTTCACGTTAATCGCGGTGTCTGTGGCGTCTTTTAGGTCTTTTAAAGTGCAGCTGTTGGGACACTTCGGACACTCCAGCAATTGGGTCATCGTTTGGTCGGGAGCACCGCATTCACACTGTGTTGTAATGTTGGAAGGATCTTTCATTCCCCCTTTTGCCAAATTGTGTTTACAGCGGCCTACTTGGGTGCGTAATCGATTTAGTGTTTTCTAAACAGGCCACAGCAGATTATGCCCTGGAGGCAAATGCTCCTGGGGTTTAAGGAAATCGGTAGGTAGTGGGTGCTTCTCTTCCAACAATGTGGTTCTCACCTTTGGTGGCTTGGCTTGAATAGCCTGCGTGGAACGTAAGAAGCTTTTACGACTTTTAATCCTACCCGGAGTCGTTGTGTAATCGTAGAGGGAAACGTCGTCGGGAATCGGATTTTTGGTTCTTTTTTTTCCATCGCGCATGCGACATCCCTACGTACGGCAGGTGGTGCGATTCTTACTAATGGATAGAGTTTGTTAACAGGAACCGGTTATAGTTAGCCCGATGTAATCCGACACGTCTCATTTAGGGCAATGTCCACTTGTCTAGCGTGAGTGGACCGATGTCACACTGGACACGCAAATTAATCAGCAGAAAAACATAAAGACATGCCATATCAAGTCTTTATGTTTCATGACATGCAATGTGATGTCAAGAAGAGTGTACTTTCAATCACATTTAACGTAGTTGGTAGTGATTGTGTCAATTGGAAGATGATACTCACTGTCCTCGACGAAATCTTTCCTGCCCTATGTCATATCCTAAATTACTCTATATCCTTTGGTGACTTTCCGTCCATGTGGAAAGAGGCCAAAATCACTCTTTTTAAAATCAAATTATACTTCCTTCTCAGAATCATCTTTTGCCTTTTGATTACCTTTCCTGTCCAATGTCCTAGAACTCCTAGTCCACGAATAGTTTAGTGCTTTTCTTGTAAGAGCAGTCGGCTGAATCCTTTCCGATCCGTTCGTCCTGGTCACATTACCGCTAAACCTTTAACGTTACTATTACGCATACGATTAGGCATGGAAGAAGGAAGTCGAACACAGGCCTTTTCATAGAAGTTGACATGACAGAATTTTCATCTGTCTTTGCTTGCTAGTTTAGCTTTCAAAATGGATGTAAGAACTTTATAGAATGTGGGAAGGTAAGTCATTGGTCAATAATTTTTAGGCACCGCAGTACTACCTGATTTATGGAGCAGGTGGGTTATACCTGTTTTCAGGAATTCGGGGAGCGACCCTGACTCCAAGGCCGACTGGTACAGAGTCGCAAAGCGAGCGTGAGATCTTCGGATCCATTTGATCAAAAAATCGTGCATGCCGCCTGGAGAAGTAAATGTACCATCATTATTGTCACTCCTCTTTCTTTAAATACATCCAAAGGTTGTCTTGAAAATATTGCTGTTAGCGATAAGACCGCCCACTGCGTCACCTTATTTACAAGTTCTACATTGTAATGCATATGGTGTACGTAATAAAGAGTATTCTATCTTAACTGTTTTAATTTTTTGTTCGATTCCTGAAACACAAAAATAAAGGTTTTGGTGGCTTCGACCACTTTGCTCTACTACGCACAATTTAGGATTTTTAGCCCGGTCAAAACAGACATTTACCCTTGAATATATTCCCAAGAAGCTGGAAATTTACATGGAACGTTAGGGATACCATTATAATGAAATTGTGAAAAGTCCCCATCGATCCCATGTGTGCAAAAAATTTTATGCGAGATCAAAGTTCGCAAAAATGGGATTTTTTGGATTTTTGTGCAAAACGGTTAGTTTTGTGAGAAAAAAAGAGCTCAGACTAAAATTGTAGAGCATTTAATTTTCTATAAAAATAGTAATTACACTTTTTTCTTTAAGACTCACCATTCCTGAGAAAAAGCCATTCTAAACTGTACTAGTTTCATTCTCCTTAATATGCACACGTTTCTACGCCACCTATGAGGTAGTATGCGGATGGGTAATCATCAAATGACCCAGATTGTCAGACTTGTACTGACTAAAACCCATCCATGTTCCTTCCTTGCCCTTTGTGTTCCAGGGCCGCGGTATCTCTTTCGAACAGTCCCGCAGCCCTGGCAGGCCCTTGCCTTTTGCTACAGCTCTTGAGGCGCGCGTGGAACACGAACGTGCTGTCGACACGGCCTGTCGTCATAAGGCGGACGGACGGCGAACTAGCCCATTGGTCACCGACCACAGGCCTACGGTGGCAGGGAGCCACGGGGGTATCCCGCGGCGACTGGGACGAGAGGCTGTCTCCCTCTCATGTCCCGCCACCTCCTTTGCTAGCATGACTGCTTCGCAGAAGGTAACGGCAATACATTATTAATTAGCTTCCAACCCCATTCTTCAAGGTCCAGTTGGTTACCAAGCCACACTTGAACCTGGCAGTATACGCGATAGAAATGAGGTTCTGTGTTTTTTTTTTTCAGTTTATATTCTCAGAATTCAATGATTTATCTAGGCAGCGTAGTCATGAATAATATGAGGAATACAAGTTTAGTTCATTTTAGAATCGCTTTTTCTCAGAAATGGTGCATGTTGGGGAAAAAACTGCAGGGATAAATTGTTGTAGATAATTAAAATATCTACAATTTTTGTCTGAGCTATTTCCCTAATGAAACTAACCGTTTCGCAAAAAAAAAAACAAAATCCCCATTTTTGCGAATGATGACCTCGTATAAAAAATTTAGCACACATGGGATCGATGGGGACTTTCCAGAATTTCATTACAATGTTATCTCTAACGTTCATGTAAATTTTCAGCTTCTTGGGAATTTATGCAATTTACCTTATTTTTATGTCTATTTTGACCGGACTATTAGCTCTGATGAAGTAACGCAAAAATCGGCCTGATTCAACCTAGCCCGGGCGGAGTTTTGAGTTTTATTGCCATATCAAATTTAGATTATTAAATGCTCCTACATGTTTAAAGTTTCGTTAGTGACCACCGAAGAATAAAAAGGCACAATTGCTCCATATATTTTGCTCATCGGCTGTTAGACCCGTTCCAGTAATCGATTGAACATTTCGTCCGTCCTACCTCCCATGCACACGACAGAGCACCCTCGTGCCGCACGCGTGACGTCACGTCCAGTGTAGGGGGCGGTACTTACGAGTGGCGGGGGTGTGCGAGCAGCGCGGAGGGGTCGCGTTGCTTTATCTCGCTCTCGCGCACCGCTTCCGTCATAGACTTGAACGCCGAGTTGTGAACTCTGGAATCAGACACATATATTTTAAAAAGTAGAAAGTCATTTAGGATCATCTGCCCAGCGTTTTCCTAACTACGTTGGGCTCGCCTGCCCTGCCAGGCTGAGCCATCGGAGGAGTCGCTGCCAAACAATTAGTAATATGGAATTTCTCTACAATAATATATTGATCTTCTTTCAACTATCGCTTTTGTTAGGATAATAAAAACAACAAAACAAATAAGTGTAAAAAAAACAAAAACGGCTGACCTGCTCTTGATATTTCGGGACATAAACAAATGTTCCTAGTTTCAGATCTTGCCATGGCGTGTAAGAAAGGCGCTCTGTTGTGACAATACGAACAATCACTCATTAATTATGTTCTAGTTTAATGTTTATTTATTTTTTGATAATACATTTCTTTAACCTATTTAATCATTATTTACGATTTACGCACTAACTAAAATGTATCAATTGTAATAAAAATACATGTAAATGAAGGCGACGAATCATAATCAAAGCATTTATTTCAAGTAGGCCGGTTAGAGGCACTTTTGAACTGTCGCCAAAGATAATGTAATTGTTGTAGCTTGAAGCTCTGCTTAAACTTCAAGCGGAGATGGATGGCTATAGCTTTATAACTTTTGGATATATATTCGCCGAAGGTTATTAAATAAAAAACATTAAAATCATGTAGCTTGGTGTAGCGTCGGTCGTAGACAAAAAAGCATTTATTTTCTAAAAAGTTGCCATACATAAAAACTTGTTAAGACGTTTTCACATGAATACAAATATGGGCGGATACTTTCTGAACAGTAATGTAGCTAGTCACAGTTTCACAGTTTTTATGCCTTGTGAGGCATAAAAACTGTGAAAGTACTGTAGTTGCCCATTCCCTAGCGTAGATCTCTATGGAGAAAAACGGGCAAGAAACTCCATGGACACTCTTTTAAATCAGTATATTTTTACAAAACCTTGGTTACATCATTCACGTTGAGATGGTACATTATGTGTGGACAATGTAGCCAGATGTGTAAAACAAAAAATAAACAATTCAAAAATAAAATAATTAATTCAAATAAACAGTGGCAACCAAGAGATGACCAGTCACAACTGACAGCGCCCGTTCACGAGTATGACGCATGTATCAGCACCATTCAACTCAACCATTTTGAGGGAACTAAATGATCCGACACAAGCGCCACCATCAGCGAGACATTTGAGTGAGCATGACGTACTCTTAACCTGTCTGGCACCTCTTTTATTAACAAAAAACATAGATTTTTGGCTACGTACATACATTTTCGTAGATGTATTGACAATGTACCGTCATGATGTTAAGTTCCCTTATAGAATCGCACCTACGAAGATTATCTATGATTAAGACTTACAACCCACAGTTTCAATTCTACAGGGTGTAAACAGACTTCACGAAGCCGTCAACCAAGCATGTACATCAAACTAAGTAACTTTACGCAAAAATTAGTGTTGGGAAACAACTGTTTTTGGGCTGAAAAATCACGTTTTACGGTAGAACTCAATGTAAAGCACTCAAAACATTGTGCCGATGGATGGATAGAATAGTACGAGGGTCGTGGATGTGTTTAAAGAAAAAAAATCTTACATTTAAAACATGTACTTATTTTAAAAAAACTTGTGAAAAAGTTGGAACTTTGACACCCAATATCTCCGTAACTAGAAGGTTTCCAGGTATGGCCTAGAACAAAAAAAATATCGCAATGACGGAGATAACAAGTGCCTTTCGGCTTCGTTAAGTCTTTTTACACCTTCTATATATACACAGACCAACATTTTTTCCAAAATATATTCCAAACGAATAGTCTACTGCAACACGTACTTCTAATCAATCGGCAACTACATCTGAAACACAGTAGGACAGCAAACGAACCCGTAGGACTCGTCGCTACTAATGTGAGATCGACTGCCAGCTAGCAACACACTGAGATGTCGCACGGTGTGCTGTCGGTGCGCGGCGACGTCCACGCCGCGTGCCACGCCGGCCACGCCAGTGGCGGTGCAGCACAGCGCACTAATACTTATATTGCTTTTTTTTTTAATGATCCGTCTCCGTAGCTTCGTCACCGCTCACATCGCCACACCGCGACGTCGACCGTGCGGCACCCCTCGTACGGGTACAATACGTTAGGTCAGGAGGAGCCGAACTTGTAGGTGAAGGGGTACACGAAGGTGAGGTTGCCGATCTGCAGGCGGCGGGAGCTGGCGCGCGCGAGCGGCACGCCCGAGCGCAGCGAGCGCGCGCTCGGGCTCAGCGCGCGCAGGCGCACGGCGCGCGGCGGCGCCACCCACAGGTAGGGCAGGCGCGCCAGGCGCTCCCGCTGGCGCTGGGCGCGGAGCAGCAGGTGGCCGAGCGCGACGGTGAACTCGCCGCCGCCGCCGTCGTCGGGCAGCGCGCCGATGGCCATGAGGCGCTCGGCCGTGAGCTCGGCCGTGCCCGTGCGCATCCGGTGCGTGCTACACGCCGCCGTGATACATCTACTCTAACTATCACTTCGCATTTTACTGCCTCTGCGGTACCTACCGAGAGACCCGAACAGTTCGAGTTGAACTTGCGTACCGAGGGTTCCGTACCTTCGAAGAAAAAATATTTTTCTGATCAATTTTATTCCGGACGGACGAAGACGCACCGCTAGTGCTCGTTCACGTTCAGGCGCGCGTGCGATCTCGAAGTACCTAACCTATGGTATAATACAAAAGTTTCCCGAACAAAACGCAGGTACGATGGATATAAGGCATCGTCGCGGCGCTGTCAGACGGATGGAATTGTTTGTCGCGCCGCACCCGCGAGTCGAACGTAAAAAAGCACTTAGCACGTTTCCTTTCCTACCATTTTGGTACGGAACCCTGAAAATACGACGAGAGTCAATTCAGAATTGTACAGACATAAACTATGGACGTCAGGCCATAACGAAACCGAGCTGATTTTGAAGGAAACGCCGCGATGTACGTACCGACAGATTGACGAGTTAAGTAACTGAGCGTAAGGCATGATACTCACACAGTGACCAGTATGTCGGGGATGAGCGTGGCCACGGGGATGATCACTAGGCCCACCCAGAACGCCAGCGACGTCAGCACCATGCGGTCCATGGAGCGCATCACGGCGCCGATCAGGATAACCGGGTACACGTTGCTGAGGATCATAACCCAATAGTTATTTATTTTCTATTACCGTTTGTTTCTAAAGGGTTAACGAAGCCGTCAATCAAGCATTCTGTATATCAAAATAAGTAACTTTACGCAAAAATGATTGCCGGATCGCACTCAAAACGTTGAGCTGATGAATGGATTGAATAGTAAGCTGGTCGTAAAGGGGTTTATAGTTAAAATCTTAGATAAGGAACCTGTATTTAAAAAAAAGTGTATAGCTTTTGGACAGAAAACCTAATTATGGTACTTCCCTAGGATTGACCTAGAATAGTCAATTTTGGTTAAAAGCAAGGTCTTACAGCACAAGTAAAGGGAAAAGTCCAAAAAATAATAAAATTGTTTCTCGTGCGTAAATTGAGTGTACTAGTGCTGTCTTTCACAAATGAACAGTGGATCGAAATAGTACGGCCCATCGCGGGAGATAACCTGAACGAAGCTCGTATAAGGATGTATGCAGAGGTTAGATTCTCGAGAGGGAAACAACCTACGAAAACGTGTGGAGGCTTGTGTGGTCGTAAATGGATCTCATTTTGAACAGATTATTGTGATTAATGTAGGTAAGTGTAGATATTTAATCAGAGTAAATTTAATCGGTGATTTAGTGTAAGTACATAAAATTGTGATGAACTTTTTAAATACGCCAAACATACCTACCCATTGGTTTGGATAATTTTTCCATTTTCTTTGTTGTCAAATCAAATTTACATTTATACTCGTCACGCAACACCTAAGGTAAGATTATTTTTTTGGAAAAGTAAAGGAAAAGTTGCATCACAGGTTAAGTTACGAGTATTGTGTAGGTAGATAGGACGGGCGGCGATTACGTCACTTAAGCGCATACCATGAATTCGCGGACAGTGTCAGTTAATTTATTTTTAATGTTTTTAAATAAATTACTTATTCTGTTTTTTAACTTGCACCTATATTTTTTTAATTATGTCAAATACCCATGGTTTGAGTGACACTTTGATGATTTTATTATCATGAGGCCAAAACTAACTTGCATTTTATTTAGAATTCTGATCAATGTAATTTTGCAAAAACTTATTTTTTATGGTTAAAAATTAATCATATACAATCTGCAACTGTCCAGCAAAATGCCAAAAAAACATGAGAAAATATGAATGTTGGGGGCTACCCCTGCGCTTATACTATACGCAGAGCAACTCGGAGAGGGTACTGACCTGTAGATGACGATGAACACGAACCACATGATCGCGGAGCCCCAGATGGCCACGTGCGTGACCCACGTCCACGAGTGCGTCGACAGCCCCGCCTTCAGGCACACCGTCAACACCACGTACTGCACAACCAAACAAACATTCATTCAGTATCTACACACATTATATAACATGTATAATTCGTATCAACTTTATGCTGGTGTTAAGACTAAAGTCCGGCTGTGGAAAACTAGAAAATACACAGCAAAAACAAATCGTGTGCGCGGGGAGTTCCCTTTTGATATCCTGCCCTACTCAAATAATCTGATATGATGCCTAAGGAGCTCTAACGTAGTGCCCGTATAAAATAATAATATGAAAAAATTAATATTCGCGAATATTTCACGAATACATATTTTTTAATTAGGGGCCATTTATTCATGTCGCCAATTTGACTTCTAACTTGTCACGCGTATCGAACGCTCACATATTTGTCGTGTTACATTAAAAATAATTGTTGAGCTGATCCGAAGAAACTTGATGATTTCTGATGGTAAATCCGATTGTTGGCGTGGCGACAAATGCCGTGGCAACGCGTCGCCACGCTATGCGATGGTATATATATAAATACACTGTACTGTTACCGTGTACTGTTCTTTTATACATATTACTTGTACAGAATAGTACTAAACACAACAAAACGGCCCAAATTGGGCCGATATATAAGTTTGCCATTTAACTTTTTTTCCTTAGGACTTGTAGTTTTGCCGGAAATCGAGATAACCATTTTTTACCCTTAAAAACTCAACCCATCCACTTCCCGACCCCAGATCGCCCATAAATTATTTTTCCTTTCAATTTTGTTATATTCTCTTCCTTTTTCAATGGGTTTCATCCTACAATTATTTATTTTTTTCACTTTTTACCATTTTCAAAGGCTTCAGGCCTGGTCTATTATAGGTTAGCTTACTTACTCTTTCCTCTTGACAACGATTATCCATTTCATTCGTTGTTCTCGTTTCCAACTTGCTTGTGGAAATTTATAGATTTTGTGATTACTGTTTTTGCCATTTCCTGCAGTTTTCGACGCATGTTTATTTATTTTTACTTAAAATGCACGGGTACGTAAATTTCACTAGTAAAAAGTGGCAGTTGGTCTGCCGAAAATTCTTTTTTTGGCCACGGTGCGCGCTGCGATCGATTCGTGGTTCTCCCTCCTCCTACTTCGCACCCAGCGAATATTAAAAATGATAGAAATCGATTCAGCAAACGATTCTGAACAAACTACTTTCAGGATGTGCGTTTGTAGCGGCACTACAAAAGAACCCGACAACAACTGTCGGGCAGTAGCCCACCAGACACAACAGCCGTCTAGTCGGAGGATCCTCCCTTTTCTATGGGGGATGAAGCACTTAACACCCTGTTCTTCAAACCCCCAAATTGGATCACGTCAGGGTCACCGAAGTGTAAGGAGTAACGCAGCGATTAAAAGAGCGGTGCCGCAAGATTATATTTTTATATTATAAATTCCTTCACACTCTAACAGGCTAAACGTACCATGGACATTTTTATATATTATTATATCTTCTATGTAACATCCTTTGCAGAGATAAGGTTTTTACTCATGTATGTAAACAAATTGAAATATTTAATTAGAATACTCCTGAGAGAAATAATCAAACTGTCTCGGGTATATTTTATTTTAATGTTGTGGCCATATTAAACTACTCAAATACAAGAAAAATTGAGATAGCCCTCTATTGTAATTGTAATAAAATATTTAAATAATGCTTGCTCGGTTTTAGTTTCGCCCCCTAGTCTTATTAGACATAAAGGCAACAAGTGGTACAAGTGATGGTGGTGGTGGTGGTAATAAGTGTACCCTCTATAACTGTGCATTACAAAACATACCAGATACCCTCCTAAGGTTATTGAGAAATTTAAGTGTGTAAATATTTATAACTAGCTGTTTGCCCACGACTTCGTTCGCAAAATTAACCAAGTTTCATACCTTTAAACACTCGTTTTAAACCCTTAGGGAAAGAATTTCCAAAAATCCCTTCTTAGTGCACACTTACGTCATTTCAGGAACGTTTGTGCTAAATTTCTTGCTTCTAAACCCAGCGGTTTCAGCTGTGTGATCGATCAGTAAGTGAGTCAGTGAATCAGTCAGCCAGTCACAGTTCCTGACTTTATATGTATATATAAAATTCACGTATGTTTGCTCGGCTATGGTGTGAGTCGATTAGGTTGGTCGTGAGTGTAGTTCACATTTCTTGGAAATTAATCGCAAACGCCGATGAAACTTATCACAATCTGCGATCAAAAATATCATAGCAAGGACATAAGGATTAATATAACTCACGGAATAAACGAAGTTGCCCATGACGAGGTACCCGCCGTCCCGGCCATTGGCCCACAGCACACCGTGTTCGCACATGAGCATGGGCAGCCAGAACAGCAGCACAGAGTGCAGCAGCGCGTTCACGGCCCACACCCAGAACACGCGCACGTTGAACAGCAGCCCCTGCTGCGACGGGATGTACAGCACCGGGTTCTGCCACACACAACGATAACGTAAAGACACCACCTAATAAAGGGTGTAAACAGACTCGTAACGAAGTCGAAAGGCACTTGTTCTCCTCGGCATTGCCACATTTTTTTTGTTCTAGACCATACCTGGGAACCTTCTAGTTACGGAGATATTGGGGGTCAAAGTTCCAACCTTTTCACAAGTTTTTTTTTAAATACATGTTTTGAATGTAAGATTTTTACATTAAACACCTCCACGATCAGCTTACTATTCAATCCATCCATCAGCACAATGTTTTGAGTGCGTTACATTGAGCCCTACTGTAAGACGTGATTTTTCAGCCCAAAAAAAAAGTCGTTTCCCAACACTCATTTTTGCGTAAAGTTACTTAGTTTGATGTACATAATGCTTGGTTGACGGCTTCGTGAAGAGTCTGTTTACACCCTGTATTATACCCACATTTCGTTAGTTAAGTTTAAGTCCCGCATATTGGGGGGACGAGCGTATTCACATCATGCCGACTCCGTAGCTGCTATTGATAAATTCCTGCTGGTATGCTCTATAGCTAAATACCGCTAGACCGACAGGCAGTATATTATTATTCGCTTCAACTTTGTCTTTAACTCATATAATTGGCTGATGCCCATAGTAAGACGCACAACCTTCAGTGCAGACAGCGCAGCATACGAAAGCGCGTGTGTGATGATGTAATCTATGGATGAACGAATACCCCACACATTCATAACTCCGGCAGAACAACTATTCCCTGGATGCGAACAGCAGTGACCAATATGGAAATACAAAACAAGCCGCATCTTCTGTCCAGCCCGTCGTGTACAACTCCTTGCGCCTTCAAGGCTTAAATGAGATAAACGACGGAGCTGTCCAGGTCACTATGTACTTGTTCAACAAAATAGAAGTCACGACACGAAGAGATTGGCCGATGGTAGTTTTATTGTTATTTTTTTAAAAGGCAGTCAAACCCATGTTCCAGGTTGTTTCAGGTTGGTCTCCATAGGAAAAGACCAACCCAAACTAAGATTTCATAAATGCGTATGTAAGTTTATGTGAAATACAATATTATTATTTTTATGTGAAAGTTGTTTTTGCAGTAGTAAAGGTATTAAAAGCGATACTTACCCTGAGCATGATCTCGGGCGAGCAGAGCTTGTCGAAGAGTCCGATGGCGAAGGGCGGCAGCGCGGTGAAGATCACGTTGTAGAACCCTATCGTCCAGCGCTCGAATAGGATCTGACCCGACCTGTGACACCACCATCATTAAAACATTTAAAATCAAACGACTTTCATATGTATAAAACATAATATCACGGATGCAATCCGCCAAGCATTTATTCATTGGGTCTGCTGAGAGTGACTGGGTGACTTTTAGTAGAGTTTTTTACACAAAAACAAAACAAAAACTCGGTATTTTGCAAAAAAAAACACATTTAATGCGGTTTCAAGAATGGATCAGTTAAGTCATCAAGCTGGAAGACATGTCCAATCCACTTGCATGGACTCTGGTCCATCCCCTCACAGGAAGTGAACGTTATACGCTGATATCATTCTTATGCTATGCTTATTGATTGATGCTCACCAGGCGGAGTATATGGCGAACCAGAGCTCGATGACGTAAAGGCAGATATTCTTGTAGAAGGAGTATAGGATCAGCTTGGAGATGCGCGAGTAGTTCCACGCGCCGTGCACCAGGAGCAGGCGCAGGAGGAAACGGAACTAGAAACAAAGGTTCGATGCTTCGCATTTCAAAAGGCAATAGATTGGTGGACTTCGTTCTTGTTAGATGAATCGCCTTTAAGGCAGGATAATTAATTTGTTATCGATGACCGATATTACTCCGATGCCATTTTTTCTGCACATCACGATAAAAAATCAGGAGCGAGAAGTGAGGCGCCGGCCGTGCCTCGTGTGTCGCGACAACTATACATAGCTTTGCTTCGGGTGACAGATCTCGGCGATAAAAGTCTTGGAACGTATGGCCTCGGGTTTCATCTCGATAGCATTGTTCTGCATCCAGCGAAGAATGTCTTGTAACAAAACATTGTCAGCCCCTGTGTTACCTGTGCGATGCTGTAGTCGGAAGCGCAGACGGTCTGCAGCCCCTGTGTTACCTGTGCGATGCTGTAGTCGGACGCGCAGACGGCCTGCAGCCCCTGTGTTACCTGTGCGATGCTGTAGTAGGACGCGCAGACGGCCTGCAGCCCCTGTGTTACCTGTGCGATGCTGTAGTAGGACGCGCAGACGGCCTGCAGCCCCTGTGTTACCTGTGCGATGCTGTAGTCGGACGCGCAGACGGCCTGCAGCCCCTGTGTTACCTGTGCGATGCTGTAGTCGGACGCGCAGACGGCCTGCAGCCCCTGTGTTACCTGTGCGATGCTGTAGTCGGACGCGCAGACGGCCTGCAGCCCCTGTGTTACCTGTGCGATGCTGTAGTCGGACGCGCAGACGGCCTGCAGCCCCTGTGTTACCTGTGCGATGCTGTAGTCGGACGCGCAGACGGCCTGCAGCCCCTGTGTTACCTGTGCGATGCTGTAGTCGGACGCGCAGACGGCCTGCAGCCCCTGTGTTACCTGTGCGATGCTGTAGTAGGACGCGCAGACGGCCTGCAGCCCCTGTGTTACCTGTGCGATGCTGTAGTCGGACGCGCAGACGGCCTGCAGCCCCTGTGTTACCTGTGCGATGCTGTAGTCGGACGCGCAGACGGCCTGCAGGCCCTGTGTTACCTGTGCGATGCTGTAGTCGGACGCGCAGACGGCCTGCAGGCCCTGTGTTACCTGTGCGATGCTGTAGTCGGACGCGCAGACGGCCTGCAGCCCCTGTGTTACCTGTGCGATGCTGTAGTAGGACGCGCAGACGGCCTGCAGCCCCTGTGTTACCTGTGCGATGCTGTAGTCGGACGCGCAGACGGCCTGCAGCCCCTGTGTTACCTGTGCGATGCTGTAGTCGGACGCGCAGACGGCCTGCAGCCCCTGTGTTACCTGTGCGATGCTGTAGTCGGACGCGCAGACGGCCTGCAGCCCCTGTGTTACCTGTGCGATGCTGTAGTCGGACGCGCAGACGGCCTGCAGCCCCTGTGTTACCTGTGCGATGCTGTAGTCGGACGCGCAGACGGCCTGCAGCCCCTGTGTTACCTGTGCGATGCTGTAGTCGGACGCGCAGACGGCCTGCAGCCCCTGTGTTACCTGTGCGATGCTGTAGTCGGACGCGCAGACGGCCTGCAGCCCCTGTGTTACCTGTGCGATGCTGTAGTCGGACGCGCAGACGGCCTGCAGCCCCTGTGTTACCTGTGCGATGCTGTAGTCGGACGCGCAGACGGCCTGCAGCCCCTGTGTTACCTGTGCGATGCTGTAGTCGGACGCGCAGACGGCCTGCAGGCCCTGTGTTACCTGTGCGATGCTGTAGTCGGACGCGCAGACGGCCTGCAGCCCCTGTGTTACCTGTGCGATGCTGTAGTAGGACGCGCAGACGGCCTGCAGCCCCTGTGTTACCTGTGCGATGCTGTAGTCGGACGCGCAGACGGCCTGCAGCCCCTGTGTTACCTGTGCGATGCTGTAGTCGGACGCGCAGACGGCCTGCAGCCCCTGTGTTACCTGTGCGATGCTGTAGTCGGACGCGCAGACGGCCTGCAGCCCCTGTGTTACCTGTGCGATGCTGTAGTCGGACGCGCAGACGGCCTGCAGCCCCTGTGTTACCTGTGCGATGCTGTAGTCGGACGCGCAGACGGCCTGCAGCCCCTGTGTTACCTGTGCGATGCTGTAGTCGGACGCGCAGACGGCCTGCAGCCCCTGTGTTACCTGTGCGATGCTGTAGTCGGACGCGCAGACGGCCTGCAGCCCCTGTGTTACCTGTGCGATGCTGTAGTCGGACGCGCAGACGGCCTGCAGCCCCTGTGTTACCTGTGCGATGCTGTAGTCGGACGCGCAGACGGCCTGCAGCCCCTGTGTTACCTGTGCGATGCTGTAGTCGGACGCGCAGACGGCCTGCAGCCCCTGTGTTACCTGTGCGATGCTGTAGTCGGACGCGCAGACGGCCTGCAGCCCCTGTGTTACCTGTGCGATGCTGTAGTCGGACGCGCAGACGGCCTGCAGCCCCTCGACGCCGGAGATGCCGACGCCGACGGAGGCGCGCTGTATCATGGCCACGTCGTTGGCGCCGTCACCTATCGCTAGCGTGACCTCTCCCGTCGCTTGTGATACCATGTCTACCACCTGCGTTACCACGAATCAATTTGAGAACGTTCTAATAATAAAAAACTCATTTATTTTGGGCGTCACGCAATGCACACATGTACAGTCAGCGTCAGAGAAAAGGAACCCCCCAAGTCTTTAAAGAATAGCGCCCTCACGACGGCGGGCGCGTCACGTGACTCTGGCCCCGAGCAGCTCCTTCCCCCGCCGCCGCACCCATCTCTGCCCGAGCATCCGCCGAGTCGATTCAAATATTATTTGCATGTTTTTAATAATTATAATTATGGTATTTTCGGATTCTGGCCGAACCAAGATAACTTACAAAAAGACACTATACGTGGGGTTAAGGATACGAACCCGCATCACTAGGCGCCAGTTTATTATTTAGACCGTGCCTTATTATACCACTAGGCTATTGGCTCAATTAGCAATCTCAACGGAAATTCGAATAGCATTACTCCTTTTATCGAACAAGATTGATAACGGTCTAATCTCCTAGATATTAAGGTTTAAAATTCAACTTCCACCACTTGTGATAATATTAGCACCTTACCGTCTTGTTTTACAAAATGCAATACGTAAATCCTCAGTTAACTAAAAGATAAGGTTGAAATTAGCATAGATTTCTTGTTTGGTTGAATAGAAAGTGCTCGATTCCGATTGTTGCACTACCGTAATATTACTTCAGAAACTTAGCTTAGCTTTATGAACTGCAAGTTAAGGTTGAATTTAAAATACTTCTTTGCCTTATTTACTAAACTGTGATTGAGGGTATTTATAATTAGAGAAGTAAATGAATATTGTTTATGCAACATGCCTAGCTTTTCTTACAAACCTCAAACCTTTAACATTTGATTTCTTAAATATTAATTAACGAAAATCACCTAATCATCTATTAAAGAAACTAAAAAAAAAAACAAATCATCCCCATTGCATTGCTGAGCAGCAGTCTTAACCACTAAACCAACACGCCATTTACGTTATACTACCAAAACTTAAAATGGTTTGATGTCATTACCAAATAGGGTTCCTTTTCTCTGAAGCCGACTTTACACAAAATAAACTTACGGGATTGCACACACACCTGATGTTTCAAGATTTTCATTTTTAGTCAATACTAATAGATCAAAAATAGTGTTATTTCCCACTCAAACGTAACTGAAGGTAATTTAAAAACAATTTGAGTAGAATTTGGTGACTTTGTGGTTTCGGTGTACTTTTGACACACTCCATATTTCAAATATTTTGGGGCTGAAAATATCGACTACCGGCAGTGGCGGATCTATCATACAACCCGAAAAGCCCGGCTTGCCTTACAATCAACTCAACAAATAAAAAAAAATACATTCTTACAAAAATCAAAATGTATGTCAAACAATAATAATATCAAAATCTGCGCCAAACGCAACGTAATACGATGCGACGTTTCCAGGTTTCCACACAACTTTATCAATCCAGAAATTATTTTAAATTCGCGCGCATCAAACGCGACGTTGTCAAAATTTTCTGATATCTCCGATACCGGCCGACTCTGGCTCGCTCTAACACTATACAAAAGAAGAGCTGTGCCTACGGCCTACGGCCAGTGACCCAGTGCTAGCGCTTTCTCTTTCACACCCATTGGCTTGTAATTTGGCTTCTCTGACCTTTCATTTTCTCTAGCAAAATGTTTCTGTTTTTGATAACAATAATAGGCACGAAATTTGAATTTTGTATTGAATTAAAAGCAGGGCTTTTTTATGAATATGTGAGTGTAAGTTTGAGAGAGAATTGTGTGTGAATGCGCGGAAAGCTGCGCATAGCGCGAATTTTGATAGAAACAAACAAACGATTTCAAATTAGTTCATATTTGTTTTGAGCGGTTACTGGTGCATTTCTTTTTTGTGTTTTAGTTTATTTAATTTCTTGTGATTTAAAGTTTTGTGATTAGTTTTTGCTATGATTAACGCTGTTTAGTAGTGATTATAGTTTTTTAACACTAAAATGAATTCTAAAACGGCTGCAAGTTCCTTTTAAAGGATTAAAGTGTGTGAAATCGGTGCTGGGCAAGGTAAATGCTTTGAGTTTTTTTAATTGGGCTTTGCCTCCATTTCATTGCGGGCACGCCACTGACTACTGGAGGATCTTGAATAGCCTACTACTCGCTACTAACCTCAGCCTTCTGTAAGGGCGACACGCGACAGCAGACCACGACCTTGCAGGAGATGCAGAGATCCAGGAAGTCCTTCTTGAGGTCGCAGCCCATTGCGTACTTGAGCGTCTTTCCATCGATGATCAGCGCGATCTCGTTCTGCTTGCCCAGGTTATCGCCGAACTCTTGCATCTGCCGACTTATACACTCGCGGGTACCCTGTGGACGAAGCGTTGAGGATAAGAAACGCGGAGTAGGGTTCCATTCAATGTATGGTTGAATACATAGTGGGTCGTGGCTAAGCCGTAACAGCCGCACGGGTCACTTGTCAACGTTTGTCGGTCGGTCGGGGCGGTCCGTGGTGCCACGTTGCATGTTGGTTTTGACTGTCATTTTTAGATCTTTGGCTGTCGTTATGGATAGTCAGTAGCCGAAAGTTTTACCAAGGGGTATCGTGTTTCCTAGTGAGTGGGTTATACAGTTCAGACAGGCAGTGACTCGATGTACAATAGTATTCAGCTGCATCCGGTTAGTCCGTCCCAACTGAGTTAGGAAAGGCTTAGGAGACGATAGTGAGCCTTATACGGATAGTCTTTATGTCATCGATCTGTCGAGTAAGTTTCGTCGACCAGTTTAGACAAATGGCATATCCTTATTTAACTAGCTGATGCCCGCGGCTTCACCCGCGTGGATGTCGGTTATCGCGGCCAAAAGTAATTGATCCCGTTCCCGCAACAAAAACTTGACAAATTAAATACTAAAATTTTTCTCGAGAACCACTCTATCCATTGGAGAAAACAGCATAAAAATCGGTGCATTAGTTTTTGAGTTTATCGCGAACAGACAGACAGACGCCGCGGAGTACTTTGTTTTATAATATGTAGTGAAGTAATATTTCAATTCCTAGAAAGTTGTAAGTACAGTACTCACGTCCAAGCTGTCTTCATTGATGATGATAAGCGGCATGTTGGTGTGCAGCAGGCGCGCGGAGTGGCCGATGTTGATGGCCGTCTCCTGCTTGTCGCCCGTCAGCACCCACAGGTTGATGTTCGCCTTCAGGAGCGCTGCTATCGTGTCGGGGACCCCGTCCTGTGGACAATCATGTTTCATTCGAATATTGACAGCATGGTCAAGAATATGATGCGAAAACTATCTATCAAATTACACAGATAACGAGTATCGCTTAATACAGAAATATTACTAAACTCGAGATGTACTTCAAGTAAGTTGAATGATCGCAGGGAAAATTGAATTTGCTTATTATCTACAAGCAATCAATTTTAACATAAAGTAAGATTTTGTGATGGCTTAGGACATAAGCCGAAGGAACAGCGAACAGTGATCAAATGAGTAATGTGTGTTATGTTTAGAGATGGGATATTCCAGTATCAAAATAATCATTGTTATACGCCCAGACACAAGTTTATTTCAATATTCAGCAGCAAAAATTTAATTGATTTACTTAGCAGCAAAATTTTAAAGAAGTTTTAAGTATTTTTTTATGAGTTTCCAAAAATTTCTGGCCTAGTTTTAAACAGAATAGAAATATTTTTTATTCTTAGGAATACTACATTTTATACACACTATATTTTGTTTATGAAATCCCAAAAAACTGGCAAAAAAAAATATTATAAGAAGCCGCTTCCTCACTTTTGTCCCTTTGCCGGGAAAAAATGTACTTTAAGTAAATATGCATCCGAATATCGGATCCCTAACTATGAGTGATCAAAATAATGAACATAGAAATGATGGTAATAAATAGTTATGCTATTTTTAACATTTTAAGAAACTGTCTAATTTTGTTCGGCTGTATCTCTGTTTATATTGGGCTTGAAAATCTAGTTCACGAACAATTTTTTTGGAAATTTAATGCTCTTTAACTTTGTTGTCTAATGTGGTACATAAAATGTGCTTAGTTTAAGAAATAACAGTAAAAACTTGAGGTTTTCGTCCCGAAGTTAGCATAGGATCCTAGTGTACCCCCAAACAACCTGCTAAAGTTCCATTAACTTCAGGATACTTTCCAGGTAAAGCACCTAAATGCTACTAGCGTTCACTTCCACACGGACGACGCGACACCGCGGTATATGTCTGTCACATTTCCATAACAATTTAGTGTTTGTTTGCGCTTTTAAACGACTTTAAACAAAAAGGTAATTGTTGTTTCAACGGAAGATTTCTTTCGTGTCTGACCTGCAGTTTGTCCTCGATGGCAGTAGCGCCGAGCAGATTCAGGTTGTTCTCGATGAGCACGGCGGCTTCCTCGATCTTCAGCTCGCGGTCCTGTATCGCTGTGCTGGCCTTGTGGTAGGTGTTCGCCCAGTCCTGACAAAATGTTACGTTGTTACTTTGGTTACATCACAGAGTGTAATCATAGAGATCAGGCGCAGGAGAAGAAATAGAACTTAAGTATTACTAGTTCCTAAAGAAGTGGCTTCGGTGTTACTTTGTAAATTACTATAAAGTAGGAAACAAACAGGGCTGCGGGTCTGTTCGAAAGAGATACCGCGGCCCTGGAACACAAAGGGCAAGGAAGGAACATGGATGGGTTTTGGTCAGTACAAGTCTGACACTCGCTTTCGCTCTGCCCGGAGCGGGAGAAGTCATTTGATGATTTCCCAACCGTAAAAAAAAGGGTGTAAACAGACTCTTAACGAAGCCGAAAGGCACTTGTTCTCTCCGTCATTGCGATCATTTTTTTGTTCTAGATCATACTTGGGAACCTTCTAGTTACGGAGATATTGGGGGTTAAAGTTCCAACTTTTTCACAAGTTTTTTTTAAATACATGTTTTTAATGTAAGATTTTCACTTTAATCACCTCCAGGACCCCCTTACTATTCAATCTATCCATCAGCACAATGTTTTGAGTGAGTTACATTGAGCCCTACTGTAAAACGTGATTTTTCAGCCCAAAAAAAAAGTCGTTTCCCAGCACTAATTTCTGTGTTAAGTTACTTAGTTTGATGTACATAATGCTTAGTTGACGGTTTCGTGAAGAGTCTGTTTACACCCTGTATATTAAACAAACCAAATTTAAATAGGTAAACAAACCAAATCGTCAAGTCAATATAATATTAGTTCCAAACGTTGACGTACTTAATGCGCCTGTGTTTTGTCTCACTCGCTCACGATCTTAAGAACCAGTTTACTTCTCACTCCATACGACATATGCGCGGCGCGAGTCGCGATCGAGGAGCAAGCTTGAGAACGTCAGTTGAGGTGCGCGTTCATATACTACACTTGTGCGTGACGTTACACGTGCAGTCTCATTTTAGAGTTTCTAAACCTTAGATTTTTGTCTAAACTCTAAATATACGTCACCGCCAGGAGAGGATTAGCAGAGGAGTTTTGGGTCGAAAACCTATTATGGCAGTTCCCGTTGACCTATAATCACGAAATTTGGCAAGAATCAATGTCTTTCAGCACATGTTAAGGAAAAAACCTGAAAACCGCAAATATGTAGTTTAATAACAAAATACCTACAAGTTTATACGGAACCCTCGGTGCGCGAGTCCAACTCGCACCTGGCCGGTTTCTTCATTTAGGTTACCAAAAAAGAACTGACCTGGTAGAACTGCTCGGAGATCTCGGCCCAGGCGAACACGAGCGTGCGCAGACCGTCGCACGCGAACAGCTCCAGGTGCGACAGCGTGGCGTCGGTACAGAACTGACCTGGTAGAACTGCTCGGAGATCTCGGCCCAGGCGAACACGAGCGTGCGCAGACCGTCGCACGCGAACAGCTCCAGGTGCGACAGCGTGGCGTCGGTACAGAACTGACCTGGTAGAACTGCTCGGAGATCTCGGCCCAGGCGAACACGAGCGTGCGCAGACCGTCGCACGCGAACAGCTCCAGGTGCGACAGCGTGGCGTCGGTACAGAACTGACCTGGTAGAACTGCTCGGAGATCTCGGCCCAGGCGAACACGAGCGTGCGCAGACCGTCGCACGCGAACAGCTCCAGGTGCGACAGCGTGGCGTCGGTACAGAACTGACCTGGTAGAACTGCTCGGAGATCTCGGCCCAGGCGAACACGAGCGTGCGCAGACCGTCGCACGCGAACAGCTCCAGGTGCGACAGCGTGGCGTCGGTACAGAACTGACCTGGTAGAACTGCTCGGAGATCTCGGCCCAGGCGAACACGAGCGTGCGCAGACCGTCGCACGCGAACAGCTCCAGGTGCGACAGCGTGGCGTCGGTACAGAACTGACCTGGTAGAACTGCTCGGAGATCTCGGCCCAGGCGAACACGAGCGTGCGCAGACCGTCGCACGCGAACAGCTCCAGGTGCGACAGCGTGGCGTCGGTACAGAACTGACCTGGTAGAACTGCTCGGAGATCTCGGCCCAGGCGAACACGAGCGTGCGCAGACCGTCGCACGCGAACAGCTCCAGGTGCGACAGCGTGGCGTCGGTACAGAACTGACCTGGTAGAACTGCTCGGAGATCTCGGCCCAGGCGAACACGAGCGTGCGCAGACCGTCGCACGCGAACAGCTCCAGGTGCGACAGCGTGGCGTCGGTACAGAACTGACCTGGTAGAACTGCTCGGAGATCTCGGCCCAGGCGAACACGAGCGTGCGCAGACCGTCGCACGCGAACAGCTCCAGGTGCGACAGCGTGGCGTCGGTACAGAACTGACCTGGTAGAACTGCTCGGAGATCTCGGCCCAGGCGAACACGA
Source organism: Lycophotia porphyrea (assembly GCA_950005105.1). Taxonomy (NCBI): domain Eukaryota; kingdom Metazoa; phylum Arthropoda; class Insecta; order Lepidoptera; family Noctuidae; genus Lycophotia; species Lycophotia porphyrea. The sequence continues at coordinate 670,366 of OX465392.1, forward strand.
GCGTGCGCAGACCGTCGCACGCGAACAGCTCCAGGTGCGACAGCGTGGCGTCGGTACAGAACTGACCTGGTAGAACTGCTCGGAGATCTCGGCCCAGGCGAACACGAGCGTGCGCAGACCGTCGCACGCGAACAGCTCCAGGTGCGACAGCGTGGCGTCGGTACAGAACTGACCTGGTAGAACTGCTCGGAGATCTCGGCCCAGGCGAACACGAGCGTGCGCAGACCGTCGCACGCGAACAGCTCCAGGTGCGACAGCGTGGCGTCGGTACAGAACTGACCTGGTAGAACTGCTCGGAGATCTCGGCCCAGGCGAACACGAGCGTGCGCAGACCGTCGCACGCGAACAGCTCCAGGTGCGACAGCGTGGCGTCGGTACAGAACTGACCTGGTAGAACTGCTCGGAGATCTCGGCCCAGGCGAACACGAGCGTGCGCAGACCGTCGCACGCGAACAGCTCCAGGTGCGACAGCGTGGCGTCGGTACAGAACTGACCTGGTAGAACTGCTCGGAGATCTCGGCCCAGGCGAACACGAGCGTGCGCAGACCGTCGCACGCGAACAGCTCCAGGTGCGACAGCGTGGCGTCGGTACAGAACTGACCTGGTAGAACTGCTCGGAGATCTCGGCCCAGGCGAACACGAGCGTGCGCAGACCGTCGCACGCGAACAGCTCCAGGTGCGACAGCGTGGCGTCGGCGTACAGGGCGTGCTGCCCGCCCGCCAGGCGCGGGTAGATCACGGAGTCCGCGCCCTTGCAGTACAGTTTGATTTCCCCTACACACGTCACAAGCAGTTTTATAGATTCATTGTTGTCCACATTGCAATCACAGACAGGAAGTAATTTTCTAGCTACGCGCGGATTCCCGCTTGTTTCGAAATTCAAAATGAAACTGTATGCAGTCCAGTGCAATAGATCAGCTCACGCATATTTGGGCGGGTCGCGGCGCATCGCTTTGCTCGCGATTGTTCATTAAAAATGTAAGGAAAATGTTATAGGAAGATGTTTGTAGATTTTATTTAACTCGCCTTGTTCATATAGAGGTTACATGAATTAACTACCTGATACATAGTGTACCTTGTCATCTATAATAAAAAGTAAGTGGGTAGTGAAGTAAAGTAGGTGGGTACCTGTGGGCGCGCGCACGATGACGGACATGCGCTTGCGCGCGGAGGTGAAGTCCAGCACGTGCAGCACGGCGTACTCCTCCGTGGCGTGCGGCGCGCGCAGGCGCACGGTGCGCGGCGTGCGCTGGTCGAACACGTAGCCCCACGCCTGCGCGCCCAGCACCAGCGCGCGCTCGTCTGCGGGGGCGGGGCTAGCATGACTCACAGTGATCACTTTACCGTCAGGTTACTACGACGTAAAATACTGTTAAACGACTGTTACGTTCTTCGTCTAAATTTTAAGTTAAATAATGAACTCAAACGTCGAATACATCTGATAAAATGTAGGCAACTAGCTTTTGCCCGCGACTTCACTCGCGTTAATTTAGAATTTAAAAATCGATTCGGGTTGTACTCCGCGTAAAATAACTCAATCATGATTCGAAAGACACGTGGCGTCATCTATTATCATAAAAATCTTATTACTGTTTTTCCTGGGGAACATTACTTTTTTTCGGAATTAAATCTATTTCTAGCGAAATATCAACATTACTCTTAAAAAATAAAATTGAAATCTTATACAAATTTCTTTGCAAAACAGTAATTTCAATAGTGATTGTTATTTTTGCACTTACAATAACAGTACAGGAGGTAAACATATTTTTATAAAAATAAAGTTAAATCATAAAAATTATATGTTTAAGTCAACTTTTAAAACACAAAACCAAACCTAAATTAAATACGAACCTGGCGAAGCAGCATGGTAGTGCAGCTGATCTCCGTTGCGCTCAGGGATGACGGTGTGGCAGATAGCCAACATCGTGAGGAACTCTTTAATCACGTGAGCAGTCGGGTGGTGGCGCTGCATGTTTTGGTAGAGGGGAGTATTGGCCAGCTTTTCGTTGGGGCCGGGGGCGTTGTAGATTATCTGCCATACAAAAAAGTCAATTAATACACGTTACACTTAGTAAGTAAGTAAGTAGTTTCTACAATATAACATTGTAACTACTTCTAGGAAGCCATCAAACGGAGCAAAGGAGTGGATTATGCTGGAAGTTTCCCTCCTCGTGTGAGCAAGCCGGAAAACCATGGTACGGCTCGTTGAGTAGCTAGCACTAGCAGCAGTAACATATAACACTGACCTCCCCGATGCTACACTTGCGGAACTCCATAATGTTGCAGGTGAGCGTGCCGGTCTTGTCGCTGAAGATGTACTTGACCATGCCGAGCTCCTCGTTGAGTAGCTAGCACTAGCAGCAGTAACATATAACACTGACCTCCCCGATGCTACACTTGCGGAACTCCATAATGTTGCAGGTGAGCGTGCCGGTCTTGTCGCTGAAGATGTACTTGACCATGCCGAGCTCCTCGTTGAGTAGCTAGCACTAGCAGCAGTAACATATAACACTGACCTCCCCGATGCTACACTTGCGGAACTCCATAATGTTGCAGGTGAGCGTGCCGGTCTTGTCGCTGAAGATGTACTTGACCATGCCGAGCTCCTCGTTGAGTAGCTAGCACTAGCAGCAGTAACATATAACACTGACCTCCCCGATGCTACACTTGCGGAACTCCATAATGTTGCAGGTGAGCGTGCCGGTCTTGTCGCTGAAGATGTACTTGACCATGCCGAGCTCCTCGTTGAGTAGCTAGCACTAGCAGCAGTAACATATAACACTGACCTCCCCGATGCTACACTTGCGGAACTCCATAATGTTGCAGGTGAGCGTGCCGGTCTTGTCGCTGAAGATGTACTTGACCATGCCGAGCTCCTCGTTGAGTAGCTAGCACTAGCAGCAGTAACATATAACACTGACCTCCCCGATGCTACACTTGCGGAACTCCATAATGTTGCAGGTGAGCGTGCCGGTCTTGTCGCTGAAGATGTACTTGACCATGCCGAGCTCCTCGTTGAGTAGCTAGCACTAGCAGCAGTAACATATAACACTGACCTCCCCGATGCTACACTTGCGGAACTCCATAATGTTGCAGGTGAGCGTGCCGGTCTTGTCGCTGAAGATGTACTTGACCATGCCGAGCTCCTCGTTGAGTAGCTAGCACTAGCAGCAGTAACATATAACACTGACCTCCCCGATGCTACACTTGCGGAACTCCATAATGTTGCAGGTGAGCGTGCCGGTCTTGTCGCTGAAGATGTACTTGACCATGCCGAGCTCCTCGTTGAGTAGCTAGCACTAGCAGCAGTAACATATAACACTGACCTCCCCGATGCTACACTTGCGGAACTCCATAATGTTGCAGGTGAGCGTGCCGGTCTTGTCGCTGAAGATGTACTTGACCATGCCGAGCTCCTCGTTGAGTAGCTAGCACTAGCAGCAGTAACATATAACACTGACCTCCCCGATGCTACACTTGCGGAACTCCATAATGTTGCAGGTGAGCGTGCCGGTCTTGTCGCTGAAGATGTACTTGACCATGCCGAGCTCCTCGTTGAGTAGCTAGCACTAGCAGCAGTAACATATAACACTGACCTCCCCGATGCTACACTTGCGGAACTCCATAATGTTGCAGGTGAGCGTGCCGGTCTTGTCGCTGAAGATGTACTTGACCATGCCGAGCTCCTCGTTGAGTAGCTAGCACTAGCAGCAGTAACATATAACACTGACCTCCCCGATGCTACACTTGCGGAACTCCATAATGTTGCAGGTGAGCGTGCCGGTCTTGTCGCTGAAGATGTACTTGACCATGCCGAGCTCCTCGTTGAGTAGCTAGCACTAGCAGCAGTAACATATAACACTGACCTCCCCGATGCTACACTTGCGGAACTCCATAATGTTGCAGGTGAGCGTGCCGGTCTTGTCGCTGAAGATGTACTTGACCATGCCGAGCTCCTCGTTGAGTAGCTAGCACTAGCAGCAGTAACATATAACACTGACCTCCCCGATGCTACACTTGCGGAACTCCATAATGTTGCAGGTGAGCGTGCCGGTCTTGTCGCTGAAGATGTACTTGACCATGCCGAGCTCCTCGTTGAGGTTGGAGGTGCGCGCCAGGGCGGGGGTGTCGGTCTGCTCGTGGTACATCTCCACGTCCATCGCGATGAACTTGGCCTGAGGGAGACAATGACGTCAATGTTGTTCAAGTTTGGCCGTCACTGTTTACTCGCACTGCGATGCAAATACAGGATAAAATCCGAGGGTTATTTTGACTAGTTTATGAAAACTGTGTCCAATGATAAAATTATATTTCCTCTATTTATTTGAGAACGGTAATTTTAACTTGACATGTCGAACATCATTATTGTTATCATTTAATGTAATCTTTTGGGAATAGAACTGTGTATAACTAAGAGTGTTGTACTTACTTGAAAAAATCTAACAATTTCTGCAGTAACTTGTAACGATATAGGTATAAGATTGTTGTACAATATTAAAAATGTCAAAAAGTTAAATCCGAAATGTGCATTCTGCGCTTCTGTAATAAAAAGAAAAACACATTATTAGTAAATTATAAGAAATGAAGCGTTAAACCACAAAATATTATCTTATGCTGAAGATAAACATAGGGATGTTACACATTTTTAAAGTCGTTTCGAGTCCAAAAGAGTGATAATTGGACAAGGGGAAATCCGAAACAATAAGAATTACTAGAACATTTTCTTATAAAATAGTAATATAATTGTGATACGTAATTGCAAACCAAAATTTAATTTTCTTGCTTTTGTTTTTGTGTTCAAACCATAAATTGTTATTATTAGTAGTTTTCTGGTGACTATGTTTTCTTTTTTTTTGTTTATTTTTTTAGTTCTAAATCCTCCACGTACCAAAAAAAAAAAAAAACATTAGCTCTTTTTTCAAAAATTTGGTGAATTGTGAGTTGTCCGTAAAATGATTGAAAGTGACCACAGTTTTTATGCCTTTCGATTCTGTTTTGTGTCTGGATTTCATTGTATAAAAAGAAAAAAAATGAGGACTACGAAATTTGGTAAACTTTAACAAAAAAACAACTTACAATTAAATTTTCAAAAGATGAAGCAGTCCTTTCATTTCAGTTATTTGATGGTAGTATCTACTCACCCTGAAGTCCCAGGTACCAGTCGTTGTGCGCCCTCATCCAGAACTCGTTGAACCCGGCGCTCAGCAGCGCCAGCGTCAGCAGGATCATGAACAGCATGAGGATGTGTGTGTTCGTCTGCCGGTCTATGGACGAGCGCTTCAGTGGCGCTGAGGGACAAGGGTAATCATGTGAGTTTACCTTCAAAGGGTTTACTACAAACTTGCTCTGATCATCTGAAACACTGGAAGGTACAGTTAATCCTGCAACAATTTTGCGGCTAAGTTAGTTATCAAAAATGGTTGTCAGATTATACGAGCGCAGTTGGTTTATGTAAGTTTTTGTATTTTGGAGATATTATGTTGCTGAAGTGTCCGTAAACACAGGTATTCTCTTTTCCCTCACACTCAAAGTCCGTTGGGATGGCGTAATACCAGCGGCTTAACAGTGAGGCAGGCGGAATCATAGTGTGCACAGACGTTACCTTTAGTGGAGTTCTTCATGAGCTTGGTCTCGTGGCCGGTGTACACGACGACGCCGTAGATGTAGTTGGTGTTGCGCAGCATGGAGCCGCGTAGCAGCATCTGCTCCAGCCCCAGCGGTATCATCCTTGAAATAAGTCATTATAATAGGTTTAATTCGCTAAAAAACTGACAAACACAAAATAGAGAATGAGTTGGCGAAACTATAGATGTGGCGATATCTGAAGACAAAAAAAGACTCGAAGTCTTTCATCTGGGGTCAACGACCGCTGGTAGTGCACATGAAATAGAGTTGTGGAAATCGTTATGGAGTAAATTAACTTGATAGCTAGTTAATTTCATTTAAGCTTGTATTTATAAATGTATTAGATTCTTCACAATATTTTCCCACCTTATGTATCGATAGAACACACTCACTTGTTGCTGCTCTCCTTCAGCAGCCCATTGAACTCGTACAGGTGCCGGTTGGGCTGCTCGCACTGCACGGTGGCCGTGAAGTCCGTCAGAGCCAGGGTGTTGTCCAGCCGCGCCGTATCCGGGTGCGCCTGGCGGATCTTCAGGTTCGTCTCCCCGTCCAGGTTCGAGGTCTCAATGAAGGAGATACCTTGCGGTTCACTGGGAACAAAAATAGATGTCTTATTTTACCAAATCACATAACACAAATCACTGCTGAACTAGGCATATTTGGCGCAGCCGTGAGACACACAATGTTATCTTACTTCTTAAGATTTAGGTTTTATTTTATTTTGCTTTTTTTGTATTGTGCCAACGGAGTAGATTCGGAAAAAATCGGCTGTGACATACGGACAGACAGACAACCGGCAATAAGGGTTCCGTTTTTTCAAAAAAGGTACGGAACCCTAGAAAGAAATAAAAGAACGCGGGTTACCTTCAGCAGAACCGGTTCTTTTAAAAAAACTAAAAACCGTTGCTCCCGGTTTTTCTAAGAACCGGGAACACCGATCCGTATTCTAATTAAGGTTATATTTAACGACTATATCTTCGCACGTAATGCTCGCGCGTGAGCTTCGATGATTCATGAATTAACCTTTATCAATCAATTGTATGTGTTGTGACGCAGCTTAGGTGAGGCCTAAGTCCAGCAGACCGTGATAGCCTGCGTCGAATCAATATTTATTAGTGAACATTGGTAACATGCATAAAAACCCTAAAACATGCACAAACATGACGTATTAAAAATTTACAATTCACCGCTAACGTTTAATGCCTAGCTAGTTAGTGAACGTTCACGCAGATCTACACGGACAATTATTTTTAATTGGCGCATGAAATTAGTTGACAACCTTATGTCAGGACGTAAACAAGAACTTCAATAATATTGTACATACTTACTGTTTCTTCCATTTCGTCATTCCACTTCGTCATGTGAATATGATTATTTGGATGATTTCCTTAATGATTTAAGTTATAAATAAGTTGTTAGTGCAGTTTACACAAGTGACATCAGAAGACAAGGAAAAGCGCGGTTAGAATTTGTAGTAAATACGCATCTACGTAAGGACGTATACTGTATAGAGTACTTTAGGTTTATATTGTGTTGTTGTTGTTTGGCGTAATATGAATATTAGTTTGTCGTTGTTTTTTAACTAGCGAATTGCTGATGTAGACCACAGCGGGTCAAGCCTGTCAAGCTTAAATTAAAGTAATCTGTCGCATACACATATTTTTTTTGTGAATGTGATGCTAATGTGACTGTGGTTTTTGGGTTTTATTTGCTTAACTTGTGTACCTACATACACACATCAAAAAAAGTTTGCGATCACTTTGAAAAATCTAAATCTTTTTTGTTACGGTAGATTATAATATTATGATGTCTTCATGTGAATATGAAACATGTATTTTTTATCCTGGGGCGGGTAAATTTTTCATGCAAGGGTTTAGGGCAGGGGCGTAGCTACCGCCGAATCTGCCGTATCAATTATACGGGGCCCCCGAGCCACGGGGGCCCCCGACGTGCGTAAACAAAAATTAATAAAAACTTTCCAATTTTTTTTTATTCAGAAATGACAAATGTCAAAAAAAGGCTAAGATAGTGTATATTTAATTTGAATTGTTTGTAAAAAAATTGGAAAAAGCGGCAGATAGATATTTATGATGAATAAATATTTCTTTTAATTTTATGCAAACTTTTTTTTTCTTTTGTGAGAAATCTTTTCCTTTCATAAGGTCCCCCAAACAAAATTTTATACGGGGCCCCGCCAAGGCACGCTACGCCACTGGTTTAGGGAAGGATTTCAGCAGGTTATATTGTTTGAAGAGTTTTCTTATAAATTTTGTGTTCTAAGTATGTTGAAACGACTTTTGGAGGGTCGTAAGTATGCTTATCCTTTGAAGTGTGAAAGTGATATAACTTTACCCTTATCAAAATAACGCACCCACGAGCTGATATTCAGCTGCATCCGGTTAGACTGGAAGCCGACCCCAACATAATTGAAAAAGGCTAGGTAGATGATGATGATGATGAGTGGGTCCAAGCTGTCTATGGGACGGCACAGGCCCTGTGTAGCCTCTGGTATTCGAGATGTCCGTAGGCGATAGAGAGTACTCAGGAACGCCTTTTTTTGGTAAATCTATACTATCCCACTACTGGACCACCCCAAATTCCTCCCAGGAGATCTTATCCTGTGCCTCCTCGTACCAGCCCTCGTGGCACGGGTCCAGGTTGCCTTGCTACCTCATTCTAGGCCGGCCTCAGCAGTTGCCGTCGTAGTTATGACCACTTAATGGAATATTTGTTATAATGTCTTACCTTGAGGACAGCATGATGATATCGGCGGGGAAGAACTGGTTGTTGACGACCTTGCAGATGTCCCCGACCAGCAGGTGCTCCCACCGCACGTTGACCCAGCGGCCCTCGCGGAGTACATCCAGTTTGCGCCGGTTCGTCTCATCGTCTGCTCGGTGACGTTTCTGAATAAAGCAACATTCTAAATATCACTATTATGTCTACAAACGTCTATCGACCATCATAGTATCATACCATAACATCGCTTAAAATCCCTGAAGGTTAGGCAGAGGAGTACGTATAGGGGCGTACAGCATCGTTACCAAAGGTAAAGTAAAGAAGAGTATACTCAATCGATATGTCAACCAATGCATTAAAACGAGATAGTTTTTACTCATTTATCTAGATGGCAAGTTCTTTTTAAGGTTCCGAACCCAAATGGTAAAAACGGGACCCTATTACTAAGACTTCGCTGTCTGTCCGTCCATCTGTCTGTCACCAGGCTGTATCTCATGAACCGTGATAGCTAGACAGTTGACATTTTCACAGATGATGTATTTCTGTTGCCGCTATAACAACAAATAATAAAAATATAAATTATTTAATATTTAAAGGAACTACTATTTAACCATACTAGAAACGTGTTTTTTTCGGTTTATGGTACGGAACCCTTCGTGCGCGAATCCGACTCGCACTTGGCCAGTTTTTTCCCTTGTTGCTGATCATGCTACGTACGTACCCACAATGCTGACTGCAACAAGTTACCCCCGTTATCCAACTAAGCGATTGGTTGCGAATTTGCGACGCCTCACGACCTAGTTTCCGTTCACGGGATTTGCGCTTTTTGTTACTCTGTGGTAATTTATGTAAGTACCTCTACCTAGATAGGTACATACATTATTAGTAAGTTAATTATAATCGAGTTTAGTTATTAGTATCAAATCTGCGTATTATGGCTATTTTAAAATTGGATACTTTTCCTTGATGATTGAGATGAAAGTACTAGTCAGTGGGTAAAAATGATAACGTGAAATGAAATGTATTTATTTGCTAGAATAAAGGGTGTAAATAGACTCTTAACGAAGCCGAAAGGCACTTGTTCTCCTCGTCATTGCGATCATTTTTTTGTTCTAGATCATACCTGGGAACCTTCGTAGGTACGGAGATATTGGGGGTCAAAGTTCCAACTTTTACACAAGTTTTTTTTTTAAATACATGTTTTTAATGTAAGATTTTTACTTTAAACACCTTCACGGCCCTCTTACTTTCAATCCATCCATCGGCACAATGTTTTAAGTGCGTTACAAGTCCTACCGTAAAACGTGATTTTTCAGCCCAAAAAAAAGGCGTTTCCCAGCCCCGTACTATTCAATCCATCCATCAGCACAATGTTTTAAGTGCGTTACATTGAGTTCTAATGTAAAACGTGATTTTTCAGCCCAAAAAAAAAAGTCATTTCCCAGCACAAAATTTTGCGTAAAGTTACTTAGTTTGATGTACATAATGCTTGGTTGACGGCTTCTTGAAGAGTCTGTTTACACCCTATATAGGTACATAACAGCTGGTAAAATGTAGTAACCACTGCTTTTTATAAAAGACAGAAACTATGGCATCAAATTATAGTTCTGACCAGAAATTATCTACATAATGCATAAGAGTCACAGTACCTTGTAGCCAACCCTAACAAAAACCCGAACTACCACCATTAGAGATCCCTCCACATAAAGAATGTATGTGTAAAAACCTTCGTGCTCAAATACGTCGCATTCCTTCGAGTAGGCTTGACACTATATTTAGATATACAGCTCGCCTAGGAATGCAGAACAACATTGGCCGGGTAGGTAAATGTGTTCACACGTATACGATAAGCAGGAAAAGTTCCCCTGTACCTTAGTTTGCTATTATTAGAAGTTCTCGCATTCGGATTCTGGAAAGTCTGAGCGCATTTTGAGCAGTCACCAAAACACCGCCACCACCTTTCTGAGGAGCTGATTATTTTACCAGGACATGGCCAATCTCAATTTAGTTCACACCGATATGAGAACAAGACTATCTCGGTCTACTCACAAAGTCCTCGACGATCTCCTTGATGGCGCTGACGGAGAGGATGAGGATGAGCGGCGTGAGCGTGGTCCAGCGGCCTGTGGGGGACACGTCGGGGATTTGCTGCAGTAGCGCAATCAGCAGGAAGAAGCAGTTGGAGTAGCGCCGGAACTGCTCGAACAGGAACAGCGGGATGAACGATGGTACGCTGTGGAAGGAAACGGCACATTAACTGCATGAATGACATAGGTTTATTAATTGAGGCTCCTTCCCATGGGGAAGGCAGACATCAAACGTGTATGACTTCTTGATGAAACAGTTAGTGGACGCATATTGCATGCCAATTAACGATCACATAGTGTTTAGGTACAGCTCAGCCGCAAATGCGATAACACACCAGCGCTGATACGCTACACATTTGAAATTAGTTTTGCCTTGTAATGGATTTTTTTTTTTAATTATTTCCTACAATACCCGCTACACTATCCCCAACCACTGCATCTCCTGAAAGCCAGAATCGACAGTGGTGACCACGATTCGAGTGTCTTGGATCCCGCAACAAATTAATCAAAATAAAACGACGGAGAAGTAAGAAAACCATAATTTCACTTCTGTCCTACTTGCTGGGGAGTCTGTTTCGCTACTTTTTTCCGGCTCAAACAATATGATGAAAAAATGAAGCATTATGAAACAAAAAGTATGATTCTGGCCCCAACTGATAACAACAGAAAAAACCGTATTTCTATCCGACCGTTTTGATTTGCATGAACATAAAGCTGTTTCGGCTCAAGCCGATTCTCGTCGATATTGTGTGGTAGCTCTTCGTTGGCCCTCAATCAAAAATATAATATTTATATAATACTAGCTGTTGCCCGCGACCTTCGTCCTCCGCGTTAAATTATTATAAGAATATTACTTTCCTTTTTTTATTTGAATCGAATTTAGTTAACAATTGCAAGGGTTTTAACAAGGTTTCAACGGAACCCTAATGCTTTTTCGAAAATAAAAGCCTACGTTGCTCTTTATAACATCAGTTATTTGCCAGTAAAAGTTCCATCAAAATTGGTCCAGCCGTTTCGGAGATTAGCTAAAACAACCAGACAGACAAAAATTCATGTTTTTTTTTATAAGTACCGCACACACTTTCATAAATTGAAATCAGACACTTCAATTTTATTTATTTGTATAGAGTATATGTAGATAGTGGCTGCCTATGATGCCTACAGTTGTACATACGTAGTTAACATGGGCGTTTGAAGTTGACAATAATGCCTAAGTAATGATGGGTTCGCTACTTTGATCGTATCGAAAGTAATTCGTGTGGAAACATCAATAAATTATAGGTAGGACATGAATGAGACGTGCTTCATCCATCAACTTCAAGAAATTGCTTGTTTTCAATGGATGGTAAAATATAATGTTTGTTGTGTATGTGGATATTTGTATGTGGATATTTGTATGTGGATATTTGTATGTGGATATTTGTATGTGGATATTTGTATGTGGATATTTGTATGTGGATATTTGTATGTGGATATTTGTATGTGGATATTTGTATGTGGATATTTGTATGTGGATATTTGTATGTGGATATTTGTCATCGTTTATTATTTTTTTAATTTTGTTTTCTGTGTTGGAAATATTCTTGTGGAATTATGTATATTACACCATAACGTCGCTCTGTTGAATTTCATTCATTATCTGATTACTTGTGAAGGCGCTGTATCAGTTTTAGCGTTTCATGTTATTATAGTACGAACTGTTTGGCGACTCATTAATGTTTGTCACCTGACAACACCCACTCATATTATACGAGTGGGTGTTGTCAGGTGACATGTTGTATGCATTTGGTACATTAATATTGTTCCCTATAAGGTGCGAGCAAGTATATGGGTCTCTGTAGAAAAGTACATTACCTACCTCACAATTATGACTGTCTATTTTTATCCTACTAGCCTTAACAATATTCTTATTTTCTATCTAATAACCATGATCTCACTGCTCATCAATCCACAAATCCTTTGATGAGAAGTTTATAAATAAACATTTTCATTAAGTCGTTTTATTAAAGGAACGACGTAGAACACACGTGGCTACACAATAATGGCGAATATCTTACACTTACGCAGTGATGAACTTCGTAGAAAAGCGTGGGAGGACGAGACGGATATGTATTTGGCATCGTGAAAGAAAGCTTAATAAAACTCAAACTTCTTTGTGTGTAAGGTAGCAATGTTCCATATCATTCTTATACATGGTGCAAGAAATTAATAGGATAATGTGTAAGGTAAGCCTAGGGTGTTCCGACGACACGCTCCTATCGCCACGCCACACTCAAGGGTACAGGTGTGCGACGCATGTCACAGTCACGGACATACCAACACGTAACACTTTATCACCCCAAGCACACAATGACAGCGTTATGTCCAAGAAACTTTACAGAACTGATAAAGAACTTTGTGCCACGATATCCCTCTATAATGCGAAAACTTCCAAGATTTTCTTTAAGATATTTGCATATAATGTCAGTGGAGTGGAAAGTTGGCGAGGACGTGGTCTGAGCGGAGTCCCAATAAGGGAGCATTGTAATTAGCAGCCACGCATTCATTGCCACGCGGCCACGCTGCTGTCATACTGAGTCACCTCCTTTTATGAATTTTCAAAGTCACTGAGCATTATGTACCTACCGATGAGCTCGGTCCGAAAAGACAATGTTTTTTATTATAATTAATGGCAATTCGGTAAAGGAAATCATCGTGATGAAACCGGCATGTCCTTGAATCAAAAATTCGAAGACATGTCCACCAACCCGCACTAGCCCGAGTGGTGGTTTATGAGCCACACCCTATCGCCGCGAGCAGGTGTGTACTGTACCCCAGCAATGGAAACGTTGTTTAATGCTGATTTTATGGGAGGGCAATATGCAGTCAATTAGGTGGCCCACCAGACGGTAAAGCCAAGTCAACGTCACGGTCAACGCCGTATGTGTTAGACATCTGCCTCATCTACTCGTAAACCCAGGGACGATACAGTTGCGTCGCAATCCCAGGGTCAAGTATAAATAGTTTCAATTGTGACCCCATTAATAACTTAAAAAAAACAACACGATCTTTCGTGAGTCTTCCAGGAACTGCTCTAAAAACTAGAAGAAAAGCGAATAGTTTCCAAAATAAGAATGTAGTGCAGTTCCTATGGATACAGTAGCCATATATCAACGCGTACGACATCAGAGTACGGTGGATGGGCAAGCGGCCAAGCGTCGCAGCGCGTAAACAATGCGCCGGAGACACAATGCTGCGCCGCTGTTTGGGCACACTCATTGTCAGCTCACAAATTTTACGGGCTGGAATGGCCTGACAATATGACGAGTAGGCTCCTGAATACAGCACATACATACATACAAGTATAAACTACTGTTATTTAATTTTATCGCTACTGCTCTCAAAGCGGTAAAGGAAAACTAAGTGAGGAAAACCGCGGCATATTATCCTAGAACTAAAAAATGACGTCAACCAACCCGCATTGGGCCCACGTGGCAGATTCAAAGTGACGAGGCCTGTGCCACACTGGGCTCCAGCAGTGGGAAAGCTAAAGGCAGATATGTTACAGGCATAGAGACGTGTGACGTCAGAAAGTCCAATTTTCTGTTACGGAAATGAATCGGATGTGTTTGAAAAATTAATAAAGAGTACCAACTCTTTATTAATTACCGAATTGATAAAGTGAAAGTCTAGTATGTTTGTTTGTCTGAGCATCAATCGTGGCTCGTGGCTCGATAGATTGAAGATAAAACGGTATCGCTCCGGAAATTAATACTACAAAGTAAACAATCTAATGTTGTTTGTTTTTTTATAGTTGATGAATAAATATTTATTTTAACGTAATCGTAGATCGTGACTCAGCTGTATAAAATGAAAATTCGCATCGCATGTAATGTTTAAATTCGGAAAAGTTATACATTTAGGATGCCTTTGTATCCAGTTTAGATCCTGGTCCCTGATCCATACCAATATTATATGTATATGCGAAAGTAACGTTGTATGTCTGTATGATTCCTTTTCACGGTATTCCTCTGAACTAATCGTTGTGCCATTTGGCAGATATGTAGGTAGCCCTGTGTACCTGGCACATGTAGAGTTTTCATGTCCTCCATACACGCGGACGAAGCCGCGGGCAAAAGCTAGTTTACTTATAATTTATTAATTTGACTAGCTTTAAAACCGAATCCTTATCACACTGCAGTTTCCGATTCCACGGATCGCAGTTTATGGGCAGCAGGCAGTCCTTAAATCAGTGACATCAAAAAAGTGCGCGAGGATTTTGTAAGATAAACCGGTATGTCCCGGAAACAATGACTCCACGACATATGACATCTACCACCACCTGCACTGGACCCGCAGCGTGACCCGTTCCTCTCACACTGAGACCTTATTGGCTGATGCTTTAGGAAGATACCTTTGCCTGGATAGTTAACTAACATGATGCACTCTTAGCTTACCTGTACTTAGCCGTTGTAATATGATTGCTCATAAACTTGATAGGCTGCGGTCTGTTGATGAAGATGAGTCTGTTCTGTTCGAGAGGCGCTCCGTCCGTCAGGCCCGATGTCGTCGCCTCATCTTCATCTGCAAACAAACGATAAAAACGTAAGTCGCAGGAAAATCTTGGCACAGAGAATCTAGAAATAATTTCTTTAATGGACTTTTTAAACTTTTCCTTCTGTCAATCGTTTGAAGTTGGCAAAGACGGAACGATGATTTAAATGATTAACACATATCACATATACTGAGTAGTGGAGTTTGTTAACGGCAATCGAATGATTGAATGTGAAACCATTAATAGTGGCGAATTATCATCGAATATTTAAAAAAACTACATCCTAGCATACCTAATCATATTGATACTGAATTCCGGGAATATTTACCTTTCATTTCGAAAACATCCTTTTTGAAACAACAAGGCTTTCAAGAACAGTTCGGTAATTAACATGGAACTTTACGAACCTTAATACTAAAACAAAAGAAAGTTATTTCGGAACCACAGAACGTCGATATTTTTGCGATTTGTACGAACTTTAACCACGAGAAATACGAGAATATCAGATTTCGGAAAGTAAAATGTTTATTGGAGGCTTTAGTGGTACAGGGAGGGGCCGATGCCTGCCAGGGCTGCGGACTGTTCGAAAGAGATACCGCGGCCCTGGTACACAAAGGGCAAGGAAGGAACATGGATGGGTTTTAGTCAGTACAAGTCTGACACTCCCTTCCGCTCTGCCCAGAGCGGGAGAAGTCATTTGATGATTTCCCATGCGAAAAAAAAAAACGGCTTTAGTGGTTCAGCAGAAACCTGGACTCGACTTAGGCAGGCATTTTACTTTGAGTAAATTATTTCAGCACTACTGCACTCAAAACGGTGAAGGAAAACATCGTCGGAAATATTTGAAGATACTATGCGACATCTATCTATCTATCAATCCTAAACTACGGCTCCCTTTGTCTCACAGAGTATCCCAGCAGTAGGAACGTTATTTACGTTATAGGTCAACCTTGAATAAACAGATCTTACCAGACCATTTATTAAAAATAATACCCTTTTCTTAATCTCTAAATAAATCTTACAACGCATCCTACGCAATACAGCAGATGCGCGAATGTGCAGATGAAATCATGGACGACGTAAAACAGTAACTAATACAGTACCAAATAATAAGTAACGTCTGAAATCATCTAAGGTCTTGGGTGACCGTACATCGAGGTGAAGGTCGTATAGTCGTTGTTGTCGATCATTGTAAAATGTGATGCATTCGTGTTGTCATTGAGCAGAGTTAGCTGTGCAGGTAAACCTCACTTCGGAATATTTAAGTCATCGCTGATGTCAATACCTAGTATAGTTCTGTTCAAACTTTATGGCATCTTGGAAAATCTAACGTAAAGCTGCGCAGAACACAATTTTAAGTATCAGTAGGGCGCAGGGGACGCTTTGTCTTGACTGTATATTGCGCAGAGTGCAGACCGTCACTCGCAGCTAACTTCCGAGCCGCCATAAAGTTTGAACCGAACTTGTATTATTTATCAACGACGTCAAAATGCTTTATTGCTTTTAGTGATCTCATGTCCGAAAACATCAATCACAGACGTCTAAAACTGACAAGATGTATCACAAAAATGCCGTCGCCGACCGTAATCAGGTCAGTGTAAAAAGAGAAAACATGAAGCGTTTAGCTTTTTGCATTGAAAACTTTCTAATGAAAAACTGTGTAGTTTTATACAAATGTTGAGCTGTAGAAATAATGCTGTCTCGAGTTCAAGGTGATATTATTAAGACTAAGTGGATAGTGATATAAATAGATAGTGCACCGGCTGTACAGGCGGAACGGCTAGGCGCAGCCAGTTTTTTCACGCCAGCATGATAATTAGTACATAAGACACACAATTTATATGACATCTGGACATCCTAGTCTAGGAAATTGCCTTGTTTAATTTTTTTCCAGTTAAAATGTAAATGAACAAAGAGCTTGATTATGTTAAACATTGTAACGTTTTTGATTAATTTCGGGAGCTTCTGTTTGGTTAAACAAAGCTAACATTGTAACAACGAAATGAATGAATTGTTTGAGTTAATAACGAGCATTATTGTCTCATTGGGCACGTGCTGAGCGCTGCTGACTGCCGAGGGAGAACGGTATTAAAATTAAAATGTTAATTAACGTTCGTTGGTTTGTTGAGATAAACGTGACCGTATCAGTACGGTACTCGCTGTTATCGAGCTGCAAAACAAATACAGGCAGTAAGTTGAACCTAGCGCTGGCGTACATATTTAATTTTGTTAATTTTACCTCTAGTCAAATGTAATCTGATTAATGAAATGGACATTTATAATTAAAAGGATATCCTCACCTGAGTCACTTTAAGTCGAATTGAAAGCGGACTAAAAGTAGACCCCTTTCAATTCGACTTCCACCATTCGACATGTTCTCGAACGAGCTTGACATTATCCTCAAAAAATTACATTACTGTAGCAACTGTTAGGCATCATCTAATCGTAACATTGTAAAATAGATTCAATCGTCCGTGGTTGACCGTAGTGATGACCTACGGATGTCGCTTGTTTAGAGCTAGAGGGCTTGCAGCAGCACAGCTCACCAGTCGAGTGGTCTCACATGGAGGAACAGGCATCGTTATAGGTACATCAATCCACCGATTTTCTCGTAGAATCTATGTAGGTGCAAATAAATAGCTGTATGAGGCTGTTTTATAGGTCGGTATAATACGCGCACCAAGAAGTAATAAAGAAACTATCTGGGCCATAAAAAGTTAGTGCTGTACTTCCTCCCCAGGCTTAACGATTAGTTTAGTGTACCTTAGGGCTATTCTCTTACGTGAAAATGAAATAGTCTTTTTAATTAAATGAGGTATTTGGGACACTAAGGTTTAAATCGTTAGAGGTGCCGTCACCGTACATAGTTCGTGGGAAAAACTGTTTACACAGAGAGGAGTGGACTTTGCATATTCCGCAAGCAACAACGCATGGAATGATAGATCCGATTTTCAGTATGATGAATTAGTGAGGCAATACTATACTTATGTTATAGTCAACAAAACAGACACGTGAGGATTTAGCGCGACTCTAACTATTTAATTCATACAGGGTGTAAACAGACTCTTCCGAAGCCGTCAACCAAGCATTCTGTACATCAAATTAAGTAACTTTACGCAAAAATTAGTGCTGGGAAACGACTTTTTTTTTGGGCTGAAACATCACGTTTTACAGTAGGACTCAATGTAACGCATTCAAAACATTGTGCTAATGGGTGGATTGAATAGTAAGAGGGTCCTGGAGGTGTTTAAAGTAAAAAACTTACATTCAAAACATGTATTTAAAAAAAAACTTGTGAAAAAGTTGGTACTCTGACCCCCAATATCTCCGAAGCTAGAAGGTATGGTCTAGAACAAAAAAAATATCGCAATGATGGGGAGAACAAGTGCCTTTCGGCTTCGTTAAGAGTCTGTTTACACCCATTATATGGATAGCGGCACCGCGGCGCTTTAGTACTGCCCCTCATTGTGTGTTATTGTTTAGTTTCGTATAGTACGTGCTTCAGTAATGGGTATTATTATTCATGCGGCGATTGTTATCACACCTTAGTAAGCGCGTTTACGCTGTAAGGTCAAGGGCATAAGGGGCTTCAAATACAGGGTGATCCAAGGTCGAAATGGCCATATACTCACTGTTAAAGTTCTAGAATACTATAGCCGAATTATAAGGCCTTTTCTCACTTCGTATTGCAGTGGATGCATTGCAGTATAAAGGCTGATTACATTTTTAATTGTATTGTGGTTTTGGTTTACTGACCTATGTACTTATCTTTCATGATATGAAGGAAAAATAATGGAATATTAGGTAATGTGGTGGTTATATTTAGTAGTACTAGTGATAGTGGTACATGAGGTTACCCACTGCTTGACTGATAACATCAACAAAACAAAAGCACCCACTCTACATTATCCTTATAAATTGTTTCACTGATAGCAACTGATCCTATCAGACAATCTTGTGTTTTACAGAAGGGCTTCAACAAATCATTTCCGATAAAAATAATATTCCTGAGCTCAATAGTGATAAGAAGCAATAATCTGTAGTGATAAAATCACTCAATCAAAACATAATAAACATTACATATTAAACAACAATATATTGTGTAACATTATTATTATTTATGATTTAGCTATTTCAAATGCTTATCCATACTAATCTGAATATATAAATCCCATGTAACTGTATTTGCTACTTTCTCTCTTTTTCTTTTTAGTTGGTTCCCAGATTGAAAGTTAGGATAGATTTGGACCCAATTAGTGACGTCGTGCGAAGCAGTGACGGATGGCTAGTATGGACTGTGATTGGTTGGTTAGGACATAGGATGTAACCTTTGTAATACTCACACCTGTAAAGGAAAGGTTAGGTAGGAATGTACCTAAAGTACCCACATGGCCTGACATAATATAGGACCAGTATTGTTGGTACTTGTAGGCAGTGGAATTTTTGTAGATAGACAAATTACTTGAAGATTGAGACATAATCTTGATACTAAATCTTAACTTTCATAATGACAATTTAATGAGTTGGACACAGTGAGTCATTGTTATTGCTTAACTTGGATGCTTTGCTTTAGAGCTATTGTATGTTATGGGTGTATAATATTATACTTGTACTAGCACAAGAAATACATGGAGGCATTGTTGGATTTGATTTATTTCAGTTGAACTTTAAAATAGGTTAATCAAACCTCCCTTAGTGAGTTCATTATATAAAACCATAGTAAAATTGTGTTATACACACAAAAAAAATACTTAATGAGGAAAGAGTGGATTGTAGGCAATCGCTGAACAAGTTAATGTGGTCTGGTGAAAAGTTTTTATGGCAATTATTCCATTGGATGAACTATTCATTAGTTTTTACTGTATCTAGAATTAGACTAAGTTTAATTGATCTACTGTCTTACATCTTGGCAACATACAATTAGACCTCAGCACAACACAATATGAAACCAACATTTTTTACGGATTGCAGAAACTGTAGAAAATCATTCCTATTGTTTCCTATCACCATACTTCTACAAGTTTCACAATTAAGTGACCGTTCAGTGGCTAGAGAAGTTTGCACAAAAGATTCAAATGTCTAGAGATTTTTTTTTATGTAGTTTAAAATGTGTCAATCAATGCTAGTATTTTTCTAAATAGTACCAATCTAGGCTAGTACAGAGAATCTTATAAAATAGTAAGAAACAAAGGTGTTTCATGTTTACAAATAAACAAGCAGGTGTTTGTTTATACAATCATAAAATTTGGCAGCACACTAGGCAAGCAAGAAACATTGTTATAGCAGTGTTAAACAGATGACATCATTTCTTGTCACACCGAGGACTTGAAAGAAAATCAATGTTTTTTATATTAGCTAATGTAGCCTGCTAAATATAGCCTCCTAGGAGACCTTCTAATCTGTAAACTGACTTTTAAAACTGTACGAAACTGATATTAATTGACGTGTGAAGGTTCGAACTTGATGGAAAGTTGGATGATGTGACAAAAACCTATATGCTAGTAACTCAGAAGAGGGGTTCCGCTAGCTAAGGGTAGGGCAGGGGTAAAAAGTAAGAGATACTTCGTAGGACTTACGTTGGTTCATCTTGAGCACCATGGCTCGGTAGAACCTAGAGAACGGCGCCATCACGTTCCGCTCGTGCAGAAAATGCATAAATCTATCCCTGAAATCCATTTCTGTGAATCTCCAATCAACTTGCTTTGTAAAACACCTGATCAACACTATTTAAACACTAATAGAACGCTAAATTTGACACTCATTATCACCGCGTAGAATCGCGAAGAAAATAAAACTTAGAACGGGAATAAAAACAACGTCGTTCGCCGATGTTTAAATAATCGACATTTTCGTTTGATGCACAAGTTCTAACCGTATTTCGTAGAGTCAACTTTACGTGTAAATAATAACATCACTTCATTCACAGGTTCTTTTATAATATCAAAAGTGTTTGAAATACATGTTGACATCATAGCAACCGCTACGTGAGTCGTTTCGTGCGATCGATCTGTCCATGTTCACCGCCCACGAATAGTGATGAGCGATCAAGAAACAAGCTACGGTGTCGATGATGTTTAAAAATAATTTATTCTTTATAATACCAAAAGATTACTTTCACAATTCATGCTCGAGTGAAATATTATACTTAATAAATTAAATTAATCACTATTAATAGGAGGTAGTACTTATCGCTAGCCACAATCTTGGTGTCTGGGTCTAACTTTTTTTAACAGCGGCATTCAACATCGTCAAAACATATTATTTTGTTAATATTTATAGAAAATAATACTCCAAGGTTTGAATGCAGCTATCATAATTATAATGATGTTGTGTAGGAAGATCGACATTAATTATAGTTATTGAATAGTTATACATTAATGTGCATCAAAATTGTAGCACAGTTCTTTTACAATACTGCTAATTCTATGAATTATTATAACAATGGTGGCCTTTTTTTTTTTTTTTTTTTTTTTTTTACGGATGGGAAATCATCAAATGACTTCTCCCGCTCTGGGCAGAGCGGGAGGGAGTGTCAGACTTGTACTGACTAAAACCCATCCATGTTCCTTCCTTGCCCTTTGTGTTCCAGGGCCGCGGTATCTCTTTCGAACAGCCCGCAGCCCTGGCAGGCATCGGCCCTTGCGGGCCCCTCCCTATTTGCTGACATCTCTTTGAGGCGCGCGTGGAACACGAACGCGCCGTCAACACGGCCTGTCGTCAAAAGACGGACGGACGGCGAGCTAGCCCATTACTCTCCGTCCACAGGTCCGCGTCTACGGTGGCCGGAAGCCACCACGTGACCCCCGACGCCCAAGGCGTCTCCCGCGGCGGCTGGGACGAGAGGTTCTCTCCCTCTCACGCTCCGCCACCTCCTTCGCTAGCATGACTGCTTCGCAGAAGGAGGTGACGGCGTCCCATTCCCTTTCGCTCCGGACCATGGACTGGACCAGGGCCGGACGCGATAGGTCGCCGCCGCCGATCGCCGCTACGAGGACACGGCGGTGCTCCGCCCAAGCGGGGCAGACCTCTACCGTGTAACAATGGTGGCCTTATTGAGTATTTAAAGGTAAGTTAAATAATCAGTATATTTTATTTTAACATAGTTATTAGATCTAAGACTTTTTCTGTATAAATATAATTGTATTGAATGTAATTATTAATAAACGTAAGTAGAAGTCGTAGTTAAGTAGCTAAGTACCAGTCAAACTTTTTCTTTTGTTTATGTTTTTTTGTAAACTGGAAATAAAACGCTTTTTTATTTTTATTTTATTTATTAAATAATACATTGGTTTTTTTTTACTACTTTAAAAGACAATGATCAGTGCAATAATTAAACAAATAATCAATGTATGTAGTTACATTGAGTTAGAAACTGATTTGACTTTTATGGGTTTTAAGTATTTTAGATGTTATATTCACTCTCCGCCTGTATTCCAATTTGGGTGGGGCAGCACGTCTTGACTAGTATTTTATCGATACTCAAAATTATCGATGCCATGGTGCATCGCTAACGGATTGACAACGGCACCGTGCTGCCATCTACGGAGTCTATTATGACAGCTGACTTAAGCTGACTTAAGAATCCAGTTGCCCTATGCAAAAAATATTATTGTGTTGCTATTTTTGTAAAGATTCCGTAGGAAGTCAGAAAGAAGTACAAAAAAAAAATGTTTTGTTCAAACACTATTCTTACCTGCGACGTGGCGACAGGCGTCCCAATAAGTTTGCGTGAATCAATTAAATGAATTATTTATATGCTAAAAGCAAATGTAATATGGCCTTCAACCATTCAATATTACCGAAATCTATTGAAGTTGATGAACTGAGTTGTAAAATATACAAAGCAAAACTACGAAGTAAACTGAAACTAGTTAATTTATATATTTTTATTGACTGTAATCCAATATTTGGTTTAATTTACAGACTGGTGTCTGTAAAATAAATTAAAAAAAGCACATCCAGTTACTATAACTGGAATTAATATATTTAAAGTGGAAATTATATCAATAATATACTGTCGCCTTAAAGCCAGTGAAGTGTCCTATCGAATTTGTAGACACTTGAGAATCTTTATGTCCATTTTTAATGCCTACCAGTATAATCGCATAAAAAATTCGACTGGAAAGATTTTGGATTTGGTGATCAGTAGCAATGAGTGTTCTGTTATAACACCCAGTGACACACTATTAACCTCAGACCCTTATCACCTGCCCTTATGTATATAGGCTTCTTTCAATATGGGCAACCGAGGCATGACACGTAAATCTACACGGAAGTACAATTACTATAAGGCTGATTACAAAGAAATTAATGGGGATTTGGAAAAAGTTGACTGGGTCGATTTATTACATGGGCTGTCTGCAGAAGATGCAGTAAATATATTTTATGAAGTTGTTTTCAGAGTTAGAGATCATGTCCCCTTAACATCCGTCAAGTCTTCTAGATATCCTGTCTGGTTTTCGCCTTCATTGATACACATATTTAAAAATAAAACTAAAGCGTGGTGTAAATGGAAGACGTATCATAATCTATCAGATTATGATACTGTGTAACTGCGGCACTGTTGCAGCTTTATGCTTTGTTGATATGATATGTGGTTTATTTTTATGATATGTTCCTCTTTTTATTGTTTACAACGCTAGTGTTAAATTTACCAAATTGTCTCATTACGTATAGCTGTGGAAAACGTGGTTGATTTCACATTTGTATTATTTCTGTATCCTATGTTTCTATGTAAGTCTTAATGTGTATTTGTTTGTTTTCCCTAATAAATAAAATAAAATAAAATAAATAACATTTCAAAGGACAATGGCATCCATCCATACATTAATTTAGCTGAGGTTAAAATCTTGCATCTTAAAATGAAAAATATCTTGTTTAACTCGGCATCAAATTCTGAAGAATTTTTGTTCGAGAAGGCCGAGAATAATAGAAATTCAGTGATGAACTTTTGTAGGTTATGTCTATGGTAATCCCAATTCGAGGAAGTAAAAGGGCAACATTGCATTAGTAATTTCTTTTCTCAATTATTTAAGCATGCAATGTCTTGTAAACATGTCACTCATGTCACTCTGTGACATGCTTAAACAAAGAAAACTATAGACGGCGAGATATTCAGTTATTATAAGTAACAGAAAAGGACAAAGCTATACTATTTCCGTCTCTCAGTGCGTGTCAGTTTTTTCAAGGCTAGCAACTTAAGTAGCTCAACTGCTCAACAAACTTTGACAGTTACATATAGTAAAAGTACTGTGTGGATAGTTAATCTGAAATTGTGAAGATTATTTTGGCACTTTTCTACATCATTTAATTGCTTGCTTGTTTTAAAGCCGAGATAAACCTAAATTGTAAGGTTTATGGTATCACTGAGTTCTATATACATTATGGTTATGTAAGTTAAGTAAAAAAAGTTTTTTGTCTCATCTGTGGCCACGCTACCCGATACTCTATCGCTTTTTTACTCTATATCTAGTGACATGAGTGTCGAGTGTTGAGATCTTTTTTTGGATTTGGGATATTGGTCTTTTTGCCAGTCATTAATTGAAAGAAATCATTTATTTTTACAGTACAGCATTTTTACCTCCCTGCAAGGAACACTTCCACTTAAAAATAAAGTATTGTTAATTCATTTATTAAGTTTAATTTAACAATAATAAATTAGAACTGGTTATAATACAATAGTGCTGTACTGACTGTCACTAAGCAGAATGAATATAAAATGTCAGCACTAAACGTTAATGAAAAAGTCAAATAACTTTTCATTTAAAATATTTTTTTTATCCGGCCCTAACTAGTTACTGTGATACTTTGAAAAAACGAAGAAAAATAATGGAATTGCCTTCGTATATAAGTCATCTTTAGACGGTCAAATTAAATTCAGCTAAGATTTCGCTATTGTTCTTTCTTAACTCGATTTTCAACTTTATCTCTATACCACGTTCAAGGTTGGTTGGAAAAATTGACCGTTTCGGGTAAGTTGACCTGCTGGTGTCTGTACTACTCTGTCAAGAAAGTACCGGGAAACGATCAATAATACACAAAATGTTAGTTATTTTATCGCCTTCAAAGTATGCTCCTTCAGAAACGATACACCTACGCCAACGAATAATCCAATCATCAAAACATATATTTTTTTAAACGCTTTTTTCGTGTTTTTTTTTTGGTTTCGGTTCAGTTGGAAGGCGCCACTCCGACGCACGTTGACTAAAGTGCGTTTTTTAATCCTTGAGACTAAATTGACAGATGCTAATGTCAAACTGTATAGATGTGACCTCATGTGTGTGTGTGTGTGTGTGTCTCAGTTTGACATTAGCATGTGTCAATTTAGTCTCTAGGATTAAAAAACGCACTTTAGTTTGCGTGTCAAACTCGTAAACCCACGTCTCGTCACCAGTGACAATGCGTTTCATGAATTGACTTGTTCTAGCATGTCCTCAGCGACTCTTGAGTGATTGAGTTTTTGGAGAAAATTCAGGTCTTTTGGGACTAGCCGAGCGGCAACATGTTTCATACCCAAGTGATTATACCATTTTATATATATTTAAAATGGTACGGAACGACTCGTGAGACAGAAAGTTCAGTGGCTATCTCTCTCATATTAGAATGAGGATTTTCAGTAATTTTCCTTCACTTTTGCGATGTTAACTTCAGTTGAAGACGTTGATGGTCTACCAGAGCGAGGCAAATCTTCTATCACATCTCGACCGCTTTTGAACGCTTTGTACAGATCGCGGCACGTAAGTTGAACCAAAATGGTGGTCGTCCGCGCAGGTACAATTATTTTTTTATTTTATTTGGTTAACCAACAATAAATTTGTTTGCACAAAACATTTATAAAGCTGTGGTTGCAGATTACATTTATAAGTGCAACAATTAATAACAGGTTAACACCACATATTAGTGGTTTAACATAATTATATTTTATTAAAATTATAAAATACTCAATGAAATTATAAAATTGATACAACAGTATTATTATTTCTAGGTTATAAAAATACTACTAACCCATAATAAAATATTAAATTAAGTTCATCAATAAATTAAAATAAAATCACATTACATTATACAACACGAAAAATAAAAACACAGATTGATATACAACATTGCCCAAATTGATTAAATTGTATAGGTAAATCACAGCACATAATTAATTCATGTAATGAATCTCAAAATAGATGAAATTGGAAGACAGTACTAATAATATTAAAATCACATTCAGAAATTAAGTCTAAAGATAAAGATATTATATTTGTTAAAAACATCGTTTACACACAAATTGAGCATGCAAGATCTTAGTAAAGTAGGGTAGGTCCGTAAATGTTTTACCTGGTGAGGTGTACAAATTTGTTTTTTTTTTACAATTATACAGATTATTCAAATTTTAGCCATTGTTTGTCCAGATTCATAATAACTAATGTCGGCATTTCTTTAAATTACATAATCCAAATACAATTAAAAAAACATAAAAATATATACAGATTGTCCTGTAGTCATGAAAGTAAAATTGAAATACAAGGTAAAATATGTCAAAAGGTAAAATATGTCAAAAAGTAGAAGTGCATCAAAAAGGTAAAATATATCAAAAGGTAAGGTCTATCATTAACACATTACTTAACATTAACACCTGGATTGAGACCGATTGAGACGAAAATGTGTTAACACATTTTTGGGTCTCGATCTTACGTGCCATGATCTCTGTATCACTCATAAGCACGTGTTTTTGATAAAGTCGATTCACCGTAAGCCATCGGTAACATTTTCAGGGAATCTGAACACGAAATTCCATTAGAGATGCAAAATTTAAGACAAACTCTTTGTTCGATATTTTTGACCATTTTATGAAATTCGCATTACACACTAGATATGATCTAACTAAAAACAGCGCTGTAATCTGTATTTAATCTAATTAACAGACGCAACTCAAACTCGTGCTAAAATGGAAAACAGTTGTGCCAATATAACAACAAAAAAAAAAACAAAAAATTGAATTTGGATAAACAAATCACCCATTCCCGATACTTATTTGACAGAATGTATTTACCTATTGCAGGAATCCAACGCGACTCGACACAACGCCAACAGCAAGACTGCACAACGATACTCAACGGCATCGACGCAACAGTATTCTGATTCAATCCGAGTGACAGATATAAAGGTTGATATGATCGCGGCACGACTACGTGGATGTCATAAATTATCCCTTAAGAACGTATTACCGGGATAAAAGTATGCTATGATGTAACCTAGGTCTAGGTCTACTTGTGTGCCAAGTTTCATCGAAATCGGTTGCCGTGTGGCACTTGGACTCGGGCCGACCGGTCCTACACTCCCGGTAGTCCCGGTCCGGTACCGTACCGCAATCCACCGCGCCGTGCGCGCACTGACATTTTTCATTCTAACTTTTACAGTTTCACAGAATTCACACCATTTCAATGTAGGACGGGACGAAATGCATTCTCCGCTGAAGTTAATTAAAAACTTTCTGCGGAGAAGTGAAAAGCAGCTTTTTAATCTTGTTCTTGTTTAATATTTGGTAAGTAACTGCCTGGTAAAGATCTCTGACCCTGCTACTTATTGTTTAATCTATCTATTTTACAGGTAGGCAAATAAAGCGAACCAGTGGCCCCCGGCCCATTGGGTGTGATGACAAAATAAAACATTACTACTTTACTAAACTACTTACTACTAAACGAGCTTTCCAGGTTAGTTCAACCTGAAAAATCCGTTTGAAGATATCGGTCAGCACCGTAGATAAATATAAAAAGAAAAAAAAAAAAAACAAATGGAATGGAATGGTTTAGATAATAAATCTTCCGTTCTCTGTCCGCCTTAAACTTTCTTTCACGTCCACCAATGAGTCATGACTGCCTATTAAATTGTCTGTAGTGAGCATAATAAAAGTAGAATAGTCTAACAGTTAAAATTAAAATACCAAATCAATTAAACAGAGCCTGTTGTAATACGAAGCTTCGATAACATTCGTAACACATTATCTATTCAGCGATTTGAGTGCGCTGTGCGTGTTACGTTTTATATTAGATACTATAATGGTAAGCAAGCATTTACCAGAAAGTATCTATTTCCTAGCCCGGAGTTAGCCTGCCTGTCCACTGGAGCGGAGCGAGCTCAACGGAGAGGAGCGTATGAAAATGACAGAGCCGTACAGGGTATGGTTAGATAACCCTTTGAGGACCACTGCAGCGTTATCCATGACATAAAGATATTGGGTGCCAAGTGTATATGGATATATGAACTGACTTATATAGTTCCGTGGGTCAGTGGCAACTACTTCTCGGCGTACGTAGAGTACCGAGTTCGATTCTGAGGACCTCAGTTTCACTAGCAAATCGGACTCTGAGTTTGGATTTGTGCTCGGGAGGCGTGCTTCCTACTAGGTGCTGGCTGCCTTCTGCACTTTTATTTTGACGTTCAAAAAGTGCTATTTAATTTGAATAAATAACTGATTCTCTTAGCTCTGTAATTTTCCGCTCCAATAAACAAGTACCCTTAGCCAAACTTTACGCGGAGGGTAGCAGGTTCGGAACGTGTTCGTTAATAACGAATGAGTCCATTTATATCGCGCGGCGAGCTACGAGACTAAGCATTTACCTTATATTTATACAATTATATTACCTAAGTATCAATTTACCAGTACCTACGTAATACAATTATACATACATATTCGGTTTTAATTTTTCTTAGGAAGGCGAGGCGAGGGTATTTAACAGTAGGTTTATGTCTGCCTCGTTGGTCTAGTACTCGCATGGAGCAAGAGGTTCTGGATTCGATTTCCAGGTCGGATAAAGTAGGTATTATTGGGTTCTTCCATCACATTTGAATTACTCAGTAGCAGCCCAGAGTCTGTATTAGTGCCCGATTGATGACAAAAGGCTTGCCCCTTATTATTAAGCTAACTCCCGGAATTTTCAAAGGTGATGCTATGCAGAGCAAAGGTGATATTATGGAGTTCCAAGATATGAAATACAAAACGCACTGAAACTAAAATTATGTCTTTCTGGGAACCAGTTTTTCTGGGTCTCTCTAGAAAGACCTCAGCTAGGTACTGTACCCTCTCGAATGTCAAACTTTGTTATCGTCATGCGTGAAACAAATACGTAGATAAACAACTGTATGTATATTCTTCATTTGTATATAGACTGCCTGACCTGCTGATTTTCGACTTTTAGGGGTTTCACAAAAGTCTTGTCTCAGTGTCATGAGTGTTTTTATCTCTATTTAAGAATGTCAATTTTATCAAGTATGGTAATATCATCGCTCAGAGATATTACGCAATAAGTTATTTCAAAGCAGGCCCTGTAGCGTAGTAAAAGTTGATTACAGAGTGACTTTCTGCTCCTAAAATATTTAACACTAGGTCATATTTTAAAACTTGCTGAAACTAAGACGTCATAAAATCTCTGAGGTTTTACTGTTTGTGCTAGGAACCTCATCAACACTGCGGGCAGAAATATGATGAAAACAAATATTAGAGCTTTGCTTAAATAACATTCAGTGCATGACAAGTTTTTCGACTAGCTAACGAAAAATAAACATCACCAACTTGTTTACAAAAGCATATTTATAAGTAGTTCAAAGAACATCAAAGAATAATTAAAACAAAACACTACAAAGTTTCACTTTTTTTTTTGTTATTGCTCAACAATCAATGGCCAGTGGTCATAGTGGTCTAAGGCCAAGATAATCCCTACAGTAAAAGGTGAATATACATATTTCCCCAGTCGAGCTCCTCGAGCTCCGCCACAAAGAACTTTTACTACTAAGCAAAAACTAAAGAGAACAAGAAAAAGTTTCCAGACAATAGATAATGAAAATACTATAAAGTTTCACTGGGATTGTTTGTGTTTATCATTGAGCTGCTTATCATTCTGAGTACATTCGTCTCTTAGACCAGGGGCACCAGCACGCAGTGTCTCATCACAGCTATATCTTCGACTGGAAGGATGCATTGT
Organism: Lycophotia porphyrea; assembly: GCA_950005105.1. Lineage (NCBI taxonomy): Eukaryota > Metazoa > Arthropoda > Insecta > Lepidoptera > Noctuidae > Lycophotia > Lycophotia porphyrea. The sequence continues at coordinate 700,320 of OX465392.1, forward strand.
TATTTATTACGAAGATAGGCAATGCAGTAACATTGCTATAACTGATGTGAACTAACTTTTCCAAATTCCTATACGAGAGGTAGATTGGGGACATCACGACTCTTGGTCTTTAGAGGTTGGATAGGAGTCTCTTCTTTTTCTAGTTGTGAGCAATACTTAGGCGCTTGTAGTGTGACTAGTTGTGCATTACTTACAGGAACTATGGACATGACCACACTAGGTCAAAGTTCGTGCTCTTCGTGAGGTTTACAGACCTTGACGTTAATTATACTGTTAGTTCTGAGAAATGCTTAGCTCATGGAATCTTCCTGCATTACGTCGAGGCCTGATGGAGTGATCAATCACAACATCTATTAGCAGCCGCCACAAATCTGCGTCACGTTATCACGTACTTACGTCAACACAGAATGTACTTCAGTCATAATCTCATTATACCGTTACCTACACGGATCGTACGTGATTTGAGTGCTTGTCAAAGCAACGGCGCTCCACTAGATTGCATTTTTAGGATTCCGCGCATCGAAGTTTAAAACGGAACCAAAACTCACACAACTGCACGTCACGACAATTTTTTTTCATAATGACTCTTCTTGCTTTTGACGTTGGACTCAATTGTGAGTGTTTATAATTTTATCAATATTATGATTAAACTTAGAGTTTCATTAAATATATAGGTATCGATTTAGATTAATATAATCACATCGAAAGATCGAGTTTCATCGACAACTAAGTCTGGATAATAATTAGATTCAAAGAAAAGTTTTACAGGTCAACACAAAATACTGACTGTAACACACACCCAATCAGGAAGACCAACAGTCGATGTCAACTAGTATTTACAAACTCATCTATTTCTTTGTAGAAAAGAAAACATTCTACCAACTACGATCCGTATGTAATGGAGGGTGAAATTACCGTCCGTGGCTCGTAACGGGTGGCTCGTAGCGCGTGGCTCGTAGCGCGTGGCTCGTAGCGCGTGGCTTGTAGCGCGTAGCAAACTAGGTTTGCGTTCCCATTGAGGGACCACATTTGAATTTTGATTTTTTGAATGCATGAGCCGTTAGTAAATGTTCCCAAACGATTGTAAATTCAGCCTTTAGTTTGTAAAAGCAGCCACTCAAAAGTTACAACCGTTTAAAGGTGGTCCCTCAGTCGTGACTGACAGGCATCCATATCTCAAAACCTAGTTAACATTTTAAACTCCTCTATATGACTGCGTATAGTAAAAGATTTGTAAAACTAATTTATTGAATATCAACCCTTCCTGTTCACACAGTAAAAAGAACTAGCATGCGGAAGGTGGTCCCTCAATTGAGCACCATAAGTTCCCGTGAGTGGAGACCACGATGGAATTTGAAATTTATATATGGGGCTAGCGTAAGTAAAAGTACTTGAACGATTGTATGTTCAACCTCTAGTTTGTAAAAGAAGCCATTCGAAAATTACAATCGATTTAAGTTGGTCCCTCAATTGAAACGCTTATCATAAATAAAATCAGTTTACGTAGCATTCGGAAGTTAAATAGACGAATGCTACAGTCTATCCTTTAGTAATTTTTTTTACTAACGATTACTTTACTAAACAGCATCAATAAATGTACCGTTTCATCACAACTAATCATCGAATTCCTGGGAAGAAATACTAAGATTGAGGTGACCACACAGCAGGATTTATCTAGTGACTGTTTGTTGATACTATTCCACTTACTTATATATGTATGTACTTTTGTATGTCTAGTCTGTGCACAACATTTGACATTGTTCGGATTGAAGTTTATAACTTTCACATAATTTTCCTGTTGGTCACGTAAATTTTAACATAATTATTATATAAATTTATGTTCCCTCAAACTGGGTGGAAGAGACACCAACTCGAAAACGGTTACCTACCACATATTCAGTACATCATTGTGAGCCTCCACGTCCACACATAGAAATATTTCATCGGTTATTTAAAAAAAAATCAGCTATTCCATACATTTTAACCGCGTAAGTATGACTTTTATAGGAAACAGCTGATATTTACGTGGTAACCGTTTTCGCGTCGGTGTCCCTGCCACCCCGTATGTATGTAGGTACAGAGATATTGAAATCTTTGTACATACTTTTCTTTCTGAATTGTTTGTAATGGATTATTACTTATGCCGTTTTTAAAAGTAATGCTCCTTTGCAGAGGCACGTTTGCCATGGGTCTAAAACCTAAAGTGAGTAATGAAGAACAAACAGCGTTATTTCGCAAATTTTATATCATTCAATTTAAACGACACACCTAAAGGATCAATAAGCGAAATACCTCGAACGATCAAAGTCAAACAAAATTTGTACAAATTAGTTGCAGCTCTTGAATTTATTCCCGGAACAAGCGCCAGTGACCTCGGCCATTACAGATGTCACTACTTTTTTAATGAAAGAATACGTATTTACGACGACTTACGCTTTAAATTTGATGAAAGTCCTCCAAACGAACAAATTTTCATACATATACTTTGCTATTGTCTCATTAGTAGTATAGTATGAATTAAAAAGTTCAGAGCTATGCTGTCAGTGCAGGGTATTTCTTTTAGTTTTTTTGAAGTTATACTTCTTTTGGCACGTTAGGGTAAAAGGATGTTTAATTTTTTTACGATGCGCGTGCACACCGTCACGAAAAACCGACACCCTGAACTTAGCTAGTCAACATACACCCTGAAGTTAGCTAGTCAAGATTTTAGTTTTATGCGCCAAAGAAGTATAACTTCTTACGTGCGTAATAATTACACACATATTGTTTTTTAATATCTTTAGCATTATTTTCTTTCTGTGTTTTTAATTAGCTAAGTGATGTCTAATATTAATGAGAGCACACGTTAGGACGACTAACGCTTTAAGTTTGATGAAAGCCCTCCAAACGAACAAATTTTTTATACATACATTTTGCTACTTTCTCTTTACTGTTTGAGTTAAAAACTTCAGAGCTATACTGTCAGTGCCGGGTATTTCTTTTATTTTATCATCATTAGCATTTTTTTCTTTGTGTTTTTAATTATCTAAGTGATGTTAAATATTACTAAAAAATAATATCAACAAACAGTCACTACCTAGTTTTTACTTTTTCCAGAAAATCCTGCTGTGTGGTCACCTCAATCTTAGTATTTCTTCCCAGGAATTCGATGATTAGTTGTGATGAAACGGTACATTTATTGATGCTGTTTAGTAAAGTAATCGTTAGTAAAAAAAATTACTAAAGGATAGACTGTAGCATTCGTCTATTTAACTTCCGAATGCTACGTAAACTGATTTTACTTATGATAAGCGTTTCAATTGAGGGACCAACTTAAATCGATTGAAATTTTCGAATAGCTTCTTTTACAAACTAGAGGTTGAACATACAATCGTTCAAGTACTTTTACTTACGCTAGCCCCATATATAAATTTCAAATTCCATCGTGGTCTCCACTCACGGGAACTTATGGTGCTCAATTGAGGGACCACCTTCCGCATGCTAGTTCTTTTTACTGTGTGAACAGGAAGGGTTGATATTCAATAAATTAGTTTTACAAATCTTTTACTATACGCAGTCATATAGAGGAGTTTAAAATGTTAACTAGGTTTTGAGATATGGATACCTGTCAGTCACGACTGAGGGACCACCTTTAAACGGTTGTAACTTTTGAGTGGCTGCTTTTACAAACTAAAGGCTGAATTTACAATCGTTTGGGAACATTTACTAACGGCTCATGCATTCAAAAAATCAAAATTCAAATGTGGTCCCTCAATGGGAACGCAAACGCAAACTAGCAATAGATTCAAGTCGTACGCTCGACCAATGAACATGATTTACTTTCAAATAAGTACGGAAAGCAATTTCTAGTTATTCTGCCTCTTTTCCTAGCGATTGAAATAAAAAAAAACAATTAAAAAACAATTGTTCATTGTTTGACAAAGCAGATTGTTTAGCTATCAGCGACAGTCTCTAGTCTCTCCAAAAAGTTCTATTCAACTTGGTAATAAGCACTGGAAAATTAATTTATTTGATTGTATCTAACTATCGAAACGAAGTTTATTCTCAACAAACATTACCTTTATCTAATTGCCGATCCAATTAGGTTATCGACGTGGAAATAAAATTAGATCGCTTCATTTATTTTTACTTCTCAGCCTACGCGTCGGTTTCCTGCTGACTGCTGAGGCCAGTGATGATCCCGTCGCTCTCTCTAGGCCTGGGCATGGGATCTTCCGAGATGCGTTTACTTATCTACGCTCTATAAGAACAATTTATGTTCACATAATTAACTTTCTCTAACGGTATTAGATTTAAACTTCCTAAAAGAGAATTTCGCGTAGTGACAGGCCTTGGACTTGTGATTCATAACGACACTTCTGTCTCATTTGTTTCTGTTGTAATTGTATTAATGTGTTTGCTATGATACGTAATATTGGCACAGATGCAGTTGCAGGGACTCCAAGAGACTACATAGTGATCTGGTTGGGCGCTCCTAAATGAAACATGTAAGGAAAAGTGTGATGGAAAAGGGGACCCATTTGCAATTTATGCAAAGAGACTCGGTAAGGAATTGAAGGATGCGACCTGCCGTATACGATATAAAATAGGTATAAACGAAGCGGTAACAATAATTTGAAAGCTTTCAACCGTAAATAGGTCTGTTACAGTGACGAATGGTTTCTCGCTTAGTTCTGGATTAGTAGAAATGTGTACATATTTATCATCCACTTGACAGGTTGATTCCTAACATAACTATACTACACTACCTTTTGCCCACGGTTTCGCCTCCAGAGGTCGGATATTCCATAGGAACGTGCTACGTTCATAAAAAGTATAGTATACTTTATTATCTCCGTACACCCAGTCATGAATGATAAATGATAAATGATGTTTATTTTGCAAGTAGGGTTTTACAAACACTTTAACACGTCACGTTTTTTAAAGCTAGATGGGGCCGGTGTTTCGTACCTGACTACTCTGAGAAGAAACAGCCGAAACAAACTCAGAGGTCATAGTCTCTTTTAAAGTCCAGACATAATCTTGGTTTACTCACATGAGGACTATGCAGATTAGTGTCTGAGATGGCCTTTGGAAGAAAGAACCACACAGATTTGAGCGGACCTGTCCAGTCAGTGCAAGCATTTGTCAGTTATCGTGAGCTGGACTTATAACTCAAGGAGCTCAACATGGTATACTTGTGTGCCAAACATCGTATTCTGTTCAGCCATGAACGAAGGCGTGAACAGGTAACAGACAGAGTAACCTCTTCACGCCGTTTATAACATTAGTATGACTGGAAAAGCATTAGACATAGCGTGACGATAACCATCCAACACTATGAATTTGTAACTTGCGCTATTTCTACATTATGTACGTTGTTTACTACGATTAAACCATGTTTAAGTAGTCAATAGACACATGGCACATTAACCTAGATATGTACATCAAATTACGTTGATTTTTTATTATTTATTTATGTAGTCAGCTTCACGATGTTGGTACCCCTTGAAACCACCTACGTTCCCAACTGGGGTACCCAATTGATGCAGCCCACCGTACACACAAAATACGTAATTACAGGACATTACATTCAGATAGAAGAGCACAAAGGTGCTATTCTGGTAACGTTCTGCTGCTGTAAGGTGCTGCTAGGTTTTACTTTGCAGCAAACATTATCAATTTGACAAAAATAACGCTACAGATATCTATGACGCAGATTAAGAACTAAAATCCTGCAGCGCACTTTCAGAAATATCCGCGAGTTAATATCCCCCCTACCTACCCCTACCCTGCTCTTCATACCCCTTACCCCTAAGCCCCGTGTATGAACGTTCTTCCGCTACCACCTTTCAGAGGATTGTGTAGCGGAGTTTCTGTGTCTACCGAACTGACAATGGCGGTTGTCTATTCACTTGTTGAGTATAAATTCTAAACAAAACAAGGATGGTAGGCGTTACCCGACTGAATAAAATATCCTAATTTGTACTATATCAAACAAAACAGTTTACAACGTATAATTTTCACAACGATAATAATACAGAAGAGATAATTATATATATACCTTTACAAATTAGGTATATGTTTATCTCTTTAATTGGTATTACATACAAGGTGTAAACAGACTCTTCACGAAGCCGTCAACCAAGCATTATGTACATCAAACTAAGTAACTTTACGCAAAAAATAGTGCTGGGAAACGACTCTTTTTTTTTGGGTTGAAAAATCACGTTTTACAGTAGGACTTAATGTAACGCAGTCAAAACATTGTGCTAATGGATGGATTGAATAGTTAGGGGTCCTGAAGGTGTTTAAAGTAAAAATCTTACATTAAAAACATGTATTTAAAAATAAAAATAAAAAACTTGTGAAATAATTGGAACTTTGACCCCCAATATCTCCGTAACTAGAAGGTTCCCAGGTATGGTCTAGAACAAAAAAAATATCGCAATGACATGCAGAACAAGTGCCTTTCGGCTTCGTTAAGAGTCTGTTTACACCCTTTATTGAGATGTTATACGTTGTAGATGATGAAATCTCGCCTGTTACCCCGAAGGGTCAGTTACAGCCGTACGTACAGTACACCCAAAGTTCACCAGTTGTAATTAAGTCCCAGTTCCATGTAGGTAAAAGGGGTCAAGCCTGATGGCAACAAATTACACCAATGCTTACAATTACAATAACTTTGCCAGTGTCTCCGCCCTAGTAAAAGTGCGAAAAGGACAAAAATACCATTTATCATTAGTGCGAGCAGCACTCAGCCACCTGTTATCATATACTAGCTTATGCTCGCGGCTTTGCTCCCGTTATGTACGGAAATTAAACCAGTGGAACGTTTTAAATGTAGCCTATAACACTCGGGGATAAAGTAGCTTCCCGTTAGTGAAAGAATTCTCGGAATCAGATCAGTAGTTCCCAAGATTACCCCCTACATATAAACTTACAAACAAATACCTCTTTAGATATAATGCTAGTATAGATTTTTCTGCCTTGCTAAAATTATAACTCAAATTTTCGACTCAGCGAAAACTGCAAGGCTTCTTTAAGCTGTTAATTTTAGCCTCTCCATCCTAAGCTGCCGAAACAGTCCCCACTCGAGGCGGAGTCTCGGAGTCAAGTGCGATCGATCGTGGGGCTTCGCAAGGTTAAGACGCAGGCCTGCCATGCCGGCTGGTCATCATTATCTCATTAGGGAGCAGCCGATTGATCCAATGACAGTCCGACGATTGACGGCTAATCGTAATGGAATTTACTGACCTGGCTGTTGCAAAGGATTGGAAATCTGAGAATACCTATGCATTTGCACTTTTTTGCTTCAAACTTATTTTATGTTTGTTTTTGTTAAGTTTCTACTTACTAGCAATTACTTCCGGACATTGATTTGATCTCATAATAACGTTCAAGTTCAAACTCATTATCTGTTTCTTGTCAGTTGAACAGCTTGAACTTGGACATATTCACGACAAAAATGCAATTGATGGACATGAATTCTCGACATTCAGCTCGTCTGCCCGCACTTTGATCGAGGCGGTATGGGATTTAATCCTCAGCATTTGTGTTGCATGTGTTGCCCGACTCTCGTGTCGTGCCTGTGGCCGTAGACAGCTGTATCTAACTTTAATCCATCATAACTGATAAACCGATGACTTTTCCCGTTGGAACTGTGTTATCAATTTGTTTCAATAGTCTCATCTTAGTTTCCGTATCGCTACTCGAATCTTATATTATCTATCGAACTAGTTTTTATTATATTAAATAGATCGATATCATTAAACTTGAGTTCATCGGTGTGATACTAGTTAGAAGCCGTGTGTCCTCGATGCGTCCCCATCGGCAAATGACGATCTCATACAAATCTACAATCAACACCACATTCGGATATACTTAATTTTTTTTAAAATTGTTCTTTAGTGCTCACTTTCATTATTGTGAAATACTGTTTAAACTGAGTTTGTCAGCGAAATTCAGCGAATGAATTAACATTTATAACCAGACGTTATTAAAATTAATGAAATATTTTAAGGACATATTATTTATGTTATAAAAGGTTTCTTCGTTAACTAAGAAGTTCCTAATTAGTGCTTCTGACAGTCACATATAAAATCCAAGATACGTATAGTGTGAGGTAAGTATCGGAACATAACTCTGTTAACGTGTAAAACTATATAAATAGTAACAAACAGCCGGCAACAGGTGAGAAAACCGCTGTTAATGTTCTTGCCCTACGTAATAAAGGCGGCCACTAAATCGCTCGTAAATGTTCGGTTTTCTAGACCTGTGGGGTGCGAATGACTATTACTATTTGTCCGTGGCTTTGCCCACACGATGTTCAGAAATGAAACACCGGGATAAAAAGTATCCTATATCTTGTCTTTACCCAGGTCATGGTTGAACTGCATCCGAACGTTGAATCCCTTCAAGGGTTTAACCATTAGGAGTGAAAAGGTAACAGACAGAACGAGTTACTTCCGCATTTAAACCCCTATATTGCAACTATCATCGAAATCGTTAAGAGCCGTTTTCGTATCTGTAATCTCAATATAAATACAAATCTTGCTCATTTAATAGTATACCATAGGATTTCGAGTAGTATGGAACTTTTTTATGAATTACAAATTGTGGTCCCCCACCCACCTGCCACCGACCACAAGCGTGCTACTGACAGACTCTTTGCTAAGCAGAAACCATATTTATACTACTATTCTTGTTGGTTTAGTTTGTGAAAAAGATTTTATTTATTTATTTAAGCTTCATGTACAAGAGTGGTACATAGGCGGACTTAATGCCACAAGGCATTCTCCACCAGTCAACCTTTGGGTCAAATAGGACAGCATTGTGGTAGAGTACAAAAAAAAAAACAAATAAGGAAATTACCATTTTGCAAATTGTAGTTAATAATAAATATATATAAAGATATAATAAACTAATATATATTATAATACATACAAATAGTCTGAAGTACGAGAAACCTTATAATCTATCTATCTATACTCTATACATATAGTAAAAATGTAACGGATCGCTGTCTGTACATGGAAGATATATGAGAAAAAATATTATTGGGACCTTTTTCAACACAAATAGCACTCAAAACAATGATTTTTAGAATTTTTGTTTGTTTGTCTGTGCGTTTTTGCGCGCTAATCTCAGCTAATATATTGTGGAAAGCTTCTCTTAACATTAGTGTTTGTTTTATGTCAATCGGTTCATAAATAAAAAAGTTATGCCAATTTAAAGACTCACGTCGAACATTTGTTAAATTTGGAGGGTGTATTCTTTGTGAAGAATCCACTAAGAAAGGGTTTTACGAAATTCCACCCCTAAGAAGGTGAAATGGGGTGTTACATTTTCTGTGAAACATTTTATTCTCGGGTTAGATTGACTTGAAAATTAGGGTACAAACTTTTCTGTTAAAATTATGAAAAACGAATATCACAGTTTTTCCAAAATCGTCCCCTGACTGATATATCAACGCAAAGCCCAAGTCGTTGGTCCTAAAGATATGAAATTTGAAGGGTGTATTTTTTGTGAAGAGTAGGTATCCACTAAGAAAGTGTTTTTCGAAATTCTACCCCTAAGAGGGTAAAATGGGGAGGTTGAATTTTCTGTGAAACGTAGTATTCTCTTGGTCGTTTGGCTCAAAAATTGGTGTATACCCTCTTCAATTAAAATTATGAGACACGTGTATCACAGTTTTGGCGCGCATGTTGCGTAGGGTGTGCGGGCGTCATTTTTTTTTAATTACTGAAAAATCTATGAGGGCTCCAAATGATATACGGAACACATGGTAACCATTTTCGCGTTGGTGTCTATTCCACCCCGTTATCTTACATACTAAACTATTATAAATGCGAAAGTTTGGATGGATGAATGTTTGTTACACAATCACGCCAGAACGGCTCAAAAGATCGGGACAAAATTTGGCACTGAGATAGATTATAGAATGGTATAGCACATAGATTACTTATTTTCCCAGAAGTAAGATCCCGAGGGCAATTCCCGAACTCTACGCGGGCGAAGCCGCGGACAAAAGCTAGTAATCACTATGTCTCTAGTGATGACTAGATAGTAAGGAATTTAGTCAGACTTTAAATAGAACTTCCGAACTGCCCTTTTGAAAGCCATTTTGCTTTCAGCTTTTTTAATGCCAAGGGGTAGCGCATTCCAGAGCTTAATTGTTGAGATAGCTTAAGAAGAGGACATGAAACCAGTACGGTGAGAGGGAATTTGAAGGAGTTGGTTTTTAGAAGCTCGAAGGTCACGACTGTGAGAACTGCCCAACACTTTGAAATTTTTTTTTAGATACTTGGGAGCACAAGGATCGTTTATAATAGTGAAGAGCATGCAGAGAGATCTGAGGGACCTCCTGAGTCGGATAGGCAGCCATTTAAGCTGAGAACGGTACGGAGAGATGTGATCGTATTTACGAAGGCCAAAAATGAAACGAATGCAATTGTTGAGAAGACGATCCAATTTGTTTAGAAGTTCTTGGGATAGATCAGAGTAACAAACATCAGCATAGTCGATAATGGGAAGCACAAAAATTTAATTTAGTGCTAGACGGGAGAAAATGTTTAAATCTATAGAGAGACCGCAGTGAGTAAGTGACTTAAGACTTAGTAAATGAAGATTAGGCCTTTATGTCGAAAAATGTTCTTTGTTAAATGATGTGATTTAGCATGTGGGCATTATGATGGTTAAAAAAATGAAAGTTAGGTAAGTATATAAAACACCTGAGCAGGCTTTGAGAGATGAGAGAGATGAGAACACGTAGGAGGTATGCGCAGGAAAATAAATATTATTTAAGTTACCAGCCCAGTGTAATACTCTTTATTTAAGTTTAAGTAGGTTTTACAATAGAATTCAAGCACAAAAATGAAATCAGTCAAAACTGTATTTGAAACTTATCGAGTTAAGTCCTACGTGCGTTGTAGTACTTCAGTTTTGTATGCAAACCCTATATACCTACCTATGCAAGAATTTAGTGTCACCTTTGGGACATGAACACATTGGCCCGACACCCAGCGAGCCAGCGACAGGCTACTGAATATTGTAAAGAGCTGGGGAAATACGGTTACTACATCGTAACAAAATACAGGACGTATGTTTCCTGCCCAGAATTATTGAATACAGGGACTTTTCACACTATTTCTCTCTTTTTCTGAAAATGTTTTTGTTTATTTTTGTTGGCAATGTTTTTGCCGGCTGCTTCATATGAACTGTTGGCATAGTAAGTATTTTTCTTTTTTTACGAAACGTTGCGTTCTAGATTTGTACCCGGGTGATGGCAATATATTGTGTGCCCTATGTGAAATGTGTGTGACGTGGGTGTACCATTGCAATTGCCGTAATAGATACACCTCTGCCCAACCCTTCCGCTACATGCTACACGTCTTAAATACTAGGTACCTAACCATAATTTTATGTTAATCAATATGCACATTGCCTATGATTTCTGTAACTGATCCCTTCCGCCGACTACTTGTCCCCTCGAACATGAAACCGGGCCAACATGATGACCTATTCATTACCGAATTAATTCAATATCGTCCTGTCAGTTGCATGTCGGTTGTGGCCCAGGCAGCTACACCGAAAAGTAACGGCGATCGATCAAGCGAGCCAATGAATCGATCGTACATTTTTTGTACGAAGTGCCCTTATTCAAGATAAATGAACCATTACAAGGTTGGTAAACAGCTCTTTCTTGGAAACGATACTACTGAAACTACCGCGAACACTGAATAAAAGTAGACGAGCTTTGTATACTCATAAGATGGACAGGTAGGTGTAGCTGTATTCTTACTCGTAAGCATTGGCCCACGCCACGCGGTGGATAACTGTCCACCCCCTTTCACAGGCAACGGGCCTGTGTCCCAGCAGTGGGCACGTTATAGAGGCTGATGGTGTCATCTTTAACGGTCTTACTTTCTATCTTTCTAAAGCGCATTCTCACTAACTTTCTTTAATTTAAACTAGCTTAGCCATTTCTGAATGTTATTTGTTTTTGTTTTTTTCAAATCACAAACTAAGATGAAAGAGCAACGTACACAGCACTAATCTGCTCTTCCGTAATGATTACAGGAGGTTATTATATTACAACCAAAGTTTTAAACTGACCATCTTTATTTTGTGCCTTTGTATTTTGTGAGGTAATATCCTTGGATATTGCAAATTGGGGTAAAAGTTAGTATCGATTATTGACGCAGCTGTGAGTGCGATTAAACGTAAGCAGTGCCATGCCATACATATATTCCGGTCGGCATAATTCGGCACAGCCAGGTGGAAGAGTCAAAAATGTTATTTCGTTTGGGAAAAAATCCTGTTTAGTTCGAAACGAGCCGATCCGAACATGAGACATCGAACGGAGATGGTAGATATATCGAACGGAGCTGTGTCGGTCGGCATGAACCGAATAGATAATTATGGGTATAACACACATCTAAGTATTACCACACATTGTGCAACCGTTTCGGATCAGCTATGTTGTTCAACAAATAAGTACGGCCGACTCAAACATGCCCGTGCAAGGGTATACAACCGTCAGGGTAGCCCGCGAAATTGTTTTTAAGCTATTGCATAGCTTCTATCGCGGGCCTTGAGCGTGGAGACCGAATCCAGAGATTCCGTAACGAAAATAACATAACACCTAGTGCCTAACACGTTGTGTCAGATATTGACAAGCCTAGGTTATTATTTTTAATCTACTGCTGGAGCTAGGAGATTAAAAATAATAACATAGGCTTGTCAATATCTGACACTACGAAAGTGAATAAATAATTATAATTACATAAGTTGATAAAAAATGCTATGCAATAGCTTTACCGCGGCAGTCTCCGAGTGCCACACGTCTTTTTTTTACGTTTTTTGCAATTTGCAGGTCAGTGTCAGGTTGTATGTTGATGAAAAACGAGTCGCGCTAGTAACACGTATGTAGTTATATAAATAGAATCATTTAAATCATCAATACAACCCTGTAGTTCATTTAAGTCATTCGGTGGGGACCGAATGACTTTTTCATGACATAGTTATTGAATAGGGTTAAATGAACCTGGTCTGCAAATTCCAAAAAACGTTAGAACATTTAGATCTCGCGGGTTACCATGACGCTTCCACCTTCATAATCAAGTTTGTCACTTTGCCGGCACTTAGGTAGTTCCTCTCGCAAAAGTTACCTAAGTTAAGCTATAAGCTAAGCCAAACTGGTAGATAAGGTCGGGATAAAGTGAAATTGTTTTAAAAGGCTGTTTTTTTTTTCATTTGAAATGTTATTTTTTGATTAATCTAACACAGTAAAGTATAAGTCTTTCCTCCGGCTCGGCTACAACATTGTTTCGGACAATCAGAGGGATTTTGAAATTCTTACTCAAGACAAGTCCGGATTTATGAAACAGCGTTGAGATTATGTTACAATTGAAATCATTTCAGTTTGCTTTGTTGTCCTTTGAATGATTACTTTGTTTTCAGTTGAATTCGAATTGATCAGAACGAAATAAAACGGTGAAAATTGTGAGGAGAAAATATATTGCTTTTATAGTGGTATAAGGGTTATTTGGCGCTCGAATGACGTTGAAAGGGGAAACATTTGAAAAATTATTTGATGAAATGTAATGTAAACCTACCTAATGAAAAAAACCAAATGACGGCGTTAGATTGGGACACACGCCAAGAGTTAAAGCTACTTGCACAAGCATTGCGTGCGAAGTGACAGGAGCGAAACATGACATCTACACTCACGTACACTCCCCTAACTCCATTATTATGATTGGCTTCGTCAGATGCGAAGTGGGACGGAATGGAATTAAACTCTGCATCGATTTACTACCTCTGAGCGGATACGGGAATGTGCTTCTAGAAGTTTCAAATTTAAAACTTGCCAAAGTGTTCAAAAACAATCAACACGTTGAAATGCATTCACGAAGTTTATAATGAAAGTGAAGGTAGTATGTAGATGCAACCATCACGCTAGCACAGAAAACATTGTTAACAGTTTGACGCATTACAAAACTTGGTGATGTGACGACAATCCAGCGGCGACTTGCACTACTCACCGAGCCTTTTGAAGCTGATGAGCGCCCTCGCCGCCCTCCACATGGTCTACCTGACCTTGGATACACAGAACATAGGTGATCCTTCACAGCACCGTGAAGTAATAGTCGATGACGTGTGCCACGTAGAACAGCACGCAAGTGGCGATGTACATGAACACCAGTATTTGTATGAGCATGGTGCTGCGCCCGCGGTCGCGCTCCGACTGGCCGGGCGCCCCCGTGGTCAGCGAAGCCCTACTGCAAGGTGAATGCTGAACAAATGCCAATTACACAATGATCCGTTACGTAACGTGATACGTCGCTGGATAATGTTCGAAGACGGGACACTGTTAAGTTGTCTGTAATCTGTGTGATCGCCATTGTTGTGCGCGAGTAATAGTGTTCGAGGAAATGCGGTGTGTTGTTGTGTTGTTGTGATCGATCATCTACGTTGTGAATGTAGTTGATCGGAGAGCTTACATACGGGGTGTAAACAGACTCTTCACGAAGCCGTCAACCAAGCATTATTTACATCAAACTAAGTACGCAAAAATTTGTGCTGGGAAACGACTTTTTTTTTGGGGTGAAAAATCACGTTTTACGGTAGAAAGCAATGTAACGCGTTCAAAACATTGTGCTGGTGGATGGATTGAATAGTACGGGGGTCGTGAAGGTGTCTTAACTAAAAAAAATCATTAAAAACATGTATTTAAAAAAAAACTTGTGAAAAAGTTGGAACTTTGACCCCCATTATCTCCGTAACTAGAAGGTTCCCAGGTATGGTCTAGAACAAAAAAATGATCGCAATGATGGGGAGAACCAGTGTCTTTCGGCTTCGTTAAGAGTCTGTTTACACCCTTTATACAGCGTGTGTCATTGTGTTCCTACTGATTATTGTTCAGTCAATCTACGGCACTCTCAATATGACCACACTTTTCTGTTACATGCTGTATTTTTGTATGAAAGTGTCAACGAGCAGCATCTTTAATGGCAATTTGTTATAGCAACGATAGTAAAGACATTCACACAAAAGAAATCTCGGTCACCGAGCACGAGCCCCCGGCCCTTGGCGTTACTTCCCACGTGAATGTCGTCCTACAATGATGTCGCTATGGTGATATAAATTCCGGGAGATTAAGGGCTCAGATAATATAATACTCCGTTCGGGACAATACGCCGGAAGTCACGAAGAGAAGAATTTATGTTTGTTCTGTTTGAACTGTCACATCTGTTTTTCATACATTTTTGGAATGTAGTTGTTAGTGAGTACTGGGAACTGAACATACTGTTCGTTATTTAGAATACGTGGAACTCGTTGAAGCATACTTTAATATTCAAAGGTTACCCCATTCATATTTCTTGGAAGGGAGATGTAGTTTCTGATGTCATACAACAACTACAAGTACAAGCATGCGCTATGTTAACAAGCTACGCGAGCTAGATGGAGCTCCATTATTGGCAGCTAACATCATCAGTCAAGCATGTTACACATTACCTACTTACTAACCTAAGACTAACAAATGAGCCCGCTAAGCAGTCTGAGTTGTGTCGCTAATCCGTCTGTAGACATAGATACCTTATGTTTGGAGACATCGGACATATAACCATAAATCGCGGCGGATAGGCCTATCCAATCTTACGAGTATATTGGTAAGTAGTTATATGGTCGCCTATACTAATAAAGAATTTCTTTCCTATTTCAAGATTTCTTTCATTTTCTCCTTCTCATCGCTTGGTTTAGCGCTTCCATTTCGGTGTCGCTTAGTGTTGAGTACGCTCACACTATCTTAAAGAAGTTTTTAGATTAAAGTTGACACACAGTTCGTATATAAAAAATTACATCGGACTGCCTCGTTGGTCTAGTGGTCGCGAGCGCGACTGCTGAGCATGAGGTCCTGGGCTCGATTCCCAGGTCGGGCAAAACGTTATTGGGTTTTTCCATCAGAAGTTTCTCAGTAGCAGCCACGGAGTCTGAATTTGTGCCCGGTTGATGGCAATAGGCTCGCCCCCATTACATGGGACTTAAAAACATCATTGGCGAAATGTGGGTGTACTATTAGATACACTTCTGCCCAACCCTTCGGGGATTACAGGCGTGATGTTATGTTATGTTACATCAGAGCAGTTGATAACTAGATCCTAAAATTTAAAAAAATCATTTGGTTGCTTTTTGTCTGAATACCTTGAGTGAACGCCCTGGAAGACCTTATGGTGAGGTTCTCCAGAAGGTTCAAGTGTGTAGTGCTTGCAACCGGCGTGCGTGTATGACTAGATGTATGAACGTGGATGACGCGAAAGGAGTATATTAGGATCGTAGTAGATGGGTTTCTATAGTTTCAGTCTACCACCGCCGAGAGTTGATGTTTCTAAGTATGTTTTTCACATAGTTTAAGCCAGTTTGCTATTCGTACACGAACATTATGCCATCAAAGCTACGCAGCTACGGCGTAGCATTAAGCTACGGGCCTACGAGTCTACGAGCCGTGAGTGATCGCTTCGGTGTCGAGTGTCCGGTGAATGAGCCAGGAATGTGATACAACCGGACGGTAGAGGGAACACCGGCCACCCATGGCAGCACATTACCACTCGAGCGTAGGTTTGTACCGCAATTCTCTTCAGCTATGCAGACCAAAGCGGGTTGCCAGTGTTCGCATACAGGGTGTAAACAGACTCTTCACGAAGCCGCTAACCAAGCATTATGAACTTCAAATTAAAAAACTTTAGGCAAAAATTATTGAAAGAAAGAAAGAAAGAAAAAGTATTTATTGATTTCACAACAGGACACATGAGATACACTTAAAATTAGGACATAATTATATAAATATTTAAATTAGTCCCGTGCGAAACCAAAAGGCCACTATCTCAGCATGGTGCTGTAACATTTGAGACAAATGTCACAGCGCTGGTATTCTGACAGGGCCCATTGGTGACGCCACGTTTACAGATAAAACAGAAACAAAATAACTAAAATTAAAATAAACTAAAAATAAAAAATAAAACAAAAATAAACCAATAAAAACAATAAGGGAATCTTTAAAATATTTATGTAATAGTGCTTGTCTATGCCAAGAGAGAAAAAAAAAATGGCAATACTGACAAACGCACGAAAATGACGCCGCAGGCGCACGGTGTCTATGGATCAATTGATCAAAAGTAATAATTACTTTTGATCAATTGATCTTTGACTTTGTTGTTTGTGTATTGCTGGGAAACGACTCTTTTTTTGGGGTGAAAACGTTTTGGGTTTTACGGTAGGACTCAATGTAACTTATTCAAACATTATGCTGATGGATGGATTAAATAGTACGGGGGTTGTGAAGGTGTCTTAAGGAATAAAATACATTAAAAAAATGTATTTCATAAAAACTTGTGAAAAATTTGGATCTTTGACCCCCAATATCTACGTAACTAAAAGGTTCCCAGGTATGGTCTAGAACTAAAATGATCGCAATGACGGGGAGAACCAGTGTCTTTCGGCTTCATTAAAAGTCTTTTTACACCCTTTAGATTTAAAAAGTCAACTAATTTGGTGTTCAAAAAAGCATATTTATTACTCTATCTGTGTATTCAAAGACTTAGGCCGGCTTGCACTACTATTTACTAACTGCGTTCAACGCTAAACGTATATAAAACATCGTTCTGTCTCTGACAACACACAATTGGCGGAATTGAACGGCATGTAAAACATTTTCCCAATGATTTGTTGTGTCAGCGCGCAGGCAGCGGTCCTAACGTAGATTACAAATACTAGGTATATATACTCTGGTTATCTGTTATTTTTATACAAGATCTATTTAACTTAAATCGATAACTGACATGTCTGTTAAGTTTAGCAAATTTTTGACCCAGCTTAGGTTAGAATTGAAAATCCTTTTTCAAAAGTACAAATCCCTCTCCAACATACATACCAATAGGATCAGTTAATTACCATCTCAGTGAGTAGGTCGTTAATTAGCTCGGAGTAGGAAGAGCGATAACTCACTGTTGTAATTGGCGGTCTTCCGTAATAACTGGCACTGCGGTGACTGCGGCTCACCGTAACTCTCGATAGTTTACGACTTTCGACCAACGTTTAATTACGATCTACTAATTAATATCTACCAATAAACATATCAGTCAGTAATTTGGTGTAAATTCGGAGACATGTGCCATCCGACCAGGCGACCAGGCGACCAGGCGACCAGGTGACCATCAATGACCCCTGGGCTGGAAGTGCATGACGGCATATAGTTGGTAGATGGCCAGCTTTGGGAACATTAGGGTTCGTCCATTAATCACGTGATGTTTTTTAGAAACTTTTTAACCCCCCACCCCCATGGTGATACGTGGAAAGGCTTTAGATTACCCCTCCCCCCAACCAAAATCACGTGTTGTTTTCTAGTACAAACTGTCTTTAAAAAAATCAGAATATTATCTTTAAATACACGTTATAAGCAACGGCGCGTCAAGGTCACGAACCGCTTTTGAGTTTAGAAATTGCGCGTTAAAAGAAAAAATAAAAACACGTGATATCTCACTACACCCCCCCCTCCCCCTACTGATATTTGGTGATTTTTTTCCGAACCCCTCTCGATCCTCACGTGATTAATGGACGTCCCCTTTCAGGCTGAAGCTACGTGGCGTATTGTCTGCTTTTATGATGCTGTGAGAATCTCACGTAGGGATAGATTTTACAGGGGTTTGTACTTATGACTCGGTACAAATACTCGGACAAAATCGAGTAATCAAAGTTTGAACATATTTTTCAACATGGCTAGGAAAAATAAAGGAACTGTACGTTGACAATGCAGCGTTGTTCATCCCAGCTGAAAATCCATTGTGAAGAAAAAAAGCTTTTCAACTACCACGATGACAGCTTAATACCGCGTCTATTGAAAGTATTTTTTTTTGTTTCTGCTTTAGCATACAAAAATATAGCCATCCTGATTGAATCGCCGTGAAAGTATAATTTGCGCAGATAACAAGCAATTTAATATTCCGTAGGTACAGAAAATGTGAAAGACTTTGTAAAGGAAAATTAATCTTAATTGGAGAAGCCTACCTAGTACTAGGCAACAGGAATTCAGGCCGGGGTCAGGTATCTCTCACTAGAAGATATTATTTCCCTATTTCAAACGGTAAGCTGACAGTTGATTGAATTCGATTCAAACTTGAAATCGTTTAAAACTTTAAACAATTGACTGTTGGCCCTGATACCCGGTACACTGGACTCTAAAGGGTTTGCAAATGATTTGTATTCCGTTTATTTGAAACTGACAAACTGACAAGAATTTAGAACAGTGTAAATTAATTTTTCCAAATATTGACCGAAACTATTATTGTTAGTGTGGGTTTCCGGACGAATTATGCTGCGCTGCGTCTTAAAGAATGTCATAGTATTTTACTTGCCCAAGTTCATACTAGTTTGATTACTAAATAAACTCAATATTTTCGCCAGTCAAAGTATTTCCTGAGAAAGTAATTGACAAAATAAAAACGACCGAGAAGATATTTGGTATAACACCCAAGATTAACATTGTAAACATAATAAAAACCGAAAATAAACTTATTCCAGCGTGAAAAGAGTTCCTTCTCAGTTCTCACACAGATAATGCGTGTGTCCCAGTTAATAGAACAATGCAGGGTGTAAACAGACTCTTCACGAAGCTGTCAACCAAGCAATAAGTACATCAAACTAAGTAACTTTACAAAAAATATTGCTGGGAAACGACTTTTTTTTGTGCTGATAAATCACGTTTTACAGTAGGACTCAATGTAACGCACTCAAACCATTGTGCTGATGGATTGAATAGTAAGGGGGTCCTGGAGGTGTTAAAAGTAAAAATCATGCATTAAAAACAAGTATTTGAAAAAAAAAAACTTGTGAAAAAGTTGGAACTTTGACCACCAATATCTCCGTAACTAGAAGGTTATAGTCTAGAACAAAAAAATGATCGCAATGAGACGGGGAGAACAAGTGCCTTCCGGCTTCGATTAGAGTCTGTTTACAGCCTTTATACAGTTGCCTTATCTTACAATACTCACTGGTCCTCTGTTGTCCATTAACGACAGTGGCGTTAGGCACAGCGAGACTGTCGCCATCATTGTTGTTGACGTGGTGTAGTGGCAGTTCCACACCGTCGGAGCCGCCTGGCCACGCCATGTCACGTACATCACTGGCTCACACCCGCATCACTAGCACTTGCGCGATACACAACACGCAATGAATCACTTGAACACAATTTAGTCGCTTGCACCGATGTCCAGCCTTCACGTTACGAGCACGTCGTTTGGATTTAGATTAAAATGTTGTTGTTTTATGTATAGAAGTACTGTTGGTTAGATAGAATGCATTAAGTAACTAGCTAGGGTCTTAACATAGAAGGTCAATTCCCTAACTTAAAAAAACGATCACATTCAAATCGGAAACTCCTCAGCCTTGTCAAAAAAGGGAAAAGAGGGTTTTTTGAAGATTGAGGCGGAGATTACGTGAATGTTCTTTTATGTAATAGAATTGCTCCTGAGATATATTACTAGTTTCTGATTTGAGTATTTGAATAGAGAACAAGTCAAACTCTCCTTAAGGGGAAAGCGCCATGGTAGCCCGCGAACTTCAATGGGATTAAATGAACTCAGAGGGTTGCATTGATGATTTAAATGATTAATTCTGTAAATACATACGTTTTAAGGTCGCGAATCATATTTTGTTCAAAATACAGCCGGTCACTGACTAGCAAATTGCCAAAAACGTAAGAATTATTACGCGGGCTACCCTGAAGCTTCTACCTTTATGTGAATTGTTCGATATTGAGTGCAACTTGCACTTCACTTTTAAAACTTAATAAGAGTTTGACAAGCCTAAACTTCAATTACTTACCCAACTCTTAAACCAAACCAAAAACTAACACATCCATCAATAACAGGCCTTTTAAAAAGGATTGTCAGTAGGTACATGCAGTTAGAGTGACTAACTTTTCTTAACCATGCGCCTTAATTACGGCTACCAACCATGTATGTACATAGTTCTTTTAGATTGGAAAATTGAAAAGAACCCATAAAAAGATTAAGTACACTACCTAAAGAATTTTTCTATTAAATTAGTTCTAAATGAAAATGTAGTCTGCAGACATTTTTAAGGTATCGTCTCCTTAGAAAGCGAGATAGGATTGCGCGCCATTTCATTTACCAGCAAGGATTTCTGAAGTATATTTTATTAGTAGATTTAAATAGGTAGATATTCAGAAGATACCTCGTAAAGGTAAAGAGATAGTCTGTAGGAATCTAGAGAGGAATAAGTACCTACTTTCAACAAGTAATAAAGTATCGATTCTTTGAGAGACTTTCTTTTACTTTTGATCGAGATTCGAACCGTCTGTCGATGTAATCTTTATATATATAAAAAACTGAATCGCCGCAATGTATGTACGCGCATAACTTCCGAACGACTGCACCAAATTGGATGATTATTTTTTTACGTGTTCCTTATTGTCCTGGACAAGGTTTGTATATAACAAACATTTTCGTAGGTAGGTAGTAGGTAGGTAGTCGGGTCAGCTAGTGGCCAATAAAATAAACATCTTGTCATTTCGAAGTCAAGTTCCTTTAAAAGGATATTTTAAAGTTATACCTACATACATTACCTACTTATGATTGGGTATAGCTATGATGATAATAAAGTTGTGAACTGCTGCCATCGTATCTCGTTAATGAATGTTCATCAGGAGTTAAACACGTGTAGTCTGCCAAAACTTTAGGGTATTACATTCGACATAATATCACGTCACTAATCCTCTAACCTAAGGGTAAGGCAGAGATATACGTACCTACAGTGAGTGATTGCAATTTTCTCTTTTAGCTTTTGCATAAATAGTTGAGATTTTTTAGAATACGAATCGATAGAATTATTGTTTTTAAAAGAATTATAAAATTTAATCGATTCGATCTGAAGACATCTATCGGACACACAGATCCTTTCAGGCTGCTACTGGGGAATTCCTGATGGAGAAACCTTTTGTTTGACCTAGGAATCGAACCCAGGACCTCATGCTCAGCAAAAGCACTTGCAAAAACCTAACCAAGCAGGTATTAAGATACGTAATAGAATAAAGTTCCCGAGTGCCTCTCTCCGTAAGTTTGAGCTAATCTCTGAAGCCTGTAGTTTTATCACACTTTTAGCACCACTTAGGTATCACCGAGTGAATATATCCCGTGGAAAGTTCTACACCACATGGATATTAACCATCACCTAGGTACTCAAGAAATCTCGTAAATTTTCGCACGAGGTGTCACTCGGCGGCCAAACAGTTTACAAGTTGGAGGATTATGTCATGGTTGAAGAGACCAGCAGCAGCAGGAAGAATATGCTTATATATTATGCATACATCAATCCTTTTGTGTAAGGCTAGCAAAAATTACGTTGCTACGCGTGACATAAAAACGATTTTAGTTTTAAAAGTGTAACTAAATATAAATGCCAAAGTAACTGTATCCATCTGTCTGTTAACTTTTCCCGCTATAACTTCTCAATTGGTAGTATGTTGCATAAGGGTAGATCCTGCTCCTGGCCAGTGCCGGATTAAGCAAATTCTATCGAGAGGCCCATGATTTGCCAGAGAGAGTACAGCCCAAAAAATATTTTGCCAACTACGTTCACAAGGTGTACCCGTAGCTAACTTTTAGAAATACGTTAACATTTATATATAATGTAGTAGCTTTTGATACCACGAACTATCCATTGGCCAGATATCCATTATAGAGATAGGTAATTAGGTAGTAGGTAGGGCCGTAGAAAGAAATTTGATTTGGAGGGTTACCCTAAATTAAAAAACCAAAGAGGGGGTTAAGCAATGATTAAAACACAAAAAAAGAACAAGGAATTAGGAATTACTTAAAGAAAACTATCATTTGACCATTTATGCAAGGACTAACTTTTACGACTTATACAAAATGCTAATCAATTAAATAACGGCACGGTTGGCTCAGTGGCTGAGCGATTGACTGCTGCGCTGCGTGTCGCGGGTTCGATCCCCGCACGGAACAAATATTTGTATGGCCTACAGATAGTTGTTTCTGGTCTGGCTGCTTGTGTATGCGAGTTTAAATGTTTGTGAACGCACCCACGATACAGGAGAAATTCCTAGTGTGGGGTAACGTTGTTTTTTTTTTTATTAAGAAAACGTAGGTATGAATAGCGAGCGAAACGAGCTCGAAAATATTCGCATTCAACTCGAATGTGATGAGTTTTTTTTTACTTATCAATACAAAAATAGAATGAATTTTGCCAATTTATAAAAAAAAACTCGTAAATGTAAAGAAATTTTAAATTCCACCTGGGGTAGATTATATTTTCTTTTGTCTATTGATACTGAAATTGAAGTTATGCAGATACTTTGTCGACTAATGCAGAGAAGATTATAGAAACAAGAGAATGCAAGAGCGAGAAAAGCGAGCTCAAAAATTTTGACAACCCTTCCTCGAATGAATTAGGTTCTTTTTGCTCATTTATTCAGAATTGAGAATTCTACAGACTAAATCTTCAACTTATATTGAATTGAGTACCTTACCTAAGCATGGGATGTATTAGCTTGCATATATTCGAAAAGTATTTCGCCTGGGATAGGTTGGTTTCTCTATAGTTGTCCAAGATTTCGGGGGGTTTGAACCCCCAACGGCGGTGGGCGGGTTTGGATACGCGGGGCCCCCGTTTGCGCGGGGCCCGTAGCAATTGCTACTTCTACTACTGTGTTAATCCGGCACTGCTCCTGGCTCCTCTGTAAACACGATACTTGTATCCCGGTAGTCTGTATGTTTCCGCTACTCGGGTGAACCCGCGGATAGAAGCTAGTAGGTACGCTTATAAATTAAATGCGTTTCCTGCAAAACGTATGTTACTGTGTATCCAGACGTACTTTCGAGTGTGCAAATATTTATTTACGGAATCTGAGCAAACTGGCGTGTAAGTATAAGTGATTGCTTCCACGAAAACGAATGCTCTAGAGAAGAGCTTGCTACGACGACATGAGTTCTTGAAATTCTTAGAAACCATCTCCCCTTTACCATACGTCTGCGTAGCACTAGAATTATTTCAGTGCTACGAAAATGCTACGAACAGCATTTTCGTAGCACTAAAATAATATGGGTGTAGCAAATGGTTGAAAAAATATTTATTTTACAAAAAAAAAAAAAAAAAATATATATATATATTTTTTTAGTCTTACAGCATAGTTGGTAAAATGTTACTCATGTATTATGAATCGTTTCGGAATAAAAACCTACTTCAGAAATCAAAATTTTTCATCTAAAGTTAGCCAAAGTTTAAACGACTTTCGTCCTCGGCGATAAAAGAATTAGAAATTAGTTAGTGGTCAAAGTAATAGTGGATTAAGCTATAATCAAGTACTTTGTAAAACTGCGCAAAACAATTCAGTAAACATTATATTTTGCGATAAGTTATGTAATATTTTAGCCTTATGTGTCAATCAATTAGAACTGGCAATACCCTGCTCTCTCCATGAAAATGATTACTTAACTATACTAGACTTGTAGGTTATTGTATCCTAGCTAACGGTTGAGGAGTTCTTAAAGAGTAGTCTTCTCATTAAGTAACTGATTTAGACGTGAATTTTAACATAGCTTAGAGAATTGAATCCGAGAAGTTTAGAATAGAATAGAATATTCTTTATTATGTTCAGTCAGGTTCACGATGTGGGTACTAGGGGATGAGAAAGCTCATGCCCTAGTGGATACCCCCCTTGAAAGTACTCACGTTCCCAACTGGGGTACCCAATTGATGCAGCCCACCGTACACCATACAAATAACACAGCCTCGTTGGTCTAGAGGACGAAAGCGTGATCGGGCAAAGTTTAAATGGGTTTTTCCATCAAGAATTTATCAGTAGCAGTTGGCAGTCTGGATTTGTGGCGGGTCGATGGCAATAGGCTCGCCCCTTATTACAAGGAACTTACAAACATAATTGGCGAAATATGGATGTACTAATTATGGAGACTTCTGCTGCCTAACCTTTCAGAGATTACAGGTGTAATTTTATGTACAAATAACATTAATACATACATTGAAATCCTAAAATAGTCTTAAAACTAGTTAATATTCCACAAATAAATTTCCTACTAAAAAACACAATTTTAATAAAGTTAAGATGAGTTTGTTGTCGTTAATTTACATGAACTAGAACACCAGCAGACTGAAACAATTAGTTTGGTTGTTAAGAAATTGGTTCTAATTAATATTCGTTGCTAATTAATCATGTGTAAGTAGCACGAAGTTCACTTTACTTTGATTGTTTTAAGTCAATATTTATTAATTCAACATTTTATATTAAACTAGCGACCCGCCCCGGCTTCACACGAGTGCAATGTTATGCATATAATAAACATATAAACCTTCCTCTTGAATTACTATATTTATTGCAGAAAACTGCATTAAAATCCATTGCGTAATTTAAAAGATCTATCCGTACAGACAGCGGTATTGACTTTGTTTTATACTACGCAAGAAGATAAGTCTTTATTGACTTAACAACTAGAACAATGCAAAAGAGACTTATTTATCAGCATTTTCGGTATGTATATATATAATCGTCACGCTAGGCATTGGTGGTCGCAGGACATGTGTAGGTTAGTGACCCATCATATATGACTATTATGTTTTTGACCACTGAAGTCTAGTAATTGATCCGAGTTTAAACTGTGGAGAACACGATAGCTTTATCAATATCTTTCGTAGTGCACTAAAACACAGATGTTGCCTTCTAAAAAATACCCAGAAAAATAACTTGAAGGCGATAAAATATCCTGATATTTGCAATCTCAAGGCTCGCACGAGTTGAATGTAGAAGTGCCATAACATCACACTTTGAAGTGCAATCACAAAGGAGTTGCAGACAGTATGTACTGAGCGGATAACTATGTGATTGAGGCCAGGGGCGTGGTATGTATGAGTATATAACTGTATGTGTAATAATCCGTAGGAGATGCCTAAGTGAAGATCAGTGTAGTTTTTGAGATTATATGGCTCTACCAGCTTGTAGCACCCGTAAACTTTAACCTATCGTTAGATAAGATAACCTCGCGTTAAATGAGCTTAGTTTCCAAAAAAATAATACAAATAACGGGAAAAGGGCGTGAGTTTATGTATGTATGTATGTAATACAAATAATTAATGTATTAATACTTTTTAAATAGTAATTCTCAATTCAACTTAATTTAAACTGTCACAAAATTGAAATTTGTTTGAATGAAAAAAGTCTCGATTACAAACAAGTATTTGAATAGGATCTAGTTTGGAAAGGTAGATAGATGATGATGGCTAACAACAATGTTAGGTACTTAATAGGTACTAAATGGCATTTTAATGAGAATTTTAGTGTTGCCCACAACTAGAGATGCTAACATTATGAGTTAGCGACGTTTCTACAAACAACAAAACGTAACTCGTGAACTTGTTAAATGTTACAAACCTAGTATGGCCTTATACCAGTGTAAACAACATGTAACATGCAACCACAACAACAACGAATAACAACAATACAATCAATAACAGCTAGAATAAACTATTTTAACATTATTTTATGCTTGCTTCAGCCAGCATAAAATTATTATACCTTAAACTCTCACTAGCAAAAGATATTTTTGACCTTATGAAAATTTACTGTATGTACCTAGATTATAAGTGAATGCTGTGGTCTCCTATAATTGGAAGCGCACACTTGTATTTGTCCCTGTTCTATGTATACTTGATACAATAAATAAATTTAAAAAAAATATCAAAGATTTGATCACTCAGTTGACACTCGCTCAAGATGGATTAAAAAGGAGTTGTACTTAGTCTGTTAATTATCTGCTTTGCGGCCTTCACAGGTACCTACGCTTACATGCGTTCATTAAGTTATGTTAGGTAGCTAAGCTCCTTCGCTTCGACTTTGTAAACTTATTTGCAAGTTGGTGTGAAGTGCTGTAACCAACATTGTAGCTTGCTCAAGTAAGCTGTAAGTAAACGCACGCTAAAGAAAATCCTGCTGCCGCTCTTATCCGTCTTAAAGTGTTATTGCCAAGTATTTGCAACACTTTTAAACTTTAATACTAGTGTAGTCGTCGACTTGTGGTTCTAAATATCACTGTTTTCTGCGTAGATTTTGAAGAGGCGAGAAAAGCTTTGTGAAAACGTCGTCAAAGGGTGTAGGCGTATTCTTTGCAGTGCTGGGTTAGGTATAGGCCGCGAATAGAAAAAGAAAAGTTTGCGCATTTCTTAAGCCTAGTATGTATTACTGACTTTGCCATTCTCAAACAGTAAAACAATGTTATGTAGGTACCTATGTGTTTACACCCTGACTAATCACTGGACGCAACAGAGGGTGAGATTAAAATTTAACGAGATTGGAAAATTCCCAGCTTAAACTGACGCTATAAATATTTCGTTAATCTAAACTTTTAAGTAATGGACAATTTCCCGATGGGGGATTCTAATTACTTTCACCCGATTGGAAATTTGAAACTGCACCTTGATAGTCTGCATAATTTACATGGAAAAGCGCAAATGGCAGACACCTACCTAATACAATAAGCTGACTCGGGAACTGCCTTGACCTCTATGTTGAAGGATAAGAGATTTAACTTTTTCTGGCCCAAAGCTATAGTATCTACTTACCTCCTTACTTAAGTTCTAGAGGGCATTTATAGACCGTCACGGTACAAGTCACTTGCACCCGGGGTAGTCCTGTTATCAACATTGTTGATTGTTGCTAATCTTTTTACAATAAACAAGAGAAGAATGCGTACAATAGCCCTTCACTAGCAAATATTACTTATTATTGATAACACTTCTTCATTCTTCAGTTCTTCAAGACCGACCAGATCTATCGCATCATCCTCCAGAATGAAAGTGTCAAAACCACTACTATCCTCAATACCTAACGTACACAAGTTCCATATTTGAAATGCTAACCAATGCTACCTGATATGAATTTTTTCCAATATGAAATTATATTTGTTGAAGCTATTTCAAAATAATTAGCGTGAAATAATACGTTCCGTTTATGTAGCTAAACAAATAAACAGAACACAAAATACAATTATTTGCAATGGATAGTTCGGAATTTATATGAGTTATAAACATCGTTAACACGCAGCCAACATACGAGTAGGTAAACTGTCCAAATCTTACTATCCTGAAACAAGATTAACTCTAGGTACCTATAGTATGGACAATTAACTGTACCTATACTCGGACATAGAATCATTATTTATATATAAAGGTTAAACAACAAAACACAATATACGAAATACCACTTTACACTGTCACTAAAATACCACTCAAAGTCCCAAATCCCAAAAAAAGAGGAAGTTCTCAATTCAGCGCTAATTTTTATACTCCAATATTGTCACACACCGCACAAATGGCAATAAATATCACACCCGGCCGACAACTGAAGTATCTTTGTATCAAAAGAAGCACCATACAGATAGCATTGATAAGATACCGATAAAAGATTGATAACTGACCAATGGTAACGCGAGATGGCATCGGTAACTAATAGTTTACAACTGTAGGTAGACTAGTTTGCAATCAAACAGATCCATTTCTTAAGTAGCTACGCATGATTGGAATTCCATCGGTAATTAATTAAGGCATTAAAAAACGATAAATCTAAAGTTAAAGGTACAATTCCTAACGCGACGGAACGGCTGACCGAAGCTAGGGCTCTTTAGTCAACTGATCCCACTCATTTGGGACCCGCGGGATGAGATTACTAAGTCATTTTTTTTTCTTTTGTCGATTGTACCCGCTGTTAAAGTAAAAAATAAATGTCATCGAATTTCAAATTTGTGTACAAGGGTGTAGAAAAATATTAGGAGGAATAAAAATAATACACCATGTTTAGCTAATACTAATGTATATAAGTGCGCATGGGCATCATGCGATTGAGTGAACCCACAGGTTGGTTTCCGGCACTGAAAGAGTACCTAAATAGTATAAATTATTGAAAATGAGAAAATTGAAATCTATTTTTTTCCAAAATTACCTATACTTATTTGGCCGCTGAGTAATTAATTGGTTTATTGCATATCTCTTTTTTTTCTTCCGTACAGTTTCAGGCAACCTCTTTAAAATCCGGAGACCGATGGGATTTTTCAGTTTTGAAGAGAAGTGTGTCACTGCAGTCACAGTCACACAGTTAACGCTGAGCAATATTCGGCTTATTTTTTATATATTTTGTTAATATTTCCCTTCCATGTTTCCACGACATTAATAGTTTTATGCAGTTGTTGAAATGTGTACTAAGTATTTACAAGTGGTGAGTTCTCCAGCCAAGTTTTAACGAAATAATCATTAAACTTCGTGACACTGTTGCTGTTGGGAGCCTCTTCCATCACAAGTTTCACATGGATTTTGCCCGATTGTGTTTTAGTTACACCCAACTCCAGCTTTACGCCAGACTTTGACTGAAGTGGATGATGCATCCTGTTATTCCCAGGCTTGGGAAAGATTTAATATAAAAACCATATTAAAAAAAGACATTTTTTTTAAATAAATCATATTTGTTTTCTTTTCTTGTGAAGCGTTTTCTGTACATTTTTAAGAACTGGTAAAACTCTTACTATATATGTTTAAAATTCGGTCTCTAAGAGTAGCCATACTTTCTTCAAAAGTTTTGGAAATTAGGTCGAACAAATTTTTTTGAACAGCTTTCGCACACTTATGCATTTGTATTTTTATTTCATTTTCTTGAACTCCCGTAGGTTTATGGGAATGACTTGTTTCATTCAAAATCTGAGTAAAATCACTCGTAGTCATTATCTTCGCAAAGCTTGATGATCATTTTTTTGTCCAACGCCACAAAATTGATCCGTATTTTTTCTTTTTATAACTTATGTATATCCATGCCTTAATAACATTTGACCTCCGCGTTCTGTAGTACACATACACATGGATTGCCACGTGATGTTGACGGCCTATCTTCGTTAATTTTAACGATTTTAAGAGGAACAAATACACTTTGTAAAATGTTCTTGAAAATCACCTAATATAGAGGCAACTGAAATAACTGACGATCTGTCAAAATCAATCAACGCGTCCTTCGTTTGAAGAGTCATTAAACAAAAACAAGGTATTTCGTGTATTGTATAGAACTAGGAGAGACTAGTGCCACTACGGATGGTTGTAGATTGCAATTGGGAGGCGTGGCCATTGTCTTGGAATTGTATCTTAAAAGTAAATGAACCTAATGTCATGTTTCGTTATGATTTTGTAAGTACTAAAACGTTATCCAACAACTATTCAATTTAGTATGAATCGTCTTGCTGCAAAGTTAGCCACTTTCATAAAACTCTTACAGCGAACTTTGTAAATGCTTCTGGAGGGAACAGTTTGCGCGACAAAAGATTTTCGCAACTTATAACTTGTTGACTCTTAATATTTATTGACTAAGGTAATTACAACGTTAAAAAAGGGTTTATTCCTTTTTAACCTGGGTTATTTGCAAATGGTAAAATATTTGGTGTGGGTAATTTGCTATTGGCTCCAGAAGGATATTCTTAAGTTTAACCCAAAACTTTAACGTGTCGTGTGCCTTTTATTAATATTATTATACAAAACCCTGTTGTAACAACAACGAACAAATAAAGAAAAGGCATCAAAGGTTTACAAAACCCAAAGACACTAAGATAAAGGCATAAAACGAATACAGCACTTGGTTTAAGTGGTCCCAGGGACGGCGGGAAAAAGCTAAGTGCTTTTGTTTCATTTCAAAAAATCATCATCAATTGCCTCACCTTTTCCTATGTTACCTGTCTAACCGAATACAGCTGAATACTAGACTACTTTAATAGAAAAATATTTTTGGCCCTAATCACAATGTATTTGGGGTCGGCGCAGCATTTTGTCTTCTTCCATACTGGTGTATTAGATTGTCGTCAACTCATAAGTCACAAAATTTCTAGCCATATCATCTTTCAATACACAGTCCATTCTTGAGCTAGTGTACCTACTACATGTGAGTACAATCAAGTGGCAAGCAAGACTCATAGATGCGGCAGCGAGTGTCGGAAAGCCCTGTGGACGACGCTTATCTAATCTCCGCCACGCCAGCTTCGTTTAACTGACGCACAAAGCGAGCTAATTGCAATGATAATCTGTTTAATTTTGTTCATAATATATAATTGACTTCATTTGCAAAGTGTTCAGCTAATTTAGGGAATAAGTGGTAGGTAACTACGTATCAGGGAAACCTGGATTCTCGAAGCCATTAGATGTCCTCCTAAAATCAAAGACCAATCAAATAAAATCAATCAAGCGTAATAAAGAGCTTGCGATGGTATAGCATCATTGTGTGAAAGTGTCTATAGCGAACTCTTCAATCTGGCATAATCCCTGTCTGGATAACCAGGTCTTTGATGAAAGTGCAATAAATCTGTGAGTAGGTATCATGCGGTCCGAGGACCATGACAGGAAAAGAATAAGTAGAGTTTGCAAATCCATTTTGGTAAAGTTTATGCGCTGTCTAGCGGGGTTTTTAAACGACATTCCTTCAGGAAGTTGTCTAAACATCTAAAACTTTGTCAAAAGGCCCGTCACCACAGAGAGTTAGCACCTACATAACTTCTTGTTGTCCTTACACTCACGCAACCTTTACGACAAAGTAAATAAGGACAACGTAGGTTGAAAGAACTCTAAAATGAAGTAAAGTAAAGCTATCAAACCTGCAAACAGCTACGTACGTAGCCCCACACTTAAACGGTATGAATATTTAACTACGACTACATTAACTCTAATGTAAGCACATACTGCAAGCTTTCACAGATAAATGGTAACCAATTACATTATCAACATAATAAAACAGAAAGGGTGGTTATAATCACTGTCAGCACCATCGAAGGCAGGTCATCATGAGCGGAGGCGCGGGCGAGGGTGCGCCCGGGCAATCGCAGCCGAGTGACGTCATGTGAGCTGATAAACAGAATTAAATTCGGGGTTTATAGCCTGGCAACCACGCAACCATGCGACCACGCGAGCCAGCCAATGGGCACGGTTTCCGGACTTATATTAGTATTAATGATAGTCTGTTTTATGGCCTTTGGGCTAGAACAATAGTGTGCTAAGTCCTTATGCGACGCTCTGTCGGACAGAAATCTAGCATCATTTTTAAGACTATAAAAAAAATACTAAATGTTGAAACCCTCTCTAGAACTGGTTTACCTAGGTAACTCTCTGTGCAAACTAAAATGTTGAAGTAGAGCTTGACTGGGAAGCCACATCAGAATATCTATAATGGGAAATAACCAGCGACACCTAACTACTATTATAAATCCGAAAGTTTGGATGGATGTATGTTTGTTACTCAACTGCGGCAGAACGGTTAAACTAATCTGGATGTGGCACAGTGGTAAATTATAGTATGGAATTGCACATGGGCTGCTATTTTTTTCTCACACATATCATAATTTCCTCGCGAACAAAGTCACGGGCAGCAGCTAGTGTACATATACTTACAATAGACACTACGTGAACAGTAATGAACCTACTTGCAAAAGCCAAGATGCTGTCAATGTCGGTACAAGTGTCACATGTCAAACTTAGCAAAATATCATTTGACTATAAGACGAAGACATCCTTGAGACATGGGATAATTATCCTTTTGTATAGGTATAGTCCTTACAGTTATTCAACCTCAGATATAAACCTTACAACAATAAGAATAAAGGTCACGGTACTGCAAAAGAACAGTACAATATTTCTTCTGATAGACTCTCGAGTATCTTAAATCTCAATTCTAGACAACGTAATAAAACCGGTGACATTTAAGTTATCTTCAAACAATAAAAGAAAACACAGAAAGCTCTCGTGTTTGATATTAAAATGTTTCTCTTTCATTACATGTTGTGTTAAAAGTACAGTTTATTGTGGAACTTCTACGTTGTATTGTTAAGTTCAAACGGTTTTTAAATAGAATCAAAGAAGAACGGGAACTCGTCCCAACCGGTCTTATAATTTAATTTTCTCTCACTTAACCGCTGCATTCAGTTCTCACAGTTGTATTCAGTGAAACATGCTTCGTTTAAACAACCACTTTATTTTTTAATAGCTGAAACAGATGGTAATTGAGTTTGTTCAGACTAAAAAAACTGACGGGGATAAAAAAGCTTCATGAAACCTGTACTCCTACTGACCTCTTGAACGATATACTTACATAGTATCACGGAACTATATTTTATTCTGATTGATGAGGTGACAAATGTGAGTATCGCAATTATAATCGTAATCATTTTATGATTACAAAAATAACAAAGCATATAGCGTTAGCGCCTGTCGTCGTATTTTTTAAAATGCGTAGATTATGCGCAATATGATTAATTTTGTTATTGATTTGCTTTTTAATGTGTATTATTTTAATTTATAATTCTAATGTGTATGTGTAATTGTAATTTTATTTTTATTTCTTTGATTATTTTAATGTACTTGTCTTTTTATTGTAATTTTATTTTTTATATTTTATCTAATTTATGGACTGTGTCTGAATGAAATGAAATTATTATTATTATTATATAAAAAGTTCAATCAACTCGATTCTATTTAGTCCAGAGACAAAATGGATAGATTGTTAAGATGTAATCTGTCAGATTAGATATAAACTTACCTATATTATATTATCACTTACGGAATATCTTCCGTGATTATCATTTATTTTTAACTCCCGATATAAAAAAAATAAGCTGTACTTTACACTTTCTTTCTCTCTAATAATACACTGTTTGTTTAGTTTTGAAAATACCGACAACTTTTGCGAACTGCCTTAGTTCCCTAATTTTCCTTAAATCCGTAGCCATATTACAAAGACGGTGACAGTTAACACTGACATGAGCTGGTCACTCCCCTTTTACGAGACATCGTTTCCTCAGTGATTAAATTAACCGAGCCAGCACTGCTACATGCTCTCCTTAATGAGTTCTAGCAGGCGACGGTACAATGCCACAAAGATCTGTTGGAGCTTCAATGGCATTCGGCAAACATGTGTGTTTTTTTTCTGTAAAAGAATGGAAAATATAGTGTATTGAAAAAAAATGGCGCCGTTGTTCCGATTTTGGCCACGCAACAAAAAATCTTTGTACTTCAATAATCTGTTCTAAAACAATTATTTTATAGTTAGTTTGCTTCTGATTGTGCGTCCCTGTCAAATCCACGCTAATCTTTAATTATTTTTCTCGTTACAAAAATTGCTGCCACTGACAAGTTGGTCAAAATCACAGCGATTTTTATTTTAGTCACAGTCGGCGCTGCGCGTTGTTGAGTTGCTGCTGTCAGACGTAACACAACAGTGACAGGACTGTACCTACTGTTCTTTTAAAGTTAGTTTACTTGTCATTGAGCCTCGTCTAGTGGTCGCAAGCGCGACTGCTGAGTTCCTGGGTTCGATTCCCGGGTCGGGCAAAGTGCTGTTGGGTTTTTCCATCAGGAATTTCTCAGTAGCAGCTACGGAGTCTGGAGTTGTGCCCGGTTGATGGCAATAGGCTCGCCCCTTATTACATGGGACTTAAAAACATAACTGGCGAAATGTGGGTGTACTATTAGGTACACTTCGGGGATTTCAGGCGTGATGTTATGTTAATATATTTTTTCCTCATTTGCAACTGAGCCGATGTCAACTATTCTGCCAGCGAAGATAAAGGAAACAGTGATCTCTTGGTGCTGTTGGGTTGCTGCTGTCGACGCAACACAACTGAGAAAAAGCCGAGCTAAATATAAAGAAAGCACTATCACAATCCAGAGACAAAATATATATACTTTACTAACTTTTTTGTCTAAGACTGGAATCCTGAATACACAATGCAGTGTATAAAATACAGTTGTAAAAATATGATCAGATAATTTCCAGCATTCAGCGAAGGATGAAAACGTAATTAGTAGGAATGTGGTCGTAATAATTCATCTTTACAGCTCGTTTTGTTAGGTTAGGCCGTTTGTTCTGTGTGCTAGTGTTTGTTCAGCCCGTCAGGCGGTAGTACTTCTGAAACTTTTCTCTCGTGGAAGGCGTTAGGCTTAAAATATTTCTTTTGAACGTGCAATAACTGAAATCAGCATTTTTATATTTAAACTAATGTTAAGCTTATGATGTGCGAAGAACAATTTGACGTGGGTACCTAATCCATGTTTAGTTATGGTTTCAAACTTATGAAGCCAGCTTAGCTGTGTGCTGTGGCACAGTCCCCAAATGCACTATCCATTAAAGCCCTTAATCTAATCCCGCGCGGGAATTGCTTGCGCCGATTGTGCCAACTCCAGAGATATCGTATGACTCCCTTACTTATCATGAAATGATGCGTGCATTTGGATAAGCCTGAGTGTGGCAAGGGCTTCAAGTTTAGGTTAGGTTAGTTGCCAGCTGAGATCCGAGTCACCAATTAAAAAAACTTTGTGAATTACAAGTATAAATAAAAGCAAAACAAGAGTTATTGGCAGCATCGTGTATAGTGCTATAATGTAGTAGGCTAATGTATGACAGAGAGAGTGTCGCAGCATCTGTCGACGGGTGCTGGAGAGCTGGCCACCAGTCTGGCAGGTGTGCCGAGCACTGCTGGATAGCAGGGAAGTGCCTTACGACTGTTCTTTACTATTGTCATTTAGTGTGTCATACATGTGTAGTGTATGGTAAAAGATGACATAACTGGAAAGGGGAGAATACTGAGACGGATAAAGGCCAGTGCACACCGCGCACACAG
The DNA here is from genome assembly GCA_950005105.1 of Lycophotia porphyrea. Taxonomy (NCBI): domain Eukaryota; kingdom Metazoa; phylum Arthropoda; class Insecta; order Lepidoptera; family Noctuidae; genus Lycophotia; species Lycophotia porphyrea. The sequence goes on from OX465392.1 coordinate 736,034, forward strand.
CGTTCAATGCCATGAAGGGAAATCCCTGTTGATGCCTTGGGGTCGATCTCTAAACATCGGAATATGTATCTTGTTACCACTATCTGTGCTGTATTAATTTACGTTCGGTAACGATAAAATGCCCTGCCGTGGCGGTACCGTACTCGGTTTGTACTGGCCTTAAAGGATAAGTATTTACGCGGAGGATTTTCTCAGCAGACTCCCACGATTACTGGAGAAATGTGGGAATCAATCACGAGCAATGACAAGTACACGTTTCAAATTTTCAATAGACCGTACACCTCTGATTAACCCTTCAGGGACTAAAATTGTGGGCTGCGGGACTGTTCGAAAGAGATACCGCGGCCCTGGATGAAACACAAAGGACAAGGAAGGAACATGGATGGGTTTTAGTCAGTACAAGTCTGACACTCCCTTTCGCTCTGCCCAGAGCGGGAGGAGTCGTTTGATGATTTCCTTTCCGAAAAAAAAACAGGGACTAATAGTGTCATGTTATGAAGGTATTTATAAACGAGGATTTAGTTATGCTGCGGAGCCCCGCAAAATTGGGATGACAATAAAAACACTATCTAATCTATTGAATGAAATGAAAGGAACATCAAGAACCGCAATGTAAAACTGTGATCAAAAGCTAACATAGTTACTCGTACATTCTTGTAATCGTTTACCAATTTCAGCAACTTCAAAAGAGTCTGTGTAAGAACTTCTTTGACTTACTTTGTAAATGATAGCCAGGTAAACACTGTAAACTAGACCAACCATAAAGCTTATTGGCTGTCTCTTTTTATGTTATGGCATGGTTAACGGGCCGGCGCCGACATCTCACACGATTGGAAATGTTTACCGCCATGATCCTTTAAACACCTGTTATACACTCACTCAAACTTGCGCAATGTAGACCTATACATAGGTAAGTATACTCATCACCTGTTCAGCTTTTCCTCGACTTTTTGTTGAGTGTGGACTTCCAATCAGCAGAATACCATTATTTTACAAGGAGCGACTGCCTATCTGATACTATAGGTACTTTGTCAACCTTAAACTCAAAGTAAGAATAACCCATCTGCAAATCAAGTTAACATGTTACTTTTTAAACCAAAGCACAGAATATGACTTGGTGGAGTAACTAAGCCTTGTTGATTGGATGTGTCTGCCATGGCTACACAAGAGCGGATCAAATGAGTCTTGACGCGGGACGCCGGACGGGTACAGAACGAATTGGAAAATATGACCCCGTAGGGTTACCTTACGGCCGGATTATTTTAACATGTCTTTTTTTGGGTTGATACCCGAAGGGTAACCAACAGGACTCTATTGCTAAGCTGTGCGTCCGTCCGTCCGTCTGTCTGTCAGCGGGCTGTATCTTATGATCCGTAATAGGAAGACAGTTGAAACAGAATGTGTATTTCTCTGTTATTAATAAAAAATAAATTTAAATTTAAAGGCGGCTCCCCTACTATGATAGAACGGAACCCTTCATTGTCGAGTCCGACTCGCACTTGGCCGACTTTTCATCCTTGTTTTATTGTATACTGAAAAGATGTTTGAATGAAGAAGAAAAATTTTAAAGTAAATGTCTGACAGGTTTTTCAAATGTTCGTCATATTGTCCGGACTTTTTTAAATTCGATATAGCAACCCTACCCTCGGATGAAGAACTCTTTTGTTTCCTACTGCGGTATTACAGGAACAGGGAACTATGTACGTCGTCTTTATAATTACAGGCGATCTATGATAATGTTACGCAAATATAAACTCAAATAATGTAAGCTCGTTAGGACAACAACAACAAAGTGTTATTAATTTGTTTTAGGCGCATTGGATGGGAGTGTTTACGATTGTCATCATTATAATGTGCTGCGATGAAAGTTTCAAATACAAATAGATTTTTTAGCGTGCTCTGTTATGCGTCAGATGGTGTACAGGCTAAAAATAAAACTTCACATATTTGATTATCGCGTTACCAAGAGCACATCGGAAACTGGGTTACGGGGCTAATTCCACTTTGACGAAAATGTCGCTTTCAAAAAACGAAAATCTCGAAAAATGAATAAGGCGGGCATAAAAGAAAAAAAAATACTTTGGACAAATAAGGCGCTTTATTCTGCTATTGTTAGGTTTAACATCGCTTAAATAACAAATTGTTATGAATAATTAATATTTAATTATAAAGAAGTCGGGTAACAAGAATATAAACGTTATTTAATAACGAGACTATTGCATGTACTTTCCCGTTGGAAAACAAAAGGTAGATAGAATAACCATCAGAAGTAATTGTGCTCATTAAAATACATCTTTTGGGTATTCGTTATCCCCGACGTCCGAGCCAGTAATAAATACATTTCATAATAAAATATCAACGTTTCAAATGAGATATCAAAATGGTTGAATAAAATAAATTTCACATTTCTGGGCGTGTCTCCCGACCACCGAGCACACGTACATGCTCGTACATATTGTATGCCTGTATCATGGGTGCTGCTTCTGAATCGTTCTCGACCATTTTCTTATTTTCATACATATTTTAAAAGCTTCGTGTCATAAACTCAGATACATAATGGAAGACGTTTTCCAGAATTTTCGATCATTTGCACTATTGGGCATAACGGAGAAAATATAGATATAGTTTATCAAAAAAAATTGTAGTTAACTTTAACAATACGCCCATATAGAGGGTTGAAAACAGAGTACATTATATAATGTAAGTAATGTCCTAATTTATCATCATCTGTCTAGCCTTTTCCCAACTATGTTGGGGTCAGCTTGCGGTCTTACCGGATGCAGCTGAATACCAGTATTTTACATGGAGCGACTGCCTATCTCACCTCTACAACCCAGTTAGTACTGGGTAAATATTGGTAAGACTGGTTGTGATGAGACTTTTCGGGCTACTGACTACCGGTAACGACTGTCAAAGATCTACAAATGACAGCTGGGACCAACGGCTTAACATGCTTTCCGAGGCACGGAAGAAACTCGCTATGTAATGGGCGGTCACCCATCCACAGACCAACCTAGGCAAGCACCACTTAACCTAAAGATCACCCCGAGTGACTTAATGTCTTAATTACTTTTAGAATTTATTAGTAAAGCTAAATTCATTAGATTTAAATTAAATTGCTTTGCAAACTCTCTATAAATTATTGAATTTTTAATTTACTTGATATCAGAAACATAAATCGCGCGCAATATCCTTTTCTATTGCAATTAAGTGGGCGATAGCAAAGTAAGATAAAACATTAATCTGTGTTAAAAGTTAAAACAAATATTAATTAAAAGAAGACTTGCTCCCATACCGCGTTTATCACTATAGCGTTCGGAAAAATCTCGATCAATTTTTATACACTCACTGAAAGAAAACGTACAGCCGAAACAAAAATCGCATAAAACTTCTTTATAACGAACTTAAGGATGATTTTTGATATTTAACTTAAGGATGAAACTTGGTAAGGAAATTCGTTATTTTTACCTTAGGAAATCCCTTAGGCCACACGCCTTCTGAGAGAAGAATTTCTTATAATCGTTACTTGATTTCGAGATAAAATTTTGGTACTGCGTTCCACGGGTTAGGGGAGAGGGGAGAGATTGTTTGGTGAGTGTGTCAAGGTCAGGGCTCGGATGCTGCGCAGCTAGAGATACGATCAGACACAGGCGAGCCACGGGAAAGCGAACCAACTTTGAAGTGCTGCGGCCAAGGTTAAGTCGTTCTGAAACGGTGGAAAGAGCGAATGAAGTTAAACTGCTTTTGCCCGGGACTTAGTTTGTGTAGTTATTTTGTATCCTTTCCTACCGATCTGTCAAAATTCATAACGACCTATTCAGTGGTTTAGTTGTGAACAGGTAACAAACAGAGTTACTTTCGCATTTGTAATATTAGTATGGACTTAGCTTTCTCGTAGGTTCTCTAATAAAGTAGTGAAGTATTACTAAAATATTCTCTGACCATCGATTTCTAGAAAATATAAAAGCTAGTCAAAGAATTGGCAATTCTCGCAGAGAATAACTGAATGAAGAAATCACTGAACGAAACGCTGTTCAGTTGCAATAAATACATATTTATAGCGGATGAACCCCGCCCTGCGCCCCCGCGCCCCCGCGCCCCGGGTCGCACACATAATGAGCATGTGAGAGAATCTCCGTGAATGCATCTCATCTCAGGCAGATGCCAAAGGACCCAAAGGTTTGCAATGCAATGATTGGTTCCGATATTACTTGCAGGAAATTACTTGACACTTCATCTGAGGAATTCTTCATGAATATTGGAGGAAACTCAAAAAATATGTTTGATATGGATTTAAGTACAGATGACTTCGTGTTTGCATGTACATACCTTCCGACTAAAATGAGTTTAATTCCCTCTTTCATTGTAAGGAACTAACTCGCCTTTCAGAACTTGTTAAAACATCCAGATTGCTTAATTAAATATTAGTTTGATATTCAAGTGAAGTGTTTGATATACATACAAACCTATTGGAATAAATTATCTAAATAACAGTGGAAACCACATCAAAATCCGTTGAGCAATTCAGAAGAACATAGCAGTCAGACACAACAGCTATGTTTAGATGTTGTAGTATGCGTATTTTACTATATCGTGTCCCTTTGTAGACCTTGTTACATCGTTAGATATCATATCGAGTTTCATTTTAATTAATGTGCAATTTTTCTGCGGAATATCGAGCAAAATAAAAAATGTTCCGAGTGGCCTACAACATGCCATTTATAACAGATGGTTTATCTTGTAGATAAATGTCAGCAGGGGATTACTTTATGCAAACCAACATTCGATATCGGCTGGAAAATGTTGGCATACTGGTAAAAGCGGTGCGGTCAAATTAAGTTTTATTTTCAACCACACCCGCGGAGATAAGTGGGAAAACGAATCGATTTAAAAGTTTTAAACTACCGCCTTTCAGTGAGCAGTTTTACTAACCCTAGGAGCTTAATGTGTTATTTAAAAAAAAATTGTCTAGATAGCTCGTACTGTAATACCGTTTTAATATATAAATATCTTTTTGTCTCATTATATTACTACGGCTTTTAACCAAAACCTTACCCGAAGTCCGCGTGGAGACCGTAAATGATCCCATGGGAACGTACTACTGAGATAAAATGATCCTATATCCGGCCACAGCTAGCTCATGATCTGGGTTACAAATCATGAGCTACCTGTGGGCGACTCAAAAGATAGACAAGAAACAGACAGAGTTACTTTCGCACTAACAATTCAGTTATTAATAGGTAGATATAGATTAACGTAAATAATTATGAACGTTTCACACAATGCGTTCATCATATTTTTGTGGCCCCTATATTTATTGTACCCCTATCTAGTGCGAGCTTACATAATACATATATGTATTATGAAACAGATCAGGGATTGGAGCACAGCTATCATGTGTACTGTGTACTTAGTACATACATACACACTTTTTCTTCGAAGCTCTTTACGGCTTATGTATAAACAAAGGATATTAGGGCTGCGTTAAAAACACATCATTAGAATGGTTTATTTCTACGGTAAAGCTCAAACTCAAACAAAAATAAATGCTTTGACATTTATTTCAAATACCTGGATGACCGACGGATAAAAGGACGTTTTCTAAACATGAAACCTACCTATATTGATTTATCGCCCCCGAAACCCCCAGCATAAAAATCATAGTGCCATTTCCGAGATTCGTTTACAAGAATTGCTCGTTTAAAGTATTAGATAGATATATAACATATTGGCAATAAAAAAATACAATATAATTATTATGTGCAAGAGTTCTTTGAGAACCAAGTTAATTAATTTTAAATGAAACACCTACAAACATAAATGTTGAATGGGAAACATCGTCTTCGTCGGAACACAATATGATAACATAGTTTATCTGTAAAAGTGTTGGAATCCAGCGATTTCTAAAAGCTTATGTTTAGTTTAGCTAAAAAAATGGGCTGAAGAGATCATCGCATATACAGTTCTTTGAATAATAATCATCATTAGTAAATGATCACAATAAAGCATACTGTGCTATGTACCTATAGTTTATTAGTGCCTACACTTTTCATGTCAGCTAATCGAAAATAAATATAACAACATGTTTGGCAACAGTTTTGTGAATTTTCATCTGCTTGTTTGTTTGAGCTCAATTTAATGCAAAAGTTCTGGTTTTCCTCTGCCAGATTTACTCAGTCCCACCTAGTTAGAAGAAAAAACAATATTGGCTTGTTATAAAACACACGGAACCTCTTTCCTTGAATTTTCAGAAAACAAAGAAATATGTTTCAAGTGATTCGCCAAAAAAGCGTACCTACATAGGGTTAGTTCTAGTATAAGAGCTAGTAATTGGCTGTCAGTTACACAGGTCTACCTACATTTTTTATTCTGTTCTGTCTTGCTGATTAAGTACTACTGTCATGATAATATACTCGTTTATTTAACTTCGTTGAAAGACATAAGCTTTCAAAGAAGTTAAATAAATAAATAGATAACAGTACAGGGCAGCCCTATCTCAGTATGAAAAAGCTGCCATGGATCACCGCAATCCAATCACATCTCTAAACCGTTTGCCTCGCTCGAACAGATGACAACAGAAGAGAAAAATTCATCCAGCATCCACTATTATTAGTGGCATTATGAAACTATGAGCCGCACTATTATACATTGTGAGCTGAAGTTATTTCGAGCTCACTGCATTATTAGTACAAGAAAATGTTTGTGTACTACGCTCTTATCATCTGTTTATTTTAACCAGATTCTTCATTCGACAGCTGGAAACTCAATTCTACTGTTTGTTTTAGCGAGAAGAAAGTTCTATTTACGACACTGATGGAATTTAGATTTCCGCTTGCAGCTTACACAAACACGACATTTTTGTGTTTATTTTTTGTAAATACTGAAAGACAGATGGCCGACATTTTCCCAATACCTATACAATATAACTAATGCAGGTTCAAAGGAGTGATTCATATTTCATAGTATAATCCTATTATAGAATAATAAATCAATGAAAAAACTCGACGGTCGCGAAAACATTCAACTGCACCTGAAGCTTTCAGGGCTTTGAAGGTTACGCCGCGATGGCGGGAAAACTTTGTTAATGGATTACACACTACTGAATGATTTCACTGACAGATATTTATAGACTTCTTAAAACAAAGTCACAAGCTTCTATAGTAGAATGCAGATTTTTAAATATTTTAACGCGTCAAATGTACACTTACCGAATTGAAAATTTTACCTAAATCACTAACAAATAAGAATTAATAGATGTTGTATATTGGAACTGGATTGGTTTCACGGTTTACTCTCCCCTAGAACGTGGTTGTGTGGTAAACAAAGTTTGTTTTGTGGTGTTTCGGATATGTGGGTGATATGGGCGGGCGGCTGGGCGGACGAGCGGCCGGCTCGCGACCCTCGCGGACACTGCCGCACGGTACGCAGCCGCCCACCACCATGCTGATTTTCTTAACTGTTCGCTCTGATAACTGAGTTAACCGTAGTTTGCTTTGGGGAAATGTACCTGAGGGATGTCGGCGGGTTGTTTTTGAGACGTTTTTATTATTGTAGACAATGTACACGTCTAAATCTGCTAAAACGATACTTTATAAATATCATTTGAACCAAAGCTTACTTTTTAAAAGCTCCTTCGACTGATATACCGGTCTTGCCGAACCTTTTAAAAATGATCTACATAAAGTGTCGTGGAGCTTTTGTTTCTACCTCAAATCTGCAGTTACATAGACAAAAGAGTAACTAACTAAAACAAAAGGCGCGTAGTCTCGCGATCCAGGCCATAGGGCCAGCCACAACGTAAGTATACCACAGACAAAAAATAAAGAAAACATAAAAAGTTTAAAGAGGCTAGAGCTTTTTCATATCGCCGTGTGGCTGTGAATTGTTGGTAAGCTTTTAAACTTATCGTGCAATTTAAGAAACACGTGATTGTGGGTAAAAGGCGCTGTATTTTAGATGTTCAAAGTAAGATTCTGTTTATGATAGTGTAGGCAGAGGAACGGAAGGTTTTACGCAAAAAGGATGTGTGTATGTTATCGCGGCACAGTTTTCACGGAAAGTTCATCCTAGCCTAAAGATACGACCACAGTTATCTCTTTTTACAAAACTTCAGGTTGACACTTGATAGCACTGATGCGTTGAGTATGATTACCATATTTAGACTCGATGTTTCGCTGTAATAAAAGCTCAGAAATGTTTTATATAGGTTCAGCCCTGAGCCTGGGTTTGTGCCCGGTTGATGGCAATATGCTCACTCCTATAATCCTATTATATGTGATTATAAACAAAACTGGCGAAATTATGTGGATGTACTACAGGTAAAAATCTGCCTAATCTTTAGGGGATTACAGGCGTGATGTAAAAACATGCTAACATAGCTACTTTTTGGAAATATAACACATTTTGGAACGTATTCACAAAATATACACAGCTTTAACCGATCCAAAGTTTCGTAATTATTAATTGGAAAATACGAATAGGCTTAACGAATTACAGCTAATTAGAATCACATTCGATAAATCCGAACCGCTCATATTTTAATTACATTTGTGGCCGAAATCGCGAATTATTTACTCAAAGCTAGGCCCCGATTAATGGGTGAACACGAAACGAGATTACCGGACCCGGATTCTGTGAATTGACCGTCGAATCGGCCGGATTGCCACATTGTTAAATATGGGCCGGATGCCAGGTCAGGTTGTTCCTTTCACAAACATTGATGGCACCTAATACTAATATGCCTATAATATAATCAGAATTTACGTATTCAGTAGCTCACACACGGCATTTAAGAGTAGTCAGTGTCATTCAATAGCAAATGACTGGCTCTTGAACGTGGCGTGGTTTAGATGTGGTTGATCGCTATTTTGGTGAAATGCGCTCTTGGTATAGGATTTTTACTTATAAATAAATAACTTTGTTGAGTCAATAGCTAAGTAAATAGTGAATAAAGGCCACTTTACATGCTGTAAGCACACCGACCCAACACTTACCGCTCCGCTGCGGTCTTGCCGTGGAAAGTTTCTCCAGACTTTTCGGCTTCTATTCGCTGCCCACAGCGTTGGTGTTGGTTACTGCGTTGGGTCGTACAAGTTAATTTAATATTAGAAGCAAAAGAAACACGTCAATTATCAAAAAACTTATCTAATTAGCTTAGTTTAAAATAGTGCAGTGTTCGCTACGCAGCGCAGGTACCGCAAGTACTTAAGTGTTCCCGTAACAAGTCGCCCGAGGCCGAGGTGCTCTATTTCTATTTCCTTAATTTATTGTTTTCATTAATTTTTGCAAACAAATAACCCTCAATGTCACTTGGCAACGTTCCCCTTCACTTTTTCTTCTAAACTTGAACATTAATTTCCTAAATGATTTCTTTACAGTACCCAGAGCTCTTCAAAACCTTTTGCATAAATTGTGACTTGGACTTCCCTCCACTTCTTGCCAAGTAAGGGAAGTACTACAACAACAACAACATACATTTATTATCAAGCTACTTTGGCCCATAGATATATACCTTACAGACTAACATACGTATGATATAATACAAATTGTATTAGTAAATAAAACCTTAAAACTATGTTAGTAACACTTCACTTGTGCACTATGTCACTGCGCGTTCATGTGGCACTTGCCCGTGGAAGCGACGGAACACCACTCCCTGCGGCCAAAAGTCCTCCACCAAGACGAGGTGCAGATAGCACGTAGGTATTCGCACCACGAACGCCTTAAAGTTGACGTTGCGGCGCGACTCAAGCAGCTGCACTCTCGCCACGTACTTGGTCTTCTGACGCACGTACTCTACGATGTCCTCCGCCGTAGTGGTGTAGTGTAGGCGGGAGATATACACCGGAGTGTTCGGTGTACTACGTTAGTTAAATAAAAGTTGACAACATAGGCATGTAAAAACGGGTATTAACCCGTTTTTACACTAGACGGCACCCAACTGTGTCGCATTTTAAAAGCACACTATGATCCCACCGCTGGACTGCTTAACGCTGAGAGTGGACAACCCAGGAGTGCGTTTTTAAAAGGTTGATTTTAAATACTGTTTTAAGCTTTCACGATTTAAAACTAAACTTATTGTCACTTACGGGATATCTATCGGGTCATCCCGCGATCATGGCGCTTGCACAGAGCCAAGGCTCCGCCTGCTGTTCTCCTCGTCGCTGTCACTGTGGTGAAGCTGTCAACAATCTCGCCCACCACGGCTTATCATGTAGCCGAAGTGCGGGCCGTTTTGCTCGGCACGCGAACATAAACGACATTATCCGACGGCATGTCTTTGTTTCCTTGGAAGATAGGTAGGACTTTATTTCGGGACCCTCTTGTGCCATCTTTCAAGCTCACCGTGCTGTGCTGGCGCTGCCGCTGCGGCGGCAGAGAACCTTAAGCGGCGTAAATATAGAAACTTTTGTGGTAACTATATTTTCGAGCCATTTGGGGTTGAAACTCTAGGGCCGTGGGGGTCCGAGTCCTCATAGCCTGTTTAAGGAAATTTCTAAACGCCTAGTTGACGCTTCCCGTGACCCAAGGGCTGGCTTTTACCTTGGCCAGAGGCTAAGTGTTACCATACAACGTGGCGACGCCGCGAGTCTCTTGGGCACATTAACAGCTGACAGCGTTGAGGAGGAGTTTTTCGATGCCCTTTTATAGTTTGTTGTTAGTTTATTTAATAGTTTTTATTTATTAATGTATAAAGTTAGTTTAAGCGTATATTTAGATGTAGTAAGTGTAACACCCTAGTTCGTCTCGCAGTGGGTACAAGTTACAACTTACACAGCAGATTAACTTAAATCCGCATCATTGCGTGATAAGATAGAGGCGAACCCAATATTAAATTTAACTTGACCGAACGAAAATCATTTTTCGTCCTAACGGTTCAAGCTGCACGGTGCACCGTGGTCTACTGGTATGCAATAAGAGGTATTGATAGTATTAGGTACGTTACCGAAAAGTAATACTTGTAAATAGTTTGAAGGACGCTGTTGACGAGCTAATGTCACGACGATGCCATGTGCCAACTCGCGTTAGTTCTAGGAAACGTAATAAGAGTGTTAACGACGCCATTGACACCTATTGTTCAGTAATGTCTTCGTCCCATGTACCTACGTGTTTGAGTAGGTTTCAGAGAAGTAGCTACGTTCAGACATGCATTCATAATAGTCTGCAATTTTCGTAGGACGGGTCAGGATAAGTCCGCATCCAGTAAAAATCGGGATGTTCCTGAAAACGTATATTTCCTCTAGTAATGCCTTTACTAAAACTGAATTTGTAACAAAACTCAGGAGTTTCAAAGAATATTCAAATAAAGCATTATTAGGATCTTTCCAAAGGTCTCTTTCAGAGTAAATTCAAGAATTAAGGCACATTTTTGCGATATATTATGATAAATAATGCATGACATACAATTACGCCTATAATCCGTCTCCGTCTGTAAAGTGACGAGTTGTCAGTGAGTTCGGCAGTGACACAGGACCTGGTGTAGCTACCCTAAAGTTTATTTTGGTGATGGTTTTGAGGGAACTCGAATTCCAACGAGTCACACATATATTTAATAATAAAAACCATTGAAACTATTTACACTCATCTCTGTGAAACACTTTTAACGCTAAAGATTGCTCCATCGCTTTAAAGTTTTCGACTTGACACTAACGGCAGGAACACAACACCCGCTGAATACCCGAAGAAAACTTAAAAACAGTGCGATAAGTTAGACTCGCCTCGACTACAATCAATGAAAGTGAGTTTAAATTGGAAAAGTAGTCCTTTGTCAGGGACAACAGCATTCAGCAAATGGGTAAGACACGGTTACAGCAGATGTTCAATTCTCGTATCTTCACATTCAAAGTGCATCCTGAATGTCGTCAAAAGTTTTCAAAATGTATTATCTCGGCATATTTTAGACAAATTAATGTTAGGTTTAGAACGCAACTGTTAAAAAAAACACACAAAATATGCCCCTCAGATGTTTCCACAGGTACCCTCCATACCATTCACTTTAACTGATGCCTCATTCGACGCTAAAAGGGTATGATATTCTGGCTTTATATAAAGCAAATTTACACAATTACTTACTCGTATGCCTAATCAAAATAAGCGTGAAGGAAGAAACTGTTCGACTTTGTTTTGCTGGAATGGGGCTGCTCAATTCTTTACGCCGCTCCCGTATATATTTGCATTTATACGCTGATTTCAAATAAAATATTCAACCCTTGAGAAGCCTTTTTATGTCACTGTCTTTGAATAATAACATCTAACTTAAAGCATGTAGCTCTTAAAGTTTATATGATAAATCTTCAAGTTAACACTGGATTCTCACTTCTCAGGTAGGAGGAACAAACCTGCTGGCTATAGCGACACACACGTACATAAAGCAAATAAACTATCTATCTCCTTAATCGACAACTTTAGTTGAACCCCAAGATCTCTTGCTCAGTGTTAGCACTTGAAACGTCAGACCAAAAAGGCGGTCAGTCATCACGCATTTCCCAGCAGCAGCCCAGCGGAGCCTGAATTTGTAAACGGCCGATGACAATAGGCTCGCCCACTATTAAAGAAGATTTAAACATAACAGGCAAAATGTGGATGTAGTAAAACCTCTGACTAGAGTTTCAGGAAACCACAGCCGTGTATGCAATGTTATAAAGCAAGTAAATAATTAATAAGCAAGTCAAACACTCAGATTGTATCGGACAGGAGGAAACGCCCGGATGTTATCACTGTGAGGATCGCCTAGAGGACACGGACACTGGAGCACACGCTGGAGGTCTGCCCCGCTTGGGCGGAGCACCGCCGTGTCCTCGTAGCGGCGGCGACCTATCGCGTCCGGCCCTGGTTCAATCCATGGTGCGGAGCGAGAGGGAATGGGACGCCGTCTCCTCCTTCTGCGAAGCAGTCATGCTAGCGAAGGAGGTGGCGGAGCGTAAGAGGGAGAGAACTTCCCGTCCCAGCCGCCGCGCGAGACGCCCCGGGCGTCGGGGGTCACGTGGTGGCTTCCGGCCACCGTAGACGCGGACCTGTGGACGGTGAGTGGTGGGCTGGCTCGCCGTCCGTCCATCTTTTGACGACAGGCCGTGTTGAGGGCGCGTTCGTGTTCCACGCGCGCCTCAAGGAGATGTCAGCAAACAGGGAGGGGCCCGCAGGGGCCGATGCCTGCCCCGGCCCCCGGGCGAACATTACAGTACCTACAAAATGTATAACAACATTGGACACTAATTCGTTTTCATGTCGTGTATTACTCGTAAACCGGTTAATTCAAGTAATCTGAACTCTCGGAATCAGTTAAATATTTAAAATCGGAAGCACTTACACGGAATTGGAGATTAAATTCTTTGAAGCGACCGTTAGCAGGTAACACATAAACATTGGATTAAAACGAAACGAGTTAATTAAAGATCTTGAGCCACGTGCACACCGGTGGGGAACATTTGCAGTTTGCACACGTTTTAGTAGGTTTTCAGTCTCTTGTCTTCATTTTCTTCCGGCTTATTAGGTACTTGAGAGAAAAACTGCAAATCTAGAAGAGAGAGGTATTTAATAATCCTAGCTGTGAAAACGGCTTCATTATGTGGAATGATTCCATACTTTAGTATCATCTAACTCACCCAGAAATTGCGGAAATCTGGCAATGAACTTAGTAACCGACAGGCAGAAAGACTATATCCGATGTGTTTTGAAGGATAAAGAAGAAAGCCATCTGCCACATGTTTTCACAAAAGGTCATAAAGGCTTTAATAACAAGCACGATGACGTCAATCTATTCGTAAACACTTATTATGATTGATATAAAAATCAAGTTTAAAAATACCTTGCCCGTGGGTGGAAGGAAGTACAAATAGAAAGTCACATAAGTATATTACGACCATTTCTTAACAAGTTCAACGTAGAAGCTCCTTAAAAACAAAACATTGATTTATAAGAATCAATGAATACCTGCCAACACTGGATGTGCCTGATTTTATAGTAACAGAATCGGAAATTTAGAGAAGAAACGAGCTTGTCGTGTCTGCCTCTGTAACCGCTTGGTTTTCTGAATTGAGCAACGAATTTTGATACAGTGTTCTCTACCACAGAGTATTTATTCAGGAAGATTTACGTGTATAATAGAATAATATTTAACACAGAAATAATCGAGTATGAGCTATTTCTATTTTCTTTACGTGAGTTTCATTATAGAGTAAATAAAGAGCTCATTTACGGAAGTACGAGTATACCTACTATTCGTAAATAGACTGACGAAAAACTTCATTCAGGAAGAACAAAAGTTCACGTGTTTTGTTTATTAGTTAGGCTCACTAAAACTTTAATGTTTCCACGAATTGAATTCGTATCCGAAAGCTCATTACTTATTGACAAGCGGAAAACCTTATTATATAGCGGATAACTTTATTTACGCTTATATTACAGTAGGTATTGTATATATTTCATATGTTTTCGTAGCAATACAATGTATACATAATGTATGAGATTTATTGATGTTATCTTAATCAGAGATGTCAGCTTTGGAAATTTATTTATGGAGCTTTTGTTGGCATCTCAGTTAGGAGATAAATCTTGTGTTACAGACCCCTTTATTAGCATACTAGCTAACCGCCTGCGCGCGCCTGCTTCGCATCGTTTTTACGACTTGACAAAACATCAAGATTTATTTTTTGTAAGTGTGACTAAAATGGGACTGGGCAGGCCATGGCTGCCGGATACCAGCACAGCTGTGGGCCCGAATATCGCAAGACTGGAGCCCCGAGACAGCTAGGCGGGGTCGCGGCAGACCGAGTAAAATATGGCGGTACATCTTGGATGGCTTCGTCGCAAATTGACGAAAAGAAGCACACCATCGTGAGAAGTGGAAGGAATGGGGGGACGCCTTTGCTCAGGAGTGGGATAGTATGGGCTAACTAAAAAAAAAAGTGTGAAGTATAATATCAGCGCATTTTCACATACATGAAAGAATGGCGAAGACTGCATCTAATCTGTTGCGTTCCGTATATTAGAGGAACGCGTTCACACAGATAGACACGAACAACAACTATATTTTGTAATAGATGTGAAGAGCTACTTAGATATGCTGCAGTATAAATAACAATAGATATGTATAATGTATGAGATTGATATGAGGATTTATTCCCCAAGGTTTTGTGTGAACATGAGGAAAAGCTGGTGTTACAGAAGCCCTTTGGCATACGCATATTGTCTTTTTACAAATCATAAAATAATAACATCCAATTCAATTAACTAAACCGTAAGCTTCCGCCATTCATTACCCTGCGACACAGAAATAACCCCACAATTGGCGAAACAGTGGAAATCGGAAGCCGATGCGAGCACATCGATTTCCCCGCGGTGGCGACCGGCGTGTCCTCGAGCCAAACAATCGATAATATCATCAGATACGTTTTAATGAAGTGATACTGAGTACTGAAATACGCGGCCTTGACGTAAACAGCGGCTGATTGTGGGCGATTAACTGAATGGTTTGTGTTTAATTGGTAATTGATAGGGTGGTTGTAGGTTAAGTGGAAAAGTTATTGAAGTTATACTTCTTATCGCGCGTTAGGGAAAAATGATGAGAGTAATTTTTTATGGTGTTGGACATTTTGTACTATACTAGCTGTTGGCCACGGCTTCTTCCGCAAAAGGTCGGCGATTACTCCACAATCTACAGGGAGGAAGGGTATCTTGTGTCTTAATCTGAGTCAGTCTTACTACTCTGTGTTTTTTATTGAAATCATTCCAGCAGGTAAAGCGTGAAAAGGTTAATGATAAATGAAGTTTATTTTGCAAATAGGTTTTTACAAACACTTTTACACGTCATGTTTTTTAAAACTAGATGGGGCCGGTGTTACTGACAGATATAGGTAGGTAGGTAGTTATTTTTGCTTTTATAATATTAGTTTGGGTAATACGAGTAGCATATTTTACACAGCTATAGAATAGGTCATTGTATAATGAAGTTCTTAGGTTTTAAAAGTATCACGGTAACTTTTCAGGTGGAATTGTTCAAGTGTTTCTATGATCGGTGCTCGGTGAGTCAATTTATTCGGTTGGTAATAGAATTTATTCAGGTAGAGAAAATATTACAAGAAGTTTTTTAGAGGTTACAAGAGGTCTTGTTGTAATGTTGGTCAGCCATCCAGACAACCCCAACTTAGCAGATTCAATGCCTCCCAGTGTTTGATTCATCGCACGCGGCCACGGCTGTCACCGATTAGGCATAAGCAGCGACACGGGTTTTGCTTGCTTGGTTTGTCATGAGTTACCACGACGCGACATACGCGCGGTCTTTCGCTTGATGTCCATCGCCCGAGCTGTAAACCGAGCCTTAGAGCGGTTTTAGTATTTTGTACACGCGCACCACAATACGCGCTTCAAAAAATCGGCGTACTCGCGCTTATTCCGGCGTGTGACGACTAATCTCACGACTTTCGCTTGTATGACCTTATACGCGCGTCAATGCTCGTAAGAGTTCCACGTGAGGCAAAAGGTGCACGTAGACGCACCTACAAGCGCGTCCAAAACGAGCTTATACGAGCTGGAAATACGCTAATCTGAAAGTGCCCTTATTTTAACGCGCATAAAAACTATTTATCACTGCCACTGACGCTGGTAAAAAATAATTAAAAAGGTTTTACTAAATGAAACCCTTCGTCGTAACATAGTGGGGTAAGTAATGATGACGTAGCAGTGGGCTGGGCAGCCGGAAGTGGGCACAGGCACGGTGGCCGGTACTTCCGGCCGCCGGACACAACGCCAGCCATGGCTGTTATATGGCAAACCACGGCTAATGGGGAACTGTTTACACAATATTACTACCGTTATACCTAGCTACTTGGCCATTCTGACAATGCAAAGGTTACGCATAGTCGGACTGTGGAAACCTTGATAATAAAAGAACCTTGTTATATTACGATGAAAATGGCGACGAGGTAATTTAGAAAGCGTACAAACGAGATTAACGTGCATATGTACTCGTACCTTTCAAGACGATCCTCTAGCGGAGATAATACTAGCCGCTGCATCATATCTACCTATAATAAGTCATCTGATCACGCTAAGTTTCGCCTTGTAGACAATCCATCTTACACCACTTACATATTTACAGGACTAACTAAACAAAAGCTTTTAAAAACAACCAAGTACTTAGCCACCCTAAATTAATTGGGTAAAATTTTTGTCTCAAAAATTTCCTTATCATCTTGCAATTCTACTCTATCGAGAAGTAAGAAAAGTCTGTGATCTGTTCAACTCTGAATATTGTTTAATATCTACTAATAGAAAGTGCTGTAACGCGGCTGAAATGATCTTCTAAAAGGTTAGGGTAAAGAGGTTAGTTCAAACCCTGACAAACGACTTTAAACTGCCAATTTTTGTAGTCCTCAATGGGTTTTACTTAATTATTAAAGTGAGTTGTGAAGTGTGCCATAAATAAGATCGAAAATATGAAAAAATTGATGAGGATAAATTTATATAAAAACTTTCAGTTCCACCATAAATACAAGCTTTTATTCCAATCTGTTTCGCAGAATTCCAACGGGTAGGTAAGCATAGCATTTGAGTCTAAATTGGTTATTTCAATTAATTTAACCTTGGAAAAGGCTTCATTTACATTTAAGTGTCGGTGTCATGTTTAATGATCAGCAAACGAACCATTTGGAAAACATTTAATTTCATAACTGATACCTAGACCCGAGACTGGGAAACCTGAAAGTCTGCTAGAAGTGAGCTTCCATGTGGAGTATTTAGGAATATGATCTGACGCCAAAGTTTCACTACCAAACTGAAACTTAAAAAAACCATTTTAGTGTCAGTTTCCCAGTTTTCCATAAGACCTAGGTACTATGTAATAGATGCCTATCTTCTACTTTAAGATTTTGAATTCATTGCCAGGCCGCACAGCTTACGTGGCTGGGTGCATATTTGCCCAAAAGTTCCTTATAAAACAAAGATAAGCACTAGAAAGACTTTTTGAGAATTAATCCCGTAAGGAGGAAGGGGATGAAACTTTTTACACGGCTTGTCTTGATTAGGAAATAGATATTTATTAGCCAGTTTTAAAAAAAACTGTGTGCTCAAAGTTTCGACCTATGTCGAGGGAAAGTGCAGTTTTATCTTTCAAAGTTGATGGCAGATTTTTATTGTTGATCCGAATTAGTGCTGACGACCCGTCTGCGACAGTAATACACGCGAGCAGTGGCCGGCGGGGTGGAGCCGCTCCCCATGCCAGATTTGACCTTTCACTATCTATTGAAGACGAAAGGGAACGCTTGTTTGTCCAATAAACTTGATTGGTCTCTATAAAGCCAAGACTAAAGAAAGGTCAACTTTTCATTACTTCCGGCGTAGGTAACATGATTGGTTTTGGGGAACCAGGTAGAAAGTTCCGCATATTTCATTGAAAAAGATGGATCCTCCAACCAGACGGGTGTTGTGTCTGTTGGTCTACTATCCTATAATCGGTTACTGGTGCCGATTCCCTTATTCGCAAACTAAACTAAATTTAAGTTGAATGCATCTTTTTCTTTCTATTTCATTATGAAAAGGACAGAAGATAAATATTAGTTTAGTCCTGTCAAATTAGTCAGCACCTGACGTAATCTGTATCTTAGTTCTGTATTTTAGTAGTGAACTTTTTAATCACGTCTAAACTTGTGTCAGGCGCTGGTTAATTTGACAGGACTAAACTAAAATTTATCTTCTGTCTTTTTCATAATGAAATAGGAAGAAAAAGATGCACTGAACTTAAATTTGGTTTAGTTTGTAAACAAGGGAATCGGCACCAATGTCTGTTTTCCAAAACTCTGTTCCTGCGATGATGTATTTGCGTGACATCAGATGGCGCGAAGACGTATTAGAAGAGAGATAAGAACCTATCTAGTGACAGTATAAGTATTGACATGAGAGCAAGATAAGATGACTATAATATGAGGAAAGTGAAAGACAAATGAAAGTCAATTTTCTAAGAATACATTCTACGGCATGTAGGACAGAGATCAATCTAACTTTGTCCCGATTTCCCGAATCATTTCGATCAAATTAATTTGAAACGTGAGTTGTCAAATTCTTTCTGTGAATAGTGCTACAAGGATCTTTTAGCGCTAGTATGACATTGGCAGGGAACCGTTTTGGTTCAGAAAGGATGTGCAATTAAATTACAAAATACAAAGGCGTTAAGTTTGATCACGCGCCAAAAAGCCCTAAGGTAGACTGGTAGAAAATGCCCAAGGCATTAAGTCCGCCTTTGTACAGTTTTACTTGTACATAAAGTTTTAATAAATAAATAAATAAAAGTCCTTTGTACTATTAGAGGATGGCAATTTAGTAAAAAAAACATACGTGTCATCTTAATGATCTGTCATGTCCTATATGAATGCATTTGGATTTTATCACAAATCGGATGTGAGTTTTATGGGATATAATTGTTTAGTATGATAGGACAATAATTGCCGGTGACTAAACCCCTACCTTGTATACGGCTTGCTAAAAAAATCCTTAATATTTGGGCCTTTTTTTAAGGAATGTCACAAAACAGAACATGTATAGCGGTCAGCGAAGGGCGGACACTTAATAAATATTCCGAATGTTTCGTTCACGGAACGTCGCGGGCGTCGCGTGACGAGCCCTGCGTCACTTGCACCTCGACCTCCATTAAATGTGTCATTTTTGGCTTTCAACTAGAAGGGACGGTACACGAGTTCACGTGAAATGTAACATAACTTAGCATAACATAAGCATGTATTCCCCGAAGAGGTAAGTAGGTAGGTACTTGATTCTTTACCAGTTATGTAGATAAAGTCACATGTATTAGAGGACGAAAACTTTGCCCTATTCGAAGCTAACCCAGGATACCACGCTAAGCTGCCCCGATTGAGACTACCTTATAAATTAATGAGATAGTTTAAATAAGTTTGTATGTTTAGGTAAGATATCGTAGGTATATAACAGAACATGCAGCCTGTACCTCCCAGTTTATATTAAGGTAATTTAGTAGAAAAATCTAAGAATAGGTAGGTACATTGGACATTGAATATCAGAGGGTGTGTTCCTGATTTTGTATCGCTAACTTACTGAAAGTTTCAGAACTATGTCAATAGAGAAGTTATTGTTTGGAGTAAAATGGTAACTTCCTATTTTTCAAAATGTCAGAGAATATCAAGGACGCTCTGCTTGGGGGCTGGGGATGGGGCCGACATTTTTATTATGCTGCGAAAGGCCACTCGGCAAACATTTTATTAGTAAAACTGATGGTGATTCCCGGCTTTCTTTATTTAGACAGCTAAAATAAATGTAAGAGTAATAACCTTGTAGGTGTACATTCATCATTATGAAAATGTGGGCCTTAGGAACCCTTCGCTGAAAGCTTTTTCAAAGCTCTCAGTCAAAAGTCAGTCAGTCTCTCAAAAAGAAAATCTTCAAGTGACTGAGATCTTAGAGCGGACGCGTGGGCGGTTCAATGGAAGTCAATTGTTTAGACTGACATAGTATTATATAAAAGTTTCATAAATGCTGTTACTTGATACCTACTTCTTTTCCCCTGTTTATGGCAAGATACAAAAAAGATAAATTATTGAGGAAGCACGAGTAACGAATGCGCAACCTAATGTTGCATATAGTTTTCCAGAATTTAACAATTTGTTTGTGAATGCCGAATAAAATTATTCTTTAGCAGCTGTAACAGGTTTCACCGCTTGCCCACTAGAACAGTGACGAGCTAGCCACTGGAACAGTGACGATCCCGCGGCGCGTTTCACTTGACCCAAGTTGCATCGCCCGAGGACGTGAACGGATCATAACGTTGTACGAAGCGTCCTTTGTTTACGTACTTCCTTTGAGTCATAACCATCATCATCAAATAGAATTACTCATTTCATAGACAGAGCTCAGAATGAATGTAATTATCTCTAGTACCTAATTTCACAGCTATTTCCATATTTAGGCTAGGCTCTGGGGAGTGCCGGGCTTACCACGCCATCCTATAATAACGGAGAGCTTGTATAAGTCATCCACTACACGCGTCACGACATGATATGCAAATAAAAACGGATTCAGATTGAAAATAATCACTATTAGAGATTGGGGCTTTTGGTAAGTTAGCATATGATATGGAGAAATAAAGAAATAGTGATAAGCTCAAAGAAGCGATGGATAGACTGTGTGAATGATAGTCATATAGAAAGCGGTGACTACAAAAATGGCGACTAATAAAGAGGTATAGAAGAAATCATACTGTGCCGACCCCAAATAAATGAAGGGGTAAGAGACTGATGATAAGTAAAATCATCAAGCCAAGTCAGAGGCCCATGGGCGTCATAAAAACTGACACCAGGTTAGGCACTAACCACACGACAAAGATAGATAAGTACAATATACCCTATACTTACTAAAACCTCCGTAGAGGCACTTCCAGATACGCCCGGAGGAGGAAGAGGCCGGGTGACGCGACACGTGACTCTTCGATGCGTAAAACGACATTATTTCTCCGGCAAATTAATTTACCGAGGTTCCTACAGGTGACGGGGGTTATTGAGTTATAAGAATCGAATTACGTAGCTACCTCATAACCGGAAAGCTATGAGGAAAAGCTCTCAAATAAATCAGAAATAACAATGAATATATCCATCTTATGTCCCTTGTCCCGTGTTACTTTGTATCGGCGCAACACGTTTTTTCTTCTATTCGCCTCTCCCCTGAACGATATCATTTACTCCTTTTTCTTTCATATCATTCCTTACACAATCCATCCATTTTTTGTTTCCTTGGTCTTCCTTTCCCTCTCCATCCACCAACATTTCATCCATCTATTAGGTTTTATAAATTCAAAAGTAATCTAATCGGCTGAACAGATTTTGAACACCAGTAGACCTTGACCTGCATTATTGTCCCGGTAGTGCGTTCCCGTGGGATTATTTTAGACCTACGTGCGAGATCATAAGCCGTGGGCGACGCCGTGGGTTTAGTAAAAGAAAGTATTTTGTATGAAACAAGCTGATAATATTGTCTAACTTCTAATCTAAGGATAATTCTGTAAGTAACAATTAACCACTAGCAGGGAGGCGTGGACACCGCTCGGGTTAATTAATGCAATATGCTGAACGGGCGTGTCTTGCGTCGTGTGTTTGTGTACCTGCCAGTACATTTATGTGGTGGGTTGAACTAGTTAGGCTGTAATGGTAAGAGATTTTACGATTTGTACAGATGACAAGGTAAGACATTTTTGGTTGGTTAACGCGCGTTTTATGCTGATCAATCGAAATTGGTCGAAAGCTGTTCGACTTTTTTACAGATTGGATGAAGTTTTTTTGCACAGGAGCCGACCCCAATGTGCATAGCTGGGTAAATACTACCTCTTGAGCACTCTGAGCACATGGTTAGAGCGCTTCAGAAACTAAGCAGTCGTCGCGTCGACGTCGCGCGTTTCAAGAGTTGCGCTATCTGAAAGAGCCTTTATACTGTTAGAGTTAATTTAATAAATTAATTACATTTGAATAGCAATTCTTTAATATACCTAGTTATGAAGTATAATTTTGTTGTTAGGAAATGGAACCGTAATCATGATCGTTATGTTCAATTTTATTTTTTATTTTTTTAAACTTTGCCCCACACTGGGAATTTCTCCTGTATCGTGGGTGCGTTAACAAACATATGAACTCACATCCACAAACAGCCACACCCGGAACAACTATTTGTAGGCCATACAAATATTTGTTCCGTGCAGGGATCGAACCCGCGACACACAGCGCAGCAGTCAATCGCTCAGCCACTACACCAACCGTGCCGTCAATTGTTACGTTCATGATAACTAGCGGTTTTTCTTTTCAATTTGGCACTCCCATGTACCTAAAGGTCACCGGGAACATTCACGAGTGCATTTTAATTTATTCAAAATCACTGCAGATACGCGTAGACATCGAATATTTGTACGATTGTTTCGTTGCGGAAATTGATCGCTCCACAGTCCACACAAATTGTGGATATGAAGTTAAGATTGGAAATCCATGTGATATTTAAAATTTATTTGACACAAGTTGTTGATGCGGGGTTTATATTTTCTATATAAGTACTTAGGCTGATGATTAATAATATAAAGGGTGTAAAAATATGAAAGGCACTTGTTTTCCTCGTCACGTCATTGCGATCAGTTTTTTTGTTCTAGACCATATATTAGAGATATTGGGGGTCAAAGTTCCAACTTATACACAATTTTGTTTTATTTAAATAAGTACGAGTTTTATGATGTAACTTTACTTTAAATACCTTCACTACCCCGTACT
The DNA here is from genome assembly GCA_950005105.1 of Lycophotia porphyrea. Classification (NCBI taxonomy): domain Eukaryota; kingdom Metazoa; phylum Arthropoda; class Insecta; order Lepidoptera; family Noctuidae; genus Lycophotia; species Lycophotia porphyrea. Next base: position 759,295 of record OX465392.1, read on the forward strand.
ATTTAATGCATCCATCAGCACACTGCACAATGTTTTGAATGCGTCACATGGAGTCCTACCATAAAAGTGATTTTACCCCAAAAGTCGTTATCCAGTAATAATTTTTGCGTAGAGTTACTTAGTTTAATGTACAAATTCATTTGTTGACGGTTTCGTGACTTCGTTCGTTTACACCTTGAAGGTAACAAAAAATACAAAATGGAGAAGGTTTTATCGTATTAAAACAAAAGCATAATAAAGGCTGCTTTTATACCACACCAAAAAATTACGATAAAAAGTAAGACTTACATTCCAGAAATGTTGACTTATAAGACGTATGGTGCCTAGGTTGATTATTTGGTAAGCAGCCACAGAGGCTATTTGTGAAAATCCATGTTAATGGTACAAATGGATACAATTTTACCAAAAACCATGTAATCATAGCTGTGTTTAACGGCGCGTCGTGTTCCACTTAATTTCCATCAAGGGCAGGCAAGCAGCTTCAACAGAACATGTCTAACCAGGCCTACGGCGGTTACATTAATTTTTTATGAAAAAAAAAAACCAAGCATTAGTTTCCATTTCAACTGAAGGACAACGCCGTGTAGGTAAGTAAGTTAGGCACACTAGCACCTTTCGTCGGTGAAGCACACCACGCAAGTCAAAAATAGCTACATTACAGGAGAGTGAAAAAGCTGCGTAGGTACTTAATTATACCTAGGTAATAGTGCAGAACCCTTTTTTAATTCGTGTTTACTTAAAATGAGAGCAGACGTTGCTAGTTTTTGATTAGCTGAAAGAACGCGTCTTCCGATTCTTTAGCAAACGGCATCAAAAAACTGCCAAAAACGTGTAGTGGTGTTAGAACTTTAACGACGCTTCTTTACCTTATTAAGTTACAGTAACTGTAACTGACATTAACATTTCAGAAGCATGTCGGGGGCAGCCCTGACACACTGCAGCACTAAAAGCTTCCTGCTGGGCCTGTGTCAGCAGTGGCGACGTGGCCCGAGTATTGCTAACTGTCCCAGACATAATATTTTAAAGGTAAATTATACCGAATATTCCCGAGTGTCGACTACCTCGCTCATGTCGTATTGTCTGTGTTATCTGACACTCTGATGCTTCCCTGGGGGTACGATGGATTAACATTATAATATTTATCGAGGTTGAATTTTTTCTGACCATTCAAAATGAATAAAAATTGCTGGAAATTGTCACCATCAGAAGATCGTAAAAGTCACTTCGATATTTGCCGATTAAAGGAGACTGTCTACTACACTAATTTGTTACATAATACTTGACATAAAATACCGAAAATAACCGACCCGTAATAACTACGTGAGAAGGATCTATGTAAAACATTAGTCGCCGTAGGTGGTAAATGGAGTTCTGCTAAAAATTCTGGAGCACGTATTCAGCATTGGTTACTAATATACCTAGGCTACCATTGATCCACCACTTCCACCAGAGTGGTTTTGCTGAAGGACTACCGCCGCCGCGCCGGTGTGATCTTAATGATAAAACTATTTTCATTGCGTGCTATTAACGTTTGTCAAATTCGAATAAGTTTATTCGTGACACATAATTAAAGGAGGTACATGGTGTTATCAATAAAGTGATGTCTCACTATGTGCTGCCTTGCAAGGCGTACAAATAATGTTCACACATTAAGGACGAGGACGACACGGTTGGGCCAGTGGCTGAACGATTGACTGCTGCGCTGCGTGTCGCGGGTTCGATCCCAGCACGGAACAAATATTTGTATGGCCTACAGATAGTTGTTCCGGGTCTGGCTGTTTGTGTATGTGAGTTTAAATGTCTGTGAACGCACCCACGATACAGGACAAAATCCTAGTGTGGGGCAACGTTGTTTTTTTTTAACTATTAATTAGTGCAGGTTGTAGTTTCTACGAGTATAAAAACTACTGTTATTACAGCTTATGAGGTAGGCAAGTAGAGTAGGCAGTGTCTACCTGCAATACACGCGCCTGGTGACCAGTTTCTGTGTGAATGTGACCAGCCCAATTTGCACATGCGACTGAATTAGGCAGTCTTTAAAATAACTATCTTCAATTTTAAATCCAATAGCTAACTGTTGTTATTTGTTGTGTAAAAATATCAGTGGAAATGAAACAAAAATATATTCAGTTTGCAGTTACACGGCTTGATTGGCATTAATTTGGGCAATGAGTGTTCAGTTAGTTGCAAACTGCACTTGACTGACTGGCATTTATAAAAGTAGATATTTAATATTGTGCACATGGCTTGTATCCTGGCTAGCATTAATATGTTGAACAGTGTAACTAAGTATTGTAGATAGGGCCGTAAATAAAAAATACACCTAAGAGAATTCTAAATAGACAAAAAGGACCTTCCTATTTACTGCAGCTGAGTAGCTCTATTTACTAGAACAAAAAAATCGAAGATATGTGACCCAACCCTTACTGCAGGGCTATTGGCTACCCATCTTTTTAGTCAATAGCCTTGCAGTACGTATGACAACGGAGAATTTCTTCATAGAGAGCCCGCGTGGTGGATTATAAAAAACGTAGGCATGTGTCCCAGTCATGGTAACACAGGCTGAGTATGCTTGGCTGCGGGACTGTTTGAAAGAGATACCGCGGCCCTGGAACACAAAAGGCAAGGAAGGAACATGGATGGGTTTTAGTCAGTACAAGTCTGACGCTCCCTTCCGCTCCGCCCAGAGCATTTGATGATTATCCATAAGAAAAAAAAAAATAAAGGCTGAGTATGCTTAAGTTATGGGTGAAAATTGGGTTAAAGCAGGTCCCCCGACCCCTCTCGGGAATATAAACTAGATTTTGTTAAAAAGGTTACATTCAATTAAGGCAAAGTCCCACTGGATTACTTTTTAAGTTTGACGTGATAGACGAGCTATGTCGTTTGCAGCACGCACCTAATTGTTGGAGGGATTTGATGAACTGGCCCGCTGGCCGGCAGTCAAAGGAGTGCCACGTGATTAATGGTAGAATGTGACCCTGTTACCTTCCCCTATTCCGTTTATTTCAGTTTCCCTACTTTTTTAGAGCCTGAAAATACCTTTTTCACTGCACTTTTTTCGATGGCTTTCGTTGGCTGTAAGGCTGACAATAATGGCAAAAAAAAATTTTGTTTATGGTAGTTTTTTTGTTTCGGCACAACACTGCTCTAAAAGACCTAACACAAGAAAACAGGAGGAAATCAAAATGTTTTCTAAAACCAAGACTAGAAGTCGACGACAGCCGTGTCGCCCACTAATCCGCACTGGACCTGCGGGGTAGGTGCCCCGGGAGGAGTTTGGGTGAAGTTTGTTTGGAAAAACAAAGAATGGCTTTTGGCCGGCGCAACCACGCAACCTGGTTCGCCGGCCAAAATGAACGCTCTAGTCTCGTGTTTGCAATGACCCTTTAGTTAAGACGTGGTCATAAAGGTAGGTAGAGTGAGATAATAGGTAAAAACTTACATAGGGTCGTCCAAGGCTGCGTAGAATGCTGTATGTAGCGATGTACTCTGCCAGCTGTCTGAAGCACCAATCGAGCGACCGTTCGGCCTCTTACCAGCCATTCTGCTGTCCTGGAAACTGGAACATGGACGAGTCAGTTGGTAACTCATGTGTACCCGGTACTCTATGTGTACCTGGCGCTATTTCCTATAGCATAACATAAGTTTAATTTAACCTACTGTAACTTAAAACCTAGTTTACCTTCCTAAATATTACTTACGAGTACTGTCAACCGCACATTAGTGATAACAATTTGTTTCTTATGATGTGCAATTGATTCCTTTACCTCCACAGAAAGATCCATTTCGCGAAGTAGTTCCCTTTACCTACATCCCGCAGTCATATAACTATTGGCATACATCTAAGTAACCAAAATCTACTCAGTAAGTAGTGCTTGCTTTCCTAGAACTGCCTGATTTTCGTCAAATAATTACTGTACCAATTACCGGAACGACTAGAGCGCCATCTACCGAGAGTGTGTCTGCTGTAATTAGCTTGAAGCGGTTCAAGTGCTAATTGAGTTACACAACCAATTGTTTAATAAGTTTCTGTAAGCATATGCTAATTAACCTAAGTTATTTTGCTTGCGCTATGTTTTTCAATTATTATTTTTTGGATGCTAATTAAACAGGCTTCTTTTTAATATCATTATTCGCCTCCAAAAATGTATGTTGCCTTCTAAATTACTAAGTCAACCACAATTAACGAGCATCTAAATAATACTATCTTAGCCACTAGTTATCTTCTATGTAAACCACTCTAAATACAACTCAGCATGAGGGTTATTTTTTAGCATCTAAATTTGTAACATGCATTCTAACAGTAAACTTCTAAAATACTATTAATTGACATCAAAAAATATATATTTATTTAGATTCTATTTTTTGAACTCAGTACGTTTAAAATGTAACTCATACCATATTAATTTATCGTCAAAATTTTGCTAAAAATGTAATCAAATAGTATATTGGCCACTAATATTACCAGAAGCTATTGAGAAGAGACAAAATAAAAGACTTTATTTTTGAAAAAATCAATTTGTTTATTGAAAAATAAACAAATAATAATTAACCTGACCTGACCTTAATTGACCTGACCGTAGTTTTGATTTCGTTGTTATTGTTTTGAGACTGCTGAAGCTTAGCCTGTTTTGTTGGGGCCATTGCAAACAAATCTGAAATTCAGAAACAGTCTGAGCTGAAACCACTGCTTAGGGATTTGTAGGCCACACACAATGACGAACTTGTCCCAAGTATCGTCTAGTTCGAGTGCAACCTATTCGTCTATACGTTAAATTTGTTTGTTTGTATGTAGGGGTAATCTCCGGAACTGCTACATCGTGGGTGCTATAGACTAAATTATATCTATGTCATGCATATTAGCCGAGCTATTTCAATTTTTGCAGACGGGTACGGGAGTACTCCCACGGGAACGGGAACCACACGGGTGAAACCGCGTAACGTCCTCTAGTATTTTATATAGAGCGACTGCCTATCCGACCTCTTTGACCTCCACGGTCTTATCAAGCCTGGTTTTCAATCTGTAGGTCATTAAAATGCGAAACATTATTTTTAACCGGGCGGGAATCGTGCCCGCGACCGGTGAAAGATATAATCTATCTAGGTCCGCTTCAAATCTCTCAGCTGTTGCGTCTATTGACATTTGCCTCATAACCTATCCTAACTAATTAAAGTACTTAGCTATTCATGACTATGACAACAGATACGTAGGTACTAACGCCTAATTATTACCTCATGTTATGCCGGTAGTGCGCTAACTGCCGTGAATCCCGACAGGACGTGGCGTAATTGTAAAGAGCCTCTGTAGAAGTCACACTGATAGTACCTACTAATAGACCGTGCACTACGCTCCTCCATCCAGTAAACAGTCTAAACATTATTGATGATGTGATACGTACAGATAATCGGTTACTGATAAAGTGATAACGACTTGCGTATTTGCTTTCTCACTGTGAAACACATTTTTGAAACCACTGTAATACATGATTTATTATGATAAGTGAGTAATCTTCGAAGTCCTGCAGTTTGAACAGTTTATCGTTCACGTTCACCTTTACATCATAATTAGTGTTTGTTTACAAAGAGTACCTAATAAATGATTATAGATCTGTTTCATGGATTGAATTCAATAGACGCTATAGAATTTTAATTTCACGCAAGTACACACTAACAATGGAGATTGTTAGGTACGTACTCATACTCGCTGTCTACGAAAAATCACTGCATTCCTCATGAATAGGATTTAGCAATCGGTACGTACCTATATACTGGTTGAACACCCACCTCAATTTTATGATGTTCGGCTCTTATCTTAGGTGAATTGCATCATTACTAAAAATGTTTTATATTGGCACGATTTCATGTGAATTCAGTAACCTTAGCCATGCGTGAAGGTCGAATGATTTCTATAAAACCCTAACATTCAGATATTAACTGAATGAAGTCATGTCACAGCAATTTCCTGTACTGACGACGTACCTAGTGCAGGAAGCCGCATTTAAGATAACGATTTCTATATTAAAATAAGACTTATACATCCACGTACCTTCGCCGAGACCTTCGTAGTCCCGTCTCCTTGGTGTTCTACCATCCATGGCCACTAACACTTCGCTCACAATGTAAACACTGCGAGAAACATCAACACTCAATTGGTAAACAAATAACACTTATCACTGACGCGGACGCGGACGAGGCCGGGAGCGGCGCAGTCATGTCATCATTATTTATGTTCGTAACTTCGTACATATATTGTTTTCCTTTTCACTCAGCGCGAATTGAAACACTTTTATTATTGTAAATCAAACTTTATTATCGATTTGTGAATTAACAGAGGACTTACTATTATGCTTTTATAATTTACAAACTTTATCGTTTAAGAATACTTGCGTTAATACTGTGTAAGAGCGGAGTTACGATTGATGTGGACATTATAACAATATGCAATACATGGAAATTTATTCTGCTAATATTCGTAGGACTGACGTGTGAGGAAATGCAATCTAATAAATAAACATTGAACTTGGTAGAAAACATCTTTGTTCTTTATGTTAAACATAACAAGCATTAATCTAAGAGTAAAAATATTATCACTCAATTCCTTTCAAGCAGGTACACCCATTGTCCCTCCCGTCACCTACTACAACTTATACATATAAATTGTCTACTATTCAATTGTTACCCCAACTACATACATTTATTAGGAATGCTACCCTAAAGTAATAAATTAACTAATAGAATTGTTGTTAATTAGTGGTATTATATCTTCTGACTCCGACTTCTCACTGTCACTCGTCTCTGTAACAGATAAAATATAAGTTGCTTATATATTTTTCACCCTGCTAAATTGTACAGTCGGTAGAAGAGGTAAGTACGTTTACCTACAGGCCAGCAAACATGTCTCCATTACGTGTCAAATGTGTTTTACATAAGGTCAAATTAAACTAGTGCGCGAAACTCGTGCTGAACTGGCGAATATTGATATTTGAACACGATAAAAACACATGAATTCGTTCCCTTTTGTTTTATCATGGTGCCCTGCCGTATCACACCTTAGGAGTTTGTCCGGTGTGTTTTTATAGTGAAAGTAACTGAAATCAGTAGAAAATTTTCAAAAGCTGGATATCCAGCAATAGTGCATTTATTTGAAGTAAATTAACTGGCATGTATAATTAGGCGGACAATAAGGTGGAAGCGTACGGGTAGCCCGCGAAATTCGAAAATTTTCATACGTTTTTTGCAATTAGCAGGTCAGTGTCAGGTTGTATGTTGATGAAAAATGAGTCTCACACGACTCACTTTTCATCAAAAACTTAAAAATATCTTAATTTTGCGGGCTACCCGTACGCTTTCACCTTAATAAACTATACTTAGTCCGTACTTTTGCTTAGTTCTGTTCCCGTCTTTATCTAACACTTGGAGTTAGACAGAGACAGCAATAACGTTAAGCCACTTGCTAAGTAACTTTTATTAATCTTTGCCTTATTTCTTTTCCGACCGTACATTAGCAGCAAATCACAAAAGACATATCAAATAATGATTTCAGATCAGCGAGGGGGACCTGTGTAAGAATAGTAAACGAAAGGATTTCATTCCAATGTTGTAAGCAGACGCTTAACACAATCAGGTTAGTACTACAATCATGACAATGAAACAAGCTTTTAAGAAATAACAAAGCCATATTATATAAAATAAAAATAAACAAGCAAATAAAACCTGCAACATAAATTTAAATTCTACTCTTTTGTGACAAGGTTTATATTTGAACAACAAACACGAGCTCCACTGACCTTTGCGTCCGTACTGTAGCGTGTAGCCATTCTTTAATACTACGTGGTGGGCAGTGAAACAGGATATAGTGTAACTAACTATTAGCGAAACATTCACTTTGAAATACATTCTTATAGCAAATATGCTGTGATCACTTCACACGATAACAGGTACTCTAATAAAACAAGTGTGATCAAAATGTACATTTGTTATATTTCACATAAAAAATACATTTAACAGTATATGATACAGCGGGCTTGCGTTCTGTGTAACATCAATAATTAACACATATTTACACACTTAGCGCTACAGCGGCTGTATAGCTACTCTTTAACCATTCACAATTTTGAGCTCCGATTATGTTATACCAATTAGTTGTTCACTAACTATTATATTAAATTCATTTTAACCGACTAGATATGAAAGGACAGTACATGTAGATGGTGAAAATATGAAGAGCATTAACGACACAGACCGTGTTATTGGATTTTCAGCTTTCAGCGTTAAGCTGAACGTTTCCAATCCAACCTCGCGCTCATGTCCCTTACGACATTTCAAATTTTCACCGTCGATATTTTATTTCTCTAGCAGTTGCAAGCGTTCCTAGCACTTCATACATTTAAGATATACCATAGCACATACATTAGGAAGAAAAAGTATATTGATTTAGAGTTACTACAGCGAAGAATAGATTAGTGGCAGCCATCACCTATGTCCATCGGTTGTAGATGTTAGGGGACAGAGGGAAGATAGATGATGTATACATTCCAAACTTATTAGAAGGATAGGATATAATTCATTGATAGGCTATCTATATCTAGACGTTAAGACATGTTTCAATAACAGTACTAGATGCTTATAAATGGAACGACAGAACATCTAAAAGTCACAAACTTAGTGTTGCCTAGACTAGGGTATAAACAGTCGTTTTAACATTTTATAACAAGATCTATTAAATAGTTGTGTAGGTTATTCATATCACTATCTAGTTGGTTACAATCCTTGCCAGTCAGCCTCACTGCTGGCTGGTAGTCATAATTATTCATTTATCAAGTAACCATCTCTTACATTTACAGACACTTTCCCAAATACTTACTACTATAAAAAACTATTACCACATTTCCTTTTAAATAAATGGTGCTGATATTAACAGAAATCGTAATAAAACATAGTTACATTTGTTTAAACTAAATGTTTTCTCAAAGACTTGATGAATACTTTGCACTTTTAGCTATTTACATACAGAATCACAATCTATAATGTATTCGTCCAAGCTGATGTCTACCTGATTTAATAAACTAGCTGTTTAAAAATAACTAGTAATCATTAATTCAAGGTCACATTCTATTAAAAAATAACTTATTAACAAAGAATTTAAATATTTGCACAAATTAAGCTCAAATGACGCAAGAAAACGTCACCAAGGTAATTAGTACAGATTAAAAAGCAAATTAAAAATAAATAAATGTTCTATTTACATCGGACCAGCTCAACAACGCTAATTACATATTTAACAGAGTGTAACCTCAAAATGAGTCGAAATAAATGTCATGTATTAGTGCGATTAAATTGTCTCTATTTGATAGTTTTAAGCTGATATGAATCAGTTGGATTAGCAGAGAAATGCTTAAATTAACAGTCCATTAAGACAGTCGCGATGTTGACAGCCTTCAAGCATTCAAATTTCATAAAAAAGGACGTCCAAAAGTGCAAGTTAATTCCCTAAGTATGAAACAGTCACGCTTTTCCAAAGTTATGGCGATGTGACATCAACATCGCGTATGTCACACACGCCTATGTTATGTACTAGGGTTATGTGGCAAGCCTCGTCCCTGACTTACTGGTCACAGCTTCCTATGTATATGTGATAACTTTTATCCAATAGTAGCGCCTCATCTACAACAATGATGCACAATATATGACTAGTGATGGCGTTCCCGAGAGAAGTCTGACATCGAGAATTAATGTCCTTGACAAGAATTCAAAGTTAACTTTCTTGTAATTATGATTATACCCCTTATATTTTTATAACTTGCTTTTGTTTTTTGTATTCTTTCAACGTTCCTTTCACTTTTAGCCGAATAAAGCTCGTATTTACAAAATTTGTTTGTTTATCTATTCGATTATAAAATAATGCGTTTAATTGACAATGTTCTGAGAAAATTCTTGGTGAACATTATGGAACATTCTCGATGCCCGAATGATCCCTCGACCCATCACTTTAATATGTCTTGTTAGTATCGGAAGGACCTAACACCTCGTCAAAGCGTTAGTAGATAGAGGACATGCACTGCTGTTTACCCCGCATTAGTTAAACTCCCATCTGAGAGTATCAATTTTTTTTTTAAATATTTAGTAAGGGGAAATACGTGTATGCTAGTAATTGCGACCGATTAATTTTAAATCAAAAAAATATTTGTAATAAGAAAACCATTTGATTAATTAGATAGCGTTTTACTGGTCCACCGATCAAATTTGAAACCCGTTTACATTAACCCAAAGCATCACCAAAATGAATTTTTAAAACAAGCGTTCTGCTGGATTTAATTCGCTCGACTCGGCTTGGTCCTGACCTGACCAAAGGTTAAAAACCGAATAGTGCTATCATAGGCATTCGTTTAGATTCCACTTGGTGTCAGTGGAAATGTAAAACAGGGAAGGGAATTTATTCGAGAGCAAACGGTCGCGATCCCGCCGCCATCTTGTATTACTTACAGACAATAAGTTACACGTTCAACGTTCATAAACACGATCCTGTTAAACTATCCTGGCACACAAGTTACAGTAGCCTGGCGTTACTAAGGCTCGTCGGGTTTTAGAAAGAGATTGGTCACACAGGTATATATAAGTGGCAAGGATGTGTGACATAGCCAATTTTTTTCTAAAATTCGATGCGCCATTTTTTTGGTACTGTAATACCGATTGTCAACATTTTCACGTCAGAGTTAGTGATTTTATGCAAATGCGATCTTATGTCGTTATTTTTTACTTTATTTTGAAACGTAAATTCTTTGTGTTTGGACGTCCTAAGTGTTCGCATATTAGTGTATTGTTAGAGTAGAAGTGAAGTTAGAGCGGTGTCACCGCAGCCTTATCCCATAAAATTATACATACCGAGCCTTGACTAATCAACAAATTAGATAAACAAAGTCCGTTCTGGACGCTGCCGACATCTTGAAAAGTACAACGAAATTTTTAAAACGAAATTTCACTGTACGAGTTAACTGAAACATTGTATTTTATACAAAATGATTACACTACCTTTAAGGCAGAAAATGTTTGAAAATCCCGATTTTTAGGTTTGATAAATCTATACATGAACAACTTAATACAACCACATTATAAGTTGTCGCAGCAGCGTACAAAACTAAACTTATATAGGGATATAGAAGACACGATACTTTGAACACAGAGCGAGCGAGCTCGTGCTTGTTCGCAATTAAAAAAAGTTAAGCTTCAACCCGTGTTTCTCAGGCAGGATGATCCTGTGAACAACTGTCCCACCGCCCATGGTAGCAATCGTTTATTTTAAATATACATCACCAACTCAAAATATCTCTGTCTCTAAACTTTGTCAAACAAACAACTCGTTTTAGTTACTAGCTGTTCTCGATTCTCACTGATCGCTGGCGATAGGACAGATATAAGCCAAAGTATCCTCGCGAATGGCATCGGAATTAGTGCAGAGCCTAACGATCAGTTAACGACGAAATCGCTGATCTTGTATGCTAAAAGTATCGTATCTGCTATCCCACAATAAAGAAGCAACAAAAACAGAGGCTTGTGTGTATGGCCCCTATGCGCGTGTTCGCAGTAGGAGTGTGTGGCACACTAGTAGTGCCGCCCACTAGCGCACTAGCGCACTAGTGCGCGTGGTGCGCGTGGTGCGAGTGCTGGCGCTTGGCGCGGCGCGTACCGTTGGCGGCGGGCGCGGCGCCGGCGGGGATGCGGAACAGCTGGATGCGCAGGTGCGTGCAGATCTCCAGGCAGATCTGCCCGCAGTAGCGCACCAGGTCCACGCACACCCATATCTGGAACAGATACGAATCTATGTAATCCAACATACGTTTTTGTTAAAGTTTATGAGGTGCTACTTGTAGGGAAAATAATAACATTTTCCTATTTCTATTAACTAGTTTGAAAACTTCGATAGGTGTAACAGGGTGAAAGACCATATCCTCCTCTATTCGTATCCTATGATTTTGTAGATGTTCTTTTGCTGTATTAATGTGACTCATGATAAAATTAGAATCATTACAGAACTTTTCCAATAGAATATCAGCAACTTCTGAGGGATCATGAATTATTTTATTATATCCATAAGTATCAAATTGTCATTTACATATTTTTTAGGATTCTTCTTACTATTTATAGTTTACCAAATAACTTTACCAGAATTCTGAGCTAGATTAATTTCCGTTCTTGCCGCATTCTTCCGTTCTAGTTGCTTTTCTATATACCCTATAATAATAACTACGATATAGTACTATTGAATCGTCACAGTTATCTTTGTCAACAAAATTTAGAAACTGTTTCATTTTACTAGCGACTCTTATTCCCGTAGTTAGCCATTTAGATTTGTCGTATATGAACTTGAATTATTGCATCGAAACGTATCTGTGTGAATTAATATTCCGAAAGTTGTAACATGCAAGGAGTGTCGTTTTAAGTCATATTTTGATGAATTAATATTAAAATTACCACAAATTATACACTGTTTATTGATGAAATGTTGTAACAGCTGTTCAAGTCTCTGCAGAAAACTATCTATATTACTATTCGCAGGAATTCTGTAGCAACAAATAATATAATAATTTGTCTCCAAATCCTATACACTATAAACCTCAAAACAGTTATTTTATTATATATATTATTTATTTAGAAAGGTCAATGCTCACCTATAAGAACAACCGTGCCACACAGTAAACAGTGATACATAGTTTATGGAATTGTAGTTTAAGTTGTTATGAACACCTCATAGTACTTATCAGTTACGAAAATAAGTCGCCAGTTGGAAATAAAAGTTTTAATATTCGCGAGGGTCATCATTAAATGGGAGGTCAACAGTTTCCATATTCACATCGGGGGAAGCCAGGGTTCAAATACGCGCGAGGGTTGATTCAGGTGAGGTGTTGGAGTCCATTGTCATAAAAAAGGCAAAAACCACGGCAAAAGAAAACTACAATAGCGAGCGTGCTAATGAGAAGATAGATTACAGTTTACTGTCAAATCCAGACTTGACAATGACAGATGATGGATTTGACAGATGATCATATGTCAAAGGATGAAATTGCCATATTTTGAAATATACTCGATTACTGGCATCGATTGTTGGTCTTGATCAATTTAATTTTTATCGCAATTCGCTCAAATATATTTAAAGGTCTGTTGATTAAGATGTTATTTTAGATTTTTATTTAAGATGGCTGTTATTTAAGATTCTCGAATTCCGGGAAAAAAAATGTCGTAAGGAAGTCTCCACTTGCTGTCTCTGTTCTCCGAAGTTTAGGTAAATATAGTCAGCCTATTCCGATCACTGACTATGACAAAACTTCTCTGTTAGCCTGCGTTTCTCACTATTGTTCCTGTTCGATGAGATATGTTTGTTTGTCAGAGTTCGTTTATTTAGTGTTAACGCTGGACTGCTGCAAATTTGTTAAAATATAAGAATTTCTTGAGAAAGCTGACTTATTTGGTTTTTGAGGTCTACGTTTTCAATTATAAGGTCTATATGTATATAGGTATATATGTCCATTTCATTTTGTGTCGTTTCAAGGTTTGATGTTAGAACTGTAATTCTAGACCTCATTTCTTCCATACAACCTGAGAACATGGTGGTAGATAAGTCCAGACTTTGTCTTAGTTTATCCACATTTTCTAGTGCTTGGGAAAACGGTTTTTTCCTCAAAGTATTATTCTAGTAATGTTTTTAATAAACTGTGTGTAAAAAAAAAAATGTTTTGGATTTGATGGCGAATCCGATGACCACGGCACGCAGAATATTAGAGCTGCTACATATACCGCTGCGCCAACGATACTTTACTATTGGTGTCGAAATTTGTGATGAGTACGCGCTGAGCGATGACTAGTGCGCAGGCGACGATGGGGACAGTGGCGGTAGGCGCGGGAGGTAGCGAGCGCTCCGCGGGTTGTCGTGGGTCAGGGATAGAGTTCGTTATCACACTACTCAAATTTTGATCACGCCTCCAGTCATCATTCAGAGATTGAGTTTATATCGTTAATATACTAGCTGGAGACGCGACGCTACGCCCTTAAAGAAAACAATAAACCCACTGAGGACCCAAGTAGGCCGCTGCAAGAAAAATCTAACGAAGTGGAGGATTTTAGACTTCAACGCGGCCAGTGCGATTGAGGTGCTCCTAACCCAACCCATGTCGCATAGATGTAAGAGTATCTAATTCCAAACACCTGCAATTTTTGGGACCTAATAATGCCACTGAAGCCGCGATTGGCGTGGCCAAACCGGCCGAGTGCGAAGCGGACTCGCGTATGAAGGGTATCCATCGTAGTAGGTAACAAAAAAATATAAAAAATGGATAAAAGTGGCAGAAACAGCAGCAGCAATATACATTCTGTGAAAATTTCAACTGCCTACCTATTACGGATCATGAGATACAGCCCGCTGACAGACAGACGGACGGGCGGACAGCGGACGCTTAGTAATAGGGTCCCATTGGTTACCCTTCTGGTACGGAACCCTAAAAATAATTTATTTACCATCGATTCGAAAAGAAGATAAAAAAATCAGAAAAGCTCATCAATTCTCTCTCACACAACGTTACCTATAATAATATGCTTTATTTTCATCAGCGATAGGTGTATCGTTACATACCGTGCACAGCCACAGCACGTAGTACTCGGGCAGCGCGTGGTTGAAGTACTGGTTGAGGAACAGCATGGCGGGCCCCAGCAGCGACCAGTCGTAGTAGTCCATCTCGCTCTTGGTCATGTGAGCCACCTGCAAGCACCGATAGGCCATTACTATAACGTCAAGTATACGTCTATTTAAATTAGCTAGTGGAACTCGGCAGATGTAATGGTTATCCTTGTCTACACATAATAAAAGAGATAGGGTGATTTTTTTGAGTTCAACGTCCACACCAGAACTTGTGCAGGCAGTCGAGTTTGAAGTATGAGTTTAGAAATTAAGTTTTTTCTGGTTTTGTTGTGGTTATATTTCTGATTTTACTATTTAATTTGACCCTTTAGAACACCCACATTTCAGCAGTAGGGTTAATATTATAAGCCTCATGTAGCATGGCCGAGTCATAAAGTATGTATGTGCCATCAGTCGGATAAAATTTAGTCAGTAGCCAACTCTATGGACACTTTCTCTGACCCAGGGATCGAACCTGGTCGGACCCTTTAGTTTCATATGACATGCTCTTAGTAGGTACACGACAAATGTACTAACAGTTTGGTTTTCTTGTTCATAAGCTGACAAAGCTAAATTCAAGCCAATAAGTTTAAAATAAGCTCAAACGAAAGCATAAAAAAATTCAATAGCACTCAAACACACAGCACCCGAAAATAAATTCAAATAATATTGTCGCTCACCACAAGTCTATTGGTGACTTTAGCAGCAACCATTCCAAACGCCATGATGTACAGGGACGGGTGATTCTGGTACACATTGGACTCGCTCTTCTGGAAGATGATGAAGGCCGGCACTACCACCAGCGAGAACGGGATCACCGGCGACAGGATACTCGTGCCCTACGGAAATTACTAGGTGTACCACGGCCTTTTGAGGACGAACACTGACATATGGCAGGCAGTTAAGATCAGCAAGATTTTTTTTGTTAACTTTAAAATGTTCACATCATTTTAGTAGGTAATTTTAAGAAAAGAAAGGGAATTTTTATTTAAAAAACGCAACATGCTAAGCTACTACTTATAAACTACCATGCAAAAACAAGCAACAGAATCAAACATGCGGTTAGTAAGCCATACAGTAGAGGGCATGCAATGAATGCCACACCCGTGCACTATGAGACACAGCACAACACTACAGGACGGACGGTACAACGGGACAACACTAGTGGCGCGGTGGTTGGCGGCGCGTTGGCGTTAGTACAGTCTGTGCAGCATATCTTGTTGTTAAGTGTTATTCATACGGCACAATGCTAATCAAAAGGTCTTACTGCCACGGTGGAGCCGTTTTTCCCCACTCCGCCCTTCATAATGACGGCTACGTAACCCACGAGTAGGTAAAGCGTGAGCAACACGACTGCGTAGTTCGATATCAGATTCAGACTGATGTTTATCGGTAACTGTAGTGTTAGACCGTGATATGCGATGATGTGATGACGTCATGCGGTTAGACCGGCGACGGGCGGCGGGGCGCGGGACGGCGGCCATAACAGAAAGAGAAACACATACATGCCATTAATATCATTACATCAACTACGTCACGAACGGACTGGAGGCGTACGACGTCCGTTACATTGTATGTGCTGTCTTCACTCATTTATGGTCGTGTATTCTTTGTACTGAGTAGTTGTGACGTATGTGGTAGTAGATGGTGGTCTCTGAGATCTGACTAGCTGCTGAATCATGTAGAAAATATGTTTCTGACGTGATAAGTATAATGGTGCTGTGCCTGCAGCAGCAACGCCACCCTATCGCAATGACGAACTGCAGCGCGTCGGCTGGTTTCTATAATCAGCTCTATGAAAACGCTTCAGTAGATGCCAGCATGTCACCGCTGTCGCTAAATTGCGTAGAATCCAGTCTGTCATTGCGGTTGAGTGACGTTACCGCTGCCGTTTGCAGTTGCTCTTCGTGTGAGCACCCTAAACAAATGATTGGAAGGTAGCATGTTGCACCTTAACTTAGCTGCATGTGTGTGAACCGCGTCAGTGAACCTCTCAACACATATAATTATTTTGTTAATTAAATATAATGTATTAGGTATTAACGAAGAAATACATATGAAAACCTAAAATGTACGTTTGCCGTATCTTCTGGAAATGGGTTACAAAGTTTAATGACATTAAATTATGGTTAAATAGTTTTATCTTTGAAGAAAAATCAACATAAAAACCAACTGTAAAAAATTGCTGATACTAAAATAAAAAATCTATATATATAAAAATGAATTGCCGTTCGTTAGTCTCGCTAAAACTCGAGAACGGCTGGACCGATTTGAATAATTCTTTTTTTGTTTGGTTCGTCCGAATACAGGGAAGGTTTAAAAACAAAAAAAAAAATAGGTAGGTAGGTAGGTTTGTAGGTAGGTAGTGTAGGGTAAGTAGTGTAGGGTATGTAGGGTAGGTAGTGTAGGGTAAGTAGTGTAGGGTATGTAGGGTAGGGTAGGTAGTGTAGGTAGGGTAGGTAGGTAGGTAGAGTAGGTAGGTAGGTAGGGTAGGTAGGGTAAGGTAGGTAGATAGGTAGTAGGTCAATTGGAATTTAATATTCATGGTTGACAGGACAACGTCTGTCGGGTCAGCTAGTAAATAAATAAAATATATTGTGTGAACCCACGTTAAAACTAAATTAAATATTATAATATATAGAACATTGAGTATAGAGTCCCATAGTTACACCACAAGTTAACAATAATTGCATCTTCGAGCAAAATAAATAAATAAAATACGCTAAGAAACCAAATAGAGAAAAAAAACAAAAATGTTTTTAGTAAGGGAGAGACCGCACTATTTGAACGTCGGAAGCCCAAACGTCTGCTATTCACCACTTCCTAGTGTTCTAGCTGGAGAGAAGAAGAGGGGGGACGAACTCCCCAGTAACAGACCTGTCCCAGTCTTCTGTCTCTTCATAAGGATTCAAATTAATCGAATAACATATACCTTTAAGAGAGCTTTGTATGTCAGGGAGCTTAATTATAGTCAAGAATGTCTACTGACATGGGCATTTATACGAAATGTTGTCGATACTTAGAAGTTAGTATTAAACAAGTAGGCTGTGGAGAGCAGCGGTGGCCCAGTGGTAACGACCCCGACTTACGAACAGTGAGTCGTGGGTTCGAACCCAGGCAGGCGCATTACTTTGTGTAATTTATTTCATCACCACTGCTCTCAAAAACGGCGAAGGAAAACATCGTGAGGAAACCGGCATGTCCTAGAACCAAAAATTCGAAGACATGTGACATCTACCAATCCGCACTGGGCCCGCGTGGTGGATTATAGCCCATTCCCTCTCATAGAGAGGAGGCCTGTGTCCCAGCAGTGGGAACATTATAGGCTGATGATGTGTGATGTGTGAAGTAGGCTGTTGATGATACGCATGTTAGCTATGATAGTTACCGGTACCGGTAGACGCTTCCAAATTATATTTGCCTTTAATTTCTAGATAAAGAAAAACGTTTAGTATAAAGGTCAATTACAATATTTAATATTTTTATTGACCATTTTTCGTACTTTTTCTAGACAGGGCAGACTAACAAATTAAATAACCGATTTTTGAAAAACAAAAAAGATACCTAAACTAGGAAATAAATTCTTAAAACTGGCCTTACATATTTATTATTTAAATTAAGGCTCATTTTAATAATTCGTTCTACCACAACTAATTGTCGTCACAATCATTTATTTGTTAAACATAGGTATACATTTAGGGGTCTTATAAATAGAAACAACCCGTGAATCTTCCCGTAATGAGAAAAGTTAATAGACAATCATGTAGATCTCCAGCTGTAGTGGCGCGGACGTCAATGTTATTTACACGATATGTTCCATGCAGCTTTGTTAAATCACGAAATGTGACGATTCAGCCGATTATTTGGTTTATTGTTCACGATTACTTGAACGGCAGACTCTATTATGATAAGTAGGTTTTTTTTATGAGACGGTAGATTTTTACCTATTCTTTTGAAATTCAAATCGTAACGGAAACAAATATGGCGGTGTATTACCGCGACTGAATCGTCACATTAATCCGACGTCCCACGAACGAATGTCCAAGTAATCAATATGCAATCTTACAGCGACGGTCGATCCGTTCTTGCCACATCCTCTAACACGGAATGTGGAAAAAAAGTTGGTGGCAAAGTAAAACTGTAGGGCGAAGCAGATGGAGGTAACCTGCAGGCTCAGCGGCACGCCCAGCGGTGGGATCTGCGCATGAGGGGGCCGTTACACCAGGGCATAGGATTCAACACCCAACTGCAGGAGTGGCAAACCTTGTAATGTACTTACATTACTCACACGTCACAATCAATGCCCAGAATTTTCTGTCTATAGGTTTGCCATCCCTGTCCTACTCCTTACATAAGCCGCAAATACGTCATAGTTAGCAATCATGTCATGCTTAACTGTTTCTGTCAAACTTGTATCATCTTTTGACTTCACTCGACAGCTGGTCGTCAGAACAAAGTCCGGGGCGTCATACTTTAGAATGAGTGAAGACCCACATTTTTAGACAAAATAAAAGGGAGACGCACCAGCCACAATTTATAGTAAAATTAATTATGAAGGCTTTTCCACACATGATTGAGCGATAAGATATACTATGCATTAGTACGAGACTCACAATATCTCTATAAAATATAACTTTTTTTTTTTAATATTGATGACATTTTTCTGGCCGACTGAAGTAAGACAGTTTTCCCGTCATAGCAGTTTTTAACGCATTGTTGTAGTGGTTAAAGAAACGTCAAAATAACAATATTGCCATAGACAGTACTAAGTACCGCATTTGTGTGTAAATATCGGTCAACACCGCACATAATATGGAAAAGTCTTCATGATTTAAAACAAGACTAACAGATCCTATACGGAAACAACGACATTCTTAAATAACAACTTATCAAAGATCATGCTCCATGAAGAGACAGTAATATGATGTTAATTGCTATTTATAAAATCTGCAAATAAAATACTTAAAAACATCGAATCCACAAAATACTTTAACTTCAGTAAAAATATATCAAACTACTATACATGTACGTACTCCTTGATCGCAACAGGGAGCATAATCTAGTTAGGTACATTAATTAATTATTCATGCTATTAAAAAAACCCACATGATATAAGCGATGGAACCAAAACTTATAGTTATACAGATCAAAGCTACGTATACTGTGGCACTCACACGAACGATATATCACTATTCAATTCTTTATTTGACTATTTGCTTACAATATAAGTATAACTGTATAATTTAACTCGACAAATGAACCGACGATAGGACATAAGAAAAATGTACTCGAAATATAATCGTCATAAAACTATGGCGCTATTTCGGCTTGTATAGGCAATCGCCTGCTCACATATTATATACTCAGAACTCTAATAACAATATTATACCGAAAAACATTGATAAATTATAACTATATCTACTGTCTAGATTTCGTGTAAAAGCAAAGCAGCTGGAAGAACAAATTCTTTACAATGAATATATTTTATTTAAAGTTACGTTACGACAGATTATATGCAAAAGTATTTTAAAAAACTGTATTGTGTTATAATCGCGTGAAAGTGCCGGATAACTATCTGCTGCCAATCTCAAGCCGGGGCTACTGACCGCGCTAGGGTATGCATATCAACCGACGCTATACAGTACGATACAATTCAGATACCCAATCTGTAACACAATCAGTGCCGGTGTGGGGGACCCATGCCAAACATACTCATTCGATTTGATTGATTGTCAAGATGATAGCACAAAGAAAAGAAAATAAAAAAAAAATGAAGTAAAAACTTTTTTTAAAGGACAAAGTGAAACGAACTGCTTTCTCAGATTAAGTTCTAAATTCGAAAAAAAGCTCACTTAGAGACTTGGCACTTGACTTGACTTGACAGAAATTATTTGTTGAAAAACAAAATTAAAATGAATTGTCAAGATGGCGGGACCGCTCGTCAGGCTGCTTTTTGTGCTAGTCATTATCGCGTTTGTGGCGGCTGCGGTGATACAGTACCAGCGCGGGCGTGAACTAAGATGAATAACTAAGTAACAATAATCTTTATTCTGCCATCTTGACATTCAGTTGGAAAAATGGTAGTGAATAGTTAATTCGTCGGAAAAAAATTGAAAAATGTTTGATCTCCCACACTGGGTGATTGAAAGTGGGACTAAAGAGATGTCTCACAGCGACTGTGGAGCCGTTCTTGCCCACTCCGCCGGAGATGATGGCGGCGAGGAGTGCACCGATCGTGAGGACTGCGCCCCCCAGGGCCACCAGCGCCAGCGAGTAGCGAACCTCGAGGCCTCCGCCCACCTAGTGCACAGGTGCGTTATATGTGAGCCGTCACCAACACGACCTGTGTGCGGCGCCTCACACGGAATAGTTCCACCAAATAGAAGCCACGCTCTCGCGACCCAGTCAACATTTTGGGGCAACAGAAGTGACTAAGGGTCACTATTTTACCAAATTATTTGTAGTTCTGCTTGGAAAAAAATTGCAACTTGAAAATAATAAAGTAACCTTATAAAAGACTCTAAATATTTTACTAACGCAATCAAAGCTTTGAATGCCACGCTACTAGTTGGCAGAACGGTGATCAGATTGTGCAATGATCGACTGGACAAAGGCGTTGTGGTAGTATTCAGTTCAGGTCGAGTCAAGTTGTACCTGATGTTACGTGGAACACGGACAATCACGACAGCGGTCATGTGGGTATTTTTAAACATCGCCTAACAGTTGATAGCTGGTGGTTCATTTAGTATATGGTCATTTGTATAACAAATTGTTTGGTGCAACACAAAAGAATTATAGATAAGGATAATTAATCTCAAATTAGGTTTGCTTTCAATTTTATTATGTGTGACGAATCTTTTGATAAATATGTATTAAATATTAATTACTCCAGTAATTCTTTCGTGTAGGTAGATAAAATATTTGTGACACAACATCAATATAATGTCAAACAACTTGCTTTGTATAAGTAGTGTGTTATTCAAATGTTAGATAACTGAACATCGGACAACACTGCGCTAACATTACGATATAATTTGTGTGTTATACGAGGCCCACTTGCGTACAAAATGACTTGCACTCCGTTTTTGTTGGAATCGTTTCGACAGAAGTAGAAACGTAATTTGTTTGAACATAATCTGCAGTCGATGAAGGCAACATGTCGAATACGTCATGACGTTTTACATTTGCACCAGTATTTGATAAACATGGCGCCTTTATCGAGCGATTTTGTTCGACATCAATACTGAAAGTCATTTTGCATCACAAGCCAGTGCAGTGTACCCATACGCTGTGCAAAACAGTTGGAGGACGTTACCTGAGTTGCCCAGAAGCTGGGGCCCAGCGTGGCGGAGACCAGGTGGATGGCGATGATGGAGTACTGGGCCTCCGTCACGTCTATCCTGCCCATCTTGAGGGTCCCTGTGACGTAGGCCTGCCAGTGCGCGCAGTAGAACAGCGTCATGGCGCAGAAACACTGGAAAGTTACAAGGCATTAATAAGAATAAGTGTAGTGATAGTTTTTTTAAGTTGTTCAATGAAATGTTCTGCAGCGTTTATATGTTTTTTGTAAATAAAATATTTTTGTTAGCCTGTGTTGTAGATCGATTTTTTTTACAAACTTTTCTGTCCAATTTCAATTTCTGTATTTCAAGACTTTCATTTGATATTGTTGGCAAAGTTTCGGATGCATTTAACCCTAAATTTGCTTCTACGAATGATTAATTCAGTTAAACCATAACATAGCTAGTCTCGGAGAAAACTTGCAATTTTCTAATAATTCACGTGGACTAAATTTCGAGACATTTCACCAAAAGAATTCGTAAGGAAAATAAATTGCGCAAATCGGTCAGTGGGTTGCAACTGTAACAACAGATAATTGAGTTAGCCTTTAGTTCAATATTGCCAATCAACAGGCGCGAAAGAAAAAATAATCATTACGAATAATCTCGGCCAAAAGGTAAAACTTAAAATAGTGAATCACAGAAATTGGCCAGTTTCCAGAGTTTGGCGGTATCTGGGCGAATTTGTTTGGCAGCACTCCCAAATATGAATGTTGAGATAATGAGCGCCATCAATGTCGCGAATACGGAAAAGTACATAACCGTTACATCATTGATTTAATGACTTATAGTTATCTAAGTAGACAGAGCTACTGAGTTCATTCACGACTGATTCTCTAAGTCTAATATACTGGCCAAGGTTTTAAGGTCAAGACCACTGGAAGGCTGAAGCAAATATCTGAAATATCTTATATCTGAATCTTCTTATACAGTACTTAAAGAGAAGCTAAAGCTTCTTTATCTTTCAAGGCTTTCTAAGTTTTTTCCGCCATTTGATTTCCTAAGACGACCTCCTTTTCTACTCTCACAACATCAATTTCGCGCGGAATATGGCAGCGGTCCGTAACATATACTTTCACTTGGCAAGTTTCATTCAAATCTGTCTCGTAGTTTTTGCTTGATATGGTCAGGTACAGAAATAAATAATAGTTTTAAAAAACACGCTTTTGGAACTAGCCCAACTAAAAAGTAGAAAATAATTTTCTATAAGTTCAAAAAAAAAAATTGAGAGATTAAGAAAACATTTTATAGTAAAAAAAGCGTGGCGTGCTTGTTAAGATATTTTATTAGAATGACTTTACTTTAACCAATGTCTCCAATGTCTGTCTGTATGTATTAAACATATATCAAATTAATTAGAAAGAACAAAAAAAAACACTTGTTTAAAACAATTTGAACTGATTGTTTTATAAAATAAAAAAAAAACCCTGGTATCTATACTGATATTATTAAATGTGAAAGTAACTCTGTATGTCTGCCTGTAACCTTTTCATGCTTCAACGGCTAACATAGGATGGTTTTTCTTCCGGTAGAACGTTCCACTGGGATCCTGGACCTATTCAATAACTTTTATTTATTCTACTTTCTCGGATGAAATTATCGGTATATTTATCTACAATGATTGAAGAAAAACGAGTAGCTAATCTATCTAGTATGCCATTCATCGGTAAACACTCTCTTCACAGCCCACAACAAGCTTATATTATGGCTTTCCTAGCTATCGAAATAAACAATAACAGACTCATTGGAATTCTTCTAATAATTGAATCAACGAACTGTAGTAATTGTCACTTTTCGACCTTGATCGTAAGACACGTTTTCGTAATGAATAAACACTAATTGTATTAGCAAGATGGAACTAATATACTACACAATAATAACACAACACAATAACAATAATATAACACAATAATAATATATACTAATATAATTAACACACGGAATGCTCCCGGGACTTCATCATTAATTGCCATAGATTCCCAAAGGATACGTGCGCGTTAATTAAGTACTTAGGTACAGCACTTATCTAAATTACGTTTTAATATTATACTAATTAGTCAAAAGCATTCGCGACATATCACAACTAATAATAATTATGAAGATTACCGATACGTGATAGTCGTAGTTGACCGTTATGGTTCGACTTGATTTCCCACATATCAGTGTCCAGGCAAAAGCATACTGTAGGATCCTCAACGCTCGGCTGAGCATTTAGAGTTGAAACACTAACAGCACCATAAATAATTTATAATCGTCCATTTATCGAATAATTCCTTAGGGCCAAGTTCACCGACAACATAACGGTCTGATTATCTGAAAACAGCTGTTTACCATGAATTTTCGTGTTCAAAAAAGCAAATCTGAGGTTTAAGGGCCATGTTCACCGACATTGAATTAGCGATAACAGTTGATTACTGTGTTTAATCATCAGATTTGCTTTCGGGAACACGAAAATTCATGGTAAACAGCTGTTTTCAGATAATCAGACAGTTATCTTGTCGGTGAACTTGGCCCTTAGTAAAGCATATATATGTAGTACTACGGGATATCAAAGAATAAATGCCTTAGCCTAACCTGGGTAAGGTTAGGCTAAGGCCAGTTTTGGCCTTGCAGAATATAGCACTTCATTCTTCTTAGAAGGGCCGATTATAAACGTTTAATTAAGCGTAGAATGTGATTCATACTACGTACTTCTTATTATAGCCTCTTAAGATGTTGACAATCGAGCGATCGATGCTTCAAGTGCCGGGTGAGGTTAAAAAGGAGAAAAGATTACTGCCAAATAACTAATCAAGAATCAAGATTTGATCATAACAATGACAGCCTTAACATAAAACACTGGACGGGGGAACAGGTTATTTATAGGCTTGCTTTTCAGGGTACGTCCTGTGAGTAAATTTCAGTCTGTAAAGTCGGAGGAGTTCGTAATAGGGTAGTTGACCAAAAAAATCTAATTAGTCCGTCAGATAGATTTCCAAAAAATATTGGACACGTATTTTTTTGGTCTCGTTAACTAAAAATTGGACGATGCAGTGAGCCGAAAACTTGTGTGACATCACATTTCGGTACACTTTTTAGCGGAAAGTGATGTCACAAGCCCCCACTTTAGTATAACTTTGATGCGTTTTATCTTCGTTATTTTTTATTGATTTGATAAAACAAAAAATACGTATCCAATATTTTTCGTTAATCTAACAGACGGACTAAATAGAATTATACTTTTTTTTGCTGAGGGAACATCCCTATTGCTCTATATGTAGATATCATTGCATCAAAGAACTTACCTGGAAGAACATCCACGTAGGGTACTCTCCCAACTTGACAGCTATGCATGCTCCAAGAGCTATGAATACTGTTGATATGCTGTCACAGCCATGATCGAAAAGTTCTCCCAGCGGTGACTGGCTGTTGGTCCGGCGCGCCTGCTTGCCGTCGATGGCGTCCAGGCTCTGGTAGATGAAGACTCCTAGCGCGCATAGTGCGCACGCCCATCGCGGGGGCTCCTGCCTCGCGTCTGGACTGAACCTGCGGAGTCATATCATAGGTTATACAGTAAATAGAATAGCCAAGATTTGTGCCGGTTAATCTCGCTCTCTATTACATGGGACTTCAACGTAACTGGCCCAACCCTTCAGGGATCACAAGCATTATGTTAGAATATACAAGGATTTTTTTAAAAGGTAGCACTAAATAGACAGCCAGTATACTATAAAGAATACTTGCTGATTGCTGAATGTAAGCTAAATGATAAGTAGATGTGGACCTAATGCGCTACCCTGCAGTACATCGTATGTCGATCACGATTTAAATCGATATGGTTTCTTTTCAAGCTATTAAGGTTGGTTTTACCGTCTTTACGGTCATTGACTACGATTCTGATCGACTTAAAAAGCTTGAATAGGATCGCTTAGGCCGATAAGTTCTCCGCGTAGGAGTAAAACGCCTTACAGGTCACTACGCACCGAAGGCAGAAAGATCATCGCATTATAGTATTATTAAATCCTAGGTGGAATGTCTTGCCTATATGCTTCATTGAATTCGAATATTTTTATTTCTTTTATGTCTTAAAAACAAGTTTGTTCACATTTTTATGCTATGGAAGAGTGGAGTCTCCTAGCACAGGCTTTATAAAGGAAACTCCAATCACTAGTTTGTAAGAAGAACTTGGCAAAAACAATAAATCATTTTTCATTTTCATTTTTCAATTCCAGTAGTATGTCAGTTTGCCGATTACTTTGGAAACACCATTATTGCCGTATTGCGATGTACAGGCAATCAAGCGTGACTGTTTCAATGATGTGTGACGCATGGGTAAGTACCAATGGGATCGCATCTACTTAGTATTGGACATTTTCAAGTCGTAGATCAGGAAATAAGATGGCGGAACGAATCGGTTAATTCTTTGCTTACTACTTATTTTATGGGCTGACGCCCATAAAATTATAAATACAAGGCTTAATTTACGTAAAGAGAATGATTGTGTGAGAATAGTAATTTGAAGTTATAAGGAAAACATATACAATGCGTGATTGATTCGTTTACTACAGTCGACACTACACATATTTCAAAAATAATCAAAACAACTTATGCAAAAACAACCAAGGTTTTATTTATTATAACTTTGAATGAGCCAGTAAAAAAAAAACGGTTCCGGAACGATGGCTTATATCTCGGAAACATGACGCTTTAGGGTATTTTGTCTCATACAATACTTTTTTATATTGATGCCAGCTATTGCTACAGGATTACTGTGTGGCTGCTATTTTGAAAAAAATAAAATGGCGGAAATTAGGTAAGCCAATTCATTCACAGCCCTTAAAAAATCATTTTGAAGCAATTTCATCATTAACTTATTTCAGGTGGGGGCCTTAATCCAGATGAGGCCTCAAAATAACATTGACATGTGTTTGTGTTTTAAGACAACCACCTCTTTTCTTACAAATATTCAAATGAGGTTAATTAACATACCAAACCTACCCAACTACTTCTAAATTATGTTTTATTAATTAACATAAAGATCAGGTGATATTTGACCTCTTTTCAAATCATAAGAATACCTATTCAAGTTTCAAGTTAATTCATAATTAGATAAATTCTATTGTACAAATGGAAAATTGGTTTCTATGTTAAGAGTTTCAGCAAATTAAATACTAAAACTTGTTCCTTTTTTGCAATTTAAATGAGGCAGGTTTACTTAATTAATTTTTTTAACTCTACACTGCAACTACTGGTAGCTAGGATCAAAAGCGCAGAGAAAATGAAGTTCAAAGCAGTCCCAGACAAACAATTTAACTATCTAGGATCCCACAACAAAATTAATCAGAAAAGAATAGCGGAGGAGTAGAAAAATCATAAATTACTCTTCCCTCCATATCAGTAGGTGACAGAACAATTCAAGGCCAGTAGGCACAGAGGGTGTTTACAACTGGGATGAACCCAGTTGCCTAACACCATGGATAAATATTATCACTAATATTAATGGGTCATAAATTATGAGCTATATTTAATTCTATTAAGTAAGCAAAAAGTAAACCATAACCATTGTGTATTTCGACGGCTCTGAATAAAATAACAATCCAATACTATATGGGCTTTGAAATCTCAATGTTATTTTAAGAAATGGGTATGGTATCTAAGGAGCATGACACTCATAATAAATGAACTTGATAAAAAACAATAGTGAGCATTTTATACAAGATTTAAATTTCGTCTCATTCAGTTGTAGAATGTGGGGAGGTATTTTATTGTAACATTTTAAACAGTACCCCATGAAAAACTTACCTACTATTTACTTTAGCTAGCCTAAAACCTGGCTGTACTAGTTGGTCCCTGTTTTTAGTATTATAGTGTAGTATACTCTTTTACTAAATAAATGCAGATTTTTTCTAACATGATGTTTTCACAATGATGTATTGACAAGGTACTGTCATGATGTTAATTTCTTCAAACAGTTCTCTTAGAGAATCGAGCCTACGTAGATCATATAAGGCTCTGATAGCTGTTTTCTGCAGAATAAATATAGACTCTATATCTGCAGTCGTCCCCATAGTAAAATATTGTATGACATAAACTATGAAAACCTAAAATAGACTAGCCTTGCGGTATCTACATTAGTAAATTGACGGATTTTTCTGACAGAATATGCTGCTGAACTCAGCCGTCCAGCAAGAGATGTTATTTACGGACCCTACTGTAGCCTTGAGTCGAGCCTGATCCCCAGCAAAACAGTCTCTTCGACAAATTCTAGTTTCTCTTGATTCAATACTATGTCACTATCACTACTTTTGACATTCGGTAGAGCAAATCTTATGCACTTCGTTTTTTTCCCATTTAAAACGAAATTATTCACGGTGAACCAATTATGGACTTGCAGTAGGGCGTTATTTATGTACAACACCATTTGTAGTTGGTTATTAAATAAATGGGGTAGATCATTTATATAGACTAAAAAGAGGAAAGGACCTAATATTGTACCTTGTGGTACACCCATACTTACTTTTAAATGCATTGAATTGACACTATTTATTTGTACTTGCTGATGTCTATTGTTTAAATACAATTTCACTAAACTGAGCACAAGTTTCCCTAAACCGTAATGTTCAAGTTTAAGTTAATTTTCTGATATACAATGCACAGCTTAAGTCAGTGGGTCTAATGCAATGTAATTGTGCACAAAGTTTCCTAAATAACAAGGAAGGAGATTATAAAAGCTAACTTACATGCCCTAAAGGGAGGTTAAATAGGGAAAAAAGTAAAGTTTGTATTAAATTATTTTACTGTTGGGAAATCTCATTGGCCATGACTTGTTATCTAATAAATATAATTTCAAACATCACATCCAGAAGTTATATTACACTGATGCAATGTAGGGATGCAGTTAGAACACTTACACCTGGATTAAAAATTCAGTTACTTTATCTTATCATAATATCAGCCCAGATTTTGACAGTAACCAAAAACTGTGATAACATCTTTTCCATAACATCCTACATTTAACTTTACTTTTAAATTCTGCACTGTCATACTGATAGATAAAATAATATTGTACCAAACCTTACTTCAATGAATTTTAGTAAACCATGCAATGGTAAAGTAAAATCCTGGTCTTATGAAAATTTTGCATGCTAGAAAAATCTTAATGATTACCCCTTTACAATTAATCTACCTTGTAAAGTTGTGAGTCAATTAATTTATCAAGGCAAATTAATTTTGCACTTGGCTGATTAAAGTGATAAGTTATCACTTAGGAAACTACTAATAATAAGGTTATGTGTCAAGTAAGAATGACCACAGATTCCAGACAGAAATCAAAGTCTATACATAACTAAAGATAGTTAAGGTCTTTATTGATAAATGATAAGCCAGAAGAGACAGCTTTAATTCAATTCCGCCTATCTTATCGAAACATATAGTGGCGCGACTTCGCGTCGACCAATCGCATGCCAGGTTTTTCAAGCATTGAAATATGTAAACATGAGTGAAACTCTCATTTTATTGAATGGAAACTGCAATGGTTACAGAATCATTACAGTACATGTAGCACTAGTATTACAGACCGTTAGAAAGTCTTAGTGCCAGGAGAAAATGAAAGTCGTTACGGTCGGACGAGATCTGTGACACAGTTCCTAAAACGTATTGATATAACCTTCAAGGTACTTACCAAACTAGTATTAGTGTGGTGACTATATTTATTATTAAACCTAATATTGTGATGAGATTCGGCGCGAGCCATAACGGCGTTTTAGAAACCAGCCAGCACCACCACGGCTGGAGCCATGCATCCAATATACTGGCACTCGTACAAGAATATTTGTGTTCACTTAGTCTTTTTAACTGTGCAGCATTGAGTATTCTCTCTTTATAGAACTGCATTTTATTTCACTGTCACGACATTACAATGCACAACAAAATTCCACTATTAACTATGTTCACAAGTTAAAATTCGCCAAATTGCAATGCAAAATCACATTCACATCACAGTTCACACTCTATTCTGACATGACACCATAAACAATGTCACCGATTTTTTTACGCAGCGATGTTCTGTCATCCAGCCACGCGTAAACCACAGACAATATTATTGACAGATCCAAATAAGTTGCCAAATAAATAAAATAAGTCACAACTCTGGGGAAAATAAAGCAAACGCGAAACTTCTTCATTTGCCTTGACTACTTCTGTCGAAGAAAAAACGATAAATAAACGATAGGTTTATTTTGAGGAAGAGACATCTGTAGTCTGAATTTTCTACAGCGAAGCCGAGACTCGTTATGATAAGTGAATATTAGTTTAAAATAATTCGTCTATCTTGTTCGTGTGTCTTGTATCTTGTTGCCTTTCTAGTATAGTTTTTCTGAATTGAATAAAGTTTTTATTATATATCTATGATCGTTGTAATAATGTAGAAGATTGCTGAAGGTACTTATAGCACAATGTTCTGGCCAGTTATGAACTGAATAATGATAATATATCATCCAGGGCAGGTATGAAACGAAAGACTACATAAACGAAGGTCTAAAAGTAGTAAACACGATCGCTATAGTTGAATTCCAATAATTGTGTCCTATGTCAATCTTGAATATATTTAAGTATCTGCAGGTGAGAAGGCCAAATATTGTACCTAAACACAGTATTTGTAACTGGTCAAAAATAAAAATAAGTCATTTTACAACACAAAGCTTTATTTCAACAATAATTACATTACAATTATTACAAAGATATAATACTTTCCAGTTAAAAACTGCTTCATAGATAAGAATTATTGATAGAATTACAAAATGAAGACAAAATATATTTTGTTACAAAACCATTTATATCTCAGTTGTACTTGTTATTCTATTTACTTAACTACATAAAAGTTAATTTAGTACTTACATTATTATATAATAAAATATCATCAAACTTCGTTACATAAAGGTATTTCAGCATGACAAAATTAAAGCCTTATAAAAATATTTGGGAAAATATTTTATTTTCTATAAATCAATTGTAATATAAACAGAGTAACTTGATTACTCAATAAGTCAATAACAACTCTTTTAAAATTATGTTTTTATTTAGAAAAATAATTAAACCCGCCAAACATCTGAATATTAAAGTTATCTATTTTTCGCTTGGTTCTTTCTGGCTTCAATTCTTTTTTGTAACGTTACCAATAAAGCACCAAGAACATTATGCCCGGGTAGTCGTTTTCCGAAGAGCAAACGCTTAACGGAATCGTCGTACGTGAGAAGAGCGACCATATTTTGAAGTAGAAATCCCTGGCAGTATTCCAACAGTTGAGTAGCACCGTAAACCTGCAACAAAACCACACATATTAAACTAGTTATCGTAGATGCCAGAACTTAGCGTTGGTTTAAAATGATAAAACTAGAATTATTGAACTTAAAACGCAGGGCTGTAGTTACGTTACGGTTTGTAAAGAAGACTATAAGCAAGAATGCAATGACGCATACCTTAGCATGAATATAGACTGAGACGAGGTTGTGTAAGTCTACAGACTTGGCCGCTCGTGCCTCGCAGTGCCTCTGTAACGGCAGAAGCTGGAAGAAAGAGGCTGCGGCCAACACCTCCAACACGTCTATCTCAGGGATGTCTAGACCCGAGCAGCCGCCCGAGTATAGATACTTCATTACTTGCTGTTAGAATAAACAAAAAAAGGCATAATAAGACAAATGCTTGGAAAAGTTCAAGG
This sequence comes from Lycophotia porphyrea, assembly GCA_950005105.1. Taxonomy (NCBI): domain Eukaryota; kingdom Metazoa; phylum Arthropoda; class Insecta; order Lepidoptera; family Noctuidae; genus Lycophotia; species Lycophotia porphyrea. The sequence goes on from OX465392.1 coordinate 790,997, forward strand.
CTGCCGACACCAACCCGTCACTGTTTCTAATGTTGTAACTGAGAAAACAGAGTAGCACAACGAAATCCTTAGAAAAAAGTGCACACGAACCAGATGATTAAGTATTTTATAATCGGGAAGTAAAACGAACCTCAAATATATGATACCGAATATCGTTGATTTGAACAAGAGGTGGGGCAGCGTTGGTAACCGGTAAAGCTTCATTCGACGATCTGGCAGGAGCTAACATAGCTCGCAAACGCGGTGACTCCGAGACAAGAACTATTTTGTGGCCATAGAACAATCGCCCTTCAACCCTGAGGAAGGAAACGTTTTCGTAATTTGTTAAAAAATAAATAATAATTTTAAAATAAATAAATATTTGTTTTTGTTCATAATAATTTGTCTAAAATTATTGCAAGAAGTTAATCGTGACTTGAATAGGATTAGATGTTACCTAAACGTGACGTCAGCTAGCGAGGGGTTGTTGACGTAGGAGGGGTCGACCCTGGCAGGCGCTGGCGCCACGGGCGGCGGAGGCTGCGCCACGCCCGGCACGGGCTCCCGCCCGTAGCATGCGCACAGGATATCAGCCAGCAGTAAGACGGTGCCTTCCTTCTAAACAAAAGGGGGATTTATTAATTCTGACGCCCTTTTATAACAAAAGCTCTTTAAAAAGGTTGTATTTAAATTTCTGACCAGTTATTTGTCTATAGCCAAACTATCTACGCCAAAAATAAATTATTGGTCACATTACCTTGCTGTATCGTAGAATATTGAACAGCAGGGGGAGGCACTCGTAAATAAACTGTTTACTGTAGTGGCTGTCGTCTGATGGACACACCTGAAAATACACCAGAAAAACAAAGTTATACTTTTTTACTTTTTAGATCATATGTGCCCGGCAATGATGAAATGAGTTACCTGTAAAAAGTCTTGTAAAAGTTGGTCGATAACGCTATCAAGTGCTGCGTCTGCGGCGGCGGCTAGGGATAGAGTCCACGCGTGCAGTGACCACGGTACCCCTAGCGCGTGTAGTTCTAATGTAATATCTGGGAAACAAATGATTAACGGTAGATTAGTATTACGATGCGGCTATATTATTAATCACCGATTGGTTCACAAATGAGAGATGTCTGTATTAATGAGTACCTACTTGATCCAACCTGTGACATTATAATGCTAACCTCCTAGCTAGAGGAACCAAAGTTCTTACATAGCTTGCCAGGAATCAGTCTTTAATTACGATAATCCAGAATGACGGACGGCGCCGCCGAGGCCGACCCAGAAAAGGTGGCGAGACGATCTGGACGCATACCGCGAGGGCTGGTTCGAGGAAGCACGTGAAAAGAGCACGTGGAAAGAATTGGGGGAGGCTTTTGCCCAGCAGTGAGATAATACAGGCTGTTAAAAAAAACCCAGAATAGCATTAAAATCTTACCCAAATGGTCAGTCTCAGCGGCACAATACATGGCGTCATGCAGCGCCCTCTGCTGCTGCTTGGTGAAAGCGGGATGCCGTACAGGTGGCGCTGCGGCACCTTCAGCCAGCACCTCTTCAAGTGATAGCACAGCTTGGGCATTGCCTCGCGCTCCGCCCCGAACTGCTGCACGTAAGCATGCACGACGACCATGTGCACAGCAAACCGCCACAGCACTAGATACATATAACAAAATCAATTACTAAGTAAATACCCCGACGATTGTATTAACTTGGACTACGCAAAAAAAGAAGGTATGTGATGCTCTGTACTTTCTGCCGAAGGGTCCGTTGGTTATTATCCTTCGGGTACGTAATCCTAAAAAATATGTAAATAGCTTTAAGATATTATCTGCAGATTCCTCACCTGTAGCACCCATATTGTGCAGCAGCAGAATAGCATAAGGCATCATTAAGTTGCGTCGAGAGGAATGGATCTGCGCCATGTGACAGTAACAACTGTACGAGCTCCAAATTACCCACACCGCAAGCAACCTAAAACCACAAGAAATTAATGTCATTTATCTTATGAGAATCTTTTTCACAGACTATCTACATAACTAGATGTTATAATGTATTACAGTGCAGCATGGTTTTTAAAACACGTGGTTTTTGTTTTGGTTTCCGCTGGGAAGCCCATGCCTGAAAAGGCACCGTCTCGGGCTGATGATGGTTTTGTGACGGTGTTGAGGAGGAAACGCCGTCAACGTACCAACAAGAACCGCTGCGGTACGGCTCCATCGGAGCCCAACGTGCCTATTCGTGCCGCGAAGCCGAACACTCCGGTGTACATCTCCCGCCTGCACTACACCACTACGGCGAAGGACATCTTGGAGTACGTGCGTCAAAAGACCAAGTACGTGGCGAGAGTGCAGCTGCTTGAGTCGCGCCGCAACGTCAACTTTAAGGCGTTCGTGGTACGAATACCTACGTGCTATCTGCACCTCGTCTTGGTGGAGGACTTTTGACCGCAGGGAGTGGTGTTCCGTCGCTTCCACGGGCAAGTGCCGCATGAACGCGCAGTGACATAGTGCGCAAGTGAAGTGTTACTAATATAGTTTTAAGGTTTTATTTACTAACACAATTTGTATTATATTATATGTATGTTAGTCGGTAAGGTATATATCTATGGGCCTAAGTAGCCTGAAATAAATGTCTGTTGTTGTTAAAGTGATTAAATGAGATTTTTAGGAGGGCGCAAAACATTTGTGAAATTGTATTGAAAAAATAGTACGTGGAGTCCCTCCGCGCGGAAGAAGTGAATCTTCGTAATGTGGAACGCATTCGCTCTCGCTCCGTCTCTTTCTATTCCCCCTACTAGGAGCGTTAAACGTTTAACGCAACCTTGTTGGAAGTCGCATTACAAGTTTCATTTCAAAACCAGATTGCGGCGCTAGCTCCAACTACGGCCACGCGCCATGCAGCATTCTAATATAATACACAATCTACGTATGTGCAAATCAGTTGGTGGCCAGTAAGCTACTTATTTCCATTACCTGTAGAGGCGTGAGAGTGCACACGTCGTCCCCCCGGGCGGGCGCGCCGTCCACCCTGGCGCCCGCGGACAGCAGGCGGCGCGCGCACTCCACGGCGCCCCCGCCACCTCCACTACACGCGTACACCAGTGCCGTCCAACCTGAGGGGAAATTGGTTTTTGAATGGGCAACCCCTATAGACGCGTTGTTATAATTGTATAAAAATGGCGGGACTTCACCGACATGGATATCTATAAATGTACACAACAAAACAGTAAGTTCACATAGTAATTTAAAATTATAATTGAAGTACAAAATCATATTGCTATAATGTAGTGCTAGTGCATTAAAAAGGCTTTACTTAGTAAAGCCAGATTCACGATGTGGGTACCCTTGAAAGCACATACGATCCCAACTGGGGTACCCAATTGATGCAGCCCACCGTACATTAACTCTTCAGTGACTGTGCCCACGAGATATTTGTATACGTCATGCTGTCATTAACCTGCAGTGGGTGGTGTGTACGTGGGGGTAGTTTGTTGCGTCGATGGCGAGCGCGGCGACAGCGGCAGCGCGCAGTGAGCTGCGCACGCGCCCCCTGTCTCGATGTTGGGATCCGCGCCCGCTTCGAGCAACATCTGCAATGAAATTATAGGTCCCAGTTATTGCTGCACAAGGATAATTTGGGGCATCCGTTTTTTTCAATGCATTTCACAGAAGTATATTTTGATATAAGTGGTACCTTGATACCACTTACGAAGAATTAAAATAATAGATCGAAAACACATGCACGTCTCTGTTGATAGAAACAAAAAAAAATATGAGTGTATCTCTCTCGTGTCTTAGAATATAGGATAGAATAGAATATTTTTTTATTTGCTCAGAATGTAGGTATTTACAATAAGGTGGTTACAAAATACTGTGGCAGCCTAGTACATTCTACCATTTTGGCATGCAAACATTGATGCAGATCATCATCAAACATATTAAAATATAAAACATAAAACGTTGGCACACAACTAAAATTTATTATTTAAAAAATCCGAAACGGAGTAATAACATTTAATTAATAGAAGTTCAGTAAGTTTCTTTTTGAACATTTTTACAGGGTCCTCTTTAATAGAATTAGGAATGTGGTTAAAAATAGTCGGTGCCATACCAAAAACACTCTTCCTCAACAAAGCAGTTCTATAACCACCTGTGCGTAACAAATTTTGGTATTGAGATCGCAAATTTCCATCTCGGTATCTGCTTTCCGATAATGTTAAAAATAGCTGACGATTACATTTAACAAAAATATCTTAAAAATATCTTCGATGGGGATCGCTCAAAATGGCGTTTTCCCGCATGGATCAAGTTCACAAAACTAACTTACCGCAACAATCTGTTCATCGCCAGCAAAAGCCGCTTTCATGAGCGCCGTCAGCCCCGATGCATCCGGTGCGTCGATGCCGGCCGGAGGTAGCAGAGATCGCACGCCACCCACCAGCTCTGGTCTCCCGCTGAGCAGCGCTCGCTGAGCGACTCCGACGGCGGCCCGGCTGAGCTCGTCAGCCGTGCGTGCGCAGCGAGACCATACGGGCTCTATGGCATCTTCTAAGCTGTGGATTTTAAAGTGATATGATATACTTAACTAGTGAAGTGTGGGTGTTCTTTAGGTAAGTACACCTATGCCTAACTTCAGAGATAACAGTGTGATATTCGCAACTATCCTCGCGTTTTAGATTTTATTTTGCAGGAGGTTGTCACAATCGCAAACCTGAGTGAGCATCTGAGAAAAGGCAATAGGACTTAAGAGAGGTTAAACATCCAAAAGCAAAGAGCCGCCTACCGCGATACGATAATATTTAGAAATATGGGCTTTTATGTACAAAGCCCATCTTTGTAAATAATTGGCGCCGCTGTTGGATTTCAACTTTCCGTGCACAGTCTAATGTTGCAAATCCAACAACATGCCCAAAGTCCCTTATATTTCAGTGGTGGTAAAGATAAAAGTAGTCGTGTTACGTGATCGGCCTAGGTGGGCAGTCAGCGTGCGGCAGCAGCAGCCTGGCAGCCTGCATGACATCGTCCGCGTCGGGCACGGCGGGCGGCGGGCGCAGCGCGGCGTGCGCGCGCAGCACGCGCACCCACTCGCCCAGCGGCGGCAGTGCGCCCGCGCCGCGCTCGCCCCACAGCCCTGCGCCGGCGCAGCTGCCGCTCGTGCTCGAGTGCTCCAACTGCACAGGGGAGGGCACCGGCAATTCAAACAACAATAATTATAGTTTATTCACAACGTGACCTCATTCAAGTTCTGGATGATGTCACGACCTAGACCGATGCGCCTTGCGTCAACTTACACGCGCGCGCAACATCTGTTTGTTGTTTTTTGTTTATTCTCGCGGCGAGTACTGTCGCGTCGCAAGTTGCTTCGCAGTGTCTCATGGTATGCTGTTAACAACTTCTTTTATATTTTGTTTTTTCTATAGTCGCACAAATCAGAGGTTCTCTAAAGAGCATATCTTATATGAAAATAGTATCCACCGACCTGTGAGCATCTCATAAAATAGTATAGAGCCCGTTCAGCAGCTGGTGAAAGTGGTGGGAGCCGCGGGTGTACTCTCCGCAATACAGCTCGTAATTCCGAAGCAGACCCAGCACATGTGGTCAAAAGAACTGACGCAGTCGACCCACCAGAACTGTTGTTGGACCCAGCTGAGGTCCCTGAACCACCTGTAGGTTGTCAAACACTTGTAAATCTATTTATCCGATTTCCAAATCCTGCAACTTCGTATGTATTAGAACTTATGATGCATACCAGAACCATTGGTTGTGATACCAGAATCGTGACTAAGTCCCAACGCTCTATGTTCAGGTCGAGACACTCCTGATGATGACCCGGAGCCCAGCGAGCTCATTGATTCCCAACGAGATAATGATAATGCACCTGCAATGTAAAATAAGAAGTGTTCATTTACGTAACAACGAGTAAATTGTTATTAATAACTATCTCCAAGCTACTCTTTACTATGGCGCATAGTTCTTGGGAAACCATTTGAATTTAAATATGAGAATGTACCCATATGAAGGTAACGGACCGTATTCACATCAAAGTGCCGTCCTCCTTGCCAGTTGGGTGACATCCAAGTTATCCAACTGTGTCTTCCATATTTTTTTGCTTATTGGACGTCTGATAAGTCCACCATGAATACCAGCAGATTATCATAATTTTTACCTGAAGCAACTCTTCCAGCATTCAAATGGCTGTAAGGCTGTAACAGTCCCCAGAGATCAGCGCAGTTAGCCACCGCGTGGTCCACCACAGCAGGTGTGATTGGCGAGGTGGCTGCACTGCTGCCAGCTATCAGCGCAATCTCCTCCAGGAGTGTCTCCATACCAGCACAGAGGTAGATCGCTGCGTATCTGAACACAAGAATAACATTAAGCATTTCTCAATAGCAGCTCTGGCTTGGAAGTTGGTGTTAGGACACGCTTGTATCTCGAAAAGCTGTTACTCCTGCGCCTGAAAATTACTCGGTCATGTCGGGTGTAATGAAAAGAGACTGCATTATTGTTTGTCTCTTGTATGTGATCAACATTCATTCGGGAGGATATAAAGGGTGAAATTTTCAAGTGGGCGTAGATGGCCAAATCCGAACTATAAGGAATAGCGAAACTACTCGGTAAAGTCTCAGGCCCTAATTCGATGGAAAACGAAAACTGCATCATTGGATTTTTGAAAAGTCAATAGGAATCGAACCCGTTGATTTTGGAAAAGACACGACACAACACACGCACGTATTGACACGACTGATTTTATTAAGTAAAAAAAAACCGACTTCCAAAAAAACACAAAAAAAAACTAAAATAACTTTTTTTAAATTACTTTCGGAAGTCGGTGACTTTGTTTGTTTCATTGTCATTTTTTGTCACCGACTTCCGAAAGTAATTTAAAAAAAGTTATTTTAGTTTTTTTTTTGTGTTTTTTTGGAAGTCGGTTTTTTTTCGCAGAAAGTTTTTTATTTTACCCTTTTTAGTTGTAGACTTTTTAGCATACCACACAAATTCTAATCATGAATTAATTTTTATATTGTAACCAGAACTTTAAAGAAGTACTCGTCAAGACGAATCAAACGAGTCCAAACTCGATGGGGTTGTCGTTTTATAGCGGAGTTCTTAAGGCGACCTTACAGCTCCATCACCAGACCCTGGATACTATCTAAAGACAAACTACTCATTAAGACGAATCAAACGAGCCCAAACTCGATGCGGTTACGTCGTTTTATCACGAAGATCCTATGGCCACCTTCAAGCTCCATCATCAGACCCTGGATACTATCTAAAGACAAACAACTTATTTAGACGAATCAAACGAGCCTAACTCGATGCGATTATGTCGTTTTATCACGCAGATCCTATGGCCACCTTCTAGCTACATCATCAGACCCTGGATACCATCTAGAGACAAAGTACTCGTCAAGACGAATCATACGAGCCCAAAATCGATGGGGTTATGTCGTTTCATAACGGAGTTCCTAAGGCTGCCGTCCAGCTCCATCATCAGATCAGCTCCATGTCATCGATATATTGTACTATCACGCGATATACATAAGCGTGCAAATTTTTAATTCATTCGGAAATCAGGAAGTGTGTCAAATTAAACATGCAAGACTTCAGGCGTCGTCGCGTTTCATAGCAATTAACTTGAAAACATACCAAATTACTGAACCGATTTCGATGAAATTTCTATGGGGCCAATCGGGAAGTATATCCTTTCACATAAAAGAAGAATTTTTGAAATCGGTTAAGAATCGACGGAGATATGAGGTAACAAACACAAAAAAAAAAAAAAAAAAACATACAACCGAATTGAGAACCTCCTCCTTTTTGAAGAAAGTCGGTTAAAAAGAAGTGAAACGCTTGGCAAGAACACTGAGCATTGGCTATCTACAGCGCTACGCTGCCGTGGAGTCCAAGACGACGCGGAAACTACAAGAGCCAATAACAGAGAACTTTTGTTATCTTATTTTTCAGTCTTCGATTGCAATAACCACTTACTCGTGCACAAATGACGCGACACGGACATCAAGCATCCATCTTTGGAAACGCCCCGGTGCGAGACTGGTCCGGGCTCGAGCTGCTGAGCCCAGTCGTCTCGCCGCGCTGCCTGATGTCGCGTACATTGTTGCTGCTCGTTGGCAACCCTGACAAGTTAAGAACCAATCGGTTTATGTTCGAAACAAGGAGTAACATATTATACATCATTCAAACCACGAAAACGTGCCTACTCTTCCTCCATTACACAGTAATTTAATCTATAAGTGCAAATGCACACTAAGTTGAATTGAAATAAAAACGCTTGGTGCAATCTCTGTGCACCTCGCCAGAAGATAAGTGGTGCGCATCTTCGTGTATTTAACCATCTGTAGCTGCTCTGTCAGCATTGGCACTAAAGCCTAACAGAAGAGTACGAATAATTCTCTCACCTTGATGCACGCGTCAGCAAGCGGCGTGCTGAGTACTACCCTGAACGCACCAGCTACCTCATGCTTAGAGCAGAAGCCGAAGTTCTGGGAGAGTCGCTGCGCTTCGCGGGCTATCCTTACCAGTGCCCTGCAATCACAAAAAAAATATGATTTAACTAATTCGGCGATAGCTATAACGCTTTGTAAGTTCATAATTTGCAAACGCAGAGACTTATTTAACGTCAACTAATTGAACGTTATAGATGATAAACTGGACGAACAGAAGTTAACAAAAGTTTTTTATTTTACCTTTGCAATAAATAGGCTAGCCGTGAAGGTGTGTCTGGTGCCATCCTAGGCGCGATATCCCTGCATCTCCCAGCTTGCAGCGCACGACTAACTTCGCTCGCAGTCCAGGGCCCACAGCGAAGTTCCACCAGCCTGCAATAAGTACCAGGTAGACTACAGACATGATTGCTCCTTATATTCTTGTTGTCTTGTTTTCTCAACCATCAACAAGGTCGACAAACACGTAGACAGATCATCAATTTTATTATAAGTAGACACAAATGTAGCAGATGGGATATAGTCTACTAACAACAACAGTCTCCTAACAACAACCGTCTTACAACTTAGAAGATATTTATGACAGCATAAGTCTACACAGCATAAACGTCTTTGAATGAATTATCAGAGACCAGCTCTTGTCTGCGGCTTCGTCCGCGGGGATTTCGGAAATCGAGAGGTCTATCCGTAAGGCTATTTTCATAGAAACCCGTTCAGCCGCTGCGGCGTGAAAAGTTTCGTCATCTTCTTCGAGTCGCTGGTGACTTTCGCATTTATGGTATTAGTATGGAACTATGGATGAGAGGACATACCTGTTGTGCGAATCAACCCACACGAACTCATCGGCACTGGTAACGTTTGTGCAGACGGTATCCAGTGAAGGTTGTCGCACCAGCGGGGCTCGTCTTCTGCGAGCCTCTGCTGCACTGCCACTTTCTAGAAACCCACAATCAATGCAGTTACATTACTAAGTACGACCTAAAGACGCCCCAGTTTTTCTTTGTCAGCTGCTAGGTTTGATTTATCTCACAGATACAAACCTAGCATGGTCTGTACTGATGGTCAAGCAGTTATTTAAATAAGCAACAAATACAGTTAGAAAAAAGCAAAATGATTAGTCTCTCGTAGGTAAAGTATGCACGTGAAGTCCAGGTCACGCCATTTATTTCAATTAGGCCAAAAAGGCACTTTGGAATGACAATACTCATAAGGAAATAGATATGATTCATACCCTGAGCTCCGTTATTGCTACCACCGCCAGCACTGGAAGCACTTGTGGCGGTGCTACTGCTGTCTCTAGAGCGAAGTGTCAGCTGCTTGATAGCCGACCTGATGTCTTCCAGTCCTCCGCCTCCAGGCCATGGTGACTGTAACTGGATGTCAACAACACTTTTGACAAGGTTTTTTAGGATTGGTGTCTCTGTCTATCTGCCTCACAAGATACTAATAATTATAGACCTGTATCCGTGTTGCCGGTTTTTAGTAAGGTGTTTGAAAAAGTAATGCTTAATCAAATGCTCAATCATTTTAACACCAACAGAATCTTACACGATCAACAGTATGGTTTCACCAAGGGACGTTGTACAACCGACGCCGGTGTAACTGTATTAAAGAACATATTTACTGCGTGGGAAGAGTCCCAAGACGCTATTGGAATATTTTGTGACCTCTCCAAAGTATTCGATTGCGTAAATCACGACACATTACTTTTGAAACTTGAGCATTATGGACTCAAATAAGATTTTACCAAACTAACTGCAAGTTTACCTAACTTGCAGTTAGTTTGGTAAAATCTTATTTGAGTGATAGACAGCAACATGTTCAAATAAATGGTGTTAATTCACAGGGTTTAAAAGTAAAAATGGGGGTTCCGCAAGGAACAATATTGGGTCCTTTCCTCTTTCTAGTATATATTAATGATCTGCCTTATTTATTGAAAAACCAGCCTAAAAATATGGTGCTATTTGCTGATGATACTTCTCTAATTTTTAAGATAAATAGAAGGGCCCAAAATCTAGATGACGTGAATAATGCCCTAATTCAAGTCCATAATTGGTTCACAGCAAACAATTTAGTATTAAATGAAAAAAAGACAAAATGCATAAGATTTGCTTTACCGAATGTTAAACATAGCGATTGTGATATAGTTTTGAATAAAGAGAAACTTGAATTCGTAGATAAAACGGTTTTCCTGGGGATTACGCTTGATTCAAGGCTTCAATGGGGTTCTCATTTAAGTACTCTTGCAGGGCGGCTAAGTTCAGCAGCATACGCTATTAGAAAAATCCGTCAATTTACTGATGTCGATACCGCTAGACTGGTCTATTTTAGTTACTTTCATAGCATAATGTCTTATGGCATTTTGTTATGGGGACGGGCTGCAGACATTGAGTCTATATTTATTCTGCAAAAAAGAGCCATCAGAGCCATATATAATCTTCGTAGGCGCGATTCTCTAAGGGATCTGTTTAAGGAAATTAACATCATGACGGTACATTGTCAATACATCTATGAAAACATAATGTACGTAAGAAAAAATCTACATCTTTTTAATAAAAGAGGTGACAGACATAATTACAGTACTAGAAATAGGGACCAATTAGTTCAGCCAGGCTTCAGACTCGCTAAAGTAGACTCATCTTTCATGGGGTACTGTTTGAGATGCTACAATAAAATTCCACAAAGTATTCTTGAACTGAATGAGACGAAATTTAAAACATGCATTAAACGCACACTATGTAAGCAAGCATATTACAAGTTGGACGATTATATCGCTGATAAAAATGCTTGGCTCAATGCCGGTCCTGCTCCACAAGGACAGGGGCGCATAAATGGATAGCATCAAACTGTATTGTTGGAGCTGCTGAAGATTGTACAACTATCTTTGCATTGTATAAATTCAATCTCTTTAGTATTATATAGCCGCATAGCCCATATTGTGTGAGTACTTTGTACTAGATAGCTATCGTTCACTGGTAACCTATTCTTTTCTTGACTTGAATTTGCCCTGGCGGTTAGGAGTATGTCATGCTCACTCAAAGGTCTCGCTGATGGTGGCGCGTGTGTCGGATCATTTAGTTCCCTTCAAAATGGTTGACTTGAATGGTGCTGATACATGCGTCATGTTCGTGAACGGGCGCTGTCAGTTGTGACTGGTCATCTTTTGGTTGCCACGGCTTATTTGAATTAATTATTTTATTTTTGAATTGTTATTTTTTTTTTTTGTTTTTACTATGGACACTTTTAACGTGCACACTGCACATCTTGCTACATCGTTCTCACATAATGTACCATCTCAACATGAATGATGTAACCAAGGTTTTTGTAAAAATATACTGATTTAAAAGAGTGTCCATGGAGTTTCTTGCCCGTTCTTCTCCATAGAGATCTACGCTAGGGAATGGGCAACTACAGTACTTTCACAGTTTTTATGCCTTGTGACTGGGACTGTAGCTTCATTACATTTTTATCTTGTCGACAATTCAAAAGTGCCTGTAACTGGCCTACTTGAAATAAATGCTTTGATTTTGATTTTGATTTTCACTTCGTTCATTGAATGACCTTATACGAGGCGCGTATAAAGTTGCAACTTGACTCACATTGCGTCAAGTGAGATGTACTTGTGTCATTTGTTCTTCGCGTAAGACTTTTACTATTATGTGCGCGTTGGGTCACGCGCTCTAAGTAATTTCTTTCAACCTTGTTTATTCGACAATCATTGTCGCATCACGCAAGGCCATTGGGCGCTTGGAGCCGAGCGAAGACAGCGAAGGGAAACATCGAGGTGAAACCTGGACTTATTGCTCTGAAACCGGTTACTTTCAATAGGCTAATCCCAATAAGCAAAAGTTGAATTCTGTCTGTTTCCGAAGAGGCCATAGTCTTGCAGATGGAGTACCACAAGCTACTGTAGCTACTTACTTTATTATGTGGTCGATGCTTGGTCCTGGCGTGCGGCGGCTGGCGTGTGCGACGCGGCTCCTCCCGTCCCGCCTCCCCGCCGCCCCCGCTGTCCGACATGGACGCGTGCCCGGACGACCTGTTCTCGTCTGAACTGCTGTTGCATTCGCGGACGCCATTCTGTGATGGAGAATGAACATTTTTAATGATCTATGTAGGTCGATATTTTAGTCTCAAAAGACATCACACATGACAAGGTGACGTCGTGTCGTGGAAACTGATGATGCAATCGCGGCGCTAATGATGGTAAGAATGAATGGATGGACCCGATACACAATACGGCAATACCCAATGTACGTAACAAAAAATAAAATGAACCTTTTTTCTGTGACACACCTACCTATCATGATCCCGTGCATCACATATCATTATCATATCACGATATGACATCGTGAATATTGACGATGCAGCGTGCCACTCCAAACGAAACGTGCGAAACGTGAATGAGCCCTTAGAAAAGTCTGACAAGTGTAGGCTTCAAACATGAAATAGTGATTCTACATTTTATTTTTCTTAATGAGGATGTTAATCAAGCCGGGTCAGGTCAAGTCAAACGTTGAGCCGTCCACTGTGCAGTCGTTTACCCAGTAATACCCAGAGAGTCAACATTTGACAACACAGGTTGATCTCAACATTAACAGAGCTTACTTTCTCAGGTAGGTAAAAGTTCAGAGTGCCAAACTTTTACGCCACGTCCTGATATCTTAAGAACATTAACGAATTAAATCATCGGTCTCCATTAAGATAAGAGAACTCATCAGTCTTATGAAACTTGCGCTGACGCATCTGCATGCACCCAACATGGCTGCCATTGTCGCTCATGCTTTCGCTTTCAACAATATTTAAAGCTTCCCACCGATTACGCTTTTCCCTATCAAAAGATCGTGGGAGTTTGTTTAAAACAATGGTTATTTATTTTTTCTGGCGGCAACACTTTCGCCGCGTAACGCTGGCTCGGATAATTATTGTAATGGTTACCGACGATGTGATCGCGACTAATTACTAATTAGCTCGTGATGAATGCAGTACTGCAACCGAAAAGCTGGAGAATCATTTCATAGTATTTCGAGCAACAGATTGATTACTGGAATTGATCTAATTTGACAACTAGGTAGAGATGGTGAAGTGTGCAACAAAAGTTTTCCATCATCACCCAAGGCAAGCCTCCAACAAAGTCGGGGTCGGCTTCCAGTCTAACCCGATGCAGCTTAATGCAGCATTTTAAAAAGAGCGAATTTACATCTTCCGCTACTTGGATCTGACTTAAAATACTACATATTAATTTTTTAGAAAAGAAATTGCTAATTATCTAGTACCAAGTGTACCTAAGATTAGCAAATTCTTTTCTAAAAAATTTACCAGGTGCACCAGGTGTTGCAAATCAATTTTCTCGCACGTAACAGATTTTTAATCTGTCCAATATCTGGATCCCGTAACAATAACGTCGTTTTCGCGTGCTCTTGCGCAGTTAACAAATCATTATTGTTCTATCACTGGTCGAGATGACCCGATGACATCGATTTATTACTGTGGTCTATCATTCACGATGTTCTTCTTCTTGTTGCTAGCAGGAGAGTACCTATTTAAAATGTTGATGGCTGAAAACTTCGTCCCTTCCACGGCGTCGTCGGTGCCAGCGCAGATGTAATTTTGCCTGTACATACGTTTTGAGGCTCTCGATGAACCAATATTATATTCTACGTTAGATCTGCCAAGTTTCTTACCTTTCAATATTAAAAGCCTGTAGTTAAAGTTACAAGAAATGACATCACTATTGCATAGCCTACCTCCAAACAATACTTGCGTGTTAATATCGGTGTCAAAACCGTTACGAACATTGTGTCGGTAATTGAATTTGGCAATTGTTTTGTTATTTAAATGTTGCAATACCGAAATTAATTGAAGAACTCATTTTACGAGTATTGTGGGGCAACTTTATTTGACTACTTGGCTTCCCGGAGGTGTAAACATCGTATTGAAAAACGTAGGCGTGTACCGTAGCCAAGCAAGTTAGCAAGTTATGTGTAGGTACATTCTGAAAACTGTACTGAAAGACTTCCTACGAAATGATATTTGTATGAGGTAATAAAATCAAGCCATGATACCACACTTTGTAATGGAACTGCCTGATTACAATATCAAAAAGCTTTAATTTATAACTAAGAAGATAAAAGAGACCAATATTGCTTTGACACCGTTAACGAATATGATCGGAGTGTCTCCATATACCTCTTTAATATTAATTGACAAGATTGGCTGGCCAATCACGGCGTTCATCGTTGGCACGGCATGATATTAATTAAAATTTTAATAAAACTTAGCATCTACGTAGGTGTACCTACCTAAAATAAATGAAAGTAGGTATAATAAAAGATGGAAAGTGCTCCAGCCAAGCAGTTTTTAACGACTAAAGTAAAAGACATGGATTATTTAGATTTTACAAATTAAATATTTTGTATATTATACAGGTTCAAATTAAACTAGCTAGCGAAACTCGACAGAGATGTAATGACATCTAAACAGTATAAAACAAAGCAAAAAATATTTATTTGATAATTAAACGCTTGAAAATTGTAGATTTTTTTTGGTAAAACAACTTCTAAGGTTTTCGTGCTTCATTTCAATACCTCCAACGGGAATTTATTTACAAGTGTAAGTTTCTCCGAAACAAAAAATAATAAAACCGAAAAATCACTCCCATAACGAGTTCTTTGATCTTTTCTTAGTTACAAATAACTGTACGTGGTTTAATTACATCTAGTGAACTGTAAATTGTTGTGGTCCATCTTAACCACAAATAGATGTGTTTACAAATCGTGGCGTAGAGAGAGCACAAAGTGAACAAACTATGGTAGGTAGGTGTGGAGATGAAACCGCTGAGCTGCGGTTGGTATACGGTATACCTGTACACTGTACAAGCTGTTGATTATGTCACCTGTACTATCTACCCCGTCGTATTGAACAGCTTTACTTTATGAGCTTATTTAAGTCCGCTTAGTAAACATATCCTCTGTTGAATCAAATGAGTCTGTTTACAAAATATGGTCTAAGTACTTTATATAACCTTAAATAAATATAAAAACGAAATAATTACAAAAAAAAGGACTAAATCAATACTAAACAAAGATCCAACGACAACAATAGAACACCTACGCGTCTAAGTACTCCGCTTCGCTGTAATCCAGGAACGTGCCCAGGAGACTGGCAGCATTGCCACGTTAAATGGCAATGCTAATTCTTTGGCTACAGAAAGAGACAGCTCTCTGGTCAATGGTCTAAGTAAATTCGGACTCAAAGTCAAAGCTATAAGCTCGTTTTCCTTTGTTATCCTAAACAGGGCATAGTCTTCTTCTGCTTAGCGTATCGATGGCAAAAAGTCTAAATAGTATGTTTAGCCCAAAACTCAGCCACGCGAACCCCGCTCACTGATGCAGTAAATAAATCATCAAGAGCGCAGGTTATAGGGCATGCAGTGCAAAATGGAAGGTGGGTCATTGTTTGTGGGGCATAGTGACACAGAGTTTTAGAAAAAGTTCGGCTTTGCCATCGTCCGCGTCCGTGTCTGTCGGTCTTCTGTGTGACACATGACAGATATTGTAAGGCTTCACGTGTCATATCATACAAAGGTGCCTGTGGATATGCTTTGACTTTTTAAAGTGACCTTATTGACTAGTGAACTCTGTTGATGACATAACTTGGAGACGAGTGGTAAGTGATAATGCTGTTGGATTTTATGTGCTTACTTACTTGTGAACCAACCTGCACAGGCGGCGCTGTTTCAACCGGCCTGTGATGGTGATCGTGCCTGGCCGGCCGCCGCTCCAGTGCGTAGCTGTTCTGCGCGGGCGCACTGCGGACCGGCGCGCTGGCCACAGTCAGCTGGGACACCGCCCCCACTGCCTTCAGCTGGGCAGAGCTGGGGCCTTCTGTTGATGGCGGTGGGGGTTCTTCATGGATGGCTGAAGAGATATAGATTGTCAGAATTGAAGTTAGAAGTTATTTAACGAATAACCGGGTTTTACATCCTTATAGTTCTTTATCACCTCTTAGCCTTTACAACATCCTGAGAACCACTTCTAAGCCGCGCAGTAGTACTGGTCCAGAATTGCTGCTCTGAGACCATGCGGTCTCAGAGCATCATTGATTTCAAGGCTTAATAAGTTACTGAAAGCTATCCCAACAGTGTCATATTTCCAATGATAGTTTTCCTTGCAGTAGTTAGAACTTGCTAGTTCAAACTCAATAACATTTTGAAAAAGTCCCGTTAGAGTTTCATTTTAATATGGATTCATGAGTAGCGGTACTCTCAGTTAATGTGGACTTATGACTATGTTAATTTTATAGCATTTAATGCTATGCTAAAACAATTTCATTTGATAGCCGTCCATACTTGTAGGGCCTATACAATATTGTAACTGGCCCAGTTTTTTAGGGTATCACCAGTTAGTACAACTTGAACAATTGACGTTCCCTTTTGGGTTGCTCAGGGAAACTTGCGATCTGGAGGTATAGTCTTGCAACCGTTACAAGCTCTACAATGAGGATTGAGTCAATCAAGATTCGACTGCAGAAGCCACATTTTACGTCTGCAGCTGGATATCAATCAATTCACCCTATCACATCAGTCCGCTGCTGGACATATGCCTCTCCCACGTTGCTCCACAACACCGAGTCCTCCGTCGATCACATCCAGTCTTACCTTTGAATGTTCATTCGTTCAGCTAGCTGGGCTGTGCCCGTATGTCTTAAACGGTTGCCGGTACTAGCTGGACAAGTGGACATAGATGACCAATTCATTTAAGATGATCAAAGTAGGTTGAGGAAACACGATGATTTGTCATGTTTCCTTTTTACCTGACTGGGGCGAAGCCCAAAAGGAGGTTATGGTTTTGACCTGTATGTAATTCTTTGCATGTTCATACAGTTAAACTTACGTTTATTGGTGGGTGAAGTTGGCCTGGGCGGTGTGGTGGCTCGGTGCGCGTGCGGCGGCGGTGACAAACGGCGCGCGTGCGCGGGTGCGGGCGCGGCTGCCGTCCCGCTCACACGCACGCGCAACGCCCGCGCGCCCGACACGCCGCCGCACCACGCCCCCTCTTCTGATGGCCGGCAGCCGCTTGATGGCCTGGAACAAACAAATAATGACATATTAGACATGATTACATAAAAATCTACATTTTTTTTAAACGTCTTG
Source organism: Lycophotia porphyrea (assembly GCA_950005105.1). Taxonomy (NCBI): domain Eukaryota; kingdom Metazoa; phylum Arthropoda; class Insecta; order Lepidoptera; family Noctuidae; genus Lycophotia; species Lycophotia porphyrea. Next base: position 808,594 of record OX465392.1, read on the forward strand.
TTATGACTACTCGTAGCCTGTATAGGTACTCCCTAATTAAAAATGACAACCCTAAAATAAGCTCCTGATCAACGCTGGAATGAAATGAATTGTAAGCCCAAAATACTTTAGCTCTAAGTAAATACGTATGGATTTATTAAAACAACAATTCATAACAATATTATACCGGGTGTAAACAGACTCTTCACGAAGCCGTCAATCAAGCATTATATACATCAAACTAAGTAAGTTTACGCAAAAATTAGTGCTGAGAAACGACTTTTTTTTTGAGCTGAATAATCACGTTTTACAGTAGGACTCCATGTAACGCACTCAAAACATTGTGCTGATGGATGGATTAAATAGTAAGAGGGTCCTGGAGGTGTTTAATGTAAAAATCTGACATTAAAAACATGTATTTAAAAAAAAACTTGTGAAAAATTTGGAACTTTGACCCCCAATATCTCCGTAACTAGAAGGTTCCCAGGTATGGTCTAGAGCAAAAAAAATATCGCAATGACGGGGAGAACAAGTGCCTTTCGGCTTCGTTAAGAGTCTGTTTACACCTTTTATACCTACACTTAAAAAATAAAATAACCTAAAGTAACTAAGTTAAGGAAACTAGGTTAACTAACTAAGAAAAGGCGTCAAAAACTCCACCTCAACGATGTCAACTTGCATAATGAGGAATCGTATAAATTTCCTTTTCCAAAGAAACTGAACCGAATGTATCCTGAAGAGGGTACTTAACTATCAAGAAAGTTCAGAATAATGTTCAATATATGCAGGCGTAAATTACTCAGACCGCATCCGATAGAAATTCCCTATAATTATTGCGAATTTAATATCAAATTAAATTCGCAATAATTATAGAGGAGGATGTTCATAAAGTTTTGATAGGCCGGAAAGGATGTTTGATAACAGCTGGGCAATAGTTTATAGTTGCATAACAATTAAAGTTAAATAAGTACCGTTTGTTCTTAAAATATTGTGACCAGATATATCCAGAAATAGCCGTTAAAGGTAACATTCCAACTCAATAGTTGTCGCGTGAACGTCTGCGTCTACAGAGATCATCATACCGCTTCTAACTGTCAACTGAACAAAAACATTAGAGCTGCACTCAATTTCCCAATAACCTGTGCCCCTGAGGCGTGGCTGGCGTGCTAACGGGCTGCCGCCGCGCGCCGGTCCGGTGTCAACGGAACGCCTGATCCAGCGAGTGCGTGACTAAGGACCGGTCGCCACGCGGCCGCCGGCCGGTGTACAGCCGCGACCAATCGCCCTCATGCTACAATGTGCTGTTACATCTTACTCCACATAGCAGCCGTAAGCCGTAGGTAATACTTTTCTGCACAAAGTTCCAATAAACGAGAATATAATGCTTCGGGGCCAGATCACCTCATCTACATTACTAGATGCGTTAACTTCGTGAAAAAAATACATATACGCATGCACCGTTCCAGCAAAAATACTTATGCCACTTTAGATAAGAAGGCTTAATCGTCGCAAGAAGTGCGCACGAGTTGTCCGCGATGGCATTCAAAGGCTGGAATGCGGAGAGCCAAGCATGGTGCGAGCCTATTGACCGAGTTGTCGCCTAACGTCAAGGACCTATTCTGGATTAGGTTACGTCTATTTAACTGTAGGTTTAGAAGTTTAAAAACTCAGAATTATGTTTTAAGATGATATTTGTGCTAGAAAATCTTGTTCAACTCGTATCTTAATAAGATTTCGGAAAGTCTACCAAACGTGTGGCGAAATGTGGGTGTACCTACTATCAGGTACACCTCTACTTAACCCTTCGAGGATTACAGGCGTGATTAAATGTTATCTTATGTAGCCGAGATTCCGCCTTACGGCTTTCTACACATCGAAAAACTGCTATTCGATAACTTGAATACCAATAGGAATGCTCACATTTCAATGAAAAACTCAGTCGTCGTTTTCAATAGAAAAAACCAGGCACGCAATTCATTATTTACCTTTTTTAAGCTCGGTAAAATGAGCATCATAGTTTAACAAAAGATCATCACGTCTTCGATCTAAAGAGAGTACAATAGTCGTAATAGATTCACAAATAGAGGATCGCACCGAAGAGGTGGTTACGCGTGACCATGGCGTGACCGTGGAGCAGATGAGCATGCCCAATCGTATGATGATGTTACAGGTGGAACTAAACAGTTTTTGTATCCACCAGCCATGTGAACTGATTTCCTTGGATTGTGATTTGTTACAGAGGGAAGTAGAATGTTGATAAGCTTCCGGTTGAACTGGGAACTGATGTCCATAAAGGTGGAAGTGATAATACAATTCAAGAAGCCATGTGTTCCAAATAAATATTGCCGATGAGAGGAAATATAAATTGGTATCACTAAGGTGTGCCTATTACAGCCGAAGATATCGAAATTAATTGTTATGTTAGTAGAATGTTGGAATCACTATTACATCTTTTTATCAAAAAGCAAGATATAAAATAAAAAAAATCTGACTAACCCTGAGAATACATAGCGACAATTATTAGAAAAATCGAGTGCCAAATAAAATAACCAAAAAATCGTGAGGTTACTAACAAGCACATTTAGAAAATAATGCAAAATTGATCGATTCTTAAACTTCCATGTAAGGAGCCATAGTCAATTTGGTATTACCGTTAGCTAAAAAGGTTGACAGTAGATAATACTAAAGCCAATATTAAACGTGTATCAAAATCGTTTACATCAATGTTGAAAATTAAAGACATGAATAAAATACATAAACTGAAAGAGGTTGTTAACAACATAACGATAAAGGCTTCTTTGGTCACGTCCAAGAACATTAGAATTACGAAGCAATTCTGATCAACAATGTTGACAAGATAGCTGCAAACATTTTCGTGAAAGAAATCTTACTTTTTATTTCATCCATCAAAAGTAAGGAAAGAACAGGAAAATGTTGATGGAGCAGTTTTGCCAGCTACATTTGAAAATGAGCTAGAAATACCTCGAATACCCACAATTCTAGCTCAATTGTAAAACACAACCGCTTACAAAGTTTTGCAATATCCCCGAAGTAGAGCAATGGTTTTGTTCATTGCAGTCACGAGACAGGAAGCCATACTGCCTCCTGAGACTATAAGAATGATTCTCTACAGGGGTTTCTATAATGAATAATCTATGACAATTAAAAATGTCGCATTGAAAACCCATTCAGAAGATAAGTATGCACGTTAAAAGTTTTGGCAGTATGCTTGAAGATGAATGTGTAAGGGATTAAGGCTGTGTTTCCACCAGAGATGAGCAAGGATGCGTAGCGAGGGATTTGTGTGAAACTAACCAATAATATCGATTTTTTTTCACAGCTAGAGGTATTCTAGCTATGTGATTGGTTAGTTCAGTAAGGGAAGAAAATTTAAAATGAAAGAATTGAATCAAAAAGAGAGTTCTATGGTCTCATCTTCTCTGTTCACTTACTACTTATGGTGTAGCGCAGTAAATAAATAAGTGCATGCGTCTCGATTTTCTTTTCCATGCATCTCTATGAACTATCATCTCAGTGTTCACTTTCTTCCTAGCCGCACAATCCATCCATTTTTTCATAACTTAGCTTAACTACTAACCTGACAAGAAAGATCACATAAAGATATAGAACGTAAAATGCACAGTGTAACAGCTACACATATATAGCCATGCATATTATTTATGTAATTTATGAAAGGATAAGATAGTAAAAATGGTGAAAACCATTATTTTGTTTTTATTGTTCAAGGTCAAACTGAAAAGTTTTAGTGCGAATAACGTACGAATTGATTGGATTTTGAAGAAGAATCTGGTCGGTTGTGGTGATTGATTCGTCTTGACTGTTATCTTCGAACACGGTTCGTTATAGGTCTTTAACTTTTGCGAAAATGGTTTCATAGTCAGACTATTTGCCTCTGCACTTCCAGATTCGCTACTAATTTTTAGAATATGAAGATAAGAATATTTTACCACTAAGTATTTGCGAGGAGAACAAATCTGCTTATTTCAAAAGTGAAGCTCTTACGTCATAAGCTAGCGCGTAATAATTGTCGCCCAAGCATGAACACAATGCAATGCGCCCATAACAAACGCCTGCGCGCGTAGCAATATGCGGTCCAAGCGAATCACGACTATGTTGGCCTGAAAACTGTTCTTGATGAGCACAAAAATAGCATCACAGGATATTGTGACATGGTGTCCTTGGTCACCCTTCACGGTCACTTAACTGTTTTGATAATTTTGAATGTCATCATCATGGTATGTTCATGCCCGTAAACGAACGTATTTCCTGTTGATATTGACTAGTGACTCGCAAAACAAATCAAGTCAAGGACTAATTTAGGCAAAGTAACGTTCTGTAAGAAAGATAATGATGGTGGAAAAGTTAAAAACATATGTCAGTCCTGTTCAGAGCCGTCATAGAAATACGAGACGCTTCGAACACGATTGCCACATGTCAAGGCCTTATGGACCCAAGTCTGAGTGAACACAAAGCTGGTCATGCAGAAGTGGAACGTAAAGTCCATCAGCATGCATCAATGGCTCAAAATGGTCGAATCGATTGAGGCACGCAGGCGACAATGCTCGTGACCGATAGATTAAGGTGCCAGCACAGTAGACAACTAGGCTTTGGCACCCAGTCGGGCGTGCCTCGAGTGCCGTGACACGGGGCAAGCATGACGTATTGACTAACGCAGCAGGCTATGGACGCCAGATTGGCTAACGCTCGCATTTGGCAGTCTTGCAGTCTGGTATATTTATGTAAAGACTAAAAACCTTACGTTGAGTCATTAGAGAAATATAACTACACATATCCAAAGACCGACCTACTAAATAGCTATTGTGTATTTAGCAAAAGCATACCAAATAAAAAGATAGTCCGTTGAACAAGGTACCAAACTTAGAGATTACAATTATGAAATCATCAATATATGATACTGAATAGTAAATTATTGTGTTAATTTATCCAATCGAAAGTCGGCTGGACTTTCGATTGGATAAATTACTAAGTACTGAAGTATCGTACGAAAATACCAATGCTAGTAATTGCATTTTTCAGTTGTGCACCGCTATCTCCATTTCTCCAATGTTAATCGGGTTCGTGGATAACCGAAATATTAAAAGCACAATGTGTCAAACTTTCTACAATTCAGTTTTGTATGAGCATGAATTCGTCGAAAAAGTATAACAAATTCAACTTGAATAAGAACGTAATGATAATTAACTCCGAGATAAAAGATCGCGCCGGATTATTACGAAACCGGCATTCATTTTTAAGAGCATCACCATTTTTAATTGAATTGTAAACAATTTTAACGTTGATTGTGTTGAATTCTCAGGGAAGTATGTAAAGGTGCTAGAAAAAATCTAACAATCCGATAAACAAGAAAATCTAAGAGACAGAACAAAAGATGATCTGAACAGTTAAGCGGAACCTTCGATGTTGATTGAAAGAGGGTTGTGTCAGTGGAAATTCGGATGTGATGTGAGAAGATAAGGTCGAGAATGCAAGTGCGTGTGTCGGCGCGGTCTGGGCCGGATCCGTATCGCCACAAAGAAGCAGAAGCTCGCACGAGTTCGTCGACCATTAACACACGATTGTTATCGGTGGAATCGCTACGCAATTAACGCGAATGTCTTCCCGAACGCTCACACGTCGGAAAAATGCGGTGTGTATGTCCGTTATGTAAGGAAATATAAGAATAATTGAATAATTAGAAAAAAACTCTTGTAAACACACGGTTGAAGTGGTGCTAGCTACACTCTCTCTATGTGAAAACATAGCTCTTAAGTGACAGCGGCTCTAGTTAATTGAAACCAGTTGAAATTATGTACCAGAACTAACGATTTCTCAACGAAGTACAAGCGATGACATGTATCTATTACTAATTCGTGTAATTAAATATGGAAAAGTTACAAGATAAGATGGATATCCATTATCCAGGTCTATGAGAACCTTCCAAAAAATAATTGTGACCTAAGAATCCAAATGACATAGTTTGAAGAATAAAGTCATAAAAACTGTAACAATATTTACACTACTTCGCCTGGCCTGCTTCCTACACAATTAACAATACTTGAGCTCTCAGGTCACACCGTAACTGTTAAAATTATGAATTGAATATTGCGATTATAAAACAAAGCAGATGGGATCGAGGTCATCTCGTCTGGAGCAGACATAAAAGCATCTTTGTTACTTACCGCTTCCTCCAGTCTTGGATGAAACTCCAGTCACAGTGTTCATCTTCGTCGAGCACCTTAGCCTCGTGGTGGTCCACCCCGCCTCCATGCACCAGCTCAACCAGGTGCCGAGCTCTTTCGAAGTTACCCTCGAACTCCACCACTAGGAACCCGTCAGAACTCATCGTCCCAAACACATCCTTCTTATACGTCGCGTCATTAATCGTCACGACGTCTAGTGCATCTTTATTGTCATCAGCCTTGATCTCAGAATAAATAGCTTCTGAGACCTGTACTTCAGATACCATCTGTGTATTGCCTCCGCCCCTATCTACTTCTCGACTCAGTCCCAAGTTACCCGTTTCTTCTAAAAGTCTATTGGCATAAATAACTTCTTCTTTAGCGGGCTCCTCTTTAAGTCGATATTCTTCTTTCTTTTGCTCATTATGTTTGCGAATTATGGAATCACCAAAATAAATGACTACTTTATTGTTATTCTGAGTGATCTTATTCGCCAATCCACCTTCCGTTAGAGGTAAGTTAACTTTTTTGTTCTTTTCCTGGGAAAGTCTCTGCGCTAATTCCTCGTAACACGGAAGCCGGTTGCTATAAACCTTTTTGTCGGCAGAGCACTTGCTCAGCTCTTCCTTCCTCTTTTCCACGCTCTGGTATACCGGAGGTCGACAACATTCGTCAAACTGGGCAGACTGTGGGCTCCTTATGGAGGGTCGGGGTTCACTATAAATATGTTCCGTGGGCGACGACACCTGCGGCAAAGGAATGTACTTTTCATGAACATTCTTCGAAGTAGGAGTTTCAGTCTTTCTAAAATTCAGAACACTTCGACGTACTTTTGATTCCGAAGCATCACTGATGTTTGTTTTCTTGTTCCGGGAATTCCCGAGGAGTTTGAACAGAGCCTTGTGTTCGGACTGCGGCTTCACCCGGTCGGTGCTCGGCGCGCGCCGCATGCCGAACGGGCCCGACTCGTCCTCCGAGGGGTGCGGGTACAGCTGCTCGCAGCTGGTGGATTTGTGCGTCGCGATCCTCGTCTTGTTGGAGGTGAGCGGATCCCTACTCTGCCAGTGCCGGACGGACATACGCGCTGCTCCACGGATGAACTTCATGGGTTCCCACGCCTCCGCCTTCTTCAGTATGAAATTATCGCACATGTTTTTGTTGTTGGGTTTCCTGGCGTCCGCGGCACGGCAGGACTGCAGCTCGCGGCAGAGGAAGCACGAACAACGCGCGGGGCACAGCATGTCTGCGCGGGCGTGCCGGCCGCACTGAGCGCTACGCCGGCGCCGCGGGCGTCACCCTCCAAGCAGCGTTGTCGCCGTCGCCGTCGCCCCGCTATAGAGTCTTGCGGTAATTGTCGACACACGTGTTATCCATGGATTAATGTTACCGTTTTGATGAAAGCTCTATGCGCTCGATGTTGAGAATTTTTAATTGCTCTCTCGTTGATTACTTGTAAAAGATCAGTTAATAAAATCGGTCGTTTGATATTTATAGACGGTATAAATGGTTGTACACATGATCGGCCCTGGAGTGGTTTGTGAGATGTGTGCCGGAGTTTGGAGCCTGGAGTCTGGACGGTTACACTTGCATATGAAACTCGTCTATATTCAATGCGAGGTGAACGAAACCATAAGTTGTGTAAGCTAAATATAGAGCACACTTCAAACAGAGGGGTTATTACTGCATCATTCGCAGCGTAATGATATACCGAGCCTGCATGAATCGCCGGCTGTGCAGTTTGTTTCCTGAGATACTTATTTATTACGTCAGCATACAAAATAAATGAGAACTACACTCGATAAAAGTTTGACCAGTCATAAATGCACGAATTCACATAAGAAATGTGTAAACATTACATAAGGTAAAAAGAAATATCTTGCCGATAACATTGTTTATATCAAATTGTAGTCAGAAAGTGAAACCTTATCAAATTAATTTACAGCCGGAACTAAAACCAAAACATCAGCTCTAACACTAATTAGAAATAGCTGAAGAGTTATCAGGTTATTTTGCAAATATTTTCATTCGAAGACCTCTTCTGATAGATGCATACTAATGAGTAATGACTAATAAACCACTGATATTTAAATATATATATATATATATATATATATATATATATATATATATATATATATATATTAAATTATAACAAAGATTATGATGATGATCCTAAACTTGGGATAAAATTGTCGAAAAAAAGAAAAACAGAATGAGTTTTTTCAACATATTAAAATGTTGGTAAAACGACCAAATTGTACCGTTTTAAATGGGCCAAGATTTAACTAAACGAGGAAAATGTAGATGTGTGAAGTTCTGTTACTGTACCTACTGAGAAGTGAAACTAATTTGATTCACACCTAAATGCAATATTTATTTCTCTTTCAAAAAACACTCGCTAAAATTTTGTATTGATTTTAATCTATGCACAACATACGTTAGAGAAGCGAGGCTTTATCGAGTATGTTGCGAATAACGGCCGTCGGGTATGTTATGATGGGTCGTTCTATTATATTATAATATAAGGCATAATATTATGCGTTTCCGTTCCGGTATCAACACAATTAGAGCAAATTATACATATAATTATATATCGGACGTACAGACGTATGCGCTTTCGTTTATAAAGACTCCGCTATAAATGTTTGAGATATGCACGGATGACAATGATCTCATATTTCTTTTGTATGACATCAGAATCTTAGCGAAGAAAGACCTTGGTATGTACGTGTAGGTTACATCTGAAAATCAGAACGTCACGCGTCAGCGACAGCGAAATCTCTAACTTTTAGACTAGTTTGAAGCACATTTGAATTGCAAATATAAAACAATGATAGTAATATAGTTTGCAATTTTGAATACTTTTCTGAAATCGGTACCCACTCCATTACACATTTCCCTTATTTTAGACACTGGGCTCCTTGCAGTTCTTAGTTTACTACATAATATCACATCTGTAATACCCGAAGGGCTAGGCAAAGGTATTAAGGTACACCCACATGTCGCCATTTACGTAGGTCCCATATCCAAACCATCGGGCACAGACCGAGAGAAACTCTTGCTTGTAACTGAAAAAAAAAAACAACGCAGAACGAGCTGGCAATCGAACCCGATACCTCATGCCCAGCGGTGGCGCTTCCGACCACTAAATCATCGAGGCAGTCCAGTGGTTTACTACTTATTCTGTAATACTTTAAAACAGTACAGCTGTAGGATATTACTTCTAGGTAAGGTATTAATAGCATCAAAGAGCCGTCCAAGTGTTCCTGACGGCTCACTGAGTAAATGAAAGTTCCAATTGTGAAATATTTCAGGAAGTACTTCTTATTTATGTACATTTTTCACTTCTGCTTTCCTATTTCCGTGATCTGCTACGTGCTACGGTTCCCGATAAAACTGTGTTTTATTTTGTTATCTTTTGAACGTATAACTATCTACGTTGTAAAAGTTTCATGCAGTTTGGTCTATTACAGCCGTTTTGCCAAGGCTCTGTAGACGGTATAAAGAAGTATCGAAGCGTAATAAAGTGCATATTACATGCAAAATGTTTAAAAAAGACTTATATGTCACTGTACCCAAGTCGTAATATTTTGTTATTCTTGAATGATTGTTATTATTGTTTTTTTTTTATATATTTTTCATTTCCATTATTTAGTTCATCTTTAACGTAATGCACCTTGTTTTTTCCTTTGTATGTTTTCCGTGTAATTGTATTTTGATTTGTCTAGATTTCTGATCTTATAAAAACTGTATATACCTAGATTATAAGTGAATGCTGTGGTCTCCTATAATTGGAAGCGCACACTTGTATTTGTCCCTGTTCTGTGTATACTTGCATGTAACTGCGTAGTTCCTGTTGGAGATCCAAATAAATAAATAACAAATTAAGTATTTGCTGTATTGAATGGTGTAAACGGATCCTACACGAAGCCGTCAAACTAGGTAACCCTACGAAAATATGATTGATAAGAAACTATTCTTATTCTTTATTGCACACAAAAAAGAGAAATACACACAAAATTATGAAAAATAACTTATGTACAAAGGCGAGCTTAACCCAGAAATGGGTTTTCTTACAGCAAACCTTCATTCGATTTCGAAATTTGCAGAAGAGGGTAGCCTTAATATGTATGAACAGACAGTACATTTATAAAGTTAGATTAACTTATTTTATAAACAAACTGAACTAATATATACATAATACATACAATATATATAGATAAACGTACATATAAAATACTATTTACATACTATTTTCACGTTGACAGGAAATGTTCTATGTTCTCTTATTCGTTTCTTGAACCCATCTAACGAAGGGCTATCCAAAAACTAAAACTACTTTTTTTTTGGGTGAAAAATCATGTTTGACGGTAAAGCTCAATGTAACACACTCAAAACAGTGCTGGTGAATGTTTTAAATACTAAACAAGTCATAGAGGTAATTAAAGTAAAATATGACATTAAAAAGTACCAACAACAACCAGTATCAACCTTAAAAAGTAGTATTTTTTGAAGTTATACTTCTTATGGCGCGTTAGGGAAAAATGATGAGAGTAATTTTTTACGATGCGCGCGCACACCGACACCTAAATTTAACAGCATGAAGTTAGCTAGTCAACATACACCCTGAAGTTAGCTTAGTGTCAGATATTGACAAGCCTAGGTTTTTTATTTTTAATCTACTGCTGGCTGAGATAAGGCGACAGATATATTTTTTTAAAAGAAGTATAACTTCTAACGCGTGGACATAAGTACACACACACACTTTTTTTTAAACTTGTAAAGTATTGGAGCTTTGACCTCCAATATCTCCGTAACTAGGTTCCCAGGTATGGTCCAGAACAAAAAAATGGTCGTAATGAAGGGGAGAAAAGGTGCCTTTTGGCTTCGTTACGGGTTTTCTTACACCCTTGCTTAAGACGGTAACCAAAAACGGAAACAACGACTTCCTTACCTTGCTGAAAAACTGAAATGCAAACATATATAATTATAGCCGATCGATTAGGACAGGCACTGTTTCTCAGGATTATCTTCAGCTATAACGAGATACTGTGTTCAGTAACTAGGTAAGTAACAACAAAACTGTGCCAAAACTTAAGTAACTTTTGAATTACAAAATTATAATAAAAGTTACGAAAAAACCGAGTGAAAATAATAATAAAGCGAACAAGTAACAGTTACTTTCATTGCATAAACACGGGTATTGTTCTCTTCATAATCATAGTCAGAAACACACATATTTCCCATCCCAGCTGGAGAAAGTCCTTCGCTTTATATAAACTTTATTTAGCCATTGTCTTACTTAATTTTCACATGGAAAACTCTGTTTGTTATAGATGTACAGTCAACAAAACAGATAGGTATGCAGGGTTGAAAGATACAATTGATTTTTTCTTAAAAACCGATCGATGTTTTCGAATGAAATTAAAATTAAATGAAGAAAAATAATCAATTGGTTAAATTAATTCAAATTTCATTAGAAGATGTGCAACAGTTTCTAAGAAAACTAAAACTATATCTTTTGACCCTGCATACCTATCTGTTTTGTTAACTGTACTAAGGGGTGCTACACACATATTCGGCAAAGTTTCGTTCAGAATAACCGGGCGGCAAAATCAATATAATTATTTTCACAAAACAGCCACCCGGCTTAGCTCTGTTAGAAACTGTGCCGACTTGACCCGAACATGAATTAGCGACGGTAAAAGCCAAACGGGGTTTGCCAAATGCGAGACATGTGAGCCGAATTAAACACAATAAAGTAATGATTATAGCTTCGGGTCGTCTTTATGTTTGAAAAATAGATCTTTACCTACTGCCGAATCGAAAATGTTGATCAGAGCCAGTGTGTGTAGCCCCTAACACACCAGACAATGTCTTTATAAGAAGTTTTATGGTTTCGTTGACAGTTGAGTCGACGAAAAAAATAATGTTTTAAATCATGAATAAATTGTCTAGAAACTAGTCTTTTATAATCTACACACGAATAAATTGCCTAAAAAACTAGTCTGATATTTACTACGAAAGAAAATACTAAAAACGTCACGTGCTAGAGTTAGTTGCCAGAGTCTATTTTAGATAAATAAACTCGTTTCAATATGGCGCGAAATAAACTAAACCTTAAGAGGACATTTAAACAATTTTAATATTATTGGTTAACCAAATTGACTCGATACTTATCTCAAATTGCCGAGTTATAGCCATTTAGTGAGTATGTAGGTATTGGTCAAATCTAGCAACTGAAGTTAGTGCGCGTTCAATTTTGATATATAAAGATGATTTTTATCAAGACCACATGCTGCAACCAGGTACGTCTTCTTAAAAGGGAACTCCTTAACACGGATAATTAATAGCACGGATACGAAAATTTGTAGACGCATATATATTTGATGGATAAACATCATTTCTATCATGATCTCATCCTGCAGCCCCGATCGTCTTCTCACGAGGGAATTCCTTAGCGGTCTATAGTATGCCTAGGTTTGTAAACGCGTTCATATTTGATGAATAAACATGACTTACATGATTTCTATGATGATCTTACTCTGCAACCAGGATTTTTTCTCCCGAGGAAACTCCTCAAAAGTTAATAGCACGGACACGAAAATTTATAAACGCGTTCGTATTTGATGGTTAAATATCATTTGTTGCATGAACTCATCCTGCAGCCACGATCGTCTTCTCACGAGGGAAATCTCCAACAGTTAATAGCGAATGATGCGTTATCAGAAATAATTACAACAAAACTAAAAATTTAAGATAAAATAATTAATTAAAAAACCTTTTTAAAAATAAGCTTTTATAAAAATGCACTTAAAAGAAGAAAATAAACCTTTGAGTAAATAAAAACGAAACAAATAGTTTTCAAAAAAGCTTGTCGCATGAACAGAAAAGGCAAAAAAATACTCTACACGACAAGCTTTTATGAAAACTATACTTTTTCGTTTTTGTTTACTCCAAGGTTTATTTTCTTCTTTTAAGTGCATTTTTCTATAAGCTTATTTAAAAAAATACTTTTTTATTAATTATTTTATTAATTGTTGTACCTTAACGACAAACTAGCTGCATCGACAAGTCTACATCTAACAGTAAAAAGCACAAGTTACACGAAGATACAAATTACCTTCTGTTACAGTTACTTGTAAGAATGAAAGTATACATTGATATTTGAGATAAAAACCCCATCTTCGCGTGAACAGAGTTAATTGTAGGTGTCGCTTATGTTATTATTTATGTAATGAATAGGCCGCTCTTGAGTTTTTTTGATAGCGAAACCTGTTATTGTAACGTTGGATGAATGAACTGTTGTGGCTCTCAGGAGCTGAGACAACCAAAAGTGTAATTAAAAGTGTAATAATAAATATCAACAGCAACATTAAAAAGTAGCAAACAGTATTTTTTTAAGGGTTCATTTACCCTTAAAAAATACTGTTTGCTACTTTTTATCACAGATTATCACAGATTTTCCAAAATCATCCCCTGGCTGATATATCAACGCACGTCCCAAGCCGTTCGTCCTAAAGACATGAAATTTGAAGGGTGTATTTTTTGTGAAGAGTGGGTATCCACTAAAAGCTCGAGGAGGAGGCAAAATAATAACTGCCGCTCGGGTCGATCTTTAGGTTAAGCCGTGCTTGCCTAGGTTGGTCTGTGGATGGGTGACCACCCAATACATACCGAGTTTCCTCCGTGCCTCGGAAAGCACGCTAAGCCGTTGGTCCCGGCTGTCATTTGCACATCTTTGACAGTCGTTACAGGTAGTCAGTGGGCAAAAAAGTCTGACAACCAGTCTTACAAAGAGGTATCGTATTACCCAGTACTAACTGGGTTGTGGAGGTCAGATAGGCAGTCGCTCCATGTAAAATACTGGTATTCAGCTGCATCCGGTTAGACTGGAAGCCGACTCCAACATAGTTGGGAAAAGGCTAGGCAGATGATGAGGTATCCACTAAAAAAGGGTTTTTCGAAATTCTACCCCTAAGAGAAGGTTGATTTTCGTAGGACCAAAAATATTACCAAATCAAATCGGTATGATGGATCATTTACTGTTCGTGCTGTGCGCCTTTGGAATTCACTTCCACACGCCTTGCGGGATAGCGCAAAGTTAGAAGTGTTCAAGAAAGAAATGATCAATATGTGTGTATTTAGGATTTTATAGGTATGTATTACGTATATTATAATGTATGTAAAAATAATATACATACAAATTGCAATAATAGAGTTCATGTAGAATTCCCAGGAGTGGGTTTTCTTACAACAAACCAAATAACGATTGCAAAATTTGTAGAAGAGGATAAACCTATGTGCATTAACAGAAAATTTTATTACTTCAATTAATTAATTTTATAAACTAAACTACATACATCACATACATGAATATTTTTTGTTTTTGTGTGGAATAAAGAATAATAATTACTAACATCACTCAGAACACCGTATCAATATTCCTTTCTTTCGGAAAAGCTTAATCAAAATCGACCACATCTTCGCTTGTAACGATCCGATAGATATTGGTCAAACGCTAGCCTAGAAATAGTAATACATATATAAAAAGCCAATGATGTCACTATTGGTGCCAACCAGTATAAAACAAACTCTTTCATGAATACTGCACCAAAAACCTGCCGAGTGTCCAATCTATTTAATAACACTGATCAGTTAAACCATTCCACCATTGAGCCATCAATCTGTAAGTTAAACTACACAAGATTTGAACTCTTGTAACCTTTCGTAAAAAGTTGATGAGGATTTCCCATACATTTTACAATGGAATTATAAAATAATACATTTGGGATGTCTTGTCGTATTCTAGGACATTCGCAGATTATTTCATCATTTGTGCTGCGTCTGCACAGGGTTGATGAATTTTGATGTCTTGAACCGGGAAAAGCAACTTTGCTTCCTTAGTGAATTTTGGTGTTCAATAGCTTTATGTCGTAAATTATCCCGCAGGGCCGAAGCTTCTACCGGGTTATAACGCGGAGCAAAGGTAAAAGCTAGACAGAAGTTAATTACCCATTTATATTATAATAAATATGAATGGTTTTTGCAGCGGTAAATACCAGTCGTGTCGACCAGTCCAATATTAATGTTTTGTATCCATCTAGGTAGGTTATTTAAGGTACTGATTGAAGATATTCCATCAATACAAAAACCTTAAACCAAATAAATCTTCGTAAACACACCTGCACATTTCTGAATCTCACATAAATAAAAGGAATACATAATACGTCCAATTCAATTGAATCCCCCAGTCCTGCCCGCGGCTACCGTGCGGCGATCACTCGGCACTGGCGTCGGAATTGAGAAACAGGAATTATCAGATGTGGAATGCCATCAGTACCCCTGTCCGGTTATCGGGATCGGACAGTATCGCGCCAAAGTACAAATGTCTGCTAATTATGTTAACCCGGACATACCAAAGAGAAATGATTTAATTTTTCCCCAAAATATAATAAGATGCATAATACATTATTGCATAACTGAAACAGATCATAATTTGGGCGTTCTCACCTAAAAAGTAATGAAAGCAGTCATTTCTGAATGCAGATGAGGGGTTTTTCATGGAGCGACTGCCTATCTGACCTCCACAATCCAGTTAGCACTGGGTAATACGTCACCCCTTGGTAAGACTGATTGTCTGAATTTCGGGCCACCCGCCTACCTGTAACGACTGTCAAAGATATACAAATTACGGCCAACGGAAACTCGGTATGTAATGGCTTACCCTGAAGATCGACCCGAGTGGCTGTTATTATTTAGCCGTGAGCTCCTCCACGAGTTTTTCATAAATAAACGTTGTTTAAAATTAAGAGACGTTTAAACGTCACAAAATATATTTTTTAACTTTACTCCTCTTATAGATGATAAACTCAAGGTTTCACAGGAATTATTAAGTTCGAATTACCATAGGAATGCGTGCCCTTCGCAGTATTCAAATCGTTCAACAACTGCAAAATGGAACTAACCAGCACGCAAAGGCAAAGGGTCGAAAACGTCATAGAAAATATTTGTATTGTGTAGCGACACCATTGGAGCCGTATCGAACAGAGCTATAGACATATCAACAGATGTTGAGCTCCGTTATGCATATCCGATAACAAATAGTCTAACAGTCCCATAGATCAGATCCCTGGAATGATTCCGTGTAAATTGTGGTGGCGAGCGCACGAAGCGGCAGAAAGGCAAGAAAGCCTTTTGTTGGAATGTTATCGAGGAGTATCATAATCAGACAGAACTGACATGTATCTAGTGTTGGTTTCCATGGTATAGGTTTGGTCCTCATGCTTACGTCTTCTGAAAGAATAGATTGAAATGTATGTATCTGGATGTCTCTCTTTTAATGTCTGTTAGCAGAAATCAATGTCATAGCCTGGATCTGGATCTGGAATCCCCTGAAGTCTTGACGTCTCCAAAGAAGGTGCTGCGGTGTGTTAGCTACATTACAGTCTAGATATAATAATAAATCGTGTTAAATGCATTTTATCCAAAGAAAGGTAAGGCCTACTCTTTGCCCGTCACCGTGTTAAAGCAGGAATTCTAAATACGAGTCCAGTGGTCCACACGCCGCGGCGCCGGCTGTCGCCGTATGACGCTAACGGCACGGCACGCCAACTTACGATACTGCCACATCTGTCCCATTTACCAGCACAAAACATTTTAAACGTTTGCGGTCTTTAATAGGTACGCATTTCTTGCACAAGTTATGATCATGACGATATTTATTGTAAAAGTAAGTAGAAAGCTATTTCCGTGGGGGAAACGCTTTGGTTTGCTGTGGGAAATTCGGATTAGAGAAAAATACGCTGAGTGTGGAAGTGATTAGCAAGGGAAAGTAAATGCAATATAATAAAAACTGCCTACAGACAACACGACGGAGGTAGCTTTGCACCATCAGAATAGTTAACTATTGGTGTCGTCTTAATTAAAGTACCCAATAGGTACCTCCTGTATCAACTCAACTAATTTTCAGTAGTCTCGCGATTGTGTGTCTGACCGATTTGCCATCAAAAAATAATCGGTGTTTCGACACTTAACGGTTAGTGCCGGTCACAAATAAAAGCCAAAAGTTCGACGTGGTGTCGAGTCCTTCCGTCCGAACTGAAACGGTGGATGACGACTAATTTACTTTTATGAAAATTGTTTCTTACTAGCTTGAGCCGATTCTTCATTAAAGTGACGCAGTGGCCAGTAAACAAACAGTTTCGGAAGCGGCTCATTCACTAAACTGTTTGTAGAGTGGAATTCGAACCCCAGTAGAGCGCGACCAAATCGTTTCGACAATCTTTACGGCTTTACGCCTTACTAACAGCCGCCGCAGTCGTCACAGGAAGTGCCCAAGTGGGGACCGGGCCTTATTGCTAAACAATAAAACGTCGTTAAATTTGATGAAGAGAGATATGTGATCAAGAGTAGAGGGAGTGTAAGAACAAATAAGTTCATTGGACTGCATATTAAATAAGAAATTAGTATTTAAAGTAGGTGATGATTTTAATCAATCAATAGTCGAGGGTAAAATCTCAGAGGATCATTCAACACCTTTCTCTACCGCTTTTTCGCTCATGCAAGTAAGCAAACCTCCTGAACCATGAGCTACATGCTGAACGATACGCGTCAAAGCGACTGCGACAGTGGAGAAAACAAATGAAGGAAGTTGTTTCGACCACACCACGAGTCTCACGAAGGAAACATTCGTAAGTCGCGCTGATAGAGAAGACATTGTGAATTTCAACCACTGTCAACTCTGCAGGGGTCTCCTCACCTCACCACTTCGCTACAGTATACGTTACGGTGATGGACACTTTCGCTTTTGAAACTTAAAGTACTCTATGCTAGAATCGTACCTTCTAGGCTTAGGTCTCAGGATCTCGTGCGGCGCGGGCTGGCGGCGCGGCGTCCAGGCGGCGCAGGCGCAGGCGCGCTCGGTGCGCGGCTCCCCCGCGCCGGCGGGTGCGCCGCCCACGCTCAGCGCCGCCTCCTCCGCTCGCGGCGTGCACGCATCCTCACTGGAACAAGCAAAATTCATTCATCACCTGCCTAGCCTTTTCTCAACATAGTTGAAGTCTGCTTCTTGTCTACAGGCGAATGCTGCAGAATACCACTATTCTACATGAGCCACTGCCTACCCTCGCCGATACTCCTTCCACGCTGCGCCTTTAGTTTTTATTTTTAATATACGTAAGCGTTTTCCTTACCTATAAATTACATGCGAGACATTGGTACTTCGATATGCATACACAAACATCTTATTGAAATGGTCTTAAACTGCATGAAAATCAGAAATATGGCAGCCCACGCTTATTTGAGCTAGCGGTCGTTGGTCATTTTATACGACTGTGACTTTTATTATCTGTTCTTAATTTATTCTAGCTACAGTTGAAAGCAGAAACTAAGTCTAACAAATAACTGTAAAGAACTTATAATAAACAAATTCCCTTTGGCACATAATAAACCTTTATTCTAATATTCGTAATCGTTTTCAGAGGTTATAAAGATTGGCGTAAACTAATACTATTAGCAGAAAGTACCGTTTCGCTTTACAGTTAAGTTTATTAAATAAGATAGCCTTGTAGGCTTTGTAACTAAATGAGCTCTGTACTGCAGCTTTAAGCTCTTAGATGCGAATCTCACAAACGTTTGTTAATTATTGTTTTGGACGCAAACAAGCTTGCCAGAAACACTGGGAAATGCAAATGTCACAGTGTTTATTTGCTGGAATTCGCAGATTTAATTTGGGGAAGTTTTTGAGAAAAATGCGTGGGGATGCAAAAAATTATATTATTCTATGACCTAATCCAGGTAATGGTCTAAGGCCTGAAAAGGTAACAGATAGACAGACAGAGTCACTTTCACATTATTACCTAATATGCATTTGTAGATTAATGAATGTTTTTTTGGTAAACTGTATGGTCAAATTGAAAAACAGCCACAAGAAATTGTGTTTGTTCACGAGACGACATCTCAGGTCAAACTATGAGGCGAACCGATGCCAGCCTCATAGTTGACCTGCACTGTCGAAAAAGGAGACGACGTCTACCTAAATGAATACCTGAATATAAGCTCCCAGTTGAATTTGGAGCTTTTGACGCTTGAAACTCCAACTGTGCGCTTTGCTACTGGTTGTTAAAACAGTTATAAGTGATGCAACAAACTGAAAGATGTCAGTCTACTCCTAAATTCACTCCGACTCCTAGGTTATGCATACATATTTGTGCAACTAGGCACCCTCAAACTCACGGAACTGCGATCCCATCACGTACATACGTGGCTCGCAGACAGAGCCGCCGTTGGTAGTTGCACAATGAGCCCCCTGTGGGCGCGTGCGCCGGGCATGCGCGCGCTCAAGAACGTGCGTACTCGCGGGATTGCGGTACCGGTTCGTCGCTATTTGAACTAGATACGCGGCGCTGTTTGCAGGTGATGATAAGCTTTGGAGCGGCATATTTTTGCCTTATTGGTCCTTTGGGATACAGCTACGAGCTTTATCGATTTATTTATTGGTCTACTACAATATTAACTTATTTATGTGACTGATTGTCATTTTCGAAGGAAATGATTAATTTTGAGCATATTAACATCAACCAGGCAAAATCCAGAGACCATGGCTGTTACTGAGAAATTCCCGATGGAAAAACCCAATATTACTTTGCTCGACCCGGGAATCGAACCCAAAACCTCCATGCTCAGCAGTCGTTGTTTCGAACACTCGACCAACGAGGCATGACTGCCTCGTTGGTCGAGTGTTCGAAACAACATTTCGCCCATATGTTTAAGTCCCATGTAATGACTTACATGGGACTTAAACATATGGGCGAAATGTGGGTGCCTTACACTTCGAGGATTACAGGCGTTATGTTATGTGCAAGTGACAATCGTCTTCAAGCGTTTCATATTTCTGCAACGAATATCTACGAACAGGATTGACATAAAGTTTTCGATAGTTTATTTCTCTAATTTCATTAAGAAGTCAAACTATTAAATTGAAATCGCGAATCAAGCTGTATTTATTTAAATTAACATGACTCACTAACCTTAATATCAAAATCAAAACTATAAATAAACCTTTATGTAACCTATGTTTCACAAATATATATTCTGATTCTGATTCTGAAGAGCAGTCAACGAAGCTCATGATTGCTATTGCTTTGAACCGTCAATGATGGAAGGTTTCGAGGGGAGAGCAAGGAAGCCGCACCCACTTGTGCGATGGGCCGTGCTTTCAACAATAGGAGACGCAGTGACCGTGATGCCGTACCGAGCCATTTCACTCGAACCCTCAATGTTATGGAAATGGTGAAAACTAACATGAGGGCTTAACGAACATAGGATGATGGATAGATTTCGAGGTTTATCGAACATAAGATAAAAATAACCATTAGCTGAAACGATACAACCTGTTGTTTAAAATGAAAATGAATATTCTTAAGTCAGTCGTAGGTAAATCTTATGAAACTGCATCAGGTTAGTACCTAGTGCCGAATTGAAAAAGTGCACGAATGGCAGTAGGTAAATAAGCACTAAAAGTGACAATGTCCTATTGTGTTCTCTACGCACTTGTATTTTGGTTCAAGAATTTGATACTTGACGACCAAAGTCTAGTGACGCTGACATTCTGTCAACAATGGATGAATCAATAGGTGATGCAATAGTTAAACCTATTAGTTAAAGTTGACTGAAACAAATAGGTTTAACTATTAACCCTGACTGAAAAACCGTCTAAAAAAACTCCCTATCAATTGTTTTACCTAAACTTTACATACAAAAGAAATATTTCACTCAGAAATATGTAACACCATTATCAAAAGCTGTGGTTTTTGAAAATATGCGTTGTTCGTGTATAAGTCGCTTTTAATTTGATTCCCAAAATTCTCTTTGGTATCTAAATTGGTTCAAAATTACGTAGTAATCATACAAAGGGACGACGACGTTGTCTTTTATTCCAGAAATACATTCCAGTGCGTCTTTTCAATAATTTTATCACTCGATGCATGTAGTAGTATTTTAATGTGTCTGAGAGATTTTGTCTTGAAAACAGTTGATGGTGTCAATAAAAAAACACAGAATACAATGTTGTCCCATTCAAAAATAGTTTTGACTACAATATCCATTTCAACAGTCAATTTCAGTACCTACTTATATTTTTGGACACAAGCAGCAAATGTATTCAAATCCATTCGTTTTCTTTCTCAATGTTAATCTCAATCGCGAAACAGCGCGATCACGTTGTACGTTAATAATTAGTGAGTCGTGGCCCGTGGCCGGTTTGGCGGTATAATGTAACGCCTACCGACCATCAATCATGGCGGACAGCTGCCGAAGTGCCAGGATGTTTGAGTTACCGACCCTCGCGGCTACCGGGCTTGCTCGAGTTTAAGTGATCGACAATAAGGTTCGTTTATTGCTGTGAGCGCTACTGGAGAAATTGGAACAATAAAGTAGGTACTCGTATGTTCTCAACAAATGATGTTTGATGCCGTTGTATATATAGAGTTACCAGTTCACCACTACCTAATTTGTGTTAAATACGAAGATTCAAGAGCATTTGCTAAGGCCTAAGCTTAACTTAGAGTAGAGCATCTAGACTAGATATGCCCAGGTATGGTTTTATTAAAGTTTGTGTCACAATATCCCCCATTTTTTAGGGTTCGGTACCCAAAAGGTAAGCCTTCGCTGTCCGTCCGTCCTTCTGTCTGTCAGCTGGCTGTATCTCATGATCCGTAATAGAGAGACAGTTGAAATTTTCACAGAATGTGTAAGTGTTTCTGTTGCCGCTGTAACAACAAATAATAAAAATAAATCCCAGAAGGTGGTAGCCGTAAGGCTAGTCCGGGGGTACCGTACGATCTCCGGATTGCCGCCATAAGATCTAGAGGCAATAATAGTCATCGCGCGCCTGCATGAGTGGCGCGCGGAGCCACTACTCCGCGCGCCGGGGGGAAATCAAATCGTCTTTTCACTGTACGAGCGGAGTTTATTCGATCGATCATATTTTGTTAGGCAAGTTACGATAAGTTTGACCAACATTTGAGACAATAGTAAAGCCAAAGCCGTGCGGCGCAATCTCATGGCGACATGGAGAGAGTGACTATCGCCACCCCGTGCAGGGCTCGCCACAATAGTGGCGCGAAGTCCCCACTTTGAGAAGTGGCTAGATGGGCGCCACGGCACTCTCACCTTCCGCCTGACGCAGGTCCTCACTGGACACCAGTGTTTCGGGAGGTTCCTGCACCGAATCGGGCGGGAGGAAACACCCGGGTGTTGTCACTGCGTGGATCGCCCGCAGGACACGGTGGAGCACACCGTGGACGTCTGCTCCGCTTGGGCGGAGCACCGCCGTGTCCTTGTAGCGGCGATCGGCGGCGGCGACCTATCGCGTCCGACCCTGGTTCAATTCATGGTCCGGAGCGAGAGGGAATGAGACGCCGTCACCTCGTTTTGCGAAGCAGTCATGCTAGCGAAGGAGGTGTTGAAATGTGAGAGGAAGAGAACCTCACGTCCCAGCCACCGCGGGAGATGCCCCGGGCGTCGGGGCTATGTGGTGGCTTCCGACCAACGTAGGGGCGGAACTGTGGACGGTGAGTAATGGGCTAGCTCGCCATCCGTCCGTCTTATGACGACAAGCCGTGTTGTCGGCGCGTTCGTGTTCCACGCGCGCCTCAGAGAGATGTCAACAAACAGGGAGGGGCCCGCAAAGGCCGATGCCTGCCAGGGCTGCGGGACTGTTCGAAAATGATACCGCAGCCCTGGAACACAAAGGGCAAGGAAGGAACATGGATGGGTTTTAGACAGTACAAGTCTGACACTCCCTTCCGCTCCGCCCAGAGCGGGAGGGGTCATTTGATGATTACCCATCCTAAAACAAAACCCTTCATGCGCGTATCCGACTCGTACTTGCCCGATTTTTCAGTTTTTAAGGAAACCAGTGTAGGAATGGTTACAAGTTACAGGAATCGTGTGCTTACTTTTTAGAATATTTCGTGTAAAAGCTTTGTGCTTTGTACTTAATTATATCGATAAATAAGTTGCAGAAACTTGTGACACGATAAAGCTCATATTGTACTGTAAACGAGAATATAATTAGAATTCCCATTATTCATACTTAGTATCTACTTAAAATCCACGTCTTGCTATTGGTAACTCATTAAATTAGACGTCCACATGATTGATATTGACGCGGCACGTATTTGAACCTTAATGACATTTGCAACAGAGTTATTTTAATATCATTTGATGACTATTAGTGTATCGGTGATAGCGGTACAATATTTATATCGATGGGGTTATGTAATATTCTTCTCAGTTTCTCGCACATTTTTTTTGGGTTTTTGATCCGCATCTTTCCTAACTGGGTTATGGAGGTCAGATAGGCAGTCGCTTTATGTAAAATACTCAGTATTCACCTGTATCCAGTTAGACTAGCAGCCGACTCCAACATAGTCGGGTAAACGCTAGGCAGATGATAACGTTCCGAATCTTTAACACTTTTGTTCTAAAAAAATAAGTATAGTGTAGGTATCTCTCTCTTCAGGTTATGATAATGATGTCATGGTTTTAGTACATACCTACTTATGTATGACAAGTTGAACTTGTTTTAGTTCCATAAACCAAGGCTTAGATCTTGTATCTTATTTAGTCCCTATACTAACTTCAGTAAGTTATGACGAGAATTACTTGTACTTACTACCACTATCGTTTTCTTGTTAAGTACGTCCATCGCACCATTTTAAGTGAGCACTATCAGTTAGGGACAAGTTAGTAATAAATATAGTGTTATCGCTAACTTAGTGCACATTTAAGTTCACAAAGATAACAGTGACGGCTTTAATAGCTATCAAGCTTTAATAAGTCTCAAATTCACAATTCAACGAAAAAGCGTGAGTTTGAGGACATGAAGAAAGCGATAATAACAATTAAATTGGAATAACTGATAATATTTCATAGCCTTTAAACCTTAAAAACGTACTGAATGCACAAAAGCTCCTTACAAAGGTCAGTTGTGCCCTTCATCCGGTTGCGAATGTTCTGGTATTAATCACTGAAGGACGCGCGTGCGCAGCGCGGTGGCCGGTGGCAACACCCTTGTGCCTGTGCCTGCGCGCTTCATTTTAGTATCAACCAACAAAATAAGTTTACGAAGCTTCACTTCAAAAGACCAATAGCAGGAGCAATGGGGGCCAAAACATTAACAGTTGAAAAAGTCATAATTAAGTAGGTACCTAACTATTGCATAAATCTGTTTTTTCCAAGCCTTAGTAACTATGCTACTAACTATTTACTTCAGCAGGCCTCTAGATAATTATAATCCTGCCCGACGCCCATGATCGTGACGTTGAGGTCAGTCCCAAGTCCTAATCCAGAGACACCAGCACTTCACCGCTCTGGAGGATTCCCGACGAGTACTTTTTTTTCAAAAGTTGTTCCAGGCAGTCGTTCTGGCAAGTAATGTATATACAGACTGTCAAACCAATTTGAACAACACCAAAGAAGCCTCAAAGACTTAGGAGGAATATAAGAACTTAGGAAGAAAAAATTAATATAGGGTAGTCAGAATTAACAAAACTCAACAAAAGATAGCTATTATTCTTGTCAGTTTTAGGATCCGTTACAGCTGTAAGCTTTAAAGCTAATTTAATCCTTCAGGCAGGATAACTAGAAATCAATTGTAATTTGTTTCACTAAGTAATAGGTTAATAGTACCTAGTACATATGTGCATCAATCACAGTGAAAGCGTTAAATCATTTCTTTCTTCCAATCTGGCTTAGTTAAAGACTGGTGCTTTGGTAAATTCAGCTTGGCTCCGTTTCTTAATACCTGGTAATTTGTCGTGGCGAGACAAACCGCATCAAATATTTGTGCCCCACCTCGCCATGACATTTCTCATGAGATATCTTAGTAAGATATGGAGAAACACCCAATATAATTACTAAATTACTTTGGCCAAAGAATTAGCATTGCCATTCAACGTGGCAGTGCTGCCAGGGTAAATGAAATGGATAAAGAAGAAACGCAATTATTGTAATATAACAATTGCATCTACATAAGTGGCAAGATAGTTTTTATTTACTGCAATTACCTTGCGTACTGTATAGTGTGACTTTTATCCAGTGTTAAGAAGAACCCTCACAAAATCGGTGTTTTTAGGAGATAAGACCACCAAGTTACTGGCGCAAACTTTTCGTGTTCTTACCTGTCTAGCAGCGTTAATTGTTATTCTCATCGATACGGTGAAGTTGTTTTATTCTTTTATCTAATCTAATCTATGTATCTAATATAATCTGAATCTCAGAAACGGCTCCAACGATTTCGAGGGCGATAAATCGATCTAGCTAGGTTTTATTTTTAGAAAACGTCGTTTTATCTGTGTTATTGAGCAGAGCTCGGTCATCCAGGTAGTCTATTAACAATCTTTCCTCACAATTTGAATAACAATAAAATTCTACATGAACAAAATCAAAGATACGTAAAAAACATAGATTTTTGGATTAAATAAATAATTTACATATAATGACTCGTAAAGTTCCTTTATACGCTCATTAAATCCGATAAGCAGACAATCTAAATACGATCAGTAACATCGGGAATCAATTAACTATAACCCGATAACACAGCAGATGTTACCCGACAAGGGTGCCTCTGTCATCCGCTATGCGAGGATTATTCACAAACGCAGCAATATTTCTAAATGTATGGCAATCAAAAACCCATAAAAACGTCGATGAATACATAATTAACCGACTTCTTTTGATTACTTTATAAAAGAACATAAATAGTCTTCTTTCTACATTGTTAATTTATTTTTATCTTAAATACATAAAATTCTTATTGACTACCGCTTTTGTAATATAAAGCAAGTTGAACGAAAATATTTTTTTACACTGAACAATTTACACGCAGCGGGAGTTTTATCTCACTTTTAAATTATTTTGAAGTCAGACAACATTTTACGTGTCCCGTGTGTCCGCGACGGTTGGCAAACCTACTGTATACCTGACACAATGGAATCCAAAAACGGACAAAAACTGGCTGAATGAGGATTTATGTGGCCCTCTCGGATGCCACGCGTTCCTTCGTTTTATACCCTACGGCGATATTCCGCATACTGTATATTTTGATGACATCAAATCCTTTTGTAAATGTGAAGTTTTCAAGCTACCGAATAGTTGGTCATTGACCTGAATGAATTAAGTTTTTAATCGAGAGTGGGTGCGTCGCGTGCTCTCGGATAGATTTGTTGGATGATTAGTTTCAATGTAAGTGCAGGGGCATGCGTTCTGTGTAGATAATTTATTGTATTCGACATGCAGGGGTCAAAAACCTTTAATACTACAGAGGGATTACTAATACTTAAAGGTAATTCTTTTTTTAATTAGAAAGGTTCCTACGACAAAAATCCAATCATCAAAGTTTAAAAAAGTTAACTGCACCACTCAGTATTTCGCACGACGATGTTTTTTCTTGGCATGTCAACATCTTCTTACAAGTTATTAACATATTATGACTGTAAAATCCATTAGCTTAGCAACAAAACAATGTGGTGTAACAAATGAGGAGATACCTGCAACAACAAATCATCGTAAATGCTCACTAACATTGCTTAACTTTCACTGTTCAGAAGCTAACGCGACGTCTTTCCCATGCTTTTTGCATTCGACATGGGATTCTCACATGAAAATATAATTGGTTGTATTTTCTAAAAAAGCAAGCATCGTGACTAGAGGTGTAAGCATGTCTGTCTTTATTAGCTAATACTTCTACCCGCGACTTCGTCCACGTAGCGTCAACTACTTATCATGAAACAGATCCTCTATCATTATGGTGCCCGGCAATAGTGTAGCTTTTTGGGCGTAAAATATTTTTTTATGGGATGGGTAGTTTCGGAGAATACCTCCTACATCCAAACTACCTCTATAAAATATTAGTGTAAGCGAAAGATAAATGAATTTCAATGACAACATGACTCGGGTGCTGTGTCCGACTTGACTGATTTAAAGTAAAAAGTTGTGCTTGCATCCTATGGGACAGTCTTGTTAATGCGACAAAGTTGTGCTTGCATCCTATGGGACAGTCTTGTTAATGCGACAAAGTTGTGCTTGCATCCTATGGGACAGTCTTGTTAATGCGACAAAGTTGTGCTTGCATCCTATGGGACAGTCTTGTTAATGCGACAAAGTTGTGCTTGCATCCTATGGGACAGTCTTGTTAATGCGACAAAGTTGTGCTTGCATCCTATGGGACAGTCTTGTTAATGCGACAAAGTTGTGCTTGCATCCTATGGGACAGTCTTGTTAATGCGACAAAGTTGTGCTTGCATCCTATGGGACAGTCTTGTTAATGCGACAAAGCAAGTGGGTATCCATACCGTTGATATTTTTTTTAATATTTCGAGTTTTTCCTACAGCATTTATTTTCAAAGATTTAATTTATTGTAAGTAAATAATTATTAAAAATATAGTGACAAAATTTTTATTTATGACAATTTTAATGATTCATTTTTGTTTTATAAAAAATATATTTTGAATAGTTCAAATAATATTTTTTATTATTTTCTCCGTTCTGAAGTCAATGACTTTGCTTCAGTCATTTTTTGATCCTGAGCGGTAGTAGTTTTAATCTGGCAGGACATTATTAAAAGTAACTTTAGTACCAAAAATATTAATATAGGACTTAACATCCCAGGTCTTCCTCTTCCTCCTATTAGGTTCCATAAGAACATCGTCCTGAAACCCGGAATATAATAACATAAAATGAGACATCACACATCACATCACCTTCATTTAACAGTTCCACGAATCTCTGTGGCTATAACTGCTGCAAGAACAGTGCTGCACGTATGGACAAACAAATGAATTTTGAATTTCGAATGGAGGCCGATTAAAATTAGCATATGAGTTCGGTGTGTTCCTCCCGAGTGGTTTATGAAAATGTACGCAGGAACATGTCGAGTGCACTCGATGCGTGTTTAATTGCTTTTAACTTTGACATGACGCGGACGTTATCCAGGCATGAGGCTTCTTGAGCCGAAATAATGTTTACGATTGTGAACCGTCTGTTTGAGCTTAAAATGTGCATGAGAGACAGGTATTTAAAAAAGCAGATCGAATTTGCTAAACAGTTATTTTTCTTTAGGTAACATTACAAATCAGTCGCAGAGTATTAAAAAAATCATCAGAAATTCGTCGTCGGACCAAAGTCAAAGACACTAAGTCGGGGGCTGGCCGATACGCTCCAAGTGGAGTTGGACAGGACAGGACATCTGCCTAAACGCGACGATAAGATGGTTGATGGAGCAAAGCAAAGGGAAGTATGACAGGCTGCGGGACTGTTCGAAAGAGATACCGCGGTCCTGGAACACAAAGGGCAAGGAAGGAACATGGATGGGTTTTAGTCAGTACAAGTCTGACGCTCCCTTCCGCTCTGCCCAGAGCGGGAGAAGTCTTTTTGATGATTTCTTTTTCCCAAAAAAAGGGGATGTATGACAGGAGAAAGAGGAGGCCTGAACCCAGCAGCGGGCAGACATGATGATGATGATCATGAGTCTAGAATAACCTCAGAACTTAGATCCTCTTCCTCTTTGATCCGATGGTAGAGAATAGTCACTAAGCAACTCCGACAAAATATATTGAGCATTTAATTTTATGGATTTTGAATAAGTAATTTGGATTATAGAACCGGTCTGATGAGTGAGTAAACAAGCAAGTGCAGTCTAACTAGGTACGTGCTAATTGCTAATAATTAGCTAATTTGTAAACAAAGCACTTCTGTATGACTCACAATGCACATGTTGGATCATAAACCTACGTATGATGTTATGGCTTTTAATTTGATGAGCCTAAAGACATAACAGATAAGTTCAGTAGCTATCATGTATATATATACCTAAGTCAGTCAGTGAGTCCTATTCTCAAATAAGCGACACCTAAAAGCGCACTGTTTCATTTTCAACACTCAGTTTAGCGCCGAGAGTCAAAAGGTCTTGATGAATTCGTAACTCGTCATCCACCACATTTATAAGTGTCAAAAATAATGATAGAACATGGTGAAAGAACTTTCTTTAGAAAATCATAGATTTAGTGACGACCTCATTCTTAACATAACCGTTATAGGGCTCATATTCAGTTAGAACCGTCATGAAATAATACCTATTAACCGTAAAACCTCTGACAGAGAACGGGGCTTAATAAGTCTGTTGTAAATAACAGCCAGATCTGAACGCGAAATGCGATAGTATCGCACCGCCATCGACTGCAAATGAACTAAAGTATAAAGTAGTACTTTGCAAGGAGCAAGCCGGGCAGAGCGAAGGGCGTGCCTAAGGCTTCTGACGGTGGCTCATTACTGGATAGTGAGAACATGGTACCACAGCTAATTTGCCATAATGAGAACATATTTGAGTGTAGCCCAGATAAGTTTTCCAATATAAGGTCACATTAAAATGATGGACCAATTTTAACACAGAGTTCAGTACTTCTAACCAAAGATATCCAAACAAAATAAACACTGACTAAAGTGATTTTATTTTGATCTAAATAAATGAATTGCCGGCATTTTTAGTGTATTATCGTTAGCTGTTTTTTTTTTAAGTATCTAATGCGTTTTTCTTATTTTTTTTTTACCACTGTCCTCATTTCGGTGGTCTGAATGATTTCTAAAAGTTTGTCCATCTATTTTAATGGGACCTTATATACTTACTAAGTTTCTGTGAAACCTAATTTTGCCTCTTGAAAATGACGGAATAGAATCACAATAAGATTATTTTTACCTAGTAGGGAGTTAGGGAGTCATAAGTTCTAAAGAAACACTGGATGGACTGTGTGAAAGATGACATGGCTAGAAAGAGAGTGACTAACGAGGTGACGACTAATACAGAAGTACGTTGTGTTATGAGAAGAATAAGAAAAATATGTGTGTGTACCAGAGTACACAGGTAAGAAGTGAAACTTCTTTACGACATATCATTTTTCTACTATTTGCAACTTCACGAAAATGGGGTAGATAAGGCTTAAGCCTTAAGAAAAACAATTTTTCCGTATTAAATTAAAGCTATTTTATTATTATAGACATGCATACAATTAATGAGTAATTTATTTTATCATTGTTCTTATTATAATATCATTGCTATTGTTGTATTTCATCAATAATGATACATTATATTCTTTACGTCCTATACTAAACTTTGATAAAAAAAGCAACATGGCGCGTAACCGAAAAACGTGACGATACGTCAAAAAAAATTCTCCCATACGTCGATAAAGAAGTTTCACTTCAATAAGAAACCGTCACGTGTTGTAACCAAAATAAATTGGAACAAGGGTAAAAGAATGATGATGAGTACTGAGTAGAAATTAAAAGCCGTCTTCAGTCAACGGGACCACAGTGATAGCCACTTCGCCACGTCATAGCGTCTATTATAAACAAGTGTGATGAAGTGTGCCACCCCTTCTACAGCCTCTACTAGCTGGAACCCAACCCAAGCCCAGTTATATTAGAAACATTTTTTCAGGTGTCGAAGAACAGAAGTCTGCTGTGACATGTGTATTCTAATTTGTTAATCTTTATTACTTTAGGAACCTTTTATCCGTAGGACATGGCGGTTACATCGAACCCTTACTTATTATTACATTTTACTAACTACTTATACAGTACAAATAAAAAAAAAAATTATACGTCTCTAAAAAGTGAACTTAACATTTTAACAGAACCAGCTGAAATACTCTGAAGTAAACCTACATCTATGAAATTTAAATTGACACATTATTGCCTCTCTTGTTACATAAGGTAGTAACATAAAGATAATGAAACTTAAAATCATCATCTGCCTAGCTTTTCGCAACTATGTCGGAGTCGGCTATGGGCTTCCCCGCCACCAGAAACAACCTCACTTCCATTGAACTCCAGGTGAACTGAATGCCAGTATTTTCTTATTCTTCTTTTTTTTATAAATATTGATGACATTTATGGCCCCTGACTTACCATAACGACTGTCAAAGATCAAAGACAAATGAGACATAGAATGTTTTTTGAAAACGGAACGCATTATAAATCGCTTATTACGGACGGCAATCAATCTTAATTGAAAACCGGTGTAGCCCATAGCTACGAGGCGATGACATCGATATACCCATTACAATTAAACGGCGTCAACAATTATCTTCCATTTCCCCGTCGTTGTAGGCTTGTATGAAAGATAGTAAAGCAGAACTAGCTTCTAATGGTGGGTAAACGTACTAATAAAATGTAGACCTGTGACTACCACGTTCTATCGTTGGACTCGTCAACATGACTATAATTTTAAAGAAAACTCATAATAGTTGAATGTATAATCACCTTTGAAGGCGACATGTCGTCATAATACGCTTGAGGGCAAAGATCAGTCCCTAGAAAATGGACAACATTTTATAACAAACTAGCGGACGTCACGCGGTTTCACCCGCGTAGTTCCCGTTCCCGTTGGAGTACTGGGATAAAATATAGCCTATGTTACTCGCTGATAATGTAGCTATCCTTTGCTGAAAGATTTTTTTAAATCGGTGCAGTAGTTTTTAAGTTTATTCGTTACATACAAAAATACAAATCTTTCCTCTTTATAATATTTGTAAGTATAAAGTATAAATGGTATAGAAGTATAGCTATAGATTTGAATTAAAGACGGTATCAAAAGCATATGTTAAGTCAGTCAGTCAGTTGTGATCTCTTTCGGCTACAGTGTTCACAGTATTATCATCAATTGACTATATTTGCCTCAGTTTTACAATGATAAGCAAAGCTTGGACATCATCAATTTGAACTTTCATGATGTTTCTTTAGAAATTCTTTTGCTTTGCAATGTCGTTTTGGAAACTACAAGCATTTTGTGTTCTACGTCTGTGTCTGGCTGTGCCTCCTTCATCGTTTTATCTACTAATTCTTCTGTAACGTGATTTATAAAAACTGCTTTGACTCTCTCTCCAAATTTCTTCTCCGTCTATCACTACCTACATATCAAGACTTGGGTTATTTCCTTAATAATTAGTACTCTATTCAATTCTTAGATATTTTCTTTACCGTCTTCGTTTCTAGTATCATTGGGTTTCTTATAATAATAATGCGTTACCTACTGTTGTTTTTGTCTCATCGTATTCCCAATGATTATTGTAAAGGTGTAGTAGGTATTGTATTTTTGGTAGTAGGAATGTTTGTTGTGGGTGTGCTCACTCATTTCAGTAGGCAGGTGGTGCTTAGACACCCACATTTCAGCAGTGCTGACTAAGTTAGTTTTGGTCAACGGTTATAATGTGCCTATTATTAAGTAATGTGTATTTAGCCGTCATACTAATATAGTTATTGTAGTTTTTCCATTCAATAACATCTCGAACAGAGCCAGTAACCGGTCTGAGTAGAACTCGGATTTGCGACTGGTTCACGAGTCACACTGGCCCAGCACGTTGCATTAACTTGTTACAACTAAAACTATGCACAGCACAACATCTACATAGTCCCAAGGCCCTATAAACATCGAGTAAACTTTCGCTGCTACCACAATAGGCCAATTTCCCACAAGCGTGGGAGTATTTTTTCCTCTAAATAAGATGGTGCATACCTAGCCATCCATTCCAGTGCTCTCGTCTGTTTCACTACCACTGCACTGCACTGCACTGAAACTTTTACTTTTCCCGGCGTACACTGGCGTGCACTGGCGTTCCGTATACACTGGCGTGCGGACGGCGCGGGCGCAGTCGAGGCGCGCACGACACTGCCGCGACCCGCGCCCGGCTCTCCTATAAATTCTTTACAAGACTCGTGCCAGAGCTTGGCCCTGTACAGTCGGGTACGGCGCTTGGAGTGCCTGCGCGCACGCCCTTTCAAGCTTTTCGAGCTTTACTGAAAGCTCCCCTTGAGCAAGTTTGTACAATGCTTTACAGGATTGATTCAAGAGTTTCAAAGTTTTGTTATAGATACGAATATCAGCTAAAAGCTCGGCGCTTATCTGGTGTTCGGCAGTGTTGGTACAGGCTTTCAGGAGTTAATTGTAGGTAACTGGGACTAGTATGACGGGCCTGTCCTATAATACACCTTCGTAAGTCAAATAATATCAGTAGGTAAGGGTCGGGTATTAATGAATGGCTTACGTAGGTACATAGTAGGTACCTACCTACCTAAGTAACAGCATCGATGAGCTTCGTAACTATTGTGTACAACATGACAAAAGTTTAACCAGATATTATTTGGCGCTGAGCGGAAAGACAAAATAATGAAGACAATAACAATTTGGAAGCTTCAAGTACTTTTAAAATGTTTACGCCAAAACCGAGCGAAATCTTTTTATTAAAGGAAAAGGCGAGAAACACCCAAGGTGAGAGATAACACAGATTTTAAACTGCATATTTTTGCGTCAAGATATAATCTTGAGCGACCACGTGGGCTTTAATTATAAAATTAAGCACAGGATTGTACCTGCGGCTGGCGCGCGCGCAGCCTCCGGTCGTCGTTCGAGCAACCAGTCAGACCGCATACTCCTCCCCCGCCCGCACGCCTCTGTCCCAAACTTTCAACAGCACATACTAAAATATACTATAACTCTGACAGACAAAGTCCAAATTGAGATGAAACCTATCGGTGTTTAGTATCGTTTGATGTAGAGTCCAAATACTTCTGCTATTTCGTACAAGACATGCCGTACAGGGTTCCCTACATATTTGTCCAAACCTGGTGGCTGGTGCACCGTATTGGGACGGCATAAGGCCGCGTTTGTCCGCTCGGCTTGTAGAATGCACCTGCTTGCAAGACCGTCACAATCATTGCACTTACTACAAAATTGAGTGCGTTTGTTATAACCGCCGTATTTTGATAAAACACGTGATGCTCGAAGCTTTGAACTCATAAATATAATAACCTCACAGTATAGGTACGTTCATTGGAGCGAACAGTTCACGAGTAGGAAATGCTTAGGAATGTATAGAATTTCATCTCATAATGAGAATATTATAGTATCAGCTCATTACTGTCCCAAATCAAGGCAAAGGCCTCTTCTCGAACAGAGAAAGCTTATTCTTTGATCACCATGTTTCCAAAAAGCGGATTGGTAATTCCAGACTAAAATTAAGTAAGTCCGGGTTTCTCCACGTTAGTTTCCTTCATCGATTTCAGTGATGTCCAAGATAATCGATGTAAGTACCTACTTACATAAATGAATTAAAAAATTCTCGTTGTTACTGTGCAGATTTGAAACCACAACCTCGTGCCTGCGTAACCTTAACCACTGGGCCATCATGACTTAATGATACATACTGTCAGGTGCCTGGTATAGTCAATATATTCTGAAGTCTCATAAATTTTAGCAAGCTCACCATCATCATATAATCTCTTTTACTCTCCGGCCTGGCATGGCATTACCTAGCTACTACCCTATCTAATAGCATCCTCTTTTGTAAAATTGGATCATTGTTCTATCAGAGATAAAAGAGAAAAACTACTAAGTTTGACATGCCTGTCTGTTTAAAGTATTCTAATCATTATTCCTGTCTATGTCTTGACATCTAAATAACCTTACCATGGCTGGAATTTTACAAATACAAAGAAAATGTGCCATCTGAAATAATATTATGAATCGTTATTAATAAAAACTTCTCTCTTCCATACTTCCTAGCGAGTCGATGGCAATCTCAATCGTGTCGGCCCAAAACTGATCAGCCACTAGTTTGGCGCCTTCAGTTGCATCCATCAGTTCCGTTTCGTTCTTCTACACTAAGGACGAATATGAGTAGTAAGTGCTGTGGACTAGTTTCATTATAAGTAGGAACCTAGACAAACACTATTAACTACATTTCACAACAAACTCGCTGTCAGCTGCCAATTTACATAACAATACATAGTGTAGTATTAAAACGCCATAAGCATTCAGTGCGTCTAGAAGTCAGCCTTGTCTACTTAGGCATGCCATGTCATGCCATGCTTGGCACAGTTGGCCAGTCAGTGCTTATGTATTCTCGTTCTCAGTATGAGAGAGACTTTTGCCCTACAGTAGGAACTCGGGAGTGTCACAAAATATTTACTATCGTTATGAATAGTTACTGTTACAACTTACAAGTCCCAAAGATTTATCTGAGATATCCTAAAATATATCAGTTCAAGCAGAATCGAGGACACTCCCGCCTGATCACCACTAAGCTCAGTTATGCGCAAAGCGCTCTTTAGCCGGGCGGGGCGCCTCCGCATGATTCAAGCGAAAATTTTTATAACTGATCAGGCGGAAAAGGCCGCGACTGTACCTATCAAGAGAGTTCTGACAATAAAACAGCTTTTGTAGAACATATCATAACACAGTCGATCGGATGTACCTACGATTACTTACTAAGATGCTGATTATAATCATAATTTCAGACAGACGGAGCAGGCCAGGGAGTGGATCATCTAGGTCGAGTGGACCTGCCAGGGCCGGTGGGCCCCGCAGGCCCGGCAGAGGGGGCCACGACAACGTCTTGCCTGTTATCACCGGGGTCATAGGTTCCAGTATTCTCGCTATCTCGCTGTACGCATTAACCCAGAAACCTGGGATTTGGGGAGACTATAGACAAGACGCCAGGTGCTACGATGATCTCTCCTCCGTCGACAACACCTGCCCAGCATATCCCAGGATTAACACAGAAAAGAAAAAGTGGCTATCGGTACTAGAAGAACAAATGCTTAAGGAACAAGAAATAAGAGAAAAAATCGTGGAACACCAGCAAAAAATAGAAGAACTCACTGAACAGCTGCGACAAGAATGCGAACGTAAGCAACAGCTGCAAAGAGAACACGACGCTAACCGGTGCTATTGCTAATCACGATATCGAAATACCTTTACGCAGGAGGGCTTCTATAGGCACTCTGCGTTTCAAGCAACTGTTGCTGATTAACAGAACACAAGGCAAACAGTCATTGGCCCCTGCATCCTTAGTATATAGCCCATGTACATTACAAGAACCTTCCTGCAAGAATACGCTTGCCATCAGGGAACATACCCATTGCTTATACGACAGAACTTGAAAGCCATGATCTATGATCATCATCGCTAAAACTGAACTCGGTTTACAATAGAAAGCACTAAAAAATATTTCAACCGAAGGTGGGCCAAGCTGGAGGAACTTTTGGAAGACAAACAGAAAAGATGACGAATAAAGTAGAAATAAAAGTGAAAGATAGCATATAAAAATATATGACAGATGCCGCTGATGAAGTCTTTTATTTTTCTTCAGGAGACCTTCATAAATTCCTATAAGGGAATTGAATTATCTGCAAAATTATTGAGGAGAACACCGTCCTCAAGAATACATAATAGTAGAAACGGCCGGACTTGGCGAGTTGTAGGCCGGACAGGAGCCGGACCCAGACTTGGTTACCATTGATCTCAAAATAGTAAAGGAAAACATTGTGTGGAAACCGGCTTACCTACTCGAGCATAAAAATTCAAAGACAGGTAACATCCTCTTCTAATCGAGAGGGGGCCTTGTGTCCCAGCTGTGGTAACTTGTGAAAAAGTTGGAACTTTGACCCCCAATCTCTCCGTAACCAGAAGGTTCCCAGGTATCGTCTAGAACAACATTCGGCTTCGTTAAGAGTATTTTTACACCCATTAAATTGATTATGATATGGCATCGTTATATGTAGGCATGGATCAGTATCTTATAGAACACCGAATTAGTAATTACATCAGACCAAGTTTTTTGTGAAGACATGACAGAACAACTATCTTTTTAATATCGCCTGGTGTTCGTGTAGGTATTGTGCTTTAGACTATCGGCGCGTATAAGCTCGTGTCGGCTACATTTTGAGTTAAAAAAAAACGAGCTTATACGCGCCGAAACCGCCCTTAATGCGAACACTTTTCGCACCTATTGTTAATGTTGCATCAGCGCCCCGTGTCCGACCTCAGGAGATACAACTTGCGTCAAGCGACAAGCGCGTGGTAGTTATTTGCTTCGCGACAGTAGCTGCTCCGCAAGTCGTGTCGCGACCACTCGTGTCAAACTCAAAGCAACTTTTCCAATAACACGCTTGTCGCTTGAGTGTGATGCTCGGGTTATTCAAACCTTCCTGAAATCTCG
This sequence comes from Lycophotia porphyrea, assembly GCA_950005105.1. Classification (NCBI taxonomy): domain Eukaryota; kingdom Metazoa; phylum Arthropoda; class Insecta; order Lepidoptera; family Noctuidae; genus Lycophotia; species Lycophotia porphyrea. Next base: position 845,832 of record OX465392.1, read on the forward strand.
AAATTCAATAGAGAGAAAGCAACGCATCCGAGGCTGAATACTGAAATTTTCCCACTCGCTAACGCATCCTATACTTTCTGAATTCTGTATATAAGTTAACAGTTCACTCTCCTCCGCTTTGCTAGGCCTGAGGGCCGCACTCCACCATGGCGGGGGAGGAGAGGTGCTTAAGAGCTAGGGTGTATCCACCGAAGCTGTGTGGGGATGCGTCCTGGCTAGACCGGTCCGGTGCGGTGGGGCTGCTCACGCTGTTTACAATGATCTAACAAGAAAGGCTGACCTATACAAATAAGAGATGTCTCTCCTCTCTGCTCAATCGCGAAGACAAAAATTTAACTAAAATCTATTGGTGGTTTACTACAACACAACTCCTTCCCTCTTGTGTCTCTTCCGCTTTGGCTGTCTAACTTGTCATAATTACTAAGTTCTCAGATAATGTTATCTAAGCTGAAAAATCTACCTAAACGAGATACAGAAAATTGTTGATCCGTGCGTGTAGGTTTGATCTCACCAACAGTTAATTTGACAAAAATAGTGTACCCACACAAAATAAAACCACATAAAATAATTAATAATACATGATATTGTATTTGGAACAATCTTTCTCTCTTACCGCATAATAATATAAATTATAGCTTGGTGAACGTCACTGATACAAAATATATAATAATTAATAGTAATTAATTAATAATAACTTATGTATAGTACACCCGTCGCCGCTCACACTATCTTGCTACAAAACAATTTGTTTTTACAAAAATGTCGCCGTCCTCTATACAGTTATTTGAGTTACTTGCATTGATATTTGACTCGAAACACTCGAAGGCAGAATTTTATCTAAGCTTTTAACTCACACGTACAGAGATACAGGGATCTTATGGCGCTTGAGTGACATTGACAGGTAGCGTTATTGTTGAACATTCGTGACCGTTTTACGACTTGACTCATCCGCACGTCGTTGGTTACCGCTACTATAGGTAACATCGTCATTTTAGTTGCAATAAGGTTGCTGGTGGGTTGCGGTCAGATGTAAAATAACTGAAAGCACTGTATGGTTTTCCAATTTTTTGTTTCCAATGTCGGTGAAAAATAGTACGTGTGAGTTAAGCCTAACCAGGATTGCCACAATTCTAACAGATTCATACGACAAAATACTTCTTAGTAAAGTTTTAGGGTTTACAAAAGATGTTCACAATTTGAATTTCCAGCAATCCTATTAGCCTAGGTAGTACTTGTGCCTACGCATTGACATTTTATAAGCATTTTACAATTACAAGCCACAACTTCGATCACACATTGATACGCCATTACAAAAAGCATTATGACTAACTGACCGACTCCTTGACAATTCAAAAGTGACTTTAACTGGTTTTATTAGAACAAATGCTTTGACTTATTGAAAATACTAAGGCTATCTATCAGGTGTGCTTCATTGTATGTATGAGACATACTACTGATATCGTATTGAATAGTAGGGTGATTAGCTTCGGCGCGAGAGAGCGTTGAGTGTTTGTCAAAGTCATCTTGAAAGAAAAGCGACCAATCAGCGAAAAGCTCAACTCTTAGCGCCAATATTTCAAGCAAGGAATTAAATGAAAGTGACAAAAACTCAGCGCCATCTACGTGGAACTAATCTGTCAGTTTTCTTCTCCATTAAGACGCTGGAATGACATTGCCTGGTAAACATTTATGTAATTATCTGTGGAAATTGAATTGAAAAAACAAGATGGCGGCTATGTACGGTCAGGGTCACGCGCCAATAGAACTATAACAGCTGTTTTTTTCAAACACAAATAAATAAAACTATAAATTAAGTGTAAAACATCACCATAGCACTAGATGATAACTTGCTATATTTCAGCACAAAGCCTCACGTAACTCTGTCTTCTTTTAGCCGTGACGGTGTGACGGTGTATCGGCGACGACGTAAAATGCTAAAACTAATGGCGTTACATGTGACTATCTTATGTCTGTCCATCGCGCACGCACACATCAAGCCTTCTTGTATCACGTGGCCACATCGGTTGTAGGCTGAAATGGATAAATATATTTTTATTGTTTTGTTTACAATAAATAGGTTAAAAAATGGTTATGATAATTTAAATGATTAATCTATACTATTATTATAAAGAGGTAAAATTTGTTTGTAAGCTTGTATGTAGGGGGTTTCCGAAGAGGCTTTAGTACCATAGACCACATACATACGCTGCGGCAGATTATACAGAAGACCGAAGAGTATAATCGGCCCTTATGCTTGGCGATTGTGGACCATGAGAAAACCTTTGATTCGATCGAAACTTGGGCGGTTTTTACGTCTCTCCAGAAGTGCCATATTGACTATCGGAACGTGGAAGTGTTGAAGAGTTTGTATAACGACGACACTATGTCAAACCGAGTAAGTTAACGGCTACTCTAGAGGAAGCCTTCAAACTCCTGGAATGGAAAGGACTTGGCATCAATATCAACGGCGAATTCATCACTCACCTTCGATTTGCCGATGATATTCTAGTCATGGCCGAGTTACGTAACGTCATTCAACCGCCTAAACAGTACGAACCAATTCAACTGAACTACCGAGAGGACTGGCCAAAATTCAAATTATCAGAGGACAGAATAAGTAAGAAAAGCAGATAATGTCACACTCACCGTTTACAGGTGTTATTTTCTAGCCTGCAGCGCATTGGAGAGCCAGTCCATCGCCTGGTCGAGGCCTTCTCCGCGCACGGCCGAGGTCTTGAAGATCTGGAAGGTGCGGTCACGCAGCGCGTCCAGCCCGAGCGCCTGGTGAACCTCGGCTACCGTCAGGCACCCAGCCATGTCCTGCTTGTTCGCTAGGACTACTAGTATTGCATTGGCTAGTTCTTCTTCCTGAAATATGAACGAGGTTGTATTTAGGTAGCTTTTGGGTAGTTTAAGAAATGTCTATGAGATGAGTAATTCAAAGAATAAGAATAGTTTACTGGATGCAAAATACAAGGTATAAACGGATTAACGGAGCCTTCACGAAGCCGAAAACCAAGCATTCTGCACATGACACTAAGAACTAGGTTTCTAGGTATGGTCTAGAACAAAAAAATGACCAAAATGACAGACAGAGCAAGTGCCTCTCGGTGTCGTTAAGGGTTTTCTTACACCCATTATAATTAACATATTACACTTGGCTTTCAATTCCAAAGTGAAACTAAATGACTATTTTGATAAAATGAAGGATAAGCAGTTCCTAACAGGAAACAGCAAAGTCACACTGATAACATAGCAAGTGGAAATTTATTTTGTTTATGTTTTAGCAAGGTTTCATACACTGTTAAAACATCTTTTTAAACAATTGTAACCAACAGATATTTAAACTAACTAAAATAGTAACATCAACAAGATGACGTCAAGATAGTTTTTACTAAAATCATATTAGAATTAATTTTTTACTTGTGACAAAATTATGGGAAATATAATCAACTAGGTATGTAAGGATTTTAGCAGGTAGGCATCTGTAGTTTTTACCTACCCCCATAGTAATAAAGAGTAGGTTTATGTGTATTGAATATCAACTAGATCAAACCATAATTTAATATCGTAATTTCAAACAAAATAAAGGTTTTGAGGAGATAACTACATTACTAGTAAGCAGTTATCACTTCCTAAGTAACACTGGAAATAGAGTCAGGAAATGATACATATTTGATAATATTTAGTAGGTACTAGAAATTACTTTTAGACAAATTATCACTCTTTTTATCTTTGTTGAAAATCAGTTAAAATTATTAATCATCTGATCTACAAGACTTGTTCATTAATATTGACACATTGTAATTACTAAATTTGTTTTAGGTTGCTTACAGAATAAGTAACATAACTTTTCCTATACAACACAAACAAAGTTCTCAATTTATCTATTGAAATATGATAAACCACCATGTTTTATAACATGTTATTATACAATAGTGTCGATGGACCTTTAGAAATATAACGGGGTGGAAGGGACCGATGCAAAACAGTTATAAAAAAAAACGGCTGTTTCCTACAAAAGTGCAATACCTACATGGACAAAATGGAACTGCTGATATTTTTTTAATAACGAAAAATTTTTATGTAGGGTCAGAATGATGTACTGAATACGTAGTAACCGTTTTCGCATTGGTGTCCCGTCTACCCCATATTTTCAACTCATTAAAGCTAATTAATACAATTGCTGGGTGTAATAAAATACCGCAGCTCATTTAATTTGAAATATTCCACATCAAGTTTCTAGCTGTTCAAATTGATTATGGTTTTATAGTTTCTTATCAGCTTGTTCCATGGTCAACCTATGTTTTTGATATTAAAAGTAGAAGAATACTTGTTTAAGTTATAAAGTATTAGATGTATTGTGACCTAGTTGTTGTGTGTAAATGCATATTAGAAACTAAGGAGAACTCAAGTACTCAAGATTCGTGTGATTCATTACACATAATATGGCATCTGTAATCCCAAAGGGTGTTTACTGAAGTGCTCTTATTAAACTGGCAACTCGGGGTCCCTGCCTGGGCTGTCATGCCTCCTACTGAGCAAGAAAAGTCATATTATAACAAAACTTACCCTCAACATGTGTACCAATTCATCTTTAGATATTCCTATTCGATCTCTATCTGCTGAATCTACTACATATATTATTGCATCTGTGTTCCCGTAATAACATCGCCAGTAGGGCCTGAAAACAACAACAATAACACAATATTACACAAGTATCACACAAGTATCAATGGCCTTACTGTATTGTGTATAGACACAGAAGGTCGCCAATGACACAAGAACAATAACCGTGGTTAAAGAACACCTAACCTATAATACACTGCATTAAATGGCACTAGCTCACCTAATACTGGTCTGTCCACCAAGATCCCACACTTGAAACTTTAAGTTCTTATATGTGACTTGTTCTACGTTAAAACCGATGGTAGGAATGGTTGTCACCACCTCCCCAACTTGCAGTTTGTACAAAATCGTCGTCTTCCCGGCACCGTCCAAGCCGAGGATCAAAATTCGCATTTCTCGCGCCCCTAGCAACCCTCTGAAGTAACTGAATAGACCACCTGCAATATACCGATACAATGACTATGTTAACAAAGTGCAAAATAGGATTAATATACATTTTTATGACAATTAAAATCACGTACCCATTTTCTGATAAGCTTAGCCTATTTTAATGCATTAGTTGTTACGTCTAAGGAATGATATTGTATTATGTGTCCGCACCAAATGTCTCCAATGTTTTTATTTATAATATCTACACTCTCAAATTATTTATTCAATCACATAAAGCGATAAATACAGAACATTTTATCGTAAAACCCAGCAAATCTTTTGACGTGTAAGCAAGCACTCAACATCGGTTGCCAGCCTAATAAAATATTTAAACATAAAATGATGAAAGATACATAAAAAAAGCGTAAAAAAAACATAAATAGTGCGTCCGTCCTATACGATTACCATATTAAATACTAAACATTTAAAACTATTTTACACGCAGAGTTTTTCACATTTTTTTTTTAAAGGAATCTTACAGACTAATGACAATCTTAAGTAAAACAAATGACATAAAATTTAATAGAATACACCTCTACCATGAACGTGAAATGCTAACTTTGACGTCTGTCAAATGGCGTGATAATTTCCAATTTGTATGGAAACTTTAACAAAATATATCTCGTAAACCGTGAAACTCCGCAAATTCGAATCTTCGCAATATTCATGAGTACTATCTACAAAAAAAAATATGAACTTCCAACTCGATGGCCCATAAAGGAAAGTTTATCCACAAATTCAATGCTAAAATATGAAGAGCGTTGACTTGCATCTTGTTATTGCTCCGTATGTTTCCCTTGAAAAATTATAATAGCAAAATGCTACACGTCGGCGACATTTTTAGAGTGGTGAGATGAAGGCGTATTACAATTTTTTTATCTAACAAATCCTTCGTTTTGCTCCTAGTTTGCTACTTAATGAGGAGATATTACCAAATTATAACAAGGGAGAAGACTCTTCTACCGCGCTTCTAAGACTGTTCTGTCCGGCGTTATTGTCTTAGGCTTCACGTAGGGGGGCTGCGGGCTGTTCGAAAGAGATACCGCGGCCCTGGAACACAGAGGGCAAGGAAGGAACATGGATGGGTTTTAGTCAGTACAAGTCTGACGCTCTGCCCAGAGCGGAAGGGAGTGTCAGACTTGTACTCGTCATTTGATGATTTCCCATCCGTAAAAACAAAAAAAAAGGCTTCACGTAGGGGGGCTACAGACTTTTTCTTACTGGACAGAAAGGAACCTAGGCCAGAGAGCCGTAACTTATCCCAAATATAAAATGGCATCCATTACTAATACTAATTTCAATCGATAAAAACCTAATTATTAATCGCCCATAAAATAATTGTAGGTACCGTATTACCTACCTGCCATTTTCCATCCACGCATTTGCAATGTGGACTTAGACTGTACATTTTCCAGTCCATTATTTATGTAAGTATTATTAGGTACCTACATACTTAAATAAAATTATGTATAATTCAGGTAGTTTTCACAAATTAAATATTCAAACAACCAGGACGTTGTGTTGCACAAAAACGAGCATAAAATTAGGCACTTACCTACCATAATTATACATTGTTTGATTTATTTGCTTTAAAAGTTGCAGAGTTTAGATTGGCCTTGTGCTGATACTTGATTCATAGATAAATATACTAACATGGGGGTTTTCCAAGACGTTTAGTGTGCTAGTTACTACGTAAGTCTAATGCCTATTTTCTGTGAGTACTGCGTCCACTTTGTCGTAAGCCACGACCGACACGTTTAAAAATAAGATGTCTACAAAAGAGATACTCTCATTTCCCTCGAAAGGCTTTAACAGTAAATAGAGTATTACTCTTATTTTCGCTGCCTTTTTAAAGTGCGGAATGTTATGGCGTTCATCGGGCTCGCTTCCAAACGCCTGGTTTGTATTGACTTTGCCAGATCTGGAATCGAACCAGGGACTTGCTACCATTGGCATGTGATCCACAGAACATTAAAGGTCGACAACGCGCTGTTCATTATTATGAGATAAGTTGACGTCACGCCTGCTGACGTAGCGCGACGTCATGCCGCGACCCCGCCTCCACTCAGCTACAGAATACATAATAGTTATAATGAGCTGAGATGCGCGTGCGCACAGCGACACTTTGGGATCGGGAAAGCGACCAATTAGCTAGACTAGACACGCAGATGTGACGACAACGTGCCTAATGATAGATATTTCACCATAAAAGCACTTTTATGACAGGTTCTTAGAACATACGCTGGTTTGCAGTATAACATTTTTTAATGAAATTAATGATTGTGGTTGTTACTGATAAGGTTTTCGAAGTAAGGATGAGGAAAATACACATTGCAGGTTCTTGGAATTTGGTTTCAGGCTAACTGCAGACTTGTAGACACTTCTGTAGGAAGTTTCCAAATGCTGACATGACGTAGGTACTTTTCCATGGGAAATGGCAATTACCTACATAAAACGGGTTGTTTTCAGAGGTCTGCGATTCTATTGTTCTTTTTTCCACCGGGTCCATGAAAAAAATATAATAATGTTTTAAATGTTTCTAAATGAATTCCCAACGGGTCCACGAAATTTATCCAAAGTACAGTCAGTCCAAAGTCAGTATTATTTACGACGACATCACTAACATTTTCTATTTGTTTGAAAACTGCCACTGCCGCCAAAAAATCTTTATTCACTTCGGTGTCTTTGGTCCCGTCGAATTCAGCTTTGTAGAAGGTGAAAGCGCCTTCCTGCAATGGTGAAAGTTTCGACAGCAGCGCCTCTAACTGAGCGTCGGACATGGTCACCGACATCCCTGCTTTGCTCCTTTCTTTAGATGTTGTTGTCATTCGTCCGTAAGTTCTGGACGTACTTTGGTTTGTCTTTGTGACAACAGTTGATCGCCAGATTGGGTATTGCCAATGACATCACACAATCGAAGGAAACACGAGAATCATTTTCAGGTGTTTTATTTTCAGCAGCGAAGTGACAGCTCTTCAGCAGAATAAGGGTATTATGGATATAAAAATATAGGTATATTTCCGTTGGCCCCATCGTCCGTGGCCCCATTGATGGGGCCAGCGGGAATTGATTAAAATAATAAAAAAACAAAATCCCGTTGGCCCCACCGTTGTTTGAGTAATAAAATATTACTCAAAAACATTGCATGGGACCGAGTAGTATTAGTGCAGTTGTGCTTGTTATGGGCAGTAACCTAACAAACAGTACTAGACTGGCATGAATAATTAAAAGGGGGCTCCCATACAAGAAACCCGTAAAATAAAGCGAAAAAAACACTTTTCTTGTATGGGAGTCCCCTTTACTTGTCAAATATTTATATTTTTATTATGTGTTGTTATAGCGGCAACAGAAATACATCATCTGTGAAAATTTCAGCTGTCTAGCTATCACGGTTCATGAGATATAGCCTGGTGACAGACAGCCAGACAGACAGACGGACAGCGGAGTCTTAGTAATAGGGTCCCGTTTTTACCCTTTGGGTACCGAGCCCTAAAAACATGTGTTACTGTAATGTTGTCGTACTACCTATCTTTTTATTGAGTTTTATTGACTTGGGTATTTAATTATTTTGTTTCTTCCACCTTTATACATCTCATCAAAAAGTATCGGACCAAAACAAACTCAAAAGATAAAATTAGCAATGGTATCTATAGATATTGTAACTTGTTACTATTAGATCAGCCTGCATCAATCATACCCCTGGGCAGGCCCCCGAAAAAGCAGGTAATAAAATAAGAATCCTCATGTTTTTGTCATACCTAGCCAGTGTTTACGTATCATGCAGTTTACGTCAAAAGATCACAAAATAAACGACATGTATTCAATATAAAAGTTTTATAACAACAACTCACGGGCTCACTCACGACTAAAAATAAACCAAAACATCACCCATGGCGAACCCATAGTCGGCGAGGACTCGCCTCTTTGTCACTTCGTTTTCCCGGAGTACGACGTTGAAAGCAAAGACGGACCATGCAACCAGTGTTCTTCTCTACAGCAAGGTTAACAACCGAGACAATAATATTGTATCTGTTACGGTAAGTGTGATTAATTGATCATTATTAATAATTATCTATCATTATTATTCATTAATAATGATTGCCGAAAGTCAAGCTAAAAGTAAGAAATTAATCACATTTATCGGTGATTATTAATAATGTACCTTAGAAAAATGGTAAATGTAATAAAAAACGCTGTAAATGCAGAAAAATTTTGCAAATCTAAGTGCTACAAAAGTCTTTCTTGCAAAGTTAAATAATAATTATTTATTTAAACTTCATGTACAAGAGTAGTACATAGGCGGACTTTTAATGCCACAAGGCATGGCTAGTATTATTACGATTTGGGCAGTATTTAAATGATCGAAATTAAATTCAAATTAAAGGTGTCAAAAATACTGAATATACATATATGGGCTACTACAATTCTAAGTGACAAACCGTGGGCGAATACAAATGTTTAAAACGGTGACTTGAAAATACAAATTTGAGTTACTAGATGTTCAATAGGATCAGTGTGATAATTCAAGGACTCAGAAAAAAAATTAAAACAAGTATAATAGATTGTAGATAAGGCGTAGTCGACGTAGCCCTCTGATCGGCTCCTATTTCTGTTTGCAGATTTTAAATTCGGGGTGCCACAAGTCCCGAGTTCGCTACGCTCGCTCTTGCTTCCTATGAATAAACGATTTAGCATGTAAGTTTCCTGTTTCTTTTAGTTATGTCATTTGTAAGCATAATAACTGTGGTATTATAAATAAAGACCTACTGGACAAATTACTTCGATTCTTATTTTATTAATAACAACTGCTAAAAGTGATGAATTTCAATTTTATATTCACATTTACCAAATCATGAAGAAATTATTAATAATGATGGAAAATCATATATAATTTTCAATGAATCATACTTACCGTAACAGATACAATATTATGAACACTGGTTGGTCCGTCTTTGATTTCAACGTCGTACTCCGGGAAAACGAAGTGAAAAAAGGAGAAATGGAACTGAAAAAGAGGAGAGCCCTCGCCGACTATGGGTTCGCTTACGTTCGTACTTAGAAGAAAATATTTTTTGTAAAAACAGAGTATTGCGCATTAAAGCGACCTATTTACAAATGAAACGCAAATTCCAGATTCTAGTTCAATAAACCTTGTAAATCTGACTATAAAGGCAAAATGTCTCGCGGCTGACATTTACGGGGATTTTATGATGATGCCAACTTCCGACAGAACATTCCACGCGAAGAAAACAAAAATAATTCAAATTCATCAATGGATTGTTTTCTCACATCCCAGCATATTTTTAGCAAAGACAGAAAGACATTTTTCAACTATTTATCAACTACAGATCCATTTAAAAGTTAATTGCTAAACATCTGGTACAGTCGCAAACATAAACATTTTACATTGTTTTTTACAATGAGCCATGATTCAGAGAACTAATTCCGTAAGTAAGTATTTATAACAAGAATATTTTTAGATTATTTTTAACGTAAACCGATGATGATGACGTTCTAAATATTAGAATACCATGTGTATGGCTGTGAGCGCGACTGCGTTTGCCTGGAAATCGAATAAAGCCGTCGCCGTCGACGTGGCACTCGTTTTCTATTACAATATTCTTAGAATCATTTTCCCGGTACCTAACTGAAATTTCTGAGGCCAATTTAAGAACTACCTTTGCAAAAAAATAAGATCTTTAAAGCCGTAATGAGTTCACAGTCAGTCAGACAGAAAAACACACCTTCCTTTTCAAAAATTATTCTACTTCAGTTTTGTTTCATAATCATTTTAATATGTACAGACATAATCCCGTTAGAGTTATATTTAGTATGTAGATAGATTTAGATCGTTCATCATGGCGTGGTATTTATGCTGCGTGAATCATGTTCATTAAGATCACGGTGTATTGTTTTAAAAACATCTCACCGTCTCATGTGAGAGAGGCATTTCTGGCTGCGTTACAATAGGCCATGCTTCGTTGTTTATATCTTAAAGACATAGACAGTTTATTTATTTAAATCTAAACTCTGTCTCGTTCGTTAGTGTGTAGTCGACGCAGCTACTGAGCATTCATTGGGCTCTGGGTTGCATTCCCAGATCGGGCAATGTGTTATTTCGTTTCCCCATCAGGGATTATTCAGAACCAGGTCGGAAACCGAAATTGTACCCTCACTGTTGATCAACTTAACGACTGGCTGAATCTGGGCGTTTTCTTGCTATCTCGCTTAACTCTACTACAGATTAGTAACTAATCCCTGTAAATGCGTTGTTTAAAGTAAAGTCATGAAATAATTCATACTAATCATTAGTATGAATTATTATATGACTTAACAGCGCAGGACTGGCGTTATGACGATTCTTAGGAAAGATATTTTGATATTGTTAAGGAAAATATTAATCATAGGCACATCCCATGACGTAATTAATGCTTATACCATTTTCTCTAAGAGCGTATCAGCCTGGATGGGGAAATAATACAGGTTGATAATTATTATTTAATTTTCAAAGATCCGCTTCTTCGTCATTCATCATACAAGATGTGTTAACCACTAAAACTTTCATTATTAATTGTAAACCAACATAAAAACCTCTAGTCTGTGGAGCAAAAGTTTTTATTTCAACGAGACGGACGCAGATGCGGACCACAGCTAATTATCACAAGCAGAGTGAGGGCTCGACGAATCGACGCTGTGCTGGTATCTTACACAGATCTACGACCGCAGAGCATTAGGAAATGGAGACACAGTGCAATCTGCAATGTGTGAATCCTGTTTATTAAATACAGGATGTAACAGAATCAGCGCAATACCTGCCTCCAATGACGATAAAACTAAACAATTTTACCTAACCTAGGAACATCACGAACGACGAACGGTAAACAAAACTAAAAATTGAAACCCCATACAAAATATCGCATCGGCTGACGTAATTGATAAGAAAAGTCCTTAAAAGACAGTAATGCTGAGTATGTCATCGCAATGATTTGATACAAAGTTTTCTGGTTCAGTTCATACAATAATAATTATATCTCCGGGCAGGGCACTGAAGGCTCTCTAAAATAACTCCAATGAAAACGCTTCTGGGTGCTTACATTCAACACTCTGTAGGTGATGAGAATCAAAATGAGTATCTACCTACCAGCAGCGAAGGGTCAATTTTTGTAAGAGGCAAGCCGGAGTACATGTCTTTCATGTGATTATATTATTTGTGTATAGAAAACTGACTGTGCCATTTTTTAAAGGGAAGCCGATAATAATAATAAAGATATATTTTAATCAGTTTCATACCACCTCTCCACCACCGTAAATATAATAGTAATTACATTTTAACAAAATCAGCAAAATGGACCCATATTTTTATCATTTTATACTAGAATAAAAATCTCAAATGACATGTGTCAAAATGTGAAAACCGAAAACCAACAAAATAAAATGAATCGATAATGTTGACAAGATCAGCAGCAGCTCGTGCACGCCTACCACCTCCGGACCCGTCGCTCAGCTCCGCATCGCCGCCGCCGGAATCCAGCCCCATCGTGAGTGCTGTGACACCGGCCGTGGCAGTTGCGTCGAGCTCGAGCGACGAGTATTTCTCTCCGCCCACGACGCCACCACTCGCTCGTCGACGGGGAGGACGCCGGCCGCCGGACGGCTTAGGACCTGGAGGCCCACCGGCCTCTGATAGGGTCCCAGCTCCCGGCGGAAGTGTGCAGCGCATGCGATGCACGCAATCCATTAAAGAAAACGTCATGCGCGCATACTATGGGGCTACAGAGGGGGGAAACAACCTGATCGCCTACCGTGTTCGGATACTCTCTCTGTTTCAGGTGCTTGAGCCAGCTGTCAACGTGTCGGCGCAACGACTATCGGATCAGTTGCGAGTCATGAGTCATCCAGCGTAATCGTATGTTGGATGACACCGTGCTTGATCGCTTGCGGATTGAATTGCAGAGTAGCCATGTCATTGCCACGCCGTCGCAGGGTGTGGTCCCACTACCATCTACCACCACAATACGAAATCGCGATAACGACGTGAGTAATGACATGGTTACTAATGTAAGTAGTACCCTGTGCAGTGAGGATATGAGGAGTGCTTTGGAGGGTGCGATTCGAGAATATAGGTTCATGACACCCGAACTTAGACCACGCTTACCTCGTTTACCCATGCATAATAAAAATAGGATCAACAAGCAACACCGCCCTCGAGTTATGCGCTTTGTGAGGCGGGCATTTGCGGGGACTGAAATCAGTCCTCAAGACTACATGCCCCGTATCACAGAGTGCATCGACTTCCTGAAGCAGAAAGTGTATGCATGGGCAAACCGTATTCGTAGGTATAAGCGGCGGGTGGAACGATACACTCAGAATCGCACATTCCAAAGCGATGAAAGGTGGGTTTATAGAGCATGGGAGAAGACGCCATGTGGTCTTTCTGGCGCAGCATATGGTCGGTACCTGTCAGTCATACCGAGGGTGAATGGACTCGGGAGGTCGAACGAGCGTGCGAGCCAATACCAGAAATGGGGGCAATCTCTATCAGTCCCCAAGATGTAGCTCGTGCAGTCCGTCCGTTACCTAATTGGAAATCTCTAGGGCCGGACGGGCTGCACAACTTTTGGATTAAGTGGATCCAAAGGTCGCACGCTCGCTTGGCGACCCTATTCCAGTCAGCCTTAGGAGTCAGGGTTGCTTCCCGAGTTCCTAGTTCGACTGGAATAGCTCCATAAATCGGGTAGTACTGCGGAACCCAAAAATTATAGGCCTATTACGTGTCTCCCGACGGTCTATAAAGTTCTTACCTCCATTTTGAGAGCTAAAATAACTAAACATATTGACGAAAATTCTGTTATGTCCGCTTCTCAAAATGGATGTAGGAACAGGTCCCGTGGTACTAAGGAGTTACTCCTCATTGATATGGCCATTAGTCAACAAGTTCGCCGTTCTCGAAAGGATCTGTCGACATGTTGGATAGACTATAAGAAGGCCTATGACTCGGTGCCACATACATGGCTCATGAGGGTGCTAGAGTTGTATAAAGTAGATGCAAATCTGCGCACCTTCCTGATGTCGTGTATGGGGCAATGGAGGACAGTTCTTCGCTATCCAGGATGTCGGCAAATCCAGAGGAATATTTTAGGGCGATAGTTTGAGTCTAATTTGGTTCTGCTTAGCTTTGAATCCTCTTAGCACACTGCTGGAGGATTCAGGGCAAGGCTATCGGTTGAAGAGACGTGGTTAAGTTATATCTCACCTCCTTTACATGGATGACCTGAAACTATTTGCCCCCAACGACTTGCAACTGATGGAGCTACTGAAGGTAACTGAAACTTTCAGTAGTGCCATCAGGATGGAATTTGGTGTGGACAAATGTGTGGTCATGCATGTAAAGCGAGGGGAGATTGTGGAATCTGTGGGAACCCAGCTCACGGATTCCATAAATCTTAGATCCCTCTCAGCAACCGAAACCTATAAGTATTTGGGTATGTCGGAAGCGCTGGGCATCAATGTTGCAGGAGCAATCGTTGAAGGAGCGCTTCTTTGGCCGCCTGAAAAATAACTACCGGAAATTTATTGTGAAGGACGGCACGGTTGACATATGTGGGGCATGCCACCGTCCAGGCGAATCAATCCGTTTATTCACATTATCTCCGGGTGTTCTCGTCTGGCTAACGGAGAGTACTTGCATAGACACAACCTTGCAGCCAGGATTATCCATCAGCAACTTGCTCTAAAATACAGCCTTGTCGAATAGAAAAATTAATTAATAAGGATAAAAATGAATAAAGGAATAATAATAATATCTTGGGACAACCAACACACTGCCATCTGATCCCAAACTAGGCAGAGCCTGTACTATGGCAACCAGACAACTGATAAACATACTTATATATTTCTAAATACATACATATTATAGATAAATTACACACCCAGATACAGAACAAATAATCGTACTCATCGCACAAAGATTGATCCTGTGTGGGAATCGAACCCACGACCTCCGTCCTAGCAGTAGGAAATAGGAATCGATAGGAATCTAGTTGTATGGAACCTTCGCCACTGCTACCTACTTAACACAAAGGAGAGCGCCGTAGTTATATAAGGTTTTTTACGATAGCCTACATAAGGTTTCTTGTCTGAATTCTTAACCCGAGTATTTGTTTGAAACAAAATCTACGTAAGACATGAGAAATCTATGCTAATGATCACTCCATTTTGTAGCTACTCTGTATTTGCAAGTCATTTGGGGCTTTCCGCGGACATTGTGTTTTTATTGACGTAGCTAGTTAAATAATACTGTTATCTATGCTAATCGATTCCAGTGTAGTGTAGGTGTAATTCTATTATTAAGTATTTTCTTTGCATGGAATTTGACTGGCTGGGTACAACAAGAATTAAGTTTGAGCTGAAATTAATGGTAATCGCCTTGGTGACGCTTCCCGTGACCCAAGGGCTGACTTCTACCTTGACCATGGGCTAAGTCTCTTGGACACATTACCAGATGACAGCGTTGAGGAGGATTTTAGGAGGATCGATACTCTTTTATAGTTTGTTGTTAGTTAATTTATTTAATTTTATTTAGTTTTTAATTATTAATGTATATAGTTAGTTTACCCCCGTCTGCCTCGTTGGTCGAGTGGTCGCAAGCGCGACTGCTGAGCATGAGGTCCTGGGTTCGATTCCCAGGTCGGGCAAATTGCTATTGGGTTTTCCATCAGGAATTTCTCAGTAGTAGCCACGGAGTCTGGATTTGTGCCCGGTTGATGGCAATAGGCTCGCCCCTATTACATGGGACTTAAAACAAACTGGTGAAATGTGGGTGTACTATTAGGTACACCTCTGCCTAACCCTACGGGGATTACAGGCGTGATGTTATGTTTATAGTTAGTTTATCCATAATTGAAGTGATCGCCCCTTACGGAAATTATATGATCTACTAATGAAATTAAATGTTAATTAGATGGTAAGCCATTCATGGTTGGCAAAACGGGACAGGAATCTAAATGATTATGGGATTGACATCGTCGCAAATGTGTACAAAGATCCCTTAAATCAAGATTAAAAAAAAGAATCTAAATAGTTACGAAAGCGCTTTTTCTCACTTGTTTTGCATGTCTTCTAGTTAGATGGTAGATGGTGATTTGGGAAAATAGCGAAACGGAATGTAATCAATTACTTAGACTTCTTTACCTATCCACTCACATCTTATTGCTATATGGGTTGGCAGAAACTAGTAAACCACCTTTTAGGATATTTGTAACTAGTTACGTCAGACTGTTTTTGCTTCATCCACGTCCATCTGGTAGTTTGGGTACATACATACGCTTAATTAATTAATGTTTAATTGGCTAGCTCCATTTCCATGTAGATATGCCATAGTGCCATAGAATTATGTTGACATTCTATAAACATGTGTCATCAAACAAATACTGATTTCTGTTTGGTTTTAAATGGCTACACAGTTATGTTCAACAAAGAAATTCTTCTTATCTCTGTAAACATACCTCAGACTCAGGTGCCACCACCACCATTGTGATAAAGACCTATACGATTGGCTACACAGTTTCATATAAACTTTGTTAGTCATGTAAATTCTCTACTTGCTATACTTACTGCCCACACACCTCGGCACGGCCGGGCTATGACAACACGGTTAGTGACGCGCTTCCCTAATTTGAATTACGGGGTGATTGTGTTTATAGATGATTAGCTTCTGCCCGTGCGTGCAGGTTGAAAACACCACCATTTTGAAATATGATTCATTACTGGAAATAGATACCAACTGTAAAAGTTCGTTTTCTTGAAGCTTTCAGAAGCTCTTCTTCTAAAGCTTTTCCTCGTTATTTCATTTACGACTGCCACCTTACAAGCTTACAGGTAAAAAATAAGCATGTTAACTTATTTTGCTTGTAACTTGTAAGGTGCCAGTCGTTTTTAAAGCAGTCCGTACTTCTACAACGGCTGCGGTAACTTTTGGTAATCCATATTTTTCTAATGTTTCGTTGTCGTTTTCGCAGATGAACTGGAATTTGGTCTAGGCCCTCTTGACAGGATGGGACCTATAGTACGATCTGCACGGGGAACTACTTGAGATTTGCGCAATTTTTATTCAAATATCCGAGGATGCTACATATTTCTAGACCTTCAGCAAATATGGTCATCATTAGCTCTTAGGCAAAACAGACATAAAAACAGCGGATATACCCCACAGAAGAATCTGCAATAGTGAGCCAGTGAGCATCCCAAGTTCTTGGAAAATCAAGCTTGCAACTGTCAGTGATGTACGTCATCAATCAGGCTGTATATGCACAAAACCGGCATTTCCCTTTTCCGTCGCTCCGCATCAAATTCTCCGTAAGTTCCACTTGAACTTGAGTGACGTAAGTGTAGCATGCATTTCTTAGTATTAGCCAAACCATTGCTTCTTTGTGGCAGGTGAGCACTTATCAATCTTGCCCAGCGTAGATACCTATCTGTTCAGAATGAAAATAATGCAAGAATGAGGGAAGAGAGAGCGCATCTGTGTTAATATTTCCTGCGTCGAAGCTATAATGCTACTCTAGCTTAAAAACTCTCTCATATTGTTTTGAAATGAACAAGTATCAGTGAAACCAACTGGTTTCACTGATACTGGATTCAAAAAAATTGAGCTGAGAAGCCGGAACTAGAAATACTTCAAGCAAATATATTTTCTGCGTTACTTTATAACTATAATAAACAAAGCATATAATAAAACACTTACGCACAACAGCGGACTTTAAATACAATATTATAATTAGTTCGTTGTATAGCTGTTAATTATGTAGGTACAGAGCAGTTAATGAGCTGCGAAATTATTAGCTAGACATGCTCCGGCGACTCCACCCGGATATTCTGGGAAATCCCCGGTCTGGTTACAATGTATTACAGTCGCGAGCGTAAATATCAACGTATAAACAATGCGATTTGGAACTTTTAATTATATTTATCAAGTCATTTATATTAACCCTTTTGCGGTGTCAGTTTTGATAGTTCATATTGTGAGCAACTTAAGTGACCATGGATACCAATGTCTGCTTCGTCCGCTCCTAAGTTGACATTTACGTTAAGTACGCTGAAAATATATTTGCTCTGCGTACCTCTAGTTCCGTCTTCATAGCTCTACTTTTGAATTATATAACTGGTTTAACTGAAACTTGTTTAATGCAAAACAAAATGAGAGTGCTTTTAACTAGCATAGCTTCGACGCACGAAATATTATTATAGTGTAGAATTGTTTGGGTAGAGAGTCAAGAGACGCAAACACAGGTGCGCTCTCTCTTCCCTCATTCTTGCATTAGTTTCTTTCTCTATTAGTCTCATCTATTAGTCGGCTGCTGGGCGTAGGGTCCTGGTTTTGATATAAAGCGCGAAGAGATTTTAACCGACTTCACAAAAATATGACAAGGTTATAGATTCACCCTTCATTTTTTTTTTAATGATAAATTAATGACAGATGACGTTTATTTTGCAAATACTTTAACACGTTTAAAAAAAAAATCTACATGAGGCTGGTGTTTTTTTTTCCTACCTGACTACTCTAAGAAGAAACAGTCGGAACAAAGTTAGACGTCAAACATAATCTTGGACAACTTACATGAGGACTACGCAGATTAGTGTCTGAGATATCCTTTTGAATAAAGAACACCTATAATGATACAGGGCGATTACAACACCAACTTTTGAGGCTGACTCATTTCTGATGAATTCGTTCGGAGCATTCACCTCACACCTGTGATGTAAACTTTTTTAATATTCAGTGACCAAGGTAACTAGAAGACCACAGTCTATGAACAAATGTGTTGAAACTATTCTTTTAAGGTAAGGCCAAATTATGATGACCAATATGACATGTGATAATAGGCCTTCTGTGCTGGGGTTTCCTTCACTGACTATAATAAGGTTCTTGACCTGATTCTGTTGAATTGAGTCACTTTTTTTTTTATTACCAGTAGGTAAAAAGATTTTTATACATACCTACATGTAATGGGTCTAAAAAAACCCCTTAATGAAACCGAAAGGCACTTGTTCTCTGCGTAATAAATGCGTTTTTTTTTGTTCTGAAGGTCAAGTTTCAACTTTTTAACACATAGTTTTTTAATACAACTTTTTATGTAACAAGGCGTCATGGAGGTATATAACCTCGACCCTTTTACTACTGGTCTACTATGCATCCATCAGCACAATGTTTTGAATGTGTTACATTGACTCCTACCTTAAACCGTGATGAGCTTGGTTGACGGGGCGCCCCCGCTGCCGGCGACGTCGTGAAGGATCGTAGTTTACACTTGTATCTACTTATTAGTCTTTTCTATTTTCTTTTTATCACACTATAATAATATCCCACCCAGCTGAAAATCTCCCACCTGGACATGAGTTGCCATGGCTGACCTGGAAGTCTTTAAACAGACTCCGGACCCAGGTTGGACGCAGCAAGGAAAACCTGCTCAGGTGGAGATTCATTGATGACTCTGCCCTAGAGTGTAAATGTGGTGCTGTTCCACAAACGATGGGCCACTTAATATCGTGTCCTGCTTGTCCTGTCACTTGTTCACTACAGGAACTGATGGATGCTACCGAAAGCGCCAAACTAGTAGCTCAGTTCTGGGCCGACACAATATAGATTGCCATCGACACGCTAAGAAGAAGATAATAATATTATGAAGGCAAAAGTTTGTATGTGTGTATGTTTGTTACTGCTTCACGCTCAAATCGCTTAACGAATTTGGATGAAATTTGGTATCAGGATAGCTTATATACTGGATTAACACATAGGCTACTTTTTGATCCCGGAAAAATGCGATGTTTCCGTGGGTTGATCAAATAAATACTAGATCATTCTTTTTTCCAAGTTTCAGTTCGTGTAAAAACTTTTTCACCACAGCGCGGGTAACACCGCGGGCGCAGCTAGTGGTTCCATAAAAATGAAAATCAGTCCCTTCAAATTAATCCACTTCCTTTTTAATTATTTTGAACGGAACCCTCAGTGTTTCATTCAGATTCGTACGCACATATTATACGGTATTTTTTATTACTAAAGTCAAATAATTTGGGAAAATCCTACAATAAACAAAATTAGTCAAAAGCAGTTATGTATATCTTAATCCGGGTGCCGTTTGTAATTAAATAAAATGAAAATATTTTAATACAAGATAAAGTAATTTGCAGATTAATGTTAAGTATTAGTGAATGTTATTAAGTTTGCAATGGGAAATGCCCAAGACAAGTTTGAAACGTTTAGAAAGTGAAATGTTTCATTAGTATCTAAAGGATTAATTATATACCTGATGATTTTAATAGATTTTATTTAATAATCAAATTCATTTATTTATTTAAACTTCATGTACAGAAGTAGTACACTAGGCAGACTTGATGGCACAAGGCATTCTCTACCAGTCAACCTTTGACTTAAATAAAACATAACATCACGCCTGTAAGCCCGAAGGGTTAGGCAGAAGTGTACCTAATATCTATAAAGTATAAAGTACCCACATTTCGCCAGTTATGTTTTTAAGGCCCATGTAAAAAAAATGAAAAACCATGTGTGTGTCCCATGTATTAAATTAATGTGTTCTCTAAATAATTAAAAAAACATTCAGATTAGGTTGTCTTATCGAACTGTGAATGACTACCTCTCCAGGAAACTGGAAACCGGCATATCCTGGAATCAAAAACACAAACAATCATGTGATATCCACGCAGTTTTGTGAGGCCAATTTGTGGATGACAGTCCAGTCCCTCTCACAAAGAAGGGACTTGAGTCCCAGCAGTGGGAACGCTGATTATGCTTATCTGCCTTCTGCCTACGTAGATTCTTAGGTCGTTTTAGGTTAAATGGTCTAAGACTGCGTCGTTGATCTAGTGGTCGCAAGCGCGACTGCTGAGCATGAGGTCCTGGGTTCGATTCTCGGGTCGGGCAAAGTGCTATTGGGTTTTTCATCAGGAATTTCTCGATAGCAGCTACGGAGTCTGGATTTGTACCTGATTGATGGCAATAGGCTCGCTCCCATTACATGAGACTTAAAATCATAATTGGCGAAATGTGGGTGTATAGGTACACTTCTGCCTAACCCTTCGGGGAATACAGGCGTGATGTTATGTATGTTAAGTTGGTCTATGAATAGTGTTGAGGCTTTAGAAGTTAAACCACGTGGTTGTGTAAGTGGCGATTTATATTAAAAAAAAACTTGTGTTACATCATCATTATCTTATACAATACTAACCTATTATTAACCACAAGATGTAATAATTATAAAAATAAGCTATAACTTGAGGAAAATTCTATTTCAGAGTTCATTCAATGCGCCATCGAGATAAGAGTGAGTCAGTGAGTGTAAATAGGCACATTATAATGTACGCAAATCAATTAATTTACATTCCTTCGATACCGCTATCGTGGGAGAAAAATGCTCATAAACATAAAATATAGTGAGCACTAGGTTTGCTTTGCACACGGCTCCGCCTGCGGAATTAGGAGATGGTTGGAAATGTCCACTGTTTACTTCAAACAACTTTTTTAAATAATTTTATTGCTATTTATCGGTACGAATTTAATATAACATCATTTAATGATTGTAATAATAGACTCTGACTAATGTATGTCGCTATGGAGTTTTAATAAACAGTGAGTCATGATATTCCTGCCCATATTCTAATTTACCTATTTGCGTTCGGCCCAGCATGTCTTTAATCCTATAATGCATTTATCTCTATTAATCGTCATCTCAGGTATCACCCCTCTATAAATCAAATCATCTTTTAGACAGTACACACATTCGCTAATAAAACTTTCCTAATGACATTTTCCTCATCCAAAAAAAAATAAACGTGCAAAAAGTTATCTTTCAGTATATGTATTTTTCCACTACATATTTATTAATAAAACAAAAATCATATGGTAAGATTCCTGGAATATGGTATCTTTAGCAGATATTGGTTGAATGGTTGCTAGGCCGGTTATCTCAACTCACAGCAGTTTTCTTACATATTCACTCAATGAAATGTATCTACATATTTCCGCCAAGATTAAAGGTTATCAGTGCATTACCTTACCCACGTATTTTATTATTAAATTCTTTCTGTGTCTACGTGGTAGCTGCACCCTTGGGGTTGGACTTTGACCACAGACTGTCAACTGTCTTTCAGGCTGAAATCTATAGATACGTAGCACGTGTTTTGACTCTGTCATATTCCCGTCTTTATCTTGCACCAGTATAAGAATTGAGAACCCCTCCACCTATTGTAAGTCGGTTAAAAAGTACACATTATGGAATGTAATAAAAAGTTTGATATGATTGAATCTTGGAAAGATAAGATATATATAAAACCCAAAAATGGCACGTGTTTTAGACAGAATTTATGTTCACTAACGAAACCCAGGAAAAACCAAGACACCCTCTGTTATACTTAAGCTGCTACTGACATTTGCATCATTCTACCTACTGTCATACTGTTTGACATTGTAAGCAAATATTTCCTCTATCATCGTGGAACTAGGGAAATAACTTTATCTAAAAGATTTCCTCATTTGGGTCATGGCCGCGTGAATCAGTGACCCACAACCGCACACGCCTAAGAAAGATCTATTTCAAGCCTGACGTGTTCCCACAAACATTTAGAAAATGTTCCCGTTTAAGAAATATTTGGGAATTTATGAACATTCCTCGTTTGATTTAGTAAATTTGGGTTTAATAATTTAACGCTGTGTAAACTAACATTTGTTAAGTGTTATGTGCGGTATGTGCCTCTCCTGTGTACATTCCTAATAATTATCCGACCCACATATTGTTTGAGGGTGTTGTTTTCTTCCTACTTTTATTTTGAGGTGACCTGGAAATTACAGCCGCATTATTTACAGTTGAAAACAAACTTTTGGAATACCTTAGTCAAAGTCAATGTCGTTTATTTAAAAGAAAATTACTTTGAATGTCAAGAATTGTAAATATAATTGACTACAGACTTTACAGTTGACTGTATGTACCAATGTGGTGCTGTTAAAGTATCTCAAAAATAGAGCAACCTTGTGAGTCACCTGTAGGAGTAAATAACACCACTTTTAATTAAAATATGATAAAACGTGGATCTCATATTGAACCCTGCGGAACCCTGGTGTCTGTGAGGGCTTCCACGAGCTTTTGATTCTTAAAGAATTGGTGATTTCTACAGCACGTTTGGTACGAAAGAAAAAATGTTGTCACTACACGTTTTATTGTATTTCAAATACCAAAGTTAGTCATGATAAGAGAAACGTGTAGCCAATCATGTTTCATCATGAAGTTTATTGATATCGACATTGTCCGCACATATTTCACCACGGACTAACAGAACGCCTGAAACACTAGTTATATTATTAAAAAGATAACTTATCGGTCATTAGTATTTAAAGAATGTTAATTATTTAAGATTTCCTGACACTTCCTGACACTGGAAAGCATGCCAGATATTAATAGACCCCAAATCACTTCACGGGTGATGAAAAGTCTTTAATACATACTTCCTTAATATTATATAAAACATAACATCACGCCTGTAACCCCTAAAGGGTAGGCAGAGGTGTATCTAATGGTACACCCACAAAACCACCCATAATATTATAAGAATTAATACATTTATTAGGTTAAACTAACTATATACATTAATAATTAAAAACTATTAAACTAAAATAAATAAACTAACAACAAACGGGCATCGAAAAACTCCTCCTCAACGCTGTCAGCTGGTAATGTGCCCAAGAGACTGGCGGCGTTGCCACGTTGTATGGCAACACTTAGCCTCTGGCCAAAGTAAAAGCCAGCCCTTGGGTCACGGGAAGCGTCAACTAGGCGTTTCGAAATTTCCTTAAATAGGCTATGAGCACTCGGACCCCACACGGCCCTAGAGTTTCAACCCCAAACGGCTCGAAAATATAGTTACCACAAAGGTTTCTATATTTACGCCGCTTGAGGTTCTCTGCAGCCGCAGCGGCAGCACCAGCACAGCACGATGAGCTTGGAATATGGGATGGCGCAAGAGTATTGACGCATGTTGCGTCCCACACTAAAGGCCTACCCATCTTCCAAGGAAACAAAGACATGCCGTCCGGTCTCTTGCCATCGTCGCGTGCCAAGCCATTGGGTTCTAAAACAGCTGTGACGCCGACGGTGACAAGAGCTCGTCGGATGATGTCGTTTATATTTGCGGCTGCATGACAGGCCGTGGTGACCGAGGTTGTTGACAGCTTCACCGCAGTGACAGCGATGAGGAGAACAGCAAGCGGCACCAAGGCGTAAAGAAACAATTATGTGTTAGGCAAAGAGCGTCACTCACTGGACGCCTGACGGAGGAAATCCCTGTCGATGTAGACCGCGGCGGAGGTGGAGTGACAATCTGATCTTGGTTGACCATGGCCAGTGATAGCACAGGATAGAGAGGTTTGGAAGGAGAAAGAGGAGGGCTTTACCCAGCAATGTGACAGTCAAGAGGCTAAAAAAAAATGAGTTAGACAGACATGTCTGAACAGCAGATCCAATTTCGATGAAATTTAACAAGTAGATAATGACCTGGGTTACGAGTTACGACATAAGTATACTTTTTATCCCAATACTACGTTACCGTGAGACAATTTCCTCCGAACTAGAGAAAATTATCCCACCAGTGAAACCGTGGGCAAACGCTTGTTATTACTAATTCGGTAGTTAACATTATGACCATGTCTGAGATAGCAAGATTATGCCTGTACGCCAGGCATAATCAGCTAAAAAATATCCGAAAATCAAAAATTTTGAACATATTTATATGCAAAACACATGATGCCAATGAATGGTGCATGATTCGACTATTACGTACCTTGGCGCTGTGTCCAGCATATGAATAGTTTACTTTTCCAAATATTTGCAACTAGTTTTTAAGAAACAGAACACCATGACTTGCTGTTATATTATGGGATATGTGACTCACAGGGTTCGACAGATTTATTAATTGACTTGTTAGTTTAGTGGCCATAAGTGCTACTCCCGAGCATAAGGGTTCTGGGTTCGTTTCCTTGGTCGAGCAAAGTGTTTCTGGGTTCTATCAGGAATTTCTCAGAGGCAGCCCGGAGTCGGTATTTTTGCCCGTTTGATGGCAATAAGCTCGCCTACTATTACTTGGGTACTTAAATATAACTGATGAAATGTTGCCTTCTATTAGTTTCACTTCTGCCTTATTCTTCGGGGATAAGAGGCGTGATGTTATGAGTGTATTATCGATGAGGTACTTCAGTTTCAAAATCGTTTACCATTTAGATCCGTTTGCGCTCGCAAAAATAACAGCTCTGTTATTTTTAAATTAAAACCTAAGACGTCCTTATTAAGTCAAAGATAGTCTTTTATCTCTGAAATTCACAATGTCTTATCAGCTACCGATGCAGCAGGTTCAAGATAGATAACAATTACTGGAACTCGTAACACTGTCATTACAGAGGTTAGGTCAACAACACGACGATAGATTAGCCCGCATTATCAAGAATTATATGGAAAAGTTTACGATGGCAATTGATTTACAAAGATTGTGTAAACTTTATTGCAGCCATTGAGGATAATTATATAGAGCCATAATTTAATGAGGTGTTTTCCTGAAATAATAGCTATTTGATTTTATTTCCGGGTATAAGGGATCTTCCCGGACTATTTTTATTGGTTTTCATATCTCTAAGATATTTATCTACAACCAGCACATCGTATATTTTGTTGCACGGAGTTGTGAAGCTCTGCCGATCAATACATTTGCGATATAGATGGCAACTGTAAAACTAATAGCGCTAGCATAGCTGGTTCCAAGCATCTTCAATGCACGAAAATCTGGTAATGTCATTTAATATTTCAAAATAGCTTGACCTCATTGGTCAGATTGAGACCTAGCTATAGTGGCGCCATCTACAATTAGCTTTTAACGGTCTTTACCAATACCTTTAAGGCTTAAACACACTGCCATTTTTGCTATGCGTTGTTGATGCACGATTGCAAGTGAACGCGCTGAAAAACGAGTTTTTAGTTGTTAAGGCGGAAAATGTGTTTTCGACGAGCATCCGACGTGCCTTACACGGAAGGAACTCCGTGTGCATGTACAAGGCCCTGAACATGTGTCCCACTGACGCGACATTGCCACCTCAACCTCCTTTACATAAATTCTTCTAGCCGTCTGTGTCCAATCTTTTCAGTGCCTTGTACGCCTGTCCTTTTACTCAACCGCGACATTGCATCTTGCTGTTGAGGACCTACTGTCTATTTGGCATTACTTGCAGCTCATCCGGCTTCAACAGATGTGGTTAACCTAATCACATTTCGGTAAGTTTACCAAGCAGTAATGGCTGCAAAAACTTGACAAGATTCCTCTTCATCAATAATATTGTTATAAAAAACGTGTCTGATGTCATAACGGTTATCTAATCTCGATCTGTAACGTGTTACTTGGTAGAGATGATGACGTCACGGCCTGGTACACGGATGCCCAAACGGATAGGTCGGCGAGATCAAGACTTTTATTACGTCATCGTTGTTACGCTGATTTTATTGACGATCGTTTTAAGTATAACCAGATGAGATTAAACCCACCGTCATGGAACAAGTGAGGCGAACAATGATGTTGCATTTCAGGGTATTAGGCCTTTATCGAAACGAGCGTTGACTGAAATATTGTAATTCATCATTTTGGAAATAGTTTCACTTATGTAAAGAAGCTAACCATTATTGAATTAAGTTGAGTTGAATTCAAATTAGTTTTTGATGACTATATGTATAGATTGCGGAATTGATTTTGCCATGATAAAGTACACCAAAAATTCAGCATAAGTAGTTTATTGTGCAATGCACATTAAATATCTAAGCACTTATATTCTAACTGAAAACAACATTACCGTATCATTTCTTCATACTTATTTATTGTAAGTAGGTATAGGAAAAGTTTCGACAATGCGGTTAAACATTACAGCTAATAGTAGGTAAGGCAAATACCGCGAACATAATCAATTAATCTTCCGAACCACAATATAAGCAATATCGACAATATAAACCCAATAAATTCCTACTGTTTATGTCACTATACTATAGATTAATTTACTATAGATTACGATTACACACAACAATATCACTGCAAATCGAAATACGACTACCACCTGGCAGAAACAAGTTCACGTGTTGGTATCCATATTTCTCATTATACATAGTCGTCGAAGAGCAGTGGTGGCCCAGTGGTAGCGACCCTGACTTACGAACAGTAAATCGTGGGTTCGAACCTAGGCAGGCGCATTACTTTGTGTAATTTATTGCATCACCACTGCTCGCAAAAACGGTGAAGGAAAACATCGTGAGGAAACCGGCATGTCCTAGAACCAAAAATTCGAAGACATGTGACATCTACCAATCCACACTGGGCCCGCGTGGTGGATTATAGCCCATGCCCTCTCTTAGAGAGGAGGCCAGTGTCCCAGCAGTGGGAACATTATAGGCTGATGATGATGATATTTTGTTGTGCAATAAAGTGATAGGTATGTATTCAAATCTTTACCTAATCACAGACATAGTTATTTCAATTCGATGACATGCTAGCCAAATTATGTACCTATGGTGACTCAAAGATTACCTACCTGTTGTAATCTATTCTACATATTAAAGTTCAATATATCCACGTAATTAAATATTTCGAAGTTTATCTTTTCAGGCTAAAATCTAATTGACTAATTACTGAAATAAACGTAACAAACAAAATAATGACGATTGAAAGGTGATCGGTACAAATTTACATCTCCAAACAGGATACTAAAGTATAAGGAAATCTAAAACCAGAAACTGAAAACTTGCCGAGACATACTGAAGTCTCATACTTACTACAAGTCAGTATATTGGTACACTATTAGAGGATGTTACAAATAAAGTACGACTTCAAGTTCCGAAGTAATGTTCCCTGATAATGCCAAAAGAAAACGCGCTCACGTGAGCGAAGCCGCGGGCACAGCTAGTACTTTCATAAAAGTACGAGACTTCAGTATGTCTTGGTTGTCTTGGTCGCACTTAATAAAGTGCGAGCGAAATCAAATTATTTTGCTGGTAATTGTTATTTCAGCTGAAAGTGGGCGAGACCGACAGCGAGGTCTGCCTCTACTGTATCATAAGGTCTAGGTTGTCAATGCAACAATCAAACATTCCTGGAGACAAGATGAAATCCAATTTTTTTGTAGATAACGCATACTTCATGGTAGGTACTGGTATATAAGTCTATAAGTCTAGACCCTGATATCACAAAGCAAACTGTACTAACGACATCTCAGGGGACCCCCATCTTCAAACATGCTCTCTCACACTTATTTCCGTTTCCTACAAGTTTTTCCTGTTACCTTGGAAACTAGAACCACGTGTTTTCTATTACGGCGCGTGCGCACGGGGCTTTCTAAACCGGACAAATACAGGCAAGTAGAGGCATGTCTCTATTCACACGTAACCGTAGGGAGGTGAAGTATGAACTTCGATATGACGTCACTGATAAGAGCTACGTGCCAGACACTGCGCATGCGACTGTTCATTCACTATCATGCGATCATTTCGTGAACGTTTTGTTTTCGAGGCTAATAGGTTGGGCACATGAAAGTGGGATTTTCCAATTTTCGTATTGCACCCATTGAAATACCTGAGGTTATGTTGCTCTGAAAATACTGAAATAGTAAAGAAATCCCCAACGTTTCAAAGGTCAATAGGCTCTCTAAACAAGAAAGAGACCCGAATAGTGTCAGTCTTTCCTCATTCGTATCTTGATCTTGAACTCCAGCTCTACCAAGGTGAAGAATTTGAACGGCAAAAGAAGCCACTCAAATCAGGGCCAAGTCAAGATTCCATTAGCCTTCAGGTCGTGGTTTGGGATAGAAAAAGATGAAGAACTAGTTGACACAATACTATGTCCGTGGAACCAGGAAGAAGGAAGCTGCTGTGGATCCATCTTTTTTTTCGGATGGGAAATCATCGAATGACTTCTCCCGCTCTGGGCAGAGCGGAAGGGAGTGTCAAACTTGTACTGATTAAAACCCATCCATGTTCCTTCCTTGTCCTTTGTGTGATCCAGGGCCGCGGTATCTCTTTCCAACAGTCCCGCAGCCCTGGCAGGCCCCTGCAGGCCCCTCCCTGTTTGCTGACATGTGTGGATCCATCTTACTCTTACTTATTCTACATGAAAGGGATCCATCTTACTCAATAAATTAATGTTTTATTATACAGTTTCACTTGAAAAAAACCGTTAGTGACCGCACGTGCGATAAGGCACGCGTACGTCACTTTGGAACCGACCTCCAAAAAAAATAAAACTTGTTATAGATATCTGTGAGTGAATCACAAGTGATGTTGCCATGTGGACCGTATCGTGATTGTTTAACTGATCATGTTATACTCTGTCGTAGGCCCGGAGCGGTACTTTAGCACACGAAATAGGGAATTCAATTGAATCAACACGAGAGGGTTATGAATTTTATTTGGAAGTTTTTGCGTTTTTGAAGAAATAAAATAGGTACCATACCTAATTTGTTTCGAAAATCGACACGGAAAAAACAAAACATGTAACTTTCAGTATCTTTAGTTACGTGCTACAAGGTAAAAATAAGTGAAAACTTTTCAATTATTTTTTCCATCAGAATTTTCTGTGCGCCGTAGGTAGATTTATAATAAAGAAAATCTATCTAGGTGAAATCTTCCCCTCTACTCCATGTGCTTTGCTTTTTCTACTTTCCCCAAATTATATTATTCATTCTTGTTCAAATAGTGGTGTAATATCACGTTGTGTCGCATGTCGTCCTCATAAAAAACGCAAGTCATCAATGTTGTCATCTTACTTACGAATGTGTAATCCGCGAACTGGAAATAGAAGTAGATAATTATGTAGATTTAATTCGCTGCCGACCTGCCGCATCCCGCGTCCCGCATGCCGTGCTGTAGTGTCAAGTCGAGACTTGTAATTGAAGCGATAGGATACGTGACTTGTTATCTGCCTACGACCATTTTAAACGGGTCAATGCAAATGATTTACGAACAGATTGATCTAGTTACTGGTTACTGTCAGTTTGTATCGTGTCACCCTAATTCCAATGGGCAAATGAGCGGGAAACCGGGGGTGGGGTGGGGGTTTTCTGAGAATAGCTGCGACAAAACAAACGACCAGTGATCCACATCACCCATGGATCGCAAAAGCTGAATTAAGACTCAAGAGTTTAGGACGGAGTCGAAAGAAGTTGTCTTTGGTATTCATTATTTTCAGTACCTTCTGAATTCGGGTGACCTGAGACCAGGACCACTCAGACAAGTCGGAGTTTGTACCTCTGCTAACAATGTCGTGAGAAACAGTTAAGTATTTTCATTTAGGTAATTTCAATTCTTCTGACAATACCGTCTACTGTGTGTCACTATTTCATGAAACAGAGCCTTCTGCAAACACTTCAGGCTTTATATTATCAATAGACCAAAGACTTGAAGCTACTTAAAAAATTGTCATCCAAAATGTCGTTGCGTCATTGGAAAATTGTGTAAGACTTCTCAGAAGCAACGTATGATAAAAAAGGTTCAAGGCTTTGCTAAAAATAGTTGTAACAGTAATTATTTTTAGATAAGTTTTATCTTTACTATCGTCATGTCTTAATTAATTCGCTACTGCTAGAGCTGTAAGAGCTGTGGGTGTCTACGATGACATTGTACACATTCTACTGAGTGTTAATA
Source organism: Lycophotia porphyrea (assembly GCA_950005105.1). Classification (NCBI taxonomy): domain Eukaryota; kingdom Metazoa; phylum Arthropoda; class Insecta; order Lepidoptera; family Noctuidae; genus Lycophotia; species Lycophotia porphyrea. Next base: position 876,611 of record OX465392.1, read on the forward strand.
ATATCGGTTGTTTGTTACATCAACTTACATCACATGATCATGAATCAGTTTGCATTATTTGTTTTAAAAGGTAATTGAAATACCAAGTTGAAGGAAACTGGCACTCTGTGTCATATAACTAGCCGTTTCCCAACTATGTTGAGGTCGGCTTCCAGTGTATCTGGATGCAACTGAATGTGAAAACCAGTATTTTATTTATTTACATGGAGGAAAAGCCAATCTGACCTCCATAACCCACTTTACCCAGTCATACGACACCAAGTGGAAAGGCTGATCAGACTTTCGGACTTCAGACTTTACGTAATGACTGCCAAAAATCTTCAAATGGCAGCCCGGACCAACGGCTTAACGTCTTTCTGAGACACGGAGGGATTTTGGTACGTAATGATTGATCACCAATGGTCATCCATCCGCGAACCAACCGCGACAACTGTTGCTTATACTTCAATCGACCTGTGCGGCTGTTATTACTTACCAAAGAGCTCCTAGAAAGGTTAAAGGAAACTGCCACTGTACTATAAAAAGCCACATGGGAGAAATCCCGGCACTTAAATTGTTAATTACACATTTTATCATTAACTCTCATTTATAGCTTCTCTATTTTTACGAGCCTAACCGGATAGTTAAGTCCTCGAATTATTTATTAAGAACCTTAATTACTCATTACTGTTAATTAATACAGACATATTTTCAAGTAGAACAAAGCTTAAGCAAGAAGCCTGTTCAGATTAGTCTGAAACCTCATGAATAAGTTATGAATGTAGATTTATGCTCGATCACCGTTCTCAGAACATTGGCTACAGATTTCAGTTCATGTAAATGCTACCTAATATGATTGAACTTCCTTAGACATGATTCATATTGAAGACACGTGTAGGTATGTACCCCTATAGCGAAAAGCTAGTAGCAATACAAGCTAAAATAGCGTAAGCAAGCGTACAAGCTGTCAAGTTTTCTTTTTTTGTTCTGTTCTGTTGTATTCTAAATGTTTTGTAATGTATTTGTATTATTTTTTTTATTCTAATTTCGTATGCCGGTCATGTCTCTGCGACAAATAAATGTTTTTTCTTTCAATAACTAACCGTCTATATTGATAATTAAAATTGACTTTAAATGATTAACAAAGACATAATTGGTAGGTAATGGTATGGAAGGTTTAGTTGGCATGGAAAATCATATTTTCAGAGGAGGGATTTGAGTTTCTTTTCAAATTACAATTAGTATTTTCTGAGTGATGAAGATACATGTATAATCTCAACATGAATGATGTAACCAAGATTTTGTAATAATATTTTGATTGAAAAGAGTGTCCATGGAGTTTCTTGCCCATTCTTCTCCATAGAGATCTACGCTTTGGAATGGGCAACTACAGTACTTTTTCAAGTAATTATGCCTTGTGACTGTGACTGTAGCTGAGCCTTCTTTGTTTTTCCGACATTCAAAAGTGCTTGTAATGGTCTAATTGAAATAAATGCTTTTGAGTTTGAGTTTGATGACAAAAACTGCTTCAGAAACGATCTATCCGACTTAGTGACTTCTCACCCGGCAAACACGTTTCAGTCTACCGCATAGGAACTCGACAGGTTCAATAAACCTTTTCCTTAACTACACCTAGTCTAGACAATACACGATGCAATTACAAATAAGAACAAGCTAATAATAACTGCGCCATTTTTCCTTATCGTTCGAGGTGAACTACTAACGACCCGTCACTCTCTCGACTCGTAGTTGGTAAATGGCAGAATATTTCAGAGAATAGCTTTCACTGGTCTGATGCAACTCCGTCGAATGTCGCATCAAGTTCAACATTCGTGGACAATGACGGATGTTGGTGATATTACGGTACTTCGACGAATTGGTGTTACCGGAATACCGGCCTTGTTCACGACCTTTGGACGAAACGGTTATAAAATGTGTCTTGTGGATCATCTTTCCAAGTATTTTTACATCAGAAGAATGTCAATTTTAACTTATGATTCAGGAAATTCAAATTTTAAGAAACGCCTTTTTAAGAAGCGATGTAGCTGACATGGGTATTTGTAATTAGGTGCTGCCAGCATACAAAAGCTTAACACTTACCAACGCAGTTTTTAAGAGTAAGACCATTTCCAGCTTTTTCTCTCACCAAAATCCGGTTAATCCGGAGGTCCGGCATTTCTCCGGCTTGAATGGGCAGTGTCGCGCCTGCGCACACTGTGCTGTGGAAGTGCGAACGGCACGCTGTCGCCACGTGCGCGCCGAGGTCGTGTCGACGACCCCAGACATAATAGCGTAAGTTGTACGTCTCGCAGGCCAAAATCAACATTAAATTTAGAAATAGACGGTTGAAAATGCAATGGCTTTGGAGAAAAAGCTCTCATGATTTCCTTCAGATGAAACGTTAACTTTAAATGTAGTAAAGTAGAGTTTGTTTTAGCTAAGCAATGTACAGAGTTATAATGTAAAGTGTTGGCAGTTGTTTGAAGGATGCAAACCACGGTATTTCATTCATGAAAGTACAAACGAGGTCGTCGTAGTACTATGTGCGTAGTTTGCGTTCAGAGATAAACTAATCAGCGTTAGATAAGCGTGCCGAGAGTTTAACTAACTCTAGTTAGTTTGCAGATTAGCACCTAATTAGTAATATATTTAGGTATGTATTAGTTCGGATTACTTACTCGTTTTAATATGACTTTCTGAAATCTTATTATCTTAATGCATTAAGTCATTATTGTTATTAGGTGTCAACTCACTTAATTTAATTTGTAATTGGGCATTAAAAAGATAAAGCTTGGCGCACTTGAGTAATTAATAACTACTTTTTTTTCCCAAGGAAAACGAATAATTGCTTTCTTCATTAATAAACTTTCCAGATAAATAATTAATTAACGGATTAGCGAAATTGTTAACTTTTCACTCCTACGCTATGAGGATTGTAAGATTCTTAATTGAGTACCTACCTTAGTCAAGCTCATGCCAAAAAATTATGTGCAATTTTTTTCACAGATGCTCTTATATCTACAATGTAAATACATATGTCCACTTCTTTACATAACACTACCGGGACTGTTCCTATAAGCAACATACCAAAGACAAATAGCGCACCTCTCTTTTCGAAATCGAATAAAATTGGCCGCTGCAAACAAGCCCAAGTTTTACATCAGCCGGCACTCGAACTCAAGGCTCATTATAACAATATAAAGGTCATTTAGTAACACTATTGCGTTAGACACAATACACCTCATCATCACGTGCTTGATGTGTTCAAGTGTTTGCTCGGAGAAAGTGCTGATGTTCTGCTGATGTAGATTTCACTTTTTATCTTTGTGACGTCAGTTTCCGTCCATCTACGTAACACCAATATAGTAAAGCAATTGACCTACAGTTGTATCTGAACCAGACAATACCAGACTGATCAGTTATACACATCGTGATTTGTGAATTTTCGTGGGTGCCTATTGGAACAATTGGAACTTATGTAAACACCTATTAGGTATAGTAGGGTTTTTGAACAGTCTGCTGGCCTTATGGGTCTGCCGTATTGTAGGCCCCTAGGCACGCCACTGTTAGGTGTAGGCGTTACTGATACCCAGAAGCCTGAAAGTCTGTCAAATGGTCTTAGTTGACAGACAAATGTGAAAATACAAACGTAAATTGGTCTAGACGTAGGGTTTTCAAAGTCCCGGGACACGAGACAGCCTACAATCAAAGTCCCGGGAACCCCCGGGACTTCGGGAATTTTGAGAACGAAAATTTTTTAGTTTTTTTTTTTGGGAAGGGTAAGCTTTTTTTTAACAATTTCAAATGAGCAATTTTAATTTTTGTTTTAATTTCTGGTGAAAATTATTAAAAAAAGCCTTTTTTTTAGTAAAAATCAACTTTTATTAAACAGAAAATTAATTCTTAGTAACTTTTATGTTAATTTCAGTCTAAATAATTGCTTTATTTATTACTTTTAATCACACACAGATTCACTTTTAAGCAGTTAAATTTTATATTTAATTCCAAACTTTCTGTACGTTTTCCGGTTGCTTCAAACAACTGAAACTCCTTTTTTAATGTTGCCCTTTTTTTCCACAATCTCGGGTACATTTTCTAGGATATTTTTTATTGTTTGTTCCATTTAATTTACAAAAGACTCGCCAGGCTGGATGTGTACTTGAGAGCTACTGGTACTAAGTTCAGCGTCCGTTATTTCCGCATCTGGTGTCTAAATACAAGGGATATTTTCGAAAAGCCTACAATGTGTACTCAGTAGTTACGTAGTAGACCAAGTAATTATTCATTAAACTAACAGATAGTGGTAGGCTCCTTCAATTATTTGAATATAAAAATGATTACATAACAATTTCGACAATGTTGTCTCGTCTCGCGGCTCGACCCGAAAGTCCAGGGACTCGAAACAACTAAAATTACGAAAAGTCCCGGGACTTCGAGACACGAGACATCCCGGGACCCAAACCCTATCTAAACGAGACTTCACATAATAAGCTTTCTTGTAGCTTATATCAATGCAATACATTTTTGACTTTTCCATCCCCATGATTGTTAGTAAATTATTAAATATTTACCTACTTATATTTTCAACCAGGCATTAAGTATTCTTAAACACAGGCAAGCCAATATGAGAAAGAAAAACCATTAAGAATGTCGTATCGCCTGGGAACTCGCCAAAAATCATATACTTATTTGGAGCAAAAAATTACAGATCTCATCAATTGCTCCATACATACACTACGCCGACTACGCGTCATAGGACGGATAGGCAGTCAGATAGGAAAGTCACATCAACATCTTCGACTATAATTTTCCTTTAATAAAAAAGCCGCGGCCGTCAATGGTTAAAATTCCATTTCGTAAGTTTGATACTGTGACCAAAAGTTTCGGAAAACAGACACGTACATGCTAAGAATTAAAAGCAAGTTAACTACGTCACTCGGAGAGTATACTAGTACAGTAGAATGTACCTGTAACAGGTAAAATATCATTACGTTGGTGCTCGGAGGTAGAATCTAGGCGATCGTGCGTTGCATCTGAATGCACGGGCGTAATAACTTGGGGATTGACTTGTTTTTGTTGCAAGAACGCAACTGCAATGTCTTGCTAAGTATAGATAAAGCTGCATGAGTACAACATATAATTATGTGCCTTGAAGGAGAAACTGGTAATTGGTGAGTTTATGTTCAATACTTATGATTAATATTTACTGGGTTGCTCATCCTTGAGCAACCCAGTAAATATTTCGTCGTACTATATTTTTCATCTTTGTACAAAGGAAACACTTACACATGTTTAGTGGCCATTGCTTCCAAAGGATTTCTAACTCTACTAGGACCTCTCACCGAGATTGACTTGTCTATCTGTTATATCAATCTAGCTAAAGCTAGATGGACTGTGTGAAGGATATGGCTAGAAAGGAGGTGTCTGTTGAGATGAGTAATAGAGAAGTATGGGAGAAGAAGACATGCTGCGCCGACCACAAATGAATTGTGTTAAGGACAAGAGAATGATGATGTCTAGTCCCTCTGGAAGGCCTGCAGGACTGAAGTTTCAGGCTATGGCCAACCAACTTCAAAGTTGCATAACCTTGTGCATTTGAATAAAAAATCGTGAGTCACTGTGCCTACATTTTTTTCTAAAGTTCAAAGCTATGATACAAGATAGTAATGACACGGATGAGTTGCGCAACTTTTTGAATGATAAGTAGATTTTTCATAGTATTATAAGTAGGTACTTTATAACAGTTTGAAGCCGAAGGGTAATGGTTCTTCCCGTCATAGCGATATTTTTTTTGTTTTAGACCATAGAATAGAATAGAATAGAATAGAATATTTTTATTTCAGACCGGAGTCCATAGGGTTAGTAACAATTTTAACTTAAATGCTAGTGTTAGTAGGTTACAGGCACATAGATATATATCTGGGAATCTTCTAGTTACGGAAATATTGGAAGTCAAAGTTTCAACTGTTACACTACTTTTTTTTAAATACAAGTTTAGATACCTCCATGACCCCTGCACTACTCAACGCATCCTGTTTAGCACAATGTTTTGAGTACCTCACATTTTCAAATTTTTTTTTAGCCCAGAGTTACTTAGTTGCTTGGTTGACGGCTTCTTGAAGGGTCTGTTTACACCTGTTATAGGGTTTAACATTAAGAATATTGCTGCTACAAGAACCGTTTTCCGTTAATAAATCGATAACCGCACCATCTGCCAATTTTTCCCAACTTTGCAGTCTAACCGGATGCAACTGAAGACCAGTATTTTATGCTGCGGCTGCCTATCTGACCTCCACAACCAAGTTACTGTAAAACGATAACCCCTGGTAAGGCTGGTAATTTATCAGTAACATTCCCACTGCTAATTAGTCAAACATGATACAAAAACGAGGCGACGCGCGACGACTCATTAATGCAGACAAAAAATTCTTAGAAAACCGCAAAATACAGTAACTGGCATATTTGGTAAGACAACGTAATACTATGATAATACATGATAACATGACAGCCGTCGCCGCCGTAAGATTAAATAATAACAAATCGTAAAACGACTAAACACCGCATACGCACAGATGTACACTTTTACGGTGACGTGCGAAAAATGCGTGACTCATAGAATTCGGAGTCTCGGTGCGACATGACGAAAATAAGAATGAGAACTAGATGACGTAGATACGCAGGTACTCGATGACATGTGCTAACATTTAGAGATAATAATTTCACAGGCTGAAGTGATGTGTAATAGGAAACACTGCGGTAGATACTTTATCAGGTACCTGTGACCTAAGATGATGAGGTCTTTTTCAAGGAAATTCAAGGAAAACTTGCCGCTAGCTTGTAGCTGAAATCTGTTAATGAAAATATTCGAAGTGTATGTTTCAGGAACATTCTCGAACGGTTTTGATTTAATTAGGAAGTTTGATTAAAGTGCAAATTAACCTTAGGAAGTAATACGTGCTTTGGTATAAACATGCTAGTCCCAATCTTTAACTTGAAAATTGACAGGAGCTCGACTGAATAACGCAGAGTATGTGCTAAATAACAATTATAGCCATCAACTTTAATGGGTGCGTTAATAGGTGTGTGTGTTCCCAGAACTATGCGTGTCTGCGTCTGCGTGACCCCCCCCCCACTGTTAGGCGGCTGGTCAAAGGTAAACCTGCTCTTGGTTGTGAGTCAAGCTGTGTGCTAGGTGTATGATATCTTGCAGCGGGGTCGTTCATTTTTCCGGGAAACTGATTCATTCAGTCACCTGGCCAGCTTGGCTTAGAGTAAGGTGGAGAAAAGAGAGGCGGCAGTTTTTTGCTGTGATCGGCTAAAATTGTAGGTTTCAAAGACGAAAATATAAAAAGCTAAATCAATAATACAAATTCACTAAAAGTTTTCGGCTGATTGTATGTACCAAAGTATAACGTAAACATATTACTTAGAACCATTCTGTCATTAAACCATCGTTTTTATCAACGTAGTAACAGGGTTGTGAAATTCAGATAAGCAAATTGCTTCGTGTTAAATACTGGTATTTGTTAGACTGGAAACCGACCCTACCGTTGTTGGGAAAAGGCTAGGTAGACATGGGTACTTATGTGATAATAACGAGCTATTAATCAGAAAGCGAGATATAGATAATGAAAAATTATGAGATTATATAAGGAAAATATACACTTCTGGACACATCTATTGGCCCACCTTGTATTTTCAGTTTCGTTTGGTCCTAGCTAAAATTTTATATTAGGTCGAGCAAAAAGTTTTTATGCAGTTTTGGACCTGGCACATTCACAATTTCATTCAATAGTCTTTTTTTGAATTTCGAACACAGAATTTAAAGAAACAAAAGACAATTTGGAGCCTGTTTGTTGATATCAAACAATCGAATACTAAGAAAACTTGGTTTTATTGGTTAACTTGGATTTAATTCTTGAAAAAGTGATTGATATCTTCGGTTTTGCAACAAACATTACTTATTCTTAACATTAAGGTGAGGTTCTATCAATAATCTATGGATACTTCACCTGAAGTCGCCGCCCAAGCTGTGGCACTTATTCAGGCCGGACACAGCCAAAGAAACGTGAGTGCTCAACTTAATTTAAGTCGATCTGCGGTCCGAAATGTTTATCGGAGGTAACTAGAGACTGGCGGCTTTGTTCGTCGCCAAGAAAGGCCACGATATCGGGTCACAACTGAAAGGCAGGATCGATTCATCGTGACGACCAGCTTGAGAAATCGTCACCTTACCTCCATTGAGATACAAAACCAACTTCGCGACTTCCACGGAGTATCTGTGAGCGGTCGAACTGTTCGGAGAAGGTTAAAAGAACGCGATATGGTACCACAAAAGCCAGCTAATGGGCCCAAACTAACGCGAGCCCACCGAACAGCGCGCCTTCATTTCACACGCAGTCATTTAAATTGGACACGGCAAGATTGGAGCCGTGTACTCTTTTCTGATGAGTCTAAAATTGTGTTACATGGCAATGATGGAAGGAAGAAGGTCTACCGACGTAAGGGAGAGCGTTTCGCACAATGCTGCTTTGAAGAGAGGGTTGCTTATGGCGGTGGCTCATGGACTGTCTGGGGCGGTATATCCGCGAGCGGCAAACCCCAACTTGAGGTTGTTACAGGACGACGGCTGCCAACATTAAATGCTGAAAGGTACATTCGTGAGTGCTTAGAACCTCACGTGATACCATACGCGGACTATGTGGGCCCAAATTTCCTTTTTATGCATGATAATGCAAGAGCCCATGCGGCCGGCATCGTCAGGGAATATTTTCGGGATGTGAACATCACAGTTATGGACTGGCCAGCCAGAAGCCCAGACATGAACCCCATTGAGCACATGTGGGACGAGCTAAAAAGACGTATTAGGGCTCGTCAGCCAGTTGCCCAGACGATGCAGGAGTTGAAAACTGCCATAGAAGAGGAATGGGAGATGATCCCTCAAAATTTCATAGAGCGGTTGATAAACTCTATGCCTAATCGTATGAGAGCTGTGGTAGATGCCCATAGAGGCAACACGCGTTATTAAATTAAACCTTTATTTGATAAAACATGTTTTTTATTCAAAAATCAATTGCCTTTAACAAGGCGCATATCCGACTTGTTAGGCGTAGCTCCATGTCGTATGGTATTCTGAATTCAAATTTAAAACAATACGATCGAAAAAGATGGTAAAATGTATCAGGTTTAAAACTGCATCAACAGTTTTTGTTCAATCTAGCAATCATATTTCGGTAGGGGCCATCGAAACCTAAACTCTAAGGTGGGCTAATAGATGTGTCCAGAAGTGTATTTAACTTAAAATAACTACATTGTCACCATGCTTGCGGATGTTGTCAAGGCACCAAATCTTTTCCACACATAACTAAAATGATTGCTACAGAGTAAAAGAACATTCGACGTAATTAATTATTTTTGTTTTTATTTTCAATGATTACATAATTATCAGTATCCGTAAATTAATGTAAAAGCATATTGCGCGTCTTGCAATCAGTAATCGTTGATCTGTGACCGATACGTTGACTACTCGGTCGGTATCAAGCTGTGGTATCGGTATCATCGATCTCTACGTGAAAGGATTTTCCAGTCTGAATGATTAACAGGATCTACCTATAGTCAGTTCTTGTTAATACCTATAGAACCTTGGCTTTTTTTATAAAAAAACTTAAAAGAATGGTGAAGGCCAGTCTTCAATGAGAAATGATTTATGACTAAGTTTTTTTAAGAAGAAATAACACCACGACGTTAACACATGTCATATAGAATTAAAATGTAAAAAATTAGGACTTTCTTAACATAATTCTAAGTATCGAATACAACATTTGAATGTTCGTTTGAATTCTAAGTATCGAATACAACATTTGAATGTTCGTTTGAATTCTAAGTATAGAATACAACATTTGAATGTTCGTTTCTCCATGCCCGATTGTAAGTAAGTATGAAGTAAGTATTGAAAGATTTCGCCTATTTTAGCCTAGTAGACGGTAAGTATACCGTCTACTCAAAAATAGGCGAAGACTTTCAAATCGCGAAGTCCGAATTTACGGTTTGTGGGCTTAATATTTTACACTAGCGCGAAATGATAAAACTACAACCTCGTTCTTCAGGCATAAAGCTAAGGAAAAAATAAAAATAAAAAACCTGTACCTAATTGTTCATTGATTGTAAAATGAACGCCCAAAAGACGATTATCTAACGTATGAGAGAGTGTAGCTAGAAATTCTATTTGATTTGAGTTACATTAAAAGATATATATATTCCTAAAAACAACAAATGTGCATAATCTTGTGTGTACTTAGAATAATTCTCAACTTGAAGAAAATTTATTGGCAAAGTCATGTTTAATCTTATAAGTATTCATGAATCTTTAAGCTAACAATCAACGTTTTCATAAATAGCCCGTTACACAGACAGCACTAAACTCGTGTACATCAGTGACGTAGACAGACGAAATCCTCACATATTTGCTCACGAGAGCGACACTACTATGTACTAACGACTCATGAATGACTGATAAGTGATAACGAGGTACACATATTATGTATTTATGACGAACTATCAATGACATAGCCGCAGCGTAGGCAGCCACTTATTTTACATTGATAGATCTGATTATGCTGTTTAAGTTTAGGAGATTATATCAGATTTATGTGTCGATAATTTATTAGGTTTGCAAATGTGATGATAGCGTGTGTCGTCATTTTTGTAGTATCTTACATGGAATGTGCGAACCGGTATCAAGGGACACCGGTAATACCAAAAGGTTTGATAATGTGTTACGAATACAGAGAACTACTTGAAAATTTCAAGTGATTATAATTTTTCGGGTTTTTAATCATTTCGTCGCTCGAATACGTTATTACAAAGGTGATGGCTAACTAGAACCCGCCTATACATCTGGCTACAATTGGCCTATAACGTTACCACTGCTATGATCCAGGGCTTCTCTCTATTAGGATTGGCTTAATCTAAGACCCAATAAGGGTTGCTGGATGGCACATCTTTTCATTTTTGGTCTCAGGTCACGCCGATTTGCCATCGAAACCTGCCAAATCCGATTGAAGCAAATGAGTCTACTTTGACCCCTACCACCGATATCGCATGGCATGTCGCCACTCGCGCCACCCGTAGCGCGCGAACAAATGTCATAAAGATAACTGAGGGTTCCTGTCGGAACGTGAAGACTGCACTATTATGTGAAATACCCATTATGTCAGCGTCACCGTCACCGACCATTTCATCACTAAACGCAACAAATAACCGTCCACCTCCTAATATGGGCACCGGCATTTCAGAACCATGAAAGAACTTCCTTCAAGTAACACTCTTGTTTGATTTTAGTCATCGTTTGATCGAAACCGTGGCGCCGTCATTTGGCAGGTGCGAATGAATGACTTTTAGATCTTTACATTTTGATAAAAATATAAACGTATTAGGATTTTCCTTAAAAATGATTCAGGGTTGCTGATTGGTTTAGGGACTTTTGCACTCGCCTTCTTTTTATCGCGTAGCAATTAGGACTCAGACTGTGTTGAATAAAAAAATGCAGGTAACCACAACCACTCAAGTTTTAAATAGCTTATTTAAAACATAAACTTTATTAAAATGGTAACATCTAGGTGTATTTATGTAAATTGAACTAAATGCCTAGTTAATAAAAGAGTTTATTAGACTTTTGTAATAGAATCCGCAGCTCTCAATAGGACAGGGGAGATATTTTCATCTCTTTACGACGGAACTCCCACTCAATTTGTGCAAGTTTTAAAAAGATATTCTATTCCGAGCTACTCTGGATTTAAATTAGGGTAATTAATGAGGAGATCACTCAGCATTCCAATGGACTTATTGAAAACATTTCCCCATAAACTGTTTACGGCCGATCGGCGTGGGAAATTCTGTGGAAAGCTGGTGTTTACGCAAACCTATATTAACTCGGTAGTAATCGCTGAAATATTCGAATTATTCGCTTTACACACATGTTCGTCGATCGTTACACTTATCATTGCATCAAAGCGACTGGTGTTTGTGCCAGACGGTTCTCAGCTCCCCACTAATGACAGCATGTCGGCAAATAAAAATATCGAAATAATTCATAGCAATTGACGTTCATATTTTTATATGAAAAATGTATGTTCGACGGTTGTAACGCTAATAATGGGACGACTGAGATAATTTTGATCTTTGTTTTGCCGCAGTTAGTTTTTTGTTTGAAATTTTCTGTAATTTTGCCAAAATACGCCTGATGTGGTGCCTACCAAGACGATAAATGTAGAGTGCAATAAAATAACCTACACGTTGGTAAATGACTAATACCCTTACCACGATGTGAGTTTTTCCCGCAAAGTTCGAACCGATTCGAGTGACAACGAAAGTAGGTACAGACGCCCCAGCAGGTAAACCTACCCGAAACTGACCGATTTTCCCAACCAAAATTGAACCTAATGCTTCAGAAATAAAGTTGAAAATCTACTAAAGAAATTTGACAGATTGTAGTAGCCTGATGTGCGGGCGTCAGTGCATGAAACTAAGTTGCAATCATCCCGTTTTCTTTAATCATAAAGTTGTGCGTTTAATGATGCAGCACATAGCACGAGCTACAATTAACTCAGTGATAAATAATTAAAACGATGTTAAATTACTACGTCTTAATCGTAATCTCGGCCAGAGAACTATTAGTTAAATAGACCAGGAACTGATGGTTACCAGTAGGTTTGCTGTTATCAGCGACAACAGTTCACAGGGGGCACGGTGATGCGTCGTATTGCATACGAAGATTTAGCTATATATCAGTATGAAATTCGAAGTAACATATATATAATAACATCACGCCTGTAATTCCCGAAGGGGTAGTCAAAGGTGGAGCCAATTATAGTACATCCATCCAATAGTACATTATATCCATCCATACATTTATCCCGTTGAGTTTAAGTACCATGTTATAGGGGGCGAGCCTATTTCCATCAACTGGGCATAAATCCAGGCTCCGAGGCTACTACTGAGAAAATTCCTGATAGAAAAACCCAATAACACTTTGCCCGACCAGGGAATCGAAACACATGTTCAGCAGTCGCTCTTGCGACCAAGTCGAAAGTTCGAAGTAATTATACAATTATTAAGACTATCCATTCATATGCCTGCTGAATACTTCAGGGTTTTTGGGTTGGATAATAACAGCCTGTATAATGTTCCCTGAGCCGTAATCGCCTGGGCCAAGTGCGGATTGCTGGTTGATTTCAGCATATTTATGTAAATTTTGAAGGTAAATGGTAAAAAAACCACCAAGAAACAGTCTTGTAAATATTCTTAAAGGCACTAATTAATTAAGTGTTTAATTAAGAAAAAGTGCTTTAATGAAGTGTTTACTCCATGATAACATTATTTAACGCGAATATTAATAGGACGTATATTATATGTTGTTATCTTACTACGCAATAACAACATAGAGCTAAAAATAAAACTTGGATTACTTCTCACTTTCTAAGCAATGCTGCTAACTTAGTTCAATATGACAAAACCCCTATTGGTTTTGTCATATCGGTGCTTCACAGTTATCTGTGAAGCACCGATTGAATTAATACTGGGTGGACAAAATGCTGCCGCGGCTCAAGACACGGACACTGACGGCACTTCAGAAGTATTTGTATGGAGGTGTCCACCGTCCACGTCTAAAACCGAGTCAAAAATGTACCCAATCCTGTGTAAAGGACGAACAATGGAATTTTATTTTTTTCCAACTTAGGATTGGATTATATTTTCCACATTGTGAAACTCCTAGCGCCCAATGCACATGCAAAGTGTTATTATTTAAATTATATGACCAATACCTAGATAAAAGAATAATCTCAAATCAACTTAAAAAAGCATACCACCCTAACATGTAAATGGCTGTTCCCCCAAACGATTGGGCAGTTAATATCCTGCAATTCCTGGAACTGATAGACGGAGGGATGCCACTAGTTTACTGTGCCCGACAGGACCTACCATAAGTTACCACCACAGTTCACCTTGTGATGCTGCTGAAGACACTAAAATCGTAGACGACTTCTCCCTGACTCAATATATATAGATTATCATCGACACGCTAAGGTCATGAAGGATATACTTGTTGTGAGGAAATCGTTTCTTAGTTTAGCTCTCATTATTATGAAGTTTTTCAATTATTATGAAGTTTTGACCACCCTAAAAACGTTCTCATCTAAAATGATCACAAATCACAAATATTAAAAAAATATTTATGATGGCCGCCCACTAGTTGTGTACTGCGACATCGCCTCTATAATAAAAGTTGACGGAATTTTTTTGTTCTAATTATATTTACATCAATCTACGCATCAGTCTATCCGCCTGCATAGAGATCTTAAATTGTGGAATAAACAAGAACATTTTCGTAAAGTTTGAAAAGCTGATGACGTAATTTCAAATTCTTCGTGGACCAATCAGAAAGTGTTGCAAATGAATACTTCCAGCGATTTTTTTTGTTGTCTAAGTAAGCGTAGGTTTATATCTTCGTAACTAAAACAAATATTTATACATGACTTTAATACTTCATGTTTAAACTTCTGACGCCGAAATCACATGAGAAAACGTAGCGAGTCAATCCGATTTTTACTGGTTACATTCAGAGCTTTAACTTTTAAATAAAAACGGCAATCTACCATAACTAAAAGAAAATCACAGTGTATTCAGGGGTAACCCAAGAAATAACAGTTACGTTTGCTCTTGTTACCGGGAAAACCGTCAGTGAGTGCAGCAAGTGCATGTAGGTGACATCTGACGAACCGACAAAAAACGCGTTACAGGAAAATAACGCAATTTTCGCGAAGTGTATTCCCTCTATGCGTACATACAGGGAAATTACCCTATCCAAGGCCTAGGGTGGAAAGTACTGAAGAAGTCATACAAGAAATTTTGAAATATAATAACTAAGGATAATGTAGTTATAATGGCAGGAACTTCACGTTATGTCATTTATTTCGTCAACACTGCTCGCTTACCGGTGAAGGAAAATGTCGTCGTCAAACTGCCAAGTCCTAGAAACAAAAGTTCGAAGCCTATTTAGTGTAAAAAAAAGTTTGAAGAAATGTGGCACCCGTCACCCACCAACCGCACTGGGTCTGAATGGTGGATTATGGTGAACTGACTTTCACAGAAAGCAGAGCCTGAGTTGAAGGGTCCCAGCAATAATAATAATAATTTATTCAATTATCAGACACAATGATCCATTTTTGTTAGTAGGTACACTTAAAAATAATGGAAACATGTATGAATTTACAGAATTTACAAGCGCTTTAGAAACCTACCTATATTGATGACACCGTCTGTCATTTGTCTGCCCCCCTGCAGAGGCTATTGACACGTTAAAGAACTCGAGTTGTTTCTCCGCCAAAGTAAGCATCATCCTAGGATCAGTCTCAGCTTTGACCCCTTATCGGCTGCGTGACTCATTGCACCATATTTATTAATATTAATGCCAATAGAGATATAGAAGTCTGGTAACTGAATTAAAGTAATTACTTGATACCTCGGACGTACCGATGATAATGTGCTGTTTAGGAAACCTGTATAGGTTACCGCCCTGTAGTGTTGCTTGTTTTTGTTTTTTTACTTCATTGTAAGTATATCGGTAAATCATCGATAAATCAATAAAAAATAAACATTATACCATACATAAGCGGATGCCCACCTGACGATAACTGTCTTTGGTGCAATAGATTGAAATAAGTGTTACTGGGGAGTTTTGTTCCGCCACTTCTGCTCCCCAGCCAAATATTAGGTCGTGAGGTTTAGATCTAATGTAACGTCCTTTTTTTTTTACGGATCGGAAATCATCGAATGACTTCTCCCGCTCTGGGCAGAGCGGAAGGGAGTGTAATGTAACGTCCTTAATGGTATTCGTTTTATTTTGACACCGGAAAAATGTAATAGTGGTGTCGACATTACTGTCTGTGACGAGGACGATCACATACCTTTATAAATAAAGATGATGCCGGTGGTGTACCCTCCACTCCAACATCTACTCGTCGAGGTTGAGTTTGAGTTCTTGCTATGCACACTTTCAGCCTAGACGATAAAAAAACACTGAAATAAAATGCAAGTATATAATATATATATATGCTAGTATATAGTAATATGAATATAAAAGTGTAAAAAAGAAAAAAATAAGAATAAAAGCTATAAAATTAGTAGAAATACAATTTATAAAAAAACCTCAAGAATTTTCTTGAGATAGCTAGATTAATTCTCTTTAAAAAAAAAAAACAAAATGTTTTGGCTCAGTTTGGGAGGAATATATCCAGCAGTACCGAAGTTTGCTAACGGAAATCAGTCTATTATTATTAATAATTTATTGTCAGAATAAAAACATTCCTTAGATAGTAAGTAAATCAAACTTATATAACTACATGTATGTTAGTACATTATTATTACATTTTAAAATTAAAATCAAAGTCAAAATTAAAATATACCACAAAAAATAAATAAATAAAAATAAATAAACTACAATAGCAGAGAGTGGATTTCTGATTGATTGAATACGTGATGATAATTCGCATCTGCAAAGCATCACCAAATAAAAAAAGCTCAATGAGCTCTTCATCACCGAGGCGTGTAAAATATCATCGAGCCGTTTAGCTACGCCACAAAGTCTGAATTCCTTAAAATTAATTAAGCATGCCTAAAAAAAAGAATAAACTTTATCAACCAGCTCATTAATCACACCTGTTTATTTATTTTCCTTTGAAGTTCGTAAGATTATTGATTAGTTAATATCATTGAGAGCAGCGGTGGCCCAGTTGTAGCGACCCCGACTTACGAACAGTAAGTCGTGGGTTCGAACCCAGGCAGGCGCATTACTTTGTGTAATTTATTTCATCTCCACTGCTCTCATAAAACGGTGAAGGAAAACATCGTGAGGAAACCGGCATGTCCTAGAATCAAAAATTCGAAGACATGTGACATCTACCAATCCGCACTGGGCCCGCGTGGTAGATTATAGCCCATTCCCTCTCATAGAGAGGAGGCCTGTGTCCCAGCAGTGGGAACATTAAAAAGGCTGATGATGATGATGAATATCATTGACTCAAATGGATCACTGGACACCCGATGAATGGCGTCATTTTAAGATGTTATCTTGAATCTTGTTTATGCTTTATCAACATTCAGAATTACGTTCTGTGATATTTACTAGGCATGTTATGAATTAATTATTTCTTCGGGAAAATTAATTAGGTATTTAGCTACATTCATACCTACTTTTGAATTACAGCTGCGTTCTTTGTAGGGCTAAAGTTAAGCATATTATTTTAGTAAGTTCTTATTCACGGCAGGAGCGGGCACATCATTCGCGTCATTTATTTCATCACCATAGCTCTCAAAACGTTAAAGAAAAACATCATGAAGAAACCTGCCCCAGAACCAAAACTTCGAAGACTTGTGACATCCACCGATACGTACTCGCCTTGTATGAGGGATAACGGCCGAGTCCCTCTCACGGGAGGTCTATGTCCCAGCAGTTAGAACAATAAAGGCTATCCTGCGACTCCACTCGCCTGAAAGCCGAAAAACAAAATGTTGCTGGTGCATCTACTCTTGTAAGTGCAAAAGTAGGGGCACCACAGACGCAAATTGTAAATGAAATGGTAAAAGAAAAGACCTGAAACTCCTGAATTGAGTTTAGTATAATAATGTGCTTTGGCTTCTACAAGTAAAAAATCTGAATGGATCTAGAAAAGGAGCAGCAAATTTTTCAATCATTCCGGTTATTTATACTTCTTAGGAATCTAATGCAATCTTAAAAAGATCGGGGCTAAAGCCATTTCAGGTAACGCGGTAACTAGGCTACCTTATTGTAACTCTACTATTAGAACTAATAACAATATGGAAGTAAAACACCATATTTAGTTGCAAACTTCCCATCAGCATAATGTGTTGCGTGAAAAACATCTATTACCCTACATTCTCACTTTTCAGATCATAACATAGCATATCACCACGCCTGTATTTCCTCGAAGGGCTAGGCGTAGCCTAGTTGGTACACCCACATTTCGCAAGCTTATTGTCAACCAGGCAAAAATCACAAAACCGCCAAAAGTGGAGAGATTTGGAAGAGACCTACACTCAGCATTGAGTTCTACCGCGAAATAAAAACCTAATAACACTTGGCCCGACTTAAAAATCCAACCAAGAGTAGTACTAGCCCAAAGAGTCAGTCATGAATCAAACTGTCTGTCACTTTGGTAGTTAGTTAGTTGCTGACTGAAAAGTGACACTGTTTGGTAGCAGTGTAACTTTTCATAGCTTGACTGCAAAAGTCTATTGTCCACCAAATCACTGAGAAAACACGTTGCTAGACGATGACTAAAGCCTACATTCCAACATTCCAAATCAAAAGCTGAAAAATGACGGCCTTCCGAATAAACGTGACTAGTTAAATTCATTCATGTTGTTTCAGTGAATACCGGTATGTTTGTAAGGCGGTCTAGCTGTATCGTGGTACCGTGTCCTGGGTAGCGCTACGTCATTATTTCATGAGTAGGCAATTTTTACGTATGTCAAGGTTTTACGATCGCCAAGCTTAAAGCGCAAGCGATTTGAGGCAAAAGACGCATTTGCGTGAAAATTCTTTGCCGTGCTTCTGTTTTGTGTATACTTGTGTAGTGTACTGTGTATACTAAAATTACAGGTAGGAAATAAAATTAACTCTTAAATTGTCTGCATGTCTATCTGTTACATTTTAGCGCGTTATCGTTTGAAGTAGTCTGAACCTATTTGGATTAGGATTTTTTTCAGCCCGATAGTATATACGTTGCAGAGGGATATTTAACGACCTACACCCGGGTTTAGCCACAAGCAAAAGCTAATAAGCACAAGCGTAAACTTGATCATCCTAAAATTTTCCCAATGCAGGTGAGAGGGATCAACAAAAGCTTTCTCAAAGCTCTCATAATAGCTATGAGCTAATTATCTTAAAACGATTTCAATAAAAACTTTTATTTCGTGTATGTTATGACATATTTTATCGCATAATGTAACCTAAGACCCCATTGTGGGTCCACTATCTTGTATAATTAAACATTATTAAATACGGCAGTAAAAATAATGCTGACTCATCACGCATCATCGTTCCTTCATTCAGAGCGTAGAAATTGTCATAAACTGAGATAGTCAATTGTGAATCATAAAGGAGATAAATGAAAGTCTACATACTCGTAACTCCGAGATAAGCAGATGATGAATTTAACGATGATATCTGTGCAGACGTTTACCCAGTATTAACTGGGTTGTGGAGGTCAGATAGGCAGTCGCTCCATGTAAAATACTGGTATTCAGCTGCATCCGGTTAGACTGGAAGCCGACCCCAACATAGTTGGGAAAAAGCTTGGCAAATAATCTTTGCAGACGTTTCAGCTTTATCAGCCTTACTTGCAATAAATTTTAATCCTAAAACGACAGATTTATTCCAGAAAATTAATAATTGAATTGAAAATACACAAGCATGTGCTTATTACTTCATTACCATTGGTCTCAAAACGGTGAAGGAAGCCGGCGTGTTCCAGAACCAGAAAATCCAAGACTTGTGACAACTTTCAATCCACGCTGTGCCCGCGTGCTGGATTACTGCTTCCTCTCATAGAAAGTAGGCCCTGCGTGACCTGCATCACAGCAGTGAGAACAGTAGGTAACAATCTGATTATGCTAAGTAGGCGTAAGTTCATTTATCCCGCATTGCTAATTAAAACTTCGTTCCAAAAAATATTGTATATTCTGGTGCATGACGCAAGGTAACTTAGGCTATAGCATTCATTTCCTGGAAGAAAAAACATGGAGTTGACAGAAGTAAAATTAAGAGCTTTCATCATCATCTTCCTGGCCTTGTCTAAATCTATTTGAGGTCGGCGCAACACGTTTTCTTCTTCCGTTCTCCCCTGACAGAAGTCACGGCATCATTTACTCCTTTCTCTTTCTTATCATTCTCACACAAACTATGCATCTTTTCTATGGCCTTCCTCTCCCTCTCCATTCATCAACATTCATGTGCATCACACTCTAAGTCATATGCTCATTACATGTCTATATCAACACAAACGACTTCGTTTCATTTTTCTGTAACGTTTCACTAAGAACGAAGACTACACTGACAACCGATAGACGACTGGCTTCCGTTCAAACTGACAAAAACTTCGTTAATGAGATAAACTAACGGAAAAAATGGGCCAATGTTAAGCCAATGAAAAGATAGGGTTCAAAGTCCAACCAGACATTGGCAAAGAAATGGACTGTACGGTCAGTTATGAGCCAAACATTGTGTGAGCTACTGTGTATTTTTTTTCTTGTCATCACTTCCCATGATTAACTAGTTCTAAGATATTTCATAACTTTTGGAACTTTTTAACAATCTTAGAGAAGCAGTCGTTCCTTGTAAAATATTTGTATTCAGCTGTACCCTAACATATTTGAGAAAAAGGTTAAGCAGATGATGATATCTTAACAACATTTATATTGAGTTTATTTAAGCTGTGCACTCATAACCGGTCTTCTGGTGGCCAAGTAACCTTCAGTGTACCTAATAGATTAGGGTCATGGACAGAACGTAATAAATGAAACACGCTGGAATGTCCTGTGGACGTGACAGTTAACTGCAAGTTACTGCCGTTGTAACAAGCCAAGGCTACCATTTAGAAGACGTACCACCATCGCAACTCACTAATTATAAGAATTTCTGTTAGTATGCAAGCGAAGTCAAAATCACCATAATTCGACAACCAGTCTTACCAATGGGTTTTTACCCAGTTATCCAGTAACTGGGTGAGGAGATCAGATAAGCAGTCGCGGCAAGTAAAATACTAGTATTCAGCTGTATTTCGCTAGACTGGAAGCCGATCTTAACATAATTGGATCGTCAGTATTAAATCTCTAATGACTTGTACCATCACACTTCAGCACCTCTGAAAATCCGCGAGTGGCCGGGGGTGGTTCACATTCCGACGAGTCATCACGCCATGTGACGTCATACACAGTCGAACTATGACGTGTACCCTACATACAAACGCTTTCCCAGAAATATTTTCACACAACACTGCTATAAATTAACCTTTCATAATTCATTCCTAGGAATAATTAGTAGCTAGTACCCTGAAACCTAGAAAACGCATGCAAGTCTATTACTTGGTCTTAATCCAGGAAAATGTTAGCGTTCGTAACAAGTTACTATGAAAATATTCATGAATTTATAAGTTAGTGTTAAAACGTAACTAAATTACTAGTATGTAAGTTCTATACAACGTAATACATCATTCATTATTACTGTCCAGGAAGTGACATAATAGCCTGTATAATGTATAATGTCGGACTTTCAAGATTTCCTTCCGTATCCTTATTATATTCTTTTTAATTGATGTAGGTCGTAACTCAACGTCCTTCTATGTTCTGCGTAATCGGAGCAGGGGAAGCACAGGGCTTAAGACATCCGTACGGTGCCTTTGGGGATACTGGCATCAGGGGTGTCTAGGGGAAAAACCCTGTTTCCTTTCGGAAGTTTTAAAGTAAGAAACAGTGCATTTACGAGCACTTAAGTACAGGTAAACAAAATGAAAAGGAAAGTTAAAGTTCCATTGCCATCAGTATTCTCTAGAGCATTCTGAAGCAGGTGCAGGGAACCTAAAACCCGTCAGATAAGCTATCAGACGGCGCCGCTTTACGCGGAACGCGTGCGCACGTAAAGATTAACAATTAGATCATAGATCATATCTTAAATAACAATAACGTGAAGTGATTGTACACAAATTGCGATATTATATTATTTCATGATAGCCGCTTAGGAAATACCCACGACATTTTTTTGTGTATTGGATCCGTCTAAGTTATTCGTAATTTGGCAATAGTTTGATAATCGTACATTCCAATATATTGCGTGATTATTCAGTCAAAATCAGTATTTGTAATACTCCGATTGAATTCACAAATAGTATTTGTAAAATTGAATCAACGAAAAGAATGTAGGTTAGTGCTAAGTGTAGGCGCAAGTCACGCCTTGTCCGTCTAGTTCAAACACATCACACGCAACATTTACACTTGTTACATTAGTTGCTCTGTAACACAAGGTATCACTGTCGCGTATCGCGCTTCCGATCTGTTAACCTCATGTTTAAAAAAAAAGCAAATCGGTAAGAATTGCACAATATTTTATAATCGAGTTTACTTTCTTCTGCACTTTCTAATTTCTTGGACTGTCAAGGTTATTCTTGTCAGTAGCTGTCGGCCAGTGGTCACGCTCGTCAGTGGGTGAACCCTACAACCGGTCTCCGACCTCAGCGACGGTGGAAACTGCAAGTGACGTCATGAAATTACCGCTGCCGCCAA
Organism: Lycophotia porphyrea; assembly: GCA_950005105.1. Classification (NCBI taxonomy): domain Eukaryota; kingdom Metazoa; phylum Arthropoda; class Insecta; order Lepidoptera; family Noctuidae; genus Lycophotia; species Lycophotia porphyrea. The sequence goes on from OX465392.1 coordinate 898,946, forward strand.
CTTTTTACCTTAGGAGTTTCCATACGCGCACTTTGTCGCAATCTCAGCCAAATTATCATGGAACTAGCTTTTCCAATCCATTTTAAAAATAATAAATATAGAAATAGGATTAAATAGATAAGGCACTCATGATGAAATTTCATTGGATTATGACGTAGAGACAGTATTCATCAAATCTCCTAAAAGTTTCTAGAATGTGACGGTCTATCTGCTAACTTCCGTTCAAAGTTCCTGAAATTCGGGACCAGTAGCGGTTGGTGGCAATTTTTGAGTTGTCAGCGTGGTGACGTATCATCAGCTGTGCTAACAGTGCACGTCGGCGATGACGCAAGGAGCTAGCGGCCGTGCCCTCCGCCGGTCCCACGTGTTGAGTCAGGCTGCTTTATAACAGCATACCGGCCCACCTCCGGGCATAAGCCAACTGAGCTTCGAGCGAGACACACGCAGTGACAGTGAACACGTGAACACAAGTGCCCATACAGAAATCGTGAATTAAAAAGTGATAATTAAAGTGAAAGGTGAAATAATAATAATGGCTAAAATCGTAATATTGTGTGTGGTGTTGTTTGTGGTGGTTGCCGGACATAAGCACCACCCTAAGTTCCCCAAAAATGCTGAGGATTTTATCATACCGATGCCGAGGAAAGGTGAATGATTATTTAGATTTTTTTTTCCAGAAAGCATAAAATTCAAAATTAATTTAAAATTGACTGATGTCTTCAAAAATATTTTTGGGTGTGCCGTTTGGACCCCAATAACAATTGAGGACTTGTATAAATTATGTCTTTTTTTTTGTGCTAATAATATATTTTTTTGTCCTCAGTGGCATGTTCTGGTGACAATGAACGTGAACGTGGAAACATTATTGAACAGTCCAAGTGCGGAGACCCCAAAGAGGTCTTCGAATACTTGAAGGTGAAGGCTGCGCACGAGCAGGTAAATATCACATATCACTCAACAAACTTGATTTATTAATTATCCCCAATTTAATAATGATAGTTAGGAAACAATGTATTTTAACTAAGTAGTAAATTATGATTATGACACAATGAAGTTTTCCAAGCCACCGATTTTAACATGTCATTAGTTCATTACAACACATTATCTTATGACCTTATTAGCCAACAACTCGTGACTATCGCGTAACTCCATCACTACGTGCCAATGACTCCCAAGATAATTATAGTTATTGGAGAACATAATTCCCATCCTCAAACCGTTTTTGGACAAATATTTGCAATCAGATTACCTATCAATTGCTGCGATGCGGTGACGTGTCAAATTTCGTCATTAAATAAATCAGTGGCAATGCTAAATTGATTTACAATCAAATTACTCATAGGCAAATATTAGATATTATTATATGTACATCCGCTATCGTTTCGCGGTTACTAAACACGGCGTGATTAGCGTCGCGTGAGAACATCGTCGACTCTTGTATTGTACGACAGCTGACGAGTATGTGTTTCCCCAGATCAGTCCCCGCGCGGTGTGGGTGAAGCGCTGCGTCGGCCTCTGCGAGTACGACAACGAGGGTACCTGCGTGCCCACCGAGACCGTCGTCCGACATATTCCCGTAAGTACATCACACGCTATCTCTTATCTACACTCAGCTAATTCTGGTGCTTCCTTGACCCGCTTACTATATTTGTACAAGAGTACGCCGAGTTGCGTAACTCTGATTGTCCTTAATGATAACAGTGACATAACTGTGAACACTATAAACTGCTTCCATGAATCAGCACATTTGTGTGATTGTTTCTAGATGATCAGAAGTTCCGGTGTTTGACGGAGATGTTAATGTTCATGTTGTTACAGATACGAATATACAACGCGAAGACCAATAAGGAGACGTGCGCCACGTACCCTATCGTGGAGCACGTGTCGTGCGGCTGCTGCTCACTGTCGCCGGAGGAGTGCGCGGCGCCGAGGGTGTACAATCCTCGTAAGTGCTCCTGTCAATGTCCCAACATGGAGGAACGCCGCAATTGTCTCAAAAAGGTTCGTAAGATAATGGATGTCTGTAGCAACACTAACGTATCGTCGGGCGCATGCCTCGCCCACTCAGCGTCAGCACTCTCATCCCCGCCTTGTTAACACACGCTTCTTTTACTTCTCTCTCGATGTTGTTAATCCTTCGCAACCTACCTGTGTGACCCGCGTGTCTAGCTGTGTTTGTGTACAATGAGGTCAAGTCAACACTGGCCTATGCTCAAGTACAAGAATAATGTATTTGTTTAATGTCTGACGCCTGCTCTATGTCGACGCGTTTTGTACTGACATCCATTGTCTTTCAATCTTTTGCTTTTGTGTGCACTCTTATTTTTTACTCGCACGTGCTTTGTCACTATTTTGTTGTATTTGTTTTTATTCAATCAGTAGCAAATTATTAATGTTCAAAAATTATCTTCTCATAATTTGATTACAGTAACCCAATGTAATCAAAAGCTATCCCAACTTTCAATTTAATTTAAAAATCATAGTGACAAACTACTTATTTCGCGACAAGGTTAGCAATATTCCTTTTACTTTGTTACAGCGGAACCAGAATATGAGGTGGAATCGGTATAAATGCGCCTGCGAACAGCGGAGGAGAGTCTAGTGGACTCGCAGATAAGACATACAACGTGGCTCGCAAATGGTGGGCCAGTGATACCTGAGTCCTGAGACAGTGTTGTGAAACTTAGAGACAGTAATGTGAACAGAGCATGAGAACATTGATGGTGAGGTGACATCGACTGACTTTCTTCTATGGAAGGTGACGTGTAAAGTCAAGTTATGAGTCAAGCACAATATTTGGATGCGATAGTCACCGGTTACGAGGTGACAAAACTAAAGTCTCGTGCAACCAGTATACGTAACGACTGAGTGAAGTGTCTTAATTATTCAGAATGTAACAGTATTATAGTGTTGTAAGTTATTTATTTGTTTAGTTTTAAGATCAAATGGGGCCAAAAGGTGCTGTGAGTAGGCATTGCTAATTTATTCCATGACTTTTTGGTTTGCTGTCTAATGTACTTAATATTGTAACTCAAATTCGTATTATTTGTAATTTATTATTTATTGTAACTACTAGTTGTAATGTTCCTTAAAGGCAACCCTTCAATTGGAGGGTAAAGGTGTATTGGTGGGATGCCAATTGTTGCTAATCAAGCTCGTACGAGAGCTTTCAGAGTAGATAATTTCTCAATTCCATCCAATTTAACTTTGGCCCGACCTTGGAACCAAACCTCGCACGTTAGTTAGTGGTCGTAGTTCTAAACTGACGAGGCTAATATTCTTAGCATAATTATGTTAATTATTTATTTATTTAATGTTAATGTGCATTTTTCGCAATTCTCCGAGCGACATCACTGTTCAGTATTTTATTAGTTTTAGTATTTAATGACGAGCGTGAACCTGAATTTTGCGCAATTCCTAAATTGTGATAATACGTATTCCATTTCTGATAGGTTAACTTTAGATTTGTTAAGTACTTAGAGGAGAAATTAAACTAGATTCTGAAGTATTTGCTGTCTAGTCATGAATTAAATTGTTTAAAATTGTATAATCTTAGTATTGCTCTCTTTTGTATATTTGTGTTAGATATAATTATTGAATTTCAGGCACCTCCTGTACTTATATTAGGACCTAGTCTTCTATTGTGCCAAAGGCATAGAATCTCGTAGGTTGTCTTATTTATTATTTATTTTATTATCACTGAACGGAGGTACTCGAGCTTTAAAAGCTAAGCGACGGACATGATTAGAATTAAGCTTTTGTATTTTAGTGAATAAGTTATAAAATAAACAGTTTTTAGAAAAACAGAACCTAAAACAATATTCTTAATTAAATTCCTGACTGCCTAATGGTCTTAGATCACGTACAAAGCCTAAAATAAGAAAAAAAAAGATTCCTCGTGAAAACTTTCTATACTAGCCGCTAACCATCGTTCGGAAAATGCCATTCTGCCTGAAGGAGATGCAGGGTTGCCTGACAGACATCCCAGGAAATTTGAATCCATCGTCCTCCTATCTAACCTTTCCCAACTATCTTGGAATTGACTTCCGGTAGGTATAACCGGATGCAGCTGAATACCAGCACTTTACTTGGAATACCGCTTACCTGAGCTCCACACGTCAGGGTTACCCCTTGATAAGACTGATAATAAGACTTTGGGGTTTCAAAATTTCCGTGTACATAACCTTAAAAAGACACGTGGCCTGGTGAGGTTATGGTAAGTAGAATAGTTCACCTGCTGCTCTGGTGATGGACTACAAATTGAAAGGCTGCAAAATAAGTCAATGATACTTACACTTCAACAAAAGAAAATATGCCTTCATGTAGATAGAAGTAGGCGTACGTTTTGTTTTGTTTCTAATGTACGTTTAAAGCGTATGGAATTTCTGAAACGACTTCTACCGAATTGATATAAGCTATTCGCAGTCTATATCCATCCAAATCTTTTTGGACTTTCCCATCATGTTACTATATCTAGAGTTTTCTGGTTTTCATATTAAGTTAAAATACAGTGAATCCCTAGAAGATAAACTTACAAATCGGATCCCTAAACCACGCGACCATTACGACATCGTTTTCGATCTCGTGACGGTCGCGTGGTCGTGGATGTAGGATCACTCGTGGAGCGATCGTATGACACATACATTACAATCAATAATATTATGCAATTTGTGGCATTACCTCGTCTAGAAATGTAAACTGACATTGGCACGCGTTAACACAATGATAATTAATTAATCGTTATTATAATACCTATAGCTAGATAATAATAATACCTAGTCTAGAATGCACATTCTCTTATCTCTTTTGCATTTCTCGGCGAGAATTTTATCGTTCGATTTATCAATCTGCGTTGCGATGTACAGTCCGTGTTGAGGGTGTCTTTGACGTTTAATATATAGAAGAGGAGGAATTTTCACTTTCTCTCAGGAAAGGGATGTATAGTTCTTCGTCCTGCATTGAAAAGTGAGAGTCCTCCGACCAGACGGCAATTCTGTGTGGTAGTTTACTGCCTAACGGTTGTAAAAACCTCTAAATACGTCTCTTCTCAAAATATTGTAAGCAAACTAAGGCAGGTACTTTTTTTTTCGGGTGGGAAATCATCAAATGACCCCTCCCGCTCTGGGCGGAGCGGATGAGAGTGTCAGACTTTTACTGACTAAAACTCATCCATGTTCCTTCATAACCCATTGTGTTCTAGAGCCGCGGTATCTCTTTCAAACAGTTCCACAACCCCTTCCATTTGTTGAGATCTCTTGGAGGCGCGCGTGGAACACGAACGCGCCATCGACACGGCCTATCGTCATAAGAAGGACGGACAGTGAGCTAACCCATTCATTTAGACCAGGTCTGAAGAACTGAAAACGATTCCCAAAATCAATAGCGTTTCCTATTCACTGAGTTGTAAACTTGTGATAGCCATTAGGCAGTCGCTTCAAGTGGTACACTGGTGTTCAGCTTCATCTGGTTAGCTAGACTTGAAGCTGATGCCAACAAAGTTGAAAAAACTCTAGGCAGAGGATGAATCAAAGCATAGGTGGCTGTATCACAGGTGTTTTGCATGCCTGAAATCTATATCTAATACTGATAACGTTGAAAGTCTTTGAAAAAGCCGAATAGATAATAGTGGATAATACATATCTGATCGCTGCTGGTGTTAATCACGATAAGCCTGTGTGTAGCACTTGCACTCTGCGTCAGTGCATTATAAGCTTTGATAGGTCGGTCAAAGACTACATTTTATTAATCTGGTTTCAGATCTTGAGATCGCGTCAAAAATATTAGGTACCTAATTCTAGGCATTTTTTTTATATTTATGTGTCAAGAAGTTTAGCCCTCAACCCCTGCAACTACGCTCAGTAATTAACTTAGATTTGAGTCAAAATTAAGATCGGGATTCGATTCCTAATCTGGGTGTATGTACATACAAAAACTTTTTCAAATAGGAAAAGAAGCACAGAGAAGCTTCCTTACCTTTACAAGAAGCAAAATAACCTCATGTCAGGTATAAAGGTATTCCCTGAGTGTAGTTCCCAATTGCAGGAAAACTGTAATGTTACTGAAATTGTGTTTAATGCAATTTCCAGGACAGGCAGGCCATAATTATTTACTTATATCGGTAAACCCCAATGAGTTTATAAGTAAATAACTTTGTCCTGCATATACAAACATAAACTCACGCCTTTTGTGCGCGAGGGCAGGCAGAACATACACGCCCCGATACCTGGTCATACATGCGTGTATGACCAGGTATCGGGGCGTGTACACGCACACCGGTGAATATGATCTATTTGAAGAACATCATCATCATCAGCCTATAATGTTCCCACTGCTGGGACACAGGCCTCCTCTCTATGAGAGGGATTGGGCTATAATCCACCACGCGGGCCCAGTGCGGATTGGTAGATGTCACATGTCTTCGAATTTTTGGTTCTAGGACATGCCGGTTTCCTCACGATGTTTTCCTTCACCGTTTTTGAGAGCAGTGGTGATGAAATAAATTACACAAAGTAATGCGCCTGCCTGGGTTCGAACCCACGACTTACTGTTCGTAAGCCGAAGTCGCTACCACTGGGCCACCGCTGCTCTCAAGAAAACTGCTCTGAAGAACATCACCATACCAAAAAGGTCAGTACAACTGACAAGTGCATGTCTTTCTAGGGTGTCCCCTCCCCGTGGTTCCACTTACATCTTTTATACTTTTATATCATCCTGCGTATCTAGCTCGTGGCTAAATAATAACAGCCGCTCGGGTCGATCTTTAGGTTAAGCCGTGCTTGCCTAGGTTGGTCTGTGGATGGGTGACCACCCATTACATACCAAGTTTCCTCCGTACCTCGGAAAGCACGTTAAGCCGTTGGTTCCGGCTGTCATTTGTAGATCTTTGACAGTCGTTAAATAGTCAGTGGCCCAAAAAAAAAAAGTCTGACAACCAGTCTTACCAAGGGGTATCGTATTTCCCAGTACCAACTGGGTTTTGGAGGTTAGATAGGCAGTCGCTCCATGCAAAATACTGGTATTCAGCTGCATCCGGTTAGACTGGAAGCCGACCCCAACATAGTTGGGAAAAGGCTAGGCAGCTGATAATCATCCTGCGTACCTACATATATCATAAGTATTTCGACAAGCTATTCGCGCTAAACTGGTTTGAAGGGTTCCGTATCTCAAAAGGTAAAAAAAGGAACCCTTATAAGACCATTCTCTTGTCCGTCTGTCCATCTGTCTGTCCGTGGGTCACCACCGATTTTCTCTGGAACGGGTGGACCTAGCAAGTTGAAATTTATACCAGATACTGAGGTACAGTCCCTATTAGGTGTATAACAATCAAGGTCCTGAGTCAACACGATAAAAAGAGATGCGCAAATTTAGATTTTCGCGAAACCTTGTAAGTACCAAAATTTACATTAATTTTCAACTTTTTTATTTTTCAGAATTTTCCCTTTACTTGTGCTCTAAGACCTTGCTTTAGATCAATGTTACTAACACTAGAATATAAGCTGTGTGTAATACTAACAGAGTATGGATCAATTTTGTGTGTGTTTTTTTTTTAATTTAACCAAAATTGACAATCATGGATCAACCGGAAGTACCTATAGGTTTTGGGTCGAAATCCTATATGGTAGTTCCCGCTGACATAGAATCACAAAATTTGGCAAGAACGGATCTCTTACAGCACATGTAAAGGAAAAAATCTGAAAACTTGCGGTATTCAGATTTTTTTTATGTAGTTTAATAACAAAATACCTACAAGTTTATACGGAACCCTCGGTGCGCGAGTCCAACTCGCATTTAGCCGGTTTTTTTTAATTAGAATCAGCTATGTGATCGTGCGGGATGCCCCTACTTTATATTATACCGGCTACTGCAGATTAAGGAAATTCCATGCCTAAAATACTACTTTCAATATATTAAACGAGCTTGAATATTAATTAGATTATAACCTCAACATTTAGATTAATGCTCTGATTTGCGGTTTTCAAGATTTATTTAGTTTTGAGATAATTAAGTGAATGCCAATAGATGGTTGGGGCCATAAAATTCTTAAAACAACGGTTCGGCCGTACGGGTGTATCCCTTTTGACTAAGTAGGTAGGAATAACTAAATAGAACGATCGCCACAATTATGTTTGTGGGGGAAAAGTACCGTTTGGTCTATTTTGTTATTTTTACCAGATGGCACTTTGAAGTTTTTTTATCTACTTCTTTTAATAATACCTATTCAATTCCTTTAGTCTCTTCCGTACATAAATAGCGGAGTGTTCCTATCGAAAATATTACACCAATACTTACAAATAGTCTCTATTCACAAATAGGTTACTTCCATTTATTCTTACAAAAAAACTGATATGTGTGGTATGACAATTCCCATTCCTTTGTTTTGAGAACCATTTGCTCATTGGACGATTTGCTAATAGGACGTTTCGATACGGAGCACAGACACAGAGAGAACAGGTGCATATTACCGTCAATTTCTGCCTTTCTCCTGTGTTACTTGGGGTCGGCGCAACATGTTTTCTTGTTCCATTCTACCGAGTTGAACTGTCACACTTTTTTTTATTAATATTATAAGCCTATGTTGTCCCACTGCAGGGCAAAGGCCTACCTTCCCTCCTTCTACATTTAGCGATCCAGTGCGATTGCAGGCCAACTTTTATGTACTATTATTTCTTTCATCAATCATCATTATCAGGAGCCTAATCTTATTACGACACCACTAGCAAAGAAAAACGTTTTGATATAATGCAGGTGTACCTATCTACAGTCATGTTTAAAACAATCATACAATTTCTTTGCATATTCATAATGACAATGTGTTAAACTCTTTTAAGACTATGAATCAACAATTTTTTTTTTTTTTTTGTACATAAACATACAGGGTGTAAACAGACTCTTCACGAAGCCGTCAACCAAGCATTATGTACATCAAACTAAGTAACTTTACGCAAAAATTAGTGCTGGGAAACGATTTACAGTAGGACTCAATGTAACGCACTCAAAACATTGTGCTGATGGATGGATTGAATAGTAAGGGGGAGGAGTTGTTTAAAGTGAAAATCTTATATTAAAAACATGGATTTAATAAAAAAACTTGTGAAAAAGTTGGAACTTTGACCCCCAATATCTCCGTAACTAGAAGGTTCCCAGGTATAGTCTAGTACAACAAAATGATCGCAATGACGGGGAGAACAAGTGCCTTTCGGCTTCGTTAAGAGTCTGTTTACACCCTTTATTATTTTTGATAATAATTGTGGAGGTATACAAAACGATTACTTGAAATAGATATGTGTTTGCTGTGACTAGTGTTTTCTTTCAAAGACTCATTGACTTTTGAACTACAGGACGTTCACGCTAATTAATAAATAAAGAGTACATTTACCTTCTACTGATAGATATGCTATTTGCAAATGATAGGTATTTATGATGCATGGATACAAAAAAGGTCACTGTTTCCTTTGATTATTTGATCACCCTTACCCGGTAAACTAAAACCACAAGATAGTTCTCAGAACCAGGTAGAGTCAATCAATGGAATCGGGTAAAAATGATAGGTAAAATTCGGGTGTCTCGTATACCTCTGTCCCTACCATTCGGGGAATACAGGCGTGCTGTTATTTTTTTAGATTCAATTCCTAAGATACGATGCAAGAATGCAGGGTTGGAATGATTGTACTCAATTCGAATAATACTAATAGCACCGAGAGCCCGGAGGTGGCTACGAGCTACGCGGCCGCCGCCGACGCGACGGCGCTACGGCGTAGCGGCGCGGGCCCGTAGCCGCTACGCAGAGCTTTCAGTATTTTGACTTAACCATAACACATTCGCTTCTGAAATCGTTTTGAGATTTACTGTTGATATTATATGTAACAACAGTTTAATAAACTATATAATTGTATCGTAACTGTACAATTCAACAAAAAAAAGAATTACTGAAATTGTTATGTTTTGTTGTAGCCATGTTTTCGCTCCCTTTGTGCCATCAAATAACAAAATATATAGTTTGTGTCAGTAAAATACCATTGCCACAAGAATTACTTACTACGATCACATTATTTTGCAATTAATATAAACATTGATAATCACCCAATACATCACTACATATTATAAAACAAAGTCCTCCGCCGCGTCTGTCTGTCTGTTCGCGATAAACTCAAAAACTGCTGCACCGATTTTCATTCTGTTTTCACCAATGGATAGAGTGGTTCTCAAGGAGGTTTTTAGTATATAATTTGTCAAGTATTTGTATACATTGGCTATTTCCCATGGAACGGGATCAAAATTTCATGATTACTTTGGGTCGCCATAACCGACATCGACGTGGGTAAAGCTACGGGCATTAGCTAGTACTTTATTACAAACCAAACGGTAAGGTGCAGTATTTCTTAGAACCAGATCAGAATGGTCCAGTCAGCTCATCATCCCTATAATAGGTACATGATTCTGTAACAAACCTGTTGCACAGCAACCGGAAACCACAAATGCATAATTAATTATTATGAATTATAGTAAAATGCACGCAAAATGCATTTTAGGTACACGGTGTAAAAGACTGCTGATGTTGCGGTAAAGGCCTGGATATCTTAGGTTTTACTGAAACCTTAATCTAAGAACATACTAATTAGTCAAATTAAGTCAGTATTTTCTACTTTGGGGTTATTATTATATGTACACAGTTACACAGGTTAATAGAGCAGCTTAAAAATGTAACCCCTCAGCCTTCAAAGCAAGAGTGAACAGGCATCTTCTGGGCACGCTCCTTCTATCACAGACCTCATCCATCGCTTTCCATCAGGCGGGATCGAAGACAAGAGCAGGCTCATTTCGCATCAACCCCTTGCAGGGCACGCCACAATAGTGGCCATAAGTCCCCTCTTTGAGGAGTGGCTAGAGAGGCGCCACGGCACCCTCACCTTCCGTCTGACGCAGGTCCTCACCGGACACGGTTGTTTCGGGAAGTTCCTGCACCGAATCGGGTGGGAGGAAACGCCCAGGTGTTATCACTGTGAGGATCGCCCAGAGGACACGGTGGAGCAGATGGTGGAGGTCTACCCCGCTTGAGCGGAGCACGGCCGTGTTCTCGTAGCGGCGATAAGCGGCGGCGACCTATCGCGTCCGGCCCTGGTTCAATCCATGGTCCGGAGCGAGAGGGAATGGGACGCCGTCACCTCCTTCTGCGAAGCAGTCATGCCAGCAAAGGAGGTGGTGGAGCGTGAGAGGGACTACAAGTCTGACACTCCCTTTCGCTCTGCTCAGAGCGGGAGAAGTCAGTTGACGATTTCACATCCGAAAAAAAAAAGGCTCATTTCGCATTTAGGTTACAAACAAAGCTAGCCTAGGATAAATACTTTGTATTTCTATTTTCAATACTGTTCCAAAACGCCTGCAATATTACTAAAATAAACAACATACCGAAGCAGCAGGTACCTTATAATACTAATGAGAATGTGTTTAATTGTAACAAGCTCCGAGTGATTCTCCTACACATGCAATTCCAACGATACGTAGTTAAACAGCTTGAACGCAGTTAACTGAACGCAAATAGACCGTTTATTAAGAAGGACGTTTATATTGTCAGGTTACAGGTTACAGAAAAATCAATTATAGTTGTGTTCTGGAGGCGCTAAAACGTTTCCCATAGGGTTTCCCTTTATTCACGTTGATTTTTCAGTTTTCCCGTGACGTTGTTGTTTTTATTTCATAATATTTCACAATTGTCCACAATGTTTACTTACCGGTTTACTTTTAATATGTGTGAAAAGTCCGGTGATTAAAAAGATGTGTGGTAATCGGTTGCATGTGATGCGGAGGAATGAGGAAAATTTCTTGAGAAGAGTTTTGAGTATGAATGTGGATGGGTGAGTAGAGGACGATCATAGAAACGATGGATGGACTGTGTAAAGAATGATATGGCAAGAAAAGAGGTGTCTGGTGAGATGAAGAATAATAGAGAAGTGTGGAAAAAGAAAACATGCTGCGCCGGCGGCAAGGGCAGAAGAATGATGAAGACGATGTGTGAGAAGTGCTAGCAATAACACTTCTTCAATCGGAAGGCACTAAGCCGTTGGTCCCTGCTGGCATTTTTTTAAGCTTTTACACGCGTTATGACCACTCAGAAAACAGAAAGTATTATAACCAGTCACCAAGGCAATCGCTCCATGTAAAATGCTGTTCTTCAACTGCATCCTGTTATACTTGAAGCCGACCCCAACATAATTGGGAACAGGCTCGGCAGATTGATTAGATAATATGTAATGCTATCAATATAAGTACTCATAATAAACCGTCATGTATGTAGTAGGTACAATAATCTAAAGTATCTTATTACAAAGGAGGTGATGAATGTTGTTGAAAAAACATAGGAAACCCCACTTTTTATCGCGACACGTGAATCATATTTTACTGTTAGGATACCGTAGACGAGTGACTAAAACGAATCGTTAGATACAGCTAGAGAAACGGAGTGCCTGGGTTGCTGACATTATTGTTTGTCTTTCTAAAGGCTTACCACCATTTCTTATAACAGTAGGTTTTTATTTTTCCATTTAGTGGCTTTTAGTCTCAAATACCTGACCATATCAGCCCCAACGCGCGTGACACATACACGTGATAACAAGAATACTGTTTAACAATTAAAACTACTACCAGACTTAAATACTTAAAGAATTGTAAACAATTTTAATAGCTTCAACAGCTGTGATCTATAAGAGCTTTATCTTAATTTATTCGTAATTTTCATAAAAATAAAGTATTTACAAGGAACCATAAGGAACCCAAACTCAACACCACACAAACTTGACCACTTTTTATGTTTATCCACTTAATTAACGCCAAATTATATAACGAAGCAAAGTGCGACGATATTCCCAAAAAAGTTCAACAAATTAGTTCGGGTATCGTTTTCTAATAACCTCGAAATAGCCATGATACATTGGTACTTAAGTCTGTTAAGTTTTTATATATTGAGAATACCCGGCGGAAGTGCATTTGGTAAACCCGTTGGTTGGCATCAAGGCCAAACAACAGTTTTTGTTGTTAGCACGTGTAGTACTTTGTGCTGGTCATGGTGTAAGCTGGTACATGCTTTACTTTTAGTTGGCTTTATGGGTGATGGAGCGGATCTAGATTAGGTCTTAGTTCTTGGCGACCTAGTCTAGATTTTTTGGATGAGAGTATATTGAGAAAGAGATTTAAATTGCTTGTCAGCAGAATATTGTTGTTGGTTTCACTTCAACAATTTTCAAGTTTTATACAGCTGAAAATTTATATGCTTGTTAGATATAGTTAATCTTATTTTTACAGTGTGCATTGGTCTGGGCTTCCGAAGAACTTACAACATAACATATTTCAGTGTACTACAGAAAAAAGTTGTACATATACGAGTAGGACATTAGGTTTAAGGTCTACGTAATGTATGTTAGTAAACAAATGGCTATGATCTTTCCTTGACAATACCTAAGCTTTTTTCTTTATCAAAATATTACATAATTGGAATTCCGTAATTGAAGTAGATTTCCTTGAATACTCGCACTTTGTACTCTTGGATTATATTCTGTTTTCACAGTTCACACCGAATACTCAGGCGCTATTTTTACTAAACAAATATTTGATATTGCTGATTTCTTTAAAGTAGTTTTACTTAGGTATAATTGTCACTACGTGGGTGACGTCTTTCATATGTTTCACGAACTTTGGTTATTGTTATCATAGTGCAAACGAATGATGACATTTTAAAATAACAGCTATGACTATAAATACACATAAAGATGACATTTTAAAATTATTTTCGCTATATTGAGAATCTGAGCATCTCCAAGTTCTAGATCGCGACCACCTTTAATCAAATCGATCGGTCGTGCGAATACCGTGATGATCCACAAACGGTAGTTTCCTATAAAGCAAATAGTCCTAAGAATAACGAGGAACCTATACCACATTAAGTCAATTTCGCATGCGATAAGCAGCCATTTACGTGGTTAGTTTAAATGGTCCCCAAACTTGACCAAGTGCAAGCGTAGCAGAATGTGCCACCTTCTAAAAACCGAAGTCACTTACTTGGTGACAGTCGACCTGCTGTAGGGAAGACACAAAGAGCTCCTGTTTCATCACCGTCTCGCGTCTGTCCATGCGCTCTAATCAGTAAGGTTTATGTTCTTATGCCTTTCAACCTTGCAAAGATGGCGAATGTAAAAGTAAAAGCCTCTTGCTGACTAACTACGGAACCGCAGGAAGGTGTTACCTTCATGTTACATCAAAGACGGATATGTCGATATGAATGATACCTTTTTATTACTCACCTATTACATCTAATCTGTCAACAATCTGCCATCACCAACTTCATTCATCACCCTGCCCTGTATTCAGTATCCTATGATAACCTAATCCGAGCTAACAAATGCTTCTATTTGACTGACGTTGAGACTGGTAGGTACGTGCGGTGTTTTCCTATGTGACTCACTCGTATCTGATATCTGAGATGAGTATTTTACTACCAAGTTTTAAGAGTCTCTGAAAGTGAGCTGAAATATTTTGATAGTGAGGGTTGAATTGGTGATAGTGAAGTTAATCAACGAATTTATTTGTTGTTAGTGTGTCAATGGCAATTTAAATTCAATCTAATGAGACTAGAATTTGGTGCATGCGAATGATTCAACGCGTGCAGTTTAAAGTTTTCTCTATAAATACAAAAGAAATATATTATCATCTTCATATTTCTGCCCTTATCTACTTTTGACGTGAATACGTCTTTAAAATTGCTTCCATAGTGGGAGGCAAGTCAAATCACGAATGATAACAATATCGGGGACACAGTTTGGTGTTGCAGCTTTTTCTTCTTTTCACGTCACGCGGTCCTTTACTCCCGTTTCAGTACTCGTAACCTGCTCTCACCTTTATTAATGACATGGAGTGCGCCTGCCCAAACAGAGTAACGAGCGCTGCACACGCTCGCACGTCAGAACCCTCGTGATGTGCTCTGTATTGTTAATGAGTCAATGTTTATGTTTCCCTTGTTCACAACATCGCTTTATTATGGTATGTAACGCAAAATGTCGGCATTCCTGAAGCGTTACTCTTGCTGCACTAACTAATGTCTGTGGGTTTTGTGACGTACGATTAACGTCATAACAATGAGCCTTTTAGAGGTTAAAGATGTGTGTTCACTACCTGGTTGAGCTATCAGAATTACAGATATACTTCAAGCGGTCTCGGCTGTCGCTACGAAGTATTTTTTGTTTGAGATCTAGTGTAAAAGAAAAGGCTTTGGCAAAGTCGCCGGCGCCGACATGCGTACGATTAACGTCATAATAATGAGCATTTTTGAGGTTTGAAAAAGATATGTGTCCGTGTTCAGTTGACGTGCCGTCTGTAGGGTACATCTGCCACAGACCCACTCAGCCAGCAAACAACATGGCAGGGTAACCCTGAGAGTTCTTCAACTACAAAAGTCCTAGGCACAGAAAACTTGCACAGTACGTCACGTCACGCTCCCCCAGCCCGGTATAATAGTCTGCAAACCAAACCTTACATGCGGAACTCGCCGCTCGCAGCCGTAAACCGTAGTTCTTTTAGAGAGGCGTGCAGGGAAATGTTTCAGCTGCCGTCTCAGGTCTTGCCTGTTCAGAGGTGACAGACTCCCGAAGTCCGTCACCCTCAGGTTACATGCACCCTATGGCGGCCGGAGTACCCAGGACTATAGGTTTAAGGTCTCTTATCGGACCAAATCCTTTATCTCAGTGACTGATGATGAAGATGCGAGGCTAGAAAGTAAGTGGCAAGTCTGAGGCTAACCCTAACAAAGAGGAAAGAGCAAGGGTTTTTGTTTATTGCCTTCTTGAAGATATTTGCCAACTTTTGGTTCTGTTCAACTATCACCATCTAAATCTGTGTTGGACCTAACAAGGTGAACAGCAGAGCAGCTATATTGAACGATATCATGGTGTGATAAAACAGGATATTTAAAAAACAGCGAAACACTTCAGAATGCAGCAGCAGTTTTGCAAGAAATTCTTGTGTATTTTATGTTTGGTATTAAGGCCACTGAAAGTCAACACATCGGCAAAAGCCGAGAATCTAATGATATCCACCAGTAACACCAGAAGTTCCAAATACAGAAAGCGAGAATAGATAATGACAACTCTTGGCACGAGCTTACATTACACATAGGAAACAGATTTATTCGCAATTTACGCGATTGTGCGAGAGCGTGTAACGCCCATAAAAGGTTAAGCATAGGAAAGCACGCGGCCGGAGCGCGGGCCTGGGCGGGTTGGGGCGGGTCGGGGCGGGTCAAGAGGCCGGTCGACGGGGACGGGTCATTGCGTTAACCGCGGCGTACATGATGTTATTTTTAGGCTGCAACTTCAGATTTAGTTCAATCCACCGTTATAGCTCCTAGGAGTGTAAACACTAGGCTGTAATTAGGAACAGTTGAACGCATGCGCGTGGGCAAGCGTGGCAGATTGATGCGCGAGCGCCGCTTGTTTGTGTATTGTGCGGGAAATAAGCCGTGTTTGTTTTGCAACATTCAATTTAGTGAAAATTCACTAAGATCGCTTATCGAGAGACGAGCATGTATTCGACACTTTAGCGTTTAGTTCGACCTCAACACATTACTTTATATAAACGCATTCTGGGCTTAATATAACTATCCGATATTTTTATTCGGCACCGAAATAGCCGGTGGAATTTGTAGAAATGAGGGTAATCGGTTTTCAACTATAAACGAAAGGAAAATAAATAATTAGACATGGAAATAAGTAACGATTAGTTTATTTGTTGAGAGGTAACTAACGACTGACTTGGTGGAAATTTTTAAGGAGACGGAGCGGGATAGCGTCGTGCTCCAAAATATGTTAGGTACATTACTTAGTAAATCTATGAAGTAAGAATGTTTCTTGACATAAACAGGAGAGTCGAGTAGACATGCAGAAGACCAAGTAGTTCGTCTTAGCAAGTAGTTTACAATTAATCACAACTTCTATGTAACCTTAAACTTCCAGATTTAAACATCTAAGGCCCACTTGCGCCAAAACTATGAGTAAATGTAATGAATAACTCGAGGTTTACTAACTCAATGTTAACGTTTTAAATTTGTAACTGACAGTTTATATTGCACCAGTAAAAATTTACCCAGAGTCAACTAACCCGAGTTATGTCATTATGTCATGTTCATTTGTCATGTTCATTCATTCTTTTTACATCCGGTAAAATATGGTAGATCGAATGCTGAATGGAATAAGTGTACTGCTCCCTCTCGCTCCACAGTACTTTGAATAAGTCTATCCCTTTATGTCAGATTAGAAATGACATGTAGTTCTTTGTCGCTTTATATTGACTGTTGTCCTTGTCTGTTGTGACATAAGCGAGTTGCATTTGCATTACCGATGCCGATGATTAATTCTTCTGTTATAAGTCTGAACTAATGTATTCGATGATCTCTTCATCATCATCCGACAACAACATTAATTATCATTGTTCAGGGCAAAATAAAAACGATATCACTGAATGCAACAAACACAATAGTCCGGGAGGTTGCGTTGCATATTTTTAGATAATGTTTTTACGCCGATCGGTTGCCATTTTTTTCAATAGATCTCGATTGACAGATAAGTGAACCAAGCGTCAGCTGACGCATCCGCGGTGGTTGTAGGATTGGAAGGTCACAAAAAAAAATGTTTACATCATACTGAGCTTAAAAAAATCGTCAGCTGCATGGTGGAGGAGGGATTATGCGTCAGCCGCTTGCATGAGCTTGTAAAAAAAACATATAAAATAAATTAAATTAAAAACTTCTCGAGATTATCATTCAATTGTCACTATGCCGGTTGAAAGTTACGTTTTCAAAAACAATCAGTCAGCTGGGTGCGGAGAGAGCAGTTCTGTCAGCTGGACCCAGAAAGAAACTGTGCAATTTATGAAAAAACGTTTCAGCCGTTATACTATGACTTCAATTTTTTTTACCACTTCTGGAACCACTCACACCCGCACCCACCGCTACTTGAGCAGCTGACGGTTGGTTTACTTATTGGTCATATAAGATAAACCATCGATGACAATATCAGCCGGCTTACTATGACTTTTTCATTTGCAACGCTACCTCCCGGACTACAAGACACAACCATAGCGTACCTGACGTAAAATATGTCAAATTTGACATTACCCAGAGTTAGTTGACTTAACCCGCCCACGTCAGTGGGTTAAAAATTTAACTCATAGTTAACTCCTAACTCTTGATGGTGCAAGACATAAATAGAATTTAACCCCAAAGTAACATTTACCTCTGAGTTAACCGTGCTAACCCAGCTAAATTCAAATTCAAAATATTTTATTGTGGGCATATGTTAGTTACAGGTCTAGACAATAAATTAAAGTTTCAATATGTCCTGCCTAATAGGCATACAATAATTATGTAGTTGCAATAAGTACATTTAAAATTATTTAGATAAAAAGATAGATGATAGATTTATTTATTTTTTAGATTTTTTTGATTAGCTTGGCGCAAGTGGGCCTTAGGGACATGACTTTTTTTGAAAAATAACTAGTGACTCAAGCGTATACTTCAACTAACTTATATGTGCAGTTGGGAAAACACGGGACTAAAATAAATGTACCAAGTTTGACATATTGATGCATATTGTCTTGACGAGCAACGCCTCCATGAACTGCAAACTTTATGTGGTCATACTGTACCGACCTATTGACACTTTATTTTATTGAGTAGCATTAACAAACCTCGTTGCTCTGGTCGCAGGCGCGACAACTGACCATGAGGTCGTGGGTTCGATTGTCATAAATTTCTCAGTAGCAGCACGAAGTGTGGATTTGTTGTTGATGCCAATAGGCCCGCACCCTATTACATGGGACTTAAAAAACATAACTGGCGAAATGTGGGTGTACTGTTAGGTACACGTCTGCCTAACCCTTCGGAGATTACAGGCGTGATGTTATGTATTTATGGGGTAGTAGGTAAGTAAGTTTAGGTAGGTACTGCTAGGCATTATACGGTTTTCCGGTTGAAGACAACGGGTGCTATACACAATTACATGTGTAGCATAACATAAGAAATGTCCATATTAGGGGTGTTACTAAATATTCTTATATTACTCCTAACCTAATGGCATTTCCTACACAAATAGCGTGCCGTGGTTTGATTTCTAAGGGCTTTATACCTTCATCATCCTCTGCCCTTTCTTCCAATATCGTTTTGGAGTTGTGGCATTTCATTTGTTCCCTACAACCGTCTCAATATTTCCCACCGTCTCAATATTTCTCCTATTCAACACCAAGCGAATATCTTCTTAACGGGTGTAAGCTTTCGTGGCCTACTTGGAAGTTCCTGGACCGTCTCTGAACCTCGTGGTGCCTTGTGATAATGGGCTGTGTATATGGGGCTCTGCCCCAAACTGTGATCCACAAGCAGTTAAAGTGCGCTGCCATTTACGACGCCGAGAAAGTGGTGATATTTTGAGCGAACACAATTTTATTTCTTTTGCGCCAACGACATCAAATAGAAGATCTCAAAATCCCTATTCTAGCCAATAATAATCTTTTAACATTACCTTCAGCCATCCACATTTCAAGGGTACCTACAGGTATCTATGGAAAATCCCCGATTGCACACGAAAGGTGCGAATTTGAGCACACGATAAATACCTCTGTTATTACTCAGTACACCAGAAACGAATTCCACCAGGTAACGCAAATACACGTTACACAAAATTAATTTTAACAGGTCGCCCACATACTCTTGGGCCGGGGTCGATCAAAACAACTAATTTTCTTTGTTGGGAAAAGTATAATAATAAACTGTTATTTTTAAACGGTCATGTGAGGAAATAGGGTAATGAAATCGTAAATTGTTGAGGGGAAGGAAGCTGTGGGAAACAAGCAGTTTGTCATTGTAGTTCAATAAGTTACGACGTCACTCAATCTGCTCTGTAGTTTTTTCATTAATAGATAAGTTTCCGACTATTTTCTGAGTTCCCAATATGCATGAAGTCCTAAGCAAGGTAGGTATGTTCCTATTGTTCCTATTTACCACATAATGGTCATCATTGACAGATTTGGGTGTGTATAAATAGGTAAAGTATATAGTGCACCTAATCGTTTACAGTCACGGCGGTCAACCTCACCGGAGATTAAATAGCGAGATTAGCTCAGGTGCATTCTCTCTTCTTTCACTCTCAAGTCTGATGGGCCTGCAATCTGACACGACTGGAGAGACATCAGGCGTTGAACCAATAACGGCTTGGGGGGCAAATGAGGCTATCATACCGCCAAGTTTGAAACTCCGGGCTGCAAATTTCCCGACCCGGGAATCAAGACTAACGGAGCAGTTAGGTAAAGTACTGCTTCTGTAAAGCGATTCTCGAAGTCAGGCAATAGGTAAGTATAGACGCCAGCAGATAAACCTACCCGACACTGTCAGATTTTCCCAACCAACTTTGAACCTAATGCATCAGAGATAAAGTTGAAAATCTATTAAAGAAATTTGACAGATTGTAGTAGCTTGATGTACTGCGTCTATACATTGATGCAGATGTTACGTACGAGAGTGCTACTCTGCTAGGGTGGCAAAATTCAACACGTTGTAAAACGCTCTATCTAGTAAATGCTGTTCAGAATATTCCCACCACAATATCGATGCTAACTGCAGATAACGCACTTGAACGCAATTGTCACTATCATCA
This sequence comes from Lycophotia porphyrea, assembly GCA_950005105.1. NCBI lineage: Eukaryota > Metazoa > Arthropoda > Insecta > Lepidoptera > Noctuidae > Lycophotia > Lycophotia porphyrea. Next base: position 919,630 of record OX465392.1, read on the forward strand.
TGTTGAACATTACTCATTAGCCTTTATCTCCCAAACGACGTGGATTTGATACGCCATTCAGTTTAATTAATTGCCTACTAATGTAGGTAATACCCACCCACTGATTGTAGATAAATTGATTAGCACTAGTTAGTTTCGATTTGATTGATTGGTTTTGTGTGTTTTTATTTGAATTTTTCTTTGAGTAGGTAGCGGAAATCCGTGAATGGGGAGCATTCACGGAGGATCGGTATTATGAAGTGAGAAAGAAGTATGAAGAGTCGTGGGTCGAGCTAAAGTTGAGTTTGTCGAAGGTTTCATATCGGGGATCTTTGCTAGCGACGGTGCAGACCTTGATTTTAGGGAGGTGGTCATATTCGACTCTAACCAAAATGGACGATTCACTTATTTCAACCCAAGATTTCCCACCCATTTTAACCCAAGGTTCATATAAAGTACCCTAAATGAAGTAAATCATATAGACTTCGCCAGATTATAGGGTGACTGCTAATTAGTGACAGATACTTTAAACACGTGATTGCACTCATGATAACAAACAACTTTCCCAAAGATTTTTTTATACTTGCATCTTAGAAGAACTCTTAAGACTATTTTTCAACACATTTGCTCAAAATAGTACATTATGATATAAGTGCGATAAGTTGAAAATTACAGCCGAGGCGAAATTGCTAGCCCGAGCCGTAGGCGAGGGCTACAAGAAAGCAGAGGCTGTAATTATCAAAGCGCACGTATGCCATACGACGTTTTATAACATATTTGCGAGGAAATAAATAAAACTCGGACTTTCTTAAACGAAATTTTGATACGCTTGTAAGTATCTATCGGTCGATTTTTCAGACAAGAGGCTTAGAGTAGCCTTTTTGTGTCGAATTAATAAATTCATCAATACTTGACGACATTTTTCAATAAAAAAAATACAGCGAAAAGAAAAAGCGCGCGGAATAATTTTTACTTGTTCACAAATTAGTGAGGCGCGCGCATTAGCGCTTTTTTTTTAAGGCAAAGGCACAAAAACAGCCAGTATTACTAATACAGTAAATTAATGTTTTTGTGTTTTTGTTACAGATAAATGGTTGTAATCTATTGTCAAAATTAATTAAATTAAAGAATTTAATGTTTATTTATTATATTTTATCTCCCAAAGTTAATTTTATTCATAAAATGTTGACCACTTTTCTGACATAAAAACTCTTTGCTAATATTTAAAAAAGTACCGTTCGTTTTTGACGGAGCATCTTGAAGTCGTGCGTTTTACTTTACATTACCGCACGAGTACGTAGTGAGGTACCATACGATATTGAAATTGGTGAAATAAAAGCCCCTTTACGAGCAAATGTGTTATAAAATGCATTTACGAAGCCTGTATACTGTGTTCGAAAGTTAAAAATTACGCACCATACAACGGAACGTGCGGTAAAATAGGTACTCTCACCTAAGTACCTATTTTACCGCATACCCCGTTGTATGGCAGCGTGCGTATTCTTTACGCTTTTTTTTTTTAATTTCCTTATTAGATAATTCTGATACTAGTGCGGTAAGTGGGTTCTTACAAACGAGTAGACGAATGTAAGCCCGAGACGAAGTCGAGGGCTTACCATAGTCACGAGTTTGTAAATACCAATTTCTGCACGTGTGTCATGCAATGTTTTTCAACACATTTGCGAGAAAACAGTAAAATATGGAATGAAACAAACTTTTTTATTTAACTATTTTTAATAGCAAATAAGAAATTATACAGATAGGTCACTACTCTTGGAAATTAATAGTAAAATTTGAACAATTATTGAAATTCAGTCAAATATGCTGCTCTGCAAGCTTAACTGACTGACTGACATTATTAATTTCACACGTATTATGTTGAACGGGAGAATGTGGCGTAAACTTCGGCGACGACGGCGTTGACATCGGTGGCGGCGGAGCTTGCAGCAGTTTTTAATAACATTGAATATATTGACCACATTAAGGACGGCCATATACTTCGCACGTAATTCATTGAAATAAACCATCAAAACATTTTCAGAGAATGATTGAGTATTTCTTCGAGTCTTTCATGCTATAAAATTATTGCACTTAAATAATTAAATAGCGCTCTCGCGATTTTGGCGGCAAGACACCGTTTTCTGCAATTAGCGCCTCATTCAAATTATCAGGTGGAGTAAATTCTTTATCAATATCAGATTTCTCGCTTGAACTCATATTATTATTTTGTTTGTAAATCAATCAGTCGGAAAGTCGCAAAAATCTAGGGGAACAAACAAATCTGACACCTTTGTTCCATGGGGTAGGCCACTGGTAGAAAGTAGCCTACACAACGCGGAACGCCAAGCCTCGGCATTGAGGAACCAAAAACATATTTGCAACATTCAACATAGGGTCAAAACTTAATAATACTTTAATGTGACTAAGTTTCTAAACAAGAGGGAATATTCCGAATAGTTGGCAGACGTTCAACCGGAAACGGGCCGGATTGCGGGAGATCTTGCCGAACACATCACCGGGGTCGGGTTCAACGGGACGGGTGGCATTCGCTCCCGATGACTTTCTCATTGCGCACGAACAAGGCAAATATTTTGAAGAAAATAATTATATCCAAGTAAACACGTTATGAGGCCACCAATTGTCAAAGTAAAGTCTTTACATTAAACTAGCGACCCTTTCATGCCTTGCACGGATCTTGTTATCATAACAGGGTGACAAACCTAAACTTACAAGATTTTGTCTGCCTCGCTGGTCCAGTGGTTGCAAGCGCGACTATATAGCATAATCAGCCTATAATGTTCCCACTGCTGGGACACACGGCCTCCTCTTTGACAGGGAATGGGCTCCACCACGCGGGCCCAGTGCGGGTTGGTAGATGCCACATGTCTTTGAATTTTTGGTTCCAGGACATGCCGGTTTGCTCACGATGTTTTCCTTCGCCGTTTTTAGAGCAGCGCGACTGCTGAGCGTGAACTCGTGGGGTCGTTTTCCACGTCGGGCAGTGTGTTATTGGATTTTTCCATCAGGAACTTCTAAGTGCCAGGCGGCAGCCACGGAGTCTAGATATGTGCCCGGTTGATGGCAATAGATTCGCCGACTACTACATGCGACTTACAACATAACTAGCGAAACGTGGGCGTATTAGTAGGTACTTAGACGTCTGATTTCGGTAAATTTAATCCAAAAGACACATCCAAGCCTCAACGTCAAATCTTTTCAGGTGTTATAGGGCGTTAAAATAAAACGATGTAGATAACAAGAAACTCATTTACTCTCTTGAAAGTTAACTATGATAAGTTACAAGTATTTACAATGTACAAAAGTATATAGACTCGTTTATGTATGAACGATAATATGTCTTTCGGAAGCATAAACATTTGTATTGATTGTATGAATCACTGAAAGGAATCACAGATGAACATTTTATCTGCTACAGTACAACTAATAATACGAAGAAGATTAATATAGTACCCCATGGCTCCTTTGGCAGGAGAGCATAGTCGGAATCAGCGCACCATCATTGTTTTTCAATATAAGATTGCAAAAAAAAAGATGGCGACGTTAGTTCCGATAAAGACCACGCGCCAACCGCTCTATGTACAGACGCCAGCAGGTCAACCTACCCGAAACTGTCAGATTTTCCCAACCAACCTTGAACCTAATGCTATACAGATAAAGTTGAACATCTATTAAAGAAATTTGACAGATTGTAGTAGCTTGATGTGCTGGCGTCTGTACTTGTACAACTAGAAGTTTACTTGATTAAAATGACAGCTGTCAGGAAGTACCTATTTAAGGTGATAATTTTACTAAGACTATGTTTTTACTTTAATTTAATAGGCCCTAATTTGTAATTATTTATTTCGATATGACCAAAGCTACTATTTACCCTTTAGTTTGGCAGCTCATTTTAACCAAGTCAGTTTTAATGGCGACCACGACAGTTACACGAGTGCCGCTTTTCATCACAAGTCGTCGCGACCAACAATAAGTTTAATTAACTTTGCCGGCTATTAACAATATTTTGGAAGCAGTATACATTTACAAAAAATATTTTTAAGTTTGGAACAAAGGGGCACCGTCAAACCTGTGCGGACAAATTGTATACCGCTCCGCACAGAAAGTATTGTCTGGAGTATCTGTCAATGTCCGCAACGGGTCCCTACTGGTTTATTGAACCTTACAAAAAAAAAAAACTTATGGGACACTTTTCCGATCTTTCCTTGTTGGTATTGTCTTTATAATGCAAAGTTTTCCCACGAATCTAATGTCCGCAATAGTAGATCCGGTCTCATGTGAATTTATTCAGACAATCATTTTCGTTTTAAAATAAAATAAAGTAAGGTAAAATAGATTGAAAATAATCAAAAATTTTGGAAAAATATGAACCCAGTGCGTAAGTGTACGTTCGGATGGCATTCTTGTGGATTGGATTACGGGGAACTCTGGGCTAAAAAACTAAGTTAATGGTAAAGCACTGCTCAAAGAAAATTTTAGGGCGAATCCCAGACGAAACACGAGGAAGTGCTTGATAGGACTTCACGCAACATATATTCGCGCCAGTTTGAACACTTCCATACAAGTTTGTAGACAATCAGGGCAACCTTGTGCTATCGAATTCGCCTCAGATTGACCTGAGTTTGAAGCTTGTTTTAAAGAGGCTCACCTCTTATTATTGGCTCATTAAACATAACAGGGTAATGGGGTTATGTGTGAGCTTTTACATACAAAAATCAGAACATTAACTTTTATGTAAAAAATCATTTTGACATCAATTTGCTGTGCGTTATGGCATAAAATTTTCCTATTGACTTTGTTTCATCAAATAAGTTACATAGTGCAATCACACTTCACAGTAAAACATTATTTTTGCTATAAACTTTGTAAACTTCATCAATATTTTGTTAGGGAACACGTTATCCCGTGATATATAAGATATTTTTATTAAGTACCACATGAGTTTTCCCTGGTTTTAGAAGGCATTTATTTAGTAACATGTTTGTGTTCATTAGCAAAAGCGATAATTATTAATTGCGCCATTATAATTATATATATGTGACAATTAGTAGATTACTACTAATTGTCACATTTGTTAATTGCGGAAAATCGCCGCATTGGTTTGAACGCTCGCATAGTTATAAGTTTATAACAGAATAAGTAGATTTATCACCATTGTGGAAGTGGAACTGCTACAAATCGTGGAAGGGACATCGACCTTCGAATTTGGAACCTCCATTCTAAACCCTTTAAAAATACAGCTGTTCCATACAAATGTGTAATGCTTTAATTCATGGCAAAAGGTTGTGTTTCGATGTTCCTTCCAACATGTAGAATAAACAATCAAAACAATTAATTACTATACAGGGTTCACGCAAACAAGGATCTCTATGGTAAGTCGGGGAGAGAAATTGCCGTAGGGGTCTCTGTTAAAAACGTCACTCTGTATAGATTCAGTCATTGGCACTGTGTGAACTTTGACTCAACCATGTTGCTATAGTGCGACATGGTTATTTCGGCGCGTGACCTTAGTCCGACATCAAGCCGCCATATTGTTTTTTGGAATAAAACATCCACAGGTTATTTAAAAAAAAAAACCTTAAACCAGGAAGGGTATAAGGACAGTGTAAAGCTCCTCATACTCTAGAGAAAAGAGTGGATCCTCTGACCAGACGGGTTTTGTGGTGGGCGGGTTTTTCTACGTTTTTATCTCGCGCAGAACTCTAATATTGCAATTTTAATTTTGTTTCTTCATTTGCGTCATAGATGTTGCTAGCGTTCTTTTTATCACTTGATTATGTCCGCTACAATGCCATTAATGCGCCAAAACAGCCATGTAGCATTATACAGGGTGTAAACAGACTCTTCAAGAAGCCGTCAACCAAGCATTATGTACATCAAACTAAGTAACTTTACGCAAAAAATAGTGCTGGGAAACAACTTTTTTTTTGGGCTGAAAAATCACGTTTTACAGTAGGACTCAATGTAACGCACTCAAAACCACGTGCTGATAGATTGAATAGTAAGGGGTCGTGGAGGTGTTTAAAGTAAAAATCTTACATTCAAAACATGTTTTTAAAATAAAACTTGTGAAAAAGTTGGAAATTTGGCCCCCAATATCTCCGTAACTAGAAGGTTCCCAGGTATGGCCTAGAACAAAAAAATGATCGCAATGACGGGGAGAACAAGTGCCTTTCGGCTTCGTTAAGAGTCTGTTTACACCCATTATACTTCACTATTAAAAATTTATTACTTCACCGTTAAATTATGCATTAACTAATATTACGCTTAAGTTATACATAACATACATATCATTCCATTATAGCAAAAAAATAAGAATTCAGTCTTTATTTCAGCACATTACTAGACTTATTATTTCAGGTTATTTACAGTACATTTTAGAGGTCATCTTTAGTTCATTATAAAGTAAATATTATCCATCTCGGTATTTGATCATTAACTTAGAACACATAAATAGCGAATTACTATTCAACTTGACTATATTTGTATATCATCTACAACGGTTTATTTTAGGCATCACTTGCATAACCAGAATATTATAATGAAAATTTATGTTATTGCTGTGTTTTCATTATAGGCATCCAATATACTAGAATGTACTAGAACTCCAATGTTGGTTACACGGAGTATTTCACCCGTTTTGTTGCGAAAATGTGGCAGCATCACATTTATGGCTCATTCATCCATTGTGATACGTACTATTATCTCAAAAATATTTTGTTATAATAAGATCTCAAAATTAAGTAGGTATTTATTGCAGTTAGTTGAAAAAAAAAAGTATTATTTAATTTTGGATCATTTAGTTTTTCCTTTACCAGTCGTAAAAAAACCTATTATAAAAGACACTGTTGTTAGGGTTCCGTTGCCAAATGGCAAATGGCAATGGAGTTATACATTCGTTTTGTGCGTCCGTAAGTCACAGCCATTTTACTCCGAGACTATTGGCACCACATGATTGCAGTTTGGAGAGCAGGTGTCTTCTACGAACCGCTACACAAAAGTAAAGTGAATCTACGAATTAAAAAAAATTGGGGTGACCCTCCATACATGTAACGGAAGGTTAAAATCATTTAACTTTGTTTTTCATTAACATACTATGAAAAACCAATTTTCTGTGAGTATAAATTGACCTATGAATGTGCGTAAAAATATTATTATCATATTGTTTGGTGCTACAGAACCTTTTGTCCGACTCGTACTTAGCCGGTCTTTTAAAATAATTATGTGACAAGCGCAGCAGGTACATTCTAGTAAATATTCTTATTAACTAAATGATTATAATATTCACCTAACTTGCGTAAGACCAGTGCCGATATAAAATACTAACAAAGCAGTACAAACCTATTCTAACATTTTATAAAATTTAACTTTAATATTATTTTGGTCCTAAGTTAGTCTGGATGCCACTAATATCGCTTCTAGGCGCTACAAAGCCTCATGAACATTATTATACCTTGTTTTAGCTTGACTATATTACTAAGCTTTTTTAGATACTTTTCAGCAAAAACCTAACATGGAAAATCGTATTTCATATTAGCAGTCTTTAAAATTTATAAGTCTTATGATACGAATTTGTATCCAATTTTACCTTTATCTTTAAAACGAGCAAAGTAGCGCCTGAACTGAAGCTGCAAAGTTTATTTAATACTAACGTTCAAATTGAAACTAGTAGTAATAGCTATCACAGTGTCTCATACAGCGGGTATATTGTATAACGCTGTAAGTCTTTCTATGAAACCATTCTCTGTGGTTTCTCCATGGATATCATTCCTTACCTCTCGCTCTAAATGCCGCATATCGTTGAGTGAAATTTGAGGATTAGGAACGATGGTGTTGTTCTTCTCTATATGAGTGTACACTTGCATCTTACCGTCAGTGTTCTCAGTCCTGAATACAGCCTGATCGGTTTCCACAGTGTCACATAAACCATTATTCCTAAACATCGGCCTAAGTATCGCGAACTCAGTCTCCTGGGTTTGCTCGTCTTTGTACGACGTTATAATTTGTTTATTAAACGGGTTGTCTACCTCCTGCTTGTAGTTGGGGTCACTATACATCTTTTTAACTATGTTAAGTTTCCCGTAAGCATCCTGCCGCGTGTCGAATACTTCTACATTGTTTGTGTAGCTATCGTCTATCTGGTCTATGGTAACGTTGGGAGCTCCTTTCTTTACGCTCTGGATCTTTTTATTATTCTTCTTTTTGTCAGTGGTGAGTACAGTTCTGAGGATATTGGGTGATTTGGTTGTGGAAGCGAGGGCGATCTTCCTAATGCTTTTGGAAACTTCGACGTCTTCGATCTTGATGTTGGGATGTTTGGCTTCTTGTTTGACGACCGGCTTGTTGTCTTCCTTGTGGTCCTTGAGCTTGCCGCTCTTGTGCTCGGCCAGCCGGTTGCGCAGCTTGTCGTGTGTGAGCATGTGGCGGCGCAGGTCGCCGGCCACGCGGAAGCACTTGTCGCACTGCACGCACTTGTGCGGACGGTCGCCTAACGACGAGAGAGACCACATGTTAGTATAGAAGGTCGTTGGAGAAACACACTCACTGTATTCAAGTTAGGAAGGTCTTGTTACAGTTCTACAGCAATTTAAAGGCTGGCAGAAAAAAAAGCATCACAAATATTTCTGTGACACGCATGTATGATAATATTACATGTCTCAAATCAGTGGCGGCAGCGTTTTCGAGGCTTTACGTGCTTCGCTGTAGTATCCACAGGGCGCGCGGGCGTCACTATTGTAGCGGATGAACTTTACTAAACTCCATCCACTGAAATAGTGACGTCTATCCGCTAAAATAGTGACACCTTTAAGTATGAACGTGGACGAAGCCAAACAAGTGTGGATCACAGCGGGTGGCATTCTCTAGTGTACTCCCATGGGTGGTAGGACTGGTCGGTGAGCTTGTGTACAATAGTTACCGGTGTGCGTCCTCATGTGGCTGAGCCGGTAGGAGGAGGCGCGGAAGGTCTTGTTGCAGAACTCGCACTTGTAGTTCCTCTCGCCGGTGTGGATCCGTCGGTGCACGTTCAGGGAGTACTTGCGAGCGAACTCCTTGCCACAGAACTCGCATTTGAACATTTTCTGGAACAATCGTATGTTTGGTTAAACCTGTAGTTACTACCATTAGAACTAGATATTTGAATAAAATTTAAGGACTCCTTGGCGTGGCCAGATCGACCGATACGAAAGCCGGCTCCCGCATATGTTCTGACGTCTTTCGGCAATATCATTATGAAGATGATGAGATATTTGATGTTAAATCTTTTACAGAGTAAACATTTTACAGAGATCTAAGGCAGCTATTGTGCCAACTAGAAGAGAGACGTAGGGAAGAATCTATCACGATTTTTTTAAGTTGTAATAAACTATCCACTACTCAATTTTGCTGGCCGGACGCAGCGCCGCCGCCGTCTAGAAGTAGAGCGAGCAGCCTCACCTGGTCGGAATGTATGGACACCTTGTGGTACTTGAGGTCGCTCCACTGCCGGAAGTCCCGCCCGCACACGTCGCACTTGTACGGCCGGTCGCCGTTGTGCACGCGTTTGTGTATCTGTGAGATAGATGGACATGATATACATATTTCGGTGGAAGTTTGTATATCATACTTATTTGGAATTTGGATTTTACAAAGATACAGTGCCAAATCTAAGCGTTAAAGAGTGCAACTAAATTAAAATGAAAGTTTCATGACTAAAATATTTGACAGTATCAAGCAAAGATTGAAATCGTTAGATGTAACGCGAAAAAATGTATACAATGAGCAGAGTGACCTCATACATCGCATCACATTTAAATAATTTGAACATGTTAAAAACGAACACGTTCAACGAAACAGACAAATGATTATTTTAACGCGGTAGGGCGAATCTAACGATCTAAATACATTATATTAGGCCTTTTTTGAGTGCGCCTGTTTCATCGTGGAGCTCATCCATTACTTTCCACTAAGCGGAAAAAAATGTGTACTCCACATAGCCGGCACTGGAGGACATCACAATAACTCCACATCACCGCGAGAGGTTAAACTTCGCTTCCTGCGGTCGTCCCGCGGATGGGTGGCGGGCTGGCGGGTACGGTACCTTGAGCGCGGCCACGGTGTAGAAGCCCTTCCCGCACTCGCGACACATCTGTTGCTTGCCGCTGTGAGACAGCATGTGGTACAGCAGACTGTTCCTATTCACAAAACACATTTATTTGTAAGTTGCAGTTTCTCGATAACACCCCATGTTAAAATGTGAAAGTTCCTGAAACTTAAACATGTTAGTACTATGTACACCTCTAATGATCAGAACTGTGCAGGTGAACGGCTGAGACGGCCTCTTGACGAAAGAATCATACAGATTTGAGTAGACCTGTCCTAACATTTGGCATGCACGAGTCATAGTCGGCAAAGACCCGGTGAAGAGCAGCGTAGTGTGATTTTACTGCGAAACAAATACCAGTTGAAATAAAGCCGAACTAAACGCCCTGTAAAATTTTCATTTCATCTTTTTTTAATAACGATTTTTTCTACAGCCTGTACTGTCCTTCACCTGGGCTAAGGTCTCCCCCAATTCTTTCCACGAGCCTCCTCGGCCCAGCCCTCGCGGTACGCCCCCAGACCGTCGCGCCACCTTTTCCTGTGCCGCCCGTCCCCCGCCCCCCGCCCCCCGTCCCCCGCCCCCCACCGTGCGGACACGCGTGCCAGCATGCGACTGCCGTGACCTGCCCAATCCCATGTTAGCCTAACAGACTTCTTGCCAACGTCCGCTATGCCCGTTTTAGAACACAGCGTGGTGTTACGAACCCTGTCTTGTCTTTTGACACCTAGCATGCAGCGTTCCATTGCCCTTTGGTAAACTCCACTTAATAATGATAAAATATAATTATTTAATATGGCAACCAGGCTTTGCAAAGCTATATTTGAGCCGGTCCTTAGTCATCGTGCTCACACTGAAAGAGCTCAATCACTCCACGAACATTACCTGTGTTGAAACACCCTATTGCACTGCTGGCACTCAAACTTCTTCGGTTTCTTCTTGTCGTCCGACTTGTCGTCGGTCGGCGGCTCGTCGGGCGGCAGGTCGGGCGTGTCGGCCGTGTCGGGCGTGTCGCCCGGGTCCGTCATCGTGGTGTCGGTGAAGTGCTGACTGTCCGACGTTACTACGTCCGTCTCTAGGATCCGTCGGAGGACTTCATCTGGTGAATGAAATGAAAATCGTGTATAAAGTTGACTGTTCACTACTGTGAGAGGTGTACGCTTTTACTGGATTATTTTTTATCAGTCATGGATTATTTGTGCATCAATTTTCTGTATCATTAATCTTCATTCTGGCTGCTCGAGCCGAATAAACATTAAATATGAAAGATTTTGCCGCGGACATCAGTAACCCAACAGAGTAAAGATGAATGTGGTTATAACAGATATTACGTCTGTGGCAGCAACCTAACAGCTTTCGTAAAGCAATGAAAATAAAGATCAGTGTGATTGTGAATATACTGGAGGTTACCTTTGAGCAGCTTGAGGTGCTGCGTGTCGTGAGGGGCGGCGCACGACACGCAGCAAGCCCCGCCCCCGGCCCCGCCCCCAGCCCCGCCCCCGGCCGCACTGCGCCCGTACCTGATAACAGCATGTGGGTTAGATTTCGTAGATTCCGTGTGTGCTCTCCTACAAAGGGGTTTCAATAACTCTTGTAGCAAGTCAATATTAAACAGAAAAATAATTGTCAAGTGATTCCGCACAATATGTATAACACTTAAGTACATAATATGATAATACTACCACTGTCACCTCGACTTTTTCTTAGCAACTACTGGCCTGCAGACTGCAGTTAAGGAGTATTCTGACTCATTGACGCGGAATCAGGTTAAGCCGATTAAAAAAACTTTGTCTAAATAAGCAATAAAAACAAATATTCCGACGCGGTGAGGAGTCTCGTTAGCTAAATCAAAACGAAGCGAATTACTTTTTTTTTCTTTTTTATTTCATGAACACAAGAGGTGCCTTCCTTATAGTACGGGCCTAGATCTCTTACTCACCAGTGCCTCACATTGTCCTGGTGCGCATGGCCATTCTCCACAGTGAGGTGTGGCAGTAGGGAGTGCTCGTAGTGTTCGGGAGGCTCGTCTACTGCCACGTGGATGCCCTCCATCAAGTCCTCAGGCTCGCTGAACTCACCCATGTCTTCTAACTGCAAGGGTAGCTGAAGTATGTACTCAAATATTCATGTCGGTGTTAGGAAAAATAGGCACGAAAACATTTATTTTATTGTTTATGAAAATCTATAATTCTATCTCGCACAAAAACGCAAAATATCTTAAAAAAAAAATCAAATTTTTAATTTTGTACGTCGAATCAATACACCCAATTAACAAGCGCTAAACACCCTACCTCGACATACGCTCACGAGTACTCAGTGTATAAACTTTACTAACACGCGGATGATAGGGAATGTTCGTGGACAAGATTCAGTAAGGCGCCACAGCCACTAGAACCTGCCTCACCGCCCGCGGCTAGCGAGAAGCGACATAGGTCTGTCCCGGCGGTTGAGCAAAAAAATAGTCCATAAATGCCTTCATCGGTCATAAGACAGGAGCCTCAAGTTAACCAGTAAGTTCAAACCAAAACCCCAATAGTGTTATTGATGAATCCATGAATAAACAATGTAAATACAGTAACCTTTGAAATAAAACATACCTTCATATTAGAATGCGCCTCCTTGATATGCGCCTCACATTGCTTCTGCTTTCTGAAAGACCTGTTACACTTCCCACAGCTGTACAGATCCAGTTTATCCAGGGTATCGTACAGATCCGCCTTCTCAGCCTCCTGGACTACCGTCGCCGGTTCCTTGTCCATACTCGCCATGGAATAATGCACTTTATTGTTGGTGTACATGAACGTTTTGTCGCTTGTCGTGTACAGGACGTGTTTGTCCATAGATTGGTATATAGTTTTTGGTATGGAATTTTCTAGAGACAGTTCTACTATTGAGTCTGGAATCGTTGCTACGTTATCTACGATGCAAGAGTTGGTTATCTGCGAAGAAATATTAACAGAATAATATTTAATTCATTGAATTAAAGTGAAACTCGTTGTCAATAAAAATGTTACTATCAAATAGTAGCTACACACTAAATGTGCCACCAAGTTCTCCGATTTCAATTACGATCAACTCGCTTAGAAGAAATGGCTTGATACGGGGTGTAAACAGACTCTTCACGAAGCCGTTAACCAAGCATTATGTACATCAAACTAAGTAACTTTACGCAAAAATTATCGCTGGGAAACGACTTTTTTTTTGAGGTGAAAAAAAACGTTTTATGGTAGGACTCAATGTAACGCATTCACCACATTGTGCTGATGGATGGATTGAATAGTACGGGGGTCGTGAAGGTGTCTGAAGTAAAAAAAAAATTAAAAACATGTATTTTAAAAAAACTTGTGAAAAAGTTGGAACTTTGACCCCCAATATCTCCGTAACAAGGGTTACCAGAGATAGGATACAATGGAAAATGTTAGAGGAGGCCTTTGCCAGAAGGCACACTGAACTAAGGGATATCCTCTAAAAGAGGAAAACAAATACCTCATACACAACAGATAAAGTTCAGGATAGAGGGCTTATTGATTGATCTCCGTAACAAAAAAATTATCACAATGATGGGGAGAACAAGTGCCGACTGTTTGCCACTTGAATGGATAGCGACCAATCGGTAAAAAAACAAAACTAGCATCAGCAAGCTATTTTTTGGCAACTGAGTGAATGTAACAAACGGTGTCTTCCCCATGCTGTAATTTTTTTTATTAGATGTTGTTTGATAAATAAAAGAGTACCTTATCAATTCCCAGGTCTTGCACAGGGTTCTCGATGATGATGTGCGGCTCATAGTGCTGCTTCAGATGCTGGAAGAACTTCAGCTGCTCGTCGCCGTAGAACTCGCCGCACAGCTGGCAGATGAAGATCGGGCGGACCTGGCCATGGGGAGATGAAATATATCTACTGATCGAGAGACGAGGATAGACAAAAATTGGTATTACTCTAGAATTGTTACAGAAAAGTTGGAAAAGTAAAGTCTGTCTTGGTATTGGTATGTGATGATGAAATAAGTAATGCATGTGACTAAAAGAGTGATAAATATGAATGTTGATGGATGGAGAGGGGGGGAGACCAGAGAAAATATAGATGGATTGTGTCATAAGCCCAGCCTTAAGAGGAAGGAGGAAACAGAAGTAAAAGGCAGTGCGACAGCTGACAGGGGGGGGAGAATGGAAGAACAAGGGAGAAGATGACGGTGATAGTGGACTAGTGAGTACTTGTCTAAGTTGGAAGGGCCAGGGTAGCTCGCGAAATAAACTCAGTAAAGCCATATTTGTTCAACATACTACCTGACACTGACCAGCAAATTGCAAACAACATAAGAAAATTTGAACTTCGCCGGCCACCCTGGCGCTTTAACCATAAATCTAAAGTAAAGCTACAAATTATGACTCCGAAAACATCTGGTAAAAGATTTATCTTATGTTGTTACCTTTCCTTAATTTCTTGATAAGTTTACGAACACTGCTACACTGTTTGACTGCCTCGTTGGTCGAGTGGTCGCAAGCGCGACTGCTGAGCATGAGGTCCTGGGTTCGCTTCCAGGTCCGGCAAAGTGCTATTGGGTTTTTCCATAAGGAATTTCTCAGTTGCAGCCACGAAGCCTGGATTTGTGCCCGGTAGATGGGAATAGGCTCGCCCCCTATTACATGGGACTTAAACTTAACTGGCAAAATGTGGGTGTACTATTAGGTACACTTCTGCCTAACCCTACGGGGATTACAGGCGTGGTGTTATGTTAACGAACATACCTCATGTGTAATATGCTGCCCCTCGTCCGGCATGTGGTCCTGCTGCACAAAGCTGTCGGGCAGGATCTCCTGCTCCGTGCCGTGCTCGGCGCAGCTGATGCGACCCTCCTCGTCCCTGCAGCTGATCACCACTATTTCCTGCGAGCCCATGGATAACTAAAACATATGGTGGTGGCCCATTCGTGTCAATATTACAATATTGACATAGACATTCTCGTACTGGGCGTATGATACGCCGGTAACTGTAGTGTCTATGAGCTTTTTAACGCTTTTGGAGAGAGAAATCGCTTCTGTGCAAAACTAATATTTCCGCAAAATTAATGCATTGGCTTTTAAAATCTTTGAATGAAGAAGACAAGAATTTGATAGTAGAGACTGACTTATTGACTTCTTACCTACTTCAATAAGCATTGCATAAATCGCATAATGTACAAATACTATATAGTTTGCCGCTTCGGCATCTAGGTCATCGATAAACAGTATGTATTAGCTTAGTTTCCTAATTACTAGGTACTTTGTTATCAATTTTAACAAAGAATGTATACACAGCTGTAATAAAATGTTGGCCGAACTACACAAACTAAGGCTAGAAGTCGTCGGCCGCTCTTGGAGACTTGGAAACTTTAACACAGAAAGTAAGTTTAATAACGATATTGGAAACCTCAAACAAAGCTGCGGACTATCTAATCATTGATGTCGCCAGTTTTAAAATGCTAGGCTTTATATTTTATCTGCCCATATCTATCTTACTAAAATCTTCTAAAACTGACCTGCTGAGGAGTACTGTTCCCGTTATTCTTCTTTAGTTTCCTGGATATCCTCTTCTTGTGTGGAAGACTTTTCTTGCTTTGAAGTTTGTGCTGCCCCGGCGATGATCCCGGACCAAGTTCTAACACCGGTCCGTCAGAATCAATCATTGATGAATCATCCTATCAAAGAAAATAAAGTTACAAATAAACCAAAAAAAAAGTGTGCATTTTGGTACTCTTCGTCTATTCATTAATATTAGTTTGATAACTTACTTTAGCAATGGAGCGCAGTATACTAGGTGTTAAATTAACGGATCTTGTTCAAAACACAATAAAGCGCTCCAAAACCAATATAGCTGACGTGGCTCAAAAGGCTGCCCAACTCAAATGGGACTGGGCAGGACATGTCTGCCGCATGCCGGACAAACTGTGGGCCAAAATAGCAGGAAACTGGTGCCCTGACACAGTGGGGCGGGCTCGCGGCAGGCCACGAAAGAGATGGCGGGACGGACTGGATAAGTTCCGTCCGAACTGGAAGGAGGACGCGCGGGTTCGCGAGAGATGGAAGGAATGGAGGGAGGCCTTTGCCCAGGAGTGGGGGAAAGCAGGCTAGTAAAAAAAAAAAAACTTACTTTAAGAGATTGTTTATTTTTGTTGAACCAGTCGGTTTCCTGACAGCGCTTCATGTCTTGCAAGGGAGGGAGCGGCGGGAGAGGGGGTACCTCGACCACTATTGGCTCTTGTGACTGATCCTGGAGAAAGAAAATAATAGTCACCATGTTTCTGTCCTTTTTCATCATCATTCCAGCCAAACAACATCCACTAAGCATCTTCTGCCCTTACCCTAAATTTTATTTTCATGACGGATTATGACAAACTCTATATCACAAAAAGGCCAATATTCAAGCAGTTTGTTTGAATGTTATTCCTCGATACAATTCACTCTCTTTCTAGCCATACCATCTTTCACACTAACAGCCTGTTCACGACGGCTTAGCGGGGTGTTGTGCACGCCCCGTACCCTCACTAGCGGTGAGCGGCAGCGGGCAAGGTACGTATTTAGATAGTCAGAACGTTCCCAAAAACATGACTTTATCTAAATTATCCCTTCTCTGTTTTGAAAGTAGTATATTTTTAAAACAAGATATTCTTTACATGAGGGAAGGTGTGCACGAACTGATTAAAGATCGGTATTTAAATGGTGAATCTCGTGATTTCCGCCACAAAATCGTCTAAAATATTTTAAACTTTATTTCGACTCTGAGTTCGTCACTACTAAACCGCTGTCCGCGCCGCTCTAGGTCGTGGCGTCGCACTCATTAGCTTGTACTTTTGTTCCCGTCGCGCCGCGCACCGCTCGGAGAAAACCGCGCGCGTTTTCGCTGTGAGCGGCGTCTCGTGGCTTGGTGAGGTTCTTCAGAAAGGTCAGGTGCGTAGTACTCGGAACCGGCGTGCGTGTATGACCAGATGTATGAACGTGGACGAGGCAAAAGGAGTATGTAAGGATTGTAGCAGGTGGCGTTCTGTGGTTTCTGCCTACCCCCATGGGAAAAGGGCGTGAGTTTATGTATGTATGTCAAACATTTTTAAACGGTTTTATTTAGCTC
The DNA here is from genome assembly GCA_950005105.1 of Lycophotia porphyrea. Taxonomy (NCBI): domain Eukaryota; kingdom Metazoa; phylum Arthropoda; class Insecta; order Lepidoptera; family Noctuidae; genus Lycophotia; species Lycophotia porphyrea. The sequence continues at coordinate 936,809 of OX465392.1, forward strand.
ACCCCGTTTTTATGCTTTTAATTTTACCGCTCGCCGACCCGCGCTAAGCAAGGTCGTGAACGGGCCGCCACATCCGGTTTTTCGTCCAAAAGTATTACTTACCATTGGCTGGCCATGAAAGAGTCTCATGGAACTATCAAGGATGATAGATGTGTCCACATCTCCCCTCACTGAGTGCACCTGTAAAACAGAGTACTGGTTAGCTGCGCCCGCGTTACTACCCGGCCAAATGTCAGAAACCGACTTAAATGACTATCACTACATATTATAAAACAAGTCCTCCGCCGCGTCTGTCTGTCTGTTCGCGATAAACTCAAAAACTACTGCACCAAATTTTATGCTGTTTTCACCAATGGATGTGTTGAATGTTGTGTAAGTGGTTCTCGAGGAAGGCTTTAGTATATACTAAAACCTTCCTCGAGAACCACTCTATCCAATTTGTCAAGTTTTTGCTGCGGGAAAGGGATCAAAATTTCATGATTACTTTTGGTCGCGATAACCGACATGATCCACGCGGGCGAAGCCGCGGTCATCAGCTAGTTACAAGATATAAAGCTGTAGTTAGAGTTGGGGGTTGACAAATCAAACTTAAATTCATTTTCACAAATGCTAGGCTATACATAAATGGCCCTATTATTGAGCACAATTTGATGCTAATGTCAACAAACAATAGTTACAAGAATAACTTTTATTACTGAGCATATTGACTACCAGCAGTATCATGAATTGCCAATATGTTAACTATTATTTGATTTGACCACCTATAAGTTAAATTATAGTTTGTATTGCATGCATATTAATGCATTTTGACTAATTCAGTTAAATGGCTCTTTGATACAAAAATGGTTTCATTGACATAGTATACCTTATGGTGCAGTTGTTGGTGGCTGCGTGACTGCTGGGCCGTGATATGTGCCATGAGTGCTGCCAGCCTGCCTTCTGGGTCTATCATCTCATCACTCCATTGACCCTCAACCACTTGGTCACCCGCTGACACTTGCCTGTTACATGTGTGGATGTTAGGACATGATTGTTAGCAAACAAAGTTATAACAGCAGTAACAGAAACCCAGGGAAATAATTATGATTATAATTTTTAACATTACATGTAATTTTTGGTGTTGCAACAGGCATGTTTGTAAAAATATTATCAATTTATTGAATACTAGCTCAATGCCCGCGGCGTCGCCCGCGTGGAGTTCGATAAATATCCCACGGGAACATACTATGGGGATAAAAAGTATCCTATTTGTTAATCCAGGTTTTAAAATACCTGTGTTCCAAATTTCATCCTAATCCGTCCAGTAGTTTTGGAGCCTATTCGGTACAAACAAAAAAATCTTTCCTCTTTATAAAATTGGTATAGATAACTAAACAGTGTGAATTTTTCAAGTAAGCGTGGATAGCCAAATCCGAAACTGAGGAATAGCAAAAATACTCAAAATTCTCATTATTGGATTGGGTACAAACATAAAAATCTTTCCTCTTTATAATATTGGTATAGATTAAGCTATACAATGCCTATGACATAATTAATTTCAGGACACATTGAATGCCAAATTCAAAGTAACCAGGCCTAAATAATAAAGCAACAGTCTTTATTCATTTATTTATTAATTAGCCTGGGGCCTGGATTGTTATCAGATATTTTAATAGTAATTATTCAACCTGTAGTTGTCTAAAATCTATATTTACACAGCCAGGGTTTGCGGTATACCTGCACAATGAGGTGGAGTAAGTCTGTGAATGCATGATAGCCACCCTGCCGCCACCATCATCCTGCACATTGAGGGCCAGGGCATTACCATCCACATGCACTGTCTGTGGGGAAACACAATAGTATCTAGAATATCAACTTTTTTTCTACTGTTTGACAAGCAAAAGTAACCTAAATATAACCATGGCAATGGGTACAGGAACAAAATTAATTTAGCTCATATTTTTTGTATCAAATGGGTAAAATAAAAATGTATTGTCTTTGTTACTAATGGGTTGTATAAAACACTTGTTGATCTAAAAGAGAGCTAAAATTGAAGGCTGATTCAATGAAACAACAGCAAGCAATTTGACAAGATTGAAACTAATTTGTAAAGAGTGGCTAATTTATAAAATTTTATGTCAACATACCTGATCAGCTGGGTGGGAAGTTATATAGTGCGTGACGGTTTCATCCATTGTAACAAAGGATTTGTACTTTCGCCTACGCTACATACAACAAAAGTTCACAAGAAAAACTTCTTCATCTTTCGTTTACACAAATCGTGGTTAGGTTATTTGACAGCTGTATTGCTTACGCTCAAGGTCACAAATTATTTACTTTAATTTTTTATTGGCATAACGTTAAATGTAACAACTCTATATTATTTTTCGTACAATAACTCAAAACTTCATAAAACTATCTTTCAATTAAAGCGTTAGAATAATTAACAATATCTTAGAATTCATTTCACTTTTATACAAACAAAGCCCTACCCTAGGCTAGGATTTTTTTTCCATGGGTTTTAGCGTTGGGAAAGAGGTTGAGGAAATAAAAAAATAGTATCGACTAATGGTGTGTGCTTAGTCGATTTACTTAATACAGGTGTTAGGCTGCGGTTCCACTGAGGCGGAGCGGAGCAGCGCGGAGTCGAGCTGTGCTGCGATTCACCAATCACATGGCGGAGTGGAGAAGAGATATGGATTTCAAGCCATGTGATTGGTGAATCGCGGCACAGCTCGACTCCGCTCTGCTCCACTCCGCCTCAGTGGAACCGCAGCCTTACCAGTTTTTCTATAATTTGTGGTTCAGGCACAAACCATATTTTGCCTTTTTAAGGCATGTTAATATAAGTTTACAAGAGACGAGAGGAAACTTTAGACTACTAATTAAATATATTTTTTGGCAGTGATGCGCATGAATTTTACTGGTTACTGGTATTTTAATTTTACTGGTATTCAGCTGCATCCGGTTAGACTGGAAGCCGACTCCAACATAGTTGGGAAAAGGCGAGTGAGGCAGATGATGATGATAATATTATTATGCCGGCAAATTTTTCTGCTTTGAATACAAAAAAAAAACTAAATAATAAATAAAATATGACTGTCTTCTGTAATGTGTGTGTGTTTTTTATACCCCAAATAAAATACTGTTTTAGTTGGTTAAATTGTTGATTATCGTACATCTCTTTACTGACTGACATCCAGCTGACAAGTGACAGCCTGACATTAGAATTAATGAATTAACGTTGTCGTGAACTGTGGTGGTGAATGTCCGTGAAAAGTGATGAAATTAACTTATTGTTTTTAGTGTAAATTGCTGCATTGTGCTTAAGTTTAATATCAAGATATAAGCTTTATGTTCCCGTTAAAATGTTTCGCAACAAATTAAGGAGTACGCTTATTTGTAAAAGTCATGACGTAAGTATCAAAATAACCTCTTTGACATCAAAATAATTTTCAGTTTCTATGCGTAGATCGTAAGGTGCTAGTAGGTTTAAAATACAAGACCTAAGGACTATGCTAAATGCTAGAAGCTCTGAATTAAACGAGTCTATGCTTCAAACTACTCAGCTGGAAACATGAAACCTGATTTATGTTTATATTTGCATGTATTTAATATGTGACTATTTCTAGTTTCAGAGGTGCAAAAGCACGCAGCAGGGCACCAAACTCGATGCTATTCGTGAGAAACTTCGCGAAGGGCCCAGTCTAGCTGATTTTGTCTCTGAAGACCGTCCAAAGGACTGGGAGGAGTATGAGGGAAAGCTGAAGAGGGAGAAAGGCGAAGTAGAACGATTGAGGCTGCCTCCATGGTTGAAGACGACCATACCAACGGGTAAAGAATATGTTATATTTGTTTCAAGATAAAAATGACTTCACGGTCTAAACTTTGACTACCCTAAAACTATTATTATTGTATGACACTAGAAGTTATTGTTGATGAAATCTTTTAATTAGTAACACCATTATCATTTTAAAGTAGTTACTTAGAATAACATTGTGTAATTGAAGATATATAAACAACCTCTCAGTGGCCTTATCATAAATTCTTTATCAGTGTTAAGCTAGAGCTTATTGTGTGTAATCAATTTTGTTATTTAAAGATCAGCTTTCCAGACAAAATGATCAAAAACCTTATAGCACCTTAAGACCATTGTGACTAGCATTTTAGTTAATAATGTTAAAATGTGATAAATTATATCCAAATCAAAGTGATAAATTATGTACATTATGTGAAGTTTTAAATTATAAAATGTGCATGGTGCAATTAATTTGATCTAGATCTAATTTAGACACATTTTGCCAAAAAAATGTATTCTATTATGAAGTATTTACTTTACTTCACACTGATGTAGTTGTTGTGGTTTTTCAGGGTCAAAGTTTTCAGAGATTAAGAAACAGCTCCGAGAGTTGAAACTGAGCACAGTATGTGAGGAGGCTCGCTGTCCTAATATTGGAGAGTGCTGGAGTGGGGGCAAACATGGCACTTCTACTGCAACTATTATGGTAATTTTATATTAACTATTTGTCTTTTCTTACTAAATCAAATCACAAATGATTCAATCAGCTTTTCATCTGAATGGATTACCACAATCACAATCAGTTATTGTATGTAGTTAATTGTACTCTAACATTGCATGGAATAGATTAACAGTTGTATAATAGGTCCATGGAGCTAGATGTATATCCATAGAAAAACTCACTGACTTAAGTTAAACATACATACAATTTGCCTTCTGCAGTAAAACATCAGTGTATCTCTTTGCTAATGATGTTTGCCACTTTTCACAAAAAGCTGTCTTCAACATCCCCCTTTTTTGGCTAAATGTGCTGGGTAAGTCCATGGTTGGCATTGCCACATTAGTGGTTATTAATGATAGAGAGAGATAGATCTATAATGTCCTACTGCAGGCAAATGCCTCTCCATTCTCTTTTACACTTACTGGATGTACGGTGACTATTGACAGTCTTTATTGAAGGAGACTTATCTGGTCCGATATGAGCGATTACGCAGGCCATAATCAGCATTAAATAGTTAGTCATTTATCTCCTACCATAGCTAATGGGCGACACATGCACCCGCGGCTGCATGTTCTGCTCAGTGAAGACGTCGCGCAAGCCGCCGCCGCTGGACCCCGACGAGCCGCGCAACACCGCGCACGCCATCGGACAGTGGGGGCTCGGGTACATCGTGCTCACTTCTGTGGATAGAGATGGTAAAATTCGCAATCGCGACTCAGCTACCCATATTCACCGTATTGAATAATTTGTAAATCCGTTAACTGCCACCGGTATTGAATTGCATAGTTATGCTCTCAATAATTATGTATTTGTGGTATTCATTTTACAGATTTACCCGACGGCGGATCAAATCATCTTGCTGAAACTGTGAGAGAAATAAAAAAACAGTAAGTACTGAATAATATGATCTTCTCACAATGTTGGAAACAAATAAATAAATTATAACATAATGGTATCTTCAAATGTTACGCTACAAACTTTAGTTTCACTTACGTAAATTCAAGAATTTCAGCTTTGAATGCCGAACACAGCACTGCCCTTAATCCGCAAAAATATACACATGCAGAAGTGTGGGGGGTAGGGTGGTGCATCATTCTGCATCCAAGCCTGAATCTAGTATTTGCAGACTTAAAACTAAATATGTTTGAATAACATTTTACTGTCAGGAATTTACGCAAAATAACGCTTGAATCCATAACTTCAGGAACAAGGACATCTTAGTAGAATGCCTGGTGCCAGACTTCAGGGCACACCGCGAGTGTATAGCGACCATCGCGAACTGCGGCCTGGACGTGTTCGCGCACAACATCGAGACCGTGGAGCGACTCACGCCGTTTGTGCGGGATCCTAGGGCTGGGTAATACTTATGAAATTACTTACTATTGCATGCGGTTTTATTTTGTATCTTAGAGAAATTAACTCGGTTATTTTCCGGGAAAAAAGTATACTTTGTGCCCTAAGACATGTACTTGTTCCCGCTGCTGGCCCACGCTCCATTTGGGTTGGGTAGTATCTTTTGTGTGGATCATCCGAATCCGTTCAATTCTATGTGATTAGATTAGGTACTCGTATATAGCATCATTTTAAACTATGTATTACATTTTTAAACAAAACATACTTACCATTAATATATCACTTAATATTCCTAAAGTAAGTAAACTCACAATAAACACTATTTTTAATTGGATCATTTCGTCTTTTGTTAGTTTTCTTGCCAAATAACTATAATAAATATTCTCTACCATCAGCTACCGTCAAACCCTGAAGGTCCTGCAAACAGCTAAGGAAGTAAACCCTGACTTGATCACCAAGTCATCCATCATGCTGGGACTCGGCGAGACTGACGAGCAAGTGGAACAGACTATGAAAGGTAAAATATCTTATCTAGTGTTCCATAGCTAACCATCCGTTACCCATAGTAGTCCATATTAAGATTTAATTTTAACCAGAGATGTTATGGATATGATATTTCGGATCTGGATATGGATATGGATATAGGAATAAAATTATATCTGTTTCGGATACGGTTACGGGTATAATAAAAAACTAACTAGTTATGAAAGAGGTTATGTTATGACTAGAAATAACAAACAAGATTCACGTGGCGCGCGAGCGTGAACACGTTTTATTTAGACTCCGCCCTTATACGAAACTATCATATAATCCAAACACCAACCTAAAAGTGTTCTTAAAAAACAATACCTGTCATTGTGTCCATATCTCATTTTGCATCTATGGACAATAGCAATTTTCCATAGGTGTAAAACGTTTCTTTCTGCAAACTCACTCCCCTTATTTGATGCATTGTTTTATAATAAAAATCGAAATTTGTTATAATGATATTGTGAAATGAGAACAACTGCCGACAAACTGTTTTGCAGTTTGGCAGACTTTTGCCACGTGACGTTTGACCGAAACTTGTGAAACGAATACGGTTACAGATATATTTTTATTTCGGATATCCGATAGTTTCGGTTACTGTTACGGAGCTCCATAACATCCCTGATTTTAACTGATTATGATTTAACTAAATTCACCTAGTTCTTACAAATTGGGTAACAAGTGAGGGGACGCCGCATTCAATCCTTTAACAACACAAAATACATTAGTTTTGTTTTGGTGAAAAAAACTTAACAAATAAATACGTTGTACACAGATCTACGCTCAGCTGGCGTCGACTGCGTAACCTTAGGCCAATACATGCAGCCCACCAAACGTCATCTCAAAGTGTTTGAATACGTCACCCCCGCCAAGTTCAAGGAATGGGAGGAGCGCGGTAACGAACTGGGATTCCTGTACACAGCCAGTGGACCACTCGTCCGGTCCTCCTATAGGGCTGGAGAGTTCTTCATCACGAGCTTACTTAAAGATCGGAGGGCGAAGAGCTTGTGACACGAAGACTAAGAGATTTTTTTGTGATAGCTTCATGTAGCAAGAATTGTACTTATTTTTCTATGCAAGTTAGATGTGGTTTTTACCCGACTGCCAAGGAAAGGTTATGTTTTTAGCAGTGGTAGATTATATGTTAGAACAGAAACTAATGTTTCGTATCAATAACAAACTGTAGAAATAATGTAGCGAGAAAGCAACTATTTAACACAAGTTTATGTTTACAACTTCGACACACAAACACACGACACACATTGGCTTTTACCATAAAAGCGTGCGATTGGCGATGGCGCACGTTTGACACACTATATTTTTAAGAATTCTACACTACTTTGCAGTTAGTTCATATTGCTTTCGACACTATTAGGTATGTATATAGTTAATAGTCAAACCATACTCTGCTTGTGCTAGGTTGACCAAAGACGGACGTACTTTGACATTATTTATTTAGAGCGTCTATTTTGTTGTGCACCAGCTTCGCACAGTTTTCAAGACTTGACATAACATAGAGATTTCTTTGTTATACGTAGATTAAATATTATATTTAACATACGCTTATGCGTATAGAAAGGGGTTATACTTTCCAGAATAAATTAATAAATTAAAACACAGTCAGACATGTATTAGGTATGGACTTTAATTTGTAATACATATGTATACAGGGTGTAAACAGACTCTTCACGAAGCCGTCAACCTAGCATTCTGTACATCAAACTAAGCGCCCTGTGCCGCCGATCCGATTTGACGATCTGACGCGAGTTTATCAGTTTTTACCCATCCCAAAAAGTGCAAAACGCCGCTAAAGAAGTTTTCACTTCAAAAAACTTGTGAGAAAGTTGAAAACTTGACCCCCAATATATCCGTAACTAGAAGGTTCCCAGGTATGGTCTAGAACAAAAAAATAATCGCAATGACGGGGAGAACAAGTGCCTTTCGGCTTCGTTAAGAGTGTTTTTACACCCTTTAGATACACCCAGCAGTAAACAGCTGTATTCGCCACCTAAGCTCCGTCTACACATACAGTGCCTCCGGAGCAACTGGACGGATTCAAGTTTGTGCTACAACTCACACATATTTGCATTTTCTATAGTTAGACCAGGGTCGATAATTATACATTTTTTATACATACATACATACATAAACTCACGCCCTTTTCCCATGGGGGTAGGCAGAAACTACAGAACGCCACCTGCTACGATCCTTACATACTCCTTTTGCCTCGTCCACGTTCATACATCTGGTCATACACGCACGCCGGTTGCGAGTACTACGCACCTGACCTTTCTGAAGAACCTCACCAATGAGGTCAGCGTATGTTCTTCTAGGGCGTCCCCTCCCGGCGTTGCCACTCACATCTGCCTTGTAAATACCTTTTGTTAGTCGCCTTTCACTCATCCTCTCCACATGACCAAACCATCTAAGCATACTTTTTTCAATTTTTGTCACTACATCTTCTTTTAAGCCGCAACGTTTCCGTATAACCTCATTCCTCACTTTATCATTCAGAGTTACACCACACATACTTCGCAAGGAACGCATTTCCACAGCATTAATTCTACTTTCATGCCTCGTTTGCCATACCCAACACTCACTTCCATACATAAGTGTAGGCACCAGCACACCATTGTGAACAGCCAGACGAGCCTTATTTGACATCGACTGGTTGGTCACAATCGTATGTATAGCACCATTCACTTTATTTCCCGCATTTACTCTCCTTTCCACGTCTTCGTCAATCTTTCCATCTCTTGTAAACATACTGCCCAAATATACAAACTCATTCACTTGCTCCACACTCTTATCATTTATTTTCACATCACACACCGATACATCCTCTTTTCTTTCAAACACCATAACCTTGGTCTTATTCACATTTACATTCATCCCTTTTCTCTTAAAAGCTTCACTCATTACAGTTACCATATCTTGCAACTGTTCCGCTGAAGATGCAAGAATAACTTGATCATCTGCGTACAGAAGGCATTTGACAGGCAACTCATTCATCCTCAATCCACACTCACTTTCTCTTAAATCTGTCAAACAACTATCCATGTATAGGTTGAACAGCCAAGGAGACGCTACACAGCCCTGTCTAACACCTCTTGAGATGCAGAACCAGTCAGTGTATGCCCCATTTATCCTAACACAAGCACTAGAATCCTTGTATAAAGATTTCAGTGCTCGTACCAAGCAACTGTTCACACCATACATGGATAGAGTCGACCACAGCTCTTCCCTCCACACACTGTCATAGGCCTTCTCCAAGTCTACGAAAGCACAGTAGACGCTCTTGTGCTTGGCCAGATGTTTTTCAGCTATGCACCTTAAGGAGAAGATCTGATCCATACAACCCATTCCCTCTCTAAATCCTGCTTGCACATCCCAAATTTTCTCATCTGTCATTCTTATCACCCTGTTAATCAACACCTTTGCATACAGTTTGCCAACAACGCTCAAAAGACTAATGCCGCGGTAGTTTTTACACTCCTGCTGTGACCCTTTTCCCTTATATAGTGGAACAATTACAGCCTTGCACCAGTCATCCGGCACGCGGCCATATTTCCAACACATATTAAAGATCCGGCACAACAGGCTTGCTACCACCCCGTCACCGCTCTTCAACATTTCGACAGACACTCTGTCATACCCTGCAGCTTTCCCAACTTTCATACCTCTCATTGCTCTTACAATCTCATCCATTTCTATTTCATTCTCTTCAGTTGTATCTGAGTCTGGGTCTTCTGAACTGGCTTCCGCCCAGCTACCCACTCCTTGCACACTATCCTGAACACTAAACAAACTTTCAAAATATCCCTTCCAGCGTTCCATAACCTTACATTCTTCGCTTAGTAAGCATCCGTCCTCTGCTCTTACAGCGTTCATACTTGATGTTCCCGTCACTCCTCGAGCCAATCTTACCTGTTTCCAGAACAGCTTAACATTGGCCATGAAGTTATGAGCGAACTTCCTGTTGTACTTTTCTTCCTTCTCATCCTTCTTCTTTTTTACCAGGTCTTTCACTTTCGCTTTCATTTCGGTGTATCTTTTCTTCACTCTTTCCAAATCATCTGTCATATCCGTTGCCTGATTCATCATATTTTGGGCCTTACAGGCTAATACATTAAGCCAGGCCTCTTTCTTCTTGCTCACAAGTTCTTTCACTTCACCATCCACCCAAGCATCATTTGTCCTACTACCACATTTCCTCCGCGCTAGACCACATATCTCGGTCGCCACTTGCACCATACTATTCTTCGTAATATCCCAAACTTCCTCTAAACTGTAATCATTTACATCATCAAATACCTTATCCGCCTTCTCTTTCACTTTTCTCTTATACTCCTCCTTTACTTCTAATTCTTGCAGTCTTTCTACTTTTATTCGTTCTAGAGCAGTCACAGGAACTCGAACTCGGTGGCGCCAATGCTTGAACAGACCATCCACCCGACACATTACCAGATAATGATCAGTTCCTACATTAACACCCCGATATGCTCTCGTATCTGTGACTTTACTCTTTAATCTTTCATCTACAATCACAAAGTCGATCATACTTCTACTGTCTTGCCTTTCCCAAGTATACCTGTGAATCTTTCTGTGGTTAAACATAGTGTTCATTACAGAAAGACTCTTCTCTACACAGATCTCAAGTAAACTCATCCCATTCTCATTCACTCTATCATCTCCAAAGGCACCTAATACTTTTTCGTACCCGTTCCTCTTTACACCAACCCAGCCATTAAAGTCCCCAAGCATTACAATCTTCTCATTCGTCCTACATCCATTCAATATACCTCTTATACTGTTCCAAAACTCCTCTCGATCCGAAGGTGAGCTCCCCATATCGGGTGCATACACGCACAAAAAGAAGATAGGGTTTAGGCCCACCTTGGCTCTTACCCACAGAATCCTGGGACTGACACACACATAATCTTTTACACACTTCATCATGCGCTCTGAGAGGACAACCCCCACACCCTGACAGGCCCTTTGCGCCTCTGGAACGCCGGACCAAATAGCGGTCAGAGAACCATGTTTGGATATGTCCACTCCCTTTCTTTTCGTCTCATTCACACAAAGCACATCTATTCCTTTATCCTTCACTATCTCGCATACTTCATCCATCTTATCTTTTATACCTCCCTGCACATTCAGCGTAGCTAAGCGACACTCCGCAGCTCGCTTTTCGCCCCGCGAGAACATTTGGCGTGATGTGTGGCGAGCATCACCGCCGCCTCCGAGATTTATATTCTTTTTAGTTCTCATTTTGTTCCCACGATTAGCAAGGGATTATATTGTCCACACTCTGCAGTGCCCCGCTTGCAGAGGTAAGGCTTATAGTGCCTGGGGGCGCCCGGGCCCAGACAACAGGGACGCTCGCGACTAGACTCTCCCCTAGCCATGCAGCTATCGGCACGTCGACCTTAGCTTGGAGGTGGTGATCTAACCACTCAGACGGAGACTGACTCCTCCACCTGCTCCCTTAGTCGCCTTTTACGACACCCACGGGATGAAAGGGGGTGGTTCAATTCTATTGCCCGGAGACCACACGGGAAACATTTCCGTTGATACATTTTTTATATATTTAAAATATATCTTTTATACATTTTGTCATTTATTTTTTTATATTATTTTTCATGGGGGTATACCTACTCACGATAAAATTGTGAAGGCATTATTAATTCGATTTTGTCTTTTCAGATTATCAGTATGGATGATTCTGTTTTTCATTTTCTGAGAAGATTTACTATAGTAACATATATATTTTTTTTCACCATCGGGAAGTAGAGATTTTAACGAACAGAAAACATACCAACTTTTTGAAAAAAACTGATATTTTGACGGGTGAATTTTCGATTGAAAATTAAGGTGCTTTTTCGATATTAATTCAAAATAAGGTGAACAAATAAATATTTCTAATCAAATAAATTACAGCGTATTTGGGACATAAAAAGGTAAGTTTTCACCAAATTTCGTGAAAAGAAAAACAAAATTGTAAAAGATAAAAATAAAAAACCAAAAACTTGGTTTATTGAATATTTCACATAAATTTTGAGGTTATGTGAAAAAAGTGTAAGTACAAAAGTTTTAGATCTTTTTATTACCTACAACTTTGCCATTTGACTTTTTTCCATAGGACTTTTAGTTTTGCCGGAAATCGAGAAAAACCGTTTTTTGCCCTTAAAAACTCACCCCCATCCCCTTCCCGACCTCAGATCGCCCGTAAATTATTTTTCCTTTCATTTTTATAATATTCTCCTCCTTTCCTAATGGGTTTCATCCTACTATTATTTTGTTTCATTTTTTATTATCTTTAAAGGCTTCTACCCTGGTCTAAGTGCTATAAGTCATTCTAAAATCAACAATATTAATTCAAGTAGAAATAACATCAGTTGGAAAGAAGGATTTTAATCAACTATAATTGTATTGTTTCTTCCACATTAGCCTTGTAAAATCACTGCTACGGGCACCTAATATTGTTTAGTTTTGTGTATATTATGGATCTGTATAATAACGTAAAATCATTCATAAGCTATTTATTGTTAAACATGCTTTTTGTTATTGTTAATCAATATATTTTGTCAATCGTTTCACAAGTTATTTTTATTTACTTCGTAATTATGTGACCTATTTTGACTAAATAATCCGTATGAAAATAATGATATTAGCGTATGAGGCCATTCAAGTTGTGAAGTGCATCTGTAGTTTTTTTTTGTTATTAGGATTAACTCAGTTTTAATTATCCATGAGTATTTATGTACATTATATATAGACTACAAATAGAACAAAAATAATGCTAAAAAAAAGGAAGACTGCAATGCTAATTCTTTGGCCACAGAAAGAGCTAGCCCTCTGGTCACGCGAAGTGTCGACCAGTCGGCGAGATATATCAGGAGACACGCACTCGGGCCCCATGACCCGAGCGTTTCAACCCCAAACGGCTCAAAACTGTAGTTACCAATAAGGTTACAGTATTTGCGCCGCTTGAGGATCTCAGCAGCCGCAGCAGCAGCGCCCGCACAGCCCGCCGTGCTTACAACGTGGGATGGCGCAAGGGTGTCGACACAGGTTGCGTCCCACACCAAAGGCCTACCCAACTTCCAAAGCACCAACATCATGCCGTCTGGTCTCTTGCCATCGTCACGTACAAGCCGTTTGATTCTAAAACCGCTGGACAACGCAGTGACACCGATACGGAGCAACACAAGGTGCGCCTAAGCGTAGACTCGTAGTGACACGGAACGATGTGTCATCGATCATAGTGCCAATGGTGGATGAAGGAAGTGTCTGAAGCCATAAGCCCGACTCCCAAGTAGTTTTATGTCAATTTGAAGCTTAATCACCTTTTGAAATGGTTATTTTTTATTCGTTTTTGCATCATATCCCCATTTTGTATAAGAATGTTGACTGGTCATTGGGCCTTCAACAGGCAGAGCCAGCTTACTGCCTCTTCCTCGGCTTGCTATTTCTGCAAGCCATGTTGGAAACTCCGGTTTATCCGGTCTCAAACTACAAAGAAACAGTACCAACTAAGTTTGACGAGCGATCTTAAATACTTTCAGAAACTGGATGAGCTAGAGGTCATTTGTGGCTGTGGTCCCCGACCCTCTTGCCTTCAGGCAAACCTACTGTGATAGCATGAAAAATCCTCGTTGGTCTGGTCGCAAGCACTATTGCCATGCGGACCTGGGTTGGTTTCCCAGGTAGGGAGAAATGTTACCTATCGGCGTTTTCCATCAGGAACTTCTCAGTAAACAGTGTTTATTTGTGCCCGGTTGGTGGCAATAGGCGCGCCCTCTATAACATTATATGGGACTTGAACACATGGCTAGTGAAATGTGAGGTACTGCATATTAGGTACAGCTCTGTGTAACCCTTCGGGGTTTACAAGCGTAATCTTATGTGGTAACATTGTCACATAATGTGTGTCGTACCGTAGCACTAACAAATCTTGGAAAAATCTAAAAGCAATCAAAAGGAAATGTATTTAGTAGATTGTATAATCTTTACGTGTCCGTGTAAAGACTATACAATCTACTAAATACATTTCCTGGTAATGCTTGTACTGATTTGTTCAATTAACTTGCATAGTTGTATTGTAATGGGGTTTAATTTTAATGACGAGATCCGGGACTTGTTGTAAGAAGAAGACCCGTCAGATAGCAAGCAATATGGCCTAAATGTCTAACAACCAATAAGCAAGAAGTCCTAATTTTATTACCATCAGCGAATATTTTGCAGTTGCACTTATACTGGCACTTACGGGATATCTTCCGTGATTATCAATTATTTTGAGCTCCCGATATTTCGACGCTGTTGGAAGTGCCATGATCGCGTCATGACTGGAGAATGCGGGTGGCTAGAGAAAGGAAGACAAAGACGGAATGGATGGAAGATATCCCGTAAGTGACAGTATAAGTTTAGTTTTAAACCGTGAAAGCTTAAAGCAGTGTGTGCAGTTGGTATCTAACTTTGTATTTAAATATTAAACAATATCTAGGGTGTTTTCCACAAAGGGTCAGACACAGGCGTAGTACGCCCACATTTCGCCATTTATGTTGTAAGTAGGGCTTTCAATACCGGTATTAACGCCTCAATACCGTGATTACGGTATTACAACAATGACTAATCATAAACATAATATGACGGTAGGAGAACCTTCTAATTCATTGAATACGACCAGTGAAAATGAAGACATGTCCATACATAAAGAATTAGAGAGGGAGATATCCAAATTGCCTAAAACCAAGAGTACTATCTCAGCAACGAGCACCGATTTTAAATCTATAATAAGAGTATAATAAGAGATGTGTGTCTTCGAAACTGCTGGGAGTGGTCGGGATATACATATTTCTATCAATCAAAATTATTTATTTGTTAGAATATGGTACAAATATATGTATCGGCAGCTTACAGATGTTTACTGTCTGTGATACTTACAAATGTTGAAGCAAAGCGTGCTTTTACTTCAAAAGGCTATTTATGTAACAGGCCGTCAAAATTATTATTATTTGTATTATTTCTTTTATTCATTTTTCTTTACACATTTTTTATCACATCACACACATCATTAGCCTATAATGTTCCCACTGCTGGGACACAGGCCTCCTCTCTATGAGAGGTAACGTGCTATAATCCACCACGCGGGCCCAGTGCGGATTGGTAGATGTCACATGTCTTCGAAGTTTTGGTTCTAGGACATGCCGGTTTCCTCACGATGTTTTCCTTCACCGGTTTTGAGAGCAGTGGTGATAAAACACATACATTTATGTCATTTTTTATATTTTTACATATTTCTTAAAAAAACATTAAATAAAAAAAGCATTAAAAATATAATAAACAGTAGCCCACCGGTAATCGAGACCAGGGTCCAAGCTACCGGTGGTCAAGGCTCCAAAGAGAGGAACCTCCTAACAATACGAGCCGTGTCCAGGAGTACTGCTTTCTGAATCAAGCCCTTGATCCAGCTACCTAACGAGAGCCTCCTAAGATGGTGGTCAAGGCTCTTGGCAATTAAGCCATTGGCTGAAACGACTATCGGCACAACGATCGCTGAGCACACATCCCACATGTCGACAACCTCGCGGGCCAAGTCAAGATACTTGATTTGCTTATCTTTCTCGGCTTTCACAAGGTTCTCGTCATGCGGGACCGTTATGTCACCAATCATTGCGCGCCGCTCTGATCAATTCACCACCACTATATCAGGCTTATTGGCTACAATAGTTCCGAGTGATGATGTATTGATCCCAGTACAGTGTGATATTGCCATTTTCGAGAACTGGGTCATAGGTATGTGCCCACTTATAGTACGGCACTTCCGATTACACAAGGCTGTATTTTAGAGCAAGTTGCTGATGGATTATCCTGGCTACAAGGTTGTATCTATGCAAGTACTCTCCGTTAACCAGACGAGAACACCCGGAGATAATGTGACGGATTGATTCGCCTGGACGGTGGCATGCTCGACATATGTCAACCGTGCATCCTTCAAAATAAATCTCCGGTAGTTATTCGTCATCATAACTTCAAAAACAAAACAAAACCTTCGGTAATTCGGTTTCTCCAAAGAGGTCCCCGAAACGTAGCCAGGCTACGGACGCTGATAGGTCTACATCGGGCCCATGCTCGGAAAAAGCGTCCGTGAAGCTCCTTACTCTGTCATACCTCCCTGCGGTCGTTAGTGTCAAGCACTACAGGTTTGCGCCAGTTTTCTTTAGCTAAGGAGAGCGGAGTGAGGCCCTTGTCCACCACGACCACATCTCAATGCAACCCCACGTCGGTTTCTAGGAAATATTCTCTGAGACTGCATATCTCGCGATTGTGGAGAGTCTTAAGTCGAGTCGGGGGCAAAAGCTAGTTTATAATAAATAAGAACAATAAAGACTGATTTGCAAATAAAAACACGTATTTTAATGGTTTTGTTAATGTCCTAATTGAACTTATTAATACCGGTATTAATACCGTGATCACGGTATTGACTTCCAATACTGGTATTGAAAATCTCCGGTATTTGAAAGCCCTAGTTGTAAGTATAACTCGGACGAAACTATTCTTATAAACTCAACTGACTGAAATAATTCGATATTTTAAATACCGAAGAATTGGTTCGACGTTTTAGCGGTCACAATTGGAATTTCCTGGTGACTCTATTCTCTTATAGATTTTGAGATCATCAGCATAGAAAGATAAAGTCGCATCTAATTCGAGAAGCAAGATCATAGACAAATATAATGAAAAGAAGAGGACCGACATGCGAACCCTGTGGTACTCCAGACTTGGCATAATACAAACTAGACTTGTAGGTTACAAGTCTAGTTTGTATCCCACTGAAACTACTGGATTTCTTCCACTCAAATTTGATATAAACCAGGCAAGATGGGAACAATGTATACCATAAGATTAGAGTTTCTGTAATAAAATTTGATGGTTTACGTTATCGAAGGCACTAGAAAAGTCTGTATATAATATATCGCATCAACGTGGTATCCTTCATCAATGTCTTTTGTTAGATCAGAGATAAAAACAAGTTAAATTAGTCTGAATTGAACAACCACTTCTAAAACCCTGTTGAAGGAGATAAGTTTATTAACATGTTGATATAAAACAGCATAAATAAGCGATTCGAAAATGTTGGCCAAGGTTGAAAGAATAGCAATGAGTCAATGGTTTTTAATGGCCTTCTGATTGGCCTGATTTCTTCCATTCTTCTGGAAAAATTCCTTGGGCAAGAGAACGGTTGTTGAATTTGTCTACCAGATTTTCGACTTTTAGTTTTAAAATATACGCAAACTCATCCCGCGTTTGCGTATCTTTTATTCTTGACAAGGCCTTAGTCAACTTCGGCTCCACAAAATGCTCTGCTCGTAACATAACATTGGACAACGCGAAAACAAAGAACCGAATACCTACATAGCGTTCAGGAAAATGAAACGAAAAACTACTTGACTATAGAACAACTTACTTGAACAAATCAATTATATTTGCACGTTCAATAAACGTAAAACAATTCAAACTCATTTACACTGTAATGGAATTAACATGTATGTTTACGTACAGGAGTTAAAGAGTTAAAATGAAGAGTTGGATTAAAATGAAGTTATAAAGGTTTGGTGCGTCGAATCGTCGCCCCCATGCTTCTAGTGGGCTGTGAGCCATGAAATCTCAGAGACTGCAGTTTCTTCTCTGTGTCCTTCTCTCGTTAACGGAGGGCGTTTTTGGGGAAATATGGGAGTTCGGCGTGGATGCTCCAGGCAGCATTATAGTGGATCATAGAAATGATGAGTTTTCGCTCTTCGAGAAGACTAAAGAGATCAAGCTAAAAGTAAGTTATTGCAAAATATACTAATTGATTAGACAACACGCTTTCCAACGTTATGACACGAGTACACGCGGCAACTGGATTTATTGTCTATCTACTCGTATCTAATCCTTAACATTTTAGAGACAGCTGTGACGTTACATAGTCTAGCTCACGCTGTATCCTCGCAATTCCTGGTATGTGCCTCTTGACTTATGTCTCTTATTATAGAGAGCCCTGAGGGGAACAAGCTAAAGAACAAGCGGGTCAACAAGTATTGTAATATTGGGAAATCTCTCATAATTAGTAGGGATACATGCTAGTCAGAAAACTAAACGTAAAAAAAATACTTATTAAAACAATTTTTAATGCACTAAAAGGAAGTAAATAAACCTTGGATTCAATTTATTTTGTGTCAGAGTTTTTATGTCGCCTATGGGCTTACTTGTCTTTACATACCCTCGAGAAATATCTCGCAGACATGCTGGTTTCGTCACGATGTTTTCCTTCACCGAGCCGTGATTAATATACAATACGCACATAAATCCAAAAAATCAGAGGCATGTCTTGGGTTCGAACTTGAGACCCATGACTTGGCAATCCAACGGTCACACCACTAGACTATCACTGCACTGTATATGAAAACGAAAAATAATAGTTTGTCGCTCGTATTGAAAAGGTAAGGCAACTATTATTTTTAAATTTCATTTAGGTACCTACTCCAAAGTTTATTTGCGAAGTCTCAAGTTGGTGGAAGCTTATACAAAGTTTCATATCCGTGCTAGTAACCATTGAGGAGTTCCTGGGTGCAGGATCAAGCCATGTCTGTCATTAAACCATACCTATCATCAACAAAACCATGTATGCAAAATTTCAGCTCAATCGGAAACCGGGAAGTAGGGCAAATTTAACTTGCAAGATTTTTTTACAGATACCGGAACAGGTGAAACTAAATAAAAGCTTGTAATAAAACAGCTTTCTTCTTCCAGACCCCACAATGCTACGTAATTGAGTACGTGCGAGTACAAGTCGACAACTATATATCGAACCCGATAGTGAGCTTCAACAAGATGCAGAACGTGGTGACGATCACGTACAAGCCGCTGCAGTACAGCTCGAGCAGCTTCAACATCATCGCCAAGGCGGCTCGCAAACCTGGTTGCTTTAGCCAGTCCGTGGAGATTCCGATGAGGAACACGTTCGTCAAGTGAGCACCTTCAGTTCTGTTGATTTGTTTGTGACTACTAGTTTAGAATAAAGCTGCATTTTTTGTAAGCGTTGAGTTGTTTTATTATTGTAGCTACGCCGTGTTGTCCCGGTTTCGTTGGTAAATTATTTGTATACTTACGCGTGGAAAAAATAAAACCGCCATCTTGTTGTTTCATCACACTACATTACACTGCATTTCACAGAACATGTTCACTTCAGTTTACCTCAATATTAACCAGCAGCTACAACGTCTCGTGCGAGCGCCAAAACATCCTTGTACCACTGGACCTAAAATTGAACACTATGTCCAGTAACCAGCTGACCCAAAATGAAACCGAATTAGTACTAATGTTAAGCCGGGTATACAGAGTGCTGTAACGTGCAATGTAACATGAAAGGAGCATTTCATAAGTGTGGACGCAGCACGGGCACGAACCTAGTATGTATCAATTTCAAAATTTCACAAAGATTACTTTAAGGGCCGATTTTTCAATCCTCAGATAAACAGTCATATAGTACTTATTGGATAGATAGCAAAATAAAAAATAACGACTATAACGACAAAATAAAGACTAAATTGGCAAATACGCGTCCAGTTTGAGATGATTTTTGTAAAAATATTTATTTTGTGGATTCCACAAAATTTCTCTTGTTCTTTACGCCTCAATCAACTGGATTACTTTTTCTTCACTCCATGATACAAGTGCAGCCTCTCTCGAGGATGTTGCTGTGTCTTCTTTCTCCATTGTTCGCGCGCGTTCTGCAGTACAGATACACACAGCCCGTCCACACTGGCGCTCCGTGCACACTGCGCGCCTCTTTGTTCGGCGAAAAAACCGACAAATTGCGGATTGCGGATTGCGGTGCGCACGAGTTGAAATGCTATGTTCGAGCGCGTAGTGTGCACGGTTCGTGCGCGCAAGGCGTCCACACTATGGGAATTATGTTACATTGGATGATACATTGCGACAATGTGGACGGCAAATTCTTTCATTGCGTGTTACATTGCATGTTACATTTCGTAAGTCTGTACATGGCTTTAAGCTGATATATTGAAACAAACTTACTGACTTTTACAAATGTAAGATTAAGTTACAAACGCTTCTAAGTCGTCACGCCAGCGTTTTCTAGGCCTCCCTCGGCGACGACGCGTCTTCTGGCATCCATTGCATGACTACTCCAGCGGTCCTGATGCATTTTACAGAACCAATCCCACTTAGCAGTCATATTGCCCAAAAAACCGCACAAAGTGAATAATGGAAGGCTATAATGGCCTTTGTCCAGCAGTGGGACAATACAGGCTAAGAAAAAAATTCTTTAAATACGGAAGAATAAGAATATTTTTTTTTCTATATGTAGTAATAGTAGCAACATAGACCAACTTAAAATCAAAGCTCCACATAGCACATGTACAGGCGTCCAAACTTGCGTTTGCATGTGCATAGCAGTAAGTGTGCCAACAAGAGACTGGGTGAGTGTAATCACCCATCGCGCGCACTCGCATACTCGTTTACACACCAGCGACAAAACTATCCGAGCTCTAGATGCACTCGCTGCTCGGTGCACGCCAGTTTGTTTCTAACTGCAGGTTTATTTCTCTTATCGTCGGCGGAAGGACACGTGGTTTTTAAAGTTTAAAAGCACTTGTCGCTCTTCTTCATTCAGGTGGATGGACGACGTTAAAAGCATGTTGAGTGGATGTTAAGGGGATGACGCTACTTGGGTTATGCCAATAGGTTTTACAGTTTCTAAAGGGCCGTGCAATCTCCTTTTCTTAAAACGGAGTACGTTCAATATGAAAAATAAATCCTTGGTCAGTCAGTCGATTTTCAAATTACTTTCAAATTGTTCGAGTGACTTTTCTTGTCAGAAATAATATTGAAATTGTATTACCGTTTATTAATTTATTATTAATTATAAAAAAGCATTAAAAATAGAACCGGAATGAGAAGCAGCGGGTTGGTGTTGTTTGCGTGTGCTGGTCTGCTGCTTGTGAGTACTTTGGCACTATTACTTTATTTTCTGTAAAGCCGTGTTGGCTCTCCTTGAGACTTTTAAATCTCAGCCTCAGAGTGTGGAAAATAACAGATTCAATTGGTATAATGACTTAGCTTTTTTACTCATCGTCGTGAGAAATCCTAACCTATAACTAAAAATTGGAAGACGTGACATTCACCAACCCACACTGGACGCATGGTGGAATATGTCTCACTCTTTCTCACATAGAAGAGGCCTGTGTCTGCAGTATGAACATTATAGGCGGAATATGCTTAGGGTAAAAGGAGGATGCATAAAAAACTGAATAAAAATAATGTGGTTTGGCACGAAGCACTTGTAGTACCCCTATGTGTAGAAATTTTCTTCGGAGAAGTCTGGTTTCGAACAGTTTTGGATTATGATACTCCATGTCTACAGTATTTTTTTTATTGTTGTAAACTGTACCTATAGTAAACTTGTTTCCGTTCAGAGCGGCGGTGCGATTCTCGGCGGGTCAGTAGTATGGAGTCTGCTGCGCATGTCCTACTACTTCTGGACGTCCGATCTGGGCGTGGAGCTGAGCTCCAGCGTGCTGTTCCTGGCGGGAGCCCTGCTCTGCCTGCCCGTGTGCTGGCTCTCGACCGTGGTCCCCTACCACACCAAGTCTTTGTCGTTGACAGCTACGGTAAGAGACTTCAGTCTGTGTCGACATCTATACCGCCACATGCGAACTTAACAATATCTTGCATCGAGATAATATTAAAAGTGATCCAATAGCCCACCATAGACACTACACCCATCTCGTCGGAGGTTTCTTTCTTTTCTATGGCGAATGAGGAACACAATTATAATCTACCCAAACAGTTCAGGGTTCTTACCACTGACGGCTCTATGTTTATGGATAGATTTTAGTGATGAATGAACACTTATCATATCACTGATTGACCTACTTTCAGTTCTTTCTAATGAGTAAATATAGATATTGGTGTCGTCAGTAGAATTTAATTTTCACCTAATAAAAAATATTTGCTAGTTATTTCCCTTATTTTAACACATGTTATAGGTGCTACAAGCCTTTTCGAGCTGGCGGCACATCGAATATGGTAGTAGTTTTTTAACAACAAAAACTTCCTGCTCGTTGGGACCACGATATCCTCAAAGTCGCGGGAAACACGTGGATCAGGGACGCACGGAACCGGGAAGTGTGGCAGAAAAAAGGGGAGGCCTTTACCAAACAGTGGGTGATCCGGGCTGACATGATGATGATGAAACTAATATTTGGCTTTCATTCGTGCCGGTCGGCATACTCCGTTTAGCATCTACTATCGCAAATCAGGTTACGGTTTGCTCGGTAGAAATTGAGCTAAGGCGAGCGGCTTTTTCCCGAACGATATCAACCGCATATATTCGATTTTGCTGGCCGAATCAACCCTCTCCGAACATGTATGTTACGTACCTCTGAGCCATGATTCTCCGTTACAGCTGATGGCTCTGGTGAGCGTGGCGATGGTGATGCTGTCAGTGGGCGTGGGGTCCATCGCGGGGCTGTCGCGGGCGGTGCGCGAGCCGGCCTCGCTCAACACCAGCATGCTGCGAGCTATGGCCATCGACGCCTTCGACCCCGCTGTTAGGAGCTCCTTTGCGGCTATGCAGATTGAGGTAAGGACAAAATGGCAATGCACAGTGGCATTATGCTGAGCTGAGGCTGTTTCTCTCCTAATCTTAATTTAGTTACCTGAAAGATTTTATTATATATTTATGCCAATTAACGCACTTTCTTCCTTTTACTACTTTGCTCTCTTGGTATGGAATTATTATATCTTATGGGATTAGGTACGTAGGGTGGGAAGGGTGTTAGTGAAAAAAACTTCAATGTTAGCCCGTGCTTATGAGTGGGTATGGTATTGAGTTTCAAAGAAAGACTCCCGAGCGGGTCGAGTTTAGATGGCGATGCTGATCCTATGTAGTGCCTAATAACTGCGCATTGACCTTTAACATTTGTGGCAGGGTTTTGAATAGGGTAAATAGGTTTAGGTATGCACCTAAACCTATACCCCATACAGGGTGTAAACAGACTCTTCACGAAGCCGTTAACCAAGCATTATGTACATACATCAAACTAAGTAACTTTACGCAAAAATTATTGCTGGGAAACGACTTTTTTTTTGAGCGACGTTTTACAGTAGAACGCAATGTAACGCATTCAAATTGGGCAAAATGGATGGATTTAATAGTACGGAGGTCGTGAAGGTATCTTAAGTAAAAAAATCAATAAAAACATGTATTTAAAAAAAAACTTGTGAAAAAGTTGAAACTTTGACCCCCAATATCTCCGTAACTAGAAGGTTCCCAGGTATCGTCTAGAACAAAAAAATCATCGCAATGATGGGGAGAACAAGTGCCTTTCGGCTTCGTTAAGAGTCTGTTTACACCCTTTATAGGTAGGAATATGTAATGACTGCCTGCCTGTTTCAGTTGAGATGCTGCGGCGTGCAGTCATACTCCGACTGGTACGTGCACCGCCGCACTCTGCCGCCCGCCTGCTGCGGACGCATGTGGACCGGAAAGGTATTACATGTAGGTACCTACATAAGTACATAGAACCTTTTTGTTTTGTTTTGTATCAGCTTACCTACTTAGTAGCCCTTTCTATGCAGCGCTGGTTGACGACATCAGGTACACGCCGGCTGTGGCTGAAATCCAGCGATGTCACGTCAATGAACAATTCTAGGACACAGTCAGCAGTCAGTTTAATAAATACTTATTAGTTTATGGCCTACACTTTTGTTGGTTTTCTGGTTTCTGGACAAAAGCGATCTATTTGCACTATCTGTAACTTGACGAAGGTCTATCCAGCACCGGGCTAAGAAATTAATTATGTTTTATGCCGTATAAAACATAATTTATTTTAAAATAAGTTTTAAACAAAAGCCAACATGCTTCGCCATAGATCACAACACAATCTCACGCGGGTAATTCTCGAAGGTTTAGGCAGGGATATAGAAGGTGCACCCACCCTGCGAAGTTGTGTCCAAGTCCCATGTAATAGGAGGCGAGCCTATTTCCACCAACCGGGCACTAATGCTGATTATGGGCTGCTACTGGATTTCTATCCAGTGTTACTATCCAGTAGTAGTACAGGTAACTCAGTAGGTATAATGGTCAGAGAAATATACTTAATTAAATACTTCACTACAGTCTTAAGCCTTGTGAGTCTTGTGACTGGGACTGTAATAAATTCATATTTTTGTTTCGGAATCATAACATTTATTAGGAATGATTAACGAAACTCAAAAGATTTGGAATTTTCAAGACACACTCACAAAGAACAGTTTAAATACGAGTTGTAACAGAATTAGCATATGAATTTCAAGCGAGGAGAGTCGTGCGAGGTGCCGCTGTATAGCATGGGCTGCCTGCGGCCGGCGCTAGCGGAGCTGCGCTACTTCGCTAACTCGCTGTCGGCGCTGTCCTCCGGCATCGTCATCGTCATGGTAAGCGTTTAATTGTTTTACCGAGCTGCCTTTTTAGGCAAAGCAGGGGCGGGCGTCCAACGCTGCGCCTACCGATACGCGGTCTCCAGTTCTCCACTGGACAACTCGCTTGCTCCATCGCATCATTCGTGGCGCGTCGGTCCTACAGATATAATAAATACCAGCCTATTGCTGTGCAACCGCAGGCTGCAGAGCACTGCTGGGCGCCTTATCATACAGAAAACACACATGTGCATTAAAGAACTACCTTTTATGAAGTTTATTTAAAACTAAAGCTCACGTAATTTGCTAACATAATACCAGTAACTGAAATGATACCTGTGTTGCTAGGCCAGAAGCCATTGTTTTATCAGTTACTTATTTTAACCCCCAATTTCAATAATTTACCTAATAGCGGGCTACTTTTTTGTAACTATAGGTTCCTACTCTGTCCTCTGATACAGATAACTAATATGCCTTCTTGCCTATAGAAACTTCGAAGAAATTCGTGACTTGAATTAATTAATATTCATCGGTTTACTTTTGTGGCGCAGGCTGTTGCCTTATTCGCGGCGGCCTACACCCTGGTGACGGGCGTGGTGGAGCTGCGGGCGGCGCGCTTGCTGAAGCCGGGCGCGCCGCTGCGTATCGCGTGCCTCACGCACCCGCCGCCGCCGCTGGTGGCGCTGACGTCGCCCGCCGCGATGCCGCACGACACCACCATGTAAACGCTCCTTAATATGTGTACGCTACCGGAACCCCGCTCGACACCTTATTGTAAAGGCTCCCTAAGGCCACCGGGTCGGAAAGGAGACGTGGCAGATTCGACCAATCACAGGGTGCTGCTTGCGTGAAGATGCAGACTGTCTGTAGCGGAAACGTCAACCAATGAGATTGATGAAGCTCCACACGTCTCCTCTCCGCTCCCTTCGACTCAACTTTGGTGGAAATAGGGGGTTATACCACCATGTACGCCATGAACGAACAGTATTCAGAAGAATGCTTGAACTCTGTCCTCTAAGAGCAGTCATACACCTACGTAAGTCCAGAAATGCATTATTTGTGAACGCGTTGGTTTGTACTAAAAACGCTTTACTATTACCGGAACACAGGGCGAAAATTGCTTGACAAGGTAAGCGGCGCTGTAGCACAGGGTGGACTGGAGGATGTCGGCGAGAGGGCGCTCCCTTAGTACAGAGGTGTTGTCCCATCATAATATTGTGTTCTGGTTTAAAAGATACCAAATAGGTAATGAATACTAAACCGTGTCTCAATAATGAAATGTTCACTATTCCTTCCATCTAACTAGCTCGAACGTTCCTCGATTCTAGCGCGTTCTCAAAAAATCGTCAATCGTTGTCCTATCAATTCATGGTCTGAAATAAACCTCAATTCCAGTAAGCAAGGTATATCACTACATATTATAAAACAAAGTCCTCCGCCGCGTCTGTCTGTCTGTCTGTCTGTTCGCAATAAACTCAAAAACTACTGCACCGATGTGGCTATACATGCGGTTTTCACCAATGGATAGAGTGGTGGTCTCGAGGAAGGTTTTAGTATATATTTTTCAAGTTTTTGTGTACATTGGCCAAAATATAATATTTGTTGGAGGTGTCGTAAAAAGCTGGGAGCTTTCAACGAAAACGTTGCCTAACCCCTTGAGATATAACAAAATGATGTATCTATGGTGGAATTGTGTATCTTATATAGGTCCACAGAAAAGTCCGCGATGGCCTATGTCTATCTCTTACTTCTGATCGCGATAACCGACATCCACGCAGGCGAAGCCGTAGGCATCAGCTAGTAATATAATTATAAAATGTAATATTTTACGGTAATTTCATTGCTCGATTGGTGAGGGTCAGACTCATAACAGTGGTACGATTGACTACTTATTTTCTGAACTCTTTTGCCTTATTGCACATTCACCTTCTGAATGCTGAGCAGTTCTAGTGGTGAACTTCAGTAGAAAATGAAGTTATCGATATCCAGCTACACACATTCCGTCTAAAACCTGAAGTGATGAAAGTGGCCTTTCATGCCAGATCTATATTTATTTACCATACTTTGCAGATTATGTAGGTGTATTCCTATTGGAATGCGCTCATAGGAAGAATCTTGGAACTTTATTTTTAAATGTCCTTTAAAATTGTTTAAAGTCGTATGTGAATGTGTAAAATAAATGTCTTTATTGACACTGTGTGTTTGCTCTTCAATACATGGGCTCGGGGCATGGGCGGGGCATATCAAAAAATAAATCAAAAGTCGAGGATATCTTTTTAATCGTAATTTTTTGAACACAATACAACATGCAAGCATTAAAATGCTTTATGAAAATCAAAAACAATCATATCTTTTACTATATTTGGTACCTATTTTTGGTTACTTTCAAATTATACAAGAAAAAACGATCTCTATATAGTCAAACAAAAACTATAATATATTATGAAAAATTTGGTACAACAGGGCGCGGGCGCGCGGGCGCAGGCGGCCGAGCGAGCGGCCCTGGGGCCCGGGAGCCTCACGTAACATACTACACTATACAAACGTACGCACTAATGATTCCACTCAGTCGCTCACTGCCGGCCCGCCGGCCGCGCGGCCGCTCGCGCCAACACTGTACAGCCGGCGCCCGCGCCCGCACCCGCGCCCCCCGCGCCCCCCGCGCCACCGCGCGCCCCGCCGCCGCAACAGCTAAGTACTCGACGAGTCTAAGATAATAATGTGAAGCGATCGACTTACGTTTAAATTTAGAATTGGAAGGGGCGGCGCGGGCTCGCGGGCGCTGCCGCGGTAACATTAGATCTATCTAGAATAAATAGAGGAGCCTCCGTGCGCGCCGCCTCAGGGCGGCTCTAGCGCCGCGCGCCGCGGTGCTTGCGGTGAGCCGCGCGGCCCCGGCCCCACCACAGCGCCAGCAGCGTCAGCAGCAGCACCGCCCGCCGCGCGCTGCACACACACTCCGAGGTCACTCACCCCCCCGTCCGCCCGTCCGCCCGCCCGACCAGTGCGCCGGCTACGGCTAAGAAGTCAAGGGCCCGCGCTCGTAGTGTGCGTCCTGAATAATGGCGCTTCGCGAATGCGGAATCTGGCACACGAAAGACACACGTTCGCACTGTATGTCGTAGTCCGAACAAGTTTAAAATTTTCGAGCGTTACTTTCGTGTGTCGCGGACTCCGCATCAGCGATGCTCCGTCACTCAGGATGCACACGTAGTCTTAAGAAAGCGTGCGGAACATATTGCACCGTGAAATCTTATGTTTACCGGGGCGCGCTGTTCGGTCAGGTCACCATACTCATAAACTAAGTTTAATTTATTACTTTTTCCAACTATCTATGACTAGCACTACTCTGTACATTAATATATTATACAACTTTTGAATTATAGGGAAAGTATATATGTAATATCGAGAATGTAACTAATTCGAATATATAATCTACTTCTATCTAGTTTCTAAACTAGTGGGGGAAGATGAGAAATAACAAAAAATCGATTTTGTAACTTGTTGATGCAAACTTAAAAGGAAGTAAATCCTCAGCCTGACTCATTCAAGATTGTCAAATAATATCAAAGCAAGAGAAAACGACGTAGTTGATGAGTAAATGATAAAACATGCAACATAAAATGATTCTAGAATGAATGTCCTCAATTTAATACATTTGGTATTCGTGAACATGGCAACCCTGTCCGTTACTGGGCCAGTAACGGACAGGATTGCCATTTCGAAGGATATGGTACAGGGTACAAACTACAATGTGACAGCTAATGGCTCTGATACATTGATTCTAATTTAATTAAGAAATAAAATAAATTGGAAAACGTCCTTTACAGCTATGTTCAGAAGTATGTGTATTGTTCCGTTTCGGCAGCGGTGGTAGACGCTGGCAATACAAGCAATAAGCAGTGACACTGACAACAATTCCTCTGTTCAATGAAAAAACGTCGTCACAATATTATCGTCCATCATTTGGTAACGCTACTTGATCATGCCAAACTTACAGAGGAACTATTCAATGCCTCCCTTAGCTGCATGTATCAAAATTAAAACCGATGTAATTAAATCAAGGACTCAAGCTAAAACGTGTTAATAGAGCAGATGTATGAATGAATAAGAAGAGTGGGAATGGTTACCGATGCACACAACACGCGAGATTGCTCACCAAAGTAGCACACTGGCTGCCCTGTAACAAGCATAATGCGATCACTCTCCGGCACGCGCCGGCCTTCACACCACCAGCACCCTGCCAGCGCGCCAGCGTCAGGGACGAGTGCTCTACTCATGTTCCGTCCGGTCATGTCGTGTTCAGTTACATGATTCATTAAAATCAAAATCAGAACCAAGTCATTTATTCAAATTAGGTTGACAACAGCACTTTTTAAACGTCAAAATTACATTAGACAAAATAGCCCTTCGACTAGTTCCATTTAGATAACATGGTTCAGCAAGAGCAGATTACGTACAATGATAACCGAATCATCATCTGCCTAGCCTTCTCCCAACTATGTTGGGGTCAGTTTCCAGTCTAACCGAATGCAGCTGAATACCAGTAATTTATAAGGAGCGGCTGCCTATCTGAACTCCACAGCCTAATAATTGAGTAACACGATACCTCGTGGTAGGACTGGTTGTCTGATACTTTTGGGCTTTTGACTACTCGGTAAAGACTGTCAGAGATCTTCAAATGACAGCCGGAACCAACGGCTTTCCGAGGCGCGGACGGTTCTCGGTATGTGAAAATTTTTAAGCCCAATGGGTTCAATAATTGCTGCGGATCGGCTTTGTTGTCGCAACAGATACTGTTGATTCGAATCTGCGCACATGAACATGAGTTGGGCACTTCTGAGAATGAATTTCCAATGATACCACCGGCTGTTAGTGATGTGGGGGCGCTAGCGTCTGGGCGTATGAAGCGATTAGTTCAAGCTAGCACGAAGACACGGGTGCGTCCTGAGGCTGGCAGGAGCGAAAAGCTTAAAAATGACGTGTTTTAAAATTACAGCGACAAAAATTGGTGACAAATAACAAACGTTTAGAATTTTCTGAAGTGAAGTAACGGGTATATTTTTTTTGTAAAATATGCACATACATTGTAAACTTAGTTCGCAATGAACGTTTTGACTTTGACTTATGTTTAGTTGTAGATGAGACTAGAATATAGGTTCCAGTCTGCATACAGGTAGCATTATTCAAGAGGAAAGTCGCTCGCTTTATCCTGCCAGCCTCATCAGCCGATGTGTCGCAGAGTATCAGATGGGATGTGACGCACCGTGCAGGCGGCGCAGTGCGGTGGCGCACACCCCCCCAGCTCCAGGCGGCGGGGGGGCCCCGCGCCCCCTCCCACCCCCCCTGCCCCGGCACTGCCCCCTCCCACCGCGCAGCAGCCCGCGCCCGATTCCCCACACTCCGGCTCCCAGCAGTCTACCTCACCAAGCTGCAAGCAGACATTCACCACTCAACACATAAATCAACAGATTTGGGCAGGATCTAGGTATTTGTAGAGTTATTATTTCGCGCCAAAGGGGTCCGAGATACATGCAACAGAACATTGAAGTGAACGATGCAGTGAGGCAACAGACTGTGAATAGTGGTCTCGAAACACTTTGCCCTTCCTCAGCAGTGTGCAGCTCCGAAAAAGCGCAGGCTTTTGAGCAAACTCAAATGCCGTAGGTGTTGGAGTTTGTCATACATTATATCTGGCCATAACGTTTTACGCCCGGAGGGTGCTGAATGTGTTCTAGCCGTAGCTATATCAACGAACATGGCAATACTAACGAGACACTCGCAGATCTGGCACTGGTAGAGCCAGCGCTCGCCGCTGCGGAAGGTGACGTGGTGCATCTCTTGGTGGCGGCAGTGGAAGCGCGCCTCGCAGTGCGGGCAGCACGACGCCGGCGCCAGCGACGGTAGCGACGTACTCTGTAACTGTGTGACCAATACATGGAATCTTGAGAATGTTGTGGTCGAACCGTTTGTCAAAGGAGTGATAGCCGTTGCGTCATCGGTCCCAAGATTGGTTTAAAAAGTGGCTGGGTCAGACTTGAACTTGTTGAATGCGCAAGTTTCGAAGAGCCATCTGTTTAAAGCTTTCAACATCCTGTTCTCCACCTTCAGCAGTCTGCCATCTCCAGCAGTGGACTGCGATAGGCTGAGTTAATTTATTGAAAAGTGAAAGGAGGCGAATACTGTTTAAAGTGTTCATGAATCGGGCCGTAGCATAGGATTTCATATTCCGTCCTAAGCATTATAATCAGAATCTTAGAGTTCATATTAACTTACAATCAGTCTAGTGCGAGCGATAGTTACCGCGGTGGTGTGGTTGTCGGCGAGGTCGCAGGCGCAGGCGGCGAGGCGGCAGGTGGCCACGCCGGCGGCGCAGGCGCAGGCGCGGCAGCCGCCCGCCTCCGACCACGACGCGCCGTCCGACATGATGCGTCCTTGCCATGAACAACCTGGAATCATACGTTGAAATCATCACAATCTTCCTGCCCATGTCCCGTACTACTTGGATTAGGCGCAACACCTTTTATTCTCCTATGCTCCACTGTCAGTCGTCACTCTACCTGTCACTCCTTTTGAAATGCTATTGGATATTGCTGAAAAAAGAAAAAAAACGATGGATGGACATTGGACTATGTAAAGAATGATATGGCAAGAAAAGAGGTGTCTGATGAGACGACGAGTACTAGAGAGTATGGAAGAAGAAGACATGCTACGCCGACCACAAATGAATTGGGAGAAGGGCAAGAGAAAGACGATGATTGGATATCGCAGAAAAATTCACATTGTATCAGTTTTAATCCTGGAATTAATAATATTGCATATTAGCTCCAGGGTCCAGCCAAGTTATTAGTTTCCAGACATAAATACAATAGACTCTTCAGAATCTTTTATCGCTTTCACGTCCCACTTATTATTATCATATATGCTGCTCTAGCTAGCTATTTGCACGCTAGATTCATAGAATGAATACTAAGGAATATTATTGTTACAATCGAACTAAAGAGTTATTAGGAATAACCAAGTAATGCACCGGCATCATCCGGGCGTCAGTTAATGTAAGAGTTTGATATACTCACTTAATTCACAATGTTCTTCAGAGTCACATTCACATCTGAAGCCGCCGTCGATGTTAACGCAGCGCGCGCTGGGGTGGCACGTGTGGAACCCCTCCACACACTCGTCCACGTCTGTAATGTCAATGTATTATAAGAAACATTAGAGCTTGTAAAAGCTACTGTTTTACCCACATATGACCGCACAAAATAGACCGTGGACGTACGGGTGGTGGGCGCGTGGCGGTCTCAAACGATTTTATGATATGTTTGGTAAGGTCTGAATCTATTCAGACCCAACAATTGTTCGACTATTGCCGCAAAGCACGCTCATTATCGAAGACGCAAGCATCGTCACATCGACCGTTACATACTTTTCTTCTCTCATATTCACGATCTTCTTCTCGTGGGTACTTGTTGTTGCACATGGTGGTGGTCAACAATACCTTGGCACGTATCCAGCACAGCATCCCTCGTGTAGCCCGGCGCGCACACGCAGTAGTAGCTGCCGGGCGTGTTGACGCACAGCGCGTGCGGCGGGCAGGGGGAGGGGGGGGGCGCGCGGCACTCGTCCACGTCACGCTCGCAGCGCGCGCCGCCGAAGCCGCGCACGCACGTGCACAGCTCGCGGGACACGCACACGCCGCCGTTCAGGCACCCTCCCGTGCAGATCGCTGAGGGACCGATGAAATTTGGAAATGTCAGAATGACCAAGAAAAACCTGGGCTGACCCCAATTAAATTGGGAGAAGCAGGCGCCATACCAGTCAAAGTAGAGGAGAAGATCATTCTGAACAATGTACTGTTCTGTATGAAGAGGGGATACATACGGTTGCACTCATATCCGTCTCCGGTGTAGCCCTCCCGGCAGCGGCACGTGTACGAGCCGGGCGTGTTGGTGCACACGGCGTGCTCGTGACAGCCGTGCGTCTTTACCGAGCATTCGTCTACCTGGAAAAGAAATACAAATTATTATTGGTAACATACCAGACAGGTGTTCTATTAGGTGAGCTAGGCTACTGCCGACGGTTGTCGTCGATCTGTTGTATACAAACCCAATTTCGTAGGAAACTCTGTTTGCGCAAAATTAGATTTACGTGTCGTACAATTAATGCGCAGTTCGAATGAGACGTTTCTGATGCCACCACAATCTTAAAAGAAGCAGGATGATGAATGGACTTACTTCAACACAATTGAACTTGTCTTTCCGGTTGTAGCCGGGCAGGCACTGGCACACGTACCCGCCCACCACGTTGACGCAGCGCGTGTTTGAGTGGCAGTGGTGGCCGTCCAGACCACCTGCGCGCTGGCATTCGTCCACATCTAGAATTGGAGAAAAGAATCCTTAGTACACAAGTATTTCATGCGACTGTCGATTTTAGGTATATCGTTGAACATTGGGCTTACTGAAGGAGATACTGGAAATCGGTAAATTCAGTGCAGGTCGCTCGTATGCTAGATAAATCCTGTGGATCATTGATCTTTACAAGGTGATCATTTAACAGTACATACGGTGAACGATTTTTACTGAGTGGTGTTAGCACCCGACGATGAGTGTTGAATGCAGGTCATTCATTCAACGCAATTCACTGCTGAACACGGGCCTCACCCAAGCTGCATCTCAAAACTCTCTCGTGAGATGATGATAGTGAAATGAACTGTCTCCACAAAAAGCAGTTTTACCTTGACAAGAGAGTCCGTCGCCCTGGAAGCCCTGGTTGCACTTGCACGTGTACTTGGTGTTCAGGTTCATGCACGTCGCGTTCTCGTCGCACGAGTGCCCCATGCTGCAGTAGTCCACGCCTGGCAACAAGCAATCATACTGTAATCGGGAATCATGGTAGACAATCAAGTTTTTGTTCAATCGTTTCACTTGAGTAAAAGAAGCATAATATTATATCATCGGTCTTAGGTCTCGTTGTGAACCCCACCTGGACAGAACTTGCAGCACTCGCCGGGCACGGTGAACTGGTCGACGACGTCGCACGGCAGCGGCGGGCAGGCGCGCTCGGGGTCCACGCGCGAGCACTGCATGTTCCCGTCGTGGCACACGCACTCCGCGCACTCCTTCGGCGCGAACCTCTCGCCGTGCTCGTATAGTTTTCCCTTTAGAAGGCACTGCCCTGATAAAAGATAGTCACGTGAGAAATTGATGAACAAGTTCAAGTATAATAGCACAGTTAGCGCCAGGCCTTGTGGGATCCTCCAGTGGATCGCGGCGCAAATTGACCGACACACTGAACATATAGTTATTTGAACAGTGTTCAAATACGTCTTTGTTCCGGGTCAGGCTCAAACATTTTTCAAACAGTACGACATTGTTAAGTAAATCTACAAGACACCGCTTCAGTACTATAGTAACAACAGCTCATGCCATGCTGTGGTTTCCTGATGACATGGCAGTAAGCCTTTGCCTTTTAAGTCGGTTGAAAAGCTAAACTTACTCAAACATGTTGGACAACACTCGCCCGGATGTAGGACCGGGTTCTTGCACTCTGCTCTATCGCACTCGACTGGCCTGCACGTTATCTCACCGTGCTGGAAAACAAACAAACGCTCTTGTAAACTCACAAGAGAAATAAAAACTAAACACATAAGAGAGTTTTTATTTTGTTTCTTTCCTTATGCTCACTTTCGGTATATAAGGAATTTCAAGGTTCTAGACACAGTAGCTCTGGTAGCGTTGTCAGTGAGAGAATTAGGTAGTGTGGGGCAACGTTTTAAAAATATATATACATATATTTTTATTAAGCTGAACTGCAGATACATGTACTGTTTGAGGCCCGTAGGTGGCCAAGTATAATAGCGGAGTAAAAGTTGTTGTTAGGATAGGTATGGGTGTAGGATTTATCAATATAAGCCAAAAAGAAAGTAAAAAATAGTGAGTACCACACAGGAGCAGCGATTGCAGTCCCTTTGCCAGGAGGCGCCGTCGGCGTGCACTGTGCCGTTGGAGAAGCACGACTTCTGACAGTCGCACTGTTCCAAGCGCGCCAACCTTGCCTCCGTGCCAACCAACTGGAAGAAAACATTATTCAGATTAACATCAACGCCAATTCGGTAAAGAAGGGAAACCTGGAGGAAGTGGCTAAAGGTTATGGGTGTGGAACTGCATCGCAGACTATGCACCACCTCCTTTTCTGTCCTCTGTGCCCCAAAAGCTGCAGTCAAAGCGACTTACCGACGAAACCGTGGAATCATATTAAGTCTTTTAACATTTTAATGCAAGCTCAAGACAGTACTTTTCCTTAGATGTATTTTTTGATTTTTGGTTCACAAACCGGGCATTACAATATTACTTAAGTACTAGGTAAACTTAAATAGAACATGAAAACTGCAGCAACACCAACAACTGACGATGACGACTGACAACGACGATGTCTGACGACTGTTGACTGCTGGTGTAAGTAGTTGATAAGTATGCATGAAGGAATTTCTTGTCCCATTTTTCTCTTTAGGCAGGCAACCCGTCCCCAATGCGTTTCGCTTTGTGAATGTGCGTATTAGGTGGCGGCGACCACTCACAATTAATCAATCAGGTAGGCCTGCACGTATGTTTTAAATAATATCAGATAAATTACAGAGATATGGGAAGTCACCTTGAGTGATAAGTCATGGATATGTGTAGTGAGCTCCTGCACCGTGGCCTGCAGCAGCGCGAACTGCCCACACGTGGGGCACTCGGAGTCGAGCCCCGGGCACTGCGCCAGGTAGCCGTGGGGCCCGCTCACCAGTCTTACTTCTTGTAATGTACCCTAAGAACAGAGGCGGAAATTAGAATTGTATGTGTGACTGTGAAATGAAATCAAATTATGATGCTTAATTTTCTCAGTAGCTTGTAACAACACCCTTTTACACATTAAACTTTATTATAAACAAAAAGATGTTTTTTTCAAGAAAGAACCACACAGATTTGGTCCTGTCCAGTCAACTTAAGGATCTCAATGCCCCGACGAACAATACCAAAGAATCTGCTAAAATGGATGGTCAAATAGTTGGGACATACCTTAAATAAGGAATGTTTGCTATTCCTCTGGCCCAGCCAGAGCGCTAGCTGGGGCTGCGTGAAGTTGCGGTCGGGCGGTGGGATGAGGCGGCGGTACAGCGGGTGGCAGTCAACCAGCAGCGTGGCCTGCGCGCCCGACACGGCCAGTGCCAGCCGGTGCCAGGCGCCGTCCGCCAGCCGGAACGGGAACGTCTCCACGCGCGCAGCCGCGCCGCCCGCCGCCACGTAGTGCAGCCGCACCTCGTCGCGCCGCCCGCTGGACTGCACCTCCAGGTACCTGCGCACACTCACTACACGTCACCACCGCACCCCACCGGCGACTCCGCCCCGCCTCGCAGACTGTTCCGAGGTACACATAAACAAAGCAAACAACACACAGATCGCGCGGCGACGGGGCGCACCGGCCGCGAGCGGACCTCGGCTCGCTCTACATCTCAATATCGCTCGGCCAGGATGGGGGACCATGTACCTCGGAACGAATTGCGTTCGGTGTCGACAGAGACGCAAGGTGTCTGTTAGTCGCTCCGGGTGCGCGGGCTCGGCCCGGCTCGCGGTGTCCGCTTACATTGGTTAAGGGAGAATTTTTGACCGAACAGTTAATTACGAGTTAGCAAAGGCGCAGAGACGGCCAGTGCGCCGCGCGAGGCTTCAGACACATACGAGACAAAAAGGATCCCCATGTCGCTTGGAATGCGTGTGCGGAACAGCTCGGCGTCCCCTCGAGTCGCGCGGGTGGCGCGTGGCGGCCGCGCAGCGCGCCTTTAATAACAACATCCAGGTACAGAACATCGAACGAGGAGCGTGGGGGGGGCGGACATATACAGAACACAAAACGTCAAGACACAGAACACAAGACGGACGGCGGCGGGGGGACGCGGGGGGCGCGGGGCGCATGCAAGCCGGCCCGTCCGCGCACACAACATCCATGCAGATGTGACGTGAGCGCAATCAGGTCAACGGATGGATCGAGGAGGACATTCCGAGGCACAGGACATTCCAAGATACATGATTCTCCCCTAGACGCGCGCACGCATGGCGCCGGTGGGTGAGCATGGCGGGGGCA
This sequence comes from Lycophotia porphyrea, assembly GCA_950005105.1. Classification (NCBI taxonomy): domain Eukaryota; kingdom Metazoa; phylum Arthropoda; class Insecta; order Lepidoptera; family Noctuidae; genus Lycophotia; species Lycophotia porphyrea. The sequence goes on from OX465392.1 coordinate 973,780, forward strand.
TGCGTGCGCGCAGCGATGTTGAGATCTAGAACTCACCGTGCGGAGCGCGTCGGCCACGGCGCCCGGCGCGCTCGCAGTCCGCCGCCACCGCCTCGGCCCTGCTGCGCCCGCGCCGTCCACTTCCACTACTCGATACCAGATGAATACATAATTAAGTCGTGAAATCGGGACTTCAACAATTTAATTATCGAAACATCAAGACATTGTTAGTTCCACGCCTGTGGTCGCTACACCCTGTGCTACGCCGCGTAGCAGCCGCTACGTCGGATGCTACGAACTCTGTCATTGACGCTTTTAAGATAACATCGTTAAAAAATTAAACTATGTATATATCTTAGCGTCTGATTAACATGATCGACCCATCGTATCATAATAATACCCATTAATACTTAATATCGAGGACTAAATAATAATTCTTCTAAGCATAAACGTGCTACTACCTTAAATAGTTAAATACAACAACATCGAGTACACAGCGGGCAGGTTACCTGTTGTATCCATGGGAGAAGGACAGGATGGTGCCCGAGTTGGCGGGTTCCTGTCTCAGCGACGCGAGGACTGTGAACTCGGGGGATCGGCGCAGAAGTTCGGCTGCGCGCTCGAACACGGCGCCTTCCACTTGTAGTGAACGAGATTCTCCTGAGATACATATGTAACATTGTACACACACACATCATTTAAAACTTAACATGACAACGCGCCTGCATTTCCCTGAAGGGTTAGGCCTGTACCTGTACACCCTTTAGACCCTGTAGTACACCCAAACTTTATCATGTATAAAGTTTTATAAAATTATGGGTTGTGGTCCATTTGTGATCACAAGATGGCTCAATAACCTAAATTTTTTATAGTGTTTGTGTTATTTATGCTTTTATACGATTTTTTGTAGTATCATTAAATATTGTAGTGTGGCCACACACCAATGAAAATTCTTGGAAAAGTGCATTATATTTATAATAGCTCATAAAGCCTTTTATGAACGTACAAAAAGTTTTCCTTAGCCATTTTCTAAAGGCTATTGCAGTAAAATAAAGCAGTCAGCTGTTATCGTATCCTACATGTGTGTATGGGTGGGTGTGTGTGTATATGGTGACCGAAATGTGTGTGTACAGCCACGAGCAATGAAATCTACACACTTATAAAATTCAAAAGGGATTTTCTCGTAAAATAACGGTTTCTACATTGAGATAAGACCTATTTCGTAATAGTATGGCTTCTAAAATACTATGTTCGTGAAAATGTAAAATTTGAATCAATAGAGTATCACTTGTAAAAGTTGCTACGTTTATACATTTCATTGCTCGTGAGTGTACATTGTAGCCTATATTCGTATGTGTGTACTATCGTGATCTTGGAGTCCTTGACTGGTAACGATCGCAGAGGCCTGGCGCTACGCCAGATCTATTATCTTGATTCACTGATTCCTCCGTAAGATTTCCCCTAGTTTGATTGCTTTTCAGATAATACTAGAATTAATTTTCTCTTTAGCCAGTGAAACTCTGGAACAATCTGGCTTTGAATAAGCGCGCCGATAGTGAAAGTTTGAATATCAATTGGTCGAGTTTTAGCGGGCTTTGTGATGGGCTGGGACGAAACTTTGCCAACCAAAATACTATTGAAAATTAATTGGAACAGGGTTGAATTATATAGTTATCAAATAAAATTATATTTCTCAAAATATTGATATCTTTTGAATTTGAATTCAGACCCAAATCAAGTCTTTTTAGAACTTGAAATTGCCAAGCGTTTGTTTGTAAAGCACGTATTTTATCTAAATGGAAACGGTTCCTATTTCGAACGTAACCAGCCAGGCAAATAACCGAGCTACGCCAATGTTTATAGAAAAAATCTACATTCACTACAAATTGATATTCATAGCTATTGAATGGAAACTCAAACACATAACCTGTATAGCATTCACACATGACATGCAAACTGTATGAATCGAACACTTGCTCGTTTGTCTAGTTTTCGTGCCGACTGAGCAAGCTGTCACAACACTAACAAACACACAAACATTTGGTTCTATTTCACTGTATCTACCACCATGTTTGCTACCATGGGACGGCAGTTCCACAAAACGTTTATCATGTACGACTGTATTTAGTACCTACCCGTCGATTTGTTTTCTTGATTGTAAGTTTCAGTAAGTCTACATTCGACATGGAGTTAGCGATTAACTCGCTAAGTTTGACTTTTTTTAGGAGATTGATCTATGTTATCCACGATTGAGATAATTAAGCGGAATATGTAGGAAGTTAGATAGTATCTAAAACTCTTGAATATACGTAATAGCTACCAGTGGCGAAGGTTTCATACAAATCGGTTCTCTAATTCCTACCGGCTTCCCTTTGAAAAATGACACAATCAGTATTCTATAGACAAATATTATAATCACATTAAAGAATGTACTTTGGCTTACCTCTTACAAAAATCACTGTCACGTTTCTATGAAACGTTGAATGATGATATCGCACATACACATCACATCACACGTGTGCTGCAGCGTCAGCTACTCATTGCCACGTTATTACAAAATACTCTCATTTCTAAGAGAATCAGCTTGTTCGTAAATCTACAATTATACAATTTATAGTCACTGAAACTTCGCCCCGGTCTCCACCAACTATAAATTCTCGTCTGTTATAGAAAAGCTATCAAATCAAGTTAGTGCTTTATCGGCATTTGGCAGAAACACCTACATCATGTACAAATGTTTGCCAAAACCGAGATTACCGCAATTGTGACTGATTCGCAGTACAATGCTGCAATGCACCACAAAAGCCCGAGAGAGACTATAAACTAGTTTACTGTGGTGCAGACTTATTGCAGATGCGATTCTAAAAGCGGTATCTAGGTTACTTTATATTAAAAATAATGATAATCTAGCGGCAAGCGTTTATGACCATATGTATGAACGTAGATGGGGCAAAAGGAGTGTTTAAAATCGTAGCTAGTGATGTCTTTCTGCCTGTCTGCCTGAAAGGTGTGAGTTTATGAATGCATGTATGATAATCTAGCGCAATAAACCCAGCTTCATCCAGCTCACAATTATGAAGTATTCAATTGAAATCGCTCACAAACAAACCCTCAAATCTATTCATCGGAATGTGTCAGCGAAATCACACGCAGAATTCACGAGCGGAAAATAAAGTGCGCAACACAGAGATTTAAATCACGGGGGGGGGGACGAGATGACGAAATAATATCGCGAATGAATGACGTGATGCCCCCTGAGGCGAGGGTAGTCGCTCGGAAGGGTGGCACGCGACCCACCGCCGACCGACAATATATTTTACGGTTTCAAATGAGAATCCAAACTAATAAATCTGTCATTCAATGTATCTGTACTGTTATTGATTCGAGAACAAATGATGCGTGTTTATTTCGATGATTTATTACCAAGATTTTAGCTTTAAGACGAAATTCTTTCAATAATTCCTCGTTTTTTATTTGTTCGGTGCGTAACAAATGGCCGTCTGCAGCCGTGTGCGTGTAGACGCGGGGTGAAGGCGACGTTGCCGGTCACGTGACCTTCTGTCACGAAGATGTCAGCCCGGGGCCGGGGGCGGCACGACCACGAGGGTAGTTTTTAACAAGCAACCATTCCATGATTAGTACCTAAAACGTGAGTAACATCGTTGCAGGTAATTCGCTTCGCTTAGCCCCTAGCAACGATGCGCAATTTCCAAAATTCAATGTTAACTTAAGCCCGAACTGTTCGAATTCTACGCCCCTTCTATCCATTGAAAAGGTATTTGAATCAGGAATACAATAGAATATTCAATCGGGTGTACTCGGCAGCTTTGTCTCAGTACCTACCTCGAGTAGATACGTTAAGTGAGAAAGTTTTCCTCACTCCACAACCCCTGAGAGTTCGACGACTCCTGTCAGACACACCTACAATGTTATTGATAAAGCCACATTCCCACTGACCGACTATTGTTGATGTTGTCCGAGATATAAGTAACGTTTTCCTGGAAATCTCCGGACGTTGGAAAAGTTTCCTTAATGACTCTACACAGAGGAGCTTTTCTATTGAGAGGAGAATTGGTTCTATAAGATTTTTCGGTTTCATTCGATATTAAATTATAAGGTATAGCAGACCCTTCGATTTTGCCGTTTTTTAGTCAAGTAAATAATATTGCCTGAGATTTATCGCATACTACGTGACTGCAAGCCCTACGTTTAAGCGACAAACATCTTGCAACAGCGACTGGGAAAAAAGCAAATGAAAGAGCAGTTCAGAGCATCCCACGAGTCGCCATGACGCGACTTTGCGACAGGTCGCATCGCTAGAGAGTGTGGATGAGACCTTAGTGAATATAGCGCTTTATACACGCTTGTGTTATTGTATAAGATTGAACAAAAACAATAGAGGGAGACAGTTGCCAGAACACTGAACAAGCGCCCATTACGAAACCCTTTCGCGGATTCGTCAGCTCCTCTGACGAATCCGCTAACGTAAGTGGATTGAATAATACATTGATATATTAAGCAATGAATAAGATTATACGGATTTGACTTTGTCAGATAATGCGGTGGAATCTGTTAATATCTTTTGCAAAGAAAGTTATTGAAATATAAGCCGATGGTATGCTTGATGGGATTTGGAATATAACTCTCAAGTGCCCGTTTTTTTTAGAAAAAGAAAGAAAGAAAATTGTATTCATTCGGCAAACTGTTAATTGCATTGGCACAAACGTCTCGAATTTCCAAAAAAACATTAATACAACTAACTTTCAGCCATAAATAGACATCCAGTTCACAATCCCGTACACGTACCTACTAGTTCGCTAGGCCGATGATGATGATTTCTTAAAAGAAAGCTGGAAAAGCTTCTTTGATTGAACAAAAGTCTTAACCACACAACCAAACAGCTTCGTCTACAAGCATCAAATTTTGAACACTTTGTGAGAGGAATTTATGAAAGTGTCAAATTTTGGTTTACTTTGTTATTTTATTTATTTATTTATTTAACACTTCAAGCACAAAGTACAGAGGCGGACTTAATGCCATAGGCATTTTCTACCAGTCAACCTTTGGGTGATGGAGAGACAAACAGTGGTAGGTGTATAAATTAGAAAATATTTTTAAATTTTATACTAAGATAGACTACAAGGATATATAAAATACTATAAATATATATTAAAATACTATAAATGTATATCAAAGTATATCTATATGTAGATAGACAATTACACGGGTATACTAAAATAAAAAGACAAACAATGGAGAATCCATTAACGTTGTGACGAAACTGCCAGCTTCTTTCGAATGTACTCACGAACTTTAAATTTAAAAGATAGACGATTGGTGGCCATCCTGATTTCCTGGGGAAGCGAATTCCACAGAGAAATAGACTGGACGAAGAAAGATCGGTGAATGAAGTCAGTGCGGTGAGAGGGACATTGAAGAACTCGGTTTTGCGATGAGCGCAGATTCCTATTGTGGTTGGCACAAATGTACTGAAAGTGGGGAGCAAGGTAACTAGGGGAAGAGGGAGAAACAAGGAAAGAAAACAAGGTGGTGAGCGCCCTTTGCTCTCTACGCTGACGTATGGGCAACCACTTAAGAAGAGACCGGTGCTCTGAAATATGATCGTATTTACGTAGATTGAAAACGAATCGAATGCAGTAATTTAGAAGACGGTCAAGCTTGTCGAGGAGATCCGCATTCAGGTCAAAGTAGCACACATCACCATAATCGATGATAGGAAAAATTAAGGACTGTACAAGCATTGCTTTCGTATTTGACGGTAAAAAGTTTTTCAAACGGTACAGAGCCCGCAGCGTACCAGTAACCTTCTGGCTGACACGAGCGACTTGTGTATGCCATTTCATAGTGCTATCAATGTGCAAGCCTAGATCCTTTACGTCAGCGCTAAAAGGAACGACTGTACCGTCAAAAAGAACTGGTGGCAAGGTTGTACCATCCAATTTATGGAGACTGCGAGAACTCCCAATGATGATTGCTTGGCATTTATTGGGGTTAACTGCCACACCAAATTTATTAGACCAGGTTTTTATTGCCATCAGGTCCTTATTTAAACTGGCTATCAGATCTGGTATATCGTCAACCCTCCCCTGACAGTACAACTGCAAGTCATCGGCATACAGATGATACGCACACTGAAGCTCAGAAGTTAAGAGATTAATAAAGATAGAAAATAGGAGAGGAGATAGAATGCCGCCTTGAGGAACACCAGCTGCCAAATCACACCAACAAGATGCGGAATCCCCGACATGAACCGACTGCTGACGTTCCTGAAGGTAAGTGGAGAACCATTCCAGTGCTCCGGGAGAGACCATAATATGGGATAAAATGGCTAAAAGGATGTCGTGACTAACGGTATTAAAGGCATTCGAGAAATCGACCAGCACTAGCACCGTTACCTTGGTGTCTTCCAGTCCTACCCTTATATCGCCAGTCACTTTAAGGAGGGCGGAAACAGTGCTGTGCCCGGGCCTGAAACCAGACTGAAGAGGGTTGATAAGAGAGTTACGATGGACAAAATTGGAGAATTGTTTGTGCACACAGGCCTCAAGCACTTTGGATAGAAAGGGAAGGATCGAAATGGGACGGAAATGGGTAGGAATAGAGGGATTAGGGACCTTGGGTAGTGGACAGACATAGGCTTTGCGCCAGAGGGAAGGAAATACTCCGGAGAACAGGGAAAAATTCACAATATGCGTAATCGCAGGTAGAAGATTATCCAGAAGAGTAGTGATCATACCACGGGTGATATTATCACAACCCACTGCTTTGGATTTGATGGAGAGAATGATCTTTTTGATCTCTCCCGGTTCAACTGGAACGAAGCAAAAGTGGTTAATTTGTGGCCGCGTTAGACCAGCAATTAAGGACAAAGTTTGTTGTTTGGTTAAGCGATCCATGGTGGTAGTAGAAGAAAAATGACGGTTAAGCTCGTCCAGGTCGATAGAGTTTGGAAGGTCTAAAGGTCGTGGTTTGCCGATACCCAAAGTTCTAAGAAATTTCCAAATATCGGCAGAAGAGGAAGAGATAATACTATCCAGAATGTGGCGGCGTTTACCGTTGCGTATCATCTGGTTGCACCTATTTCTTGCAACCTTGTATAGTGACCAGTTCTCGTCAGTACGATCCCTCTTAAACTTACGGAATGCTCGGTCCCTACGTCGCATAGCCATCCGTATCCCTCTTGTCATCCATGGAGCAGGAGGACGTTTCAATTTTACTTTTTTGATGGGAGCATGGGTATTGTAGAGGTTCACCACAACGTTATTAAATATTGCAACCTTATCGTCAACCAAAGCAGCTTCCAACATAGGCTCCCAATCAATCAAGGATGCATCCTTCTGAAGCTCCTCAACATTCATCCGAGCAAAACAACGCCTGTACAGAACCTTGGGTTTAGGTTTGGGAGGTTTCAGGATATACGAAAGGAAAATCATATCGTGATGAGAAAAGCCAGGAGCGTCATGTTGACCATGGGAGGACACGAGGGAAGGATTCGAGGTGAGGATCAGATCGAGCCAGGTGTCATCACCAACAGGATTATAATGGGTAGGTTGGAGCGGTAACAGGTGCAGACTAACCGACTCGATAAGATGGAGGAGTTTACGGGATCGAGGGGCATTACGAGCAAGGAGATTAGTGTTGAAGTCACCCATAATGATGTGGTGTGCATACTCTGAACCCAAAGATTCAAGTACTGATTCGAATTCAGTGAAGTAATCAATAGTAGGAGGACAGTAAACGACACCAATAACAGTTTTGGCTCCTTTGACACAGACTTCAAGGAAAATAAACTCTGCAGAAGCAGAATATTGAGATGAGGAAGAAGCAAGTATTTTATATGGAAAGTCACTACGGAGATATATGGCCACACCACCCCCTCCCCTACCAATCCTGTCATTCCGTATAAGAATAAAACCAGTAAGAGGGTAGGTGGTGGACAGGAGATGTGGTTTGAGCCAAGTTTCGGAGATCAGGATGGCGTGAACGTTGCTGTTGTTAAAAGCATCGTACAGCTCACAGTAATGACTCGGGATGCTTTGAGCATTTATGTGACACACATTCACCAACCGATTAGAGGTATCATTAAACTTTTGTTGCAGAAAGTCACCGAGAGTATCATTGAAAGAACAAAAACTTCCATCGCTTGAAGAAGCACTAAATTCATCCGCGGATAAGAATGTTTCATTATCTGACATAAATATACGTAATAAATATAAATAAATATATTATATATATATAAATAAAATTACAATTAAGCTATTACTAAACACAAAACAATGACTAACAAGTGCACAACTCTGCACCACCCGCCAGCCAACACCAACACTAGAAGCAATAAAACAAGCGTAGAATATAGCAAATACACAGCAAAATACAAACGGAAATGTAAAAGCCTTAGTTCCCAGCCATAAAAGACAAAAATAAAATAAAAGTTAAATAGAGAAAAAGAAGGAGACACACCCAACTGCAAGTCATGTGATTTCTGCACATGGAACGAAACGTTACTGATAATATTACAATCTGTGTGAGAAACATCTATCAGACTCAACACAGCATTTCAAAACTGAGACTTGGAACGTCACTGTCACTTAAATATTATTGCTAAACTTCAATTTGACAAGCTGACATTCACTTAATAAGTTATTTTGTATGTTTTAATGTGTTATAATTATCTCATTTATTTTTATAATTTTAGCTACTGTAGTTAGTTATTACAACCGTTGTAATTAAATAAATAAACTGACTTCCACGTTCCTAACTTCAAAAAATACGAACTTCCAAACAAACTTCCATCCTCTATTTAACCTCTTAATGGGATTAATTTTCATAAAATTCCTCCTTTAAGCTTCCCTTTACTATCCCTTGTTCAAAATTTCATGCTTGTAAACGAAACTGTTTGGGTTGTGCGTAGTTTAAGGTTTTAGTTAAATCAAAGAAGTTGACTTGAGAAATCATCATCATCGGCCTAGCCTTTTCCCAACGATGTTGAGGTCCTCTTCAAGTATAACCTGATGCAACTGATTGCCAGGAATTTACATAGACCAAGCCCATCTCTTCCCTTCTACCTATTTCTTTAAAAATGATATGCAAAGTTGTCTGTAAGGTGGCTTGGTAACACCTTAACGTTACAGGTGTGTGTAGGCGACGGTTACTGCTCTCCATTACGTGCCACGGCGCTTGTTTGCTCACAGCCCACATTACCAACCCTTTACATAATATATCGTGAGCAATTTGTATATTGAGGCTTTACGTACGAGACCGTAATCTAGTTGAAAATGAAAAATAAAAATTTTGGAAGCATCGTGCTGTTTCAGCCAACCAGAAATAGTGTAATTTAAATGTTTGTACACGGTGTAAGGTCGTCGTGTCACAAACTTTTACCATGGGTTGAACATGATTCTAGACATAAAAGAAACTCTAAAAACCGGCCAAGTGCGAGTCGGTCTCGTGCATGAAGGGCTCCATACCATCGTAGTATATCCCCATTTATATTGAATTTATTTTTATTATTTGTTTTTATAGCGGCAACAGAAATACACCTTCTGTGAAAATTTCATGTGTCTAGCTATTACGAATCATGAGATAGGGCCCGTTGACAGAGAGACGGACGGACCGACGGACAGCGGAGGCTTAGTAATAGTATCCCGTTGGTTACCCTTCGGGTACGGAACCCTAAAAAGTCTACTGTTCCATGCATTAATGTAGATGATGTTCCATGCATTAATGTAGATGATACGTGTATATTATTTTAAAAATGTAGCAAGCTAAGCTAGTAACACTATCTTGTATGACTAAAAAGAGCGTTGCTCTAAACATTTGCACTCGTGTTCAAAGTAAATAACGAACACTTTTAAATGCTAGTTATTTACTAACTGCAGCCCCATTTAAGCTGTCAGTAAGCGTGAGGCGAAAATAACCAATGTTTGCATACGTGGCCCAAGTGAAGCAATTTACTTAATTGCTATATTTTCCGAAGAAAAACTTTTAGTGAACCCGTCGCTGACGTCACCTAGTTTAGGGTTGTTTAAGAACAGAATTGATCTCAGTCTATTATTTTCAAAGGGGATGAAAAGGCCGAAAGTATTGTTATTGTATCATTAAAATTGAAATAACATACTGAAAATACAACGGCAACATATCATATATCAAGAGTCCTCTAAAAACAAAACGGAAAAACATCTGTTTCCGCAAGGCTCGATTTCCACGAAAATATGAATAATGCATTTCTCGGCCCCGCGGCACGCGGTCCCGTGGTGACGTCCCCTACCTCAATTATTATTTAATATCAATTAGCTCACACTGCTGCAGTCAATAGATAGCTTAAGAATCAACCAGTTTCGTAAGACCCTTAGATGTTTATATATTATTATTGTCTTGGTCAGAAAAAGAGGTCGTTATAATCTGGTGGTAGCAACCCTATTCCGACTTACAGAGGGGTAAGCGAAGCTATGCACTGCTTCATATTTCATTTGTTTGTTGCTGAAATAACATAAGGGGAAGATTCTGTATTATGCAAAGGTTTTATTATTCATGTTGGTTTATTAAAATATTTGCAAAATACTTGAGATATTATGGAAATTGAATTTGTATGGTGTACTGATATTTCATGGGTTGCGTAGATATGCAAGGTAATAAATACCATCATGTAACGCCGTAGATCCCCTCAGTGGCACAGAGGCAATATTTTTACTGTTTTATGGTTGTACTACGACTGCAACGCTTTGAAGGTTGTAAATATTAAAAAAGCCAGAGTTAAAGGTTCGTGAATAGGTAATATGCAGCCCTCATAACTTATGACAGCCGTTTCACGGGTCGTCTCGCCGTTTGTGAAAAGTATATCGTATATTTCTAGATACCATCAACTACGACGGAATGTAGGCACTTTTCTTGCGTCTACGCCATGGTACGGTAAAGACATTTTCTTTCGAAAGTTCAGGCCGATTTCGAACTGATATAGACAATTTCCTTACAAAAAAGTCAATTACCTACACTTTGCCAGACTTGGGAAACGAACCCAAGACCAAACAAACGATCTTGAAAAAATATTACCAGAATTACCACATTACAATTTTAGGCTTTAAACCGAGCTTAAAGTTACATAAAGGTATTAAGGATTTTACAGATACATTTGGATTTAATTGTAAACGACCCTCGTGTCGTTGGTGTACAAACATTGAGTCTGCGTTGTGTAAACACTCATTGTGTGGCAATGTCGTGTGGCAATGAATATATTTTATTGGCAGTCGTTTGTCACTTCCCACACGTGCCGAGGTTTGACTGTCTATGTGGATAAATAGATTATAGTTTTAATTAAATTTAGGTGCAAATATTTCTAAGTTTCAGAACGAAATGATGGTCAATTATTATCTTGTCTGACTCCATTTTTAGATAAGTTTGAATATTGTCTGACTGCATAAGACAAAACACAATTTAAATCATTAAATCAATTCTAGCTTTACGCTTTAGCTTTGAAGTTTCCTATACGAATGAAGTCACTTTCTCTCATGTTTCCCAAATCGAATAAGTAATATTACCCCCGGAAAACATGTTAGATGCCCGTTCCAGCTAGTGTTACTAATGTGTAATGTAATGGATGTATACGTTACAGTCTACACTAGTGCTGACTGAGAGCGTGAGAACAGCTGTCTATGCGAAAATCTTATATGTACTAACTACTTCCATGCTGCCTTCTTGGAAACATGATGGCCAGGAAAGTGTCTCTACCCTCTGACTAACACAATATGACGATTTTTTGAAATGTTTAATTGTAATTTGCAACTTGGATTTTCCCAGAGAATTGAACCTTTCTTAAGAGCCTGACAAGTCCCATTTGCGTACATACGGACCACATAATAAAATACCTTAGACTCGTGTCAAAATGTAGTTTAAGTGTTTTCTTTTTTAATCACCTAAAATTCCTCGTGACGTGGTGGTATTTAGTTCTGCTCGAGATAGGTAACGAGCTTACTTCATTTTATCGTAAAATGTACACGCGAACCTTGTGATTTAATACACACCTTATTCTACGTTCGGTACTTTATGAAAAGTTTAAAAGCTTTTTGTTATGCTTTTGTTAAAAGGAAAAGTTTTAAAGTTGAATAAATCAAGGTCAGTTCAATCTATACGAGGTGGAAGGGAGAAACCGTCACGAAAACGGCTAGGTAGGTAAGTACATCATTCTGAGTCTCCCTAAATAATTTTTTTTATCGGTTATTAAAAAAAAATAGCTGTTCCATACATTTTGACCGTGTAGGTATTGCATTGTTGTAGAAAACAGCTGATTTTGTTTAATAGCCGATGAAAAATTTCTGTGTTCTATACTCAGAATGATTTATTTATTTTATTTGGCTCTTCAACAATGAGTACGTTTCAAACTTAAGTTTAAGTGCCCCAATACTTATAGAAGAGATTAACATTTTAAAATAATCTTTAGTTTAAACTTTCACACAAAATGTATGGGAAAAGTTTTATGCAATTTCTGACTTGTCTAGTGCTCCAACCTGGGTTAGTCCCGTTGAAGTTTTTGACCAGTATTAGAAACGTTTATTTTCATTTTCTTGCTAACTGTACATTTTTTTGAAAATCTGTGAATGGTGATCAAAATTTCACGAAAAATTATGGATAGTCTCCTAAGACCATTTTCGTGTAGCTGCAAGTGTTAAGGTAGTTCCCCTTACTGCCTCGTTCACCGCATCCACCCTGTATACATATGATGAACAGAATACGTGGCAACTGTTTTCCCGTCGGTGTCCTTTCCACCCCGTATATTTAACCAAGAACCGAACACCTTACAGATCAGTTCATGTAGATAGATAACTATATTATTATGCTGTATAATATCTACACCAAAATTGTAACGAAGCTCATTTTCTAAACCATTAATATTCAAGGAACACCCGCAGGCTCATCAATAGAGATATCTACTACGTAGCAGTTAAAAATGTCTACAAAACCGGGAAAAGTTCAAAAGATAACGCCATTGTTAACTAACTTGATGTAACTGGGCCAAGTTCAGATTAAAAGTGAATGTTTTCATAAATTAAGCACGCATTTTCACGTGATTGAGCTTCGAGCGCTGTTGCTCGGCTCGATGAACAAATAAAGATCAGTGCACACCAGTGGCGCGGTAACATTATAATATGATCGGTAAACAAAATATTTCTGTAAAGTTTATAAAATTTTAGCAAGTGGCGTGGAGTAAAGTGTTTTGGTATGCTAGCTGTCGCCAGCACGATAGCTGACATTATGTTCGGTGGTCGGAAATATTACCGGTACATAATATTGGGTTTTTGAAGTGAAAACTTCTTTAGCGGCGTTGTGCACTTTTTGGGATGAGTAAAAACTGTTAAACTCGCGTCAGATCGTCAGATTGAATCGGCAGCGCAGGGCACTTGCACGAGATGGAGTTTTCACTTCTGCCGGCACTCCCTAAGTGCAACCCCTTGTTTTTGTTTTTATTAGAAGTAGCAGCCTAGAATCTTTAGTTTGGTCCGATTAACACGAACTGTAACTACCTGTGCTGTAGGTGTGTATTCGTACATGCGTAGCTGTGGGTTGCAAATATTATTTCGATTTGAGTCATCTACAACTTTATTTATTAGACCTCTATCTGTATCACTGAAACATTTTAATAAATTTGAATCACATGAGCGCTATCAAAGTCCTCACCACTCTACACACCATGTCAATATATCAATACTTACAAGAAATATGATGATTGTAAATGCAGCGGTATCCACAAACCGCATCATACTACATGACACCACAACAATCAGTTATTATTTATGTACCGGCTCTGTCCTTGACGTGACGACCTATCCGGCCACTGTGACGTGCTTGCATATCATTCATAAGCCTACCAGCCTGTCTGCCACACGCCTGTCTGTCGGTGAAAGCTTCGTGTCATAGAACTGACGAGCATTAGCAAAAAGGACACTAATTTTTGGGGTTCCGTATTCAAACAGGGTTCTTTCTTATAGTTTTCCATTGGCAAGTGGCAGATAGTGTTTTAACGCCATTAGGCATTAATTAATGTACCTCCACTATATGTGAAATAGAGGAAAGTGGCACTTAAAACGAAATTAAAAGGGCCATTAAACCAGCTAAATAGGCTAGTAGTTCACGAGTTAAATTAATAGAATAGTTAAAGCTTAAGGTTAAAAAAAAAGATTTTTAGAATTGTAGCAGTTGGTTAATGAAGTCGTTATGACATAACGACTTCATTAACCAACTGCTACAATTCTAAAAATCTTTTAGCTTTTTATAACGCATTTAACCTTAAGCTGAGTCTTGATATTGACTTAATCAATGTGTGGGGATCCCACACTGCACTTGGCGCGACTCACACTTCGCCGCTTTTGAACGGATTATCTTTTTCGTCACCACTCTCAGTCAATGAGGCAAACTGTTTTAATGAATGGTCCGTATTTACGACAATGTCGTTGCGTCCCTAATCCGACGCTTTTGGTGTTTGACACTTGAACCAGCATGAGTCGACGAGACAATATGGCGTAGGAGATCCCCACAGGGCTCACAATTAGGGTGAACACCCTCCGACAATTACTCGGTGCGCGCGAGTCGGTTAATGGCAGAGATTAGGTTACGCGTAAGTGAAATGCGAAAACGGGACGAACTAGTAGGGTTGCCCGGAACTTGAGCCTACTATCTATTGTGACATAGTTTTTAATTATAAAATTGTGTTTTTTTTTAACAAGGGATTGGTGAAACGTATGCAAGGGTTTAGTTTTATTAGGGTGCTTGTGAGTGTCACGTTAGGTCGTTCTTTCGATGTTTTAAGGTTGTTGTATCTCTATTAGCAGATTGTATCTTTTCAGCTACTTAAAATCGATCATCGGTGAACCATTACATTATTGCTTATACATTAAAACATTACAAAAGTTCAATATAATTATTGTAAAAATGATTTACCTTTTGGCGATTTTTCAAAATCTACATTTGCATCGAATAAAAATACTTATCTCGAAGCTGTAACCCATCCCAGAAACATTACTGCGCACCTCTGACAGCCCTGTAGATTTATACCAAAATCCGGGACGATTTAGAGGTCAGTTAATCACCGGTCGCGGCAGGGGAGCCGTACTGACCGCCGGTTATAGACCCGCGTCGCCGGTAATAGCCGGTCGGTCGGACCGGGCCACGCGTTACGGCCCGGGTTACAATCAATTAACATCATCAACTTTGAACCGGCTGAATCATTTTGGGACTAATGAATGCTCTGGTAAATACCGGGTATGTGGTGCAAAATTAAAGCATAATGGAGCGGTAAATTTTGATGGTTACGCCATTAATAATCCAATTTAAAAAAGGTCGGAACGAAAGGACGAACGCGGAAGTTTAGTTTCTGCCTAGTACGGCAGAAAAATGTGAGATATAATATGTTACATTTACGCACTCGCAATTTAATAAATTTCGTTCACGCATGCGTTCTGTTTATTGAGTAGTAGTAGCCCAGTTGGAATGTCTGCGAATTAGGTATGTGTCGAAATCGTAGGTTCGAATCCAAGCAGAGTTCGAACTTTACTTTATGCAAATACCTTAGCACTTGTGCTCTCAAAATGATGAAGAAAAATACCGTTAGGAAACCTGCATGACCTAGAACCAGAAATTAGGTTCGAATCCAAGCAGAGTTCGAACTTTACTTTATGCAAATACCTTAGCACTTGTGCTCTCAAAATGATGAAGAAAAATACCGTTAGGAAACCTGCATGACCTAGAACCAAAAATTAGAAGACATAATTAATAATTATCACGTAGAACTAAGGGGATTATGATATTCTATTTGCTCATCTAAAAACTGTGTCGAATTTGAAAGTGATTCAAACTATATTTATTATTTACCTTGTATGCTTATGACTTTATAATAAATCAAACTATATTTCGATCGATCAATCTCGGCATCTCAAAAGGAACAGAGGGCACAAAGCTTTGTTCCCCTAACAATAACAGTCACGGAAACAACATCTATTGTACACTCCCACCAAATATACGAGTTTATCAATATTTTATAAGAAGAACTAATCAATATTCTACGGAAAAACTTTTTGAAATAACCTTCAACACTTTGGAGTAGCATACACCATAACTTAATTTAATTGGTCTGTTATCGTCGGGTATTCTCAATTCAACTGCAGCACATTTGTTTCTTTAATTAAAAATTATAACGGTTTTTTTTTCTGTTATGGTGACCTAGGGGTATATTGTAGAGCACCTACAACAAGAATAAATTCTCTTCTTCTTCTGATTCTTTATTGCACACAAAATTAAAAAAAAATATACAAGCAAATTAATATTCTTTTCTATTTCTTTATTACTTCTCAGAGTTAGGGTACCTAATGGATTTGCTACCAAAACTAGCCGAATTCAATGGAGCGCCCGAGAGTATCCGGTCTCTTTGTTTACCTGAAATTGAACTAAACCAGACTTACATTTTGATTCATGAAAGGTTATGAAACCATTAATTTTAATCATTCCAAAGTATCACAAAGTTAAATTAGGGCAACTAGCTTCAACTTTTAAAGCAACTTAGTAACTCCCTGACAGTTCGAAATTGGTTTAATTCAAATGAATTTTATAAGTTTTAATCCTCATTGTGATCACTTTCTACCCTCGCAGTACCGTAAAACACATGACAGCCTATTTGAACTAAAACAAAGCAATTCAATCCATTACAGACACCATGTAGTCCTTGTCAAAATAAACTACCACACACGATACCATTCAATCCATCGGTAATCAAATGGAAACCGATACCGATACCGCACGTAAGTCTTGCCGTACGTCGGGTACATTAAAGAGGCGCACCTCTCGCTAATGGATGGCTGCTGGTGGAATGGAATTGCAACTGAAATGTATTGCATTCATACCTGACAGTGTTTACGCTATTACCAAGCCTTATGTTAGGGCCCGCGCACGGCCTCAGGCGATACAACTTGCTTGTTTAATTCGAGTGATTACCGTTGCAAGCAACTTCTTTCATTCGTTTTTTGCGCAGTCACTGTCGCAAAATGCATGTCGCTTGGGCGTGTGGCTTGTGGGCAAACCTTACGGATACGTAGTCATATTCAGTCGGCAAAAGAGCAAGTTATCAGCTACAACCTGTGATACAACTCCAACAGAATTATAGAATTCCGTACCCAAACGTAAATTAGCCAATGGGGCCCCATTTCTAGTTTATGCGGTCTGTCTGTTACAAAACTGGATGTTTTAAATCGTTTAACAGGTCGGTTGGAATAGAATAGTTGGAAATTTGTAATGGAAAAACCCAATAACACTTTGCTCGACCCGGCAATCGACACCCAGGACCTCATACCCAGCAGTCACGCTTACGACCACTAGACCAATGAGAACTATCTATTTGTGGCTGATAATAAAAAAGATAGATTTTCAGACTTTTTCTGTTTTCTTGCTGCAGAACGAAGTGCAGTATGTCACGTGCAAAACGTATATTTGCAGGTTCCTTGACCGCTGGCTGCTAGTACAACGTAGTACACTTGACCCTTCTGAAGGACGTCACAAATAAGGTCAATGGAAGTCCTTCCCGGAGTTTCCTTACTTCCTTTTCACATAATTGATCACTGAAGCTGTTGTAAAGTATGAATAGGTATCGTCGCTGTAAATTATCTCTTATTTTATCGTTAAAGAGCATCCAATTTGTGATATTTCTTTTCTACGTGGTTTTTTTGCAAAATCAATTTATTTTGGCAATCATTGTATCAGGTGGTCAAAACTGACAGCTATTGAACACTGTGTAAGTAGATGAACGTGCTGATAGCGTTCAATTGAATTGGGGATATTTATTTTAAGTCGCTAGTGCGTGGCAAACGAAGTGTTAAATGTAGCTAGTGAAATATTTCAGAGTATTCTAAGTATGTAAAAGCATCCCCAAAGGTACACAACAGTATAACATATTCAGGGTTTGTGTAGCGAGCGCTAGTTTCCACCCCGCCCGTCTAACGAACCTATATTTGTTTAGTTCCGCCGCGACTACGCGACTACGCGACTACGCGTGGAACGGGGACACAGCCATTATAAACTTGTGTGTAGACAGAATGAAAACACTCATGTGGACTTTTCATCATTCAACAATATTCGTTGAAATGTCTACGCTTTAAACACATTCACAAGCGTACGCATTTCCTAACAACTTTCTCATTCTATAATTCTCGAAACCATCTCTGTAAGGTACACTTCAAAAAGCGATAATTTAGCCATATGCTTAAACTTGTTCGTAGAGTTACATATTATAAAGGGTGTAAACAGACCCTTAACGAAGCCGAAAGGCACTTGTTCTCGCCATCATTGCGATATTTTTTTTGTTCTAGACCATACCTGGGAACCTTCTAGTTACGGAGATATTGGGGGTCAAAATTCCAACTTTTTCATAAGTTTTTTTTTTTAATTCATGTTTTTAATATAAGATTTTTACTTTAATCACCTCCAGGACCCTCTTACTATTCAATCCACCCATCGGCACAATGTTTTGACTGCGTTACATTGAGTCCTACTGTAAAACGTGATTTTTCAGCCCAAAAAAAAAGTCGTTTCCCAGCACTAATTTTTGCGTAAAGTTACACAGTTTGATGTACATAATGCTTGGTTGACGGCTTCGTGAAGAGTCTGTTTATACCCTGTAGTATTGTCAAAGTGGTCTGTCTAACTCTAACCAATTAGGGGGCTTTGTCGTTATGTACGGTAGCGGTCACGTAATCACGTTACATTCGAAAGTGTAACCTTTGCTGTGGTAACCCTGTGCTATTTGTAGAAGAGTCTTTTGCTAACGTAAAGCAGGTGAACATCATTGTCAGCCATCGTGTGTTTTGAGTATCGTGTAGGGTAGGTTACTGCAAAATAGCCCACATAATCGTAAACGTGTGTAAGTAAACACATTACCGCCTGCTACTCATATCACTGTATTATATTATGAAACTTTGATTGAGTACCTTGTAACGTATACGCTGTGTGCTGCGGCTGCATCCCCTGCGCGGCGGTGACGCCTGCGCGAGACGTGTTGTGCAGCGACAAAGCGCCCAGCAGGTCTAGCTCGGTGGCTGCAACAAGGATTACATGGTCAACATAATAGACAACACAACATGACAGACAGATGATCTAACAAACATGTCATTGATCGAATAACATGATGAACAACACCTTTAATTTGCATGCAGTCTCTTAACCCATTGCGTAAGTGACCACATTTTTTTGCACCTAATTATAGAGTAGCTTAGTGATAGACTTTCCCAAGATAGATGACCGAAGACCTATAAAATATGGCTGGGCCAGTCTGGCTGCAGAAGGTGTAGATAGGAAGCTCTGGTGCAGTTTGGTATAGACCCAAGTCCAGCAGTGGTCTGCGATACAATGAGCTGATTAAATCAAAAATTGTCATCTTGTTTTTAGCATGACTTAAACCAAAACACGTTTTAAACAATAGATTAGACATTTCGCGTCGGCACATGTGCACGCAAAACCTTATAAATAACTACGGTTCGTCTTATATATATGGAAAGTCTGTACACAGCTTATTGTCTTGAAAATGTAATGTATGTCCCTCTCATAAAATATTGCTTTCTACACTATTTACTTTTCAGACGCAAGACACGTTTTCAATTACCATCGATACATCTTACGAGTTCATGACACTAGAGTATGGAGTACGAGAATGTTCAACCAACATTTTATACAGTACCTAAGCGACCGTTGTACCGTATGGTGTCGGACGTAAAGAATAGCACCATCCCATATCTTCCCGTGGGTGTCGTAAGAGGCGACTAAGGTACTTAGAGTCATGTGGGGCAAACGCGCGCGAGGGTAAGAGTGCGCATACCCATTACCCAGAGAATGGGCAGCAGCGTTCTCTGAACCTTTGTAACAACCGTACTGCGATCGCCAATCTGCTTGCCAAGCGTGGTGATTATGGTAAAAACCCCCTTTGGGGGAGGCTTTTGTCCAGCAGTGGACGTCTTTCGGTTGAAATGATGAATGAATGATGATGACCTAAGTGACAGCAAGCTATATGATATTTTGACCTGTAGAAAGAGTAGTGACAGCCTCAATTCTTTCTACAAAGCAAGATTTCTAAAATACTTACACCCAATTTGGGTGAAAATCAACACTTATTGAACGGCAAGGAAACTTAAGACCAACCCGCCTAGAGTACTACCATTTCCAAGAGTTTTAGCTCAAAAGAGGTTTCTTCGAGATTTTCTTTAGATTCTATGCAATAGTTTACTAAGTCGGAAACTGGGACTAAACTACGGTATTAAGGTCCGTGCAATATTTCATTTTGAAACGACACATAAATCTCCCTTGTCTGGTTGTAAAATATCCTGGAATTCATGACAGAGGGTATAAAATCTCTACAACGGAAAATGATAGAACAATATACGTTATTGTTTCCTATATGTAAGATTTTTTACGACCCTAATAAAGTAGGACTGGCCTACATTCATACAATCAATAGGAAAGACGGAATCCAAAATATTGAGGAGGCAGCCTCGAGTGTATCGATCTGTGTAAACACATGGTTCAGTCAAATATAATGAAGTTGACCTAGCCTTGTTTCATAAGAATTAGTTTTATGTTAATTATGTGTTGACACTAACATGTACGTTAATATATACAAATAAAAATAAAATTGAAGTGTCTGTTTGTGATTTTAAAATAACAGGTTTTTACTTAATGCATATGAAAGTATACAGGGTGTAAACAGACTCTTCACGAAGCCGTCAACCAAGCATTATGTACATCAAACTAAGTAACTTTACGCAAAAATTATTGTTGGGAAACGACTTTTATTTTGGGGTGAAAAATCACGTTTTACGGTAGGACTCAATGTAACGCATTCAAAACATTGTGCTGATGGATGGATTGAATAGTATGGCAGTCGTGAAGGTGTCTTAAGTAAAAAAAATACACGTATTAAAAAAAAAAACTTGCGAAATATCTCCGAAATTAGAAGGTTCCTAGGTATGGTCTAGAACAAAAAATTATCGCAATGACAGGGGATCAAGCACTTTTCGGCTTCGTTAAGAGTCTTTTTAGGAAAAAACTTTTTTTTAATTTTTGTCTGTCTGTTTGTCCCGGCTAATCTCCGAAATGGCTGGACTTAGGTTAAACTTTATAATTAAAGCCCTTGGAATTGTTTACAAAATCCAATTAAAATAGGGAAGTAATATTTTTATAGCAATATATATTTCACACAGCCAAAGGTTGCGGGGCACAGCTAGGCATAAAATAAACTACTTACAAAATGTTATAGTTAAACGCATGATATAATGCTTCACACTGATAACAAGAGCGTGATGGAAGCCATCAGTCAAAGCAATCAGCTACCTAACACCCCGCGGCGGTAATTGGTCGAAGTTCACAGAAACAGGGTTGTATTATAATGTAATTTCGCTAATAGTTATAGTGATGGATTGAATAATTTTCACATTAAGAGCCTGTCTTGGATCAGCTACTTTCAGAAAAAAAGAGAATTTGTATGAAATTAGCTTCCAGCTAAGTTCATCAACATCATCATCAGCCTATAATGTTCCCACTGCTGGGGCACAGGCCTCCTCTTTATGAGAGGGAATGGGCTATAATCCACCACGCGGGCCCAGTGTGGATTGGTGGATGTCACATGTCTTCGAATTATTAGTTCTAGGACATGCCGGTTTCCTCATGATGTTTTCCTTCACCGTTTTCACCGTTTTCTGCTAAGTTAACTACGACTTATACGGTGGTGTTGCAGACCATGTGTATTCAGGGTGTAAAACTACCATTAAAGAAGCCATTAGACCAGACCTGAGAACCTACTAGTTACGGATATTTGGAGATCATAGTTCCAACTTTTTAACAGTTTCCAAGTTTTTTTTTTTTAAATAGAAGTTTTTAATATTATAAATTTACTTTGAACACCTCCACGACCCCCGTCTTATTCAATGCATCCATCAGCACAATATTTGTTTACATTGAGTCCTACCGTAAAACGTAAATTATAACCCCAAGAATTAAAAAACATTTCCCAGCAAACATTTTTGCGTACAGCTAGTTAGTTCATTAGGATCCGTTTCCACCTTGTGTGTATGTAAACTTTGAAACATATACATTCGATTTATCAAAATTTGTACAGTTAAAAAATCTCCAAAAAGTTTTAAAAAAAGTTTAAAGAAATTTATGTACCTATTTCCATAATACCCCTACACGTGCCCATAAATCTTCTTTATACATACTAAGGTACTATTTAAGCAAATTCCTCCGTACGATTCGGTAGCGCAGGTATTTAAGCCGTAGTAGGAAGCAGAGTGCCATCTATCACCCCGTAACCCGGTCACGTAGCGCTACGCCGACCGGTTACAACTGCGCGGCGTAGCACCGTGCTACGAAACTAACTGGGCTACGAGATTTCGCACGATATGACTACGAGATTTTTATGCTGTGGTGATGTTTGGATATTATACTGCAGTAAAGAGCTGGTCTAGTGGTCGCGACTGCTGAGCATGAGGTCCTAAGTTTGATTCCCGGGTCGGGCAAATTGTTATTGGGTTTTTCCGTCAGGAATTTTTCAATATCACCTCTGTCTAAACCTTCGAGTTATGGTATGGAATACTCGTGTTCCAGTGGTATTGGCTCCGACGAACGAGTTGTCGTTTCAAACCCAAGCAGGGTAATTTATTTCATCACCACTGCTGCCACAACAGTGAAAGAAAACATCGTGAGGAAACCGTCATGTCCTGGAACTCTTGTACAAAGGCATGGCTCTAGCCCGCACTGGGCCCGCACTGGGGCCGCGCGGTGGAAATACGCTGATTGTGCTACTTTTTAGGGTTCCGTACCTAAAGGGTAAAACAGGACCCTATTACTCCGCTGTCCGCCCGTCTGTCTGTCTGTCTGTTTGTCCGCCTGTATCCAGGCTGTATCTCATGAACCGTGATAGCTAGACAGTTGAAATTTTCACAAATGATGTATTTCTGTTGCCGCTATAACAACAAATACTAAAAACAGAATAAAATAAATATTTAAGGGGGGCTCCCATACAACAAACGTGATTTTTGCCGTTTTTATAGATAATGGTACGAAACGCTTCGTGCGCGAGTCCGACCTTCCAAATATTTAATTAATTTTCTGCGAACAAAAACGGTACCCCATCCCCCCCGGCCGGTAAGTGAAGCTTTATGAAAAGGCAAAGTTGCTCATTTGGGTACTCGTTACAAAGTTATGATAGGCCCCGTACCTAATTTTTGTTTAAACTTTAGACATTTGATAAAATATTGCGTTGGTTACCGTGAGTAGGGGTAGGTTATTAATAGTTATACTTTGTAGCAATAGCGGTACAATATGGTCGACGACTGAGATTTGCAATCAGTTAATTGCGCTGAGTCGGCTTGTTTATGCCAAACCACAACCACAGACACTACAAAAAATACAGTATAGAAAAAAGATAAATTTAATTCATTTTTTCTTTGGTTCGATTCCCAGCTAGGGCAGTTATTAGATTTTCCATCAAGAATTTCACAGTCACAGCATTGTGTCTGGATCTATGCATAGTTGATGGCAAAAGGCTCGCCCCACGGAACGTGTGCATAATAACTGGTGTATTGCACTACCGATACACTAAGGGCCAAGTTCACCGACAACATAACTGATTATCTGAAAACAGCTGTTTACCGTGAATTTTCGTGTTCCCGAAAGCAAATCTGATGATTAAACACAGTAATCAACTGTTATCGCTAATTCAATGTCGGTGAACATGGCTCTTAATCATCAGATTTGCTTTCGGGAACACGAAAATTCACGGTAAACAGCTGTTTTCAGATAATCAGACCGTTATGTTGTCGGTGAACTTGGCCCTTAGTGTAGCTATACCTCTGCCTTATCCCTTAGGAGATTATGTCGTCGACATGATGCCAAGTTATATTCTGATAATTTTTTTTTTTTCTCCTATTGATTTATAATAATTTAGAATTTGACATCTATGTTCCTATTACCCATGTTTGCAAAGAAATAAATGATTTGATTTGATTTTATTTGACATAAGATTTTGTGGCGCCATCTATTATCATAAAAACTTTATTGTTGGGTCATTCGTCGGTCGTCATTAAGGAGATGAAAGGTAGGTACCCTATATCCATTTCTGTACACCTGACAACGTATGTGCAAAATTTCTGGATGATCGGTTCAGTGGTTGAGACATAAAAAGGTAACAAACAAACTTACTTTCACATCACTATACAACAAAGTCGCTTCCTGCTGTGTGTCTGTCCCTATGTATGCTTAGATCTTTAAAACTACGAAACGGATTTTGATGCGGGTTATTTTAATAGATAGAGTGATTCAAGAGGAAGATTTATATGTATATAACATGCATCATATAGTTAAGAACCACTAATAATTTTAGAGGTTAGAAACCTCTAAAATTATTAGTGGTTGTGTAAATTTTTTTTTGGGGGATGTAACGTCGTATATAAACACATTTTTTTTGCTGCTGGCTGAACAATATCCACATTGCACCCGTGCAAAGCCGGAGCGCGTCGCTAGTTTATAATATGAAAAAGTTAAGATTTCAACCAACATAACAGTTACAAAGCAAAGTTAGTTAACATTCCTTTGCCAAGCACGGCTCCTGTCAAAAGAGCTTAGTGCCACGCACTGCTTCAAGTACCACTGACACGTGTGAAGTGGCCACCCTTTGAAGGGAAATTGGGGCGTTATTTGCATATCGCCATAGGATAAGCAAGTTTGCTGTAAATGGGCATTTGTAATAAAATTAACTAATAAGAAATAGAAGTAGTGAAAAAAACTAGTAAATTAATTTTCTAGTTGAGTGCATCTTTATACTATTGCCGGCTATTACTTTCTATTTTTGCGCAATGACATAACTATTGGATAAGATTCCATGGTTGTTACTAGGAGCCTTCGGTATATATTTAATTATTAATTACAGCTTGATTAAATAATAATAATCGAAAACTATGAACAATACCTAGTGAAATTCTGCAGACGGCATTTGACCACTCAGCAGATATTCCAACTAATAATAAAAAGTTATCAATAAATAACATTTTATTTAAAACACTGAATACTTTTTCAACATTTCCACGTGAACACAGTTCTCTGAATTTGTGGTTGAATTAACAAGCGCCTCAGATTGTGTCAAGAGCCCTCTCTCCACAAAGCTCCAATTTGCGACGCCTGTGTCTCTCAGCAGGTTTTACAAAAAAAAACTGGCTACTGACTAACGGTTTTAAAAAACTGACGTGATGCTGCATCACGCCAGTTTTTTACAGAGGGGAAGACAGATGTGTAGACTACCTAAGCCCACATTGTACCAAGTTCAACGGGAGCCAGCTTTTTGCTCTTAAATAGGTACAAAACCACATTTCCGGCCAGTACTAAAAAAGTTCCAATGAAAAATCACAATATCAATGACCAATCTGGGGATTGAACCCAGAACCCCTAGCTCTGCAATCACGCATGCGACCACCAGACCGAACGACACCATTTCCAAACGCAATTTCACAAATGAAACAGTGCACGGTTGGAAATAATATAAAGGGTATAAACAGACTCTTAACGAAGCCGAAAGGCACTTGTTCTCCCCATGATTGCGATCATTTTTTGTTCTAGACCATACCTGGGAAGCTTCTAGTTACGGAGATATTAGGAGTCAAAGTTCCAACTTTATCACAAGTTTTTTTTAAATACATGTTTTTAATGAAAGATTTTTACTTTAAACACCTCCAGGACCGCCTTACTATTCAATCCATCCATCAGCATAATGTTTTGAATGCGTTACATTGAGTCCTACTGTGAAACGTGATTTTTCAGCCCAAAAAAAAAGTCGTTTCCGAGCTCTAATTTTTGCGTAAAGTTACTTAGTTTGATGAACATAATGCTTGGTTGACGGCTTCATGAAGAGTCTGTTTACACCCTGTATGAGCAAATACTTCAAACAGAAAATAAATCATTTGTGATATCTCCAAACCATTAGATGCCTAAAGATGAAAAACTTAAGACATTACCGGGAACAGTCTTAGATTAGGAAGGAAATGACTTCACGCAGGAAATATTAGTCTGAAGGAAAACTAGATTTTTCTTTCTACCTCTGTATAGGTCGGATAGATTCAGTAATGGTGATTAATATATTTGACTTGTCCAAATAAAAGCTAATTTGCGATGCTGATACTGGAGATAGTATTATTTTAAGAGAAAAATCCACCAATCAACTGTGAGTCAGGCCCACGCACCGAGGATTCTGTGAAATCACATATCAAAACATTTTTCTAAGAAGTTTGTTTATTTTGTAAGATGCCTGTCTGCCTGTCTCGAGTCCGATGTGTTTACCCATTGGCAGCTTCTCAGAAGCCTTTTAAGGGATGAAAACAATGACAACTACAACAACTTTTACTTATTAACGAAATTCAAGTACCAGGTTTCTAAATTCTAGCTCCAAAAGTGACGGGGCTCCATACAATCTTTCATCCCCTATTCAAACCCTTCAGCTAATGAATTCTCCTAAATCCCTAGTACTCACTTCAGTTATATAAGGAACTCAGGAGTGGTTTAGGCTGTACCTAGATCCATTCTCTAGACAAGATTCTTAGTACTAGTACTATACAATTTTTTTCACTTTCTAGATTAACCAAGCCTACAGTCTACAAGATATCTACCTACAACTCCTAGATCTTCTTAGAATTAATGTAGCGATACTTATGACACAGACATGATCAACATTGTCTATATCGCGGTTCCGTCAAAACGCCAGCCTCGTCTACAAGCCGGGAGCGGCCGCCGGCGCGCCGCCGTGTCGCCGGCCCGTCTGCCCTGCTGCGCCGCGCCGGCACAGATACGGTCCACATAAAAAGAGCTGCTCCAGATTGCCTCGTAAACTGACGGTATAGACACTGCTTGTTTGCAGCCGAGGGCCGACCCATAACTGTTATTCATTCGTTTAGATATCAGAATAAACGGCTTATGCCTTTTATCAATGCAAATAATAGACTTGGTTTCTGATTGTCGTACGCTCTGTTGGTCTAGATTTCCAGAACAAGAGCATTTGTTTTAAGTTATTTTCTGTTTCCTCTCGAAAACCCAAGACTCTGCGCTCACTTCACCGAGGGTAAGCAGGGTCGAGGCTACGAGACTGTTCGACGGAGACACCGTGGCCCTGGAACACAAAGGGCTAAGAAGGAACATGGTATTAGTCACTACAAGTCTGACACTACCTTCCGCTCCGCCCAAAGCGGGGAGGCCATTTGATGATTTCCCATGCGAAAAAAAACGAAAGGCTCTAATAGGATTGTTATTATCAAGTTATTAACAGTTCTTTTTCTATAGTCTCAACTGTTCTTTTTATACTCTCAACTACGCTTCATGTTCCTCAACAATGTTTCATTCCCTAACGTATACGGCTATAGCCCGCTATCCTCCTACGGCTCGCTGGAACTGCTGAAAGCCGTAAAACGTATTTTCCAGGCGATCGTAAACACTTCGACTCCCACACTAGTTTATAGTACATCGCTACTAGATACAGTAACGACCAGATAATGCTACATAACATTTCCACAATGCCACAGAACTATCGCCCTTATCCTTAAAGCCGTAAGGAATGTGTTTGGTAGAAGGAAAATTTTCGGTTTACGAGAAATGCAGTTTCGTGCAACATCAAATGCATTTTATGAGTCGGAAATTGCGATTGGCATTAGTAAGACTGGACGATAACGTTTTAACACACTTTAATTATGAGTCGTTTTGTTATATACGATTAGGTACTAGCTGATGTATTTCGTATCTTTCACGAAGGCTACGTCATGGGATGTTCAGATTTTTCTGACAAATAGTTATGCACAAAACGAGACGAAGTAGAAAGCTAGTTTACTCTGAAAAATTGATCAAATGGTCGGCAAGATTGTGGTACCTTTTCAGAAATAGCTTTTAATCTAACATTAATTACAACAAACAATCACGCTTGTAATCCCTGAAAGGTTATGCAGAGAAGTACCAGCACTACACCCACATTTTGCCAGTTACGTTCAAGTCCCATGTAATACGGGGCGAGCCTTTTGCCATCAACCAGACACAAATTCAGACTCTGAGTTCCTGCTACTGAGAAATTCCTGATAGAAAAACGCAACAACAACAATCAACCTTCATTCCCAGTACTAAATAAAGACAAAACTACTTAAAACTCGTCCTTCGTGGAAAAACTTTGACATATTTGGTAGCTAAAGAGAATTGTTAACAAATGATGGGCGGCGTATCATCGTTCAGCGCTTAGTGGTAAATTAAGCCACGACTCACCCACGTAATGTAATTAGCAACACATTAAGATTTTCAACATTAAATTAAAAACGCGTCACATATTTAGCGAAGCCCCGAGCATATTAATCAACGAAACTGTTAATGCCTCGGCCACGAGCTCCAAGTTCAAGCGAGGCTCGTCGTCCAATAACGACTGCGAAGAAACATGACTATCATGGGTAAGGGCGTCACTCTATTCCTTCCAACGGTCACTTTTGTGCTACTTCTTTCCAAGTCTCAAAAATAAGGATTCTTCAATTAAGATAATTAAACAAAAACAAAATGATACAAATACCTTAGAGACGCAACTTGTGGAGCGACGAGCACTCGACAGAAACAAATGACACGCGCGAGAGGGTCGCTTGACGCAAAACGCATATTCTGAGGTAGTGAATGGGGCGTTATGAAAATTCCTTAAGTGGAAAAGTAGAAACCGTCCGGTATGCAGACAATATCAATTATTTTTGTTAATCGGCCGCCATTTTACTTTTCCAGACCACGAACAAACGTTTAAGACCGCAGTGCAACTCCTAATTAATTAAAAAAAGCTATATTTTGGGTCGTTAAATCGATTGTTTGGATAAGATTAGCGGTAATGGTGCCCTAATTGAATGGAAGGGAGTCACGTAGGATTCCAGTTAGGATTTCTTTGGAATTGTAAGGTCATTGCGTGACTTTATGCGTTTCAAGAGTTAAAGAGAAGTATTGATCGTTTGGCGGTGAGATGAGCAGACAACATTTTAGCCATCATGGGTAAAACCTAGATGAGGTTAGAACAACGAGATCCCTACACCTAGCAGAGGGTCGGGCTGTGGGTGATGATGATTATGAACCGTGTCCAGTGTTCATATCCCTTTTCGAAACTTTTGTTAATCCCTGTATTTTTGGCTAATGTTAGCGACTGACATGACTTCATCCATAGGTATAAGTATAGAAAACAGCGTGTCGCGGCGTGACGTAACCCTTGCCACAGAGCTTCCAGCCTCACACACACTCTTCGCATTCGAATAACATTGAAATGCTCTTGATCGAAATCGAATGTATTGAATTCGGCTGTAGGTAGGCTAAATGGAATGTCTGTGTGTGACACACAAACGCACTTTAGAAACTCAACCTCATACACTCCTACAGATTTCGACTGCACTATATCAACGCGCGTTTCAAGGCGTCATACTTGTTATCGACAATTCTTGTAAAAGACTTGTCATGCAAAAACTTAAGGTATGTCAATAATGTTTAACATACCTAATTAATTGAGGTTGTTGTACACATATTATTTACATCTTTTTTTACTTTATTGATAAATTTCCTCTAAGTATAATGACCTATAGATACAGACAACGGGTCTCCACAACTTGTTTTAGGTGTTAACGAAAAACCAAGACCATAGACACAACATGTGGAATACACTGTCCTAACCCTCCATGTAAACGCAAGATTACAAACACATCCTAACATTACTGAAACCCAATTCCGCGGATAATATTTATCAACTAATTAATAAGCACTCGATTGGAAGGTGATTAATTAATGAAGTCCCTGGTAACTGGAGACGGCACGCGTAGCCAACCTGCCTGGCCATATGGCCGGTGGCAAAACTGGCAGGATAATGGCCATAATTATGTTAAACCTCAAAACACAAGGGGTGACATACACCGGTGCCTTGCAGGCATTTCTTGGAACACTTGCGGCCGGGCACGCGTCTTTAAAATTATTATTAACGCCGGCCCGTGTCTATGACTTAATACGAGTGGAACTTGGTTGTATTTTTCACCTTTACACAATAATTGCATAGCATGGGACTAAAAGAGTGATGAATATAAATGTTGATGGATGAAGAGGGAGAAGAAGACCAAAGAAACGATGGATGGATTGTGTGAAGAATAATTTGAAAGATAAATTAAGGACTAAATGATAGTGTGACGGTTGACAGAGGAAAATGGAAGTCAAAAACATGTTGAGCCGACCCCAAGTGACATGACAAGGGCAGGTAGCTGATGATCATAATAGCATAACTTAATTGATTTAATGCAACAAAGTTCGCAGGTGTAAAAACATGTGGAAGTATGATTTTTTCAGTCTAGTCTGAAAATTGAACAAGAAAATCAAAAGAAAAACGAGTTTAAAATCGTCTTAAGGAATAAGGAACCTGTTCTGTCTGTCACACCACAGTGTAAACAGACTTTCACAAAAAACTAATGACTACACAGTATTTCACCAACATTTTAAACTTAAAATTACGTAAGTTTAGCTGAGTCATCCACCATAAAACCCAAATAAGGCAAAATTACGGTAACGGTACAAAAAGTAAGGCTCAGTGGGCTGTATTGTTAGGGCTAGACTGCGACATATGTCAACCGACGCACGGGGCGCGTGCCATGCGCCGCACGATGTTGTAAAGGGTGGCTTACATGGTCAGATACATGATTAATAATTAGAATAAAGTTTTTGAGTTTACTACAACTTAAATTCTGCATGTGCAGGCAGTGAAACAGGTCATGATTTCCATACTTATTAAATAAGCTATTTGAAAGATAAATATTAGGGCTCTCAAAATGTAAACGTCTTCAGAAAGATCATACATTTATAACATGGTTTTTTTTTTAATAAATCCTGAACGAAGGGACTCTTTGTTTTTTGTTTTTAAAACGTTGCCCCACATTAGGAATTTCTCCTGTTTCATGGTTGCGTTCACAAACATTTAAACTCACATACACAAACAGCCAGACAACTATCTGTGGGCCATACAAATATTTGTTCCGTGCGGAATCGAACCCGCGACACGCAGCGCAGCAGTCAATCGCTCAGCCACTGCGCCAACCGTGCCGTCCACTTTAACTCAATCATGCATTTACTAATTAATAAGAGCATAAGAAAACAGAAAGAACCCTTCCTTTTCGGAGACCTAGCTCATATCTAACCCCAAAATGTTATACCTACATAACATAACATTACTCCTATTATCCTGGAAGCGTTAGACAGAGGTCTACGTCTTTTGCGCTAAATCTGAAAACACAGTCACTTAAATTACTCATACATCGAAGTGACCCTTTTTTTAGTTTTAAAGGAGGGCAATATCAAATCTTGACAAGTGACTATTGCTTATGAGTTTTATTAATGAACATCACCAGAAATGTCAATGGGCCCTACACATTTTCTCATGCAAACCTCGCTTTTAAGTTTAATTTTGTATGTTTAACTAAGTTAGCAGTTGTAGTCACCCTCGTTTCACGCTAAACCTAAACAACAGTCCCTCCATAACTCTTTTATAAGGCCGAAAGAACCTTGACATTCAGTTTAGTATTTATTGATCTAACTAAGGCTACACTATCTATTCTCTAGCCTGTAATGTAGTACATTAGTTGTACGTTTCACATAACCAATACATGGTAAAAAGTTGTAGTAGTTTGTTCTAATAACGTGAGTGGTTGTGTACTTGAATCAATCTATCAGCACTTTATCACGCGTTTTGACGGCCACAAAATCGTCCTGGGCCTGTAATAAACAAGTCAGTATCTACAGTAACTAGGTATATCATTACTATTTAGAGAATTAAGGCGAGCACAACTGTGCAAGTTAGGCAGACAAATCCGTCTACCCTTTGTCAATCACGGAAGATATCCCGTAAATTACAGTACAAGTTTAGTTTTAAAACAGTTTTCATATCATAATAGTTCCAGGAAAACAATTTTGTCTAGCAACTTATATCTGGGACTTAATAAAAATTAACAAAAACCGACTTCAATGTTTACTAATGGCTTGAATAAATAAAAATAGTTACCGAATACATTCTACCCATCACTTAACCTAAGGACTGTCGGAACAAGTACTTTGCTTAAAATAAAACTGTCATAACAATAACTCATTACGAAAGAGCCGATCAATCTTGAGATATCTTCATCAGCAGAAAATATATCGTATGATGTGTGATCACCTGATCAAATCATACGATGTTTCTCACGTCAGCAAAATTATAAGCGACACCTGAGCACAGAATGTTTGTTATAAATATTAAGTAATAACTGATGATTTCATAAAATGTTGTCTAGTCAAAATACTAGGAAATCACGATTATGAATGACACATATTATACTAGAAACAAACCTTTTTATTCTGCTAATCGAAATTGCAGATGGAGATTTGTCGTGATGTTTATGATTCACAATTTATCAAATTAATGAATTCAAAAACCTTGAGCTAATTTAGTGTATAAGTATAACATGCAGGATTTTGGAATACAAATTCAGTTAATAAGCCGGCCGTGGTGGGGTGGCCGGGAATCGAACCGGTGCGCTGACAGGTGGCCGACACGCGCTGCTGCCCGCGCCCGGTGCGCCCGCGCAGGCTACCGTGCCCTACCCGCGCTGACTTTTTGTAGGTGCTAGAGTTTCTGGATCACTATGAATAAGTATTGTCTGCATTTTGAGGAGGTCTTCAAAATATGTGAATGAGTACAACTGCGATGATGTCGGCAATAGAGCTTGGCTTTTCTCAATGCTTATTGAATTTATGTTAGTGATAGGAGAAAAAAACAAAATGGGACAAAGTGTTATTGGGTTTTAACATCAAGAATTTCTCAGTAGTAGTTACAGAGTCTGGATTTGTGCACGGTTGCTGGCAATAGGCTCGCCCCCTTACATTAGACTTAAACATAACTGGCGAAATGTACCTACTACTAGGTACACATCTGCTAAACCTTCAGAGATCAGGCGTGATATTATGAACTAAGGAGAGTTGCCCGAAAATCTGTTATTCTGTAACCCATATCAAACAGAACATTCTTTATGTATACATAGATTGCAGAGAGAGAGCACTATTGATTTATCAAAGAGTCGGTCAGTTAGTCAGAAAGATGACTCTAGTTGTCCGTTCGAAAACTTTTGAACATCCCTGTGGAGGAAAACGGCAAGAAATTCCGTGGATACTCCTTGAAATAAAACCTTTATCCAATATTAATCCTGGGTGAGTACATTAAACCTGATAAACAAAGAAGAGACGTATCAAAGATTTAGATATTTGCTATTTTAATCAGTTTCAGTTGCGCATGAATTCTGTTAAAAAATCTTAAAGAATGCAGCGAATGAGATCACTTGTTAAATTCCAGAATTTCAACGAGTTTATTGATCCTGTTTTTCTCCGCAGTACAAACGACGAATCCTCTTTACGAACGAACCGATCTGTATAATAAAAAGGTAGGTATTCCTTGACTCCATAATATAATCAAATCATGGCGCCGTCCAGTATAATAATCTGTTAAAGTACATTCATAATTCTCCACAATGAATCTTTCCACAATTCTAACGCTGTATTTGAAATTCTGATATGATATGGAGTGTCCTTCACGTACCCTTGGCGGCTATGTACTCAAATGCTTACAAATAACATCCGGTGGGCAACTGAGCCAATACATATGTTATTCTCAGTGTTAGAATATGGATTTGATACCTAAGTCTAAGCTTTGATATCCTTTGTAAACATGCATCTGAAAAAAATGACATAACTAACTATGATACATACCTACCTATTTTGCTTTGAACATTTATTTTGATATTAATTAATGCCGGTTTGAGCGGTAAACCAACATGAATTTAACTAAGATTTTGTAAGAACTTTTTCATTTTAAAAAGTGTCTATAAAGTTTCTAGGTATCTAAGTGAACCTACTTAGTTATAATCGGATTAACCGTTAAAACTGAACTAGGCCCTTCTACTATTAAATATAGTAAGTTTAACATTTTATTAGAAGAACATTTTATTTTCTTAGAAGAACGCAGTGAACGTACTAGACTTCTTGTTTTACAGGATTCATCCTCACGTAATATTTATCCCCAGCCCAGTACCTAACTGTCTGTTACCTTTTAGCTGATTTCGAAGAATTTTAGCACGCAGGGAGATCATGACCTCGGTTAGGATATAGGATACCTGCTTTTCATCTATGTAGTAGGTATTGACCCGTGGGGTAATTTCCTAAATACTCGCGGGCCTATCCGCGATCTGAAGCTAATTTTTATAAACATTCGGTAGTTCGGTACATTAGCAATTAGTGTTGCTAATTAACCAGCGCGTTACACACACATAAT
Organism: Lycophotia porphyrea; assembly: GCA_950005105.1. Classification (NCBI taxonomy): domain Eukaryota; kingdom Metazoa; phylum Arthropoda; class Insecta; order Lepidoptera; family Noctuidae; genus Lycophotia; species Lycophotia porphyrea. The sequence goes on from OX465392.1 coordinate 1,008,161, forward strand.
CGCGCGCCGCTGTTCATAAGTACGGGGATTATCGATAGTAAAGCCTGCTCGCAATATAAACATATACTCAAGTGTACACATACGATAACGAAGGTATGAATTAACTTGTAGATATTATACTTACTTATACTATAGCCAGGTATAGTACATACAATCAGCAAAAAAGCACAATATACAGGCACAATTTAAGTACGATATTAATTAATATCAAAGACTTATTTAAGCGAAAAGTATGGCACCTTCAGTATCGTCCAGGACTCATAAATATCAAAATGATGTTACTTTTTTTTTTAAATTAGAACACGGTTAGAAAAGCAATATCAACATTTTGTCCACACAGCACAAGCAAAATATTAAAAAAGTTGACGGAAGTTATTTTTTTTTTTAATCGGTATAGCTACCGATTATGCTTCAGTATCAGGACCTATCCCTTTTGTGGACTCTACTACCTTACATGTAACTCATGAAGTCATTTCATCATCTAATACCCCTTATCCTGTGTTATTAACAATATTATTCAAACTTTACATAAACAGAACCTCATTGTACAACAAAAGCGAACTTGTGCAATTGATCGTAAAGTCCAATCTGGAATCTTCAGCGTGCATCTATTTCGGATAACCTTCGATAAATTCGGAATGTCTTTGACAGTTTGAACTTGACAGTGGTCGCGGGCGGGACCGCGGGGCCGCGGGGCTCGTCATGCGTCTAATCCTGAGTACACAGCACGAGAGATAAGATCCCGCACGTGTGGACAGGCCGCTATTATACGACGTGTACACACTGGTCGCTTCCTGCACCTTGATATACACACACTGGGGCCTTCGACGCCTCATTCACACTGCCTTGAAGACCCTTGTGGATGACATCATAAAAGGATTACGTATATCTGATGATTGCACAGATGCCAGCACATCACGCTACTACAATCTGTCAAATTTATTTAATAGATTTTCCACTTTATCGCTAAAGCATTAGGTTGGGTTAAGGTAAAGGTAGGCATGAGGTTCAAGGTTGATAGGGAAAATTTGGCAGTTTCGGGTACCTTGAAATGCTGGCGTTTGTACCTATAGTTCTTTCACGGCTACGAGCTCTGGAAGGAGGAACTCAATAGCATCCTTATCGCAATAAACGTAAAAATCATAGTGAATTGGACAGATTAGTCAGTGGCCGCAACCTTATTGAAAAGACCATCAAGTTCACTGTGGTTTAGAAATAAAACTTTTTTGTATAAAATAAAACCGACTTCAAAAACACAAAATAAGTGAAAAATAACTTTAGAGCTTCAGAAGTCGGTGACAAAAAAACAAAAGTATTTTATAAGAAGCTAAAGTATTTTTTTTTGTGTTTTTGAACGTTTTTGTTTCTTGTCGGTTTATTTTTTGCAAAAGTTTTTTTAGCTTTTTCTATTTTTAATTATAATATCCTATATAAATACGTGCTATGCATTTTACATTGTTAACAATTAATTTCATGGTAAGAGGCTTAGCCTCAATAAAATGGAACTTAACATACCTAACTGTCGAAATCTGTGTACATCTGTGTACACTCTCAGAGTATAAAGGCGTTATGTTATGTTTCGATATTCTGTAAACAACAAACATCCAAGCGATTGCAGCAATCACGGCAGATTTGCAAATTATAGAAGAGTTCCTTTGTTTATCTCCGAAGATCAGCATCAGATCTTAACCAAATTTAAACGGGCCCACCGTGGAATAACATACTTCCAACCAAAACAAGAATCATCAAAATCGGTTTACAATTGGCGAAGAAATCGGTGAACATACACACAAAAAAAAAACAGACGAATTGATAACCTCCTCCTTTTGGAAGTCAGTTAAAAGAAAAAGAATCAGAAGAAGAATAATGGTGAAAGGACTGTACCTGTACCACGCAAGTAACGTCTGGATAATATAGACATAACCAAGAGTAACCAAGTGTTGCCAAGTGTTACCAAGCACGCAATTACGTCAACAAATGTTCTTTTTAGTCCAAATTAAGAAAGTTAAAGCAAACTATCAGAAATATCGCGTGGCCGTCGGCTATAATATAACACAGGACTGTAACAGCAAATAAACTAACGCTCACAGATCGATACCGAGTTCAATGTTACTGTAAGCGATACTATTTGCTTCGAGATCTTCGCTGTAGAGTTTCAGACTGTATAACATGGACATTTTTCTCATATGATACTTCCGATAGATACTACTTTTGCACGCGGTTAAATTATCCCAAGAATAATACCGGTATAACAATAGCCTACGTGTAATTCCCACTCAGGTATTCTTCTACATGTGTGCCAAATTTCGTCAAAATTCGTTCAGACGAAACAGTAATAGATACACAGAAAGACCGACAGACATACAGTTACTTCTACATTTATCACATTAGTATGGATTTGTGGACCCCAGAGAGATATTAAACCATGATCATTATTGCTCAGTTTTATTGGCAGCCAAATAAAAATGTAGCGGTGTTGGTATTGAGCAAACATTTGATACGCACGGTCTGAGGTAAGTACCGCGGCTATACCGAGGGGTGGCGACAACCTGTCGATGTCGGCATTGCAACCCTCTGCGAACAGGGGTACATTCCGACCCTCACCGCCGAGCCAATTGGCCGAACTCATTGCTACGTAAAAATAAATTTTACAAGTATCATAAATCACTTGGACAATTACAGTCATTACGCAGTCCCCTTCATATTTGCAAACTCATTTAGTTTTATAACTTCAAGGAAATATCGATTTACAGTAAAGCAACTTTATTGCATCAAGAACATTTTTCAACAAATAGACCTGCACATTGGAAAACGTATATTAATTTGTATTCTTAAAATAAATATCAGAGATACTCTTGTAAACTAATAAATAACCAGCCCGACCACACGTTCTAACCGTATTTAATTAAAACAAAAGACGTTTTAACAGTTATTAACAGACATCAGCTGTTTATCTACCTCTCTAAATCTTTAACGACTCCGAAAGAAGTATGTCCAACGGCAGCATGTTCGCACTTCGCAATCTACTACAAACGATTTCTAATACAAATTATTGCACATTTAACTACATTTTTTAGGGTTCCGTAGCTTTTTTTTTTTACGGATGGGAAATCATCAAATGACTTCTCCCGCACTGGGCAGAGCGGAAGGGAGTGTCAGACTTGTACTGACTAAAACCCATCCATGTTTCTTCCTTGCCCTTTGTGTTCCAAGGCCGCGGTATCTCTTTCGAACAGCCCGCAGCCCTGGAGAGTTCCGTACCTCAAAAGGTAAAAAAGGAACCCTTATAAGATCACTCTCTTGTCAGTCTGTCCGTGTGTCACCACCGATTTTCTCAGGAATGAGTGGACCTTGCAAGTTGAAATGTATACCGGATAATAAGGTCTACACGACAAAAAGATATGGGCTTTAGATTTTCGCGAAAACTTGTAAGTACCAAAAAACCTTATTTTCGACGTTTTTTATTTTTCAGAATTTTGCCTTTACTTGTGCTGTAAGACTTTGCTTTTAACCAAAATTGTCAGTTGTAGGTCAACCGTAAGAACCCTAGTGAGTCGAAAATCTATATGGTAGTTCGTAATTCCCGTTGACCTAGAATCACGAAATTTGGCAAAAAGCAATGTCTTACAGTATATGTAAAGGAAAAAATCTGAAAACCGCAAATATGTAGTTTAATAACTAAATACGTAGGTATTTTATATTAAACTAAGTTTATGCGGACCCCTCGGTGCGCGAGTCCAACTCGCACTTGGCCGGTTTTTTTCAGAGCTGAATTGAAATGAGCTCTGCCCCTATCCCTGTTCTATGTCAACACCCCTTGAGCCATGGCTACTGTAATTAAAGACCACCGAGATGAAGAAATGTAATATATTTTTTCATCTCGGTGGTCAATCTTGCTCAAATTATGAGCAAGATTCAAACGAATATACATCATTAGGTTTACTTAACCTACATATTCCCCTAGGGGAGAACGTTCCTCTGTCTGACATGTTGTTTTGGGCCCTTTTCCTTCCGACGGACTTTAAGCTCAAGATCAAGTTACTGGTATAAATTAAATATCAAGGGCCAATTTCAACAATGACACTGAACGCCATGAACACTTCTAAACCGAGATCAAGGGCTATCGCTTTATGTCATAATTATTTTAGATTATGGACATTGACAGGTCTTAAACAAGGATTACAGTCCTGATCGATTTCAGTTTTACTAGTAAAATTCACTCTTGAAGTATTAAATTATTTTGTATCACTCATTGCTTTACATGGAACTTAAAACCTGGCGAAATGTGGGTGTATTGTAGATACAACTCTGCATAAAGGGGTTATAGGCGTGATTTTATGTTACTTTGGTATTTGGTTTTAACCCACATAAACTTTTGTGCATTTCAGTAAAAAATATAATTAAAAATTCCACAAATTAAATCCCTGTCGTAAAACCCTCATATGGAGAAAGGACTCAATGTTCCTTTTAGAACGGAATGTCTGGCATTTTCTGTTCAGAATGTTAATGAGCTACACCTACACTCGGCGTGCCCACCGAGTTCCTAAACGAAACCAAATGAAACATTTCTAACATACGTAGAGTACCGGTGGCCTATAGGATCGGCCGTGTCTTTTGACTGTTAGGTCATAGGTTCGACTTCAAACTCAGGCAGAGCCACATTATACAGATTGTAACAAAAAAAGCGCCGTACCTCTTACGTGGTGATTCAAATCATCAAGCTGGGCAAGTTTCCCTAAGAAACATGGCAACATTCTGTGTATGTGAATTTTTCACATTACCACTGTTCTCGAACTGGCAAGGGAAAACTGTTGATAAAGTGTACATTTTAACTTTTATATTCGGTTTATAAAGCTTCATGTGTGCCTGATATAAAATGGCTTTTAATCATATAGTCCAAAAATTGCGGACAATAGGGTTGCGAACACAACATTAACATTTAGCCACGGTGGCTATTATGAATATTACGATTCAGACATATATGGCGGTGACAATACACCGATAAAACTATTACCACGTATACACATCAAAAGCCATTTCGGCAGGACAGTAGAGAACGACCCATGGATTATGTTTCGGCCGAAAACGAGAGCAAAATTCGGCCTGATTTCTATGTTCCGCCGAAAACCTAAACTTTCAATCTGTATTTATACAAGATGGATCTTTTAATCCTCGAATTTAATCGTTTATAGCTTTTAGTTACGCGAAAATTTACTTAGATTTTTTCCGAAAGATAAAAAAAAGATCAATATTTCATATCACGGTAAGCAAAAACTATGTCGTATGTGTATTTTTTATTTATGCCACCATAGTTGTATTGTAACGGTGTATTTTCCAAGAAAAAAGTAATTTTGCTGCAAGTATTTTTCGGCCTCTGTCTAAAATTATCGGTATTGCCGGCCGAAAACAAAAACCTCCGAAAATAGCCGAAAAACGAAAACGACATTCGGTTGCACTCTACAGGACAGACACAGACACATAGGGGAATAGACGGGTTGGCCTTGAACCCTTAGGGGAGTAACACGCGCTCCATTTAGTAGCCACGGCAAACGGTTCAGTTTGTGGACACTTCGCACATCATCATATCGATCACCTTATGTGTGACGTCAGCTGATAAGATTAGCACGGAAGCTTTTGGGCCGTTTTTTTGATAAGATACTATTGCTAATTTACCTACAGGTATTTTATTTAAATCTAAACATTATAAATGTGTAACTAACGCCTGTCTGTCTGTTACACTTACACGCCCTAAAGATTAAACAGCTGTATATGAATTTTAGCTCAGAAATATCATAACGTGGATACTTTTAGTCCCGGTGATCAAATATATCCCTCAGGAACGTGTTAACGCGAATAATTGATAAAGAACATTTGTTAGTACTAGCGTGAAGATATTCACGCTAGTACTAACAAATAGTCTTTATCAATTTTCGCCTCTATTGCATCAGCATTGAACAATATCTGCCTACCAAATCTTCATAGCTTTTACGCTAGCTAGGTGGTGCTGAAAAAATGTATACTTATATAACATAGGAGAATAAGCATGCTCTATCTACAACTAGCTTCTTCTTCTTCTTAGCGTGTCGATGGCAATCTATATTGTGTCGGCCCAGAACTGAGCTACTAGTTTGGCGCTTTCGGTAGCATCCATCAGTTCCAACTAGCTATATTGGTTATATAAAGACATAAAAAGAAAAACCATTTTCTCTGAGAATGGCGGACCCCAATAAACTAAAGTAGACCCCTAATATTCTAAAACAAATATGCATTAGATTACATAAAGCCGCAAAATAGGAAATGATTCAAGGTAGATAAGTAAAGGCAAAGTAAACAGTGAGGCAACTAGCAGGCGTTGTGGGCTCGACTCGTCCATAACTTAACTGTAGGTTGTCATATACAAGGTGTAAACAGACTCTTCACGAAGCCGTCAACCAAGCATTATGTACATCAAACTAAGTAACTTTACGCAAAAATTAGTGCTGGGAAACGACTTTTTTTTTTGGTCTGAAAAATCACGTTTTACAGTAGGACTCAAGGTAACGCACTCAAAACATTGTGCTGATGGATGGATTGAATAGTAAAGGGGTCCTGGAAGTGTTTAAAGTAAAATAAAAATCATATCTTAATAATAAAATCTTACATTAAAAACATGTATTTAAAAAAAAACATGTGAAAAAGTTGGAACTTTGACCCCCAATATCTCCGTAACTAGAAGGTTCCCAAGTATGGTCTAGAACAAAAAAATTATCGCAATGACGGGGAGAACAAGTGCCTTTCGGCTTCGTTAAGAGTCTGTTTACACCCTTTATTACCTACGTCGTGTCGTGCCGTTTTACAACTACCCACCTACTACCCTGTATGAAAACTAAGTTTTAGTCACATAATTGGTTCAGGCAGACCATTTATTAAATAAGATTTGGCTTTTTAATGTTAATTACTGAAAAGTCAACTGTTAAGTTCCATCAATTTCATATATGTACCATGCATGAAATGTGTCGCTTATTGCCGTCGGTACGAAACCAATACGACTAATATATTTAGGATACTATTACAGTTAATTGCGTGTGCTGGTCGATACTATACTTTTGGGTAGAAGCCGGTCGCCTGGTAACAGGATGCTAAATAAACGTCATTTTTTGGAATTGGAAATGAAGCGAGCTTCGACTATTTTGAATTTCGTTAACATGTCTTTAGATTTTGATAAATAAGAGGAATATCATGCCGGGTACACAGTGTTGTAACGTAACGTGTAATGTAGCACGAATGAGCCGTCCAGAATTATGCAATGCAAAATGAAATGTAACCCAGCAACAAGGCGATTATTTTACAGCGTGTGTTACATTTCAAGTTACGTATTTCACCAATGTGTACCCAGCATAAGATTGATCACACCCGTCAACGTAAGTACAATAGTTTTTGACATTTTAAAATAACAAACACAGATCGAATCTCGTAACTGCAGTTTGGTTATTAATTCTGAGCTGGGAATTCATTAGCAGTTTTAGTTGAAGTTTTAGGGGCCACGATCTTATTCATCTTACCAATAATCTATCCATATAATAGAAATGTAACGGATCGCTGTCTGCATATGGAAGATATAAAATATTATAAGGACCTTTATCAACGCAAATAGTACCCAAAACAATGATTGTTAGAATTTTTGTCTGTGCGTTTGTGCACGCTAATCTCAGAAACGGCTTATCGGATTTAGATAGGGTTTCACCAATATATTGTGGTAAGCTTCACTTAACATTTAATGTTTGATTCATGTCAATCGGTTTATAAATAAAAAAGTTATGCCAATTTAAAGAATCACGTCGAACATTTGTTATTAATTAAACTATCTACTAATTATCTATTCTTTCTCTGTTAAGTAACATTGACTGAAACTTTACTAAACTTCATAATAATGGTCTATATAAAATTATGATTATATATAATAAAATAATTTAAAAATAATCAGTTTCGGAAATTTTTAATATCCAATGTAAGTTGACCTCAGATCTATATCATCAATCATATGAAATAGGGTTCAGCTTAGGCTGGACGTTTGTAGGTTTTACACGCCTGCACGGGTATATAAAGCCTGCTGAGAGCCGGGCCGCTGCCTCCAGCCCGATTACTATGTACGGTAAGCCTATCCCTTGGGAGAAGCAAACCGAATCTAGGAGTCATACTCGACCAAAATCTGTCCTTCAGTCCCCACATCACTGCAGCTCGCGACCGAGCTTTCTTCGCTATGGGCAGACTCCATTTCTTGCTTACGGGAAAGAGCAAACTGTCCCTCAGGTGCAAGTTGCGTTTCTATACCGCGGTGATCCGTCCCATCATGACATACGCTTACGTCGTGTTCGCACATACCAAGCCTAAATACCTCTATAGGATGCAAGTTCTCCAGAACCGATTCTTACGCAGTCACGGGAGCCTGTCCCCTTGCTGCCTCCCTAGCGACGCCCTAACCCGAGGCCCGTACACCACAGTGGGTGCCCTTAGCGTGTAGTTGCTCAGTTTGTAAGTTTTTATAGCTGGACGCCTTACACTATTGAGTGTAAGGCGTCACAGGATAGTCCGGTTTAGCAGACGACAAGGTCTAGGTTACAGGCCTAGGGAACTAGGTTGAACTACGAGATTCCATTAAAAAAACCAAACTCGCCGCATTTTTTATTCACAGCGGATGCACGTATTCCGGAGGCGCATGGCGTAACAGTTGCCTTCGATAACACTGAATGTTTGCATATTTCATTTATTTATATTTAAGGGTTTATAGGGTTTGTAATAAGATATCTCCAAAAAATGCTGCCCAAAGTCACTATTCTACGCGGACGACGTCGCGGGCACAGCTAGTTTCAAAATAAAGCTAAAGAATAAGGCAATAAATTAGGTCTTTCATCTTGAGGAAAATGCTAAATGTTGCATTGAATATTTAATTAAGTTAAAATGCGAAACGGCTATGACTTTTAAAGTTGAAACTTTCCAAGATGGCCGTGAACTGAGGTCAAACTATAGATTCAGTAGAAGCGCCGCATTGCGCCCACTGCGCTGCCTGCAATCTCTCACAGTGTTATCTTACTGCCAACAACACAATTTATTATTTACTAGTTTTTTAACACTAGAAGAAATAACAACAGCCGTGGGATGCCAAAGAGTAAAGCTAGAACCTTCCGAAATTAAACTTAAACTCAATTATTTACAATCAACTGTCAGCGTAAATCGATGATTTTAAAAGCATGGAATTCTATCGAGAGCCCATTATCCAACGTAGCTTAACTAACACTAAGGAATGATTTTCAAATAAAAGGGGATGAAATTCTCGATATTACGTCATCTTGCACGGCTTGTAACAACGGAAAAGAATAACAAACAACCTTGAGATGGATAAGCCTTAAAACCATCTACTCTACTCCGCCTATCTAATGCAATTCAATTGTATATTAAAAAAAACCTCCACGTGACTTGAGTCGCAGTCGCACTAATAACCATAATCGAACAGCATGACAAATAAAAAAACGAACAGAAAAATTGAATTCCATAAAACAGCGAAGGTTTACAGACACAATGATTACAGAACTTGAAGGAGCATTCAATATGCACGTAAATTGCTGTCGTCGAGTACTAGCAGCCAGTCAAGGTTCCGCACCGACACCTGTCCCTCTAGCCTGTCGGAAATAGACCGTCATTACGTCACCGTCAGTTTTTCCAAAAAATTATATTCACGGTGATTTGTCATGGAAATCTTAGGGAACGTTACCGGTGGTATCATGAATTTCATGGAATATAAAAAGGCAAGTTTGCTACACTTAAATGTGTCAATGCCAAGGATTGAATAAAATAAACATACATGCATTAATACATATTGCAGACTAATATAATTTGGCCCAGGGGTTCCGTAGTTACGTTTAGTGCCAAACCACCGGGTACCAACCACTTTAGGGATTATGTTGTGGGTTAAGTAATCCCTGTAGGATTATACTGTGTTACCATGCAATTTATTAGCGGCAATCAGCCATTAATATAAACCCCTTTTGGGGATAAATAAGCAGGACAAGTGGTTAAAAATATAAGGCAAAAACACCATTTATTTTACTTGACTTATGAATGTTATTGTATTTGGTGTGCAACATATCTTATTTCAAAATCTAGATTTCAATAGAACACTTACCTAGGCAAGTGATACTCTTTGTGTCATAGAACCAATAGCAAAATGGGTCGACTTTAAAATGATAAAGTTTGTTGGCAAGAACTGGAAAAGATTAAGAAATATAGTATGTTAGTAAAGAGCTTTTGAATTTCAGGAGGATGTCTATCCAGGGGGACTCAGAGTCTGAGTACAGCCTGTGTGACAATATTTAAAAAAAACGTATGGTACACCACAAAAAGTATTACATGTATACTAAATATTGTCATCTACTAGCACGACTTTCAAGGTTGACATAAATAAAGTAATCCATAACATAAACTGACGTAGTTTTAGTAAATATAACTCAAGGAAATTGAAACAATTTCTTTTAAAGGTACTCGTATTTCATCACAACAACTACCAAAACAACCGCTCGAATTTCCGTTGATTGATTGATGCGATACCTTATTTTATTCAATACCTTAAGTTTGGTGACCCACATTTGGGTGAGGAACATGTCAATCATACATAAAATTCGTAAGAATAACCGAATATTCGAAAACAAGTGTTGGCCTAGCCGAAACGAGGGAATAAACAAAACGTAAATTCGGACGACTAAAATTTAAAATACTTATTTTGTAAATTTTATTAGAATAAATGGTAGGTACCAAGAAAATCTTTTTAATATCTGCAGGTGCAGTGTAGTGTGCAAAAGCTATAAGATAGGTAGTTAGAATTTACAAATTACATCGGGTGAATTCGGAACGCATTGTACTTTTTTATTATAAACACAACGCAATATCTGAAACTAATTCCGGAATTACTATTTCCGTAAAGTTCGCGTAAATGATGACTTACGCGAACTTAGCTCTTTATTCATTTCAAAGGTGAAACATCCCATAATGCGAGTAATTCCTCAAGTTTTATACCGCGGAAAATTTTACTGCTGTTCCTACACGGAAATTTATTTATTACGTCGAAACTAGTAAAATATTCAGAGGGTAGGTTGTGCTCGGGCCAACTGTACCGAGTCTACAGACATTACAAAGTTACCCACAAACTATAATTTCCTTGTTACGCAACTTTGGCAGTTTGACCAAGTTACTGTAGTTACTGTTTGGTACCTTCATGACTTTATTACCAGAGGCCCTAACACGAACGTGCGAAGTAAACGTAACGTAAATTCTAACTACCTATCCTATAGCTTTTGCACACTACACTGCACCTGCAGATATTAAAAAGATTTTCTGGGTACCTACCATTTATTCTAATAAAATGTACGAAATAAGTATTTCGAATTTTAAAGTCGTCCACATTTACGTTTTGTTTATTCCCTCGTTTCGGCTAGGCCAACACTTGTTTTCGAATATTCGGTTATTCTTTCGTATTTTATGTATGATTGACATGTTCCTCACCCAAATGTGTGTCACCAAACTTAAGGTAGTGAATAAATAAAATGAAGCTATTTTACATTCTCAAGCATGGCAGGTTTTCAACCTATCTTCCATCGTAAAAAATAAGAGGTTGATTTAAATATATATTTTTAATCACTACACAAGAAAACTACATTTTAGTTAGGTATTCGTGCCGATTCCCTTGTTCACAAACTAAACTAAATTTAAGTCGAGTGCATCTTTTTCTTTCTATTTCATTATGAAAAGGACAGAAGATAAATATTAGTTTAGTCCTGTCAAATTAGTCAGCAATTTTAGTAGTCAACTTTTTAATCACGTCTAAACTTGTGTCAGGCGCTGGTTAATTTGACAGGACTAAACTAAAATGTATATTCTGTCCTTTGAACTGAACTTAAATTTGGTTTAGTTTGTAAACAAGGGAATCGGCACCATTGTATGTAAACTTCTTAACTTCTTCGTGTAAACTAGGTATTCTGTTGGTATCTGTGCTGTGGCGTGGACCGCAGACAGCACGCGGCCACAGGGCGGGCGGCACGCGATCTCCACTCTTCATTTTATTATTCAACCGAAACGAACGATGAACTTTCAGATTTTACTTTCTTTTTACTTTTCATTTAGTTACTGTGACGTTTGAGACAGTCACTGTTCAAAAATAGAATGTTGCATCAAGTTATCTGTGTTTCATGTTAAACATAAAAATGGATGGACAGCCATCGCATTTTCTTCGTACAAACAATTTAATTAAAATAAAAACTAAGAAAGTTCAAAAGAACGGGTTCAACGTTTGTAGATAAAACTGAAACGTTTGATTGCTATGACAAGGACCACGGTTGCGCCAGCGCTACAGGTTTGCGATGGCTCCAATTTAGCATTTTATTGATATTGAAGACATTACAGGGAGGGTTCCAAATATAGGCATGCCGTAGATCCGTAAAGAAGCCGAAGAAACGTTCCCTGTTTCTATAATAAATTATGAATATCTGACGCAATTTACTTTAGGAAAAGACAATAAAGGGAAATGGTAAAATGCGGAAATGGGCTAAAAGAACACTACTATGTATATGACACTTAGGTACATCGTTTAGATAAAGCATTTCTTAGACTTAGTAACACGTTACTTGGATACAATAAATACTTCGTTTTATTACAGCAATAAAAACTATGACGACCTCATATTCAGTACGGGACGATGTTCCATCGATTAGGTTCGTTTTATTTTTCGATGGCTGAAAAGACAATAATATTATATAAGAATTCTGACAAACCGTGATTATTCATAGAAGCAATACCTAACACTACTGTTACAAGTGCGATTCAAATCTGTCATACATTTTGCAATTATACAGGGTGCAAAATGAAAAGTCTGACTGACAGAAATGGTTGAAGTAAATTAAAACGTAATAGTTCTTGGTAAGAAAGGTGATTTAAAATACTGTTTAAAGCTGTAAAAAGGTCTGTAATATTTTTGTACTCTACGTAACACATTGTTTTCTACCTGATTTCGCCCGCGTGGGTTCTAAAAAGCATGGCATGCCCAGGTCATGCTTTGCGCGTGTGACCACTATAAACCAAATCTTTCGAAAAGGTACTCCACAGACATACTTTTTTTGCATTCATAATATTAGCATGGATTACGGATAGCTTATTTTACACTTACCTATTGATAAGTTTTTGTAGTATTTCGGTCCAGTTTAATGGCCTTATAGAGAGGGGTGACCTATCATGTGTCAATAAGCAAAGAGCGGTCAATACCGACACGTGTAACTATTTGTTTTCGACAAATGTTCCCACGCCGAAAGCGTTCCGAGAAACATGTGTATTTTAAAATCTTTTCTTCAACTGGGATTATTAAGATGTTTCAGAGTTTATAGAAAATACCTTTCAATTGGCTGGCGTTTTAATAAAGGTAACGGAAAGATAAAAAATAATGCCAAGTAATTCACTCATTCACTGACAGACAACGCTGAAAGCTTTCAGTTTTGCTCAAGAATTCCTTTTATTAACGATTTTTGAAAATTCATCTCTTACCGTTGTTAAATTAGAATATATAGAAGTTCGTAATTTTTGACGATGGAAAATTCCTTCATGCATACTGGTAAAATAAAAAATACTTTACTGCACCGACTTCTACGTCTTTGTGGATTTCCGAAAACCACCACTTTATCAGTCGGCTGTTACCAGAAAACAGAACCAGATAGATGGTTTTATCCGTATCCCATCCATGAAAACTACGAGAGAAACTACTAATTGATTAAGAAAGCTCTGAAAGCCCGTTAATTGTTTTAAGATAAATGTGCTTTCCGCCTGCCTACCACACCACATCACACCACACACTACACCACACCACACCACACCACACCACACCACACCACACCACACCACACCACACCACACCACACTACACCACACCACACCACACCACACACTACACCACACTACACCACACCACACCAGACCACACCACACTCTACACCACACTACACCACACCACACCACACCACAACGCACCACATCTAACATACTTCACTAGTACATTCTCAATAATAATTTTAATTTTGCTTTATTTCCCTTTATTTTTGTTTACTGTGTTCTTCTACCAAAGGTTTAAATATTTTTTTATCATTTACTTAAGATGTTTAATACTCAAACACTGTTTTCGGGGTAATCTATGTGACAGGTTTTTCCTAATGCAGATACCAGTCCCCCATAAAGGACTTATCAGATGTAGTGTATTCATATATTTAAGGCGCCTTTGTGCAAGAGAAATAAAATGTTTATTTATTATAATTAATGAGAGATCAATTAACCGCACTACACTTCCTTAATTTTATGATGTGTTTTGATAATAGGAAATAAAATTACCATATCTTAAATATGGTGATAAGACGACAGGAAAAATAAAATGTAACTAGGCAGCTTTTTGATTATACAATGCAATTCCCCCAAGCTATCGTGTAACTTCAATGGGTTATGCCTAATCAGTCGATAGCTGGCTACGTTCTGACCTTCAAATTCCTGTTCGAAACATGCGATTTCTGGTAGATTACGTAATTCCAAATATTTAGGTAGTTATGTTATTGAGAGGTAAACAAGCGGCGGCCCATCGGCTAACCCGACTGATTTAACCGACTTTTAAAAAAGGGAGGTCATGTACTCCGGCCTTTTTTTAATTTAATTTTTTAAGTTCTTATCTATATTGATTACTCCGTGATTACTGGGCTGATTGATGAGATTATTTCTCAATTGGTAGAGGAAGCCCGTGCACAATCCCATAAAAAAGGTATCAACTTTGCGAGAGCAGTTTATAAGTTAGCTCAATTTTGCTTCTTGGCCGTTGTTGACGATTCTTTTTATTTTTGAACGGAATCTCGCAGATCAGACGACCTATGAGGCTGGCTTCTGATTAACTGGATTATCCTGTGGGTGCCTTGAGTGTAAGACCTCCAGCCAGGGAACCTATGTTGACGGCATGATGGTCCCTTAATCGCTTCTAGTTAAAATGTAAAATAGATCCATAACATGTGTTTTTTTGAAGTCAGTTTTTTTTGCAAAAAGTTTTTTTGTCATATTTTAATGTTTATTCTGTGTGTGCGGTTATGTGACTTATTGGAAATAGTATTTTTAATGTTGTAGCAATTTTACTGTGGGTACCAATTATTATAAAATCAATTATTATGAAAGGTCATTGGGCAAAATCTGACCCAGTTAACGATAGTATTCCTACAAAGACCAAATTAGTTTTAAATTGTTAAGTATTAACCTATACTTAATTTTAAATAGTTATTATTTCTCTAAGCCATGGGAATAAAATGTTAAAGATAAATAAAAAATAGGTAATAAATGTATGGATAAAACAATTCGCGCGCATATAGCCAGCATAGTATATTTTTTGTCTTGAGCCCGACATCAAGAGCAAATAGATGCGCCTGCGGCGTTTTTAGACGATACAATTATTCCTGTAGACATTGATCATGTCGAATAAAACTTAAAAACTCTTCTATACTTGCCTTATTTTTACTTATTTTATTTTTTAAATCATGTTTACTAATAGTAAACATGATTTCGAAAGCATCAGGAAGAAACCAATAAAACTATAAATTATTTATAATTAAATAAATTATTAATTAACCTTATAATTGTATTTTTATTATTTTAGATTTATGGTTTTTTTCCCATTATCTGCGTGAATACGACATATATATTCGTAAACTAGAGACGTTTATCTAAACATCCTACTCTTTATTTTTTTCTGTAGGCCGTGGGTATATTTATTGCCCAATGACCTTTATTATATTGGGATCTGATGCCTATTTAAATAAATAATAATAATTACATCCACGTGTACGTACTCACGATGTTGTCGTCACTGACTCACGTTTGTGCCTTATCGATCATATATACGAGGAAACGAAACATTTTACCAACTCGTTCCTAAAATATCTAACTAACTGTTACCTAACGGCAAGTAATAAACTGCAATGAGCAGCATTAATGTAATAGTAGGTATTAATTTAACGTAGAGACTTACTTATATTTGTATCTATTAAACAGCTCCCGTTTTGCGGCGGAATACAATACTGATAACGAAGGATTATTCTCTCCAAATAGATTTAGTAGATAAGATAACTGGGCACATAGCAGCAGACTTTATTATTGCTACGATAATATTATTGATGTCATTTGTGAAAATAGGACCAGAGAATGTAAAGTAGCATCCGTCTGGAGAACATGAAGGCTTGGACGAATAACAATCGTCAAAGCGTTTCCACAACTTTGTACAAGATTTAAATAAGTTTTTCGGTATCTTAGATCAGTCCCATACATGTTTGACTTTTCGATAGCTTATGTCTGTATGTTTGACTTGTTCATCGTCGTTTTCGCCGATAGAATGTCACTGTCCCTTTGGTAATACTACTTACAATCAAACTTAGCTTTCAGAAAAATCAAAATATGTTATTTCACGTCAGCGTTACTGTGGACACCGCCTCGCCACTCCAGAACTTTTAAACACGCCCTCGTCGGTCATCCGTTCTGCGAGCAATTTGCCCTGCCCACTGCCACATAAGTTTGGCAATTTTTCGGGCTACGTCGGTAACTGACTTGATGACTTCTCCCGCTCTGGGCAGAGCGGAAGGGAGTGACAGACTTGTACTGTTTTAGTCAGTCCCATCCATGTTCCTTCCTTGCCCTTTGTGTTCCAGGGCCACGGTATATCTTTCGAACAGTCCCGCAGCCCTACGTCGGTAACCTTGTTTCTCTTGCGGATGTCCAAATTTCTTATTTGATCACGCAAGGAAGCTCCGAGCATTTCCCTCGCCATTGACCTTTGGGTTCCTGAGAAGATACCACGCAACTTTCCGAACGCTGCCCAGCCGAGTCGGATTCGACGATTGACCTACCTAACTGGACCGTTTGTCCCAGGTAGACATTATCGTCTACAACTTCGAGTGTTGAGTCCGATCTTGACAGGAGTGGGAGTTACATGGGCATTCAACATGACCTTGGTTTTGTCCATGTTTATTTTAAGACCCACTCTTTCGGAAGCTCTACTGAGGTCATCGAGCATTATACTGAGGTCCTCCATGGTCTCAGCTGTGACCACTATATCGTCGGCTAACCGAAGGTGAGAGATGTACTCGCCATTGACGTTGATGCCTAGTATTGCCTAGCCCTCTCCAGTCCAGAACCTTGAAGACATCCTCCAGTGTAGCGGTGAACAGTTTCGGGGACATGTCTCACACCTCGCTGCAGAAGGGGTCACTAGGTTCCGAGGTCTGGTCCTGAAGTCGGACTGACATGGTGGCGTTTTTGTACAAACACTTCATCATCTCGATGTACCGCTAGTCTCGATCGAATCGAAAGCTTTCTTGTAGTCCACAAACGCTAAACAGAGAGGCAGGTTATACTCTTCGTTCTTCAATATAACCTGCCGCAGCATATGTATGTGGTCTACGGTGCTAAAGCCTTTTCGGAATCCGGCTTGTTCGGGAGACTGGAAATCGTCAAACCTGCGCGCAAGACGACCTCTCCTAGGTAATAGTCGTAACCCCAGAGTTTTGACAAAAATGCATTACATATGCAGTTCTCAAGCCAAGCTGCAGTCGGTAAGACTCCAAAATATGTACCTAATCAAATAATCTCTACATTCCTATAAACTGAGAACTTGTTACAATAATTTCTAAAATACCAGACTACGCTATAATGATTGCTAATTTCAGAAAAGTACTCTAACAAAAAGAAAATTTTAACCGACTTAATATCACAAAAGTATCGATTGAAAACACCTATGTTTTGTTAAAACCAAAACTAAGTACATGAGAAATAAACAAGGCACGCATTTATAAACGCCTCTTTGTCAAACTACAGTTAGGTACAGCTTTATGAAAAGCCAATCCAAAAGAATTGCGAAAAGTTCCTAACAGACTTCCGTTTCTTAAATTATCTTCAGCGAAAATTGCTACTCCACTAACAAGGAGTAGGTATGGCCTAAATTCTTGATTAGACGTGTTAGCCCGAAGTTTTCTTACAAAGAAATGAAAGTTGAATGAGATGGTGGAGCAGGTGGGCCAGGGCCAGGAGGGCCACCGACGAGATAGTGAAACTTCAATGAGAGGCTTACGTAACTACAGCCCGCGAAACGGAGGAGGGGGAAGGACACAGGGGTAATCTTATCAAAATTTAACAAGGAAATCTTCTACAGGAGTATACTTAAGTGTGCTGTATATAATACACGTGGAAAATTAAAGGGCAAGATAAAATGGAACAGAATTTGAATAAAATAATTAACCTGGCAGGTTATCCCGAATCCCGGAACATAGGCAGTAAAATATGTAAGTTAACGGAAGGGTGCATGCTGTGTTTTCGGAAGTCGTGAACATCTGATTTTCATGTTGGGTTGTTGACCGTAAAACGTAATTTTTTATCCCAAAAAAAAACATTACCCAGTAATCATTTTTGCGTAGAGTTGATTAGTTTGATGCACAGAATATTTTGTTGACGGCAATACACCTTGTATATTAGGACACTTATGAAATGTCAAAAGATAGGTGCACGGTTTGAATTGGTTGTTTCCTATAGAATAGAACTGGCACGAAATGAACTGAACTGAATGAATGAACTGAATGGTAACTCTTTTAGAATATTTGGTTTGAGTCGGTAGACGAAAACAAACTCGGTTTAATAAAGGATGAGTTTAACGTAGAGTTTGACGTATCGGTCTTTTAACTTCGGTAAAGTTTCTTCGGAAAATGGGTCGTTAATATGAAAGTCGGGCAACTAACTTTATATCAAAGAAACTTTTATCTTTACCTTCGCTGTGTCTCCAACTCTACATGCTTGGAATTAAAATCAAGGCATCTCAGTGCCTTGCAATATGCAGGTAGAGTAGGTAGCCCGCTCTAAATATTGAAAATAGAAAAGAAACATAAAAGGAAACTACGACTCAATATATTGATGAGAATACAACGCCATTTTTCATGTCAATTTTTCAGTTAGTTATTCCATGCTTCGCATTTGTTACTTGCATAAAAATTGCCATTGAAAATGCGAAACACATTTTGAATTATATTTCCGGAGGACACGCCTGTCATTGATATAAATGATTATTGTATATTTATTTATACTAGACTTCTTATTTCATGATATGCCCGCCCAAGTTTTGAGTGTTAATTAATGCTAAACTATCCTCAAGAAACTATCTGAAAAACTGTGAAAACTTACATTTACAAACTCAGAATATTTCACCTAAGTATGGATTAGAAATATTAAGTGAGGTTTAAGTTTATTCCGTTTACAGAAACGATTCCTTTAAAGTTTATATTTTTAATAATGATCGATGTGGTTGAATGTGCTTTCTTTTATTCTCTTTTGTCAAAGCAGCTAAAAGATTTTTCATCGTGACGATTACTATGCAGCCGTATTTTGTCGAAAAGCGAGGTCTAAGGGCCCTTTCAAGCGGCGTTGGTCGGTACGATATTTTGGGTCACATGTTCGTTTTATATTATATTTTGCGTGGATGTCGGTTATCGCGGCCAAAAGTAATCATAAAATTTGGATCCCGTTCCCGCAACCCATGCGAAATATCATTATATTTTAGCCAATGAATAAAAAACTTGACAAATTATAAACTAAAATCTTCCTCGAGAACCACTCTATCCATTGATTATAAAGAGCATGAAAATCAGTGCAGTAGTTTTCGTGTTTATCGCGAACAGACAGATAGACCAGAAAACCCAATTCTGGGTTAAGCTCGCCATTGTACATAAGTCATACCATTGCAATTTGTATGTTTATTTTTAATTTGTGTGCAATAAAGAATAAGAATAGACACGGCGGAGGACTTTGTTTTATAATACATATGTAGTGATTTATAATTATCTGAACATATTGTCCACTAGGTGGACCGATGACCTGATGAAGGTTGCAGGGATCCGCTGGATGCGAGTCGCACGGGACCGGTCAATGTGGCGACACTTGGGGGAGGCCTATGTCCAGCAGTGGACGTCTTTTGGCTGAAATGATGATGATGATGATGATGAACATATTGACATGTGATTCCAATTTTTAACCGCCTTATAAATAGGCGTGAGTTTAAGGCTATGTAAGAAGTTATCAAAACTAATATATTTTTGTTTAATTAATTTCAGCCTGTTATGTACCCGCACTATCCTACACGGTTTAGTTTGTGGACTTGTCGCTAATTCGAGTGTCATATTTGAAACTACAAAAAATAAGAGATTCATGTGGAGTTTAAGGAGCAATATTAGCTTCATTTCAAGCTGTTGCAACTTAGGAAATTCAGTTCTTTTTTTAAATTACCTCATTTTTAACGAAAATATTTCAATTTGAAAACCTTAACTCTGATCTCATCTTAAAAGTGCACATAGAGTATGTAGGTTCCAACCATTTCGTTTAGTACTTTTAACGTTCATATTTCATTTTTAAATTGTCATAAAAGTTTTTGATCGACTACACAGGTGCAACATGCAACAAAATCAATGATGTTGTATTAGAAAAGAATTTGAAGTGCAATTTGATGATATTATAATTTTAAAATTGTCATTTTTGGCAAATTAAACAATGAGAGAAAAACTCGTGTTTTTCTCTTACATATATATATATTTTTTCCTTGAATGCAAAAACATAAACGTCAATTGATTATCTAACTTGGTTTAGTTAAGTAGAACACAACCCTATGAGGTCCCATATTTTTAAATATTAACTTACGCGTTGAAGTCTTTTAAAAGGGATTAAATTTTAAACTTAAAATAAAAATATTTGCGTAATATTTTTAAACTAAACGTATGACATAATAATACATCAAAAAAGATGTCCAATCTTGATAAGTGCGGCTAACAGTGTATTCAAAAGTGTCCCCTAAGCGAGTAATAATAGTAGAAGTGTAGAACGTTGACAGTGGGTGACTGTGACACCTCGGCAGGTGTCGGCTCGTCTCGCCAGCACTTTAATCCTGACTTCCTCCTCACAGTGGCGTGATCATGATCAATATTGACGCAGATGTGACTGTGACACTGTTCGCCGCATTACGTAATAATATCAACGTTTGTTTAGCAGTGGTCGCAACAAGGACGAGCAGCTCAGCAGTGCCGGGTGGCGAAAACCCCGCCACTGCCACCACTGCCGCCACTGCATGCGACAACACACTACCAATTATATAATAACCTTCTCCCTAATCAAATACTATTCTACAACAAGCCTACATCAACCCCTCACTAACGTCCACCCGTAGCGATTTAACATAACCTTAAGAAACTAAAAAACAGACACCTCATACCAATTAAATTAACTTAATCGAAATTATGCACCGAACCTTCACGCGATCGTATTCAAAATTTACTATAGGGGGTCGCTCGTTAATAAATCACACACACAGAACACTACTGCTCATGAAACTGCTACGAAAAGCATGTAACGTACGCAACACCGGGGTAAAATCGTGAAAAGTCATGTGTCGACGAAATCAGCCGTTCTGGAGGTCACGACGTGCGAAACAGCTGATCGGGTGCAAGGTCGAGCGAGGAGCGTGGGTAGAGTATGATGGGGAGTACTCACCGGCTGCGGTCATCAGCCACCACCAGCAGCAGCAGGCGGTGACGAGCGCCCGAGCGCCGGCCATCTCAGCGGCAGCGCATGACACGCGCGCTCTCGCCGGCCGCCCCGGCGGACTGAGCGCGGTTCGATCGATGCTCGCTCGCGCCTCTCGGACACGCACCCTCCGGCAGCAGCCCCGCCCCGCCCCCAGGCCCCCCTCCCGCGCCCCCCTCGCGCCCTCCCCCGCCCCCCGCCACCATTTCCCGAGTTTCCTCGGAGAGCGCGCGCGCTGCCCTCTTTTCTGGCGGAGCGCTGACCGCCCCTAATTGATTGGGCCCGTTCACTTGCCGAACCCGTTTTAGGTCAGTTCAGCCGCAGAGCCTCGCGCCCCGTTCTTAGGAGCTTCATCTTAGCTGTGGCTCGGTGAAGAGTTGTGACGGAGTACGGTCGAATCTGTACTGACGGTGGAGGCTGTTTCGAACGCGTTGTTAACATATGATATGTAGAGAAAACTTTGAGCACAACCTGGATAGGATAGTTTTAATGAAAACCTACTAAGAATAATGTTAGAACTTTCGGAAATAACAACTTTAAACCGCACTGCCATTTCTCTCGTTGCAGCATATTTCAACCTAAAAAACTTTTCTCGACAAGTAGGTTAAAATTATGTGCTTTGTTTTATAATCTAGTAGTTGACAACAATATTGTGCAATTATTGTTTCCTAATCTTATCGTGCAACGCATTTTCCCTAAAATATTCACTTAGCTATTCATATTTTAGTAAAAGTCACTGTATCGATAATAGCACATGCTTGTTAATTTTAAAATATCCCAAATTGTAATAGCTGGTAGCGTAACTTAGCTTAACTTACCTACGAGCAGCTTAGTTTGCGGGATTACAAGTATTTACGAGTTAGCGTGCCTGTGGAAATACCTATCGGTTGGCGGTTACCTAACCTACTATGAGTAGCCTTAGGTGGCAGTCAGAAATTAATGGTTTCTGATCTTCCATTTCCTTATTCCTGTTAAATGGCAAAACCACACAGGTGTTGGTATATCAAGAGGGACGTACTGCCTGCATATCAAGATTTTTCTGCAATAGCCTAATTTAATATATATTATCAAGAGGTTGTTTGAATGTTTGATATTCAGAACTAATCGGGTTACAATAGTACATTTTCGTAAAAAACGTCGTTTGATTTAAGTGGGGAAGTTTTGTTATTGCATTCGAGGCGGAATGAACACCCGAGCTGCAGGCGAGGGTGTTATCGAGCCGAGAATTGCATTAACAAATCCCCAGGCGTATCAAACGACGTTTTTTTACGAAAATGTACGTTTTTTTAATCTAAATGTCTGTTTTTCAATAAACTTTCGAAGAAATAAAATATTAGAACGGAATTTTTGTCGGGAATTAGAATTAAGAAACTATGATTTAATTTGCATTTTTTCCGCGCTTTGCTTTCGCCAGGTTGAAGAAGAAGCAATTAAGGTATGATGCCGCTAAAAAGCCTAATATGAAAAATAGAAAATCCAAATATTTTTAAAATTTAGAACACAAATAAATGTTAATTTGTTCATAAAAGTAAATATTTGTTTTATATAATCATGTTTATCTATGATATACTATTTATAAACACAATTTGAATACTCAAAAATAATTACGCCGTAAAGACGAGATATAAAAAAAACAATCACCACCGACTTTATTCATTGAACCAATTTTGGCTTAGTATAAGTGGATTAATTATCTGTGGAAATTTTTATTTCAACACGTGTGCGAAAAAATATTCAAAACTGGCCAAGTGCGAGTCGCGCACGAAGGATTCCGTGCCATTATCAAAAACAACATTAGACAAAAACGGCAAAAAAATCACGTTTGCTGTATGGGAGCCCCCTCAAATATTTAATTTGTTTTTAGTATTTGTTGTTATAGCAGCAACAGAAATACATCATCTGTGAAAATATCAACTGTCTAGCTATGACGGTTCATGAGATACAGCCTGGTGACAGACGGACAGACGGACAGACAGACAGACAGACAGACGGACGGACAGCAGAGTCTTAGTAATAGGGTCCCGTTTTACCTTTTGGGTAAGGAACCCTAAAAATTCACGGGTGTGAAATACATTACATGTTGAACCTAATCTTAGTGCGATAAGAACCAGCTTTCGAGAAAGTGTATTGAAAAAATATACTTCATGATTTTTACGTTGTTTGAGGGTTCTTAGAATAAGAGAAGATACCCTTCTTCTACCGTGGATTGCGAGGAAGGGGACTAACAAGACGAATCCATTTGTAATGCGCAGTTTTAATTGCATCTGCAAAAGTAAGTGCGATGTTAGTCGTCCCGCAATAACGCAAGATTCGTCGAAGACTCAATTATTCGATTATTAAAAAGGCCATTCAAGCCAACTATCAGAATTTGGTTCGAATAATTTTTCAGAAGTCCATTAGATGTAAGAATTAACAGGAAAGATAAAAAATATAAGAGAATTAAACAATGACACTTTTACGTAATATTTTATAGTCTGGATATAGTAATTCCACCAACCACTGGTGTTCCTTTCAAAGCACTTCTAACAAGAACAGAATAACCGAAATAAACGCAGAGGTCAATGTTTCTTTTAAAGTCCAGTCCAGACAGAAAGTAGTATGCCATGGTGTTACGTTACGCGAGCACAGTGTATGTAGGGTTATGTCTCTAATGGCTTGCATTAAGCATTGTTATGCAGTTTTAAGTGGTCCTATCCCAACAGCTGGCTATGGATTTGCCACCAGTGTCATTTCTTTCCAGGGTTTATCAGCAAAATAAACTATCGCTCGTCGCAAGAAGCTCGATTCATGTGGTTACAAAACAGGTGAATATTTAAAAAAGAAAAACTACAGTATCATAGATACCTCCATACACAACTGTTCTCCGCCAACTACGATCCATGCAAACCTTCATATTATACTTCCTTTGATTCGTCCATATTCTAGTAAACGCATACGCTGGTTGCGTGTACTACAACAAAGCCTGATTTATTGTCAAACTCTACTACTATAGTCTAAGAGCCCGTGGTAGATCGTCCTTCACCGATCTGATAACCAGATGAGACGTATTTTTTATTAAATATTTTTTATAAACAAATATGCCTATAATTGCTTGCCTATCGAAAAGTGGTCATGGCTATTTTTAATTAAATTAACTTTTATCGATTTTTTTTCATCACCTTCATACTTTTGATAACCAAATGAAATTTATTTGACTGATAGTTTTTGATACACAGAATATGCCTAGGTATGCTTGCCTACTCATTTCAGTGTATAACTACCTGGCAAGCAGGTGTAAACAGGTAAGTCAAAATAGGTGACTCCATCGATCTGCTAACTTATCGAAAGTTATCTCAAATTTTAGATTATTTTATTTCAAAATCAGTCATATATACTTGCCTGCGAAAAATCGTACTTAAAGTACTGTTGCCAGGCTAAAAACTTTTAGAGTTTTAGCCACTTGATAGGTGCGACAGAGAAAGTAGAGCGTCCGAGGTCCGTGTGGTAGAGCAGGACACAACATAGCAGCTGCTCGCTACCTACTGTAAAAAATACATAAAAAAATAAAATTTAAATGTTTATTTCACACATTTGAATTTTATTTTTTCATGTATTTTTTATGTTTCGTAATAAATGGTTTTAACAACATACATGTATTAATTTTTTTTTTCTATATTGGTTATTTTTTTTTATTTTTATACTAATATTTGAAAAGTAACACTTATTCTTTCCCGCTTTACGGCATTTATTTAATTTAAAATAATAAATAAATTATTCTTTATTTAATTTTAAATAAAGAAAATAGTTTTTTTTAAATTTTAAAATTTTACAATTTAACTTTAAAATGATAAAAAGTTTCGTTGAATTATTATTTTTTAATTATTAATATATTCAATTATTTATTTTTGATTATTGCATAGCTGTAAGTATGTATAGTGTGAAATAATATAAAAATTGTGATCGAAATTAGTTATAATAAATTGGAGTTCAAAATTACTGACGAGTGTAAATAAATGCTGTCTCTGTCACTCACATGTGCACGAGCATGCGCACTCAGATACATTCTACGGTCAGGTAGCGAGCAGCTGCTATGTTGTGTCCTGCTCTACCACACGGACCTCGGACGCTCTACTTTCTCTGTCGCACCTATCAAGTGGCTAAAACTCTAAAAGTTTTTAGCCTGGCAACAGTACTTTAAGTACGATTTTTCGCAGGCAAGTATATATGACTGATTTTGAAATAAAATAATCTAAAATTTGAGATAACTTTCGATAAGTTAGCAGATCGATGGAGTCACCTATTTTGACTTACCTGTTTACACCTGCTTGCCAGGTAAGTTATACGAAATTGAATGTATGGTTTCTTTTTTTAAGTATTAATCCATGTGAAAAAAATATTGAAAATTAGGTTAACCGACATTTAAAAATTTTTAGATTTTTTTTTATTGAAAAAATGATTAAATTTATTTTTTTTAAATGTCACGTAAAAAACTTGAAAAACTGTAAGTGATATTTTTTTTTAATATTTTTTTGTTTTGATTTAATTATTTAAAAAAAACAAATAATCAAAAACGTCGGCTAACTTTAGTATCATAAAAAAATAACTAATTGTAAATTTTTAATTTGTATAAACAAAAACTTTTACTTCATAATTTTTTACAAAATTTTCGAACTCTTCTTTATATATTTTTTTATTACTGTAACTTTGTTGTAACACTTGTAATGATAACCAACAAAATCCACCGATTCTTTGCTTAATTCAATATCTCCATACTTAAAGCAATGTTTTTTTACGGAAAGCCAATTTTAAATAGCATGTTTTAAATGAATGTTCATTAAAGTCAATAATTTGTTTTTTTTCACCACACAAAAAACACTTTTTACTCATTTTTAAAATCACAATTCTTGAAAATTAATGTTATTTAGCACGTATTGTCACTAATAAATGATTTCCAACTCCGACTATACACGAGCATGCGCACTCATTCTACGGTCAGGTAGCGAGCAGCTGCTATGTTGTGTCCTGCTCTACCACACGGACCTCGGACGCTCTACTTTCTCTGTCGCACCTATCAAGTGGCTAAAACTCTAAAAGTTTTTAGCCTAGCAACAGTACTTTAAGTACGATTTTTCGCAGGCAAGTATATATGACTGATTTTGAAATAAAATAATCTAAAATTTGAGATAACTTTCGATAAGTTAGCAGATCGATGGAGTCACCTATTTTGACTTACCTGTTTACACCTGCTTGCTAGGAAGTTATACACTAAAATGAGTAGGCAAGCATACCTAGGCATATTCTGTGTATCAAAAACTATCAGTCAAATAAATTTCATTTGGTTATCAAAAGTATGAAGGTGATGAAAAAAAATCGATAAAAGTTAATTTAATTAAAAATAGCCATGACCACTTTTCGATAGGCAAGCAATTATAGGCAGATTTGTTTATAAAAAATATTTAATAAAAAATACGTCTCATCTGGTTATCAGATCGGTGAAGGACGATCTACCACGGGCTCTCCTACTACTAGCTTCAAACATAGGAATTAACTTCAAATGAACTCGATGGTTATAGGCACGCTTTTTAGTCTCGACTTGCAGTGACTATGACGTATGAATTATTTTCTGAAAGCGTAAGATAACTCTGAATTTACTACTTGTTCAGTTCGTTTCTCTATAGCCTACATATTACTCCTCACCTGGCCACGTAAGTAGGTTGTTTCGTGTATGAGTAAGTCCTATATAAATATTGTCCGGTTCCCATATCGGTAAACGAATCATTATTTTAACAATTGTAACAATATTGTGAAAGCCATTTCAGCTGTACAACTCTTGAGGATGAAGTCGTTCTGAAAGTTATGGTATGAAAACATTTTATAGCTTTTATAATAGAGCATACGAGTGTCAGTATTAACCAATTTCAGTCTGTGTATCAAAAATGATTCCTGAAGAATACGGTACTCAATCATTTAACCAAAAAAAAAAAAAACGTATATCATAATTATTTCTTATGTCAGGTAAATTAACTTGGAAATGTTCTCCTGAATTCGAACGCGGTGTAACGTGCGATACTAAAGCGGACTCTAGGCAGTTACGCCCAGCCTACACAACAAATGGCCTACGTCGCGTCTAAGCCGACTCTACGCTGCGGCTACGAGCCTACGCCGCTCCTCCACCGAGGCTACGCCGCTGCTTCACCGAGGCTACGCCACTTCTCCACCGAGGCTACGCCGCTCCTCCACCGAGGCTACGCCGCTTCTCCACCGAGGCTACGCCGCTCTCTACGTCGCGCCCACGGGCCTACACCAAACCTATACGCCACGCCGACGCTGCGGCTTGTAGCGACGCCATGCCTATACGCATATAATACGTTCGACGAGAAAAGTTAATGGACCGATATCTGAGGAGTTTTAAACTGCCTCACGTGTCGTGCGATCGTCAAGGACTTTTTTTTTTGACTGACATTGTCACAATGAATCTGCATAGAATTTTACTTTTCTATTAGTTTTTAGGTATTTACTGAAACAAGTAAACTTAACGTAATACTATTTTAAAAGCGAGTGTTTGGATGTTTGGATCCATTTGGGCACTCCATGCTAATCACACGGTGGTAAATGTTGGTTGTTCACTTGTTTCAAGTGCCCAATACTTGCAGGTACTGACGGAAAGTATAAGTCATTTAATGTTGTATACAGTACGGCATAGCATAATCAGCCTATAATGTTCCCATTGTGTGTGTGTTGCTGGGACACAGGCCTCCTCTCTATGAGAGGGAATGGGCTATAATCCACCACGCGACCCCAGTGCGGGTTGGTAGATGGCACATGTCTTCGAATTTTTGGTTCTATTAATTTGGTTTGGGGCTGCGGGACTGTTCGAAAGAGATACCGCGGCCCTGGAACACAAAGGACTAAGAAGGAACATCAAACATGGATGGGTTTTAGTCAATACAAGTCTGACACTCCCTTCCGCTCCGCCCAGAGCAGGTCATTTGATGATTTCCCATCCGAAAAAAAAAGGCGCGGTTACTGAAAGGGGGGAGGGCAATGGAAAAAACCGGCCAAGTGTGTGTCGGGCCACGCACAATGTAGGGTTCCGTAGTTGCCCATAATAATAAAAAAACAAACTTACATTTGCAGATGAAAAACCCTCGCTCCTGTTTAGGATAACCCTTGCTCATGTTTAGGATAATATTATGTTATCCAAGCACACTTTATAAGTTGGTCGACTATTACTCGTAAACATGTAAAGCCTCCTTAGCCGTGATAAGCCGTTTTTTCCTGTAATCTATAAGCAAAGAACTATTTTTTATATTATTTTCAAAATGTTCGGCACTGTACTTTCCGAGTTAAGGGGGGGGGGGATGGTAAATTTTCGCCTATTTTCTTAAATAACTTCAAAACGATTTATCTTAAAAATATAAAAAAAAATTGAGATGCTCATAGTGAACCCTTTTTGAGAGCACCCCAGTTTTTGAGAGCAGTTGGTGATGAAATAAATTACACAAAACAATACGCCTGTCTGGGTTTGAACCACCGACTTACTGTTCGTAAGTCGGGGCCGCCACCAACCACTGAGCCATCGCTGCTCTCAATGACATACAGAACGGTATAAGAATAAATAAATAGCGCCTAACAAAAAAAAATTAATATAGTGCCATAATGTTCCGGTTTTTAAGCCATATTGTCGCCTCAACGCCATTCAATTTTGTTTCGGAACTCTGCCGCCTAAAATTATAGCGCCCAAAAGGACGACTGTTGTAGTCATTACCCATTACCCACATTATCACATTTTGATCAGGACGTCAGGTCTCACACATAACATAACATCATAACATAGCATCACGCCTGTCATCATCCCCTAACGGTTAGGCAAAGGTATAGGCTATTCGTACACACTTTCTCCAATTATTTTGAAGTCCCACGTACCATAGTGTCATTATCCGGGCACAAATCCAAATTCCGTGGCTGCTACTGAGAAGTTCCTGATGGAGTAACCAAATAACACTTTGCCCGACCCGGGAATCGAACCGAGGAACTCATGATCAGTAGTTGCGACCACTCGACCCACGAGGCAGTCTCACACATACACATCTAAATTTCCACGCGAATGAAGTCGCGGGCAACAGCTAGTACTATTATAAAGCGAAAGTTTGGATGTATGGATGTTTGTTACTCAATCACGCCAGAACGACTGATCTGATCTGGAAGAAATGACACAGAGATAGAATATGGTCTGGAACTGGCCTTATTTTCTCCTTTTTTTTTCCTTATATGTATAAGTTATTAACCATCAGCTCGGCTCAAAGTAAGGCAGTCAAATATGATACGTACGTTAAGTAAAAGTGGTACAGAACGCAGGGACGTAAACTTACATCATACTTCCAGAGTTAGATATACCACAAGTCTGTCCTGCGTTGACTACGCGCTTATGCGAGTCTCGAAGACATTATGCGATTACATTATGATGTGGTATGTCTGATATTTGACCCATGAGTGAGTAACACTTGAACTTCCAAAACCGAGAACATTGTGTTGCTATTAAACAAATGCGCTTTCAATGTGAAAATTGTTCTATCAAAGTTACTGTTAAAGTTTCGCAATCAACCTACAACCTGATGCTTTAGAGATAAAGTTGAAAATATTATATTAAAGTAATTTGAAAGATTGTAGTAGTTTGATGTGCTGGCGTGTATACATGTTATTTAATTATTTAAGCTTTATTTATCCATACTTAATTAAGTATGGATAAATAAAGTTCTTTAGTAATTACTAAAGAAATTTCATAAAACATATATGGTTGTGGTGTTTTGTTGTAGGGAAAAAGCCTCCTTCATCTTTTTCCATTTTTGTTTGTCTTTGGCGGTGTTCATCCAGTTTTTCCCGGCTGTTTTACGATGTCATCAACCCATCGTTTCTTTTGCCATCCTCTTTGTCTTTTTTCCAAGCCACGTTTGTAATGTCCATCTGTTATCCTGGTACCTATATAGCTAGATGGCTTGCTCACTTCCACTTCAGTGTCATGACTTGTTGCAGTGCATCCGTGAGTTTTGTTTATTCAACATGCAAACTTAAGGTGGAAGCGTACGGGTAGCCAGCAAAATTTAAATTTTCTTACGTTTTTTGCAATTTGCAGGTCAGTGTGTGTTTGTATGTTGATGGAAAATGAATAGCGCCAGTAACACTTAAGAGGACTACCGGGTAAAACGGAGTGAATAGGACTACAGAGGTGAATAGAGATAAACTTTAAAAGGGACTTTTACGTTAAATTGATATAATATACCAGATACCTTATGCTTATAGAGAAATTTGAGCTAAAACTAGCAGTATTTTCTGTTTTCAGACAGCGAAACTGATAGTTATATAGAATTACAATCATGAAAATCATCAATACAACCTAAGTTCATGTAACACTATTCAATGAATGTTTCATGAAAAAGTCATACAATGGGGTTAACTGAACTTAGAAGGTTGTGATGATTTCCATAATTGTAATTCTGTAACTTCACACGTGTTACTGGCGCGTACAACCTGACACTGACCTGCAAATTAGTCAGAAAATTTGAATTTCGCGGGCTACCCAGACGCAACCACCTTTGTTAGGAAAAATATCAAATCAGAGACAAGCAAGACTGACAAAACTTTATTTAAAATTAAGTATCCAAAACAAAACAGACGCCAGCACATCAAGCTACTACAATCTGTCAAATTTCTTTAATAGATTTTCAACTTTATCTCTAAAGCATTAGGTTCAAGGTTGGTTGGGAACATCTGACAGTTTCGGGTAGGTTGACCTGCTGGCATGTATGTACATAAATATCGATACATCGATATTTTTCAATACGTTTAACTTTGACATTCTAAGTGTCAGTATCATTGTCCAATGGGGGCTATCGTGCATGAATTCCCCGCTAGAGGCGTTCGTGTAGAGTAAGGTCTTCCGAAATGTCAGATGTCATAGAGTTTTCGCGCGTTGCGTGCTTGCTTGTTTATCACCTATTTTAACTAAAATTCATGATTCTGATCTAGATTGAGCCATTCCTGATTAATTATGTCTTGAAGATTTTAAGTAGCAACTTAGGATCTTACTTGTTAGTACTTGGAGGTAGAATGATCTTTAAATGTTTAATTCTTGTTAATGTTAGGGGGATTATTTGTAAATATGTATCCGAAGTTTACACCATGTTGATATACAAACTGAAATAAACTTTTTATGAAGTTATTTGTACTTTAAAGTATAAAATAGAATGAATGATAGGACCTTACTCGACAGAGGCCATCTCGTGAGCTCAAAAATGATAGCCCTGATTGTGTTGCCAGAAGGTTACATTTCTTACATTTTTCGTAACGTTTTATCCCTTCGCGTAACATGTAAGTAAATTTTATATTTACAGCAATTTTCGTAATTTTTGTGAATAACGAGATTTGTAATACTAGATTTTTATTGCAAACAGTTTACGAACGCATCCAAATTGAACGCCCATAAAACTGGCGCGTCAGTAACCTATTGTCTCTCCGTATTCCTTTACCTACTTCACAACTCTCTTTATTGTGTACAAATAGTTTACCTGTATATAAATGTATAGCTTCATTCATTACCATTAATAATATTAAATTGTAATATATACATTTTTTTCGTCAACTTATTGTATCTCACCATTCATTATTTTATAGTTAGTTATAATCCTACTGATCCTATATCCTAAATTCCGTTTCAAATAATATTAATAAATTCCAGTTTCTCTACCTTTGTCTCCTACACTAAAATCGAATTATATTAACATGACATTGGCTAAATGCACAAACCGTGCGAAGCCAGAAAAAATATATATATATATATATATATAGTATTTCGCTCCATATCACACTTAGAGATGGCTCGGAATGGAACGCGCCATGACAAATTAAACTTATACTGGTTGGGTTAAATTAAAACTTGATTTTGCTTGAGCTTGTGCGCGCACGTTTCCTACTTCGCGAGTTGGCACCGTTCGCAGTTTCGTATCCTATTTTTATTTAATGGCAAGCAAAGCCGATTTCGACTATTCTGCCAATGTCCAGTGAATTGGGTTTCGAGGCTAGTAGATGACAAATCATCGTCAATAATAGCTTTATTGTGTTTTTTTTTAATTGAGGCGTTTTTGCCTTTTATTAATAGTAGAACAAGTACCTACGTTAAGAAGGTTCTATTAGACTAGATAGTAACAACAGTGAAAATGGAGCTGTGAACAAATGAAACTTTGGCCACTTTGGTGACATAAATTTGTCTCCGACCTCCGACCCCAAAAACACGTAAAATAAAAAACAATAATGTAAGTTTTGTAGTAAATATGTAATATTTCAGGAAACGAAACGTAACTTACGAGTTACGACTCAAGGGCTCTGGCAACACTGGACCATGTCAAGTCAACTGTCAACCTCTCATAGTGGTAGTTGGTCTGTTGGTAGCAAAACAAAATCTAAACTTGTGAACAGGTTTCGTTCATCATGTTACACAGATCCCACCAATTAATTTTTGATTATAACAAATATAATGTTTAGAAAAAAGTAGTTAGGCTAAATTTTAACCTGGTTAAGATCTATCTTAGAGCTATTTTTACCAGGCAAAACGTAAAGCTAGCAAATGAAAGTCAAGCGTGGTTATTACGATGTTTTCGTAAATACTTGTGCCAAATACCCGTCCAGCATTGCCGTGAGACACTATGTGAATGATGTGTACAAGAACTACACGTACTCGGAGCTGTACGGAGTATGCGAGTACATCTCGCAGCAGCTTCAGAATCGTCAATGCAACAAAGGCGTTATAGGATTAGTGTCGGAGAGAAACCTCATCATACCATGTGTAATAGCCGCGTGAGTTTCACCAGACATCCTCCTGTAATTCCAATGAAATTAGGTAAGATTTTCTGTCGCTTATGTCATATTTTTTTCTTTACAGAGCTCACAAAAGTTGCACAACATTCATGTTTGTGGATCCGGCGCAGGATATAGAGGCCATAGCTAAAGATATTAATTTTACAATCATAATGACCATCAAGAACAATGGCAATGATTCTAATTCTGAGTTATGTGGTAAAAAGCCCGACCACACTGTTTCAGTGTTTGACTTGACAATAAGTTTTTATGACTTTGATGGTACAAATGAAACACACTACAAACATGTGCCTCAACACTCGTATATAGCTATGACTTCAGGTAGTACTGGGCAGCCTAAACATGTACAGGTTCCAATTCAATGCATACAGCCTAACATAGATGATTTAACCAAAATGTTTAGCATTACATCAAAAGATGTCATATTCTTCTCAACACCCCTTACTTTCGATCCATCAATGATAGAAATACTATTAGCATGCATTAATGGAGCTTCCCTACTCATTGCACCAGAAAGAGTAGATGTGTTGTTCCCAGGGAATAAAGCAAATTCTGTTACAGTTTGGCAAACAACACCATCAAAGTTTTTACAGCATTCAAATGCTGATATTAAAAACAAAATTTTATGTAAAAACTCAACCCTTAAGATATTAGCTCTAGGTGGAGAACCTTTCAATGGTATTAGGAGATTGAGGGAACTCAAGCATGGGGAAAATAAAACTAAGATATTTACATTATATGGGGTCACTGAGATGTCATGCTGGGCCTGTGTGGCAGAACTCAATGTGAACAAACTCCAGAGTGACAGAGAAGTACCATTAGGGAATTGTCTCTCAGAAACTGAACTTGTTATTAAACACACAAATCATTCCAAAGAAAACACTGGAAAGATTATTTTAAGTAAGTAACATGATGATCTAAGCAACAAGTCAACACGTCTACTCAACTCGGCAGCGACACTCACACTATTTGTAATTCTATTTCAGTGAGTAAATCTAGAAAATGTGTTATTCTAAACAAGTCAAGTGGCTCTGAAGAACAAAATTCACTGAAATTTGTTGACACTGGTGACATTGGAGAAGTTAGAAGTGGTACTGTGTACTACAGAGGGCGCCAAGATGATGTTATCAAGAGATTTGGCCATAGAGTTAATTTACTAACGATTGAATCCACTATCATGGAATGTCCAAGGGTGAGAACTTGTTCATGTATTTGGCTACCAAAACCAATGCTCCTTGTTGTGTATTTTGCTGCAGAAAACTTCACCAGCCAAGAATTATCAAACTTTCTGAAATGCAAACTTGATGACAAACATTGGCCTGATAAAATTGTTCGAGTAGATAATTTGCCCATAAATAATCATGGGAAAATATCAAAACAAATAATAAAAAAGATGTTTGAAAAAATGGAAGAACCACAATCACTTGATTCTCTTAAAAATATCCTCCTGAAAGAGCTCAAGTATGCAATGACTAAGAACTTCACATATGAACATATTAAAACTCAAAACTTCTTTTCTTTGGGAGGAAACTCTTTCCTGGCTATATCAATATCTAACAAAATATCACTGATTTGCCCTCAATTTGGGAAGTTGATCCTGCCTCACCTGATGTCACATAAAAACACCATAGATGAAATTATGCAAATAGTCCAGAACAAAATATGTGGTCGGGATGGGAAAGGTAAGAAGAACATGAAAAGGCCAATGTTGAGCAATGCAGCACTGGAACAGACTTCTGATAATGCGTGCAGCAAGAGAACAAGTTTGTTGTCTTACAGCAACCCGGTTGAGTTCAATGTGCTGTGGAGCCATGATACTGGGAAGTGTGTTGATGCCTCACCAACATTGTTTCACATAGGATGGTAAGTAATGATCTACATTCACTGAAATAAATTTGTCACATCACTTTTTAGGAACTAAGGGCGATTTTAAGCACGACTAAATTCGCCTGATTGTATTGATCAATACAAATTAAAAGAGCCTTATAGATTTCATATTCAGCTTAACCAGCCACCTTTATCATCCCAAACCTAGATCTACCTAGTACCTACATGCTATGTGTTTAAGACTCCCACAATATGTTAAGTCTCTAATGAAATGACAGCCTTGAAATGACTATGGGTAAGGGTATGAGTTACCCAGATGTAGTTATGAACAGCAGAAAATAATGTATTATTATTATTTCTATACTGAAAAAGCAATTGTAACATTTTCCAGCAACCTGTATGTGACAGTAGGCAGTCACTCCGGGAAGATCATCATAGTGGATGCAATGAATGGCACACTTGAGTGCACTATTACCCTGAAAACCAGGATAGAAGCCCCCATCCTGTGCTATCATGATGTGAACATTTTGCGCCCCTTTGGCGTGGTCGGAGGCTACGACGGCACTATCGTCTGTTTCTCGCTAGAGACCTACCGAGAAAACTGGAGGATCAACATCGGACACATGATCAAAAGCAAAGCTGTTTGCTGTAAGGGTAATTTGTATGTCGCCGCGTACGACGGGAATGTGAGATGCTTTTATGTCGTGGTACGTATTTTATTGAAAGTTTCTAATAGTAAGAATTAAATACGGAACCTTTTTCTAGCAAAGACGGTGCCTGGTGCGTGGCCATGGCTAAGGGACTAGGTAAGGAGGCAATAGAGAGACCACGGCATCTTCGTCTCTTAGCAGGCTTGGGACTTATGAACATTGAAAAATTGTATAGGTGTGTCCAAACATAAAGCGGCAATCGCGCTGTGATTGGACGACTGCCGCGCGCGAACGCTTCTTCTGTCTACTAGTAAACAAGTGTCTTTTAGTAAACATTCGTCAGTAATTGTGATTGGTTTGGACGTACTTCTGGTATTTCTGCGTATCAAAATGGACAACGAAACATCGATTCGTTTGATCGAAATGCATGTATCTTTTAGTGTGATGGTATTCTCGACAAAATAAATAATAATACCATAATAGAAAAAAACGCGAAGACATGGAACCCAACAACAACATAGCCAACAATTTAGATCTTCCCAAGAAGGAATTAAAGTTTAAAATGAAAGTTCTTATACGTACGTTCCTGCAAACGCCGCGTGTTGCTGCCGCGCCCTTGCCGCTCAATGTTAGGTAGGACACACCTAAACATGGTTGGGTTTTAGCCGGTATAAGTCTGACACTCCCGCTCCGCTCAGAGCGGGAGGTCATTTGATGATTTCCTATCCGAAAAAAGAAAAAGCGCGGTTACAGAGAGGGGGGGGCAATGGGTGCAAAATAATTGCAATTGGGATTTAAACTAAATGTTCTAGTTGTATATCATGGATTTCCGCAAAGTAAAGCCCGATTCCATTAATTATTAAAAATTTATCAATTTACAATAAAAAAGTTATGATAAGTACCTACATAGACATAAAGAGAAATAAATTGTCCGATTACCATATGCGCTGTGACGCTGGCGGTTATCTCGTATCGTAATAAAATATTTAATAACCAGTCATCACCGTCAGTTAGGTACTTACCTAAAATTTTTACTGATGACTAAAACTTAGGTATATTATTGTAATATTTTCCAGGCGATGAATATCTTGTGTGTAAAAAAGTATTTATAAATAAACTAGCGACCCGTCCCGGTTTCGCACAGGTGCAATGTTATACATATAAACCTTCCTCTTGAATCACTATCTATTGCTGAAAACTGCATTAAAATCCATTGCGTAGTTTAAAAGATCTAAGCGTACAAACAGCGGGAGTCACTTTATTATTATACTATGTAAAGATATGACAAATTCTCAATTAATGATTGATAATACAACTCAGAAAATAGAAAGAGAAATTTTATTTTCGGAAATTCAAATTTTCTTACGTTTTTTGCAGTTTTCAGGTCAGTGTCAGGTTGTATGTTGATGAAAAATGAGTCACGCAAGTAACACGTATGTGGTTACAATACAACCCTCGTAAGTGAATTTAACCCAATTAAATGACTTATGAAATAGTCATTGAATACTGACTAATAAATAACACTGACCTGCAAATTGCAAAAACAGAAATTATGAATTTCGCGGGCTACCCTAGCGCTTCCACAAGAATCCGAGTAGCTGCGTAAAAAACAAAACACTGTCGCTGTTAACTCTAGCTCTGTCGATTTTGTTGAAGGAGGTTTTTCTCTCAATCTTTGCTTTTTATAATATTTTGTTTTTACCCTGTCATTCCTGTTATGTCAATATGAATGTTTCCAACATGTAATACGTTTTATCATTTCGATCCATAAAAATACCTCTCAACATGGTAGCAGAGCGTGGTTAGACACAAAACATTAGACTGTGTGATGTATGGTATGTTCCAGCAATAAACAAAAACTTATTTTCTGTACTTGCTGCGCAAGACAAACTTAAGAAGAGTGTCTTCACATCTGAAAGAGAATTTTGTCAATTGATAGTAGATGGAAAAATTAATTTAATTGGCACAAGAGTCAAGAATGGAGGACTGTATAAACTAAATGTAAAGACAATTATAAATTCAAATCCTGAATTGAACTCACTGTCAACAAAAAACATTTTACAACTATATCATGAAAGATTTGCTCACCAGAATAAAATACATGTGAAGCAATTGATTGAAAAGGAACTTGGTATAAAAGTCAAACTCGATTCTGAATTATGTACAGGATGTGTTTATGGTAAAACACATAGACATAAATTTGGAACAAGAGCTCGAGCTAAAGCACCAGGAGAGATTATTCACACAGATGTATGTGGTCCGTTCCCCAATTCATTCAAAAAGTTTTGTTATTTTGTTTTATTTAAAGACGATTACAGTAAGTTTCGTCATGTTTATTTTATCAAGCACAAGTCTGAAGTGAAGGATAAACTAGTGGAAATGATAAACGAAACAAAGACTACTGGTCATATTATAAAGACAATTCTCAGCGATAATGGAGGAGAATTCCAAAATGAAGCTGTGAAGAAGATCTTAAATAATCATGGCATACAACACCGTTTGACAATGCCGTATACGCCGGAGCAGAACGGGTGTAGTGAGAGAGACAACAGAACTTTAGTAGAAGCTGCTCGTACTTTAATGCACGCTCACGAAGAACTTCCACTCTCCTGTTGGTCTGAGCTTGTCAACACGGCTGCTTATGTTCTGAATAGAACTGGACCGACTTCTATAGAAGGAAAATCACCGTTTGAGTTATGGTTTACAAAGAAACCCTCAATCAAACATTTGAGAATCATTGGCACTGAATGTTATGCTCATGTTCCAAAAGTGAAGAGAACGAAAATGTCCAGAAAAGCTCAAAAATGTATTCTCATTGGTTATGATGGTGATGACGGTTATCGGTTACTAAGCATAAACAATAAATCGAATCCAACACTGATACGGTCAAGAGACGTAATATTCAACGAGTCAGTCATCAGATCTATTGGATTGGAGTCAGATATCTCTGAAACAGAAAAACAAAGTCCAATTGTTGAGATGGAGGTTAATTTTCCTCAAACTAGAGAAAATCATCCAATGTTAAATGCAAGGGAGGAAATTTTACAAGATGCAACTATTTCAGATGTGCCTCAAACATTGAATGATGGTGCGAGTTTTGAAGAAATAATTCCCAATTTTCCTACAATATCGGATGAACCTAGTAGAAATGAAGAAGATTCTAATGAGTCCTATATTACGCCTGAATCATCAGAAGTTGATTCAGATGATGAACAAGGAAATTCTACGATAAGGAATCTAAGAGATAGATCGACATTGCGACCACCACAACGATTTGAAGATTTTATTATGTCTACTATTGTTAGTGATTTTGATGAACCCAAATCATACAAAGAAGCAATAAAAAGTCCTCAGAAAGCGGAATGGTTAAAAGCAATGGAAAGTGAACTAAAATCTCTACAA
The DNA here is from genome assembly GCA_950005105.1 of Lycophotia porphyrea. NCBI lineage: Eukaryota > Metazoa > Arthropoda > Insecta > Lepidoptera > Noctuidae > Lycophotia > Lycophotia porphyrea. Next base: position 1,047,526 of record OX465392.1, read on the forward strand.
GAGAATAAAACTTGGATTTTGGTAGATAAACCAAAAGACAGAAAACTGATTTCTTGTAAGTGGGTGTTTAAAGTTAAAACCCATTGTGATGGAAGTCTTGACAAACATAAGGCGAGATTAGTAGCAAGAGGCTATACACAAAAGAAAGGAGTTGATTATAGTGATACATTTAGTCCTGTTGCTAGAATGGCCACAATAAGATCGATTCTTAGCATCGCTGCAAATGAAGGGTTATCCCTCAGACAGTTTGATGTAGCAACTGCATTTTTGAATGGTTCATTAGATGAAGATATTTACATGAATCAGCCAGAAGGATACAGTGATGGTACGACTAAAGTATGTAAGTTGAAGAGAAGTTTATATGGTCTCAAACAAGCTCCAAGATGTTGGAACAAATGAATTGTTGATTATTTGAAAGTTTTAGGATTTAAACAATGTGACACAGATCCATGTTTGTTCATTAGAAACCGACTTAACAACAAGATAATTATTGGGCTCTATGTTGATGACGGTCTAATAGCTTCAACGCACCCAAAGGAATCTGACAAGTTTTTGGCAGAATTGAAACGGAAGTTCAAGATAACCACAAAACCAGCTTCTTACTTTCTGGGTTTGGAAATCTTCAACAACAACGATGGTTTCATCAAAGTCTCTCAAAAACATTATGCTCAAAGGCTACTGGAACGCTTTGGTATGAGTGATAGTAAAGCCGTTAGTACTCCAATCATCAAAGAAGCACAACCGGCACAACCATGCTCAGTAAAAGAGGATGAAGTTAAATTTCCCTATCGTGAAGCTGTTGGTGCGCTAGCTTATCTAATGACAGGTACTAGTCCGGACATATCATACGCTATTAGCGTCGTATCCAGGAAACTTACAAATCCCTCTTTAGAAGATGTTAACAAGGTTAAACGCATACTTCGTTACATTCAGGGAACCCTAGATACAGCAATTGTATACAAAAAAGGATACAAAACTGGAATCTTGGAATGTTTTAGTGATTCTGATCATGGTGGAGATTTCGATACAGGACGCTCTACTTCTGGAATCTTATGCGTGTATGCAGGAGGAGTAATCTCTTGGGCAAGTCGTAAACAGACTTCTGTAGCTATCTCAAGCACCGAAGCAGAACTTGTTGCAGCTAGTGAAGCGGCTCGTGAGATAGTTTGGCTAAAGAGACTTTTCAATGAAATAACTACTTTGATAGAAGTCCCTACTTTACAAGTTGATAATGATGCTGCTATAAAGCTTGCACAAAACCCAGAGTTACATCGTCGCACAAAGCACATTTCTATTAGACATTTTTATGTAAGGGAATTAGTTACTGAAAAAGAACTTCAAGTAAAGTATGTTCCCACAGAATACCAGTGTGCTGATATTTTGACTAAGCCTGTGCATAAACCCAGACTGGATCTAATTTCAGGAATGGTGGGACTTATAAGATAAAGATTATCGAAAAAAGGGAGGATGTTGAAGGAGGTTTTTCTCTCAATCTTTGCTTTTTATAATATTTTGTTTTTACCCTGTCATTCCTGTTATGTCAATATGAATGTTTCCAACATGTAATACGTTTTATCATTTCGATCCATAAAAATACCTCTCAACAGATTTTACTTCGCTCCTTTAGAAAATTTGGCCACAGGGCCCACCCATCCCATCATATACCTACCGCCGTAATAAGAAATTTTCTTTTACAGTCTGGTGTCCCGAAAATAACGATAAATATTTGTAACGAGCCTATTTCTGCTGATCTTGTGATTGCTAAGAGGGAGTTTATCCTGCTGGGCACACTATCGGGTGTGTGTGCATGCATCCACACCGCTAACAACATGATAGTGTGGCGCTGCATGCTTGCCAGCCCCGTATTCGCGAGCCCAATGCTGTACGACGAAGATAAATACGTCATGTTTGCCGAAGTCGCCGGCGATATACACTGCAGAACTGTAGAGAAGGGTATCAAGGTAATCACACCTTAGTACAGTAATAAACATGTAACAGGTCCTGTTAGTAATATGGCGCATCACTCATATTGATAACTGAACTTGCATGCTCTACAAAGCTGTACCATATCTAATACTCAATGCGTCATATTGACGGATGACATTAATAATTGTGTACCTAATCTATTGTGCTGCGAAAAAGTTCAAAAACCCTTATCTATTTGTCTGCTTGATAAGAATAGTCAATGCATAAATTGAACATACTTTGTTATTTCAGATCTGGGAATATGCAGGTGCAAAAGGAAATATATTTTCTTCAATCTATGTGAAGTCAATTGATAGGCTGACATGGCACATGGTGTTTGGTTGCCACGACAAAAAGGTGTATAACCTTATTATTAAGAATTTTCAACCAAGTCTGCTTTGGAAGACTGATCTTTCTGCTCCAGTTTACTCAACCCCTTGTGGTCTGAACGACAAGCTGATATTAGCCGTATCAAATAATGGAAAACTATGTGTCCTAGATGCAGAAAATGGAATTGTATTAGAAGAACTCAGTTTACCAAATGAAGTATTTTCCTCACCAGCTGTATATGGCGACTACATATTTATTGGTTGCAGAAATGACCATCTGTATGCAATTAAATATATTTTGAACTTGTAAGTTGTGATTTCATCTAGTCTAAAAAATAAATTGGTGATATTAAAATTAATTAAAAGGTTAAGCATAAATTGCCTAATAAGCATAAGGAAAAATATTGCTTTGTTGTTATTATTTTGTTTCAAAATAAAACACGTCTCATTATTATTATAACTTTTATTCATGATCTTACACAACATATAGGTATAGTGAGCATTCATAAATTTTGACTTGTTACAAGTATGATATGGTTACAGAATCAAATGAATACCAAATTGGAATGCATAACATCTGGTACAAATAACCTACCACTTGTGCAGATCACATAGCTTTGTATACTTAAAAAGCAGCTTTAAATAAAGTATAAATTCCTTTAAATAATATTTTATTTTTGGCAATAAAATGCATAAAATCAGTTTTGGAACCACTGGGAGCGTTGTACATACATTAATGATCTACTGCCAATACACCTAAGCTCTTAAAATGATAACCAAAAATCCCTAGTGTATTGCTATTGTTGCCAGAACAGTTCTTAAACAAATATACAATTAACAAGCAATGTACATAAACATGATATTATCATTATAACATAATTCACTGTTCCTCTTCTCCTAGTTCAACTTTTACTTTGGAGAAGTCAAAGTCTTCACCTGTTCCATACTTGTATATCTTAATTACATCTAAACAAGTAGTCTCAAAGTGTGTGGTAGCATCATAAGACTCTGAAACAAAGATCTGGCTCTGAGTGCCGTCATCAAGGGGCTCATAGTAGTCTGTCACCGACACAAACTTCTGTCGGATAAGCCCAAGCAGATCCAAGCCAGGCTTGATCTCGCTCTCTGGGTCATTGGTTTCAACAGTGGTAGACACCATGGCAATGAACCAGCCCTTGGCAGCGACTTGGTGTGTGTATGACACAACAGAGATATAGATGTCAGAATGCCTGCCTACTTGCTTCTGAGGAATGATAATCTGGGTGGACAAAGCATCCTTTGTGTTTGGTATAGGATGATCCAATAAACAAATGCAACGGATCACCTGAGCCTTCTTGCGGACACGGTCAGGAACGTAGCTAGGGTCGCAGTACACTTGTTTGCACTTGGCAATTTCATTGCCAGAGCGTACTCCGACTACTTTGCCACCTTCTCCCAGCACTATCTCATCTATAGGTTTGTCCAGCATGTAGGTACCTCCATAAATAGCAGAGAGGCGAGCAAAGCCTTGAGGCAACTCCCCTAAACCATACATAGGGTACAAGTATGGAGACTTGCCATATCTTGCGAGTGAGTCAGAGTACAATTTTATACGGCGGATGGTTTGTATAGCTGGTTGTTGAAGGTAGTTATCATTGAGGTAAAGGGCCAGAGCGTGTCCAGTAAAGTCTTGCGTGTTTTTATCAAGGCCAAACTTATCATACAGTGACTGCATGTTGGCCGTACTTGGGTCCAAATCCTTCCACGTCTTCGAGTCATCCTCCTGGAAGTCTTGAACATAAATGAGGAAGTTTCGGAAACGTCTCTTTTCGAACATCCCCATCAGATCTGATGCCAGCGCCTCTTTCTGGTCGACGGGCACTTTTGAAATCTTTCCACCTTTGTAGACATAGCTGCCCTCGACAGACTTGAATTCCAGGTATCGTGTCACGCCCGTGTGAATGAGCAGTTTCACAAGGAGCCCATTTGCCATCAACAGCTTGGGAATCAAATCTACATTCCAGTCGCGACCTCGGCCGTATGTTTCGTCGGGAGCCGGTGCGTTGAACTTTGCGAACAATTCTTCTAACGGGGTAATTGACGCAGATTCACCACCGTAGTACTTATTACGATCAATGTGCAGTACCTTTTTTCCGGACACGGAGAGCATTCCACTTAGGATGCATTCCTTCAATCCCGTTCCCAGAACTATCGCATCGTATTCTTCATCCATGTTGAAAGATATAAAAGAAGATTTTCCACTTAGAAATTACAACCGGGTGGTAAATGTCAAAATGTCGGAAAGAATATGGCCGACATCGATGATGACGACGTGTGAGCTAGTGTTGCGCAGGTAAATATTTACAATCAGTCGATAGTCATTATTTTTTTTATGGCAACTGTAATAAAAATACATTATCAAGCCTATTTCAGGAATTTTGAGATGATAAGTTTTTAAAACCGTTTAAAATTATTATGCTTGTCTTTTTTCAGTTTTTCTTTGTGTACAACACTACCAATAACACTAAAATATTGTCAAAATTAGACAAATTCTTCATTGAAAGGGTGATCAAAGGTCGTTTATGTATGTACACATACATTTTGAATACCCTGTTTTTATAAATTACAATTATGACAGCAGATCAAATTTTGTTTAGTTTGTCAGCACATACATACCAAACCTCAAAGCTCATATGCATACATCAGGCACGGCTGGAGCTTCGGTCTAAGTATTCACTCTTTGTTGGGCTGCAGAAATGCATTTGAGGCCTTATTTGCGCAGCTAACAAAAAACTACTCAATTAAACTAAATTTTAATGTCCTCAAGCCCGTGCCGCGTATTACATGACAAAGGCTGGTGTCATTCTAATTGTATAATATATTAATATAATAGGCATATAATAGGCAATACTGCAATGAAAACAACAACTGATTACTCTTACGACTGGCTCCATAGAGGAATAATCTATAGTGACTAACTAACGACACCGCTGAGCTTGCCCCACTGACAAAGTGTATTGGCCATTTCATCATCATAATCTTTATTTGGCTAAAAGAATAACAATCTTACAAAAAATTAACACTTATACCAATTTTTTATATATTATAAATATAAGCTAAAAGATTGGATACCAAATTAGTAACTCAGTACACAATAACAAATTCTTGTTAGGAAACCGATTTACGCTGACCCCCGTACTAGTTATAAACTGTATAGCGGTAGAACAGGTTTCCTCGTTCTCTCTTAACAATGTTATAATAACCCTTATTCACTTAGTTTATTTTATTTTATTTGACCACACACGTTATATAAAACTTGTTCATCCGGCAACCACCACCATTGCGTATTATTTTATATGGTTAATAATTTGTTTTTATTAAGACTGAACTTTTATCTTTTTACACATACACAATAAAACAGTTTAACCTACTGATAATACTAACAAGCAACTGATAACTGAATTAAAAAAATTGGTTGCCTGTAAAGTCGGTATACGGGCGAAAGTTTTACGTGACAACGACTTTGAGTGGTAAAATAATTTTAATGTGAATATTCATTCGTATAGTAGGAAGAAGGATGAAATAATAGTAACAATTTAAAACATTTATTTATACAAAGAATTATACAATAACAACACACAGCGCAATTTTGGCGCCAATTCACCATCAAGTAACCTCACTTTTACAAATCACTCGCACATAAAATATAACCAAATACCAATAAAACGATCACTTTTTATGTCTGTCTCTCTCGCTCTTAGGCGGGCTAACCATGCCCGAGTGGAAGGGACGCGTGCCTCTCACTCGCTCTCATTGTGAGCGCATAACGTGAGCGGAGCGTAACGCAGTTTCTTGAAGTGTCACCCGGCAAACCAATTTATAAGACGTTGTCACGTCAAAACATTAATATTTTTTACTTTATTCATTCATTCCCATTGTCCGAGCCCTATGCCAAATCACCTACTTGTTAGCCCCTGTATAGCTATTCACAAATGCTTTGATTCAATTTCTATTCGACAAGTCGTATGTCTATCCTTTTTTGGCGTTACGAAATCGAACGAGATAGACATACGACTTACCGAATCGTAATCGAATCGAAGCGTTTGTGAATAGTTATACTGTACTGCGTTTGAGCTACCAACGTATGTACATACAACGATATTTTTCTATCGTTGCGGCGCGGTGCGCGGCGGGTAGATATTGTGCTTAAATAATAACATTAATGCACAATGTCGAAATTTTGTGATAAGGAAGAACTAATAAGAATAACTAATATTATAAATGCGAAAGTAAGTTTGTTTGTTACCTTTTCTCACCTAAACCACTAACCCGATTAAATTTTGATATACGTTGTCAGGTAAAGACACCAACAGGTCAACCTACCGATTATCTCAAACAACCTTGAACCTAATGCTACAGATATAAAGTTGAAAATCTATTATAGAAATCTGACAGATTGTAGTAGCTTGATGTGCTGGCGTCTGTACATACAGCAACAGATATAGTGTACCTACTTTTCATCTCGAAAAAGTACTGATCCTGAGGAAAACAACAGTAACCTTCTTATGACAATATTTATTTATTTATTTGGATATCCAAGAAAAGATTCACCGCACTGCAGTCTTAAAGGTATTTTCTTGCGCACCGGGTCACGCGAGCAAGTGAGTGATCAAGCTGATTGGTCAGTTTTTGCAGCTTGCCAATTTTGCATTTTTCCATAGAAATAAAACAGTTATTATGTGACAGACCTATCATTTAGATGATTGGACGAATTACGGTGAAAGATCTGCTATTTTCGATGCAAATATATTATGGCTACCCGTGACTTTCTTTTTTGAAGATATAAAAACGTGATAAAACTATATAATTTAAGATACATACTATTTGCATTAAAATTATGATTCATACTAAGAGACTGTTTTGAGTAATATAATTACTAATATATTTCATGAGAATAGATATTTTAAAGTAGATTAGTGACCAATTTACACTTAGGTGACAGAAAATGTTCTTGCGGGAAAAATATTCAGCGATTCGCTCCTTGCTTTTTCCATAGCAGTGTCCTCTACTGACTAGCTAAGATTGGCTCGGCATCACTACAACCCCTTACTGCGGTACGGATAACATCGATAGATTAAAAAAAAAGCACTTATTTTGTTGTTGGCAAACCCAATTATGTTTTGTCATGTTTGGCGACCAAGCAGGCAATGAAAGAAATGTCATGTGTGTCAGTCAGTCATTGAGTTCAGTCAGTTAATTGTCTCGTGTTTTTGCTTGTTTTTAAGTTTTGTTCGTACTCTGTTGTGTGATAACGCTCCGTGGTGGTCAGATAATTATTTTGAAAGTTATAAGAATATGTATACACGGGCTACTACAAAACTTATCTGTTCGTCTAGTGACTATTGCAAATAATTAAGTTAGTGATGTGTGAATCTGTGAACGGATGACTTCCTACCATATGTTTGATTTCATACGGTACATTCTCTCTAAATCACGTTCAACAAAAACATCTGAACGGTGTGGCGATACAATAGTTTTAAATGAAAGGTAACAGTGGGGTGAACACCATTCAAATGAATAAAAATGTCAACAGAAGGCAGTGGAGAGACACCTTCTATCGTGCCATGTTTACCCGGGGCACCGGAGCAGACTTACCTGTTTCCGAAAGCGAAAGGACACTCGAGGTCTGTAAGTCATGGAGGCACTCCTATGCTCGCGGGCAATCCCGGTGCGCCACGGCCATCGCTCAAGTCGGCGATGCGCGGGCACCAGCGCGCGCTCTCGCACGGGCAGATCGGCGAGGGCGGCCGGCCCAGCAGTGGGCCAGGCCACAGCCGTGCCGGGAGCCGCACAGACTTCATCCTGCCGCCTGGGCACCGCGACCGCGAGCCACCCGCACCCAGCGCTGCTCCGCGCCTGGGCTCTGTGCGCATCCACTCACGCCAGGCTTCTCGCTCCGACTCCATCTACACCATCCGGCGCACGTCTGTCGTGGGCCCCTGGAGACGAGCTGCGTTCTGGCTATTGCGGCGCCAGCAGCCCAGCATTGATATCAGGCATATCTCTGTCACCCCTAATCTCCTGGTGCCAGATAAAACGCCACCCAAAGATCACCCCAATGGGAATAGATGCGACAATAAAATTAGGACTACAAAATATACTTTACTATCATTTTTACCCAAGAACTTGTTTGAACAATTCCACAGGATTGCAAATGTGTACTTTATATTCATAGTGTTGTTGAACTGGGTGCCTGCAATCAGTGCATTTGGTAAAGAGATTGCGATGCTGCCCGTGTTGTTTGTGCTTGGTGTGACGGCTATCAAAGACTTGTTTGAAGATCGAAGAAGACACAATTCAGATAAAAGGATAAACAATTCATTTTGCAGAGTCTTCAAAAAGTAAGTCCTTTTATTTATATGCTTAATCCATTTAGTATTATTCTTTGAATTGGATATTGTTCATTACACTCTGAATGAAGATGTATGAAACTACAATTTTGATTTTATGTAGTTGAAAAAAAGTTAATACTTGATACCACTGTGTTTCATAAAGTACTATGGTACTGTTTCTTATGAATTTGAGCTGTTGACCACTGTAAGCTACAAGCGACTTGCAACCTATGAGCATAGTTAGTCATATTTCATTTTCTAATATAGTATGTAGGGAGAAATATATTTAAGAGTGAAAGGTAACAATCAGTTTATATCAAATAGTATTGTGTATTCCTTAACTGTGTTGAGGAGCTTGGCAGTTGCTTTATGTAAAATACTGGGATTCAGCTACGTAGTAGTTAAAAGTTTACACAGACTGACCAACAACAGCCCCCTTGGCCTATGTGGTCTTCTTGAACAACCAATCCAGATAAAATAGCTCGCACATCAGGCAACACAGATGTAGATTGGTTGTATGAAATATTTTGCAGCATCTGATGTACAAACAACACAACACAATTAAAAAGTTATTAACATTTGTTTGCATTACAATTTAAAACTGAAATAAACATGAACATAAGTAGTAAATAACACTTCCTTTTTTAGGTAGTCGTGTAATCAGTGCTCATAGGTGTCAGTAAAAGTAGATAGTGTTGACTAATAATAACAGAATACAAAAAGAGGCCTCGACTTTCGCTGGTCGATTTTTATGACTTGTGTGGGAAGGTAGGCAGTGAGCATAAGGCATACCTACACGTCTATTACGTAGGCTTTAAGTCACCAGTGAATGGGACTTCTAGGTAGGTAAACGTCATAAACGTGATTCATTGGTGAAACGCGAACAAACCCGAAAATACCTTTTCGAATTGGTTCGCGTTCAACGCTTCAGAAATTTCAAATTATCGTGCTTAGCCCATAAACGACTAGCCAGTAGTTTATGCCATCTACCCTACATATTTTAATGGTAACCTGTCGTTCTTGCCCACGTTCGCACGGGCTCCGTAGATCGGAGCGACGTTTTTTTTCCGGGCTCAGAATTTTCAACGCACGCACCACCTAGAGTATGAAAATTCAGTGCACGGTAAAAATTTGCCTCTGGTAAATTTGCCTGTCGGTCGTGCACGAAGGGTTCCGTACCATTAACCGAAAAAAAAACACGTTTCTTGTATGAGGATAGATTTTTATTATTTGTTGTTATAGCGGCACACAGTGGAACGAATGTATGGGAGCGGTTGGACGTAGACATGTCCGAAAAATAAGAGTAAAATTATGACAAACTAATGATGCCATCTTATTCGATTACTTAATGCCTTCATAAATTGTGGTGATGAATTTCTTCATAACTCCCATATTTCGGGAGTAATTTGAGAAAATGTGAAATTTTACTATGAAAATGAGTGTATCGAGCTCTCTCCCTCCTGATTCCGGGCTTGTTTCAAGTACCGGTCTCTAATATCGTAATGCTATTACTAAGAGCTATATTTAATACTAAGACACATAGTGCGCCAAATGTGCACTTTCTGGGATAAAAGGAAATGAAAATTTAAAAAAAAAACGTTTTTTCCCCATTTGTATTTACTTTAAACCGCAGACAGACTTATTAAGAGGTCTATAAATATATTATATATATACAGAAATATATATTAACAAAAATATTCACAAGAACTGATGAGAGTATGACTTTTAAGTAAGTTGATAATAAATTACCTAGTTTCATTAAAAGTACAATAAATAATTAAGATGTAAGCTCTAATTTACTAAGTTACACATTTTAAAACAATAACATCATTTAATTATCTTCGTCATCATCATCATCATCAATTAATTCAAATTCAGAATCGATGTCCGCTAAATCATTTATGTTAACAAATTCGATATCACTTTTCTCAGAATCCGTAAGCTCATAAAATTCCTTAAAAGAAGATTTTTTTACAAACTTATTTCCTTTTGGACGGATACTTGTAACAAGTGGATCAGAAGACAGTAAAAGATTGTGCATAATATCTTCATTGCATGAGATACTGCTATGCTTTCGAGAATGCCCCTCTCTATATTTTCTAAAATCTTTATTTCTAGCCTCAGATGCCTCTTCGGATAGAAAACCAATGGGCACAATTGACATGTTCTGAACTATGTCTGGCCCATGCATTAAAATTTTATGAAGTGAAGAAGGCATATAATACCATGGGTATAACTCCACGTAAAGCTTAGCAGTATCAAAGCAGAACTCTCGGAATTTAGTTACGTTGATCTTCTCTCCTGATGAAATACACTGCAAGATCACACAGATTTTTCTTAAAAGCATAGCATCTATTCCGGTCAGTTCAGCAGATTTAGTGTAGTTTTCAAAAAATCTCCTTGCCGAGTTGCCATTGTTGGTGGATCCACTGCCTTGTTTCACAACATCGAGAAGTAAGCCCGTTTCTCTTCTTACAGCCTCTTGAACTCTTTTCTTCCTGTCATCAACTTGCCTTTTTGCTATATCACCCCTTACTTGCCATGATTTTATGTCTAATTTGTAGGAAATGTGTAATAAGCATTCCATTGAGCGAATCCAAGCGTGAAGGGTGCTTAAGCTATATTTATACATGTCCTCGTTTGCGTGTTTATCTTTGATTAACTCTAAATTATTCATTTCTTTAGGACAAGCCTTGCATATGTCACACACTGAAGAAATATCGGATATAATGGAATGAATTTTACCATCAATCATTGTCAACAGCAGTTGGTGTTTGACACTAATTCCATCAGTGATGGTGGATGGAGTTAAGGCTTCAATCTCTGCTTCGATTTCAGCCATCTCTCTCTGCACATTTTCTTTGGTTTCCTTTATAAACTTAAACAATATTGGCCGGCAAAATGAAGTGGAAGATGGTCGCTCGTTTTCCCAAATTGTTACACCTTTTGAGACGAGCCGCAGTGGTACAAGACTAATCATAAAATTACTAGCAAGATCGATTTGCTCATCTTCACTCGTCCTTTGATGATAAATGCTTTGGCTAGATGATCCGTCAAAACCCCATTTGCTGGTCAATACGAGCTGTTGATTGGGATCAACAGGGGTTTCTAACGACCTAATAAGTCTTCTTGAGGTTAAATCCATCAAGGCTTGTAATTTGATTTTTGCAGAGCTCTCTGTAACTGTGAGATCTTCTTTGGCCGGATAGCACTTAATTTTTTCTTTAACCAACATGTAGTAACTCGGGTATTGAAGAGCTCCTTCTTGAGTGTTGAAATCCCGAAGAGTGTTATAGCGCCATTTCGATAAGTTCATCGATACATAAAGAGCCAATGCCTTCAAAGGGGATATTTCCCGTACCTGAATTGATTTACCTTCAATGAAGGCTTTGATTTTTGAGGCCTCTTCTGGATTCTCCGTCAAGTATTTCATAACATAAGCTGTATCGCTTTGTCCTGCCTTTTGAAGCGCCCTTTCGGCCGAAAACATAATTTCAGCGCTGCTACTGCTGCATGAAAGACTATCTTCAGTGCGTCTTCTTTTTTGCCGGTTACTAAGGTCCTCAAAAGATTTACGAGGACTAGGATGTGTACAAGTTGAAGCATCAGATTTAGCAGGAGAAATTATGGGCTCGATGACGTCACTTATATTTTCTGTAGAAGGTTCCATATTTTCATTCTGTAATTCCGGCCATTGAATTGCAGCCTGTAGCCAAATCTCATGTTTCTTCCGAAACTTATCTGTGCTTCTTCCAGACTGTGTCCATTTTGCATAAATGCGGTAGCAAAATCGACGACACCAGTCTTTTAAACTTGTTTCAGCACTTTCACATAACTGAACACAACTGTTATCTTTTAAAACACTGAACAAATAGTTAAAGTCGCGTAAATCTTTATGTGCAACAATACAATAACGACTCAAAATGAGCTGGAATTTGGTAGTTTGGTCAACTAATTTATTAATATTTAGTAAAATGGTTTTTCCTGCTGATATAACTGTTGTTTGGGAACGTAGGTACCCAGTAACTACTTCCTTGCAAAAGTAACTCTCGGAAACCCCGAGAACGTAAAATAATTACGAACATATCGCACGCACAAAATACTGTAAATAATACCGTCTTATCTTAAACATTGTTAAAACCCAGTATTTATTAGGTTCCTACGGCAAACAAATATTCGATAACCTCGTAATAGTCGACATTTTCCTACTGATATGACTAACTGAAATGAATAAGTATAATTTATATTTTACAGACACACTTACTTTAATCTCTAGCAGTGGCGAAGGTTCCATACAACTCGATTCCTACCGGCTTCCCTTTTAAAAATGGCACTGTCAGTATTCTATAGACAAATAATATAATCACATGAAAGACATGTACTCCGGCTTACCTCTTACAAAAATTGACCCTTCGCTACTGATCTCTAGGTCCCAAATCATAACCGACAAAGATTCTTCTGTCCCTGGTGCACCAATCCACCGACACCACCACCCCCCCTACCAAGGTGGCTCGGATTCCTGCTCGACAGGGCCAAAAAGTAGATTCAAAGCGGCGCGGCGCGGCGCGGGCCGCACGGTTTCGCGATCTAGGTGAAAAAACCAACAAAAAAAGTTCTAATTAAAATTGTCAGAGTTGTGTAAAGGGGAAATACGGCGATAACCGCTAATGTATATTATGTCATTGTGTTTGTGTATTCAGATGGCATACTACCACAAAACAACATTTAATTAAAACCTGTTAAGTTGTTAACGTAAAAGACCATCCATCTTTCAATCATTGGTTATTTGAACTTATCAAAGTGAGCACTTAACCGTTTATAATTCCATTACATGTACGATTTAAGTGCGGCCATTAACTTGGTTGATATATTTTTGTAGTGTTGACATTTTGTTTGAATTTTATTGTTTTTAAGTTTTTTTGTTGGGAAACGAACCGATATTAAGTGGTCTCCGTTACCTATGGTTTTATGGACCTCACATCCAACCCGATTGCACCATTGATATTTTTGTTTGCTAATTTCTATCAGAGAGTTATCTTAGTTGTCTGACATATATATGCCCCATTTCTGGGTTGTGGTTTTCCTCCGTTTAATTTATTTTACAGCACTGTTTTCACTCTCATCATAGCCTTTCCTACTGCTGAGCCCCCAATCCAGTCTTTCCACGTCGAGATATCCAAGTCCTCCTCCTCAGACTTAAATTCAAAGCATTTATTTCAATTAGACCATAGTAGGCATTTTTGAATGTCAGAAATAAAAAAACCGGCCAAGTGCGAGTTCGACTCGCGTGAAGAGGGTTCCATACGTTAATCATCTATAAGTTAACGCAAAAATATTTATTTCAATAAATATTAATAATAAAAAATAAAATTTAATTAATATTTTTTTATTTTTTTTATTTTTTTTTTCTATTACTTTTAATACCATAGATTTCTTATAGGTTTTCCTGTAATCTATAGTAAACTATTTTTGTATTTTTTTCAAAATTTCCGGCCCTGTAGTTTCCGAGTTAAGGGGGGGAACGGTCAATTTCCGCCTATTTCTTAAATAACTTCAAAAAATTATTATTTTTACGTTCATTAAAATTGGAAACGGAACGGAACGGAATTGTTAATTAAAATTATATAACAAAAAATATATTTGAGATGCTCACACTGAACCCTTTCATTTGATATATGTAACACGAAATAGTTGCAAACTTTTTGTTTTTCTTTTTCTAATTTACCCCCGAAAAGTGGCCGTTACACGTCTGTATTAGGGTCACCGACTTACATGTTTTTGTACCAAAATTCAACTGAATCGATCGAGTTGATTCGGAAAAAATCAGCTGTGACAGACGAACAGACAGACACAGACAACCGAGTGATCCTATCCGTTTTTTTTCAAAAAAGAGACTAAACCCTAAAAACAAAGAAGGCGAAGCTACAACCACAGACACAAGGCATAATAACTTGTGAAAGTACTGTAGTTGCCCATTCCAAAGCGTAGATCTCTATGGTGAAGAATGGGCAGACTCCATGGACACTCTTTTCAATCAAAATATTTTTACAAGATCTCCTTTATCTTACATACGTTAGTTAACTCACGACTTATTCCAATGCGAGGCAGAATCAGAACCCCACCTGTTATGATCCTTACGTTGTATTTACGCTTCCTCCTATTCCATATTATAATTTCAGAAATAAAACTTCATAATGTATAAGCTGTAACCTAAATACAGGTGAATATGGGGTCTGCGTGTCGTAATTGAGCTTAGGTTCTCATGTCCATAGGGCATCACATGAGGAATTCATTCGACGTACAGTAAATTTCTTATGATGTTTGCTACACCAAGCAGTTGGGCGGTTCGGCCACTCCGATTCATAAATAAGCCATAAATATTACACGCGTTTGATGGAAACTGAACATGTTTGCCGTAAATAATCCGATATTCATTTATTCCATTAGAGAGTATATCGCTTTTCTCTTCCGAAAGTTCCATTTTCTTTTCGTTGAAGTGATTTTTACGAAGGAAACATTTTCAAACATTCTCTAATTATGTACGTAGTCCTGAACGGAGTTTATAAGATCCTAAGGGAAACTTCTGCAGAATACATATAACCCCGCTAATTAGGCACATAAAGAAGTTTGCCTTGCGATGTAAACGTTGATTCAACATCTACAACAACAAACATTCAACATTTCATTTCAGTTCATTCAACATTGATCAAAAGCACTTCAGTTTTTGGTGGAAAGAGCACTAATGAGGTTCGATTAAATTGATTTTCCACGAAGACTGTCTGTGTATAACAATGACCTTAATATAATAATGATTCCTGGTAGCGTTTAGCAATAAATAAACATAGAATATCAATAAATTTCGTACAACAATGTATTTTTATGGACCAGTCCATATTTGCAGTCGCTCAACATGAAAATGTAAAATATGATGTGATATTGTAGTGATTGAGGTGAGCTTGGTCATGGATATAACGAGCACATGTAAGGCCAAACAGAACTACAGCTACAGGCAATTCGAAGCACGTGCTGTCTGATCGATGACACGTCAAAATATTTCATACACACATCCTCGTAAATATGTCATTGTTGTTACCCCCTAAGTGTTAGGTGGAGATATACCTATAGTAGGTACACCCACATTTCGCCAGTTGTTTAAGTCCCATGTAATACGGGGTGAGTCCATTGCCATCAACCGTACACAAATGCGACCACTGGAATAACGAGGTTGTCAATATATTTAATGTTCGACAAACATTGTTGAACTTCATACAGCTTTCAGGCGCGCTCCTCCTTGACTGTAATTTCAATTGATTTTGTTGAGATTGCTGGACTGACAACCTCAAGGTCGCCACTCGCAATCATTGGAGTTTAATATTTATGGCCTACACTTTGCTTAGTAAACGTTTCCTGATTTCTTGACACATAATCTATAATTATGTCAAAACTAACACAAAACTCCATAATTAGCGTATTATTTTGACGAAGAATAAAGTGCTGCATGGTTATTTTGGCGCGTGGCCATAGTTAGAACGGACGCCGCCATCTTGTTTTCCAATACAATTACCACAGACTATTTCACAATTGTTTACGAACAGCGCCCTCCTGACAATGTCATTCAAGCGCCAGAAGGATCAGCATCTTCTTACTATTAAATTAAATGAGAAAGTTAGTGAGGATGTATGAACGTTTGTTATTCTTTCACGGAAAAATTACTGAACGGATTTGGGTGAAATTTGGCACACATCTGGATTAATATACGGACTTTTTGTCGAGGGACAATGACTGGGCTCCACGCGTGCGAAGCCGCGGGCATAAGCTAGTTATAAATATATTATTTTAAACGTAAAATTACAATGTCACTTTAGTCAGTTACCTCACAACACTTTCACACCTACTCCGTGTTGATAACGATTATCGGGAGTTAATTACTATTGACACGCAAATAATTTTTTTAAATACAAACCGAGGCTTTCGTCATCATCACACACCGACAAAGAAATAATAGCTAGTTACTAATACTGTCATAGATTTCAATCTTTAGATGTTTTTCGTACCAGTTCGCGTCATCATCATTCTCCTGTCCTTTTCTCAATGTATTTGGTGTCGGTGCAGCATGTCTTCTTGCATACTTCTCTATTAAGGTGGTTGCGTCAGGGTAGCCCGCGAAATTCAAGTTTTCTTACGTTTTTTGCAACTTGCAGGTCATTGTCAGGTTGTATGCTGATGTAACCCTATTCAATGAATATTTCATAAAAAATGGACTTACAGGGTTATATTGATGATTTTCATGATTGTAATTCTGTAACTACCTACGTGTTATTGGCGCTACTCATTTTTTATCAACGTACAACCTTACACTGACCTGCAAATTACAACAAACGTAATAAAATTTGAATTTCGTGGCTTACCCTGACGCAACCACCTTAAGGCCCGCCCAAACGTCAAACGAGGGACAATGTCTCCGCGAACAGTTTGCAACAACCAATGAACAGGCACGGTCATTTCTATCCGGCGAACAAAAGTCTGTCGTCTGCGCAGGCCCTTACTCATCATCCCAGCAATCACTTTTTTTTTAGCCATAATCATCTTGTATACATAGTTTCTGGGCATAAGGTCGCGAGAAAATGTGATGAAAAGAGTGTGATTTTCGGTGGAAGTGAGAAGGTCAATTTAAATGTCATTTACAACGAAAAGGAAGCGGTATTTTTTTAAGAGGCAGAGTGAATCCAACGATTACAAAACCTTTGAATACAATAAGCCAAAGCAAATCGTCTATTAAAAAACCTTCATTGTTATTAATGGTCACTGGTTAATTAAGTCACGCTAATTTATTCTGTTTTCTTGTTGCATCTGTGTGTGTTACGTTTACGTCAAATTCATTAGATCGTATTTTCCATGGTGGAAGTGGGCGTAAAGTAATTTAATCAGGGTTTAATTGACGAAGCCACAATGACATTCGTGCTGTATAAGGTGCTGTCTTATAAAGATGTGTCCACACTGTCCACTCGTATCCACGCGGGGTCAACTTTAGGCGTAGGTTACACCGTGAGCCGAGCGAGCCGGGCAACGCATGGTTGCACCTCTTTTCATAGTTTGGTTCTCACGCGAACGGGCCGAAGCGAAATATGAAAAGAGGCTCGCCCAGCTCGGTCGCTCGCTCGCTCGCTAGCTGGGGCTGTGTGACCTGCGCTTTATCCGGAGCTAAGAAAGAGCTTCACAGTTCACGTCTTTGCAATAAAAGCGAAATCGTCTGTCCTTTATTATTTTTCGGTTCGGACAACGCGACACGGCGGGACATCCTGTCGGTCTATTGGCTTTTTTGCATAGAAAGCTCTTGCATGTCGATATGTTTTCAAAATGATAAATGGATAAATGGAAAAGTGGAAGTGCGTATAATACTAATATAATGTTGACGGTATGTAAAGATTTTAATTAGGTAACACGTTTCAATGATTTGTTTTTCCACTTCAAATTGCAGCGTTGAATTCGAAGGAGAGATATTCTGAACTAGAATTAGAATCGTTATTCATAGTCTAGTTACTGCAATGTGAAATGAATGTCGTAACTTAGCACATCCACACATTGCGTCACTCATGGAAAGATTTTTGCAAACTGCCTACTTAGCAGGTATTCACATTACACTCTTCCATAAAAGTAAGACAGTTGCTGCAACCATACATAAAGCTGGGGATACACATGCCCGTAGCTTGCAATGTTGTGCAATCTACTTGCTTGCCAGGTACAGGCATGCCAGTTAGCGTATACACATGACAGTAGCTGGCACGTGCAAGGAGCTGGTACGCTAGTGTGCAAGCTACGGGCATGTATATCCCCAGCTTTACAGCAAGACTATAGTGCCCGAAGCCTTAGTCTTAGCCAGAGCTGTACCTACCCTGTTATTGCACACATATCACCAGTTATGTTTAAATCCCATGTATTAAGGAACGAGCCCTTCATCATCATTTCAGCCGTAAGACGTCCACTGCTGGACATAGGCCTCCCCTAAGCATCGCCACATTGACCGGTCACGTGCGCCTCGCATCCAGCGTTAATCAGTCATAAATCTAATCTGCGGGCTGCTACTAGTAGAAAAACCAATAACCCGACCCGGGAATTGAATCCAGGACCTCTGCACTGCAGTAGCGAAAAAAAAAGAAAATGTTTAGGATCCACGGTACAACATACACCAACATGTTACGCTATAGTTAACATTTGAGCAAACGCCCCCTGATTTCATGCCCAATCGTTCTTTTCTGACATTTATCTCGGTTCAGTTCAGTTAATAACACACTGCATACCACGTTGTATGTATGTCTTGTTTCTAACTTTGCACCCGTGTATACTGCGTTGGCGTTTTATTTTCAAAATAATATACGTTTTTTGGAAAAAACGAACTTAAAGTTCAGTTACAGCTTGGGACATTTCTATTAAAAGTTTCAGTAGCACTAACCGTCCTGAAAATAATTAATTTACTCCAGCGTAAAGTTAATATTATTTTTTAGTAGAAATAGCATAATTTGAAAATATGTACGAGGCATACACATTCGGAACAAGCATTGGTCTGTCTCAGAGTTTATAGACCTCAGCTAATAATTCTGACTGACTCATAAACAACATTATAAATGGTTTATTAGATCTTTCAGTGACTACCTTCAAATGGATAGATCATGATCGATAAAGAAACTATTATGTCCGGAGTACATTAGCGTCGGGCTATGACTATTTTATGATGCAGTGGCATAAGTGGAAGCCTTCATGAATGCCCATTAGTGGGGGACAGTGATTACACTCCGAGAAAATGTGGAATGAGGGTGTAGATATGTACAGTCGAACGAATAGATAAGTGTAAAGGACGCTAGCTTTTTTTTTTCGGATGGGAAATCATCAAATGACTTCTCCCGCGCTGGGCAGAGCGGAAGGGAGTGTCAGACTTCTACGGACTAAAACCCATCCATGTTCCTTCCTTGCCCTTTGTGTTCCAGGGCCGCGGTATCTAAAGGACGCTAGCTTGCGACAACTTAAATAGAATTTAAGGAATGTTGTGCATTTGTCCAATAGTCTAGTCAGAGTCACTCACACATTACCAAATGTGTATTGTTTGTAAATATAATATTTAAATACTCAAATGAGTGCAGGACAGATTGCCAAAACAGATGCAATCAATTCTGTGCGGCTACCATGTTCTTTCTCAAAAATTAATCTGCTTGTATCTTGCATCATCTGTCAAAATATAAATTGTTTGCAAAACCCGGACTCATCTTTGTGTTCCGTCTTTGTTTCCTACCTAATAAGATAGGAAAAACGGAACTTATTTCTCAGTTTTAACAAAACTGTTTCGTAAAAGCTTAGTAAGTAAAAGTTTACAGAGTATGTACATACTACATTACTGCGATTCATAATTCATAGCACAGTGAAAAATGAATCTTTGTGGCCCGTGTCCTTAATTCTTTTGTCGCCTGTACTGTTTGCCTTGGACACGCAGCTCTTCTCTAACTGGGTCATTGGTCAAGGTCTACCGGGACGTGAACACAATGTCTCCCAAAGTCCTCATAATAAAATGTCTATGTGCGTGCTTCACGAACTTGGTGTTACGCTTTTAAAGGTTACAGTAAACGTTTTTGACTGTGTATTTCCGAGTATTATCTTTTAGTTGAGTTGATACCGTTTGTACGACGTTTAACGTTATCCGAATGTACTTTTTGGATTATTTTCGCCTATAATTTATGAGTCAACTGCTATTTAGAGTGCTTAGGGGGACGAGGAGATATGAGATGTTTTTCCAGTAATTTTTTTAAATCTAAAGCAATCGGCTTGGTTATAAATATGACGTATGTTCTGATAACGGTATCAGCTAGGCGATGGACGCAGATTATCTCAATGGGTTGATTCACTCCGTACGGTAACGTATTTTATCAATTATGATAGATAGTACATACAAATCAAGGTGAGATAAAACTTGTTGGTTTAACTCGATGTGCTTCGAAGAAATCCCCGAGCGATGTATCTGTTTGAATTGTTGGAATGTTTAGTGAGCACATAGCATGCCGAATGATTATTTTGTTGCAATTCTTCGATGTTTGCTCAGGTGCATCTTATTCTTTAGTTTAATTGTTTATTTTACGGTTCTGATCTCATGCAAACGTTTAATGGACACCATAAGGACGCTCAGCATTTTAACCGCGTTCTAAAAATGAAGGAGGTTATGTATTCCACTAGCATCTTTTTATGTTTCATGTACCTATGTACACCGTTTTCGCCGCGATTAGGTTCGGTTTTTTTTCATTTGGTAGATGAAGCCTGCGCGGCGCGCGGCGCACGGCGGTCCCATATACCTAAATATATTTGCGTGCTTTACTTCAGTACTTTGTGAGTTATCCTCTAAAATATGCCACTTTTTCTTCTGCGTATAGGTGATGTGCTAATAACTTCTAGTTACAATGTAATATTGATACTTGACAAGAATGTGTGACATACTTCTTCTACTTACATAAGGGTAGGGAGGAAGTTAAGTGGCAAAAAAGTAAATAAAACAAACGAAAGTCCCCGTTTTCCGAAATTAAAGTTATTTTCTACATTTTAGTGTTTTTTTTTTTTGGAAGTCGATTATTTTTTTGGCAAAAAAGTATTTTGTTGATCAGCGTATTCGAGACACTCACATAGGCACAAGATCAAAAAAAAGAAATCGCGTTTAGAAAGTAATATTTCTACAACTGCTAATTAACGAAATTGGCAATGTAACTAATCGTTACGCAGTCGTTTGTTACATCTGGACATAGCAATAAATAGTGTAGTTTTATGTCCTTTACATGTGCAATTAAATCACCAGCCAAGTTTAATGTGGTATAAAATAACGGAATCAGGAATTCCCAGTTTCATATTACCTACTTTGTTTTGTGTTTAACCAAACCCTATGTCGTATACCGAGAATAGTAATATACAAGACACAAGTCACCAAATAATAATAAGGAAAACTTAATAGATGCAGTTGTGAAAGAGACAGCAATAGATCTTCTCCATATCTTTTGCTTGCAAACTTTTTGTCAGGTTATCTGGTACCTACCATGACGTCTTAAAGCAGGAGTAATTCCAGTGTGAGATAGAGATAGCGCTAGACGACCTGTATAGCTCTGTCTCTTTTCTACACTGGAATTACTCCTGCTTTAAGACGTCATAGTAACCCACCAGGTCCCAGTTATTTGCCAATGACGCGCAAAAATATGAGGCCTAACAAATCGGGTGTCGGTACGGTTTCTATGGAAAGTATTACCCGACTAAATGAGGTAGTACCACACTACAATAACAGTCCAGAACTGTCGCTATCCCAAAAGAGTAGGTACTACCGAGTTCACCGACGGTCTACCACTTTCCACCCTTATGCTCTAAGTAATAAGGATGAATAGTGATCGACTGTCATGAACTCGGTAGTACAGTCCTCGACATATTGTCAAATTTCCTCATTCGATTTTGAACTTAACCGTCAACATTTTATGGTTTAAAATCATTTGACAGTTTAGGGTAACTTGATGTGCTGGCCACTGTACAAACATACGCGCGGTAACAGCAAATCAAGACATACTCTATCTACGCCTTATGTATAGTCGGGTGTGCATGCCAAGTATTGCGTGACTGCCTTTTATATTTTTTTGGAATAGGTCTAATATCGATGCACTGTGCAGGTCATACAGGTCACCTCATGCACGCTTGAAGCCGATACAATCCATAACTGTTGTGCCCTCTTTTAATTATAGGTTTTTGTCCTCAACGAGTGTTTCTTAACTTCTAAGAAATAATTACAAATGGTACGTCAGATTGTATTAATTGCACAAGAATATTTACTACGTGACAATTCGCGATATTAATTACAACTGTTTTGTTAAACCTGTCATTAAGGCGCTAACTCGAAACCTCGCACCGGGCGACTGATTAAGCGAGCGAAAGTGATGCAATTACTTTTGAAACGCAAAAAAAGAGAGATGGCTATAATGTAAATAAAACGACGTATGGTCCAAAACGAATTTACTCCTTTTTTATTTAACAAAATAAATGAATTTTTAAAACTACCTTGAATAAACTTGATATGATAATTCTCTTATGTTTTAAAGTAAATTCTATTGAATAACTCATGAGCGTTACGCTGCACGCTGTGATGTCGAAAAAAAGTAAAAAAAATAACAATAACTTTGCATTTTTTTTTGTATCGAGAAAATTTCATTGAATTACATGATACCTAGACCAAAGAGTTAGAAAACATACCAAAATGTCAAATCCCTATTCCACAACAAGTTACACGAAAGTGGCACGAAGGAAGGTTCATGTACAAGTTGGGTTCTTTAACCAACATGCGCAACCGCACTGTTAGTGATAAATTGATATAAATGGCATATTTCAAAGTAAAATCGAGTTATTGAGCTTAGATGCAACATATTATTTAATATGTTCTTTATGTTTTGAATTGCATCTTCATTGTAATTTTTAGCGTTACAACCGGACTGAAATTCCGAAGGACGAAACGAAAGCTTGTTCTGAATTTTAATTTGATTTATAAGGAACACCTAGGTATGTTTGTTTGACTCGCACTTGACCGGTTTTTTTATTGTTCACATGTTTAAATATATGTCGGAGGAAGTGAAAACGTAGAGTTGATTGTTGGTTGCATACGATTAATCGATAAGATTGATTGTTAATTTTAAATAACTTGCTAAATCCTAACTTAAATTGATTTGATTTATACATATTGTGTAAAATCTAACTAGTTTATTTAAAAGACACTGCATTGTATAACGTTTAATCCGAGCAGAGGATATAATATCTAGAGTAGGGTCGAAACGCCATCTTGACTTTCTTGACTTTTGTGTGACGGAGCGAGGATTGTTGGGAGAACGCTGGCTGGTCGAGGTGGATATAAAGTTGCTTATAAAGTTGAATTGGTGTCGCGAACCTGCTGCTCAAATAATTAAATTGTGTGACAACTACATACTTTGTTTTGTGCTCGCATTTATACCCCAATGACGCCCACTAAACTTCCGAACAATGACGACGAAATCCAGAAGAATGCTCCTTCTCCGACATATATTGTCTATGTAGGTAGACGTTTTTCTAGAAGTGCCGGTCAATGCACTTAAGTTCTAGTAGTAATACGTAAATGAACACATAAAAGTGCCTTACAATTTATAAGGAAAACACATGTAACAGGAACATTTTACTCAAAACGTTACGCGTACTGCGGCTGGCTTTCCGTATACAGGTCATTTTTAACCGCTACATACTCCATTAAAGGATTTAATTGTAAAAAAGATATTTAAATGAATTGTAGCTGTATGACTGAACAGGAACTGTTTAGGTTTTATTGAAATTGACCTTACTAGTTTTTGTTAGAAGGTTGCAGTGTCGAAAAGGCTAGAGAGACTAGATATTCTGAGGAAACTCCTTCAAAATGTCTATCTTCGAGATAAAATTACTCGAATATATATTTTAAGACTTGGAGGGTGCGTCATCCACGCATGAAATAAAACACTTAAAGCAAGTATGTACAGACGCCAGCACATCAGGCTACTACAATCTGTCAGATTTCTTTGATAGTTTTTCGACTTTATTGCTAAAACATTAGGTTCAAGGTTGATTGGGAAAATCTGACAGTTTCGGGAAGCTTGACCTGCTGGCGTCTGTACACAGTACGTAGGTAGCGTGGTGTGTCCACGCAACATTTGTGCAAACTTCGTGCTTGTGAACGTCACCTCATGACAATCATCACGACCGGCACAATTTCAGGGTGTTGATGCAGAATAGAAAGTCTGATTCGCAGAACATCCCATCCAAAAAGACAGATTTGCATAGTATTCGATTAATTAAAAGAAAACTGGATATTTTGAATCAGACGTTTGCCTGCTTTGTACGTGTTTCCTGATAATAGGTGTGTATTATAACATACTTTTGAAACAAATAAAAATTACAAAATAATAGCTCCTAGTATGAACATGTTACTTTTAATATTTTTCGTACGCACGAGGGTCAATAAAGTTGTACAAAACCAGTTTATGTGGATCTCTCATTGTATAAGAAATCTATACAAAGCGAGGCCACGTTATATTGGAAATGTACAGCTTCATGTGCCACTGTGTGTACATTCTGCGAATCGGAGTGTTCCACCAAACGGACCTTTATCAAATGGGGCTAACAAAAGTTTTCAACATTGCTCATGACGTTTAGAGAATTGGACATTCTGAAACTAACATTGTTGTTGACGCAATACTAATTAGGGTTCCGTACCCAAAGGGTAAAAACGGAACCCTATTACTAAGACTTCGCTGTCTGTCCCTCCGTCTGTCTGTCACCAGGCTGTATCTCATGAACCGTGAGCATGACCGTGACCGTGATCATGAGCTAGACAGTTGAAATTTTCACAGATGATGTATTTCTGTTACTGCTATAACAACAAATAATAAAAAACGAAATTATTTAATATTTTAACGGGGCTCCCATACCAGCAACGTGTTTTTTTCGGGTTATGGTACGGAACCCTTCGTGCGCGAGTCCGACTTGCACTTGGCCAGTTTTTTCTGTCCGGTATCGTTATCGTAAAACGTTTTCATAGTTACAAATGCATCCGTGCTGACGAACGTTAATCACAAAACTATAAGCTTACATACTACGGTTGCGAGATAGTGCTAAACAGTTATATGTTTGTTAGTATGTAGGGCGGTTATCTACTTTACATTTTACGTGGAAAAAACATAAATTGTTTACTAAGTCTTTGTTAATTGGTATTATTGTAATGTTCCATATTGAAGTTTCCTTAATTGCTTCTCTTGTTCGCGGGTTTGCCACGAGCGCGAGATGATTTTGATGTATTTTATTATTTAACTATTTTGGTCATTTCAGACGTGTATCAAAGAATGCTTTACTGAAATCCACAAACTGGAATTCACAGATTAAACCTTTTGTATATCAGACAGGTCATGTAGAAGTCTGCAACTCCATATCCAAAGCGCTTATTTTGCGAACGTATTAATCATCAACATATCGACGACTTAGGCTGGCCGTCCACCGGAGCGGAGCGAGGCTGCGGAGCAGAGAAGCGGAGGAATATTAACCAATAGGATTGCACAAAATCTCTACTCCTCTTCAGTGGATAATCCTATTGGTTAATATTTCTCTGTTTCTCCTCCGCTCCGCAGCCTCGCTCCGCTCCTGTGGACAAGCCGCCTTAGAGTGAAAATCTCGTTAGTGCAAAAGAACTTTTCAAGAAGAAGAAAAAACTGCGTAAAATTTTTATACGGCGTCTTTTATGATTTCTTAATAAATTAATTAATAAAAAAAACATAAAAGACGTTGTAAAAGTTACTTCTTTCACACTTACGAGGTTTTCACTCTAAGGCGTCGATACACACAACGCCCTATGGGAACTTCTCCTTTTTTGCGGTCTTGTTTTAATCCGCATTACACATACAAGGCTAAACTTTTCTAATAATTCATTAGGCTAATTACACTATAGTCTTTAGCCTGCAGTTGTCCCATGTCCCTAATTTATTTGTTGGTTTATCTAACAAGGTACTACAGGTACAGGTACAGGTACAGGTACTTGTACTCAGATTTCCAATTAACCGTTTTATAGATAAGGGTCGTTCGTTGTAGTGTTTGTCAACACTTAAAGCGACAACTTTGTAGGGTACACTGTGTACTGTGATTAAGCCAGTGGACAAATCGTTACTTAGAAAACGGACCAAGCAAAGACCCATAATTGGGTACTTTAAACGTAGGTATTTGCTGTTTTATCAGCAATCATCGTAATCCATTTTAAATCGATTTATGGAAAGAATAGAATTATTTAAATCGTTTAATTCGAACCAATAT
This sequence comes from Lycophotia porphyrea, assembly GCA_950005105.1. Taxonomy (NCBI): domain Eukaryota; kingdom Metazoa; phylum Arthropoda; class Insecta; order Lepidoptera; family Noctuidae; genus Lycophotia; species Lycophotia porphyrea. The sequence continues at coordinate 1,074,041 of OX465392.1, forward strand.
TAATAATGACTGTATCGTCGATATGATATCGGTCATTCTCATCAACAACTTATTTAATTATCATGCCTTGCCTTGTTTAAATAATAAATTTAATGATTTTGGTAGATTTATCAGCAGAAAGACAGAGTCAGCAGGAAGACTGTCTCGTTGGTCTAGTGGTCGCGAGCGCGACTGCTGAGCAAGAGGTCCTGGGTTCGATTCCCAGGCCGGGCAAAGTGTTATTGGGTTTTTCCATCAGGAATTTCTTAGTAGTAGCCACGGAGTCTGGATTTGTGCCCGGTTGATGGCAATAGGCTGGCCCTCTATTACATGGGACTTAAAACATAACTGGCGAAATGTGGGTTTACTATTAGGTACACCTCTACCCAACCCTTCGTGGATTACAGGCGTAATGTTATGTTATGTCATCAGCAGAAAATTTCGGTTAAGTACTACTACAGAAAATTATTTGTGTACGTTATTGTTAGTACTGAAATGCGCCTTATACGAAAAATGCGTTGATTTAGATGTTTAAGTCAAGCAAATAAAATGTTAATGAAGAGCTGTAAATTATAACTTTATAACAAATGTCTAACATTCATGGAAAAATATGTGGGAGGGGTGAGTGAGTAATCCTGAAATGGTTCGTCGACTGTGAATTTGATATACATATTTGACATTTTTACACGAACAAATTCAAGCTGAAGGACGCGGGCTAGCGAACTTCGGAATAATTAAAAAAATATAATAATACTAACTTTTTAACTATTAAATAAACTTATCCTTCCTTTACTAATATTTTTATACCTAAATGCGAAACTTTTGTTGTTACCTTTTCACGCCTAAACCACTGAATCGATCATCCAGAAATTTTGCATAATTATACGTTTTGAGGTGTACAGAAACGGACATAGGGTACCTTTCATCCCCAATAAAAGTACTGTTCCCGAGGAAAACAAAAATATCATTCTTATTCAATAGATGGCGCCACGTGTCTTTCGAATCATGATTGAATTATATTATTACAAGCAGAGTTCAACCCGAATAAATTGTCTAATTCTAAATTAAGTATTATTAAATTCTAATTAATCTAATTCGAGCGAAGCCACGGGATAAAGTTAGTTTCCTATAACTGAACAATGCCTTTATTGAAGTAAGTAAATCTACTCGTAATTTGTTATTTTGTTCCTACTTCTGTAACAAACTATACCTACATGGTTACAGACCCCCTTCACCTTCTTGACTAGTGACCCCTATTATGTCGTCTTTCATAAAGCCGTTTACCTCGATACCCAGATGTTTACAAGATCATTTTAACACAACCAGTTATGCTAAAACTGCATTTTCTATCATGCAAATTGAGCACTAAAATTTCGGAATTCTACTTTTAATAATACTTGGCCCGTTTTTGGAAGAACGAAGGCTAAATAAATGTACAGTTCTTTTTCCTACTGAACTGGTGAGCCTTGTTAATATTAATTTTATTATATCAAGCGTATTATGTTTGGCAAGCTAAGCAGAGCAAGCTTCCTTTCAGTCTTTACAGAACATATTTCAAAATGAAAGTTTAAAAGGATCATAGCAGGTGACTTTCTGTCAATTCTGTCTGTCCCCACAGACGTGAGTTAATGTAATGTATTTAAAACTCAAGTAACAATTAAAATCGTATCAAAAACAGTCGATATTCATAACCTCTAATTTAATTGGCCAGTAACATCATTCAGACAACTACGTAATTGCTATTGTAGTACTTATTATGAAAAGTAATTGAAATAAGCGATGGGTGTTAATATGAAGCCTAACTAATGAAACCACTAATTGCGTGCTTCGCTCTGGCCTTGACTGCGTGACCTTAGCGGCCTACGAACTAAGGCCATTGGCATTTACTACGATATATGTAAAACAGTTTTTGTCGACAACAAAAACATTGTGTGATCTGAATATTAGCCTTGATATGGAATGGGCTGCGGGACTGTTCGAAAGAGATACCGCGACCCTGGAACACTAAGGGCAAGGGAGGAACATGGATGGGTTTTCGTCTGTACAAGTCTGGCATTCCCTTCCGCTCTGCCCAAAGCGGGAGAAGTCATTTGATGATTTCCCATCGGAAAAAAAAGCCTTGATATGTAATGGTTATACTTACATCGTATGATTTACCGTTCCTGCATTTTCTGGGATCCGCACTCTAACTGAAGTCTGACTGTCTTGGAACAGTGTTGCACCTTTCAAACCATAATAGGTTAATCAACGTCATCTTCCTGCCCATGACCTGGTCTACTTGTGCTCCGCGCATCACGTTTTCTTCTTCCATTCTCCCCTGTCAGACGTCGCGTCATCATTTAAGTACTAGGTTTAACCCTGATAACAATTTCAAGCTGATAACTCGTTGAAATAAAATAACCGATAACGTGCTATTATATGACCTTTATAATCAGTGTACTCCATTCGAAAGACGGGGGACTCCCACAATTAAAAATATTTTTTATTAACGCTAGTCCAAATCCCTCTTGTCAGGTCCTTGGTTTTTGAGCCAGATTGTTATGAGCACTCTTTGACGGAGTCCCACAGGGAACTGACATTTTATTGAAGTCCCTCGGGTCTGAGTTAAGAATTATAAATATGTATGCATCATGCAATTATGAGTGGTATTATTAGAGGAGACCACGCATTGGAAAGCGTAGCGTGGAACGGCCACCTGCCAGATGGACCGACGATCTTGTTAAAACTGGAGGGAGTCGCTGGATGCAGGTGGCATTGGACCGGACACGTTGGAAATCGATCGGGGAGGCCTATGTTCAGCAGTGGACAGCAACGGGCTGAAATGATGATGATGCAATTATCCCGTAGTAACATGATGGTATTCTGTAATAAGATTCCCTAGTTACATTGTAAGAGTATGTCATCGGGTAAAAGATTTTATACCATTTTCTACATAAATAAATTTCAATGAAATTACAATGTATTGAAATTGCGCACACATCCATATCCCACCCACACACAGTTTCTCACACACATGCATAGACACTACATTCATCAAGATGTCATTTATCTTTTTACTTTTATAATATTTCTGTTTTGGTTTTATGCAAATTTCTTTGTGCTAGAATAGAAGAGACTGGCCTCCACGACACACGGAGGCCTGGTGTGGAGACCAGAGACCTATTTTTAATGTAATGTACTTCTGAGACATTAAAGTTATTTGTACTTATTATTTATGATTATTTAATCATCGATGGTATGATTGACATGACCCTCAGAATTTAACAATATTAGTAACCTAATTTTCCCGGTAAATTGATATTCAACTATTTATTTCATTTTGACTGTTCCGTGTGGTTAATTAACACTTGTATGTTGGTACTTATGTTTTAAAACCTACCTATTGGTAGAAGCCTCGCTTCCTCATATAGTATGATAGCCACGATATTTTGCCCTGATGCTAATTCTGTATTGACTACATGTTAATTGTTTGTGCTCGCTTGTTGCTGCTAATCACTTCACATTCTCTTAATATCTTTCCGTTGAACACAACAGCTTCTACAGTTGCGTTCATTTGTAACAAACTTCAGGGTTGCATCGCAGTTTGTACTGACGGCTCTTTAGTAAACTGATCAAAAATGAAAATTGGTTGAAACGCAGTCTTAACTACGATCGAACTAACGATTATTTAATTTTGAACTTTTGACTGAACAGTCTAAGGAACTGTTTCAACTTTCATATGGTTTGGATAAACGTTTGCTACACAGTCTTTATTTCCCTCACTGTACTAACAAACAATAAGACGTTTTGTGTAAACAACTGGCACCTTAATTTTTAGCATTTCTATGATTGTATGGCATCCATGACCCGGACAAGTCGCCAATGACGTCACAATCGGATTGAAACCGGACGGTTCGACCCGAAACTGTCTAAGAACCCTGTCAAACTATTATACCAAGTGTACATATCTGGGGCAATGTACTTTAGTATACACACAAAAATCGGAGCAAATACTTCTATTAATGCGTCATCGGTGAAATTTTCGTGTTATTTACAAGGCGTGTGTAGTCTAAACTCCAAAAGCTAAAATTTAAAATCTTTAATGTGAAAACAGCTATAAACGGTCATAACTCTCCACTCCCTAGGTAAATGTATGTATACGGCGGTCACTGCGACCTTTCTCGGAGTTATGAGTCGGTCTGGCTATAACCTTACCTTAGCGTGTGGCTATGCCCGCGGGGATTTTGGGAAACAACATTGTGCTACCTTAAACTGATCCTAATGCAACGTAGCAGACTGCGACTGACAAAAATAAGATCATCGTCAGAAGCCATTTCCGCGAGTTTGTTGGAGTCGGCTTAGTACCAGTATTTTACAAGGAGCGACTACCTCTTTGATCGCCACAACCCAGTTATTGGTAGGTATCAGGATATTCCGTAGCTAAACTGCATTGATAAAATAAAATATAAAGATACCAAACCTAAAAGGTGGCTAGTAAGAATATGTGTAAGAATTGAAATGTACAACAGGCCAACACAGCCCGATAACTGCACAAACGCATTTATTGCCTCGAAACTGTAACAATCCCTATGGTCTTTTCAAAGGTTCTTAGCCTCGTTTGGGGTTGTTGCGATGTCTCCGAAGTGACGTTATCTTCAGATCAAGTTATCTCGGCTATTTTCTGGTTTCCACCAAGCCGTAGACCAGCGGGGAGGTGCCCCCGACGTAGAAGATTCGAAACAATTGAGTGCATTGTGGATTTCAACCAAAGTATCGTCGATTCCCGTACGTCTCCGCTCCGGGCCTAGTGTCCCTCGTCAAGGATTCTAGGTCTTGTTTAGCGTTGTCGCGATGACGTACGACATTATGTTCATTAAACCAACGTTACCTTCGCTAAGCCTTCCAAGTCCTTTAACCGTTCATCAAGTCCGAATCGTGATGCCCTGACGTCATGTCGCCGTGCCCATGTTGATTTAAGTTTAGAAACATAATGCAATTAACGATAAGTTACTAAAAAGTGGGCGTGGTACAAGGACATCCGTTTAAGAAGTGGAAACTGCTCGAGGAGGCGATACCTTTTCGGTGAATGAACGGCTTGTTACGTATGTTATGGAAGACAATATTTATATTATCATTTATGACTATTGATAACAAAAGGTGACCGCTTCGGATCAACAATAAATCGTGATCGAAGACAGCGGGTATTCTTATGTTGATTGTCTGTTGTGAAGTTACGTAGTTTTCCAAAATCCGGTTAGCGTTGGTCATTAGTTGATTGTTTACTGATGACAGTTACCTAGTGGTGGGTGGTAAGTGTACGTCGGTATAGTAATTAATGATGATGACTCATGTGATAGTATACTTTAGGGTTGCTTTGCTGTATTCCATTTTCAAAGCTGATGGTTTCGTCCATTACATAATATTGCCACTCCCCTAGTTAATTTACTGTATTTTACTGTATCACTATCCATCCAAAGTTTGTGTGGTATTATATCGCTTTTACCAATACGATCTTCGTTGTCTTAAATATTATGGTTTTGTAAATAAGCTTTGGCATAATTTTGGTGAACGATAAAGCATATCCTATCCTATTTTTCAACCAAACTAAACTAATCATAGTGATCACTAGTAAAACCAAATACCTCTTGAAATTAACAGCCAATTCGATCCAATTCCCCAACCACATTTATAGAAAAAATAATATACATACTCTCACCCAAAGTAGGTCATCCCCATGATATGAAAAGACTATAAATAGAGGTAAATGTCCCTGCTCTAGTTCTAGATTATATAAATGTTACCGACCATTGTTCCATGCCGACCTATATGTACCTGGTAAGTCATCCATATTGAATCTACTGGGGCTTATTATCAGAACCGAAAATATCTGGCTGTTGGTTAGTTCTGATAGGTTTGTGTTAGTCAGAAATACGGCAAAATGCGGATATTCGGATTCAGTAATGGTTCTATTGATTATTGATTAGGTTTGACTAGAACTTTTCCATTTGGTGAATAAGATCTGCCAGCACACTTGCATGATAAGAAGCATTTGTCAGTGGACTATACTAATATGATTTGAGATTTTGATATAAGTTAAATTCAAATCAAGATCCTTGCTTGAGCATCGTTCATAAAATTTAGGAAAATAATGGTTTTGCAAATCAGACAAGGCCCAATTGTAACTACTTTTAGTTTCCGTCATAGGGAAATACAACGGAAACACTAATTACTGTAACAATAACATGATATCTATTGTAAACATCATTAATTTATCTGCGTCAAATATCTGAGCGTAGGTAATGCCTTTATTTACCCTTTAACAACATAATCAATTACGCCCACTTTCCTTTCTAGTATATAAAATTGGCTTATAGACCAGGAAAAAGCTTTTAGCCTTTTAAAGCCTTTTTGGAAAAAGCTGATATTTTGACGTCAGAATAATTTATTGAAAATTAGGGTGCTTTTTTGATATTAAGTTAAAATAAGGCGAAAAAATAAATAATTTAAATCAAATAAATTACAGTGTATTTGGGACATAATAAGGTAAGTTTTCACCAAATATCGTAGAATTTTTTTTTTTTTTGAAAAAGTTAAACATAAAAAACCAAAAACTTGGTTATTTGAATTTTTCACCTAAATTTTGAGGTTATGTTTTTTTTTTTTTTTTTTTGAAAAAATTGTGAATACAAAAGTTCTACATCTTTTTATTACCTACAACTTTGCCATTTAACTTTTTTCCGTAGGACTTGTAGTTTTGCCGGAAATCAAGATAAACCGTTTTTACCCTTAAAAACTCACCCCCTCCCACTTCCCGAACTCGGATCGACCGTAATTTATTTTTCCTTTCATTTTTATCATATTCCCCTCCTTTTCTAATGGGTTTCATCCTACTGTAATTTTTTTTGGTTCCAAAAATTATCGACCCTGGTCTATTATGTCTAACCAACCACCAGATTTAGCAAAATGTAACGGAAAAAAAATATACTTTTGATTGCCAAAATTAGTAAATGATCACCAAAATTAGATCGCCATTTTAGCGTGAAATTAGAACCAAAAAAAAATAGCTAAGGACCACCAGAAACTGAACTGTTATGCTCTGGCGTCCGAGTCGAGTGAGACCCGGTCGACGGAGCCCCGCATAGCAGGGCTCTTACTTCTGAATGGTTTATAACAAAATAACCACGAGGAGTATGGCGGGGTCGAATGAACGAGCGAAGCAAGCGAATAGACCTAACCTATTCTATACGTGTCGGGGTGCCCCAAGTCGGCCTAGGCAAAACTATTTTGTCATCAACCACCTCATTCAAATATGGTGCTCATTTACTAAATTTGGTGATCAATTGATATTTTAGGTGATACATGTTAGTGGCCACAAAGTTATTTTAGGTGGTCATTTATTTATCCCCTATAAAATTCAGGACAAATGATAAATGATGTTTATTTTGCAAATAGGTTTTTTAAACACTTTTACACGTCATTTTTTTTTTAAACTAGATGGGGCCGGTGTTTTGTCCCTGACTACTCTGAGAAGAAACAGCAAAGGAATAGAAATCATAATTACTTCCAAAAATGATGCCCAAAACTAATATCGAAGTGGACACTAGAGTATTAATTTCTATTGACCTGAGCCACCACTGCCACGGAAAACTGAACCTTGAGCCAACCCAGACAGCACTGCTAATAGCGATTTATTCCGTGTCTGTACATTATGAACAATTGATTAACGGAATTGATTGACTTTCTATCAGTATTGGATATCTTAGTAGTGCACGCTAACTCGATAAACAATGTATTTCGTTTGTAGTGTAATCTGAATAAATAAACAGCGATGACGAATTGTTTGTTCCTCGATTTGTAGCTAGCATGTCTGCCTGAAAGCGTTCACCTCTAACCTCCAGATAATGAAGTGACTCACTGTGTTTTCCCTTTACGACTTTGATAGTAGGTATAAGAGTTTAGCCTCTCCTTGCACACGTGTTGTATGTAACCAGGTGGTGGTAAATGTTCCACCAGGGGGCACAGTATGTTGCCCAGGGTGTACCGGACGACGTTCATCATTCATCTTCGATGCAGTCTCAACATTTTAGCTTGCGTTAGGATAAGTATCATCATGTAGGACTCAAAACAAACCGAAACTGCATTAGTTTATCCTATAGCCCTCGAACTCTCGACCTTGCCACTAAGCATGACGGTTATGTTCTGTAAAACGCTTTTATCTAGATGCGCTATAAACGTGATTGTGCCTATGCCTATTGTATGACTGTGAATGTCAAAATGCCTGTTCGGCATCAATTATAATATTAAACCTGATGACCTACTCTTACTATAATCATCACTCCGCCTGTTAAGCAGTCGTCAGCTGCTTTCCACGGCGTTCATGAATGTTACTTTTGTCGTGAAGAGATGTATTCATTCTATTCATCCCACCCATTTTAAATATAACGTTATTAAAATTCATTATAACGTTAGTCTGATAACGATTCATTGCACTGATTGCATTGCAAAAAACGGTGATCTTCATCGTACCGTACTAGGCTAGAATATTCATGTCGACTACAGTTGTCGACTCGTCGCATGCGGCAAAGAGAATGGTGACCACGAATCACGATGCACGGTCAATGTCAATCGATACAGTTGCGTGTACAGCGAAGCCTGGCGACGACGCGACGTATCCGGGTCACCTATGAGCTTTTTACTGTCCGGTTCATATCCAATCATAAAATAGGAGCCTTATGTGCCACAGCCGTCACTAATATTACCATTGTCAGACACGCATTGCAACCTTGATCTTGTTAAACTGTAGACAAATCCACAAGTATTTTCGTTTACGCGCTCCACATCATTATGTGTTCCACTTTCGCTGAACTGCTAGTTTTGTAACGGTTTCCAATCACCGTGGTTAATAAAGAAGCTATAAACAGTAAACACTGGCTCCATTTAAATTAAGACCATCCATTAGCTCCTTGCTACAAGTCAGATACGACGCGCAAAAAAAAATCTAAATTAAAAAATGGCGCTAGAATCTGTCACGCCGAATTGCTTTAATTTAGTGCACAAGTTGTTGAAATTGTTCTTTAAATGTCATACTTTATATGAATAGTATATTAACGAGCTGAATGGCTGGCGAAGGTCTTACGAGGCGGGGACGACACGGGCCAAACTAATAAAATGTATATTGACGCTTACGTTTATGAGCTCGGCGCCATTGGCACTCACTGATTTTCATGTAACGACGGTCGCGATGGTACGACCTTCAATAAACTTGGTGCGGTTATTAAAACTAGAGGGTTGCACACAATAGCATCTTCGTGTTCAAGGAAAACAATTGGCCCAACTCCAATATTGAACCAAGATTGGTCAATCTATATGCAGATCCACTTATCATTGCTTGGAGCTAGAATGGGAATAAAAATCTCGCAGTCGAAGATAAACAAGCTTTGCATACAAACTTATGCGGAGTACCTATTTTTAAATTCATTCGTATAAAAGTACGTCTTCGGATTGAGTTTACCTATTTAGTTATTGTTACACTTATAGCACAACCTCTATTGTAATAGTCGGAACTAGTTCCAAGTCCCTGAGGTAGCTGAAGGTTGGTCAGCATCCGGTTTTAGAGCGCGGTACAATAAGTCTCGAAAGGCATAGCTTGGAGCTGTTTTTTCCGAGGTCCGAGGCCAGTCGAGATGTCGAACGGCCTGTTACTTCCTGCTGGTTACGGTTAACAGGTTGCTCTCCTCAACCTTAAATGATACACGGATTTCGTAGCAATGACCGAGCAACGTTATACTTCGCACATATGTAGGTCAGAGAGTCCGTCAAGTTGTACTAGCCGGCTTTTACCGCTTCTCAAACATTTGTTTAAAGCTTTGTTTAACGACAAGCTGAATTTATTGCTTCAATACGGTTTTCTTGTGAAGAAAATTTCTTCAAAGTGACGCGACGTTTACGTCAACAACGTTAACAATACACCTCACTCCATTAATAGTGTCACAACGGAACATTAACTTTCGACTTCACTGATGCTATTGTTTGCGGGGCAAAAACCTAAACCTGAATAATGGCTTAATCATTTATATATCTGACTTTCCGTTTCATGTATCTTAATTCTTTAGCATTTACTGCTCTTGGTTTAGTTCTTTAGACGAGGCAGTATTTAAATTGTGCTAACTTATTGTGATAGAATTACTTAGATTTTCCTTTAGAAATTTAATCCGCAAACGCCGTTGTATTTTGTTTAGTGGTAAACCCAGAATTGACATTGATTGTATAATTTTAATAAAACATGTTTTCCTTTATTTACCATGTAGTAGTTCCGCGAAATCGTTCCGCATATGTTTGGATCATGAATTTCTCCCGACCGCCCGGGCGTGCGCACGCGCAGGCTCTCGTCAGAAAAGAAAGCGAATAGGTAACGGTACTGCGCGACTCAGCATAATTACGAGTATTTTGTTAAACCTATGGTGCTGTACCTTTGTACCTATTTTGCCGGTATATTTTAGTAACATACTGATACTTTTATTCCAGGAGTTCATTCCTGTGGTATGATTCCTGTTTCCACGTGGGCAAAGCCTCGGGAAAAACTTGTTGGTAAACAAGTCGTCATCATCTGATGCCTAACCTTTTTCCAAAGTTAGGGTCGGCTTCCAGTCTAACCGTACGCAACCGAATTTAGCTGCAAAACCAGTAAACAAAGAAATATGTATTCGTGATGCAATTTGGCCAAGCCTCATTAAAGGCATTAATTGTCCTCAAGTCCTTATTTTATTAGCTGTGTATGGACACACGGCAGCGTAGGTTTAGTATGAAATCACGTCATCTAAGTTTAGAGTCAAGGTGCATGCCCAGTAAGAAGTCATCGTGTAGGTAGAAGGTTAATACGATCCAATTTCAGTAAAGTCAGTTAATTTAATCAAGAGGACAATGGTGCCGATTCCCTTGTTCAGAAACTAAACTAAATTTAAGTTGAGTGCATCTTTTTCTTTCTATTTCATTATGAAAAGGACAGAAGATAAATATTAGTTTAGTCCTGTCAAATTAGTCAGCACCTGACGTAATTTGATGTAATTTTAGTAGTCAACTTTTTAATCACGTCTAAACTTGTGTCAGGCGCTGGTTAATTTGACAGGACTAAACTAAAATGTATCTTCTGTCCTTTTCTTAATGAAATAGAAAGAAAAAGATGCACTGAACTTAAATTTTGTTTAGTTTGTAAACAAGGGAATCGGCACCAATACCTACGGCAGTATCACAAATAGAAATTGTGTGCGAATGTACTGTACAGTCGTTTCCATCTTTGATTTTGTGTCACTGTCATAATAGCCTGTATTCTCGATACTAAAAGGTTGCTGTTGGATTGTCTCTGACAAGTCTGTACAATTACAATGGTCTCGATTTTCGTTAAAATGTTTGTCAAAAGGAAATTGGGTTGAAACTCTCAGACGTAAAAAAAAACTGTAAAAGGTTACATTTGAAAAGTGTCGTTTATCATCATACGGTTTGCTCAATGTCTGGCCAGCAATAAAAAGCTAAAAAGCCATTAATTGAAATCGACGAGTGCGGAGTTGCAGAGTGACGTGACCGCATCCGTGCCATGTGACCCAGTATAAGCGAAAGTGACAAATCTTTAAGGCCCGGAAGCAGCGCGTGTTTAAGTTTTCAAAAATCTAAACGGTGACTTTTTTAATCATAGTAGGCATTCTGAAATCAACTACGTAGGTATTTACACCTATATAGAGTGGATATTCATTTAAGTGGACATATCATCTATTGGAACATGGACTTGAATAGACCTTAGAAGATTTGTGCGGTGGATCGTGCGCCGTGCCATATTAGCATAGGTAATAGGTTCCTTAACTATTCATGGGAAGATATTTTGTCAAATCGACAAGAACAATTTTTAATTATATATCACAATGCCTATAATACAGAAAATTGTAGTCTGTGGATCTGCTAAACAATTAAATTCCTTGACTGTACGTTTTATTATAAAATAAGCAATTATTCTTACTGTACTTTATTTTATTCGGGTGGAGGCCGTTGAGTATTACCACACCTCATAACTAAGTAGGTTAGTGTTCATACAACATGTTAAATACATCATGTAAGGATTCAGTTTCAAACTAAAGTTATTCCTAAATACCTATATTATTCTAGATATTTTATGTTAATTCGAAAACGGAGAACCTACTTTATCTGTCTCGGTTGATCGATTCTGAAACCCGTTTATTTGAAGGCTCATTAGAATTTTATAACGCACACCGCACAGTCAACGTCATAGAAGTGTCGATTGTACCAATTATTTTTATATTCTAACCAGAGCTATAAGAATCAGATCGCAGCTGTTGATTGATTGCCAGTCCACCTAAATCGTTTTGTTGACAAACATTTTGCCTTGTATTTTTTTCGAAGATTGTTCAAAAACACCGTTTATAGATCAATCATGAAGTTTTTCGACATAAGTACGAGTATTACTAGCTGTTGTGGCTTTGCTCGTTAGGTAGTCGGAAATTCTCCCACGGGAAGGTCTTACCGGGATAAAATTCTGGTCATGCTCTATTCGTAAGCCAAATAACATCGAAATCTCTCAGCTGTTTAAAAGCGTGTCAAACAAATACACAAACGAACTTGCTTTCACATTTGTAATATTTGTTGGGATTAGGATAAACGCTTAGGCCGCAGTCAAGTGCTAGACAATTAAGATAAAAGAAACGCGTTCAATGTCGCAGTGCCCTAGAGTCCCCCCTGTTCACAACAACATTCGCAGTTGTCTATTGAAACTCAATTCATGTGATAAACCTTCACGCGCTGGTGTCATGGTGGAGATAAGTTATATATCCATAGTTCACATTAGCAATTTGTACGGAGAACTAGTGGCAATTGACGTCACAAGTTGATTTATTTTCGTTTATTGCAATTTCTTTAGCTGTAAAAGGGTCTTTTGGTGCTTGCCCAGAATAAGATCTAACGCCGCCCGCGCCATCTTGTTTTTTTTTTCAATTCACAAAACATCTTCACAAATGTTTACCAATAACGTTCCTCTGTGAACGTCATTTGAACGCCAAAAGATCCGTGTAGCTCTGCATTTGCTATTGCTTGGAACCAATTTGATATGTTTTTTACAACTACCGGTCGTTTAGTTTCTTGGTCACCCACATAAACAGGGTTTTACTGCCCTTTGAAAAGGTTAATGTCTGTTATGCTCTCACCCAAGTAATCTTGTAATTTTACTAAAATATTAGCCTGGGATTCATCGGTTGCTAAACCGGTCAAATTGATCATCAGATAACCCATACACATTACCGCGGGTCGTTCAACACATAACTTTCTAATGGTGGAAAGTAAAAGTGAACCATACAGCCAAACCACATATGGAATTATATGAAATGATGTCGAATGACATCAGCATGGTATATGGCCCAAGACAAAAATATCGCTCCATTTTAAGAACTAATAAATTAAGAAAGAGACTAAATACGACCACGAAATTAAGGCTGTCTAGACTGCTAAACTCAATGAATACTACTAATAAAACTGTAAACGAATTAGGAAAAGGTGACGAACTGTTAACTAGAAAAACTTCTAAACATACTTCATGATCGAACTCGTCACTTGGTAGAAAGGTCTGTGTCTGTGTTAGACTTAGAATAGCCCAAGTCGTCAAAATCGGCTTTTGATAAGAGTTATTACAATTTTGTTGTACAATAAAGTAGATTCTATCTATCTACCTTGTGGTGGCGACTGGCGATGGCACGGGTGTTGTCGATTCTCCAAAATGCTTCAGTTCAATGATGCCGATAAACTCGTCAAGTTCGTGAACGCTATCAGTTTTGGATTGTACCTTGACTTCGACCATGAGTCATATGAAGGCCCAAGTTCAACAACAGTAATTGATATATTGAGGACATGCCATGTGCACGGTGGGATTTCCCATTGGCCATCAAATCCAATTTACAACCTCCAAGCACTTTTCTAGAAAACTTCGTTTTGATCACCTTCGTTATTTATGGAACTCTCATTCAATGTTATGATCCTAGATCCCCGTGGTTTAGGCTGTGCAATTAAAAAGATGCAAGTTTCAGCAAAGATATATCTCGAAGTAGTAAAATATAAGTTTATTATCAATAAAAACGATTTAAAAACAGTCAAAGCCAACAACGGCTTTACAGCGTTCATCTCAAAACAACTTATTTTTACAATCTTTGATTAACCGCCAATAAATCTATCTTATATGAATGTAATTTTTTTTATAGCCTACATTGTGTCCCACTGCTAGGCAAAGACCTCCCCTTTCTCCCTCCAAACATCTCTATTCTGTGCAATTTCTGGCCACGCTTGCCCTGCAAACTTGTCCAGATCGTCAAACCACCTTCGCCGCGATCGACCTCGTCGGCGGTGTCCAAGCGTCCTCAGGCGTCCAGTGAGTGACGATATTTGCCCACCGCTTCGGGTGCTTCCGTGCCACATGACCAGACCACTCCTACTTCAGCTTGGCTGTTTTAACTCCAACATCAGCTACTTGAGTTAAGGAGCGCAGGGTGGTGTTTCTAACGCGATCTGATCGCTTGGCACCTTTATAGCAACTTAATGCAATGTGCTCTTCTCTGTTGTGTCAATTTTGGCGGTTTAGGACCATTGAAATATGGGAAAACTAGGTGCTGTTATAGCATGAATCACAATTTATTGTTACCAGAATAATTATCGTGTACTTCTCAGTATTAGCGGCAAGGCTAGTAATAATTAAATTAGCTACAATAAATAAGCGTAAATATTACAACAGTGTACTGATGGAAATGAAACAAGCGTTGTTCTTTATTTATTGAATGTTTAACTTGCCAAATCTCCGATATTTGAGTCTAGCACGTTTTCTGTATCAACAAAACTTTTAATAAACAAGTTCATTGTATTCTGTTGAGGCTCATTCAAAGTATTCTAAGTAGTAAGTCTTGAAAAAGAAACCTCTGTAAGTATAGTCGCATTTAGGATCAAAGGTACAGACGCCAGTACATTAAGCTACCCGAAACTGTCAAATTTTCCCAATCAAGCTTGAACCTAATACTTTAGCGATAAATTTGAAGAAAAAAAGAGTATCCATGGAGTTTCTTGCCGGTTCTTCTCCATAGGAAACGACCAACCGAACTGTGCACCATTTTGTTGACGTTTTATAAGTGTCTATGTAGGCCTATGTGAACTAAAATATTTTGTTCAATACCACACATTTTAAACAACAATGAACGTTATATTTACCCAGACAGTCAACAAAGTCTAATCCAAGCTAATCGTCGCTTTCACAATAATAATGCACTTTAGTAATTATTGGTATGTAGGTGCAGCGTTGCCGTCAATCACGAGTTTTATAGCTACTTGGTTATTCATAGCAATTTTCTATAATTGTTTTCATGACTAATTCTTAACCATTAACATTACGTATAAGTTCCTTGTCATCGATATTGTTTGAACTAAGTAAGCTTTAAGAATTAAAGATCGTGCGATTACTGCTTAAAAAGTAAAGCAATTTGTAAATTACGCAAATGTTTTCTCACTGTCTGTAATTAGCTATTAGGTGAAGACAAAAACCTGTCCAACTTCTTGCGCAATAAGTGTTAGTGCTCTCCGGAGACAACTGACGAACAAAGCTTATGGATAGTGCGTATTTAAAAAAGCGATCTTGCTAATGGATGGTTGTAAGAAAAGAGGCAGACTGATGGTAAAATATGGAAATATGGTCTGACAGACGCTAATGATGTGGCTAGGAAGGAAACAAATACTAAGAAGACGATTGATAGAGATGTAATGGAAGAAAATGTAATGCTTAACTGCGCCGATGTCAAATACATTGTACAGTTGAAATAAGGGCAAAAGGATGATAAATCTAACACAGTCAAAACAATATATTTCCACGCGGTTTTAACGTATTAATTGTTATGTGTCATACTACATTTAGGTACGTACTTATTTAATTAATCTTTTCAAAGAACTGTAATAATACAACGATTTATTATTCTGTTACAATATTTGAAACGTGTGCCAAACTGTGGGAAAATGTAGCTGTGTGGGTTATCTCAGATTTGCTCGCATGGAGGCATTGATCGGTCGACATTGAGTTTAGACAGACCGAGGCCACTTTCTTATAAAAATATAGAAGGATAAATAGATATCATCAGCACAACTGGTAGACATAGAAATACCGGCCTCGTGAGGTTACAATCCCGGAAAATAAATATTTACCAGTATTCGGTAGGTTAATAGGGTTCGATGAAACAGTATTTTCTGTGATCGGTACATTTATAGGTCGACTGGAGTGAAACATGCAAATAATACGTCATCCACTCTGCTAAGGAAAAGGATTCCGCAAGGCGTTATCTTTGGCCCCGTTAGAACTCACATAATTCCTATGAGTAGACTGCAGGAGTGCATTATGTGACGTTTGAGAAACTTCTGTACGGATAAGGCTTGGTACTCAGGTGTATTAAAGTTCGTCTTAGTTAGGAGGTACTTGATTTAGCACAGTTTGTATATAATGAGATGACTTCTTACGGGGATTCATTGTTTATTCGACCTAAGCGGTTGATACCTTTTACAAGTATGTAATTTGTAATGCAATATATATATATGTAGGCAGGTGATACATTTTTTCTTTACAAATCACATAAGCAAATTGTTTCGCCAAATTGCCTTAACTCTGTACAGTATGTAACAATCAAACCATTTAATTTAGCTTGCAAGAATCATAAAGTTTATTTTCGATTGGAAACGATCAATTAACGTTTGAACGTTTGCACGCGTTCACGAGTATTTCGACTTTTTGTAAAATTAAGCGACATCATTTTTGAAGAGTACGTTTTGTAATTACACGAGATTACCGACAGGTTGTTAAGGCCAATAGTGAACGTTTCGACCTTCACATTGCCTGCACTGACCAGCCATGTCGTCACTACGGCTTTCGCAGACTTAACCGACTGTGGAATCTTGAAGATTTAAAGAATACTTATCTCGTTTATGCCTTGCCCTATATAACTTTATTAGAAAATAACCTACCTACCTAGCACGTTTGGGAGGTTTCATAAAAAATAACAAGGTTGTTTAAACAAAGAATAATGAATCCGATTATTCTGTAGACACAAAATCGTTCGATAAAGATTTCTGAATAGATATTAAACTAACAGGATTACAGCCAGTACGCATACATTTCGATGATATGTAAATAGAGGGCCTCTGTTTTGCCAATATCTCATGTATTTACTTTGAGAGCAAAGAAAACACTTTATATTATAAAGGTCTACATTAGAATTTACATACGGCTATTACTTTGATATCTTTTATGCGAATATTCTGATTAATAGAATCAGATTGTTCCAATAGGAACTAGGACAATAATAATAGTGATTGCTCTCATTGCTCACTTGTCGTCATTATCTAATAGAAATACAATCGTGGTGCAATTTCTCAACGTCGATTTTCTAAGATAAACTATGCGAAGAATCCTTGGCATTACAACAGCTTTGATTGTCGGCACCTGAAGACGGTGGGCAGAAATGTTTCGTTCAGCGGGGAGAGATAAATCGTTCATCTTACGAGACAGGCGCCGCACGCCATCCTATCACAACGTTATTGAGCTGTTATACAATCATTTTTATTATGTATATTAAAGAATTTTCCTGTATAGGGGTTTATCTTATATCTTTATTCTTGTGTTTGTGCAGACTTTATCAAATGTTGGTTAGGATTTGATGCTCTTAACGCGGAAACTGATAACATACGTAAAAGAGATGTCATGATTTCATGAGATTTGTAAAAGGACTTATCTCTTTCGTTGAGTATATGGAACTAAACTGTGATGCACGACTCATTCTCCAGGCTTACTGTGTCATGCTAAATTGCGAGACTACCCAATGAAAACAAATATAACAGAAGCTTTCTTATTGGTCGTTCCAGACTCGGTATCGTAGTAAAAGTGGTTCATATTTATGAGTGCTTTCACCCCCTAAATGATCGCAAAATTTTTCGAGCCTGCACAACTCTTGCTGAAGCACTACGGGACATGTCACAAAGCAAAAAGTTAATTTGATGGATTTTAAAAGTAGTATTCGGTAGCCGACTTATCTCTGAGTCAGACTAGCCCATCGTCTTAGGGCTTAGCTGATTCATCCATATCGTTGATAACGTCCCGTTTTAGAATTGTTACGTTACAATTTATTTAAGTATCGGGAGATATCTTATTGTTTTGGACGAAAGTTTTCTTGACTCAAAACTTTACATACCTTTTCTTATTAACCCGACTTCAAAAATGGAGGAGAGGTTCTAAATGCGTCGGAATATTTTTTTTATGTAAGTTCACCGATTACTGAAAGACGCCAGAACCGATTTGGAAAATTATTTTTTTGTTTGAAAGATGGTCCCATAGAAATATTGTTGTGTAAAACAAACTTTTTGCAAAAAATAAAACCTTGTTCAAAAACACAACAAAGTTAAAAATAACTTTAGCTTCAGAAGTCGGTGACTTTTGTTTGTTTGATTCAGTTTTTTTGTCGCCGACTTCTGAAGCTAAATTTATTTTAATTTTTTGAATAAAGTTTTTTTTAAATCTCATAAAGCAATCCTTGTGTTACCGAAATAAATAGTAGCAAGAGTGTTTAGAATAAGACGTAACGACGTAAGCCCCTTGGCTTTGTTTTTCACGAAGTCTTGGAACTGCTGCGTAAACACTTGTAATTTCCGTACGATGATTCATGTCTGTACCTTTTAGTAGTTTACAAATTCGTTTGACGAGGTTTACATCATCGATAAGACAAAATTAGATAAACAAGCAATTTTTTACAATTTCCGCCTTGTGCCTCTGTGTCGAAGAAGGCTGAAAATGTGCCATCTGAGATTGATATTTTTGTATCCACGTGTCAACATTAAATACGGTACGTATCGTATAACATCAGTGACTTTGTTGTTATTTGTAAACAAGAAACGTCAGTCAGCAAGCATGCCTGATCGTATACTATGGAATCGTATTATATTTGTTTTCGATAAGGTCTCTTGAACTCTTCAATGGATGACAAATAAGAAAACAGCCGCTACATCAATGCTATAGTAAAATTTTTCAATGACTCACTGCTAATAATTCAATAGTTCATGTACGATACATTTCGGGTTTTTTTCTGGAATGCCGCGGCCCACAAGCGATTTCTCTAATCAATTTCGGTGCTCTGCTTCTGTATCAGCATCGATTACTTCTAACTATAGAACAATTGCATCCACCGTCTAGTTGTTTTATAAAGCCCACAATGCTTTGTTTTGTCGTCTAAATAAACATCAAGCTCAGTTAATAGTTGCATTGTGTCGATGACACAGATTCCCAGGCGGCACTCGTTACTCCACCGAGTACGCCGCCACACTTCAAATATTATTGTTTATAATTCATAATGGTATTTATTACAGTATTGTTTCATTTCGCTCTAACCGTACTTCAGTAGAAGGAGGTCTTTGTAAAGGGGAATTACAGTTCGTATTCTACTGTTGCTGTGTTCCAGTTTAAAGGCTATGAAGGCTGTGTATTGTGTAATTCCATGCTTATTATTAAGCTTCTTATTTTACACTCGTCAGATGAATAACTGGTGCCAACGACAGGCAGCCGGTGGCTAATGTGAAGATAATCATCATTATCAGCATTTACTTCATCATCCACTCTCTGCCGAGTGCTGAGTATAAGCCTTCTCTCTTTTTTCATGCTGCCCTATTTTGGCTTTTAGTCTGATTTAGATGTTATCCTTATATCCTTAGTTATTTGTAGGTTCTCCACCGATCTGGTTGTTGAGCCGTCAACACTGATGCAAGACTCTTAGGTGAAAGTTCTTTTGTAAATTTTGTACCGGTACATACTGTGAAAGCTTACTAATTCGTGGCAGGGCTTTGTTAAACGGGGCTTACCCGGATCTCCCCGGCTCCGTTCTGCCACTCAGCATTAGCTCACTCAGCATTTTTTATGATTATTTAGTTTTGTTTATGGCATTTGAAACTATGGAGTATTGTTTTGGAGTGCTATGATGACTCATGTTACGGGTCACGACGGCATCGGCCACACTTTCCAATATTACTTCATTGTGGTTTGGCCACAAAAAAAAATCATTTTTGAAGATTGGTACTAGTGTTACTACCGTTTCAATAATAAAAAATATTCAGCATGCAGCTTTAGTAAAAACTAAGTGCTGAACCATAATTATATTGAAATGATTATGTTATTGCTGCGTCAAGCAATGGTGTTGAAGAAGCGTATTTTTCTACCTAATATATCCTCATCATCATCATCATTCTCCTGCCCTTAGCCCTATTTATTTGTGGTCGGGGCAGCATGGCTTCTTCTTCTTCCATACTTTTCAGTTACAGTCTTCTCGTGTCTTGCCATATCATCCTTCACATAGTCCTAAATCATAATATTATATTGTATCCGTTCAAATTGAAAGAAAACTTTATAGATTTTTACAAAACCTTAAAGTGAGGCGTGACACAGAAAGTAAGACGTCTTCAGCTATACTACTGCGATACTACAATAAATAATAAATTAATGAGTGTACGCGTGACTGTCAGCAGTAAACTCTTTGTTATTCTAACAAACAACAACATAAAGAAAGACAGTAATGTCGGACGTTAACGTTTATCGCGAAATGATCTGTAAAGTTCATTCAAACCGTAGAAAGTATTGCTCGAAGCGGTATCATGCCACAATCTCTAATCGCGACCTGTTGCTTGCCTCACGAAATTGGCCGAACGACTTGCAAGTAGTTGGAGTTACTTGGAGTGTCAGGCAGCAGTTAGCTAGTTCCCACCGCTCTGCACCGGTACATTCACTACTATGTCGTCGTTGAAAATGATTTTATAGTAAAGTTCAAGAAATATCTTTGTGTATTTTATGGCGGCGCTTTAGGGGCAGCTGTCAGAAACCTGTCAATTCCATTTCGTCCTATAGATCTACAAGGATATTTTGACACTTGCATTACATTGACTGAGGGCCGTTATTGCCTGTTACTGTTAGTGGTGAACATTCGTGAAAATGTTTTGAGAACTTGTATTGAAAACACAAACCTTGGGGCCACACGTCAAAAGGCCCTTGTACATTGTACAACTATGGGTCTCTTTTTCGCCATGTGCCCCAATATGTATGTCGATGTTCATATATACTTTAACAACGCTCTTGGACAAATAGCACTAGTGGAATTTACGCACTCCAACAGGTGTGCCAACACTAACTGTACTTACAACCGACGTACTTATGTGCATCAATGACGTACTTGAGCGTAATCACATTTCACTACTGTTCGCCGGCCGGTATCACGGTAATAGGCGACATTATAGGCTTATAGGCTGCAAAGTAAATTGTCTACGCGTGCAGTTGTGGAAAGGCAATTTCAGTAACATTGATGTAAAACGATTGCATTGCGTAATGCGTGGATACTGACGTGCGTGACGATGACGATAAATGATGTAACTTACCTTTGAGAATTTGTCTCGCACGGTAGTTCTACGTCTTGACGTAATCGTATTAGTCGTCGACTCAAAAGACTAACTTCATCTTAGGTAATGCTCACAGCTGGTTAGTTTAATCCTTTCGCATTTATTTTACCTCTGTCAGGTGCAACCTAAAAACAATCCTATTGACGTGAATACTGATCAGTGTGATTTTGACAGACTTGTCTTCGATAGCATTCCAAAAACAACCTTATTGCTGCTAAAATAATGTTTACTGTGATTTTGAATCTGAGGTAAAATAACTAAGAACAGGCTGTAGTCTCAGAAGAAGTCAGTGACTGTTAAAGAATATTGTGAGAAGATCACCGATATATTAAAGATTGGGAAGTAAACATACTTGACGTTGATACTTCTGATTTGTTCGCTATTTCTAATCCGGAGGCGTGAAAAGAGAACAACAACTCACAAGTCAGCCAAAAACACGTGTTGAATAAACTGATTACCTACTGCATCGCACGAAAATCTGTTGAGCTGTTCATAAAACCTTATTGATTGTTTCTATTTCTGTCGCGCAGATCGTCGGAGCGGTACATGCGAGTGAAATGGCGAGATTTGCGCGTCGGGGACCTGATCCACCTGTCGAACAACGAGGCGGTGCCTGCAGACATTGTCCTGCTCCGCAGCTCCAACCCCTACGGCCTCTGCTTCTTGGAGACGTGCAATCTAGACGGGGAGACTAATCTTAAGCAGAGGGTAGTTGCGCCCGGGTTTAAGGAAATGGTAACTAACACAGACAGCGAATCTCCTATATTTCTTAGAATGATCAAACATTGCGATTTTCCGCATAATAGGTATTTCATCGCCTTGTAAACTTGATTGGAGAAACAATTTTATATGGTTAGTTTTCACCAGATAACAATTCCTACCAATGGAAGCCGAAGGTTTTTACTCTAACGGTAACGTTACACTTTAACCTACTAGTACTGCTGAGCAAAATATTAGTATAGTTAATAAAGTTAATAATAGGTATTTCATCGCCTTGTAAACTTGATTGGAGAAACAATTTTATATGGTTAGTTTTCACCAGATAACAATTCCTACCAATGGAAGCCGAAGGTTTTTACTCTAACGGTAACGTTACACTTTAACCTACTAGTACTGCTGAGCAAAATATTAGTATAGTTAATAAAGTTAATAATAGGTATTTCATCGCCTTGTAAACTTGATTGGAGAAACAATTTTATATGGTTAGTTTTCACCAGATAACAATTCCTACCAATGGAAGCCGAAGGTTTTTACTCTAACGGTAACGTTACACTTTAACCTACTAGTACTGCTGAGCAAAATATTAGTATAGTTAATAAAGTTAGTTTATTTCGTTTCTGCTCCCGGGTGAGATTGTGAAACTACAGCTCTAATCTTTTTAATTTGTCCGAATTTCTATAGTGTCACTGGGTCGACGGTTTTATAATCGGAGGAGCATCATAATGCTGTTTTTAGTTTTCTGTTTGCTATGCGTGAAATGCAAACCAACGAAAAAATCAGAGCGTGGGAACACTTTCTCCAATACTTGTGGAGTACGACAAAAGTCGTTGTAGTACCGCGTCCCAGTTTACTAAATCGTCTGTTTGGACTTAAATACATTTAGGTATAATAAGTGAATTATATTTTTCAGCAAGCAGTGTTCGATCCAATGAAGTTCAAAAGTACTATAGAAGTGGAGCGACCATCTACAAAAATATATAGGTTTACGGGTAGCATCTCACACCCTAACGGAGCGCGAGTGCCGCTGACCTCGGACAATCTTCTGCTGAGGGACTGCACCATCAAGAACACCGACTTTGTGGAGGGCATCGTCGTGTACGCGGGACACGAGACCAAGGCGATGCTCAACAATGGAGGACCAAGATACAAGTGTTCATCCTTAGAGAAGAAAATGAACACAGATGTGATATGGTGTATCTTAGTGTTACTGTTTCTTTGTTGCGCCGGCGCCGTCGGCTGCAAGATGTGGTTGGACCAATATTATATTAACTCGTCATATAAGTTTGCTCCGTTCATAACCATGGTGACTAAGCCGGCTTACGAGGGGCTTCTCATATTCTGGACTTACATCATAGCGCTGCAGGTGATGATACCCGTGTCCTTGTACGTGACGATAGAGATGACGAAACTGTTACAAGTGTACCACATACACCAAGACATTCAGATGTACGACCCCGCCACGAACATGCGGACGGAATGCCGCGCGCTGAACATTACTGAGGAGCTGGGTCAGGTGGCGTACCTGTTCAGTGACAAGACGGGGACGCTGACTGAAAACAAGATGGAGTTCCGTCGGTGTGTGGTGAACGGCATCGACTATGACCACCCCTCGGGTCCGCCCGCCGAGCCCTCGACTGAATTGCCGCCTTTGGTCACACCGATCACCTTCGTTTCACCGAACAGACGGATGCTGCAACACTTAGCCGATACCGACGACAATGAACACATGCAGAAGGTAAGCCACGAATCCACGATTCATTGAAATCATGGAGAAGGCAGCTGTGAAACTAATAGCGCAACTCTATATATGCAGCGCATATGAAAATCTACTAAATTCTTTGATATTTCGAAATGGCAGATTGTTTGTTGGTCAGATTGGGACTTAGCAATACTCACTTCAGCTACAATGACCTTTCCTGTTTTCGTTCGTTTACCGTAATAAAATTCCAGGTTCACGAATTCCTGTTAATCCTGGCCGTATGCAACACAGTCATGGTGAACCAACCACATGTGGACACCACGCAACTGAGCACGTCCACGTCCGGCGAACACATCCCTTCGGAAAGGCCAACCAAGACCAACGGAACCCTGCGAACGAACGACAAGTAAGTAACTAGTAAGTCAAACATCTTAACCTTCTCATTAATATATTGTAGTGTGTTTCAGTAAAGACTAGTTTTAAAATTGAGATATCTGCCTGGTTATGTAGTGTCCAAACTTATCGATGTGATCAGCTAGAGGCGGTCAGAAGGAAAAAAGACGCCTCGCCTTGTTTCGTTTCGGAGGACGCGACTCGACACCGTTTTGGACATTCTATTGCGTGGACGCCCTTCCTAGCCGGCTCGAGCACATTCCGCTTAGATACAGGGTGTAAACAGACTCTTCACGAAGCCGTCAACCAAGCATTCTGTACATCAAACTAAGTAACTTTACGCAAAAAATATTGCTGGGAAACGGTTTTTTTTTTGGGGTGAAAAGTCTCGATTTTACACCCTTTATAGTGTGGTCACTGCTATAATGGGTAATAAATAGTCCTAACATAACGAAGCCGAAAGGCACTGGTTCTCCCAGTCATTGCGGTATTTTTTTGGTCTGTAACATACCTGGCTACCGGCCTCTGGTTACGGAGATATTGAAGGTCAAAGCTTCAACTTATCCCCACTTTTTTGGAATATATTTTTTTAATGTTAGATATAACTTTACTTTCAATATTTTTTAATGCATCCATCACCACAATGTTTTGAGTGCGTTTATTGAGACCGTAAAATTTGAAATTAACCCAAAAAAAAACCGTTTCCCAGCAATATTTTTTGCGTAGATTGACTTAATTTGATGTACAGAATGCTTGGTTGGCGGTTTCGTGAAGAGTCCGTTTACACCTTGTATATGAACTGCTTACCACAAATGCTTAAAAACTGTCTCAGTAGACGGTCTTCGTGATACTGCTCTACCCGCATGATTAAGTGATTGAAGAATTGAAAATTGCAGTGTGGTTATTATTATAAAAAAGAATCTTTTAGTAACAAGACTGTTTCGGCGTGTTCTTTGCTAACCACCTTAATTCTAACCAAATATTTATATTGTAACATTCGTCCTATCGCGCCCGAAATGATCATGTTTCGTTGACAATGACATTTGAAGAGCGTTGTCTCGCTCCCTCACTCGATGTGCGATCTCACTCTTATCAGTGTCACTACAATTATACAATACTGTATACCAGTCAGTTTTCGCACGACCTAAATACGATAAGGGCATCTAATGATTATTTTTTTCCGTCCAACGAAGTGATAATTAAAAAGAAGTAGGTAGTTGTTAATTAGTTTCCATTTACATAATCCTTGGCTCGTGCTATTGAATACTTAAATGACCCTTTAATTAAATAAATTGATAATAAAATTGTGTACCGTATTTAATGCAACACACGATGTCCCAGATCTAGACTATAGAGCCTTCAGGCTGGATGTAAGGATATCAAAAACTCTCTCAGAAAATCACAATCAGGAGAACTTCATGACTTGATGACGATAACCTGATCAATCTTAATAGGAGAACCAGCGCCAGATCGATCTCACCTGCGTTTGCACAAAAACTAATTTGTGTTTGTTTAGTTTGTTTTTAATGGGAAGAAAACTGACAAATTAGTTCCACGTGGACTGCGCTAGTCTTGTCGCCGTTTGTTTTCTTTTCATTCAAGACCACAAGACAAGATTTTATATCTTCATACGTCATCATCAGCTACGCTCGTCTGACGGAGTCCCGGTCTACCACGCCGTCCCCGCCGCCTTCCACCGGCTCCCCCCACAAGATACGACTAGCGAAACTCATCAGAGGTAGCAGTGACACCACCTACCACGAAACGCCGAGCACTTCTGCGGAACACCCTGTGAGTATCCTATCTGCCAAGTCTGCAGTGCTTCATCATCATTCGTTATTCTATCTATCCCTTATTGATTTGTCGATGGATCGTGTCTACTTCTTTCCATTCATCCCAGTAGACATTTCCAGTCTTGTCATATTCCGCTCAATCGATTTACCGCTTGATATTTGAACACCATTTCTAATTTGATCAATTCCTCTTTGAGCACTTGACACTGTACTTGCGCCTAATAAACATGTTCATCAGTTGAGCTGAGTTGAGCTTTGCCATTGCCACAGTAATCTCGTTACTTGATCGTCGTATATTTGACATCGCCATTGCTATCGTGTAATATGTCCAGGTTCTAAATATACGTTAGTCAACAGTACTATGCACCATTCCCTCTCGGTCTTTATCTTATATTGTTTGTTCAGCTGACACGTTTCGAGGCGGAGAGCCCGGACGAGCTGGCTATGGCTGAGGCGGCGCTAGCCTACGGCTACGAGCTGCGGCACCGCACCCCTGACGAAGTGGAGTTGGGCATCCGCGGAGAGCTCGTCAAGATGAAAGTGTTGAGGGTGCAGCAGTTCGACGCCAACAGGAAGTGCATGTCGGTGGCCATGAGGACTCCTTCTGGACAGGTACACATTAACTACTTCTTATTACTACGTTTAGTTTTGGGTTGACCTCGTAGAAGATGGCGAGACGAGCTGGATAAAACCAAATATCAGTGCTGGATTGAAAGAACTGGAAGTCATGGGAAGAAGCCTTTGCCCAGCACCAGCACAAGCAGCGGGATGACACAGGATAACAGTATCAGTCCAGTTTTGGCTTGCACTATAATTATTGCACTGTCTGAATGTGCATATTTTTGCGGGCGGGAGAGCGGTGCTGCATTTTGTGCATTCAAGTCTGGATCTAGTTAATAAATATTTGTGCACAACATTTTACTTCCATAGATTTCCGCAACACCAGATTCCATAACTTACAATATTATTTTATCTCTGATTTTGAAGTGTAATGATCTTTATTATCGTTGAGTCGTTGACATAAGGTAAGGTCAGGAATACAACTGTTAAAGGACTGTTACATGTTTACTTCCAAAAAGCGTCATTAAGGGACAAATACTTGCTGTCGATCGATGCTATCGTGATTGTTGAGACAGTAATTATGATATATGAGGTGACACATTGGAGGCAATCAATAAGACTAATCACCTTCGAACTACTGCAATCTGGTAGCACACTTTATTCAATGCAACGTCTATCGTCTGTTCGTTAGTAATTTATTTTTATTAGAATACATTGTTTATACTATCGTCGAACGCAGTATGATAATTAAGGTCCCCTGACCTTAGTTATCATCAATTAAAGAACCTCCATTATAATTCATTAAAACAGTTTTTTAAGAATTTTAAATTTTATCAAAATACGTACCTATCTAAAGCATCAGCGACGATATTAAAATAAATATCGGGCTATACATAAATATTACTTTGGCTTCGCCATTGCCTCGACCTTTGCGGGAATTAGCGAAAAAATATTTTTGGCAGAGCAGTACGAATGAGACACGTAATAATGTAATAGTTTCGATGTCATGGACACTCGGACAACTCTGCTGGCGTGAGAGCGTACTGGCAATTTTGTATTGATGCCGTAACTACATAATGAAGTAGGATTGTCAAACCGCACGGTTTCAAGCCAATTTTGCATCAATGGTATGAAAATGGCTAACTATAGGTATAACCGCGATTTATTTTCCATCTTTCTTTTTCGCAAAGCGCGCTTTTTAAAGCACAGGCCACACCGCCAGCTAGCGAGCGAGCGAGCGAAGTGAATGAATCGCATCGCTGGCATAGCCGGATATTTCCTATGTATCGCTGACGTAGTTCACGTAGCTTAGCTCTGTAGTTCGCGGTGTGAACCAAAGTATGAAAAGGGGTGAAACTACGCGTCGTTCGCTCGCTCGTGTGGGCTGCGCTTAATGTTGTCAAGACAGTACGTATCATGAGCTTTAACAACAATACTAACCTTGTCATACCACCACCAACTGTACAGGTGTATTCACGTATGAAAAGGTACAATATACTTACGTAAACTCTACATTTACACCAATTTATGCTATTAATCAACTGCCAAATAACCATACATATTACTTTCGTTTTTTTTTAAACCCTGAACTTTTCAAAGGGTCACTTGTATAGGACAACTGTTTTTTTTTTCTTTCAGATTTCAGTAAAAGTGGTTTTAAATAAATCATGAACACAGTGGCCTTTTACGAAGTTTAGATTAATCAAAAATTTTGTTTATGTGTACTTTAAAAACATGAATCAAAAGTCACCTATTGAAAATAAGGCTGATATCAGCACATTTTGAAACATCAAACATTTTACAAGAGAAATTCCCCAAAAATGCACACCCTGCGCCGCTTCCTAGCGTTTTAGCTAAGAAGTGGCATAATAACATGCATACCTATCTATATCAATGTAACTTTATCTCCCAGGTCGTATTATACGTGAAAGGCGCCGACAGCACAGTCCTCAGCGCGCTCACGCCGGTGCGCGCCGGCACGCCCGCGGCCGCCGCGCTGGAGCGCACCAAGGAGCTGGTGCTGGACTACTCGCGCGCCGGCCTGAGGACGCTCATCATGGCCAAGCGGGTCATGCAGCCCTACTTGTGGGAGGAGTGGCTCGCGGGACACAACCGAGCCATGGAGATAGGAGAAGGTATGTTCTTTGAAAGTTCAAATGCAGTTGAAGCAATCAAATGCTTGGGTGGACAAATATCGGTAAGCTCTATTTACAGGTATTAGCAATCTGTTTCGTAAATAGAAATGAACTAATAAAGTCTTAATTATTTGGATTGATGTCTATCGTGGTCATCATTTCGCAAGTCCCAGTAAATACGAACTTCTTGAATGAAAAATAATGCAAAGCTTCGTAGTTCAGATACCTGACAAAGAGTCCTAAGTATGACCTGACCTGTATTACCTTACACACTCCAACTACAAGTGTATTATTTCCAGGCCGAGACAAACGAATCCGCGACTCCATAGCCCGCCTGGAAAGCGCGCTAACTCTGGTCGGCGCGACGGGCGTGGAGGACCGGCTGCAGGACGGCGTGCCGCACACCGTGCGCGCGCTGCTGGACGCCGGCATCGTGCTGTGGGTGCTGACGGGAGACAAGCCCGAGACCGCCATCAACATCGCCTACTCCGCCGCGCTCTTCTCGCAGAGTGACCGCCTGCTGTACCTTATATCGAGGGACAAGGTACGTTGAGAACCAGGGGATATACAAAGCAGGCCCAAAGAACGAGGTACTCTACGTGCCCGCTTTAGTCAAATACTATGTTATATACACATCTGTGGGTATCACACCACAGTACAGATATTTAATACATCATAGGATTAAAAACATTAAAAAATGCCAGCATTTCTCATGTCAATAAAGAAAGCAACAGGTAGCTCCAAAAAAGCCGGCGCGAACTAAATTCGTATGTACGTTTTGTAGGGAACTAGGTAAGCCGAATATTATCGAGTTACGACAGGGGCAAAAATTTGATTAGATTTGGTTTTGTTGACTACGGGATTTACTTTTGAGTTCTCGATATTTCGGCGCTGTTGCAAGCACCATGATCACGAATAATCTGAAGTTATTGTATAGTTTAATTGTTTCTGAGCAGATAAATCGGTCTACTCTCTTTCTTGCTTGTTTTTTTGCAATCGTTACCGCTCAATGATGTAATATTAATAGACGCGTCATCACGGCACTCGAAAACAACGTATTCCTATCGGTAGCTAGATAGTTACTTAAACGCACGAAGAAAGGGAAAGAAAATTAAATGTCATCTACGGAATTCCTGTTGTTAGAGAGAGATAAATATTTTTCTTTAATTACGTTGTCATTCTGTGGTGCATACTTATTGGCACGGCACGTGACTTACCTCAGCCGTCAGCCGCCATTAGAAGGCATCGAAAAAATTAAATAATATACATTTTTCTTGGTATTTATGCATGAAATGAGGACGTTATTCACACAAGTTATTTTAATGACACGCACAGCCGCGGCACTGGTTGGTAGGCGACTAAATTGAGGCCCGGTAATTACCTTGCATTCATGTTGCCACTACAGAGCGCGGACAACGTATTTATACTTTATATATATCATTGTTACCGCTACCACTATCACTCACAACTCGATTCTGTTCCCGACACACAAAACTCACTTTTTGGTTTTTACACAGTTTAATCACTGGATCCTAGGCTCTCGAAAGTTGAAACCCATCCTCCCGGTTAAAGTTCCTTTATTTGGTTATCTCAATGGTTTCTTTTACCTGTCTTAGATAGACATAGATAGACTTTGCCCAGCTCGGCAGTAGTGCTCGAAGCACTCTCTCATAAGGCGTCCAGAATATAGACAGTAATGTAGGTGTGCATGCGCAGGAGCACGCCGAGGCCACGATCAAGAGCTACCTGGAGGGGGGGCCCGGCGGGGGGGGCCCCGGGGGGGGCGCGCTGGTGGTGGACGGGCGCACGCTGACGTACATCCTGGACCGGCGCTCCGGCCTCGTGGCGCCCTTCCTGTGCCTGGCGCGCCGCTGCAGCGCCGTGCTGTGCTGCCGCGCCACGCCGCTGCAGAAGGCCTACATCGTCAAGGTACGTACTGCTGCGAGACGACACAGAGGTTGGACATTATGGTATACGAGTGTGTGCACGAACGTACGTGCACTCAATCTTTTTTTTTTTTGGTTGCGACCTCTTCAAATGACTTCTCCCGCTCTGCTCGGAGCGGAAGGGAGTGTCAGACTTGTACTGACTAAAACCCATCCATGTTCCTTCCTTGCCCTTTGTGTTCCAGGGCCGCGGTATCTCTTTCGAACAGTCCCGCAGCCCTGGATCACTCATTCTTCCCTCGCCATGATAACAATACATCAACGAAATGATCATCATGCTATTAAAGACTTCTCATAACCATAGTTATATCGACATTTACTGTATTACGTAAATAAAATACAAATCAAATAGCTAGCGAAACTCGGTACACGATCGATTGAGTTTTGCATATCACATACCAAAACGAAAATAAAATGACTGGTTATTTTTAATAATTAAGTATTTATTGTGATTACTTGAAGTAACTGTTTAAAAAAACATTTTTTTTTTATTAAACTCACGGACGATACGAGTATAGTATCGATATCTAAACACAATCGAACTCATACTTTTTTTATTACATGATGGACCTGCTCTTGACCTCGATCCACTACATTGCCTGCTACATAAAATGTTTCAATTGTATGTTGTTTATTCTCAGGCAGTGAAAGAAGAGCTGGGCGTCACGACGCTGGCCATCGGTGACGGCGCCAACGACGTCTCCATGATCCAGACCGCGGACGTCGGCATCGGTGAGTAGACATTCCACTGTCTTTACTTTCGGGAAGAAAATGGTTAAATATGTTCCACGTAGATAACGCCATAGTGTACTCAAAACGAACTTTGAAATGAGGTTTTTAGAATACAATTTCCCCAAATGATTAACAAATCTGTACTAAAAGCGCCCTCCTGAAAATGTTATTCTAACTGTAGATTCCTGTACATATTGTTAGGAAAACGGGAAGGTAGAAGCGCCAGGGTAACCCGCGAAATTCCGTAAGCAATACTCTTACACAGAGTTATAATCATTAAAATCCTTACATACATACATACATACATAAACTCGCGCCTTTTCCCATGGGGGTAGGCAGACACCACAGAACGCCACCTGCTACGATCCTTACATACTCCTTTTGCCTCGTCCACGTTCATACACGCACGCCGGTTGCGAGTACTACGCACCTGACCTTTCTGAAGTACCTCACCAATAAGGTCAGTGTATCTCGTTCTAGGGCGTCCCATCCCGGCGTTGCCACTCACACCTGCCTTGTAAATACCTTTTATTGGTCGCCTTTCACTCATCCTAAACCAAACCAACCCATCTAAGCATACTCTTTTCAATTTCAAAATCAGTAATCAGTTAATTTAATCCATGAAATACATATTTCATGAAAAAGTCATTGAATGGGATTTAATGAACTTAGAAGGTTGTATTGATGATTTTCAGGTTTAAAATTCATTAACTACGTAAGTGTTACTGTCGCGAATCATAGTTTGTTCAATACACAACCTGGCACTGACCTGCAAATTGCAAAAACGTAAGAAAATTTGAATTTCGCGGGCTTCTCGGCACTCCTCCACCTTCAGAAAGGAGTCCCGTGTCCCTGCTGAGAGAACGTTCTAGAGAGAAAATGCTTCAAAAGGCTGTGTTCACAACCACCGACCAATTAATATTTTAATCACTTCATCTACTTCAATCAAAGTTGTCTAATTACTTCGTTAAAATATCTGTCTTAAAAATCTGCGATGACGTGCGTTCTTCTAGTTAACACATCAATAAACTGAAGACAATGATTTAATTCAATATCGTTGTGTGTGACTGTGGGTGCTAGTTACTCGACGCAATAAAATTTATAAGATAGAATTGTGGCAATGATCCCGTAACCTTGACTAAATTGGATATAATAAATTGGGGAAATTTATTTAGGACATTTTTTCCATGTGTTAAGTTATAAAACTCAAATAACCCATTTGTGAGTATATCACATATATGCTTACTTGTGTTCTATATTATAATATTGTGTCCCCCCAGGTATATCCGGGCAGGAGGGCATGCAAGCGGTGATGTCGTCCGACTTCGCCGTGTCGCGGTTCAAGTACCTCGAGAGGCTCCTACTGGTGCACGGACACTGGTGCAACGATAGACTAGCTAGGATGATACTCTACTTCTTTCTCAAAAATGCCGTAAGTCTTCTTCACTGTTATGTTATTTTATCAACTAACACACACGCTCAATATTCGTGAAACCGAAAATAAATTTAATAATATATTTTAATTTCATCACCGTAGCTCTTGCGCGTTGCGGACACCGTTAGTACTGGAACCGAAAAAATAAGTAATGCAAGTAAATGTTGTGTCCACAGACGTTTGTGTTCCTGGTGTTCTGGTTCCAACTGTACTGCGGCTTCTCGTCGAGCGTGATGATCGACCAGGTGCACCTCATGACCTACAACCTCATGTTCACCGCGCTGCCGCCCATCGTCATGGGTAAGTTACAGATTACTTCCAAAGACCTTCAAGAGGGAAGCGCCCGAGTGGCTCGCGAAATTCGAAATTACTCTTAGCATGTCAGTGTCAGGTTGTATACTGTACGCGGCGTCGCGGCGCGGCCTGTCGTACCGCGCGCACTCGTTCTGTCACTGTGACACACACGCTCGCACGTTAGATATGTATCCCCAGGCGCGTACGACCGCCTGGCGCCGGGCGCGCTGCTGCTGGAGCGGCCGGGGCTGTACGCGGCGTCGCGGCGCGGCCTGTCGTACCGCGCGCACTCGTTCTGTCACTGTGACACACACGCTCGCACGTTAGATATGTATCCCCAGGCGCGTACGACCGCCTGGCGCCGGGCGCGCTGCTGCTGGAGCGGCCGGGGCTGTACGCGGCGTCGCGGCGCGGCCTGTCGTACCGCGCGCACTCGTTCTGTCACTGTGACACACACGCTCGCACGTTAGATATGTATCCCCAGGCGCGTACGACCGCCTGGCGCCGGGCGCGCTGCTGCTGGAGCGGCCGGGGCTGTACGCGGCGTCGCGGCGCGGCCTGTCGTACCGCGCGCACTCGTTCTGTCACTGTGACACACACGCTCGCACGTTAGATATGTATCCCCAGGCGCGTACGACCGCCTGGCGCCGGGCGCGCTGCTGCTGGAGCGGCCGGGGCTGTACGCGGCGTCGCGGCGCGGCCTGTCGTACCGCGCGCACTCGTTCTGTCACTGTGACACACACGCTCGCACGTTAGATATGTATCCCCAGGCGCGTACGACCGCCTGGCGCCGGGCGCGCTGCTGCTGGAGCGGCCGGGGCTGTACGCGGCGTCGCGGCGCGGCCTGTCGTACCGCGCGCACTCGTTCTGGGCGGTGCTGGCGGAGTGCGTGTACATCAGCGTGGTGCTGTTCTTCACGGCCGCCTTCGCCTTCTGGGACTCCACGGCCGACATGAACGTCTTCGGCCTGTCCTGCATGACCAACTGTCTCGTCGTCATGACGCTGTACGTCGCTATCGAGACTAGGAGTTGGGTGAGTTTATCTTTTAACATTTGCTATCGATCTTATTGTTGGTTTAAATGAGAAAGCGAAAGAGATTTATTATAATTATTTATGTGGTCTACCACGTTATTGCTTGATTAAATCGACAGTCCATATGCCGAAGTTTTTGTGTAATTTTTTTCCTGTATTCAACGGCGTCTATCGTAAAAGTGCGCCAATTTGGCAAATGTTTGGCATTATTAGTGATATTATGAAGGGTCAAGGTCTATTTATGTATTCGATAGATAATTTCAGCCGTAAAGTTACAATTTACTGGGAATCACTGTCAAAAGTTGTTAAGCAATAACGAGTTACGAAACGTATTCATAATATTTATTTATATATATTTTTTTCTTTATTCCGAAATAAATGATTATTATTATTCCGTTTATTCATTTATATACATATTCATCAATTGATTACATGCAGCGTTTTAGTTACACATTCGTAAGTTTAGACTAAAGTGTGTGTGTGAATGCATGGAATGGGGAATTAAGCTGTAGTAATTTTAGTATTATAAAGTAGTCTTTCACAGTCATTTTATCTCTGATAGCGGCAACCTAACTTCGACCTCAAAGTAATTGAATAAAGAACACTGTCACTAAGCCATTGGGGTAATTTCAGAGGTAATATAACTATGACAGGACTGTACAGTCAATCGCACGTGTGTGGTACCAAATTCACATCGACAGCGCCTATGTCGTAGCAACAAGGGCGATTTTGGTAGTAAACTTACTTTTGATATGCGGTTGTCTATACGATTTTATTAAAAATATCACGAGTGAAAGTTTATAACATTACTTGCAGGAAAGTATGTGCTTATAATATTTATTTTATTTCCCTATACACGTCATTGTACGACTCAGGCGGGTTTGTTTATCCTGTACAGAAGGCTGGCGCACATTTGGGCGGGCTACACCGCATTGCAAAAATGCTTCTTCATCGCTTTAGTATCTTTTTATGAACCATCACACATTACAGGCGAGCCGCAACGCATTTTTTCGTATGAAAATGCACTGCAGCTCAGTTTCTGCAGCCCTTTGCTAAATAATGAACGTCACACAATTGAAGATTCAGTCCATTTAAAAATTACAAGAAATAAAGGACAACGCCCATTTTCCCAGACGCTGATCCACTTGTTCGCGCTGTCGGCTTCGTTGGTGTCGTTCTTCATCCTGACGCTCATGTACCAGAGCATCGTGCCCGGGGTGCTGAGCCTGCCCTCCACGTACCACATCATGCTGCACACCGTCCGCGAGCCGGTCTACTGGCTCGTGCTCATTGTCTCTACTGTGGCTGCGTTGGCGCCTAGGTCAGTATCACTTAGCGAAATTTTGATAAGACTGTATTTTTGACTCTTAGTAGTTTGACCACGGTGCGTTCCAAAACGGGCCTAGTTTCCACACGATGGTTGCCGGAAGACGGACGGTACCGCTGAAGCCGGCCCAGAAAGAGGTGGCGAGACAATTTGGACGCGTATTGCGAGGGCTGTTCCGAGGATGTGCAGGAGAAGAGCACATGGAAGGAATTGCGGGAGGCCTTTGCCCAGCCGAGGGACAGGACCGGCTAATATAAAAAAGTAGTTTGATAGTTATGGTCATATTTGCCTTACAAATATGTACTTACATCTATAGGTACAGATTGTGACACCGCCTTGGAATAGAAATATTCGGCTTGAATACAGACAACACTTATTAAACTTAATCAGTGAAGGTACCTAGCTCGGTTTTCTACTATTTTTCTCCTCTGCCAAGTTCACTCGAGTTATTACAAACAAATAGTTGAATACATAGACCAAAAGATTGCAATGACGCTCGACAGTTAAAATGGCGGTAAAGTGTAAAATGGCATCATCAGGTGCCAAAAATAAGAAGGTATTCTCGATATTCCTACCGATTTGCGAGGATATTCTGGTATTATCACAGAATCATAAAGACGGCTTCTTCATCTCATTGCTGATATTCTAATACATATAGTTATTCAATTTTCGGCCCACCGTGCCGGATCTCGCCAACCCGAACATAATATGTGTAGCACCTGTCCAGTGGCATAGTTACCGGAGGGCTAGACGGGGCAGTGCCCCGGGGCCCCATGAACTCTGACTTATATACAAACTATAAATTGGACTAGTGAAAATTTTGGAATATATATAAACCAGATTCAGTAAGGATATAGTAGTACTTTCTATTTCCATGCATTTAGTTTAGTACGTTAGTAAATGTTCAAAAATTCGGTGTACGATAAAACTAGAAGTGTCTATGATTTAAAAATAAAATATTTTGTGTTACTGTGGTCTACTAACTTAATCAAAA
Source organism: Lycophotia porphyrea (assembly GCA_950005105.1). Lineage (NCBI taxonomy): Eukaryota > Metazoa > Arthropoda > Insecta > Lepidoptera > Noctuidae > Lycophotia > Lycophotia porphyrea. The sequence goes on from OX465392.1 coordinate 1,110,556, forward strand.
AAGCGCGGGAAACTTTCGACTTGGCGGACGCGTCCTTTTTGAAAAATTGATTATAACTGTAACTAAACTTCAGTGTCGGTCGAAACCTAAATGTTATAAATGTGGCCAAGGACACACTTTTCTGATAATCTATCCACGGTCGCGGTTTTCCTTGATATTAATTCAGCTTATGATAATGTCGTATTTTCAGTTTTACAAAATAAATTAAAAGCCTTACAAGTTCCATTGAACTTGTTGAATTTCATCATTAATATCCTGACTGAACGGTCTATTAGCATGTTAATAGGGGATCATGAGGTATCTCATGTTCTATGGAGAGGTCTCCCACAGGGTTCTGTGCTCAGCCCACTTTTATACAATATTTACACTTTTGATTTAGATTCGACCTTGCCTAATTCTGTTAAAGTTCTTCAATATGCCGATGATTTATTATTATATTCTACAAGCCAGTCTATTGAGCAAGCTAGCTGTTTTATAAATTCTGCTTTATCTGCTTTGGATTTATGGGTACATTTAAGCGGTTTGGAGTTATCGACATCTAAAAGCGCGGCTGTTTTATTCACCCGGAAGAGAGGAGATTCACGGAGTCAATCTTTACTATAAAGATACATCTATTCCAGTCAAAGACAATATCAGATATTTGGGTGTAATTTTAGATTCTAAATTAAGCAGTGTTCCCCATTGCGATTTTATTGTTAATAAATGCGAAAACCATTTAAACATGCTTAGATGCCTGTCAGGTGTGTGGTGGGGCGCACATCCTTTTTCTTTAAAATTAATTTACAATGCTATAATCAGAAGCACATTAGATTATGGATTATTTGTTCTAGAACCGGGTAGTGTTATGTCTTTTAAAAAAATGGACCGCATACAGTCTAAAGCATTACGAAATATTTCGGGTGCTATGAAGTCAAGTCCCATAAATGCCTTACAAGTCGAATGCGGGGAAGCCCCTTCATATCTTAGAAGACAGTGCCTTTCTGATAAATATTTGTTCCGAATTATTCAGTTCTCAACCCATCCTCTAATTTCTAAACTGGACACTTTAGTGACGTTGATTGAATCTTCAGATTACTGGTCTCATAAACGTGCTCCTTGTTTAGTTATAAGCTATAAAAAATACCTTTCCCTATCTTCTCCAGTTCACCGTTCCAAAAAACTTCCCATATTTAGCAGTAGTTATGATAGATTACTTTTTAATCCCATCATTAAATTTAACTGTGCAAGTAAATCTGACCCCGTTTGTCATTTATGTTTCAACAATTTTCTGGCTGAACACGCTGAATTCCATCACATTTTTACGGCTTCCAAGCGTTCTCCGACGGGTTGTGTTGGGATTGGCACTTACCACTCTCAATACAAAATTGTGCAAAAAATTAAACTTCCTCCGGAGACTTCCGTTTTTACAGGGGAATGTTTTGGCATAGTCGGATATTTAAGCCCAAAAAAGTTTAATATTTTCAGACTCTTAAAGTGCTTTTCTAGCCATCAACAAATCTCCACTGGCACACAAATCCCAGATTCCCATAGTTGATTTAATAAGAGAATTTGCGTATAGAACTTTATCGGAGGGCAATGCCCTGCAATTCGCGTGGGTTCCAGCACATGCTGGAATCGAGGGTAATGAACTGGCGAATTCTCTCGCCAGTGAAGCGGTGCAGTGTGGGGACATGGTTCCGTATAAAACTTTCAGCTCAGATATTGTTAATTTACCTAAAACCTTTTTTTTGGACACCTGGAAGGTGGCCTGGGAAATCAGCAGCAGACAAAAGGGTCGTTATTTTTCTTTGATCCACCCCGACGTTTCGGAAAAACCGTGGTTTGGCAGGGCTAAGTTTGGCAACCTCCGTCCTCGTACGGATGAGACTAGGTCACGTTTGCTCTCCAGCTCATCTTGCCAAACTTAAAATAATAAACGATCCCAGTTGTTCGTGTGGCACAGATGTGGGCGACTTGAATCACATTCTTTTCTCCTGTCCTCTATATGACCGTTCTTCCTTTCTTAGTAACCTATTGTCTCTCCGTATTCCTTTTCCTACTTCACATCTTTCTTTATTGTGTACAAATAGTTTACCTGTATATACAATGTAAATGTATAGCTTCATTCATTAACATTAATAATATTAAATTGTAATATATGTATTCTTATTTTTTACTATAGTTAGTTATAATCCTACTGATCCTATATCCTAAATGCGTTTCATCCGTTTTAAATAATATTAATAAATTCCAGTTTCCCTACCTTTGTCTCCTACACAGTACACTAAAATTATTAACATGGCATTGGCTAAATACACAAACCGTGCTAAGCCAGGGGAAAAGAAAAAAAAAAAACAAACTTAATTTTTTTAAGGTTAAAAATGTGCTTCTGTTTAGTTTTACTGCCGCTACAAACTTACACATTTTCTTTAAACCGACGCGCGCGGTTCGTACTTTGAACCCTGCGATTTTTTTTTTTTATCACAAGGGCTCCTTTTTTCTACCTCTGACAGACAGACAGACAGAGGCTGAAATAAATTAGGAGCCCTTGATAGGCAATTATAGCATACATACACAAGGTTTTAAAAAATGGAGAATGTGGATATTTTGATCTCAAATTACATAATTATCTGAATTTATTCGAGCCAATGATGTAAAAAAAAATTCAGCCTGGCTGTAAGAGCGAGCAAAGCGAACTCAAAATTTTAAAGTTGCCCAGATAACTCCAGTAGGTCGAAACAATTCTAACCTGTCCAAGGTACATAGATATGTTAAAATTTTCAGACTACTTTCTCTTGAATTTGTCTTAAAGTCGACCAAGTAACTCCTGTATGAAGGACCGAAACAATTCTAACCTGTCCAAGGCAAGGTGTCATAAAAATTTCGAGGTCACTTCGCTCGCTCTTGCAGTCTCCTTCCTCTTGAATGCTGATTTTGTCTGTAAGTCGATCAAGTAAGTCCTGAATGAACAAAAGATCGAAACAATTCTAACCTGTCTAAGGTATGGTGTTCAAATTTCTGAGCTCGCTTCGCTCGCTCTTGAAGCCTTGGTTCATTTCTTTCTTAAAATTGTCACCCTGAGTCGATTAAGTAACATCTATTTCTGAATAAAAGGACTAAAGAAAAGTTAACTTGTTTGGAGAGGAGAGCTTAAATTTGCTTTTATAGTCCCTAGTTTTTTCAAGTAATATCTCTTGAACCATCTAAATTGACCCCGACACGAACTGTTCACCAATTATATAAGGAAATTATAACTTAATATGTAATGCTAGAATGCAACATTACGAAAATTATAACCGCAATTTTATTAGTCTATGATGAAGTAGTTTTGCATCTTTAAAGTATTTAAGTAGTTTAGTTTAAATAGGGCCCCAATTTCATTTTTGCTCCGGGGACCTCGGTTACCTAACTACGCCCCTGCACCTGTCACTCGTTTTGTGTTCGTAAAAGCTGACGTCCCTCCCCGGCAGGGTCCTGTTCCACGGCATCCGCAACACGGTGCACCCCGGCACGCTGGGCCGCGCGGTGGCGTCGCGGCGCCGCGCGCGCTCCTACGCCGCGCACTACCGCTCCGCGCCGCCGCACGCCACGCTCTACCGGTATGTATACATCAACAAACTAAGACAACATCCTTTATTCATATGAACAGATGAGATGGTGAGTTATCAAACTCGACCGGGGCTCCTCCCACCACTCGTGTACTTAATCCGCTGACATTAACTAGATCTCCGACTAACGATGCATATAACTCCTCAGGGCGCGAGACGAGGACGGTCTGCAGAAGCCCACGCCGGAAGTGGCCGCCGTCACCTGAGCTTTGCGCAACACCTCCACTTACACTGAACTAGGCTGTGATCTGTCGATAGACCTATTGTAATACATATAGACTATATTGTGCTTTTATACTGCAAAGCGGGACCAACGCGTCCGAGAGACGCGGCCGGCGCGTCAGAGGGACACATGAGGCACGTCCAAAGGACGCATGAGGCACGTCCGAGGGACGCATGAGGCACGCCCGAGGGACGCATCCGGCACGCCGCAGCCACGTGCGCTCGGCGAAACTTAGCTAGCATTTATCTGGGCTCACATTTTTGCAAATTGAGTGAATTTATGTCGTTTCTCACATAGTGCAAAAATAGTTTTCAGTGAGTCAAAAAAATAATTATATTATACTACACAACTTGAATCTGAATTCTAAATACACTATTCTTGTTTCTTTGTAAATATTTCATCGCAAGTGTTCAAAACGATAACGTATAATCTACCATATCATCGAAATTACTTCCGATGTTGTTAGTTACCATAATTGTATGTATAATATTATTATTTGTGTAGTATTTATAGTACATAGTACTTTCGCGCCGCATCTCGCGGTATACTCATAGATCTGCCAACGTTAGTGACAATACACTTGGTGCTGCTGACTAACTATCAAACCACGGAGTCTTGAGCGTGCGGTCTACGACCTACCCTGACCAGATAGCAAGCAAACAGAAACTGTCGACGACCCTTCGCTAAGAAGATTGAGTGAAATTAATACATTCTTAAAAGATATATATTTTTTAAGTTTTTTTTTTTATAGGCACTTGATTATTATTTTATTTTAATTAAGCCTGTACTGTCCCGCTGCTAGGCTAACGCACTTTGTTTAAATTAATTCATTTACTTTCAAAGCCGTAAAAAATATCGTGAGAAAACCATGTCATGGCATGTCTTAGAACCGAAAATTCAAAGACATGTGACATCTGTCAACCCGCACTAGGCCTGCGTGGTGGACTGCAGCTCTCTCCAACAGAGCGGAGCCCTGTGTTCCACCAGTGGCTACTGGGTGGTGTTAAAGGCTGATCATGAATATATTTTTGAGGTTTACAGTCACTCAGCGCCACCAGGTAGTTTGTTTATTAATTTACAACAGTATTTTGCATATGTTTTGGACTATGGATTTAGAACCGAACGCTACTGATACATTATTTATCTCATGCTCCATACCATAAGCATTAGGTAATGCCGTATCGTATAAACTGCCTTAAACAAGTTCCAACGTATTTCATATCTATGGCGAATAACATCGTTAAAAACGTCATCAAACTATACTTGAATGTGAACTATATCATTTCAGTGATTGCAATCTAAACCTTATGTCAATAGTCATAAGACGCGCGCTCCTGACTCACAATGACTTTAACCGCTTCGTGTTATTGTTAAGACAGCAATATGTTACGCTGCTTATCATTTTCAACAAAATGTATCCAGTCGGAATCTTGATATTTAACAAAGTAAATGTTTGGATGTTGTATTCTGATTAAAATTTCGTGCGTGCTGGCATAACACTATTGCAAACACCAAGACACATGGCAGTCGCGGTCATGAAACGTGCAAGAGGGATGGCGAATATTTAGTATGGGAAAGTGTCATGTCATCTCTTTCCCACGGTGACCGCACTTACCACAATCGTTGGGGTATAGTTAAGTGCGCTGTACAATAATATTAATTATAGATCCATCTGCGGTTTACTACGTCTAACTGTAAAGATCCATTAGTGGAAGAAAGGTCGCATAATGCGCTGTCTCTTTTCTACATTTGATTAAATTTTGGGCAGCAAGGTTTTGACCAGAAGATACTACAGCCGTCCCCCATGTTATAAGGTTTTGCATCTGTGTAAGCGGCCATCCAGAATTTGGTAAGAAAAAATGACATTGACAATAATATAATTATCTAGTATCGAAACCGGGTATTTCCTTTTCTAAAATCGGTTCTCAGCCCACTGTGAAAATTATTCTTACATACACAAATGCAAACCTTACGACTATTCGAGGAACGCAGCAAGTATTTATTGTAGTTACCCCGTTGACTAACATAGGGGAAGGGTCAAGTGGCTCGCGTTAATTCTCAGACTATGTTGAATTGTACTAAACGCAAACGTTCATGTAAGTCTCGATCATGAAACGTCCGAGTAGGCCAGCCCACACTTAGCTGTGTCGTCTCGCTCCCTCTTTTTATGACCAGGACCTTGGCGTTTAGTAAATACACGTTATTGTTTGTATCTCTGTTTATTATACACCTGGTATGTAGTAGGTACCGTGTTTTGTGGCAACGTACGACACGATTGTGATTGTTGATAAAATCTTGTATTTTAGTAGGTTACTAGTGTGTGATAACGGTTGACTTCCTTCTCAGAATATTTATATTTATTTATAGAGAAACGCCGCCTTGCCTGAGACTGCACCCGTTATTGGGGCAAACATATTAATCGTAGCGGGGAATACACACGGCGGAGTAGCGCGTTCACGTTCAAATGTCCGTTATGACATTGTGACTAGTCCTAACATTGGCGAGAATGCCAGAGCTTTAAGTTGACAAAGAGTATCGATCCGCGACATGGATCTAGAACTTGATCCTGACTTCTGATTGGATCTTCGAGTCTTGGACTATCAGACATCCTACAATAATAATACATAAGGCCCGATTCGTCACCGGCGTCCGTATTTTACGTTTAAGCAAGCATTTAGACATATTTTAAAATGTATTCATATTCAACCCGTTGAATTGAGGTATAAAGGGTTAAAATAATATTTAATAAACCTACCTATTTCTCATTAATCCCGTGCAAACGTCAATTCAATTTAGTTAAAACTACAAGTGCCTTGAGCGCTTCTGCCGAGTGGATTCCTCGCCATGAACCGACGTCGTGTAGATGATTCCTAAAGATTTAACTATTTTTACTATCGTTTCTAGTTTTGTACATAGAAACAAATATATTTCTATATGAATGAGATGATTGTTACGTGTACAGTAGGATATTTTTATATGAAACAAATCTTTGTGTAAATAACTTGTATGTTCTAAGACTGTTGTTTATTTTAGAGCTTTTAGTTTGTTCAGTTAAATTTAACTATGTAATAGGGTATTGTGATGAACACATGTATTTTCCAGTCATTTTGTTATCATGCTCACCAACTTTGAATAGTTCCCTTCTGATTTTCATTCTTGCCACGTTGTTTACAAGTTTTAGTACAATTTCTGTATTGTATGTTAGTACTTGAATGTTTACTTACTACTTTCTCGGTTCTTGAGTGATACGAATTAAGCAGTGCGTTTATATTGCCAGTTTTAAAATTATCAGTACTTATTGTGTTGTTTATTGGAGATATAATTATTAATAAAGGGCTGTTTTACATTTTCCGGGTAGACAAATGACCTACTAGATCACTACATCGGAGGAGGTGGAACAAGCCATTTTAGTTTAAATTTTACTAGTCTTATCAACGAAATATAGATTTTGTTAGAAACTTTTTAGTATTATAAAATTAAATCTTCCATGAATGTATTTAAAGACATTTTATCAATGTACAGTACTACGAAACTAATTATGCGCCTCGACAATCTTCCATTTTCCAGGGTTCGAACAAGAAAATAATACTACAATCATTAGCAAATGAAAAATATTTGTACGTTCGTTGATATATCTTAGTTACGTAGTACTTCATGCATTTAATAAAGGGTGTAAACAAACTCTTAACGAAGCCGAAAGGCACTTGTTCTCCCCGTCATTGCGATATTTTTTTTTTGCTCTAGACCATACCTGGGAACCTTCTAGTTACGGAGATATTGAGGGTCAAAGTTCCAACTTTTTCACAAGTTCTTTTTTAAATACATGTTTTTAATGTAAGACTTTTACTTTTAATACCTCCAGGACCCTCTTACTATTCTATCCATCCATCAGCACAATGTTTTGAGTGCATTGATTCCTACTGTAAAACGTGATTTTTCAGCCTAAAAAAAAAGTCGTTTCCCAGCACTCATTTTTGCATAAAATGACTTAGTTTCATGTACAGAATGCTTGGTTGACGGCTTCATGAAGAGTCTGTTTACACCCTGTATGTTGCTTATTCCATTATATTATAAATCATGTTGATTCTTACTTATACTAATATTGTGCATTTAGTTTTTGTGATATTATCAAAACAAAAATCTCTTTTATAGTCGCTATATCAAAATGTTAGCACGGCAATGACTAGAAAATACATCATATAGATGTGTTGTTTTATAATAATAACAAATTATTTAATTTCATTACAAATTTTAGTTTTATTTTTCTCCTCGTCCTACAATCATGTCTTTTGAATTTTTCACCATTTAACTATAATAGTGGTTTGTGCAGTTAACATTGCTACAACAGTTTTTATAAGCGAGTGTAGAAAACATTTAAAAACGTGTCAATTTCATGTTTACATGAAGTTCTACATATATATGTACAAAAGTTACACAAATAATTGGACATCATTTTGCACTCCTAACTGTCACGTCCGCTAAAACAACGGAGGGTAGGAATATACAAAGTTCTGCCTCATACAAACATGCCGCAGGGCGTTTTCACCAACGTTTACAATTAATAGAAAATTGCGCTTGCACATAGAATTGTAAGTGTTGTACTTTCAAACTCAAAAATCTCGTCTCTAAATAACCCTTAGAAAACATTTGTAACAAAAATATAATTATGAATTTGTCTTAGAGAACAAAATAACACAACAATAAGCAAAAACAGGTAATATTTTGAGAGCAAAACGAAATGAAGTTATTTCAGAATCAACAATAACAAAACTTCAAAATTCAAGGAAACTGGGCATTCTTTTTGTGTACGTGGCATTGGTTCTCACCTATTAGTACTCGGTTTCCTTTCTTCAAGAAGATACCTATGAAATAAATATACACTAAGTAAATCTACTAAGTAGGATAGAAAATGCCATGGAAAGAGTTTGACTCATCTAGCTTTGATTATTATGCTGTTTACCTCACTTGTTACATGTTCGTGAATACAACTTTCTTTTGGCGCGTGGCCATAATCGGAACGAACGCAGTCATTTTGTTTTTCCAATACAATTTCACAGATGTTTAGTAACTACGCCCTCCTGATACTCAATCAAGCGCCAAAAGATCTTTGCCGCACTGTTGATTGGCAAACAATCTTTGCAGTATGCTTAACATTTTGGTCACTTTGTTGAGACAGTTGTTAGCGTGTTTTTTACAAGTAGGGTAGCTTTAAGCATACATGTACCTATGTACAAAAGCGGTCTATGACCTTTGATAAGATATAAACAAGTCGCAATTCACGGTTGGTTCACAATGAAGCTGCAAAAACTTCAGAGAGTAATTATCAAAAAAAAAACAATAATTTGTCGCATTTTAGCCAGACCCGTAAGTTCGTTAATCTGCCAGTCGTCAGCTTGCATACAATTGGCATGTATACATTTTACTCATTGAATTTATTTTGTAATATAATATTTAGTAAAAAGGAAAATGGCTTGAATAATCAACGAACTTCACAAAACGAAGCACTTAATGCATTTAGTGATAACTTAAAATATAAATAAAGGCAGTACAATACAATTTGACCATGTTTTTACGTATGCAATTTTAATCTCAAGGCAAGGTGGGTCTGGCTGATCTACTTAAGAAATAAAAAAAAACATAAGAAATAAAGACTATTGCACAAACAATTTCCTAACAAAAATGTTGTCACTAACAATAAATTATTATTCACACCCAATTTCTGAACAAATTTAAGTAGGTAACTGACAGACAGTTCTTCCAGAAGCCGGGTGGTAAGGTTCTTTAGCTACGATCACAATATAAAATCACAGTATAAATTGCAGTATTGCGTTGACGACGTCGACCGAGGGCTCGTTCACGAGAACTATGTCGAATTTGTTGAGATAGTTTTTCAGGTTGCCTTCTGCGTTGTTTCCTAGGAAGCCTACTTTTACGACGACGTCGCAATGCTCCATGCCCTCGGCCATGCCCGCGTCGCCGATGTTGTCTCCCATCAGAATGACGTTGGAGCGCTGCTGCACCATGTCGTAGTACTCTGTGTGTTTGATCGCTGTCTCGTTCTTGTTGTAAGTGTGAATGACCTCGCCTTTGATGCCGACTATGAAGTCGTTTTCGTCCATTGCAAGGAAGTTTGATACCACCTAAAAGTTTTAATTGGGTGTGTATGAGAGCTGGTTGAAAACGGCTATCACTATTCGCAGTAACTATACCAGGATCCATATATTTTTTGGATAGTATGTAAGTGACAATGATCCAAGTTTGAATTGGGTACCATTAATCAATAATTCCAAGACACGACTTTAGAAAACTTTTTATTTTAGACCTGACAACCCGATTCATTAACAATTTACTGTAAAAGATTTTAATTTGTTTGAATGAATGAAATCAATTAATAATCCAGTGATTGAGTTGGTGAATAAGTGCCGTGACGTTCGATACGAAGTTCTATCTTTACGAAATTCGTTATAATACATGAGTATTATAGTTGCCTTGTTGGGCTAGTGCAGTGGTTCTTAACCTTTTAGTCTTGAGGGCCCATTCGACAAAATTTCTGTCTTGCAATGGACCACCCAGTTGCTTTATTGGCCCAAAAAATATTTTGCCAACTGGGTTGTTAACCAAACACTACTAAAAAATAAAGGGAATTGAGAATTATTTCAAAATAACTGTCATTTGACCATTTTTATGCAAGGACTAACTTTGACCAGATGTATGAACGTGGACGAGGCAAAAAGAGTATGTAAGGATCGTAGCAGGTGGCGTTCTATGGTTTCTGCCTACCCACATGGGAAAAGGGCGTGAGTTTATGTATGACTAACTTTGTCAATACAGAAAAGCTCAATTGAGATAACGTAGGATTGAGCGTAGCGAACTCGAAAATTTTAGCATTTACCTCGAATTTTATGAGTTCTCTTTTGTATATTAATACAAAAGTAGAACGAATTCTCCCAATTAAAAAAACCCGTGAATACAGAGAACGTGCAAAAATGCTTGCACTCCACCAGTGGTAGGTTATATTTTCTTCTGACCATTATTATTGAAATAGGAGCAGATATTTTGTCAACTAATGCAGAGACGTTTCCAGAAACAAAAGCCTGCAAGAGCGAGCAAAGCGAGCTTAAAATTTTTGTCAACCCTCCTCGGATAAATAAGGTTCTCTTTGCTCATTTATTTAAAAATGAGAATTGGAGTAAATCTGTAAACTTATGTTTAAATTGAGTATTAAGTATAGAATGTATTAGCGAACGAAGCGAACGGTTTATCTATAGTTGTCCGAGATTTCGAGGGGTTTGAAATGAAACTTCACTCCAAAAATTACGCTCAGGCGGCGATGGGCGGCTTTGGATACGCGGGGCCCCCGATTGCGCGGGCCCTGTAGCAATTGCTATTCTTTCTACTGGGTTAATCCGGTACTGGATAAATGTCGTTCAAAATAAAGTTAGGTAAAGCAATGTCTGGAAGTTTTGGTAAAGAAATTGCCTTTTAGCTTTTCCAAAAAATTTTACGATTAATTCCTGATTCGAATGTATTTTTTAAGTTACTGTCGTGTTGCATTTCAATGTCTTTTTCTTGAATTTCATCAGGCACCTCAGAAATGTTGACAATGAAAGGATTGCAGATCAGTTTTTGTTTCGTGCCTTCGTATTAGCGCCGCGCGCGGGTTGCGTTGTGTGGACTCATTGTCACCTATCTTATTTATTAGGATGGTTCCGCGGACCACTTGGGATGCCTCCAGGGACCACCAGTGGTCCGCGGACCACCGGTTAAGAACCACTGGGCTAGTGGTTACTGAGTACGAAGTTAGCTGTAACGCTTTTGAGGCATTATGAGTCTGGATTCGATTTCCAAGTCAAGTAAAGATTAGTATACCTTTTTTTTTTACGGATGGGAAATCATCAAATGACTCCTCCCGCTCTGGGCAGAGCGGAAGGGAGTGTCAGACTTGTACTGACTAAAACCCATCCATGTTCCTTCCTTGCCCTTTGTGTTCCAGGGCCGCGGTATCTCTTTCGAACAGTCCTGCAGCCCAGAGTAGTAAATACCTTGAGTATACATTAGTGCCCGGTGAATGGCAACAGGCTCACCTCCTATCACATGGAACTCAAACATAACTGGTAAAATGTATGTAAACATAGAGGTATATCCCTATAGGTACCTATGTATTATAGTTACCTTGACATTAGGCAGCAAAAAGTTGGCCGCTTTCATAGCAGCCAGCACTGACTCCCCCAGCCCTGCTGAGAAAACCAGGACTGGCACCTGCTGAGTCTTGCTCCATTTTATCATGTCTTCTACACCCCTCCTGTAAAAATATTATACATAGTGTGATGTGTTTATAAGATTCAGCTAACTAAATTATTAGATTTTCTGATGCACCAAGTATAGCAAAATAATAAAGAATTAAGTCCACCTTTATATGTTTATTTTCAACCGACTTCAAAAAAAGGAGGAGGTTTCTCAATTCGACCGTAGAACGGGTGTAAAAAGACTCTTAACGAAGCCGAAAGGCACTTGTTCTCCCCGTCATTGCGATCATTTTTTTGCTCTAGAGTCTAGACCATACCTGGGATCCTTATAGTTACGGAGATATTGGGGGTCAAAGTTGCCAATTTTTCACAAGTTTTTTTTATTAATATATATTTTTAATGTAGGATTTTTACTTTAAACACCTCCACGACCCCCGTACTATTCAATCCATCCATCAGCTCAACGTTTTGAGTGCCTTCCGTAAAACGTGATTTTTCAGCCCAAAAAAAAAGTAGTTTCCCAACACTAATTTTTGCGTAAAGTTACTTAGTTTGATGTACATTTTGCTTGGTTGACGGCTTCGTGAAGAGTCTGTTCTCAGCCTGTATATATATTTTTTTGTGTGTTCGCGATAACTTCGTTGTTTATGAACCGATTTTTATGATTAGTTAGGATTAGTTTTTTCATGAAGTATTTTAAAGCACCACTATTTAATGTAGGTCTGGAGTCGATCTGACGATGGAGCTGAAAGACAGTCGAGGGAACTCCTCAACAATGTACAGCAATTAGCTGGTGTTTGGGCTTGATTAAATTTTATTGATGAGAACTTTACACCTAGATGGGTTGTGACTGTCATTAGGGGTTCGATTATAAAGAAGAAGGACAGTCAGGGGACCTCCTCAACGTTTTACATTAGCTATCTTGTGTTTGGAATTCATTTCTATTGATTAAAACTTTGCACCCATATGGATTATAAGTGGCATTACTTACGCATTTAAAATAGTAAGTAAGAAGTCTTATCTTTGTATTCGATTTCAAGTAAGTAATATTAGTAACTAAGGTAAGTTTCTTAGATGGATATCCTTCTAAGGTTTATTTGTATAATTCACTTGTTTAGTTGGTCTTACGAATAAGCACATTAACATTATGCAATACTAGCTGACCCATGCAACTTCGTTAGCGTCACAGAAGAGTGAGAGAGAGTGTGAGTCAACCTTAAAAGATAGCCATATGCTTTCGCGGACTTTTTTTAGAACTCTTTAAAATGAACAATTCTGTCGTACGTGATTGTCGCGTAACTTAAACCGTTTAAGCAGCGCACGCTCTTAAAAGGAATACATTTTCTCCGATTTTGCAACATTTTCATTGATGCTCCGCGCTTATTAGTTGTAGCGTGATGTTGTATAACCTATAGCCTTTCCCGATAAATGGGCTATCCAACACTAAAAGAATTCAATACGAACCAGTAGTTTCTGAGATTAGCGCGTTCAACCAACCAAACAAACAAAAAACTCTTCAGCTTTATTAGATTCAAGTAGGTAACAATTTAATATCTCGAAAATATTTGCATTAATCGCTAAAATATGTTTTCCAAATAAGAGCTTCCTTCGACATCCTTACGTCTTTATTCATAGACACTCGATGACAGTCATATTCTAGCTAGGTCGAAAATTCTTATCGAGGTGCATAAAATGAGCTGAGACACGATAAAGCTGCTGTAAACTGTTGAGAACCTCTTGCAACTGCCTTCCGTCTCCATCATCAGACCTTCAATGCTAGTCATACTTCAGGTAGGTCTAATAATCCCACCAAGGTGTACGAAATGAACCCAAACAATATAGGTGCTGTAAACTGTTGAAGACCTCTTCCAACTGCCTTCCGTCTCCATCGTTGGACCGTCGATGAAAGGCATAGTCTAGTTAGGTTTAAAGTCCTCATCAAGGTGCATGAAATAAGCCCAAACACGACATAGCTGCTGTAAGTTCTTGCATGAATTTTACGGAACGGAAGTCAGTTGCAAGAGGTCCTTGCAACTGACTTCCGTTCCGTAAAATTTCAAAAAACAGACATGACATAGCTGACACGGGCGATGGTCATTCTTTCACGGAAAATCTCAACACCGAAATTCAGAAATTGGAGTCTAATGAACAAAACCATCTATCGAGCACCAAGTTAAACTGCTAAAATATAATGCAAGGAAAGCGATCGAACACACACTCTATTATAGGCTATGTAGATTGTCAAAGCAGCGTCATGTAGACTAATCTCGAGTACCTTTTGCTATCATAACTTTCTTTTTAAGCCGGTCAGTCGATTTAAAGTTATCTTGTAAGCATATTTTTATTCATGACTACCATTTTGATGCAATAGATGTCGTTACGTGTATTTTACATAATGATGATAAGTTCTTCTTGAAAACTTTAAATTCATAAATCTTAGTTAAAAACCGGTTGGGGATCAAACTTACGCAACATGGTTATTATTTAAGAAAATTTTACAGCATAAAAAAAAAAACGAATGATGATAAGTTCTTCTTGAAAACTTTAAATTCATATATCTTTTGATAGAGAGCACCAATTACAATGAAACAAAAACTAAAACCTTCTCTAAGTTATGCACAATATTTGTGTAAATCTATCTACATTGGTTTTTCCACCCAATTAATTTTCATTGATGTCCCGTTACTATTGGTCGCAGCGTGATACAAACAAACAAACTCTTTAGCTTTAATATAAGCATAGATTTGTTAACGATTTGCAAATCGCAAATTACATACTTAGTTACAAAAAGTGAAAACCGGTTGGGATCGAACTTGCGAAACATGGTTATTATTTTTGGAAATTTTACATCATTAAAAAAAACTAAATACACACAAAAAGTGGATACTGACCGAGGTTTGAACTTGCGACACACAATTTACAGGTTGGTCGTTGAACCGCTATGACAATACGTCTAAAATAGCCGTTATATTCTAACGCTGGTCATGACAGTTGTCAGTTGTAAAATTGTTGAAAAATATGGTCATAATGCAATTCAGCTTACCTTTTTATATTATTAGCGTGATAATATATAGCCTATAGCCTTACCAGATGAATAGGCTATCCAATACTAAAAGAATTTTTCAATTTGAACCAGTAGTTCCTGAGATCTTAGCGTTCAAACAAATAAACAAACTCTTCAGCTTTATAATATTATATAGTATTATACAATAAGTTTATTTTCAGATATAGTTTGCAAGTGCAAATGAGCTAAGCTTGACTTAAGACTAAGTTCATTCTAGAATCTAATATTTAAGGTGGTTGCGTCAGGGTAGCCCGCGAAATTTAAATTTTCTTACGTTTTTTGTTATTTTTCAGGTCAGTGTCAGGTTGTACGTTGATGAAAAATGAGTTACAGAATTACAATCATGAAAATTATCAATTCGTCTAAAGTCATTCAATAGGGTTAAATGGACTTACAACCACCAATCTCCTTAAACAGAAAATAAAAGAAAAAAGAACATCAAAAAAGGAACTTGTTAGATTGTTTCAATACTTTGCATATTGTCAGGACTTAATTAAAATGAATAAATGACTTATGAATAATGGATATGGTGAATTTGCCGAGCACAAAAAACAGAATGACAATTCATATATTCATTTTACCTGAAACACTCGACCATCCTGTGCGCTATATCCATTAACTCATGCCTTGGGAACTTCACCCCTCTGAAAAAATAAATGAAAAGAAAATACTTTATTAAATAAAAGATAAGTACAGTATCAGATAATCTGATAGCATGTCAATCAGGTAGTTGGTAAGTAAGTAGCTAAATCTTGAGTATCTTTTCCAAATTAGACCAGTTTTTGCTGTGACTATGCATGGACTGTGTAAAGGATGATATAGCTAAAAAGGACTGTTGAGATGACTAACAATAGAGAATTATGGAAGAAAAAAACATGCTGCGCTGTCCCCAAGTTTAAATCAAAATATTTTATTTCACATAGGCCCAGATGGGCACTTATAAAACATCAACAAAAAGGTTAAGTGGGATAACGGCAAGAGAATGATGAGACTAGATTTAAGTAAATTTTAGTCACAGCTATTGTGGCTATAGCAACCAAATATTGATTATGCATACAATTTTTTTAATAATCCCCCAAAAGACATTATCAATTAATATCACTCATTATCAGATTAAATACATTATTTAACATTGTAGAGTCATTTGTTATCGTCACCCTTATTGCCCTCCGCAACTATGTTGCTTTATCACAACCCACAACCACCAACAGAAATATCAAGCCTTCTTGTCTTACTAAAAGATATTACATTGTCGAGATATTGGGTTGTGAAGGTAAGATAGGCAGTGCCTACTAATAAATAAATGGTAAGACTAGACTTAGGCAGACTTAGACTAGAAACTGGCTTGTACATCGTCAATATAGATGGGAAAAGGCTAGGTTTATGATGAAAAAGAAATTCAAGGGGTACTAACTTGAGCAATGCATGTGCCGCCACATACCAATCAATCATATGTTTGGTTTTCTCCTCTATGCTCATGACTGGGTCACACTCAATAGGCTTGTAGATGCCGGAAAGCCGGTTATCTTCATCTTTGTAGTGCTGCGGTATTGAGGGACACTCTCGGAACATACCTACAATTGAACACATAGAATATGTAAACAACATCCCAAGTAGATCACCTTGTGCTTAAATATATTCATCAACAGATGTATCAGATACCTTTGATACAAAACGATAAAAATCAAGTTACTTATAGCCTCTAAACTAGTCGTAAAAATCTCATTCAGATTCCATTAGCAAGTTGAGATAAAAATGTATTGATTTACCAAAACTTGTGAGCACAGTGTTTCCATTGTCCAGAGTGTGCCTTGTCAGAGTGTGATCGAAATCTGTTACGATCTGTAGCTTGGCATGTCCATCCTTTATCATCCTATTTAATTTTTTTAACAATTCGTTCTCATCCCTGATGTGAACGTTCTCTTTCTTGAGTTCGGGAACATCGCCCAAACTTGTCAGGAACTTCATAGCTACAACAAAGAATAAATCAGTAAGCGATAGCAGCTGTTACGTTATTATTTTGTCAACTACTTTTATCAACAAATTCATGTTCAATCTACGATACACAAAAATCAAGAGTTCCCAAAGCATACGATTTTAAATGCTTACCTGCTAAAGGATGGGTTACTGGTAATCTGTCACAATAATTTCGAGTGATAAATTATTTATTTAATGCTCACGCTAAGTAATAAGTAGCGTTAATACAAGAATAATAATAGAAGAACGAGACGAACAGCCCACGTACGACCTTGACGACGTAAAGAGAAAACTGTTGTTGACATCTGCTAACTGATTGACTTCTGTCAAAGTGTTAAGTGTCGCCTTTCACCTGTCATTTCATTGTAGTCTACTTATTTTTTTTTAAATTTCATTCGCCTTTAAAAAGGCAGGCATCGATCTATAGACCATTCAGCCATTGTAGTCTACGGTCAGAAGTCAGTGACGGTCAGTTATGTAGGGCATCCCTAGGTCTAATATAGTGCGACGCAGATAATTTAAAACGTCGCCAACTCGCCATAAAAAAGGAGGCTCACCTGCGACATAGTATGATGGTGTCTTTTGTATGGCTCTACATGGCAAACACTGCCACAGAATACCCATTGGAACGTTATTTGCAAGATGCGATAATGAATAAGAAGTTTTTCTTTGTATTTCCACCAACAAAAATCCTTTACCTAGCCGCTGGCCGCTGTAGATTTCCGGCCGGACTTTGACTGGGGACACGTTTGAATATTATGTTAAGGCATTTGTTACCCAAGACAGTAACATTTGCGTAGCTATGTTGATACGACAGATTTGTCTTATATACATATGTACCACCACATCAAGATCACATCATAATAGATTTTAAACTTTATCATTAGGCTCAAGGTTCATTGGGAAAATTTGACAGTTTTGAGTAGCTTGATGTATGTACTGGCGTTTGTATATAAATAAACTCACGCCTTTTCTCATGGGGATGTCCGGTTAAGCAAATAACAGCCTCTCTAGGCTGAACTGCGAGTGGTCATAAAAAAAAAAAAATCTCATGGCGCAGAAACCACGAGACGGCCACGCCACACGCCACGATCGTTACATAAGCCTTTTGCCTCGTCCACGTTCATACATATCTGGTCATACATGCACGCCAGTTACGAGTACTACGAACCTGGCCTTTTTTAAGAACCTCACCAATAAGGCCAGTGTATGTTCTTCTTTCAATTGCCCATATACTTGTGTCGAAAAGTGGTCTACGGCTGATTATACGTATACGCATCCAATTAGGTATCCCTTATAGGGAAGGTACGTATTTACGCGACCAGGTTTTTACACCAGGTATTTGCTTCCAAGTACGTACACCAGGTACTGACCCGAAATACTTGCAAGACTTTAAAGTATTATTTAAATACGGCTACTCGGACTCGCTCCGTCGCGCGTCGGGTCGGGGCTCGGCGCTCGCCCGCCCGCCGCCCGAGTCTCGCTGATTCGTGAATCGTGACGTGGCTTCGGCGGGCGCCGTCGCACGTCGGTCCGCTTCGGCTTTTCGGCGCTTTCGGCGTTCGGGTCTCAAGCGGCGCGCACTCTTTACAATTGAAATGATACATCGTTCTTGCTCCTATTTCCACTGTAAAGATGACTTGCTTGGAAAGTTAACTTTAAATATGCGGAAGTAAGGAACAAATATGCAATTTGATTTTTATTTTTAACCTTGAACTCCGAAATGTAAACTGCAATAATAATAACGGTACTTAGTACGACACTATTACAAGAAATGTAAGATGCACAATCGCGCGTAGGAAAGGAATTTTAAAATTAGCGATTTTTTATGATGCACCTGACCCGTTTAGTGGTTTTTAATAGTGATGATTTATTTACGTCACCGATCACTAGTGCATCGTGCGTGACCTAATTAATGATTTAATAATAAGTAAATAAACTAATAAACGATCTATTAATTACGGATTTTTATTCTACCTACCACCTGGTCTGACTGAGTAGCGGTATTTACATTACAAACTTCATAAAATCTATACTCCATCGGTTTAGGTAGTTAACTAAAGGTAAACAATCTTGATATATCTTTTTATATAAAATAAATCGTATAAAAGACATACAAAGATTATTTAAATTTGGTTAATTACCTAACATCGGTTTATGTAAATACCTAATTTTAAACATTTTTAGATAACATTTTTAGACATTTTTTTAGATAAAAGGCATATTAAGATTGTCTTTTACATGCTAAGATTGTTTACATTTAGTTAACTACCTAATCCGATGGAGTATACGTAGGTTTTCAATCCAATCTTCAATAGTTCAATAACCACGTTCGTTTTCGCAAATGCGATCATGCTCCTTATTTGTAAGGGTCTACGGAACAATTTCGTATGCAAGTATTTTTACTTTAATGGTTTGTCTTTGCAAGTATTTCGTTAGTTTTCGCAAATGCGATCATGCTCCTTATTTGTAAGGGTCTACGGAACAATTTCGTATGCAAGTATTTTTACTTTAATGGTTTTTCTTTGCAAGTATTTATTTGTAAACGCGATTGTGCGCCTTATTGATAAGAGATCAGGGTTCAATTTCCTATGCAAGTATTTTTCTCCCAACAGGACTTGACATAGAAGTATGAAATTCTCAAGTGCTCTTTATTTGTACAAAAATACGGGTCAATTTCCTATCCAGATAAAAAATACTTGAAAGTATCCCGAGCCCTGGTTTCTTAAAGTAGACGTACTTGGAAGCCCTGGTACTAGAGATGAAGCGTATATACTAGAACAGATCCAGGGATTAGGTATTTAACAAGACTAGGCTGCACCTATTCTAACTTTTAAAATACTTGATCCACCTAGTCTCACTGTGCCTACGCAGTGCACGGCACCCGCGGCCCGCGCGAATCGAAGTACCGACTGTACTAGACTATGCTGCTATCTCGCTTCACCGTGTCGTCGGGGCGCGGTGAAGCGAGATAGTAGCATAGTCCTAGCTCATCCATGTTTGCCAAAATCATTCGTGAGTCAGTCACTTGAATTTGAACCTTAATTCAAAAGGCATAAAAGTAACGCGATGCGCACTCGTATTTACATAGATCATACGTGTGCCAGTCGTATGAATATGAACCATATCTCAATGGCATAAAAGTTACGCGACGCGCACCGTGTTGTGGAAGAATATATTCTGTCCTTTTTTAACTACACTATTCCGCAGTCTTTCCATCCTTGTCTGTCAATACTCGAGATCGAGACTAGTCGGGACTAGGCACTAGGCAGACTTTATAGAATAAGTAGAATAGATACTTTGACAATACTCGATGCGAATGAAGACTATATGATGCAGTCGAGTATCAAGTACGGACTCGTGCGAATGTGATCTCGATTGACGTATGATACCTACTCGACGTCGCTAACTTCTATCGGACTTATTTAGTGATCGGTTTTCGTAACGAAGTTTTAATATATTGTTAAAGAACTTAGATCTATTTTTAATGATTGTAAATAGGTATGCGATTTAAACAAAAATTGTATATAGTTACGTCATTTAAAAAAAAAAACAACAAAAAGCAATTATTGTATATAGTGTATAACAATGATTGTAAATAATTATGTGATTTTAAAAAAAAACAAAACAAAAAGAAATTATTGTAAATTACATGATTCAAAAAAAAAAACAAAAAAAAAGGAAAACAAAACATATTAAGTACTCTGAAAAATGAATTGAAATCTTTTAAATACGCTAACAATCTTCAATGTAGATAAATCTATACGTTGACAGTCCTAAGCCTGTGTAAAGTATGAAGGGAAGATTACAATTCATTACTGCGTACGTACGTACTACACGTATCGTTGTTACGCAAAGACTAAGAATCACTATAAAGTATGCGTATTTCATGGACTAGGTGGACTAGGTGGAACAGGTATTTGGATCGAGTATTTGTACGGATTTGGACTAGGTGCACCTAGTCCAAGATTTGCCTAGTACGACCCATCTCTACCTGGTACTCGATTTCGCTAGTACGACCCATATCTAAGTCTTGTATCATTCTATTTTCTAATCATCTTACGATTTACGAACAGTGAATTCTGGGGGGACGGCGCGAACGCAGTCCCCACTACCAAAAATTACGCATCCGAGTTATCCACATTAGGGATAATCGCAGGGGTCAACCTAACCGCAGTGCAATGGAAAGGCCTCGCCCTGGGGGAACCGCCTACTTGATCACGGTTTCCCCTATGCCAGGTAAGTATGAATTTGCTACAGTACCGCGCGAGTGTCATTCGACGGCGGAGAATCTTAACACCGCGATTCAGAATCGTGACGTAATTGTACAGCGCCATCTAGTTTGGGTTTCGAAACTAAAACTTACGTTGACATTACAAGACAGCCAAAAGAACTTGAATGTTATTGTCAACAATTGTTAACAAAACACGTAAATATACAAAAATATTTTCTGGAGAACCCTTTTTGCGTGAACCCGTTTTGGACAACATAGGTAATTTTAATTCTTCTTGAATGAAAGCCTACCTGTTGTAATTCAAGTTGCCTTTTTTTGTCCATAAAAATTAAATAATCCCGAATCGAAAGCAATTACCTACCCAAAGAAGCTCCTCCTCCAAGCTCTAACCAACTAGGCAAACCTACCTATAAATACGCCAATGAGGTACAGATTCAAATTCTGAGCAAACAAATACATACGGTACTAATTTTACGCAATGAAATGAACTAACAAATTAACTGCTTCCTTACTGCAGTTTACTTTCGGGTAGCTTGATGTGTTGACGTCCCTAGATAGGCTAGTTTGTCAGTCTATGTTCGTGATGAAAACCATTAAAAAAAAGTTTTTCGTGGCAATATCTTTCACAATGGTATCACCATTATGAACTGATGCGCTATGCTTAATTATTTTCAGCTGTTTACCTGATGGTTTTTTTTTTGTGGTCAGAATTAAGCCTCTTTGAACAAGAATTAATGACGCAACCGAATATTTGGTCAGTTTTTATGGTGCAACTATAGCTCAACCTGCATCAAATTCAGCCTTTTACCTTTCGTTTTTTTTGGTCATGATACCTAACTAGTTTTTCAAGCGCGTAACCACTTCGCGCAGGCAGAATGATATATATGTACATATTTGGCATCAGAGTTGCACTTTAAAATATCAACCCATAGTAGGCCATTTATGATATCGTTACCAAAAATTTCGTGACATCCCGTAATATTTTAGACTGTCAATAAAAGTGGGATATATATATCTTGTGATCTTTGCCATTAAAGGTATTTCTCAATATTATGAACTCTAAGGTATTATTATGAGGTCTACAGTTGTTGAGAACCCTTTCCTTAAACTAGCTTGTTCAGTGGCTTATCTTTGTTCCGGTGTTGTGCTTATTCTCTGATATAAAACTGTAGCAGAGTTTCTAATATTATACTGTTGACAGAAGTCATATGGGCCTGTACAGCTTGGCAAAAAAGAGTTTGCAGTGGTGACAGGTGGTACTAAAATATTTTCTCGAGTCGAATATTGTCTCGAGTAACATTTTTTCGAGTCGAGTTGATATAAATAAAACAATGACAATAAATTATATTTTTCAAGTTACTTTTTCACGCAAAAACTACTGAAAGGATTTAAATGAAATTTTGGAACACATAGTTTATAACCTGGATTAACACATAGGCTTAGAATAATAACGTTATTATTCTAAGCACATAGGATACTTTTTATCCCAATGGTATGTTCCCGTGGGACAGTTATCGAACTCCACGCGGGCATAAGCTAGTAGGAAATAAAAGACTTTTCATTTATTTATTATGTCCTTCTAGGGCGTACCCTCCCAACGTTGCCACTTATATGTGCCTAGTAAATATTTTTTTGTTAATTGCCTTTCCCTTATCCTCTCCACATGACTAAAGCGCAGGCTACACCGCCAGCTAGCGAGCGAGTGAGCCGTCGAGCTTCTCTTCATACTTGGTTTCGGCTCTTTCGGTAGTTCGCGGTGTAAACCAAAGCATGAAAAGAGGTGAAACGATGCCTCGCCCGGTTCTAGCGGGCGGTGTGGCCTGCGCTTAAACCATCTACGCATACTCCTTTTAATTTTAAGTCTAATGTCGTGTAAAATATTTTAGCAGATTTTTTTAACTTTAAATCTAGATAGAAATAAACATTATTAAGTTTGCATGATTTTTTCATGTGAGAGTTCATCTGTGGGAACGCACAGTAACTCTTCGGTTCATCCGCTGCAATACACGGACACACTACGCACGGTTGCAATGTCAGGTAACGGCATTGAAATTAAACGGACGTCTTTGAGCATGATCATTGCTGTAGGATTGCCAAATAAAACATTCTTTTTTCAAAATATTCATATAATAATATGTATTTATATTTTTGTTATTTTTTCATCTTCAGTATCACAAAAGTATACAAGATTTACATTCAATTAGGTTACAAGAATTATGCTTTCATAGTGTTGTATATTTATAAGTTTCATACACGAGCAGAATATCAACCCTCGAACGGCAGCTATCGTATTGTTGACCTCGTAATTAGTTCACCATTTTAAGGTTTTTTTTTCTTGCCTGCACGTCATAAAACAACAAGGTTTGTCTATGTTACAGTTAGAAAGTTTCAATCTACTCAGAGTTATTGTGAAAAAAGTCAAGGTCGACTATACTTACGCGCTGTTAACTCGAGTCAATATTTCATCTCTTATTAAGATTATCGATTACATATAATAATAATAAAATACATATTTACCAACTTTCTCTAGCACAGCCACAGGTCAGGCCACTGTGGGAATGCCGAAAATAAAAAATAATAAAAAATCTACCACTGTGACCTTAGTCCTTTCATAGTTATTTTACAGCAGCAACCTTATTTTGACAAAAATAAAGCCCACTTTGGTTTGGAATGTGATGCCAAATCAGTAGTATCATAACTTCAGTGAAAGGACTACTGCGCTGCATGGTTCTTTTGACATTTGAATGACATTGACAAGAAAAATTGTGAAATTATGTGGAAAATTTATTTAAAAAAAAAAAACAAGATAACGGCGATCGGCAGTGATAGTCCCGATTGAAGCGATGAACCAAAATAACCATGCAGTACTTTCACAGGGTGAAAAACCAAATACCACTAGGCACAAACTATCTTTTATTTCACTTTGCCTCACACTAGTATCGTGGGTCTGTTTACAAACATTTAAGCTCACATACACAAACAGCCAGACCCGGAACAACTATCTGAAGGCCATACAAATATATTTGTTCCCCGCGACACGCAGTGCAGCAGTTAATCGCTCATAAGTGGCATTTGTTTTTTATTTGACACTGCATTTAAAAAAGTATAAGCTATAATTGTCTCCGTCGATCAAAACATGGTGCTATAGTATAGTTATATTACATTGGGGCTAGATCAGTTTATGATTTTACTGTGCCTTTTCTAATTATTTTTATACTGTATAAATTTTATCTACTATTCATCTTTGCTTGACTTTCTGATACTAAATAATTTAAACATAATATAATAATAGAATATTGTATACATATAATTAATATTAGCAAAATATAATTTTAACTAACCACTCATGGCCATCACTAGTGGTGAAGCTGTCAATATGTGGTTACACTATGGTGCTGTGATGTAGCGTTCATTACATAAACGTTTTTAAAATACTATAAAGTGCAAAGAAACAAGGACAATCTTACAACAGTATGAAACAACAGACTTCAAACATGAAACTTAATATATGCAGAAGAACTAACACTGTAACCGTCGCTAGAATTAATGAAATAACTCAAAGATACTAAACTAATAAAATATAAATTAATCAATTCATTATTTAACAACCTTATATTTAAATAAACGTTTTTAAGACAACCCTAGTTGATTCATTTGTGGTAAATATACATTGTATTCATTTTAAATCTAGATAGAAAGAAACATTAATAAGTTTGCAAAATGTAAAAAAAAAACTATCCAATAAATGTCACCTTGACAAATTTTATAGTTTTTTATTGAAATTAATTAGTCAGAATAAGCCAACTTGGTACTGGAGCTATAACTAATACATTTAGTAACAATAATGAACAAACTTACAACTGTAAGCATGAATAAAATTCTTAGTATTGTGGTAGAATTGTCTAACACAAAAAGTAGAATAGATCTGCTATACATTCAAAATTATGTGAATATTGATATTCTAGTATTGGCTTTAACTTTACAATATCGGAGATGGGCTGAATACCTAGGATAAAGTTCAAATGTGTAATTTAATTAACTGTAATACATCTATGTCGATAAATATTAGAATTTGTTGTAAATCCAAACAAATATTGTGAAAGTTAAACATGAGTGTTTAACATAACATAACATCACGCCTGTAATCCCCGAAGGGTAAGGTTTACAGTAAAAAAAGCAAACAAAATGTACATACAATAACATGCGTGAAAAGTGCTATTCATTAACTCAAAAAACTAATT
This sequence comes from Lycophotia porphyrea, assembly GCA_950005105.1. Lineage (NCBI taxonomy): Eukaryota > Metazoa > Arthropoda > Insecta > Lepidoptera > Noctuidae > Lycophotia > Lycophotia porphyrea. The sequence continues at coordinate 1,136,128 of OX465392.1, forward strand.
CACTTTATACAAATTATTTTAATGTACAGGTAACTATTTGAAATAAGACTATTTTTTATTGGGAGACAATCAGTTGCAAATATAATTGAGTTTAATTGATCCCTTGTAAAACATGAGTACAGTTAAAATACCTTGTAGTGTAATTAATCAATCGCAAATGATTGTCTTCTAATAGTCAGTGATCGCAAGCCGGTCATCAGTTCGTCGTCGATCAGTCGTCGCTGATACGTCGCCCTTTTTTATTCGGTTTTTTCTTCTGCATAGCCTCCATTCTCATGTCTTCTAAGTCTTCCATAATGCCTAGACGAAAGACAATATTATATTTAGAAGGTTTATATAACGTATTATCAGGCTTATTAATCCTTGAAAGGTACGATAGAAGTGAACCTATAATAAACCCACATTTCGCCAGTTATATTGAAATGGTATGTAATTGAACAGGGATGGCGCACCAATGGTACGCAACACAATATTTTGAGCACGCCACGGATCAAAATCTTTTGCAATTTAGTTCAAAAGAACTAGGTTCACCATTTATATTCTACTAAAAGTAACCTCTTACAAGAAATTACAACCCTTCTATAAGTTATTTGTTCTACCTACTTTAATTCGAATTACCTACACGTAAACATTTATCAACATTCAGTTTAAAATGTATATTTGGTAGTTAATTAAGAGGTTTTAGTTTATAGTACCTATTTAGTTTAATTATTTGTCCAATAATCACTAGTCAAATTTATTTGATGGCATGTCTATGGCCTTATTAAAAAAATCTTTAAAAAATATGGCAGGTTCATACATAAGGGTGTTTTTTCCACCAGAGATGTGCTATGTAGCTATGTTGCGAGGATGTAATAAGCTAAGCTGTGAAACTATGTGACCGTTTTCACTGATATTAAGCTATGTAGCGGTGCGAGTAAGATGTTCTATGAAGATGCGCCGCCGCAAAGTAGCTGCGCGAGGAAGATGCACAGCTCTGTTGCTGTAGGGAAGCGGCGAGGGTGCACATAGTTTAGACCATCCATAGCAAGCATTTATAGCACACATCCTTCCATATAAAATCATATATCATCTTAGTTCAATCCGTTTCCAGCAGTGCTAAGCTATGTGCACCAATGAATATGATTGGTGGATATCAAACGCATCCATAGCAACGTAGCATAGCACATCTCTGGTGGAAAAGCACCCTAAAGGTTCACCACCCCTGTAATAGAAGATGTGCCTATTGCTACTAATTTAGACTCCAGGCTGCTACTGACAAATTCTTTATGGAAAAACCCAATAACACTAGCTGACCTAGAAATATAACCCTCAGAAGTGGCGTTTGCGATCAGTACTTCAGTAGACTGACGAAAATTTGTAGGTTCCTTTGAAAAATTACAGGATCTTGTACCCAGTATGCTTCCTAAGAATATTCCTATCGTCAGATAATGAAGACTTACCAATCTTTTTGCTGATGTACTCCTCCCGCTGCTGCCGCGCGAAGCTCGACTCCATCATCGGATCATCATCGTCGTCCATGTCCCGATATCTGAAATGTTTATTTAAGCGTATCAAAAATGAGACTAAAAAACGTAATATCCCTCTAAATGGGACATTTTGGTTTCGAACTTCTACCAGGTGCCCATAACAGTCATGCTCTTGCTGCACAGCACGCCATATTTACGAAAATAAAAATACAAAAAGTGCTCATTTTACTATTGACGGCCCGTGGTTAAATCTAAACCCCAGTGTGATATTAATACTCAGATTTTGCAAAAACATTTTGACAGGGATCCATTAATCACCGAAAACTTGTCTTAACAAGTAAAGAGCAAAATACGTTACTAACTTGGACTTGTCGTAGCCGAAGATCTCCTTGATGTGTTTGGAGTAGTCCATTTCATCATCACCATCATCAATGAAGTCATCGAGCTCAGAGTCGTACTCCGAATCTGAGGCTAGGGCTCGACCTGTGAAACGAATATCATTATTACCAAGAACCATCATTACCATACACAAATAATAATATTGCTCCTACATACAATATTTATCGGTATTTTCTACTTAATTAAAATTTTAAATTCATTCATTTACTGACGGGCAACACACTGACTAAACCAGACCCAATGGTTTAGGCAGTGAGTTGCCTGGCTTGAAATTTTGCACAAGTTATTCTTATGCAGAGTGTAACATAATAAGCGCAATACATCTAAGGTGGGGGTTCACATAAAAAAAAAACCCTTGTTCCTTAGGGGAAGTTGTCCAGTTAGATTTGTCCAAGAGGTATGGCGCTTATTCTGTAACCATGTATGTATAGGTAACGAAAAAAAATACGGGATGAAAGTTTGTATGGAAGTTCGTAATTTTGCCGACGGGAAATCCGATTGGGCACACACGGCTTGTTGGGACATAAACTAGCAAGGAATGGTCCTACCTAATAAGTTAGCGATAGGTCTTCAATACTACACATAAAACATATTATCGTCTTTTAAACCTATGAGACTGAGAATGTCGTTTTAGACAAACTTCAGTAGTACATATAGATTATAGAAATCCCTCTAAAATCTCTCTTGAACGTATTTAACCAACTGTAGCCAAACTCTTGTGAGTTTGATCCGAAGAGGTTTTATTCTATCGCTAAGTTAAATAAGGACTATGAATATTTCTGTTGTGGAAGAGAAATCGGACTAGAAGGCGTACTAATAAACTTTTCTTAAACAATTTACCAACTTTAACTACCAACGTCTAAGTGCTTTACCGGGTCAGTCATTAATACGAATAATTATGACATTACATGAAAAAGAGATGTCAAAGTTACCTTGGGGACTCTAACTACAGTTTCGTTCAGCCACTATTAGTCCATCGCATTGTAATACCTTTTCTATAATAGGTTAAGTAACACTTACGTTTCTTATTCTTCTGATCCGGCTGTCCTTTTCGCTTCACGTCGCCAGGCGGGAACTGCCGCGACCCGTCTTGCTTTCTCGCGCCATTCTTGCCCAAACAATTAATGTGTTTATCAAAATCAAACGTATTCGTTACCTTCGATTTACTTGGCCCTGCTTTGTCATTAGATGCACCCACTTTTCTATCGTCAGGTCTTTTAGAAGGCACTCCTTTACTTTCAGGCATTCTTTTACCATTTTGTTTCTGAGATCCTTCACCAGATGCCCTCTGTTTCGCTAGTAATGCTCTATCCTTGAAATCGTTCAGTTGCTCTCTCTGCTTTGGCACAGGTTTACCTTGGCTGCTGTGGCCATTCAAGTGTTTACTATCAGACTGCTTACTTGCTAGAGGTAATTTCCTTTCATTAGAATTCTTATCTATCCTGTATGTGTTTTGGCTCTTTAAATCTATGTTTTTATTAACATCTTGCTTTAAGCTCTCTTTAGAATTAAGTTTTGATCTATCTACGAATTTGTCAACACTTTTGTTAACTTTGTCAGAAGGTCTACTGCTACTTTCTAACTTAGATTTTGCTTTTTCTAATTTTTCTTTGTCCCTGTTGAGTCTGTCTATATCTCTTTCGATGCGTTCTCTCTCTGCTTTCAATTTGTCAAGTCTCTCTCTGTCTGTTCGTTCCTTTTCACGTTCAGCCTTATCTTTGTCTAGTCTTAATCTATCTCTTTCTTTCTGTAGTTTTTCAATTTTCTCTCTCTCGATTCTCTCTCTGTCAGCAAGCCTGTCGGAAGGTCTTTCTGGTCTTTCAGAAGGTCTGTCTGTCCTGTCAGATGGTCTGTCCGGTCTGGAAGGGCTGTCGTTTCTAGAGTTAGAGTTATTCAATTTGTCGGAGACTTTCGGGATGCGGCCGAAACCAGTACTTGGTTCAGGCCTTCTCTCTCGTTCTACGTCTCGATGTCTATCATCTTTTGAAACTGAAATACACAATCGAAAAATTTTGAATTTTGAGGAAGTCCTTCGAAAAGTTTTATCAAATTTAGCAAATGCGAGAAGAAGCACACCATCGTGAGAAGTGGAAGGAATGGGGGGAGTGCTCAGGAGTGGGAAAATATGAGCTAACTAAAAAAAAACTAATGCATATCTAATAGAACGCTTCTTAACGCGATGAGGATTAAAGCACACGTTAGCACTGCAAAAATTCTTTAGTAAACATGTCGAAAGGCAACCCTTCTCTAACTTGCGCCTTCTTACGTACCTTTCTTACCCCCGCCTTTGTCTGCATCCATTCTCTCCTGTCGCCGTTGTCGTCTGGCCATTTCCTCCTCATAGTCCTTCTTCTGTTTCTTAGTCATCGGTCTTTCAGCTCCTGGTTCCATCTCAGATACAACATCCTTCTTTTTACCAATCTCTATCGGTTCACTTTTCTTTTGTTCGGCCAGTTTCAACAGTTGGTTAAAGTCCATGGGTGGCGGAAGAGGTTTCCGGAATTTTGGCTTTTCAGGTTTAGTGTCTTTTTTCTCAGGCTCATACTTTGTTGGGGGGCTGGACTCTCGTTCTTGAAAGAAAACATCAGAGCTTTAACGTTTTTGATAAGATAGGTTATGGAATCAAGCGAACTTTGCGGAAATCTATACATACATACATACAGTACAGATAAATCAAATTGGAGTGTCTGTTTGTAATATTAAAATAACCGCTTTTTACTAAGTGCATATGTATACACGGTGCATATACCAAAACAACAGTTTTTACAATTTTTGTCTGTCTGTCTGTTTGTTCCGACTAATCTCTGAAATGGCTGGACCGATTTTAACGGGACTCACTGTCAGATACTTGATATAACAAGGAGTAACGTAGGCTACTAATATATTAGATTAGATAAATAATTAAGGTTCCGTGCAAAAAAAAAAACCCTTGAAATTGGTAACAAAATTCGATTCGAAAGTGCTTATAATAACGGGGATTTTTTATTAATAATTTCACGCGAACGAAGGTCGCGAGCAACAGCTAGTCCACAATATAATTTTATGCGAGAATATTTCGTTTTATTTCCGCTAATAGATCCAGGCTTGGATGCAAAAATAAGTACATGATGGTGGTGGGTGAGTTAATAAGCACGCAACCAATACGTATATCTTTACTCGACACTTGTTTTACTACTCCAAGGGGTATCGATCCTCAGGAGATGTTGGCCACTCGGGCGACCGAACTTATTGCATAATATGCAATAAGTTCTACACTGAAAATCTTATCAAAAAATGATATTGTATCATTTTATTAATTTCCGCAACTTGATGTGATAATCGAAAAATAAAAAAATAAAACATTATACCTTCATTACCGACTGTTCACAATACCACAACTTGCATGACACACATTGTAGATAAACTTATTAAGTAGTGTATAAATATAGTGAAGTTTTATAAACCACAAACCATTTTTATTGCATTAAAAATACTTGCTTTTGCCCGCGGCTTCGTTCCCATCGAGGACGGAAATTATTCAACAGGCACATATTATGAATGGGATAAATCTTATTCTATGCCTTAACCCAAGTTATGGTCTACCTAGCCGAAATTCATTACCCATTAAGGTGTCAAAAGGTACAGACAGACGCCAGCAGGTCAAGCTACCCGAACCTGTCAGATTTTCCCGATCAACCTTGAACCTGATGCTTCAGAGATAAAGTTGAAAATCTATTAAAGAAATTTGACAGATTGTAGTAGCTTGATGTGCTGGCGTCTGTACCAGATAGAATTTAGCAATTAATTTAGCATTCACAATTCAGTGTAAAATAAGGTTGAAAAAGAATGAAACACAAAAAAATATACATATAAATGATTTTCTTTACCTCCATTTTCACCTTTCCGCCTTCTCTTGTGGGGCACCGGATCATCCTCATGTCTCAGGGCGTGTTTAACTCTCTCTCTCGTGCCATTGAGATCCTTTTTTACAGAATTGTCTGGAAAAATGAAATAATAATGCATTTAATCATTCAATAAAAATAGAATGTCCTTTCTTTGGTATTGTTTGTCGTGCCATTGAGCTTCTTTGAGTATCGAGTCGAGCTACACGATAACTGACAAATGCTTGCAATGGCTGGACAGGTCCACTCAAATCTGTGTGGTTCTTTCTTCATAAGACCATCTCAGACACTTATCTGCATGGTCATGGGGTCATTACTCATGGGGTCATTACTCATGGGTTGTCGTAGCAGCGATCCACAATTTTTTTTTGTGTTGTTTATTTTTATCAGTGCTTATTACCATAGTCGTAAGTTTTTACTAACAGTTTTTGAGTCATGGATCCTCGAATAAAGAGAAATTCTATTCTATTCTATAGTCCTGATCAGGGATGTTACGGAGGTGGTTTTATCGGTACCGAAGTCGGTATCGGAGTTTTTAAATTTGGTTTGTCGGAGTCGAAACCAGAAACGGAGTCGGAATTGGAATCGGAATCGGAGTCGGAGTCGGAGTTGGAGCCCAAGATGGTGGCAGATGAGAGATGAGATAAGAAGGGCGGGCCTAGTAAAATAAAATAGTACAAACATTATTCATTCAGCTTCTTTAATTTCAATAAAAATATAATAAACCTACGTAACATAGGCGTGAAACAAAAACAAATAACAGTTAGCAAATTAAATCAAACTCCAGAAGTAGCAAATTATATTTAATGAACAAAAGCCAGCTTTGTCTCCGTGCAACCTATTTCTTAACGGGTCATAGATTTGGCCAGCACCACTAAAAGTTGTTCGCTTGCTACTGAGCCTGGTGGACACGACAAGTATTGGCGGGCAAATGTATGGCAAGTAAATCAACACCCACCCACAAATCAAACCTTCCATCAAGATTGCATAACAACAAGTGAACGTACAGCAAAACGACAGAGAGCACGTGGAGTGGCATTTCCCGCGCGACATGTATAAACCTGTTCGTACACGTTGACCGCGTCCGCCACGCTCTGCCGCCGCTTTCTGATATGCTTCGACCTCCGATTAAAACTTCCGATTTAAAAGTGTCGGAACCGGAGGTGTAATATCAATCGGAAGTTCCGACCTATTGGAATCGGAGTCGAAGCTCCGTAACATCCGTAGTCCTGATGTGAGTTGACCAAGATTATGTCTGGACCTTTAAAGAGACTATGACCTCTGAGTTTGTTTCGGATGATTCTTTTCAGAGTAGTCAGGCACGAAACACCGGCCTCATCTTGTTTTTAAAAAAACTCGATGTTTAAGTGTTCGTAAAAACCTATTTGCAAAATAAAAAGAATTTATCATTTAATATGGCGGCATTACCTGTGGGCCAAAATAGATACTATCCGAACCCAGACACAACCAGAAAGCATTGTGGAAGACCTTGTAATAGATAGCAAGATAGATAGACAAGCTGAACCAAACCAATGGCAGGCTCCACATCAGCTTTGGATCAAAAGAACTGGAAATCATGGGACGAGGCCTTTGCCCAAGGTGGGATGATGAAGACTAACAGTACCAGAAAGGTGGCTTATAAACAACCTGTGAACATATTTGTGCTTCAGTCTACAGCAAATTCTGTTAGATTACACTACATTACTTTGCCATTATATAATTTAAGTGATTAATCAAGGATTTATCAAGAATGTAGATTGTTATTTTGGGTCAGTAGGAAAAAATGTTTAAGGATAATATTAATTGATAGAATGAATAAAGAAAAATTGATGGAGGAAAGTTTTGAGTATGTGAATGGCTATAAACGTAGAGGAAGACTAAAGAAACACTGGATAGACTGTGTGATATGGTTAAAAAGGAGGTCATTGCTGAGACAACGAGTAATAGAGAAGTGTGGAAGAAAAAGACATGCTGCACTAACCCCAAATCAACATCATCTGCCTAACCTTTTCCCAACTCTGTGGGGTCAGGTCCCAGTCTAACCGGATGCAGCTGTATACCAGTATAGGGTATGTGACAGGAAGTCAAAATAGTTACTTTTTTATGAACTGTCAAAACGCAAAATGTGTACGTAATTTGTATGAAATAGCATGTTGTGACGTCATACTTATTTGGGATCAAATGTAATACTTATTATCAGTAAACCCAATTTTACAATTATATTGTCCCCGAATATTTAATTTCTGTATGGTGATGGTAGTTTTTAAGATGAGTGGCCTTATTTCTACGTATTTTTATATTTTATTTTTGACCTTGTCAACTAGCCTATTTTACATGGAGCGACTGCCTATCTGACCTCCATAACCCAGTTAGTACTGGGTAATACATTACCCCTTGTCGAAAGACTGGTTATCAGACTATCGGGACAAACCCATTCCTGCACCAAACCCAAATAAATTGGGATAAGGGCAGGAGAATGTTGATGGTATGTTAATATCCACAAGAAGCCCAGAGATGAATTACCAACACATAAGACCAAAGACTAAAAATCTTAAGTGGAGGCTTATGCCCAAAGACAATCAGTTGAGGGTAATTGCAATAGCTGACAATAAATACATAGAAATAAGAAATCTTTAATTCAAAAACTAATTAAATTCAACCTTTTCATTACATAATTAATACACCAAGAAACACTTTCCATTTGAATAATTGTTTTAAAGATTTGTGTAAAATGATGGTCAATACAATACTTATTATACTGTGGACAAAGGGGTCAGCTGTAATATGGATGTGTGGACCTTCATTATTAATAATAACAGTGACTTGATTGAAAATCATTCAATTGCAGTCCCAGATGGGAAATAAAGGATGCATTTCTAATTTCTTCAAGAGAGTAATAATTTATTTGACCCTGGTTAAAATAATTCATAATAAATAACATCATTAACATTTACTATCATCTTTTTATCAGGCTTATCATAGACAATAATATTGAATGTTATGATAGAACAGCCCATCCTAAAACAAATAAATTAGAGGAAGCCTGACATCTCATGAAGTATTTATTAGAGACCTATGTGAATTACAAATCATAGTTCTTGTGACTTCTGTAATACCTATTTGTTGACCTACATACATATTACTAGAAATAGAATACATCATTTCCACTTACTTCCAACAGGGAATTTGGGAACATCAGGCATTTTACTGTATTTTTCCATCATTTTTTCATATATAGCGGCTGCTTCCTGCGACTCATAGCCATAGTCATCCTGATCCGGCTGGTCTGGCCCCTCACGTGTCACTGCAGTGTTGTCCCGGTCTATGGCATCCGCTATGGCAGACTTGTTGGCTGATTTGATGACCTTTAGCGTCTTCTGGATTTTCCTCAACGCCTTAGGATCTCTCAGAGCACTCAGCTCATCACGTTTCTTCTGAGCTTCGATTCTCTTTTGCTTTTCTTCCTCATCTTTCTTTGCCAAAAATTTTTGTATATTTGCTGACAACCTATCTCTTTGCTTCTGCTCCTTTTTTGGAGGATCGAAGCGAGCCTTGTAATAAGCATTGTCCTGAAATCAAATCAGGTAGTTGGTGTTAAGTACATATTGACAATAACAACAAAGTACAAGTAGGTTCATGTTCATCTTCCAGTTTGTAAAAAGAACCCGTAGGTGTTAATTCTGATTATTACTACACAAAAACACTCGAATTATCATCAAATGACTTATCTGATCAAAAATGTATGCGCATAATGTTTCGCAAATTATGTACTGAAAACTCACAGATGACTTTTGTTGTTGATTTCGTTGAGCAGCTAACAAGGTCTCGCGGAACTCCATTTTCTCGCAATTTCACAATTCTACAGAGGTAAATCTTCTACGAACATAACAACATTGCAAAATTTTCACAAATTATTTTATAAAAATCGTAAAATACGTGTCATGCCCGATTTTGATACACAATCCCACCATTTTCTGGAAACGTACTGACTGGTGTTGCCACTTGCTCAGCTACCAAAGACCAAAGACCTCACCGCTTAAATTATTGCCAGACCTATGCTACTTTAAAAAAGTCCAAGAATGGGCAAACTAACCAAAATTAATTCATTACTCGATCAATTACCCAGTGGTATAAGATCTCTCCAATCAATTTTAAACTAGATCCATCATAACAATAAAAATTTAGGTAAAATTAATTGACTATTTAACAGATTAACAGCACTAGTTAGATGCTGCCATAGACAAGACTGTGTTGTGACAGTGACAGATTGTACCATCTCTTTTACTCTTTTCAAAACTTGACGGAAGACGAAAATATGGTTCGTGTGGATTTCTACAATTTTTATCTGAATATTTCAACAAAATCATTCAATAATATTATTAATTTAAGCGTGGCTTCTATGTTATAAGTGATATCAGTGTTATACGGCACATTATTTCTAATTATGATGTGGAAACATATTTGTAAATCCTATTTGTTGTTCCGCTGCAGGCCACCTCCAAGAAGAAGACCAGGAAGCTACGAGGACACGTGAGCCATGGCCACGGTCGTATTGGTAAGTTCTATAACTTATTTATTTAATTATTGTTACTAGTAAAAACATCACAGGCAACAATCCACCTAACCTATAAATTGTGTATATTTGACCGGGCTCAACCCTTAAACATAGAGGGCATGTCTCTATGTTTAGGGGTCCTAACAATTCCTGCACTTTTATAAGCTAGTTAGCTAGTAGCTATTGATTAGTTCCTTGTCTATGAATGTTAGGCCTTACTCATGGTTTTGTTATTCCTATTCAGTTAGTTCACCATGATGTACTCAGCTGTTTGGTAAACAGTGACTGAATGAACTTCTTGACTATTCCAAATGACCTGTGGAAAGACAGTCCAATCCATTTACGGGATTTGAACACAACATGTGATTCCATGAATCCCATTTTGAAGTTATGGATATTCAGGTGTTATTGTATCATTCCAGGTAAGCACCGCAAGCATCCTGGAGGTCGTGGTAACGCTGGTGGAGAGCACCACCACAGAATCAACATGGACAAGTACCACCCTGGATACTTCGGCAAAGTAAGTCAATGAACCTGCCATTTACATGTATAAGCAAGAAATATCATTCAACCTCTAACTATGAATTCAGTTCATGATATTAGACCCACCACCAGCTTTGATATATTACGTTCAAATATTAAAAAAAAACAGCTAACCCAAACAATTTGTTGTATGAAACAAATAGCTGCAATGTACTTTACTCCATTTACCATTTAACCCTTTTACCAGCAGAAGGATCCAAGTGTAGCAGTAAAATAAAATTTGATTCCAGTATAAGAATGGAAGAATAAACTTCTGGATTTAATAGCCTATTAGATGGTGGCACATATATTGCCGTCATCATTGAAAGGGTTATGGCTCAAGTGTACTGTGAACAGTGCAATAATATGGGAAATTTGTTGTTTTAGGACAGGGAAAATCATTCACATATGTATTTGTTAGATAATATAATCAGAATCTTGAATCACATCTTGTTTAAAAATCTTTCCTCTGCAACAACGATTTCTTTTGAGATTCCCCCGTTTACAAAACATTATTATGCTCAATATTCAAGTGTATATCTATATGATTCACTTTTCATTAATACAAAACACATAACAGGTGTACTAAGCTCGAAATTGTTTGCTATAAATATTAATTTTCTATGTTTATTTCAGCTCGGTATGAGAAATTATCACGAGAGGAAGAACAAACTGTTTAACCCCGTGCTGAACCTGGACAAGCTATGGACCCTGGTGTCTGAGCAGTCCAGGCTGAAGTACGCCTCAGCCACCGACGGCAAGGTGCCCGTTATCAACATTGTCAAGGCTGTAAGTATACTGAAAAATTTGACATAATAATTATAATTCTTAAAACCCCTAGTATGTACTGTAACCTGGCAGAAGTACATCTACACATCCTTTTATTTCTGAGATCTTTGTTTAATACAACAACAAAAAAACCATGTCTGTATCAAACCTTCATGCCATACATTCACCATTCTGGGGGTACATAAACTCACGCCTTTCTCCTAAGGGGGTATTCTATTCTATTCTAAAGGGTTTGGTTTCCGCACTTAGTCCCTAAAGGTGGACCATTGTGCGTGAGCCATAGTGGCCGTTACTCCAACCAGCCCACCTCCCTCCAGAAGCAGATTAGATTTCGTGGTCTTCTCAGGGCATCCGCGAGGGATCTCGGTGTACCAAGAGTCTCCTCGCGGATCTGGGTGACACCGGTGCACTCGAGGAGCACATGCGCCACCGTTTCCTCCGCCTCCATGCACGCTCTGCACAGAGGGCTATCCGTGATTCCTAGGGTGTGGAAGTGTTTATTCAGTGAGCAGTGTCCAGTGATGGTCCCCGCCACCAGTCGCAGGCTATCTCTATCCAGGCGCAGAAGGCGCTTGGTCAGCTTTGCATCCAGGGATGGCATAGCCTCCTTGGATTGCCTGCACCCTGGTGTCGAGGTCCACCATATTCCCGCTTGTGTCTTAGTGTGTTCCCTTAGCCAGCCCCTTAACTGCTTAAACGGAAAGGGCACAATGGGTTCGGGTCCGATGGCCTTTGTGCTGGACCGCCTCTGAGGGAAGTAGTAAGGTAGGCCTGCATCTATACTGCCAAGCAAAGCAGAAGCAAAGCGTGTCGTTGTGCAACCGCAAAAGCACAAATGCAAACCCGCCCCCCTAAGGGGGTAGGGAGAAACTACAGAATGGTACAGATCGCGGCACGTAAGTTGACCTTGAATGCGCAGTAACACATTTTTGGATCCTCCTTTTAATAAATAACGGATTTTTTATTTTACCTTATCTGTTTGTGTGCTTGCTAAGTATGAAGGGAGTGTTTGCACAGGCCATTATAAAAAAAAAAACTGTCTTACTAAATTAACTTAACTCAAACAAAAATCACAATTGCGGACGGCACGTTCGTTTTACGGCAACCCATCGGTCATCCCTCATGTCGTTTGTTGAGGCGTGATTCAAACCTTTGAAATCCGCGCTAATCGACTTCATTTCTATTCCAGGGTTACTACAAGTTGCTAGGCAAAGGCAATCTCCCCAAGCAGCCCGTCATAGTTAAGGCGAAATTCTTCTCCAAGACAGCCGAGAGGAAGATCAAAGCTGTGGGTGGTGTCTGCGTTTTGTCTGCATAATTTAAGTATACAATAAAAAAGTGAAAATCATTCTTGCCATTATTATTTCATTGTTCCTGATCCCGAAATCTTGTCATTACACACAGACACCAGCATACATTTTCGGTAGACGTACACTAAAACAAACGCGGAAGTTTTGACAGCGGTTCCCGCGGATGGCCTGTTTTTTTCCTTAAGACCGCTAAAATTTTCAATTAAAAACAAGCGAACGTGAGTGAACCCGCATCCTAGCGGATTTTAGCGGACGCCCTCTGAGCAAGGTATTACGAGGGTATTATTGAGGACGATCGTGGTTCTTATTGTTAAAAGTAGAACAGGTGATCTTTCGGATAAGGGGAACTATAGACCTATTTCCCTTGCGACCGCAGTCGCTAAGGTGCTTGATGGTCTGCTTGGCGCACAACTAAACGCACGACTGGTGCTGCACGACAATCAGTTCGGGTTTCGGCCGGGACTTTCTACTGAAAGTGCAGTTCTGTGTCTCAAGCAGGCCGTCAGGTACTACACAAAGAGAAGAACACCTGTTTTCGCTTGCTTCCTCGATCTGTCTAGGGCTTTTGATCTGGTTTCCTACGATATATTATGGAAGAAACTTGAAGCTATAAGCTTGCCTATCGAGCTTATTAGTATCTTCAAGCATTGGTATGGAAACCAGATCAACAATGTTCGGTGGACGGGTGTGCTGTCAGAGCCGTATCAATCGAGTGCGGAGTGAGGCAGGGGGGGTTGACCTCCCCTGCCCTCTTCAATTAGTATATGAATGCCCTGATTGAGGCGCTTAGTAGTCATCATGTCGGTTGTCACATTGACAAACACCGTCAATGTGTCAATAATTTAAGTTACGCGGACGATATGGTAAGGACACTTTTGGCCACTTGTGAGCGTTACGTGGCGGAGCATGGCTTAATGTACAATGTTCAGAAGAGTCAGTACATTGTTTTTGAGGCGGGGACCAAGTACCATCTAGATGTGCCTCCCATACGGCTAAGCGGTGTTCCTCTTGAACGAGTGGAACAATTTAAGTACTTAGGTCACTTGGTCACCACTGACCTTAAGGACAATGCTGACATTGAAAGGGAACGGAGGGCTCTGTCCGTACGCGCGAATATGATAGCCCGCAGGTTTGCTCGATGTACTGCAGACGTAAAGGTGACGCTCTTTAGAGCATTCTGCACCACCTTCTACACTTGCAGCTTGTGGGAGAATTATTCGCAAGCGACGTATGGAGCCCTTCGTGTCCAATTCAATAATGCGTTCCGGAAACTGATGGGGTTGCCATGGCGTTGCAGTGCGTCAAGGATGTTTGCGGCGGCGCGTGTAGACTGTTTCTACACAATTATGCGAAAGCGCGCAGCATCGTTGGTAACTCGCGTCATGGCCAGCCCTAACATGGTTCTGAGATTAGTTGCTGGCAGAGTGGACTGTCCTTATGTGGTCCACTGCTGTCAGTTACATGTGTCACCGTATCGTGTTGTTTACTAACACTTAGTTTTTAAGCATTATGCCTATATATAAAAGTACTCTGTGGCATTATGTTACTAACCCTATATGAGCCTTCGCTCGAATTAAAGATTTTGAATTTGAATTACTGGCGGTGCCCAGCAGGAGCCGCTGAGACGTCCCTAGGCTCTATGATCAGCTGGGTTCGATTCCCATCTCGATTAATTCAATCACATAGTTACGGGTACGACAACATTTCGGACAGTTAACGTTTTTGCTTATCATTATTTTACTGCAAATGTGTTGCAAAACTTGTGACAACGAATTTGTAATATAGACTTACTGTAACAATTATTATTCCTAGACTGAGGTCGGCCGCAGCAAGGATAACCTGTGCATGTAGAGATTACCCTGTACTCTGCTCTTGAGTATATAATTATGTTATACCACAAACTGCGATGGCTTGTTCGTGGTGGCGCACAAGAATACCTGGGGGAAGATGCCTTTGCCCAGAAGTGGGAATTTAACGGCTAATAAAAAATAGGACATATAAGGGTTGAATCACATTTTTCCATGCCCCTGTCTTTTTCTATCGCTCAGAACAGTCATTTACTAGAGCTAGAAACAGCGGGAGTGCCATAGCACGCAGCACTAACCTAACGATACGACGACGCTCTCGGCAGCACGCAAGGAAATTTCGTTTCGTTGATGGATAAGATTCTAAACTTCTATAGGTAATAAAACAGCAGTGTTATATAGCGTCATTATGTAATAATCCTTAATATATGCTCGCTTAAGTAAACTTAAGGGTAAGCACAATACATTGCCATCGGTCATGGAAGACTCGATACATTAAAACTCAAATGATTAGTTGATTCATTCATGGGATTCTTAAATATATTCAAATAATAAACTATACGCGGCATTTTAAATGCAATTTCGTGTAAAAGCAACACAACATCGTGTAGGTACTAAATTAAATTATACAAATGAGTGGACATTACTCAAGATAATAATAAATACACACTAGCATTTCCATGTAGTAAACTTCACTCTGCAGAGATGTGGCCAGGCCCTTACAGTGACATGATGTTCTGTTACAAGTAAATGCTCAAAATGTGTCTTCTCCATTAAATATTGTACCTATTAATTATAAGCACTGGGTTTCGAATTATAAAGCAAATTATACCATGAGATCAGTAAAACAATATCCTTCAGATTTTCCTTATTCTGTACTTAAATTAAAGAGATTTTTAGCAGTAGCTAAGTCTTATTATTATGTATGTAGTTCTAATTCTGGAGCAACTATACTGCAATGACAAAGTATAAAACATTACAAAAGATTATACATTTCTATTTCATGGCCTACGAAATCTATTACTATAGCTGTATGTAGAATTAATTTAAACTGTATGTCCTCAAACTACCAAACTTTCTCTTTTGTTATGCCAACCCCAAATAATTGGCATCATTCCAGAGAATGATGATGAAGTTGAATTTATAACGCTTGTAGACCTATCTAAATCATTTTAATTAACCTTTTGACTGCCAGAGCATAACACACGCGCGTGCCCTCCACGATTTCACCTACCATTTTGATTCTGTCACATATTTGTGTCGTTTCGCGTACAGGGCACTTGCTTGCTTGTCATGTATATTATTATGTGACTATGGCGGTCAAAAGCTTAAAAAAACACGAACGTAAAACTTTCGAGCTGACTCCATTATGAAACAAATGGCAACTGCTTTGTGTATGTGAAACATATTAATGGGTTCTCTCTCAGCAGATATTTTGTTCCTGTCTTCATTTATATGACATGTTTTTGGCCTTGTATTTGTTTATTAGAATTTGTTATATGTTATAGGAGACACATATCTATTGTAATAAATTGTGATAATGATAACAGACCCTTTTTGGTTTTTTAAACATTTCAAAACTCCAGTTGTGTTTCAGTTCAGTCAAAAATATTGTGTCATCCTGGGGCTAAGTGTATATTGTTACAGTGTGGGTCTGCCTCATCTGTGGGACTTGCTCTGGGGGAGCTTGTGTCTGAACTATGTCTGTGGGCCGTGCCTGCTTGGCCTTCTTGCGAGCAGCATCACTCTCAGCATAATACATCCCCAGTCTAGTTTTAATAGCTGCCAAAGCTGCTCCATTGATTTCATCATGGAAAATATTAGTGTATCTCCACTGTTTCACCATAGGACCCCTTTTCCGTTCTTTCTTAATTTTCTTTTCTGGTTTTGGTTCAATGTGATGATGCATCTGCAGCTCTGTAGCATGTCCATAAGGATTGTCTATTGTGATGGTGTGTTGTTGGGGCTCAGGTTTAGCTTGCAGTACAATGAATGCTGTTGTGGGCTGTGTTGGTCTGGGTGCAGCCGACTGCAGTAAGATCCCCATACTCTGTCCTCCATTAGGAGTTTGATAAAAGTTAGTAGCAGTGCTTGTAGCTAATGTAGCAGTTTGATATTGGTTTTGGAAGTAGTTCTCAGCTATGTTGACCAGATGACCACTTCCTGGATATGCAATGGCCCCCAGAGAGTCTTGTGAAGTTTGTGTTTGCTGCTGAGGGGGTTCCACCTGTGGCACAAGATCCATGCTCCTCTTAGATTTAGGCATAGTTGCTGATATGTTATCGGGGTCAAAAGCTTTGATGTAATCTTTCCACATTTTGGATATATTGATTTCTAAACCAGCAATCTTATCTAACCTGATAAAATCTTTTAAGCGGTGAGTGTGTACAATAGAATATATGTGATTTCTTATTTGATCTAATATTCCAGATGGTAAGCGGACCTCTCCGGAGCGACGGTGGCTATTCTTTCCACGATTGTCACTGGGGAACATAACACCATCATCCATTTTCTTACAAAGAACTCTGACTTTTCTCTCTGTTATGGCATGAATATTTTTGAAAGCTGTTTGGCACACCTGAGTCTCTCTTCCCTTCACTCGCACAAAGTATTCAAACGTGCAGGTGCGGCGACTGCTCGATTTCACCCTTTTTCTTTTAACATCTACCTGCCTCATAAGTCCAAATAAATATGCATTTTGTTCATCATGAGTTTTCATGGAATAGAACCCTTGAAAAGTTTTCAATCGTATTTCTTCTGGAACCTTTTCGAAGCATCGTCTTCGGCAGTTACAGTCTGGGCCGGGCTGCTTTGGTGGCACTACTTTTCCATTTGCGTTTATGTACTCTAGCCCTGCTATTCTTAAACGCTTTTGTTTTTGTTTGTGCCATTCTGTGAATTAAAACAGGCATAGTGAGTGTATTAGTAATAATCTAAGAGTCAGTAGGACTAGGACATATATTTACATATTAGAAAGACATTACTGAAACATTTAATATTATATTTTACTTATTGCGCTACCTATGTAGTACCGGTATTTGTACTGTTTATTGAGCGTTACTATCAAATAAAGTCAAAGCAAGCAGTTTCAGCACAAACAACAACTAGTAACACAAAAATGTAGTAAGGTAATAAGAGTCAAGAACTGGTTGAAGTAATGAGAACCTAACAATGAGAACAATGTATAAGAAAAACTTAAGAGACAACCTATATGCCTATAACTTGATAATAATGTAAAGATAAAACTCACCTTCTGGATTCCTTAGACGTCTTTTGATGATTTTCCCGTTTTTAGTTAGTTTTACTTTTCGTTCATTATTTGAGACATCAGCCATTTTCATATCAAAGCATAATGTTACTGCGTTTAGCTCACATCCAAATCATCCTAACTACCACAACTCAAGAGAAAACAAAACGCACAAATAATAAAACGTAACCAATATTTTATCTGATGCTTTTTAGTTTTCAAATAAATAACCTGGATATGGAAAGGCATTAAATATTTAAAATATAATATTTATAAACGCCATTTATATACCGTTCTCAAAAACCAATATATTATTATTGTCCGAAACATTGGCCCCGCTGAAACTCGGTATTCGTGAATGATGACTGATTTTTAAAGTGATGTTAAAACAATAATCATATTAGGTAACTAGTAGATCACCCGCCGGCGGCCTGCGACTTCGTCCGCAAAAATTGTGATAGCTCGGCAAATATGCTTAATATAAATATTTATAGCATTTATTTAGCTTTCTGACAGTGAAGAAGTTTTAGACATAAATACTTACAATTATCTTCTTCTTACTTACTTTATAATATTAGTATCTAAGATAACTGTGAAAGCACTATAAGGATGGCCCATTCCTGTCTTCTTCCACATCACGGCCAATCCCGATCGTCAAAATCAAAAGTTTACAGTCAAGCATGGACTTATTTCAGAGCACAGTTTTTTTGCTATAAATAAATTCAACTTTTTTTTCAATTTCAAGAGTCCAAAATATGTTATCAATCTGATAAGCATCTGGTAAATTAAAAAAGCTCTTTCAAATCAAATAAGTAGTTTTAATTTCGTGTGAATGTGACAATCGTCATGTTCCAATATAATTAAACTACTTGCTTATTTGAGCTATCCTTGCGTTTGTTCGTTATTTAACTATCCTACAATTTTCGCGTAATGGCAACAAGATTAACGTTCTTGCTAGAATAAATAATATGTTCTGTGGTCTGTCATGACATCATCCCATCATCCACGATCACCCATTATTCCATTCAGATCTGACAGTTTCACCCTGTCAGACTGTCAGAGTGTCAGTCAGCCAGTGATTGGTATTACGATAGTGTTAAACTTGTTTTATCAAAGAAAGTAGAAACGCCTCTACAAACGACATTACCCTGTTTATTTTTTAAATAACCATTGGTCGCTCTTTACTTTGAGTTACTTGAACAGTACCTTAATCGTGATTTAAGTGCCAAACAGCGGTAAAACCAACAGGTGAGTGAGTCAACAGTACAATATTGAGTGATTAGAAAAAATGAGAGAATGTCTTTGAATCAACACATTCGCCTCGTTTTTTTTATTATTAAAAAAAGTATAACAAATCAACACCCTGTTGTCATTTGATCATCCTTTCTTTGTGGATATTATTATTGGATTCCTTAATAAAACAGGTTTATTAGTGTTTGCATTAAGACTGTTCATTAGTGATGCATCTGGCTGTTTCTGTTAACTAGGAAAATATATATTTTTTTACATGTTCATCTAGCATTTTCTATTTATGAATTCGTAGAGATGCATGGCATAGTACCTGCCTATATTATGTTAGTGAAGCCCTGGATTCATTGCAGATCTAAGGCCAGGTATCCCAGCTGTGGAGTGAATAGGTTTTAGTAATCTAGATAATTGTTCATATGTATGGATTGAGTGAGTAGTTGGTTCAAGTTTCAGATAACTAAAGTTACTAATAATTAAATCAATCAGGATTTAATGGAAGCAAATGTTAGAGCTGAGCTGTTCAGGTGGCTACTTACTGGTCTAATACAATTTGAGTTCATCAATACGAAAAGAAGAAGATTAAAAATTGAAAATGATTATTCTTGATAACGTCCACTTCATAGTATCTTTTATTTCCAGAACAAGATGACATTCCAATCTGTTATGCCGAGCCGGGAGTTCCTCTGGGATGTATTTAGGAGGTAAAACTTCATTTTATTAATTCTTAGTATTAGTTTTTAGAATTTTATTGAATTATTGTGAGTCAGCTTGTACTTAACTTAATAATTGTTGCACCATATAAACACAATGTGAAACGTGTCATCATACTTGAACCTTTGGTATGGCCGGAATGTGAATTCACAGACTAAACTTATCTAAAAAAAAAACTTGTGGCGTTGTTTTGTTGTGGATCTGCATTTGGGCAGTATAACGGGATTGGGGGGATCCACGTTTTGGCATACCAAAGGTTAAGGGATCTATTCACATAATCATAGATTTAATTTAATAACCAGCTGTAGCTTGAGGTCTCATGTTAAAATACAGGGTGGAAGAGACACCGACGGTGAAACCTCAACACATTATTTTTTTTTTCTTTTAAATCTGCTATCCTTTGCAAGTGCAATATTACCCGTTAAAATGTGTGAAAGGGCTCAGAATGATGTACTGAATAAGTCGTAACCTACCACCGTGTAAAGCATATGACACTCGGGAGAAAATGTAATCTTCCCATTAGTGAAATAATTTCCAGAATCAAATCAGTTGATCCAGAGATTATCTTCCACAACCATACTTCACCTCTTTAAAATGTTAGTGTAGATGTAGAAGACTAGCTCGATAACTATGACATTCAACATTGGATTACAATAGTAACTGGGAAAGATATTACTGGTTACGTAAACACAACTAGGTATACATAACAGGTTGTGGTTTTGTGTTTGATGTCAGATTTGACCTTTGATGAAGCAACTGTTTTTGTAACAGTAGATCCATCATCATGTATTTAAAGTTAAAATGCAAAATGTTTCTCAATCCTTGTTATGAAATCAATGTCAATAAGCAAAAATAAATCCTCAATGTTTTCTTTTTATCTGTATGCAACAACGAACATTGTGTTGTAAAATTACAAGGTCAAAATAATTATCTCAGTTGGTTAAAAATAACCTTTTTGTTATTAAAACTAGATGATCGCTCTTAATGATGGAATTTTTTTAGTTGACTACTCTGAAAAGTAATATATGGTCCCTTCCTCCATTACATTTTCATTTACCACTATTTCAAGTTTCTGCACTTGTAGCCATTATTGATCCCGTAATTACCTGCTACTTGAAATTATGAGTTGATTTTGTATAGATAATCTTATGAGGTTTTATAAACTTACAGAGTTGACAAGGACCGCAGTGGGTATATATCAGCTGACGAGCTGCAACAGGCTCTTTCTAACGGCACATGGAACGCATTCAATCCTGAAACTGTGCGTCTCATGATAGGTAAGTTTATTTTTATTAAAATACCGCATATTTTATATCATACTTAAACATAACATCACTCTTGGTGTTTCCTGAATGTTTAGACTAACGTAACCGATAGTGCATCCAAGTTATGCTTTTGTCCCATGTAATAGAGTTTGCATAACTTGAACAGGACACTATGTGGTCGCAATCCACGGCATTGAGAGAACGACAAAGGAAAGAAGAATAAGGGTTGATCCTATTGCCATCAACTGGGTAGAAATCCAGACTCTGGACTGTTACTGAGACTTGATGGAGAAGCAAATAAACACTGAACTGGGTTCGATTTCCAGGTCCAATAAGGCAGTCAGAATTGTACTGCCGAAGTAAGTACGTCCAACAAGGCAATCATTATTTTATCTGTTTACCTAATTGAACACTATGATTATATAGCATCATACTTGACTGTGACCTTCAAAACCATTCTAGGAAAGTGCGCCGCGTATTAAGCGTATAGTGATAAGGACTTAAAACAAATTACAATTTATGGTTCATTTTTGTACCAAGAGTCAGTTAGAAGTCAACGTTAATTTATTTCCGGAATGTGATTACGCCGATTGGGTCAACTATTTTAAATACATAATTTACATAATCTTTGAACATTTTCAGTCCTATAGTTTAGGATTTCCCAAACCTACATAACCTGTAATAGTTTTCCTGCAAAACTTAACTGGGAAACTGAGTTCCCAAATTTTTCAATCTAAATATATTCAGTTGACCGAATAAATTATTTTTTTCAGGGATGTTTGACAAACAGAGCAGAGGTGTAATCAATTTCGAAGATTTTGGTGCCCTATGGAAATATGTTACCGACTGGCAAAACTGTTTCCGTTCGTTTGACCAAGATAACTCCGGCAACATTGATAAGACAGAATTGAAGAATGCCCTCACAGCATTCGGATACAGATTGTCAGATGAAGTGGTGAACATCATGGTCCAAAAGTTCGACAGATTCGGCCGTGGCACTATCTTGTTTGATGATTTTATCCAGTGTTGTGTCACTTTATATGTAAGTTCATTATTTTGATTTTGAGCTGTAATACATGTGACATGTATTGCTTTAGGGTGAAATCACATCTTTCTAGCACTTAGTGAGTTGTCCAATCGCACGTTAAAGTGCTTCTGATGCGAATGAATCTTATATTCGTGCCTATATGTATAAAAGCGCTCTGTCGTGTATAGGGAATTGGAATTACAACATTGCCAATGTAACATTTAGGCATACATTTAAATTCATTTTCCGTACCTATACGGCTGTGACTAATTTGTTTTTTTTTTTAGACTCTGACGTCAGCATTCCGCCATTACGACACTGATCAAGATGGCGTCATAACTATTCACTACGAACAATTTCTTAAGATGGTGTTTGGATTAAAGGTAAAAGTATAAAATGAGTCCTTACTGACTATACGACTTGAACGATCGAAACTACCCATCATTCTCTTTATATTTCGTCGATCACTCTTGTAGTCCTGTTGGTTGGGTGACTGTGAAATATACGCCTTGCGTCGTTCGTCCTCACTAGGAACATACGTATGTACACTCAAATGCTTGCAGTGTGGACGAGCCTAAAAGTAATGTAATAATTTGTAGCAAGTGCTGGCCTACATTATTAAGGTATCCCTTACGATTCAAATAATTTCAAACGCATTTAGATGATGTACAAGTGACTGCGGGCGTCTATTTACAGAGTGAATGATTAAAATCGAGGTTTTTTTTCTCGATTTGGGTATTTTATCGAAGGCTGATTTTTAAATAACATTTGAGTCCAAATTAGTTTCATTTTCTTACTACAAACTTCCTACCTTTATCGGTTAGCACAACTTCTATACATGTAGAGCTTAACATCCCTTCTTCCAACCTTTTGCATAGACGAAACGTTTGTTTTTCTGCATGGTAGAATATCATAGATCTGCAGTAGAAAAATCGCCTTCATCGTAGAATCTAGAAGGGCGTATCTTCTGCAGTCATCGCTAATGTATCACAATCACCTTTATTGTATTAAAATAATGAATGTTTGTGAACAAAGAGGAAAGTTAAACTTTTCAGAAAAGTTTTATAATTTGAGTGTGTTAGTGTGTGTTTTATAAAGTTTAAGATTAAGACGTTATTTACTTGTAAATTCTGATTGTATTTTGTAAAACTGTATAGGTCTGAATATTTCTAAATGTAACTCGATATAATTCTATGCTATATGTAAAGAAACGCTACTGGTCTTCCAACTTAGCTTACTTTTTTTCGCATGATGTGAGAAAATCTAGATCAATAATACTCAACCTCCTCTTTGCTGCATGCACGGCGCTCTATTTCCGAGGCATAAAAACTTTAATACAACATCACTTTTGATTAGTTGGCAAGATTTCAAAAACGTGTTTTGAGTAACTCGTAAACATAATGAAATAATGTTTCTCACATTCCTATTCGTTTTTATGATGTTTAGAAATTGATACCATCCCTTTGATATAAAGGGTGTAAACAGACTTAACGAAGCCGAAAGGCACTTGTTCTTCCCGTCATTGCGATCATTTTTTTGTTCATGACCATACCTGGGAACCTTCTAGTTACGGAGATATTGGGGGTCAAAGTTCCAACTTCTTCACAAGTTTTTTTTCAAATACATGTTTTTACTGTAAGATTTTTACTTTAAACACCTCCAGGACCCCCTTACTATTCAATCCATCCATCAGCACAATGTTTTGATTGCGTTGCATTGAGTCCTACTGTAAAACGTGATATTTCAGCCCAAAAAAAAAAGTTGTTTCCCAGCACAAATTTTTGCGTAAACTTACTTAGTTTGATGTACAGAATGCTTGGTTGACGGCTTCGTGAAGAGTCTGTTTACACCCTGTATACTAAAGGTTTATAGAATCCTGCCGAGTGCCAATCGGATACCTTTTTTCCACAAGATATGTCCTTTTAATATTTATTTAGTTAACGTGGCTCAGTCGTTGACTGCTTGCATTACAAAAAGCATGCAAGCAAGCAAGCAAGTCATTTACACACGTATCAAATAGATTTCTTACATGCAATCATAACCGCAGTAACTTATTTAAACAATAATTTCACTTTAATACCTAAGCTTGGAAACGTTGAGGCGGTTGACGTTGATAGTTTCTTAACGCTCTTTCGTGGTAGGCACGGTCATAAAAGGTGGAAGAGAGACGACACGAACGTCAGTAATAGACATCCCTTACTAAATATGCACCATCCTTTTCGCACGTTTTATGACCCGCCACGAGTTTTGGCGTTTATTAGTCTTATTCTAACGATGCTGTTCAATCATGTTTATTACGATAAGAATATACTTATTAATAACTTTTTCGGAATTAAATTGCTGAATATTCGTGTCTCGATGCACTAATAGGAAAATTTCTCTCCCGTCCAGTGTGTGCCGTAAACATCGCAGTTGAAATGGCCCCGGGAAAATGCTTTCAGACCTACTGATACCCACCAATTTATAATAAAATTGTAAAAGGTAATAATCCAATAAGAAATATAATATTTTGACGAATCATTGAACAATTAAATAGTTATCGTATAATGGTACTTAAGTACTCAAATGTTTCCGTGGGTGTATAATTTCTTGTAGCATAAATTAGGGGTATTCCCCTATAATATCTAGCTAGCTCTGCTTGCGGCTCTCAATTTAATATGCTCAAACTTAAAACAGACTCAAAAATCTACTATATTAGTACCTATTTGGAATAAGATCTTTCTTGTGGATTATATAGATTTATATAATAAGACAACTTGTACACGAAAACGTGTTCCAGAGTTGCCTTGCCAAGTGATTTAAATTTTAGATCTTATTTTTTTGGTTTATATAACTATTCGAATTTTTACCTTTGCTGAAAGAGCTCAAGAAATGTTTCTGTAACCTCAATTTGTAAAAGCTTGGTATACTTACAATTTGTATAAATGCATATAAAAATAGTACATCTACAACTACATAATTTAAGATTTATTCTGTGTATATGCTATCAGTGTACTTATTGATAAATAAAGTATCAAGTTTGAAGTAATTGGCATTGTGTAACTTCTAAAATAGAAATAAAACAAATAAACGTTATTTTTAGTATAGAGAAAAGTTCGACTATACTAAAATTTACGTTGTTCATACATGTCTATATGTAATAGTACATTATGATATAAGTGCGGTAAGTTGAAAATCACAGCCGAGGCGATATTGCTAGCCCGAGCCGTAGGCGAGGGCTATAAGAAAGCAGAGGCTGTAATTATCAAAGCGCACGTATGTCATACGACGTTTTATAACATATTTGCGAGGAAATCAATAAAACTCAGAGTTTCTGAAACGAAATTTTGATACGCTTGTAAGTATCAATCGGTCGATTTTTCGGGCAGATTCTTAGAGTACCCTTTTTCGCTGCCTCTAAGACTTCAGGCGGTGTCGAATTAATAATTTCATCATTACTTGACGACATTTTTAAATAAAAACAATACAACGAAAAGAAAAAGCGCGCGGAATAATTTTTACTTGTTCACAAATTAGTGAGCCGCGCGCATTAGCGCTTTTTTTTTTAAGGCAAAGGCACAAAAACAGCCAGTATTGCTAATATAGTAAATTAATATTTTTGTGTTTTTGTTACAGATAAATGGTTGTAATCTATTGTCAAAATTAATTAAATTAAAGAATTTAATGTTTATATTTTATCTCCCAGAGTTAATTTTATTCATAAAATTTTGACCACTTTTCTGTCATTAAAACTCTTAGCTAAGATTTAAAAAAGTACCGTTCGTTTTGACAGAGCATCTTGAAACCATGCGTTTTACTTTACATTACCGCACAAGTACGTAATGAGATACAATACGATATTGAAATTGGTGAAATAAGAGACCCTTTACGAGCAAATGTGTTATAAAATATATTAACGAAATCTTGAAAAGTACATCTATAAATAATAGAAAACGTAAGTACTAAAAAGCATATAAATATATTTTTTTATTGTGTAATAATATCAAAATTGTAAGCTTTGGATCACTTCAACAATTTTGCAGATGTAAATAAAAAACTTAGATACTATTACTTTATCAATAGGAAAAACAATATTTTGTAATTGCAACCAAAGTTCATAAAATTATGAATTTCTCTTTATATGTGTACTTTTATTATTGCAGCTTACTAAGAAAGATCACATGTGCGAACTATATCTTTTCTGTTTAAGATAAAAACACTTTTCAATAAATGTTTTAAAATTAAATTGTTGATATTAATTAATAGTAAACATAACATCACGCCTGCTTTTCCTGAAGGGTTAGGCAGCGTACACTCACATTAAAGTAAATCTTAAGTTAATTAAAGTAAATATTGTATTAACAAATGCGTATGTTTGGAATCTCCTACGAATAAACGACCAACTTTTATCAATAATTATAAAATTGGAAGAGGCATCAATCGTTTTATAAGGCAGGTGCCATCCATCATGTCATTCATACTAATTGTCCATAGTAGTTTTTAATAGAAGCCCGGATATGCTACTTTGAATAACAAAAAGGTTTGTCTAATCTGCCTTTGGACTCTTTATCTTCCATGCTCCGATGGTGTACTTGAGCCAGATAAGGCCCAGGTCGGCGCCCATCTGTAGCCAGGACAGTACTGGGGTCACTTTGGATCCCTCTATTTCCGTCCATCTGACTGGAATCTCGGCAATTGGAATGTTTAGTTTTTGTGCTATATACAGTAACTCGACGTCAAACGCCCTGAAACAAACGGCTATTTAATTATCGATTCATATTTTAAGTAATTCATTTGCAGTACACTTATACAGATAGATTGTACTTTATTGTAGGTACACCAAAATTGATATACAGCTCTGTTTTAAGCTTTCAAGGTTTAAAACTAAACTTATTTGGTCACTTATGGGATCGTCCGTGATTACAATTCCGGAAGATATACCCTAAGTGACAGTATAAGTTCTGATATACAGCTTGGTAAAAAATATTTGACAATATTGCTAATTCTATAGGTACAACGGTGGTCTTATCTCTGATAGCAATATCTTCCAGAAGAACCTTTGGATGCACTTAACAAACTTTAACGCTTTGGAATGGGCAACTACAGTACTTGCACAAGTTTGTATGCCTTGTGTCTGTGACTGTAGCTTATCCTTCTTTGTTTTTCTGAAATTTTGAATGTCAGAAAAACAAAGAAGGCTGTGCAAAGTGCCTGTAATGGTCTAATTGCAATAAATGCTTTGGAGTTTTAAATAAAAAGGGAGGTAGACAGTGGTGCACTGCAATTAGCACAAGCGTACCTATCAACCCTAAAAATGTCAGCATTGTGTACCTACCCTCCAAGTACCTTGAACATGTACGAGATGAGTGTGTGTAATATGTTTGACTGTAGATGCAATTATGATGATGCAAGTGTGCTTATTTTTGTTTTTAATAAACTTACCATCTATTTACATGTAAATTTTTAAAACAAGTATCTGCAGCTTTCCTGGTGAACAACTTGAAGCCGCACTGAGTATCCTTAATGCCCTTGACAGTGAACAGCCACACCAGGAAATGGAACCCATACATCAGAATATTCCTGAAAAAATACAAGTAACATTGAAGTAGGTAGGATAGGATGATTGAATTTGTTGGCATCTCTTCAGGAGCGTAAGTACTCATAGATATGGAACTTTAAACAGCCCGGTCCCATTGCAAGCCTGACAGATGAGCCTGGAGTCGAAGGATCGATTCCCGGGTCATGCAAGTGCTATTGGAGTTTTCCATTAGTCATTTCTCAGTAGCAACCAGGAGTTTGGAAATGGGTGGTGGAAATCTTCGAGCACTTTAAGTAAGCCGTTGGTTCAAAATCTGCAATATCCCAATATATTGTATTGTATTGTAAGGTATCGCGTAATTAATGGGACGCCGTCACCTCCTTCTGCGAAGCAGTCATTCTAGCGAAGGAGGTGGCGGAGCGTGAGAGAGACAGAACCTCTCGACTCAGCCGCCGCGGGAGACGCCCCGGGCGTCGGGGGTCACGTGGGGGCTTCCGGCCACCGTAGACGCGGACCTGTGGACGGTGAGTAACGGGCTAGCTCGCCGTTCGTCCGTCTTATGACAACAGCCTACACACAACATGCCTAGTTGTGGCCAATGCTTGTATACAAGTGTTATCCACAACTAGGCATTGATAGACTTACGTTGTATGTGTGCATCGGCTTCGCCCACATTTACAAGTTTGTGCATCAATGCCTCTGTTGCTGGCCGCTGCAGTAATGTACTATTACTAAACGATCAGGATGTCAAATATTATCAACGGATTTAGAAGATTGAAATGCTATATTGAATTGATTGTTTTTACACAGTTAAAAATTAGTTATCACCATAGAAGATTTGTAATCTTACTCAATTAGGTATTACTAATATAATAGTTCATAGAAATTAAATACAAGTTCAAGTTATAGCGGGCGTTTTTAAAAAGAGGTAGGCCGACTCAACACGTAGGTAAGAATGCGACCTGCTATGGCTACGTCATGCATCTGTTCATACAGGTGCGCCGGTTGCCAGTGACGTTGCGACCAGACAATTTTGAAGGGCATTCTCAATAGCACTAGTTTATATTCAAGACAGTTTTGTAATTTAAACTAGGAGGAACTAGGGAATATAAGCTAGTGCTATTAAGAATCGGATTTTCGGAATCGGAATCAAACCTCCGTAACCGTAACATATCTATGTTACGGAGGTTTTATTTCGATTCCGAAAGTTCGGACCTTCCGATTGAAGGTCACACCACACATGATCTTGGAAAGGGATCGTCACCGTATCACCTCACGCCTCGCCGTCAAACAGGCTTCAATTTAAGCACATAACCAACTGAATCCGAACTTGAAGTGTAGCGGAAGTTGCTATCCCAGTTCAAAATACGCGAGATGGCAATCATAGCTATAGCACTAGTGAAAGAGAAAAAAGAACGTAGAACAGACGTTAACGCGTGGACGACGAGCCGTAAGCGCGGACGTTGCACTAGGGAGTTTCATATAAAGAATACTGAATGGTTCGAGTTGACACGGTGACGATCCCTTTCCGATTTGATATGTATGCTGTGATCTTGATTTTGCACCTTAGATTCCGATAAATTTTAATCGGAAGTTATACTGTTTAAGGTTTTAAATTCGGTTGTTTTTATTTTCAACACCCAGGTATACACCTACCTGAATTTAAATTTTGAAATGATAATGAGAATAACTAAAAAATAATAATGTGTGTCATTTTATTATATTAGACCTGTCCTTAACACATCTCTCCTTTGCCTCCGCCTCCGAATTCCGTTTCCGGTTCCGACAAACCAAATTTAAAAACTCCGCTTCCGTTAAATCCCTACTTTCAACTATCGTCTGCTCAACAAAATAATAATTTCTTATTTTCACCCTTCCATCTTAAATTACCTGGGCTGTTGTGTTGTGTGTGATCTAAGCACTTACTGCTTCATTAGATATTTGCACTTCCTATCCACAAAAGATAGAATGAACCTTACCTAAAAACGCTACGCGTCGCCAAAGATTCTTTTTCTAGATGCGCCCTAGATCCAATCACAATGGCTATGCGCTCGCTTACATCCTGCGGTTGAGAGAATGGATCACATTTTGTAAGGCTCTTCAATGCAACTTCTAGTTTAGCTAAGTCTTCGAATTTCGATGCTCCATCTGCATCAGCAAACAATATACTGGCCCCTCTACAGCTTTCAATACCCTGAAACATGGATGAACTTTAAATAGCATAAAACAAAGTCGCTCCCGCTGTTTGTACATTGAGATCTTTTAAACTATGCAACGGATTTAAATGCAGTTTGACAATGCAGTTCAGCAATAGATAGTGATTCAAGCGGAAGGTTAGTATCTACATTTCACCCGTGCGAAACCGGGGCGGGTCGCTAGTTTATAATAAAAGTGGCTTTTGCCAGCAGCTTCGCCTTCATGAAGATGGGAAATAATCCCACGGGAGCATAATAACCAGGGTAAAAAGCCATTAAAGTGCATAGGGAACAGACAAACATGCTTTTCAATTTATATTATGGGTATGGAGCTGGTGCAGGTGGTGTACCTATATTAAAGCCTCTTTGATAATCTGCTACAGCTGAAGAGACATAACTTGTCAATGTTTTCGTTTTTCGGTATGACGTTTGAGATTAGTCTGTCACTGTTCAACTTGTCATCTAAATACATTTTTTTCAGATATTATATTTACTTTTATTCCTATTAAAAGCCTCTTACTTGCTTATTCATAGCAGCCTGGAACATCAATGGCATTGCACCCAACACAAATGAACTAGAAGTTTTCCTAAAAGAAAACCAAATCGACATATGTCTGATATCAGAATCACACACAACCGAAAGAAGTGAAATACGTATTCCAGGCTTCTGCGTGTACCTTACCTCTCATCCAGAAGGTAGAGCACATGGAGGCAGTGCTATCGTAATAAAAACCACCATCAAACACTGCCTACTGGAACCTTTTGTGACAGAACACTTACAATCCACAGCTATAAGAGTAGAAGATCGATC
This sequence comes from Lycophotia porphyrea, assembly GCA_950005105.1. Taxonomy (NCBI): domain Eukaryota; kingdom Metazoa; phylum Arthropoda; class Insecta; order Lepidoptera; family Noctuidae; genus Lycophotia; species Lycophotia porphyrea. The sequence goes on from OX465392.1 coordinate 1,166,880, forward strand.
AGGCCTTATTAACATATCGGCGGTATATTGTCCTCCTAGACACAAAATCAATGAGGAAATGTTTACCGAGTACTTTAAGAAGCAAGGCAACCGATTTATAGCAGGTGGCGACTGGAACGCCAAAAATACGGATTGGGGTTCCAGACTTACCGTAACCAGGGGCCGTGAACTCAAAAAATGTATCGATGCAAATAACATGTCTACTTTGTCCACTGGTGAACCTACCTACTGGCCTACGGATGTTAACAAAATACCTGACCTCCTTGACTTCTTTGTCACAAAAAACATATGCCACAAATTTACTCAAATAGAATCTAGTCTAGACGGGTCTTCAGACCACACCCCAATCATACTAAGATTGAGTAAAACAACTGCAAAATGTAACCCAAATTATGTCATGCTCTACAACTGCAAAACCGATTGGGATAGCTTAAGAGAGTACCTTGAAGACAACATTAATCTCAACTTATCTCTAAAGTCCCCTGAAGACGTAGACGACGCGTGCCTGTACTTCACCAATCTTTTACAAGTGGCAGCATGGATCAGCACCCCTGAGTTAAAAAATTCTGCGCATAGTACACCTACCCCGACCGAAGTCCGAAGAAAAATCGCAGAGAAGAGACGATTTCCTAGAATCTGGCAGTCATCACATAATGAACAGGACAAAACCCGTCTTAACCGTGCCATTAGGGAACTCAAAGACCTTCTTGCGAAATCAAACAACGATGCCTTACAACACAGGCTAGAGAGAATAACCCCTCAAGCTAAAGGAATTCACTCCCTTTGGAAAGCAACTAAGAATTTAGCACAACCTCAGCAATGCTTCCCCCCTATCAGATCAGACAACTCATGGGCTCGTTCAAATCAGGAAAAGTCTGAAGCTTTCGCAACTCACCTTGCCAACGTCTTCAAGCCGAACAAATCTGCAGTTCCTGATGATCCAGAAAAAGATGCCATTCTCAACCAGGACTTGCAACTATGTGCCCCTCTGAGACCAACATCCCCACGGGAACTATCTAGATTGATATCTACGATGAACTCCAAAAAGGCACCCGGATTCGATCTGATTACTCCGAAAATTCTTAAGGAGCTGCCAAGAAAGGGAGTAGTCTTTCTCAATATCCTCATTAATGCCTCTCTTAGATTATCTTATGTCCCTGCTTTTTGGAAAATATCGCAAATCGTAATGATGCATAAGCCTGGAAAGCCGGAAAATGAAGTTTCATCTTATCGCCCTATTAGCCTTACTCCAGTACTATCGAAGTTATGGGAAAGGGTCGTCCTGAACAGGCTGAAGCCTCACCTACAAGAAAACCAAGTTGTACCTGGTCACCAATTCGGATTTCGCGAGCAACACTCCACCGTAGAACAGGTACACCGAGTCTACCGCACCATAAGACAATGCCTAGAAAAGAAGAAGTATTGCTCGGCAGCCTTTCTCGACGTCCAACAAGCCTTTGACCGAGTATGGCACAAAGGACTATTATGCAAGATAAAGTTGCTCCTGCCCCATTAATTCTACTTGCTAATGAAATCATACCTTTGTGATAGGCAATTTCAAGTAAAGGTACGAGACGCCAGATCCCCTCTGGCCACGTGCCTTGCAGGGGTACCCCAGGGCTCCGTCCTGGGCCCAGTCTTATATAATATATTTACTAGCGACCTCCCTCAATGCCCTGACGTATTTGTAGCAACCTACGCTGATGATGCCGCATTCCTGACCTGTAATCAAGATGCCAACTTAGCGAGCAGCATGCTACAAAATCAGCTTGACAGGACCCATGACTGGCTAAAAAAATGGCATATAAAGGCAAGTGCGCCCAAATCGCATCACATTACATTTGCACTCAGACATGGAAATTGCGCCCCAGTCAAATTGGGTCAGGACACTCTACCACAGTCAGCTTGTGTAAAGTACCTGGGATTTTACCTGGATCGTAGGTTGACATGGAAAGATCACCTACAGAAAAAAAGAACTGAAATAAACTTTCGATTCAAGAACTTGCTCTGGCTACTAGGCAGACAATCTTCTCTCTCCCTGAGTAACAAACATAGAGTTTATTGCTCCATCATTAAACCGATATGGACATATGGGATTCAATTATGGTCTTCTGCAAGCAAATCAAACGTCATGTGCATCCAAAGATGTCAAAACAGTATACTGAGGGTCCTAGCAGCGGAGCCCTGGTACGCTCGCAACTCAGAAATCCATGAGCACCTGGAAATCCCAACAGTCCTAGAAGAAGCGAAGCGCTACTTAGAGAAATACAAAGATAGATTATCCAACCATCCTAACCCCCTTTCGCTTTCACTATTGATGTCAAATCATACTAAGAGACTCAAGAAACCTGATATTGTGCTGCCTGACTAAGTAGAATTTGGACACTGGTCCTGATTCTATAAAAAATTATGCATCTTTCCACACATCTGATCATAGTCAGGGATGACTGATAGCAGATGAAAAGAGAAAAAAAAAAAAAATATTAAAGGCCTCTCATCGTTTCTCCAAACGCTTCACCGCAAAGGCAGTACTCTGCTACAACCTAATAGTGCACCCACATTTCGCCAGTTATGTTTTAAGTACCATGCAATAGAGGGCAAGCCTATTCCCATCAACCGGGCGCAAATCTAAACTCTGTGGCTTCTTCTGAAATTTTTTTTATGACATAACCCCATAATACTTAGTCTGACCTGGGAATCGAACCCAGGACGTCATGCTCAGGAGTCATACTTGCAACCACGCAACCAATGAGGAAAAAGAGGAATCGGTTATTACTAAATGAACATGGCAAGTTAGAAATTAAGTTGAAATAATAAAATCAAAATCAAAGCATTTATTTCAAGTAGGCCAGTTACAGGCACTTTTGAATTGTCAGATAACAATGTATTGAAGCTACAGTCCCAGTCACAAGGCATAAAAACTGTGAAAGTACTGTAGTACTGTAGATGCCCATTCCCTAGCGTAGATATCTGTGGAGAAGAACGGTCAAGAAACTCCATGGACATTTATAAATCAGTATATTTTTACAAAACCTTGGTTACATCATTCATGTTGAGATGGTACATTATGTGAGAACGATGTAGCAAGATGTGTATGTTGGAAGTGTCCAATACACCTAGAGAGAGGTCTCTACTGCCTAATAACATGAAAAACCAGAGAAATTCAAAGTTTTTCTCTTTTCATCGGTACTTTTTTTTTAAATCTGCTGTTTCTTACAAAAGTGCAATACCTACCCACCGCATCAGAATGCATAGAACAGCAGTTTCTTTTTAAATTGCCGAGGAAAAATTTATATTTGGAATGATGTACTGAATATGTGGTAACAGTTGGTGAGTCCATGTGATTTCTACTCTGTATATTTATTTATTAATTTTGGAACTTACCAAGCGTACAGCACCACCTTTTCCTCTATTCTTAATTAGCTCAAGGCACCTCACTTTCTCACTGCTATACTTTATGGAGTAACCCTCTGTCACTTGCACTGTGTTGTCTCTACTGCCATCACTTACTACTATTATTTCATATTTGTATGAAGGCTGTTCTTTTACTCTTCCTTCCAAAAATTCTATGGCTTCATCAAGCATGGATGGCACTACAAACAGGACAATAATAATTTTTACAAATATATCAAGAATTTATAGAGTATGTATTATTGAAAGAGATGGGATAACAATCCCTGTAATACCCCAAGGACCCATGAGATAGGGGGCAAGCCTATTGCCCTCAACCTAACCCAGAATCCACGATGCTACGGAGTAATTCCAGTGCAACTAACAGTCTGGAGTGGAAATAACAACAAAAAAAAAACAGTAAACTTACATCTTTCTTCCTCATTATAAGCAGGCACTACTACACTTAGGTGTACACTTTGCGGCTCTGCAATGTTTGGGAACTTAGCTTTACTCTTGCTCTTAGCATCATTGTATGTAGTCTCTTCTTGAAACCGTTCCACCACTGGGTATGGGTTTGTTATCATGTATAATATGACTGATATCTACAAAATATATTGCAATAATTTTAGGTTATCACCGTTTATTTGTTGCCAACAAGATACACGTTCCACGTATTTTTTTGAATTTTGTTGCTTTACTCACCGAAACAAGTAACATTACAGCGGCCGCTAAACCGTATAAAATAATAGTCCAAATAAATATTAATAGAGCCATTGTACTGTATCTAGATACCAGCTTTTTAAATTTACTATCTAATAGTTGTTTTTTCTTACTTATTGAAACACAATTTGCTGAAGTTCAAGATTATTAAGAGCCCTGAGGAAATTGTTGAGCTGAAAACTAAATTAAAATATACCTATCTGTCACTGATGTATGTTGAGTGTGACGTTTAATTAATGACGTTGACACTCGACGTTTAGTTAGCGTGGTTTTGTGCGCTTAGTAACCAGCAGTGCTACCAGATCTAAGATGTTTTATTTGACGCCTCGCTTCGTCCAGTCTTACCATGTGAACTCGCACTGAGCTCACTTGTTGCAAAAGTGGGCTCACTTCACTCAGTCGTTTTTAAGGTCTGCTTTACTCTTTTGCGTTGTTCAGAATTGTAGTGTATCTATTCTTTTTATTTTTCCTTACGGCAATTCGTGTCGATGTCAACAATCTGCCAATGACAAATGTGTTATGGAGACACGTGTGGGGAATAGAAAACAAAATGTAAACACTATCGGAAAAGCGCGGGAAACTTTCAACTTGGCGGACGCGCTCTTTTTGAAATTTTCTTGAAAAATTGATTATAATTGTAATATAGTATCAGTAGTCGTAGTTTTAGTGTCGTAGTTTCTTTATTATTTCATTTACTTATAATTTGTGTGTATATTCTTCGGTAGGGGTAAGTTTTTTTACTGTTATATAATAAGGACAATGAATGATCCGCCTGATCCGGGGGGCTTTGTCCCCCCGGCAGGCAGCTACTTTACCATATCAAATGAATCGGGGATGCAGCGGGCATGTTCTACAACCAAATCACTGAAGAGAAATTGTGTGCATGTGTGCAAGCACTGCAATAAACGTCGTCGTACCCGCAAAGGCCATGGATCCGAAACATCGGGTTGTGGTTGTATGGACTCGAGCTTGAGTGCGGAACAAGAAGTCAATTCACCTACCACCGCTAATGTAATACCAGTTGCTCCAGCTCCGTCAGTTCCCGCTCAAATTGGGCGTAAAATTTATGAAAAAACAGATAGTGCACCTTTTGTTATTCATGTTCAAAAAAATGTTTTGTCCGAAAATGATGGAACAATACTGCATCCCATCACATTTGGGAAGTTTTTAAAAATGCCTTCCAAAACGTCATTAACGGTAGTGTTAAAAAAATCGGGCGTAACAAAATAAGTATTTCTTTTTCGAATTTCATAGACGCAAATTCTTTTATATTTAGTACCAGTCTTAAAAAATACAACTATAAAGCTTACATTACTTACTTACTTTTAACATAACTAGAATGGGCTTAGTACGTGGAGTCCCTGCGGAATGGTCTCCGGAGGAAATCATTGATAATATTTCAGTACCAATTGGTTGTGGTCCAATTTTAAAAGTGAGACGACTTAATTTTAAATCTATTGTGGACGGCAGTACCACATGGAAACCTTCCCAATCAATTGTGGTTACATTTGATGGGCAGATTTTACCCAAAAGAATTTTCATGTGTTACAATGCATTACCTGTCGATTTGTACATTTTCCCTACAGTACAGTGTTTCAACTGCTGCCGTTTTGGTCATACAAAACTTCAGTGTAGGTCGAAACCTAAATGTTATAAATGTGGCCAAGGACACACTGGAGATAGCTGTGAAACTGAACAAGAAAACGCATCTTGCTGTCTTTGCTCTGGATACCACTATGCAACTAATTAGTCTTTCCCAGAATTTTCTAGGCAAAAATTAATTAAAACATATATGGCGCAAAGCTCTGTGTCATATGCTGAAGCAGCAAAAGTCCACCCACCAGTTTCAAAATCCTATGCAGACACACTCTTATCTCCACCATCCAAACACTTTACTGATACTCCTACAATCTCTTTACCTAATAGAATGTCTGCTTCAACAAGTTATAAAAAGACTGTCTTCTTCAAACCACGCTATCCTCCTAAATCTGTACCAGGCTATAATAAAGAAGTTCACAATGCTATTATTAAAGATTTTAACATTCCCCAACCATCAAATGGTTGTGCTATCTCTAATATTGAAGGTAAAGACACTAATTTCTCCATAAATGATTTTCTTTCTGCATTACACAGTCTTCTTTCTCAGTTCAACATTTCACCGTGCAACGTTGCCCCATCTTTCAATGTACCTCAATCCATCCGTAATGGACAACACATCCAAAATAATCCAATGGAACTGCCGCAGTCTTATAAACAAAAAGAGTGATGTTATATATTTGTTAAACAAATATGAGCCTATTGTCTTTGCTTTAGCAGAGACTTGGCTAATATCTTACCACATTTTTAAAATCAATGGTTATTTAACCATTAGAGAGGATAGATCTGATGGGTATGGTGGAGTAGCTACTCCACCATACCCATCAGATCTATCCTTGATCGTGCTGGAATCGAGGGCAATGAAGTGGCGAATTCTCTCGCCAGTGAAGTGGTGCAGTGTGGGGACATGGTTCCATATAAAACTTTCGGCTTAGATATTGTTAATTTACCTAAAACTTTTCTTTTGGACACCTGGAAGGTGGCCTGGGAAATCAGCAGCAGACAAAAGGGTCGTTATTTTACTTTGATCCACCCCGATGTTGCGGAAAAACTGTGGTTTGGCGGGGCTAAGTTTGGCAAGATGGAGACCTCCGTCATCGTACGGATGAGACTCGGTCACGTTTGTTCTCCAGCTCATCTTGCCAAACTTAATATAATAAATGATCCCAGTTGTTCGTGTGGCACAGATGTGGGCGACTTGAATCACATTCTTTTCTCTTGTCCTCTATATGACCGTTCTTCCTTTCTCAGTAACCTATTATCTCTCCGTATTCCTTTTCCTACTTCACAACTTTCTTTATTGTGTAAAAATAGTTTACCTGTATATAAATGTATAGCTTTATTCATTACCATTAATAATATTAAATTGTAATATATATATTTTTTTCGTCAACATTATTCAGTCAGCTTCATTTGATGTGACGCACTGACTACCTACCTCTTATATTAAGTGTAAAATTTTTAACCCATTTATTAGGATGGAGCAAACTTCGCAGGATAGTGGCAGAGTATGTGATCATTGACTTACGATAGATAGACGTCTTGGTCCGATGCGTCGACCCCCCGCCACGAACTTGTAGGTACATAGGTACTTAAAATGCGCAGAGCGCCTGGCCTGATTAATTTTTTTTTTTTTCTAACCTACTTAGACTTTTTTTTACGATGAAATTACAATAATTTTCCTAGGCTGATGTAATTAAAGTTCTTACACCTAAACATAGTTTAAACTAAACAGGCAGTTTGTTACGCTACTTCTCGTAAGCGGTAAGCGCCCCCACTAGGACTAGGAAGTGGTGAAAGGTCGGCGCTTTTGGGGGTATCTATAGGGTTTCAAGAGAGTTGTTTCTCTAACCCCCACTCCATTACAAAATGGTTCATGAGTTTTGATTATCAACTATATTATCTGGTAATTCTTGACTATTATTAATATGAATATAATAATAATTATTCCTTTATTTACCTACTCATTACATTTTTAAATATTTAAATATAATATAAAACAACTTAAAAAAAAAACATTTATAAATATAAAAAATAGTAGTCCACCATTGGGAACAGCATTGGGAACAGGGTCCGAGCTACCAGTGGTTTGGGCTCTCGAGAGAGGAACCTCCTGACAATACGTGCTGTGTCTAGAAGTACTGCTTTCTGATTCAAGCCCTTGATCCAGCATCCAGCTACCAAGCGAGTGCCGCCTCAGATGTTGGTCGAGGCTATTGGCTATTAAGCTGAGCATTGACTGACACGACTATCGGCACAATGACTGCTGTACCCACATCCCACATGTCGACAACCTCGCGAGCCAGATCTAGATACTTGAACTGTTTATCTTTCTCTGCTTTTCTCGAGGTTCTCGTCATGCGGGACTGTTGCACTCGTCAATTCATATAATTTATAATTATGAATTTATTACCCCTGATCAACAATTTAGCCAATGCTTTTTGAGTTTCGATTCTCAAACCTATTCTCCAAGTGTAGGAAGATGCGAGGTATCGTGTGACTCACGACTGACCTATTACGCTAACGTAAGGGTTTCTCACAATAACTATTGGTGGCATTACAAATTCAACATTTAATACGCATAATATGCATCTCCCAGTTATGTTTTACACTATTGAAACCACTTTAAATTTATTTCAATGACTATGAATTCCCAAGTCTGATTTACTATATGCTTGAATCCTTTCCTTGTTCCTATAATGGAACGAAGCATTGGACTTCTTCATGGTTGGGAATTCAGTTTTCCTAGTCGGTGGGAAGGTGACTTGTTTGCAAAGAAACTTTAGGTCTATAGGGATGGTGGGGCGCGGTCTTTTTCCCTTCGCAGGAAACCGACCTTAACACGAATATTAACATGATTTTAGGAAAAAGAAAATTTTATCGGCCTTGCCAACTGTCCCAACCAACTGTCCCACTTGCGACTACTAAAATTCAGATCAGTTCATGTTTGCTGGAAATATAGATATTTTGATAAACAATTTAATTTGGTTCAGGAAATAAAACACTCTTGTGATTATTTTGCTTTTTCTCATTTATTTATTAATTTGTTTTTTAGTTGATTCATTCAAAACAGAAAATTTATTACATACAGAAATAGAGCACACATGTAGTATGTACAAGAAATAATATTATCGTTGTGCGAAAATGGTTTTCAAACAGGTTTATGAACGGTAAACTGGAATAAATTTTCATTCCACTGCTAACATCGATTCCGATCACATTACAAGGTAGATAGGTAAAAACAAAACAAAAACATAACAATCTGACAATTAGGTATTTCTGTCTACAAGGTAAAAAAACAATATACTTGACAAATAACTCATAAGCTTATTAAAACAGGAAGCATGCTAGGGATACATAGTTAAATCATAATAAGTACAAATATTAATCATTTATACTTAGTGGTATAGACAACTAGCTGAGTGTCAGTTTTATCATTGTAGCTAGTGTTTCGCAATCACTGGGTCGCGACTTCGATTCCTACACAAATTCAGATTGGAATACACTATTCACAACACTGGATTTGGATACCAAGACTTTTGAACTAGCGTACCACTCCAACAGTTTTTCGAAACAGCGTGTTCGCAACAACGTCATTCGATATATCGGTTTTCGACTTAATGAGTTTTCGAAATGGCGTACCACTCGGAAAAAAAATCGAAATAGCGCGCGTCGCAATAACGTCATTCGAAGTTTCATATCACTCCCGAACGTAGTCTAATGCCTTACTACTAGGTGCATATGCATACATAAGTTAAACGTAATTATTTAAGACAAAAAACAAAAGAAGGTTTTAATCATCTAAGTATACCTGTTCCTCGCTAGCGTAGTCGAAGATAGGCAGCATTGCCACGTGTATTTTAATAGGAATGTCAGACAATGCTATAGTGTAACCAGATCACACCAGACAGACCACGGTACTCAAAGCTGAAGCAACTCTATATAAGTGGCTACATGTTGTGGCTATGCTCAGGGTCTACGCATTTTAATCCTACCACTCTATCGAAGAAGTGCACGAGTGAGAAATCGTTATCCATATAGGTGAACATCCGCACAAAATATAGACATTTGAATAATATTAGTATCCGCGCGTAAATATAACAGATCAGCCTTTAGCACGACATTGTCGCACTGTCACTGTGGAATTCTATTGGTTGATGTTTGCATTTCTTCGTTCCGCTCCGCCAACCTCCAGTCTAGCGTTACAAAATTCCTATAAATTCAGCAACCCACCCTGTGCCGCCATTATTCATGGTAGTTACAAACACTATCTTCACAAAGTTATCGTCACTCGTGTAGTCGGCAGGCGTGTCCTCACAGAACGTCCGAACTACTACTCCCTTACTGTCCACGAGCTGCACATAATTCTGATCGCAAGTAATGCCCAAGTCAAACGTAGCGAAGTGTAGCAGTAGACGTGTTCCTAAGGGAGTCTCGAGCTCCCACTCGCAGCTCGACACCTGCCTGTGAACGTTAGGATACTGGGGACTGGTGACTTTACCGACCTCACTTTGCAGTTTTCCGCCGCAACCAGGACCTTTATCGGATGTTACGTAAACCAAATCAAACGTGACACGATCACCATCATTTTCATGATTGTGTAGCAGCAAATATCTACCTGTTGAGAAGATAGGGTGAATATTATCAAATTCGGTTTGAATTTTAGAAAGTCTGGGTGCACTAGCATTGTTTCCGTCGAATATTTCTAGATAGCAGTCTCCGTTCCAATAACTTGGGTAACCGTACAAGAAATACGCGGATATCGTGTAGTTAACTGGAGCAGTGATCAGCGTGTAACAGTCATGGTTGGGGTTACCGTCAAAGTCATTTACATAAATAGCTTGTACTCGCCCGTGAGGCTCCGTATAATTTCTGCCACAAAATCCTGTGAACACTGCCTCTATTTCCACACCTTTGTATACATTCGAATCTGAATCTGCCGATGTGATTAAATTTATAGATGTAGTTCCATATACGTAAAAGTCCGTTGGCTCCGTACGCCCGCATAATTCAAAATGATCGGGGAAGTGCAAAGTGCTGTCGTAAAAGGAATAACGGCTAAAGAAGTCGTCCATCCGTTGGTTTAAGTTTAAGACAAAATCTTTCCCGAGCGTAGTATTTTGATAGCTTGGATTGCTGGATATAATCAGCTTGTCTCTATTGCAGCGCTTTACGCCTGTACTATCAGCGACGGGGGGTTGTAAGTCCAAATCTTTAACAGTGATACGTAGTAAAATGTATGGAAAGGCGCTTACATCCAACCGATATAGGCAATGTATTCCCCGAGGAACGGACCCTATATCATAACCGGGAGATTTGAAGGTTTGTGGCGTATTGCTCACTGAAATGACGGAGGTACCACATACAGACGGCTGAGCTGTTAATGTGGACACAAAGCCTTGACTTCCTATTTCGCCATCCGTGGCCAGCCTGACGCTCATCACATTACCAGAAGTCAATAATTGCGGTGGGAGGCTGTGACCACAGTAGGTCCCTATTACTAAGCTGTTAGGATTTAAACCATCTTTTATTTCAACTAAATCGCAATCGCACTTGCTGTGTCCTATAGCTGTTTGGTTGATATTCTGGCAAGGGGCTACGTGGAATGAGGTGAACTCGATTTTAATGACGGTGTCAGGAGGTGATATTATGGACCAATGACAGTCTAAGAAATCTTCGTATACAGTATGACCCATGAAAGGAGACTTAAGAACATGCGATGAAGCGGTTGTTAAATTTATCACTCCACCACATTGAGCTGCTTCAGAATAGCTGAAGTAAACTTGAACTTTAAAACCTTTAAAGTTTACACTCGCATCTGAAACGAACTGTAACAAAGCGGTGTTCCCTTTGCTTCTAAGTGTTGTTGTTGAGTTAATATTACCACACATTAACGCTAAGCGCTTATCAGCATCAATGTCAAGTCCATCATATACTGCGACATAATCATTAGAACAATCTGATTGGCTTTCTATGTCAATATAGAGGAATTTAAGCACAACTAGTTTGGTAGGTGGTGCTTCGATAAACCAAGTGCAGTTCATATTTATTTCGTAAGAGTCAGAAAGCGATGATGTGAGTACAGTAGTTCCGTTCACTTTGCCTCCGCATGAATATATAGAATAAGCAATTCTAAAACCTGTCCTCTGTACATACCTATCACTTTTAAATATCAATGATATTTCTTCGGGGTGGACTGTGACAGGAGGAATTTTGTCACCGCAGTAAATTTCATAGAGAAAGGTATAATCTGACTGGCCTGTTACTGTTAAATTATCAAATGCACAGTCAGGAGTAGAGCCTTCTAGTTCAAAATCAAGGAACCTGAGTACAACTTTGTTGTTTGGAGCAGATATTTCATATTGACAACTCATTCGTGGCTTGTAATATGGAAAACCAGGACTATATAAAAATTGATCTTTTTGAGCAGCTACGTAGTTTCCACCGCACACAGAATCCCATTCAGCTTTGAAACCATCGAGATTTTTATCAGCATCTGTACGTAAGACAACTTTCATGCGATTAAAAGTTGAATTATATACAGGTGGTGTGTTTCGTCCACATACCCTTGCTATCTCCATGTAAGCGTCGTCCTTCCAGTCATAGATTATGACAACATCTTTAGTGCAATTAGTTGTATCCTCAATAAAAAATCGTTCCACAAATTTAAGAGAAACTCTGAAGCCTAGATCAGCCCGTATCTCCCAGGAGCATTCCTGGTTAGGTAAATAATTTTTAGGGTAATTTGGGGATGCAAACGTAGTTTGAAATGAACTAAGATATCCGCCACATTGTTCAGTAACCGATCTGGCCATAAGTTTTACATTTGTATTATTTTTTACATTCGAGTGATACTCAATATACATGATTCTGAAATGCGTAATTAACGGACTATCCAAAAGTGATGTCTGGCAATACTTACCAATTTCAGGAGTATTTTGTCTTAAGCTTGATTTTAGTATCAAATACTCATCGTCACAATTTAACGTAAAATACCCTTCAATTTTAATTTCAACCCTGTTTGTTGGGCCAGTCAGAATCCAAGAACAGTCTAAAGTATCGTTATATGTATCAGGTAAGTTTAAAATATTAACAGGATTGTCTCCTACTTGAATAACACCACCACATGGTTGAAGTTTCCATTCTAAGTGGAAGTTTAACAAATTATCTTTAGTTTGCGATGCAGTAACATCAATTATTGGTGATGGTAGTCTGAATGATACATCGACGTTCCCACAAATATCTCGCATAAATCTGTATCTAATAGGTGATTTAATAATGACTTGAGAATCAAAGTATCTACAACGACTTAGGGCTACCGACGAATTTAACTTGGCGGTTAAAAAAATCGAATTGTAAGTAACGTTAGTTGAAAGACCATTATAATCATCGTTTGTTTTTGCTTGCCTATTATAATGCCATTGACAGGAATAAGACTGATTTAATTCCGGTGATAGGAGAACCTGGTTAAAGTCAGTTAGATCACCGCCACATAGTGCTTCTTCGTCAGAGCTAAACTTAGCTTTGAAGCGGTGTGAAGTAAATGTACGGTTAAGCCATACATAAATCGCCATTTTGTTTCCAGTAGACTCAAAAACGTTTGTTCCAGGAATGTAAGTATCGCTTGGGATTGATTGTATAACAGTGTGAAAGGTAATGTCACTGAAAATACCAATCTTGTGTTTTGCTATGTCCAAATCTATAATCTCTAAACGGACTCTTCGAGACTTATTCGGCACTATTACTTGCCATTGGCAGTACCTTAATGTCGTTTCTTGAGGATAACTTGGAGAAGCTAAATAGCCGTCTGGAGCCGTTATTACGCCACCGCAAATAGGTCGGGACGAGTTAAAGCTGATTCGAAATCCTCTATTCTCTGATATTTGATCCCATGAGTCCGGTTTACCGATATGAAGTTTAATACTAAACTCATTTGTTGATGTTTCGATCGGCTCAAGGGAGTGATCCTCATCATTACACACGGTCCTGAGTACGGTGATAGTGTTATTGGTGAGCATAGTTTCTTCGATTGTTACTTTTGTTCCACAAGATAACTCTGATTCGGGCAAGTCAATATCATCGGATTTAATTTTAAAAACGTGTCTTGGAGGTCCTATTATGTGCCACTCACAGACTGATCCGTAAGGAATCATTTGCATGTGCGGGTATCCAGGCGATGTCAGTTCGCCAGCATCGGTGACAATGGTTCCACCACACGTCTCAATGGACACATTGGCTTTAAAACCATTGCGCGGAGTTGGAATCTGAGTCATGTATTTAATGTACATTGTATTACTAGTGCTTTTAATGGTTCCAGGTCTATCATTGCCACAATATTGTTGATGTAGAGGAGAAAATTTCGATGATCCATATCGTATTTCGACGGATTCAGTTTCGCAATCACCTTTATGCTCCAAATCAAATCTGTCAATAAAGTCTATCCTAATAATTTCTCCAGGTGGTCCGGTAAATACCCACTCACATTCTGAATACGGAACTGGTACTGATGGATAATTTGGTGAATTAATTATTTCCCAATTGTGGTCAGAAGTTAGGGATGTTGTTGAACCACATTCATAATTTTTCTCTTCGTAATTAACCACAAAGCTTTGGAACGTGAATGATCCCTTATTGTAACTTATGAATAAACTATTACTAGAAGTGATTATATCTGCTTTATTTTCGTGGTCGTAACCGCAATACTTTCCGCTCGCCAAAAGGGGAGCTTCCTCTGAATCACCATTCCTTAATATAACGTAAGTAGCACAATCGTCATTTTTATTCGTAATATTAAAATTATTTAACTGTAATTTAATAGTCCTGCCGGGGCGCACTTTCACGACCCAGTTACATTTAAGTTTGGACGTCTGTGGATACTCCCCTTGTACGTCCCACCAAGTCGGACCGACTTCACCGGACAAACTAGTCACGAGTCCTCCGCATCTAGAGTTGACTCGACCGAGAAATCCTTTTTTAGTAATAGATGAATCGGTTTTGAATTTAATTTTCATGTAAGTGGATGCATTAAAGCCTAGTTTAGCTGATTCTGTTGTACAAATATTTTCATTTACGGGCTTCCAAGTTCCAGGATTGTCAGAAGAATAAATAGAAACTTTATCTGCAAAACAAGCGTGGGTGTCTTCAACACTAAAATCTACGAAATTTACGCTTAGATGACGTCCCATTTGTGATTTGTAAACCCATTCACAATTTAAATTATCAGAGTATTCCTGTGGGTAATTAGGCGATTTAAAAGTAATGGTACCGTTTTCAGGTAAAACCGTTACAGTCTCATTCGATCCGCAGTTGATCCTCTCTCCAGTTTCGGATTCAGAAATTCTAGAAGTTTTGGTCCAACTCATATGAAACATTGAACCCGTATTTGATTCATCTGTTGTAAGTGTCATGTACACTACGCTGGAGGAGCTCTGAATGACTTTTGTATCAACTAGCACACCGCTTAGTTCCTCTAAAATTAGAGCAGTTGAGTCATATCCATCATAAATAGTTAATTTGTTATAGTTTACTTCGCTGTGTGAATAAATTTGTAAAACATCCAGTGTAATAGATATGGTATCAGAATCGGTAACGAGCACGCGCCAACTATATTCGCCAGATCCTAAATATCGAGTAGGGTACAATGGTGAAGATATCTCACCACTGTAGCCTGTAATATCGTTTTCACGCTGATATCCATAATGCAAGAGAAAACCTCGACCACTGGTCTTAGAATCACTGTGGAACTTAATATATATCTGTGATGCTGTGCTGTGATTGCTGGGAGTTTCACTACTACAGTATGCACCCAGTAGCCGCCCAGCACCGTTATTTTCGCGAACTTCTACGTAGTCTTCGTTACAACCTTCAGAGTATTCTAAATCAAAGCGCTCGAATTGGACGTATGCAGTGTTTCCAGGGGATGATTTTAGTACCCATTCACAATCAGTGTTTACTGGATACGGACCAGGGTAGTTCGGAGACGCGATGGTTCCTTCTTCTGAAGTTAATGCGCCTCCGCAGGCGTTACTAAGTGGTGAATAGTGAGCTGCGAACATTCCAGTAGCTCTACCAGTGTAACTGCCGAATTCTATCGTCAAGGCACTTCCGCGGCTGACTATCATAGGTGGAACTTTTCGTCCACAATACTCTCCGATTAGTGGAGCATTACTGTCATCTCCATCGAGAACTCTTAGGAAAGAGGAGGGACAAGTTCTATTTGTAATTACATTACTGTCTTTTGGTAATGACATCAGAGTTAACGTTAAATATAATTTTTGATCGGGCGTATCCGCGAGAATAGTCCAAACACAGCTTTTGTTAGTATGTTGAACAAAATTATCGCTATGAATGATACCCTCATGTGCAGCCCTTATTATAGCACCACACGTAACAGTAAAGTTAGCTTTGAAGCCTTTGGCCGTTCCATCAGAATCGGTTTTGAATTGCACAACTATTTTATTGTATTTGCTTACGATATGTGTTTCATTTGAATTTGGACAGACACGGTATGTGTAATTTGAAGAAGGTGTATAATTGTTATCATAATCATAAACTTGAATCGAGTCTCCACAGACACGTTCACCATCCCAAGATATAAGGTAAAGATCAAGATCCATGAAGTTAAGTTCAATACGATGATGTGCGGGGACGGAAATGTACCAAAAACAATCCATATTATTATCGTAATTCTTTGGGTAGTTCTTAGAGTAAATAAGTCCCGATTTGGAAGTCATAGCACCTCCACATTTGGAATTGGGAGACTGAAATTGTGACGAGAAGTGAACATCCCTGAGTGTAGACCGTTTTGACAAACGCACCAACATGAAGTTGCTATCGGACTGCACGGATGTGAAATCTCGATGGCAAAATTTCGTTAGTAGTGGAGCCATTATATTTTGACCGTTATATATTTCAATAGCATCGGTAGTACAATTAGCTGTATCTGTCATATAAACCTCTGGAAATGAGATTGCGATACTCTTACCTACTTGTGTTTCTATCAGCCACTCACAGTCAAGTTCCTGGTCGTTAGTTTTACTTTTATCAAGGGTTATAGTGCCAGAGGATTTTTTAATGTGTCCTCCACATCCGTAACTGATCCATTCTAAGCGGAACCCGGAGCGGGGCATATAAATACCCGAGGAAAATTTGATTAGTAATGTATTACTATGCGTATTTATTGGAGACGGAGTTGTACTGCCACAAAGTTTACTTGAATAACTTGGATCGGACAACTCTTTAGTTTGCAAATAGTCTAGAAGGCAATCGTCATTATTTATTCGATAACTAGTTCTCATACTAGTTGGATATGAATATCTATAAAATCGGTGGGTTTTATAAATATCAAAGTGTGTAAACGTGGCATTAATTTTATTTCCTTTGGGAACTGTGATGCTCCATACACAATTTAAGTTCAGCGGGTAATTACTTGGATAGCCTGGGCTCTCAATAACTCCGTATCTTCCAGTTATATTATTATTACATAGCGTTTGATAATTAAACAGGAATCCTTTCCCACCCTGGTATATGTCAGATCTGAATTTAACGTACGCATAATTAGTTGATATCTCGATACTACCTAAGTCCGGTGACATGTAACAATGTTTACCTAAACTGGTGGCACTCGTATCGCGACCGTCAAAAATTTCAAGGTAATCGTCTCTACAATTAGGAGTTCTTTCAAGATCAAGCTCTGTGAATGTAATACGGATCCTTGAACCTTCACTGGTGACTATTCTATAGAAACATTCGGCGTTTTCGTTGTAATCATTGGGATAGTTCGGCGAAGTAACAGAGCCAAAAGGGCTCGTCAGTGTCCCCCCGCATCCTGTTATAGTACCATCCCATTCAATTTTGAACCCAGTTCCGGATAAATAGAAATCCGAATGAAAGTGGAGATGCACAGCATTGGATAATGATACGATCCGTTTTGATTGGAACAGCCCACAATACTGGCCGATCAATGGTGAATTCTCGTTACCACCATTTCTTATTTCTAAATAGTCGCCGAGAGTACACTTGTCTCGTATGGGACGTTCTAGATTAAACTGTGATATGTTGAGCATGATTTGCTGGCCCGCCGGCACCGTAATGATCCAAGTGCAGTCGCGATTGGGTTCGTATGACCCTGGCCAGCCAGGAGAGTATATGAAGCCATGAGTTTTAATAAACGATCCACCACAGTGAGTTTTTTCATCTAAAAATGTGTATGATACAGAAAAACCAGAAGACCGAATACTCCCATCAGATACAAAATGTAACATGAGCCGATTAGTGAATGTGGTCAAGGCGGGAGGCGCGTGAGAACCACAGAACTTGCCCAATACATTATTTTCATTGGTATCGTCTATCTCTACAAGTTCCAGGTAATCGCTGCCGCAGCTGGGCATGTCCTCAATTTCAAACCTGTTCCAAGTCAACTTTATGTGCATTCCTTCGGGAGCGATCAGCATCCACTTGCAGGTCTGATAGTTCTTGTAAGTATCATCTCCGGAGGGATGATTTATTAAGCCAGTGGTATCTCTGTGAATACCTCCACACTCTGTATCGATGGTAGTGTAGTTAGCGTAGAACCCCGTGCCCGAAATACTTAAATCTGATTTAAATGTAATGTACATATAATTGAGGGTGGATGTTTGAACGGGCGGCGTGTGTTCGGCCCCGCCACAGTATCTGCCTAGTAAAGTAGCATTCTGGTCGTGACCGTCCCTGACCTCAACGCTATCATACCGGCAATCGAAGTGCCGGTTGTCTTCGATATCAAAATCTTGAAATGTTAATTGAATCGCTCTGCCGGGTATAGTTTTGATGATATAAACACAGACTTTGTTTTCAGGATAACTGAAGGGATAACCGGGTGATTTGATAACTCCACTATCACCTTCTATAGTTTTCTCGCATATGGCCTCGTACGTGATACGAAAACCTTCGGCGGGCGTACTCCTATCAGTTTTAAATTTAAAATAAAGTTCATTAGACGATGATTTATATGTTTTTGGAAAAGTAGTTCCACAAAATTTCCCGACGAGTCGTGAATCTGATGACGGACCATCATAAATTTTCAAATAATCGTATTGACATCTAAAAGATCGTTCAAGCTTGAATAATTTAAAGTCGATTTTTATCTTTGTATCCAGGCTAGTTTTAATTTTATACTCGCATAGTAAGTTACTTAGGTAAAGGCCATTGTAAGTAGGAGAAACAAGCTCTCCCTTATCGGCAGTGTAGTAACCTCCGCAGCCAGGAACGCCTTCGACAGGCGCGTAAGCAATTTGGAAGCCATGTCCCGCACCGTAAGCGTCTGAATGAAAGTGTATCAACATGACAGAGCCTGCTGACTGTACGGGCGCGGGCTGTGTCGTGTTACAATACCTATTGATCAGCGGATCCGTCATATGTTCACCGTCATAAATTGCTAAAAAGTCGAAACTGCAGTTTGAATGTGATTCAATATCGAGCGCAAAGAAATGTAAGTTAATCCTTTTACCGAGAGTTGTCGTTAAGTGCCAATAGCAATCACGGTTAGGAGGGTATGACCCGGGTGAACCCGGAGAGCTGATGTGGCCGTGCGTGGTGGCGTCAACCTCACCGCCGCACACTGGCTGTATACTTGTCCAGTGTAACGCAAACCCGTCTTTAGCTACTGTTTTATCGGAGTGGAACCAGAGATATAAATTATTATGACTTGATACAATGTTACCGCCTTTGGGATAATTATTTCCACAAAATCTTCCTATAAGTTGACCAGAAGACTTTCGACCATCGTGAATTTGTAGGAAATCGTACATACATTCGGGACTGTTTTCTAAATTAAATTGACTGAATGTAACATTAATTACTTTATCGGGAGCTGTGTGTATTATCCAAGCACATTGAGCGTTATGACTGTACGTCGTATTCGTCAAAGGATAAACAATGCTGCCTTCTTCGTTATCTAGAACACCACCACAAGACTTTGTCCTTACCTGACACAAGGCGCCCGAGTACTGCGCCGCGCACTCGCAGCGGAAGCCCCCAATTGCACTTTCGTCTGGTCTACAGATTCCTCCGTTGTGGCAAGGATTCACTCCGCAAACGTCTGTGGGCAATTCACAGTGAGCGCCACCGTAGCCCTTAAAACAAATACAGGTGTAGCCAGTACGAAGGGAATGGCATTGTCCGTGGACGCCGCATGGATTGATTGCACAACCATCAGTGTAGTTCCCGCCTGTTGCAACGTAGCAGCCACTGATTCCTACTCCATCGCCTTCCATACCGTCGGGGCATATACATTGTGCTGATTGGCCAGTTGGCGATGCGCTCTCTATGCACTGCGCGGACGGGTGGCACCCTCCATGACCGATGTTGCACGTGCCTCTCCAAGAACAGGTGACTCCGTCACCTTGATAGCCAGGCGGACAAGAACCACATATTCGTGAGCCGATGGTGTTATGACATGTCACTAAAGGACTGCAGCCGCCGTTGAGAATAGTGGTGCATTCGTCGATATCGTAACAGGTGTAACCGTCGCCTTCATAACCAGAAGGGCACTGTCCACATCGGAATGAGCCCGGAAGATTGATACAGTCAACCTTGGGGTTCACGGAACACCGAGGACCTTGATAGGATTCACATTCGTTAATATCGGTTAAGCAAGCGACACCGGTGCCATTCGTTGTCCATCCCTGGTGGCACATGCATTGAACGCCTTCTCCTGAAGTTACTTGTACACAGGTTCCATGGCCGCACATTTCATAGTCACCACCGGAACAATCCTTGGCCTTCCTAGTGCAATGTAAGCCGAACCAGCCAGATTTGCACAAACACTCGTACGATCCTGGTCTGTTGACGCACTTTGCTCCATTTTGACATCCGAGGTCTGTTCCAGCAAAATTCCGGCACTCGTTTACATCGACGTCACAATCTCTGCCTTCCCAATTGGAAGGACAAAGACAATGGTAGCCATTTACCAAGTTAAGGCAAGTTCCACCGTGCTCGCAAGGATGAGATTGACATTCGTCTTTCCCTCTACTATTTAATTGATTCTGTAGATTCAACACTTTCCTGTGAATATTATTAACTTTCCGCCAAAGCATTGATATATTGAAAAGAAAGTCATTTGGAAGCGTGGACTCCTTGCTCTCCAATCTCTCAAGTCTTTCTAATATACCGTTTATGTTCATGTCGGTGTTTTCATTACTCGATGGCTGGTACTGCGTCCCGTCGCTCGGGATGTTTGGTTTGAGTACGTTGATATCACCAACAAAGATGCTCGATTTCGGTCCATTGGCGCGTAGATATATATTTTTATCGAATGCTGGCTCTAGAATGAGATCACCTCCCGAAGTTTTGATTTTCGGACGGTCCTGGTAGAGTTCACAATCAAGAGGAACGACACAAAGTACGCCTAGCAAGAAGAGGCATTGTCCGAGTGCGCAGGACATGGTCCATGTGTCTTGGTAGACGGCTGTGTTCGTACTGTGTGCTGCGCTGGGGTTTCCACTGCCACTATGACTTGTATTATCTCTGGGGGCGTATTGCTGTACGCCCCTAACGATGGTGGTTTGGTTATGATTAACAAATCGGGGCCATCTGTTGAATTCGATGATATGAAATAATGTGTTTTCTAGAATACTGTTAGATTATAGTACTTTGATTTTGATTGAGTTTTTGTTAACGACTCATTTTTATTTACGTTCACTTTGCATAGTAATTTTGTGTTGTGTAATTTTTAAGGAACTCTCTCACCAACTGGTCGACTCTTTGCGTGACTAGAGGGCTGGGTCTTTCTTTGGCCAAAGAATTAGTATTGCCAGTCAACGTGGCAGTACTGCCAGTCTTCTGGGCACGTCTCCGGATAACAGCGATGCGGAAGAGTACTTTGACGCCTAGTTAGTGTACTATTGTCATCGTTGTATAGAGTATGTTAAAATAACTGGCCAAGTGCGAGTCGGACTCGCGCACGAAGGGTTCCGTACCATTATCTACATAACATTAGAAAAAATTAAAATTTATGACGTATTACAACAAAACTACTAGCTAGATCTCGTTCAAACCAATTTTCGGTGGAAGTTTGGTATGGATGGTGATGTACAGTCAACAAAATAGATAAGCATCCAGGGGATGCTTATCTATTTTGTTGACTGTACATTAAAAAACTGATCGATGTTTTCGAATGAAATTAAAATTAAATAAAGACAAATAAACAATTGGTTAAATTAATTTCTAAAAAAGCTGCACTGCAAACTATATCTAACGACCATGGATACTTATCTATTTTGTTGACTGTACATATATTTTTTTTAGTCTTATCATTCTCTTATTTTAGAAGTTACAGGGACACACACACACACACATTTTACCACTTTGGAAGTGTCTCTCGCGCAAACTATTCAGTTTAGAAAAAAATGATCAAAATCTCTCCTCAATAAGCTTGGCCGACTTCTAAATAACTGCATTCGATTCGTCTTCAATCTCCGCAAGTATGATCATGTATCTGCACATCGATCGCTCTTAAGGTGGTTACCCATCCGGCAGCGCAGAGCATTGAGGGCTTTGACAACCCTGTTTTCTCTTCTTCACAAACCCACTTTTCCTTCTTATCTGACTTCTGATTGTCAATATTTATGCTCTGCGCATAGCAAGAATCTTCGTTCCTCCAATAATTGTCTTTTACGATGTCGTTCTCACCGCTCTGGTTTTATAAAATCTTCATTCTTTGTCCAGGCGATCTTCCTTTGGAATGCGCTCCCTCAGAGTATCAGCGTTTAGCGTTTGTGGACTACGAGAAAGCCTTCGATTCGATCGAAACTTGGGCTGTACTGCAGTCTCTCCAACGGTGCCAAATCGACTATCGGTACATTCAGACTTCAGGACCAGACCTCGGAACCTATCCTTCTGCAGCGAGGTGTGAGACAGGGAGACGTCATATCTCCGAAACTGTTCACCGCTGCACTGGAGGACGTCTTCAAGGTTCTTGACTGGCGAGGGCTAGGCATCAATGCCAATGGCGAGTACATCTCTCACCTTCGGTTTGCCGACGATATAGTGATTATGGCTGAGACCATGGAGGACATCAGTACAATGCTCGATGACCTCAGTAGAGCTTCCGAAAGAGTGGGTCTTAAAATGAACATGGACAAAACCAAGGTCATGTTGAATGCCCATGTAACACCCACTCCTGTCAAGATCGGAGACTCTACAATCGAAGTTGTAGACGATTATGTCTACCTGGGACAAACGGTCCAGTTAGGTAGGTCTAACTTCGAGAAAGAGGTCAATCGTCGAATCCGACTCGGCTGGGCAGCGGTCGGGAAGTTGCGTAGTATTTTCTCGTCCAACTTACCGCAGTGTCTCAAGACGAAAGTCTATGACCAGTGTGTGTTGCCAGTGATTACATACGGGACCGAAACGTGTTCGCTCACAATGGGCCTCATCAGAAAGCTTAAAGTCACCCAAAGGGCAATGGAGAGGGCTATGCTCGGAGTTTCCTTGCGCGATCGAATCAGAAATGAAGACATCCGCAAGAGAACCAAGGTTACCGACGTAGCCCGAAGAATTGCCAAAATTAAGTGGCAGTGGGCAGGGCACATTGCTCGCAGAACGGATGGCCGATGGGGCCGTAAAGTTCTAGAGTGGCGACCGCGAACCGGAAGACGTTGCGTTGGAAGGCCTCCCACTAGGTGGACCGATGACCTGGTGAAGGTTGCGAGGATCCGCTGGATGCGAGTCGCACGGGACCGGTCAATGTGGCGACACTAGGGGGAGGCCTATGTCCAGCAGTGGACGTCTTTCGGCTGAAATGATGATGATGATGATGATGAGAGTATCAGGACGGTGACCAGTCGGTTCACTTTCAAAGTAAAAGCTCGAGAGCATATTCATAAGAAGTTGGCAGATTCGTCTCAGAATTAAGTTGTTTTCGTTTTTTTTTTCTATCTTAACTTTATATGTTTTGTTATATGTATGTATTTATTATTATTATATGTTTATAAATATTTTCTAGTCTCTTTTTCTGTTTTTGCACCTACTGTGTATTGTCTCTTCTCTGCATCACCCTAAGGTAGACTGGTAGAAAATGCCCAAGGCATTAAGTCCGCCTTTGTGCAGTTTTACTTGTGCATAAAGTTTTAATAAATAAATAAATATCATTTTTGAAGACCTATCCATAGATGCCCCACAAGTATGGGTTTGATGAAAAAAATAGTTGAGTTTCAGTTCTAAATATGTGGAACCCCCAAAATTTTTTTTTTTCTATTTTTGTGTGAAAATCTTAATGCGGTTCCCAAAATACATCTACTTACCAAGTTTCAACAATATAGTTCTTATAGTTTCGGTAAAAAGTGGCTGTGACATACGGACGGACAGATAGACAGATAGACATGACGAATCCATAAGGGTTCCGTTTTTGCCATTTGGCTACGAAACCCTAAAAATCCTCTCCAAAACTCAAGGGTATTATTAGGTATCGAGATTAGATTCTATGTCAAATCCTTTTTGGATAACAAGTAAATAAATGGAGGAAAACCATGGCAAGTGGCAACACAGGGGCGCGGGCGGCGACACTCGGGTCACAGTATAAATATAATCAGTATCGTGACTCGGCCCTGGCCTTGAAATAACTGCCTACAGTCGGGCGGTACGTACGCACGCGATAGGGCTGCCGCACCTACACTATTTTAATTTCATCTACTTAGTTGAGTTTGTTTCTAGTTTTGTGATTGTAAATATATATTTTTTTATTTAAAAAAATGAAATTTGTTGAGAATGAAATAAGAATGTTCAATAAAAACAAGTGATATACAAGTTGTGTCTTTTGATTAGTAGATTTTCGATTTGTTTGTGTTTGTCGTATGTCCTCCACATTAAAATGTTTTTCACATATCCGGTAAGAAGCAAAGTTAGGTTTGTTTTCTAAATCATTTCGACAAATTAATTTCCCTTTATTCTGGTCGCCGAAGGTTCCAAACTCCAATTCTTACAAACTTCAACACCTACCTACTGAACTAAAATGCAAGAAACAGCTGACGAGTAATTATAATAATAACATCTTTTTTCATCTCAGCTGATTTATTAACGTCTCCATTACCTACAGCACGGAGCAACTCGTTTGCCGCGGTTCGACATCAGATGGGTGACCAAACAAATGTTGTGTTACTTAATATCAACCATCTCATCGCGTGTGCGCTACCTACAGCAATCAAAACCTCTATCTACCTACTAGAAAATCATACTCAAAAAGTACCTAAATTATAATGTAGGTAAATCTCACTAGGTAGATACCTACCATTTACTCTCATAATAATTTCATAAAGATATTTTGTCTAATTCAATAATATAAAGGGTGTAAACAGACTCTTAACGAAGCCGAAAGGCACTTGTTCTCCCCGTCATTGCGATCATTTTTTTGTTCTAGACCATACCTGCGAACCTTCTAGTTACAGAGGTATTGGGGGTCAAAGTTCCAACTTTATTACAAGTTTTTTTTTAAATACATGTTTTTAATGTTTTTTTTTTACTTAAGACCATCCATCCATCCATCAGCACAATGTTTTGAATGCGTTACATTGAGTCATAATTTAAAACATAATTTTCACCCAAAAAAAAAAATGTCGTTTCCCAGCAATAATTTTTGCGTAAAGTTACATAATTTGATGTACATAGCGCTTGGTTAACGGCTTCGTGAAGAGTCTGTTCGCTGTTGAGAGCAGCGGTGGTCCAGTGGTAGCGTCCCCGACTTAAGAACAGTAAATCGTGGGTTCGAACCCAGGCAGGCGCATTACTTTGTGTAATTTATTTCATCACCACTGCTCTCAAAAACGGTGAAGGAAAACATCGTGAGGAAACCCGCATGTCCTAGAACCAAAAATTCGAAGACATGTGACATCTACCAATCCGCACTAGGCCCGCGTGGTGGATTATAGCCCATTCCCTCTCTTAGAAAGGAGGCCTGTGTCCCAGCAGCGGGAACATTATAGGCTGATGATGATGATGATGAAGAGTCTGTTTACACCCTGTATGTAAGTAGCTAAAGTACATGAGTACCTAAGTAGATAGTCTAGCCTAGGAAACTACCTATTAGTTTTTGCGCGAGCGTACAGTCACTCGTTTGTCACTTTTTTCACCTTATCCACTTATTTATTAATTAATCCTGGTATTTTTTTTATGCAAAAAGCGAAACACAAACTCTTAAAAAATAAACAAATTACGTATTATTAGTAGGTAAGTATACAAATTATTTTGCAGTCTTACCTTTCGGAGTTTCCAGGAAATTTAAAAAATGATATCTCTGGATGCGTTGTTGAATAATTCAAGCAACCAAAGACAGCACAATATACTCTATTATAACCCTTTGGCATATTTAATAAATACTTGTACCTACTTTTATATCAAATTGGGAATCAAACGAGCTTACTTGTTAAGCGAAGTCTTCATTAAAATTTTACGAGTAGATGTTTAGAGTTGGCTGCAATAATTAACTAAGTAATTAAAATACAAATATAAACGACATTATCCGACGAGCTCTTGTCACCGTCGGCGTCCCAGCTGTTTTAGAACCCAATGGCTTGGCACGCGACGATGGCAGGAGACCGGACGGCATGTCTTTGTTTCCTTGGAAGATGGGTAGGCCTTTAGTGTGGGACGCAACATGCGTCGATACTCTTGCGCCATCCCATCTTCCAAGCTCATCGTGCTGTGCTGGTGCTGCCGCTGCGGCTGCAGAGAACCTCAAGCGGCGTAAATATAGAAACCTGTGTGGTAACTATATTTTCGAGCCGTTTGGGGTTGAAACTCTAGGGCCGTGGGGTCCGAGTGCTCATAGCCTATTTAAGGAAATTTCGAAACGCCTAGTTGACGCTTCCCGTGACCCAAGGGCTGGCTTTTACTTTGGCCAGTGGCTAAGTGTTGCCATACAACGTGGCAACGCCGCCAGTCTCTTGGGCACATTACCATCTGACAGCGTTGAGGAGGAGTTTTTCGATGCCCTTTTATAGTTTGTTGTTAGTTTATCTATTTTAGTTTAATAGTTTTTAATTATCAATGTATATAGTTAGTTTAACCAAATACAAATAATTTTGGATGTCGATTTTTGAACATTATTTATGATTTCCTACTTTAAGAATATAACTTTAAGAGTATTGTGCATTTCGAATTGATAACTATTAGTCCGGTCAAATGAAGCCGAAAAAGGGGAAATAATTCGTGTAGTCTTGAAAATTGGTACAGTTATACCTTACGGTATCCAGATGAACATACTAAAACTCCTCAAGGGTGGGGGGTGTGCTGAGGGTGTAGGGGGGGGGGGGGGGGTTGAAGGTACCTTTTTTCAGGTTTTTGCTCATATTTTTAAGATTAGATTAGATTATTTTTAGATTTACTTTTAACCGTGACATTTGGGACAAAGGGTGTAAGGATAGAACCTAGCTAATGACCTTCCAAATCCCTGGAAAAATTGTGTCGGTCCATGCGCCAAACACCCTGTATAAGTTGGTCAAGATTTTTTTTTTATTATGTTAATTTTTTCTTGCCTTTTATTTTTTTTCTAAAAATCTTGAAATATCTCTATATCTATCTATTTTATTATTTATAACAAGGAGTCTCTATATCAATTTTCAGACCTCTAGCACCAAATTTGCGGAAGTCTCATACAAACTTCCATCCCCTAGGAAAAAATCTAAAACTTGAAATTTTTACCAACGGGTAAAAATTTCAAGTTTTAGATTTTTTTTGTTGTTTTTGTACTAATACTAGCCTACATGCCAAATTTCAGCTTTCTAGGACTTCAGGAAATACTCTAACAATTTTGAAAAATCGTCGCTGTTTTCTTAAATCGTCTATTTTTATCTCTCTGTTAAAACTTACACACCCTGTAGCTCCTAAAGTATTGATCGTAGTGCAAAAATAAATATGACCAAATATGTAGGAAATTTTATGTAGAAACTTTTGTCAGAAGTAATCATAATGCTATTCCTACAGATATTCGAGATATGAGGAAAAACCCTGAAAACTGCTGGACATAGGCCTCCCCCAAGTGTCGCCACATTGACCGGTCCCGTGCCACTCGCATCCAGAGGATCCCCGCGACCTTCACCAGGTCATCGGTCCACCTAGTGGGAGGCCTTCCAACGCAACGTCTTCTGGTTCGCGATCGCCACTCCAGAACTCTACGGCCCCATCGCCCATCCGTTCTGCGAGCAATGTGCCCTGCCCACTGCCACTTAGGTTTGGCAATTCTTCGGGCTACGTCGGTAACCTTGGTTCTCTTGCTGAGGATGTCCTCATTTCTGATTCGATCACGCAAGGAAACTCCGAGCATAGCCCTCTCCATTGCCCTTTGGGTGACTTTAAGCCTCCTGATGAGGCCCATTGTGAGCGACCACGTTTCGGTCCCGTATGTAATCACTGGCAACACACACTGGTCATAGACTTTCGTCTTGAGACACTGCGGTAAGTTGGACGAGAAAATACCACGCAACTTCCCGAACGCTGCCCAGCCGA
Source organism: Lycophotia porphyrea (assembly GCA_950005105.1). NCBI lineage: Eukaryota > Metazoa > Arthropoda > Insecta > Lepidoptera > Noctuidae > Lycophotia > Lycophotia porphyrea. The sequence goes on from OX465392.1 coordinate 1,195,065, forward strand.
GTCGGATTCGACGATTGACCTCTTTCTCGAAGTTAGACCTACCTAACTGGACCGTTTGTCCCAGGTAGACATAATCGTCTACAACTTTGATTGTAGAGTCTCCGATCTTGATAGGAGTGGGTGTTACATGGGCATTCAACATGACCTTGGTTTTGTCCATGTTAATTTTAAGACCCACTCTTTCGGAAGCTCTACTGAGGTCATAGAGCATTGTACTGAGGTCCTCCATGGTCTCAGCCATAACCACTATACCGTCGGCAAACCGAAGGTGAGAGATGTACTCGCCATTGACATTGATGCCTAGCCCTCTCCAGTCCAGAACCTTGAAGACATCCTCCAGTTCAGCGGTGAACAGTTTCGGAGATATGACGTCTCCCTGTCTCACACCTCGCTGCAGAAGGATAGGTTCCGAGGTCTGGTCCTGAAGTCTGACTAACATGGTGGCGTTTTTGTACAAACACTTCAACACCTCGATGTACCGATAGTCGATTTGGCACCGTTGGAGAGACTGCAGTACAGCCCAAGTCTCGATCGAATCGAAGGCTTTCTCGTAGTCCACAAACGCTAAACATAGAGGCCGGTTATACTCTTCGGTCTTCTGTATAACCTGCCGCAGCGTATGAATGTGGTCTACGGTGCAAAAGCCTTTTCGGAAACCGGCTTGTTCGGGAGGCTGGAAATCGTCAAACCTGCGCGCGAGATGATTCGTGATGACTCTTGAAAACAACTTGTAGACATGGCTCAGAAGTGAGATGGGCCTATAGTTCTTCAGCCGGGCATTGTCGCCCTTTTTGAAGAAGAGTACCACCACACCTCTGCACCATGCCTGCGGCGTTTTCCCCTCGAGTATGACGGAATCAAACAGCTTCTGAAGGGCCTTAAGTACCGGTTTTCCACCCGCCTTCAGGAGTTCGGCCGTAATTCCGTCATCACCCGGTGCCTTGTTGTTTTTAAGCTTTTTCAGAGCCATCCTAATCTCGTACAGGCTGACGTCCGGGATGTCTTCGGTATAGTGTCGGGTTAGTCTAGCTCTTGGGTCGTTTGCTAGATCCACAACGGGTTTACTGGTTGACGTGTATAACTGCCCATAGAATCTCTCGATCTCCCTCAGAAGCTCAGGTTTGGCGGATACGATCCTGCCATCGATGGTCTTCAGTTTCGTGAGCTAGCTCTGCCCAATAGCCAGATCTCTTGCAAAAACCTTGGAGCCTTTATTCCGCTCAATTGCGTCTTTAATACGCTCGGTATTAAAGTTGCGGAGGTCGCTCTTCAAGGATTTAGAGATCCGTCTATTGAGTTGCCGGTATTTCCACGCCTCATCTGAAGACTGCAGGATCATCTCACGCCGCTCCTTCATAAGCTTGAGAGTATGGTCAGAGAGTTTTTTGTTCTTGTCTGTACGATGTGTCTTGAAAAACTTAGACCCAGTCGTATGGACAGTTTCCACGAAATTGTCGTTGTATTCGTCCACTGAGCTTCCTATACTCGAAACGATTCTGGAGTTCAAGCTGAAAGCTCTCGGGGTTTTGGATCTGGATCTGTGCTAGACGGAGCGTAGACTTCATCAGTCGAGACCTTTCAAGCTTGATATTGATGTTCAATGTGCCTCTTACCATGCGGTGATCGCTCCCGGTTTTCACCGAATTGATCACAGAGACATCATTGAACATTTGCTTCTTGGTTGACATGATAAAGTCAATCTCATTTTTAGTTGCACCATCGGGGCTCTGCCAGGTCCACTTCCTGTGCTCACGCTTTCAGAAGAAAGAGTTCATCATATAGAGGCCCTCCTTCTCCATAAAACTAGCCAGTTGGAGACCCCGGTGATTCCGGCGTCCAAACCCAAATTGCCCCACCTGCAGCTCATCACCGTCTCGTTTACCCAGTTTCGCGTTGAACTGTTTTATTGCTCCAATACAATGGATTGTTAGAGCTAGAAACAATCGATGTCTTTATTTTTTAAAGTTTGCTCTCTGAGGTCAAACTATGATGAGATTAAATATATTTGATAGATTCTGTGATTGAGGCAATAATAGCCTCAGACCTCAGTGAGTGATTATAATTTGAAATCTCGTTGCAGTGTAAGTATTGAATGGATGAGTTTGCAAAACCTCATCAACTCTATTAATTAATGTTGAATTATTTGGGAGTACTTTCGAAGAATGCAACTGGCATTATGTCACTTAGGGGACTACTTGTTACAATTGCAGAAGTAGAGTGCAACAAAGTTAAGTGTGAAGCTCCATAGATGTGTCATCTCAACAAGTAGGCCCACTTTTGAGCTATTTTATTAAGAAATATCATGGGCCAACTGTTGTTTATTCAAGTTCACCTACTATAGGGGAACTTGAACTTGTTTGTTCAAAACCTTGTTTCGAATTAATACTACATTCTTTATTATAACAATATAGCAATTAATCAAAATGAAAACATAACCCTTCTTTGGTAGTCACTGGGTAAGAGAAATGTGAGACAGGGAGACGTCATATCTCCGAAACTGTTCACCGCTGCACGGGAGGATGTCTTCAAGGTTCTTGACTGGCGAGGGCTAGGCATCAATGTCAATGGCGAGTACATCTCTCACCTTCGGTTTGCCGACGATATTGTGGTTATGGCTGAGACCATGGAGGACCTCAGTACAATGCTCGATGACCTCAGTAGAGCTTCCGGAAGAGTGGGTTTAAAATGAACATGGACAAAACCAAGGTCATGTTGAATGCCCATGTAACACCCACTCCTATCAAGATCGGAGACTCTACAATTGAAGTTGTAGACGATTATGTCTACCTGGGACAAACAGTCCAGTTAGGTAGGTCTAACTTCGAGAAAGAGGTCAATCGTCGAATTCGACTCGGCTGGGCAGCGTTCGGGACGTGTGCGTGGTATCTTCTCGTCCAACTTACCGCAGTGTCTCAAGACGAAAGTCTATGACCAGTGTGTGTTGCCAGTGATTACATACGGGACCGAAACGTGGTCGCTCACAATGAGCCTAATTAGAAAGCTTAAAGTCACCCAAAGGGCAATGGAGAGGGCTATGCTCGGAGTTTCCTTGCGTGATCGAATCAGAAATGCGGACATCCGCAAGAGAACCAAGGTTACCGACGTAGCCCGAAGAATTGCCAAACTTAAGTGGCAGTGGGCAGGGCACATTGCTCGCAGAACGGATGGCCGATGGGGCCGTAAAGTTCTGGAGTGGCGACCGCGAACCGGAAGACGTTGCGTTGGAAGGCCTCCCACTAGGTGGACCGATGACCTGATGAAGGTTGCAGGGATCCGCTGGATGCGAGTCGCACGGGACCGGTCAATGTGGCGACACTTGGGGGAGGCCTATGTCCAGCAGTGGACGTCTTTTGGCTGAAAAGATGATGATAATGATGAAAATAAAACTGTACAAAGGCGGACTTAATGCCTATTATAGTGGATATTATAGTTGTGATTTTATGTTATGATTCAATACGGGATACCTACACATTTTGAATGTCCATGATGAATTAATCAGACCTAACAAATTGTCTGTTCTGTGTGAGGCATTAATTTGTTCTCATCATGGTTAATTTTCAAGACCAAACTTTAAAATCCTTTCACTTAAAATAGCCTTTTTAGCCTTAAAAAAGTTATGTTTTCATACACTCTTGAAAATATGGTAATAGGCAGTCAAAGTAATGGGAATATTGTTTCCATATTATGCCTTTCACTAATAATTTTACGGTTTATGTCAGCAATAATATGATAAAGAAAGGTAATTAATTATTATGCAAAATTGTAAAACCTCCCAAAAAATACTCTTGCCCATAAGGGGTACATAAATTAATAACATGTTTAATATACCCATAATCATCAATACATCATCAACCAATCATCAACATACATATACATAATTATAATAAAAATGTAAAGGATCGCTGTCTGTACATGGAAGATATATGAGAAAAAATATTATTGGGACCATTATCAACACAAATAGTACCCAAAACAATGATTGTTAGAATTTTTGTCTGTTTGTGCGTTTGTGCACGCTAATCTCAGAAACGGCTTATCCGATTTGGATGTGGTTGTCACTAATATATTGTGGTAAGCTTTACTTAACATTTAGTGTTTGTTTTATGTCAATCGGTTCATAAATAAAAAAGTAATGCCAATTTAAAGACTCACGTCGAACATTTGTTAAACTATTCTTTCCCTGTTCAGTAGCATTGACTGAAACTTTACTAAACTTCATTATAATGGTCTATATATCATTGAAAAATAATAAATAAACAGAAATAATAATAATAAAAACAAGGCGTGTTTTTATTATTATTATTTCTGTTTATTTATTATTTTTCAATGATATAGGTAGGAGATTCTAGGTAGGAACTAAATAGATAGATTATAATATTTACTGTGCAATTTAAATGCCATTGTGCCCAAAAGTATATATGTATGTATTCTTTGTAAAGAGTAGGTATCCACTAAGAAAGGGTTTTTCGAAATACCACCCCAAAGAGGGTGAAATGGGGTGTTGAACGCAGAGCCTAAACCGCTGGTCCTAAAGACGTGAAATTTGGAGGGTGTATTCTTAGTGAAGAGTCCACTAAGAAAGGGTTTTACGAAATTCCACCCCTAAGAAGGTGAAATGAGGTGTTACATTTTCTGTGAAACATTTTATTCTCGGGGTTGATTGATTTGAAAATTAGTGTAAAAACTATATAAGTATATAAACTATTAAAATTATGAAAAACGAGTATCACACTTTTTCCAAAATCATCCCCTGACTGATATATCAACGCACAGCCCAAGCCGTAAGTCCTAAAGACATGAAATTTGAAGGGTGTATTTTTTGTGAAGAGTATACTATAATCTATCTCTGTGTCAAATTTTATCCCGATCTTTTGGGCCGTTCTGGCGTGATTGAGTACCAAACATCCATCCATACAAACTTTCGCATTTATTATAGTTTATGTAAGATAACAGGGTGAAAAGAACAGCAACGCGAAAATGGTTACCACGTCTTCAGTATATCATTTGGAGCCCCCCTTATAGAATTTTTTCATGGTAATTAAATAAAATCACGCCCCGCAAGCCCTACGCAACATGCGCGCCATAACTGTGATACACGTGTCTCATAATTTTAATTGAAGAGTGTGTACACCAATTTTTGAGTCAAACGACCAAGAGAATACTACGTTTCACAGAAAATTCAAACCCCCATTTTACCCTCTTAGGGTTAGAATAAAAAAAAACCCTTTCTTAGTGGATACCTACTCTTCACAAAAAATACACTTACTTACTTTACTTTAAAATTTCATGTCTTTAGGACTTACGGCTTGGGCTGTGCGTTGATATATCAGTCAGGGGATGATTTTGGAAAAACTGTGATACTCGTTTTTCATAATTTTACATAACATAACATAACATCACGCCTGTAATCCCCGTAGGGTTAGACAGAGGTGTACCTAATAGTACACCCACATTTCGCCAGTTATGTTTTAAGTCCCATGTAATAGGGGGCCAGCCTATTGCCATCAACCGGGCACAAATCCAGACTTCGTGGCTGCTACTGAGAAATTCCTGATGAAAAAACCCAATAACACTTTATCTGACCTGGGAATCGAACCCAGGACCTCATGCTCAGCAGTCCCGTTTGCGACCACTCGACCAACGAGGAAGTCAGTTCATAATTTTGATAGTTTATATAGTTTGTACACTTATTTTCAAGTCAATTAACCCCGAGAATAAAATGTTTCACAGAAAATGTAACACCTCATTTCACCTTCTTAAGGGTGGAATTTCGTAAGTAAAACCCTGTCTTAGTGGACTCTTCACAAAGAATACACCCTCTAAATTTCACGTCTTTAGGACCAGCGGTTTAGGCTCTGCGTTCAACACCCCATTTCACCCTCTTTGGGGTGGTATTTCGAAAAACCCTTTCTTAGTGGATACCTACTCTTTACAAAGAATACAGCAGTTTTCAGTTTTCAACTTTTGGGCACAATGGCATTTTAATTGCACGGAAAATATTATAATCTATTTAGTTCCTACCTTGATACTAAAATCATGTAACTTGTTTTTAATTTTTAGTTCACTTTTTTAAATTAATATTTTGATATGGCAGGCGTGTTTTTTTATTATTATATAATCATAATTTTATATAGACCATTATTATGAAGTTTAGTAAAGTTTCAGTCAATGCTACTTAACAGGGAAAGAATATAGTTTAACAAATGTTCGACGTGAGTCTTTAAATTGGCATTACTTTTTTATTTATGAACCGATTGACATAAAACAAACACTAAATGTTAAGTGAAGCTTACCACAATATATTAGTGACAACCACATCCAAATCGGATAAGCCGTTTCTGAGATTAGCGTGCACAAACGCACAAACAGACAAAAATTCTAACAATCATTGTTTTGGGTACTATTTGTGTTGAGAATGGTCCCAATAATATTTTTTCTCATATATCTTCCATGTTCGAAAAACAGCGGGAATAGCACGCGGCGACATCGACGATGCGCTCGGCAGCACGCTCCGTTTCTCGCTGGTGATACTAGTTTGGCAGGCTTTATGCATTTTTATTTATCAACAAAAACACGGCCAAGTGCGTGTCGTATTCGCTCAGTTAAGTAAAGTGCAGTTACCTGCAATCAAAATTAAGAAAGAGGCAGTGGCATGTATTAAAATACAGTATGACTTGGTTGAGGAGTTCAGATAGGCGGTCGCTCCTTTTATTAAAACACGTGATTTGCAGTTTACCATTTATTGATTTAATTTCGATTACCTAATACTCATTCAAAATACAATTCTTTTACTTCAAAATGAGAACATTGACATAAAGACTAAATAGATAATAAAATAGGAAAACAAAAAACAAAACGCAATTGGCTCATAAACTTATTTAACAATTTTGCCAATCGCGAAAAATTTCGTCAATTATACGTAACTAGTAGGTAGGTACTTCATTCCACTGTACAATTTTAGGTGACCTGATTTTAGTTAATATCACGCTTATTTAGCCCTTCTGTCCACCATGGTCAAACTCACAGTGATTCTTATTACAATTGCAATAAGGTTGCTGTTGGGTTACTGGTTAAAATAATAGTGAAAGGGCTGTAACAAGCCCACACTTTACAAAAGTTGAACAATTCAAATTTTGTGACACAAATCATTGTTTAAACAAAACTGGAATAAAAATGGTAGCACGGCCACCAATCAAGCTCCACAAAACCAGTTAATACGGATCTGTCATTGTCCGGAAACGAGGTCATGTTATACTGGAATATAGCTTGATCTGTCGCCGTGTGTACATACTTTACAAAAAACTTATGACATGATTAAGTTCCTTTTTTGAAAATATTAAGTTTTAATTATTCTATAAGTCATTTAATTTCTTGGATTATTAAAAAGAGTACATACCATTTATAATACGGGGTAAAGGGGACACCGACGCGAAAGCAGTTATATACCACGTATTCAGAACATCATTATGAGCCACATAACAAAATACAGATATAAAATGTAGTGGTACAGACGACAGCACGACAACCTACCCGAATCTCTCAGATTTTCCCAACCAACCTTGAACTTAATGTCATAGAGATAAAGTCGAAAATCTAGTAAAGAAATCTGACAGATTGTAGTAGCTTGATGTGCTGGCATAGAAACTTTTCATCGGTATCGGTAACTTAAAAAACAAAACAAATGTTTTCTACAAAAGTGCAATACCTACACGGTCAAACAGCTGATTTTTGTTTAAATTACGACGATGAAGAATTTGTGCAACGGCGTCCCGTCCACCCTGTCTAGTGTTAAAATTAAATATACTTTTTACATGGGTAGTTACACTCTGTAGTTATCCACTATCTACGGGGTAATATTTAATGCTAAAGAAAAGTAAACAAAATGATTAAAAACGTGGTCACAATTAATCATTATAAAGCGTTGTGTGAAGCTTTATCTAGAACGCACGATACTGTCTTACATCCTACAGATGGGTACTATATTTTACAATAAAACGGAATTAGAAAATAACATAAAGGTTCTAATCATCAAAGCTCTCCTCATCATCGTTAGCTTGGTCAGAAGGTAGGCAACATTGCCACGTTTTTAATAAAAACTCCAATCCAAGAACCCTTCTGGCCAGACCATGCTATCGTGTAACCAGATAGACCACAGTGCTTGAAGCTGAAGCAACTCTAGATAAAAATTTACATGGAGTGGCTACTATACTTATACGCATTTTAATCGTAACTTCATTTGACTCTCCATTTAGCGAAGAAGTGCACGAGTAGAAATCGTTATCCGATGAACATCTGCTCAAAATATAGTCATCTGAATAATATTAGAATCCGCGCGTATATATGATAGATCGGCCTTTAGCACGACACTGTCGCACAGCTATATGATTTGAAATTCTATTGGTTGGTGTTTGCATTTCTTCGTTCCGCTCCACCAACCTCCAGTCTAGCGTTACAAAATTCCTATAAATTCAGCAACCCACCCTGTGCCGCCATTATTCATGGTAGTTACAAACACTATCTTCACAAAGTTATCGTCACTCGTGTAGTCGGCAGGCGTGTCCTCACAGAACGTCCGAACTACTACTCCCTTACTGTCCACGAGCTGCACATAATTCTGATCGCAAGTAATGCCCAAGTCAAACGTAGCGAAGTGTAGCAGTAGACGTGTTCCTAAGGGAGTCTCGAGCTCCCACTCGCAGCTCGACACCTGCCTGTGAACGTTAGGATATTGGGGACTGGTGACTTTACCGACCTCGCTTTGCAGTTTTCCACCGCAACCAGGACCTTTATCGGATGTTACGTAAACCAAATCAAACGCGACACGATCACTATTATTTTCATGATTGTGTAGCAGCAAATATCGACCAGTCGAGAAGATAGGGTAATAATTATCATATTGGGTTTGAATTTTAGAAAGTCTGGGTGCACTAGCGTTGTTTCCGTCAAATATTTCCAGATAACAGTCTTCGTTCCAATAACTTGGGAACGCGTACATGAAATACGCGGATATCGTGTAGTTAACTGGAGCAGTGATCAGCGTGTAACAGTCATGGTTGGGGTTACCGTCAAAGTCATTTACGTAAATAGCTTGTACTCGTCCGTGAGGCTCCGTATAATTTCTGCCACAAAATCCTGTGAATACTGCCTCTATTTCCACACCTTTATATGCAATAGTATCTGAATCTGCCGATGTGATTAAATTTATAGACGTAGTTCCAGTTACATAAAAGTCCGTCGGCTCCTTACGCCCGCATAATTCAAAACGTGCGGGAAGGCGCAAAGTGCTGTCGTAAAAGGAATAACGGCTAATGAAGTCGTCCATCCCTTGGTTTAAGACAAAATCTTTCCCGAGCGTAGTATTTTGATAGCTTGGATTGCTGGATATAATCAGCTTGTCTCTATTGCAGCGCTTTACGCCTGTACTATCAGCGACGGGAGGTTGTAAGTCCAAATTTGTAACAGTGATACGTAGTAAAATGTATGGAGAGGCGCTTACATCCAACCGATATAGGCAATGTATTCCCCGAGGAACGGACCCTATATCATAACCGGGAGATTTCAGGGTTTGTGGCGTATTGCTCACTGAAATGACGGAGGTGCCACATACAGACGGCTGAGCTGTTAAAGTGGACACAAATCCTTGACTTCCTATTTCGCCATCCGTGGCCAGCCTGACGCTCATCACATTACCAGAAGTCAATAATTGCGGTGGGAGGCTGTGACCACAAAAGGTCCCTATTACTAAGCTATTAGGATTTAAACCATCTCTTATTTCAACTAAATCGCAATCGCACTTGCTGTGTCCTATAGCTGTTTGGTTGATATTCTGGCAAGGGGCTACGTGGAACGAGGTGAACTCGATTTTAATGACGGTGTCAGGAGGTGATATTATGGACCAATGACAGTCTAAGAAATCTTCGTATACAGTATGACCCATGAAAGGAGACTTAAGAACATGCGATGAAGCGGTTGTTAAATTTATCACTCCACCACATTGAGCTGCTTCAGAATAGCTGAAGTAAACTTGAACTTTGAAACCTTTTAAGTTTACACTTCCGTCTGATACGAACTGTAACAAAGCGGTGTTCCCTTTGCTTCTAAGTGTTGTTGTTGAGTTAATTTTACCACACATTAACGCTAAGCGCTTATCAGCATCAATTTCAAGTCCATCATATACTGCGACATAATCATTATAACAATCTGATTGGCTTTCTATGTCGATATAGAGGAATTTAAGCACAACCAGCTTGGTAGGTTGTGCTTCAATAAACCAAGTGCAGTTCATATTTATTTCATAGGTGTCAGATAGCGATGATGTGAGTACAGTAGTTCCGTTCACTTTGCCTCCACATGAATATATAGAATAAGCAATTCTAAAACCTGTCCTCTGTATATACCCATCACTTTTAAATATCAATGATATTTCTTCGGGGTGGACTGTGACAGGAGGAATTTTGTCACCGCAGTAAATTTCATAGAGAAAGGTATAATCTGACTGGCCTGTTACTGTTAAATTATCAAATGCACAGTCAGGAGTAGAGCCTTCTAGTTCAAAATCAAGGAACCTGAGTACAACTTTGTTGTTTGGAGCAGATATTTCATATTGACAACTCATTCGTGGCTTGTAATATGGAAAACCAGGACTATATAAAAATTGATCTTTTTGAGTAGCTACGTAGTTTCCACCGCACACAGAATCCCATTCAGCTTTGAAACCATCGAGATTTTTATCAGCATCTGTACGTAAGACAACTTTCATGCGATTAAAAGTTGAATTATATACAGGTGGTGTGTTTCGTCCACATACCCTTGCTATCTCCGCATAAGCGTCGTCCTTCCAGTCATAGATTATGACAACATCTTTAGTGCAATTAGTTGTTTCCTCTATAAAAAAACGGTCTACGAATTTAAGAGAAACTCTGAAGCCTAGATCGGCCTGTATCTCCCAGGAGCATTCCTGGTTAGGCAAATAATTTTTAGGATAATTTGGCGATGCAAACGTAGTTAGGTGTGAACCAAGATATCCGCCACATTGATCAGTAACCGATCTGGCCATAAGTTTTATATTTGTTTTGTTTTTCACATTTGAGTGATACTCAATATATATTCGATCGAAATGCGTAACTAATGGGCTATCTAAAGATGTGGCCTGGCAATATTTACCAATTTCAGGAGCGTTTGATATTAAGCTTGATTTAAGTATCAAATACTCGTCGTCACAATTTAACGTAAAATACCCTTCCATTTTAATTTCAACCCTATTTGTTGAGCCAGGCAGAATCCAAATACAGTCTAAAGTAAGGTTATATGAATCAGGTAAGTTTAAAATATTAACAGGATTGTCTCCTACTTCAATAACACCACCACATGGTTGAAGTTTCCATTCTAAGCGGAAGTTTAACAAACTATCTTTACTTTGAAATGCACTAACATCAATTATTGGTGATGGTATTCTGTATGATACTGCGACGTGCCCACAGATGTCTTCAAAAAATCCATTTGCTGACTTAATAATAACTTGAGAGTCAAAGTATTTACAATGAGTTCGGGCTATCGACGAATTTAGCTCGGCGGTTAAAAATATTGAGTTGTAAGTAAGGTTCGTTGGAAGAGCATTATAATCATTGTTTGTTTTTGCTTGACTATTATAATGCCATTGACAGGTATAAGACCGATTCAGGTCCGGTGATAAGAGAACCTGATTCATGTCAGTTAGATCACCGCCACATAGTGCTTTTTCGTCGGAGCTAAACTTAGCTTTGAAGCGGTGCGAAGTAAAGGAACTGTCGAGCAATAGATATACTCCCATGGTGTTTTCAGTAGACTCAAACACGTTTGTTCCAGGAATGTAATCACCGCTAGGGATTGTTTGAATATTACTGCGAAATGTATCGTCATTGAAAATACCAAATTTGTGTTTTTCTGTCTCCAAATCTATAATTTCTAAACGGACTCTTCGAGACTTATTTGGCACTTTTATTCGCCAATAGCAGTACGATAATGTCGTTTCTTGAGGATAACTTGGCGAAGTTAAATAGCCGTCTGGAGCCGTTATTACGCCACCACATGTACGTCGGGACGAGTTAAAGCTGATTCGAAATCCTCTATTCTCCGATATTTGATCCCATGAGTCCGGTTTACCGATATGAAGTTTAATACTAAACTCGTTTGTTGACGTTTCAATCGGCTCAAGGGAGTGATCCTCATCATTACACACGGTCCTTAGTACGGTGATAGTGTTATTGGTGAGTATAGTTTCTTCGATTGTTACTTTTGTTCCACAAGATATCTCAGATTGGGGCAATTCGATATCATCGAGTTTAATTTTAAATGCGTGTTCTTGAGGTCCTATTATGTGCCACTCACAGACTGATCCGTAAGGAATCATTTGCATGTGCGGGTATCCAGGCGATGTCAGTTCGCCAGCATCGGTGACAATAGTTCCACCACACGTCTCAATTGACACATTGGCTTTAAAACCATTGCGCGGGGTTGGTATCTGAGTCATGTATTTAATGTACATTGTATTACCAGTGCTTTTAATGGTTCCAGGTCTATCATTGCCACAATATTGTTGGTGTAGAGGAGAAAATTTCGATGATCCATATCGTATTTCGACGGATTCAGTTTCGCAATTATCTTCATGATCCAAATCAAATCTATCAATAAAGTCTATCCTGATAATTTCTCCTGGTGGGCCGGTAAATACCCACTCACATTCTGAATACGGAACTGGTACTGATGGATAATTTGGTGAACTAATTATTTCCCAATTGTGGTCAGAAGTTAGGGATGTTGTTGAACCACATTCATAATTTTTCTCTTCGTAATTAACCACAAAGCTTTGGAACGTGAATGATCCCTTATTATAACTTATGAATAAACTATTACTAGAAGTGATTATATCTGCTTTATTTTCGTGGTCGTAACCGCAATACTTTCCGCTCGCCAAAAGGGGAGCTTCCTCTGAATCACCATTCCTTAATATAACGTAAGTAGCACAATCGTCATTTTTATTCGTAATATTAAAATTATTTAACTGTAATTTAATAGTCCTACCGGGGCGCACTTTCACGACCCAGTTACATTTAAGTTTGGACGTCTGTGGATACTCCCCTTGTACGTCCCACCAAGTCGGACCGACTTCACCGGACAAACTAGTCACGAGTCCTCCGCATCTAGAGTTGACTCGACCGAGAAATCCTTTTTTAGTAATAGATGAATCGGTTTTGAATTTAACTTTCATGTAAGTGGATGCATTAAAGCCTATTTTAGCTGATTCTGTTGTACAAATATTTTCATTTACGGGCTTCCAAGTTCCAGGATTGTCAGAAGAATAAATAGAAACTTTATCTGCGAAACAAGCGTGGGTGTCTTCAATACTAAATTCTACGAAATTTACGCTTAGATGTCGTCCCATTTGGGTTTTGTAAACCCATTCACAATTTAAATTGTCGGAGTATTCCTGTGGGTAATTCGGCGATTTAAAAGTAATGGTACCATTTTCAGGTAAAACCGTTACAGTCTCATTCGAGCCGCAATTTATCCTCTCTCCAGTTTCGGGTTCAGAAATTCTAGAAGTTTTGGTCCAACTCATATGAAACATCGAACCCGTATTTGATTCATCTGTTGTAAGTGTCATGTACACTACACTGGAGGAGCTCTGAATGACTTTCGTATCAACCAGTACACCGCTTAGTTCCTCTAAAATTAGAGCAGTTGAGTCATATCCATCATAAATAGTTAATTTGTTATAGTTTACTTTGCTGTGTGAATAAATTTGTAAAACATCCAGTGTAATGGATATTGTATCAGAATCGGTAACGAGCACGCGCCAACTATATTCGCCAGATCCTAAATATCGAGTAGGGTACAATGGTGAAGATATCTCACCACTGTCGCCTGTAATATAATTTTCACGCTGATATCCATAATGCAAGACAAAACCTTGACCACTGTTTTTAGAATCACTGTGGAACTTAATATATATCTGTGATGCTGTGCTGTGATTGCTGGGAGTTTCACTACTACAGTATGCACCCAGTAGCCGCCCAGCACCGTTATTTTCGCGAACTTCTACGTAGTCATCGTTACAACCTTCAGAGAATTCTAAATCAAAGCGCTCGAATTGGACGTATGCAGTGTTTCCAGGGGATGATTTTAGTACCCATTCACAATCAGTGTTTGCTGGATACGGACCAGGGTAGTTCGGAGACGCGATGGTTCCTTCTTCTGAAGTTAATGCGCCTCCGCAGGCGTTACTAAGTGGTGAATAGTGAGCTGCAAACATTCCAGTAGCTCTACCAGTGTAACTGCCGAATTCTATCGTCAAGGCACTGCCGCGGCTGACTATCATAGGTGGAACTTTTCGGCCACAATACTCTCCGATTAGTGGAGCATTACTGTCATCTCCATCGAGAACTCTTAGGAAAGAGGAGGGACAAGTTCTATTTGTGATTACATTACTATCTTTTGGTAATGACATCAGAGTTAACGTTAAATATAATTTTTGATCGGGCGAATCCGCAAGAATAGTCCAAACACAGTTTTTGTTGGTATGTTGAACAAAATTATCGCTTTGAATGACACCCTCATGTGCAGCCCTTATAATAGCACCACACGTAACAGTAAAGTTAGCTTTGAAGCCTTTGGCCGTTCCATAAGAATCGGTTTTGAATTGCACAATTATGTTATTGTATTTGCTAACGATTTGTGTTTTATTTGAATTTGGACAGATACGGTACGTGTAATTTGAAGAAGGTGTAAAGTTGTTATCATAATCATAAATTTGAATCGAGTCTCCACAGATACGATCACCATCATCAAAATGAAATATAGAGTAAAGATCAAGATCCATGAAGTTCAGTTCAATACGATGATATGCGGGGACGGAAATGTACCAAAAACAATCCATATTATTATCGTAATTCTTTGGGTAGTTCTTAGAGTAAATTTGTCCAGATTTGGAAGTTATAGCGCCTCCACATTTGGATATAGGAGACCGAAATTGTGACGAGAAGTGAACATCCCTGAGTGTGGACCGTTTTGACAAACGCACCAACATGAAGTTGCTATCGGACTGCACGGATGTGAAATCTCGATGGCAAAATTTAGTTAGTAGTGGAGCCATTATATTTTGACCGTTATATATTTCAATAGCATCGGTAGTACAATTAGCTGTATCTGTCATATAAACCTCTGGAAATGAGATTGCGATACTCTTACCTACTTGTGTTTCTATCAGCCACTCACAGTCAAGTTCCTGGTCGTTAGTTTTACTTTTATCAAGGGTTATAGTGCCAGAGGATTTTTTAATGTGTCCTCCACATCCGTAACTGATCCATTCTAAGCGGAACCCGGAGCGGGACATATAAATACCCGAGGAAAATTTGATTAGTAATGTATTACTATGCGTATTTATTGGAGGCGGAGTTGTACTGCCACAAAATTTACTCGAATAACTTGGATCGGACAACTCTTTAGTTTGCAAATATTCTAGACGGCAATCGTCGTTATTCATTCGATGACGAGCTCTCATCCAACTACTATAAAATCGGTGGGTTTTATAAATATCAAAGTGTGTAAACGTGGCATTAATTTTATTTCCTTTGGGAACTGTGATGCTCCATACACAATTTAAGTTCAGCGGGTAATTACTTGGATAGCCTGGGCTCTCAATAACTCCGTATCTTCCAGTTATATTATTATTACATAGCGTTTGATAATTAAACAGGAATCCTTTCCCACCCTGGTATATGTCAGATCTGAATTTAACGTACGCATAATTAGTTGATGTCTCGATACTACCTAACTCCGGTGACATGTAACAATGTTTACCTAAACTGGTGGCACTCGTATCGCGACCGTCAAAAATTTCAAGGTAATCGTCTCTACAATTAGGAGTTCTTTCAAGATCAAGCTCTGAGAATGTAATACGGATCCTTGAACCTTCACTGGTGACTATTCTATAGAAACATTCAGCGTTTTCGTTGTAATCATTGGGATAGTTCGGCGAAGTAACAGAGCCAGAAGGGCTCGTCAGTGTCCCCCCGCATCCTGTTATAGTACCATCCCATTCAATTTTGAACCCAGTTCCGGATAAATAGAAATCCGAATGAAAGTGGAGATGCACAGCATTGGATAATGATACGATCCGTTTTGATTGGAACAGCCCACAATACTGGCCGATCAATGGTGAATTCTCGTTACCACCATTTCTTATTTCTAAATAGTCGCCGAGAGTACACTTGTCTCGTATGGGACGTTCTAGATTAAACTGTGATATGTTGAGCATGATTTGCTGGCCCACCGGCACCGTAATGATCCAAGTGCAGTCGCGATTGGGTTCGTATGACCCTGGCCAGCCAGGAGAGTATATGAAGCCATGAGTTTTAATAAATGATCCACCACAGTGAGTTTTTTCATCTAAAAATGTGTATGATACAGAAAAACCAGAAGACCGAATACTCCCATCAGATACAAAATGTAACATGAGCCGATTAGTGAATGTGGTCAAGGCGGGAGGCGCGTGAGAACCACAGAACTTGCCCAATACATTATTTTCATTGCTATCGTCTATCTCTACAAGTTCCAGGTAATCGCTGCCGCAGCTGGGCATGTCCTCAATTTCAAACCTGTTCCAAGTCAACTTTATGTGCATTCCTTCGGGAGCGATCAGCATCCACTTGCAGGTCTGATAGTTCTTGTAAGTATCATCTCCGGAGGGATGATTTATTAAGCCAGTGGTATCTCTGTGAATACCTCCACACTCTGTATCGATGGTAGTGTAGTTAGCGTAGAACCCCGTGCCCGAAATACTTAAATCTGATTTAAATGTAATGTACATATAATTGAGGGTGGATGTTTGAACGGGCGGCGTGTGTTCGGCCCCGCCACAGTATCTGCCTAGTAAAGTAGCATTCTGGTCGTGACCGTCCCTGACCTCAACGCTATCATACCGGCAATCGAAGTGCCGGTTGTCTTCGATATCAAAATCTTGAAATGTTAATTGAATCGCTCTGCCGGGTATAGTTTTGATGATATAAACACAGACTTTGTTTTCAGGATAACTGAAGGGATAACCGGGTGATTTGATAACTCCACTATCACCTTCTATAGTTTTCTCGCATATGGCCTCGTACGTGATACGAAAACCTTCGGCGGGCTGACTCCTATCAGTTTTAAATTTAAAATAAAGTTCATTAGACGATGATTTATATGTTTTTGGAAAAGTAGTTCCACAAAATTTCCCGGCGAGTCGTGAATCCGATGACGGACCATCATAAATTTTCAAATAATCGTATTGACATCTAAAAGATCGTTCAAGCTTGAATAATTTAAAGTCGATTTTTATCTTTGTATCTAGGCTAGTTTTAATTTTATACTCGCATAGTAAGTTACTTAGGTAAAGGCCATTGTAAGTAGGAGAAACAAGCTCTCCCTTATCGGCAGTGTAGTAACCTCCGCAGCCAGGAACGCCTTCGACAGGCGCGTAAGCAATTTGGAAGCCATGTCCCGCACCGTAAGCGTCTGAATGAAAGTGTATCAACATGACAGAGCCTGCTGACTGTACGGGCGCGGGCTGTGTCGTGTTACAATACCTATTGATCAGCGGATCCGTCATATGTTCACCGTCATAAATTGCTAAAAAGTCGAAACTGCAGTTTGAATGTGATTCAATATCGAGCGCAAAGAAATGTAAGTTAATCCTTTTACCGAGAGTTGTCGTTAAGTGCCAATAGCAATCACGGTTAGGAGGGTATGACCCGGGTGAACCCGGAGAGCTGATGTGGCCGTGCGTGGTGGCGTCAACCTCACCGCCGCACACTGGCTGTATACTTGTCCAGTGTAACGCAAACCCGTCTTTAGCTACTGTTTTATCGGAGTGGAACCAGAGATATAAATTATTATGACTTGATACAATGTTACCGCCTTTGGGATAATTATTTCCACAAAATCTTCCTATAAGTTGACCAGAAGACTTTCGACCATCGTGAATTTGTAGGAAATCGTACATACATTCGGGACTGTTTTCTAAATTAAATTGACTGAATGTAACATTAATTACTTTATCGGGAGCTGTGTGTATTATCCAAGCACATTGAGCGTTATGTCTGTACGTCGTATTCGTCAAAGGATAAACAATGCTGCCTTCTTCGTTATCTAGAACACCACCACAAGACTTTGTCCTTACCTGACACAAGGCGCCCGAGTACTGCGCCGCGCACTCGCAGCGGAAGCCCCCAATTGCACTTTCGTCTGGTCTACAGATTCCTCCGTTGTGGCAAGGATTTACTCTGCAAACGTCTATGGGCAATTCGCAGTGAGCGCCGCCGTAGCCCTTAAAACAGATACATGTGTAGCCAGTACGAAGGGAATGGCATTGTCCGTGGACGCCGCATGGATTGATTGCACAACCATCAGTATAGTTCCCGCCTGTTGCAACGAAGCAGCCACTGATTCCTACTCCATCGCCTTCCATACCGTCGGGGCATATACATTGTGCTGATTGGCCAGTTGGCGATGCGCTCTCTACGCACTGCGCGGACGGGTGGCACCCTCCATGACCGATGTTGCACGTACCTCTCCAAGAACAGGTGACTCCGTCACCTTGATAGCCAGGCGGACAAGAACCACATATTCGTGAGCCGATGGTGTTATGACATGTCACTAAAGGACTGCAGCCGCCGTTGAGAATAGTGGTGCATTCGTCGATATCGTAACAGGTGTAACCGTCGCCTTCATAACCAGAAGGACACTGTCCACATCGGAATGAGCCCGGAAGATTGATACAGTCAACCTTGGGGTTCACGGAACACCGAGGACCTTGATAGGATTCACATTCGTTAACATCGGTTAAGCAAGCGACACCGGTGCCATTCGTTGTCCATCCCTGGTGGCACATGCATTGAACGCCTTCTCCTGAAGTTACTTGTACACAGGTTCCATGGCCGCACATTTCATAGTCACCACCGGAACAATCCTTGGCCTTCCTAGTGCAATGTAAACCGAACCAGCCAGATTTGCACAAACACTCGTACGATCCTGGTCTGTTGACGCACTTTGCTCCATTTTGACATCCGAGGTCTGTTCCAGCAAAATTCCGGCACTCGTTTACATCGACGTCACAATCTCTGCCTTCCCAATTGGAAGGACAAAGACAATGGTAGCCATTTACCAAGTTAAGGCAAGTTCCACCGTGCTCGCAAGGATGAGATTGACATTCGTCTTTCCCTCTACTATTTAATTGATTCTGTAGATTCAACACTTTCCTGTGAATATTATTAACTTTCCGCCAAAGCATTGATATATTGAAAAGAAAGTCATTTGGAAGCGTGGACTCCTTGCTCTCCAATCTCTCAAGTCTTTCTAATATACCGTTTATGTTCATGTCGGTGTTTTCATTACTCGATGGCTGGTACTGCGTCCCGTCGCTCGGGATGTTTGGTTTGAGTACGTTGATATCACCAACAAAGATGCTCGATTTCGGTCCATTGGCGCGTAGATATATATTTTTATCGAATGCTGGCTCTAGAATGAGATCACCTCCCGAAGTTTTGATTTTCGGACGGTCCTGGTAGAGTTCACAATCAAGAGGAACGACACAAAGTACGCCTAGCAAGAAGAGGCATTGTCCGAGTGCGCAGGACATGGTCCATGTGTCTTGGTAGACGGCTGTGTTCGTACTGTGTGCTGCGCTGGTGTTTTGACTGCCACTAAAACTTGTTTTATCTCAGGGGGCGTATTGCTGTACGCCCCTAGCGATGATTGTTTATTTATGATTAACCAACTCGGGCCATATGGTGCAATCGATGATATGTAATAATGTGTTTTCTAGAATGCTGTAAAATTATTATATGACATCTTATTATTAAGAATTTAAATCGATATCGGGCTGGAGATTTTACGTTTAAATAAATTAAGGAATAATTAATGCGATAAGAAAACAAGATTATTTAAGGGCAGGAGTCCTACCTTTGTACCATTACATGGAGTCGGCGCGACACGTTTTTTTCTTTCGTTTCTTAGGTCTTTCTCTCCCTGTCCAACTATCAACATTTATATTTATCACCCTATAAGTCACATGGGCTTCATCCATCCATTTTATAAATCCATACTAAGACTGCCGATTCCCTTTCAACTTTTGAGTAACTGGTGCAAAGGAGATGGCAAAAAAAGCAACCAGAATCACCAGAAATTTCATATGTGCCGTTTTTATAAGCATAATATGTCCATCAAAAATATATCATAATTTATAATCTGCGAAAACGACCTGGTATATAAAGGGTGAATTTTTGAAAAAATGCTCAAAGTAGTCTCGTGCCCAATTTTGATTAAAATTAAAACTATATCATTAGATTTTTGAAAAATCAATAATCCTAACCAAGAATCGAAACCATTGATTTTGGTGTGCGTAGTCGCAGCGGAAAAATGTCGAATATCTTAATTATCAACTACGTCATCCCAGCGGCACTTTTTTTTTCTTATGGACGTACATGAAAAAAAACACATACAATATTTAGTGTGTAACGAGAGGTAAATGTGTATGCTAAAAGGAAATTTGTGTGTCATCAAACTGCGGGGATAATCAAGTTGCCGCTGCGCTGACGTTTGGCTATTTGCTGAAAATCCTATAAAACGGATGAACTAATTCGTCAATCACTGTTTTATTGTCAAGAACCCACTGCAGTAATTTTCCTCATTCATCAGTATTTCGAAGTAGCCCTTTTTTTTCGGATTGGAAATCATCAAATGATTTCTCCCGTTCTGCCCAGAGCGGAAAGGAGTGTCAGACTTGTACTGACTAAAACCCATCCATGTACCTTCCTTGCCCTTTGTGTTCCAGGGCCGCGGTATCTCTTCCAAACAGTCCCACAGCCCTGGCAGGCATTGCCCCTTGCGAGCGTGTTCCACGCGCGCCTCAAAGAGATGTCAGCATGCTCTTGAAATCGGTGCTTAAATGGGAATACTCCATACAACCGGCTTTGTTTGGACAAATGATGTTTTATGGCCTCGGTCGGGATTTTGCTTCTTTTGTAAAATCAAAAATAATCATTATTATACACAACACTGGTACAAGAAAAGTTCTAAGCATTAGTTTCATTTTCTAATTTTGGGATTTTTATGGTTAGAAGTTCATACTTATATAACTATATTTATATTGTGTTCTGTCTTGGTGGCCCTTACCCTGGGCAGTCAGCCGCGATACTAATTAGATAACTGGCTATGTCCATATAATCTTTTTATCGAGAAGTAGAACTAGTAAACGGACTTCAATATGATTGATTAAAATATTTTCAGAGCCACGACGATCAAATAAAAACCGCGTATGGCCATCAGTACCCAGACAAAATACGGAAAAAAAAAGGAAAATAAACGTCCCTTGAGGTGAGTAACCTTACATCGTACGTAGCATTTCTCAAGAAACGATTTAACTAAATGTTTAAATATTTACTGTCGGCAGATCCTGGGATACATCAGTGCCTCCTCGTCATCGGGTAGGTGTACTCACCGAACTAAACGAGAATATGAATGATCAGAAACGTCTCAGTAGGTAGTGTATCTACCTTATTTTATATATTATTCTGTAGCGTTATATTAAGATGATATAGCCTATAATAAACGTAAATTTTATTACAATTACCCAGATCTTCTTCGCGTGGTCCAGGTGGCATTCAAATTACAACAACTGTTGAAATAAATGCACCACCAAGCTTTGAACCTATTATTGATATATTATCATTATATTATTATTATATATATTGATCTAGAGTCTAATCAAGCCATGAAAGCTGAAGCCAGTCAGTCGTTTAGCAGGTACGTACCTACCCAATCATTTTTACCTAGTATAAAAGACGCGAGAGCAGTGGTGATCCATTACTTTTTTTTACTTACGTTCTTTTATTCCATTAAGATTCAGGACATTTATTCTGGTCCTTTGCTTCTTATAAGAGCTCCAACAAGCACTACAACTGCTGGATCTCTGATTGTTGAAAATGAAAATAACGACGAAATCGAAGGTCCAACTCTAACCGAACGAAGAATATTTAAAATTGAATATTTATTTGAACAATTGTCAGCAATAGACACACAGTCCCTTTAATTGTTGTTTTAAAGATTTTAAATTTGTTAGCGAGTCGTTGTGGATTTTATTCATCATTTAAATTTAATTATAAAATGTGTGGCGTCAACGTCATTATAAAAACAGATAGATCTGAATGCGAAATAAATCAAGATATTTTGCATGCGATCGTTACCTCAGGAAATGGATTTGCTCAGCTAGACGAATTTTGTGCACACGTTGACATTCCTTGTATGTCTGATAAACTTTTTATAAAAGAAAACGTTGTGTTTGGCGATATAGTTAAAGATATTGCATTGGAAAGTATGCACCAAGCAGAAGAAAGAAAAATAGCTGTCGCAAAAGGTAACGTGGATCCTGACGGAATTCTTAATATTACTGTAGTTGTATATGGTTCATGGGCCAAACGGTCATATAGGACTAATTATAACTCTATATCGGGAGTGTCGTGTATAATTGGTTTTGAAACCAAAAAGGTATTATTTTTAGGCATCAAAAATGCATATTGTAGCATATGTTCTGTAGCCAAAAATAAAAACATTGACCCAAAACCTCACCGATGCTTTAAAAATTGGTCGAAATGCTCGACCGCTATGGAAGCAGCTGCTATTGTGGAAGGTTTTAAATGTAGCATCGACATGCATCGAATAAAATATAAAACGCTCATCGGTGATGGTGATAGTAGCGTTACTAACGCTCTAAATGAATCTTTGCCGTACGGCCACTGTACCATTATAAAAAAAATTTAATGTAGCAATCATTTGTTGAGAAACTACAGCTCAAAATTAAAAAAAAATAGCAAAAAAGACTGAAAATAAATTCGGATTGGTTCCAGTAAAATTACGAAAATCACTGGATTTAAATATCTTGAGGCTACGAAAGGCCTTTAAAGGCGCTGTCGATTACACTACAAAATTACCAAATATGACAATGGAGCAAAAAATTTATAATTTAAAACAAGACTTGTTAAATAGTCCATGCCATGTCTTCGGTGACCACGAAAAATGTAAACCATATTTTTGCAAAGGAATAAGTGGTAACAATATAGTCCCTGAAATAAAAAATGTGGTATGACATTTTTTCTATTTTGAGTCTGATTATTACAAATGCAGGAAGTCTTTTAATGGCTCAAACAAATAACATAGCAGAACCATTTAATTCAATAATCGCGAAATTTATTGATGGAAAACGGGTTAGTTATTGTCTGCGCGGTGCTTACGAAGCACGGTGTTTTGTAGCAGCTGCAAAACAAAACACAGGTAATTTCGTAAATGCGCTGACGAAAAATACCGAAATACCCACAAAATATTTAAAGCGTATTGCTTCTAAAAATAAAAGGAAAGCAGACACAAATAGAAGCGCAAAACGAATAAAAAGAAAAGTTGCAAATGCAGATTAGCATTATGGGGATATGGAGAAAGAAGCTGACCTCGACAGTGAAGTTTTTCAAAAAAAGAAAGACGAACTGTTATTAGAATTAAGCCGAAGTGCGAGTCAGAGGCACCAAAATAAAAACCATAGGTCAAGGAGCCAACCAAGAATGGCTGAAGCAACGAAAAATGAGGTTGACAGCTTCATTCTTTGGTCAAGTCTGTAAACTGAGAGATACAACGTCTGGCAAAAACATAGTAAAACAATTATTATACAGTAAATTTAAAGGCAATGATGCCACAAAATATAGGACTCAAAATGAACCCATCGCACTGAAAGAGGCTGAGAAACTTTTAGGGCTTCATATTGAACCATCTGGGTTGTTTATCGACGAAAAACTACATTTTCTCGGAGCAAGCCCAGATGGTTTGATAGGTGATGACGCTATCGTCGAAATAAAGTGCCCTGCAAGCGCAGCAAACTTTACGCTAAATGAAGCAATAGATGAAAAAAAAAATTACCTTTTGCACTAAGGATCCGACTGATATAAATAAAAAAAAAAAAAAAAAAACATAATTATTTTTATCAAACACAGGGACAGCTTCAAATAACAAACCGAAAATACTGTATTTTTATCGTGTGGACGCCAAAAGGACTAGCATACGAAAAAATAGAAAAAGACGATGAATTCTGGAATTCTATCGTATTCAAATTAGAAGAATTTTATTTCAAAACGTATATTGCCTAAAATAATAGATCCCCGTTTGCCTAGAAATCTGCCTATCAGAGATAGAATATAAATAATTATTTTATTATTTCAGCTGACAAGTGCGACAATTGTCAAAAAAAGATTATGCAAGTACTTAATTATCATCAAGAATGTAAACAAAAATACGGAAAATAAAGCAGTAATAAATGTAATTTTCAAAAATTTAATCAACCTTTTCACAAAAGAAAATGATATTTCTCTAAAATGTTATACAATTTTGACATAGCTCTCATAATATCATATCAATTTTTACAACTGCGTAAAATGAAGTAGAGAAGAAGTCCAAATCTTAAATCAATTATGTTTTATTTTTCACAATCATTTAGCAAATATGGTCACCCCACACGATTTGATTAGAATCACGTTTCGATTTTTTTTTAAATCAATGTCAATCTTTATTACTTACTTATTTATGAATAACAAAATAAATGTGTACCTTTGGAAATCCTTGTTTTTTATTTTTATCAGTCTTAGCCGAGAATGCTGTTATTTATCCTAGGGATGGAAAACTTATGGCGATGGCGGGCCGCGGCCGTAAGTAGGTAGGTAGTACTTAGATTTCAGATTTTCAGGCGAACCGTATACTTATTCGTTACATTAGTGGTCCAGAAAAAGTAGGTAAGTAACCCAGTTTTTTTTCTACAAAGCTTAGATTTTGAGATATTCTAACATTTGAGATAAAAACATCGTAGACAAATTTCCTAAAAACGCATTACTATTCTGCACATACAGTAACGATTGCCCAAAGTAACTAACACAAATAAAGCAAATAATGAACATGATAATTACTAAAAAGAAATGCATTTGTCCATATGAATGAACACTATTCACACACGCTCACGGCGCACGCGGCTCCGCAACGCGCCGGTAAGTGTGTGTGTAACAGAGATAAAAATATTTCGATGGATTTTTGCCTACGCACAGTGGAACGAATGTATGGGAGCGGTTGGACGTAGACATGTCCGAAAAAAAAGAGTAAAATTATGCCAAACTAATGATGCCATCTTATTCGATTACTTAATGCCTTCATAACTTGTGGTGATGAATTTCTTCATAACTCCCATATTTCGGGAGTAATTTGAGAAAATGTGAAATTTTACTATGAAAATGAGTGTATCGAGCTCTCTCCCTCCTGATTCCGGGCTTGTTTCAAGTAGCGGTCTCTAATATCATAATGCTAATACTAAGAGCTATATTTAATACTAAGACACATAGTGCGCCAAATGTGCACTTTCTGGGATAAAGAGTGATGTTTATTTTATAACACAATTTTTTTATTTTTTGTTTATTTTGTTGATTAAAACCGTTTTTCTAAAGGTTTACCTTATTACAATAACATTTCTGAGCAGCCAATTAGAGAAGATATAAGCTAATTAGGATATATAATTAGGGACTTAAGGTTTACATATAAAACTGATGCACTAATGATTACTGATAAGAACATTGCTATTATTTAATTACTAAATGGCTCTTAATACACTAATTTAGCATGCATCATTTACTAATTATCACAATAACTAATTACCTTGCAATATTTAACAAAGGATACCTGGGATACCTGGATTTTATATAAATAGGTCACTATTAGTAACTTTAAAATCAGTGTTGATTTACACCTCGTGGATACATCCAAGCTAATCTCGCAATGTATTTTCCAAATTTTAATACAAATCTTGATATTCACGTTGCTTTATGCGCACGCGCACATAAAGATTTACGCGACTTTAACTATCTGTTCAGTGTTTTAAAAGATAACAGTTGTGTTCAGTTATGTGAAAGTGCTGAAACAAGTTTAAAAGACTGGTGTCGTCGATTTTGCTACCGCATTTATGCAAAATGGACACAGTTTGGAAGAAGCACAGATAAGTTTCGGAAGAAACATGAGATTTGGCTACAGGCTGCAATTCAATGGCCGGAATTACAGAATGAAAATATGGAACCTTCTACAGAAAATATAAGTGACGTCATCGAGCCCATAATTTCTCCTGCTAAATCTGATGCTTCAACTTGTACACATCCTAGTCCTCGTAAATCTTTTGAGGACCTTAGTAACCGGCAAAAAAGAAGACGCACTGAAGATAGTCTTTCATGCAGCAGTAGCAGCGCTGAAATTATGTTTTCGGCCGAAAGGGCGCTTCAAAAGGCAGGACAAAGCGATACAGCTTATGTTATGAAATACTTGACGGAGAATCCAGAAGAGGCCTCAAAAATCAAAGCCTTCATTGAAGGTAAATCAATTCAGGTACGGGAAATATCCCCTTTGAAGGCATTGGCTCTTTATGTATCGATGAACTTATCGAAATGGCGCTATAACACCTTCGGGATTTCAACACTCAAGAAGGAGCTCTTCAATACCCGAGTTACTACATGTTGGTTAAAGAAAAAATTAAGTGCTATCCGGCCAAAGAAGATCTCACAGTTACAGAGAGCTCTGCAAAAATCAAATTACAAGCCTTGATGGATTTAACCTCAAGAAGACTTATTAGGTCGTTAGAAACCCCTGTTGATCCCAATCAACAGCTCGTATTGACCAGCAAATGGGGTTTTGACGGATCATCTAGCCAAAGCATTTATCATCAAAGGACGAGTGAAGATGAGCAAATCGATCTTGCTAGTAATTTTATGATTAGTCTTGTACCACTGCGGCTCGTCTCAAAAGGTGTAACAATTTGGGAAAACGAGCGACCATCTTCCACTTCATTTTGCCGGCCAATATTGTTTAAGTTTATAAAGGAAACCAAAGAAAATGTGCAGAGAGAGATGGCTGAAATCGAAGCAGAGATTGAAGCCTTAACTCCATCCACCATCACTGATGGAATTAGTGTCAAACACCAACTGCTGTTGACAATGATTGATGGTAAAATTCATTCCATTATATCCGATACAGCAGCTTCAGTGTGTGACATATGCAAGGCTTGTCCTAAAGAAATGAATAATTTAGAGTTAATCAAAGATAAACACGCAAACGAGGACATGTATAAATATAGCTTAAGCACCCTTCACGCTTGGATTCGCTCAATGGAATGCTTATTACACATTTCCTACAAATTAGACATAAAATCATGGCAAGTAAGGGGTGATATAGCAAAAAGGCAAGTTGATGACAGGAAGAAAAGAGTTCAAGAGGCTGTAAGAAGAGAAACGGGCTTACTTCTCGATGTTGTGAAACAAGGCAGTGGATCCACCAACAATGGCAACTCGGCAAGGAGATTTTTTGAAAACTACACTAAATCTGCTGAACTGACCGGAATAGATGCTATGCTTTTAAGAAAAATCTGTGTGATCTTGCAGTGTATTTCATCAGGAGAGAAGATCAACGTAACTAAATTCCGAGAGTTCTGCTTTGATACTGCTAAGCTTTACGTGGAGTTATACCCATGGTATTATATGCCTTCTTCACTTCATAAAATTTTAATGCATGGGCCAGACATAGTTCAGAACATGTCAATTGTGCCCATTGGTTTTCTATCCGAAGAGGCATCTGAGGCTAGAAATAAAGATTTTAGAAAATATAGAGAGGGGCATTCTCGAAAGCATAGCAGTATCTCATGCAATGAAGATATTATGCACAATCTTTTACTGTCTTCTGATCCACTTGTTACAAGTATCCGTCCAAAAGGAAATAAGTTTGTAAAAAAATCTTCTTTTAAGGAATTTTATGAGCTTACGGATTCTGAGAAAAGTGATATCGAATTTGTTAACATAAATGATTTAGCGGACATCGATTCTGAATTTGAATTAATTGATGATGATGATGATGACGAAGATAATTAAATGATGTTATTGTTTTAAAATGTGTAACTTAGTAAATTAGAGCTTACATCTTAATTATTTATTGTACTTTTAATGAAACTAGGTAATTTATTATCAACTTACTTAAAAGTCATACTCTCATCAGTTCTTGTGAATATTTTTGTTAATATATATTTCTGTATATATATAATATATTTATAGACCTCTTAATAATTCTGTCTGCGGTTTAAAGTAAATACAAATGGGGAAAAAACGTTTTTTTTTTTAAATTTTCATTTCCTTTTATCCCAGAAAGTGCACATTTGGCGCACTATGTGTCTTAGTATTAAATATAGCTCTTAGTAATAGCATTACGATATTAGAGACCGGTACTTGAAACAAGCCCGGAATCAGGAGGGAGAGAGCTCGATACACTCATTTTCATAGTAAAATTTCACATTTTCTCAAATTACTCCCGAAATATGGGAGTTATGAAGAAATTCATCACTACAATTTATGAAGGCATTAAGTAATCGAATAAGATGGCATCATTAGTTTGTCATAATTTTACTCTTATTTTTCGGACATGTCTACGTCCAACCGCTCCCATACATTCGTTCCACTGTGCTACGCTTCGAATTGCAGTTGCGAGTGGCCTCCGCCGCGCTCTTAAGTAATGTAATTTTCACCTCAGCACCTCAAACAAGCGGGTTTTGCTGTTTACAGACAGTGAGCAAAATTCGATTTTGCTGCGAGCGTGAGACAAAGTAACTTTTTCATTTTATTTTTTAAATACCGCGAACTTTTTGAATGATTCGAAACATTTCAATCACGTGTTTAGGTTTTAAATGAAAAATTGTTATATTTCAAATAATCCAATTATATTTTTTATAATTAAATGAAGATGAAGAATGTTGAAGAAAAAAATACGAAGTTTATCATGTATCTACTTATTTATTTATAGTTTTACCAATCTTTAATATTGAGACAGAATACCGCGAGTGTAGTTTCAGAACGCATTTAAAAAAAATAGCGGGATTCAAATTTTTATTTTTTTATTCTCTGGTACGCTAGCTACAAAGTACAATACAATTTGGGTAATAAAGTTATAATAATAAATAAATATGAGTGAGTCCAGTGACGAAGTCTGCTATTTAACACCCGAAGAATTGAGGCATAATGTAAAAAATGCAGAATTAAGTTTCCAGCCTGAAAAGTCTCGCGAAAAATATCTAAAAACGTATGATATTTTTAAGCAATGGAGACTTACAAAGGGTGCAAACACTTTTTCGGAGACTGTACTGTTATCGTACTTCATAGAATTATCACAAACTAGGCAACCATCTACAATGTGGAGTATTTACTTAATGTTGAAAGCCACAATAAAAACAAAAGATGACGTGCACAATGAAACCTATCCCAAACTAATTGCATTTTTGAAAATAATGTCAGTAGGGCACAAATCCAAAAAGTCCAAAATATTTTCGCCCGCTAACATTAAAAAGTTTCTTTACGAAACAGATCGATTTTTGTTGCAGTAGCATAATGATAAGTGTTCGAGACAGCCTATGGGAGTCAATAAAATAGGCGGGACACCGCGAGCAATAGCCACTTTTTTGAAACTGCAGGAACCTCAGCATTACACTGGACATTGTTTTCGGCGAACTTCAGCCACGCTTTTGGCTGATTCAGGAGCCGACCTCACTACTATAAAACGACACGGCGGATGGAGGTCGAATACAGTCGCGGAAGGATATATTGAGGATTCGATCCAAAATAAATCTAAAATACCTATGTAAACGTAAAGTAGAGACCATAACCTTGAAACAGACCTCAGATCCTTGGTCTCGTCCGTCTACTTCTAGAGTCATGGATACCGCCGCTGAGTCACGTACTTTTACTATCTTCCCGTCACAATCCACAAGTAAGGAAGTTGAAACTATAAGCTTGGAACAGACCTCAGATCCTTGGGCTCGCCCGTCTACTTCTAGAGTCACGAATACCACCGCTGAGTCACCTACATTCACTATCCTCCCGTCACATTCCACAAGTAACGAAGCCGAAACCTCAGCGAATACTCAAAGTCAAGTCGCGAACACAACAATATCAGTTCCAAACAAAACTGTTACTTTTAATTTGCAAAACTGCAATCATTTTACTTTTAACTTTTGATTTTTTTAAGTTTAGGTTTAAGTTCTACCATGTTGTTTTATTTACCTTTAGGTATATGTTCTCGCTGCTGAGGTGAAAAATTGTATGTGTTACACGAGACCAAAGTTATTTGCATCTCGTGTCTTTGAATCCCTCGCTTCGCTCAGAATTCTAACCTAGAATCACTCGTTACGCTCAGGATTCTAACCTAGAATCACTCGCTACGCTCATGATTCAATTATAGAATCCTTCGCTTTCAAAATCAACACTCGCAGCAAAAACCCACTTTGCTCTCTTGTTGCACAAATAACTATTATCAAATAGCCGGTTTATGTTCAATTTTAATGAATGTTATCATAGGCTCACCTCGTTTTTTTTGTTTCCTCGTCCCCAGGCCCCTGAACGCGCTTTGCGGTCGTGCTTTACTTGGAACTTGTTTGTGCTGGCGAAATGTTTGTTTCAAATCTGAAACTATGAATTTTACACATCACTCTGTACAAGTTTGGCTTTCTGTTCAATAATGAAATCATTAAGGAAAAAAAGCAGTTCCTCATATTTTTTTGCTTCAATCCAAAACCTTTTTTAATAAGGAAAACATCGTAAGGGTACCGCAACAAGATAAAGAAAAACAAAGTTGTAACAGGTACAAAAGTTTATTACAAAAATCTCACAATCAGTCAGTTTTAGTTTTAATAAGAATCGAAATATAATGAACTTATCAAGCTTTTTTACATAATATAATATAAATGCAAATATAAATGGCAACTGCAAATCATCACAAATAATTTTCTTTTTATAAATTATTTTACATTCCAGCTGTTACAGAATAAGTGGTTGGTTAGTTTGATAAATATAATAAATTGTAGGGGTAAGACACGTTGTTGTGTGTTCATCAAAATTATGTGTAGTTACTTTGTGTTCGGTATACTGAAATATTTTTGTTAGGTACAGATTGTATATCGTGAATCAATTAAAGGGTGTGATTCAGATAATCAAACAACAACTTTCTCCATAGTTTGGGTACACCAACTGGTATACCTACTGGTATGAAGTTTTGTATGGAACAGATGAATATTTTTTGCGAGTACGACGTTGATTCTAATAAAAAAGTTGTTCTGAATCTCAACCTTAATATGAGTAAACCTTTCTGATTCACGTATACGCTTGCGACTGCAGTTATGTAAATTTTATCAAAAACTGTTTTCCAAATAGTGAGTATTGTCGCCTTCGGAGTCAGATAGGTAATATAAATCTCATGCGCGATACAAGAACTTTACTTACATATACGCTAGGGTGTACCTGACAGGTTTGCTTGTAGAGTCGGACTGTACAGGCAAACCGGACCGTGTATGTTGCAAAATTGTGCAGGTTTCCTCAAGAGGCAGCTCAAGTTTGCCTGACGGTTGTGCCTGTACAGGTAAGCCTGTGAGGTACACCCTAGTGTTTGGTTACCTTTATGATGCTTACTTTATGAGCCATACACGCTAGCGTGTACCTGACAGGTTTGCCTGTAGGTGAACTGGTGAACTGTACCGTTAAACCGGAGCGCGTATTTACCCGAAGCCTAAACAGTTTTGCAACATACTCGCTCCGGTTTATATGTACAGTTCAACTGTACAGGCAAACCTGTCAGGTACACCCTAGCGTGTATGGCTGGCTTAACATTTAAATTGCCCGACTGTATATTTTGTTGTAAACTAAGTAACATTAAATATATCGTATCTCGTTGACTTGATATAATTAACTTGTTTCAAAATTCGCGCAATTCTTTAAAAATATTCATTATTATTTTTAAATCAGTCATCAATGGGTTAAACGAATTGCACATTTTTGTAGACGAACTTAGAGTATGATTTTTTTTTTATGAAAAGAAAATGCATGTAACGTTTCAGAGCTGCCAAACTAGTTTAAATATTAAACGTCATAGTGTTTTAGGTTTTATTTTAATTCCTATCATTATTACTTACTAATTTGAAGGACTTAGGAAATACTTCCAAATGAATTTAAATAGTTTACTGCACATAGCAGAATCAAAGATAAAATGTTACTTAAGGCATCGTAGTAAGAACAGTTACGAGGCGTAAATAAAGGGTGTAAAAATACTCTTAACGAAGCCCAATGGCACTTGTTCTCCCCATCATTGCGATCATTTCTTTTTCTAGACCAAACCTAGGGGTCAAAATTTCAACTTTTTCACAAGTATTTCTTTAAAAACATGTTTTTAATGTATTTTTTTACTTAAGACACCTTCATGACCCCCGTACTTTTCAATCCATCCATCAGCACAATGTTTTGAATGCGTTACATTGCGTTCTGCCGCAAAACGTGATTTTCCCCCCAAAAAAAAAAGTCGTTTCCCAGCAATAATTTTTGCCGTTAACCAAGCATTATGTATATGAAACTAAGTAAAGTTTCATATACATAATGCTTGGTTAACGGCTTCGTGAAGAGTCTGTTTACACCCTGTATGACACAAGCTTTCATGGTTTAGAACGAGGCTGTCACACTGGTATGACTTGTGGAGTTCAGATATATACATGTCGCTCCAAGTAAAATACTATTATTGTTATAGTATTAATATTCAGCTGTATCCAGATTTCCCAGTTATCTTGGGGTTGGTAAATGTGACTCAAAGGAAGTTCTTCAAACTCGAACTGTTTAGCCAAAATAGATGTGCAATATTTACGATCGGATACTGAATTATCGTTGTTAAAAATATTGGTTTTTAATTACTAACAGGTCAATGAGGCTTTTAACAAGAGATTAACATTAATGGGACAAAAAATAGCTGCCTACTAGGTGGTCATAATTTACTTGTGACTCGGACATTTCCACTACTTACAGTTCAAATTGCTGCAAATAAATATTTTCAGGTCAAGTTTGTGTTTTATCAATTTCAACATTTAACTAAGTAGTAGTGTGATAACTACAAAATTTTACTAAGCACGTTAACAAAGAACATACGTCAGTAGGTACACAGTAACCTACTAATAGTAATATATATATATATAGTTATTTTATAATATGTATAATAACTAACACAAACTTGTTTACAATAGTCTATTTACAATATACGGAGAAACACATAAAAATCTATATTTTAAAACACACTGTGAATGCGTGAGTGTGTAGTATGTAAAACTGAAAGCTTAGTAAATTGACTTTATCAGCGCTATGCAATAGTGTCCATTCAGGTAAACTATATACTTCACTGACTGAACGTGGTATATGAAGAGGTGCGTTGATAGTTAAGGGGCCGGCGGACAATGAATTGTCCATACAAACGTAATACCAATATCATTTTCAGTTTAAGTATATTTCGACCTTATTATGCTGTTATTCGGTGTTTACCTAGGTTTCAATTCTTTTTTTTTTTTTGTAAAATATTTACCTAAAACAAATTGTAAACAAATTGAATTTCTCACATTTTTACAGTACTTATAAATAAGATGGTTTCATCTCATCAGTTCTATATTAAAAACTGTAATATTTTTAATTTTGTTTATTTCGAAACATGACTTATATAAGTTACACAGTATAAAAAAATATTGAGTTTTCATTCATCATTTTTGGTTTAACGATTTTCACACATTCAAATTAATCACAAATGTTCAGCGGTGATATGAATGAACGATAATTATAGAATAGTAGCTAGGTAAACAATATCCACACATGCTCCCGCGCGGCTTCGCAATGCGCCGGGAAGTGTGAAACAGAGATAACAATATTTCGACGGATTTTTCCTCCGCTTCGAATTGCAATTGCAGGCGGCCTCTGCAGGGCTCTCAAGAGTGAGATTAGTGTAACGGTTGTGTGTGTAACATTTGAAACTCATGACCAATTTGTGAAAATGAGATCATTTTTCGGCACACAATAAAAACTGATGCTTTACAATTTTTTCGACGAATCGAATAAAGTTTAAATAGGGAAAGTTAACGAGTAGTATCACCCCCTTTAGACCTACAACACCTAAAATGTACCTATTTGCTTGACGCAACGTTCAGTTTAGAATTTTAATAATAATCTCTACCTAAACAAGATTTTTTATGCATTTCTCCTTAACTTATTTCGTTTAATTACACTATATAATACAAATAATAGAGATTTTATACTTATAACGATTATTGAGGCACGAACAGTGAAATAGCACCAAGTAGTTATTTCACACTTTAATAACGAAACATCCAGAACAGGCGTCTTCCAGCACCACTTAAAACAGTTATATTTTAATCCCACTTTAGTGTGGGAAAGAGATGGCTCTTACCCGCACCTGATTTAAAAGGATTTTTGTTATAAGAAGTGGTGGTAGGCACCCAGCGTCAATCGCGCATGCATTGTGCGTTTTATATTTATTCTGAATTATTTCTAAATAGCCTTTATTAAAAATATTTTGAGACTAGAAAACTAAATCAGTGTAAACGGTGGACCCAGTTTTTACACCGAAAATAAATGTTTTTGCCAAACTTGTATTGGCGTTGTTTCAAAATTGTTTCCTATTTTGTTCTTTTTCTTTCTACAAGTATTGTTTGAAACTAGACTTTGTTTTAGGCGCAAACAATACATGAAGACGTGGGGTTAGTATTAAAAATGTAATGTGAAACAACTAATAATGTGTACATAATAATATTAATATAAACAGCTAGGCCACGTAATTGGCATGAAAATTCATGGTCAATGTACATCGGAGTATTAGCGTATGCTGAAATTTTTTAAAAGCTACCAATGTTTTATTTGTCTGATTGGGTAGGTAGGCACGTGTGTTAGTGTGGAGGAGGTGCCTAGTGCTAATGGCACATTCTACAAGTGGAAGCGGAGTGTTCGGTTGTGACACGGTCGTGACGGCGGAGCGAGCCGTCAGCGTGGGCTCAGCGGAGGTGTGACGCTTGTACGCGTAATGAAACACTGCGCGTCATGCGCATCATGATGGGCAGTGTTTCCTTGCGTGTACGAGCGTCCGAGCCGTCAGTCCGTCACCCCTCGGAGCTACACCCCGCGCGGCGTCATCAGTCGCGGCGCGGCGCGGGGGAGGGGGGCGGCGCGCGGGCGGCGGGCTCGGGCTCGGACTCGCACGCGTCCGTGGAGGCGGGCGTGGGGGGCGGGGGGCGGTTGCAGGCGCGGTAGTGGCGGTAGGCGCGCCGGCGGGGGGCCGCGTCGCCGCCGTCGCTGCCGGTGGCGGGGCTGGGGGGCGGGTTGGCGGTGGGCCGCGGGTAGCGCGCGCACGTGCTGTCCAACGTGCTGCGACAATCATAGGGTACGTTGATTTATGACGTTTTTTTGCAAATGTAATTTGGAGTTCAGAAAACTCGTTTTAAAGCAATTCTTCGTAATCATATCTGAAAACGTAAATATACTCACTCCGTATAAGTGGTGGTGAGGGCAGGAAGAGCCGTGATGTCACGTTTATGTAGCGGCACGAACTGGCGGGCGGCGGGCGGGGGGGCGGCGTGCAGGGGGCGGGGTCGCGGGGCGGGGGCGCGGCCGGCACGGCGCAGGCGGCGCAGGGCGGCCCAGGCCACGCCCAGCGCGCCCGCAGCGCCCGCGATGCAGCCGCACACCACGAAAGCGTTGGAACGTCTCGTTGCGGGTGCAGTAGGTTCTTTGGCCCCCGCGAAGCCGCACGTGGCTGCGGATTCGTCGGACCCATCTTCGCAGTGGTGGTGACCGTCGCATAGTAGTCGTGGCGCGAGACAGAGACGTTCGTCGCATCTACAGAGAAAACGCAACTTGAAAGTCTCCTCTCTTTGAAATCGGGTAAAAGTAACAGGTTAGAGTAGTGGTGGACACAGCTGTAGCTGTAGTAGTACCGGAAGGCCCCCGGCAGCGGGTCCCGCTCGCAGTAGGCGCCGGCGGGGCAGGCGCCGAGCGCGGCGGCGCAGGCCCCGTCGGCGCAGCGCAGGCCGGCCGCGCATGCGCCGCACTCCGCCTCGTCCGCGCCGTTCTCACAGTCCTTTTGGCCGTCGCATCTGTCAAAACGACGTTTACGTCAAATAGAAATAACATAACATCACGCATGTTTTCCCCGAAGGATTACACAAAGATGCTCAGTCCACTTTTTTGAAGTTATACTTCTTATGGCGCGTTAGGGAAAAATGATGAGAGTAATTTTTTACGATGCGCGCGCACACCGACACCTAAATTTAACAGCATGAAGTTAGCTAGTCAACATACACGCTGAAGTTAGCTTAGTGTCAGATATTGACAAGCCTAGGTTTTTTATTTTTAATCTACTGCTGGCTGAGATAAGGCGACAGATATTTTTTTTAAAAAGAAGTATAACTTCTAACGCGTGTACATAAGTACACACACACACTTTTTTTTTTCTCCTGAAGAGCTTAAAGAAGTGGGGGGTACCATAGACGAAGGATCTAAATTGTCAGGGGAAGCCGAAGAAAAATATGATACTTGTAATTTTTTTTTCGTCATCACTCTTTTCTATTTTCTTTTTGCCCTCATTTTCATTATCAACGACCCCGAAAACCACGAGAATGACGAAATAACTGAAAATTTTTATCGCTGCCATCTTGAATGTATTTAACCGAAAAAAGTAATGAACCGAACTATGATACCCACAGATGTAGAAACACAACTCATCCTACTAAAGTAGACACTACGTAGAGTGCAGGAATCAGACGGAGGGTACTAACTTCCAGTGGTGCGGGATGCAGCGCGGCTCGGGCGCGGCGGGGTCGCACAGGAAGCGCGTGGGCGGGCACGGCGCCGTCACCCCGCAGCGCAGCGCACACCCGCACGCCCCGCCCGCCCCGCACGCGCCCGGGGACGTCCCGCACGACCCGCCGCGCCAGCACACGTGCGCCAGCGCCACCTGACCAGCGAAAGGAACATACAAGTTATCTACTAAAGTTGGAACACTTTTTTAAAATCCCCTGTTGGTATTCAATGTTCGACCCCATTCGTGCCACCTGCTAAAATCCTAGATACGATGAGCCATTGCTGACCTGGAAGTCTAAATCGATTCCCGAGTGGAAAACGGGTCAGGCGCACACGTGCACTACACAGCTACACTAGTGTACCTTGTGCACGGCGCGCGCGGCCACGAGGCGCGGCACGTGCGGCACGGGCGCGGCGGGCGCGTCGCGCCGAGTGAGCGCCACGCGCATGGCGCCGCCCGCCCCCGAGAAGTACGCCCAGCCGCCCCACACGCACAGCGCCGTGGCCCAGCCGCCCTGCCAGATCACGCGTCTGTAGGAAAACAAGCAAGATACTAACAATAATAGAAGAATTAATACAAGTGATATTTTTGCTCTTAACATCATTTCCCTGTCCCTGTCCAACGTTACTAGGGACTTGGGACTTGAGAAAATCAGTTTGGATTTAGGAAGAGTAATTCCACTACGTTGGCTTGGTTTTTTTTAGTAAAATTCATCACAGAAGCACTTAATAACAAAATGTCAGCACTATCAGTGTTTCTGGATATGAGCAAAGCTTTTGATTTTGTCTCACATAAACGATTACTTTGCAAACTTGAGAGATATAGCGTAAGAGGTAAAGCGTTTGATTGGTTTAAAAGTCATTTGTCGAATCGCCGGCAAAGATCATTAATATAAAAAATATCAAATAATACGAAGATTGCATATAAATTGAACTTAAAAGTAACAGTTGCGGTGTACCACAGGGGAGCATTTTAGGGCCTCCTTTATTCCTAATCTATATTAATGATCTCTGCAAGATCCTAAAACACAAATGCACATTATTTGCCGACGATACGACATTAACCATTCGATGTTTAAACAAGAGTAACATAGAAGCAGAAACTAATAAGGAATTACAAAATGCAGTGCAATGGTTGCAGGAGAATAATTTGCATGTCAATCTAAATAAAACTAAAATTGTACAGTTTCAAAAACATAATACTACACTTAATCCAATTTCAATATTTTATGACAATATCGTTTTAAAACCAGTACAATCAACTACTATTTTGGGTATCAGTATTGATAACAAATTAAACTGGAAAGTTCATGTCTATAAGATATGTAGTAAACTGGACAGATTTGTATTCGCTCTTCGTAAATTAAGACGTATAGCCAGTAAAGAAACAGTTCTTAACGCATATCATGGATATGTCTCGTCAGTGTTGCGTTATGGTTTAGTTATTTGGGGCAATTCAGTGGACGGGCTTTCATAGTGCAATAAAAATGTATTAGAGCCATATGGGGAGCTGACTATTTAGACCACTGTACACCGTTATTTAGGGAATTAAAGATACTTCCATTACCATGTCTATACATATGTGAAATCTGCTTGTTTGTAAGAAGACATTCTTATTTGTTCCCCGTACAACATGTTTCCAAAGGAAATGAAGAAAAAACCCAAAACATCTTCTAGTACCAGCTCAAAGTCGTTTGTGTCGAAATGCCTACTGTATAGCGATAAAGATTTTCAATAAGCTACCATCACATATCAGACAGCAAGCTATAAATTTTAAACATGCCATATTTTCTTGGCTACTGGACATGTGTTTCTACTCTGTTAGCAAAGTCATTGATCATAAGTTTTAATAATTAATTTATAATTCCAGTTATAATATTAATTACCTATAGTATTGTAAATGTTCCTATATTTTATTTGTCCTCTGTACATAAATTTATATTGGTGTATAGTCACATTATGAATAATGATTATATTAAAATTCTAATATTGCTACACTGGCAACGGTAGTATATGTGAACTAAAATAAATTGTAATACTTTATGTAACTACCATATACTCAGAAATAAATGATATTCTATTCTATTCTATTCTCGACGCAAAAGTTTTTATTCTTCTTTTCTACCCTTTTTTCTTCTTCTTTGCTACCTTTTTTTTCGGATGGGATATCATCAAATGCTCTGGGCGGAGCGGGAGTGTCAGACTTGTACTGACTAAAACCCATCCATGTTCCTTCCTTGCCTTTTATGTTCAGGGGTCGCGGTATCTCTTTCGAACATTCCCGCAGCCCTTTCCTTTATACCCTGTCAGCCGCATATTCACTTCTTTGTCATTCTTCACACAATCCCTTTTTAATTCCTCCCCCTCTCCATCCACTAACAATTACATAACTCTGTTAGTGATATGAATTGCATTCCTCCTAATCAGATCATAATTCGCCCTCAACGAGTTTAAAATTATAATGCTGTAAATATCGGTATGTTAAACTCAGAACCAAAAACTGTAATGTTTCAAAAATTCTGCGGCGGAAATTCGCCGTAAAGACTATTTGCACTCCGTTCAAAAAAGTGGCTCAGAGGTCTTGACGCAGAACGTCACTCTCGCAAAATCTCATCACGAAAAATTCATATATCACTTTCGCAAAAAGTCATTTTCGCACGCCATTTTCTCAAAAAGTCATTTTCGCACAATGACACTTTCGCAAATCGTCTACCTTACCCCATTCTATAGTGTTAGTATTAGGTCTCTCCTGAGAGAATAATGGCTTAAATGAAGTTTTGCGAAAATGACGTTTTGAGAAAATGACGTTTGCGAAAGAGATATTATGCGGAACCGTGCCAAATTTTTGACGATACCGTTTTACGAAAATTACGTTCTGTGTCAAGACCGTCTCAGATAATATTATTTTCGTCGAAAGACAACTTTCCGCTGGAAAAGCTCAATGTCATTATTCCTGAATTAAATGAAATTATTATTATTATAGTAGACTGCAGTTCATCTCGACAGAATCTTTTTCAGGGATGTGGCCATCCACGCCCACTTGAAAAATTCACGCCGTATGCCAAGACACAATTGAGATTACCAAATAACTGTCAAGAGCCAGTGGTTCCATTGTGTCAAAACCGAAGGAGTTAGTTCTGTCCCCGACACACGAAACACTCATTCACTGTCGGGAAACATCATTCATACATTGTCGGGAAAAGAATCGAGTTGTTATCGATTTATGTGACAGTGGTAGCGGCAACGAACGCATAAAACGTTTAGAAGAGGGTAGATCGTTTTGTCTGCTTATAAACACTCACCTGCAACCAGTGGCGGATCGATCATACAACCCGCAAAGCCCGGCTTGCTTTACAATCAACTCGACAAATAAAAAAAAATCGTTAAAAAAAAAATATATATGTATGTCAAACAACAATCGCAATATCAAAATTTGCGTGCCGCGCGCCTAATGCGATGCGACGTTACCAAGTTTCCACACAACTCTATCAATCCAGAAATTATTCTAAACTAGCTGACCCGACAGACGTTGTCCTGTCAACCATGAATATTAAATTCCAATTGAACTACTACCTACCTACCTACCTACCCTACCCTACCTACCTACCTACCTACCCTACGTACCTACCTACCCTACCCTACCTACCTACCTACCTACCCTACGTACCTACCTACCCTACATAGCCTACACTACCTACCCTACCCTACATACCCTACACTACTTACCCTACCTACCCTACACTACCTACCCTACACTACCTACCTACAAACCTACCTACCTACCCTACCTACCAATTTTTTTTTGTTTTTAAACCTTCCCTGTATTTGGACGATCAAAACAAAAAAAGAATTATTCAAATCGGTCCAGCCGTTCTCGAGTTTTAGCGAGACTAACGAACAGCAATTCATTTTTATATATATAGATTTGCGCGCATCGAGACCGCGACGTTGCCAAAATTTCCTGATATCTCCAATGCCGGCCACGAGACTGGATCGCTCTAACACTATACAAGAGTTCAAGTTTAGTGCTTACTACCTACGGTCAGTGACCCAGTGCTAGCGCTTTCTTTTCAGACCCACGGGCTTGTAATTTGGCTTCTCTGACCTATCATTTTCTCTAGCAAAATGTTTTGAATAACATTAGTAGGTACTTGGAAATTTGTATTGAATTTAAAGAAGGGCTTTTTTATGAATGTGGGCGTGTAAGTCAGTGTAAGTTTGAGAGAGAATGTGTGTTCGCGCCAAGAATGCGCGAAAAGCTGCGCATTGCGCGTATTTTGATAGAAAAAAACGATTTCAAATTAGTTCATATTTGTTTTGAGCGATTAATGCTGCATTTCATTTTTGTGATTTAAAGTTTTGTGATTAGTTTTTGCTGTGATTAAATTAACGTTGTTTAGTAGTGATTATAGTTTTTTAACACTAAAATGAATTCGAAAACGCGTGCATTGTTCCTTGTGAAGGATTTAAGTGTGTGAAATCGGTACTGGGCAAGGTAAATACTTTGAGTTTTTTTAATTGGGCTTGCCTTCATTTCATTGCAGCCACGCCACTGCCGGCAACAACTTCAGTTTATCCGTGACCATAGCGCTTGCAACAGTGCCACAATATCGGAAACTCGAAACAAATAATAAACATGATAGTAAATATCTCGTTCTACATAAGTGCTAATTACAGAGTTAGCTACCATGTTGAACTGTCCTGAAAATTATTAGAGTAGGTAAAAGACTAACTTGTTAGAACCATCCATGTCGACGGCGTGAATCTGCCGATTAACAGCCCAGTAGACTGTGCCAGTAGTGTGGTCCACTGTGAGCGAGGTGACATTGCTCGCCCGAGCTAGCTCTACGCGTGATGTGCCGTCCACGTTTGCTCGCATTATCACACCCAAGGCAGCGTCGTTCCAGATCAGAAATCTGAAAAAGTCAAACCGTTTCCAATCCATTTTCAAAATCCGCCCTTAGGACGACCCACTGACCCGTCTATTAGGTCGAATTTGAGCCTGCCACACCGCAGACCTAGTCAGTTATTACGCTCGACGCACTAACGTGGGTATACAGTACTTTTAGCTAGGTTCTAGTCATTTCATTTATATCTGAGAAAAAATAGCGATTGTAATTTTAAATATAAGATTTTTTGACAAAAAAATTACCAAAATAATCCATGAAAAGAATAAAAAATCTAATAAACCGAGTTTAGCAAAATACTGTAGTTCTTTAGGATTTGACGTTCTCATTTCTGCTCACTAGCGGAATTCAACAAATATCAATAAAAAAGGTAAATTATAAAATGTCTTAACTAAATTGAACACAATAGAATCTCACCTCTTAGTCTGATGAAAAGCTAAAAACCTCGGCATCATATTATCTCCTCTCAGAATGACTCCAGACGACGAATTGTTATCAATAGAAGTCGCATTGATCGAGTCTGTGTCCGCACAGGTCCAGTATAAGGCTCGTCCTAATATGTCCAGGACCATGTGGAAAGGACGGCTCAGTCCTGAGATCACTGTAACTGACTCTGTGATGGCTGAGGTGACCGAGTAAGATATGGAGACTCGACGGATTGAGTGCGAGTCTTCGTCCATCCAGTAGAAGTGTCTGGGGAAGATTGTCAAAGGTCAAAGGTCTCGCTGATAGTGGCGCGTGTGTCGGATCATTTAGTTCCCTTCAAAATGGTTGAGTTGAAGTCATAAAATGTGCGT
This sequence comes from Lycophotia porphyrea, assembly GCA_950005105.1. Taxonomy (NCBI): domain Eukaryota; kingdom Metazoa; phylum Arthropoda; class Insecta; order Lepidoptera; family Noctuidae; genus Lycophotia; species Lycophotia porphyrea. The sequence continues at coordinate 1,237,542 of OX465392.1, forward strand.
GCTAAGAACGTTGGCGTATGCTTTCAGTTATTTTCTAAAACTCAGCCAAGGAAAACAGAATAGAACCAAAATATTTAAATACCTAGGTTTAGTTTATCATGGTACGTAACGTAGAAAACTTTCTTCGAATCTGTATTCTTTATTTCGATATAAAAAAAACAATTATGATATCAACAAAGTGTTTCGGGCAATACTTACTTGTTTACAGGATCGTATTCGATGGCTTTAACGTTTTTCAATCCGGTGAGAGGTATGTAAGCATCGTTGCATTCGCCGTTGGCAACTACTATCCGTCCGATAGCATTCTTTTGAGCGAATATTAGGAATTCTTCAGGTTCTGTAAACAGGTAATCAACGTTAGGTATATTTGTAATTTCAAAGCTCTATTCCCGTTTTTTGAGATGCTGCTATACACGTATACGGGTCAAAATAAATTAGCTAGCGAAAATCTGCAGGCATAATAAGTATTATCGAACAACCTATTTGGTTTACAAGAGACTGACTCTTAATGACAAAAGCTTTATAAAATAAAATTGCAAACAATATTGTCAGTGTACTAGGATTGTGAATATTTCTGCGTGTATACCAAATAGCTTGTTCGACCGCACACACACGAGAAAACATTAGAAAACAACATAATATAATTTGATGTATAAAGGCACTTATATTCATTTCATAATATATTTCATCATCATCATTTTAGCCCGTTGCTGTCCACTGCTGAACATAGGCCTCCCCAATAGATTTCCAACAATATAAGAAAATAGTAAATAATAGTATATATTATGTATAATTATATATATATAAATTTATAGTATAATACAAGAGTAATATTTAAACACGATCGAATAAAAAAGATATTGATTTCATATTCCTTTTTAGGGTCTGAGACCGCATTTAGGCCCCCACTCCACCGAAGCGAAGACGAAGCGAGAGGGGCGATGTGACGTAAACCACCAATCGAACGCTCTTACGCATCTCCTCTCCGCTTCACACGTCCCCCCTAGGTCCTACCAGTACAAGTGAGGTTATCCTTGTGGAGCCGGTAGTGCTGCGGGCAGGCACAGCGGTAGTCCCGCGGCGCCGCCAGGCACAGGTGCGCACACCCGCCGTTGTCGGCCGCGCACTGGCTGCCCGCGCCAGGACCCAGCCGACCGAATACTTTCAGCTCCGAGATGTATTCTACACCGGAGTGGATCACTTTGCGAGAGTCACCTAAGGTTTTTGATGCGGATTCTACGATGCCTGTAGATAAAGTAAAACGCTGCTGTTAAATTAGTGAACAAAACAATTATGTATGTCCCTAAAAGCGAAAACCAACCCACACTGGGTCCACCAGCCCGTATTTACAAAAGGTATCGATTCGGGAAATCTATGTCCATCCCGCTCGCTTTCGTAATACCAAAAAAAAATAGACATAGACTTTTCGAATCGAAATCTCGGAAGGAGCGTTTGTGAATACGAAGACTGATGTACCTGAGCTCACTTTCTCTCACCGAGAAGAGGCCTTACCACCAGCATTGAGAATCATCATCTGCCTAGCCTTACCCCAACTATGTTGGTGTCGGCTTCCAGTCTAACCAGCCTACTACTAGCAGCTGAAATATTGCTGGTTTACGAATGTGTGCAAAAAAAGTGTGTGTGTGTACTTATGTACACGCGTTAGAAGTTATACTTCTTTTTAAAAAAAATATCTGTCGCCTTATCTCAGCCAGCAGTAGATTAAAAATAAAAAACCTAGGCTTGTCAATATCTGACACAAAGCTAACTTCAGGGTGTATGTTGACTAGCTAACTTCATGCTGTTAAATTTAGGTGTCGGTGTGCGCGAGCATCGTAAAAAATTACTCTCATCATTTTTCCCTAACGCGCCATAAGAAGTATAACTTCAAAAAATATGTTGCATTCCAACTTAACTGTATTTTACAAGTCTAATTTACTGATAAACTGATAAAAAAATCAGGGTCAAATGAAATTGGCTAAATAACTCGATAGATATGATGGATAACGATACCTAACCAAGATAATAGTAGATTATGCACAGAGGGTATAACCCAGTGTCTTACTTCACATGCACTATTTCGAATCCCGAACGCAACGAGGGAAATCTAGCTCTGAATTAACTCCTGAGCGGAGTGAGGGCGTTAATACTATAGTTTTGAAAGCTGTTGGAATAGTTAAAGTTTTAGGGTCACAGTGAAAATGAATAGGCGATTCTGCTCATAATATTTAACTATATTGCAACAAGCAAGAAATTTGTAACAAATAAGTACGCGCACACGCGCTTCAAGTGACCCTCACCGAATGGCCGGCGCGGCCCTCCCCTCGCGTCCTGCTGCACTGCACAGTGGGCTCGCATGCGACACGCACACTGGTGCGTTAACAAGAGCAGTGAGGGATTTAAGCTCGCCCTAGAAAACTACATATTTATTCCGGAGGAGCAGACTCTAGTTTTTGTACCCACTGCAGCCGCAGCTGCAGCAATTAATGTAAAAACAGCAAAGAGCGATTCAAGTATTCAATAAAGGACTTGACCGTATGCAAAAAACAATAGTTTTTATTGTTGTAAATGATAAATGATGTTTATTTTTGCAAATAGACTTTTCAAACACTTTTACAAGTCATGTTTTTTTTTTAAACTAGATGGGGCCGGTGTTTCGTACCTGACTACTCTGAGAAGAAACAGCCGAAACAAACTCAGAGGTCAGTCTCTTTGAAAAGTTTCTGTTGTAGTTATGTTTAGCTGATCTGCTTTTAAAATTAATTTACATTAGTATTAAGTTAAAAAAAAAAGTATTATGTTGCGTATTTTGTTTTTATTGTTCGTCGGCAGCAAATAAAATCTATGAATTGAAAACTCTTTGGTAAAAGTTTTCACAAGGTTCCAATTTTTATTTGAGGTTCTAGATTCAAATCACATTATTGGCCAGCAGGTAATAATTAAACTCTGTACAATATTTCTGCTGCAGGAGCTCGTGGCTAAATAATAACAGCCGCTCGGGTCGATCTTTAGGTTAAGCCGTGCTTGCCTAGGTTGGTCTGTGGATGGGTTATTATACCCATTACATACCGAGTCTCCTTCGTGCCTCGGAAAGCACGTTAAGCCGTTATTCCCGGCTGTTATTTCTAGATCTTTGACAGTCTCTGACAACCAGTCTTACCAAGGGTACGTATCGTATTACCCAGTACTAACTGGGTTGTGGAGGTCAGACAGGCAGTCGCTCCATGTAAAATACTGGTATTCAGCTGCTTCCGGTTAGACTGGAAGCCGACTCCAACATAGTTGAGAAAAGGCTAGGCAGATGATGATGACAATATTTCTGCCTGCCCTACTTAGGTTTGCATAGCATACAATTTGAAATTTGCGAGCAGGTGGTGTGAAAATAATGTTTTTAGGGGGTCAAGGACCCTTTATGATATGTTAGCTTTACATATGATACAGTCGAAATAAACATGAATAAAAACAAAACACAAACCTGTATTCCAATCCCCCCAAAATATTTTATCATTATGCACAGCCAGCGTATAGGGCATGGACACATTATTCACAAGAACCTTCCTTCCGGTTCCGTTTAGGAACGCGAACTCTATCGCGGGCGGGTCGAGCGCGGCCCAGTAGAGCGCGCGCCGCTCGTGGTCGATGGCTATGGAGTGCACCTTGCCCACTTGTTCTATCAGCACGACAGCTGCTGAGCCGTCCATACCGGCGCGTTTGATGCTCTTAGAGCCCAGCTCTGACCAGTACATGTAGCTGGAACAATGAACAAGTTTTATTACTAAGGGTTAGTGATCTAAAATTAATGCAAACCCTTATTAAAGCGGGCCTTACGGCCGAATTCTTAAATGCAATTCAATGAGGAGAGATTAAGGAGACGCCAGGGTAGCTCGTGAAATTTTTACATTTTTTTGCAGGTCAGTGTCGGTTAGTATGTTAAAATATGGTTTTACAGAGTTAAAATCATTAAATCATCAAATTCTATGGGATTAAATGAATTTAGAGGGTAGTACTATTCAGTGAAAAAGTCATGAACGATCGGTTTGATCAGATGTGTACATATTTACGAACCGATTTGACGAGTTTTGAGGATTTCCTTCGCGTGTTAATAACCGCGTAAGTCATTGCTGGCAATCTGTCTTGAGGTTGAAACTGCCTTCACCGAAAGTGTTGTGTATGCGTACGCATTTGGTCAGACCGATCCGGCGCAGGTGCGTCTATTGATCTTTCTATTTAAACCAGCCTTTTCAAGATTATCTTATTCGATAGAGATTATCCAGGGCTAGTGGTTCTACTTACCCTTTCTTAGGATCCAGAGCGATGCTCTTGGGTTTCTTGAGTCCCTGCCACACGAGGGCCCTCCGACTGGAGCCGTCAAGTCGCGCCACTTCGATACGTTGCGTTGCCGTGTCCGTCCAGTAAATGTTCTGACCCGACCAGTCTATAGCTATGCCTAGTATGCAAAAAAATTGTTTAAATTGAAATTGTAGTGGACTTGAAACCAAAGATTTAAACGCCAAATCGAAAAATACACTCACTTTCATTACTGTTCATGCACTGTTCGTTTTCTCTGTTATCCAGCTCGTTTATTTTTTTTTACCATTTTTCTATATAATATAATTCATAGAAGTCGCATCTCAAAGACGAAGCGAGTAGTCGGCATAGTACAAATGTTAATAATGTAACACATACCTTCGACCAACCCCATCCATTCCAGCACTTTCTCCATGTTAGCTCCGTTGACAGAACATCGGTTGATAGTCTTAGTTTTACTGTCTGACCAGTACAGCTTGTTGCCAGATACATGCACTGCTAAGGCGCTGAAACAACAATATAATATTACTATTTTACAACATAATGTCACGCTTGTATTCAGGGGCGATTTCCCTATAGGCCGAGTAGGCCCGGCCCTAGGGCGGCAAGATTTAGGGGGCGGCAAAATTTCTTTCGTTTCTAATAGAATAATCGTTCACAGTTGCTACGGTCTTTAAATTCAATGCTCAGAAAGCCAGGCAAAAGACAATTTGTAAATAACGATTCATTGTTACTCACAAATAGAAATGGTAAAAAATCTGATAATTAAATAATTTACTGACTATCGTTTTTTTTCTATTTTAATTTAATTTCTAGTTTATTTAATTTTTCATGCTTTACAGCACATAGGCGGCGGCAATCTTTCGTAGGCCTAGGGCTGCCAACTTATCGAATCCGCCGCTGCTTGTATTCCATGGGAGACATGGATGATATAGGCAAAAAATAAATAACAAATGCATGTAACTCATGTTATTTTGTGTACAAAATAGGCTTGCGTTCGGCCGCAACTCGCCTGGCGTGAAACGATGATGCGGCCTATAGTGAAGCACGCTTGCCTAGAAGATACCGATTCAGCCAAACTTTGAATAGATCCAGATTATAATGATAAGGGAACTGAGAAGCTGGCAGTGAATTCCACAGACTGGCGGTTCGCACAATAAATGGGGAAGCATAGCGTTTTGTTCGGGCCTGTGGATCTTCAACCATATATACATGGGATAACAATACAGTGTATTTGTTACATTGGATTTTAACATAGCTGACGAAATGTGGGTGTAGTATTAGTTACACCTCTGCCTAACCCTTCGGGAATTACAGGCGTGATGTTATGTTATGTATTGCTTAAGAGATGTGCAACTTATTGTCAGTAACTGAATACAAGTCTAGACAGTCTAGCAGATAAAATCCTTAAAGAAAAACCCAGTTAGATTGAGCTGGGGAAACCAGAAGCCTCCACGCTTAGCAGTGCCACTTGGCCACACAACGAGGCACAAATAATCGCGTTTTTCCAAGTGTTTTTAAGTACAAACTTTTGAAGTAAAATTTCTTTACTCACGCTTTACTTGGGGAGTAAGCTGGTGAATGCGTTACGATAACATTACGACGCGTTCGGGCGAGGCGAACGCTTAACTTGGGGAGTAAGCTGGTGAATGCGTTACGATAACGTTACGACGCGTTCGGGCGAGGCGAACGCTTGACTTGGGGAGTAAGCTGGTGAATGCGTTACGATAACGTTACGACGCGTTCGGGCGAGGCGAACGCTTGACTTGGGGAGTAAGCTGGTGAATGCGTTACGATAACGTTACGACGCGTTCGGGCGAGGCGAACGCTTGACTTGGGGAGTAAGCTGGTGAATGCGTTACGATAACGTTACGACGCGTTCGGGCGAGGCGAACGCTTGACTTGGGGAGTAAGCTGGTGAATGCGTTACGATAACGTTACGACGCGTTCGGGCGAGGCGAACGCTTGACTTGGGGAGTAAGCTGGTGAATGCGTTACGATAACGTTACGACGCGTTCGGGCGAGGCGAACGCTTGACTTGGGGAGTAAGCTGGTGAATGCGTTACGATAACGTTACGACGCGTTCGGGCGAGGCGAACGCTTGACTTGGGGAGTAAACTGGTGAATGCGTTACGAAAAGTAACGTTACGAGCGAACTAAAAAAGTTACTGAAGTTTTACTTCAGTCGTGTGGTTTAAAGCACATTCGTTTTTTGAAGTAAAACTTCTTTACTGGGAGTAAGCTGGTGAATGTGTTACGTTACGAGGCAAACGGAAGTTAAAGTTAGTGAAGATAGAAAGAGAAAGAGTTATGTTTTTGAATTCGACAGACGATTGTTCGGCATTTGTTTAAGTTTTACTTCAGTCATGTGGTCTAGAGCACACTCGTTTCTTTTTTTTATTATAATATGAGATGCTTACCTGACTTCCTTCAAGTCTTTGAGAGGCAGTACGACGTCGTTCTCTTCGTTCTCAATACTGATGTGGCCGATGACATTCTTGCGGCTGTATACTAGAAACGCTTCAGGTTCAACGCAAGTCTTCCTGTCTTTGCTTAGTTCTAGACCTGTACATGATAGAAGAGTGCATTCTAGTATAAAGATCCAAGTTATTGTGGAAAGTATTTTCTGAACACTGCAAGTGTAACAGATAATTAGTCTCTTTCTAATATTGATTCGAAGTGACTATCCGCCCAAATTTACATACCTATCCCAGCTGAAGCACGCTTGTTTCGGGCCAGCGCACAAAGGGCAACATTTTGTCTTTACACAACGTAAATTCATACGAAGCTACTGGTAACAAGATACAGATTCCAATGTTCAATGCCGTGAAGAGAAATTCCCTTTTGCCTTGGGGTCGATATCTAAACATTATTTTTTTTAACAACGTTGCCCCACACTCGGATTTTGTCCTGTATCGTGGGTGCGTTTACAAACATTTACACTCACATACACAAACAGCCAGACCCGGAACAACTATCTGTAGGCCATACAAATATTTGTTCTGTGCGGGGATCGAACACGCGACACGCAGCGCAGCAGTCAATCGCTCAGCCACTGCGCCAACCGTGTCGTCATTGGAATACTCTGCCCTGCCGTCGCAAGGGTGCGCTGGCATTTAAACGTACCCTAAATCCATAGATAAAGAGCCTAATTACCTATACTTCGCTTTTTTGTTGTCAAGCTGAGTTCACTTGTACTTACCAAGTGGGCAACTGCACACATAGTGTTCGGGAGTGTTCAGGCAGAGATGAGAGCAGCCGCCATTGTTGTCGGCGCATTGATTCCATCCTAACGACTCTCCGAGGCGGAACGCCTTCACGCCCATCATGTTAGCCATCTGCTCTACAACCGGTTGACGTTCTAGACCTGTGGATTTAAAGCAAGAATAGAATAGATGTACTTCTTGCGATGTAGGTACAAAAGTAATACACGTAATAAGGAACCATAAAAGACCACACTGTGGACTTAAACTGAAGGTAATAAGATAGGCCATGCAGGACACGGTGGGACGAATTAGAGTGGGTCGGATTCGTCCAATGTTTGTATAAAGGATTGAGACGAATGGAGAAAAGGAAGGAAGAAATTCTTTTGACCAAGTGTAAGACAGTATATATACATTATGTCCACTGTATTATGAACTATTTCTATTATTAAATAATAATAAAAAAAAATAAACGAGCCAAACAAAAGTCTCGATTATCGATATCCAAACAGCCCGTCTTGTCCCCGGTACTGTTGTAATATCACTATTTAGTTAGTAACTAGTAAGTACATCACTAAGCATTGTCAGTGTATCCTATTTCCGTCTGTCATTATCTGGAGAAAACCACTGCTATACCAGGTCTACTGTGTAATACTGTCTAATCTATTAATCATCATGAGTCTGTAAATAAACCAAGTCTTACCCAACGGTATATCTTTAACTTCAACAACAGGTTTATTTTTTTTGGATGGGAAATCATCAAATGACTTCTCCCGCTCTGGGCGGAGCGGAAGGGAGTGTCAGACTTGCACTGACTAAAACCCATCCATGTTCTTTCCTTGCCCTTTGTGTTCCAGGGCCGCGGTATCACTTTCGAACAGTCCCGCAGCCCTGGCAGGCATCGGCCCTTGCCCCTCCCTGTAGAAGGCGTTTACCTGTGTTTTTGTTAATCCTGTCTAAAGTCCGTTTCTGCATGTCGGTCCAGTACAGGTGTTCGCCCAGCAAGGTGAGACCGAAGATGTGTAAGATTTCACTGCTGTGGAGTTCTTTTCTCTCTGTTCCATCCATATTGCATACCTGTAGCAGTTGGGGAATTTATAAGTTAAAATATGTTCAGAATGAAGACGATAACGTTTATTTTCAAAGAAAATAGAGTATTCTTTGTATTGCCACACAAATGTTTTGACAAAATCTCTAAATGAAGTGCGGACGTCGAACATAATAATATTATTATCTCAATGTAGCAGCACGATATTTCACGGAAATAGAATCTAGCTTTTTTTTTCGGATGGGAAATCATCAAATGACTTCTCCCGCTCTGGGCGGAGCGGAAGGGAGCGTCAGACTTGTTCTTACTAAAACCCATCCATGTTCCTTCCTTGCCCTTTGTGTTCCAGGGCCGCGGTATCTCGTCGAATCTAGCTCTGAACACGTTAGAATTGAGTGATTATGTATCAGTATGGGGACGTATCATGCGCTCCAAATGCGTTATGAGTTCGGGCCTATAATAATACGGCTTGTTTCAATTTACTTACCTCAATTTTATGCGTCCTGGCATCTCCCCAGTAGAGCTTGTTCCTCACGGTGTCGAGCGCGATGCCGTTGGGCCACGTCAGCTTCTCGTAAACCAGCAGCACTCTGCCGCTGCCGTCCAGGTTGGCGCGCTCGATCTTCGGCTTCTTGTCGTTCCAGTCTGACCAGAACATCCAGCCCGCGGTCGGGTGGAGGGCTATGGCGCGGGGGTCGTAGAGCTCATTGTGGATTATCACCTAGAATTACGTTATATAATAGCTATGGGTGCTTGTGTTCTACGAAGGCCTTAAGAAGTGTCGCAGAATTGGCTTGGGCATAAAGTGCATTATGTCGTGTATGATTTTCAGTAAAAGTTTAAAAAATGATACCTTCTTAGAGGTGCCATCGAGCCGAGCTACATTGATGGTGTCCGTGACGGGGTCTGTCCAGTAGATGTTCCTAGCCAGAGGGTCGATAGCAATGCTGTCAGGGACTCCACTGCTGTGTATCACGACAGTCTGTTCACTGCCGTCTAGACGCGCTTTCGATATTGTCTTTGCCTGAATTATAAGAAAAATAACTCAATCAACATTAAATAGTTGTATATATTCGTGAACGGGCGCTGTCAGTTGGGACTGGTCATCTCTAAGCTACCACGGTCTATTATTTTGTTTTTAAATTGTTGATTTAATCTTTTACTCTGGAAGCTCTTAACGTGCACGTATTTCTACATCGTTCTCATATATATAATCTCAACATGACTGAAGTAACCAAGATTTTATAAAAATATTTTAACTGAAAAGTGTCCATGGACTTTCTTGCCTATTCTTCTCTATAGAGATATACGCTTTGAAATGGGCAACTACAGTACTTTTACAAGTTATTATGCCTTGTGTCTGTGACTGTAGCTTAGCTTTCTTTGTTTTTCTGACATTCAAAAGTGCCTGTAATTGTATAATTAAAATAAATGCTTTTGATTTTGATAGGGTGTGAGTATGGTAGCAAAAGCATTTTCATAAACCAAAACGAGCGGAGCATTATATCTGACATTGAATAACATACTTTAATTTGAGATAAAGCCTAAAATGTGGCCTTTGCCCAGACGTAGGACAGAACAGGCTAGAATGAAAAAGCCTTAAGTTGTACCAATGTTGACGCAAATATCAAACCACTTCCCAAGGCCATTTTCGAGGCTTACGCGTTAAACTACTAATAATAAGGTGAAGGTGTCGAGAACCTCGTGAAAGCCGAGAAAGATAAACAAATCAAGTATCTTGACTTAGCTCGCGAGGTTGTCGACATGTGGGATGTGGACTCAGCGATCATTGTGCCGGTAGTCGTATCAGCCCATGGCTTAATTGCCAAGAGCCTCGACCAACACCTAAGGAGGCTCTCGTTAGGCAGCTGGATCAAGGGCTTGATTCAGAAAGCGGTACTCCTGGACACGGCTCGCATTGTTAGGAGGTTCCTCTCTCTGGAGCCCTGACTGCCGGTAGCTTGGACCCTGTCCCCGATACCGGTGGGCTACTATGTTTATATATATATATATTTTTTTATATTGTTTTATAGTTCAATATTTAAAAATGTAAATAATATGTATGAAGTTGAATAAAGGAATATAATCATCATCATCATCTGCCTAGCCTTAAAGGAATATAATAAGGTGAATAATAATATTCAATGTCAGACACTGTGTTTCTCATTAACTAACACTTTACTCACCAAACTATCAGCCCAGTAGATGTACTCAAACTTGGGATCGAAGTCCACAGTCAGTGCCCTCTTCAGATCTTTGAGTGGCAGCGTGTAAGGGGTGAAGTCGGGAGAGTCTAGCGAGATTTTGGATATGGCGGAGCGCTGGGCGACGACCAGGAGTGACTGTGGACTGTTGTAGCAGGTTGTGTTGCTGTTCTCACGAAGTTTTGAGCCCGTTGGACAAGCACACTGGTAGCCTAGGTGGAAAAGAAGACAGGTATGAATATTATGTAAAGGATCTATTCTTTATCTCTCAAATTAAACGAATATTTATAATAATATAAACGGATTTAATCGTAAAAAGTGTTCGGTTCTACCGTCGAACAACGAAGGAATTCAAATTCACCTCGCATTCAAACGTCAAAAATGTCATACCAAGTGTTGTCTTATTTAACTCTGATTCGATACAATTAAATAATCAATGTAATATTTTGACGCTTCCCGTGACCCAAGGGCTGGCTTTTACTTTGGCCAGAGGCTAAGTGTTGCCATACAACGTGGCAACGCCGCCAGTCTCTTGGGCACATTACCATCTGACAGCGTTGAGGAGGAGTTTTTCGATGCCCTTTTATAGTTTGTTGTTAGTTTATCTATTTTAGTTTAATAGTTTTTAATTATCAATGTATATAGTTAATACAATAATAAACTACATAGAGTTCATTGCTTTATGTAATATTTTACTAGAATAATAATAAGTACTTTTGATAACTGCGAAAACCTCACTGATGCTCATTCAATCCTGTATTGTGCGGCTGTTGCGGCATGTCGTTTAGCTCAAGTCAAATTTCCAGATGACAGGGCTAAACAACCGAAACCAGCCGTACCAGCTTGGCAGTACAGGATTGAACGATGTATTGGTGGGGCCAGAGCGCTCATCGGCAAACTAATCTGCTTCAGGGGGGGCAACACTCGCCCTCGAGTTATGCGCTTTGTGAAGCGGGCATTTGCGGGGACTGAAATCAGTCCTCAAGACTATATGTCCCGTATCACAGAGCGCATCGACTTCCTGAAGCAGAAAGTGTATGCATGGGCAAACCGTATTCGTAGGTATAAACGGCGGGTGGAACGATACACTCAGAATCGCACATTCCAAAGCGATGAAAGGTGGGTTTATAGAGCACGGGAGCGACCGGACCAAGGTGTGTCTGACACGTGTCTACCGGATGATGACGCCATGTGCTCTTTCTGGCGCAGCATCTGGTCGGTGCCTGTCAGTCATACCGAGGGTGAATGGACTCGGGAGGTCGAGCGAGCGTGCGATTCAATACCAGAAATGGGGGCGATCACAATCAGCCCCCAAGATGTAGCTCGTGCAGTCCGTCCGTTACCCAATTGGAAATCTCCAGGACCGGACGGGCTGTATAACTTCTGGATTAAATGGATCCAGAGGTCGCACGCTCGCTTGGCAGCCCTATTTCAGTCAGCCTTAGAGTCAGGGTCGCTTCCCGAGTTCCTGACGACTGGAATAACCCACCTGCTCCATAAATCAGGTAGTACTGCGGAACCCAAAAATTATAGACCTATTACGTGTCTCCCGACGGTCTATAAAGTTCTTACCTCCATTTTGAGAGCTAAAATCTCTAAACATATTGACGAAAATTCTGTTATGTCTGCTTCTCAAAATGGATGTAGGAACGGGTCCCGCGGTACTAAGGAGCTACTCCTCCTTGATATGGCCATTAGTCAACAGGTTCGCCGTTCACGAAAGGATCTGTCGACATGTTGGATAGACTATAAGAAGGCCTATGACTCGGTGCCATATACATGGCTCATGAGGGTGCTAGAGTTGTATAAAGTTGATGCAACTCTGCGCACCTTCCTGATATCATGTATGGGGCAATGGAGGACAGTTCTTCGCTATCCAGGATGTCGGCAAATCCAGAGGAATAGCGAACCGATAAATATAGAGCGAGGAATATTTCAGGGCGATAGTTTGAGTCCGCTTTGGTTCTGCTTGGCCTTGAATCCTCTAAGCACACTGCTGGAGGATTCAGGGCTAGGCTATCGGTTGAAGAGAGGTGGTCAAGTTATATCTCACCTCCTTTACATGGATGACCTGAAACTCTTTGCCCCCAACGATTTGCAACTGATGGAGCTACTGAAGGTAACTGAAACTTTCAGTAGTGCCATCAGGATGGAATTTGGTGTGGACAAATGTGCGGTCATGCATGTAAAGCGAGGGGAGATTGTGGAATCTGTGGGAACCAAGCTCACGGATTCCATAAATCTTAGATCCCTCTCAGCAACCGAAACCTATAAGTATTTGGGTATGTCAGAAGCGCTGGGCATCAATGTTGCTGACATGAAGCAATCGTTGAAGGAGCGCTTCTTTGGCCGCCTGAAAAAAGTATTTAATAGTCTTTTGTCAGGCGGAAATAAGGTGCGTGCCTTCAACGGTTGGGTCATGCCGGTTTTGATGTACTCTTTTGGCATACTCAAATGGACTCAAACAGAACTAGACGCCTTGGATGTGAAGGTCCGCAAATTGTTGACGGCATTTCGAATGCATCACCCACGTTCTTCGGTTATGAGACTGTATATCCCGCGGAAGTGTGGGGGTCGAGGCTTTTTAAATGCTAAGACTCTTCACAATCGCGAGATATGCAGTCTCAGGGAATATTTCCTAGAAGCCGACGTGGGGATGCATCGAGATGTGGTCGCGGTGGACAAGGGCCTCACCCCGCTCTCCTTGGCTAAAGAGAACTGGCGCAAACCTGTAGTACTTGACACTAACGACCGCAGGGGAGTATGGCAGAGTAAGGAGCTTCACGGACGCTTTTTCCGGGCACTGCATGGGCCCGATGTAGACTTATCAGCGTCCGTAGCCTGGCTACGTTCCGGGGACCTCTTTGGAGAAACCGAAGGTTTTGTCTGTGCAATTATGGATGAAGTTATGATGACGAATAACTACCGGAGATTTATTGTGAAGGACGGCACGGTTGACATATGTCGGGCATGCCACCGTCCAGGCGAATCAATCCGTCACATTATCTCCGGGTGTTCTCGTCTGGCTAACGGAGAGTACTTGCATAGACACAACCTTGTAGCCAGGATTATCCATCAGCAACTTGCTCTAAAATACAGCCTTGTGGAATCGGAAGTGCCGTACTATAGGTATGTGCCCGATCCAGTTCTAGATAATGGCAATATCACACTGTACTGGGATCGATCCATCATCACTGACAGGACTATTGTAGCCAATAAGCCTGATATAGTGGTGGTGGATCGATCAGAGCGGCGCGCAATGATTGTTGACATTACGGTCCCGCATGACGAGAACCTCGTGAAAGCCGAGAAAGATAAACAAATCAAGTATCTTGACTTAGCTCGCGAGGTTGTCGACATGTGGGATGTGGACTCAGCGATCATTGTGCCGGTAGTCGTATCAGCCCATGGCTTAATTGCCAAGAGCCTCGACCAACACCTGAGGAGGCTCTCGTTAGGCAGCTGGATCAAGGGCTTGATTCAGAAAGCGGTACTCCTGGACACGGCTCGTATTGTTAGGAGGTTCCTCTCTCTGGAGCCCTGACCGCCGGTAGCTTGGACCCTAGTCCCGATACCGGTGGGCTACTATTTTTTATATTTTTAAATGTTTTTGTATATTGTAATTTTTGTTAGTAAAATATTTAAAAATGTAAATAATAAGGATAAAAATGAATAAAGGACAGTACTTTTACTACTATTTTAATATTACTAAATGTAATACTAATATATTGTATTTATGGTTGCATACTAGATAGGATTTTATAACAGTAGCTACACCTTGACTAATTAACCGTACATATGCAAAGATTGTATGTAATGGTCCCAAACTCTACTGAGCATGAGCTCCTGGGTTCGGTTTCTAGGTCTGGCAAAGTACAATACTGCGTAGAGAGAGAGAGAGAGATGTAAAAAAACTGGTCAAGTGCGAGTCGGACACGCGCACGAAGGGTTCCGTCTATAAAAACGGCAAAAAAATCATGTCTGTTGTATGGAAGCCGCACTGACATATTTATTTTATTTAAAATATTTATTCTTAAAGTAAATATACAACTAAACGTTCAGTGAATATTTCAAGCGTCTACCTGACGCCGTTATTAATCAAGCAAAAAAACTGCAAAAATCACGTTTGTTGTATTGGAGCATAAATATTTATTTTATTGTTTTTAGTATTTGTTGCTATAGAGGCACCAGAAATACATCATCTGTGAAAATTTCAACAGTCTAGCTATCACGGTTTATAAGATACAGCCTGGTGACAGATGGACAGACAGACAGACGGACGGACGGACAGCGGAGTCTTAGTAATAGGGTCCCGTTTTACCCTTTGGGTACGGAACCCTAACAATGTAATTAAAATTTCCAAAACTTATTACCTAAATAAAATTGTTTATTTTTATGACAAGTTGCTAGCATACCCGTTTAAAATAATTAATAAATATACTGTAACGTATTGTACTATGTGTGTGTATCCATGTAATAATACTGTGTTTTATCTTATCAGACTGGCTCTATTTTTACACTTGTTTTTAAATACGTGATGAAATCTGATGTAATACATTTATGCATTAATTATTACATTTTTACATTGATAATTTCAATAGCCAATTCTCTTAAATTGGATTTTTTATGTACTGTTTGGCTATAAAATATAAATGGAAAAGGTTTACCTGGCGGCGTGGGTGCTAGAAGGCACAAATGTGAGCATCCTCCATTGTTCTCCTTGCAAGGATAGTCACCAGTGGGCATCACTTGTCGACTTCCGTCATACACCTTTAAGTCTACAGGAACTGGATCGGATTTTATTAATTCCTTCATTGGCCCCGTGGTTGATATGTCCCATGTGTGAATTGACCTTGAGCAGAAATATTAAAATTTGAGCATCTTGGAAAACAAGGGATAGACCACGCATCACCTCATTTGCAGCATTTAATTCGGCAAGTCGTGTCCTTTAAAATGAGGTAAATCACGTCTTTTTCGCTTTTATTGCAATTTTTCTTTCTGAACGCTCAAGCCGACTTCGTTTAGCACATAACATAAATATGCTGCGGGACTGTTCGAGGGCTGCGGGATTGTTCGAAAGAGATACCGCGGCCCTGGAACACAAAGGGCAAGGAAGGAACATGGATGGGTTTTAGTCAGAACAAGTCTGACACTCCCTTTCGCTCTGCCCAGAGCGAGAGAAGTCTTTAGATGATTTCCCATCCGAAAAAAAAAGATTTATGAATAGTTTTTCAAACTCTTCATTTGTTCATTGTCAACTTCTTCATAGTCAACATTCATTTAGATGAACTACAATCTTTGTCCAAATATATTTTCTTTGAAACAACATTAAAAAATATATATATAAAGCAGTTTAGTGTGGTGTTGGAGCAAACTGACAATCATAGTAATATAATATGAAAAGCTTACCATGTTTTCCAATCAGTCCAATAGAGCTTAGAGCTAAAAAACGTTAGTGCATATGGATACACAAGATCCTCTTTAACAACACTTTTTCTCTTCTCTCCATTAAAATCAATAACATCAACAAAATGCAGCTTAGCATCCACCCAGTATATTAGATTGTTGTCATAATCTATTGTGATACCGTTTGGCCAGAATATGTGATCTTTAACTATAATTTTACGTGTGGCTGGATCACCGTTCATTCCAGCTCTCTCTATTTTGGGTACTTCGCCCCAATCTGTCCAGAACATGAGACTAGAAGTAAAGAAGAAAAGGGATTAAATATATTTGAAATTAATATGAAATAATTAAAAAGAGAGAGTGGTGGCCCAGTGGTAGCGAAAAGCGAACCCAGTCAGGCGCATTACTTTGTGTAATTTATTTCATCACCACTGCTCTCAAAAACGGTGAAGGAAAACATCGTGAGGAAACCGGCATGTCCTAGAACCAAAAACTCGAAGACATGTGACATCTACCAATCCGCGCTGGGCCCGCGTAGTGGATTATAGCCCATTCCCTCTCATAGAGAGGAGGCCTGTGACCCAGCAGTGGGAACATTATAGGCTGATGATGATGATGATGTATTAAAAAGGTCTGTTTGCACTCAAAATAACTAAATTAATTTAGCACCCGTTAGCAGCAGCGTTATCTTACCCTTCTTTAGGAACAACGGCAATAGCTCGAGCAAGGTCTACTTCTGACCAGAATAATACTTTTCTGTACCTCTGCTCTATGCTAATGACTTCAATTTTATTGGTCTCTCCATCTGTCCAGTATATTTTGTCTGTGTACCAGTCTATTGCTATACCGGTTGGCGTTATTAATCCTTCTGATACTATTCTAACCTGAAAATAGTCAGACATATTTCATAACTTCATCATACCTGCAATCGCAGAATGCATCTGCAGGGGTCTACTTATTCAGGGTGTAAACAGACTCTTCACGAAGCCGTGAACCAAGCATTATGTTCATCAAACTAAGTTACTTTACGCAAAAATTTGTGCTGGGAAACGACTTATTTTTAGGCTGAAAAATCACGTTTTACAGTAGGACTCATTGTAACGCACTCAAAACATTGTGGTGATGGATGGATTGAATAGTAAGGGGGTGTGTAAAGAAAAAGTTGGAACTTTGACCCCCAATATCTCCGTAACTAGAAGGTTCCCAGGTATGGTCTAGAGCAAAAAAATGATCGCTATGACGGGGACAACAAGTGCCTTTCGGCTTCGTTAAGAGCCTGTTTACACCCTTTATTTCACTAATTCTGTTAAGGAGAGCATATGTTACGTTATTACTTGCTGCCATTTTATTTTGCAATTATTATATATTTTCACAGATTTAAATTTATTATTATAAGATTTGAATTTAACTTTTGTCTAATAACTAGCAAATTTTTACTATACATTTCTTTTATTTTCTTACCTTATCCCCTACATGAGTTTCATTGTAACTCATACATTGTATCAGCTCCGCGGTCTGATCAGACCAGCATATGAGATCCTTACTGTGAAGGAAGTCAACTGCCGAGCCCTGTTCCAGGTCCTTTACGATAGTGTTCACTTTATTTAGCCTGGACGTGTTCACTACGCGTATGTCTGTTGCCGTTGAGTATAATAATATTGGGTTACTAACTACTGCATAGAAACCTGAAACAATGGTTTATGTTTTATATTCAAAATCAAAATATTTTATTTCACATAGGCCCAGATGGACACTTGTAAAACGTCGACAAAAAGGTGCACGGTTCAGGTTGGTTGTTTCCTATGGAGAAGAAGCGGCAAGAAACTCCATGGTCAAATCATTTGGTTTTACAATATTATCATGTATTACATAACAACGCTTAAAATCACACCTATTTTATTTTTATTATTTACCTATATACCCTGAAGGGCTAGAGAGAAGTGTTCCTTTAATAGTAGTTCTGTTTAAGTCCTACGTAATAATGGGCTAAAATATCGCCATCAGAATTCTCACACCCAGCCTTTGGGCTGCTGTGTCATGAATAGTTTAAGAGGTTGGGAGGTTCAATACAGCAATCAAATTGACATAATTCTTGTCGCCTTATGAGCGGATGAGTTGCAACATGGAACTCATCCGCTCATAGTCCGAAGACTGATTGCAGATAACAACTATGGGAAAAAAAAAACATTGTTTCTGATTAATATTTAATTATTTTAATAGTACCCTTAATTTAATAAAGTTATATTGAGATTACTACTATTGACTATTATCTGTTTATTACATAATATACTTGATCTCCTATTGTGACTGGCTTGTTACATGTATATTTAAGTGTCAAATAAATATTTTTTTTATTTTTTATAACATAATATACATAATTTTGATGGTATGCTCTGTGACTTACAATACTAAAAAAAAAGATAACTACCAGGATCCCTGCACAGATACTGACACATGATACTTACACAATGATAATATTTAAAAAAATATAACAACACAAGGATCTCTCATTGTTACATTATATTGTTCAGTAGCAGGTTTTACACAATTAAATACGAACTATAATTCACATACATAACATACATACATAAACTCACGCCCTTTTCCCATGGGGGCAGGCAGAAACCACAGAACACCACCTGCTACGATCCTTACATACTCCTTTTGCCTTGTCCACGTTCATACATCTGGTCATACATGCACGCCGGTTGAGAGTACTACGCACCTGACCATTCTGAAGAACCTCACCAATGAGGTCAGCGTATGATCTTCTAGGGCGTCCCCTCCCGGCGTTGCCACTCACATCTGCCTTGTAAATACCTTTTGTTAGTCACCTTTCACTCATCCTCTCCACAAGACCAAACCATCCAAGCATACTTTTTAAATTTTTTGTCACTACATCTTCTTTTAAGCCGCATTGTTTCCGTATAACCTCATTCCTCACTTTATCATTCAGAGTTACACCACACATGCTTCATAATTATAATTCACACTCAGTCTGTATTAGGGCAGAGTAACGTCTTTATCACTAGTTCACAATATAATGCCTGTTAAAAATAATTTGCGTCCCTTTTTATACACTTAACCGCCATATTCAAATCAACTGTCAATTACTCACTACATTATGAAATATTTAATGATTGTTATAAAAATCAAATAAATGACTTATGAGAAAATAAATACAAAGAATATTACGTATAGATAGATATTAATGAGAATAATTAAAAGTATTTTAGTAATAATTAAGCAACTACTAGGTCATAACCCTAGTAATTTATAATAATATTATTAAATTTCTATGTAGCCCTCTTCCTCTCTCCTTATGTTGCTGTGCCCTACAGGGTCCATATTGATCTTTTACCTTGTTACATATGGAATGCAATAAAGACTTGAGTATTGAGTATTGAACCGTCGCATAGCTATTTGGTACTTGATAACAATTATCTTTTTTATTACAAGATGGGCTTGCTCTTGACCTCAATCCTGCCTGATGGAAGCAATGGATGAGGTCTATAATGGAACAAGCGTGCCCAGAAGATGCCTGTTCACTCTTGCTTTGAAGGCTGACAGGTAAATAAATAATAATAATAAATACCACTTGCTGGTTAAATTTAGTTCTCAAAATCCATCATTCTCATGTCAGTAAATGTTCAACAAAGTGCCTTTAATCAAAGAATAAACAACATACTCATTTGTAAATTATGATTTACACAAGAGCTTTTTGTATACAATGAAAATCTTTCGTATTATTATTATCTTTCGAGATTATGGTGTCAAGAAGTTCACATCATCTGTGTTATGTATTCAATTAATGCAATGCAATGCGCACCTACAGGTTACGAAAATGAGTAATTAGAAAGATTATGGACTAACCTTTTAGCTGCAGGAACATTAACAAACAAAACACATTCATAATATTTTGAATTATTTTGTCCGCGTGAAGTATTCTTCGGCGTTTTGTCATAATGAAAACAAATGCTTAACAATCTTCCAATTTGTCATGTGTTTATTTCACTTTGACACTAATTTTTTTAGCAAGTAAATTAGTTAAGGCACGGTTAAAAATCATCAGGCTGCATTTTTGTCTTGTTTAAAGGATAGGAAATAACTTTAATTAATTTTGGTAAAGGCTAACAATTTCACAGACAATGGGTTGAGAGATCAACAAACGCAGCGATGTTGCCAGTTCAGAAAATTAATTTAAGACGGTAGATAAAAAGCAACCTGAATAAGCACTCAAAAGGAGAAAATATTTATTCTTTCAAGCTGTAATTGTTTCTTAAATTTATGTCATATTTAGTTTGAAGTCTAATAGAAGACTTCAAACTTAAAATATACATGAAATCATAATTTTGTACATCATTAATCTACGAGATTGCGCTAGTTGTACGAACCTCTATGTTTTTGGTGGTCAGCAGACAGGTCGACACTACTGTCTGAAACCGGATGTAATTGAAATCGGTTCAGTAATTTTCACTCGGAGAATACCTACTAAATACTAATCTCACGAGGGGATCCATAGATACTTACTAGGTACTTACACATTTTGATAGTTTCTCTTTTTCGTTCTTCTGCTGTAGTCTGGTAAAAAGTACTTATTATAATAAGTGATAGAAAATAAAATGATTCGTGTTTCCATTTAAGTCGGCGCAACTAAGTTTACACTAGGGGCGGGTTTAAGTATGTACAGACGCCAGCACATCAAGCTACTACAATCTGTCAGATTTCTTTAATAGATTTTCGACTTTATATATAATGCATTAGGTTCAAGGTAGTTTGGGAAAATCTAACGGTTTCGGGTAGCTTGACCTGCTGGCGTCTGTACACTCACAATCTATCGAACATGCACATGTCTACGCTTCAACCGTTGGGCTATTGGCAGCTGCTTCATTTTTTTTCTTCTCAGAAGGAACGCTCAATCGCAAGCCAGGGTTGAAATATGAAATCAGTAATAATTTTGAATGCCCTAATTGCGGTTGGAACTGCTGCGGATTTAAGCCTTTGTCAAAGTCCTATCATCTGCTTCGAAGTGGATCGTTTAATTACCAAGTTTAAGTAGCATCGAGAAGTGTGAAGTTTTGTAAGGATTTTAGTAGATACATGGGACCTCAATATAAATAATAAATAGATAGGTAAATCAAAAAAATAGAAAGGTCAGGTCGCTCGCAACCGGCGTGCGTGTATGACCAGATGTATGAACGTGGATGAGGCCAAAGACGTATGCAAGGATCGTAGCAGGTGGCGTTCTATGGTTTCTGCCTACGCCCATGGGAAAAGAGCGTGAGTTTATGTATGTATGTAGATAGGTAAATGGTGAAGTATAGCTGTTTATAACTTGGCGGAAATACAGGGCCGCAGCTATGTTAATTTGTCGAGTAAATTCTATTTCTATTTCACAAGGAGCTCTACCACTATTACATAAACGCCAGCTAAGCAAGATTCCAAAATAACTCCGCGAAACAATAACGCTTACTGCACCAAACCTACTAAGCGTTTTAAGCGCTCAATTATCTCTAAAACACGCGATGTTTGTATAGAACAGCACTAAATAGTGCTTGTTTCGATTTGGCTCGCTGCGAAATTGACTCGATTCTCGATCACCAACAATAACAACTAAGCACCGCACTATTCAATGCAGCCACAGCGCGATTGGCCGCTTTAAATGTTAAACTTGGTCCAACACTGCCAATTAATAGTTTAGCGTTAAATATGTATTACAATAATTTTGGATAGATTATGATCTAAACTCATCTCTGGTTTCCGAAACCGTTTTCAATTTTAGATAAAGAAAGAAAGACCAACAAAAAAAAAACAATTGAAAGTTAGTGTAGTGTAGTAGTTTTCGGGAGTTATATTTTGGTTTACCGATAACCAACCAGGCTAATCATGAGGGTCAGTATGACTAGATCACTGATATCTACACAAGAACTTCCCTTTTTTGAAGTCGGTTCAAAAGGCGAAAATACAGGGCGACCTGATCGCTAGACTAAGCGCAGTACCTACAACGCAATACCTACTTACCTAAGCATTACAAATTAGGAATGCAAGTTCTGACCATACGGGCAAGGTGTCCAACACGCAAGTACGGTACGTAACAATAAACTATGGCCGATGCGATGTCACCCGACAGTAGCCGTCATCAGCCGACAGGAGGCGTGACACACTTCGTGCAAATTAGTGTCGGGCGTGATGCCACCGCAGGCAAACTGACTGCGTTACTGTGGACTCAATGTGATTTCAATGTCAAAGGACCTCTAAACGGAACATGCCTGCTGTTGGCGGTACAGTTATCTAGCTCACCTAGCTAAAGGCTAAGCGATAGCGATAGCGTTACCTAACATTTATTTTATAGAAATAAGAAAAGCTTGATACGTACAAAAATAACGACAAAAAGAAACAGAACGGTAGAACCTTTATATCGAATTTTAAGCAACTTAAAATCTTAGAAATATGCGTGCAAATTATAAAATCCGGTCTCAAGTAATCAAACATGAAACAAACAAGTGAAGCTCGCGCCTGTGGCACGACGCGCGACGCAATCGGCTTCGCCTGAGGTCGTGCACAGGCCGTAAAACAAGGTGTGTGGCAACTCTAACAATTAACTTTATGTGCCCCTGTTTTTTTATTTAACGCACCTCCAACTTGTGCTGTTATTAAATCTAATTGTGTAGACTATGTCGACATCGTTCGTTAAACACGGATTTCATTGTTGGCTGCGGCAGAATCGTGGGGCGTGTGACTTTTCTATTCTGTGTACGGAAATAGTAATTTCTGAAGAAATTAGAGGATAATTGTTTGTTCGTTTGTGCTTTTATTGAGTTATGTTGTAAAGTAGGGGAATTTTTCTAGTTGTTAGTTGAGAATAAAATTCTTTTCACGGCTTTTGAAACTTAGTCTAGGTAACGTTTTGTATACTTTTGTTTTTAAAAATATTTAAAAATGTATAAATAAAGGATTAAAAGAATAATTAAAAATAATTAATTAATTATTATTCGTAATTATTAAAAAATATATATAATTTTTATTATTATTGGATGAATATAGGAATAATAATTTATAAATAATAATTAATTAATAGCCTTGGAGCCCTATATAACCACCGGTAGCTTGGACCCTGTTCCCGACACTGGCGGACCGCTATTTTTTATATTTTTAAATGTATTTGTTTTTTTTTTAAGAAATATTTAAAAATGTAAATTAATGTGTAGTAATCTACACATTAGTTTACATTTGAATACAACATGCATAAACGGAATACTAATAAAAAAAAAAACGAGATTTAAATACATATTACAGAATAATAAAATATGAACCTAGTTGATGAAGTTGCAGCAAGCGCGACTGCTGAGGATGAGGTTCGAGGGTTCGATTCCTAGATCGGGAAAAGTGTTATTGGGTTTTCCATGAATAATTTCTAAGTAGCATCCAATGAGTTCGGATTTCTACCGGGTTGATCGCCATGGGCTCACCCCCTATTCAGTGGAACTTAAATATAACTGGTGAAATGTGGGTATGGGATGTTTTGCTATGCTAGGTATGGCCGTTGAAGCCTTAAGGTATGGTCTACTACTGGCCCCCATACAATTTCTATAAGCTTATATGAGATTACATTCCGAGCGAGTCAGCAATGTCGCGGCAGCAATGTAAGCAAACCACCTAAGTGGCAGCACTGCGGCAACAGCACTGCTGCTTGTTGCCGAGTTCGCAATCTTACCTTACCTCTACTTCTGTCTAGCTTTAAATAAATAAATCAGTAAAATGAAATACAATTTTAATACTTATTCCGTATTTTCAACCAAGAGTACAAAGCTTGGGCTACCTTTATATTAAGAGACATTAAACTCATACTGAAGTGCCTCACCGAATTAATTAATTAAGCTATATTATACAGGCTGAAGTTTTCAACAGGGTCGCATTGACAGCTACCTGCCAATGTTTGACGGGTAGTATTTCAAGCATATAACTTACCTAAACATTTTGAAAAATGATAAATAATCATCAGTCATCATCAATAATTTTGACAGAATTCTTGTTTTTGTTTCTATGCCGATTTATAAAATATAATCTGCAGCTTCATTCACAATTTATTTCAGTTTTGACAACTTTTAAAATAAAATAGGCTTCTAACCAATGTACTCTTCCCTATGGTAACGGTTAGAGCTGTCATTAAAGAACTCACCCTGTACCTGTATTGAAATGTAGATTTAGAAACATGAAGAATCTGCAGTTGTTTCATTTGTTTTTTGCAATTATGAAAAAAAACGTTGTAGAATTCTAACAACGAACTCTTCCTTCTCTACAGTAGGTTAGAGCTGTCAGATAACCAACTCATCCTGTATATTGAAAGGTTCATGAAGTGTGTAATGGCCGTTGACAGAATTAATAATCTCGAAGAGGGTGTGAGCGTTTCAAATGATATCATTATACGCTATTATTCGGATGATGAAATTAATTACGTACCTACATAAAATTTACATATTTTCTGCTGTGCCGTGCAAAGCTCTATCGTATTGAACGAGGTGGAGGTAATCTGTTTAGAGGTGCTTTGTCAAGCGATAATGTTGCCAGTTAAACTTAATATTTTATTTTGATTCTGCCTTGTCAGCATTATTATTGTTTTGTTTTCGTTTGTATTCTTTGTTGTTTTTATCCAGAAGTAAAACTTTTGCCTAAATAGATAGGCTTTGTTTAAATGTTTAAAGCTCAGACGATCTCCATATGCCAATATTTTCTCTACTGTTAAGTAGTACCTATTTGGTATCATTAGACAAAATCCGGGTGGTACGGTCAGCAACAAAAGCCTATGAACACCTGAATCTTTAATTCATGCTTTTTGAGTAAAATATTCAAACGCAGCAGAAGTAAAACTTTACAACATTTAGCTAATATCTATGAAGTGCTGAATGTTGGGCCACAAAAGGTAGGGTGAATGAAAGGCAATTAATTGCGGGTGAAAACGTTGAGTAGGATAGGAATGTAGATAGCTATAAAAGTGGGGGAAGACCAAAGAAACGATGTATGGATTGTGAGAAGGATGATATGGCTAGAAAGGACGTGACTGCTGAGATGACGAGAACCTAATAGAAAAGTATGGAAGAAGAAAACATGCTGCGCCGACCCCAAATAAATTAGGATCAGAGCATGAGAATGATGAATGATAATAAGGTACTGACAATCAGATATTGATGATGTACGTATTTATGTTAGTGTTAACGAAATTTTGTCGCTAATAATACCTAGTTCCACAAAATTGATGCAGAGCCATGAACAAACTAAGTACATCGCAGATACGCCATAATGTGTACCAGCTAAGTAATAGTTGGCGCTCGTTTACGCTACCATTGTCAAAATAATGGCGGGCCCCGCCATTTGGCGACTGGATACGGGGTCACATTACACCAAATGGTTAATTAAAATATCTACGGTTATTAGTGCGTGTATCCGAACTGTGAAATGATTTTGGTGAAATGGAGCAATGAAAGAGCGTAAACGGCTGGCCGTTGAATGAACCTACTCATTATGTTAAAGTAATGCATTTTATAGACTGATATAGACTTTTTAATGAAGGATTCGGTACCATTATCTTTGTGAAAGCGAGAGCGACCAACATTTTCTGAAATACACATTTAAGAATTTTGAACACCTTGTGAAAGTCTCCGATCTACGATTTTTTAGAAACTTGATAGTAGCTCCCCTCTCCCAAGCGTTTGAGATAAATTACTTAAAAAAACTCACAAATATATAATGGTTGGCATTTTTAAAATTAATTTATAATTAAAATAGAAATTAATTATAATTCGTTCAAATAAAATGTTAGAAATGACTTTTTAATAGCTAAATGACGTCAATTTCAGTAAAAAGACGTAGAGCACGATGTGCTCTTCTTTAAGTAATGGGGTACTTAGACTTAAATTTGAAACATTTTACTATATACTAATAATACTATATACTAGTAATAGTGTATTAATTGTTGAGAGCCAAATAAATAAAAGACGTCGATTATTGACACGGCAAATCTCAAATCGGCATCTCGAGTCCACAAGTTCAATTATTTTGGTGTGGGCCAGTGTGGTGCCTTTTTCTTACCAGTCGACGGTGAGCCAACCAGGGTTCTGAATACTAGGCGCTTTGTGGTGCAATTTTTTTAATTTTTAATCATATTATTGGAACTCCCGCCTGGGGCGGGTGCCCCGGTTTGCCCCCACCTAAATCCGGGGCTGGACTTAAGTATTTTCGGACTGAATTAAGAACAGATCATATCATTTGACAAAAGTTCGGCATATAGACATAGACTTTTTGTTATCAACCTCCTTTATAACCAAATTAAAAACAAAACGGGATTTTGAAATTTCCACGACATTTTTAAATTCGGAATTCTTTACTACTTACGCTTGTATGGTATGGATTGTGTACGTTCTAAATTGAAAAAGCATTACTCAAGTGTTATGTTAAGTCACGTAGAAACTTAATAATATTACGCTTAAGAACTTAAGTGGGGATAATAGATGTCTTTACACTCGAGACAATAAAACACTTAGCGTAAGTTCTTCGACATGGAACTTGAATTAAGTGAGCGGATAGCGGTAATGAAATCCAGCCCTGATTACACGAGAGTATTAGAATCGTAATTTATATTGTGCCTTTTAAGATCATTTGTAATTTCTGTTTTGTTTTCAGTTACGTAAGTATGTCACAATGCTGCTTACTCCTGCATGGTGCTTGTTGTCACGTGTCACAAGAGCTCAGCCATATTGCCTGCTGACATGTGTTAGCACTCCTCCCGCAAGATGGTGCCTGAAGTAGCCACAGGGGCTACTTCAGGCACCATCTTAATTAGGTAGGCCTATATAAGTAGTGCGACCACTCTAAATGTGTTGGTATGGCAGTTGTGTATGGTGTCGGACGTAAAGAATAGCACCATCCCATATCTTCCCGTGGGTGTCGTAAGAGCCGACTAAGGGACTTACCAGAGAATGAGCAGCAGCGTTCTCTGTGCTTTTGTAACAACCGTACTGCGATCGCCAACCCACCTGCCAAGCGTGGCGATTATGGCAAAACCCCCCGTTTCAGGAAGGCCTATGTCCAGCAGTGGACGTGTTTCGGCTGAAATGATAATGATGATGATGACTTCAAATGTGCAGTTCAAGGCAACGATGCTTGTCAAAAAAATGCATCAATTTGATATGTATGTCAAACTTTGTAAGTAAGTACATTTATTTTAGTTATGTATTTTCTTCTCTTAAAGTTGGTTGAAGTGTACACATAATATGGCCCTGGCTAATTAAGATGAGATGCGTAGAGCTTTCGTCGAAGGATGCCATCGTTCTGGTAAGAAATAACATCATTCTAATTTTCACACCGATGTGTGATTTTTTTTTCAGCTAAATTCCTGAAGCCAGTAAGAATTCTACCAATATAAGTTTTTTTCTAAAGTTCTACAATTACCATCATAAACAATATTTGCCTGCTTCAAAACCTCCTTTTTAATTCCTGTGTGGAAAATTAATGAGTGCTTTACAGCGATACAGCGCTTCACGGCCGATGTGCTCTAAGTGGACCAGACAGGTGACTCTGGTACGCTTGCTACAATTTTACGCCACATTGCCACCAACATATGGCACTACTGAGAGTTTAAAATGAGCCCTCACTGCGGAATACTGAAATAGTAGGCTGTTTTGAGAACTACTTTTTTTTTTTCTTTTTGGCATTGTGTGGACTGTATATTTCGTACATTGGGTTTATTTCTAAGTTGTTAGGTTTGTGATTTTGGTTAAAGTACGGGCTGGTCCTTTATCTAAGTTTTTAAGTGCATACTGTATGCACTTAAAAACGTAGATAAAGGATCAGCCCGTCCAGCCAGCAGTTCTTTATAGCACTGTAACAGTGCTATAAAGAACTTTAGACGTTCGAATAACGTTTTGAAAAAACAAGATGGCGATGTAAGTTCCGATTTTGGCCCTAGTAATTAGGGATCTTGTATCCCTAATTTCTATCAATATAGAACCACACCAAAAACTCAAATTCTTTTAATAGTGTCAGTTTTTATGTCTTGTTCGCACGTCAAAATTAAAGTAATTGAATTAATTAATGGTTTGTAAACGGCAAAATGTAATAACAATTTACCTTTTGTTCCCAACTATGACTCCGAGCTAGCCGGAGATTTTCGTCTTCTATTATAACTGGGTTAATAAACAACGCTACGACAATGCTAACAAGATCAAAGTATTTATACAGGGCGCTTAAATTAGAGTTAATCTTATTACTGCGTTAATATAAATGAAATTACGCGATTTACATGATGTTTGACTGAAACAATGTTGCAAGCGGTAGCCGGGTACAAAACAACGGACTTCTGGCTTAACTGGGACTTCTAGTTTGTTAAGGATTACATTTTTAAAACAAGTATAGTGCGGTTCAAACTAGTTTAGTTGTTAAAGTAGGACAGTGGGACTGTGAATAGATGTTTACATGTTGTTTCCGAATCATTAGAATTGTTAAACCATAAGGAAGAAAGTTACAACAATCAGTCTCACCAAGGAGTATCGTACTACCCTTTATCTGGGCTGAGAAGGTCAGATAGGCAGGCGGTCCTTATAAAATGCTGGTAGAAAGACTAAGAGGGCAACACCAAAATGGTTGGGTAAAATAGCCAACCAAGCAACAGGATAAGTAAGATGATGAAGAAAAAAAGTAAAATAAAAGTCAAAATGAATTATTCAAATTAGGCTGATCATCAGCACTTTTTGAACGTCAAAATGTCTTTTTAAACGTATTAGAGAAGTCCCACAAAACGCTCGCCTTCCACCGTAATAGCCCTTTTTTTAACGGATAGGAAATCATCAAATGACTTCTCCCGCTCCGCCACCTCCTTCGCTAGCATGACTGCTTCGCAGTAGGAGGTGACGGCGTCCCATTCCCTCTCGCTCTGGACCATGGCTTGGACCAGGGCCGGACGCGATAGGTCGCCGCCGCCGATCGCCGCTACGAGGACACGGCGGTGCTCCGCCCAAGCGGGGCAGACCTCCACCGTGTCCTCTGGGCGATACCGTACCAGCCTTTCGAGTTATAGTTGCCGTTCCAAAACATAAGTAGGTCTCTATTCGTTTTGGGAGACAAAGGGAAAGATGAGATGAGACGAATACTCTATCGTTCTATTAATGAAAACTACCAATCCTCCAATTAGCCTGTTAGACCAGAGACCATCATCATCATCTACTTAACCTTTTCCCAATTATGTTGGGATGGGCTTCCAGTCTTACCGGATGCAGCTGAATACCAGTATTTTACATGGAGCGACTGCTTATCAGACCTCCACAACCCAGTTAATACTGGGTTATACGATACCTCTTGGTAAGACTGGTTGTCAGATTTTTTGGGCCACTGAATACCTGTGACGACTGTTAAAGATGTACAAATGACAGCCGGGACCAACGGCTTAATGTGCTTTCCGAGACACGGAGGAAACTCGGTATGTAATGGGTGTTCACCCTTCCACAGACCAACCTAGGCAAGCACGGCTTAACCTAAAGATCGACCCGAGCGGCTGTAATTATTTTGCCACAAGCTCCTCAGACCAGACCAGAGACTAATAGTAGAATTTAAGCGGTCAGTTCCACTATCGTTCGTCCGCTCGCATCACCCCCTCCTGAACGGTAAGTATTTGTGGAGCGGTTATCGTTTCGTTTATGTCCACACAAACTGTCATGGAAGATTATTATCGCCACTTTAAGTATCAATCGCGGTGTGAGCTTCCAGATTACGGTCTTAGAAATTGTTTGGATAGCGTTAGTTGGTCTTGTAGTTAATATACAACGCTCTTATCTGCTTTTTCTCACTTAGTTTATAGTATTCTTATTCTTTATTGCACACCAATAAAAGATATGCACAAAAAATTAGGTTATGTACAACGGCGAGCTTAACCTAGAATTGGGTGTTCTTACAGTAAACCTTACCTCGATTGAGAGATTCGCAGAAGAGGATATACCTACGTGCACAAACAGTACATTTAAAAACATAAATCAACTAATTTTATAAACTAAACTAATACATACAATATAATATACGTAATGCATATACAATACAATAGGTATTATAAGTATTATAGTACTTAATACGTACGTACGTATTAAATACTATAATACATACTATCATCATGTTGACAGGAAATAATCTTTAATAGTACTTTTTTTTTTGTTTTTACTAGCCTGCTTTTATAGTACTTACCCTTCTTATTATATATTAATTAATGACTAACATATTTTAGTGGAAGCTCCGTTCCTCAAAAGCACACGTGAAAAAAGACTTTTACAGAATAACTTGATTTCTTATACAGCTTAAGTGTCAAAGGTACGTCTTGTCTAATTCGGTACTTGGGCCTCTTTGGTGGCCACCTTAATCGCAGCATCAGTGGCGTTTTTAGTTTTAGTCCTCTAAGCAGCGGTAGGAAACCTTTAGACATACCAGAATAGTGGGCCTTGGTCTAGTCGGGAGCACCGAATTCACAATATGTTTCGGAAGGATCGCCAATCCCCCATTTTACCGAATTGTGTCCGCCGCCGCCTACTTAGACGCGTATTCGATTGACTACCTTAACTTGTAAGCTTTAATCATTGTCTGTAAGCTTAATCAGTAGCTAAAAACGCCACTTTGCTAAAGAGGGCAGTATTATACCAACTATAGTCTATTGTACGAACCTAATGGAGCTCCAAGTACCTGTGTCGCTTAGAAATCTCTAGTTTCAATGTTCTAGATAGCAGTTATTTGTCACTGTCTTCAACAATTGATACTGTCATAACTCACAACACACTCGGGCTCCACGGCCTCCACGCAGTACTTACACGTAAGATATGTCCTGTCACAAACGTGTCCACGTCCCAAAAATGGGACGGATTCCAAAAAGTTCAATCTCATCCTCAGAGTCTTCCATCATAATAATGTAAGCCGACTTTTATTACAACAAAAAGCCAGTAATGCTCGCAAAAAAATGATAGTTCGCGAGATACGTGGCGTATGTGCGGCCACAGCTCAGTAGAAATGACCCAAACATCGTGTACGAATACTAACAATATTTACAGCGGCTATTACTAGCCTTTTATGTGACACAAATGCTGGTCGCTGTAATCTGGGACAGTTTTTACGAGCATTTTAAATAATGTCTAGTGGTTGCAGGTATAAATCACAGACACAATAGTTGCAACATTTGCATTAAACGACGCTTTGTATCCCACATTGCTGTCATTTTAATTTAATATTAAACGTGTCCCACTTAATTTATTTTAAAGCGTTCCGCACTCGTGTGAAAAAATGCTTTAGCGGGACTGTTTGATTAATTTGATCAGGTTAAAGCTTTACAGTTTTAAGTGAATGTTACTCATTATTTAAGGCTATATAGTCTGCTTATGCAAAACTAGAAAATGCACTGCAAATACAAAAACAATCGAGTGGGTGGGGAGCTCCCCTATGACATGCCCTACTCTAATAATCTGATATTATGCTAAAGATGTTACCCGTATCAAATATTTGCGGCGCGAGAGATCTCTTTACCTCTTTTGAACGCCTAATTTACCCAACAAGAGGGACTTTCATGTACTTAGAAATACAACTTATATATATATTTTGCACTAAAAACAACTGAAATTAACAAATGAATTTAGTCAAAGAAACCTTGTTAACGGTCTGCGCGAATATTTGGAGGGGCTGTCAATTTTCGTAAACTGGGCACTTAATTACTACTAGACATCCATTTTGTGGCTGCAGTGTACTGAAGGAATAGGTCGTAATTGCAACTAAGACGAGCACTGCATCGACTGGTGACTTACTGTTACTGGTGGTTCACTGTTCAACGACTGACGTTATTTACCGATAGGAAACACATTCATATTATATGATAATTGTGACTTAATAAAAGTACCTTATCTTCACTTCTTCAGCAAAGACACACCTTCCATCCCCCAAAAAAGTAAAATACCTAACTACACTAATTAATTACTCTATTCTCATAAAACTTACTTGGAAAACAAAGAGCTTAGAGAATATTGGGCGCAATGATAACATACATGGAAGCGAAGGGCTTCAATTAAGAGCACTACCTCTATTAGCCGGCAAGACGCGCTTTACTGGCAATAACCGGCTATAACCGGCTGTAACCGGCTGTAACCGGCCCCGGCCGCTGTCGACAAGGCTAATCCGGATAAATGAGACGCGAAAGATGACATCCACTCGCTAATTGGAGGGCGGAATTAAGTGTGCACCTTGAGAAAATGTTATTAATTTGCTTTTTCTGACCTACCTTGTATTATATGATGCTCAGTTGTTTTTGGATTGGAAAATGCGTATTCCCAAGTACTTACAGTCGACGGAATGCTTTCTAAACGTCACAGAATTTGATGAAGGAAGAACTAATTTGATTCTCAGCTACTCTAAGCAAGCTGCCAACATGCGCAGATCGCTGGTCCTCGCGGCAAGAAGGCGAGTTCCATCATCGGCTACTAACATGATAATGATCGCGGGTGGTCATGGCGCTTGCAACAGCGTGGAAATATCGGGAGCTCAAAATAATTAACAATCACAGAAGATATCCTGTAAGTGACAATATAAGTTTATCGGCTACTTATATTCATAGGCTTTGTTGACATTCGATATCTTATATATTTTTTAAACTTTTGATAATTTATCATTTGGAATGGATGATCTA
Organism: Lycophotia porphyrea; assembly: GCA_950005105.1. Lineage (NCBI taxonomy): Eukaryota > Metazoa > Arthropoda > Insecta > Lepidoptera > Noctuidae > Lycophotia > Lycophotia porphyrea. Next base: position 1,270,404 of record OX465392.1, read on the forward strand.
AGTTAGTTAGTTTTTTTAAATAAGTAATTTTCGAATACAACTAGAGTTAGTTTCATTTACGTTTAGAAGAGACGCTGAATTACGCTTCTCTGTGGCAATTTTTACAAACATTAAAGGGCTAAACTGTTATAAAATGCATAAAGCTTTAACCTATCTCTAATATTTTACTGCCACCAAGTAAAGCAACCAATCCAATTCTTCCTTCAATCTTATAATATCGCCCTCCTCATAACATATGAAACTTCTCACGCTGTTTACTCGCAAACTACTTAGAAACCACTGAGAGGATCGGAGCTATCGTTGCAAGTGGATAACTTAACTCGCTAGGTACGTCTGCTGTTTGTCTAGAGTTGTGATGAATGCTTCTTGCCTTCTTTGTCAATGAGTGGTGCGACTTAGTTGCGAGTTTTTATGCGAATTAGGAAAGATATGTATAAAATTGCGCGTAAGAAGTAGCTCTTTACTGGTCAATCATAGCATGTAGTTAGATTAGTCTACGATCACAACTTAATACCTGACGAGCGAGGTAGAGAATACACCCACATTTCGCCAGTTATATTTAAGTCCCTTTAAAAGGGGAGAGCCTATTGCCATCAACTGGGCATAGTCCTAAACTTCAGGCTACAGCTGATAATGTTTTGGCTGAAAAACCCAACAGCATTTTGCCTGATCTGGTAAACGAATTCAAGACCTCTTGCCATCGAAAAAATTTAAAACATAATATTTCAAATCCGAATGGCTGTTTTACATTCGTATGATTTCACGTAAACTCTTCGTCGATTTAACTTGGAAACAGAAAGTTTCGAACTTGTACTTTCTGCCAAGTTTCAGTCATACACGCGTACCTACAACTTTTCACGGGTCATTAGTTCGAAATATCTTGTTTTCACTGAACATTGTTGAAGAAATAATAACGCTTGAGCCTCTTTGTTTGAGCTAAAGAAAATGGTTTATGCCTGATATAAAACATTGTATTTTTTTTACGAATAAAAACCTGCTCTCAAGTTGCACCCATAAGTAACGTTGTTGAAAATACTGTTTCTGAATGGTAATTTTCTTTATTCCAGTCAATCATACAATGCTCAATCCCAGCATTTAAAATGAGCGTGACATCGTGTATTTATTGTCACCTTTGAGATATCGCGAAAGAATCATGTTTTAAAAAATCTAGAACATTTCGCAATTTTCCTTTTTCGTTTTATTGTGTGTTTGAACCGACGGTAAACTTTTAGAAAATTAAACACATGATTACTGCGTTGCTTCCTCTTTTAGGCTGCGATAGTTTTTTGGAAAAGAGGAAAAGAAAGAGCTTACAGATCCCTTGTCACACATTACAATATGGTTTTTCATAAAAATATATTCCGAACACAGTTTCCAAACCCCTATCCACATACTACCACCAAACACAACTTAAAACAAAATCTATTTAAAGGGTCCAGTGTAAGGCATTAAGATAAAAAACAAAGATAAACATCAGCGCGACTTTATTATATGTCGCGATATCCGTGTAACAACCTCACGGCTTGGCCACGACTTCACGAGCTACACATTCAAGCTAGTCGCGTGTTCTGACAGCGATTGTGGAGAAAACAAAAGAAACTACTGTCTTCGCGTCACAAAATGTGCGTGATAAAATAAAAATTGTAATAAAAAAAGTGACAGTAACAAAAGTGTAATAAAATAAGCGTTATTCATCTTAGGTGGTGATTCACACTAACAACCTGAACAATCTTCCGATGCTATATTTTGCATGGGAAATGTGCAAAAAAATTGTTCCCCGACCGTTTTCCTCAGGAAAGTGGATCAGTTTGATTGTCTGAATCTCCACATAAAGAGATATTACGCTTACTCTGTTACACCCTCTATATAAATGAAAGAAACGGTTTACAGCATGCCGCGAGTTGAACAACACCTTGCGACGCGATGCTCTTTCATTTGTTTTTACCGTGGGAACCGTCGCTTGAGCGCATAGATCATGGCCCAGCGGTAAGAGCGTGGCTACATGAAGGGGCCCCGAGACGACACTTGTTCATAAATTAAGAAGAGCCCCACTCATTCCCGTCTTATCTTTATGAGGGTCCCTGCCCACTAGCCGTGGAATTAAGTAATCACACAACATACTACTGAAGTTGATCTTGAGAGGCGAAAAGAGACTCTAAAGACGTCGTTTTGTTGTAAATGGTTTGGGAACTCAAATTGAATTTACTTAATTAATATTTATGTTTAGTTGAGTCGGTCTGATAGTCAATCCTTTTTCGTAGAGGCAAAGAAGGAATTCCAAACCTGTATACCCTATTATTAAAGGGTCAATTACGTTTAGCTAGGCGTATATCTAATTTGCGCCTCAACCCTAGTTTTTCCTACTTTTATCTCAATCTAATTGGAGTAAGTATATATACATATTTTTTTTTTTCGGATTGGAAATCATCGAACTAATTCTCCCGCTCTGGGCAGAGCGGAAGGGGGGGTGCCAGACTTGTACTGACTAAAACCCATCCATGTTTCTTCCTTTCCCTTTGTGTTCCAGGGCCGCGGTATGTCTTTCGAACAGTCGCGCAGCCCAAGTATAATTTTCCTTCCACACTTTATTAGCCGACATTTAAGCTAGTTTTTCACACAAGACATCTCCACTGTTCTTTTCTTTGGTTTGTCTATTTTCACACATTCATACCAACTCGGTTTTTGTTGTCTCCTTATTCCACTACAAGTCTTACCGCCATCATTGTTGGTTCCATTTTTAAACTAAATTCCTATGACGTCACACATGTTCCTCATTTCAATGCTTTTTCGTAAAAGTAAGTCGTGTATGTGGTCGGTGTGCATGTTTGATCGTGTCACCGGTATGGGGGTATCGTAAACATGTTCACCACGAGTTCTGTTTGAGTTCGACGCTGGAACTCTGTCCCTGGAACGCGAAACGAGGCTCGATGGTGAATATACACGTAAGTCATTGTATAACTATAACATGTACAAAATTCGCATAGTGTAAAGACTAAGGTTCCGAATTTTAAAGAAGTTTATGTAACATTTTTAAGATGCACGTCACAGTCTTGATCTTTTTATTGGTTGCTTATAATTACCAGGTTCTGTCCTGGCATTTAGAATCTAGTACAATGATTCTGACCCTTTTTTTTCGGATGAGAAATCCTCAAATGACTCCTCTCGCTCTGTAAGGGAGTGTCAGACTTGTACTGACTAAAACCCATCCATGTTCCTTCCTTGCCCTTTGTGTTCCAGGGCCGCGGTATCTCTTTCAAACAGCCCGCAGCATCCATAAACCCCTGGGTTGAAGGTTTCCTATGCTGTTTGCCCCTGTCTCCGTTCATGCCGGTTATCACTCCTTCGACAGAAGAAATCTTGCGTGCTAACTGATATGGGAGATTGCGATGAGATCCCATTATAACTGAATGATGATGGATAATGACGCATCCACATTGTTTCTATGCTCTTCGCTCCACCCACTTAGTCTCCTTGTAAGTTTGTTGTTGTTGTCTTTATTTTAATTGAAAGGCTGTGTTCTTTCGCCGACTTGCATCACAATGGCGATCGAAAGTTTTAAGTTATTATGATATGGAAAGTTTTTGCTAAACAGCAGCAGATAATATTACTTAACCTAGCTATATTATCAGACATTACCGTCTTTCCCATCGAGACTTATAATATAACATAACTTATCATAACATAACATCACGTCTGTAATACCCGAAGGGTTTAGCAGAGGTGTACCTAATAGTACACTCACATTTGGGCAGTTATGTTTAAGTCCCATGTAATAGGGGGCGAGCCTAATGCCATAAACCCATCGAACCTGAACTCTCGAACTCGATACAAAACTGAACTCCTTGGACTAGTTTAGTTAGAGTCCAGGTTAATACTGTGTTCCGTAACTTCACCACAAACCAGTTTCCAGATATCTCAATCTTACCAAGGAAACTGGGTTGCGGAGGTCAGAAGGCAGTATCTTCATGTAAAATATTGGTATTTGGCTGCATCCTGAAATACTGGAAGTCGACCTCAACATAGGTGCGAAAATACTTGGCACTTAGGCAGGTAATGAACTTCAGATAGTTATATCTCAGTTTTAGATATTTATTAAAGTTATTAGGCTTGGATTTTGTCGTAAGTGTATCTACACTTACGCCAAAACTTCCCGCCAAAGCTTTACAAGGCAATCTTGCCTTGTAAAGCTTTGGCGGGAAGTTTTGGCAAAGCAACATGGCGGCCGGCCCATAAACACTATGATAACGGTCACATTACGTGCTATTTGCCTGCATTATTAATGTACGGCCCATTCCACGGTAATAGAACTGCTGGTTTTCATGGTTGCCGAATTCTTAATGAGGTTAGGATTAGTCTTTACCTTAGTGGATTTAAAAATAGTCTGTAGACAACTAGAGGTTATGCAAAGCTTGGGTTCTAAAACTGCACGTTTCCGTTCTCGGGAGGTAATTTTTGCCGATTTCGATTCAAAGCTGAATCGCCAGTAGTTTTAGCTGTAGTGCATAACGTTGAAACTGCTTAGAATCGGAAACTGAAACATAAAACGGTTTGCGTTTTCAAAAGAACGTTTTTCTGAAATACTCAAACTCAAACTCAAACTCAAAAGCATTTATTTCAATTAGACCATTACAGGCACTTTTGAATGTCAGAAAAACAAATAAGGCTAAGCTACAGTCACAGACACAAGGCATAATAACTTGTGAAAGTACTGTAGTTGCCCATTCCAAAGCGTAGATCTCTATGGAGAAGAATGGGCAAGAAACTCCATGGACACTCTTTTCAATCAAAATATTGTACAAAATCTTGGTTACATCATTCATGTTGAGATTAAACATATGTGAGAACGATGTAGAAATACGTGCACGTTAAGAGCGTCCAGAGTAAAACATTATATCAACAATTTAAAAACAAAGTAAGTAGTTAAAATAAACCATGGCAGCCTAGAGATGACCAGTCCCAACTGACAGCGCCCGTTCACGGACATGACGCATGGATCAGCCCCATTCAGCTCAACCATATTGAAGGGAGCTAAATGACCCGACACACCCGCCACCATCAGCGAGACTTTTGAGTGAGCATGACATTCTCTCAGCCACCAGGGCAAATTCAAGTCAATGAAAGATAACTAAATGTAAATGGTAGCTTTACAGTACATAGTACTCACACGTGCTATGCAATTATATAATACTAAGAGATTGAATTTATACAATGCAAAGATATTATTACAATCTTCTGCAGCTTCCACAATAACTTCACATGGTAATAAATTAGTTTGCCCCTATGCATGTGGAGCAGGACCAGCAGTGAGCCAAGCATTTTTATCATCAATGTAATCCCCCAATTTATAATATGCTTGCCTACATAGTGTGCGTTTTATACAAGATTTAAATTTCGTCTCGTTTAGTTGTAGAATGTGGGGAGGTATTTTATTGTAACATTTTAAACAGTACCCCATGAAAGATGAGTCTACTTTAGCTAACCTAAAACCTGGCTGTACTAGTTCGTCCCTGTTTCTAGTACTATAGTGGTGCCTGTCACCTCTTTTACTAAATAAATGCAAATATGCTTTTGAATGAAAGGGCAAACGATAATAATTAATTATTATCTAACCAGTATCATCCACTGATGTCGAGGATCGAGGTCCCATTAAATACTCGAGAAAGAGTAACAAGGTCACTAAATGATTTTTTTCTGAAAACCAACACAAAAGACAAACAATAACAGGAAAACAGTTAAAAACAGCCAATATATCCAACAAATAAACCCGAACCCGCAACCAATCTAACAAACAGCAAACTAATTGCCAACAACGTATTTACATTTGTACAAACTACGAACGAAATCAATAAACAAAAACACGCGGCCACATTTAAATAGCACCGATAACTAAAACGCCTTGTTTGAAAACCCGTGAATCTGTGCTGAGAGTTATTGGGGTCCAGTTGCCATAAGATGGGGGTCACAACTCAGGGTCCCTTGTCAATTTACCGGCCGTATTTATGTCCAGCGGTGTCAAGTGATTTGAAAGTTTACTCCACCACTATTATTGCAATAAATCTGTTGGAGGCGCCGAGAGTGGTCGTTTGACAGGATTGGACGATGATTAATGTGATTTGTTATGATTTGATTGTATTGGATTCAATAGCTTAACGTGAATCAATTAATCAGGTGAAAACCTTGTTTGACAATCCCTTACTTCGATTTATTTTTCATCTTGTTTAAAGTCTAAACTACTAGATACTTTTGACAAGTTTGACCACCATTATATTTCAATTTCATATTGAAAGCTCATAAACATGTCGGGTCTCGGGTCCAGACAAATTGACATTCTATCAGCGATAAAGATGGTGGAAAAGTCAAAGATGTATTTCAGCCAATTCTGTTTAAAGTCATTATAGAAGCGGCACCTGAAACTGCAAATTTAAACTGGTCATATTGTACACAGCTCAGCAATCGCGCCACGCCGCTACTAGACCAACGTCAGCAGAACTTCAGTTTCCGCCAACGGTTTTTGGAGATTATTGGCTTAATGGTTTACGGTGTTTTACCATGACGCGTTTAAATTGTTTTAGCGGTTATTTCGTTTTCCCATGGGGGTGGTAAAGGAGGATTAATGAGCGAGGGCATGGGCAATGGGCAGTGTCCACCTGTGAACTAATAGCTATGGGGACGCGGCACGGTCATTTGTCATTGTTATGATAATATTCTATTACTTTCGTGAAGTTTGTTGTTTTTAAACACAGTATTAAGCCAGCCATAGACGAAAGCTGTGTAGGATAAATGATAAATGATGTTTATTTTGCAAGTAGGTTTTTACAAACACTTTTACACGTCATGTTTTTTAAAGCTAGAGGGGGCCGGTGTTTCGTACCTGACTACTCTGAGAAGAAACAGCCGAAACAAACTCAGAAGTCATAGTCTCTTTTAAAGTACAGACATAATCTTGGTTTACTCACATGAGGACTATGCAGATTAGTGTCTGAGATGGCCTTTGGAAGAAAGAACCACACAGATTTGAGCGGACCTGTCCAGTCAGTGCAAGCATTTGTCAGTTATCGTGAGCTCGACTTATAACTCAAGGAGCTCAACGACACGACGAACAATACCAAAGAAAGGACATTTGGGTAGGTCGCTTGTAGTGCTCAAACTGCCAGACAATCGTGGGAAAAATTAAAAATAAAATTAAAATATTACCCACATGGTCCTCACATTCACAGAAATTAAATAATATAAATTAATAATACTTCACAAAATAAATGTCAATAAAAAAACAAAAAAGAAACCTTTATGTCACAATAATAAAAAAAATAAAAATAAAAGAAATATAGTAAAATACTTAACGAAGTATTCCCGTCAAAAACATTGAATGTCAAAATTCACAATAGTAAAAAAAAAAAAATAATATGTAATAATAAAAAAAAAAGATAAAAAAATTCTTAACAAGGTAAGTATTCCAATCAACTCGTTTCATGTCACAGTGTAAAAAAAGAAAGGAACTAATAATAAACAAGCGAAGTCCGAAATTTTGACATTCACAGAGCAAATTACATTGGAGCAGCTTAATCCCATGCCTGGAGAAGACTGAACAGGTATCTTTGGAATGGAACTCGGTTTTGCATGCACATTTAAAACTGTCATGCATAACCTAGCGTGTGTGGGGCACAACGCGCAATAGCATAGAAATTTTACGTGGATATTTTTTTATGATGAGCGGATTAGATGGGGACATGCCTAGGAGGGAGTCATAGTAGGTAAGAAAAATTAAATATAGACATATTATCATTGTTCATTCTTTCTATGTTTGTTTAAATTGAAGATCATGTGTTAAGTATATCACAAAGATGGGCTGCGGGACTGTTCGAAAGAGATACCGCGGTCCTGGAACACAAAGGGCAAGGAAGGAACATGGATGGGTTTTAGTCAGTACAAGTCTGACACTCCCTTGCACTCTGCCCAAGCGGGAAAAGTCATTTGATGATTACCCATCCGAAAAAAAAACAAAGTTTATCACAAAGATCATTTAAATTTGAGTTTGCCCGTTTTTAAGGTTTCGTACCTGAAGGATAACCAACGGAATCCTATTACTTAGCCTCCGCTGTCCGTCCGTCCGTCTGTCAGCGGGCCATATCGTATGTTCTATTTTAGGTAGACAGACAGTTGAAATTTTCAGAGAATGTGTATTTCTGTTGCCGCTCTAACAAAAAATAATAATTTATAAATTAAAGGGGGCTTGCTACGATAGCACCCTTTATGCGCGAGTCCAACTCGCACTTGGCCGGTTTTTTTTCTTTACTTTATCCAATTCATATTCTATTCTTGTTTCAGTCCACCCCTAAAGGACATGGCTAAATTGAAGTATGGACGACTGCCCCCGCAATGAAAACGCATGTATAAACACGGTACCTAGCAATATGTAATACTAAATAGCTGAAATTAGTATTTTGTAATTTAAAAAGGTTTAGGAACTTTTAATATTTGCACAATCCTAAAAACAAAATCGCAAATCGCCTACGACAAAGGTACAAAAACTTCAAACAATGACATTGCTATAAACTTTTATCTAGGCGTTTTAATGTGTCTGCGACGATTTTTATTGATAATTGTGTTTTTGACTGGCGATTTTGCACTAAGGTACTTGAAGTAAATATCTACATAGGGGTAATTGCAGCAAAAAAAACTTGATACAACGAACTTTCGGTATATAATCCCCAGCTCTCCAGCAAAAATCAAAATAATATAAGTAATCTGTTGTAAAACCTAAACTACTTATCCAAATGAGTTGAAATAAAGACAGTATTCACAGAGGTCAGTAGGTAGGCGAGCAAACAATAAGTCCAATAAACAAGCGAGGGTCAATGAAAATCCAAAATAAAAAGCACAACGAATAAGTAAACGGCAGAGCGTTCAAACGACGTCTGACGTTTTTTTTTCATAGAGATGGAATCTGATTTAAATCGATAAAATAATCGAATGGACTGAAAGAAAAAGAAATTGTTTTTGTCGACCTCGACGGACAGAAAATATGTATTAAGATTGTGCGCCTGAAGTGTTAGTAATATGCTTATCCAGATACAATTAATCAATTAAGTAGTTTCAGAAAATAAATCGTTTTGATAACTGTTATTAAATATCGATTGAAGTTCAACTTATTCGATTTGGCATTTTGGTAATGCAATATGTCTCTTCCCTAGCTGTCAGTATTCCTTGACCTTGTCATGTCAAACCAAAACAAAGCATAAATACAATTAAGAAACTTTTTTATGTTTATTAGTTCACGAAAGTTATAAGAAATTATTAAACACTAAATAATTCATGAATTAATATTTAAATATTACTGGTTAGTGTAAGGTTCCTATTTGTGCTAGTCATGTTGGGGGCAGTCGTTTAGCCATCTCCTTTCCATGGATTTGTACTCTTAATAAATAAATATCAACAAATGTTGTCCGAACACAATAATCTATCCAGAATATTTCAAAGTAAACATTCCTCACAAATTACATCCGAATCCGACAAGCCTCTCTGAGCTCACCGAGAATCCGCAGTTATTTAAATGTAGACCCAAGAGCGTTGTCACTTGAAGCGGAGTGGTGTGCCATATTGTCTTAAATCCGGATCACACAAGTTCCGGAGTTCCGTGGTGACAAGGGGCCTCTCACGTCCGTGGATGAGCAAACACAATGGGGTGAACGTGGCGAGGAGCACTGCAGCGCTTGGCTTGCAGCCTGCTAGAATGGTGTTGTTAGGAAGTGAATATTGACCTATGGAGTAATTTGTTTGATTGCAACTGGATAAGAGGTGTTATACAGGGTGACTCTTCACGAAGCCGTCAACCAAATCTTTGGGCTAAAAAATCACGTTTTACAGTAGGACTCAATGTAACGCGCTCAAACCATTTTGCTGATGGATGGATTAAATAATAAGGGGGCCCTGGAGGTGATATAAGTAAAAATCTTACATTTAAAAACATGTATTTAAAAAAAACTTGTGAAAAAGTTCGAACTTTGACCCCCAATATCTCCGTAACTAGAAGGTTCCCAGGTATGGTCTAGAACAAAAAAATGATCGCAATGACGGGGAGAACTAATGCCTTTCGGCTTCGTTAAGAGTCTGGTCACACCCTTTATACAGAAATCTCAGCAAACAAATATGCCATTTTATACTGAAATGCCAGAATTCCCAAATCAAAATATGTTAAACAGATATTTTGCTTTGTATGAATAAATTGGTTCAATTATAAAAGTTGTGTAAGCATGCTCGATTCGCCGATAAAATCAAAGTAAAATAAAATTCACAGTTACCTGTAAGAAAACCCGAGCAATATGGTGTTAAAAAAAACACATAGAGATAGCGTCCTGATCAAACCACAAGAAAATAAAGAGGATGTTTGTATTTATATTTACAGTCTGTTCATGGACTCAAGGACTCCACCAATCCCATTGAAATCCCGCAATGGTCCCGCTTGGCTTATTCTATAAGAGGAAACCGGTAGTGACGCAGCTACTCGGATAAGTGCACAATGTAGCTACATTCTCTTACGAATAACTAAAAAATAAAATGTACAAGGCTAACAGAACTTTGAATATTTTCAAAACACTACGAAGACTATTACTTATTTTCTTCCAGTCATTTGTCAGTTTGAGAAATGTACGCGGTTTATACAATGAAGCATAATTTTCTTACGTACGCATTAAAATCACGTAATATCATTAATTACAACACCGTAGTCAATATATTAGTGCTAACGAGCGGCCATTATCGCGCCTAAATCACGGCTAAATAGCTGGCAAAATAACAAAACTAACTAAACGCAATATATTACGGAACAATAGGAGTTAAACAATTCTAACCGAAATTAGAGACTTCATTTAACAATCGTTTAAATTTAGTGCGCCATTAGCGATCAACTGTGCGGAACATGGCCGTCCAAGTGTTGCCGCGGAAAAACAGAAAATACCAATTCACCCAATATTTACTTTTAAATGTTTAAAACGTAGCGGTCCGCTCAATTTACTACTTTGAAACGACCAAATTTCATTGATACCAATTTGTGCGGGCTACGTACACATAAATGTCGGATAACTGCGCTATATTGTAGCTATGATTCAAATTCACAAACTTATATACACAAAATTAAAACTTCATATAGCAAATACGGTTTGGAGTTCCCGCAGTTAAGTACAAATGTTACAATCGCATTCCCTATTATTGCCTTCGGACCAGCGGTGTACGTAACATTCCAACTGTTGCCCGCTCCAACAAATACCGCGTTGCTGCACTATTACCGATACATTATTACTTGACACACATTACAAACTAAACTAGTCCTTAACTCGACGGCACAAAGATTAGCGTGTGTGTCTTCCAGTGAATAGATGTCCTAAGTCATTGTTCAAACTGGATTGTTTTGGAACTGCGTTGTTACATAACTTAAGATAAGTCGTGTACACAAATAGTTTCATGAGCTACTGTAATTAAGGGTAAATTTTGTTTTATGACAGTCTGGGGACGTGAAGCCTGAATTACGAACTGTTAGCGGAGATAGTGGAAATGTGGGGAATTGGTTAATGCCTAAGTTTTGCGTAATTTTATAGCGCTGTAAAATTATTTAATGTTTATTAAGAGTTTATAACTGAGTTCGGAATTAGGTTTAGTACACTGGTGTTCGTTGGTTCAGCTAGTTTCCTTTCTTATCGTATTTACGTAATATTTGCCTTTTTTAGGGTGAACGTATAGCACCGAACAGATGACCCTATGCTGAGCAGTGGCGCTTGCGACCACTTTATCAACGAGGCATCATCACCATCATAATTTAATCAACAATTAATTCAGTCTCATCATCATCTTCCTGGCTTATCCAATTCTACTTGAGGTCGGCGCAACACGGTTTCTTCTTCCATTCTCTCCGGTTAGACGTCACGGCATCAATTAATTCAGTCTATTGCAATGACGGCATCTACGTAGCTACGCCCCCTCCGCCTCCTCCGCCTTACGCATTTAGCATGTCCCATCACCATCAGACACCTTTTGATGTTCAATGCGCGGTATCCATCTGCAGACTCGTTTGATGAAACGGCTTTCGGTCCAATGATGTATATTTATATATCATACCGCGCAACTTCGTCTGCGTCACATAATGCAATTAAATAATATTGCGACTATAAATTCAGATGTAAGCTATCCTATCTTTCAAGTTGGATCAAACTACACACACGGTGAGCAAATTTGATTGTAATCGGTTAAGTAGTTTAGGAGTGCATCGCGGACAAACAACGTGACGCGTACTTTATATATATTAAGATTAGGCCACAGTAAACACCACACAGGGAAACACATTACGAGCCAAAACTAGAGCATTTTAATTAACGCGGCATCGATAGTGCCGCGGCCTGTGTCCACGCGCTCGCGCCGCTGCTAACCCCCATGTATCATACAGGATTAAGCCCATCCCCTGTATATTATTTTTATTCGTCCCTCGAGGCGAATTGTGTGCGTTTGCCGGACAACGGCTGTTTATTATTATTTGTGCGGTGATTTTTCGGGGTGTGTTGTTTCTTGGTTAGAGAAAGATTATGGTGGGACACACGTGGAAACTTAAGGCTCCCCACTTGTAAGACTAGCTGTTTTTTGCGACTTTATTTGTGATCATATCCACATACAAGTCCAGTTGACGTACGGTGTATCTACTTATCCTTAATTTGTGACTGAAGCACACAGCGTAAGGTTGTAGTTTGGACACTGTGTCGAAAGGTGGAAGTTCTGTGTTAAGATAATTTTTGCTTGCCTAAAAATTATGAAAATATGTTTAAGTAAAACAATGTATGAGGTTGGCGCAAGAACGTGGAGTTTGGCACAAGCAAAGAGAGGCCTATACCCAGTAGTGGGTGAAGTGGGGCTGTAGATAACCAATGTAAATAGAACGTCCACCACCATATTTTTATTATTTCATGGGCCACTTTGTTTACTGGCCGATGCTTTGTTCATGTAGCAATGAATGAGAAGAATTACTCAGCACTAGCACGGAGTTTGGCTTTGTGCCCGAATGACAGCAGAAGGGTCACCCCCTATTACATGGGACCTAAACATAACTTGCAAAATTTGGGTTTACTGTAAGATCGTCTGTGCCTGACCCTTCGAGAAAAACGAAAAAATTAATAAAACTACCATGACAGATAGACAGATATCGAAAGCTATTTATAAGGTTCATTTTAATCCTTTTTTACCAACAGAACACTTAAAAGTGGGATCAAACAGGACTTTTAAAAACTACTACCTAGGTAGTGTTTTTTGGGGGCTCGTTTAATCCCGCCGAAATACACACACGGTTGGAAATAAGAATATTCTTTTAGGTGAACGAGTTAAAATTCTCATTCGACTATATAGGTATGTCGGCTACTGCAGTGAACATCGGGCTGCGAAAATTGCCGATACAGATTCTGCTGGGAAACAATCCTCAAACTATAAACACATGGTTGAGTGACCCATTATAAACCGAGTTTCCGCCGTGCCTCAGAAAACACGTTAAGCCGTTGGTCCCGGTTGACAGTCGTTTCAGGTAGTCAGTGGCACGAAAGTCGGACTCAGATTTACCAAGATCAAAATCAAAATTATTTCAAGTAGGCCAGTTACAGGGACTTTTGAATGGTCGACAAAGTTAACAATGAAATGAAGCGATAATACAGTCCCAGTCTCAAGGCATAAAAACTCTGAAAGTAGGTACTGTAGTTGCCTATTCCCTAGGGCAGATCTCTATGGAGAAGAACGGACAAGAAACTCCATGGACACTCTTTCAAATCAGTATATTTCTACAAAAACTTGGTTACATCATTCATGTTTGAGATGGTACATTATGTGAGAACGATGTAGCAAGATGTGCACGCTAAAAGTGTCCATAGTAAAAACAAAAAAAAATAAACAACTCAAAAATAAAATAATTAATTCAAATAAGCTGTGGCAACCATGAGATGACCAGTCACAAGGTCATACTACCCAGCACTAACAGGGTTGTGTAGGTCAGATAGGCAGTCGCACCATGTAAAGTACTGGTATTCAGCTAGTAAGACTGGAAGCTAACCCAAATAAAGATGGGAAAAGGCTAGGCAGATGATGCCTTATACATAATGTAAGTTTCATTCCCTTATTTATTTATTTATTTTGTTTGTGCCAATCTCCACGTAAGTAAGAAAGTTTAGCGATTATAAAATCCTACTAGGTCATCGGTAAAATAATTTGAGATGTTTTTTCTATTTATATTTGTTTTTCGCTTTTTATTGCTTTTGATCCGGTTACACTGGAAGCCGACCCCAACATAGTTGGGAAAAGGCTAGGCAGATTCTTTTGACAACCTACTAAGTAGGACTTGAAAAACTAATTTTTTCAGTGTTATCAATCACAAACATTTTTATTTATAGTCTAGCTAGTCCTACCTAGCACGGAATCACAAAAAAACACATTTGTCAACGAAAAACTTGGCACAGTCTTCAGTTCTTACCTACAAGGCCCATCCACTTTACCTTTATTCCCCTCACCAAGGAAACAGCCACCGCAAAAGGGTGTGGTATTAAACAATATTTTAAAAGCGGCTAATCTGCAGCTCATAATTCATGTGTGGAGTATTTTAAACTGTGCTTTATATGGGAAAGCAAAAAGTTGTAGCTGGATGCTAGGCAGTAAGCACGATGGTATGCCGCGTATTTATGACTCCTTCGTCCATAATGGTGCATTAATCACGTGGTTCTCGAGAGGATTATTTAATGGTGGATTTCAGGCTACAGGTTTAATATTTTCATATTTTAGAAAGATTTGAACGTACTACATACATACATAAACTCACTCCCATTTATTTTTTTGTCTTTTTTTTTTAATTTCAATTTGTTCTTGTAGTTGTCGTCCCGCCTGCACTATTATATTATTTTATTTTCTTTCGTTTATATACACAACATTACTTTATATTTATTATTTGTATTGATTGACATGCGTACACTCACCATTTAGGCTCATTTGAAAACCAGCGTCGGGCACTAATTGTCCGGCATTATGCTGAAATGGGTCTATTTGGCACAGCCGTGAGTCACGCAATATTTCTTGTTTAGTTCGTAAGTTTCATTTTGTATCTTTTTTTTTTACATATTTTTTATATTGTGTGTACTTATAGCATGTGCCAATAAACGTTTTTTCTTTCTTTCTTTCTTTTTCTTTCTCCCTTTTCCCATAAGGGTAGGCAGAAAGCCACCTGCTACGATTCTTACATACTCCTTTTGCCTCGTCCACGTTCGTACATCTGGTCATTCACGCACGCCGGTTGCGAGTACTACGCACCTGACCTTTCTGAAGAACCTCACCAATGAGGTCAGCGTATGTTCTTCTAGGGCGTCCCCGGACGTTTCTGTATCACCTCATTTGGTTTAACCTTTTTTTTGTCCCTAATTTTGACGACCAAAGATAGTGATTACTGTAAGGGATGTTATAAAACAAGTTGTTAATACACAGTGACTTCTGACGGGGCATCAAGAATGAGTGTTACTCGGATGTGGTGATAATTATGATATATGTTGCGAAGTTTGTGATATTTGGATCAAAGGTGGGAAGTTAGACATCATTTAATCAATAATTTGGGCTTCTTCAAAACCTATCTAACTATGAACCTTTCATTTAAATTACGATGCACCGGTTCACGTATGTACCTAGGTTTCTCAAAAATATTTCAATAGACAAGTGGAAAAGCAATTTTCCAGGATATGGACCCAACAAAACTACCTCAAAAACCGTACCTATAACATAGCTTAAGGTTAAACCTAAATAGAATTTGAGCTGGACAGCTCAAGTGATGTGCGATGTAACATTACCAAAATAACTTCGTGTAATAGAGCTTCCAGGCTC
This sequence comes from Lycophotia porphyrea, assembly GCA_950005105.1. Taxonomy (NCBI): domain Eukaryota; kingdom Metazoa; phylum Arthropoda; class Insecta; order Lepidoptera; family Noctuidae; genus Lycophotia; species Lycophotia porphyrea. Next base: position 1,286,280 of record OX465392.1, read on the forward strand.
GGGTTGTTGTTGAGACTATTTCAGCCTTCCAAATTGTCTCTAAATTATTCGAAATTAAGGCAGCAAGATGCCTGGCAGAAGTTGCTTAGATGCGGAATTTGTATGTTGGTATAATTTTTGTGGAGCTCATAAAGTCTATGATCTATAAAACCATCGTACCTCTGTTTTGAAAATGTATTTAGATGCATAAATAAATGCGTTGCGTCACTTGTTAGTTACTCAGTTCTTTACTCAAAAAAACAGGGAAAAAATAGTCAAAACAATTTACCCATGAGTAACTATTAAAAATGAAAGTACCAATAAGTAATTTCGCCAACAAAAGTTTCTTTAGGTTCAAGACACACTCATTTTATCTATCTCGCCCCTCGATCTCCCCTGTGAGACGGATGGCTACACTCCACCATAGACCGTACAAAGGCATCTTAAGCCGAAGCAACAGAGCACAAATCCAAGCGGACAAATTGAAAAACCACTGAAACACCGAGACGAAGCGTACCGTTATAACCACTAGGCATTACGGCCGAATTCCCGCTTCGGTCGTCCGTGTACGGCCCGGAATAACACAGATCGGTAACGAAACACAATGGCCGCTGTTCCGGGGAATCTATTCCGCCCCCTAATCCAGAAAGGTCGCTGGAAGCTATTCGATAACCACTTAGAGTGGGCACGATTGTACCGCGCTGATAACGGCTGATAACGCTCGGCGTCCGCGCGCCGCACGCTTTATTATGATTAGAATATGAAGAAGTACGTGTATCGGCTGATTTTATTACTGCACAGGTTGTAAGGATCAGGAACTCAGGTGTTTTTATAAATAAACAGATAATTTAATCAAAGCTTTTCGCTCAAGGTGTTAAAGACGTGAAGCTAGCTGTCTTGGCGCAGAAGATTAGATTGTGTGTTGTCAACATAACACTAAGGTTTATTGCTGAAACCTTGGTTACATAGTAATAAAACGTAATTATACATGGCAAACATCCTAACAACGTTAATACCTTCATATGCACAACTCACAGCAAAAGAACTTACGGCAACTGAAACAAACGGAGGAAGGACGGCTTCCAAACGTCTGTTTAATACGTTGTCTAACAAGAGTATAAGACGGTAAGCCCCAAACAAAGTTTCCTTCATAAACGCTTCTCTTTATGCAATGGCTTCGGTCTATTTTGTAGAATTTATTCGAACCATTGGACTGTTAATGAGGATCTTTCCAACGCTTGCATTTCCTCTTTATAGATCCTCTGTATTAAATGCGCAGCTTTTTCATGGGTTTAAGTCCTTTTCTAGAAAGACGCTCAGGCGTGAATATCGATCTGGAAACTAGATTTGAATCAAATCTTTTAGATTTTATCAGGCAGTTATAAGCTATGAATATACTACAGTATACTTAATTATGCATCATTATGAATATGTCCCACTGATTTTTTAAATATTATTAAACCTGATAGCCACGCCTTCCAGAGGATATGAGGTTATACACTGAAAAAAACTTTTCCAAGAACGCAAGTTACTTAATGAACACAAGATATTTGTTAATTTGATAAACAACATCAATTAGTTAACCATCAAATATCACTCCTTTTCCCAAGACAATGTTCATAAAATTAATAACATTGCAACTAATACGAGGCGAGTTAGCAGCGAGTTCGCCAAACTTTTATCTTTTATTAGCCCTGCTACGAAAACTGCCATATTGGTAGCGAACTTTTGATATTAATACCGCACAAACTAGCGATCCTGGCCGTTCAATCATGTTTTCTATTGTTGTGTACGAAAGATTCATAAATGTATTGCGGATATTACGTATTTAATCTTTTATCTTTGTTTCCGTTGGGATTTGGGAGGACATTGGATTAGCTCGTTATTTCTCGGAGATGTTTTCTTTGTTTTTGTTGTTAATTGGGTTGTTGCCGGTAGGGATGGTCTCTATAAGCTGTTTTGTGAACGACAGAGGGCTGATGCTGTCTATATGTCTGTCTCTTCTATTAAGAACTCTGTTAGTAGAGACTATCAGGAAAAACGTCACGCGATGTACACTGTGAGTCTGTGACAGCTATTGTGGTTGCGACTGGCCTGTTAGTGGCAAGAGTGACACCACGAGGAAGTTATACCTTTTTTTACGTGTAGGAATCACCTATGGATGTCCTCCGCCATGGGGCCGGCCGGCGGAAGGGTCTAGCAGACTCGTACTGACTAAAACAATACGATGTTCCTCCTCATCACTTCTGGCTGGGGTGCAGGGACACAATTGCATTCTCCATAATCATCCCATCAGTGACTAACCTTTCGTGGTTTACAGGCGAGATATTAAGTTGGTAATAGACAATTACGTCATCATCATTATCCAGTCTCCCAATACATTTAGGTTTAACAAGCAGCAACCGAATGGAACAGATCTATCATGTTCTCTGTTGCCAGCCATCAAATTAGCTGAAGATATTAATTACTACCAACCGTATTGTGGTAATGTTAATTGGTCTAGTATTGCCAGTATTCAGAATAGGAAGTCTTGCGTAGGATTTTCACAGAATTTCACTACTGCGGGTAGTTAATAATCCCACATATATTAAGTTATTATGTGGCTCGCTAATTATAAGTTTGTTGGTTGAGATTTCATATATTTTTGAGGGTTCAAGGTTTTAAGTAGTAAAAGACAGGGGAGAATGGTAGAAGAAACCGTGTTGCGCCGACATAAATGAATGGGTTATGTGCAGGAAGATGATGACACAGAAAAATGATGTACAGTTACTAATCCGATAAATGAATAAGTTCAAAGGTAGGTAATTTAATTCTAATTGCCTGATCGCTATTGATTTAGGTAGTCACTTTTCTAACCAATTTATAAAAGTTCAGCGTGCGAGTAGATCCAATATGGCGGCTATACATTAATAATTCCCGCGCAAATCTTGCTGCCTCATTGTTTAGCGGCCGCCATCGCTTGCGATGCCAAGCGGTTTGCTATGTTCCTCAAACTGCCGATGTAATCTTGTTGTGCACTTTGTTTGTTAAACAATTTCTTGATTATTGATAAATGGTGTTGAGAGTTTTATGAAAGTAATTTGGTTGTGCATGCAAGGTTATGTCAGAATCATGAAGCGGGAAATTATTTAAAATCGTGTGATAAAGTTACTGAACGAGTGACGAACGTCAGTTATAAAACTGGACATGATGACCATAGATCAGATCAGAGCTGTCAATATTCTATAACAATGATGTTGATGACACTCACAGTTCTTAGACTCGTTTTATGTGCTCATCACGTTCATTTAAATTGGTGAAATTAACCTTTTTGAATAATTTCATTTTTTTCATTTCATTTATTCATTAACAATAAATTGTGTCTGAATGTGTTACATAAAAATAAAAATACATACTTAAGACAAAAAAAATACCTACACCATCACTATTACAAATCAAATTAATAAAAATCACAATAATTAAACAATGTCATAATATGCAATATGATCATTAACTAAGATACTAGTGTTAACTAATTTTATAGACCAACCATAACATAAAACAATGTTCAGTGATAAATAAATCATTTGAAACAGAAGTCATAACTACTATTTCAATTCATCCATTGTGAAAAAAAAAACACATAATTTGCTATAAGACTCATTAAAATGTTTAAACAAGTCATACTAAAACTTCTACGACTGTCAAAAAAAATAAAATTATATTAAAAATCCACTAAGAAAACATGTCATATAAAATAATAAACAATCAACAATGTTCAATAATAATTGAATTAAAAAAGAAACACAGCTACAATTTATTAAATTTAACATAACAGACATAGAATTCATTAAAAATATCTTTCATAATATAATAATTGATCAGAAATGTCTAAAAACAATTCAGAAAATTGAAATCATAATCACAAACAAAATTAAGATTCATCTGCTGTCACGAATGACTTTCATAAATTAATGAATAAAATAAACAAATAATCAATAATTCAATTAAAAAAAAAAAAAAAAAGAAGACAAAAACAAAAATTGTTACCACAGTTTAAATTTTGATTCATTAGTTGTCAAAATCATTTACATTTCATCTATTGAATAAAGGCATCTTTCCAGTAGAAATGCCTTGAGCTTTCCCTTGAATGAGCCTGTATATAGTATACTTTTTAGCTCTAGTGGTAATTTATTAAATATTTGAACTGCCTGATACAGTGGACTATGCTTGACTACTCCAAGAGCCGGGATGATTTTGTTTGCAAGGTCTTTCCTTCGCGTTTTCTCCCTAATCAGCCTGCCCTCGTCTGTTTCGTAGTCATAAATGTATTTTTTTTAAAGTATTTAACAGTACCACCACATAAAGGCTAGGCACTGTGAGTATGCCAAGTTCTTTAAAGTATGGTCGGCAGGAGTCTTGTTGAGCGATGCGGACAATGGTTCGGATCGCTCTTTTTTGGAGAACGAATGCCCTATGCCAGTTGTAGTGGTAGCTATTTCCCCAAAACTGTATGCTATACCTCAGTTTGGACTCAATCAGCGCGTAGTATACCATTTTTAAATGTTTTATGCTCACTTCATCCCTAAGAGTTCTTAAGGCATAGCAAGCAGATGATATTGATGACTCCAGTGCTTGTAATTCTTTTTTCCAATTTAACAAATCATCAATATAAATTCCCAAAAACTTAACCTCATTGACAAGCTCAATTTTAACTTTATCTAGCTCAATGTCCATAATATCTTTGCTACGCGCAGTAGTTTTAAATAACATAATATTGGTTTTAGACGTGTTTACTGTAAGCATATTTGCATTAAACCAAGAATAAAAAGTCTCCAGGGCTGCGTTCACTTCAACAGAAAGATCATGGATATCATTAGATGCAACAATGCACTATAAGTTGTATGTCCGGTAAAAGTTTACGTATGAAGTTGATTAGATCATTAGTGAATAATATGTACAATAAAGGGCCCAAAATTGATCCTTGAGGCACTCCGGCTGTAATGTTTATCATAGATGATCTATAGTTGTTTTTATACCCGTTTGGATTTGTAGAATCAAGTTCGACAAACATTTTTCTATTATTCAGATATGAGGAGAAGAGCTCTAAGGCTTTACCTCTTATGCCATAGTGCTCCATTTTTGTGATAAGTAGTTTGTGGTCAATAGTGTCAAAAGCCACGCTTAAGTCCAAGAAAATACCCGCTACCTTCAATTTACAGTTTATTTTATTTACTACATCGTTTAGCAAGGCATAAATAGCATCTCCAGTACCCACATTCTTCTGGTATCCAAATTGTCTTTGATTAATAACTTTATTAAAATTCAGATGTCTACTTAAACGGTCTTTTAAAACTTTTTCGAAAATTTTTGCCAACGTGGGCAACAAAGAAATGGGTCTATAGTTTGTCGGATCAGTTTTTGTGCCCCTTTTATGAATTGGGGCGATCTTAGCAATTTTTAGTTGTTCCGGGAAGATGCCTTCTACAATACACTTATTATAAAAATTTGAAAGCGGTTCACATAAAACTGGTAAATTGTCTTTAATTACTGATATTGGAATTTCATCATAGCCACATGATTTTTTATTTTGCATACTATTCACTATTTTGGAAATTTCATTTGGAGTAGTAGGTAATCTTTCCATATCGTTTTTCACTCTCTCCGTACTTTGTTGAAGAAAAACAACAGCGTCTTGACCATTATTTCTAGGTAAGATGTACTTGTGATCAAATTGCTCTACTAGAAGGTTGGCTACGTCCTCTGGGTTATCTATTACTTGGTTATTTATTTTAAGTCGAATTTCTGCTCGAATTGCTTTAACCCTATTTGTACTCTTATTAACAACTTTCCAGATTTCCCTGCATGAATTTTTTGATTGATTAATTTTTTCACTTACTGTAAGTTTTTTAGCACTCGAAATTACCCTTTTATAAATTCTAACATAGTTTTTTTTATAGTTAAGGACGCTAGCATCAAGTTTATTTCCACTAGAGCATAGGAGTCGTTTCATTTTACTCGCTATTTTCACACCTCTTGTGACCCACTGTAATTGAAAGCTACGTCTTATTTTAATTTTTTGTTTACGTTTTCTAAAACTGTGTTGAAATACCTTACCAAAGGTCTTTAAAAAAGTGTTGATTCCCATAGCATTCCAGTTATGATCAAGTATTCGTTGTCTGAAATGTACACCATTCTTATAATTAAAAGCTCTCTTATTTACAGTTATATCATTGTTATTACCAATGTTATTGATATAATTTTCCAAAGTGAAAGTACCCAGTAGAGCCCCGTGACCGTCGGCCAAGCCATTGTGGTCTACAACACAACCTTCTATACAGTCATCAGGCAAGTTAGTCAAGATGTTATCTATGCAGGAATATGAGTTACTGCGTATAAACGTACGAGTTGTAATGAGATATTTAAAGTTATAGCATGTCAACAGGCTAATGAATTCGGTTCGTAATACAATATTATTGTCTAGTTTGCTGCGTTTGTTTAGTTGATACGTGGTCATTCGTTCGATCCAGGTCTTCTTCTTTCTTGTCTATGGTATGTCTCGTCAAATTTCTTACGCTCGCGTAGGTGGCCCATTAATTGATTAGTGGGTCAGAATTAATGACTGATTAGACATGATAGTATTATTGGAATTTTCGAAATTCTCACTCAAAGCAATTCCAATGGGCTTCTTAAATGAAATCGGATACTAGTTACCTACTACATATTCGATTTTTTTAGCTGACACATTTTAAACTTTTAATACGAGTTCTCGTCTGATGACTTCCTAATGTGAGCATCGAACATAATGATCAAATTTCAAAACATGACTTCAGAATTCACAACAATTTCCCAACATCGACGAGGCATAATGACACAAAACACATAAAAACAGCCGTATAACACATAAACGCTGTTATTATGAGCACAGGAGTATCATAATACGTCATGATAATAATAAAAAGGACGGCCGAAGTAAACAATCAAAAACATTTTAGTGCTGAACATTGAAAAGTGTGGTGTTGCCGTAAAAACTCACATTCCAACTTCTTTTTCTTTTAGGCGACAGATGTTCCAATATTAGGGGGTTGCTCTTTATGGTGTCATTTAAATAAAGAGCCTCTTAAAGTGTATGTATGGATGTTATGGTATGTTCTTCTATAATGGACGTTTGTGTTGGTATATTAGGATGATGTCTTGACGACTAGTTAAGTAATAAATCTCTAGTAGATTCGTCCTGTTCGTCTGTATGTCTGACTGTTTCTGTGTTTGGGACTGCTGTCACCACTCAGTTGATATTTGTAGAAAAGGTGTCTTCTATGAACCGCTAAAAATTACGTTTTAAAAATTATAGGGGTGGCCCTCCGTACATGTAACTCATCATTTTAATGCCCTTGTGTCATGTTACTTGGGGTCGGCGCAACACGTTTTTTTCTTCCATTATCCTCTGTCAACCGTCACGCTATCATTTATTCCTTTATCTTTGATACAATTCCTCACACAATCCATTCATCGTTTTTTTGGACATTCCTCTCCCTCTCCATCCATGTAACTGAAGGTTGAAAATTAATTTACGTATGTAACTGTGTGAGAATTTGAATCCCGGTATAGAACGTTCCCGTGCGGTAATTTCTGATCTATACGCAGACGAAGCCCCGGGTAAAAGCATGTCGTAATCTTATATTTATAATATTGAACCAATTCAACAATCAAATGTATAACTATAGGGCATTACGTTCCAAGAAAGTCACAGATCAAAGGAGGCAATGATTTGTAGTAATCTCTGATCTCTACCGTCTTTGATGTCCGTTTTGACGTATTTCCGTATCTCCGGAAACAACTTGTGTCTATGGTAAAAACATTTATGATTAAGAGTTATGTACTTATGTACGTCAAATAGAGGAGCTCGTGGCTAAACAATAACAGCCGCTCGGGTCGATCTTTAGGTTAAGCCGTGCTTGCCTAGGTTGGTCTGTGGATGGGTGACCACCCATTACATACCGAGTTTCCTCCGTGCCTCGGAAAGCCCGTTAAGCCGTTGGCTGTCATTTGAAGATCTTTGACAGTCGATAAAGTAGTCAGTGGCCCAAAAAGTCTGACAACCAGTCTTACCAAGGGGTATCGTATTTCCCAGTAGTAACTGGGTTGTGGAGGTCAGATAGGCAGTCGCTCCATGTAAAATACTGGTATTCAGCTGCACCCGGTTAGACTGGAAGCCGACCCCAACATAGTTGGGAAAAGGCTAGGCAGATGATGATGACTTATGTACGTCAAATAAATTTTAATACTATCAGTGGCTCGGAAAATACTCTGTGACTGAGTTATCGCGAGACGCTTACGGCAATGCTGTAGGTATTTGAAGAAACTATCGCTGTCGCTCTTTTTTTTTCAAATTGGAAATCAAACAAAAAAAAACAAAGGGAAATTATCAAATTACTTCTCCCGCTCTGAGCGGAGCGGAAGGGAGTGTCAGACTTGTACTGACTAAAACCCATCCATGTTCCTTCCTTGCCCTTTGTGTTCCAGGGCCGCGGTATCTGTTTCGAACAGTCCCGCAGCCCTGGCAGGCATCGACTTTCGCGGGCCCCTCCCTGTTTGCTGACATCTCTTTGAGGTGCGCGTGGAACACGAACGCGCTGTCAACACGGCCTGTCGTCAAAAGACGGACGGACGGCGAGCTAGCCCAGCGAGCGTGATTTCGAGATTGATGCGATAAGAACAACTTTAATAAAAACTCATAATTCGAGGTTTGGCTCTCGACTATTTCCTCCTCCAATATTCGACCAATTTAAAAACATTTCAGAAACAAATTATGAACGATATACAGGGTGTAAACAGATTCTTCACGAAGCCGTTAACCAAGCATTATGTACATCAAAATAAGTAATTTTACGCAAAAATTATTGCTGGGAAACGATTTTTTTTGGGCTGAAAAATCACGTTTTACAGTAGGACTCAATATAACGCACTCAAAACATGCTGATTGATGGATTGAATAGTAAGGAGGTAATGTAAGATTTTTACTTTAAGTAAACATGTTTTAAAAAAAACTTGTGAAAAGGTTGGAACTTTGACCCTCAATATCTCCGTAACTAGAAGGTTCCCAGGTATGGTCTGGAACAAAAAAATGATCACAATGCCGGGAAGAACAAGTGCCTTTTGGCTTCGTTAAAAGTCTGTTTACACCCTTTATACTGTGTCCCTATGTTATTCGTTTTTTTTTCTTGTCTTTGTACACTAGGCCTCTGTTGACAGGCGATCTAAATAGGCAATTTTGAGCATTTCGTATATAACTGTAAACAATCATAGCTTTAAAGTGATAAACCAGAAAGGAAACAGGCGAGAGTGTTTGTATGGAGAAAAGGTCACTCGCATTTCCTCTTAAGTCACATTTTTCGTCATAACTATTATTATGTGGTCTTTGTCGCGGTTGTATATATTGCTGAGCATGATGATGGTCATCAGTTCGATTCCCAGGTAAGGCAAAGTTTTATTGGGGTTTTTCATCAGGAGTTTCATAACCAGTAGTCTGGATTTTTGCCTGGGTGATGGAATTAGGCTCGCCCCCTATAACATGGGACTTGAACATAACTGGCATAATGTCATGTGTCAAAACTACATTTTTGTCTAATCCTTCAGAGATTAAGTACAGGCGTGATGTTATGTATTTTTTTTTTCATAAAATATGCTTGTATTTTAAAACATCTCCTCGTAACAAAAGATAATAATGAAGATACCAAGTTATTAAAATATCTACGCAGATGGAATGTGAGGAAAGATAATTTCAAATCTTGGAGCTTAGCTTTATTAATATTTGTTTTACTTTATGAACATAATACAGAATAAAGAAGTCGAAAAAGTTTCGTATGTACCCCAGTGTAGAACCAAACACACACTCTCTTAATGTGGAGGACTGTGGATTGTGTCCCAGCAGTGGGCACGATTGGTTATTTTGCTATGTCGTAGCAATAACTATGCCCATGTAATACCTACTCATGTTCTTAAAAACACGACTACGGGAATGAAGAAACCACGCGTGCCTCTCAGTCTATTTTAATGGGACCTTATATCAATAAGGTCCCATTAAAATAGACGGACAAACTTTTAGAAATCATTCAGACCAACAAAATAACGACAATGGTAAAAAAATAATAAGAAAAACACATTAGATAACTTACAAGAAAAAAAAATCAGCTAATGAAAATACACTGAAAATGCTGGCAATTTATTATTTTAGGTCAAAATAAAATCACTTTAATCAGTGTTTTTTTTTGCGTGGATATATTTGGTTAGACGTACTGCTGTGTTAAAATTTGTCCATCTATTTGAATGGGACCTCATATTAATGTATTGGCACCCATGAACACACAGTAAACATTTTGCACATTCAGAAAATATGAAATTTTTCGATAACACCTCCACAATTCAAATGCCCGCGTCCTTCCATCGAGAGAATAAAAAAGAAAGTAAATTACATAAACCGCCACCCGCTAGTACGTGGTGAACTGGTAAATGTATTCTGATTTAAATATGGCGACCTTTGGAACTCTTCGCGATATCAGAGACACGATGGGCAGAAAGTATTGATACTATATAGTAATGCGCTAGGGATTTCTGAAAGGTCCGGACCGACAGCAAAACGTGTTAGTTCGCCTTATTGAATATCGGGAATATGACGGGGTCCCCCTGGACCCCAATATCGGAGGTTGGCAGAGTTTGGCATACGTTGCATTCTCAGCGGGGTTAGGGATGACTTTTACACGTCCAGGTAATGGATTTCGGATGGTTATTGCTGTTATGGAAATAAAAATTTAAGTGCGTTATATAAAAAGTTCAGTTTTCTTTCAGAAAGTGTTATGGAGTTTTTCTTCATGACAATAAAACTTTTTTACGTAGGTCAATACTCAAAAACTCGTTATAGAATTGCACATAAATGTTTCCGCGCATCGGACTTTTATTATGAGAGAATACACTATTTTATCACAGCGATAAAAATAAGATCTTCAACTTCATGGTCGATGTACAGTTGGAATTTCTAGCACAAGATAACTCCTACATTCTTAGCATCTCTGTAAACACAATGTTTCATTCCACCAGATCGTTTTCTTGATCAATAAAAAAACCGTTAACAAAAACTTAAAACTCGGAGCCCGTTTAATTTTCCCAATCAGCGCAAACAATCAACAAATTGATTTACATAAACTGCAATTCTAAATACAAAACTTAAGTTTGTATTTCAGCCGAAAACAATTGCACGAACCCAATATCGGGGAACTAAGGGCTTGTACAGACAACATACTACAACAGTCACAACAAAAGTCATAATTTAGTTGGGCAGTGAATTGTATCAAAACGTGCCACAATTTTTGTAGGCGTTCAATGAAGATGTGGGCAGCCCCGATAATATAGTGGCCACAAACCACGCATGGCCTAACTTCATGTTAAGCTCACTTCATTTTTGAATACCTTCTGTATAGCTGAAACATATGATTTCTCATACTGCAGCTCACCACCACTAAAACACGGATGTTTTGGGTGTCATGTTGAAATGTCATGGTGCTGTAACAAAACCCTAGTATCACTAGCACTTAGGACAAAAAGTCAAAGTCAAAAGTCTAAGAACAGCACTTTTTGAACGTCAAAAATTAGATACAAGAAAGTGTCCCAAACCGCTTGCCTTTCACCATTTTGTAGTGTTTTGACTGAGAAGACGATGAAACTCAACAAACCTACGAGTAATACATGTATCTGTTATCTGTGGTGTAGTGTGTTAGTGGGGTGTGGCTCTGGCCCGTCTGTACTCGCCCTAAGTGGGCGAAACTTGGTGAAACAATAACGGTAGTAATATTTCATTGTTTTCTCGTATCGAAGTCGCGCGGCCTACGTCCCAGATATTTGAGCAGAACACATTTGTATTAGTTAGTAAGTTTAATGCGGACGTACAGATGCGATGCAGATGCTACGCCTGTGTTTTATTACCGAATTACTGGTTTATACTGTGTGAAAAGAGATTCATTACACCAATGTAATGTGTGAAAATTAAAGCTAGGAGAACTATATACATTCATAAGTATAGCTTAATTATACCACTATAATAGCTATTCAAGGGGTACGGTGTTACCCAGTACTAACTGGGTTATGGAGGTCAGGTAGGTAATCGTTCCATGTAAAATATACTGCATCTGGATCCGGTTAGACTGGAAGCCAAGCCGATCTCAATGTAGTTGGGAAAAAGTAAGGCAGAGGTAATAGCCTTGACCTGTGGACGGTGAGTCATGGGCTAGCTCGCCGTCCGTCCGTCTTTTGTCGACAGGCCGTGTTGACGGCGCGTTCATGTTCCACGCGCGCCTCAAAGAGATGTCAGCAAACAGGGAGGGGCCCGTAAGGGCCGATGCCTGCCAGGGCTGCGCAGTCCCGCAGCCCGAAAGTGATACCGCAGCCCTGGAACACAAAGGGCAAGGAAGGAACATGCATGGGTTTTAGTCATTACAAGTCTGACACTCCCTTCCGCTCTGCCCGGAGCGGGAGAAGTCATTTGATGATTTCCCATACGAAAAAAAAAGAGGTCGTGTAGGTAATCGCTCCATGTAGAATACTGGATATCAGGTGCAACCACACAACTAATTCTACAGGCTAGGTTTAAAACTAGTGCGGCGCAGCAAGATAACTTAAAACTAATGATATCATCAGAGATTATAGCCCTAGGTATGATTAAATACGTACTGGATAAAGGTAATGTTCTCATATTACTTTCACAAAATCACGAGAACAGTCCGCGTAGCAAATAAATATTTTCGACAAAAACTTCCTCGTACAAAGATATAGGCAATTAAGATAAAGCCCCCATAGTGACTGGTAGATGGCGACACTAGCGCCGCGCGGCCCACGGCCACTAGTTCTTCATTATTAATGGATAACACTAACTCAATATAATAACTGTATCGGATCACAGGATATTGGAAGTTGGTAGATTATGATATTACGACGAAATAATGTATTCTTTTATTTTATTTTTGTTGCTTCAGTTATTGGATTTTCTTTTTGGAAAATGTTGAGCATTTAATTAAAGCTGTTGTCTGTGTTTATGTTTGTCGATTATTACTTTGGCATTTTGTTATTGACTAAACGTTGTTTTTTTGAAAAGAAAATTGTTAATAATGTAACAAACAAGACTTTTAGATAGAAGACTTTTATGCCTGATAGATATTATTGGACGGCATATTTTTCGACGACGTATAAAGCCAAGTCAGAGGCCCATGGGCGGCAAAAACTCTGACACCAGACTAAAGGTAGCCATACACGCTAGGGTGTACCTGACAGGTGTGCCTGTACAGTTGAACTGTACAGGTAAACCGGAGCTTGTATGTTGCAAAACTGTGCAGGCTCCGGGTACATACGCGCTCCGGTTTACTTTTACAGTTCAACTGTACAGGCAAACCTGTCAGGTACACCCTAGCGTGTATGGCTACCTTAACCACACGATAAAGAAGAAGATGAAAAAAAGCGAGTGTGCTTTAGACCACACATGACACAACAGAAGTAAAACTTCTTTAGATCCATCTATATGTTCCGTTCGCCTCGCCCGAACGCGTCGTAACGCATTCACCAGCTTACTCCCCAAGCCAAGCGTGCGTAAGGAAGTTTTACTTCAAAAACCCTGGTCGTATTTTGCAATATAAAAGGAGCCTGCGTTTTAGTTTGGAAGTCTAAACTAAGGCCAGTATACGTGGCTGCGGGACTGTTCAAAAGAGATACCGCGGCCGTGGAACACAAAGGGCAAGGAAGGAACATGGATGGGTTTTAGTCAGTACAAGTCTGACACTCCCTTCCGCTCTGCCCAGAGCGGGAGGAGTCGTTTGAGGACTTCCTATCCGAAAAAAAAAAGAAAAGGCCAGTATACGTAAATAATAAGGATAATTTAATTCAAGTGTTACAAATGTAACACAGTAGTCAAGCCTTAATACGTTGTTAAATAATATCTGCCCAAAGTCGGTACTTGGATGGGTGATCATTACCTACCGAGTTTATTCCGTGGGTCGGAAAGCACGTTAAGCCGTTGGTACGGGCTGTAATTTGTAGATATTTGAACAGCCCAGTTAACTTGTCTACCAAGCAGTATCATATGGTTGTGGAACTCAAATACACAGTCGGCATATCTGGGCACCGTTAAACAAATAATTAACTTCGTTAATCGATAATCCGTTACTAAAAAAGTTAACCTCGTAAAACGTTAAGCGTTACATTTCCGAAGATTTAACGCAAGTTAACGTTAACCGTTAATACGTTAACACGTGATTAAAATTTCATGTTTTATATCGTTGCGCTAAGTAGGAACAAAAAAATACGTGTATAATTGGAGTATGTAATTTAATCATTCTGGATATTGCCCTTCATGCACATTACTATGTTGAAGTTCTAGTCTGAAAGCGAAGCTCGCTTTGGAATATGAATCAAACATCGGAGTATTTTTTCTCACTCACACGAACCGGCAATACTTACCTAGGTACCTAGCTTCGTTTCAGGCGCGGCACTTGTCGACCGGCCCGAACTTACTTGTCAGAACGTGTTTTTCACGGCTGCGGCGGCGCGGCGATATGCTTGGTAAATAGTAGGTACTGGATTAACGATTAACGGATTTGAGGAAATTTAACGGAAGTTAACGAGTCCGACAACATTTTTTAAAGTTAACTTAAAAGTTAATCCGTTCATGGAAATGTTAAGTTCGTTAATTAACGATTAACGACTTAATGCCCAGCTATGACAGTCGGTCCATGTAAAATACTGGTATTCAGCTGCATCTAGTTAGACTGGGAGCCAACCCCAACATAGTTGGGAAAAGGCTAGACAGATGATGATGACCGAGGCTAGCCTCTAGCTAGCTAGAGCATATTACTCGTACTAACTGTAACTTTGCGGTCAAAGTGTTTTTAGTGCACCGTCCTGTCCAGCCGTAAATGGTGGACATATGCGGCTAATGCAACTATGTATTTTACTACAATTACTATTATGTAAAGGTCATTTCGTGTGGCAGTTAGGGGCTTTCCAAATTGCGTCTGTACGTGTACTCGTCTGGGAAAGCAAATTACTATAAATCTGTTGCATTTGCCAAGCATGTTTTGAGAAAATAGAAAGAAAACATGTTAGTCTGTGTGTAAAATGACCTCTGCACTGAGCCCGACGACGCCATGGAACGGGGAAAGTTTTGGTTTTACATCTAAAATACTGCGACATAAAAAAGAAGTCGCTAGGTAGCGTTCCTGTGTCCCGGATTGTTTGAGGCCGGAGTAATTACCTACAAACTCAGGAGCCATTTCAGTTTTATTTCGGGGTCGCTATTGCGCTGGCTATATATCTGACACTGTAGGCTGAGGGCCTAGAACATGAAACCCCTTGAAATAGGCCCTCAGATGTCCAAAGGCGGCAGTGAATACAGGCGATCAGACGACAGGTCAGAGTGTTCTTTCAATGTCATTGGTTGTCTTAGTGTTAAAAATAAATCTATAAAATAACGATGAAAATCGCACCTAATATGCTTATTATAATCAAAATGTGGTACTACGACCTAACGGAACCTAATTGTTCCAGGGAAAATTTCCTTCTCATAATATAAATACGATAAACGCTCGCGGCTAATAAAGATTAAAAAAAAAAAAAATTCAATCTATTTATTTTCAAAAAAAAACTTTCATATTAGTTATAAAAAGAATAACGCTCAATCTTTTTGAGGCAAGATTATGTGCGCCATTGATTATTATTAGGTTACTCGCTCACATTTCTTTGTCTGATAGTGGACCCACACGTACGCCCCTCCGAGTTTTCAGCCGTAAAGTAGGTTTTTAAGATTTTTTTATTTGACGAGGTTTTTTATTTTCTAATTCTCTAAATAAATAACTCGAAGCCTTGATAAACTCAGAGGTCTCACATTTTCTTTGGCGTTGCACAGTATATGAGCGAGATATTTTCGTAAAATTACGTTTTAAATAACAATTTACTAAGATACAACGATAAATGGACATACAAGGGAGATTGAAAGGGAAAACACTTTACTTCAAACCCAAATATCGTGGGGCAAGAGCAGGTGTATTTTTTGACATAAGTATACGCATTGTTGTAAAATTATAGTAAAAAAAACTGGCCAAGTTCGAGGCGAACTCGCGCACGAAGAGTTCCGTACCATAAACCGGAAAAAGCACGTTTCTTGTACGGGGGCCCCTTTCTTATTAAATCATTTATATTTTTATTATTTTTGTTATAGCGGAAACAGAAACATCATCTGTGAAAATTTAAACTGTCTAGCTATCACGGTTCATGAGATACAGCTTGGTGACAGACAGCCAGACAGATAGATAGACAGACAGCAGAGACTTAGTAATAGGGTTCCGTTTTTACCCTTTGGGTACGGAACCCTAAAAAAATTGTGAGCCGTCACGGGACGCCTGGCAAATGTGAAACATCGTAATTATTTTCTACAAGTAATATGCATAAAAAAACAGTACACAGTAACAGTACAGTGTATATATATACCATCGTATAGCGTGGCGACGCGTCACCACGGCATGCGTCGCCACGCCAACAATCGGTTTTACCCGCAGCTATAGATGTTTCACATCAAAATAGAGTTTAAGTATTAAAAATATTTCGTTTATTAATTTAATAATTTTTAACCTGGCAACATAACATACTTCTCCAGCCTCTGGCAATACCCCAAACACTAAAAAGAATGCTGACATAACTTTGTATCGATACAATAGGAGCGGTTTCAAGGACTTGTCATAAATATCTTTGGGCGTAAATATAAAGGTTCGCAAAACTTAGCCACCGCTATAATATTTGGTGAAAGATTAAAGGAGAACTTGAAGAATTTAGAAAAGGTCCGACCCTCCAAATGGTTCATAAAAATGTTGGTGCTCTTTATTGGATACTGGTTTCTCCCCCGGCTTTGCCTGCCGGCTGGAGCTGGAAATAAACCCACGGGGTAAAATATTCTTTCTGTTCTAAACCAGGTCAAAGTGTATCCGTACGCTAAATGTCATCCCAATCCGATTAGCCGTTAAGATGTTCAACGGTAACAAACAGACAGAAAGATCACTTTTAACATTAATAATATTTGTGTGGATAAGAAAATGAAGGTAGTTTCTCTTTTTCACAGTCTGTAGCAGTTTTAAAGCGTTCATTTGTTTATTTCCCATTCGCGTGGTATGTGGTGAGGAGTGGTGGAGTGGGGTGGGTGGGAACTATGGTTGCAGTGTTCAGTTTGTTGGTAAAACTCATTTTGTTTTGAGTTTTGTTGTAGGAGTGTCGAGCGTTTTAATTAACGATCTAATACCTGGATACGAGTTGCCATGGCTGACCTGGAAGTTTTTGAATTGACACAGGTTGGCCGAAGCAAGGAAAACCGGTTCAGGAGGAGATTCATAGATGACTCTGCTCATTTTTTTAGGATGGGAAATCATTAAATGACTTCTCCCGCTCTGGGCGGAGCGGAAGGAAGTGTGAGACTTATACTGACTAAAACCCATCCATGTTCCTTCCTTGCCCTTTGTGTTCCAGGGCCGCGGTATCTCTTTCGAACAGTCCCGCAGCCCTGGAGATGATGACTCTGCCCTGGAGAGTAAATGTGGTGTTGCCCCACAAACGATGAAACACTTGATATTGTGTCCTGCTTGGCCCGTTGTTTATACATCACAGGAGCTGACGGATGATACTGCAAGTGCCGAATTCGTCGCCAAGTTTTTGGCTGACTCAATATGAATTGTCATCAATACGCTAAGAAGAAGATTAACGTATCATTTTATGAAAATACAACTACCTATACTTGAAACACTGCTAACCTCTACCGATGATCGATTTTTGTGAAAATATTTGAAGAAAAAATCATAAGATTATTATTTTTCTCTCTGAAAGGCTAACATCTCTTGTCGAATGCCATGTTTATAATCAAGTGGGAACACAGGCCATCAGTGAGTGAAGGGTTATCGTGAAGTTTCCACAACATGGAGTATCTTCCTGTGAAATGAACCGAAGAAAATGTTCATTATGTACTTGTATTACAGTACGTACGTAGGTATAAGACTAGATCTCTCAAAGTTTGCTGTCGTGTGTGACTATATAGAAAGATAAGAAAGATAAAAATACTTCGACGCAAAATAATTAATGTTGGTAATGTTTTGTGATTAGATTTAATACAAGTTCACACAGACACTTTTTCAGCGCGTCTTTAATTAACCGTGCACTGCTTTATTGACGGCATGGTTGGCGCGGTGGCTGAGCGATTGGCTGCTATGCTGCGTCTCGCGAATTCGATCCTTACACGGCACAACATTTTGTATGGCGTAGTGGCGTTATTCCGGGTCTGGCTGTTTGTGTATGTGAGTTTAAATTTTTGCAAACGCACACAGGAGACGACACAATTCCTAATAAAGCAACGTTTAAAAAAAGGAACTGGAAAACGGACAGTGTGCTTTTTTAAAGCATCGGGCTGATTGATCGATTGATTGCAAGTTAAAAACTCAGAGCGCGGTAAAAAAACATTGCGTTAAAACAAGCGCCCTTGTATAGGCTTATTGACAAACATTAATGAGCCTAACCAACTTAGTCTAGTAAACAAAGAAGTATTGAGAACGTCAGCGTATCTGATAAAACTTGACGGACTCCACAAATTCATCCAAAGACACTTGAGATTCTTGCCAGACAACAAAATGATAAATTAACCAAGTTTCTGGACTCAATTTCATTTTAAGCACTCTGTTGTGATATCATAATTTTGTTTAGATATCCGAAAATATAGTTCGCTTTGAAACTTTTGAGTTTGAGACCTACATGCCTAAGTAGTAGGGTAAGTTTATTGATGAATTCATGCTTCTTGTGATAGTATTTAAAGAAATTCTAAGACAAAACTAGAACCTACACAAATCTGTCTGTTCCCAAAAAGTAGGTATATTATTATCTTTAATAGAATCAGAATTTTAGATAAGTATCCACTAATAATAACTTTAAAAAGATTACAAAAGAAAAGTTCTTATATGTACCAGAAAGAGTGATTCGATTGTACTTATATCAAAACGCATTTAATATTACGAAGTTCTGCACACTAATCACGCAACACACACCTCTCTCTCTCAGTTACATCAGTAATAATCATGATCCCAATACAAAAGTTCCGAACGCCTTTAGTAGTGCTCCCTTCAGCAAAAGGAACTTCATCATTATTCCAACAAAAAGTTGGGAAATGCATACATTCTCTCAAAGGCGTGAAAGACAATACGTATCACAAAGTAGAGGAACGCGAAGTAAGAGCGTTTGCTTGCCAAGTACCAGGAATGCAAACATGAGCTGGAGGTAAAGCGAGCAAGAGACGCCATACCCATCACAAAACGTCATAATAATAACGTACAGCCTGACGAAACCCCTACCCTAAACGTGACCGGGTAAAGTCGAAATTTGAACGTCGTAATAAAAAGGTCGGATGCTCACATTTATTCGCGCAGTTGGTATGCGGCTGTTCCGTGATATGCTAAGCAAAAGCCAAGCAAACAAATTGGAAGCGACACATGAGAGGTGCACGAATAAAATGTTTCTTAAGAGAAAATACAGAGCAGAAAATTTAAAAACTATTCGCGCAAAAATAAACATTATAGGCTGCGTTTGATATTCAGGAAGCTAAGAGCAACGTAAACAAAATCAAGTTGGAGTTTCTCTGTGTTTGTTTTGTTAGGTGGAAATAATATAATGGATACTTTAATTTCTCCGTGGATATTTTCACGTAGTTTTTTTAATCAGCTCTGTTGATGTTGGAATTATTTAGCACTTGCCTTTAATTGAAAACATGATAGTGCTTGAACTTTATTTCTATGTTTACTCAGATTAGCTGTAGAAAGATTAAACATATTATTTTTAAAAAATACGTGGTTTTATTTCTTGGAAGAAATATATTTTTCGTAATATTCTTTTATTGTATTTGTATCTCATTCTCTACTTCCATATAATTTGTTGTTCGTTCCGTAATGAGCGAGTTGCTACAGCAGGCTTAGTTAACGTTTTCCCCCTATGGAGCTAATCAGGGATTGAAGGCGAGTCAACAAAAGGTGTGTTGTTCTGTCGCTCGTGTCAGCCGAGATCCAAACCGCATGCACGAGGCGATATTTTAACTTCACAATGTTGTCATGAATTAACGAAGATACTAGTGCCTATTTATGTAGCTACATGTAATATGTAGGGCAAAGAGTACATAGTACGTGTTAAAAATGTTGAAGGGAAAATTCATTTTGTATTAGGAAGAATATTCTATGTAGGTCATTCCTATTTTGAGTTGTAAGTTAAAGGCCTGTTGCATTTTTGTATTAGGTACATTTTCAGTAAAGAAAAAAAAATAGCGGACTGCAGCATTTTATTTTGCATATTAGATAATGAAAACTTGCTTTTTTAAATAAAGTCTTGAGAGCATCATAGCATCGAATACTTTCCCTAAATTGTACTCAATGCTGGGACACGGGTGCCCTCTGTTACAGGTTGGTGGTTGTCACGTCTCATCATAATAAAATGTTAATTTATTTTAAGAGAACTTAACTATGGTTTAAAATACAGTCACATACAAAGGTTCAACCAAATAATGAAGGTTTTTAGCGCTGCAGCTGTGTACGTAGATAATCATTTCATCATCATCTTCCAAACTTTGTTCCATGATACTTGAGGTCGGTGCAACACGTTTTCTTCTTCGATTCTCCTCTGTTAACCGTCATGCAATCTCTTATACCTTACTCCGAACCCAAGTCGACCGTAGCAAAGACAATCTGTTCAGATGGGGGTTCATAGACGGCTCAGATCTCAAATGTGTATGCGGTTTGTCTCCACAGACAATGGCCCATCTCCCATCTTGCACTGCATGCCCTGACACTTGCGCACTTGACGATCTCTTGACTGCATCAGCGAGCGGAGTTCGCGTAGCTGAATTTTGGGCCAAACATATTTAGCAAAAAATTGCCATCGACACGCTAAGAAGACTTATTCCTTTTGGTTTCATATCATTCCTCACACAATCATCTATCGTTTTGTTAGATTTCACTTGGCGGTTAAAAATATTACCCCACTAGAAAAACTGAGAGGATAATATATTTTATCCAATAATGTATCGTGTATGTTGTTTTATTTCAGCGGCGGAGGTAATAGTATCGGCGGAAGTGACCTCAATCCTCTGATGTGGAAAGTGCTCTCCATTCCGACTTTTTAGAGTTTTTCCCGAACGGTGAAGCGGAGATTATTGTTATATTTATTATGTTCTCTATTGAGTTAGCCTGATACCTTAATTTGTTTACGTGTTACTGGTGTGATGTGAGTGGAATATAATCCTCTTTTTTCCTTCTTCATCTTCAATTTTGCATACTTTTTCTTTGGACTCGGAGAGATGAGCAATGATCGTCACCCACTAGACACTTGTTGGATGGCATCGCCGTGGATGTGTGGCGGTGGTGGTGGGTGGTGTGACGATCTGATCTTGTTAGTGGGGCTAACATGGGCTGATATAGAGAGGTTTGAAAGTAGAAAAAAAAAAGTTTCACCTTGAAAAAACATTTAACATATTGTTATATGTATATAATTGTTCATCCTTTTTACTATATTTTTTCGTGCCATTCCAACATAACTGCTTGTTCACGTCAATAGTCTTATCCTATACTATTAAATGATTAACAACATTTGTATATTTTTTTATTAATTTTCTCAAAAACGGCTCTAACGGTTTCGATGAAAGTTACAATATGGGGCTTAACGGAGGCGTGAAATGTATCGAGCTAGGTCTCATATTTTGGAAAATTTGTCACCCGAGCAGAGCTCGGTCGCCCAAGTTAGTAAAAGTTCAAAGATTTCTTCCTTCGTGGGTTAATAATTATAACTACGTAACTCTTTTCGTACCTGAGACCTGCAAGTTTTTACAAGCTGATATTCAAAAGATCCATCGATAAAGAATCTTCCTATTACATAAAGGGTGTAAAAAGACTCTTAACGAAGCCGAAAGGCACTTGTCCTCCCCGTCATTGCAATCATTTTCTTATTCTAGACCATACCTGGGAACCTTCTAGTTACGGAGATATTGGAGGTTAAAGTACCAACTTTTTCACAAGTTTTTTTTTTAAATAAGTGTTTTTAATGTATTTTTTTTACTTAAGACACCTTCACAACCCCAGTATTATTCAATCCATCCATCAGCACAATGTTTTGAATGCGTTACATTGAGTTCTACAGTAAACAGTGATATTTCACCCCAAAAAAAAAAGTCGTTTCCCAGCAATAATTTTTGCGTAAAGTTAGCTGTCAACCAAGCATTATGCGTGATGCATAATGCTTGGTTGACAGCTTCGTGAAGAGTCTGTTTACACCCTGTATTAAAAACTTTAATTAAACACCAAAAAATCTTGCCAAACAAGAACAATAGCGGCATTAAAACATAGATCCATCAAGTCACAAACAAGCACCAGCTATCAAGATCCCGGTATGTGTCAGCGGAATCACTGCGGAAGTTCCCTCGCAGATTTATTCATGACTAGGCCAAATATTTGATTGATTAACGTGTCTGAAGCAGTCCGGGCCTTCGATAAACTTGCCGACCACTTCATTTAGCGAAAAAGGCTCTTGTTTAAACTTGCCAAAGTGATGCTGCAGTTTTTTCTCTCTTTTTGACATAGCAGCGTCTGTGCACCAACATCTTAATATACGTTCTGTCAGTTACGTTTAAGTTCCTATAACATGGGACTGGTGGTATATTACTACATCATCATCTGCCTAGCCTTTTCCCAACTATGTTGGGGTCGGCTTCCAGTCTTACCGGATGCAGCTGAATACCAGTATTTTACATGCATGGAGCGACTGCCTATCTGACCTCCACAACCCAGTTATACTGGGTAATACGATACCCCTTGGTAAGAGTGGTTGTCAGACTTTTTGGGCCACTGACTACCTGTAACGACTGTCAAAGATCTACAATTGACAGGCAGGACCAACGGCTTAACGTGCTTTCCGAGGCACGGAGGAAACTCGGTATGTAATGGGTGGTCACCCATCCACAGACCAACCTAGGCAAGTATGGCTTAACCTAAAGATCGACCCGAGTGGCAATTATTACTTAGCCAAGAGCTCCTTGGTACATAATATAACAATTTAATCATATATTATCTGTATGGGGCGGTGCTCCAAAAACCATACTAACGCCACTTGAAGTAGCACAGAGAACTGTTCTCAAAGTATACTCTTTCCGTCCGTATTTGTTCCCAACTTATCACACTCACTAAGATAGTTTTTATTAATTATGTAATGTATGCTTCTCACTTGAATTGAATAAATTATTATTATTATATTAATATAATGTCTGTATTTCCCCAAAGGAATTGGTAGATGTACTTAAACATAACTACTAACCAGTTATGTTTAAGTTACATGAAATAGGGTCTGGGCTTGTTCTGATCCACCGGGAATGAATCCTAACTCTGGGCTTCTGGAACATTCTTCTTTCACCATTCTTGTTGGAAAAACCCAATAACACTTTTCCCGACAGGGGAATCGAACCCAGGACTTCATGCTTAAAAGTAGCGCTTGCGACCACTAGACCAACAAGACAATTTTTCTTTTTTATACAAAAAAAAAACGAAACTCAATTCGATTTCGTTAAAATAACGCTGGGATGGAATTATTGCAACGTAACACACAATCAGGTGGTATTTCATTACATCTGATATACCCATAAGTAATATATAATATCACGCCTATAATCCTCAAAAGGTTAGGCAGTGATATACCGTCGTTCACTTATATTAATTCAGTTATATTTAAGTTCCATGTAATAGCGGGTGAGCCCATTGGCACGAATGTAGGCTGCTACTGAGAAATTCTTGATGCCCATTAACAACTTGCCCAACCTGGGAACTGAACTCAGGACCTGATGCTCACTAGTAGTGCTTGCAATCACTAGATTGACAAGGCGGGTTTTACCCAACTATGGTAAATCCTACATGATGGGTTATGGTTTAGCAGTCAGTGTAAGTATGTTTGTTCGTTTTTATATACCAAGAAAACATAAACTCCATTCAATTTCGTTAAAATAACTCTGGGGTTGAAGAAGAGTTATAGCAACGTACATAAACTCCGGCGGGATTCCATTTCACCTGATACATAAGTAATATAATAACGGCTTAATGTATTTGTTGATAACACTGATGTTTTTCTAACGTTTTTTCAGACTTGTTTGCAAGCTGCCAATAAGTGATTATGTCGATAAGTAGGCTGTACATATTTTTACCCGACTACGGCGAAGCCAAAAGGAAGGGTTATGATTTTAACAGTCTATGTATATATGTATTTACGTATGTTCCTCTGTAGCGCCTAAACTTTTCATCCGATTTTGATGAATAAGATGTCAATTGATTGGTTTTTATGACTCAGGTAACATAGGCTACATTTTAACCGACCTTAACAATAGAAGGAGGAGTCGATTTTACCATCGATTTTTTTGTATACCCCGAATATAATTAGAGCGTGCTTTTTCAGTAGTCGGGTTTTTGCTGTGAAAACTTTTTTAGCATCGTTGTGATTTGAAAGTCGATGAAACGAAAAAGCGACAGTAAAAACAGACAGACACATAAATTCATAAGATTTAACGTGGGAGAAAATGAGATAGGAAGTATATTATACAGTGTTTACCTAGAACCCAAAATTTTTGAAGGTTTGACTTCTACCACGTGTGAATTGCACACTATATTTTTTTAGCTGTAGTATATACCACACAAATTGTTGTTTGTTTTCATCTCTTCAGAAGAAAGATCGGTTTTTATGTAGATTAGTTTTTGGTCCTTGTTTATGAAAGCGAATTCATATTCATTTTATTTTTCCCCCATTAATTTCCGAGAAAGAAACTTCATATCAATATTGAGTAAGTAATGTGTCTTGTAAATAATTAATCATCAGCTGCTTAGCTTTTTCCAAACTATGTTGGGGTCGGTTTCCAGTCTAACCGGATGCAGCTGAGTGCTTTTCATCATCTGTGATTTTCAGGAAGCGACTGTCTATCAGACCTCCGCATAATTTACTCATGAATTAATAAAAATACATATTTTAAAAGAAAAATAACTCCTTGAAAATTAAAAAGCTTCCTATATAATTCCGATTCAAAGATACACATTACATAATAAAGTAGATACAAGATACTCAGACGTTAGAGAGTTCCAAAGAAAATAAGTTGTTGCTTTTTAGGATTCTTAGTAAATTGCTAAGGAAAAGTTTTCAAGATGAATCTTTAGGTTGAAGCAAAAAAGATCTTCGCTCACTCAACGTCTGGAAACTTATATTAACAAGGAAATTATTATGAAATTTGCCCCTTATTGCGTTGAGATTTTGAAAATTTGGTTCGTCTTCGACTAATAGGCTAGCAAGGACATTAAAGTGGTCTAAAAGAGGTTTCATATCGTATATTAAGTATTTGACTGATTGTCTGTCCGTTGGTCTAGTGGTCGTAAGCGCTATTGCCGAGAAGGAGGTTTTAGTTTCAATTCTCAGAAAAAAGTCAAAAAACTGTTATTGGCTTTTCTGACTTTTTATTTTGTTGCTTTTAACGATAGGTCCCTTTAGCACACTACTGAGTAAAAGCCTCCCCTAATTTCATCAAAGTTCAAATTTTCTATGCCACCGTGAACCAACCCCTGCGGCGCACGTTGGGGATCTCTAGGTAAACTTTATAATTTTTAAATCTAACCATATAAAATACATAGTATCAGAAACTGTCTAAGTTTTACCCTCCATGGATCACAATTTGCAGATGTAAGAGCTTATTTATGTCGAATATTCTTCAATATTACTCAGTCTGACATTCGCAACAGAATTACATACATAATGTATAATATCTGTAACATATTTCAAGTTGCAATCGATCATCTGAAAGTTATCTTAAACTTACCTTACGAAAGTATTAGATTTCATAGCCACCTTATCCTGAAACCTTTTAAACACATCATTTAATAACTTAGCTATATGTATGTAAGTAAATAACATTTGATAACATACGGCGATATAATGGGTGCAAAGAACCCTTAACGAAGCCGGAAGGCAGCACCATAATATCTGGGAACCTTCTAGTTACGGCGATATTGGAAGTGAAAGATCCAACTTTTTTTTAGAAAGGTAGGTTTTTAATGTTATAACTTAACTTTAAATACCTCCATGACCAAAATACTATTCAATGCATCTATCAGCAAAATGTTTTGAGTACAACCATAAAACGACTTACTGTCATGCATTTTCACAAATAAACGCCTGATTCCATAATTTAGCATCTGGTCCAAGATCGTAAAAATGAATGCTTTTAGCTCGCGCCGACGGTTTAATTTTAGCTGCTAGCTGATAGCATAGATACCTACGTTTATAGTTCTAACGCTATTACTACATTTTGTTATAATCAGAAAATAAGAAATGTCTGGCGGCCCTGGGATTTCACTCTAATCTAGCTTGTTAGTGGTGTATTCTTTTTATAAATTCGAACAGTTTCAAGTACGAATCCTTTCATTTACCTAAAAAAAAACAAACGAGCAACGATAGAATTCGAAAACGTTGCTCGTTTGTTTTTTTGCGGTCATTTGAACAAAGTTCAAAGTAAACTTTATAGATTTATCGACGTCTTCAAATGTCTTTCAATTCAGTGTTCCCAAGACACGAATACTTAGTATCGAAAGCTTCGCACTGAAGGGTATCAGTGGCATTTGACGTGTGTTGTCAGCGACGACAGATGACATGAACTCGCTTTAATCCCTAGCTGGGGAGATGGAAGTGATACGGATGCTTTGACGGAAATGCGGCTCTGTAGGTTGTAGTGTCGGTTTAGCGTATAATACTATTTCTTAATTAATATCTCGTAGGGACCGAGGCTCGGAGGAAACTCGTTATATAATGATGGTTACCCATCCACAAGCCGACCATGATGAGCGTGGCTTAACCTTGAAGATTGACACGTGCGGCTCTCGAGTGCTGAAACAATCATCATGATGATAATTCTTCTCCTGTCCTTATTTATTTATTTAAAGACTTTGGAAGACATACTGCTAAATATAATAATCTACTACTTATTTTAATCGTCTTATCAGTAGTCATAGTCCGGAGGAGCTTGTGGCTAAATAATAACAGCCGCTCGGGTTGCTCTTTAGGTTAAGCCGTGCTTGCCTAGGTTGGTCTGTAGATGTGACCACCCATTACATACCGAGTTTCCTCCGTGCCTCGGAAAGCACGTTAAGCCGTTGGTCCCGGCTGTCATTTGAAGATCTTTGACAGTCGTTAGGTTGTCAGTGGCCCAAACAAGTCTGACAACCAATCTTACCAAGGGGTATCGTATTACCCAGTACTAACTGGGTTGTGGAGGTCAGATAGGCAGTCGCTCCATGTAAAATACTGGTATTCAGCTGCATCCGGTTAGACTGGAAGCCGATCCCAACATCGTTGGGAAAAGGCTAGGCAGATGATGATCAGTAGTCATAGTCCGTTCATCGCTACCCTCGTCTGTAGCCATCCACATTAATACTAAACACTTCTTCTTATTTTCTTTGTAATCGTCTTCTTCTTAGCGTGTTGACGGCAGTATAAATTGTGTCGGCCCAGAACAGAAACAACGGGACACGAAGTACACAATTTTAAGTATCCCAGCGTTTGTGGAACAGCACTACATTTACACTCCAGGGCAGGGCTTGCCGGGGCTGCGGGACTGTTTGAAAGAGATACCACGGCCCTGGAACGCAAAGGGCAAAGAAGGAACATGGATGGGTTTTCAAATTCAAATTCAAAATATTTTATTGTGGATCATATAATAATAATGACAGGACTATTGTAGCCAATAAGCCTGATATAGTGGTGATGGTTCGATCAGAGCGGCGCGCAATGATTGTTGAAATTACGGTCCCGCATGACGAGAACCTCGTGAAAGCCGAGAAAAATAAACAAATCAAGTATCTTGACTTAGCTCGCGAGGTTGTCGACATGTGGGATGTGGACTCAGCAATCATTGTGCCGGTAGTCGTATCAGCCCATGGCTTAATTGCCAAGAGCCTCGACCAACACCTGAGAAGGCTCTCGTTAGGCAGCTGGATCAAGGGCTTGATTCAGAAAGCGGTACTCCTAGACACGGCTCGTATTGTTAGGAGGTTCCTCTCTCTGGAGCCCTGACTGCCGGTAGCTTGGACCCGATACCGGTGGGCTACTATTTATATATTATATGTTTTTTATAGTGTAATTTTTGTTAGTAAAATATTTAAAAATGTAATTAATAAGGATAAAAATGAATAAAGGAATAATAATAATATCTTGGGACAACCAACACACTGCCATCTGATCCCAAACTAGGCAGAGCCTGTACTATGGCAACCAGACAACTGATAAACATACTTATATATTTCTAAATACATACATAGTATAGATAAATTACACACCCAGATACAGAACCAATAATCGTACTCATCGCACAAAGATTTGTCCTGTGTGGGAATCGAACCCACGACCTCCGCCCTAGCAGTCAGGGTCACTAACCACTAGACCAACAGGTCTTAGAATACATAGGTAAGTACAGTTCTTAAATATTTGAACATTTTGACCAGCTATGTCCCGCCCGTAGGCCATACAATAATCACACAGAAATTGACTGTTCAATAAAATTAACATTATTACTAATTATTATTATTTTCCCTCTAGCACAATAAATAAAAAATAAAAAAAAAACCGAAAGGGCACAAATTAAGAGAAATGACAAATTCAAATTATATAGAAAATCAAATTAATTACATATAACAGTCAAACTATAAAGTCAAACATAACAAATTAAGATAGGAACTTGTCAAATTATACACAAAAAATTGAAAAAAATAAAATGATTCATAACAAATTAAAATGTCAAATTGTAAAAATCATACATAAAATTAAAAAATAGATTATATTGAAGAGAACAAAATTAATTAAAGTCTATAGGTCATCGAACACATAATGACTGGGTGGGACTATATTTAAAGACAAGACTTGTCGGACAGAAATTCTTTTACAGTTAGTAGTTCTGTTACGGTTTTAGTCAGTACAAGTCTGACACTCCCTTCCGCTCAGAGCGGGAGGGGTCATTTGATGATTTCCCATAAGGCAGAGTCATTAATGAATCTCCACCTGAGCTGGTTTTCCTTTGTGATACAAGCTCTAAATAAAAAAAAAAACAAACCCAATTTTTTCGAAATCCACACGGCTAAAATTATTAGTAAAAGAAAATATCCTACATTAGAAGCAGCCTCTTATACATATTGTCAATACATAGGTACAGGCAGCCACATTTCTTCCTCACGTCCGCGTCCCCGCCCGATACCCGGCTTAGAGAAAATCCCACTAATACATTATTTTTATACCTACCCTCACGACGGCTATTAACCGATGTTTACGCTAACGATAAAATAATATTATGTTTTCTAAGGCTTTAAGTTCTAAAAGCTATGTTATTTTGCTGAATTAAAATGTGTATCCAAACTAGGCTATAGACGATAACATTATCATCACGCCGGTAATCCTCAAAGGGTTAGGCAGAGGTGTACCTAATAAAACACCCATATTTCGCCAGTTATGTTTAAGTCTCATTTAGTAGAGCGCGAGCCTATTACTATCAACCGGGCACAAATCATGAAACCTGATGGAAAAACCCGATGACGCTTTGGCCGACCACGGAATCAAACCCAGGACGTCATGCTCAGCATTTGCACTTGCGACCATTCGACTAACAAGGTGGCTATAGACTAATATTATAAATGCGAAAGTAACTGTATGGTGGTCTGTTTGTTTGCTACCTTGTAAGACTTTAACGACTGAACGGATTTGGATGAAATTTGGTGTGAAAATAGACCATTTTAAACCATTGCCTAGGTTAGGACAGAGGTTGGGACAAGGATTTTTTATCACTGTAGTACATTCCAGGAATAATTTCAGACTTATTTTCGCGGGCCAAAGTGCAAAACTGTAGTTGACAATATTTTGCTAATTGTCTTATCTTCAGTAGGTATACCGAAAATTCACCTAGTTCGAATAGGTACACATATTGAAAAGCTGCTGGTTTAATGTACATTAGCCCATTATTTTGAGTTGAAATTAAATGGAAACCTTCTTGGAATGAAAGTGGAAATTCAGCTTAAAATCATCACTCATTGATGATCTGTAGTCATAATTCAGCGGTAAAACCCTTTTTGGAAAATTAGTCAGACATAATTCAAAGCAAATGCACTCGTCGAAATTAATTGTAAATTTCTGACTACATTATTCGTCATACATGATTTAATCACAAGCAAGTCGCAGTAGACTAGTCATCTGAATTAATTAGCAGCTGAACAATAGTACAGTATGCTCTGATTTGATCTATTGTTCTGCAATCAATATGTAGATGTACTTCTATAATGATTGTTTGTGAATGTTCCGTTTGATCGACAACGCCAACTTAGCCGCTGGCCGCTGTTCGTTGATCATATTAACGTACACGCCGATTATGATGTTAGCTAGTCCGATTATGGGATACTGCCTTTTGCTTGCGGTTTTGTCTGGTTAGATTTAATGTTTTTTTTTCATTGTGTTTTTTTTTTATTTGTTACATCATCATCATCATTTCAGCCAAAAGACGTCCACTGCTGGACATAGGCCTCCCCCAAGTGTCGCCACATTGACCGGTCCCGTGCGACTCTCATCCAGTGGATCCCCGCAACCTTCACCAGGTCATCGGTCCACCTAGTGGGAGGCCTTCCAACGCAACGTCTTTCGGTTCGCGGTCGCCACTCCAAAACTTTACGGCCCCATCGGCCATCCGTACTGCGAGCAATGTGCCTTGCCCCACTTAAGTTTGGCATTTCTGCGGGCTACGTCGGTTTCCTTGGTTCTCTTGCGGATGTTCTCATTTCTGATTCGATCACGCAAGGAAGCTCCGAGCATAGTGACTTTAAGCCTTCTGATGAGGCCCATTATGAGCGACCACGTTTCGGTCCCGTATGTAATCACTGGCCACACACACTGGTCATAGACTTTCGTCTTGAGACACTGCGGTAAGTTGGACGAGAAGATACCACGAAACTTCCCGAACGCTGCCCAGCCGATTTGTTATTGAAAAGTTAAATTGGTAAATCTTTCTTTCTTTGTCCTTGGTTTTACTCCTATTTGATATGTGTTAAGACTAGGATACTATCATCATCCTGCCCTTGACCCATGTTACTTTGGGATCGGCGCAACAAGTTTTTTTCATATTTTAAGATTCGCTTTACGCCAGATTCGCGTTAGGTCAGATTCACTTTTTTTGTTTCCTTGGTCTTCTTAACAATCAGCTGCCAGAAGTTTTTTTTTTTTAATATCTTGAATACCAGCCTAATTTCAACTTACCCAATAATTAGTTCCGCTAGTTAGTCCAATATCTTAGTGAGGAGGCAGTCGTTAAGTTTGCATAGACGTAATCTTAGACTAGAACTCTCTCTCTCGTGTGTGTTGTCAATCTACACAAATAAACTTGCTCATAACTAAACCAGAATATTAGCTGACCTCTTATTCCATTAAAACCCCGTACTAGGCAATTTTTGCTCCTCAATGCCAAAGCATTACCATTGACGTACCTTCGACTGTAACATCTTAAGTAAGATAGTTTTACCTGGAAGTCCTGGAACCAATCTGGTGTTTCAACGTACTTACGGTCAAAGGGGGAAAGGTTGTTAGAGTTAAGGAAATTATTAAGGACAGATCATCATCTGCCTAGCCTTTTCCAAACTTTGTTGGGGTCATCTTCCAGTCTAACCGGATACAGCTGAATACCAGTATTTTACATGGAGCGATTGCCTATCTGACCTCCACAACCCAGTTAGTACAAGGTAATACGATACCTCTTGGTTAGACTGATTGTCAGACTTTTTGGGCCACTGACACCTGAACGACTGTCAAAGATCTACAAATGACAGCCGGGACCAACGGCTTAACGTGTTTTCCGAGACACGGAGGAAACCCGGTATGTAATGGGTGGTCACCCATCCACAGACCAACCTCGGCAAGCACGGCTTAACGTAAAGATCGACCCGAGCGGCTGTTTTTATTTAACCACGAGCTCCTATATTAAAGACAGATACTTGGAATCATTTGCCAAAACCAGTGAAAAGGAAGCTCGTACATTTATGAATTAAATACATTTCCTACAGAGTACAAAATCACAGGTGCACGAGTCCTTTGAAGTCATCTGTCACTTACGGAATATCATCCGTAATTTTCTACTATTGTGAGCTCCCGATATTTGGACGCTGTTCCAAGTGCCATGTTCGCGTGATGACTGGAGAATGCGGGTGGATGGGAAATAAATTATTACATTGACAAATCTGTCTACCTTTCTTAGTGTTTTGATACGTGTACTACTGGAACTCGATATTAAGTCACAAAAAGTATAAGATATACGGTTTATAACTTAAAACAGCATCGTGAGAAAATCTGAATTTGACCCTGAAAACTCGTATCCAAATTAATTTGTTAATGCTTTTTATATGGGAAAGAGTGGCATTTGTAACCTTTTTTTTCCGTATGGGAAATCATCAAATGACTTCTCCCGCTCTGGGCAGAGCGGAAGGGAGTGTCAGACTTGTATTGACTAAAACCCATCCATGTTCCTTCCTTGCCCTTTGTGTTACAGGGCCGCGGTATCTCTTTCGAACAGTCCCGCAGCCTGAATAAATAATTGTGTACGGTAACTTAATTGACTGTCTCGTTGGTCGAGTGGTCGCAAGCGCGACTGCTGAGCATGAGGTCCTGGGCTCGATTCCCAGGTCTGCCAAAGTGCTATTGGGTTTTTCGATCAGGAATTTCTCAGTAGCAGCCACGGAGTCTGGATTTGTGCCCGGTTGATGGCAATAGGCTCGCCCCCTATTATATGGGACTTA
The DNA here is from genome assembly GCA_950005105.1 of Lycophotia porphyrea. NCBI lineage: Eukaryota > Metazoa > Arthropoda > Insecta > Lepidoptera > Noctuidae > Lycophotia > Lycophotia porphyrea. The sequence continues at coordinate 1,319,159 of OX465392.1, forward strand.
AAAAACATAACTGGCGAAATGTGGGTGTACTATTAGGTACCTCTCAGCATAACCCTACGGGGATTACAGGCGTGATGTTATGTGTGGTAACTTAGTTTTACCCAAACGAGTCAATCCATAATTGCTCATAACATCAGTAAATATACATACATCAACTTTCGCCTTTTTCCCATAGGGGTAGGCAGAACCCACAGAATGCCACCTGCTACGACCCTCACTACAATAAACTACACCGAACTTCAGTAAACTGCGTCAAATAAGTAAGTAAGTATCCACCAAAATTTGTTTATGATACACTCAAAAGGTATGCTTAGGATAGATTTAAAAAATATTAGCATTATTACTCAAAATCATAATATTTTACAGTACTGAATGACTCAGTTGGGTTTGGGTAGGTATATCCTTGGCTAAGAAAAGACTAGTTCACTCCCCGCGGGTGTAATAAGACACGACTAAGGGCTTACGTCGGCGGGATGGATCGCAGTCATTTAACAGCAGCTTTTCATCTCACATACATTGTAAAACTCAACTTAAAGGAAGGTTTTAGTAAGAAAACAGATATGTATGTTCTGAACTGTAGTTGCTTGAAAGGAATATTTTCTTTACCCAATTAACATCACCTATGCAATAGCATAGAGCAGGGGTTCCAAACTTTTTCAGGGGTTCCCAAACTTTTTTGCAGGGGAACCCCTGCAAAAAAAGTTTGGGAACCCCTGAAAAAGTTTGGAAAATCATTTGAAAACCATGGAGTTTCTTGCCGGTTCTTCTCCATAGGAAACAACCAACCGAACCGTGCACCTTTTCGTCGACGTTTTATAAGTGCCCATCTGGGCCTATGTGAAATAAAATCTTTTGATTTTGATTTTTCAGTTGTGCACTTACAGGTTTTATATTTTGTCTCGGCGTCTAGCTAGGCGAAAAAGCATAGTTTTTATAATGATGTTGATATACGAGAATATAATTATGAATTTGAAAACCCGACTTCAAATAAATAAAATGTTGCAAACGGAATAAGAATTTTTAGAGGTTTTTAATTTCAAGTTCGATATTCATTTTGGACCAATATCCAAAACTCCAAATCGGATCACTTGAACCTTGTTTTAAGGCTGCTGACGCAAGAGTTCAATGAGACTCTCTTCTTTTTGCCAACTGAATTCTGGTGGATCTTGTGCATGGAAAGGATCTTGGATGCACGCAAATTTTTCGGCAAAGTATTTTAAAAACCATTGAGTCAGCTTCGAAGGGTGTTCCGTGAAAAGGGATATTAAGTATTGTGAGACAATAAGCTCATTAGATTTTTATCGAATACCTAAGAATAGTTTCAAAACTATTCTCAGTCATCACTCTCAACGGCGCACAAGGGTGCCGCGGTGCACTTTTTGGGAACCCGTGGCATAGAGAATGATATGAAAGAGAACGAAGTAAATGATGCCGTGACGTCTCAAAGGGAAGAATGGAAGAAGGAATGACGTTTTCGTTTACCGTTTTGAGAGCAATTGTAATAGATCGAACCTACGACCTATGATATAAAAGTTGGGGTCACTACCATTTGCCCGCATTTTATTTGGAAAGTATGTACAGATTTTCTGTTAAATAACTTTGTTTCTATAATTCCTGACTTGACTGGTATAGCGTGAGATATGTATACGTTGAAGATAGATGCATAATTTTTAGCTAGATACATACTAATAAGGTGGCTTGATTAAAATGTCAAGGAGATACGTTAGGTATAAGTTTACCGAGAGCAGCATTATAGTTCATACATATTTCTTTACTTAAAGGCATGTGTATCTACTACAATATTTCATAGAATTACCCATTCTATGGAGGAGCTCGTGGCTAAATAATAATAGCCACTTGAGGTCAATCTTCAGGTTAAGCCGCGCTTGCTTAAGTTGGTTCGTGGATGGGTGACTACCCATTACATACTGAGCTTCCTCCGTGCTTTCGTTCGTCCCGGCTGTCATTTGTAGATCTTCGACAGTAGTTACAGGTAGTCAGTGGCCTGAAAGTCTGTCAAGCCTTACCAAGGGGTATCGTGCTACCCAGTACTAACTCTGCCGTCATAAGGAAAAAGGGCAAAACTAAAATTTTTTTCGAAATTGAGTTAAAAATTCTGGCAGAATTGCTTTTTTTTCTGATCCCGAATATGTATATAACTCAATTTCGAAAAAAAATGTTAGTTGGGCCCTTTTTCCTTATGACGGCAGAACTGGGTTGTGGAGGTCAGATAGGCAGTCGCTCCATCTAAAACACTGGTATTCAGCTGCATCCCGTTAGAATGGATGCCAACCCCAACATAGTTGAGAAAAGGCTAGGCAGCTAATGATGACCTATTTAATAAGCTTGGGGGCATTATTCATTTGCCGTAAAGAGAAGGAAAAAATAAATACAATAAAAATATCTTTCAAAACTTTATTCACTAAAATGTTGTGACAATGAATTCACATTACGAGTTTTTGTTTCACTTGTCACAAATGGGAACTCCATTTGTATTTTATTCCATTTTATTACTCGCGAAATAAAGTGCGCAAATTGTTCAGGATATATTTTAAAACATTTATTTTCGTTCCATTATTGTTGTATACAGGGTGTGCAAATAACAGTTTTTCGTTTGTATACAGTGTGTGCAAATTACTGTGTTTTGTTAATTTACTAATAGATGCGTTTTTATTGTAAACAAGCATAAATAGCATGCTTTAGTCACGTACATAAGCAGGAGTATTTAATTAGAGAATTTTAAACCTAAGCGCTTATAACTCATACGTTTTTTTACTAATATTGTAAAGCATTTACTAGAAATATATATTTTTAGTGGTAACATTTTCCTATAATCTTACAACATTAACATTTGTCATTTTAATAATTCTGAACTATGGTATACTAGAGCTGTTGACACATACATAGTGCTAGCCCAGGCTCCATACATTTTTAGAACATCTCCTTTACCTCTTTATATATTAGATGATACATAGATAAAATTAATAAAAAACGGAACAACACAAATAAAGCTATTCTTACGCTATGAGGGATAAAGAAAACTGCCTAATAGTCAGATATTACGTATTTATTTGGGCTGCTTTGTCACTAAGGTTATTTTCCCTGTGGGCCGTTTCTTGTGTTTGTCTCGCAGTAATTTCTTTTGGTAGCCGTAGACGGAGTAGTATGGCAGAGGCATCACGGTTGATGATACTGGCAACAGATCTGGAACATCATAAAGGTTTTTCTGTTATTCTTTCAGTTGTATGATTCAGTTGTGGCCATGACTAGAGACCATGCTATACTATGGCTTTATTATGACTATATTATATAACTATTACAACGCTCGAAATGGAAAAAAAAAGTATTTTTTACTAATAAAAATCAGTATACTTTAAAACTAAATAATTACTCAAACAAACGATTCATTTACTAGGTACTATATTTTAGATTAGATGTTATATATTTTTGAAAAAAAAAAGAAACAATTAAAAATATAATAATATTTTCTCGTTTTTTTTCCTGTGGCACAATTTCGATTTTTTCTGGCAGAAGAAATAATGCAAATAAAACATGATCAGCCGATTTCTAATCTTGAATTTTTTTTTTAATAAATAAATTGGAATGAAAAAACTTTAAACACGACACTTAATTCCCTACATTATTTGCCAAAGTTTTTGTCCGAAGCCACTTCCGCACTTTATTTGATTGTCAATTTTTTTATTAATACTTATCATATTTTTGTTATTACGAACGGTGCTTTGCGCTATAATAGTTAACTGAGCCCTACCCAGTTAATTTTCAAACGTAACAACACAATTTTAGGAATAATTCCATTATAATGGTAGATCATAGTAGTTATCGCTTCAAACGGACGCAATGGAGCCGCAAATGATTCACATTGTCGGCCACTCGGAAATCCAAATAAGCGAAATAGTCTCATGTGCGCAGTTGATGCGTGAATGCTTGGTATACCTACGTTTAAATGCGCTGCTGCGGACGAAAGCGCTGACATTTTCGGGAAAATCGCAATTAGACAAACAAACATAATCACCATACCTCCCCCTGTACAGCTTGCCATCGACGATAGACTATGTATGTGCAGTTTTGCCTGTACACTGAAAAAAAGTGCATTTTTTTCAGTGTACAGGCAAAACTGCCCATCAAGTGACTTTTTAGCTTGATTGACGATCTCTTGTTGAGATTAATCAAAATCTTAGTTACGTTGATCATCACGATATGATTGCAGCAATACTAGTTCAAATGATTGAACGCTCAAACAAGTTTTTTTATTACCCCTAACATGACATTGTAGAAGAGTTAAAAAAGAGACAATCTTTATTGAAGTAATCAAAATGCTTGTTTGACACAACTAACTTACTTTTGACTTGATTGCTGTAAATAGGTTTTGTGTTAACTCCAAACAAGATCCCGTTTCAAATCTCAAACAAATAAAAGTAGTAGCTGTGATCATTGTGCTTGATAGGCGTTACTTAGTCAATCTAAATAAAATCTTGATCGTCGCAACTACTTTTGACGATCTCTTCTTGAGATTAATCAAAATCTTAGTTAAGTTGATCATCACGATATGATTGCAGCAATACTAGTTCAAATGATTGAACACTCAAACAAGTTGGTTGATTACCCTTAACATGACATTGTAGAAGAATTAAAAAAGAGACAATCTTTATTGAAGTAATCAAAATGCAATGACACAACTAACTTACTTGATTGCTGTAAATAGGTTTTGTGATAACTCCAAACAAGATCCCGTTTCAAATCTCAAACAAATTAAAGTAGTAGCTGTGATCATTGTGCTTGATAGGCGTTACTTAGTCAATCTAAACAAAATCTTGATCGTCGCAACTACTTTTTTTCTCAGTGTACAGTCTAACTGTACAGACATGCATGAACGATTGAACGTGTGCATGAAACTGTAAGTTATCCTTGCCTGGACATACAAGAATGAATATCGAAATAACATTTTGCCCGATGGATTAGGCATAACCGAGCGTTCAGCATACACACACTGCTCCCAGTTCTTAGTTATATTTTTTTATAACAAGTTGTAAACCCACTAAAGCAACCATATCGTCGTATGTTGCCGGTGATGCCCTGCTTGCAAATGAGCCAACCGACATGCTTGCAGTTACGTATGTGTTCTTTAAGGAAGTTGGTTTTGCATGAAGGTTTTGCATGCACATTTTAAATTGTTATGCATAACCTATTGTCTATGGCTGGCTAAAGAGGTACGAAATCGAACTCAGAAGTCACGGTCGTTGCCCATGAAGAACTTTGAAAAAGAGAATGATCCAATGGAATAATTGGAAATACGCTAAAGTACAATGTGTTATAAAATTATAATTTAAAAAGTGTTTTCATAAAATTGTATACTCCGCCTGATAACAATCAGAAACAAATCATTTGCTGCCTGGCGTTCAGACATCAAAACAGGACAATTACTTATACTGATGGTATCAAAAAGCAATAGCCCGTGACCGTGACCGCTAAACACCGTAGGACATAGCGTACGACGACATACATTAGTCATCGAATCCCACATGCGACTATAGACCGATGACTGTTTACAATTTACATATTGCCTGATGACTAAAAGCCCGTCTAGTCCACATAAGCACAGCGCGACGCCATAAGTGATACTCCCACTTCTGAGTACTGTAGCTTTCTCCTTATTGTGCTATGCTTCCCTGGTCTGTTCGAGTCTCAACCAAAAGCCTTAGGGTTGACGTTCATCTGGCAGCACGGGAAAACACTTTTCCAAGTTTCTCACCCTTTCTGTCGCCCAGAACCGTTTTTTACTAGAGCGAGAAACAGCATGCTGTCGACCACATCGTCGGTGCTGCCGCGTGCGCATACCCGCTCTGTTTACAAGAGTCCTACAGGTAGTGATTGCGGGTCGGGCCGTTTGTGTATGTGAGTTTAAATGTTTGTAAAGGCATCGATGATGTACAGGACTCCATAGTGTTGGGTTGACTCACACGTTTTTATAAAATAGATTTAAGTGTATTTTTGCGATTTCTGGGTTGAGTCTATACTAAAAGTTGTTCAAAATGATGAACTAGGTGAAATGACGCCTTCTCAGGTGTTACACCTGGTATACGGGGTGTAAACAGACTCTTCACGAAGCCGTCAACCAAGCATTATGTACATCAAACTAAGTAACTTCACGCAAAAATTATTGCTAGGAAACGACTTTTTTTTTTGGGGTGAAAAATCACGTTTTACGGTACGACTCAATGTAACGCATCCAAAACATTGTGGTGATGGATGGATTTAATAGTACGGGGGTCGTGAAGGTGTTTTAAGTAAAAACAATACAATAAAAACAGGTATTTAAAAGAAAAACTTGTGAAAAAGTTGGAACTTTGACCCCCAAAACCTCCTTAACTAGAAGGTTCCCAGGTATGGTCTAGAACAAAAAAATGATTGCAATGACAAGGAGAACAAGTGCCTTTCGGCTTCGTTAAGAGTCTGTTTACACCCTTTATGTGAGTTTAAATGTTTGTAAATGTACCCATGATTTAATATAGGGTACATCATACTGTTGGGTTGACCCACACGTTTTTTATAAAATAGATTTAAGTGAATATTTTCGTTCGTTTTTATAAAAGTTGATCAAAATGATGACAAAAATGACGCCTTTTCAGGTGTTTCACCCTGTATATGTCACAGCTATAAAATACCATAATAGTCATCATAAAGCGAACAAACTTATAGCTCATAGTTTATGTTGAACCAACAGAATAAGTACCTATAAGTACTTTAGTAGGAACTGCTTCATTCTCAGCAACAGGACATAAGTACTAGATATAAGGTCCCAGTTCACTGTGGTGAGAGGTGGCTTGCTACGTGCGCCGTAATTAACCCGCTTTACTACTAGGCTTAAAGGTTACAGAATAGTTTTGTTACATACAATTCTGATAGCTTCTTAGTTACCTAGTATTGCACTTTGTGTTCATTATTATAAGAATGACATCATAATATCTGTAAAAAGACCCAACCTGGGTTTGTAGAACGAAAAAAGAGCTTTCAACGAAAATTGGTTTGAATAAGATTTGATGTTTAGATTTTGAGATATGGGACTTACACGTAAAACTGCAGCAGTAACTTGGTTTTTTAATTAATATGCTATGATAAATTTAGTTTCGTTGTTGAGTGTAAATTTACATATTTATGAATAACGTTTTATATTGTATTGTATTTTATGGTTTATTTTTAATGATTATATTGTATGGTGTTACGGCACCTTTTGAGCATGCGTCCGACTCGCACTTGGCCGGTTGTTTATATTTTATTCGAGTTTTATATATTACCAGCCAGTGCAATTGTTCTACGCGTACACTACTGCAATTAAGAAGTAAAAAAAAAGAAGACATGCTGCACCGCCTCCAAAAAAAATCTGATAAGAGCAAGATAGTGATGAACCATGATGATGCCCCACATCAGGGCCTCATATTCCTCTTTCACTATATTCACGTCATAATTTTCTTAGCAAAAGTTTTGTTCTAAGTCAAGTCTTATCTCCATCATCCGATCGTGGAGGATGTTCGTTATCTCTCCATAGAAATAAAATCGCGAAACCTTTCTGCATGGTACTCTCACATTTTAGGTAAAAAGAGGGTCCAAATTGCAATAAAGGTTATCTTATATTTCGTGATAAAGCGTTTGAGGTAATGTTTAATACCAAACATTATTTTATTTTGGCTTATTTTAACATATTCCTGTAATTTGGTCCAGATTATTTATTTAATTATTATATACTAGCTGATGCCCGCGGCTTCGCCCGCGTGGATATCGGTTATCGCGACCAAAAGTAATCATGAAATTTTGATCCCGTTCCCGCAACAAAAACTTGACAAATTATATATTAAAACCTTCCTTGTGAACCACTCTATCCATTGGTGAAAACAGCATAGAAATCGGTGCAGTAGTTTTTGAGTTTATCGCGGCGGAAGATTTTGTTTTACAAATATGTAGTGTGACAGTGATTTATTTAATTTGACTATTAATCCCGTATCACAAGACAAGTGACAAGGTTTTCACAACGTTTCGTATTTCTATGACAACTTTCAACCCGATTGATAGAAACCTTTCGATAGCTTATGTCAGTCGGATACATTTTTGAATTTTCTTCGATCTTCGTTGTCGCTGATATAATGTTACTTCGTTTAGGGTACACCTTGTGCCGTTCATTCTTTTTTTTTTTTATAAAAACGTTGCCCAACACTAGGAATTTCTCCTGTGTCGTGGGTTCGTTCACAAACATTTAAACTCACATACACAAACAGCCAGACCCGGAACAACTACCTGTAGGCCATTCAAATATTTGTTCCGTGCGGGGATCGAACCCACGACACGCAGCGCAGCAGTCAATCGCTCAGCCACTGCGCCAACCGTGCCGTCAATTCGATCAGCTAGGCTCTCTGATACAGGAGCAAATCTTATATTTAATTAAAGATTTTGCACAAAAGTTGTGCTTATAAATTGTTTTAAAGTACGAACGAATTTTCAAAAAATCCCCTCCTATGCCAATAGGAAAACCATCGGAAACAAGCCTTGTCGTTAGATTAATTGAAACAGCAAAGTTAACTTTACTTTCAGCTATTAACAGGCTAACTTAAACGTTATCACACAAGTTAAAGTCTTGACCGTGGCCTGGCGCGAGCGCAAGGCCGCTCACTTCGCGACCGCTTACTCCGCTATATGGACTGCTTGACTATGCATTGTGCTTATGTAACGCACTTGCCAATATTTAGCTCTTCTAACACGTTTCGAGATGATCGGAAGATACTTTCAAATTATCGCTACTCATCAAATGTGTTAAAAATATTGCAAATTTGAAATTCATCATCTGCTTATTTTTTTTCCAATTATGTTGCGGTTGGCTTCTAGTCTAACTGGGTGCAGCTAAACATATGGATTATGCAAGAGAAATTGGAATTTTTATTTGCTTTCTAAAATGGATCTTTCGCAAAATTATTAATTTGCAGATTTTTAATACAGATAGGTTGCATGTCTGAAGGTCAGGTGGGTAGTACACACAACAGTGTTGCGTGTTTCTATGACTAGAAAATATACCCCCTTAAAAGGTCGGTTAGGGAGTGTGTCGTCATAACTGGTATAGCAGTGATAGTCAGTGGTGTGACCGTCGGACTGCCAAGTCATAGGTCTCGAGTTCGAACCCAAGGCACGCACCTCTTAGTTTTCGGATTTGTGGGCGTATTGAAGAATAGAGTATTTTTCCAAAAAAAACTAATTTGTCCGTCAGATAAATTTCCAAAAAATATTGGACACGATTTTTTTCTATTTACACGTAAACAAAACATGAAGACGATACAGTGCGTCGAAAACTCGTGTGACGTCACTATGTCAGTACACTTTTACTGGTGAAGTGACGTCACAAGCCCCCACTCATGATCTTTGATGCGTTTTAACTTCGGTCAGTTTTATTGATTTGATAAAACAAAAAAATTTTATCCAATATTTTTCGATAATCTAACTGACGGACTAAATAGAATCATATTGTTTTACTCAGGAAACATCCCTATCATCATATACTTGCTTCGGTGAAGGACAACATTGTGAGGAAACCAGCAGGCCTGAGATATATTTCTTGACGGCATGTTAAACCAAGTCACAGGCCCATGGGCGGCATAAAAACTCTAACTACACGATAAAGAAGAAATCGTAGAGAGTGATGTTCATCAGTTTCTGACTACCTGCATAGGAAAAGACGTAAGTTTATGCATAAAGAGTGTAAACAGACTCTTAACGAAGCCGAAAGGTACTTGTTCTCCCCGTCATTGCGATCATTTTTTTGTTCTTGACCATACCGTGGAACCTTCTAGTTACGGAGATTCTGGGACTCAAAGTTCTAACTTTTTCACAAGTTCTTTTTTAAATACATTTTTTTAATGTAAGATTTTTACTTTAAACTCCTCCAGGACCCCCTTACTATTCAATCCACACAATGTGTTGAGTGCGTTTCATTGAGTCCTACTGTAAAACGTGATATTTCAGCCCAAAAAAGTCGTTTCCCAGCACAATTTCGTAAAGTTGCTTAGTTGTAAATCAAACTAACAAAAACAAACACTACACATAATGCTTGGTTGTCGGCTTCGTGAAGAGTCTGTTTACACCCTGTATAGGTTTTACTTCTGACAAAGTGTAGCAATGATTAGGCATACCTAGTAAGGGCAGCATACAACACAATAGATATGTATATTTGGACATACATAGTCTGCGGTCATCATATTAATGTGTAAAACCTGTGGTTATAAACGTTGTGATCTTCACTTTAAAAGCATGTATTGCGCACTTTTATTAAACACTCAAGTGCCTTTCAAACATAGTAGCTTTGTGTGAAGCAAGGCTTGTTACCAAATCGGACGAACTCCATTGACCCCGGATACGACACGTGTACTGCTGAGTGTAATATGTTTATAGGTTGTATATAGGTGGAGTTTGAACCTTTACTGCCATCAATCAATCAACATAATAAGCAGCCTTTATGTTTCCATTGCTTCTGGGACCAAGCCTCATCTCCGGTCATAATGTGCCACACGTGGCCAGTGCGGTTTAATGGACTGTCTTCAAAAGAACATGTGTTTCCACGCAACGGTTTTTATTCGCCATTTTAAGAGCAGCATTGATCAAATAATATTCAACAAAGTAATGTGCCTGCCTGTGTATCAACAGTCCACTGCTCGCTGGAAAATTATGTACTTAACATACATAAATAGGTCCATAATATGGACAGTATAACATGATTTGTAGGTTTGAGTTTCGAACTCGAGTTCGAACCTATTAACACAACTTACGGCCGTTTTCTGTGGTAAGTTATATCAAATAAATAATGTAAAATGCCTAGAACCAATAGCCAACGTCCAAAACAGGACGGCTCCACAAAAACTACATTCGAAAGTGCACCATTCTCGTATCGTGCGCAGTTGACTGATCAAGGTAACGCAGTGCAACCTGCGCTCGCGTCGCACTATCAACACATTTACATATTTTTGTCTGACCTTCTGTTTCCATCTCTTTCTATCCTACTGCTTATTGCACGTGGTTATAGAGATGGAAGTCCTTATCTGTCTCTGAGATTTTGTTCTAATTTTGGCATGTGTTTATTGCATGGCACTGTATGACAGTTTCCGGATTGGAACTGTCAATCAAATAAATTCGAAAATGGAAATAAAATGGTGGACCAATCCTGATATTATCTTTGCTGGACAGGGTAGAAATAGAATGTGTCCTACAAACAAATGAAGATGATGTTGATCCATTACGTGACTGTCTAGAAGCGTTTGCTCTGCTTTTGGAAGATGCGCAATAATGAAGTGATTGTAGTGCACCGAAAGTGCATCATGAGCAACAACATGACGTAATCTGTACAAGCACTGCACCTGTGTGCTGTATTTTATTATGTTTACCAAAGGAACGGGGTACCTATTTACTACTCAATGGTCTAGATTTAGTTGAAATGTTTAGTTGATGTTACATATTTACTGATTAATTGGCTTTTATTATTGTATAATCTAAATGACAGTATTTTTTGTTCCAAATTTTTCAAATCATTTGTTTCAAATTTTTAAACCAAGTTTATTTTTGTAACGATAAAAAAAGTCCCGTTTATTCGGTTAGCGGTGTCAAAAATAACTGGTCTAACACTTTATACTTACAAAATGGTTTCCAATAAATAATATGCAATAGTTTCATTAATTAACGTTAGTATCAGTGACTAAATTAATAATTTTGTATGTTGACATTGTATGTTTTATATGAATCATAAAAATATAACCTAGTATTTTGTAAATAAACTACGTGTATAAACAACGTACCAAATTAAATTAATTAATTTAAAGCAATACTATCCCCTAAAGGATCTGGTAATAAAGACAACAAAAGGCGAAAATTTTCAATATCACTCTAATTGGAGGCGAATAAAAAAAAACAAACGAAATAAAAGTACTCACCAGGTTTCAAAACATTGTCAGAGTCCCGTCGGTACAGCATACCAGCACTCCATGTGAAAAAATAGCAGAAGAACACGAAAACCAAACAAAAATTCATCGTTTAAATGGCACGTATATACCAGGATCACAGTACGCGACAGGAGATATATTTCAACCTGTATTTATTTGACACTCTTCCGTGTCGCGGCGGGCGTTCTCGAGCTCACTCGAATAAAGTATCGAATGTATCGGTGACATTCTCGATACGGCCGACTGGCATTGGGAGCTCGGAAATCTAATATGAATACGCTTTTGGTAAATACGTTCTCGAGTCGGAGGCGTATACCGTTGGCCGGGATCACCGACTCCACTGTAAATAATGTGAGACATGTGCTTAATAAAATCGGGATGTTCGAATTCGGAGGTGCATTTTATATGTATTCGCTCCTGTTTGCGTAAGCACTAAAATGTGCCTTATGTAACAACAGATAAGCACGTAAACAGCAGTGTGGTTAGCTTCCTCCATACACAAGGTGGACGTACGGCCTAGTGAAGGTTGCCGGACAACAGGATGTGGGTAGCGCGTGACCGGATGTTGTACTGATTCTTGGGGATGCCTACGAGTACGTCCTGCTATGCCTTTGGCTGGGATGGTGATGATTTTTATTTTACAAAGTAATGTCAAATTTTTTTACAACCCGTAAAGCTGTCTGTCTGTGTAGTTCTTTGAAACCCATTTTGATGCGGTTTCCACGATTATTTAGATAATTTATTCCGTAATAAATGAATGATACATTAATATTAAAATTAAATTGATTGCAGAAAGTTTTTAGTTGTATTTTTAGGTTTATAATATCCCACTATAATTAAGGAATAGGCCTTCCACTAGGTGGACCGATGACCTGATAAAGGTTGCGGGGATCCGCTGGATGCGAGATGCACGGGACCGGTCAATGTGGCGACACTTGGGGGAGGCCTATGTCCAGCAGTGGACATCTTTCGGCTGAAATGATGATAAATTAAGGAATGAGGTTAAACGAGAATGTCGCGATTTAAAAGAAGGTCTAGTGACAAAAATTTACAAGAGTTTGCTTAGATGGTTGGTCTTGTGGAAAGGATGAGTGAAAAGCGACCAACAAAAGGTATTTACAAGGCAAATGAGTTTAAGTAATATGCCATGCGAACCATGGGTGAGGTGCAACTCGCAAGTGAAATATAAATATACGAATTACGTGATTTCCGGCTCAGATTTAACCATATAATATTACGATGGAATGTCGGAATAGTAAGAGGTCATTTTAGTTGCAGAACCTGCTTTACTTCAAGTCGTCATTGCCGCATTTAAACTGCTTAGTTTCATTTTTTTTACAGAAAATAATAATAATCGCACCTTACATATTATAAAACGCAAAATTATTCTGTCTGTCTCACCGTTAGTGCTCTTATAACTTACTTATTTTTAAACGCGGCTTCGCTCGCGTTAATTTAGAATTTGACAATCAATTCGGGTTGTACTCTGCTTCTAATAATTCAATCATGATTCGAAAGACACATGGCGCCATCTATAATTTATGGCGCCGTTTTTGTACACCTGACAATGTGTATGCAAAATTTCATGATGATCGGTTTAGTGGTTCAGGCGTGAAAAGGTAACAAACAAACTTAATTTCGCATTTATAGTAAAAAAAAAGAGAAAAAAAAAGTAAGTAAAGTAAATTAAAGTATAGTAGTATATTTAAATAGTAAGTACGGTATAGTATAGAAAGTATAGTATAGTCTATTATAGTATACATATAGTAAGTAAGGAAAGAAGGATTATTTGTTTATATTAGCCTATTCAGTCTTATTCCTGGGAAACAGTTTTGTAATTTCTTGTTTATTTGTTTTTTTAGCTTGGTTTTAGTATACCTATTCTATTTATCCACGCAAACAGAGCCAGGGGCAAAACTACTATGAGTAATCGCAAAGCGTTTAAAATAAATAATTGCTTTAGTGCATTAAAAGTCGTTGTTCCATAATGTTATTCCACAATGTTATTATTGCTAAACTCAAAACCTTGTTATTAACCACAATTAGATGTGCTTTAGTTTAATATTTTTATTTTATTGTTATAAATATAATACAGATTATAAATTGTGATAGTACTTTATTATATAGTGCAATAACCCACAAACAAACATCATTGAGGTAATGGTTCTGATTCCCATCACAAACATTACCTATTGTTTTTTTTTGTTGGCCTAGGGTGATTTCACGGGCACCCTAGGTCATTAATGAATTCATTAATAGGTTTACATCACTCGATCTGAAAGCATGAAATTGTCCACTTGGGTGTCTTTTGCAGTTCACTAAGCAAGGATTTTTTCGATGGGAAATTATCAAATGACTTCTCCCGCTCTGGGCAGAGCAGAAGGGAGTGTCAGACTTGTACTGACTAAAACCCATCCATGTTCCTTCCTTGCCCTTTGTGTTCAACACCTACCATCAGACTACCTGCAACGACTGTCAAAGATCTACAAATGACAGCCGGGACCGACGGGTTAACGTACTTTCCAAGGCACGGAAGAATCTCGATAGGTCACCCATCCTTAGACCAACCTAGGCAAGCGAGGCTTAACCTGAAGATCAACCCGAGCGGCTGTTATTATTTAGCCACGAGCTCCTCTATACTTATGTATAAATAAATAAAAAAGCCTTTATTCGCTGACCAAAATACAATAACTAATAAAAACAAAAACAAAATCTAAAAACAAAATAAAATAAACAAAATCTAGTGGATAAACGACTTCATTCTAATAAGTAAGTAATTTTTTAATCTTCAGCAACCAGTTTGTTGGTCAGGTTGTCCTTCGACATAGGCATAGTTCGACATAGTTTCCTCCATTCATCTCTGTCACGAGCCAATCTTCGCCATCCTTTTGGTAAGTCATCTTCCCATCTCTTGATTCGGCGACCCTTTTGTCTCTTACCATCTCTAGGATACCATTCCATTAAATCTCTCGTCCATTTTTCTCTGTCCGATCTCATACCTGTCCAATTCTATTTCAGTTTATTTTTTTATTTTTAGTAAGACATCGCTTACTCTTGTTCTTTTTCTTATTTTTGAAGTGGTCCACCTATCACGTAGCCTTACATTTAGCATGCTTCGCTCCATATTGCGTTGACAAACTATAAGTTTTTGGCTGTTCTTACTCGTAGCAGGCCAAGTTTGACACCCATACGTGAGACATGGGAGGATGCACGTGTTATAAAGTTTGCTTTTCACCGACATTGGTATTGTTTCATTTTTAACAATTTATTTTAGCGACCAGTACAGTTTCCAGGTGTTGCTTATTCTTCTATCGATTAAAAAAAAAAAAAAAACGGGACAGGTAATATCAATAAAAAGATCAATACTCAAAACAAATCGAAATACTTATGTATACTATCCTTCAAATAACACATTGTCTTTGTAAATGTAATGTATCTATGATGCTGCATCTATGGCATCTAAGACATGACATTTGATGTGTCTACTTCGCTCCGTGCCAATACCAATAGCTGGCTTTTCTTATCCCATACGAAAATAGAAAATACCCGTAGGTATTTTCCAATTTTCGTTCTAGAGCTATTCGATTTTCTAAAATTATCTTTTTACGTGAAAACTGCCTTGCCGTCACCACCTTGACCTCAGAGTTAAACGGAATCACTGTGCCGTCAAAGGTAACCGGTGGCACCGTTAAACCATTTAGCCTTCTCAAGCTATGGGGGCTCCCCACAATGATAGCCTGGCACTTGTTTGGGTTAACCGCGACACCGAAACGATCAGACCAGTTTTTAACGACGCGTAGATCCCGATTTAGCTCCACGACCGCACCGGATAAGCTGTCAACACCTGCCCGACGGTAGAGTTGCAAGTCGTCGGTGTAGAGATGATACGCACACTGAAGCTTGGTAGTTATGAGATCTATAAAAATAGAGAACAAAAGTGGAGATAGAATACCGCCTTGAGGGACGCCAGTTTCAAGATTAGACCAGCTGGAGGTAGAATCACCAGCAAGGACTGACTGCTGACGCCCTTGAAGATAGGAAGAAAACCATTCCAAAACCTCGGGAGAGACCATGCGATAGGAGAGGATGGATAAAAGGACTTCGTGACTGACGGTATTGAAAGCATTTGAGAAATCGATCAACACTGAAACCGTAACTTTAGTATCCTCCATTCCCCGCCTTATATCGTCAGTCACTTTAAGGAGAGCTGTAACGGTACTGTGCCCGGGCCTGAAACCGGATTGGAAAGGACTGATAAGGGAATTTTTGAGAATGAAGTGGGAGAATTGCTTATGTACACAAGCCTCGAGTACTTTGGATAAAAAGGGAAGGATGGAAATCGGACGAAAGTGACTGAGATGCGTGGGATTAGGGATTTTAGGAAGTGGTCGTACATGGGCTTTCCGCCGTAGGGAAGGGAAAACACCGGAGTAAAGGGAGAAGTTAATTATATGGGAAATTGCGGGAAGGAACTGATCAACAGCTGTCACGATCATGTGTCGACTGATGTTATCACAGCCAACGGCTTTGGATTTAATGGATAGGATAATCTTTTTGATCTCCCCCGGATCGACTGGGGTGAAGGCAAAGGGAATAATATCGGGTCGCGTCAGACCAGCAAGGTAGTCAAGGGTTTGACATTTGGTTAGACTATCAATGGTGGGAACAGAGGAGAAATGACGATTTAGATCGTCTAAGCCAAATGTGTTAGGAAGGTCTGAATGTCGCGATCTGCCGATACCTAGTGTTCCAAGGAACTTCCAGATATCAGCAGGAGAAGCAGAAGTGATATTATCAAGAATGTGGCGGCGTTTAGCGTTGCGTATCATCTGATTACAAAGATTGCGAGCAGTTTTGAAGAGGGTCCAATTATCTTCCGACCGATCCTTCATAAACCTCCGAAACGCGCGATCCCTTTGTCGCATAGCCATCTGAACTCCCCTATTCATCCATGGCGCCGGTGGGCGCTTAAGTTTGACTCTCCTGATAGGAGCGTTGGTGTCGTAAAGCTAAAAAAAGTAACTTTATCGTCAACTGTAGTGGCTTCCTCAAGGGGTGTCCAGTCAATATTAAAAGCGTCCTGTAAAAGCTTTTCACTGTTCATCCGCGCAAAGGCACGCCTGTACTGGAACGTAGGTTTGGGTTTAGGAGGTTTAAGGACATAGGACAGGAAAATGAGGTCGTGATGGGAAAAACCAGGAGCGTCAAGTTGACCATGTGAGGAAACTAGGGAAGGATTGGAGGTGAGGATCAAGTCGAGCCACGTATCATCACCGGCAGTGTTGTGATGAGTTGGTTGGAGAGGTAACACATGCAGACTGGCTGACTCGACCAGATGGAGAAGTTTACGGGATCGATGGGAGTTGTGGGCGAGGAGATTGGTGTTGAAATCCCCCATAACGATGTGATGTGCATACTCCGAACCTAAAGATGCTAGGACCGATTCGAATTCAGTGAGTAGTCAAGTGAGGGGGGACAATACACAACACCAAGAACGGTTTTTGCTCCTTTGACACAAACCTCTAGAAAAAGAAACTCAGCCGAATCATTACAGGATGAAGTAGAGAGAATTTTAAATGGAAAGTCTGAGCGGAGATATATAGCTACACCACCCCCTCTCTTACCGACTCGGTCATTCCGTAAGAGAACGAATCCTGAGAGAGGGTAAGTGGTGGATAGAAGGTCAGGTTTAAGCCAAGTCTCAGAAATCAGGACGGCGTGGACGTCGTAGTTCGAGAAAGTTTCATACAGCTCATTGTAGTGGCTTGGTATGCTTTGAGAATTTAATTAAGCTGCTTTTTATACGAATATTTGATCCTGATTCTGTACTAATTTTATGGTTTAAAACGAAAATCAAGAGAAATATTTTCTTTTATAATCACTCTTTGTCGTTAGTCATAGACGTTTTTCTCGAGATCTTTTCAGCATAAGAAAGTTGAAATTTGTCAGTAGCAACTTGGAGTTTCACGATACCCCCATGCCCAGGAAACCACGTTCTGTTAGATTGACGTTACAGATCGATTGGATAAAATGTATGTGATCATCCGCAATATTAAAGCACTATGACGAGTGTTTCAGATTTAGATTCTTGAGCTGAATCATCCTTAATGAAAACGAGTAAATGTAGATGTAATGATGGTGATCGTTATAAACTGAAAGCAAAGTGTGCCTAAAGATATGCACACGGTAGGCTAAGGAAGATGCCAGCGGGTCACGCACCAGTCGACGTTAATAAGGATTTTGATGATGATGAGCAAGCTTAAGTTGTGGTAGAAGGTCGAGTAAAGCATCCTATCGGCCGTAGTGTGTTCGACCGTACCAGTAGATAATACATAGTCGTAGCCCGGTAAAAATCGTTGTCTCTTGAAGAAACTCATGAGTCCGTGGGTACGCGATGTGCGTTTAACTCTGGCGGAGGTCGGGTCTTAAAAGACCATTGTGTATAGTCAGTGGGTGATGCACACCGGCGATCCGTATTATGGATGCCCGAGTTTTGATCCATGCACTGAATGTCAAACTCAAACTCAACTCAAACTCAAAAGCATTTATTTCAATTACATCATTACAGGCACTTTTGAATGTCAGAAAAACAAAGTAGGCTAAGCTACAGTCACAGACACAAGGCATTATAACTTATGAAGGTACTATAGTTGCCCATTCTAAAGCGTAGATCTATATGAAGAAGAATGGGCAAGAAACTCCATGGACACTCTTTTCAATCAAAATATTGTTACAAAATCTTGGTTACATCATTCATGTTGAAATTATATATATATGTGAGAACGATGTAGAAATACGTGCGCGTTAAGAGCGTCCAGAGTAAAAGATTATATCAACCAATGAATGATAACTAAATGTAAATCGAAGCTTTACAGTACGTAGTACTCACACATGTGCTATGCAATTATATAATAATAATGTGTGCGAGCAATGCGATTACTGGTTGGCTAGAGAGCCGTGGCGTTAGAGGTTTTACTCGAAGGTTTCTATAAGCTTGGCAGTTTTTGTTGCAGTAGAGTTTTAAATGATTCGAACGACTATTATAGTACATGGTCCAGGGTAGTGATTGGTGTATTTTCGACTATCCCCAATTTAACCGTGTTTGATTTAATCAAATAGTAGAATTTGGTTATAATAAAACAGTAGAGTTCTAAAATTTCCTTACTTTCACCGACCCGATGTAAGTACAGTTTGGTCAGCAGTGATCGAGTGAAACAAAATTCCCGTCGTGTATTATTTGTTAGCAGGGTAATCATCACACGAGGATGTGTGTGCCAGCAGAATGGCCGTGTCGGATCCGGTCATTGGTGTGGACATAAAATGAATCGTAAGCGCGCCCGTGTATCACGCGACATACTTACATGTCTACCAACACCACAGTGTGCTTCTACAGAGCCCTGATGTTCACAGCTCTAGGCAAGGACGACATACTACGAGCTTAACTGAATAAATCCTGAAAACCCGAAGACGAATCAGAAGTTGGTTGGAACTCGAGACCTTCAAATGGTTGCCAGAAACAGAATGATTGATGTATATAATTAATTTAGCTGTAAAGTTTACCGATCTGTGGTGTGAGCCAGCCTTCATTTTGAAAGTTAAAGTATCCTATTGTTAACAATTGAGATAATTACGATCATTTTCGAATACAGTAAATAATCGATGTTTTAAATGTTAGATACTCAGCCTGATAATACTTATAAATATCAGGTACAACAGACAGTTTGACATGTTATTTTATATCAGAAAATATCTACGGTCGTGTGGAATTTTCATTGTAAAGTTTTTTGCAATGAGCTATTACACTAAAACGTGTCTCTGTCTGTTTTACTTTGTACTGCACAACTATCTAGTAAGTTAATTTATGTATGTATTTTGTACTTTGAAATTCGTTCAGGGACGATGAAGTTAATTTTCTTCCTTCTAGAGTTTCATCTAGGGATAAACTTATATAGCAATAAAACTTTGATGCCATTGTTTATTTAATATAGATTCTTATTCCCTTTTATAGTTTGTTGTTAGTTTATCTATTTTAGTTTAATAGTTTTTAATTATCAATGTATATATATAGATTCTTCACAATTATTGTTTATAAAAATCATTGCTTGCTAGTACAAATTTAAAATCAAATAGAACTATCAACTTAGTGTCTATGTTCAAAACCATGAAAACATGTAATAAATAATTAAAAAGAAGTACGTATAAAGTAGAGAAATCCTGAAATAACAAAAACTATTATTAATATTTTTAGTGCCTCAAAGCCATCCCAGAACGCGTTGGTATTACTCATGTCGATAAAAACTACTTTGAAGACTCTGCAATAATCAACGTGAGACGTTATAGCCGAAAAGGAGAGTATTGTGTAAACGTGTTCTTTGAAAATAAGAAAGTTTTAGACAACGGTACATCGGTAAGGTATTCCAGCATTTTGAGTTTGTTTATTATGAGTACATAAGGAAACTTCTGCATATAATTACTGACAGTTTGATCCAAATCTTTGCACTTAATTCTCAGAATAATCTTGAGAAACGATCAGATTCAGGCCCATTGATTGATGGTAAAAATCGCATTTAAATCAATCCAGTAGTTGCAAAGCCTACAAGCTAGCCTTCAAGCTATTCTAGTAAGATATTTTAAATTTGATGAGAAATTATATGCCACATGAAACTACTAATTACCTTAAAACGACCGGATCGTATTCGTCTGCTTAAATAGCCAGACCCTGTGTTACCCAGACCCTGAGTTGTAGAGGTCGTAGACAGTCGTTCCATGTAACATATTGGTATCCTGCCGCGTGCGGCTAGACTGGAAGTGGACCCCAACGTAGTTGAATAAAAAACAACATAGATAGTGTAGCGTTAAAAAATAAAAAATAGAACACCATTTGAATTGATAAAAAATTAATAAAATAAAGAAATTATATACTAGTAAGACACATGATTAGTTAAAAATTAGACAACAGTAAAAAATTGGGTGGATGCATTTTCAGTGCTAATTATGAAAACAATATTTTAAAATGATTAGGGTTGGGAATCTATACTATGAAGCTTCAGAGTACGGATAATCGTTACCTTATCTTGTTTAAAAATCATAGTTATGTTGAGTTAATGATTAATCCTAAATAATTAAGAGATAACTAAAAGATAAAGATAGCTGTAACTATAACATATTTAAAAAAAAAGGGTCTCTTATGATAATATTGAGATTTCGTCCACTGATGTCAAATATATCTGTTAAATAGTACCTTAATTCAAAAGATCACTTACGTAAGAATATGGATTGGCCGCGCAGCACCACTCACGAAGCCTCGTTGAAACTATCAGTTGTAACGGAACGGGTGGTCGGCGACAACGGCATGGAAGCAGTGGGCAGGACACATGAGTAGGAATCAGGAGCGCAGGAAGAAGGTGAAGCCGGAGGCATGAACAAGATTCAAAGGCAGGGTAGGGTGGTAGGAGAGAGGGGAGGCTGACTTTCAGTTTTTATGCGGAAAGATTTGAACCATAAAGGTATGCGGAGTGTAACTCTGCAATAGGTGACAATGCTGTGGTAAACTGCTTTGGTTTAAATTGCCAATATGGAGTTTTTGCAGGTGGATTTCATCTTCTACGAATACCTTCACAACGAGTTCAGACGGTCATTTCCTGAAATGCACTTCAAACTATGCGGTCTCGTTAACAATGATCCTTATTTTGGTAAATCCCTAAGGGCTGCAGGCCTCCATTGCCCTCTTTTACCGGTAAGATTTTCGTTCTTAAATTATATATTTTTTGCTTATTGTATGACAAATCTAGTATTCCACAATTTTAAAAGGCGACATCGAGGAAAGATAGAAGAATTAAGAATTCGTCCTGAATTCGATTCCTTTCATAAGTTGACAACTTTGTATTTTAGTAGCACCTAGCAAATAAAATACAGAATTGTGCAGCCTAAGGCAATTCCGCGAAAAATTTAACTTTATTTGCGTTTCAGGGCAAACATTATGTAAGTAATATAACGTTCAACCACAAAATCCCATCATTGTGGCCGTTTGAAAAAGGTATGGTCGAAACTATCCTAAAGAATGAGAATGGTCTGATAATAGCAAGCAGCGAATTAGTAATAACGTTCAAAGAAAACCTACCCAAACTTAAAATATGACTTATTACATAAAAAAAAAACATAAAAATCGTTTGAGCCGTTTCGGAAGAATGCGACCACAAACACCGTGACATGAGATTTTTATATATATAGATTATAAATATCTATCCAAACTGCAGTTTTTTATTTTATAGACTAAGAAACGTGTCCATCTTTTCACAGTTCATTTATCTCTGCCAGCTGCAATCTAACTGGAACCTAATTTCAACAAGGATCACTGTCATTTTGATGTCAAAATTACAGTGATCCTTGTTGAAATTAGGACTGCAAGTTGGTTTTTAGAGAAAATAACATAAAAATCACTAAAATTTTGACAGTGATGCAAGGTCTATACTAACATAGAGCCATATATAAAAAGGCTGTAACTAAATCTTTTGCAGATACTTAAGGAAGTGTAAGTTTTAAAGTAGCGAATTTCTAGCTACGTTATTATCAAGCTCGTTTTACAAAAGACAAGAAGCTTGTTCTGAAAGCTGTCTTTATATTTAATTTTTAAAATGTTTAATCAATTTAGTAAATCTTTAGGGAGACTGGTACTTGTTTATGTAGTTTTCCCCATCATGGTGCATCTGTTTTGGTTTTTTCAATTATATAGGGAGTAAAATTGTATATGCGCAGACAAGTTGAACAGAACCAACGACCAGTAGTCTTCATTAGCCCTGGATCGAAAAATTTGCAGATCATGGGGGGAGGCCATTACCCAGTGGTGAAATGACACAGGGTAATAGTAATAGGATGGTTTAAACGAGGTTTGGCGGATACTAAAAGTTCACCGTCATTAGTATTAGGTAAAAGTAGGTTCGCCCCTTTTTTTTTTCGGATGGGAAATCATCATATGAGCGGAAGGGAGTGTCAGACTTGTACTGACTAAAACTCATCCATGTATCTTCCTTGCCCTTTGTGTTCCAGGGCCGCGGTATCTCTTTCGAACAGTCCCGCAGCCCTGGCAGGCACCGGCCCTTGTGGGGTCCTCACTATTTGCTGACATATATTTAAGGCGCGCGTGGAACACGAACGCGCCGTCTACACGGCCACGCCACCACGCCACCACGGCCACGGTCGTCAAAAGACGGACGGACGGTGAGCTAGCCCATTACTCACCGTCCACAGGTCCGCGTCTACGGTGGCCGGAAGCCACCACGTGACCCCCGACGCTCGGGGCGTCTCCCGCGGCAGCTGGGATGAGAGGTTCTCTCCCTCTCACGCACCGCCACCTCCTTCGCTAGCATGACTGCTGCACAGAAGGAGGTAACGGCGTCCCATTCTCTCTCGCTCCGGACCATGGATTGGACCAGGGCCGGACGCGATAGGTCGCTGCCGCCGACCTCTGCTACGAGGACACGGCGGTGCTCCACTCAAGCGGGGTAGACAGGAGGTTCCCCCCTTTAGTAGCTCCCTATAAGTATGTCCCTCGATTCTCTTAACACCCTGTAAATAAGAGGTTCTGGAACTTTGAGCAGCTCACTGTTCAGGTGTCGATCTTAAGTGCTTCAATCAATTCAGTCCAATGCTGAACATAGGCGTTTTCCAAATCGCACACCAACTCCCAGACTTGCTAACACCGCATCCAAGCTACCCCAGCCACTTTTTTAAAGTCGTCAGTTCATCTAGCTTGGGGACGTCTCACATCATGCTTGAGGATACGCAGGTATATGTAACAGGACATTTTCAATTGTTTGTCAGCAGTAAGTTCAAACTGCACGGAAGAGCGGTTGGTTGCTGCGCTGCGTGTCGCGGGTTCGATTACCGCACGGAATAAATATTTGTGTGGCCTTTGTATGTTTGTGTGTGTGAGTTTAAATGTTTGTCAACGCACCCACGATTCAGGAGAAATAACTAGTATGGCGAACTTAAAAAAATACTGACCTTGCTGACAAACTATTTGACCAAATAAAAAAAACACTTAAAATGAAGAAGCATCATTAATTTCCAATGCTACGAATCTATTTTTAGTTCTCATGATAAATAGTTATTTAAAGCCCAATCCTAGCTAAAACAAACACGCTTACATTAATTACTTATCCTTTTTAAAATTCAAGATTAATACAAAAACACAAAAAAGCAAGTTGCCTTATAAAGTTGGATGAGATCACACCATGATCTTTGTCGTAAGTGCGATGAGTCAAAGCGGGGGCGGGAAAGATGGCACGGACATAACCCGCTTTCCATATAGAAACACTGTGTAAACTTCTTAACGTTGTGTGTTAGGTTATAATTACCGTTTGAAGACTGTGTTACATCGTGTCGATGGTTGGAGAACTTCCTTTAAGTCGGTGTTTTTATTCATCTCGGAAATTAGTCCTTAGATACATTTATATAGATGTGTTTTGTATTAAAATTGTCTTTGAGAGGATATATCCGTTTTTTAAGCCCTGCCACGGGGAACCGATCACTTTTCCGAAACTTTTTTGTTCGAATTTCATTTTACCGAAAACTATTGACCGACATCTTTTTTGATATATACATTCATCATCATCTGCCTAGCCTTTTCCCAACTATGTTGGGGTCGGCTTCCAGTCTAATCGGATACAGCTGAATACCAGTATTTTACATGGAGCGACTGCCTATCTGACCTCCACAACCCAGTTACTACTGGGAAATACGATACCCCTTGGTAAGACTATATACATTATTTGACATATTTTTCGATCATCAATCATACGTATTATTTTAACGAACTATATTTCGCCGAAATAACTTTTAACTATTGGCCGAAGCCTCTTTTGAACTTTTTTCATTTGCCAAATTATTTATTTGTCATATTTTCACCACACCGAAACAACATTTTACGGAATATTATTCGGTCACAAATATATAGCCGGTTACTCGGTAGCATTTTGAATATTCAATTAAAATAGTCATCAATACTTAAAAGTCAATTTGTTGTGCTACAAAATTTAGTGACAGAAAAGAATCGCTGCAAAACCGACTCCACGTAGTCTTGTCTGCCCTACCCCTAGAGTGTAATAAAATCCTGCGTAGGCGCGAAGGGGTAGGGTGGCCCGTGAGCTGAGCAGCAAGTGGTTTGAAGGCCCGCCGCAAGCCGGCCAGCAAGCTGAAGCTGCGGTGATGAGCGTTAAAACCATCTGCGACGAAAAGCTCGCGTGGGGGCAAACCCCGCAGCGCTTGAGCCGTGACAGAAACAATGCTTGCTGAATGTTACATGCCTGCTTGCATGTTGCATGCTTATTTTCACGCTGCATACTTGCTTGCATGCTGCGTGCCTGCATGCATGCTGCTTGTATTCAAACAAGCATCTTTGTTTGCTTGTTTCTTACTCGGACCACTTAGAACTATTTTATTAAGAACCATTACAGTTGAAAGTTTTTTTTTTGTTTAGTATATTCAGTGTTGAGACCTATCATAGATCATGAATTGCATCTATTTGCTTAGATTAATTTATTCTAGAAATGGACTACGAGTTCGTTTAGTACTTAGAACAAAGATGTACTATCAGGTTTTAGTTTAAATCAACAGTTAGTCAGTATCATCATCATCATGATTCTCCTGTAAGTCAGTATACTAGTACATTATTTTGTAGAGGATGTTAGGAATATACTACGACTTCACGTTCCCATGTAATATTCCCTATTAATGCCAAAAGATAACGCGCTCACGTGAGCGTAGTCGCGAGCACAGCTAGTGGTAATTAAAACAGTGGTATAATGAATGTTCGGAAACATAATACTTCGAATAAATGTTATTTCGGCTAAGTGTAACTTCGGTAAAAAGTTTTTCGACCAAATGAAACGTCCGAGTAACGAAAATAATCGAATTGATAATAGGTCAACTGATACAGTGGTAGACGTGACTTCGATGAAGTAAAAAAAACGAAACGATAATAGTTGAAAAGTTTTAGGTGAAATGAAATTCGGTCAAATATTTTTCGAACTTATGATCTGCTACGACCTTGATGGCTGGCTAATATTTTTGGTACGATGTAAGCTATTGTGGGCTGGGTAACTGTCTACACTTGGTGGGTGCTAGTGGAGTAACTGCGCAACCTAAGCCAGTCACTCAGGCTCAGAAAAATAATAGATACCTGGGCAAAACTTCGGGAGCTCTTGTCTAGTAGTGGATCAGCGTTGCCTAGAAAAGATTATCAGACCGAAAAGTTTGGCGATTTAGAATTAAGTAACACCTCTGTATTATAACTTCATTAAATCTATATAAAAAAAAAACTAGCCAAGTGCGACTCGGACTCGCGCACGAGGGGTTCCGTACCATTATCAATACAACATTAGACAAAAACGGCAAAAAACGTTTGTTGTATGGGCCCCCCTTAAATATTAATTTTATTCTGTTTTTAGTATTTGTTGTTATAGCGGCAACAGAAATACATCATCTGTGAAAATTTCAACTGTCTAGCTATCACGGTTCATGAGATACAGCCTGGTGACAGACGGACATACAGACGGACATACAGACAGACAGTCAGACAGACGGACGGACAGCGGAGTCTTAGTAATAGGGCCCCGTTTTACCCTTTGGGTACAGAACCCTAAAAAAAGATAGTATAAATTACCTATTGATTTACCATCCTAAAATTCTAAGAAATCTATCCGAGATTTATATTCCATTGTACGCATAACATAATATTGTGATGTTTTTAAATATCTGTACAAGTTCACATTGTAACGGTATTCTAAACGGTGTTTGTTACAGACAAGTCGGAAGGTAACGTCTTATTGCAGTTACGAAAACTAATGTCTTACTGCTCCTAAAAAATTGTATCCTGTAAAATAACCTCATTGTACACTTACCTCCATAAAGATAAATAAAAAGTACCAAAACAACAGCTATTTTTGTGATAATGGCCCCTAAGAACGGTTCTACACCTTTATATGTAAAGTGGTCTCAGACACATTTCCTTATTGAAGTCTTGTCGCGTCATGGACATACAAATGATGGTATTAAACACGAATAAGACGTTAATAATACAAACAAGTATTATTAATACATAACATAAAACATAACATCACGCCTGTAATCCCAGAAGGGTTAGGCAGAGGTGTACCTAATAGTACACCCACTTTTCGCCAGTTATGTTTAAGTCCCATGTAATAGGGGCGAGCCTATTGCCATCGGCACAAATCCAGACTCCGTGGCTGCTACTAAGAAATTACATGATGGAAAAACCCAATAACAATTTGCCCGACCTGGGAATCAAACCCAGGACCTCATGCTCAGCAATCGCGCTTGCGACCACTCGACCAACGAGGCAGTCGAGGTATTATTAATACGAACTATAATATTACACGTCCAAAGATTCGCTTAGAGGAGCTTGTGGCTAAATAAAAACAGCTGCTCGGATCAATTTTCAGGTTAAGTCGTGCTTGCCTAGGTTGGTCTGCGGAAGGGCGACCCTTTACATACAGAGTTTCCTCCGTGCCTCGGAAATCACGTTAAGCCGTTGGTTCCGGCTGTCAATTTCAGATATTTGGCAGTCGTTACAGGTAGTCAGTGGCCCGAAAATCTGATAACCCGTCTTACCAAAGGGTATCGTATTACCCAGTACTAACTCGGTTGTGTGGGTGTCAGATAGGCAGTCGCTCCATGTAAAATACTGATATTCAGCTGCATCCGGTTAGACTGGAAGCCGACCCCAACGTAGTTGGGAAAAGATTAGGCAGACGGTAATGCTAGAGTCAGTTAGATCTAGGGATTGTAAGCGCAAGTTCTAAGCGTGGGGTCTTGGGGTCCATGTCCCTAGGTTAAGTCAGGAATTTCACATTTGTAGCCGGGGAAAACCTCACAGCACAGACGATATACAACAATAACAACATACATTTATTATCAGGCTACTTTGGCCCATAGATATATACCTTACAGACTAACATACATAAGATATAATACAAATTGTATTAGTAAATAAAACCTTAAAACTGTGTTAGTAACACCTCACTTGTGCACTACCACCATACATACCATCTCTGAGTAAACCGAGAAAACAGTTGTGATGTTTTGTTAACAGTAGTATAACCCGGACAGATGTGTGAACGTATCATCAGATGTGCAGTTATCAGGGTACATTGCTTACAGCACGGATGGCCGATGGGGCCGAAAATTTCTGGAATGGCGATCGCGAACCGGAAGACGTTGCGTTGGAAGGCCTCCCACTAGGTGAACCGATGACCTGGTGATGGTTGCGAGGATCCGCTGGATACGAGTCGCATGGGATCGGTCAATGTGGCGACACATGGGGGATGCCTATGTCCAGCAGTGGACGTCATTCGGCTGAAATGATAATGATGGTGAATCCCGAACCAAATTTACGTTAACAGGCAGATTATTGTGTTGGATACATGTCCTAATTAAGACCAGACAAACCCATAATAATCTCGAACTGGAGTATCATTAGCTGTACTTGTGAAAGCTCTTTTGATGAATAATTTGATGTTTGTGCTCACGAAACATTAAAAGACGATCAAATGCTTCATCCCACGTAAAGGCTTTTGATATACATTTATGAATCTTATATTTTTATCAAGAAATGATCTTAATAAGTTATAATATAAATGAACAAAGAGCTAGACGTTTTTATTGAACGTTATTCAACTAGAAATAATTAAGGATTTATGCTCCAGTAAGTACGTTCGAAGAAACGTCTGTTTATTGCGACTGGAATTAGTTATCGTACCTATCAAGATTAGTGTTACATTATGCTCCAATTAATAAAGATTTTTGGCTCATAATTCATACTTACGAATGAGAAATTAAGTTTGTCTGTCTTGTACCTTTTCACGCTAAAATGACGGAACGGATCGGAATGTATATCATTAGAATAGACTTTGTCCCAGGTGGAAATATAGGATTTTACTTTTAATTGTTATGATACATTCCCATGGGATAATTCCTGACCTAAAAGCTTGCTGGCTTTTAGGAGGAAAAAAGCTATTAATTTAAATTAATGAAGACAGTGATCATAGAAAATTAGATAACAGCGAGAGCTTCTTCAAATCGTATGGAAACATCTTCCAGTGTTCCAATTTAGAAATCTACCAATTATCATAATTCGCTTCGTTTTGCAACGATCCCAGGTACCAAGACTGGACTTACAAACTTAGCACAACATCATTTTCAACTTTATATTAGTAAGTTTAAGGTTCGTATTCTATTGTAGAGACACCAGACAAATTCTAATTTGGAACTGTATCACAGATAAGTATTACGTATAATTAGCATTGTATAATTAAGTCTCTTGGTGCTTTCGTATTTAGAATTCAAGTGTCCCGCCTGCTTAATCGTCTAATTTTGTCTTTGAAGTTTGTATAGCTCAATATCAAATTAGGGGGCGACCTACGTCAACGAGTTGCCACGTTGGGTGGCCACTTAATTATGGATAGCTTGGTTTTAGGGTACCTGTCCATTTCAACTGAGATGAGCGAGCACCGAGATGTGGAGTGCTAGGCAGTCTAGCTAAACGGTTTAGTTATCTTGATTCCTATCGTATATTATCTGGTAAATTCCGTAATATTTTAAGACTAAATTCTTCAACCAGTCCGTTATGACATTCGGTGCCGAAACGTGGATACTGACGAGTGAATTGTTGGACTGAGCCAGTCTTGCTTGTCGAAGTACCAAAACGGCAGTATCAAACGGCAAGCGTAGTGTAGGACGGCCTCAGCTAGATGGCTGACCGGCAGATTGACCTTAAAAAGGTCGCAGGGTGAGACTTGTTGAGGAGTGCAGGGGACTGGATATTGAGGAGTAGCTTAGATGAGATTTATAAGTGAACTTTGATAGACTGAGTTGATCGAATATTTGGTAGTTTTGCACTTCTGCGGTTATCTGCGACTTAAGAGTATAAAGGGTGTAAACGGACTCTCAACGAAGCCGAAAGGCCCTTGTTCTCCCCGTCATTGCGATCATTTTTTTATTCTAGACCATACCTGGGAACCTTCTAGTTACGGAGATATTCGAGGTCAAAGTTCCAACTTTTTCACAAGTTTTTTTTTTAAATCCATGTTTTTAATGTAAGATTTTTACTTTAAACACCTCCAGGACCCCCTTACTATTCAATCCATCCTTCAGCACAATGTTTTGAGTGCGTTACATTGAGTCCTACTGTAAAAGCACTATTTTTTGCGTAAAGTTACTTAGTTTGATGTACATGATGCTTGGTTGACGGCTTCGTGAAGAGTCTGTTTACACCCTGTATAGAAGAACCCGACAACAACTGTCGGGCAGTAGCTCACCAGTCATAACACCCGTCTGGTCGGAGGATCCTCCCTTTTCTTTGAAGGATGAAGAACTTTACCCCCTGACCTTCATACCCCCATACACTGCACTAAATTTTTCCAAATGTGTAATCTCCAATCATTTGCTGGATTGTTTTTTGAAAACCGAATCGTTTGGTCGTAAAATTCGCGTAGTGCACAAGTGCCTTTAAGGGTAGGATGTTTGACTTGTCTATTTTACAAGATACTTGACTAAGACCGACGAGATTAGAACATAATCCAAATATAAACGGTGTAAACAGACTCTTAACGAAGCCGAAAGGCACTTGTTCTCCCCGTCATTGCTATCATTTTTTTGTTCTAGACCATACCTGGGAACCTTCTAGTTACGGAGATATTGGGGGTCAAAATTCCAACTTTTTCACAAGTTTAAAAAAAAATACATGTTTTTAATGTAAGATTTTTACTTTAAACACCTCCAGGACCCCCTTACTATTCAATCCATCCATCAGCACAATGTTTTGAGTGCGTTACATTGAGTCCTACTGAAAAACGTAATTTTTCAGTCCAAAAAAAAATTGGTTTCCCTGCAATAATTTTAGCGTAAAATTACTTAGTTTGATGTACATAATGCTTGGTTGGCGGCTTCGTGAAGAGTCTGTTTACACCCTGTACTAGGAGATAGCGGAACGAATCGTTAAATGATTTGATGAAAGTTAAAACTTTCAGGAGTTTTTCAGTCTTAGTCCCGGAGTCTGGATTTGTGCCCAGTTTAAGGCTCGACTCCTGTTTCAGGAGAATTAAACATAGGTGCCCAAATGTGGCCTATCCTATATAGATATAGGTACCGTCCACCTCTTATCTACCGTAATATCCATCAAATATACGCGTCATATTTATGTTTGACTGCCTCGTTGGTCTAGTGGTCGCGAGCGCGTTTGCTGAGCATGAGGTCCTGGGTTCAATTCTCAGGTCGGGCAAAGTGATATTGGGTATTTCCATCAGGAATTTCTCAGTGGCAGCCACGGAGTCTGGATTTATGCGGGCTCGCCCCCTATTACATGGGACTTAAGACATAACTGGCGGAATGTGCCCAACCCTTCGGGGATTACAAATTTATGTTTGAAGATATTTTTTTCATACAAGTAGAAATTATGATAATTCTCTAGTTTGCATTTTCATTTGTTATCTGCTCTATCTAATTGATTATTTTAGTTCTAAAGAGTCATTACAATGAAACATACAAATTATATTAAAAGGGCCGTTGTATTGTTTGTTTTCAATGACTCTGATATCATTGTCATTTTGATGGCTGCAACAATGAATTAGTATTATTGCAATGCTGCCAGCCTTCTGGGCACTTTCCCCCTTTTTTTTGACGCCCTTTAATTCTCTTCTGCTTTTGATAGTTTTATTTATATATTTTATATATATATATATATATTTTATTTTATTATATTATTATATATATATTTTTTTTTTAATTAATATTTTTTGTTACATAATCATCATCATTTCAGCCGAATGACGTCCACTGCTGGACATAGCTCTCCCCCAAGTGTCGCCAAATTGGCTGTCCCGTGCGACTCGCATCCAGCGAATCCCCGCGACTTTCACCAGGTCATCGGTCCACCTAGTGGGAGGCCTTCCAACGCAACGTCTTCCGGTTCGCGGTCGCCACTCCAGAACTTTACGACCCTATCGGCCATCCGTTCTGCGAGCAATGTGCCCTGTATAGTTGGTCTGTATAGTTTCTTAATAATGTATATATTTATGTGTAAAAATAACGTTATGTTTTTTTGTATACCTAATTAAAAATATCACAGACTAATATACGCTGTCACCAGAGACTCGGTTCCCCACATCATTAATATCCTTTTTCCACATCACGCTGCATGTTTTCTTCTGTTTGCGTACATCGCTATCAGCTTTCATTTTATTTTCTGGCAAAAACATGCAAAATCAAAACCAATACGTAGGTATACAAAACAGTTCAGTTTTCACATCACGCCCACTATCAAGTAACACAAATTTTCTCACATAATATCAGTGGCTACAGGTGCAAACTATAACCCGTAGGGAAAGCAGGACCCTCGGATCATGTTACCAACTACAAATGAGCCCTCCAAACATGTCTATAGTATAGCTAAGGGTATATTTTTGAAGTTTCTCGAAGGTCAGAGTATATTGGTGGTAAGTTGCAGTAATACGGCTGTCAAGGGAAATAACTGGGGCTTGTGAGCGAAGGGATATGCCGCGTAAGATAGTTCGTAACTATACAAACTGCTACTTTTGACATTAATTTTGATTTTGTTGCTGGTTTACAGTTTTTGGTGTTATTTATTGGGGTTAGGGTTTTATTAAGTGTGTAAAAAGTGTTTTATTTGTGAATTGTACTAGTTTCCTCATTTATTTTTAGACCTTATTTGTTAGTAATTAT
The DNA here is from genome assembly GCA_950005105.1 of Lycophotia porphyrea. Lineage (NCBI taxonomy): Eukaryota > Metazoa > Arthropoda > Insecta > Lepidoptera > Noctuidae > Lycophotia > Lycophotia porphyrea. The sequence continues at coordinate 1,351,900 of OX465392.1, forward strand.
TTGAAAATAAAATGATGTTCGTACAGGTCCAGTAATTGCAGTGGATTACAATGGAGACAGGAATTTATCTGGTGGATAGTACATAATTTTGTAGACATTGGCAATACGCGGGTAAACATTGCCCTGATATCCAAGTCTACTAATAAAATTGTGCCCGAATGGCCAATCAAAGACACCGTAATAGGTTGAGGAACAGTTTGGCTATTCTCTGTATTCCGGTGACCTGACACGGACAATTTATACCTAGGCGTAATTATTCGGACATCATTATTCTTTTGACATTTATTTTGTCCGCCGATGTGATTTCGTGACGTTTCTGTATGCTTTTATTGCCTTGCTTCATTCATATGTACAAAACCAACAAAACACTATTAAGTGACCATTATGGCACTAAGTTAATGTCCTTAATATGGTGACGTAGTCATGATGGTTATCGCCATCATTGCTCTGTCCTTATCCTAATTATTTGGAGCCGGTGCAGGTGTCTTCTACTTCTTCATCTTCTTTTTCAACCCTTGGCCACCCAATGCTGAGTGTCTCTTCCAATTCTCTCCACTTTTGCCGGTTTTGTGTAATAGTTATCCAGTTTCTTCCGGCCATTATATGAAGTCGTCTATCCACCTAGTCGGTTGTCTTCCCACATTCCTCCGTCCTGTCCGTGGTCTCCACTCCAGTCCGAGTGTCTTCTACTTACATACTTCTTAATTTCATAATGACCAATAACTGAGAAGAGCAGACTTGGGTTTTGGTTTTTTATTTATTTTAGTTTAATAGTTTTTAATTATTAATGTATATAGTTAGTTTATCCTAATAAAATTATTCTTAATTTATATAATTCTATTGCCTTTTAAACCCTGACTTCAATAGTACAATCATAATTATTTTTTTGACTAAGAGCAATTACTTAATGCCCTGCATGAAGCTCCCTACACATCGGCTTCCCCTTTCTTTGTATAAATGCGATATAATGTACAATACCGAGTGCATATAGGATTCTCTTCATTCATTTACATTCAGTGAAAGTAACCAAGTAGCTGAGTTGTTAAGAAATATTTTATACTAGAGCAGGATATTACTATGATTATTTTATGCTCATATCATCTGCCTAGCCTTTTCCCAACTATGTTGGGGTCGGCTTCCAGTCTAACCGGATGCAGCTGAATACCAGTATTTTACATGGAGCGACTGCCTATCTGACCTCCACAACCCAGTTACTACTGGGAAATACGATACCCCTTGGTAAGACTGGTTGTCAGACATTTTGGGCCACTGACTACTTTAACGACTGTCAAAGATCTTCAAATGACAGCCGGGACCAACGGCTTAACGTGCTTTCCGAGGCACGGAGGAAACTCGGTATGTAATGGGTGGTCACCCATCCACAGACCAACCTAGGCAAGCACGGCTTAACCTAAAGATCGACCCGAGCGGCTGTTATTGTTTAGCCACGAGCTCCTTATTATTTAGATTATTTTATGCTCAAGTTTCTATTTATATTTTCTGTTATCTATTCATCTAAAGCGAGCTTGAGGTTTAATATTAATAGGCCAAGGGTTATATAACTAGCTAGTTATAAGACTAGGCAGTCGTTCTATGTAAAATAATTTAATTCAGTCGCATTCAGTTAGCCTGGAAACCGACTTAAGCATATTTGGAAAAGGCAAGGCAGATGACGATTTTCACTTTGAGTACCTATATGAAAATGCTCAAGAAGAAACTCACTAGAAAATTATGAACTTTTCTGAGTTCAGTCCTGGAAAGCATCGTACCGCAACGTGTTATCAAAAAATGACAACTTACACACACCACCCACAGCACCTAGGTAGGCATAAATATACTTAGCTAATCATACAAAATACTCAGTATTCAGTTCTCGAAATCCACACACACAACTTGTCTACTCAGCAGGCCTTGGTAATCAATCTTACATGTTGACACCAAGATAAGACGGCTTAAATCCGCTACTCATGTCAGACTTAAAACTATTGGAATCGCGACACGGCCGTAACAGAAACAAAGTAAATACGGAGAGAGAGGGTTATCCACAAGGAATATATCGGACGTTTTGGGAAAATAAATTTTACACACTACAACCAAAAATCAACTTTATGTTGCTTACTGTAAGGTGTAGTTTCAGTTGTGGCTCATAAAAAATCGCATCCCAGAATATAATGAAAGGCAGGCTAACATTTTTATAGGGGTTTCAACGACTCTCGGAGTACCACCGTTTTACATTTAAGGAATCCTCATTGTATTATGTGTCGGGTAACACATCCTCCTTTATGGTGACAACTATCTTTATGCCATGTTTATCTCTCGCTGTTTAATGTTTGTTCAGTTAAAGTTTCGTATTAAAACTCTGTTGTCAGTCGCATTTAATTTGCTGGTAAAGTGAGACTCTGAGAGCTGTTTTCGAAAGTTAATAATTGACTGAAAGGGAGGGTCGTCCATAGTCGACGTCAAGTTAAAATGCTGATGATTTTAAAATGGTTTCCTTCCGTTCTGAAAGTAGTAAGAGTTTTTTGTGCTAGCGACACGAAGAAGACGGTCATAATCCTTAAAACAAGGTTTCCATAAATATCAGATCGAAATAACCGTTTTGGAGCTATAATATCGCAGACAATGGAACAGCCCATGGCTTCGTTTTGTAGGCTTTTGGCTAGAAAACCAGCCAATTGCGAATCGGACTCGCGTATGAAGGGTTCCGTACCATCATAGTAGAGGATCCCCCTTTCATTTTTAACTTATTTTTATAATTTGTTGTAATAGCGGCAATAGAAAAATACTGTGAAAATTTCAACTGTCTACCTATTACGGATCATGAGATACAGCCCGTTGACAGACAGACAGACGGACGGATGGACAGCGGAGGCTAAGTAATAATGTCCCGTTGGTTAACGTTCGGGTACGAAACCTTATAAGGCATAGCGATAACATAACAGCAGTGTGCTTCTTATGTTTAAAATACCGGAGTATTTTCATTTTTTGAGCTTCAGTGATTATTTCTAGTGTAGCAGGAAGCTTGAATATATTGCATACGTTATCGGAACCCATGTTTGGCTGTCAGACATGACTTTATTTTATTCAGGTGTTCAATTGTGGATTATTAAATAACCCAATGCTTCTGAGAATTCAAAACAATTTTAACTCGCTGTCCAACAAGAGTAGGTCCATGATGTTAGGTATGGTTTAAAGTATTTCTATTTAGGCTTGTTTACACCACAGCCCTCACTATACGCGTTTAACGCCATACACACTTAAACCATTCTGTCTCTGTCATCTTCAAATTAGACAGAAACAGATCGAGGTAAGGAATTTCAAACTACGTAACTTCGAGTGTTTTGCAAGACTTTGTTGCTATGAATACAACTGTGCACATATCTATGCAATTTTTTATGTAGACGGCACCTTACCAAGCTATTTGTGCAATTTTGCACATTCTACCCATTATAAATGGTTCAGTGGTTTCTGAGATTAGTCTGCTGTAACGAACAGATTAATATTGGATGGTAAAACCGCATTGTAAATCTTGTATCGAAAGTGCATATGGATTGATCTGTAGTCGTAGTTCAACAGAAACAGAACATTTGGGGGGAAATCAGGAGATCGAAACCCCGGTTTCCTTGACGGCCAAAGGCCTGATCTCGTTGGACAATTATCGAACTGCACGCAGGGGAACCCGTGGCATAAACTAGTTACTGGTATAAATGTGTACTGTGTGTGTGTTCTGGTGTGTGTGTGTGTGTGTCAGAGAAAAGGAACCCCCCAAGTCTTTAAAGAATATCGCCCTCACGACGGTGGGCAAAAAAGTGCCTGTAACTGGCCTACTTGAAATAAATGCTTTGATTTTGATTTTGATTTTGGGCGCGTCACGTGACTCTGGCTCCGAGTAGCTCCCTCCCCCGCCGCCGCACCCATCTCTGCCCGAGCATCCGCCGAGTCGATTCAAATATTATTTGCATGTTTTTAATAATTATAATTATGGTATATTTGGATTCTGGCCGAACCAAGATAACTTACAAAAATATACTATATGTGGGGTTAAGGATACGAACCCGCATCACTAGGCGCCAGTGGATTATTTAGACCGTGCCTTATACCACTAGGCTATTGGCTCAATTAGCAATCTCAACGAAAATTCGAATAGCATTACTCCTTTTATCGAACAAGATAACGGTTTAATCTCCTAGATATTAAGGTTTAAATTTCAACTTTCACCACTTGTTATAATATTAGCACCTTACCGTCTTGTTTTACAAAATGCAATACGTAACTCCTCAGTTAACTAAAAGATAAGGTTGAAATTAGCATAGATTTCTGGTTTGGTTGAATAGAATGTGCTCGATTCCGATTGTTGCACTACCGTAATTTTACTTCAGAAACTTAACTGCTTTATGAACTGCTTTATGAAGGTTGAATTTACATAATTAGAGAAATAAATGAATATTATAGAGCAGCGGTGGCCCAGTGGTAGCGACCCCGACTTACGAATAGTCGTATGTTGGAACCCAGGCAGGCGCATTACTTTGTGTAATTCCTAAAAATAAATGGGGTTCCTTTTCTCTGAAGCTGACTGTACCACCCATTCACAAAAAAAGCTTTTTACCTGAATTTAATGTGAAGAGACTGCCAGTTGAAATCTTGTACAACACAGAACGCAGGTAAAGTTGCCATACCGCTGCAATAACCCGCATTTGTCTTTGCATAGTGAACGGATCAAACATGTGAGCCGCATTGCAATAAACTCTTTGTGTGCGTTGCGTTTGAAAGGATTGTGGGAATATTCGAGTTGCAACACTGAAGTCACAGTACAGAAAGTTTAGAAAGTTGGTTCAAAGAAATATTTCACGACACAGCCTCATATTCTTACGAACCAGTGGAAGGCAGTCACTTGGTACAGGATATGCATTCAAACTCAAACTCAAAAGCATTTATTTCAATTAGGTAGACCATTCCAAGCACTTTTAAATGTCAAAAAAACAAAGAAGGTTAAGCTACAGTCACAGACACAAGGCATAATAACCTGTGAATGTACTGTAGTTGCCCATTCCAAAGCATAGATCTCTATAAAGATCCATGGGCAAGAAACTCCATGGACACTCTTTTCAATCAAAATATTGTTACAAAATCTTGGTTACATCATTCATGTTGAGATTATACTCAGGACTACTATCGTGTCCATTTCTGTGCAAAGGCTCTCTTCTAAGGCTCTTCAAAGGCTCTCTTGCTGTACAATTCAGTTGAACCTTCTACTCCTACTTTCTTTGCGCCGCAACCAAGTATTTGATAGTGTTTTAACTGACCAAATTGACGGCCGCACGTTTTTATAGCGCGCAGAGAATTTTATTGTATTTCTGGACGTAGTTTTAGTTGGTTGTAACAATTCACAGCCAATTGGATGGCTCGTTGAACTATTGGGTAACGACTAACAGGTTGGTGTTAACATAAAACAATGTGTTACTAATTGAGACATACGATTTAGGCCTGTTTTTAGTGATATTATCTATCTTGCGGTGATTTGGCTTGAGAGGAATAGCTTACTCAAGAGAGATATCATTCACTGTAACTAATAATAATGGAGAAAGCAGTGGGACACACGATGTTGGTCGAAGAAAAACTCTTGGTTAAGAAACATTCGTGAATAGACCAGAGTCACGAGTGCTCCTGAGCAATTACACCTTTTTTTTTTAGGTTGGGATACCATCAAATGACCCTTCCCGCTCTGGGCGGAGCGGAAGGGAGTGTCCGAGTTGTACTGACTAAAACCCATCTATGTTTCTTCCTTGCCCTTTGTGTGCCAGGGCCGCGGTATCTTCTTCGAACAGTCCCGCAGCCCTGGCAGGCATCGGCCCTTGCGGGCCCCTACCTGTTCTGTTTGCTGACATCTCTTTGAGGCGCGCGTGAACGCACCGTCAACACGGCCTGTCATCATAAGACGGACGGACGCTAGCTAGCCCATTACCCACCGTCCACAGGTCCGCGTCTACGGTGGCCGGAAGCCACCACGTTACCCCCAACGCCCGGGGGGTTTCCCACGGCGACTGGGACGTGAGGTTCTCTCCATCTCGCTTTCCGCCACCTCCTTCGCTAGAATGAAGGCTTCGCAGAAGGAGGTGGCAGCGTCCCATTCCCTCTGAGTAAATACACCTGGCAAAGGACAAGTCATTACAAAGGAACAACTACCTTTCTCCTTTGCAGACATACGCTGTCATCTGTCCTATTTTTACCACTCAAATTTACCATTTTTTTAATAATTGTGGAAGTTATGACCTCTACAGCACCTACTTACATAAATACTATGCATTCAAGAACGAAACGACTACAGAATGATCCAATTGGGATTGGATATTTTATCTTTCCTTAGAATTATAGTTAGACGGACGGTCGGCAATACTGGACATCAAGTATTTTATTGCGACCCTAATTTAGGTGGTGTCGACGATAAAATAAAATAGTGGTTTAAAGAGTTAGGTGTAGTGTTATACAATGTGTGAAACGGTGAACCGCAAATCTAGTAAGTTATTTACCTATTTCGGAATTAACGACTGAACTTATTCTAGACAGGTTTTCAGTAACATCACTGTATTTAAAATAAGTATTAAGTTTTAGTTATAATAATATTTCTGGCAAGTGTATTAATAGTATCTTTAATTTGAACAAACATGGATCTTTGTATCTGATCTAAATATAAATATCCTGTTTTAAACACATTTACAGAGGTACCTTCATTTTGTGGTCCTTTGAGCCGGATCCGATGACATGATGTGTATATGTTTTGACCTCGATCTGTAGGATCTGGGCTACTTTAGCCGTTGCCAAGCAACTGGCAACTAACAATGACAAAGTAAATCATCCGTAAGCCGAGCTTAACTTATGTTTCGGGAAAGAAAGATATTCGTACAAACGTGTAATCCCATATTACATTGCTGTTGTTTGTTTTATTTTAGTCAACGCTCGCTTGGGACCAGGAACTAATAGTATTATGTCTTTATCCGTTTCAAGGACAGAGACCTTCTAGCATAAAAAGCCCTGTTGAATCATATCTGTACGTATGAGACATTTTTTTTTATCATTTATTAAAAATCACTGTCCTCATTGTACAAAAGTCAAGAACTCAAGATATTGAAAAACGAAACGAGTTTCCCCGTTCAATATTTCTCTACGGAAACTTAAACAATCAACACAATAATGAAGTTTAATTTACAACTCCATCAAAGTCCCATCAATGCCATCAAACGCTTCATAAATTAACTCTACAGTTCAACTGAGGAACAAACATTTAATTTCGCAACAGCAAAGAAAAAAAAAACCCGAAACACGCAACAAAATCCTCGTTCAACCATTTAAACTTGCGTTACACAAATGAGAGCAACTTTAAATATTGCTTTACAACGAACGGTTTTAAATTGAGCTGAGTGAGCTTAGAAAGGGACGAGCGAGCGGCCTTAACGTGAAGACAAACGACCGAAAAAAGAGCATTGAAATAACGCAGCGTTGCAAAACAGCCGCTCAGACGCGTCCGCGGAACTGTTGCAAAGGAAACTTTGTGTTGTACGGAAAACGCGCCACTTCACCCACTGTCGTGGTTCTGTTTCATAGCTGTTCTATTATCTGGCATTCTTAGTATTAAAACGTGGATGTGAGAGAGGTAAAGTTTGGTTTTCGAGCAGCGTATTTGTGGGTAATGCTGTTGGTAAGCGAATGTGGCAGTCGACACTCGTTTAACAATTGTTTTTTACATGTTACGAAGTGCATCAAGAATCAGAGAGAAACTAAACATGTTCAAGCGCTTTCAAGTATCGTATTTTACTACGAGTTTCAACAGGATTGGTTGTAGCTATGTCCATATTGTCCATGCAATACATTTTTGATTTTTCCAACATTGTTATCGCTGTTGTACTGAGTCGTTACTTTGCAATTGACCTTCGTAGTTACTGTAGAATGTTATCGATTAAACTCACTTCAAATCTCAATCTTCTTCTTCTTCTTGGCTGCCTCGTTGGTTTAGTGATCGCAAGCGCGACTGCTGAACATCAGGTCCTGGGTTCGATTCCCGGGTCGGACAAAGTGCTATTGGGTTTTTCCATCAGGAATTTCTCAATAGCCGCTACGGAGTCTTGATTTGTGCCCGGTTGATGGTAATAGGCTCGCCCCCTATTACATGGGACTTAAAAACATAACTGGCGAAATGTGGGTGTACTATTAGGTACACTTCTGCCTAACCCTTCGGGGATTGCAGGCGTGATGTTTGTTTATGTTCTTCTACGCGTGTCAATGGACTCAAATAATATCCGAGCAGTATGTAGCCATCTACACATCTCCATCATTGGCTCCGAATCTTAACCATATCAAAATCATTTGTGTAGTTCACGAAACTCACAACTCTACCAACACATTGAACAGAAACCGACTGTTCCCGCATCTTACCCGCATGTAAAGTTTTCAACTCAGAGACGAGAATAACTCAGCCCTTTTTAAACCAGAAAGCTGTCTTCTTCGTACTTGAAAGATGATATGGTTAGAAAAGAGGTGACTCATTAGAAGACGACTAAAGAGAAGTACTTATGTACAAAAATGGTCCCTATGATTTTTTTCCTAAGAGTAACCATTCGTAAGTTATCGCGATTCTAAGAGTCACATTATACATGATATGCACACATTTCCACGCCACCTGTGAGGTAGTGTACTCGGCGCGTTTTTTTACCGTGGTTTCCCCTGTAGGCCTACTTCACCAACTGTCATGACAATTTTAGGATAATTTAAGGGAACAATACACGTCAAGTTCTAGATATTACCTTATTATTGATTATTGATATTGCTATTGATTATTGGGTTAAATATTGTTTTGATTTCTTTAGATATTTTAATCAAATTCATACTCTTTTAAGTCTACTTCAACAGTCATGTCTTCTTCGATTTCTTCTTCTTCCTCTTCCAACACTAACAAGAATCAAGTAAAACTATCATGTCTTCCTCCAACATCTGCTATTCAACACTTGTATCAAGTATACTAACCAACTGAACCCAGATGACTGGGGTTGGAAATTTATAGATAATACTCTGGAACCGATTAAAACTTTACTCCCACCTGCTTCAGAGAAACTCCTCAACACTATTTTTTGCAATTGCAAAAAAGGTTGTAGTGCCAAATGTGGCTGTAAAAAAGTCGGATTGCTGTGTTCTCCAGCGTGTACCAATTGCCTATGTCAGTCTTGCTCAAATTTCCAGTTGAGTACAATAGAGGAAGATTCCTGTGATTTTAATGAAGAGACCAATGGCTCAGCCACATTTGAAGAATTTATGAACATCCAGCAAGAGGAAGAAGAAGAAATCGAATAAGACATGACTGTTGAAGTAGACTTTCAAGAGTATGAATTTGATTAAAATATCGAAAGAAATCAAAACAATAGTTAACCCAATAATCAATAGCAATATCAATAATAAGGTAATGTCTAGAACTTGACGGGTATTGTTCCCTTAAATTATCCTAAAATTGTCATGACAGTTAGCGGAGTAGGCCTACAGGGGAAACCACGGTAAAAAAACGCGCCGAGTACACTGCCTCACAGGTGGCGTGGAAATGTGTGCATATCATGTATAATGTGACTCTTAGAATCGCGATAACTCACGAATGGTAACTCTTAGGAAGAAAATCATTAAGACTATTTTTGTAGAGAATTTTAAGATAAGTTTTTTTTTGATAAAACTTTCAATTTTCGAGAAAAATCCAAAAAAACCTCATATTTGACCTTTGACCCCGAATAACTTTTGTGGCACACATAGGATCAATGGGAATTTTTAAAACTTTATTTGTAATGGTAAACCCCAGCTCTCCACCAAAATTTGGCTTTCCGGGAATTATTGTTATTTGACCACTATTTTTATGTCTAACAGACTATTATGTAAGAAAAATACTTGCTTCTGATATACAGGGTGCAAACAGACTCTTCACGAAGCCGTCAACCAAGCATTATGTACATCAAACTACGTTACTTTACGCAAAAATTATTGCTGGGAAACGACTTTTTTTTTAGCTGATAAATCATGTTTTACGGTAGAACTCAATGTAACGCACTCAAAACTTTGTGCTGATGGATGGATTGAATCGTAAGGAGGTCATGGAGATGTTTAAAGTAAAAATCTTACATTAACAATATGTATTTAAAAAACAACTTGAGAAAAAGTTGGAACTTTGACCCCCAATATCTACGTAACTAGAAGGTTCCCAGGTATGATCAAGAACAAAAACATGATCGCAATGACGGGGAGAACAAGTGCCTTTCGGCTTCGTTAAGAGTCTTTTTTTAACCTTTATGGTATACTAGCTTTTGCCCGCGGCTTCGGCTAATTAAATCGCGGCTCGCGTTAATTAATTTTTTTGAAAATTAATTTGGGTTGTACTCCGCTTGTAATTCAATCATGATTCGAAAGACACATGGCGCCATCTATGAGCTTAATAACGTTATTGTTGTTTTACTCGGGAAAATACTTTTTTTTCGGGATAAAAAGTACCCTATGTCCTATGCATCTGAAAACGTATATACAAAATTTCAGGATGATCGGTTCAGTGGTTTAGGCGTGAAAAGGTAACAAACAAATTTACTTTCGCATTTATAGTATATGTTGGTCAGTTTTAGACACATTGGCCGATTCAATTAACTCTTGAGCCAATGATATACATGAAAAGAACTGATTCTCAATTAACTCTCTATCTTTTAATTGCTCATCCAAATCTAGAGAATTCAATTCAATGTTACTTTGTAACATATCAAATGTACTCAGTAAAGCTTGAAATTTTTCTATTTTCATAGCAATTTCTCTGGCTTGCAAGCTACTGAGCGGACTACACTTTGAAATTTGATGTAAATAATCTTTAAATTTAGTAAGTTGACCTTTAATAGCGCTACGTTTTCTTAGTAAAACCTTTAATTCTTGTGATTCCACTTCACTCATTTCTTGTTTATTTAACTCACTATCCATCTTAATATATGTTAACCTTTTAGTAGGTAGGCAACAAACAATGATTTGGGTACACTTAGTCAATAAGTAACACAAAAAGAAACCGCTAACTCACGTACACTGAAGCTGTGATAGCGCGAAGTATGCAGCACTCACCAGGCGCCTGCACTGCAACGCGTAGATAGGCAGTGCAGATAACTAGCAGATCATCGAAAGCGAAGCTCAGTCCATGCCATGCACACTCACCCCACCTGGAATAGTCGGCAAGCTTTGGTGAAATAACTGTCACTTTTAGGATGATCTATCTTATAAAACTAGATTTTATTAAGGTAGGTGCCTAGGTATCCAATAGGCAAAACTCCCAGTAAAGTTATTTTTAGGTACAGAACACAATCTTGTGTAACATAGGCTCATAAGCGCAGTTTAGGTAGATACTAAGTGCAATACTTAGGTTTTATTTGATTATATTGAAGCTTTAGGCAAACTTTTAGGCTTTAAAATAGGCTATTTATTAGATGTCTGTATCGGTAGACATAACAAGCGCGGCAATCACACGCACAAGCGTTAAAAATGAACTCGCCCACCACGTGCATGAAAGTTATGTACTTTAAAATGGACTCGCCCACCAAGTGCGGCAAGAAGTTTGGTACCTACTTTAAAATGGACTGACCCACCATGTGCGGCAAGCAGTATAGGTACTATAAGCAAGATGACCAAACTCGTTCGATCGAAACCAACTAGGCTATCCACACAAATAGGAGCTGGTAGGTAGTATCGTGGAATAGGTAGGAATAATAGGAAATAGGCTTACTTTACTTCCCTCGGGCTAGACCTCTAGTGCAGGCGTTAAAACTTGAATTTGTTGCAGCTTGCGTAGTCCGGAGGCCCCGTGGTTGACTTGTAGAACACCATACGCGCCAATCTTGCTTCCCTCGGGCTAGACCTCTGGTGCAGGCGTTGAAACTTGTATTTGCTGCCGCTTGCGTAGTCCGAAGGCCCCGTGGTTGACTGAAGAACAGCATACGCGCCAAGCTTGATTCCTCCACGTGTTTCTCGAACGTTCTCGAAGTTTTTAATCGATAATTTAGGTTGTAGGTTCGACAATTATCTTAGACGGTATAATATGCACGATGATATACAAGAATCATTACAAAGATTTTGGTAGGTTGATGAATTGCCTTCAAACAAAATATCTTACACCCTTGAAGAACAAGCTTGTGAAAACAGTTTTGTAGAAAATACAAGTCGTATGCCAAGTGGTAGATTTAATGTTAAAATGCCACTCAAGGAATCACCAGAAGAAGCACTAGGTGACTCTTATAATATTGCCAAAGGGCGTTTTTTTTTGTTTAGAACTTAAGTTGGATAAAAATCCAAATATTAAAAAACAGTACTGTGATTTTATAAAAGAATATTCAGATCTTGGTCATTTGGAAGAAATAGACCGACCGACCCACCCAAGGTGTGGTAATTACTTGCCTCACCATGCAGTACTAAGAGAAAAAAGTGAAACTACTAAACTTAGAGTTGTTTTTGATGCTTCAGTGAAAACATCCTCTGGAAAATCACTAAATGATATCCAGATGATAGGTCCAGTTGTGCAAAATGATTTATTTAATATTATGTTACGTTTTCGCACTCATAAATTCGTACTAACGGGTGACATTGAGAAAATGTTTAGACAAATTTCTATTGTGGAATCACAACGTCATTTACAATTAATTTTGTGGAGGGAAGATGCATCCGTGCCACTCAAGGTCTTGCAACTAAACACTGTGACATACGGTACAGCGTCTGCACCGTTTCTAAGCACAAGATGCCTCCTTCAGTTAGCAGAGGAATGTACAGATCAGTATATTGCTAATATAATTAAAAATGACTTCTACTATGATGATTTAAGCACTGGAGCATCTACTAAAGAAGAGCTGATGCATATTTATAGGAATGTGACACAAATATTAGGCTCAGCACATTTTCCGTTACGCAAAATACGCACAAATTGTCCTCAAATATTTGCAGAAGAACCTATGTTAAATGCTACATTAGACCTAACAAGGCAGTCATGTGTTCTAGGTCTCAATTGGTCTCCTCAAATGGACACATTTCAATTTCCAATAAATTTAGAATCTACTTTAAAGATAACAAAGAGAACCATAATCTCAATGACTTGCAAAATTTTTGATCCTTTAGGTATTCTATGCCCTTGCATTATTACTGCAAAAATAATTTTACAAAGTTTATGGAGTGCTAAGATAGGCTGGGATGATACAGTGCCCAATGATATAAAAAATTCTTGGATGACATTTGTGAAAAACTTATGCCTATCCAGTATACAATTAGAAAGAAATGTTATTTGTGATTAGCCTATATCAATAGAGCTGCATTGTTTCGTTGATGCTTCGCAAAAAGCATATAGTGCCTGTGTATATTTGCATACCACTGATGTAAATAATAAGGTAACAGTTAAGCTACTATGTGCCAAGGCTCGGGTAGCTCCCTTAAAACCAACTACTATACCACGCTTAGAGTTGTGTGGTGCTTTGCCCGGAGCCAGATTGTGTGCAAAGGTCATACAGTCACTCCGTTGTAATATTACTAGTAAAACTATTTGGACAGATTCAACAGTAGTACTCGGTTGGCTTAATATTCAATATAAACAACTTAAACCTTTTGTTCGTAACAGAGTAAATGAAATAAATGAAATTACATCTGACTATTCATGGCGACATGTGCCTACAGATTGTAATCCTGCTGACTTGGCCTCAAGAGGTGTAACTCCGCAACAGTTACAGTCCTCATCCCTGTGGTGGGAGGGACCTTCGTACCTTCGAAGGGGACCAAGTAAATGGCCACACCAAGGTGTTCCAAATATAGAACTGCCGGAATTAAAAACTCTACATATTAGCGTAGAAACTAATTTCTTAGACTTTTCTAGATATTCAAGTTTCAATAAACTCAAAAGAATTATAGCCTATGTCCATAGATTTATAAACAATTTATTTGCAAGTACAGTAAGGATAAAACTTAAAAGATTAACAGGTTGTCTTACCACTGAGGAGCTTAGTAATTCATTAAAAACATTAATCAAACTTTGCCAAGTGCAATCATTTTCTAGTGAAATAGATACAATCAAGAGGAGCAGAGAGCTTCATCATAAATCTAAAATATTGCCTCTTAACCCGTTTATAGATTCAGATGGTATACTCAGGGTTGGTGGTCGTATACAAAATCCTAATTATAATTTTGACAAAAGGCACCCAATATTACTTGATTCCAAACATCATTTTACTAAATTACTAATGAGAAATGAGCATATACGTTTATTCCATGCCGGACCACAATTACTTTTATCATCCATTAGGGAAGAATATTGGCCAATAGGTGGCAGGAACTTAGCTCGAAGTATATTAAAAAATTGTATTGTGTGTATACGTTTCAGAGGTAAAACGGTACAGCCTATAATGGGTAACCTTCCAAATGTTAGAACAAATCCCAGTTTTCCCTTTTATACATGTGGAACAGATTTTGCTGGTCCATTCATGATATCTAGTAAAAAAGGCAGAGGTAGTCGCGTAACTAAATGTTACCTTTGTTTATTTGTTTGTCTTACGACTAAAGCCGTCCACTTAGAACTTGTAAGTGATCTCACTACTGAAGCGTTTTTAATGTGCCTACGACGATTTGTAGCAAGAAGAGGTAAACCTTACGAAATTTATTCAGACAATGGAAAAACATTTGTAGGGGCAAACAATGAATTGGGTCGAGTCCTCAAATGTAGTCGCGAAGCTGTGATAGAGTATGGCAGCACTGAAGGCATTAGATTCAAATTTAGCCCTGCATATTCACCTCATTTTGGGGGTATTTGGGAAGCTGGGGTAAAGTCGTCTAAACACCATTTGAAAAGAGTAGCAGGCAACGCTGCCTTAACGTTTGAGGAACTGTCGACGTTGTTCACACAAATCGAAGCTATCCTAAATTCACGACCCCTATCTCCTCTCTCATCGGACCCATCAGATATCCTTCCCCTCACTCCGGGACACTTCCTTATCGGGCGGCCACTCACATCAGTGCCGTCTCTAACCATTAATAAAACGAGACCCAACAGATACGAGAGGATAGAGCAGCTGCGGCAGCAGTTTTGGGAGAGGTGGCGTCGTGAGTACCTTGCCGAACTGCAACAAAGAACGAAGTGGCGGAAACCACAACAAGAACCCAAAGTAGGCGATTTGATCATACTGAAGGAAGATCACCTCCCCCCATTATGTTGGCGTCTAGGCCGCATAACGAACCTTTATCCTGGACGAGATGGTGTCAGCAGAGTCGCTGATGTCTACACGTCGAGAGGAACAATCAAGAGAGCAGTCCACAAGTTCTGTATTATACCTGATGACAAGGACTGCAACCAAATGAAGATTGATAGCTGAGCTATCAAGGTGTGGGAGGCTGTTAACGCACCACTGTGCGTGTCGCATGCGAGCCCACTATGCAGTGCAGCGGGACGCGGGGGACGAGGGCCGCGCCGCCACATCGCGTCGCCGCTCGCGCCGGGCATTCGGCTCGGGTCACTTGAAGCGCGTGTGCGCGTACTTATTTTGTTACAATTTCTTGCTTGTTGCAATATAGTTAATAATATTCAGAGCCGATTCGCCTATTCATTTCACTGTGACCCTAAACTATTAACTATGGCTGCTACTGAGAAATTCCTAATGGGCAAAGTCAATAATACTTTCCCGACCCGGCTATCGAACCAAGAATCTCATGCTCAGCAGTCACTCTTGCGACCTCTCGACCAACTAGGCTGTCCAATATCGTATTAAAAACAGTAACTACAAACCGATTCTCTCAAATTAATGCGTATATTTTAAAGGGTAGCTATAAACTAGCGGCTGGGTAATAACTTACATTCCTGTTAGATACAATATAAATTGTTTCGTAATAAGCAACTTTCTACATTGTTTAAGGATTGTCGACCGATTTGAGTTGAATTAAGTCAACTAAGAGGTAGGTAGGTATTATCTTTGTTTTATTAATATTGAGTTATGATTTCCTCATGAGTCCAGTGGTAGCAAGTGGAACTGTTGAGAACCAGGGCTCTGGGTTGGCCCTTGAATATAACAAAGTTTTATGTATTAGGTTTTGAAGTTATACTTCTTTTGGCGCGTAATGGAAAAATGATGAGAGTAAATTTTTACGATGCGCGCGCACACCGTCACGAAAAACCGACATCCTGAAGTTAGCTAGTCAACATACACGCTGAAGTTTGCTAGTCAACATACACACCGAAGTTAGCTAGACAACATTTTAGTTTTATACGCCAAAGAAGTATAACTTCTTACGTGCTTAGTAAGTACACACACACTTTTTTTTTTATTAATAGTCTCAGTAGGACTTTGATTTTGTGTCTGGATAATGATAATAGACTCGCCCTCTTTTTTAAATACGGATCAAAGCTAAAGAAATTTTGTGGTGTTGGTTATGGTATATTTTGTTTCTCTTTTTAAATTTCCTAAAAACCAAGCTTAGAAAACTTAACTCAAAATGGCTGACACATAGACAGAAATGTTTTAAAAGAGATAAAAATACACATTACCGAAATAGACAGTCACTCGTAAATAATGGCTACAGACCTTAACTTAAAAGGTAAAAAAGTATTGCCAACGTTACATTTCTTTTCGGCGCTACATATCTGTCGACATTTTTCTGCTGCAGTATTACTATTTTGATTTCTTTTTTGTTCTACAGGAAAGAGGGAGTATTCACATTGACAAAACGCGTTGGAGCTAATTGGTGCGAAGTAGTTGTGCTTTTTTAATGGTTTTTTTTACCCTTCTTTGTATTTTGAGTAGCGCACAAGCACATCCTCATAAAGGCCATCCATGTATGTCTGTCTGTTCGCGTATTTATTATCTTAGAAGCACATTATTCTCATTAAAATAAAAATATAGTAAATAAAGTCGTTTTATAATATTTTGTTGTTTTTTTTTTTTTGTATTCGTATAGAGCAGTGGTTCTTAACCGGTGGTTCGCGGACCACTGGTGGTCCCTGGTAGCATCCCAAGTGGTCCACGGAGCCATCCTAATAAATAAAATAAGTGACAACGAGTCGATACAATGCGAACCGTGCGCGGCGCGAGCAATTTGCAGTCACTAAAATCTCGTTAAAATCTACAACTGTGATGTGCATTTAACCAAAACAAAAAAAATATGGGCTTTGCATCATTTTATGCGTATTTTATTCCTTTATAGATAAAACAACCCTTTGTTTAGTTACATTTCGGTACTGTTTATTACCTCTAAACCAATAAACCAACTGGGTGGTCCATGGTAAAACAGAATTTTGGCAAATGGTCCCTCATGACTAAAAGGTTAAGAACCACTGGTATAGAGTATAGTTTATTTTTATCGATTGCTTGATAGTATATTTCTAGATGCTTGTTAAGTTTTCTGTCTTGTTTTACATTTTTAAGGTAAATAACGACTTATTGTCGGGCTTACGCTGTCCTCCCATACTTAAGTACTAACGCTGTAACATTGTAAAACCAAATACTTGTAAAAGAGTAGCGTGAAGTGGAGTTAAGTTTCTTGCTAGTTCTTCTCCATGGGAAACGATCAACCCGAACCGTGCACCTTTTCTCGACGTTTTATAAGTGCTGGTATGGTATGGCATGGTAGGCTATCATCGTCTCCTTTTCGTAGCCTCATCCCAATTGTTGGGGTCGGCTTCCAGTCTGACCGGATACAGCTGAATACCAGTATTTTACATGGAGCGACTGCTTATCTGACCTCCACAACTCAATTAGTACTGAGTAATATGATACCCTTTGGTAAGACTATGTGAAATGAAATTATATTTTGACTAGCGACCCGCCTCGGCTTCGCACGGGTGCAAGGTAGGACCTTCCTCTTGAATCACTCTATCTATTAAAAGAAACCCACATCAAAATGAGTTGCGTAGTTTTAAAGATCTAAGCATAAGGGAAGGATAGACAACGGGAAGCGACTTTATTTTATACTATGTACTGATGATGTTTTTTGATCTCGATCAGCTAGTAAAATGAGGTGAAATGATACTGATCCAGTTTACTGATTAAACGTATGCTCAGCTTTACATGATACGTATGTTTACGTAGTTGTTACAGTAGCGGTACTTGTCAAACACAAATGTAATGTAGAATTTATTTAAAATGTTACGTACTGCAACTAATACCCTGTATCACTTAGTTAATTACCATTCATTAAAAGCTTCGTAAACAGATTAGAACAGAAGATACAAAGTAATACTGACACGGATCTACTTGGGACTTTGACAACTCCTTGGGATTAGGGACGAGTGTGTTTCCGGTGCACGCCTTTTTGCATGTGATAAGTGATAAGGACAGTCACTGTAGTACGAGTAGTTTGACCCTGCGTTCATAATTATTCACTTATTTAATTTTGTTTGGAAATCGTAAGTCGCTAAACATATCAATCAAAATCAAAACCAAAATCAAAGCATTTATTTCAAGTAGGCCAGTTACAGGCACTTTTGAATTGTCGACAAGATAAAAATGTAATGAAGCTACAGTCCCAGTCACAAGGCATAAAAACTGTGAAAGTACTGTAGTTGCCCATTCCCTAGCGTAGATCTCTATGGAGAAGAACGGGCAAGAAACTCCATGGACACTCTTTTAAATCAGTATATTTTTACAAAAACCTTGGTTACATCATTCATGTTGAGATGGTACTTTATGTGAGAACGATGTAGCAAGATGTGCAGTGTGACGTTAAGTGTCCATTGTAAAAACAAAAAAAAAAGCAATTCAAAAATAAAATAATTAATTCAAATAAGCCGTGGCAACCAAGAGATGACCAGTCACAACTGACAGCGCCCGTTCACGAACATGACGCATGTATCAGCACCATTCAACTCAACCATTTTGAAGGGAACTAAAAATATATATTTAAGGGTATGAAGAACAGGGTGTAAAGTTCTTCATTCCCCTTAGAGGGAGGGAGGATCTTCTGACCTCCAGGGCTGCGGGACTGTTTGAAAGAGATACCGCGACCCTGGAACATAAAGGGCAAGGAAGGAACATGGATGGGTTTTTGTCAGTACAAGTCGGACACTCCCTTCCGCTCTGCCCAGAGCGGGAGAAGGCCTTTTTCTGATTTCCCATCCGAAAAAAAAAGGATCTTCCGACCTCCGGGTGTAGTCTGGTGAGCTACTGTCCGACAATTGTTGTCGGGTGTTTCTATACATATAAATAGTCTTAAGTCGCGGATAACTTTAACTGCGCGTTTTAGAATCTGGATGTTAGTTCTTTATTTGTGACATAGATGGCGCTGTAGTACCTTTTTACTAAGTTGCTGTAGTACATTTTGCAGTATTGCTACGTACAGTGATCTCTTCTGCGATGCTGTGTCACTGACAATGTTTTGAAAGTCGTGTGCTGTACGTTACCTCAGTTATTCTAACTTCTGAATCAATCAGGCATAAATGATAAATGATGTTTATTTTGCAAATAGGTTTTTACAAAAACTTTTACACGTCATGTTTTTTAAAGCTAGATGGAGCCGGTGTTTCGTACCAATCGTACCTGACTACTCTGAGAAGAAACAGCCGAAACAAACTCAGAGGTCATAGTCTCTTTTAAAGTCCAGACATAATCTTGGTTTACTCACATGAGGACTATGCTGATTAGTGTCTGAGATGGCCTTTGGAAGAAAGAACCACACAGATTTGAGTGGACCTGTCCAGTCAGTGCAAGCATTTGTCAGTTATCGTGAGCTCGACTTATAACTCAAGGAGCTCAACTACAGTACAGTACAGTACTGCTAAAGTTACTTTGAGAAATCATTGTCATACACTTTTTTTAAGCTTTCACGGCTTACTTACGGGATATCTCTCGTTACAGGTATACCTGTGATATCCGGAGCTCAACATAAATAACTATCACTGATAATGTCCCGTAAGTGACATTATAAGTTTAGATCATTGTCGTGTTCCGACAACTTGCAATGTCTCGACATTCTCGACACATCAATAGCTACAAACAACAATGCGCGCCATAATTAATAGGCACGGTACACAGTACATACACACACATACCACACTCAGATTATTGAGTGCTCTAGGGATTCCCCTGGACAGACATACGTGTACCTTGGCACGGGGTAATTTAGCTCATTTAAATGGCATGACCACCACGCCTTAGTAATTACTGAATTAATTCAAACATGGCGCGGTAACTGCATTTTTTTTAAAGCTGGATGTTTATGGATGACATTATTATTACGGTAAATGGTTCGACTGATAACTTTTTTTAAAGTTTTACGAGCAAAGCGAAATTATGCAAATATTAATCTTACATTGTTTTTATACAATTGAAAAAGAAAAATTCTAAAACTCAGATGTGCCGTAAATCAGTTAATTTATATTTTTTTTTTGAGTTATGGATACAATTTACACGGCACTTAAAAAGAAAATAAGAAAATCTCTATTCAGTAGCTGTGTATTTGCCTGGCTAAGCTTTTCATTAACCTTCAAAGATTCAATAACAATTCCGAAAAAAAGAAAACGCACCGTCCTTTTCTCCACATTTCAAAATAAAAAACCAATGCACGTTTTCTCTTGATCACAAAATTAAATAAACTGAAGTTGAAACAAACCAATTGAACGTTAAAATATTATAGAAACTATATAAAAATACCAAAGTGTTCCCTCGATTTGTTCCATTAAATAACGACAATAGAATCCTTTAGGGTGTGACCAGGGTAAGTTACGGCCTCGGTGATGTATTTATGTGCGAAAAACAAAAGTTTCAGAGGGTAAATGTGGGGCGTATTTATTTATTTGTTTCATTAATTTTCCTGCCCCTGTCTTTTGCGATGGTTATTGGCTACAGAAGTTCATGGTCCCTCATAGTACAGTAGTGTAGTAGCTTTTAAATGTATTTTGGTCAGATAGGCAGTCGCTCCATGTAAAACACTGTATTTCAGCTGCATCCGATTAGACTGGAAGCCGACGGCAACATAGTTGGGAAAAGGCTAGGCAGATGATGATGATTGATTGACTGTTGTTTGGCTCCAATTGGGTAGTTACAGTTAAACACGATCGTGATTGTAATAAATTGAAACAATTGATAATTGCCTTGCAAATAGAATAAAAGTAAAAAAATATATTTTTATGTATAGACGCACATCAAGCAACTACAATCTGTCAAATTTCTTTAATAATTTTTCAACATTATCTCTAAATCATTAGGTTCAAGGTTGTTTGGGAAAATTTGACAGTTTCGGGTAGCTTGACCTGCTGGCGTCTGTACAATGAAAACTTATGGTAATTGACGGGCAATTCCCGTATTGATAAGAACAATCCCAGTCTAATAAGTCTGTGTCTGAATGTGTTAAATAGCTTTTAGTTCACTGTATTGACAAGTTTCGACACTGATTGTCGCTGAGATGAGATTGCGAGTAAATTTGAATATTATTAAAACTAAAATAAACAATAATACCATTAAAAACGTTGAAATCAACAAAACTAAAGTAACAATAAACTATAAAAGGGCATCAAAAAACTCCTCCTCAATTTTTTTACGTAAATATCTAATAAAATAAAAAGTTCTTACGTAAATTTACGTAATACGGCGGACATTACCTTTCAGATTTACAGTCATGTTAATCTGTAATCAACCATTAAAAAAAAAAACTTACGGTTCCAAAATAGCCAATAACTCAACAGCTTCTACTCGTATTGCGTGTCATACGACATAAATACGTTTTATTCCTGTAAACATTTATGTTTTATTTTTAAAAATAATTTATTTTATCATCGTCAGATTACAGTCAAGATCTTGTTTGTTGAAAACGATCTCCGCTGAATACTTCAGTCGTTTTCAGAGTAATTATTGGATTTAATTAAACGATGTGTTAGAATTAAATAAATAAATTTGTGTTTGTTTGTTGAGTTTAACACAAAGGATGCTATTAGTCGTGTTTTTTATTTATATATTACTCGTGTTTTTTATGAAATTTGCTTTCACGGTACAGATGTCCTGAAATGATCTCCCATGAAACTTCAAACTTTGTATGAATTGATATATTTTAAACGCTTAGGGCCTGTTGCACGGGGGAGAGAACCTCTCGTCCCAGCCGCGGGAGATCGGGGGTCACGTGGTGACTTCCGGCCACCGTAGACGCGGACCTGTGGGTGGTGAGCAATGGGCTAGCTCGCCGTCCGTCCGTCTTTTGACGACAGGCCGTGTAGACAGCGCGTTCGTGTTCCACGCGCGCCTCAAAGAGATGTCAGCAAACAGGGAGGGGCCCGCAAGGGCCGATGCCTGCCAGGGCTGCGGGACTGTTCGAAAGAGATACCGCGGCCCTGGAACACAAAGGGCAAGGAAGGAACATGGATGGGTTTTAGTCAGTACAAGTCTGACACTCCCTTCCACAGAAGTCATTTGATGATTTCCCATCCGTAAAAAAAAGGGCCTGATGCACCACTTGCGATTAACTTTCCGTTAACTTACTAGGCAGATAATTTGATACAAATTCTGTTCCATTTTTTTTTCGTTGAGTAGTGGCTATTCGGACATCATGATATAGGCCCGTAATAAATAACTTCTACTACAATACATCTTTCAGAATAACCGCAATATGTAAAAAAAAACCCTACTTCACCAGAATTCATAAAAAGAATAAAGCACGCGTTAACCCTAGCACGCTTCCGCTGCCGCGCCCGCAATGAATCGCTCCTTTATCGAGAGGGTTATAAATTGACGGTTCGAAAGTAGGTTTTTAAACGCAGAAAATGGGGAAATTTAAAAGTGGCCTCTTTAGGTAAGTGTTAAGTATGGGAGAACCGTTTTTTTAGGCTTCGCTTGTAAATTGGTTTCCCTTATTGATAGGCTTTTGTATTCCATTCAAGTCGTGAATTGTTTTTTGTTTATTGAGTGTCATGGCTTTCTCTCTTGCTCGTCGTGCACAACTAACCCCTCTAGGACTTGAATGAGGACCTCATCCTTTGTCCTCTGGTCTGGACAACATGAGGTCAAGATTAGGCCCATTAAATCTAAAAAAAATCGGGACAAAGAAGAGACAGAGTGTCCAAGTAAGTACGTTTTGGTCAGACAAAACCTGAGTCATCAATTCGAGAAGAAACAGAATATCATCTCGTCGAATTTAGGAGCAGCACTTTTATCTCATCATACTTGGCTATGGCCTGACTTTTCTCTTATATGTCCATTCAGATTACCTTTTATCCTACATGGACGCATTATATGCATTACCAGTCCTTAAGTAATATTGCCATTCATCATCTGCCCTAGCCTTTTCCCAACTGGACGACGACGGCTTTGACGGCACGGTTGGCGCAGTGGCTGAGCGATTGACTGCTGAGCTGCGTGTCGCGGGTTCGATCCCCGCACGGAACAAATATTTGTATGGCCTGTAGATAGTTATTGATGAGATTAAATGTTTGTGAACGCACCCATGATACAGGAGAAATTTCTAATGTGGGGCAACGTTTTTAAAAAAAAAAAAGAAAATAACTATGTTGGGGTCGGCTTCCAGTCAAACCGGATGCGCCTAAATACCAGTAATAAGTAATATTGCACTTGAATAACAAAAACAATAGGAAGCAGTTACAATGGAAATGCCTTAAAATATTTGAATGTAAATCACGCCTTTTTTTTAGAATGGAAAATCATCAAATAACCACTCCCGCTTTGGGCATACCCCTAAAGCCCTAACATACTGATTGGTACAAAGATACACGTACCTACCAAAGAAAGAAAACGAAAAAATCTGTGATACATATTTCTTTTTTATTTAAATCCAATACTCAGTGCCATGATCGTTTCACGTGAAACCAAAAACCGTGAGCCCTCCCAGTGTTTCTCTGTTCCACCTAATTCAGTGAGACACTTCAGTTGAACCTGAATTAAACGAGTACCTATTATACGACCAACGTTTTGGGTGCAGTCATGCTAACTACTCGAAAACTGCATGTTAACCGCATTTTTACTACCCATTTACGACTCCGACTACCCGAATGCCAGATTCCGTATTCTTTTCTTTGTATTTTTTGGGTAAAAAGTTTTATATTCTTGGTTTTCTGGATTCTAAGATACGAGTCTTATCAAAATGGTCTGTGGTTTAAATAACTTGCCACTAAATTACTTTAGAGACAGACCAGCGGTGGCCCAGGGGTTGCGGCCTCCACTTTCGAACAGTAATTCGTGGGTTCAAAACAAGGCAGGCACATTAATTTTGTGTAATTTATTTCATCACCTACGGTGAAGGAAAACATCGTAAGGAATCCGGTATCTTCTGGAGCCAAAAATTCGAAGACATGTGATATCTACCAACCCGAACTGGCCCGCGTGGTGAACTATAGCCGATTCGCTCTCGTTGAGAGGAGGCCGTGTGTCCCAGCTGTGGGAACATAAAGGCTAATTATGCAAGTTACTTTATAGGGTTCATCATTTTTCTACCCTTATCCTTATTTATTTGGGACAGCTCTTCTGCTTCCATACTTCTCTCATCCCCTTTTTCGCCAAATCATCTTTCAGACGATACAAGGGAAAGTTTTCCCTCTAACATTGAACTGAGTAGACTAAAATCTATTCATCATAATCCAGTCAAGCTGCTACTAGTCAATTGCTCTTTAACTGGTTGTGCTTAGACGCTATGTGTGATGGGTAGTGCTAATTCTAAATCCGCAGCGAATAAATATTTTACGGTTTTAACAATATTACAGCCTGGAAGACTTTAACCTATCATAATACCTTTTTTTCCAGTAGTATCAATCGTTACTTTTCTAAGAAGTTCTAAAGCCAGCCTTAAAAATATCTCCACGACCTATATCCAAACTAATCAAACCCCAAACAGCCAAACATTAATAACATCGTCGGACTCAAATAATCATAGTGCGCATATCTATAAGAGATAACAGTATAACGGAACTATAGAGGCATTAATCAACCCGGTCCAAGGTAGTCGGAGCCAATAAGGTTGTATATAACTCACTGAATCTAATTTGGCTCGCCCGACCCCCGTCGTTGCGAAAGGGTTAAATGTATTATACGTAGGTGCTAATATCGGGCGGTGCTATCGTTTGCTACTGCGGAATTCTAATGATTGGCTTGTCGAAATGTTTCTGTTTAGTTTTGAGATCTAGTTGATATTTGAGAAGTTTTTCTTGTACCTTGAGTGTATTTAGATCTTGTTGATAATTATGTGATTTAATTAGATGAGAACTTGTAAAAAAATACTCGTCAACGACTGAATACATAGAGGAAATGAGCTTCCTGTGCAATTGAAAAAATTAACTAGTTTAATTTGAGAAAATCCAATTTCGTATTGTAACCAAGCTTTTAATTAGTTGAAACGTCGCCATTTTCAAAACATTTATTTTTTATGTTTTTTTATTATATTACATTGTAGCATAAAAAGGCTACTAAGCAATTTTAATCTAACTTAATTTGCTACAAGTAATAATATCTAAGAGTACGTCCATTACATTTACTTAGCGTCTGTTATATTATTTTCAACATAATATGTTTTGTTTAATGGTGCCCAGGTTGTGTTCAGTTTGAGATAGATAATCTCAGATCGAAATTTTAATTTTGTAATAAAAAAAAATATTTTAGGTAATGTTACTTTTACTTAGGCTACACCCCCATTTTACGAGTAATATTGCAAGATGTATAAGAGGGTCAATAGATGATACAGAGGTTGATAAAACGGTTTCTTTTCCTTGTACCTTTAGCTTGACAAAGGGGCTGACACCACGCCCGATGGGAAGAAGTTACCGCCGCTTATTGACACCTGGGATGTCGGGGATGTATTGCCACCCTTAGAGACAACGTTGGTATTATGTCACGTGACTGTAATTCCACCGACACCCCTTCAAACTGGAACACTAACTTGGTAGATATAGATACTTTTATGGAATGAAGTAAACCTACAAAATGTTTTGTTGGTTAGTCACATAAAATTAAAAAGCAGTTTCGGTTTTTCTTAGGTAAATCTTATGAAAAGTAAACTCTAAATATTAGACACTTGTGGTTATGTTGGCAGACGGTTTTATAAATTATTACTTTATCAAGAAATACCTGATCCAACTTATTTTGCTGTTTTGATTATTTTGACAATATAAAATCTACCTAATGACCGCCATTATACAAAATTGATCTATTGTACTCTAAAACGTTAAATATGAGTTGCAACAATAATTTAGAATTAGGGGTTGAAATAGTTTTTCGAGTTAAAGCGTTTGTTTTCCAAAAAGTTTTTTTTTTACGCTCAAAACTAAATAATATTCAGCGTTACAACAATAATTATTGTAATATTGCATATGTTTTTGAAATAATATAGGTAAAAGTCAACTTATTTCTAGAAGAAACCTAAATAAGTAAGACGAAGAAGATTAAAGGATCGCCATACATCACGGGCATCGTCGGGTGTATCCACCTGTTCACTGATAACGTTATATTGAGGGGTTTGAGACCGTTATCACGGGTATAAGAATCTTGTAGAAAAAACAAAGAAAATTAGTATGGATATTGTTCTCTTCAAAAGCAGAATGACACATGACGTAAACGTATAATTTGTTTTAGCTAAATCATAAATCACACATACATTTTACGTACTCATGAACGAATTAATAGAAAAGGAACTTTCATTATCTGACATCATGGCTTTAATCTCCAAAGGGTAAGACAGAGGTGTAACTAAGTACACTCATATTCCGTTTCAACCTATTGCCGTCAATGGCGGCGCACAAATTAATGGAGACTCTAGGGCATTATTGCGAAATTCTTGACGGAAAACCTGATAATACTTTGGTCGGCCTTTAATTCTAAACTAAAGTCGAGATACTCAGCACTTCTGTTTAGTAAAAAGGTAATATGAAAATAATTAAAAAACCTTCACAGACTTTTACAAGATAGATCATTGAATGAATAGAATGTAAACATACTTAAAAGCAATGTTTATTTTCGACAAAAATACGTACGTTTCGCAGCCAAACATTTACGCCACCCAGTGTACTACTAATTAACTGGCATCAAAACCTCCTTTGTATAATATCCATTATATAGGTCCCACCTCACGGGCCTACGACATCCACGCCAATTATAAATTCAGACCAAATTCTCTAGCAGACAAGCTTCATAATTGCTTGAGTTAAATCAAATTTCTTTCCGACTTCACACTTGACTTTATTATAAGTACACTTGAGTACAAATTAAGGAAGTTCGACGGTTGGAGTAATCGGAGCCCGTGTTGGTCTTTTATAAATGACTTTGAGAGAAACGGAGCGGGAACGTGTTGTTGACGCGAGACTTCGATAATTAAAAGCATTATTTTCTGTTTATCCCCTCTTTAACGTTTATTTAGAGAGAGTTTTATATAATTGTTGGGAAATGGAACGTTGATAGCGTTGTGTTGTTCGCCTTTCTCGGATTTGAACACGCAGGACGGCGATGTTGTCTTACTCTTTGTCAAAACATAGATCTCTTACTTTTGTATTGACAATGGCTAATGGATTCTAACATAACCCTTGATATTCCTTTCCTTGTTCAGTCAAATAGTAAAGTTCGTGGATCAAGAATAATGTAAAAAAAAGTCTTTATCAATCAATGAGTGACTCATCAACGCCGAACTCAAATTAGTGGTCCGCAAAAAATATTTTTATGCGCTGAAACTCCAATGAGGTCGCTGTTTCCAAAAACTCCACGAGACCGGAAATCTAGGGTGGACAAAGTGGTAGTGAGCAATAAAAGTGACAAAGACATTTTAAAATAACTAACTTTAAAGCATGTTTACATAACATCATCAAATAACATCACCCTTGTAATTTTCGAAAGATTATGAAGAGGTTTTCCCTATAGTACATCCACATTACGCCAGTTATGTTAAAGTCATAGTTACATGGGTAATAGGGGACGAGCCTATTGCCGTCGACCGGGAATAAATCCTGACTCCGTGGCTGTTACTGAGAACTTCCTGATGGAAAAACCCATTAACAATTTGCCTGACCCGGGAATCGAATCAAGGACCTCACACTCACAGATCAACTACTACAAAGACAATACCAACGAGGCAGTCCATGAATACCTAACCATGTTTTCAAGTAAACTCCCACGCACATTCTGTATTTGCGTAGAGATCAAAGCTTCCTTACCGTTCTGTCATTCGGACCTTAATAAAGGGTAACCCACATTTAATTATCGATATAAGCGCCCATCCCTAATGCCTTCTGTCAGCTAATGTCACCTCACTAAACCTATACGTTGATATTAATACAGAGATATTGCAATATTTCAGTGAGTTTGGTTAACTTTCTCCTGAGGAAGTTTCCTTGATATCCCAAAAGTATATACGACTTTGATGTTCGATATTGTGGAGTAAATATGATTAGAGCTAATGAGATTAGTTCTGTAGATAAGTACTTTTATAGATATGCGTCAAACTATCACGTTGTTGTAGTGGTTGCAAACGCTTCTGCGTAGCATGAGGCTTCGATTCCCAGGTCATGCAAAGTTTTGTTGGGTTTTATCACGAGGATTTTTTCAGTAGGAGTCCGTTGTCCAAACTTGTACCCGGTTGATGTCATTAGGCTCGCTCTTTGTTATGTTACTTAGGACTTACACATAACTAGCGAATTGTGTCTATAGGATATACCACTTCATAATCCTTCGGCTTATTGCAAGCGTAATGTTATATGATATACCTATAAATTAGATTAGGTTATTTAATGACAAGGCCACGAAAGTCTGACAACCACTCTTACCCGTACTAACTGGGTTGTGGAGGTCAGTTAGGCAGTCGCTCCATTTAAAATTCTGGTACTCTGCTGCATCCGGTTAGACTGGCAACCAACCTTCAACATAGTTGGGAAAAGGCAAGGCAGATAACGATGTAGTCACAAGACAAACAAACACAATTTTATTGATTATTTGGATACCGTAGGGACAGGGCAGATTCCCAACATCCCCACTTAAAAAGTTAAAATTTATATGTGATCAGAAACTTTACTCACGAATTACATTGCTTGATTAAATCCGACCATGACGACTCACAATCATACACCAGTGTGGACTTTAAGAGGATTATTAATCGCCAGATGACATGAAATTGTAAAATAAGCCAGTGTTACAAACAAAATGAATTTATATCCGTTCATTACTTAAATTTTCATCCGACGAAATTGATATCGAAAATACGCGTAGGAACGGTCTTTAAAAATGGCCGATTCTTTAATTAAGTGCATGTTTTGAATGCTGATGCGAAACGGCTGTCGAGTTGCCTGACGATGTCGAATCGAATATTCGAAATTGTGTCATTTCGATATTCATCATTGATAATAAAGACATGGGAACGAAAAATGTACGAATTTGTGCTTGTTACATCGAACATAACACTTATAGTGAATCTGATTAAAGAGTGACTGCCTCGTTGGTCTAGTGGTTGCACACGCGACTGCTGAGCATGAGGTCCTGGGTTCGATTTCCGGGTCGGGCAAATTGTTATTCGGTTTTCCATCTGTAATTTCTCAGTAGCTGCCACGGAGTCTGGATTTGTACACGGTTGATGGAAATAGGCTCGCCCCTACTTTATGCGACTTACACATAATTGGCGAAATGGGGTAGTACTATTAGTTACACCTCTGCGTTACCCTTCGGGCAGTACAAGCTTGATGTAATGATATGATTTAAGAATCTTGTACTCATTCAAGATATTTTTATTATGCATTGCCGTCTAGCATTTCCGTTTTAGACAAATATGTAAGTGGCGACTTAGGCATGTCCTTCGGGAAAAATATTTCACACAATGATACTTTATTAATTTGAGGGGCTCGTGGCTAAATAAAAACAGCAGCTCGGGTCGATCTTTAGGTTAAGCCGTTCTTGTCTAGGTTGGTCTGTGGATGGGTGACCACCCATTACTTTCCGAGTTTCCTGCGTGCCTCGGAAAGCACGTTAAGCCGTTGATCCCGGCTCTTATTTGAAGATCTTTGACAGTCGTTAGGTAGTCAGTGGCCCAAAAAAGTCTGACAACCAATTTTACCAAGGGGTATCGTATTACCTAGTAGGTACTAACTGGGTTGTTGTGGAGGTTAGATAGGCAGTCGCTCCATGTAAAATACTGGTATTCAGCTGCATCCGGTTAGACTGGCAGCCGACCCCAACATAGTTGGGAAAAGGCTAGGCAGATGATGATGATACTTTATTAATTTGCTCAAAGAAAAAAACTTCCCAAGTAAACAAAAACTTTGCAAAATTACATCAAAAACACAAATACAAAACCTGACTAGCCCAATTCTAAAAAAACTTAACAACTCCAGAGTATCCGCGAGTACGTCGCGAACCACAGCAGTGTCGTCAAAACAATACGTTCTAAGTACGCCGCGCCGCGCCGTCCCGTTCGCAAGCTCATTCATTCCGTATTCAGATAGTTTAATTGCGATCCTGTCTTGCATTTAGAATGCAAGCAACGTCTCACTTCAGTAAAATGCGAGCTCGCGATTGGCGGAATGGAGAAGACTTGATTAAACTCGAAAACTTTTGTTTATAATTTTCCAAATCGAATTATATGGGTTTGTGTATTGTCTTTCGAATTGAATTGTTGGAGTGCTTATTGGTATAGTTCGGTTATTGTCTTTTATATTGAAGGTTGTCGGTTTTTTCGTAGAACTGAGTACACTGGACGTAACTTTAAAACATCACGCCTGTAATCACCAAAAGGTTAGCCAGAGGTGTACTTAAAAGTATACCCAGATTTCGCCAGTTATGTTTCAAGTCCCATGTAATAGGCGGGCAAGTCTATTGCCATCAACCGGGCACAAATCCAGACTCCATGGCTGCTGCTACTGGGAAATTCCTTATGGAAAAAACCAATAACTCTTTGCCCGACCCGGGAAACGAACCCAAGACCTCAGCAGTCGCGCTTGCGACCATCGAGGCATAGTCTAGTGGAGATAACGTAATAGAAGAAAATAATAAATTCGCAAAATATACGTAATAAAATGTTATTTGTGTCATTATGTCAGTTTTAGAATTTCGGAATTTAATGTTACTACGATATCTGAATAAAACACGTTGACTTCTGAAATTGTGTACTCATACAACTCCGTTAACTTGGTTGGTAACTCTGGTTAGATCACTTTTTTGCGACCACCGGCAAAATGGTCCTCTACTTGATCTGCTTTTAAATCAGTTAAAAACGTCTTCTGAAACGACAAACCTAAATCAGAACGGGTACCACTAATTACGTAAACGAAAATTATCAATCCAGGGCTCACGAACGAACACACCACCCTGAAAATAAACAAACTCGACATTTCGCCAAATTCTTGACGAGCGAAACCTAAAAAATGTATTTTGTCGGGCAAAAATGAAATTAGTTGGAAGTACAAATGTAAATTAATTAGCAGTATTTACGTAAAGGGTCGTTGTAGAAAATTGCGAACGTTCCACGCTTGCGTTTACTGCTTTGCACGTTACTATAGTTTGTGAAAAAATATTTTTATTCACGTTGTGGAAATTAACATTTTATGTTAGCTGTACGCACGTATAGGTCGCAAAGCTAATCTCGTTGTGTAAAGCAAATATTATTTTCTTAGTAATTGGAGGGTATAGCAGGTCGTCAAGTAGGTGGATACTTATTAGGTTTTCTGTAAGTCTGTGCCAGGTGGAGGAAACATGTGGATTACATTAATAGATAAAGTTTACAACTCATGAGACTTAGACGTTTTTATTTTAGAATTATACTAAATAATTAGTAAGGACCTCGTGGCTAAATAATAACAGGCGCTCGGGTTGATCTTTAGATTAAGCTGCGCTTGCCTAGGTTGGTCTGTGGATGGGTGACCACCCATTACATGCCGAGTTTCCTCCGTGCCTCGGAAAGCACGTTAAGCCGTTTGGTCCAGGCTGTCATTTATAGACCTTTGACAGTCGTTACGTAGCCAGTGGCCCAAAAAGTCTGACAACCAGTCTTACTAAGTGGTATCGTATTACCCAGTACTACCTGGGTTGTGGAGGTCAGACAGGCAGTCACTCCATGTAAAATACTGATATTCAGCTGCATCCGGTTAGACTGGAAGCCTACCCCAACATAGTTAGGAAAAGGATAGGCAGATGTAGATGATGACTAAATAATTAAAGTGACTCCAAGCCTGCTTAAACTAGCTAGACTAAGCTAGACTGCTAAAACAGTAGCACGGGTTGATCTTCAAAATTAGGCAGCGCTTTCCTGGGTCGGTCCATGGCGTGACCATTCATTACATACCGACTTTGCTCTGTGCCTCAGAAAGATCTTTGATTCGTCTTTTATTTCATTCGTTACGGGCAGACAGGGGCCTGAAAGTCTGACAACTAGTCTTACCAAGGGGTATCGTATTACCCATCATTAGCTGGGTTGTGGAGGTCATGTAGGCAGTCACTCTATGTAAAATACTGGTATTCAGCTGCATCCGGTTAGACTGGCAGCTGACCTTAACATATAGATGGGAAAAGGTATGCAAATAATGAAGTTTGAGGAGCCAATGGGACCATCATTATTATCTGGCAAGCCTTTTCTCATGTCGCCAGATACATCTGAATAGCAGTATTTTACATGGAGCTATTCTGGGATAATTTTCACCCTAAAATGCTCGAACTATACCAGCCTGAAAGAGATTGTTTATATCTTTTATCCTGCAAGACAAAAATAACCAAAGGCTCCGCGAGACATAATCGAGGTACGCGCGCCTGTTCGGTAATGGACGTTTATGGGGTCCCATGATTTATTATGAGTAATATTCAGTTATGAGGCTCATCCGTGGACAAGTCCATGGCTATGCCTCCTACCTTTTTTAGAGAAAGTTGAGTTTTTTTGTTTAATTTGGCCCTTGTCATAGTGGTTGTTGTTTGATAATCAAGTTGCCCAAATCATTACAAGAAAATATCAATAGATACTGAAAAACCTCTAGATTGCAAGTAACGTCTGATAAAATAGGTACAGTATCCTTTTTTCGGTTCCATTGACAAATGGCAAAAAACGGAACCCTTATAAATTCGTCCTGTCCGTCCGGAACCCTTTGTGTGGGAGTCCGACTCGCACTTGGCCGGTTTTAATTAATAAATAAATAATAAATAAATCTTTATTCAGAAACTCAGAAGGTAAATAAAATACAATATGAATCTAAAACTAGCAATGTAGGTATAACACTGTATGATGCCTGTACTAGGATAATCCTGTATCACAGGCTGGAGAAATGGATTCTAAATAGAAAACTTACTACCTAAATATTGTATTTTAGTCTACTCTATAAGCCTTTTGTACACCACCCTTATATGTTGAGTATAAAATAAAAATAAAATAAAAAACATCGATTTATTGCGCATCAAAATGCCGAATAAAAATTCATTTCACACAAAAGTTGATGAAATGTGCCAACAGTGTACGATCGCCGTCACTCCGATGTCAGAGGTGTCATCATGAAACTCGAGGTGAACCGATAGTGCCCAAGTGCCAGTATGGCTGGCAAAGCTGCCATATTCGGTTACACGTAAAATATGCCCGTAGTTTTAACAGGGTTATAGCGGAAATGGGTAAATTGCACTTTGATGCGGTTTCAGCTTCCAGTCGATGTGAAAATCTGATTGGGTTGCAAAATTCTACATAGAAATGTAAATATAGTTATTAGATTCTCTGGTAAAGTAAAACAACAAAAGCTTAGCCACGTTTAAAATCAAAATAACAAAAGCTATCACAACTGCCCTTTCAAAATTAAATACAAAATTCAATCACGTCACCCGGCAGACATTTTAATGGAAAAGCCACAGGTAGGTTGGTAGGTACAGTCAATTCAAATACGGACCAAATTAGAAACACGATCATTATTTCAGCGGTGCTATAAATCATAATCTACGGCATGTCACAGCTCTCGGCGTGGGACGACGCCGACACGAAGCCGACACGACGCGGCGGAGGCGGCGGTGTGCGGACGCTTGCAATATTAAATTCAATTTAGTCGCCTTGATTAGTTTTGTGGTCATAATGCTCTACTTGAGTGCAGCCTCTTCCTTCATTGTCGTATTAATTTTGATATTGCTCATCTAGACCTGGCTTGCAACGTGAATTTCAGTGCATTTATGGTGAGGAACCAATTTTAGATCGCCCGTGTTGGTTGTGTTGGTTAGGGTTGGTGTTTTGGTTAGGGAATTAAATGGAAATTTCTGGAGCACTGCTGCACTGCTTGTAATATTAGATGCAGTGCGTCAGCGTGGACTACCTATATAAATTACTAGCTCAATGCCCTCGGCGTCGCCCGCGTGGAGTTCGATAAATGTCCCACGGGAACATACTATCGAGATAAAAAGTATCCTATGTGTTAATCCAGGTTATAAACTATCTGTGTTTCTAATTTCATCCAAATCCGTCCAGTAATTTTGGAGCCTATTCGGTACTAACAAACAAAAAAACATTTTCCTCTTTATAATATTAGTATTGGTATAGATAATTACATAGGTAGTTGAGCTTTTCAAAGACACCACACAGCCACACGAGGTTATCCGGGGCGCTTTCCTGAGTGGGTGGGTTTAGTCAACAACCCGCTGTCTTATCGCTCTTGGACTTTTTCCTGCTTAAAATCGAAGGACCAGTAACCTTATTTTTCATCACTCAGTGGCTCATCACCAGTCTTTACCACCAGGATGGCTCGTTACTGTATTATTCTGTTTTTGATTTGAGGGAAAATTCACAAGCATGCCACTCTTACCGACTATAGACCCACGAATGTCATTACTACTATGAAATGAGAGCCCTGGAGATACTCGTAAATTCGCGCGTACCCCTGACTACGACTAGCCTACCATACCAAGCGGGCTCCGTCACGTATAGAGGCGCGCATGGAACACTACCCGCAACCCTCTTAGGTGCGCTATCTTTTCACATACCACTATGTCAAGGAGACCTAACATGTAAGCCCAACACCCATTTCACCGTTACTTACTCAATTAGTAAGAAATTGTCTAGCGGAATAGAAGTTCGGTTGATCTAATCGGGGCGCTGACACGTAAAGACAACGTCAGGAAGCGAGCCAATCAAGTGTGGTAATGTGATGGTTTGTCAACTAGTAATTAGGTATTGTTTACATGATGTGTTTAATACATAAATCATGAATGTGCAGTATAGCGTATACGAACTCTTCCGTCCTAACATACCTCTGCGTCGAGCAGACACTTTTGACAAGCAAGAACTAACCAAAGTTCCACATGTATAGGTACTTCAGCCATATGGTCTAGACAAAGTAACATTTTGTACTAATGATTATCGATAAGTCAAATATATCACAAACATAAACTAAATAATCTTACGCAAAGATGTAACACACTCAAAACATTGTGCTAATTGATGTATGGAATAGTAAGTAATTAAAATGAAGTTATAGCCTTAAGAACTATTATCAAAAAAGACTTGTGAAAAAATTGTAACTTTGACCTCCAATATCTCCGTAACTAGAAGGTTGCCAAGCATGGTACAGAATTAAAAAAAAGATCGCAACGACGGGGAAAATAAGTAATTTTTGGCTTCGTTTTGTTTCTTGGGGTCTTGTTACAACAATTATAGACACAAATCCTAAAACCTGCCAACCACTCCAATATTTCTTCCGGAACCCGACTCTTAATTCCTACCATAGAAGCCAATAAAATACTGCTTCAAAAATGCTAAAAATACATTGAAATAACTCCATTTGACTAAAATACAGTTATTTACCGCTTGTCAATCATAGTGTCAGGAGAGGAATTAAGAGAACTTCCCCCTCGTCAAATGAAAAGATTTTCATAACAGGTGGTTGGTGTTTGTGTGGGTTGATGGCATTAGATGATAAAGAATGGTAACGCAATTATAAATCTATTAAGCGGATAAAAATGCCCTTTTCACATAAGTATATTAGCAAAAATATTTGTTTTAATTTGAAGTTCATATGCAACTTTAATTTCCTCTTTTGATCCTGAAGATCTCGATGACGTGACATTCTTGCCGATATGGAAAATTCAGAAGTGTATTGGATCATCATTTACCTAGCCTTTTCCAATTATGTTGGAGCCGGCTTCCAGTCTAACCTGATGCAGCTGAATACCAGTATTTTACATGAAGCGACTGCCTATCTGACGTCTACACCCCAGTTGATACTGGGCAATACGGTACTCCTTGATAGGACTGGTTGTCAGACTCTCGGGCCACTGACTACCTGTAACGGCGGTCACGGATCTGCAAATGATACTCGGGACTAGCGGCTTAACGGGTTTTCCGAGGTCCGGAGTAAACTCGGTATGTAATAAGTAGGCAAGCGGCTTAACCTGAAGATGTATTCGAGCGACTGTTATTATTTAACAACGAGCTCTTCTCTAAAGTGTATTTGGTAAACTACCGAAAAATATGTCATCTTGTAAGTCGTTGTGAAAAAACGAAACGCTTTAAAAGCGATTGTCATATGTGTTGACATAGATTGATATTACTCGTTCCTTCTCTTCGTGAAAAGAGGTCTTCGTTCAGCAGTGAAAAAAACGAGTGTGCTCTAAACCACACGACTGAAGGAAAACTTAAACAAATGCCGAACAATCGTCTGTCAAATTAAAAAACGGAACTTTCTCTCTTTTTATCTTCACTAACTTCAACTTCCGTTGGCCTCGTTACGTAACGTAACGCATTCACCAGCTTAGTCCCCGTAAAGAAGTTTTACTTCAAAAACTACAGGTCAGTAAAGAAAAGTGAAAATACATTTTATTTTCCTTCGTATCAAAAGGAAATCTAGGCAGGTATACAAAAACTGAGTAAACAGATTATTATCTGATTAAGGCATCCTTTAAGGTAAGGGAAAGCTCCATTAGCTACCTTTGTGTGGAACAGTCTTACATTTCTGCTCAGAGAGCCTAGCACGAACGCGCGACTTAACGTAATGGAAATTCAACACATATCCGCGCGGCGCACCGCCAATAAATTTGCTTCGCTGTCTCCGTCGGACCGCGCGGACGAGCGGTCTCATGTGAGAATCGTCTAACTTCTTGAAAATTCAAGCCCAAAATGATTCTGCTGCTAGAAAACAGGTAATTTCTCTATAAGAGAAGTCGGCCGCGGGCCCAGTGCGGCTTAGTAAATGTCATTTGCATGTTTGGTTCTCGACACGCCGGGTTCCGTAACAATCTTTTCCTTCACCTTTTCAAAAGCAACGAAACTATTGCATTAGTATCAGTCAAAGATGTGAATAAAGTATATTAACAATTATTTCGAAATTTTCGGTACGTATTTTCGCGTTTTCGTGTGAGGCCGACATATAAGAAACTACACCATTTTTATAACGAGTTGTTGTCTGGAACTTTATTTGGACTCTTGGTTCCTATTATAAGATAAAAGAATTACTTGGATAAAGTAGGGAACAAGCAGCGACGCGAAACAGAGTTCTGTTACAATATAGGTACAAAACACTGATTAGCTTATTTTAAAAGTTTCAGTTGCTTAGTATAAATGCAAAACAAAAGGTTTTTTTTCTTATTAAACTATCGAGATTGCAAGAAAATTACTGAAGATAACAGTCAAAGGTAACCTACGCTTGGAAATCAGATGCCGAGATCTTTTAGACAACAAAGATGAAATGCTGTGAGTGTCCCTGACTTTAAAACATGGCTGTAATGAAGATGTATCAGATGAACACCAGTAGGGGTAGATAGAAAGTAAGGAACTAAGGAACGCTACTAAGGAACTGGGTACCAAGGAACTGGGTACTAACATTGTTATGGGCCAAAGTACGCTGAAAATAAACAGATGTTCTTGTTGTTGTTGAGATAATTAGGTACGATCTCATTTTTCTTTTTCCACATTCAGTTTTATAAAA
Source organism: Lycophotia porphyrea (assembly GCA_950005105.1). Taxonomy (NCBI): domain Eukaryota; kingdom Metazoa; phylum Arthropoda; class Insecta; order Lepidoptera; family Noctuidae; genus Lycophotia; species Lycophotia porphyrea. The sequence continues at coordinate 1,389,725 of OX465392.1, forward strand.
ATAAAAATAAACAAAATGGGTAATACGCCAGCAAAACCTGAGTAAAATAACTAAAAGTAAACAAGCCCCAGGTAAAAGAAAGAGATTTCTTATAGACAAGTAAAAAAAGCTCGTTCCATTCATTACAGGGTTGAGGAAAGAACACAAAAAATGTATTAAACTCTTAACAAGGTTGCTAATAACCTTACATCATTAATATTCATCCGAATTACCATTCATGAGCTCTCTTCTTTGACGGCTGAAGCCAAAGATGATTAGATTTTCCTTTTGTCTGTGTATTAATTTAACGGAATCAATTAGTTTGAAATTGCTGAACGATCCCGAAGAAATTCGAGAGCGGAAGGTACCTAAGTTATAATTACATCTATCACACTGATAATATAAATACACAGTCCTTACACTAACTGGTATCTACATTTTGGAAGTTAGCAAATTCGTAATAAAACACCAGTCACTGTTCCCACTCACTACGGACCTTCGCCCACAACGTCGCAGTGTTAGACGGCAAAACAAAAATGAATTAGCCTTACCAAGCTCAAAACTAACTATGTTCCATTCAGGACCTAGCCATGTGCGTGAAAATATATAATAAGCTCTCAAATTCAATTAAGGACATAGAGTACGAAAATAAATTTAATAACAGTCTCCAAAAATACCTTAAATTAAAATCGTATTACACTCTAAAGGAATTCTTTGACGATAAATAAATTTTGACATTGAAATTCACAATTTTATACAATACACAACACCTACAATTTATTTATACCTTATTTATGTTATTTTATGATTGTTTATTTTATTTTAATTTATGAATGGGCATGATGATCAATTAATTGTTCTTACCCTATCCTATATTATATCATGACAGTTATTTATTTAAACAAAAAATGATAGTCATGTTTGAAATTAGTATTTTTGTATAAGCACAGTGGTTTGTTTATTGTTGTGACAATGTAGCACTGTAAACTGTTTAAACATATTGCTGTGCCCTAGCAGGGTTCATGTATGAAACCTAATAATTGTACTTGTAACATCTTGTAAACCACATGAATGCAATTAATGATGACTATGACAATGACTATGACTATGATTCAATTATTTTTGGAGCAACTTGGACCATAGAAATTATAATTCATGACTGAAAATATTTTAAATACTTAGGACACAAGATTTATGGCGGACAACCGTTAATTTCGGAGAATTCCCATTTGAGCACCGATTTCAAGAGCACCAATGCTTAGAGCCAAAGATATTCTCTGTACTCAAAAGGGAAAATCTTTGGTGCTGTTGAAATCGGTGCTCAAATGGGAATACTCCTTAATTTCCTCGATCAATCTCAGTATCACTTACCTACTTAACTCAAAAAAGTCATCAAGCTTTAATCGAAATATTGCGCAGGTGGCTACATACTGGTCTAAGACCATTTGAGGTCATCGACACGTAAAAAAGAAGCAGAATCGAAATACAGGTGTAAACGAAGCCCGTGTGTTACCACTGCGAGGAGCGCCCAGAGGACACGGTGGAGCACACGGTGAAGGTCTGCCCCGCTTGGGCGGAGCACCGCCGTATCCTCGTAGCGGCGATCGGCGGCGGCGACCTATCGCGTCCGGCCCTGGTCCAGTCCATGGTCCGGAGCGAGAGGGAATGGGATGCCGTCACCTCCTTCTGCGAAGCAGTCATGCTAGCGAAGGAGGTGGCGGAGCGTGAGAGGGAGAGAACGTCTCGTCCCAGCCGCCGCGGGAGACGCCTTGGGCGTTGGGGGTCACGTGGTGGCTTCCGGCCACCGTAGACGCGGACCTGTGGACGGTGAGTAATGGGCTAGCTCGCCGTCCGTCCGTCTTTTGCCGACAGGCCGTGTTGACGGCGCGTTCGTGTTCCACGCGCGCCTCAAAGAGATGTAAGCAAACAGGGAGGGGCCCGCAAGGGCCGATGCCTGCCAGGGCTGCGGGCTGATCGTAAGAGATACCGCGGCCCTGGAACACAAAGAGCAAGGAAGGAACACGGATGCGTTTTAGTCAGTACAAGTCTGACACTCCCTTCCGCTCTGCCCAGAGCGGGAGAAGTCATTTGATGATTTCCCAACCGTAAAAAAAAGGGTGTAAACGAAGTCTTCACGAAGCCATCAACCATTATGTACATAAAACTAAGTAACTTTACGCAAAAGTTATTGCTGGGAAATGATTTTTTTAGGTAGGTCTCAATGTAACGCATTCAACACATTGTGTTGATGGATGGATTGAATAGTACCAGGGTCGTGAAGGTGTCTTAAGTAAAAAAAATACATTAAAAACAATTATTTAAAAAAAAACTTGTGGAAAAGTTGGAACTTTGACCCCCAATATCTCCGTAACTAGAAAGTTCCCAGGTATGGTCCAGAACAAAGAATGATCGCAATGACGGGGAAAACAAGTGCCTTTCGGCTTCGTTAAGAGTCTTTTTACACCGTTTATTACTTAATTAACTGTTGTACCAACTTTGTATTATACCTGACATTATATTCTGCACAACAAGGTCATAATAGCATTTTTTTTCTTTTATGATTATTGAAGGTCGTACCCACTCTGGGAATAATAGCTATTCGGGGTTGGGTGTCCATCGAAAATCACACATTCGTCATCAAAGGGCCTTAATGGACTGCCGATCACACCCAAATCACCCTTCATGGATCATAGGTATAAATTACCTTTTTTTACAAGGCCTTTTACGAACGAATCAATTAAATGGAATTAATGAAACGTTGTGAGTAGCAGGTATAATGTATACTCGTAAAAGGTTGAGTTCAGTAAACTCATCTGCATAATTACTCTCATATCGTAGGAGTTTTAGAAATGGAAAAAGAATTACTTTTTTTTTCGACTTTACATTATTTTCTTTTTTTTTCCAGTCTTCTTCCATTTCGTACCTACATATGTTGATTTCGTTGTGATACGAAGACTCAAGACTAGAGGCCTTGGCATGAGTTTTGTCGTTTTTCGTAACGTGAATTTTATTTTTGAATCAAAAATACAATTATCCGCCAGTTATTCTAGTTAAATTGTTTGTAACAAACACATCCTTCAATCTGAATAAATTAAAAATATATATATTTATTTGTGAGAGCAGTATTTTTTTAATTTTAAAAAGCGCGTGCGCTGACTAAGCAGTCGCTATATGTAACATTGCAGTCGGTTAGTCTGGAAGCCGACGCTAACACAGGAAAACACGAGGGAGAAGCTGATCAAAATTAAAATATTTAATTTGACTTAGGCCTACAATCGCTAATTATAAACTACAAAAGGTAGGTGCACGGTTTGACAGAAAACCGACATGAACCCCACTTTTATTTACTCTTTTAAAAATATTTGGTTTTACAATTTAATTGTTTTACAGGAAAAGTACTTTTAAGTATGGAAGGACAACGGAGGCCTGACGTTATGTGGTTGCATACTTGACAATGATTATGACAACATTTTGACGGCACGGTTGGCGCAGTGGCTGAGCAATTGACTGCTGCGCTGCGTGTCGCGGGTTCGATCCCCGCACGGAACAAATATTTGTATGGCCTACAGATAGTTGTTCCGGGTCTGGCTGTTTGTGTATGTGAGTTTAAATGTTTGTGAACGCACCCGCGATACAGGAGAAATCCTAGTGTGGGGCAACGTTTTTAAAAAAAAAAAAAGAAAAAAAAAATATTTATTTTTTTAAGCTTATTTTATTTTTATTTTTGAAGCTTATTTTTTTTATTGAATACTGTTGAGTTTAAAAATAGCTAAAAGGTGTAAACGGAGGGTCCGTTTCACGAAGCCATCAACCAAGCATTCTGTACATCAAACTAAGTAATCGAAGTACTTACTTTGATTACTAAGTTTGATGTACTGAATGCAATACTGAATTTGAAAAAAAAAATTACTTAAACTTTTAAGTAATTTATTTTTGAGGTGAAAATTCCCGTTTTATAGATATATAGTAAAGTCAAAACCTAAAAAAGTATTTCTTTTAAAGCTTATTTAAAAGTTGGAACTTTAATCTCCAGTATTTCCGTAATTTTTGAGGTGAAAATTCCCTTTTTATAGATATAATTATAGTAAAGTTAAAACCAAAAAAAGTATTGTTTAAAGCTTATTTAAAAGTTGTAACTTTAATCTCCAATATCTCCGTAACTAGAAGTTTCCGAGGTATGGTCCAGAACAAAAAAATATCGTAATGACGAGGAGAACAAGTGCCCTTCGACTTAAGGGTACTTAAGGGTCTTTATACACCCTTTATATATTCTTGTATCGGGACGATAAGAGTGAATCCAACTCATGAGGCTAATGATAAATAGAAATGAAAATATATAGTATGTACTTCAAAACCTCGCATATCTGAAGTCTCGTTACAAAATACTGATCTCCGGTTTTAGTTTTAATTGGCAGCGCCATCGGGGAATGTTACTAATCTTCTGTGAGTGCATGTGCACAATGAAGAACATTTTTTATGTTTTCTTATCTACTAAGGTATTCATTAGTTAGGAATTTTATTGCTGACATTCGTTCGGTGTTTTTGAAATAGGTCATTTTTATTTTTTGGTGGATAACCAGATAATATCTTTCAAAAAGACGCTAATGAGGGGTGAATTACCGATCTCCCTGAAGCGTAAACTCATTGACATGAGCATCCTGCCCGTTCTAACCTACGGTGCTCAGACCTGGTCCCTCATGAAGTAGCTGAAGTTCCGCCTTTGGCAGACCAAAGGGCCATGGAACGCAGAACTCTGGGCGTTAAAAGACAAGACCGAGAGTTGTAGAGTTTGTAACACCACGCTGCCTTCTAAAACGGGCATGATGGACGTCGGCGAGAAGGCTGCCAGGATGAAATAGGATCAATACAGCACAATGACCGCTAGGCAAAAGTCGCCACTCAATTGAGGTACGTTTACGATTTACATCAGTGGTTTTCTCTTGATTCTTAGAAAACACACAGTTAACAAAACTTACTCCGAGTCGACAACATCTAAGAACGCTTTTCAAACACTACACTTAGAGCTTACTACGAATTATTTCAACAGTGCTCGTTTATACAGGGGTGCTGTGAAAACGACGAGCGAGCTGAAATTCAATTTTAGGCCATAATAACATGTGCCCGCACTCACTATGTGGAACGGCATTATGAAGGTGAAGCCAATAGATGGGACCTGACACATTTACTTTGTACTTCGAAACTGGATTTAAGCAACATGAAATGACATGTGATGAGGAGAAATAAAACGTATGTGACTAAAAGAGTGACGTATGTGAATGTCGATGGATGGGAAGAGTGAGAAAGGCCAATGATTGTGTGACGAATGATGTGAAAGAGAAAGGAGTAAATGATGCCGTGACGTCTGACAGGGGAGAATGGAAGAAGATAACGTGTTGTGCGCCGACCACAATTAGAATTGGACATGGGCAGGAAGTTGATTTGTAAAACATGAAATACTTATAAAACTGTGATATCCATTCGGTTACGTATATTATACAGTCCTTTAGTAGTTATTTTACTTCTAACAGTTACAACCCAACGATAATAAAGATTACTGTGGTTTTGACAGACTTATTAGAAAGCACTACATCGAGAAAAATGGAAGGGGGCTAGCCCAGTTCAAGACACCCACCTGTAAATGTCAGTGGCAGCCATCCAAAAGCAACCTTATTTAAGTGAGAATTAATATCACTGTGATTTTGATGGTGAAATCAAATCAGGTCTATAAATGCAATAGCAACTGTTCACGGCTAAGCAACGCACGTGTACTTTACTTAGATTAAAAAAAAAGACGTGTGGCACTCGGAGACTGCCGCGGTAAAGCTATTGCATAGCATTTTTTATCAACTTATGTAATTATAATTATTTATTCACTTTCGTAGTGTCAGATATTGACAAGTCTAGGTTATTATTTTTAATCTACTGCTGGGGCTAGGAGGTTAGGTTGTATAGGTATAACCTAGGCTTGTCAATATCTGACACTACGTGTTAGGCACTAGGTGTTAGGTTATTTTCGTTACGTTATGTTACGAAAGTTACGTTACGGCTATTTTCGTTACGGAATTTCTGGATTCGGTCTCCACGCTCAAGGCCCGCGATAGAAGCTATGCAATAGCTTAAAAATAAAATGAAGTTGTTGTTATAAATAACGGAATTATACTAAGTCGTTCGCACAAATTCGATTGCCTATGGAATTTGGGCGAACGACCAGATGACGCCCGTCTTCGGACAATCTCCGAAATCATATAATCGATGCAAATGCGCAAAAATTTGATGATATTTTTTTAGAAAGTGGAACTAATGAGAATGATGATATACTTTAGTTTCACTTGTTCCACTAAGAAGAATCATGGAATTACTGAAAAAAAAAAGTCTCACTAGTTCCATGGTACAACTACGGTGGAACTAGTGAGACGAGTTCGATTAAGTTAAGTTTCATTTGTTCCATTATCAAAGTCAATGGAACTACTGAGAAAAAAAATTCGCACTAGTTCCATGGAACTAATTGCTGATGGAACTAGTGAGAATGATCCAACAGAAAGAATAACCCCATTATTCATTCACTTATTTTTTTTTTAATTTCCACCGTTTCATTTAAGTTATTTCTCTGTGTTATTTCACTGTGTTTTTATAATAATCTGAAATAAACTGATTAATAATTAATTACGGGCTAACGACCAATTGTAATCATTAGCCTTTAGCTATCCTACTTGATTTCTCGAAGCATCTATTCTGTTTCTCCCGTTTATGTCTGTCTATCCTGCAAATAGAAATCTAGGCCGCCTAAGCATATCGTCGACTCGACGGCGATGTCCTCCCTCAGGCATTGCGAGAGCGACATCCTTGGCTCACATGTCCGGCTGCATTCCAGTTACATGGCTAGCCCATTTGAAGTATATACATAATCTAATACGACATAGAACCTCTGGCAGTTACTAAAATCACCTTTATTTATGTCCTATTAGCTGATGCCTGCGGCTTCGCCCGCGTGGATGTCGGTTATCGCGACCAAAAGTAATCATGAAATTTTAATTCTGTTCCCTCAACAATACTTAACAAATTATATACTAAACCTTCCTCGAGAACCACTCTATCAATTGATGAAAACAACATAAAAATCGGTCCGTAGTTTTTGAGTTTATCGCGGCGGACTTTGTTGTAGCGGCGGAGGACTTTGTTTTATAATATGTAGTGATAGTGATTGCATGGAACATTCTTTAGTTAAAACTGGAAACTAGCTATGTGTGTTAAACAATTTTATCATTATCTACTACTACGTTTTGGAACCTAACTCTATTTAAAACTTATAATAATAATAATAGCCTTTATTTAACAATCTTGCATATGTATACATATTTTCTAAATATTAAATTTGATTTTTAGACACCAGTTTCGCGAAGATTGTCTTGCTTTCCAGCATAGGCCTCCCCTAAAGCTTGCCACAGAGTGCGATAATGCGTTTTACTTCTCCACATAATGCCTGCTGTTCTTTTAATGTCGTCCTCCCACCTACGACGTTGTCTCCCTTTCTTCCTTTTGTAATGTATTGGATACCACTAAGTTATGTCCTTAGCCCATTTATCTTTTTTGTTCCTCATCATGTGACCTGTCCATTTCCATTTTATTTTTTTAATAGAGTACGTCACATCCGTAACTCCGGTTTGTTTACGAATTGTTTCTAGTTTTATTTTATTTCGTAGTTGTATATTGAGCATGCTTCTTTCCATCCTATGTTGGCAGGTCTCTAGTTTCCGTATATTGTGTTCTGTTAAACTCCAAATTTGGCATCCGTATGTCATAATAGGTAGAATACACGAATCGAATATTTTCTTCTTAGATTTAAGTGGTACATGTGGGTTTTTCACGATTTCCTTGAGAGACCAGTATCTTTTCCAAGCCAAATTAATTCTGTTGTCAATTTCTTTTGTTGTGAGGTCTTTTGGAGATATTATTTGACCAAGATACGTGTATTCGTCAACATATTCTATCGTTGTACCATTGACTATGATAGGGATCTTTTCAACGTTTGTCATTAGTTTCGTTTTTGAGGTGTTCATTGACAGTCCAACATTTCCACTTTCATATACCATTTGTTCGAGCATTTCCTGTAGGCTTATCGCGTTGCTTGAAATAAGTATCAGATCGTCTGCGAATCTCAGGTGGTGTAGTTGAGCTCCATTGATGCTTAGTCCATATTTGCTCCATTCGAGATGTCTAAATACATATTCAAGAAATGCCGAGAAAAGTTTGGGTGACAGCGGGTCCCCTTGTCTAACTCCTCTTTTTATAGGAAAAACTTCACCCACTCTTTCTGTTCGTATTCTAGCTTTCATGCTCGTGTATATGTTGTTAATGAGACGTATATATTTTCTATTCACTCCTTGTGTCTCTAACGCTTCCCATATCGTTGCGGGTTTAAGTGAGTCGAACGCTTTGTTGTAGTCTACGAATGCCAAGTAATAAGTAACTCCATATTCATTACTTTTCTGGATAACGTGTTTTATAGTGTGAATATGATCAAGCGTTTAAAAGTCACTTCGAAATCCTGCTTGTTCTTTTGGTTGGTTTTCGTCCAAAATCTTTGTTAAGCGATCTAGTAGTATCTTAGAAAATATTTTGTAAATGTTGGACATCGGGCTGATGGGTCTGTAGTCAGCGATATCATTTTTCTTTCCCTTTTTATGTAGCAGTACTATGGTTGATGATGTCCATTGATGAGGTATGTATTCTGTATATAAAATTTCATTGAATAACTGTGTGATGATGTTTAATGTTTTCACAGATGTCCCGATTAGGAATTCGTTAGATATACGGTCTTCACCCGGTGCTTTTCCTCTTTTCTGTGAGTTTATTGCTTTGGTAACTTCATCTCGCATTATATGTGGGATTTCTCCCTCGTCTTTGTCCTCATAGATTGTTTGTTGGCTTGGTTCAGTCAGTACTCCCTCATCATTATATAGCTCGCGGTAGTAGTCGGTTGCGATTTTCAGTATTTCGATTCTATTTGTCTTGTTCCTTTTAGTTTTTCTGTGTGTCATGTTTCCGATCCAGTCTAAGGCTTCTCTCAGTTGCTGCCAGGCTTGCTTAACACCTCCTGATTTTTCGATATAATAGTTGATGGTTTCTGTTCTTGTAAACTGTCTATGTTTACGTATTTGCAAATTTATATCTTTACTTAGCTTTACTATTTCTTGTTTGTTGGTCTTCCTGTCTTTAAACAAGATCTTTCTTTGTTCAATTAAACTCCTGGCTTTTGGTCCTAACTTGTCTTTTGTTGATTTGGTTTTTAAAATGTTACTTTCCATTTCTTTTAATTCTTTTTCTAGGGCATCATATTTTTCTTGAATTTCATTGAAATCTTGTACTTTCAACAAATTGGTTTCTAAAGAATCTAAAATGTTTTCAGGAATTGGCAAAGCTAATGGTTTTTTAATTTGTTGTATGTTTTTTCTTGACGTTTTTGGTAGAACTTAGACCGAATTAAATACTTAGGTACTGAATTGCAAGCTACAAAAAACCCAAACGATTTAAATTCCGTGGATTATTGTTGCGCTATTGTCTTAAAGTAAAACATTTCCTGTTCCGTCATCAATGTAACAATTCAAACACGTCACAGCGAGATTAAATTCTTAATTAAAATAACTTCAATCCTTGCGACAACCCTAAGGATGTAACTCACGCACACACTCACAAATTCAATAACTAAACGACCAATATGGAATTCGCGGGCTTTAATCAAATGCTAAGGTTGTGAAAATGAACAATTCACCCAGAATATCGACGACAGAAGTTGTCAGATCTGTCAGCAATCAAAGTTGGTTGGCTGATTAACATAGTTTTCACATCAAACTTGCTCCGATTAACTTCTGTAGGTATTCGGCGGCGGAACTTTGAGCGAGACTCGAGTTCTTGCTGCGTTGTTCTAGAACGTATTGAACGTGAACTTGCACCGTGTAATTAAACGGAGTTGTTCTTTTTCTTGGTATCTGTGGCAGGGTTTTTATACATTTATGTTGATGTTCTTTTTGCGTCATATCTGGTCGTAGGCATGCTCATTTGCAGCCTGGAGTGATGGTATTGTGCGCATCCTCAACCCACTGTAGCAAATCTTAAGCTGACTGATGAATAATAATGATTTTTCTAATAATTTTAAATTAAAATACAAGGAAAAATAATAATTATCAGAAAATCTGTTCCGGGTCAAGCTGTCTGTGAGTTTAAATGTTTGTAAATGCATCCACGATACGGGTTGTGGATTATTGATTGGACTCCAAAAAATGAAATAAATTACCAAAAGTTTAAAAAATCGGTAGGTATAAATTAAATCCGCACAGCTACCTGTCGAAGCTTTTTGCTAAATACAATCAGTAAATGGACAGATCAAACGTTGCCATAAAAAGTCTTCGATAGTTTTGTTACGCAGAGTTCCAATTTAAAATACAGTAGATATATATAGACATACATACTCGTACAATACGGCACTGGGTGCCTTTAGCGAAACTCAATTTTCTTTTCCCCAACAATCAAACTCCAACTAGAAAGCCCTGAAGCAGAGCGGAGGAAACTTTCCTCTTCATAACGCGAGTAACTGAAGATATAATATCATTTAATTTATGATGAATATGTGCGAATCTTTGGCAACATATAAATGTGTGGGCTCACTCTCTAACTCCTCACAATCAATATGGCAGGATCTTGACGAAATTGGAAACGTATAAAATATTGCCAGAGTCACTCCTCACAAAGAACTTTGGGTGACTTCGAAAGAGACAATTTCGGTTTTATGTAATAAGTTTTTCGCTTTGGAATATTGTAATTTTAAGAAATTTCCATAATTCCTTACTCGGGAGAAGGTTTCGTCTTATTTGTAGTTTAAATTGAACATGGTATTTCATGTAATTTTTGAAGTGAAAACTTCTTTAGGCGCGTTGGGCATTTTTGAGATGGGGAAAAACAAGTGAACTCGCGAAACCGTTAAACGACCCCTTTTTCATTGCAGAGTTAGCCGTAATGCTACATATTACAAGCCCAAAATAAACAGTATACTCGTATAGTCAAATGTACAAGTAAAATACTTATGCAAAAATATTTTCTAAAAATAATACAGAACCTTGAAAAAAAAAGTTTTCACTTCTGTCGGCACCGGAGTGGAGTCATTTTTACAGTCCTAGTGAACGTGATTCCTTAATATCTTATCTTTCTTTCCGTATCTTCTTCATTTGTTGTAAAAGTATAATCACTTTAAAATCACATTGTTTCTTTTATTCGCATTTCCTGGAAAAATTACTTCTCCATTAAGTCATTTAAGTGGGCCAATAGGGAGCGCTTCTTAATTTAGATTTACATTATAATTTCCTTGATCTTTTTCACGGATTTTTTACGGCGACAAGACGGCTTCTTTTTCGTTGGTGCCAAAAAAACACAAACTGTTTAAGAATAAAAATAATACTAGTACACCAATGTTATCATTGGTGTTCTATCAGTAGTGTATGCTCAATGGCATATGGAGCAAAAGATTCCTGAAATGGAGACCGTGTAACCGACACCACCAGCTAGATGGGCCGACAACCTTAAAAAGGCAGGTGGGTTGGACTGGATGGGAAAGGCAGAAGACAGTTCTTAGCCTCTAAGAGACCTATGCCTAGCAGTGGATTGCGATAAGTGGAGTGGATCATCATCATCAGCGCCATCAGCCTATAAAGTTCCCACTGCTGGGACACAGGCCTCCTCTCTATGAGAGGGATGGGCTATAATCCACCACGCGGGCCCAGTGCGGATTGGTAGATGTCACAGGTCTTCGAATTTTTGGTTCTAGGACATGCCGGTTTCCTCAGAAGAGTGGATGACAAGTATAAAACCCCTGCACTTTGTACAGTCGCCAGAACATCAAGTTACCACAAACTGTCAAATTTCTCCAAATGATTTTAAACCAAACAACATTGATGGTTAAGTTCAAAATCGAATGAGAAATTGTACATTGTACACTGCGCTGGAGAATCTGGACCTGTGGTTTTATGCGTCTGAGTCATGTTTTAAAATACCTGTGCAGTTAGCAGCAGCTTAGTGCATAGCATCTTTTGTCGCACAAACTATGATTAAAGACGGTTTATGGCACAGTAAAAATAAATATTAGGCAGCCAGCAAGGTAGTAACGAATTCGAAACTGCTCTAATTGATCCGAAGCCTAGCATTAGCGAAGGATGTAAACGTAACGTATATACATCGATTTTAAAATGAAAAATATTTGTTTCAGATATAATATTTTCATGATTTTAAGAATTTATTCATTTATTTATTTAAACTTCATGAACAAGCGTGGTACGTAGGCGGACTTAATGCCACAAGGCATTCTCTACCAGTCAACCTTTGGGTCAAATAGGATAGCATTGTGGTAGAGGACAAAAACAATAAATAAGGAAATTACCATTTTGTTAACATGTAGTGATACAAGGAGGAAAATTAAAAAAAAAACTTAATAGTTCAATTACTCCGAAACCACTCAGATAGAACCCCTAGTTATCGGGGTCAAATTTGTTGCAAATGAGCTCTAGTATCACGCATTTCAAGGCCTGCACCCAATTACCGATCACCCTGTATAGTAAGCAATATAGTCTGACTTTAAATAGAACTTTCAAACTGCCCTTTTGAAAGCCATTTTGCTTTCACCTTTTTCAATGCCAATTTACATCTATGGATGATACTGATTGTACAGACGCAGCCCATCAAGCTACTCGAAACTGTCAAATTTCCCCAATCAACCTTGAACCTAATGCTGTTGAAAATCTATTAAAGAAATTTGACAGATGTAGTAGCTTGAAGTGCTGGCGTCTGTACCTACATGTTGAAAACAATTAACTAAAGTGCTATGGGATAATAGTATTTTCGATTCCAAAATGGACGTATTTATTTTACGTTTACTCCGCGTACTCGGGCCGGGGCCTCCGGGCTCAAATAAATGTATAACTTACAATACGACATATTATCTATCTGTTAAAAAATGAAATCTGTCAAAAACTATTAACATTATTGGAATTTTGCCTGAAGACTGTGATAAATTGAACCCTGATCGTACTTTGTTGTGATTCTAGTCTGAAGAATCGAGTTACTATATAAATACTGTGGAAATAGCGAAATGAAAAACTCAGTAAACGTTGTATGATGGTTGCTATTCAAACTTCTAGTAACGAGTATAGAATTTAAACATCGAATATATTTTTATCGACATTACAAATGGCATTTAAAATCTTACAAAAAGTATCTTACCAAGTAGGTTATGTTGTAAAACCTACTTGGTAAGATACTATTTGTAAGGTTTTACAACATACCTACATGTAAGTATAACTTGTGGAAGCCATTTGAATGCACACATGCCAGATACAGCCTCACAAAGGTCTCCTAATAGCAACATGTCTGAGAGAATACCTCTATCCTAACTAATATTTTAAATGCGAAAGCAAGTTTGTTGGCTACCTTTTCACACCTAAACCACTTAACCGATCATCCTGAAATTTTGCATATACGTTATCAGGTGTACAGAAAAGAACATAAGGTACCTTTCATCCTGAAAACCAGTAAAGTTCCCGAGGAAAAAAAAAACGTTATTATGATAATAGATGGCGCCACATGTCTTTCGAATCATGATTGAACTATATTACTACATGCAGAGTACAACCCGAATTTATTAACAAATTCTAAATTAACGGCCAAAAGCTAGTCTATAATAATTAGTTTGGATTCCTGAAGGCATGTCTATTGATTTGTGATTATTCCTCAGACGACAGCACTGCACTAATTCAATCCCATTAGCATAGCAACACAATGATTGCCGTCAATGGAGGCGGTAACGATCTGTTGTCTTGATGTACTGTGACAATATGCTGACATTATTTATGGGCTAAAAATAAGTCATAATACACCTTCGACATAATTTGGTCTTATTCATACTAATAATATGAAGAGTTATTTGATTGTAAGTTGTATGTAGGGGATAATCTGCGGAACTATTGATTCAGGGTGTAAAAAGACTCTTCACGAAGCCGTCAACCAAGCGTTATGTACATCAAACTAAGTAACCTTACGCACAAATTAGTGCTGGGAAACGACTTTTTTTTTGGGCTGAAAAATCACGTTTTACGGTAGGACTCAAAGTAACGTACATAAAATATTGAGTTGATGAATAGATTGAATAGTAAGGGGGTCGTGGAGGTGTTTAAAGTATAAATCTTACATTAAAAACGTGTTTTTAATAAAAAAAAAACTTGAAACGTGAAAAAGTTAAAACTTTGACCCCCAATACCTCCGTAACTAGAATGTTCCAAGGTATGGTCTAGAACAAAAAAATGATCGCAATAACGGGGAAAACAAGTGCTTTTCGCCTTCGTTAAGAGTCCTTTTACACCCTTTATTATACACGAGTGTCATAGGCTACATTTAAAACGTTTCCGTGGGTTAATTTTCGTAAATAAAAGAAGCAAAATCTAGTCAGACCATATTTTTTATCAAAACGGTGAGGCAAAATTGCGGACGCGGCCCCGGACATTTCTGGATATATTGAAATGTCCGTGAGAGTACGCTGTCTCAAGCCTGTGTAACTTGACCGATTTGAACACACCTTAAGGCCAGCTTGCACCACAGAACACTTAATACTCAGTTAATGGGGGCTATCGCGCATGAATTCGCCGCTAGAGGCGTTCGTGTAGAGTAAGGTCTTCCGAAATGTCAGATGTATAGAGTTTTGTTTTGTCATAAAGGCATTTGAGTTTTCGCGCGTTGCGTGCTTTTTTATTACGTTTTTGAATTAATATTCATGATTCTGGTCTAGATTGAGCCATTCCTGATTAATTATGACTTGAAGGTTTTAAGTAGCAACTTACGATCTTATTTGTTAGTACTTGGAGGTAAAATGATTTTTAATGTTTGGTAATGTTAGGGAGAATATTTGTAAATATGTATCTGAAGTTTACACTATGTTGATATTATAGCTTACAATCGTTTAAAGATGACATACTTATTGATGTTTTAAAAGGTTTAAGTGACGTGGTAGAAAATGGGCCTAAATGCGTTTGTGTCAACACAGCCTACCGCAAACCGCGTTACTCTACAAAAACTAAGCCTTTAGACAATATGTAACTCTAAACCAAATCTGTTTCCCGTTGATCGGCTTCCGTAAAGAACATTTAGCAAACGTTCCAATTTTAATCCCACTAACGAATGCACCGAAAGTGAATCCTGGATACAACAAGCTAAGCCATTTCCGACTGATGTTTTACGTTTATCTCTATCCCCAGTCACCAAGCGTGTCCCGAATGTCCGAAAAATTCCGAAAGATTCCGACAGATTCCGAACGTCAAATGAAAATACTGCATTAGCACTTCTCCACGAACGTATGAGGATAAAAGCTTTAAGTGAGAGAGGAAAATTTAATGGCGTGCCGCAGAAATCTGTAATCCGTTTTCCATTTTCAAAGAGGATTAATCGGAATATTATTTTGCACGGAGCTGACGAAGATGGCCGAACTGCATGAAGGCTTTTGTGACTTTTGATACTTACTGTTTTACATGTATAATTGTTCTGTCGTATTCGGGAATTTTAAGATGCATACAGAATTAGTAGACGGTGAAAACCAGGATACATAAAAGCCTTTCATTTTTCTTGTCAATGTTTTTTTTGTTTCACTTCTATCTATATAAACAAAAAGGTTAATAACAATAAGGAAGGCGTTTTCGCTACCCAAAGTTATCCTTAAACACCTATCTTCGCTGAGTGTAGTTTTATAGCGCTCTTAGGATGTTTATATTTAGTGCCACTTAACAAAAGTAGTATAATAAAGCTGGTTTGACGTGTTTTCGGACTCATCAGTCACAAACATCTAATCTGCGGACAGAACTAATCTTCCTTTTCATTCTCGGGTCCAATGTTTCTTTATTTATCTTCTGGAGTGAGCGAGAAAACCAATTTCATTCATTTATTCTACAGAGAAAATGTTTAAATGGTCACATTACGTCCACTGAAAAGTAAATAAAAGTCCTGACGATTTAATTTAGCGCAGCATCTGCCAGAAGAACAACTTCTTGTTATTATTCTAAAACAATATTATCCTTATTCCGAGCAGGAAGACAAGAGACAGGAAGCTAGTGACACAAAGAGCGTTGTACCAGGAGCGCAGAACGTGCTAGGAAATGTTAACTGAGACAAACAAGCTCATTACCCGTGCGGTCGACCGACAGGGGTGCGGCGCGCGACTCATCAGATTGGCTGTGCTGCTTCTATCTGTAAAGATTTATGTGTCCCTGGTACACACTCGGAATTATTCATACCTGTGTTTCTCGTGTTTGAATATCGTTTGTTTGACGCTCCTCAGCTCCGTTAAAGGTTAAATAAATATCGTCTCCGAAATAACGCTATCTATTGCTCGAAAACGATTTTCCTAAATATTACAATTATTTGCGATGTTGGAACGGAATAAGACATAAAAGTTTACAAAACCGAAAAAAAAGATGGGGTGGGGTGGGATCATTTGCCTTTTGTCTGTCGCACTCTGTCAATGTACAAAGGAAACAATATTCGTAAAATTTACGCGACAAGTCGCGGTATTGTTCAACTCCCCAATACGGATCGGATGCAGATATCTAACCACAACAGAAAATCAACTCCAAATTAATATTGAAATCATTGTAGCGCTGGCAAATTACACGTCTATGTAATTGAATACAACGATTATTCAGTATTGTTAAATTTCAAACAATAGTCTATCACTATGTATCGCTATCGCTCAATGCTGCTTTCGGTCGATTTAAAGTAAAATGAACTTCATTGTTATTAAGTTGTCAGTTTATTTCACATTAGCCCCTTATTTCATGAACTTGAACAAGCCAAACGAGACATTACATCGCGGTCAGAGTCCTCAAATTGTTTGTCGTTATTATTGTGGTTAGAATTCTTCCCGGTAAAAGCTCAAAGAATAGAAAATTACACATTTAATTTTTATTTTTACTTTCTTTGTGAAGGAAAACTCATACTATGAGCCATCAACCCACTGTCGTTGATTTACTGTTTCGTTTCCACTTGGTGAACTCTCAAAAAACGAACCAAGGATGTTGTTTGATAGCAATCATGCTATTTTGTGTACACAAAGAACTCATTTTGTCCTTTACAAAGTAACTTCGCCGACCTACAGCGTTGATCTGTGATTCCTTGAGCACATTCTCTGAAGCGTGGTAATAAAGGCCTTTATGACTTAATATGAGATTTGGTGTAATTATTTTGAACATCTTTATTTAGATGTTTCATGTTGAATGTTTGGGTGGGGGCTGTTATACGTAATAATTCACGTAGGTATGTTTGTTTAAGGTAACAAAGCGCTCGATCAGTCTTTTGCAAGAATGTATTATGTTAGCCGTACAGGCATTGTTGCTGGAATGTCTGGCTTTATTACCGAAATAGAACTCTTTGACGCCACCTTTAGGCATATTATAGCTATCTTTAATTTTGGAATAACTAATTATACATAAACAGTAATTCATTTTTAAGTTCAGTTATGACCACATTCTAAAAATAAAACAAAACATTTAGTTCTCAACATTTATTTTAAATCGCAGAACCAGAAACACAGGTAAGCTTTTATGAAGACTACAACGCGAACGCTCGGTGGCAATTAGTCGGAATATTCCCAGCACAGCATTCCGTACGTTTTGTCCGGAGCAGAAACATTTGAATAGTTTCTCAAATACGTGAATTTCACGTACTTTATTGTGTTTGAGCTGTCGCCTCGGACGGTCTTGAACAATTGTCATTCTGGCGTACGGTACGCTACACGTTTGTGCAATTGCGAATTCCGACGGCGGTGAGGTAATATCAATATGTCGCGAGGGGTCGGGGGTCGACTACACGAAACTTGCCGGGAATATTCACTATCCCGTCACTTTTAGCCGAACCCTGCGAACAATGTATTACTTACGTTTAAACACGACTGAAATTGAATTTTGTTTTGTTTTCAGTAGTACGTGCACGGATCATTCTATGTCAGAGAAATTCTCATGAAAGTAAAGTTCAAATAATGTGTATTTGATTTAAGAATCTTGTCAAAAATGTATAACTTAATCCTATTATCAAGTAAATAGTTCTCTCTAGAAGATCGGCTTATCTCAAGTTGAGAACAATTGACTACTTATCACGAAATAACTTCAAAGGAATTAAGTTCAGTACAAAATTATTTAGAATTATTTATTAAATGAAACTACGCAACGCCGAATACTTTGAAGACCAATTAAATCCCACAAAAGCACTACAAGTCAAAATAATATAGAGACCATGTCTCTCCAAGTTTCGAGACAGCCCTCACATAGTTGATTAATTACAAGATTTTACGTGTTCCATTGTACCGAGGGTTGGTAAACAAGGAGAACGAGGTACCTACACGTAGAACGGGGTACCTACACACTCCTACAGCCAGATTAAAACGAAGGCGAACCCATTGCCATTGCGGCGTAATTTCAAATTCCACTTGGTGCGAACGTCGACACATAGCTCTGAGGTCTTACGTCAAGTGACGTATACGTACAGCTATTAAGTTTAAAGCCACGTAATTTGGTGGATGCACCTGCCCGTATTTTCACGGCGCCGCTGTTACACTAGATTCGGAGCTAAGCACTGAATTATTCTGACGTCGACTGTATTTTGATTTAGTTCTGTCGACTAATTCGATTAGTACTTTCTGAAGTAGTCGTAGATTAGTGTATGTCAGTACTCGTTTGAGGATTTCTTGGTGATGTTTTTGGCTTTATAATTGATTTCTTTTAGGTTCTGTAAGATGAGAATGTTGGTACGTTTTTGGGTTTACGATATGTGTCGTAAATACTTTGATTAGGTACTTTATGGTCAGTGTCCGAAGTTATAAAAATATTTTAGGGGTGTGTTCGCACTGACATGTTTAGGTATGTAGCAGGATTATTGTTTGATTTTTTGGTATTCAGTCTTGTGAAAAAATCAAAAGATTTCCCTAAATATAAAATTTTTCAATTATCTGGCGACATAATATTGTCAATGAAACAGGCTTTTGTTTTTGTCTTGACTTGCTAAAAACGTCAACATATATTATTTTGAAAAAAAGAAAATGAAGAAAACAAACTGAGAAAAACAAAACATATAAGTACAACGCATAACAAACATTTTGAATACAACAGGACGGAACAAAATAACAATAAAAACTTGATAGCTTGCACGTCGTGACTGCGACAAACAGGTCTCCACTCAGCATCATCATCATCATCATTTGAACCGAAATAAATGCTGCTAATGCTGGACATAGGCCTCCCCCAAGTATCGCCACATTGACCGGTCCCGTGCGACTCGCATCCAGCGGATCCCCGCAACGTTCACCAGGTCATCGGTCCACCTAGTGGGAGGCCTTCCAACGCAACGTCTTCGGTTCGCGGTCGCCACTCAAGAACTTTTGCTGTACAGCATGATGCTTGATGATATTTCAAAATTAACTTACAAATTACACCAAACCTCAAACGAAAGCCTGTCAACCTACCAAACAGACAAAGCATCGCTCACATGCTCATCGATGCGCGATATTTGCTACGCATTCGAATCATGGCCGTCCATCTGCCAGAATTTTTTGTCATACGTGTTACTAAGAACGTACAGTTAGCAATATCAGGGAGTATCGGTGTGTGAAATTGCATACCGGTCCGACGGGCGAAGGATGCTTGAGTGACTATTGAATCGGTTAAGTCGCCAGACGCATGTGGACGGATTAAATGTTAATGATTCTCTGGATTGGCTGGTATTACTGAGGTTGTGATCGATTTTGATGTTGTAGTGCTTCTCATCTGTAGTGCTATTTCGTTTAATTCACTTGAAATTTCGCTCTTGTAGTGCTACATGGTCTTTTGGCGCCTGAATGATTTTGTATGGTGAAACAGTCTTCTGAATTTGTGTTAAAAAACCAAGATGGTTGCAGTATTTCCAACTATAGCCACGCGCCAAAAGAACCATGCAACAGAATACGTAATTTGAAATCGAATTCATTTGTTTTTAAAGAAAAATGTGGCAGGTTCAAAGTCCGATCAAATTAAGCCGAATATGGGCAATCAGGGGAAATAATTCGTGTAGTTTTGTATGGTACAGTTATACCTTGCGGTATCCAGATGAACATACTAAAAGTCCTCAAGGGTTGGGGGTGTGCTGAGGGTGTAGGGGGGGGTTGAAGGTACCTTTTTTCAGGTTTTTGCTCATATCTCGAATATCTGTAGGAATTTAATAGCAATATGAGTACTTCTGATAAAAGTTTCTACATTAAATTTTCTACAAATTTGGTCATATTTATTTTTGCTCTACGATCAATATTTAAGGAGCTGTAGAGATGTAGAGTTTGTGAAGTTAGGGCCTGTAAGTGTGTAAGTTGCTTAAGAAAATATTTTTTTTTTATGTTGTTAATTTTTTCTTGCCATTTATTTTTTTTCTAAAAATCCTGAAACATGTATTTTATTATTTATAGCAGAGAGTTCCTATATCAATTTTCAGACCTCTAGCACCAAATTTGCGGAAGTCTCATACAAACTTCCATCCCCTAGTTTAAGGGGTTGGGGGGTAAAAATTCAAAGTTTTAGTTTTTTTTTGTTGTTTGTGTACTAATACTAGCCTACTTGCCAAATTTCAGTGTTCTAGAACTTCAGGAAGTACCCTAACAATTTTGAAAAATCGACGCTGTTTTCTAAATCGTCTATTTTTATTTCTCTGTTAAAACTTACACACCCTATACCTCCTAAGGTATTAATCGTAGAGCAAAAACAAATATGACCAAATTTGTAGGAAATTTTATGTAGAAACTTTTATCAGAAGTACTCATAATGCTATTCCTACAGATATTCCAGATATGAGCCAAAATCTGAATAAAAGGTACCTTCAACCCCCCCCCCTACACCCTCGGCACACCCCCCACCCTTGAGGACTTTTAGTATGTTCATCTGGATACCGCAAGGTATAACTGTACCAATTTACAAAACTACACGAAATATTTCCCCTGATTTTATTAATTTTCCTATAATACTATGCGAGCAACAAATTGAATTTCGAATAGATTTTTGGTTTTCAATAATGTTCTAGAATGTGTTATCTGTGTTCGTTTTGTGTAAGGAAATTATTAGTTCTATGGTGCAGCAGCTGAAATGCTGACAAGCACTGGTAAAACATAGGTGCTATACGGATTAGTTATATACGGATTAGTTAGTTATAATGCAGTTAAACTTTATGTTCAACGCATACAGTTTTTTTCTGTTTACAATTTTATTTGAAGTACAGAAAGCAGTTCAGATTTATTTATACTTAGTGCTATTTAAGTTATATAACTTAATCAAATTTTTACTAGCACTTTTACTACTCGTACATACCAATAACCTTCGTGCAATATTAGTTTTCATTCGAATATTTAAATTAAATTTTGCTTACAACGCAGCTTAATAATACTTCAGCTTAATCTGAAAAATACTCGCAGTTACTAATTGCCTATTTCAGCTTTCTGGAAATCAGGCGGAGCAACTTGAAACTGCAATTATGATAGCAAAGTAAAACTTTCAGTTTTAGGCAAATAAAAAGATATATTAATTCGTTATTAATTTATTTAGCTGGTAACATTTATGGGAATTGTATTTTCACCCTGTAAAAATTGGATAGCAATGTTAAATTCACCATTATAAAGGGGAGATTATTTTTCAATTTTATTCGTTATTAACATTTTATTAAAAAAAAAAGATAAAATAATTAGACTTATTAGTTACTTACATAAATTCGTATTGATAAGTTTTGTCTATCAATGTGAAATGTATGAAGATACGGTTTTCAATAATATTTTATTCCTTTTTTCATTAATCGAACATATTGATAAAATGAATAAAGGAATAAAATTACATCCATGTGAAATGTATGAAAGAACTTTTTACAATTATGTTATTGTTATCTGTGGTTGACGCCGCTGTGGCGCATTATTTTGGATTTCGGTGGCATATTTACGGCATTTTTTTTAAATTTAGTATACACTGCACATAACCAACCAGGTATTTAATTACTCAGTTTATACTTACATATACATACACGTGTTTTAGTAACCCCGGCTATGTAACAGTTTTATAAACAAGCTATTGATTTGCATGCAAAGAGTAATTATTTAATATTAGTAGGTATTGTTCGAAAATTTGAAATTCGAACATTATTAAATAGTGAATGCTTTGGCTATTTTGATCCAAATTAGTGAAACAAATGAACACCGTGTCTTTTTCACCGCCATCTTTGAAAATAGAACACGCTCAAAATGTTTAAAAGGAGCAACAAAGAAAAACAATTGCAATGCCTATCAATCGCCGCTATCGAGGAAGTCGAGGAATTCAAGCGCATGACCTTCCTTCTGCCTTGTTAGGGCCTCGTACTCACACCGCGTTTCCGTTCTGAAACATTCAAATTATCGTTAGTGTTTAAATTATGCGTTCTCAGGATACAATAAAATTGCAACATTTTTCTTAAAAATAATCAATAACACTCCTCTTTGGGCAGTCGTGATAACTTTGTTTTTTGGTACAATACTTTCGAGTAGTTTTGAGCTTCGATTTAACTTTAATGTATCAACATCTTCTTTATATACAAAGTAGGGCCAGAGAAACGCTACTTAAAACTAACTGTAATTTATTTCATAACCATTACTCTTAAAGCGGTGAAGGAAAATATATTATGGTGAACAGACCGGGACAACCTAGAACTGAATTCGAAGACATTGTGACGTCCACCAGTCCGTATCAAGCCCTCGTGCTGGACTCTTTGCCCAGTAGTGGGAACGTTGTAAACTAATTGCACTCATGCTTTGCTATGCCCCCTTATAACCTTTGTTACGATAGAATCAACCACCGCACAAAGTCACCTTCAAAACAAAACTTTAATTTTGTAAATGTGTCAAGCGTAGAAGTCTTAATTAAGCACAAGCTTTGCACTAAAACTAGTCAATAAGGCGGCGTCTAAAACACGAGCGCCTTTGAGCGTGTGTGTGTCTTTGTTTCCCTCCCTTACTGAGAGGTGAGCAGCAGACATGCTACTATTAGCATCCTCGAATTTGTGGCTTTTTTTTTTAAAAAAAAAAACCGTTGTCCCACACCAGGAATTTCACTTTATAATACTTCTTCATGATTATAGCCTCCTGGTAGTCTGTGAGACTATTATCCTTGTTTCTTTCTCATTTCCCAACTGTCCTTGCCATTTTCCTAAAATATAATCTTCTTTCTTCATTATTAGTATGGCAGTGGGGACAGCGGGAATAAAATTGCAGACTTCCCTTTGATCCCACCAGGTAGGGTAATGGAGACAACGAAACGACGGTTTTGATTTTTCCCGTTGGCCCCACTAGTAGGGACATGGCAGTGGGGCCAATGGGTACTCCCCACAGCTTTTTGAGCTGTTAGAAGCTAGACGGTCTGACAACCAGTCTTATCAAGGGGTATCGTATTTTCTTGTAGCTAGGTTGTGGAGGTCAGAAAAGCTGTCACTCTATGTAAAGTTCTGGTATTCGGCTGCATCTGGTTAGACTATGTAATGTATTTTAGATTGTAGCGACTCTTTGTATTCAGTCGCGTTAGCAAAACAGCGGGATGCTGCGGTTCCTGGATTTTGCATCACGGTTTTGTGACTCTCTGTATTAGTCAAAATGCGACAGAGTCGCTGTTCCCCGGAGCTAAAGTAGCAAGTCTACGCGGGTCTTACGCGCTAACAACCCCGAATCGTGCAAAAGGGAGACTTAGCACGGATTGCGATTCGTGTCTCGTGACTTCATTCTTTTCTACCGTTCCACCTTTGTCTGTTTTCGTAAAAATGACTTTATCACGTGTTACAACGCTTGTTTTGTTATTGAAAAAACACGTAAGTACGTATTCGGGAGGTAATGGGTTACGTTTCGATCACGTTGTGTTTGAATCGGTTTTATGAGTCCATTGAGTTCATGGTGATCGATTTGGCAAATGCATTGAATCTCAAATGTTTATGGAAGTTTACTGAAATTGTTTTTAATAGATGTGGGAGTGTATCTTGTACTTTTTTTAATTATCCAGATAATATATTAGCAAGTACATTTGTTAAATAATAAACAAGGTTTTTTTAATACTCTGCCCCAGACTTAAAACTCACTAACACCAACAGCAGTTGATTTATGTATTTTTGGATTTAAACCCTACCCTACTAGCCCCCAATAAGACCCAGTTACTCTGTACCTCGAGAATCAGTTTAAATAACTGATGTGTATTTTCCGTATGCATAAACAAGTGGTCACAACTGGGTGTGTGGGTGGGTGTGGGTGGACATGAGAATGATCTTTTACGGTTCAGTAAGCAAAAAACCATAAACTTTTTATACCAGAACACAAACCTCAAAGCAGCTACTACTCGTATATTCTTAACTTAAACTATTACTTATTTCACATTCATAGCTCGTAATATAAACTTATTTTCAAAGGAAAAAAAGTTCTATCAACTTTCTATAAACCAGCCTTCGTGGCCGCAACAGCAACTTAGCTTATCTTAACTATGGTTTAAAACCAGTCTCACATCTTTTATTTTTAATCCCCGGGCAAACGCTATCCGAGTTAAAATTACTTTGTTCTTAAGCAAAGATCGAATATCAGCGCTCATTTTTCAATACTTTATAATGGTTTAGCTGAGAACTTTGGTAATTAGTTGTCTACTTAAACTTCGTTTTTGTAGACGTGTTAGGGGTTTAATCGAATTTGGATGGCGATGGAGATTATTTAATTTGGATTAGGGTGATAATATTATATTAATATAATTTTTAGGTGGGTTGATGTTGTGGTGTGTGGGTTTTGAACATGGTGTGAAAATCCACCGTTCACCACTTCCTTATTGCTCTTTTCTGAATATGTTAAAGGCCAATAAATCATTATTTTTCTTCGATACCTATTCATTATATTGCAATCGTATGCCTAGCCCTTCGCCAAATATGTTGAGATAGGCTTCCAGTCTAACCGGATGCAGCTGAATACCAGTATATTACAAGGAGCGACTGCCTATCTGACCTCCACAACCCATTTAGTACTGGGTGGTACGATACCCCTTGGTAAGACTGGTTGTTAGATTATCGAGCCACTGACTACCTGTAACGACTGTTAAAGATGTACAATTGACAGCCGGGACCAAAGGCTTTACGTGCTTTCCGAGTCACGGAGGAATTCAGTGTGTAATTGGTGGTCACCCATCCACGGAACAACCCAGGAAGCGGTCTAACCTGAAGATCGACCCTAGCGGGTGTTATTATTTAGCCACGAGCGCCACGAGTTCTTGTTGCTTCAATAAAACTCGAAACAAGTTCACGAATGTTCACCAACAGCAAAATGTAATTCGAGCGACAAAAGTTCCCCGTAATTTCGTACACATCATCTCTTTAAGAAATCTCCTCAATTTTAACATACAAACACCAAGAAACCAACCGTTTTTCCTGCCAAGTGCCCCACGGAGCACTAAAAGAGTTTTAATAAACACAGCAACAACTTTAAATTGGTTTTCCGACGCTTTGACGAGCGGGAGTTTTATTCTTTGGAGGCTGACTACTGACTAGCAATTACTTAACATTGGTATCCACGATGTAGATTGCACTGTGTATATTTGTGTAGTGTTATAAGTTTTAGTTGGTCAAGAAAGATAATTAATTTATTTTTAGTATGTTCAAGGTTATTTTATTTCATCACCACTGCTCTCAAAAAAGGTGAAGGAAAACATCATGAGGAAACCTAGAACCAAAAATTTAAAGACATGTGACATCTACCAATACGCACTGGGCCCGCGTGGTGGATTATAGCCCATTCCCTCTCAAAGAGAGGAGGCCTGTGTCCCAGGGTTAAGCCGTTGGTGCCAGCTGTCATTTGTAGATCTTTGACAGTCGTTACAGGTTGTCAGTTGCCCGAAAGTCTGACAACCAGTCTTACCAAGGGGTATCGTACTAACCAGTACTAATTGGGTTGTGGAGGTCAGATAGGTAGTTTTTGATATTCAGCCGCATCTGTTAAGACTGAAAGCCGACCGCAACATAGTAGGGAACAGGCTAGATAGACTAGATGATGGCGATATTCAAGGGTGAAAATTGCTAAAACAGGGAAATTGCTCGATTGACAAATCATGTTCAGTAGACGCTAAGACGCCAGGCTAACAAAACTTAGTATAAGCTGACCGCTTATCCTTTTGAAAGTCACACGTCGCAGTCAGTTATGGTGTTACCATCGACTGTTTTGTTTGAAACAGGATCCTGGATACTAAGCATTTTTTTTTCTCAATATAATATCATTAAAAAAAAAATCAAAATATCATTATTTTTTAAATTTATTTTCATGTATTTATAATTTTTCTTATTTTATACATTTTTAAATATTTTTAAAACAAAACTATTAAACATTTAAATATATATTTTATTTTATTATTATAATATAAATGTTATTTTAAGTTGCTAATGTAGTGTTTCATCTAAGAAGTAGCAATGAAGAACAAACATAATGAGTAACTGTGTGATTTAAAACGATTTACAATCTCACAGTCTTAGCTGCCTTATTACTGAAAATGTTTATAACGACAAATCAAAAATAAGCCCCATCCTTTGTTTATTTGGATAAAATAATAAATGCTTAAATATCCCGTTCCATTTCTGTCAATCGTACGAAGATGACAGAGAAATAATATTTTTTTGATTGATTTGATGGTTTCGTAGTGGAAGCTTAAAATATGGGGAAATAAAATAATGATCGATCTCACTGACTGATCATCTTTTGACCTGAATTCTTTTACCTCAAGATATAAAAAGAAAAAGATTACCTATTCCAAAATTTAAATAGGACGGTCCGTCCTCTCCATTATATTTTGTTTATTCATATTTATTTGAGATCAATCAATCTTTGCTGGGTACTACGCGGGCCGGTTTGACGGAAGAAAATAAATCTTTTGTAAAACTTTCCTCAGGATAGGTGTTATTCATGAGGCGTCAAAGTGTTGATTGATCGCGTTGCTTGTGATACAGGGTGATGTTGTGGGCTGTAGCGATTGTTGCTCGCAATTGCTCAGTAATTGGTAAGGTAAGAAGATTCATTCAGTGTCGTGCCTTAGACAATGTGAAATTTTATCAGCGTTAAATGTCAGCGGAAAAGAATAGAATAGAATAGAATATATTTATTTGTAAAACATGAGTATACAACAAATAATATGTGCAAGGTCTTAAATAACAGGTAGATCTGCATGTTTTGCGATTTATGGCGTACAAAACAACTTAGAATAAAACCTTAAAGTAATGGTTGAATTGGCATAAATTATCGTAAAGCATAATATGTCAATTCTGTTAAAAGTTATTGTAGGAATATAAAACCCTTCAAAGCGATTGCCAATTACATAGCCTTAAGTTATCAACTGCATATGTCATGTTATCACTATTAGCAAACAACATGAATCAAACAACTAACAATTCGACAGCTAGAAATTGCTTTTTATACAAGTTTTCCAAACCTTAATAACTGATATGAAGTCTTGTTACATGTTAACATGGACATACATGAAATGAACTTTAAGAACATAAATTGTGCATTTTGAAGTGCAGTCACACAAAGATGAGACTTAAGTGTAGGGGTGTAAGACTTAAACTTACACCCCGGTTTTATACCTCTACGTCTTCTTTAACTTAAACCAAACATGCTAAAATCGAATCAAGTAACTGGATATAAAGTATGTTTCAGTTGAACATTAGCGTTATATTGAACCAAAAAAAAAAACAGGCTTTCATAATATCAAATAAACATAATAAATAAACATAAGAAATAAACATAATCATCTTCATGTATGTACTTGATACATTAATCAATTTTCTGCCTTCTCAATTTTTTGCCTAGGTAGGTACAAACTATTAAAACATCGTGTCTGCTTACCTTCTAACAAAATTACCGACAGTTACATCAAAACAAAAGCGTCTAGACAGGCTTCAGTAAAGTTAAACTATTTCTAGCTAGAATACCTCTGTCCCTCTCACGTAAGATTAAAAATTTGAGCGAGGTAAATATATTTTTAATAAATATATTTACTTCGGTCAAATTTTTGGTTAAGGTTTCATTATAAGCATATAAATATAATTATTAACAACACTTAAAGACTATCTTTACATGATAATCATTTTTCAGCCGTGTTTTCTAAAACGTTTCTCCAGGCAGGCTATGGCTGCTGCGGGACTCTTCGAAAGAGATACCGCGGCCCTGGAACATAAAGGGCAAGGAAGGAACATGGATTGGTTTTAGTCAGTACAAGTCTGACACTCCCTTCCGCTCCGCCCAGAGCGGGAGAAGTCATATGATGATTTCCCATCCGAAAAAAAATCAGGTAGGCTATGGCTAACCTACGAATGTATAATTCACTTTGTTTAAAAACATAATTGGGTTCATTTACTTCAGCCTACGGCTACGCTTCGCACGAATGGTTTGCTGGCAAGCAAATTAACAATGAAGCTAACGGGACAAACCTCTCCGTGGACAGTCGACTTCAGACTGAGCGTCACACAGTTCCCAATTCGCGGGACTGTTTTACATAAATGTATGGACGAGATGACATGACCCTATTCGTAAACTCATGTCCAGCTGAAAACATTCGGGGTTTTATGATGCTTGCATTTGTTACGCGTACCAACCTTTGGGGCCTTTACGAAAATTATGATCTTTCGTTATACAACGTGTTGGGAAAATTTATTTCGACATTCGCGCGTGCTTCGTCCGCAGCAATTTGTAGGAGTTTTAAATATTCACGTGTAAGCGGCGTATGCTTAATACATTCCTCATCTACATACTGTAATATTTTTCGCGGAACACCAACCAAATGTACAATAATGTTCTTATTTTTTCTCCCTGCGAAAATGTAATTTTGTTTTGCGAAGTCGGTTTAAAACTTTGTATTATACAATGTCTGACCATGGTAAGGTAAAATATTGTAAGGAGTGGTATTATTAATGTACTAGCGAGTGCCCGCGGCTTTGCACGCGTGGAGTTCGGAAAAAGTTTCCTGTGTTAATCCAGGTTATAAACTATCTGTGCACCAGATTTCATCAAATCCGGTTCGTAGTTTTTGCTTGCAAGAGTTATAAACATCCATACATCCATTATCATATAAGTAGGATTATAAGATGTTTTTCTTTTGGGGTAAACTCTGAAGCATCTATAGGCAAATAGCTAATGAAATAATTAAATTGTGTTATATTTCATTATGTTTTAGCCTTTGACCTGTGATGTTTAAAAGAGTGTTTATTCAGGGGTCACATTCTTTATATTTATTTTATCCTAACTAAGTAGGTTGCATCGAAGTTGAAAGTTCCGAAGTGCGGTGCCTCCTACAGAGTTTCATGAAGTAAAATATGAATATTCAGATACGTGAAGTGTATGTTCAAAGAGAGCTTTTATTTATTTTTATTACTGTATTTATTATTACTTTATGTTTTATGAAAATCTTTGATAAAATTAAAATATTGTTAGCTGCTTTATTTACTGAAGCATTCGGTTTGTGTCATTGACCTACGGCAACGACTTTGGCTACGGCATGTCTACGAAGCTGCTACGTAACCGCTACGCTTTTGCTACGCTTTTGCTACGAATTTAATCAGAGTAGGGTTTGTAAAGCTTCTTCTAGCAATAATTATTTACAGTTTCTAAACTAGACCAGTTATTAATAGATAGAAAGCGTCAGATGAATAATCATATACTTGGGTTGAAAAAGACTAATTCCTCAAAAAACATAAACCATTTTTGTATTCATCACAAGTGTTTTTTTTTTTTCAAATACATGGTTTTAATGTTTTTTTTTTATTTTACATACACACAGAACTCCAATAAAACAAAAGTCTAATCGCGCAAAAGGCCATGCGAGCAAATACCTTCTCGCGCAAGTGAGTTCGCGCAAGTGTCCTTCACGCAAATATCTTTCGCGCAATTGTCCCTAGATCCAAGTATAACCTCTTTATATCCATAAATAAACTTACGCCCATGGGGCTAGGCACAAACTACAGAATACCATATCCTACGATCCTAACATACATCTTTCAACTGGTCCACTTCATAACACCTGATCATACACACCCGCCATTTGCGAGTGCTCAGTACCTAGCCTTTCTGAAAAAAATGTCATCAATACGGTAATAGAAATTCAAATTATTTACCAACAAAATTTAATAATAGTTGACGCTTCCCGTGACTCCAAGGCTTTGGCTTTTACCTGGCCAGAGGCTAAGTGTTGCCATACACCGTGGTAACGCCGTCAGTCTCTTGGGCACATTATATATTTTTTTGTTAGTTTATTCATTGAATAGTTTTTAATTATTAATGTAAATAATGAGGAGCTCGTGGCTAAATAATAACAGCCACTCGGGTCGATCTTCAGGTTAAACCGTGCTTGCCTAGGTTGGTCTGTGGGTGGGTGACCACCAATTACATACCGAGTTTCCTCCGTGCCTCGGAAAGCACGTTAAGCCGTTGGGCCCGGCTGTCATTTGAAGATCTTTGACAGCCGTTAAGTAGTCAGTGGCCCAAAAAAATCTGACAACCAGTCTAACCAAGGGGTATCGTATTACCCAGTACTAACTGGGTTGTGGAGGTCAGATCGGCAGTCGCTCCATCTAAAATACTGGTATTCAGCTGCATCCGGTTAGACTGGAAGCCGACCCCAACATAGTTGGGAAAAGGCTAGGCAGATAATGAATTAATAATGTAAATAGTTAGTTTATTTAGGTATGATTGTGTAATAATTTAATAAGTTATGCATTTACATATTTCTATATAGATCCAAAACGATCTACTAACTACACGGCATTACACGGCGACTGCACTACAAAGGCGGCCCATTCAACCGCAGACGTATCGCAGGTGCGCTGCAATCGTCAACAGATCTTACGACGTGAGGCGGTCGTAACATGAATAGGAACCATTACTTGGTATCTTTATTACGTTCACATAAAGTCGATTCTTAGTTGGCGACTATAAATGTCCGATAGTGCAGCTTTAAAAGAACCCTACTAAGTTATGGTTAAAATTTGAGTGTTATGATTTTCTTTTATGAGGTTTTTATGGATTATGATTTCGTTGTTTTGTGAATCAATGGGATATTATTTTTCTGTAATAGCTTTGTAGAAGAATTTTATAGGAATACTATTTCAAGTCGTGGACCGGAAGAGATTGGTTATATTTATTGTAAGCTGGTCTAAATTCCATCCATCCATCCAGCGTTGAAATAATAGGAGCTCAGAATAATTGAAAATTATGGAAAATATCCCGTAAGTGACAGTGTATGATTGATCTAAATTGCTAACCAAATCCATATGTTACTGTTACTGACAGCCTGCGTCATCCCACAGCTGGGCAAAGGCCTCTCCATGAGTTACATTCCTTCGATTCAGAAGATAACTAAACACAATGCAGTCATCTCATTTCCCTTGCATTTAATCCAAGCCGGGATCACTCCGGATTACCAGCTCGTCGGTCGTCTTAATATTGCCGGTTATTTCTAGTTATTATTATCTATGCCAGTACCTAGGTTGAAATCTTGATTATAGTTGAGAATTTTAATGATATTCAAAGTTTTTGAGAGATAAATAATAATAGGCTTTTTAATAATAATAGGAAAGCAATGAATGTCTATCGCTTCCAAACATAAAGCGAACATTACGTATATATATCTCGCAGGGACTATCCCTAAAAAATGCTGGTTTCAGTCATGATTGTGACCATTAGACCAAAGAAGCTCTCAATATTTTTTATGGTGTAAGGGCATGATGTTACTTACCAAGGATAGCGTGCATGATATCTAGACCTACCAGCATTCAATCTAGATATCTTTACAAATATCTGGGGGTTCTAGAATCGTAATCAAATAGGAAAAAGATTGTCATAAATTCCTTTTTTTTTCGGATGGGAATTCTAAATTTGTCCCGTTCTGGGCGGAGCGGAAGGGAGTGTCAGACTTGTTCTGACTAAAACCCATCCATGTTCCTTCCTTGCCCTTTGTGTGCCAGGACCACGGTATCTCTTTCGAACAGTCCAGAATTTCCCTTACATCGTGTATTTAACGAGTGAAAACACACTCTAAACATTGAGGCTTATGTAAGGTAGGTTCCACACAGTCGCAAATGAAAACAGAGCGGAAATACACAGTGTCTCGGAGATGTTACGTCGCCTTGCCGACCGCAAGCTTAGCCAGGAGAATAAATAACAGATAGGGGTAGAATGCCAGTTTCCAGATTGTTTTCAGATTGTTAATTGAATTATTAAATGTACTTTAATAATACAAGCTTTGGTGAGTTTTATTATTATTTACACCCAAACCCACATTTAACCGGTTATGTCTAAGTCTCATGTAATAAGGGGCGAGCCTATTGCCATCAACTGGGCACAGATCCAGACTTCGTGGCTAATACTGATAAATGTTATAATGGAAAAACCCAATAACAATTTGCTCGACCCGGAAATCGAACCCAGGACCTCACAAACCCCACCACACCTTTGCCCAACCCTTCCGGGATTACAGGCGTGATTGGAAGTTATGTTATTATTATTTAACATGCCTCTTAAAGTTGAAAGATGACAAAAGAGTTTTGTTTCAATATACTCAAATATGTACACACATACAAGCAAAAACATTTACGAGCCCATTACTCCTAGAGCCCAGGACCCAAAAATGCCAAAAAGTTGGTTTTCATAAAACAGTGTTTACAGAAAATCTAGAGCACCTATTTCTCTGTTAGTACTACTGAACATAAATCTAGAGCACCTATTTCTCTGTTAGTACTACTGAACATAAATCTAGAGCACCTATTTCTCTGTTAGTACTACTGAACATAAATCTAGAGCACCTATTTCTCTGTTAGTACTACTGAACATAAATCCCGCTCGGCTCGTGCTTGCCCACTTTTATTTTATAGGCGTAAAACCGGCCGATTGTAAACATAATGCGTTGGAGACCATAAATAATGGCGCATTAAATTCCCTCGGCTTTAGCGTTACGTACCGAAG
Source organism: Lycophotia porphyrea (assembly GCA_950005105.1). Lineage (NCBI taxonomy): Eukaryota > Metazoa > Arthropoda > Insecta > Lepidoptera > Noctuidae > Lycophotia > Lycophotia porphyrea. The sequence goes on from OX465392.1 coordinate 1,422,759, forward strand.
TTGTTACCACCTGAGCCAATTATGTATCTACCGGTATGTTCCGTTTAATAGTTGATCACTTGATGATTTCTGGGATGGAACAGCTTAGAGGACAATTCACATAATTACCAACGTTCAAAATCTACTGCAGACAGCCTCCTTTCTGTTCAAATGATCAGGATTTTTTCTCTGATTTTGAATCACTGTCAAAATCTCTATTGTCGTCTTTTAGGTTGTTGTTGGGTAACTGCTTCGTTACTTCTTCAAAGGTAAAATAAATGTGAAAGAGGTATAGTCGTAATCTCATCTCAGCGAAAATCAATGTCAAAACCTTGTCAAAAACGTGACAACATTGGAGGTATTGTTAACAGAATGCAAATGGTATTAAAAACAGGAATTGCCCCTGATGACAGAAAAAGTGGAAAATGTATTTCACTGTGATACTTGGATCATTCTTTCATTTTTTATCTTTTCAGAGTCAAAACGTCACTTTATATAATTTGTTAATGATGTATAGTAAAAAGTATTCTATCCATAGCAGTTAAACCATGTAAACATAGAAATTCACTTAAAACTGGAAACCTACTTCTTATTCAAATCAGGCTTCCCAGCAACACCGTCTCTATCTATAAATGTTTAAACCACCCATCCTAGACAAGTCCAAAACGACGGCTTAACCTCGCAAAACGATCGATTCTGCGCTAGCCGTTTATCCAAGAACCCTTGAGCTGTAACTACTTGTACTTGAGTAGCTGAAAATAAATTGGTATTTCCATTTTCAGTGAGAGTATCGACTTCGTTAAATCGGCCGGTTGATTTCGAGTTTGCACTTAAAGAAATTAGTAACAATTTGTAGCTGCCAGGGCCCGTAACTTTGAAAAGTTTAGTAGGGAGTTTGTCAATGCATTAATTTGTTTTACGATGAAGTAACTTGTGGACTTCGGTATTATAAACTTAATGATCCCGGTTTAATATTAAATTATAATGGAATTTGGAAGTGGGAGTTTTAAGAGCACCTATATTTTAGGAGCGATTTTTGATACTTGGTTGTAAGTTTAGTATGACGGCATAACATTTTTTAATTCGATAAAATCGTATGAAAATAAAAGAGAGCAGCGATGGCCCAGTGGTAGCGACCCCGACTTATGAACAGTAAGTCGTGCGTTCGAACCCAGGCACGCGCATTACGTTGTGTAATTTATTTCATCACCACTGCTCTCAAAAACGGTGAAGGAAAACATCGTGAGGAAACCGGCATGTCCTAGAACCAAAAATTCGAAGACATGTGACATCTACTAATTCGCACTAGGCCCACGTGGTGGATTATAGCCCATTCCCTCTTATAGAGAGGAGGCCTGTGTCCCAGCAGTGGGAACATTATAGGCTGATGATGATGATGATGTAGGAAAATAAAATGTGATGGATATTAAAGACTGCGTTATCATTTTGATTCAAACTCAAACTCAAACTCAAACTCAAAAGCATTTATTTCAATTAGACCATTACAGGCACTTTTGAATGTCAGAAAAACAAATTAGGCTAAGCTACAGTCACAGACACAAGGCATAATAACTTGTGAAAGTACTGTAGTTGCCCATTCCAAAGTGTAGATCTCTATGGAGAAGAATGGGCAAGAAACTCCATGGACACTCTTTTCAATCAAAATATTGTTACAAAATCTTGGTTACATCATTCATATTGAGATTATACATATATGTGAGAACGATGTAGAAATACGTGCACGTTAAGAGCGTCCAGAGTAAAATATTATATCAACAATTTAAAAACAAAGTAAGTAGTTAAAATAAACCGTGGCAGCTTTGAGATGACCAGTCCCAACCGACAGCGCCCGTTCACGAGCATGACGCATGAATCAGCCCCATTCAGCTCAACCATATTGAAGGAAGCTAAATGACCCGACACACCCGCCACCATCAGCGAGACATTTTAGTGAGTATGACATTCTCTCACCCACCAGGGTAAATTCAAGTCAATGAAAGATAACCAAATGTAAATGGTAGCTTTACAGTACATAGTACTCACACATGTGCTATGCAATTATATAATACTAAGATATTGAGTCTATACAATGCAAAGATATTATTATATACTAATTCGCACTAGGCCCACGTGGTGGATTATAGCCCATTCCCTCTTATAGAGAGGAGGCCTGTGTCCCAGCAGTGGGAACATTATAGGCTGATGATGATGATGATGTAGGAAAATAAAATGTGATGGATATTAAAGACTGCGTTATCATTTTGATTCAAACTCAAACTCAAACTCAAACTCAAAAGCATTTATTTCAATTAGACCATTACAGGCACTTTTGAATGTCAGAAAAACAAATTAGGCTAAGCTACAGTCACAGACACAAGGCATAATAACTTGTGAAAGTACTGTAGTTGCCCATTCCAAAGTGTAGATCTCTATGGAGAAGAATGGGCAAGAAACTCCATGGACACTCTTTTCAATCAAAATATTGTTACAAAATCTTGGTTACATCATTCATATTGAGATTATACATATATGTGAGAACGATGTAGAAATACGTGCACGTTAAGAGCGTCCAGAGTAAAATATTATATCAACAATTTAAAAACAAAGTAAGTAGTTAAAATAAACCGTGGCAGCTTTGAGATGACCAGTCCCAACCGACAGCGCCCGTTCACGAGCATGACGCATGAATCAGCCCCATTCAGCTCAACCATATTGAAGGAAGCTAAATGACCCGACACACCCGCCACCATCAGCGAGACATTTTAGTGAGTATGACATTCTCTCACCCACCAGGGTAAATTCAAGTCAATGAAAGATAACCAAATGTAAATGGTAGCTTTACAGTACATAGTACTCACACATGTGCTATGCAATTATATAAAACTAAGATATTGAGTCTATACAATGCAAAGATATTATTACAATCTTCTGCAGCTTCCACAATAACTTCACATGGTAATCAATTAGTTTGCCCCTATGGTTGTGGAGCAGGACCAGCATTGAGCCAAGCATTTTTATCATCAATGTAATCCCCCAACTTATAATATGCTTGCCTACATAGTGTGCGTTTTATACAAGATTTAAATTTCGTCTCATTTAGTTTTAGAATGTGGGGAGGTATTTTATTGTAACATTTTAAACAGTACCCCATAAAAGACGAGTCTACTTTAGCTAGCCTAAAACCTGGCTGTACTAGTTGGTCCCTGTTTCTGGTACTATAGTGGTGCCTGTCACCTCTTTTACTAAATAAATGCAGATTTTTCCTAACGTACATGATGTTTTCATAGATGTATTGACAAGGTACTGTCATGATGTTAATTTCTTTGAACAGTTCTCTTAGAGAATCACGCCTACGAAGATCATATAAGGCTCTGATAGCTCTTTTCTGCAGAATAAATATAGACTCGATGTCTGCAGCCCGTCCCCATAGTAAAATACCGTATGACATAATACTATGAAAATAACTAAAATAGACTAGCCTCGCGGTATCTACATCAGTAAATTGACGGATTTTTCTAACAGCATATGCTGCTGAACTCAGGCGTCCTGCAAGAGATGTTATATGCGGACCCCATTGTAGCCTTGAGTCGAGCGTGATCCCCAGAAAAACAGTATCTTCGACGAATTCTAGTTTCTCTTGATTCAATACTATGTCACTAACTATACTTTTGACATTCGGTAGAGCAAATCTTATGCATTTCGTTTTTTTCCCATTTAATACTAAATTATTCGCGGTGAACCAATCATGGACCTGCAGTAGGGCGTTATTTACGTCGTCAAGATTTGTGGCACGTCTGTTTATCTTAAATATTAAAGAGGTATCGTCAGCAAACAACACCATTTGTGGTTGGTTTTTAAATAAATGGGGTAGATCATTTATATAAACTAAAAAGAGGAAAGGACCTAATATTGAACCTTGCGGTACACCCATACTTACTTTTAAACCCATTGAATTGACACCATTTATGTGTACTTGCTGATGTCTATCGTTCAAATACGATTTCACTAAACTAATCGCAAGTTTCCCTAAACCGTAATGTTCGAGTTTAAAGAGTAGGGTTTCGTGGTTTACGCAATCAAATGCTTTCGAGAGGTCACAAAAGATTCCTATGGCATCTTGTGCCTCTTCCCACGCAGTAAATATGTGTTTTAATAAGGTAACACCGGCGTCAGTCGTACAACGTCCTTTGGTGAAACCATACTGCTTCTCATGTAAGATTTTATTGGTGTTAAAGTGGTTGAGCATTTGATTAAGCATAACCTTTTCAAAGACCTTGCTGAAAACCGGCAACACGGATACGGGTCTATAGTTATTGGTGTCTTTTCTGTCCCCGGATTTGAAAAGTGGTATTACTTTACTGTATTTCATAAGGTCCGGGAAGACTCCTTGGTCCACACACAAATTAAATATTAAGGCTAAGTACGGTGCAATAGTCTCAATAATAGCTTGACAAACTTTAACCGACATTCCCCATAGATCCTCGATTCATCGATTGTAGCTCATTAAAGTTAGTTTTATTTACGTCACTAAATCAGTTTGAATCATTTGATCATGTGGAGAGAATAAACACAGCTAATTAATTAACATCATGGTTATCTGATGACAAAGCATTAGAAAGTTTCCTTTTCAGTACCGTGTACTTGCAGGTGATGTCCTTCAACAAGATCAGACACGAACATAACGTACCTACCTTCGTATTTGAAAACAAAGCACATATTATTTATATGGACTAGTTGTTTCCCGCGATCTTTCTCAAAACGACTTCCCTATTACAATACGATTTCGTTAAAAATCTTTTTTATGGGTTTTTATCTTTTTGCACGCAACCCTAATCCTTTTGCTAAAAGTATATAAATAAAAATAGCTTAAGTTACTTCTTATCCGTATCTGCCAGTAAAAGTCCCGTCAAAATCGGTCCAGCCGTTTGTTCCGCCTAATAAGGCGGAACAAACCGACAGACTGAATATACTTTCTTAAGCATTGAGTAAAAAGTTGTTATTTTTTAATTACAAACAGACACATCAATTTTATTTATTTGTATGTATAGATGTACAAAACACGTAAAAAAAATTGATAAAGATTGTACGCACCTGGCAATCTATAGTTTTTTCAACCCCCATGGAAAAAAAGCGAAACTCTTAAAAATATTCACGAAAGTCCTTTAAAAAAGTACCCACCATATCCTGAACCCACTATCATATGCACGTTCTATAAATATAATGTCGGTAACTATTTATAAAGAGGGTAAGTGGGGTGCGTCATAAGAATAAACGAGGCGCATTAGGGCCATACGTTGCGACCACACAGCGGCCCATTTTATAAAAATGTGCCAGGCACTGTGTGTAACCACAATACTGGGACTTTGACTGGATATGAGGGAAATGAATTAACATAACATATAACATGACAGCACACCTGAAATTCCTGAAGGGTGTAAGGCAGGGGTGTACCTAATAGTACGCCAGAATTTTTCTATTGCCATCAACCGGCTACGAATCCAGACTCCGTAGCTGCTACTAATTCCTGATGGAAAAACCCAATAACATATTGCCCGAGTCGGGAATCAAACCCTACACCAGGGATGTTATGGAGCTCCGAAACCGTAACCGAAACTATCGGATATCCGAAATAAAATATATCCGTAACTGTAACCGTATCCATTTCACAAGTTTCGGATAGTTTCGTATAAGGGCGGAGTCTAAATAAAACGACATATTTCGACAGGTTTTTGTTTCATGGTGGCCCAGTGGTGGCGGCCCCGACTTACGAGCAGTAAGTCGTGTGTTCGAACCCAGGCAGGCGCATTACTTTGTGTAATTTATTTCATGACCACTGCTCTCAAAACGGTGAAGGAAAACATCGTGAGGAAACCGGCATGTCCTAGAACCAAAAAATTCGAAGATATGTGACATCTACCAACCCGCACTGGGCGTGGTGGATTATAGCCCATTCCCTCTCATAGATAGAAGGCCTGTGTCCCAGCAGTGGGAACATTATAGGTTTATTTTATTTTATTTTTTATGTTTATTCAAAAGGAACAACAAACAGCTGCAATATAAAACATAGAAATAAGAAATATACAAAACTTATAGACAATATTGCAGCCCACACCGCTGTTCACGGATTAACTGTAGGATACATAACATTGAAAACAATCGCTAGGGTTACAAATACAAAAGATAAAAGAAAAATATGTAAAATAAAACAATGTAAAATGGTGTACAAATATTCAAGAAAGCTCCTTAAGTACCAGACTTTTAAATTTATAGGGAGCACACGCAAAAATATCAATGTGCTCAAAAGTCTTATTGTAGGAATCGACCATTCTGCGAACAGGCGAACGCAAGCCAGAGTTGGACTTGCAAGTACTCACTGAAAATAATCTGCCAGCGCGCACCTTTCGCTTATGGACCGTCCTAGGAACCGCATAACATATCATATTGGACAGTTCAATACAGTCAAATTTATTTCTGGTAATATTATACAAATTCATGGCTTCTAAGTACCTACGTCTACTTTCTAATGTTGCGAGCTTATACTTAGTAAGTAAATCTTGGTATGGCAAGTAATATCCATAGCATCTATAATGCATAGTACGCAAGAATTTATGTTGAACACACTCAATCATTTCAACATACTTTTTGTAGTAAGGATTCCAGACGGACACGGCATACTCCAGTTGAGACCGCACAAGAGACTTATATAAGCAAATATAGGAGGAAGGCTTTTTAAAATCAATTGTTGAACGCATTACAAATCCGTATAGCTGATACGCTTTACTAACAATCTTTCCTATATGATAGGTTGATTATGCATTATGCACAAGACAGATACAACGTGAAGTTTGTGTGCAATTTTTGCATCTGATCATTAGCACAAACTAACCTGTTGTTGGCCATATGCACTAGAAATACTAGTCCTAAATTAGCTAAATTAAAAGTAAAACATTGAAGAAATCTTAATCTTAACTTCTTAATCTTAACTAATAAGATAAATTTTGTTTGTTACCTTTTCACGCCTAAACCACTGAACCGATCATCCTGAAATTTAGCATACACGTTGTCAGTTTGTGTACAGAAACGGACATAGGGTACCTTTTATCCCGAAAAACAGTACTGTTCCCGAGGAAAACAACAATAACGTTCTTATGATAATAGATGGCGCCACGTGTCTTTCGCTCCGACCCGAATTGATTGTCAAATAAAAAAAAAATAACGCGAGCGAACCCGCGGGCAAAAGCTATTAAACTATAAATTGGGATCAATGTAACTAAAACCCTTATAACCCAAAATATCTTGTTAATATCAAAATAACGATACAACACCTTTTAAAAACAGAATTTTTACAACGTGTTCAAATCGAGTAACTTGAAAAATATTGCAAGTAAAAGTCTATTCATCCGATCATAGACCCGACATTAGTGGGCAGCACCCCAGAATTCCATACAAATATGTTTTATTACCAAAGTGAAGGCAATATCGAGACTATGTGGTTTCTTAGAGCTGTGCTCGAATGTTAAAGACGACCTTCCACTGCTATTTGGGCGGAAATGATAGTTATTTTCTTCAGCTGTCTTTGTAACACTTTGTCTGTCACTGAAATCAAGATAGAGAGACAGAGAGGGAGAGGAAGGGCAAAAAAGATGGATGGACTGTGTGAGATTAGAAAAGAAAACGGAGTAAATAATTGCGTGGCAACTGACCGAAGAGAGTAAAAAACGAGTTGCACCGATCTTAACATAAATGGGATAAGGTCGGGATTGTAATGGTCCCTATAACCAATATGCTAAGACAACGCTATTACTATTATACCAAAAATTCTGGTCCTCTAAATTCTTAATGGTCGTTCGGTAATTTCTTGTAGTTATAGGTACATTTCTACATTACGATATAAGCTTGTGAAAGCCATGAAATTATGGAACAATTACGCTACCGGTGAATATAACAATTAAGGTATCAATCATTTGCCATTCTGGCAAGTTTTAATTAGCAGACTTGGGCCCAATACGCATGGAGAAGTTTGCCATACTTGCGGCGAGACTCATTTGTTTGACAGCCACCAGCCACGCATCCGTGCGTGGCGTGGCCATAGGTTACAGTCTGTCAGTGGTCAAGCCCTACAGTTTCATACAAAGCAAATCTAGGACAGTTAATAACGTGTCATTCCGGTTCTGTTGCTTGAACAGTGCAAAAGCTGATGGACGCTACCGAAAGTGCCAAACTCGTCGCCAAATAGGCCTATTTCATTTAGATTAAATATATTACAGAATCTTATGCAATAAGGTTCTGTCCTCTCAGGAGTTAGGGACTTCGCGCACCATTTGTCATCATCATCTGCCTAGCCTTTTCCCAACTATGTTGGGGTCGGCTTCCAGTCTAACTTGTCAGACTTTTCGGGCCACTGACAGCCGGAACCAACGGCTTAACGTGCTTTCCGAGGCACGGAGAAAACTCGGTATGTTATGGAAGGTCATCTATCTACAGACCAACCTAGGCAAGCACGGCTTAACCTAAAGATTGAGCCCCGAGCGTCTGTTATTATTTTGCCACGAGCTCCTCCATTTGTAACCACCTTCTTATAATTATTGCCATCGATACGCTAAAAAGAAGAAAGCAAATCTAAACACCCGAGCGTAGCTTAGCCGAGGACTGCAGTGGAGGACCGCCTTAATACCGTGTGCCGGTTATACGAACGTCTACGGAATACATTTGCTTCGTAAAAGTTATTTTTCGTCATAAACTGGTCGTGTTCAATGTCTTAGCGTATTGAATTATTGGGAGCGATGATATCGACGTATGTAGGGGTGGGTATTATATGTATTTACAGCAAGGTTTATACCATTTTTTCTTTAAATATTTTTTTTCGGATGCGAAATCATCAAATTCGTTCTCCCGCTCTGGGCAGAGCGGAAGGGTGTGTCAGACTTGTACTGACTAAAACCCATCCATGTTCCTTCCTTGCCCTTTGTGTTCCAAGGCCGCGGTATCTCTTTCGAACAGTCCCGTAGCCCAAGGATTATACCTCAATGTATGACTTTTGTATGGATCCCAAAAGAAGCAAGAGCTAATTTCAGATCGCCATACTATCAATATTATGACTTGATTTCTAACGTTTAAAAACGCCCAATCAATAGGTATTGTTTTACTAATTACGTATTCTATAGCACGACAGACATGTACCCGACCACATTATTTCTAATCGAAAAAAAAAATGACGATATTCCATCCAATCTTTTTACACCCTTCATAACTCTAGTGAAAATTTTCCTTTTGGAACTCTAGTGAAAATTTTTAGACTGAGTTCTAAGTTCTTCTTATTTTTTTTTTTTTATCTTTGCATTGTACTTTATTAGGTTAAACTAACTATATACATTGATAATTAAAAACTATTAAACTAAAATAGATAAACTAACAACAAACTATAAAAGGGCATCGAAAAACTCCTCCTCAACGCTGTCAGATGGTAATGTGCCCAAGAGACTGGTGGCGTTGCCACGTTGTATGGCAACACTTAGCCTCTGGCCAAAGTAAAAGCCAGCCCTTGGGTCACGGGAAGCGTCAACTAGGCGTTTCGAAATTTCTTATTTTATTTAATTTAATTTAGTTCTTCTTTTTAAGTTCTAGACCAAGCGGTTGAGGTTGTACGTCGTCTCTCAGAGAGTAATTTAAAATTTTTGGTAAGTGAATTTTATAGTAGAAGCTCAGTAATAAACAAAATTCTAAATCACCTGGGCAAAATAAACAAAAATATAGCTATTCAAATATCCGCATGTTCGGCTCGAAACATTTGTAGAAACACAACGCACGTACCGGGGCCGTGGGGCAGTGAGATGGGTCTCTGTTATTAACCAAATTCTGAAGATGTTTTCTGAGCAAACGTTCCGTGTCGTCATTCTGAAGCAATCCCTCGCACTGTTTTGTTAAATTTTCGGAATTTTTATTTAAGAAATACAGCAGGTAATATTAAATAAATAATAGGGCTTGATTTAGAAAGCAGTACTTCTGGACACGGCGCGTATTGTCAGGAGGTTCCTCTCTCAACAGCCCTGATCACCGGTAGCTCGGACCCTGTTCCCAATGCTGGTGATTTAAATATTTAAAAATGTAATGAATATGTATATAGATGATTAAAGGAAATAATAATAAATAAATAAATGTTCATTGTGTGGCAGGTTATTTTAAAAATCGATGGCTACATAAATAAAAAAAATATATATATCTACCTAATATATATATATATGTTTTTTATTTATGTATTTACACATTCAGACACAATTGTAAATTGTTATTGAATAAATGAAATGAAATGAAATGATACCTAATGTTATTTCTTTTATAAGGAGGAATAAAGGCCCGAATTTTAGAAGCTCCTGGCTAAATAATAACATCCGCTCGGGTCGATCTTTAGGTTAAGCCATAGTTGCCTAGGTTGGTCTGTGGATGGGTGACCCACTACATACCGAGTTTCGTCCGTGCTTCGGAAAGCCGTTGGTCCCGGCTGTCATTTGTACATCTTTGACAGTCAGTGTTCCGAAAGTCTGATAACCAGTCTTACCAAGGCGTATATCGTATTACCTAGTACTAACTGAGATGTGGAGGTCAGATAGGCTAGTCGTTTAATATAAAATCTGGTATTAAGCTGCATCCGGTTAGACTGGAAGCCGACCCCAACATATTTGGGAAAAGGCGAAATAGGATTCTAAAAGAAGAAAGGTCAAGCAAAGTTCATGATTCCAAGCTAACACATTAAATGTAAACAAGCAGACAGCTCCGGCTGATGGTGGAAAATGGAATTTTAGTAACACTAACTTTAAGATAAATAAATGATTTGTTTCAATGTGGACACACACACAGCGGCATTAAGGCCCGCACTGCAAATAATTAAACGTATTTCACGTACCAATTTGTCTCTTTCATTTTCAAACGACAGACGGAAACAGAACGATGTTTAGAATAGATTTAGTTTTGAATGCAATTGGACTCGGTTTCTAGACTGAGAATTTAAAGTTGATAACTCTATTTGAGCATTAATTTATGAATTTTGAATAATAGAGTTTGACAAGTTGACGAAATTGAAGTTGACGGCACGGTTGTGGCTGAGCGATTGGCTGCTGTGCTGCCGAGGGTTCGACCCCCGCACGGAATAATTTTTTGTATGACCTACAGTTAGATAGGCAGGTAAGTTCTTGGTCTGACTGTTTGTATATGTGAGTTTAAATTTTTGGTAATGCACCTACGATACAGGAGAAATACCTAGCGGGAGGAAACGTTAAAAAAAAATGTTCTTAATTTCAAATTCTGAATTCAGAAATCGACAGTTAGTGATTTGAGCTTTAAGAGAAAAGTTGTCAAGTCTATAGACACAGTACCTTCGTTTGATAACCTATGACTTGGAACGTCTACTTATAAGGGACGACAAATAGCCTGCTCGAAATCATGTGGTGTCACGGTGCCACGAACGAAATTACGCTATCAATTCGATAACCGCTAGCGGGAAGGGAGACGAGCCAAGGGATTTAATCACATAGAAGGACTACTGTTTTTAAAGAATGGTTGATTTCGTGGTGCTTGTCAAATCCTTATCATATAAGTTAATCAATGTTTCGAATTCTGTTTCTTAACCCCTAATTGGACTTCTCAGCGTATTTTTGATGGTTTAATTATCATCATCATTTCAGCCGAAAGACGTCCACAGCTGGACATGGGCCTCTCCCTAGTGTCGCCACATTGACCGGTCTAATGCGACTCGCATCCAGCGGATCCCCGTAACCTTCACCAGGTCATCGGTCCACCTAGTGAGAGGCCTTCCAACGCAACGCAACTTTTCGGCCTCATCGGCTATTCGTTCTGCGAGCAATGTGCCCTGCCCACTGTCACTTAAGTTTGGCAAAGTTTGAAGGTTTAGAACTTTTCAATTCTGAATTTTGTGTGCTGAAGTTCCCGTTAGCTTCATAAAAACACGTGTCCTTTATGATAAAGATTGAGCAGTGATCGTAATTTTGCATGTATTTTGTATTTTATTTACATGATCGGATTGTTATAAATTGACTTTTTAGGTGTGCCCAATTAAGGGTTAATTGACCACCAGGGGGCCTAGAAAAAGTGATTTTCTATCAGTGATAACGATAACAGGAAAGCAAAAGTCAAAAATGTATTGGACTAACGAAGGCTACCGAAAAGCTGATGTCAATCTTGTTGAAAGTTGTTGTGGAAATACTAAAACTGTTGCCACGTGTAATGGCCCTCTATACTGACACACACACGTAACAGCTGAATAAATAATGTTAAACTCTATTTTCCCAAGCAACTATTTCAGTTTGCGTTTAACACAAAACACAAACTCAATTACGGAGCGCTTACCTCACGGCGCACACCGGGAAGTGGCACACAATATCACCATACACTAAACACTTGACTCACAAATGCCTTGTAAGAAACCTTTCATACATTTTAAATAAGAATTACCCGGCCAAGTGAAGGAGACACCGCGAGCAAGTTATCCTCTGGCGTCTAACCATTACTCCGAGAAATGCCAATTTAAACTTGTAACGAGGTTTCCCGCGAGTGGCTGCGGAACGAAATTAAAAACTCCACTGAGCCAACGCTCGAATAGCGTCAGTGACTGGATGCGGCCTAACTTTCATCCTCACTTTGTTACGTACCTCCCTCACGGCAATTTTCAGCCTTTTGAACGAGAGATCAGGGTGCAAAAAGTGTGCCAACTAGTTTTTGCCCCCGTTTACTAAAACTTTCTATGGATGTAAAGAGCAAGGCGATATTAAAATTTTATGGACGTCTTCGGGATGCCGAATATCTGCGGTATCGGTGGAATGCTTTGTGGCTACGACAAAGTGCATGGAGCAGCATCCCTCGGTAGACGCACGGTATTATCCTGCCTATCTTGTGAAGTAGTAAATTATTGTGTGATTATCTAGGAAGACTTATTCCAAAGCTCTTTTCTATGGAAGTCAATCGTACCTATAATTCCTTAATTGAAAAATAACTTATTACCAAAGCTTGTCAGCAGCGTAGACTACAAAAAGTCAGCAGGTAATATTGTAGTCACGATATCCCAACTGCTAAACAACAAAACCGCACACAACTTCAACACATTGCAAATGTAGCTTAAAATACACCGCCGGCATCAGCTCCAACATTTTAAAGTACCGTAGTTCAAAGTTGTCCAAGTCTTGGCCACGTAAATACCACCGAATAAGTTTCGAAAAGTGCGACCAGACAGATGTCAGTTTAAAAACAAAGTTCAAGACGCTACAGCATGTTGCAAAACAATCCAGATGTTAAGACAGCGGCGTACGTGATCCGAATGGGAACACCCTTTACATTCCCGTCTCCAATAGTTGTGTATAAACGCGGTTATTGAATATTAAACTCACGAAATGGGATATTATGGGCGCGGAGAAGTTAAGAGTTTACTATGGAATTTTTTCCCTGAGTTATTTTTTTTTTATTTTGTGTGCGGAGGCTTACTTTTAGTAGTGCTCATTTTGTGGAGCGGATTTTAGGGATATTACTTTTGTGTTGACTTAGTATTTGGTTAACTTTACTTTTCATAATTTACTACATTTTAGTCCTTAGGTCCATCACGCCTTTAATCCCAATGGGTTAGGCAGAGGTGTACCGTAAAATACACCCATATTCCGCCAGTTATATTTTATGTCCGAAGTAATGGGGGCGAACCTATTGCCATCAACCGGGCACAAATCCAGACTTCGTGGCCGCTACTGAGAAATTCCCAATAGCACTTTGCCCGACTGGGAATCGAACCCAGGACCTCATGCTTACCAGTCGCGCTTGCGACCACTCGGTTAACGAGGCAGTCAGGGACATTAAAGGGACTTCTTATTGAAAGAAGACCTATAGAGGTGGCACTTCCCCGAACGAAACTTATGAGGTTATGAGAGGATTTTGTGTCCATCACGCTGGCTGAAGCCTGCTTACATAACATAACATAGTTTTTCCCCGAAGGATTCGACAGAGGTGTCTTATAATGGTATACTCACATTTGAGAGTTTTATTTAAATCCCATGTGATATACGAGTCTATTGCCATCAACCAGATATGGCTGTTGCTAGAGAACTCTTCGTGGGAAAACCCAATAGCATTTTGTCCGACTTAGGAATAGTACGCAGAAGCCCATACTTAGTTGCAGTAGCTCTAGTGACCACTGAATCAATGAGGTATTCACTTGCCTAAAGACGCGCGTGTTTGAAGTTCGAAGTCACAGAATCAGTTACAAAATTCTTCTAAATTTTTAAATTCAAATCACTAAGTTATCCAATTGCCATCTCTAATTCGGAGTTGGCAATAAAAACTGACATAAAACACACGTCCGAAGACACAACATCAGTTTGCTTAGCTCAAAAGGGTCGTTTCATACGTCCGGTGAGCGTGTTCTCGCAAGGAAGATGGTTGGCGTACGTGTCCGGCATTCCGTCCGCCCGTCCGACTGTCCGCCTGTCCGGGTTTAACCCTTAACGGTTTTAGATTAGCCCGTATTCTTGGAGTGTGACGAGAAACATAACTGTGTACGAGTGTTATGAATTTCGACGTAAGCGATTTTTCTTTCATTCAATTTAACGGCTGGTTGGGTTGTTTCGTTTTTTGTTTTATGTGAGTGCTGTTAAATATTTTTTGGTGTTTTGGAATGATTAGATTTTTTTACTGTTTGTACGGGACTTGGGTTGCGCTGTTGTCAACTGCCGGTCATTCCTAAAACCCGTATCTATAAACAAATCAAAGTGATTACTTGAGTAAAAGTTATAACTTAAGATACGATTTTTATTCTTTAGTTTAGTAATTGCTTGAAGTTAGAACTGTCAAAAGTTAGAATTTATAGCTTTGGTTTCTTTGAAGGTTCTTACTTCGTTCAAATTCTTGTCTATTGCATAAAAATGGCTGCATAGGTAAGTTTTACTTAAATTTAAGTAGGTAATTACTTTAATTTTCCTAAAGATACAAGTATATATCATCTACCTATTTGTTATCTTTTTATTTTTGAACTTTATTTTAAAAAGTCTTTTCATTGTTTATGGATGTGTAGTAGATGAGTGTAGTATTTTCAAAAACATTACCTGGCCGTAGTCACGAAACTTGACATATTGCATTCTGGGCAAAGTTTATTCAACAAAAATGTTTCATATCACACCCACATTTGCAAGCAAATAATAACCTGCAATGGCGCGGAAAAGCTACAGTCTACATTCAACGATTAATTCACCTTGCAACATTATGGTAATAATGTCACACTGCAAATTTTCACATTATCGAAACATTTTCACGTACATTGCGGAGTTTATCGCGCCTCGTCATGCGAAACACGGAACTTGGGGGGAAACAGGCATCGCCGTCGTGTATAAAACCGATCTTGATACGGCGTTTGTCGTGTGAAAAGAAAATTGTACGTTCTTATGAATGTTGGTTCGGAATTTTAGTGGACTGTTGTGTGGGTAGAGGCTGTATGATAATGTGATATTTATAGTTTAACACTTTCGATTTGGTACTTTAGAGTGTTTGAATAACCTTGTATACAAGTAAACATCTTGAAAGACTAAATGGTTGAGTAACACACTTTTTTAGCATGAGAACGTCGGTTTAAATATCCACAATCATGACCAAGTGATTGTTGAATATTATAAGTTTTCGCCTAGGTACTCTTAAAAACCTTGATATAATAAATGGCGGGGTACAGAGCCCTTAATACGTAAGTTGGTATGACTCGCAGTTGTTTCATTTCACTAAGTAAATACACTTTCTTGATAGCTGACTAAACGAAATAATTAATAACCACTGCTTCTGAGCAGAAAGCACACTTTACACAGGATCTGATATTCTAGACATTTCTCCAGAGTGCATACCAGCATGAAAAATCGTAAGAATTCAAAGCACGGACTTATTTCTTTTTAATTTCTCCATCAAAGAACACAAAAACGAATAAGAAATGCAAAGCGGAGCAACAAAACATCACAAGATGCATTCCGCATTTTAACGGACGAGAGAAAATATTAAAAAGGAGATTTAATGCAAAACAGGCAGGCGACAAACAGGACGGTATGCAATCAACATCTCATTAGCGGAGTTCTTAATTCCTGTGTCTCCCGGGACTCCCTCTGATTTCTTCGATAAATCGTTTATTACAATTCCCGTTTTGTCGCTCCCTGCCGTTCTTGTCTCGCGAATATCAGCGTTATCCGATCGGTGATTATGTTAAAAAATTGAACGAATTTAGATTGGATTCGATAGAAAGTAAATTGGGGAGTCGAGGAAAAAGTTTAATGAACTCACGCTTCGCGAGTTTGAAAAATTCCGATTTGTCTGACATTTTTTGATAGCTACATAGTTGTTAAAGTTACAGAATGGGAACATTTTGTAATTTAATGTCGCTGAAATTCTGACCTTTACGGACAAAACACGTAGTTGTATGAAATTGCTGTAGATACTATTCTACAGGGATCCAACTAACTAAAAGCCCCTTTTCGTAATCCCTGACTCACCTCTTTTGAGTCTTACGAAGAGATAAGGGTCACCTAGTCCTATTAGCAACATTACATCACGCCTGTAATCCCCGAAGGATAAGGTAAAGGTGTACCTAATAGTACACCCACATTTCGACAGTTATGTTTAAGTCCCATTTAATGTTTAGGGGGTGAGCTGCTGCCATCAAACAGGCGCAAATACAGACTGCGTGATTGCTACTGACAAATTCCTGATGAAAAACCCCACAACACTTTGCCCGACCTGGGAACCGAACACAGGACCTTATGTTTAGCAGTCACGCTTGCGACCACTAGACCAACGAGGTAGTCCTAGTTCCTGTAAGCAGTCGGCAAATAAACTGCGTAGTCACATATACTGTTTATAATTATATACTTAAAATCAACATGGCAACATTACAACGCGTGTACCAGGCTGGCAGAGCCAGTGCGGAGTAATTTAATGAGTTGACCCGTTAATTGGCGAACAGCTGGTTCCTACAGCCAATGTTTAAATTAACTGCCTTTTGTGTAGGGCTGTTAAGTTCTGACGGTTCTAATACGTGGCGTGTGATGAGGGATGTTATTTATAGAAATCATTTAGCACTAATTAATCAATTAGTTTTCACTAAGACAACAAATAACTCACGTTGCTAAAAAAGGCACTGAGCAGTTGCAGCTGGATAAATCCCACGACCAGAGTTCCACGTTCAAAAAAACTGGAAGTTTTGGGGAGAAGCCTTTGGCCAACAGTGAGCTGACATGCCTATTAAAATTAGAACTACTATTGGTACGGTGATACTTGCACTTACTTCCGTTATATTTTAGAGAGTGACAACCCTATTTTAATCGCGCTCTTCCGATGTTACAGTTTTCCAACTATCGCGTAAAATACCCGCTTGTTTTTACAATAAAATTACGAATAATTACGAATTTACTGAAGTGTAACAACCGAAACACTATCTTGTAATACTTCGTCATTATAGGGTTATTTTTTGGTTCGAAAAAATGTCAAATATTGCGTTAATGTTAATTATTGTAAAACTTTCTCAACCGTTATAATTATTACGTATTTAATTTTAAAATGTATCATTCTATCAGAGAGAGCAGCGGTGGCCTAGTGGTAGCGACCCCGACTTACGAACAGTAAGTCGTGGGTACGAACCCAGGCAGGCGCATTACTTTGTGTAATTTATTTCATCACCACTGCTCTCAAAAACGGTGAAGGAAAACATCGTGAGGAAACCGGCATGTCCTAGAACCAAAAATTCGAAGACATGTGACATCTACCAATCCGCACTGGGCCCGCGTGGTGGATTATAGCCTAGCATAGCCCTGTCATAGAGATGAGGCCTGTGTCCCAGCAGTGGGAACATTTATAGGCTGATGATGATGATGATCATTCTATCATCAGCATCTACATTGCTTTTCCCACTATGTTGAGGTTGGCGTCTAGTCTAACTGGATGCAGTTAAATACCAGTATTTTTCATGGAACGACTGCCTGTCTGACCTGCACCGCCCAGTAACTTGCTAATAGTAAGACTGCTTGTCAGACTTAGAGGCTCCTGACTACCTGTTACGACTTAGTAATTGTTCAATGGTTCTATGGAATTTATTTGCATTGGTTTTTTCAGTCGACTACGATTTATTCTTGCCAAAATCTATCAATGAGTAATTAACGCGTGACTGGACTGTTTAAATTACTCCAAATGGTCATTATGTGCAACATAAATATTAATTCTTCATTGAATCCATAGATAAATTCGGCCAATGCAAATAAATAGTAGTTTAAATTCATATTACATAGTATTGAAAACAATCAGTAAATAAACAGACTGTTTATAATGAACCACGTTACCTTGTATCGTTTGTTCGTTTCACGGCAAAACATAGAGAATCTAACTAAGTACATATATTGTAATATCTAACACACTGTGTAACTACCAATGTTTACAAATAAAAGTATTAAAAAAATATTCTATTTTTCTTCTTATTTATTTCATGATAACATTTTAAATAAACACAAATTTTACGTGTGTATTGCATTGAATTGTTATTTTATTCTATTGCGGCCATAGAATCATTTCACGGCACGGTTGGCGTAGTGACTGAGCGATTGACTAGTGTGTGTGTGTCGCGGGTTCGATTCTTACACGGAACAAATATTTGTAACTTACAGGTAGTTGTTCCGAGTCTGGGTCTGTTTGTGTATGTGAGTTTAAATGTTTGTAAACGTACCCACGATAGAGGAGAAATTCCTAGTGTAGGGGCAACATTTTTAAAGGAATAAAAAAACAAAAATTGATCTTGAATAGGCGATTAAACCAAATCAAAGAAGGATTTCATGGTTTGTATTTTTAATAATTTTTTGACTGTTTGCTAGGCAAGCTTATTCTTTTCAATATTGGTTTTTTGAGTGATCCTATTGTCTTGTGTGTTGCAGAGAAAGAATGACCACATTTCTTTCGCAACCATGGGGTATTAGCCCCTTTGTCTTCCACTTCTAGCTTCCTAAACTTCACATAACATCACGCCTGTCCCAGGGGGTATTCCTCAAAGCGCAACTATTTTTGAGTGCAACCAACTAAGCGCAACTAAATTATTCCTCGAACCGCAACCATTTGTTGCGCTCACAAATTCAAATTGTTCGAGGAATAATTTAGTTGCGCTTATTTGGTAGCGCTTAAAAACAGTTGCGCTTTGGGGAATTCCCCATCTCCGAGGAGTTTAAGCAGTAGTGTACCTATAGTGGTCATATTTCACCAGTCATGTTCAAGTTTCAGAGAGTCTATTGAAATCAACCGGGCACAACTACACATATTCGTAGGTACATTAAGTACCAAAAAACCTATATACACGAAACACATCATTAAAATAATAATAATAATCTTCATCACAAAATCCACTTACATAATAGCGTCCCCCAATTGCAAACTCCACGATCTTATTGTCAACATAATTTGCTCTAAACAGCATTATCAATCGAAAATTTCTGGAGGGATCATGAATAATTCGACGAACAAGTGAACTGACGCAAAACTTTTCTCCCCAAGCGTCTCAGCTGTAATGAATATACATCCTTTAAACATTTTGCAAACTCTATTGAATGGACTGAACGAATGAACTTTAATTTTGATGAAGTATTATGTACCGTAATTTGGGAGCGGGATGGGTTTTTGCTCGGTTATAGCACTCTATTACCGCAAATAGGTAAGTTTGTTTGTTTTGAATAATAGACTGTGTTGTTTTGTTGGATAGGGTGAAACATTTTTTTTTTGGGCTTCTGTTATTTATTTTAGTATGGATTTTGTTCTCGATATTATATACGTACCTCTACAGGGTGTAAACAGACTCTTCACGAAGCCGTCAACCAAGCATTATGTACATCAAACTAAGTAACTTTACGCAAAAATTAGTGCTGGGAAACGACTTTTTTTTTTGGGCTCAAAAATCACGTTTTACGGTAGGACTCAATGTTTCGCACTCAAAACATTGTTCTGATGGATGAATTGAATAGTAAGGGGGTCCTGAAGGTGTTTAAAATAAAAATCTTACATTAAAAACATGTATTTAAAAAAAAACTTGTGAAGAAGTTGGAACTTTGACCCCCCATATCTCCGTAACTAGAAGGTTCCCAGGTATGGTCTAGAACAAAAAAATGATCGCAATGACGGGGAGAACAAGTGCCTTTCGGCTTCGGTAAGAGTCTGTTTACACCCTTTATGGTCATTTTAAGAATGGCTGGCACATGATATACCAAAAAGCCTAGGTTGGGTATTATATTTCTATAGAGACATGTTATCCTTCATATTTATTATAGTTATGGACAAAAGCATAAAACACTAACTTTGGAATTAAGAATAAAAAAAGTTTAGGCATAACCTGGGCGTGCGTACATGTGAAAATATAATTCTATACTAATTACCTATACAACCTAACCTCCTAGCTCCAGCAGTAGATTAAAAATAATAACCTAGCCTTGTCAATATCTGACACTTAGCTAACTTCAGGGTGTATGTTGACTAGCTAACTTCAACCTGTTACTTTTGTGTTACAGTGATGCACGCGCATCTTAAAATTTCACTCTTATCATTTTTTTATAACGCGCCTAAAGAAGTATAACTTCAAAAATAAATTTCTTACCGAAAATCTTTACACATTTTTACACACGGGTGAAGCTACGGTCAATTCTAGTGTTGTATATTTTCATCCCCATTAAGTCCAACACCGGTAAACGAGTATTGTTACAATTATTTTCTTTCATTTTATTTGCGTCATATTTCAGGAGTGCTGTAAAAGCATCCGTTTTTTTTTCATCGTGTCAAGTGTTATTTAGTTGTTGCACATTGCCAACACCTAGGTACTAATGAACATGGAGTTCCGTGTTGACAAATAAATAAAGAAGCTAGAATAATAGACGGGAAAATATGCAAGTTTTATTAAAATTATTCCAGTTTTAATGAAGAATTTGCGTTGGAAAGCCTCCCACTAAGTGGACCGATGACCTGGGGAAAGTTGCGGGGATTCACTGGAGGCGAGACACACAGGACCGGTCAATGTGGCGACACTTAGGGGAGGCGTATCTCCAGCAGTGAACGTCCTCCGGCTGAAATGATGATGATGATGATGATAGCAGTTTGTTGACGTTTTATGGATAAGATTATGGGAAGACCAAAGAAACGATTGCTCCGCGTGGGTCCGCGCAATCCCTGGAACACAGATCCACAACAAAACGATATCAGGCGTTTTTTTTTACATAACTTTAGTTTAGTTCGCGGATCCAAGTTCCATACCAAAGGTTAACGAAGATATCGCTAGACAGGGGGTTACTTATAAGATAAAGAATAATAGAGAAGTATGAAAGAAGAAGATACGATTCGCTGATCCCAAATAAAGGGTCCCCTAATTGGGGTCGGTGTGGGAAAACTGATGATCAAATGAATTTGCTCATTTCTTTTATAAGTTTTGGTTTTTTCCATATACAATTAATAATAATTAATATTCATTGATATAAAGCAAAAAACGTAACAAGAACATGAAATATAAAAATAATCCTAAACTGTGGATAAGAAATTCGATAAGGTTATTCATAAATTGAGAATCTTAACTATCCATTAAAATTGATTGTTTTAACGCTGAAATGTTTTGATTACCTAGTGAATGGGGCTTATTTTTATATAATAAATGAACTACTTTCACTTGCCATGAAATCTCTGTTTGCCATAATTCGACAAAATGTGATTGAAACAGTTATTTTTTTTTCGTGATCATCAGTTTCATTTCCTTTGTAAAACTTGGTTTTATTAGTAGGTATATAGAAATAATAAAAAAGTATAGAAAAAGAAGACATGCTGCACTGACCCCAAATAAAGAAGGAGTATGGGCGATACTCCAAGGGAGTAACCGAAATGATGTTGCAATGACATCACATATTACTCTTCGACAGACCAAGATTCTCTTTGACTCCAATGAAATAAGTAAACAAAGCCATCTGATCAAGCCATTCAAAACTGTCAACCCCACTAACTAGCAGTTCAAATGGAATGATGAATACGCAGTTTCCATGACCTATAATGTTCGAAAATGCATATTTACTGGTATAACGCCTAATTGAACCCCTACGATTATACCACGCGAATATGAAAGGCATTCCGACAATATGCTGACTCTTCAAAGCTCATTTGCAATGTAGCTGATAGCTCAGTGGAGCCGAATGGAATGAGGAATCGTTTGTGATTGGCTGAATGTTCTAACTCAAAGAGATTTCGATGATGTAAACAATGTTTAACTCTGATGTCAGTTTTGTGATTATGGGTCCGGTGGTCTTGAAGTGACATTTATAAACAGTTCCACTTCTTCTTTTATAACGAGATTTGCTTTCCGAATATTCACCACAGCTTACGCTGTGGTCTTTATTTCTATATCGCGTGGTTAATGCCTACCTGGTGTCAGAGTTTTTATGCAGCCCATGGGCTCTCTGACTTGGATATAAATGCCGTCGAGAAATATCTCTCAGGCATGCTGGTTTCCTGACGATGTTTTTATTCACCGAAACAAGTGATCATTTTACAATACGTACATAAATCTGAATTCAGAGTTGCATGTCTTGGGTTCAAACTCGACACCTAATATCACTGCTTATATATATGTTGTGGTATTAACATTAGATACACATTAGAACACAGAAACTAGGTTGGTAGTATGATTGACTTCCCAAGAACGCATACCAGATAAACATTTCGAGTTATCACTCGTCGTCGAAGCCTTATTGAACCTAATTTCTATATGATTTAACTCCATTATAGTAGTCTTTCAAATCAAATAAATCTTAAAAGCATTTACAACGTTCTAAAATTCAAGTAACATGGTAATAACACGTCTCTTCCTCAGCACCAGCTTCTAAAGGTTAAAGAGACCACGACAGAAACCAACTTAATAACTATATGCGCATAATTCGACAACCCTGTGCCATACGCGGAATTTTTTGCATAGTCGACAAGACAAACTCATCCAGTATGCGAAGTGTTTCATATTGAATAAAATTTGCATGTGACGCCGTGTTAGGATCGTGCCAAAAGTATGTCCGCACATTAAGTAAGGTGACCTACGACCTCCGTTAGCGATTTGGAACCGGGCCAGGGCAGTCCACGTAAATTTTGTTTCCCGAGTTCAACATTAGGGGTGAGGGGTTAAAAAGTTAAATATGAACCCTGTTACATCTCTCGTGACGGAGGTAAGTTATTAATTTACATGGCAGCTGAAGGTTAATCCGAGAATTTGTATCTTAACACGAGGTAGGGAGCTTAGAGATACATGTCAGGGGTTTTATTACGCGACTGTGTTTATGGTATGAAGGGTTATGTCATGCACAGCTTAGAACGAATATCCTGAAGAAGTGAGAGTAAATAAAAATTTAGTTCCGAAACAGAAAATGCATCCTCTATACATCAGAAAAGCTTTATAAGACTGAAGTGACATTTCAGTTCATTGAATAATAAGGAAACTCCATATTATATTCGAAACATCTTCATAAAACACAGCCAATCATAATTCAGAACATCCCACTTGTCGTATATTTTATTCAGAGCAAAATCCAAAAGTGAACACATAGTTTTACGACGCTGAGCGATGGCTTACAATCTTGGATAAAAAGAGTTACACAATAGTGATATCATAAAGTTGGCCTCATCCCGCGAACATAAACGGACAGCAGAAAATAAATCGAAAAGGCCATAAAAGCTCAACGATCGGGCCGAAATATCGGTCGTAATAACAGTACTGTCGTTAAAACAGAAAAAGAAAAAAGCCATTGGCGGCGTTATCAAACCGAAAACTAATTCAAAGTTCTGTCATTGTTTGCCGTCGGGGAGCGGAGTGAAGGAATAAAAAGCATCTTGTCGCCAAACGATATCGAGTTTCTTGAAGCAATTAAGATAAAACTGACGGCAAAAGCCGCTGGGTTGCTCACAGGGCCTTTGTTATACCGCGGTGGTAATTAACGGGAGGTCTAGCTGCCCGCATGGCCGCATGGCCGCATGGCCGGCGCGGATTTCACCTACAACCCCCTCATTTGTAACTCGCCCAATTAAATTTGTCCTCTTTTTAAACTTTTGCATTATTTTGTACTGAAATACCTTCGGGTAAATACAAATAAATTAAGGTGTGTTTGCAGTTAAATGTGTTTTAAAGTTGGAGAGTTCAGGGGTGCGACGCGAGACGGTTTTATGTAAGTTACGAAAGGTATTTGGTTCATTTATTTGGGAATTATTTTATTACAATTGAGATCAGAGTTTAAGAAATATATTGTGGAAGATAATTAGAATCTTTGACGAGTTGATAGGAAAGACAGAAAGCAGTATAGGAGGGAGACAAATCATTCCAATTCCCAACTACGTTGGGGTCGGCTTCCAGTCTAACTAGATGCAGCTGAATACCAGTATTTTACATGGAGCGACTGCCTATCTGACCTCCACAACCCAGTTAGTAATGGGTAATACGAAGACTGGTTGTCAGACTTTCGGGCCACTGACTACCTGTAATGACTGTCCAAGATCTACAATTGACAGCCGAGACCAACAGTTTAACGTGCTTTTCGAGGCACGAAGGCAACTCACTATGTAATGGGTGGCTACCTATCCACGGACCAAACTAGGCAAACGCAGTTTAATCTAAAGATTGAACTAAGCGGATGTTATCATTAAGCCACAAGCTCTTCAAATTTTATCAAAACAATATTAATTGTAAAGCTTAAATTTTTCTACTTTTGGGACACAGGCGTCCACTCCGTACGAGAGACTGGCCTCTACTAAGCATTACTGTAAAATACATACAAAGTTAGTCACTGTCGCCAAAGAATGGCCCCATCCAACATATTTATGAGAAATAACAACACAACATTACTCGTGGCCTGAACCTAAATAATAGAAACAGTTAGACCCGCAATAAGCCCTACCGTAATCGTGGTAGTGATCTCTTCCAGCATGAATAATATGAGGCTATTATATCAGCTGACACAGTAAGCAGGCGACTGAAATGTACCGCGCGATTTATAACTAAAACCTTGTTCACACCATGTTACATGTGCTAGGCGAGCTCAATGCGGGTGTTCCATGTCTTTGAATTTTTGCAGTGAAAACTTCTTTAGCATCGTTGTGATTTGAAAGTCGATGAAACGAAAAAGCGCCAGTAAAAAGAGACAGATACATAAATTCATAAGATTTAACGTGGGAGAAAATGAGATAGGAAGCATTATACAGTGTTTTTCTTGAAGCCAAAATTTTTTAAGGTTTCACTTCTACCACGTGTGAATTGCACACATGTTTTTATTTTTATTCTAGGGCATGTTGTTTTCTTTTAGAAGTACGCTTTCTTTCACCGTTTTGAGAGCGGTGGTGTTGTAACAATACAATTAAGGTAGAGTGCCTGTCTAGGATTGAATGTAGGACCTTCACCTCGTTAGTCGTTCTCCAGGTCTCTGTTCATTTCATCGATTGGGTCCTTTTTTTTTTTTTTGTTTTTTACGGATGGGAAATCATCAAATGACTTCTCCTGCTCTGGGCAGAGCGGAAGGGAGTGTCAGACTTGTACTGACTAAAACCCATCCATGTTCCTTCCTTGCCCTTTGTATTCCAGGGCCGCGGTATCTCTTTCGAACAGCCCGCAGCCCAATCGATTGTGTCTTTAGATAAAAAATGGATGTGACAACACTATATAACTACTACCCTCAAACGAACAGTAAGTCGTGGGTTCGAACCCAGCCAGGCGCATTACTTTGTGTAATTTATTTCATCACCACTGCTCTCAAAAAAGGTGAAGGAAAACATCGTGAGGAAACCGGCATGTCCTAGAACCAAAAATTCAAAGACATGTGACATCTACCAATCCGCACTGGACCCGCGTGGTGGATTATAGTCCATTCCCTCTCATAGAGAGGAGGCCTGTTTCTCAGCAGTGGGAACATTATTAGCTGGTGATGACGATAACCCTCAAATAGTTTTCAATTTAACAACATTCAGTTTTACATTGTGAAACAAACATTAAAGAGGCAGTTCTCGTATTCCTGAGGACGTTCACATTCTTATTGCAGTTCTCTTCTATACCTCAACAAAGTTATTAGTACCATTGTTTGTCGCTTACATGCAGAGTGAAATAAGTTTGCGATTAGATTGTGAACATTTTTAACATAACTTTACGGCTGTAATCCCCGAAGGGTTAGGCAGAGATGTACCTAATAGTACACCCACGTTTGGCCAGTTACATAATTGGCCTGACTGGACTTAGACATCTAAGTCCCATGTAAAAGGGGCGAGCCTATTACCAGCAACCGGGCAGAAATCCAGATTCCGTGGCGGCTACTGAGTAATTCCTGATGGAAAACCCAATAACTTTTTGCCCGACCTAGGACTCGACATTTTTAATTACCAGAATTGGATTTTTTCATATTAATTTTAAAATTTGGTTCCCAAAGCTCATGCCATGCAACATTTGTCACAAGATCTAGCGCAGTGTGTCCCAAGCTTTAAAGTGGTAACAAAATGTTGCATTATACTGTAAACAATGTGGGTCTCCGACAAAAAAAGATACCCACTACAGTTAATGGGTAGTCATATACCGGTGCTCAACCTAAGTGATGCCGCCAAACATTTTCAAAGCTATTTCAGGTACCCGGAAGATATATAAGTGGTTTAATGGTAGCGTGTATTAATAGATACTCGTATAAGTTTTAAGTTAATAGGTTCTGTAACCTTGGACAGAAAAAGATTTTGGTTAAATAAAAAAAATTGTCAAAGGTCATTGGGCGTAATCCGACCCGGTGACCCGGGGACATGAATGAAAATGGTATGAAATGAAAGAGTATTATCAATATGGTTCGTTTGGCACTAAAATGACATTGACAGGAGCCATGCAGCACTGTACAGCGTGTTCCAGAAAGGTTTAGTCATATTTCAGGATGTAATTTCTGAATCACACCCTAAAGTAGTTCAATTTGATGGTCTGCGATCAAACTGAATTAATTTCTCCATGGGACCAACATCCCAATTGAAAAAAACGGGTCTCCCAAATGTATGGGACAGTTGATTTTATTTCCCGATCTCCCATGGAGAAAGATGTTCAGTTTGATGGTCTGAATCACACCCTGAAATATGATCACATTTATCTAGTACACGCAGTATAAATATTTTTAAATGAGGTAACCAATGAGAGTCAACTTCGTGACTAATATGTAATAATCATTATTTTAAATGATAAAATATCAGACACCACTTATTAATAAAAATAATCTAAGAATAAATGAACCTCAAACATTTCATCAACAGATGAAACGAAAAGATTAAGAATTGTCGTCAGTTTTAGAACAATTCCACAATCCGCCTAAAGCCGCCATTTTGTATTTTAATTGTTTACCATAAACAACAGTCATCACACTTTTTTTTTTAAATGAGGTCGTTATAATATTTGTTTGTGGCTGCCGTGGAGTCAAAATTACCGGGGCCAGGCTGATGACCTCTGGACCCTAATTGCGTAATACAATAATTCTTTTGCAGGTTATTTATTTCAAAATGTACGCACAGTAACAGGTTTTGATAACTTAAACTAACATGGCCCTGTTGGGGTGCAGCACGTAGTTACATAACTAACTTATAGCTAGGTTATACTTAAATCCTATCCGTTAATGGAGGAAAACTATTTTGACACTGGGGACCGGTACCTATCTAAGTGTCTTTTGGGCAATCGTGAGTCTCTGGCAAATACATCCATTGCTTAACGTCATCAGGTGAGATAATAGTAAAATGTTCATCTTCTGCCTAGCCTTTTCCCAACTATATCGAGGTTTTTTTGAGTCTAACCGGATTCAACTGAATAACAGTTTACATGGGGCGACTAACTATCTGACCACCACAACCCAGTTAGTACTGAGTAATACGATACCCCTTGATAGACTGGTTGTCAGACTTTCGGGCCACAGAGTACATGTAACGACTGTCAAGTATCAAAGATCTATAAATGACAATCGTGTAGTAAAAGGCTCATCTATCTATAAAGTCAAAAAGTTATGTTTTAAACGCTTTCTTTCGGGCACAACCATATCCATTTAATTAAATGGATGAAACTAACAGATCAACATGGTTTCGAGTGTTTTAGCCATGTTCAGCAATTTTACTAAACAGGAGGAGTCCCTACGATATTTTTTTACGAGTAAAAAGTATACTGGATTTGTAAAAAAATATTCGGAAATTAGGCTGTTTATTGTTGAATTTTGATAAATAAAGGTATTGGCGACCCAGAAAGAGATGGCGAGACGATATGGACGCGTACCGCGAGGGCTAGTCCGAGGAGGCGCGGGAGACGAGCACGTGGAAGGAGTTCGGGCAGGCCTTTGCCCAGCAGTGGGACAACACAGGCTCTATTAAAAAAAAACAACGGGTTGCACTCCGGGAGTGCCGGCAGAAGTGAAAACTTGAAACACGTCATCTAGCTTAAACGCACACTCGTGCAAGCGCCCTGCGCCGCCGATCTGACAATCTGACGCGAGTTTAACAGTTTTTGGTTTTTACCCATCCCAAAAAGTGCACAACGCCACTGAAGAAGTTTTCACTTCAAAAGAGGTATTTACAACATTTTATCAAAACTAAACAAATTTAGAGAAACTTGTGTTGTTATGAAGTTAATTTCAGAGCAAGTGGGCCGTTCCTAAGTTAGTGATTATAATCAATCTTAATATCTCTTGGAGCAATTAGTTCGATGTTGCCTACTAATCGGATACACCTAGTTACTAAACCTCAAAATAAGCAGATAACTGATAGAAACGTGTTGAAAATTTTCAGATATCTAAGTTTTTAATATTCAAACTCAAACTCAAACTCAAAAGCATTTATTTCAATTAGACCATTACAGGCACTTTTGAATGTCAGAAAAACAAATAAGGCTAAGCTACAGTCACAGACACAAGGCAAAATAACTTGTGAAAGTACTGTAGTTGCCCATTCCAAAGCGTAGATCTCTATGGAGAAGAATGGGCAAGAAACTCCATGGACACTCTTTTCAATCAAAATATTGTACAAAATCTTGGTTACATCATTCATGTTGAGATTAAACATATGTGAGAACGATGTAGAAATACGTGCACGTTAAGAGCGTCCAGAGTAAAACATTATATCAACAATTTAAAAACAAAGAAATAATAGAAAATTAAACGATTTTTATCTTTCACTTTCGTTTTACATAAAATATCAATCTTTTGTGATCATTGAAGAAAGAAATATAATCCAATAAGCAATTAATATATTTTATTGAACAATTTTTGACAAAATTTGCTCGAAAATAGTGAGTACTGTGATCTCCAGGGTTCTAGTTATGTAAAAGAAACGCACACAAGACTTGCAAGTTGTAAATAAACAATGTTTTCATCGAAAATCACTTTTTAATTAATATTATTACCTAATACACTTCTGTCATTCATCGGTGCTAACTTTCTATTCTATCTTATATACGAATAGTCTGTGCAAAACAGAATAGCCATTAATTTAACCGCCACGACTATTCGTCGAATTTAAATTGGACAAATAGTCGTGGCGGTCGGTGGCAAAGCCATAAAAAACCTCTACTGTACCAACCTATAACAAAATCAAAATACTTATTTCAAATCAAATGCAGAGAAGAAACAGCTGCAAACTCCTAACCAACTAATCATACTGTTTTATTTCAAAATAATATTCATAGATACTTGTTAACATTTCCGTAGAAAATAACATCTAAAAAATACATCCTGTAACTTCTTGCTTCTAAAATTTACTTGTTGGTTCGCCTGCGGTATCTCCGCAATAAGTTTGGTACAGGGAGTTTAACTACCAGGTATACAAGTATATACATATAGGGTATACTTTAGGAAGAACTACTAAGTTTTCGCCCTGTATTTTGAACAGGAACGGACCGGACGCACGGGGGAAATAACCGTACGGAACCAGAATGGACATGATTGTGTTTGAACTTATACACTACAAGTTTTCGCCCGCAGCTTCGCCCGCGTGGACGTCTAAAATTATTCCACGACATTCTAGTAGGTACATGGTACAAACGCTAGCATGTCAAGCTACCCGAAACTGTCAGATTTTCCCAGGCAACCTTGAACCTAATGCTTTAGAGATAAAGTTGATAATCTATTAAAGAAATTCGACAGATTGTAGTAGCTTGATGTGCTGGTGTCTGTACAGAATAAAACTATACTGTGTTCTAACCCGGTTCATAAGCAAACTGTGTGCCAAAGGTCATTGAAAAACGTTCAGCCTTTCATCAAGCGTGAAAAGGTGACAGTCGGAGATAGTTTAATGTTTTTTATATTATTCTTCTTTCCCTTTTTACACAAACAGACCCGGAACCACTACCATACAAATATTTGTTCTGTACAGAAATCGAACCCGCGACACACAACAGCCCATCGCTTAGCCACTGGGCCAACTGTGCTAAAGTTTTTTTTTTTTTTATGTTCCCGCATTGGACTAGTCGAGGCACACGCGAGTACTCCGCGTCTGGACCCAGGGTCGATCTCTGGCGCAGACAAACTTTTACTTATTGGATTTTTTAATTTTCAGCAACACCACTGACTGATTCCTTCACTGGTTACTGACAATGTGTCGATTTTTTTTTGTTTTGTTTGCACGCAATGTCCTTGCTGCAAATAAATATTTTTCTTTCTTCCTTTTCTTTGTATTTCCCATGTGGCAACACATGGGAACTAAAACATAGCTGAGGAGCTAAGGTGGATGGCAGATTACACGCACTTTTTGAGGTGGATGTGAACCTATCTCTGCCTACCCCTTTAGAGAAACAAGCGTGATATACAACGTAATAAACACAAAACGTTTACCAATCCCATTATTTCAATATAAATGTCACCTAGTAGGACCATTTTACTCTATTTTTACTTTAAAACAGATCTTTGTTGAAAATCTTTTTCGCTATCAAAGTGAGATATCTCTTTGTAATCTCCGTGAATAATATTGGATTAACAAGACTTTGTTACTAATCCAGTTCCTTGGGCCGAATCCCTTTTATCCTATTGCTTGGTTCCAGCCGACCCAGTTATCCGTTCCCGAAGGTTAATTTAGAGACATCTTTTATGTTTAAAAAACGTTTGTCAATAATGAGCGTCTGTTTTGTTCGTGTTTTGGTTCCGACGCATTCATTTCGCGAAATGCGGCGGCCATTTTGAATAAACCTTTTTAAAAACGGAGATGAGGTTTCAGAATATAGTTGACTCAAAACGTATGATTGTTAATTAGTTTTCAGACACACATAAAACTAAAAATGTCTGTGTATAAAATAATGTGTGTAGTTGGCAATTCCAAACATAAAATGTAGGACACCAAAAATACAACGTACTGCGACTGTCTAATAGCACCCCACATCGGTACATCCGTATTAACACATACCAGCCAACTCATTTAATTCAAATCTATGTACATATACATAAAGTCTGTTATTGCCCGAACAATCTGCGTACAAGCCCATAAAGATGTTCATACACTGGCAACTCGTAGAGGGATTTTGTATTAAAACATTATGACAAAATTATTGCACACACTTGGGAAAGGCGGGAGCTTAAAATGTTTGGGACGTGACATTTTAGTTCCAGCCCGTACTAACGACGAGTATTTGACTCTACTTAAACGACACAGTTAAGTTACACTCCGTACGTACTTCTAAGCTACGAAATTATTTTATGTCGAAAGAGTTTTGCTGCGAAAAGTGCTCTGTGAAAGGGTATTGGTTAGAATGGACTGAACGAGGTCACAAACGCGAGCTGAAAGCCGATGAAATCGATAATTTAATAGTCTTGAACAGTTTTCTATGCTAACAGTAACTGATAGTGCAATAAATCTTGTTGAATATATCAATAACGTGAACAAATCAAGCTTAAATTATTCTGATAAGTACAAGTAAGTATGAGTTATAACTTAAAGTTTCTTCAGATTATTCGTACAAATTGAAGATTTACACAAAAAAAAACAGACTAATTTTATTAATGCAGAGCAGGCACCGTTAAAAATAAACCGCCAACAAAATTTCTGAATTCCAACGTATTCCAAGTATTTGGGACTTTTCGAAAACATTGCCTTGGTAGGTAATAGAATAGAGAATTAAAAATAAAATATATTAAATAAATCTTTTTTTTTTTTTTTGTTGTAAGTATTTGTAAACTATAAAAACCTGCCGAGATCGAATATCAACTTATGCCCGTTTCGTCACTGTCCCGACGTGACATCAAAAAACCAAAGACACCACCAACCGATTTACAACCGATTATTATAGTACTGATTCGTCATCGATGCTAAAGTATTATCAAATGAAGAACCCTTAAAATGCAAAATCAAACGATCACAAGAATAATTAATCTGAAAAAAAAATACGAAAACTTAGATCCATGTCATGGTCATGCTCAAAAAAACTCACAAAATTACACAATGGTTTTAAAACTGTACGCTCAACACCCCGGCACGCGACCTAGCCAGTTTTTAACATTCTAAACACCATTCAACGAGATAACAAGGAATTTTGACATTTCAGTTGTTAGCAGAATGTCCTTTGTAGTTCCCATTCCGTTTTGCTCGTCATTTAAGTACCGGATCCCAAGCATCTGCTCAGCTTTTAATTTTCTGAATGTCTGTAAAACAAACTGCCCTACCCCAGGGATATGAAAGTAAATGAAACACTGATGGCTCCTTAAATATGCCAAGTTTAGCGTTGATCGTTAATTTCCTCGGAGAATCTTGAGTACTAAATGGCGTCAGGGAATTAATACGGAAAAAGTTTGCGTTTCGACTTACCTTTGAAGAATTGTTTACTGCTCTTAAGCAAGTGAAGTGCTTTGCGCGTTATTATTCTAAGCTGTAGTACCGCTCCTACTATATTCGTACTGTCGTAACTTCAAGTGAATTATTCATCAAATTAAAGTCTCGTAAACTTGCCAAGCGAAGCGTTTATAATGTCATTTCGTGTCTTTAGTAATGGAATATGCCCTGTGAATAGTCCACAAAGCCAGTTTAAATTGGTTGTTATATATTTATGTTTTTCAACTTTAGTTTGTCTCCAAAACCGAGGTACACAAAAGATTGTTGTCCCACATAAGCACACTCCTGACCGTACTTTTATCAACAATCCCAAAATCCGAAATGATGACAGAAATGACTCTTAAGTCTTAAAACTTTGCTATTTTCCTCACGAAGGGTTCCGGTCTCGGGAGGTTTTGTCGCACTAACGCTAAAAGATTCAGGAGTTCTGAGTCCCCAATCAAGAAGTTTTCTATATACGACGATCCTCGAATCTGGCTTAGTTAGAAATCGGTTTCTTCGATTTGAACACAAGTTTGCTTTCTGACACCATTTGGTATATGAAATGGTGACAACAAATCTTACCACTTGCGTTATTTTTCCTAAATCTTGCGATACTTCTAAATTACCAGTTACTATTTCATAATCATAATTTTTTTCATGCATTTTGTCGCTATTATTTGTGCCTTGCGCCCTTCTTCTAAAGAATCATCTAATACAGTGTCGAGGACGGTGGGACACGATAGTATATTGTGTGGCGATTACGTCACGCTCTTTAGGGACGGGCTCGTTACTGCGAATTGTTACATCTTACTTTAGTGCTGTAAGCGTTATTAGTGTTTACTATTTATCGGTGTGTCGTGGAACTTGGAGATAGTTTTTTGCAGGATTTTTACTTTTTCTCTCCTTGATTTTTTCCTGGAATATACGATATAAATGGTCTTTGATACAGACAAAAAGACCGCAAGTAAAAGTATTTTTTCTACAACAAGAATGTTGTAGAAAAAATACTTTTACTTGCGGTCTTTCTGGCTGTGATCAACATAAGTACATACCATTATTTTTTTTATTCAAGTACACATATTACCAATGAGTCATTAAAATACATTTATCTACCAAAATACTGCTGCACGTTTACATTTAAATATAAAAACACAAACAAACCCCAAAAACCTACTAAACGGAGCCGAAACAAGTGTGCCTCCCAAAAAATCCGACTTCCCTTCTTTCCTTCAAATATCCGGGTCAGCCATTGTTCCTTTGTCACCGCACCGGACAGTCTTCAGACAAAGTTAACTTTGCATTCACTGCAGCCTGTATTGCACCGTTGAAACAGTCAAACTCCACTGTTCTCACTGCAGCAACCAATTGCAAAGAAACACAAAAGATATCTGACGTTCGCTTCGGTGGAATTCCCTCCTGTTTTTCGTTTGTTGCTCTCTTGGACCTGGGAAGGTATTGACCAGGAATGAGTAATCTTCTTGATGGATTTGTACCTTAGTCTTTATTAAAAGTTGGAATGGTGGCTTTAAATAATTATTGTTTAGCTGTGAGTTTTTTGCTGAGTTCTTTCTTTGATTAATAGTTTTAAGTGGATGGGTTTCTTGTTGGTTCTTCTCCATAGGAAACCTGTCTTTCTTTATATGTTTTAAAGTGTCCATTTAGGTTTAAGTTAAATGAAAAGAGAGGTCAGCAAACAGGGAGGGGCCTGCAAGGGTCGAGGCCTGCCAGGGCTGCGGGACTATTCGAAAGAGATACCGCGGCCCTGGAACACAAAAGGCAAGGAAAGAACATGGATGGGTTTTAGTCAGTACAAGTCTGACACTCCCTCCGGCTCTGCCCAGAGCGGGAGAAGTCATTTAGTGATTTCCTATCCAAAAAAAAAAGGTTTTGTATATCGGTCTTTATGTGTAGCCATAATGTTTGTTTAAAAACCAACTGCCCTTAAATTTGTTATTGCAATCGTTTCGCTTTTACTGGTTCACTTTTTAAGGAAGTGTCCAAAAATGGTGGCCCGTAAACTTAGACATATTTGATTGCAGTTGCATTCACTATGACATCATAATTCCTTAAAAAGAATATGTCTTCTTGCAAATCCGGTTTCACGCAAGTTTATGTCTTATGTCATCTAAAATGGGATATAGTAGTCATAGTTACCAAAGTGCGAGTCTAAGTGGATGCTATTCCGAGACTGTCTTACGTCGCCAGTCGGGTCGTTGAGCTCAACGAAATAGGGTTACACGATGACTGATGCAAGAGCTTGCCGTCTGCCGGGAGAGGTCAACTCAAAGCTATTTTCTCAAAATACTGTGCCGGATTTTGTCCTGAATTGCAATATGATTCTAGACTCTATTGCGATGGCAATACATTTAAAGTTTGCTTATTAACATGATATATTTATGTGCTGTGTGATATACACAGCACATAAATATTCTTTTTCCATATTCTTCTTACCAATATGTAGCCATCTGCATAACCCAAACATCTGCTTCGATTAAATCTTGATAGGTGCAAGTGGTTGTGCAGGATGGGCAGGACCGAAGGTCAAGCTTACCTTGCAGAGAGGCTCCACACTGGTAATCTGGTGGTTTCTTCTTTTTCCATACATTTCTACAGGGTGTAAACAGACTCTTCACGAAGCCGTCAACCAAGCATTATGTACTATCAACTAAGTAACTTTACGGAAAAAATATTGCTGGGAAACGACTTTTTTTTAGGTGTGAAAAATCACGTTTTACGGTAGAACTCAATGTTACGCATTCAAAACATTGTGCTGATGAATGGATTTAATAGTACGGGGGTCATGAAGGTGTCTTAATTTAAAAAAAAAAAAACATTAAAACATGTATTTAAAAAAAAAAAACTTGTGGAAAAGTTGGAACTTTGACCCCAAATATCTCCGAAACTGGAAGGTTCCCAGGTATGGTCTAGAACAAAAAAAATATCACAATGACGGGGAGAACAAGTGCCTTTCGGCTTCATTAAGAGTCTTTATACAACCTTTATTCGCCGTCTTTTTTACAGGCTCCTTTTCTAATCTTCACATTTTACACTAGGTATTTAATTTCTTACCAGTCATCATAACAAGCCTACATTATGTTCCCACACTGCCCTCCTGTCTGTAAAAGAGCGTGGGCCGAAATATACAAAGCCAACCAGCGCCTAGTAAGTCCAGCAACCATTACTCTGTCACTCACTATACTGCTGCCCATTTATCCTGCCGCAGAATAAAGGAGGTAAGGTACCTACATATTTTATTTAATACAACAAGAATAAATTGACCTTTAGTCTTAAATTCGCGTGTTGAATGTAGTACAAGCACGCGCCACGAAAGGTAGGTAATTAAGTTTATTTTAATTTTCACTCATTGTGGAACAAAAGTGAGTGATACTATACTCCCACACTTCATTATTGTAATACTTAACCTATAAAGTAACATGTTTTATTCTAATTATCACGGGATATTTTTTATTTGGATTTACAAATATTTGTATGGCCAACAGATAGTTGTTCCGGGTCTGGCTGTTTGTGTATGTGAGTTTAAATGTTTGTAAACGCACCCACGATACAGGAGAAATTCCTAGTGGGGGGCAACGTTCTAAAAAAAAATATATATATATAATCGTCTGCCTCGTTGGTCGAGTGGTCGCAAGCGCGACTGCTGAGCATGAGGTCCTGGGTTCGATTCCCAGGTCGGCCAAAGTGCTATTGGGTTTTTCTATTAGGAATTTCTCAGTAGCAGCCACGGAGCCTGGATTTGTGTCCGGTTGATGGCAATAGGCTCGCCCCCTATTACATGGGACTTAAAAAACAAAATGGCAAAATGTGGGTGTACTATTAGGTACACCTCTGCCTAACCGTACGGGGATTACAGGCGTGATGTTATGTTATGTGTTATGTTATTATAATCGTATGTTGCATTAAAAGTCAGGTCGCTTGTATTTGAGATTATTTTAGTAATTTGTATTTAAAGTAGGCTTTCTGATGTGGAGCGAGTAGCATCAAAATATCAGTACATATTATATTATACGAGTTACCTTATCTTTTATCAAGTTAGACTTTGGTCTGTTAACTTCCAACGGTTTTTTGATGAATTTGGCCATTCAGGTTGATCATGACCTGGGTCTGAACATAGGACTTTTAGGATATTTAAATTTACTGTAATGTAGACAGAAGTAAGTAGATAATCCAATTATACATACACAATTATAGACAGCTTTCATTCATATTGCTAAAATTTCCTCCGTACGTTATCTCTCGATGCTCACAAATTAGCGTAATGCAAGCTACCTGCTTATTTTATTCCAAAATACTTGAAGGATAAACCCGAGTCAGGGGAAGCAGAAACAAATTTCCAATCTAGACTCTTAAATCCGGAGTTTCGACTGAATAAAATAATTTATCAAAGCTGCTGGCTTTGACCATCCGACAAGCAAAATCTCAGCTAAACGAAATACGTTCATTCTATCCCACATACGTACCGACTAGTTAAAAATAAACGTTGATATAACAACAACGAATAACCATTCGTAACTCGTATTCTCTCAAGGGGCAAATTGAAAAATTCCTAAAATAAAAGCGGCTCGGAGAGCTAGAAAATCCTAGACAGGGGCCAGTCCGTGCCTCGGACATTAATCTTACCGTTCCGCACACGTCCCCGTTTGCTAAGTAACGTACGACTCGTCTCAGTTTTTCCGAAAGGAAAGATATAATATCGCATTAACAGGAGACAGATGGCAACATTACGCAGTATACCATTCCTCGGAGGACGTTTAAGTTGTGAGACACGTAAAGTGTTGCCATTTGTTCACTTGTAAGTTGTGTTTATTCTTTTTCTCTTCCGTATCCTTTTCGGTTGGTTATGAGTAATGGAGGGTTAGACCCCGAGTGACGTGAACGGGCAGCCCTTGACGTGAAATACGTTCACAATGCGACAGGGATTGTTGCACTCTATTGTAAGATTTCTCTTTGGGGACGTTACACACGTTCCATTAGACATTATGTGATCTCTTAATTGTGTTAGTTTGTGCCTTTGTGGGTAGTGTGTTAGTTGAAAAGAAACAGTCTGTGTTGCATTACGCACTCTTACAAACGTGTGTTATAAATGAAAAACAATTATTCGGCACTTTTTGTATTTCCTTGTGTCTCTATATAAAATAAAGCTAGTCATGTTCTGATACCTACATCTCAAACTGAAATTCAGTTAAAACGATTGATTTTGACAGTCATAAAAGAGTCTCGGTTTTTGCACCATGCGTAATGTACGTTTTAGCTTTTAATGTGTTACAATCCCAGCTTACCCACAGCTCGCAACCCGGATTAATGAATGTGACGTTTTTAGAAATTCCTAAAATTTTGTTTGCGTATCTCTGAACGAACATATTCAGCAAAAGCTGGGATATGACAAATAAAAGTTCACGCCCTCGTATCAGATGCTGAATTTCTATTTCCGTGCGGATTTTGAATAAAATAAATATTTCATGTTGAATTTCGGTTCTGTTTCAACAGTTTAAACGTCACTTGTTAAATTATTTTAGGCCGAATGGACAAGTTTATTTTAGTTAGTTTTATTAAAAATTGGCATCGCTGCGCCAAAAAATCAGAACGATTTAGAGAAAGCTGCCAATAAAATAAGTCAGAATTTGAACTAGGTATTGGAAAAATTGGAAGCGAACTGTGAACACATTGCCCGAAATCCGGCCTCACTGTTCCAATAATGCGCACTACACATTGATTAGGATCCGGCCCGAATACAAACAGAGAGCGAATTAAATAAAAACGTGTAATAAAAAGTTTATCTTAGTATGGACCTAATGTTATTCCGGGAGAGGGTTTTAACCCTGAAGACGTTGACGATATCCATTACCATTCAGCAGTAACCCCAATAAGAATAAAGAAGCTCGAAAAATAAAAGACTGGGTAATTGAATCCCCATAATGGCATGGGTAGAGAAATATATGTAGATTACGGTATTCGGATGCGAGAACATTGGGCGCTATACTGAGATTTTACACTTCGCCGATAGCTGCCAATCCCTCTAATATTATTATGGTAATACGGCCAATTTCAATAAAAGCGTTCGTCGCAAAAGACATTTTCTTTTAGACGCTATGTATAAATCCAGTAGACATGTGCCCGTTCTTCAGACATGGGTCTGAATTTGTAGCTCATATACGTTTCACGGTTTTGGGGTACCGTATTTTTAATGGACCGAGAAATTAATTGGTGGAATATGTTTTCGCTGATGTTGGTACCGGGCACTTATTTCTTTGTGTTCGCGCTCGTTTCACATTTTCCGATAAACACAATTCGATGTATATTTACATAATTATAGATTGGGATTGAGTTCGTATACGAAATTGAAAACAAATCTGCTTACGTAGGTAGTGTTCTGACAGAAGATTGTTTTGATAATTGCTTGAAATAATTGGGGTATTGTTTGTCTGTAATATTTACTTTAAAGGCTCAGTCAAACCGGTAGATTACAGACCAGACACTGACAGATACAGTCGACCCAGGCAACTGGTATGACCATCGAAGACTTTTCGAATTCATTTGTTATTAAAGTAATACAAAACTTAAGTAGATTAGTACCTCTCTACATCCGTTCGAATTACAAAATAATGAATAAAGAAAATACCACAGATATTAAAAACAAGATATAACTACGAAAATACTACTTTCAAACCTTTTGCAGAAATTAAATTAAAATAAAACTTTAGAAAAGTAAACAACGTAAAGTTCTCAAGAAACCATAAAGAGGGGTAGTTAATAAAGTGTTTATTGCCGGAGGCTCCGTATCGCGTGTCGCGTACTGCGATACGTCCCACGGGGCTCATGCCGCATTGGCGACACTTCTAGTTTTAATCTAATTATCTTTGATGGCGCGATTAGTGGGTTTGATTGTCAACAAATACTTTTTATTATTACAATAAACTAGCTTCGGAAATAGTGTAGACGGTCGATTAGTTTTAGAGATAACTCCTACATCCAAACTTTATGATATTAGTATAGATTACATATATTACACAGTATGAAAACTTTAATACATTTTTTTTTATTTTACTTAAACGGCATGAATTTATTACTTAAGAATTTTTAAGATAAATAAATTTATTCTATCGTTTTCCTGGCGTGATTTTTACAACTTTATCAGATTAGTTAAACCGAGTTTAGTAAGCAAAGTCCTAACCTAAGTTATCTTGTGAATACTAAACTAGTCAATCCGAGAAAAAAAAACTAATTTCGTCAAGACGCGTAATAAATTTGTAGATATCATTCTTGCAGATGATTAAACAGCAATAAACATTTCTTTTTGATAGGTCAAGGACCTGTTTGTAACCAAATAAAACTCTATTCGAATAACGGGATAAAACCTCATTCGCCTGAACTATTCATGTATTCAGCGAAATATTTGAAATGGGTCATATTCTATTCGGCATGATTGAGTTTCCGAATAATCAAATGGTATATTAACGAAGTCCTTACATGAATGCACGTAATGGGAATAGTTATGGAATTTGGAGACAAAATGCCTACCCTTATTATGAATGGGAATATTATGTTGAAGTTGTTTTTGGGATTTCAGTAAGAATATTCTTACAGGGAGGACCTCGCGGCTAAATAATAACAGCCACACCGGTTGATCTTCAAGGTAAAGCAGTGCTTTACAGGGTCGGTCCGTGGATGGGTGACACTGAATCAGTGTTAATAAGAAAACTTGCTTTTGCATGATGCATTCATAATACTAAAAATATCATCCAAAAAAATCTTTCAAGAAACGATAAAAAGGAGTGTAAACACAATACGATGATAGAACGACTGTTAACTGCAACGGCGAAGCATGGGCAGCGTAGCACCTACGGCATGCAGCGTAGTTTGCGTAGCGAAGCACCTACGGCATGCGGCGTAGCTTGCGTAGCCTAGCACCCACGGCATGCGGCGTAGCTTGTCCAGCGTAGCACCTACGGCATGCAGCGTAGCATGTGCAGCGTAGCACCTACGGCATGAGGCGTAGCTTGCGCAGCGCAGTACCTACGGCATGCGGCGTAGCATGTGCAGCGTAGCACCTACGGCATGCACATGCGTAGCATTGCCGTAGCAAGACACGGTTTCAAGGGATCTGTGTCGTATTTTTTTATACTAAATGAGCTTAAATTTGGTCGCAATTTGCCCGATGATGCGGCTTAGGGTGGAAGCACGCTTCCTTAGAAGGAACCGATTATAACATTTTTCAGGCTTTTTGACTTCTTAGAGTTTTTGTGTATGAAGTTTTTCTTGAGTGACTCTATAGGCTACGA
Organism: Lycophotia porphyrea; assembly: GCA_950005105.1. Taxonomy (NCBI): domain Eukaryota; kingdom Metazoa; phylum Arthropoda; class Insecta; order Lepidoptera; family Noctuidae; genus Lycophotia; species Lycophotia porphyrea. The sequence goes on from OX465392.1 coordinate 1,463,858, forward strand.
GATTCATAAACAACATCAACAATTTCTTTCAGAGTATACAGGGTGTAAACAGACTCTTCACGAAGCCGTCAACCAAGCATTAGGTACATCAAACTAAGTAACTTTACGCACAAATTAGTGCTGGGAAACGACTTTTTTTTTGGGTTGAAAAATCACGTTTTACAGTAGGACTCAATGAAACACACTCAAAACATTGTGCTGATGGATGGATTGAATAGTAAGGGGATCCTGAAGGTGTTTAAAGTAAAAATCTGACATTAAAAACAAGTATTAAAAAAAAAAAAACTTGTGAAAAAGTTGGAACTTTGACCCCCAATATCTCCGTAACTAGAAGGTTCCCAGGTATGGTCTAGAGAGAGAACAAGTGCCTTTCAGCTTCGTTAAGCGTCTGTTTACACCCTTTATTATCGTCAACCCATTCAACAGTAAACAATTTCCGTCTTCAAAAAATCTACAACATTTCCTCTTCTTACACTTGATATTGTAGCTGCCACAGGAAATAAAAGAATATTACAAAGTACAACAGGCTCACTTTCCAGCGCAAGTCGTCAGTCATTTAAGGAAATGGCTTTCTGAGAAAGCTAATGTATCTGACATCTAGCCTGCTTGTTCTGTATTGAAATATATTAAACCTGACACAATGACCAGCTCTTTGTTCCCAGTGATGGGTATTATATTTATACCACTATTGTTTCTGTTTACTCTGCGTCTACACCTCTTGAAGGGTAATTGAATTTATTGTACAAACTAATTTAAAAAAGTCAGCTGTTACCTACAGGTGAAAAAAAAACAAATATTCAAGGAGGTGACTTTTTCCGCACTCATTTCACACTTGTGTATTTTGTTGATTGTTTTATTATTGTAGGTGCATTTTTTTGCCTTAGCATATAGTGTCCCACTGCTGGCAAAGGAAAGGCTGTGGGGCCTTTCACTCTTCTCTCAATGCGGCTTTCTACGGCCAATCGCTCACAGTCGTCACGCCAGGGTTTTTTCTAGATCTCCTTCGGTGACGACACCCGTCTTATGGCACCCACTGCGTGAGGACTCTGGTCCATCGGTCAAAACTGAATATTTGAATCACGATCGAAGAATTTGCAAGTTTTTTTTTTAACAGCCTTTGTGTCCCACTGTACTGTGCCAAAGGCCAATTCCTTCCACGTGCTCTTTTCATGTCATGTGCCTCCTCGAACCAGCCTTCGCGATACGCGTCCAGATCGTCTCGCTATTTTTTTTCTGGGCCGGCCTCGGCGGCGCCGTCCGTCTTCTGGCAACCATCGTGTGGAGACTTTTGCCCAGCGGTCATCGCGCATGCGGCTGACGTGACCCGCCCAATTCCATTTTAGCCTAGCAGCCTTCTTGCCAACGTCCACTATGCCCGTTTTGGAACGTAGCGTGGTGTTACGAACCCTGTCTTGTCTTTTGACACCCAGATTGCTGCAAGCAAGTAACACAATAAAATTAATTATCCCAAACAAACTGAACTTACTACATAGACTGCAAAGGCTTTGCGCACAAACAGCTGGAGTCGAGAATACTTAATCATAAGGAGTATCGATTTGCTCTTGAATGCTTTCATGAGTTTATAGGTAATGAAGCCATAGAACGTAAATAGCACAGGCACATAGCTGAGAGCTTAGAAATTACTGATGTTACTGCATTTCATATCATATTTGTTTTCCCGAAGGGGTTGGCTGAAGTCTGAAAACACTCGGACTTTGCCTGTTACATAATATAACATCACGCCTGTAATCCCCGAAGTGTTAGGCAGAGGTGTACCTAATAGTAGACCCTCATTTCACCAGTTATGTAATAGGGGCGAGCCTATTGTCATCAATCGGGCGCAAATCCAGACTCCGTGACTGCTACTGAAAAATTTCTGTTCAAATCCAATAACACTTTGCCTGACCTGGAAATCGAACCCAGGACCTCAGTCACTGTCACCCTTGCGACCACTAGACCAACAAGGAAGTCTTTGTCTGTAATGGTATCAAAGATAATTGGGCTTGTTACACTAGATTGTTATCAACAACTATTCATGGTAAAGTCCAAGATGGTATTTAAATGATAGTATTAATTTTCATGGTAGACAGTTTCTTAAAATATATAACACTTTGAACTCATGCCAGCCTATATATTATATATTTTTTAGGGTATATCCCAATGGCAACAAACGTGTTTTTTTCCGTTTGTCGCCAGTGGCTACAATCGGGATTTTTTTCCCATTTGTCGCTAGTGTTGATCAAATTGGACTTTCGAATGTCTACGGGACACGTTGCTTAATATAATTGTCTACAAATAATATCAAGAAAACTTTTCTACTTTGACTATACAAATCATACAATTGGCCAACGGGTCCAGTTGACCAATTCAAAATTGCATTAGGTCGACTGGACCCGAGGGTCCCGCGTGTCTGGGATCAGTTTACTAAAGGCCCATAATTCAATAATTTGAAAATGTAGTCATTTGTGCCTTTGTCAATTTATCGTTTATTAAATAAACAACTAGAACTACTTATTTTATTAGGATAAACTAACTATATACATTAATAATTAAAAACTATTAAACTAAAATAAATAAACTAACAAACAACTATAAAAGGGCATCGAAAAGCTCCTCCTCAACGCTGTCAGCTGGTAATGTGCCCAAGAGACTGGCGGCGTTGCCACGTTGTATGGCAACACTTAGCCTCTGGCTAAGGTAAAAGCCAGCCCTTGGGTCACGGGAAGCGTAAACTAGGCGTTTCGAAATTTCCTTAAATAGGCTATGAGCACTCGGACCCCACGGCCCCAGTGTTTCAACCCCAAACGGCTCGAAAATATAGTTACCACAAAGGTTTCTATATTTACGCCGCATGAGGTTCTCTGCAGCCGCAACGGCAGCACCAGCCTTGTGCCTTTTTCATTTGAGTTTGGGACGTTTAAATTAAATTAAGTTGTCTCAACGACGAAGATCAGAATACAGTTACCCAAGACAACTCATCATTACGCTTGCGACCAATAGACCAAGGAGACATTAATTTATACCATTATCAATTAAAATGTATCTATTTCATTGAACAATCTAATAAGGGCAAAGCACAACATTAATTCCACATAGTTTCTATGATCTGAGGTAGAAACTATTCTACGTACGTTTGTGTTAGTGTGTTTGAAACACTTACACCATAGCGTAGTTCTGTCTGTATGCAAACTTTATTAATTCAATCAGTTATCACGGAATATTGCTCGACGACACGTATTACACAAGGAAAACTTGTACCATTCATATATACTCATACTTGTACAGTTGCTAGAACATCTAGTTTCCACGGACTGACGAATTTCTCTGAATGATTTTAAACCATAAAATGTCGATTGATAAGTTCAAAATCAAATAAGAAAATTTGACAGTTTGTGGAACCGAAACAGAAGCAGATATTATAAAACGCCATTTGCTACGTTTAAATCACGCCTATAATCTTCGAAGGATTAGGCAGAGGTGTACCTAATAGTACACCCACATTTCGCCAGTTATGTTTAAGTCCCATGTAATAGGGGGCGAGCTTATCGCCATCTATCGGGCATCAATCCTGACTCCGTGGCTGCTACTGAGAAATTTCTGATGGAAATACCCAATAACAATTTACCCGACCCAGGAATCGAACCCAAGACCTCATGCTCACCATTCGTGATCCAACGCAACCACTAGACCATCGAGGCAGTTTCTTTCACAAATATGTTAGTATTCTGAGTATCTATTCACTCTTTAATACATTCAAATAAATTCGATTCTTAGATAAAACTCAAGCAGCACGTCACAACTATACAAAACTATTATGTTAACTATATAAGCTAGTCTTTCACACAATAATATTTAGTTAATTTAGTTTAAAATGAAAGATTCCCAAACTGTCCTGTGAATGGTTAAAAAAAACTAAAAGTACCAATGTAATAAGTATTTGGTAATTAATTCATCATTTAGAAATCTTACAGCTTTAAAAAAAGCAAACCTAGTAACAAAAAGTGAAAACCGGTTGTGGATCGAACTCGCAAACCATGGTTATTAATTTTGGAAATATTATCGCATTAAATAAATCAGGATAAATACAAAAAGTAAATATTCGAGCTGAGGTTCGAATTTGCAAACACCTATTCACAGGGCGAGCGCTGACTCGCCAGGCCACTTACGTCGGTGACAAATGGTCTAAAATAGCTGTTCTATTCTAATCATGTCATCATGTATGTTGACAGTTGTCGGTTGTGAAACAGTTGAGGAATATGGTGATAATGCAATATTGCTCACCCCCGTAAGTTATGAGCTTGATAATATATAGCCTATGTTCTTCCCCAGGTTGGAATATATCTTACCTAGTCGTGAAAAGGTAGTAAACAGACAGAGTTACTTTCACGAACAAAAACCTTTTAATATCAATATTGCTTACCTCCCATAACATACGGCGTGATAATATGTAGCCTAAAGCCTTCCTTGGTTTACAATTACATTTTTGCAGAATTTCAATTCAATTTATCCAGTAGTTTTGGCGTGAAGCCGTACCATACACACAGACAAACAGATAAAAATTCTAAAAAGTCACTTTTTGTCATCAGTTACGTTTTTCTAACAAAAGCCACTTATTTTTTCTCGAAAATTCTCAATGTACAGTTTTTCTTTCGTTACTGTTTTATTATATGTATAGATAAAACGACTGCCTATCTGACCTCCACAACCCAGTAACTAATAATACGATAACTTTTGGTAAGACTGGATGCAGATAGTAAAGTTCACCCTCATACAATCTCATAAAGAAAATAAACACTCATGAATAACAGCTGAAAAACCCATTGAAAGTATTTTATAATAATGAGCTTAGTAGACTATACTGCCAGTATTATACAAGCTCCTATTTTAGTTGAAGCGTGCTGCCGCATAAAAAGCTTTTGCAACACTGCTACCGATTTCAATATTTGCATTCCATTTCTGGGTTTGAATTTCACCGTACGGTTCGAAGGCAATTCTTGGCAAGTTTCTTATTGTTTCGCTCGTCTTTTGTACGCTCAATTATTATGTATTGCGTACATTTGTATAGTTTAAGCAGAAGTTGCAGCTGTGTTGCTAGTTAATTTAATATCTTTGTTTATTGTTGGCGTTGGTAAATAAATTCAAGTTCTGTGTGTAGTGTTTTGTTTTAATTGTATTAGTTCCTCTTGTGTTGGGCGAAACTTGCTGCATGTGTACACGTCTTAAATAATGATTTCTTAATTATTAACATGTAAGCGTGCCAGTTATGCTTCGCAATACACACTGGTATTGAAATGCTTTGGGTAGATATAATAATGATCAGTCCTGATATTTAATCAGTGATAACTATAACATAACATCACGCCTGTAATCCCCGAAGGGTTAGGCAGAAGTGTACCTAATAGTACACCCACATTTCATCAGTTATGTTTTTAAGTCCCATGTAATAGGGGGCGAGCCTATTGCTATCAACCGGGCACAAATGCAGGCTTCGTAGCATGCTGTTGAGAAATTCCTGATGGAAAAACCCAATAGCACTTTGCCCGACCCGCGAATTGAACTATAGTGATAACTATAAGTTGAAAAAAATTGATTTTATATAAAGCGACCGAAAAGTTTGTTAATCCTTTTAAAATTCGTTATAGAAACGCTTTGAAAGCAATTGCCATAAAGATACCAGTATTATGCTCATAAATAAATTCGTTGCCAAATAAACGAATTTTCAATGTCCTCCATTTAAATTGAAAGCGCTCTGTCGCACCCCATCAGGTGTTAACCGAACACTAGAACATTAGACCAGACAGAAACAAAAAAAAAGAAACCACTTCTCCCTCGCGACACGACCACCGCCGTTAAAATCTTTTGTACATAATACTTGTTCTCAAATATGTATTAATATCCTTTGTGCCCATAAAAAAGGGTTGAACATTAATGAGTTTTGTCTCGTGACCACGTTGTGCGGTAACGCTATTCCACCCTGGGGAGGTCATTAAAAACTTCGCTTAGGTAGGATAATATGGCCGTGTAGACATTTAACGGGCAATGCCTGAAGATTTTTACACATTTTACAAGGTTATTGTTAGTGCAAATACTAACTATTTTATTCAGAATCACCAGGAGACTCGCTTTTACTTCTATAATGCTTAATATTCTAGTTGAATACAGTAGATAAATGTATTCGTAAATCAGTGAGACTTTAATAGGTGTCTTGAGACCCTTAGGTCTACGTCTTTAGTACTAACTTAGCGGTCGGTATAGTAAAATTTAGTTTTTGCTCGCGGCTTCGACCTCGTTATGCGTTTTGTATGTAGCCTGTGACACTCGGGAATATTGTAGCCGTCCCGTTAAGGAAAATGTTTGAATCGCGGATCAGTCGTTTCCAATATTACCCCCTGCATACAAACTTACAAACTACCTCTTTATAAATTACTATAGATAATCCTTTTACAACCACTGATCTTACTTATGAATTTCACACATGATAGAAGTGAAACCTTCAAAAATTTTGGCTTCAAGATAAACACTGTATAATGCTTCCTATCTCATTTTCTTCCACGTTAAATCTTATGAATTTATGTGTCTGTCTCTTTTTATTGTCGCATTTTCGTTTCATCGAATTTTAAATCACAACGATGCTAAAGAAGTTTTCACTTCAAAAATCTGTAAGACGTAAAAAGTGTTATGTTTTTGTCTACTTTCTTGGTTTTTTGTGTGTATTGATGCTTATGACGTTCTTATTTGCGTAAGCGACGGCAAAGATAAGCCTTGTCACCGTGTCCATTATACAAAAACGCGTATTCAAAGACCAAACAAAAACCAAACAAAATGGACGTGACTTTATTAATATTAAATTGTGCTAATAAACTAAAAATTTCCTTTTGTACCTAAATATGAAGTTATTAAAGTACAACAAAGGTACCACAACACCACAAAATATTCTACCTCTTACCAGTATAGTTACAAGTCAGGCAGAACTCCTCAACTACAGCCAAATAACAAGTGCATTAAACCACCTAACAAGCACTAACAGAAATATATTAATTCAAATTGCAACTTAAAACATCCGTTTCAGATCTGCAAACTTGAATGCGGATGCAAATCCGGATCTCAAACGCTCCGTGGTCGTGACTGTGAATGCAGATGTCTGTTACATCCGCCGATTTCGAGTTACGTTGGCGACGTACTTGAAATACGATTTCGAGAGGTATAAGGACGCCGGGAACAAGGTATAAAAGTGCTTAAATTGTATGTTTTTTGAATGGAGAAACTGTTTTAGTTAATTTTTGGGTTTTTCGTCCTTTTTCATAGGCTTACATACATGTATCATCATCATTTCAGCCGAAAGATGTCCATTGCTGGACATAAGCCTCCCCGATAGGAGGGTTTTTGCCATGATCACCTCACTTGGCATTTGGGTTGGCGATCAGAGTACGGTTGTTACAAAAGCACAGAGAACGATGCTGCCCATTCCTTGGTAAGAGACGACCCTCTTACGACACCCACGGCAAGATATGGGATGTTGCCATTCTTTACGTCTGACACCATACAGAACCATACATGTATGTTAAAAGAGGTCCTGGGTTCGATTCCCAGGTTAGGCATAGCGTTGTTGGGTTAGGTTTCCATAATTAATTTTACAGTAGCAGTCACGGAGTCTGCATCTGTGCCCGATTGCAATAGGCTCGCCCCCTATTACATGGGACTTACACAATTGGCAAAATATAGGTGTACTATTAGGTACACTTCTGCCTAACCCATCGGGCGTTTACAGGGGTAATTTTTGTATGTATATTCGTGGAGGTTGGTTGGGAAAGTGAACCAGCCAAAATCTCTACAATGCCTCTAGTATAGTGTCAAAAGACGAGTTGGCATATCACATGACGTCATCATTATCTTCGGCCGTTAACTTTCCAGACGTGCTTATTACTTGAGTACAGGACCCTTCTAAAGATAATAACAATTAAAATTGTATTAATTATCATACTGTAACTAAGACCCAACTAAAAGTGTTTCATCTTAGTTTCACATGTTTACTTAATTATAGGGCTTCAAAACTTAGGCACCAGTGATGTAGGGTAACTAGGTCCTAATTAAGCAACTTTGGACTTTATTCTCGAGGGGTAGAGTGGAAAGCTAGTTAGAAGTTTTTCTGTTCTTTTTTTTTTCTTTGAGGCTTAAAGGTATCGAAAAGAATTTGATTAATGAAGAGGCAAACGATTGAGAGTAGCTGCAGACCTTTTTGAGAAGTTTAGTTGCTGAGTTTTGACTAAAGAGTAATGTTGATTTGGATCAAAAGTAGGCTCTAGTACTGGGCTCTAAAGTGCACTTTAGGAGTTCAGCGCTGAGTTTATCGATAAAAATCGAACGGTAAACAGTACAGTTTTAGTTAATACGCATAGACTAGCCATCTGAGATAAAAAAAAAATATTTTCAAGAAACCTGTAAACTGTGTGGACTGCGCCCAATGTTATGTTTGGTTATAAAGAGGCGTTCTGGAGGTTCTGCTTACCCTCGTGGGAAAAGTACTATAGAGGGATTTTCAGAAACGTATGCCTAAGTGTAGACGTCTTGAAAATGGTTAGTTAGAGTACCTGGAAAGTTATGGGGGAGGCCTTTACCCAACAGTGGGATTTATAGAGATAATAAAATAAAAAAGGTACAGTCAGCGTCACGATGTGGGTCCCTCTTTTGAAAGCAGGTGCTTTCAAAAGAGGGACCCACATCGTGACGCTGACTGTACCTTTTTTATTTTATTCGTTCCCAACTGGTGTACCCAATTGATGCATCCCACCGTACCTACCAGTAAAAATAAATGACTCTTACTAAAATTATTGTGAGGCGAGTACCTAGTGACAACGACAGGCACGTGTTTATACTCCTGGGTATAAACCGATAAATGATGATTATTTGTGAAACTAATTTTACTCTGTGGATACAATTATTATTTGTATCGCCTAGAAATCGTTTTCAAATAAATTTAATGTCACAAAAATTCTAACTCGAAGCTATATATTACTATATAAACTTTTGAATGGTTCAAAAAACAGTCAGAGAGTTGTATTAATTTTAAAAACGATTATATAAACTAAATGAATAACTAACAACAAACTTTAAAAGGGCATCGAAAATAGTGCCGGCAGAAGTGAAAACTTGAAACGACGCCATCTAGCTTAAATATCAGAAATTTGATTAGCTTTCTGCAAGAACGAAAGATAGCGTTGCTGTAAAATTTGAAACAACGCCATCTAGCTTAAATATCAGAAATTTGATTAGCTTTCTGCAAGAACGAAAGATAGCGTTGCTGTAAAATTTGAAACAACGCCATCTAGCTTAAACTACACGCGCACTTGCGCAAGCGCCCTGCGCCGCCGATTCAATCTGACGATCTGACGTATGTTTAACAGTTTTTACCCATCCCGAAAAGTGCACAACGCCGCTATAGAAGTTTTCACTTCAAAGAAACATTACAAAAAGAACAATATTTGTTATCATTACACTTACGCAAGTCAATCTATTTCCCAAAGAGATCCACCTACAATTTGTCAGTCATGTTAAGCTCTCACGAAATAAGTGGCGAGCCAAGTCCATCGGTTACAAATCCAGACTCTAGCCTGATACTGAGTTACTGCTGATTGAGATATCCAACATCACTTTTTCTAGCAGAATGGAATATACGACTTATACTTAGAAGCCGTCACTACATATTATAAAACAAAGTCCTCCGCCGCGTCTGTCTGTCTGTTCGCGATAAACTCAAAAACTACTGCACCGATTTTTATGCTGGTTTCACCAATGGATAGAATGGTTCTCGAGGAAGGTTTAAGCATATAATTTGTCAAGTTTTTGTTGCGGAACGGGATCAAAATTTCATGATTAGTTTTGGTCGCGATAACCGACATCCACGCGGGTGAAGTCGCGGGCATCAGCTAGTTAAATGATAAAAAACATAATTCGTGGATGACACGTGTCTTTTTCATGCTTTTTATCGGGTACGTCCCGTTTAGTAACTTACCCGTTTCGCAAATGAAACTAAAGGTGTATTAAACAATTAAAAAAAGTCCCCTTTCGTAACTAATTTAATCTTCATACATTGATTCCCGTTTCGTTAACCATACATTTTTTCTACGGTACAGTCAGCTCCCAAAGTTACAAGAAAACATCCCCGGTGGTACGTTCTTGTGAGGTAATTACCGACCTTTAAACGGGTGAAGCCATTCTCCTAAGCTGGTAGTCATAATCTTCCTGGCTTGTCCCTTGTTACTTGGGGTCGGGCTACACGTTTTTTTCTGCCATTCTCCCCTGTCAACCGCCACACACACCTTTTTACACCTTTTTCTTTCATAGCATTCCTCATACAATCCATCCATCAACATTCATATTCATCACTCTTTTAGTCGCATGCGATAGTACCTACCTCCTATAAATATTCATAAATTAATTTCAGAATGTTCAAACTTGTGACGAATCATTAAACTTCGTTTTATGTTAAGAGCTTTATGTTTAAGCAGCTTAGACATAAATAGTTTTGAATATAATTTCAGACTTGGGTAGATATGCCTCATTCATCTGATAATTTTCTTGAGCCTTTCAAATACTATCGTTGTTTTCCAAATAATCTTCTGAGAAATTATACTTGAATAGAGTATTATAAGCAATATTAATAAAGGATGTGTACTTGAAAGGCTCTTATACGCACGAGTATACAGGTTCAGAACATTAACGTGGACTTTTCGGAAATCGAATTATGGATCGACTTGTTTATTTATTCTTCAACAAATTTATATTGTAGCGAACAGTAGTTTTAACATAGATTATGATAAATTTCTTGGTACTTGGTACCGGGCAGTATTCAAAGAGTTCTTGAGATGCTGCTGGATCACTGGAACAATCTTCTTAGTTCAAAAATCTTTAAATATATTACCCTATTTTGTTAGTCTTTTGTTTATCTAAATACCTCCGTACACTCAACTGTATACAGCATGCTAGACACCGTAACCCACCCCACTACTTTAATGTGTACAAAAAAAAAACAAATGTTGGCAACTCAAGACAAGACAGTCGTCAGTCACTCGTAGTTATGAACTTATAACACTAATAAAGCTACCATTACAGACCAACTAGCCCCCTAAGTGGGGTCACGTTAAATCTGGAAACTTTCTCTCAACTCCTTCTGTGCGAATCGTTTGAACGCCAAGAAATGCGCCGTATGATCTTGTAAAGGTCTCTGCTACATTTAATTAGTGTAGACACTGTTGCAAAAGCGACGTCCTCAAAACCGCCGGGTTATAGGAATGTCTCGAGACACTGGGCGACACCCTTATAGGACGAAACAAGACAGTTGAATATAAACTTTAGTTAGAGTAGCTTCTAGGTTGGTTTTTGTTTGTGGTAATTTATATTAAGAAAAGGAGTGAAAAGTAAAGCAATTCATCAAATTGTAGTCACAATCACGGTCGAGTGACGAAACGTCTGGGGACGCGCTTTCTCGCGACGCTTTGTGGGATTCAGCGGGATTTGCTGAATTTATGGAAGGCAAGCTCGTTAAGTGCGAGTTGGCGATGAATACAAATCCTTCATGGTGTCATAATGAGGACACGAGCATGGCTTTATCTTGAGAGTACGTCGCCCTAATTATACACGCATTATTTTATGATTACTGAGCTTTAAAATGTTGATAGCGTGAAGTGACGTGTATTTGTGAATTGTTTTGGATGTTAAGCAACTTACTGATCTTACTTTGTAAGATAAATTAAAGAAGTGACATCATAACTACATGAATAATAACTTTTCAAAAGAGATTCATATAAATGTTACGCTTTAGTCAACTCTCGGGTGTACTAATTGTTTTTTTTTCGGTTGATGGTACGGAACCCGTCGTGCGCGAGTCCCACTCGCACTTGGCCAGTTTTTATACAGTAACTTACAAAAATAGTACAAATGCTGTGCTGAGAACTTCCCTGAAAATAAAGAACATGCGATAATGGCATCTTGCTAGTTACTAAACCTAACTATGAAGGTACTTAGTTTTCGTTTGGTAAAATACCAAAAATGTAATTTAAAGTTTGAAATTAACTCATTTTAAGTTTGGGTAGGCGATTTATGTTGCTTTATATAAGGTTCGCATATAAATAAGTGTACGTGTGTAAAATCACCTTTATTTATATGTATGTTAACATATATAACCACTTAAAGTTTGAAGGTGAGCCAAAACAAATATCGAATTACGAGAAAGGGCTCTTTGTTCGAGAATTCATTAAAAGTTTCAATTACCGAAATACATACGCGTTACGACATTTAATGATTGGTCAGGCGATGTGGAAGCACCTGAGGCTTTTTATAGTATTGGAAATTTAAATACCAACAAATAGTTTGCCAAAAAAATTAGATAAAGGGTGTAAACATTAAAAAAAAAACAGATTTTTAATATTGGACAGTTTATTTTTATAAAACATGTAGTATATACCAATAACCATTTGCCATCCCATCTTCCTAGCACCGCTGGGGCAGCTGCTGCAGATGCTGAAAACCTCAAACCAATACCCTCATTGGTGGCTATGTGTTTGAGCTGTTTGGGGTTAAAACACTACGGCCATGAGGCCCGAGTGCCCACCTTGTCTTTCGGGACATCACCAAGCGGTTGGTTGACTTTTCTCGTGATCAGAAGACTGGCCTATTTTTTGTTCTAAGAATCAGCATTGCCATGCAACGTGGCAATGCTGCCAGCCTTCAGGGCACTATTCCTGTTGACCGCAATGTCGACGATTTTTTAGACGCCGCAAATGTTTTTCTTTTCTTTTCTATATGTACGTACGTATTTTTATTAATATTTTAAGTTTCGTTATAGATAATTACGAGAATAATTTGGCATTCTCAAATTCTATCTGTATATCCAACGGGTTCCCTAGTTAGTGGTTACTATCAGGGAGGTACCGTTTCTTCAGTTAGGCAAACAATCCTTTGTAGAAAATACTAGCAGCACAAGCTTCAACATGCCATAAAATTAAAAAAAAAAAACAAATAAAATTAAATTAAAATTGCCGCATATAATCAGTCACGCTTAATCCCATGTGAGCTAATTAATCATTGCTGTACTTTTAACTACCCAGTGCTCATCAGCAGGGTTTAAATTGCAGTTGTGTAGCCACGGCACTAATTACAGTCATGTACTAGGGGAAATAAAACTACACATTTGCAGTGGTGTTCGCTTTTTGGGCAAGGGGGTAGTGATACTTTGGACAGGTTAAAAATATTGTTGAAAAATGTCTCTAGAAGTGATCTATTAAAAAATCTGGCCAACTAAAACACGAGCAATATGGTTAAAATATTGACTTAATTAAGTCGAAAAGATTGAAATTAATTAAACTAAAGACTTCACTTCACATCTAATAGACAAAATTCATAATTAAGTACGTTTTTGCACACCAACAATGAGGGTGTTGATCTTGAAATAACATAACATAACATCACGCCTGTAATCCGCGAAGGTTTAAACTGAAGTGTACCTAATAGTACTCCTATATTTTCTCCTGTAATGTTTAAGTCCCATACAAAAGGAGCGAGCCTATGTCCATAAATCGGATACAAATCTATACTCTGTGACTGCTACTGATAAATTCCGGATAGAAAAACCGAACAACTCTGCCTGATCTGGGAATCAAATCCAGGACCTCATACTCAAAAGTCGCACTTGCGACCACTAGACCAACGGCCCTGGCTTAGAATTAAAAAGTCTAAAACTATTACAATATCCTCAATTCAGCGCAGGACTTCCCAGCTTTAACAGAGAGGAAACTGTAGTCCCCAACATGTCTGCTATAAAGGAGTCAACAAAAAGCGGCCACTAACATTGTACCTAAATGAACAAAAATTCGCTACAAAGAAAAATTCCGGTACATTTTTTCAAAAACACCAGTCCGTACCCACACATTGTGCCTGTTTGTACAGTTCGGTTCTCCTGAAACGTGCTCGCAACGACATCAAAGTTAAAACGCTAGCTTCTCCATTCTCAAACGTAGTCAGTAGAGAAACAGCAATTTCTGATACATTGCCAAGAAATTCTTCTAAAACAACGAATTGGAAAGCTCTGGAAATTTCGAAAGAATTCTTAGTAAGCAACTTATTTAGAACCCCCAGTTTATTTGCTGCCAGGTTATTTATTACATTGTATTGCTTTATCTTATCTGAAAATAGGAGCAGCTATTCTAAAATTTCAGCAGTAGGTACTTCGTAACTAAACATTTCATTCTGTTTAAATGGTTTATTGCGGAAAAAAGCCGCCTTTTAGAGGAAATTACTTTTTCCGAAACATAATAGTCAATCGAATAAAGTAGTGGGCTGTAACAGTGTTTCTTGTTTGATAACTCTTTGTTTTACGTGTTATGTTGTAACTGTCTATTATCCCGTTATAAAAATGTCATAGATTATGAGTATATTTGTTACTTTGAATAATTATTTGAGTAAAATAACTTAAGCCTATCCTAAACAAAAGTAACCTATCGAAAATAAATGTTGAAACATTTAGAGTTGAGTCATTTATTACATTATGAAACTCTGCTGATCCTCCTGAATTTAACATCGTCGACAACCCGCTACGCGCTAGTCAAAGGAATAAAACAGCTTTTTCAATAAAATCACCAACAGTTTAGTTCGCAACTTTACTACGTTGAACAGCATTCGTAGAAAGCACTACGTTGCAAAAGCAAGCTGCATTCTTAAAGTGATCGAAATTTACTATTCGCAATAAAACGCCAAAAACACGAACAGGACTCCAATAAAGTTATTTACATCAATATTATGCCTTTCTTCGCTCGTCCACGGAATTTATTGTCCAAAAGGAAGGGAATAAAATATGTAGATTTAGTACCAAGTACAGTGAAGCACTTATTGAAATTGGTTGATTTACTTTAATCACATTATCTAAAAGCGTAAAAAAGATTGGGTCGTTCAATTCGGCCCAGAGTGTATGTATTTTGCGAATTGCCATAGGTACCGTATCTGGTATGTGTGATTTTTTTTGTTGATACAGTACAATACCATTGTACCCGGGTACTTTTAACAATGTTTAAAGCGAGAGGAGGCACATCAAGGGTTTAAGTAAGTAGGTGTTGCCAACTTGCGCAATGTACTATAACATTACATCACGCACGACTCGCCGAAGGGTTAAGTAGAAGTGTACCTGTAGTACACAAACTATGTGCCAGTTATGTTATAGCAATGCCATGGCAGGTATTCTTCCTTAATTTATCGATTTTACAACAATACCTTAATTTCGTCCTTTATCTTTGGAAAAAATTCTACGCAAAAACTAATATTCAACAACTTAACTTTCTTTTCTACAAAAGAATATTTAAATTACGTATTACAGTCAGGAATTCCTCGTAATCTTCAGTTTCTCGCGGAGTTTCCGCAGGTCTATAAATTGCCTAAGGTATGGGACGGACGCCCCGCTTTCTCGATCTAAGTAGATATCCGAGTGACTTAACTAAGCTGTAAGTCTAGTGGGGGTGCTAGTACTTCTAGCAAGCTTGGATAAGCTTGGTCTTGGGATAAATATCTACAGGGTGTAAACAGACTCTTCACGAAGCCGTCAACCAAGCATTATGTACATCAAACTAAATAACTTTACGCAAAAATTAGTGCTGGGAAACGACTTTTTTTTTGGGTTGAAAAATCAAGTATTACAGTAGGACTCCATGTAACGCACTCAAAACATTATGCTGATGGAGGGATTGAATAGTATGAGGGTCCTAGAGGTGTTTAAAATAAAAATTTTACTTTAAAAACATGACGTATCTAAAAAAAAACTTGTGAAAAAGTTGGAACTTTGACCCCCAATATCTCTGTAACTAGAAGGTTCCCAGGTATGGTCTAGAACAAAAAAATGATCGCAATGACGGGGAGAACCAGTGCCTTTCAGCTTCGTTAAGAGTCGGTTTACACCCTTTATATCTAGATCTAATCTCTACATTAAGAACTAGAGAATTTGTCAAATAATTTCTCTAGTGGAGTAAGTGGAGTAAGAGAGTCACCATCATCGTCATCATCATCTGCCTAGCCGATTTCCCAACAATGTTGGGGTCGGCTTCTAGTGTTCCTGTGTTATACTAGTATTTTACATGGAGCGACTGCCTATCTGACCTCCACAACCCAGTCAGACAGACAGTTGTCAGACTTTCGGGCCACTGCCTACCTGTAACGACTGTCGAAGATCTACAAATGACAGCCGGGACCAACGGCTTAGCGTGCTTTCCGAGGCATAGAGGAAACTTGATATGTCTATGGTCACGGACATCTACGGACTACGGAGGTATATGTCTCCTTTCCCTAATCGTATTGTTACCAATTAAAACCCCACACTTACACCCACAGTGACAGTGTCGGCAAGTCACATATTCTCAAAGTGTAAAGCAATACGACATCAATCACCAACGCCGGTGACTGAAAACTAACACAAAATTAATAACAAGTATCCACCGCAGCCAAACTCTACCTATTAATTACACGACCCATACCTATTGCTATGTATACAGTGCAATACAACTACGGACGAAACGTCAGAAGGCTCGGTAGCAAAAAAAATAAGTGATAAAATAATTTGAAGAATGACAAGGCTCATTTATGGCTCTTCCAAATCTCTCCACTTTTGGCGGTTTTGTGACATGGCCTTGGCACAAAACCGCCAAAAGTGGAGACATTTGGAAGAGACCTACACTCAGCATTGGGTGGCCAAGGGTTAAAGAAGAAGAAGAAGGCTCACTGTAAGAATGGCGTTGGCAAAATAACATAATTATCGTTTTCATCTATAGAGAAAAACACAGAAACAAAACATTGAACTTGTTAGTATCTTGCCTAGGTTGGTCCCTGGATGGGTGACCACACTTTATATAGTTACATAGGTACCGAGTTTCCTCCGTGCTTGGGAGAACACGTTAAGAGGTTGGTTTCGGATGTCATGTATAGATCTTTGACAGTAAACAACGTTTCGGAGAGCAGCGGTGGCCCAGTGGTAGCGACCCCGACTTACGAACAGTAAGTCGTGGGTTCGAACCCAAGCAGGCGCATTACTTTGTGTAATTTATTTCATCACCACTGCTCTCAAAAACGGTGAAGGAAAACATCGTGAGGAAACCGGCATGTCCTAGAACCAAAAATTCGAAGACATGTGACATCTACCAATCCGCACTGGGCCCGCGTGGTGGATTATAGCCCATTCCCTCTCATAGAGAGGAGGCCTGTGTCCCAGCAGTGGGAACATTAAAAGGCTGATGATGATGATGATGAAACAACGTTTCACATGATAATATTTTCATAATTTTAAGTATTTTTTCACATCTATGAATGATATAGATTGTGCTTGTTGCAAACAATTTAACTAAAATGTTGTAGGATAATTGTATTGTCAATTCAAAAATCGATGTATTTACGAGCGTTAGGTCTCTTTGCAATTTAGAAAATGAGCTCTAAGAGGAACAACTCCAAGACCCAGACCTTTTTGCGACCATTATACAAAGGAAGGGTAGGTACTATATATCTGATTGGAAGGGGTACGGCTACGGGTGAGACCCATCAGCAATTACTTGAGTACAACTTTGGATCGGAAACCAATTATTTTAGAAAAACTCCTATCGAGGTTATGTTCAACTTGTGATAATCAAACTACCCTCAATTAAGGTTGATTTCTGTTCAATGTGACCCTTTTTAGCCAACTTCCTAAGGAGGAGGTTATGTATTCGATCAGCATTTTTTTTTCGTGTATGTACTTACACCGATTATTTCGTGATTAATAGTCTGATTTACGTGATTGTTTTTATCTGGTAGAGGAAGCTTGCAGTGGTCCCATATAATTTTTATTAACTTTGCTTCGGTAATTTGACAAATTATATATAGGTATTTTTCTTCGTCTAGCCGATGTTCTCTCTTAAGATCTTCTAGTTACGATGTAAAATGACATGAATTTGTGTGAAACTTCTCCATTTTCTCGAATCGATGACTAAGATCGGAGTCATCGATTCGAAACCAGTACGTAATGATCAAGACAGCACTCTTGTTTGCCTCGTTCCTGATCTGCCAAGTCCTGGAGGGTGCCATTAACGCTACCACTAAAAAGGCCATAAAATACAAACATTTTGCTAAAGAAGTCGGTAAAAACAATAACCGACTTCCAAAAAAAAAATACAAAGAGAACAGAAATACAATGAATAGAAATACATAAAAAGTGGAAAATAACTTTACTTTCGGAAGTCAGTAGTAAAAAAAGACAAAAAAACAAACAAGTCACCGACTTCTTCTTAGTACCCTGTTACATAAACAAAGAACCAAGACTCGTGGGTCTTCTCTATTTATCTTCTAAGTAACATCGCCGACAACTTCGCGTAATGTAGCGCCAGAACCGGGATAAACCCGTAAACGCCTCCGCGGTAATTCCGACCGACAGTTCGCACTGTTCGCGGGGAATTATCATAAACACAACCGACATCGACCAGGGTCGATAAGACCCACGAAGTCTGTACTATATTTGGTACAACTATCTCTGTTCCCTCTGTGTTCTGTTGATTTAAATTGAGTCAGGTTCAACGTGCTCTAAATATGGCGAAGTTTTGGTTGTGAGAAAGTTCTGAGGTCGGGGGGGAATGTACATTGTGTAACTAATCATATTATGCCGTACGTACCGCAACTATCTGTGAAGTTTGTTCCTTATAAGCGGTTTATGGCGTAGACTATGAATTGAGATACTCATTATATTCAAATAACAGACAGCTCATCTTAACTGAGTGAAAACATCAGACCTTGAATAAACTCCAACTTTTTGACCTGTTAAAACTCTTTATTACTCCACCAAGAAATTAAAACAATCCTACAAAAATACACTCACCTTAAAACTTTACAGCTGCTCAGCATTTTACTTAAAAGTATTTAGTCTTGTTTACCTTTCACAACTCCTGACGCACCATCACAACGTTCTCCTGACGAATTAACTCATAATTATTAGACGAGGACGTAATTAAAGTGGGACTTGGCAAGTTTTTACAAAGTGGAGTGCATTTAAGTGAGAGATTAATGGAGAAGGTGTTTGTTTGCCAAGCCCACTAGTTCGGAGCTCATTAAGACGTATTCTGACTAGGGATGTACCGCCAGATAAATAGTTTGAAGACGTAATTATTCAAATAAGTCGTTTTAAGCGAGGATGTCGGTATTATAAGGATGTTTTTAGCGTATGCATTTCGAAGGCGGTTAATTTAGATTTGTACTCAGTGAAGACGGCTTTATGCAGTGTGAGACGGAACTACAATGTATAACGTGCTGTTATACAATGTAATTGCAATGTTTATCGTGAGCTTAAGTAACATTGCATATCGCAAACCGTGAAGACATTTGTGGGCTAATGTTTTAAAATGATTTTGACGCTAGTTTAATAGTTTCGATGGCAAAAAAACGATAGAAAAATATTAGCCAGTCATAGTTTATTTTTATTTCAATCGTATGTTCTTCTACTTTTGGTCTCGAGTTCGAACCCAAGGCACACCTCTGATTTTTCGGATTCATGAATGTAATGTATAATTATCACTTTCTTCGGTGAAGGAAAACATCGTGAGGATCGCATGTTAAAACATAAATATGGAAATTATAGACAACAGCAAAAAGTGCTAACACAATGAATAACGGATAAATGTTGCCTGAAATAATAAATACTTTCAGTTCTTTCAGACCTGAAGTGACATAATATCGACGAATGTCAAAATGTGGGTCACTGTCGCTCAAAATAATTTCCATTTGAAGCTATGGAGAATATTTAATGAGCGCCAAGTGATGAGAAATTAATTAAATTCATTTCGTTTGATCGTTTTTCTTATTATCTTTAATATTATAATTATAATAGAACTGTTCCCTGTAGGTACAAGCAGAAATTAACGTTTTATTCCCGGGACTTTGGTACTCTTTTCTAATTTTAACTGTTTTGAATGTTTTATATGATTAATCGTGAAAAGGCTCTATCTTTATGCTAATCAAGGTTTAATTTTGTTTGAACCACAAAACCATTGTTAACGAACTCTTATAAATATTCAAGCAGATATTTATATAATTTTAGAGAGGTCGTTTGCGTGCAAGTGTTAAAACATAATTATTAACTGCACGCGAGTGTTAATTAATTATTAATGAAAATATCATTAATAAGGTCTCGTGAAATGCGGTGCTTTCATTATACGCTAATGTTTTCTCAGTAAATATTCATGCTTTAAGAACTGTGCTTAATCTAGACATTTTAATGACCTACTTGTATAGGAGTTACTTACTTAGTTAAAAAATCATCGTAGAGAGCTTAATTATAACCTTGAACTAAGAAATATGGATTTAACGTCGGCCATTTTACCAGAGGTTGAAGAGGACGCAGGAGAAGAAATAAAGAATTTATTAGTTAATCAAAGAGAAAACTTATTGGTCAGGGACATCCCTACTTATAACCTAATAAACCAGTACATGAAAGAACACTCTGATGCTATTAAATAAAAAAAACATTATTGAAAACTCGAACAGTGTCAGGATGTGAATCCACGAATCTTCAAAAAATAAGTAATCGCAAAATATTCCAGAAAACCTAATCAACTATGACATTCACACATCCGCATTACATCTACAACACCGCTAGCATTTCTTACTTCACGTCAGTCGTTCAATCAACACACCAGGAGTCCGGCTCGAGAAGCCGAGATAGGTGGCCGGCTTACAAGCAATCCCCATCTCGGAGTCGAGAGCACGGTAAGCCTTTTGGCTTCCATTCGTGTCACTTGGCTTCAGACATTAAGACATGTCGGCTGATGTCGG
The DNA here is from genome assembly GCA_950005105.1 of Lycophotia porphyrea. NCBI lineage: Eukaryota > Metazoa > Arthropoda > Insecta > Lepidoptera > Noctuidae > Lycophotia > Lycophotia porphyrea. The sequence continues at coordinate 1,484,675 of OX465392.1, forward strand.
CGGGACTTCTTAGGGAAGACGTCTCTAGGTTTAGTTTGGAAGTAACGAGGTTGGCTAAGTGGTGGTGAGTAATTGGGTATTAATCTTTGGTGTAAGGAGATGTAAATTGATGTGAATTTAAGGTGATGGAAATTAGTGGATTGCAAGGGTTTGCACTGTCACTTATTCACCATAAAGATTTAGATTGATATCTGCGCAACGTATGGGATAAGTTTTTTTTGCGCTTTGTGTCGATTCAAACCAGAGTTTTTCCAAAGAAGTTTTTTTTTCATTCTGATACGAATCTGCATCGATTGGCTCTATAAAATAAAACATGAGAATTTATTCGTTTTTGTTGACTATTCCTTTTTCAAAAAGTCAGCGAATAAGAACAAAGTTGAGGACAGTCGCCTATCAGCGTCTTTCTGTAGATGCAACGATTAAGGTATACCCTTACCGGCTAAAGAATTATACCTCGTGAAGCAAACAAACGAGTCATCTGATAGCTTGCTTTGTGTATGTAGTATGCTGTATGTAATGAGCGGTCACACATCCACGGACCAACATAGGCAACATAATAATATAAAATACGACCCAAGCGTCTGTTATTATTAAACCTCTAGAACGTCATCATATGGCAAGCGGTCTTACAACCTCTTTAGAAAATCCGGGGTGCAAATAAGCAATGTAAGCGTGGCATATGGCTGGTATACGAATAAAAAAGCAGATTAAAACAACAGAGCTTTGCAGGGGCGCTGCCACTAACTCGTAAGCTTTTAATAGTGGGAAACCTACGTTTTGGTTCATAGTAAGAACCTATAATATTTTGGGCAGTATAGAGATTTGGAGGCAAACAACTTATGTCGTGTATATTAAAACTTTACATAATAATGAAGTCTTTGTTTTTGACTGCCTAGTTTGGCTAGATTTTGCATACGCGACTGCTGAGTATGAGGACGATTCACGGAGCGAACAAATTGTTTTTGGGTTTTTCCATGAAGAATTTCTCAGTAGACATTCACAGTCTGTATTTGTGCCCGGTTGATGGCAATAGGCAGTAATAAGAGATGGCCCTATTAGTAGTACTACATATTTAGGTTCACATCTGTCTAATTGGGGATTAATTGGTGCCTTGACCGCACAGTTGGTGCAATAGCTGAGCGATTGGTTGCTGCGCTGCGTGTCGCGGGTTCGATTCCCGCACGGAACAAATATTTATAAGACCTACAGGTAGTAGTTGTTCCGGGGCTGGCTGTTTGTCTATGTGAGTTTAAATGTTTGTAAACGCACCCATGATACAGGAGAAATTTGTGGGGTAACGTTTTTAAAAAAAAAGTAAATAATAGGAACAAAATTTATTCAGTTTCATGGTCGGAGACACCAAGCGAGACATCTTGCGTTTATAATGTTACACCCTGCATTTTGTGTCGAAAAGGTAAGGGCACTATGTCTGCTGTTCATGTATTTAGTAACCCTTTGTAGACTCGTGTGACATTTCTGTAACAAATCTCAATAATCCCGCTAAAATTTATAACAGACATTTAAATTCATTCAAAGCAGTGTCACTGTATTGTAACATACCACACCGAACATTTTAGTATCAAATACAAATCATAGATGGCGTAACTTGTTGACTTTAGCGAGTTTGAATTTCGTGCGTTGATGTAGAATGTTTTGTGTAGAAAAAAGGGTTCGGTACAAGTTTCCCAAATGTACTGGTGTATCACAAACAATTTGCAAAAAATGCGGAGAAGCGTTATGTAACAAAAAAAAAAAAAAGTAATTGTTTTAGATCCTTCCATAACACATAAGTACATTTTCTTTTAGTTTAACTCTATGTTACAGTTATGTTACACTCCTAAAATGTCAAATAAATAAATATTTTTAAATTTTTGGAAAAATACTTGTTTTTTTATTTGTTTAAACCTGTCATTTGGCAAAGTAATTTAAAATTTTATGATCTTGGGCTACAAAGGGTTAAGTGGCAATAATATGACCTATCTAGAGAGTGGAAGAGATCATTATGTTGTACAAGATTATCAGTAGAACGAAATCTACGAAACCACGGTGTCTTGCTTTGTAGATTAAGTAGCAATATATAATACGAGCACAAGGTGCTCGGGTTCTCTGAAGCTGTACTCATTAAAGAGTTCTTGATGCCATCTTGTTTTACCTTAGTCGCATTAAAATCTTACAGATATCGATGTTTACTGTGGCTTAGCGACAGTAACTGAGAATTCATCTTTGTATTGGTATGGTAGTCATAGTACAAAATCAAAATATTTTAGGCTTTACATAGGCCTACACGAGCACTGATAAAACGTCGAGGAAAGGTGCACGGTTCAGGTTGGTCGTTTCCCATGGAGAAGAACTGCATGGTTAGTCTTTTGATTATCAATCAACTCATTTATTTCAGATATCACTATCCATAATTTTGTTAATAGGCACACGTATAACTAAAAACAAAACAGAGACAAATAAAGATAAAAATTAAAATAATAGATATAAATTAACTTAATACAATAGATTTCCTATCAAATAACTGCTCCAAATTAAAAAATTCTAAAAATAAATTTGGTAAAGTTATATTAAATTACAAATTAAAAATTTAATTAAATTGGCAAAGTCAAAACTAGAAATAATATAAATTACAAATTAAAAAAAAAAAATACTACTTTTTATATTTTTAAATGTTTTTTTATGTTCAAATATTTAAAAATATGAAGTAATATGTATAAATAAAGGAAATAATACTAATAACTGATATAAAAAATATTAAATAAACTAACAATGCAATGCAATTATAGGATGCCTTTTTAGTGGTGTAAAAAAATTAGTAAATAAAAGAGTAAGCAAAAGTAATATATATAGGATGCCATTGCAGGTGGCATTTTATAGTTTCTGCCTACACACATTGCAAAGAAGCGATGACCGATACTAGTCGCTATTAAAAAAAAAAATGTGTGTGTACCAGAGTACACAGGTAAGAAGTGAAACTTCTTTACGACATATCATTTTTCTACTATTTGCAACTTCACGAAAATGGGGTAGATAAGGCTTAAGCCTTAAGAAAAACAATTTTTTCCGTATTAAATTAAAGCTATTTTATTATTATAGACATGCATACAATTAATGAGTAATTTATTTTATCATTGTTCTTATTATAATATCATTGCTATTGTTGTATTTCATCAATAATGATACATTATATTCTTTACGTCACTATACTAAACTTTGATAAAAAAGCAACATGGCGCGTAACCGAAAAACGTGACGATACGTCAAAAAAATTTCTCCCATACGTCGATAAAGAAGTTTCACTTCAAAAACTAAATTACATAGCTCCTTTGTCCGACAACTAGTTAAATCGTAATTATCGAACTTCAATAAACAATCGGTGTTCGTTGCACAGTACATCTATGTCATCAAAAATTAATATTTGAAACTGTATATGCACAGAATTACAATACACGCTATAACAAAACAACAAATAAACAACATTGTAATTGAGGTATTACTAACATTAACACGCAACAAACCAAATGAAAGCTTGATTATTATCATAACAGCCAAGCTAACATAATGTTTAATACATCACATGCTATAATAATAATTTCATTTAATTCAGGTCCGAAACCCATATAAACAATGTCACATAAAAATACAATCACAAAAATGTCAGAATTACACTAGAGAAAAAAAAAAACAAAAATACACAATCAATAATTATAAATACAATAACAAATGTCAAAAAAAAAAAAAAACAATGCTAAAAATTATAAATGCTAAAGATATGCAATAAAAGAACGGGTGTAAAAATACCTTTAACAACGCCGATAGGCACTAGATCTTCCCATACTGTACTTTTACAAGTTATTATGCCTTGTGACTGTGAATGTAGATTAGCCTTCTTTGTTTTTCCGACATTCAAAAGTGCCTGTAAGGGTCTAATTGAAATAAATGCTTTTGAGTTTGAGTTTGACTGGACCAGGACCAGAGAAACTACCAGTTACGTAGATATTGAAGGTTTATGTTCCAACATTTTCACACGATTTTTTACAAATACATGTTGTATAATGTTCTAACTTTACTGTAAATATCTTCATGACCCCTGTATTATTCAATGCTCCCTATTTGCCTTCAGTAACATAGAGCGCTACCGTAATGCAATACACGGTTTAAGATACTCATACCTATAAAATTCTACCTTCTACGCTTTCAAAAATAAAAGAACATGCAAAATAATGAAAGATCTCGATGTGGCAAACTGATTAGCTGCCATGAATGACCATTCATTCTTTAAAAATGTTTTTGTTATTTCCTTCTTCTTCTTAGCGTGTCGATGGTAATCTAAATTGTGTCGGTCCAGAACTGAGCTACTAGTTCATCAATTCCTGTAATAAAGAAGTAACAAGAAACGCAAGACACCATACTCTTAGAAGATTATTAACGATCACAATGTAAAAAACTATAAAATACAAAAGATATTATACTTACTAACATAATAGCTACCATACACTAACCACAAAATGTATCAAGCCGATTCATATTGAAGTCCAAAACAAAACAATACAGACACTAAATTGCATAACATATAACCCCATACACGCTCCATTACAGTCACGCAAATAAACCAAACTATATCATAACGGAGGAACATGAAAAACCTTTCTGGAGCTAAAATGTGGGGAGCAGGCGGGGTGAGACAATGGAAACTAAAATCGCACGAAACGCGAGTAAGATAGCGTAATGAGGGTTGACAAATTAGTGCCGAGTTCCGTAGTTGGCAAACACTCGCCGGCCGGTCTGAAAGACCTATTCCGAGCATAACGTTGGACTAATCGAGCGAGATAATTCGGTTTTTAAGGGTTGAATTATTAACAACTGTGTTCTTTTTTTAATGGCCCCTTGGTTTGGTTTGAATGTATGTGGAGGAGGGGCTTAGGTTTCGTGATTAAGTGGGCTGAAGTGTGGGTGTGTTTTTTTAATCAGCAGTAATAAAGATATTTGAATTGTGGGGAAATACAACTCAAACATTTGGGGAAAAGCACATCCATACTAATATCATGAAGAAGAGAAAGATTGTAAGTTTGTTTCTTTTTGAAAATTGTTGTGAGTGTGTGTGTCACAGGTTACGTTTAAAACTGGGAGCGAAGCGACGAGTAAAATCTAGTTTTTAAATATTTCTGCTGTAGTAGGCTTAACTACAGTCTCAAAAGGTGTTATATCGTATCTATACTTTCAAGAATTATTTTGACTAAAATTTTCATATTGATATTTGAAATGCATTCAAAGACGAAAGCTCCATGTTGATATTGGTTTTTATTATGGGACCCCAAAGACCGCTTTCCCAAAAAACCAGTTGCCGCACACCCTCGAAGGTATTCGTCACTCAGTATTCAAATTGGATCCCGTCACGGTTCAATAATATATTCTAATAACGAATTGCTTACATAGACGGGCCGCTTATACCAGATATGAACGATACCTATTGCGGAAAGGTAGCTATAGAAGGTCCAGCGGTTAAAGGTAAGTTAATGAAACGTAAGATATAGGAGTAAGGATAGGATATAGATAGGTGGTAGCTAGAAATATCTGGAAGAAGAAGCAATGCTGCCCATTTAAATAAGGGCAGCAGAGGAGATGATGGACACAAAGTAAGGTAAGGTAAAGAAATAGACCATCAGTTTTATCGGTAACAGTCCGTTACAGATAGGTTCGGACCAATGACTACGAAAAATAATATCACATGTGTCAAAAGGTGCAAGCACAACTAGACGCGCCGCAGGAACCGTCCGTGATACAGTCATCGCATTTTATAAATCTTTATACGAAATAGTATGCAATTTCACGCACCTATCTGCGCGGAACGACCCGCATTTCAGTAAAATGCTGTGAGGTCGAATTACTGAAAATGCAAGTGACAGATGTGACACGAAACGCAATAATAAGCCTCATAGGTACGACTGTATTCACAGGCAAGAAATTAGCAACTTTAGAATTTAGTACGGATTCTAACAGCTCGTGCGGATTACGTCATCAAATAAGGTGCGTAAGGCGCTTGTGGCTGAAATGCTGGTAAACGGATGCATGGGACCATCGCAAAAGGCTCCTGCAGCATGTCTAGTTGCGTATCCACCTGTCTTTAGGCACATATGTTTGTGCTGTAAAAGCAAATTTTCTATTTGATATACTATACTTTAGCCTTTCTGAAAATAAAGTCTCTTTAAATAGAACATCTCGATTACTTATTGTGATACAACTAAAAAAACTTGATCTCATTCCTGGAAAAGCTGATCCATTTTAAGTGGTTCTTCAAAGAGTTTCTTTACCAGAAACCAAAATTCATTAAGAACAGTATTACTAAAATCTTTTTTCTCAAAATCATGAAATCAAAATATTTTATTTCACATAGGCCCAGATGGGCACTTATAAAACGTCGACAAAAACGTGCACGGTTCGGTTGGTTGTTTTCTATGGAGAAGAACCGGCAAGAAATGAATCCATATTGCGCCTTGTTAAAAGTGGGTCTTTTATAACCTTCATTTCATAGTATAAGATTAAATAACACCGTTATCTCTTTGCAACACCATCGACAATTTCTGACGTAAAAATAATTTAGATTCCGCGAATCCCACTTGTTTATTTATCTGCCTTTTAATCTTTAACGAATTTTTACGTGGTGACACCAAACGAGATTTATTTCCGACGGGAATTGAGATTTTCGTAGTATTTATTTTACGTAAAATGTTGTGGTGCCCAGATGTTTAAGGTTTCTGAAGCATGAAGTCGCTAATTTGAATACAGTAAGCAATAAATTTCAATGTTTTTCAATGTCCAGTATAATAATGTATTGTATTTCTTACTAAATGAAGTCACAATCTTACTATACAAGGAGATTCATTTACTGTAAAGGGTTGTAAGTGTGGAAGATGACTTTTAAACAAAAATGTCAGCAACCATAATTTTAGACACAGATTTGAACTTTTTCTAGTTTAATTAACTAATTCAATTAAAAATTACAGATCACTTTTAGCGTTTCAACTCGTTCGCGTTTGTTTTTGATTATGAACAAAAACTAACAAACTCAAGTTCTGTTCTTGACAACTTGTTGCAAAGATTCTTTTGGTAAAAATACTTCAGCTGCTCAGTTAAAATTGTTGAAGGGTGACCAGAAACGTCAATTTAGTAATGAGTGGATTGTGACATTTAATTTTAAAAGGATCAAGTGCAGACTTGCTGATTATTTGCGGTATCTTGGGAGAATGGTTCCAAGAAAAATGTTGAAATGGATGACCGGGAATTGATCACAATATAGTTATTTTATTTTAGCTGTTACTCTTTTGTTTCAGGATGATATGGCTAGAAAGGAGGTGACTGCTGAGATGACGAGTAAGAAGTGGAAGTAGAAGACATGACATGCTGCGGCGACCCCAAATAAATTGGGATAAAGACAGGAGAATGATGATGATCACTCTTCGGTTAATGCTTCGAATATTCACATTCCAAATACGTTTGGGGTAAAAAAATAAAGGTCCAGATAGGTCCGTATGCAGACTGGTTGGTGAGACCAGGCACATCCAAATACGTCAGTACATTATCCGTCAGAGTCCATTGTTCGGAGTTTCGTCCGCATTTTCTCCGAACAGGTTTGACCAAACCCTAATGCAAGCATCAAGAGATAGATAGACAAAAAGAAATACATATTGACATGCACTTGATTTCTGATCAAGGATCCTTTTGTGTATTTACTGATGCTGACTTCTAGACCTATTTTCATTGCTTCCAAATTCATCATTATCCTGCCCTTGTCCAATTTTACTTGGGGTCGGCACAACACGTTTTTTTCTTCCATTCTCCTCTGTCAACCGGTACGTTATCATTTACTCCTTTATCTTTGATATAATTCCTCACACAATCCATCCATCGTCTCTTTGGTCTTCCCTCTCCCTCTCCATCCATCAACATTCATCATTACTCCTAAATTATAAATGAAAAAATGCGTAGGCTAGCCTACAATCTTACATATCTGTAAAAATAAAATCCACCCACGGCGCATGGCGATCCGATTTGCGTGCAGGTATTTGTTCAACCTATTTATAGTATTCGCTTTTTATCTCCAGGTGTCCGATTGCTATGCCATCGAACTATATGAGTGAGGGAAGAGAGTGCATCCGTGTTTGTGCACTACAATATCTCTGTGGTCGATTCCTACTCGCCACTGAGACAAAATCGACTCAACAAGTTTTCAGTTGATCGAAGAACGAAAAATATAAAACTATACAATTTTATTTGTTTCACCTAAGAGTCTTGACTCTGTCAAACCTCATTTGTTGTACGTGCATGTGAATTCATATCTTCGTCTTTGCAATAAGCTGAAGTACGTAAAGACTACCAATGACTATCCCAACTACCAACAGCCATCCGTAAGCGAGTGGGTACTATTGCTAGTCGACGAACGTACCGAACGTTTCGTGCGATTCCGAGTGCTTTCCAGAATAAGACGCTTGCTCTTAATTTTAGAACAGAGTTAAATATTTAATTAAGAACACTAACTTGAGACGGTTGTTTAGATTGAGATGCTGTATTTATACAAATGCTGTATTAGTTTCGGTTAGTTGGTATTTTAGCAATAATTAGTGCATTTACGGTTCATACATAACATCCTGTAGGTACCCTGAAGATTTAGGCAGAGGTGTAAGTACCTAATACTACACCCACATTTGATTCACGAAGCCGTCAACCAAGCATTATGCACATCAAACTAAGTAACTTTACGCAAAAATTAGTGCTGGGAAACGACTTTTTTTTGGGCTGAAAAATCACGTTTTACAGTAGGACTCAATGTAACGCACTCAAAACATTGTGCTGATGGATGGATTAAATAGTAAGGCGGTCCTGGAAGTGTTTAAAGTAAAAATCTTACATTAAAAACATGTATTTAAAACAAAACTTGTGAAAAATTAGGAACTTTGACCCCCAATATCTCCGTAACTAGAAGGTTCCCAGGTATGGTCTAGAACAAAAAAATAATTGCAATGACGGGGAGAACAAGTGCCTTTCGGCTTCGTTAAGAGTCTGTTTACACCCTTTATTTAGCGTATTTAAGTAATATTTTATTTTCCTATGTAATAGGTAGCGGACATTTGGCAAATCCAGACTACGCGGCTGTTACTGAGTTTCTAATGGCAAAACCCAGTAACACTTTGTCCGACCTGCGAATCAAACCCAGGACCTTGTGCTTAGCAGTCGCGCTTGCGACCCAGTGGACCGGCCGAAGAGGCAGTTGATTAAACGTTAGGTATCTTAGGTTACTTATGAGAAAAGTCACATTGTAACCTGCCCAGATTTGAACCCTCGTGTATCAGAGGCAAGGTGAGCTGGCCTTACTAGCCAACATGACCGCTTCGTGGCAAAAAATGTTGGAATTATGAAACTGTCAAAATCACTGAGGATTGAAAATAAAGTTTGCGGAATAGTAAAGGTATCGACTGGATTATTAATTGTACAGAAATGTTATTTATAATTACAGCTGCGTGAAATACGGATCTATTTTTCAAATAAATTTTTCAATAAATCGTCGACTTCGCTTCGGGCGGTATTCGTGTGAAGTTCAGGTACCTATAGAAGTATGGATTCATGTCGTATACAGGAGAGGGACTCGATGGGAGTGTCGAGTTTCCTTTTCCGGTTTAAAAGTAAATAAAAGGGACGTTTTATTCATGTTGGAGTTCGATTTCATTTTGTCACACATGTTGGTGGCAACTTGGGTACGTGTAGGTATTCATTGAATATGTTCAAAAACATCATCGTAAAATGAACTTTAAATTCTAAAAGATTAAAAGATATTATTAAATAACAAAAAATTATCAAGTTGCGACTTCATAGTACAACAATGTTTGAAAGAAAAACAAGTAATAGGATCTTATTTAAAAACTATTCATCATCTACTTAACCTTTTCTTAACTTATTTGGGGTCTCCAGTCTAACCCTAAGCAGTTTAATACCAGTATTTTACATGGACCCACTGCCTATCCGACCTCCACAACCCAGTTAGTACCGGGTAATACGATACCCCTCGGTAAGACCAGTTATAAGACTTTCGGGCCATTAACTACCTGTAACGACTGTCAAAGATCTACAAATGACAGCCGGAACCAACGGCTTAATGTGGTTTTCGAGGCACGGAAGAAACTTGTAATGGATGGTCACCCATCCACTAACGAACCTAGGCAAGCGCTGCTTAACCTTAAAGATCGATCTGAGCAGTTGTTGTATTTAAGCCACTAAGACAACAAGCATCATGCAACAAGTTTCAGTGGAAGTATAGCCAACTTTCACATCTACACAAGTACGTATTACAATGTTGTTCAAGCAGCCGATGAAAACATACAGATACAGCATAATTTCAACATAACATCTATGTCAGACACCAAGGTGTCGTTCAGTAAATTTTTCTCATAAAAATGTTCCGTGTAATGCCTTCCTTTAGTCGATGAGAAGAAATTTATTGTTGGTCGTAAAAAGTACATTGCGCGCAACCGCGCGAATTTCGGAAACTCGCTGCTGCCGTTCTCAAGTCGTCACTCTGTCTTTGAAACGAAATTTTTGACACAAAATGGATAGGTACTTCCATCACACGATCTGCGAGACGTATGCGGAGGTGCACGGAAAAAGAGTGAGGTGTTAGTATTTACAGCACCTAAACAACAGCCCCGTTGTGCACCTCCAGTATACAGGGTGTAAACAGACACTTTACGAAGCCGTCAACCAAGCATTATGTACATCAAACAGTAACTTTACGCAAAAATTAGTGCTGGCAAACGACTTTTTTTTTTGGCTGAATAATCACGTTTTACAGTAGGACTCAATGTAACGCACTGAAAACATTGTGCTGATGGATGGATTAAGTAGTAAGAGGGTCCTGGAGGTATTTAAAGTAAAAATCTTACATTAAAAACATGAATTAAAAAAAAAAAAACTTGTGAAAAAGTTGGAACTTTGCCAATACTCCGTAACTGGAAGGTTCCCATGTATGGTCTAGAACAAAAAAATGATCGCAACAATAACAAGTGCCTTTCGGCTTCGTTAAGAGTCTGTTTACACCCTTTATCTCAACCGTGTAGTACTCAATGTGGTGAATACTTATAAATACCTAGGTCATGTTGTGAGCAGGGACCTACGTGATGATGGTGACATAGAACGCGAGCGCAGGGCGTTGGCGGTGAGGAGCAATATGCTCGCCCGTACGTTTGCTCGCTGCACGGCAGACGTCAAAGTGGGTATATTTAAGGCGTTCTGTCAGTCCTTCTACACGAGCGGTCTGTGGGTGTCATATTCGAGCCGAGCCTACAACGTCCTGCGCGGACAATACAATAACGCTTTCAGGATGTTGCGGTTGCCGCGACGTTGCAGTGCATCGGGAATGTTTGCTGTAGCTCATACGGATGGCTTTCACGCCATCATGCGTAAGAAAGCGGCTTCCTTACTGCAACAGTTGCGTAACACTCGGAACAGCATCCTGAAAAAGTTGGCAGAATGGACTGCCCCATCCAAAGACACTGGGTAAAAATAGGTATAGGTTTATGTTAAATTTAATTAAGCACTAATTACGCTAACATAGCATATAAGCACAATCTGTAACTAACCACTTACAACTTATGGACTGATATAGGTCTGAAATAAATATATTTTATTGTATTTATTTATTTTATAAAGCGAGCGAGCGAAAACGCACGCGAACATAATCACGTTTCACATACATAAAGCGAGTGCAAGCAAACTTGCGATCGGCATTTGTTTGAGATCTCCGCGTACCTACGCGTCGCGTCGTCGCGTTGTTTTATGTACCTCAAGTGGGTTATGGAGGTCCCTAAGGCAGTTGCTTCACTTAAAATACTGGTATTCAGCTGAATCCGGTTATTCCAAAAGCCAACAGCATAGTTGAAAAAAATCTGGACAGAGTTCTGTATAATGTTTTTAAGTGAACGCGCGGTGGTGTACATAATCACTACTGCAGATCATCTAGAACTTCATTATGTACCGTATGTGTAGATAATTATGTAGGTAGGTAGTGTTATATTGTAAAATTTGTGGTGTGAATGGCGAGTGCGCTTTTGCAAGCCTTGTCACGTTCTTTGAACAGGCTGTCTTGGAAGCTGTGAGGCAGTGTCTTTAGTCCTGTTATGTGTAGTGTGAGGTTGTGACTAATGTGTGTACGACGTTATAAAATGTCAGTGTAGTACGAAGCTCGTCTCAGTTCAAAGATGTTCAAAAACAATTAAAAATATTGAAAAGCTCTTAGTTCTGAAGAATATCGCGCCTAAGACTTTTATGTGTAGTTATAGTGGTGTAGTTATCGGTCTAGAAATGGTTTATATTTCAATAATATGTACTAAAACCATTTTAATACCTATACAAAATACCCTTAATATAATTCAAAATTGACGATGCGCAATACTAAAGTAAGAAAATGGGAGTGCCTTGAATGTGCAAGTTCGAACCTAAAATAGAGGTAGCGGTAGCAACATGAATAGAACACATCGCACTAAGTGCTTCGAAGCCTTTGACGTGATATCAACTTAAGATCGAAAATACCTTGACTAAAGGCAGGACAAGTATTTATACTGCATTAAGCATGAACCTTACAATTTGCTTTTGAGTTTTATGTAAAGGTAAACTTTGTAAGATACGACATACACACAGCAACGTACACCAATTCCCTGGCCGTAGGCAGTCTATACAAAGAATTTTGTATCGTATGTCTCTGAAGTATGTCTATGTAGATATAGGGATCTTAGTAGAAAGCATTCCCTTATAGATAGATACCTTTGATCTTTTCAAACTCTAAACTACAAAATGGATAATTCTCTCACTGCTCTTCAAGTCAGAATCAGCTCAACGTTCTAGACAAAAATCCCACCCGTATTTATTCAGACGGTATGAGCCAGGATTCATATCTGAGCCGGATGCATTTCCCTAAAGTGTGAAGCAAAATTAAAATTTTATTACTAGCTCACCGCCATCGTTCCTGACTTGCGAATTGATGTAAACTTTGAGAAAGTTTCTTTGGCCATTAATAATTCTCCCGCGGCATCCGGGACCCCTGAAAAGAATATTTCACTCTTTTGAAGCTGCAAACTGGGTACAATCAAATTACCATTTGAAAGAGCCCCTTGTATTGCTATTTAAGACGTTGAACGATTTTCGTGAGCTTTGTTTGTGTCTTATCGTTGAGACCGTTTGTAATAAATCTCTTTACAGATGTTTACAAGTACAAGAAGGCCGAATTATGATGAAAAATCCGGATTTCGTTTTACGTCAAAGGGCTGAGAAAATGGTTGTGTATTTTCTTGATTATTTGGTAAAGATACTTTACTTTGTAACTCGCCAGAATTGTCAAAATTTTAGATCATAATATTATTATCGCTCTCCTCGTTCTGCCTTGTCAGTGTAGTGATCGCTAGCGTTACCTGTTTATCACTATCACTACATATTATAAAACAAAGTCTTCGGCCGCGTCTGTCTATCTGTTCGCAATAAACTCAAAAACTACTGCACCTATGTATTTTCATGCAGTTTTCACCAATCGATAGAGTGGTTCTCGAGGAAGTTTTCAGTATATAATTTGTCAAGTTGTTGTATACATTTGCTAAAATATAATGATATTTGTTGGAGGTTTCGGAACAATAAAGCCGTCTGGGAGCTTTCAACGAAAACGCTGCCTAAACCCCCCTTTGAGATATAACAAAAGGATGTATGGTGGTTACTTTTGGTCGCGATAACCGACATCCACGCGGGCGAAGCCGCGGGCATCAGCTAGTTAAGTCTTTAAATCGTAAAGATTCAAATCCCTGGTCGAAAAAGTGTTACTGGTTTTTGTCATCAGGGATTTGTGCTTAATTGATGGCAAAAGGCCCTACTATAAGGGACCAAAATTAACTCGTAAAATGTTGGTGTGCTGGACGGAACACCTGTGCCCTTCAATAATTACAGGTGTGATGTTATGGTGATTATTATAATTGCTACAAACATATTATGATTTTAATTAATAGCAATTTTAATCGATCCATTATCTCTTCGTCCAAATTGTTAAGCTTTGCTCGAGGGGAGAACAAAAATAATAAAGATAATCGCCGGCGATCATATAGCCGTAGGTGATTATCTTTATATATATAATTCTACTGTGCGTGTGTATGTCACTGAACTCCTCCTAAACGGCTGGACCGATTTGAATGAATTTTTTTGTATGCGTATGGGTGGCACCCTGGATGGTTTAGATTCACAAATTAGCCCGACAAATGGCGCTGCAGTCGTTATCTAGGTTTGACGTAAACGAAGTTGCGCGGGACACCTAGTTATTGTATATATTATTTCTTGCACAAAAGATAGTGCACTTTTATGTCCTATATAATGAGGCCATTATGGAGCGAGAAGAATTTATTTATACTTAAAAATATGGGCAATGTCACGTTAATGATTATTTCTCTTTGTATAATTCATTCAGAGAGAGAAGGAAGGGAGGATATCTTTTAATGTATGGCATTTCGTAGGTCAACCTAAGAGGCTATCCTGTGGCTACCTTGAGTGTAAGGCCTCGAGACAGGGCATGATAAAATATTTGCTGATCGGTAAGGTAACATACATACTGACTCGTGGGCAGTCCTACAATTATCTTTATAATTATCAATATCCTGTCGTTAGGGTTAAGGCATCGGTCCAACATGTTCTTTACTTCCAAATATCTCTTATAAGCCGTAATCTCTCTACTCATCCCCTTTTCAAGCCACATCATCAGGGCTATTTCTACTAAAAACCTTTAAGTATTGACTGTTAAGCTGCAACCAAACTCCTTTTGTGTATAAACAAACACAGCCCACCCAAAAAACAGTAACAATATAATTTTTTAATCGAAACTCAGAGGAGTAGATTACATTATCCCAATACGAATAATTTATAATGCAAATCGAGCCCAGGGGCAGCTTTACGCTTCAATAATAGAATAGATTGCTAAACACCTAGCCTAGCCAGTAATTTAGTTGTTAGTGAGGGTCGTCGCTTGTTTCCTGCCTATTATTATTCCGTTAATCATTGTATCTACACACTAATTTACATTTCTAAATATTTCTTAAAAAGAAAACATATAAAAATATTTAAAAAATGTGGTCCGCCGGTGTCGGGAGCAGAGTCCAAGCTACCGGTGGTTAGGGCTCCAGAGACAGGAACCTACTAACAACGCGAGCCGTATCGAGGAGTACTGCTTTCTGAATCAGGCCCTAGATCTAACCGTCTAAGGAGAGTCTCGAAAGTTGGTCGTCGAGGCTCTTAGCCATAAGGCCATTGGCCACGACAATCGGCACAATTATAGCCGACTTCACATTCCACATGTCGACAACCTCGTGTGCCAAGTCGAGATATTTTATTTGTTTGTCTTACTCAGCTTTCACGAGGTTCTCCTCATGTGGGATGGTGACATCGATTATCATTATGCGGCGTATAACCATGATTATTAGCCATTATTTTTATTGTCCAACTACAAGGAATTACTTCTAGGTGGCATAGGACATGAGCTCTCGGAGAGTTTTGTGGGAGTCCTGTGCCTAAGTGCGCCAGAATGTGCTAGACAAAAATAAAAATCGCAGTATTTTGCATGAAACGACTATATTAGCGCCTATATGAGCGCCACATCTGACTATGACTGGTTAACACGATTATATACGAGTACCCTTTGGTGAAACTGGCTGTCAGACTTTTAGGAATCTAATAACAGCCGTGCTCGACGGTTTGCGTTGCCATCCTAGAGAGCTAGAAGATTGATGTAACACGTTAAATGTCGATAAAACATTAGTAAGAAACATCAACAACAACAACAACAACAACAACAACAACAACATCATGTACTGGGTAGTACATGATGTCTGGTTTGAAAATGCTTTATCGTGCATGAAGTTGGAAACAAATGAGTAAGCGTAAAAAACATTTAGGCGCAGAATGTCCAACTCGCAGAATGTCCAGTTCGCAAATTGTCCAGTTCGCAGACTGTCCAATTCGCAAAATGACCAATTCAAAGAACACACTCTATCTAACAAGATATAGTGTGTTTTTTGAATTGGACATTGTAGTGTGTGTGTTGTAAGTAATGTGTTTATTAAACATAATAAACACATTACTTTGATCAACTTTAATGACTAGCATACATAAAAAGTAGTTCATTTTTTTTCCTAGGATTGAAAAACAATTGAAACAAAAAGCTTAACTCAAAGTAAAATACTCTTTGATACAGAGAGTAGAAAACTAGCATTCAACCTTACCTACAGCGTCTAAAAGTTTTATTGCCAGAGTGAAAATTACATTTACCATTTTTACGTTCTATTTCTCCACCTCGCATTGCACTCAGCTCGGATATAACTCAAAATTATGAAATAAAGTGAAATGTACTTTAAAACGTTTCTAAGAGGGTGCAACAGCTGAAACAAATCGCGGCCAACGTTGGCCTGTTCTAATGGAAATAATGGAATGGCTGACTATTGGCGCGCTTACCTTAAGTGGGTACGCGACTTGCAAAGAAATGGCCGAGTATTGGTAACGTACCTTATTGAGTTCAGTAAGTGTATTTAATGGAGATGTAGTGCGGTGGCCGGTGATAGGGGCGTTTAGATAAGCTTTTTAGAAATACTGAGGGTATTGAGATATCTTCATAATTCTTTTAAAAATTTTCTTAAGCAGAATTTCTTTCAATGTATTTTAAGGTCATTGAATGACGATCCAGACTTCTAGCACTGATGAACTTAAATCTTTCTCTACATACCTGCTGTTATTGGGTGATTATAGAGGCATAAGGAAATGATGATACATGAAATGTCTCTAATTGAAAAAATCATTTGCCTTTAAAACAATATTAAAACGAGCTTTTAAACGACAGCCAGTTAAATAACATAGAATATAAACTCCAATGTTAAACGCCAAAAACCTGAGATGCTTGTTTGTTCTTCTTTGACATTGGATCTATAGAAGAAGTTGCTGCGTTTAGTTTTTATTACCTATCAAATCGCACAAGCATGAATAAAATCGTATATTCTCGTGTAATATTTTGCTATTAAAAAAAAACAAGATGTCTACTAAGGTCCTTGAACGTTCAGTAAATAATTGCCCCAAAGCGACTGCAAATTCTCAGTAAAACAGTATTTATTAAAAGCTACTTAGGAGCATATTACACGTTATTAAGTTACTGCGACCCAGTTCTAGCAGCCTCCTTTTATTCGACCCGGGGAGATTTTAATATTTTAGTTGCAGACTATTCCTTAGTTCTACGCTCATTTAATCACAAGAATTCTGCAATGTTTTAAAATTCACGCGGGGAAAAGAAAAACAGAAAGTGCAGATGTTTTATATATTAAGACAAGCCGTGCACTCGATAGGATTCCCTAATTACAAAATTGACGAACTTCCATACAAACTATTAACTGCTTATACCTCCTCCTCCTCCTCCTTAAACCTTTAAGTGGATGAACGTTGAAAAGTCTTTTTTTTCGGATGTGATATAATCAAATGACTGCCCACTCTGGGCGGAGCGGAAGGGAGTGTCAGACTTGTACTCCCTAAAACGTATCCATGTTCCTCCCTTGCCCTTTGTGTTCCAGGGCCGCGGTATCTCTTTCGAACAGTCCCGCAGCCACGTTGAAAAGTCTTACGTTGTAAAATAAATTATTGTGCGAATAAGTTTCATTCTGATTAGGCTGTTCGTTCATCATTTCAATCGAAAGTCGTCAACTGCAAGGCTGTCCAAGGATCGCTCGGAAGGACCTAAACGATCGGCACAGTCCTCTCATCCAACTATTGCCATCAACCGCACACGAAGTCATAATCTAGGCTGCCACTGAGAATTTTCTAAAAGAAAAACCCAATAACACGTTACCCCACCTGGGAATCAAACCCAAAACCTTATGCTCAGAAGCGCTTTGCGACCACTCTAACAACGACGCAGTTTCCGATAGTTTAGTCTTGCAAAGTTATTAATCGGAACACGCGTACGGAGAAACAACTTTGATTCTAGGTATCGGCAAGAATCTCATGTATAAAGCAAAGTTGTTCGCTGTTAGCTCCAAGCGTCTTGTTAATATTTCAGAAGTTCACTCTAAGGTTAAAACAATGTAGAAAGGTTCCCATAATGTGTACCTACACTGTATCTATGGAATTCCTGGTCGGCTCCATACTATAGGAACTTTACCATATTGATCTTTCACTACTATTTTTATTTTGGGCTGTGTGTGTAAAAATACTGTTGATGATCGTAATCTGAATTTATTAAAATATTAATTACCTACACGACATAATTATGATCTTTACTTTTTGAAACATGGAACTTCACTGCCGGAAATTTTTCAAGTAAAATTCGGCAAGTTGGCAGACTCCTCTCACAATTAATTTTTGTTGTTTTTCTTCATCTATATATTTTTATACCTCTCTTTACTTTTTATATTTTGTGTGAATGTATGTATATATGTATTTTTTTTTTATTCTTGGAAATTATCTATACAATTGCACGTACTGTTTTGTCTCTGCATCACCCTAAGGTAGATTGGTGGAAAATGGCCAAGTCCGCCTTTGTACATTATGTGCTTTGCATAATTATTTGAAATTGGTAAATGATTTATTTATTTAAACTTTATTTTAATAAATAAATCATTTCACATACTAATCGACCAGCTCAATTAGCTCAATTGTGCCAATCTCCCCTTCAAAATAGAAAAACGAATGACTTTAATAATGTGATTGTTCGCTCAATCGCTCGCCAATCGCCTGCATTACGCCCTCTCTAATATTTGCATGAAAAATACTCATTGCTCAGGGCGCTGAAGTGCGAACATAAATAATGAGGGCCCAGGTTTCCGGAGTATTATTGTCGCCTATCATCGAAGAATGCGAACCGTATTCTTTTACGTCCAAGCGTTTTGTCAGAGGAGAATATTTCACAAGTTATTTGTATCAATTTGCTTCGAGTGGAAAAAGTTGGCCCCTTTAATGTTCTCTTTTTGTGAGCGACGTATTCGCGTATTGGTTTTCGTAATGGCTTTTTGAATCGTATCGATGTTTATGATGTGAAGTGAACTTTGTTATTGCTTTACTGTATCTTGGGAGCCATAATGTAAAGGGTCTTAAGTGAATACAGTATTTACTTAATATAAGTATTTTTCAAACAGTAATCAGTTAACACGATTACAGCTACTTGTAGCTAGTTTAATTTGTGACTTCCCATTATATATTATGGCAATCGTTTTATAGATGAGTAGTTAAAACTATAAACTAACGACTAATTAACTGATTGCCTCGTTGGTCTAGTGGTCGCATGGCGACTCTTGAGCATGAGGTCCTGGGTTCGATTCCCGGGTTGGGCAAATTGTTATTGGGTTTGGTCATCAGGAATTTCTCAGTAGCAGTCGGCACGGAATCTAGATTTGTGTCCGGTTGATGGCAATAGGCTCGCCCCCCTTTACACGGGAGTTAAACATAGCTAGCGAAATGTGGACAATTAGGTACCTACACCTCTGCTACTACCTACACCTTCGTGGTTTACTGGCAAGATGTTATGTTAAAATTATTCAAACATTCATAATTATCATTATTATTAGTTTCATGTTTTCAAACAACGACCATTATGCAAGTTTTCCGAATTCATTTTGAACCACAAAAAATGCAGTCCAACCATTCGGTGGAAACTTTTAAAAAACCTTTCAACAATCCTTGAAACCGAAAAATTTCATTCCGTAATTTTGCAGCCAGTAGCATCTTTGCTTTAAATTGTGATTTATTTTGCTAGTCTCAAATATTCTCATAATATTTCCGTTCTTGGAATCAACAATGTCTAGATTGTTTGCTGAAAACATTCTTTGCGAATATTCTGCGCAGTAGACGAACTTGGGTAGTATTCGCCGTACATTGCGAACTAGGGTACGTGAAAACCTTTACTGTCCACCAAGAATAGTTTCTGAAACATTAAAGGCGGATTGTTGGGCCAATTTTTGTTTTGTTCTACTTTATTTCTGTCCTAATATATTTCGGAACTAGCTTCTGCCCGCGGCTCGCTCGCGTTAATATATAATTTGACTATCAATTCGGGCTGTACTATACTTGCATATTAGTTAAATCCATCATGATTCGAAAGACACATGGCGCCATCTATTATCATAAGAACGTTATTATTGTTTTCCTCGGGAACAGTATTTCCTTTCTGGATGAAAGATACCCTGTGTCTGTTTCTGTACATCTGACAATGTATATGTAAAAAATCAGAATGAGGTTCAGTGGTTTAGGCGTGAAAAGGTAACAAACAAACTTACTCTCGCATTTATAATATTAAATAAAATAAAAAGTTTGAATTACCTACTCTGCATATACATATTATCTCTCAAATGTTAGGTATCTGTGGATATGCTCAATGCTACACTTCTGAATTCTCAGCTCAGTACAGAATTGCTAAGATAATATAATAAAGATATATTTTGTTTGCTTAAACATGTTGTAACATTGTTGGTGCCTTGATTGAGATAATTTTGCAATTACTCTTTCAATTGAAACATACAGTGAGTAAGGAACTTCTACGTACAAGCGTCTACCACGTATCCAGTTCGTCATACCGAATCTAACCACGTTGTTCATCGGTAATTTAAAAAAAAAACTGCTGTTTCATTCATGTTTTCGGTTTTTATTTGGTTACCGAAAAAATTCTGTATGTTATCTTATGATGTACGGAACACGTTCACGTTTGTGCTATATAACCAAGACTCTACTAGTTTGGCTAAAAAGACTAGTGGTTATTAAAATATTTTATCAAAACATTATAAACTCAAACTCTTTTTACAATGCCTACATTGTCGTTCGATCTCAGTTACTTAGAAAAACAAAACAGAATACAATTTCTCCTCTCCAACATTTGAATCCAGCCATGAATTAATGTGCATAATATATTCTTTAAGACCGGAATCGAATTACCGACTAGACCTTTGAAAAGGGATCCTTTTCATTAGGCGTTCATAAAAAACGCGTTAAGAAAAACAAGGAAAAGAGCTACGTATGCAATCATTTATCGTTTATGTTGCTCTCTGCTGGCCCCATTATGTGAACATTGTATCCAGAGTCTAAAATAAATGCTTTGGTTAAAATATTTTGTTTTGTAAAGAAATTAAGTAAATGATTATTATTTTCAATACTCACCCTATCTACTTAGGAAATATTTCATTCTTGGGTCAGTAAAATGGTGTACGGATTTTTAGCATGACTTAAAAGAAAAATATTTTGTAGTATTTTGGTACTAATTTAATTAATTATATTTTTATGGATGTCTAAAGTCATTCACCGTTTAATAAATGTATTTTTCTAAAACGTTTACGATCTTACATAGTCATACTTAAAAATCTAAAATGTATTTTCCTACGTTAAAATTCAAGAACATTCACTCTGAGTTCAGTTGCCTCCGCATTCTGGTAATCTGCGTTATAAATGATATAACTACTATAACCTAAACATCGCTCCATCAACACAGCAAATCTTGTGGAACGTAATTTAGAAACGAGAAGCGATTATGGCTTTTATTTTAAACGAAAAACTGCAACAAAATGCAAAAAGAATATGACTTTATACCAGAACAATCACGATGACGTGAGAGTCAAAATGTATTAGATTGACTTGCTATTAAAGTCAATCATGTTAAAAGACGCTGTAAAAATAAAAAACACTTTGACGACAATTGCCACCTTGTCTGTCCAGGCCCTCAAACCAATAACATTAGCATCCTTGGGTATAATTCCAGATCAGATATAAAAATAAAAATAAACACCATTAACTGGTGTTGCATATTTTATGACTTGTCTAAGGCCATCGGCTGCTTTCACTATGATTAGAAGTCTTATGAAACAACCATTAATCTATCAATATCACTAGACATAATATAAAAGATGATTTGGTTTACCATGGCTTTGTTTGTTCTTCATTATTTGAACCACAAAGTCATCAATGTCTGAACGACTGATGTTAGTAAGAAATGCTCAAAATGTGCAATCCAAAGTGATTTCACAGTGTCCCTAAGGATGTGACTTTTGGTCCAGCTATGTTTAGTCACCTTTCGGAATGAGTTTAAGTGAATCAAGTTTATTCGAACTTTTTATCACAAGGTTGCTTATCAAGTGAAATTATTTAAAAATTCCAAAACAAGAAGTCAAGTTATGAAACTCATATTTTCTTCAAAATGGTTT
Source organism: Lycophotia porphyrea (assembly GCA_950005105.1). Taxonomy (NCBI): domain Eukaryota; kingdom Metazoa; phylum Arthropoda; class Insecta; order Lepidoptera; family Noctuidae; genus Lycophotia; species Lycophotia porphyrea. Next base: position 1,506,901 of record OX465392.1, read on the forward strand.
CGAGTTCATTCCTCCAGCCCCCGCAGTACGCTCCTGACTTCAACCGCACAGAACCACGTCGCGTTCCCTCCGCCGCTCTCTAATTTTGTATGCTCTGTTGTTTCACCGCATTTATTTTTCTTCGCGGTCTAATTCTCTTTGTTGTCTCAGTCGTTTCGCAACCAAATTTCGCGGAATGAGGTCCGTGGTTGAAATGAAATTGGTATTCGGAATGAATTGGGCTCCTCCGTAAGTTTTGCGGACCCTTGATTTTTAATTCGATTTGTGCTTCGCACGGATGCTGAATATTAACCTACTTTAGAATACGATGGCAAAACAATGACAAGTATATACAGGAACAATATACTAATTTGTTTAAAAAACTCCAAGATCTGCTCCCGGTTCGACAACATTAAAGTAGCAAAATTACAGAGGCAAATATTTCTTTATAAATAACTTATTCTAACATATTTAATCACTTCATCTCATTTACGTTAAACAACATTGAACTAATTTCAACCAATATGCAAGTCATCACCACGGCTTACTAATTAAGCTAGCGCTCTCAACTTGAATACGTTTCTTCATATGCTTTTAGCAACGAGGAAATCTTTTCATCAGAACATATTTTATGAAACGTCTATTTTAGTTGAGGATTAGCAGCTTCTAAAAAACTTATTACCACATAAATAGCTTAACGTTTTTGTAATAAACTACAATAAATCATAACTGTTATTTTAGATACCTGCTGCATCAACCCTGAGAAGGATCTAAAGAAACAGTAGCCACTAAAATTATTTATAAACTCAAGTACATCGTACGCACGTATAAAATATTTTGTGTAATATATGTCTATGACAATTCGAATCTAGGTCAATCCTCAACTCGAGGAGGTTCCAACTCGACGATTTTTGGAGGACATGCAAATAAGATCAACAACAACTGACAGCTTTCTATCCGCATCGAATTATTCCAAAACAGAGATGAGTAACATTATAATATTATTGTTAGAGACATCAACAAGACAGATGGGCCGGTCAACGCATGAATATTTCAAGAGCGGCATTAGGACATGGGAAAATAAATATGGCCGACTTGACTGGACGCATTTGTACATAAATCGTAGTACCGGCCGTGTTTGAATTACCAATGGAAGGGACTGAGCTGGGGTTATTTATCAGTTAACCGTCTATCCATCTCGCTGGGTAACACGCTGAATTTTTATTGAAAACTCACGGAAGTCATGATTCGTTGATTGAGAGTTTAGAGTAACGTGACGGGTGATTATTGATTTAGAGTTCGATAAATATCCTTAATAAGCAATCCAATCTAAAATAATCATAGTGTAGCATACAATTGATAACCTCAATATACACATGGAATCACAAAAGTAAAAACTGTTTAAGTATTTAACGAAGACAAAGTATGGTCATGGATATGTATTCTAGGCGCCAAGGACAGATGAAAAGTTTTGAAGAATCAACGAACTGAAAGACACTAAAATCACGAAAGCACGTTACGTTGGTCCTGGCTGTCATTTGTAGATCTTTGACAGTTGTCCGAAAGTCTGACAACCATTATTACCAAGAGATATCGTATTACTCAGTACCAACTGGTTTGTGGGAAAATACTGGTATTCAGTTGCACCTGGTTAGACAGGAAACCGACCCCAACATAGCTGGGAAAAGTCAAGGCAGATGATGATGGTCGTTACAGGTAGTCAGTGGCTTGAAAGTCTGACCACCAGTCTAAGACCAAGAGGTATCGTATTTCCTAGTGCTGGGTTGTAGTGGTCAGATAGGCAATCGCTCGATGTAAAATACTGGTATTCAAGCTTCCGGTAAGACTGGAACCCGACCCCGACATAGTTGGGAAAAGGCTAGGCTGATGATGATGATTTATTAACTAAAGTGCGGATGGTATTGCAGACACAGTAGTATTTTGAAGGTAGATTCAATTAGTGCGATATTAATAACAGACACTATGTAAATTGGTTAGCAAAATGTAGGTACCAGAATGTTCATTTAGTACGAAACGTCTATCTCCCAAGACATAGAACTCGTGATTTGGTCCCAAAACGGTCACACATTTACATCCTTATGAAAACCTTTATTCCGCAATATTCAGTTAGACGACGGAAAAAGCTAATTCTTATAACTAGTCGCTCACGTCCTTACCCGAGATGAGACAAATAAACCAGGACGTAGCCAAACCAGCCCCTAAAATAATAACCGAAACCCTGGCCACATGTCGGCCTAATACCAACCGGCGTTTGCTCGTAAAAAATAAGAAAAGAACCCCGCAAAATACTCTCTATTACAACCCACTGTACGTCGAAAAAATTGGAAATACATTTGTTCGAAAACGAATCGGACTACGAACACTCGTATAGCCAGATCGGTGTCAGACATTTGATATCATTTTGTATCTCACACGCGTGCCACGTTACCCGTAGATTTAGAATTATTTTATGAATAACATATTCAAAGATGATGGCCGTGTTAGTTCCTTGAATAGGAGCCGTTTGGTAATAAAAATGTGTTTTCTACCAGATGTCGCAATCGAAAATAAATGTGGTTTCTCGTTCATGAAAAATGGAACGAAAGTGCAGTATGCTAGTTGTGGGAGCCTTTCGCATTGTTGAATATGAGTCTGCACTGACACTGTTGCACTGAATTCAAGAGAAATAATCATGCAAGTGCAAAGGATTTACGAGGCAGCTGTGATGTGGTGATGTTCTTATATGGAAAAGTCAGGTGCGTGGTACTCGCAACGCGTGCGCGTAGGTGCCAGATACCCCGGTATTCCTCAAAGCGGTTTTTAAGCGCAAACAACTAAGCGCAACTAAATTATTTCTCAAAGCGCAACCATTTGAACAATTAGAATTTGTGAGTGCAACTAATGGTTGTGCTTTGAGGAATAATTTAGTTGCCCTTAGTTGGTTGCGCTTAAAAACCGCTTTGAGGAATACCGGGGTATCTGGCACCTACGCGCACGCGTTGCGAGTACCACGCACCTGACTTTTCCATATAAGAACATCACCACATCACAGCTGCCTCGTAAATCCTTTGCACTTGCATGATTATTTCTCTTGAATTCAGTGCAACAGTGTCAGAAAAACAGTTGCGCTTGAGGAATACCCCCCCAGATAGATGTATGAAAGTGTACGAAGCAACATAACACAAAGTCACTCCTGAATCCTCAAAAGTTTAGGAAGAAGTGTACCTAATAGTACACCCTCATATCCCATGTTATAGGGGCGAGCCTTTTGACATCAACCGGGCTCAAATCCAGACCCCGCTGGCTGCTACCCGACCCGGGAATCGAACCCAGTAACTCATGCTCAACAGTCGCGATTGCAACCACTTGACCAACGAGGCAGTCGTACGGCTATATAGGGCGTGTCTGCTCCACAGGTGAAAAGGTGAAGTTGTTTATAAAACGATGAAAAATCATACATTCCGCAAACTTCTAAGTTTAGTGGCGATTTACTTTATTAAAGAAAAGTATTTATAGAAACTAAATCACAAGAAAATTGTTCCTAAACCACAGAAAGTCTTTCTGAGAAGTTTTCTTTGAAATACGATACTGAGCGAGTTTGAAGGAAGTGATACTGAAATCATTACTTAGGAAAGGACGTCAAGGTCCAGATGGTCTTTAAAAAAGGTTGCATCACCTGTTTTTATCAAAAATATTAGAAAAAAACATGAATGACACGACGTTATTTGTAAGTTTGTCTGTGTATTAAGCAGGACCATGTGTGTCTTCCTCTTCTCTTATACCCGTCCACATTCGAACTCAAAGCTTTTCTCACGACATTTCCCCCATTCCCCCGCGTTCTATGCCTATACCAAGCCAACTGATTATCACACGACTTTTCAGTTACCGGTGTCACTTCCCCTTTTGTACGGTTTTATTTTTTCTCTTTCTTAAAATTTACAGCTATTCTGGTTTAGCTCTGTATCCAATAACCATATACCCGTCCTTTTAACTTAACAAAGAAAGAATGATCTATAGTTTTTTATTAAAATGAACTATAGAAAAAGGTGGCAAGATGACCTAGACGCGCACCACGAAGGCTGGTTCAAGGTGGCGCAGGAGAAGAGTACCTGGAAGGATATGGGGGAGGCCTTTGCCCAGCAGTGGGACAACCAAGTCTTTTAAATAAAAAAAAAGATGTTATAAAATATACGTCCCTAAAAACGTAAAAAGAAAGCTACATAAAGTCGTTTCACATCAAGATCTTTGATTCAAGAATGAGTTGTTTATTTCTAAACACGAATAAGTCAGTCGTCACAGTTTCCAACGAAGGGTCGCGAGCTAAAACTTGAGAGTTTCATTAGAAACTTGATTAAGTATGTAAATGTACCTACAAGTTTCCTCCTCGGTTAGCAGTGGACGCTGAAAATTTAACTCCTACGCAAATATTTTCTCTGACAATTTTATTATTGTGTTGAGGCAGTTATATTGTTTTAGTGTTGTCTGTTTTTGGGCCATAGGGCCTAGATAAGTGTCTATAGATTTTAAAGCGTTTAGTATTAAGACTTACTTTAAGGAGCTCATGGCAAATTAATAACAGCCGCTCGGGTCGATCTTTAGGTAAAGCCGTGCTTGCCTAGGTTGGACTGTGGATGGGTGACCACCCATTACATACCGAGTTTCTTCCACGCTTCGGAAAGCACGTTAAGCCGTTGGTCCCGGCTGTCATTTGTATGTACATCTTTGACAGTCGTTACAGGTAGTCAGTGGCCCAAAAAGACTGACAACCAGTCTTATCAAGAGTAGTATATATTACCTAGTATTAACTGGGTTGTGGAGGTCAGATAGGCAGTCACTCCATGTAAAACTACTGGTATTTAGCTGCATGCGGTTAGACTGGAAGCCGACCCCAACATAGTTGAGAAAAGGCTAGGCAAGATGATGAATATTAAGATTTTTAACAGTATAGACCTGAGCTTTCTCGGTCGCTTTTTTTTTGTTAGACTATACTGTTTCACTCCTGGGCAAAGGCGTACCTCCATTTCTTCGACTTCTCTCGGTGTTGTGCCTTTTCGCGTCAATCCATCCAAGCCGCCTTGCCATCCTCTTCTGGTCGCTTATTTCTTTTATATACATTTTTACTTTTTACCATCATTATCTGTTGATAGAATGACACTCATTGCCTAGGTTACCTGGTGATGATTTTATATACCTAATACCCTACATTTCATATCATCATTGTCTATCATCAACACATCTTTAAAGCGACTCAACCGGTTAGAATTTTGCGTGGTGGGTGGAAATCTTAAGGATTCGGAGCACAGTCTAAAATTCAATGGATAAAATTTACTGTATTCGTGTTAAACAGAGAATGAATCCATCTAAACATTTTCTACTAAACAAGCATTACGCAATTTATCAAGGTTAAAACAAAGGTCGTTTTAATCCGTAGAAAATCACCTGAAACTGTCCTCTTAACGTTAATTGTCTGGTCCCTGCCCTTTGTACATTTCAAATCCCTAACAAGATCTCAAGAAAAGTCATTAGAAAACACGTTCGCGGAGCTTTTATTTTCGATTTTAGCCCACTCACTGTTCCACTCAGTTGAACAGCACAAGCGAGGTAGATTCATTGTTAGCGCCCACTTTCATACAAGAAACCACTTGAGCGGCATTCCCTAATGAAATAAAAATCTCAACTACAAAACGCCCTAGTATTGTGTTTTTCGTTATGGATATAACTGGCTCTTCCTGCGGTTTTGCTCGCGTGATTTACGACGTTTGTGGGGAGAGTAAAAATTCGGTAGTATTCTGGGAAAATACGACCAGTTAACAAAAAAAAAACTGGTTATACATACATTCTACTGTGATAAAAACCAGACAAACAGAACTGTGGCTTTTCCCTTGACAAGATGAAATATTCAAGGATGATAACCAACATTTAGTCATTGGGGAGGCACTGAAGGAAAGGGCGAAGAATGTAGCAACACGTTCATGGCACCGGCCGGTAAAGCTGAAAGATGCCAAAAAGATAACGAATACTGTGACGCTATTCTCTGAAGTAATTGATCTGAAAAGAGGCTAAGAGGAAATGCTGGTGGTATTTTCTCCATACAAACATTCTCGCCTGTTTTCTTTCTGGTTTATAACTTTAAAGTTATGATTTTTTACAGTTAAATAAATATCAACTTCTTCTATGCCCTATGTTTTCTGTTTTGATGATACATAATCTGTATAAGCACTAGAACCTTTACAAAATGCTCAAAATTGCCTTTTTAGATCGCCTGTCAACAGAGGCCTTATGTACAAATTTGACAACTATTAATGAAAAACGAAAAAACATAAGGACATAGTAAATATCCTTCTTATTCAGTTTATGAAATATCTTTTAAATTGGTCGAATATTGGAGGAGGAAATAGTCGAGAGCCAAACCTCGAATTATGACTTTTTATAACTCTGTTGTCCTTATCGCACCAATGTCGAAATCACGCTCGCAGTGCGACAGCGATAGTTTCTTCAAATACCTACCGTGTTTCTTGTCAATGTTGATATCAAGTGATGGGACACTGTATCTGATGAAGGAAAATATTCTGGATGACGCGCGGAGATTTGGACTTGGGGATTTGAATTTTACCAAATACATAGTACAACATTGTCAACCTTTAATGATTGAAATAATTACAAGACACTTTACGATAGAACCGTCTCCCATAAACACGAAACAATAAAAAAAATGTTACGTTATTCTTCACAAAAACCAGGAGCGTAGAACTGGCAACTGGCGTGCAATGTGCGTGTATGACACGATTTATGGATGTGGACGAAGCAGAAGAATTATGAGTCGTAGCAGGCAACGCTCTATAGGTTCTCTCACCCCCCATAGATGCAAGGCATGATATAAAATTATATAAGGTACTTATATATATTTTATTTTTAATTTTCTGTGTTTGTCTGTGTGTCTGTTTCTGTGTCTATCTGTTTGTTCCGGGTAATCTCCGAAACGGCTGGACCGATTTTTTTTCCTTGACCAGACTTTCACTGGCAGATACCGGATGTTATAAAGAGTAACTTACCATTATTTTAGAAATACTGTTAGGGTTTCGTGCAAAAAAGATAAAACCCTTGAAATTTTTAACAATATCCGATTCAAACAGGGAATATTTTTGTAATAGTTTTACGCGGTCATAGTTAGCGAGGTACAGGTAGTTTTGTATAAAATAACGCACATAGAAAATAATCAAACAGTCTCTTTTATAGAAAAGTAACATCGATAGCAACCCATTTACGAAGATACGTGCGTTCTAAAATAGCAACCATGAATTTAAAACGAATGTTCCAGGAATACTCTTTGTTATATCGAGTAGTTCCGGAGCGTTCTGAAATAACTTGCAGCCGCTTCTAGTTATACGTTACATTATATAGAGCTATGTACTCCGAATGGGAAATTAAATTAGTCTTGTCCATTAATTTTTAGTTGATGAAATATAGGTTGTGTCGTGTGTTTCTTATTCTGTCTTATATTTTACTGTAGATACAATATTATAAACTTGTAAGTGATAAAAATAGCTACCAGTACTAAGCAGTGGCGCGCTACAGTTAAACCTTGTTTGAACTGTCAAGTGTCACTGTTATGCCATTGTCAATAATGTAAATTTAAGGAACGCGGGGCCTCGAGTACCCAATGGTGGTTAAGCGTTTTTAATTGCTGGGTCTCGCAGTACCCGCTGGCGTTTCAGTGGCGAATATGAATTTCTAAGGTCCTTTGTAGAGTTCAAAAATGATAAAATAAGACCACTCTGCTTTCTTAATAGTGTGGTTAATGCTTAACCTAGTGTCAGAGTTTTTATGCCGCCCAACGGCCTCTGACTTGACTTTAAATGCCGTTGAGAAATATCTCTCAGGCACTAACTACTAGACCAACAGGTTTGATGACCTGTTGGTCTAGTGGTTAGTGACCCTGACTGCTAGGACGGAGGTCGTGGGTTCGATTCCCACACAGGACAAATCTTTGTGCGATGAGTACGATTATTTGTTCTGTATCTGGGTGTGTAATTTATCTATAATATGTATGTATTTAGAAATATATAAGTATGTTTATCAGTTGACTGGTTGCCATAGTACTGGCTCTGCCTAGTTTGGGATCAGATGGCAGTGTGTTGGTTGTCCCAAGATATTATTATTCCGTTTATTCATGTATATACATATTTTTTAACATTTTAAAATATTTCTTAAAACAAACCATATAAAAACATTTCAAAATATAAAAAAATAGCGGTCCGCCGGTGTCGGGAACAGGGTCCAAGCTACCGGTGGTTAGGGCTCCAGAGACAGGAACCTCCTCACAATGCGAGCTTCAGCAGCTTCTGAATCAGGCCCTTGATCCAATTACCTAAGGAGAGCCTCAAAAGATGGTCGTCGAGGCTCTTAGCCATAAGCGAAGCACTTATACAATACGCACATGAATCTAAAAAATCGGAGGTGCGTGTCTTGGGTTCGAACTCGAGACCTATGAGTTCGCAAAAAGCAGTGATAGTCTTGTAATGTGACCGTCGGGGTCACATCACTAGGTATCACAGATTTCTCAGACTACTCTGTTTGTCAGTTATCTGTCTTCGTTTAATCTTTACTTGATTACATCTAAATCTATATAATTTCCCAGAGGAATAATACTGTAAGATTCTTAATAAATAAAATCACACGGTGTTCAATGTAATAATCTATAGTAACATAGGGGACCCTGATTTTCTCATGTGTTCTCAGCACCCCGTTGTTTAATAAAATCTCGACCCGCCACTTGTTTTGGCGGTCCCCGTCACCCCATGAACGTTGTGTTCGATGGGGTAACAGACTGACCCATGGCCAGCTGTTGGAGGGAGAAGGGATAAATTTCATTATTCTGTCTTCTTCTGTAGTCCATGAAGATAAAAATAATTATGGGTAAATAATAAAATTTGAGCTCAGCATCGTAATAATCATGACATCTAAGATTCTAGGGCTATATAATGTAACTTGACTGCTTCGTTGTTCTAGTGATATCACGCGGTACTGATGAACATAACGTTCTTGGGTTCGTTTCATGAGTCGGGGAAATGTAGGTGTAAACACATGATACAATGTGTCATGTATTTTTTCAAATTAGTAAAAAAAGCAGGCCACATAGCACGAAGGTCGGACGTCCGATAGGGCAAACAGATACTGGAGTTGAGACCACGCATTGGAAAGCGCAGTGTGGGACGGCCACCTGCACTATGGATCGACGACCTTGTTTATACTGCAGGGAGTCGCTGGATGCAGGTGGCATTGGACCGAACACGTTGGAAATCAGTTGGGGAGGCCTATGTTGAACAGTGAACAGCAACGGGCTGTTATGATGATGAGTAAAAAAAGCTGTGTAACTTTGAACTCGACTACATTAAGAGATAAAAAAGAAAAATACTCTGTCAACATACCGGTCCTAATTTTGCTACAACTAAGACATTCAAACAGAAAATGGTTTGAGAAGGATTAATTCGTTCATGAGCTATCAGTTTAAGATTTTTAACGGCGTAGATTTCTCTCAGTCAGCAGTTTATGGTAGAGAGATAGAAAATTTCCAAAAAACTTTTCCCAGTTTAGACCCCAAGTTATCGGTGTGAAAATGTTTGCCAAATTAAGTCTAGTATCACCTGTTTCTAGGAATGCACTCAATTACCAATCAACCTGTAGAGCAATGGACATTTTTACTCCAGTTAAACGAATTGTACAAACCAATAGATCTTTGTTTATTTTCGTCTGCGAACTTGCATAGAGGTTTTGACCTGTTATTCTTTGACTATGGGCCTCTGTTGAGATGCGGGCGCAGTGCCGCCTCCGGCCGCCTGCCTTTGATCCCAGCTCAACTGCGTCTAATTTTACTTACTAGGTCACCTTTGGCGCAGACTCTCATTCCTTTTTTTCAGACAGTCGACAAAACATTTTGAAAGAAATCCTATCCTTATTTTGAGGGATTTAACAGATGGCTCTGAAACTAACCGGGTTGATTTTCAAGTTATATTCAATTTGACATTTTCTGTGCGAAATTGAATATGTTTTCAGGAACTTCAGCAAAATCATATCGTAAAAAGCTCTGTACTATTTTATAGGTAACAAATAGTAGCCCGTCAAAATATTAATGAAAATCTGTGGACATTAGAAATTCCAGAAATAATAGTCAACAGAAATTATATTCTCCTCTCGAACAGTTCCTGGAACGCAATTATCAGATACACAAAACGTTCTCCAGAATAAGGAAATAATCAGCGACCTTCCTAAGCTCGTTAAATTCCCAGAAACGGTCGAACAAAACTTATAATCGAATGGGCCATTCAATGGAATCCAAACGCCAAATAATAGTAAAGCATTATGTACTGTCAGCGTCACGATGTGGGTACCCATTTTGAAAGCACCACGTTCCCAACTGGGGTAACTAATTGATGCAGCCCACCGTACCTACGTAAGGCGACAATAATCGAACGAGTTATGAGGTAATCAATTAAAAAAAAAACGTGTGCAATTCACACGTGGTTGAAGTGAAACCTTCAATAATTTTGGCTTCAAGATAGACACTGTATAATGCTTGAACGCGCCCATAAGCGCGTTCCTTCGCTTCATTTCCGAACGAGATGGCGGAAGGAGAGCGGGACGCGCGCCGGGGCGCGCTCGGGCGCCGGCAGCGCGCGCGCCGCCACTAGTCGGCATTATACAGACACCGAGAATATACCTACGTACATTTTTATGTCGCGATCGGGCGTCCAACCATTATAAATGTAATGACGTGCCGTCTCATTTTCTTGAATATATTATTATTTCTAACTACAAGGTTGAGTAGTATCATTGAATACTATCCTCAACAATGCTTCCTATCTCATTTTCTCCCACGTTAAATCTTATAAATTTATGTGTTTCTTTTTACTGTCTCTTTTTACTGTCGCTTTTTCGTTTCATCGACTTTCAAATCACAACGATGCTAAAGAAGTTTTCACTTCAAAATAGTTTATTTTCATAAGTCCAACTTTAATTACTTTTAGTAAGTGAGTGTTTTGCGCAGATTATTATGATCATCAACTTAGCCAACCAAGCATGTTGAAATTACATGGGATCCAGTCATTGATCCAGTCGAAGAAAAACAAAATTTAAGTATACCAAAAATCTTGACTTTTATACAAATCAATCAATGTTTGCAATTAATTCCTAATAACATTCACGTAAATATTTAAATAGGCTCGTAATCCGCTTGTACAAGGTCGCGGGTAAATACATAATAAAACAGTTTACTTGAAAATAACGGATCATAGAACTTCAGTTGAGCTGATACCAACAAACGTGTTTATTAAACATCATTATCGTTTATAAGCTCCATAGCTTCCAGTGGACGCTCAGCGGGTACTTAGGGGAACGCCATTAAGCAGGGAAAAAATGTAGTATAATAGTTTTTTAAGTTATTTTCGCACAGGACAGAGAGGCTTGGAAGAAGAAAAGGGAGGCATTTGCCCAGCAGTGGGACTCTCAACCAGGCTAACAAAAAAAAAGTATGTGACAGGAAGTCAAAATAGTTACTTTTTTATGAACTGTCAAAACGCAAAATGTGTACGTGATTTGTATGAAATAGCACGTTGTGATGTCATACTTATTTGGGATCAAATGTAATACTTATTATCAGTAAATCCAATTTTACAATTATCATCATCTGCCTAGCCTTTTCCCAACTATGTTGGGGTCGGCTTCCAGTCTAACCGGATGCAGCTGAATACCAGTATTTTACATGGAGCGACTGCCTATCTGACCTCCACAACCCAGTTACTACTGGGAAATACGATACCCCTTGGTAAGACTGGTTGTCAGACTTTTTAGGCCACTGACTACTTTAACGACTGTCAAAGATCTTCAAATGACAGCCGGGACCAACGGCTTAACGTGCTTTCCGAGGCACGGAGGAAACTCGGTATGTAATGGGTGGTCACCCATCCACAGACCAACCTAGGCAAGCACGACTTAACCTAAAGATCGACCCGAGCGGCTGTTATTGTTTTAGCCACGAGCTCCCAATTTTACAATTATATTGTCCCCCAATATTTAATTTCTGTACGGTGATGGTAGTTTTTAAGATGAGTGGCCTTATTTCTACGTATTTTTATATTTTATTTTTGACCTTGTCAACTAGCCTATTATGCAACCTGACAAAGATGATAAGTAAAAGATAATATGGAAGAAGAAGACTTGTTGTAGCGACTCCAAATAAATTAGGATCTTCTTAATGTGTCGATGGCAATTTTTTATTAAATATGTTTGGCCCAAAATTCAGCTACGCGAACTCCGCTTGCCGATGCAGTCATGAGATTTAATAAGAGAGGCATTAAAGCTTGCCGTGTTGACGGCGCGCTCGTGTTCCACTCTCGCCTCAAAGAGATGTCAGCAAACAGGGAGGTTCCCGTAAGGACTGATGCCTGTCAGGGCTGCGGGACTGTTCGAAAGAGATACCGGGGCCCTGAAACACAAAGGACAAAGAAGGAACATTGATGGTTTTTAGTCAGTACAAGTCTGACACTCCCTTCCGCTCTGCCTAGAGCGGGAGAAGGCATTTGATGATTTCCCATCCAAAAAAAAAAGGCAAGCTTTTTTATAGTTTGCTGATCCCAGGAGGAAGCCAGCCCCAATATATGTAGTTAGGAGAAGGCTGATGCTGATGATTTTAAATTCTCAATTGAGATGTTTTTAGTTGAAACACGCATGGTGTTATTAGATACAACCATATCTTTTTAACTTTCTGTAGGTAAGTCTGTTCTTTGATGCTGTTCCTTAGTTTTATGCACAGTTTATCAAACTATGTACATTACCTATACATGTATTTAAGTCCCATATTCCCTTCTAGAACAGAAACTCCTATCCGAAACTGTAACTCGAATATATCAAAATATCACCATAGTTTATTAATTGACTTAGAACCGCGAACAACGCGAAAACTTGATCAGCCGAGCTCGCAAACCTCGGGCCAACGCATTATACGGAGCAAGTGGAATTAGTTCGGTTTGCAACCACCGGACGCTGCCGGACGATGCCGGACAATACCGCACTTGAGAATGGCTAGTTATGCTAAAATCTGATCTTCTAGCAACCAAAATACTGAGGTATAACATCATATATTATAGTTAGGAGTCGATTCAGTTAATGGCTGGTCCTATAACTTCGAAAGCTCAGTAGTATTTTTCTTAAACGGTTATCTTTATTTTCACTGCTTTTAAAAATAAACTGATGGTATCCAATAATTACATTAACAATGCACTACATATTGGTGATAGTCTCATCACGGTACTAATTTCTGTTTTTTCCTAGTCCAAAGTGACCATTGTTCTTTCAGGATGATCGGTTCAGTGGTTTAGGCGTGAAAAAGTAACAAACAAACTTACTTTCGCATTTATTATATTAAAATAAAGTTAGGATTAGGATTTATTAGCTATTGCACGCGACCTTCGTTCTCGTGAAATTATTATAAAAATATGACTTCCCTATTTGAATCGGATTTTGATAACAATTTCAAGGGTTTTAATGGTACGAAACCGTAATTATTTTTCTAAAATAAATGGACAAATCAAAAGGTGTACTATGTGAGGATCGTAGCAGATATAGCGATCTGTTGTTTTTGCCTGTCCCAATGGGAAAAAGGCGTGAAATCATAAAAGTACGAACGTATTTATTTTAAATCTCGGTATTAAAAGTATGATAAAATATTCACAAGTAGGTAGAGGTACCAAGTGGGCCACAACTAATAGTTAACTGCCGGCAACTTAGTGGCTTAGTCTCAGTTGCATCGTTAATAACACAGTACATAAACCTATGTTTCTCAACCTTCTTGCTTATGCAATGTAGATAAAACTTGGCCAACACAGTGCATGTACTTCGTAGTTAGAAAACAAAACAAAATAAGAGAATAATTGCTTTTTAAATCTATACCTAAAAATTAATACTGAACTCCGATTAATACTTTTTACTGAAAGCATATAAAAGCTGAATACGTATACACGGTATTTGCTTATAACACATTTTTGTCTCTGTTTGTTTGTTTCGGCTAATCTTCGAAACGACTAGACCCATTTTGACGGGAGTTTTACTGATATTAGAAGGAGTAATCAACTGTTAAGTATAATATTAGTTGGATCAAGGTAAGTAACAGAGGATAGTCTACGTACAATCTGGCAACGGAAGTTCATAACACGAACTAGCTGGGTTGATGAGAAAGGTTTCAACCAACAACTTCATAAGTAGTGGGATAAACCCGGTTTGTTTAAATAGTCAACGCCAAAATCCTTTTTAGGCTAGGGTAAAGCAGTGTTTGCTACGTGGGTCTAATAACCAAGACTCATCGGTATATTCCAGGGCTGCGGAACTGTTCGAAAGAGATACAGCGGCCCTGGAACACAAAGGGCAAGGAAGGAACATGAATGGGTTTTAGTCAGTGCAAGTCTGACACTCCCTTCCGCTCTGCCCAGAGCAGGAGAAGTCATTTGATGATTTCCCATCCGAAAAAAAAAGGCTGGGTGTAAAGGTGTAACCAATACATTACTTGAAGTTGCACTACATAAAATACTTGATTAGATTGCAATTTGATAGAAAGAAAAACGAACTCATCCGATAAAATGACTGAGAACTTTTCAAGTTCTTTTTCAATATAAGACGCCTCCGAGTGGACTTCAGGAAAACGAAATTAAATAACTTATGCTATCGAAAAGGTCATTTTAATCCTGTTGAAAGTTATTGTAGAAATATTAATAATGTTTTAGAAACGATCAAAATCAAAAGTCATTTAATCCAAATTAAAGAAAAAAGAAAACCAATTAAAATGCCGAAACGTTTGTCACACGTGTCACTGTATTATAATATATGTAGATTGAAAAGTAAAGAAGCCATGCCGTTTATATGCATTGTTTCTTAGTGCAAGAAGAAACCACGGTATATTAGGTGTCCTAGGTAAAGGAACGACCGGCTGATGAACGAACGATCGATCGATTGGGTAACGATGAAGGTTTTGTGACGGTGCAGAAAAGGAAGCGCCGTTTGCGATCCACCAAGAACCTGTGTGGCTAGGCTCCTGCGGATCCTAAAGTGAGCCTGCTGCCGCCAAGCCGAATACACCGGTGTACATCTCCCGCTTACATTACACCACTAAAGCGGAGGACATCGTGGAGTACGTGCGCCAAAAGACGAACTACACACCGAGGGTGCAGTTCCTAGAGTCGCACCGCAGCGTCAACTTGAAGGCGTTCGTGGTGCAAGTACCAAATTTTTATCTAGATCTCTATCTAGTTAGATTTTTGCCGCAGGACGTGGTGATTCGTCGGTTCCGCGGATAAGTTCCACTGGACAGCCCAAGTGAAGTGTGAACAAGTGAAGTGCCACTAACATAGTTTTATGTCTTTTTTTTTAACACTGTTTTTGTCTTTACTTATGTTAGTTTATCTATACGTCTATACATACATACATACAAATAAATAAAATTGGAGTGTCTGTTTGTAATATTAAAATAACCGCTTTTTACTAAGTGCATATGGATTTATACACGGTACATATACCAAAACAACAATTTTTAAAATTTTGGTCGGTCTGTCTGTCTGTTTGTTCCGGCTAATCTCTGAAATGGCTGGACTAATTTTAACGGGACTTTCACTGGCAGATAGTTTATATCACAACGAGTAACTAAGGCTACTTTTATTTTAGATGAATAATTATGGTTCCGTGCAAAAAAATAAAACCCTTGAAATTGGTAACAAAATTCGATTCAAATAGGAAAGTGCTTAAAATAATGGGCATTTTTTAATAATAATTTCACGCGAATGAAGGTCACGGGCAACAGCTAGTAAGGTACATATCTATGGGCCATTAAAGCCTGAAATAAATGATTTTTATGTTTTAAACGGAACCTTGAGAACCACACCTAAGGCATGCACTGGCCATCCATGCACTATTACGTTAAGAACATACTTTATTTACCAGAGTTTATCGTACGGAACTAACAGCTCAGGGACCTACCTAAAGGTATTCTCGGGGAAATTTATTTATATGAAGAAATCATTATCCTTACTATCCTTACTAATCCCTATCCTTACTTAAATATTATATAAATGCGAAAATAAGTTTGTTTGTTAACTTTTCACGCCTAAACCTCTGAACTGATCGTCAAATACGTTGTCAGATGTACAGAAACGAACATAGGATACCTTTCATCCCGAAAAAGAGTACTGTACCCAAGGAAAACAACAATAACGTTGTAATTCTCCTAGATGGCGCCACGTGTCTTTCGAATCAGGATTGAATTATAAGCTGAGTACAACCCGAATTGACTGGCAAATTCTAAATGAACGAGAGCGAAGCAGTGGGCAAAAGCTAGTTAAGGTATAAACCGCCACCACGTCTCTAGGAGATTCTTGTCCTAATATTGACGGGTATAAAGGAAGTGCAACGTGGCATAAATTAAACTGTGAGCTCACGAAATAGCAAGAAATAGCTTGTCGTTGGTATGAGATAAGTAGTTTCCCTGGAATATAGCGTTTACGGTTGCTCGAGGTATTAGGGGTTAGATTTAGTTGAAATAATGTCGAGCATGTTTACGGGAGGAGACTGGATTTTAGCTGTTGGAAATCTGTCGCTAAATAGTTTGAGAGTCGTGTTTTATAAGCTTTATGTGGGTATCAAAGGCAAATTAAGTGTTTAAAATCTGGTAGCCATTACAGTTCACCGTATATAAGGTCCCATTAAAATAGATGGACGAATTTCAACACAGCGTTCAGTACGTCTAACCAAAGATATCCAAGCAAAAAACACACTGATTAAAGTGATTTTATTTTGACCTAAAATAATAAATTGCTGGTATTTTTAGTGTATTTTCGTACGAAGTTTTTTTTCTTGTAAGTATCTTATTTGTCTTATTACTTTTTTTTTATTATTGTCCTTATTTTGGTCTGAATGATTTCTAAAAATTTGTCCATATATTTTAATGGGACCTTATATAGAAAACTGGTCAAGAATACAGGTACAGAACTGTAAATTACAGGTATTTTTGACAGATTAAGACTGAGGTTTGACTGCATTCGTAGCATTGCATTGCAGCATTGCTTCGCTGCATTCTCAGTAGCAGCCACGAAGTCTGGATGAGTGGGCCCGGTTGATGACAATAGGCTCGCCTCCTATGCAGTGGCGCGCCCCAGTTAAACCTTGTTTGAACTATCAGTGTCACAGTTATGTCCTTGTCAATAATGTCAATTTGTGGATAGTCGCTGTCAAAATGGGACTTAAACATAACTGTCGAAATGTGGACGTACTATTAGGTACACCTCTGCCTAACCCTTTTAGGGATTACAGGCGTGATGTTATGTTATAAGACTGTGGTTAAAATGCGAAAGTTAATACATAGTAATACGGGAATAAACCCTCTAATCATTCTTATAATATGTATGGTATGATATACGTATGGTTTGTGATTTTACAATTAACAACTTAGTCTTAACTTTAAAGTAAGAACCTAAAACAGATACCATAGATAATTTCAAAAACGAATTTAAAAATTACTTCGATTGGTCTCGCAGTCTTTCTCCGACATGATACACTTAAAAGTTATTTTGCGAACATCTGGTAGCAATTTAGCAAATTACTGGAATGGTAAACTATAAAATGGTAGCACGCACTCGTTTAAGGCTCGTATTATATTAGGAAATTTCATCAGGCGCGACAAGAAAACTGGAGTTTTCGACACTGCCTAGAGTATTGAGTGGTCGCTGGTGCGACTGCTAAGCTTGAAATTCTTAATTCAGTTCCCAAGTCAGGCAAAGAGGTATATCCAGGGCTGCGGGACTGTTCGAAAGCGGTACCGCGGCCCTGGAACACAAAGGGCAAGGAAGGAACATGGATGAGTTTTAGTCAGTACAAGTCTCACACTCTCTTCCGCTCTGCCCAGAGCGGGAGAAGTCATTTGATGATTTCGCATCCGAAAATAGAAGGCAAAGTGGTATTGGATTTTTCTTTTAGAATCAGATTCACAGCAGGCAGTTCTAAGGCGATTAGATTTTTTACACGAGTGTATATTATTATGAATGACTACCTCGTTGGTCTAGCTAGTGATACCAAGCGCGATTGCTGAGCATAATCGCCATCATTGTTCAGGGAAAATGTATGTAGAAAACTTATCAAGAATACAGGTACAGTCCGGTAAATTACATGTGTTTTTGTCAGATTAAGACAGGTTTGACTGCCTTCATAGCATGCGGTTCTTGGTTCTCGGCCGAAGTATTATTGGGTTTTTACATCAGGAATTTTGCAGTCGCAGCCTCGGAGTTTGGCTCGCCTCCTATTATATGGAACTTTAACATAACTGGCGGAATGTGGGTGTATTGTTAAGTACACCTCTTCCTAACCCTTCGGGGATTACAAATTATGATTGTGTATTTATGTTATGCATATATTATGACACAATGCGTCACAAAACACGTATGCATGCCTATGTAAATAGTTTCTGGCAGTAGTAGTGTAGCGGCACTGCAAAAAGTACTAAGAAACTTAGAACAAAAAGTACTACAGCGCCATCTATGACGGAGCGGATGAACTAAACAACAAAATCCTAGATCACGCAAGTGAAGTCATCCGCGACTCAAGAGTATATAGAAGAACCCGACAACAATCTTTGGGCTGTAGCCGACCAGATACATCACCCGTCTAGTCGGAGGATGCTTTCTTTTCTACGGGGGATGAAGAGCTTTACACCCTGTTCTTCATATCCCCAAAGTAGTCTCCAGGGGTGTAATTTTATATTGTAACGTTATTTTACGACGAATCTGCTGACCATATCGCCTGGGCTCAGCAAAACAAAACTCAGCAGTAATACGAAAGCATTCCTACTTACTGCTTACGACGTCCGACGTAGGGTTGACGACATCATCACACGTCCTTTTTACAGCTTTATCAAAATCCATTGAATTATTCCGATGCAACTTTGGCACGAATGTAACGACTCCGCCTTTATTAGTCTCACGCTTGTCATAAAAAGACGTCGCGTAAAAAGAACTTTATCGGAGAAACTTTGCTGTTTTTTTTTTATTTGTATAGCGACGTATCAGCAGATTGAGTTACTTTAATTTTGTAGAGACGGATAATGTAAGCTGCCTGTATTTTTCGAAAATTGTGTCGTTGATAATTATTGGCCTTGATGTATTAACAATTTAATACAGTAAACAGGAATGGGAAATACCAAAAGAAAAACCAGTATTAGGCTATTTACACCTAGATCAGGTACAAGATGAAAAGTAAAAAACTGGCCAAGTGCGAGTCGGACTCGCGCAAGAATGGTTCTGTACGATAAATCGAAAAAAAAAACACGTTTCTTGTATGCTCCCTTTAATTATTAATTAATTTATATTTTTTTTACTAGCAATACATCATTCTGTCAAAATTTCAACTATCTAGATATCACGGTTCATGAGATAAAGCCTGGTGACGAACGGACGGATAGCGTAGTCTTAGTAATAGGGTCCCGTTTTACCCTTTGGGTACGGAACCTTAAAAAGAATATGAACCAGAAAGGTTATATTTTAAGTAACAAATACAATTCCATGTTTCAGTTAAATATGTTCACAGTCTTCTAAAACTTTGTTTTTCCTGTATAAACACTGCAAACGTTTCTACCCCAATTGGAACAAGACTACAGCCCATCACTAGCGCCACATTTACCCGGCTCATCGATTCCCAAGGTAATACCGTGCTACCAATGTTTCGTAACGTATCATTGCATTCCCGTAATCCATGCATGCAAGCATTGCATTAAATGCCTCACGTAGGTACAACCTCGTTTATTTGTTTACGGTAAATAAAAGACTGCGCAGCAGTATTCTGTAGATTATATGCTGGACTGCCTCGTTGGTCTAGTGGTCGCAAGCACGACTGCTGAGCAAGAGGTTCTGGGTTCGATTCCCGTGTCGGACAAAGTGTTATTGGATTTTTCCATCCGGAATTTCTCAGAAGCAGCCACGGAGTCTGGACTTGCACCCGGTTGATGGCAATAGGCTCGCCCCCTATTACATGGGACTTAAACATAACTGGCGAAATGTGGGTGTACTATTAGGTTCACCTCTGCCTAACCCTTCTGGGATTACAGGCGTGATGTTATGTTATGTTATATGCTGGACATTTTGCGCCTAAACGGATTGATGATTTATCATCGTAACTGTACTTTAAGGATCGAGAGCAAACTAAAACTTGGCTAGAAAATAAAATCCACTCTTGACCCTCAAGGGCCGAGAATGAACTATACTTAGGGGTCCAGTGGACACTAGACTAAACGGTCACTCGTCTATTGCCATTGTAAAGTCCAACTTCTGAACCAATCACAGATAGAACGACAAGGACAATTGTCTATTATCCTGTATATCAACATCATCATTTCATCGGAAGGACGTCCAATGGACATAGGCCTCCCCCAAATGTCGCCACATTGACCGGTCCCGTGCGACTCGCATCCAGCAGATCCCCGCCACCTTCCATAGTCGGGCGGCCGGGTACTAGGGGCAATTTCTTTGTTGCTCTCACCATTAGGGGGGGTTTTGCCAAAATCACCACGCTTGGGAGGTGGGTTGGCGATCGCAGTACGGTTGTTACAAAAGCACACAGAACGCTGCTGCTCATTCTCTGGTAAGTCCCTTAGTCGCCTCTTACGACACCCACGGGAAGATATGGGATGGTGCTATTCTTTACGTCCGACACCAAACAGTACCTACGTGTATATCAAATACCTACAAATTATATACTGTCTAGTGATTATTGAAAGATATTTTTTGTCAAAAGTGGTAAAGTACATAATTTCGTGGTCGAATAATGGCACTGTGGTAAATGAGCCTGATTTTCTAGTTTATATTATGGTAAACAGTTACGAGAACCACCTTTTCAAATTTCGTGAAACTTCATTATTGATGTTTGGAATTATTTTGCAGAAGGTTAAAAACATAGTCTAAAAACATTGAATATGCATCAGGGCTCAGCTTAAAATCAACTAAACTGTTTGATATGCCAACAGACTTGTTATTATTTCAGTCAATAGTTTACGCAAACAGCTGAAGTTTGTATTTATAACCTTTAACCAAACTGTTGCTAAACAATAGAGTGGCCTGACAATGTGGCGGAAAAACAATGGATACAAAAAATAACATAGTTAGCAACATTTCGAATAAAATTTGTAACGGTGTGTTGTTTTGCGAAAACATGTTGACCCACAATGGCATTCGCCCCATACTTTATCATTCCCAAAATGAAAATATTGAGGCATACGTTTATCAAAATTTAAATTTTCGATCACAAGTATAATGTAGGTCATACGTTTAAATTCTAAAATGCAATTTGTGCCGGCAGAGGGCAGAGAGGGTGAGGTCTGAACTCCATTAGAATTTATGATACATGTAGGGGCCGACAGTAATTAAAAGAGCCCGCAGAGGGAAATAACACACCGAAATACTGTAAAGTTATGGTATTATATAGCTCGAGCTACTTGATAAATGGACTTGTTTGTTTTGAAGAGGTCGATGACCAACTTCTGTAGTAGTGAAACTGTTTTGTCTATGATTTTGGGGTTAAGCAAGTGTGGACCATTCATTTTTAAGGAGGTTTGTATCGTTCATAGTTGCTTACTACTGTTGCTTCAAATCGATTACGTTTACAAATTATACAGATTTTTAAACAAAAACGTATCGTCGCGCCTGTTCCCTCGAAAGGTAAGGCAGAGACAGACCTCATAGTAACAACACCCATATTTCGCCAGTTATATAAGGTCCCATTAAAATAGATGGACAAACTTTTAGAAATCATTTAGACCACCAAAATAAGGGCAAAAAAAACGGATTACAAAAAAATAAATCAGCTACCAAAAATAACAAAATGATGAAGATCGTCTCTGGTCTTAGCATTACCCACAGATTATAAGCAACAAAATATTTAAACTTTCATTCATTCGTTCAGCCTTCTATGCGCCGTTTCTTTTTACAAAATGTTGTTACGTATTTTAAAGAAAAAATATTTTTGAATTCGACGTTTAACAGTTTAGTACCATAGTTAAACTAGGGATCAAGATGGGTCAAGGTGGGGTCTAACTTTGATACCATAGATAGTTCTAGGACCAGCGATAAACTTCGTTGTGTATTTCAAATTCATGGTTTAAACCTAGTACTAAACCCGGTACTATTTTTAAGACCACGTTTTATAATAAGAGCTACTGTGTTGAATATAGACGATGGAGAGTCTGGTTCAACGCTTGCTGCGTCTTCTAGCAACGGACTGCATTACTTGCACGTCTGTAGTCTGTCACTAACAGCCTCGGTGTCTAGACGTTTATCTTAGGTAGGTTATATACCTTTTAACATATTGTAGGTGGTAGGAGGAGCTCGTGGCTAAATAATAACAGCTGCTCGGGTCGATGTTTAGGTTAAGCCTTGCTTGCTTAGGTTGGTCCGTCGAAAGGTGACCACTCATTACTTACCGGGTTTCCTCCGTGCCTCGGAAAGTACGTTAAGCCGTTGGTACCGGCTGTCAATGGTCGATCTTTGACAGTCGTTATTTGTAGTCACATAACAACATAACATCACGCCTGTAATCCCCGTAGGGTTAGGTATTGGCGTACCTAATTGTACACCCACATTTCGCCAGTTATGTTTAAGTCCCATGTACTAGGGGACGAGCTATTGCCATCAACTGGGCACAAATCCAGACTCCGTGGCTGGTATTGAGAAACTCCTGATGGAAAAACCCAATAGCACTTTGCCCGACCTGGGAATCGAACCCAGGACCTCATGCTCAGCAGTCGCGCTTGCGACCACTCGACCAACGAGGCAGTTATTTGTAGTCATTGTCCCGAAAGTCTGACAACCAGTCTTACCAAGGGTTATCGTATTACCCAGTACTAACTAAGTTGTGCAGGTCACATAGGCAGTCGCTCCATGTTAAATACTGGTTTTCAGCTGCATCCGGTTAGACTGGAAGCCGACCCCAACATAGTTGAGAATAGGCTAGGCAGATGATGTTAACATTTTGTAGGTAAATCCGTGACCTTCACACAATTTCAGATATATTTTAGCAAAACCGTATCGTGCGAAAAGAAATCTGGTCCACAGCACTTCTGTACGCAATTAAGAGGCTTTTATAGGCAGCCGTATGGCCTTTTTTATTACGGAACGTTTAAATAATTTTATGAGATTGCGTTCCCGAAATTACCCCATTAACTTTTTTAAACAATCTCATTTTGAATTTTACTTTCGCACGAGATTTTGTTTAAATACTAAGTGTCTGGTAGGATTGTTTAGACATAGATTACTATGCTACTTCTAGGGATATAAACACAGATAATTGTATTAACTTATATTTGCCAACAAGGCGGGTCGCTCATAGAACCGACAGGCACACCGACGGAAAATAAACAATCCGAAAATCACAAAGTCCTTTAATACATTTTTTGAAGTTATACTTCTTTTGGCGCGTTAGGGAAAAATGATGAGAGTCAACTTTTAAGATGCGCGCGCAACATATACTCTGAAGTTAGCTAGTCAACATTTTAGTTTTATACGCCAAAGAAGTATACCTTCTTACGTGCGTATTAAATACACACACACACTTTTTTTTTTACATAAAACAGTACCTGTCGTAAAATTGTGTCAACTTTCTAATTAGTTGCCTGACAGATATTTTTGACGGCAGTGATGTAAAGCTAAGTCAGAGGCCCATGGGCGGCGTAAACACTGACACCAGGTTAGGCACTAACCACACGATAAAGAAGAATTAGTTGACAAACATGTCAGTTATACTATTCTATGTCTATAGACTGTACACAATAGGTAAAAGGTCAATCAAAAGCCCACACGGAACCAATATTTGTGTGGTGTTAGCACATGTGAGACGTGAAAACCCACGATTCAGAGAAATTATATTAGTGTGGGAAATTAGTCAATAGGATGCCACCCACCTGAGGGTCTACAGACACACATGACTTTCTATTAGCGATAGCTGAACAAAGAACAATGATAGAAAACTGAAAAATTATGAGATAGATACACAAGCTTACGGACTTATGTTAATCGCGTTAAAAGTCATTATAGAAATACAAAATGCTTCCTTAGTGTTGACTATTTCTACTAATCATTATCATCATAATAAAAAAAAGATACGTTGCTAGAAAGATTCCTTGACTGTTTCAATGATTTCTTGGCTTCTTCATCTTCATATTTTTACATTTAAAATGCAAGTATTCAAGTCAACCAGTCTTTTTAATCAAATTCTTCAAAAAAATAGTTTTTACACTCCAGAATTGAATTTGTTGTGGAGGTCAGATAGGCAGTCGCTCCATGTAAAATATCAGCTGCCTCTGGTAAGACTGGATGCCGACCTCAACATAGTTGGGACAAGACTAGGCGTACGATGACAAATACGTATTACGAGTATATAAAGCCAGAATCGAAGCATTACTATTTTATCATATGAAAACCTGTTGAAATTAATGAGCGGCGTCGTTAACGCTTCCCACTCATGAATCGAAACATTTGATGAATGAAAAGATAGATTTTTATGTAATGTTAAACGAGTGCAAAGTTGGGTTTTATTGATTTTTGCTTTTTATAAATAAAGCTGGTAATAAAATACATGAAACTAAAGCTTTTTAAGGGGTATTCCTCAAAGCACAACTATTTTTGACCGCAACCAACTAAGCGCAACTAAATTATTCCTCGAAGCGCAACCATTAGTTGCGCTCACAAATCCAAATGGTTAAAATGGTTGCGCTTCGAGGAATAATATAGTTGCGCTTAGTTGGTTGCGCTTAAAATCAGTTGCGCTTTGAGGAATATTCCCTTATTAATACTAAAAACCAATAAGTTAACTTATCAATATCACAGAGACATTTGACAATGTCGAAATGTGCCGTACCGACTACACCTCTGCCCTAACCCTTAGGGAATCCAGTCGACATGTAATGTTAGAGCTAATAAATAATGAAAAGATGGCCGTACAAATCCAATCATATTTAAGTCCATACGACAGACATACCAAATCACAGAAAACGCTAACTCCAAAACCCTCATAATTTGTTTAACAGTTCAAACGCTCCATAAACTAACAAAAAAGGAATAGAAACGAAAGTATAGGCCGATATTGCGGTTCTGCACAATCGTGAGGAGGCACACATGACGATCGTAAAAAATGTGAATGGCATATTGAAATATTTCTCGCGACCCTTTTTCTGGCCAATTTTCCTTAAGGCTCTATGTAACGCCGATATAAATCTGACTCGCAGCCCGTTACAGCTTCTATTTGTGTGTTTATGGTAAGATGGAGGCTCCGTTTTTTGTAATACTTGAAGATCGAACTGTGGTGTTGTGGGATACCTGATATTATTGTTAGATCTAACATATATTAAGTATTATATTTGGCAAGTGGGTAAGTAACTACCTGAGGGACGAAGTGAGATTCTATAAGCAATAACGATATGAAAAGCCAAATACGCAGTCCTTACCAGCACGTGTAGCATGACCACCGTAGAACCGGGTTTTTCCGTTCTTCCGTTCTACGGTGGTCATGCTACGCGTGCAGAAATAGACACTATAAATTGGATCAGCTTCTTCAATATCACCAAGTGGTAACGACAGCGGCTCCCGTTCTTGGTCTTTCATCTGATGGCAGCCGCCATGTCAACCAACGTTACGTGACAGTTATCAGCCAGTGTCACTCATATATAACTTCTAGACAAACAGATGGCGCTACTTGCTGCGCCGTCATATGTATTGGATTAACATTATAGGGATGCTTCCTGAGGAAAAAAATATGATTCTATTTAGTCTGCCAGTTAGATTATCGAAAAATATTGGATACGTATTTTTTGTTTTATCAAATTAATAAAAACTGACGAAGATCAAACGCATCAAAGATCATGAGTGGCGGCTTGTGACGTCACTTCACCAGTAAAAGTGTACTGACATAGTGACGTCACACGAGTTTTCGACGCACTGTATCGTATTTATTTTTTGTTTACGTGAAATAAGAAAAAATACGTGTCCAATGTTTTTGGAAATCTATCTGACGGACTGATTAGATTTTTTTTGGTCATATTATACTACTGAAAAGTTTATATCGATCCTGTTGACTTTCAACGTTGTAGAAAAAGCGAATGCTTTGATAACGGTCGCCACACTAGATCCTAAATATCGGAGTACGCAAAAGATTGTGAAAATATAAAGGAGTTATTTTGATGCTAACTTTAAGCAAAGTTGAAACCTGCTTCTTACTAACGTCTTTAAAATTTGTCTTACAGCTCTTAAACATCTAATGATCTTCTGAACTTCAGTTAATTACATTTAAATTAATAATTACAAACTTGACAAGTTCAAAGTTTTTAGTCTCGGTCAGATTTTGACGTTTCTTGATTCTTACGAGTGTTGCTAATAGACTTGGATGGCTTTCAAAATATTTTTCATCATTTTCTCGAGGGTTCTTTTTAAATTGTATCTAGCTGGTTAAATCGAACAAATATTTGCGTGACCTTTAGATGGCTATTCCGTGTATCTAAAGATCTTCTATTTGGAGATTTTCCATGACAGGCATTATCTGCCTAGCCTTTTCTTAACTAACTATTTAGGGGAGGGCTTCCAGCCAACAGGATGCACCTGATGCCCGTATTTCCAGGGCTGTGGGACTGTTCGAAAGAGATACCGCGGCCCTGGAACTCAAAGGGCAAGGAAGGAACATGGATGGGTTTTAGTCAGTACAAGTCTGACACTCCCTTCCGCTCCGGTTCGAGCGGGAGGAGTCATTTGATGATTTCCCATCCGAAGAAAATGCTAGTATTTAACATTGAGTGATTGCCAATCTGACCGTCACATCACCACCACCATCGTCACCTGGGTAGAACGATGATCCCTGGGTAGAATGATTTTGAGGCCGTTTGTAACGACTGTCAATAATGACAGCTGGGACCGCAAGGCTTAGGTACTGTGCGTTTTCATGATAGGCGACATATAAAGGGTGTAAAAAGACCCTTAACGACGTCGAAAGGCACTTGTTCTCACCGTCACTGCGATATTTTTTTTTGTTTTGGACCCACCTACGGTAAAAGTTCCAACTTTTTTTTTAGATCGAAGTTTTTATTAAATTCCTCCATAACCCCCGTACTATTCAATTTATCCATCAGCACATTGTTTTGAGTGCGGTACATTGAGTCTAACCGTAAAACGTAATTTTTCATCCCAAAAAAATAATCGTGTCCCAGCAATAATTTTTGCGTAGAATTACTTAGTTTGATGTACATAATGCTTGGTTGATGGCTTCGTGCAGGGCCCATCCCGTATAAAACACCATAGTTATACGATTCGAAGCAGATTTTTTCAATCCCATAAAAGTTTTATACATTATATAAAGTCCAATACAGTTCTCTACCAATCCTTCAGTTTTCCATTGCCAATCTACTTCAATCCATTTCACGGAGCTTTATTTCAACTGTGACCGACGAAGATATTCCGTAGCACGTCGGTATATGAGAAAATTTTGCATTTTATACAATTGCAATTTTACCAAACAGTTGTAGTTTATGAATAAGATTTGTTTTAGTTTTGCTATTGTGCGATTTAAATTGAGCATCTATTTTCTGGATACAATGTAGGTTACTCAAACTTATTGGCGAAAATAAAGTGTAGGCGGCTTTTATGGTTTTACCAAATATGTATGTAGTACCAAATAGAACCGTACGCTTTCGTACATGACCTATTACAACATATACTAATGAATCGTCAATATGTTCTGTAACAGAATGATCAACTTTCTATCCAAGCTCTAAATATCTTTACCTCTAAAACCAATGAGCAGAAAGCAGCACTGTGTATCATCATCATCATCGGCCTAGCCTTTTCGCAACTATGTTGGGGACGGCTTCCATTTTTTCCGGATGAAGCTGAATACCAGTATTTTACATGGAGCGCCTGCCTATCTGAACTCCACAACCCAGTTAGTACTGGGTAATACCATAACTCTTGGTAAGAAAGGTTGTCAGACTTTCAGGCCACAAACTATCCGTAACTACTGTCAAAGATCTACAAATGACAGCCTGGATCAACGGCTTAACGATTTTCCGAGGCACGAATAACTTAGATATCACACGATATCATATCGATTCGAACTGTGGGCCAAAATAATCACGATGTGGAGCCCTGACACAGCCAAAAGGCGACGCGGTAAACCTCGCAGTAGATGGTGAGAACCAACGGTCCTGAATCGAAGGATTTGGAATTCACGGGGAGGCGAGGCCTTTGCCCAGAAGTGGGATGAAACAGGTTAACAGTAAGGATATTCTAATGGTAACTTAGACTTGATCATCAAACTTTATCAATGGGCATTTCAAGCACAAAAACAGTCAAATCCCTTAGCACCTTCTTAATCAATGCCAAAAGCAAGTTGAACGTTAATAAACGTCCAACCAGTGAGTGTTCGACCGAGATACAGCCGTTTAATGGACCGCTGTGGCAAAAACAACGCTGTTGCAACCCAAATTATAATATTGGAGTTCCAATTGCATAAGTTTGTGCTATTTGCTACTTCGCACTATCGTGGACGCGGGTGAGCGGGCTCGCTGTAATGGTGCCGGGTTTTGGTACTGTGTGGGAATTGGTTTATTTTGGTAGTGGAGAATTCTATTTAAAGACAAGTGGTGTTCCAGATAGGATTTTCTACTGATAAAAGTGAGGAACTTGCATCCCATTTTTAGATACCTTCCTTATAAGAAAAATATGGATGATTCATCTCGCTATGGTTTTGGTTGTGTTTTTAATGAAAAGAGATGCCTAAACATTGTATGAGCCTGTTCCTCAGAATGTACATAGATAAAATCTATGGCTTTTATAATAGTATAAATCTTCTATAACAAAAATTAAAAAGTGCTAAATTTTCAGCAGTTTTGGACAAAAAATATAAAGGTTTAATGGTTTTTGTCACTATGGCTAAAGATATTTTAATCTATATTGTAATTACATTTTATGTACATTATATACAGACTACAAATATTACAAAAATTATGTTTAAAAAAAGGAAACTAAAAGTAAGTACCTACATATTTACAACGACCAAAATAGGACACTTAGGCGTATTATACTGTAGTATATATATGTATATAGTGTGTCAGGTTAAACGAGGGACATACTTTAAGGGAGTGTAATACACATGAAAATGAACAACTTTTACTAAGAGACCAACACTGAAATCAAGAAAATAAAACCAGCCCCTATATACACTTATGTTCGCATAACTAGACAAAATGTAGGGAACAGCAGTTTTTTTTGTTTAATATTTTTGCATCCGCGCCTTAAAAGTTGTTCATTTTCATGAGTACTACACTCCCTTAAAGTATGTCCCTCGTTTAACCTGACACACTGTATATATCTGTCTCGGAAATTTAATAAACGCAGTTTATTGGTTAAAAAAACACTGGGAGACAGTTCTTCAAACTGAGACAAAATATTTGTACTGGATAATACGATACTCCTTGGTAAGACTGGTGGTTTTACTAACTGTAGCGACTGTCAAAGATCTACAAATGACAACGGCTTAACGTGGTTTTCGAGGAAACACTGCACTGAGGAAACTCTGTCAGTACTGTATTTGTCACATTGGAGAAGTATTACTGTCACATGATTATTTTTAGTAAACACTTTTTTTATTAACCTTTTACACTATTATTTACTTGTTGGCGTAATTCGGCTGAATTTAAAAGAGTGTTTCGAGCTCAGTGGTGTACACTTGTTAGTAATATTACTATTACTATGTTTAAAAAAAAAACAGATATATTTAGTGTAGACTGCCAAAAATGGAGAGATTTGGAAGAAACCCACACTCAACACTGGGTGAATTTGCGTAACCAAAGACTGAAGAAGAAGAAGATATGATTGACTTTAAAGGTTCTCGTCCACAACCGGTTTGTAACCTGGTTGACAGTTATACACGAAGCACTGTGGCTATCAAGTTTGTCAATCTATAAGCGCTTGTTCATGAAGCCGGACGTATATAAAGCTCGTACTAACAATGCAAATAAAATCGCATCTCTTAGCGGTTAGAAACCGGAAACCTGAACAAGGATAACTTGGCACCGGCCGGGGTCAAAACCGGTCGTGAACAAGAGACCTTAAAGTGGCTAACCAATACCTTAGAGTACTGGCAAAATGGAGTTTAAATTTATGCTGAAAAGTTACAGATGAAACATACATGCACACAGGGTCTCTTTATTTTCTTATAGTACCTTAAAGTAGTAGTATGGTAGTCTAATATCAGCAGTGATAGTGTGAATGTCTAGTTATTGGTCTCGTGTTCGAACTCATCACACGCAAATCTGATTTTTCGGCTGTATAGGTGTATTGTTTACTAGCAGCGCCCCGCGGTTTCACCCGCGTAGTTCCCGTTCCCGTGAGAATACGGGGATAAAATATAGCTCATGTTATTTACTGATAATGTAGCTTTGAAAAATATTTTTTAAAATCGGTCCAGTAAATTTTGACTTAATCATAACAAACAAAAAATCAAATCTTTCCTCTTTATAATATTATGTTAGAATACTTGCTTCGTCGAAGGAAATATCGTGAGGAAATCAGTATGCCTGAGAGATATTTCTCGATGGCATGCAAAGCGAAATTAGAGGCCTATGGGTGGCTTAAAAACCCTGCCACCAGGTTAGGCACTTGCAACACGATAAAGAACGAAAAGTTTAAAATGGTAAATCTCAGTGAGGAGCATCAAACGCAGCTGCCATAACCCCACATAATCATCTGCTCTCGGCACTGGCACTGAGAACTTTGACAAATTAGTTCATGCTTTATGGCTGCTCCAAACTTTGTTTAAATGTAACACAGGAATATCATTTCAAGCCTCGTAATTCCCATCATACTGACATTCCCGCCGAGGTTTTAGTTAACTGTTTAATAGTGTGAGACCTGTTTGTTATAGATCTTTGAAAAAGTGTTAACCATAATGATGATGACGAAAAATCACGTATCCCTTTTGTGTCATGCCTCCCTGGTCAGTGGCAGTTACTTGCAGGTCTTCCCGGCGATCTTCTGTAATTTTATGGACTGTATCATGATACACTAATCATTTTTAAGGTTCCGTTGCCAAATGGCTAAACGGAAACGTTATAAAAACCGTCCGTCTGTCGTCACTTCGTCGGATTTTTACTTTGTGCAGCTATTTAAAGAATGGTCAAAAAAGCCCCGGAAATTCTTCATTTAATGTATATACTTTCATTGATAAAAGCTTCTGAAATTAAAAAAAGCTCCATTTTACTGATCTTGTTTTATTAATACAAATTAAAAATTGTATTTTAATAAAGGACCTTTCATTTGACAACCTTATTTATACCTCACGCAGTAACCTTTAATACGTCGAAATCTCTTTTTTTCGTTTTCCATAAAGCCTATGGCCATGAAAAGATAAAAAGATTTTAGTAGATTTAGATTAGTATAGTCTTTATATTTCGTTTCAAAATTCGAATAAAAGCCGTTGTTTTGTTTATAATAATAAAAAGAATTCAGTTTCACGTGTCTCTAGTTCAGCCTGTAATGGTAATGGCAGCCACTATAATAGGAATAGCCATTTCTTTATTTCAATCAATTTAAACATCTATAGTCTCTTTGAGACGACATTTTAATTACTGTCCTCGATTAATTGGTTTAATTTTTTTTTTACTAACTGTCGTCAATGTTTTGCCACTCTAAGCTCTAAGTTTTGAATTCTATTCTCGGTGACTACATACGTGATATGATGAATGATCAGGGTTTTTTAGTCAGAAAGGATGATTTTAATTCCACGAGCGGATTAGTTAGATCCGCTAATTCAAAACTCCGTGCTCAATCAACCACCATAATAATCAAATACCTCGAAATCAATATATTCACGACACATATACATAGAAGGGGTATAACTTTAGATATCACTTATAATAATATCATAATCTGTAAGAACGAAAGAGGCTTAGAGCTATAGGTACTTTAGTTTAAAAATAACTAAGATCTAGAAATGTAATACCATTAAAACAAAAGATGATACAATGAAAAGAACCATTTGGGTTTTGACGATAGACACAGCAGTAATCATAACTGCTATTGTTGAATCTGTTTGACAGTGTAATAAAACGACAAACAAAAACCTGAGTAACATTTTCTTTTATCATTAAAAAATAATTAGAATTCTTCGTCCTCATTAAAATTCAACGTCGTGAGATCAAAAAGCCTTAGAAATGATACACAGTTCATTCAAAAGACATCGTTCTTATTTCAACAAATTGACATTGTGCCTACATACCTATCGAAAAAAGCAATTAATTTATGTCATTTTTAATTTGTTTGTTTTGTAGATTGATATACTTTTGTTTGTAGACTTTGGTGTTCTTGAATGCTTGCTTGAACATTCTTATTTGAAGTTTATAGGTGTGGCGGTGTACATAAAGTACTACAGCAATATAGTTCAAAAAGTACTACAGCGCCATCTATGACACAGATAACTAACGTCAAAATTCTAAATAGCGCAGTAAAAGTTATCCATGACTTAAGATTATATAGAAAAACCCAAAAGCAACTGTCAGGACAGTAACCCACCAGACAACACCCTCCCACCCGCTGGCCGGACGATCCTCCCTTTTCTATGGAGGATTAAGAAATTTTCACACTGTTCTTTTATTGAAGTTATACTTCTTTTGGCGCGTTTGGATGAGAGTGAATTCATGACCTGCGCGCGCACGATGTCCCAAAAAAACGACATGATGAAGTTGGCTGCAGAATAGAATTAATAATATATTTTTCATTAAATGACTAACTTAACTTATAAGTAAGGAAACTGAATATACAGTACTTACTGTATACCTATACTGTTTTGATTGATTTAAACATTTTTCTTCGATATTTACTGCAGTTTTGTTTTTTAAAATTTTTCTTCAGACGCCATAGAAGTATAACTTCTAACGCGTGTACATAAGTACACACACCTTTTTTTCTTTTCTGTTATTTTTATTTATTTTTCTAGTTCTTTTATTTCCCAAAATAACAATTTTCATGCACCTTACAATACCAATTCATATTAAATCATAATTACATTCTATTCTATTCCTTATTTGATTAATTATTACATTAAAGATTAAAATTATATTTGGTTTTAATAGAATACTATTTTAAATTGATTTCTTTTTAATTATGATATAATTTAATTATTATTCAATATTATGTTTTTTTTTTATCATCATCATCAGCCTATAATGTTCCCATTGCTAGGACACAGGCCTCCTCTCTGTGAGAGGGAATGGGCTCATGCTTTCAAATAGGTTTTAAAATAAGAGACAAGTATGTAAAAGCTTCGAGGTATTGCGACTTGAAAAGAGTCAGAATAAAACTAAACCAATAAAACAGTTTTGTGAGTAGTTAACTGACAGTTTTGTGAAGCAGCATTTTTGTAGCTCCAACTTTGAAAGCCAACCCGAATCTTGTTAGGAAAAGTCTAGCCGCTTGATGACAGCACTAACCCCATTAGAAATGCACCACATTTCCATTCCATTACTCCGTGTTCAACAAATGTTCTGCTCCAAAATTACCGGCTCTAAATAACGCAACTTAACGCTAGCGTTTGCACGCGTTAATCGCGCCAAACCCATAACAGTGACATGTAAGCCTCAACGACGTATTGGTGCAGTTAGGCCGATGTAGATCAACGGTGGCCGTGCACGGGGTTTGTTGAATTTATTTGCTGGAGCCCGTTGCCTCTCTGTATCCTTGTTCGGTTCAGGATGTCAAGTGACTGGAATAGGCAGAAAACGGTAAAGTATGTGAGTGAAACTAACCACTTTAAGTGGTAAGGTATTCCCGAAACCACGACTGCCACGGTTTATCTTTTACTCTGGACGCTCTTAACGTGCACGTATTTCTACATAGTACTCACGTATATATGTAATCTCAACATGAATAATGTAACCAAGATTTTGTAACAATATTTTGATTGAAAAGAGTGTCTATGGAGTTTCTTGCCCATTCTTGTCCATAGAGATCTACGCTTTGGAATGGGCAACTACAGTACTTTCACAAGTAATTATGCCTTGTGTTTGTGACTATAGCTTAGCCTTCTTTGATTTTCTGACATTCAAAAGTGCCTGTAATGGTCTAATTGAAATCAATGCTTTTGAGTTTGAGTTTGACCTTTATTTGCGATTCATAATATTTATTAGTAGAAAGGGCGACACCATTTAATATTTTTTTATACATACAAATATTTTCAAAGTGCATATGAAAGTATACGCTACTCATACCAAAAAAAGGGTTTTTTTTAATTCTTGTCAGTCTGTCTGTTTGTTTCAGCTAATCTCCGAAACGGCTGGATCGATTATGACGGGAATTTTACTGACAGAAAAAACTTAGGCTAATTTTGGCTGGACTTAAACATAACTGGCGAAATGTGAGTGTAAGTACTATTAAGTGCACCTCTGCCTAACCCTTCGGGTATTACATGCGTAGTATTATGTTATTTATCTTCTCGGTCCGATTACGTCTCACCACCTTATCCCGTGCCACATCTATCCTCTTTAACTCCTCGCCGCGTCCCCTGACAGCCATTCGCTGCTCCCGGTACCCGTTTCGATTACATTGACGTCACGACCTCACAGCAAAAAGATAAGTTTTAGCTCTAATGTAAGGGTTGCGACACACGCAAGGGACCCGGGATAAGGACGCGCATATAACTTACTGATGGCTAATAGGCTAGGTCTGAACTTAGGTCTATTTTTCTGTAAATAGGTAGTTATTTTCCTTTTTTTTGGAATTTAGCTGTGAGTGTGATAATTTGGGATAGAGGATGGCACAGTGAAATAATTTTGACTAGGTTTGTTAATGGCATTGTACTCTGCTATAAACGTGTAGGTACGTAATGGACAAAGGATAATTAGTCCTTCTGCTCCTAGTAGTACTCAGCACAGATAGAACCATGTTTTATCAAACTTCTTCGAATTCTATTTCATCATCATCTTCCTGCCCTTATCCTATTCTGCTTGGGACGCAGCGCAACACGTTTTCTTCTTCCATTCTCCCCTGTCAGACGTCACGGCATCATTTACTCCTTTCTCTTTCATATCAGTCTTCACACAATCCTTCCATCTTTTCTTTGGCCTTCCTCTCCCTCTCCATCCATCAACATTCACGTCCATCACTCTTTTAGTCACATGCATTCCATCCCTCCTCATTACATCTCCATACCAAGACAAACGACTCCCTTTCAATTTTTCTGTAACAGGCGCCACTTTCAAACTTCCTCTAATATACTCATTTCTTACTTTATCCATTCTTGTCACTCCACACATCCATCTCAACATTCTTATCTCTGCTACATGCAATAGTTTTTATTTAATCTTATTTTATTCGAATTCTCTTTAATCTTATTTAATTCTATTCTGCTGAGATGACGAGTAATAGAGAAATCTGCAAGCAGAAGACATGCTGCGCTATGGGCAGGAAAATGATGATAATGATGATGAGAATTCTATCGGTTAAAACGATAGCATAGCATATGTTGATCCTGTTGAACGTCTTTGTACAAAAATATATAAAACGCTTTGAAAGCGGTTATCATTTGCCTGGACCCTCTAGCGTTTATGTATACCTTTCATAAACATTGATGTAGTAAGTGTACTTTCTGGGTCAAACGACGAATTTTAATTCTTATTACAATAAAAAACCAAATTACATAATATTCACTCACTAACATCCTACTATTCCTTCCAAAAACGGGAACGAACAATCCATGTTTGGTTGGTATTAGTTTTTCAGTCAAACAACCTAGCAACGAGTTCTAAACCAATAATGGCGGACGCATAGCATTCTGTAGGTAAATCACCACACTTCTGCACTCTGCAGACTGCAGTCAGATAGCAATCAGCGTTCCTGAACAACTTTGGCATCCGAAGATTTAAACCCTTAGATGTTCCCTACTCACAGTGTGTGTGTTATCCTCAGTCTGTACATATTAGTTAATTTACCATTCAAAGGTGGTTTCAGATTAGATAGCGATAAGATCAGCGCCATTGTATCTTGAACATCTTGGAAATCAGATTTTATAAGAGTTTTCGGCTACTTATTATACAGCAAATGGCTCCTTTAATCTTCCTAATGTTACCATACCAAGGTCATCCGGTAAAGTTTTTACACTAAAAGAGTGATCGCGCACTTTTTCTTGGAAACGGACTTTTCAATAAGAGTAAACGAAACAATATTAATCAAAAGCCTGGCTGTGTTATGACGTGATGAGGCTAATCTAATTATTTAAATCTTCGTTCTAAACCCCGAAACTGCAGTGTAAAGGCAAAAACACAGACCCGTTCGGTGATTAATTTTAATTGCCGAACTTAGCGGTGCCGAGTTGTAGTCGATACTTGAAACTACAAATATTATGCGAGTTCTCTTACTTTAGAGTGACATAGTGGTTTTAGTTTCGCTTTTTTGGTAGTGGTACTGTTTACATACTACAATTTTCTTGCGATCTTGTTGGTTTCCAAACTAAAGAGTAACGGGATAAGGCTCCTGCGAATGCGATGCGATAAGTTGATTAAAATTATACGGAATTTGAAAAGAATTTAATCTTTCAAGGAATCATATTTTTGATCCAGAACGTAAAAGACTTTTTTTCTTCTTTGACACCTGAGTCGATATCGACGGTTCTGCCAGCGTCGTGGTTTCTTGTGCGTCTTAGATATATCTTTTGTCAGAAAACTCAATTCTGAATTCAAGTTGCCTTTGTAGCTGTAATTTTTTTTCATTCGATTTTGAACTTAAACATCAACATTTTATGGTTTAAAATCATTTGGAGAAATTTGATAGTTTGTGGTAACTTGATGTGTTAGCGACTGTGCATAGAATTATAATCCATATCAAAATTATTTTACGCAAATTAGAAACAAGAAAAGATCAAGATCTGTACAAGGCGTTAAAAATGAACAACTTTTACCCTCACACAAATATCAAATTACTTTAGAAAAAGATACGGAATAAAAAAGCAATAAATTACAAGTAACACAAGGGTATTAACATTCCTATTTCTGGGTATACCTCGTTAAAACAACAATAGAATTAGTGGTGAAATGTTTTATGTTGTTATAATATACGGCTGCGTTAAACTAGACTACCCGTATTTTATGTAAATACTTTGCAAACAGAAATAGGTGATGTTGTTCCATTTATTTGTGTCCTGCAGTGTAATGTGTGGAGGTTCGTTAAATAGGAGCAGAGACTTTTGATATATTACACTGTAAGTTATTGTTTTATAATGTTTTACTTAAAATGTTTTGAGGAGCCCGTGGTTTAATAATAACAGCCGCTAGGATGTGAAATGTGAATCTTCAGGTTGCTTGCCTAGGTTGGTCTGTGGATGGGTGACCAGCCATTACATATCGTGTCTCGGAAAGTTAAATCATTGGTCCCGGCTGTCATTTGTAGGCCTTTGACAGTCGTTACAGGTAGTCAGTGGCCCGAAAGTCTGACAACCAGTCTTACCAAGGGATATTACCCAGTGGTTGTGGAGGTTAGATAGGCAGTCACCATCCATGTAAAATACTGGTATTCAGCTGCATGCGGTTAGACTGGAAAAGGCTGGGCAGGTGATGACTTAAAATGTTGTGCTGAATACTGATGCGCGAGTAGTAAGTAATTAGGAATCTTGGAGTAGCATGTTTATAGTGATTTCGGATCAATTTTTGCGTGTGGCGAGTGCGACATCATCATCATATCAGCCCGGAATCACCCACTGCAGGGTATAGGCCTCCCCTTTTTCTGCCCGGTTCTGTGCGTCCCTTATCCAGGTGTTCCCCGCGAATTTGAAGATATCATTGACCCAACGAGCTTTAGGACAACCCTGATTTCTTTGGCCTTTTTTTTCGGTTGGGGAATCATCTGTCAATCTCTGGGCAGAGCGGACGGGAGTGTTAGACTTGTACTGACTAAAACCCATCCATGTTCCTTCCTTGCCCTTTGTGTTCCAGGGCCGCGGTATTTCTTTCTAACAATCCCGCAGCCCTGGCAGGCATCGGCCACTGCAGGCCCCTCCCTGTTCCTGACAACTCTTTGAGGCGCTTGGAACACGATCGCGCCGTCAACACGGCTGGTCGTCATAAGATGGACGGACGGCGAGCTAGCCCATTACTCACCGTCCACAGGTGCGCGTCTACCCGGTGGCCATAACACACCACGTGACCTCCGACGCCCGAGGCGTCTCCCGCGGCGGCTGGGACGAGAGGTTCTCTACCTCTGACGCTCCGCCACCTCCTTCGCTAGCATGACTGCTTCGCAGAAGGAGGTGACAGCATCCCATTCTATATCGCTCCGGACCATGGAGATTGAACCAGGGTGGTATTTTTGGCCTAACCTTGACTCGATCAAACCCTTGCTCTATACAAAAAATATATTCTAGACAAAGTTATGTCTTTCGTTTTGACTGTATTATCTTGAACAAGTCCTTGCTCTTCGTTTTATACTAATAGAGATAAAGTTCTAGACAAAAGACATTTGTCAAAATCAAAACTAGTAAATGACTTATTAATCAGTTTCTTTAGTGATAAGTGGCTATCGCTTTCGAAGCGTTTTGTCTTTCTTCGGCGACTTTCCACAGGATCGATTGGTCCAATGGGTACAATTTTAACTTCTCCGTCATTATTAAAACTCTTAAAATTTCAGTTTGTCTAGGCAGACAGGTTGATGAATGTGCGACTGACGAAAAGCAATGCGATAAATGCGTATTAATTAGTCCTAAATTAATTGCTACTTATAACTAATATCTATAACTAAAAAAAAAACAAAAATTTCCTTGTGAATTCACCCAGAGAACAACAAAATAAGTCCGTCTCACTTGCTTTGAAGTTGAGCGTGCGGAGTACACGCGTCAGCGGCGCCTCTTTTAAAAGGTTGGTCGGAGCGCGCGGTACCACTAGCAGTCGTGGCTGCCATGGTCACTGTACTTACCTGTCCAGAACACACAGACTCGAGATTGTTATTTTAGGCCTGACGTAATTGAAATATACATATATGAGGTGAGAGCAAGCTATCTCCTAATCCTTAGCTTATTGCATCCTACCATAACTAAAGTAAATTTAACGACGATTAACGTTTTCACGAACATACCTACTATTTGGAAGCCAGACTATTACGAAATAGGCCTCAGCTCAAAGCACAAAGCCTTACACGAGAAAATGATTTTTAAATTTTGCTAAGTATAAAGGGTGTAAAAAGACTTAACGAAGCTGAAAGGCACTTGTTCTCCCCGTCATTGCGATCATTTTTTTGTTCTAGACCATACCTGACCATACCTTCTAGTTACGGAGATATTGGGTTCCAACTTTTCACAAGTTTTTTTTTTTTTAATACATGTTTTTAATGTATTTTTTTACTTAAGACACCTTCACGACCCCCGTACTATTCAATCCATCCATCAACACAATGTATTGAGTGCGTTACATTGAGTCCTATCGCACAACGTGATTCTTCACCCCGAAAAAAAAAGTAGATTCCAGTAATATTTTTTGCGTAAAGTTACTTACTTTGATGTCCAGAATGTTTGGTTAGCGGCTTCGTGAAGTCTGTTTACACCCTGTATACATGTCAGTGCTCATAACTGTACATAATACAACCTCATCATTCAGTGGGTCAACAAGGGAATAATGCAAAATAATTAGCGTCCAACTACTAATTACCTATTTAGTGCAATTCCACAAAACCACCATAAAATTACGAGTAATAAATAGTAATTTATAGACATTAAACTTGAATGTTAAATTAATTTCCACATCGTATTGGGAGCGCACCGCTGATTCACTATCGAACCATGACAAATTGGACCTGTTTCGCTTACATTTCCGCCCGCGCTTTGAATATCGCGGCAGCAAATTTAATTTACAAATTACATTAAAATTTTTGACAGTGTGTGGAGTAAGCTAATTTGTGGAAATAAAAATTTGGGAATATTGCGTGACAATGCTACAATTTGGTCAGCTAACCTTTTGGACGGAAAATGATGAACAAGAATGAAAATGGCATTAAAGTGCCAGGCGCCTGGATGGCACTGGCAGTAGTTCACTGTTAATGTCCAACAAGCCATACTGAGTCTGCGTGGCAGAACATGGCTCTTATTTTTAAACCTTTGCCCTACACTAGGAATTTCTCCTGTATCATGGATGCGCTTCGAACATTTAAACACACTAACACAAATAGCCTCTTTGGCGCCCGCACACATATGGCGGCCTCTCTATAAGAGAGAAAGGGCTGCCCCAGCATTGGACACCCCATAGAAAATTATGTGATCACCGTTATAAGGCATCATAACTGATAACCCAAATGTTGACTGGTAGAGAATGCCTTGTGGCATTAAGTCCGCCTATGTACCCACTATTGTACATGAAGTTTAAATAAATAATCTTCGTCTTAGCGTGTCGATGATAATTTAAATTGAGTCAGCTCAAATTTGGAGACAAGTTTGGCACTTTCAATAGCGTCCATTAACTCCTGTGATGTGAAAGCAACAGGATAGGCAGGGTACGATATCAAGTGTCCCATCGTTTGTGGAGCAACACCACATTTACACTCCAGGGCAGAGTCATAATACATATATGAGTCTATAAGATTAGTAACCCACTTTAAAAGATAAAGTTATAGACCGTCAGCTACACAGCTCCAAACATAAAAAAGTGTTTAAAACTACAACCTACATAATATTTCGAATTACGCAACAACACGCAAATAGCGCCTCTTTTGTTTTACCTTTTTTAAAACCCCAGATTCCCTCTCTGATTTATAAATGCAATTAATCAAGCTGAAATATCATCCCAATTATCTCAGTGGCGCTTACCGCTTTTTTCGCCTGTTGTTAGTCTGGTAAGGGAACTTGTGAAATAATAATTAAATGATTGGGTTAATGGTAATGGTAAGCATCTTGTTTTAAAACGTGGATTATGACGGTATACGGTAAATATGTAGGCACCTACAGAGTTACTATACTGCTGAAAGTTTCAACAAAATGAAGTCGTTTATATTTGGGATAAAAATTTTCATTGCAGTCATGAACAAAATTTAAGACTATTTTAATGCACTTATGAAAAATTAGGGATGTGATGATAAGTTTAGCGATTTTAAGAAAATAAAATCTTGTTCAGAAAATAAAATCTGTTAATATTTTCATACTTTTTTGACTCTTTTACACAGGATTTAAACAATGTTTTATTCGGAACATTTAGAGCTTTTACTGGATTTCATATGTTCGTAGCCATTTTTGTCTTCCTTTTCCAAAATATCTTACAATCAGCTGATTGCAGTCACATCTCAGCTGCATCAATACGAGTTGCCAAAGGTAATCCATTACAGAACGATTCGAGTGGAAAATCAAAACCTGTAGTGAACATGATAGACTGAAGACCGTGACGCGGCACGCATTGCGGTTGACATGGCCATTTGTTCCCACAGAGCAAGATATTTACATGGCACGATACGACTACGTTGCGTGAAAAGCTGTGTCAGTTTCAGTTGTGATAGTTAGTCTGTGGATGTCGTAAGATTGGAGTGTCAGTTTGTTTAGGTCTAATGCCGAGTCTAGTTCTAGTTAAAGGGTTTGGTTTCCGTACTTAGTCCCTAAAGGTGGACCATTGTGCGTGAGCCATTGCCATAGCCGTGTAATGCCGAGTATTTTAAAAGTGTTTAATATTTAAAATATCGCTTGATAAACCTTCTTGTAATCGCAAAGATGGGCCGGTATATCCTGGATGAGGTTGCCACAGGAATATGGAGCTGGTAAGCCAAGAGAGGCCGCTGCTCTGTAGTTGGTGAAGTTGGGCTTCCTGCCTTACTTCCCATTTTACTTGGGGTCGGTGCAACGTTTTTTCTTCGATAATCCCCTGTTAACAGTGACGCTATCATTTACTTCTTTTTCTACCGTATAATTTCTCACGGAATTCATATCTTATATCCTACACCATAATTAACTTTTCTTTAGTCTTATACGCCCTTTCAATCAGTCAACATTTTATATTCATCACATCAATTTCCATTTGTTTAGATTAGTTGAAACAATAAATTAATGTAATTAATTGAAAGTGATGATGACGAAATTTTTGACGCCCTGTCACCCTATTGATACTTGTACATATTTTTATTACTATTTTAAGAAGATTTTTAAATTGAGTACGTACTGGATTCAAATAAAGCTATAGTTTTTTTTTTGCTTTTATTTATTAACAAGTAATTAATAACTTTACTTTCAAATGTAATACCATTGTAGTGATACCATTTTGTTAACTTAATTTTTAATTCTGTCTTATTCCAGTACAGAGTAAACAGCCCTATCCGTTCACTCGCGCGGTTCAAAGGAGCTTGTGTTACGTTACGGCTCCGCTGAATATCATCATTTTTTCCTTGTTACCAACAAGGTGGGTGTTCTCTTGTAAAGTTGCCGGGATTTCCCCTGATGGTGACAGATCATACATAGTATTACCCGGGAATATAAAGAAATTCATACTGTACCGTTACGACGATGAAACATTACGTCTGCATGCGATCGTTACCCAAGCTTTTATACTTTTTGAATGAAGTAGTTTATTGTGTGCGTGTTTAGGGGGATGAGAGATAAGGATGGGAATAGAGGGTTTTGTTGGGGTGCAGACATAATATCCCGTTTATGACGAGTAGTTACGTACACACATACCGGCTGCGCATTTTATCTACTATCCAAAAACTTTTTGTTTTGACATTTTAAACGTCATGATGACATTTAAAACGTCAACGCGTTTTTTTTGTTGCGATGTCGTTTTGTGTAAAAAGGTTAAGTTCTTTTATCAATTAAGTGTAATTCCAAACGAACCTGAAAGCTTTCTTAAAATGAGTATCTCTCGCAGCTGTGTATCTAATAGTCTTTTTTCTAAATCTCAACTCATTAAATAAACCAATCTAACTTTATTCCATAGAGACGCTGTAAATGGGGTTGTTTTTTTTTTGGATTGCACTGTACAAAGTGAAAATAAGTCGGTTAAAAAGTCATTAAACTCCAAATAGAAGAAAAAAAAATGCAAACTAAAAGGACCTGTGTATGAGAAAGAATAATGAATTATTATCCCATTGCTGGGACACAGGCCTTCTCTTTATGAGAGGGAATGGGCAATGATTCACCACGCAGGCCCATTGTGGGTTGGTAGATATCATACGTATTCTTATTTTTGATTCTAGGACAGACATGCTGGTTTTCTCATATTGTTTTTCCTTCGCCATTTTTAGAGTAGTGGTGATGCGATAAATTACATAAGGTAACTAGCTGACATAGAAGAGTGAAAGAGAGTGTGAGTCAACTGTAAAAGATAGACATATGCTTTCGCGCACTTTTTTAAAACTCTTTAAAAGGAACAATTCCGTCGTACGTGATTTTCGCGTAACTTAAACCGTTTAAGCAGCGCACGCATCGGAAGCTCTCAAAAGGAATATAAAGTAATACCTGCCTGGGTTCGAACTCACGACTAGTAAGTCGGGGCCGTTACCACTGTGCCACCACTTGTGCCACATCTTAACATTAAAATCCTAAGCTACCAAGGTCAATGACATCCCTAATCCGGAGCTCCCAAACTAAGCAGTAAGCAAAATAGGCAATAACAATTTGGGTTACTTTCGACGCCAATAAAACGTCGAGTGTTTCTTTAATTTGAATTTTGATAGAGTTCTAATGAAGTCGTAACGAACTTACTAAGTTTTGTACTTTGGACGTTGCGCGTAGAACGGAACGTTGTTAAGGGGTGTTCGTCTATGTAGCTAGCGACATTTAAAA
The DNA here is from genome assembly GCA_950005105.1 of Lycophotia porphyrea. NCBI lineage: Eukaryota > Metazoa > Arthropoda > Insecta > Lepidoptera > Noctuidae > Lycophotia > Lycophotia porphyrea. Next base: position 1,550,716 of record OX465392.1, read on the forward strand.
CTTTTTTACGTTTCTTTGCAAGTTGCAGCGTTATTCTAGGCTGTGGTACCTACGTAATAAGCGATAATTATGTTAAAAATATTTATTATTGCTATTAATTTATTATATTATTAATTTAAAAACATGACAATAATGTTATTGATATGCCTGCGTCATCCCACTACTGAGCAAAAGGAGGTGCCAATGTGGACTCTGGTCCACATTAACCCACACTTGGCACATATATAGGGTGACTAGTAATTAGTGACCGATACTTATACACGTGATTGTACTCATGATAACAAACAACTTTTACAAAGAAACATTTTTTATACCTATTTACTTTTATCACCCTATTACAACAGCCGTATGAAATATACGCGTGCAGGCGTATCCTATGACCTATCAGCTGTTCTGCCGTCATAAGGAAAACGGGCACAACTAACATTTTTTCCGTAATTGAGTTATATACATATTCGGAATCAGAAAAAAAAGGCAATTCTGCCAGAATTTTTAACTCAATTTCGAAAAAAATGTCAGTTGTGCCCTTTTTCCTTATGACGGTAGTGTTAGCCGCGTGCCGCCGCTTTATCTCAGTACTATCGTACGGTGCAACAGTTGGTAGACAGAGCAGCCGCGCGGCGCGCAAGCCCGGTCCATAAGCGGCGCCCGCGCCACAGGCCGGCCGCCAAAAAACTTTCTTTGGGAAAGTTTTTTGTCATCATGAGTACCTACAATTACGTGTATAAGTATCGGTCACTAATTACCAGTCACCCTATATATCACACACACATGACGTGACGTGATCGTCACAGGACGTGTCGAGCTCATCTCACTACGCCTACAAGAGGATCGCCACGACACGTCGCTTAAACTTAAAGAATTTTAAATTTCGCAGACCACTGTGAAGGATTCACTTTAAAACAAAAATGTATTTGTTCAGCCTTTATCCTTGACAAATATTAATATTCCCGAGTTAAGGAGGCGTTGCTTCAATTAAGTCCCTAACTTAGTTTGCCGCTTAGACTTGTTATCTTAGTTCTTCAGACGCTCAACAATTATTTATTTAGCAGCCATTCGCACAGAATTTGGATGTTTTGCTAATTCTTCTTCTAAGCATATTATTACTAAGATTTTGTTAATTGTCGCCGTCTAAGGATTCGAAATTGTCTACAGAAACTTTTGACTAGATTATTTTCAGTTTCTCACCTTTCATAGTTTGTGTCTGAATTTTAGAGATATTTATTATAAATATTATAAGTTTCAGTTTAAATCACAAATTACAGGAGTCTAGACGGATTTTCTGCGAAAACTAATTTGTTTCTTTAATACTTTTAGTTTGAATTTACTCAAACCGAGTTTATAACAGAGCGATGATATTTATTTATTTAAAAGTTAATTTAAACCCTTAACAGCAGATAATACAGGTATCCGAAAATACGTACAGGTGATGTTATTGAAGTAAAACTTCTTTACGGGGAGTAAACTGGTGAATGCGATACGTTACGAGGCAAACGGAAGTTGTAGTTAGTGAAGATAGAAAGAGAGAGAGTTCCGTTTTTGAATTTGATAGACGATTTTCCGGCATTTGTTTAAGTTTTACTTCAGTTCTGCTCGTTTTTGTTTCTAAAGGAATCTTTTCCAGCGAACCTGCGGCAAAAGACTAGATAAAAAGAGATGTAGAAACAGTGTGCTTAGTGGAAAAAATATAATAAAACCACATACAATCACGCCTGTAATCCCCGAAGGGTTAAGCAGAGGTGTACCTAATAGTAAACCTGGGCCTAGGGCTGGCCTATCATCATCAACCGGGCACAAATACAGACTCCGTGGCTGCTACTGAGAAATCCTTGATGGAAAACCCAATAACACATTGCCCGACCTTGGAAGCGAACCTTTTTGAATTTATATTTATGAGTTTATTTTAGTAATAAGTCTTGTGAAGATTCAAATAAGTAAACAAGAATAACACCCCTATGTCCCATCAGTAGAGCAGATCCCCAAAACATTAACAATTTAAAATTCCCACACATCGCAAACACATTCCCCCACCATCGTTCTGAATATTAAAAGCAGAACATTACAATAAGCTCTCGTTTCAACACGAAACCGTTGCTTCTAACTAATCCTTATCCAAAGGTGTTCCGTATGAAATAACATGCACCGCTGTTTTAGGGCCGGTGTACACGACAGACTTTTCGTGCTTGCGACAATCTTCCACCGATTAAAAACCGTTTGGCTCACTTGACTTATTGAAGTCATACTACTTCTGGAGCGTTAGGGAAAAATTATGAGGGTAATTTTTTACGATGCGCGCGCACATCGTCACGAAAAACCGACACCCTGGGTTAGCTAGTCAAGATACACCCTGAAGTTAGCTTAGTGTCAGATGTTGACAAGCCTAGGTTATTATTTTTAATCTACTGCTGGAGCTAGGAGATTAGTTTGTATTGGTAATTGATATTAGACCTTGTTTCTACAAACGTAGGATAAGGCGAAAGATAAAATTTTTAATAAGTTTTTTATCTTGTTACGCCAAAGAAGTATAACTTCTAACGCGTGTACATAAGTAAACACACTTCTTTTTTGAAAAAAAAAAAAATGGTTGCTGTCAGAAACTGCAGAACAGTGTTTTAAATATGTTTACGTTTAGTAAGCCTAAGTAAGGCAAGCATATTGATTTCTCAACAAGATTTTGTCTGCGATGACTGAGGGTCGATGGTCCAGGATAAATGCAGCAAAGGTCAGTCTTTGGACTATTCATATCCAAATGCAGATAATATCATCAATCTGTTGCTTAAACAAATCCGAAAACAATCTTTCGCATTGGTAGTAACTGTATTGCGAAAATATTTTATTTTCAAAGAAAATATGAGCGAATAAATGCTTATATATTTCTTTGAACTTCTCTTTGAAGGATAGATACTGGTAGACCAGAATCAGAATCAGAGTTTTATCTGCTCAGCTCAGCTCAGCTCGTTGTTTTGTTTTTTTCAGAGCTTTTGCTTTACCAGTGTGTCTGTAGTTACCGACTTTACATCACCGCCGAATGTCGGCTGTTTGCAACACACCTTAGGGGTATCTGCCATTAACGTAATTGCCACTTGAATATTCAAGATGCTGGATTAGACGGGATGCTATGATCGTCTGAACGCCTCATTTGTATGCCGTTCGGAAATTTTGCATGAGTACAACATCAGAGGTGACGGTACTTATTTTTAGCCAATTATGTTGTGAGAGCAGGGATGTGAGGTCGGCAGTGTATGCATGATGTGTGCGTGTTCGTGTATTAATATTTGCTTAAGGAGCTTGGGAGCATTTTTATAAAGAAATTCAAAAATCTGTGGTCAGAGCTAATAGTTAGATTTGATTGCCAGGGCTGCGGGACTGTTCGAAAGAGATACCGCGGCCCTGGAACACAAAGGGCAAGGAAGGAACATGGATGGGTTTTAGTCAGTACAAGTCTAACACTCCCTTCCGCTTTGCCGGGAGCGGGAGAAGTCATTTGATGATTTGCCATCCGTAAAAAAAAGGGTTAGATTTGATATATATTTTTTTAATAAAATCTTGGTCTACCAAAGTTTCACGACACACGAGAGTTTTTGAAAAAAAATACTACTCCTGAATATCCTCACCACAAATGGCTTAATTTCATTCCATTGCATACTACAACCAAAATCCCCACAAAATATTACCTCCAAGTTCAGAATAATCGATTAGAAATTCTACTCAAATAACATTGAACAATTATCGCAAACGGATCGCAACCGGCAAATATTTGCCTTTGTCGTATTAAACGCACACAGTTGCACCATGGCACCGTGCAGATGGTCAACATTCATTTGTCGAAATGATTCCACGGTGGAGTAAAGCCAGTGTGCCCAGTGTAATGGCCGGTTGTAATAATCTGATTTGTTTGTGAAAGCGTTCTTATTAAACGGTCGATTATTGGTTTTAGGAGCTGAGTTTGGTGGAATTGGTGAGCTGTTTGAAAGGATGTAGTTTTTGTTTCTAGGGACTTTTAAATTGACGAGGCCCTAACTGATATTTTCTCACATTTTCTTTAAGTCAAAACTTCTTAGCGGCGTTGTGCACTTTTGGGATGGGTAAAAACTGTTGAACTCGCGTCAGATCGTCAGATAAAATCAGCGGCGTAGGGTGTTTGCGTGTAGTTTAAGCTAGATGGCGTTGTTTCAAGATTTTTTGTACGACAGCGTCATCTTTAGTTTTAGCAGAAAGCTATTGAATTTCTGATAATTATGATACATGGCGTTGTTTCAAGTTTTCACTTCTGCCGGCACTCCCGGAGTGCGATCCGTCTTTTTTTTTATATCACCATGTTTTGTCCCACTACCGGGCAAAGGCCTCTCTCATGACTTTCCAATCCTGTTTACAATTTGCCCTCTCCGTCCAATCCGTTAGAATGAGTTCAGATTGTCACACCAGCGTTTTATTTTTACTTACACTATGTAAACTTAAACCTGATTAATTTAATAAACGTTTAGTTGTGTGGCAGAAATGTTTTCTTCGTTTCAACCATAATTTTTTGGAGATTAAAGTTTCGCGTCTTACCCTTGCCTACCTTGACCCTTATAGAAAATTTAAGACTTCCATGCACTTTGAAACAGAATTAATTTGCATACTTTTTGGTACTCTCGAATAATTAAACCTTTATCTATAAGACACGCCAATGCAGTATCTTTAATATGTGATAGCGTTCCCGAACTCGCGCTTAGATGTAATATGACATATCTTAATGCCTGTAATCCCCGAAGGTCTAGGCAGAGATGTTCTTCTTTTTCGTGTGGCTAGTGCCTAAATATCTCTCAGGCACTCCAATATGGTTTCCACACGATGTTTTCCATCACCGAAGCCAGTGTTGATTATACAAATACGCACATAAATCCAAAAAATCAGAGGTGCGTCTTGGGTTCGAACTCGAGACCTACGACTTGGCAGTCCGACAGTCACACCACTAGGTCATCACTAAGACAAGACTAGACAAGTCTAGTCAAGACTAGACAAGTCTAACTATATAATAGAAAAAAAAACACTGATTGTCGTGCGCATTTTCTCAACAATCGCTTTGATTTGTAGCGCCCTGGTAATCGTGATCACCACGCGGTTGCCTGACATCGTCAAAACCAAAACCAAAAATCATATTGTGTGCAATTCACACGTGGTGAAGTGAAGAAGAAGTGAAACCTTCAAAAATTTTGGCTTCAAGATTAACACTGTATAATGCTTCCTATCTCATTTTCTCCCACGTTAAGTCGAATTTATGTGTCTGTCTCTTTTTACTGTCGCGTTTTCGTTTCATCGACTTTCGAATCACAATGATGCTAAATAGGTTTTCACTTCAAAAACACAATAAACAAATGACAGTGCACCGTTCAAAACAAAACACGGTAAATACAGTAGCGAACGTTTCAATCAGGGTGACCGTCCCAGTGATTGGACGCAATCGGACGCTTTACACGGCGCCCTAGCAAACAGCCTTTTTGAATTGCTCTGACTCTAGCTTAGTTGTGAGTGAGTGCTTTGATCAGGATCAAAAACCTGAGCGGTTGGTGATAAGGAGTCTTGAATAAGTTTTGTTGGTTATAGGCTTCGAGATTTTGTAATGGAAGGAGTGTCGGAATGAGTGAAGGAATGCCTTAGAGTGAAAACCTCGTGAATTCTACCTGTTTTTATTTAATTACAATTTTGGAAAGAATACTTAGTATCACGCCTGTAATTCCAGGAGGTTTATGCAAAGGTGTGCGAAATTCCTGATGGAAAAACCCAATCACTCTTTGCCCGACCCGATAATGGAACCATAACCTCTTGCTCAGCAGTCGCACTGCAACCACTCGACCAACGAGGTAGCCAAAGGGTCCATCCTATAGGTATGAATGGGTTGCGCTAAGGTGACCTGTGACAGTCTGTGCAATTTTATACTCAACAACTTTTTAATTTCGATTACTCTGGAGCTTTTTAACGAGCACAGCTAAGGTTGAAATTCTTATAAAGTTAAGCATTAAAATACTTTACAATGGTGAAGTTGATTAATCTTCTTATCATCATTCTTAAGCTCTAAATAGGTACTTACGAATCGTTTTCAATTTATTGCAATCGTTACTGATAAGAGTTCTTAGAAATCCTGAAAAGATATTTTAAAAACCATCGTTTAATAAAGTTGTGTGAGGTACCTTTATAAAACAGAGTCATCATTCTAAATACTTTATCACAAGTTGTTCGTAAAATCAGAATTCACGCCTCAATTTTAATTTTTCATTGCATTTCCCAATAACACTTCACAAATCTATACTTATATACTATTCTATACTATATACTATATTACTATATAATATAATAAAGAGGTAAAATTTGTTGGTAAGTTTGTATGTAGGGTGTAATCTTTCGGCGGCGACCTATCGCGTCTGGCCCTGGTCCAAGCCATGGTCCGGAGTGAGAGGGAATGGGACATCGTCGACTCCTTCTGCGAAGCAGTCATGCTAGCGAAGGAGGTGGCGGAGCGTGAGAGGGAGAGAACCTCACGTCCCAGCCGCCGCGGGAGACGCCTCGGGCGTAGGGGGTCACGTGGTGGCTTCCGGCCACCGTAGACGCGGACCTGTGGACGGTGAGTAATGGGCTAGCTCGCCGTCCGTCCGTCTTTTGACGACAGGCCGAGTAGACGGCGCGTTCGTGTTCCACGCGCGCCTCAAAGAGATGTCAGTAAACAGGGAGGGGCCCGCAAGGGCCGATGCCTGCCAGGGCTGCGGGCTGTTCGAAAGAGATACCGCGGCTCTGGAACACAAACGGCAAGGAAGGAACATGGATGGGTTTTAGTCAGTAGAAGTCTGACACTCCCTTCCGCTCTGCCCAGAGCGGGGGAAGTCATTTGAAGATTTCCCATCCGTAAAAAAAAGGGGGTAATCTTCGAAATTGCCGATCCGATTCCGATTTTTTTTTCACTAAAGGGAAACTACATAATCCCCGAGTGTTATAAGCACATTTAAAACGTTCCCGTGGGTTAATCACTAACGGGAGCGAAGCTGCGGGCACAAACTAGTGGTTAATAGACAGTGCTTCTCTATTAACTTCACCGGCCCAAGGTCCTCTTAGCTGTTAGAAATCAATCAAAAACAAAGACTTCCAAGGATAGTATTTATTTTGACTTGGTGTTGAAAATTCTTGTCACTTCGAAGAATTTCCGCACCCTGTTTCGACACGTTTCTCCTACTTACATGAAGATAAACAAGGGAAAATAAATCAAACCACGCTTGTAAATAAAGAGGAACGTGGGGGGAACGCAGCCACGAATTAATTTTGTGTGAAATTGGATTGTTTTCTAATGTTTACAAAAATACGATTTCCTACAGTCTTAGACGTCGTATAGAGATGTCATTTAGACCAACAGGATGTTAATATAATTATTGAAGTGTCCACCTAGACCGATGGTTGCAGGAATCTGTTGGACGCGAGTCGCACGGGACCGGTCAATGTGGCAACTCATGGGGGAGGTCTATGTCCAGCAGTGGACGCCTTCCGGCTGAAATGACGATGATAATGAGAGAAACGTAACCGAGCCTTTCAATAAAATGACAAATTGCTGTAATTTTTTTATTAAGAACACTGCACAACACTATGTCGTCGATTGGTGAAAATGTCATTCAGTGGACCACAGAACAAATTGTTCTGTAGTCCAGTCTGTACTTGCATACAATGTGTGTCGATAAACATATTTTAAGCTGTCTACACACCGAGGCGGACAGGCAAGGCCTGATTTTAACGATCTTGCCGGTGGCGTGCGCCCGCGCGATCTACCCCGCGGCACGCCCCTCTCCGTTCAATCACTAATAGTGAACACTGCATGCCACGACTGTCGTGCCGCCGGGAAAACTGTCCGCAACTTCTAAAGCCGTCCGGCTTCGGTGTGTAGACAGCTTTATTATTACAAAACAAATCACACTGAAAAGCAAAGGTTTTTATTTATTTGATGTAAAACATAATTATATAATTTGTACGTGGAAAAATAACACATCATGAAAAATTATTTACCAACACATTTCTTAATGAGTGTACGTACAATTACCGACTCCTAGTAATTACCTGTCGTGCCTTTACAGCCAGTCAAGAACTAAACACAATGATTTACCTACGAAATAATAATTAAAAGGTCCACAATAAGTCTTTCACACAGCTCGTCGATAAGGCTTTGTCACAATGGACTAGGAGACAAAAACAAGAGACGAGCAAAAGCCTATTGTTCATCGGCAACAATAAGGTAAGTGAAAAAGCCTGAATTGACAGGGGGGGGGGGGGAGAATTCACAGGATCTGTATGAGGCAACATGATGCCCATGTAGAACGCGATCAATGGAATTATTGTATTGATCGTTTTAATGTTGGGGCCGACGCTTTTGAACTATCTGATAGTTTTGTACTTTGTTTAGAACTTTCACGAGTTAAAATTGAATATTTGTGAGAATTACTCACTACTGAAAGATCAATGTTATTGTTAGGAGTGGTGCCTTACTCATTGCTGAAAGATCAATGTTATTGTGAGCAGTGGTGCCTCAAATTTACGCGTTTCAATTTACTAAATACACACCTTTGTATTGTCAAAACATATTATGGCTCTAAAGGGCAAAGTTGGACAAAACTGAACATTTCATAGTAGAAGAGAGTAGGTATGTTTTAGATCTTTCTAAAGTGTTAAAATAAATCAATAATATTAATCGAAGTTAATATTTTACATTATGTATTTATTTAAGTATCTGTTTGGTATTTAATTTTTTAGAACGACCTCAGTTTAATTTCAATCTTTAACACTAAAAGCGACTCGCTGTCATAGACGTCTTATCATGATTTCAGCCGAAAGACGTCCACTGCTGGACATAGGCTTCCCCCAAGTGTCGCCACATTGACCGGTCCCGTGCGACTCGCATAGATGTCTCACTTTAAACCAATAGCCGTGTGCCCGACACAGCTTCACCCAATTTTTCTACTTATATTATCGTCCATTGCTGACTGTTTCTAAATAGTAAAATTAGTAAGTAGTGGTAGGTAGGTTGTAGAATCATCAACATCAACAGCTCGCTAGCATTGTTCCCGCTCCACTTCAAACTGCGACCATCATCATCATCATCTGCCTAGCCTTTTCCCAGCTATGTTGGGGTCGGCTTCCAGTCTAACCGGATGCAGCTGAATACCAGTATTTTACATGGAGCGACTGCCTATCTGACTTCCACAACCCAGTTACTACTGGGAAATACGATACCCCTTGGTAAGACTGGTTGTCAGACTTTTTGGGCCTACTTTAACGACTGTCAAAGATCTTCAAATGACAGCCGGGACCAACGGCTTAACGTGCTTTCCGAGGCACGGAGGAAACTCGGTATGTAATGGGTGGTCACCCATCCACAGACCAACCTAGGCAAGCACGGCTTAACCTAAAGATTGACCCGAGTGGCTGTTATTGTTTAGCCAAGAGCTCCTCCACTCCAACCGACCAACCTCAGAGAAATTGAAATAAGGATATTAACCTAACAACTTTTTTTGACCGCCACAGCTTAGACTACTTTTGTTTGAATGCTAGCCAGCCTCTGTGCCAGAGCTCATCAAATTCTGTTCCAGGGTTCTCTATTTATTTCTAGTAAAAGTTGTTAGGTTAGGCTTAGGTTAGGTTAGGTTTGTGGAAGCATGATTCCAAATACAAAAGTGGCATAGTACATACAATCGGTGTAGGAATACTGGAGATACCAGGTAAACAAAAAAATGGAATTTCCTCCTGACTAAAAAACAATATTTAAAGCAAATCGCGAACCTAACGCGTACGAAGTCGCGGGTAACAGCTAGTTATTCATTTATAATTTATAATATAATATTATAAATGCGAAAGTAAGTTTGTTTGTTTGTTACCTTTTCACGCCTAAACCACTGAACCAATCATCCTGAAATTTTCCATAAACGTTGTCAGGTGTACAGAAACGGACATAGGGTACCTTTCATCTCGAAAAAAGTACTGTTCCCGAAGAAAACAACAACAACATTTTTATGATAATAGATGGCGCCACGTGTCGTCCGAACCATGACTGAATTTATTACAAGCAGAGGACAACCCGAATTGACTGTCAAACTCTAAATTAACGCGAGCAAAGCCGCGTGCAAAAGCTAGTGAACAAATAAAACAGTTGAAAAATATAAAACAACAGACGAAAACCTGCTAATCCCCCTCTTTATCTAAGCGATTGAAACGATCCAATTCAAAATTCGAAAGCAATCAGCCGCTTTCCTCAAACGGTAGTCGTTCAAGCGCAAAAACGCCCGGGGTCTCTCCGTCCGGCGCGATCTTGTAATAACCGACGCAAACCGGTTCCGACCGGTAATATCTCGCTTCAACCAGTTTTGCTCGAATTAGCTAACGGTCCGGGTGGCAGCGTTGCGTGCCGACCTCTGGGCCTGTGTGCATATGTAATTGATGTGCTTTTCCCTTCAATTTAACCTACACGTAAGCATAGCACTAAACGTATTTCACTATCACATCGGGTTAGCGTACACTTTTATTCGTTTGAGAGAAAAAATAACATAACATTACACCTGTAATCCCTGAATGACTAGGCAGAGGTGTACATAATAGTATACGCACATTTCGCCAGTTATGCTTATGTCCCATGTAAAAGGGGGCGACCCTATTGACATCAACCGGGCGTGATTCCAGACTCCGTGGCTGCTTCTGGGAAATTCTTGATGGAAAAACCCAACAACAGTTTACCCGACCTGGGAATCTAACCCAGGACCTCACGCTCAGCAGTCGCGCTTGCGACCACTAGACCAAAGAGGCAATAGAGGCAGAGAAAAATGTACGTGAAATATTAATTATTGGATACCGGATATTACTGTTTTTTCGTTGAGATACTGTTTGATTCGTTGATAATTAAAATTTTGTTTGCATGCATCATTTTGTTTGAAGCTTTTGTGAGTAAATAGAACCGTGGATAAACAAAACGTACTAATATCCATCCTGTATCTAGAGGAATTAATTTTGATGAAATGAATCTAGAATAATTTGAGCTGAAATAACACCATTCTTAAATTTTCTACCTTAAAATATTTAAAGTGGATGTTTTCGTGGAATTACTAAGGGTACCTAAGAATCCTAATTATATTATCGCAACTAATTTGAGATATCAGGTTTAATTTCAGAAATCCATGCAATTAGGGAGATAGCGGCTAGAACTCTGAGGATCTTTTGTTTATTGCAATAGAGATTTTTCAGTAGAAGCCCATTCATTGGACTAAAACATACTGATTACTGACATCCATTTTGCAAGTTTGCCCACCGAGCACGGCTTGTTGTACTATAAATATCAAACAAAAGCGTTTGCTTTAGTTGGCTTGGCAGGTGGCGCCAGTCAGCTGATTTCCGATCTCTTATATAACCATCGATTGTCGTGAGTTCGATACAGATAAGAGATAGAGAGAAGTTGCCGCTCAAGGCCAACTATGTATATTCCTGCCAGGGCTGTGGGACTGTTCGAAAGAGATACCGCGGCCTTGGAACACAAAGGGCAAGGAAGGACCATGGATGGGTTTTAGCCAGTACAAGTCTGACACTCCCTTTCGTTCTGCCCAGAGCGGGAGAAGTCATTTGATGGTTTCCCATCCGAAAAAAAAAGGCCAGTTATATTGTATTGATTAAATGAAGAATTTTTTCCTTATAATTTCAGGAAAAGAATACATACCTGCCCTGGTCTAAAAGTAGTTAAATTATACTGAATTTGTTTCAATTTAATTAAATGAAAGAGCTTGTTATTGAAAAAATTCAAACTCCGCTCCAAGCATTATTAGAGTTAATATTTTTATCGCGAACAAAAGCTTAACCGAAAAAGACATTTAGTTTGAAAGAGTCCTTCAATATAATTATGTACCTACCCAGTCATATTATTATTTTCGTTTCTTGATATAAATTAATTCTTCTCTTCATTTAAAATAGAAACTTCCTAAAATGCTTTTACAACATTTGAAAAAACTGCTTCTACCGCCGCAATTGCCAATAATTTATTGTTTGTAAAATATCAACAAAAACAAACCCAAAGTCCAAACAACAATTCAAAACAGAAATATAATTGGCCACCTCTGAATAGCGATCTCGATTCCGATTGGTCGATCGCGCGCCGTGGACCCGTGAGATTCATTTAGGTAATTGATACATACGCCCCGTCAATTTAACGATGGACTGTTACGGGTGCATTTACCTTACGTGCGAGCCATCGGAAGTTAATTGCGGATAGTTTTCGCCTTACGAGTTACGCTGGATGTAGGAGATTTTCTTTTTTCATGTTTTAGGTTAAATCGAGGAGATTTAGGCTAAATTATAACAGCCACTCGATCATTAAGTTAAACTGCGCTTGCCTAGGTTAGTCCGTGGATAGGAGACCAGCCATTACGTACCGAGTTTCTTGCGTGCCTCAGAAAGCACGTTAAGATGTTGGTCCCCGTTGTCATTTGTAGATCTTTGAAAGTCGTTACATGTGGTCAGTGGCTCAAAAGTCTGAGAACCAGGTCAGACTTTTGAGATGATGATCTTAACAAGGGGTATCGAATACCCAGGACTAACTGGGCTGTGGAGGTCAGATAGGCAGTCACTCCATGCCATACTGGAATTCAGCTGCATCCGAGTAGTCTGGAAACCGACTCTAACTAAGTTAGGAAAAGGCTAGACAGATGAATGTTATAGGTTAAGTTAGGAGTTTGGTAACTGGTGGGTTTGAACTCAACGATATATATTTGACGTTCATTTAGAATCAAGTTGTGTTGTTGTGTTCTTCGAGACCAGTACTTTTTGGGATGAAAGGTATTCTATCTCCGTTTCTGTACACCTAACAACGTATATACAAAATTTCAGGATGATCGATTCAGTGGTTTATGCGTGAAAAGGTAGCATACAAACTAACAAACTAAAGATTGCAGTAATTTCATTAATACACCGTGACTTTTTAGTCGTCTGACAACGGCAGCCCACTTCATGTATCCAATGACTACTCATAACAAAAAAAAATGGTATTTAAGAGATTAAAAAAAATATATATTATTCATTATTATGATGCATAACGTAGTTGAAACATTCTATTGCGAGCAAGATCTATCTACTCGACTCGTGCGATGGTTAGGTATGTTCTACTGTTTGATACGTAAACATTATTAACAGGATGTTTCATAATTTTAATGTATTATTTATTTTTCTTTGTACCTATTATCTAAATTAATGGTAAAAAAACACGCCTAGAGGTATTTTATGTCGGATACTTTGAGTAGACCACCTTTGTCAGACGACTAAAAAATCACAGTGATTAATTATATTTCATTATGAAAACCATTAGACAGTATAAGCTTCCCTCACAACGTAAGCCGGTGATAGAAGCCATGTGGAATCCTTAGTATTAGGTGATCATTTACAAAATTGTATTGATTGTATCTTAGTTTTACTGACTATCAACAGACACTTTAATTTGAAACACCAGGACACACTGTTTTACATAAATCTGTACTGTCCCACTGCTGGCCAAAGACCCTATTATGTAATTTCGCATTACCAACAAAACTGCTGAATTTGATGGAAAAAAGATTGCAGCCAACTTTGTCTTTCCCCTAAACACAACTTTATTCTCTTCAGCCACCACCAAATGATAACAAAACTCCTGAAACTAAAGCTCTTGTAAAAAAAACACAAAGCTGCCTGTAATCATATCTAAACACCATTATTAATGACCTCCCATTGTTTTTGCGAACAAATAAAAACAAAAAGATCCTGGCTCTAAGCTGTAGTCATTGTTACAAAGATTACGCGTTTCACTCACCTCTGTAAGGGCTGGTTTTATGTAAAGAAGCCCCCAACTTAGTTAAATTACCTATTTTTTGAAGGTCGGATGAATCTTAATCATGCTTATCAAGTGTGTAATAATCTTAGCCTCGGTCGTAAAATGATTTGTTTGATATATGCGAAAGCAAGTCTAAACTTAACAGGAAACTCGGGAAAGAAGTTTTCCTCGGCTCAGATCTATAGACGTGTCTTAGCAAGCAGTTTGAACACATTGAAAGTGAAAAATAGAGACCGGAACATGTCTGAGTCAGCACATGTCAACATCATCATCATATCCGCCCGGAACCACCCACTGCTGGGTTTAGGCCTCCCCTTTTTTCTGCCACACTTCTCGGTTCCATGCGTCCCTCATCCAGGTGTTTCCCGCGACTGTGACGATGACGTCAACCCAACGAGCTTTAGGACGGTTCAGGTTATAGCCTAACGTTGGCCACCATTCGGTCAAAGCCTTGCTCCATCGACCATCTCCGCGTCTAGCCAAGTGTCGTAAAAGCACGTGTAAAATTTATAAATGAGAAAATTGATAAATCTCCGAAAGCAGAGATGTTGATATCACGAAGATCAAGTCTAATATTTATTTTCTCGGCCAAATATTTTTTTTTTTTATTAAATCGATTGTCTACCAAATCAAGCAACATCTTAGCCGTTTATATACCTCACTGTTATTTAGGTTCTATGTCATGCAATACAAGTAGTCAGTTCTTGTCAAAAATTTCATTTGCCCTACATTTTCACTTTCACGACCTTATAAGCAATATAGAAAAGCCACTATATTTTCAACACCATAAAAAACTAAAGTAGTAAAACTGATCCACACGTCACAATCTCTAGTGGGATCGGCCCCTTACTAGACATGAACAGCAAAATTGTACTATGAAGTAGCTGCATTTTACACGCCATCTTTATTCCAAACAAAAGCAAACTTCGAATAAAAATTCTTATCACAGCGACAATCAGGTGGAGTAGGCAATCTCTTCGAATAGCTCCAACGTTGGAAGAAGTTCAACTTCGATCAAAAATTTTAAATTGAAGCACCTAAATGGGAAAGGATTTTTGGTGTTCGATGTTTGAAATTGTGTGGAGTTGTAATTGAGTCTTCTGATTGGTGTTTTGGTAATGTCGGTTGGAATTAAGCTATAGGAGTGTTGTTTCTAAATTTGAATAGACAAAAGAAAGAAAGAAAAGAACTGGACTTTTTGACTGGCTTTTATCCGCCGCTTCGCCCACGTCGAGGTCAGAAATTATTTCACAGGAGTCTGAGAAAATCAGTATTCTATTCTAGTTTTACCAGCATGCCTGAGAGATATTTCTCGACGACATGTAAAAACCAAGTCACAGGCCTATAGTGTTTCTCCCTATGGCCTATTCTGTATTCTATGATGTTTTTTTTCCCAAGAGGGTGCCCAGGTGCACAGTAGGTAAACCCATGCATATCTCTGTACTTAACATAGAATAATAACGGTACTAAAGTTATCCGGGAGACTAGTCGTATTATCCGGTTGCATAGAATCACATTCTTCTAACGAATAAATGTCACAACAGTGAGTTCCTTGCTGGAAAAACAAATAATACTACCTGAACTTGTAGTGTTTGTGGATATTTAAAAATGCTACGAGACAGCCATTCATACTGAACTCCATCATCCAACTTGGCCAGAGTCTTCAGGTAGACGTTATTCAGCCGATCAATTTCCAAGTAAATGTCACTGATACCCACGCAACCCATAATTTCTCATTATCCGCTTACCTTTCCGTGGAACTCCTCCATAGCCTACAATTACGCCATACATCTGGTGTATCTGCCATTTAGCGATGACCTTGTTTAGGCGAAATTTATTTTATTACCACTCAAAGAACTTGTACGAAGTTGCGTGTTTATGAGTGCTTTGGGGGCGTCTTCTGTCTATGTATGTAGACGTATTTAGACATTTTGTTTGAATTATTACGTTTTTTTTTCTTGTGTTTTGATCAAGAGTTTATAAAAAGCTTTATCAAAAGTTCGTTGTTAGGTATTAAAAGTTATGAAAAATTATAGTAGTTTATGCAAACACTCACGCATTCAACTCATATTTTATGACATCATTGTCCTTTTTAGTTGCTCTGATTTTACATCATCATCTGCCTAGCCTTTTCCCAACTATGATCACATGAATATCAGCAGCTGAATATCAGTATTTTATATGAAGCGATTGCCTATCTGACCTCCACAACCCAGTTTGTACTGGGTACCGCTGATACCCCTTGATAAGATTGGTTTTCAGACTTTTCGGCCACTGACTACTTGCAACGACTGTTAAAGCTTTTTAGATGACAGCCGGGACTAACGATTACGACTTACCGTGCTTTCGTTTTTTACTTATTTTATAAGTGAATAAGAAAATATCAAGAAACTCATATTACAGTCCACATTATATTAATGCTAGAGGTTGTAAAGCATTAAACTAAATTAAACTTTAATTCAAACTGCACCTTTTTTTTTACGGATGGGATATCATCATATGACTTCTCCCGCTCTGGGCAGGGCGGAAGGGAGTGTCAGACTTGTACTGACTAAAACCCATCCATGTTCCTTCCTTGCCCTTTGTGTTCCAGGGCCGCGGTATCTCTTTCGAACAGCCCGCAGCCCTGGCAGGCATCAGCCCTTGCGGGCCCCTCCCTGATTGCTGACATCTCTTTGAGGCGCGCGTGAAACACGAACGCGCCGTCTACACGGCCTGTCGTCAAAAGACGGACGGACGGCGAGCTAGCCCATTACTCACCGTCCACAGGTCTGCGTCTACGGTGGCCGGAAGCCACCACGTGACCCCCGACGCCCGAGGCGTTTCCCGCGGCGGCTGGGACGAGAGGTTCTCTCCCTCTCACGCTCCGCCACCTCCTTCGTTAGCATGACTGCTTCGCAGAAGGAGGTGACGGCGTCCCATTCCCTCTCGCTCCGGACCATGGCTTGAACCAGGGCCGGACAAGGACACGGCGGTGCTCCGCCAGCCTCCGGGGCAGCCCTCCACCGTGCGCTCCACCGTGTCCTCTGGGCGATCCTCGCAGTGGTAACACCCGGGCGTTTCCTCCCGCCCGATTCGGTGCAGGAACCTCGCGAAACATTCAAACTTCACCTCAATCACTCTTCAATGCACAAACACATCTTACTTAGTTCACAACCGACGCTCAACCAGAAACAGTAGTACACTTTAGTACATTCGTAGCCAATGAGTCATTTAAAGCAAGATTAATTGGCCGGCATGAAGCGTTGTCGTCGAGTGCATAACTGCCTGAGTGCCGTAGTGCCAGAGTGCCGTAGTGCCAGAATGCCGTAGTGCCAGAATGCCGTAGTGTCGTGTTGCCGTAGTGCCGGCTTGCAGTCCGTCCTAACCGCACTTGACATCTTCGAACAAATCAAACGATCCGCTAAACGACCTCAGTTAACCGGCTTGAATGGAGCAACTGGGCTATTTATGTTACTCAGATATTGCTAAAGGTAGCTCTTAGATTACAAGTATGTTTTTCAAGAAATTGTTTTGTAATTTTACATAACATAACATCACGTCTGTAACTCCGAATGGTTAAACAGAGGTGTACGTAAACCGACATTTCACCAGTTATGTTTAAGTCAGTAATAGTATCCGAGCCTATTTCCATCAACCGGGCACAAATCCAAATTCGGTCGCTGCTACTGAGAAATTCCTGATGGAAAAACCCAATAACAATTTGCCTGACCCGGGAATCGAACCCAGAACCTCTACTCAGCAGTTGCGCTTGCGACTACTAGACCAACGAGGCAGTTTTGTAATTTTACTTATGATTTTGATGCTTCACCCCGGTTTTCGCCAAAATGGAGACGTGCGGAAATAACTCTAATACATTAGTTGAAATCCACTTCGCATTTCTCATCTATCCTGTGATGAACAGACATCTTCTCCGTTCCATTTGTCTACGCTTTGATAGAAATATTCTCTAATTTGTGACAAAAAACATGTCTTGAGATGCCTCCGGTATTATAAATGTTCATAGGATCCGGTAGCCATTTTACTGACTAACCATGTGGTAGCTATTTTGAAAATTTTTAACACCGTAGGGTCTACGCTATAAAAATGTTGAGACTACCATATCATTCATTAAACTCTTTATTTTCTAAGTCTCAAGAGATCATCAAGAACAGCTTATGGAAATTCTGCTGTCAAGATTTAAAACTTTTCACGTTAGGCTGCAAGTGTGACAGTGTGTAGGTTGTTAGCGTACAACACCCATTTTATATTGCTACTGAACTAAAAAACTACTATTTATTTCTAAACTGAAAACGCCAACGCCAGGTGAGGACGCCCTAGAATGACATACACAGAACTTATTGGTGAGGTTCTTCAAAAATATGAGGTGCGTAGTACTCGCAACCGGTTTGCGAGTATGACCAGATGTATGAACGTGGACGAGGCTAAAGGAGTATGTAAGGATCGTAGAAACCACAGAATGTCACCATTCTGTGGTTTCTGCCTACAACCATGGGAAAAAGGCGTGAGTTATGTATGTATATTATTTCTAAACAACCGTGTTGTTTCTGTTAAGATAGAGGTTAGATTTATCCAAAAATATTTCTACAAAAAAAACATGGTTTCCTGTGGCATTGAACGGGATATCGCACTTGTCAGTCACCAAGAACGTCGGGTGCATCATATGAAGTGTGAGTGCAACATGAAACTCAAAGGGGTTTCCGTGAAAGCAAACAATTACTTCACACTTCGGAAGGTGTCATTTCCACTTATTTACCGGAAACAGAGATGAAAATATGTGAAACAAGCAATGTATGTACGAGTATGTTAACTGATATTTTAATTTACCTCTGAGAGCAGCAACCCAATAGAGGCCGTGGCGTAACGTAATACGTTGATTTTAATTTAAAAAATAGTCGTTTCTCATAAATGAATGATACTGATTTTGCTTGTTGCAAAAAAAAACTAAAATACTGTGGGATTGTATTTTCGATTCAAAAATCGATGTATTTACGATACGCTTACATCGAGCGCTCGTACTAGGGCCTGTGATCTTTTTGTAACGATAGACTGGTTGGTGGCATTAACGCAACAACCACCTTATTCTAATGAGAATAAAGATTACTGTCATTTGATAGTGAAGCAAAGTCAAACGTAAGACAACTATGCAAGGACTGTCACATAAGTCTGGTTTATCGTGTTATGAAAATGGTCTTATTAGGCTCTTGCAATTTTTTATGAAGTGAAAACTTTTTTAGCGGTGTTGTGCACTTTTTGGGATTGGTAAAAACTGTTCAACTCGCGTCAGGTCGTCAGATTGAATCGGTGGCGCAGAGAGCTTGGGCAAGTGTGCGTGTACTTTTAGCTAGATGGCGTTGTTTCAAGTTTTCACTTCTGCCGGCACTCCCAGAGTGCAACCCGTTTTTTTGTTTTTTAATTGCCTTTTTAGTAACTACTATTAAACTATTAAACTCACATACACAAACAGCCAGATCCAGAATAACTACCTGCAGGTTATACAAATATTTGGTACGTGCGGGGATCGAACCCTCGACACGCATCGTGGCAGCCAATTGCTCAGCCACAGCGCCAACCGTGTCGTTGTTTCATTTGTGGACTTAAAATTACGCCTGTAATCCCCTAAGGGTAAGGCAAACGTGTACCCGATAGTACACCCATATTTTGCCAGTTATGTTAAAGTCTCATGTAATAGGGGGCATACAGTGGCAGCTACTGAGAACTTTCTGATGAAAAATACCCACTTACAGTTTGTTCGACTTGGGAATCGAACCCAGGCCCTAATGATCAGCAGTCACGCTTGCCACCACTAGACCAATTAAATGTTCCTGAAAAAGGTGAAATCAGTTAAAAAAACACCAAAATGATTTGCCGATAAGCAAATTTATTCCAAGAAGTATTACACATATCTTAATAATTACGATATGTCAAGAAGTCTTTGAAAAATCACCGAAATTATACTCATTTATACAAACTTAACTATTTTATAGAGAAATGTATAAAGAAACATACATTTAAAAATATATAATAGAAAAACAACATGTCGCCTTTAAAAGTCCACAATATTTTGTTTTAATGTTAAGCCTATGATAGCCGTAAATTTTACTATCCGAATAAAACGAGGGAAGTGTCTATTCATGCGAAGTTTCTATCTACATTTATATATGTATATGTAAGTAGAATGCACTTTATGTCGCCGACATAAAGTGTATGAGTGATGTCCTCGTAACCACATTATGTCCCCAGGAAACGAAAAAGCTATTACAGTTTTTAATATAAAACTTTTATTTGATATGTGGACACATTTTACTTTCAGTTTAAATTGTTTAAAATTGTCATTGTTTCCTGCGAGTAACGTTTTCAAGTTCTCGTTTAAAATTGCAGTAATAAAAGTAATGAAATATTTGGTTTACATTTTAATATTCGTAAGTAGTCATTCAGGTTGTGTTACTGTTGCCTAATATTTTTCTTTAAATCACTGAGTTTAGGTTAAATACTGTGGACTCTTCAAATAGTATAAAACATTTGTGATAGGTCAACGCATTTGAATAATATACCTATTGGTACAATCAGAAACAAAATGTCTGTAGACCTCATTATGTTTTACTACAGACAAAACCATACTAGCTAGCTTAATAATTCGTTTTATTTAAATTCTGTTGTATTTATTATGAAAACTTTACATATAACAAAGTTATCCAAATATACATTTTTTATGTTGACTTTGTCTCTGATTGCACTGAACATAGTAATTATACGTTTTATTTATTAAAAAGTAACAAGAAAAAATAATATTTTTAAAGTAGAAACGACCTTTCGACTTTACAAAAGAATAATTTTGCAAATAAACTAGCGGATTTGATTAACATTCAATTGTTTTTTATTTATAATAATATTCCTTCACATATAAGTTAATACTATTTACAATACACAAAATTTCTAAAGTATTTCCCTAGGGCCATTTTCATAATACCCTAGAACCGACAACACTTTCATATTATTAATATTATTTACACTTATATAATTATTATGAATGTAATTCATAATTTAGAGAGTTATAAATTTCATAGCATCACAGTGTATTCATTTTTATTTAATTTAATTTATAGAAATTCAAAGTCAATTATAATTATTTACTTATCAGCTACTTCCATGTTGCGATGTATATATATTTGAAGGAAAAGATACTGCATGATTTGCATACAAAAAAAAAATGATTATTTTTTAATGTTGGGGAAATTAAACATAAATAGGATAAAATAAATTAAAAATACGAAACTGCTTTGTATTTTAGTCAGTATGATGTTGTTTGTATCATTAAAAAATCTCTTTTAAATTATTCCAAACAATAACCATATGCCTAAAATAAATAAATTAGAGATTTTCAAGTAAGTAAATCTAAGATACAAAAAAATACCAAAATGAAACAAAACGTGCAATCATCGTCGTCTTTACCATCTTGTGATATTGTATTTTCAGACGATTTTATAAAATATTTTAAATTAATTCAAAATTCTTTATATACCTAGTCCCTTCCAACATATTTACGTTATGTTTCGTGTTAGTGACATTTACAAAGGAATAACTTTTGTAAGAAAATATGGTTAAGATCCTTGGGAAGGCCAGATAGCTCCTAAGTTGGGTATATTTACTTGGATTCTACGTTCTTGAAAATATGGTAATTTTAATATTTTTACCTTTCGTTAACAAATCAAGTTGTTTTCCGTTTCAAAGATATACATGTACATTACTAGGTATATGTGGGTTAGATATGTTACTTAGTAGTACTATTTTTTTCTACATAATTGCTTTTTTACAGACTTCTAAATAAAATAACTTCAGATTTCGTTTAAATTCCAGATTTAAAGCGGAACGTATCCACGCAGCTGTTGTACAAAATGTTTTTCCTCGAAATCTATCGACGATTGCCCAGTACACCTAAAAGCTTCTAAAAACAAAAAAAAAAATAAGATAACGTGTTTTAAATTTATTGTCTACTTTCCATTCAAACTATTTTAAATCCATTAACAGGGGTATTCCATACAAATAAATCAAACCTCATATTTGTAAACAATTACCTTTCCAGCAACATTTAAAACTTTATAATGATATTTTTATAATAACATTATTGAGCCAGTTTCAGAAAGTATAAATATATTTACAATTTGAAACTTTTAATTTACATAATCTTCGATTGAATCAAATACCAATAAAAATATTTATAAATTATACTTATAACAAAAAAGTAATTAGTAAACAGTCGTTTATAAATCACAGAAGAAATGTTTTATTAGAGTTTTTTTTTATAAAATAACAGATATTTGCTAAAACAAATGTAACTTTATATACTAATTACAATAATATAATATTTTCTAATTTTGTCTAACAAAAACATGGATTATAAGGAACATTAGGGTGAATGTCCGTAAAATTAAATAAAATTGAAACTACTGATACTTTAAGAAGGACACTTAGTTTTAGGGGAAACAGAAATAATGAACACATGTACTATGTAGGTATATAGAGTTTTCTTACATTTCTAGTCGCTTGAGATATGTTTTATTCCTTTGTTTAAAACTATGCAATTATTAATTTAAAAAAATAGTTGCATTATTAAGTCGTCGTTGCCAATAGATTAAAATGTAATGATTTACTACGCTTAACCAAACAATAGAAGTAGCATTACTATCCAAAATAATTACAACAACTTCGGAAAACTTTTATGGTATGTAAACTTTTATAATATGGTGTGTTTGTCATTAAATTCCGTTTATGACCCTTCGGTATCGGTAAGTCACTCAAATTAAAACTCAAACTCAAAGCATTTATATCAATTAGACCCAGGCACTTTTAGGCAGCGTTCGGGAAACTACGCGATGTCTTCTCGTCCAAAATACCTCAGTGCCTCAAAAGTAGGGTTTATAACCAGTGTGTGCTACTAGTGATGACTTATGGATCTGAAACGTGGTCTCTCACAATAGGTCTTATACAGAAGCTCAAAGTCGCTCAGCGGGCTATGAAGAGGGCTATGCTCGGCGTTTCTCTACGTGATAGAATTAGAAATGAGGAAATCCGTAGACGAACCAAGGTCATCGACATAGCCCAGCGGATAAGCAAGCTGAAGTGGCAATGAGCAGGCCACATAGCGCGAAGATCGGACGGCCGATGGGGCAAACAGATACTGGAGTGGAGACCACGCATTGGAAAGCGCAGCGTGGGACGGCCACCTGCCAGATGGACCGACGACATTGTAAAAACTGCAGGGGGTCGTTGGATGCAGGTGGCATTGGACCGGACACGTTGGAAATCTATTGGGGAGGCCTATGTTCAGCAGTGGACAGCAACGGGCTGAAATGATGATGATTACTTTTGAATGTTAGAAAAAAAAAACAAAGAAGGCGAAGCTACAGTCACAGACACAAGGCATAATAACTTGTGAAAGTACTGTAGTTACCCATCCCAAAGGGCATCATCACCAAAGCATAATCTCGTTTTTGTTGTATGTGAGTGTTAGACAATAAGAAACATGGTGTGTTACCATTACTCCCTGCAGACTTTTATATAAAATATCTTCATTTGAAGTAAAAAATGTGACTCCACCTTAACCGAAGTAGTTGACGACATTTAAGACATAACATTGGGGAGACCTATGTCCAGCAGCGGACGTTTTTCGACTAAAATGATGATGATAATTGCTGAAAAAGTATAAGAATACCGTGAAGATTTCTAGAAATTCTGATAAGTTACTTTGATGAAGGACCACCCTTTTTTGTCACAAATTAGAAGGCAGAACTTCGGCACATAGCTTAAATATTACAAAGGAATAAAACATACCCCAAGTTATGTATATGTTCATAATTTATAATGTATACCGTCAGATCATTAGTATAGCTATTACAGAATAGTGCCAGTTTCCAAAACATTAATTACACTTATATTTACTTAGATTGATATATCTCTTTTTGAAAGTGAATATTGACTATAAAACAAACATTTTACCTAATTTACATTCGTGTTTGCGTCAAAGGGATTATGATTTAACAGTCTTTCACAATTTACTTCGATGTATATTTACAAAAAATATCGATCGTTATATCTTTGAAAAAGTCTTTAAACAAAATACAAATAAGTTTTTATACCTCTTGAAAATTACGACTTAAATTATCTAACTTTGCTAAATATTTCAACACCAAATAATGTGAAACACACAAAATTTATTTACTTTTCAAAAATAACCTTCCCCTCGCAGGTCTGCTGGAAGAAATTCCTAATGAAATAAGCAATACCTTTGTGCTCTTCTATGTTAATGTAATTGTCCGGTTAAGTATTTTGTGAGTACATAAATAAATAAATAAATAAAATAACCCAACCCACAGCTCAAAACACACGTTAACACAGACCTTATCCTAGATAGTAAAAAATATTCTAGAAAATAAACGTGTAACATGATCCCTTTGGCCCAAATTTTTACTAATAGTAGTTAAGGACTAGACACAACTTTCTCTCGCATTTGCTAGTAATGGTGTTCTGGTTGTCACTACTTCTCTTCGCCTAGAAAAAGTCCCACTCGTCACGCTTCGACGATCTTCTGCTAGTGTTCCGATGCTCTGGGTTAAGAAGAATAGTAAAATCAGCTTAGAAAACAATGAAATTTTGGGTGAAGTTTTTTATAAACGTTATTGGCTGTTTATATCTTACAAAAATGTCGTCAGTTCTTTTTTCGAACATGGCTTGATACACTGCCGTGTGTCTAGAGACTATACCTAGGTAGCATCTGGTGCCAGCGTAAACTTCATAGAATATTTTATAACGCTCAGTGAGCGTTTCAAAGAGACCACATCAGTTAATTACCATCTTAACTCCGCGACGATGGAATGGCACTTTGTGTAGCTTATGACGTATAAGTATAAGATACTTCACCTCAAATTAATTTAAAACGACGCAGTTTAAAAAAAAAGTGATAATTCAAACGACAAAACTTTATTATCTGATATGACCTTTACGTGTTGCCAACTTAGCTGGGGCGACGAAAATTAATAATGAAATTTATTTATAGAGTAATTAGGGTACTGTACTCCTAAAGTAAGGCCATGAAATTAATAATTAAGCACGAAAATACCTAAGTGTACTCAATTTTAAATTAAATAATGATATTTCTAGAAGATTAGGTATATGCAGTACATAAACTCATAAATAATGTTTTCAATCAAATATTGATTAACTTCACCTGCTCAAATGCATAGACTCGTGCGTCTATGAACCGATTTGGCTAGTTTAATCACATAAGCGTTGCAATTCGACTACTTTCAAATCTGTTCCAGGAATTGCCTGTCCTACTCTGTCTGCTGACGTATGTTTCGATACATTCACTGGCCAGCAATATGAACTGGTACATGTCAAAAGTTAATATCTGAACAACTTATTCTGTAAAGAACAACCAGTCAACCTTCAGTATTCCGTTCTATACTAACTTTAAGAATGAAAATAATTGTCATTTGTATCATATTCGCTGTGTTATTGACACTGAGAGATCTTAGGCCCCTCTCCCACGGCGAATTTTTGTAGCGGTGCAGTATCGATGCTGTCGCGCGTCCGCATCGATACAGTCGAAAGGGGTCGCTAGCTGTGTAAAACGCAAACGCGATACTGGTGCGCTTCTGTCGCGATGCAAACGCGATTCAGTAACGGCACAAAAATACCTGATGCTCGGTTCTCCACACACGCGCCACCCTCCCTCCGTTCTCTCCCCGATGTCGTCAGACACTGACGTGCGTTTAATCGATACAGTCGCGATACTGTAGCGCGTTAGTAGCGCGTTAATATCGCTTCTGTAGCGCGTTGCAATGCGATTAACGCGCTATAGTAGCGATGCAGTCGCGCATTTCGTAAACGCGCGACAGCATCGCTACAAAAAGTCGCTGTGGGCAAGGGGCCTTAAACGCCGTTTAGTTCAGTCTGACTGTTTTTATCCTTCAGGCGTATACAAGTATCAAAATCTATATAAACTTACATGGGCATCAGACGCAGGAGTGATCGGTGTGTGCGGTGTGACAGGCCTCACGTCATGATGATGGAGACTGTTAGAACTCCTCGAAGACCCCACAGGAGGAGACATGACAGCTCCATAAGGTGGTGGCTCCGGGGGTCGCTCTAAGTCCCTTGCACTGTTGAAATCTAGCGAACGAACAACATGATTAGCATACGCATAATCCACCTATGACGTGCCCAATTCTGGGATAGAGGCACCTTCTCTGTGAGAGAGATTGCGTACCATGTAACTACCAGTCCACCACGCGGACCCATTGCGGGTAAGTGGTGGTATTTAGCCAAAAATCACTCAACAAAAGTGATTGATCAATCAAAATAAGCAAAGTTTTAAAATTCAATAGAATAAGTAACTTAGCAAGAAAAAAAAATAAGAAAAGAAATACTTTCTTTGATTGAAGTGGTCAGCGATCAATCTTAACTTAAAAAAATACATTAAAACTTTCATTTTTGACGTGGACTTACAGCTGTTTAATACAACAACACTTGAAAATAAATAGTCGAAAGAAAATAAAGTAACAATATTTCTGAACAGTGACAGCGTTTATTTGTATAGTAACATGCCAAGCAAAGACTTGCAGCGAGCAAATAAAGGAATAAAACATTTTGTGATAAATAAAAATCGATCTACCTATAATATTACCTTTCCCCAGAGGTACCACATCAGGATTTTTATCGTCAGGTTGAACCGGGGAATGGTTGGTGCTTTGTATGGCGCCTTTGTATGCCTTCACCGTCTGCATAGGAGCTAAAAATAAAGTAAAATAAATTACACAGTATACATCGCACGTCCAAAGGTGAACTATGAACGTGAAATTGGTTTTAAAATATTACATTTGACGTGTACATCCATCATTCTATATGATATAAAGACTTTGTTGTGTTAAGGTGTTAGTTTGGATCGTCTTTTGTGATGTTTTGAACGCAGAGAGTGAGGTAAGATAGGTTTAAGGGGGTAGTACGTTTCGAAGTGCATCTAGGATAGATTACACAAGTCCATCAACTCAAAGCTGAACTGAATCTTTAGATGGACACGAATTGAAAGCAGTCGAGAATTCTACCCAATTCGAGAAAAGTACTGAAGGTTGCTTTAGGTTAGCAAGTGACGGGTCGTTTTAGTACCTAATATTTTTACTGGTAAAATGACCTCAATGTAGTTCAGTAACTTAGGTCTCTATATAAATTAGGTCTCATTCTTAATATAGTGTTGTGAACAAAAAAGTTCAATCAATATCGATGATTTCAGTGTCGATATAATGATATGATTGTCTGACACGACATTCACTGTTCAGGTTCTAAATTTACCTGGCA
The DNA here is from genome assembly GCA_950005105.1 of Lycophotia porphyrea. Lineage (NCBI taxonomy): Eukaryota > Metazoa > Arthropoda > Insecta > Lepidoptera > Noctuidae > Lycophotia > Lycophotia porphyrea. The sequence goes on from OX465392.1 coordinate 1,577,912, forward strand.
CTGGGCTGGCACAGCGAATGTTTTTCTCGATATAGGTAAATGTTTTTATTGCACCATATTTCTAAAAGACTATTATTTCTGTGAAAACGTTTGTTGCTTGCAAAGTTTTTGGTACATAACTTTTCATGCTCGCGAATTCCAACAATAGCAGCTTTTTGTACTAAATCTTAATGGCCAAACGCAAGGAAAAGAATAAATCATTCTGATTATTGCAAAAGTGGAAATCAAATGCTAATAACTTGGTATAGTAACGGGCATAAATATGTATAGACTTAGCAAATTTCAAAAGCTATTTTCTCCTAAAATATTGATTGAAATAAAAAGGTGTTATGTTCGTGACTGTACCTATTTAGTGTTGACAGCTATATGAGAATGCCATTTCTGTAAGTGAAATACTTTTTTTAGAATGTGTTCTATTGAACACCTTCCCAGAATTAAGATCTGTGGAGTTACTGGTGTCTATTGAGAATAATTCAATAAGTTATTGAATTGTTATCATGAATATGCCTCTGTCTGTACTCTGAGGCTGTATCCATGTTAGCTTTCTAAACCTCACCGTCATCGTCTAATCTATTTCTACGAATATAACCTAAACTGACCTGTGTTGACAAATTCATTATTGATTCATTGTATTCATGTGGTAATCGTATTTCATCTGAGCTCTATGGTGTTAATTCTATAAACATCAATTCAAAAGTCTTAAGGCACCGAAGTCATTTAAAAAAAGAACGCATTAGTTTGTACTCGTTCAAAGAGAATATTAAAATAAAAACACTGAAAGACATGAAAAATTGCTCCAGGAAACTGTTAGTCAAACACCAACCCTATTTCCCTCATCCGAACAGAAAATTCAAAACCAAGCAAAACACGTCACCAAGATTCACGTTATGAAAATTACATTACGCCTCACGTCACTGTTATTTACCGTCAAACCTTCCTTGTCTCATGTTTGTCTCTATTAATATTATTACTAACGGAACGAACGAAGTGGTTGCATGACATTCTAACCATCTTGGAGCCGTCGGTTCGTCACCGTTCGTCACTGCTCGGCTGTTGACGGAGTGGTTAGAATATTTGTTCACATAACACGCTGCTGCTCTGATGTTGCGTTGCCATTCTACGCGTGTTTGTAAAGGGGATATGCTGAGTTTATGCTCCGAAGTAGCTGTCGACGTTTCAATTTTCGGATGATAGGATATTCTGTTGAAGCATCCGTCGGATAGTATGTTTTGTATTACTTAAGGTAACACACGGATTATTGTCTTTGATGTTATAGCTATCTTTACGTTCAGCTTATCGTCTTTTTGTTCAGACAAAGTTGTTTCTGCACGATCTTTAACAAACTTCGATAGTTAATCTGATTTATTAAGAGGATTAGCCTTTTCTTCAAGTAAGCCAGCTTACTATCTTTAACTTTAATCAATTCTGGTTTGGTTTCAATACTTTTTGGAGAGATCTATGAGTGTAAGCCGGTTATTCTCGAGTATCGAAAAACAGTTTCATAGTTATTGGTATCACAGCCTTCACTACGGTTTGATGTGTTTGGGAACACGCCTATTTATATAAGGTATTAAACGTCCCCCCCACCAACGTCATAATCACCATCCTCAATTCAACAAAATAAAGAATTCGCAAAATCACGTAAAAATATAATTACGTGGCGCAAACAGACAAACGTCTAAAAGACAATTCATTTCTAATAATATGGAAACTTAATAAAGACGTCGCCTTCGCCGTCCATCGACAGACGGAACATCTGCAATTTCATTCCAACTGCAAAAGGACATAAATCACATTTCAAATGCAGTGAAGCCCACAGCCGGGCCGGTCGAGGCGTTCAAAAATTCCAGTCACGCGACAGAATCCACAGCTATTCGCCAGTAAACCTGCCCACCGAAGCAATTTCGATTTATTTGTGGTCGAAGGTACGAACCTCTATATTGCTTTTATATTACCCTCAAAATAATTACCTATCCAAGACATCGATAGTAAAAAGGCATTAGGCACGTCACTATAAAATAAACCAGAGTTGCCAACTTAAAAATTAAAAACGATTTCGTACATTAACAGTTCCATACTTTCAAGGTATAATTGTCAGGTTTCACAACGTATTATTTTAAGGTGTTACGTATTAAATTATAGTTACATTACGTGAGAATGGTTAAAGAAAATTACTTCGGCACTATCTGGCGACAATTTCACCGTAAAATTCAAACTTGTGTCGTTTATATTCTAAGTTATAGGCGTTGCACACGCCATGGCACGGTTAAATGCTGTTATTTGGGTAGATTCATAGCATCTATCAAAATTGGACACGCTACGATCATGTACACAGAAATGATTCATCGACCTTTGTCAATTTGAGTAATCATACTTTATGTGAAATATTTTTTATGCTTCGTTGCATTCCAATTTTCACTGTGTGAGTTACAGCGCATAAGCTTTAAATATTTTCTCTCATCTCTCCGTGATATTTCGTTGGTTACGTTTTGTGCTACCTGGTGAAATGTTGGCTACTATTTACAGAAAAATGCTAGAATTATAAGATTTTTCTTTTTCGTAAAAGTTTACTGGGCATACATATTCGAACGCAGTGAGTTAATTAATGAATGGCTGTTGTTTTAGTATTATTTTATACTTCGTTTTCATTTTTGTGTACCTACTGGTAAAAACATAGTTTATGCCCATACTCAGGTACCCATATCAAACGATTCCAATCGAGGAAAGATTTTTCTCCATTTTTAATAGGTTTTACTTCAGTATCGCTTATAATAATATGCTCTAAATATTATTCTTAACTCATTTTAAATTCATAGCAAATCAATGGAATAAACAGGGTTTTTCAACTCATCGCGTTCTCTTACCTTCATACTGCATAGGAGGATGCTGTCTTCTCCTAGCAATGAGAGCAATGACCACAATAGCCACCAGAGTCCCGGCAATACCAGCTATTACTCCTAACGCCCAACTGGTGTCTACGCCCACTGCTTTACCGGATTTGGCTTCTGTTGATAAAAAAAATGTAAGAAATAAAACTTATAACAAAATATATAACTCAATTTATTTTTTTGGATAGAAAATCGATTATTCCGTGATAAGTCGGCAAGCAGGCAAAATATCTTTGCTTGTTAAAGATTTGGTGTACCTAATGCCAAAAGTGAAATATTTTAAACAACAAAATTATTTGATGTAATTAGTAATAACTAAGCGCTACGACTATTTTTGTTCCTAGGCAGTTTTCTTTAATTGGAAAAAGGCTCACTGAATATTTTTTGGATTAAACTATAAAGGTAGGATCAAAGGATTAATAAATTCAATTCAATTAGCATGACAACTTGACAATTGTGTAAAAGTTTCAAAACATCAAAGTTTAAAATTACATCTACCAATTACGCCTAGTTGTCAGTCCAATTTGTCGGCAGATAGAATTTAGCAAAAGGCTAGCTCCTAACCTAATTTAGTATTCAACACGAAAAAACTACGCGATTCTTTTCACAATCGTGATTATTCCGTTTTCTAATTATTACTGAAACTCAAAAGGGAACAAAACGAAAACAGTATTTTGTATTCAGAAATGAATAATTGAGGATGTAACTTCTAACAACTTAATTAACGGTTCTCGTTTGTTTCGACGAAAGTTCAAAACATTGCACGATAGAGTGTAAAATGATGGATTTTACTTCGAGGTTGGAAACACGTTTGAGGTATATATAGGTAGGTATTTTCAACCAGTCGGTCTGTAAACAATTTTGTGTGTGATAACTTATTTGAGAAATATAATTACAGGCCTAATCGTAATTGCTGCGGGCTGTTCGAAAGAGATACCGCGGCCCTGGAACACAAAGGGCAAGGAAGGAACATGGATGGGTTTTAGTCAGTACAAGTCTGACACTCCCTTCCGCTCTGTCCAGAGCGGGAGAAGTCATTTGATGATTTCCCATCCGTAAAAAAAAGGCCTAATCGTACTTGAAGTGGTGCCTTAAATGCTGCGGGGTGTGATGATAAGAAATGGTCTCAGTTAAACGGTTAGCCTATATGTTACCACACTTTATACAGGGTGTAAACAGACTCATCCCGAAGCCGTCAACCAAGTATTATGTACATCAAACTAAGTAACTTTACGCAAAAATTATTGCTGGGAAACGACTTTTTTTTGGGGGTGAAAAATCACGTTTTACGGTAGAACGCAATGTAACGCAGTCAAAACATTGTGCTGATGGATTGAATAGTTCGGGGGTTGTGAAGGTGTCTTAAGTAAAAAAAAATACATTAAAAACATGTATTTAAAAAAAAAAACTTGTGAAAAGGTCGGAACTTTGACCCCCAATATCTCCGTAACTAGAAGGTCAGCTATGGCCTAGAGCAAAAAAAAATCGCAATGACGGGGAGAACAAGTGCTTTTCGGCTTCGTTAAGAGTCTTTTTACACCCTTTATTAACAAGCCTTAGACTAACGGTAATATGGAAATCTTGGCACATGTATCATCCTCCTATTGATAACATTAAATCCTTATAACACATTCACGTATAATTTAACTATGAACTAAGTAGACCTACGAACCTGTATGCAAAGCAAGTCTCGTCAAGGTATTGATTCTCATGACAATGGTTTCCGACCTCCCCCTGGCATTAGCCGCGTAGAACGCCAGCTTCAGACTCTTCCCTGATCCAAGACCTCGCAGTATCCATGCTGGTAGCGCAGTGGATACATTTGCTACTAAATTCTTAGATTCCCATACTTCCACGAAGTACGATGTTTGAAGACCTCCGTCATAACCTAAAGGAAATGAAATTTCTTGAATCATTTGCAATTTTGCTATTTAAAAAGTAACGAAGAGAAAAAGTTTCACACAAAAATGCAATGCCTACACGGCCAAAATCTGGGGAAACCGTTTTTTTTAAATAACCGAATAATAGAATTATAATTGTACTTTTGTTATGAATATTAACATACGTGTCTTGTGAGCATGCAATAAGGGTTGTTTTCCTTTAACTGAAAGTGAATAAAACTTCCTTTGTTTTTTTGTGATTACGATAAAGGAAATAACAAAAACAAGACGGTGGTTATTCTATTACTACACTGTAAAGAACACCGTAACGAAGTCACAATAAAACTGGAAATGAAACGGACAACACAGAGTGTTTATTTTCTCGCCAGTTTGGCTCAGGTGATTCGAATAACTTGATTTCCTCTCCCATTAAATCTTACGGCGTTTCATAAAACGCGACAAAACTTAGTTTACTCGGAGATGACAGGGGCGATATGATCAAACTGACAGCTGCAAACCTCACTTCCTAAATTATAATATTTTAACACTCCCCAGTATTTACATATTAGAAACCTGCTTTGTTCGTAAATATCAAGAATTTTATACAAAGCGCGAGGACATACAATCACGATACGCACTACGACACAAATCAAGACTAAATATTCCATTTTCTCGGCTAAAAATACATTCAACAAGCCCCTATGTAATGTCAATAAAAATTTATAACAAGCTACCTGAATTAATACAAAAAGAAGATAAAATTAACTTATTTATTAAAAAACTAAAACAATTTTTAACAAAAAAATGCTATTATAGTATACAAGAATATTTAAGCGATAAAGAATCCTATGTAGATGTAAAGAATCCATAATATTGTATAATTGGACTTAGTTTGGATATTGGTATTTGGCTATTTAAAGCTTCCTCTCTCCTACTATATTTGTTTTTTGCTGTGCCCGACAGGGTCTATAATGATCACAATTTCTTTTAACTTACAACCTAAGAACACATTGTGGAATGCAAATAAAGATTGAGTATTGATTATAAAACCACCACCATTAAGGGACCGGCGGACGATGAATTGTCCATACAAACGTAAAACCAAAATCATTTTCAGTTTAAGCATATTTTGACCTTATTATTCGGAACAAGACAATGTTTACCTAGTTTTCAATTTTATTTACTTAAAACGAATTGTAATCAAATTGAATTTCTCACATTTTTACAGTATAAATACGATGTTCTCATCTCATCTGTTCTATATTAAAAACGGTAATATTTTTAATTTTGTTTATTTCGAAACATGACTTATATTGTTAAGTTACACAATATAAAAATAAAATTGGAAAAGCATTGAGTTTTCATTCATCAGTTTTGGTATTACGCACACATTCAAATTAATCACAAATGTTCAGCGGTAATATGAATGAACGATAATTATACAATAGTAGCTAGGTAAACACTATCCACACATGCTCCCGCGCGGTTTTGCAATGTGCCGGGAAGTGTGACACAGAGATAACAATATTTCGACGGATTTTTCCTTCGCTTCGAATTGCAATTGCGCGCAGCCTCCGCAGGGCTCTTAAACCAATAAAATAGCATGGTTTAATAAACTCATGGTTGGAATCCTGAAGCTGTGATAATTTTTCTGTACCTTCGATTTTTTGACATACGTATAAAATTTTCAAGACTAAATATATAGATTACAGGAAACAGAGCCACAGTTACATGCATATTTTAAACCTGGCAAAGAGACAGAACGTAGGAAAGATCAGAAGAGAACATAAAATGAAAAAAATCTACATTTATGCTTCACACACTGCTGAATTGTTTCATATGTATGTATCTAAACATCTATGATGAAAATAAATAAAATTAAAGTGCCTGTTTCTAATTTCAAAATACCAGCGTTTTACTGAATGCATATGAAATTATAATACGGTACTGTCTGTCTGTCAGTCTGTCTGTTTGTTCTGGCTTATCTCCGAAATGGCAGAACAGATTTTGACGGGACTATGACTGGCAGGTAGATGATTTTATAAGGCGTTACTAAGGCTACTTTTATTTTAGAAAAATGATTATGATTAGGGTTCCGTGCAAAAATATTAAAACCGTGAAATTGATGACAAAACCCGAATTAAATACGGAAGTAATATTTTTATAATAATTTCATACGGACGAAGATCGGGACCAGCTGGTTTTAAATATAAATGAAAAGAACTTACCAGAAACACATCTTATTTCCGCCGAATCATCAGTAAGATTGACAGCAGAACAGTTAGCCAGTGGATCTGGTCTCACAGCTGGTAGCAAGGAGTACCGACATGGTTCCACCTGCTGCCCTGCAAGGTTGGTAGCTCTGCAAGCTAATGACCCATAGTCTTTTTCTGATGCTGGAGTGTAGAATAACACTGATCTTCCAAATCCATTCAAAGAGTATTTTTCCTAATGAACAAAAAGATAATTAGATTATAACGTACCATTAAAGCTGGAGTAAATTCCTTTACTGAGTGGACAAGGACTACCATGGCCTAAGTTCCTGGGTCTTGGAACATACATTTTGCACAAAAGTTCCTTATATCACACCTGCAATTCCAAAATGGTTAGGCAGAGGTATACCTGATAGTGTACCTACATTTTGCCAGTGATGTTTAAGTAACTGGGCATAAATCCAAACTCCGTGGCAGCTACTGAGAAATTCCAGATGAAAACTCACACTTTGCCCGACCCGGGAATCGAACCCAGAACCCCATACTCAGTAGTCGCGCTTGCGACCACTAGACCAACGATGCCTTATATATATCATACAAGGATGTAGAGTTTTTCAAATGCGAAAGGAGTTCCGAAGTTACTTTCTCTATTATAATATCACAATTGATTCTGAAGTACTTTGCTACTCAAAAATTGATACACCAGAGCACGCGCTCGTATATTACAGGTAGGATAATTTAGGAAGGTGGCTTTAATAGATGATGAAAGTTTGCCAATGAAAAATCCCTTAGGGCACACTGCTTGTAAAGCTATAATTCCCAAAAAGTAATACACATACAAATAAAAATGCTAATGTAATAAAACTGCCATTCAAATCGAAATTATAAGTTGCCAACACATGAATTTGTTTATCTCCCATGACAACACTTATGGCCCGTTCTGTAATCCCGCAAAAAAAGGCGAAACTCGTGGAAAATGTTTGAAAAAAATATATTCATAAAACAAAGGATTATTCATGACGAGCGTTGTTCGCATGTCCATAAAAGAGAATGACAAGGACCGTACGTGTATTTATTAAAGACTATGTTTGGACAAAACAACGGGAGGAACAAAATGGATTCATTTTTATTATAATTATAGATCTTAGGAGGAGTAACGTAACTGTACAATGGTAATCTCTAATTGATCGTGAACTTGAAGGTGATAAACTTAAGAGGAAATGTGGGTGGTCTTTTTTCCATACAAACGTTCTCGCCTGTTTCTGTTCTATGTCCCCATGTTTTCCTTTTTGAGGATACATAATCTGTATAAGCACTAGAACCTTTACAAAATGCTCAAAATTGCCTATTTAGATCGCCTGTGAACAGAGGACTAGTGTACAAATTTGAAAACTATTAATGAAAAACGAAAAACATAGGGAGACAGTATTTATCCTTCTTATTCAGTCTATGAAATACCTTTTAAATTGGTCGAATATTGGAGGAGGAAATAGTCGAGACCGAAACCTCAAATTATAGCATTTTAGTATATGTGTCTTTATCGCACCAATTTCGAAATCACTCTCGGAGAGAGACAGCGATAGTTTTTTCAAATACCTACCATGTTTCCTCTTAATTTCATTTATTAGGTTTGATAATATTAAATAGATTATGACTTAGAATCTCTTTATTGGTGTAAGTCTAACCGTAAAATAGTGATCTTCAATCGACAGTCGGTATTCAAGATCCATCAGGGTAGGCTTAAAGACTTGTAGGTAATTAATTTCTTGATTTCATTAATGAAATCTGCAGGATCAAATAGATTATAAAAAAAAGCTTCTTATAAAGAGATTCTTACTTCTAAGTCAATCCTGATCAATTTTTTATCGCGCCTTTTTAATATAATGCCTTCAAACAAAATTTTGGATGATTTCACCTACAAAACTATCTGAACGCGAATAGCACTTTTGAACTGCGTTCAGTGTCATCATTACTATAAAACATATTGACACCGAGAGAACTACGCGTCTAGAACGCAGCTTAGATGTAATGATAACATTATTTTTTATTGGTGAAATTCGTCCCTAGAAATGTAAGTTTTATAAACAAAAAAGTTGTTAGCCTATTTGAGTTTCCGACTACTGAGCAAAGGCCTCTCATTTTTCCTTCCATTTCTCTCTACCCTGTGCAATATCTAGCCATGTTCGCCCTGCAAACGAGATCATATCCACCTAAATACATAAAGGATACAAAAGGACTGCAGCACATAGGTACTGTTACTGAATACATAATTTAATTTATAACTTGCAATACTTCTCCTGCACAACTTGCTTCACGTTCACATTACCATTCCGTTTGAGACCTAAACTTGCCAAACTATAAAACGTTTACACAAATTCGAGCAGCGAAACATCAATTATTCTGTTTAGCGCACAATGCACACCTCCATAATAAACTTTGTTGTACTCACCGGCTCAATTTCAGAAGTTCCCAAGGAATTATTAAGCGTCCATTGGAAATTCTTTGGTGGTGGGAAGCCGTCGACTTCGCATGTTACTTTGGTTGGTTCATTGATTGCAGCACCTACTATTGCTACTGCATTTGCCAGACATACTGGCTTGTCTGAAAAGAAAGGGCTCCATGAATATGTTATTTATTTGTTGAATGTATGGACTAACGGCACGGGAATTGAACCCATGACCTCATGCTCAGCAGTCGCGCGACCACGAGACCAAAGAGGCAGTTTTGTATATCATCATCATGGTCATCATTTCAGCCGAAAGACGTCCACTGCTGGACATAGGCCTCCCCCAAGTGTCGCCACATTGACCGGTCCCGTGCGACTCGCATCCGTTTTGTATATAAATAATCGAAATGAAAAGCACCCTACACCATTACTCATTCTTCATGTTCCAGACTACCTCTCCGTCAAATTACAACATCATACTGGGATGATATTAAAGACTCCAAGGATGTAGGGTGCTTCAAATGCGAAAGGAACTCTGAAGTTACTTTCGCAATTATAATATCACAATTGATTCCGAAGTATTTTGTTACTTGAAAATTGACACATCAGAGCTTATGTTAGGGCCTTAGTTGCAAATAATTTCAATTCTAGTTCCTCGATACAACTATCCAAAGTAAGTATTTTAAATTTAGTCGTTTTTTATCCAAGTGTTCTACGACCCTTTTTTTCACACAATAAATCTGCCTTCGTGAGCGACATTTAATTTAAGAGCATAGACATTTTTACTCATGAGGATTTATTGGGGTTCCGTAACTAGATTTTTACTCAATCGAAGGCTATAATCATGAGTTGGTCCCGGCGCGGCTAAGTTGCGAGCCGAAGTAACCACTTCGGTCGGAACTAATCAGCGAACCTAGATAGAATTCACGTAAGTTTTTCTGGACATGGGTAGTCCTTGGGTACTGTAGAGGTCTTGTCTGTTGCTAACCAACCTACACAAATGTTTAGTAAATGGCATTATAGCGAGATATACAGTTATTCATATTTAGAATAGGAAAGGGTATATAGTTAGCTGCCACAGTCGAAAGGTGCAATTTGAATTAAAAGTGAAATATAGTCTTGTCAATAAATTGTTATTAGAGTTTGACCCTAGATGCTTAGAGTAAGGATCCCAAAAAATCTCTGTATGCCTTCTATAGTCCTGTTTCTATAGAAGGTTTAAAAGAACCGTCAAGAAACCGTCAACCAAGCTTATTAAAAATAAAATTAAGTAACTCCACAAAAATTATTGCTTTTTTTGGTGAAAAAGCACGTTTTACGGTAAGCTTTCGCACTCAAAATATTCTGCTAATGGATGCATTGAGTAGTAATGGGGTCATATTGACATTAAAAAAAAAATTGAGAAAACCTTCGAAATTTGACCCCCAATATCTCCGTAACTAGAAGGTTCCCACTCCCAGATATGGTCCAGATCAAAAGTGATGGCAATGACGTGGAGAACAAGCGCCATTCGGTTTCATTAAGGGTAATTTTACAGCCATTATCTAATCTGATGTCTTAAGACCATAAAGTTAGAAAAAAAAAGTTATCCGCAAGAATATCACGACATTCAATTTATAAAGCCTGTTTTCATCACCACATTGAAACGGGGTACATCCATACACATATGTTGAGAGATACCTATAGGAATCCAACTTCCTATTACCAACGTATCCCCCCCTATCCTATACTATCCTTCCTATTACCTTTATTTTTTTCCTTCCTTTTATTTGGAAGGCGCTGGTGTTTGTGATACAATGATTTTTAATCATTAGTACAGGCACCAACGATTCAATTTGTCTGAAATGCTCATTTTCATTTGAAAGTTGTTTTTGTGAAGCTTAAATGTGTTTTTCCTGAGATAAAAAAAATATATATTTTATTTATTTTTATTTATTTATTACCAAAAGCCAAGTAAAATGAACTGCCCACCGCTATCCATCAATACAACTCCACCATACATGCTCAATCATTTGATTTGGATACCAGTAGCGTGGGTGACTAATACATGCACTCCATCACATTTAGGAGTCGGGCTAATACCGCCGATCACGGCCTATCGTCGCCTGTATATCAGTCATTGAAGTCGTTACTCAAGTTCAGAGCTCCCAGTTCATTTTTGGTCAACTAACACCATTTTGATTGATGGTCCGAAATGTTGAAAGTTTAATTGAGTTTGTTGTAGAGTGATAATTTTTTGATCGGGTGATTGGATTATAAATTGCGGTTGTTTGTAGTCTTGCTAGAATATTAACTTGTATAACCAATAATGCTTTATTAAACACTGTTTTCATAACTAAACTTATGCTGTCACTTTTGGGATGACTCAGTCATCCTGCGTTCATGGCGCTTGCTACTAATAAATGAATAGATAATTATGGAAGATATTCTTTAAGTGACAGTATGTAGCTTTATTAGTTTTAATTATTTAATCTATGCATTATAATGTTTGGTGTAATCAGCGATTTATTTATTCGAACTTTGATGCTTTCAAATACTCACTTTTGTTACATTGTTATTTTCTATGTGATGATGCATCAGGTGGGTTTCCACATGGATTGTGGAGCCATGTTTTTATTTTTAAACGTGGTTACTACCAGTATTTTGTGGGTCCAATTCATTATTTTATTATGGGTCAATTTTTCCACTCTAAATTCTTGTAAGCGGTAAGTATACCTACCACGTTATGTTCTTAAAACATACAAAATCCAGTTTCGTTAAAATTTTCTAAATTAAGCTAACCAAACAGTCTTTCCGTCCTGTCATTCCCGCGAAAAACAAACAAAAAAGATGTTTCCTATTTATTTTCAAGTCGACTCTGGCCAGTTCGAGTTTGAGTTTCAAACTACGCACCAAACCTGGTTACGTTTTTATTTTAATTTTAAATAAAGTCGTATGGAATCAACTTTTTATTATTTTTGGTTCCTACAACGTTTTTAAATTGGTTTTTTGATTGTGTGAGTAGTTTTCAGATTAGCGTTAGTCAATTTTGCTTTAGATTGTCTGTGTATAGTTTTAATAAAATATTTTCTTTGTTTTCAATATGTTTTAACTGACGCAATAAAAAAAAAAGAAACTGACTTATATGAGAAACCCACGAAAGCTGAAAAATTAAACAATTTAAATCTAATATAGGGGTTTTATATTGGGCTGCGGGCTGTTCGAAAGAGATACCTCGGCCCTGGAACACAAAGGGCACGGAAGGAACATGGATCGGTTTTAGTCAGTACAAGTCTGACACTCCCTTCCGCTCTGCCCAGAGCGGGAGAAGTCATTTAATTTTGATGACTTCCCATCCGTAAAAAAAAAGCGCTTTTATATTCTGATACAGTAAATTCTTTTGCACCTCAATTCTACTTAATAAAAAAGGCCAGCAATAAAAGAAAATATTTAAGAACGAAGCGTAATTTCTGAAAAAAAATTGTTCGTGATAAAAATAGCTACATTGACACGTTTTTAAAATAACCTCCTTTCTAACGAAATTCAAAGGTAGAATATAAATGATGAGTCTATTTTTTTTAACTTGTAGAATTATTTACTTAAATGTTGTTGAGAAATTGTAGGCTCATTGATTATAAGGTCAACGCTCAAACAAATTATTGATTAAAAATTGTTCATAAATATAAATTCCATGATTGTATTGGAATAAGCTACTTACGGTCTCATACTTACTTTAATAAATTGTAATAAATAAGCAATGACTTTTCTGCTGCCTAACTGCCTATGCCTCTTGGTTGTGGTGTATCGTAGACACAGAACCTTTTTTTAAAATAAAACATGTTTCATTTATCGTTTTAACATAAGTATTACCAATTATGAAGTCAAGTTTTGCATACACAAAATATGAATCAAACTTGTCGAAAATGTGAACAGAATTGTAAACAAACATGACTAAATGAATGTGTCAATCCTTGTATGTGTGATGTTATAAAACATGTATTTTATGAGCAGCGGTGGCCCAGTGGTAGCGACCCCGACTTACAGTAAGTCGTGGGTTCGAACCCAGGCAGGCGCATTACTTTGTGTAATTTATTTCATCACCACTGCTCTCAAAAACGGTGAAGGAAAACATCGTGAGGAAACCGGCATGTCCTAGAACCAAAAATTCGAAGATATGTGACATCTACCAATCCGCACTAGGCCCGCGTGGTGGATTATAGCCCATTCCCTCTCATAGAGAGGAGGCCTGTGTCCCAGCAGTGGGAACATTAAAAGGCTGATGATGATTTTACAAGTTTTTTTTTACTAAACTTGTTGCAAACAATGCAGTATCGCAACAAAACGTAATCAGCTTCCATAAACATATCTATCATTTGACCACTTCATACAATGGTTATACCCCAGCTTTGAATCATAAACACTGGTCTACAAAGCTTTGCATATAAAATCAAATTGATCCGGTGTTATTCAATGAATTTGCAAGTTATGCGTTACACGCAAGGTGCAAATTCAATTTGCTCTGTCTATGGTGTGCGACATGGTTGAGTTGATATATTACACATTCGGATGCAAATGAAGGGTTTGGTTTGTTAATCTGAAGTTAAGATGTGTGAAGTCTACTGAAAGAGTCAGAGTACTTAGTAACTATTGAGTTTTACAAGAAGGACACATAATCCCATAGTCTATCTTTTAAATTTAAAGTTCGCGAGTACATTCGGAAGAAGCTGGCAGTTTCGTCACAACGTTAATGTATTCTCCATTGTTTGTCTTTTTATTTTAGTATACTCGTGTAATTGTCTATTTACATATAGATATACTTTGATATATATTTATAGTATTTTAATATATATTTATAGTATGTCCTTGCAGTCTATTAAAAAAATATTTACAGATTTATACACCTACCACTGTTTGTCTCTCCATTACCCAAAGGTTGACTGGTAGAAAATGCCGATGGCATTAAGTCCGCCTCTGTACTTTGTGCTTGAAGTGTTAAATAAATAAATAATATCTTTGCTGTTTTTTGAAGGTATATTTCTTTTGGCGCGTTAGGAACAAATATTGAGGGTAAATTTGTACGATGCGCGCGCACACCTTCACGAAAAACCGACACCCTGAAGTTAGCTAGTCCACCTTTTAGTTATATACTCCAAAGAAGTATAACTTCTTACGTGCGTAATAAGTACACACACACACTTTTTTGTAAATGGGAAAGCTGGCGTGGTTTTTTACACACACAGACACACATTAATTCAATTAACAATGAAAGTCCTACTTAATATTATTAAAGCGATTGTTTTCGAGGTTCTTGGATGTCTGGATGTTTACTACTCTTTCACGCGAAAACTACTGACCGGATTTGATTTTAATTTGGTATACAGATAGTTTATAACCGGGATTAACACATAAAATACTCTTTTCATTCTGGTAGTACGATTCTGTGGGACATATACCGAACTCCACGCGGGCGAAGCCGCGGGCAAAAGCTAGTTTATTTACTATATGAAGACACAAAAACACGATTCCCTACCCTTTTTTTTCGGATGGTAAGTAATCAAATGACTTCTCTCTGTTCAGTACTGACTAAAACCCATCCATGTTCCTTCCTTGCCCTTTGTGTTCCAGGGCCGCGGTATCTTTTCCAATAGTCCCACAGCCCTGGCAGGTATCGGCCCTTGCGGGCGCCTCCCTGTTTGCTGAGATCTCTTTGAGGCGCGCGTGTAACACGAACGCGCCGTCTACACGGTCTGTCGTCAAAAGACGGACGGACGGCGAGCTAGCTCATTACTCACCGTTCACAGGACGATTCCCTACCTTGGGATTGATTTAATGAACCCAGGTACCACAAGCAGCCCTTTTTGCGTCAGCTAAATCAAACTATATTTTCTTTCCAGTTACTTCCATTGCAAAATGAGACTTAAACAAGATCAAATAGAAAATCGGTGTAAACGTTTGCAGCGTATCTACATACAAAATACACGTACCGACACAAAAGAATGAAAATGTTTTTCAGTTCAAAAATGTTGTGAAATTGCTTTTAAACACTCGAATAAAAATCAACGCTTAATTCATGCTTGTCAATATCTGAAACACAAATGGAATGGGTCTTCCCGTGATATATTGGCCAGTGTTGCCAATAAACTGCGTATCATCGAATGGCAGAATGTTTTATACACATATTTATTGTTGTGAATTAAAAAATAAATAGAGGAGATATGTGATCGGTAACTTATGCTTTTTTGAGGAAATGAAGTTTTTTTAAAGAAAAGTGTGATATTATTCATGTTTACTTCTCACGTTATAGACTGAATACACATATTTAATTAAAATTATATTTTGTAAGGCCAGCACATTTTTCAAAGGTTCTATAAAACAAACATTATATAAAAAACGAAAACAATTAATTTTTTGCAGAGATGTTTATTTTTAAAGCGATGTTTTAAAAATAAACATCTCTGTAAGTGTTACAAAAAAAAAAAAAAAATTTCGTTAATCTCTGTAGGTCTGCGAAAAATTAATTGTTTTCGTTTTTTATATAATGTTTGTTTTATAGAACCTTTGAAAAACGAAAACAATTAATTTTTCGCAGACCTACAGAGATTAACGAAATTTTTTTTTTTTTTTTGTAACACTTACAGAGATGTTTATTTTTAAAGCGATGTATTTTCATCTAAGAATGTGCTGTAATGTGAAGATATTATTAAGCGTTCACTGGTGAAATTTTTCCACGATATATAGAAAAATATAATATTTATCCTCAATAAAATATTATGAGCTTGGAATGGTCTATTGTACGGTAGAAAATAATTTAATAAGTGAGTAAAGGCAAATAATATGATTACGAGTGCCGGGAATCCGACCGTTTATCGTAATTTCATCTATCCGAAGTATAAGAAATGTTTCATAATTATTTTTGTGTACCCAATTCGATCGAATAGGAAACCCTTCGGCTACGCTATAGTATGGACATGCCTATTCATGTTTATAATATTAAAATAACCATGGTGTGGGCGCGGCGTACTATGGACCAACATTGCCTATCTTCTCAGGGAAATCTGGCGTAATGTTATGTTATAATACACATTTAGTCAAAAAAGTATCGGGAATGGATGGTTTGTTTACGGTTCCAAATTCAATTTTTGTTTTTTTTTTTTGTTGCATTGGCACAACTGTTTTCCATTTTGGCGCGGAGTTTGAGTTAGATATGTTATTTAGATTAAATACAGTGCTGTTTTTAGTTAGATTGTATCCAGTGTGTATTGCGAATTTCATAATGAACCAAAACATCAAAAAAAGAGTTTGTCTTAAATTTTGCATCGCCAATGGAATTTCGTGTTCGGAGATCTTTAAAACTGTAGTTTTTATGTTTTTTTTCTTTTTGTTTGTATATTTGAGTACATATAAATATGTTTTTACTTTTGCATGCCGTAAGGTAGACTGTGCTGGAACTGCTTTTATACCTTACACCTTATTTTGTACCCACATTCATGGCAAAAAAAGGATTTCTGATTCTTCTGGAGTCCCTGAAAATGTTACAGAAGGCTTACGGTGGGCATAGTTCACCAAATCCGGAATAGATATGTGGAATAGAAAAAAAAACTCAAAGGAGTCCCCGGCCCGATATTGATGAATACTAAAAATGCATCACGGGATTTTTGAAAAATCATTTTACTTAAACAAGGGGAAAATACAACTCACTCGTTGTTTCTTTAACTACAACGTAGTTGGGAAAGAGCTAGGCAGATGATGATATAATATATCATCATCTGCCTAGCTCTTAACCAGTATGATCATATTATGATCATACTGGTTAAGAGCCCGACTAAACTATAGGCTGATAGAAAGTCTGCAGTCTACGGGGAGACCAACGGCTCACTATCCCACAGAGATAAAGCATACACATAAGCTGCAAGGCGAAAATCAACCCAAGTAAAGCCCCTATAATATTGAGAGGAGACCAACTCTAAGTTAATAAAGGAAATGAAGAGCGCTCGGGCAGCTATTGAATCAACACGTTAACTTTCACGTCTAGGCTCGGACATGGCTCCGTTCACAGCTTTAACGTATGGGTAATTTAATTCAAATTATGGAAGATACTGTTTAGTGGGTTCGAAAGTTTCATTGGGCAAATAGGTATTGATTAGCTTGATTTTGCTACCGACAGCGCCAAACTAGTAGCTCAGTTCTGGGCCGACACAATGTAGATTGCCATCGACACGCTAAGAAGAAGAAGCTTGATTTTGTTTAGAGTAAGTACTTATTGGACAAAAGAAAAGTTTAAACCCTGGGGGGTTACCATGACGACTTAAAGCTGGAGTAATTCCAGTGTGGGAAAGAGACAGAGCTATACAGGTCGTCTAGCGCCATCTCTTTCTCACATTGGAATTACTCTTGCTTTAATACGTCATGGTAGGCCACCCGTTTTAAGCTTTCACGGTTTATAACTAAACTTATACTGTTACTTATGGGATATCTTCCGTGATTGTCTATCGTTCTAAACTCCCGATATTTCGAGGCTGTTGCAAGCGCCATGATTGTGGGATGAATGGTGAAATGGGGGCGGAATTGTGGATGGTAAGTAAATTGCTAGGTGCAGACAAATCTGTCTACCCCAACTCAGAATGATTAGTTTAGTTTATTTATTAATAATTATCAAAAATTACAAGTCGGATTTGGAAACAAAAGAAAAGTAATAACAAATCATTATAAATGAAAAACATAAAGACTCATTATACATCAATACATAAATTATCATAATTAAAAAAATAAATACAGGAAATGTTCATTAATAACACACAATAAACAGAATAATAAAAGTGAGGAAACCGGCATGTCCTAGAACCAAAAATTCAAAGACATGTGACATCTACCAATCCGCACTGGGCCCGCGTGGTGGATTATAGCCCATTCCCTCTCAAAGAGAGGAGGCCTGTGTCCCAGCAGTGGGAACATTAATAGGCTGATGATGATGATGATGATGACATGATGTATTGGAATGATTAATAATTACGGAAGATATCCCTGAGTGACAGTATAAGTAAAAGATTGTTGAGATTAAAATCGTTGAACGTGTATCCCAACCAATTTCAAAACTAAATAAATTTAAGTCTTTAAGAATTTTTGTATCAGTGACCGTTACCTAGAATAAGTTTATCACATTCTGTTATCATGTAAGTGGCTCTTTTGTCTTTTTGAGAATAAAGTATAGTAGGTACCTGGATGACCGAGCCTAGCTCTGTTTTTTTTTTTTTTTTTACGGATGGGAAATCATTCTACTCTAACGATCTTCATTAAATTTTGTGTGCCCCCGAAATTCCTTGCATACAAAATTTAATGAAAATCGTTAGAGCCGTTTCCGAGATTCAGATTAAGGTATACAGAATAACAACAACACGGTATATATACAAGAATAACTCGTTTAAAGTATTAGATAGATAGATAGATTAGATAGATAGGTATAAATACATAGGTATAAATACATAGGTATAATATACCTATGTATTTATATACAAGAATTGCTCGCTTAAAGTATTAGATTAGACAGATAAAACCGATACTTTGTTTAGTTCAGGCGCCATCTTGTTTTTCACCATTGCATAAAGCAATTTCAGAAATTTTTACCCCTCTCGCTCTCTCACCCATCTATAACTTTGCCAAAAGATTATTGAATCAATGTCCCTGAACACAGGCTAAGCACAATGACTCATCATAAAGTTCTAAACACATCTATCTCTACACTTTCTTGTTTGCCTAGTAAATGGCGTTTTTTTCCGTTCCTCAAGCCTCTATTACGGATGTTATATTTCAATATTTCACACGATATTTTAATATTTACGCTCAATCTAGTTTGAAGAGGGTCATATTTTTTATGGGCTGTCGATTTGCTGTCACATCTACAGGTAGGCATTTTTTAAGGCTTGGGGCCCTTCCATTGACACTTAGGGTCTTCCCATTGACGCGTGTGGCAATGATGATGGCTAAACATCGTAACAGGTGGTTTTGTATAGCGGCGGCCATTTTTAGGGGTTCACCCTTTCTAGTGGGTAATGAATTGCTAAATTTGAAGCAAGAACGGGTAAAAGTCTCCTAGTATGGTAAATTAAAGATAAGTACAATACAATTTGGTACTGGCAAGAGGTATTTGAAATCTTCAATTCTAATAGATTAAATAAGTTAGTATTCAGATGCATCCGTCTGGAACCCGATTTGTGAAAAGGCTAGACAAAATGATGATGAATAAATAACAGAAAGGAGACAATTTTTTTTAGGCCCCCTTGTATCTTACGCATAATATTCATAATACACCAAAAAAAGTAACCAATTTATTATAGTAATAAACGAAGGATCACACAGAAGTCTAACCGGAATCTTGAAAACATATTAAATAAATTATGTTTTGATATCTTTTTGCGAGTCAATTCATTACTGTAATCGTCAATGTAATTTGACAGCTGATGCTTACGTGAATAGGGGCGTGTTTTGACGTTTAAAAAAAAAAAGTACGGTACCCAGTGGTAATAATATCTGCTTTAATTATAATAGAAATAGAATAGAATATAAAAAGAAATAGTATTAAACTGTGGATTAATGCTATTTTTAAAGGTTTTTGCTAAAAATACGTAAAGGATTAGCAATCCTCATGGTACGTAACGGAACGTTTTAACTTCGCCTTTTTGGTGGTTGACATACAACTTCATTTGACGGTTACTCTTTCCGTTTATTTGGATTTTCGTGAAAGTGTTTTCAAATATGACAATATTTACGTAATGAGGTTATTGTTAGGTTCATGTTTTCATTTCCGAATTTCTCAATATTTCGGTTATACAAAGCTTAGCTACTATTACCACTCTAATCTAGAGATTATAAGGATAAATCAATATAAGTTTCATTACTATGTGTGAAATAAAATTTACGTGATGGGCCTATTCTCCAAACAAAAAAAAATGTCTCTTTTAATCAAAAATATAATAAGAACTTTCTGATTCATATATATCCTATCATTTCAATCAATGAAGTAACAACAAAACCACTTCAAATACTGCAACTTCTCAATACACATACTTTCATTATAATTAGAGCTCTACCGATTGAAAACAAGACATAAATTCAGTTGACTCGTTGTTTCACAATCAATATTGGAACAGCACTACTTGGGTGTGATTCGGCCATGTAACAGTGGTCTGTGTTTTAAACCGTATGTGGGTTTAAACTATTTATGAACAAAGTGAATGGGCCGTTGATGTATGTCTGTGGGCATTTAGCAGTGTTGCCAATATTAAATTAAAATGGTCTGAAATGAATAATAAAATGAAGCTAAAATGTAATTAAAATAAAATATTCTTGGCTTTTGATTGTTGGTGGATTACTAAGCAATCTTAATGATACCTTCTAGCTAGAATTATTAAATTACTTTGGCGATAATTATATCTAGTCTAGAAGGTTGTTAGAAGAAAGTCGAGGTTTGGAATTTGATATTCGCAAGGTGCTATCTTAAGCCCTCTAAGATCAAAAAATATCATCCCGATATAGTGTCTTATCTAAGCAGGAGCTCGTATCCAAGTAATAACAGCCGCTCGGGTAGACCTTCAGGTTAAGCCACGCTTGCATAAGTTGGTCCATGGATGGGTGACCACCCAACTACCGAGTTTCCTCCGTGCCTCGAAAAGCACGATAACCCGTAGGTCCCGACTGTCATTTGTAGATCTTTGCCAGTCGTTATAGGTAGGCAGTGGCCCAAAAAGTCTTACAACCAGTCCTACAGTAATACCGAGTCTATTCCGTGCCTTGGAAAGCACGTTCAGCTGTTGGTCCCGGCTGTCATTTGTATTAGATCGTTACAGGTAGTCAGTGACCCGACAGTCTCTGACAACGAGTCTTACCAAGGGGTTTCGTATTATCCAGTACTAACTGGGTTGTGGTGGGTAGATAGGCAGGTGCTCCATGTAAGATACTGGTATTCAACTGCATCCGGTAAGACTGGAAGCCGGTGTCAACATAGTTGGGAAAAGGCTAGGCAGATGATGTAGTGCTTTTTTTTCAAATGACTCCTCCCGCTCTGGGCGGAGCGGAAGGGAGTGTCAGACTTATACTGACCAAAACCCATCCGTGATCCTTTCTTGCCATTTGTGTTTCAGGGCCGCGGTACCTCTTTCGAACAGTCCCGCAGCCCTGGCAGATGATGTAGTGCTAAATAAATAAACTTGTGTATCTAAATAAACTTTGTGAAACAAATGAATACTTACAAATAACTTGCAGGTTGACTGGTAGCGACTTCCCATCGCCCTCCACATTGGATGCTGTACACGCGTACTTCCCTGCTTGACTTCTATTGACACCTTGTAGCGCTAAATTTGCTGAACCTGCTATGACTCCAGCGCGCTGATTGTGTGTCATGAGTTGACCCTGAAATTATCAAATCTGGTGAATACAGATCGATATTGATCGAGATTCTATAAAAAAATTGTTGTCTGTAATGTCGGTTAACGGACAATAATTTTACGTGATAACGTCATAAGAAAACATTGATGCAAAATAGCATACTTATGAATTGAAATGATTATTATCACTGAATTATCATTATTTTGTATAATACATAGATGCGTCACAAGTCGAACGCTTAGGCTTCTCTATCACTTGTTCCGCGCTCTCGCTTGCACACTCGGCTCCGGCGGAACGTGACACTTTTTCGTGTGTGCAGCCGGCGTTCATTGATTTATAAGACGTTATTACGTCAAAAATAGAATTAAAAAAAAATAGATTTTGTCCATGAAAAAAGGCGCACATAAGATGGCGCCGACGATACGACGGCAAATGAAAACACTGGTAATACTAGTGCGTCAATCAAATCATATAAGACAGGCACCTCTGATTTTTCGGATTCATACGCGTATTGTGTAATTATCACTTGCTTTAATGAAGGAAAACATCGTGAGGAAACCAGCATGCCTGAGAGATCGGATATTTATTGACGGCATGTAAAGCCAAGTCAGAGGCCTATGGGCAGCAAAAAAACTCACCGGACACCAGGTTAGGTACTAAGCACACGATAAAGAAAGAAAGAATAAAATCAAATCCGAAAAATAATTCAAAGGAGATCGTAGACCTTCAACATACCTACTTAGTTGTTTAAAAAACCCGAAAAAATCTAAGCCAAAGATTGGAATCCAAATATTTATTTATTTTGTATATTTATTTTTTTACATATTTATTTCGAGAATCACATTACAGTGGTGCCACATTTGCCACAGTTTGATTGATCAAATGAAATTCTCGACATCCAATAAGGAAACTATTTCCCAATTTATTTTTAAACTCCGTATGTCGGCTTGTTTTTCAGTCAAACCGTTTTGTTTTTATTCTCTGGCCCACGAATTTTGTTTGATAATGAATCTGTGTATTTTTAATCATACGTACTCAATAGTGTTCTAATAGTAAGTCCGTTTTTTGTGCTCGGAGATTTTTGCTAGTTAAGTTAGGTATGCTTATATATAGTCTCTTGAAATCACATGAAAGAGCACACCAAAGCCCTCAACCACCACGATAGAAAGCCATCGAATGCAGTTGCACTGACCGAAATCGGGTAGAAGGCATCATCATCATCATCATTCACGATGAAAAGTAGCCTTTGTAGCCTCTTATTACCAGGCTATTTCTTTGTCAGACTTCATAACGGTATTTTATATAATTTAATCGTTGTGAGGTAACAAACAAACAGATATACCACATGCCATTTGATGCTATTGACGAACATATTTTAGGTATTTGTTGGAAAAGGGTAAAAGGGTACGTAGGTAGTAGGAATGTAGGTAGGTAGGGCTAGGGTAGGTAGGTACTAGGGAGGTACATACTAGGTAGGAAGGTAGGTAGTTAAGTAGTTAGATGGTTAGGTACTTGGTAGGTAGGTATGGAAGGGTAGGAAGGATAGGGTAAGTTAGGGTAAGGTAGGTAGGTAGGGAGGGTTCAGGTAAGCTAGGTAGGTAGATAGGTAGGATGGGGTAGAGTAAGGTAGGTAGGTAGGG
Organism: Lycophotia porphyrea; assembly: GCA_950005105.1. Taxonomy (NCBI): domain Eukaryota; kingdom Metazoa; phylum Arthropoda; class Insecta; order Lepidoptera; family Noctuidae; genus Lycophotia; species Lycophotia porphyrea. Next base: position 1,601,336 of record OX465392.1, read on the forward strand.
TAGAGTAGTTAAGTTATGGTAGTAAAAGATGCAATTGCAACGCATAGCATAGCTAGTTTAAAATAAAGGACAGACGCGTTACTTACAGTCATGATCATGATTTTTTCTGAATATTTTGTGAGATACTTACGTTGTGTTCCCAAACAACTTTATAAGCTGGAGGGTTCGACCGCACCATGCATTCAAAGTATACGTCATCGCCTTCTTCTATGTCGTTAGGGTTCATCTTTGAGCCGAGTTGCAGCGTCACTATTGGCATATCTGTGAAGAATAATATTGTCGTAGTTGTAGAACTAAGATTAGCGAACCGAATTAGGTTGATTCGGGAAATTATTTTATTCAATAATATGAGCTGTTCTAGTGGCAAAAATGAAAAAAAATCATACTGTTTTTCGTCCCCTTCAGGGGAGGATTTTTTCAGAAATTCTTCTGAGTGCCAATTTTAGTTTTATGTAAAAAATTAGAAGTAGCTGTTTAAGTTTCGCATTGCCTGTCAGTGTATTTAGAAGATTTATAAAATAAAAAATGGTTGTCTGTAAAGTCGGTTAACGGACGATAATTTTAAACATTGATGAAAAATTGCATACTTTTATAAATTAAATTGAATTATTACCATTATTTTGTATAATACATAAATGCGTCACAAGCCGAACCCTTAGGTCGATCGTGCCTGTCTATCGCTTGTTCCGCGCTCTCGCTTGCACGCTCGGCTCAGGTGGAACATGACACTTTTTCGTTCGTGCAACCGGCGTTTAACGATTTATATGACGTTATCACGTCAAAACTAGTTTATTTTTCAAACAATAACATAACACGTTGAATTGACATAAAAAAAATCATCTTAGAGAAAAATATTTCAGTTGCAGTAATAAAAATTCTAGCCGGTGAGACATCAATAGCTTTAGTATTAGTCTGAATGAATGAAAGAATCCATTTGAAAGTTGCAACCAGCTCTTATTTCAAAACAAAATGTCAGTTTCGTAGATTATTAGTTTTTGACAGGCATCACTGCCAGCGAGTTTTTTAATTGGTAACTGTATGCCAATTTTAACCAAAATAAACATCAGGTATTTCGCAATGAAAATAGAATTTAAATTTGTGTGACGCAATTAATAATGGAAATTTTTATTTGAAGAATCGATCAGCACAATTAGAATTGTTGCGATTGAGCTGCAAGAATCTTTTAGCATATGAATGACATAGATTGTAAAAATTCACAGGTAATGCTGTTGAAAAAGAAAATAGCGCTGCTTCGCTTGATCTTGTCGTGGGTTCGAACCCAGGCAGACGCATTACTTTGTGTAAGTTATTTCATCACCACTGCTCTCAAAAACGGTGAAGGAAAACATCGTGAGGAAACCGGCATGTCCTAGAACCAAAAATTCGAAGACATGACTGTGACATCTACCAATCCGCACTGGGCCCGCGTGGTGGATTATAGCCCATTCCCCCTCATAGAGAGGAGGCCTGTGTCCCAGCTGTGGGAACATTATAGGCTGATGATGATGATAAAATATCTTAAAATACGGTGTAAATGCGTGGCACAGCAGATTTTGTTTATAAGTGACGGAATATCTGAGTTGGAGTGGTCTGTTCTTAAGTGACAGAATATTTGAATTCTGGTAAGTCTAGAATCGTGTTCTGAATACATGGGTACATTTTTATGTCAAAATGTCCCATACACCGACAACAAACGAAAATAATATAATTATGTATCCTGTCTCTCTCTCGATACCAAAATATATTTCTAGAGACTTTCATCGATTAGGTAATTTTGCCATGGTAACGTATAATACAGAGACAGACGCAATTTCCCAGCCCTCCTGATTTTTTTATCTTTCTACAATAAGTATAAAACAAAATCCTTCGTCTGTGTACTTGCTCAGCAGAAATCAATTTTTTGTAAGAATTTTATTCTGTTTTCACTATGACAACTGATTTTTTTAAAAAAAAGGTTGCAGCTTTTATATTTAACCTATCATGGCTATACTCTTTTGTTTTATAATTCAAAATCGAATAAATAAAGTATTGCAGTGAGGCATCCGCGGTGGTCGCTGCTAGAAGCGGCACTTTTTAACAACATTTTTTTTTACCAATCAAGCGTGTCAACGTCAATTCACACTTTGACACAATAACGTACAGGAGCTGTCGGCTTGGAGCAACGGTTGTACCTGAAGTTTTGGCGCCACGAATTTTAAAACTACAGCCATTTTAGACACTACTGTTATAAAGATTCAATGCTCTGTGACTAACTCAAATACAAATACCTTTTCAGAACCTCACTGGCTATAAATCTACAAAAAAGATTGCCTTTCACCTATTCAAAAAAAGAATAGAAAGGGGACTTACAGTGCAAATTGAGCGTGACACTGGTTTCTATTGTGGTGTGCTCGAGTTTGACGTGGGCCGCTCGGCATGTGAGTGTTCGGCCATCTTGGTCCATGCGGGGCGTCCAGCGGAGAAACGATACGGTCTCGTTTTTGTCGTCCGAGTGCTGGATAAAAAGATCGGTTATAGATAGCTTTATAGGTTGCATGAAATCTTTTGTCTTTCGACGGTGGAATGAAGATTAAAATTAAATGTACTCTTACGAATCACGGGCATTTTTTACACCAACATTTATAATTTTTTTTACACATACACACATTTTTTTTTAAATTTTGTCTATGAATTGCACTGTTTCAAAGAGCAGTTCTAGTATCCCTATGCTTAATAGTTATTATGATTGCGAAAGTAACGCTGTCCGTCTGTATGTTACCTCTTCATGACTTTACGGCTGAATGGATTCGGAAGAAATTGGCACACTGATGTATCATAATTAATTTAATTTAATGTTCCGTGCCATCATATAAAGTATAGTATAAAGTTAGTGAAGTACTGTAAATATTGATCACATAATACAGTACTTATGTGATCAATATTTACAGTGATATGATTGTAATAATTATGTGCTCATATATTGTTCATGACAATATTTGATGATTATTATTGATTCAATGGTCAAAAGGTACCTTGCATAATAGCTTGCATTATTAATTTTGGCTCTGATATGTAGTAGATATGTTGAAATAACGTTTGTCTGTACAGGGTAAACAGAATAATTATTGGTAGGTACTGTATAAAGGGTGTAAAAAGACTCATAACGGAGCAGAAAGGTACTTGTTTTCCCCGTCACTGCAATCATTTTTTTGTTCCAAACCATACCTGGGAACGTTCTAGTTACGGATATATTGCGGGTCAAACTCCAACTTTTTCAGTTTTTTTTTTTTTAAATTCATGTTTTTTGTGTATTATTTTACTTAAGACACCTTCACGACCCCTGTACTATTCAATCCATCCATCAGCACAATGTTTTGAATGCGTAAAACGTGATTTTTCACCCCAAAAAAAAAATCGTTTCCCAGCAATAATTTTTGCGTAAAGTTACTTAGTTTGACGGCTTCGTGAAGTGTCTGTTTACCTGTAGAATTATGGAATTCTCTAACTCCTAAACTAAGTTAAGCTTGTATTATATACTCGTATTTATTTATTTATATTGTTACCTTCTGTACCGCCGTCACGGACATCTGCCTATCATCCATCCACCAGGTGATGACAGCTGGAGGCCTGGCCCCCACAGCCTTGCAGGCCAGCTCCGCAGCCTGGCCCACTGACAGCGGCTGTTCCCGGGCTAGGATCTCCACGAATAGTGGTCGCACTGTAGGATAAGTCTTGGTTAAATATTTCATACTACTAAGAACAATAATGAATCTTGTAAACATATTGTATTCAAACTAAAATTCAACAATGCAATTAGAATTTCTTATTATAACATAATTATAGCAACAAATTAACCCTGGACCTAAAGAAATTGGGAAATCATATGGAGAGACATTTGCCCAGATGACAGGCTCACAGTTACAAACCTACTTATAATTTTGAGATAAATTTAAGTTTTATTATTGTATTTTAAACATAATTATCATCTAACAACAAAGGTGTAGTAACACTAGCTTATATCAGCTTATTTGCTTGGAATAGACCTTCCACTTTGATTTAATTACGATACCACTTAGCGTCGCTGCTAATTATGTCCCGTCACTAACGTAAATGGAACACGGTCGTTCCTAAAATTCTTGCTTCAAACGAAACAAGATGACATTCAAAATCAAAATGGCGTTAAAAATACTTTATTCACAAAAAATGACAAACGCAGTACCCTTATCATCATTAGGGTTCCGTAAGGTTCGCCAAATTTTGTTATATGACAGCCTGGCTAACCAGTTCCCTTACTATTATTATTAAACTTCAGTCCACAAAATGGAAGTCCATTTAGTAAGCCTCTACCACTATAGTATGTAAATTATGTTGGTTATTTAATCATATTTTGGTAGGAATTCGACATTTTGTGTTCAACCTAGACCTGAAAATAATTTTAATAGGTAGGACTATATTTGCTGCCTATTTTTGCATTCAGATCACACGTATTAAAACTCTGAACACTTAATTAGGTACTTCTTTCTTAAGTATATAGTTTGTCAACATGGTTGTGTCCAATAACCTAATTTAGCCAGACCAGGGCTGGCTCTTTCTTTGGCTAAAGACTTGACATTTCTATTCAACGTGGCAATACTGCCAGTCTTTTGGGCACGTTACCAGGTGACATCGATGTGGAGGAGTAGGTACTTAGATGCCTAAGCATCCTGTTGTTTATTTAGTTAGTTTATAGGTAAAAATTAGCCTTTTTTTTTGTAAACATTTAGTTTGATTATTCTATAAGTAGCTTGAATTCATTGATGTATATTCATTGGTGTATTTATTGACCTATTTCGTATCAGAAGATTTGTATTGTAATAAACTTCAGAACAAATTGTATAAAACAATTTATTTGTAAGAACAAAAATGAAATTTCACACACCCTCGATGATGGACTATCCATTAAAGTTGATCTGTACTCCAATATTTGAAGCGTTTTAAGCCGGGGCTTATTTTTACTGGGAATTTGTTGCTACACGCCTACCCCGGAACAGTATGAGAAATTGTACCTACCGTTAAAAACGACGGTAATCCATCAATGCGGATGAGAGCACGCACCAAAAAAATACTCACTTAAATATTCACCTTTTAACTCTCATCGTAAAAATAAACCGAACAGGGTTATAACTGTCAAATTATAATCCGGTTGTCGATAGCAGAATTACTATTACATCCATAAATCTATCACAAGAATTAAATCGAAGCAGTTCGAACAACAGGGAACTAAAACGCTAATGGCGTCCATTAACGCCATGGGTAGTTGAAAAAGTGTTAAAAACAAAAATAAGATCGTCCACTAAAAGCTTTGTTGGAAAAAGGTGAGCTTAACGTGCATTACTGAACGAATGACATCATGGGTTATTATAATGGAGAATAATTTCCTGTTCGCCGACGTGGCAATGGCGTCACGACAGGACAATGCTACACAAATAAAAACTAATGGCCCCTTAGGGGTGAACAGTGACAAAAGAATCCTGTCGGCGACGAACCGTCATATTCCGAGATAATCCGGCAGACTAGCGCGGTTGATATAGGTTAATCGCGCGGATTTACGTGGATTCAGTCTTGCAATAACAGAAAATGAACGTTTGTCCTCGCGTAATGCGGATGTTATGAAACTTTCCAACTATTTTGCGGCAAGCCATGTTATTTTTCCTTGAAACTGTTGCTCGAGGCAGATTGGGTAACAACTGAGAAAGGGTAGCACTAGATTTGATTAAATAAAGTGTCCTTATATCTTTTTATAGTGGCGTTTATTTTTCTTTGAGATAAAGTAAAATATTTTTGTGGTAAAACTAAAGCTTTTCATACAACAAGGCACTATTTGTTTTTGTAGGAAAGGCAATAAACGTAATATAAGCGTCATTTTGTATTTTTTAAATGTGCATTGTTTTTATTTCGCGAGTACGACTGGACTAAATGGTCGGAGTTTGTATTGAGCAATGGTTTTAATCTTTTTGAGTTAATCGGATTTTGGGATTTGGTTTATGTTTGGTGTTAACAACATGATTTTCAGGACAAAGGGAATTACGAGGTATTTCTCGACTAAACTGTGAAATTAAGTCATCATTATACTATCGGGTTTGTGTGAATAATAAACGGAACCTAACTTGTATTTATAACCCAAACAATTTTGATTATATTTTCCCAATGGGCACGATTGACGCAGTGGCTGATTGATTGGTTGTGCGCTGCGTGTCGCGGGTTCGGTTCCCGCACGGAACAAATATATGTATCATCATCATCATCAGCCTATAATGATCTGCTGGGACACAGGCCTCCTCTCTATGAGAGGGAATGGGCTATAATCCACCACGCGGGCCCAGTGCGGATTGGTAGATGTCACGTGTTTTCGAATTTTTGGTTCTATGACATGCCGGTTTCCTCACGATGTTTTCCTTCACCGTTTTTGAGAGCAATATTTGTATGACCTACAGGTAGTTATTCCCGGTTTGGCTGTTTGTGTATGTGCGATTGAATGTTTGTAAACGCACCCATGATACAGGAGAATATCCTAATTATAAATGGCAACATTAAATAAAATAAGAACCCTACATTTTGTAATGTGCCATAATTGCTTACTAGTAGTAGATTAATAGATAAAATTTTCCAGAACTGAAAATTCAGCCACAAACGTTTTCATCCCCCCCCTATTTTGCAGTCCAACCCCAAACAAAAATAACTCACAGCTTCCGCAAATCTTAAGTCGCGTATACGTCATACTTTTTCGTATGTTTATGTGTTTATCCTCATAATTATATTATTATCACGTACAATGACGAACTGCGCTGTCAACGTTCATAATGTCCGCACGCGTTTAGTCAGACTAATGATGGAATATTAGGAAGGAGACACGTTGTTGTAAGAAAATCTAGATAAATTGGAGACCTGTGCTTGGAACTGCCCTACTACATACATTACATCACGCCTGTAATCCCCGAAGGGTAAGGCAGAGGTGTACCTGATAGTACACTCACATTTCGCCAGTTATCTTTAAGTCCAATGTATTAGGAGGCGAGCCTATTGCCATCAACGGAGAAATTCCTGATGGAAAACCCCAATAACACTTTGCCCGACCCAGGAATCGAACCCACGACCGCAAACCTGTGCAACTATTGTTGTCAAAACAAAGATTTTTGCGATTTGGTCAATTTGTTTATTTTTTACTTGGCGCAGTTCACCATTGAAACTGAATAATACAAAAATGACGTTTAACAGCTGTCAGTCTTATACTTGCTTTGCAACATTGACACAATCATGTACTGAATGTTTGTATCGTAGCGAGTTGAATGGTTTCTAATTTAGTAAATTTGCATGTGTCTAGCTCCGCGTTCAGAGGAAACATGGTAGGTATTCGAAGAAACTATCGCTGTCGCTCTTCGAGCGTGATTTCGACATTGGTGCGATAAGGACAACTATAGTAAAAAGTCATAATTCGAGGTTTGGCTCGCGACTATTTCCTCCCCCAATATTCGACCAATTTAAAAGATATTTCATAAACTGAAGAAGAAGGATATATACTGTGCCTTTATGTTTTTCGTTTTTCTTTAATAGTTGTCAAATTTGTACACTCTGCCTCTGTTCACAGGCGATTTAAATAGGCAATTTTGAGCATTTTGTAAAGGTTCTAGTGCTTATACAGGATATGTATCATCAAAAAAGAAAACATAGGGACATAGAAGAGGTTGATATTTATTTAACTGTAAAAAATCATAGCTGTAAAGTCCTAAACTAGAAAGAAAACAGGCGAGAACGTTTGTATGGAAAAAAGACTACCCACATTTCTTCTTAAGATGCTTCTTGATACTACCACGCTTTAATTGATGAATGGATTTGGATTTTGTTCACACAGGAAGGTAATCACCAGACAGGAATATTTATAAGATAGTTTTTTCAAAATGCATGAAAGTGAACATTTTTTTAACGACTTGACTCCTATCTTGACTTGACTCAAATTACAATTGTATTTTTTGATACTTGTATGAAACGGTAAAATAAATAACAGTGGCAATTACTTTTCCTTACTTAAGTATTCAGTAGATCTCCAAAAATGTAAATGAATCCACAGGGCAACGACTAGTTTTGTACTGAAAGCAAAGTTTACGACTATAACTTTGTGTGACCTTACCAAGTTATGTTTTTGTGTTATAACAAGGTTAAGCGTTTTTTTGTATAAATTGGGTAAGAGAGATGGCCTGTGAAAATGTAGATGCTTGGGTAAAACTTAGGCATTAGCATAATTGCTTTATTAAGATCTAGAAACTTCGTAAGTACTGCTATATTTCTGTAAGTTGCTGAAATTTATTTTCTAAACACAGAACAGAATTGGCAATGAATTGGGTGTAAACTGTTAGGTACACCTCTACCTAAACCTTCGGGAATTACACGCGTGATGTTACGTTATGTTTGTAAATAGCCTTTGATTTGTCGTTTCTCCTCACCTATAGCGGTGGCGGATAAAGGGTGTAAAAAGACTCTTAACGAAGCCGAAAGGCACTTGTTTTCCCCGTCATTGCAATCATTTTTTTGATCTAGACCATACCTGGGAACTTTCTTTTTACGGAGATATTGGGGGTCAAAGTTCCAACTTTTTCACAAGTTTTTTTTTTAAATACATGTTTTTAATGTATTTTTTTACTTAAGAGACCTTGTCGACCCCCGTACTATTCAATCCATCCATCAGCAAAATGTTTTGAATACGTTACATTGAGTCCTACCGTAAAACGTGATTTTTCTGGCCAAAAAAATTGTCGTTTCCCAGCAATAATTTTTACGTAAAGTTACTTAGTTTGATGTCCATAATGGTTAACGGCTTCGTGAAGAGTCTGTTTACACCTTGTGTAAATGCCTATAACACCGGTCGTAAAAAAACATAATAAGCCAACACAGCCATGAACAAAACTATATAATACCTCTCATATGAATGACGCTAATTGTGCTTGTCGCAAAAATAAATCATTTTTTTTTTGTGACAAGCACGATTGTTTTCGATTGATTCGAGTTTCCGTTGTACGTTCGCTTCACGCCAATATTTATTTATAACTGGGACTAGAAAATTTTGAAACAGCCAAAATTCTTTCAAAATACTTACAGTAAATCTGAATCTGCACATTGACCCTCAAAGGCGGCACCAGCACGGTATTATCAGCAGTACAAGTGTACACTGCCTCGAAGTAGTCCCTGGACAGCTTGGGTATCCTCAGCTCTAGTAGACTGAGACGCGACTCATCGTCTACTGGCGCGAGCGTTGCTATGACCTTGTCGTCGCGCCACCAGCGGATACGAGGCATAGGTTTACCTGGGAAAATGTGGCGAGTTAAAAAAAGCAAAAAACATCACATAAGCAATCTCCAAAGAGCATATAATGTACTTTTAGTACACCAAAGTTGATAAAAGAGCCAATTGAAATTGCAAATATTCTAAGAAAGAAAACTAAATCCTTCCTTGCACTGAGTTCATATAAATTGCAGCAAATTTCTCGATTCATTTCCACTCGTTGAAAGTACCCAGAAATAATTTTGAAATTGCCTTTAAGTAGCCAGAATGTCACAGCACTTATGTTTCAACGGCGGTCAGCACAAGATGCAAAAACCAATCACAAACTACCTATGTAGTTCGTAGCGCATTTATAAATCACGTCTGTAGGGATTGCCTTATAAAAAAATAGTGCTGTGTCATGATCACTTTCTATTCCAGTTTATAATACGTTACTTTTGAGTAGTGTCTTGGACGTTGGGCCTAATGTACTCTACACACCAAAGTCGCCAGGCGTATCGGCCATTTTTCGAACGTGTTCAATTGACACGACGCCGCTGACATTTGGTGGCTTTGGTGAGTAGAGTTCATTACGGTTGCCTAGCGGAGATCTGGTTTCATAGGACCACCTATTGTAAATTATTATTTACCTAACTACTTTCTAGTTTCCGACAACTATAAATCCACTTAATGAGCAGACGAGTTAAGATGATCTTGAATCAAAATCATCTTCACCTATTTCTAGAAAATTGCGAAACAAGTATTGGTTGCTAGGGATCTTCCACTGAAGTGGATTTACGGAATATTATATTTTGTTCTCAAAAGCAGCGGGTTTTTCCATAATAGTTTCTAAGTACCCTACTTAAGTGAACTCATTGTTATAAGAGCCCTCGCTGTTATAAATAAAACAGAAATATTGATTTTGTTTGTGTTCATGTAATAGGGGTAATGTAATATGTGGGGTGCCATGTTTATGGAGCGAGCTTATTGCCAATCAATCGGGTACAAATCCAAACTCTGAGCTGCTAATGAGAGGCTCCTAATTGCAAAACCTAATACCACGATCCCTGATCCGAAGATACCATGCTCAATAGTGGTAAAGATACCAGAAAATATATTGATATTTCCGTAGAAAGTTAAAAATATCACACTTATTTCATAATCAGCTCGAAAATCTAAGTATTACCAAATCAAATATTAATAAAGGCAAATTGGAGAAATTGCTGATTAGCAAATCTTAAGGTTGTTTGAACTCTCTTCAGTAATTTATAACCGAATTTGTTTCAATTATAAAATGAGGCAGATCTTCCACTTAAATAATTTATTGGACTACTTTACAGTTTAGACGGAGAAATTTTAATACAGAGGTAATATTTTATTTAATTTCGGCTCGATGTCAATGTGAGTTACAATTTTTAGTAAATTGGAAAGTATCGTATTTGGACTACTCTACTGTGATGGTATTCCACTTATGTTTCTATAATTAGTTGACACCCTACGTATCAAAATAATTAGCCTATAATGTTCCCACTGATGGAACACATAAATCTGAGAGTAGGTGTGGGCCAACATCCACCACGCGAGTCAAATATAGTATGGTGTATGCTATCATGTATCAGGCTATATTATGTGGGCTGCGGAACTGTTCGAAAGAGATACCGCGGCCCTGGAACACAAAGGGCAAGGAGAACATGGATGGGTTTTGGTTAGTACAAGTCTGACACTCCCTTCCGCTCTACCCAGAGCGGGAGAAGTCATTTGATGATTACCCAACTGAAAAAAGGGTATATTATGTGGTCATACCGGTTTCCTTGGTTGTTTTTCTTCACCGTTTTGAGAGAAGTGGTGATTAAATAATTTACACAAAGGGACCTGCGACGTACAAACTCGTTAGCTCGCACATAAGAAAGCTCCCAATTAGGAAGTAAGATTACAAACTGACAAAGCCTTTAAATTATAAAAAAGCCACTGGAAAACTTACAACAAAGATTGTTCATTTTTCCGTAGAGCTCAAAACAAGATAATTTACCTGCCTTGTACCAAATTATAGCCCGTTCTTTTACGTTCATGGTACACGGACTCGGGTTCCGTAGCTCAAAGGCTCAAGCATTTTATTCTTTCTCCACTGTACCCTATTTCATCGAGTTAGTCTTCGACGGTCGACTGCAAACTTTAGTTCTGCCGGTACAAAGGTAACTAGTTTAATTTGAACTTCTACTTGGCAGCGTCACTTTTACCGTAAAATGTCAATGTTTAACTTTTTACTTTATTGTGTTTGTGGAAAGTTAACGGGTTTGACACTCGTCTTGTTGATATGGCGTAAAATGGTGGTGCAAAACCTTAGTTACAATTTTTAACCAGTACTTTTTGGGACATTAATGTAGCATACTTACACTCCACAGTGATTTTGTTCAGCCGCTAGAAGAGTACAGAAAAAACAATCTATTGGTTGCGTTTTATGTAAGATCAGAAAACATGAAAGGGTTCCGTACCATTTGACAAAAAAATCACGTTTGTTGTTTAACATTTATTTTATTTTAATTTTTTATTTTTAAAGTGAATATACAACTAAATATTTTGTGAATATTTCAAGCGTCTACCTGTCACCGTTATTAATATCGAGCAAAAAAAAACGGCCCCCATTAAATATTTATTTAATTCGGTTTTTAGTATTTTTTGTTATAGCGGCAACAGAAATACATCATCTGTGTTTCAATTAACCGTCTAGCTATCACGGTTCATGAGATACAGCCTGGTGACAGACGGACAGACAGCGGAGTCTTTGTGATAGGGTCCCGTTTTACCCTTTGGGTACAAAACTCTAAAAAACCCTTTTAATATCATAATATCCATTCTAGAAATAAAATGTTATACACCCAAGGAATCCTACTGTAAACTTTTCAGACTCACACACAATTATTTACGACTTTTTTTTAAAGACAGCTAGACTAGGAAGATTAATTCTTCACTACGTAGAGAAAATTAAATGAGTTGTCAAAATTTACCTCCACTTACAACGCAGGTAAGCTTTAAACTTGTGTCTTCTATGTAAGGGCCGGCCACACCGACCACCTCTTTATCGAACTCGTCGAAAATCTTGGGCTTTTCGGGTAGTTCTGTAACAAAAAAAAACATGTGAGAACTTCAATAGTGACATGGGACAAACTAAGAATTTTTTGGAATGTGGGACAAAACTTGAGGACGAACGAAGAATAAATCTTTTCCTTACACGTCTCCTACATAATATGTCAGGATTTACTTTCAGTTTTACCCGAAGCAGCGGGAAACCAAGTCCTCATCATCTGTCTAACCTTTATCCAACTATGTTGACACCGGCCTCCAGTCTTACGGGGTGCAGCTGAATACCAGTATTTTACATGAAGCGACTGTCTATCTGACTTCCACAATCCAGGCTATTGCAAGGCACACAATATTTTTACTGCTCTGTTCAATTGGCAGATGTTCTTCAATGTTAATAATTTCATGTTTATTAAGGAAAACTTACAATTTATATAAGCAGCAAATAAATTGCAAACTTTCTTTGTACAGGCTATGACGAAAGCCAGATAGGCTTATTTTGGTACAACGTTAATTATCCTGGTGTACAACAAATCAAGTAAAACATTATAAAAACAATGTTTTATCAGAAAACTGTGACTGATCGGTTTACTGATTGGCTGGCTGACTGGTTTCTTCTGATCATATTACAGCGGAGCGTAGCCTGTGACGCGGGAGAAATTATTGCGTACGATTTTGTTTTCGGACACAAGGAGTACTCTCAACAACCGGAGAGTGAGGAGTGAGTGAGTAAGGAGTGAGGAGCGGGAGTGGGGTAATACGAACTTACACATAACAAGGTAAACAAATATAACAGTACATTATGATATAAGTGCGGTAAGTTGAAAATTACAACCGAAGCGATATTGCTAGCCCGAGCCGTAGGCGAGGGTTACATGAAAGCAGAGGCTGTAATTATCAAAGCGCACGTATATCATACGAAGTTTTATAACATAATTATTTGCGAGGAAATAAATAAAACTCGGACTTTCTTAAACGAAATTTTGATACGCTTGTAAGTATGTATCGGTCGATTTTTCGGGCAAGAGGCTTAGAGTAGCCTTTTTCGCTGCCTCTGAGACTTCAAGAGGTGTCGAATTAATGTATTCATCATTACTTGACGACATTTTCAAATTAAAAACAATACAGCGAAAAGAAAAAGCGCGCGGAATAATTTTTACTTATTCGCAAATTAGTGAGGTGCGCGCATCAGTGCTTTTTTTAAGGCAAAGGCACAAAAAACAGCCAGTATTACTAATACTGTAAATTAATATTTTTGTGTTGTTGTTACAGATAAATGGTTGTAATCTATTGTCAAAATTTATTAAATTAAAGAATTTAATGTTTATACATTACATTTTATCTCCCAAAGTAAATTTTATTCATAAAATGTTGACCAATTTTCTGACATAAAAACTCTTTGCTAAGATTTAAAAAAGTACCGTTCGTTTTTGACGGAGCATTTTGATAAACCGTGCGTTTTACATTACATTATCGCACAAGTACGTAATGAGATACAATACGATATTGAAATTGGTGAAATAAGAGACCCTTTACGAGCAAATAAACAGTATTTTCACTATCCTAACAAACTAACAAAATCTTTGACCCTAACAAAATTAATGTGTATAATGTTCTATTTCCTGAATAATGTAATCATTTAATTCATCTCTTTGAAAAACAATAGGTTCCCAAACATAGCATCGCAATGATAAAATTTTCCATCACTTGCTATTAAATTTTCCTTTTATTCAGGCAAAGGAAAATTAATAATGAAATAATGAACCAAGCCAAGAATTATCAACAGAAGTTCTGAATTTAGAAACAAAGTTTCAAACATACGGTATGAATTAAACATTGCTACAGCTCACATGAGATTGACTAAAGAATTTATACTGTATTCGTATGAACTTAAAACAGATAATTGAACTTTACATGCTAAGTAGGTAGGAACATAAAATAATTCTACGGTAAACTTAACGGAACATTATTTCGTCACGAAAGTCGAAATTGACTGATACAGGGTTGGACAGAGGTACTTTATAGTACTCCCACATTTCGTCAGTTATGCGTAAAATGGGGCGACCCTATTGCCATCAACCGTGCACAAATCTAAACTTTTTTGGCTGCTAGTAAGGTATTCCTTATGGAAAAACCCTATAAGAATTTGCCCGACCCGGGAATCGAACCCAGGACCTCATTCTTAGCAGTCACGATTGCGACCTCTAGACCAACGAGGCAGTCACTCAATAGGTAAATATTAATAGAATTCTGAGAAAAATCGATAAGATAAGCAAGAATCTTACTGAGTGGATACAGTATACTACTACCTAGCCTTACTGGAATTACAGGCGTGATGTTATGTTAGCCTGCTTTCCGTTTTTTTTTCGGATGGGAAATCATCAAATGACTTCTCCCGCTCCGGGCAGAGCGGAAGGGAGAGTCAGACTTGTACTGACTAAAACCCATCCATTTTCCTTCCTTGCCCTTTGTGTTCCAGGGCCGCGGTATCTCTTTCAAACAGTCCCGCAGCCCTAGCAGGCATCGGCCCTTGCGGGCCCCTCCCTGTTTGCTGACATCTCTTTGAGGCGCGCGTGGAACACGAACGCGCCGTCTACACGGCAGCCTGCTTTCCCTGTTTCTACATCTTAACCGATCCATGTTAAACTCACGATAGTTTGACAACCGCTACCGCTACGTAACTAATTTTTTTGTAAAAAAGATAAAACCTCCTTGTGCCAAAGGATGCCTTATAAAACTCAGATACTTTCAATTTTGAACGCGGTTTTTCAAAGGGGGTACTTAATTCTAAATGCCTTTGCCTTTACATCTAGACATCAAACAGGGCACGTCTAAATCTGAAGTCTGGAACACAAAAATCTTCAGCTTTCCTTACAAAGGTAAAAAGGGAGATCAAAAGTGGCTTGGTAGCTTTAGAATTGGCTAAGTATCATCGAATCCGACTTACAGTGACACTCCGAACCACTCTCACTTTGAATTGGAGTTTATAATGTTTAAAAACGATGGATGAAAATGATAGATTTTGTCTGCATCAAAGAGATTTAAAAGACTTATAGGGTGTTTTTAATATCGTGCGGATTTTATCACGCATACGGGATTGCTCCGCTCGCGTAACCTTTTCATACAAGTAATAATTGTAATGCAGTTTCCAGTATATAGTGATCTTCGGCAGTAGCCCCGCGGGGTCCTTGGTAGACAACCACAACGCATAGCAGCCCGCAGAAAAACTAGATCGTAGGCTAGCGTGTTTCACGCTGCGTGAAATATTCTGCATGCGGCGCAATACCGCATGCGAAATCCGCACGATATTAAAAACAGCCATAGTGCGGACATTGTGAATTTTGTCTTACAAAAATATTCATTTTGACACACGAATGCTATCTGACAAGCAAGCGGCCGTATGACTTTAGATAGACCGATTTGTTATTAATTAGTAACAAGTATTGGATTATGACTTATTAAGCTATTGCATAGCTTCTATCGCGGGCCTTGAGCGTGGAGACCGAATCCAGAAATTCCGTAACGAAAATAACCTAACACCTAGTGCCTAACACAAGTCGTCAGATATTGACAAGCCTAGGTTATTATTTTTAATCTACCGCTGGAGCTACGGCCTCCTTAGAAGCTTTACCTCCTAGCTCCAGCAGTAGATTAAAAATAATAACCTAGGCTTGTCAATATCTGACACTACGAAAGTGAATAAATAATTATAATTACATAAGTTGATAAAAAATGCTATGCAATAGCTTTACCGCGGCAGTCTCCAAGTGCTACACGTCTTTTTTAGTTTTGTCCCGTCTATCGCTTGTAATATTTGAATATCTTTGGCCTGTATTTTCGATAGTGGTTTTTTGTAATAACGATAGCTTTCATCCAAGAAGTTATTAAATCTAGAAGAGGTTGAGTCTGTTGCTAGGTAAAAAAATCAAAGTGATGGAATGGGTATAAGCCAGAACATAGTGGTTTCGCGCTGTACCCTTTTATAATATAAATATTCAATCTGATTAGGAGAAATTGAATAGGTAGAAGTAGCACGTTGTTGTTGCACTAATTACGAAAGAACGTGCATTTATTAAGCTAGGTCATAGCTTAGTAAATGCTAGCTTTTCATTTGTAGGTCTCACTTTATATCAGGAAGTAGCTATTTTATAAAAAAAGGGGCTAAAAACGAGATTAGTTGTACTAACGGACTTCAAAAAGGAGGAGGTTATCAATTCGGTTGATTGTATTTCTTTTTTTTTATGTATTTTCGAGCATAACTCCATTAAATATAGACGGATTTGCAAAATTCTTTATTTTTCGAAAGGGGTTTATTCCGAAATAGTCCCATTTGAATTTCATATTGATCTGATCTGAGTTTCGTTTTATTTTTCACTTTTTCGGTTTTATTTTTTGCAAAAAGTGTTTTTTTTTTCATTTATGATTACAATTTGTATCGCCTAGCGAGCTAGTAAATTGCTTACATCAACAACTATAAATTTTTAATTCATAAAATACCTAAGAAGTGACCAATGATTCAATTTTAACCCATAAGATTGAATGAGAAACCGGTTATGACCGGTTAAAAAAATGCTGCAGTCATAATTTTTGTCGATTTCGCTCCCCGCCACCGCTAACAACACCCTACCCCAAGCCTTAGATGGATATTGGCTTATATAAAACCAACACAAGGTAAAGCTAAGCTAGTATAATATTAAAAATATTTGCAGGCTTGGAATACTAAACGGAAACTTGGGTATTAAATATTAAATTTGTACCTATCTCCTACGCTATATAAATATTTGTATCTCATACATGTACAACGTTGGTAATTAATGTATAAGGTACCGTGTATTACATATTTGTACATAAACATTACGTTTACGGAGAAGTTGGAATGTTGTTTACTTGCCGTTTAGGCGTTGTAAACAGGTAACTTTATTAACCCTATACATATAACAGCTATACTAGCAGATACCTACACATCACTACACATATCTCGAGTTCTAACCAAAGCGACTAGTCATGCGACAACGTGATCGCTTTCATACAAGGTGTAAACGGATCCGACACGAAGCTGACAACCTAGCATTCTGTACATCTAATTACGTAACTGTACGCAAAAATTTATGCTAAGACTTTTTTTTTGAGGTCAAAAATTACGTTTTATAGCGAGACTCAATGTAACGCATGCTAAACATTGTGCTTATGGATGTATTGAATCATCATCATCATCAGCCTATATTGGTCCCACTGCTGGGACACAGGCCTCCTCTCTATGAGAAGGAATGGGCTATATAATCCACCACGCAGGCCCAGTGCGGATTGGTAGATGTCACATGTCTTCGATTTTTTGGACATGCCGGTTTCCTCACGATGTTTTCCTTCACCGTTTTTGGTGTGTGTTAGTGGTGATGAAATAAATTACACAAAGTAATGCGCCTGCCTGGGTTCGAACCCACGACTTACTGTTCGTAAGTCGGGGCCGCTACCACTGGGCCACCGTTGCTCTCCGATGCGAAAGGGAGTGTCAGACTTGTACTGACTAAAACCCATCCATGTTCCTTCCTTGCCCTAGTTTTCCAGGGCCGCGGTATCTCTTTCAAACAGTCCCGCAGCCCTGGCATGCATAGTATGGGGTCAAGGAGGTATTTAAAGTAAACATATAACATTAAAAACTTGCATTATAAAAAAAAAAAACTTGTGATACAGTTGGAACTTTGACCCCCAATATCTCCATAACTAGAAGGTTCCCAGGTATGTTCCAGAATAAACAAAATATCGCAATGACGGGGAAACAAGTGCCTTTCCTTTTCGGATATTTTTATAACCATTATAATTATATCACACACCCACACGTTTGCGTTGGCTGAATAAAATGAAAATGTATTTGCACGACAAACGGTTAGGACGCGGTTTCAGAAACTTAACGTATTTCAGGCATTGTGAACAGGTAAACAAGTTTATTTACCTTATACAGTTGACATAGTAAGAGTCGCTACTAGAAATCCTTTTAGAGTTTACAAACAGACATTTAAATAATACTAAAAAATTAAAATTACAGGTAGTCAGTGGCCTGAAAGTCTGACTACCTGTCTTACCAAGGGGTTATCGTATTACCCAGTACTAACTGTGATGTGGAGGTCAGATAAGCAGTCGCTCCATGTAATATACTGGTATACCCACCTCAACTATTTGCGAATAAGGCTAGGCAGACTTTAATGTAGAAGTAGGTTTCCAGATTAAATTTAAAAAAGGTCGCAGAGTAATTATATCTCTTGACATTTCATTCGTCAATTAGATACCATTCTCTGTAATTCGTATGGCTTGTTTTACTAACAATGTTTGAATTTAATCACAATTGACGTCATACGACATGAAATACAAGTTCATTGAATCGTAATCGTCTAAAAAACGATTATCACTATCAGTACATATTATAAAACAAAGTCCTCCGCCGCGTCTGTCTGTCTGTTCGCGATAAACTCAAAAACTACTGCACCGTTATACTTTCTCGCTGTTTTAACCAATGGATAGAGTGATTCTCGAGGAAGGTTTTAGTATATAATTTGTCAAGTTATTGTATACATTGGCTAAAATATAATGATATTTCCCATGGGTTGCGGGAACGGTATCAAAATTTCATGATTACTTTTTGTTGCAATAACCAACACCCACGCGGGCGAAGCCGCGGGCATCAGCTAGTTATATACTAAGAGATTAATCATAATCGATTCAATTCGATATTGAAAGGTTTCTAATAGACAGGCTTTTGCAGAAAGAGGCGGCCAATTCTTTGAAGAAAAACCTTACAAAAATAACGTGTTAATAAACAGCAATAGAGCCTCCACCCATAATAACCATCTACCCTCATTCGAAGTCTTCGCGTGAGAAACCCACCAGCTGACCGAATTCCCATTTACTTTTAGAGATTGAAAATGTTAGATCGAAGGGGCAGATGGGGCTGTGTGACGAAAAAAGACACGCACTCCCAAGTACCTCCTATAATTGAGTTACCCTACATTAAACTTACCCTCGGACCGTATATTGCTGAAATAAAAGCCTCGGAAGACATCGTTGATGCAAATTACTTTCGCCCAAACTGCCCAAAGCAATCTTTTCATCATTTGTGTATTTTCAAATAGAATACTTGGGGAGCACGATTATGATGTAAGAAATCAAATAACAATAGAACAGAACACGAATAAGGGTCTCGTAATGGATTTAAGGTTTTTTTGTTTATTCGTAATTTCGTGTTTTGTTATATGAAAGTTAATATCAAAGAATTGTGTTTAGCTTACCCATATTTTTTGTTGTAGGTACAACATGAATATGGTACAACATGAATATTAAAATATGGAAAAAATCCATTACTAAACATTAAACTTTGATAAAATGTAACTTTATTAAAAAACTAGAGCAAAGTGGATGTTCGATACATTATTATTTTTGCTTTTAAAATTATGAGGCACATAGTGGCCTACGCCGTAGCCGATGGCTACTCGAGCTACGCGATCGTAGCAGATCGTGTGCTCATCAATTAATCCAGTTATAAATACATTCTCGGTTCACTGCTGCGCACATTATAATATCTTATTTTATTTTTAGTATGATTTTAAAATAATAATATATTAATTATCGAACATTCTAAGGTCGTCACGAAGCAGAATATTCGCCGAAAATCTAGCGATAATTTTTCTTAAAATTATATTACAGTTTCACTCTGTCAGTAAATGTACGGCAATATTTCAGTTTGCCTTGGTTGTATATCAACACATTGTTTTAGAATAGTTTGGCTTGTAGTGGAAGTAAATTGCTAGTAATGTTTCAACGTTAGACTGAGAGTAAAAGAAAAAGTAATCTCACCTTCTTGCATCAGTGGAGCGTGTAGCCCTTTACAATCAAGACAGTTTCTTGATATATTTTTGTTTTAAAATCTGGTATGAATAAGAATCATTTATTTGCTTAAAATACAGGTGGCACAAACCATATTTTGCCTTTTTAGGGCATGCAAATATAAGTTTATTATGTAATGCGTATGTAAGTGAAAAATAACAAATATATCCATAAGCTAATTCAAAGTAAGTAAAATAATAAAAAAAAATCCTTGACACATATTATTGCACATAAAACTATACATATGTATATCTTAGAATTAAATGTTGTGTTGCAGAAATTCTTGTCAACTGTAAAAACAACTTTCTGTCAACCATTTAAGCAATTTATTCCTAAAATATTTAAATGGGAAATTTCTCATTATGTAACCCATGCTAACGCCTTTCTTGAAATCATAGGCTTCATAGGCGTGTCAATCAAATTATTGTTTAGGCTAACAATGTAATATTAATGAAATGGTGCACATTTAGGTATATCCGATAATAATACTAATGCCCTAGTAAGATTAACGATGACGTAAACCCACTGTGCCATTGCCAAAATCAATTTAAGATTGATATCTCTATTCATAGATATTGTATGCTAGTATGTCGTTAATTATGTCACGTTTCTTGAAATTGTTCACCAATTACACCACTAGAGGATTATGAACCAGCTGCGGACACCGGACATGGACACTGACAGATACTGCAGTACATTATTAAACAGAGCCTTGTTTCACATATCATAAAATCACGCCTGTAATCCCCGAAGGGGGAGGTAGAGGTGTATCTAATAGTACACCCACATTTCGCCTGTTATATTAAATTTCCATATATTAGGGAGCGACCTATTGCCATCAATTGGGCACGAATTCAGACTTCGTGGCTGCTACTGGATTTCCTAATGGAAAAACCCAATAACACTTTGCTCGACCTGGACCAGGACCTCGTACATACATAGCAGTCGCTGCAGTCACTAGTCCAACGAGGCAGTCTTGTTTAATGTGATTTAGTGAGGGTTTAATCGAACCTCAACGTAGTTAAGACTGTCTGTTTTTTTTTTTAGTTAGCTTGATCTGTCCCATTCCTGGGCAAAGGCCTCCCCCATTCCTTCCACTTTTCCCGATGTTGCGCCTGTTCACATTTCATCAATCTCATCATGTTAAAACGCATTAATTTGGACATATATATATATAGCGATTACATAATTCTACACAGTAATAAAACTAAAAGACTTATTAGCCAATAAAACTGAGATTGGCCCATTGCCAGCATGCAATATGCAGCCACAGACGGCCGAATAAAATGGTTACTTTATTGAGCCACACTTTTTACTGCGTCTCGATATCATAGTTTGAGTTCACGGTGGATACTGGACGGGGAATAAATACCAAAAGCACTGACTACGTAATCCAATGAAAATAATGTATTAATAATACCGCATCCTAAACAACTATTCCATTCAATATAACATTTCATAACTCCTAAATACAGCTTCATCATCGGTAGCAAGATGTCTGCCAATAAACCGATACTATTTGGCTACGTTCCGATACCACACATTAATTTATAACGGACATGGGAGCCAGGTGACTTGAACAGTCATAAAATATTGATACACGGACATTTTGTGGTTAATAAAGCCTTATTGATAGGCGAAGAGGCGAGCATAGTGAATATTACGGAAACTGGATGTTGAATAATTTTGTTGGCAGTTTTCATCATTTACGTAAATAATTTAATAATTGAAGTGTCCGTCATGACGAATTCGCAATAGATCCTATAAAGGGTGTAGAAACACCCGTCACGAAGTCCAGAGGATAACTATTTTGTTCTTGATCCATACCCCTGAACTTTCTAGTTACGGTGATGTTATAAATAATGTTTATTTTGCAAATAGGTTTTTACAAACACTTTTACACGTCATGTTTTTTAAAGCTGGATGCGGCCGGTGTTTCGTATCTGACTACTCTGAGAAGAAATAGCCGAAGCAAACTCAGAGGTCATAGTGTCTTTTAAAGTCCAGACATACTCTTGGTTTACTCACAAGAGGACTATGCAGATTAGTGTCTGAGACGGCCTTTGGAAGAAAGAACCACACAGATTTGAGTGGACCTGTCCAGTCAGTGCAAGCATTTGTCAGTTATCGTGTAGCTCGCCTTATAACTCAAGGAGCTCAACGACATAGGGTAACAACCATATAGGTTTAAACATTTCCTCACGTCTATTTTAATTCAGGTTTAAAATGTCATAATTTTACTTAAAATATCCCAGTGTTATGCAATGCATTCATCAGCACTTCTTCTTCTTCAACCCTTAGCCACCCAATGCTGAGTGTAGGTCTCTTCCAAATCTCTCCACTTTTCACGGTTTTGTGAAATGGCCATCCAGTTTCTTCCGGCCACTTTAATGAGATTACTTACTCATTCAACACTCACTCACTTTTAATAACAACATTGAGAAAATTCTAATTGTATCCTAAGAGACACTGAAATTCTATCTTTTTTTTTGTTCCCCGTGAACAGTCCGCAAAATAAAAAAGTTCTCCAAAGTTACAAACTTGTTTCACAAAATGGCTTCACATTTGCACTCTCTGGTTGGATTGAAAAAATTCGTTGTTTGAACTTTTTCTTTGACTTCATTTGGCATTGGCAAACATTATGATTACTTTGTTCTATTTTTGTACATTTCAAATGAAACCTACTCAAATTGTTATGATTAAAAACGTACCATTGCGCCTGTATTTCCCGAAGGGTTAGGCAGAGGTGAACTTTTTGGTTTATCCACATTTCACCATCTCTGTTTAAGTTACTAAGAAATTTTTAATGTAAAAATCCACCACTTTTATTGAACTGGGTTGGGCTTTTATCAAACTCTGCGGTAACTCTTGCGATTACAATAATATAATAAACCAACAAGGCAGTCAAGTCATTAAAATCTTATGTTGAAAATGGAGAAATCGAGTTCAAATGTCAGCTCATGTCCGCAAAATTACATCAATGAATCCACTAACGTTGGGAACCCAATTGAAGCTAGTCAACTTAATAACTAATTTACTGCTTTAACGCCACTCCTATAACTACAAAATAGCTGTAGAATTTTAAAGGCATATTCAGACAAGCGCAGTGGAACGTTGCATTCGAATGCGAATTTGAAATAGTCAGCATAAATTTTAAATGAAGTATCCTAGACTGTGCGGGGCAAAGTGATAGCTAGGGCTATGAATATTGTATAATAACTGTCTAGCTAAAAGTGTCGCGTAACCTGCACTTAGTAACGCAGTGTTATGTCAAATGGTATTATTTAATAGCGATCTAGTTCCAGAGCGCTACACCTTTTGTTATTCCGTGCCGTTTGTCATTGTCGGTCAGGGGTGCTTTAAAATAGCCTTCAGAAGAATGTGCGAGCAGCACATCTTGGGCAGTCAGCTCAGGTATCTTATATTTTTAACTTCGTACAAATGTTTTTATAGTTTATGCGGATTTGAGAGAAGTAGCTGTCGCACTTTATTGTTAACGTAGGCAGTGAAAACCAATCATGGAAACTGAAATTTTGTTTTTACAGTCCAAATCTTCTTATTGACAGGCGCCATTTGTTACGGTTTTCTATTGACAAGATATTCATGATTGGATGGACCAGTCATGTCATCTGGGGTAGGTAGGCATAATTTTCTTTGTATGAATTTTGACCTCTGACACGCCATTGTACTGACTTTCAATAAAAAAAAAACACTTTTTAGGAATTTGCTTCAATCGTAATAAAAATTTGAAACCATACTATTAGTCGAATGCAATTAGACATAAAGGTGGAACGAAGTTTATAGTAGTCAGATTTCGTTTATAAACTTGGAATTCGACGAATGTATAATTATAGTTGTCTCAAAGTGTGATCTGTGTGCATCCATTAAAAGCCAATTTGGCTAATTTGGTTTGTTTAATTATTAATTGTTGTCTATGCAATGCATAATTTCAGTTATTAAAAAAAAATGCTGCTTTCTTCAATTATTTCTAAAATACCTAATGTTCTGACAAAGATTTCTTTTTTCTTTGGTAACTGATAATTAATTTCACAACTGAGCATAAAAACTGTAAAAAAAATCACGTTTTGGAGTGAAGAGATTAAAAATTCAGTAGCAAATCAGTCCCCTCTCATAGTAAAAGTATAAGTATTTTATTAAAGCCACAGCAAATCACACAGGGTTTCGTAGTTTGTATGCAAACGAATTTACAGACAAATAGTCAGTTACACATAAACACAGTTCTGATAAACAGGATTACGTGGCGTTGATCGTCAAATGTTTAGTTTTGCGAGCGCATCGCGAATGTCTATTAGGACATATTCAACAGCAGTGTGTTTGATCGCGTATTAGTATGAAGTTTGAACAACTAGCTGTGAACGAGGAATTGTGTTCTGTTTAAATGACGTCATTGACTGAATAATATTATAGGAGGAGCTCGTGGGTAAATCGCGCGCTCGCGTCGATCTATAGGTTAAGCCGTGCTTGCCTAGGTTGGTCTGTGGATGGGTGACCGCCCATTACATACCGAGTTTCCTCCGGAAAGCACGTTAAGCCGTTGGTCCCGGCTGTCATTTGAAGAACTTTGACAGTCGTTAGGTATAGTCAGTGGCCCAAAAAAGTCTGACAATCAGTCTAACCAAGGGGTATCGTATTACCCAGTACTAACTGGGTTATGGAGTTCAGATAGGCAGTCGCTTCATGTAAAATACTGGTATTCAGCTGCATCCGGTTAGACTGGAAGCCGACCCCAACATAGTTGGGATAAGGCTAGGCAGATGATGATGATGACTGAATAATATTATAGCATAACATCACGCCTGAATTAGAATAAAGCGTTTCGTTGAATCTGCAAATTCCTCATATTATTGATTGCCTCGTTGGTCTAGTGGTCGCAAGCGCGACTGTTGAGAATCTGAGGTCCTGGGTTCGATTCCCGGGCCGGGCAGAGTGTTATTGGGTTGTTCCATCAGGACTTTCTCGGTAGTAGCCACGGAGCCTGGATTTGTGCCCGGTTGATGGCAATAGGCTCGCCCCCTATTACATGGGACTTAAACATAACTGGCGAAATGTGGGTGTAGGCTGTTAGATACACCTCCCCCTAACCCTTTGGGAATTACACGCGTGATGTTTACGTTATGTTTGTAAAAGTACCTTTGATTTGGCGTTTCTCCTCAGAGTACTAGATTGGGTATGAAACACCGACCTTATCTAGTTAACCACCTAAAGCTATAAAGGGTGTAAACAGACTCTTAACGAAGCCGAAAGACACTTGTGCTCCCCGTCATTGCGATCATTTTTTTGTTTTAGACCATACCTGGGAACCTTCTAGTTACGGAGATATTGGGGGTCTAAGTTCCAACTTTTTCACAAGTTTTTTTTTAAATACATGTTTTGTAATGTATTTTTTTTACTTAAGACACCTTCACGACCCCCGTACTATTCAATGCATCCGTCACTCGAATGTTTTGAATGCGTTACATTGAGTCCTACTGTAAAACGTGATATTTCAGCCCAAAAAAAAATTGTTTCCCAGCACTAATTTTTGCGTAAAGTTACTTAGTTTGATGTACTAATACTTGGTTGACGGCTTCGTTTATGTTTATGTTTATACTTCGTATAGTAGTATAGATATTATATTTATTCAATTAAATGATAAGCGTTATAAAAAGAATATTTACATGTCAAAACTAAACTATATTTAAAAAATAGATAAGGCCGGTGATTCAATACCGACTAAGTACTCTGAGCAGAAACTCACCAATAATATCCAATAGAATCTAATTGTTCCTTATGATATTTTGAAGTCTACCATGTAGCGGTACATGACACGATCAGAGGGTATGACGTCACGTTTCTTCAGGGAACAGGGCGTGGCCGCGGCTTCAAAATACCGAGACTGGCTGTCAGACTTTCGAACTTCTGATTACTAGCTGTGACGACTGAGAATGATCGGGACCAACGGCTTAACGTGCTATCTGCCTTTCTTTTGTGCCTTTGCACGTAGGAGTCTTGGTATTTTATAGATAGTCTTAGTCACCCATCCTCGGATCGACCGCGGTAAGTGCTGCTTAACCTAAAAAATTACCTGTGTGGCTGTTATTATTGAACCACTAACCGTGTTGACGTATACCTAGTGTGATGCGAATAAATATCGAGTACCCCGCATTCCTCAGTTGACTGAGGAATGCGGGGTACTCGATATTTACCCGTGTTTATAGCGCTTGCAACAGCGTCAAAATATCGGTAACTCAAAATAAACTAAAGGGTGTAAACAGACTCTTAACGAAGCCGAAAGGCACTTGTTCTCCCCGTCATTGCGATCATTTTTTTGTTCTAGAACATACCTAGGAACCTTCTAGTTAAGGAGATATTAGTTATTACAACTTATTCACAAGTTTTTTTTTTAAATACATGTTTTTAATATAAGATTTTTACTTCATTCACCTCCAGGACCCCCTTACTTTTCAATCCATCCATCAGCACAATGTTTTGAGTGCGTTACATTGAGCCCTACGGTAAAACGTGATTTTTCAGCCCAAAAAAAAAGTCATTTCCCAGCACTAATTTTTGCGTAAAGTTACTTAGTTTGATGTACATAATGCTTGTTTGACGGCTTCGTGAAGAGTCTGTTTACACCCCGTATACGTATAGTAACAACAATATGATGTAATGTAATATGTATCTAAGATGTGGAGGAGTGGAGTCTCCTAACACAGGCATTGTTTGCCTAAAAGGAGGCTCCTAACACAATTCACTGTATATAAGGCATTTTGTTTAAATAAAAATATTTTTCATTTTTTTTTTTCAATTTTTCCATATCCCGTAAGGGTCAATATAAGTATAACAGTGGAGAAGGTTCCAAACAACTCGATTCCTACCGGATTCCTTTTGAAAAGTGGCCCAGTCAGTATTCTATACACAAATAATATAATCACATTAAAGATTACTGCGGCTTACCTCATAAAAAAATTGAACCTTCGCTACTGAAGTACAAATTTCGAGTACTTACCAATAACATCCAACAGAATCTTATGGTTCCTCGTCGGCGATATCTTGAAGTCTACCCTACAGCGGTACATGGCACGGTCAGTGGGTATGACGTCACGTATCCTCAGGGAGGACGGCGTGGCCGCGTGCCACCGCGCCCGGCCGCCGAGCACGTCGTCCGCCCAGTGCGCCGACGCCGCCGGGCCCTTCAACATGCGCCCGTCATAACTGTGGACATTCGGAAAATGAGCTTGAGAAACTATGGAGGTAAATAAACTTTCTGTTGAGTAGGAATGGTTATTGCAGTACAGTCACAAGCACCAATATGTATACACTTTCCTAAATTTAAAAGTAATTTTCGCGAGAAATAACGATTGTAACTTGGAGATAGGATCTTTTTCATAAAAATATGAATTCCAAAATACTATGTTCGTAACAAAATGTAATTTTAATCAGAACAGTGGGAGAAAAATCCTTTTAAAAGTTGTTGAGTGTTTACATATTGGTGCTCGTGAGTGTACGTGAATATGTGAGTGTGAAGGTATAAAGTTAGTGGGCGTTGTTCTTTAGACTAAATGCCTAATCCGTACGACAATACCACAACATTTATTTTTTAATTTTTGGAATTAGTAATGAATACAGATTCTTAAAAAGGCCCTTCCAGACCTTGGTGGCCCTTTCTTGCATTGTTTAACTAATATACTATCCTAACATTGTAAAATTTAGGCTATCAATAGAAGCCATGACTTCTAAGTTTGGTTCGGCATTTCTTCTCAGGGATCAATCAATCAGTCAGAAAATTTCGAAGTTATCTAGTTATGTAAAGTACTGACCGAAAACTTGAAATGGCACTCGTCAAGTGTCGTTTTGAAATAATCATCATTTCACAGAAAAAAATATCTTTTCCTAGCTCGTGTGAGTTGGATTACAATGAAAAAAAAACATGTGTGCAATTCATACGTGGTTAAAAAAAAATTGACTTCAAGATAAACACTGTATAATGCTTTCTATCTCATTTTCTCCCACGTTAAATCTTATGAATTTATGTGTCTGTCTCTTTTTACTGTCGCTTTTTTGTTACATCAACTTTCAAATCACAACGATGCAAAAGAAGTTTTCACTTCAAAACAAAAATCAAATCAATTTTGACATTGATACAATATCGGGTCTATAAATAAATCTTATATAATCGATTCGATCCTTAAATAAATGATTAAGAACTAAAAGAAATAAGATTATTAATTCCATAATTCTGAAATCCTAACCTCAAACTTTGAACTCTGAAAAATTCAATGCGTTGCCAACGTGCTCCGAAATGAAAACGTTTTGACTCATTAATATTTCATAAGCGCGACCAGCTTAAGGCCAGTTCAGCCCTGCCCTATTCTTTTATACAGTCGCAAACATAAATCAAAATGGGGGATCAAAGTGTAAGAGGGACGATTTTTATAAATTGCATAATTATGCAGTTTTCAACGTAGAAAAATCTCACGACAAATTTTTATACCTCGAGTTTTTAGAGGGAGTATCTAAAGCTTGAAATAAAAATGGTAAGGAATGTTTTGTGGAGGGTTACGGAAGGAAGGAATCTTTGGAATGGAGAACTTTGGTTAGAAAATAACGAAAATTAATTAGATTTTAGAATGTCTCGTTGGTCTAGTGGTCGCAAACGCGACTGCTGAAAACATGTCCTAGGTTCGATTCCCACGTGTTATTGAATTTTTCATTACAAACCTAACTGGAGGCGAAATGTCGGTGTACAATTAGGTACACCTCTGCCTAACCCTTTGCGGATTACAGGCGTGTGTGATTAATTAGATTTTTCCCACAAAAATACAAGTTAGTAAATGTTTCTTTCTTAACAAACGCAGTCACAAAATATAATAGAGTATTTTTTTCCAGGAATATATGTATAGGTAAGTATCGGTCATATTATGTTTGAAACGTGTCGATATATGTTCGCCTAGTCCCATGAGATGTGACACTGTTATCGTGTCTACTAACTATCAAATGGCATGTCATGTATAACATAAAATAATATCTGACTAACCGTCTGTTGTTATTGATCTGCAAAGGACGAGCCCATTTAGAAAGGTTTATATTTTATTTCATCAACTGATGAATTGATTTCATGTTTCAAGCTTTCACTGTTTAAAACTAAACTTATATTGCCACATATCATGCGATATCATGTGTGTGTGGGAGTGTCAGACAAAAGTTTGCATAACTCTTTAATTTATTATTATATTTGCTCGATAAAACCATGTCTTGTTAGTTATTTATAAACATATTGCTCCGTGTCAAACTGTCAAAGTTTTTGTTAAGTATGAGAACAATCACAAAAAAGTTAACTTCACTCTTGACTCAAGATTTCTTAATATTACATAAAACCAACACCGATACTTATCATATATGTAGTATCATAAGAATAAAAAAAAATGAATATTTCTACAATCAGTTATTCACCTTCAATTCTTATTACGTCACATCATAGCGCAATAATTGCAACCGATACGCAATAAACAATGAAAACAATCAAATCTCTACTTTATCAGTTAAACAAATTAATCGGATTAATTTGACATTTACAAAACTGACAAACTGGTTTTACACCGGTCAAATAAATACGGATTGAATGAAACTGCATGATTGTTTTGTTTTACAATTTATTTTAATTGTGTCACAGTAATCGCTTTAATGACTTTAACGGTCTTGTATGTTTAATAAGCTTTCGCTTGTGATAAATTACATCCCTTAGTTAATGACGAGAACGAGGACTGCCCCGTTGGTCAAGTGGTTGCAAGCGCGACTGCTGAGCATGAGGTCCTGGGTTCGATTCAAACCAGGTCGGGCAAAGTGCTATTGGGTTTTTCTATCAGGAATTTCTCAGTAGCAGCCACGGAGTCTGGATTTGTGCCCGGTTGATGGCAATAGGCTCGCCCCCTATTACATGGGACTTAAACATAACTGGCGAAATGTGGGTGTACTATTAGGTACACCTCTGCATAACCCTACGGGGATTACAGGCGTGGTGTTATGTTATGTTTAGTTAATGACTCCTCATCTTTCTCTTGCCCTTTTAATTCATTTGGTGTTGCAGCATGTCTTCTTCTTCCATAGTTCTCTATTACTCGTCATCTCATCACATATCTCCTTTCGTGCCATAACATCCTTCATATAGTCCATCCATCGTTTCTTTGGTCTTCCTCTACTCTTATACCCACCCAAATTCATACTCAAAACTTTCCTCACGACATTTTCCTTTAATAAATGATTCACGTTCGATAGAATCTTTGCCCAAATCTACACTCTCACACCCGTATCTACGATTTTGTTTAAACATAGATACGGGTGTGAGAGTTTAGATTGATAAATGATTCGCGTTCGAAAGAATCTTTGACCAAATCTACACTCTGACACCCGTATCTACGTTTTTGTTTAAACATAGATACGGGTGTGAGAGTTTAGATTGATAAATGATTCGCGTTCGAAAGAATCTTTGACCAAGTCTACACTCTGACACCCGTATCTATGTTTTTGTTTAAACATAGATACGGGTGTGAGAGTGTAGATTGATAAATGATTCACGTTCGAAAGAATGTTTGCCCAAATCTACACTCTCACAGCCGTATCTACGTTTAAACAAGTCAAAGTGCTTACTTGAGTAAAAGTCATTATTTAAGATACGATTTTTATTCTATAGTTAAGTAATTTCTTGAAGTTAGAACTGTCAAAAGTTAGAATTGTTAGCTTTGCTTTCTTTGACGGTGACTTAGTTTAAATTCTTGTCTATTTCATAAAAATTGTTTGCATAAGTAATTACATAAACTGAAGTCATTACTTTAACTTGACTTTATAGGATGTAAACAGACTCTTAATGAAGCCGAAATTCACTTGTTCTCCCCATCATTACGATCGTTGTTTTGTTTTAGACCATACCTGGGAAGCTTCTAGTTACGGAGATATTGGGGGTCAAAGTTCCAACTTCTTCACAAGTTTTTTTTTTTTAAAGACTTGTTTTAATGTTCGATTTTTACTTTAAACATCTCCAGGACCCCTTAATAATCAATCCATCCATCAGCGCAATGTTTTGAAAGCGTTACATTGAGTCCTACTGTAAAACGGGATTTTTCAGCCCAAAAAAAAGTTGTTTCCCAGCACTAATTTTTGCGTAAAGTTACTAGTTTGATGTTCATAATGCTTGGTTGACGGCTTCGTGAAGAGTTCTGTTTACACCCTGGGTGTGAGACATTCACATAGTTTCCATTTGGTTAAATTCAGTATCTTGCCTCGTTACACGCCAGTCTACCAAGCAGTCATGAAATTGCTTCTCACTTGAATATTGATATTGTGGTAATAAAGTTAGCAAAATTTGCAGTAGCTAGAGTAGAGACCGAATGATATGCTAAGACTAAACACATCGCAATTTAGTGATTGTGTTATTAATTGTTTAAAATATTAATTTTGATTTTTGATGAGCACCACCGGATTTGTTTCAAACAGGATAGGCGTTAAAAGCTTAATGACATAAATTTAATACTAGCTGTGCGCTGCGGCCTTCAACTGTGTCTAAGTTTTAAAAAAAATTATTACTTCCCTATTTGAATCGAATTTTGTTAATAATTTCAATGGTTTTAATTTTTTATACGGAACCCTAATCCTATTTCTAAAATAAAAGTAGCTTACGTTACTTTTTATTACACTAGCTATCTGCCAGTAAAAGTCCCTTTAAAATCGGGGTAGCCGTTTAGGAGATTAACCGGAATAAAAAAAAAAAAACAAATGTTAGAAGTACCGTATCTTCATATACATTCAGTCAAAAACTGTTATTTTTTATTTTTATTTAGATTAGATTAAAATTATTATATACATACATGCAGTAGCTATAGTATAACCAATACAATCAACATCGATACATTCGGATATCAGTAAAAATACATCATAATCCGTCATGAAGACGTGAGAAACGTATCCGAAAAGGAATTTTCTTCAGGCTAGTTGGCGGTTCAGATCAATCTTCGGATAGCATTTGTATCGTATTCTCGGAGTTATGTCTCGTGTTGTTTTTGTATGTATTCGGTTTCTTTACACACGTTGGAGCATAATAGCACTTTAGGGTTGGTAGACATGAGTCGTGACTAAAATTGCTTCTTTTGTTATTTTAGGAAAATATTACAGGATGAAACGGATATTGAGATACCATTATAATGTAAAAGGAACAAGGAATTAGAGGTTCCTGGGAAACAAATCTCTTATTTTTAGTTCACATTTTAATCTTAGTATCAATCTGTAACCGTACCGCATTATTGACCGTCATTTTTAGGGACCCGTACCTTTTTTGAAAAAACGGAACCGTTATAGGATCACTCAGTTGTCTGTCTGTCTGTCTGTCTGTCCATCTGTCACAACCAATTTAATGTAGACAATATATTCAGCAATTTCCCTCTACAATCCGGCACTATACATACTTTTTTTAGTTACCATAAACAAATTTGGGTCAGATTTAAAACAACTTACGGAATTTAAACGATTGACGTACGGAACCCTCTAAACGCGAGTCGAACTCGCACTTGTCCGGTTTGACAAGCTTTTGATGTTGAATAGTTGAATAGTCAAAATCTATTTTGACGTTGGCGTTTTTAATTGGCTTTCAGATATGCCACGGACTATCTATAATCAGGATGGTGCTTATATAGTCAATGGCAATTGACTATTAAACGCAACTTGATAATAATTGTGTACACTTTGCTAAGACCTCTGGGCAAAAAGGGGTTGCAATTACTGCATTATAAGTAGTTAGTTACATCCGTAACCTGATGTTCATCATCATCATCATTTCAGCCCGTTGCTGTCCACTGCTGAACATGGGCCTCCCCAACGTGTCCGGTCCAATGCCACCTGCATCCAGAGACACCCTGCAGTTTCTACAAGGACATCGGTCCATCTGCAATGGCCTTCCCACGCTGCGCTTTCCAATGCCTGGTCTCTACTCCAGTATCTGTTTTCCCCATCGGCCGTCCGATCTTCGCGCTATGTGGCCTGCCCATTGCTACTTCAGCTTTTTTATCCGCTGGGCTATGTCGATGACCTTGGTTCGTCTACGGATTTCCTCATTTCTGATTCTATCACGTAGAGAAACGCGTATAAGGCCTATTGTGAGAGACCACGTTTCAGATCCGTAAGTCATCACTGGTAACACACATTGGTGTAACAAGCTGATATGAATGTATTTAAAATACTTTAGGCAAGATATTACATTTGTATCGATTTCCATAAACAATCATGCCAATAGACACACTTATCGAGTAGTTAAAAAGTAACAGTCCATACTCGGAAATAATTTTTCTGAATTAAAATACACAGAAGCATTTCGTTTGGGTTTTATTCGCGCACCAGTAGTTTTCTATTCGCTTTGAATACATGATTTATAAAAATAGTGAAAACACTCGAATTTATATCGATACCATCGCTTCTGCCTTGTCTATGGTAGTTAAAAATTAACGACGCAGTTTTCGTATAAACCTGTAGTTTGCCTTACGAAAACTCGTCGACTGTGTGACATTACACTCATTACTTCTGTTTCACATTGCTGATATTACTATTTCGATAGAATTGGTGATAATAATAATACTAATATGGGGGCTTAGATAATTATGTGGTTATCGCTTTCAAAGCGTTTCTTATTTCGGTACGCTTTTAGGTGGCTTACGTCAATCCAAAAAAAAAATAACTTTTCTAACCCTCTAAGGTGGATAACATGTTTCAGATAGAGTTATCATTAGTATAAGGGTTCAATAATGAAACTGAACGTGATAAAATGTCCAATTTACAAGTTGCTTTGAAAACAGATTTATGTGAAGGTAAATAAGTTAGTTATAAAGAGAATCTCCTGTTAAAATATCAACAAGTTAGAGTTTTAAAGGAATTGGCATAAAAAAGCCTTAAAACCCTCGACACAAACACTATACCTACATGGCTGTACGTATATAGGAACCCGCCCGTATTATGAACAACATCAGATAAAAGTAACTGCCCATTCAGTTTAATCAGATCACATTTTGGTGACGCTTATTTCTGTGCCGTTACGCCAGAGGACAGTAGCTTATTCAAAACATACTGCTATCACTAAGCACAACCAAGCTTGCAATAGTGCTTGTAATTTCCTGGCACGGGATACAGGCCTCTTGTCTTATAGAGACGGAACAACCATTAATCACCACTTATTTAGACTTTAACATAACATCACGCTTGTAATCGCCGTAGGGTTAGGTAAAGGTGTACCTAATAGTACACTCACATTTCGCCAGTTACGTTTTAAGTCCCATGTGGTAGGGGGAGAGCCTATGGCCATCAACCGGGCACAAATCCTTTAAAACTAATATAATTGAACGTTATGGTTGTTAGTCAATATATCAATTGCTGAACAGATTTGGATATGGCACGGAAGACACAAATACCATAATATACAGATTGTAGTCAGATACTTAAAAGTCTTACTAAGGGGTACTGGACTGGAGGTCTGCCCCGCTTGGGCGGAGCACCGCCGTGTCCTCGTAGCGGCAATCGGCGGCAGCGACCTATCGCGTCCGGCCCTGGTCCAAGCCATGGTCCGGAGCGAGAGGGAATGGGACGCCGTCACCTCTTTCTGCGAAGGAGGTGACGGCGTCCCATTCACGGTGTCACGGTGTCATACATTGACGGCGTCCCAGCAGTCATGCTAGAGAAGGAGGTGGCGGAGCGTGAGAGGGAGAGAACCTCTCGTCCCAGCCGCCGCGGGAGACGTCTCGGGCGTCGGGGTTCACGTGGTGGCTTCCGGCCACCGTAGACGCGGACCTGTGGACGGAGAGTAATGGCCTAGCTCGCCGTCCGTCCGTCTTTTGGCGACAGGCCGTGTAGACGGCGCGTTCGTGTTCCACGCACGCCTCAAAGAGATGTCAGCAAACAGGAAGGGGCCCGCAAGGGCCGATGCCTGCCAGGGCTGCGGGCTGTTCGAAAGAGATACCGCGGCCCTGGAACACAAAGGGCAAGGAAGGAACATGGATGGGTTTTAGTCAGTACAAGTCTGACACTCCCTTCAGCTCTGACCAGAGCGGAAAAAGTCATTTGATGATATCCCATCCGAAAAAAAAAGGGGGTACTTTAATACCCAGTAACTGAATTGTGGAGGTCAGATAGGTAATATTCGCTTATACTATAGTTGTGAAAGAGCTCTAGGCAGATGGTATAATATTGACATAACGGTCCCGCATGACGAGAACCTCGTGAAAGCCCAGAAAGATAAGCAAATCAAGTATCTTGGCTTGGGATGTGGACTCAGCAATCATTGTGCCGACAGTCCATGGCTTAACTGCCAAGAGCCTCGACCACCACCTGAGGAGGCTCTCGTTAGGCAGCTGGATCAAGGGCTTGATTCAGAAAGCGGTACTCCTGGACACGGCTCGTATTGTTAGGAGGTTCCTCTCTCTGGAGCCCTGACGACCGGCAACCTGGACCTTGTTCCTGATGCCGATGGGCCATCTATTTTTTTATATTTTTAAATGTTTTTGTATAGTTCTGTTTTTTTTTTTAATATTTAAAAACTTATAAAATAAGAAAAATGATAAATAAATGAAATAAATACGATTAATATGAGTTCGCCAAGATGTGTGCTCCCATTTTAGTAATTTTGCAACGAGAGTTTTAATAAAGTATTACTGTATCTAAATTACACTGCCAAACCCAGATTATCAGTGTCAAATTACCAGCAGAGTGCTGTATTAATAGCTACCAGATAAAATTTGTCAGGGCTACCCAAATTCTGTTTAATCTGATCACATTTCGGCGTCCCTAACCTCGTGTGGAAACTAATTTGAGTTTCGCATTCAGACCGGCAGGAGTATGCATAACAAATGCTTGGTTTGAGCGATTTATAAAATATGTACACGGTGTCAGATTGCGATTTAGTCATGAATCTTAGGTGATTCAGTGGAGTGTTCTACGCTTGGAATTCATTGTGTTATCACTTTTGTTGCGACTTAGGTGAGTGTTTGTCGAGATATATCTCTTTCATGAAGGGTGTTAAAAGACTCTTAACAAAGCCGAAAGGCACATTCTCTTTCCGTCATTGCAATCATTATTTGGTTCTAGACCATACCTTCTAGTTACGGTGATATTGGAGTCAAAGTTCCAACTTTTTCACAAGTACTTTTTTTAATACATGTTTTTAGTGTATTTTTTTTACTTTAGACACCTTCATAACTCCTGATCTATTCAATTCATCCATCAACACAATGTTTTGAATGCGTTACATTGAGTCCTACCGTAAAATGTGACATTTCAACGCAAAAAAAAAGTAATTTCCCAGAAATATTTTTTGCGCAAAGTAACTTAGTTAGATGTACAGAATGCTTGGTTGACGGCTTCGTGAAGAGTCCGTTTACACCTTATTGAATTACAAAAACCAGTGCAGGTTTGTATAAACACATGCCTTTGAGTAATTGGTAGGATAATATGCTGGCAACCTCAAGTTGTTTCATTAGTTAACTTCGCCATTTTGAGAGCAGTGGTGATGAAATAAATTACAAAAAGTAAGTTGCCTAACATCGTGAGGAAACCGGCATGTCCTAGAACCAAAAATTCGAAGACATGTGACATCTACCAATCCGCACTGGGCCCGCGTGGTGGATTATAGCCCATTCCCTCTCATAGAGAGGAGGCCTGTGTCCCAGCAGTGGGAACATTAAAAGGCTGGTGATGATGATGATGATGAAGTTGCCTGGCTTGGTCTAACCTACAAGTCATAAGACTGGGTAAATAACACTGAACCACCACTATTCTTTATAATATAGTAGCTTATGCCCGTCGGCTTCGCACGTGTGGAGCTTGGCCCTGGGGATCGTTCTATCTGGATTAAAAGTTTCCTTTTTCTAAATCCAGGATATTAGCTATCTGTGTCAAATATCCTAATCCGTTTAGTAGTTTTTGCGCGAAAGAGTAACAAACATTCATCCAGCATTGAGCACCTCCATCTTTATAGAAGTCGGTTAAAAAACTGGCTAAGTGCGAGTCGGACTCGTGGAAGAATTCCGTACCATAAACCGAAAAAAACACGTTTCTTGTTTGGTAGCCCCCTTTAATTATTAAATAATTTATATTTTTAGATTTTTTTTAATAAAACGTTGCCCCACACTAGGAATTTCTCCTGTATCGTGAGTGCGTTCACAAACATTTAAACTCACATACACAAACAGCCAGACCCGGAACAACTATCTGTAGGCCATACAAATATTTGTTCCGTGCGGGGAATGAACCCGCGACACGCAGCGCAGTAGTCAATCGCTCAGCCACTGCGCCAACCGTGCCGTCGTGTTGTTATAGCGGCAACAAAAATACATCATCTGTGAAAATTTCAACTATCCAGCTATCACGGTTCATGAGATACAGCCTGGTGACAGACAGACAGCGGAGCCTTAGTAATAGGGTCCTGTTTTACCCTTTGGGTATGGAACCCTAAAAATAAAGATTTGTACTCATGCCTACTAATGACTTTCTTTTTCTTTTACAGGGCGTGTTCAAAAATGATTTCTTATTAGTACTTTATTACGTTTTTCAAAGTTGTCTCCAACGTAGGTAATGGAATATGAAGTATCGTTTTCAAGTCGTTACGCTGATTATTAATTTTTAATAAGAACTAAGTAGGTATCATCAACCAGGTTAATTGCTGTAGTGACAGTAATTAACCTGAATCCATATTGATGATCAAGATTTATAATTAAAAACGCCTACCTACTTGGTATTAAACTTAGACAGTTTAATACCAAGTACGCATAAATAAAACGAATTTGAAATTCTGGCTTGTAAAAACTTTTAGTAAATCTCTAAATTAGATCTTTTAAATTATAATACCAATTATTAATGATGCTACTATACAAATAATTTTATCTTAAAATTAAATTTTTGACCCTAATTAAAATACTAAATGAAAGGACAAAGTAAACATACTCAAAACTTATTATTTTCATTTAGTTTGTGTAGCAAAAAAAAACGGATAATAATTAAATTTTATGGAACTTAAACAAACCCATTTATATCACTTGGAATTATTTTAAAGTTTATTTTATGAAAACTATAATAATATCTTGGGACAACCAACACACCGCCATCTGATCCCAAACTAGGCAGAGCCTGTACTATGGCAACCAGACAACTGATAAACATACTTATATATTTCTAAATACATACATATTATAAAAAAAATTACACCCAGATACAGAACAAATAATCGTACTCATCGCACAAACATTTATCCTGTGTGGGAATCGAACCCACGACCTCCGTCCTAGCAGTCAGGGTCACTAACCACTAGACCAACAGGTCAATCAAGCCAAGTCCAGGCCAGTCAAGTCACTATGAGCGTTCTCTTTAGTTTCTGTAGTCTTTTTATTTTTATATCTACTTAGATATTAATTGTTCTAAACTTATACCCATTGATAGGGTGGCAGCAGTTTGAAAATTACAAAATACTGTTAAAAATCAGTTTTTTTACAACTCTGTTGAAACACTTACTTTCAGAACGTAACACAGGCCTCGTGTCAGCGACTTATCAACAAATCTCTCCCGTGAGACAATGTCGAGTGAAAAGTTCACTTTACTTATTGTCACTCAACAGATAATGAACACATAGTAGCGGTAACCAGGTCGTTGTGCTGGCGCCGCACGCGACCTACCCTTATTACGACAAAAAAGAAAAACAAATGCCAACCAGCTACTCGCTACCTCCTACGTGCTCCAATACAGAAAGGCAATTTACATTTTTCTAACAAAAACTCGACAAAACAAACGTAGTGCTGAGGTTTTAATAAGAACCGACTGAAAACTTAAAGATCCTTTCAAATACGATTGTTCTACTTAGCTGGGTAATAGCCCCTCTAATCCAAAATACGTTAATTCCTACCCCAATACCAACTCTATTACTCGATCGTTAGAGTTCATTGTTTCACGACTAACGATCGAGTTAAGACTTTCTGTCAAAATTAAATAGAATTAAAGTAGCAGGTGGAATTATTTCTATTGTCATTTCAACAAGGTTTGAATTAAAATAATAATACCAATCGTTTTTTAGGAAGAATGTTACACTTGTCGAGTATAATAACTGCGTAGTAATTTTCATTACTTTATTTTGGTAATTATAGTAAGTCGTCCCGGTAATAATTAATTACAGCAAAGTCGCTGCTTTGGATATAATTGCGAAAAAGAAAGACAAAGTTTTATTTCTCTGTTTGTCTTCAGCTTTGTAATTAAATATTCGAGATTGTTCGGAAATGGAGACAGAATAAATAATGATGTTTCTGTGAAGAATATCTAGGTACTGCATATTGCTGTGTTTGAATAAACAAGTCAGTGTTTTGGTGAATGATAAAGGACAATGGACGAAGAGCAAGGAGTATGTGATGTAAGGATCGTAACAGGTGTTATACTGTAGTTTCTGCCTATGTCTGTGGAAAAAAAAGCGTGAATTTATGTATTTATATACACAGAAACGGTGACACGGCTGGCGCAGTGATTGAGCGATTGACTGCTGCGCTGCGTGTTACGGATTCAATTCCTGCACGGAACAAACATTTGTATGGCCTATAGGTAGTTCATCCGGGTCTTGTTGGTGTGTACTATGTGAGTTTAAATGTTTGTAAAACGCCATTACGATACAGGAAAAAAAGCCTGGTGTAGGTAGATTTCGAGTGCCCCACTCCTGGGCAAAGGCCTCCCCCCATTCCTTCCACTTAATACTGCCTTTATAGGGCTACAAAATATTTATGTAGAAGAAAAATATAACTATAGGCCATGAATACCTACTCTAAAGTACGGGGAAGTAACCATCCTTAATCCGGTAGCCTTTTACAAAGCAGCCACGAGCCCCTCAATGGAGGTAGAAGAATGTCAAATGATAAAATAGAACGATTTCTGTGTAAGCTCACCATATAAGTTATCGAAACTCTTATCCCTTCCAAATCACATGTATTCTTTTTGTCGATATTCGCAGAATTATTCCCGATCCAATTTCGAGCTTATTTATTTTCCTTTTACCTGGCTGGTGCAGTGATCTGTTTGAACATATCGGTATTAGTTTTATTTCTTTTTCTCAAACCGGTATGGACATTTTGGACGGTACGGACTTGCTGCGGACAGCGGACACTGACAGATACTTCAGGGCATTATTCATCAGAGTCCGGTATTCAGAGCCGCGTACGCAATTTTAGATTTTGAATCGTGTTAAAAAGTGTGTGGGTAATTTACGTTCACAAAGATTGCACATTCAACGGCCATCATTCTTATTTCTAAAATACATAGCTTTTCGGTTCTAGAACAATAGGCTTTTTTATAATTCGGACTAGCATAAAAACTTAAAACAACTCACCTATACAACGGTACATCATTCTTGTACCACACGACGAGGAGTAGCGTATCCGAGGCCTGTGTGGTGCGAGTGTCACACGGCAGTGTCGCGTCACCGCCCGACACAGCTGACACTTTCACTATGTCTAGAGACTCCGCTATGACACTCGGCGTCGGCCGGAGACCTGTTGACAATAACCGTTTGTGAGGTTATAATATTTCTAATGTTTGTCAAAGGAAAGCTTAAAAAGATTGTCGTATCAAAAATTGTTTGCTAAGACGAGTAGCCTCACACATTCCCAAGGAATGATAAAGGGTGTAAACAGACCCTTAACGAAGCCGAAAGGCACTTGTTCTCCCTGTCATTGCGATCATTTTTTTGTTCTAGACCATACCTGGGAACCTTCTAGTTACGGAGATATTGGGGGTCAAAGTTACAACTTGTTCACAAGTTATTTTTTTAAATACATGTTTTAATGTAAGATTTTTACTTTAAACACCTCCAAGACCCCCTTACTATTCAATTCATCCATCAGCACAATTTTTTGAGTGCGTTACATTGAGTCCTACTGTAAAACGCAATTTTTCAGCCCAAATAAAAAAGTCGTTTCCCAGCACTAATTTTAGCGTAAAGTTACTTAGTTTGATGTTGATGTACATAATGCTTGGTTGACGGCTTCGTGAAGAGTCTGTTTACACCCTGTATACTTAATTTCAATTTTATGTGTGAGAGAGCGTGGCAATAGTTTTCAGATGACATTATTTTTACTGAAATATAAAATGTGACCATTTTATGACGCACAAATACTCTGACATTGAAAAAAGATAAAAGTATGTTTCCATAGAGCTATATTATCTACACTTGAAAATTGATGCGGAATGGGGAGTAAGGACAACACAGAAAGTAATTAAAACAGCAAAAAGTACAGCTGAGTAAATCAAATAAAACTGGATAAAAACAGTGTTGTTGGTCGTATCTCCATAATTTAAAATTAAAAGATACGCTGTCTTATTGATGGATCTACAACAGATGTTTTCAGCTAAAAGGGTTTTTTTTTTCTCGCGAATGCCATGACGATTGACAACACTTTCTGCATGTGCATATTTTTCCAGGCGCCTTGTGCTACATTTTGAATCCAAGCATGTATTTAGTTTAACGGAATTATAATCAAATATTTCTGTATTTTATTAGGAGGAGCTCGTAGCTAAATAATAACAGCCGCTCGAGTCGATCTTTAGGTTAAGCCGCGCTTGCCTAGGTTGGTCTGTGGATGGGTGACCACCCATTACATACTGAGTTTCCTCCGTGCCTTGGAAAGCACGTAAAGCCGTTGGTCCCGGCTGTCATTTGAAGATCTTTGACAGTCGTTAAGTAGTCAGTGGCCCAAAAAAGTTTGACAGCCAGTCTAACCAAGGGGTATCGTATTACCCAGTACTAACTGGGTTGTGGAGGTCAGATAAGTAGTCGCTCCATGTAAAATACTGGTATTCAGCTGCATCAGGTTAAACTGGAAGCCGACCCCAACATAGTTGGGAAAAGGCTAGGTAGATGATGACTTCTATATTTTATTACGATTATAAAAGAAAACATTGTTAGACGACCACGAAAAAATAATTAAATGTCAGCAAGTCAAGACAATGCAGTATTAACTGTACCAGCAAGAAACACAGAACGAATAGTAAGTAATACTTCCATACCGTACCGATCGAAACTTGGCACAGCACCCCGCAGGTTTA
The DNA here is from genome assembly GCA_950005105.1 of Lycophotia porphyrea. Taxonomy (NCBI): domain Eukaryota; kingdom Metazoa; phylum Arthropoda; class Insecta; order Lepidoptera; family Noctuidae; genus Lycophotia; species Lycophotia porphyrea. Next base: position 1,643,654 of record OX465392.1, read on the forward strand.
CGTCACCCAAGTTAATAACTCTATTATTTTTCTGTCGAAAATGAAGCGAAGCCAATACGGAACCCTGATAAACTTTTATTCCAGTAATAGAAAAAATCCACGCTGTTATTTTGATTGTAACTTTCTGGTTGAAAAATAAATATAGTTATGAACGGAACTTGCATGTCATTTTATGTTATTAGTTGGTCTGTAACTATTGTTCTGTCGTGTTTTTAATGTGAATTGATTGGGTTTGTTAATTATATAGGACGTCCCAGCCGTATAAAAAGACATAATTAACAGTACCTACTACCTACATACATGATGTATCTATGTATTTTTCAACACACTTGCTCATAAAATGGCTCTAATTTCACCGCAATTTGGCACATAATGACACGTCCTGTAATCAAACTGTAAGTTTTTGATTGCTATTATTGACAAGTGAGTTACAGGGTTTTTTATTTTATTGGTTGAGTTGCTTTGTTCTTAAAAAAGTTTCGATACTAAAAAGATCGTGTTCAATAGTACAAATAAATTAATTCTCTTCACAAGTGTGTTGAAAAACGTTGTATGACACACGTGTGTATTGATGATTACCGTCCTCGGCTCTCTTAAGACCCTCACCTGCGCCTCAGCGGTAATCACCAACATTACACACTTGTACCATAATGTACTATTATATCAGTTTATTTTTGAAACTGTCAAAGGTCGAATGCTTAAACCTAGGCAAGATCTTTATCACTACTATTCTTGGAAATATTGAACTAAAACATCATTATTATTATTTTTTATTGAAGGAAAATATCGTTACTATTAATTATTATTTATTTATAACTCGCTTGTTGGTCTAGTGGTCCCAATCGCGGCTGGTGAGGATGAGGTCCTGAGTTCGAATCCCGGGTTGGGCAAATTGTTAGTGGGTTTAAAAAAAAAAAATGTATTTATTTATTATCAGGCAGGCAGTTGACACCACTGATAACTGCCTTGTTTCCAACTAGATTTTTTCTTGCAGTATAATAATAATATTATGTTTGCATAGTCAGTTTTTAAATTGGTATACATTTTGGTCTGAGATTACAATCTTCTGAGAAAATATTCCTATACCGTGTCCTAGAACTAGCCTAAGATTTAAAGATATTCTTCAAAGGGCACTGGGCCTGCGCGGATTTAGGCCCACCCCATCTCGCACAGAGAAGTTACGTATCCCATCAGTGGGCACGAAAAGGCTGATTAATTATGAATGACCTTTTAACCAGCTTGATTGGATACAAAATGTCAATCAATACAAGTCATGATTTCAATGGTCCAAAAAGGCATACACAAAGAAAAATATGCAAATATGGCATCCTCACTTAACAAACGCGAATCATGATCAGCCAGTAAGAATTTCGCGACTCGATTTCCTTTAGAAATCGTTCGCGAAATTCGAATTGTTCGTTCCCAGTGAATACCAAGCGCGTGACAAATGGCCCGATTAACAATCGTGGGTCCCGAAGAAGAGATGGTGCGACTAACGATGCAATATATCAAAGGATTTTTCTTAACGCTGACGAGTCTCTCCAGTTATTTGCTTGTTAAATATTAATGTGATCATAACCGTAATGCCTTGAAGATCGTGCTGACTTGGGGTTGTGGAGACAGAGTTTATTATTTGAGTTGAGTCATGTTTTATTTGATCGAACTTTTATTCGTTTGACGTGTAACTGTTTCACTACATAATCATAAGGTACATAAGCATAGTCAGAGGCCCATCGGCGGCATAAAAACTCTGACACCCTAGTGTTAGAGTTTTTATGCCGCCGTTGGGGTTAGTGCTTAACCTATTAAGCACTAACCACGCAAAAAAGAATGAAGGTACATATTTTAAGTGTTATTCTTATTAGACGGGGTCGCGGCAAACCGAGGAGAAGATGGCGGGACGTCTTGGATGGCTTCCTCGCAAATTGAAGAAGCGAAGGCGAGAAGAAGCACACCATCGTGAGAGGGGAGGCCTTTGCTCAGGAGTGGGATAGAATGGGCTAATAAAAAATAAAAAAACTCAAAAAAAAAAAACAGATAAACTTGCAAGATGTTCAAGGTAGGTCTTACTTTGAACATCTTGCAAGTTTAGGATTTTAACCAACTTCCAATATCGATTAATTTTGAAGGTACACCGAGTCAAAATCGATGCTAAAATTACTAAACTGCTGCCTACCTTTCTCTTGATTATGTTAGAGCCGGCTTTCAGTCAACCGATTGCAGATAAATACTAGTTTGAGGAGGGTGAAGATCAGGGTGTAATGCTCTTCATCCCCCATAGAAAAGGGAGGATCTTCCGACCAGACGGGTGTTGTGTCTGGTGGGCTGCTGCCCGATTGTTGTTGTCGAGTTTTTGTATATACTCTTAAGTCGCGGATAACTTTAATTGCGCGATGTAGAATTTCGTTGGTTAGTTCGTCCACTCCGTCATAGATGTCGCTGTAGTACTTTTTGTTCTATGATACTTAATACTTTTTATAGTGCTGCTACATTAGTATTTGAGGAGCTCGTGGCTAAGTAATAACAGCCGCTCGGGTCTATCTTTAGGTTAAGCCGTGCTTGCCTAGGTTGGTCTGTGGATGGGTGACCACCCATTACATACCGAGTTTCCTCCGTGCCTCGGAAAGCATGTTAAGCCGTTGGTCCCTGCTGTCATTTGTAGAACTTTAACAGTCGTAACAGAGTCAGTGGCCCAAAAAGTCTGACAACCAGTCTTACCAAGGGGTATCGTATTACCCAGTAATAACTGGGTTGTGGAGGTCAGATAGGCAGTCACTCCATGTAAAATACTGGTATTCATCTGCATCCGGTTAGACTGGAAGCCGACCCCAACATAGTTGGGAAAAGGCTAGGCAGATGATGATGACATTAGTAATTTGCATGAAGTGATTGCCATTCTGACCTCTGCAACCCAGTATTTGTTGGGTAACACGAGAGTCAAGACTCCGATAAACTATGACTGAAGTAACCACCACGTCTTGATGTTCAAGGCCAAATTGACACTAAAGAAAATACCAAAAATGTCGCTTATAACACTTATAATAACTACGTCAGTTTCATGCACCATCTCCACCAAAACATTTCATTACACTTACGAACTCCGATTTGATGAACGAAACATACTAAACAGTAATAAATAACACCAATTACATTAGCGGCTTCACTACCGTCAAAACGCTGTAGTTTCCACCCGAAACGCCACCTCTAAAGGAAAATACGAGAACCATACGTACATACATAAAAGCCGACAACCTATTAATAGTCTTAATGGAGTTTCTGTCTATAAATGTCTGTTCACCTCGATAAACTGGTGATATATATCTGCCTTGTAAAACAGTACCTACCCATGTATCTATAAAATAAGTGGGTGTATCAATTTAGTGTGGGAACCTCGAGGATTACTACCAGTTCTGCGATTGTGTGAATCTTCGTCGCGTGTTAGTGGGGTGTATCATTAGCTGGGCTTTGGGTGTGAAATATACGTATTAATATAACTAAATAGACCAATATATATGAACCTGGTTTAAGGTTCTTCTCTATGCCTGCCAGGGCTGCGGGACTGTTCGAAACAGATACCGCGGCCCTGGAACACAGAGGGCAAGGAAGGATCATAGATGGGTTTTAGTCAGTACAAGTCTGACCCTCCCTTCCGCTCTGCCCAGAGCGGGAGAAGTCATTTGATGACTTCCCATCCGAAAAAAAAAGGTTCTCCTCTATTTTTGACGCTTTTCAAGGTTAGTACAAGTTGTTCTTCTTTGCAATTTCTCATTAACCACCTGGAGTTTGGATGTGTCCGGTTGATGGTAATAGGCAAAATGTGGGAGTAATATTACGATACTCATTATCATCATTCTCCTGCCCAAATTCCATTTTATTTGGGGTGGCTTAGCATGTCTTCCATGCCTTTCTATTACTTGTTATCTCAGCAGTCTAGTTTTTAAACGAAAGCTCAAAATTACGTCTTATTTTTCATCCATCAAAGTCGTCAACATTCTCTTTGATATTTGTGATTATTTTGATAACAACAAAGTTAAACAAGCACCAAAATTTAGTTTAGCCATTACCTTTAAATAAGCTTTCAAACCAGATTATTGTATCCCGATAAATTTATCTTGACGCAACTCAGATTGTACCGGCCTACATCTATATTTAGGCTAAGTGGATTTTGATGAATGTTCTGCCAAACAATTTGTCATGTTCCGTAAGTAAGTTTGACTGCAAGCTTTATAAACTTCTTGTTGTTATTTAGTACTATATCGCTATAGTAACTTAGCCAAACTGACCTTTTATCAGCGACTAGCGGACGTCACGCGGTTTCACCCGCGTAGTTCCCGTTCCCGTGGGAGTACGGGGATAAAATATAGCCCATGTTACTCGCTGAAAATGTAGCTATCCATTACTTAAAGAATTATTCAAATATTTTTAAGTTTGTTTGTTACAAACAAAAATACAAATCTTTCCTCTTTATAATATTAGTATAGAAGATATAAATGACAGAGTATGAGACTACGCTTGCTCTTTATCGATTGGTCATTCAAGATAGTGATAACTCCAAAGTCAAAATATATTGGATTGAAATAAGCTACAAAAAAGTTTAAATTATCAATCTTATTAGGAACCGTGGTAGACGTACGAAACACTTTTTGGGGTTCCGTACCCAAAGGGCAAAACGGGACCTTATTAAAGAAGAACTCCGCTGTCCATCCGTCTGTCTGTCTGTCTGTCCGTCTATCACAAGGCTGTATCTTATGAACCGTGATAGCTAGACAGTTGAAATTTTCTCAGCTGATGTATATCTGTTGCCGCTATAACAACAAATACCAAAAACAGAATAAAATAAATATTTAAGGGGGCTCCCATACAACAAACGTGATTTTATACCGGTTTTTTTTGCTCGATTTTAATATCGGCTACAGGTAGACGCTTGAAATAATCAAATTAAAACAATATAATTATTTAAGGGGGGCCCCCATACAACAAACGTGATTTTTTTGCCGTTTTTGTCTAATGTTATATAGATAATGGTACGGAACCCTTCGTGCACGAGTCCGACTCGCACTTGGCCAGTTTTTTTTTGAGTGATTGCTCTTTTGTCTAGTTCCTCTTGTATGTACAATTGAATAATCATGTATAACAGAAAGGCTCGAAAAAGAAAATATATAAAACAAGATATTAGGGTTCTAGTTCGCTCAAATGAAATTTAATGAGACTTGTTCGTTTTACAAATAAAGAGCCAGAATATCGTGCATAAGAAATAGCAAATTGGCCGTTTATGATTTTAGTCAGGCTTTTAAACATAATAGTTAATTTAGTTAAGAATCCCTTAAAAATAACCCCAAACAAATTGAAATACAAACGCTAAACATAATACCTATAGGAACAACTCATCAAGTAAGCGCTATACCATGTTCCATTTAAAACGAACGAATTCATTGAGTACACCGGCTCCCGTGAGAGTCGACCTTATTTCCACTACATAAGTACCTACATGTCATGGCGGGAATCAAGTCGTGAACTGACGTTAACTCCAACCGATTGTTGTATAAAATGGACAAAGTATAGTTGAGTTATTTGATATTACATTTTCTAGCTAAATCTGTAACGTTTTGGGACGTGTTTGCTGGTTTTGACAGTTTTATGTTGTTTGTTTTGGTTGTTTTAGAGTATTTAGTCACTTATAGTCTATGGCTATCTGTCTAAAGTATTTGTTTTATTGTCTAAAATAACAAAAAAAAAAACATAAAAATCCGACTAAAATAACGGGAAAGCCAAAAACAATCACATTTTAAATGAAACAAAAATTTTAACTCCGGCTCCCCAAAGCCACCATTTTTCTTTGTTTTTTATTTTTATTTTAATGTAGCATGTGAAACTCACGCCCGAAGACGAAGCTAATGACGACGTATAATGTAACCAAATATGTTCATTAGTTTAGGAGTTACGAGGGAACAAAGAAACGGCCTGCAAACAGGTCAAACACATAACCCTCCTTGTGGGCTTCGCCGCAGTCGGGTATAAAGATCGTAAATAAAACAAAAACTATAATTACAAGTAGGGTAAAGAAATAGTCGGCAGCTGTTTATCGTAGCTGTGACAAGAAGACGCGTGGAAACTAAATCAGATATTTTAAACACAGATGGAGAGAAAGTATGTTTACCAGCACGCATAGCATGACTACCGTAGAAAGTTTGGCTGACGGAAGAATCGATAGATAAAATAACTTTCTTTTGATGATCTGTCATATTGTCGACCCTTCTGTCGACAAAACCCGTTTCTACGGTGGTCATGCTACGCATGCTGAACGTTTTTAGATTATAGTCGTCATTCTTCTACCCCTTTTCCAATTGTTTTGGAGTGCAGCATGTCTTCTACTTCTCTATTACTCGTCATCTCAGTAGTCACCGTGACGGGTTTAGATGACACTGTGAATAGACAATATACACTCCAAGTAGAGACCTAAATGCTAGTAGTTACCTCGTCATTATCATCATCAGCATTCCACTGCTGGACATAGGCTTCCTCAATGGCACCCCACTCAACTCGATTCTCAGCAACTCTCATCCAGTTGCTACCAGTCAACCGAGCTTGAGGGCGTCCCACCTTACGTTTGCCGATTCGCGGTCTCCACTCAAGAACACGTCTACCTCAACGGTTATCGGTTCTATGGTTAATATGACCAGCCCATTGCCCCTTCAGCTTACTTATTCTGTGAGCTATGTCGACAACTCTGGTTCTCTGTCGGACCACCGCATTTCGGATCCCTCAGAGAGACTCCGAGCATAGCCCGTTCAATAGCTCGCTGAGCGACCTTGAATTTATGGATCAGCCGTACCGTCAGTGTCCTGTTACTATAATAGTTACCTAATAAGAATTTATATCCCTCTTCTAACCTAAGTATGCAAACGATAAATAGTTTCATGGTTTATGAAACTGAAGACTCTTCAATATTTCAAAGAATTTTAATAAAGCTACACTGCTATCGGACCCTTAAAACAAAACTACCTACTAAGATCTTCTCCAAACTGTCCAAGACTGTGCCCGTTCTAAAAAACTCGAAGCACCTTCGCAGGTATGTCACAAAATTTATTCTGTCACATTTATTTCTAACATAAAAAACGTTATTGGAAAAACGTGTCGAAGTTATGAACCTACGTAAGCACAAAGTGAAATCCGGATCCGGATCCGATATTCAGTGCGTACCGAATTCCGGCGCTAATCGCCTCGTTAGTCACAACGCCACACGGATTATCTCCGGTGGGATAGAACGGGATACCGGAATACATGCATTTACGCAATACCAAGTCTTTCTTTAGGTCATGCCCTAATTGTATTTTAGCAAATTTAAATTTTTAGAGCATTTCATTTTTATGTTGTGAAATTTATTTCATCAAAATCGGTAAGACGTACAGAGCAGTTCGAAGAAATGTGACATCTATCAACGCAGGCTGGGTCTTCGTGGTGGATTATAGCCCCCTCCCTCTCATAGAGAAGAATCATATGACCAGCAGTGGGAACATTTCACAGGCTAATTGTTTATGCTTAGTTTATCTTTAGACCAGTCCGATCCATTATTTTATTTATGTCAATATTCATTTTTAGGACATATTTTATTTCGGGTCTCTTTCGACAAGCTTCCGACGGTTTTCGGCTGTTATTGACAGATTGTTCGGGAGTGTGTTTTGAATTTCACATTATTGAGGTTTGCAAAAATGTGTGTTTTGTTTTTAGATTTATAAATAGTGTCTACAAAGTCCAAAATCGCTTTTTGGGTCTGTTCGTGTAAAGATATCATGCTCTGAGTATACGTAAGTAAGTAAATGTTTTTTGCAAACTATACTTTCAAGTGACAGTTGACAGATCATTGACGTCACAACATGGCGCGATTTCAGTCCTTTTCTCATTTGAAACGCATTCATAATGTATTTTTACAATACACTTATATTTAATTTAGGTAAAACTTTCTGAGACATTGACCGGAGAAAACCGCACGGAGGGAAAAATGGAAGACTGTGGTGGAGGCCTTTGCCCAGCAGTGGGAAACCATAGGTTAAAAAAAAATAAGCAGGATATAAAAGATGATTTGTCAAGTCATAATAACCACGCAAAGCAGGGTAGGGACTCGACTTATTTTATGAAATGTTGTCGCAGAAATATAAGGTCCCATCAAAATAGATGGACAAACTTTTAGAAATCATTCAGACCACCAAAATAAGGACAATGGTAAAAACAAAAGTCGGTTAATAAATAAGAAAAAAGCATTAGATAACTTAGAAGAAAAAAAAACAGTTAACGAAAATACACTAAAAAGGTCGGCAATTTATTATTTTAGATCAAAATAAAATAACTTTAATCCGTGTTTTTTTTGCTTGTATATCTTTGGTAAGACGTACTGGACGCTGTGTTAAAATTTGTCCATCTATTTTAATGGGACCTTATATACCGGCCGAAGGCTTGACAGAAATCCCGTAATGGTCGGAGTATTGGAGCAGTGGTTGAGCTTTTGGCTTGCTGCGTTGTGGAATGCAGTAAATAGGTATGTACTATGTAGTATTCAAACTTTTTGTTACTCTAACAACTAATTTACGGTGATTTTTAAACTCCTAACAAACAATCATAACAAGATTTTCAGAGTTTCAAAAGATTTTGAAATTAAAGCAAAAAAGTGAAAACACGTATTTTTTACTAATTAATAATCTTTTGATCTTTTGGGGGTCGTGAGGAAACTAAAACTTGGCTAGAAAATAAAATCCACAACTATAGTTAGGGGTCCAGTGGACACATTATTATTGGGGGTCGAGGGGCCGAGAGTGGAATAAACGGACAAATTGATTCTTTATCTGCTAAGTCTTGACAATTACATAGGTAATTACTAACTCATATTAAACACAAACAATCAAACTACATTCTCATTGTATTTGACTCTTCAAATGATTTGTACCTATATTTTAGTCCTTTCAACTTTTCCGACAACATTTCCCGAGGATTCACTTCATATTCATAAATCAGGTACCATAGTACGTATTCAGGTAATATCAAAAATATTAGTTTTTCCAGTAACGCAGAGTCTACGGTTGCCTACAAAATGGACGAGTATAGTGTATGAACTTCGAAATTTGAACTTTATGGCCGTTAAAAGCAAGCGGCCATATTTATTCATAAACCAGTAATGTATTTCAACTTTGCGAGTTAATATTGGGAGTGGGTTTACCGTTCATAAAAGTACCGTTCACTTAAAACTGATTATGTCAGCCATTATAAAATGGCGTCATATTAGCCAATGTATCGACGGAGGGACTTTAATCTTCACCCTTGTTCTTTTTGAAGAGCCGAGCAGAGGTAATTTTATAGGTACCTACACAGTACCTTCAATGAAAATGGCATTGAACTTACTTTAAAAAACGATTTTATCATTTATTGTACTTTGATGTAAATAGTCTTCAAGCTATATTGGTTGGTTTAATAACTAAATAACTGAACTTAGTATAGAAGATTATTACATGTTATTGTAAGTATTACTATTTTTAACGTTTTTCATAGTTTTATTTTGTTATAATTTTAATTTTAAAACCGCACTATCGCATTAGGGATACACCTGTAATGATTTCTTGTAAGGGAGATCTTAATAAATAAATAATAACATATGTAGTACCTGCATTTTTGAAGAGATAGAAATTAAATAAAGAAAACATGATCAGAAAACTTAAATCTAAACAAGAAAAAAAATGTAGGTATACAATATCTATATTCGCCTTGTCGGAAGACAGATTCTCAAATAAAACACAACATAATATCTACTCTTCACAATCCCATATTGGATCAAACACAAAACCATGTATTCTCGCCAGATAAAAGTTGCATTTTCTACCTTTTGTGCTGGGGACAGTAATAAAACATTGCATGAAAGAGAATTACATGAAAAGTAATTAATTTTATATTTTTTATACTTTCTGCAACTAAAATCCTTTGACGATGACAAATGCAATAATAAAGAGCAAACAATTTTATTATGCATGTTTACAGTGTTTAGTAAAGTACAGCATTTTATTTTTATTTGTGAACTTTTGTGAACAACGGCTTGGAGTAAAATGTGAACCAGATAAAAGTACACAAGAGTTTGTAAATACCTGCTGGCTTATTTAATTAATAATATTTTTGGTGGAGGGAGTTCATTTGAGTGGCTCTCATTTCAATATTACTACAGCGTTCACTTTGGGAGTAATAAATAGCAAAGTTGAGGACCACTTCTAAGTCGAGCAAACTTACCTTGCTTTCAGTTTTAAAGTCGGCTGAATGGACGTTACGTTGACGTCACGCATTTGTGGTAAGGCTTCAGGCTAGCATTTTTTCTTGACTGCTTTGGCAGATCTAGAAAGATATTTGTAACGTTTCTACCGACTATCACCAACTCACACAAAAACGCCAGTATCTAAAAACTGATTAGCATATATAACCAGTTTTATTTTAACACAAATTCGATTCCACCAGTGTGGAGGCCTTACAAGTTCGCGTGCGGAATTCACGGGCTTTTTTTCACAAGTACCTATGTTTTGTGATACGTGACGGGGCCAAATTGGAGGGGAAAATTTGCCAAGAACACGTAATGTCTGAATTGTGACTTTGACGTTCGTAATATAGAGCGAAGTTTCAAGTGTTGGTTGTCTGGGAGAAATCGATGGCTCTCGACGACGTCGAGAACGATCCTTGTATTCCGTGTGCGCGGATCTTTACTAGCTCAACTGTACCTACGATTCCAGGGCTTGGTTTATTTTGAGGGACGGAATAAACTGAACCTTTGGCTTATCCTATTCTGTTTTCATGTCAAGTGCTTCGGAGAAAAGACTTCAGTCTTCATCTTGAAATTAATGTCAAGTACCTAAGTCAATAACGGTACGCGTATCGTGTTCCTCTCGGAGCGTAATACAATATTTTTATTTACAACATGTGGGTTTCATTACAACCTACTTTCCGTTTTGACTAAACATTATTTAACTCGAAGTTTAGGACTTAAGATAATAATGTTTTTACTAGGAACCTGCAGGATATGAACGGTGTACAGATTAGTCATATTTTTTTGTATCTGATAACGCTGTTTCGAATAACAAGCCAGGTTGAAAGAACTGAACATATAATAGCTAGTAAAAATTGTTGGAGCAAGTTCGAGCAGCACACTGAGGGCATTTGCGTAGGAGTTGGATTGTGAGCCACCTGTACATTTGCTGTAATGGTTTTTGTGAAACCTTTTTTTCAATAATTTTCTTTGTGACTTTTATTTGTTGGTGGAAATAAATGTCAAATTTTATTATTATAAAATACGTTCGGTACAAAAGGGTGGTAATAGAAACTCACTCTATAAATGTTATCTCAAGCTCTCAACGTAATGGTTAGCTATTGGCATTTATGTTTTTAATATAATATACATAATTTTATATCTATGTACAACCGGACATTGTTATGCCATTTCTGACAACCCATCAGCTGCCAATTTTGAACGAGAAATGTTTTGACAAGCGGAAACAATAGCTAATAAAGACAAAGTTAATATCCAAGTAGATTGATGCCCAATTATACTTGGACATTAACTATATTTTTGATATTTTGTATCTTGTTGATCTAGTACAATGACGATAATACTAGCTTAAAACGCGATAAAATAGGAATTTTAACAGGGTTTGGGTTAACATTATCTATTTCAGTTTTAATCTCTGCTTAGCTTATTTCAAGCCATCTCACCATCAGCGCGACATGAGGTCCTGGGTTCGATTCCCAGGTCGGGCAAAGTGTTATTGGGTTTTTCTTAGTAGCAGCCACGGAGTCTGGATTTGTGTCCGGTTGATGGCAATAGGCTCGCCCCCTATTACATGGGACTTAAAAAAAAACATAACTGGCGAAATGTGGGTATACTATTATTACCTCTGCCCAACAATTCGAGGATTACAGGCGTGATGTTATGTGTTATGTTATCACCATCAGCTACACCAAAATAAATCCGTCGTAATCCGATTACAAAAGAAAATATTTATATCAAAATAGAAAACAACCTATTCTCGTTACACCAAACAAAAACCCCACAGGGTTACATCTATTATGCCATAAAAACAATTCCGGAAAACCATGTCCTGATACTTAGAAAAAAACGTATAAGAAGTTCTCATTAAAAATGACGGGTAAGGACCTGGGAAGTCATTCAAGCAGGGAGGAATTGGACGCAAGGGGAACGTAAAACGCAGACTGCAGACAAAGAGAGGGTTGCCTACATTTTTTATTACACAATGAATCTTAGAAACGTGCTGCACCCTAAACAACAGTTCCGACTCATTGTTATTGTCGCGTTTCTATAAATTACTTAGTATTCTAGGATAACCTAACAATTTAGAGGATAAGGCCAATTGCGGATATGCTGTGGACTTTTGTATGGTAGGCATCTGTGTCCGGAGCCATGTCAATAATTTGCCCGTACCGATTTGACCGATTCTTAAATGCAACATCATTCATACAAAAATTCAACAGTTGGGTATTTTTAAATCCGGGTCAGAAATATTGGAAGATTTGAAATAAAAAAAAACGGGTTGCACTCCGGGAGTGCCGGCAGAAGTGAAAACTTGAAACAACGCCATCTAGCTTCAATTACACGCACACTCGCGCAAGCACCCTGCGCCGCCGATTCAATCTGACGATCTGATGAGTTTAACAATTTTTACCCATTCCAAAAAGTGCACAACGCCACTAATGAAGTTTTCACTTCAAAAATAAACCCGGAATGGGAACTTTGTCTACCAGCGATAATCAAGACATGTCTTTACTGACAACTATAGTAGCGTTGTTGATAAAAAATGTGCTCACCTATGTAAGTTGTAAGTGCATCATCGTCATTTGCCAATCCAGCATCAGTCGAGACCAGTCTAACCGGATGCAACTGAATTCCAGTATTTTACACGGCGCGACTGCCTATCTGACCTCCACAACCCAGTTATCCCTATGTAAGTGCATATAGGTAGGTGTAGATTCAGCCAAAAACCATACCCCAAGGAACTAGACATCCCCACACACCAAGTTGCCAGTTCAATTACATTTCAAAGTGAAGTGAATTCCCTCTCTGGATAGGTAAAAGGCAATATTTAACGTAAACCATTCAGCCACCCGGCTAAGCCGGTGTGCAAAAGAGAAAAATCCACTGGAACATTTTACTCCCCCCTGTATAGTGGCCGCGTATATTTTAACCTGTTCAATAGATCCATGTCGGGGCTAGTCGTGGATAAAAATTCGTGGTACAGCGCTGTGTGATAGTGTCCTATATGTATCTTAGATGTGTCCTAGGTAGAAGTATGACGGTGTTGATGTTGAGATGAAATTGGTTTAATGAAGTTCTAATTGTAATAAATGGTGTAAAAATGCTCTTATAACGAAGCCGAAAGGCACTTGTTCTCCCCATCATTGCTTGTTGATTGTGTTTGTCTTCTAGACCATACCTGGGAACCTTCTAGTTACGGAGATATTGGGGGTCAAAGTTCCAACTTTTTCACAATTTTTTTTTAAATGTTTTTTTTACTTAAGACACCTTCACGACCCCCGTACTATTCAATCCATCCATCAGCACAATGTTTTGAATGCGTTACATTGAGTCCTACCGTAAAACGTAATTTTTCACCCCAAAAAAAAGTCGTTTCCCAGTAATCATTTTTGCGTAAAGTTACTGAGTTTGATGTACATAATGCTTGGTTGACGGCTTCGTGAAGAGTCTATTTACACCCTGTATTATTATGTCGATTTTTTGGTTTTGTTGTTTGCTAAATAACATAACATAACATCACGCCTCTATTCCCCGAAAGGGTTAAGCAGAGGTGTACCTAATAGTACAACCACATTTCGCCAGTTTTTTTTTTAAGTTCCTCGTTATTGGGGCAAGCCTATTACCTAATAATAATAATCCTTTTAACAGGGCACAAATCCAGACTCCATGGCCGTTCCTGGAAACTCCTAATGGAAAAACCCAATAACAGTTTGCTTGACCAGGGAATCGAACCCAGGACCTCATGCTCAGCAGTCGCGCTTGCGACCACTCGACCAACAAAGCAGTCCACATAGACAATAATTATGAATAATTCACTTTATAAGGATTTAAATAAATTATGCTGTAATAAATGCCTGGATATTTTGCATGCTCACTTTATCATTTTTATTATCACGTGGCTCAAACGTCGTATTACTTTTTTTGTCACTTTATATGTTGACTCTATTCGGCTTAGTTTAACGTCAGTAAACTGATCACAGTATAGTAATTCTATGGTCCTGAATTATAGTATGCATTTTGTAAGTTTATCTTAAAATAATGTTTTAAAATCTTACTGAAGGAACCAAAACGGTTCGACTACCGAAGTACTATTTTAAAAATTAGGCTTCCCTTTCCTTCGTAACATTAAACCGGTTTAGCTGATCCACACACGTAAAAAGGTGCCCGAAATCCGTGCGGCAACGAATTGACACTTTTTATCTTGGGAGAGTAGGTACTGCAATCACTCGGTCCAGTGAACGGGTTAATTAATGAAATCTATTAACTTCTCTCTACTCCTTAGGGACGGGAATTGCTTGTGGATTTTTTTGCTCCGTCATCCTATCTAGCCAATTTCCAACTGTTCACAGCTGTGTCGGTTTTCATTTTAAAAGTCCCGTACGTAGTGACACAGTGCAACACGGTAACGGTTGCGTTCACCAATGAGAAGGCTCAGATTTTATTCTGTTGCGATTTCAGTAACTGAGGTTTAGTTCGGATCGGTCCGGAATTGATTGCGGATTTATTTGATGCGGTATTTTTAGAAGTAAACTAAACTGGACTGGGTAAAAAACTTTGCCTGCTTTTACTTTTTACACATCGATGGATATTTATCCAATCGAAGAAGGTTTTTTTTACAAAACGTAATTCAGCAGAATGGTCTCGTTGCTCGTTCTACAGAAATATTGTTGGGAAATAATTTCTCCAATATATTTTTGTGATGGATAGATAATATTTTTATTTTAGAGTAGTTGAACTGGAATACGGTGCATTGGTCAGTATTTTTAAGTGAGTTTGGCTTTCGTGTTACCCGACTTAGACAGAAGGAGGGTAATGTTTTTTTAAAGTGATGTATTATGGGGTTTTGTGTGTTAAATTCGAAATCTAGCTGATTCTGTTATGTCTATGCATATAATGATTATCTGCAACGTCTGAGTAACTGCCTCGTTGCTCTAGTGGTTGCAAGCGCGACTGCTGAGCAAGAGGTCCTTGGTTCGATTTCCAGGTCGGGAAAAGTGTTATTAGGTCTTTCCATCAGAATTTTTTCAGTAGCAGTCACGGAGTCTAGATTTGTGCCCGGTTGATGGCAATAGGCTCACCTTTATTATATGGAACTTTAACTGGCGAAATGATGGTGTAATATTAGGTACACCTCTGCCTAACCCTTTGGGGATTACAGGTGTGATGGTATTGTTATGAATGTATAAGTATATAAACATCTAAAATAAACAACACTTTCAATCTCATCTACACTTAAAAATATATTTCTCGACTAAATCTCATCCCCACGCGACTTCA
Source organism: Lycophotia porphyrea (assembly GCA_950005105.1). Lineage (NCBI taxonomy): Eukaryota > Metazoa > Arthropoda > Insecta > Lepidoptera > Noctuidae > Lycophotia > Lycophotia porphyrea. The sequence continues at coordinate 1,659,219 of OX465392.1, forward strand.
GAGTTCCTCACGCATTATTTAGTATTCCAACTCCGTACCAAGATAACATGTAGGTGCTCAAAAGGCGTACAAAAGTGTTATGTAAACAAGATAAGATTCGCAATTAAAAATAAAGGTGCCTCGTTAAATGGAACAGTACATTGATGCGACACTGATATAAATATTCATGGGAGAATTCTGAATACGCGCTGTGGCATGTTACCGTGCTGGTTTAAACGCTTTTGGTACGTGGTGCAATAACTTTGGGGTAGCGGAAAATTGAAAACCAATTTTTACAAGTGATGAAGAATTCGATTGCTGCAGTTTTTAATAATTTTAAAAATATTTGAGCTAGTCTTTATCGTGTGGTCAGTGCCTAACCTGGTGCCAGAGTTTTAATGCCACCCATGGACCTCAGACTTGGCTTTACATGCCTTCGAAAATATCTCTCCGGCATGCTGGTTTCCTCACGATTTTTCTTTCACCGAAGCAAGTGAAAGTTATACAATATGCATATGAATCTGTGAAATCAGAGTTGCGTGTCTTGGGTTCGAACTCGGGACCTATGACTTGGCAGTCCAACGGTCACACCACTAGACTATCACTTCTTTGAGTTAGTGAGAAAATGAATTTTTCAATGATTATTCAGTTTTTTCTGTATTTTACAACTTTTTTAAGGAAGATAAGTCAATGCCTGAATTTGTGTGGCCACGAATTCACCTTTGGGAGAAGTTATGACGATATTTAAATCGCAAAACAACTATTATTTCCGCTAAATCCTTTTAACTTAAAATAACACCTAACTAAAGAACAATAATACTCCTACGCCACTTACACTACACCGGCTGCTCGATTACAAAGTATATGTAATGTACTTATATACTATACATATACACAGTATATACTTAATAATTCCATCAACACTGAACAAACAATCATATAGTTTCAAAGTTACGTTTGTGGGATTTGTAAGCGAGTGCGACTTATTTAGTGAGTGTTATAATTCTGCTTTCAAGATAATATTCTCTGGTAAAGTTTGGTAAAAGTTTGGCTTATTTTAACTATCGGTCTTGGTGTCATGAAACTGGCTAATTATGTACGTGAGATAGAGATTAGACAACTAGGAAACATAAGTTTAAAAATAAAATGACCAAGTGCAGATCAGTCGGACTCGCGCACGAAGGGTTTCGTACCAAAAACCGAAAAAAAACTTTTCTGGCTGTCTGTCACCAGGCTGTATCTCATGAACCGTAATAGCTACACAGTTAAAATTTTCACAGATAATGTATTTCTGATGCCGCTATAAAAACAAATAATAAATTATTTAATAATTAAAGGGGGCTCCCATACAAGAAACCCTTACCATAAACCGAAAAAAAACGTTTCACACACAGACAGACGGACTGCGGATTATTAGTAATAGGGTCCCGTTTTTACCTTTGGGTACGGAACCCTACGGGTAATGATTTTGTAAAGTTGATTGATGAATACACGTGACAAGAATAGAATAACTTTTTAGTTCGTAAAACTATACATATTAAGGTTTCATAAATAGTATTATGATCTTACATGTTTTGCCATGAACTGGAATAAAATAAAAGTAAATATTAAACATATTTAAATACGATACATAAGTAAGTTAAAATTATAAAGTAACAACCATTCCGGGAGTGCCGACAGAAGTGAAAACTTTTTTTTTCAAGATTCTGGATTATTTTTAGAAAATATTTTTACATAATCCTTTTACTTATACATTTGTCTACACACTGTATTTTTTTGGGCTTCTAATATAACGGCTAACTCGGCAACGAAAAAGAGTTCGTTTAACGCTGTCGCGAGTTCAGTTGTTTTTCCCCATCTCAAAAATGCCCAACGCGCCTAAAGAAGTTTCCACTTCAATAAATCATGTCACAAGACTATCATTCCCCAAAATATTTAACCTGGAGGGTAAACTGTCTAGGACACCCAAATTCCTTCAATTGTAATAATAAAAAATAATAATAATATAACATTTATTTCAGGTAACAAAGACCCATAACATAAATACCTTACAGACTAACATACATAATTATAACAACCAGAAAATATAAACTATTGTACACGAAGTGACAGTGTCGTGTTGCACTGCGTGGTATCGCGTAGCCTTCCGCGGAAACGCCGATACAGGACACCCTTCGGCCAAAACTCTTCCTTGAGGAAGGTCTCAATATGATAAGTCGGAACTCGCACCACGAACGACTTGAAATTCGTGTTGTGGCGCGACTCCAACTTCTCAACCCTCAAGGTCCAGCTGGTCTTCGCTCGGACATACTCCATGATCTCCTCAACCTTCGTGGTGTGATGTAGCCGGGACACATAAAGCAGCGTCGTTGTTACTGCCGGACGCAGGACATTGGGTCCTACCAGCGCGGTCCCGCGCTGGTTCCGACTAGGGGCTTCTTCCTCTTCTTCCTCTCCACCATCACAAAGCCCTCCTTGTCACACACACACAAACCCTCCTAGTCACATTATGTTTCAACTTTCCAAGAAAACGCGAGCCAGCTTTTAGATTTCTTTCTTCATTTCTATACACTCTAAAATCGCACGGCCTCGTTGCTCGAGTGGTTGTAAGCGCAACTGTTGAGCACCAGGTCCTGGGTTCGATTCCGGAGTCGGGCAGTGTTATTGGGTTTTCCCATCAAGAATTTCTCAGCAGCAGCCACGGAGTCTGGGTTTGTACCTGGTAGATAGACTCGCCCTTTATTACATGGTAGTTAACTTTAAACATAACTGGCGAAATGTGGGTGTTCTATTAAGTACACCTCTGCCTATCCCTTCGGTGATTACAGGCGTGATGTTAGGTAATGTTTAAAAGAACCCTTAAAACTGACTTCTCGGTTCCCATTACACAAACATAACATCACGCCTGTAATCCCCGAAGAGTTAGGTAGAAGTGTGCCTAATAGTACACCCACCACATTTCGCCAGTTATGTTTGAAGTCCCATGTAATACCCCTATTACATGAGACTTCAAACATAACTTTAAGTCCCATGTAATAGGGGGCGAGCCTATTGCCATCAATCGGGCACAAATCCAGACTCCGTAGCCGCTGTTGAGAAATTCCTGATGGAAAAACCCGATAGCACTTTGCCCGGCCCGGGAATCGAACCCAGGACTACCACAACCCATACCCACCCATTACAATATCACAATAATTTATGTGCACTTTTCTGTAACATTCTGCTTATCCAGTTAACTCCGTCGCCATTAACTTCGAACTCCGATAAGCGTGGATTTACAATGAAACAATCAGTGTAATTAATTAATACCTACCAGTTACCACGTGACCAGTCTTGTGGTTTCCGGCTTTGTTAATATCAATGACGACGATCGCTTGAACTATTTGAACATAGGCTAAAACACAGAGTATGGTGACTACAGAAATAGGAAACTACTAAATTATAAAAATGATTATGTAATCATATGTCGATATAGGATTTTTAGCATATTTTCATAAATTTTGACTGTAACACCCGTATCAATAAAAAGTCAAAGTGATTACTTGACTCATCATCTGCCTAGCCTTTTCCCAACTATGTTGGGGTCGGCTTCCAGTCTAACTGGATGCAGCTGAATACCAGTATATTACATGGAGCCACTGCCTATCTGACCTCCACAACCCAGTTACTACTGGGAAATACGATACCCCTTGGTAAGACTGGTTGTCAGACTTTTTGGGCCACTGACTACTTTAACGACTGTCAACAAAGATCTTCAAATGACAGCCGGGACCGACGGCTTAACGTGCTTTCCGAGGCACGGAGGAAACTCGGTATGTAATGGGTGGTCACCCATCCACAGACCAACCTAAGCAAGCACGGCTTAACCTAAAGATCGACCCGAGCAGCTGTTATTGCTTAGCCACAAGCTCCTCGTGATTACTTGACTAAAGTAATTATTTAAGATTTGATTTTTATTGTAAAGTGACTATAGCTTAGTAATTGCTTAAAGTTAGGACTGTCAAAAGTCAGAACTCTCATCTTTGATTTCTTTGACGTTGACGGTTCTAACTTCGTTTAAATTCTTGTCTATTACAAAAAATGTTAGCATTAGTAGCTTCACTTTAACATGCTTATAGATACGGGTGTGAGACAGTATTATTTCTTGTGAAAACTATCACTACTACAATTATTATAATGCAATCAATCAAACTCAAAAGTCATACGTAAATTCAAATTAGACTCAGAGTCAGGACTTTTGAACGTTAAAATTACTTATGATTTCCCCGAAGCGTCCGACCTTAATTCGCCACAGCTAAATGCTTTAGCTAGCCTGAAGAAGTAGCGGAACAAACTACCCAGCAACACAAGACATCCGTGATCGGAAGAAAAGTAGTCTAACTAATAGGTAGATAGGTTAAACTTAGCCTGCGTAAGTATGGTCTAAAATTTATAACGTGCGCTAAGTTAAATAAAAGACTGTTTTATATGAAAAACAAAACAATGTAAAAAACTACACACATTTTGAAAATTCTCAGACTGCTGTGTAATTAAAACATACCACGCAATAAAAATTAAGGACATTTAAAAACAGAAACTTAATTCAGCTTCGTGATAATGCACGTTGTTCGCGTGCCTCACGTGCCGTCGGATAAACGCGATGATTCGCTCATTTCACCCACAATTTGTTGTTCTCTACAGCCGAGAACATTGTGCACGTATCAGATAAACTGAGCCCAATTTACGTGGGAAGAGATCTCTATACAGTAACTAAGGGAAAACTGTACGTGGAAACACAATGAGTTGCGGGTCTCTAGTTGTTTTTCTTCTTTGAACATCATTTCGAAATTCGAACAGTGTCGAAGTGTAAGGCTTACTTGCAAGGCTACGGGACTGTTCGAAAGAGATACCACGGCCCTGGAACACAAAGGACAAGGAAGGAACATGGATGGGTTTTAGTCAGTACAAGTCTGACACTCCTTTCCGCTCTGCCCAGAGCGAGAGAAGTCATTTGATGATTTACAATCCGAAAAAAAAAACCTAGGCTTGTCAATATCTGACACTACGTGTTAGGCACTAGGTGTTAGGTTATTTTCGTTACGGAATTTTCGTTACGGAATTTCTGGATTCGGTCTCGACGCTCAAGGCCCGCGATAGAAGCTATGCAATAGCTTAAAAAAAAAGTGAGAAAACTGTACGAGGAAGCACAATGAGTTGCGGGTCTCTAGTTGTTTTTCTTCTTTGAACATCATTTCGAAATTCGAACAGTGTTGAAGTAAGCCTTAAAGGCTTACTTGCAATGCCTGCATAGCTATTCACAAACGCTTCGATTCGATTCCGATTCGACAAGTCGTATGTCTATTTTTTTTTGGCATTTCGAAAGCGAACGAGATAGCCATACGACTTTCCGAATCGAAATCGAATCGAAGCGTTTGTGAATAGCTATGCTGGTCTCTGAATGCGTTTAACGCTAAAAGTTATAAAACATCATTCTATTTTGCCAACTTAACGATATCTTTTAAACATCTTCCATACAAATAAGTGAAATTGAAGTTTCTGTTTGTAATTTAAAATTTAAAAATAATAGCTTTTTACTGAATGCATAATACGAAAATGTGTACGGTACTCAGAACATTTGGTTTTAATTTTTTTTCTGTCAGTGTATTCTAGTTAATCTCCGAAGTGGCTGCACCGATTTTACGAGACTTTTACTTGCAGATAGCCGATATTATAAGGTTTTGTTAAGGTTTTTATTTTATAAACAAAATAAGGGTGCCGTGCAAAAAAATCAAACTCTTGAACTTGTTAACAAAATCCGATTCAAATATTATTTTTTATAATTATTTCACGTGGATTCATCCACGTGGTAGCTCGGCCACAACTAATTATAAATACGATTAAGTGATAACTGGGCCTGAATATTTAAATACGTCGGTCGTCGTCGTTTGAAGTTACATTTAAGGGATAGAAAACTCTTTGATTTTCCTCTTTAATTTATTCGAAAATTTCGGCTATTTCGATTTTCACACTGTATAAAATAATGGTTGTATGTTGAACAAATTGATTCGGGCCTCGATTGTTGGATATATCGATATCAAACATATTTTTGATATGATGGGGAATTTTAATGCAATGGATTTTCACAAAGATTTACAATAGAATAACATAACATAGAACGCCTGTACCCACGGTGAGATATCAAGCTATACATAACCAGTATAACCTGACCTCGCTTTGTATGAGCTCCCCGTACGATGAGAGATCAGCTTAAATTGGTTTATGACAGCTTGATTTGTCGTCGTGCGTACACTCACTTTGCGCCAGTTAAAACAGTAGTAACAAAATAGTTTCAGAAACAACTAAGACGTAATCGTCAAAATCTACCAAAGCAATCCCAAAAGATGAAAACCTGACTGATCTACGTGTGGTGTGCATTTTGCGACTTTCCGCTGCAGTTAGCACCGACATAGAATTTTATCGTTGCGTGACTGTAAACCGCTGATGTGTCTTCGCCCTAAGGAACAATATTTCTTGATATACAGTAAACGTGCTTGCAATGTGCTGTTATAAAATAAAATAAATATAAACGATGTAGCTGGAAGGCGTAGAATTTATTTTAACTTTTCTTGGTTATTGTTACTTTGTGCCGTGTTTTTTCCTGTGGATGATTTTTCATAAAATATACGTGTGTGTATTTGAGTAAAAAAATACTAAAAGAAAAGGTTTGGTATCGTACAGCTGAATAGACTTTTGAAAATATCTTTCTTAATTGACGCCTTTTGAAGGAGCTCGTGGCAAAATAATAACAGCCGCTCGCGTCGATCTTTAGGTCAAGCCGTGCTTGCCTATGTTTGTCTGTGGATGGGTGACCACCCATTACATACCGAGTTTCCTCCGTGCCTCGGAAAGCACGTTAAAACTTTGGTCCCGGCTGTCATTTGCAAATCTTTGACAGTCAGTGGCCCAAAAAGTCTGACAACCAGTCTTACCAAGAGGTATCGTATTACCGAGTTTTAACCGGGTTGTGGAGGTCAGATAGGCAGTCGCATCCGGTTAGACTGGAAGCCGACCCCAACATAGTTGGAAAAGGTTAGGCAGATGATGACTTGGCGCCTTTTGGGCCAATTCAATTTAGATTGTCATCGATATGCTAAAAAGAGTGTCTTTGTAATTTTACGTGGTTTAGAACCGGTCCAAAATCATAATTATGTTATTCCCCACATAATTGGCCTGTTGGTCTAGTGGTTAGTGACCCTCACTGCTAGGACGGAGGTCGTGGGTTCGATTCCCACACAGGACAAATCTTTGTGCGATGAGTACGATTATTTGTTCTGTATCTGGGTGTATAATTTATCTATAATTTGTATGTATTTAGAAATATATAAGTATGTTTATCAGTTGTCTGGTTGCCATAGTACAGGCTCTGCCTAGTTTGGGATCAGATGGCGGTGTGTTGGTTGTCCCAAGATATTATTATATATTATAATTACAACGTGATACACAAGCATTTTAAAACTATATTATCAAAAACAAATCTTTTCTTATCTCAAACAAGAGATTTTTTGTGGTTTTTTTTTTTCAATTTTAATATTAACGAGCAGACACGATTATCAGAAAGCCTTAAAACCCAGTGATCCATTCCATTTTCTGTGAAAATCCAATAAAATCTAATATTCTATTTATATTCGCGAATTTATTGTAAAAACGGAATCCCTTGAGAGATTCAAGTGGGCTTGACCCAAACCTTCATTATTTTTCTAGTTATTCTAACTTTACCAGTTAGCTGTTCTGAGGGTTTTTGAGTATTTTACAAGTATAAGACCTTGTTTGAAATTTAGCTGGGGGTTAAAATGGTTTGAAGAAGAAAATGGAATGAATTTATGTTATGGAGTGGCTAAGCTGCCTTACTGATCTGCGAATTTTTGTCACTGACAAAACGTTATAATAAACCTTCAATTTGTATAAAATAATTGTTTCCCATCGAATGCTATCGTATTACCCGGTACTAACCGGGTTGTGGAGGAGAGATAGCCAGTCGCTCCATGGTATTGGTATTCATCTGCATCCGGTCAGACTGGACGCCGAACCCAACGTTTGAGGTAATGCTGGGCAGTTGATGATGAATTGAGTTTCCCATATTTATCACCAAATAGCGCGTTACTTCATACATATTGAATTTTAATTGAACACAATCGAACACAATACACCGTGACTTTGTAGTCGTCTTACAATGGCAGCCCACTTCATGTATCCAATGAGTACTAGACATTCATAAAAAAATATTATTTAATATTTTAATAATTTAAAAATAAAAATATTGTCATATAGCAGTCATTGTGCCGATAGTCGTGTCGGCCAATGGCTTAATAGCCAAGAGCCTCGACCAACATCTGAGGAGGCTCCCGCTTGGCAGTTGGATCAAGGGCTTGTTTCAGAAAGCAGTACTTCTGGACACGGCGCGTATTGTCAGTAGGTTCCTCTCTCAACAGCCCTGAAAACCGGTAGCTCGGACCCTGTTCCCAATGCTGGTGGGCTACTATTTTTTATATTTTTAAATGTTTTTATTTAAATATTTAAAAATGTAATGAATATGTATATAAATAAATAAAGAAAATATTATTCAAAATATTATCTTATACCTTTAAACGAGCAATTCTTGTATATATGTACCTATATATATATATATTTTCTGAATCTCGGAAACGGCTCCAACGATTTTCATGACATTTAGTATGCAGGGGGTTTCGCGGGTGATAAATCGATCTATCTAGGTTTCATTTATAGAAAACGTCAACAAAAAAAACGAGCAAAGCTCGGTCATCCAGGTACTTTAATATAATGCATGACGTAGTTGAAACACCCTGTTGCAAGCAATGATCTGCTCGACTCGTGCGCCGGGTTAGTAAATGTAGGTACTACCGTTTGACATGTAAACATTAACAACAGGATGTTTCATAATTCTAATGTATGATTAATTTTTCTTGGACCTATTACCATACTAATGGTAAAAAAGCGCCTAGAGGTATTTTTATGTCGAATACATTGAGTGAACCTCCTTTGTAAGACAATTAAAAAGTCACGGTTCTTCCTTCTAATCGTGTAGTGGTTACTATTGTATCCAGACATCGACAACACCAGGTGCGCAGTAAGCGTCCACTCCAGAAACAAAGTCTCATAATCCTTAAAATTTCCGGCCCTCCCTAAACCGGAACACAGCAATTCACAGCAATATTAGTTATCGGCGAAGAAGTAGTTTGGTACGTAGATAATACTTCCCGGACGAAGTTTTTCACTAAAGCTACTAGTAGCTCTCCCACGACTAATTAAAAGTAAACCACAATGTTCAAGCAAGTATAATTTCTCTTGAACAATCGTAACAAGTTGTAACATGAGATTATAGAATTGTTTCAAGAAACAGTAATATCTTGATTATGAACCCTATATATATCATCATCTGCCTAGCCATTTCGTTGGGGTTGGCTTCCAGTCTAACCGGATGCAGGCAGTATTTTACATGGAGTGACTGCCTATCTAACCTCTACAACCCAGTCAGTACTAGGTAATACGATATACCTTGGTAAGACTGGTTGTCAGACTTTCGGGCCACTGACTACTTAACGACTATCAAAGATCTACAATTGATAACCAGAACCAACGGCTCAACGTGCTTTCCAAGGCACGTAGGAAGCTCGGTATGTAATGTGATTACTAATATCAATTTATTAAGAGATTTTACTGTGGTTTTTAGGTTAATGTTACAGAATTTTTTGAAAATTATAAACCAAGATAATATATGCACCTTCATTCCAATCTTCCTGCTATCTAATTTATTTGAGGTTGGTGCACTTCTATGTCTTCTAGTTAAAAAAAAACAACGGGTTGCACTCCAGGAGTGACAGCAGAAATGAAATCTTAAAACAACGCCACCTAGCTTAAATATAAGAAAATTCAATAGTTTTCTGCAAGAACGAAAGAGGTCAAATGATGTGAAAAAAACTTAAAACAACGCTATCTAGCTTAAACTACACGCACACTCGCGCAAGCGCCCTGCGCCGCCGATTCAATCTGACAATCTGACACTAGTTTAACAGTTTTTACGAATCCCAAAAAGTGTCCCAAGAAGTTTTCACTTCAAAAATGACAAAAATCTAGGCATCTATCGTCACAAACTTTCGCATTTAAAGTAGTAGTTTTCTGAACCTCTGTTTACATAATTATTAGGTATCTACTAACAAACACAACAGGCCACCAAATTAATATACCAATACCTACTCAGAGAACAAAAAGCTCTTAACACAATCATTCAACATATTCAATTTCAATCAAAACTAAATCTTACATGCCGACGTTCCTCCAATATTGAATTAATCGTATAAACTACAATACTGAAGGGGTGTCCTATTCACCTAATAAAGATCGATACCCGTTCTCGATGAGTACCTGTTACAGGATTGTTTAATTTATTCGGGACCAGGAAATTAGCATCGATACCGATACCACCCAACGTTATAATTGGGGCCTTTTGTTTATTTCCATCGGCTAGGGATGTGCCTCTGTCGGGGAGAGAGCGTACCGAGTAACACGGACGTTAGACGTGAGTATTGATGTGATTGAAAATGCACGTGATGGTTTTGTAAATGATAAATGATGTTTATTCTGCAAATAGGCTTTTACAATACGTACAATATTTTATACTTACGAGCAGTAAGTCATGGGTTTGAACCCAGGCGCCTCGCATTGCTTTGTGTAATTTATTTCATCACCACTGCTCACAAAACGGTGAAGGAAAACATCGCCAGGAAACCGTCATGTCCTAGAACCAAAAATTCGAAGACATGTGACATCTACCAAACCGCACTGGGCCCGCGTGGTGGATTATAGCCTATTCCCTCAACTAGAGAGGAGGCCTGTGTCCCAGCTGTGGGAACATTATAGGCTGACAATGATGATGATGAGGCTTTTACAAACACTTTTACATGTATTTTTTTTTAAAACTAGATGGGGCCGGTGTTTCGTGCTTGACTACTTTGAAAAGAAACAACCGAAACAAACTCAGAAGTGTAATGAAGTCAAATAATTGGTTGTTCCGATTATTGATGTTGAGGGCCCACAATTGATATTAACCTTGTTGACTGCCTCGTTGGTTGAGTGGTCGCAAGCGCGAATGCTGAGCATGAGGTCCTGGGTTCTATTCCCGGTTTAGGCAAAGTGTTATTAGGATTTTCCATCAGAATTTTTCTCACTGGCAGCCACGGAGTCTGGATTTGTGCACCGTTAATGCAGGCGCCCACTATTACGTGGGACTTAAATATAACTGGCGAAATATACAAGCTATGATTATTAGATGTTATTCTAAGTATTCATATTTTTTACGTTTTTCATAGTTTGATATTGTAAATCAGTTAATTTTAAGACAGGGCTATTGCATTAGGGATTCACCTGTAATGGTAGTTGAAGGGAAATTTTAATTAATAAATAAAAAATGTGGGTGTAGGTACTATAATTAGGTCCACCTCTGCCGAACTCTTCGGGAATTACAGGCGTGATGTTGTTTTTATGTTCTTGTCGCCCAACCGGTAAAAAGTCAAGAGTATGACAGTTGATTTGGCCTGAAACTCTTTAACGGGTGTTGAAATTTAGATTCAGTAAATCTGAGGATTAAGTTTATCAATAGAACTTAAAAAGCCTAAAACGTTGTCAGGACCAACGAACTGCAGCTAGGTTCTGATTTTAATTTGGAATCCCGAAAATACTTTAAACTTTTTAATTTTACGCAAAAGGAGCAAAATTAAAAAGCATAAAGTATTTTACTTTCTTTAACAAACGCTCTTTTTGTTATTAAAAGCGGCTTAGAAGCTGAAACAACAAAAACTTTCTAATTAAGTAAACAAAGCGACAATCTTTATCAAAATAACAAGTAATGAATGAGTGCTCATCGTAAACGCTATCTCTTCTATAGGAGCCACAGCCTAAACGTTTGTCGAATGTTGCTTTTGAATAATGGATTTGACGGTTGACACAGCGAAGCTTGGCTCCATGATTGACAACTGAGATTGTGAAATTGATTGGAGTTTTGCGACAACAAGCGTGTTTTCCGCACCAACTCCTAAAAAGCTGATGAGCCTGCTCAACAGTCATCAATCAATTTATTTACTCAAGTAACCAACAAAGAAACTCTATTACTTTACACTTTTTAACTCAGATAAGGGCCGTATTGTAAAGAATTTCTCGTAAAATACGGTACTAGTACAAAATCCATTCACTTTAAAATTTATATTATGTTCCTAACAAATTGTCACCGCGCTTACGCTGCGGTCTCACACGACAATAAATTTAAGTCGTAGCTTCCTTAGATATATTGGGATTAGTGACGTCATGCTATCAACAAAGCAGCTTACAGAGCCCGGGGATAAGCAACAATGGATTTTTTCCTCTATTTTCTACTAGGTAAAGTCGGAAATACTGTTCAACGAATTTGGGTTTCTAAAAGGAAAATTTGCAGATAATATTATTGTTATATATTAATCTAAAATTAGGGGAATGTTAATTAGTACGTCTTTACATTGAGTAGGATGTCTCGACGACTGTAGAAAATTGCTTATTCAACAATAAAATTGTTATTACTTCTCCTTCGAGGATTTAGCTGGATCTTCATTTTAAATTAAAGAAATGTTAAACAAAAATTAGGTTTACGTTGCCTTTTCGCTTTATTCTTAACTGTTATTCGAGACGCGTTTTCCTCGCTTGAATACACGTCGACGGAAATTATAAGTAAAGGTTGGGATGAATAATTTAACCATTTTATTTCCCGTTACCAACGGTACTAAGTTAGCTATGTTTTAGTCAAATACTTGTCATCACGAGAAGAATGGCTAAAACATTTTTTGGAAGTCTACATTCAAATAAATAATTAAATTAAATTACGTGAGAAAGTAAATCATTTATGAATAAATCAAATAAATCAAATAGAAAGAGTATAGGGAGGCCTTTGCTCAGGAGTGCGACAGGCTAGGAAAAAAAAACATGACATGAAATTAATTCTTCATTATTTTCTTGAATAGATTCATGATTTCCAAATTAAGTACAAGCACATTTTAGCTCTATTTTACAGCATGCTTAGTAGGGCAACGCCTGAATTGCCTTCAGATAAATCTGGATAATAGGACCAGGCTATTTTTTTCCCATTTACATCATCACAAACGACATGACCAAGTCACCTATGGCGGCTGGAACGTAAATACATCGAAAAATCGACGTCTTAACGTCGATTTTTGAATCACAAATGCAAATTATCCTTTAGCATTTTAGCTAAATTGTTTGCACCGAGCACAATCAGTAACATTCATTGATTGATTCATTGAATAAAATATGAAACGGGTATTTTTAATCTTAAAATCGACGTATTACGTTACGTCTATACCGCGCGCTCGTCCTTGAGCCTCTGATTTAAAAAATAATTTACTTGTGAAACGCCGCGGGCGGAAGCTATAGTATACTATAAGAGAAACATCCTTTATCCAGCCCATATAAAATCATTCACGTTTACCTTATAACTTTAAAGCATATTATTATTGAACATACCAATTTCCACTCAATTTCTCGATGATTTGAACACAGAACATGCCAATGCCTTCCAATTAAGCCAGCATCATTAGGGCTCCGATACACACGCGTTCATCCTACGATGCAGGTTGTTTCAATGATCTCCTGTGTGAATACCGCATTATTCTGCGAAGCGTACTCTGGAATGCGTTTGCAATATGCCAGTAATTTAACAGTACAATTAATTTGTGTATACGTGCAGAGCTGCTAGGCTTCTATTCTGTGTAGAAATTGGTTGGACGGTATCTAAATCAGGAAGAACTAAATAATAATAGGCGGTTGGATCCTCATGTTAAGCCGCACTATATAGGTTGGTCCTTGGATGGGTGTCTACACATAGGTACATATTGCTTTTTGCTGAAGTCCCTATTCGGCGCCGCCGTGAGGCAGAGTGTTTACATGATAAATAAAAATAACATATATGATTCATATATGTTTTTTTTATTTTTCATTCTTCTTAATATTTCTAACTTATTAACTACATTTTTAAATATTTTTAGTAACGATATAAAAAAAAACATTTAAAAATATAAAAAATAGTAGCCCATCGGTATCGGAAACAGGGTCCAAGCTACCGGCGGTCAGGGCTCCAGAGAGAGAAACCTCCTCACAATACGAGCAGTATCCATGCAGGAGTACCGCTTTCTGAATCAAGCCCTTGATCCAACTGCCTAACGAGAGCCTCCTCAGGTACTGGTCGAGGCTCTTGGCATTTAAGACATGGGCTGATACGACTACCGGCACAATGATCGCTGAGTCCACATTTATTTTTATATTTTTTCCTTTTTGTTATATTATTTTTGTTTTTATTATGTGCATGAGCCAAATAAATGTATTTTCTTTCTTTTTTCTATAATTCTATATCGTACAGTACAGTATAGTATAATTGATTGAAGTTGCAAAACTTCAATCAATTATTAAACTACAGAATACAAATCGTATTTTAAGTTATTACTTTTACTCAACTATTATTTTGACTTGTTTATAGATACGATGTCAAATTCAAATTAATTTATTATCTCTTCACAAACATGACTTATAATGTATTATATAGCTTAAAATTACGATAGCTTGATAAGTTTGTGAGAGACTGGTGTCTGCACTAGAAAAACCTGTATCGCAGATCACCAGGGTCCCTCCACACGGTATTCAGATAACATAATTTAAACATATTTAAATTAAATAATTTATTTAAAATGTGAAGGAAAGTGCATAAAAATGAAAATGATAATATGATTAACTAAAAAGAATAATAAAGTAAACAAAATACGCCAAAATTTAAGAAAAAAAAACAATACGTGTGCTAACAGAAAAAATTGCGCAATATATGTGGGGAAAGTAGCGGGTGGAATTATTTATAATTATATGAGAAAAGATAGTATTTTTTTTCAACGTAGCTAGGTACTTAAATCTACAAATAGGCGATAAAATACGATGAATTTAACGATCATAATAATACAGCACAACAATCTTCGAGAACCATTTTGCTAGCTATCATTGATCTGTCAATGTCAATGTTATCTTGGCCTGCCAATATTCCAGTATTCAAATTACATAACCTATTAGTACTACCTATTATTAGAGTTTGTATATAAACAAATAAACTTGTTACTATATATAGCTTATGCCCGCGGCTTCGCCCGCCGGAATAAAAAGTATCATATGTGTTAATCCCGATTATAAACTATCTGTGTGCTAAATTTCATCCAAATTCGTTCAGTAGTTTTTTCGTGAAAGAGTAACAAACAAATATCTATCAATCCATTCTCACAAATTTAACATAGTAAGTAAGATCGATAAGTTAGATAAGACTAATAAGAATAGTTCTACAAACGGATTCAACTACTGTGGTCACCTTTTGTTGCAATTAAGAGGCTCCAATAACCTCCCAACAGAATTTAGGTCAGAGCGACCAATCTCAACAAAGATTAGCTGTATACGTAGTGTTTGGGTAGACACGGGTGTATTTCTATTACCCTCTCTTTCATGGCCTGAATGGATGCCGAACCAACAAGAAAACCTAACATTATAACTCGCAACTCGAAGTGTTAGGCAAAGGTGTACCTAATAGTACACCCACATTACACCAGTTATGTTTAAGAAACAAGAAAATTATCTATATATCGGATTTTCGAGCGACCGCGACACCACGTGTCGCTATTTATTCGTTATTTATTGTTGGTCCTCCATTTTGGGCGTGTACATGCAAGTGGTTGAAAAATAATACGTGCAGTATAATTCACTTGATATAATTACAAAGATTTCAAGAAAACATTATCAAAATAACTTGATATTACAATGGTAGGTAGTGATTAAATCGAAATTACAATAATTATTAGACTCGAGTGTAGAGCCAATGGATTTGTGCGTGATCAATGGGTGACACTCACATCAAAAGCGCTGCCATCACCGCCATGACATTCTCAACCCCATTTGGTGTTAACGACCCTTAAATCAATCTTAAACCACAGAATAAAAATAACCGATTGCAACTCATAAAAAGTGTTGCAATAAATCAACCAAATCATCGCGCGCCGTTATATTGATATCACACAGGCCTCAGGACAGTCGGTTCTTTTTTTTCTATTATCAGGCTTATGTGTAGACAATTATATCACAATAGAAATGATTTATAGACCCGTCGATCTAACCTTACAAACATATTAAATAAATCACAAGATTCTGCGAAACTCCCCGTTATCGAACCTCTCCATCTAGCAAGACTTATCGAATAAAACTCAGTGTACACTGGCTATAAATTTGGTCGCGAATCTTACAAAGATCACGCACCTTTTCGCCGTCCGAAGTAGCTCTTTCTCATGCAAAATACATATAGAACGCACGCAACGGCCCGGAGCGGTGACATCAAGAAAGATTTCCAGAAGTTCCACTTAATAATTAAAATATGAGGTCTTTGTCTAGATATTTAATGACAAAGAGCTAGATACAACAGTCTGATTATTTTGTAAATGAGACCCCTTCTTAAACGTCGTTCAAGCTTTGATCCGGATCAGCAAACGTTTCGTCTCTTAATTTTATAGTATTCTTCGTTTTTTTATAAAACGAATCGAAACTACGTTCAACTAACTAAACAAAGCTTTCGGTATAAATTTACGTACTTTGGTTAAAAGTACGTAAATTTATACCGAAATCTATTGAATTGAGGCGTTGTTCGAAAAATTGAGCTGTCAAAAGTTCCCGCTGAATATCAAAAATTGTAATTAGAGCCTCTCCATGGCTTCATGTTTCTCAAGTAACTAACTTATTTACAAGAACTCACTCACGAACTTTAGCTGCCACGGAAATAATACCGGGTTCCAAATCGCGAGATTGCCGCAAGCCTTTGCTGAACTGAGCCTATTTGGCGTCGTGAGAACAACACATGTCACAACCCACAATATCATATCTTTTTTTCATTTTAGTTTTTAGTTTATACTACAGCACTTTGCCCGCGACTTCATCCGTAAAAAATATGATAGCTCGGCTAATATGCATGATATAAATATAATTTATAGCCTGTAGCACCCACGAATCATGTAGCTTTCTGCCAGTGAAAGAATTTTTAGAATTTGATCATAAGTTCCGGAGATTAACCCTATATACAAACAAGTTATACCCTATATACAAACAGATTATCCCTACATACAAACAAGTTATTCCCTATATACAAACAAGTTATACCCTAAATACAAACAGATTATCCCTACATACAAACAAGTTATTCCCTATATACAAACAAGTTATACCCTATATACAAACAGATTATCCCTACATACAAACAAGTTATACCCCTTTATAATATTAGTATAGATTTTTTATTGTGTGCACTTGGGACCTGTGCCAAATTTTATTTTTTTCTTTCCGTTCTTACATTCTCATAATACATGCAAAGCGGACCTTTTCCTCGTATATCTTTTATTCTTTGGTGTCGATTTATTTTCAAAAGGAACAATGCTAAACAATAAAAAGTGTGGAACGTGCGAACGCCTATCGCGTGACCTTTGTGTAGTAAGAGCGGCCTAGCTCCACTCTGATGTTTATTATTGTACATATCATTTCTGTTTTTCTTTACTTTTCTGTTCTACATTAGGTTATTCAAAATAATTATGTGCTAAAGTATAAAATAAGAAGACAAACTGCACAAATCTCAAAATAAATGGGATAAGGGTAAGAAAATGTGTTATTTAGGGGTTCCCTCTATCTGGCAGAATCTTGATGCTCCGAATTTTATTTGGCATAACACGCTTGGCATAATTTACTTTAAACAAATATTTTTAAGGCATAAAAAATATTTAGTATAGTTATATTTTGGCCGAATGTTTATATGTCCGAATTTACAATAGCATACTTTTAAGATGGCAGAATTTTACTTGGCATAATTACCTTTGGCAAAGTTAACATTTCGCATAATTTCGTTTAACATAATGTTTATTTAGCACGAAGATTATTTAGTATAATTTCACTTGGCATACTATGTATTTACTATATATTTTTATTATGCATATTGACATTTTTATAAATAAGCATTTTTAACCTTAAATTAAAATATTGTGTTTAAAAGTAAACTATCCGATACTATGCAAAATAAAATATTAAAATATGTTGTGCTACAAAAGTTAGTGACAGAAACGAATCGCTGCAAAACCGACTCCACGTAGTCTTGTCTGCCCTACCCCGAGAGTGTAATGTAAACCCGCGTAGGCGCGGAGGGGTGAGGCGGCCCGCGAGCTGAGGAGCAGGTGGTTGTAAAGCTCTAAAACCATCTGCGACGATAACTCGCGTGGGACCGCCGGAGCCCCGCAGCGCCGGAGTCGTGACAGAAACCATGCTTGCTTGCATGCTGCATGCTTGGTACATACATCGTGTATGCTTGTTGGCATGTTTGCATGCTTCTTACAGGGAAATAAAAACCGCATAATAATATGTTCACTATAACAACTGTTTTAATGAATGATAATAAATAATACATGCAAAAGATCCAAAAGATGATTCTAAGTATAAACTGTCTGAGATATGATAGTTCTGCCTATCGATATTGTATGCCAAAAGACGATACTGACTGTGAACTTTCTGAGAAATGATAGTTCTGCCTTTTTATGAATATCGATATGATATTTATGCCAAAAAATGATTCTGACTGTGAACTGTCTGCGATATGATGGTTCTACTTTTTAATTCTTATGCATATGAAATTTATGCCTAAAGATGATTCTGACTTACAAAATTATGAGTTTTGACTGGATGATAAATGAGTGTCTGCCAAACGATTTTCTGCAAAATGAAATTTATGCTATCCGTTACTAAACTAAAATTATGACAAAAAAAGTTCTGCAATAAAGGGTAGACCCGTTATTTTGCAGCAAAATTTTAAAGTTGAAGTAATTGTTTACTTGTTTCCACCAGTTTGTTACCTATTTTTAAACAGAATGGAAATATTTATTATTCTTAGGAATACCGTATTTCATACACACTTTATTTGTTTACGCGAAATCTAAAAAAATAAGAAACCGCTTTCATAGTTTTGTACCTTTTGCGTGGAAAAAAAATGTACTTTAGTTAAAATCCGATCCCTACTTATAAAGGGCTCTGTCGAAATTAGCTTACGATCAGTATTATTATTATTTTTGATCGCTTTGTAATAAGTAATTTAGTTATTGTTCTGATACTGCAAATAATATTCTTAGCCGATATTAATAGCAAATATTAATATCGTATATTAAATCAACATAATATCGATCTAATTAAAGACGAGGCAATATATAACGTAGCTTCTTTTTTTACATTATACTTTATTTCTTTTACATTAGCTACCTGAAGAATTAAATAATGTATTCAAGGATTATATACTTCCTCCAGAAAAAATTCAATGGAGTCCTTAGGCAGGCTTAAAAACACAGAGAAAAGTAGCGCGTTATTTTTGCCTACATTTTTAGGTACCTATTAACTTGTTTACAGAGTATATGTGGCGTTGTTGTAGCGTTTCTGCTGCGTTACGCCTTAGAAACGCTTGTGGCAAGGGTCTTAATCTATACTAATATTACAAAGAGGTATTTTTTAGGGTTCCATACCCAAAGGGTAAAACGGGACCCTATTACTAAGATTCCGCTGTCCGTCCGTCTGTCTGTCCATCTGTCACCAGGCTGTTTCTCATGAACCGTGAGAGCTAGACAATTGAAATTTTCACAAATGATTTTATTGCCGAAGATATTTGTATTGCCGCTATAACATTTGCCGCGATTTTCTGCCGTTTTTTTTTGCTCGATATTTACGGTGACAGGTAAACGCTTGAAATATTCACAGAATATTTAGTTTTATATTTACTTTAAAAATAAATAGTAAAATAAAATATTTAAGGGGGTTATATTCCAGACCGACAGATTCGAATGAAACAGTTCAAAATAACAATGTGTCATTCACGATCGTATGTAAACAAACAAACAAATTTAAAACAAATGTTCATTCATAACAGAGTCGATGACAACGTTCACAGTAAACTGAGCAGGATTCTGCGAAATTGTAATTTATGGCAGATAGGTAATATCCAGATGACTGGCTGCTTGCATTTCACGACCATTGTTGTTATTGGAAGCTGTTCCTCTACTCCCATTGAGGAATACTCGACGTGGTTTGACCAAATTGAAAGTTGAAATTAACTTAGTTACGTCTGATCATAAAAGTAAGTCTGAAAGTGGCGCCGGTGACTGATAACGGAATGAGGAAAATGTCGTGAGGAAAGTTTTGAGTATGAATGTGGATGGGTATAAGAGCAAAGGAAGACCAAAATAACGATGGATGGAATGTGTAAAGGATGACATGGCAAGAAAGGAGGTCCCTGATGAGATGACCAGTAAAAGAGAAGTATGGAAGAAGAAGACATGCTGTGCCGATCACAAATGAATTGGGCATGACAATGATGATGACACTGCTTGATAATTGTGTCTAGTGGTCGAAGTGCGACTGCTTTTTATTTTTTTGGATGGGAAATCATCAAATGACCCTTCCCGCTATAGGCGGAGCGGAAGGGAGTGTCAGACTTTTACTGTCCTAAACCCATCCATGTTCCTTCTTAGCCCTTTGTGTTCCAGCCGCGGTATCTCTTTCGAACATTCCTGTAGCCTCGGCAGAAGCGCTACAGCTTGGCGTGAGGTTTTAGATTCGGTTCCCGTGTCCGTCAAAGTGTTATTGGGTCTTTTCATAAGAAAATTGTCGGTAACTGCCAGTTTGATGGCAAGAGGCTCGCCCCCTATTAAATGATACTTACACATTATTTAGCGCGGCTTAACCTAAAGATTAACACGAGCGGCTGTTATTATTTAGCCACGAGCTCATCCTGATGTTATGCATGTATTATAGGTAATATCCAAACCACTGTGTGCTTGCATTTCACGAGCATTGTTGTAATTGAAAGCTGCTGCTCGGCTACCGCCATTGTGATCTGACATAATGGAGTTAATTCACTTAGTTATGTGAGGATAATGTTATTGTAGAGGATTATGTCTACCTGGGACAAACCGTCCACTTAGGTAGGTCTAACTTCGAGAAAAAAGTCAATCGGCCAATCCGACTCGGCTGGGCAGTGTTCGGGAAGTTGCGTGGTATCTTCTCGTTCAACTTACCGCAATGTCTCAATACGAAAGTCAATGACCAGTGTGTCAACACAACACACCGGTGATTACATACGGGACCGAAACATGGTCGCTCACAATAGTCCTCATTTGAAGGGTTAAAGTCACCCAAAGGGCAATGGAGAGGGCTATGGTCGGAGTTTTTCTGTTTTGCGTGATCAAATCAGAAATAAGGACATCCGCAAGAGAACCAAGGTTACCGACGTAGCCCGAAGAATAGCCAAACTTAAGTGGCAGTGGGCAGGGCACATTGCTCGCAGAACGGATGGCCGATGGGGCGGAAAAGTTCTGGTGTGGCCACCGCGAACCGGAAGACGTTGCGTTGGAAGGCCTCCCACTAGGTGGACTGACGACCTGGTGAAGGTTGCGGAACGCACGGGACGGGTCAATGTGGTGACATTTGGGGGAGGCCTATGTCCTGCAGTAGACGTCTTTCGGATGAAATGATGAAGATGAATGTTGTTACAATTACTCTGATTACTCAAATTAAATCACGCGTGTTATCCTCAAAAGGATTAGGCAAAGAATTACTTATAGCATACATATTTTTCGCCAGGGGGGAACCGAGCTAAATTTCGTATCCGGGATGATACAGAGAAATTCCTGACGGAAAAACCCAGTAACACTTTGCACCACCCATAACCCACCACCCCTTCAAAGGAAGAGTGAACAGGCATCTTTTGGGCACGCTCGTTCCATTATAGACCTTATCCATCGCTTTCCATCAGATGGGATCGAGGTCAAGAGCAGACCCATATTGTAATAATTTTTTTTTCAAAAACATCATATTAACAATAGAATTATTCGAAACGTGGTATTTCTATTTTTCTAAGAGTTTAAGTTATTTTTATTTTATTAAGCATAGAAAAATATTTAACTCAATAATTAAGAATAAAACGCCCAATGTGTTAATTGACTGTTGTCTCTGAAAATACTGTTTTTAAACAAAAGTATCTATCTAAGATACTGAGGCAAAACTTTTAATTTAATCTACCCTAGAGTATCCTTTATTGTTATAAAATATTTATCTGATCTAATATAAAGAAACAATTTTTTGCGCAGAACATTAATAATCCAGATGTTCGCGATTCAACATAAATTCTAGATAAACGCTTTAAGTGAATTAAAAATGTTTCAAGGAAGTAATAAATTGCGAAGAATTTTAAATTTATTACTGTTAGTGAGGTCAACATTTACACCTTTTAGTGTATTCTAGTATCTTACTCTTCATCATTGTTAAAGTACAACTCCGAACGCGACCGCAACTGCAAACCGCACCGACAGACAGCAGCAACATGACTGTTTTATATGGAAAAAATGCTTCAGATGTTTTTATAGAATACACTGTTTCGATTGAGTATATTTACCGCTGCAGTCTGTGGCGATTGTCTTCGAAATTGTATCTAAGAACAGCTCAAAACCTAATTTGAAAAAAAACAAAAAAACGATTGAAAAAAGGGATGCGTTTACGCTTCGAAAATTATATTTTTTTGATTTATTTATATGTTCAGACGCCAGCAGGTCAAGCTACCCGAAACTGTCAGATTTTCCCAATTACCCGTCGAAAATCTATTAAAGAAATATGACAGATTGTAGTAGGTTGATGTGCTGGCGTCTGTACGTTTCATAGGATAAAATTAACACGCTATAAAACTAAATGGTGTTTCCGTCAGCTGTTTTCGAAAAAAAACACTATATTTGTTTTGGGAGATTTTCGAGTTGTTCACAGGCCGGTAAACTGATTCACTGGACAGTGCCCAGTGCAGATGGCTCACATGCAAACCAATTGATGCCAATATATTCATCGCTTTTTTATTCAACTAGCTGTGGCCCGTGACTTTGTGATCATTCAAACATTAATACCAACAACCATGTTAAACTCACATGACGTCCTAGAACTAATCAAATGGATGGCACGGTTTGCGCAGTGGCTGAGCGATATGCACCCACGATAAAGGAGAAATTCCTAGTGTGGGCAGGGGGGTATGTTTTAAAAAAACAAAAAAGAAATCTGTGTGGTTATTTCTTCAAAAGACCATCTCAGCCATTAATCTACATGGCGCTCTTATGACTTGACCAATGTCTGGACTTTAGAAGAGAGTAGTCAGGTACGAAACTCCGGCTCCATCTAGTTTTGAAACATAACGTGATGTGACGTGTAAAAGTGTTTTATAAAACCAATTTACAGAAATAAATATGATCAATGATATTTATGATTTATAAACGCACTACTTTCCATAAGTGATTTTACTTTAATTTGCAAAAACGAAACCAGATCTGATAACCAGTCTCGCAAATTGGCCTAGGCCTTTAACTCAATGAGTTAGGCTGTCGCTCCATGTGAAATGCTGTCTTCAGTTGTTTACGCTTAGACTGGTAGCCAACCCTAAAATAGATAAAACTAGGCTAGGCAGATGTTATGAACTTCAGAACACACCTTGGAATGGTCGATTTAATATGGCCTGCAAGAAACAGAAAAACATGAAAACGGACTATGTACGAGCGCAAACGTAGCCGCGGACATAAGCTAGTTACATTCAATTCTATAACATTGAAATGTGGACTCTGCTGTCAACCTTCTGAGACCAAAGGCGTGTATACCATATTATACACGGTGGAAATATGTGGTTAAATCATAAAATGTAAAAAGCATGGTAACCATAAAAGGGTGTTTACATTTTTATGGCATAATGAGCTTCGTACGCCTTATGGCATCAAATATTAAAATGTACAACCACCTCTTCAAACTGCTTCAAATACGAAGCAGGTGTTGTTGGATAAAAACATAAGGTTTTTTTACTTTGTTGTTGTTTCACGGACGTGAAGTAATGAATGCCTCGTTGGTCTAATAATCACAAGAACTGCTGACCGTGACATCCTGAGTTTGATTCCCTGGTGGGAAATCTGTTATTGGGTTTTCTATCAGGATTTTTTCTATAGAGGCAAGATTTTGATGTCCCATACTGTACATCTCTGCCTTAACCTTCGGGGATTGCAGGCGTGATGTTATCTTAAACAACGACGCATACACAGTTCAGGCTAAGGTGGGTGTGACCTGGGAGGTATTTGCTGAAGTAATACACCGAAATTAACAGAAAACATCAAGTATGATGATGCACATCAGTAGCGAAGGGTTGATTTTTGTAAAAGGTAAGTCGGAGTACATGTCTTTCATGTGATGATATTATTTGTCTATATAATACTGACTGTGCCATTTTTCAAAGGGAAGCCGGCAGGAATCGAGTTGTATGGATCCTTCGCCACTGCTGCACAGTATTATAAAGAGTGTAAACAGACTCTTAACGAAGCCGAAAGGCACTTGTTTTTCCCGTCATTGTGATATATTTTTGGTTTTAGACTATACCTGGGAACCTTTTAGTTACGGAGATATTGGGGGTCAAAGTTCCAACTTTTTCACAAGTTTTTTTTAAATACATGTTTTAAATGTAAGATTTTTACTTTAAACACCTCCAGGAACCCCTTACTATTCAATCCATTCATCAGCATAATGTCCTACTGTAAAACGTGATTTTTCTGCCCAAAAAAAAGTCGTTTCCCAGCATTATTTTTTCCGTGAAGTTACTTAGTTTTTGTACATAATGCTTGGTTGACGGCTTGGTGAAGAGTCTGTTTACACCCTGCATATATCATTATTACTTATTGTCAGTCTATGAGAAGGGTGAACATACACACGGGTGTGTCGGGTCATTTAGCTTCCTTCAATATGGTTGAGCTGAATGGGGCTGATCCATGCGTCATGCTCGTGAACGGGCGCTGTCGGTTGGGACTCGTCATCTCAAAGCTGCCACGGCTTATTTTAACTACTTACTTTGTTTTTAAATTGTTGATATTATATTTTACTCTGGACGCTCTTAACGTGCACGTATTTCTACATCGTTCTCACATATATGTATAATCTCAATATGAATGATGTAACCAAGATTTTGTAACAATATTTTGATTGAAAAGAGTGTCCATGGAGTTTCTTGCCCATTCTTCTCCATAGAGATCTACGCTTTGGAATGGGCAACTACAGTACTTTCACAAGTTATTATGCCTTGTGTCTGTGACTGTAGCTTAGCCTAATTTGTTTTTCTGACATTCAAAAGTGCCTGTAATGGTCTAATTGAAATAAATGCTTTTGAGTTTGAGTTTTGACACATCACTTGTGACACATACGAAAGAACTTCAATTCTTTTAAAACATTTATTTTTTGTCAAAAAAAACTCTTCTATTTTCTTTTGATGTGAGGCAATCATAGGTCTTGATTTATTATATCTATATAGAATTCTTTCAAAGACATATTTCGTTCAAATAAAGTTCGTACTGACACATTTTAATGAAGGTGAATTACTTGTAAGTCAAAAGATCAAAAATACATACGTAAAGTTCAAAGATGAAAGTTGTTTGGTAATCATAACTTAGCTACACTTAATAATTAGGTATTTGTAAAAATCGGTATTTTTCATACTTTTTAGAATTTTTCACTACCTCGTTGGAGTAGTGGTCGCAGGCTTGACAGGTGAGCATGAGGTCCTGGGTTCGATTCCTAAGTCGGGCAAATTGTTATTGGGTTTTTCCATTAAGAATTTCTCAGTAGCAGCTACGGAGTCTAGATTTGCCCGGTTGTTGGCAATAGGCTCGCTCCCTATTACGAAATGCCGGTGTACTATTATGTACACCTCTGCCTAACGCTTCGGGGATTACAGGCTTCATGTTATGTTATGTAAATTTTTTAAGGGGTTACAAAAGTACTAGTTTCAGTGCAAGAAGGTTTTTGTGAAGATACTTACATATCCGTGGAAACACTGACCATTTCTACGTATTCATGTCGCTAAACAGAGTGTGTTAAGATTTGTAGGATATCCTTCTCAATAATAACTGATAAATATTATTATAGGAACAAGAGATATTATTACTTTATCTTTTGAGTTGTGAGTAAAGAACCTGCAATGATTCTGCTTTAGGGGTATGAAGAGCCAGGGCTGTGGGACTGTTCGAAAAAGATACCGCGGCCCTGGAACACAAAGGGCAAGGAAGGAACATGGATGGGTTTTAGTCAGTACAAGTCGGACACTCCCTTCCGCTCTGCCCAGAGCGGGAAAAGTCAATTGATGATTTCCCATCCGAAAAAAAAAGAAAAAAAAAGGGGTATGAAGAGGGGTGTAAAGTTCTTCATCACACCTCTCCTCTACCCTCATAGAGAAGGGACGATCCTCCGACCAGACGAGTGTTATGTCTGTTTCAAGTCGTGGATAACTTTAACTGCGTGAAATAGAATTTCAAAGTTAGTTCTTCATTTGTTTCATAGATGGCGCTGTATTATTTTTGTTACTAAACGCCAGCGGGTACTACAGTACCCAGCAATAAAAAACGCTTACATGACATTATTGTCAATATTGACAATGACATAAGTGATACTTTTGACACTTGACAGTTCAAACAAGGTTTAAGTACTTTTTATAGTGCCACTACATTACTACACTTCTATAGGTAAACACGGTTACCACTGATCTTATAATAGGCCGTAAGCTTGATTTCCATTCAATGCGTAAAGCATTGTGAAGTGTAAACCTACTCGCAGGTACACATTTTGAGGAAAAGCCATTACCATTTCTAGCCTTTCTTTGAGAACCATTATAAAAACAATACCATACACGTCTCCGTTATCTTACCCTGGTGAGGTTAGATAAGCCGTGATGTATTATGTTTTCCTTATATCCTTGAAATGGGCATGAAAATAACGAAGAAAAGGCGAAGAAGTATGTTAGTACCAACATTTTTGGCAAATACGAAGTTACCGTAACATGACTGTGGTACATCGTGTAGTTTTTGTCGTTGCATCACTTGAATGGCTTTCACATAAAACAAATTAGAAGAACATACTTTAAAGTAAAAGGATTCGTTGTTTGCTTTTACTTATTTTAAACAAGTCGAAAGTTCTATATTTTACAGTTATCGAGGTTTTGGGAGGAACCCCGTATTTTGTGAACACGGTAACAAGGTATCAAGGTATAATCTGAATAAATTATATCGTTTGGAAGTGGTAGAAAACCTTTTTTTCTGGTCCACTCATTGAACTCCCCATCACACTGATTCGTAAAGTCCACATGTTGTATCTATATTTATATACTATACCTATTAATATTATAAAGAGGTAAAATTAGTTTGCAAATTTTTATGTCGAGGGTAATCTTCGGAATGATCCTGTTCTAGAAATTCTTTCACTGGCAGAAAGCTAGATTATTCATGAGTGCAATTAGATTTATATCATGCATAATAGTTGAGCTATCACAATTTTTGCGGACGAAGTCTCGAGAGAAGTGCTAGTCGTGTATATTTCCAAAAAGCAATTCCTGTAACCGCTAGAACTCCTGAAGTCCGTTTGAGTTTGATGTCAATTGTGTGTAATGGAGTTTCTCTGTTCGAAAATTCCCTAAAGGCTTAAACTCATGGGATTTAGCACGATTGCTAGATTGTAGATATGTACATGTGTACCCCAGGGGATACAGACAGATTGGACATGTCCTTGGTAAAACGTGTGTTCATATTGGCAGTTGGGCAGTGGTACTTTTAGGACATGCTGTACAATTGCATTGACCTGATTTTTGTCGTTTTGTTTTGAACTTTATTATGTTTAGACTTGACATGGTTTTTCATGATATTTCAATAATTTTCTTAGATGTATAATTTAAGACATTAGAAAAGACAGCGCCGAAGTCGAAGTCGACCGTGGAAGGTGGCGTGACGATCTGATCATGTTTGCGGGGCTAACATGGCCAGAAATAGGGAGAGAATAGAGAATAGAGGCACAGAATAGAGAGGTATGAAGGGAGAAAGGGAGAGCCTTTGCTAAGTAGTGGGACACCAGTAAGGCAGCAAAAAAAAATCGATACATCATTAATTTATTGTGAACTAAAACTTCATAAGGAAGCTTGAACTAAAATGAGTTACACGCATTGAAGTACCTGTTCAATTCCTTTTACGAAAAGAGCCTTTTGCAACGCGTACACTCTCACTTTTAGAAACAACATACTGAACAAAATACCGACAAAAATATGAAATCCAATTCATAAAACCTGTAGAAAAGCGGGCGCAATAATGAAATATCATAAGCTTTCGTGGTGTAAGTGCCAATTAAGCAAGAACCAGGGTCTAAATGTTGATTGCGTGCTATTGCCGCGTTACGGAAGGCACGGTCGTGAAGTGTACGGTACACACACATGCGATCGTGTGGTGAGGTTCATTTTTTATCTGCGATTGTATTTAACCAAATGATTATGTAATTATTAACACCACGCCTGTGATCCCAGTAGGATTAGGTTAAGGTGTAGGTACCCTTTTGTTTTTTTTTTTCGG
The DNA here is from genome assembly GCA_950005105.1 of Lycophotia porphyrea. Taxonomy (NCBI): domain Eukaryota; kingdom Metazoa; phylum Arthropoda; class Insecta; order Lepidoptera; family Noctuidae; genus Lycophotia; species Lycophotia porphyrea. Next base: position 1,687,763 of record OX465392.1, read on the forward strand.
ATGGGAAATCATCAAATGATTTCTCCCGCTCCGGGCAGAGCGGAAGGGAGTGTCAGACTTGTACTGACTAAAACCCATCCATGTTCCTTGCCTTGCCCTTTGTGTTCCAGGGCCGCGCTATCTCTTTCGAACAGTCCCGCAGCCCTGGAGGTGTAGGTCCTAAAGGGCGAGAGCGAGAGGGAACGTCAAGTGAGGTACACTGAGGCTAGACGAGTGCTGCAATATTCAATCTCGCGCTCGATCTAGTGTGGAGTGTATCAGTGAGAGTATTTAATCATCATTATTATGCTGACATTTCGCTTGTTAGGTTTGAAGTCTCACCCACCATAAATACTTTCAATTTATTATATAAAAGATGTGGTACCCAATGTTTAAATTAATCTTTAATACCAAAATAATATAATCATTAGATACTTTCAGTATAAAAAACGAAATATTCTGGCTTGAATCACTGTATCTTGTAGAAAAACCAAATTTACTTGAGTTTTTTGGCCATTCAAAATACATACTTTGAACGACTCTAATTGACTTTATAGAAAGGTACGTACACACTAACTTAAAAATGTACAGAAACATTGTTGTAAATGCAAATAACTTGGCCTAAGTAAAAACGAACTTTGATAATAGCAAACTCTTCCTCAAAGTATTCCCGAAGGAAAATGCAAGGCGAAATATTTTGTATGTCAGAATTCTAACCAAATACTCGCAGTAAAGTAGTTTACGTCTCGTTTGTGACGCAAACTTTGACTTGGAAAGTTTCGTAGCTGCCTCTGAATAGCAAATAAACAATTAGACTGTAATGCTTATTAGGTTTTATATTTTGTTCTTGGTTTTAAGCTTTGTAGCTTTGTGTCTGGGGTCTTTCATCGGGTCTTTCTACGGAAGAGTTATTTTTGTAGTTTGTTTACAAAGGCGTTATTATTTTCGCAGATTACACGACTTTGTGTGTGTTCGCGGGACGATTGCTTTAGTTAGAACGCGGCGTCTAAACTTGAAGGTCAAATTCGAGACAATTGAGATATTTCAGTTTTGTTTTTCACGAGCTGACAATTCATTGAACCGCTAAATAAAGTAGTAACTGAGTAAAAATATTTAGATAAATATAAAAGCGAGGTATTTTACATGGAAATAACCCAAAGTATTTCTGAAACCCCCGTTTTAGTGTTTCGCTAGCGCAGGTATGTGCCTGGGCTAAAATGGCTTGTACGGATCTGGATTACTGAAAAAAATACAATTTCGAATTTCAGTGAACGTGGCTTTTTGGCATACTTTTATCACTTGAACTATTACAAAAAAAAAAAAAAAAAGAATTTTGATGTTAGTTGTATCATAGATAGCGCTGTACCTAGTACTTTTTGTAGTGCCACTACAGGGGAGCCCAGAGAGTTTTTCAGTAAACGTTGTTAGCTTTTGGCCCTTTTAGAAAACTGAAAGTGGGCCCCTGCCCCAGGGGCTCTTCAAACTTTTCATAGTGTATATTTAACGTGTGAAGTCTCATCACGCCGTACCTACTCAGCCGTCAAGTTTACATGCTGAATATTCTTGCTGAAAAACCTTCTGGGCTCGCCGACCAGCAATGATAACTGAAAAAGAACCGGCCAAGTGCGAGTTGGACTCGCGCATCGAGGGTTCCGTATAAAATTGTAGGTATTTTGTTATTAAACTACATCTTTGCGGTTTTCAGATTTATTCCTTTACATGTGCTATAAGACATTGCTTCTTGCCAAATTTCATGATTCTAGGTCAACGGAAACTACCTATATTATGGTTATAGGTTTTCGACCCAAAAACTCTAGGGTACTTCCGGTTGACCTAGAATTGTCAATTTTGGTTAAAAGCAAGGTCTTACAGCACAACTAAAGGAAATATTACGAAAAATAAATAAAGTTGAAAATTAAGGTAAATTTTGGTCCAAACAAGTTTTCGCGAAAATCTAAATTTGCCCATACCTTTTTATCGTATTGACCCAGGACCTTGATTTTTATTTACACCTTATAGGGACTATAGACTTCAGCATCTGGTATAAATTTCGACTTGGGAGGTACACCCGTTCTTGAGAAAATATTTATTGACACACGGACAGAGAGACAGACGGACGGACAGACAGACCAGAAAGTGATCATATAAGGGTTCCTTTTTTTGGCTTTTGAGGTACGGAACCCTAAAAATGAGTTCGCTTTCAAATTGTATGTGCTCACTTGGACTTATAATGAGAAGCCAGAACTGAAGCAGTAGCTATCCACCTCAATCAATGTCTTGTTTTCTTGTTTTGGTCTATTTCTAGTTTGAAACCACTCGCAGGAACAACTAAGAAACAAATACGAGAATGTAAAACCACGAAAAAGTTTTGACTACACGACTTTTGCGGTGGCCGATCAAAGTTTTGTTGCTGGGGTTCTTGGTTTCAAACTCGTACCGAAGAAATATTGGGTTCCTTTACATCATATTTAAATTGTAGCCTTTTCCCAACTATTTTGGGGTCGGCTTCCAGTCTAACCGGATGCAGCTGAATACCAGTATTTTACATGGAGTGACTGCCTAATCTGACCTCCACAACCCAGTTTGTACTGGGTAATACGATACGATAGATAGATAGATAGATAGATAGATAGATAGATAGATAGATAGATAGATAGATAGATAGATAGATAGATAGATAGATAGATAGATAGATAGATAGATAGATAGATAGATAGATAGATAGATAGATAGATAAATCATTTATTTGATGCAACAAAGGACACAATACAAGAATTAATATAAAAAAAAAATACAAAACAGAAAAAAAAGGCACACATAAAATAAAAAAAAAAAGTAAGGTAGACTAAGTTAAATCGACCCATAGGCATTTAGACACATTACATAATTGTATTTATTAGGGTCGCCCATTATTGGGCGGTGTGTGTCTCAAAATTGCACCAAAAAGGAGTCCAGCTCAGCATAATGCCAGGTAGATTACCTGACGCTGGTATTCTGCTGAATCCTGCTAGTGACACACGGATGTCGAGAAAATGTGCGGCGAATATTATGTAGGTAAGTTGTCAGTACGAAAGATTTTGAATTTAAATACTAAAAATATTATTAAACTTGATTATCACAGTATAGGTAATATGTGTAATGATAACTGTAATTTAAGTTGTATGGAGTGTGTCTAATAGTGTTTGTACGAGTTTACTTGTTCGTGTAGGTATCATTATGTTTCAGTTTTTTATCATAATGTACGGTGAGTATAGTTGTAATGTGTTTTGTGTATTGTGTAACGTGTATTGTAATGTGTTTCGTGTATGAGTTTCATTTTTCACAGTTATTGTCTGTTGTTAATAGGACAAAGTGAGCCGTTAGGACCAGAAAACCCTCTATATTATGGAAGTGTTGGTGACGGTCAGGCCCAGTTTCTTCTGAGCGTCAATCAGATACTGCCGCAATCGACTCCTAAAGGTACCGAGTGTTTTTAAATTCCTTATCGGCGGGGGAATGTGTGTGTGATACCCCTTGGTAAGACTGGTTGTCAGACTTTTTTGGGCCACTGACTACCTAACGACTGTTAAAGATCTTCAAATGACAGCCGGGACCAACGGTTTAACGTGCTTTCCGAGGCACGGAGGAAACTTGGTATGTAAAGGGTGGTCACCAATCCACAGACCAACCTAGGCAAGCACGGCTTCACCGAAAGATTGACCCGAGCGGTTGTTATTATTTAGCCACGATCATATTTAAATTGTGTGTTTAATTTAAAAAGATGAAGAGAAGGTACAAAGGAAATGACAAAAAATAAAGTTACAAATAAAAAACATAGCAAGGTGGATAAACTATGTTTGACGTTTGTATAAAGGTTGTTTTAATAAGTCAGCAAAGGAATGCAGATTCTGTCAACAAGGCATTCTTTTGTTGGGTTATTCATGGATTACAAAAGTCTAGAAAATCAATAAATTAATGCCCATGTTCTGGTACTACGTAAGAACCAGAGCCGAAACGCTATTTTCTTGGCGTTTGGTCTAAACCTACTTTCATCATCATCATCATGATCCATAGCCTCACTTTACCCACTGCTGGACCTCTCAAGCCTCTCTTTGCTTGTGCCAAGCTCCACGCTCTTGTGCCAGACTCATCCAGGATATTCCCGCTATCGTAACAATGTCGTCCGCCCATCTCGCCGCTGGACGACCAACACTGCTATTTAAACATCCATTTTTTTTTAAGGATGGGATTTCATTAAATGACCCCTCCCGCTCTGGGCGGAGCGGAAGGGAGTGTTAGACTTATACTGACTGAAACCCAACCCATGTTCCTTCCTTGCCCTTTGTGTTCCAGGTCCGCGGTATCTCTCCCTGTTTGCTGACATCTCTTTGAGGTGCGCGTGGAACACGAACGAGCCGTCGACACAGCCTGTCGTCATAAGACGGACGCACGGCGAGCTAGCCCATTACTCACCGTCCACAGGTCTGCGCCTACGGTGGCCGGAAGCCACCACGTGACCCCCGATGTCCGAGGCGTCTCCCTCTTTCAAATCCTTGGACGCCACTCGCTCACAGCTTCACTCCAAGAAAAACCTACCTTATGGACAGTACATTTTTACCTAGGTAATCCTAATAATAATAAACCTGATGTACCATTATCATGAAGTACCACATTAGTATTCATACATTTAAGTAGTCACTCGTCAGATCGCCACCATACGCTCAGCTTTACAAACTCAATAACAAGCCGAGCAGTTTCGTCAAGGCTCTGTATCGCGTGTTTATAATAATGTAATAACGCAACACAGCGTTCATTTCTAAGGGCTTTCCCGGCTAATGAGTTCAAACGCCGTGGAACTCTTATCTGGCAATTAATATTATGGAAACTCTTGACTAAAGGTAAATGCAATTCTGTAAACGTGTTTTGTTGATGTGATTTGTATTAATTTGTTGGAGTGAGACGTTTCGTTTGTGGAATTTGAGTTACTTTTGTACTGTGAGTAAGGTTTTAAAGGTAAGACGGAAGAACGTACATCGTCATCTGCTTAGACTTTCTCAACTATGTTTGACTCCCCAATATCTACCAAATAGTTTTCAAGACTTACGGTACAATGCTTAAAGAAATACTTCTCAAGCTATTACTTTTTAAAAGATATTATACCGTTAAGGACTACTTAGAAGACAAGACAATAGAATCTGTAATTTGTAAGTTAGGTTAGTTGACATCGCTCATTGTGATCAAATTTGCACGCCATATTATGGCAGGATATGTTGGAACAAATTGACTGTAACACCTTATATATGTACCAAAGTCGAGCAAATAAATATTTTGATTTGATTTGATTTGATTTGACTGAAAAGTTATATGGTAATCGGTTATCGTGGTATGGACATGTGTTTGGAAGAATGAGGAAAATGTTGTGAAGAAAGTTTTGAGTATGAATGTGGATGGATATACTCGTAAGAGTAGAGGAAGACCAAAGAAACGATGGATGATCTGTGTGAGAGAGAAGAGTGTCCATGGAGTTTCTTGCCCGTTCTTCTCCATAGAGATCTACGCTTTGGAATGGGTAACTACAGTAATTTCACAGTTTTTATGCTTTGTGACTAAGACAGAGCTACATTTTATTGTTGTCTTTGTTTAGACAGTTCAAAAGTGCCTGTAACTGGCCTACTTGAAATAAATGTTTTGATTTTGATTTTGTAAACGATGATATGGTGAAAGAAAAAAGAAAGAAGCTGACTGCTGAAATGACGAATAATAGAGAAGTATGTAAGAAGAAGACATGCTGCGCCGACCCCTAATGAATTGGGATACGGGCAGGAGAATGAAGTCGAGATCTGTTTCCAGTCTCACCAGACATAGCTGAATACTCCACATGGAGCGACTGCCTATCTTATCTTCTTAACCAACTGAGTCATAAGAAACCTTTGGTAACTCTTATACATAGTTAGTTAGTTTCTGACTGTCGTACACCACCTTCAAGCTTTATATCCATCTCAATAAAAGAACATAACATAACATCAAGCCTGTAATCCCCAAAGGGTTAGGCAGAAGTGTACCTAATAGTACACCCATATTTTGATAGTTATGTCCTAGTCCCAAGTAATAGGGGGCGAGCTTATTGCCTTCAATGAGGCATAAATCCAGACTCTGTGACTGCTACTGGGAAATTTCTGATGGAAAAACTCCACACCTTGCCCGAGCCGGGAATCGAATCCAAGACCTCATGATTAGACGTATTTGCAACCACTAGATTAACGAGGCAGATTATAAGATTATTTGTAACTTGGAAAACGTTTGCCACTTATCTACCTTCTAAGGTTCAGTAAACCATCTGTGGATACAAGTATAAACATCGGAACACACTACCCCGAAGTTCTCGTAGTTCAAAATAATTTTCCACTACAGAAATTAGGTACATACTTAACCGAGCAGGAAATGTCGTTAACCGACGGAAACCACATGTTTTTACTGTTAAATTGTGGTGTTTTTATGGGAGTAGGCATGGGTTACGGGGCAAGCAATAAGGACTATTTTTGCTACAGTTTTTATGTTTACAAGTAAAGGTTTTAGATTGTCATAAGTCATGCAATCAGGCTTAGCAACAAGATTTCTAATGTGATATCAATCTTTTCATAAACTCTTTTGTATTGACAGGACTTTTATGTTTTTTAAAAGCCAGACCATTTTGAGTGAATTAAACGCGTAAATAATAAGCAAGAATACCGCAGATGTTCGTTTACTATCAATATGTCTGAACGTGGTCATTATTTCATTATAGAATGTAAGTCGTTGATGAAAAAAGACAAAAAACATGTCTTTTAACATTATAGCGTAATCAGCCTATAGCGTTCTCACTGCTGGAGGGCTTCGGTAAGAGGTAATGGAATCCAGTCCCCAATGAGGGTATGTGGTTGTCATATTTGATGGCTTTTTTTATTTCAAATATATAGGATCTAGCCACGTTATCAACCATTTAACACGATATTTTTACAACTGCATCAATGCTTTGGTAAAAATACTCGCCAGAATATATTTTCTCAGACAGTCTCATATTCCACACACCGACACCAAAGAAGAACAGGAAGGTGTCTTAATTTTGGTCCAAATATTCGGTACACTTGCTCATTTTCTTAAGGAGTAATTTTCTCTACATAATACAGGAAGTACAATATCGTATAAGGCGGTTGGCAGACACTAAATTAACATAAATAAGCTCAACCCCCAAGGGATGAGTTTCACGAAACATACTGCCACTGTGTGGGGGAGCAATGAATAAGACATTTGTATACTGTTATTTAGAACCTGACGTTTTATAGACTGACGTTCTAGATTGACGTAATGTGGACTGACGGTTTTAGGACTTTAACAAATGGCGTAGTATCTGTCTAGTTTTTTTTTAGGAATGTTCTCACACCAACACACAAAGTGTTGCTGTGAGTTCATTGAAAAATAATGTTATTGGGAACATGTTAAAAAAAAGTGTGTGTGTACTTAGTATACACGTAAGAAGTTATACTTCTTTGACGTATAAAACTAAAATGGTGACTACAGACTTCAGGGTGTCGGTCATCCTGCCAGGGCTGCGGGTCTGTTCGAAAGAGATACCGCGGCCCTGGAACACAAAGGGCAAGGAAGGAACATGGAAGGGTTTTAGTCAGTACAAGTCTGACACTCCCTTCCGCTCTGCCCGGAGCGGTCGAAGTCAATTGATGATTTCCCATCCGTAAAAAAAAAAAAGGTGTCGATTTTTCGTGACGATATGCGCGCGTATCGTAAAAATGTACTCCCATCATTTTTCCCTAACGCGCCAATAGAAGTATAACTTCAAAAACTACACTGTCACTTACAGGAATCTTCCGTCATTATCAGTTATTCTGAGCTCCCGATAAGTAAGATAGAGTGAGCGAGTGAATGAGTGACTGAGTGTAAGTTTAACAATAAACCGTGAAATTTTAAAACAGTGCAGTGTAAAATAATCCATTTATCTAGTTCTCCCAATTCTACGTCTGCAATAGAAAAATATTTAAAAATAATTTATATTTTGGAAGCAAAGTAGGTCAGGCAATGAAAACCAGGAGTTCCTGGTATTACCTTTTAAACAAACATAATATTTCCCTCTTCATAATATTAGCTTAGGTAAGTAAATACGGAAATTAGTTCACTAAATATAAACTCGTAAGTATAATTTATTCGGTGTTATTACTTGGGTTCCCAAGTACCTGATTCCCCATTAGGTAATTTAGGAAATGCTTTTTCCACACTATTGTACGTACAGTTGGAGCTTAAAGCCCCAACGTGCATCGAAACAATGAACCATTCCAGTTCAATTGTTAATACTAGTACTAAGTGTAATATCATAATAACTTTAACCAGAAGTGCTATCCACGAGTACTAAGTGTTATAATACTCCGATTCCATGATATTGGATACTGTAAACTAAATCTGTTTATTACAACAACTACCACATACATTTATTTTCAGGCTACTTAGTTCCATAGATATTAACCTTACAGACTAACATACATATAATATAAAACAAATATAATTTCATAAAATGAAATAAATTTTAAATTAAAAAATTAATTATTTTTATCAAATTTTTAATTATCGTTCGGTTTTGAAACCCGGAGATTGGTATACAGTTTCTTGCACTGGGTTGTGTAATTTACGAAATTGAATAGAAAATAATATATCTGTTATGGGTTTATTTATTCGTGGAACCAACCGTCGACAAAAAGTAATTTCGGCGAACCGTACCACCGGCGAAGAGTGATTCGCTATACCGTTTTGAGTTCTTATTTTAAACAAATGTAAAAATATTTAAACTTCTTTATTTTTTGTGTGGTTTGTGCCTAACCTGGTGTCAGAGTTTCCTTCTGACTTTAAACTACTTACTTATCAAGACAGGGATGAATAATTTGGCTTCGTATGGGGGTGCATAATATTATATTTTAAAACCAGTCAGTTATTAAATAACCGGGGGTAGACGACCTCTGGCAGTCAGCCTATCCACTGACTGCGCAATCTGTTTACCTCTACATTAATTATTTTATCATTGCATAATGCTAATGCTAACATGATGTAACCAGACAGTTCTGAGAAAGCCTTTTTTACGTGGTTAGTTTTTTTCAATACAACAGTTAAAATTTAATATAACAGTGTTAAAAAACTTTAGCAAAATGGCTGTAATTACTTCATTTTTATTATATTTAGTTCAAATTGAAATAAATAAACTTTACATGACATTGCGTGTCAACTTACCCAGGAGTAACCTTCATCAACACGAAAATGATAAACTTTGTTAAATTAATCTTGTAGACCAGGAGACAGGCACTATAAAATAATGTTATGTTTTGTTAAAAAACAGAAGTTGTCTATACATTTATTGGTTGGCAAACAAGCAGATTGCAAGGTAAGCAATGCTTAAGTGGAGTAAGATAACTAGGAGTCCCATTTAATTTTTTTCAATCTTAAGACCAACGAGCCTGATAATAATTTTTTTTACACGATAGGAAATGAATGGATACGACGGTAGGGAATGAGATTTATCGGAAACAAACTATAACAAGTAATTATAACGTGTAGTCAGAAAAGCTTATATTACCCACCATCTTCAAGAAAGTTTAATTATTCTGTTAAATTTCCCGTATCTAGTTACTCTGTTAGTTTATGTAGCTTCCTAACTAACTACAGCAAAATATCGGATACGCTAACACAAGGCACAGCCACATGAGTAGATAACTGGACAGAGAAAAAGCTTTAAATGAAAATTTTGTCATTTATCTAGGGCGGAATTTGAAAAGATATTAAGCGTGCTGTGAATTTCGGCAAATTCACCGCCGCCCGTCGGTATTTTAGAAACGTTGGGTCAAATTAGAACACTGTGATAAGATGGTTATGTATTGTTACTTAAATGAGTTTAAATTCAAAAAGCGATGCTCAGAACCTGAGCTCAAAAATTTGCCACTTCCACGGCGTCATCGGTGAGGCAGTGCTAAGGTAACTTTTATTACGTGTTTTGCGACCCAGAGGGATAGGAAGTGGAACGTTGGTTGCGACACAGCTTCAAATCGAACCACATTTAAAATAGGTTGTGTAAGATGCTAGCAACACGAAGAAGAAGAATTCAAAGTGTTGTCTCTGTTTGGTTGTATACTCCGTGGATAAAACACGCTGTAGCTAAAGTGCTCACACACATAGATGGCTCCTAAACTATACGCAGCGCTGTTTTAGGTACGTTCATGTTTGATTACGCGTGTTTTGTTACGAGTGGTTTCATAACGGATAATAAAGAAATTATGATATGCAGATTAAAATATGAGTCGTGTATGAAATTTTCGTAAATTATAAATGAAGTAACGTAAACTACATTTGTTTGGGAAAAATATAGACATTTTCTGCATGAATTGTTCGTTGTATTTACTGAACACTTCGTTTACTACTAACTGGAGTCGTATCCGCAATTTGTGTATCGAATTTTATGTTGTCTTCAACTTCGCCTTTATTAACGCTCATTTAAATACTAAGCGAGCTGCTGCTAATATCTAAGCAAGTCGAAGATCTTTATAGTGAGACAGTGGTTACAGAGTTGTTATATAGTTGTTATTGTGTGCGTTTGCACTGGTCTACCATGTTTGGCATTCAATAGTTTGAACAATTTATAGCATTATATATTTATAGTATAATATTATAGAGTGTAACGTTTTTATAGTCTGATTTTGACGCAAAAAAAAAATCAACCAACAACTTATTTGTACGTATATAGTAAGTTACAGTTCCTACATTTGTACAATACAAAACATAATATCTTAACACAAAACTAACAATACGAAACAATACAGCCACCCCTTATCCGAACCCAATCGTAACGAAATCGCGTTCCTAACAAAATTAGAACACAAAGAAAAAACATGCACGGAATACTGAATTCAGGGAAATAATCGAAAAATGTAAATTGAAAAACCGAGGAAAGTTTTCCGACGCATAAAGTAGTGGGATCACCTGGCGACGATGTTATGTGAGAGCTGGCCAAACATATCTTGTTATTACGTGATACCAATGAATATCGGGTACTATCGGGTAACCTCGGCTAAGCTCAAAGAGACCGAGTGTTTTAAATTGGCTGTTATACTGAGTGTGTAACTTTTTAGCAGTTCTGCGAATACTAGGCCTATTGGTGAATTATTTTTTTATTATTTTCGGTTTTCTGTTATTATAGTGCAGGGTAAGGAACGTGATTTGAGTAGTTAGCTCCTGGAGTTAATTACGGCAAAAAAATCTTCGAATTTAAATATGTGAAGATGAAACCCAAATCATATAAAATAAATAGGAAAGTATACCTGACTACAAAGAAATGAAATCAATCAAATATGTTTTTGCAGGATCTTAAAATCAATTTATTTCATTCTATTAAATTCATATCAGCTGCAAAATTCTATTTGAATTTACGTATAACACGAAAACTTTATCCAGAACCAAATATGTCGCCAGAGTTTACAGAACCAACTATGAAGCCGTAGCTATTACCCTTGTATTTGTTACGGACAGTTTCAACGCGAACTACAGTTGTCGCACTTCATTCGGTACTGTGTAAAAGAGAGGTTGAATATTCCATCGAATATGAAAACGTTGGCTAATACATACATGCCCCTGTATTTGCTAAGTAAAATTGTTATATACTTGTCTCGCTCTGTTTCATGTAATGTGAAAGAGAGGAGTGGATGGCCTCTGTCGAATATGATCGGAATTTTGGAAACACGATGAGACGAAGTTGTACACCCACATGTGATTTTGAATATATCAAACGTATGTAGAATTAATTCGTGGAAACTTAAGTTTATCGGGACGTGTCGTGTCAGTTTCCAACTGTTGGCGTTGAGAGGATTACTTCTCGGTACTTTTACCTTCTTGTATTTCTTGGAAGAAAACTATTTACCGCCGAGTTTGATTTCTAGGAAAGATATATATGTAATGAACAGGTATTTGAAAAAAAATTGTTACAAAGAAATTGGTAAAATTATAAGGTTGTACCATTTATTTTGAATAATTATTTTATTTTAAACAGGACGTATTTTTCGTTTCAACCATAAAAATGTTAAAAGATGAATTTAATGTCGAGACGATTCGAAGAGAAATGGAACAAACATTGTCGGGGACGGAATTCCTTGAACCGATGATTTTGATTTCTAGGAAAGATATTAATGTAATGAATATGATATTTGAAAAAACAATTGTTATTAAGACATCGGTAAAATTATAAGGTTGTACCATTTATCCTTCCTAATATTATTATATGTGCGAAAGTAAGTTTGTTACCGTTTCACGCCTAAACCACTGAATCGAACATCCTGAAATTTTACAAATACGTTGTCAGGTGTACTGAAATGGATATGGGGGAACTTTCATCTCGAAAAAAAAATGTTAGAGGAAAACAACAATAACGTTCTTATGTTCATAGATGGCGCCACGTTTCTTTCGAATCATGATTGAATTAGAAGCAGAGTACAACCCGAATTAATTCTAAATTAACGTGAGCGAAACCGCGGGCAAAAGCTAGTTTTGAATAATTATTTTATTTTAAACAAGACGTATTTTTCGTTTCAACCACAAAAATGTTAAAGATGATAATAATGTCGAGACGATTCGAAGAGAAATGGAACAAACATTGCCGGGGACGGAATTCCTTGAACCGATGATTTTCTTCCTCGTTATTACGTCTAATTTTTCATTTTAAGGCTCATTATTTTTAATAATGAGCCTTAAAATGAGAAATAAATAATAATGAGAGCAGCGGTGGCCCAGTGGTAGCGTCCCCGACTTACGAACAGTAAGTCATGGGTTCGAACCCAGGCAGGCGCATTACTTTGTGTAATATATTTCATCACCACTGCTCTCAAAAACGGTGAAGGAAAACATCGTGAGGAAACCGGCATGTCCTAGAACCAAAAATTCAAAGACATGTGACATCTACCAATCCGCACTGGGCCCGCGTGGTGGATTATAGCCCAATCCCTCTCATAGAGAGGAGGCCTGTGTCCCAGCAGTGGGAACATTATAGGCTAATGATGATGATGATTTTAAAAATCCAAGAACCCTCTTTTATAAAAAAAAATGATAATTTTCCTGAGGGATACTGATCCTGAGGGATGATTTAAGATCTTGAAATTATATTACTACTATATACTATACTTGCAATCAACATAGTAGGTACCTAAGAGGCTCTTAATTAATTACCGCCGCCCCGATCATTTGAAGGAGCGCGGCCGTAACACACTTACTTGTTAACCGATGGGGCGGATTGATTTAGTCACCCGGCCATCGTTCCAATTAATTTCGAATCTAACGATGGCTTTTTTTTTGCATTTAGTAAAACCATATTTATTGGTGAGGTTCTTCAGAAAGGTCAGGTGTGTAATACTGGCTGCGGGCTGTTCGAAAGAGATACCGCGGCCCTGGAACACAAAGGGCAAGGAAGGAACATGGATGGGTTTTAGTCAGTACAAGTCTGACACTCCCTTCCGCTCTGCCCAGAGCGGGAGAAGTCATTTGATGATTTCCCATCCATAAAAAAAGGTGTGTAGTACTCGCAACTCGCATGTATGACCAGATGTATGAACGTGGACGAGGCGTTCTGTGGTTTCTGCCTGCCCCCATGGGAACAAGGCGTGATTTTACATCTTATCTTACTTACTCCTTATATTATAAACTAGCTACTGCCCGCGGCTTCGCTCGTGTTGCCTTTAAATTTGAAAATCAATCGGGCTGTACACGTGGCGCCATCTATTACCATAAGAACGTTATTGTTGTTTTCCTCGGGAACAGTGCTTTTTTTCGGGATGAAAGGTACCCATGTCCTTTTTCATACACCTAACCATGTATATGCGAAATTTCAGGGTAATGGGTTCAGTGGTCTAGGCGTGAAAAGGTAACAAACAAAATTACTTTCGCATTTATAATATTAGTTAGGAAGCTACGATTAGGATAGGATTAGGATACGAAGGTTTATGAGGATGTATGCTTGTTACTCTTTCACGCAAAAAGGTCTCCCGGTAGTACGATTTGTCACCAAAGTCAAAGATATCTTTTTTTCGTAACATCTTTATGTCGTAGGTTACACATTTATAAACCTTGTATATTTATAACTTAGTGTAAGATTTTAATGTTTAACTGTTGTGGTTGTGGTGTGTTTTTTTTTCCCGAATCAATAAAAAAAAAATTAAAAAAATCTGTTCAATTACCGAAAAGAATTCCATTTTGACTTTGGTGTATGTAAGCTTACTTTTACATTTGCAAGTTTCTCACACATTTAAGGCACTCCGTTTTATTGGAAAATTCTCATATTGGTCTCTTACCGACTAAAACATCACTGTTCATACTACTACCATGAATCGGGGTCCGGAAGGTTCGGTGCACCCACATTTTGGGCTCTTATTCCGACAACAGTTTGTGATACACACACCAATCCAATTTTGTACAATGTTTCATGAACTAAATCAGCACATTGTCAACAATGTTAGCTACATAATTGACGAGCGACTTTACAGTATTTACTGCATTGCGGATTCGTAGACCTACTAATGTGATTGTGTAGTGTGTCACATTTTTTCTAAACGCGCCGTGGACCTGTGGTGCGGTCGTAACTTAGTTTGATTATACCGTTTATGATGTAGTTCGTTAACTCTGTGGGGTATTTGTTGGCTTTTTTTTAAGGTTCCGTTTCCGAATGGCAAAAACGGAACCCTTATAGATTTGTCCAGTCCGTCTGCCTTGTCCGTCTGTATATCACAGCTTTTTTTACCCCGAGACTGGTGGTAACACATACTTGAAATTTGGATGGCCTGCCATCCAAATTTGTGGGTGTCTGTTCATGGAAGACACCTGTATCTTCCATGAACAGACACCCACAAAAAATAGGGTAACATGAAACTGAAGGCTGACAAAAAATCTACGTATCTAACTGTGTGTAACATTATAAATTCGAAATTTTGTGAAGGTGGATGTTTGATGATCATGTAAAACCAATAATTAGTCGACTAGCTGATGCCCACAGCTTTGCCTGCGTGGTGTTTGGTAACTGTCCCACGGGATCATAAAACCGAGATAAACAGTATCATAAGTATTAATGTAGGTTGTAAACTACCTGTCTGCAAAATTTCATCCAATTATTTTCAGGAGTTTTTGAGTAAGAGAGTTACTCACATCCATCCATCGTCACAAGCTTTCACATTTATAATAGTAGTAAGATTAATATTGAAGTTACTTCCCATCTTGCCTTTCTGAACACAAACACAAAATGCAATATTCAAAAAATCAAAAATTCACCTCCAGCAAGCTTGAAAATCAAATACTTCTTTCAATAATCCCCGAATTATCTTTAAAGTCAAGCCGACGATATCGGATTTTATATTCCAAAGCGGGCTTTAACAGTATGGTTCAGCGATTTCATTAAATTTTATACGGGACCAACTAGAACCTATCTTGGTACTTTTATTAAGTTAGTTATTCGAAACTTAACTACAAGTCTGGCAGGTTATCGCACCAAAAGTTTCAGATTTTATGTTTTCTCACGGGGAGCTGCTGGAAAAATATGCGCAGTATCTACGCTTGCGAACGGAGCCAAAATAAACTTAGAAATTAGAAACTCGCATGTGCTGGCTTTATATTATTGACTAATGTAGTTTAAATTGTGATTTTCTGCTTCTGATTCCAGTTTGCATTGCAGTGTTGAGAGTTTTTGCTGCAAATGTGTTTTGATTTTGTATTCTTTTCTGCAGCTAACAAGGTGTTAAAAAAAGTATGTATGATACCTGGATGCATCCGCATTAAATATAATTAGAAATCAGGCGTGCTTCACATCATGTTTCGGTGAATTTGATACGGTAAATGTGGGGAGCAAAATCGAGCAATGTAGATGCATAATCGGGAAAAAGCTGATTGGTTTAGCTCGAAATGTGCCGAGTGGGCCTGAAAATAATCTAGCGGTCGTAGATGTCAAATGGAGTTTGCCGATCAACAAAAGCCGAATCATCTACCTATAGCCTTTTCCGAACTATGTTGGGGTCACCTGATACAGCTTAACCGGATACAGCTTAATACCAATATTACTTATACCTGGAGCAACCTAACTGACCTCCATAACCCGGTTAGTACTGGGTAATACGATACTCCTTGGAAAGACTAGTTGTCAGACTGTCAGGCCACTGACTACCTGTAACGGCTGTCAAAAATTTAAAATTGACAGCCGGGACTAATGGCTTAACGTGCTTTCCGTGGCACGAAGGAAACACGGTATATAATGGGTGGTCACCTATCCACGGACTAACCCAGGAAAGCACGTCATAACCTGCGATCAAGCTGCCATTAGCTGCTCCTCTCGACACAAGTCGAATATGTGTAGTTCAATTAAGACAGTCGCCAGCACTACAAGTTACCACAAACTGTCAAACTTCTCCAAATAATTTTAAACCATTAATTGTTTACGTTTAAGTTCGAAAAAGAAAATTCTACAGTTTGTCTTATCTAAACTGTAAAAGTTTGTAGTAGCTTAATATGCTGGCGATTGTACAACAGCTATTTGGTCGACTTAAAGCAATCGCCGAATCGGTTTTGTGACACGAAGAAAACAAAAAAAACAATACTGCCGAATCCAATGTGCTGATCCCGAAAAGTGCACACATCACCTCCCAAACCATAGAAACCCAAAAATCCTTTTAACATACCGTTAGTAGGTACCCATTTCAATTTTTCTGCTTTTATATTTGACCCCACTACGATTGCAATTACAACATGAGTAGCATATTTTTTTACGTCCACATGTAAATAAAAACATGATTGGATGATAAACAAGTGTTGGAGCTTAAAATATTTACTATAAAATGTGTGTTCCTTAACCGTAAGTACTGAAACAGCAAGAGAATATATTCTCACGCTGAAAACATTTACAAGCATGCTCTTGGCACGTTGCCTAATCAAGATTCTAGAAATATTTTCCTCTCAGTTCATATTCTCTTATGATTATAAACTTTGTTACTATACAATTTAATACAGGCGTGTTGTTATTTTTGTATAGTATAGTTTGAAAGTTTTTGTATCAGTATCAATGATAATAACATAACATAACATCACAGCACTACACCCACACACTGTGTGTGTTACTTACTGTTAGCAGTACACCCACATCTCGCCAGTTATGTTTTAGTCCCAACTAAAAGGGGTGAGCCTATTGCCAACAACCAAGCGCAAATCCAGACGTCGTGGCTGCTAATGAGAAATTCCAAATGGAAACACTCAATAGTACTTTGACCAACCCGGGAATCGAAACTAGGACTTTATGCTCAGCAGTCGCGCTAGGTCGCAAGCGCAGCTGCTAACACGACCAACGAAAATTTTACAAACAGTTTTATTATGAACGAATTTACTTCACGTACCTACCTATTATTAATAAGGGTTACCCAAATAGTTTTGGGAACAATGGAGCCAATGTTATAAAGCATTGTTTGGTTCGGTTGATATCGAAATAGCCAGACAGCACCGATATACTCGTATAACTAAACATAATTTAGACTTTACTAATTTAACTAGTTTCAATAGACATTAACATCTCCAATATTGGATTTCAAAATTCCTATTTCATATTTATACGCATTTTCAGTATGAAATATTTGCTAGCATAAATACTTAAATTTGACTTAAACAAATTGCGTAGATTTCAAAGCTGACTTTTATGTTTTCCATCGTGTTTAATTTTATGTTTTCGTCCAAAGTAATCTGATATTTTATGCTGTCTACGGTAATCGTTACGTTAAGTCTCAAGAAGATTAAGTCTCTTCTAATCACAAAGTCTAGTAAACATTTTCTAGCTCCAAGTAAAGGTGCCTTACCTAAGGCTCTGTGTAATGGTGACGGAGAGTGAGAGGGAGAGAACCTCTCGTCCCAGCCGCCGCGGGAGACGCCCCGGGCGTCGGAGGTCACGTGGTGGTTTCCGGCCACCGTAGACGTGGACCTGTGGACGGTGAGTAATGGGCTAGCTCGCCGTCCGTCCGTCTTTTGACGACAGGCCGTGTTGACGGCGAGTTCGTGTTCCACGCGCGCCTCAAAGAGATATTAGCAAACAGGGAGGGGCCCACAAGGGCCGATGCCTGCCAGGGCTGCGGGACTGTTTGAAAAAGATACCGCGGCCCTGGAACACAAAGGGCAAGGAAGGAACATGGATGGGTTTTAGTCAGTACAAGTCTGATACTCCCTTTCACTCTGCCCAGAGCATTTAATGAATTCCCATCCTAAAAAGGCTCTATGTAATAAGACTAAATATTCTGAGTGTTCCGAGTAAACAGTTGGTTTACCAAAGCTTTACCTACACTAAAACTAATTGATTAGTTGAAGAAACATGAAAATCTCATTGCCTTTAGATAATATCAGAGTTAACGTTGAGAGCAGCGGTGGCCCAGTGGTAGCGATCCCGACTTACGAACAGTAAGTCGTGGGTTCGAACCCAGGCAGGCGCATTACTTTGTGTA
Source organism: Lycophotia porphyrea (assembly GCA_950005105.1). NCBI lineage: Eukaryota > Metazoa > Arthropoda > Insecta > Lepidoptera > Noctuidae > Lycophotia > Lycophotia porphyrea. Next base: position 1,706,242 of record OX465392.1, read on the forward strand.
ATTTATTTCATCACCACTGCTCTCAAAAACGGTGAAAACATCGTGAGGAAACCGGCATGTCCTAGAACCAAAAATTCGAAGACATTCCGCACTGGGCCCGCGTGGTGGAGTATAGCCCATTCCCTCTCCTAGAGAGGAGGCTTGTGTCCCAGCAGTGGGAACATTAAAAGGCTGATGATGATGATGATGATGAACATCAGAGTCTTTTAAAACCTTAATAAAATTCCGAAATATTAAAATCTACATAAAACTAGCAATAATGTGAAAGTCTCGTTAAGAGATCTGAAGATTTATAGGCGCACTGAGGCTGTGTCTAATCTTAATTTCGATCAAATTTCTACGGTAGTGAAATACTTTTTTGCTCAGGTTTGGACTTCAGAGTGTTGAACTCAATGGGTAAAATTATCTTAGTAGCCGTAGTGACTCGTTCAGTAAATTACTCAAAAGTGCATGGTTTGATTCCCGGGTCAGGTAAACTGTCAATAGATTTTTCCATCCAGCATCTTGATTTGTGTCCGGTTGATGGCAACAGGCTCGCCCCCTATTACATGGTACTTAAACAAAACTGGTGAAATGTGAGTGTACTATTACACCTCTGCTTAACCCATCGGGGATTACAGGCGTGTTATGTTATGCATGACTCCTTTGCAACCCATTATCTATTGCTTTTCATCGTATAATCCAATATCATTCAAACATTTAACACAGATAAAGTATAATTGTATCTCACTTAAGAAAATTACACACCATTTAAGTCTATAATGTAAAATCTAGATAGTATAATTTACTGTTTAATAGATTGCTACTTCAACGAATGGTATTCTAGTACTTAAAATGCTAATTATAAAGTACCTACAACGACTTTAAGTGCCTAGTTTTAGAGCATAATTTATTCAGGATCATAGGCCTTGTACGTAATGTTCTATTTGATATTAAAGCCTATGAAATATTTAAATGTCTAGACTCTATATCATTACCGGCTTTTATTATTGAGCCTTTGTTAATGATGGCTATTTCAAGTGTAGTTTTAACAGGTAACTTGTAGTAAAACAATAGGTCATTATAAGGTATAACGACAGTTATAGAAAACTATGACTAATTCTAAGGGACGTAGTTTTTTTACACTATTCTTCAGGATTTCGCCTTTTATTTTTTTTCAGGATGGGAAATCATCAAATGGCCCACTCTGGGCGGAGCGGAAGGGAGTGTCAGACTTGTACTGACAACCTCATCCATGTTCCTTCCTTGCCCTTTGTGTTCCAGGGCTGCGGTATCTCTTTCGAACAGTCCCGCAGCCCTGGCAGGCATTGGCCCTTGCGGGCCGGACGGCAAACTAGCCCATTGCTCACCGTCCAAAGGTCCGCGTCTACGGTGGCCGGAAGCCACCACGTGATCCCCGACGCCCGGGGCGCCTCCCGCGGCGGCTGGGACGTGAGGTTCTCTCCAAGAGGGATTTAGCCTTAAAACACGATACTGGTCAGTGTGTCTTGGTGAGTGTTTCATCAGAGCCTCGTTCATCATTTATCACCGCTGATAATTTAGTGTTGGTCCGGCGGCGAGATAGGCAGACGACATTGTTGCCGTCGCGGGTATATCCTGGATGAGGCTGGCACAAGAATATGGAGCTTGGCACAAGCAAGAGAGGCTTATACCTAGCAGTTGGTCAAGTCGGGCTGTAGATGGTGATGATGATCGCTAGGCGAAAGCCGTAGTGATCAGTCGAGCGAAAACGCGATCGTCGTATTTGTTCAGAATACCGGGTGGTTTCATCCAGCCCAATCACGCGTTCGGGTTTGCTAAACAAACAGATGGTGCCGATTGTACAAAAAAGAAAGTTAATATGTATGTATATTTATATATGTACTGTATGTATTACGTATATCATAATGTATGCATGTAGTTTACTTTTTAAAATGAATTATATTTTATAACAGAATTTAATGTTAATGGTATGCACATAAGTGTATCCTCTTTTGCAATTCTCGTAATCAAAAATTAGGTTTGCTATAAGAAAACCCAATTCTGGGTTAAGCTCGCCATTGTACATAAGTTATACCATTGCAATTTGTATGTATATTTTTAATTTGTGTGCAATAAAAAATAAGAATAAGAATAAGTTTGACATATACAAAAAAAATAGTGCGTGGAGTCTCTCCGCGCGGAAAAAGTCAAAGTTCGTAATGTGACGCATTCACTCTCGCTCTATCTCTTCCTATTCCCCCTCCCCAGGAACGTTGAACGTTTAAAGAAACAGTGCTTTCATACCCCCTCCATGGTAGCGTTAAACGTTTAACGCAACCTTGTTGGAAGTCGCATTAGAAGTTTCACTTAAAAAACTTAGTTTGACAAACTTAATTTTACAATTTAATTTTACAACCTAGATAAATAACTTAGATAGGAACTTTCTTGTGCTCTTTCACACCCTAGAGGACCTACAGGTAATAAAGTTAGACCAAAACTTCGATGGTTGACTTTTATTAATACCTCCCACCGGCAGATTAAAGGCTCGAGCCTCCGCAGGTGAGTTTATCCTGTGTGTGTGCTCCTGGCGCCCGATTCTTTCATATTTGTATCTTTAATTGGCACACCGTTGGTTATTATCATCAAAAACTTAATATTTGAAACACATTAGTTTTCACACAACTTAAAAATTTTGTTACAATTGCAAAAGATTGGCCTGTTGGTCTAGTGGTTAGTGACCCTGACTGCTAGGATGGAGGTCGTAGGTTCGATTCCCACATAGGACAAATCTTTGTGCGATGAGTACGATTATTTGTTCTGTATCTGGGTGTAAATTAATCTATAATATGTATGTATTTAGAAATATATAAGTATGATTATCGGTTGTCTGGTTGCCATAGTACAGGCTCTGCCTAGTTTGGGATCAGATGGCGATAGGACGAAGCGGGAATAAAATAATTAAAATAATATTTTGGGGTGAAGGAAGCATATTGTTTGGAACGACCCAGGATTATGCTATGTGGGACAAAACACAGTGGACCAAACGAATAATAAATCAAATTAAAATATGAGCAAAAGTCACAATGACATGTTCGAGAGTCAATCGCGGTCTAAGCGCGATATTGTTTGTGAAATAATGTAGAATAGCTATAGACAATTAAATATCTATTGATTCAATAAATTGTATTACTAGTGCTCTACCAGTCAATAATTCGTAAGACTGGGGTTTCGATCATACATATTTTTTCAAATAAAACAGGTATTATTTTTCATTCTATTTGACTCCAACAGCCAATTCATTAACTTTTATACAAAGACAACGTAAAAACAAAAACTTCACACCAACAAAAAAGCTGAGTGCACTCTCCATCCATTCACTCGAAAATTCACCGACTAAAAACTAAAAGCAAAAACGTTAAAATAAGCTACTATTAATTAAGGTGAGCTAGCTGTTAAGATTTCCGCAAAAACAAATATTCATTTTAACTTAGCTGCTGCTGAAGTAAGCACCTACTTCCATTCAGTGCGAGACTAGCCGATGCAATCAAGGTAATGAAAACAAGCCACGGTCTGCTTTATAGTAAATATTCAGTGAAATTGTAACAGCGGCTACACACGGGGTTGGCGTTTAACGAACCATTCGTCGTAGTGTAAGTGTCTAAACACACTATGCCAAAGTTACGCGACCGAAGTTCCGCCACGTTCCGTGGCTTATTTTACGTCCCGACGTATTCGGCTGATATGACGTACCATAAGTTCCGAAATTACGCGGCGGAACTTCAGTTGCGCAACTTTGTGTGTATTCCTCGAGCGCTGTCGTCGTGTCGTCGTGTTATCTAAATAGCCGGACCGACAGATGCAAAACAAAGTGTTTCTGTTAGGGTTCCGTTATTACCACAGACATATAAATAGTAGCAGACCAAACATTCGCTAAAATTTGCGTAGCCATTACGCACACATAGGGAATGTTGTCAATACAGGGCCGAATTAGGGCCGGTTGCCGGCATTATCTAACGATAATGAAACAACCGATATACTTAATAAAAATCCGTGAAAATCGATACTCTCTGGGTATAAGAAGTATAGATTACTTATCAATAGTCTTGACGAATAGAACCACCATCTATTCCCATGGTTATTGTTTAAGGCGACTAAGGGAATATTTTAAGAGGACGATGGGCAGCAGTCCACTCTCCCCCTTTTGACGGTAAATTATACAAACCGTTGACGGACGTCAATATCGGATAGAAGAACTGGCCCTGAAGTCATTCACCCGCATGCCCAGTTTGGTAGAACCGAGTCTTTTTTAAGGTGTTGACATGCCTGAAAGCTAGTTTAGGAACAAATCAGGAATTTTGAAATAAAAGTATGAGTTTAATGAATATATTATATATATATATATATTAATTCTTCACTTGTTTTGGAACAATACAATTTTTTTTTAATGATTTCTTTGTGACCAATTTGTCTCTTTACTAGCGCTGGGTTCGATCAAGTGATTCTCAAAATGCTTTGAACAAAGGACACTCGAAGGTTTTGGTTGCCAATCCTGGAGTTTCGTGCTTTCAATCCATGCCTTTCGTAAACTTTCATCCTTTGGAAACCTGGAAAAAATATTAGTATGGTAAATTTTCGCCTGCTGAATGAAATTTCATAGTAATGTGAGTAGCCTATACTATTTATATATACATATGTTCATGTTCTCCTTAGCACAGACACTGAGTGACATAATATTGATTTTATAATTGATTAAAATAGCATGACATGTGTACATACACTGAAAACACTGCAGGAATTTTGGAATATATCACTAAAAGAAAATTACTTTATTTGATAATTCAATGGAAATAAATATTTTACATACAAGTATACAACAAACACAATTAACCAAAAATTTCGTCGTTCGTACCTAATCCGTCCCTGAATAATTATACCTACAGGTATTTTTACCGATGAAAGGTCAATCCGGGTTTTTTGTGGTAGCTAGCACTTTCACACCGGTACGCACAGCACTTCACCATTTTATTTTAATGTCCTCGTGTGTATTAAGTCCCAAACAAGTAATATTTTTTTTAATTTGAAACAGAACTCGACACAGGTTATGTTGTTTATCAATATGGCGGCGCGGGATGGACAAGCTACGCGTCAAATTTTGTCTATGTGTGAGTCAGTGTGACAACACGTGACAGAACGAGACACTATTACGACTTGTCATTTAGTAAAAAAAGGATAAAGAATCATGCCATATATATAAATATAACTATTGATTAATGTTTGGTCTGCTACTATTTATATGTCTGTGGTTATTACCTTTGAGGTGTGAAGCCCGAAAAACGGACTATTTTGCAGTAATAGCAATCGCAGAGGTTTAAGAAGAAGATAAATACAGGAAAAAATATTCGAATAGAACTAAACTTCGGTCTCGTATTATGCAAGCTCTACAGAATACGTTGCCGCTGAACTTACGCCCAACCGAAGTTCGGCTGTACGCTATAACGCAACGTAATTTCGGCATAGTGTGTCGTCAGTAATTGAAATAGCATTGCAGGCGTAATCATGCCGAACTTCGGTCGCGTAACTTCGGCATAGTGTGTTTAGACACTAAAATGGTGCGAAGTTGATGGTGTTAAGTTTTTGTTTGTGAGAAAGGAGGTTTATGGAAATTACAATTACCTTCTTTTAACACAACATGTACGGTGTAAGACAGTATGTGGTGGGGGGCAAAATTTAAAACCCAGTCACCGAATTCGTACGCGTAACTTGTTCTAGCGAGAAAAGATGGCAATAACCTCAAACAACTGATGGTTACCGGCAAGGACTAAGAGGTCGCAGCCCTTTGCGATGGTCCGACCAGATAAGCTCTTCTATCGATACAAAAATTCATGATGCTCTTCACTTGCTGCCAAGGATAGACAGAGATGGCGAAACATTGTCAGGGAAAAAATGATTTCAAGGGAGGACCAAGACCCTCAGTAATGAGGTGCACGACTTGAGGAGAAGGAGGAACTTGTTCTAATTTATGAACGATGCAAATGCACAGGTACAATAAGCATCAAGAGACATTGGTAAGGTCATTTTCAATTCCTTACCATAGGCCATTAAAAAAGCAAAAGTACAAGCTTCTTTAAATCTTCTCACGCCTTAACGACTGTATAGAAGTCCATTATATTTGCCTTACTGATGAAATACCTTTAGGTTACTGAAATATACAACATAGGATACTGTATAATCTCCTGTATTTACATATTCACTCCTTTAGTCCATTCTTGTGGAATATCATCTAGATTTTAATTATTAATCTTTTATTTTATTAACTTCAAAAGCACTCGTACCTTTGCTCGACTAAAAAACTGTGAGTGAATGCATACAAGTATTACCATACTGAAAAGCTCCGTGCAGCAAAAATATTCATAGCCATGATTTCGGTAACAGCTGAGCATATTGAAATAATCATAGCAAGTTGCAGTACATTTTTCACTGAAGGTTTTTATAACGTTGTACCGTGTCGTACATTTATTTATTTGATCGAATTGGATGTAACACGAAACGTGCAATCGTTTAAATACATCACGTAGTAAATGGAGAGCTTACAGTGATTTAATTGACACAGTATAGTTAGATATTCTAAATATCGTTATGGACCTTTTTTTTTACGGATGGGAAATCATCAAATGACTTCTCCCGCTCCGGGCAGAGCGGAAGGGAGTGTCAGACTTGTACTGACTAAAACCCATCCATAATCCTTCCTTGTCCTTTGTGTTCCAGGGCCGCGGTATCTCTTTCGAACAGTCCCGCAGCCCTGGCATCGTTATGGCCCAGACATTAAATATGGTTTTGATCTGACAAAAATATCCCTGACTGACATTGACTGAAACCTGGATAAAGGCTGAACTCACATGCAGTGAGTAAGACTGGATTTAAAGCAATTTCAGATTAGCGTATTTCGCGTATTGAGTGTGAGTTCGCGTGTGGACGCGCGGGTAAGCGCGTATACGGTCGACTTTTACCACACCCGGAACTCACATGAGCGTTGAGGCGCGTGTAAGCTCGTACAAGCGCGAGTCACGAGATTATTTGTCACTCTTGCTGACATCTGTCATTTTAATCAAGCGAACACGCCGTAATAAGCATTTGTACGCGCGTTCGATTTTTGAAAGCGCGTAATGTGACCATGTGTAAAGCCGGTAATAGCATATACGCACTTCAAAATACGCCAGTCTGAAACCGCTTCTACGCTTTTTGCTTCGTTATAATAACCGCTGAATAGCAGAAGAGAGGAAACCGACCAGTACAGCAAACACGCAAATTCGGATACACCCTTTAGTAGTTATTTAAATACTAGATTTTATTAAAACAGGTGCATATTTCTACCTCTCCTCTGAATAATAAATTATTGCTCCGTTGCAGTTAACGACACCCTCGGGGCGTAGTGTTTTATAAGTTTAAATTCATAGTCGACATCACAAAGTAAATATTGTAAATGTTACCGATAAGTTCTTCATACTACTTTTCTTTTAAGCAAAGTTACGAAGTAGTTCGGTGCATATTGCGAGCTGGTACTTCTTCCTTAACTTTCTACAGTAAGCATTTTCGTCACACATTTTTGAAACACGCAATTCTGGACAGAAGTTTAAGGGGTACTTTTTTGTTGGTGCGGCAAATTCAATTACGTATTAAGCCGGACCATACTTTACTATACCTGTAAAGAAGCCAATTCTATCCACATAGCCATCGCTGAGTCATGATCGGTTCGGCTCATCACAATTCTAGCAAAACCGGGTGGTTTCTTCCCGAAAAATATCTATTCGATTTTTTCACACGAAAATGACATGTATCCCCGACGTCGGTTATGAAATGGTCATTTTTCAATTACACCCAACGGAAACGTGTTTCCATTGTTTTAATTTCGAAAATGGAAGCCATATTTTTCGTTTTTTTTTGTCTGAAGTTGCTGGTGCTGTTGGTGTTGTTGTGGACGTAACATGTACTCAAAGTTAATAACAACAATACTAGCCTATTACTGTCCCACTGCTGGACAAAGGCCTCTTCTCAAATAAACAAGGCACGAGCGTTGATGACCACGCTTGCTCAAGATAGGTTGGCGATTTGGGACTTATATTAATTATAATTCCAGGTTAGTTCCCTTATAATGCTTACCTGCACCGATGTCTGTGATATCCAAGATTAACTTAGAAAGTACATAAAAATTTAAAAATTGACATTGGTACTTGCCATGATTTGAACCCACACCTTATGCATGAGAGACGAGACCCAGAGGGGGCCATCACGACGTTTAAAGAAACTTTGCTTTTGCATAATGTACCTACTTCAAGAAAGAACATAATGGCATTATTAGTTACAACGACAGAATAGAAAGGAAAGCTCGGGAGAAGATTGTGACATTTTTTCTTTTCAATTAAGTTACTAAGCTGGGGTGGTACTATTACACCCCCCTTTTAAAGTCAAAAGTTATGACGACTCAACAAGTGTAAAGTTGGATTGAGTGTTGTAAAGTCTTGTGGTCTTGATTTACGTTTTAACCTGCGGCTTTATTTCATTTTATTTTTATTTTGGATTACCAACGATGTACGTTACAATTAATCTTATATAACATGAAAACTACTGCTAAGAACATGCTCTTGTACCGCACACTCAATTATAGGTAACCACAGCTACACATTGTCGAGTACATGATGCTCCAAATATACAATTTTATAGAAATTGAAAAATAGAAATATTACATTTATACAAACATGCAATTATTAAAGATTAAAAACCCAGAATACAGTCAGATCAAATTAAATGAAATACATAGTAATGTCATAATGAATAATAATAGTTGGAATTGAGAATAAAATGGTGATGATAATTATATTACATATTTCATTAAATTAACAAAGCTCGCTTCGCTCGCGTTAATTTAGAATTTGACAGTCAACTTGGCTTGTTCTCTGCTTGTAATTCAATCATGATTCGATAGACACGTGGCGCCATCTATGAGCATAATGACGTTATTGTGGTTTTCCTTGGGAATAGTACTTTTTTTCGGGATGAACGTACCCTATGTCAGTGTCTGTACATCTGGCAACGTATATGCAAAATTTCAGAATAATCAGTAAAAGAAAGGAAAGGTTCAGTGGTTTAGGCGTGAAAAGGTAACTAACAAACAAATTTACTTTCGCATTTATAATAATAATGAAAGATTGAGGACTTTTTAAGTCTACTTAGCGTGTCGATGACAATTTAAATTGAGTCAACCCGACATTTTGGCTCTTTCAGTAGCGTCCATCCGCTCCTGTGGTGTGCAAATCATAGGACAGACAGGACACGATATCAAGTGTCCCATCATTTGTGGCGCAGCACCACATTTACACTCCAGGGCAGAGTCAAAGCACTCAGAGAGTCAGTGGTCTTTTTAAATGAAGAGTTTTGTTTAATCTACTGTTTCTATTCTTCTTATTAAATGCATAGGTTAGATTAAAATGCGACTCCTATTGGAAAATAAGGTGTAAAAAGGTAGAAAAGGAATTTTTAAATACTTTTACAATGCCAATGAAGTTTTGTTTAGGTGCCTATGATAATAGTCGTCATTTTACGATATTATCTATAAAATAAACTACTCGTAAGGCCCACGTGAGAGGCGGAAACAGGCACACTAAACAGAACATGTCGTAACAATAGGTAATTTGTGATTATAATCGAGCTGAGTGTATTGATTTCAATAACACAATACGTACGATATTGTCCACAATTAAATTCGAATCATACCATCACGAGCTTTCAGTAATTAATTATTTATTCACCTCAATTGTCAGTGTGGATTACAACTGTTTTATAATTATCATAATTAAAATATTATGCTGATTCTCTGGTTAAGCGGTGTTCATGTTACATCATTAGATACAGAGGTAACATGTTTTCATATCATGTTGTGAATGAACCATAAAATGTAGCATGCGCATCCGCCGAAATAGGTTCGAGGGCTTCCTGCCAGGGCTGCGGGCTGTTCGAAAGAGATACCGCGGCCCTGGAACACAAAGGGCAAGGAAGAAACATGGATGGGTTTTAGTCAGTACAAGTCTGACACTCCCTCCCGCTCTGAAGTCATTTGATGATTACCCATCCGTAAAAAAAGGGCTTCCTGCCACACTGGGGAAACCGCTTGGACACGGTTGGTATTTTAAAAAACTATTGCTGTCCCTCTGCGAGCGTGATTTCGACATTGGTGCGACAACTATAGTAAAATGCCATTATTGGGCTTAAATGGCTCTCAAGTATTTCCTCCTCCAATATTAGACCAATTTAAAAGATATTTCAGAAACTGAATAAGAAGGATATATACTGTGTTTCTATGGTTTTCGTTTTTCATTAATAGTTGTCAAATTTCTGTTGACAGGCGATCTAAATAGGCAATTTTGAGTATTTTGTTCTTAGGTTAGGTTCTAGTGCTTATACAGATTATGTATCATCAAAAAGGAAAACAAAGGGTCATAGAAGAGCTTGATGTTAATTTAACTGTAAAAAAATCATAACTTTAAAGTCATAAACCAGAAATAAAACAGGCGAAAGCGTTTGTATGGAAAAAGCCCACCCACATTTCCTCTTAAAGGTCTTACGAATTACACGGAGACGAGGATCACAATACTTCTATGCAGACAGCAGTAAATATTGTGCAGTGTAAGTACCTTAGACTGCGACCAACCCTCACTGACCTTCCAGCTGTCGTTCTTGACGATGATGATGGTGTTGGATGATGATGAAGAATATAATAACTAAATCAAGTTCACTCGATGTGCGCGTTGGTCGGAAGTCGGGCATGAAGTGATGGAACAGATGTTCTCACGATGGCAGATTCGGTGGTAGTGTCATCGTTTTTTTTACGAATATTCCATTTATAAATAACACTTATAGTAGAGTAGCATGATTGTATGTAAGAAGAATTGTTAACTGTTGCAGCGCGGTCAATACTGCGCCTTAATACAGCTCAACAGGGTACAGAATTCTATAATAACTGCAACTCTGTAAGTAAATTTATTTGATTGTGAACGCAATAATTATGTCCGCAGAAATCGTTAAAATGACTTAATTATATAAACCAGAATTATTTGGCGTCCTTTGTGAAACATACCATTTCTGCGTAATCAGTAGTGTTCCCGGACGAGCTCTTTCACTAATAACATTACTACCTTTGACAGATAATATCGAATGAAAATTAGTACTGTATGGAGTACGTTAATAGCCAACAAATGTACCAGTGCATAGTCAGAGTAGGCTTAGCACAAATGCGAGGTGCAAACGTAATTTATCATCATTTGCCAAGCCTTTTCCAACAACGTTGTGGTCGGTTTCCATCTAGCCTAACGCAGCTGAATACCAGTATTTTACATGGAGATACTGCCTATCTGACCTTCACAAACCAGTTAATACCATGGTAAGACTTGTTGTCAGACTTTCAGGCCACTGACTACCTGTAACGACTGTCAAAGATCTATAAAAGAACAGCCGGGACCAACGGCTTAACGTGCTTTCCGAGGCACGGAGGAAACATGGTATGTAATGGGTGGTCACACATCCACGGACCAACCTAGACGAGCGCGGTTGCACCTGAAGATCGACCCGAGCGGCTGTTATTATTTCGCCACGAACTCTTCCACCATTGAATCATACTTAAAAATCTCCGTGTAGTTTGAGATCTAAAAGTGATATAAAGTGGCTTTACTGAAACAGAGGTTTACAAGAAGCTAAGACAGCTCTAAGAAACAAATACTTTTATACAAAAGGAACAGCAAACAGCTACAATATATAGCATAAAAAAGAGATACACATAACATTTGAACAATATTGTAGCTCACAACGCTAAACGCATCATATAATAGAGTTTTATATAAAAGAGAGCCGTCTTCAAAAACGTTTGTATATTTTGTATTCGAAAATGCAATAAGACAATTTCGATATAATTTTTACCTAAATAACCTAAACTTTACTATAAATACACAGACTAAACAAAACTAATTAAATATTAATTATAGAATCAGACTGGATTTTTTTTGTGGAATTAAAACTAAATATTTTGCACAACATTTAAATCTACTGACTGCTTCGTTGGTGTAGTGGTGGCAAGCGCGACTGCTGAGCATGAGGACCCTGGGTTCGATTCCCGGGTCGGGCAAAGTGCTATTGGGTTTTTCCCTCAGGAATTTCTCAATAGCAGCTACGGAGTCTGGATTTGTGCCCGGTTGATGGCAGTAGGCTCGCCCCCTATTACATATAACTTAAAACATAACTAACGAAATGTGGGTGTACTATTAGGTACACATCTGCCCAACCAACCCTTCGGGGATTACAGGCGTGATTTTATGTAGTGTTATTTAAATCTAATTTAGATTGTTTGATCTATTTACAGTATTCTCGTCAATCTTTTTATGTTTAACATCCCCTTTCAATTCGACTACTATTTAAATGGCTTATCTGGGTCGCCAGCATCCAAAAATAGTAGAACATAAATAAATTCAACATTTAGACTCACTAAGTGAATTAATTAGCCTCTGAAATTATTTACATCCGAAAAAAAATCTTTTCCCCTCAGAAATTATTTTTAGATTTTAAGTTAATTACCGTCGTAAAGGTCAAGACTTCTGAAATAAGTATTATATCTAATTTTATAGTAAGAAAAGTAAGCATTAGAAGTTTAATATGAATGATTCAAAATACTTTTTGACGCTTTTACAGTTTAAAACTTAGCATACACAAATAGGTATACAAAATAATAATAAATAAATAATATAAATAATATCGGGAGCACAAAATAATGAACAATCACGGAATATATCCCCTAAGTGACAATATAAGTGAAGGATTCGAGTCTGAAATAGAAATTTATTTTTGGATGTCGTGATTTCTTTAAAAATGTAGGATAGGAAAATGCCGTAATATTTTTAGACCTTTCTTGTTGATGTACCTACTTGCCTTTTTTTTTTTACGGGTGGGAATTCATCAAATGACTTCTCCCGCTCTGGGCAGAGTGGAAGGGAGTGTCAGACTTGTACTGACTAAAACCCATCCATGTTCCTTCCTTGCCCTTTGTGTTCCAGGGCCGCGGTATCTCTTTCGAACAGCCCGCAGCCCGGTACCTACTTGCCTTAGTACTCATTATTTACTGCTAAGAGAAACCAGGTGTTTGATTTCTGGTTCAGTTCATCCCATCTCCTTCGTGGCCTGCCGCGACCCCGATGTAACCCTGTTCAATGAATATTTCATGAAAAAGTCATTCAATAGGGTTAAATGAACTAACAGGGTTTTGATTTTCATGATTGTGATACTGTAACTACATACGTGTTCTTGGCGCAACGCATTTTTCATCAACATGTTTTTTTTTTTTTAGCAGCCTGTACTGTCCCACTGCTGGGCAAAGGCCTCCCCCAATTCCTTCCACGTGCTCTTTATACGTGCCATAAAGAGAATACGTGTTCATAAAAATAAAAAAAAATTGGGACTGCCCTGTGTTCCCATTTGCTCAAAGATTAATGATTTCTAAGAATCCTGCAGACTATGCCTGATTCTTAGAAATCATTAATTTATTAAATACCTATTTTCTTATATCTTCATAAAATACCTGAACTGTAAGGTCACAGCGGGCCACAAAAGTTCCACGAATACACGTCGCTAATAATAATTTGTCAAATTTTAACATATTCAACAAGACAAGAAGCCCTTCATTTGGCTAAAGACATACGAGTATCTTTGAAAACTTATTCGACTTTACATCGTTTTCATCTTGTTTGAACTCCGACTTTGAATTAATGGTCTTTGAAGCAAGTTCAATCTTCTTTTGAACACGTGTTCTAGTTGAGCAAAAACTGATTTATTATTTTATGTTGCTGCGTAGCTTGTTATTTTGAATAAATGTTCAGGTTGAGAGAGTTAAGGTAGATTTCAGACGAATGATTTGACTAAAATTTGACTCACATAGAAACAGGTTTCCACAAAGTGTTATTTTGAATATCTTATATCATAGTATTTGATATTTTAGTAAATTTTTGTTTCATTATAACATAGGACTTAAACATAACTGGCAAAATGTGGATTTACTATTATTCTAGACCATACCTGGGAACCTTCTAGTTACGGAGATATTGGTGGTCAAAGTTCCAACTTTTTTGTAAGTTTTTTGAAGTAAAACTTCTTTAGGCGCGACTAGGGAGTAACTCAGATTTTTTTTCTGACGGAAGTAACGCTTACTATAGTCTGTGTAGTTTCCGCCATTTAAATTAAATAATTCTGATTGGTCGTAAGTATATGTCATATACTCCACGCTTCTTGACTTATACGCCAGCAAATATACATATTAATTAATTAGTAGTTTTTAATTATCAATGTATTAGTTTAACCTAATAAAGTTAAAATATATAATAAAAAAAATAAAATGAATTAAATTGGTTGTTCCACACCTTAAATTTATATCACTTAAAGCCCTCTTCACTTAATTATAGAATAATAGCGAGAAAGTTCCAACGAAATAATTATTTTTCATATACGATACGTAAAATTTAATAAAGTACAACCTTGACATGAAATCAGTGAGCGGCCTGTTTTCTGCGTATTAATTAAATCACTATAGAGTTTTCATTCTAATAATTACGTGTTGTACCTCTTTGGGGTATGATTTATTAGTGAATAGACTCGGTTGGGACTTTATAATCAAATTAGTGTACTGTATTTAAATATAGGTTTAATACCATAATCAACAACTTAGTACAACGTGTGAAGATCGTGGAAAAAAAATGCCCGGAGGTCTAGTAGTGTTCAAAGTTGCTATATGACATTCACTTGCTAAATGCTTTATATTTTAAGCAAGCTATTTTATATGCTTTATTATGGCATGCTTTTATAAGTAGTCAGTGGCCCAAAAAAGTCTGACAACCAGTCTAACCAAAGGGTATCGTATTACCCAGTACTAACTGGGTTGTGGAGCTCAGATAGGCAGTCGCTCCATGTAAAATATTGGTATTCAGCTGCATCCGGTTAGACTGGAAGTCGACCCCAACATAGTTGGGAAAAAGGCTAGGCAGATGATGATTATAGCATGCTTTTTTATATGCGTAGGTACTTGTTACGGCCAAACGGGCGGGCGCGAATAAAGCAAGCGCGGTGACTGTTAACTGATAGTATGTTTATTAAAGGACTTTCACTGAATTTAATTAACTGATAAAATTATATAAAATGCAAGAAGTTAGAACACAGGTACCTAAATTAAGACGATTCCTTGGGTATTTTTTTTTTCGCCCAAGATCGCGATGTCGCATGCGGTGTGTAAAACGATTACGCACGCGATCGAAAGCAATCGCTACTCGCTAACATGCGACGTTTAGCCGCCCCGCCCCCGCTGCCTGTTTGTTGCTATTTGCGCTTGCGATGTACGACATACAGAGTCAGAGAGTGCGATGTAAAGCAAAAAGCAAATATCAACAAGTGAGAGCCACGGTAGCATTTGCTATATGATGGTAAGCACGGTGCTTTATTTTTTTATGCTTTATTAGCCACCACTATGGTTGACGTCTAAGAGCTCGGTGAGTGGTAGGGCGCGCAACAGCGCTTGCGCAGCCGGGTTCGGTATCCCGAGTTCCGCGCTTTACCCGCGATTTTCTACGCATATGTGAGGCACCGACCATTTGTATTGAACGCAGCTTTGTTTTTACATAAATTTTCCTGGTCTTTGCGTTTCTTAGTCTTTTTACATGGTTGTATTTAACTTGCACTGATCGTATGTATGTGTATGTATTTAAGTTGTCCGCTTCAAAATTTACAAACCATTTTTCGACCACTTGTTATTTTTATATATATATTAATCGAGTCGACTTTCTGCTTTGCCACGTAGCAATGTATATACAATAGACTTGTGAAGTTTTCCAATATTTCACTTCTGTGTATCCAAGCTCTTATTTTTCTCGCGATTGTGATTTTATTCCTGAGAGCTTCTTGACGATATTTCCTTCTGCGAAGTCACTTTATATTTTCAGTTTTATTTGTCTTAGATAATGTACTTTGCTTAGTCTATTTTCTGTATTTTGTTTTGCAGCCGCGTGGCAGTCAATCTTTGGTAGCTTTGTAAAATAAGTTGAAAATACGAAGCCTGACTCGTTAGTTTCGGAGTCACAAGTGCTGCTACGTGCGGCAAAACTGTTGCTGGTTATTTCTACCAGGAATTACTCAGTAGGAGCGCGAAGTTTGGGTTTGTGCCCGATTGATGGCAATACGCTCGGTTCCCTTGTACATGGGCATAACAGGCACATGAACATAACTAACAAAATATGGGCACATTATAGATAGTGTTCTACCTAACCCTTATCACGGGTTTAGAGGAGCGATGATGTTTGTGAATGTGGCATGAAAATGATCGAAAGTTGTCATTCATTTGTATAAAATTTCTCGATGTTGACCTGCAAAACCTTTTGTTTTTCATATTCTCTACCGTAATTTATAACGACGGTTATATTCCTTAATATGTTATTTTTAGATCCGTGATAATGTACTCGTATTGATATGGGTAGTGTATGTTTGTGTTTGTTATATTTTTATTCTTCTTCACATCTAATTAATTACTTGTTATCTATTTATTTGTAACCATTTATTTATACTGTTATGTTATGTTTGAAACTGTTGGTCCGTCACATTACCCCCAAAGGTTCATTGGAAGACCAGCGTCAGACAGCTTCACCTGTCTGGCACGAATGCTGAAATGGACCTTTTTGGCTCAGCCGTGAGGCACACAGCACATATATATCATGTATTTTCCTTTTTTATTATTCTTTTTTTTTGTATTCGCCATTTATTTTGTTATTTTGTATCTTTTCTATTCTGTGTGCTCAATGTACTGACGTCAAATAAACCTTATTCTTTCTTTCTTTCTTTTTCTTTATATTTTGACCTTTGAAACGTAAATGAAGGTGAGATCTTATTTATATTTTCGGCTGTAATATTGTTATATATGTTCTGTATGGGATTTTTTTGTAATTTTTTTTCTATGACATATTTCTACGGTTACTTGGGAAAAATAATTATCACTTTATCTATTTATATCATAATCGATAATTTTTGTGACGAAGGTTCGAGCATATTTATTTAGGCATCAATTTAAACGTCACTTAGTATTACCAAGAAGGGACACTAGTTCACCACATCCAAAATAGTCCAGCCAATAACCACAGAAGGCCTAATCTTTTGGACGAGGATATTCCCGATTTTTTTGTGTAGGTCTATTTTCAAGGATAAACCGTGCTTGCCTGTGGATGGGTGACTATCATAACATACCGGAATTCTTCCATGCCTCGGAAAGCAAGTTAAGTCGTTGGTCCTGGCTGTCATTTGTAGGTAGATCTTTGACTGTCGTTACAGGTAGTCGGTGGTCTGAAAGTCAGACAGCCAGTCTTGCCAAGGGGTACTGTATTGGCTAGTGTTAACTGGATTGTGGAGGTCAGATAGGCAGTCGCTCCATGTAAAACCTTGGAAACCGACCCCAATATAGTTTCGGAAAGGCTGGGCAGATTATTCTTTTTAGTGACAACGAAGATGGGACTGGTCATCTCTTAGCTGTCACGGTTTATTTTAACTATATAACCTTTTACTCTGGACGTTCTTAATGTGTACGTCTTTTTACATTGTTCTCACTATTTATAATCTGGACATGAATGATGTAATCAAGATTTTGTAACAATACTTTGATTGAAAAGGAGTTTCTTGCCCATTCTTCTCCATAGAGATCTACGCTTTGGAATGGGCAACAACAGTACTTTCACGAGTTATTATGCCTTGTGTCTGTGACTTTAGCTTCCCCTCCTTTGATTCTTCTGCGATTCAAAAGTACCTGTTATGGTCTAATTGAAATAAATGGTTTGAGTTGAGTTGAGTTGATATATAA
Source organism: Lycophotia porphyrea (assembly GCA_950005105.1). Lineage (NCBI taxonomy): Eukaryota > Metazoa > Arthropoda > Insecta > Lepidoptera > Noctuidae > Lycophotia > Lycophotia porphyrea. The sequence goes on from OX465392.1 coordinate 1,724,117, forward strand.
ATACCGATCGAAGGGACGACCATGAAGTTTCTTGAAGGCATCAGATTTTGCTGTACTAAAATAATCTCAGGATAATAGAAAAGGAAAGGTGTCCAAATAACTAATAACATTACCGAACATGTCACTTATTCTTAGAAGTGTATAATTACCACAAGATACATTTTCTTGCTTTTCTTCCCACAAGAAAATAATTAATAATAACTACATGCTACATTAAAATGACAAAAGCGCCATATTTATACTTTATTAATTTCAATTTTTTTTTTTATTAGCCTAGTCTGTCCCACTGCTGGGCAAAGGCCTCCCCCATTCTCTTCCAACTCTCCCGGTGTTTTGCCTCCTCTGGCCAATCAGTCAGGAACGAGTCTAAATCGTCACGCCAGCGTTTCTTGGGCCTGCCTCGGTGACGACGACCGTCTTCAGGCACCCACTGTGTGGCGATTTTGGCCCACCCGTCCTGACCCATCCTGGAAATGTGACCCGCCCAGTCCCATTTTAACCTCGCAGACTTTTTTACTACTAACTAATTTCTATTTGAATGGCATCAAATATTGCATAGACTGAATGAACCGTGGTCTTATGAAGCTTACAGTTTCTCAATACTGCTCCTCATATCCTCATAAATTTAACAATGACATCTCGAACCCTGAATTCATTTGTTGGTCGCGAATGAATACGGATAACCTTGCATAATAATGGTCGAACCCAAATAGTGGTCGGTCGTGGTTCGACCCAAGATTACAAGGATCCTACAAAGCCATAATATTGTATCACTACGTATTAATATGGTTGTAATATTAATCCAATATCGTTGTGAATCTATTTTGCTGTTCAAGTAAAATTATTATTCCGCTGGTATTTTTATAACAAGATTTAGGTTCCATGTGATATGAGCTTACGTTATTTTTGTGGTGTCTGCATTTAAAATGCGATGCGGTAATATTAAGTTTCTTTGGCGGTTTATCATTTCAAAGAGAGCTACGTATTTTAATTTAGTCCGCTACGGCGTAGGTTGCTACGACGTAGTGTGCTACGGCGTAGCATGCTATGTCATTTTAGTGAGCGCTTTTAGATTGTTTTATATCTTGCGATGAATCAACTTAGAACTTATCATTGAAATGTAAACTTTTATTTTTGATACCATATATTTAGCAAACAGAAGCGAAGACGCTTAAAGAAAGATAACGAGGTACTCAAAATAGTGAATACAACCGTTTATTGTAACTTGGAACAAAATATCAATCACAGAAACTATCCCAAATCATAACGAATTCAATTAACACGTAATTGTTTACGAAAATAGCGAGTAAGTACACAAAATATGGAATTATGAATATTACAGCCCTTTGAGCCATATTCCCAACAAAAGTCTCTCGGGACCAGTCACAATTCAAAGTTGTCAATCTTTGCCATAGAACTAACATGTGCTACGTAAAACCTCATTTCTTCCTAACAATATATATAATATTATAGGCAATAAAAAGCAGCAACAACGTTAGTTTTGTGTCAAATTGAAGTAACTTTTGATTTTCAAAATATCTCTACAAAATATAATTTTCATAATTATGATCCTTACCTACAATATAAATAAATGCGGCAACAATAGTAACAACGATTCCCCGGCATTGTGAGGAGAAGCAACAATAAAATTAACTTTCCCATTACACTAATAACTTGAATGAAAGGTCTTTAATGTTTCGCGGCCCACAAATTATTGCCACAGGTGTCAGGAGACGAACGAACTTCACGAACTTCGAACTTTAGCGAAAGTTCTGCCCTAAACGAAGCCTTAAGTAGGCTGGTTTTTATTATCTTTGCTGTCTTGAGGCTTTTTGGTATTGTGAGCATGTAGGGCTCTTAAGCCTTGGCCACATTGCGGCAAATCCCGCACGGGGAGCAGAACGCGAAGCTTTAATTCTGAAAGTGAGTTGTGTCTCTGTTTGAGATATCGTGGCTTAAGGACCTTTTTAGGGTTCCGTACCTTTTTTTTTTTTTTTTTTTTACGAATGGGAAATCGTCAACTTCTCCCGCTCTGGGCAGAGCGGAAGGGAGTGTCAGACTTGTAGTGACTAAAACCCATCCATGTTCCTTCCTTGCCCTTTGTGTTCCAGGGCGCGGTATCTCTTTCGAACAGCCCGCAGCCCTGGCAGGCATCGGCCCTTGCGGGCCCCTCCCTGTTTCCTGACATCTTATTGAGGCGCGCGAGGAACACGAACGCGCCGTCTACACGGCAGGGTTCCGTACCTCAGTCGGCAAAAACGAAATCGGGTGAATCTTGGCGTATTCTGTTGATTCCCCTGGCGCAATTTGTTTGAATAGATTTTTTAAAGCAATAATTAAACATAAAATTTAACTTAATTATAAACACATTTAACTTATACGCATCACTTTTGGCCGATTAGTTTCGAAAATATAGCAATTTACATTTTTGTGGGCAGGGGAATCAAATAAATTGCGCCAGAGAATCAACAGAATACGCCGAATTTCAAGATTCACCCAACCCTTTGTTGTCCGTTTGTCTGTCTGTCCGTCTGTCAATAACCTTCAATAACCTTTTTCTCAGGAACGCTTGGAGTTATCAAGCTGAAATTAATATCACATACTCAGGTCTATTACCCTTTGGAGAAGTAAATACCTACAAGTTTATATGGAACCCTCGGTACGCGAGTCCAACTCGCACTTGGAGGGATTTTTAAACTTATGTAGCTGTGCATGTACAGTAAAAATAAGGAGGTTCCAATAAAATATTTGATTTCATTTTAGAATTTTGCATAAAATAAGAAATAACCGAAGTTAACAAGGATGTTGACGATAATGATAAATGAAACATGACACACAAATAATTAAAAACACTCCAAAACATTTTGCCTTCCATCAAATTAATAAGTAACATAACATCACGCCTGTAATCCCCGAAGGCAGAGGTGTAACTAATGGTACCCACATTTTGCTAGTTATTTTTAACTCCCATGTAATAGGGTCGAGCCTTTTGCCATCAACCGGGCCTAAATCCTGACTCTGTGGCTGCTACTGAGAAATTCCTGATGAAAAAGACGATTGACACATTGCCCGACACGGGAATCGAACCCAGGACCTCATGCTCAACAGCCGTGCGACTACCAGACCAACGAAGCAGTCAACTTATAAGTAAAACAGTAAATATAATATTTAGTCACATCATCATCATCATCTGCCTAGCCTTTTCCTAACTATGTTGGGGTCGGCTTCCAGTCTAACCGGATGCAGCTGAATACGATACCCTTTGGTTAGACTGGTTGTCAGACTTTTTTGAGCCACTGACTACCTAACGGCTGTCAAAGATCTTCAAATGACAGCCGGGACCAACGGCTTAACGTTCTTTCCGAGGCACGGAGGAAACTTGGTAAGTAATGGGTGGTCACCCATCCACAGACCAACCAAGGCAAGCACGGCTTAACCTAAAGATCGACCCGAGCGGCTGTTATTATTTAGCCACGAGCTCCTCATAATAATAATATTTAGTCACAAAGAGACTTATGTTTAATTAATCCGTCTCAACTACGCTTTGTGTTGAATAATTAATATTAGTAATTGTAGCTTGACCTCGAACACATGTGACCTTTCACGTTACCAAACATTCTCTGGTCAAAGCTTAACTAAGGGCAGTGTTATTAGCATCGACACTGAGTTATTATAATGTAATTATAGATGCTATAAATCTTTGGTGAATGACTGTGACCTTTGGTGGGAGATATTGCATGGTAAGCTGTGGAAGGCCTAGGTTTTTTGCGGAAAAAAATTGGGGGAAAAGTTGAATCGCCTTTCCGATGAGTGAAATCACTGTGATCATTCGTTAAAACTTTTATTTGATTGAGTTTGAGATTATTTTGATTTTTTTGTTGGCATAAATCACATCATATTGTTTTCGGCTTTTGATCAAGTAATCCCGGAATCAAACAACAATGAGAATTAAACAATTTTCACTGTCGTTTGATTCCGGGATTAAAAACGATAGCAAAGAAAATTAAAATGAAATTGACTTTTCGGCAGTATCTTTATTTACCGACTTCCAAAAGGAAGAGGAAAATTAAACCGACTTCAAAATTCATCAAAAAGAGAAAAATAGCTAGCTTCAGAAGTCGGTGATTTGTGTTTATAATTGATTCAGGTTTTTTTCCACCAATTTCTGAAGGTAGTTATTTTGAAGTCGGCTTTATTTTTTGCAAAAAAGAATAACATATTTGCTGAAAAAGAAAAATAATGTTAATTATTACTAACAAAAGTAATTATTATATTATATTATACTATTATTATAGCTAGCCCATATTGTCCCACTGCTGCGCAAAAGTAATACATCACATTTTATTTTAAAACGAAATAACTTTGTCTCATAATCACCATCTCACCAAAGCTTAGGCGTGTCACAAATTCATTTAGGAGCTAAACTCGTCCAACAGATGGATTCCTGCCGCAACAATAATCCGACCCTTTGGCTACGGAACTGGAAACCGTAAGACGTAACAGGTAGATCCAGTCATGAGTAATCCTTAAGTGTGAAGGAGGAACGATCAAAGGGTTTAGCTTTTTGATTCCTGTGTTTTTGAGTCTTTGATTTATGGAGGACTAAGATGAGATTAAAGATCAATTTTAATAGTTACGACCCAAGTACAGGCTAAATTACACTGACGCACAAACAGTAACCACTCATTCAGTACACCAGCCAGCCAGCTTTAAACATATAAATTTTTCATCGGCAATAAAAAAAAACGGCTTTCCATTCATTTTAATGTGTAGGTATGGCAGTTTTGGGGTATTCTTCAAAGCGCAACTGTTTTAAACGCAACCAACTAAGTGCAACTAAATTATTCCTCGAAGCGCAACCATTTGAACAATTTGAATTACTAATGGTTGCGCTTCGAGGAATAATTTAGTTGCGCTTCGTTGGTTGCGCTCAAAAATAGTTGCGCTTTGGGGAATAACCCGCACTTTTTTAGGAAACAGTAGATTTTTTTAAATTACCGATTGTAGCTCAGAATCTACTAAATACGTGGTAACCTTTTGTGCGTCGGTATCCCTTCCAGCTTGTTTACTTGGGATAAGGCTAGGCAGATGATGACGAACGGCCTAACATATCATCATCATTCTCTTGCCCTTTATTTGGGGTTAGCATCTTCCTCTACATTTTTCTATTATATAAGGAGCTGAATTATATTTTTTTCTGATGCTGATGTAAAACTTGGAATCATCATCATCTGCCTAGCCTTTTCCCAACTATGTTGGGGTCGGCTTCCAGTCAAACCGGATGCAGCTGAATACCAGTATTTTACATGAAGCGACTTCCTGTCTGACCTCCACAACCCAGTTAGTACTGGGTGATACGATACCCTTTGGTAAGACTGGTCAGACTTTTTGGGCCACTGACTACCTAACGACTGTCAAAGATCTGCCAAAAGACAGCCGGAACCAACGGCTTAACTTGCTTTCCGAGGCACGGAGGAAACTCGGTATGTATTGGGTGGTCACCCATCCACAGACCAACCTAGGCAAACACGGCTTAACCAAAAGATCGACCCGAGCGGCTGTTATTATTTAGCCACGAGCTCCTCCATGTAAAACTTGGAATAGTAGTGTTTAATTCAAAGTAGCTTATGCCACGTTAGAATAGGTGATGGACAACTAGAATAAATTTTACTTCCTTGTACATATTGAGATTCAGAAGTGGAAATTAACTTAGATTTTGTAGCAGTAAGGCTGATTTTGAGTCAATCATTGATTGACTGACTGAATAAGAATGCCACAAAGTGTCATATAAAATTCGAGCACTCAACAGTTTCTTTCTAAAGATTAATGTGTTCTATTTTCCCGGGTTTTATTCTTGTATCATTAATCATTACTCTACTACAACTTCAAGTTCCCATGTAATATTCCCGCCAAAAGAAAATGTAATGCGATTTTTCTATCCAAGAAATTACTAGCTTTTATAAAATATTACCTACATTTTACCCCATTTTCCACACGCACCCATATTATATCTCCAGCACATAATTAACTAACCTAATAAAACGCATTATCAGCATCGTACGTAATAACTAAATTACGATCTCTTCCGTTATCGAACGTGTAATATAATTTGGCCTAATAAGTGTTAGTATGCATCGCCTGTCGTACATGGAAATATATTGTTTAAAGGGATTTCCTTCTAACAGAATGTCCTTTGATGTTTGGTGCAAGTTGTCAGAAGTTAACGACTAAATCGAATGTAGTGTTACAGACAAGGTTATCTGATCCAGGGACCTTAGCAAACTGATATTAAAATGGGCGTTATTGATGATAGGGAAATAAAAGATGTCATGGATCCAAATAAGCTCCTTTTTATGAAAAATTTCACATTTTGACGTAAACAGAGGGTGGCTCCTTCTTTGAAATCAGCATTGCCATTCAACGTAGAAATGCTGCCAGTTTTCTGGGCACCCTGTGTGGGTGCCCTGTTTTTGTCGTTTTATAAAAATGTACTTAGTTTTACTCTTTGTTTAGTTTTTTTTTTTGTTGTTAATATTTATTTATAGTTGAGTATAATAAGCTCCCGAAAATCTAATGTTAATCACGTTGAAAGCTGTTGTAGAAAAACGCTTCGAAATGGATTAGACTAGGCTATCAAGAAATAGGGATAGCACAATAATACCTAAGATTAAACTACTATCGACGGGTATTTCTTGGGTTTTGTCGCTGATACATGTGGTTATGCTCGTCTTTGGAATTGTACCTTAAGTCAATCGATGACTTGTGTGCACAAATATGAAAAGTTGATGCAGCAATAATCTTTTATAGTGTTATAGTGGCATGGAGTAATGTAGTACTGCCTTTCAAGCCATCCAAGCTGTGTCATTGCGTACGTGATTATTCGATCCATCCCTTCTCCAGCTTGAGGAGCTGAAGAAGGGATGGATCGAATAATCAATTTTCTCAAGAAAGGCCAGCAATGTCTGATTGTTACCATCGTCTAGTTTCCTAAATCAAAACCATAGCGATATTACTAACAATCTGTCTATGAAATTGGGAAAGTTTGGTTTATTCGTGCAGCATCCAGTAGGTACCAGTAGGTATTAAAATATCGCTAGAACTTATACTTTGCGCCAAACATCAACATTTTGTTGAGATAAAATCCAGATTTTGCTCCGGTGCGATACTGGCTTATGACAGTCAAATAAAGCTAAAATAATAAAACAAAGTATATGCCACTTGTAGCTTTGAACGGACCGACAGAACTCGTGTATGTCGAGCTTAGAACTTTTGAGTGGAAAATATCATTTACATAAAGCCAAAATCCAGTTGAGAGTAAAAATAACATCCCATACCTACGCTTTGGTACGTTCACAAAGTGAAATTTGGAGTATTTCATTTCACCTTTCCCCGCGATCTAACCAAAGTAAGACCAGTCACAAAAAAACGTGATCGCCACATCCAAATGTCATTTATTGGTTCGGGAAACAGGCAGGCGGCCCTATTCGGCACTCGTTCAGGTTCTCCTTACAAAATGAACTCGAGGTTTGCGTGTTTGATGCTATGGTTAGTACGCGCTCTTAAACAACTACTCAACACGTTCGTCAATCATGAGTCGAACCCAAAATAGTAACACAAACATTTTCGAACATCATTCTTTCGATCAACCAAGTAATCATTTAACATTTAAAACACCCTACACACATTTGACTTCATCAAATTATAACATCATTGTTACTATATTCACCTTCTCCCGTTCAACTTAATACATTTACAATTTTACGTGTACTAACCTGCAATGTTACAGCATCCGAGGAGCAGTGTCCACAGGGACAGCACGCGAGTTGGGCTCGCGTGAAAAGAACCCTCCATTTTACATTTTCCGAGGCACGACACGAATATCCGACACCTCACAAAATCTTCAGGATTACATTTAGAATGAAATTTTCGTTTATGGCCATCACGTTCTCATGTTCTGTAACAAAATAAAATTCAATGTTAGGAAATGTTTCATTTTTCTTTGGAATAATACAATGGGAGTATGTTTAGTGTTGTACTCAAACTTATTCATTGGAAAGGAGTGATAGCCATGAGGTCGAGTATTTCCATTTGAGCACCAATGCTTAGAGCCAAAGATATTCCCTTTGCTCAAAAGGGAAAATCTTTGGTGCTCTTGAAATCGGTGCTCAAATGGGAATACTCCGCCGTGGGACCGTCGGACTCCCAAATCACAGGTCTCGAGTTCAAACCCAAGATACACACCTCTGATTTTGCGGATTCATGTCCGTATTGTATAATTATCACTTGCTTCGGTGAAGAAACCTTCCGTGAGGAAACCAGCACGTCTGAGAGACATTTCTCGACGGCATGTGAAGCCAAGTCAGAGGCTCACGGGTGGCATAAAAACTCTGATACACCAGGTTAGACACTAACCACACGATAAAGAAGAATATTGGAAACTTAACAATGTTCAATACGTTGATCCAGCAGTCTGAACTATTTTCGGAATACCTTTTATAAGAAGTTGCAATACTAAAACCAATGAATACAGTTGAATCGTCCTATCACAAGAATATATTTCCGAAACTAAGTTTGATGTATGGTTTGGCCTCAATATGGTATTGGTGGTCGGTGATCGCAAAGTTACAGGAATATAAAGGTTTCCCGTAAAAAATATATGACGGCCATAAAATAAAGAAAGCTGATTGGCAGCAACCTTGTTTAATGACGGGTGCGTTTAACAGTTTCACTCTGCCGTGTTCAGTTCGACCAGAATTAAGATTTTATAGATTAACCAATCAGGATAGGCACCGAAATTCTTTGGATTTTCGCAAATAAAACGCGATCCCTCTCATAATCCTGCGACATTTACATTCATGTTTAATTTCATAACGCTCATTCTAGTTAAAACACAACTCCTTGTTTATTAATTTCAATTAGCTGCAACAGCGCTGACACTGAAAGCTAATTTTAGATTGTTTTTTCATACAATAGCATGGCGAGGTTGATGAAATGGCGAGCGAGACTTCGTAACTTTGAACCACGCCTGTAACTCTATTGACCTGAATTTAACCCTGTTGCAAGTCTTTAGCTGTTTAAAGGAGGTAAACACAGACACTTGACTATGGAATTTGTAGTTCATAGTCTAGCGCACATACAAACCAAGTTTTTTGTACCATAGGAATAAACATATATATAACAAACATAAACATATATATAATTATATTACTACAATCGACTTGTAAAACGCCACCATACAAGGTGTAACATAATAAACGCTAGACCTCTCGTGTGGTGTCTCAGACCATGTAACTGAACAAGTTTTGTGCTATGACTTTTGGAAATACATTACTTTTTATTTAGTTTCACCATAAATGTTGATCAGCTGATCGCGTCAGTTCTTATACAAAGTCCAATTTTTTTTTGCGAAATTCAATAACTCGTAGAACAAAAGTTGATCAGTTTCTTGGTCCGAAAGACCACACGGGAGGTCTTGCGTTTATTATGTTACACCTTGTATACTAGTTGTCTGTTGGTAACTCATTTACATTATTTTGTATTACTTACAACTGTGTTTATTACTTATACTGTGTTTTTTTCCTAGATTTAAGTAGTTTTAGATTCGTGCCCGATTGATGGCAATAGGCTCACCCCCTATTACCTACTCGGGACTTTAACATAAATGGTGGATGTGGGTGTATATCTTTTACTTCTGCTTAACTCTTCGGAGAACCTCAGGCGTGATATAATTTCGGTATTTAACTAGCATTTAAAATAAATACGAACAAACCAGTTAACAAAGTAGAACCTAACACTATTTATTAAACTCTATTCTCTACATCAAACAGCCTCATAAAAGTTTGTACTATAACTAGAAAAAGTAAATAAAACTAAGGCTAGCTCGGCCTTTCTACTTTAAATTCATTATTCCAGATATAATCCTATTTACAGTAATGACTCAGGGATCCTTGAAAGTCATTCTCGCAAATTAAAAAGGTTCGATAGTTAACTGCGAGACTGAATCAACTACGCGTTAAGAATAAAATTGAAACCGTAATTTTTTGTACTGAGTATTTTTCTTTAATTGACATTTCAACTCTTGGACCCTTTGTTTCATTATGCTTTTTTGTTTTGATTGTGTGGCGTTGTATTATATGCGAGTTACTGTACAATAAAGCTAATTTTACCAACGGAACGAAATTGAACTCGATCAGCATAATTAAACTGCGTTCAAGAACTGCCAGTGTCATCATAGCTAAACATTATTGGTAGTTAAGCTCTGAAAAAGCTGAAAAGTTCTGGAGTGGCAACCGCAAACCATAGGACGTTTCGTTGGAAGGCCTCCCACTAGGTGGACCGATGACCTGGTGAAGGTTGCGGGGATCCTCGAGAGTCGCACAAGACAGTGTGGTCAATGTGGTGACACTTGGGGGAGGCCTATGTCCAGCAGTGGTCGTCTTTCGGCTGAAATGATGATGATGTTGATGATGAAGCTCTGAAACGCTACTTTGATCGCATTGAAATTCATTGGGGAAATTCGGCCAAAGGGACAGTAACAACTATACATAATTATTGTACCACCGGACAGGGTCACTAAAATCTGCGAGATTCTTTCCTCGAAAGATCATCTTAGATGAGGTATTTCTGAAAGCGCAACTATTTTAGAGCGCACCCAACTAAGCGCAACTAAATTATTCCTCGAAGCGCAACCATTACTTGTGCTCACAAATTCAAATTGTTCAAATGGTTGCGCTTCGAGGAATAATTAATTTGCGTATAGTTGGTTGCGCTTAAAAACAGTTGCGCTTTGAGGAATACCCCTCTTAGTTACGTCTAAATTCTCCTTATTTGATTCGATCAAAGTTATATGTAGTCTTAAAAGGAGACTATGACCTCTGAGTTTAAATAGCAAAAACCTTTCGGACGGGCAAAAGCAGACGGGTCGCTGTTGTAATTATAAAACACACGAATGAACAAAACCGCGAGATTCACTAGTGAAAATTATAATTTTATACAACCGCTGCCCAAGCTCGTCCTGTTGACAATGAGGACAATATGCATAAAATTTTCATTATCCCGGTTTGAGCAGCATCTTTGCTCCGGGGATCAATAGATAGGGCATGCTCCCAACCATCCATCTTCATATTTCCCGAAGACCCTCTGACAATATCCATTCGTCTTACTAAATTGCTGGCCATGTACCGATTTCTGTGGAACTTTCGGTTTCTATAGCGATGGGGAATTTAGCTGACAATAAAGTATTGGTAAAATAACTTACTAGTGTGATTGTGGTGTTTTGGTTGAACTTGTAAAAGTGCTGGACTGTTTCTAGCATAAAACGTAAAGTTACTTTTCATTACTCATACTTGGAAAGTAGGTCAGAAGTTGCCTGAGGAGCGGGTTGAAAGTAATACTTTTCATTCCTAGGGAGAATCGTCTTCAACTGACAGCTGTCAAATTATAAAAAAAAACTAGTTCTATTTTCACATTTCTATTGTTCCGACTTTCTATATAGCCTCCAATTACAGCGCGATGTAAAATTTACATGACATAAAGTTAAATGTTATTATTAATTGTGTTATAATTAAAGACTATATTTTTTTAAATGACTAACATAGATTTATAGATTTGGGTAAAATATTTATCGTTTTTTCAATGCGGCGCGTCTCCGTAAACGAGTCCTTATGGAATATTAAGAAAATGAAAAATAATGGCTGTAAATAGTTTGGCGGCCACAGAAAAAAAACAAAATAGGCGGGAAAGCGGCAATCCAATCTTCAGACATATAAAGCCAAACCTATCGAGAATTTCAGCGGTAATTATTAACTGTGATAACTAAAATGGAATTAGGAATTCTCTTTAGCTAATTCATGTTTTTATTTTTATTTTTCTTCTTTTCGTAAAGTGTTTACCACGGGTTTTTTTTTTGGATAGGAAATCATCAAATGACTTCTTCAGCTCTGGCTAGAGCGGAAGGGAGTGTCAGACTTGTACTGACTAAAACCCATCCATGTTCCTTCCTTGCCCTTTGTGTTCCAGGGCCGCGGTATCTCTTTCGAACAGTCCCGCAGCCCTGGACCTCTGGTTAAAGACTTATTTAGTCTCTCGAACTATCGGCGCCCGTTACATTCATCCCTAACGTAACAATGTACTATTATTAAGCAAGAATAACTACCATTCCAACTAATAACTATGATTACAACTGAAGCCCTTCCTAGCTATGAAGTAGTTTAACAGTTATAAAAAAAAAAAATGTGAAAAATGTTAGATTAAGACTCAACACTAACTATGTAATGTCGTAAAGAATGTATTAGTTTGATATAAGTCAACGAAAAGATGTCGAAAAAGAAAACGCTTTGAAATGCGATTAAACTGTCACTGTTTTAGACCTGGTTATTTATTCATAAGAAACTAGACAGCAATAACAATAAACGCTTCATAAATACTGTATATTTTAGCCATCGTCACATTTAAATATCAATGAACTGAAAACTCTATATTAAGGCTATTTGAATAAACGTGTTTGAGTTATATTTCAAGGTTCAATTTAATTTTAAAGCATTATTTATGACGATAAGGTAAACACGTGTAAGAAATAACTGCCTACCTATTAGATGATTGGTACTAGTAGTTAGTTATTTCTTCCGTTTCGTACGTGCTTCCAGCTATTTTAAAAAAATACTCCACAATTTCCGCCTTCTGAGACAAAATTTGTAAAATGAATGGTACACAAAGTGTGGTGAATAAACACGCTCTCTAAGTTTCAGGGAGACAGGCAGAAACCACAAAGTACTACACAGGTGACCCCTGTATTCGTGAACTAGCATTTCGCCTGCGACTTCGTCCGCAAGAAGTGTGATAGCTCGCCTAACATGCATAATATAAAAATAATTTATAGCCTATAGTACCCACGAATAATGTAGCTTTCTATCAGTGAAAAAAAATTAAAATTGGATCATTTGTTCAGGAGATTACCCCTACATTACAAACTTACATACAAACAACTTTTACCTCTGGACAAGACAACGTGCAACGTTCGAATTATTCCAACAAAATATTTCTTTTAAAACTATTATTATACACTAATAGAATCTAACAAAACCGAAAAGGAAAAAAAACTGTTCAGTTGTAAAAATATGCAGTGGCACGCCACAGTTTTTAATTGAATAAATTAATGTTTTAAAATAAATTAATGTTTTAATATATTATTACAATGGAAACTACATCTCTTTTGAACTCAAACACTCAAAACATTTTGCTTTGTTAAACAGTTTTGTTATAATTGTAGGGTCTTTAATGCTATGAATTTAATTCAGAAATTGAGAGAGTTTTAGTAAAACATTATTTTAATAAAGAATCGATGAAGAAATGAAAAAAATAATACTGACAAATATTATACACTAGCTGTTGCCCGTGAATTTGCCCGCGTGGCTACCTCCCTGCCAAATTTCAAGTTTGTTACACCTCCAACAAATATCATTATATTATAGCCAATATATACAAGAACTTGACAAATTATATACTAAAACCTTCCTCGAGAACCACTCTATCCATTGGTGAAAAAAGCTTGAAAATCGGAGGAGTTCGCTCTAAAATATGTAGTGATGATAGTGAAACTGAAGTGATTTGGTAACTGAACTTAATGATCTGAAATGAATATGATCTAGAGAGTTATGTGGTTATCAATGGTTGCTCTCCCATCGCGCAGGTATTTTTATTTAGTCATCAGTAGAACTGACAACAGGGTAATACTATTGTGCAGAAACTCGATTTCGGTTATGAACTTATGACCATTCAGTAAAGTTATGATGAGCGTATTAATTGTGTACCTTTTAAGTGCGTGGAAACGGGTTGGTGTCTAATATCAACCTTTATAATGCGACCTTTTTAGGGTTACCCGAAGGATAACCAATGGGACCCTATTACTAAGGCTCCGCTGTCCGACCGTCCGTCTATCTGTCAGCGGACTGTATCTCATGATCCGTAAAAAGTAGACGGTTGAAATTTTTACAAAATGTGTATTTCTGTTGCTGTTATAACAACAAATAATTAATATTAGTTAAAAATTAAAGGGGGTCCGCTACTACGATGCTACTGAACCCTTCATGCGAATCCGTCGCGCACTTGGCCTTTTAGATAGTAGTTTTACAGAATCAACTGCAAACGCTAAACCAAACAATTGTCAATCGCTAACAAAGGGTTTCGTATTTCTACAACAAACGACTTTAAATAGATTTTTCATTAGATTTTCGATAGCTTAAGCCAATCCAACTTACTCGTATTTTTAACTTTTCCAACAGCGTTATCGCGTAAAGAATGTCACATAGCCTCAGATAAACTCTACTTTATTTTCTGGCACACACCACCTGACTCCTAAACGCAGCGTTAAGCGGAAAGATTCCCATAATGCTTGCAAAGCCGGCCAATTTCTCAAACGTCATTGGCCGTTGTTTCCTTTAGTTCATTAAGTATTTTCATCACCGCTTCAGCGGCGTCGCGTTAAGAGTACCCCCGGGCCACAGTTGGGAACGCCGCTTTTTCTTGAATTTTTAACAGAGCTCTAGTGCTTTGGTACTATTCATAAGCGGCAGTGCCATTAAATAATGCACTATATTTACTCGTGTCTTAAGTGCAAATTGCAGTGTCTGGCCGTTATTAAGACGCTGCTTACGAGTTTGTTGGTGAGGTAGAAATGCGATAAGTTTTTGATGGTGCTTTTAATGGAAAAATATTGTTGGCGTATTCATTGTGCAATTAAGTCTGCTTGGGAAATGTAGTTATCACAGAATTACTACTTTGACATTAGCTAATTCTTTTCTTTTTATTTTAAGCGTTCCAAAGTTACTTTTTAGATTAATCATTTTAAATAAAGAACACATTTTTGCATGAAGTGTTTGCGTCAAAAAATGGTAAAAGACCCAACCACTCCGGGAGTGCCGACAGAGGTGAAAACTTTTTTTAAAGATTCTGGATTATTTTTAGAAAATATTTTTGTTTATGCCTTTTACTTATACATTTGACTATACACTATATTTTTAGGCCTTGTAATATGAAGTAATACGGCTAACTCTGCAACGATAGAGGTCGTATAACGGTGTCCCGAGTTCAATTGCTTTTCCCAAATTTCAAAAATGCCCAACGCGCTTAAGTAAATTTATACTTGAAAATTCTATATTTAGTACCACTTTCTAAATTTGGACAAAAAGTTAAAAAATACATACATATAATAGTTTTGAATACTACTATCCTTTTTACCTCTCTCCGCTAAAACCGTATGACTTGTCCCACATAAGACTGCGGGGCTATAGATATACATAATGTAAAGATGATGTACTTTGTAAGTAAGATAATGGCTTGTTGTTCGTTGTAATGATTTCTTACGTGAAAATGGACCTGGGAAATATATTATGACAGATATGCTCAGGAACGCTTAGAACCTTTTTGAGGGCTTTTAAACAAACATAATACTGTTTTACAGAACAATGTTCTGTACTTTTATTTATGAATGTTCTAATTTTGATTTATAGGTTACGTTTCTGTTGAAATAAAAATGTTTCATTATTGGTTGGTTTGTTAGTTATTTTGGCTTGTAAGGCACGTTTTAAAATCATTGTAACACAAATAAATCGGCTACTAAAATCATACAATCGATTTTATGTTTAATATCCATCACTTCTAATAAGATTTATATTAAGAGAGTCATCCACGAATACCACCACGGTTTTTCTCTTCACAATGGAATCCTGATTTCAACACAAAATGGCCACTTAGTCGCCAAAATTGTAAAAGTATTTTAACAGCATATTTATTTTATGAATGCTAAAATTCGCATAACTGCATTGTACAAACAAAAGGAGAATGAGCGATATATTCCCACGGAAACACCAGAAAAACAAAAAACCTGAATAAAAAATTCAATTAACGCAAGCAGATATCTTTTGTCTGCATTATTGAATCGGGGAAATGCTGAAATGCATTACAAGTTCTATGCGGGGAACTGCATTTTGAAGGCGAATAATTGCGTCGCGGCCTCAAGAGAGAATACGAAATTTAATGTGCACTCAGCAAAAATATTGGAGTCTGAAATTCACTAACAATGGAATAAAGCTTTAATATCGATGTGAATTTTGAATAATCGCGTTTCATTATACCCTCCCGTGATTGATTTGTCTTTGGAGAAACGTGATTGCACATCTTCTTATACAGGGTGTAAACAGACTCTTCACGAAGCCGTCAATCAAGCATTATGTACATCAAAGTAATTAATTTTACGCAGAAATGAGTGCTGGGAAACGATTTCTTTTTTGGGCTGAAAAATCACGTTTTACATACAGTAGGACTCAATGTAGCGCACTCTAAACATTGTGCTGTTGGATGGATTGAATATTACGGGGGTCCTGGAGATGTTTAAAAATCTTACATTAAAACTTGAGATAAAGTTGGAACTTTGACCCCCAATATCTCCGTAACTAGAAGGTTCTTAGGTATGGTATAGAACAAAAAATGATCGCAATGACAGAGAGAACAAGTGCCTTTCGGCTTCGTTAAGAGTCTGTTTACACCTTTTATATTTATTTTGAGAACGGGTATATTTTATAGAAGTGCTATACACTTGTTCGTATCGGTATGGTTCGTCACAGCTGGGCGGCAAAATCGAATAGGTATGTAACATAAGCATGGCATAATCACCCTTTAATATTCCCACAGCTGGGATACAGACCTCCTCTCTATGAGAGGGAATGGGCTATAATCCAGCACGCGGGCCCAGTGAAGGTTGGTAGATGTCACACGTCTTTAAATTTTGGTTAATGTGGTCCATCACCGTTTTGAGAGCAGTGGTGATGAAATGAATTACGCAAAGTAATGCGGGTGCGGGGTTCGAACCTACGACTTAGTGCTCGTAAGTCGGGGCCACCACTAGGTCACCGCTGCTCTCCGTAAATCGAGGCTGCCACCACAGGGCCACCGCTGCTCCAGGGATGTAGATATGCGTAAAAAGCTCTCGTCTTAGCTTGAACTGTGCCAAGCCGACCCAAACATAATTCAGTTATGATAAATACCGATCGGCTTTTGCCGAAGATGTGTAATAATTTCTTTTGCTCCGTCTTGTTGTTCAACAAATACTGCGAGCCGAATATGTGTGTGTGTGTGTATTTTGGAGTATGTTTCTTAGTGCTGAGATTCTGTTTCTTTATTTGACATCTGTTTCTTTATTGGACCGTAACTTTCACTCTCTTTTTGTAATGAAGTTGTTTTCAGATAATCGAATTGTTTCGTTAATTTGAAAAGTGTAGGCACTGGTTCGAATTTCGAATTCTTTTTTTTTTGTTATATTTTTGAAAGTTAACTTAGGTTAACCTTCACGAAGCCATCAACCAAGCATTCTGTACATAAAACTAAGTAACTATACGAAAATTATTGCTGGGAAACATTTTTTTTTTGGGGTAAAAAAATCACGTTTTACGATAGGACTCAATGTGACGCACTCTAAACATCGTGCTGTTGGATGGATTGAATATTACGGAGGTCCTGGAGGTTTTTAAAGTAAACATCTTACACTAAAAAAGTGTATTTAAAAAAGGAACGGAAAAAAGTTGGAACTTTGTCCTCCAATATCTTCGTAACTAGAAGGTTCCCAGGTCTATAGGCTTGAAGTATCCGGCATCCTTAGTAACGACTCCAGAATAAAACATACACGCATAAAGGATGATGCAATCAAACAACAGCCTATGATGGCATCACCCAATGACAGAACCCTGAAGGCCCACTATTTTCAAAAACACTATAACATTGAGCTCGCAGCGGAAATGTGTGACTACTCAGGTCCACACGAGCTAAGGATCTACACGGATGGATCAAAGACTGACGATGGGACAGGTGTCGGAGTTTTCTCCGACGACCTAAACATCAAAATATCCAAACCCCTGGGAATGCTCAACTCTGTGTATCAAGCAGAGTGTGTAGGCATTATCCAAGCGGCACACGCCATAGAAGCCAGGGGAGTTACGGATACCCATATTCTTATACTTTCAGACAGTGCCTCAGTTCTACAATCCTTAAAGAGAAACCAAATCACATCAAAATTAATACTAGAATGTCACAATGCCCTAGAACGTGTTACGGTGCTAAACCGCAACACTGTGACACTGCAATGGATCAAAGGACACAGTGGATCACTCGGAAACGATGCGGCTGATGAGCTTGCTAGAAGGGGATCCAGCACAAAAGCCATCGGACCCGAACCCATTGTGCCCTTTCCGTTTAAGCAGCTAAGGGGCTGGCTAAAGGAACACACTAAGACACAAGCGGAAAAATGGTGGACCTCGACACCAGGGTGCAGGCAATCCAAGGAGGCTATGCCATCCCTGGATGCAAAGCTGACCAAGCGCCTTCTGCGCCTGGATAGAGATAGCCAGCGACTGGTGGCGGGGACCATCACCGGACACTTCTCACTGAACAAACACTTCCACACCCTAGGAATCACGGATAGCCCTCTGTGCAGAGCGTGCATGGAGGCGGAGGAAACGGTGGCGCATGTGCTCCTCGAGTGCACCAGTGTCACCCAGATCCGCGAGGAGACTCTTGGTACACCGAGATCCCTCGCGGATGCCCTGAGAAGACCGGGAAGTCTAATCTGCTTCTGGAGGGAGGTGGGCTGGTTGGAGTAACGGCCACCATGGCTCACGCACAATGGTCCACCTTTAGGGACTAAGTGCGGAAACCAAACCCTTAGAATAGGTTCCCAGGTTTGCCTTTTGGCTTCGTTGAGGGTCTTGTTACACACTTTATACAATGTTCTATATTTTTCATGAAACCCTGTTTCGTCGAAATTTATAAATATTATAGAATAGAATAGAATATTTCTTTATTCGAGTATCCAAGACTCAAAAACTGTTAGTAAAACTTAAAACTATGTTAGTAAGCACTGACAAAACAAACAACACAACACGTTGGGTCACTGCTGTGACAACCCATAGGAAATTGCACAACAGCAACCCACATAAATACAGTCAAGGCGACTAGCAATCATGCTTAGGATACTGTTGGTGCTGCCCCACATCCTGCGCACCAGGGAAGCGAACCTTTTACGCATTGTTGCGTAAAAACAATCCACATGCGTATCTGCAAACATCCCCGACGCACTACAGAAGCGGGGCAGCCCCACCAGCATCCTAAATGCATTATTCAACTGAACTTGGAGAGCATTGTACGATCTTTGCGTACATCTAGCCCACAGGCTGCACGTGTAAAAAGAAATACAGTACGCTCGAAAGAACGTGACTTTGACTGGAAGTGAGCATCGTGAAACCTGCGAGCCAACATGTTCGCTCTATGTTATATTATATTATATTATAGAAAATGTAACCTATGGTGCACAGACTTGGTTTTTGACTAACATCCAGAAGTCCAAACTCAAGGTTTGCCAACGAGCAATGGAGCGCAGTATACTAGGTGTTAAATTAACGGATCCTGTTCAAAACACAATACTGCGCACCAAAACCAATATAGCTGACGTGGCTCAAAAGGCTGCCCAACTCAAATGGGACTGGGCAGGACATGTCTGCCGCATGCCGGACAAACTGTGGGCCAAAATAGCAGGTAACTGGTGCCCTGACACAGTGAGGCGGGCTCGCGGCAGGCCACGAATGAGATGGCGGGACGAACTGGACAAGTTCCGTCCGAACTGGAAGGAGGACGCGCGGGTTCGCGAGAGATGGAAGGAGTGAAAGGAGGCCTTTGCCCAGGAGTGGGACAGAGCAGGCTAGTAAAAAAAAAATAATTGAAAATGTGACATTATTTTTATATAACTTATATTATCATTGTTTAAACTTAGCTTAAGTTTATTTTTAAATTCTTATTTATAAATTGATTACTGACAAGGATTTTGGGTATCTTAAAACACCCACAAACCGGACTAAAGCCGTGGGTATAATTATTATAATCTGATCATAAAGATTACCTTGTAGCAAAAATCTTTGATTAAATATAATTTGTAGAAGTTAGATAGCTGTTCAACCTCAAAATCTGTGTTGTTTAGTATATTTGTTTAAACCTTTCTCTCAACGTAAGATTGTCCAAGAAGTCTACACTTTAGAGCCTCAAAAATAAGATGGGCTACCGTAAAATTTATCTTAATAGGCACCTGCATAAAAATACATTGGAGTAAAACCTTTTTTAGATAGCAAAACACAGTGCTCGCCCGCGTCTTCTCAGTGTTATCACTGAGTAGAATCTCTTTATGGGTAGCAGCTATCTATGCGTTTAATCCACTTTCTCTTTTTATCTTAAAACAAGTGGAATGGGTCGCCGTCCTTTGTCCACGACCCCTGATAACAGGGTGACCTTTTTTGTCTAAGGTTTATTAAACAAAAATACACCTGTGCAGTCTTGAGACAATTGTGGAGATTTCATTAAATTCAATGGAGGGCAGCGTAATTGGAATTTTTGTCAAGTTTTTCGTTTTTTTTTAATTATTTTGATGGAAATTAGCTTTTCCCCGTAGACCTGGAGGCCCAATGAGTTGCCATGATGATAACGGTGTTAGTTGTTGTTACTTTCGTACTTCGGATTTATGTTTTTGTTTTTCTGGAACAAGAAGGGAACTGACATTAAGGACGATTAGACAGGGACTGGACCAATCTGTTTGCTTGCTATATGTATTAAAACCATTAATACAGATTGATTTCTGTTTGAACTTTGTGGAAACTATATTTTCTGGTCATTTGGTTGTGTAACTCTGGGACTATGGGGTTCAAGTCCTCACAACCTTTTTAGAGACATTGCGAAACGCCTAGGTGACGCTTTCCGTGAGGCTGAGAAGCTAGAGAGGCAGAGGTTAAGTGTTGTCACACAACGTGGCAACGCCGCCATCGCCAGTCTCTTGGGCACATTACCAGCTGACAGCGTCGAGGAGGAGATTTTTGATGCCTTTTTATAGTTTGTTGTTAGTTTTTTTTAATTGTGATGATGTAAGTCAAGCTTTCTGTTTCACTTAATCTTTACAAATCATTAATACGATTTCAATTGTAACATATCCAGAAAAATAATATTACATTTTATCAAATAACTTCTCACCAAAAAGCAAAACCAAGAAGTGAAGTCGACACCGAAATTATTCAGGTTACGAATTAATTTAAGGCAAAACATACAAGCTTTATGTGTTCGTATGTAACTTGCGAAATAAACGCAGCGTTACTATTGAAGCAATTTATTACTTATGTACCAACATGACGGCTACGAACAGTGTCAATTAATTAAGGTTGGGACACACAGCAGGTTTTGTGGCAGTAAGTCAGGAATGGATAGTGTTGTAGGTGTGTTTTACATTATTTTGTGTGTATTGTACGCTTTCCAAAAGTATCTGATACTAGCTTTTGTTCGCTGTTTCGATCCCGTTATGTACGGGAATTAACCCACGGAACGTTTTAAATGTAGCCTATGACACACGGGGATAATGTAGCTTACAAATAAATTTTAACTCTATAATTATAATTTTTTATTTATTTTTGTACACATTAGTTACATTTAAATATTTTAATCTACAGTCATATGAAAAAAAAAAAAACTGTAATGTTAGTATAAAGGGTGTAAACAGACTCTTAACGAAGATATTGGGGGTTAAAGTACCAACTATTTCAAAAGTTTTTTTTTTTTAAATACATGTTTTTAATGTAAGATTTTCACTTTGAACACCTCGAGGACCCCCTTAGTATTCAATCCATCCATCAGCACAATGTTTTGAGTGTGTTCCATTGAGTCCTACTGTAATACATGATTTTTCAACCCAAAAAAAAAAGTCGTTTCCCAGCACTAATTTTTGCGTAAAGTTACTTAGTTTGATGTACATAATGCTTGGTTGACGGCTTTGTGAAGAGTGCACATTGATCTTAGATTGCCCACTATACAGCAGTTCATGAAGCGCCTCGCCAAGTGCTTCTTCGATTCTGCTGTTAGACACCGTAACCCCCTGATCACATCGGCCGCCCGATAAGAGCCCTCGCGTATTAGTCAGATCCGCCGCCCGAGGCACACTCTCGTTGACCCCGACGACGACATCACCCTCCTCCAGGAGAGCAGTAGGGAAACCAACACGCTCACAAAACACAGACGCCGTTATCCGTCTTTCCGTCCTCGCCGACGAGGCCCGTCGCGAAACCCCGGTCCACGCCCTCCCCGACCCTTGCTCGAGCCAGCCCGCGCAGCTGAGCCAGTAGCTTTAAATCAGCCCCTAAATAATATCACTCAGATCCAGCCTGTCCCTTTGCTGTCTTCTCCCAGCGACGCCCTAAGCCGAGGTCCGTACCCCACAGGGGGTGCCCTTAGTGCGTAGTCGCTTAGTTTGTAGTTTAGTTTGTAAGTTGCTCTGGCTGGAGGCCTTAATTTCGAGGCATCCACAGAAAAGCCCGGTTAAGCAGTCGACAACCTCCCTAGGTTGAACAGCGAGATGCCCTTCACAAAAAAAAAATAAAGAAACTTTGTGAAGAGTCTGTTTACACCGAGAGATAAAGTTATACAAATGGCTGAAAACATACCCGTGAAAGCCAATTCGTAGAGTTACTTATGAATTGGGTGCTTAGATTTGATTTCATGAATTGAGGTTATTTTCCTGACCTCAATTTTGGTCAATGATTTTTCAATATTATAATTTCATCATTTCTCTTATCAATTACATTTTTAAACATTTTAAAAGCAAAAGTAAATAAAACATTTCAAAACATTAAAAATAAACAGATTGTCCATCGGCATCACGAACAAGGTCCAAGGTAATTTTATCGTCATTAAAACAACTTTTGTTGTAATCAGTAGTAAAATATAAAGATGAAACCTTCTAAATAATAGAATTAATATTTATTCATGTTTTGTCGTAGAAGGTTGCCTTCTATTCCAAGAATTAAGTTTTACATAGTTTAAGAATAAGAAGGTATGTGTCTTTTATATTCTAAGCTTATTACGAGAGCGGCTTGTATATATTACGGTATTTTTTGAAAAAGTTCTTAAAGAACATTGTAGTTTTGTTGTTTAATTCCCGATTTTCTGTTTCTCGGAACGTCTTTATGAAATACTTTTGATATAATCTTTCACTCTGGGCGCTCTTAACGTGCCTGTATTTCTAAATCGTTCTCACATATATGTATAATCTCAACATGAATAATGTAACCCAGATTTTGTAACAATATTTTGATTGAAAAGAGTGTGTATGGAGTTTCTTTCATTGATCTCCAAATAGATCTACGCTTTAGAATGGGCCAATACAGTACTTTCACAAGTTATTATGCCTTGTGTCTCCGACTGTAGCTTAGCCTTCTTTGTTTTTCTGACATTCAAAAGTGCCTGTTGAAATAAATGCTTTTTAATTCTAAACTTAAAGTAAATAATTCTACTACCAGCCAGAATTGAAAACGGTAAATAAATAAAATCCAGTCATAGCAATTAGAAAGTAATGACCGAAAATGTTATACATATTGAATGTTTGAACTTTAAAGAGATGATTGAAAATAATAATTATGATTGTTTGATAGTATCTCGTTTCGCGTGTTTATTATAATTATATATAATCAGCTTTACCATAACTGTAATGTTTATGTGATTTGTAACATCATCAGTAGGGTCATTGGTCCCTTTTAAAAACGTCGTACTGTAGGACAATGACCTTGTCTCATGAACCGAAAGACTGTTTAATATAAACGTCACGAAGGTAAGTATTTGTCAAGTGTCTCGTCGAGTGAATCGTCAACCTTCGGACTATATAAAAAACACTTATAGATTACTCTTTCAATTTTTTAGTGCTCATACTTCCTATGAGAAGCTAATGTTTTTTTTTTTAATTATAATTAGTTGTCTAAAAATCACTCACTGATTAGTTTTTGTATGTACTTTTTATAATATAGATGTTATAGACATTATGGCTGTGAAAAATCACAGTACGTTGGAATTTAAACCGTTATATTTGGGCTCTTAACAAAAAGGTCAAGATTTAAGTTTTTAAACTGACATGGTCACTAACATTATGACCTTTAGGTTAAGCCGTGCTTGCCTAGGTTGGTCTGTGGATGGGTGACCACCCATTACATACCGAGTTTCCTCCGTGCCTCGGAAAGCACGTTAAGCCGTTGGTCCCGGCTGTCATTTGAAGATCTTTGACAGTCGTTAAAGTAGTCAGTGGCCCAAAAAGTCTGACAACCAGTCTTACCAAGGGGTATCGTATTTCCCAGTAGTAACTGGGTTGTGGAGGTCAGATAGGCAGTCGCTCCATGTAAAATACTGGTATTCAGCTGCATCCGGTTAGACTGGAAGCCGACCCCAACATAGTTGGGAAAAGGCTAGGCAGATGATGATGGTCACTAACATTATGATTAACACTCTGGATATTTACTATGTTTAAATTTGTTTTGAGTTTCCGATATTTCGGCGCTGTTACAAGCATGATCACGGATAACTACGGGATTTTTTTTTATTTGGGATGTACTTGGATTGAAGTTTTCATCTTGTAATTATTATTATTATTATTTTTTGTAAATTTTATAAATTTGTACGCCTTACGGGTGAAACATCACGTACGAACTATTAAAATTGTATCATCCTGCATCCTTTATTTGCATGTATACGCATGTTTTGATAAATAAAATGATCTTTATCTTTGTCAAAACTCTGTGAAAATCGTAAATATTATATTTCGTGTGACAATGAAAATGTCTAACCCTGAACAATTTCAGGGCTTGACATTTTTTGCCAAACCTAAAACGGCTTTCCAAATACAGAGCACTAGTCTCACAAAATAATGACGTGACCTTTTTTCATCGCAACCTAACAGTGTGTCGCAATCCTTAGGAATTACGCGAAAATTCGTTACGTGAACGTACGTCGCGGCAAAGACGCACCTGTGGTTGACAGCCTCATTTGTTTGCCAGCGTTGAAAGCCTTAGTCTGTGTACATAGATATCAGACGATACTACCCGACTCCGCGTAAATTCTGCGTAAATTGGTTCCGTGTGTCTACGCAGTCTGTACGCACTACATCTGTTACTGAAATTGAGGGTAATGGGGTGAAATGTCTAGTGGGATCTTAGGGTGATTGAGAGGTTCTTTCGTTATAAATGACAATTTCCAAATAAGAATCGATTTAATTCAATTTACTAACTGTATGCATGATTCAAAATATTGTTTTTCTATCTCTTTGGCCTTAAATAATTATGTGAAATTTGCACGCCGATATTAATGGCAGAATAAGAGATTTTTTACTTTATCTTTAAGATCCCTCTGTACCTTATTTACGCAAATAAATGATTTTGATTTGATAACATTTAAAATAATTATGAGGTCTCACTTTTCTGAGGTGTAATTAATGAAACACGTGATAGAAATAACGATACACACAACAAACAAATTCAATTGGTTTTCACAGATTACAAAATTAAACATACTTGTTATGTCAAACTTTTTTTTTCATAGAGTTTAAAGATTAAAATCGAGAATCTATATTTACTGTTCTTAGATACGGCCCTGTAACTACCCACATTGTGCTAAAATGATCAGAAGAAGTGATCAGACACAAACATCTCCCACAGCAATAATCATCATTATACTGAGCGAATCGCCCCATTCGGAAAGTCAGGGCACCGTGACGGAACCCGCACATTGGCTCACCCGGATTTACGTCCCTACCTACCCACTTTACGATACGCTGGACGGTGCAACAAATTAGTGGAATTGCCGGATTGTGTCCGATAAATAGTCACGATAAGTGCACCCTCTATCCTGTCGTTGATGAAGTAAATTGGATGTCCACTTTAAGTACATAGTTGTTGAGTTTATTATTGGCCCTCATTCGTGGTCACAGTAGCCGTCTAGCAGCTTAGATATTTCAGCTTTTTATCTGAAATATCAATGCACGTCTATACCTCTGGAATTGCTAATTTCTACGGAGTGTAACAAAACGAAATGATTTTTTTTTAACACACATGTTCATTTAATTTGTACATAACGTGGTAACTCAATATTTATGTACTGTGCATTGTCTATTAACATCATATCATCATCATCTGCGCAGCCTTTTCCCAACTATGTTAGGGTCGGCTTTTCATTCAGCTGGATACAACTAGACTTGTTGGCCGACTTTCGGGCCACTGACTAGCTGTAACGACTGTTAAAGATCTACAAATGACAGTCGGTTCCAACGGCTTTAACGTGCTTTCCGAGGCACGGAGAAAATCTGGTATGTAATGGGTGGTTACCCATTCACGGATCAACCCAAGTAAGCGCGGCTTAACCTGAAGAACGCCCCGAGCTGCTGTTATTATTTAGCCAAGGGATCCACCGCATTGTCTGTAAACATCAGGTTAATAAAGGTTGCTAATAATTTCCATCCAAACAAAACGCCGAGTTTAATTACAAAGTAAATACTTCTTTAAAAATTCATCACAAAAATTAATGAGTTAAACGCTATGTTTCTTCAAAAGGATTGTAGTTCAAACTGTGGGTTAAGTAGTTCAACAGACAGTGAATAATTTATTAAATGTTTCGATACTTGGTTTATGGGAAGAAGTTTATTGATAATATCGATATAAATTACTTGGAATATCGATTATTATAACCGTATTAAAAAAAAAAATGAAAAAACAAGGTTTGAGGTTTTTCTGGAGGTTTTGAACTAGTTACTAGTATTAAAATAATGTTTTCGTCATGAAAACTTAACATACGTTAAGTTATCGATATTTAAATAACAAAAAACTTTTTCTCAACTCATTCTTCTAGTAGGTGATATAATAGCTGAGGTCAGTGACGTATATTTTTTTTCTGTGTTGCACTGCTCGTGGGTAGCTAGCAGCTAATGTAGCCAGTAGCTACATTACATTAATATTTAGATACCCATCACATCTGAGTAACTCTAGATAGTTATATTTGACCGAGATGTAACTTTGATTTAAAGAAGACATATGGTTTCGAAAACACGTTCACAGCATAACATAAAATCACGCCTCTAATCGCCGAAGGGTTAGGCAATGGTGTACCTACCTAATAGTACACCCACATTTCGCCAGTTATGTTCAAGTACCATGTAGCAGGGGGCGAGCCTATTGCCATTAACCGGGCACAAATTAAGACTCCGCGGCTGCTACTAAGAAATTCCTGATGGAAAAACTTAATAACAATTAAGACGTGTGGCACTCGGAGACTGCCGCGGTAAAGCTATTGCATAGCATTTTTTTATCAACTTTTGTAATTATAATTATTTATTCACTTTCGTAGTGTCAGATTTCCTAGTGTCAGACAACCTAACCTCCTAGCTCCAGCAGTAGATTAAAAATAATAACCTAGGCTTGTCAATATCTGACACTAAGCTAACGCGTTAGGTTATTTTCGTTACGGAATTTCTGGATTCGGTCTCCACGCTCAAGGCCCGCGATAGAAGCTATGCAATAGCTTAAAAACACTAGAAGCATTATAATATTATAAATAGTATCGAAACAAACTACTGTTAACATCAATTCTAATAAACCTAGGTAACATTAAAACGAGACAGTTAACTTAAGTCATTATTAAGTTATTCGATGGCGTGCGAATTACAATGACAGTTCGAAGCTAGCAAGTTGAAATATCTTACGTTTGATATATTGAGTACCGTATCTGAAATTGGGCATCTGATTTATGTGAATTATCAATTTCTTGTCAGATTTTCAAACGTAGCACGCAGTTCTGTAACTAGTCATGAGCTGTACGTGACATACTTAATGGAGAATGCTATTTGGAGAGTGAAAAAAGTACTTTAAAGGTACACTAGTCTCCCCAGGGCTGCGGGACTGTTCGAAAGAGGTACCGCGGCCCTGGAACACAAAGGGCAAGGAAGGAACATGGATGGGTTTTAGTCAGTACAAGTCTGACACTCCCTTCCGCCCTGCCCAGAGCGGGACAAGTCATTTGATGATTACCTATTCGAAATAAAAAGAAAAGGGTATTCGGTCATACTTCCATACAATGCAGTATGGCGATTACTCCAGTTTGATGGTGTACGTTCAAAATAAAAAGTGATATCAATTGGTCTCAAAGAAAAAAGTAAAAAAAAAACATACTTTTTTACAACTTTCAAATATATTTTTTTTTTTACTTTTTTATACAGGGCTAAATAATGATGAGACAAATTGATATATTATTTTATTTTGAACGTACACCATCAAACAGTGGAGTAATCAACAATGACCGACTAGTGTACCCGTGTTTAAAACGATAGCTGGTTTTAGAGGTTCACAAAACTTTTGCAAAAATAAAAAAAATGCTAACATTTGCTTTTGTTAAATTAGTCAGCATCTGAAGTAATTTTAGTAGTCAACTTTTTTATCACGACTTAACTTGTATGGAGTAGTGTCAGGCGCTGATTAATTTGACAGGACTAAACTAAAATGTATCTTCTGTCCTTTTCTTAATGAAATAGAAAGAAAAAGATGCACTGAACTTAAATTTGGTTTAGTTTATAAACAAGGGATTCGGCACCACTGTGTACATTTTACTAACTTAATAAACGGCTTTATACCGGAATCAACGCCTCTAATTTTCAACCACAGAGGTAGGAAATCAGAGGCGCACTTGTATGCCTTCACGTTGTCGTATCGGTTGTAATTTTGTATTAATTACGACGGGTTTCGTTTAGAAGTATCAGATATCAGATGTTTCAAACTAATGTGTTGTGTTAAAGCCTTATGATTGTGAAGCCGAATAACAAAAATGTTGGGAGCTCTTTAAACCGGTTTGGTTTGGTTTCAGCCCAACTAGGTTATCTCTAAATTCCCATATAATTCTCATATCCCCACATTCTCATGGTGAACGAGGCGTACTTTTGTCACTGAATTCAATTTACTCGAATCACTAAACAGAAACCTTGCTCCCCCCCCAACCCCTCCCGAAACCAAACAAAACAAAAAAAAACGCAAAACGCTATTTGTTGTTACGCGTTCAATCCATTCCCGTAATAAGCCGATATCTTAATCCACTCAATCTCACGCATTCTTCTCGAAAAGTTACTCTGCTCCGCTCGAGCAATTTATCGATTTATTCCAAAAGCAACGACATATTTCGCAGCCATTAGGTAACCTCCACTTAAACCGGTGTTATCCTGTCTCAAAGCTTTCTCATTTCGCAAAATACCGTCGAACGTTCGGTTGGCAGTCCCGACTTCTCGAGACAAATGGGCGTGTCACCCGCAGTCTTCCCCTGACGAGCGTAAATTGCTTTGATTTTCTAACAAATCCTCCGGAGAAACTGTTGCCGCTTTTAAATTTAGATTGGTGAGATTAAGGGTGTTTAGTTCCCTTCGAACAGGAATTTGTTGAGATGATAATATTCAGAAAGGGCTTGTGGCTAAGAATCAGTTGTACGGGTTTATGGATTAAAGCTAAGCGGGTGACCATGCGTCTGTAACTGACTCTTCCTTACCTTCGAAAGCACGTCAGGTCGCCGTGCAGTCGGTTTTGTCTGCTGGCTGTTTTGATAAACGTTACCCAAATTCTGATTAAGGCTGTGTTTCCACATAAAATCAGCGAGGATGCGTATTTAGGAATGTGTGTGAAACTGACCAATAGTTTAGCTTCTTTTTCACATTTTGAGCTAAGCTAGCTATGTGATTGATTAGTTTCACGGGTCATGGGGCTTTTGGGACCGGGACCGAGGTCTCAGATTCCACCTACAAATACAATAATTATTTGTGTATAGTATTTTGGGAGAAAGGGGAGGCCTTTGCCCAGCTGTGGGACACAATGTAGGCTATCAAAAAAGAAAATTATTTTGGTTTCACACACATCCCTCATTACACATCCTCGTACATCTTTAGTGGGAACGCAGTCTAAATCAGTTTTGCTAATGGTTATTCTCATGCCCAGCTGATTGTGGTGTTCAGACGAGCAGTAGCTAGTTAGACTGGAAACAGATAGTTGTGAAAAGACAACGCAGATGACGATAGCTACACCACTTGAAAATAATGCGCACGGGTGTTCTTAATTCGAGTGCTACCAATAGTGTGATTTTCTCATTGACTTGCGATCACAACTTTAATTTAAGACTTATTTCATGATCACTTGGTTCCAAAATACTATGTTCGGTTTAAAGACATTTAGTTTTCTCAAAAAACAAATTACAGTTCACTTATAGAGAAACTTAACTAATAACTTAACTAATGTTCATAACGTCATAACATTATAGTCAAGACAGTAGGAGAAAATCTCTTTTAAAAGCAGATACGTATATTAGTGCCCGCGACTTTACTCCTATTTTTACTCGTTACTGTTAAGTATTTCTAAAAAGCACTTTTGTTTCACGGCCTTATCTAAATAATGTAACGGAGTAACATTTTTTATCTGGTGTAATTCAGGTTAACATTTTTTCTTCTTTGTTTTAAGACAAGAGGCAATGTTCTCGAGATAAGTGAATAAAAATAACCTTTTATGAGTAAAATTAATGTTCTTTTTGGTAATAGGTTTAGTTACCGGTTAAAAAAAAATTACATAAAGTCATGCCACTAATCCTCGAAGGGTTTAGCAGAGGTGTACTTTTAAGGTTCCGTACCCAAAGGGTAAAACGGGACCCTATTACTAAGACTCCGCTGTCTGTCCGTCTGTCACCAGGCTGTATCTCATAAACCGTGATAACTAGACAGTTGAAATTTTCACAGATGATGTAAAATACTAGACACAGAATAAAATAAATATTTAAGGGGGGCTCCCATACAACAAACGTGATTTTTAGCTGGTTTTTTTGCTCGATATTAATAACGGCGACAGGTAGACGCTTGAAATATTCGCAGAATATTTAGTTGTAAACTTATTTCAAAAATCAATAATTAAATTCAAATTAAATAAATATTTAAACGGCAAAAAAATCACATTTGTTGTGTGGTGGCCACCACACAACAAATGTGATTTTTTTGCCGTTTTTGTCTAATGTTGTATAGATAATGGTACGGAACCCTTCGTGCGCGAGTCCGACTCGCACTTGGCCGGTTTTTTATATAAAACCCCAACCTCAATCTAGTCCTAAAGACAGAGATGAGATCAACAATGGAACGAGCTTACCCAAAAGAAGCCTATTAACTCGCGACTTAAATAGATTGCGGTCATGTGAACTTGTTGTAGTGACACCCACATTTTGACAGTTATAGTTCGGTTCAAACTTTTTGGCGGCTCTGAAGTTAGCTGCGAGTGTCAAGACAAGACGATGCGTCCTCTGCGCCCTTTTGAGC
Source organism: Lycophotia porphyrea (assembly GCA_950005105.1). Taxonomy (NCBI): domain Eukaryota; kingdom Metazoa; phylum Arthropoda; class Insecta; order Lepidoptera; family Noctuidae; genus Lycophotia; species Lycophotia porphyrea. The sequence goes on from OX465392.1 coordinate 1,755,318, forward strand.
CACAATAACGTTTGAACCGTTATACTTTCGCTGACCGTCACTCGCAGCTAACTTCCGAGCCACCATAAAGTTTGAACAGCTATAATCCACCACGGGGGCCCAGTGCGAATTGGTAGATGTCACATGTCTTCGAATTTTTGGTTCTAAGGACATGCCGGTTTCCTCTCGATGTTTTCCTTCACAGCTTAGCAGCAGAGGTGATGAAATAAATTACACAAAGTAAAGTGCCTGCCTGGGTTCGAACCCACGACTTACTGTTCATAAGTTGGGTCGCTACCACTGGGCCACTGCTGCTCTCATGGTTATGGTTATTGCCGTTAACGGGTACAAACACAGTCTCCGAGCTTCTACTGATAAATATCTGGACAAAAACTCCAGTAATTCTTTGCTCGACCTGGTTATCGAATCAAGTACCTCATGCTTGGCGGTAGCGCTTGCGACAACTACTTAGGTAAGAATATTTCCTAATAGAATAATACCTGTTGAATGATTAATGTTATTTCCAAATGATTTTGGTTTTTGATCACTTTATTATTCTTTGACGTAGCCATCGATGATAATAATCCTATAATTTCAATATTTATGTCGGTAAGACTTAGCTAGATTGTGAGCAGAACACGATAGAATAAGCCGTTCAACAGAGAACGCGAAAATAGTATCCATGTTAGTACTAGACAATGGACGTTAAACTACTCACGAGTATATCTCTCCTGACACAGGAAATGCATCTAAAGTTTAAAACCTACTTCTCTCCTAAACCCACTAAATTACATCAAGTTAAAATGAACTTTAATCCTCAGAGTTACAGAGCATATTACGCTAAGAATTAATCAAATTACAGTGCGTGCATTACAAAATGATACTTAGCACGAACGGACGGGGGTTGGCGCTTTCACACGTAGTACTTCAGTTCGATGGTACTTATTAGGTACACTATTTATAATTAAGAAAAGCGTGTCGGCTCGGATTGTAGGAGAATAAATTAAGCCGTTGGTAAATAGATTAATTAGTCGCCATTATGGGCTGAAGGTAAAGGGAATACAACCTACATTTAACTATATACTGAAATCACCTGCTTTTACTAAGCGTGATGATTGGTGCTTGTTCCTTGAAGAAACCTTGACTATAAAAATAACGCGTATCACAATTACAATCACAACCAACGCGCCTCACTTAAACCTTTTCTGAACTGTCAGTGTCACTGTTATGTCATTGTCAATAATGTCAATTTCAAAATTACGACATTCAAAAAGGAACCCGGGTCCTCGAGTACCCAATGGTGGTTAAGCGTTTTTTTTTGCCGGGTCCCGCAGCACCCGCTGGCGTTTTAGTGCATATGTGCTCGAGAACGTAATAATACAAGGAATATTGTTGAATTGGCAAAATGTAAATCATTGCCATTGTATTTAAATTCGGTTCCCGGTAGGTAGCAGCGTAATCAAACATCGTAAGATGGGTGACCTTTTTTAATACGATTTCATTATCTTCGTCTGTAGCTAATTAGGTAAAAAAATCTTCCCGGTTTCCTATTGAGCTGGAATGACAATGCATGTATGGAATCCCGTACCATGGTGCATCAAAATCAAACTTTGTTTTTTATATTCTACATTAATAATTATTAACTCCTACAAAAAAATTTTTTTGTAAACAAAACCCGAGTTTCGTAGTAATTTTATAAAATCGAATATAACCTCAAAGCAAGGCAACTAGAAAATTAACAATAAAATTGATATATCGGTTTTGCCGGGTTTTGCCGGCCGACTCGATATATTTGCACAATGAAATACACAGAAATAAGTTCACAAAATACAAACAAGTTCTACTTCTCAACACAAAATACAATAATTAACTAATCTCAACTCTAAAAACACTGACGGATGTAAACGTCAGATCAAATATCAGAAATTTGCCAGCCGGGATTTAAGAATGAGATTGATAAATCAAAATCTTTAATAATAAAATCGATTTTGTGTCAATTAGTAATACCAAATCAAACATGTGTGGTGTAACTGTGAATGATAAAGTGAGGAATGAGGTTATACGGAAACGTTGCGGCTTAAAAGAAGATGTAGTGACAACAATTGAAAAAAGTATGCTTAGATGGTTTGGTCATATGGAGAGGATGAGTGAAAGGCCACTAATAAAAGGTATTTATAAGGCAGATGTGAGTGGCAACGCCGGGAGGGGACGCTCTACTCGCAACCGGCGTGCATGTATGACCAGATGTATGAACGTGGATGAGGCAAAAGGAGTATCGAGAGTAAGAAGGATCGTAGCAGGTGGCGTTCTGTGGTTTCTGCCTACCCCCATGGGAAAAGGGCGTGAGTTTATGTATGTATGTATGTATGTATTTTCAAACCCTGAAACCGCAATGCACTGTCCCGTTCGTGCCTGAAAAGCCCCCATGTCAATCAACACACCTTTATAATTTATTACTTAAATATAAGAGAGCAGCGGTGGCCCAGTGGTAGTGACCCCGACTTACGAACAGTAAGTCGTGGGTTCGAACCCAGGCAGGCGCATTACTTTGTGTAATTTATTTCATCACCACTGCTCTCAAAAACGGTGAAAGAAAACATCGTGAGGAACCCGGCATGTCCTAGAACCAAAAATTCGAAGACATGTGACATCTACCAATCCGCACTGGGCCCGCGTGGTGGATTATAGCCCATTCCCTCTCATAGAGAGGAGGCCTGTGTCCCAGCAGTGGGAACATTATCGGCTGATGATGATGATGATGATGACTTAAATATAAATAACACACAGATAATCTCCTCAAATAACACAAACTATCATTATTATGCCAACATTAAACCTACCAACATTTGAGTGAGAGCTACTTACATTCGACATTGATGTATTGTTTTTCTGTAGTATCATGTTATTATGGTAATAGCCGATGATAACAATGTTATAGGTGGATTAGTATCAAAATGGTGTAATCTGAATATAAGTTTCTCGTAATATGTACCTAAAGTATAATTTAGAACGTATGTCATGAATAAACACTATTGATTATTGCGTTCACTGAGACACAGCTTGTAATGTAATCGAAAATATTTGTAATTTTGAAATGTATTGTATTTTGTGTGTCGCTTTTAGGGTTCCGTACCCGAAGTGTAAAAACGGAACCCTATTACTAAGGCTCCATCAATCTGCCTGTCTGGCTGTCTGTCACCAGGCTGTATCTCATGAACCGTGTTAGCTAGACAGTTGAAATTTTCACAGATGGTGTATTTCTGTAGCCGCTATAACAGCAAATAATAAAAATATTAATTATTAAATAAGTAAAGTGGGCTCCCATACAAGAAACGTGTTTTTTTTCGGTTTATGGTACGGAACCATTCGTGCATGAGTCCGACTCGCACTTGGCCAGTTTTTTAGTATTTAATGCTGTGATTGATCACGAACACCATACGGATTTATAAACAAGCTTAGTTTTATTATATAGTTACATAAAAAAATATAAATGTATTCACAAAGGAAGAACAAACAATATTTCACTTTTATTTATTCATTATTATCATTATCTGCCTAGTCTTTTCCCAACTATGTTGGGGTCGGCTTCCATTCTAAAAAAATTGGCATAACGTTGGTCTACATACCTTTATAGTCAGAGAGACATCTTACGGGCAAATCTGTTTCATAACCCAACAGGGAAAATACAATGTATAAGCATAACAAACGCACAAACTCTTCCTTTTTTTATGGTTCCGTACCTCAAAAGGTAAAAAAAGGAACCCTTATTAAATAACTATCTTGTCCGTCTGTCCGTCTGTTCGTCTGAAGCTGAACCAGAAGTACCCTATAGGTTTTGGGTCGAAAACCTATATGGTAGTTCCCGTTGTTCCCCTAGAATCACGAAATTTGGCAAGAAGCAATGTCTTACAGCACATGTTAAGGAAAAAATCTGAAAACCTCAAATATGTAGTTTAATAACAAAATACCTACAAGTTTATATACGAAACCCTCGGTGCGCTAGTCCAACTCACACTTCGCCAATTTTCAAAACATGCCCAAATCACTAGTCAAAAAGTCTCAACTTTGTCCTCCGTGGAACAAATGCTTACCACAGATTGTTCTGTCTTAGTTACGAGAGTAACAGGAGTCAACAGTGAGCGATTACGGGGAGCACTTGATTGGCACTGTGGCTAAGCAATCTGCCTAACAAATATTGGCTGACCCTTAGACGTGTAGGCATTACAGCTTTGTTTTGTGTCTAGTGTGAGATTTATCTTTGTACTGTTTTGAGTTCTGATCCGAAATTCCTAATTTTCATCAGCAAAATACTTTGAAAAGAAAGTCCGCTCTCAGTTCTTATAAACTATTTTGTTTTTGGTACTGGATACTCAAATTCACATTACGTACAGTAAAAGCAAAGGATTTAGCAAGTTCGTAACATTCAATGTAGGCCAATTAGAAAGCTTACCGACTTCCAAATAAATACTATAAACTGGAAAATAACTTTACTGCCACCGGCTTCCGGAATCAAGCAATTATGGTAACAAACATTAAAATTAAAATACAGCCGAATAGAGAACCTTTTCCCTTTAAAAACTTGGTTAAAAATACCTACCATAGACAAACACAAATTCTATCAAGTAAAGCAAAACAAAACAAAAAAATAACATGCCACATAAACAATAGCAACTGTTAAAATAATTGTGTTGGCTTAATAAAGGTAAAAGGGACAACTGTACGTGTGTTTATAATTCCTCCCTTATTAACCAGCGTACACACCCCTCCTCCTAGGGGAAAACAATATAAATACATGGTGGTTGTACATCATCATGTATGTTGGTTTATACATGTATGTCGTTCTGAAGACATATTTATGTTTCATTACCAAAAATTTAGATTATAACACTTTTGGACTACTGAATGGGGGATGAATTAGCAACTTAAATGCATGTTTTTGTTAATTATTTTACTATAATTTATCTGGTTTAGGTAATTAAATAGACCACCACAAAATATCAGCCATATTGTTTATTTTAAATTCGTTAAGTCCATCCAAAGGTTGGCTGGAAAAATTGCTATCAGCGATAAGTCTGCTTACCTGCTGATAACCATGTGCATATTTAGTTTTTCTTGGTAGAGCGGTGCTGCTTTTTTCATCCAAGCCAAAGTCTAGTCTAAGGTGCAATTAAAACCTGTCTGCCTTCAAAACCAGAGTGATCAGATATCTTCTGGGCACACTAGTTCCATCACAACCTTATCCATCGCTTTCCATCAGGCGTGATCGAGTCAAGAACAGGCAAAAAAAAATTAAGTGCATAATAATTTTACTGTCATGTATTTCCGCAAAGTAACACTTTATTCCACCATTTATAAACATACTCTTCATGAAAAATAAAAAAAAAACTATCATTCGTTTCACTAAAAACCCATAAATCAAACTACCTCTAAAATAATTCAGTTCGATATTCCGTGCGAGCGCAAAGAGAATAAATTAAAAACTCTACTACTGCCTTTATTGGTACACGATAGATGGCGCTTTAGGTCCCTACTAAATCACGTCGAGCAACGCGAAAATCCATACGCAAGGAAAACCGTTTGATTTATTAGAAATTAGTTTCAGCGTAATTTCTGAATCTGTTCCACGCGAATCAAAATGTTCGTTCACAGTGACTTTGGTTCGAGTTCGCCTTGCCGTGAACATAATTTTATGGTAAATGGTATTTTGGGTGAAAATTATGCGAATTGCTATGGTAGTCAATTTGTGACATTGTGCGCTCATAACTGTCGCGCATGGGATTCGTAAAGAGATGAACATTATGTCAATGAGGATTGGTTGGATGGTCGGATAAGCTACGAGGTTATTTGATTGTAAAATTTTAACAGAATAATAAATAAAACACGTCGGGTTTGGGCTGAAAAATATGTTTGTTTTTAATATGCTGATGAATGTTCCACAAAGTCGGCAATATAGCATTTCTGCCTCTCGATAAAATTCTGATTTTTGTCGATGAATGTTACTGACCAATGTCTAGTTAAAAACAGGCTTGTCAGAACTTGAATAAGATAGGGCTGTAATGATATAACATGTTTATATACAGTCTTGCATCAGGTTTGCGCACACATAGATGCGATAAGGTGTCAAAGTGAAAACTTAGGTGCCATTACGAGCTGCGGTTTTGTCAATTAACAAACCAAATCGCAAATTGGTTTCAAGTAGTCATCAAGTTCTAATTGACTGCCACTAAATGGTACTTACTCAAACTGATGTGCAATACGAGTGTTCTACGTAGGTATCGGATGAATGCGGATGTTCAGGTGGTGCAGTCTGATAGTTAGCAACGCCGGTAATAGCTATCAGATATTTCGTTGTTGTTATAAATTCATCAAGATTATTATAGCAATCTTGATGAATCATAAAATTCTTAATCTTAAATTTAATAATGTGATATACTAGACCGAAATTCTAATTTTCCAGGTCATAAAATACAGGGTGTAAACAGACTCTTCACGAAGCCGTTAACCAAGCATTATGTACATCAAACTAAGTAACTTTACGCAAAAATGATTACTGGGAAACGACTTTTTTTTTGGGGTGAAAAATAACGTTTTAGGTAGAACTTAATGTAACGCATTCGAAACATTCTGTTGATGGATGGATTGAATAGTGTGAGGGCCATAAAGGTGTCTTAGTTAAAAAATACATTAAAAACATGTATTTCAAAAAACTTGTGAAAAACTTGGAACTTAAACCCCCGATATCTCCTTAACTAGAAGGTTCCCAGGTATGGTCTAGAACAAAAAAATGATTGCAATGACGGGGAGAATAAGTGCCTTTCGGCTTCGTTTAAAGTCTTTTTACACCCTTTATTAGTCCAGCTTAAGATATTCACGGTATGTTTTTGTTGCTATGAAAATGAAGACTTATGTTGTCATTCCAATTTCAAACACAGAGACTTCGAATGGTCAAATAATAATTAGAAAAAGCGACATACCCTCGTATCAAAGACATTTAAATATTAACAAGCGTTTGAAGGGACAAGACGAATAAATCGTAATCCAATACTTGTTACTATTTTGTTACAAGCCGATCTGTAGTTATCGCTTGTAAAATTCGTATGACAAAATTGAAAATGTTCAGGGACAAATATTTTTTTAACGAGATAATCCCAATGTCCGCTCTTTATATCTTTTAAATCTCTTTGCCTCGTATTGCTAAAAGGAAAAAAAATCTCACCATTTCCTTTCAATACACAAAGCAAGCGAAAGTTCTGCAATACAAACCTTTTTATCCATTTAGAAATTCTAATAACGCTACACTGTACATGAGGTTATGGTGGATATTTAATGGGGTCAGTCCAATCATGCTAATGAAAACAAGCCATGCGATAGAGCGTTGTTTTGCTTCTGAATATTCAACGGGGTTATTTTCTTAACGGCACTCCAGATTTCAACCCGCGGTCGAAATTAAACCTCATGTACACTGGCAAGTGTTCACGACCTTACCCGACTATAACCTACGGCTGTAGTATCTGACATAGAATAGATAGGTAGAACAGAAGGTCATGTCTACACATCATTCTCTTGCCCTTATCCTTATCGTCTATCTTTAAAATTAAAGTTTCTGAGTACATTCGGATGAAGCTGGCAGTTTCGTCACAACGTTAATGTTTTCTCCATTGTTTGTCTTTTTATTTTAGTATATCCGTGTAAGTGTTTACTTCTGTATATATTTATAGTAATTAAATAAATATATTTATAGTATTTTATATATTCTTGTAGTTTATTTTAGTATTGAATTGAACATTTATTTGCAGATTTATACACGTACTACTGTTTGTCTCTTCATCACCCAAAGGTTGACTAGTAGAAAAATGCCTATGGCATTTAGACCGCCTATGTACTTTGTGCTTGAAGTGTTAAATCAATAAATTATCCCAATCTGTTCGGGATCGGCGCAACATGTTTTCTTATTTCAACTTCGTCTTTCTACAAGTTTTCACTTCTTTTCTCCGTCTTCCTTACATACCTTCTTTCACGCAGTCTTTCGTTTTCTTTAGTCTTCCTCTACTCTTAAAGCTGTTTATATTCATGCCCAAAACTTGCTTTACAACATTTTCTTCTATTTTCTGGATCATGTCATGCTCCTTATGGATTCTTCCGATATATTTGTTTTTTGTTCTATCTATACACACAAAAAGTACAAGCGCATTCGCGACTCTCTTTTGTTTGAAATTTCCGTATATAGGCACGCCGCACGTGTCTATGTGTGCGTGCGTCCGTTTCGGCTTATTTTTTGTATCTGGCCTTCTGTACCCACCTACCTACTCTCTGGTGGAGCCGTACCTACGCTACTTAGATTGGATCGAGCTTTTGTGATTGCGGAATTGGCACGACGGAACTGCAGTTAGTGGTTGGAATTTAGAAATTTAGTATTTCAGGTGTAAAGTTGTGGTGATTTGTCAAAGAGTTATTGCTGTACAATATAGTTGGGGGTTATTGGTTTAAACCAACAATCGGATCGTCGTGAAGTTTTTTAAATTTATGATATTGTTTTTTTATAGTTTTGATGTTACCTTGTTTTTCCTCTATTTCCTTGGACTTACTATTGCTGCCAGTAATAAGTAATTATGATATAGTTACATATAAATTATATAGATTCATACATGTACATTTTTATGACCATGTAATTTTTAATTTTATTTGCTTTTTCTATAGTTTTTTTTTGTTAATTTGTATGCTCGTCATGTCCCTGCGACAAATAAATATTTTTTCTTTCTTCTATTTTAAATATGATGAGGTTTTCAGCTTACAAAGTTTCTTGAAAATTAACAATCTTTCAGTGAACACTAACCCTCAAAACCTTGTAAACTACTTACCTACTTCACTTAGGAAAAAAAATCTAGGTTAACTGTTCAACAAATACGCCGGGTACATTGGCAGAGCTAAACAGTAACGTTAATTAAAAACTTTTTGCTTTTGTTTCAAATTAAGCCGTTAAGTCTGTGGAACAATCGTGTTGATGGATGGTAAAAATAATTAAAATAAATAACAAAAGCGGTGAAGCCTAATGGATGGTACCTAAACATGAGGTTGGTGGTGGTTTGAATCAAGAAAAATACAGATCACATAACATCATTCCTACATTTCTTAATGGGGTAAGCAGACGGGAATAGACGATTCACTTAATTATAAATCGGAACGTCTAAGGAAAACTTTTACTGTTAGAAAATCACATGGCTATGGAAAAACATATCCTAATCGCAATTAAATTAAACGCAAGTTTTAAAACCTCTAAATAAATAGAAAGATATAATACTAATCAAAATCCCGGACTAATAGGCCACACATAATTGTTTTTGAAGTGAAAACTTTAGCATCGTTGTGATTTGAAAGTCGATGAAACGAAAAAGCGACAGTAAAAAGAGACAGACACATAAATTCATAAGATTTAACGTGGGAGAAAATGAGATAGGAAGCATTACACAGTGTTTATCTTGAAACCAACATTTTTGAAGTTTTCACTTCTACCACGTGTGAATTGCACACATGTTTTGAAGTGAAAACTTCTTTAGCATCGTTGTGATTTGAAAGTCGATGAAAGGAAAAAGAACAGACACATAAATTCATAAGATTTAACGTGGGAGAAAATGAGATAGGAAGCATTATACAGTGTTTTACAATGATTACGAAGTACTCATTTCACTTGAAGCCATTTTTGAAGGTGTCACTTCTACCATGTGTGAATTGCAGACATGTTTTTTTTTGTAATGTCAAATACGGGAGACACAATTATGAAATCCCCATGATTTCGAGGTGTTCATTAAAAGGTATTATAGTATGTTGAGCTTTAGCGTGATGATGATGATTAAGAGATAGGCAAGCTTAATCTGCGGGTCACTCCGGATAAACCCTTGTACAGTGCTCCCAAAAGAAAGATAAAATATACACTCGTATATGACGGTATAACCTTCGGACTTCACAAGGAAAACTCGTGAATATTACATTTACGGAAAGGCAAGACGCCAATTAGCCATATAGCGAGCTATTTTTGGCTTTTTGGCTACATGGCTAAATGTATAAGACTTATCTCAACAGCATCAGCACCGGCACATTATCGTTAAAATTAACGATATTTCAACGAAACAAAATTGAATACAGGATTGCTAATTAAAATTTCCGTTTGAAATTTTAAATAATATAGCGAAATTAGGCGATTTGACTCGTTACGATACGCATTATTTATTTATTGAGAGATTAAATTTTATGAAATGGTCATGAATTTGCTTGATTTGGAAAGTTAATTAAAATTTTCTGTTATTTTAATGAGGTACTTCATGAGTTCGTATTTGAGAGTCTCTTGGCTTAGTTACAGCTGCGGAGACCATCAAGCCGCACTTACTGATTTTAATTTTTTCGACTTCTCTTGTAAACATTACATAAAAATCGAAAACGTCATTATACCAGTGGGTAGGCAGACATCTTTCATATTCAGACTGTTGTTAATTTTTAGACATGATTGAATCTTAGAATATCGGTATTATATAGTTCATCAAACTAAGGTACTATCAGAAAGTGTTTCGTTTTATCCTCTTCTTTTTTTGTCAAAGGTCCTAGCGTTTAAGTATGTTGGATCCGGTCATTAGTACGCCAGACATAAAATGAATCGCAAGCCCGCCAGTGGTAACATCACGCGACCTACTTACCAGTCTACCCACACCTACAGCGTGCTTCTACAGAGGCGTAATGTTTTTAGCTGGTACTCTGGTCGCAGCGGAGTTGAGACATCCCGGAACTGTACCCGATTCATTGTGCCCCGTGTTATTGTTTTAATTGTAATTTTAAGTTATTTGATAGTTTATTAAATACTGTGTATCGCACCCAGTGTGTTTTCGTTACATGAAACCCGTCTTCTGCCCACATGCTGTCCGAGTCTAACAAAATAAATCGTGTATAATTCGACAAGTATAATACCTACTCATTACGGATAAATAATTAAGTTTTTTTTTTTTATAACCAACGTTCTTTAATTTAAGTTCATTAACGAAACAGAAAACTTTGTTTCTTTAACAAGTATTTTCAGTTATTTTACGGAATGCGGTTATTAATTCAGATTAATTCACGCGAAAATCATACAACGAAAAAATTTCAATGTTGAAAACATTACGTCTCATATTGTATTTTATTATAAAAAATGTTAACTTTCGTTAATTAAAAAATCGGATTCAATTTTAATCAAACGTAAGTATGAAAGTAAGTACTTATTGGTAAGTACCGTACTTATATACTTCCATACCGTGTATAATTATAGTATTACCGTATAATAACAAAAAAAAAGTCTATCTGTTTATTCCGACTAATCTCCGAAACTGTTGGACCAATTTTAACAGTAGATAGCTTTTACAGGCCCCATTAGGTGATGTTATAAGGCGTAACTAACAAAAGTAGCCTAACTTTGATTTTAGAAAAATAATTAGGTAGGGTTCTGTAGAAAAAGAAAACCCTAGAAATTGTTAACATAATCCAATTAAAATAGGGAAGTAATATTTTTATAATAATTTTACGCGGACGAAGGTCGCGAGCAACAGTTAGTCAAAACTCAAATGTAAGCAGAATATTGCTATTCATAATACTGCCAAGAACAACCTATAAAATAAACACTAAAAGCTCAAATTTTATTTAGAAATGAGGTTAAACCGTGATCGATTAGATTAAAGCCTGGTAAACAAGAAAGAATGGTAGCGACCCCGACTTACGAACAGTAAGTCGTGGGTTCGAATCCAGGCAGGCGCATTCTCAAACTCGAAAGCATTTATTTCAATTAGACCCTTACAGGCACTTTTGAATGTCGGAAAAACAAAGAAGGCTAAGCTACAGTCACAGTCACAAGGCATAATAACTTGTGAAAGTACTGTAGTTGCCCATTCCAAAGCGTAGATCTCTATGGAGAAGAATGGGCAAGAAACTCCATGGACACTCTTTTCAATCAAAATATTATTACAAAATCTTGGTAACATCATTCATTACTTTGTGTAATTTATTTCATCACCACTGCTCTCAAAAACGGTGAAGGAAAACATCGTGAGGAAACCGGCATGTCTTAGAACCAAAAATTCGAAGACATGTGACATCTACCAATCCGCACTGGGCCCGCGTGGTGGATTATAGCCCATTCCCTCTCATAGAGAGGAGGCTTGTGTCCCAGCAGTGGGAACATTATAGGCTGATGATGAAACAAGAAAGTAGGTCTCTGAGTTTTAGAGATGGTGGTAATCCTCGTAGCTTTAAACATTAAATTGGTGATGGTTTTAAAACACTCGCTATAACTTTACTCTAAGATTGATTATCACTTGCGTGTCATTAAACGTCGCGTCGTTCGCATTGGTTAATAGGGTGTAAACAGACTCTTAACGAAGCCGAAAGGCACTTGTTCTCTCCGTCATTGCAATCATTTTTTTGTTCTAGACCATACCTGGGAACCTTCTAGTTACGGAGATATTGGGTGTCAAAGTTCCAATTTTTCCAGTTTTTTTGTAAATACATGTTTTTGATGTATTTTTTTTACTTCAGACACCTCCAAGACCCCCTTACTATTCAATCCATCCATCGGCACAATGCTTTGAGTGCGTTACATTGAGTCCTACCGTAAAACGTGATTTTTCAGCCCAAAAACCAAAAGCCTTAGTTTGATGTACATAATGCTTGGTTGACGGCTTCGTGAATAGTCTGTTTACACCCTGTATTTCTGATTTAAAGATGCTACACAAAAGTTATCGCATGCTGTATGGAACATTGACCCATTAATAGATAGGTCAGAATAGAGTTACGTATAGATACAGGTTTTTTTTTTACTCAGATCTCATCAATAGGTAATCCATGGACGTTCAAAATACAAGCATTCATGATTAATATAAATCAGTTTTACTTTTACGCATCAACAAGTAGGATAAGTCCTCATAGCAAGATCTTCTTTTGCGATTTTTCCCAAAAATCGTCTTTTTTGAGTTAAATCAGTATTCCATTATAAGCAACAACAAGTGTTAACAGAAATCACTAATGAGTTGCCAAAATGCTACACAAAACTTATCTGTTAACAGAAATCACTAATGAGTTGCCAACATGTTGTTACACTATTCACTAGTTTAGAATGGTTGCGTTAGGGTTTATAGTCCGCTGCGGGCTGTTCGAAAGAGATACCGCGGCCCTGGAACACAAAGGGCAAGGAAGGAACACGGATGGGTTTTAGTCAGTACAAGTCTGACACTCCCTTCCGCTCTGCTCAGAGCGAAAGAAGTCATTTGATGATCGGTAAAAAAAGGGCTTATAGTCCAATGTGAGACAGTTTCAACTTTACGGAATTTTCAATTTTTACCAGAATATTTTGTCAAAAGTGAAAATTACGACGTTTACGATACAAACCAGTTTTTATTTTAATTTCATGAAAGAGAATTAAACACGACCGCAAGAAAATCTTACAAAAGAAAAAACCAAGATAAATGTACAGATAAGGCACCTTAAAAAGAATTTCAATTCAACTTATCTCACAAAATAAAAATATCTATAGCCCCACAAATAAGAACCACAAAAAGTTTAGCACAACACTAAAACAAAATAAATAAAAATATATTTTACAAAGAAAGACGGCTCTATAAAAACCCCTGGCATTGGTCGTTGAAAAAGTGGTTTATTAGCGTACAGGGGAGGCGGATATAATAAATATGAAGCCAGGGAATGACGTCCCGGGTTCCCTTGCCGTGTACCCTGGCCCTTATTTCGTGATAACGTAAATACAACAGTTAGTAGGAAAAAATTGAGGTAAATAATTTGGTTTACTCAATATCGTTTATGAGGAACTGTGAGTGAAATTGTCTGGTTTGTGTTGGAGCTTTTTATATTAGGAGTAGCGACTCACACTTCGCATTTTTGCGGCTTGAAAAAACATTGATATTTCTTTACTACTTGTAAGTTAAATCATCACTGTCTTGCCCTTATCCCAATTCATTTGGGGTCGGCGCAGCATATCTTCTTCTTCCATACTTCTTATTCTATAACTCGTCATCGCATCAGGTCTTTCGTGCCATATCATCCTTCACACAGTCCATTCATCGTTTCTTTGGTCTTACTATGTGTAAATTACATATCAATCTTCTGAAATTAATAAACGTTATTATAAAAACAATACAGTCAAACAGTCAGGCAAAAAAATCGGCTTAAAATTAAAATATTTGTGTAGATATATGTATATTATTTTTTACCGCTCTGCTGAACCCAAAAATTAAATATTCATATAACGTTATTTTGTACATCTTTAAGGTTACACCCAATTCTTCTGTGTAGCAGTAAGCTAGAACGGTTCTGGAATACGACTCTCTAAGTTCGAATATTCGAATGATCTCCATAGTCGATTTTCTGGATGGCAAACACGAACAAGGTGACACGGCACGATGGCTAGTCGAGGTTTCAACGGACGACGAACGAGATTCACTGGATACATCTCAATTGATATTCAGTGTAAATATAATGCTAATACGTTGATTTGAAAATTAAAAATGCTCGCTTCACATATCATATTTTCATATCATATTTTTGATACTGACTGTGCTTGTTGCTAACAATTTAACTAAATTGTTGTAGAAAATTGTATTTATGATTAAAAAATCTAAGAATTTACGTGTTAGGACCTCTGGTCGCGATCATGTGTTTGTGAACACACTCGTTTATCATCATACTTCCTTTGCCAATGGCTAGTCTCCGCCGGGATTGGAAGGACTATTCACATCTCCGTAGGATTCAAAAAGTATCCATAAAAATAAGGCAACCCATGGCAGTCAATGCCATAGCCTTCCAAAACTTCTGATCCTCGGTACTTTAAAAAATCCCTAAGGATGATAAAATGCAAAAATCAAAGCCGAAGCCGCGGTCAAAACTAAAGATAAGCGGAACCTTTGAAACCTTGAAAATGTGTCCGTAAAGATTGTACCGACGGGTTCCAAACATGTCTTCACCGTATCGGTATGCCTATCTCCTATGAACACAGAAACCCTTTCCCTTCATAACTTATGCGGGAAGATAAACATCAAAGAATTTAGCTTCCTTCCCAAATCGGCATGAAGATAGTTTACGATACTATATGTAGGTATTGCTTACAAAGTTCGGCTATGTATCGTCTTCGTATGTATCGTTGGATTCCATCTTTATTATATCGTTTATGTTTCGGCAGGTTCTTAATAATGCTTGGAAAGTATTGGTTGTAATGATAAGGATCTCAAATACATGATCTGCCTTTGACTCACTTTCCTCAAGATTGTTACAAAGTATCTGTATGAGATTAGATGAAAATATAAGGACGCGGTTGGCGTTTATTTCATGAAACTTTGTAAACTTATGTTAGTGATAAGAACGACGAAGACATTCAATACTCTAATAAGTATGGAAAAAAATAAAGCTTACGAAAAAATACCAACAATTTGTGGTTGAGTGTAATACTAAGCTTGGTTACAATGAGTTACCGAAAAATTAATACAAAATTAACCAGCAAAAAATGTTGTATGTAACAAACAAACATGAGCTTATTTAAATTTCAATTCTTCGACAAATAATAAAATAAATTTCCAAAAAAATCAAACTTCGGAAAAAAATACGACAGAAATACTAAGTTTCCGAAAACATTTTCTGCTAAAATAATCGTTTTTCTAAGCTCTTTAACTTAGGATGCAAGAGCGAGCGATGCGAGTTCGGGACTTGGGACACCCTGACGTTAGGTTTGGTTAGGCTACTTTAAGCCCTGCAGACAGAAATAGGATCCCCGCGTAGCGGGGCTACATCCTGTACGCCTTATTACATTTTGATATTTATCTTGACGTTGATTTTATTCCTGTTTTATTTATTTTATAGGTTAAAACGCAATTTTAACTGGTAGAAAAGTATTATGTCAGCAAATGGAGTTATGCTTTTCGAAATTTTCAGTATTTTATTCGGTCGTTTCTTTGTCCTTTCAGCTGTTTCAAGATTAGGTTTTAAATCAGTACGTTTCATATTTTTATTATGCTCAAAAAAATTTTTTCAGGTTTTTTTACTGCCCAATAAGTATTAGCAGTTCCAGCTATCTCTGTTCACCATTACTATTGTTATAAAATCAAATTTATTTGAGTCAAATACTAGGTGATTAACTGCTAACAAAACATGAAAGCAGCGTCCCATAATCTAGTTTTTTGTGCTGCCAATCTTAGCCTCAACAATAGCTAACACACTGTACTTTCTTTCCATTTTAATAGGTCTCTACAACCTTGACCTGACCAGACCAAATCACGCGATGACTAGCTGATATAGACCTACTAAGAATTAATTAACCCTTTGTTACCCCGTCATTGTAAAATTGTGCCGATGTCATGATGTAGTTAATAAAACGAAGTTCGAAGCGTGGTTTATGGGGTAATATTAAAATGAAGGAAGCTTGCTTTGTCTACTACGATAAAAAAGGCTAGTGAACAAGCTCGGTTACTTTGTTGGGAACTAGGTTACTTTATTAGAGGGTAAACAGGCTGACAAGATGTGTGGATGACATTTATAAGATCGCGAGTAAGAACTGGTTGCGACTCGCGTATACCAGGAAACCATAGCGTAAAAGAGAGAAGGCCTACTACTTAACATGCAGTGGGTGGAACAAAAGTTAATGATAACGATGATAGTAATCATCGATGCTAGTGGTGGTACTTTCATACAAGCCTAAAAGTTTGCCTTGCCCTTATAACTTACTACTCTGACAAAGTATATGCAAAATTTCAGGATGATCAGTTCAGTGGTTTTGGTGTGGAGACGTAATAAACAAGCAAACAAACTTACTTTTGCATTTATAATATTAAGTGAAGATTAGGTTGGAAAAGTCGACTAGCTTGTGTGTGAACTGTTGAAAGTCATTATAGAAATATTTTTGGTCTAGTGGTCGCAAGCGCAAATGCTGAGCATGAGGTCCTGGGTTCGATGCCCAGGTCGGATAAACTGTTATTGGGTTTTTCTGGACTTAACATAACTCGCAAAAAAGGTATACATTTGTACAGCTGTGCCTAATCGGGGATTACAGGCGTGATGTTATGTTATGAAACGCTTCGCAAACGATTGCTACTTGACTAGCTTCAGTGGCAATACTTTCCTGGAAAACCACCCTCACAAGGAGCTTACGTCCCACGGAAATTACGCTAAGACACATTTACGTGGCATTAGATCCTATCATATACTTACCCAAATAAACGATCGCAGAGGGAAGGAGGGGTGAACAAGGGGCGCATAAACTTTTATTAATAAAAGAATAAGTAACTGTAGGCGCAGAAATGCCTGGAACATCCGCACCTCGGCGTGGCTATAATAAAAAAGTAAGAGAAATTGATGACTCAAGCGTGGCGGGCTGGTTAAACTTTGCGCTCAATTTTTGGAGTCTGAGGTAGAAATATTGCAAGTATACGGAGATTACGATTATGTTAGCATTATGATTACTAAGTTTTCTTCTAAGTGGGTTCTCTACTTGAAATTGAATGACTTGAGATCGAATAACAATTGCCATATAAATATCAATTATATCTTTCGACCTTGCATACCTATCTGTTATGTTGACTATACTAACAACTAATTTTACGCAAAAATTAGTGCTGGGAAACGACTTTATTTTTAGGGCTGAAAAATCACGTTTTACGGTAGGACTCAATGTAACGCACTGAAAACATTGTGCTGATGGATGATTTGACTAGTAACGGGGTCGTGGAGGTGTTAAAGTAAAATTCCTAAATTAAAAACATGTATTTAAAAAAAAAAACTTGTGAAAAAGTTGGAACTTTGACCCCCAATATCTCCGTAACTAGAAGGTCTGGTCTAGAACAAAAAAATCGCAATGACGGGGAGAATAAGTGCCTTTCGGCTTCGTTAAGAGTCTGTTTACACCCTTTATGCCTATGGTTCGCTATAAGACCATACACCCTGCTGTTATGCCCCGTCAGACTAGACAGATAGACGGTCTCCCCTCAAAACTCGCCGCCTTTCGTCTGAAGCCGTTTTTGAGATTCAAAGTGCACTTTTTCTTTTTGCTCACGGTCGAGTTTCAAAACAATCACCGAGGAGAATATAAATTCTCAATTTTCGTTGCCGCTGCAAAAATACTGGATGCATTTTTCACTGCTGTTATTTTAGCGAATTTTATTTCTTTCTGTTTCATCTCAACGGAATCGACATTTCGTATGTAATATTTTTAAGTTAATATTTTGTGTTAAAATAAATATTTTTTAAAACCGATATTACTTTTCCCATCACATGTTTTACTGTATTGTAATGCTGTTGTTATTCTTTAGAAAACCAAACATTAAAATTAAGTTCTCAGGCGTAAAAATATGTCAATTAGTGTTGCCCAAAATCGGTCTTGGTCTTGTTCTTGCATTTTCGCAAGACCAAGACCGATTTTGGGCTTTAAACTCGCTAAACCACGTCGTGTTACGTGCTTTGTGTGCGCTTTTATATTCCTTGAAGAAAGTAATTACAGACTGGCGGGAACTGCTAAAGGGAAAAATCGGTTTTGGTCTTGCAGTCTTAGTCTTGTTCTTGTATTTTCGCAAGACTGATATCGATTTTGGGCAACACTAATGCCAATTACATGCCTACTTTACTATCAATGCAAAGGTTACCATCAAATAAAGTCTAATCTACCTTAGTCTGAGATGGAGCGCGGTAGATTAAGAATGTGATAATATTTTTTTTTTTTTTTTTAGTTAGTGCATACTGTCCCACTCCTGAGCAAAGGCCTCCCCCCATTCCTTCCACTTCTCACGATGGTGTGCTTCTTCTCGCCAATTTGCGAGGAAGCCATCCAAGACGTCCCGCCATCTTCTCCTCGGTCTGCCGCGACCTCGTCTAGCTGTCTCAGGGCTCCAGTCTTGTGTAATTCGGGCCCACAGCTGTGTCGGCATCCGGCAGACATGGCCTGCCCAGTCCCATTTAAGTTTCGCAGCTTTAAAATATTTACGAGGGTTTAAAATGTTACCTAGTATTTCATTATAAATCATCATCATCTTTAAGTAAACAATATTCACACCAAAAACATAATCTTCAATGTTAAATAAACAACAGTTTACGAGAAAAATTTAACACAACTTTACATTCCCCAATAAACTTTCAACTTCACATATTATAAAACAACTTGTTAACCCTCTAAAAGGTTTTTAAAACCATCGCAAAAACGCCAGACTTTATTAGCTATCGCACGTAGCAATGTAAGGTTAAAAGAGCGCTATTATTAAAATTCCCATAGCCGACAAGAACCATAACAATATTTCAGACCAGTAAGCTGTGAAGAAAAACTGCGCTTAAATGGATTTAGCATATTTTATGATAATATTAAGACGTACAAACGGTCTTGGAAATTTCGGAGGTACGGTCTAATCATCTAGTCTGACACCGCTTCACCGAAAATATTATACCTACGAAAATCCTCCGGATTATTAATGTTCCGTTTTTCATAAGTTTGAAGGGAATTTTCAGGAAAGTTTTTGGCAAAATAATAATTTTAAGGTCAACATTTTTTTGAGCTTTTATTTATCATAATTATTATATAGTTAAGTAATAAAAATCGCTGGATCGAGTGTCGATTTATGTTGCTTTGATGACCAGCTAATATTTTCACCACGGCTTGAGCTGTTCTCATATGGATAGTAGGTTCCGATACATGAAAAAACTTACATAAGTATACAATGTGTTTGGAGAACGGTTTATCATCAACAGCCTATGTTCCCACTGCTGGGACACAGGCCTCTATCCTATGAGAGGGATTGGGCTATAAGCCACCACGCGGGCCCAGTGCGGATTGGTAGATGTCACATGTCTTCGAATTTTTGGTTCTAGGACATGCCGGTTTCCTCACGATGTTTTCCTTCACCGTTTTTGAGAGCAGTGGTGATGAAATAAATTACACAAAGTAATGCGCCTGCATGGGTTCGAACCCACGACTTACTGTTCGTAAGTCGGGGTCGCTACCACTGGGCCACCGCTGCTCTCTCTGCGCTGGAGAACGGTTACCGATACTTTAAAGGCAAATTATATAATCATTTCTATCGATAAATACTCCTAACTAAACACCCCGCGAATATCAGCCATCTTGTTATTTTAATCAGCTGATCTAGGCTATGTTCAATGAAATGCTTATATATTTGAATTTAAGAGACTTAGAGACGTGCAAATGACTTAATTGCAAGGGTAAACACCTACGCTGTCGAATTACTTACTAACATTTCCTTAATAGTAAGCAAAAAGAGCCTAAAAAAATAAACAAATGTATGTAAAAATTTTTTTTTTTTACATTTTATACTCTAGTGCACAATTAACCCCTGAATATTGCACATAATATACCTTACTGCCACCTTACCCCTACAAAATTACACATCTTACCCTGAAAGGTGCCTTATCTACCTGCTCAACCAAAGAACGGGGTACCTGTGACATTGTGGAGCCTCTACTCGTGACATGGGATCATACTTTTGTCTATGATATTTCTACTGATAAACCTATAAGCTACTTATAAGATTACCTACTTCTAAAGACTAAGATGTCGTTAAATTCACAGAGAGTATAAACAGCAACGAAGAAAATAAATTATACAAGGACATTATGTATGCATGAGTGTAGCTGTTCATTATACGGCTCGGTGCTCTTCAGGTAGAAAGACGAAGAATTTTGATAATTTTATTAGTCTTACAATTAATTGAATAAACGGAAGCAGAGTCCGATGAAGATTGTAATAATATTATCATCTACATAATACAGGGTGTAAACAGACTCTTCACGAAGCCGTTAACAAAGCGTTATGTACATCAAACTAAGTAACTTTACGCAAAAAAATATTGCTGGGAATCGACTTTTTTTTGGGCTAAAAAATCACGTTTTACAGTAGGACTCAATGTAACGCACTCAAAACATTGTGCTGACGGATGGATTGAATAGTAAAGGGGTCCTGAAGGTGTTTAAAGTAAAAATCTAACATTAAAAATATGTATTTAAAAAAAAAACTTGTGAAAAAGTTGGAACTTTGACCCCCAATATCTCCGTAACTAGAAGCTATGGTCTAGAACAAAAAAAAATGGCAATGACGGGGAGAACAAGTGCCTTTCGGCTTCGTTAAGAGTCTGTTTACACCCTTTATTTTCCTTAATTGATGCTGAAAAAAATCTACTAATTGTAGTGCCTCGTTGGTCTAGCGGTCTCAATCGCGACTGCTAAGCATGAGGTCCCAAGGTTCGATTCCCGGGTAAGTCAAATTGTTATTGGGATTTCCATCAGGAATTTCTCAGCAGCAGCCACGGAGGATTGGGAGGATTTGTGCCCGGTTTATGCCAATAAGTTCGCCCCTCTACTAAATGGGACTTAAATATAACTGGCGAATTGTGGATAGACTCTTAGTTACACCTAATCCTTCAGGGACTAAAGGCGTGGTGTGTTATGGGGCCCATCTTGTTTAACCCTTAATAAGGCAAAGGACAATTGTTTACCACCTCAGCTTTTTGACCATAGAGAAATAAACAAAAAACGTAAAAATAATAACACAAATCCTGGTTTTTCAATAATTTTTATCTCCGCCCTATTAAGGGTTACATAACATGATGTGACATGTAAAGGTGTTTTGTAAAACTAATTTACAGAAATTTAAATGATTTATAATGATTCATGCTAATTGATTCGTGATCGCGCTTTTCTTTTTTTTAAAACTGCATGACGGTTTTGATGCTGTGTTGACTATTATTAGGAATTTATTTCGCAAGTATTATTGTACCTTTAATTAAGTAAAATAAAGAAATCACGAGGTTTTGAAATCGTAAAAACGTACATAGCCAGAACTGGTTGCTAGTTGAAAATAAATAGTTTTTTTTCAACAACAAATAAGATTTGATGTGATAGAAATGAACGGGGAAGTATTAATCGCATTCGTATCTATTCCCACCGCCAAGCATTAGTTTGCTCTAGTTATAATGTAATTGGTAGCTAATTATCGGCATAATATCAGACACGTGAGGCTTCTAAGTTTCCAACTATTACTCTCTTAGCGGCAACCTACACGCCCAAGTGGTAACAAATGAAAAAGTTGTTTCCGTGCTTTAGGTCACCGAGACGCAACTTGCAGAGACGAGTGATGCAAATCGTGTCGCAAGTTGCATCACTCATGATCATGAACCTTAGGTCAGAGTACATTCCTTGGGCTGCGGGCTGTTCGAAAGAGATACCGCGGCCCTGGAACACAAAGGGCAAGGAAGGAACATGGATGGGTTTTAGTCAGTACAAGTCTGACACTCCCTTCCGCTCTGCCCAGAGCGGGAGAAGTCATTTGATGATTTCCCATCCGTAAAAAAAAAAAGAGTACATTCCTTTTTCGAGTTAACGTTAAAAGACGAACGTCGCCACCGTAATAAAAAAGAACTGAAAGTATGTCTACTGAGAAAGTTTTCTTGCATTTCTTCCAGAATTTCACCGCAATACCTAGTTGGCAGTCATCCTTAATTAAATCGTTGAAATTTTCAGATGGTTTGATCGTCCATGTGAAGGGTAATAAAAGACCTAATCTTTTTCGTCGTTTCAAATTGATTAAATAAAAAAAGAAAAGTTTTAAATTGAGTATGTAGCAAATATGAAACAAACGCTTCACTTCTATATTTAAACGATCTCATTAATACCACTTCCACTGACACTTATTAATTCTTGCAAATGAACCCTGTATGCATCCAGTACTGTATGGTGTCGAACGTGAAGGATAGTACCATCCCATATCTGCCCGTGGGTATCGTAAGAGGCGACTAAGGGACTTACCAGAGAATGGCAGCAGCGTTCTGTGTGCCTTTGTAACAACCGTACTGCGATAACCACCCAACACACCTGCCAAGCGTGGCGATTATGGAAAAACCCCGTTTTAGGGGAGGCCTATGTCCAACAGTGGACGTCTTTCGGCTGAAATGATGCTGAAATAAATCCTAGTTGTAGTGTTTAACTTAAAAAAATGATTACTGACAAAAACTAAATGCTTTACACCGATACTAGCGACAAGTCAACTCAATAATAAATATTACTAATAGTCGAAAAATGTAATGCTGATTTCACAAACAATTGCTCACATCCCATCTTATCAAATATGACCCGAAAACTGTACCTAACACGGCCATCTCTTCGCAAAAAAAAGAAGAATGGCAGAATCCATTTTAAAAATACAGCGACCAGTGTTTTTATCGTTCCACTCCCATCGTGACATCTTAACTAAAGGTAAGTCTCGCAAAAAACTTGTCGAGGACCTTGTAAGTCACAAAAATACGATATAATACGATTATTTCCCTCTTGTCCCTACTCAGATTAAATTTCTCCGAGTCGAGTAGGGATGCGACGTGTAAACTGGAGGGCACTCGAACCCGGCTTGCCTTGGAGTGAGATCTTGACGCGAGATGTCATTACTATATGTCACTCACACGACTTTCGACCAGGTTTCGATGGCGACATCACTTTATTAACATGAGAGTGTCAGTGTCGGTGGTCGGGGTTGTTTTAAATTTAATTTTCGATGTGAAGAGGGAGGAGTTAGTGTTATCAGTCGTTTTGGAACTCTTTGATTTAATTTAAATTACATAACATAACATCTAGAGTGGCGACCGCAAAGCGGAAGACGTTGCGTTGGAAGGCTTCCCACTAGGTGGACCGATGACCTGGTGAAGGTTGCGGGGATACGCTGGATGCGAGTCACACGGAACCGGTCAATGTGGTAACACTTGGGGGAGGCCTGTGTCCAGCAATGGACTTCTTTCGGCTGAAATTATAATGATGATGATGATGATGAATGATGAACATAACATCACGCCTGTAATCCCCGAAGAGCTAGACAGAGTTGCACAACAGTAAATCTACGTTTCGCCAGTTTTGTTTAAGTCCCATATAATAGGGGGCGAGCCTATTGTCATCAACCAGGCTCAAATCTAGACTCCATGCCTGGTTCTAAGACATTCATGATGGAAAACCCCATTAACGATTTGCCCGACCCGGGAAACGAACCCAGGCCCTTACGCTAAGAAATCGCAGATGCAACCACTAGACCATTGTGGCACCGATTAAATGTTCCTGAAAAAGGTAAAATCAGTTAATAAAACACCGAAATGATTTGCTGATAAGCAAATACAATTAATTAATGCAATTAATTGAAATTGCTTGCAATAAAATGTCATAACTTTCTAAAAGAAGCTAGAGCAGATGGAGCCTAAAACGAATTGAATGTCAATTAGTGAATAGTGAGTCATCTTAATTTAAATTCTGAATCGAAGGTTGTTAGGAAATATAATACCCACAAAGATTCAGATTGATTTGACCAACGAGGATTATTATATAGTTACTAATAGTAGAAATTGCTTTCAACATGTTTCGTATAATGGTTCATTACTTGATTACCATAAACTTTTCGGTAGCTTATATATGCGTGTCGCGGGTTCGATCCCCGCACGGAACAAATATTTGTATGGCCTACAGATAGTTGTTCCGGGTCTGGCTGTTTGTGTATGTGAGTTTAAATGTTTGTGAACGCACCCGCGATACTGGAGAAATTCCTAGTGTGGGGCAACGTTTTTTAAAAAAAAAAAAAAAAAAACCTATTTATTTAAACTTTCTATAGAGTAGTAGGTATCACTATCGCAGGAGCTTGTGGCAAAATAATAACAGCCGCTCAGATCGATGTTTAGGTTAAGCCGTGCTTGCCTAGGTTGGTCTGTGGATGGGTAACCACCCATTACATACCGAGTTTCCTCCTTGCTTCGGAAAGCACGTTAAGCCGTTGGTCCCGGCTGTCATTTGTACATCTTTGACAGTCGTTACAGGTAGTCAGTGGGCCAAAAAGTCTGACAACCAGTCTTACCAAGAGGTATCTTATTACCCAGTATTAACTGGGTTGTGGAGGTCAGATAGGCAGTCGCTCCATGTAAAATACTGGTATTTCCGCTGCATCCGGTTAGACTGGAAGCCGACCCCAACATAGTTGGGAAAAGACTAGGCAGATGATGAGAGTAGTATCACTATCACTACATATTATAAAACAAAGTTCTCCACCACGTCTGTCTGTTCGCGATAAACTCAAAAACGACTGCACCGATTTTTATACTCTTTTCACCAATGGATAGAGTGGTTCTCGAGGAAGGTTTAAGTATATAATTTGTCAAGTTTTTGTTGCGGGAACGGGATCAAAATTGATTACTTTTGGTCGCGATAGCCGACATCCACGCGGGCGAAGCCGCATGCATCAGCTAGTAGCGTTCTAAAATGGAAAAATGGTGTAACAAAAAGACTGATTTTCTCGTAAATAATACCCTGAAAAGATTTATAACAGTATAAATTGAAATTGTGAGTTCGCCGGAATTGACAGCATAAGCTTGCGACTGGAGACAAGATAATCCATCTGTAATTAATTATTTTGTCACTATTGGAAGCAATCATGACGGTTCAGAGGTTTATTTCTCGACTACGAGGTTTCAGGTTCAAGGCCAGTATTATATGAAGGAGAGAACCTCTCGCCCAGCCACCGCGGGAGACGCCCCGGGCGTCGGGGGTCACGTGGTGGCTTCCGGCCACCGTAAACGCGGATCTGTGGACGGTGAGTAATGGGCTAGCTCGCCGTCCGACCGTCTTTTGACTACAGGCCGTGTTGACGGCGCGTTCGTGTTCCACGCGCGCCTCAAAGAGATGTCAGCAAACAGGGAGGGGCCCGCGAGGGCCGATGCCTGCCAGGGGTGTGGGTCTGTTCGAAAGAGATAACGCGGTGGAACACAAAGGGCAAGGAAGGAACATGGATGGATTTTAGTCAGTACAAGTCTGATACTCCCTTCCGCTCTGCACAGAGCGGGAGGAGTCACTTGATGATTTCTCATCCGATAAAAAAAAAGGCCAGTATTGTATCAGTTTTTCTTGGAAACCAATAAATTATAGTAAAAGATAAAGTAACTCATGTGAAAAACCTTAAACTAATAATGAAATTAAATAGACCTCAAATTATAACACACAAGGTACTTGTTAAAAATAATCAGTTGTTCCTAAATTTGTTTATTTTCGGGAATCAATCGAAAATCAAACCTAAATTTATACTAATTACTACATTAATTTCCACATACATTTACATGATAATGGCTCTTGAGTTTCAACAATATGCAATGCGTACATTGTAAAATCACTGGACACGGTAATTATTATAGTATCTATTGATTCATTAATTTGCATGGCTGGCTACAGCTAGCCGAATAAATTGACTCTAACCAAGTATTAAAATGTTGCTGAATTATTGTACTGAATTAGCTAAATACGATAAAGTTTTGATATTGCACATTGACTAATGCGCACATTTGAAAGAGAGTAAAATCTTTACTATAGAATCTGAAATTAACTCAGTGTTTCTGCCTATTACCTCTTCATGTCCTAATGACGGAACAGATCTTGATAAAATGATGGAGACAGGTACACAATGACTAAATCAATAATTAAGACTTTGATGTGGTTTTGTCAAATGCTTTTTTTTCTTCATTTTTATCGTTTGGTTAGAACCTAACCTGGTGTCAGAGTTTTTATGCCGCCCATGGGCCTCTGACTTAGCTTTACATGCCATCTAGAAATATTTCTCAGGCATACTGGTTTACCCACGAGGTTTTCCTTCCCCGAAACCAGTGATAATTATTTAACAAATCGGAAATATCAATATAAAACAGGGGACAGTCACTAACTAATAAAGAAAATTTACTTTGCAAAGCCATAACATAAGCTTCATCATAATGTACGACCCCAATATGTTAATCGTACGGGATCCCCGCCACGCTTACCTTCAAGCATTTCATTTTTCATAACCTGTGCTTACCGCCGAAGTCAGGTCGTCACCAAAGCGTCCAACTGAAGGACCTTTTAATTTTACGATCCCCAACTTTCTTGATAAACTTGTTCAAGTATCGCTCGCTAGTCAGTAATTCGTTCCCCTCCTTATGGTTAGTTATAGAATTTGCGGGCAGCCGACCTGTGGGGCTGTGGCCCAATTTTGTGGGAGCTCAGCCCCTGTGCGTGACCTTTGGACGTAATGGCCAGTCCTCAACGCGTTTTCTTATTCGACAGTCTCGTATTTTGCCAACGTTTTAGTTAAGTTGCCAACAACACGTGGTGTTGGAAGTTCCCTTTTTCCTGTAAGTTGTGGAAGGTTTTAAGGGTGGGGTGTGGTGTAAATATTTAAACGTGTGTTATGCGGTGTATTTTCTTAAGTGTGGAGCGTGTGTTGATGGTCAGATGATTCAGGAAGTTATGAAGGCTACTTTATTCTTCCCGCTTCTGAACTTCGATTTCCCGTAACTGTTTTCTCCTTTAATACGTTTTAGTTCTGTGTACCTAGAGAACTTCTTCATTCAAATGAAGATGAGTATTAGAGAACACTCAAATATCTACTGATAATTTTCTCCGAAACGTACAAGAGCAATGCAATTGAGGTTATAAATCCACACTTTTGATTCCAGTATATTCAGAATGTCTGAAAATCATGACTATTTCGAGATCGCGCTGTCAATAAGTAATATAACCGCAACATTAATATTGCCGTTGTCATTTTGTACGATTGTGGTAGCATTATTGTGGTTTATCTGTATTGTGTGTTTTAGGTAAATAATGGTAATAAATTGTTTGGCAAATTATAGAACAATAATATCAGCGTGTTATTTTACTTTTAAATGGAGCATATTATACAGCCCAAATGCCATTAGTACCCCAATTGCCTAATGCTCTTTCAATTTTAATCTTAGAAGTAAGATATGGAAAAAATATGAAAACTGACCGCCGTCATCATACAGGAATAAAACTTGTGTTTTTTTATGGTTACGAGAAAATAAAACACAGACTATTAAATTTTACGTTTATAGATTGAAGAACATACAGAGCATATGAGTAAGTGTTACAGGACCAAAAAAAAAGCGAGAAAAAGGAAGAAAAAAATAAGTTTATTTGTCGTAAGGATATCATGCTGTTCTATTTTTTGCTGTATGTCTTGTTTTGTTTTCAGTAAGAACGTCCATTGCTGCAAGAAACCAGAAAAAACTTCATTTTTTTTCTTTGATATGCGAGCAATTGCTCAATTACCGAGAAACGCTATTAATAATTTGTAGTCAAAGCAAATACTTGCAACTGAATCTATTTTCTATAAAAGGAAAAGTATTTTCCTTTGAATGAGAAGTGACAGACAGAGTAGAATGAGTTCTAGAATAATAACTACCCATGAAAACCAGTTACAGCATCATCATCTGCCTAGCCCTTTTCCAACTATGTTAGGGTCGGCTTCCAGTCTAACCGGATGCAGCTAAATAGCTGCAGTATTTTACATGGAGCGACTGCCTATATGATCACCACAATCCAGTTAGTACTAGGTACTACGACACCCCTTGGTACTTGCCTATTGCCATCAACCCTGACAAATTCCTGATGGTAAAACCCAATAAGACTTTGCCTGATCTGGGTATCGAACCCAGGACCTCATGCTCAGCAATCTTGTCTGATCACAGTCATAGAAAAACGACTTCTTTATGTTGCAGTTTTATACTACGAGGTACAAATTCGAAGTCTACAAAATCGCAGCATATAGGCCTAAGCCGATAGTTCTTAAAAACTTAAGAGACAAATCGACAAATTAATCTCATCATCATCATCAGCCTATAATGTTCCCACTGCTGGGAACCTCTGGGGGCCTCCTCTCTATGAGAGGGAATGGGCTATAATCCACCACGCGGACCCAGTGCGGATTGGTAGATAACACAGTCATGTCTTTGAATTTTTGGTTCTAGGACATGCTGGTTTCCTCACGATGTTCGAACCCAGGTAGGTATTACTTTGTGGATTTACCACAAAGTAATGCGCCTACCTGGGTTCGAACCCACGACTTACTGTTCGTAAGTCGGGGTCGCTACCACTGGGCCACCGCTGGCACACCACAAATTAATGTGTGTAGAAAATATTGTCAGTACTAACTCATTTCTCCTACACACACACACAAATCGCAATTCCAAAGTACGTAATCCAGAAACACCATCTTGCACAAAGTATGCCTCACTTGTCAAAACAAGATCTGTGCGTCTGACACCAACTATAACAGGTTAAGATGTTAGAAACACTTCTCAAAGACGAAGATCATCGTCCTTTGATATCATCGCAGTTGATATGAGCCTGTCTGTACAAGTTGTTGGCTGTAGAGGGTTACTTGTGCGGAACTAACCCTTCCTTAATCCTGTTTGTATGTTCCTTAAGAGCTCGTGATCTTTAGTGTGCCTTTGAATGTATCTGTGTAGTTTCTGTTTTTTAATCCTCGAGATTAGAGTAGCGTTTGCGGGGTTAAGTGTTATTGATGTGACGAGGATGTTTAAGAAGTTTGGGATACATAATAACCCTAAATAATAAAAAAGCCTGTAATCCCCGAAGTGTTAGGCAGAGCAGTACCTAATTGTACCCTCACATTTCGCCAGTTATGTTTAAGTCCCATGTAATAGGGGGCGAGCCTTTTGCCATCAACGGGCACACATGGTGACTCCGTGGCTGCCACTGAGAAATCCCTGATGAAAAAACGTAATAACACTTTGCGCGACCAGGGAATCGAACCCAGGACCTCATGCTCAATGGTCGTGGAGAAGTTTTGTTTATGAATATTAAATTTTCATTGACTGAGCAAACTGTTTTTATAAATGCGCAAAATGCTTTTTGTACTAGCTCATACAAGAGATTAAAAATGTCAAGGACCTATTAAAAAGATCATAACATAACAGATAAGATAGACAGAAATGCTTGTAAATTGACTTTTCATATCAAGTCTCTATAAAAACAAACCTTAACAATAATGGTTTATTCTTATAATGGGAGAACAATATGCCTGGCTCTTGTACTATGTACTGTAGGTACCTACAGGAAGAAATCCAATCTCGTTTATTTTCTGCAAGAGAAATCCAATTAAGTGCATTCGTGTTTCAGCTTGCTTTGACTTGTGGGGACATGTTTGTGTAGTTTTTCTTTTACAGGGTGTAAACAGACTCTTCACGAAGCAATATGTATATCAAACTAAATAACCTTACACAAAAATTAGTGATGGGAAACGACTTTTTTTTTTTGGGCTGAAAAATCAAGTTTCACAGTAGAACTCAATGTAACGCACTCAAAACATTGTGCTGATGGGTGGATTGAATAGTAAGAGGGTCCTGGAGGTGTTTAAAATAAAAATCTTACATTAAAAAAATTGTATTTAAAAAAAAAAACTTGTGATAAAGTTGGAACTTTGACCCCCAATATCACCGTAACTAGAAGGTATGGTCTAGAGCAAAAAAATGATCGCAATGACGGGGAGAACAAGTGCCTTTTGGCTTCGTTAAGAGTCTGTTAACACCCTTTATTTAGTTATTATTTCCTTTATTTATCTATATACATATTTATTACATTTTTAAATATTTAAATATAAAACAACAAAAAAAAAATACATTTAAAAACCAGCATTGGGAACAGGGTCCGAGCTACCGGTACTGGTACTGGTTTAGTTATTTATTATTAATAAATTTTAAGTTCGTTTACCTTGAATTTATTACATGGAACTTAATCATAACTGGTGAAATGTAGGTGTAATATTAAGCATACCTAAAAGTAAGGGGTGCTACACTTGTTCGGGCTGACACATACGATTCGGCAGCATTTTTATTTGTTTAACAACAAGAATTCCGAAGCAATTACTACAAATATTCGGCACGTACTAACGTCAAGCTAAATTCACCATCTACCCTCTCTGAGGCATGTTCAAACTAGGCAGAATACAATTCACACTAAGAAATGCTTTTTAGTCTGTGGAAATCCGATTCCGTGGTGTTCACATACTAAAAATAAACATACAAAACTGTTATTAGTCAAACATAGGTGTTTATTTAATAAGAGATGTTCGTTAATCGTCGGCAATTAACCTAAACTTTTCAGTCATAACAACTCAAACCAAAGGAAATAATTCCCATTTAAATACCAGTTAATTTCCCCAAGACAGCGTTGAGTTGGGCCATTAAAACCAATTTCGTCGCTCCCTACACGCGGGTGACGTGACGAACTGAAGTGACTGTCCGTGACAAACAAGTTCTGCCACAATATCCGGCTGTGAAACGGTAACTGAATTTTAATAACGCGACATACGGGACGTATTGATTGTTTGTTTGGATTGTATAATTTCTGGTTTATGAATGTCAAGGGCTTTTTTGTTGTGAAGATAAAACGTGTCATCATCAGCCTATAATGTTCCCACTGCTGGGACACAGGCCTCCTCTCTATGAGAAGGAATGGGCTATAATCCAACACGCGGGCCCAGTGCAGATTGGTGGATGTCACATGTTTTCGAATTTTTGGTTCTAGGAGATGCCGGTTTCCTCACGATGTTATCCTTCACCGTTTTTGAGAGCAGTGGTAATGAAATAAACTACACAAAGTAATGCTCCTGCCTGGGTTCGAACCCACGACTTACTGTTCGTAAGTTGGGGTCGCTACCACTGGGCCACCGCTGCTCTCGATTAGATTGTTTGTTTGGACGTATTAATTGATTGTTTGGATTGTATAATTTCTGGTTTATGAATGTCAAGGGCTTTTTTGTTGTTAAGTTAAAATGTCCTATTTGATCCAAAGGTTGACTGGTAGAGAGTTTCTTGTAAAAAATAAACAAGTAAAATGGTTCATATTGAATAAAACAATAAAAGGTCAAATAAGGCTTTGTCATTCAAAAATTTTCAAGCAGCATACAATTTTTGCTGATTAAATAAAAACGAAACTTTAGGAATACTTAATACTTTTTTTTTATACACTTTGTTCTGCCCCATTTTAATTTTTGCTTTGACAAAAATACTCTATTTTTAGTTGAAAATCTCAAATAAGTTAATATAATAATTATTAAAGCAAACTAAACAAGATCCTTTTAAAGCCCACAAAAAAAAAAACCAATACGTACATATTTAATGTTAAATACATAACTCTTTTACCACCACAGTACTTAGAAATACAAAAAAGTCCATCATGTTTAAAAGCAAAGAGTTCTAAGTGCTCGCATCATAAAACTAAAAAAAAAACATTCCCTTTACGAGTCCACACGCAAATTTCAAATTACGAACTGTCCCCAACAAAGGTACGGCGACATTTTATACGAAACCACAGAACAGTTAAAATGACAGAGAGACACTCAACCAAAACTTTACTGTTTGCCTTTTTTGAGAGTAGAAAAAGGTATTCCACCTTTTTGGTACGTGATTTTACGTACCTACCTACACTGTGATGTGCCCCTGACGGATTGTTTGTCCTAATATAGGCAGAGAATTAGCGCGTTCTTTTTTTACGCTGTCCCATTAATGTTTTATTTTTGTTTGCAAGATTTTGGAGTGAATACAAATACAGGCTTATGGTGGCTTATCACGCCGTAAAAGTAAAAGGGTTCGTATAAAAATCGTGTGGGGCGATGAAAGGTTACTTTAAGTAGTTAGATTATCTTTTGTTTGTTTTTATGGAAGAGGAGCTGTATAAAGTGACGTTATAACAAATAATTTATGGTCGAAAAGTGATGTTTTGGATTGACTTAAGCTATCGAAAAATGTATGTCAATCATGTAGAAATTCGATTTAGAACCCCCACAGACAGCAGATTTTCTATCGACCGATAGTTTAGTCGGGTTGGGCTGCGGGGTATTCCTCAAAGCGCAACTGTTTTTAAGCGCAACCACATAAGCGCAACTATATTATTCCTCGAAGCGCAACCATTTGAACAATTTGAATTTGTGAACGCAACCTTCGAGGAATAATTTAGTTGCGCTTTGAGCTTAGGCTGCTAGCGCGCACACTTTTTTTTTTTTTTTTTGGTCCGGGGTGGAAAATCCTCATGGATGTCCTCCGCCCTGGGGCGGGTGGAGGGGTCTGTCAGACTCGACTGACTAAAAACCACCTCGGTGTTCCCTTCTCACACTTGCACCGGGGATCATGGGAACTAGTGCGCCTTCCACGATCCCCGGCTAGTGCCGGCCCGCGTCTGCGGGCCTCCTCTTGTCCGCGAGAGGAGTGTGGTGTACTCCCCCCGTGACGTCTAATAGGGGCGCGCGCGGAACACTACGCGCCACCGCCTCGGGTCCAGTTATATGGGGGGGCGGCGAACGTCCCCAAGTCCGCCGTCCCTCTGGACCCGTTTAGGGGGGCTGGAAGACGGCGTTGTCCACCCTCTGCCGACGCCCGGTACGTCTGCTGCGGGTCGGGAGAGTGGTCTCGACCTCCCTCATTCTTTCCGCAGCCTCCTTCTGTGAAATGACAGTTTCACAAAAGGAGATCACCGCATCCCACGACTCTGCGCTCCCGACCATCGAACGAGAGATGGCCGGCAGCGACAGGTCGGTTCCGACTTCTGTTACGAGGGCACGGCGCGGTTCCTCCCATGCGGCACACTCTGCCAGCGTGTGCCGCGCCGTGTCCTCCAGACAGTGGACGCAGTGATGACACCGAGCGTCCGGCTCCCTGTTTATGCGACACAGGTACTTCCCGAAGCAACCATGCCCCGAGAACACCTGCGTCGCCCGAAACGACAGGGAGCCGTGCCTCCTCTCGAGCCATTCCTTGAGCACTGGTCGGATCGCCTCGATGGTAGCGAAGCCAGCGGTAGGGCGCAAAAGCCTGTCCCGCCACTCCACCACCAGAACCTCGTGGAGCTGAGACCGACGCAGTTCGATCTCTCGCTGCATCGGTTCACCGCCCCGCGTCCGCGCCTCCTCGCGCCACCGGTACAGTGACGCGAGGACTCTCGCCTCAAGATCCCAAGGTGGCGACCCGGCCAGTGCACAAACCGCCTCGTAGGAGATTGTGCGATACCCCCTGATAGCCCTGACGGCCATCGCCCTCTGCGGTTTTCGCAGCGTCGCGATGCTGCCGGCCGTCAGGTCAGAGGCCCACACCGGGGCCCCGTACAGGGCCATGGATCGCAAAACCCCCATGTACAATCTCCTACAGGCGGTGCTCGGGCCCCCCAGATTGGGAAGCAGCGTTGCGAGCGCGCCTGCCGCGCCCATTAACTTGGGCGCCAGCCGCTGGAAGTGGGGGCCAAAGTCCCAACGGCTGTCAAGCACCAATCCCAGATACTTCATGGTGGTCTCGACAGCAATTGGGGTCCCCCCGACCACAATATGTGACCCCGGCCGTGGCGCCCGCCGGGGGCCGTGAAAGACCACAGCCTCCGACTTGTTGAGGGCCACCTCCAGGCCCAGGCGCCGTATGCGGCCCACAACTTGTGAGACCGCAGCGGTCGCCAGCAACGCTGCCTCCCTGTACGAGCTCCCCCGGGCCGTGACCAGCGTGTCGTCTGCGTAACACACCAGAGCCACCCCCGGTTGGAGCTCGCCTCTCAGCACCCAGTCGTACCCGATGTTCCACAGGGGTGGGCCCACGACCGAACCCTGTGGAACACCGCACGACATGTCGCGCCGGCCTCCGCCGTCGCGTCCCCTGTAGGTGACACACCTTTGAGCCAAATAAGCCCCAACGATGCGGCGGAGGTACGGTGGCACCCTGTGGTAGCAGAGCGCCTCCCGAACGCAGCTCCAGGGCAGGGTGTTGAAAGCGTTGGAGATGTCCAAGGACACCGCCAACATCACCCCGCCCCGGGACACCGCTTCCTCCGCCAGGACTCTTACCCGCATTATGGCGTCCACAGTGGAGCGCCCATGCCGAAAGCCGAACTGGCTATCGTCTAGATCCGGCCCCTCTCTGAACAAGTGGCCGGCGAGGCGGGCAGCAATTATTCGTTCGAAAAGCTTACCCACCTCGTCCAGCAGCACTATAGGCCGATATGCGGACGGCGAGTCCGCTGGGCGCCCCGCCTTCTTTAGCAGGACCAGGCGACCCGTTTTCCACTGACTAGGGAATCGGCCCTGCTCAAGACATGCTGAGAAGAGTCCTCTCAGCTGGGGCTCTAGCTCTCTCAGAGCGAGGGCAAGCGCACCGCCAGGAACTCCGTCGGGCCCCGGGGCAACGGTTTTGGCCCGAAGCCGCGTTATTGCCGCCCTCATCTCTGGTTGTGTCACCTCAGGGACGCTGTCGTCCTCCTCATCCTCTGACTCTGTGGCTGTGGGCAGAGCCATCGGCGGCGGTGTATGCTCTTCCCTAGCAGGAAAGAGAGTTGCGACCACTTCCTCTAGCAGCTGAGGCTGCAGACTCTCAGTAAGTGGTGGCGCCCAGGCACGAAGTTTCCCTCGGATTACGAAGTTTCCCTCGGACTAGCGCGCACACTAGGCCAACTAAACTGTCGGGTTGGTGACGACTGCGCAAACCAGACCAACAGTCGGTCGACTGCACTCGAACATGTTACTGGTTACAACAGTTTGGTAGTCAGAACTATCGTCCCGAGTTGGCCGATTAAGCAATCGGCTAGTGTGCGCATATTAAGAGTGCCATACTGATCTGCAGTTGGTCAATAGTTTAGATTAAGAGCCCGACTAACCCATCGACCGATAGTCTGCAGTCTGCAGGGACTCTTATAAATATAGAACGTTTTGAAAATGATGCCGTCGTGTCATGCCATAAGTATAATTTATTCTTGTAATTTTTTTTTCTTGAGAGCAGCGGTGGCGCAGTGGTAGCGACCCCGACTTACGAACAGTAAGTCATGGGTTCGAACCCAGGCAGGTGCGCATTACTTTGTGTAATTTATTTCATCACCACTGCTCTCAAAAACGGTGAAGGAAAACATCGTGAGGAAACCGGCATGTCCTAGAACCAAAAATTCGAAGACATGTGACATCTACCAATCCGCACTGGGCCCGCGTGGTGGATTACAGCCCAATCCCTCTCATAGAGAGGAGGCCTGTTTCCCAGCAGTGGGAACATTTATAGGCTGATGATGATGATGAATTTTTTTTAAATCTGAATGTAAAAATATTTAATGTACCTTCGAAATTAATTGGATTTATTCGGAAATTGTTATTGTTCGGATCTACAGACCTTTCCTTGAGGGAAGATTTTCAAAATAATTATCCATGTTATGTGATATCAAACGTTTCCTGTTTTTTATACATAATGACACAACAAATTTAGACTGTGGGATGTTCTAGATGAAAAATAACATTTATATTTTTATGTTAGCATAAAATTGTTGGCCATATATACAAATTCGATTTTGTTTCTACCTACATACATTATCTGTGGTTACATGATACAGGGTGTAAACGGACTATTCACGAAGCTGTCAACCAAGCATTCTGTACGTTAAACTAAGTAACCTCTACAACCCAGTTAGTACTGGGTAATGTGATATCTCTTGATAAGATTGGTTGTCAGACTTTTTGGGCCACCTACCTGTAACGACTGCCAAAGATCTACAAATGACAGCCGGGACCATAGGCTTAACGTAATTTCCGAGCCACGGAGGAAACTTGATATGTAATGAGTGGTCATCCATCCACAGACCAACCTAGGCAAGCACGACTTAACCTGAAGATCGACCCGAGCGGCTGTTATTATTTAGCAACGAGCTCCTCAAGTTCGGGCTCCATATAGTGATTATTAAGCCCACATTTGGGCTCGTCGGGCATAAAATATAACAATACAATATTGAAACACTCTGTAGATACAATCGACATTATTCGTTCTAGAATATTATTGATTCTACGCCCCACTTATGTATCCTACATTATTAACACATCAATCATATCGTTTATCCCATATTTACGTGCCCAACCTTTAGAAAACGACACATCATTACATAAACACGATACACACATACAACATTTGGCAAAAATCCGTATTGTATATCTCCAGTCTTTGTGACAAAATAAAAAACCATCGGATAATGAAGTGTCCCCATATTGGGGTCGGTCCAACCTGTCATTAGGCCACGTTTTTAACAGCTGGCTTAACCAAAAGAGGCCAGTGTTTTTCATTGTTCCAAACGACAAAGGGATGCCTATGAAAACCCTATCTGTATTTACAACGACCATTTAAATACAGCACTGTATCAACCGATTACGAAACACTTCGGTTTAACTCCTCAAACAAAATTACTCCTAATTCTGCAAAGTATAAAGTTGAAAATTCCATTCACATACGGGAAATTTTTCTTATCAAATTAATAATGAGAAATAATAGGGTCTTTCTATGTCATGGTGTTTGTATTGAAAATTGAACCTTATCTTGGAAGTGTTAGGGTGGGTTTTGTGTGGAGATTGTAGGTAAGTATATCATTTTCAGCGGACGCTATAGTTTCGAGTATAGGGCAGTTAAGATTGTACGATAACTGTTTTAATATGAGCCGGAAGTACCGGGGCACGGCTCCCAATAGCCTACTAAAGAAAATAGTGCAATTTGTTTTCTTTTTTTTTCGTTAAAAACTTGCCGTAAAGCGTTGATTCATTGAACGCTTTAAGGCAAGTCACAACTTGTTTATATTATGAAGTTTTTATTTTTATAATTTGACATTTATTTTTCGTGTCTTTAAACGTAGAAATTAGCGTTGTCTCCATGGTTCATTAATTTATTTATTTAGGTTAGCCAACAATTATTTACACAGAACATTTAAAATTTTACTTGCGTAATAGTACGTTTATTTAGAGGCAGGCTGAAGAAAAGATGATGATGGATTGTGTGAAGACTGATATCAAAGAGAAAGGAATAAATGATGCCGTGACGTCTGACAGGGGAGAATGAGAGAAGAAAACATGTTGCGCCGACCCCAAATAGAATGGGATAAGGGCAAGAAGATGATGATAATAGTACGTTTATAAGTGCAACAATTACTATGATTATTATTACGTTATTTTGTCATCTAGATATATTGTAGACTAGCTGTTGCCCGCGACCTTCGTTCGCGTGAAATTATTATTAAAAAATCCCCTTTAATATAAGCATTTGAATCGAATTTTGTTACCAATTTCAAGGGTTTTTTATTCTTTGCACGGAACCCTAATTATTTATCTAAAATAAAAGTATCTCCTTGTTACTTCAGCTATCTGCCAGTGAAAGTCCCATCAAAATCGGTCCAGCCATTTCAGAGATTAGCTGGAACAGACAGACAGACAGACAGACAAAAATTGATAAAAATGTTGTTTTGGTATATGTACCGTGTATACATCCATACATCCATACACTTAGTGCACTTAGTAAAAAGCGGTTATTTTAATATTACAAACAGACACTCCAATTTTATTTATATGTACAGATGTACAGATAAATGATTATCTTCATGCACTGTTTATTGAAATATTATTATTAATATCAAGCATATTCTACTGCTTAATACCAATGATTATGTCATAGCAAAACGCTAAAATAGATAAAATTGTGTACAAAACACTTATCATTTAACCAGTTTCATAGCAGAGTTCAATTTAAAATATCAAATTAATCTAACATAGGTAGTTTTCGAGGAATTATTTTTTAAATTGAAATACACGAGAAGCCAAGTACATTTACTGGTAAAACCATTGAATTCAGTTGAACTCATATGGTTTAAAAAATATATTATTAAGAAGCGTTATTGATAACCAGTTTACTGAATAAATATTATTTTTCAAACAACGTTTCAGTTGCTTTTTTCGTTATTAATTTTATTAACTGATGAAAACGATGGATAACGGAGATAATTTCCAACTTCAGTAAAAGTGTAATTGTGGAATTTTAAACTGCAATCTGAACGTTTTAATGCCTTTTTTTTTACGGATGGGAAATCATCAAATGACTTTTCCCGCTCTGGGCAGAGCGGAAGGGAGTGTCAGACTTGTACTGACTAAAACCCATCCATGTTCCTTCCTTGCCCTTTGTGTTCCAGGGCCGTGGTATCTCTTTCGAACAGTCCCGCAGCCCTGGCAGGCATCGGCCCTTGCGGGCCCCTCCCTGTAATGACAGTAGCCTTGTTTGGAGTTCGTAAAGTAATAAAGCATTAAGGTATATTCATTTCGTGCCGAAGTGGAGTTGTTACGCAACGCTATTACCGTAAATAGGTCGCCTGATGCCTTCAACGTGAGCACATGTCGCGGAGCGAGAAACGCTACCGTCAGCAGTTTTGAGTCGCCGAGCTCCAGTGCGTCACCCGCTGCTGATACTGCACGCGTTGCACCTTGCGCCGCCGCCGTCGCTGACTCGATGCCGGTCGATCTAGTGACTCGTGTGGGTACGTTGACCCCTAAACGTGCCTACGCTGCAATCGTCGCCACGAACAAACTTGTGTTACAGACTAAGAAAGGGGATAAGAAGAGCTGTTATGAACCTGCCAACAGGGGTACGAAACAGCAAGGCCCAGCTACGGGCACGTGTGACAAGCAGGGCTTCGTGATGGTGGAGAGGAAGAAGAGGAAGAAGCCCCCTAGTCGGAACCAGTGCGGGACCGCGCTGGCAGGACCCAATGTGCTGCGTCCGGCAATTCCAACGACGCAGCTTTATGTGTCCCGGCTACATCACACCACGAAGGTTGAGGAGTTCGTGGAGTATCTCCGAGCGAAGACCAGCTGGACCTTGAGGGTTGAGGAGTTGCGTTCGCGCCACAACACGAATTTCAAGTCGTTCGTGGTGCGAGTTCCGACTGTTCA
The DNA here is from genome assembly GCA_950005105.1 of Lycophotia porphyrea. Lineage (NCBI taxonomy): Eukaryota > Metazoa > Arthropoda > Insecta > Lepidoptera > Noctuidae > Lycophotia > Lycophotia porphyrea. The sequence continues at coordinate 1,794,871 of OX465392.1, forward strand.
TATTGAGACCTTCCTCAAGGAAGAGTTTTGGCCGAAGGGTGTCATGTATCGGCGTTTCCGCGGAAGGCTACGCGACACCACGCAGTGCAACACGACACCGTCACTTCGTGTACAATAGTTTATAATTTCTGGTTGTTATAATTATGTATGCTAGTCTGTAAGGTATTTATGTTATGGGTCTTTGTTACCTGAAATAAATGATATATTATTATTCCTTTATTCATTTTTATCCTTATTATTTACATTTTTAAATATTTTACTAACAAAAATTACAATATACAAAAACATTTAAAAATATAAAAAATAGTAGCCCACCGGTATCGGGAATAGGGTCCAAGCTACCGGCGGTCAGGGCTCCAGAGAGAGGAACCTCCTAACAATACGAGCCGTGTCCAGGAGTACCGCTTTCTGAATCAAGCCCTTGATCCAGCTGCCTAACGAGAGCCTCCTCAGGTGTTGGTCGAGGCTCTTGGCAATTAAGCCATGGGCTGATACGACTACCGGCACAATGATCGCTGAGTCCACATCCCACATGTCGACAACCTCGCGAGCTAAGTCAAGATACTTGATTTGTTTATCTTTCTCGGCTTTCACGAGGTTCTCGTCATGCGGGACCGTAATGTCAACAATCATTGCGCGCCGCTCTGATCGATCCACCACCACTATATCAGGCTTATTGGCTACAATAGTCCTGTCAGTGATGATGGATCGATCCCAGTACAGTGTGATATTGCCATTATCGAGAACTGGATCGGGCACATACCTATAGTACGGCACTTCCGATTCCACAAGGCTGTATTTTAGAGCAAGTTGCTGATGGATAATCCTGGCTACAAGGTTGTGTCTATGCAAGTACTCTCCGTTAGCCAGACGAGAACACCCGGAGATAATGTGACGGATTGATTCGCCTGGACGGTGGCATGCCCGACATATGTCAACCGTGCCGTCCTTCACAATAAATCTCCGGTAGTTATTCGTCATCATAACTTCATCCATAATTGCACAGACAAAACCTTCGGTTTCTCCAAAGAGGTCCCCGGAACGTAGCCAGGCTACGGACGCTGATAGGTCTACATCGGGCCCATGCAGTGCCCGGAAAAAGCGTCCGTGAAGCTCCTTACTCTGCCATACTCCCCTGCGGTCGTTAGTGTCAAGTACTACAGGTTTGCGCCAGTTCTCTTTGGCCAAGGAGAGCGGGGTGAGGCCCTTGTCCACCGCGACCACATCTCGATGCATCCCCACGTCGGCTTCTAGGAAATATTCCCTGAGACTGCATATCTCGCGATTGTGAAGAGTCTTAGCATTTAAAAAGCCTCGACCCCCACACTTCCGCGGGATATACAGTCTCATAACCGAAGAACGTGGGTGATGCATTCGAAATGCCGTCAACAATTTGCGGACCTTCACATCCAAGGCGTCTAGTTCTGTTTGAGTCCATTTGAGTATGCCAAAAGAGTACATCAAAACCGGCATGACCCAACCGTTGAAGGCACGCACCTTATTTCCGCCTGACAAAAGACTATTAAATACTTTTTTCAGGCGGCCAAAGAAGCGCTCCTTCAACGATTGCTTCATGTCAGCAACATTGATGCCCAGCGCTTCTGACATACCCAAATACTTATAGGTTTCGGTTGCTGAGAGGGATCTAAGATTTATGGAATCCGTGAGCTTGGTTCCCACAGATTCCACAATCTCCCCTCGCTTTACATGCATGACCGCACATTTGTCCACACCAAATTCCATCCTGATGGCACTACTGAAAGTTTCAGTTACCTTCAGTAGCTCCATCAGTTGCAAATCGTTGGGGGCAAAGAGTTTCAGGTCATCCATGTAAAGGAGGTGAGATATAACTTGACCACCTCTCTTCAACCGATAGCCTAGCCCTGAATCCTCCAGCAGTGTGCTTAGAGGATTCAAGGCCAAGCAGAACCAAAGCGGACTCAAACTATCGCCCTGAAATATTCCTCGCTCTATATTTATCGGTTCGCTATTCCTCTGGATTTGCCGACATCCTGGATAGCGAAGAACTGTCCTCCATTGCCCCATACATGATATCAGGAAGGTGCGCAGAGTTGCATCAACTTTATACAACTCTAGCACCCTCATGAGCCATGTATGTGGCACCGAGTCATAGGCCTTCTTATAGTCTATCCAACATGTCGACAGATCCTTTCGTGAACGGCGAACCTGTTGACTAATGGCCATATCAATGAGGAGTAGCTCCTTAGTACCGCGGGACCCGTTCCTACATCCATTTTGAGAAGCAGACATAACAGAATTTTCGTCAATATGTTTAGAGATTTTAGCTCTCAAAATGGAGGTAAGAACTTTATAGACCGTCGGGAGACACGTAATAGGTCTATAATTTTTGGGTTCCGCAGTACTACCTGATTTATGGAGCAGGTGGGTTATTCCAGTCGTCAGGAACTCGGGAAGCGACCCTGACTCTAAGGCTGACTGAAATAGGGCTGCCAAGCGAGCGTGCGACCTCTGGATCCATTTAATCCAGAAGTTATACAGCCCGTCCGGTCCTGGAGATTTCCAATTGGGTAACGGACGGACTGCACGAGCTACATCTTGGGGGCTGATTGTGATCGCCCCCATTTCTGGTATTGAATCGCACGCTCGCTCGACCTCCCGAGTCCATTCACCCTCGGTATGACTGACAGGCACCGACCAGATGCTGCGCCAGAAAGAGCACATGGCGTCATCATCCGGTAGACACGTGTCAGACACACCTTGGTCCGGTCGCTCCCATGCTCTATAAACCCACCTTTCATCGCTTTGGAATGTGCGATTCTGAGTGTATCGTTCCACCCGCCGTTTATACCTACGAATACGGTTTGCCCATGCATACACTTTCTGCTTCAGGAAGTCGATGCGCTCTGTGATACGGGACATATAGTCTTGAGGACTGATTTCAGTCCCCGCAAATGCCCGCTTCACAAAGCGCATAACTCGAGGGCGAGTGTTGCCCCCCCTGAAGCAGATTAGTTTGCCGATCAGCGCTCTGGCCCCACCAATACGTCGTTCAATCCTGTACTGCCAAGCTGGTACGGCTGGTTTCGGTTGTTTAGCTCTGTCATCTGGAAATTTGACTTGAGCTAAACGACATGCCGCAACAGCCGCACAATACAGGATTGAATGAGCATCAGTGAGGTTTTCGCAGTTATCAAAATAGTTTGACAACTGCGAATCCAGAACAGCCACCAGCATCCTATTTTTATTATGCATGGGCAAACGAGGTAAGCGTGGTCTAAGTTCGGGTGTCATGAACCTATATTCTCGAATCGCACCCTCCAAAGCACTCCTCATATCCTCACTGCACTGGGTACTTACATTAGTAACCATGTCATTACTCACGTCGTTATCGCGATTTCGTATTGTGGTGGTAGATGGTAGTGGGACCACACCCTGCGACGGCGTGGCAATGACATGGCTACTCTGCATTTCAATCCGCAAGCGATCAAGCACGGTGTCATCCAACATACGATTACGCTGGATGACTCGCACCTGATCCGATAGTCGTTGTGCCGACACGTTGACAGCTGGCTCAAGCACCTGAAACAGAGAGAGCATCCGAACACGGTACGCGGTCAGATTGTTTCCCCCCTCTGTAGCCCCATAGTATGCGCGCATGACGTTTTCATTAATGGATTGCGTCCATCGCATTTTTATTATTATTATTATTCCGTTTATTCATTTATATATACACATTTTTTAACATTTTTAAATATTTCTTAAAAATTCCATATAAAAACATTTAAAAATATAAAAAAATAGCGGTCCGCCGGTGTCGGGAACAGGGTCCAAGCTACCGGTGGTTAGGGCTCCAGAGACAGGAACCTCCTCACAATGCGAGCCGTATCGAGGAGTACTGCCTTCTGAATCAGGCCCTTGATCCAACTGCCTAAGGAGAGCCTCGAAAGATGGTCGTCGAGGCTCTTAGCCATAAGGCCATTGGCCGTTACGACAATCGGCACAATGATAGCCGAGCTCACATTCCACATGTCGACAACCTCATGTGCCAAGTCGAGATATTTTATTTGTTTCTCTTTCTCAGCTTTCACGATTCTTTATTATTATTATTATTAAATCATGTACCGATGTAACCTTGTTATAATAATATACTTTCTACGTTAACCAAACACTAACAGATTGCCTCGTTGGTCTAGCGGTCGCAAGCGCGACTGTAGCGCAGAACAGCCCGCAGTCCAACGTTTTAATGTCTTAATTGAGATATTTTAAAATAAGGAATATTTCCTTTCTTACTCGATATTAATCTGAATTCTGTCTTTACTTTTATGAACCTGTACAGACTCAGAGTAAATCAACTAAATGGTCTTTCGTAGCCGCTACGGCGTAGTTATGGTGAGCGCTACGTTTGCTACGCGTGCTACGCTGTCGTACCGATAACTGAGGTGCTACGCGTGAAGTCAATCGTGGTCAACTAAAATGTGTCGTATTTTATAGCTGAAAATATCTAGTGAAGTAGTTTTTATTTTGATATTTTGAAGGGGTTCTGTATTAAACCTTGACAGTCATACAGACAGACAACCGAGTGATTAGATTAGGGTTCCGTGTTTTCAAAAAAGGTACGGAACCCCAAAAAAGTCTGAAAACTTCGCCAAACCCAAATATTTTCAAACCGAGGAAAACTTACTAGGAGAACATAAAATAAAGAACATCTTTATTCACAAGAAAAGGAACAAAGGACTTTTTTTTTCAACGCTTTATTAGTAGAGAAAAATGTTTGTTCTGTCTCGCTACATAAATATCATGTTATACTGAACAAGTCGGTTACACACGAGTGTAATTTACGAATAAAAAATACGTTTTGCCAACATTCTCGCAACAGTATCGCTGGGCTTATGTTCACGTATTAAACGGGATGTTTGTATCTTAGATCGTGGAAATGATAGTGACGGTTTCCAATACTTTTCTTTTTGTACTGAGAATATCTCGTACTGTATAACTATAAGTCAACATGTTGCTTTTGGGGTGAACAGAGAATATTTATAAATGACTGCCTCGTCGGTCTAGTGGTCGCAATCGCGATTACTGAGCATAAGGTCCTTGGTTCCCGATTCGGGTCGGGCAAACTAGTATGTTTTTTTTTTCCTACAGGAATTTCTCCGTATCAGCCACGAAGTCTGAATTTGTGCGCGGTTGATGGCAATAGTCTCGCCCCCTATTACAAACATGACTGGCGAAATGTGGGTGTACCATCACGTACACCTCTGCCTAATCCTTCGGGGATTACAAGCGTGATGTTGTGATGATGATGGATAAATGCCAGGTGTTGTAATTGCCGCCACAGCTCATGAAACATGAAGCTATTCGTGAGGAAACCGTTGAAAGAAATACGTTCTAGAAGCAAAAATTCAAAGATTTGTGATATCCACAATGTCGCACTGGGTCCACGTGATGAAAATCCAGCAGTGGACTGGCCTTTTCACAGATCAAAAGCTTGTATCCCAGTAGTGGGAACAGTAGAGGCTACAAAAGTAATACTTTTGATGTGACACATATATAACTGCGGGTAAAACCGATCGTTTGCGTGGCGACGCATGCATACCATCATATACACCGTGACTTTTTAGTCGTCTGATAACAGTAGCCTGCTTCATGTATCCAATGACTACTATACATTCATAACAAAAAAGAATGGCACTAAAGAGATAAAAAAAATAGTATTATTCATTATTATGATGCATAACGTAGTTGAAACATTCTATTGCGAGCAAGATCTGTCTACTCGACTCGTGCGATGGTTAGGTATGTTCTACTGTTTGATACGTAAACATTATTAACAGGATGTTTCATAATTCTAATGTAATATTTATTTTTCTTTGTACCTATTATCTTAATGAACGGTAAAAAAACACGTCTAGAGGTATTTTATATCGGATACATTGAGTGGAGCACCTTTGTCAGACGACTAAAAAATCACGGTGTATATACACTGTACTGTTACTGTGTACTGTTCTTTTATGCATATTACTTGAACAAAATAATTTCGAGATGGAGGAGATGGCGCGATGAGCTGGACTGCTATCTAAAGGATTGGGCTGAAATAACTCTAGACAGAGAAGAATGGAGAAAAGGAAGGGAGAATTTTGCCCTGCAGTGGGACACAACAGGCTCATAATAAAATAAATAAAATAATTTCGATGTTTCACATCTACCAGGCGTCCCGTGACGGCTCACAATTTTTTGAAAAAGTTACGTGTCTTTTGAATTTCCGAACTATTTTTAACCTGCGTTGAATAGAAAGCTAGTGTTAAAAAAAGCGTCACAAAAATTGTAGCGCACCTATTGGTTTTTGATCGGTCAATTTAAAAATATAACCAAACTGGAATACCAAAACTGTTCTATATTTTGTAGTAAAATAAAATGCAATACTGACAATGAATACTGCAGTGCCGAAAGTTTTATCGTCATGTGTTTTACTTACTTCTTTGAACAATTGGACAATTGGAAATGGACAATGGACAATTCAAAACTGACCCTACGATGTGTCGGCTTTGAATTGTCCACCCAAACATGATTAAATCATCATGATAAACTTTTTGACCGTCACGTCAATTACGAAAATCTAGTTCTCTTGACTGCCTCGTTGGTCGAGTAGTCGCAAGCGCGACTGCTGAGGATGAGGTTTTGGGTTCGATTCCCAGGTCGGGCAAAGTGCTATTGGGTTTTTCCATTTTCCAAGAATTTCTCAGTAGCAGCCACGGAGTCTGGATTTGTGCCCAGTTGATGGCAATAGGCTCACCTCCTATTACATGGGACTTAAACATAATTGGTGAAATGTGGGTGTAATATTAGGTACACCTCTGCCTAACCCTACGATCCCCGTAGGGTTAGGCAGATGCATACAAGCGTGATGTTCTGTGTTCTCTACGCCATGCAACTGTAAAATAGTACTATTTTCGACGTGCCATGATTTATGCCACTTTTAGATTTGACGTCCATAGACGTCCGTGGTCGTCAAAAGTTTAAATATGATACTTAAATCGAAGGTGTACTAACAAGCGAAATAAACGAATATCATAACATAACATCCTGCCTGTACTATGAAGGGTTGGGCAGAGGTCCTAATAGTACACCAATATTTTGGCAGTTATGTTTAAGTTCCATGTAATAGGGGGCGAGCCTATTGCCATAAACCAGGCACAAATCCAGACTCCGTGAATGCTAAATTATATATATAAGATACTGAGAAATTCGTGACGGAAAAATCCAAAACCTGGACCCAAACCCAGGACCTCATCCTCAGCAGTCGCGGTTGCGACCCCTCGAACAACGAGAAAAGTATTAATTAGTAGGAGAAAGAAGAGTAGACAAAAAGAGATGTAGACACAGTGTATAAAAGAAGAAGAGACAATGGAATACATAAAGGGTGAAAAAATACTCTTAACGAAGCCGAAAGGTGCTTGTTCTCCCCGTCATTGCGATCATTTTTTTGTTCTAGGCCATACCTGGGAACCTTCTAGTTACGGAGATATTGAGGGTCACAGTTCCAACTTTTTTATAAGTTTTTTTTTAATACATGTTTTACTTGCAAATTATACATGTTTTTAAAGTAAGATTTTTAATTTTAACACCTCCACGATCCCCATACTACTGTACTGTACTGTACTGTACTGATGGATGGATTGAACCATCCATCAGTACAATGTTTTGAGTGCGTTACATTGAGTCCCTCCGTAAATCGTGGTTTTTAACTCCAAAAAAAAGTCATTTCCCAGCAATAATTTTGCGTAAAGTTACTAAGTTTTATGTACAGAATTCTTAGTTGACGGCTTCGTGAAGAGTCTTTTTACACCCTGTATTTACTTATAGCAAATAACGAATTTTAATTGAGGTTAACTGGTTAAATTCCTTTGTACAATACTAGGTCAATTACAATACTGCACTCTAAAGATAATCTATGTTAATTTCATTCAGAATTACGTAAGCTTTTAATGAAAAAAAAAAACTGATAATTAAATTATTTTTTAATTTCGTTGGGCACGGCTTTCAGGAAAATCATTATTATTTCGTACGAGGACTTTAATTTTTTAACTGGATTACGGGAAGGCCATTTTGTTTAATAGAATTTTAAGAGGACTATATTTATAACGGCAACAATCAATTTAATGTATGTGAGATAAGTTGACATTGAGTAGTGCAAATCTAGACCTTACCTTTTAGGCGTCAAAATTTGGAATGCAATGGTAAGGTCTATTGGACATGCTTAGTGTGCCTTATTTGCACTGTATTTGTAAGACTTTGCCCTTTATAGTGAATCCTGATGTTAAGTTTATAGGTGACTAGCTGATGCCCGCGGCTTCGCCTTCGAGGAGTTCGGTAATTGTTTCACGGGCTCGTACTGTCGACATAAAAAGTATCTGGTTTTCAGCCAAACCTGTGTATGAGTTTTTGCGGTAAAGAGTTACAAACATTCATACATCCATCCTTACAAACTTTAAAAAAAAAACATATTTTCCTTGTCATCTCAAGCATTCAGTCTAAGTATTAGCTTATGCCATCATTCTGTCTCTGTTACACCTTAGTAATCAACTAATCATCCTACTCTTTCACACAGTCCTTTATATAATATGTAGATATAAACCTTATCCAGTAAACTTAATACCACTGAAATAATAAACTGATTGCCATCATCTAGTGTACTATAAATCTTCAAAATATATTACTAGAGTGTCTTCTTGGCTCTCAACGGAATGCTCATTTGAACTACTGAAAAATATTATAAAGAAACTTATTAAACCTCTAAGGGATCGGTTCTAGGGATGCCTTTTGAGTTATGATCTCCTAGTACTTATAAATTTATACTTTTTGTAGCTTACAAATATTTTTTAGAAATAAACATCGCTTATTGTTTATGAAGTTTCTTGCCGATACTTCTCCATAGAGATCCACGCTTTGGAATGTGAAACTACAGTATTTTCTAAATTTATTGTGTGTTGTGTCTGTGACTGTAGCTTCGTTTTTTTTGTTTTTTTGCCATTCAAAAGTGCCTGTAATGGTTTAAATAAATGCTTTGTGTTTGATTATTTTTCTGAAACAACGTATAAATAATACCTGAATGAAACCTTGTGAAGTTTCTGCTTACCTATTTAAGGTGAGTCACGTATACCAGCGTGGTCCTTTTCCGTCGCTTAGAATCATCATTTGCTAGAGCCAGAAATAGAGCTGGAGTGCTACCGCGACAGTATTGCCGGTGCGGTTGGTAGCACGCTCTGTTTATCGCTGATGATGACGGTTCTCAGCGACAGTAAAGGAAGGATAGGATAGTGCCCATACTTCTCCATAGAGATCTACGCTTTGGAATGGGCAACTACAGGACTTTTACAAGTTATTCTGCCTGTGCTTATTGTGTCTGTGACTATAGCTTAGCCTTCTTTGTTTTTCTGACATTAAAAAGTGCCTGTAATGGTCTAATTGAAATAAATGATTTTGAGTTTGAATTTGGAAAAATGCAATTCCGAGCACCAGCGGTTTTTTTTTGCATTTATTATTTCTACTAACAGTAGTTATGCCCCTACTAACTATGTATGTAACTACTTGTAAAAGATTTGTACAACGTTTTCTTTTTGTATTAAAAGTGATATCTAGAAATACCTTTGGCTTAATCGTGACATTAATTTTGATCTCAATGAATACACCGTGTTGAGTAGGCATAATTATATTATTCTGTAGTGTACCCAATATAATCAGAATTACAGCTTTTTATAGCAATTAAAAAAATCGTGTCACATTTTTTTACTACCAAAGTAATGAAGCGAATATAATCAACTTATCTACAAAGCCCGAAGTAGGTTGATAATATAAATATTCAATAAAAATATACAAGTTCGTAAAAATAGGTTTTACTTCATAAGCCCGGAAGATGTGCGCCATAAAGCTAAAAACATAAATAAACATTTTAGTACCAGTAGTCAGTAAGAAAGTGTACTAAAAATAAAAATGAACTTTATTTATATTCACGCCGCGTAAATCACGGGCGCGAACAGAGAAAATGACTATGCTATTAATCTTCTTTTCGCGCTAACATTTTCTCTTAGAATTTAAAAAAAGAACACGCGTTTATTTTAAACAAGATTCATTTAGACCTGTTGTGTTGTGGATGCAGTGACAGCGCTTATTCCGAATAAACAAACACGTTTGTGGAGTTTGTAGGGCATACAAATATTTATTTTGCAGAGATGTAGCACGAAAAGTCAAACGGTAAGCCAATGTGTCAATAGATTCGTCGAAAAATATTTAAAAGTTTACATTTTCCTTCCATCTGATATCCAATGTTGATGATATTGTGTTGGTGTAACTAGTTTTTGCCAGCGGTTTCGCCCACGTGGAAAGTTATACCTGGGTCATGAGTGCTTTTCTTTCAAATACGGGTAACAGTCAGGCAGAGTTACAGGTTTGGCATATCTTTTCTTAATATACTCGTATATATAAGTTACGCGTCATGTTGTTTGTCCGCGATGGGCTCCTAAACTACTTAACCGATTTTAATCAAATTTGCACACCGTGTGTAGTTTGATCCAACTTGAAAGATAGGATAGCTTACATCTCAACTTATAATCGCGATATTATTTAATTGCATTATGTGACGCAGACGAAGTTGCGCGGGTCAGCTAGTAAAATATAAATATCACGTCGTTGCTGGCAATCGGAAGATGAACCTATCACGAAGTCAAGTTTTAATTGACATTAAAAGAAAAAAGAAGAAGTAGAGCAGCGGTGGCCCAGTGGTAGCGACCCTGACTTACGAACAGTAAGTCGTGGGTTCGAACCCAGGCAGGCGCATTACTTTGTGTAATTTATTTCATCACCACTGCTCTCAAAAACGGTGAAGGAAAACATCGTGAGGAAACCGGCATGTCCTAGAACCAATAATTCGAAGACATGGGACATCTACCAATCCGCACTGGGCCCGCGTGGTGGATTATAACCCATTCCCTCTCATAGAGAGGAGGCCTGTGTCCCAGCAGTGGGACCATTATAGGCTGATGATGATGATGAAAAGAAAAAAAGGTGACAGTAATTCTACTAGTAATTATGAAAAAGTTAATCCGGGGAACCACTACCAGCAACAAAAACTCTCAAACATTTTCTGCTAGTAATATCGTGCTATGGTAAACCACACAATCACGAAATAGCCGCGTCCGCAAACTTTTCGGAATTTTAAATAAAATTATAATTACAAAATTTAGGTCAACTGCCCTGAAGTTCGTAACAGAAAGCAAAAACGTCTAAAAACAGTTGTGAAGTTAGTAATTAAGTGCGGAAGTGGGTCTGTTAAGCCGTTAAGAGTTAACTTGTTGGTTTTCTCTGCCTCTGTCACTTTCTTAATCATTTTCTCTTTAGCTGTTTTAGACAAGTTTTGATATTAACCCTAAAACAAAGCCGTCACTTAGTAATTGAGGGAAATCAACTAACAAATTTCGTTACTGCTGCTAAAAGGTTCATTATAATTTTATTAAAATAGGGAGGGAATTTAATGTTCCATTCCAAAACTAATATTATGTTTACAATTTTGCCTTTATCAGCAATCATTGGTAGTAAATTAGGATAAAATAAGTAACAGAAGGAGGTAATGTTTTGTTTTAAATAGATTGGGAATTAATTTGTTCCGCCCTGCAAAAATCCACAATAAAGAATAATCTCTTCAAAAATGGCTTATTTATCTTACTTCTTGCATTTGCAAGAGGCGATCCTTACGAATAGTTAATACGTAGTTAGATCAGAAAAAAATGCCTAAATTAAATCTTGGAATTGATCACAAAGTTATATAAAATCTAACTCTTTACATCACATAATATAATATTTACAGCGCGTCCCAATCCATTCGATTTTGCGTTCGGATAAAAAACGAGTTGTCAAACCTTCATCAGAATAAATTATTGTCATTTTTTTTGGAAATATAAATGATTGACAACATTATTGTCATGATTCCTTTTTCACATTTATTTGTGTTTTATTTAGGTCTTGCAGAATTTTATCCAAATGTAATTTTTCTAGAAACTAATTAATCATCACTGAAGAGTTGCATTATATTAATCGAAGTAATTTTTGTTTCCAACTAGTACGTTTGTGTACTTCCCGACTGCGGATACTTGAAATATTTATTGTAGTGCAGTCCACTCGGTTTGATACTTCTTCTGAGATAAAAAGACATAATATTTTTTTATGATTTGAATGTACTACTTATGTATATTAACACGAGATTTGTCAAAGTGCAGGTCAAGGGAAGACATGGCAGGATTGACTGGACTTCTTATAGGGCTATCGTCAGATCACAGTAGACACAAGTGAAATAATAACAAAATAAAATTCTTAAAAAAAAACAAACAAGTTTTATGAAAATGATAAGAAGAAAATTTGGTTTATCAATCAACATTGAACGTATATACAATATTTCGTGTTCCTGCTATTAACTATTAAGGATTTCTCTGGTGAGGAGGTAATCTTCCCTGCAGGATCAAGTGAGGAGCGTCTGTTCCAAAGGTCGTATTTCACTTTCCAAGTTTATTTTGTTTTTAATTTTTTTTGAACTCATAGCAGAATACTCCACTGAGTGAGCCTAAAAACTTGTTCAAAATTAGAGTAATAAAATCTAAAAAAAATGGATTCCAATCAAAACCGATGTATTTCTGCATTAAAATGTTGTCTTGGATTGTTTTAAACAGAACAGGCATATTTCTTCTACAAATATTCATCATATTTTTTCCATACATAACAACTTTAATAAAAATCGATTCGTTTGACTAAAAAGCGGTATTGAGTCAAAAGATGACGGCTGTACGTTGAATGTCATTGTCAATAGCAACCCTGTAAAAATAAAAAAAATATGACTCTACATCTCTTTAACGACATCGACAGATGACACTGACAGATGTTATTCCTGACGTTCGATCTTTCGATGCGAGTAGATGAAATTTGTGAAATTTTGAAGTTTGGAAGTTATTTTAAAGTAAAAATCATATTGAAAATGGAAAGAAAAAGAAAATCAAAAGGGCATATTTCTAGAAGTGACAAATCAAAAGGTCGTATTTCTGATTTGTCCGATCAATAAGTCGTATTTCTGAACTAAAGTTAATAAAAAAAAGTAATGGTGTATTTTTTTCTTTTTTTTAATGCATGTAATATTGTAGTCTTAATGTTCGCAATGAGCTTACATTTAATTAAATTTTAGCATTTTTATAATAGGAACTAGATGTTTTTGTCTGTTTTTGTAAAGTTTGTTTATCATAGAAATACGACCTTTTGAACAGATGCTCCTCAAGTCATGTCTATATTAAAAATGTTTTACCACCAGAATCAAAGGTCTGCAAACTTTCAGCTCAATCAGTTGGGGGAAACTTGTTTGAAATTCAGTTGCAAGATAAAAGATAATATAAAAGAAAAGAAGCCTTTGCTCTGTAGTGGGACGCCATTTGCTTAAATATACTGATTCCAGGTCAAAATGTAAGAGGAAAACGTTAGTCAAGGCCACAAATAAAAACTAAACGACAGCCATACAAAACTAAAAAAAGAAAAAAGCCAGTATCGTGCGAGTCAGTGTTGTCGTAGCCAAGTGCCACGTACTTAATCTTCGGCAATGCCAGTAGCCGGCCAGTTTGCGTGTCGCCAGTACTGGCCCGTTTACTACCTAATATTTTGTATGAACACGCACGAGCCAACAAAATATAGGGCGGGGCTGGGAAACAGACGGTTTCAAGGGCGTAGGGAAAATAATAATATATTATTATGTCTAAAAGGGCCGGAAACTGGCAAATCAGTGGGTTATTCAAGTGACAATGTGTTGTGAATTAATTTTTTGACTGTAAAGGAAGGGCTACGTTAAGGTATGTGTTGTGGCGAAATTGTTACAAGAATTTAGAATGGCACATTTTAAGGTATTAAGATGTCCTGCTAGGGCTGCGGGACTATTCGAAAGAGATACCACGGCCCTGGAACACAAAGGGCAAGGAAGGAACATGGATGGGTTTTAGTCAGTACAAGTCTGATACTTCCTTCTGCTCTGCCCCGCGCGAAGTCATTTGATGATTTCCCATCCGAAAAAAAAAGGTATTATCATGTTAGATTGTATTTATTTAAACATTATATTGAACTTGTTATAAATTTTGATGGATGGAGAGAGAAAGGAAGGCCAAAGAAAAGATGGATTGTGTGAGGAATGATATGAAAAAGAAAGGAGTAAATGATGCCGTGAGGTCTGACAGGGGAGAATGGAAGAAGAAAATATGTTGCGCCAACCCCTAATAGAATGGGATAAGGGCAGGAAGGTGATGATGATTTTATTGGTCTTGTATCTCAATGGGAATAGAGTTAAAGGCCCATAAAGTATTAGATACTAGCGTTTGCCTGCGGTTTCGCTCGCGTTAATTTAGAATTTGACAATCAATCCGGATCGGAGCGAAAGACACGTGGCGCCATCTATTATCATAAGAACGTTATTGCTGTTTTCTTCAGGAACAGTAGTTTTTTTCGGGATGGAAGGTATCCTATGTCCGTTTCTGTACATCTGAAAACGTATATGCAAATTTTCAGGATAATCGGTTCAGTGGTTTAGGCGTGAAGAGGTAACAAACAAATATACTTACTTTTGCATTTATAATAATTATTATGAAAAAAGTTAGGATATTTAGGAAGTTAGGATTAACCAAAAATCTCCGTATTCGACCACTACGTATAGTTGACTTGAGGCCTTTCGTTATACATCAACAACTGCCTAGCCTTTTCCCAACTTTATTGAGGTCGGCTGCCAGTCTATCCAAATTCTGCTGAGTACCAGTATTTTACATGGAGCGTATCTGACCTCCACAACCCAGTTAGTACAAGGTAATGCGAAGCCCATTGGTAAGACTGGTTTTCAGACTTTCGGGCTACCGACTACCTGTAACGACTGTCAATCGACAGCCGGGACCAACGGCTTTACGTGCTTTCCGAGGCACGGAAGAAACTAGTCAAGTAATTGATGGTCACCCATCCACGGACCAACCTATGCAAGCGTGGCTTAACCTGAAGATCGACCCGAGCAGCTGTTATTATTTAGCCAAGAGCTCCTTCTGTCGTACATAGTAACGATCGCTATATACCGTCGTTATCTACAGCGAGTCTGAACATTCCGTCGACTAGTGTCCCTCGGTCCTCCACTACAGCCTGCGAGCCTAAGACGATGGAAGCCTGACTCGGGGGCTTCTCTCCACTACAGCCTGCGAGCCTAAGACGATGGAAGCCTAACTCGGGGGCCTCTCGCCCGAGAACCTTCAATTTTCTTCCCCACGGCTTCCCTGGCCTTTCTGTTAGGAAGTTAGATTATCAGAAGTTAGATTTTTATTAAAACTTGTACTATTTAACCCCTTTGATTTTTTTCTGAACCATGACTCCTCCGAGCCCGATGTTAGGTAGGTGCTAGTTTTACTTTTGATGTAACGCTACAACATGTAGTGACAATATTAAGATTTACTTGAAAATTTAAAAATCCTACCCTTAAAACACTAATATAAAACTAGGGATACCCAAAACCAGTCACATCACTGTCACAAAAAAGCCATTACGCAGTGAACCAGTTACGTAACAGACATAATATAACGAGAAATAAAGTTTAATAAACTGCAAAGAGGTCAGAAACCTTGATAACAAAGAGAGCTTTAATTCCATTTTATTCCAGTTCGTATAAATAATAGAATATTTTAATTTCAAACAGACTAAGTGGGCACTTACTGCAATTGTTATGTGGTATAAAATAACAGATCTTGTATTTTAAT
Source organism: Lycophotia porphyrea (assembly GCA_950005105.1). Classification (NCBI taxonomy): domain Eukaryota; kingdom Metazoa; phylum Arthropoda; class Insecta; order Lepidoptera; family Noctuidae; genus Lycophotia; species Lycophotia porphyrea. Next base: position 1,810,653 of record OX465392.1, read on the forward strand.
TAAAATAAATTAAATACATGTTTACCTAAGAAAACTCTTATCTTTTATTGTAATAGCCTATGGATTCATTAATAATAGCCTATGGATTCATTAATAATAGCCTATGGATTCATTAATAATAGCCTATGGATTCATTAATAATAGCCTATGGATTCATTAATAATTCAACTAACTAAATGGTTAGTTTTATTAATCCCTCGAATAAATGAATTTTTAAACTACTCAACTCGACCCGTTTACGACCTCGATGGATGTGACATCATGCCGTGCCACGACCCGTTAGTGGCGACAGCGATTTGTCAGACCACCCTTGCCCGTCGCACCTGCTCTAGAGTCGCGGCCGCTTCGCTATTAGCCTTTGTCATCTGGTTACTTCTTACATTTTTAGGGTTCAGAAGTCAACAAGGAACCCGAGGAAGTTGCGCCATGCCCGTCTGTCTGTCCATAGCTTAGCTAAAATACTCTTAGTACTAGAAAACTGTAATTTGGCATTCATCATCATCATCATCAGCCTATAATGTTCCCACTGCTGGGACACAGGCCTCCTCTCTATGAGAGGGAATGGGCTTTAATCCACCACGCGGGCCCAGTATTGGTAGATGTCACATGTCTTCGAATTTTTGGTTCTAGGACATGCAGGTTTCCTCACGATGTTTTCCTTCACCGTTTTTGAGAGCAGTGGTGATGAAATAAATTACACAAAGTAATGCGCCTGCCTAGGTTTGAACCCACGACTTACTGTACGTAATTCGGGACCGCTACCACTGGGCCACCGCTCTCTCAAATTTGGCATGAATATACAGATTAGTTACGCCGATAAAGTGGTAAAATAAAACCTTGAAAAGTATTTTTTTTAGGGTATCTCCTGTACACGGATGTTGTTAGATAGGTCTTTTAAAAATATTGCGAATTTTTTTATACAGTCTTTCGATAAAGTGATTCCTTTGTAAAATAGTGTAAGTGCTAATTTTAGTTAGAGTTAAGGTTCCCCCCCCCCTCTACCAGCTAAACGGTTGTATTTGGGTATGTGAAAAAAATCGCGGTGGTAGTATATATAACGAAGTTAAAAGGAAAAATATCACAGTTTAGTAGACTACAGTCGACCAACTTATAAAATGTACTTGGATAACATATTTTCCATAATGTATGGGCAAAGGTTTTACAACTGCAAATGTAAGTTTATTTTAACCGACTTCAAAAAAGGAGGAGGTTCTATGTTCTACTGTATATATATATTTATGTATTTATTAGTACAATAAAAATCATCATTCAAAAGCAAACCGGACCGTAGGAAGTGTCCGTATATTTTGATGTGCAACAACGAAACCTTACATTGTGCGTGGCCCGACACTCACTTAGCCTGTTTTTATTTATTTATTAACAGTCGCTCATACAAGATGCGAGTCGCTTAAACCGCTTGGTCATGGTCAAGGGGTTAGACGCGTTTGATATAACTAAACAGTTCATTTTGTTAAACGTTTTTAAAATTTTGTCAAACGAAGCAGTTAATTTTGTTGTATTAGTTATTCCTCGTATATGTCAGCAAAAAAACCTACGTCTTGAAAATGAAGCTTAAGGCTATAAACGCACCTACAATAAAATAGTGAACCAAACTACCAAAATTTTAGCTACTCATTTTGTCCAGCGTAAATTACGCTGAGTTACGCTCATGCGCATTTTCACTTTATTCAACTGATATGTTAAGAACAAGAATCTGACGCAGTTGTCGCTCGAAGCCTAGCTTCCACCTGTCTCCTAAATGGAAAGCTCTCTAAGGGCTCGTATCACTGAGATTGGCACTAACACCTGTACGCTGAAAGCCTTCTTTGAGCACTAGACTAGTTTTAAACCTAAGTTGTGTAAGTCCGACGGGAGTTGCGTTTCTCTACGGCTAAAAAAGGGTAAGTCTTGTAGAGTTTTGAAGAAAAATAGTTACCTTAGTCCATAGGCACCTAGTTGTATTGACGCTTGAATTTGGGAGGATTTTGTCCAGCAGAAGATGACATAAATATGGTTGATACTTAAATGCCTTTGCTCGACAGTGGGACATAATGGACGCTCACAAGAAAATATAAATAAATATATTTTTTTAAGACCAAACAGCGTAACAATTTGTCGGCGGAAAATGGAATGAATGGTGGTTATGACTTTAGTGAGCCTTCACCAGAGGGACCTATTGGTGATAGTAGTTTTCAGAAAGAGGAAATAGTACTTGACGTAACTCATTGGCGCCTTTTTTCTTCTCCTACTGTAAAATATGTCGTACGATGATTTGATAAATTTTGATTATTAATAAATCCTATTTAGGTATGACACGCTGTTTTCAAATATTTATACAACCTTCCAAAGTAATTCTAAACAGAAGTTAAGAATTTTATTAAGTCTGGATTTTGTAAATCAGTTTTTAATCATTAAATTACTCAGCTCACTAATAAATTATCACTGCTGTACAAATGATTAAGCAATGGTTGAATGACGTCGCTTACAAACGGAAACCTTAGATCGATGTTCAATAATTTATATTATGGCCACTGTTCATGATAGACTGTTGTAATAATTAATGGTATAAATCAATACTGATAATATTGGTCTTTGTTTCAGAATAATTCATAAGGTAGGTATAATAATGTAGGTCAATATGGGGAAATCAGTATGTTTAATAGTGTGTTTAGTAATAGTAATAGTAATAAAGTTTATTGATTTATAAAAAGTGTTACAATATTTAGGTATGACACTGGATCCCGCACTAGGATACCCTGTGTCGCAGGATCCAGTCTCTTTCGACATACAAATATGTATTATAAAGTGGAGAAAAAAAAGAAAAAAATGCAACGTTTACAATATAATTAACTAAACTTAGAACTAAAAGGTAACCATGTGTATGTGTGTATGTGATGCGTGTAAGTATGTTTGTTATGAGTGTGTGTATGTGATGTTAATACTTTAATGGTTGAACGTTAAAAGGTTTTCAGTTTCAACATAATTAAGCCCAAGCAACCAATCCTGTACCTGTTTTTTGCACCCAAACTTTGTCAGGGAAAAGATTTTTAGCTTATTGTTAGCTTTCTCATACAGGTATGGTCCAATACGAGAGAAAGCCTTATTGCCAAATTTAAGTTTGCAGAAAACTCTGTTCCACTTAGGTTTCCTACGTGTGCGCTGATCCGTTACCTCTGTAGCAGCCGCAGTTTTATGAAACCTAAGTATTACTGATAAAATGTACAGTTGGCGCACCGTAAGCACTTTCGTTTCTTGGTATAACATATCAGTGGGGTACCGGATTCCTAATCTGTGAGAGACCTTAAGGATAGCTCTTTGTGCACGTTCAGCAGTGATTAGATAACTTTTACCAGCGGAACCCCAAGTTATTATGCAGTAGCTAAGCACAGACTGACATAAGGCCAGATAGGTCATCCTGCGAGTTTCTTTGTCAGCTATAGATCGAAGTTTTTTGAATATGTACAAAAGCTTTCTTACGCGCGAAGTAACCGATTGAATTTGCTTTGCCCATGTCAGGTGTTGATCTATGTTAATTCCAAGATACTTGATACTGTTGACATGTTCAAAAACAGGGCAGCTGCAGCTACCCCCTAGACTATAATTACATTGGTGAGATTTGAGTGCCATTTGTTTAGGAGCAGCTGTTTTTATGCTTGTAGAAAAATTTACTACTTTGGTTTTTCCAACATTAAGGGTGAGGAGATTGTGTTTTAGCCAACTGGTAACCTTTTTATTAGGTTTAAAAGCGTTGAAACGGTATGGTATTCGGTTGCACCCGGTTAGATTGGAAGCTGGCCCCAACATAGTTGGGAAAAGGCTTGGCAGATGATGAAAAGCGATGAAGAAGCTTTGGGATATGAAGAACAGGGTGCAGAGTACTTCATCCCCATAGAAAAGGAATGATCTTCCGACCGATGGGTGTTATATCTGGTGGGTTACTGCCCGACAGTTGTCGTAGGGTTCTTCTATATACTTTTAAGTCACGGATAACTTTGCTTGCGCGATTTAGGATTTGATGTTTAGTTCATTCATTGTGTCATAGATGGCGCTGTAGTACTTTTTGTTCTATGTTGCTTTAGTACTTTTTTTAGTGCTACTACAAAGTAGTGGGAAAACGAGAATTTGGAGACACGTTCTACTATTGAGTTGAAAATAATGAAATTGTTGCATCATCATCTATCTAACTTTTTTCCAACTATTTTGGGGTCGATTACCAGTCCAACTGGATATTTTTAATGGAGCGACTACTTATTGGTAGATCTGACTAATCATTATTCTATAAGCTGCCAGAAATCTTCTGAAAATGCACAGATCAGTGTTTCGAGTGATTCGATTTCGACAAAACACGTAAATCGGAAGCTGATGTCTTACGAAGTTAGGATTTATTTTATGTATGTTAGGCACTTCTGATTTATTTTGTTTAGTTCTAACAATGAAATAAACAGCAGGTTAAAGTAGAAAATCTCATGAAGAAGCCCTATTGTTTCTTTTAACTATTTTTTTTTAACGTAATAATAACTATATGAAGCCGAGTGCCCTCGGCTTCCACTATCCTCGACTGCTTTATGAAGTTCCAATTCAAACTAAGTGAATAAAAAAAACATTCAAGTGGCCAATTACATACCAACTAATGAGAAAAAAATAGACGGATAGAGAGAGAGGGATGGCAACGCCGCATTGCATTAGGTTATTGAAAAAATGTTAATGTAGGTAATTAAATGCGCATCACTGATGTTCGCGGCGTTGCCGTTTTGGCAGGGCTTAACTCGCCAACACAAACTCCCCTTCAATAATTGTTTTAAACAGATGTATTTTGTTAAACGGGATTATTTAAAGATAAAACCATTTTATACGATTTAAATAGTGGCATAAATATTTAATGATGCTGCATCCACTAGTATTAAAAGTAATTTTAGCCTGGCAGTGCAATTAATACTAAGCTTAATGTCTAGGCAATTTTGTGGTCGCATGCATCGATTTAACTATGGATTATTGATACATAATTGTTCTAATAATATTGAAATAGTTTCATTTAGACTTTGAAGTTATACTATTTATTTTTTACCAGGGTTTATTTATGCATTGCGGAATTTAACAAGAAAATTATAAAAGCTTTTGACGGGGTTTCCTTTTTTTTATGAAAACTGAACGACCAAAATTATTTGATCATGCTATAAGAAGGACGTGTTAATGGCAAAATGTATCTTTTTTAACACGGCGCTTTTATAAATATCGGGATTTATTTATAAACGTTCCTTAGAGATAAGAGAATCTTGTAAAAATAAATATAATTCGGACGATCATCATTAAGAATAAGAATTATTTATTGCGTAACTGTGTACAATTAGATCTTATAATAAAGCATAACAGTTTTAGAATCAACCATGTCGGCTATGCAATACTGAAAAAAAAGCAAATTGGTTAATTAGTTCTTAGTGTTACCTACTTACATCATTTTTTGCCAAAAAACCTCATGAAAATTATAATATTTAAACATTATTGAGTTACATTTTTTTAAATTTGATTTTAAACATATTTCCATTTAATAATAAAAAATAAAATAAAAAATAATCATGGTGGTAAAATATTGTATACACGAATAGCAGTTATGTACTTACTTTTATAATACATCATATTTAACAGTTTAAGCTGCATTTATGAAACCCCCTTGTGTATTATCACATCTGCTCCATAACCTTCTACTGGTAATTCACTACAAAGATAAACCTAAGAGCAAATGTCCGCAGTCACCGTGCCTATCAGATGGAATGCTAATCGCAGCAGGTTGTTATAAGGAGGCAGGAGGTCGGTGCAGCCACTCCTCTCGACAACATAATCCTTTAGTCCCCTTTAACGGCACCCACAAGTGAGAGGGAGTGGCTTTTAGGACTAGACTGACCGTAAATACTGTTACTAATTAAAATGGATGTTTTGTTTTTAGCCATATAATGTTAATACTTCCTATTTTATACTTGAACCAACCGTCATTTCATCAGTTTTTATCATTTTTTCAAAGTATTATATAATATTTAGTAAAAATGATGAAAATTGATGAAACGATATGATAAAATGAGAGAAAAAACGTAAGTATAGTGTTATACAGGGTGTAAACAGACTCTTCACGAAGCCGTCAACCAAGCATTCTGTACATCAACCTAAGTAACTTTACGCAAAAAATTGTGTTGGGAAATAACTTTTTTTTTTGGGCTGAAAAATCACGTTTTACAGTAGGACTCAATGTAACGCACTCAAAACATTGTACTGATGAATGGATTAAATAGCAAGGTGGTCCTGGAGGTGATTAAAATGAAAAAAAAATCATTAAAAACACGTACCTATTTAAAAAAAAAATTGTGAAAAAGTTGGAACTTTGACCCCCAATATCTCCGTAACTAGAAGGTTCCCAGGTATGGTCTAGAACAAAAAAATGATCGCAATGACGGGAAGAACAAGTGCCTTTCGGCTTCGTTAAGAGTCTGTTTACACCCTTTATACACAATATCTGTAATACACAGATACTTTAAGGTATGTAATGTTAAATGAATTGTATTGTAAGAAATGTAATTGTTAAGGCAAATAAAGGCTAAATAGAATAAAAATGTGCTATTTGAAGCTGACCATGTGTCTTCAAATTCATTTCCCCATTTCGAAGTCAAATGGTTACTTACTGCTATTCTTCAGCCGATAACACAAACTATTTTAAATTTTTTAACTATTTTTGAAAATGGCGGTGGCTGCGCAAAATTCATGATAATCAAAGTGTACCGTTTCCACTAAACGCGAAGAAACAAACCGAAATCCAAAAAGCGGATCCAGTGCGAAATCGACGAATTATTGGTTCCAAGACATATCGGTTTCCTCACGAAGTCTATCTACTAACACGGTTTAAGAGCAGTCAATGCAATCATCATCATTCTCCTGCCCTTATCCTAATTCATTTGGGGTCAGCACAGCATGTCTTCTTCTTCCATACTTCTCTATTTTTCGTCATCTCCGCAGTCAACTCCTTTCTAGCTATATCATCCTTTTGAGAGCAGTCGTGACGAAATAATTTACAACAAATAAAGCGCCTACCTATGTTCAAACCAACCATGAAGTCACCACTGGCTTCTTAAGTAGTGTTGCCCAAAATCGGTCTTGGTCTTGCGAAAATTCAAGAACAAGACCAAGACTGATTTTTCCTTTTAGCAGTTCCCGCCAGTCTGTAATTTTCTTCTGTAAATATAAAAGCGCGCACAAAGCACGTAATGTAAAGACTTAGCGAGTTAAAAGCCCAAAATCGGTCTTGGTCTTGTTCTTGCATTTTCGCAAAGACCAAGACCAAGACCGATTTTGGGCAACACTTAAAAGTGCTCTCTAGAAAAATTAAGCAATTAACATGCAACAGTAACTTATGAACACACCAGTAATATGTAAAATCAATGCAGAGTTATAAGTACATCAAGTTATACCTATGCTACCGAGAGTGGAACTGCACCGCTTGGAAACTTGTTGCATAATGTATAGGATTTAAAGTTTGTGACGGCAACTTCTGATAGGTTACTGGTCCAATGCCTCCGAGCGTCATACTAACCTATTTTCCATAGCTTACGGTGGAATAGAGGTCAAAAGGTGATTTATGTGATTGTTCCGTAGAAGTAAGTTCTTTGGAAAAGTTTAATAGTGACTTGACTACTGTCTAATTTACAAAAAGAGAAGAGGAAGGGAACTGAGAAACCAACTCTGTCACAAAGGAGAATAGGCCCTCCACGTAAATTTTAGCGCATAGTAATGAAACGTATATTGATTTCTTCCTTATAATCTCTAGGTTAGAGTGGTAATATTAGCTAAGCTTTGTCTAACCGGAATATTGAGAAATTCGAAAATGAAAACGTGAATCCAACAATAACCCCAAAACGTCAAAATTGTCATATTTGAAAACACTTTCACGAAAATCAAAATAAACGGAAAGAGTAACTGTCTAATGAAATTAAAACGTTCCGTTTCGTACCATGATGATTGCTAACCCTCTACGTATTTTTAGCAAAAACCTTTAAAAATAGCCGCACCACACACACACACACAGTCCACAGTTAAATACTATTTCTTTTCATATTCTATTTCTATTATAATTAAATCAGATATTATTAACACTGGGAACCGTACTTTTTTTAAACGTCAAAACATGCCCCTATTTACGTAAGTATCAGCTGTCAAATTACATTGACGATTACAGTAATGAATTGACTATTTACGTAAGTATCAGCTGTCAAATTACATTGACGATTACAGTAATGAATTGACTCGCAAAACATATCAAGACATAATTTATTTAATATGATTTCAAGATTCCGGTTAGACTTCTGTGTGATCTTTCGTTTATTACTATAATAAATTGGTTACTTTTTTTGGTGTATTATGAACATTATGCGTAAGATACAAGAGGGCCTAAAAAAATTGTCTACTTAATGCAATTTTTTTTATTTTAATCAATAATAATTGTAACACCCTTTTTTTCAAAAATCTAAAATCTGACTCAAAATGTATTCAAATTGTATGCAACAGATTTTATATTACAGAGACTACTATTATTTATATTACGAGAACACTACAGGGCTCTATAAAAATGTTTAAACATTATGAATATTTAAATCAAGTGAGCAGCAGATTGCATAGATATGCATTTTGAATAATACACGGCAAAGCTTTCTATGCGGCCTGCGTGTGTAAAATAACTAAACAGCAGTTCCCGGGTTAAACTAAGTTTAACCGTTTTTACCGTTAAAACGTGTTATTTATCTACACATTTCCTATTGAATATTCATCAGTATGAAAACATGTTTTAGGGATTTTCGCGGGTATTGGTCGAATTTTGCGGGGGATTTGTGTTTAGGTAGAAGTTTAGAGAAATATTTGTCTATCAAATAGACGGCGGAAGGGACATCGTGTTACAAACTTTTGCCTCGTACTTATTTATGATGTACATAATTCAAGACCTTTAAATTTTTCATCGAATATTTAATAAAAAGAAATCAACTGTTTCATACATAATGCCAGGGTGGATATTGCACTTTTGCACACCCACCATAATAAAAGTACGATAGTTTTTGCGTGAACGAGTAACAAACATCCATCTATATGTCTATTCCCACCAATTTTCGCATTCATAATAGAAGTATAAGTTATGAAACAGAAAATGTCCAACAATTTGGATCAAAATATAAACCGACCTCATATAAGTACATAGATTGTACGATAATGTCATCAAAGCAGCGTTGCATGACAGTATGAAATTGCAAGTGTTTAGCTATGTAAAGTGATGCCCCTGGCGTGTGGTTTAGCACGCGATACGTTGGTACTTTATAGATAAATAGGGCTGTGTTTGATTGAGGACTAACTGGAGCTGAAGTATGATTTAATAACTTGAAGAACGAGTCGCCTGATTCCTGTTTGGTTTCTTAGTTTATAAATGACTAGCACTTCGCCCACAACTTCGTCCGCAAATATTGAATTATGCATGATATAAATATGATTTATTTAGTCTGTAACTCCCACGAATAATGTAGCTTACTGCTAGTGAAATAATTTTATCTATTATTTGACAATATATTTGTGTTTTTAAGAATTGGATCATTAATAATTTTTAAACAAATGTTACCTCTTCATAATATTAGTATAGAAGTAAAGATTAACAGTCAGCGAAAACAATTGGTTAACAGTTATTGACATTAATACAAATATTGATTGTCAAAGATTTAAAGTTGTGATTTATAGATTTTAATTTTAATTTGAGTGTCAATTTGATTAGCAATAACTTTTCCTGGCCATTCATAAGAAACATTTACCATACACACAACTGACTTTAATTTCAATTATACAACACAGGTATTTTTATTCAAACATGTGCTGTTAACTAAATAAAAATAGTTAGGTAAATTAACTAGAGGAGCTCGTGGCTAAATAATGACAGCCGCTCGGGTCGATCTTTAGGTTAAGCCATGCTTGCCTAGGTTGGTCTGTGGATGGGTGACCACCGATTACATACCGAGTTTCCTCCGTGCCTCGGAAAGCACGTTAAGCCGTTGGTCCCGGCTGTCATTGGAAGATCTTTGACAGTCGTTAGGTAGTCAGTGGCCCAAAAAAGTCTGACAACCATTCTAACCAGGCGATGTCGTATTACCCAGTGCTAACTGGGTTGTGGAGGTCAGATAGGCAGTCGCTCCATGTAAAACACTGGTATTCAGCTGCATCCGGTTAGACTGGAAGCCGACCCCAACATAGTTGGGAAAAGGCTAGGCAGATGATGAGGTAAATTAACTAGAACTAGCGGACTTACTCGTACCTCTCTAGTAAATCAATCACAACATTAGAAATAAAACATTACGAAGTAGATAGAAGCAATCGGAACTAAATTATTTAACGTGGTCACGACTCTTTCTGGGATTACGTATAATGGATATTGTTAGCCCACAAATCAAATTAACTATACTAGCTTCTCCCTCGACTTTGTCCACGTCGATTCTTCGTAAATAGAGAAAGTTCTATTTTCCAATACAAAGTTTTAGAGAATCTTTTCCTAGTGCACCTCGGCAAATAAGGTTTATTTTTTTTCTTTTAAGTTGTGGTTTCAGTGGTTGATGTTGAGCGTTTAGAAACAGTTTTAATTTAATTAAAATAACAGAAGGTATAAACGTGCACTGTAAAAAATGTTTTAAAGGATTCTGTGAGTGACTGGCAGAAATCCACAGTTATATGTAGGTAGAAAGAAGCAACATGAAAGGAAAAATATATTATTTTCTTAAGTTATCCAGGTGTAGGTAGGTATATCAAGAAATGAGCTTAAATGATTATGCTTATTTTTAGCGGGGTTTGCGTGGCTGAGTTTTGGGCTAAACATAACATAGTCAATACTTTTATTGCATTCCACATGTAGGTATTCTTAGGTGGTAAACTTACAGTTAGATCATATGGACCCTGTCGGGCACAGCAAAATAAGTGAGTTGGGAGAGAGGAAGCATTTGTAAATTATGTCTACAACATTACATAGGTATTGCTGAGATAAATAACTTTAATACAAAATATAAACAGGTATTTATCTATTGGGAGTTGTAACAAAAATTTATAAACAAAGGAATTACAAGAATTAATAAAAAAAGAATTAATAATTTGAACTTTTTGCCATCGATAAGCTAAAAAGGAGAAGTGGCTTAAGATATTAGTTTTGAAAGAACACTTGATATTATACTGTGTTCGCAGTTTGATGTCCAAATCTATCTATACTTCTATACCTAATATTATAAAGAGGTAAAATTTGATGGTAAGTTTGTATGTAGGGGGTAATCTCCGGAACTAATGATCCAATTTTAAAAATTCTTTCAGTGGTAGAAAGCTACATTATTCGTGAGTGCTATAGGCTAAATTATGTTGCTAGCATGCATATTAGCCGAGCTATCACAATTATTGTCAGGCCAGGCGGAAAAAAAATACCTCTCAAAACAGAGTTATTTGCATGCGCTGCCTAAGCCGTTGAATATAATTGAAAACAATGTAGGGCAATCTGGTCCGTTTTAAATAGTTCTACAAAAAAGACCGCGACACCATATTTCTTTCTTTTATATTTTAGCAGATATAGTAGCTTTTATGTTTAAATAAATAATTTTTCGACATACTTACGTTTAAACGATTTTTTAGACAACAAAATATTATAATTTATACAAAAAAAAATTTTATGATCACAAAGCTATCATAGAGATAAGATTCGCCCTTTACAGTATGTCGATCGGTTAAATATTTTCGAAGATAATATAAAATTAATAAATCGCAAAATGCCATCCAACATTCACGAACCGCATTAGAACATACCTTGGTAAGTTGTTATAAGATTACGTCACTGATAATATGGGTAGAATGTACCATGAGTCAAGCTCATTTTGAAGCGGTGGATCGAACACCTAAGCACTTCAGAAACTTAGTCGCTGTCGTGGGTGGTGTAACTTTTATGATTGCAGGTGACTTTCGGCAGGCACTTTCCGTCGTTACACAAGGGACACGTGCGGACATCATTAAGGCATGTCTAAAATCATCGCCCCTATGGAGTATAGATTAAATTTTAATTTACGTACTAACATGAGAGCCCATCTTTTCGGAAATATAATTAACGATTTTCCACAATAGCTGCTCAAAGTTTGAGACGGGTCTTTTTCTTCTCCAACCTTAGGCGCTAACGCGGTGGAAATCGTTATAAATGAGAGTCTGGGTAGGATGGTTCACAGCTTGCAGCAACTAGATAGAATATAATAGATGCAGTATATCCTGACCTTGAATATTCACTAGATAGAGATAGTCATTCGCTTTCTTCAAGGCCTATCGTCTCACCTAAGAACGATACAATCAACATCACGCCTGTAATCCCCGAAGGCTTAGGCAGAGGTGTACCTAATAGTACACCTACATTTCGCCAGTTATGCTAAGTTCCATGTTAAAGAGGGCGAATCTATTGCCATCAACCGGGTACAAATCCAGATTCCGTGGCTGCTACTGAGAAATTACTGATGGAAAAACCCAATGACAATACGGGAATAGACCAACGAGGTAGTCAATAATCAAAAACATCAATAAACTAATTTTACAAAAAGTCCCCGGTTATGTTAAAACCTAGAAGTCCATTGATACACAGTGTGTAATATCGATGATGCAATCCACTGTCCGCAAGAATTTTTGATCTCCTTTTATCCATCTGGCCTGCCACCTTACGAACTGCTATTGAAAATCGTAACGCCTATCGTGCTTTTAAGAAATTTAAGCCCTCCTAACAAGTGCAATGGCACAATGCTACTCATCATCTGCCTAGCCTTTTCCCAACTATGTTGGGGTCGGCTTCCAGTCTAACCGGATGCAGCTGAATACCAGTATTTTACATGGAGCGACTGCCTATCTGACCTCCACAACCCAGTCAGTACTGGGTAATACGATACCTCTTGGTAAGACTGGTTGTCAGACTTTTTTGGCCACTGACTACCTGTAACGACTGTCAAAGATGTGCAAATGACAACCGGGACCAACGGCTTAACGTGCTTTCCGAGGCACGGAGGAAACTCGGTATGTATTGGGTGGTCACCCATCCACAGACCAACCTAGGCAAGCACGGCTTAACCTAAAGATCGACCCGAGCGGCAGTTATTATTTTGCCACGAGCTCCTCAATGGCACAATGCTACTAATAAGAGATAACTTAACTGTAGTGCCTATTCTCATCATGAGAATAGTCACTACAGTTAAGTTGGCGCAGATCACGAGAATTCCAATGATTTCTACGGACCTGCCTATATACATAGTTCAAGCAACTCCACTTTCCCACAAAACATAATTTGCCCTGTTTACTATTAACAAGTCCCAGTGGCAAACATTCTTGGTTCATGGTTGGCATTTACCTAAGAAAAGAACATTTTACCCATGGGTGGTTTATCACGAATTGGATCACCCGCAAATCAGATTATTTTGTTACCGGAAAATGAAACAATCTAAAAAATGAAAAACAGAGCAGTTTTAATTTAAATACCTATTTAATTAGGTACCAGACTAAAATTTTATGAATTACTATCACCTATAGAAAGCTACAATATCGAGTAATACTTATGGGCTGTATTTTCGAAATCCACGCGGACGAAGTCGCGGGCGAAGTGCTATACTTAAATAAGTATGCGTTTCAAAACATCAACCTACCAAAACCACCCACAAATAAAATTTCAGTTTATGCTACAACTTCTAAACATTTTGGCTTTCAAATAGTAAATATTAGTCATTCTGAATTCAACTTAATTTACATTAGCTCTAAGGTGATATATATTTAGGTGGAATTTGCATCAATTGAAGAGCCTTTTGGAATCATTTTATTTCAAAGTAAAAACTACACAAGAAATTTATCACCAATTCGACTGCCAAACACAAAAATATAACTGAAAAACTATATCTCCCAACTTCTAAAGAAATCAGTTTTCAAAGAAAAACATTATTAGGTTCCGTACATTAGTAAGTGATCAACTTAATTACTCAATAGCTTAGCAGTTCCGATGGTAGACCATTAATCGAATTAACTTGGTACCAATCAGCTAACATTTATATACTGCTTTATTAGTTCCAAGGCGGGCTTGGGTCTCGATCAAAATTGAATTCCAATAAATTTCATGAGCGCTATGCTTTATTAATTAAAATGAAAATTAGTTTGATATTGAAACGGAGTTTCTTGTTTGAGTTTCTGTGTCAACTGTGTATTTTTAACTTTGGATTACGATTGTGAGAGTCTAAAGGTGTTGTAATTATTTTAATTTACATTTGTTAGTATCTGAATAAATAAGAAACGACAAGATAAACCTATCTTATCTTAATAAATATAAATTATAAATTACGCGTCACGTTGTTTGTCCGCGATGGACTCCTAAACTGCTTAACCGATTTTAATCAAATTTACGCATCGTGTGTACTTAGATCCAACTTGAAAGATAGGATAGCTTGCATCTCAATTTATAGTCGCAATATTATTTAATTGCATTATGTGACGCAGACGAAGTTGCGCGGGTCAGCTAGTACAATATAGTTACTTATATATGATTTGAAAAAAAAAATGTCACAAATAAAAAAAATGTTCTTAATATGAACACGGCTTTCTATCTACAATACACAAATGGTAAAAAATAAACAAACTTATACGCATGTTGGTTTATTTTAACAATATTTGTGTCAAAACTAATGCTTCTTGTCAAACCGGTATGTACATTATTCGGAAACGGTTCCAGATACGGATAACTCCATCCAAATACGTTATAGTTACCTACTGAAGTATCTGCTAGAGTCCGTGTCCACAACCTCTCCGCAATTTTTCCAGAAGTTTGACTTATTCTCTGAGTAGTTGTAGAGATTTCCGGACTAATTTTCGACATACACGGAATCCAATTTCATCAGCACAACAACACAAGTTAAGGCAACAACAACACAAAAAAAAAACAACAAAAATAAGAAGAAAAAGTCAAAGTTAAGAACAGAAGTTTTAGTCGTAGGCGAAATGGGTTTGAAGACGATCCTTAAAGCTATTTATTTTTCTCTAAAAATATACAATACATACATTAAAAACATATATTAAAAACTTTACACAAACCGACAAACACAAACTTTATACAAATCACTATCACTACATAAATTATAAAATCCTTAAAATCACTAAGTCCTTCGCCGCGTCTGTCTGTCTGTTCGCGATAAACTCAAAAACTGCTGCACCGATTTTCATGATGTTTTCACCAATGGTTCTCGAGAAAAGTTTAAGTATATATTTGTCAAGTTTTTGTATACATTAGCTCAAATATAATGATATTTGTTGGAGGTGTCGGAAAAAAATAAGCCACCTGGGAGCTTTCAACGAAAACGCTGCCTAAACCCTTTGAGATATAACAAAATGATGTATGGTGGAATTGTGTATCTTGTATAAGTCTACAGAAAAAATCCCAATGGCATAATGTCTATCTCTTATGGATAACATACTATATCCATTTTAATACTTTAAAAAATGGACAATTATAAAGTAGTAATTGGAAAACTACATATTTCCACGATTACAGTATTAATCCTTATCATTTTGAATTAGTTACCGGCTTCAAGCATTTGCACATGCTTGCATGCACATTATTTTACTCTTTTTCACCATATAATTTAAACAAATATCTTAGGAGTAATCGCAAAAAAATACGGACTCGAGAATAAAATTCAAGCGATAACCACGCGGGCGATGCCGCGGGCTTCAGTTAGTATATAATTAAATAAACATCTACCTCCACAATAATATATACAGTTATTAAAAAAATGATACCACAAAGAGGAAAAATAAGATTATTGCTTCAGCCAGTTTATATATTTTCTGTTCAGTATTGTTTTTTCCAATTAAAAGACAAGACAAACAAGAATGGCGTAATTGGATGTTCTGCTTTACTAAAATTTTCCAAGTACTTTAAGTTGAACTAAGAAACTGTAGTATCAAAATAGTTCCCTCATTATAATTTTACAAGGAATTTTCGATATTGTTCGAAAACTTTCAGGATCTATAATTTTATTTATGTTGCTAGTTGCTACGGGCTTCACGGATTTTATAAATTTAAATTCTCATTATTTTGAGAATAAGAGATAAGTTAAAATTACAAGGTTAACATTTTGAGGTTTGACATTTAACTATTTAATTTCGGTTTAGTTCTCGGAGTTCTTCGAAGAATAAAGGTCCCAAATGAAATTCACTGGAAAAAAACTACAGTCACAGAGTAAGCACTCACCAGACTGGTGTAGCTATGGGCTGGCCATTGAGACGTCATGTCTCCTATGAGGTGGATATCACGTATCAAAAAGCCTAGCGTGTGACGCCACCCGAATTGGATGCTTAAAAACAGTGGCTGGGACAAACCGCGGACGACAGGACGTTGTGCCGCAGCTTAAGGAAGTCCTATGCACTGGACTGTTATAGACTAAGTTCTTGTCAATTTATTGAAGACTAACGCTCCGGTTTCGCACGGGTGCAATGTAGATATAAAACTTCCTCTTGAATCTGTCTATTTATTAAAAAAACCCGCATCAAAATCCGTTGCGTAGTTTTAAAGATCTAAGCATACATAGAGACCAACAGCGGGAAGCGACTTTGTTTTTCAATATGCTATGTAGTGATGAAGAAAATATAAAAATCTTTTTTTTTTTTCCACTTTACAACTACTAAGTTCCTGCTTTCAATATAGCTGTGACAGGTATGGTGAACTGTGGTTAATATTTTGTGTGGTTATTGCTTTGTGTTGTATTGGGTTTTTTAATGTATTGTGTGTGTTTAATGTATCTCTCGTGTTATATAATGAACTCTGTGTGTATTAATGAATCCTTGTAACGTGAATAAATAAATAAATTATTATTATTAACCACGATCACCTACTTATACACTGAGCGCGTTAACGTCCTTGCTATAGCTATGAACCACAAACAAATCGGGCAACTTTAATGAAATTCAGGTATGTGTGACGCCTTTCGTATCAGTTGAAACAAAGAAGACATTCGTGAAACGTTAGTGTCTTTCCGTTTCCGAAAATGTATCCGCTGTAGGCGATTTAAACTATCCATGTAATTTAGGAAATGGTGTTACAGAATTTTATCACGCTATGTGTACTTTGTAGGTTAATTTTGGCTCAACAACTGTATTTGGTTGGACTAGCAGCTGGCTGGATCACTATAGAGCTACTCACTCGGCTAAGCTGGCTGATGCGTACCGCGGCCCTGTAAAACATAAGGCAAGGAAGGAACATGGAAGGGTTTTAGTCAGTACAAGTCTGACACTCCCTTCCGCAGAAAAGCTTCGTTGTAACTAACTGTCTAAGTTAGTTATTCGAAAAAGATTGCAGCTGCCTCTTTGACTACTAGCGTTACTACTGATCACAAAGTCCTGAATGCAATTGCCAGGTCGGACCAAGTGTTATTGGGTTTTTCCATCAAGAATGTCTACGTTTTTTTTTTCGTATTTGTAAACATCAAATGACACTCCATTCCGCTCTGGGCAGAGCGGAAGGGAGTATCAGACTTGTCCTGACTAAAACCCTCCCTTTGTGTTCCAGGAGTCCTTGCCCTTTGTGTTCCAGGGCCGCGGTATCTCTTTCGAACAGTCCCGCAGCCCTGGCAGTCCCACAGCCTTGGCAGATGTCTAAGTATCAGCCTGCAGCCTATAAATGCGCCTAGTTGATGGTGCAAAGAATTGATGGCTCCGTATTACATAAGAATTAGACATAACTGGCAAAATGTGTACCTCTACCTAAACTTTCGGGGACTACAGGTGTGATGATTGTCTAAAGGGTGTAAAAAGACTCTTAACAAAGCCTAAAGGCACTTGTTCTGCCCGCCATTGAGATATTTTTTAGTTCCAAAACCATACCTGGGAACTTTCTAGTTACAGAGATATTGGGGGTCAAAGTTCCAACATTTTTTTTAAATACATGTTTTAAAGTCAGATTTTTTCCTTAAACCCCCCCACGACCAAATTACTATTCAATCCATTCATCAGCACAATGTTTTGAGTGCGTAACATTGAGTCCTACCGTAAAACGTAATTTTTCACGCCAAAAATAAAGTCGTTTCCCAGCAATAATTTTTGCGTAGAGTTACTTACTTTGATGTACAGGGTGCTTGGTTGACGGCTTCATGAAAAGTCTGTTTACACCCTGTGTGTATGTAAATAGGAAATTTTGGGAAAAAAACCTAATGCCAATTTAAGCATCCTGTAATTATCTCTCTACAGGGCGAATTCCTCATCTCATAAAGAGATGAAACGAACATTAACACGAGTTACGGCGCGTTAACGATTTCAGATCATTAAAACCCATTTTTCTCACGACACTTAACAGTTAGTGTTTGGTTAACGTAGAAAGTATATTTCTTTAACAAGGTTACATTGGAACACGCTTTTAGATACATCACGCCTATAATCCCTAAAAGGTTATGCAGAGGTGTAACCTAACAGTACACTCACAGTTCGCCAGTTATATTTAAGTTACATATAATAGGGGGTGAGCCTATTGCCATCAACTGGGCACAAATCCAGACTCATAGAAAAACCTAAAATCACTTTGCCCGACCCGGGAATCGAACCCAGAACCTCATGCGCTACAGTCGCGCTTGCAACCGCTAGACCAACGAGGCAGTCTGTTAGTGTTTGGTTAACGTAGAAAGTATATTATTATAACAAGGTTACATCGGTACACGATTTATTATACCTTAATGCTTTATTACTTTACGAACTCCAAACAAGATACCGCGGCCCTGGAACACAAAGGGCAAGGAAAGAACAGGGATGGGTTTTAGTCAGTACAAGTCTGACCCTCCCTTCCGCTCAAGCCAGAGCGGGAGAAGTCATTTGATGACTCCCCATCCGAAAAAAAAAAGGCTACTGGCATTTATGGACGTACGATACTATTAAAAAGGTTCACACACACTCTCTACTACAAGGAGTTCGTTGCTAAATAATAACAGCCGCATGGCTCCATCTTCAGGTTAAGCCGCGTTTACCAAGGTTGATCCAAGAATGAGTGACCATCCAGTACATACCGAGTTTCATCCGTGCCTCGGAAAGCACGTTTAACCGATGGTCCCGTCATTTTGTAGATCTTTGACAGCCGTTACAGGTCAGTGACCCGAAAGTCTGACAGCTAGTCCTTCCAAGGGGGGTTTTATCCAGTTGTAACTGGTATTGATGACTGTGATGTATGTGTGTGTGTGTGTGTTTACTACCATCTCACTACTGGTCAAAAGTTTCCCCACTGTACCTTTTGACACCTCTCGATATAACCTTTTAAATTAATTAGTTTACCTACAGAAACACTACTTTGATTTAAAATAATAGTGCTCAAGATAGTAAAAAGATAGATAGAAAAGATAGGATGAATGATCCCCAGTAATATGAGGCGCTGCTCTCCGCTGAACGGTCGCCAAAAGAAAATAAGATTTTTCTTTTACACTTTTTCCAATCAACTTGCAAATTAAATTTATAAAAAGTCTCATTACTTTAAAGTAATGCAATTATGTGCAGTGTTGTGGTAACTATAAATGATAAATCTGGTAATATCAGGTGATATAACCAAATAGCTCTACATTATTATGAACAATCGAGGACACTCTCGCCTGATCACCGCTAAGCTCATTTTTGCTTGCACTCACAACATGATGCGCTTTCTAGCCGGGTGGGGCGCCTCCGCGTGATTCAAGCGAATTTGTTTTTAAATGATCAGGCGGAAAAGGCAGCGACTGCACATAATGATGTATGTGCTCACTGAAGGTAGACAATTTTTCACCTTATATCCTAAGCCATACGGTTCAAAACTGATCGACCGTCAGTAAGCACGGCAGTACAGTCACTTTTATAATTAATTAACATCAAATTCAAACAATCATTTGATAGTTTCTTGTGATTAGATTCGTCGCAGTGTATAACAAGACCGTTAACGAAGCCGAAAAGCAATTGTTCTCCCCGCCATACTGAGAAACCTTCTAGTTACGGAGATATCGGGGTTTTTTTTTTTTTACGGATGGGAAATCAAATGACTTCTCCCGCTCTGGGCAGAGCGGAAGGGAGTGTCAGACTTGTACTGACTAAAACCCATTCATGTTCCTTCCTTGCCCTTTGTGTTCCAGGGCCGCGGTATCTCTTTCGAACAGTCCCGCAGCCCTAAATAGGTAACGCACACAAAACATTATGCTGATGGATGCAGTGAATAAATAGTACGGGGGTCGTGAAAGTGTTTAAAGTAAAATTCTTACCTTAAAAACATGCATTTAAAAAAAAACTTTTACATATTGGGGGTCAATGTTTTTTTTTTTAATAAATGTTTTTAAGGTAAGAATTTTACTTTAAACACTTCCATGAACCCCGTACTATTCACTGCATCCATGAGCATATTGTTTTGAGTGCGTTACAGTACATTGAGTTCTACGGGAAACGTAGGTAATTTTTCACCCCAATAAAAAGAGTCGTTTCCCAGCAATAATTTTTGCGTTAAGTTACTAAGTTTGATGTACTATTTGGTTGACGACTTCGTGAAGGTCCGTCTACATCATGTCTGGTAAAAAATTCAAATTCAAACAAAAATTTCAAGCATGCCTGAGAGATATTTCTTGACGGCATGTAAAGCCAAGTTAGAGGCCCACGGGTGACATAAATACTCCGACACCAGGTTGGGTACTAACCATACCATAAAGAAGAAGTTTAGCCAATTTCAAAATTTTCTATAAAATACATGCTTTTCTGATGTCCATCGACTGGCCAACTCAATTTTGACAATTTGAAATTAGGGGTCGTCAAGTTCTACTGAACAAAAATCGCAAGCATGCAGTACACAAACGATCAGTGTTATAAGTAAGTGTGGTTATTCATTTTGATCCACCTCTCAAGGTAAGACATCGGTTACCTGTATCCCGAGAGAGTCATTATAATTAGTACATACCAAGCTAATTTTCTTCTAAAAGAAAGGCGTATGTGCAAAATTATTTGTTAGGGGCTCATAGTATGACCTAGTTTAATATGCAAAGCACGGAGTTAATAAAATACATTAAAGTCCATAAGCTAAGCACGGAGACGATCGATGTTCTAATTTTAACTTACCAACAACTTGTAGACATATTGCATAAAAAAATACCTTACTCTAGTAGTTTTTTTTTTTCATACTAACTGCAATGGTAACATATAAAAAAAAAATCTTTAGTATATGGTAGTTTTGATTTTTGTATACTAAAACTTATATATATATTTCCCGGGATAATTTCTCTATAATATAGAGAAGATCGCATCAAAATCCGTCACGTTACTTCGTAAAGTTATGGTTAAAACCCATAGACATGTGATACGGCAATAGGGCGCGGGTCTATTGCCATCAACCGGTGGGTATAAAACAAACGTGGCGTACGACGAACATGCTATGGACATAGAAGATAGGTAGTTGTGTTGTCGAGTCAAATTCAATTGTATATATGTTTCGTGTACGTTGTGTATTGGTGCTGGGTCTTCTGAGGCCCTAGCACGATCACTTGGTGTATATGAAACGTAAATACGTCGATTTTTCAATCGAAAATTCAATTATCCTATAGTATTTTAGTTGAATTGTTTGCAAAAAGTACAATCAGTATCATCCATGGATATGAATCATCTGTCTAACCTTTTCCCAGCTATGTTGGAGTCGGCTTCCAGCCTTACCGTATGCAGCTGAATACCAAGATTTTAAATCGAGCGACTGCCTATCTGAATTCCACAACCCAGTTAATACTGAGTAATAAGAAACCTCTTGGTAAGACTGGTTGTCAGACTTTTTGGCCACTAACCACCTGTAACGACTGTCAAAGATGTACAAATGACAGCCGGGACCAACGGCTTAACGTGCTTTTCGAAGCACGGAGGAAACTCGGTATGTATACTCGGTAATAGGTGGTCACCCATCCACAGAACAACCTAGGTAAGCACGGCTTAACCTAATGATCGATCCGAATGGCTGTTATTATTTTTCCACGAGCTCCACATCCATAGATATGAATAAATTCTTAAAATTATGAAAATTATATAAATGTAAAACAATTATTCCCTAGTCATTTTTTAAATCGACATATTTACGTTACGTTTGCACAGTGCGCTCGTGGTACCCCTAGTTCATTTACAAACTCCAAGCAGCTTCTGAGAAATTCCTAATGAATTAGTATTTTTGTATTGTTACTTTATAAAAGCTCACATTATGCTGTATGTTGCACTGAGCTGCTCTTAATGCTTGAAATGAAAAATATTTTTCTTGTGATTTCTAAGAATTTAATTGTATTCTTCAATTTAGAATACACGGTTTTCTGTTCATAATTTTCTTTTGATAATCTAAGAATTCTGATTGAAAGACTTTTAATCCTGATTTCAGGATATTCTTATTTATCAGCATTTTATTTGATTTTAAAAGAAAATGAGCAACAGATAATAAATTAGTTCAAAATTCCATCAAAGATTTTATTTATCTTATTTATTTATTTTTCAAAAACATTCCTAGCATCACAGGAAATTCCGAATGCGGAGCGTGGTCCTTAATTTAACTATCTTATACTAGTAAAATAAATATCTAAGATAGATGAATACGCAAAACTCGTTACGAAGAAAACGGTTTGTATGTTGCTGCTATATTTGAATAACAATAGTTTTTTTTTTTATTTGATAAAAGGTCTTCTTTGACAAACGACGGTAAGCACAACATATTTCTTATTTTTAACATAACGCCAATAACGAAGTACACATACAAATAAGTAGAATGGGACTTCGGAAGTTTCAACACTTTTCGTTACATATCCATCTGGCAAGATGATTTAAGAGCCTATTATTATTTTTCAGTCAAACAACAACGTTAAAATATTCAGTCACATTTCAATTAGTAGGCTGTGTACAATTGAAATGTCCCTGATGATGTGATTGTTTTATTTCAACCTCAAAGTTTCAAGTGTTTTTTTGATTTTTTTTTATTTAATATCTTTGGTGAAATTTTTCAGAAAGGTCAGGTGCGTAGTACTCGCTACTACGCACCTGACCATACGATCATCGATCCTGATAATACGGATATATGAACTATCTATAATTTCAGGATATATGAACGAGAGCGATGTAAAATAAGTTAATAAGGATCATGGTGGGTAGTTTTCTATAATTTCTACTTACCACACTTATGGGAGAAAGCTGTGAGTTTATATATTTAAACGAGTCATTCTATCTGAAAATATTCTTCATAATTTTCACCTACCGCATCACCTGCCAAGCCTTTTCCCAACTCCGCTGGGGTCGGCTTCCAGTCTAACCGGATGCAGCTGAATACCAGTATTTTACACGCTGCGACTCTCCATCTGACCTTCACAACCGAGTTAGTACTAAATAATACGCTACCCCTTTGTAAACTGCCTACCAACTGAGAGGTCCCCGAAATATTTTTATTTACCCAGACCGCATTGTCCTTGATGTTACATCATGCAAATAATATAATTCTTCAAGCGTCAGCGGGATCCTTTACAAATATGGAGAGATGGGAACTTTTGACCCTTGGATGTCAAATATTGGTCAGGAGACTTAAAGTCCGAAGTATAGGGACTACTGTATGTTTTGTAATCGCAAACATAGACCACGTATGTGACGAGGAGATTTGTTCATTTTTTATTTTGTTTTATTGAACAAAATATAAAGTACCTATATTGTATTATGGAGCTTTCGTTGTTTCATTTTTTTTAATAAGTTGAATGTAGTAGTAAGACGATTGCGTGTTTTTATAACAAGTGCGGACGCTTTTATGAGTTGTACGTAATAACTACTGGCTTGAATAAAACATGAATAATATTTGATATAATTTTAAAACACAGTTTTGTAGTCGTATAATAGTTGGAAGTATTTATTTTAGTATTGTATTAAACATTCAATATTAATTAATTCATTCACTCACCTGTAATTTTTAAATCCATTTACAAAATCACTTACACTTTATTATTTACAAAGTTTCCAAGCAACTACTACATACAACAATCATTAAGTTAAACTAAAAAGAAACAAACTTCAAAGTTTACAAGACACTCACTTAAATTAATGTTTTATTCCGTACATAATCATAATTTTATATACAAGGTGTATTACACTTTTAAACGTATCGTTGACAGTTCGTCACGCGCGCGCGAAATGCCAAAAGAGGCAGCGAAAACCAGTAGCAACCGGTTCAAGCTGGACGGCGTACGGCCAATTACTGAGGACTGCACGCAAGCCCGCGCTAAACGCGGCACTGCGCATGCTCCAACCCGATTGACACCCGCCAAGCTTATACACTAATACAACAGGAGAGAATATTCATAAGTTAGTTTTTAGTTTTGTTTAGAATGTTCCTCGCGGGATCCGAATAGGTCGTCGAGTTTGCGAAATCAAAACAAACGATAAACTGAATGGGAATAAGCCCGAATGGGACCTGTTTGTATTTATGCCTTCATTTATTATTTTAACGAAATTTTATTTACGTTGATAGAGAAAAGGTACTCTGAAGGTTTTAAAAATCTCTTGTAGAGTTAGTTTAACGTTATTTTCTTGTAAATATTTTCTAACTTTAAAAAAAAAATGGCTGCGCTAAGGTACTTGTTTTATAACTTGATAATATAATTGTTTTGCGTAAAAATATGCGTTTTTACGGTTCCGTACCCAAAGGGTAAAACGGGACCCTATTACTAAGACTTTGCTGTTTGTCTGTTGTCCCTCTGTTACCAGGCTGTATCTCATGAACCGTGATGGAGATCGTGGCAAAATAATAACTGCCGCTCGGGTCGATCTTTAGGTTAAGCCGTGCTTGCCTAGGTTGGTCCGTGGATGGGTGACCACCCAATACATGCCGAGTTTCCTCCGTGCCTCGGAAGGCACGCTAAGCTGTTTGTCCCGGCTGTCATTAGCACATCTTTGACAGTCGTTACAGGTAGTCAGTGGCCAAAAAAGTCTGTGGTTGTCAGACTTTTTTGGCCACTGACTACCTGTAACGACTGTCAAAGATGTACAAATAACAGCCGGCTGTTATTGTTTTGCCACGGGCTCCTATTTTGCCTCATTGTTTAAGTTGTTGCTAAATTTAAAAATAATATCCAAAGATTGAAGATACGGCTGTTGTGTTATTGTGATAAGTCTTACCAAGAGGTATCGTATTACCCAGTACTAACTGGGTTGTGGAGGTCAGATAGGCAGTCGCTCCATGTAAAATACTGGTATTCAGCTGCATTCGGTTAGACTGGAAGCCGACCCCAACATAGTTGGGAAAAGGCTAGGCAGATGATGATGATCTCATGAACCGTGATAGCTAGACAGTTGAAATTTTCACAGATGATGTATTTCTGTTGCCGCTACAACTAAAAATATAAGTTATTTAATAATTAAAGGGGGCTCCTACTTTAATTTTAACAAATATATATATAATCAAGAAACGTGTTTTTTTTCGGTTTATGGTACGCAACCCTTCGTGCGCGAATCCGACTCGCACTTGGCCAGTTTTTTTATAATAGTTAAGAATTCACCTGTTGGGCATTTTTAGCTATTGTAGAATAATGACAAAATAAAAATGCCCAATTCAACCTCATTTTATTACACTCAATAGAGACCACCATCAAGAAAGACCGCTTAATTCATTGACTTACCCAAATCGGTATTAATACACCCGATGGGACATCTTCAAATCGCTAAAAGCTTAACATCCATCCCCTTTTATCAGAACGATTGTAGAAAACCACTCAACCCTTTTAAACCCCAATCTGAAGTGCGTCCGGTCGTTAGTAGACATTAATGGAATTCAACCGGTTACTCTGCCGTGAAAATAACAAGGAGGTAGGATTTCATAAGCCCAATCTGTTGTTCTCGCAGCGATAACAATGTTAGGCGACAACATGCAAATTGTACGGAACTTTTGTTTTACAATCAAACGAACAGATTTGAAGGTTGAAGGGTTTCGGTGGAAGTGGATTAATGATTAACTGTACCTGATTAATCATTCGTTGTAAAATAAAAACGTTTTTGCATAAATACTTTAAACAGGATTTGCAATCAGCCTTTATACACGATGTTCGGATTTGAACAAAAAATAAAAATGAACAACCGCGTACAAGTAATCTTTGAAATGTTTTTATAATTTTTTACACGAGTTTGCCGTTTTTCACAGCACTTTCCTAAAATGTGTATTATTTTTAAGGCGTCCCGTATTAAAAATAAACATTAAATTAATTTATTTCATTTACATTTTTTTTTTGGTAAGAAATTCTGTGTTTTCAACTTCAAGGTCAAACGTGATCTTTTGATTATTAATTCATTTGTAAATTGACATAACGGAAATTGAGAGGTAATAATTTGACAAAATAAACTAGAACATTTACCTTTTCCTTTTGCTAGTTCATGATGCATCACAACCTTAAATAAAACTGTTTAAAACAGCAATAAACTACTAAGTTTAAATATTGCAATAGCCTAAACGTGAAGAATTGCAGGCCGTCGGGAGCGCCCACCGTACTCATCCATATTACTTACTCCATTCTTACGGCTTTCACGGATAAGGTAGCTTTTGTTTATTTTTATGGTGTACGGTGGTGGTGTTTAGTGTCTTACAGGTCAAATGAACATGTTTGAGTTAGACAAAGGTTCATTCAAACAAACTGATAAGCGATAATCAGACAAGTCGACATTTTTAAAAGTTTCTGTCCCACATTTTTCGCTTTATGAAACAGTACTTGGCGTGAAAATGTATATCCTTTTTTTTAGTTATTTAACTAAAATTCAGGTGCTTTGAGCCTCAGGCGGAGAATATTTTGGCATGAATTGAAAGGGATATACTGGTATACTTATGTCACATAATTTAAGTTTTTAATAATCCTACTAATATTATTAATGCGAAAGTTTGTGAGGATTTTCGTAGCTCTTTCACGCAATACTACTGAACGGATTTGGATGAAATTTTGCAAACAGATAGTTTATAACCTGGATTAATACATATACATTTTATCTCGGTTGTATGATCCTGTGGGACAATAAACGAATTCTACGCGGGCGAAGCCGCGAAACATAAGCTAGTGCGAAGTAAGTTGAGTTGATTATGTAATTAAAAAATATTTGTGTGTACCAGAGTACACAGGTAAGAAGTGAAACTTCTTTACGACATATCATTTTTCTACTATTTGCAACTTCACGAAAATGGGGTAGATAAGGCTTAAGCCTTAAGAAAAACAATTTTTTCCGTATTAAATTAAAGCTATTTTATTATTATAGACATGCATACAATTAATGAGTAATTTATTTTATCATTGTTCTTATTATAATATCATTGCTATTGTTGTATTTCATCAATACATTATACATTATATTCTTTACGTCAAAAAAAGCAACATGGCGCGTAACCGAAAAACGTGACGATTTTTAAAAAAAATCTCCCATACGTCGATAAAGAAGTTTCACTTCAAA
This sequence comes from Lycophotia porphyrea, assembly GCA_950005105.1. Lineage (NCBI taxonomy): Eukaryota > Metazoa > Arthropoda > Insecta > Lepidoptera > Noctuidae > Lycophotia > Lycophotia porphyrea. The sequence goes on from OX465392.1 coordinate 1,838,148, forward strand.
AATTGCAGTTGAAAATAAGTGTTCTTCTTAAGAAAGAGGGGGAGAGAGTAAAATAAAATAAATCCAAGCTCATAATAACTTAAAATGGTGTTAACAAGCCATGAACTGTCATGTAAAAACCGTTGCTCCCTGTCTAACAAACGTCAAAAATTTAAATTTTAACGAGCGTGACTTACTTATAAACTGGAAATGATTTACGCGTATTGAGGAGGTCCTGTATTATATTATTATTTAAGAACCACGATGCTTAGAATCTAGACATAAGTTACTAGTGTAGTCTAAAGTGTAATGTAGGGTATTTCTTAGTTGTGTTCCTATATAAGACTAACGACCACCCGCGGCGATTTAGTCAGTAAATGTCTACCGAACAAACCGCTTGATTGACTCCCCAATATCACATAAAGAATTTTAATATCCAAAATTGAATAAAGTTTTTGTATTTAGGTTAGTTTCAAAGAAAATTATTTCTATTGCTCTGCCACGAAACGGTTAGGGAGAGTTGTACTTAGTACATCCACTTTTCACTAATTGTGGTTAAGTCATATGTAATAGGGGTGAATCGGGCAAATGTCTCTGGGTTGCTTGTGAGAAATTCCATTTGGAAATAAAAAAACCAGATTCACTTTTATGACTTCTAAATAGAACCTTAGTGCTAATAAGGACATTTATAAAATTAGGCATTTAGTTGGTATTTCAATGTTTTGAGTGTTCAAACTGACTTCATTGTTTAGCTAAAGAAAATTATACAAACATTAATCATTATTTATTTTCTCTCTTGACATAACACAACTCACTTATTTCCATTTCTTTGTCACCTGAACATTTGTTAATTTATGTGACATAAATAAAAATACTAGGAAAAAAGCATCCATTCTTATTATGTCGGAAAACGTCAACTGCTGAACTTGGCCCCTGAAGACTGGACTGAAAGGAAAAATAATAATTATGACAAAGAAATAAAATGTTTATTCAACCTTATTGTACTGGAAATAATATACACATTATAATTGAAGACAAGATAAGACTAAATAGATAGTATAAACGCCTTTTAATGTTTCCACTGCTGGGACACAGGCCTCCTCTCTATAAGAGGGAGTTAGCCGTAATCCTCCACGTGAGTGCGATGTCTCGTCAAGTATTCGAATGAATCCATGAAATGGTCAAGATATATGATATCCTTCACCATTAAGAGTGGGACTGGGCTGTCCATGTCTGCCGTATGCCCGACGAGCTGAAGGCTAAAATAACCACGATATGGAGCCCTGACACAGCCAGAAGGCGACGCGGTAGACCTCGCTGGAGGTTGCAAGACGAGCTGGACAGAATCAACGTCCAGTGGTCCACATTGGCCCTGGATCGAAGGATTTGGAAGTCATAGGTAGTGGCCTTTGTCCAATAGTGGGATGCCGGAACAGTAACAGTAATCGTTTTGATATCTGCAATGTTAAAATAAGTAACACAAAGTACACCTTCTTGGTGCGAGCCTAAAACCTACATCTCGCCCAACTCGATAAGTTCTATAGTAATGGGCCACCACGGCTCAATGAGTAGGTGCTTCTGGTGCTCTCTTTAATTTGTTTTCCTGAGTGACACAGGGCTAGTAATAGCCTTTTAGCCAAAGAACATGCTAATCGATGTAATAGGGTATTACGTCGATACCTAATTGATTGCTTAGCAAACAGATTCCTGTTTCTTCAACATAAAAACATATGTACATACGAGTAAATATATACTCATAAAACAATAGCTTGATTGATCGATTATATTATTATATTCCAAGGCTTTTTTCCTGTGTCGTTTCCATTTACATAATACATATTTAATTCGATGAAAAGGTATACATACATTACCCGCAGGTTCGAGACAGAAAAAACCGAAATAAATTTTAAATATTTTGTTCTGAATTTGGATAATTATTAAAGTGGAAAATTGAAATTGGGCTGTAATTAACATACTTGAAAATGTATTCATTAGTTAATAATTAAAATAAACAGTGAGTTTCTGGGAGATGTTGTTTTTATGCAGTTCTTTCGGTATTTTTATGGTTCCGTACCTCAAAAGGTAAAAAGGAACCCTTATAAGATCACTCTCTTGTCTGTCTGTCGCCGGGACCAAGAGTTTAATGTGCTTTCCAAAATATGGGGGATCTCCCGCCACCCATCTATCCTAATTTTGTGGCTGTTATAATTTCAACAGGAGCCCAATAGAAAACATCAAATTACTATTTAAAATGTTAGGTCACATCAAACCTTGTATCTTTGTATATGCCACGGTAATGGTACTAAATCTGTATTATCCAGACATCGGGAAAATCGTTTTTACTGAAATGACACGGATCATTGCAAAGCTCAAAATAAACCTTAAATGTACGACCGATTTGTGACTAACTTTTCAGCCTTACGATTATGCATTGATTTCACGCACTCTAAACTAAACATAATCGCAGAACGGATGGGCGATGGCGCCCTAATTTTCTGGAGTGTCGACCACGTAACGGAAAGCGAAGATCTTCCATATGTTGGATCCGATATCCTAGTGAAAGCCGCGGGCATACGCTGGACACGAGAAACACAAGACCGACAAATGTGACGACGCTTGGGGTTGAGTTTTGTTCAGTAGTAGTCGTCAGGAAAATAGTAAGTTAAAAACTCGGTAGTTTAAAAAAACGGGTTGCACTCCGGGAGTGTCGGCAGAAGTGAAAACTTGAAACAACGCCATCTTGCTTAAATATCGAAAATTTCTGCAAGAATGAAAGATGTCGCGAACGAAACAATGCCATCTAGCTTAAACTACACGCACACTCGCGCAAGCGCCCTGCGCCGCCGATTCGATCTGACGATCTGACGCGAGTTTACCAGTTTAACTCATCCCAAAAAGTGCACAACGCTGCTAAAGAAGTTTTCACTTCAAAAAAAAACTATTGCTCTGATTTCCACCGACACAAAATTTCCGCTTCACTTGCTTCTCTTAAATGTCACCCGTCTGCGCTAAACCTTATTATTAAAGCATCAGAAGCTAAATGTACTACTCATTAACAAGTTAAGTGTAAGACGTACTTTCTGTACTCGGATGTAAGTACAAGATTATAAGCAGCACAGTCTCATAGAGACCTAATTTTATGGGAGCCAGCGTTACATGCGTGCCTTGATAAACAGTATAAGGATAAAATGTTAGGGTTTGTTGCTAAGTTTCTATTTGTACAACACATAAGACGTCTGTGTGTTTCTGTTTTAATATTTCGGCTTTGCCTCGTTGGGTTAGTGGTCGCACGCGCGACGGCTGAGCATGAGGTCCTGGGTTCAATTCCCGGGTCGGGAAAACTGTTATTGGATTTTCATTTGGAATTTTCTGTAGCAGTCACGGAGTGGAATTGTGCTCGGTTGATGGCAATAGGTTCTCCCCAATTACATGGGACTTGAATATAACCGGCGAAATGTGGGTGTACTATGGTGTACATCGCTGCCTAACCTACGAAAATTACAGGTGTGATGTTATGTTATGTAATATTACGACTGTTAAAATAATACTTTTTGTTGGAGGATGTAACCATGTTTTTAAAATCCATCAATGTTTTTCCGGATTATTTTTTTATAAAATACAAGAGAAAGCGTTGGTTTTACATGAGGATTATTTTATCCATCCAATATTTTCTTGTTTTATTTTTTCTTACCTCGAATCCTCCGTATTATACTAAGAGTTAATTCTTTCCTTATCCTATTTCCTGCGTACTCCGCCTTGTTACGTAACCCTCTTTTCGTTGAAGCTGTTTTATTCAGTTGTGTTCTATTCTGATATTATTATTTCTTAAAATTGTACATAATTACTGATAACGAGAATTATACTACTAATGCGAACGTTTGTTAGGATGGATGTTTGTTACTTTTTTACGCAAAAACTCCTTCATACATTTGGATGAAATTGGACACAGATAGTTTATAACCAGGATTAACACGTAGGATATTTTTTAGGATAGGATACTGCCTCGTTGGTATAGTAGTCGCAATCGCGACTGCTGAGCTTAAGGTCCTGGGTTCGATTCCAGGGTCAGGCAAATTGTTATTTTTCCATCAGGAATTTCTCAGTAGCAGCCACGGAGTTTGGATTTCCGGTTGATGGTACTAGGCTTGCCCCATTATTACATGGGACTTAAACATAACTTGCGAAATGTGGGTGTACTATTAGGTACATCTCAGCCTAACCTTTCGGGGATGACAGGCGTGATTTTATGTTATGATACTTTTTATTCTAGTAGTAAAATCTCCTGAGACAATTATCGAACTCCGTGTGGGTGAAACCGCCGGCCGAAGTTCATTACTGATAACGAGGGTCTGTTGAAGTTTAAGGAGGATATACTGCTACTGTACTGATACTGTTAGCCTACGTTCCACTGCTGGGCAAAGGCCTCTCCCCATGACTTCCAGTTGTTTCGATCCAGGGCTAATGTGTAAATGTAATGTAAAGCTAATGTATAGGGTGTAAAAAGTCTCTTAACGAAGCCGAAAGGTACTAGTTTTTCCCATCCTTTGCGATATTTTTTTTGTTCTAGAACCTTCTAGTTAATGAGATATTGGGGGTCAAAGTTCCAACTTTTTCACAAGTTTTTTTTTTAAATACATGTATTGAATGTAAGATATTTACTTTAAACACTTTCACGGCCCCTTACTATTCAATCCATCCATCAGCACAATGCTTTAAGAGCGTTACATTGAATCCTGCCATAAAACGAGATTTTTCAGCCCATAAAAAAGTCGTTTCCCAGCACTAAATTTTGTATTTTCGTAAAGTTACTGTACTTGATGTACGGTGGGCTGCATCAGTTGGGTACCCCAGTTGGGAATGCTTTACGCACATCGTGACGCTGACTGTACATAATGCTTGGTTGACGGCTTCGTGAAGAGTCTGTTTACACCCTGTAGTTATGTTTCAGGCTACGTCTTAACCATGTGGTCAATCGGCGGACTTGAACACGTGGTTGCGCTAAGCCAGCAATCCTAGATCGATTATTAAACGACGACAGGCTTTTAGGTGACCACGATTTTCGTAGCCGCGTAGCATTGTCTACGAATTTCGTAGGCACGTAGCACTAGCTACGAGTTTACAAGAATTTAATAAATTTCTTTGTCCGTAAAATAATAACTCATTAAATGGCTGCCCACGTAATGTTTCGTATTAACCTAGAATAACAATTGACGTACATTTTCATATTCGGATAAATACATTTTCTTAGAAATAAAACTTTTATAACATCACCCGAAGGTGTCGAATTATGTGCCTATTTTGGTCTGTAATTACTCGTTCGTAATACATCGTTAGAACTATTTTCGGAAAGTTGACATTAATATTTGTTGTATTTTGAAGTTTGAACAATGATATTGTTTTTTTTTTGTTTCTACTTCATTAATTCGGATTTAATTCATATTTAATGGAAGGTTTGTTTTGGTATTGCCTGTTATGAATTCTAAAGTAAGATATTGTAATCATCTTCGGCATGGTTGTTTCTTGCTAAGAATAGAGAATGTCCAGTCCAAACCAGCAACTGGCGAAACCGTTTGGGTACACCCCTGCCTAATCCTGTGGGAATTCCAGGCGTGGTGTTGTGTGTATTAAATATTTTGAAGTTATACTTCTTTTGGCGCGTTAGGAGAAAATGATAAGTAAATTTTTACGATGCGCGCGCACAACGTCACGAAAAACCGACACCCTGAAGTTAGCTAGTCAACATACACCCTGAAGTTAGATTAGTGTCAGATATTGAAAAGCCTAGGTTATTATTTTTAATCTACTGCTGGAGCTAGGAGGTTAGGTTGTATAGGTAATTGATATTAGACCTTGTTTCTACAAATGTAGAATAAGGCGAAAGATAAAATTTTTAAAAAGATTTTTATCTTGTTACGCCAAAGAAGTATAACTTCTAACGCGTGTACATAAGTACACACACACTTTTTTTTGATACAATTATATTGACGACTCAATAGCAACAATAAACTCGAAAAACAGGCCCCAGATTTAAAACAAAATTCAACACAACAATAAAGCACATTTATCCACAGACACACTCAACATCGATATCTCCAAACTAGGGTTGCCACACAAACTTAAAAATAAAGCAATAAAATATTCAAACACGTGAACAAGGGAGTTATCTTTTCGTTTAACCAAGTGTTGAGGTCGGAACGATATGTTATTTTAGGCTGTTGCTACCCCTACCGACTAAAGTACCTACCGAGCGAGGCGTGATACGGAAAATTGGATTTAGAGACCCTCTGTGCACTGCAATTGGATTACCATCGCCTGCTGTGGAGCTTTTGATATAATATTATTATATAATATAATAATCTCATGTCATTTTTGGCGTTAAGCCGTTGGTCCCGGCTGTCATTTGAAGATCTTTGACAGTCGTTAAAGTAGTCAGTGGCCCAAAAAGTCTGACAACCAGTCTTACCAAGGGGTATCGTATTTCCCAGTAGTAACTGGGTTGTGGAGGTCAGATAGGCAGTCGCTCCATGTAAATTACTGGTATTCAGCTGCATCCGGTTAGACTGGAAGCCGACCCCAACATAGTTGGGAAAAGGCTAGGCAAGATGATGATGTCATTTTTGGTATTAACTCCTACGGTATGTGATGTTTTGATTGACAGATTGTTTAATAAAATTCACAATTGATGATACATGATAAATAGACTAAATATAAACCTTGATGGCTAACCATCTATATAGGCTTTTTTTTTGTACACACGCCCATTACCACAAGTAAATGTTTTTTGTCTTTTGCTCAACGCAGTTTTTTTAAATACATTTGCAAAATTTTATGTGAATGCGCAGTTGCACAACATATTTTTCGTTCTTTATTTGATGTTGTGAGGAAAATGATGATGGATGTGCTAGGACTGACTGCTTGTTAAGCAGTAATTATTATTTTCCAGTTCATAACTAGTCGAGTAAATTACAAAAAAAAACTATTGAAAAAACTGAAAATATAAGGATGTCTATTTTCTAAACAAATTGCAAAGGCGTAATTGAAACATTGTCTCCCCTTATATTTATTCGATTACACTACAATTTTAACTACAGAAAATTTCGGAAATATAAAAAAGTTACGAAGCCATGGCCAAAGCAATCGCCCTGCGAAAGTGAACTTGACGAGAGATCGATTCCAATTCTATGCAATTTTAATATTTCTGCTCTAGGAAACGATATTTTAACTTAGTTCTGATTTAATTTAATATTAAAAGGTTGTGTAAAGTTAAATTAAAACCTGGACGATACCGATATAACAGTATTCAGACTTTTAGGTTTTTGTCGTCGCGCGACGAGAGTGAATTTGCCGACTACCAAGTTCGTGTCTGCTACGGCGTAGCTCAGTACTACGTCGTAGCACGAAGCTACGTCGTAGCAATATTCAAAACCTTTTACGAATATTTGACCCTCATAATGTTGGGTGGCAACTGCATGTCATAGAGGAAGAAAATCACCGTCGATGCAGTCCGGAAGTTGCTAGCAAGGCAACTTGGAAGCTTTTCTTAGAGATTGGTTGAGGAGTTGGACGGAATATTGTTTTGAAGACGGACTGCTGCAAGAGTTATTTATGAACTTGAACTTGCATGATTTTTTTAGATACTCTCGATTGTACTGTCTAATTGTGATAAAAAATTCTACAATATAAATAATAATTTTATATGTTTAAATGTTTTTGTATACTTTTTTTTTTTTGATATTTTAAAATGTATAAAATAAGAAAAATGATAAATAAATGAAACTTATATAAATAATATAATGCAGTATTATGTTTCATATTTCTTTTGTCTCAGATAGTCAATTTTAAATGGTAAATATTTAATATCAATCCATCGACATTTCATACATAAGGCATTTACTTACTCACAATAGAACCTTATCGCAATGAACGTTACTATTAGTATAATTAATTTGTCTAATGGACTCTTACATTACTTTCCATCAAGTAAATAACTTGGGGAATGAAAATGAATACAATGTAATATAAGAAAATATGACGTATTAGCTTTGAATGCCCGCGGCTTCGAACGGGAATTGTCCAAGGGAACTTACTTCTGGGATAGTAAATATATAGTTATAAGCTTCATCATCATCATCTGCCTAGCCTTTTCTCAACTATGTTGGCGTCGGCTTCCAGTCTAACCGGATGCAGCTGAATACCAGTATTTTACATGGAGCGACTGCCTATCTGACCTCCACAACCCAGTTACTACTGGGAAATACGATACCCCTTGGTAAGTTGTCAGACTTACCAAGGGGTAAGTCTGACAACCAGTCTTATATAGTTATAAGCTTAACCAGTCTATAATCTGTCTCTGTGCCAAGTTTCATCTAGATCTGTTCAGCCGTTCTGGCTTGATTGAGTAACAAACATTCATTCAACCAAACTTTCACATTTATAATAGTTTACGTAAGATAACGGGGTGGACACCGTTACCAAATTTTCAGTACATCAGTACACACACATCACATCACATCAGCACATGGAAATTTTTCATCGGTTATTTTAAAAAAAATCACGCCCCGCATGCCCTGCGCAACATGCGCGCCCATCTACGTGATTTTCGGAGCCCTATTTGACTCTATTGGGAGGTGATTTTGAAAAATCTGTTATAAACGTTTTTCATAATTTTAACTGAAGAGTGTGTATACAAATTTTCAAGTCAATCGACCCCGAAAGTAAAAAGTTTCACAGAAAATTCAACACCCCATTTTACCCTGTTAGGGGTGGAATTTCGAAAAACCCTTTCTTAGTGAATACCTACTCTTCACAAAGAATACACCCTCCAAATTTCATGTCTCTAGGACCAGTAGTTTAGGCTATGTGTTGATATATCAGTTAGTCAGTCAGTCAGGACTTTGAATATTATATGTGAAAGATAGATATACCACAATTATGCAATCATTCGTAAATATTAAATATGGTGACATATTTTGAGAGCTATCTCTTTTTAAAAATCAAATAAACTTTGGGTACTCTTGAGGTACTATCTCTTGAGGTACTTTAAGTTTGGTTTAGATATTTAAAATACCTACTAAATGTAATGTCGATTTTTTTTATAGTTGATAAGATGTCTTCAACTTGTTCTCTCTAGACTAACTAAATGTCCCTTGCTAATATCAAACAATGCTGATTTTGTTTAAGTAAATACATTCGAGCTTCATCATCATCATCATCATCATTATCAGCCTGTAATGTTCCCACTGCTGGTACACTGGGAGGCCTCCTCTCTATGAGAGGGAATGGGTTATAATCCACCACGATTCGAGCTAATTACAATTTATCTTATGGCCCATTCAACCTTCGTAACATCAACGCCCAAGTTCTATTAATAACTGATATCAAACTAAGTTCTCAATTTTTTGTCTGTAGCGCTGTCAAAATGTAGTTCAAAAAACAATAAATAGCTGGAAGATCTGTCTTAGACTTAAAGTTGGAACGCAAATTGTTATTTGAAAAAAAAAAAACTGTTTATCAAAACTTGATGCCTGTTTGATACCGCAACTCAAGTTTGTTTCTACCGTCTCTCCATTGAAGTTACAAGTTGAAGTTTGACAAAATTACACTATGATTAGTGTTTAACATTGAGTTATTTGTCACATACATTCATACATACATAAACTCACGCCCTTTTCCCATGGGGGTAGGCAGAAACCACAGAACGCCACCTGCTACGATCCTTACATACTCCTTTTGCCTCGTCCACGTTCATACATCTGGTCATACACGCACGCCGGTTGCGAGTACTACGCACCTGACCTTTCTGAAGAACCTCACCAATGAGGTCAGCGTATGTTATTTGTCACCTTGTATTTATATTGATGTACGAGTAATTAGTTGTATCATTTAAATTTAATTGTGCTTCTGTGTGTTGTACTATGTTTTTTGTGATGTTTTATCTATTTATTTTATAAACTAAATAACCGGTAAACAGAAACAGCTTCTTCTTCTTTTGACTTACTCTCACACGCACTGCGTTTGTCTTGACGATAAATCCATTTCACAGTTTGGTCCCGTAAGTGGACCCAGTTGCAGGTAAACGGACCCCTGAGACACTCCAACAGGTGAGCCATTGTTTGATACAGAGTGTGGTCAGACACTTCAGTACATTAATTGTAAGACTCCGGTGTCTGCAGCCGGTACGAAATTCAGAACCATGCAGTTTCATTGATCCTTCCATTGAGCATGCACTTCTGTCTGCCAGGGCTGCGGGACTGTTCGAAAGAGATACCCCGGCCCTGGAACACAAAGGGCAAGGAAGGAACATGGATGGGTTTTAGTCAGTACAAGTCTGACACTCCCTTCCGCTCTGCCCAAAGCGGGAAAAGTCATTTGATGATTTCTCATCCAGAAAAAGGATTGCACTTTCTGCTTTTTTGGACTCATGTGCATATTGTATAATTATCACTGGCTCCGGTGAAGGAAAACATCGTGAGGAGGAAACCAGCATGCCTGAGAGATATTCACTGACGGTTTTTAAGCCAAGTCAGAGGCCCATGGGCGGTATAAAAACTCTGATACCAGGTTAGGTACTAACCACGATAAAGAAAGAAGAATACTAAAAGCAGCAATTCAATAACAGTTCCAATGTTAAATTTAACTGTTCCTCTGAACACACAAGAACGGGTGTTTCTTTTTTAACTTTCCGCGTTTTCTTTAGTTACACTTCTGTTCCGAAGTTACCCACACTCAATACGACGGGAAACCACCTGCAGTTGAAATACAACCTTATTTCAAGGGCCGTTAAGTTCTGAACGTATTAGAGTTGTATCCTTCTTTGATACATAGAGTACTTTTGTGAATTCGAGAACACGGACTTGGCGAAAAGTTAAAAGTTATAAAGTTTATTTGACTTAGAAAATTATCTTCGTATTATGTTACGTAGGAGCTTACTTAAACGTGGTTGTTATCGTTTGTGTCACAAAGCACGATTTATTTATTATAAGGTACTGAAGAACATATAGTATTCAAATTTAAATTCAAAATTTTGAATTTAAGATTTTGGGGAAAGGGGCGAGCCTATTATCATCAACCGGGCACAAATCCAGACTCCATAGCTGCTACTGAGAGGTTCCTGATGGAAAAACCCAAAGACACTTTGCCCGACCTGGGAATCGAACCCAGTACCTCATGCTCAGCAGTCACGCTTGCGATCGCTACACCACACACGAAAAATGGGGAAAATAGTATTTTTATTATAATTTCACGTTAACGAAGGTCGCGGGTAACTGCTAGTATTTTTAAATGATCTGTTTTGCGTATACAAGCGCAACAAGACTATATCATTATACATCGGTGTGTGGAAGGAGAAAACGGTAAGATTCTCTGTGTTTTCTTCATTCACAACATATATAAAGTTTCCAAAGTTAGTCCAGAGCTTATGTAAAGGACACGAGTTCGGTAGGTTGATAAGTATGTTAAGTGTGTAAAAAGGCTCCTAACGAAGCCGAAAGGCTCTTATTTTCCTTGTCATTGCGATCTTTTTTTTGTTCTAGACCATATCTGGGCACCTTCTAGTTACGGAGATATTGGGGGTCAAAGTTCCAACATTTTAACATTTTTTTTTTAAATACATATTTGTTTTTTTTTTTTTTAAGTGAAACTTCTAATGCGACTTTCAACAAGGTTGTGTTAAACGTTTAACGCTACCATGGAGGAGGTATGAAAGCACTGTCGCGCGTAGTATACCTGTTTTCATTTCCATATTACGAAGTGTCACTTCTTCTGCGCGGAGGGACTCCAAGCACTATTTTTTACTTAAGACACCTTCAAGACCCCCGTAATATTCAATACAACCGTACAATGTTTTGAATGCTTTACATTGAGTCCTACCCTAAAACGTGAATTTTCAGCCCAATAATAGTCGTTTCCCAGCAATAATTTTTGCGTAAAGTTACTTAGTTTGATGTACATAATGTTGACGGCTTCGTGGAGAGTCTGTTTTCACCCTGTATGTGTATGTATACAGGCGTGATGACTGTGTTGAAGGAAGTCATTGATGTAGTACTTGTAGCTGATTCTGGGTAGTCTGGAAACAAAATAGGTTTGTTATGATGAGACTTCTTTACTCTTTCCAAAAAGTATAAGTTATTATTATTAATGTAAGTTGTATGAGCCTGTAAGTTAGTTATAAGTAAATCAACATTAATTAGTAGTAAAACCGACCATACTTTTTTTTTTGGTACTCTATTGCTAAAATAGCGAGGGAAAAGGCACTGTAAACCGAAATACAAGCATTGCCTAGTTCGGTTGCAATGGCTACATCCATTTATTTGTTATAAATACTGCCAAACTACTTGTAAATTATTATTAAGTTTTTCGATAAATAGATTTTATTATTATAAAAAAAAATAATGCTGCAGTAAGTTTGTTTGTTACATTTTTACGCCTAAACCATTGAACTGGTCATCCCAAAATTTTGCATATACGTTGTCAGGTATACAGAAACGGACATAGGGTACCTTTCATTCCGAAAAAAAGTACTGTTTCCGAGGAAAACAACAATGAAGTTCTTATGGTATTAGATGGCGCCACGTGTCTTTCGAATCATGATTGAATTACAAGCAGAGTATAACCCGAATTGATTGTCCAATTCTAAATTAATGCGAGTCGCGGGCATAAGCCTGTGAGTTATAAAACAAATAGAAACATCTTTAGAAGACACACAACTGTTTTTTTACTTCAGCAAATAAATATACCGAGAAAAATGAATTAATTTTGTGTATCCTCATGGTTAAATAATAACAGCCGCTCGGGTCGATCTTCAGGTTAAGCCGTGCTTGCCTAGGTTAGTCCGTGGATGGGTGACCCATTACATACCGGGTTTACTCTGTGCCTCGGAAAGCACGTTAAGTCGTTGGTCCCAGCTGTCATTTGTAATCTACCAAGGGATATCGAATTACCCAGTACTAACTGGGTTGTGGAGGTCAGATAGGTAGTCGCTCCATAAAAAATACTGGTATTCAACTGCATCCGGTTAGACTGGAAGCCGAATCCAACGTAGTTAGGAAAAGGCTAGGCTGATGATGATGACCCAAATACTCATAAAAAATTCTATTCAAATGTCCTCTAAAAGAGAAAACGGACACATATTCTATGATGTATCTTTTTAAAACTTGTAACGATCGTTACGAAGCGAGCAACAGCTCAAAATCCACACCTTTTATCCGTGAGCTATCCTTATAAACTTTTAACTCGGTAACCTCAAGCGAGCCTCCTAAACGCTCCCCAACATGTTTTAAACTTTTTAATAAAGCAACAAAAAGGAATTTTTAGTAGTTTCACTTTAATAAAGAAACTGCTATCCTTCGGCTTTATATTTTTTTAAATCTTTTCTTTAATTATTAATTAAGACTGTGGTGGAGTAAGGAAGAACGGAGGTGGTGAAAGAAAGATTGAATAATAATCGTGAAACTCTGACATTATGAATGAAGTTTAGTAACTTTATATTTAATTGTGGAACAGACTTGAAGTAGGTACATTTCATAAAATCCTGGCTTAAATAGCGATGATGCGAGAGAAGTGAAGAGTCTATTTAGGTCCATGGCTCAGATATGAACAATGTGTATTTAGCGTACAATGGGACTGACATACGCATTGCGATTATATCATTATCTGCCTAGCCTTTTCCCAACTATGTTGGGGTCGGCTGCCAGTCTAACCGGATGCAGCTGAATACGAATATTTTACATGGACCGACTGCCTGTCTGACCTCCACAATCCAGTTAGAACTGGGTAATACGATACCCCTTAGACTGGTTGTCAGACTTTTTGGGCCACTGACTACGTAATGACTGTCAAAGGTGTAGAAATGACAGCCGGGACCAACAGCTTAACGTGCTTTCTGGGGCACGGAGGAAACTCGGTATGTAATTGTTGGTCACCCATCCACAGACCAACCTAGGCAAGCACGGCTTAACCTTATGATCGACCCGAGCGGCTGTTATTATTTAGCCACGAGCTCCTCTGCATTGCGATTATTAAAGTCCCTAAATAAATAAAGAAAAAAAAATATATATATATATAATTATATCGTGCAGCTTTATGACTGTTTTCCACGAAGGTGCAGTAAAGGTGTTGTTATTTGTGTAGTTTATGTTGAAGATCCAATAAATAGATAGTAGGTACACCCATATCTTACCAATTATTTTACCCAGTCTGAAAACAAGGACGAGCCTATGTGTCACCAGACAGCGCTAGTTAGTTAAAGGAACAATAATAATTTCTGGTTATACGGTACGACTGCACAACTGCGCAACCGAAAGTTATTTAATATACCTGTTGGCCTCCCTGGGAAAGACAAGGTTTCACTGACATAAGTTTCCGAGAAACCTATAATAACTTTAATTTCTGCGACCAACTGCACGACTCTAGTTTACGTAAATCTCAAGTGATTACTACACCAAGGTGGGAGTGACACAAAACGAAAATATCAATTAATTTAACAATTCACCTTAATGCAGTCCACTGCTGGGATTTTCCATAGCTAGGCCACAACACCTTGTTCTCTGCTTATCACATCTATTCTGACCCAGCCACCTCCTTAAGGTCCACCAACCTTTTAGTTGGGAGGCTTAAAGTTTTCAAAACCGTAAATATGGTTTGCGCGATAGCAAAGCAACAAAAACAAATATGTTTTATCTATCTGTATGCAACTTTGACACTAAACCAAAATTCCGTTTGACATTAATTCAACCAACAAAATTAGTGTTAATGCGAATCCGATTTAGATCGAGATTTAGGTGTTATTTGTGTTTGTAAAGATAATTGGTTCAGCAACACTGGATGCGGTCAGAATTTCCATTGAAAATGGTCAGTTCACAATTCTGTTGACGGCTAAACATGTAACGTTTGGAACTAATATAGATTTGATCTTTACTGCAAATATTGCAATTGTGTGGTGTAGAATCTTATTAATATTATAGTTGGATTGTATTGTGTTGATATATACCGAGCTTTGGGTTGGGAACTGGCTGTTAATTAGTAACGAAGTTGCTGAAGTCAGAAGGTTATTACGCTGTGTTTGAAAAAAAAAAGAAACTGCGATTTGGTAGCATTTTTTCCATATAAAGAAATGTTCAAGCTTGGGAAACAGTACATAAGACTAGCTGAAGTATGACTGTCATCGAAGGTCTAATGAAGGAGACGGAAAGCAGTTGCAAGAGGTCGTCAAGAGTTTACAGCATCTATAACGTATTTAGGGTCATTTCAATAGATAAGAGTTTATCAGACGCAGAGAATGACATTATTTTTATATTTATCTTCCTAATGCAAAATCCAATAAAAAATAAAATAATTTTTCATAAAGTCTAGGCTACCCAGTGGATAACAGACATCTCGTTCTTACGGGGAATAGAGTGTACCAGCGATAGAAACCTTTATAAACTTTATGATTTTTTATAAATTTATATTCGTCTTTACTAACTAACTAACTCATGTCTGATATAAAGAATTTGAATTTACAGGTACAAACATACTGTTGAGACTGGAACTCTGAAGACACGTGACTTACGCTTTTCGTTGTTAAACTGAATAAACCTTTTAACATCATATTACTGCCAGTTGAATTGTCTTAGTAGCTTAATCGGGCCGAAAAGCAAAATCTTATAAACAATATTATAGTGTCTTACTAAAAAAGTAATACGTTCCAACCCAAGGTAATATAAAACTACTTGTATCTTCTTAAAAACTCATATAATTTTTTTTGTAATACTCTGAATACAGAACAATATAAATCAGATTACGTCGTAGACGAATGAAATCGTCATTGAATGGTCTAATATACGATGGAGCCCGTCGAGGGAATTCTAATGTCTTTTTTGTTGAGTGCAAGATAAGCAGATTTGGAGTTGTGTCTGTCAACTTGCCTTCGTATAAGTAGGTAGTATTTCTTTATCAACATGCACGGGGAAATTATGTGAAATTATATTTAAGTAGCTACTTTTAGCGGCTTGGCCCGGAGGTTGAAAATTATGCCACAAGACGTCCTCCTGTGCTAAAAAAGTCTCGTATATGTCCCAACGCATCTTTCTGTGTGCCTAATTCTTATGTCATCCAAGTACGTTGACATTAAAATAATATTATGTAAAATATTTAGTATTAATTTTAGTTTAGTTTCTGACCCGACGACCGCTCTGGTGCGGTTTGCGTAGTTGACATATTCTAAGGACGCCCCGTAGAGGGGGAAACATGGGTCAAATATCGGTGCATGGCCTACTAATTTCTGTTTTTCCTCTATGAGGTTTTTTTTTGGGGGCCAGAGGGTGGAGCTACGGCCTGGATCTTTTTCGCGGAATTAACGATTAAATTAGTTTTTTATTGACTGTACCTTTAAAGTACTTGAAATTTGCACGAAGCAGAACTTCAATAGTGATATGGGACAATTTTTTTTTTTTTTTTATAATAAAATAGAATAAATTGTAACTTCTGATTCCAAAAATAAATGAAACAGATGAAGCTTGAAAAGGTAACAGACAAATAAATACAAATTCTTTTGCATTTTTAAAATATTTTAGTTTTAAGTATGAAGTATAGATGTAACGAAAGATATGAATGCTGTACAATTACCTGATAGATTTCACGCTTTGGTGTCATTAATATGTCTATTTAACTATTAATTTTATTGACAATTTTACGTCTTTCGTGCCGTACTAACTACTGCAGTTTTTTCCATACGAACGAAAACGTGGACCTAAGCACTCGAAACTCTAAGCTCATACTCTTAACTAACAGTTCTAGTTATCCGAAACGACTGACTTTTCCGTACGCTGAAACCGAAATCCGAAAATCCGGATATCAGTATCCGCCTATATTTTGGTTGCGAAGGTCGGGTTGCGGCATAAAATATGACACTCACATTTTTTTAGAGAAAATCCTAATAGAGAAATCTGAGAAAATCGTTTAACACAAACTAGACATACTATTTGTCTCGTAGAAAAGTAACAAATAGTGCACTTTGTGTCTTTGCCAAAATAATGTTTTCAAGATACCATCGATCCATATTCTTTATGCCATACATCACTTCAGTAGCTGCTAGAGAGTGTCTAAGAAAATGGAAATCTATCAGCGATTATGATGGTTGAAAATTTAAAAATCTATTTTATTTACATGAGCTGCCAAAAGCTCATGTCAATCCTTTCAAAAACCACTGCAGAAATAAAAAACGCTTGCCATTTTTCCAGGCTTTCAGGTTCTGAATCAATTTTTAACTCATCATCTGCCTAGCCTTTTCCCAACTATGTTCGGGTCGGCTTCCAGTATAACCAAATGCAGCTGAGCACCGGTATTTTACATGGAGCGACTGCCTATCTGACCTCCACAACCCAGCTAGTAGTGGGTAATACGACACCCCTTGGTAAGACTGGTTGTTAGACTTTCGGGTCACTGACAAATGTAACGACTTTCAAAGACAGAGAAAGCCGGGACCAACGGCTTAGCATGCTTTCCGAAATACGGAGGAAACTCGGTACGTAAAAGGTCAACCATTCACGAACCAATCTAGGCAAGCGCGTCTTAACCTAAAGATCGGCCCTATCGGTTGTTAGCCACGAGCTTCTCCAGTGCGTTAATACGCTACATTTCAAATATCATCGGGCCTTACTTACCAGCCGATAAAGCACGTTCACACTAGTTTATTTCATTTCTGTCTGACTAAAGGGATGGTTATTATTGCCATTACGACGCCTCGGTTGGGTACCCGGCCTTAAACCTCTCAGAGCCAGGAAAATCATTCCCATTTTGTGTATTGTATGTTCGTTCTTTTACCAACCCAAATTGTTGTGTATTGAACGAAATACACGGAAAAATTGTTGAGATAACAAAGGATCATTTACGTATTTAATCCTTTAACGTAATATTGTGGGCGGAGTATCTAAATAGAAGGTTTTTACGTACAAAGGTAAATAATGGAGTTAATTTTATGTCCGGTGCGCAGATTTTCATAAATCACTAGATGTGCCCTCCGGCTTAACCCACGTGTAAAGTTTTTTAATTTTCCGGTATGAACAGTTACTCCCTGGAAAATATCATTAAAGTCGTGACCGAAACACAATGACACCTACGCTTTTTATAATAACATTATTTTATCGAAAAATGAGTGAGAGAGATTTACTCTTTATGAATAAAAGAGATTGAACTTAAAACATGATCCTTTGTCAATGAAAAATTTCGTCCCACTCATTTGATTAGTACATTTACATTGCGTAACGCCTCTGTATTCGTTAAAGAAATTTTTCATATATAACCTTCCAAATTCCTTGCTTTTACCTTCAATGGATTTTGCTGCCAGTCAGGAGCAGCTTACGACGTCAGAGACCGGGCGGTGCGCCTCAAGTGAACTTGAGCAGGACATCTAAATCTAGCTAGTTGCAGAGAAGGCCAATGGTGCATGGCTTTGACCTAGTGATGGCTATGGTTTAGCACCAGAGTTTCTTAAAGCTCGTTGCGTCGACGATATCGTCTTAATCTCGATGATATCGTCTAAACACCTGGATAAGGGACGCACTGAACCGGGAAGAGTAGCAGAAGAACGCCCTTTAAATAGCATTAGTTGATTCCGGCTGA
The DNA here is from genome assembly GCA_950005105.1 of Lycophotia porphyrea. Lineage (NCBI taxonomy): Eukaryota > Metazoa > Arthropoda > Insecta > Lepidoptera > Noctuidae > Lycophotia > Lycophotia porphyrea. The sequence continues at coordinate 1,856,724 of OX465392.1, forward strand.
TGCTAAGTGCTAATGGGTTTTTCCATCAGAAATTTTTTAATAGCAGCTACGGAGTCTGGGTTTATTCCCGTTTGATGGCATTAGGCTCGCCCCCTATTACATGGGACTTAAAAATATAACTGGCGAAATGTGGGTGTACTATTAGGTACACTTCTGTCTAACCCTTCGGGGATTACAGGCGTGATGTTAGGTGATGATATTAAATACCAATGAGTCACAGTGACGCGGCTGTAACACACGCGAGTGTCGATTGACGTAAATTGCTTCGCCTGAGATTGTGAACAGTATCCGGGCATACACAACGCACATCAGGTTGTAGAACCAGGCTATCATGCAGATATACTTGAGCTTCATTTGAAATACTACTAATCAGATGCAAACGGTATAGATTAGATGCCGACGAAAACATAGTTGGGAAACAGTAAAAAAATAGACGATGATCTCCATAGCCAAACTTTTCCTAAAAGGCCCCATTAACGTTGGTGAAGGACAGTGACGTATGACTAGAAGCATAGTGGCGAGTGTCGAAAACCCAGATAGTGACTGTTGACTCGCTACTATCCGATCGGTTTACACCACTGGCCTTACTAGAGCGGAAGGGAGTGTCAGACTTGTACTGACTAAAACCCATCCATGTTCCTTCCTTGCCCTTTATATTCCAGGGCCGCGGTATCTCTTTCGAACAGTCCTGCAGCCCTGGCAGGGTAGCCTAGTAACCTGCAAGAAACTCAAACTCAAAAGCATCTCCCAACTTACCTCCTCCACAATTCGTGCGTCCCGTCCGCTTACTACTTTATTGCATATAAGCCAACCGACGCAGATGTCCCCGCGCTCTGTAATTGCCACTGTTCCTGTCCACACTGTAGACGCGCCAGATGTTTACAAGTACTGTCTTGTAAGACGCCCAGCCAGTTTAGTGCTGTGTGTTTTTTTCTCGGGAAAGGATTTATTGAGCTTCATATCTGTTGGTTTGTGCTTGGTGGTTTTTTTGGAGAGATTATTTTGATGATCGTGGCGTTTAACTGTGGTTTTTAATGTCAGTTTTCATCATTTTATGTCTAGAAAAAGGCATTACAATCGAAGGTTATGTTACGAGGTGTACATTTGTGCCTAAAGATTTTTGAAGTAAAACTTCTTTACGCACGATTGACTCGGGGAGTAAGCTGGTGAATGCGTGACGAGAGCGTTACGGAAAGTGTGCGGGCGAGGCAAACGGAAGTTGAGAGGGAGATATAAGTTAGTGAAGATAGAAAGAGAGAGACTTACTTTTTTGAATTTGTGTGTAGACCATAAAAAATCAAAAAAGTAACTCTCTCTCTAAGTAAGTACACTCGTTTTTTATTAAACGGTTTTATTTAGCTCACCCCGTTTGTTTTATTTATTATTCTTGGGTCAAATTTAGTAATTCAATTTTTTTTTCTAGCCTTCTCTGTCCCAATGCTTGGCATAGGCTTCCCTCCACTGCTTTCATTTCTTGCAGTGAAGTTTTTTTTTTAATAATTTTTAATAGTTAGCGAGATGATCAAGACGCGCATTACGAAGGCTGGTTCAGGATGGCGCAGAAGAAAAGACGGATATGGGGGAGGCCTATGCCCAGTAGTGGGACAAACATGTTACATGGTTGTGAATCACTGGCCTGTAGCAAGTAATGAAACACCAGTATTTGCAATCACCAGATTTCAAAATAGAAACCGTTTTACTATAATACTGGTTATGTCAAATAGATATACATCAGGCCACTATGGTGTTTAAAGGTCACTTTCGTAAGCTAAAGTTAATTTTGAACACTAACTTTTGCAAGCGGTTTTGCCGGCGTGGACGTCGGAAGCTATCCCACGGGAATGTCTTACCTGGGTAAGAGGCATCTTTTTATTTATTTTACTTTAAATAAAACTGCTAGTAGCCTAACTTAACCCAGACCATAGCCTGCCAGTGAATCAAAGACAAGATATCCGTGCACACGTTAAGATATGGAAAGGTAACATACAGGCAGGTAAGAGTTACTTTCGCGTACATGGCATCATAACATCCACATTTTGAATTCTCGACAAAGAGAACAATGTAATGTAGCTACAGTCCCAATCACAAGCCATAAAAACTGTGAAAGTACTGTAGTTGCCCATTCCCTAGCGTAGATCTTTATGGAGAAGAACGGACAAGAAACTCCATGGACACTCTTTAAAGTCAGAATATTTTTATTAAACCTTGGTTTCATCATTCATGTTGAGATGGTTCATTATGTGAAAACGATGTAGCAAGATTTGCACGTTAAAAGTGTCCATAGAAAAACAAAGATTAACAATTCAAAAATAAAATAATTTTGTGTAATCCTTGAATGATGTGTATGTTTAATAGTACACCTACATTTCGCCAGTTATGTTTAAGTCTCATGTAATAGGGACCGATCCTATTGTCATCAACCGGACACAAATCTAGACTCACTGGCTGGTGCTGAGAAATTTCTGTTGAAAAACCCAATGACACTTTGCCCGGATCGGGAATCAAACCCAGGTCCTCATGCTCAGCAGTAGCGCTTACGACCACTAGATCAACGAGGCAGTCACGTACTTACAAAGAGTTCCTTTCTCATTTAATATTATTATGTACGTTTGGATATTGAAATATCATAGGAAATTCTAACTCCAAAATTGAATTGTCAGTCCATTCCAACATATTTAGTTTATAAAAGCCAGCAATTTAAGTCCTTTGATGGAGTCCAGGCGTCGGAAGCCAACTGCTCTAAACGCGACTGTGATTGTAACCTCATGGGAGCTACGTTTGCTCCCGCCAAAGCTGACAACATCCCTGTCGTGGAACTAAATAATATATTATGAATGAAATTCAGCTATTTTGATAATGAAAATGCACATGTTGTTAGTGGATAAGACTTATGTCTCATTTGATTTATAATGTTTTTAGTTTAGATAACGGTGTTTAGTAAATAACTACAATATAAGCTGAGAGTCTCGAGTATAACCTTAAAGATGCTAATATTGCTGCGTTTATTATAAACTCATTTGTTCAGTGTTCAGTCTCAAGCACAAAAACACATAGCAACTTTTGAATCGGATCTTGGTATATATTATTAGTTTTAATGTAATTTTGACTGCTTCGTTAGTCTAGTGGTCGCAAGCGCGTCTGCCTAGCATGAGGTTCTGGGTTCGATTGCCGGAGACAGGAAAAGTGTTATTGAGTTTTCCATCAGGAATCTCAGCAGCCGCGGAGTCTGGATTTGTGCCTGATTCGGTGGCAACAGATTCGCCCCCTAATACATGGGACTTAAACATCACTGGCGAAATGTGGGTGTACTATTAGGTACACCTCTGCCTTATCCTTCGGAGATTACAGGCGTGATGTTATGTTATGTAATTGTAATTTTATATTGTTCTGCACAAATCTTTTTGGGTCCAGACGCAATCGCTCTTATACCAGAAAATCGGTTTCAAGCTTAAATATAAACATGTTAATGCTCATAAATACATATACACGTATGTAGTAAGTACTAACTTAAACAAACTTTGGAAGAGTTACTTACAGCGAAACAAAAAGTTGAAACCTTATCAATTCCCCATGCACGTATTCATGTAGGTAAAATTTAGCTTAAGTCACGGCAACAATATTCCGAATACTTTCTGCACAGTTTTTGGTAATATCAAAAGAGATTTTGAGCTATAATGAAGTACTGCATAAGTTCACCATCAAGTTTATAATGTAGTAAAGTTATCGAAAATTCACGTAACTTAATATTTAATCATTTTGAACGAAGTTTATTGTTAGGATATTCAAGTCTTAAGAGGGATGTTCCGAATATTTAGTTATAACAATGGGGGCCAACTTTGTATAGGTACTTTTATGTGAATTTTAATAATGTTGTAGGAAATTTTGTATTGGAAAATGTTTTACTAGAAAGAGTATTTTTTAGTTTTTTACGTTGGTAGAAAGAAGCTTGGAGAAAAAGAAATTGTTGTAAAGGATTTTTAATTAAATAAAAATAATGCTGGTTTGGTTGCTTCATAACGTAAAGAAATGCATGACGGATAAAGTTTAATTATTTGATTATTATCATATTATTTAAATTATGGGTTTCAAAAGCCGTATGGATGAGGCAAAAGGAATATGTCAGAATCGTGGCGTTCTGTGGTTTCTGCCTGCCCCCATGGGAACAAAGCGTGAGTTTATGTATGTATTTATGGGTTTCAAAAATAGGTTTATTTTTTTCTTTAATTTTAACGAATTTGCCTTTCCTAGTGCAACAATAGGACTTTACCAGGCTCGCGGGGTATTCCTCAAACCATTTGAACAATTTGAATTTGTGAGCGCAACTAATGGTTGCGCTTTGGGGAATAATTTAGTTGCGCTTACTTGGTTGCGCTTTGAGGAATTCCCCGGCTCGCAGTAATTGGCACGTGAAAAAGACATAAGTTTTTGCATATAATTCATACAAAAACTTATGTCTGTTTCTTTTAACCAACATAAATTCATTTTGTATAATCGATAATCCACATCCATGACGTAGGAATTTGTGTTACCCAGTCTAGATATAATGCGACCTGTTCACCTACTTTACACCATACAAGTCGTGAAGACATCAGTTTCTATTTGAAGTGCTCATTATATCGGTAGAAATAGAAACTCAAGAGAAGCATTTTGTCGCATTTGTCTTGAGTACTACGATTTTTATTCGGATTTATGCAATTATTTGCATTTTTATTTTTATCTGAATTATTTCTTCGTCTTCCTGGTTTTATAAAAAAGTTTGAAGTTTCGCTATTTTCTGTTATGAATGCAGTAAACTTTTCTGTAAACACATACTCAGCTAATACAAAAAAATCATTTCTGTTAACACCTCACATTTCTATCCTGTAAGTTTCTGTATGTTCGTTACCTTTAAGGAAACGTTTTAGCGGCTATGTGGGTTTGGATAAAACTTGGAATATGGAGACCATAACCGGAATATTTTTTATTACGTTAGTACATTTCCATGGAGAGAGAAGGGAGAAAAGCTCGTGACTAAATAATAACAGCCGCTTGGGTCCATCTTTAGGTTAAGCCGCGCTTGCCTAGGTTGGTTCAAGGATGGGTGATCACCCATTACTTACCGAGTTTTTTCCATACCTCAGAACGTTGAACCCAGCTGTCATTTGTAGATCTTTAACATTCGTCACAGATAGTCGCTGGTCTGAAAGTCTGACAACCAGTCTTATCAAGGGGTATCGTAATATCCAGTACTAACTGCGTTGTGGAGGTCAGATAGGCCGTCACACCATGTAAAATACTGTTATTCCGCTACATCCTGTTAGACTGGAAGCCGACCCCAACATAGTTGAGAAAAGGTTCCCGTGGAATACTGACTGATCTGACTTACTCGTGAACAAAGCTGCAGACAAAAGCAAGTTCCCAAATAAATGCTCCCAAGAGACCAACTAAATAACTAGTACGTAGTACATAACCGATGGTAACAAACAATCATTAATTAGTAGCTCGTACGAGTCGTAGACGTACCTGAGGGTGTGGTGACTATTTATCACTCTTAGACTGATAGCTTGATGGACCGATAGTCCGAAGGCTGATAGGACCAACTCTTTGCGATCTTTGTGAGCTCCCGGAGTCCCGGGTGATTGATTGAGAGGAGTATGGACGAGTGTTTATCGATATTTAGCGGTGATTATTATAATAATTACTGCTTATTTGGTAAACAAAGCGGAGACTTATAATTAGGGCAAGAGAATTAATGATGTCCTTGGATCGATGTTTCTGAAATCGATAAGTGTATCGTATTTGTTTTTGTCAGACCAGTTGAAGTTATGTTTTACTTTTTGAAAATAGCCCTGGATTTGATAGAAGTTGAAATACCGCTTATACAGGGTGTAAACAGACTCTTCACGAAGCCGTCAACCAAGCATTATGTACATCAAATTAAGTAACTTTACGCAAAATTATTTGAAACGCAATTTTTTTATGAAAAGTCACGTTTTACGGTAGGACTTAATGTAACGCATTCAAAACATTGTGCTGATGGATGGATTGAATAGTACGAGGGTTGTCAAGGTGTCTAAAGAAAAAAAAAACTTAAAAACATGTTATTTAAAAAAATCTTGTGTAAGAGTTGGAACTTTGACCCCCAATAACTCCGTAATTAAAAGGTTCCCAGGAATGGTCTAGAAGAAAAATATCATCGCAAAGACGGGGAGAACAAGTGCCTTTCGGCTTCGTTAAGAGTCTTTTTGCATCCTTTATAAACGGCAATAGGTTTGTTACGGAACATTTTAAAAGAAAAAAACAATACTCCGGCGAAAGCAACGGGTCAAAAAAAAAACCATACCATATTATACCGTGGTTATTCAAATAAACAGACAGTCAGACGGCCTGACGACAACACACATACTATTTAAACATGAAAGTAGCTCTACCCGTATGAAAACTTTTAATTTAATGAAAAATACTCCCTTTTCAACCCTAGGTAGGTAAGTACTGCCAAGTTAATTAATTAATTCTGTTATACACCAAGATATACCGTGAAAGGAATTATCGTATTCTTAGAATTATTATGATTCAGATTAGTTCCGCGAAAAGGAATAATGACTTAGACTTATGCTTTAACCGGGATGTTCAATGAAGTACAGGTATCTCCTCTCTCATGAAAAAATAGTTTCTGTTGTTCTGGAGGTGGAGGGGTCTATTTAACAAATGAAAGGAGCTTTTGAATTTCAAACTGCGTAGGAATAGAATTGAGTCTAGGTAGAGCAGCGATGCCTCAGTGGTAGCGACCCCGACTTACGAACAGTAAGTCGTGGATTCGAACCCAGGTGCATTACTTTGTGTAATTTATTTCATCACCACTGCTCTCAAAAACGGTGAAGGAAAACATCGTGAGGAAACCCGGCATGTCTTAGAACCAAAAATTCAAAGACATGTGACATCTACCAATCCGCACTGGGCCCGCGTGGTGGATTATAGCCCATTCCCTCTCATAGAGAGGAGGCCTGTGTCCCAGCAGTGGGAACATTATCGGCTGATGACATCTACCAAAAGAAGATACTTACCTAATATTATAGCTTGTTTTATAATACACTAGCTTATGCCCGCGGCATAGCCCGCGTTTATTTCGATAACTGTTCAATCATACTACCGGTATAAAAAGTATTCTATGTGTTAATCCAGGTTATAAGCTATCTGTATGCTAAATTTCGTCCAAATCTGTTCAGTAGTTTTTATACATCTATCCATCCATCCTCAGAAACTTTTGTATTTATAATGTTAGGATTAGTAGGATAGTAGGATTTTTTTTCTAAAAAGTTTCAAGTTAAAAAAAAAAATATTGTTCCAGAGATTCTATCGTGGCTAATTAATTTTCTTCCACGCCTCGAAATTACATACGCAATACAATTCCAAACATTTTCCATCGCAATTTCCATTACTTCCACCTCAATTCACTTACAAGACATCCATATTATTGAGTCATAAAAACATCCATAGCGGACAAATTTCTTCATTACCGCTACATCAGTATTTCTTTAATACCGACGGAGAAATATCGCTCCTCAGTCCTCAGTGCCCACCGAACTGTGAGAGTGTACATTAATCCTAAATCACCCACATTATGGACTGCAAGACAGAGCGATCGATCTGTCACCGCTTTATCCCTAAAGCAACTGTAAATAATGATAATGGATTACTTTGTTTTCTCTTTTTATTAACTGGAGCAGATTAGGAGGGCAAAAACGATATCTCGTTGTTTTTACACCGGCGCAATGGTCAAATCCCTATTAAACGAAGATTTAAATCGTGAGATCCGCCCGACTGCGTCAAAAGATGGCCATGTTTCTATTTCGTTGACATTTGAATACTCACCCCACGTATACTAAAAATTGTAGCTATCAGTCTAAGTGACATGTATGACTCTGTTAGCGCAAATTACAACATAGTAACTGTACGCAATCAGTACACCTAAACCACGTTCAAGAGTCTTCGTAAAATTGATGACAATGACAGTTCTTGAATGCGGTTTATATGTCTTAATAGCGGTCAGTTACAATGGTGAAATGGGAATGGCGTTGAGCGATCAGTAGCGATAGTATTTGCTAACAGTACCGACAGAGTAACGTCACAGCGCCAGGTGCACAGTTAATTCAGACGGGTTGTAAAGGTGTTGTAATTTTTTCGCGAGTACAGTAAAAGATTGCATAATGAGTCGTCCGCAATTCCACGTCCAAAACTCATATTTTGCGTACGGGACAATCATGTATGCAGTAAAGGCGTCTAACGATTTAAATCTTTAACCATTAACATTTTCTGTCGAGAACCGACCCTCGACATGACCCACCCTTTTCCAATATTGTTAACCTTAATTTTTTTTAAACGAGTGCTCCGGCCCTGTTCTACGAGATAATCGTCTCACTCACATTATTTTTTATTGACTGTGTTTAAAGTACAGTTCTGGTAATGGTTAATACTATCAATTTCCTTCAGAAAGAAAAAGGTTTTAATGTCGGTCGATATTTAATGTTTTAAGTCTCTACTGGATTTCTAAAAATGATTAGAATGGAAGCACTTTAATTGAAGTGTTTGGACAAGAAAACAAATAAATTATAATGTTACTCGTTATAGAAAGAAATACCATTGTTTTCCGTAATACCTATTATCTTGTTAATATAATTGGCTTCTTTATTTATAGAAAGCTAAAATAAAGAAAATGCTTTAATTATAGAAATTTTTGTTTTTATAACTATTACTTTCAAAATTTTCAGGAACATATTTTCTTTCATTAAAAAACAAACATACCTGCATATATGCCTTTAATCTGTTTGACAACTAAAATTATATAAAGTACCTACTATTATTATACCTACTTACTTCCGCCTCCTTATTTACCAGAAATGGAAATGTTCTGTACACAATAATTGTCGGAATCCAACAGTATGACAACCATTACCCTAATCTTCAAATTAGAATCTAAATTCTGCATATAATTTTAAAAGCAACATTCAAAAGCGCCACGCATTGTGATAAGAATTTACGAGAACCACCCATACATAAGGACGTAATGTACTTACATTTCCCTAAGCTACACAACGCAACGTAAATGTAGGAAATTCGGAGTGCGTGTTCACCACTGGCTCGACCGATAAGAATCTCACCTTGACCTCGAAATGTCCTAATAAACCGGTTTTTTATCGTCCAGAGTACTAGAAAACTTTTAGTAGGTAGTTGTAGATAACGAGTTGATATGATGGAAAATGGGACTAGGTTAGTTATTTGATAGCACTAATTATAGAATTCTTTTTTCGAAACTACTTTGTATTTAATTTATTGGTCTTGAAAATTATGACGGAGAATTAAACGCTTTTATTTTAAAACGCCTTTCAGTTAGGTCATTCTTTTAAATCTTAAACAATTATATTTTTAACTGTTATTTAGCATGTTATGTTAATTCTGTTTCATAATTTGAATGATGTAAAACTGAAATTCGCAGGTTATTATGATTTTATACTCTTATTGTTATATTGCGTAATTTAAGTGCCGAAAATTGCATAAAAGTTTTACTGGCATTCCGTGTTCAATCTCACTTTATTTAATTTTTATTTTCGAACAAAGAACTTATAAAAATGTGGTTTTCGTGAAATGAAACCAACAAAATCATTCAGTATTTTTGTAACTTATATATTTACCTTCATATAATATCAATTCAATTTCAAACAAAAGGCATCACAAATAGAGCTTGAATATTTAACGAAAGATATCAGATATGTAGGTATTTTTCAAGGCTCAAAAAGTTAACGCCTCTTATGTCCATTAGTATTATAATATCCTATCAATCAACATATTATATACTCCGTCAAAACTTATATGAAAGCTTTATAATGAATTCGTTTTCATTTGTTTTCTCGAAGAATTTATTTTACCTTGGCATTTGAAAATGGAATGATCGAAAGCTTGTCTAGTGTTTTGTTTATTTACAAGTTGGACAAAGTTGCATACTCTAAGTACCTATATGTCTTGCATACGCCTGTGTGTCATGTGTACTTCTTATTGACAACGACGATCGAATATTTGCATAAGTATTGTTATGTCGATTGTAACAAAATTGGACAAAAGTGACACAAAAAAGGTGAGAGTGGCTTATAAGACAGGAGGCACGTGCCAGGGTCTTTGAGGACTATGGTGGTGGAATGACAATTTCCTGTGATGTGAGTGATTTTTTAGTAATGCAGGCACGAAGGTAACGCTGCTCGATATACTACCTCACCTTTCAATGTATAACCCGAGCTTCATTTTCCAGATCCAGTACGTTTTGTCAGGTGACCACTGAAAATTAGCGCTGTGCTGCGGGCGCTTCATAGCACAGCATCATGTTAAGTCGTTACCTGCATGTCGCAGTCACGACGTGCAAGCTGTCCACTTGAATTGTTATGCGCTGTTGTATTTATAAATATGTCGGAGCCGGTCATTGGTATAGACTTACAATGAATCGCAGTACGCCTGTGGTAACGTCAGATGACCTACTTACTCCCACCAAGGCGTGCTTACAGAGCCTTGATGTTTACAGCTCGACGCTAGAACGACAATCAGTGTCTGATCGCGGCCGAGTTGAGAACTCTTGGAACTGTATCCGATTCATTGTGTCCCGTGTTATTTTGTTAAGTTGTAATCTCAAGTAATTCGTCGATTTTGCCAGAAACAGTGTTTCGTACCAAGTGTGTTTTTATAGCACGAAGCCCAGCGTCTGCCCGCATAATGCTCGAGCCTCACGGAATAAATTCTGACAATTCCCAACAAATATTTGTTTTGCGTTTCATGTTTTTTTTGTCATTTTGTAAGCGCGTTATTTCTCTGCGACAAATAAATATTTTTTAATTTCTTCTTCTTTCTTTCTTTAAATCAGTCCTCATATTCTCAAAACCCCATACATATATTTGCACAAATTACAACTCAAATAAAAATCATGACCCATAGCCCTGCTTGCTTACATTTTACCTAATTCTGTAACAAACTGGCGAAAGCAATTAATAAAAAAAATACGACCACTCTGGCCTTAACAGCACATACATCTCTACACTCCGGAAAACCTTGAATATTTTTTGTTCAAAAATAAAGGCAACTTAGAGACCCCTTCATTAAAATAATTCATTTCGTTAGTCCAGTTAGACACGCAAGGGTGTTTTTAAAAATTTAATTACAGCGAACTCAGTTCGTCGTAGGACAAACACAGTGAAACAATTTCAGAATTGAGTTAAAATTTTCACGTCAAAGTTCACTATATTTTCTCTTTTCGATTCTTCATTTGAGATTATGAAGATTATGTTGTGGAAGGAAATATTTTTAGCGCACTATTGTTATGACAAAAACTTAACTGTTCTTAGTTATTTTTTTGGGTGTATTTTTAGACAGAATATAATTTTATTTTAAGTCATAATGAGGAAGGAAAGAGTTAGCACTTAACTGATATCTTACGTATTGCAAGTGCAAGTGTCCATTTTTTTTTCATTTAACAACTAGCCTTATTAAATCTTAAGTCAAGCGCGCAGTCCTACCCAAATCTGCCCCATGTCGTTATTTCTAGGTAAAAGCACAACTTTAATACCATAATATTGTATCACAAAAAGCACTTTGTTTTTGACTACATAAGGACACGTTCTTTTCTTATGACATAATATACATTTATTTTTTCGTCTACAGAACAAATAACGCTTTCATGCTCTAAACATTATTACGATTATTAAGCCACAAATAAAACTGACACAGATTTGGGCCGCAGTGCAACACAAAAATACTCCAACATGACTTTTGCACACTTGCGGATTGTAATCATTACTTTTTGTATTGGTTTTTTTTTATTGTAATATTTAAACTGTTAGTTTCGTTCTTTCGTTGACAATGACAATTGAATAGTATTATCTCGGTCACACATACTGAAAATCGTATCTGTCTTTCCATGCAAGACATGTGAGCTCACTCTTCTTAGTATAAAGATTTTTTACGAAACCTTATTAAACGCAGGAAGCATTTCTAACAATCTAATTCTTTGATGGGACCACGATATGCTGTAATATGCGCCAGCCTTTATTGCAAAGGGAAACCCACAACTTCCGTTACAGAATCAACATCCCTTCCTATTCTTTTCCGAAACTTCGCAATAAATGTAAAGTATGTACATATAAAACAGTTTCCATCTTTGCCTAGGAAGAGAAAACTAGTCTTAGTATCAGGTGTCCTAGTTGAAGTCAAGTAAAATAAGTAGGTCAGTGCTGCGATAGTACTACCCACCTTAGTCGTGTTAACTTTGGAATTGGAGATGTAACAGTACCAACTATTTGGACGTTTTTCGTTGTTTTCTGTGTTTTACGAGCTTTTATTACAACAGAATTAGTTAAGAAAACATCTGATATACTTATCTCCGATGTGCGTGGGTTCGGAACTCTTCTCTTTCTAAATGGCTTGATTTCGTAATTTTTTTTTCGTATTTATATTCATGCCATTTTTTTCGTACATATTCATGCCATTTTTTTCGTACTTTTATTTATGCCATTTTTTTCGTACTTATTTTTATGCCATTTTTTTCGTACTTATATTCATGCCATTTTCTTCGTACTTATTATATTGATGCCATTTTTTTCCCGAACATAAGAGAGCTAGAGAACGACCTGGAGGACGAGGTGGGCTAGCAAGACGAAGCTCCTATTGGAGTAAGAACTCCCTGATCCGATAACCCAGGAAAGACTATACTGGTGCAAGAGAATTAGGAGAGACGACCCCACCTAAAGTGGGATAGCACTAGAAGACTTATGAGTTCACCAGGATGTTTCTTAGCCATAGGTAGATAATAATAATAATAATTGTGAGGAGGTTCCTGTCTCTGGAGCCCTAACCACCGGTAGCTTGGACCCTGTTCCCGACACCGGCGGACCGCTATTTTTTTATATTTTTAAATGTTTTTTATATGGATTTTTTAAGAAATATTTAAAAATGTTAAAAAATGTGTATATATAAATGAATAAACGGAATAATAATAATATCTTGGGACAACCAACACACTGCCATCTGATCCCAAACTAGGCAGAGCCTGTACTATGGCAACCAGACAACTGATAAACATACTTATATATTTCTAAATAAATACATACTCGTATTATAGATAAATTACACACCCAGAAACAGAACAAATAATCGTACTCATCGCACAAAGATTTGTCCTGTGTGGGAATCGAACCCACGACCTCCGTCCTAGCAGTCAGGGTCACTAACCACTAGACCAACAGGTAATTCAGATAGATAGACAGCATCATTTTTGCTATTCAGAAAAGGATAGGTAAATTTTTCTCAGGTCAACTGGTAATATTGAAAATGAAAATTATGGCTTTAATACAAGGGTGGTTCCAACTTAAGAATTAACCTCGAAATTTTCTATTAACATGTAAACTAAACTCTGTTCATAACTAAGTCTTGCTAGAAACGTTGTATCGGCAACCCGCATTGATCCGGTAATGTGTTCAGAACCGCAATATCCAAGCTTGGATGCTTCGGAGAAATTAATTGACACGATTCAATCCTATAGATAGTCTGTAGTGACAAGGAAGACATTCACCTGGCAACTTGCCGAAGGATCGACTATTTAGAAGATAAATGCCCAATTTCACAGAGACTAGGTGACATCGAAATTAATCTATACATCTATATCTTCTATACATCTAAACAGATATAAATAAAATTGGAGTGTCTGTTTGTAATATTAAAATAACTGCTTTTTACTAAGTGCGTATGGATGTATACACGGTACATATATACCAAAATACATTTTTTACAATTTTTGTCTGTCTGTCTGTTTGTTCCGGCTAATCTCTGAAATGGCTGAACCAATTTTGACGGGACTTTCACTGGCAGATAGCTGATGTAACAAGGAGTAACTAAGGCTACTTTTATTTTACATAAATAATTAGAGTTCCGTGCAAAAAAAAAAAACCCTTGTGATTGGTAACAAAATTCGATTCAAATAGGGAAGTGCATAACAATGGAGATTTTTTATAATAATAATAATATCACGCGAGTGGATTATAGCCCATTCCCTCTCATACACAGGCCTCCTCTCGGCCTGTGTCCCAGCAGTGGGACAATTATAGGCTGATGATGATGACCCAAAAGGTAAAACCGGGACCCTATAACTAAGACTGCTGTCCGTCTGTCTGTTTTGTCTGTCTGTTTAACGTTAAAGATCGACCCGTAAAGCTGTGCTTATTGAACCACTTATAGATCGGAAATACTCGATGCATCGCTTATGCTATTCAAGAGATATAAACATTGCTCCATATCGGGCCACAGCACAGATAAGACAAAGTACCAGTGAACGGTCGACTTAAGCTGATATCCTATACACTTGTAATTTCACCACCACCCCTAGGTAGGGTTCTTATTGGCGGCAGGAATAAACGGCTCTTTTCACAGACAAAATTTTTACTCCTCTGAATCTTGAGCTTTACTGCCTATTAACTTGATAAATATTATAATAACAGATAAATAAAGCGTGTAAAAAGTCTCTTAACGAAGCCAAAAGGCTCTTGTTCTTCCCGTCATTGCGATCATTTTGTTGTTGTTGACCAAACCTGGGAACCTTCTAGTTACGGAGATATTGGGGGTCAAAGTTACAACTTTTTTACTAGTTTTTTTTTTTTTAACTACATGTTTTTAATGTATTTTTTTACTTAAGATAATTTCACGACCCCCTTACTATTCAATCCATTCATCAGCACAATGTTTTGAATGTGTTACATTGAGTCCTAGCGTAAAACGTGATTTTCACCGCAAAAAAAAAAGTTGGTAAAATATTTTTTGCGTAAAGTTTGATGTACTTGGTTGACGGCTTCGTGAAGAGTCTGTTTACAACCTGTATAACACTTGAATGCGTACTGAATACATTTATTGATTTTCGGTGCAACCAGGACTAGAAGTAATTTCAAATTCCAACCTTTTTTTTGGCATATTCCAAAGATTTTGTTACATCGCAGTAGGTAGTAGATTTTACGGTCATTAGCTTTACTAATCGGACGTACTGCGATAGCCTTTAGCCAAGCCAGTCGTACGTGCTAATTGCCTATTAATTAGGATCGCTACCATTTTTTATGTTGTCAATCTGGATCAGTGACAATGGTACTATCAGCGTTGCGCACAATCGGAGAACATTAATTTCAGTGTATTGACAGTGTCTGGACTTCTGTTCTAGTCACTCTACTATGCTAAGCTTTTTTTTGTTACGAGACTACAAGAACAATTACAAAATATAATTTGAAATATGTGATGCCACTTTTGGAACGATAAATAATTTATTATGATGTGTATCCCTCTTCTGATGTCTGAAGTGGGTAGGGCTTAATTAAGTCCAAACTGTTTCGATTCTGTATGATTTATCCTGTATCAGAACCTGAAAAAATGTGGTTAAGATAAAGCTTTTGTCAAGCCATAAAAAAATCACACACACAGGGTGTTTGATTTTTTCACAGCTATCGTATCGTACGTACTACGTCTTGCTTCTGCTTTTTATTTTCAACTTTACCGTTTCCCTAAGAACATAAATTGAAATATAGTAAATACTCATCATGAACGGTCCCGTTTCAGTACATAACATAATCGCCAGTTTTAAACTCGACTGTTTACTGGTTGTAATTGTGCACAATTCGCCGAAAAGGTCGAAGGTCGTGGAAAAGGCCTGAACGATACCTTGTTCAGGCCTTTAGCACGACCTTCTATAGATCGTTAATTCATCAGTCTGGCTGTTGGTCTACCTAAACTCCTTCATAAGTCTATAATTATCTTTTTATGTTTAGTCAGTAATCACTATCATCTTTCTCCTACTCTATCCTAATTTATTTGGGGACAAAACCTTCAACAAACAAAACCTTTGCGTTCTTTCTCCATACATCTCCACTCGTAATCTCAGTAGTCACCCACTTTCTAGCCATATCAACTTTCACACAGTCCTTCTATCGTTTCTTTAGTCTTCCCGTACTCTTAAACCCATCCACCTTCATACTTAAAGTTATATATTTAGTTCCAAAGTCATAAAAAACATAAATTATTGTTTAAGAGGTTCCACGAATCCATTGATATCTGTACTAAAGCCACTACTTAGAAGAATCTTTTCAACTATTCTCCAAAAACTATGATTAATTTTCTCCTCGAGACCCCTTTTAATGAGCTTCACTAGTCAAAGTTGGTGCCAGAGTTCTGATAAAAGGTTCGTGAACCGAACTCCGACGAATGTTTGGACTTCACTTCGATTTTCTCATTTAGATGAAATGGTTTAAGAGTAACGGTGTGGGTATCAGTTTTATTCAATTCTGGAAAGTCTGTTGAGGAACATGATAGGTACTTTCGTAGTGGGTGTAACCGATAACGTGTTTTATTACTGGAGATGTAAGAAAATTAAATTTCAAATATATATTTTTGGATACATAATTACAAAGTATAGTCGATTTCGCTACACAAAATAAAAAATTGGCAACTATAATTATTAATTAATATTATATTCCCCATTGACAGTAAGTGTGGCGAAGTTTTTGACGCCCTTTAATTATATTATGAGAAAGTTAATAAAAAAATATTTTTTGCGCTCAAAATCAACCGACTTCAAAAAAAAAGTAGATAAAGGAACGATTTCGTAGCCGACTACATACAGCAGCAGCTAACGATGTGACGTTGCGACATGTCGGAGCGACACATCGCAGCGTCATGACGTTGCTACCGCAGATGGCAACGCCGTATTCCAGTTAGTTAAGATTCAAAGTGTTGTCGGTCCAACGTCAGTGGCATTACTGATCTGCGGTCGGACGACACGTATTCTGCGATCGTATGACGTGTAGTCAGGTGACGTGTCGCTAGCTGCGGAAGGTATTTCATATAAATACAGAAACCAGTCGTGTCGGAGCGACACGTCGTCTGCCTGCTGCTGTTTGCAGTCGGCTACGAACTCGTACCTTAAGACAGCTAAATAAGTTCTACTTCTTTCTTTTTTTTAAAACGTTGGCCCACACGTGGGTGCATTCACACACCGTTAAACTCACATACACAAACAGCCAGACCCGGAACAACTATCTGTAGGCCATACAAATATTTGTACCGTGTGGGGATCGAACCCGTGACACGTAGCGCAGCAGTCAAACGCTCAGCCACAGCGCCAACCGTGCCGTCAAATTTAGTAGTTATTAGTAATTAATCAGTCTGTAAAGATCCAACTGCTGGCCCACAGGCGTCCTCTCTGTGGGAGCACGATCTACCTTAAACAAAATATTATAACTATCTCTGTAGGTTACAGGGGGTGTAAGTAACAATGGCCGCTCCAGTAATTTCTACAGCTATCCTAAGAAAACAGTCGGCATGAACCATCGTGGGTATTTCTGTGCTATTATTGTATTAGATGGAAAACGACCCTAGTGTTTTCATAACATAACGAGATAGGCTATGGTCTAGTTTTTGTACCTAATATAAAATTAAACGGATTTTTGAGGACGAAAGTCTTCACTTTGCATTTGAATGCAAACTTTTATATCTATTGGCGACTTTAACGCCAGACACATTCCATACATGCTCAAAGTGAGTCGCTGAAATTACGTAGCATTCGGTTCACATTTTTTCTCTCGACACAAATGAAAATGAGCCAGCTCATTATAAGCGACGAAATTTTATAATCATTTTTATATTTTGTGCGTCATTTTTTTTATTTTCCTTCATATAAATCTAATACATTTTTGAATAGCTAACTACATCTTCATGATTGATCGACTCCTCAAAAATGCATTTAAATGGTTTAACAGAAATAAATGCTTCGAGTTTAAATTGGCCTGTCCGATATTAGTCTAACTTATCCGTTCCCAAACATAGAAGCTGGACGCTCTACTACGTTAGTCGTACATTTCAAATATAGCAGAATATTTGTTTAAATCCAATATAGAGTTGATGTTTAGTTACCAATGGAGTCTCCAGGATAATCTCGGTAAATCTGTTGGAAGCCGATAAGCCGGTCAGATGTTGGATTGTAGGACTTCACCCTATATTACACAACCTGTATTATTTTACAAGTCTATGTGTATGAAGTGTATCAAAGTTGAATGAACTTCAGTTAACCGAGATGACCAATTTTTCTGTTCCTATTAAGAATGATCAGAAGGACATAGCAGGCAATACGTCATGTACAAATGAATTATCAACAGATTAACTTGAATACAGAGCAGCGGTGGCCCAGTAGTGGCGGCCGCGACTTACGAGCATGAATTCGAATCCAGGCAGGTGCATTACTTTGTGTAATTTATTTCATCACCACTGCTCTTAAAACGGTGAAGGAAAACGTGAGGAAACCGGCATGTCCTAGAACCTAAAACTCGAAGACATGTGAAATCTACCTACTCGGCCCGCGTGGTGGATAATAGCCCATTCCCTCTCATAGAGAAGAGGCCTGTGTCCCAGCAGTGGGAAAATTATACGCTGATGATACTTATGTCAACTTGAATAAACTTAGAGACATCGGAGCTTGGGCATTCACTTTAAATAAGACAGTTGCTAATGCAAGTTATGCAAACACCAAGGAGCTGTATAGTACTTAGTAATTCCATAGCATGCACATAACCACAGCTAAGGTAACCAGCTAAGCCTAAATAACAGTGGGTAAACCTGACGGCTTAGCTGGTACAAAACATATGTCACAGGATAAAAGAGTAGCAACGGGGTGCCGTAAATCTGACTAGCCGAAAGCGTTAACCCAACAATATTGAAAAGAATGGGCAGCGCGGTAACGTTCAAAAATAGAGAGGTGTTTTTCTGAGGTATTCCTATGAAATAAAAGGTATGAGGCGCTCCTTTTTTATTCCTCAGAGCGCACCTTTTAGTAGCGCTCCCGATAGCAATTAAAAAGAGCGCCTCATTAGGTGCGCTTCGAGGAATACCTCGTTTTTCTAACATTTCCTACATGAATTTTAAGTTGAGTTAGAGAAGATAGTTTTTATGCCTAAGGAGCTTATAGCTAAGAAATGATAGCCGCACGGTACGGTCCAAAGCTAAGTTACTCTTCTGAGTTCAGTTAGTGGATGGGTGACCAGTAAATAATAATAATGAATGTATTACATTATCAAGACTCTTCTCTGGCAACCAATTTAAGTTTTCTCAGAATACGTGTTACTGCCATAATCTTGTCAAATAAGTTTTAGTTACACGGAACCCTTTTTTTTTTTTTTTTTTACGGATGGGAAATCATCAAATGACTTCTCTCGCTCTGGGCAGAGCGGAAGGGAGTGTCAGACTTGTACTGACTAAAACCCATCCATGTTCCTTCCTTGCCCTTTGTGTTCCAGGGCCGCGGTATCTCTTTCGAACAGCCCGCAGCCCGTTACACGGAACCCTTAAACCATGATTTCAACTCACATTTGCCGGATTTTTGAATGAAAAGAAAGCCTGAAATAACATAACGAATAACTAAATGCTTAAAAGCCATAGCTATCAGCACTACCAAAAAATATTCCCAAAAAAAAAATGGTAGGTGCGTCACAGTTATCCGAACGAGCAGATAGTAGAGCGTTCGGTGTCTGTACAAAAACATAGGCCGTGCAATTTGTTCGTAACACACTGATTGATTGACTGACTGAGTCCCTTTTACTCTATTTTCATACCAAAATTCGACAGCACCACAAAACTACGGCACGCACAAAAAAAGTTGGCACAAAATTACGAATATAGTCGGATGTTGAGGATAAAAGTTTTGAAAATAAATTGGAATTTCCATGCGTTCCCAGAGAAGTTGCAGATGGCTGTGAAAGCCAAAATAAACGGACATATTTTATATTTTTGTTAACGGTGGCTATTTTACGAAAGTAATTTTAGCCGTAATTCGCAGAACAATAAAACCACATCGCGCGTATTCTGTTTATAACAGACTTAGTAACAGGAGTGAAATAGAACATGGATAAGAAATATTAAAGACTAGCAGTGCCCCGCGGTTTTACCCGTGTAGTTCCCGTTCCCGTGAGAATGTGAGCATAAAATACATGTTACTTGCTGATAATGTAGCTTTCCATTAGTGAAATAATTTTTGAAATCGGTTCAGTAGTTTTGACTTAAATCGTAACAAACAAACAAACAAACAAAAAATCGAATCTTGCCTCTTTATATTATTAGTTTAGATGAACGTACACGTATAAAATGCACTGCATAAGCATTGCCACCAACCGAGGGTTCCATAAAAAAACAAAAAAATTGAGGTGAAATAATGCCATCTCATGCCGGGCTGATAGGTACATGTATATTGAGCTTTAGAATGAACTGTCATGACCACAGAGCTTGAAAACGGCAACAGTCTAGACTTTCCCTACAAACCATGCGTGTCACCATTCGCTCGTACCTCTCCACACCGAGACTCGTTTGTCCATCGTCATCAGTCTTTCCACCAATATGATCAGCCCACTAACACTTTCTTTCTCCGCAAGCTATGTAGGAAACTCCATATACAGGGTGTAAACAGACTCTTCAAGAAGCCGTCAACCAAGGATTATGTACATCAAACTAAGTAACTTTACGCAAAAATTAGTGCATAGTTCTACATCAGGACTCAATGTAACGCACTCAAAACATTGTGCTGATGGATGGATTGAATAGTAAGTAGATCCTGGAGGTGTTAAAAGTAAAAATCTTACATTAAAAGCATGTACAATTAAAAAAAAAGTTGTGAAAAAGTATCTCCGTAACTAGAAGGTTCCCAGGTATGGTCTAGAACAAAAAAATGATCGCAATGACGGGGAAAACAAGTGCCTTTCGGCTTCGTTAAGCGTCTGTTTACACACTTTATTTCACAGCTGTAGACCCATCACGATAAAGTATCATCAGTCGACCACGCTCTTAACTTTAAGCACTCTAAATTGACTTAAACCGTCCGATAAACCGTGTTTTACCATTGTTGACCGTGTATAGTAAAATAATATTCAAAGGTTGTATAGATATTTAGTACACAGAACTGTAATTTTGTTCCATGTTTTACACATACACTATGTGAATAAATGAACAAAAAAAGTTGTTACAAACATTGTGGTCAAACGTCACAGGATCCAATATTACCCGGTCGTTACTGTGAAATACTGTCTACCAATTTTTAACAATACATGAGGACCCAGGCCGAACGCGCGACTAAAGCAAAGGGCTGTCGTTTTGGGAAACTGTCTCGTGTAATATTGACATCCAAAAAGTACTTATTATTTATCAGCATAATTTGAATAAAGACTTTGGATTTTTACAATTATCATTAATATGTTTGCGAAAAGCACAATAATAATAATTTTCATGAAATTTAGTATGCAGGGGGTTTCGGGGGCGATAAATCGATCTAGCTAGGTTTCATTTTTAGAAAACGTAAAACGGGCAAAGCTCGGTCATCCAGGTACCAAGGGGTATCGTATTACCCAGTACTAACTAGATTGTGGACGTCAGATAGGCAGTCGCTTCATGTAAAAAAACTGGTATTCAGCTGCAGCCGGTTAGACTGGAAGCCGACCCCAACATAGTGGGTAAAAGGCGAGGGGAGATGATCATGAAACAAAATTTCCAATTTTAATACCCACCTATGCTCAGTCCGTTTGTTTGTGGTAGGCCCACAGTATAATCAAAAGTTTTTACTTGTTGTTTTTAACAGTAGTGAATCCAACAGCAGTTGCGACGCCAAATGATTTTCACACTGCAATGTCCGTTGAGTTTAGCCGTAAAACTTTTTGTTTTATGCAAGCCAAAATCGAACTTTTGTTTGCACACAATTCTGGAATGTTGACTTTATATTGTACAGCATAGTGGGGCAGCTGCTGTATTTCAAATATTATATTGGTTACGTTGCTATTATTTGTTTGAAATCTGAAATATTTTTACGTCGGCGAACTGTCCATTTTTGAATATGCTGTCTTGCTAAAGTGAAGACAGTGGAAAAAGATGTCACTGTTTTTTGTTTTACTTAAATGTCAATCAGGAAATATTCTGATGTTTTTCTGTCCGAATGAAAGAAAATAATCCATTTTGTAATACGAAGGTTCGCTTACTCTATGTATTTTTAAACACAATCACGAATCCATGCCATTTATAAATCGATGTTGTTATTAATTATTATTTTAAATATTGACTCGCTTTGACACAATCAAGGTAAACCAATTAAACTATTGCAATTAAAAAAAAATCCTATTCAATTTACCTTTCAAAACCTGTTTCAACCAAAACCAATATTATTACCCACTGACAGTTAAATGTCGGCAAGTACTGTTAAGAGCAAAAATACCTTACACTTAAGCCAAATTCAAAAGTAGAGTTCTTTGAAATCACGATTGCCAGTTTGAGAAAACACCTATTTAATTATAGAATGGTTTCTAAAAACCTTTCATCGTAACACCATAAGCACAACAATACTCTACGGGAAAATCACTTTTCAATGTTACGTATTTCTGCTCGTAACTGTAACCTTACAAAGCACGCCTCAAATAAATGAAACCAATAAGGTTCTTCACCTTCAATCTTTGTATCTCAGGCCTATATGTCTCCGGTAATGCCCAATATGTCTCGGTAGGACGTCGGTGCGACTTCGACTTCCACCGACTTCCATTTAATGACACAACGAAGCGTCACTCGTTACGGTATTGTTCGAGCGCGTGGAGAATTCGGATTGCTTTGACAAAACTCGCGAGAAGGTATGTCACACCCTTAAGAGGAAGACTAGGGGGTATTATTTTGTAGTAAACTGTTTGTTGTTTGTTAAACGGTTCCGTGATTGACTGGTTGACAAGTCACAGCTTTAAACACAAAACATCAAAGAAAAACTTTCAGGAATGTCAGGAATTATTCCGTTAGGCTCGAGCATTATGTGAGCAGACGATGGGTTTCGTGCTATGAAAACTCACTAGGTGCGATACACTGTTTCTAGCATAACTAACAAAGTATTTCAGATTACAACTAAACACAATAACACGGGACACAATGAATCGGGTACTGTTCCAAGAGGTCTCAACTCGGACGCGATCAGACACTGACTGTCGTCCTAGCGTCGAGCTGTAAACATCAGGGCTCTGCAAACATGCTATGGTGGGAGTAAGTACGTCGTGTGACGTTTGAACGTGATGTCAATTGACTGTCTAGAAAGGCGGAAGCGCCGACAAATAATTTCTCCATATATAATGATTATTGTAACGCTAGGTACACCTCTGCCCAACCCTTCGGGGATTACAGGCGTGATGTTATGTTGATGTTGAAACAGCGTAATGGGTTGCTAAGTGTACTAAAATGTAAAAGCTTAGAACCAAACCAAGTACCAAGGCTTCTTGCAAAAGTTTTTATGAAGTAATATTCTCATAACCTGCCTACGCTTTTCCCAACTATACCGGTTAACTACACTTCAAGCCCGCCACGCTATTTTCCCAACTATCCCGGTTAACTACACTTCAAGCCCGCCACGCTATTTTCCCAACTATCCCGGTTAACTACACTTCAAGCTCGCCACGCTATTTTCCCAACTATCCCGGTTAACTACACTTCAAGCCCGCCACGCTATTTTCCCAACTATCTCGGTTAACTACACTTCTAGCCCGCCACGCTATTTTCCCAACTATCCCAGTTAACTACACTTCAAGCCCGCCGCGCTATTTTCCCAACTATCCCGGTTAACTACATTTCAAGCCCGCCACGCTATTTTCCCGACTTTCCCGGTTAACTACACTTCAAGCCGGCCACGCTATTTTCCCAACTATCCCGGTTAACTACACTTCAAGCCCGCCACGCTATTTTCCCAACTATCCCGGTTAACTACACTTCAAGCCCGCCACGTTATTTTCCCAACTATCCCGGTTAACTACACTTCAAGCTTGCCACGCTATTTTCCCAACTATCCCAGTTAACTACACTTCAAGCCCGCCGCGCTATTTTCCCAACTATCCCGGTTAACTACACTTCAAGCCCGCCACGCTATTTACAAACCACTGCAACTCTTGATACCAAAATCAACAGTAGTGATGCACCGAAAAAACCGCCGTGACATTGAAGCTCGACGAGATCCCAGAGAAACAGATTCTTTTTTAGGTTTTTGTTTTTAAACAGGTGTAGCTGCATACCAGAATATGCCGGCCGCTGCATAGTTAACATCCCGTTTGGTAACTTTTCCAATTCGCCAACTAAACAAAAGACGCGCATTTTTTAAGGGTTCCGTACCCAAAGGGTAAAACGGGACCCTATTACTAAGACTCCGCTGTCCATCCGTCTGCTGTTTGTCTGTCGGTCCATCACCAAGCTGTATCTTATGAACCGAGATAGCTAGACAGTTGAAATTTTCACAGATGATGTATTACTGTTGCCGCTATAACAACAAATACTAAAAATGAATTGAATAAATATTTAAGGGGGCTCCCATACAACAAACGTGATATGTTTTTCCGTTTTTGTCTAATGTTGTATAGATAATGGTACGGAACCCTTCGTGCGCGAGTCCGACTCGCACTTGGCCGGTTTTTTAATCTACATACATTGAGTTCCGTTTCATTAACCATAAATTTAAATTTGCCTATCTGATGTACAACCCGGCTAATGGTTAACAAGATACCCCTTGGTAAACCTGGTTGTATTCCATCTATTACTGGTGGTCGCAAGCGCGACTGCTGAGCGTGAGATCCTGGGTTTAATTACCGGTTCAGGGAAAATGTTATTATCAGGAATTTCTCAGTAGCAACCACGGATGGTGGCAATAGGCTCGCCCCTTATTACAATAAGACTAACTGGCGAAATGTGGGTTTACTTTTTAGGTACACCTCTGCCTAACCTTCGTTGATTACAAGGTGTGACGTTATGCAATGTTACTATCCTTACTTAAATCTATCTTAGAAACCTAAAACAAGAATACAATGTACAAAGATAATGTACGTGCATAAGTGCATTCGCTTCTAGTTCCATTGTACACCCGTAAGCGCAAGCGTACGTACTTGGTAGCTGCAATAGTACTTACATTAAGAAGAAATAGCTTGCTAGTCCACTTACGAGCAATGCGGTGAACTGTTTTCCTTCCAGCGTAAGATAGAATAAATATTATAAATTGTGGGATTGTGCTGTTCCTGTATGTGTTTAAACACACACATACAGGGTGTAAATAGACTCTTCACGAAGCCGTCAACCAAGCATTCTGTACATCAAACTAAGTAACTTTATGCAAAATTATTGCTGGGAAACGACTTTTTTTTTGAGGTGGATAATCACGTATTACGGTTGAACTCAATGTAACGCATTTGAAACATTATGCTGATGGATGGATTGAATAGTACGGGGATCCTAAAGTTGTCCTATGTAAAAAAATACATTGAAAACACGTATTTAAAAAAAAACTTGTGAAAAAGTTGGAACTTTGACCCCCAATACCTCCGTAACTAGAAGGTTCCCAGGTATGGTCTAGAACCAAAAAAATGATCGCAATGACGGGGAGAATAAGTGCCTTCGGCTTCGTTAAGAGTCTTTTTACACCCTTTATTCTATCTGCATACTATCTTTACTGAAATAAATTTTGAAGATGATGTTGCACGTCAGGGAAACATTATGGTTTAAGGAACGTTGACTGAAATTGTTGGTAGCTTTGATAAAAATGATTAAACACGGTGAAATTGGATTTTTTTATGGACTCTTTGGAAAGAATATAGATACCTACATGAAATATATTTCTTACAACTTTCAGTTTTGCCTTCGATTATTTATGAACTGGAACATGTTACTTTAAGTTAACAAAGACAAATATAAGAAAATGCAGTAAAAAATTACACAAAGTTATGCGCAGGCAACATAACAGTACCTTTTTTTTTTTTTTTTTTATTTTACGGATGGGAAATCATCAAATGACTTCTCCCGCTCTGGGCAGAGCGGAAGGGAGTGTCAGACTTGTACTGACTAAAACCCATCCATGTTCCTTCCTTGCCCTTTGTGTTCCAGGGCCGCGGTATCTCTTTCGAACAGCCCGCAGCAACATAACAGTACCTAACAATATATTTCTTCACTCATAACTTTTTGCGCACTACGTACATTTAAATATTCGAATTAAGAAAAGGCAGCATCATATTCGGTCAACGATTCACGAATCGGATTCTCGGCGGGAACGCCCGAAGAACCCCGAGGGAGATCGGGCGCCATCGCAACTGCAACCGCCACAGAACAAATTCAATTTTGTTCGTTGTCGTATTTGCCCAGTCCATTTTGGTATTGCCAGATAGTCAAGACTGATAGGACGAATGTAGATTTATTCTGCGACACAAAGAGATTTCTCGCAATGATTTTTAAGTAACACGTTTTATTTCAAGAGATGTAGCTTAGGGAGCACTCTAGGTAATCTATGCGTATCGTAGGCTGCGTTTTTCGAATAAACTGGTTTTTACTTTACATGGATGAGCACTTTTTCTAGTAAAAGCCTATCAGGGGACTACGATGCTAGAATAAAATGTACAACTTATTCTGGGGTAGGTAATGTGTTTTTGAAACTAGAAACCTTAATGCTTTCTCGGGATCTTATATGGACTGTGTTTTTCTATTACAATACAAGGTATTTTTTATTATATTAACAGATAAAATTGCAAAATGAAATTGACGGATTTAACAGAACCATCATAGATAAGATAATCTACTGAAATCTTATAACACTGATGCTGTTAGCCTGCGCCATCCCACTGCTGGGCAAAGGCCTCTCCACATGACTTCCAGTTGTTTCGATCAAGGGCTAATGTGGACCACTGGTCGTTGGTTTTTGTGATCTTGTCCCGCCATCTTTTACGAGGTCTGCTGCAACGCCTTCTGAAATAAAAAAATAAGGAATGCTCTGCAACGAAAAAAAAGAAACAATTTTTTTTTCAATATTCTGGATTATTTTTATTAGAAAATATTTTTGTAACAATACGGCTAACTCTGCAACGAAAAATAGGTCGTTTAATGGAACGCGAATTCATTTGTTTTTTCCCATCTCAGAAATGCCCAACGCACCTAAGGAAGTTTTCACTTCAATAAATGTTATAATAGTGCACCCAATTCTCTCCTACATTTACTCCAGTATGGAACAGTTAATTGTACCGGATGCATCTCCCAAAGCCATCACACTTGGGCATTAACTCACGAGTTAGCTTCTCAGGTACTGCATAAATGACGAAAAGGGCACCGTTATGTCACACAAGAGATTGAGCCTCCATATTAAACATCTGACACTCACTTGACCAACATAGGCTGCTACTAAATTCGGTCGACACATTCTGCAGTATTTGTTAAGGTGGAACCGTATGGGTAGCCCGCGAAATTTAAATTTATTTCTAAAAATATTAGTCGCACCAGTAACGCGTGTGTAGTTAATCATGAATATAATCAATACAACCCTCTAAGTTCATGTAACCCTATTCAATAAATATTTCATGAAAAGTCATTCAATAGGGTTAAATGAACTTAGAGGGTTTTATTGACGATTTTCATGATTGTAACTCTGTAACTACACACGAGTTACTGACGCGACTCATTTTCATCAAGCTACAACCTGATACTGACCTTCAAATTGCAAAAACCGTAAGAAAAATTTGAATTTCGCGGGCTACCCGAACGCTTCCACCTTAAACATTTAAGTCGACCCGAAGCAATTACTGCACATATTCGGCGCATTCACATCAGCTAGCTCCTTTCAGCATCTACAATTAGTGAATAATTTTCTGGTTGGCTTTGCACACAGTACGGGACATGTCTACTTTCATACGATTTGGCCGCATGTCTGTGTCAAAAATGTTGAGTATGAATGTAGATGGCTATAAGATGGCTAGACTAGAGGAAGACCAAATAAACAATGTATGGACTGTGTGAAGGGAATATGCTAGAAAGGAGGTGACTGCTGAGATGACGAATAATAGAGAAGTATGGAAGAATCCCAATTTATTTTTTGGCGGTACAGCATACCTTCCAAGCCGTACCGACCCCAAATGAATTGGGATAAGGGCAGAAGAATGATGTCTTTGTCGAATATATATCTCAATATGATGTAAAACCGATTATGCGTCTAGCACCTCTTAAAAACCTGTCCGAAAAGTTTTAAAACCTCATTTTAGAAAAACAAATGAATATTCAAAGCTCAGAACGAAAGTAAAATCTTCAATTTTAATGTAAATAACGCGGACTATAGCCAAGCTTTGTGGTGCCATTAAAAATAGAAAAGAAATCAGTCGACATCTGCAAATAAGGAAATTATGAAACCGCAGCAAAACGTCGGCATTCACCCTTTGTTTCTTCAACACCTTTTATTCAACGCTCCGGAGTTTTTAATCAAAAACTCATATTTTATTTTTCGAGTACATTTTTAATTGCATTTCTGCTATTAAGATGCGTTGTTAGAATCGACGATTTTGCTGTTTTAAAATAGTGGGTACTTCGTATGTACGGTGGGTTGGGTAATTGGGTACCCCAGTTGGGAACGTAGGTGCTTTCAAAAGGGGTACCCAGATCGTGTCGCTGACTGTACATAAGTAATAATAATATGTCAAGAGATTGCGGGTTAAATAAAATATATTTGTACCTACTCAAGTGGAACCTCGTTTTCATGATTTACGTTGAATTTTGGATGCAATAAGAGGTAATTGTATCCAAAATTCAACGTAATCTATAAATTGATTTGGTGAGGACCAAATCAATGCATAAACGCACTCAGTCTGGAACAGATTTTTTACTCAAAAACACCAAAATCGACTTAAAAGGAGTTTTGCTTGTAAAGAATCGAGGTAATCACGTGGCACGAGGCAATCTGTGAAGACTGTTAAAGATTGACGGATTGACTGCCAGAACCAACGGTTTAACGTGCTTTCCGAGGCACGGAGGAAACTCGGTATGTAATGGGTGGTCACCCATCCACGGACCAACTTAGGCTAGCGTAGCTTAACATTATGATCATTTTAGTTTCCCACTAAGATATCAAATAAATTCACAACCTCCCAACTCACCCATTAAACCAACATAACGCTGAATCTCATTGCTTAGTGGGCCAATGTAATCTTAATCTGTTTTGCATAAGCTCTCTTATTGCTCCGTGCGGCGTAAACACAGCAATGTGGATTAAAGCTTAAATAAACACACACATGATAGGATTTCAATTGAAGCAACATTAACTGAGTACAATTTCTATTGGAAAATACCGTTCACAGTTTAAGCCTGATGAAGTTTTTAATTGGTACTAGGAAGTCGGATGGGATTGCGTGATTATTTTGTTTGTTCTAGCTTCTGAGATTTCATTAAAAGACTGCTGTAGTTTTTAACCGATTTCTAATAAAGGAGGAGGTTATGTATTCAGTATCTTTTTTTTCATGTGTGTAGACTGATTTCTGAGATTATTGTTCTGATTTTCGTGAATCTTTTTTGATTTGGTAGAGAAAGCATGTGCGGTGAAAATTTAAATAAGATAATATCCAAGAGTGTATAAGATACCCCAACTAAAAAAGGTAAAAGAAAAAATCATTTTTGCAAAAAAAAAACGGCTTCTAAATAATTACAAAAAAGTGAAAAATAACTTTACTTTCGGAAGTCGGTGGTCACATCGACTTCCGAAACTAGAGTTACAAGAAAATCGCTTTTGAATTATTTTTTTTGAATTTTAATCTTTTATCATTGTTGATACAAACACTATATTCAAAAAAAAAAATACATACCATCACAAACCATGCATCGCAGGTTGAACCGCGGTATGCCAGACACTTACGGGACCGGTCAATATGGCGACACTTAGGGGAGGTCTATGTCCAGCAGTGGACGTCTTTCGGCTAAAATGATGATGATGATGATTATGCCAGACACTGCAACTCGATGCCACAACATTATTGATTAATACAGTCATTACTAAGTTCAGCAGCTCGTGACTGACATCACTACCCAACCCTTCAGGAAAATACAGGCGTCACGTTACATCATCATCATCTGCCTAGCCTTTTCCCAACTAAGTTGGGGTCGGCTTCCAGTCTAACCAGATGCAGCTGAATACCAGTATTTTACATGAAGCGACTGCCTATCTGACCTCCACAACCCAGTTAATATTGGGTAATACGATACCTCTTGGTTAGACTGGTTGTCAGACTTTTTTGGGCCACTGACTACCTAACGACTGTCAAAGATCTACAAGTGACAGCCGGGACCAACGGCTTAACGTGCTTTCCGAGGCTCGGAGGAAACTCTGTATGTAATGGGTGGTCACCCATCCACAGACCAACCTAGGCAAGCACGGCTTAACCTAAAGATCGACCCGAGCGGCTGATATTATTTTGCCACGAGCTCCTCATACACTGGCGTCACGTTACCTACGTAAAAAAAAAAATATCGCCACCAAAAATTCCATCGTACCAAGACACCTTACATTACATCAAACGGCTTGTTAATTATATGTGTTGTCGGTCTGTCTGTTAACCTAAATTGGACGCCCGAAGTGGACAGTGACATTCTAATCCCATCGCACTGATTATCACCGACGTTGATGCGAATTAGTAACTGGATAGTATGTACTACTAATCGGTAAATTAAACGCTTGTTTAACTTTGAATCAGGCTTGGTTCTGAAATGGTTCTGATTAGTGAGCGAATTCCCTTTTGATTCGCGTACGCGTATTACATTGAGTACATTTGAGTACGCGTAATTGATATTGGTTTTGAAACAAAATAATATACGAGGGGAATTAATAACAGGCATAGAAAATGTTATATTCATAATGTCCTTTGCATAATAATAATCATTTAATATCAGAATAAAAACATTCCATAGATTGTTAGTACATAATACTTATAACTATGTTAGTGCGTTATTAAATTAAACTTATAAAAAAAAAAAAAAAAAAATAGGAATCAAGGTCAATAACAAAATTAAAATTAAAATCAAAATAAAATTACACTACAACTTTAAATTAAAATCAACATTAAAATTAAAATAAAAACAAAATTAAAATCAAAATTACAAACATAATCAAAATTAAAAATCTAAATCAAAATCATAAAATAAATCAGTCCAGTGAATAGGGACACCTTGTTAACAGAAACTAAAAAAGAATTACCCCAAATTTATAGTTTTCTTTGGCAATGTTACAGACACCCATCTAAATTACTGTATCGGGACAACCTTTTGGAATCTGCTGTTGGCTGTCAACAAAGTGACCCCCTCGGGCCAGTGATTTTTAGTTTAGCTATTCACCCAATTGTTCGACAGCTAAATTCCAAATTTATCGTTTGGTATCTAGATGATGGAACCTTGGGGGGCGATGTAGATTCTGTTTTAAAAGATCTAAATTTCCTAAAATATGAACTTCATTCCATTGGCCTCGACCTCAACCTTTCAAAATGTGAAATTTATGTAGCGGACAGTACCGACAGACAACAGACTCTATCAATAAATATCAATTTAACGCCATAGCCCCCGGCATCAAAATTACAGAAAAAAGCTCTCTTCGTCTCCTTGGGTCTCCCATCTTTGAAAATTCTTTTCCCGATTTTATCGAGGAAAAAATTCAAAATTTCAATGATGTTTCGGAAAGATTGCTCGAAATTAACATACATTCGGCCATCACAATAATTCGTTACTGCTGTTTCAGTCCAAAATTAACGTATTTCCTTCGTGCTTCCCCTTTATGGAAGCACACTCCCCTTTTGGACAAAATGGATGAAATTATCAGACATACTCTAACGTCAATTTTAAATGTGGCTTTAGACGACCGAGCTTGGGCACAAGCTACTCTTCCTATTCGCATGGGAGGACTCGGCGTCCGCAAAATTTCCAGTATTAGTTTACCGGCTTTTATATCCTCGGTCCACGGCACTTAGAAATTAATCAGGAATATCCTGTCTTCCACACTGATTGATTTTGATGTGCCGTGCATGCCCGAGGCTATCGATGCTTGGAAACTCGCTTGCCCGAATACTGAAGAACCCGACCATCCATTTTCCCAGAGACGGTGGGACGAGCCGCTCTGCAGAGTAGTTCAGAGCAATCTGCTGAACACATCTGCTACTACTGCTGAGCGTGCGCACCTGCGGGCTGTGGGTGAGTGGGAGTCGGGTCTTTGGCTTCACGCACTACCGTCGTCGAGCATAGGCACATTGTTCGACGACACAACCTTCCGCCTCGCTGTTTCTTTACGCCTTGGTGCCGCTTGCTGTTCTCCTCATCGCTGTCACTGCGGTGAAGCTGTCAACAACCTCGGTCACCACGGCCTATCATGCAGCCGAAGTGCGGGCCGTTTTGCACGGCACGCAAATATAAACGACATTATCCGACGAGCTCTTGTCACCGTCGGCGTCCCAGCTGTTTTAGAACCCAATGGCTTGGCACGCGACGATGGCAAGAGACCGGACGGCATTTCTTTGTTTCCTTGGAAGATGGGTAGGCCTTTAGTGTGGGACGCAACATGCGTTGATACTCTTGCGCCATCCCATCTTCCAAGCTCATCGTGCTGTGCTGGTGCTGCCGCTGCGGCTGCAGAGAACCTCAAGCGGCGTAAATATAGAAACCTGTGTGGTAACTATATTTTCGAGCCGTTTGGGGTTGAAACTCTAGGGCCGTGGGGTCCGAGTGCTCATAGCCTATTTAAGGAAATTTCGAAACGCCTAGTTGACGCTTCCCGTGACCCAAGGGCTGGCTTTTACTTTGGCCAGAGGCTAAGTATTGCCATACAACGTGGCAACGCCGCCAGTCTCTTGGGCACATTACCATCTGACAGCGTTGAGGAGGAGTTTTTCGATGCCCTTTTATAGTTTGTTGTTAGTTTATCTATTTTAGTTTAATAGTTTTTAATTATAAAAGTCCAGTCATTAATTGCAAAATCGAAAATAACTCTCACAGCTAGTGCTAATTAAAACCGGTTACCTACCTATTTTAAAAACCGTAGAGTTCAGTGTGGCTGTAAGCTTGCATCAAGGGTATATTTTGTGTCTTTACACATTCTTTTTACATTAATTTTACTATTTTTTTTTTTAAATGTTTGCTTTTAATATCATTTTACTGTATTGTTATTTTAATATTATTTAGTATGTTTTGTCCTATGCGTGCTAGTAAATACTTTTTTAGGGTTCTGTACCCAAAGGGTAAAAACGGGACCCTATTACTAAAACTTCGCTGTCTGTCACCAGGCTGTATCTCATGAACCGTGATAGCTAGACAGTTGAAATTTTCACAGATGATATATTTCTGTTGCCGCTATAACAACAAATAATAAAAATTATTTAATATTTAAAGGGGGCTCCCATACAAGAAACGTGTTTTTTTCGGTTTATGGTACGGAACCCTTGTGCGCGAGTCCGACTCGCACTTGGCCAGTTTTCATTCTTTCTCTAATTGTTAATTGAGAAAACAAAATAGCTGTCTTTCAGATACTTTGAGGTTTTTTCTACACCTTAATTTTTCAGCACTTAAGTAAGTTCGACCTGGTGAGCTTAAAAACGATAGTCCCCATTGTCAGCCCTTGATACTTTGCTAGGACTAATTTATAGTCTACTAGCTTAAGTCCGCGGCTTCGCCTGCGTGGAGTTCCATAATTGTCCCACGGGATCATACTACCGGAATAAAAAGTATCCTAGGTGTTAATCCAGGTTATAAACTATCTGTGTGCCAAATTTTATCCAAATCCGATCAGTAGTTTTTGTGTGAAAGAGTAACAAACATCTAGCCATCTATTCATCCTCATAAACTTTAGCATTTATAATATTATTAAGTAGGAAAATATGATATTGTAAAAACCATTGCACAAAACCGTCACCAGTCCGCTGTTTCCGTATTCGTAGCCTTGCCTAAATTCGCACGGTGCACAGTATATTTCTGAACCGTTCAGGGGTGCCTCGAATTTCTCAACCGTGCAACTGTGGATACTGTTTATACTGCTCTGTGGCTTTCATTCACGGCCGAACGAAGACTTCTGGTAAGGTTCGGCTGTTGCATTTTAGAAGTGTGTGTCATTGTTGGAGTTTAAACCTTATGTCAATGTAATAGAAGTTAAACGATACTGGCTTGTGTTTTGCAACGACTGGTATATTGGTAAACCTCAGACTACGTGGTGTTCTGTCGGTCAACTTTGAACCGTGTGTGGTCATTAGTTTACTGCTAAATAGACCTAGATTTAAATCTTTAGTGTAACAGAATAGCTTCTTTCTTTATCGAGTGGTTAGTGCCTAACTTGTTGTCAGAGTTTTTATACCGCCCAAGTGCCTCTGACTTGGCTTTACATGCCGTCGAGAAATATCTCTCAGGCATGCTGGTTTCTTCGCGATGTTTTTCTTCACCGAAGCAAGTGATAATTCCTACCCATAATTAGGTAAGACCTATTTCAAATTATCAAGTTTTGGGAAATCGTGTTAAAAGATTTAGGGGACCCGATGTTTTTAGGATGGTGTGAAAGAGACACAATTACAGTATTCGCTTTAATATTGCCTTTTTTTTCTCTTTCTGTAAAAACCAGCGCTAGAACAGTTGATATTGAGCCCATCTAACACAAAAACTCAAATACTCAATGTTTCGAGTTGTGCCCTTACATTACTAAGGGTGCAAATTATACAATACGCACATGAATCACAAAAATCAGAGGTGTGTGCCTTGGGTTCAAACTCGAGACCATGGCTTGGCAGTCCGATGGTCACGCTACTAGGTTATCACTGTTTTATCAGGATACCTTTATTCCAGATATATTAGAATGCCTAGCTCTAGCGGCTTTTTGATCTACCCACGTTCAATTATGTTTTTTTCTATCGCCAAAAATGTTATGTAACATGAAATCGCCTGTAATCCCACATTTTACCAGTTATGTTTAAGTCTCATGCAATAAAGGGCGAGCCTATTGCCAAACATGGAAATATAAAGTATTTTACTGATATTTAAAATTTTAACGGAATCAAAATATCTATACTTCGTACATTTGACTGAAAAATACCCGTGGTGAGCAACGTCACAAAAATCTTGGAAAAAGAAACTTACAACTTTTGCCCTGAATAACTGTTCACCTGTTATTGAAAACCATCAACCTCACCCCCTTCCATGATCCCAATTTATTTGGGGTCGACGCAATACGCCTTTTTTCATCCATCTTTATAAGCCGTCATCTGAACGTTTACTTACTTCTAAGGAGCTCAATCCATGCAATGCGGAACGGTGCTGAGCGGAACGGAGCGGAACGGAATGTGGATTTATTTAGTTTTTCGAGTAAGGTGCGTTTGCCATACCTGCCTTGTATCACCTTTGTATAGATCAGTGGTTCTTAACCTTTTTGTCCTGAAGACCATTTGACAAAATGTCTGTTTTGCCATAGACCACCCAGTTGATTTATTGGTTTGGAGGTAATATACAGTAAAGAGCTGTTTTATCTATAAAGGAATAAAACACGTATAAAAGTATTCAATGACCACTTTTTTTTTTGTTAAATTCACATCACAGTTATAGATTTAACGACATTTTCGTGACTGCAAATTGCTCGCACCGCGCACGGTTCGCATTGTATCGACTCGTTGTCACTTATCCTATATATTAGGATGGGTCCGTGGACCATTTGGGATGCTTCCAGGGACCAACAGTGGTCCGCGGACCACCTGTTAAGAACCACTGGTATAGATAGTGACATAGTTCCAAATAAAAACAAATGCATGTCAACTGAGCCGCACCATACTAAACGCAACATAAAGGTCGATTTACATCAAACGAACACAGAGCAAGAGCTAGAACAAGAGCATTCTTTCGTAATCTTTTAGTGTTTAGTGTAAACGAAAGCTAGATCATCTGAACGAATGTTCTTTGCTCATTCGTGTCAATTCTGGTGGTTAGTATTGTTAGTACTTCACTATGTCTGACTCTGACAGCGATATCATAATTGCAAGTGCTGCATTTATTATTTTGTCGCAAAAATTCAAAAATAAAAGAAGGAAGAGACGTTGGTGGGTTACAAATTTAATGCAACGAATGTCCATACGTCTACCCAAAGACATCTGGAATTTTGGTAAGTTTCTATCATTAATAAACATTTTTCTTTAGACCAATCCATAATTTAATCGATAAAATATGTATACAATCGCTAGAACACAAGAACGCTTTGAAGAGACCGCTCAGGGGCGCGAGCACGTCCGAACACGCAAGAACGCACTAAGCAACTGTTCGCGCGCTCTAGCGCCGTTTACATCGAGCGAGCGAGCGTTCTTAGAAAATTCCATAGAATCTTTGCGAACGCACTAAGAACAACGAAAGAATGCTCTACGCCTGTTTACACTAAAAGAATTTGATATAGTGGGGATAGCTCGTCTGATGTAAATCGACCTTAATACATATGTTCTACCGGTACCGAATTCCTTGACGATGGACCACTTTGTTACTTACGGCATAAGGTTGAAAAGTCAGTAAACTCAGGAGTACGTCAATAGGCTATGAAGTAGTTTTGATTAGACTGGTAATTCATGGCAGTTTCTCTACCTACCATCTTGAAATAACCGTCGTGTCGTTATATTGAACTCCATTGCTAAAAAATACATAATTCGTAACGCGTGAATCTAAGCGCATTTTAAGCCAACATCAAAGATAAAACATTTACCACGATCATTCTATAATCTTCCTTTCTGTAAGAGCCCAAATAAAATATTTGTTAACCTGAAAAAAAAAACAAAATAATACTTATCGCCACGCTCTCAAAATACCTTTCATTAAATCACTTGTCCCCAAGTGTATGAAAATGAGCTGCTCACGCAAAGTAGGCCACGTTTTAAATGGTTGCATTAAATAAAACACGATACGGGCAATGCCGTCGCATTTGTATCGTACGCACGATTTAACTGTCGCTGCCGCCTACAGATACAACAAATTGTGATTCTGTTGCATGTACTGACAAAAAAATTGAATTGTGATCCACCATAACTTAATTTTTATCTCATTAGATAGAATTTTTCTATATTTAGCGAAGTTTTTATCATGACTGGATGGGTATAAGAGTAGAGGAAGACCAAAGAAACAATGGATTGACTGTGTGAAGGATGATATGGCACGAAAAGAGGTATCTGATGAGATGACGAGTAATAGAGAAGTATGGAAGAAGGAGACATGCAGCGCCGACCCCAAATGAATTGGGATAAGGGTAAGAATGATGATAATAGATAAAATTTTGCTTAAATATAATTATGTTTGTCGAACAACAAAAATAGTTCTCTATTTATTGTTCGGAAAGCTTATTTTATTCTTCTCCATCGTCTCCTATTTCTGAAGGTTAATCATCAACTCCGAATATGACTCCTTGTGTTTTGCAAGAAAACGGCTTAGTAGCACTCATGATTTTGGTCCATTCGCGAATGTTTATCAGCCAAAACTATTTTCTCCGGCCAAACCGCATTTCCCCGCTACTTTACCATCGTTATCAGTTGCAGTATATCCTAAAGTCAGACATCTCGTACAGAAAAACTTGTCCGAGGTAAGCAACCTTGCTGTGTTTACGGCGAATTGGTGTTCCACGCGCGCCTCAAAGAGATGTCAGCAAACAGGGGGGGGCCCGCAAGGGCCGATGCCTGCCAGGGCTGCGGGACTGTTCGAAAGAGATACCGCGGCCCTGGAACACAAAAGGCAAGGAAGGAACATGGATGGGTTTTAGTCAGTACAAGTCTGACACTTCCTTCCACTCTGCCCAGAGCGGGAGAAGTCATTTGATGATTTCCCATCCGAAAAAAAAAGGTAAGCAACCTTTCTTTGCTTAATGTGCTTACTCTATCACTAGGAAATCTCAAAGGCATGACGTCATTTTAATCCTTCACAAGAAAACTTGAATGCTTTACCAGCCTATATAATGGGTGATAATGATTCAATTTTGCTGATAGTACCTACCAAAAATAATGTATCTGACAGTGGAGTGGTGAACGTATGGAAAGCGAAATTTTAGTTGGTACCTGAATATATGTAACAAAAATTAAAGCCGGTTGTCGTACTAGTTAGACGTTCTTAATGAATTTCCAGGCTTTTAGTTAAAGTGAGTTCTTGATTAACCGTTAATATATAAATCATCAGATACAAAAAGCTTAAGAAATACTAAAATAAAACCCGGCTATAATCTCATTGAGGTTTCCTTTTAGCCTATAAGAAAATGTTCGTTTTATTTCAGTCTCAAGTTTTCATTACCCACTCAGTTACACGTGCTGAAAAAGATCGATATATTACCATTTTCTTTCGTGGTTTAAGCGCTACAAATTTTTAGAGATGATCATATAACTGGCGCCGTTATTACAAGTTGATTAACTTTTCGACACTGTCATTTTGGTATAGAGATCGCGAACGTGACTGCTGAGCATGAGGTCCTGGGTTCGATTCCCAAGACGGAAAAAGTGTTAGTGTGCATTTTCCATCTGGAGCTTCTCAGTAGAAGCCAATGAACTAAGGTTAGTGTCCGTTTGATAGCAATAGGTTCACCCCTTATTACATGGGATTAAAACATAAGTGGAGCAATCTGGGTATACTATTAGGTACACATCTGTCCATCATGTTATGTTAATATCATTTGGCGTTGACAATCAAAAAACGCATCATTGTCTTTTAAATTGTATTTTTTATCTTCAACTGTTGAGATTCTGTGGAGGAGCTCGTGGCTAAATACAACAGCCTCTCGGGTCGATCTTTAGGTTAAGCCATGCTTGCCTAGGTTGGTCTGCGGACGGGTGACCACCCATTACATACCGAGTTTCCTCCGTGCCTCAGAAAGCACGTTAAGCCGTTGGTCCCGGCTGTCATTTGAAGATCTTTGGCTGTCGTTAGGTAGTCAGTGGCCCAAAAAAGTCTGACCAGTCTAACCAAGGGATATCGTATTACCCAGTGCTAACTGGGTTGTGGAGGTCAGATAGGTAGTCGCTCCATGTAAAATACTGGTATTCAGCTGCATCCGGTTAGACTGGAAGCCGACCCCAAAATAGTTGGGGTCGGCTTGGCAGATGATGAACTGTTAAGATTGTGTATACTTTTTGAAATAAGATTGCTCACAGAACTAGGTTTACATAAAAAGGTGAACAAAAAAGTCAATAAATGAATTCCAAAGAGGTGTGCAAAGCTTTATCTCCCGTGGATTATTTTTAATGGAAATCTATTATCTTTTCTTTGACGGCGCTTTCTTTTATCATAAAAATTGAATAATAACTTATACATTAATTTCCTTTGTCATTAATTTCCGTTATATTAACTTTCATATTATTAAATATTCTCTATGAATATTATTCTAAGCGGACGGTAACTTTCTATAAGCTTCGTAAAGATTTTGAGAATTTATAATTCTTCTAGAAGAACAATATTACTAATACCTATCTCTAAAATAAAATATTCTTTGATAATTTAGTCTCTGCTGAAACATAAAATTGAGTCGTTGATTTCATGTTATTTTTAATATAAAAAATAGAAATCATATTATATATAGAAAATTATTCTGGGCTGGTATTACTCTGTGCACAAATAAATTTAAAATTAGATTTTATTCAATACGATAAACTAACTATATACATTAATAATTTAAAACTAAAATAAATAAACTTATAACAAACTATAAAAGGGCATCGAAAAACTCCTTCTCAACGCTGTCAGCTGGTAATGTGCCCAAGAGACTGGCGGCGTTGCCACGTTGTATGACAACACTTAGCCTCTGGCCAAGGTAAAAGCCAGCCCTTGGGTCACGGGAAACGTCCACTAGGCGTTTCGAAATTTCTTAAATAGGCTATGAGCACTCGGACCCCAGAGTTACAAACCCAAACGGCTCGAAAATATAGTTACCACAAAGGTATATTACAAAT
This sequence comes from Lycophotia porphyrea, assembly GCA_950005105.1. NCBI lineage: Eukaryota > Metazoa > Arthropoda > Insecta > Lepidoptera > Noctuidae > Lycophotia > Lycophotia porphyrea. The sequence goes on from OX465392.1 coordinate 1,896,494, forward strand.
TATTATTACATAATTATTGAAGTGAAACTGTGAAACTTCTTTATCAACGTATGGGAGAAATTTTTTCGACGTATCGTCACGTTTTTCGGTTACGCGCCATGTTGCTTTTTTATCAAAGTTTAGTATAGTGACGTAAAGAATATAATGTATCATTATTGATGAAATACAACAATAGCAATGATATTATAATAAGAACAATGATAAAATAAATTACTCATTAATCGTATGCATGTCTATAATAATAAAATAGCTTTAATTAAATACGGAAAAAAATGTTTTTCTTAAGGCTTAAGCCTTATCTACCCCATTTTCGTGAAGTTGCAAATAGTAGAAAATTGATATGTCGTAAAGAAGTTTCACTTCTTACCTGTGTACTCTGGTACACACACATATTTTTTTTATTGTTTTATATTACTTAAAAATTGTATCATAATGATGCAGACAAATTCCTTGAATTGCTTTCCAATAAGTTGAACATTATATGCAGACTTTTATTAGACATCAAAGATACTTTAAACAATAAATTATTTTGAATGTTCATAGTAGAGTGCAATACGAAATAACTCGTGTTTTGTGTTCTGATATTGCTCGTTTGAATGTCTCATATTCATAAAAAGTTATTATGCACAATTATTTTCTGCAAATTTAATCTCATCTTGCGGGCTGTTCGAAAAGGAAAACCGCGGCCCTGGAATACAAAGGGCAAGGAAGGAACATGGATGGGTTTTAGTCAGTACAAGTCTGACACTCCCTTCCGCTCTGCCCAGAGCAGAAGAAGTCATTTGATGATTTCCAATCCGTAAAAAAAAAAAATGAAAGTTACCATTTCGGAGTTTGAACATTTCTGATTATCAACGGGATATTTAAGTAAATTTTACTTTTTTAATGTCAGGAAAGGGTATAGTAAGCCCAAAGGGGGTCACACAACTCTTCATTCTGAACCACTTTTGTTCTACGACTTTTGGAAATTCGAGAAAAAAATATTCTAGTCCCCATACTAAAAAGTCACGTGACCAACAAAGTTTGTATGCATGGACGCAAATTTTTTCGAGAATTTTCCAAAGCCGTAGAACAAAAGTTGTTCAAAATGACGAGTTGTGTGACTCCCTTTCGGCTTACTATACCCTTTCCGTTACACGTTGTATATAGGGTGACTGGTAATTAGTGACCGACACTTAAACACGTGATTGTACTCATGATAACAAACAACTTTCCCAAAGAACCTTTTTTTTTGAAACTCATTCACTTTTATCACAATAACAAAACAGCCTTATGAAATTTGCGCGCGTGCCTGTGACCTATCAGCTGTTAGCCGCGTGACGCCGGCGCCGCCTTGTCTCATTGTTTAGGTTGTTCATCATCTGCCTAGCCTTTTCCCAACTATGTTGGGGTCAACTTCCAGTCTAAGAGGATGCAGCTGAAATACCAGTATTTTACATGGAGCGACTGCCTATCTGACCTCCACAACCCAGTTAATATCGGGTAATACGATACCTCTTGGTAAGACTGGTTGTCAGACTTTTTGGGACACTGACTACCTGTAACGACTGTCAAAGATGAACAAATGACAGCCGGGACCAACGGCTTAACGTGCTTTCCGAGGCACGGAGGAAACTCGGTATGTAATGGTGGTCACCCATCCACAGACCAACCTAGGCAAGCACAGCTTAACCTAAAGATCGACCCGAGCGGCTGTTATTATTTTGCCACGAGCTCCTATTTTGCCTCATTGTTTAAGTTGTTGCTAAATTAAAAAATAATATCCAAAGATTGTAGATACGGCTGTTGTGTTATTGTGATAAAAGTGTTATTTTTATTAATTTGTCTTTGTGAAAGTTGTTTGTTATCATGAGTACAATCACGTGTATCAGTCACTAATGACCAGTCACCCTATATAAGTTCACATCATAATTTTTCTATTCTATTAAAAAGAAACCCCTGTCGTCTAAAAGTTCGGAGACTTTATAAGGCCGGAAAAAACCCGGATGGATACTTCCGGACAAATCTAGACACCCTATGCAAACCAAACCCTTTTACTCATTGTACATAACTTGCCAGTCCTTTTAATGTTCATTTATTTCCAACTAGCTGATGAGCACGGCTTCAACCGCGTTATCATTATATTTTAGCCAATTTATACAAAAACTTAACAAATTATACACTAAAATTTTTCTCGAGAACCACTCTATCTATTGGTGGAAACAGCATGAAAATCGGTGCAGTAGTTTTTGAGTTTATCGCAATTAGACGCGGCGGAGGACTTGGTTTTATAATATGTAGTGACGTCTCTTGAACTATGTGAAAGTAATGAGTTCACCTGCATCTCCACTAAAAGATAATTACGTCATGAAAGCATAGCTCTTTGAATTGAAATGAGCAGAAAATGGCAGTTTATGTTCTATTATTTAGGAGCTAGAGTACAGTTTGAAGATTGCTGGTCTAGGTTTCTAAAGTTTATAATTGTAAAATATTGATACAATAAGAAGAAATAACCATTCTCCTGCCCTTACAACAATTTATTTGGGATCGGCGCAGCATGTCTTCTTCTTCCATATTCTGTACTAGCTCAATTATAATAGCTCGATAATTTTATTGTCCCACGGGAACATACTATCGGGATTAAAAGTATCCCATGAAAGTCCAGGTTATAAACTATCTGTGTTCCAAATTTCAACCAAATCCGTTTGGTAGTTTTTGCGTGAAAGAGTAACAAATATCCATACATACAAATTTTCGCGTTTATAATATTAAAGTAAGGATTAATCATCATCTCATGATCATTTCTAGCCACATCATCGTTCACAGGGTCCATAATATCGGTTCTTTCGTCTTCCCCTGCTCTTATAGCCATCGCATTCATACTCAAAACTTTCCTCACGACATTTTCCTTATTCCGCCGCATCACATCTCCATACCACGACAACCGATTGCCACACAACTTTTCAGCCACCGGCACTACTTTCAGACTTCTTCTTATGTACTCTTTTCATATTTTATCCATCCGCGGAACAGCACACGTCCTCCCTAGTATTCTCATCTCAGCCACATGCAAATGCCAGTCATTCATACCTTTTCTGGCCTAACATTCTGATCCATACAAGACAGCAGTTTCTATCATTGTATAAAAACCTTAAGTTTACTGTTATAGCCATTGAATTCATACTAAAAACTTTCCTCAAAATATTTTCCCCATTCCTCAGCATCATTTCTTTGCTATGACAATCGATTATCAAACAACTTTTCAGTTACCGGTACCGAGTTCACTTACATTAAAAACTGGCGAAATGCGAGTGAGATTTCGTTCTTACCGAAAAAAACACGTTTCTTGTATGGGACCCCCTTTAAATATTAAACAATTTATATTTTTATTATTTGTTGTTATAGCGGCAACAGAAATACATAATCTGGGAAAATTTCAACTTTCTAGCTATCACGGTTCATATGAGATACAGCCTGGTGGCAGACGGACGGACAGACAGCGAAGTAATAGGGTCCCGTTTTTACCCTTTGGGTACGGAACCCTAAAAAATAGTCAAAATAATAAATAAATCAATAATTCATTAAGTGTCGTTATTATTTGTGCTTTATTATTCTCCTTTATTAATTTTTCTTACTTATTATATACATTTTTAAATATTTTTAATAACAAAAATTATATAAAAAAGCATTAAAAAATATAATAATTTATTACCACTATCGTTTATTCATTTTATATACACATTCTTTTAATATTTTTACATATTTCTTAAAAAATATTAAAAAACCATTAAAAAAAATAAAAATATAGTAGCCCACCGGTATCGGGAACAGGGTCCAAGCCACCGGTGGTCAGGGCTACAGAGAGAGGAATCTGCTATTACCACAATTATTATGTAGCTTAGGAACTGATTTAATATTATGCCTTCTCTGTTAGTCAAATTCTTGGTTGGAACAATGTAGAATGCGTTTGCAGTAATTAATTCCGTGCTACAATACAGTTCCCAGAGAGTGTAATTATGGAATTATAACGTAATTAGAACGAGAATTAATCAACGTGTTCCAGTAACTTGGTTTATGGCATTTCATATAGAAGGTACTTACAGGTACACAGGTACAACAGTTGGGCTATTCCTGTATTATTAAGAATGTTAACATTCTAATGTCAGGTTTAATCTGTCAAAAATGTCAATCATTCATTTATTCATAAACAATTCATTTTGTATTTTATTTTCCGTGGGTAAACGAATTCTGTGTTTTATGGACAAGGTTCTCGCGTAGATATTAAGATTCTTTTACGAATTAAGTTTTGGAAAATATTTTTACATAGATACCATAAACTCGCGCCTTTTTTCCCACAAGGGTAGGCAGAAAACACAAGACGCTACCTACTATGATCCTTAAATACTCCTTTCGTTTTGTCTACGTTTTATATCTAGTCAAACACGCACGCTGGCTGCGAGTACGTGCTTTTTGTTTTATCCTAACCTGCTCAGTCCCACTCCTGGGCAAGGGCATCCCTCCACTCTTTTGATTCTCGCAAACCCGCGCTGTAAAATATAGAATAGAATAGAATATATTTTATTGTAAAACATGAGTATAAATTTAGTTATAATTTTATAAGACAATATATTTTTGGCTGAGCATAAAACCATAAAAAAATTGAGTATAGTACCGCAAACTATGAAGTTTTAATAAATTAATCCTAATGCTAATTAAAAAATAAAGTATTGTTTTTACAAATTTGGGGGTCAAATTGTCAAAATATCGTAACTGTAGGAATCTATGAGCTATTACAGAGCAGTGCTTGGCTAATAGGTATTGGGATTTTACTATAAATGATTGGTGCTAAACAAAAAATATATATTTGTACTAGCTGACCCGTGCAAATTCGTCTGCGTCGCATAATGCAACTAAATAATATTGCGACTATAAATTGAGATGTAAGCTAACCTATCTTTTAACTTGGATCAAACTACACTCGGTGTGCAAAGATTTAAATCGGTTAAGTAGTTAAGGAGTCCATCGCGGACAAACAACGTGACACGTACTTTATATATATTAAGATAATTTGATTACATAAAGATAAATCAGATAAAGTATTTGACAATTGAAAAGGACGCCTGTCTCGGTATTCGTGACATCTAAATAATGATTCCTTATTTATATACTTTCTACGCGTATTACGCATCATTGAATATTCTTTCTTCCAATATCGGCGTGGGTCGAGGACATGTCAATTAATTAACGAAAATAGCTCTCAACTGTTGATGCCTTCTAATACAGACAGCAGTTTAATTATTTTATTTTCAGACCCTTTTTAGACATTTAGGGATGAACGGTAAATACCTAATTCTGATTTAAGAGAAATTATTTAGTACAATTCTAATTATTGTAGACAACTTTGTTTTCAAATATTCATTTAAGATTTAAGTTTAACAGACCTTTGCAACAGTTTTATATTGAAAAGTATTCGAGCAAGAATTTGAGTTTGAGTTTGAGTTTATTGTACAGTTGAAACGATTGTTTGTAGACAAAAACTGAGCGAAACTAATCAACAGTATATTGGACAAAAATTAAAATAAATCTAGTGGTCGCAAGCACGACTGCTAAGCAAGAGATCCTGGGTTCGATTCCCGGGTCGGGCAAAGAGATATTGAGTTTTCCCATAAGGAATTTCTTAAAAGCACCCCGATTTATGGCAATAAGGTCGCCCCCTATTAAATGTGACTTAAATGTAACTGGCGAAATGTGCCCGTGCTATTAGGTACACCTCTACCTACCCCTTCGGGGATTGCAGGCGTGATGGTATGAAAATTAATTAAAAATATTAACCTAGATAGTACGAGTTTGAAGTACTTTTCACTGCCAGGGCTGCGGGACTGTTGGAAAGATATACCGCGGCCCTGGAACACAAAGGGCAAGGAAGGAACATGGATGGGTTTTAGTCAGTACATGTCTGACACTCCCTTCCGCTCTGCCCAGAGCGAGAGAAGAAATTTAACGATTTCCCATCCTAAAAAAAATAAGTACTTTTCAAGTGGATTGACTACTATCCATCTATAGCCAAAATTGAGTTAACAACAAATGCTTTATTTATTTTATTGTTTTATCGGTCGACCAGTGCAACTTTGAAAGAAATATTTGAACTTTTATGATCTCACTCATGTTTTTCTCTAGATTTATACAAGCCATGTTGGGACTCGATGATTTCCAAATCGAGAGGCAGGTAACATTATGTTGTAAGAGATAAAATACAGGGTGTAAACAGACTCTTCAAGAAGCCGTCAACCAAGCATTATGTACATTAAACTAAGTAACTTTACGCAAAAAATAGTGCTGGGAAACTACTCTTTTTTTGGGGTGAAAAATCACATTTTGCGGTAGGATTCAATGTAACGCATTTAAAACATTGTGCTGATGGATAGATTGAATAGTACGAGAGTCTAGGTGTCTTGAGTAAAAAAAAACACATTAAAAACATGTATTTAAAATAAACTTGTGAAAAAGTTGAAACATTGACCCCCAATACCTCCGTAACTAGAAGGTTCCTAGATATGGTCTAGAACAAAAATATGATCTCATTGACGGGGAGATCAAGTGCCTTTCGGCTTCGTTAAGAGTCTTTTTACAACCTTTATAGGACAGGGATTTGAATGTTGGCACACAGGTAGGACTCGATGATTTCCAAATCACCATCGAGAGGCGAGGAAAATATTATTGTCGCAGACAATGCTTCACAGATATCACCTATCTTTTATAGCTAGCAACGTTATTTGGCAAAAACACAAGCTAAAATTAAAATAAATAAACTATAACAAAGCCTTACCAATAACGGACATTGAATAATATTTTAGGGAAATCAGGACAGGCCGCTTCGATCCCACATTCGCAGTGAAAGGTTAAGATAACGGAAGTTCCCGTTGAACTTAAAACACCTACAGGCTTGTGTCAAGTTGTTGGCTTGTAAACTTTCCAACAAATTTGGCTCGTAACAATAAATTTAACAGTTACTGATATAGATGTATAATAATTTTGACTGGTTTGATTAAAAATAAATTGAAGCTATAGTTCTAAAAAGAATGATACGAGATCATACTATTACAAAAAAACCTTGCCGGGTTGCAGGCGTTAGTCACAGTTAGTCTAGAATCTAGACAGTAATTAGATTAGACACTATATTGTCTATTGTGTGTTTAATCTAATACAATTTAATGTAACATTAGATTAAACCCGCGGTACACTCGCACTCAAAACGCAAGTAAACCTCAAATGCATAAGCCCGCACACATTGAGCGCACACGACGCTGCCACCAAGGTTTATTAATCGTACAGCGACGCTTAGGCCGGTTCCAGTGCCTAGCCGACCGTTAGGAGCGAACGTCGGACTGGTTTGCCATTCCTATGGAAAGTCATTTCACGTTACAAAGCTGCATCGACCATACGAGCGCTATGCATACGACGGTTGATCGTCGCGCTACGTAAATAAAGGGTGTAAACAGAATCTTAACGAAGCCGAAATTCAATTCACTTACGATCATTTTTTTGTTCTAGACTATACCTGGGAAACTACTAGTTAAAGAGATATTGGGGGTCAAAGTTCCAACTTCTTCACAAGTTTTTTTTAAATACATGTTTTTCATGTAAGATTTTTACTTTAGACACATCCAGGACCCCCTTACTATTCAATCCATCCATCAGCACAATGTTTTGAGTTCGTTACATTGAGTCCTACTGTAAATCGTGATTTTTCAACCCAAAAAAAAAGTAGTTTCCCAGCAATATTTTTTGCGTAAAGTTACTTAGTTTGATGTACATAATGCTTGGTTGACGGCTTCGTGAAGAGTCTGTTTACACCCTGTATAAGGACGGTGAAGGGACCGTACATTGTATGAATGTCTGTACCAATTCGCGCTGTGTGTCGGTCAGTAAAGTAAGGAATGCTATAAACTTACTCGGTCAATGTGATGAGCACAAGGTGGTATACATTTTAATAATTCTGGGTATAGGTACGGTTTTTTAGTAATAAATTCCTTCTTGGATTCATGCCCGCCTAGTACTGTTCCTATAGTTACTGCCCATAACTAGCACAACAGACTGTACTAACACTACTCGATCCCATGCAATGTTTTTGAGTAATATTTTATTACTCAAAAATATGGTGGGGTCATCGGGAACAATTTTTAATTCTTTTCTTCTTAGTCTTTCTCTCACTGCTGAGGATCGCGACCACATAATATTATCCCGTCCCCAAGCCATGCGGTCTGCTGCAGTGTAAACCGCTCGGTACAGGCTGCCTCCAACAGCCTTGTTGATCGCGTCTGACCATCTTGCTGGTGCTCTGCCATGCGCATGTTTACTTTCTGCCCGGCCCAGTATTATAAGCCTCACCAAACAATGCCCAGGCGAAAGCATATGTCGGGAAAAGCTGAGGGCAGGCTCCAGGCAGATTGTGAAAAGCCGTTTAGTGTTGGCCAACATAAGTATTTGAAATGTGTAACGGCTTAGGTTGGTTTAGAAGAACAGTCAACTTTAATCCATAGCCAATTTTTATCGGGCAAAAACTGTTCTTTTCTCTGTCAAAAGATTAACTGCAATAGTACGTTGCCGTCTTTAACAAAAAAAAAACTGATGGTAATTCTGACGGTACTTCTATGAGTGACCCACAAACAATTGTAACCAACTTGTCTCCCGAGAGATCGTGACGTCAGTAGGGCGCTAAAGCGTATTCGCGCTCGAGGTAAACAGAGCGCTTAATTTCTAGGGATTTGCTGAGAAATGAACACGGGAGTCATGTGTGAATTGCAGTTGTTCGCTACTATTAGTTTGCAAAGAGCTTTGCAAATGAAGTGGTTGAGTACAGTCAGCTTCAGAAAAAAGAAACCCCCTTTGGTAATGACATCAAACCATTTTAAGTTTTAGTACTTAAAAGTAAATGGCGTATTAGTTTAGTGGTTAGGATTACTGCTCAGCAATGCAATGGTCACGAGTTCAAATCCGATGATGATTTATTTTTATTTTTTTCAGTTTTTTTAATAGGTGATTATCGTTAATTATTATTTAAGAAATCCAATGTTAAAGTAGGTTTGAGGTTTGTAAGAAAAGCTAGGCATGTTGCATAAACAATATTCATTTATTTCTCTAATTATAAATACCCTCAATCACAGTTCAGTAAATAAGGCAAATAAATATTTTAAATTCAACCTTAACCTGCAGTTCATAAAGCAGTTAAGTTTCTGAAGTAAAATTACGGTAGTGCAACAATCGGAATCGAGCACATTCTATTCAACCAAACAAGAAATCTATGCTAATTTCAACCTTATCTTTTAGTTAACTGAGGAGTTACGTATTGCATTTTGTAAAACAAGACGGTAAGGTGCTAATATTATCACAAGTGGTGGAAGTTGAAATTTAAACCTTAATATCTAGGAGATTAGACCGTTATCAATCTTGTACGATAAAAGGAGTAATGCTATTCGAATTTTCGTTGAGATTGCTAATTGAGCCAATAACCTAGTGGTATAAGGCACGGTCTCAATAATCCTCTGGCGCCTAGTGATGCGGGTTTGTATCCTTAACCCCACGTATAGTGTCTTTTTGTAAGTTATCTTGGTTCGGCCAGAATCCGAAAATACCATAATTATTAAAAACATGCAAATAATATTTGAATCGACTCGGCGGAGGCTCGGGCAGAGATAGGTGCGGCGGCGGGGGAGGGAGCTGCTCGGGGCCAGAGTCACGTGACGCGCCCGCCGTCGCTCGGGCGATATTATTCTTTAAAGACTTGGGGGGTTCCTTTTCTCTGACGCTGACTGTACATAACTGTACTACATACTATTTCTTTCACAAACGAAGTTCTTTTATAAAGAGACTGTATGATTACCTACCTACAGAACGTACCCGTGTATTATTTATGAGGAGAATACTATATGTGTCGGTATTTTTTTTACTGTAGAGAAAATCGCCATCTAGGTAGACCGTGGGGAAGATGGTGTGACGATCTGATCTCGTTTGCGAGGCAAACATGGCCAGATATTGCACAGGATATAGAGGTTTGGCAGGAAAGGGGAGGCCTTGGCCCAGCAGTAGGACCCTCAAATAGAAATACAAAAAAAAAACCGAGTGTGCTTTAGACCACACGACTGAAGTAAATTTGAACAAATGCCAAACAATCCTCTGTCAAATTCAAAAACGTAACTCTGTCTCTTTCTATCTTCACTAACTTATATCTCCCTCTCAACTTCCGTTTGCCTCGTAACGTTACACATTCACCAGCTTAGTCCCAAGTCAAGCGTAAGTAAAAGTAAAAGTTTTACTTCAAAAAAACTGTAGTCTTCGGTGCACAGATACTTTACCTCTAATTTTGCCTGACAATTATTATCCAAACTCTTGTTGTTATACGGTTGCTGTCACAGATAAAATAACCGTGAACGCACTGTATTTTGATTTCCACTTCTTTCATTCAGACAATTTTCAAAACAACTCGACAAACACATTTCTGTGACACGTTTCTAGAGTAGTAACATTTGTTTAGTAGCGCCAAGCATTGAATGAACGCACCCATCCGAGTATTTTGTACTCGTACTTTTCGACTTGCAACCTTATTGGCGTAGCGCGTTTATTTAAAATGTTTATTCTGTTTTAGTTCAAAATACCGTGTTGTTTTTAGAATTATATGCAGGTTAGATTTTATAAAGAAACTAATCTCTATGATTGATCGTTGTGGGTCAAAATGGAATAGAGTCATCATCATCATCTGTCTAACCTATTCCCAACTATGTTGGAGTCGGCTTCCAGTCTTACCGGATGCAGCTAAATACAAATATTTCAAATGGAGCGACTGCCTATCTGACCTCCATAACCCAGTTAGTACTGGTTAATACGATACCCCTTGGTAAGACTGGTTGTCCAACTTTCGGGCCACTGACCACCTGTAACGACTGTCAAAATGGAATAGAGTAAACTGTATATACCTTTGTTGGTTTTGAGCTATCTCGCTGCTCTCGAGGTAGTAAATATTCATGCTGAGCATTAATTAGGGCTTGGGTATAACACTCGACCCCCTAGGGGTTGAGTGTGAACTATGTTTAAGTGTTGAGAGGAAACCAATATTTTTTAGAAGTCCAGAGGCCTAGAGTAGCAAAGTCTAGTCTAGGTGCTCCTGGGTATTTACCAACCTTACCTTTGCAAACGGGGCACTGCGTAATGAAGACATTTTTTTAGCTTTTCGTTTAAACTAATAGGGAAGACTTTAAAAACTATCATCATTTCAGCCGAAAGACGTCCACTGCTGGACATAGGCCTCCCCCAAGCGTCGCCATATTGACCGTGCGACTCGCATCCAGCGGATTCCCGCAACCTTCACCAGGTCATCGGTCCACCTAGTGGGAGGCCTTCCAACGCAACGTCTTCCGGTTCGCGGTCGCACTCCAGAACTTTACAGCCCCATCGGCCAACAAAAAAAGTCGCCGAAAAGTTCTAGAATGGTGACCGCGAATTGGAAGACGTTGCGTTGGAAGTCCTCCCACTAGGTAACCCGATGACCTGGTGAAGGTTGTGGGAATCCGCTGGATCCGTATCGCACAGGGCCGGTTAATGTGGCGGCACTTTGAGGAGGCCTATGTCCAGCAGTGAACGTCTTTCGGCTGAAATGAAGATGATGAACCAAAAGTCGTAACTATTTTACACTGTTGGAGTGATGGAATGTTGATAAATTAGGCTAGTGTTTATATTGAGTATGTTTATTTATTGTAAAATATTTTTCACAAAATTTTAAATCTTGAACGTGTTACAAAAATAAAGCAAGCGAAGCCATGACAGCCATAAAGTATCAAAAATGAAACTTACTAATAAAGATTATAAATAACATTTACCACAGATTACAACACACACAAACAAAGAACCACCCAAAACGAATAAACAAAAACAAAATATTCCACTAGGATTATTCTCCCGTCAATTTATTCCGCCATGACATCAGCGTTACCGTAGGGATCCTGAAACATTTAAACATTTTTTTTCTCGAACGATCTGGGAGGAAATTACTTTGTCCGTTTAGTGGCTACTTTACTGTCACCGGAGCGACTAGCGACTCCTTCATTTCCTGTCTTCAATATAGAGATCATTCTTTTGTGAAATATTATTTTAACTTTACTTTTATTAACGAAGCTGAAATATGGTTTGCGTTTGCTGTTTTAAAGGGTAGATATTTTTGTAATTTCAACGAATTGTATTTGAAAACAGGAAAGCAATTTTTGAAGTGATAACTTCTTTAGCATCGTTGTGATTTGAAAGTCGATGAAACGAAAAAGCGACAGTAAAAAGAGACAGGCACATAAATTCATAAGACTTAACGTGGGAGAAAATGAGATAGGAAGCATTATACAGTGTTTATCTTGAAGCCAAAATTTTTGAAGGTTTCACTTCCACCACGTGTGAATTGAACACATGTTTTTTCTTTTTTATTCACAAACGTACGCAAGAGTTCCAAGATATTATAGATCAGAAATTAATTTCCCCTTATTTTTGATTGTTTATATTTGTAATATTGGACCCGTGTGAAGAAGGGGAGGGTCACTAGTATTTTAATAAAATAACGTACGTATATTAGAGAAAGTTTGAAAGTTGCGCTACAGAAAAATTGAAAGAGAATCGAAAGTCTTGATATGGACATGTGATAAGGAGGGACCAATGTGGCTAAAAGTTGATGGATGGAGAGGGAGACGAAGATCAAAGAAAAGATGGATGAATTCTGTGAGGAACGATATGAAGCAAAAAGGAGTAAATGATAGCGTGACGATTGATAGAGGTAAATGGAAGAAAAAAACGTTTTGCGCCGACCAATTAACATGGGACAAGAGCAGAAAAATAATGATGAAGTATAATAAAAAATCGGGGATCCGCTGGATGCGAGTCGCACGGGACCGGTCAATGTGGCGACACTTGGGGAGGCCTATGTCCAGCAGTGGGCGTCTTTCGGCTGAAATGATGATGATGATAATTATAATAAAAAAATATTATGTTATGTCGGATTAGTACGGACATAAAATGAATCGCAAGCACGCTAGTGCGCGACCTGCTTACAAGTCTACCAACACCACAGTGTGCTCCTACAGAGCCCTGATGTTCACAGCTCGACGCTGGGAAGACATTTAGTGTCTAATCGCAGCGGAGTTGAGACGTCCTGGAACTGTACCCGATTCATTGTGCACCGTGTTATTGTGTTAATGTGTAATTTCAAGTAATTTGTTAGTTTTAAGAAACAGCGTATCGCACCCAGTGTATTTTCATTGCACGAAACCCATCTTCTGCCCACATGATGTAGGAGCCTCTCGGCCTAAATCCTGGCACCTAACCCAACATGTAGGTATCGTTCAACAATATTTGGTTTACAACAGTACTTATCAGGTCAGTTAGCTCAGTGGTGCTCAGTTTATTTTAGAATATCCAGCTTCTAACATTCTGCATTGGTTTACTAGTTCATAGAGTAACACCGCTCTTCCGCTACATAGAATATTGAACTTGGTTCTCGTTCAAACGGCGGCCATTTTAGTCCCAGTTCATACTGGGAGTTTTAAAATAACCCTGTTGACGTTTCTGTGTGTAAATAATATATTCATTTGGCTTTATTGTGAATTCATTTATTTGGATTGAAATTTAACTTTTTATCATGAAAAATATCCGACTACTTTTACAAATGCGGAAGTTTGTGAGGATGCACGCAAAAACTACTGACCGGATTTGGATGAAATTTGGCACACAGATAGTTTATAACCTGGATTAACACTTCATACTTTTTATCCTGGTAGTACGTTCCTGTAGGACATTACCGCGGACCTCCACGCGGGCGAAGTCGTTGGCCTAAGCTAGTATTGATATAAAGGATACCACCAAAAGCGGTGCAAGTAGTTTCTGTATAAGATAATAAAAAAATTAAAGGTACGGGTCCATTGCGTCGCATCATGTGTCAATCATCAAGGGATATGTCAAAAAAACATTTTTAAGATGACGTTGAAAAGGGCAAATTCTTTTTAAGTTGTTTTGGCGCTCTCTACCTGTTTTTTTTTTTGAGATTTAGCTCTTGACCTTACTTCGAACTTGCTCTTTGGTATGGTTGATTTAACACTGCCCTGGCCCCTTTCTAAGTTTTCTTCCATTAGTCCATCCTTCAGAATTTTTGGTATAGATGTATCGGTAAACAAACGGTTTAAAGGCATACAGTAGTATGCGATTTGAAATAAAATGGATAGTTGAATCAAAAAATGTTTTAAACATAATTAAAAAATCGTGATTGCTTTAAGTTTTTGACCTTAATAATGCCCCAAAAAGTGAGGAAAAGCTTTTGAAATGCTGCTGAAGTGCTGATATTATTTTTTCATCCTGACAGCATTTGTTCTGTTCCGTTTTATTTTTAGATTATTTTAGACTCACATAATCTTGTATAGACAAGGTGTTTAGTCTTTTTCGTATATTAGGATCAACAACAACACATTTACGTAGATTATTTTTATGTTTGTATGGATGCAGGTGGTGTTCTGCGGTTTCTGCCTACCCCCATGAGAAAAAGGCGTGAATTTAAGTATTATTTGTCTTAATGATTGTGACTGCCTTGTTGGTCGAATGATCGCAAGCGTAACTGCTGAACATGAGGTCCTGGGCTCGATTCCCGAGTCGGGTAAAGTGTTATTGGGTTTTTCCATGAGGAATTTCTGAGTAGCAACCTCAGAGTCTGGATTTACGCCTTTTTGATGGCAATAGGCTCAAACCCTTTAACTTGGGACTTAAACACAACTGACGAAATGTGGGTGTACTATTACGTATGTACACCTCTGCCTAACCCTTGGGAGATTACAGGCGTGATGTTATATTTATGTTATGTATATGGCTAATATTTACCAATCCCTCGCTTCAGGTAAAGGTATTTTATGCCAAAAGAATCTAGTAAAGTATGTAGTTTGTCCGTATGTGTATATAGTTTTTTAAGGCGCTAGTTACTATTTATAAGCCTTTGTGTGTAGTCTATAAATTTTTGAAGTCAGATTTCCAAAGAAAAAAAGCAATTTTTCTAATATCAAAGATATTTTCAGTTCCTACTAAGCCGTTTAGAGTAAACTGGAACAAGTAACATTCTATCAAAAATAACGTTGAGCTTCAGTAGTATGTTGTTAAGTTTTCGAAAAGTTTAAATGTCAATTCTGTCGAAAGTGATTGTAGAAATACGAAATGCTATTAAGCGATGTTCACTTGCAATGACCGGCATGAATAGTTATATTATACGGAATTAAATGAAACGATATTTATTCATAATATATACATACATACAGGTGATTCATTAAACATGTGCAATACTTTAAGGGAGCGTTGTACTCATAATTATGAGCAACCTTTACTTTGGCACCAACTATGAAATATGATTTAAAAAATCTGCTATTGCCTACATTGTTTCGTGTTACGCGACAAATAAATTTATGGAGAAGCTGATTTTTTTGCGGTTTGATATCCGTCCATCATAAAAGTTGTTCATTTTCATGAGAACTACACGCTTCTAATGTATTGCTAACCTTCTTGCCCATTCTTCTCCATAGAGATCTACGCTTTGGAATGGGCAACTACAGTACTTTCACAAGTTATTATACCTTGTGTCTGTGACTGTAGCTTAGCCTTCTTTGTTTTTCTGACATTCAAAAGTGCCTGTAATGGTCTAATTGTAATAAATGCTTTTGAGTTTGAGTTTGAGTCTCAATATTGTAGTATAAAATATTATGTGATACTAACAATACAGAAGGTGTAATGAAAAAACACAGGACAGTCAATTTAAAACATTCATTAGATTACCAACAGAATCAACAAAACCATTAAAATCCTGGCGACAGTTAATAAAAGTTAATAAAAATTGCAAGCCGAATCTGTTTTCACTTCGCCGAACTTCGGCAAAGTCGATCGTGTGCATACAACTTAACCGAAATTTAAGGTTTTAATTTCGGGAAACGATGCCGTAGTTTGGCGTGTGTGTGGTTTTACCTGTGCTGTGTAAAAGCGATTCAATTTGGTCGATTGTATTGGAACTTTTAATTGGGCTTCTTTCTCAAAGCATGTTCTTTGTCTAGAGTTATTGGGGTAAGCGGAATAGTAGGTCGAGTAATTTTTTGACAATTACACTTTGTACTTTTTTGAAAGCTCACTAGATTAAATGTTTACATACATACTTACATACATACATCCAGATAAATAAAATTGGAGTGTCTGTTTGTCAATATTAAAATAACCACTTTTTACTAATTGCATATGGATGTATACACGGTACATATACCAAAACAACATTTCTTACAATTATGTTTCTCTGTCTGTCTGTTTGTTTTGGCTAATCTCTGAAACGGCTGCACCGATTTTGACGGGACTTTCACTGGCAGATAGCTGATGTAACAAGAAGTAAATAAGGCTACTTTTATTTTTAGAAAAAACAAATTGGATCTCACGAAAAAAAAATTAAAACAAATGATCGTAAACTCTGCGAACTGAACAATAACTTTTTGTTAAATACCGCGCGGGCAAAGTCGCAGCTAACAGCTAGTTATTAATATATCTCTCTATAACGTACATACTAAAATACGTACATCCTCGTTTTAGTTTTCCCTAATTATCAAATAGTCACACAATTAATTCTAGGAGTATACGAATATTTCCAATTGCTGCGTCTGAAACCGGCGTAACCATCAAGTGAACTTGTTTGACGAATTTGAATCGTGCGGGTTACCCTAACTTTATTACTGTGCTATCGTGCTACGACGCGCTACGCTGCAGCCTACGGGCTACGCCGTAGCCGTTTGAATGTATAAAATGAAATATGCGAATGATAGATGGCAGAACTGTGCCAACTATGCAGCAGGTATGTTATAAAGGGTGTAACAAGACCATAAACGAAGCTGGATGGCACTAATTCTCCCCGTCATTGCGAACATTTTATTCTAGACCATACCTGGGAACTATCTAGTTACGGAGATATTGGGGGTCAAAGTTCCAACTTTTTTTTTAATACATGATTTTAATGTAAGATTTTTACTTTTACGCCTCCACGACCTCCGTACTATTCAATCAATCCATCAGCATAATGTTTTGAGTGCGTTACATAAGGTCCTACCGTGAAACGTGATCTTTCACCCAAAAAAAAATCATTCATCATTATTGCGTAAAGTTACTTAAATGTAGAGAATGCTTGGTTGACGGCTTTGTGAAAATTCCGTTTACACCTTGTGTTTAAACGTTTTTGTGATACTTTTAACAGACTTACTGCTGGTGCTATAAATACTTAAAAATAACGACACATACAATCTGGCCCAAAACTTCGTTTCGTTATTATAAGTTTTGTTGTTGAAATTATATGTATAGGTTTCATGAGCTTCATTTCAACAGCACAGAGTAAAAGAATCACTTCATAGAAAGAAAGTGTTGTCTATGTTAACCTGTATGACAGAACTCCGTCGGACATTTAACTTAGGACAACAAATTACTTTGATTATAAGAAACGTATTTTTCTTACTCTATGTATTATTATTGTTTACTTTCAAATCTCACTATGAAATATGGGCTCTGAACCTAACTAGACACACTACACACAATAGCAACAGCAATCAAAAGAAAAGTAGCTCAAAATAACGAAACTTTCCGCCAAACTCCTCAACATTTGTAAGACCTACCGCACACTGCAAGTAGGTACGAGACCGAAAGTTAGACGGAACAGCTAAGACGTTCGGTCTTTGAGCAAACACTGACTCAGCTTCTTTGTAACATTTAAGAAGATTCGCACGCCTACTGTGTGCCTTCTACGCAAAGATTTAAATGTCTAGATGGTCACTACCGTGAAAAAAAAAGGTCGTTACGTTTCTATTTCATTGACATGTGAAAGTATTATCTAACTCATTGTTACAAAATCGAATTGATCGTCCAATGCGGAAAATGTGAGTTTACTCCTCTCAGTGGTATCAATGTTTCCCAGTGACCTAAGAACGCCACATTATTTTTTTGTTTCTTTATTAGCCAATATTATCGTGGTCGTAGGATAAGCCCAGGCAAAGGCCTCCCCCATTCCTTCTACTACTCTCGATAGTGTGCTTCTTTTCGCCAATTAACGAGGAAGCAATCCGTGGAGACCCGTCATCTCGTCTTCGATCTCTCTAGCTGTCAAGCCCTGCTGCCCTCCAACTAGGGGAGTCCCAGTAGACCGCTCAAGACTGGTGGACAGGACTCTTGCGATATTCGCGCCCATAACAGCTGTGCACATCTCACTATTTAAATCTTTGCTTTAACGTGCCTCCTCGGTCTTGTGCATACAGTTTGTTCATACCGACTGTGTTAGATCGTTCAAATAGGTTAGGAGATTACCTGCCTGGAAGTCTTTAGACGACTTACTATGACGCAGAGTTGTGATATGGAGTAATTTACTTAGTTATTCTGTTCATATTTAAGAATCTCTTCACTATCAAATTATAAAACAAAGTTCTCCGCCGCGTCTGTCGGTCTGTTCGCGATAAACTCAAAAAATACTGCACCGATTTTTATGCTGTTTTCATCAATGGATAGAATGGTTCTCGTAGAAAGTTTTAATATATAATTTGTCAAGTTTTTGTTGCGGGAACGGGATCAAAATTTCATGATTACTTTTGATTGCGACAACTGACATCCACGTGGGCGAAGCTGCGGGCATCAGCTAGTTATAAATAAAAGACAGCTTAACTTTCTTTCTATACAAACAAATAAAATTACAGTCTCTGTTTTAATTTCAAAATAACAGGTTTTTACTGAATGCGAAAGCTTATAACAAACGGTACTTATAACAAAAAACCTCCATTTTTTTATTTTGTCTGTATGTCTGTTTGTTCCGACTAATCACCGAAACGGCTGGACCGATTTTGACAGGACTTTTACTGGCAGATAGCTGATATTGTAACTAGCTGATGTTTTAACTTAAGTTTATTTTATTTGAAAAAAAATAAGGTTTGTTAATAAAATCCGATTCAAATAGGGAAGTATGTAATAGTTTAGAAAATTGCGTTATACTAATAAATTTATAAATTCTTTCATATTTTAGCCAATATTTTAAAGCATCTCGAACTATTTAATAATTTGGTTTATTAGTTATTTTTGACGTGATGACGTCTTATAAATCGATGAACGCCGGCTGCACGCACGAAAAAGTGTCCACCTGAGCCGTGTGTGCAAGCGAGGCACGGAACAAGCGACAGAGAGGCACGATCGGTCTAAGCGTTCAGCTTGTGACGCATGTATGTATACAATACATACATGCACAATACAAAATAATGATAATTCAGTGATAATTCAAATCAATTCATAAAAGTATGTAATTTCTCATCAATGTTTTCTTACGACGTAATCATCGTAAAATTATCGTCCGTAAACCGACTTTACAGATAACCATTTTTTTTTTCGATAGATGCTCATCAATATTCCTTAGAGACAGGACTAGAAAAACACTTGATTTCTTAACCATATTCAATAGACGTGTCTTCGAAAAATTCACGGGAACTATCGACGGTTCCAAGAAACAATTTAGCTCAAGAGAGATCTTGAGAACGCGATATCATTATAGGTGGGCTCTAGCCGTTGAGATCCAAGGGCCCTTCCACCCACATACAATGACACTCTGTTCAAGAGTTCCAACGGAGAAAAATGAAATCGTTTTGTATTATAGGTTGAAATGTTATAAGATATCGAGGGGGTCGGTGTGTTTTTCGATTTGTTTACTCATCTATACAAATATATAAAATCGATGTTTCAGGTTTTAATTTCAAAATTTCATTTTTTTACTGAAAGCATACAAAACTATAAATTACGGTACTTATAACAAACAATTTTTTTTTCTCTGTCCTTTTGTTCCGGCTAATCTCCAAAACGACTGGACGGATTTTGACGGGACTTTTACTGCAGATAGCTGATGTTATAACGAGTAACTAAGGCTTTTATAAAAATAATATGGGTTCCGTGCAAAAAAAATAAAATCTCTTGAAATTGTTAAAAACAATCCGATTCAAATAGAGTAGTAATATTTTTATCATAATTTCATGCGGACGAAGGTCCGGGGCAACAGATAGGCTCACCCTAAAACAGCACTTTACTGATTGATGCAATCCTAATTAAAGCTAGATTAATAAAATATTTATTCACACCGCTTAGTTAGAAAAAAATGAAAAAAATGGGAGTAAAAACCTACATGCAATTTAAAAATGTATTAATAATTAATTCAAACACTTAATGAATCTAATTTATTATGTTTTAAATGCACATAACTCTCAAATCCTTTAATATTCATCAGATACCAAGAAACTTAAAATACTCGTATTTACTTAGCAAGATGAAGCATTATTACATTAAAATATATATTTCTCCTAACGGCTTTTTATTTAAAAATTAAGATTATTATTTTTAAGACACGAACGATTATCTAACCAAGCACATAAATCAAATTAATTTAATGGCTTAAAAAATCTTACAAGGAAAAATAAAAACCGTTAAGAATATCTTGGGATCCCCGGTTCCTATATCCTGGTCTCGAAAATTGCGGGACTCTTGAAAGCGGGACCTCGGGAAAAATAACTCAATGATTACTATGGTAACGAAGTTAATAAAGGCATTATTAAATTTCTACTCTTTTTTGTTGTATAGATTACAATGTTAAAAAAAGAATAGTTCCCAGATTTACTGATTGTCAGAAAAGTAACAGAATTCCTAGGTATATAAAAAAGCCCAGATTGAATTCTCTAGAAATAGGTACCTAGCTGAAAAAAAACTAACTCAACAGAATATACGAGCGACTGGACAAACATCGTAAAATGAAATGGCGAAAACTTATTTGGGGAAGCAAGTTTATTGGCTTTATCATGACATAGCTGATCCCTCATAAAAATATGTATCGGTATTGTAAGAAAAATATTACTTGAAACTTATGCTCACGACCTCTGGCGGGGCTTCACGCGAATATGAACATTCAATTCGCACGTTTTATGGGTGCGATAGGAGCAA
The DNA here is from genome assembly GCA_950005105.1 of Lycophotia porphyrea. NCBI lineage: Eukaryota > Metazoa > Arthropoda > Insecta > Lepidoptera > Noctuidae > Lycophotia > Lycophotia porphyrea. Next base: position 1,917,503 of record OX465392.1, read on the forward strand.
TATCGCGTGGCGTGCTGACTCAGGGATATTGAAATACAGGACATTGTGTAAAGTACAGGTGTGTTCGAGGGCGTCATAATTTTGTTTGCTGGTCGGTTTTGGTGTCAGGAAGTCTTAGGGACGGTTTGAGCATTCAGGAGCATGTAATTTAAATAACCTCAGGTCAGTGGGACCTTCAGCGATAAATAAAAGGGTCCTGTGGGCTCTGGCTCTGACGCAATATGAAGTCTCGTCTTAGAGTCATGTTTGGTCAAACAATATTCATTTACTATGGACACTTTTAACGCGCAGACTGCACATCTTGCTACATCGTTCTCATGTAATGTACCATCTCAACATGAATGATATAACCAAGGTTTTGTAAAAATATACTGATTTAAAAGAGTGTCCATGAAGTTTCTTGCCCGTTCTTCTTCATAGAGATCTACGCTAGGGAATAGGCAACTACAGTACTTTCACAGTTTTTATGCCTTGTGATTGGGACTGTAGCTTCATTACATTATTATCTTGTCGACAGTGCAAAAGTGCCTGTAATTGGCCTACTTAAAATAAATGCTTTGATTTTGATTCTAAGCTGCAAATTGCAATGCTTTGTTTGGCAGAGGTACACACCAAAATTTCATGGGTATGTTGAAGTCAGTAAAATTGGCTTTCAATTGAAAGTTCAAATAAAACATACTGAATTTTTCACCACTAGCAATAAAAACTCTCACAACCAATAATCGTTAAAAAAAATCGTATCATTCGGAATAGTGACGTACAACTGCAGCACGCTGTTCACACGTCGAGCTATTCGATGCGAACTAACAAAACATTCCACCAAAAGCAAACAACCAGCCGTCTCGAAAACGAGTGTTGTAAATAATTCTAACAGTTTGGATTCGGTTCATACTAACGGTTGGAAAATACGTTCAAGTTTTGCATTTTTGACTGTTTTAATATATTTAAAAAAACAACAGTAGTCAAATGCAAAACTATTACTTAATTTTATAATTATTAAAGTTATGATTAAATCTCATGTAATAAGGGGCGAGCCTATTGCCATCAACTGGGCACAAATCCAGGCTCCGTGGCTCTACTGTTCGTGATGGCATAACGTCAATAACACTTTTCCCGACTTGGGAATCGAATCCGGGACTTCATACTTAGCAGTTCCCGCTTTCGACCACTAGATCAACGAAGTTAAAGTTTAGATTTACTACTTACTTAAATTAAGGAGCAATTAAATATATTATTGCCAATAATTTTAAAGAGCATTTCTAATGAAAATATAAGGATATGACGTACCCTACCTGTAATTTTGTGGATTAACTAATTATGATGCATTGAACAAATAATTACATTTACAATCCTTTGCCAACCAATGAAACGAGATATTTATTTTGAAATCAAAAGCCTGCGGGTACGTTCGTAAATAAAGCCCGTATATTCCTTTATCGAACTATTTTCGCGAAACGGCTCGTCCGGTGAGGATCCGGTAAATATTTGAACGATCCACGTTTTACAATTTACGTCCATCTGGGGTATTCGAACGTTGCTTTATCTTCTATCAAACGGCATGGAATCCTTTAATTAGAAATTGTTTGATAGCCGTCCGCTAGATGGCGCTTATTTCAAACGGAGTAACGAAGTTGTAGGTACTTGTTGTTATTTATATTATTGTCTTAAGTGTTAATTATGCTAGATCATTAGATGATTAATTGAGCAGTAGGTACCGTTTTGTACAAGATTTTTAAATTTTGTCAAATCGATAGATTTTCTCTAGATCAGTGCTCATCATCATCATCATCAGCCTTTTTAATGTTCCCACTGCTGGGACACAGGCCTCCTCTCTATGAGAGGGAATGGGCTATAATCCACCACGCGGGCCCAGTGCGGATTGGTAGATGTCACATGTCTTCGAATTTTTGGTCCTAGGATCAGTGCTCAAGTAGGGGCTAAATTCTAGAGTCATGCCTTCAAAAGTGCGGATTAGATTCTCTTCACCTAAACTCACTAAATGCGTTAAGCGTGATAACTAGATGCGTTAAGTATGGCAAAGAGAGCACGATATTTAGCAGCCGTTCTCAGCTTAAATGACTGCCTATCCGACTCAGGAGGTCCCTCAGATCTCTCTGCATGCTCTTCACTATTATAAACGATCCTTGTGCTCCCAAGTACCTAAAAAAATATTTCAAAGTGTTGGGCAGTTCTCACAGTCGTGACCTTCGAGCTTCTAAAAACCTACTCCTTCAAATTCCCTCTCACCGTACTGGTTTCATGTCCTCTTCTTACGCTATCTCAACAATTAGACTCTGGAATGCGCTACCCCTTGACATTAAAAAAGCTGAAAGCAAAATGGCTTTCAAAAGGGCAGTTCGGAAGTTTTATTTAAAGTCTGATTAAATTCCTTACTACCTAGTCATCACTGGAGACATGGTAATTATTATAAGGTTTCTCGTATTTCAGGCTATTTGTATGTATTATAATATATATTAGTTTATTATATCTTTATATATATGTATTAGTAAGTATCCGTTTATGTGTATCACTACTATTTGCAAAATGGTTTTTTGTTTATTTGTTGTTTTTGTACTCTACCACAATGCTGTCCTATTTGACCCAAAGGTTGACTGGTAGAGAATGCCTTGTGGCATTAAGTCCGCCTATGTACCACTCTTGTACATGAAGTTTAAATAAATAAATAAATATTTTTTTTTAATATAAACGTAATGCGCATTAATAAGTTATGTTGCCTAATGCACGTAGGCTTTAGTCTATGTTTTATGCTACGGCTACATTATCAATAATTCGTGTTGGGTTGTCATGATAAAACTTTGTGTTCGATTTCTGACGAAGTGTTTGACCACATTGGAAAAAAACTTCTCAACGTTGTTGTGATAATCTAGAACGACGCGATAATTCATTTTCACGGAAAAATGAAGGAGGTGGTTACGTTAAATTACATTTCAGCAAATAATTACTTACTCATCTTTATAATCTGAATTGATTCCTGAGTCCACAAAACTTGTTCAGATTCATAACTATGAATTCCAATATTCTTTCATTACTCCAATCCATAATAGTTATCATGAATCAGTCGATGCAATACACAACTAAAAATAAGTGCAAACCACTCGGCTTCTCGCTGTCAATAAAGCGCGTGAAGTGCAGCTAACCGCACGAACTTTGTCGCGATAAAACCCTTTGATGTGCGTCAATTTACCGACAGCGGCGCGAAGGGCATTCGTGTTTGCGATGTTAATTTGCCGTAGGTCGAATTGCTTGGCCATACTTGTCGCGACAGCGCAAATCTTCGCGTTATCGCGACTTTGTGGCCGCGGTATTACAGCGCGAGCGGTAGGTAAAAATATTAAAACAGTATCTCTTTACTTGGTCGTGACTGACGTCAGGCCAAGCAATCAGCAACAAAACAGCAATAACAACAACAACTTGTGGTCAAATAAAGCTGTAGACAACAACAAAATAAGCCTTTGCCCATTAATCTAAGAGACTTACGCATAAATTGGGCTATCTGTGGTGAAACTTTCCTAGTTTGAACATTTGTTATTCAGATATCTTGTTCGTAATGGAGATTTATGAGTGACTCATTATTTTGTGTAACAGATTCAATTTTGTGACATCTCTTTAAGAACTTGTTGATAACCGAGACGTTTTTGGTGTGGAAGATGAACGTAACATATCAATATCACGACCGTTATCCCCGAAGGGTTAGGCAGAGGTGTACCTAAGTAAACCTAAAATTTGCCAGTTATGTTTAAGTCCCATGTAATAGGGAACGAGCCTGTTGCCATCAACCGGGTACAAATCCAAACTCCGTGGCTAAATCCTGATGGAAAAACCCAATAACACTTTTCCCGTACGGGGAATCGAACCCAGTACCTCATGCCCAGCAGTCGCGCTTGCGATTACAACGAGCCAGTGAATTACCTGTTGTTATAGTGGTTTTTAATGTGGATAATTTGACGAGTATCTTTTGTTTCAGTTTTAAGTCTGACAACCAATCTTACTAAGGCGTACCGTATTAGTCAGGTTGTGAAGGTCAGATAGGCAGTAGCTCCATGTAAAACACTGATATTCAGGTGCATTCGGTAAGACAGAAGCGGCACCCAACATGGCTGGTACAAGGCTAGGGTTCAATGATGCTTCAGTTTGAATGGAATAGGTTTTCATCTTCTATAGTAGGCACACGAGTAAAAGCGAAATGGAAGTTTTAATTTATTTACTTCCTTAAGCGTTCCCTAGGTGCTTGTGGTTCCTACTCATACGACCAATTGCTGTATTCTAAAATAAAGACAATAATAAAATGCTGAACTTTGTTTTTTTTTTTATAACAACAACATTCATTTATTTCGAGGCAACTTTGGCCCATAGATATATATACCTTACAGACTAACATACATATGATAAAATACAAATTGTGTTGGTAAAACGTATCTTAAAAAAAACTACGTTAAGATCACTTCACATGACACTTCATTTCACTTACACCCTCCAAAGCAGAATTTTTCTTTTAAAATCAAAAACAAAATTTATGAAAGTTTTAAATATAAAGGCTTAGGTAACAAATTAACTACAACATTATAACTACGATGTAGAACATAAACCACTTCAGTAGAACTCGTACGATGTTGCCAAACTTCTGCAACTGGAACATTTTAATTGCCGCAATTAATTAGCATTGAGTTAGGTTTCCTTCATACACAACCCACGCATAATGAGTAAAATACTTCCTTACATGAGAAGTTAATTTGTTAAATTATGAGCTAAAAATAATAAGGGGTTTATCGAATTTCATAAATTTCGTTTAGTATCATATCGGATGTTAATATGAAACGTAATAATAAAACTGTCTTTATGAAGGGCTTACCATCAAATATTAATATAGACTGGGTGTCTGTTGTTAATATCTGAATTCGCAACAAATATTGAAATTGCGAAATATTTCGAAATAGGAAATTCATTGAAGTATGTATATTCATAAGCTCACCATAATAATATTCTTCTAAACTCCGCAATTACACATGCGGGCATTATCAATGCGAGAGTCATCTGTCTGTCTGTCACCTTTTCACTCCTTAGAAGTTTAATGGATAGACCATAACCTGGACGTGGGTTGCCGGAAGTAGTTACTACATACAGCTTTTAATCCAGTAGTATATTCCCATAGGATAATTTCTGAAGACAAGTCAAACGATGATCAAAAGCCGGTGATTTTTTTTTTTTTTTTTTGGATTTGAAATCATCAAATGAGTTCTCCCGCTCTGGGCAGAGCGGGAGGGAGTGCCAGACTTGTACTGACTAAAACCCGTCTATGTTCCTTCCTTGCTCTTTTTGTTCCAGGGCCGCGGTATCTCTTTCAAACAGTCCCGCAGCCAAAGCCGGTGATCCTGAAATCAACAACAGAATAAGTATATTAAACAAAATGAAAACAACACAATTAACGTAATCAACCTGTAACTAAAATAACCCAACAACCTGTACAGGCGTAAACATCAAAGAATTAAGACTAACAGAGGATCGAACATTTCAATCAAAGTGGTTATGCATAATTCAGTGAGACGCCCCCGAAGGATCCTAATTGAAATACGCGAAGCCGTCGGCTGGCCACTTCGATGTTAATCGGTGACACCTAACGTAAATCACTATCCCTTTTAATAGTGTTATTAGTAGTCGTGATGGTTGATGTTATTTTGATGTTGGTTTTGTTAACTCAATGTTGGTTTTTCGTGAATTCAGTTAAGTGATTTTCAATATGAACCAGCAAGATATTATATCTTTTAAATGCCAGTGATCATATTTTAAACGCAGTCGGAAATCTAACAATTGAAATCAGTGTTTTACGGGACCACTTTTAACTGATTGCACAGTGATTGTTGCGTTGCGCGTTGGTTAAGAGTTTAAGCACAATGTGAGTGCCTTTTTTTTCGGTTGGGAAATCATCAAATGACTTCTCCCGCTCTGGGCAGAGCGGAAGAGAGTGTCAGACTTGTACTGACTAAAACCCATCCATGTTCCTTCCTTGCCCTTTGTGTTGCAGGGCCATGGTATCGCTTTCGAACAGTCCCGCAGCCTTGGCAGGCATCGGCCCTTGCGGGCACCTTCCACAATGAGTGCCTTAGTGGGAAATTCAGTGACTTAAACATGAAACATAACAGGTAAAGAGCTGTTCCTGAAGACTTGGGAGAGACATTTGCCTTGGAACAGAATGTAGTAAAGAATAGTGCAGTTCGAGATTTTCATTCCGTCTGCGTTCCACATCACACTCGTCAAGAAGTGTTCTTCTTCTTTATGTTTCGTGTCGATTGTACGACTTGTTTAAATTCCTTGGGCCCAGTATGTGGCCTCGTTAAGAGGAAATGCGGGTGGTCTTTTTTCTATACGACCGCTCTCGCCGGATTTCTTTCTGGTTTATGACTTTAAAGCTATGATTTTTTACAGTTAAATAAATATCAACCTCTTCTATGTCCCTATGTTCTTTTTTGATGATACATAATCTGCATAAACTCAAACTCAAAAGCATTTATTTCAATTAGACCATTACAGGTACTTTTGAATGTCATAAGCACTAGAACCTTTACAAAATGCTTAAAATTGACTATTTAGATCGCCTGTCAACAGAGGCCTAGTATACAAAGACAAATATTAATGAAAAAAGACAAACATAGGGACACAGTATATATCCTTCTTATTCAGTTTATGAAATATCTTTAAATTGGTCGAATATTGGAGGAGGAAATAGTCGAGAGCCAAACCTCGAATTATGAAATTTTACTATAGTTGTCCTTATCGCACCAATGTCGAAATCACGTTTGCAGAGCGACAGTGCTAGTTTCTTCAAATACGTACCGTGTTTCCTGTTAATCGCGGCGTCTCTGGCGTCTTTTAGGTCCTTTAGAGTGCAAGTGTTGGGGCACTCCAGTGAGTGGGACATTGTCTGGTCGGCAGTAACGCACGCAATCACACAGTGTTTGGAAAGGATCTGTAATTCCCCATTTTGACAAATTGTGTCAAGAAATAACATAATCATTTGTGTATTGTTTTTTTTTATTTTATTTTTTTCGGTTGGGAAATCATCGAATGACTTCTCCCGCTCTGGGCAGAGCGGAAGGGAGTGTCAGGCTTGTACTGACTACCCGCCTAAAAATGGTGTTCCAGGGCCGCGGTATCTCTTTTCTAAGTTGAATTTATGTAATGTAATAAAGACCAGGGAGATGCAGATTCCGTTCTGTGACAGTTTTGTATGTACGTGGTACCTTTGCTTTGTGGGGTAAGTATACGTACGTAAATACAGTGTAAATAGAATATATTTTTCTCAAAAGCAGACCAAATATATCTGAAACTAACGGATTTCTCTAGAAAAACGAAGCACCCAAGTAAAGTGGGTACTTACGTTTAAATTTATCGTACCTGCCTTTACTTAGTGACTGATATATTGCCACAAACAAGTGGTCGTAGTACCTAGTTGATCGTTGAATATTTCCTGGAACTATTTATTAGGATGGATGAAGCAGGTTTTAATGTTGATTTAGTCAAAAACGCTCATCTTTCTATTGTGGTTGGTACTGTGTGTCGGACGTAAAGAATAACACCATCCTATATTTTCCCGTGGGTGTCGTAAGAGGCGACTAAGGGACTTACCAGACAATGGGCAGCAGCGTTCTCTGTGCCTTTGTAACAACCGTACTGCGATCGCCAACCCGCCTGCCATGAGTGGCGATTATGGTTCTATGTCCAGGTCCTAGGTCCTACGTCTTTCGGCTGAAATGATGATGATGATGATACTTATCTTTGGCTAGACTTGAAGATTACATGGTTTTTCTAAGAAAGGCTATGACAATATTTTTCGCGGAATTAAAACTACATGTTTTGCATAACATGATTTCCGCAAAGTAACGCCTGATTCTATAACTTATGAAAATCTCTCTTACTTATTGTTGTTGAGAATAAGGCATACAATTATGTCTCCACAGCTGGGACATAGGACATTTCACTATGTTAAGGAATGGGCCCTAACCTACAAAGTGATGCCGAATGTCTCTAGCTCAAGGACATGTTCATGTCAATGTTTTATTTCACCATTTTGTAAGCAGTCGTTATGAAATAAATGATGAAACCGGCATGAATGGCCGGCTGGATGAGAAAACTCTTATAAAACTTCGAAAATGTGTGACATCTACCAACCCTCACTGGGCCAGCGTTGTGGATTAGCCCACTGCATCTCAAATAGACAAGGCTCTTTGAGAGGGAGAAGGCTATGGCACTGCTATGTCTTAGCAACATGATAGGCTGATTAAGCTAACGAACCAAAAAGACCCAACGAATTTAAAAAAAGAACACGTTTTATGTAACTAATTAAATTTAAATTTCTACAGCAAATTAACGAATAGGTAAATTACATTTTAAGTATATTAAGCTCCATACATATAGGAAACATTGCTAATCTCTCTTTAATTAGCCGTTTATCAACAAGAATGAAATAAAGCCAACAATTGGGAACTAATTTTAGGCATTCCTATTTTAATCACTGATTACAGGCTTTCGGGCACTTTGTTAACTGAACATCGAAAATGGTTGTAATAAATAATTTTCAATGAACACGTTATTTTGGCTGTGTGATTATTAAATTGTAAAATGAAAGGCCCGTTGAATTATAATTACTGGTGGACGTTAGATGGAAAATTATGTTGGTGGTAAAATGTTGTATATAAATCTATTATAATATAGTTCACGTAGACCTATGATATAATTCATATTCATATTTATTTATTTGCGTAAAACATTGTATACAAAGGTGTTACATGAGATAAGGAAATAGTAAATAATAGTAGTGATAGAAGAATTAGTAGAAGTAGTTGAGTCGTAGTGATTAGTTAATCTATTTGAGGAACTAAGTAATGAGGTTGCGAATGTTGCGATCAATCCTGGATGTTTATCAATTCTTACATTTTTTATTAATTTCACTACTAAAGGATCAAAGATTCAGTCATAATATGAGGTAGTTTTTGTTTCAGTTAGTACCTAAGTGTTTGGTTGTAAATACTTAGTTACCGAAAAATTCTCTATGTAAAAGCCGTTTCTAAAATACTCGCATCGGTTAAATTATTCCCGAGCTTGTCTGCTGCAAGCTCCACCTATTGAATTAACATATACTTCAATGATGTTATTTACAACCATTTGTATTGAATAAAATTACTCCGAATATGCCTTGTTTTACTTTAGCGAAAAGCTCAGTATCATCAAAACTTCAAAAAGCGCCATCTATCCACTGTTTCTTGAACTCCCAACACAAACGGCTGAGCAAATAACGCAGCCTCGTCTATAGAATACGCAAGTAGTTATCCTGTTGTACAGATAGAGGTATCGCCATGTACCGTTTGGTAGATGACATCGCTAAACTGATAATAAATTGGTTTCTTGTGACGAAGCCGAGAATTCACTCACGAGTGTATTTTGTATGACATCATTTTATCGTATTGAAACCTTATTTTGAGTCAATTGAGGTGGTGTTTGTGGGACAGAATTGTAGTTCTTTCGTATTCTAAGAAAAATTACACCCAATCATCATCACCATCATCATCATCATTTCAGCCGAAAGATGTCCACTGCTGAACAAAGCCCTCCCCCAAGTGTCGCCACATTGACCGGTTCCGTGCGACTCGCTTCCAGCGGATCCCCGCAACCTTCACCAGGTCATCGGTCATCACACCCAATACTCATATAAAAATATTGTCAATTTTTTTCACCAATAGCAAGTTACATCAGCCCAGTGCTCGATTTGAAGCATTAAATAAGTGGCGATTACTTTCAAAGCGTTTCGTAATCCTGCAAAGATTTTCATGAGGAAAACAAATACGTCCAATGTGCACAGTGGGATATTAACATTAGAAGCGTAAACGAAAGTCTGATAAACGATAGTGTGGGTCAAGTTAAAATATCCAATACATTAACAAAAGGACAACACAGTAAATATTAAAAAAAAACACGTAAGATCAACGCACGACTGCGCCAAGGAACGTATATCCTAACTGGAATGATAGATTGCAAAGAAAATGGAGGACTGACACGAGGTTTTCGGTGGTTTATGGTAATCATTTTTGATATTTCCCGCTGATAGAATCCCATTTTGTATAGGATCTCAAGAAAAGATTTATCTTTACAACTCTTAGTTCTCTCAGTTCTTAAAGCAGTATTGTTTTAATGTCATCCCAGTGTGGGAAAGAGACAGAGCTATAGAGAAAGTCTAGTGTCATCTCTTTCCAACTCTGGAAGAAGATTAAAACAATAATGCTATGAGATCATGCTAGTGAGAGTCATAGAGTTACAGTAGGCCTACAGATGCGATGTAGGAAATTAGAGGGCAGTGGTGATCTAAAACAATAAGCTGACATCTTCATGGCCGGCAACCCGTCAACCCGGCAACCTACTGCAGATTGCTGCACCTCCCTAATGTGACGTAGGTCATAATAATTTACTATTTATTTGATCCACACTTTAAAAGCTTACTATGGTGAGTACCACAACACAATCAACTCAGAGTGTCCGGTCACTTGTTCGCTACAGGAACTGATGGATGCTACCGAAAGCGCCAAACAAGTAGCTCAGTTCTGGGCCGACACAATATAGATTGCCATCGACACGCTAAGAAGAAGAACTCAGAGTGGTCCCATTTCTGGGACACCAGCCTCCTCTCTATAAGGGGAAGGGGCCATTGCTCACTTGGGCCAGTTGAGTACAACACTAATACCACAACGCCATAAAAACCCCATTGAATCAACAAACATATTTAACACAACAGCTCACGTTGAATGAACATCAATAATCTATTAACCGAGGGGTAATTAATACATGGATTGAATGAATACCTGATGATTGTATTGTTAGTTAATAGGGGTATTATTGCGGTGATGTGGCGCATTATTTCCCTGTGTGGATTCTGTTTATACATAGTACGAAGTTTGGGTGGAATATGCGATCTGTGATAAAACAATTTCGTTTAAAATCTTCTTTTTGGTACGTGTTTCAGTTTTGGCATAGCCAATATAATTATGGTTTTTCATTATACCAGTCGAATGGGATCTACTTCTAAATAAAGTCCTGTATTCCTCACTTTGAGTGGATTCCTGCGACCTTTATCAATTCATTGCTTTATCTACCACGTGTAGCTTACTCGTGGATATTTTGGATTCATTACCTACAAGCAAAAAAATCATTGTCAGCATAATTTTCTATAGAATCAACGGAGCTCTCTCAAAAGTTTCAATAAATTCACAAGAAAAACGAAGGAGCAAAGATCTTTCTGCAGTGCAAGCTCTCATATTTCCCGTAACATCAAATACCACAAAAGACTTGATAGTTACTTCTTAGTTTACAGTAGAATCAACACTGAACCCGTTGTAACTTCTAACGATTCCAAACTTCTTGCTACATCCTAATTGAATGAAAACATTTGGACTTACAACTACGTTAGTATTTTGCGGGTGCTAGTTTGTGAATAATGATCTTTCTAGTTTGTTTGATTCGGGTTAAATTCCAGTGAAGAATTTATTTTCTTGAATGAGTTTGGTGCTTATTTTATACTGGTCTTTCTTATAATGTTTATGTTACGGTTTGGCGAGACCAATTGGCCAATGCCTGTCAGGGCTGCGGGACTGTTCGAAAGGGATACCGAAGCCCTGTAATACAAAGGGCAAGGAAGGAACATGGATGGGTTTTAGTCAGTACAAATCTGAGACTCCCTTCCGCTCCGCCCAGAGCGGGAGAAAAAATGTATTGGAAATACTTTTTTCTTCTTTTATCTTTTTTTTTTTTAATAATGAATAATAATGTGTTGATAAAGTAATAACATCAACATAACATGCTTTAAATCAGCTAAAAACAGTAGGAGGTAACAATAATACACATTCAACTGGAATATAATTAAGTATGTTTCTAAAATTCACATGTATGATAAAGAGAATTTTGTTACAAATTAAGAAGTTTTCTGTGTTTTTTTCAAGACACCGTTGCCACACTTAAAAGCCCCATAAATATAATTATGCTACACATTATTCTAAAGAATATTTCGACGTTAATTTCCTACGTTTTCTTTTATCACCCTGCGTTAGAAGTCCTGTTAATTATGCGTCATTTAAATTACCGATACCGTAAAACCCAGCCGCTTTCGGCACTGCGGGTAATGTTAGATATCGGTGATGGTATTGCAGACAAATGTGCAGTAATGTAACTATGAACCATATTGTGTTGCTAAGAGCTTTTCATATTAGACTTTTCACAACTAAGATCACGCTTATACCGAGTATTAATACGCATTTTACTATATGTCTATTTTACTTTATCTTCATCATCATCTACTTGCGTTGGTCCCATATTACTTGGGTGCATCACATTTTTTCCATTCCATGATTCATCATCATCATCATCGACATCATTTCAGCCGAAAGCCGTCTGCTGGACATGGGCCTCCCCAAAGTGTCGCCACATTCACCGGTCCCGTGCGACTCGGATCCAGCGGATCCCCGCAACCTTCACCAGGTCATCGGTCCAGCTAATGGGAGGCCTTCTAACGCAACCTCTTCCGGTTCGCGGTCACCACTCTAGAAATTTTCGGCCCTATCGGCCATCCGTTCTGCGAGCAATGTGCCCTGCCGCCTGCCACTTAAGTTACTTACTTTGGCAATTCTTCGGGTTACGTTCCAGGATCATTTATTCAAAAGATAGTATATTTTAGAAACACAAAGAGTATGCTGTCTTTGTGGTCATGGTCATATGGTGTTTTTTGTGCTGTGTATGTTTTTTTAGGTCTTATTCAACTACGATACACTCGTATAGTAATTAAGTTGAACATCATTTTACATCTCTACTTTCTTTCTTTTTCGTGTTGTATGGGCCTAACCAGGTGTCAGAGTTTGTATGTCGCCCATGAGCCTCAGACTTGGATTAACATGCCGTCGAGAAAATATCTCTCCGGCAAGTTGGTTTCCTCACGATATTCCTTCACCGAAGCTATAGAAAGAAGCTAAGCGAAGCTATAAACAGAAGTGATGATTATACAATACGCACACGAATCCGAAAAATTCAGAGATGCGTGTCTTGGTTTCGAACTGGAGACCTTTTTGGCAGTCCAAAGGTAACACCAGTAGGCTATGACTGCTTACATCTCTGAAATGCAGATTGGTTGATTTTTCTTGTGTAGTAACAGATAAAATATAATATTGTAGAATTAGAACTTGGTATGATAAGTTCAGAAAAAGAAACTTGGCCCAAAGAAGAAGCTGTACTCATGGTACTCACTCCACAAAACAATACCAATAACCTTGACATGTCATCTACAATAACCTCAGAACTTAGAATTCTGACAATAAGTTCGACTGGGACGTAAAACAGGTTTGAGTACGGATGGATCAAGTGCCCGCCACTCGTGTGGAGTGCTCCTTATGATCGCTGTGTAGTGGCTTTGGCATTCGGAATTAATTCGGGAATTGCTATGAGTGGTTCGATTCCATAGTTAAAAATATAGGAATTATGTGAAAAGGTTTTGTTTTGGAGCTTGTATTATAACGTACAATTTAATTTTGAATTGGGAATTGCTGTGGTAATAATACTAATGTTGTTGTGAGGAGTACAAGTCTCAGGGCTGCAGGACTGTTCGAAAGAGATACCGCGGCCCTGGAACACAAAGGGCAAGGAAGGAACATGGATGGGTTTTAGTCAGTACAAGTCTGACACTCCCTTCCGCTCTGCCCAGAGCGGGAGAAGTCATTGGATGATTTCCCATCCAAAAAAAAAGGAGTACAAATCTCAAAAACATTAAAGTTAAAATAACAATGGCTTTAATAAATGCTATATAATGCGTAACTTTATTTCCTCAACATATTATTGTACACCACTTAAAAAAAAAGTATTGTCAAGTACTAATATTTTTAAAACGAGTGTACATTCAATGGGCAATCTTACCATACAAGGCGATCTCTGTCAGATAACCTTTATATGAACTGAAAGAAATGAGTAAGAGACTGGACTGTAGTAAGTTATTTTTTCAAAGGTACTGAGAAATAACACAGCTTGAAAAAATAATCGGATTAAAAACTCAAACCATTTTGGCAATGAAAGAAAGGGGTCCAAAAAACTCAATAAGCATTAAAATAAGCGAAACAAAGCCTAACAGAAGGGTTTGTAATAATTAAACTGAACTGATTTTTAGACTTTATTTCACGGCTGGCCTTTTGTGCTGAGACAAAAGCTTCCAGTTAACAATAGAGGCCGCTACCTTTACCTGGTGGATTACTTATGTCACCAAGATTTAGCAAAACGAAAGACACTTTCAGAAAATAAAAAAAACGAAGTGAAATTACATTTACCCAAAAAATATAGTTTCTGTTTGTAAAAAAGAGTTAGGTACTAATTCACTGTAATAAACTAAATGGCGAAATAAAAGTTTAGTATAGCTTATCATCAGCTGTCTATTCCGTTGGAAATTACAAGCGTTCGTTGTGTTTTATATTAAACTGGTCCACAACTAAAATTGGAATTCCTTTTATTTTCTTCGCAAACTTAAAATAAAATGTTTCATTATAACTAAATTAGACTCGTATGAGAAATGTCAGACACAGGTTAGAGGTTTATTTATTCTACTCATGCATAGGTATTCAAAAAAAAAGGGTTAAATAGCTGATGTTTACATACATGTATCAAAAAAAAATATGTACAAAATAAAAAAAGTATTACAAGGCGCGAAAAAATCGTCAATAGGAAAAGTGCAAAAAAGGCTGACAGCATTGCCACGTTGAATGGCAATGCTGATCATTGGCCAAAAAAAATAGACCAGCCTCTGGTCACGCGACGAGTCTACCAACCGCTTGGCGATATCTCGAAATACGACTTACGATCCAAGTTACATTTATAAAAAAAGGAAATAATTTATAAAATTTGTGGCCACTGTACACTTAAATATCCCTTTGCCCTAAGAACAATAGTAATTCGAAGTGCACGTGATGAGCCCCTGACTGAGACAATCTCGTCAGATTATTTTGACAAAACAATTTATTGTTTGCCCGTACCTTTTCTTATTTATTTCTTCGAGTGATAAAAAAATACTATCTGGCTGCTTTGATCCGTCAAGGCGTATAAATGACTTATTTTTTTTCCGGGAAAATTCTTAAAAGTATGATATTTCAGAAATTCATACAAAACCCTGTGTAAATCCTGGAAATATCATTCCCTTAATATAAATATTCTTGCCCTTATCCCAATTTATTTAGGGTCTGCATAGCATGTCTTCTTCTTCCAAAATTCTGTAAAAAGGGGTAAAAGTTCTAGAAATTTTATAAAAAAAACTTACTTTGAACAAACGATTCAATTTGTTTGCGATTAACAGAATCAATGTATAGGTGAAATGTAGACGAATTCAACGTGCTTGTTGTTTTAGTCATTTATTCCAAGCATTTTTTACTACGCATATTTTAACTCCCTACTAAACAGTGAGTGCGTTATTTGTTTATTATTAGTGTTCATTCTATTGACCTCGTAGGCCTCAAAATAAATAACTAACTAATCAAAACACAATTAAACACACCACTTTTTATTTAATAAACATTTAATCATTCAATGTTAAATAAACATGTAGCATAAGGCAATACGTAGACCCACTCAAAACTATTTTAAATCAATTTTTCATAGTTTATCAACAAAGTAACACAGCTACTCTTCACCAGTAGCATAAAGGCTGGCTACTGCGTAATACCACAGATAATATAATGTAATGTGTAATGTGATAGAGCCCACTTGAACATTTTCACCATAGCGCACAAATGTCAATGAATCAAATGTCAAAGCGCAGGTATTTCATCATCCATCAAATGGGAAATTGGATGATATGAACCAGTCAAGTATTTCACTGTTTTATTGAGTGTTTTGCAGTTTTCATCAAATGGGGTCGAAAGGAGTGTCAAACTTGTTCTGACTAAAACCCACCCATGTTTCTTCTTAGCCCTATTTTCCAGGGCCGCGGTATCTCTTTCGAAAAGTCCCGCAGCCTCAGATTTGATCCTGCGATCCAATAAAGGCCCGTGTAGACGGCGCATTCGTGGTCCACGCGCGCCTCAAAGAGATGTCAGAAAACAGGGAGGGGCCCGCAAGGGCCGATACCTGCCAGGGCTGCGGGACTGTTCGAAAGAGATACTGCGGCCCTGGAACGCAAATGGCAAGGAAGGAACATGGATGGGTTTTAGTCAGTACAAATCTGACACTCCCTTCTCTGCCCAGAGAGGGAGAAGTCATTTGATGATTTCCCAACCGAAAAAAAAAGTTCAATAATGGTTGTATTATTCGGTCTACGTCTGTCATTAATTTAGAGTGGATTTGCTGTATCGAGAACATTTGAGCCGAGTTGTTCGTGTGATTGTTGAATTTATATACGGTATTCGACATGAAATTAATAATATTCTCAATTTTATTATTCATTAAGGAATTACCATTGCCAAAAACTGGCCAAGTGCGAGTCGGACTCGCGCACGAAGGGTTCCGTACCATAAACCGAAAAAAACACGTTTCTTGTATGGGAGCCCCCTTTAAATATTAAATAATTTATATTTTTATTACTTGCTGTTATAGCGGCAACAGAAATACATGAACTGTGACAATTTCAACTGTCTAGCCATCACGGTTCACAGCCTGGTAGACAGACGGACCTGGTAGATATACAGCGAAGTCTTAGTAATAGGGTCCCGTTTTTACCCTTTGGGTACGGAACCCTAAAAAGAACTACTATCCTCCTTTTGTTCGAACAACACTAAATACTTTCTCGTTGGAAAACCTTCCTGTTTTACATGCATTAAGCTTAAAAACACTCGTATCTCCACATAATTTCCCAAAAGCATTACTCCAGATAGTTTGATATTTCATTCCATACCGAAAACTGCAAGTCGGGTTTCTGACAAGGCTTTTGTTACATCATAGCTAAATAACTTTGCTGAAGCACGTACTGGATTACCACGCTCTCTCGTGATATCTGAGCTGGCAACTCCTTTCCCTGAGGATGTATAAACTTTAAATGTAATATTATATATGCATCATCTTTAGTCAGGCCTCAAAATACTAAAGCATTTCTTGGTAGCTTCTCAGCTTTGCCTATTGGGAGTAGATCTTTTTAGGCCTTTAAGCCTCAACAGGGTGTAAACAGACTCGTTACGAAGCCGTCAGCCCAGCATTATGTACATGAAACTAATTAACTTTACGCAAAAATTTGTACTGGGAAACGACTTTTTTTTGGGCTGAAAAATCATGTTTTATAGTAGGACTCAATGTAACGTACTCAAAACATTGTGCTGACAGATGAATTGAATAGTAAGGGGTCCTGAACGTGTTTAAAGTAAAAATCTTACATTAAAAACATGTATTTAAAAAAAAAAAAACTTGTGAAAATGTTGGAACTTTGACCCCCAATATCTCCGTAACTAGAAGTTTCCCAGGTATAGTCTAGAACAAAAAAATGATCGCAATGACGGGGAGAACAAGTGCTTTTCAGCTTCGTTAAGGAGGCGTTCGGCTTCTGTTTACACCATTTATATCTGCCTTATAAGCAGAACTAGAAAGATTAGCATAGCGGATAAGATGTGCTAAGAAGAAAGGTTTTCTTCCTTCTCTTCTCCTTGTATTCCTCATTACTGAGGGTCGTCATTCCCCCGAAAAATATGCGCTAAATGTGAACGTAAAAAAAAAGTATTTTATTACCTCCAACAATTGTACAAGAAACACCTTATCTAAGCACTATACTGCGTTGCAACTAGGGAACAAAGTGTTTTCGATGAGCTCTGGCACCCAATGTAAGATTTAACTTGTGTTTAGGGTGCCAGCGTCCTCGCCTATGGTTTGAACATATAGCAGTACACATTTGTCAGATGACCACAGTATATCATTATTAAATTATTACAATATTATATTATTATTTATATTAATACTTAGATTCTTGAAACGCTCTTCACTAGGGCTAACCCAAGCTCTGCTTTGAAAATCAAATGTTCCTACTGCTTCATTATCATACACATCTATGGCTGCATCTCTAGCACATCTTTCTGGTGGAAAGGTATCACTAAAAGTGGTCGTAAAAGAACTATTAAACACGTGGTGCCTACTTGCTGTGGTTGGTAGACTAAAATTAAAACAGCTCATCAAATTATTTCTCATCAAATAAAACAGACATATATGTGGTTGAAAAACAAAAGAAACGTCAACTTCGTTTTTTAAATAGGTTATTATTTTTTTTTTCAAGAAAATAATAGTTTCTGGCTATAGTTAGTGACAATACCAAAATCTATCAGCACCAATTTATTGGAGCTTGTGGTGAAAACTTTACAAATTGAATTAATTGGAAGTGTTACGTACTATTAAAAGTTCATTACGTTGGTACCATACCAACAGCGGTTTTTAGGCCTCGAGTATGATAGCCGTTTATCGTTAAGTTTAAGTACCTTTGTTGTTTTAAGGGAAATATTCTTAAATTATTTAGGTAAATAGGCAATTGTGGTAGGTACAGCTTAACCGTAAAATTTGAGTCGTGTTATGACCATACTTTTTATTTTATTTTAAATGGCAGATGGCAATGATAACTCGATCGAAAAAAACAAAAATAAAATATATGTGTGTGTACCAGAGTACACAGGTAAGAAGTGAAACTTCTTTACGACATATCATTTTTCTACTATTTGCAACTTCACGAAAATGGGGTAGATAAGGCTTAAGCCTTAAGAAAAACATTTTTTTCCGTATTAAATTAAAGCTATTTAATTATTATAGACATGCATACAATTAATGAGTAATTTATTTTATCATTGTTCTTATTATAATATCATTGCTATTGTTGTATTTCATCAATAATGATACATTATATTCTTTACGTCAAAAAAAGCAACATGGCGCGTAACCGAAAAACGTGACGATTTTTAAAAAAAATCTCCCATACGTCGATAAAAAAGTTTCACTTCAAAAACGATGTTCTGAAAACCTTGACAAAGTGACATTCTATCAACGATAATGTTGATGGAAACGTCAATAATGTATTTGAATGACATAAGCTAGCGATAAGGATTATTATGTCAAAAAGAAAGTAATTAAATAAATACGATTCGAAAACGATTGCCACTTGTTTTGCTTTCTAGTCACACTAGGCAGTTCAGACCTAGCTTAAACTTGTCACCAACCGAATGCGTGAACCGGTGTAAACTGGAATTGTTTTCGCTGACTTCACGAAATGCAGACTGACGGCAGGTAACCGCAAACTTGCCACTGCGCTGTTCGCACTCCGGGCATTGAAAACGTGCCAACATGACCAACGTAAGCTACCAACTGACTTTTAGTAATGTGTGGTATTCAAGCGGAGTATTGTGATGGTCCGGAGATTAAGGTATTCTCAGGTTAACAGATTGTGTGTTCTAAACTGGCAAGTAGGTAATCTAGAACTACACTGGACCGCGAAGAAAAATATCGAAGGTAACCTGGATTTATAATGGTCCGAAATTACTTACCCGCACTAAGCAAACATTATGTCCAGAACCAGAGTACCGCTAGTTTATGTTCGTTCTATCAGTTCGCTAGATGGTTTATATTGCCATTATCTAGAATTATAACAATATGGTAAAACTAAGTAAACAATTATTGATCATAGCACTTTTATAGGACGTTCAAGAGACGTTTAGTTTTCACCTATTGTCATAAGATATTTCTGGGTAATACACTTACAGACGCAATTATTTCATTTGACAATTCTACGATATTCATTGCATTGTTTGACTTATCGGGCAGACAATTTTTTCTAACATCTTCAGAGCCATATGATCAATCCTTTGGATTCTAATAAAAAGTGACTGCCTTGTTGGTGTAGTGGTTGCAATCGCGACTGCTGAGCATGAGGTCCTGGGTTCGACTCCCGGGTAGGGCAAAGTGTTATTGTATGTTCCATTAGGAATTTCTCGAAGTCCGGATTCGTGCCCGGTGATGGCAATAGGCTCGTTTCTTATTACATGAAACTTAAAGATAACTGGCGAAATGTGGGTGTACTATTAGGAAAACTTCTGCCAAACCCTTCGGGAATCACAGGCGTGATGTTATGGTATAATAAACATTAAGCTACGCAATTAATTTTGCTGTTGTGCGACAATGACACATATATAAACTTTGCAATCTAAGGTTTATTACCGTCGCGGATGCCAGTTACTGCAACAGAACATCTCCATTACCTTTTATTTCTATTAAGAAGATTTAAAACACTTCCCTCCTACTTCGCTCGAAGAGCTCGACTGCTCGGGTGCCAGTAATCTCCACGTTGCCGCGTTGGCACGTTGTCAACGCTACAGTTTGCGGTCAGCGGTCTCTGTTTTGCGGTCACCGGTGTCGGGTGAGCTCTGTCCCTTGGACAACGATATTTTAGTGTTAAATAGTGGTATAATAGATACCTCCTGGATAACTTTTCATTTGTTCGTGTCTGTGTCCGTCTAGACTTAAACCAAACCAGGACTTCTTAATTTCTTTTATCATTTCTTTTTTTAAAGATTAAGACAATTCCAGCGCGTTTTTTGACTTAGAGTATGACCTGAATTCGAATGATCTTAGTTCATTACATAACATAGACATCTGGAAAGTGGTGCTTCTTTAGTATTAGTCATCATGGTCATCATTCTCTTGCTTAATTTATATATTATATATTAATAATATAAAACAAATGATAGTGACAACCGACCCAAACTGGGTCGGTACACAGATAAAAAAATCTTGTCAAGCCAAACTGGTTTAACACACACATCGAGGGCGCAACATAAGACTCTGTATTAAAGATCTTTAAACAATCTGTACCGGCAAAACGATCAATTCGAACCCTTTATCAAGCAAGGTTCCTCTTCCCGAAGTTCTCACTTTTTAAAAAATATTAGCGCTTGGCGACGACCCCTAGTGCGCGACCTACTACTTATTCTTCTTCAGTAACAGTCATTAGTCTCATTCTTTTGAGTTGTTGCGTTTTTCGTTCGTCACTTGTTTGCTGATTTTCTACTTCAAAGTTAATGGAATCCTTTATTTCAGACAGATTTTAGAACTTTCAACAAAGAAAATTAGCCATCACGTATTGCTGACACCGCAACTTATGTTAATGCAACATCCGAAGCAACAAAGCTATTCGGTATTTCAACACAACTTGAAGCAAGTATCCAAGTAACAGCAACCAGGCGTGACCGATCGTCACGTCGACTACGTGAGAGGGAAAACTCTACTGATATTGTGTTATGTTTCTATCTATATACTTCTATAATAATGTTATAAAGAGGAAAGATTTGTATTTTTGTATGTAAAGAATAAAATTAAAAAAACTACTGGACCGATTTGAAAAATTCTTTCAACAATGAATAGCTACATTATCAGCGAGTAACATATACTATATTTTATCCCCCTACTCCCACGGGAACGGGAACTACGCGGGTGAAACCGCGTGACGTCCGCTAGTATCAGATATAAGAAATATCCACCAGCTTAGTTGATGGGAAAATTCAATTTTGCAGCTCTCGGTGTGAAAGTGTCGAGGGTTTTAGAGGAAAGTGGCGTAGCTCTTTGAGTAGGTGTGACGTTGGTCCTTAAGCGTTGGTGCATCAAAATGTAAAGTCATCAATATAAAGTATTTAACATCACGCCTGATTCTTCTGAAGATGTTAGGCAGATGTGTATCTAGGTATGTGTGTAGATCAGAGGTAACGGTGCCTACTACCATGCGCTGATGGTGATTAACGGGACGGTTTTATTCAGCATCCCATGGTTTGTTCCATTCCATAGAAAACACTGTCTAAGAATAAGATTTACACAAAATATTAATTAATAAGCCCTAATAATAAAATTATTGTAGGAGCTTGTAGGCTTCAATATGGTCGTGGAAAAAAATCAAAAGGGGCGGGTAAACCGTTGCAAGAGAATAAAACAAGTCTTTTCTATATAGTCCTCATTAGAATTTCTAAAACTAGATTTGTAGTATCTTGTATCAATGCAAATTCCCCTAGTTGACGTGATCTCTACTCGGTGGCAATCAATGTCTAAAACTTGTCACAGTAATGTAGATCAATTCGAGGTACTTTTTAAAAATTCAAACCAGAAATTTAAATGATACGAGAAACTGCAGTACCTACCTACTCAAGAAAATAAGCGTTAAGCTATAAAATGCTATAAAACCGTGTCATAAACGTTCCATAAAACAACTACATTGTTAAAATTAAACATTAAAAGGATTTGTTAATTTAAAATTTTCCGAAAGGGCCCGTATTCATATTCGTACACCTTTGAATTACACCATTCATTTTCCACCGCTGTTAAATATGTATGAGAATACGTCAAAAGTTTTGTATGAGAACCGAAGTAGAAACTTAAAGTATCACTTGGAAGTTGCGAGCTTAAGTATAGGAGGTAAGAGTGAGGCACCGTTCATGTCTTCGGGCGGCGCGACTTTGCGTCAAGTGAAACGCTCGTCATTTTTTTTCTTTGCGAACGTGCCGTCCAGGTATTTGAAACGAACAAATGACGCGCATCTCACCGCACATGCTGCACACAGCACACACCTCACCGCTCGTCGCACACAGCACACCGCTCACCGCTCATCGCACACCAGTCACCGCACACATCTCATCGCACACGCTGCAGTCTGCACGCAGCACACACCTCACCGCTCGCCGCACACAGTACACCGCTCACCGCACACATCTCATCGCACACGCTGCACACAGCACCACCTCACCGCTCGCCGCACACAGCACACCGCTCACCGCAAGCCACTTACGTCTCTTCTCGTCTCCGCTTGCTTAAAGATTACGAGACATCTCCTCTCACAAAACTGGTCTGACTGGTAGTGCGACTTTTTTCTGATCGAAGCTTATACTACCAAAAGTCTTGGTGGGGGCTACGTAGTGCGCGAGGTCTTAAAGCATGCTACGAATCACCACGACGTGGGGCGACATACAGAGCTACGGATATAAACAGCTGTCGCGCAATTGAGGCAAGTCTTGGCTCAAATCTTATCGCCTGAGGTTACGAATGAGGCGTCAGAAGTAAAGAGCGTTCGCTATTAAGATTCAGTGACATAGTATAGTCAAATACAATATTCAGGAAAAGCTATTGTGGATGAAAATGTCTCATTGTTCGTGGGTCTATTGTTGGCCGCGTTCGCTACTTGCTAATGGTGGCTGCATTGTCTTAAACTGTAGTGAATCAGAGTCTGGCAGCTTGATTTGGTTCTCGTTTAATTGTATTGCAACCGATTGTTGCGATAAAAGCGATTATGTTTTGCTTTATCGATGGATATTATTTTGGGAGTATTGTTTGATTTCCGTTTGTGTTTTGATGTTAACGGTTTTAATACATCTAGGACAGAACTGTAATATCAGAACTTATACACATACTGATATTTAGTAGTTACCTATACTTAGCATTAGGCTTTATTAGCTTATGCCCTCGGCTTTGCCCGAGTGGAGTTCACAGGATATAAACTGTCTGTGTGCCAAATTTAAACCAAATCTGGTCAATAGTTTTTGCGTGAAAGAGTAACAAATATTCAGACATGCTCAAAAACTTTTGCATTTAAGGTGCAAGCGTCAGAGTAGCCCGCGAAATTCAAATTTTCTTACGCTTTTTTGCAATTTGGAGATCATCAATACAACCCTCTACGTTCATGTCACCCTATTCAATGAATATTTCATGAAAAGGTAATTCAATAGGGTTAAATGAACTTAAAAGGTTGTACTGATGATTACCATGATTGTAATTCTGTAACTACATACGATTTACTAGCGCGACTCATTTTTTATCAACACACAACCTGACACTGACATGCAAAATTTTTCTTATGGTATTTAGTTAGTGAAACTGGCATTATGTATACATAGTCATTTTATTTTACTACAAATTTTTATCATGATAGTTAAAACCAGCTTTTCAGCCTGTCGCTAATACATAATATCGACCAGCACTATCAAATAAGTGCACTACTAACATAATCTTTATTTAAACAAGTATCTAACTGTAGCAGAGTTGATCTCACAGAAATATTTCAGGCCTTTTCACGGTCTTTCAGCAAAGAACGCGAGTTATTTAACTGTCTGCTCGCTCGATAAGCAAGGCTGCATTTTATGGCCCTTCGGAGTACCAGTCTGAAGATAATTTGTGTTGGTATTTTTTTCTGCATTTTATATGTTAAGTAATAGCTGTCTCTCGACTGGTAGATTATCATAAAAGTGCCACTGAAGTTTATATGGATTGTTGCGTTCGAATTTTTTCTTTCCGAGGTGACGGCGTTCCCTGTATATTTTTGTTTTTGTTGCTTTTCGTATAAAGCTGAGTGAGGATATTATGTTAATTCTGTGTAGGGGAATTTGAGTATTATAATAGCTCGCTTTTGTTTCGCTTCTGATTCAAATGCGGACATAAAAGGCACGTAGGTAGTGTTTTGATAGTCCGAATCTGAGTTTACTCATAGCAATGCAAGTCAGACAAGAATCATTTTGCATAAAACACGAAACTGGCAGTGCTGTAACTGTGATTCTTGGTTAAAACGAAGATATTTCAGTTTATCAAAATTATAATTTTAAAAGGACCTTGTGCATATTGTGGTCGCAAGCGCTACTGTTGAGTTGAGGTTTTAGATTCGATACCCGGGTTGAGCAGAGTGTTATTGGGTTTTTCCATTATTTTCAGGTTTAGCAAAGTTACTTACACTATGTTTTTCCTTTGGGAATTTCACAGAAACTGCCCGATCTCCAGATTTGTGAGGTGATTTGTATTTTCACGACACGTCTCAAACTTAAACTTCATCAGAATTACTTTTCGAGAATTCACAAGCTTGATTACAATGTGGTTGGAAAAAGTTCTTCAAATCAGACAAAGAAATCTTTTATAACTGAACATAAAACCCAAAGAGCTCATATAAGTTCAAATGAAGTTATTAAACGAGAGATTTCAATGAAACCGTAGTTTAACGTGGGTTCAATATGGCCGTTTACCTTGTTCGGGCAGTCTTGTTCATACAAAGGTGTATGAACTCGAGATGTCGGGAATACGGGCTTGGCATCCAAACTACTTAATCAACTTTAGACACATATTCTTGAGGTGTACGATACGGTTTGGGGTGATATTCTGTCAGTTAGCCGCTGTAAAGGGGAGTTTTTTTTGGGGGATGTTGTCATTTTTGGTGCTTTGGAGAGTAGGCTACAATGCATTGATGATTAAGGTGCAGACGCCACCAAAGCGGAGAAGAGCAGAGCGAGAGATGTGCAAGATTCGACTAATCACACGAAGGCAAGGGACGTAATGTAGATTTCAACCTGTTTCATTACAACCTCCGTCCTTGTTTTTCGAATGCAACGATCTGAACTGGCCGCTTTCAGAACTCAATTTCGAACCTTTTGTCGAACGTCAAAAAAACGTTAATGCGGCCTGTCAGACAAAAAACAGCTGTACAATTTCATATCTGGATGCTACGTATGTCTACTAATTAAGGAACTTTTTAATTTGTGTATGTTGGTTACCCAAGCTGCAAATAAAACAAGGACAGGACGCAAGTAAACTTAAAGGGAAGAATGCGAGCGTTCTGATCGTAACAGCCCCTTTTTATTTTTTTGGATGGGAAATCATCAAATGACTTCTCCCGCTCTGGGCTGAGCGGAAGGGAGTGTCAGACTTGTACTGACTAAATCCATCTATGTTCCTTCCTTGCCCTTTGTGTTCCAAGGCCGCGGTATCTCTTTTAAACAGTCCCGCAGCCATTGCAGCCCCTTCGAAAAGCATTTTTGGGCTGCCCCCAATTGTGTGGAGGTTTTTTAGGACCTTTTCTGTATAATAGACTAAACAAGATATTAAACTTCTATAGTTTAAGTTATAGAAAATGTAGTTTTGTCACGTCGGATTATTTAGCGATGCTTTATTACACGGACACAGAAAAACTTCTAGAAGTTGTGGTTTGACTGTTATCAAGATGACTGTTATCCCTTGTACATATTTAATTAATCTAGTTTTAGTGTATTTTGTATCAATTTAATTTTATAGTTAATAGATTAATTTTATTTTATTATTTTAATGTCCTAATTTAATTGTTCTTTGTAAAGTGATAGCCTGAAACACAGGTTTAAATAAACCTAGATCGGGCAGGTCGCTACCAAACATTTATTGAAGATTATCGCTAATGTGGAATATATTTAATATATTTTAGTTCTAGTTTATTTATAAGTACTAGATAATTATACCATTGTATATTAATAATACTACTGCGCCTAAATGTACACTTTTTGCTTGAATACTTTCTTTAAATAAATTATTCTTATTCTTATTCTTATTCTTATTGTGCTTTGCACAGAACTAATTTGATTGGTTGGTTTACGCAGGTCTCCACCCCGCTCCCCGCTCGTCTCCGGTTTGGTGGAGTTCGGGCCTAAATGTGGTTGTTTTCCAAAAAAAAGAACCTGGAATATGATTGAACGATAAATGAATTGACAAAATATATTTGGTAAATAGGGTTTAGTCCTCAACGGGTGGCACTAATTGCAGGATTCGGGAGGTGGAAGACAGGGTGGTGTGGTGCAGCTTGAGAGAAGCAAATGCACATTAGTGAACTGCCATAGACTGAGTTAATTGACCATATAACGGGTTGCATTCCGGGAGTGCCGGCAGAAGTAAAAACTTGAAACAACGCTATCTAGCATGAATATCAGAAATTTCAATAGCTTTCTGCAAGAACAAAAGATGTTACTGCCGTAGAAAAAAAACTTGAAACTACGCCATCTAGCTTAAACTACACGCACACTCGCGCAAGCGCTCTACGCCGCCGCTTCAATCTGACGATCTGACGCGACTTTAACAGTTTTTACCCATCCCAAAAAGTGCACAACGCCGCTAAAGAAGTTTTCACTTCAACAAAAATATTTCAGATTGTATCTCTTTACAAAACAATATTGGGGTTAATTTACAAAGCAGTCCCTAATTCTATATTTATCAAAGAATGTTGTAAGCCAAAGGCTTTGGAGTTACGTTAGCTCCTCGTGTTTATTTTGGATCCCAAGTAAATAGGAGTCGGGCCTTGATCATCTTTATAAATACAAAGATGGCCACTGCTTATTATAGCCTATAATATCTATTCATGTCCTTTTGTGAATGTCTTCATGGGAGCGATCATTGTCCTGTCCTCGACCTAAAATGTAACACGTCTATAGTATTTCATGTAACTATGTTCCTTATTTTTTTACCAACCTACTTTAATCTAATCCATGTAAAACTAGTTTATGCCCGAGGTTTCGCCCGCGTGGTGTTCGGTAATTGTCCTACGGGATCATACTACTGGGATAAAAAGTATCTCATGGGTTAATCCAGTTAATCCACCTATCTGTGTGCCAATTTGTGCTAATCGAGGTTAAAACCTATCTGTGTCAGATTTCCCATCCGAAAAAAAAAAATACCAAGTGCATAACATTAACTAAATCATTTTATGCAATAATTAAGCATAGCTTTACTGCTACACGTAAACATGTCCAGATCCGGTTCGTGAGTAATCAGGGCGTTTAGTAGATTCATCGCGTGGGTTGTGACCTTTATACTAACTTCTACTAAGCAGATAACACAGTCTTGTGAAAATCTTTATATTTTTAATTTGAAACCCTCGCTTGCACTCTCTGCATTAAGGTAGTTGCGTCAGGGTAACCCGCGAAAATCAAATTTTCTTACGTTTTCAATCAATATGTCAATAAATAGGAATAATTTATTTAAAGAAAGTATTAAAGCAAAAAGTGTACATTTAGGCGCAGTAGTATTATTAATATACAATGGTATAATTATCTGGTACTTATAAATAAACTAGAACTAAAATATATTAAATATATCCTACATTAGTAATAATCTTCAATAAATGTTTGGTAGCGACCTGCCCGATCTAGGTTTATTTGAACCTGTGTTTCAGGCTATATATAGAATATTTCTTGTAAAAGTCATTCATTAGGGTTAAATGAACTTACAGGGTTATATCGATGATTTTCATGATTGTGATTCTGTAACTACATACGTGTTCCTGGCGCGACTCATTTTCATCAACATACAACCTGACAATGACCTGCAAATTGCAAAAAACGTAAGAAAATTTGAATATCGCTGGCTACCCTGACGCAATCACCTTATATGGCAGTCATGTTCCATAAATCTGACTGTGATGTGTTCACAAATGGAAAGATCCTCTTATCAATATGTCTGGGGCATTGAGTGAGAATATGACCGTATGATTGTGATGTGGCCTGTTAGTTATGTGTTTGATCTTTGAACTTTTTTTAACAATTTAAAATAAATCCTTAGCTAAAATCAGGAACGAAGTAATAAGTTGTACTTTTTTTGAAGTCAAAATCGTTTTGGTGAAATGGTAATAACTTTTGACTAACATTGTGATTAAAAAAAAATCTTTGTATGTGATTTCACTCACTGGATGCAACGCAAATATTAGGTTTGATGTAAAACAAGATCAATATAAAATGACGAACTAGTGAAGAGATAAAAATATTAGTTTTTAAAAATAGTTCCAAATATGGCTGTCACGCACGTCCATAAGTGTTCCACGTTTGAAATTAAATAGCGAAAGAGGTCGCAATGTGTCTTTGTGGCCAGTGTGAGATACCCAAGTACCCACTGAAAAAAAAAACCTTTAGTCGTTGTCGACATTGAAACTTGGCCCACAAACTCATTCCTTACGGGACTTGATTCGAACGTGACGTGAATTCTCATCCAGCGATGTTTTGGGTCGGTTAATGTCGTTTTACTGCTCAATCTCCTACGGGGATCGGACAGAATTTGATACGAGAACTCTTTCTACTAGGTATATCCTTTTTTTATATAAAAGTGGAAGGGTGAGTGTGGAATAAATAAAGGAATTTGAATAGGAATATTGCGGTGTCGTTTGACGTAGTCGTGATTTTGGTTTGAAAGTTAAATGTTTCCAAGGTCACTAAATCTATTCACGTGTTATTTCTTTGCGTTCACAGCTTCCAATTTATTCTGAGTTTATCTAGAAGACTGCCTCATTGGTCTAGTGGTCACAAGCGCGACTGCTGGCCATGAAGTCCTGGGGACGATTCCCAGGTCGGGCAAAGAGTTTTTGGGTTTTTAAATCAGGAATTTCTCAGTAGCAGACATAGAGTCTGCATTTGTGCCCGGTTGATGGCAATAGTCTAACACCCTATTACAATAAACTTAAACAAAACTGGTGAAATTAGGGAGTACTATTAGGTACACCTCTGGCTAGTCCTTTGGGGATTTCAGGCGTGATGTTATGTTTTATCTAATAAAAAACATAGATTAAAATCTTTAAACTTGTTTGACTTAACCTACACATTCGACTTTATTCTCAAAGATCGTCAAACGTCAACGTAACTTCGATAATTCTTTAAAACTCCAATATACAATTCAACCTCACAAAGTAATTGTATCGCTGCACACTCACCCCAAAAACACGATAACATTCATCTTTAATTTGCAACACGATGCTAAATTTCAGCCAAACATGATCGGACAAATCCGCTTTCGGCCGCTTCTGGGCGGATTATACCAGTTTTAACCGGATTCAGGCGGGTGCCACCGACACCGGGGCATTGTAACAAATACATATTAATTCTTGTCCACAATCCACGCTTAATTGAAACGACAATATCGGTTAACATGGGGCTAATATAAACTGTTTTTGATTGTTAACCTATTTTAATGATGTCATTGATTTATGAATGGAGACATTTTGGATAGTTGCGCGAATGGGATTAGTGGGGTTTTGCTGAATAGTTATGAGATGAACGTTAATTGAATTTAATTATTCAGTTGTAACTTAAGGCTGCTTATATTCTGATAGTGGAGATTCTGATAGTAGCTAGACCTAACCTAACACGAAGTGGATGGTGGGGTCTTGTTGGCGTTTCTATATAATGCTTGGATCTTTGATCTTAGATTTCAATAAACAGTCTTACTAATGGGCTTTGTGTTACCTAGCAACTGAGCTGTGGAGACCAGATTTATAATTGCTTCTTGTAAAATATTATAGCTGCATCCAGCTATACAGGCTGTAAAAAGACTCTTAATGAAGCCGTCAACCAAGCATTCTGTAAATCAAGGTACAGAATGCTTGGTCACTAAGAAACTTTACGCTAAAATTATTGCTAGGAAACGATTTTTGTTTTGGGTTAAATATCACGTTTTACGGTAGAATTCAATGTAACGCACTCAAAACATTGTGCTGATGGATAGATTGAATAATACGGCGGTCGTGGAGGTGTTAAAATTCTTACATTACTTTTTACACCCTTTATTAAAGTCGACCCCAATATTATCGGAAAAAGGCTAGGTCGATTGGATTCGATGACAATATTGAAAAAAGAGACAGACATAAAAATCAGAAAACGCACAAAGATCTGTAATATTTACTTTATCAAATAATAAAATACTGCGAAGCCAACATAATATTATCATTACATAAGGAAGGGTCAGATGTAATGGTAATCTCAATGGAGGAAATAGTTTAGTTGCTGAGATCAGAAAAGGGACGGAAGCTAGATAATTTTGTATCGGTGGGTCGCTTGGGTGATTGTGTGATAGGACAGAATTAGGTATCATAAGGGTAGATGTTTGGGTGAAGTAAACTTGTGAATACCAATATCGGTTTAGATATTCTCATTAAATATAAAATGAAAACCCTAATATTCGGTAAAAACGTACTGTTTTTTTTCTTATCTTGGGTTGACAATGTTTTCTTCAAATAACAACAATACTATAGCTAGCTGATCCTACAAAAAGAAATCAACCATTGTTTTTTTTCTGTTTTACATAACATAACATCACGCCTGTAATTCCAGAAGGGTTAGGCAGAGGTGTACCCATTAGTACAGATACATTTCGCCAGTTATGTTCAAGTTAATAGGGGGCGAGCATAATATTGCTCAACCGGGCACAAATCCATGCTCCGTGGCTGGTACTGAGAAATTCCTAATGACGACCCAATAACGCTTTGCCCGACTTAGGAATCAAACCCAGGATATCATGCTCAGCATTCGCGCTTGCGACCAGACTAGACCAACGAAGCAGTTGGGTTTATTCTGTTTTTCGGTTTTATCATGTTTTAATGTCGATACTCATCATGCCTGAGCAGTTTCGCTAGCTAATTTAATTAGACCCTTTATAACAATGAAAGCAATTCTATTTTTCATGAAAAACCGAAAAAGCGCGGCAAATATTTTGCTACTTTTTCATTCATTTTTTGAAGTTATACTTCGTTTGGCGCGTTAGGGAAAAATGATGAGAGTAAATTTTTACGATGCGCGCGCATATCGTCACGTAAAAACCGACACCCTAAAGTTAACTAGTCAACATGCACCCTGAAGTTAGCAATAGTCAACATTTTAGTTTTATACGCCAAAGAAGTATAACTTACGAGTACGTGCGTAATAAGTACACACACACTTTTTTTTTATTATTTCTTTAGCGAATAGGTTTAAAAACAGCACAGTGACGTAATTCAGAAAGTACCTGTCTCATACGCTGTAGAAGTTTTAAACTAAAATTAACTACTTCGCCACAGTTCAGACCCCTACTGTTAATATTATTTCTGGTTCTTGTTAAAAATGTATGAATATGTGGGTTAGTTTATGTATGTTTACGCGTCGGTGACGGATGGAGGGAGTTTCATAGTTGAAGTTTATAACAGGGTGCATTAAAAGAGCCGTTATGAGTGACCACATAGGTACTAAAATCTACCATACATTGAAAGTTATTTCCGCCTGATCCGTTTGGACAATATTAGACGGAATGAGGAACAAATCGTGAGGAAAGTTTGGAGTGTCATTTTCATTTTAAAAAATCCCTTTTTCTGTGTGTTCCTTATGGTCAGGACAAGGTGTGTATATAAGAAAATTTTAGTACATAATAGGTCAATTCAAATTCAATATTCATAGTTGACAGGACATGTCTGTCGGGTCAGCTAGTTCAACATAAACAATAACAAAATGCACTTACCCTAAGCTACATGTCTTTCCACCCTCGCCAAAAAAGCCCCTTAGATATAAAATTCATTTATAATGACACAAATATAGAAACAGTTCAAGAATTCACCCTACTCGGTCTATCTATAGATAAAAATCTAAATTGGAAATCGCATATCAAAAAAATTAGATCTAAACTATCAAAGATTGCTTATGCCCTTCGAGAAATTAAAAAAACAACAAACCTCCAAACAGCTTTAGTTACCTATTATGCCTATGCATACGCATGGTTAAACGACTGATTAGAATACTAGCTAACTTAGAAGACACAGACAGCTGCAAACCACATTTCCAAGAACATAAACTTTTAACCCTTCCCTCTATATATATCTTGGAAATGTGCAAATTCGTAAGAAACAACCAACAATTATACACTACACGAGAAGACATACAAACTAGATTTACTCTACGACACAAAAATAGGTTAAACCTACCCGGTTCTAAGCTGAAAATACACTCAACAAGCGCTTTAGTAATGTCAATAAAAAATTACAATAAATTACCTGAAACAATTAAAAATGAAAAAAATATACAACATTTGTCAATAAATTGAAACATCTTCTAATTTTAAAATGTTACTATACTGTTAACGAGTATCTAAGTGAAAATGTGAAATAGATAAATAATATAATTATAGAAAATTCATAAATGTAATAAATAAAATAGCCCTCTTCCACTATCCTATTTTGCTGTGCCCGTCAGGGTCCACAATGATCCAAAGCAATTTATTGTAATATATTATAAGTACCTACCACCTAAGCTCACACTGTGGAACGCAATAAATATATTGAGTATTGAGTACATTAACGCACTAAAATTAAATTAAGACACTTTAACAGGTCAGCAATTGGCCAGACAGGTAGTTTAAACTGGCAATAACATAATCTTAACACACATGGGATTATAATGTCAAAAATGTAAATTATTTAGTTAATTATAATTTACTGCTTAAGTGTAGGTAAGTCGAAAATATTTTAATAGTTAACTGATCACGCAACCTTCGAATATAAACACGTGTAGTTTGGAGTGTAAATGTGGCTATGAGAGTAGTGGGACACAAAACAAAAACGCTGGATGAATTGTGTGAAAGATTATATGGCTAGAAAGCGGTCGACGACTTATAGAGAAGTATGGAATAAGGAAACATGTTGCGTTAACCTCAAACGATGATTTTGGTTAAGTTGGAAACGTACGAGTATCCCACGAAATTAAATTTTTCTTAAGTTTTTTGCAATTAGCAGGTCAGTGTCAGGTTGTATGTTGATAAAAAATGAGTCGCGCCAGTAACACGTATGTAGTTACAAAACCGCAATCATGAAAATCATCAATATAACCCTGTAAGTTCATTTAACCCTATTCAATGAATATTTCATGAAAAAGTCATTCAATGGGGTTAAATGAACTTAGAGGGTTGTATTGATAATTCTCATGACTGTAATCCTATAATTACACACATGTTATTGGCGCGACTCATTTTTCATCAACATACAACCTGACACTGACCTGCAAATTGCAAAAAACCCGTACGTTTCCACCTTAAATTGCTTACTTTACGTTCGATTCAAACAAATTATCAAGCGCTCGTCACCTGATTGGTAGACAATATCATTAACAGCCAATCGGATTGAATTGTTTTATAGGTCAACAATTTTCTTTCCAGAAGCCTGAGTTTAGCTTTTCCAACACCTTCAGTTACCGTGGACTTTAGGTGGACATGTCAGGTGTACCCTGCGGGCGACAAGCTGTCAATCTTGCTGTCAAACCTCGCTGAATTTTTTTTGTTCAGAAATTTTAATGAAATAAAATATGTACAGCAATAAAACAAAAACTTCAACAATTTCTCAAAATTAAACAAGACTGCACCCCATATAAAAGGTAATTAAAGCAGCGAAATAACCTGCAGTAACTTAATTCTACCTCCATACAACGTGCTTGAGTATTCCTGATATTAAGGCAGGTTCATACTTACACCTACAGCCCGGTAGTTAACGTAGACTGTAACACGAAAGGGGCGGTCTCAACGAGCAGTGTATACACTGTCGCAACCTTCCGGCCGCCGGCCGGCGGTGTGTACAGGCTTTATTGTTGTGTATGCTAGTGTGTACACTGTCTTAGTTGAGCTAGTGTAATTGATGCGTTGCGCGTTGGGTCGTTTAATGCGTTGGGAATTATAGTTATCGGGTAATATTTTTATTTGTTTAAGTGAATTATAAGTAGTGGTTGAGAAATTGAATATTAATTGCACGCTGACATAGTTCTTTTTTAAAGAGCATTTTTTTTTTGTACATAACATAGCATAACGCCTGTAATGCCCCAAAGGTTAGGCAGAGGTGTACCTAATAGTATACCCACATTTCGCCATTTATGTTTAAGTCCCATGTAATAGGGGGCGAGCTTATCGCCATCTCATCATCATCATCATCAGCCTATAATGTTCCCACTGCTGGGACATAGGCCTCCTCTATATGAGAGGGAATGGGCTATAATCCACCACGCGGGCCCAGTGCGGATTGGTAGATGTCACATGTCTTCGAATTTTTTGGTTCTAGGACATTCCGGTTTCCTCACGATGTTTTCCTTCACCGTTTTTGAGGACAGTGGTGATGAAATAAATTACACAAAGTATCGCCATCTATCGGGCACAAATACAGACTCCGTGGCTACCACTGAAAAATTCCTAGTGGAAAAACTCAATAACAGTTGGCTGATCCAGGAATCGAACCCAGAACCTCATGCTACTCGTATGAATAAAACCAGAAAATAGTAAAAAAAAAACAATTATTTATTCACGATTACTTCAAAATAGAATAATTACTTTATTGTCCACCAAAATTGAAACACAACTGTGTATTACCAAAAACCAAATTTAAAAAGTACCTTCTTACTTAGTATAATTTCAGTAGTTACCTACATCAATTCCAGGTACTTGTATAATATTTGGCAGCAAATAATACTAACAGCGTGAATAAAATATAAGAAGTTACAGCCTACTGATGTTGAGGCAAAAATGCGAGAGCAATTTCCCTTCATGACGTAACTTTATATTATCGAGAAGGTTTATGTTGTCTACTTAACAAGGATATACTCGATCGTTATGTTTATTTAAATTCTTATGATGGGGTCATTTTGTTTTTGTATCCTTTGGTTCAAGACGTAGATAAAGAAATGCCTTATTACCTAAGTACCACTTGTGTACCCGATGGATCTCCCATTGGCAAATATAATGAACTTTTAGACAAACTTTAAACCACGATCATCGACACTTAAAACGGAATATATGTTTAGTATTTTACGGTTCCGATATTTCGGCGCTGTTGCAAGCACCATTATTAACTTATCACATATGTTTTTGTTTTTAATTTCATGATTAGGTTAACTGAAGTGAAAACTTCTTTAGCAACGTTGTGATTTTAAAGTCGATGAAACGAAAAAGCGACAGTAAAAAGAGACAGACACATAAATTCATAAGATTGAACAAACAAAAACAAAGTTTAAAAGAAAAAAAGTGTAAGTCCCATGTAATAGGGGGCGAGCCTATTGCAATCAACCGTGTGCAAATCCAGACTCCGTGGCTGCTCCTGAGAAGTTTAAGGAAAAACCCAATAACACTAGGCCCGTCCTGGAAATCGAACTCAGGACCTAAGCACCTTAGGAACTTAGCTCGGAAACTCGTTGAATAAAATGTTTCAACCCTTTCCATGCTTTAGAACTAAAGGAAATCATCAAAATAGTTCATTTCCCTGCTTCAGAAAAACAACAAACCCAAATGGCATACAATTTCCTAGCTGCATATAAAAATAATTTCGACAAATCCTTTTCATGAAATAACTTGGGTATTATCAACAGTGTTTTATTCAATCTACGTCCCAGGGGTTAAGCCGGGTCTCCATTTGTGGGTTTAAAGCCAAGCTCAAGCTATTTTGTCAGCGACAGTGTGCTTCTGACAGGCTACAAGCTATGCCCGTGTTAGTGTGGCTTTATGTCACACCGGAACGTAATGTTTGCATGGGTGCAGGCAATGTGAAGTGACTTGTGGGGAGCCATTTTTGAAGTGATCTTGTTTTGTTTTTTGGTCGTTTTGTGAATTTCCTTGAAAATGATTTCAAACATTATTAATTTTCCTAGATTTGTAGTAAGTATGCCAAATGGTTGGGAACAGCTCGACTAAACAATTTGCAATTCCAATACTATAAGAAACCAATAGTTAGACACTTCAGTAAAGTATGTAAAAAAAAAATATGTCATCTTGATTCAAAAGTCTTGCTAGCTACAAATAACCAATAGAATAATTCATTTTTTGGGTGGGACAAAATAATATTCTCAGTAGGATTACGACTATAACGGTGTAAAAGACAACCAGACCTTTTCTCATAGTTGTAGAACAAGTAAATTCTTTTCCCGTCTCTGTTGTAAGGACCCATTTATTTTATTTAACTGAAAATTTTCAGCATAAACTGAAAGGCTAATAAGATTGTGTATACATTTTGTGTATGTACATAGAATCGCACCAGTAATTACCAAACGTTTAAAACAGAAGTGCTTTACAGTCCCGCATCCACATTCCGTCAGCCTATTGACATCAATGGGGCACGATTCCAGACTTACATCTGCTACTGAAAAATTTCTGATAAGAAAACCCAATAACCCCATTTACCTCATCTGGGAATTGAACCCAGGACCACATGCTCAGCAGTATTGCTTGCGACCACTTTTTTTCGTCAGGCCTCACCCCAACATGGTGTCAGAGTTTTTATGCCACCCAGGGGCTGACTTGGGTTTACATGTCGTCGAGAAATATCTCTCAAGCATGTTTGATTTGGTTTCCTTATGATGTTCTACATGAATACAAACGACGAGTACAAAGGTGGAAAATGAAACTTCAGACACAAGTGCGGTTTCCATTACGAGGGAAGACCCATAAAACGAAATATGCCTTTATTTAATACTATGTGATACACTTTTCTTTTGTACAAAGATTAACTACCATCTCTTTTGATATTAAGAAATAATCCTCGAAAGGATTGTTTCTTTGTTGAACTTATTTTGGGACAGGACAGAATGTTATTATGTCAATTGGATTCATTTTCTTTTGTTACTGTTTTCCTTGTTCTTTCTCTTGTGTAGTACGTTATTTTCCACTTACTATTGTTGTAAACCGACAACATGTTTTTGAATCCAAAATAAGTTTAAAACTTATCGAACTGTAGTTAGATTAGAAACTTTCTAACAGTGCTACAAGGATCATTTGGATCATTGACAAATTGGCGTTATTGCTAAACATTATGTAGGAGGGTTTTATGACACAGTGTTGAAAAACAAGATAGCAGTTCTAGTTCCAATCTCAGCTACGTGTTAAAGTCGTGCCAATCTATGTACCAATTCATACTTTATTAGGTTAAACTAACTATATACATTGATAATTAAAAGCTATTAAACTAAAATAGATAAACTAACAACAAACTATAAAAGGGCATCGAAAAACTCCTCCTCAACGCTGTCAGATGGTAATGTGCCTAAGAGACTGGCGGCCAAAGTAAAAGCCAGCCCTTGGGTCACGGTGTACTTGGGTTTAATTGTTTGACCACTGATATAGACCCTAACTATATATAATATTATAAATGCGAAAAAAAGTTTGTTTGTTACCTTTCACGCCTAAACCACTTAAGCAACCATCCTGAAAATTGCATATACGTTGTCAGGTGTACAGAAACAGACATAAAGTATTTTTCATCCTGAAAAAAGTACTGTTCCCGAGGAAAACAGCAATAACGTTCTTATATAGATGGCGCTACGTGTCTTTCGCTCCGACCCGAATTGATTCGCGAGCGAAGCCGAGTGCAAAAGCTAGTAAACTTATGAAACCAAGCGTGCCATTTTTAACCGACTTTCTTCAAAAAGGAGGAGGTTCTCAATTCGGTTATATGTTTTTTTTTTTTTTTGTATTTGTTACCTATCTCCGTCGTTTCTTAACCGATTTCAAAAATTCTTCTTTTATGTGAAAGGATATACTTCCCAATTGGTCCCATAGAAATTTCATCAAAATCGGTTCAGTAATTTGATATGTTTTCACGTTAAATGCTATATCACGCGACGACGCCTGAAGTTTTACGTGTTTAATTTGACACACTTCCAGATTTCCGATTGAATTAAAAATTTGCACACTTATGTATATCGCGTGATAGTACAATATATCGATGACATGGAGCCAGTGGCGTGCAGTGGTTCTCCACGGAGGGTAGGCCACGTATACTGACTTCCGATTAAAAAAATCGCGCAACATTACAGTGTCGTTCTACTTAAGATGACCTTCAAAGTAGTCACCTTTATTGATTTATAATATTTGAAATTTATTGGGTCTTATAAAGGGGGTCGAAATTTTCATTATTTTTGCGATAGGACACACTATTTTCGAGATATAAGCAAAAGAAAAGAAAAAAAAAGACAGCACTGGTTTTGCACCTGAACTCAAGGTGTTGGTGTGAATTTTAGTCCATGACAACTAATTTTATGCCACACCTTTTTAATCGCAAAATTTTGGGTGAAAAACGTCAAATTCAGAATAGCAAAATTTGCCATTTTCAATAAATTAATATCTCCATGCCATCTTAGTGCTGTCAAACTAAAATATAAATTTGTGTCACTTCTACTAAGTCCATTTCAGAATGGAAAATTGTCGTTTGACAGGAATAAACTAATTTTTGGTGATTTTTAATCTAATTTAGAGGTATTTGTGACAAGAGAATCGGCACCATTATCAGCGCAAAGTTCATAACAGATCACCATTTTTATGTAAATAAACAAACAAATAATAAACACAACAAATAATATTTACAGTAACTGTACGTTTTGAAACTAATTATTTATAACTTAGTAAGTTAGAAAAAGCAAAACATTCAAGATTGCGATACAAATCACAAAAAACGTAAGAAAATTTGAATTTCGCGGGCTACCGTGACCTTATGTCTTGACTTTTGTGGGGCAGCCATTCGTCCAATCACAACACACGATGGCCGTCTACAGTTCAAGGAGGTGACGCCCATATCTATACATGTGTGCCGTTCATACACGCGAAAATATGCATCAGTGTGCGTAAATTTATGAATGCACAGGTAGGCCGTACGACTTCTTGCCTTATAATCGTAGTACTGTGAAATACGTCACACGAGCGCGACAAGTTGCTATAAGTGTTGCTCAGGAGTTTTAACTTTCTTTTTTAATATTTTGTGTTATTTTATTACATAGTTATCATAAATGCATTTGGCGTTGTTGGTAGGGTAGGCTAGGCCTAATTGCCTCTATGGACTGCACGCCCCTGCATGGAGCTGATCTGATGATGGAGCTGGACGGCGGCCTTAGGAACTCAGTTATGAAACGACATAACCCCATCAAGTTTGGGCTCGTATGATTCGTCTTGACGAGTACTTTGTCTCTAGATGATATGAACCTGGAAGGTGGCCATAGGATCTCCATGATAAAACGACGTAACCGCATCAAGTTTCGACTCGTTTGATTCGTCTAAATGGGTAGTTTGTCTATAGATGGTATCCAGGGTCTGATGATGGAGCTGTAAGGTGGCCATAGGATCTGCGCGATAAAACGACATAAACGCATCGAGTTAGGCTCGTTTGATTCGTCTAAATAAGTTGTTTGTCTTTAGATAGTATCCAAGGTCTGATGATGGAGCTTGAAGGTGGCCATAGGATCTCCGTGATAAAACGACGTAACCGCATCGAGTTTGGGCTCGTTTGATTCGTCTTAATGAGTAGTTTGTCTTTAGATAGTATCCAGGGTCTGGTGATGGAGCTGTAAGGTCGCCTTAAGAACTCCGCTATAAAACAACAACTCCATCGAGTTTGGACTCGTTTGATTCGTCTTGACGAGTACTTCCTTAAAGTTCTCGTTACAATATAAAAATTAATTCATGATTAGAATTTATGTGGTATGCTAAAAAGTCTATAACTAAAAAGGGTAAAATAAAAAACTTTCTGCGAAAAAAAACCGACTTCCAAAAAAACACTAAAAGAAAACTAAAATAACTTTTTTTAAATTACTTTCAGAAGTCGGTGACAAAAATTACAATGAAACAAAAAAAGTCACCGACTTCCGAAAGTAATTTAAAAAAAGTTATTTTAGTTTTTTTTTTGTGTTTTTTTTGACTACCTACTCTGACGTCATAAGCACTATTTAGTTACCATACGTCCAAGTTACTATACAAAATAGACTACGTTTTTGCTCTTTAAATGTCTAAAATTAAGTTTTTGAGTTAAAACAAATTATCTTGCTACGACGCCGCATGGTGCGTAGTGCGTAGGTACTAAGGGTATCCCCTGTAGGTACACTTAGTGGGGATTATCTAGCCACGTTAAGCATAAAATGCTTTAGGCGAGCACGCGAAGTATGTAAGTACTCTTACCTTGTCTAGGTATATCTCTACATATTACAAAACAAAGTCCTCCGCCGCGTCTGTCTGTCCGTTCGCGATAAACTCTCGAACGGATTTTCATGCGGTTTTCACCAATAGATACTGATTCATCAGGTATGTTTAAGTATATAATTTGTCAAGGTTTTGTGAGAATTGGTTTAAAATATGACAATAATAGTTGGCAGTGTTTGAAAAAGCCAAGCCGCCTAGCTTTTCTCTACCCGTGCGAAGCCGGAGCGGGTCGCTAGTCAATAATATTTATATCTGTGAGTTCGACCAATTAGGTTATGTTTACTAACTTTGCAAACCACTTTCTTAAGTCATCTTCATTACTTAAGTGATTCTAAAGCTACCAATACCAGAGTTTCTCTACCGCACAAAGCAAACTATCGATCAAAACGCCATCCTATTTAAATAAAATTCAAATTCTATTGCATGACAATATGAAGGAAGCTAGCTGCTGGCGTATGTCCAAAAATTGCTTCATTCACCATCCTGTAAACCACGTTTCAGTTCCATTCATGTGTAAAGATACTATTTGAACTAGATCGGGGCAAGCTTTATCTGGAAAATGTAGGTTTAGCACGTGAAAAGAGCTATTGAGCTGGATAGACACACGTTAAGGTTATATTTAGAGAGATTTTTATGAAATTTTCATGATAATGTATAATAAAAAGTTATCAGGCCTTTGCCCAGCAGTGGGACTGTACAGCCAATTAAAAAAACGTCTGGGTTTTTATATTTAGCTTTAAATTCACCAATAGTGGGAAAAGTGGTTAGGGAAAGGGACATAATCGTAGAACTACTGATGCGGTTAAAAAAATATATAGACACAGAGGGACACTAGTTGTGCCATCTACTGAACGCAGAGGAAAAACTTTAAACTAGAAAGTCAGCCAGCACGTTCTCAACTTAACTGCAAAAACAGAACAAGACAAACACTTAAAACTTGCGTCTTACCGCAATTCACATGATTCAGGTCGCTTAAAGGAGAAGCTTAGCCGAAAATCGTGGCACATCAAAACAGGCTTCAAAAACGGGCGGGCCTCAAAATCGGGCCTAACGTCTGAATACGTCAATTCCCGGGGGTTATTACCAAAATAACCATGTTCTTTCATCAAAATTGCTACACCCACCGGAGAATCTGTCGGTGCCTCAAAGGACCAGGCGAAATGACAGGCTCAAGTGTTAATGACTGATGCGTATCTACATTTTCGTGGAGAAAACATTACCAAACGCCTCCGACGCCCTTTTGTTAACTTCCAAAGCCTTTAGTTTTGATGATATGAACGCTTCCAGGTGATTAAACGAGAAATATTTTTGATTTTGTGTTTCAAATTGGTTTTATCTTTATTAAAAGGGATCATGAAGCTCACGATTAGATTATTCGTCGTTGATTAAATAGCGCTGTGAAAGAGGCGTGAAATTTGATTACGATCTTTTCTGATGTGAATTTCAAAATGTATTTTTCCTAAACGCTATATTTCAAAACATTAAAGTCTAAAATGTAATCTCTATATCCTCTTTTACAGCGCAGCCGGTAAAACTTGGGGACCAGCGATGATGAGTTTTGAACTTTGGGAAACTTGTTCGTTGAGATAGTTTTTGAGAATCTGCACATTGTAACACAAGCGTGCTGACTGGTACTCAGGAAGAAAATTGATCAATATGTCCTTCAAAGTAAGAAGTTACATAGTTTTGGTACTCTTTTATACGTAAAACTCGTAAAAGTTTTACGGGTTTGTGTATGTGGAAACGTGGAATATTTGTTAATAGAATGGAATAATAATATTTTATCAATACTATGTGACAGTATTTTACCCGACTTTGCGACGGTTCAGACTAGGTTGTGTTTTCGCAAATAAAATTCTCATTTGTTTATTTATTTATTTTATGAATGAAATATTTTTTTGTTATTGTTCTGTCAGCTATAAATCAAACAATACGCCAATTACGAAGTACAAAAAAAAAACATTAAATTATGCGAGAGTGACTCGGATTAATTAGCATTAAAAATGGCAATAATAAATTAGTTTGTGTCTGTGTGCATGTGAGTATCTGTACGGTGTGGGTGTCAGTGTATGTGTGTGATGATGTGTGTGTGTCTATACTTTATGACTAGCTGGCACTAGTGGTGGCACTGAGTACTAGTGGTGTTACTGAGTATCCCGCGTTTGATCCAGGATTGTAATGATTACTTTTTTTAAGACGGTTCCGTGTTGAATTAAAGGGCTCGAGTGTTGGGAGCTTGTCATTCTATAATGCGGGTAGTCGCTGAAAAGGCGACATCTTCATATAATTAGTGGAGGCCGAAGGAACCGCAAACAGAGAGGTATGTCTGGTACGTCTGAGTGGGACGTTAAAGTGTATTTTGCCGAGTAATTGTGGACAGTCAAATTTATTTTTATTAGGTCGCACAATAACACCATGTCATTTAACTGCCGTCTCTCTTCCAGAGTATTTAAGTTATGGTATCGACAGGAGTCCGCGTAATTTACGACGTCAGCTTTGGTTTCATAATTTAGTTACTTAATGAATTTACGTTGGATGGATTCGATTAGATCAATATATTTCTTATAAAAAGGTCTCCATACAACACTTGCAGATTCTAGTATGCTTCTTACATAACAGTAGTATAACGTTTTTAAACATAGTGGGCTATTAAAATGCTGGCTGTTACGTATTACGAAACCTAGGGACTTGTATGCTTTACTGGTGATGTGATCAATGTGTGCCTCGAACGTGAGTTTTTCGTCCAGAATCACACCCAAATCCCTAACCTGTGATGCTCTCTACGATGTTTCCAGAAACAATCAAAATTTTGAGCCGTTACGCACAGCTGTATATTGGCAAAATCTGATTTGAAACTGGAGAAGTGTTTTATCCCGTGGCATCGATCTACAAGCTAAAGCTATACACGTTTTGCAATAACAAGAATGAAAAAAATGTTTAAAGTATGCCAAGAGTCACGGAGACATGACTTGGAGAGCAACGGAACGATCTTGGTGACGCGATAATATATCGCTTGGCGCATTGGCGTCAAAAATGTTGTATCAGCCGAAGTTATATTGTACTTACGTGTATTTTTTTCACCATAATTACTTACCTTCCTTAGACAGTCAAGTAAACATCTGCAAAAAAAATGGTTGTCTGTAAAGTCAGTTTACGGATGATAATTTTACATGATAACGTCATGAGAAAACATTGATGAAAAATTGCATACTTTTATGAATTGAATTATAATCACTAAATTATCATTATTTTGTATAATACATAGATGCATCATAAGCCGAACGCTAAGGTCGATCGTGGCTCTCTATCGCTTGTTCCGCGCTCTCGCTTGCACGCTCGGCTCAGGTGGCTCAGGCGTGCAGCCGGCGTTTATCGACTTATAAGACGTTATCACGTTAAAAAATAAGAATCAATATTATTGACTGCCGAATTACGGAACAAATTCTTAACATATTCTTACCATCATTTTTCTGCTCTTGTCTCAATCTCCTTTGGGTCCGCGCAACATGTTTTTTTCTTCCATTCTCCTCTGTCAGACTTCACGGCATCATTTAGTCCTCTGTCATATTATTCCTCACACAATCCTTTCAACCTCTCTCTCTCTCTTCATATATCAAAATTCATATCCATCACTCTTTTAGACACATGAGTTTTATCTCTCCTCTTTACCATGTCCATAAACACAATCTTATATACATAATCTTACCAACGTAACATTAATATCTACCTAATTACTCAGTCCACGTAATCCTGGTTCATATATAAAGCCTTCCCCTCATGAATACATAGGAAGTGACTAGTTGTGATGAAACCCTTAAAAGCTTTCCGCAAATGGAGCCCAAACGTGAGATCGTTTTGGCCGACCACTTATCACATAGATTGATTGCAATAGGAGGTGATTGGGTTCTTATATGTAGTGTCAGGTGGTAGGCAATTTTCTGGCAATTTGTGAACTGTTTGGAGTTTTATTGAGACATAAAATGACGTCAACTAAAACTTTCTAAAAATCCTTGACTGAACATGCATCTGTACAATAATATATCTTAGATTATTTGTCTAGGTTAGCGGTCTTGTTCGCCCACTATTTAATCTCGTCCAATAAAAGGTACTGGAAGTACTTGCCTTGCACGTGGTAGTTTAATCACTGTTGCTTGCAATCGCCATAGTTTACGTTTTTACTGATTAGTAATATGCATGCAAGATGGAATGTAGACCTAGTGACGTTCACGGGAATTGTCTCGAAGCGA
This sequence comes from Lycophotia porphyrea, assembly GCA_950005105.1. Lineage (NCBI taxonomy): Eukaryota > Metazoa > Arthropoda > Insecta > Lepidoptera > Noctuidae > Lycophotia > Lycophotia porphyrea. The sequence continues at coordinate 1,962,244 of OX465392.1, forward strand.
GAATGCCAGGACTGACTCGAGGTGGTGACGCGTGGGCCTTTTTTTTATTTTTTTTAACGGATGGGAAATCATCGACAGACTTGTACTGACTAAAACCTACCCATGTTTCTTCCTTGCCCTTTGTGTTCCAGGGCCGCGGTATCTCTTTCGAACAGCCCGCAGCCCTGGCAGGCATTGGCCCTTGCGGGCCCCTCCCTGTTTACTGACATCTCTTTGAGGAGCGCGTGGAACACGAACGCGCCGTCTACACGGCCTGTCGTCAAAAGACGGACGGACGGCGAGCTAGCCCATTACTCACCGCGATAGGTTGCTGCCGCCGATTGCCGCTACGAGGACACGGAGGTGCTCCGCCCAAGCGGCGCAGACCTCCACCGTGTGCTCCACCGTGTACGCGTAGGCCTTTCATCAGTGGATTGATAGATTGGATGATAATTTATTTCGAAAGAAAAAGTGTTTATACCAAACGGTCACATACTTTTCTAGTATTCAACCAGGTATTCCATGAAATTCCAGTCTGCGGTTCTTAGTTTATTTTACGCAGTGAAACAAGAGTCTTGCATAGGGCAGCTTTGTCGGCTGGCTATATTATTGCATACTTTAACACTTCAGTGACTAGACTTAAGTTGCAGATTACCTTAGTAAAGCGTGGAGTGACATAATTTTAAAGAAAATTTTCCACTTTACGAAATCCCGGTAAAGTGCGGTTTTATTCTACTGGTACTTCTGTTTTTAAATGTAAAGTTTTGTTGCTTGCTTGCTATTTAGTCACAACTACACGTATAAAAAGACTAGTTGAAAAGTAAATTGTCACAAGTTTGCAATTACACAGAAATTCGTTTCAAAATGCTTTATCTAATGCTTTATAAGGTCCCATTAAAACAGATGGATAATTTCTTTAAAAATCATTCAGACCACCAAAATAAGGACAATGGTAAAAAAAATAAGAAAAACGCATTACATAATTACAAGATAAAAAATCAGCTAACGAAAATACACTAAAAATGCAGCTATCAAATCTTACTGCTGAAAATCTCGTCCCACTGAAAGTCCCGTAAGACTGGCTAACATTTTTTGTTAATCTCGCACAAGTACAAGTTAGAAACACTACTAGATTCGTAATCAGTACGAATCTTGTGCTTCTTAGTTCTTACTGTCATTTCGTCTTAGTTTGATGTAAGAGATCACATCAAACTTAAGACCCGACGGTAGTCACAATTTAACCACCAACAGATATATTCTATTTTAGGTCAAAATAAAATCACTTTAATCAGTGTTTTTTTTGCTTCGATATCTTCAGTTAGACGTACTGAACGCTGTGTTAAAATTTGTCCACCTATTTTAGTGGGACCTTATATTTATATTGCTATCTTGTCGAATCGTCCAAACCGAAACGAAGTAAATGATGCCTTTAAGCTTTTGTTGCATGGACATGGAGCTGTTTCTTATCAACACCTCGTTGATCGGAAAGTTGGATCACTCTTGAAAGACAAAAGAATGACGAAATAGCACTATTCTGTGTAATCTACTGTGTGTATCTTACACGAATAAGGACATTATTATTATTCATATTTATTATCAACTAGCTGTTGCCCACGACTTCGTCCACGTGATGAAGATATGAAGTTGAATTTTATTATATTTTATTAGTTTAATGCAAACTAATCAAGAAAATTCGTACATTCGATACGTGCGACAACGACGCCTGCCCTCGGGATTGAAACAAATGGTTTCATCGTTTTTCATTTGTTAAATCTAAGAAGTCACTCATTTCATTCTTTATTTAAAAAGATAAATACACTTAGGGCCAAGTTCACCGACAACATAACGGTCTGATTATATCTGAAAGCAGCTGTTTAACGTGAATTTTCGTGTTCCCGAGAGCAAATCTGATGATTAAACTCAGTAATCAACCGTTATCGCTAATTCATTGTCGGTGAACATGGCCCTTGATCATCAGATTTCCTTTTTTGAACACGAAAATTCATGGTAAACAGCTGTTTTCAGATAATAAGGCCGTTATGTTGTCGGTGAACTTGGCCCTTACACGCGTAGTTTTACGTAAACTCATAACCATCTGTTTCAAACCTACTGTTTATATAAATAAAAATGCATTCTAAGAGAAACTACGACGCATAGTAAGAGATACTTCAGAAACACAAGTTCAAGCTTCGTTTAACTTCTGCAAAATCCTTAATCCATTCTCAAGTATACAAGTTATATAATTCCACCTCGTAGAATGCTGTAATAAAATAATTTCATTCCGTCTCCACTACTAGGATAAATTAATGTCTCTAATAAATTAAGGGCTTTTGTCTGTTTCTATTTTGTTTCAGTAATTTGCAAGGTAAGATAAAGATGGCGGATATACATAGTTTTAGTTGCTTTTAATGTTTATGGTTATGAGGGTTTAAACAGTATATTGTAGAAATGTATTCTGTCGTCCAAAAATTGTCTGTAACGTGGAGAGTCAGTATTATTTTATATCTAAAGAAGGCAAAAAGTCAGTTTAATATCAACACAAACGATGGGACTTAATATCGTATTCTGCATGTCCTACAGGAACTGATGAACGCTCGAATGAATTATTTAGGAATATAGTAAATCTAGATTTGATAATAAACTCGTTTTCCATAGTGCTCAAAATCAACTTAACCTTGAGATTGACTCGAGCAGTAGTTATTATGTTAGATTGAGCTTCGTGATTGGCAATAGGCTCGCTCCCAGTTACATAAGACTTAAACATTACTGCTGAAATGTGGATGTACTGGTGAAGGAAGGGACACCTCTATTTATTTATGTACGAAAAAACAAACAGTAGCACAATAACAATTTGTCATTAGATCTTACGGTTTAACAAATTTTATTTCGCTCAAAAAGATATTCACTTATATGAGGAAAAACATATTATTTAAGATAAAAATAAGTGACGGTTTCACTTGGTAATAAATTAAACTTAAGATACAGAAACAGCAAAAACTTACAATTTACACAGGTGGTGCTGTAACAGCCTTTTAAAAGTTGAAAGTGATTTGGATTCCTTGATTACTTTAGGTACAGAGTTATAGATCTTAAATATTACATCCTAAAATTATGCTACCCACTACGTCCGCCACAGATTACACTTTAAAGTATTTAAAACTAGCTAAAACAACACATATATAATAGCCTATGATCAACGGTCCTGGAACTAATATCTGGAATTTTAAAAATACGTATCTATTATAAAAAAATAAAATAAAAAATAAATTTGTGTGCGTATTTATTTTGATGGTCCTTTATGGTTGCTTGGATTTGCTTCTTAAATGTATTTTTACTTAGAAAAAGTATGTTGATTCTCTATGTAACCTAACTTCGAGGAAAACAGAAAACAACAATTGTTTGTGCATGATGTGTAACTAACCGACTTCAAACGAGCTTCAAAGCATGTTTTCGAGAAACTCTGATAATACCCTCTTGTTAATACTGTAAGATTGAATTTTCAGTGAAAACCAGAGCTATGCTGTTGCTATCTAATAGTTCACAATGTAGATAGAAACATGGCTGCTACTATTAGCTTGCATCATCCTACGACTGGGCAAAACCTTCCCTCATGGCTTCCAGTAATTTAGATCCAAGGCTATATTGAATTCCAGGGCTGCGGGACTGTTCGAAAGAGAAACCAATAATGCTTTGTCAGACCCAGAGATAAGTATTGACGCTTGGCAGTCACTATATAACAATAAAAATAGCATCATATTTTCTTAAAAACAACAATCAAGACTGATTATCTTGGGCTGCGGGCTGTTCGAAAGAGATACCGCGGCCCTGGAACACAAAGGGCAAGGAAGGAACATGGATGGGTCTTAGTCAGTACAAGTCTCACACTCCCTTCCGCTCTGCCCAGAGCGGGAGAAGTCATTTGATGATTTCCCATCCGAAAAAAAAACGCTATATTGGATAACTGGTTGTTAGTGTTGTCCATCCTGAAATCTTTTACGTGGTCTGCCGAGACAATTTTTGACTGTGTCAGGGTTCCACAATGTAGTAATTTTGGCCCACAAGCCATTGGTAAATACCTGATTTAGCCAGTAGACTTCATTCAGTTTAACCTTTTTAACCTTTTTATCATATCAGCAATTTATATTTTGGCACTTAAATAGAAAATGTCGCAGGATTCAGACACTTGACTGCCTCGTTGGTCGAGTGGTCGCATGCGCGTCCGGTTTTGATACCTGGGTCGAGCAGTGCTATTGAGTTCTTCCATCAGGAATTTCACAGAATTGGCCACGGAGTCTTGATTTTTACCCGGTTGGTGGTAATAGGCTCGTCCCTTATTACATGGGACTTAAACATAACTAGCAAAATGTGAGCGTACTCTTAGGAAGCTGCACCTCTGCCTAACCCTACGTTGATTTCAGGCGTGATGTTATGTTATGTTCCTTAGACACTTGTCGACAAAATACAACTACCCAGTTTTATCAACAAAATCTTTCTCAATACAAATGGAAACCAGGAAAACAAATACAACGGAACTTGGTAAAACAAAGGTCTAAAGTAAAGAACAATTGGCACGGGTCCACAAAACGGACGGAAATAAGCAGAGGACATTGTAAGAAGTTCAAGCCAATGCGGTGATTGTGAAGGAAAATGAAAATAGTGAGGAATATAGCTTATAGTTAGCCTGAACTCTAGATTTTTCTTTAACTTGGATCGGCGTTGAGTGATATTTTAATGACGTTGGTGTATTACTGGGTGGAATTCAAAACAGTAGTGGATTGGCGTAAACTAAAAGTAAGTTAGTCAAAAAAAACCGAAACAAGTTCTTTTTAGGTATTATTTTTTTAACCCTACCACAATGTTGTCCTATTTAACCCAAAGGTTGCTTGGTAGTAAATGCTTTGTGGCATTAAGTCTGCCTATATACATGAAGTATAAATAAATAAACTACCGAAAAGCTTATGTTAATTCTGTAGAAATATGAAACGCGTTTATTGCGACTTTATAAAAAAAAAAAACTTTCTAAAAAGATATTATTGGAAGGTAGTTAATAATTAATTAAGCTGACAAAATTTTCATTAAAATATTTGGACAAAGAATACGTTTTATAACAAAAATAAGGAGGGTAAGCACATTTATGACAAAACCAATCACGGTCTTGACAAAATTGAAAAGCGACAAAGCCAACAGGACAAATCATATTTTATTGACATCACAATACATGGAGAATTCACAACAAGACAGTAGGTACAAATGTTTCCAATCAGTAAATGGAAACCACAGTAAGTTCTAGTGCTGTTAAGGTGCATATGTCACCTTTAGCGCGAAGTTTTGGCGTTCCAATGGGTTAACCGTCTCTGTTCTCCTCACCCGCGTGGATAAGGTAGCGGGTATAGTGAATGTGAATTGGAATGCTCTTGAAAACATTGAAATCAAAAAACATAATTAACCTTTATTGGATTCCCAGTGTTAAATTGTACTACAACATCAAAGTTGTTTTTTATCGACAACGGATCAAATTCTATGTGCAAATCAAATCTTCAAATTCAAGAATTCAAAGTTATGCCATTTCATTAACAGAATAAACAAGCTCAAGGATTTTTCACACCTTCTTTTTGAGGACAGAAAAACTCCCATTTCCAAGATTTTTTACTCGCCAATAATTGCCAAATTTTGAAAAAAAAAAAAACAATTTTGCTTTCCAATTTCCAACCAATTACTAAACAGCACCTTAGTACTAGGTTCTAAGGTTGATTAATTCAACGGCACTTAACACATACGTACCTACGCTAGATACCCACAAGTACGAATATGTTTGAGGTTAAACTAATACTATTCCACCTCATGTGTTGATAAATTCATAACCTCTCCCTCGGATAATAAAGCTTAACATGGGAAACGGTACACCGTATGGAGTATTGTAAGCCACAAATCCTGTAAGGTACTTTAAGGGTTATTTTGCAAGATCAGATAAATGGTGAAAGATTACTTTTGGAGTTAAAACGAGAAATGACTGAGCAAAAATATTTTTTGTAGAAGATGTGTTTTAATCTGATTACGGGTTCTAGGAAAAGCTCTTGGAAAACTGGGTGGTTAGATTTTTTGTGGAAATATTTAAATCTTTAGATGTTACCGTAAATAAAATCTGAAATGGAATTCGAGCTCATTAATGCAAACAGAAAATAGATGTCGCCAACACAAAAAATCGTAATTTATACTAAAGGTATGTTTCCGAACTCGGCAACAAGCAGCAGTGCTGTTGCCGCAGTGCTGCCACTAAGGTGCTGCCCAGCAGTGCTGCCTGCGGCGCTTATTCCGAGCAAGGCGGCAGTGTCGCTCTGTTCGTGGTGATGCGTTGTTGTGTATTCGTTAGTTTACTTTAAGTTGACAAGATGTCGATTGATGACCAACTTTTAATTAACTGTTCCTCTTCTGAATCAGAGATATTCATCCTTTTGTTGTCAATTTACATGTCAACATTCACGTAGGTACTCTTGCTGCGGCAGCAGACGCGTCACTACTGGTCTGTCGCGGCGGTAGGGCGATACTGACGCGCAGCAGTGCTGCCGCTACATTGCTGCCGCGATATTGCTGCCTAGCTCGGAATGTAATCTCATATAAGCTTATAGAAATTGTATGGGGACCAGTAGTGTCGCGGCAGCACTGCTGCGTGCAGCGTGGATCGGAATCATACCTTTAAAGTAATATTTATCGTGTTAAAATTGAAGACATGGTTTAATTGGTAAAACTAATATTGCACACAGATTTCAGGTCAAAAGTATCGTGAAATACTTGAACTATAATATTGAAATACTATGATCTCGAATTTCATGCCTTGGCTTGTTTGAGTTAGTCTAACCAAGGGGTATCGTGTTATCCAGTATTAACTGGGTTGTGGAGGTTAGATAGGCACTCGCTCCATGTCAAATACTGACATTCACCTGATTCCAGTTAGACTGGAAGCCGACCCCAACATACTTGGGAAAAGGCTAGGCAGATAGTGATGGTTTGTTTGCGATACACGAAGACTTTTGTCTTCATACTGAGAAGAGTGAGCGTACATCCTATGGAATGATAGATAGGATTTCAGTACGAGTCAAGGTGAGTGTGAAACATAAACGTATGTATGTTATCATTTTGACGCGGTAGGGCGAATCCAACGATTTCTATCTTGGTTTTCTAAATTTTGTCGATTTTTTTTTAGACTTGGCAATGTTACGCCTAGTTAATGTTTTCTTCTTCCTCCTATTTCAGTTTTTTTATTACATAATCAAGTAAACGCGAATAGGAGAATTGTTTCTGCTCCGGGGTATAATAAAAAACAAGACACAGTAACTATGACTTCCTTTTATATCAGAAGTTATACAACAACGTTCCCTCGCGAACGATTAATACCATACAATAGTCTGAAGTTACGAGTTCGTACTTTAGAATATATTTGAACTTGTTCTAACAAGCAGAACTTATTAAATAGTAAGACTAAGACTCGGTATATTATGTTCTCTTACTTCAAAATTCCATGTTTTTTTTAATCTACTACGCTATGGACGCGTTTTAGCAGGCCGTGCCCTAACAGATACACCGCACCAATAAGCGATTTGTTCAAAAAACCAGATGTAAAGATCTACTACGCTAGGGGTACCCGTGGCCTAATAGATACGCCGCGGCCTAATAATATAGTTGAGAAACGCTTGTGCGTCGCACAAGCGTTTCTCAAATAAAATAAACGTGTTGATCACGTTTCCACGAGATGGTCACTTTTATTAGGACACGGGACGTAGTGAAGTAACCCTTTTTTATCGAAACCTTTCACAGATCACTGAAAGCCCGGAATCAAACCGAGAGACTCACAAAAAAAAAACCTAGTCGTTTTAAAAATTCGCCACTAAAACCTCACCTGAATCTAGCGGCTGTTCTCTTTTCCGTCTTTATTGGACCGTATTGAGCCTCCGTGAAATGTGTAAAATTGCCAACAGTAGGATTCTAGGGGAACTTTTGAAACGAGTTTTCTAAGAACGGCAGCTAAAGAAAACTAAACATCGGAATGGAAGCGTTCTTCTCGTAATGTTTGACGGCGGAACTTTTTGTGGTTATATTCTGAGAGTTTTACTGGGATTGTCTTAGTCGTTGACATGTAGTTTGGACTTAGCAGTGTGTTGGTTTTGTTTGAAAAGTTGGATAACATCAATAATCGAAATAATTGCTAGTCTTTCTATTTTTCTTTCCGGTCATGCGCGAGTCCGACACGCACTTGGCCGGCTTTTTTAAACTGCTAAATTTCGGACTAGATTTTAAATTTAAAGACTAATATTTATAGAAGATTGTTTGGTTCCCGTGTTTAAATCTCCCTCAGAACTCAAGATGTCACTGTTACTGATATAATTACAAACATTAGAAGCCTACAACTGCCATAGGTGCAAGCGCAACTCCTGGGTTCGATTCCCAGGTCAGGCAAAGTGTTACTGGATAGCCACGGAGTCTGGATTTGCGCCCGGTTGATGGCAAGAGGCTCGTCTTTACAACTGGTGAAATGTGGGTGTACTATGAGGTGCACCACTGTCTAGCACTTCGGGGATTAGAGACATCATGTTGTGTAAAAGCCAATAAAAAATCACTCTTTCGAAAATCCAGCTTCACCGATCTAAATCACTTCAGAAACTCCAAGCATTCACATTACTATTACCAGCCTAGGCAGTAGAATTATTATTGCCCATAACTGAAGGGTCAGTCTAAAATTTTACTGACGCTTTCGTTATAACGTTCGAAACTATGCGAGTTTATTAGCACTACTATGAAGATTAAAGCTGAACTAAGTGAGGGTCAGGCCTTTAATTAAGGGACCTTGAATTTGAACTGTACCTTGGTACGGATTTATAGTGGGCTGTCGAATTTCACAGATTATTTAGGGTTAGTTTCGCATTTTGTAACTGTTGGAACTTGAGGTTTGGTTTGTGTCAGATTGCTGGAGAGTTTTATGAATTTTGCTTTATAGTTTTTGATATTTTGAATCAGACAGAAAGAAAAAAGGCATCCAACCACGCAATCTGGGGACCACACTTGCAGCTCGCGTACATTCGTAAATATACTCTCAAAAGATAGGTCTCGGTCAAATTAAGATAAAAGGTAATCACAGCATATTTTTTTAATATTGGGTTTGGCTAGAATAACATAATTCATAACCGTAATTGTCGCGTGGGCAAAATTAGAACTAACGCCGCCATCTTATTTTTTCAATACATTTCTCAAATGTTTACTAACAGCGCTCTCCTGTCAATCTCATTGGAGACGGGCGTACTGGACCGCGTACATTTACACATAGTCGTTTGACAAATTCCATAGGTAATTGAATTCGGGCGAACGATCTTATGTAATAATTGGACAAGGCAAAAATGAAACATTAATTACGAAGTTGAATAAAACATTTAAGTATTTTAAGAAGAATAACATTATAATCTTGATAGAACTTCTTCAAATAACAAAGTGGCTGGCGGCGCATCATCGGCATTAGTATATTCACCATACGATGCTCCTCACACATACTAGCAGCAACTCAGTGGCATTGTTTTAGCCTCTAATATTTCTGCACACCTTAAGTGTACATTTCTCGTGTTTTTATTCACCACGAAACAAATAAGACTGGTAAATAAATAATATGCAAAACTATTCATAACAAAACCACTTATTAAGATGTTTATTGATCAAGACAGAGAAATGACAATATTTATGACAATTATGACATCTTCTGTTTTGATAGATGACATAGCTTTTGAATGTTGCCATTTAAGGTAAATTCTCCTAAAAAAGGTTACGTACATACTTTACGTTTTTAATGACAGCAGTCACTAATTAGTAATTTATTTAATAACATGATTATTTAGTAACATAAAACATGCTGCGAATCGAATGTTTCTAACGAAAGGAGGAGTTTTACCCAACATCAATTCGATTTTACGGGTGAAAACAGATCAGACAGGCTAACGCAGCAATGTAAACGGCTTCTCTTGTAATACAGGAAGCAAACGTTCCTTGATACTCACTATTACTACCAGAAAATACTGCTATTTAGATATTATTATAGAAATAGAAATTCCATATTCCTTTGACTATGGTAACTCCATTGCTTCTGTCACCGATTCTACGTTTCGATGTTGCAAATGATTGCGTTGAGATGTTCAGATTTAGTAAAATAATTGATTCTTACTTTTACTTTTTTTTAATTGCTTTCGGAAGTCGGTGACTTTGTTTGTTTCATTGTCATTTTTTGTCACCGACTTCCGAAAGTAATTTAAAAAAAGTTATTTTAGTTTTTTTTTGTGTTTTTTTGGAAGTCGGTTTTTTTTCGCAGAAAGTTTTTTTTTATTATGCCGCACAAAGTAAAAATAAAAAAAAAGTAAAAGTAAGAAACAATTATTTTACTAAATCTTTTTTTTCAAGTTTTTTATTTTACCCTTTTTAGTTGTAGACTTTTTAGCATACCACACAAATTCTAATCATGAATTAATTTTTATATTGTAACCAGAACTTTAAAGAAGTACTCGTCAAGACGAATCAAACGAGTCCAAACTCGATGAGGTTGTCGTTTTATAGCGGAGTTCTTAAGGCGACCTTACAGCTCCATCACCAGACCCTGGATACTATCTAAAGACAAACAACTTATTTAGACGAATCAAACGAGCCTAACTCGATGTTATTATGTCGTTTTATCACGCAGATCCTATGGCCACCTTACAGCTCCATCATCAGACCCTGGATACCATCTATAGACAAACTACTCATTTAGACGAATCAAACGAGCCCAAACTTGATGCGGTTACGTCGTTTTATCATGGAGATCCTATGGCCACCTTCCAGCTTCATCATCAGACCCTGGGTACCATCTAGAGACAAAGTACTCGTCAAGACGAATCATACGAGCCCAAACTCGATGGGGTTATGTCGTTTCATAACGGAGTTCCTAAGGCCGCCGTCCAGCTCCAACATCAGATCAGCTCCATGTCATCGATATATTGTACTATCACGCAATATACATAAGCGTGCAAATTTTTAATTCAATCGGAAATCAGGAAGTGTGTTAAATAAACATGCAAGACTTCAGGTGTCGTCGCGTGATATAGCAATTAACGTGAAAACATACCAAATTACTGAACCGATTTCGATGAAATTTCTATAGGACCAATCGGGAAGTATATCCTTTCACATAAAAGCAGAATTTTTAAAATCGGTTAAGAATCGACGGAGATGTGGGGTAACAAACACAAAAAAAAAAAACATACAACCGAATTGAGAACCTCCTCCTTTTTGAAGAAAGTCGGTTAAAAAAAGATATTACATGAAAAGGAAACCTCGTAATTGTTTCATATAATCTGCATACTTTCATTGATGAACGCTTCCGAAATCGGGTGAGCCCCAAAATACCAATCTTCTTTTGCAAGTAAAAAATAACTGCTTCGTTATGCTATCTATGGTCGCAATCGCGACTGCTGAGCATGAGGTTCAGCGTTCGATTCCCGGGTCAGACAAATTGTTATTGTTTTTTTTCGTCAGGAATTTCCTAGTAGCAGCCATGGAGTTAGGATTTGTGCCCAGTTGATGGCAATAGACTCGCCCCCTATTACATGGAACTAAACATAATTGGGGAAATGTGGGTGTACTAACATCTACACCCTTCGGGAATTACAGGCGTGATGTTATGTATAAAGAAATCTGTAGCACTTTTAGTATTTAACGAAAAATACCTCATAGCACTTTAGAATGGCTAGCAAAACTATTTTCGCTCGTCCAAACACTTAAAATAAATGCTCTTTCACATCTAACAACAAGAAACCTTCAACATAAAAAATCTAATCAACGCCAAACGCATAAGAATTTTATACAAACAATTTTTCATAACAACCCGAAGCAATGTTCCGGGCTGTCAGATACAAGGTACTGACGAGGTGCGAGCCCTGGTCTCGGTTTAATCAAAGCTCTAACTTGTTCCGACAACGTCACGACACTGAATAGATAGAGACAGAAGGTCGGTTTCACACAACGAACGTGTCTAAGTGTACCGGTCGCACACTGAGACAGCGAGTGCAAGCTCACTCGCGATGCAATGTCGTTTCTGACGTACAGACGCCAGCACATCAAGCTACTAAAATCTGTCAAATTTTTTCAATTGATTTTCAACTTTATCTCTAAAGCATTAGGTTCAAGGTTGGTTGGGAAAATCTGACAGTTTCGGGTAGCTTGACCTGCTGGCGTCTGTACATATATACGTAGGCGTCGACAGTTTTGTCGTTCGAAGAAGAGCTTCTGTCTAAATTATAAAATTGGCACGGGTCGCTTGCAGTGGATTTGTGATGGATGATCGCCCATGGACCTACCATGGGCGATTTTCCATCACAAACCAAACAAACAACAACACGGATCGGACTCGGCTGTTAGTGTAAAAAACCGGCAGTTGTTACGATTAGTATGAAGCCTGAAAGTCGAACAACCAGGTAACAACTAACAATGGGCAGTTGTCTCATTGCCTAGCTATTGGCTTTTGCTGTTCACACTAACTGACAGCTAACCAGTGACAAAGTATCCCTGATAAAAATGTCCGCGCCTTCTGTTTCATCAGATGTTTTGTTTTTACGACTAAATAAATATTTACATTTTGCCAAATCCTACACTCTTTTTCGCTACAAATCCGACCTTATAATTCATTATAATTTGCTCGTTGTCTCTTGGCAACCTTCTGTACCGATCTATTCTGTGGTCTTAGGGTAATTGTTTCAACGAAACTAGCTTTAACAGTCGCCAGAGAATTAGCTGTTAAGGATTTGCTGGCGACTTGACGGATTAGCGGACGTTTTAATTTTGAGTTCGTCAATTTCTGGTTTGAGTTTATATTTTGGTTGAGAATCGCTTAATACCTTAAGGTATTAAGAGATTTAAGATATTATAAACAGGCTAGCAGAAAAATGTCAGAGCAGAACTGTGCGGCTCCGTGAGGCCACTATGACCACCAGAACATAAACGTACGCGCGTGCCCTCCACGCCAAGCCATAATTTGTCACATATTTATGTCGTTTGGTGCAAAGGGCACGCGCTTGCTTGTCACGTATATGTGACTATAGCGGTCAAAAGGTTAATAGCAAAATGGCATTATTGCCACGTTTGACACGTCCACTTTTACGGACATTTAGGCCGGACTCCCGGTTGGAACAAAGCAGAGACGAGCGGAGATATGCACAGCGGAGAGGACATACGTAAGAGTTTCGCTTGGGTTTCCACTGAGGCTGTGTGGATATGTGCAAATCGGAGAGGAGAGGTCCCGTCTCGTCTCCGCTGTGCGCTAGGCCGCTGAGTGCAGAGGCTGGGCTAAACAATTCTGAGACATCGTTTCTCCTTTCTGCTCAACCGTTTCCATTAAAGCTAAGCGGAAACAATAATTATAAAAAAGTCCGGCCCTAACCAGTTAATTATTACAAGTACATGATTACCATATTGTTAACTTTGTCCATGTATCATAATTAAGTATGTCGGGAATGTCTGGATTTATTCCGTTAGGCTCGAGCAATATGTGGGCAGACGATGAATTTCGTGCTATGAAAACACACTTGGTACAAAACACTGTTTCTAGCAAAACCAACGAATTACTTGAGATTACAACTTAACACAATAACTCGGGACACAATGAATCGGGTACAGTTCCAAGAGGTTTCAACTCGGCCGCGATCAGACACTGACTGTCGCCCAAGCGTCGAGCCGAAAACATCAAGACTCTGTAAAGCACGTCGCTGTGGTGGGGCAAGTAGGTCGTGTGACATCACCACAGGCGTACTTCGATTCATTGTAAGGCCATACCAATGACCGGCTCCGACAAGTATAATTTTATTAATAATAAAATTGGCTTTGGTTAATACAGCAATGCAGGGTTTTGTGTGGGAAGTAACCTATGAGTCGCGGTTAATTTGACAGTAGATACTCGGTACTCCTCGCAAAAACCGCCATCACTGAACAGTTATATACAGTGCTTCATTGTGAAACTCTTACAACAAGTGCACCTAGCGTACACCTAGCGAATCAATTTGCAACATTGATTCAAATGCTTATTTCCAATAAATTGTTGTTATTTCATATAGACACACATTCACACAGGTAAGGAATGCATAAAACATACTTTTTGATTTTTTATTTTGTGAAAATCAGTGATATGAGTCAGTTTTCGGAAAAAAATATCACAACGACGTGTGTTGTGTTGATTGATATTATTTTACAACTCTTGTTGAATATATAGAATAATGTAAACGAAACAAACTTAAATTAGTTTTACAACTTCTATAGACTTAGATAGGTCTAAGTCTACATACTTGTTTATAAGATTATTCAGTTGCTTAAGTTTTAATAGCGTTTCATATTACTATGTGTCTTTCTTTAAGTTTACATGTATGTACCTATGAAATGTTTGTGCGTCAAAGTTAATCAAATCCTCGTAACAGAAGAGTGAGTTCCAAGTTATAAAATTCTAATTTTTAAAGCTATATAATGAGATTTAAGTTTACGTTGTAGTTTATTAACGAAAATTAATCTAATATGAACCAATACTATACACTATAGTAAAGTTATTTGTATTTTTTTGAAAAAAACTAATACCGTTACAATCATTCCTTTACTGATAGAAAGTGGTTGCAAGACAAGTATGGGCACGTGCTAAAAAGAAAAATTATGATCGATTGTAAGTTAAACGACTTAACCGATTAATTTCTTAGAGAATCGAACGGTACGAATCATTCATGCCTATTCTTCTCCGTAGAGATCAACAGTTTGGAATGGGCAACTACAATACTTTCACAAGTTATTTTGTCTTGTGTCTGTGACTGTTGCTTAGTTTTTGTGTTTTTGACATTCAAAGGTACCTAATATCCTTTTATCAATTTCTTACAAGAGAGTTTATATTTCAGCATTAACCAAAAAAGTAAACCTTGCACAGAGCGAGTACGTAAATACTTTAATATAGTCCCCATACAAGAAACGTGTTTTTTTATGGGACCTCCTTTAATTATTAAATAATATTATATTTTTATTATGTGTTGTTAAACCGGCAACAGAAATACATTTTTTTTTTTACGGATGGGATGTCATCAAATTACTTCTCCCGCTCCGGGTAGAGCGGAAGGGAGTGTCAGACTTGTACTGACTAAAACCCATCCATGTTCCTTCCTTGCCCTTTGTGTTCCAGGGCCGCGGTATCTCTTTCGAATAGTCCCACAGCCCTGGCAGGCATCGGCCCATGTGGGCCCCTCCCTGTTTGCTGACATCTCATTGAGGCGCGCGTGGAACACAAACGCGCCGTCTACACGGCCGGTCGTCAAAAGACGGACGGACGGCGAGCTAGCCCATTACTCACCGTCCACAGGTCCGCGTCTACGGTGGCCGGAAGTCACCACGTGACCCCCGACGCCCGGAGCCTCTCCCGCGGCGCCTGGGACGAGAGGTTCTCTCCCTCTCACGCTCCGCCACCTCCTTCGCTAGCATGACTGCCTCGCAGAAGGAGGTGACGGCGTCCCATTCCGTCTCGCTCCGCAGGGCAGTCCTCCACCGTGTGCTCCACCGTGTCCTTTGGGCAATCCTCGCAATGGTAACACCCGGGCGTTTCCTCCCGCCCGATTCGGTGCAGGAACAGAAATACATCATCTGTGAACATTTCAACTGTCTAGCTATCACGGTTCATGAGATACAGCTTGGTGACAGACAGCGAAACAGACAGACAGACGAATAGCAGGGTTAGCTAAGTAATAGGGACCCGTTTCTACCCTTTGGGTACGGAACCCTAAACAACTGAAAAATTCAACACTGTTTCATTACATTATAATTTTACATTGAATATACCAGAACAAAACCCTATTTACGTTTCGATCTCAATCTTCAGACTTCCCTCACATAAAACTACAAAACTCACACAATCCTTCGAACCACGCATGACCAACCACAACCACTGTGTAAACGGCCCAATTTCTCATAATTCCTGACTTACACAGAGACCTACAGTAATTGTTCTAGTTCCCCCTTCACAGTTTGACATGTAATTACGACTGGATAGCCCTGTTTGTTGTTCTATGTAAATACTATGTTCCCCTCTGTGTCAATAAGGAGTTAGAGATTTGTTATTGTGACCTTGTTGTATTCTGGGCTTATTTGGTTTATTCATGTTTAGTTGGTTAGGTCTTTCTTAGGGTTTGCCTAGTTATTGAAGTTTGTTGACGGGCCTGGGGTGGTCACCACGGTTTTAGCTTCGTAAATAAATAATTCGGTTTTAGTTTTTACCGAAGCCCCGCCGAGCCCCAAATGCTCAAGAGTGTTCCAGACTTATCCATCATAATATCACGCCTGTAATCCCGAAGCGTTAGGCAGGGGTGTACCTTTAGTACACCCACATTGCGATCCAACTCCCATGGAATAGGGAGCAAGCCTGTTACCATCAATCGGGCACAAATCTAAACTTACTACTGAGGAATTCCTGATGGAAAAACACACACACAAACATAACACTTTGCCCGGGAATCGAATCCAGGACCTCATATTCAGCAGTCGCTCTTGTAACCACTAGTCCAACGAGGCATTTACTTGTTCATAATCACTTTTGAGGTGGAATACCCATAATTACCCATAGATGCGCAAAAACCAAAAAATTAAAGACTTCCTAGGCTATCTAGTCCACTCCTGTCTATCGAAGTTAAGGTACGTACACACCGTACAGTAATTGGATGGGTCAACAACTTTATTCGATAACGTTCCAGTCGTCTCGCGCTCGACGAGCATAAGTGGATTGAACTGTGTTTGGACGCTTTCTCCGAGTCTACGACAAGTTTCCACATTGTATTTGGTATTGCAATATGCAAGCGTGTGTCGGTGACCGCATCATTGCTTGCCATCCAGTGAGGTCGCGGCAGAACGAAAGCCTGTAAAATAAAACATTTTAATATAAACTTTAATCCCTTAATAATAAACGTGGAATAACGCTACAACGAGAATAAAATTCGCACCAATAAATTTTTTACCATAAAATCGGGGTTTAAGTTTAGCATAGAATTGAATGGAATTTATCTTTAAACGAGTATCCATGTCTCAAAAACTGTTAGTAAAACTTACCACTATGTTAGTAAGTTGTGCATGTTGCCAGTAATTAGTGACTAGTGAAACGTGGTTGCTCACAATGGGCCTCATCAGAAGGTTTAAAGTCAGCCAAAGGACAATGGAGAAGGCTATGCTTGGAGTTTCCTTGCGTGATCGAATCAAAAATGAGCACATCTGCAAGAAAACTAAGGTTACCGACGAAACCCGAAGAACTGCCAAACTTTAGTGGCAGTGGGCAGGGCACATTGCTCGCAGAACGGATGGCCGATGGGGCCGTAAAGTTCTGGAGTGGTGACCACGAACCGGAAGACGTTGCGTTGGAAAGCCTCCCACTAGGTGGACCGATGACCTGGTGAAGGTTGCGGGGATCCGCTGGATGCGAGTCGCATGGGATTGCTCAATGTGGCGACACTTAGGGGAGGCCTAGGTCCAGCAGTGGAAGTCTTTCGGCTGAAATGAATGAAATAATGATGATGATGATGTTAGTAAGCACTCATAAAACAAACGACACAACACGGTGGATCACTGCTGCGACAACCCATGAGTAATTGCACAACAGCGACCCACTTAAACACGGTACAGGCGACTTAATTTTACTCGTTTAGTTAAACGTTAAAACGTGCCGTAAGTGAAAAATTACGCAAATAAAGAAATCTCGAGAAAAACGAGAGATTACAAAAAAATAATTAATGGCAAATTAAATCAGAATTTACTAGAATAATTAGCAATTCCAATGAAACCATAACATTAGAAACTTATAGTACTTAGGAATTCTAAACATATTTTACGAAAAAAAAAACACCCTTTGAAAGCTAACGCTTTTAAGAAAACAATTTATTCCGTTTTTTCACAAAAAAACCCCACAGTTGAACCAATAAACGCTCGACTGCTTTAGAAAAACTATTTTTTATTACAAAACCGTGAAATGTTGTGAAGTTCTTTGTCCCAGCCGATGTGATTTGAATTCAATAAACGGCACCGACTCAAGACCGACTCAGATCGTTTACCATGGAAATGAAGGGAGTGACTTTTATTTTGTGAGAAAGAATAATTCTATCGGCAGGTAATCGTTCCAGAGATTGAAGGTAGATATTAAAAATCCACTGGGAAGTTATTCAGGCATCCGATGGCTTTGCCGTTTTCATTGTCGGAAAATTTATGCTCAATTTTTTTTGTATTTCTTTTTTGTATTTGAATTTTTGTGCTGTTTTCGAGAATTTGAGAAAGAAAGTGTTTGAGCACGTTGATCAATTTTTGGAGAGCAGCGGTGGTCCAGTGGTAGCGAACCTGACTTACAAACAGTAAGTCGTGGGTTCGAACCAAGGCAGGCGCATTACTTTGTGTAATTTATTTCACCACCACTGCTCTCAAAAACGGTGAAGGAAAACATCGTGAGGAAACCTGCATGTCCTAGAACCAAACATTCAAAGACATGTGACATCTACCAATCCGCACTGGGCCCGCGTGGTGGATCTATCTCCGTGTCAAGTTTCATCCAGATCTGTTAGTGTAAGTATTTAATTTTATTTGAGTAATACAGTAAATACAATTTTTTGCATGTATTAACTTATACTTTGCAAATATTAGCTCACAGTAATATCAATTCACATATGTGAAATATTGATACCTTGGTTTGAGATAGGACACCAGCAGTGACAACAATCAAACGATTCATTAAGAATCTATTTATGGATTTTATATCAATTTCGCGTATCACGAACCAACGCGAAAATCAGGATTTCACGTATATTTACAGACACGTCTAATTTGGAAAAATTCTCCACTTACTGATAGGTAAATACTGCCGCGCCCCGCACGCCGGTTTTATGTTAAAATCCGAAAATTCCCAGCCCTTGCATGGTCACGCGTGCCCAATAAATAATATGTCTCTCAAACAGAGAAACTGAATGCTCAAACAATGGCCGCTGATTTAAACTTACAGTATCAGATGGAAATCAACATAATTCAGCCTTTCATGAAAATCCAATTGAATTTGTCCATTTTAATAAGTTTAATTAATAGATAGGGGTGAATTGTGGCGCCTTTTACGTTATCAATTGACGTATTTGCATATTTCACACTATTGATATATGCTTTTTGATTTAATTAACCTGATATTACCATATTTGGGAGACTATTCATTATATGATGGTATGACGTATTTCCATTATTATAGTGTTGGAAATTCTATCATGGTTTACGTATATTGGTGTATTGCGCTGCACCTTTTTAAGTTTTGGTTTGAGCATCTACTTCGGGATATTCCTCGAAGCGCAACCATTTGAACAATTTGATTTTCTGAGAGCAACTAATAGTTGCGCTTTGAGGAATACCCCTCGACTTCGACTGTAGAACTAGAGCTACAAAGCTACTAAAAGCTTAGAGCTTAGTAAAAATATTTATAACAGTAAATCATCGACCACAGTGATGGTAAAGTCTATAATAATTGGAATGATTATTATACAAAAACATAAGGTCGTCTGATTACAGAAGATTATCAGCATTTTTTTTTTACGCATGGGATATCATCAAATGACTTCTCTCGCTCTGGGCAGAGCGGAAGGGAGTGTCAGACTTGTACTGACTAAGACCCATCCATGTTCCGTCCTTGCCCTTTGTGTTCCAGGGTCGCGGTATCTCTTTCGAACAGCCCGCAGCCCAAGATTATCAGCCTTTTTTTTTTTTTTTTTTACGGATGGGAAATCATCAAATGACTTCTCCCGCTCTGGGAAGAGCGGAAGGGAGTGTCAGAATTGTACTGACTAAAACCCATCCATGTTCCTTCCTTGCCCTTTGCGTTCCAGGGCCGCGGTATCTCTTTCGAACAGCCCACAGCCCTGGCAGGCATCGGCCCTCCCTATTTGCTGACATCTCTTTGAGGCGCGCGTGGAACACGAACGCGCCGTCAACACGGCCTGTCGTCAAAAGACGGACGGACGGCGAGCTAGCCCATTACTCTCCGTCCACAGGTCCGCGTCTACGGTGGCCGGAAGCCACCACGTGACCCCCGACGCCCGAGGCGTCTCCCGCGGCGGCTGGGACGAGAGGTTCTCTCCCTCTCACGCTCCGCCACCTCCTTCGCTAGCATGACTGCTTCGCAGAAGGAGGTGACGGCGTCCCATTCCCTTTCGCTCCGGACCATGGACTGGACCAGGGCCGGACGCGATAGGTCGCCGCCGCCGATCGCCGCTACGAGGACACGGCGGTGCTCCGCCCAAGCGGGGCAGACCTCTACCGTGTGCTCCACCGTATCCTCTGGGCGACCCTCACAGTGGTAACACCCGGGCGTTTCCTCCCGCCCGATTCGGTGCAGGAACCTCCCGAAACAACCGTGTCCGGTGAGGACCTGCGTCAGGCGGAAGGTGAGGGTGCCGGGGCCCCTCTCCAGCCACTCCTCAAAGAGGGGACTTATCGCCACTATTGTGGCGTGCCCTGCACGGGGTTGCGATAGTCGCTCTCTCCATGTCGCCATGAGATCGCGCCGGAAGTCTGTCCGCAGTGCAACAATTTGCCGCGGCAGCGGAGTTTCCCCCCGGCGTAGTGCCTCTACGCGCCACTCGTGTAGGCGCGCGAGGACTATCGCCTCCAGATCCCATGGCGGCAATCCAGCAAGAAGGCTCGCCGCCTCGCCGGAGATCGTGCGGTACCCCCGGACTAGCCTTACGGCTACCACCTTCTAAGATTATCAGCCTTGATTGTTGTTTTTAAGAGAACATGATCCTATTTTTATTATTATAATTATAGGGACTGCCAAGCGTCAATACTTATCTCTGGGTCTGACAAAGCATTATTGGTTTTTCTGCAGGCTATTTTCACAGCTGAGTCATCATCATCTTCCTGCCCTTATCCCATTCTATTTGGGGTCGGCGCAACACGTTTTCTTCTTCCATTCTCCCCTGTCAGACGTCACGGCAATATTTACTCCTTTCTCTTTCAAATCAGTCTTCACATCTTTTCTTTGGCCTTCCTCTTCCTCTCCATCCATCAACATTCATGTTCATCGCTCTTTTAGTCACATGCGTTTCACAGCTGAGTATAATTGACGAAATGTGGGCGAACTATACACATCTGCTGCAATTAAAAGGCAATGTTTTCCTTCAATTCCATCTTCACAACATAATGTTAGTACCCCTCATCTAACAGTATGATCCAACAACAAATCAAACTACTGTGGGCCTTGTATTGACATTGCATTGTTTATGTTGCTCCAACTCCTAGTTATTCTCTAAACATCAATATGATCTTGTTAATTCGAGTTTGCGGCAATAGTTTAGTATTTACAACCATTGTGGGGTTAATTGATTGGACCAAGTTAGGCAAGCTGAATAAAGTATTTACTATTTTTGTGACAAAATATAGGAACCGGGTATTTTCTAGCATTAATCGATACTACATAGCTCAAGATCTTTTGCCGATTAAATGATATTAACCTATGTTAATATCATTTAATCGGCAAAAGATACGGCCAAAGCCTATGCTTTGGCCGTAAAATATTTGTAAAAAATGTGCATACCAAAATGAAATCCCGCAGACGTCACTTCCAATGTCGCGTGTATTCGCGTCAATAAGTTTCAACTATATTTATAATAAATAAATTAATCAGTAAACGCGTAGATAACAGTCAATGAATTTCTTCTAATAGATCAGTATTTTTGGAGATAAACAATTAACTAAAATCTTATAGAATGACATCTAGTACCTAAGGTCTAGTGGTGGCAAACACGACTACTGAATATGAAGTCCTGGGTTCGCTTCCCGTGTCGGGCAAAGTGTTATTGGGTTTTTCTATCAGGAATTTCTAAATACCAGTCAGACGCGAAATGTGGGTGTACATCTCTCATGTTAGGTACAGCTCTGCCTGACCCTTCGGGGATTACAGGCGTGGTGTTATGATACCATCAACCAGGCACAAATCCAGATCTCGGGCTGCTATTGGGAAACTGCTAATCAAAAAAAAAAAAAATTACTTTTCAGCCGACTTTTTTATATTTGTTTATTATATTACATATTAGCCGTAGTAATTATATCTAAGAACACGTCCATCGTTTACTTAGCGTCTGTTTAGGTAAAGTCACTGTGTTCTTGTGTCCATATTTCAGCCGACTTGAGAATCAAACTCAAGACTTAAAAATATGTAGATTATAAAAAACCTGCATCACCGCCATTCGTTTCGTAACAAGTTAAAGCTTAAATCTCGCATGTGTCTGTAATCACTGGCAGTCAAACGAGCTGGTAAAGTTTTACGAATGGCAGAATTAGGAATACTGTTAGTAATTACCCGGACGACTCCCGTCACAAAGCGCTCTTTACTACTGCTAATTTTAAGCTAACATAGGCAAAGGCTAGAAGAATAATTACTTACTACAGCTACACTTAACATAAATAAAAATGTCACATGAAGGGGATTTTCGCTGAAATTCAACGCGCATAGCACATTTTTACCTCGTTCAGGAACTATCAGGTTTCGATGCGCCGGAAATTTGCCTTTAAGTTAAGATTCGAAGCTTTAAGTTAGGGCTGCGGGACTGTTAGGGGTGCGGGACTGTTCGAAAGAGATACTGTGGCCCTGAAACACAAAGGGCTAAGAAAGAACATGGATGGGTTTTGGTCAGTATAAGTCTGACACTCCCTTCCGCTCTGCCCCGAGCGGGAGAAGCCATTTGATAATTTCGCGTCCGAAAAAAAAGTATTAAAAATTATTTTTTGTGTTGTATACCTATATAAAATTAGGTACATAGCGCCTTAGTGCCATAAGCAAAAGAAAAGAGTGATTTTAACGTTTTAACTTAACTTTTGCTGTTAACGCATAATAATGAACGTAAATAATTTAAACAGTGGTTCAAATCTGAAATACACTTTTGTTACATATTGCCAGCAACCACGAGTAAATACTAATAAAAAAATAGCAGAATACACTCATTTTATTCACTCAAACAATTTATACGAAGTAACACAAAATTAAATGCAAAGTCGGATAAGTGAAATATTCGCGCTCACTGCAGTAAACTGACAAAATGAACATCGCAAATAAAAAGTCGCAGCATGTTCACACGGAATTATCTCCCACACAAAAAGAGGAAAATACTCTAAATGTAGCGAAGCCATTGTTTCACAGAATAATGCGCAGTTGTACAATATTATTTATGCGTCCATTACGACAGGTCATGCCGATAGTTCCAGCAATAACCGTACTAACATTAATTTAAATTGAATTATTAAGTTTGCTAACGAACCTACCAATTTTAATAGAACCCCTTTTGATAACACATATGAGATTTTGAACAAGACAACGATCGCCAATGCGGGAGACGAGGGAGCTCTTGCTACACTGGCTGAAATTCATTAGATGGGTTCTTGGTATACAGATTGTGTCCCAGCGTAAGGCCCTGATAACAAAATTGGAACCTCTTGGGCCCAATTCGGTGATTAACAGCTACATGATAGGTGTACCCCAAAAGACAGTGTTTCGGAAGGTGTTAAGTTCTAACTTAATGGAAGTTAAGTTAATATTTAGTCCCAAGACATTGCTGGAAATAATTTTAAGGTATCGGAAAGGTTTTACAAAACATTGAGGAATATGTTTTCTTTATTTTCTTTTTAAGAAGTTACTTTAAGATAAATTGTATGTATCAATGAACCTGACTGCCATCAGCACATCTGCATTGTGTTCAAGAGCTTTTAAATTCAACATTTCGATTATATGAAAAATGATAGTTCTAGAACGCCCTCAAGGTAGAAGCGTCAGAGTAGCCCGTGAAATTCAAATTTTCTTACGTTTTTTGCCATTTACAGGTCAGTGTCTGGTTGCATGTTGGTGAAAAATGAGTCACGCAAGTAACATAAATAGTTACAGAATTACAATCATGAAAATTATTAATACAACCCTCTAAGCTCATGTAACCCTATTCAATGAATATTTCAAGAAAAAGTCATTCAATGGGATTAAATGAACTTAGAGGGTTATATTGATGATTTTCATGATTGTAATTCTGTAACTACATGCGTTTTACTGGCACGACTCCTTTTTCAGCAACATACAACCTGACATTGACCTTTAAATTACAAAAAACGTAATTAAATTTCTTTTCGTAGTTTATTCGAACAATGCGATAACACAGCCTTTATTTCTCATTTGTATACGTAATTTAAGGGGGACGTACATACTGTTTACCTGAATAACTAACTGTATGGGACCAAAGTCGTAATCGATAAAAATAATCCGCTGTTCAATACAAAATTTCAATACCTACTCGACACAAACGTATTGGTCTCATAATATACAAAGTTGTCCAATTTGATGGTCTGCTGTACCCTCAAATGCCTAGCCTTTCCCCAACTATGTTGGGGTCGACTTCCAGTCTAACCTGATGCAGTTGAATACTATAGTATCTTATATGAAGCGGCTGACTATCTGACCTTCACAACCCACAACCCAGTTAGTACTGGGTGATACAATACCCTATGGTAAGACTGGTTGTCAGACTTTCGGACCACTGACTACCTGTAACGACTGTCAAAGATCTAGAAATGACAGCCAGTACCAATGGCTTAACGTGTTTTCCGAGGTATGGAAGAAACTCGGTATGTAATGAGTGGTCACCCAACCAAGGACCAACCTAGGTAAGCGCGACATAACCTAAAGATTGAAATTTAAATTAAAAATATTTATTTCAGACTTACACGTTAATAATTCGAAGACATGTGACATCTACCAATCCGCACTGGGCCCGCGTGGTGGATTATAGCCCATTCCCTCTCATAGAGAGGAGGCTTGTGTCCCAGCAGTGGGAACATTAAAAAGGATGCTGATGACACGTTAATATACACAAGCCCATATTTTGTTATTAGGTAGAAACTTATAACTATGTTAGTAAAATTTAAAATAATTATTCATTTTGACATGCATAAGCGATCAATGCCTCAGGATGTGGCTGTCCACTCTGTCCGACACCACGTTCAGGAGTGTGTTGGTGCTACCCTTAACCCGAAACCGCAGGGAAGCGGTTCTTTTGCGAAGCACCGCCTGGAAACCGTCCGTGCTGTGTTCGGCAAACATGCCGGAGGCACTCCAACGCTATGGAAGCCCCAACAAACCCCTAAACGCGTTGTTATACTGGACGCGCAGAGCATTGCAGGCTTTTTTAGTGTAATTGCTCCACAGGTTGCACGTGTATAACGTTTGACCTAAGCTGCTGTTACTATTTAGCCACGAGCTCCTCATACCACACTCTTGAATATAACCACACCTTTCTGTTAAGTACTGTAGATTGTACAATGTGACACACAAAGGAACAAAGTTACAATAATAACTATTCGAAACCATTTCATACAGCTGAAGTGACAGAAGATAGAAACTATTTCTGAAATAGTTGCCAATAAGGATTGTTCAGAGTATTTCTGTCGTTGTTAACTCTATCGATAGTTGCGGCATTTGCCTGTCAATTACCTAAAATATATTAGAAACCTGACAATTTGGGAGCATTATTTGAGATCTATGTTTAGATTTGCGCTACTTTAAATTATCGTGACTAAAATCAAAGCCGGCGTAAAGGGTATGGAAGATTTTTGTATAAAACCTGGCCGGCCTAAATTTAACCTAACCGCCATTTTCCTTTTTATTCAAATTTGCATTAAATTCAAACCCCTTTTGATTTTGTTTTTCAATACAACTCAAAAAACAATAACCACCAACGTTAAACAACAATGCTCGTCTCAATCGGGCAACAATCAAGTGTAGTTCGTATCTTACCGGTAGCAGTTCCCTCAGTAATTTTGTTGACAGTATTTTTATCAATTAACATCACTCGTGGCAGTTCTTGCAGTTTTACAGAACCGAATAACAGCTAAGACCTGAAATAGAAAGTTGGTTGTCTATAAAGTGGGTTTACGGACGATAGTTTAACGTGACAATGTCATAAAATCGAGTGGAAGAAAGATAGATGCGGCGCATGTGTACAATGAGCGTAATGGGACACTTTTTCATGCATGCAGTCGGCGTTCATCGATTTATTAGACGTTGTCACGTAATCAAGATAAAATAAATTAGTATTATTAAAACGGCTCATAACTGTATCCTTTTAAAAGCACATTTTTTAAAACGCAGGCCACAGTTTAAGTGTACAAAGTCCAAGAATATCGCAATTCACCCCAAAAGCTATTTGTACAGAGTGAGGTTTAAATATTCAAACTTCGTAAGTGGCTCACTGGGAAGTGACATTGGCCGTAGGAAAACCGGTAAATCATCAAAGTACTTTTAAATTAAACCAAAAACGTCTTGAAGACAGTCTGAACCGAGCCTTGGGGTAAATTGGCCCTTTACAGAATTTCTCTGACAAACTAAACTTAGTCAAATTAATTTAGTGGGGCCCGTCATTGTACTGAATACAAAGTTAATTTTCTTGGCGGCAACCGTAAGTATTGCATGAACAACTTTGAGCAGTTATGTGCTTAACTATTTCAATAATGGTTAGGAATTCTGATACATACGATTGGTTAATTTTAGATGTATTGTATCTTGTATTTTCGAAGTGTTTGTGCTTATCGAATAGAGACCTAGATTGTTGGTTGTATTAGGTACCTCTCAAATCCAGATTGAAAATAAAGAGATACCTACTGGTATAAAGGGTGTAAAAAAACTCTTAACGAAGCTGAAAGGCACGTCTTGTTCTCATCATTGCATACACATAGACCATACCTGGGAACCTTCTAGTTACGGAGATATTGGGAGTCAAAGTACCAACATTTTTACAAGTTTTTTTTTCATTACATGTAAGATTTTTACTTTAAACACCTCCACGACTATTCAATCCATCCATCAGCACAACGTTTGGTTTGCGTTACATGGAGTCCTACCGTAAAACGTGAATTTTCAGCCCAAAAAAAAAAGTCGTTTCCCCGCACTAATTTTTGCGTAAAGTTATTCAGTTTGATGTACAGTGGGCTGCATCAATAGGGTACCCCAGTTGGGAACGTAGGTGTTTTCAAAAAGTTTACCCACATCGTGACGCTGACTGTACATAATGCTTGGTTGACGGCTTCGTGAAGAGTCTGTTTACACCCTGTATGACGCTCAATATACCGTAACGCACGGAGACTGACAATGTCGTGTAACAACTAGATTAAAGAACGTAGCCCACTGCTGGACATTCGTTT
Source organism: Lycophotia porphyrea (assembly GCA_950005105.1). NCBI lineage: Eukaryota > Metazoa > Arthropoda > Insecta > Lepidoptera > Noctuidae > Lycophotia > Lycophotia porphyrea. The sequence continues at coordinate 1,989,478 of OX465392.1, forward strand.
CTCCTTAGCTACGCTCCAGCACCCGGTTCTCCGCCATCTACATCCAGTTGGCCGCAGCCATGTCTTTTTGAAGGTTATCGCTATCGGTTCTTCGATAAACAACTCACTGTCACATCAACCAATAAAAACCAGGCAAGTCGGACTCGCGCAAGAAGGGGTTCGTGCCGTCGTAGTAGCGAAGCCCTATTTAATTTTATTTTGATTATTTGTTGTTATAGCGGCAACAGAAATACACATTCTTTGAAAATTTCAACTGTCTACCTATTACAGATTATGAGATACAGCCCGCTGACAGACACGGACGGGCGAACGGTTAACAGAGGTTTAGTAATAGGCTCTCGTTGGTTACACTTCGGGTACGGAACCCTAAAAACAACATTTAAGGTTATGTTAACATTGTTTTTTTTAAATTTGTTAAAATTGAGTTTACATTGAATAATTTTACTGCATTTTTTTTTTTTTTTCGATCATGATAGGATTTGATGTATGATTTTTGTTGTTAATTTTTACTTATGTTACTTATATTAAGAATGTTTTTATTTCTATTTTTTTTCTTTTATTTATTCATATACTATAGTTGGGGTTCTTTCACAATAAAAACACCAAACTACAAATATTTAAACGGTATAATGAGATTAAGAGACACGAGATTACATAAACTGTACCGAACCATAACTACTCTCTAAGCCGCGCTGGCACACGGCGGGTCCTCGAGGTGCGCGGAGTTGCCACTAGGGGTCGCGCTATATCCTCCCCCTCCAAGTCAGCAGAAGGCTCTGGAGCTGGCTTGGCAACCGGTAACTTACGGGGTCTGCCCTTCTTTCTAGTATGGACGACAACGTCAGAATCACCTACATACGGTGTAAGGAGACTGGCATGATACTTGCCTCGAGGTACGCTATCTTTATCTACAACTTCGTAAGTGGTAGGAGAGACTACTTTACTTATTGAATACGGACCTTCTCGTTTCGGAGCGAACTTACTAGTAAAGCCTTTCGCGGCTTGGCTAAGACGATGGCTATCCACAAGTACGAGGTCTCCCTCCTGAAAATTAGGTCCAAGACGGCGGGTCTTGTCCGCTGCATCCTTACGAATATCCTGCTGGCGCTCGACTCGCCACTTAACCTCTTGCAGGCGGTGTACAAAATCACGTAAGTATGGCGTGATTTGAGGCACGTAGTTTTCCTGTTCTACGACTGTCCGCAGGTCATGGGCAACGTCCACCGGGGACCGAAACTCGCGTGCAAATGTTAGATAGGCGGCAGAGTGCCCAGTGCCTTGGTTTGGAGCCGAATTTAGCGCGAATCGCACGGCAGGTAACACCTCAGGCCACCGACGGTGCTCTGGGTCAACCAGGATCGCCAGCATCTGCTTCATTTCGCGATTCTTTCGTTCGGCAGGGTTGGCCTCAGGGTGATATACAGGGGTTAAGTTCTGATGCACACCGAAGACGTGCATAGCCTTCTGCATCACCGTTGAGACAAACTGGCTGCCGTTATCTGAGATGACCCGACGGGGAAACCCGTATCTCATAAAGATTTCTTCGATTAGCAGCTTGGCGCAACTCTCGGCGTTAGCCTCGGTCAAGGGAAATAACTCAACCCACCTGCTCGCCGTATCTTCTACCAGGAAGATCCACTTCTCCCCTTGACTACCCTCAGGTAAAGGACCAAACAAGTCCATGGCAAGAACTTCAAAGCGTTGCTGCGAGACAGGCGTTTGCAGCAACCCAGCAGGTTTAAGATTGGTTGGCTTGAATTTCTGGCAAAGATCGCATGCCTTGAGATACTTAACCACGTACTGACGCATATTACGAAAATAAAATCTTTCCTTGATTTTCTTTAGAGTGCGCTCTAGACCCAAATGACCGGCGGTCGGCGCGTCATGGAGCTCCTTGAGGATCTCCGCACGCATAGAATCTGGTACCACCAGTTGAGGCTCTTCAGATTCTCCATCCGGATCAAAGCGGAAAAGGACTCCGTTTGAAAGGTAATAACCACGATCCGTCCACCGGGCAGACGCATCACCGTCTTCAAAGTCCGTAAGGATTTTCTGAAGTTCAGGGTCCTCGAGCTGAGCAGCTCGCAACTCCTCGGAGCTACGGTGAGGTAGATCTACCGAAACAGGACATAGATCGCACGTACCGTCATTGTTTTCCTCGACTGACGACTGGCATAGTCCGGGACGACTCAATGTGTCCGCTACTACGTTAGCTTTCCCAGGTGTGTATTCAACATCTAGGTTGAAAGCTTGAATTCTTAAGGCCCACCGAGCTAGACGGCCACTTGGTGTCTTTACAGACAATAACCACTTAAGCGGTTGATGGTCAGTAGCGACGCGAACTTGGGCGCCTACAAGATAACCACGAAATTTATCTAGGGCCCATACCACCGCTAACGCTTCCCGCTCAGTCGTGGTATAATTGCGTTCTGCAGTCGTTAAAAGCCTACTCGCATACTCTATAGGTTTCTCAGATTTCGGATCTGGTCCTTGTACGAGCACAGCACCCAAAGCGTAGGCACTGGCATCTGTGCGCAAAATAAAAGGTTGCTCGAAATCTGGTTGACGCAGAATCGGACTCGTTGTGAGTCTTCGCTTGAGCTCGTTAAAGGCGTTGACCTCCTTCTCTCCCCATTTCCAGGCCTTATTCTTTTTGGTAAGGTCGGTCAACGGCTGGGCTATTTCCGAAAATTGTGGGATGAATTTCCGAAACCACGAACAGGTTTGTAAAAAACTTTTAAGTTCTTTTAAATTCTTAGGAGGCAACATATCTACTACTGATTGGACCTTAGTAGGATCAGGTTCGATACCTTGGACCGTAATAACGTGTCCTAGATACACGACTTTTTCCCTGGCAAAAACACACTTTTCACGATTTGCCTTCAGGTTGAACTGTCGCAAACGGTCGAATACCTGCTGCAGATCCTGTAAGTGCTTATCTAGATTATCGGAAATCACAAGGATGTCATCTAAATAAGCTACAACGGTGACGTCATTCAGTCCAGACCGAAAACGATCCATCAACCGTTGGAACGTTGACGGCGAATTCTTCAAGCCAAATGGCATGCGCCTAAATTGAAACGTTCCGAACGGGGAGACGAAGGCAGTTTTGTGTCTGTCCTCTGGGGCGACTTCCACTTGCCAGTATCCTGCTTTTAAATCAATAGTAGACATGACACAATTTCTTTTAGTAGAAGATAAGATGTCGTCGATTAATGGCAGCGGATATTTATCCGTGCGCGTTACAGCATTCAATTTCCTATAATCGACGCAAAATCTTATTTCGCCATTTTTCTTGGGCACTAACACGACTGGGGAAGCCCATTCTGACTCGGCTTCTTCAATTACCTCCAGTTCTAGCATCTTATCAATTTCAGTTCTTATAACCTCCTTTTTAACAGGTGTAAGTCGATAAGGTGGCGTTGCGATAGGCGCGGCGGCACCTGTATCAATCCTATGCAAAGCAAAGGGCGTCGGCCCTCCCCCTGCACTGAAAATATCTGCGTTATTTTCCAAAAGTGCAGCTAATTTATCCTTATCAGCTGGTGCCAGGAAAATACCTTCGGACTCGCGGAGGCCAATCGTTGAACTGACCGCAACTTGGTCCTCGCGTTCATACTGTAGCTCAAAGAAACCTGTATCGCGTAAAGAGAAACGATTCCTGTCGAAATCGAGTATCATGCCAGCGTCCTCTATGAAATTCATACCTAATAAAGAATCAATCGCGCCGGGCAAGACCATAAAGAGAGTTTTTATAGCTACTCCCTGCACCTTTACATTTACTACAGCTGTTTCTACAGTTTGGGAACGTTGGGTTCCATCCGCAAATCGCAACTCAGTAACACAACTACAAAATTTTTGACCATTAGCCCGTAAATGCTTAGTTAAGCTATCACTTGCAACGCACTGCTTAGCACCCGTGTCTAACAACGCGGTGCCTTCACAACCGAAAACTTGAATAGTAAAATTAGGACGCACTCGCGGGTTTAACACTTTAGCACCCCCGGACACTGCTTGGAACGCGGTCGTCGCGGTCGGTGGTGTAGTGCGTTTTTCTTTGCATACTGCGCAGTTAGATCTAATGACGCCGGGCGCACCACATCCAAAACAAGTTACGGACGGGCGCGGCTCAGCAGCTCCTGCAACTGGTTCGCTTTTAACCGTAGACGTCCTGTTTTTAATCTCCAGCTTACGACAGTCATCTTTGACGTGTCCAAACATTTTACAGAACGAGCACCTAGGTCTTCCTTTATTTGGTGCTTTCTCTTCTTTGTTCACTGAAGCAGCTGATGAAGAGGCCGCAGAGTGACCAGTAACCTGCGGCGGCGGGGCCGTAGGCGCAGGAGTCTGCCTTTTGGCAGGCGCAGCAGCGCACGTTTCTTCGAGCACATCCTCTACTGTTCGAGCCTGATTCAGTAACTCGGCGAACGATTTGAATGTACCCCTGGCCATCCTCTCCCGAATTCTTCTATGAAGCAACCCGTACACCATATCCAGTTGTACTGGATTCTCTGGCAGCGTGGGCGGCGGCAGCTGGGCGATCAGGGAACGCAACCTACAGACGAAGATGTCTGTCCTCTCCTCGCCTTGCTCACGACTAAAAATCTCTCTGTAAATTCTGTGTGGTGGAAGACGAGGACCGAATGTGTGACGCAGTAACTGGGTGGCTTCTCGCCAACTCATGACTGAATGCTTTACGCCTTGCCACCAGGTAGCTGCAAAATCAATGAACAGCATTGGCAGGCCTCTCAAAGCAATATCGTCGCTAACGCCAACACAGTCTTTATATATCTGTACAGCATCCACGAATGCCACAACATCGCCAGTACCATTAAATCTCGCCGTAAAATTAGCCAGGTTTGTACTTACAGTCATCGGCGGCTGCGGCGGCGCGCTCATTGTGAGCGGCTGCGACCGTAAGGCTTGCAAGAGGAATACCAGTTGTTGATCCGTCATAGCGATGGGTGCAGACATCGGTGGCAGTGGTGTGGCGACGGGCGGAGCATGCCCGTGCTGTGGCATCTGCGAGTAGCCAGGCAGCTCACGCCCGTGCAGCGGCGGCGATGATGGAGCCGAGGCGCTGGCGGACGGAAGTCCAGCCAGCGGCGGCGTTGACGATCGCACATCAACGAACAATGCGCCTCCATCTGAAGTAGATGGCATCGAGCCATCTAACTGCTCACCAGCCGAAGAATTCACGTCTACAGGCTGTTGCATAGCTCGCGAAGCACTATTAGCACGCGACCGTGTTAGCACCATGGCTTTTAAGCACTATAAACAAAGTTCAGACACAACAAATAGGTATCAGTTTACCTAGGTAACCTATTTAGCCACTAAAGTTCGACAACTGTTCATACACAACGCGTAGGTAGGTACTTTAAAACGTTTATAAAACTTACGCGAATGTTCTAGTCTTATATTTACACAATAACACACCATAGGTCTCTATCTCACAAGACACTATAAACATCCAAATTACTAGTATAGGACAATGTTCGAAACGCGTTAGTGTTCTAAGTATCCACTAAAATAAATACCGCACTAAACGTCTTTGATTCGCACGAAGCGTTCCTACACTATTATATACACAAATGTTCACAGGTTTACGACTTGTAACTTGACTATCCTAGGTATTTAGGTAACCTAAACTAAAGCACTATGACCTAGGAAGACTAAACGTAATCACTAAAATCAAGTTCGTAATATCCAAGCACTGTAAACAATGTTTCTATTTAGAGTCCGTAGATTAAGTACTAGGTAGGTACACGACTGTTCTACTGGAACGACTGAACGTGAAATAACTAGCTCGTAACACAAAATCCACGGAATTGTCACTGCATTACACCAAAATAATGTTTTAAAAGTTCTATGATATGTGTGCACAAAACGTAACGAAACTGCGAGGGGCGCGGGCGAAGTATATAACGTGTATATAACGCCGCACGAAGAAAACCCGAGAAAGTCACTGTTTTCGACACTCACACTGTTTTTCGAGTCTTTACTTAGACGTTGTTACACTCATTAACAGTCTAACACGAAAAAAATGTTCGTTTATCCGTTTTTTTTTTTCAAAACACGGCCGCACCGTTGGGACGCCAGTTATAGTTGGGGTTCTTTCACAATAAAAACACCAAACTACAAATATTTAAACGGTATAATGAGATTAAGAGACACGAGATTACATTGAACAACATACAGCACAGAACTTAAAGAGACAACAAAACATGGCACATGGCCGGCTCACGAGTAGCACCCGACGTGCGCGTGCGTGGTTAGCGAGAGCTAATTGTCAACTGCCGCGGCGCGGCGCGGGCGGCGGAATAGTGCTGTACCCATAAACTGTACCGAACCATAACTACTCTCTAAGCCGCGCTGGCACACGGCGGGTCCTCGAGGTGCGCGGAGTTGCCACTAGGGGTCGCGCTATAATACATACTTAACACATTTTTAAATATTTCAATATTTTTTTATTATTATATATATTTTTTTAAACACAACATATTGTTTGTGAATAAATAGAATTGATTTGTATTTCCTTTCATCAGTTTAGTCAAAGAAAGTAATGTATTTTTGCTCTAAGTTCCGGCGGGTCCAGGCTAACTGAATGCGCCAATTAATGAGCTGCCACTACATGCATTAGTTAGTGCTCATACCCAGTAGCGCTGTGGTTTAACCTGAAGACGTGTGGCCAAGCATTTAAAGTGCTTCAGGAATTCTCGATGGACGTCATTTTATTCTATATTAATAGAACGCTTCTGTTTAAATTTTTGACAAAAGACTAGTTCATTTGCTGTAGCCCTGGGATATTAACTAGGCTATCTCAACTAGATTAACTAACTTATTTAAAAATCTCTATTTGAATTATTTATTTTTGAAGAAATTTTGCCATGATGATATCTTTACCGCGGGCCTCATCAGAAATTTGTTTTCTCTTGTGATGCTTGTATAGCTCAAGTTCAGTGATCTTTATTCTTTGGACGTGATAAAGTCTTATAAATCGATGAACGCCGGCTGTACGCACGAAAAAGTATCACGTTCCGCCTGAGCCGAGCGTGCAAGCGAGAGCGCGGAACAAGCGATAAAAAGGCACGATCGGCCTAAGGGTTCGGTTTGTGACGACAAAATAATTAAATTCAATTCATAAAAGTATGCAATTTTGGATCAATGTTTTTTGTTTTTTTTTCTTATGACGTTATCACGTAAAGTTATCGTCCGTAAACCGACTTTACAGACAACCATTTTTTATTTATTTCGAGTTAATGACTTAAATTCTGTCTGGCCAGTATGTACTTGGACAGTTCTGTCATTTTAATGCTTTGCAACTACTAATCCTAGATAATACAACATTTTTTATTCTATTAAACAGATAAACCACGTACGTTAACAAATATTTATGAATTCTCTTTTAGCCGATTCACACTCACCATATTTGCAACAGTTAAAATCGCTAAATATACGTCGCGAACGCCATTTTAGTCACAACGTCGTCGAAATAAATTGTCCTTTAATTGCTACGCTAAATATTTTACGTACATTTGAAGAGGGACCGCTAATGCATACAACTTGAGAAATAAGGAAACTGTCCTGTGTTCTGTTTTTTTCCTTAACAAGTAATTTAGCACGTTGATGGGAATGAAAAGTGAGCATTTAATGCTTTTATTTGGGTATTTGCTGTAGAATTTTCAGTTTTTCTGATGAGTATTTATGGATTTAAATGTAACCGATTGACTCATTTATTTAACACTTATATTGTACAAAGGCGGACTTCATGTGAATGGCATTCTCTACCAGTCAACCTTTCACAACACCAGTCAATACTCATTCTCCCTGCATCATCATCAAACATCGGTGTTATCTGAAATAGCAAAAGCATCCCGTTGCGGACTTCTTTCAGATTGCACTAAAACTCATGCATCTGTGTTGTTTCAATCTGCGCCTACCACGTCTTTATTCGGGTCCTGTCTAGACGAGGAAGATTGTGAATAGGTATCTATACTCCTATGGACACTCATTTCTTTAACAAGCAAAGCTAAACTGCAACATCTTCTCAACATAGATTATATATTATTATTTCATTCTCTGTTTCTCGTCCGCCTTGCTATCGTTAACTTATTTTTTTTTTCATAAATTAATGTATGCCTCACAATCTAACAATCTTCTATTGCAAAAAAATAATAAACCCTGTATAAAACAACACACAAAGCAAAATTCCATTTAATTTAAATTTCACCGTCATAACGGCGCCTGTTCCCAAGTTCACACTGCGCGGTGTGACACGGGCAGGTGGCTAGCTAAGTAGCCGGTCAGTCCACTACAGTGCCGGGCAATTTATAGCCTCCGGCTTGGACAAAAGAACACCTAGATTTTGTAGTAATGTACGAGAAATTGCACGGACAAATAAATGCTATGGGTCAAGTGAAATAGAAGTACAATTGAATGTGGATGTATGTAGCTACTAATTTCAGCATGAACTTATGTCGTCTGACCATCATCATATTAATTTCAGCCGAAACACGTCCACTGCTGGACATAGACCACCCCCAAGCGTCGCCACATTGACCGGTCCCATGCGACTAGCATCAAGCGGATCCTTGCAACCGTCACCAGGTCATCAGTCCACCTAGTGGGAGGCTTTCCTTCGGTTCACGGTCGCCACTCTCTTTATTTTAAATTACTGATGAAAATTTTCTGTGGGGAGGTTCAGAATGACGTTCTGAATACGTGGAAATTTTGTGTGTCGGTATCCCTTTCATCCTGTATATCTCATTAAAGGAAAGGTTTATATTGAAACCTAGTTAACCAAAGCTATTTGCACTAATCATTTAGTAAAGCCATTATTGAACGCTTAAAAGGTCTGTCTATTCTGCCAGATATAACCTTACATCTACATACCATAATTCCGGCTATAATGGACGCTAATAACATCAACCGTCGATGTCCAATAATCTTGCTAAGTGTATTGGCTACTGCACGTTGTACCGACGTTAGGGCTAGTACTCACCAACGGCACGGCAAAGGCAAATTTTTGAAGCTTCGATTTCTTCTGCCCGTATTTCAATTTAATTGGGGTAGGTGCAGTATGCCTTTTCCTTCTTATTTCTCTATTTTTTTTTTATCTCAGTCTCGTCCCCTTGCCCATATCATCCTTATTTTTGTAATTTATTTTTATTCTAATTTTTTTCCGACTGACTTTTAACTTGCGACCCGGGCGGGTCATCGCGGCCTCGCACGGGTGCAATGTCGATACTAATGTAATACAAATACACATATTATTATAAACCTTCCTCTTGAATCATTCCACCCTGAAAAATGCATTAAAATCCATTCTGTAACAGCGGGAGTTTTATTCTATGTTAAGAAAGGCTTTCGTTTGGCCGAAACTTGTCTAATGTGAAGCGATGATGCAGCCTGGGGTGGTGCACGCTTGCCATAAAAAGGGTATGTTAACCGTCAGACTGCCAAGTTTTTTAGTCATATGCGTATTATACACCGTGTCCTTTTAGTCGTCTGACAACGCAGCCCACTTCATGTATCCAATGACTACTATACATTCATAACCAGTGGTCGGAGTAGGTAGAGCTGTTTGGGGTGAATGACCGCAATCATTGATGTTAACATGGATATGCCTCTGAAATCCCGGGATTTTGAAATTGTCGATTGATTTAAGTGAGTTAATATGGGTAAGTGGGCAGTTATGAGCAGGTAGTAGGTGAGCACCCAAACAGTATATACTTACTTATATACACACAAAGGGATCCTGGAATGTTGTTAGAGGTAGCTTCGTGAAATATGAATTAATTAAGTAAAACGGATAGAAACAATACTAAATATATTTTACTGCACAAGAAAAATTTTCCGAGAATTCCCGGGATGCCGGGAAATATTTGGCATATCCATGTTATGTCCGCATGTCGCAAGTAGCAAAAACAACAACAAAAAAAAATGGCACTTAAGAGATAAAAAAAAAACATTATTAGGATGCATAACGTAGTTGAAACATCCTGTTACGAGCGAAGATCTATCTACTCAACTCGTGCGATGGTTAGGCATGTTCTACTGTTTGATACTTAAACATTATTAACAGGATGTTTGATAATTCTAATGTATTATTTATTTTTCTTTGTACCTATTATCTATGAATGGTAAAAAAACACGCCTAGAGGTATTTTATAACGGATACATTGAGTCGACCACCTTTGTCAGACAACTAAAAAATCACGATGTATAATCATCACACAATTCGGTGAAAGAAAACATCGTAAGGAAACCAAACCATCATGCCTGGGTGATATTTCTTGACGGCATGTTAAGTCAAGTCAGCGGCCTATGAGCGGTATTGAAACTCTGACACCAGGTTAGGCACTAACTACACGAAAAAAAAGGATACCGGGGATAGGAATAAAAGAAAACCTTCGCACATTTCAGCCATGGTTTGTCTGTCATGATTTGGAACCCTATTTGAATACACAATAACGCTACATTTCGTTGGTATCGTCATAATTTCAGGAGAATTCACCATACCGCGGGAAGTTTCAGCTATTTTGGCAAATAATGGAAATAGTGAGCGCTAGCCTTAATGCGTCCTTCCACGGAATAGGTCAAAGCTCTTAGCAGACATTACTGAATAGATACTGATGACGCATTCACACTAACTCATATTTTATATTTTACTCTCGACTTATGTGATTGTAGGTAGGTCACTTTACACCGCAATAGCGTAGGATTTTATGCTCGTGGCACATGACGAGGCATCTGGATTTTGTTGAATAGTATTCAAGAGACGTCGTGTTGTAGAACTGAAACCTTCAAACATTTTGGCTTCAAGATAAACACTGTATGATGCTTCCTATCTCATTTTCGCCCACGTTAAATCTTATGAATTCATGTGTCCGTCTCTTTTTACTGTCGCTTTTTCGTTTTATCGACTTTCAAATCACAACGATGCTAAAGAAGTTTTTACTTCAAAAAACGTTAAATACCTCTTCTCATAACGAAAGGAAATGAGCAATGATCGTTATTCCAACTTTAGTAATCAAATTTATAAACGGTTTATTGGTCTATCGATTGACTGATTCAAAAATTATGTCAAGAACTTTACTATTGTGTAGGGTATGACAATATGTCCATAACATAGAAAGAAGAGATCACAGAACCGTTTGTAAATTAATGGAGCTGGGGTTGAACTGACTTAGTAAAGACCATTTCATTTTAAAACCAGTTTTACGAGCGTCAATAATTAATGGCAGCCGCTTTCCGCATTTTATATTTCTGCAAAAACTTTCAACATGATTGACGGCTTTTCATTGGCTTATGTCAGTCGAAACCGGCATCAAAAGTTCGAAGACATATTATGACGTCTACCAATGACGGCGTACTCCTAATTATGTTTATCGCTTTTGGTAGTAACATAGGATGTCACCCCATGAATCTTTAGATATTAGTAGAAATTTGGACTGCCTCGTTGGTCGAGTGGTTGCAAGCGCGACTGCTGAGCATGAGGTCCTGGGTTCGATTCCCAGGTCGGGTAAAGTGCTATTGGGTTTTTCCATCAGGAATTTCTCAGTAGCAGCCACGGAGTCTGGTTCTATTACATGGGACTTAAACATAACTGGCGAAATGTAGTTGTACTATTAGTTACACCTCTGCCTAACCCAACGGGGATTACAGGCGTTATGTTATGTTATGAGTAGAAACATGACAAATAAACCTCAGTCAGAGAAAAACTTCATTCTGGTTTACTAACAGGCAACACACGCAACTAATTGCGCAGCCACGACATGCACTTAGCTTTTAAACTACTGCTCATAAATGTACTTACACCTACCAAATGTTTCTTTTCTAATGTAAGCTTACATTCTCGACGCTAAAAGCGAGGTGTAAAGATACAACGGCACATAAGCAGTGTCGGACTTAAGTGCTGGGTCACCACTTCACACGATGTTGGTGTAAATTTATTGCCTAGAGCGCTAGACTAAGAGTGCGCCCTGGATTACATTTGTTGAATAATTTTCACAGGAAGGTTATTTAAAACTGTGATGTGTTAGGGTTGAGGAATAATAGGAATGTTTATTTCAGATCGTAAAGGGATTTTTTGTGGGACAGAACGTGGTATAACCGATTAGTGTAAGGTTTTTTGTAACCTGGAGTGCAGGTTCGAACTCAGCGTTTTTTAGGATGATATTTTCTTTAATGCCTCGACTGCCTCGTTGGTCTAGTGGTCGCAAGCGCGACTGCTGAGAAAGAGGTCCTGGGTTCGATTCCCAGGTCGGCCAAAGTGTTATTAGGTTTTTCCATCAGTAATTTCTCAGTAGCAGTCACGGAGTCTGGATTTGCGCCCGGTTGATGGCAATAGGCTCGCCCCCTATTACATGGAACTCAAACATAACTGGTGAAATGTGGGTGTGCTAGTACGCTTCTGCCTAACCCTTCAGAGATTACAGGCGTGATGTTATGTTGTTATTTTCTTTAATAGATTTTCAACTTTATCGTTAACTAACTTAAAAAAAAAATTAAACATTACATTTATTTTAACTTAAAATTTGACAGTTTCAGGTAGCTTGTTGTGCTGATGTTCTCGTTGTACGTATCTAAGTAACCAACTTGCACAGAGCATGGGTAGCAACTAACCCTTCTTTAGTCTCTATGTAAGAAGACATCTTCGATCACTGCTGAGTATAGACTCCCTTTTTTACCATTCTTCCATGGTTTTCGTGAGTCTCAATCACATCTGGTCGAGTCAACATCTCCTGTAGATGATGTACGAAACACGTGTGGAGTATAGGTTAGGGTGCATGGCGCGCTCATTATTATTATTGCTGCATCCTGCATCCAGAATTAAAAACTAAATATTTTGCATAACATTTCTGCAAAGTAACGCCTGATTCTATAACTTATCACTAAGTTATAAAACAATATTAATAAATAGGCTAGTAAGGTACCCAGTAGATTTCATCACATAAAAGTCAAGTACCTAACTAACTACATAAACGCGATGGTCAAAATCGCCTTGCATAGGATACGATCTGTTGTATGTAAAATTAAACAATTGAAACTCGCATGTTTTCAGAACCATTTTCAAACGCAATAAGAGGAAACTCCGGAATATAAAACGCCATTTTAAAATACTATTTCATTTCGTACAATGGAATCAATTGTAAAAAACGTATTTACCAGTAATAAAGCGCGTTGTACTTGTCTGAAACATCGTCAGTTTTACGTTTTACGCTTAATAAAATTAAAGCGCTTTTATTTCAATGCTACAGTAATCGTACAACTTTTTATTACACAATTAAATGTTCTGGTTGGTAATGTGTTGAAAAAAGACACGAGTAGCAGATTAATTTATAATGAGAAAAGTTCAAGGTTTAATACGTTTTTGTTCATTTACATATTATATTAATGTGTCTAGGTAATATGAGAGCGGTGGTGGCCCAGTGAAGGTATGAGGGCTCCTACTAAGGCCCGGACTCCACCGAAGCAGAGACGAGTGGGGATGTACGAAACGGAAAAAAGAGGAGAAGCGTAAAGTTAAGGTATGACCACCGAAGCTGCGCCTGTGCGGAGATGTGCAAAACGCCACACTGCTCACAGCAGACAGCACACCTCTTAACGCACGCCGCACACAGCACACCGCTCACCGCACACAGCACACAGCACACCACTCAAGGCACGCCGTTCACAGCACACCGCTCATCGCACACCGCTCTCGTTTCCGCTAGCCTAAACAATTACGACACATCTCCACTCAACCGTTTCCACGAAGACAAGAAGTGTAAATAACGAAATTCTATGAATGGTTTACAATACATCTCCGCTTCGTCCAGCCCTAATACGAGTTGTAGATTGAAGGTGTAACCCTCAGACAGGCATCAATTAGTTTTTGTAAATTTCGCACTCTGCTCTCAAATGGATTACCGCATTATACTTCGATTGCATTTGACGCACCATACTACGACTTCTTCTTTTAGCCACTTATTAAATTGTTTCCAACACACAATCCCACAAAAGATTACAAAAATAAATAAAATCCGACATATTTTTAAGAAGCCTGCTAGTTTATAGGACAGAGCATTCGGTCGCTGGCCACCCAACATGGCATTCAACGCATGATATATGCTGGCAAGCTAACTGCGCGGAAGTTCCACATTTGTATGGGAAGTCGTAATTTTATGTGTCCCAGTGCCTACACAAAATAAATATTGTGATAGTGTACCGTTGTACAAATTTCAATAAAACTGTCTGTTCGCATTTCCTTGCATTTTATTTCGCACCTTTGTCCTGATTTTTCCAGTTATGCTTTTTTAAATTAAAATATGCTTTTGTGGACAATCAGTGTATTTCTTTTGAATCTTAATCATCTGCCTAGCCATTTTGCCAACTATGTTGGGGTCGGCTTCCAGTCTAACCGGATGCAGCTGAATACCAGTATTTTGCAACTGCGACTGCCTATCTGACCTCCACAACCCAGTTAGTACTGGGTAATACGATACCCCTTGGTAATACTGGTTGTTAGACTTTTCTTTGGGCCACTGACCACTTAAAGACTGTCAAAGATCTTCAAATGACAGCCGGAACCAACGGCTTAACGTGCTTTACGAGGCACGGAGGAAACTCGGTATGTAATGGGTCACCCATCCACAGACCAACCTAGGCAAGCAAGGCTTAACCTAAAGATCGACCCGAGCGGCTGTTATTATTTAACTGCGACATCCTCCTCCTTCAGTGTATTTCTTTTGAATAATAACAGGCAATGAAAATGAAAATATGGAGACATAATAAAGTTAAATATATTTATATATTTTATTTAAACTATTACTCACTGTCTGTTTAGCTGTAAGTTTTCCTAAAATTAAATAAATAAATAAATAAAAATAGCAAGATAAAAAGTTTACCGCTGATGAATGCCTTCTAAGAAGAAACACGTAACAAACAAAGAAATAAATTGTTATTAAGTTTCAATGTTATTCATTCCTGCTTCAACAGAATCAATATCAATAAGCATAAGCATAGTCAGCCTATAATGTTCCCACTGCTGGGACACAAATCACGCATGTCGAAATCACGCTTGCAGAGTGACAGTGATAGTTTTCAAATACCTACCGTGTTTCCTCTTAACACGAGCGCGCAGAGTAAACGTAACGCAAGTACGTCGATATTTTCATTGAAAATACAATTATGCTATAGGCTAAGTATTACCATACATCGTGGCAACGCCGCCAGTCTCTTGGGCACCTTACCAGCTGACAGCGTTGAGGAGTTTTTCGATGCCCTTGTATAGTTTGTTGTTAGTTTATTTATTTTAGTTTATTTAATAGTTTTTAATTATTAATGTATATACAGTCTATTCCAGTGGTAGCGACCCCGACTTACGAACAATAAGTCGTGGGTTCGAACCCAGGCAGGCGCATTACTTTGTGTAATTTATTTCATCACCACTGCTCTCAAAAAAGGTGAAGAAAAACATCGTGAGGAAACCGGCATGTCCTAGAACCAAAAATTCGAAGACATGTGATATCTACCAATCCACACTGGGCCCACGTGGTGGATTATAGCCCATTCTCTCTCATAGAGAGGAGGCCAGTGTCCCAGCAGTGGGAACATTATAGGCTGATGATGATGATGATACATTCAAATCTAGATTACCTACAGAATTATACTATAGCATTTTATTTAAATTGTTTGCAACAAGCACAAAAGTATGAACATACAAGCTTATCCGGCAACTTCGCCCGCACTATTACTTCCTGGTTTCATAACACCATTTCTGTATTCTCAGCTCGCCTGTTATGGTTAATTATTCATAATTATCACTAGGCACTAATTCAGAATACTTCGCCGTTTTTTTTTACGGATGGGAAATCATCAAATGACTTCCCCCGCTCTGGGCAGAGCGGAAGGGAGTGTCAGACTTGTACTGACTAAGACCCATCCATGTTCCTTCCTTGCCCTTTGTGTTCCAGGGCCGCGGTATCTGTTTCGAACAGTCCCGCAGCCCTGGCAGGCATCGGCTCTTGCGGGCCCCTTCCTGTTTGCTGACATTTCTTTAAGGTGCGCGTGGAACACGAACGCGCCGTCTACACGGCCTGTCGTCAAAAGGCGGACGGACGGCGAGCTAAGAATACTTCGCGCTAAACCTGGGAATCACACCCGGGAAATCAGTATTGAGACCACTAGACCCACGGACATCCATTCACCTTTGTCCAATCCAAAAAACGCGATTTAAACAAAAAAAAAATCCAATCCTTGTATCTAATTATAATTAAATCCAACTTTCACGTGAAGATTACTAAAGATTTACGTCCGAACGCCCCTAACTTTGCCAACCTTACATTATTTAAACCGATTAAGGTTTAGTATTCGCTTTTTTTATTATCTAATTTCATTGCTTTAAGTAAGACTACAGACAGTACCTATAAATTGTGCCAGCAAAATAACGGCGAAATTTATAGAATTTTAACTTTTGTAGCTAGAAGAAACTAATTATTAAATTGTGTTTGAAAATTGAATTAGTCTTTAACCATTTCGCTGCCCTCTTATTCATTGTAACAAATGAAAAGGAAAGCTACTATTTATTTCATATTGTTAGTGATAATAGATCTTGTTCAAAAATAAAATAATAATCTTTCAAAAGTTAAGCGATCTGATTGCGTTAGAAACACCACTCTGCGCTCCATAACTCAAGTAGCTGATGTTGGAGTTCAAATAGCCAGGCTGAAGTGAGAGTGGTCTGGCCATGTCACACGGATTCACCCGGAGAGGTGGGTAAAGATCGTCGAAATCGCACAGAACAGAGAAATTTTGAGAGAGAATGGGGAGGCCTTTGCCCAGCAGTGGGACATAACGTAGGCTATAAAAAAATAATACTAATAATAAATATTTTATTTTAAACAATTTAAGTATCTAGATCTGGCTCGCGAGGTTGTCGACATGTGGAACGTGAGTACAGCAGTCATTGTGCCGATAGTCGTGTCGGCCAATGGCTCAATAGACAAGAGCCTCGACCAACATCTGAGGAGGCTCTCGCTTGGCAGCTGGATCAAGGGCTTGATTCAGAAAGCAGTACTTCTGGACACGGCACGTATTGTCAGGAGGTTCCTCTCTCAACAGCCCTGACCACCGGTAGCTCGGACCCTGTTCCCAATACTGGTGGGCTACTATTTTTTATATTTTTAAATGTTTTTTTACGTTGTTTTATATTGAAATATTTAAAAATGTAATCAGTATCATCATCTGCCTAGCCTTTTCCCAACTATGTTGGGGTCGGCTTCCAGTCTATCCGGTTGCAGCTGAATACCGGTACTTTGCATGGAGCGACTGCCTATCTGACCTCCACAACCCAGTTGGTACTGGGAAATACGATACCCCTTGGTAAGACTGGTTGTCAGACTTTTTTTTGGGCCACTGACTACTTAACGACTGTCAAAGATCTACAAATGACAGCCAGGACCAACGGCTTAACGTGCTTTCCGAGGCACGGAGGAAACTCGGTATGTAATGGGTGGTCACCCATCCACAGACCGACCTAGGCAAGCACGGCTTAACCTAAAGATCAACCCGAGTGGCTGTTATTATTTAGCCACGAGCTCCTCGAAAAATGTAATCAGTATGTGTAAACATAAATAAAGCAAATAAATCATTTGTTTTTACACCCACAATCACGAGTTAGACCATCCTATATTATCAGTTGCTATGAATGACTGATTGAAATAACAAGGCGAGATTTTTATTTCATTAAATTATGGACAATAATTAATCTGCATGGTCCTCATATGATTTAACCAATGTCTGGACTGAACAGACAGTGACCTCTGAGTTTGTTTCGGCTGTTTCCTCTCAGAGTAGTCACGTACGAAACACCGGCCCCATCTAATTTTAAAAAACATATTTGCAAAATTAACATCATTTATCGTTTACAATCAGAAACCCTGGGGCAAGTTACCGTTATCATTTTATGTAAAAAATAATCAAAAGTTAAAAAGACCTTAGTAAGGTAATTATCGAATTGAATACCTTCTTGCTCACACTAGACTAGCTGCTTAAAGAAAGAACACCGTAGCTACAATTAATGTCTTCTCGACGCTCATTGACACAATCCTCAACAACACATACACCCAAAAGCAATCAAACATTCAACAATACCAAAAAAAAACGCCCCTAATCATCTCCGACAACCAGCAACATTGCCGAAATAAATTAGCAACAAAATATATATCACAGACTATCTCTCCGAGAGCTTACCAGCCGTGTTTGGGCACCTAACATCCCCAAGTCGACCAACAACAGCGCCCTGGAAGCTTTCCAACCACAAATCGCGGAATTTATTTGCCTTCAACCGTTGCTAGTGCATCTACGTGGGTAGTATACAAAATGCATTTGTGCAAGGAGGTACGACTACTGGATACGACAAAGAACTATTTCTTCTTCTGCTTTTCTGGTCATCAATCGAACTACTTCTCAATTTTTAGGGTTCCGTACCTCAAAAAGTAAAAAAAGGAACCCTTACAATCATCACTCTTTTCAGATCACTCTTTTGTCCATCTGCCTGTCCGTGTGTCACCACCGATTCATTCTCAGGAACGGGTGGACCTAGCCAGTTGAAATTTATACCAAATACTGAAGTCTATAGTCCCTATTAGGTGTATAAAAATCAAGGTTCAGAGTCAACACGATAAAAAGATACGGGCAAATTTAGATTTCTTTCTTTCGCGAAAACTTGTAAGTACCAAAATTTACCTTAACTTTCAACTTTTTTTATTTTTATTTTTTTTCGAGCTTTTAACCAAAATTTACAATTCTAGATCAACCGGAAGTACCCTATAGGTTTTGGGTCGAAACCAATATGGTAGTTCTCGTTGACCTAGAATCACGAAATTTGGCAAGAAGCAATGTCTTACAGCACATGTAAAGGAAAATATCTGAAACCGCAAATATGTTGCTTAATAACAAAATTCCTACAAGTTTATACGGAACCCTCGGTGCGCGAGTCGAAACCGCACTTGGCCGGATTCTTTCCGATTGGCTATTTGCTATCTGGATAGATCCGTTATTCAATTCAATCAAACGTACTAGCAAACGTACTTCATCATCATCATTTCAGCCGAAAGACGTCCACTGCTGGGCATAGGCCTCCCCCAAGTGTCGCCACATTGACCGGTCCCGTACGACTCGCATTCACACACATTCACCTACATGAAATGTCTTATTAGTGCATTCACTTACCTACATGAAATGTGTTATTAGTCCATTCAGCTTACTACTTATTACAAGACTCTTCAGTACATTTGGAAAAGGTCTAAACAATCGCAAAAGTACATCTTGTTCGCCGTGGTATCATGACTTGTAACACTTGATAAGGTCAATACTAATCTACTTAGGTATCTGGGTGCATTGATCTACCAGACAAGATTCTGTGTTGCTGTTTATACGTTTCAATATAAGTACTTACAGTCTTACAGTTACTGCTTGATTTTAATGCAGAGCTCATTAATTTGTTTTGTTTTAAAGTATAATTTATGTTCCATCTAGCATATCTAAATCTTTGTCAACAGACTTGTAGCGGGAGGCCGTATTTTACTCAGTTCAGTTATGGCGTTGCAACTCAAGTATTGGGTGATAAATAAAGTCACAATACATGTGAGATTTATCTACCGATCGTTTTGTTTTAAGTGAACAGTTATTTTGAAGAAAAGAACATTTATTTTTGACCTTAGTACCAAAGTTGAATGATGGTCTTTGTCACGTACTACTTATAGTTTTAAAGTTTAATGTTAGCATCTACCATGGGACATCATTTTGTTGGTATTTATTGTTGAAGTGAAAACTTCTTTAGGCGCGTCGGGCATTTATGAAATGGGGAAAAACAATTGGACTCGCGACACCGTTAAACGACCTCTTTTTCGTTGCAGAGTTAGCCATATTGCTACATATTACACGCCCAAAAAAAAAATACAGTGTCATAGTCAAATGTATAATTTAAAGGCTTATGCAAAAATATTTTCTTAAATAATCCTGAATCATGAAAAAAATACTTTTTTTTTCATTACAGTGTTAGCCTTATTGCTACATATTAAAAGCCCAAAAAATTACAGTAATTAGTCATAAGTAAAAGGCTCATGCAAAAATATTTTCTAAAAATAATCCAGAATCCTGATAAAAAAAGTTTTCAATTCTGCCGGCACTCCCAGAGTGGTTGGGTTTTTTATTATTTTCAAACTATCAGCGAGGCAGTCGTATCGGCTAAGGTACCTCGTAAGAAATGATCTATCCTTGGCGATATAATTATTATATCGTTGAGGTATTCCCAGAACTTGAAGTATAAATCTGCTATCAATCCACAATCTCAATTTCATAGAAATACCTGAATCGCAAATGTTTAATTACCACTTCATAGGGCTTCAAACAGACACCTCTAACACCGTGTTATATAGTTAATTATCGTACTGATATCAAGCTGTATTAGATAATCATAATAATTATATCCAGTCAGAAGCCAATTTACAAGCAGAAAGGTTTCCTTGAAGTAATTACTAAGAACACTCTATTTAATACAATTATGAGGTAACATGTGTAATATCTTCGCCGAATCATGTTGTTAAAGAATGCCAGTTTTTCGTAAAATGGCGAAGCAACATACACACAGCTATTTGACGTTTCCTTCCTGAAATAACAGACAAAAAAACTTTCCTTGTAACATTATTCCTTTTATTATTGTATCCCGACTTCAAAGACCAAATTTGGTCCTTCGTAGAAATACGTTCCATTATACTCTTTCCGGCCTTTCATCCCAATTATTATCTATACCTACATATCACTCATATCAACCTTTGACCTAGACTTAATTATTATCGTCGTAATTAACGTTGCTACAGTATAATTACATTAATTTCCATACCTCATTAGGAGGTATGGGTAACGGAGGGTGTTTTTAAAATAACATGTTAACTTTTGCGGAAGGCCGATGAAAAAATACAGTTTACGGTATGAAACAACTGTTTAATTTACTTCGGAAATGTTTATTATCTTTAGGGAAATTTAACGGAATCGTGACTCGAATGTTGAATACTGTATTTTCATCAAACGCTCGCCCGGCAACGGGGAACGATAGAGCCTTTTTATTGTAATCTTCATCAAATAAAATTTGAAGTCATTTTTAAAACGTGCATGAGTTAATGTTGGATTTCGAGGTTTCATGTCGCTTAACCTTAATTTGGTTCATTTAGATTGAAGCAGATTCACAAAGATTGAGAAGAAGATATAATTTTTCCTCGATTTTAGTTTTTTTGACGGTTACACCGAGGTCGAATGAGAAAAGAATTGTAGTCATTCGTGCTATGTCCGTTTTTGATCTACAAAAAGATAATTTCTCCTACACTTGAAAAAATTACAGACTTAGTATGCACTTTCAGACGAGTAATAATAAAATAATGTATACTCAGGACAAATGTAACAGGACTTAGTATAAATCACTTATAATTTTACATACGTATGTATATATCCATCGCTATATCTAAGCAAACATCACCGAAACGCATTTGAGAGCCCTAAAAAGTATTCGCTCAAGGTTTTTCTTCGTTGTGTTGACGAGACGAATAGACGATCTTATTCAGCCCTGTCGAAGGTATGACGTGTGAATTATTCATAGAATATTTTATCTTTTCAGTGCGAACAGGGAATCATGTATGTTTTAGGGAGTTGATACTCGGATCACGGCATTTTCTGTCTCAATGAAAGAGCCTAGGAGTTTCAATAACGCTTTTGTTTTTTTTTTTGGATTGAGCAGTTTTAGAGTTAATATCTTCTTGAAATTTACGTCTTTATCTACAGAGCTATTAGCATTGATCCAAAAAAACATTTGTGAAATAGTATTTTAATTCAAAATTTAAATTATTTATTAATAATCAAGTAACCTTATATTAAAGTTATAAGACGTAACATAAAAACAGATTCTAGTAGTTTTTCTTTAAAAAATATCTAAAATTGATAATTAATATGCCTTTCATTGTCGACGATACTTATAGTACGAAGTGCCAGTAAAAGCCAAGTTTATAAAAACGTTTGACTTTTATCCTACAATAGAAGAAGACTTCGCAATAGAGGTAAGCTCCTTAAACCCTTAAATATGCGATAGTTCGAGGCAGACGGTACTATTCAAGCTTCACCAGTTGTTGCTACAACTGAATAAATTGTATTTTTTATCTACGGATAAGAAGAAAAAAAAGATTAATACTCGTTGGTCTAGCGGCTGCAAATGCTGAGTATGGTCAATGTCGTGTCCACGGCCGAAGTCTTGGATTCGATTCCCAGGTAGACCAAAGTGTTATTGGATTTTTGAATCGGCAATATTTCAGCGGTAGCTTGGAGTCTTGTGGCCAGTTGATGACAATAGGCTAGCCCTCTAAATCTAAATGGAAATTTTTCTGTCCTAAAAACTTAAAACATGACTACCAAAATATGGGTTAACTATAGGTACCTACATCTCTGCCTTAAACTTTGGGGAGAGCAGGAGTGATGTTATGCTAACAGAACATTAGGACAAAAAAATGTAAAATCTTTTTTTAGAAAAATGATTCGAGGTTTTACAGAGATAACACCGCGAGAAAAAAAACACTCTTCCATCATTCAAATTCTTAGAAATTTTAAGATAAACAACAGGTAAAAGAAAGTTACTGGTTCGCTTCCTTTTAAACCGCCTTTAGGAAAAGGAGCTCTTTGACGCGTATTTTTTTTTTGTATTCTGACTGTGCCGAGATTTCTAATTAAAAATAATTCTATTTTAGTTTTTAAGTGGGTGTTATTCTGGTATCTGAATAGAATTGTGAACTTAACTTATTACTTAAAGCCGCTTCTAAATTTATTATTATAGACTTCATCATCTACCAAACCAGCGCTGTACGTTTTTTTTGTTTTTTTTTTTATTAAAAGTTTATTTGTAATATAATTTTACTGCATTGTTAATTAACGCAGTTTGTATTTAAATGTCTCAATTTTTTTTTGTGGTTCTTATTAGGTGTTTTGAATATAAGTCACTTTAACCATTTTCTTTTTGTGTGTTTTGTCCTGTGCGGGCTAATAAGTACTTTCTCTTTCTTTTACCAATATTGTTTATACAAGTAGTTTTTGTACAAGTTGGTTTGAGGATCTACAGAAAATCTTGTACCGGACCAAAAACTTTTTCTCCGAGTCAAGGTATTCCTTCTTTTTCAACACGACAAAAATCAGTCTCAACCAATAAATAATAAAGGCCACCCCCCAATGTTTAGCTCGTTATCGTGATCGGGTATTGCAACAATGCCTTGGAAGCCTTCCAAACGCATCATGAACATCATAATTTTCAACTGGCAACGACGTCGCTTTTTAGCCTCGCTGACAATTATTGCTCTATTTTAAAAGTTAGCTGAACAAGTCAATTTAGGTGCGGTTTTTCAGTCGATTATGCGTTTTTTTTCACAAAAGCGTCTGCAAAAATATATATAAATTCGTAAGCGACAGCTAAAATAGTTTTAAGTTTCTATTTACCAACACAAATTGTATTTAATCATAGTCCAGTAATACTAAAGATTCCGGCTTTCGATAAAAATGAGTGACTATTGCGTAGGTAATTGTGCGACCGATTGCTTTGATTCAGGTATGAGGTTAACATAATCATTATTTTTCCATGAATTTGTCGTTTTAATGATTTCTATGATTGTATAGGCTTCACCAAAGCTTGTAGTGGCTACAACTTATATCTCTACTGGAGATCCATCTCCTTTTTTTAAATCGGTTACAAATATGTAGAACAAGATTTCATAAAATGTTATCAAATTTACATCATCACCATTAATAATAATAATAATATCTTGGGACAACCAACACACCGCCATCTGATCCCAAACTAGGCAGAGCCTGTACTATGGCAACCAGACAACTGATAAACATACTTATATATTTCTAAATACCATGTCATCATCATTTTCATTGTTTGCTATTGTTGTTGACTGCCTCGTTGGTCGAGTGGTCGCAAGTGCGACTGCTGAGCATAAGGTCCGTGGTTCGATTCCCAGGTCGGGTAAAGTGCTATTGGTTTTTTCCATCAGGAATTTCTCAGTAGCAGTCACGAAGTCTGGATTTATGCTCGTTTGATGGCAATAGGCTCGCCCCCTATTCATCGTCTGCCTAACCTTATCCCAACTATGTTGGAGTCAGTTTCCATTCTAACCGGATGTAGCTGAATACCAGTATTTTACATGGAGCGAATGCCTATCTGACCTCCACAGCCCTTTTAGTACTGGGTAATACAATACCCCTTGGTAAGACCGGTTGTCAGACTTTTTGGGCCACTGACTACCTGACGACTGTCAAAGATCTACAAATGAGGAAATATATATATAAGACTGATATATGTACGGAGGAAACTCGGTATGTACCCAGTTTTACCGTACATATATCAGTCTATAACTTGCGCCAAATATCGGGAGTTTCTCAGTATCGTCCAAGATTGTCTAACTTGACATCACGTGCAACAAATATGTCGGGACAACACACAAACTTCAGTAACTTTGTTTAGATTTCTTGTTACAGTCTTGCAACTTTTTGATTGGCTTCTGTTATATCGTATGTCGGCTTAGTTTCGGCTCTTAACGTTGAACACAGATTGGTTTTGTTAATAGTTTCGTTATTTAATTTTAGGAGTAGAAACAAAGAAGACGTAGATAGAAAATAAAAGAACAAGTCCAGATTAAGTAGGTTGTAGGTGTTCGTAGGTAACAAAATCATCATCAATCATCCGGCTCGAAGGACCAAAGAAAGGAATGGTGTGATATCCTCCAGATGTTACGAGGAAAACACGGTGTGAATTAGTATAGTGGACTGTATTACAAGATTTTAACTAGGAGAAAACAAAAACAAACGGTTAGATAAATTCGAAAAGGCGAGAATGAGATAAGTTGCCAATCGCTCGGTGGACGATGATGCAGTGCTGTGCCGGCCGGGTTGCGCTCGCAGCTCAAGCGCCCCCTCCGCGACCCCAGCTCCCAGCCCCCAGTCGCCCGGCGGCGGCGGTGGCGCGGCGCAGCGTGATATTCTCGACGCGATGCTTCCAGATTTATTGTGCGAACCGCCAACCTGTGTAATTCAATTCCGGTTTCTCTGTGTCTCGATCATTATTATAATATAGATCTCTTCAAAGTTTGAGTGAATTGGTTTCTTCTGGGCAAGCGTATTCCACTCTAGCCCGCGGTAAACCTTCACATCAGGCGAGTTGCGGCCAAACGTAACCTGTTACGTATTAATAAAAAAAAAGAATGATCTAATATTTCGCAAAAAGTTCATTCATTCGGCAAATATTATACTAACAAATTGTTATTCTTGCAATGATAACGTTATAATGGGAAAAAGGCATAAAATGTATGACACTGACATAAGTAACTGAACAGCTTATATCAATCCAGAAAGACAAACTAGAGAACCAGTCAAAAGAGAACATAGCATGACAAGGCATGATAACCACTTCATATCAGGTGGGCAATTGAACTCGGTTTGAAACCAGATGTAATGCAGGATAAGCAATGAGGTTGGTCCCTTTAAACGAGTTGAAAAGGACCTAAGTTTCTGCATATTTCTTTAGCGAAAATAGAACAACAAGAATGCTGCTATAATCGCACAAGTTTGGAAAGTTTCCTGAAAAGAATGCAGTTTATAGGTTTATAAGGAGATCAAGTTAAATAGCTTTTTGTTTGTAGTCGTTTGAGTGAGGAAAAGTGGGTGTACGCCCACTCATTACTCCTACGTCTTGTATCTTAAATAAATGTTATAGCCATTTATTTGAAACGTGAGGTTATTCTGTAGGTTCGTTGTCATCTCTGTTTGAATGGAACAGAGTCTGAGAAGCACATTTTAATTAATAATGCTTCTTCTTCTTTCGCATAAATGGCATCGCTTGTCAAATTACTTGGGCTCCGCAGGTGGCCAATATCGCAGTTTTATGTCGCTTATGTGCAGGTGTATAATACTTCAGCAAGTCAACATAAAATTAGCAAACAGATGCAAAAATTAAAAAAAAAAGACAACGAGATACACAAAATAATGAAAACAACCGTTTATTCTAACTTGGAACAAAATATCAATCACTGAAAGTAACCTAAACGACCACTAATCACAACGAATTCAATTAACACGTAATTATTTACAAAAATAACGAGTAAGTACACAAAATATGAAATAATGAATATTACAGCCCTCTGATCGATATTCCCAACAAAAGTCTCCCGCGACCAGAGCCAATAGGAAGTTGTCACTCTTTGCCATAGAACTAACATGTGCTACGTAAAACCTAATTTCTTCCTAACAATATATATTATTGTCACTTACGGGATATCTAATGTGATCCAACCCGCGATCATGGCGCTTGCAACAGAGTCGAAATATCGGGAGCTCTAAATAACAAACAATCATGGAAGATATAAGTAACAGTATAAGTTTAGTTTTAAACCGTGAAAGCTTAAACAGGACTTCAGAAAGTCGGCAATAATACACACACACGTACACATACTTTGAAGATTCATTACACGACAACGTTCATACGCGCGGTCGGGCGACGACCTAGCAAATTATATTGACGGTGCGCCGCCACGCGGACGAGGGGTGTTAGGCCGCTGCCTCGAATTTTGCGGGCAGCGGGGCGGCGGCGGCGGCGGCGCGGGAGCGGCAGGATCTTATGCGTACATTTGAATGGACCGGTTCTCGAAAACAGCGGCGCGGGAGCGGGCAACGAGCGGGCCACTCCAGTCAAGCGGCGCCAGTCGAGCGGTGCGCGCCAGCCAAGCGGCGCCAGTCGAGCGGTGCGCGCCAGCCAAGCGGTCGCTGCCTCGAATTTTGCGGGCTTGACTGGAGTGCACCGCTCGTTGCCCGCGCCGCTGTTTTCAAGAACCGGTCCATTTAAATGTACGCATAAGATCCTGCCGCTCGCGCGCCGCCGCCGCCGCCCCGCTGCCCGCATGATTTGAGGCAGAGGCCTTATAGTGTGAGACTCAATATAATGCAAGCATTTTAAACCTTTAAGAGTTAAACCTGTTTGGAGGTCATGATCACACTTGTATTATCACGTTTCCGCAGTAAAAGTTCCAAAAATATATAAAGTTATAAAATACAACTTCAAAACAACTAAACAAATTGTCTAAACTTTTATTGTATACGATTCAAATAGCGTTTCAAAAAACTTTGCCAAGCCACAATCAGATTTACTAGAACGAGTTATATGTGCATTTTTTGGCAGCACGCGTTTTTTCTAAACAAAAACCCGTTTTGTGAGGACTGTACTCACTAGACGGGTTAGCTTTGACTTCTTTTACGATATTAGTTTCTTGTATTGGAAGACTTTCTAACCTCTGGCCACAAGCTACATGCTCAAGCGTCGTACGTCCTGCGACAGAGATTGCTAAAAAAAACCAACAAAAAAGTTTGCTTAAACTGGCCATACACGATAGGTTAAAAAAGAAAGAAAGACATTTATTTTGCACAAGTCACAAGTGCACACATTATATAACAAAAAAAAAATTACCATCTGACAGCGTAGAGGAGGAGTTTTTCGATGCCCTTTTATAGTTTGTTGTTAGTTTATCTATTTTAGTTTAATAGTTTTTAATTATCAATGTAAAAAAAAAGCTTAAAAAAAAATTATGCATGTACAGTTTTGCCTGTATAGTCAAACTGTGCAGGTGTGCATGAACGTGTGAAGAAGAAAACCGTACACTTCTCATCATGGCCTGTACAGTGCACAGTGTACATGCAACCTAGTATATTTATATTTTTTCCGCTTGTGCCTGCGTCGTTGCACCACGAGTGCGCAGGCATAACCGAGTGTATGTGGCAGGTCGCATGCATAGTTATTTTCTATTTTTTTATAACAAGTAATAAACCCACTAAAGCAACCATTATGTCATGTGATGCCATGCTTGCAAATGAGCCTACCGACATGCTGGCACCGTGACGCGATACAAGTGACGCTCGCGCGTATTGCCTGATGGAAGTCGTGTCGCAAATTGCAACGCCTGTGGTCATGAACAGGCCGCTATTGAAGTTTGTTGGAGACCTCATACAAGGCTTGAAGTAGCCTGCATGTGCATACAGCTCGTTAAATAAAACTTGTTCAGCGGTTACCGGAATCTTGGAGTTGTTTGCGGATATGTTTACCTTGAGCACAACCACAGCGAGAATAAAAGAAGATTTTAGCTGAGCATTTGGAAAAGGAAAAGTGTTTGTCTCAAAAAAGATAGCTATAGGTTCATGGTGTCGCTGTTTATACATTATTGGCTCTCTCTCTTAAAGAGAGGAGGCCAGTAGGCCAACTGAATGGATTTAATAGGCTGATCATCAGCCTATTAAATCCATTACTACCTACTGGCTAGACGCACAGAGACATATTTTGCGGATAGATGAGAAAAAAGTCAAAAGTTTTTCTGCCAAGCGATATAATTACGGAATCCTCGAGATCACCTTTCAGGATTCATTACAGATAACCCACGTTGATCGTATGCTCCAAAAATTTACCGTAAACTATAAATCGAGAACTGAGTGGTAAATACCGTCACAGAGGGAATCTAGTTCTTCTTGGATTTTGAATGACGAATGATTTGATCTGATTTGTATAATTCTAAAGAGTCCTAAGCACAACAATACCTATGTTGTTTCTTAAATGCTTAGTTGACATTTTCCCGAGACCCAAGGGCTGGCTTTTACTTTGGCCAGAGGCTAAGCATTGCCATACAACGTGGCAATGCTACCAGTCTACCCTTGTAGTCTTACCCTGTACTACTGTGTACTCTTGAGGAGTTTTATTGCGTATTTTTTTTTAGTTTATTGTTAAATTAGTTACTTTAATTTATAAATGTATATAATATTGTACGCAAAGTAAATAATATCTCCTTTTGTTTCTCTCTTAATATCTATCAAAGTTTAAACTTTCTGCATAAACAACGAATCAACATCAACGAAACAGCACCAACTTTATTCAAACACCACACCGAAAAATAGTGAGAAATACTCTTTAGTTTTTAACAGTGGAAGCTGCAGACAATGTTGTTCAAATACTGTCGTTCCGCAACTCTTGCTTCGTTAGCGACCACGTCCTGAATCACGGTGCACCCGCGAAATAAAGTTGCCACAGCAAAAATAAGCTTTTGTATATGTTTTTATGTTTACATCGTGCAAGTTGGCTGCATAATGTTTTGTCTGTAAATCTGCCTGTGTTCTTTATGGGGTCGGGTGTTTTATTAAAATGTTCTGGGTTTAATCATTTTTGTTAGGATATTTTTATTGATATTTTTTTATGACGGGTTTATTTTGTGGCGCTTATTACTTATACGTGAGTTATAATAATTTAGAAAACAAGGTTTGTGTTTACATCTCACATGTTGATACTCTTCTAAATGAACTACATATAGTTTCCTTTAATTTTAGAATCTGCTAAAATCACCATGTTCATCTGCCTAGCCTTTTCCCGACTACGTTGCAGTCGTAGATCTTTTTTTGGATATGAGCTCGTTTGATGGCAATAGGCTCGCTTCCAATTATACCTTCAACAAACTGGTGAAATGTTGATATACGAGTAACCTGAGGCACAACTCTGCCTACATCTTCGGGACTACTGGCGTGATGTTATGTTATTTCTAAAAACATCGTATTTTTTCAGCTCTACGCACAACGCAACTTTACGATACGATACATCAAGAGTTGCGCCCATTAGCGGCATTTCTAAACGCCGTCCATATTCTACGTGCCGGTAAGGAGCGTCACGTTGTCGCGATTATCACGCTGTACCCGAATGTTTCCAATTCACCCTAAATGCCGTTTAAAGGGCGATTATTTTTGTTTGCTTGTTTTTTTTTTTAGGTAATGTGAAGCTAGCTGGCAACTCACCCATTGCAGGGTTCGTGACATACAAAAAAGGCCCGAATATTTTCATATTCACATTAGATAACAAATGATGGTCTTAAAATTATCAAAAAATACTGGCCAATTGCGAATCGGACTCGCGCACAAAGGGTTCCGTACCATTATCTATACAGCATAAGACAAAACGGCAATGTTGCAAAAAATCGAAAAACAAAAAGTAATCAAAAATAAACCCAATCAGCTGATAACATGAAAGTAACGCTATTGTAAAACCGTTTTAGCGATGACCGCAAAGGAATAGGAGTGAACTGGAAAACATAACACTGAACAAGGAAAATTACAGGAACAAAACACCCGAACTGTGAATAGAGGCTGCGGAGCGCAAAATTGATTGAATTTTAAACTTTCGCTACCAACTCGTTGAGTTGGGCTGTGAAGTGAGCGGGGCTAGGGATACATTTGAGAATTATTTGGATAGAAAATGTAATGATGATGATTAAATTAATGAAGTCTAGAATATTCATACATTAAACCTAGTTTGTGTTCGAAAGAGATACCGCGGCCCTGGAACACAAAGGGCAATGAAAGAACATGGATGGGTTTTAGTCAGTACAAGTCTGACACTCCCTTCCGCTCCGCTCAGAGCGGGAGGGTTCATTTTACGACTTCCCAAAAAAAAACAACCCTACCTAATAGTTCAGTTATGTTTAAGTCCCATATCGTGGCAAACATATTGCCATCAACTGAGCACAGATCCAGGCTCTGTTGTCTCTTCGTGTTTGTACTCTCCGTGGCTGCTACTGAGAAGTTCTTTATGGAAAAATCCACGCAACAACACAACACTTTCCCCGATCTGGGAATCGAACCCAGGACCTCATGCTCAGCACTCGCGCTTGTGACCACTCAACCAACGAGGCAGTCATACATACATGACATGACATACATGACATGGTGATGACATAGTACAATAATTTATTTCGGTTTTACCAGTAAGTTTATATAAGGCACGCTTTGAAGTTATTTTTTGCACTCAATTATTATAGTTTCACTCTGTAAATATCGTTTCTTCTTATAACTTAAGATAATATATTGAAGGTTAAGGTCTGACTTGACTAGTTTTCATATACGAATTATATTATAGCCTTTGCAAGTTCTAAAGCTGTCAGTTCCTATTTTATTCTTCCGAAAATATTCCTAGCTGGTAGAAACTAGGCATCAAACATAGAGCTCTTGCATGACTGTTTTAATAGGTAGGTACTTAATAATAATTCGTATATGAGAACTAGTCAAGTCAGACCTTAAGCTTCAGTATAGGTATTATCTTAAGTTATAAGATTAAATGATATTTTAAGTTGTTAGAAAAATATTTTAGGTTGTTAAAAATAAATTTCAGGACTGACCATTGAAGTTGACATCTATTTAGATCTCACTTACACATACTCGGTACATATAATAATATTGAACTTGGCTCTCATTTCACATTTATGTTTTTGATGGGATCTACGTATCAGTGGACAGGTAACACAAAAAAAAACAAATATTTATACATTCTACATCGACAGCCGTTTTAACAGCCACACTCTTAGACCTGTTGGCTTCCGCCACGAACAGTGGAGTTAATTACCTAACTCTCGCTTTGAAGCCCGATAGATAACTTGTAGTATGGGATGTACTTTAAAATCTTAAATGTAGTTGTTTAACTTTCGCGTTCCAGCGTACGAGTATATTGAAACTTTGGAGAATTTTAAATAAGCAATCTGTAAGTATATGATGTTGGGACTCTTTGTGTTTATGTTTTGGGTTGTTTGTTATATATTATGTGTGTGTTACCGGTGTGTTATGTTTCGTGGTATAAAAGTTATGATTATGAGTGTGGTGAAAATAACGTCATCGTCGAAGAAATGAAGCATTCTTAAATGAAGTAAGGGTGAATGTGATCGTGGCTATGATTGAATTTTTGTAGTAGCCTTTATAAACAAACATAACTATTTTAGCGTAAGGTATATACAGTACCCTGCCAGGGCTGCGGGCTGTTCGAAAGAGATACCGCGGCCCTGGAACACAAAGGGCAAGGAAGGAACATGGATGGGTTTTAGTCAGTACAAGTCTGACACTCACTTCCGCTCTGCCCAGAGCGGGAGAAGTAATTTGATGATTTCCCATCCGTAAAAAAAAAAAAAAAAGGTTATAGTTTGTAGCTTGAATAGATAATAATGATATTATAGCTTAAAATAACTAAAAAAACACGTTTTATAATGACGACAATTTATTTCTCGTATTAGCGATACCCATATCATGGGAATGCATTTACATATTATACTACATTTACAGCTATAATTATACTACAATAGTAAAAAATATATGTACAAGTAAAAAAAGGTTACAGGGTGTCAAAAAATTCGTCACATCGCTGTCAACAGAAAAAGTACCCAGAAGGCTGGCCGCATTGCCACGTTGGCAAAGAAAAAAAACTAACTAAACTTTAGGAGTCCGCCATATTGGATTTAAAATGACGTCACTTAGCTAGCCAAACATGTATGTAAAGTTTCAGCTCAATCGAAAACCGGAAAGGGGGTCAAATTTAACTTCTAAGATTTTTTTACAGAGTTAGATACAGGTAAAGCCAATAAAAGTGTGTTAGTAAATTATCCGTTGAGTTGTCTGTATTGATCGATTTTAGCACAAAAAATAACGCACACAAAGATTGACCAAACATTCCACTCTCAAACAAAAGCTACCTTTTACCAACCAAACAAAGAAAATCACCAACCGTAATCCTCTTCTAAGTAGAAAAGTAGAAATCAGAAACACCAGTAATTGAACTAAAAAGGATTGAACGAACTAGCACTATCCATTAGTAGTGAGGGATCGCGATTGTCTTTGCCTCAGTCTTTCACTTGCAAGACTAAGTGCTTGGAAGCACAAATGGTGAGCGATGCTGTAGTCGTTAGCAAAGGTGATTTTATGTGGAAGGATTGGCGATATGTTGTGAGATTTGTGGCGTGGTTTATTTTGTAGTAAATTGCTAAATAAGTTTATTTTTAAGTCTTTTGTAAAACCTTATTTGATTTTTACAATAAAAAACTGTGGACGGTTGAACTGGAAGTCAAGTTTAACATAAAGGGTGCATGTAAAAAGACTCTTAACAAAGCCGAAAGGCACTTGTTCTCCCTGTCATTGCAATCATTTTTTTGTTCTAGTCCATACCTTGGAACCTTCTAGTTACGGAGATATTTTGGGTCAAAGTTCTAACTTTTCACAAGTTTTTTTTAATACATGTTTTAAATGTATTTTTTTTACTTAAGACACCTTCACGACCCCCGTACTATTCAATCCATCCATCAGCACAATCTTTTGAATGCGTTACATTGAGTCCTACCGTAAAATGTAAATTTTCACCCCAAAAAAAAAGTCACACGGTCTAGCTATACTCCCTCTAATAGAGGCCTGTATCCCAGCAGTCCAAGCACAACATTACAGGCTGTGTATTATATATTTCAGTGCTGACCTTCTATCATAAGCAAGAGTGATCTCTCTACGATTATAACTAAAATAATCATTATGTATATTATCTTATTTTCGCTATCTGACAATAAGCTTGTTGCTTTATATTTTCAAGAGTGTATTAAAGCTATAAAAGAACAGCTTCCGAATAATAAACACTATTTGCATGTCAGGTTGTCAGGATTTATTCCAGGCTCATACATCATGTGGGCAGAACATGGGTTTTGTGCAATGAAAATAAACTGAGTACGATACACTGTCTCTATGAAACTAAAAACTTACTTGAAATTACACTTTAACACGGGGCAAAGAATCGGGCACAGTTCCAGGACGTCTCAACTCCGCTGCGATCAGACACTGAATGACGTCCCAGAGTTGAGCTGTGAACATCAGGGCTCTGTAGAAGCACGCTGTGGTGTTGATAGACTTGTAAGTCGCGTGATGTCACCACTGGTACGCTTGCGATTCATTTTATATCTATACCAATGACTGGATGCATAATGCATAATATATGTTTGTACAATGTACAGAAATGGTGTGATTTTTTCTCTTCCAAAAACATTACAACAAAATTCAGAATTACAAATATTCCGCGACCGTCGTAATCGAAAACTCAATTATCATTTCGTAAATATAAATATAAAACTGAACAAATGGACGTCACAGCTGAATCAACCGTCCCAGGAGAAACGAAATGGCGAAGAAATTATTCACAATTTGCCAACGTTACCGTGCAAGCAATGAATGCTTTTATTTGACAAGAACAAGATTTATTCGCTTTTGTCTAGAATGAGTAGAGCTGAGCTGTCAATGGCTGAGGAGATAGGTGAAAGGTAGTTGGGATGTTTTAATAATGAAAAGATAGTATTCGGATGATTAAATTCTTGCTTGCATGTGTGATGAAGCTTGTCGAGTTTGATTGCAGTCAGAAGTTATTGGTATGAGGCACGGAATATTAAATATTGAAAAAATAATAACGAAGCTTATTTCATAGACCAAAATATTTCCAGAGAGTTGATAAAATCCCATTAGGTTTCTTTTCCTGATGTAAAATAAATTTATCTAGGTACCTGGGTACAAGTTTAATTTACCCCATGCATTTTAAACTCAACAGAACGGATGGTTGCTGGGGCCGTAAAGTTTTGGAATGGCAACCGCGAACTGGAAGACTTTGCGTTGGAAGGCCTCTCACTAGGTGAACCGATGACCTGGTGAAGGTTACAGGGATCCGCTGGATGCGAGTCGCATGGGACCGGTCAATGTGGTGACACTTTGGGGAGGCCTATGTCCAGCAGTGGACGTCTTTCAGCTGAAATGATGACGATGATGATGATTTTAAACTCATACTCAAGAGTATTTATTTCAATTAGACCAATACAGGCACTTTTGAATGTCAGAAAAACAAAGAAGGCTAAGCTACAGTCACAGACACAAGGCATAATAACTTGTGAAAGTACGGCAGTTGCCCATTCCAAAGGGTAGATCTCTATGGAGAAGAACGGGCAAGAAACTCCATGGACACTCTTTTCAATCAAAATATTGTTACAAAATCTTGATTACATCATTAATGTTGAGATTATACATATATGTGAGAACGATGTAGAAATAAAATCATTTGGGATTCTTCGGGAAAACACTGAATTTTAACTAAGAACACGAGTAGGACGAATATCCAGTTTATTAATTTAATGTTGTAGTAATCAAGTAATTAAAATGCAATCAATTGAATTTGATGACTTTATCGTTGATGTAATCAGCATTTTACTGAAATATGGGTAGTACTGCGCGGAGAGGTGAGCGCCGTTGTATAATATTTCATGTAAAAAATTATAAAATGCGATGACTGCGCCGCGTACGGCTTCTAAGGTTCGTCTAGGTACGCCTCCATCTTTAAAGGACTTTAATATTGAATAACGACTTGAATAATCGTTTCGCACATAGCATTTATGAATTTAAAAGACTTTACAAATATCTATATCTGTGATATTAATTTTAACGAAATTGCTATATAAGACTACATTTTTTATTTGAAAATCGATTCAAATTTTGCTGATTTCACTTTGCGCGTTCGTTCTAGATCGGCAATTGCAACGTGCAATATGACACAATGTGTTTTTAAACCAGTGAACCAGTGAATTAAGTAAAAACTGCACATTCGTGAAAAACATCAGTACTATAACTGCTGATGTCGGAAAGAAATTAAAACTTATCCCCATTTATCTGGTGTCGACGTCGTGCGTATACTATACTGTATCATAGAGCAACAAAACACTGAAGATGCGACACTCAGGTGTACCTTTGATGCTTGCAGGTCATCATCATCATTATTTCAGCTGAAATACGTCCACTGCTGGACATAGCCGAGGGGCTATGTCCAGCAGTATGATACTTGGGAGGGGTCCCAAGTACGACCACATTGACTGGTCCCATTTCGCATCCAGCTGATCCCCACTACCTTCACCAGGTCATCGGTCCACCTAGTGGGAGGCCTTCCAACGCAACGTCTTCCGGTTCGCGGTGTTCGCTCGTGCTGGTATCGCTGGAATAATCATCGATTAACCACCCACCATCCTGCCACGAACCAAGACGGGGTTAGTTATAATCAAAGGTCTAGCTTAGAATTAGTAATTACGAGTACACTGCATGTTCATTAGGGTGGAGCGTCAAAATATTTCTTTGGTCATGGTCTCATGGACCACGAAAAAAAATGATGATAAAAATATTCGGACTTACTTGAAGCCCTCTTACACCTGAAAAACGTATGCAAAATGCAACTCAATTCTGAAACTAGAAAAAAAATTGACGTTCCTTAATGTTTTTTTGTGCTCCGTATCTGTGTGTGTAAGCGACGATACAAACTTGAGTTTGTTTAGGGTCACATAACTGTTACACTGCAAATACGGATAGTGCTTTTTATATGGCTTGATCTCTGTCGCTCAGTGAAACATTATAATATCTGTGGTTTCTCACAGTTTAAGACCGGTTCACTCACCGGTTCAGTCACTTAGAGCGGTTTCGAACTAGCGTATATTGTAGCATATATAAACGCGTATTGGGTAACGCGCTTATACGCGCGTCAAGCTGTTCAAAACCCCAAACGCGTGTATACGCGCTCATTCTGGCGTGAGTAGGTGCGCAGAGAGGTGTCTCTCACTTATGCGAGATTATAAGCACTTTAACGCTCGTACGAATTGCGTGTGTGACAAAAGGCGCACGTGTAGGCAAGTATACACGCATCATTTGATTGGCCTGTTGGTCTAGTGGTTAGTGACCCTGACTACTAGGACGGAGGTCGTGGGTTCGATTCCCACACAGGACAAATCTTTGTGCGATGAGTACGATTATTTGTTCTGAATCTGGGTGTAAATTTATCTATAATATGTATGTATTTAGAAATATATAAGTATGTTTATCAGTTGTCTGGTTGCCATAGTACAGGCTCTGCCTAGTTTGGGATCAGATGGCAGTGTGTTAGTTGTCCCAAGATATTATATTATATTATTATATTATATCCACAAACGATCTTATACGTGCCGACTATACGCTAATCTGAAAAAACCCAGAATGCGTTCGGAAGCGACACATCTATGTCGCTTCTGTACTTTTTAAATTCTATGACTGTAGTTTTTGCTAATCGCACCATACAAGTTTTAATTGCCAAGTGGTCACGTGTAAACTTATCTAACGCGGTTTTGTTAGAAAATAGTTCGCTATACACATGAATTGTTTTAAATTAATACTGTAAATAGTTGGTGACGCAACGTTGAGTAATTAAAGTCTTTAATTCGTTTGATATATTTTGGGTTGGTAGGTGCTTTTGTAGTTTAGATAAATTATATTATGGTATATATGGTGGTTCGTAGGTAAAGTCTATTAAAGACCTTGTTTTCGATTGTGATGTTAATAGACTTAAACTTGATTAGCTATTAGTTATTGATGAGCTAGTCTTTCAAAGTTGTAAAAAAAATGATGAAATGCATGTGCCTACCTATTAAAGATTTTTCAGACGTTTCAGTTTATATAAAAGAAACCAGATGAAATACAAAAATGAACTAAACGTGAAGCGTCTGATATTTATTTAATCTATAAAAACCTACCTACCAAACTTGTAATCGAAGCATCGAAGCGTTCCGTCCGCCGTGTTTACTTTCAATTAAACTAAAAACAATAGAACGCTAGCATTCAATAAATGATTCATTTATTCTCTGATTACACTGTGAATTCATTTATTCACTTTTTAACAATTCAGCTACACATAAAACGTTCACAGGAGATTAATACTTAATCAACAAAGTTTGCTTAATCCAAAAGTAGAGATACGTTATAAGTCATGAGGCATACATGTACGGTGTAAATATTGTATGAGTTTTAGCCCGAAATTGTTTGTGTTTGAGGTGAATCGTTGCCAGTCTGACTAACTTCTTCAGAATAGGTAGGTATACACATCACATCATCAGTCTATAATGTTCCCACTGCTGGGACACAGGCTTCCTCTCTATGAGAGGGAATGGGCTATAATCTACTACGCGAGCCCAGTGCTGATTGGTAGATGTCACACGAATTTTTGGTTCTAGGACATGCAGGTTTCCTCACGATGCTTTCCTTCATCGTTTTTGAGAGCAGTGGTGATGAAATAAATTACATAAAGTAATGCGCCTGCCTGGGTTTGAACCCACGACTTACTATTCGTAAGTCTGGGTCGCTTACACTGGGTCACCACTCTGCTCTGGGTAGGTATACATTAGATATTTATTTTGTCAATCATACTTCTTTCAAACCACTATATCAGAGAGATGAGTACCAAAAGAAAAGGAAAGATAACATAACAGAGCATAACATTACGCCTTTGTTCCTCAAAGGGTTAGACAGAGACATTTCGCCAGTTACGTTTTTTAAGTTCCATGCAGGGACTGAAGTCGTAAAGGGGAGCGAGCCTATTGCCATCAAGCGGGCACAATTCCAGACATCGTGGCTACTACTAAGAAATTCCTGATGGAAAACCCCAATAATACTTTGCCCGACCAGAGAATCGAACCCAGGACCTCATGCTTAGCAGTCGTGCTCGCAACCACTAGACAAAAAAAAATAAACTTATATCTCAGGCTTCGATACTACAAGTTTTACTGACCTTCATACAAAGATGGGATACTCAGAAATTCATGATGTTTTGAAAAAGAATATATGTAGAGTTTTTATAAAGCATTAAAGGCATAATTATATATATTAAGCAACCTGTAAGTCAAACCTTTTTTTTTTTTTACGGATGGTAAATCATCAAATGACTTCTCCCGCTCTGGGCAGAGCGGAAGGGAGTGTCAGACTTGTACTGACTAAAACCCATCCATGTTCCTTCCTTGCCCTTTGTGTTCCAGGGCCGCGGTATCTCTTTCGAACAGCCCGCAGCCCTGGCAGTCATCGGCCCTTGCGCCCGGGCCCCTCCCTGTTTGCTGACATCTCTTTGAGGCGCGCGTGGAACACGAACGCGCCGTCTACACGGCCTGTCGTCAAAAGACGGACGGACGGCGAGCTAGCCCATTACTCATCGTCCACAGGTCCGCGTCTACGGTGGCCGGAAGCCACCGCGTGACCCCCGACGCCCGAGGCGTCTCCCGCGGCGGCTGGGACGAAAAACATTACAACAAAATTCAGAATTACAAATATTCCGCGACCGTCGTAATCGAAAACTCAATTATCATTTCGTAAATATAAATATAAAACTGAACAAATGGACGTCACAGCTGAATCAACCGTCCCGGGAGAAACGAAATGGCGAAGAAATTATTCACAATTTGCCAACGTTACCGTGCAAGCAATGAATGCTTTTATTTGACAAGAACAAGATTTATTCGCTTTTGTCTAGAATGAGTAGAGCTGAGCTGTCAATGGCTGAGGAGATAGGTGAAAGGTAGTTGGGATGTTTTAATAATGAAAAGATAGTATTCGGATGATTAAATTCTTGCTTGCATGTGTGATGAAGCTTGTCGAGTTTGATTGCAGTCAGAAGTTATTGGTATGAGGCACGGAATATTAAATATTGAAAAAATAATAACGAAGCTTATTTCATAGACCAAAATATTTCCAGAGAGTTGATAAAATCCCATTAGGTTTCTTTTCCTGATTTGAAATAAATTTATCTGGGTACCTGGGTACAAGTTTAATTTACCCCATGCATTTTAAACTCAACAGAACGGATGGTTGCTGGGGCCGTGGAATGGCAACCGCGAACTGGAAGACTTTGCGTTGGAAGGCCTCTCACTAGGTGAACCGATGACCTGGTGAAGGTTACAGGGATCCGCTGGATGCGAGTCGCATGGGACCGGTCAATGTGGCGACACTTTGGGGAGGCCTATGTCCAGCAGTGGACGTCTTTCAGCTGAAATGATGACGATGATGATGATTATAAACTCATACTCAAGAGTATTTATTTCAATTAGACCAATACAGGCACTTTTGAATGTCAGAAAAACAAAGAAGGCTAAGCTACAGTCACAGACACAAGGCATAATAACTTGTGAGAGTACTGCAGTTGCCCATTCCAAAGGTTAGATCTCTATGGAGAAGAACGGGCAAGAAACTCCATGGACACTCTTTTCAATCAAAATATTGTTACAAAATCTTGATTACATCATTAATGTTGAGATTATACATATATGTGAGAACGATGTAGAAATAAAATCATTTGGGATTCTTCGGGAAAACACTGAATTTTAACTAAGAACACGAGTAGGACGAATATCCAGTTTAGTAATTTAATGTTGTAGTAATCAAGTAATTAAAATGCAATCAATTGAATTTGATGACTTTATCGTTGATGTAATCAGCATTTTACTGAAATATGGGTAGTACTGCGCGGAGAGGTGAGCGCCGTTGTATAATATTTCATGTAAAAAATTATAAAATGCGATGACTGCGCCGTGTACGGCTTTTAAGGTTCATCTAGGTACGCGTCCATCTTTAAAGGACTTTAATATTGAATAACGACTTGAATAATCGTTTCGCACATAGCATTTATGAATTTAAAAGACTTTACAAATATCTATATCTGTGATATTAATTTTAACGAAAATGCTATATAAGACTATATTTTTTATTTGAAAATCGATTCAATTTTTGCTGATTTCACTTTGCGCGTTCGTTCTAGATCGGCAATTGCAACGTGCAATATGACACAATGTGTTTTTAAACCAGTGAACCAGTGAATTAAGTAAAAACTGCACATTCGTGAAAAACATCAGTACTATAACTGCTGATGTCCGAAAGCAATTAAAACTTATCCCCATTTATCTGGTGTCGACGTCGTGCGTATACTATACTGTATCATAGAGCAACAAAACACTGAAGATGCGACACTCAGGTGTACCTTTGATGCTTGCGCAGGTCATCATCATCATTACTTCAGCTGAAATACGTCCACTGCTGGACATAGCCGGGGGGCTATGTCCAGCAGTATGATACTTGGGAGGGGTCCCAAGTACCACCACATTGACTGGTCCCATTTCGCATCCAGCTGATCCCCACTACCTTCACCAGGTCGTCGGTCCACCTAGTGGGAGGCCTTCCAACGCAACGTCTTCCGGTTCGCGGTGTTCGCTCGTGCTGGTATCGCTGGAATAATCATCGATTAACCACCCACCATCCTGCCACGAACCAAGACGGGGTTAGTTATAATCAAAGGTCTAGCTTAGAATTAGTAATTACGAGTACACTGCATGTTCATTAGGGTGGAGCGTCAAAATATTTCTTTGGTCATGGTCTCATGGACCACGAAAAAAAATGATGATTGAAATATTCGGACTTACTTGAAGCC
The DNA here is from genome assembly GCA_950005105.1 of Lycophotia porphyrea. Lineage (NCBI taxonomy): Eukaryota > Metazoa > Arthropoda > Insecta > Lepidoptera > Noctuidae > Lycophotia > Lycophotia porphyrea. The sequence goes on from OX465392.1 coordinate 2,030,657, forward strand.
CTCTTACACCTGAAAAAACGTATGCAAATGCAACTCAATTCTGAAACTAGAAAAAAAATTGACGTTCCTTAATGTTTTTTTGTGCTCCGTATCTGTGTGTGTAAGCGACGCGCGACGATACAAACTTGAGTTTGTTTAGGGTTACATAACTGTTACACTGCAAATACGGATAGTGCTTTTTATATGGCTTGCTCTCTGTCGCTCAGTGAAACATTATAATATCTGTGGTTTCTCACAGTTTAAGACCGGTTCAGCCACATAGAGCGGTTTCGAACTAGCGTATATTGTAGCATATATAAACGCGTAATGGGTAACGCGCTTATACGCGCGTCAAGATGTTCAAAACCCCGAACGCGTGTATACGCGCTCATTCTGGCGTGAGTAGGCGCGCAGAGAGGTGTCTCTCACTTATGCGAGATTATAAGCACTTTAACGCTCGTACGAATTGCGTGTGTGACAAAAGGCGCACGTGTAGGCAAGTATACACGCATCCATAAACGATCTTATACGTGCCGATTATACGCTAATCTGAAAAAACCCAGAATGCGTTCGGAAGCGACACATCTATGTCGCTTCTGTACTTTTTAAATTCTATGACTGTAGTTTTTGCTAATCGCACCATACAAGTTTTAATTGCCAAGTGGTCACGTGTAAACTTATCTAACGCGGTTTTGTTAGAAAATAGTTCGCTATACACATGAATTGTTTTAAATTAATACTGTAAATAGTTGGTGACGCAACGTTGAGTAATTAAAGTCTTTAATTCGTTTGATATATTTTGGGTTGGTAGGTGCTTTTGTAGTTTAGATAAATTATATTATGGTATATGTGGTGGTTCGTTGGTAAAGTCTATTCAAGACCTTGTTTTCGATTGTGATGTTAATAGACTTAAACTTGATTAGCTATTAGTTATTGATGAGCTAGTCTTTCAAAGTTGTAAAAAAAATGATGAAATGCATGTGCCTACCTATTAAAGATTTTTCAGACGTTTCAGTTTATATAAAAGAAACCAGATGAAATACAAAAATGAACTAAACGTGAAGCGTCTGATATTTATTTAATCTATAAAAACCTACCTACCAAACTTGTAATCGAAGCATCGAAGCGTTCCGTCCGCCGTGTTTACTTTCAATTAAACTAAAAACAATAGAACGCTAGCATTCAATAAATGATTCATTTATTCTCTGATTACACTGTGAATTCATTTATTCACTTTTTAACAATTCAGCTACACATAAAACGTTCACAGGAGATTAATACTTAATCAACAAAGTTTGCTTAATCCAAAAGTAGAGATACGTTATAAGTCATGAGGCATACATGTACGGTGTAAATATTGTATGAGTTTTAGCCCGAAATTGTTTGTGTTTGAGGTGAATCGTTGCCAGTCTGACTAACTTCTTCAGAATAGGTAGGTATACACATCACATCATCAGTCTATAATGTTCCCACTGCTGGGACACAGGCTTCCTCTCTATGAGAGGGAATGGGCTATAATCTACTACGCGAGCCCAGTGCTGATTGGTAGATGTCACATGAATTTTTGGTTCTAGGACATGCAGGTTTCCTCACGATGCTTTCCTTCATCGTTTTTGAGAGCAGTGGTGATGAAATAAATTACATAAAGTAATGCGCCTGCCTGGGTTTGAACCCACGACTTACTATTCGTAAGTCTGGGTCGCTTACACTGGGTCACCACTCTGCTCTGGGTAGGTATACATTAGATATTTATTTTGTCAATCATACTTCTTTCAAACCACTATATCAGAGAGATGAGTACCAAAAGAAAAGGAAAGATAACATAACAGAGCATAACATTACGCCTTTGTTCCTCAAAGGGTTAGACAGAGACATTTCGCCAGTTACGTTTTTTAAGTTCCATGCAGGGACTGAAGTCGTAAAGGGGAGCGAGCCTATTGCCATCAAGCGGGCACAATTCCAGACATCGTGGCTACTACTAAGAAATTCCTGATGGAAAACCCCAATAATACTTTGCCCGACCAGAGAATCGAACCCAGGACCTCATGCTTAGCAGTCGTGCTCGCAACCACTAGACAAAAAAAAATAAACTTATATCTCAGGCTTCGATACTACAAGTTTTACTGACCGTCATACAAAGATGGGATACTCAGAAATTCATGATGTTTTGAAAAAGAAAATATGCAGTGTTTTTATAAAGCATTAAAGGCATAATTATATATATTAAGCAACCTGTAAGTCAAACCTTTTTTTTTACGGATGGTAAATCATCAAATGACTTCTCCCGCTCTGGGCAGAGCGGAAGGGAGTGTCAGACTTGTACTGACTAAAACCCATCCATGTTCTTTCCTTGCCCTTTGTGTTCGAGGGCCGCGGTATCTCTTTCGAACAGCCCGCAGCCCTGGCAGTCATCGGCCCTTGCGGGCCCCTCCCTGTTTGCTGACATCTCTTTGAGGCGCGCGTGGAACACGAACGCGCCGTCTACACGGCCTGTCGTCAAAAGACGGACGGACGGCGAGTTAGCCCATTACTCATCGTCCACAGGTCCGCGTCTACGGTGGCCGGAAGCCACCACGTGACCCCCGACGCCCGAGGCGTCTCCCGCGGCGGTTGGGACGAGAGGTTCTATCCCTCTCACGCTCCGCTACCTCCTTCGCTAGCATGACTGCTTCGCAGAAGAAGGTGACGGCGTCCCATTCCCTCTCGCTCCGGACCATGGCTTGGACCAGGGCCGGACGCGATAGGTCGCCGCCGCCGATTGCCGCCACGAGGACACGGCGGTGCTCCGCCCAAGCGGGGCAGACCTCCACCGTGTGCTCCACCGTGTCCTCCGGGCACTGTAAGTCAAACCTTAAAACGGAATAAGCTGATTTATCGGCCGTTCTTGTTAAGGTGGGTACTGACCAACGTTACGAGGTGTAATGTAACATATTACACAGCGAGCATTCGTGCAGTCAATACGTCGTGTTACGAGGAAACCAACGAGTAACGAGCCGCTCGTTGCTCGCTTTGAGTGCTCCACCCGGCTGTTGGTTTTTTGGCGAATCCTTTGACTGTTACGCGGTTTAGCTTCCTTCAATGTGGTTGAGCTGAATGGGGCTGATCCATGCGTCATACTCGTGAACGGGCGCTGTCGGTTGGGACTGGTCATCTCTAATCTGCCACGGTTTATTTTAACTACTTACTTTGTTTTTAAATGGTTGATATAATATTTTACTCTGGTCGCTCTTAACGTGCACGTATTTCTACACCTTTCTCACATATATGTATAATCTCAATATGAATGATGTAACCAAGATTTTGTAACAATATTTTGATTGAAAAGAGTGTCCATGGAGTTTCTTGCCCATTCTTCTCTATAGAGATCTACGCTTTGGAATGGGCAACTACAGAACTTTCACAAGTTATTATGCCTTGTGTCTGTGACTGTAGCTTAGCCTAATTGATTTTTCTGACATTCAAAAGTGCCTGTAATGGTCTAATTGAAATAAATGCTTTTGAGTTTGAGTTCAGTCAGAGTTTTGACGAGCATGTTACGCCGATTTTAGAACACAGCGTAACATGCTCGATGCGTAACACGTTCGATGCGGATGTTACATTATACCTCGTAACTTTGGTCAGTACCCACCTTTACTGATTTTAAGGTAAATTATTTGGCCACGGTTTTATTGTACATACACACATTATCTGCTCTGCATAAAAAAAAAAATATAAAAGACTTTCCTGAAAATTGAAAACACTAACGAGCTTACAAGGTGATAATTTCCTTGAATTTTCATCTGCGTTTTTTTTTCGGCGTGATTTTTTTGTAACTATTGGATCTAGGACATTGCATATTCACACAAAGAGAATTTGAATGGTCGAATGTAAACAAGGACATAATACTGTTGACTGCTTTCAGTCGTTTGACATTTTTGTGGCCTAGAATTGACTACTTTGTTTTATTTCAGTCAGTGCTGGTCAACTTTTTACAACATAGATAGGCTGACGATCGCGATGAGTTCATTTTTTGAATTTATATTTTTTGGTTGGTTGGTTGGGAGGAGCTCGGGGCTAAATAATAACAGCCGCTCGGGTCGATCTTTAGGTTAAGCCGTGCTTGCCTAGGTTGGTCCGTGCATGGGTGACAACCCATTACGATGAAAGCACGTAAAGCCGTTGGTCCCGGCTGTCATTTGAAGATCTTTGACAGTCGTTAGGTAGTCAGTGGCCCAAAAAAGGCTGACAACCAGTCTAACCAAGGGGTATCGTATTACCCAGTACTGACTGGGTTGTGGAGGTCAGATAGGCAGTCGCTCCATGTAAAATACTGGTATTCAGCAGCATCCAGTTAGACTGGAAGCTGACCTCAACATAGTTGCAAGAAGGCTAGGCAGATGATGATGATGATGAATGGGTACATTATAAGTTGTGAGTGCTGTTTATTTCTTTCAGACACTTAGCCAAAATAGATTCGTCTTTATTGTGTTGTTAGTGCCTAACCTGGTGTTGAGAGTTTTTATGCCGCCCAAGCCAAGTCAGAGGCCCATCCATGCCTCTGACTTGGCTTTACAAGCCGTCGAGAAATATCTCTCAGGTATACTGGTTTCCTCACTATGTTTTCCTTCACCGAAGCAAGTAATAATAATACAATACGCACATGAATCCGAAAAATCAGAGGTCAGGTATCCAGAGGTCTTGGGTTAGAACTTGAGACCTATGAATTGGCAGTCCGACGGTCACACCACTTACTGCTTCCAAAGGAGCCAAATAAGATGAAGAAAAACCTTTTCAGTTTAATTGCAGAATTAAACATAAAAATAAAGATTTTTTTTCTATTTTTAAATGTTTTTTAACCTCTTGTTTTTTTTATTTTTTAAAATGTAATAAGTAAGTCAGAAAAATGAATAAAGGGAATAATAAGATAAAGGTGATTTTATATTGCAAATATGGGTTACTTGAAACGATGAAATAGAACATATAATAGTACAGCCATATTTTAGCACGTAAGCAAGCAAAAGATTTAAGATGTCATCCTAGAACTAAATACAATTTTAAAATATTAGTAAATTGTGTTATTTTATTTTATTGTCAAACATTTTTGGCAATAAAAGCGATAAACCTATCGTCATCATCGTCATGATACAAATAAATAGACTCCTAAGATTTTAGAGGGTATATCTAAAAATATACCCTCTTACTAAAGCACAGTGCAAGCAAGTAGTCACCGCGTATTTATTGGACCTTGACTACAATAGCACTGAAAGCCTGTTAATTATTTTAAGATAATTGTGTTTTCAGCCTGCCTACCACATCACACACCACACCACACCACACACCACACCACACCACACTATACCTCACCACACCACACCACACTGCACCACACCTCACCACTCCACACCACACCTCACCTCAACACAACACACCACCCCAGACCACATCTTACCATACTTCACTAGTACATACATTCTCAATAATAATTTTAATTTTGTATTTTTTTTTCTCTTTATTTTTGTTTACTGTGTTCTTCTACCAAATGTTAAAATAATTAGTTAGCATACTTGAGATTTAATACCGAAACACTGTTTTTGGGGGGGGCCTGGTAATCTGTGTGACAGGTTTTTCCTAGTGCAGATACCAGTCTCCCACAAAGGATTTATTAGATGTAGTGTCTTCATAAGTATATTTAAGGCGCCTTTGTGGAAGAAAAATAAATGTTTATTTATTTATTTATTATTTATTTATTTATTTATTATTTCTGCATTAGAATCGAAAGTAGGACGATGCCTCTCTATGGAGACAAAGCAAGATCAGACAGCTGACAGCCAGTCACCACGACTTCGGGCTATTCGTGGATTGAAAGTTAGGGATGGTTTCTTTCGCTTCAATATTATGATTTATAAAATTAATAAGTATTTCTAGATCTGCGAAAATAAGAACGCATTACGATGTTAATTCCAGAAGGATGAGTCATGAATTATAATCAAAATAAAGTAATAACTTGCTTTTATCTCTTTGAAATCATTATGAAAGTATATTGATGTTACAGCAAAACACACATTTTAAACAAATATTTCCAAATTAAAATATATTAAATAAAAAAAAAAGTTCTTTGAAATGAATTGAAAACACAACGATGGTGATATTCGTTTCGATATTGATCACCTGTTAAAAGTTTCTTGCACCTCTATTGGTTAACGTTGATGAAAATAGAAAGTATTGTGATTCAAGTTGTATAAGGACCTAAGCACATAAATTCAAACAGTTTGTAACAGGTATAGAATGTTCAATCGTAAGTTAGTAGCGGTGATAGACATAATCCAGAGCATATTGAATATTATAGTAACTCACCGGAGCAATTTTGTGATACTCCTATTTATGGCTCAAACCGGTACTATAAAGGGTGTAAACAGACTCTTAACGAAGCCGAAAGGCACTCATTCTCCCCATCATTGCGATCATTTTTTTGTTCTAGACCATACCTGGGAATCTTCTGGTTACGAAGATATTGGGGGTCAAAGTTCCAACTTTTTCACAAGTTTTTTTTTTAAATACATGTTTTTAATGTAAGATTTTTACTTCAAACACCTCCAGGACCTCCTTACTATTCAATCCAACCATCAGCACAATGGTTTGAGTGCGTTACATTGAGTCCTACTGTAAAACGTGATTTTTCACCCCAAAAAAAAAAGTCATTTCCCAGCACTAATTTTTGCGTAAAGTTACTTAGTTTGATGTACAGAATGCTTGGTAGACGGCTTCGTGAAGAGTCTGTTTACACCCTGTATAGGATGAAAACATCGAACGTCGAATGAACAATATCAGAGGGGCAATTCCCGTGTTTTAGGAGTTTCTAATCTCATATCTAAATTACATCACACAGATTAGAGTACCTTGGAAACAGAAAGGAGAGGCCTTTGGCCAGCAGTGGGACACGATGCAGGCTAGAAGAAAACAAAGATTTCAAACATATACACTAAAAAGCCAGCGGGTACTGCGGGACCCAGCAGTAAAAAACGCTTAACCGCCATTGGGTACTCGAGGCCCCGGGTTTCTTAAATTGACATTATTGACAGTGAAATAAGTGACACTTGACAGTTCAAACAAGGTTTAACTGTGGCTGGCCACTGGATAATGTTAGGTACAATCAATTTAAACTATATTTTTGACAAATATTCGGTATAACTTGTTTCAGAGATGAGATTACGTTTATGACTTGCATATGATTTTTTTTATGTAAGAGAATTGGCCGTTACGAATATTTACTGAATATGGTTTTTTATTTACCGATTCTTAAACCATGGATTCTTAGTAAAATGAATACAATAACGATGATGATGCTTCCAACATCCTCGATCAGTTTTGTTATTTTTTACAAACCTGATAAAATAATTTAACTGTTATTTCAAGCCATAAACAATTTAAAAAAAAAATACATGCAAGCATAAGACCCAAAAATACATCTTAAGTTCTACACAATTCCCCCAATACAAACAAAAGTCGTGAGCAAGGAAGCACAGAAATATATAGTCAAAAATATTTTACTTTTTTCCTACAAGATAAAGTTTCTTTTTCAGGCCTTTTTGACTCAATAGGTTTACCCCATCTGAGGCCCAGCGCAATACCGTCATCGGCTTAAGCGGATTTGATGGATAGGCTTGTAAAGCTGAGATAAAATTAAAATGTCTGCCAACTTATTGATATTTTGTTGGAAATTGTGCTTTATTGTTTTGTTTTAAGTCGCTTTTTGTTTTTCATTTATTTGTCTATTATACAAATAATAACAAACATACAATATTAACAAACTCATGATTTATGAATTGCGTTTTCCCAACTATGTTTAAGTTGGCAATGAGACCAACCGAATGCAGCTGAATACCAGTATTTTACATGGGGCGGCTGCCTTTCTGACAGCTGCAACTGGTTTACAAAATACCCCCTGGTAAGATGGCTACGTCCCATTTGGTAACCTTCCCGTTTCGCAAACTAAACAAAAGACGTGCAAAAAAGTGAAAATAAGTCCCCTTTCCTAACTATTTTATTCTTCATACATTGATTCCCGTTTCGTCAACCATAAATAGGGTATTGTTTTTAAAATTGCAGGCTTCTGACCAGGGACGAACCGTTCTTTCCGAGGGTGTCTTTGGGTGTCTCACTCATCCTCGGTCTGACATCAATAAGTGTAATTTAACCTTCGACCGTATTCGTTTAAGATCTTGTCTTTAAAGTTGTTCTACCAAAAAGGATTATCCCGGTAAGGTACTTAAAAACGGGCTTCAAAATTGAAGATCTCTTTCATTCTCGCAGTCAGATAGAAAGGAGGAGAAGTCTTCAAAAGTGACACTAAATATAGTCATAAAATAGATTGGAACCAGTTATGAAAGCTATAAAGCAACTATTTTTATGACCAATACCAGCATATTACGGCTTAGCTTCTGCAATTGAACTGCAAAGAGATACATTGTACGTTTAACTCGTCTTTGAGAAAGATATTGTATACATTTTTGAACGATTATTAATGAAACTTCATCATTTCAGCCGAAAGACGTGCACTGCTGGACATAAGCGTCCCCCAAGTGTCACCACATTGACCGGTCGTGCTCATCCAATGGATCCTCGCAACCTTCACCACATCATCGGTCTACCTAGTGGGAGGCTTTCCAACTCAACGTCTTCCGTCGACCACGAATAAAACTTACCACGAACATTATTATTAGTCATTCGTAGTGAACCTAATACTTGATAAACATAGAAATAGATTGAAGGTAGAAGCGAAAGCTGAAGCGATCAAAACCGCGAAGCAAAGCAGCTGCCCAATCGCTATAAAAAATCGTAAGTGAATCGATTGGTTCCAATGCAACGCTGCTGCCGCTTCCTTTTGACGCCACGTCAATAACGAAAATACGTGTTCTCTACGCCACGCAAGAGTTATTTTCGACGCGCCATATCGTGACCACTTTTTGATTTGACGTCCATAGACGTCCGTGGCGGTCAAAAGGTTAAAGCGGATTTGCTTCTGTCACCTTCTCAATTGTACCTTCAAATAATCTATCGACCAGAAAAGGTACGGTATTGATTAAACTACTGAAGTCATAACTTTATCGATTACTCATTTGGAAAAGATCAAACTTGCATAACTTTTCGAGTAACAGTAAAAGAAGATGAAGACAGCCTAAAAGTAATACGCAAAGTCACTGAACCGACTGAGAAAGAAACTTTAACAGCTTCCCGACTTCTATTGTAAGGGGGTTATTATACTAGCGGTTTTTAAAGGACAACGGTCGAGTTTTGTTAAAAATATCAGCTGTAACAGTGCTCCTGGGCCAACAATAACAACATCATGATTTGGTAACACAGGGGTGTCTTTTTCTTATCTTTGCGCCACAACAAAATCTTTCTTAGAAAAGAGATCTTTTTAAACTTCCATATTTTTATGTGGTGATATAATGATTGTACCGATTTAATTTTTTGGTTAACGACAGTGCTTAGCCTTGCGTCTTTACAGCTAAGCGGCCGTAGCAAATATGCGACGACTGCGTAGCAAATGTGCTACGACCGTGTAGCAGATGCGCTACGACCGCGTAGCAGATGCGCTATGACCGTGCAGCAATTTTGCTACGACAAAATTCACCTAGAACTCATGCGCAGGGTTTTTCTTATTTTGTTTTATGCAATAAAAACATGTTCTCCAGATAGCTTAACGCGTACGTACGCAAAGCTATTTAAAAGAAATAAATAAAAAAATATTTATTTCTTTTAAATAGCTTTGCGTAGGTACGTACGCGAAAACAAAATAAAACAAAATGTACTAGCCCTAAATTCCCAGACGACAGGTGTTATATTTCAAGATAAGTATGACGGATTGTTTCTAATACAGTAGACACGATTGAAATCATATACATTCTCAGAAAACTTACCTATTTTGAGACAAAGTTTGGCAGCAATATTTTATAAGTCGATTGAAGATGATAGGCAATTTTATACAATAGTGCTGTTATAAATCGGTTTTTTGAGTGTGACTATTTTTATTGGCCTTTTTAGCTCCAAAGTTTGTAGTTGATATTGAAGTCTGTATAGAGGTAATATAAAACGTCTATTCTCGTGTAAGGAGGTGCGATTGACGGCTACAAACGCCTCATAGGTTACTGTGTATCATAATAGAAGTCAGGCGAAATTACAATGATATGTCTGACTACAAACATTGGACAGTAGCCCACCTGATTCAACAAGTTAACACCCATCTACACAAAAGCATTTATTTCAATTATGAAATAAACTAGCTGTTACCCACGACTTCGTACGCGTTAGGTTCGCAATTTGCTTAAAATTAGTTTAGTTTTTTGGTCAGGAGGAAACTCAATTTTTTTTGGAAACAAACCTAACCTAACCTAAGCTTAACCTAACCTAACAATTTTTTTTTGTCCACCACAGCTAAGACTACTTTTGTTTGGAAGGTATCACAGCCATGTGTCTCTGTGCCAAAACGCATCAAATTCCGTTCCAGGGTTCTCTATTTATTTCAAGTCGAATAGGTCTACTTACTGAACATTTGTAACCTAACCTAACAACTTTTTTTAATCCGCCACAGCTTAGACTTTTTTTGCTTGAAGGGTATCACAGTCATGTGTCTCGTTAGTTAATTTAGTTTAAAATGAAAGATTACCAAACTGACTTTTGAATGGTTAAAAAAAACTAAAAGTACCAATGTAATAACTATTACTAAAAAAAACAAACCTAGTTACAAAAAGTGAAAACCGGTTGGGGATCGAACTCGCGAACCATGGTTATTAATTTTGGAAGAATCTGTATAAATACTAAAAGTAAACATTTGAGCTGAGGTTCGAACTTGCAAACACCTCAAAGGGCGACCGCTGACCCGCCAGGCTACTTACGTCGGTGACAAATGGTTCAAAATAGCTGTTCTATTCTAACCATGTCATCATGTATGTTGACAGTTGTCAGTTGTCAAACAATTGATGAAAATGGACTAAAATATCCATGTAATGCCATATTGCTCATCCCCCTAAGTTATTAGCGCGATAATATATAGCCTATGTCCTTCCCCAGGTTGAAATATATCTTCTTGCCAAATTTCATTATGATCCGATCAGCCGTTTAGTCGTGAAAACGTAGCAAACAGACAGACAGAGTTACTTTCGCTTTTATAATATTATATAAGTATGGATGCTTTTGAGTTGCATTAACCAAACATTAAGTTTTGATTATGTTGGCAATGTCATCTCTCCACACGATTAAGTTGGACGGGTTCTGTTTTTTTTTTTTAATTCAGCTTTGAATGGCCCACTACTGCTCCCTATTACCCTTCCAGGTACTCTTTTTCTGCACCTCCTTGAGTCAGCCTTCGCGATGTGCTTCCAGATTATCTCGCCATCTGTTCTTGGGCCAGACTAGCCTAGACTAGACTAGACACTTGCCTAGCGGTCGCCATGTATGTGGCTCACGTGACCCGCTCAATCCCATTTGAGTCTTCTCCATCTACGCTAGGGAATGGGCAACTACTGTACTTTCACAGTTTTTATGCCTTGTGACTGGGACTGTAGCTCCATTACATTGTTATCTTGTCGACAATTCAAAAGTGCCTGTAACTGGCTTACTTGAAATAAATGCTTTGATTTTGATTGATTTTGATTTTGTCTGGCAGTCTTTTTACCTGCGTCTATGATTCTTGTGTCAACTTAGAACAAAAAAAATAAACAAGTTGTTTTTTATCTTTCTCCATACTCGGTATGGTATAAATAAATCTAAACATTTCATGGCTCTAATATAAAAGCCAACACGGCGTCACGTAGTTCTCGGAACTTTTGTGACGTTTCCCCTTTATTAAATTCTGTCCACGTAGTAACAGAGCGGAGGTTTCATAAAAAAATAAAAGTAATGGTAAGATAGTAAAATATTATATGAAATGATCGGGCCATTTTGTGCGTTTTTAATGGCGACTCTGTTTGCGTTGTATGATAACATTGCATCTTATCGTGGGTTTATTCATGGCGTCAAGCGATCTAACTTGCGTCAAGATACACGCGCGCGTTTCTTGTTTCATTTGTGTGAGAACCGTTGATTTATTCTTCGTTCGGCCCACTGAGTTTCGTCCTAAAATATTATTTTAATTATTTTATTCCCGCTTCGTCCTATCTTATATTCCTTCTACGGCACATACTGTTTTTGTTTTTGCTCCGCGAGTTGGGCTGTCACCCTCTCTATTGTTTTATGTGCTGTCATTGTCGTAAAACGCGAATCGCTTGAGCGTAGAGCTCGTGGAGGTTAAACTGTATCTGCATAGTTCTAGGTCTTCCGGATTGTGGGTCTTTCAAGGTCATAGTTTTAAAGCAGTATTTGGAACATTTCAGGTAAATCTATGCAGCAGTAATCTATTCCCGGCTTCAGAGACAGCACGGAGACAGCTTGGAGCTTAGATGATTTTGACCATAGTATGTCATAGATTTCTAGTTGATCACAAGGTAACAGACCTTTTTCCGAACACGACATTAAGCTTTGTCCAGTCTCTTTCTCATCAGGGAAAATTAGATCTTTCTCCCAATGTAATACTAAATAAACTTTCTCATCGTTAATATATAATCCCATTCTTGCACGTCTGCTTATCGCACTACTCCAGGAACACGCAAAAACGCTTGTCAAAATGCCAAGAAAACTTTGACACTGTCATTATTACGTCCAATGTGAACGGAGCTTAAAATTTAAATGAAAACTCCGCGGATCGCCCGAGGCTGAAGTCATTGTCTCCTTGAACGATTATAATAGATCTAATTTTCGAAGAGCACTCCACAAATTAAGACGAAAATATGGACCGAGGCGTCGAACTGAAGCTGGGAGCTCCTGTTATTATAGAAGATTGTGAAATGCTTAGTCATTTGTGTACATTATTGTGTAGGATATTACTTCGAAAATGTTATTTTTTTACTACCAATGGAAACGAATTTGAAATTATGGTACCATGGGTTGGAGGAGCTCGTGGCTAAATAATAACAGCCGCACGGGTCGATCTTCAAGGTTAAGCTGCGCTTGCCAAGGTCGGTCTGTGGATGGGTGACCATAATTACATAGCAAGTTTCCGCCGTGCCTCGGAAAATACGTTAAGCCTTTAGTCTCGACTGTCATTTGTAGATCTTTGAGAGTCGTTACCGAGGGGTATTGCGGCGTATTACCCAGTACTAACTGGGTTGTGGAGGTCAGATAGGCAGTCGCTCCATGTAAAATACTGGTATTCAGCTGCATCCGGTAAGACTGGAAGCCGACCCCAATAAATTTGGGAAAAGGCTAGATGATGATGATGTCTGACATTGATTTTGTTTAACTCCTTAACCATGCACTTAACATTGCAAGAAAATCCTACCTAGGGAAGGCCACGTTTTGCTTCCATATTAATATTATGAATGCGAAAGCAACCCCATCTGTCTGTTACCTTTTCACCTATTAACGGCTGAACGGATTTCAATGTAAAATTTATTACTCGTGGATAGACGATGACTTCGATAGAGACATAGGATACGTTTATTCCGGTATTAAATTTTCTTCACAAAATTCCTTTTTAGAATAATTTAGAATAAGAATAATTTATTGTTTAAGGAATAACACATACATTACACACATTACATACGTACACACACACACGCACACTCTTAAATTTTTTTAATTATTATTTTACATTCAATACATTGTTTCCTGAAACTCACACTAGGATTCCCTGTGTCGTGAGTCTTTTCCAATGATGCAAAATCTTTAACGTGCACGAATCGAATAGAAATAAAGAGTTCTATGGAGTAATGTATGGAAATAAAAGTCGGGAAAAAAAATCGTAGCCTACAGTATCGAGTATCGTACATTTTACTTTCTGTTTCGTAAATGCAATTTGCTGCTCCAACCATGTCTTGAGCGTTCCTGAGATTCTTTAAGTGCATTGGCAAGAGATTTTCATTTATACATAAATGTTCTTCCATTTAAAATAGGTGCCATCTATGCCTTTGACGTTGAGGAAATTACGCGTCTGTGAACTTTGAAGAATTCTTTGAGTATTCAAGAAAGTGGTTACTGTTTTATTTTGAATGTTGGTTTCGAATGTTACGTTGATCGAAATTTAAGTTTAGTCTCTTCAATTGTGTTATGAAACTGGAATAAAATTAAAGCTCAGTTTTGTTTTCTACGTAGATAACATGTTTTAATTGCAGTACATGAATGATACTAACTTGCGTAATTAACTTTTTATACCTTTAACCTTTTGTACGCCATTGCAATCCAAATTAACAGACAGACGGAGTTATTTTTGTGTATTTTAGTATTATGTGGAACTAATACTTCGCCCGCGACTTGACCCGCATAAATTGTGATAGCTCTGCAAATATGCATGATATAGATATAATGTGTAGATATAGCACCCACGAATAATGTAGCTACTTGCCAGGGAAAGAGTTTTTAGAATTGGATCATTAGTTCCAGAGTTTAACGTCTACATACAAGCTTATAAACTAATTTCACCTTTTTATAATATTAGTATGGAATAGTATGGATGGATACCTTGTGTAATAAAAGAACAACTATTGTTACTTAATTGAATTTAATGACGTACACAAAACGTTAATGCTTTCTATAAATTGTTATAAAACAGCTTGAAGCATTAATAAATTTTATTACCAGCTCTCTGGGAAATTGTAGCGAAATCGTGACCACGAACACTTAGGAAGAAAATAAAATTTTAACAATAAACATGCGATATTCTCACCCGTAAAGATTTCTTTCTTTAGAATGGAATAAAAGTCTGATATCTCAACTTTTATTTTCCTGTTATTGTGTTAGTTACTGATAAATCTAAGCCATCCGTGCTTTTTAAGATTTGTTAGCGATTTTTCTGATATATCGGGATGTATTTTATTTGTTATTGAAATTAAAATGCTATCTGTTAAGATTGTTTAGCTATAATATGTAGACAATAATCTAAAAGGTGTAAACGGAGTCTTCGCGTAGCTGTCAGCCAAGCATTATGCACATCAAACTAAGTAACTTTACGCAAAAATTATTGTTGGGGAACGACTTTTTTTTTTGGAATGAAAAATCACGTTTTACGGTAGGACTCAATGTAAAACATTCAAACCATTGTGCTGATGGATGGATTGAATAGTACAGGGGACGTGAAGGTGTCTTAAGTAAAAAAAAATACATTAAAAAAATGTATTCAAAAAAAAACTTGTGAAAAAGTTGGAGCTTTGACCCCCAATATCTCCGTAACTAGAAGGTTCCCAGGTATGGTCTAGAACAGAAAAAATATCGCAACGATGAGGAGAAAAAGCATGCCTTTCGGCATTGTTATGAGTCTTTTTACACCCTTCATTATTTTAAAACAGACTAATAATTTTCTTAACACGTTGAACGCCATGGGGGTCACCGGTGACCTCATCTGGTTTACTTTATCGCACCATGGGGGTCACCGGTGACCTCAAGGGTTTTTTTTTGTTATATTTACGGAACCCTACGGCAGATTCTTATGAAAAACAGTATACATACATATCTTGATAAAATACATAAATTACAAGATTTTTTTTTTTACAAAAAAACTTTTTTCTATGATGGCGTTTAACGTGTTAATTTAGGTCGAGCTCGTTATTTTAAGATTCGCTGGTGAATATAACTCAGTTGAACAACATAGCGTTCACGCACATTGGTCCACCTTTAAGGACTAAGTGCGGAAACCAAACCCTTAATAGATAGACAACATATCGTTGATGCATCAAACGTAGATAAAGTGAGCAATAAAAACATTCATCATCATCATCATTATCATTCTCCTGTCCATATCCCAATTTATTTGGGGTCGGCGCAGCATGTCTTCTTCTTCCATACTTCTCTATTACTCGTCATCTCAGCAGTTACTTCCTTAACACTATCACTTCTAATTATTATCATGAAATTTATCGCACAATGATTTGATAATCAGCTTTTTAGCATTCCATGTTATTAACGTGTTAAGATTATTAAAATTTAATTGATAATCAGTTTTCTCCAAATTCTTTACTAAATAACAAATGCAATAATTAATACATTAATGTACAGACGCCAATAAATCAAGCTTCTACAATCTGTCAAATTTCTTTAATAGATTTTGAGCTTTATCTCTAAAGCTTTAGGTTCAAGGATGGTTGGGAAATCTGACAGTTTCGAGTAGGTTGACCTGCTGGCGTCTGTGCACGTGGTGACATGTCAAGCAGTACATTTCCAGTATAACATGGCCTCACTCTGTATACATTTCCCGTTCAATAAGTGATCCGCATAAACTGGTTTTGTATAGCTTGATAGGTTATTCTGTGTACCGTCACGGTCATATAGTGCCTAATTAAACTCAAACTCCTACTCAAAAGCATTTATTTCAATTAGACCATTACAGGCACTTTTGAATTTCAGAAAAACAAAGAAGGCTAAGCTACAGTCGCAGACACAAGGCATAATAACTTGTGAAAGTACTGTAGTTGCCCATTCCAAAGCGTAGATCTCTATGGAGAAGAATGGGCAAGAAACTCCATGGAAACTCTTTTCAATCAAATATTTGTTACATAATCTTGGTTACATCATTCATGTTGAGATTATACATATGTGAGAACGATGTAGAAATATGTGCACGTTAAGAGCGTCCAGAGTAAAAGATTATATCAACAATTTAAAAACAAAGTAAGTAGTTAAAAATAAACCGTGGCAGCCTAGAGATGACCAGTCCCAACTGACAGCGCCCGTCCACGAACATAACGCATGGATCAGCCCCATTCTGCTCAACCATATTGAAGGGAGCTAAATGACCCGACACACCCGCCACCATCAGCGAGACATTTGAGTGAGCATGACATTCTCTCAGCCACCAGGGTCTTTCAAGTCAATGAAAGATAACTAAATGTAAATGGTAGCTTTACAGTACATAGTACTCACACATGTGCTATGCAATTATATAATACTAAAATATAAAATCTATACAATGCAAAGATGCTATTACAATCTTCTGCAGCTTCCACAATAACTTCCATTAATTTATTACCTACTTATTTACTTACACAAGCTTAAGTTGCCTTCAGCAAAGATACAGCAAAGAAAGCATCGCACGTACAGTTTCTACACGAAACAAAGGTCAAAAAACTCAAAATAAAACTTGCAGTATTTGAAAGACATCCTAAAGTGACTGCATCTTAGACTTTCAAGTTTATATTGGAAGCATCCCAAGTCTTTATTTATTCTGAACATCGCCAGTACAATATACTTGCAAATTTTTCGATATGTGCTGTCATTTGAGAACTATGAATAAACTATCACAGTTTAAGGGGGCGGGTTTGCATTTGTGCTTTTGCGGTTGCACAACGACACGCTTTGCTTCTGCTTTGCTTGGTAGTATAGATGCAGGCCTACCTTACTGCTTCCCTCAGAGGCGGTAAGGTGGCGGGGCTTTGAGGGGGAGCGCTACAGTCGTGTAGATCCTCAAGGCAAGTCTGGTGGTTCCTCCTTCACGTGGTTGCCGCCCTGTTCTTGGTCTAATTCCTTAAGAAATAGACGAAACAAAAACCGCCAGGCGCCCTTTTTCCCCAACTCCCGAAAGCCAACTCCCAGGCCTAGGGAAACCCTAACCCCACTCCCATGATCCCATGCCCAACACCTTCCCTCCTTTTCCCTTTTCTCCCTTCGGTCCATGAGGAGGGGTAACCTCAACTCCGAAAAAAGCCCACAAACCCTTCAATGCAGAATGTTAAAAAAAATATTCCCCAGGTGGGTCCCGGCAATGCCGGGGAATCCCACACCGATTCGTCGGTCAGCCTCCACCGTAATCTGGGGGGGGGCAACAATCTGCCACCTAGTGCCGCGCCTTCCGCGCGGCAGGCTGCTTTAGCGCCAACAACTCTGGCTGCGGCTCACGCGCCACCAAACCCTACCCTGGCTGCGACCTCTGCGCCACCTGACACGACGGCTGCGAACCCTGCGCCAACCGACACGACGGCTGCGACTTCCGCGCCCAATACACTGACACCCGTTTTACCTTCCACGAGGGCCTGGCAACAGAGCATCGTTCGGAACAGTAAAACGAACAACCCTGACAATGACACCGACAATGCACGACTCTCCAGTCTTGACGACGAACTCCGCATGCTGGCGCTCCAGCGCGAGAGGATCGAAGCAAGGCTGAGGGAAATTGACTCTGGACGCCACGGAACGGGAAAGGAAGTGGAATCCAGTGGCTCCGACTTTGTCTCTGTGGACGAAGTACGCACGCTTAAACGCAAGTGCGGAAAAATCCGGAGCAGAGAGAAGGTCCTCAGCAGCCGTTTGTGCAAAATCCGCGAAGGCACTAGCCAGCGCGATGCGCAGACGGCTGCTGAAAGAGAAGTACGCGACCAGCCGCGAGTACGCGAAGGGGAAACCCAGCGCGAAAAGCAGCCGGACGCGGAAACACGCGGGCAGGGACCAGTACGCGAAGGGGAAACCCAGCGCGAAAAGTCACTGCCTGCACCAGGACCATCCGGAGGACGCGACCAGTACCGCACCGAGTCGACCAAAGACCGACACCGACCCAGACAAAGGCGAGGCAAGCGGTCAGGATTGACACGCAGGGTATCCCTGGCACAAAACCCAGTGCCACGCTCCTCGGAGCCACAACCAGGACCAAGCGGTCTGGGTAAGGCGAAGAGGGTGCGCCCGGACGACACGGCTTCGCCGAGCACGCTCCAGGGGGACGCCAAGCGGATCAAAATCCAGACCGCTCAAGGGGAGCAGAGAACCTACGCACGGGCCTCAAAGGATATTCCCGCGCGGCTCGCCGTAGCGATCTGCCTCTCGCCTCCATCCCGCGACATGACCCCTGACGAGGCGGAGCATATCAAGCTCAGCCTCGAAGACCTCGTCATGGACACCGACCCCTCCAAGCCGCTCCCGGCCTTCCGCGGTTACCCACGGGTAGCGGACGGCACGGTTCAGATGTGGTGCGAGGACGACGGCGCCCTGACCTGGCTTACTGAGAATGTCCCGAAGATTAGACTGCCTAACACAGACGCGACCCTAAACGTACTGAAACAGTCCGACGTACCGACCCGTGTCCGAGCAGCGCTTTTCGTGCCCAGATATAATGGGGACATAGCGCGGCTCCAGAGTATTCTGATTCGTCAGAATACTTGGTACGACATAGGGAGGTGGTCACTGTACAGGGCGACTTCAGTCGGTGGAGATAAACATGGGACTTTTTTGACCCTGGGTATCCCACCGGAGGAGGTCGTAAAGGTCTTGGGGAGGGAGCGGCGGGTATCGTACCTTCTTGGGTCGATATACGTGCGCTTTTTCCCCAACACCCCACCCTCTGACACCCAGACCGAGACCACAGACCTTGCACAGACACGACCGGGACCGACGGTAGATCTGACCATGACCGGACTGGAGGAGGAGATGGCCAGAGCGGCGATGGCTGATGCCGACGCCGTGAGCATGCCTACCTCACCACCAGGGTGGACAGAGCACCCGTTCGCCTCCTCACCAACACTGAGCGACGGCCGGCATGGGCTGGAGGACGGGGGAGACCTATCCGATGGATCCGTCTCCTCATAACTCCACTCCACCGCCGCCGACGCCCACATCCGCTCCCCTAAACATCATCCAGACAAACCTCCAGCATAGCCAGACTGCCACGGCTTGCCTACGCAGGGCGCTGGAGATGAAACCCCGAACCATCGCACTGATCCAAGAGCCATGGATCCGAAATAACAGGATATGTGGCCTTGGAAACATTGGAGGTAAGCTGATCCTCGACACACAGGGCACAGAAAAACCGCGAACCTGCGCCTATATACCTAAAGATGTACCTACCACAATACTAACACAATTATGTTCCAGAGACCTGACGGCCGTCAGGCTCAAAACTGACGGCGACGCACCTGACATCGTCCTAGCCTCGGTCTATATGCCAGGCGAAGATGTAGACTGCCCACCAAAAGAGATGGCCGACCTGGTAAGGTACTGTGAGGACGCCAACCTGGACCTGGTCATCTGCACAGACTCGAACGCCCATCACCCGCTTTGGGGTTGCCACAAAGCCAACACTAGAGGTGAGGTATTATGCACATACTTATTCTCCACTAACCTTAACATCGTAAACCGTGGCTCGGAACCCACTTGGGTCACAGCTCGCGGACAAACGATAATTGATCTAACGCTGGCTTCAGAAAGCGCGGCAAAACTTATATCCAACTGGCACGTATCCAACGAGCCTTCCTGCTCCGACCATAGAAGGATTCGTTTCTCAATAGAAGCTAACACAAAAAAACCAAAACCTAGGCGCAATCCGCGCCGCACCAACGTGCCCGGCTACAGGCGGCTTCTGGCCACACTGCTAACACGGCACCAAACACCCCTAGTTTTAACGGACCCCAAACAACTTGAAGACACTGTAACAAAACTCTCAGAATGCATAATAGAAGCCTATCATGCCTGCTGCAAGCTACCAGAGCCAAACACCAAAAGTAAGGGGAACTCTTGGTGGAATGCAGAGCTCAGCAAGCTCAGGCAAGCGATGCGCAAACAATTCAACAGAGCTAAAAACTCCAGGCTCCCAGAGGACTGGGACCTATACAAAAAGACACAATACTCCTTCAAGAAACAAGTCAGAACCGCCAGCAGGGCGGCCTGGCGGAAATTCTGTGAGGACATCGAATCAAACAG
Source organism: Lycophotia porphyrea (assembly GCA_950005105.1). NCBI lineage: Eukaryota > Metazoa > Arthropoda > Insecta > Lepidoptera > Noctuidae > Lycophotia > Lycophotia porphyrea. The sequence goes on from OX465392.1 coordinate 2,051,321, forward strand.
CGAAGCCGCGCGAGTAAGGAAGATCCTATCTACTGATCAGGATCGCACCCTCGGGTCGCTGAAAAACCCAGACAACACCTACACAAAATCAGACTACGAAACTAGCAAAGTCCTCCTGGAAACCCACTTCCCAGGCTGCAATCTCTCCGAAGATACAGCATGGACAAGTGAGCCAATGCACATTCCAAATGGCCTGGACTGGTCCAGAGCCCGTACGGTAGTAACCGCAGAAGGAATAAAATGGGCAATCAAAACCTTCAAACCATACAAATCCGCAGGCTTAGATGGCATTTTCCCGGCCTTGCTGCAATGGGGTGTAGATGCCCTAGCGCCATGGCTGGCTGTCACTTTCCAGGCCTGCTTAGCACATAACTATGTACCACTCCAATGGCGAGAGGTGAAAGTCATTTTCATCCCCAAACCGGGCAAATCTGACTATACACAACCCAAAGCGTACCGACCAATAAGCCTGACTTCCTTCCTACTGAAAACCCTCGAGAGACTCTGTGACCGACACATTCGGGACGGACCTCTCCGAGAGTTACCACTCCACAGGCAACAACACGCCTACTCCACAGGCAAATCGACAGAATCCGCACTACACAGTGTGATCTCAAAGATTGAATGTGCAGTAGACTCCAAAGGATCCTCACTAGCTGTTTTTATTGATATAGAAGGAGCTTTTGACAAAACCAATTTCCACAGCATCAACGCAGCCCTCGAGGAACACGGCGTGGACTCGACCCTGCGAGGATGGATAACAAACATGCTCAGGCTGAGAGCCGTGCAGATAACGGTAAACGAAACCACCAGAGCCATCGTGGCGAAGGGCTGCCCTCAAGGGGGCGTCCTCTCGCCACTGCTATGGAACCTCGTGGTAGACACCCTTATTAAGCGTCTAAACGACAAAGGTTACTTCACGGTGGGCTACGCCGATGATATAACCATAATAATAAACGGCATACACGAAAACACACTGTGTAATCTTATGCGCCAAGCCTTGAAGATAGTAGAGGACTGGTGCAAGGAATATAAACTAGCAGTGAATCCTACCAAGACAGAACTTGTCCTCTTCACAAGAAAAAGGAAGCTGGCAACCCTACAGTTGCCACGCTTCTTTGGGACCACCCTAAGCCTGTCAACTGAAGCCAAATACCTGGGCATCTATTTGGACAAACAGCTGAATTGGGCAAAGCACACCGATCACATCACCACAAGGGCCAGCATAGCCCTATGGCAATGCAAAAGACTGCTAGGAAGAAATTGGGGCCTAAGCCCCAAAATCACCTACTGGCTATATACTACAGTCATCCGACCAATCATCACATACGGCTCTTTAGTTTGGTGGCCCAGGACCAACCTGAGCACCGCCCAGAAAGAACTCGAGAAGCTACAGAGATATGCATGTGTAGCAATCACTGGAAGCATGAGGACAGCACCCACGGCCGCTCTACAGGTGATGCTGGGGCTGCCACCTCTACACCTCGTTGTAAGAGAGGAAGCAACCCTAGGGATCTTCAGGCTAGAAGTATCCGGCACCCTAAGTAACGACTCCAGAATAAAACATACACGCATAAAGGATGATGCAATCAAACAACAGCCTATGATGGCATCACCCAATGACAGAACCCTGAAGGCCCACTATTTTCAAAAACACTATAACATTGAGCTCACAGCGGAAATGTGTGACTACTCAGGTCCACACGAGCTAAGGAACTACACGGATGGATCAAAGACTGACGATGGGACAGGTGTCGGAGTTTTCTCTGACGACCTAAACATCAAAATATCCAGACCCCTGGGAATGCTCAACTCTGTGTATCAAGCAGAGTGTGTAGGCATTATCCAAGCGGCACACGCCATAGAAGCTAGGGGAGTTACGGATACCCATATTCGTATACTTTCAGACAGTGCCTCAGTTCTACAATCCTTAAAGAGAAACCAAATCACATCAAAATTAATACTAGAATGTCACAATGCCCTAGAACGTGTTACGGTGCTAAACCGCAACACTGTGACACTGCAATGGATTAAAGGACACAGTGGATCACTCGGAAACGATGCGGCTGACGAACTTGCCAGAAGGGGATCCAGCACAAAGGCCATCGGACCCGAACCCATTGTGCCCTTTCCGTTTAAGCAGTTAAGGGGCTGGCTAAGGGAACACACTAAGACACAAGCGGGAATATGGTGGACCTCGACACCAGGGTGCAGGCAATCCAAGGAGGCTATGCCATCCCTGGATGCAAAGCTGACCAAGCGCCTTCTGCGCCTGGATAGAGATAGCCTGCGACTGGTGGCGGGGACCATCACTGGACACTGCTCACTGAATAAACACTTCCACACCCTAGGAATCACGGATAGCCCTCTGTGCAGAGCGTGCATGGAGGCGGAGGAAACGGTGGCGCATGTGCTCCTCGAGTGCACCGGTGTCACCCAGATCCGCGAGGAGACTCTTGGTACACCGAGATCCCTCGCGGATGCCCTGAGAAGACCACGAAATCTAATCTGCTTCTGGAGGGAGGTGGGCTGGTTGGAGTAACGGCCACTATGGCTCACGCACAATGGTCCACCTTTAGGGACTAAGTGCGGAAACCAAACCCTTTAGAATAGAATCACAGTTTAAGTAACGCTGGAATTTTCTGTAATATTTGTTCATGAGAAAGTAAATAAAGTGGTATTATATTAATTAAGTTAGTATTATATTTAATGGTTTGCCCGTGTTTTTGGTGTTTTTTGCGCTATTTATTGCATAACATAATATCACAGCATTAAGCAGGTAGGTACCCATTTGTACCCACATTTCGCAAGTTATGTGTAAGTCCATAAAATTGGTGGCGAGCCTATTTCCATCGACTAGGCATAAATCCAAACTCCGTGGCTGCCACTGAGAAGTTCCTGATGGAAAATCCCAATAACACTTTGACAGACCGGGAATCGAACTCTGGAACTTTTTAGGCAGTCGCACGTGCGACCACTAGACCAACGCGGAGATTACAGTTTTAGTTAATATTTTTTCACTTTTAAAAATACCTTCTAAATACTGGACGACACCTTAACGATCATACCGAAATTTCTCAGTAGCAGCCGCGGAGTCTTGATCTGTGCCCGGTTGATGGCAATAGGCTCGCCCCCTATTACATGGGACTTAAACATAACTGGCGAAATGTGGGTGTACTATTGGGTACACCTCTGCCTAACCCTACAGGGATTACAGGCGTGATGTTATGTTATGTTTACACTTTAACATAATAACACAGGGCACAATGAATCGGGTACAGTTCCAGGACGTCTCAACTCTGCTGCGATCAGACACTGAATCCCTCTCGCATCGAGTTGTGAACATCACGGCTCTGTAGAAGCACGTTGTGGTGTTGGTAAACTTGTCAGTCTGGTCGTGTGACGTCACCAATTTCGCTTGCGATTCATTTTACGTCCGTACCAATGACCTGATGCGACATATGTATCTATTAGCGACCTCCATTGATTCAGACAACAAACAAGCACATTCACAACATTTCATTGAAATTGGTTGGGTGGGTTCGTAGGTTAGCGTATTCAAACACAATCATGATTTTTATATTCAGTAGAGTCTCACAAATCCTTCAGCGATTCGGTGCGTCCAGTAGTCACCCCCCACCCGCATCAGTCAGTGTGAACTAAAAGCTAAGCAACAGCACGAACTAACCGCTACGCACACATTCTCGCACAAAAACGTACCTTCCGCAACTGTTATTAATTTATTTGTACTACACAAATACTTTTTACTACACTATCACTATCACTACATAATATAAAACAAAGTCCTCCGCCGCGTCTGTCTGTCTGTTCGCGATAAACTCAAAAACGACTGCACCGATTTTCATGCTGTTTTTACCAATCGATAGAGTGAATCTCGAGGAAGGTTTAAGAACTTCGGGAACGGGACCAAAATTTCATGATTACTTTTGGTGGCGATAACCGACATCCATGCGGGTGAAGCCGCGGGCATCAGCTAGTATTCCCTATGTTATGAATAATTTTATTTTATTTATCTTGACTTTTTTTATACAACACAGTAATTTTAGCATTCCATAGCGCTTTCGTTTTTTGCTGTCTAAGGATGTTTTTTTTTGCCCCCGAATCATGCAGACTTCAACACGTATGTGGAACCCCTAATTCTCACATAAAACATACCAGATAGAAAACAAAATACAATATTCCAACGTAATTCTAAGTTTTAAGACCCACCATGTTCCACATCTTGCCAACTTTGCCGACAAAATGTAAAGTAAGCGTAAATGAGAGTTAAATTTTGCCAAACTGCCACATATAACGTTCTGAGCTCGTAAACAAAAAGATAAAACAGTCGTGTTTGGGTTATGTTTGGTTGGTCGACGGCATTTCCCTTTAACAGATATGAAGGGACGTCAGTGTTATGTTTAGAAGCGTAGGTTAATTTTGTGAGCGCTTCTTTATTGCGAATCTGAACTTTTAAAGGTCTTCGGTTCTTCTGCTTTGCTTTAGAGAAAATAAATAGCGATGTTTTTTTCCCAGAAAAAAGTGTTTTGATGATTATTAGAAGGTTTATTATGTCTTTGGTAAACTGTTTTACATAGGTAGACAGTCGTCAAGTAGATATACAGAGGTAATTTTGTAAATAAACCGCAAAACAGATTAAATGCACTTAGATAACATTTCTCTCGCAGGTTTTAAATGAATGCTGCGGGACTGTTCGAAAGAGATACCGCGGCCCTGGAACACAAAGGGCAAGGAAGGAACATGGAACGGTTTTAGTCAGTAAGTACAAGTCTGACACTCCCTTCCGCTTTGCCCAGAGCGGGAGAAGTCATCTGATGATTTCCCAACGGAAAAAAAAAACGTATTAAATTAACGTATACTCTTTGTTTTTAATAAACGTTGATTAAAAAGGGTCATAAAATACTTAACATTTTTAACCAATTCACTAAAAAACATTTAACATTATAAAAAGCAATTTCGCCTCACACTAAAGTATCGTCCCTGCTTGTTAAAAACTACCCTCAAACAAGCAAATAAAGAACGTTATTCAATGAATATTTTTACAAGAAGTTTTAGTTTGAAAATATTAAAAGTTTGAAACAAGTCGAGCTCAATCGAATTATTAGGGTATCGTGCAATTCGTATAATAAAGAACGGCTTGGCGAACTTTCAGACAGCTATAACCCAATTGACGGCACGGTTGGCGCAGTGGCTGAGCAATTGACTGCTGCGCTGCGTGTCGCGGGTTCGATCCCCGCACGGAACAAATATTTGTATGCCCTACAGATAGTTGTTCCGGGTCTGGCTGTTTGTGTATGTGAGTTTGTGAACGCACCCACGATACAGGAGAAATTCCCAGTGTGGGGCAACGTTTTTTAAAAAAAAAAAAAAAAAAATGTAAGGCAATATTACTGATGGAAGTATCACATTATTACTGACAAACTTTTGCCTGCAGATTCACCGGCGTGAGCCTTCATCATCTGCCTAGCCTTTTCCCAACTATGCTGAGGTCAGCTTCGAGTCTTACTGGATTCAACTAAATACCAGTATTTTACATGAAGCGCCTGCCTATCTGTCCTCTACAACTTAGTTAATACTTGGTGATACAATACCCCTTGGTAAGACTGATTGTCAGACCTGCGAACCACTGACTATCTGTATGTCTGTAATGACTGGCAAAGTGCCTTTGATGCACGGGGGAAACTCGGAATGTAATGGGTGGTCAACCATCAACGGACCAACCTAGGCAAGCGCGGCTTAACCAGAAGATCGACACAAAGTGGCTGTGAGTATCAGAAAAAATATCACGGGAAAAACTGAGGGGATGATAGCCTACCTATCATAGGTATGTCCGAACCTAAGTCATGGCCAACTGGCCCAAATTATATTGAAATTAGATAAGCCGTCTAGAAAAGCCGTCAGAAATGAGGATATCCGCAAGAGAACCAAGGTTGCCGACGTAGCCCGTAGAATTGCCAAACTTAAGTGGCAGTGGGCAGGGCACATTGCTCGCAAAACGAATGGCCGATGGGGCCGTAAAATTCTGCAGTGGCGACCGCAAACCGGAAGACGTTGCGTTGGAAGGCCTCCCACTAGGTGGACCGATGACCTGGTGAAGGTTGCGGGGATCCGCTGAATGCGAGTCGCACGGGTTCGGTCTATGTGGCGACGTTTGGGGGAGGCCTATGTCCATCTGTGGACGTCTTTCGGCTGAAATTATGATGATGATGATGAAGCCGTCAAGCGGTGAAAAGGTAACAGACAGACAATAAGTATGGATAATCATTATTGTTGAACTTTATTGAAGGAGTTCCGAAATTATATCCTGTTGTGGAGCTAAAATGCCGTTAAAGGCCTTAATTCCGCCAGGGCTGCGGGACTTTTCGAAAGAGATACCGCGGCCCTGGATCACAAAGGGCAATGAAGGAGCATGGATGGGTTTTAGTCAGTACAATTCTGACACTCCCTTCCGCTCCGCCCAGAGCGGGAGAAGTCACTTGATGATTTCCCATCCGAAAAAAGAAAAAAAACGGCCTTTATTCCGGCCTTTTTTTTTGGCCCCAAAACATTCAGCCGTCTGTACTGCGGAGAGTCTGTAAGAGGCGAAGTATTGGATTAAAAAATATTAGTATATTATCGTGCCAGAGACACGCCAAAGAAGAAAATTCCTGGCATAATTATTGAGATAATTTCTTTAAAATGTGTACTATTTACTTGACTGTTAAAATTGCTGTGCTTACGAGGTTTATGTCAGGTGCTTTATTATTGCTGTAATATAATTACTTACCTCATGAGTGCGAAAAAAAAATTTTGTTCAAATCAAATCAAATCATTTATTCATTTTGTGAACATAGGGTAAAAAGTATAAAGATGTTTATAAATAAATGGTGTTCCATGCTATGTCCCGCCAGAAGGCATACAAAATAGTGTTGAAAATCTATCGTTAATTAACAAAATAAAAACCAAGTAGTCTGATGTCACTATTTCATGTCAAACACTAAAATAAAATATGTCAATGAAATTAAAGACGTTATTCAAGTTCATTAAGGTATTACAGGATTACTCCCAAAAATACCTAATGACAAAACTGTATCCATGGAGGGGTAGATATAGTTTAAAATGATTGTATCCTTACTAACAGAGTTATCCAATTTAAATATAATCATTTTCATGCAATAGTAAATTATGATTGACATTATCGATCAACAAGCTGTCGGTCAAAACACTGACAACCACTTTGCAGAATTTTATCGAAGATATTAAAAGGATGTTAAATTCTCATTTCAAACTATTACGAGCTAACACAGCTGGCACAAATTGCATGAACACCTACAATATGCTAACGCAAGCTTTTTCAAAATGCGCCATTTTAGTCTACAAATGTTAACACCAGATAAATCTGATATTACAATATCTGCATTATTCCTTAAGCACTAAAGTCCGAATCTCTGTACGCATATCTTTCCTCTAAGTACCGATAAATCCCCAAATTTCAATACAGAGAAAATTTAGTTTTATGTTCTACTTAACGTACTTTGGAATTTTATTATAAAAGTATATTTATTGAGTTTGAGAGAGTTAACACTTTATTGACTTTTATTACACGAAGTTTTGTTATCAACGTAATTTTTACTGAACTTCTACAGAAGATGATCTGCTTAGCCTTTTCCCAACTATGTTGGGGTCGGCTTCCAGTCTAACCGACTGCAGCTGAATACCAGTATTTTACATGGAGCTACTGCCTATCTAACCTCAACAATCCAATAGAACTGAGTACTACAATACCCTATCGAAATACTGGTTTTCAGAATTTTGGGCCACTGCCTACTTGTAACGACTGTCGAAGATCTACAAGTGACAGCCGAGACCAACAGCTTACCGTGCTTTCCGTGGCACGGATGAAACTTGGCATGTAATGAATGGGTGGTCACCCATCCACGGACCAACCTAGGCAAACACGGCTTAACCTAGAGATAGACCCGAGCGGCTGTTACTATTTACCCATGATTTAGATTTCTGCAGAAAATGTTAAATGGAAATGCTGGAAAGACATCAATAACCTTATTGGTGATGTTCTCCAGAAAGGTTAGGTTAGTAGTATTTGCAACTGGCTTGATGGTCGTGGACGAAGCAAAAACAGTATGACAGAATGTAGCAGGTAACATTCTGTAGTTTTTGCCTACTCCCATAGAGATAAGGCGTGAATTTACGTATGTGTGCTATAAGTGAGGTAATACTTTATATTTTGGTTCGGGATATTGTAGATAGCTTTTTTAATAATGATCAATGCTGCAATGGGAGGGGAGAATAAATGTCGTTGCAAAGTAAGTTTGAGGCTGCTGTGCCCGTCCAATTAGTAAGCTGAGAAAAATGGATTATCCTGCAGTTTGTATCGTCCCGGAGCTTTGCCTGTGCACAATTTTGAATAAAATATTACGTCTACTTTATTTTTATTACATAATCTCAACATGAATGATGTAAGCAAGGTTTTGTACAATATTTTGATTGAAAAGAGTGTCCATGGAGTTTCTTGCCCATTCTTCTCCATAGAGAAATACGCTTTGGAATGGGCAACTACAGTACTTTCATAAGTTATTATGCCTTGTGTCTGTGACTTGTTTGATTTTCTTACATTCAAAAGTGCCTGTAATGGTCTAATTGAAATAAATGCTTTTGAGTTTGAGTTTTTATGAATAAAGGGTAATTAAATTCTCCCAAAATCCATTATCATTAAGGCTAAGTTTAGTTCAAGAACGCGCGACGACGCGCGGTTGGCTCGGCGCGCGCGGCTTAAAATTGTAACAAATCAATGTTATTGTGTACATGAACGCGCGTCACCGCGCGTGCCCGCGCGCACCGCCATGCACCGCGTGCAAGATGTTGACCCGCGCGCCACCGCCATCTGAACAGGTGAATCGCGCGGCAGCGCGCGTCGTCGTGCATTCATCTGAACTTAGCCTAAGACAGTTATTTTCACACGTCAATTATTTTCGGTAAATATTTTAAAACTTCTTCCCTCCCTCTCTCCTTTGGGAGAATGGGAGGCCTTTGCCCAGGAGTGGGACAGAGCAAACTAGGAAAATAAAAAAAACTAGATGACACTGGCATATCCTATCAGATTGATCCTTCAGAATAAATTCTGGAACAACCTCAAAGATTACTTAAGCGTTTTCAGTGTTTCTTAACTAACTTTCACCTACAGTTCTCTACAAAATCCAACATAACATCACGCCTGTAATCCCCGAAGCGTAAGGAAGAGGTGTACCAAATAGTACACCCACATTTCGCCAGTTATGTGTAAGTCCCATGTAATAGAGGGCGAGCCTATTACCATCAAACGGGCACAATTTTATCATATTTTCAGCATAATCAATCAACAACCCTTTCGCAAAAATTGATTAGTATTCCCCGATAGCGATCAGCTATGTGTTATTTTAAAAACTTTTTTAAAGAATAGTCCAATAAATTCAGGCAATTACTCGAAACTCCTTACAAAGACAACCGTTACATAATAAATCTTTATGCAAAAATACCCTCCATTTTATGTGTCGTTACGATCTTATGTTACAGTTTTCGCCCCTTTCAAGGGGTTGAAGATCTAAGGGACGAAGCAAAGTGGTAGGTATATTAAAAAACTCGGTCAAGTGCGTTAAATGTGCTCACTGAATAGATTCTGTACTGTTAGTCGTGGGTTTGTAGTCAAACTTAGAGGTTTAGAAGCCATATTTACCATACTTTGTTCACAGTGTTATGTGATGCGTATTAGAGTTTTAGTGGTGGAAAAGGTTAGCTTGCTTACTTATTTGGTTGAGCGAAAACGGTTTTGAAAGCAGGGAAATTACCTACTGACTTGTTCCAAGTTTAAACTCTAGAAAGAGATGACAAGTGGGTTTTTTGAAGCTGCCTTTTTAAACTTTCAACACCCAAAAAGTGTTAAACTTCAGGTTTACGTGAAGAAATTGTAGTTGAATTTGAATGTAACACAAAAGCCATAATTCAATCTTTGGAGTTTTCTCGTCATGCATGTATGTAGTCAAATGTCGATATTCTCCTTTATTTGTTGTTACTAACAACAGCTTCTGTGTTTTATCCCAATGGTGTGGTTATTTTTCAGCTTTGTTTTAAAATAAACACCCAGCTGCAAATCCGATCTAAACCGAAAAACAACGATAGCTGTCCCGCAAAAAATATGACAAAATATTCGAATGACAACTTATCAAAAAACTATTTGACAAAAACAACGGCCATACGTCACAAATACAGTGGATATTACAAGGTAAACTTTAGTGAATTACCCGCTACAATGGTTTTATATAGCCTCTGTTACATACACTCGGCTTTCGAGCTTAGGGCTTTTATGGGGAGCTCATAAAAATGATAGATCACTATGCGGTTGCTCTTTACATAGTAAGGTAGGCATTCCCCTTTTATCGTATTTCGCTCAGTACCATATTGGATGTTCGAATTCAGAAGGTATGGCTTTAATGTTGCGTGACAGTATTTTGATGGTGAATTGCTGTCGGAGAAAGATTAATATAACAGGTACCAGATAGAAATACGCGTGTAGTGTGTGTAATATTGCGGTAATAGATCACTGAGGGCAGGGATAGACGAGAGTAACCATAACTTAAATACAATATTGCGGTTTGCACTCAACTCGACGGAAAATTAGCTTTTGCAAAATGCAAGCAAGCAAATAGAATCTAACAAAAATGCGTGGAATCATTTTGCGTTACGACAGTTACGTGTTGTCTAAAAACTTGCCAACTTTTCTATTTTCAAGCTGTGTAATCCGAAAATCGACCGTTTCTCTCACAAGGCCTGTTGCGATCTAACCAAGCCGTTTTGTGCTGCAGATCTTGTTTTTTTCCTGTTCTCTATTTATCTCAATATCGATACCAGAAGTATCAATTAACGTAAGGGACATTTTGGCGAAAATGAGTTATATATGTCATTGGATTCAGAATGTTCAGCTCTATCGATTGGTATTATTGAAAAAATTCTATCGTTAAAAAAAATTCCCTTACAGTAAAAAATTTTGGCCTGCGTAAAACGATTTATGACAAAAAAAATGATGTAACAGACGTTTACATTTTTTTTTCTCTGAAAAATAAAGTAAGTCATAGTGTTAAAAAATTTACACCCTTACCTTAAACCTCAAATCAGTCGATTTAAATAACATGTCCCTTACTTTAATTCATGATTAGAGGTTTTTAAGAATTAATCCCTTACATTATTATCTCACAAAACTATCTTTGTTTTAAGCCCCTTACTGTAATATGCCTATTACGTAACAACTAGAAATCAAATTAATATTTGCTTTACTTTATTTGTTTAAATGATCGTTGCTAAAATATCGAGTACTTACATTAATTTGATTCTCTTAATGGTTATCTCTCCGGCGCGCGCGACGAGCGTAAGGTGTGCGGGTGTATACGGGGGAGGGGAAGACTTAGCGAAGCGACGGCCACGGCCCCGCTCGTGTTTATTCGCGCGCAGTCTTTGAAGTTGTTACGATTGTGTCATAGGTTACTATTACATCTATGAACGCTAATGTTTGGATTAAGTGATGTGTTATTGTAATAAGGTATCCTACAAGTAATTTAAATAAATAATGTGTGAAAACAATAGTAATATCACTGATAAGTTAAGTGCCTTACTTGTCCGAAGGGAAAAATTAATTAACATGAAGAGAACCATAGAAAGGTATGTATTACTTATAATTTTACGATGACAATAACTTTTATGTACCATTATGTAACGATCTTGTTTATTATTTAGAGAATAGGTAAATTGGTTGAAGTTTTACTTAGATAATTATTTGCGTAGTCCTGTACAAACTAGTTAGTATCTTCTCGCTCTGTGCCGATACCGGGCCGAATAAAGAGGGATAAGTATTGAAATGTAATGTATTTGAAAGTTATGAATGGCACTGCATTTGTTATGGGCAGGTGTGACGCTTATCATTAGGCGTACGTCCTGCTCGTCTCACACCTTAGTAGGTATAAAATAAAAACAATCTTATAATGTACGACTGCTATACTGAAATCCCGGGTTTTATTCTTGTAAGTATGCTTGAATTGCAGGTGCTTTCGTATTTGCATGCAATGCTTCCTACGCAATAGTGTTTTATGCATTATTTGCATGTTTTAAACATTGCGTATAATACTTAGGTTTTGTCTACAACATTCATTTAGTATTATTTAAAATATACAACAAATTAATGTAAGGGACATTCGTTATTTTGTTTGACTTTACATTAATTAAGTGTTTATCAAAATTAGCTTATTTTAGTCGTTCTAATTAATAGCGTTAATAGAAATTAATTAAATTTGACAAATATAATACTCTTGTGATAATTAAATATTTTTTTGAAGATTTAAAAGAATAATATTTGACCTTTACTTTATAAACAATGCGAGTCTAAAGTTGTTATGACCCTTACGTTAAAGTGTTGTCGGATTTCTACTTGAGTTGACCCATACAATAAGTCCGCCATATGCCTTAAATCTAGTAATCATATTCGTGTTTTCTTTTTAGGTCTACTGAAAACAAAAGAGATTCTTCAGAAAGTTTTATAGAAAATAGTGATGTAGACGCAGAAACGCAGTTAATAACAAGAAGTTCAAATAGACCTAACATTATTGTTAATAGCAGTAATGACTCCGTGTGTTCTGTTGAAAATGACATGGACATCATAAACACATCAACTATTTCCGTGTCTCGATCACATCCTTTTTTTAATAAACCTAATGAAAGTACAACGAGTACTACTGTAAACAGTAATAATAACCCATGTAGTCAAGTTATTGAAAATCCTTTAAACGTATTATCAAATGTCAGGAATGACCAGATTGAAGCACCTCTAAACGTTGCAACAGAAACTGATGCATCCTTTGTGATCGCACATTCATTACGTGAGTTAAATGATACAGGCGAAGAACTGGAGAATATCCAGCCACTTTCTAATAATTACATAGACTTCATGCATAAGCCAACAGAGACAATACAGAACACCGCTGTTTGCACAATGTTTCTCGAAACCTCATCGCAAGAGGAAAATGGAAGTCATGAAACTTTCTTATCTCCTACAATACTCACAAATGTAATAGCTATTGATATTACAAACAAAGACACGATGATGACTGAAGGCCTACATCACGATGATGTTTTGGGCACTTTTAATACTTCTTGTAATGATTTGATATCAAGCGAAATCGATAACAACGTACCTTTTAAGGAAGTCACAACTGAAGTTAATTCAAACAAAAAACGTCGCGTAACATCAAAATTCATGAAATCTTGCATGGATTTTCTAACGGATAGCGAGGATAAAGACTTTTCTTCGGGAAGTTCTAATCTTTGGTCAGACAAAGAAGAAACTTCAGGTGATTCAGAAGATCACGAGAAAAATAGAAAAAGAAAGAAAACCAAGTCAAAAAAAAATAATACAAAAACAAATCAAATAGAAATAGTACCTAAGAAGAAAAAAATACCTGAAAATAAACGTAAGACAAGAAAACAGCTTAAAGAAAAAGGTTTTTCCTACGAGACAAGATCTGGTAATGTAAAAGAAGCCCGAAAGTTACAAGAAAATCCTTGTAAAGAAGGTAAATGTAGCAGGAAATGTTACGAAATTACAGAAGAAAGAAGGAAATCTATATTTGATTATTTTTGGGCACTTAATGACGATAAAAAACGGGATTTGATTGTGCAATGTTCTAGACCAATCAGTGTAAAACGTCAGAAGACTAAAAACGCAGTTAGCAGACGTTCGTTAACATATGAGTACTTTATTAACGAAGACGAAGGACGGAGGCAGGTGTGCCAACAATTTATACTGAAGACTCTCGATATAAGCCAAACTTACATTTTGTATACATTAAATCATACAAAAGAAGGACTGTCTTGTGACGATAGTCGAACACGTACAGCAGCAAATAAATAGCACGAGAACACAAAACTTAATGCAAAGAAATACATAGAAGCATTACCGGCTTTACCTTCTCACTACAGTAGAAAAAAATCAACTAAATTGTATCTGCCAGAGCAATTTAAGAACTTTTCAAACTTATACAGGTTGTACATTAAATATTGTGAAGAAAGGTCCGAAAACTATTTAAGCGAAAAAATATTTACATGTATGTTTAAAGAGTATAACTATGCATTTCATGTTCCTAAGAAGGACAAATGTCTCTTATGTACTAAAAACGAAAATAATCCGGATATGACGACTAATGAACAGTTACAAGCTCATTTATTGGAAAAAAAAGCCACATATAAACGCTTTCATATTCATCAAAATCAAAAACGCGATAACACATTTGTTGTATCTAGTTTCGATCTTCAAAAAGTTTTAGCGACGCCGTATGGTGAAAGTATGCAGTTGTATTATTCCAGAAAGTACGCTGTGTTCAATTTTACAGTATATGAGAGTGGAACGCAGAACGGATACTGTTACATATGGGGTGAGGCTGATGGTAAAAGAGGAAGTTGTGAAATAGCAACGTGTCTGTATAACTACTTAAAAGAACTCGATAACAGAGCTGTGAACACATTATTATTATACTGTGACAACTGCACGGGGCAAAATAAGAATAAAGTTATATTTTCAATGTTCAAACATTTCCTGGAACAATCTAAAAATCTAAAAGTTATACAAATTAATTACCTTCTAGCAGGACACACATATATGCCTGTTGACAGCATGCATGCTGTTATTGAGAGGGAAGTAAGAAAACTAATTGTTTGGGCACCTTCGCAATGGCCAAGTTTCATAGAGAGTGCTAGAAAACGGCCTCAACCATATAATGTGAGTGTCTTAGAGCATACAGATTTCATTAACTTCCAGAATCTGGCGGATTCTGTATTCACTCAAGCTACTCTTAAAAATAAAGATCTGCGTATGAAAAACATAAGAGTGTGCACATTTAAAAAAAATGCTTTGACCAAAATTGAAGTTAAATATACAATGTTAGAGACTGGTAATACTTACGACATAGAACTCTCCAAAGAATTACCCCCAAAGAATTCTAACGCAAGAGGAAAGGGTAAAGGGATTGGGAAAAGAAGTGCTGTTAGAGGTAAAATTACAAAAAATATAGACAACAATGAATCTGCAGCTGAAAGTACTAGTAATGTCATAAGTCAAAGGAACACAGATAATTTGCCGCCTCTTTATAAAGAGAGGCTCCCATTTTCCATTCCAAAATACAATGACCTCAAAAAATTGTGCGACACCGGTATAATACCAAAAAGATTTCATGGTGAATATTTGAACCTTCCAAATAAATTGCCAGTTAAAGATACCCTTAATGAAACCGACGACGATGACGATGTGATGACAGCTGATGATGATAACTAGATAAAATACCAAATAGAAAAAGTCATTCCAACCATTTCAATGTCACCATTAAAATAGTTTAATTTACTAATAGTTATCATCATAATTATCTGTCTGCCCATTTCTAATTATTTATTCTTGTGTAATAATATAAATTTCTTATATTAATATTCATATCATTTATATTATTTTATTCATTCATCTTTCAGGAAATTCATATTTTTTCATCTGTCTTTCGTTTCCAGTACATTCATTCAATTACTTAATAAATAAGACTGTTGGTTGAGTCTGAGAAAACATATTTTTTTTATTCATTTGGTGATTATAATTATAAAGCTATTTAAACGTAATTATTAAAAGTACAGAGTTTGTAGGACTGTTAATTAAAAGAGATCACGGAGTCAATTACACATAATTATTTTTACATTGATAACTAGGTGTGTATGACTGTTAATTAGAACACTGTTACTTTTAGAACATTTATTTAAACTAATAAAAAGTTTTATAGACTGATTAGTGTGTTGAATTAAAATAATTACGCGGACATAAAAGTCGAAAATAAAAAAATATATAATAACAATAAATCGTTTTATTTTTGTGTCCCTAAATTTCATTTAAATCTGTGTTAGCTAAGCTGAAACTAACATTAATCATGCAAATAACCTATTTCCATGGTGTTAAAATACCATAATTTTAGTAGATAATCTATAGTTACATCAAATTGCAACACTGTAAAAGTCCTTTACAATAGAATTACGTATAATTTTCTATTGCTCTTGCTGCTTACACTATGCTTGACGGTTTACACATAAAATATTAGTAACGTAAGGCACAACTAAACATATTTTTTTAACGTAAGGGACATGCTATATTTTAAACTGCTGGGTATTCCTAAATCTTGCGTTTATAGCATGAAAGAAGAGGAAATTCTAAGAAACTTTGCTCTAGACACAATTAAAATTGGAGCAGACAGTAAAAAGTTATAGACAGATTTCAAAAAATAAAATCGTTTTTTGGCTCTCCTGAAAAACCGTGTTTTGTCCCTTACATTAATTGATACTTCTGGTATCGATATATCAAAGACTTATTTTTCCGAAACTTTGATCCCATTTTCCTACGCATTGAGCCACTATATTTGTTACGTAGTTTTGTATTGGCTGCAACTACACTAACACTTGCAGTGTTATATATGTCGGATAAGGTCATTGGTATGGACTTAAAATGAATCGAAGTACGCTTGTGGTGAGGTCACACGACCTACTTATCCCACTACAGCGTGCTTTACAGAGCCTTGATGTTTTCGGCTTGACGCTTGGATGACAGTCAGTGTCTGATCGCGGCCGAGTTGAGACCTCTTGGAACTGTGCCCGATTCATTGTGTCCCGTGTTATTGTGTTAAGTGGTAATCTCAAGTACTTTGCTAGTTTTGCTAGTAACAGTATCCCACCCAGTGTGTTTTTATAGCACGAAACCCATCGTCTGCTCACATAATGCTCGAGCCTAACGGAATAAATCCTGACATTCCCGACATATATTTTATTAAATAATACTTCATTAAGAATCTAATTAAGCAATAAAAATGGAAACAACAGGTAATCCATGACCGTGAAAAATGGCAATCCTTGGAAGCGGCCTTGCCCTGAGAGGGGTTCCTAATAAAAGCAAACCATAAATAATAAACAAAAAAGTTGCTTCTATTGCTCTTTTACATTAAACTAATCATATAAACAAATGAGCAACATTTTGCATTAGTTATATTTCTGATTATTTATTTTATAAGGTCAATGGTTACATACGCTTAAAATTGTACCATGTTTTAGGAAATAAAGGCATTTTTATTATATTTATTTATTAAATAATCTAGTTTGAACCATTAACAAAGTGTTGGAGCATTATGTAAATAAAAGTGAAAAAATACTGATGTAGTAACGAAACCGTTGGCTCTGTTTACTTTTAATTAACGAACAGTTTGCGTGAAACAAGGTACAAACTATTTTCGTTTTTTGGTTAAAACCTTCGCCAGCTTGAGCACAGGCCGATAAAATATTATGGCCATATATTATTAATTATAACATATAAAAGCGGTAAAATGTAATATTATAAAGGATGAGTTTTTTATTTTATACGCATGATTCTCTTCAATTTTAAAGACTCTACACGTGTGAATATTTAGGCGGAAAAAGCTGACAAGAGCAAACCGCCAGTTTGTAAATTAATGTTTTTTGAATAAGGGATTCCACTGTGCCAACCGTGCTGTCCTTGATTTATTAATAGGTACGGCTTATTTTCAAGTCAGTCGTCAGTGTACGGTTGTTAAATGATGGCAGGTTTCTTAGGATTCCCAAGCTAAACCATCCATACCGCCATCTTCTAGGATTTGTTTGACTGTCTAAGTATGATATTTTATGAAAAAACACCCCACCTAATGGGCATTGTCCGAAAAATCTAACCTGTTTATTTAGTTATTTTTTAGTTAAAATCATAGTATTTTATGAAACTAATTTGAATATTTTTGAAATTCTATGTGTTGTGACCTTTTTATAATTAATTATGGTTTTGTTACTCGTTTTAGATTTTGCTGTCAAAATTAAATTACTTGTGTCAGTGACTCGTAATTTTACTGCAGCTATAAAGTTCAGTCCACTATTTTCCCTACACTATAGTTAGTTTATTTTTAAAGTTTTAGGGCGGATGACGTCATCACTGGAAAATATTCTCTTTGCTCATTCCACGGTTTAATACGTGATCAGGGCTGCGGGACTGTTTGAAAGAGACACCGCGGCCCTAGAATACAAAGGGCAAAGAAGGTACATGGATGGGTTTTAGTCAGTACAAATCTGACACTCCCTTCCGCTCCGCCTAGAACGGGAGGAGTCATTTGATTATTACCCATACCGAAAAAAAAACATGCGTACAATTCACACGTGGTAGAAGTGAAACCTTCAAAAATTTTGGCTTCAAGATAAACACTGTAAAGGGTGTAAACAAACTCTTAACGAAGCCGAAAGGCACTTGTTTTCCCCATCATTGCGATCATTTTTTTGTTCTAGAGCATACCTGAAAACCTTCTAGTTACGGAGATATTGGGGGTCAAAGTTCCAACTTTTTCACAAGTTTTTTTTTTTTTAAATACACGTTTTGTATGTAAAATTTTTAATTTAAACACCTCCAGCCTCCTCCCCTCTTACTATCCAATCCATCCATCAGTACAATGTTTTGAGTGCGTTACAGTGCGTCCTACTATAAAACGTGATTTTTCAGCCCAAAAAAAAAAGACGTTTCCCAGCACTAGTTTTTGCGGAAAGTTACTTACTTTGATGTACATAATGGTTGGTTGACGGCCTCGTGAAGAGTCTGTTTACACCCTGTATAATGCTTCCTATCTCATTTTCTCCCACGTTAAATCTTATTAATTTATGAGTCTGTCACTTTTTACTGTCGCGTTTTCGTTTCATCGACTTTCAAATCACAACGATGCTAAAGAATTTTTCACTTACAAAAACGGGTTAATACGTGAGTGACACTCTAATGACAGTTTGTTTTTTAATGGCATCTACATGAAGTCAAGGGCTCGTTCAGACACACGGGTACGGCGCGATTGCCATATCCATATCTAAACGTATGTATTCACGATATTCTTTCTTGAGATAACGTTATTGAAGGTCAAATAACCATATTTCTTCAAAAATACCAATAAATAAAGAGTATTTTTTCATTTTAAAAAGAAATAATGACAGATCTTATTCCTCAGAATGGTTTTGCAATTAGCACAATTTTTGAAAAATGGACAATAACCATTACTCATGCTCAAAAGCTCACAAAATTATCATAATCGTACTAGCTTCTTTTCTAGTTCCTGTTACATATTATAAACTATCATAGCATATTCTGGTCGTATATTTTGGATATTGGCTCACGAACAGCCCTAGTGGGCGGTAATTGTACTATAAGTACCCAATTACCATAATTACGATTGATTTGCTAATAGGATATTACCATTAATTGCAGTATCAATCATTCGATCCTCCCGATAAATTAACGACATGTCATAAAGTTTTTGGTAATTTTATCACTATATCTAAAATTACAGTTACAAAATGAGAATCGTATTAAAATTAAATTACTATTATTACTATTAAACATTGTTATTTGATTAAATAAAATTATTATTTAAAAAAAAATGCGTTTTTTTAAGATGGCCATGTTAACCGTAGAACCGATGACCGTTGGAGTAGACGTGTTCTTGAGTGAAGACCGCGAATCAGCAAGCGTAAGGTGGGACGCCCTCAGGCTCTGTGGAGCGGCGATCTCCGCAGCGTGGCTTGTAGCAATTAGATGAAAGTTGCCGAGAATCGAGCGGGTTGAGTGGCGTGTAATTGAAAAGGCTTATAACCAGTAGTGGACTATTGTAGGCTGATGATGACAATGATATAAGTAATTTAGAGTATTTCGATAGGTTTTGTTAATTCATTTTAAAATAAATATAATTTTGTTACTTCTGTATAATGTTACGCCTATTTCATAGATATTCATACGCCGAAAATAGCTAAATATAGTATTCTCCATACAAACTCTATTTAATCACCTGTTTGTACACCCACATAATATGTTTTACAAATAAAACTGACTTTGGGAAGTAATAACTGAGTCTATTTTTGCTCAGCCCATCACTTTTCCAAACCTTTTATGTATTTGTATATATTGTACACAGAAATAGCAATAAATTATTATTAAAGAAGTCGTCTAACCGCAATGTGTACTCGTAAAATATATTTAGCACACCAAAATACCTCGCGTGGCGTAATGTGAAAACTTTTGCTATAGTACCGCCATCACGGCGGGAAGCAATAGGTTATCAAGGAAGTTTACTAATTTAATGTTAAACAACTACGTACCGGTCATGTTAGGTATGTGTCTGAGGTAATTATTTTGAGGATTCGTGTGTCTTATTGTTCCGTAACTCGTACTCCATATTTTTTTTTGATAAAAGAAAATGGATAACAAAATCATTGCAATTTATCATCACTTTTTTTTTCGGATGGGAAATCATCAAAAGCCTCCTCCTGCTCTGGGCAGAGCGGAAGGGAGTGTCAGAGTTATACTAAGTAAAACCCATCCATGTTCCTTCTTTGCCCTTTGTATTCCAGGGCCGCGGTATCTCTTTCGAACAGTCCCGCAGCCCTGGCAGGAATTTATCATCCCTGTGGTGATGAAGATATCATCACCTGCCTACCCTTTTCTCAGCTATGTGGAGTTCGGCTTCCAGTCTAAACTGAGGCGGCTGAGTACCAGTATTTTACATGAAGCGACTGCTTACCTGACCTCCACAACTCTAAAACTGGTTGTTAGACTTTTGAGCCACTGACTACTTAACGACTGTCAAAAATCTGTCAAATTCATCATTTCGGTGTAAATTACGATTTTTAGTATGTTCAACTTGACTATATCGTCATTTATGACATCTTTTAGACATAAGACAGATAATGTGTTGAAATATCTGTTTCTGATTTTCAGACTTTCGGACCACTGACTAACTGTAAGGACTGTCAAAGGTTTTTAATTGAGAACCGGGACCAAAGGCTTAGCGGGCTTTCCAAGGCACGGAGGAAACTCGGTATGTAATGGGTGGATACCCATCCATGTACCAAACCTGGCGCGCGCGGCTTAACCTGAAATCGATCCTAGTAGCTGTTATTATACAACCCTCTGAGTTTATGTAATCCGATTCAATGAATATTTCATGAAAAACTCATTCATTCAGGGTTATATTTAACCCTGTAAGTCCATTTAATCCTATTGAATGAATCACAATCATGAAAATCATCAATAGATGATTTTCATGATTGTGATTCTGTAACTACATACGTTTTACAGGCGCGACTCATTTTTTACCCAATTACCTGCAAATTTAAAAAAACGTAAGAAAATTTAAATTTCGCGGGGTACCCTGACAACCACCTTAAAATGTAATCCTACTCAAAAATGTAGTTTCAACCTTTAATATGGTTTAAATAAAAGAAAAACCAGTATCATACTCAAACGCTATTTTCTTTTACGATACTTGTAAGTGCTTGTATGACAGCCAAGTAAATTGGATGACATTTTATAGTGTCTATCAGACAGTATTTAATAAAAAATATTTACAAGCACACGTAGTGACACTAATCCTGGAATATGAAGCTAAAACTGCGAAAAGTTAATAAGTTTCATGAAAACTGGCCAAGTGCGACTCAGACTCGTGCGTGAAGGGTTCCGTCCAATAAACTGAAAAAAAAACACGTTTCTTGTATGGGAGCCCCCTTCAATTATATTATTAAATCTGTACTAATATTTTAAGAGGACATATTTGTATTTTTGTGTGTAACGAATAAACTTAAAAACTTCTAGACCGATTTGAAAAAATCTTTCAGCAATGGATAGCTACATTATCAGCAAGTAATATAAACTATTTTTTATCCCCGTACTCCCACGGAAACGGGAACAACGCGGGTAAAACAGTGTGACGTCCGCTGGTAATTTATATTTTTATTATTTGTACATATAGCGGCAACAGAAATATACATCACGTGTGAAAATTTCAACTTCCTAGTTAACACGGTTCATGAGAAACAGCCTGGTGACAGACAGCCAGACGGACAGTGGAGTCTTAGTAATAGGATCCCGTTTTTACCCTTTGGGTACGGAACCCTAAAAACAGACTCTATTTTCATACATGATAATAAATGGGAAGACTAAATCCACAATTCGTTCTAGAAAACAAAGGAAAACTCGGTATAAAAGTTTTAATAAAACAGTACAGGGTACTTCGGAGATCTCCCAAGGAGGCTATGAAACGTTACAGGTTGAAAGCATCCTAGTGTTTTAGCTTTTCTTCCTTGGAAGTATACTGGCTACTTTTTCTTCTGGCAACTAGCGACTGTGCACAAGGATGGCTCTCTGCCAAGTTGCTGCTGAAGATGGAGTCCTAGGTTCGATTGCCGTGTCGAGCAAGTTGTTATTGGGTTTTTCCATCAGTAATTTCTTAGAAAAAGCCACGAAGCCTGGATTCGTGCCCAGTTGATGGCAATAGGCTCGTCCAATATTACATAGGACTAACATAACTGACGAAATTGTGAAGAGTTAGGCAGAGGTGTAATATTTGGGTACACCTTAACTCTCTCCGGGGATAGAGGAACCAACCAATAACATCACGCCCTGTTTGATGTTATTGGTTGGTTGTGAATGACTTCTGTTTTACGTAGGTATACCATGATGATGATACAACTAACACAAATATTATTTTACTAGCTGTGCCCGCGGCTTTGCTCACGTGACCGCGTTTTCTTTTGGTATTATCGGGGAACATTACTTGGGAACTTGAAGTCGTAATATATTTCTAATATCCTCTACAAATAGTGTACCAATATTCTGATTTGCAGGAGAATGATGATGATGATACTGACTTACTGTTAATTTAAACTAAAACCTATTAGTACATCTTTGTTTTAACCAGACTCGTAGTCAATATCTAAAGAAAGAGAAAGAGTCATCCAGTGTATTTAGTAAACGAACGAAAAAATAAACTAGATGTAACTGAATCGAAGAAATCGATTATAAGAGATGTATAAGAAACTTTTAGTTACAGGAAAAATAATTTTGACCGTATCTGGAAACCTTTGAGTTACGGAGATTATTTGGGTGTCAAAGTTTTATTTTTTTCTATTGTTTTTTTATAATACAAGTTTTTGGGTCTGTTCCACCACCTGCGATTAAGTTACCGTTAACTAACTTGGCAGATAATTTCATACAAATTCTGTTCCATTCCTGAATTTATTCGGTAAGTAGTGGCAATTCGGACTTCGTGAAACAGATCGTTAATGTTATAACTTTACTTTTAATACCTGCACGACCACCATACTATTCTAAACCTCTATCTTTGTGACTTAACGTGATTAGAGACCTCAAAAAAAAAGTTGTTTCCCAGCAATATTTTTTGCTTAAAGCTACTTAGTTTGATGTACAGAATGCTTGGTTGACGGCTTCGTAAAGGGTTCATTTACACCTTATATTTTGAACCCACCACTACCAAGTAACGTGTTACATTTCTTGTTTATTTTTTCCTTTTTGTTATTTTTTTTTTTTTTGTTTTTAATGTGTGCACTTGTTGTGGCATGTGCCAAATAAATGTATTTTCTTTCTTTCTAACGCCACATCATCCAAATTCTAAGCTATTTCTCTAATTACTTCTCTGAACGGTCCATCTGTCAAGCTACTTCTGCTACTAAAAGTATCGTGTCTGAACGTTCATTATGTACCTACGCTACTTTTACAGTGGCGAGCAAACCAGCGAAGATAGTTTCTACCTGCATTTTACTTTGTTAAGTGGAGTTGAATAGTTTATGTGGTACGATCTATGTACTAACGATGTTTGAAGAGTGGTCGTTGCTGGACTAACTTTTGCATTGCTTTGGAATTTTTCTCTTGTTTTTTTTTCTTACGATGTCTGTCTTTTAGTAGATTTGTAATGGTCTTATTTTCAGTGAAATTCTTGTTTGTTTTTTTTTAATGGTAAGTACGTTTAATGGAGGGGAGGAGGGAGGGGGAAGCTTATACACAGCAGTGGACGTTTGAAATGTTGATTTTGATGACGTTTTATGGCAGTAAAATGTAAATTAAAAACAGCATCCTATATATTGCACAAAACAACAAAAACGTGAAACAATAAAGGGTGTAAACAGACTGAACAATAAATTGGAATATTGGCAGGAGAATGATGATGATGATGAATGTTTTTATTGCTCACTTGATCTACGTATGATGCATGAACGCTACGTTGCTGAACTGATTTATATTTATCAACTTATCTTAAAATAACGAGCCCCGCCAAGAAATAAGAAAAATATTAGTCAGTTTTAAAATAATAAAGGGTGTAAACAGACTCTTCACGAAGCCGAAAGGCACTTGTTCTCTCCATCATTGCGATAATTTTTTTGCTGTAGACCATACCTGGGAACCTTCTAGTTACGGAGATATTGGGGGTCAAAGTTCCAACTTTTTCACAAGTTTTTTTTTTTAATAACATGTTTTTAATGTAAGATTTTTACTTTAAACACCTCCAAGACCCCCTTACTATTCAATCCATCCATCAGCACAATGTTTTGAGTGCGTTACATTGAGTCCTACTGTAAATCGTGATTTTTCAGCCCAAAAAAAAAGTCGTTTCCCAGCACTAATTTTTGCGTAAAGTTACTTAGTTTGATGTATATAATGCTTGGTTGACGGCTTCGTGAAGAGTCTGTTTACATCCTGTATAATTACACAAGCAGTAGTATCCGGTACATACGTGACTTGCAACTGAAGAAGAAAACTCTCCAAGTCACCTGCGTGACTTGGAGAGTTTTCTTCTTCAGTTGTCCGACTGTTGCCATGGCTACCGTACGTGGAAGGTGATAGTTGAAGTATCTTGCTATGTTGTTAGGTGTAACAGTATAAGGTGTCTGGAAGAGTTACATTCAAAGTAGTTATACATTGAATACTTTGAAAGTAACTCTTCCAGAGTAAAATAAAAAATACTGGCCCAGTACGAGTCGAACTCGCGCACGAAGGGTTCCATACCATAAACCAAAGAAAAAAAAACGTTTTTTGTATAGGAGCCCCCTTTCATTATTAAATTAAATCCTATATTATATTTTTTTTACTTGTTTTTACAGCGGCAACATAAATACATCATCTGTGAAAATTTCAACTGTATTACGGTTCATGATATACAGCATGAGGGTTTCAGACAGCCAGACTAACAGACAGGTGGGCAGTGGAGTCTTTAATATGGTCCCGTTTTTACTCTTTGGATAGGTACGGAACCCTAAAAATTATGATGAGAGCGTGATATCGGGAAAAGAAACATCATAATGTCCTTACTTACTTAGACCATGGTCTATCTTTGTGTAAAATTTTGTTTAAAAATGGTTAAGTCCTCAAGTTAAAGTCAAGTCAAGTCCTCGAGTTTAAGTAAAATTTTGTTTAAAAATGGTTAAGTCCTGTTTTTTTTATAAAGTAAAACAAACAGGTAGGTCGACTGACAATGTTACTTCAGCATTAATTATTTAACTGCTTTAGGCGCGTTGGGCATTTTCGAGATAACGAAAAACATTTGAACTCGCGACACCGCTAAGCGACCTCTTTTTCGTTGCAGAATTAGCCGTATTGTTACATATTAAAAGCCCAAAAAGTATAGCCCAAAGTGTATAGTCAAATGTATAAGTAAAAGACTTATGCCAAAATATTTTCTTTAAATAGAATAGCATCTTGAAAAAAAAATAGATTTCACTTCTGTCCAAAATATTTTCTAAAAATAGAATAGAAAAAAAAACCTTTATCGGCACTCCCGGAGTGGTAAGATTATTTTAAGTGTTTTGCAGAAAGACTTTTCTTACTTTGTAACCGACTTCGATAACATTGAATTAAACTATCCATCATCATAAATTAATTTACTATTATTTTTTAAACCACGATTTTGCGTTGACATGTCACAAACAAAAGTTGAAATAAGAAATTCCACGAAAAACATCCAACCATACATTTTCCAACACTGTAGTCGGCATTCTTTATACACGCTTAACTGAACATTTGGCTCAATCGGATCGTGTGAATCTTCGATACTCTTCGAGGTCAAGAGGAGCACGACATTTTCAGTGTAAATATTACATGAAATATTCTGTGCCCTATTTATTATAATAACTAACACGTGGCTTACTTTATGTCTTGAAGTTATGAGGGACATGTTTCAAGTTTTATTATATTATACATTCTCCAAAACTTGCTTCTGTTTTGACCACTGTAAGGACTATTCTTGCTTGAAGCGCCAGGCCGTTTTTAACACTTAAAACTTGTTCTTTCTGTTTTTTTTTTTTTTTCATTCCTATTGGTTGAAAAAGGGTGGTCAAACATTTGTGGCCATTAACAAAACCTGAGTTTTAATAAATAAACGCGAAAGTTTGTATGTATGAATGTATGATGTTTGTAACTCCTTCACGCAAAAACTACTGAACGGATTTAGATGAAATTTGAAACACAGATAGTTTATAACCTGGATTATCACATGGGACTTTTTATCCCGATAGTATATTCCCGTGGGACAATTATCGAACGCCACGCGGGCGATGCCACGGGTATAAGCTAGTTAATATAATAAAAAAACTACTTTTTGATCTCCTACTATTTGGTCCGCACAAAAATGGTATTTTTTTTGTTTTTCTACTATTGAACCGCTGGGTAAAAATGAGTAGACTCAACTTTTGGAGTTAGTACCAACTACAGTTCGGTTCGCAGTTTCTCCATACCGGTTGACACATCCATTATAAAGCTTACATTGACGCGTAGCTTGTTGGTTATCTGCTACGACTGCATAGCTGTAATGTCATGTTATCAGCTACGCAGATGGCCATCTGTAATCATTATATGCTTCTGTGTAAGAATATTCATTTGTGCTTGACGTGATTCCAGGAGGCTATTTCGAATTCCGTAGATTGAAGTCACGTGAAAAATTTAATCGGGCATGAAAATTCCAAGTACATTAATATACAATATCAAAATCTTGATTTCATTACACTAGACTAACAACTTTTTTTTTGTTGTATCCGTTCTTGTTAATATCCGTTTTTGTTGAGTATCCGTTCTTGTTAACAAAGAAGAAAAACAAAGTGTTTCTGTTGTGTTCGGTTACAAGTTACAGTAGTTTTTTCATTCAAAACTTATATATGCAATTTTAGCTTATATTAGACCATTATCTCTCTGTTGTAAAACACTTAAGCCTAGAGGCAACCAAATAATATTTGCTTAGTACTACCAAATTTTAGCATCCCCATACAAGCAAGTAGGAACCTTAAAAAGTGTCCTTACATCGCGTTTTTTATTTACACTCGACTAGGCATTTAGCTCAACCAACGTATCGTGTGAATCTCTTACACCAATCAAAGAATAAAAAAATGCGTAGAAGCGATACACGGGCACTTTTCTACTATCACCCTACAACGACTTACCAAAACAGCGCCGACCACTTAACTTGCCCCGCAAGCACCTATGCATAGAAATACCATTTAGCAGAACGAAATCCAGACTGCAGGACATAGGTAGGGCTCCTCAGTGATTCATCACAACAATTTGGTCTGCGTTTCCCGTGAGAGTGAGCTCCCTCAATTTTCACCAGGTCATTGGTCCACATTGTGATACCTAAATTGCGGTCGTCTCTAACTGCATGCAAGTCTAAATTATGTTTTTCAGCATGACTCAGACTCAAACTCAAAGCATTTATTTCAATTAGACCATAACAGGCACTTTTGAAGAAAGAAAACAAAAAAAGGCTAAGCTACAGTCATAGACACAAGGCATAATAACTTGTGAAAGTACTGTAGTTGCCCATTCCAAAGCGTAGATCTCTATGAAGAATAATGGGTAAGAAACTCCATGGACACTCTTTTCAATCAAAATATATCTTGGTTACGTAATTCATTTTGAGATTATACATATATGTGAGAAATATGTAGAGAGACGTACACATTAAAAGCATCCAGAGTAAAAGGTCATATAGGTAAAATAGTAATAGGGTCTAGTAAGTACTATTGAAGAAGTCTGAATATTGGAGCGGGAACTGAACTTTAAGTATGGGTATTAATAAAATTTATTTAAGTCATGTGTAGGAACTAAATCGTGAACACAGTCTACCTACGGAGTCAATGTTTAGGAAAAGAAATGAACAACTGAAACCATATTAAATACATTGATGGATGTAACCGAAATACATTGTAGCTAATACTGCTATCTACGAAAAGAATAATATTAATTGTGCAGTGGAGTGAAAATCACCAACTAAGAAAACAACGTGTAGTCGAACGGGAGCATGCTAAACACCAAGATCAGTTCTTTCTACTCCCTTTCTCTCTACTGCAAAGCTCATATTTATAGGAATACATCGCACAAAATAACCATAATTACTCATTCATTTACTGGGTACAACCACCGCTAAACATATTAACAACATTAATATCCCTCCATTTGGTCCTTCGAGCCGGATTTAGCACGAGTCTCGCTTCTACCTAATCCTTATTCTATGCAGCGTACCAGCGACGTCACTAGTGACGTCCCCCACATCCCACGCTTGTTTATCACGATTATCCGAAACATTACGCGCCACGATCTCTTGTTCGTAAAAAGGAACGAGGCGATATCTCTTTCCTTAACGTTGCGTCGTCTTACCGTTCACGTTGTTCTAAGAAGGCACTCTGACATTTTTTATGGAGTTTTTCTTCATTGAGTTTGGTCGTGTATGTATTGAAATTTTGAGAGGGTGGTCGTGTGATGGGAGATGTGTTGAGACGATTTTGTGAGCTTGCGAGTTCATTTCTTTCTATCCTAAAAATTTAGTTAAATTTCTCTTTATAACTGTATTTTTTTTATTGAAATAAATGACTACCTCGTTGGTTTAGTGCTGAGCATGAGGTCCTGGTTTGGATTCCCGTGTTGGGTAAATGGTTATTGAGTTCTTCCATATGGAATTTCTCAGTCGCAGCCACAGAATCTGGATTTGCATTAGGCGCGCCCCTTTTTACATGGGACTTAAACATAACTGGTGAATTGTAGGTGCTCTGATGGGTACCTATACCTGTATGGGTAATCTTTCAGGTTGTAAAGTAATGTTTTCTATGACCGGTCGTTTAGAGGACTTTCTTCAACTGTAGATCGAACTTTGTGGGTTCATACGGATTGATGGTTGTTCTCCATAAACCACCAGCTTCTTGAAAAAGGAATAACATAATTATTTTGTAGATTCGGTAAAATGAATCCAATATTTTTTTTCGGATTTTTGGTAATCAAATTTAGAACTTTTAAACAAAAACTTTACTTCAAAGTTTAATTTAGAACCAAGACTAAAATGTTGCTAGACAGTTAGTGGTATACTGGGGTGTTTACTATAGATTTTTTAAGACTATGGAAAATCCTATCCTTACTTCCGCAGTCAGCATTCAGGAACAACTCAAACACATTTCTTTTTTCTGGCGACATAACATATTCATACTGCAGTCCAATCAATCAAACATTCAAAAGAAATCGCATGAAGGCCGAAGAAATCAAATTTCCGTCGACGTTGCGACGGACAACTTAAGGTCAACGTACACTTCTAAGTTCCTACGGCACAGGCCCATCCAGTAATATACATACAGCAATGGCCCTATTGGCCTTAACTCCATTATGGCCGTTCAGGAGTTTTTGTATGGAAATGTATATTGCAACGCACACTCATAAGCATTATCGTAACTTCACCTCGGCTCGGGAATAGCTACTAAAGCGCAATTAATGAGCGACGCTCCGCTTGTGACGAGTAGGCTACTCGCTTACGGCGAGCCAACACTTTTGTAGGGTCGTCACTACCTTTATCCTGCCAAAGTACTGAGCTGATCTGATTAAGTGCTTAAATTGAAATGGACGTATGGTTGAGCTAGCTAGGTGCGGTGATGGCAGGTGGCGTAAAGCTGAGACCGAATGGCGTCCAAGGACTGGTAAGATAAGTTTTGGTGGTTCAGCAACGAGATGAGCAGACGACATTGTTTGCCATCGCGGGAATATCCTGGATGAAGCTGGCACAACAACGTGGAGCATGGCACAAGCAAAGAGAGACCTACCCAGCAAAGAGTGAACTGTGGGTGATGATGATGATGATGGTGGACTGTGAGTCGAATAGCCAAGGTGATGCTGATTCCGTGCAGTACTTATACGTGTGCGCTGACCTTAATGGTCAAGCGAATATTCATACCGAAGTTATACGGACAGCTATTTCTCTGAATATACAAAGCGATATTTTTGATCAACAATATATATCAGAGGAATGGAAAAAGGGAATATATAGCCGTCGATATTTTTAAAATTGGTCGAGATTGTGTGACTTTCGGTGAGTTTATTGCACACTGCGTTACGGCTTGTTTCGAGGTTATACGTTTTTTGATTGATCAAATGGAACAGAGAGCACACCTGTGCGCATAACATGTGCACTATAATATACTGGTTGCTTGGTTTATCTCTGTTGAAATCGGCCACAGTGCGCTGTGGCCGACACCCGGTCGGCAGGGTATTTTTTTTGTACTCCATTTTGGCAATCAGTCATACCAAGGGGTATCCAACAATTTTGATACATAATGAAGCATATTCTATGTAAATGTAAACTTACATAGGTTTCAGATAAACAGCCTACATAACTAATTAACCAAAACGTTAGAATTGCCCCATTGATGATGATGATGATGCCATCTAGCCGATTTCGGCCACAGCGACTGCAATCGATGGCTTCCTAGGGAGATTGTCGAGAGCTTTGGTGTGCTGCTCTATCATGTGCTCTCAAGTGGCTAGCATATCCAACTTTGGCCGAAAAACCCCGAGCCCCATTGACTGCCTCGTCAGGTCGGGCAAAGTGCTATTGGGTTTTTCCGTCAGGAATTTCTCAGTGGCTGCGGGACTGTTCGAAAGATATACCGCGGCTCTGGAACACAAAGGGCAAGGAAGGAACGTGGATGGGTTTTAGTCAGTACAAGTCTGATACTCCCTTCTGCTCTGCTCTCGCTAGAAGTCATTAAAATTTGATGATTTCCAATCAGAAAAAAAAAACAAAAGGAATTTCTCAGTAGCAGCCACGGAGTCTGGTTTTTTGCCCGGTTGATGGCAATAGGCTCGCCCCCTATTACATGGGACTTAAACACAACTGGAGAAATGTGGGTGTACTTTTAGGTACACCTCTGCCTAACCCTACGGGGATTACAGGCATGATGTTATGTAAGTGTGTGTTAGAATAGCCAGTCATGCTTTATTCTCTAACTTACCACGTTAAGAATAAGGGAAGCATCACTGACATTTAAAGTAACAAAAATTGCCTTTTTCTTACACGGAACCCCACAAATCTCTAACATAAACAAAAGAACAAGACGTGACTATAATGAAGTCTCC
This sequence comes from Lycophotia porphyrea, assembly GCA_950005105.1. Taxonomy (NCBI): domain Eukaryota; kingdom Metazoa; phylum Arthropoda; class Insecta; order Lepidoptera; family Noctuidae; genus Lycophotia; species Lycophotia porphyrea. The sequence continues at coordinate 2,082,630 of OX465392.1, forward strand.
AGCATTTTAAGAAGACGTAAACCCGCACGTCAGCTTACCCTGAACAAATTCTTTGAGCACACTACTTGAGACAACCGTCATATTTTAGCTTGAACGTAAGTAATACGGTGGTGTCCATGCAGTGTGGGCCATGAAATATATGTCGGACATGTCATTTTATTTTATGTAGGTCAAGAATACTAATTCTGGTGCAGTGAAATTGGCTTGCCGCAATGTAAGTGCTGTTGCTGCTTTTCTTATATTTTTAGGGTTCCGTACCTTATAAGATCACTCTCTTGTCCATCTGTCCGTCTGTCTGTCTGTCTGTCTGTCCATGTGTCACCATCGATTTTCTCAGGAACGGGTGGACCTAGCCAAAGTAAAAGCCAGCCCTTGGGTCACGGGAAGCGTCAACTAGGCGTTTCGAAATTTCCTTAAATAGGCTATGAGCACTCGGACCCCACGGCCCTAGAGTTTCAACCCCAAACGGCTAAAAAATACCTACAAGTTTATATGGAACCCTCGGTTCGCGAGTTCAACTCGTACTTGGCCGGTTTTTTTGTTAATTTTAATCATTTTATTTTGTCCTGTCCGAGACTAATAAATACTTTTTTCTTTCTTTCTTTGTTGCAAAATCAAACTTTACTTTATCAGTACCGACTTCAGTTGGTTGGTTGTTATTTGGTTTTTCCATAAGGAATTTCTCAGTACCAGCCACGGAATCTGGATCTGTGTCCGGTTGATGGCAATAGGCTCACCCCCTATTACATGAGACTTAAACATAACTGGTGAAATTTGGGTGTACTGTTAGGTATACCTCTGCCTAACTCTTCGGAGATTACAGGCGTGATGTATTTCAGTTGATACCTTATTTTTTTAAGAAAATTCAACATTTTTTATTTTTTTGCAAAGGAGGAACATTATTAATTCTTCTTAGTTAGTCATTATTTGGTTGACAAGGTAATGTTAGATAATCCAATTGTGGTATAATATAACTAATGAACTGGAATATAATCCTGAAGTTTCTTATATAATTATGTATTGTGGCTTTTTACTGTTTTACCATAAAGCTCGGTGTTTCACTTTTATGGCAGAAACTATAAAACACCAATTTTCCTTAATCATGTACTTTTATTTAATAATTATCGAATGTAAAATAAAATTATGCAATTATTTCGGAATTTATTCCATTATTGACCGGTGGTTATTAAATGCTTACATGCCAGTAATTACACAAAATTGCACGATACGCTTTTAACCGAGATTTTGAAAATTTCGTGTAAGCGCTTTAATTTTATTTGATTAAGAATAAATTCATTTTACGCTGTAAAATGCTGATATTTTTAACCAGTCATAAAATTATATTAAGCGTATTGTTTCTGTTTATAATTGGAAAGCAAAGTCATTGCAAAAGTTCACGTCTGTTCTGTCGAAAAAATCTTGCAAAATCATTTTTATCGTAAGTGGTTTACCAAACATCATCATCAGCCTATAATGTTCCCACTGCTGTGACACAGGCCTCCTCTCTATGAGAGGGAATGGACTATAATCCACCACGCGGGCCCAGCGCGGATTGGTAGATGTCACATGTCTTCGAATTTTTTGGTTCTAGGACATGCCGGTTTCCTCACGATGTTTTCCTTCACCGTTTTTGAGAGCAGTGGTGATGAAATAATTTATACAAAGTAGTGCGCCTGCTTGGGTTTGAACCCACGACTTACTGTTCGTTAGTCAGGGCCGCTACCACTAGGCCACCGCTGCTCTCTGGTTTACCTAACGCCCACTCATTTTTCTCCACACTTTGCTCTGTAAAATGCCGATGATTTAGCGAGTTTTAAAATGATAATAATTATTATGTGTATTATTTCTGTTGTAATAGAACAATCAAGCCATTGCAATGGTTTCAACGTCCGTATGTTAATTTATAAACCTCTTTATGGTACGTGGTTTATCCTGCGTCTACACATAAAAACTGAGAAGTGTATATTTAACCTTTTAACCACCATTGTCACAAATACGTGACATGCAAGCGCGTGCCATGTACACCCAACGACATAGATAGGTGACAAAATGGTAGGTGAAATTGTGGCTTGGCGTGGAATGCACGCGCGTGCGTTTATGCTCTGGCATTCAAAAGGTTAAGGAAGTACTTAGACAGTACCATAGTAAGTACCACTTTGTAGCATACACAGAGGTACATAACAGTGGAGAAGGTACATACAAATCGATTCCTACCGGCTTCCCTTTGAAAAATGGCACAGTCAGTATTCTATAGACAAATATTATAATCACACTAGCTGTTACCCACGACTTCGTCCGCGTGGTATTTAACAAAAAAGTTATTGTTCAGTTCGCAGAGTTTACGATCATTGGTTTTAATTATGTGAGATCCTAATTTTTTTTCTAAAATAAAAGTAGCGTAATTTACTCCTTGTTACATCAGATATCTGCCAGTAAAAGTCTCGTCAAAATCGGTCCAGCCTTTTCAGAGATTATAAATTAAAAAAATATGTTGTTTTGGTATATGTACCGTCTATAAACCCTATTCACTTTTATAGTTCATTGCCCCTGGCTGGAGGCCTTAATTTAAAGGCATCCACAGGAATAGACCGTTAAGCAGTAGCCAGCCTCCTAGGCTGAACTGTGAGATACCATTATCAAAAAAAAACAAACCTGTTCACTTAGTAAAAAGCGGTTATTTTAATATTACAAACAGACACTCCAATTTTATTTATCTGTATAGATGATGTATTGATGATTAAAGATTTATGTAAAAAAAAGTATAGTTCCAAATATTCCATCCTCCACGTCTATCGCTAACGCTTCCTTCATAGCCACACCCAAAATCACAGCCCCACAACACAGGCGTCTCGGGTAAACCTTTGACAAGTAATATCTAAGACAACATAATCGCATTATATACCAGCGGCTGCAAAATGTTCTGGACCACTGAGGCCGGAACTGGCGTAGTAAATACTATTAACATACGGAAGATCTTGACTTCCGGTGTGTATAATATTGAAGGTAGATACGAAATCTGAAGGTATAGTGACTTGATTTCCTAATATGAATATGTGGTGTTGATTGCGCTGTGAGCCTTGTACGCATTCAAAACATTGTGCTGATGGATGAATTGCATAATACGGGGGTCGTGAAGTTATAATAATAATATAATATCTATAATATCTTGGGACAACCAACACACTGCCATCTGATCCCAAACTAGGCAGAGCCTGTACTATGGCAACCAGACAACTGATAAACATACTTATATATTTCTAAATACATACATATTATAGATAAATTACACACCCAGAAACAGAACAAATAATCGTACTCATCGCACAAAGATTTATCCTGTGTGGGAATCGAACCCACGACCTCCGTCCTAGCAGTCAGGGTCACTAACCACTAGACCAACAGGTCATTCGAAAGTTATCTTAAATAAAGACAAATACATTAAAACATGTATTTAAAAAAAAAAATGATCACAATGACGGGGAGAACGGGTTTGTTATGAGCCTTTTTACACCCTTTATAAATGACAGTCGGGACCAATGGCACAGAGTGCTTTTCGTTACCTAGAGTATTGGAATTCGATTTTTTGAATGATCTGTTGGTCTAGTCGTTAGTGACCCTGACTGCTAGGACGGAGGTCGTGGGTTCGATTCCCACACAGGACAAATCTTTGTGCGATGAGTACGATTATTTGTTCTGTTTCTGGGTGTGTAATTTATCTATAATATGTATGTATTTAGAAATATATAAGTATGTTTATCAGTTGTCTGGTTGCCATAGTACAGGCTCTGCCTAGTTTGGGATCAGATGGCAGTGTGTTGGTTGTCCCAAGGTATTATTATTAGGTATTATTATTAATAAATAAATCAGTATTCCAGGAGCATAATGATTTATCCGTATCCCAATTTATATAAGGACAATAATTAAAACCAATTTATTAGTCATCCATTGACTATCAATCATTGCAAATTTCTGTTTACAATTTATCATTAACACGACAGTTTTAGCTCAACGCACCAAAATCACCAAAAAATGCACAAGCAACATTTTTCAATATCGCAACCGTAGTTTTTCTTAAAATAATTCTGCATTACGAAACTCGAAGCTCAAAATATAAACACGATTTATTACAGCATTTATGGTGAATAAAAAAGTAAATATTCACAAGAACGGGAACAACATTTGTATGAGACAAACGTGACTGGAATGACGGTAACGAAGCGAAAACACGGTTGCGTACATTCACTAGTTTATTTACAAAAAATGTTGGACCTAAAGCCCCGTACAGATCAACCCAACATTTGCTTTTAAAAGTTAGAAAGAAAAGAAAAAACTTTTTATTAATCTCGCTCAGGAGAAAAATAAAAAAAAATATAGTTAAATTAACAATAAAACAAAAAACATAAGAAAAAATAAAACAAACGAAATTGGTCCTGTACCAGGCCAAAATCTCAGCATGGTGTAACATTAAAAAAAAGTCACAGTGCTGGGGTATTCTGATTCTAAAGTGATGAATTTGAAAATTACAAAAAAAAATGAAATAAAATATCCAGCCAATAGCGAGTCAGGCTCATACAATTAAAATTCCTTACCAAATCACACCTAGTAGTCTGTAGAAAGTTTGCTTTTAATAAAAATAATAATAATTGAATATTAATATTCTATTTCTTCAATGAAAGCGGTGTGTTTTCTGTTTTTGTGCTGATACTATGATTTTTTGTTATAATAAGTCTATACGTAAGGATTTGTAATTGGCTTGCTGGAGACTATGGTTTCTTTTTTTGTTTGTTTTTATTAGCTGTAAGTCCTCCGTATATTAAATAAATAAATAAATTCATAAACCGGCGCTATCTCCTTGACTATACACCTAAATGACATAATTACTTAACTGCTCAGTCACCGTTACATGTCCGTGGTATCGGTTAAACTACGGAATCGGTTTAAACAAAGCCGATGTCCCTTGTGTATCATGAAGGCAGATGATTAAATGATGATTGATTGATGATGGATTTGTCCTGTAAAGTATTTTGTGTGTACAAAAATAAATAAATAAACAAATAAATAACTAAATGAATACATACATAAAGTCACGCCCTTTTCCTATGGGGGTAGGCAGAAACCACAGAACGCTACCTGCTAATATCCTTACATACTCCTTTTGCCTCGTCCACGTCACAAACATCTGGTCACACACGCACGAATAAATAAATAAATAATTGTTCCTAGCAGTAGCGTCGTAGAAAGTAAGTACAAAAAAAGAATCTGCCATCAGTTTCCCCATAACGCACATATCTGACGTAAAACGAAGTACGAAACGAAGGGTGCAGACACACATGAGACTTTTGAAGTGAAAACTTCTTTAGCGTCGTTGTGATTTAAAAGTCGATGAAACGAAAAGAGACAGACACATAATTTCAAGATTTAACGTGAGAGAAAATGAGATAGGAAGCATTATACAGTGTTTATCTTGACGCCAACATTTTTGAAGGAACCACGTGTGAATTGCAGACATGTTTTTTTTAAACTCAATCTTTGTATGGCGGAGGAATCTAGGCCATGTTACTGTTTTGCTCTAACGCGATAAGTTAGTGTATCTTACCAGATGTAGCAGATAAAATAGTCAACTAGCTACTTCCAATCAAAGTAATCATATTTTTACTACTTTGAATATGAGTATATTCTTTTTAACCTAAACAGGAAAGCTTTTGTTTTCCTTTTCTTATGAAAAATCTGTGTTGACACTTGTTACTGCCATCAACATATGGACACTTATCATGTTGACAGTAACAGTGACAATACTGTGTCACCTTAAGATGCCTGAAGACATTTTCACCAATCTTATAAAAAAAAAATGGGATGTCCCATTTATTGCGAGGCACTTGTACGTCAAGACAAACGCTCCGGTTGCTTAGAATGTCGGGAAAGGAAGCCACTTTGTGTGCACACAGCTATCTTTGTGTGCTGAGTCACTCTCTGTGTTGTCTTCCCTTCAATAGAGCTTGTCTACGCTAAGGATAAATGTGGTAGAAAGGTTTTGAAGGAAATATGGTACTGGTTTTTTGAAGGAATATTGTTGAGCAACAATGTGTGCTAATTATTGAGATTGTAAAAGAAACCGAAAAAGCAATGATAACTATGTGACATGACAAGGTGACATTTTTTTTTTATTCTAGCTTATATTATTATTGCGAAAGTAAGTTTGTTTGTTACCTTCTCACACCTAAACCACTAAACCGATCATCCTGAAAATGTGCATATACTTTGCCAGGTTACAGTTAGAGTCAGTCAGTTATAACGGACAGAGAGTACTTTTCATTCCGAAAAAAAGTACTGTTCCCGAGGAAAACCACAAGAACGTTTTTATGATAATAGATGGCGCCACATGTCTTTCAAATCATGATTTAATTATATTAGTACAAGCAGAGTGCAACCCGACCGAATTAATTGTCAAATTCAAAATTAACGGTTATTTCGAAATTAATCAGCGAAGCTGCGGGCAAAAGTTAGTATATTATAATATTATTCGGTATAAATAATTAAGTAATATTATAGAAGATTCAATAAACGACTATAATTTTATTAAATACTAGAAGGACCCTGCATCATAATTTCTAACATCGAAAATTATATGGTCACGAACTAAAAATCCGGCAAAATTATTTTAGGCTTCAGTGCGTACCGCCCTTTAAAACATACTCGTAAACTGAATAAAATACTTGACTGAAGCCGCCTTAACAGAAGTAAATAGAATAGCTGGATATTTTTATTCGTTCCTTTTTTACGTTCTATTTTTATGACATTATTAAAACTTGGGCGAAAATAGCCACAGATTGGATTCCAAACAACAGGAATCGGCGACGCGGCAGGCCCAGAAGGAGATGGCGCGATGAGCTGGACTGCTATCTAAAGGATTGGGCTGAAATAGCTCTAGACAGAGAAAAATGGAAAAAAGGAAGGGAGGCCTTTGCCCTGCAGTGGGACACAACAGGCTCATAATAATATTAATATTAAAACTTTGCTGTAGGGTAGTATGTAATGCAAAGAAACTAACAAAATTAAATTCCACAGCTACTTTTATTTCGGTTAAGGTGCAAAAGTATGGCTATAACCTAAAAACTTAACATCATGACGTTTTGCGTCATTCGTCGTTTTGGTTTTGCGGCCATATAGAATTTTCTTTGACATTCAATGGCACAGGAATGCTCATCACAATATTTTTGGTTATAAAGGGTGTAAAAAGACTCTTCTCTTCTCTCTCTCTCTCTCTCTTTTTCAACCCTTGGTCACCCAATGCTGAGTGTAGGTCTCTTCCAATCCTTTCGGCTTCGTTAAGAGTCTTAGTAGTACTTGTCCTCCTCGTCATTGCGATTTTTTAATACATGTTATTAATGTATTTTTTTTACTTAAAACACCTTCACGACCCCCGTACTACTCAATCCATCCATCAGCACAATATTTTGAATGCGTTACATTGAGTCCTACCGTAAAACGTGATTATTCAACCCAAAAAAAAAAGTCGTTTCCCAGCAATAATTTTTGCGTAAAGTTACTTAGTTTGATGTACAGAATGCTTGGTTGACGGCTCGTGAAGAGTCTGTTTATACCCTGTATTAGAAAAGAACATCTCAGTCTGTCTTGTTGGTGTTCGTTTCATTAGCATGATCGGAGTTCATTTCCCAGGTCAGACAAAGTGTTAGTGGGTTTATCATACAGTGGTTTCACAGCCAGAATTCACAGTCAGGCGTTGTGTTCGGTGGTTGGCAATAGGCTCAACCCTTTTTAAATCAACTACTTTTTGAATCAATAAAGTTATTTGAATTTGTATTTACATGGAACTAAAATATATGAAAATTGTGTTCCCTTTAACAGCCTAACTTTATCATCTGCCTAGCCTTTTCCCAACTATGTTGGGGTCGGCTTCCAGTCTAACCGGATGTAGCTGAAATACCAGTATTTTACATGGAGCAACTGCCTATCTGACCTCCAAAACCCAGTTAATACTGGGTAATACGATACCTCTTAGTAAGACTGGTTGTCAGATTTTTTGGGCCACTGACTACCTGTAAGGACTGTCAAAGATCTTCAAATGACAGCCGAGACCAACGGCTTAACGTGCTTTCCGAGGCACGAAGAAAACTCGGTACGTAATGGGTGGTCACCCATTCACAGACCAGTCTAGGCAAGCACGGCTTAACCTAAAGATCGACCCGAGCGCCTGTTATTATTTTGCCACGAGCTCAAGGTACAATTATTAGAGAAATATTTTTCTTACAGTTTTTTTTTTTCAGTTTTACTTTTGTTGTTTCTGCGGTTGTAGGGTAAAATCATCTCAGATCGAACTAACATTAATGACGTCACATTATTAACGTTTCCGTTTGACGCAGTTCCTCTTCGCGCGTGAAGAGGTTCACTCAAACACACGCAAACACGAACATCAAAAGTAGGAGGTTGTAAGTAATATTTTCAGAATATTCGATATAATATTTTGTTCATTATTTTTCAATGAAATTGTGCGCTAATGGGTTGCGTACAAAAATATCTACTTGTTTTTGCCTTTCTTTTAACAGAAAGTGGTTTTTGTTCGTGAAGTTTTATACGATTTTTAATATAATCTTTAATGGATGCTTTTGTTTATTTATTGAAATATTGATTAATGAATAAATTACAATGAACTAACTTGAAAATTCTGGCTTAATTTCGGTAAAAGTTGCAATAAAAATTGCGATTATTGCCTTGTGTCTGGTAAACTACAAAACATAACATAACGCCTTGTAATATCAAAGGGTTAGGCAGAGGTGTACCTAAAAACTACACCCACATTTCGCCAGTTATGGTTTAAGTTCCATGTAATAGGTGGCGAGCCTTTTGCTATCACCGAAACAAATCCAGACTCCATTGCTGCTAAACTGTGCGGCGAGGGTCATCATCATCATCAGCAGCCTATAATGTTCCCACTGCTGGGACACAGGCCTCCTCTCCATGAGAGGGAATGGGCTATAATCCATTGGTAGATGTCACATGTCTTCGAATTTTTGGTTCTAGGACATGCCGGTTCGCTCACGATGTTTTCCTTCACCGTTTTTGCTGCGAGGGTAAACTACATTAATATATTTTTAATTTTAAGTTCGCTTAAAATTAAAAATATATTATATTAATAAGAAATTGATCACAGTCAAAGTTGCTTTCATATCTTGTTTGTGATTCAGTTCAGGACTTTTTCGAGAGTTTTATAAACTTGACCACCAAAATAAAATCCGTTAGGTATAGAAAGAGAAAGAAATCCTTACTTTTATGATTAAAAATCTGTTCATCCCAAAATAGATAAACCTAGATGAAGCATAACAGATCCTAACTAATATAAACCCAAAAGTCTGTTTATTTGTTTGTTACTCAAACATCCCTCGACGAAGCGATGGATCGTAATGAAATTTTGGGTGCGGGAATGTAGGCGAGGGGTCTGATATACCCAAATATTCAACCTGCGTCCCAGCGGGGTATTTCTGTCCGACCCGTTTTATATGAGCTTGGAGACAACGTATTAATACTAGGAAAACTTAGTAGTAGAACTAGAATAGGCTTTTGGAAGTACTAAAAGTGTTTCTGTGTTTTGGGAGTTATGTGACTATTTGTATGAGGAGTGTTGCCTGATTTATATTCATACTGCATAAACTTTTTCGTTACATAAAATATGTACTTTGGTTTTTTTAGGGTTCCGTACCTCAAAACGTAAAAGCACCCTTATAAGATCACTCTCTTGTCCGTCTGTCTGCCTGTCTGTCTGTCTGTCCGTGGATCACCACCGATTGTTTCAGGAACGGGTGGACCTAGCAAGTTGAAATTTATACCAGATACTGAAGTCTATAGTCTCTATTAGGTGTATAAAAATCAAGGTCCTGAGTCAACACGATAAAAACATATGGGCAAATTTAGATTTTCGTGAAATTTTATTTTTCGGACTTTTCCCTTTACTTGTGCTGTAAGACCTTACTTTTAACCAAAATTGACAATTCTAGGTCAACCGGAAGTACCCGGTTTTGTTTTTTATCCCTTTGTTGACGATCAATCACGAAATTTGGCAAGAAGCAATGTCTTCAACACATGTAAAAGAAAAAAATCTGAAAACCGCAAGTAAGTAGTTTAATAACAAAATACCTAAAAGTTTATACGGATCCCTCGGTGAGCGAGTCCAACTCGCAATTGGCCGGTTTTTTTAAACGTTGCCCCACGCCAGGAATTTCACCTGTATCGTGGATGCGTTTACACACATTTAATCTCGCATCACAAACAGCCAAACCCGGTACAATTACCCGTAGGCAGTACGGACCTGCGGCTTGTTGGTCGCACGGAACAAATTTGGTTCTGTGCGGGAATCGAACCCACGACACACAGTGCAGCAGCAAATTGCTCAATCACTACACCAACCATGCAGTCAAACTTTAGTCTTTAGTGCGTTTGACTGCATGTAGACGTTTGATGTAAAGCATATTAGCGTAGTAGAATAGTTTCGACAGAAGTCGCTGCCGCAACACAGAAAAAAAGGAGTTGCCACAATCAAGATTTTGTTTAGATTGACTAAGTAACTTGTTTGTATCTGAGCCTATCAAGCACATCGGATCAGAGCTACTACTTTTATTTGATTGAGATTTGAAACGGGATCTTGTTTGAAGTTATCACAAAACCTATTTGCAGCAATCGAGTCACAAGTAAGTTAGTTGTGTCAATCAAGCATTTTGATTTCTTTAATATTATATAAAATTCTCTTTTTTAACTCTTCTACAATGGTATACTATTTTTAACTCTTATTTTTAACTCTTCTACATGTTAAGGGTAATCAAGAAACTTGTTTGAGCTTTCAATCATTTGAACTAGTATTGCTGCAATCATGTCGTGATGATCAACTTAACTAAGATTTTGATTAATCTAAACAAGATATCGTCAATCAAGCTAAAAAGTCACTTGATTGGCGTGCATTTTTTTTTAATGAAGACGCGTTTATCTTGTGACCAAGCAACTCACGAACATACCACCATAAAATTAAATATGCAACTGGCTAAACATCTAGTTTGGCCCTAAATTTCGGTTGTCTAGTTAGCAAACCAAACAAGTCAAAAACACAAGATAATCTCCTTTTTCTATCGATGTCACCTGCCAATAATCTGACGTCTACAAGTGAATTCTCATCGCGTACTCACGTCCTGTCAAATTACGACTAGTCTCCAAAAAGAGGGTGTTGACAACATTGGGTGCGATATTAAAAGTCCCAACTCAAGAGCTGGACCTGTTATTACGCTTGTGGTCGCGTCAGCTGTCTCTCGACCCATGTTAGAACTGAAGGTATGCCTTCCCTGCTTATAAAACCGAATCAACAAGTTTAGGTAACGGTGGGCAGTTTTGTTTAATTTATGTTTTGTTATTTTTGTTTGTTGTTTGGTGAAATAATATCAGCCGCTTGGGTAGATCTTCAAGGTTAAGCCGCGATTGCCAAGGTCAATCTGTGGATGGGTGACCGTCAATTACATAACAAATTTCCTCCGTCTACCTCGGAAAGCACGTGAAGCCATTGGTCTCTGATGGAGTGGCACAAGGAGCAAGACAGAAGGTGGGTCATCGTCAGTGATTATGCCTTTGGAGTACCTCTATCGTACTTAGTTATACCTGCAGCTGTCCACCAGACTTCGTAGTCGGTTGGTGGGTCACTGGAGTTTTCTACAGGTTAATTAAATATAGCATAGTATGTTAATGCGTTGTTATAATAAAATTAACTATAGTTAAGTACATTGATAAGCAACAATTGTTAACATTTTAACATAAACTAGCTTCTTCCATATCCACGTGAAATTGCTCTGTCCAGTACAGTATTCAGTAATATTGTAACTTCCTATTAGTTCGAAAAAAAATAAAATTTAACCGAATGAGTAGTTTTGAACACCTCATACATCCAACGCTCATAAATGTTACCTCTCTACACATGACGTTTTCAATTCGTTAGCGATAACAATAATTTTCTCGTTATATATTTCCCGAAAATAATCTGACGGGGGGGTCTAATTAATAATCAACTTTTTCAAAAGATTCACATCTTCGAGATCAAATCAATTAAATTTTATCCCGTTGATGTCATCGCGCCATCGACTAAGGACTTTTGACAGTAAGTCTCCCCTTCAATGCCAAAACCTTTAATGAAGCGACCTTAGTAATTAAAGAAACCAACGAATCGATGAAAACGTGTCGTTTTCATTCTAAAAGTAATTACTTCTATTTCTTTTGATTATATATTAAATTATCTGTAGTTCCACGTGAAGAGAACGAATCACGAGGAGGCTTTAATTCTGAGAGCAGGGAAATTGTTAACAATATTATATAATTTATTCACAGGTATGACGATTATACTTAAAAGGAGCTCGTGGCTAAATAATAACTGCCGCTTGGGCCGATCTTTAGGTTAAGCCGTGCTTGCCTAGGTTGGTCTGTGGATGGGTGACCACCCATTACATACCGATTTTCCTCCGTGCCTCGGAAATCACGTTAAGCCGTTGGTCCCGGCTGTCATTTGAAGATCTTTGACAGTCGTTAGGTAGTCAGTGGCCCAAAAAGGTCTGACAACCAGTTTAACCAAGGGGTATCGTATTACCCAGTACAAACTCGGTTGTGGAGGTCAGATAGGCAGTCGCTCCATATAAAATACTGGTATTCAGCTGCATCCGGTTAGACTGGAAGCCGACCCCAACATAGTTGGGAAAAGGCAGATGATGACAATTATACTCAAGGTCTTCCGTTGGTAATAAAAATAAACTAAGATAGAAAGTAAATTGATATTAGGTTAAACGAACACAACAAGAAAACTGACCAAGTGCAAGTCGGAATCGCACACCAAGGTTATGTAGCACTAAACAATATAATATCAATAGTCTTTACGCTCATTTAAAGGTCAATTTACTAAACTAAATTTAAAAACTACAAAACTAAAGTTGTTTTTCATAGCAAGTTAAGCAAAGTTATCTCTACATACATTTTTTGACTTTCTACCGTCGTTTTGCTGATACAGACTATTTTTTTTTCTAACCCCCAAGGATACGATATTCTAAGCCCCAAGGAAACCTGCCAGGGCTGCGGGCTGTTCGAAAGAGATACCGCGGCCCTGGAACACAAAGGGCAAGGAAGGAACATGGATGGGTTTTAGTCAGTACAAGTCTGACACTCCCTTCCGCTCTGCCCAGAGCGGGAGAAGTCATTTGATGATTTCCCATCCGTAAAAAAAATAAAAAAAAGCCCCAAGGATATGATATTCTAAGCCCCAAGTATACGATATTCTAAGCCCCAAGGATACGATATTCCACATTCTAAAGAGTTTTTTTTAATGAGCACTATTTCTGGATTTAATTCAATTTGTTAGTAGCTCTGAGCTGGTTTTACCACGCGTCCTGCATTAGTGCAGGTTGGAGTGGCATCACATTACATCACGGAAATTAATCGTTTTCTCTTCGACCCCTTTTTAAAAGATTTTTGTATTCAAAGACTACAGGTAGGTTTGAATCCCTAAAAAAACTGGCCATGCGCGACTCAGATTCGCGTACGAAAGGTTCCGTACCATTATATATACAACATTAGACAAAAACACGTTTGCTGTATGTGAGCCCCCCTTAAATATTTATTTTATTCTTTTTATAGTATTTTGTATTTGTGTTATAGCGGCAACAAAAACACATCGTCTGTGAAAATTTCAATTGTCTAGCTATCACGGTTCATGAGATACAGCCTGGTGACAGACGGACAGACAGACAGACGGACGGACAGCGGAGTCTTAGTAATAGGGTCCCGTTCTACCCTTTGGGTACGGATCCCTAAAAAAGGCCTACTAAAAGATGATATTATACTGCCTCGTTGGTCTAGTGGTGGCAAGCGCGACTGCTGAGCATGAGCTCTGATTTTCATGTCGAGGGTTCAATTCCCATGTCGGGCAAAGTGTTATTCGGTTTTTTCAATATGAATTTCTCAGTAGCAGTCACGGAGTCTGGATTTCTGCCCAGTTGATAGCAGTAGACTTACCCGTATTACATGACTTAAACATAACTGGCGAAAAATGGGTGTACTATTAAGTACACCTGTGCCCTTCGGCGAATATAGGTGTCATTCTATCATGATGTTTTAAAAGATTTAATTGAAAGCCTTTTTAAATATTAACGTTGTCTTTTATACCCTAACTTACCTTAATATTAAGATTCTAGATTTGTGTTCCTAAAACATTCCGATACTTCATTCAGCCCCAAACTACATAGCACATGCATAATATGTAACTGGGTTGCAGCAGTACGGCTGCATCGCTCCGTATAAAATATTGATACTCCACCGTATTTGGTTAAACGCGAAGCCGACCTGAACATATTTGAACACATTCACAACCGATGGATGTAATTCTCAAGACCCACACCGTCCGGTCACTACAAAAATTAGTGCGCTGTGCTGTGCACTGCGCAAAAATTAGTGCTGGGAAACGACATTTTTTTTTGGGCTGAACAATCACGTTTTACGGTAGGACTCAAAGTAACGCGCTCAAAACATTATGCTGATGGATGGATTAAATAGTAAGGGGGTCGAGGAGGTGTTTAAAGTAAAAATCTTACATTAAAAACATGTATTTCAAAAAAAAAACTTGTAAAAAGTTGGAACTTTAACCTCCAATATCTCCGTAACTAGAAGGTTCCCAGGAATAGTCTAGAACAAAAAAATGATCGCAATGACGGGGAGAACAAATGCCTTTCGGCTTCGTTAAGAGTCTTTTTATACCCTTTATAAAGAGCTTTAAGCCTTTTGATGCGTTTAACAGCAACCACTCGAAAAGGAAGAATCTATGAATAATTTCTTGCGACGGTCGTAAACAGCGGAGATTGTAAACTTTAATTTATAACCTTACATTATTCATCATAACTTGACTAATGCCTGCACTGCTATTTAAGTCAAAGTAGATTTTAATAAACATCCGCCTTAACCATGAGTACACAATTTTGTTGGCGTGAAATTTAAAATCTCACCTTACTTTTTACATTAGGGGAATATGTATGATAAGAAATTTTAAAAGCTAGCTCGACTGAACCGTTTAGTGTAGAGGATTAAACGACACACGACACTGAAAGCTCTTTGACACTCGAGGAACGAGTAATTGAATGTACGCCCAAAGTAAAGTATGTCTAGCGTTTTATATGCGAGAGGAAATGTCCCCAGCTGTGGAGTGTTCGATGAAGCGATCGTTTAGGAATTTCAGTTTTGAAAAATTCAGTTTTCGTTGAAGTTGTGGTGGTTATTTTTAAAACTTGGTCAGTGAGGAGATGAAAATAGGTCGTTGTAATTTTACGCTAGGAATAGTCTACAAAATTATATGTAGACGCGATGGGTATCGATATTTGACTGCGATACTAACTTGAGAAACGTACGAGTTTAATTTTATTTGCTATTTTATCATTTGGATGGCTATAAGAGTAGAGAAAGACTGTAAGTATGAAGGATGATACGGATAGAAAGGAGGTGACTGCTGAGATGACGAGTAATAGAGATGTATGGAAGAAGAAGACATGCTGCGCCGACCCAACATATTGGACTAAGGGCAGAATAATGATGATACCCAATTTAATAGCTAGACATGTCTTTCGAATTGCGGCCTTAAGTTGGGAGGGTAGCCATCGAAATTAAAACTTTTAGTAAGTTATACAGTACTTAAGTTTTTGTAATTTGCAGGTCAGTGTCAGGATGTACATTGATGAAAAATGAGTCGCGCCAGTAACATGTATATAGTTACAGAATTACAATCATGAAAATTATCAATACAAACCTCTAAGTCCATGTATTCAGTGAATATTTCATGAAAAAGTAATTCAATCAAAAGGGTTAAATGAACTTTCAGAATTATATTGCTGCCACCTTAACCAAAAAAAAAAAAGTCATAACTCAGTCATTGTGCAGTTTGAAGCTGTAATAAATGCTCATAATCCTTAACTCTCGAAAAGTTTCCACAAATAGACAAATTACGTTGAAAAAGTCAAAATTCTAAAAGTTATTTCAAGTCTGCTAAATTCATATCCAACTATTTAACGTAGTTAACCCGTACACCATATGACCAGCAGTGTGAACGAAACGCCGAAAGAGTGAAGACTAAATGAACAACAACGAACTCAAATTGAAATAACTAGAATGAAAAATGAAAAAAAAATAATGAAAAAAAAAATCGAATGAAAAAAAAAGAAAAAAAATTGAATGTAATGTTTAATACCTACAAAATTTGTACGACATTATTGGCAAAACATGGACGCACACAACATCTATTAATACAATACCTTGCATGTCTGACAAATAAACTATGTTTATCTTTATCTCAACATTACTAATGAACTTAGTTTAATTATTTTGTTGTATTTATTTTTTTATACAACATTGCCTTTTTGAGACTGCCTCGTTGGTCGAGTGTTCGCAAGCGTGACTGCTGAGCATGAGGTCCTGGGTTAGATTCCCAGGTCGGGCAAAGTGCTATTGGGATTTTCCATCAGGAATTTCTCAGTAGCAGTCACGGAGTCTGGATTTGTGCCTGGTTGATGGCAATAGGCACGCCCCCTATTACATGGGAATTGAACATAATTGGCGAAATGTGGGTGTACTATTAGGTAAACCTTTGCCTAACCCTACGGGGATTTTTGAATTAAGGTTTGAATTAGGTTTAAGAGTAGAGAAAGACCAAGGAAACGATGGATGGGCTGTGTAAAGGATGATATGGCAAGAAAGGAGGTCTGATGAGATGACGAGTAATAGAGAATTATGGAATGAGAAAAAATGAAATGAATTGGGACAAGCCCAATAAAATGATGATGGATTGAATCAGGTTTTACATTTTGGCTTCAAGGTGCCACCAACTTAATCTTATCATCGATAACGTTGATGGCTAACTCAGAATATCTTGGATAGATATGAGCTACCGAAATCCTTATGTCGATCCTTTTAAAATTGGTTATAGAAATACAAATCGCTTCGTAAGTGACGGCTACTTGTCAATTTATTGCTCTTTTTCAAACTGTTGGCTATTTTGAAATAGGTATTTCAAAGTTACTCACGTGTGAATTTATACCTAGTCTAAGAACTGTTTGTTTTATTTTCGTTTTTACTCATGTATTTAAAGGAGCTCGTGGCTAAAACAATAACAGCCGCTCGGGTCGATCTTTAGGTTAAGCCGTGCTTGCCTAGGTTGGTCTGTGGATGGGTGACCACCCATTACATACCGAGTTTCCTCCGTGCCTCGGAAAGCACGTTAAGCCGTTGGTCCCGGCTGTCATTTGAAGATCTTTGACAGTCGTTAAAGTAGTCAGTGGCCTAAAAAGTCTGACAACCAGTCTTACCAAGGGGTATCGTATTTCCCAGTAGTAACTGGGTTGTGGAGGTCAGATAGGCAGTCGCTCCATGTAAAATACTGGTATTCAGCTGCATCCGGTTAGACTGGAAGCCGACCCCAACATAGTTGGGAAAAGGCTAGGCAGATGATGATGACTCATGTATTTAAATATTTATGCTGTATTGGCTTCCGCACGTTTTTTCACGGGTGACCACTGAAAACCAGCGCTGTGCTGTGGGCCCCCATAGCACAGCATCATGCTGAGTGGTAACCTGTTTGTCGCACTCACGACGTGCAAGCTGTGAAGTTTTAATTTAATTTTAATTTTTTTTTGTTGTTGTGTTTTGCTATGCGATATATGTGTACTGTTTTTTTTATTTTTATTTTGTATGCACGTCATGTATCTGCGACAAATTTTTTTTTTTTTGTTTCTTTTCTTTTCTTTCTTTCAACCTGTCTCAACTACGTTGTTTTTATGATTGAGCACTTATGACTTGCTTTTGCTTAGCAATTGGTAAAACGTCATAAATAACAAATCCGTGAAACTAGAAGTCCCATTCACTTTTATACACTCATACCAACAACAGTATCTAACTAGTAAAACTTTCCGACCATGTTGTTTTGGCTAATTAAGCTGATTAGATTTTTCCTTCCATAACATAACTAAATCCAAAGTAACTAGTTATTCAAAATCAAAGCATTTCTTTCAAATGGACTTGTGACAGGCACTTTTGCCCATTCCAAAATCGTAGATCTCATAGAGAAGAATGGGCTAGAAACTTCATGGACACTCTTTTGAATTTCAGAACAACACAAAACTTGGTCAGAAAATAACTAGACGGGTTTGGATGAAATTTGCTACACGGTTAGATCATGACCAAGATTACAACATACTTTATATTCCAGAAATTCGATCATGCAACAGTAGGACTTTCCTATAGGATTATTTTGTTGGAACTCGACGCGGGCAAAGCCGTGTGTAAAAGCTAGTATTCTATATAAGACACTAAAGCATAAAGACTGCTAACGGCAGATAAGCGTTATGTTGAAGCTGAAATAAAACTGAGATACTTAAAATAAAAGAAACAAGACAATAAGACTTTTACGTTCGTCTTTTTAAGGTAGTTTGCACACGAGTGACAAAGTTGCGAAGTTTTGTATAAAAGAGTTACTTTTTGAACTTCAATATGTTCCAGATATTTTACGTTTTGTTTTTTTTTCGGATGGGAAATCATCAAATGACTTCTCCCGCTCTGGGCAGAGCGGAAGGGAGTGTCACACTTGTACTGACTAAAACCCATCCATGTTCCTTCTTTGCCCTTTGTGTTCCAGGGCCGCGGTATCTCTTTCGAACAGTCCCGCAGCCCTGGCAGGCATCGGCCCTTGCGGGCCCCTCCCAGTTTGTTTTTTTTTTTTTTTTTTCGAATGGGATATCATCAAATGACTTCTCCCGCTCCAGGCAGAGCGGAAGGGAGTGTCAGACTTGTACTGACTAAAACCCATCCATGTTTGCTGACATCTCTTTGAGGCGCGCGTGGAACACGAACATGCCGTCTACACGGCCTATCGTCAAAAGACGGATGGGCGGCGAGCTAGCCCATTTCTCACCGTCCACAGGTCCGCGTCTACGGTGGCCGGAAGCCACCACGTGATTCCCGACGCCCGGGGCGTCTTCCGCGGCGGCTGAGACGAAAGGTTCTCTCCCTCTCAGGTTCCGCCACCTCCTTCGCTAGCATGACTGCTTCGTAGAAGGAGGTGACAGCATCCCATTCCCTCTCGCTCCGGACCATGGATTGGACCAGGGCCGGACGCGATAGGTCGCCGCCGCCGATCGCCTCTATTTTATCTTACCCTTTGCCTATAAATTCGTAAGAGGCTAATTTTCTACTAACAAGAATCAATTATGTGCATAAAATATAGGTGTTACCAAATATAAAAGTTTGTAATGTATGCAAGAACTTTATTTTACTAGATTATGACATGCAACTTAGTTTTACATTAATAATTATGTAATGGCGTCGCGGCAGACCTCGTAGAACATGATGGGACGATCTGGCGAAGACCAACAACCAATGGTCCACATTGGCCTTGGATCGAATCAACAGGAGGCCATAGGCGGCCATAGACGGCACGGTTGGCGCAGTGGCTAAGCTATTGACTGCTGCGCGGCGTGTCGCGGGTTCGATCCCCGCACGGATCAAACATTTGTATGGCCTACAGATAGTTGTTCCGGGTCTGGTTGTTTGTGTATGTGAGTTTATATGTTTGTGAACGCACCCACGATACAGGAGAAATTCCTAGTGGGGGCAACGCTTTAAAAAAAAAAAAAAACAAAAACAAAAAAAAAATAGGGAGAGGCCTTTACCAAGCATGCAGTGGGATGATGCAAGCTTATTCTAGTATCAGTAGTTATGTAATGCTTTAAAGCTTTAACCTGTCTGCCTTCAAAGCAAGAGTGAACGGGCATATTCTGGGCACGCTCGTTCCATCATAGACCTCATCCATCACTTTCCATCAGGCGGGATCGAGGTCAAGAGCAGGACATTCATGTAATAAAAAAATAGCTCTTAATTTTAGCAGAGTGCAACCGGCAGTTAGCACACCGAGTCGTCATAGTTCAGCCTCGGCGAATGATTTCGTCTCCCTTATAACGGGATTTAAACTCAACGTCCTGATTCCCTTCTAAGTCAATCCCATCTAAGTTGAATATAAAAGAACTATATATTTACAACACATGTATTTTTTTTCAGAAATATTCTCAATAAAAACGTTCACTCCATTTTAACACTCATCCAATATAATATACAAGTTAGTCAACGCAGCACACGCCGAGCAAGCTTGCTAGTTTTACCTAAAACAAGAATTAACTATGGCAAAAAATTGCTTACTTTTGAAGGAGCACCTATCCTTTTTAAGAAATATACACTCTTTCAATGCATTCAAAACTCAACGTAGCCAGCGCATAATTGCGGATCGATCACTTCTGGAGAAATGAATGCATTGATTGAGCACTTATGACTTGCTTTTGCTTAGCAATTGGTAAAACGTCATAAATAACAAATCCGTGAAACTAGAAGTCCCGAATTGAATGAGTATTATTAACTTGTAGTACTGATGACGAACTTTTTGATGTATGTTTTTTTTTTTCTTTTTAGTATTGTTCTCAAGTAAGTGGCATGTCTTTAATGGGAATACAATTTCTTTAAACCGTAACCGAGTTATCTTTTGACCCATTTAAGTCGGACACCCAGTGTTGGCAGTCTGTACCCCGCCTTAATCTTGCGGAGCGATATAGTAAATACACTTTGTTAATACCTTTGCCGTGTGTTGTGAATCGCCTCTAAGTTCCCTTTTGTCTGACTTTGGGATATATTTTTTGTTTTCGAATGAGGCTGAAGTTTATTTGTCGTATCATTTCTAGCAGATAGATTCTTTTATTCTATTACTAAGACTCCGCTGTCTGTCCGTCTGTCACCAGACTGTATCTCTGTATCTCATGAACCGTGATTACTACACAGTTGAAATTATCACAGATGATGTATTTCGGTTGCCGCTATAACAACAAATACTAAACACTGCATAAAATAAATATTTAAGGGGGTTCCCATACAACAAACGTGACTTTTTTGCCGTTTTTTTGCTCGATATGAATAACGGCGACAGGTAGACGCTTGAAATTCACTTTAAAAAATAATAATTAAATAAAAATAAAAATTAATATTTTCCCATACACAAACATGATTTTTTGCCGTTTTTATAGATAATAAATGATAAATGATGTTTATTTTGCAAATAGGTTTTTCAAACACTCTTACACGTCATTTTTTTTTAAAACTTGATGGGGCCGGTGTTTCGTACCTGACTACTCTGAGAAGAACAGCCGAAACAAACTCAGAGGTCACAGTCTCTTTTAAAGTCCAGACATTGGTTAAATCATATGAGGACCATGCAGATTAATGTCTGAGATGGTCTTTTGAAGAAATAACCACACAGATTTGAGTCGACCTGTCCAGTCAGTGCAAGCATTAGTCAGTGATCGTGTAGCTCGATGGTTCGTAATGGTTCGTAACCCTTCGTGCGCAAGTCTGACTCGCTCTTGGCCAGTTTTTTTATGTTTTGTGAGCATTTTTTTTTGTGTATGACTAATTTAAAATTACAGATGCAGATGTAATACTCGATACTGGGTGATTAAAAATCATAGTATTAAAAATGGATCACAAAGTTAAGTTTTGACAGAAGATTTCGGAGTTACGTGATCATCCAACTAGCAACAGGCATAGAAAGCCTTGTGGCCCAACAGTAGGTACTCCTGAGTTCACTGACGGTCGATCACCCTTATGCTTTAAGTAATAAGGCTGAAAATATTTTTCTAAGCTGACTGCCTAGTTGGTCGAGTGGTTGCAAGAAATCCTGGCAAAGTGATATTGAGTTAGAAATTTTCTCAGTAGCAGCCATGGAGTCTGGATTTGAGCCCGCTTGATGGTTAGGCTCGCCCCCTATTACATGGGACTTAAACATAACTGCCGAAATGTGGGTGTACTATAATTGGGTACACCTCTGCCTAACCTTTCAAGGATTGCAGGCGTGATGATGGTGTTATGTTATAAAGGGAGTAAACAGACTCTTAACGAAGCCGAAAAGCACTTGTTCTCCCCGTCACTGCGATCATTTTTTTGTTCTAGACCATACCTGGGAATCTTCTAGTTACGGAGATATTGGGGGTCAAAGTTCCGTATTTTTAATACAAGATTTTTACTTGAAACCGCTCCAGGACCCCCTTACTATTCAATCCATCCATCAGCACAATGTTTTGAGTGCGTTTCATTGAGTCCTACTGTAAAACATGATTTTTCAGTCCAAAAAAAAAGTCGTTTCCCAGCACTAATTTCTGAGTAAAGTTACTTAGTTTGATGTACATAATGCTTGGTTGACGGCTTCGTTAAGAGTCCGTTTACACCGTGTATTGCTTTAAGCCGTTAAACGTTACACTCTTTTAAATTTCCTGAACATTCCAGATACTTCCCTTTTCCAAAGTTTCGTATGAATCGTCCGAGAATATATGGCTGTTACGTGATCCGAATTATTTGGTAATCGGCGTTTTATTTAAAGTTTCTAGTGCAGCTTTTCATTCACAATTTTATGCATGAAGATTTGAAATAGTGCACTACAACTCGTATGTTTGCGATTAGGGTTTATGCAATATTTAAACTAGTTTTTATTTAACAGGCAGGCTGCAGGTTATATAAATTTGAGAAAATAATTGGCACGATGAGCTGGATCTCGACTGCTACTTATTGGATTGGGCTGAAATAGCTCTAGATAGAGAAAAATGAAAGAAAAGAGGTCTTTTCTCTGCAGTGGGACACAACAGGCTCATAATAATAATTGTAAATATGTCGGGCATGCCACCGTCCAGGCGAATCAATCCATCACATTGTCTCCGGATGTTCTCGTCTGGCTAACGGAGAGTACTTGCATAGACACAACCTTGTAGCCAGGATTATCTATCGGCAACTTGCTCTAAAATACACCCTTGTGGAATCGGAAGAGCCGAACTATAGGTATGTGCCCGATCCAGTTCTTGATAATGGCAATATCACATTGTACTGGGATCAATCCATCATCACTGACAGGACTATTGTAGCCAATAAGCCTGATATAGTGGTGGTGGATCGATCAGAGCGGCGCGCAATGATTGTTGACATTACGGTCCCGCGTGACGAGAACCTCGTGAAAGCCGAGAAAGATAAACAAATCAAGTATCTTGACTTAGCTCGCGAGGTTGTCGACATGTGGGATGTGGACTCAGCGATCATTGTGCTGGTAGTCGTATCAGCCCATGGATTAATTGCCAAGAGCCTCGACTAATACCTGAGGAGGCTCTCGTTAGGCAGCTGGGTCAAGGGCTTGGTTCAGAAAGCAGTACTCCTGGATCGTATTGTTAGGAGGTTCCTTTTTCTGGAGCCCTGACCGTCGGTAGCTTGGACCCTGTTCCCGATACCAGTGGGCTACTATTTTTATACTTTTTTGTAAAGAAAAATGAATAAACGAAATAATTGTAAAGATAAAAAACATTTTTTCTCTTATTTAAAGAGTTTCTCTTTTGTCCATGAACTCAACATGTATATTGTATTCGCACGGAAAAGGTTCTAAAAAAAACTCCTCACTCTATTGAATCTAAACATACAACACAGCAGGCACAGCCCCAAAAAAAGTGAACAAAAACATGTAAAATACAAAACATAAACAAACCATCCGTGTTAGGTCCCTATAATAATGAAGGTGTAACTACGGATGACCATTCCCTTCCCTTTGACCCCGTTTGGAAGGCTCCACGGCATTGGTTCTCAACTAGTGGTCTGCGGGCCACTAGTAATTTTCATTGTCTAGTAAAATCCGATTAAATAAATCAATCTGTTATGAAAATAATAAAATTAATCTGTTAATGCATATTGCATGAACTTTACTTGCCGACGGAGCTCATAAAGCTTTATGACTAAGGCCCGGACTCGACATTGGACACGAGCGGAGATATGCCAAGCTTGGAGGAGGAGAGATGTGGAAACCAACACACCGCTCAAACCACATCGGTCACCGCACGCCGCTCCAGTCTCTTCACGTTTCCGCTGGCCTAAACAAGTTTCAGACATCTCTTCTCTCTGTTCAGCCTTTTACACTAAAGCTAAGCGGAGACGAGAAGTTTAAAAAACGAAATTCAAATTTCAATATTCAAATAAAAAAAAAATATATATATTTTAAATAAATTATCATCTACTTAGCCTTTTCCCAACTATGTTGGGGTCGGCTTCCAGTCTAACCAAATGCAGCTGAATACCAGTATTTTACATGGAGCGACTGCCTATCTGACCTCAACTCCAACCCAGTTAATACTGGGTAATACGATACCTCTTGGTAAGACTGGTTGTGAGACTTTTTGGGCACTAACTACCTGTAACGACTGTCAAAGATGTGCAAATGAACTCAACATGTATATTGAGGAACACGGAGGAAACTCGGTATATACTGGGTGATCACAGACCAACCTAGGCAAGCACAAAAAAATATATATATATATATATATATTTTGTATACATATATTTTTTGTGGTTTAAAACACATCTCTCTTTTCACTCCGATTCGATGGAATCCGGAACTAAAATTGAATAGGCAAGCCATGTATCGTAAGACTGGAGTCCTCAGACAGCTAGATGGGATGCCGGCACACCGAGAAGATGGCAGGTCGCTTGGATGGCATCCTCATTAATAGGCGAGAAGAATTACAATATCAGAAGAAATGCAACTAATGGAGGCCTAGCCCTGGAATAGGACCAATTAGGAACAGATCATTCCTCAAATCTTTAAAAGCATTTACCAGCAATAAAGAAGTCTCTTACCTAGGGGTCTCCAAACTGGCACTGGCGGGCCAAATCCGACCCGCTAGTACCATAAATCCGACCCGCGACAACACACAATAGTAAATGAAATGCAAAAAAAGCGTATGTTCGCTTAGGTCGCGCACTTTGCGACTAGTCTAGAAATATAGTTAATTAAGGGCACAAAAATTAAAACTGTTTTTGTCCTTGGAACATACTGAAAAAATCATTATGGCCCTAAGGCTTTAAAGTTTGGAGACCCCTGCTCTAGTCGAAAGGTTGGGAGTCACTGCTCTACGAATATTCAATTGGAAACTTCTCAATATCTTTGATGAAGCAAAGCGGATCATTGCGTTGGTCAATTTGTAAACATCCGTGTATGGATTTTTTTTGGGTGTTGCTTTTTTTGCTTACGGCTCGGGTTTTATAGTTATTTGTGTATTTAAGTGAAACCTGGTAGGGATGTTATGACCTTTGGATGGGTGTCATTTTCTTTTATGGGTTTATGGGCAATCTACGATAGTATTGATACCCGGAAAATGAAACCTAGCCTAACTGTAAGGGCAAAATTCACCAACGTACTTTGACTTTTGAAAATCTATCACACCGACGTACTCTTGCCCATTCTTCTCCATACAGATCTACGCTTTGGAATGGGCAACTACAGTATTGTGTCTGTGACTATAGCTTAGTCTTCTTTGTTTTTCTGACATTCAAAAGTGCCTGTAATGGTCTAATTGAAATAAAAGCTTTGAGTTTTTTTTGGGCACAAACGCCCTACCTACGAATTTTGCGTTAATTTGGCGACCATTAACTAAAGTTTCAGCAAGACAGTGTTTAAGTAGATCAACAAAATTATAATTTTTTCCATCAGAGTCATGTCCAACAAAGCTCATGGACTGATCAAGTTTGTACCTCTTGTTTGCCCGTTTTCTTACTAACGGATACCTATCTGAATGCATAATGCCCGTCTCCACCAACTCTAAGCGACACCTAACGCAATGCCTAAGTCCCGTTTTCACCAACACGAAGCGACACGTAATGCATTGCCTAATGCCCGCTTTCACCAACAGTAAGTGACACCTAACTCATTGCCTAAAGCCCATTTTCACCAATACTAAGTGATACCTAACTGAATGCCTAGTGCCCGTTTTCACCAACACTAAGCGACACCTATATTAGCAGGAAAAGCCAAACCAATATTGTCGCATGTAGTCAACAAAGTTTTAACGACCACAAATGCATAATTTTCAATAAAAATAGCAGTAAAACCAACAAAATCGCTACACAATTGTAAAGGAGTTCAAGTAATCGATATTTAATTGACTTTAACAGCTGTGGGAAGTAAAACAGCTGATCATTTTGTTGCTTCTCTGCTGAGATTAGCTCCGATTCATTTGTTTTTCCTTTCAATAACTGTCACGCTGATTTATCGTCGGGTATCAATAGAGAGCAGCGGTGGCTCAGTGGTAGCGACCCCGACTAACGAACAGTAAGTCGTGGGTTCGAACCCAGGCAGGCGCATTACTTTGTGTAATTTATTTCATCACCACTGCTCTCAAAAACGGTGAAGGAAAACATCGTGAGGAAACCGGCATGTCCTGGAACCAAAAATTCGAAGACATGTGAAATCTACCAATCCGCACTGGGCCCGCGTGGTGGATTATAGCCTCATCATTCCCTCTTAAAGAGAGGAGGCCTGTGTCCCAGCAGTGGGAACATTTATAGGCTGATGGTGATGGTGATGACCAATAAAGAAATAAGCGATTTAAATTCGCGATATAGTACAGGAATTCATTTTATGGGATATTTGATGTGAAAACTTCTTTAAGTGCTTTGGGCATTTTTGAGATGGGGAAAAGAATTGAACGCGCGACACCGTTAGTCGACCTCTTTTCCATCGCAGAGTTAGCCGTATAGCTACACATTATATGGCCAAAAAAATACAGTGTATAGTCAAATGTATAAGTAAAAGACTTATGCAAAAATATTTTCTAAAAATAATCCAGAATCTTAAAAAAAAAAGTTTTCACTTCTGTGAGCACTCCCGGAGTGGTTTTTCTATGCATTTGGAAACATTATGACGTGGTCTTAAACTTGCATACAAAACAGTTATAAAGTGATTTCTTTTTCTCAGGTATAAAGTGTGTGTAGTTTCTTAACTTATTTTATAGAATAGACGATTGTTCATATAAACGTATAAAAATACTCTCTGAAAAAATATTAATATCTATATAAAACGTTCAAAAAATACATGAGGTTGATATATTAATTCGGTATTCAGGTTTTTAATGACAAAGAGTGAACTGATTGCCTCAAGTGTGTCGCTTATCTGAAATGAGTATTGAATTGATTATACTACTGTGAGTACATTAAATTATACCTGATTTGATTTATCCACGTTAATATATCTGGTCATACAGGCACAATGTATGCCATTTATTATTCTTTATCTATTTATGTACACATTAATTACATTTTTAAATATTTCAATCTAAAGTAATGTAAAAAAAACATCACTATAAACTAATCTTTCTATTATAAAATAAAGTCCTCCGCCGCGTCTGTCTGTCTGTTCGCGATAAACTCAAAAACTCCTGCACCGATTTTCATGCTGTTTTCACCAATGTACAGAGTAGTTTGCGAGGAAGGTTTAAGTATATAATTTGTCAAGTTTTTATATGCATTGGCTAAAATATTATGATATTTCTCAAGGGTTGCGGGAACAGGATCAAAATGTCATGATTACTTTTGGTCGCGATATCCATTATCATGTGGGTGAAGCCGCGAGCATCAGCTAGTTTTAAATATATAAAAATAGTAGCCCACCGGTATCGGGAACAGGGTCCAAGCTACCAGCTTAACTAACTATTAAGACAAGACTTTTATCGGTTTAAAAAACTACACCGGTCTTCACATACCAAGCTTAAAACACGTATCAAAGTTATAATTTAAAACTTTCCTTACTCAGAAAATTGAATTCACCCGGAAAAAACATACTTTCACAAGAAAATGAGGATCATAATACAGTCTAACTAAATCAGGCTTCCACAAACTCAGTGTTGACCAAAATACTTTGCGAAAAGTCCTTATACCACAGTAACATACTATAGGGTTCTGATAGAAAAACTACTACTCCTGAACTATTTGCTCCTCGTATTTGCAGGCGCGTTTCTCTCAGATATTTTTAGGCTGTATATCGTAGCTTACTATTTAATATGGCTACTGGATGTCCGACGGATCTTTTTCTTATTTGGCACTGGGTTTCAGGAAATTAGGTCTTATAGGATTTGGTTTATTTGTTAGGATATTTGGTTTAATGTTTGGAATCTTATTTCATAAATATCTACTAGGTACTACATAACACCACGCCTGTAAACCTCACAGAGGTGTACCCTTAGTAAACCCTCATTCGGCCAATTTTATTTAAGTCCCATGTAATAGAGGGTGAACCTATTGCCATCAACCGGGCACAAATACAGAATCCGTGGCTGCTACTGAGAAAATTCCTGATGGAAAACCCAATTACACTGTGCCAAACCCGGGAATCGAAACCAGGACCTAAGTCTCAGCAGTCGCGCCTATGAGACAAAAGTAGACGTAGATATAGTTAGCTGATTTATTTATTTTTCGTCAACCACAGATTAAATTTCCGAATCGATCACTCAGAGACATGCTAACACATTGCGGGAGACAGCACTCGACTTAACCTCTCCCATCTCTGGCTCCCCGTTTAACTTTATCAGCTCAGCCGGTAAATGTTCACGGGAGCGATTTATTTCGCAGCAGCCCCCACGGATATCGAGCGTGCGGCCAATTTCGTCACGTACACTGGCGTGCGCTTTGTCAACGGCACGGCTACGAAATAAACGTACCTATTTACCGTGGCTAGAATTAATCATAAACCATTGCTGGCGATGGGTTGGTTTAAAGCGTTGGTAGTGTAAGTGGGGGGCTATGCTTTGTATTTGTGGGGATAGAGAAATATGTTTTTGTGTTCGTGTTTTTATACTACCTGTAACTTGTGAAAGATAAAGAAGACTGATTTTTTTCATAAAAGACCAACTTAAATTCAGGTCTCAATTTAAACCATATCATCTGCCTAGCCTTTTCCCAATTATGTTAGGGTCTTATTCCAGTCTAACCGAATGCAGCTGAATACCATATTTTACATGAAGCGGCTGTCTATTTGACCTCCACAACCCAATTAGTACTGGGTAATATGATACCCCTTGTTAAGACTGGTTGTCAGACTTTCGGGCCACTGAGTAATTAATACGACTTACAAAGTTCTAAAATTGACAGTCGTTACCAACGGTTTAACGTGCTCTTCGTGGCACGGAGGAAACTTGGTATGTAGTGGGTGGTCACCCATCCACAGACCAACTAGCCAATCGCGGCTTAACCTAAAGACCGACCTGTGCGGCTATTATTATTTAGCCACGAGCTTCTCAGAACTTAAACCATAATCAGCCCATAGTGTTCCTACTGCTGATTCCCAGGGGAGTGGGTCGTAAATAAATACGCGGGCCCAAGGTGGATGTCCCTCGTCTTTGTAATTTTGGTTTTCTCACGATCCTATATCATTTAGTAAAGCCAACGGGTACTGCGGGACCCGGCAATAAAAAACGCTTAACCTTCTTAAATTGACATTATTGACAATGACATAAGTGACACTTGACAGTTCAAACAAGGTTTAACTATGGCTGGCCACTGGTTAATAAGGTGGAATTTAAATTAACTTAGGACTAATTTGTCAGTGCTAATGTTCCTTTTGCGCTGTCCTTCTCTTTGTTAAAGTAATTAATCTGTTTAATCCCGAATAACATAGAACATACTATTCTACCATCTAATTCAATTTAACACAATTGTCGCAGTCTTGATTCAAGATAGATTGAAACCCACTAACTTGCATTTCTCGATAGCTGAATTGAAACCTGTTCAAACACGGTTTAAGTTTCCAGCGACGCAGTGGATTTGTGAAAATTTACACGAGTATTCACTATTCATAAGTGGGTTTAAACTTGCAAAACTGGATTTGGAAACTTTGGTGGTGTCTGGTAGAATTTTTGTGTCACTATTTCGACGCGATCATAAGTTGGCGGAAGTGAAAATTGTTTGATAGTTTGCTCGTTTTGGTTTTATTTCGGTGTGACTGCAAAATTGTGCGGTAATGGTCTAAACTCTTTACAACAGGTATGAGCGTTTAGGGGTATCATCATCATTTCAGCCGAAAGACGTCCACTGCTGGACATAGGCCTCCCCCAAATGTCGCCACATTGACCGGTCCCGTGCGACTCGTATCCAGCGGATCTCCGCAGGTCATCGGGGACTGGGAAAAGGTGTAAAGTTCTTCATATCCTATAGAATAAGGAGGATCTTCCGACCAGATGGGTGTTGTCTGATGTGCTACTTGCCCGATCATTTTCGTCTTAAGTCGCGGATAACTTTAATACTTCGATGTAGAACATGATTTTAATTTTTCATTTGTAGTACAGTTGCGCTGTAGTATTTTTTGTACTATGTTGCTGTAGTACTTGTCTTGTGGTTAAATAATAACAGCCGCTCGGGTTGATCTTTAGGTTAAGCCATGCATGACCGTCCATTACATACCGAGTTTCCTCCGTGCCTCGGAAAGCACGATAAGCCGTTGGTCCCGGTTGTCATTTGAAGATCTTTGACTGTTGTTAGGTAGTCAGTGAAACAAAAAGTCTGACAACCAGTCTTACCAAGGGGTATCGTATTACCCGGTACTAACTGAGTTGTGGAGGTCAGATAGGCAGTCGCTCCATGTAAAATACTGGTATTCAGCTTCACTTGGTTAGACTGGAAGCCGACCTCAACATAGTTGGGAAAAGGCTAGGCAGATGATGATGATGTTGCTGTAGTACTTTTTGTAGTATCGCTACAAGCGCACATACACAGCACACACAGAAAGGAATAAAAAATAAAAAATTGAGTTCTTTATTTCCTCTGTAATTTAATACCGATTTCCGTGGCCGATTTGGAAAACTCTTAACAGACTTCGAACCCAAGTCGGCCGGAGCAAAGACAATCTCTGCAGATTGGGATTCATGGACGGCTCAGACCTCAAGTGCATATGCGGCGTCTCCCCACAAACAATGACCCACCTTCCATCTTGCACTGCATGCCTGATGATTCATTTACTGCATCAGTGAGCAGGGTTCGCGTGGCTGAGTTTTGGGCTAAACATACTATTTGGATTTTTTGCCACCGATACGCTAAAAATCATCAACAGAAAACTAGATTTTAAAACATTGTTCTCCCAACATCTGTTACTGTTTATTAGAAACAAAAAATACAATCTTAAACTGAAACAACAATTTCAATCCAACGACTAAGAAAAATGTCATTTTGACATTTGTAAATCAACTTCATTACTTTTACAGATTCAGAAAAACGCAAATGCGTTGACAACCGTTACTGGTAATGCCAGGATTACATTAGGCACGACTCCGCATGAATTACCGATGGAGCACGCAAAGAAGTAGTGAATATTTACCTTAACGAGTAATAAGGTAGGCTTTCTTCTTTTCTTGATAAACTCCATTAAATAATTCACACGTGGTAGAAGTGAAACCTTCAAAAATTTTGGCTTCAAGATAAACACTGTATAATGCTTCCTGTCTCATTTTCTCCTACGTTAAATCTAATGAATTTATGTGTCCGTCTCTTTTTACTGTCGCTTTTTCGTTTAATCGACTTTCAAATCACAACGATGCTAAAAAGATTTCACTTCAAAAATGTTGGTGTGCTAACCACACAGTATGCCCGAAGGTATTACAAAATGACCAACTTCTATGTAAACTATCACCAAAAACAAAAGTAATGATGACAATTACGATAATGAAAAAACTTCCGTAAAAAGTCTTTTACCTATGTAACAAAAGAAATGAATGATGATTTTTTTTAAATATAATTATATCTTACCTAGTGCTCACCTTCTTTGTAAAAGGCTATTTTATTCAATACTGAAACTCGCTGTTTCTCCCAACAGATTAGCGTTGTTGTCTGTCAGTGAAGGAATTTAAGATTCTTAAAAGTATATTATTAATTCAAGTAACAGCGAGTGCAGGCTTGAAACAAAAAGCACTTGTTTCAAACTATAATAAACAAGACATTTCTTGTTCACAAGCAAAACAACAAAAATTCTCTATCTTAGCACTTAAACAGAACCTCACAATTCTATCAACACAGTTTCTAAAAAAAAACGTTTTAAAACTAAAAAACATTTTTGTAAAAGAAAAACGCAACTAGCAAAAACGAAGGAGTCTTTAATAGGACGCCAAGTCGAGTACAGTACTGGCAGAGAGTACTGGTGAGGGAAAGGCGAAAAGCTGTTGTCTTAAATAAATAAAAGAACGGTCCCCTGTATAAAACGTGTTACGTTGATATTTTTGCTCTATGAGCTGCGTCAGATAGAATTAAAAATTCATATTTGTTCAGCATCAAGCTATTTTAGTCGGTTGGGTTGATGATTAAGTAGGATTAACTTTATAATTATTTTTGGGAGAGGTGGTTCAATAATGGCTAACGTACTAGGTACACTTCTGCTTAATCTTCCAAGGATTACAGCCGTGACGTTATGCTTTGAAATTTTGGCTTCATAGTGTTCGTGAAAATGTATCCATTTAGCATCCGCTTTTTTCAGTCCGCAGCCATGTTAATTATGACCAGCATAATTGAAAAAGAACAGTGAAGTTATAATAAGAAAAAAAAACCGGCCAAGTGGAGTTGGACTCGCGCATCGAGGGTTCCGTATAAACTTGTAGGTATTTTGTTATTAACATACACACTTATTTGCGGTTTTCAGATTTTTTCCTATATGTGTGCTGTAAGACATTGCTTCTTGCCAAATTTCGTGATTCTAAGTCAACGGGAACTACCATATAGGTTTTCGACCCAAAACTTATAGGGTACTTCATGTTGACCTAGAATTGTCAATTTTGGTTAAAAGCAAGGTCTTGCAGCACAAGTAAAGGGAAAATTCCGAAAAATAAAAAAAGTTGAAAATTAAAGTAAATTTTGGTACTAACAAGTTTTCGTGAAAATCTAAATTTGCCCATATTTTTTTATCGTGTTGACCCAGGACCTTGATTTTTATACACCTAATAGGGACTATAGACCTCAGTATCTGGTATAAATTTGAACTTGCTAAATCTTCCCGTTCCTGAGAAAATCGGTGGTGAAAGACGGACAAGACAGTGATCTTATAAGGGTTCCTTTTTTTTACCTTTTGAGGTACGGAACCCTAAAAATTGCTGTACTGCGCACATTTTCGTTGTTACTCTAAAATTCCTTCTCTAACGCAGTAGACAGTGAAAATTTTACGATTCTCTATTTTATTTTTCACTATACCAAAGTCAAGATTACAATAAATACTACAGACAATCTCAAAGCAATCCATTAGTCCGAAATAAATTGTAAAAAAAAACAAAGGTAAGTTAAAAAGGTATTTAAAGCTTACTCTGAACGCCAGATTACGATGTCCCCTAAATTAAGTCGGAGAGTTGCAGGTGATGAATATTTAAAACAAGGGAAAGAATAGGGTCCGCTTCGATCGTACCTTTAGAGGTTAGTTCCGCTAAATGTAACAACGGATTTCAATAAATATTTTTGATGGTATCAATTATAAACAGCGTAAAAAGACTCTTAACGAAGCTGAAAGGCACTTGTACTCCTAGACCATACCAGGGAACCTTCTAGTTATGCAGATATTGGAGGTCAAGGTTCCAACTTTTCCACAAGTTTTTTTTTTTAAATACATTTTTTTAATGTAATTTTTGTACTTAAGACGCCTTCACGACCCTCGTACTATTTAAATCCATCCATCAGCACAATGTTTTCAATGCGTTACATTGAGTCCTACCGTAATTTAAGTGATTTTTCACCAAAAAGTCGTTTCCCAGCAATAATTTTTGCGTAAAGTTACTTAGTTTGATCCACATAATGCTTGGTTGACGGCTTCGAGAAGAGTCTGTTTACACCCTGTAGACGTTCAATTCATCATTACGATGACATCATCTGCCCTTTCCCAACTATGTGTGAGTCGGGTTCCAGTTAAACTGAATGCAGTTGAATTTTAACCTAGTATTTTACATGGAATGACTGCTAATCTGATCTGCACAACCCAGTTAGCAATGGTAATACGAAACCCCTTAATAAAACTGGTTTTCTGACTTTCCGGCCACTCACTACTTAACGACTGACAAAAATCTGTCAAATAGATACATCATTTCGATTTATGCTACGATTTTTCACTTGACGCATTCCTATGTTCAACTTGACCACAACGTCATTTGTGACATCTTTTAAAGATAAGACATATAATGTACTGAAATGACTGTCAAGTGTTTGCAGCCAGTCTTCCGGTCCATTTGGCTTATCGAATACCAGATGAATGCGCGATGGTAGATTATAATTAAAAATTGCAAAATGAATATATATGCACACACAAATAATCTGGCAAGTAGGAAAGTAATAGGAAAAAATGGTAGGTACCTCGACCGACGATCTTCTTGATGCCTGGTTTTTAGGGGCGCCCCTTTCTTCCACTAAATGATCACAAATTGTCTCCAAAAACTGATGATTGATATGCACAAACGATTATTTGGTCTATTAACAGATTTTTGTATATTTCCAAATAATTAGATACACTTTGAACGGTGATGCGAAACGAACTGATGCGTAATGACAACTATGCATTGTCGTTGAGGTGCGAAAGGGAAGGAAAATAGAGTAAATGGGTGAGAGGGATAAGGATAGGAAGTTACCAACCAAAATGTGCAGATTCTAACCCAATTTGAATTTAATGAACGATTTAGCGTTAACATCTTCCCCGGCTTGACAGGCCAAAAGGCCTTCAATAACACAAGGCACATTCAAAATTAAGTCACTTCGACGTACCCTAAATAAGTAAATGATATTGCAATACAATACGCATCAATATTCGAAATTTAATACTATACAAATTCAAGTTACTACATTATTCGTAGCTTATTTCCTTTTAACATAAGAACTAAATTAAACTATTAACTATTCGACAGCTAAATTAGAAATGTGGACTGTATTTTTTTTATTGGTTAGGTAATGGGTAAAGTTTTACCACGGGTCTGCGGTAGAGACCTGATTTCGTGCGGACGTCCGCAACTCTCACGACACTGTCCTTACCTTCGAACGTGCGTTCTACCACTCCAAGAGGCCAATTCAGAGGAGCGCTGTTGTCTGATTCGAGCAGCACCACAGTTCCAGGTTGGATAGAGGTGTTAGACTTCGTCCACTTGTTACGCACTTGAAGAGTGTTAAGGTATTCGACCTTCCATCTTTTCCAAAATGATTGGACAAGATGGTCGATTGCGCGTTTTCTACTTATAAGATTGACATTTTCGCGAGATAGATCTTCCGCAGGTAAAGATTTAAGAGGTGTTAACACCAGAAAGTGGGCGGGCGTGAGAGCTAGAGGTTCTGCAGGGTCACTACTCAACACCGAAAGGGGCCGCGAGTTTAACAACGCCTCTATTTGGGTGAGCACTGTCAACATCTCCTCAAATGTGAGAAGCTGAGTTCCTACTATCTTTGATAAATGATTTTTAACAGCTTTCACGTTAATCTCCCAAATACCGCCAAAATGCGGTGCCGCCGCTGGGTTAAACCTAAATTGAATGCGTTTTTCACGCAACTCGTTCGCGAATTTGTCGCGATACTCTTCTGACTCGAGTAAGTTATATATATTATCAAGATAGGATTTTGCGCCTATGAAATTTGTACCTCTATCGGCGTATATGACACTCACTGGCCCGCGTCTAGCCAAAAATCGTCTAAACGAATTCATGAACGCTTCAGTGCTAAGATCTGAAGACAATTCTAGGTGGATCGCTTTAGTAACGAGACATATAAACAAGCAAATGTACGCCTTAATGCTGCGAACGCCCCGACCGCGATGCAATGTAATAGACAAAGGCCCAGCGTAATCGACGCCTGTGTGACAGAATGCCTTGGCTTCCGTGACTCGGCATGCAGGCAGGCTTGCCATTATGGGGAACTGATTGACAGGTCGCGTCCTAAAGCACACGTTGCATTTGTGTACCCTGCTGCGTACTATGTCGCGAGCTGCTAAGATCCAGTACTTTTGTCGCAGTAAAGACATTAAAAGTTGCGGTCCAGTGTGCAAATTTTTACGGTGATAATAGTCGATAATAAGGTCGACGATGCGATCGCGTCGCGGTAACAGAATAGGGTG
The DNA here is from genome assembly GCA_950005105.1 of Lycophotia porphyrea. NCBI lineage: Eukaryota > Metazoa > Arthropoda > Insecta > Lepidoptera > Noctuidae > Lycophotia > Lycophotia porphyrea. Next base: position 2,118,628 of record OX465392.1, read on the forward strand.
TTGACTATCGTACCCAATCGGGGCATTGGTCAAACGGCCACCCACGCGTAGAACGCCATCGTCGTCTAAGAATGCGCGGAGCTTTTGAAAGGCAGGAGGCATAACTTTACCTACCTTAAGTTTGGCAATTTCATCAGTAAAATGTACGCTTTGAAGATTCCTAATGACAATAAGTTCCGCATATTCAAGATGGGATAGTTCAAATTTCGACGGTAATTTTTTGATAAATCTAAGGACATACATAACTATTCGGAGTAATTTGTTCCATGATGAGACTCGATTAGCGAGCTCATAAAAAATAGGCGGTGATGGTGGACACACTTCAGTTGTCGTCATTGCAGTTACCTTGGCTTCAGGTATTTCACTTGTAATGGTAAAATCTTTGTCAAGTGGCCATTCGGAACGAGGCTGACTAGCAAACTTCGGTCCGTTAAACCATAATGGATGTACAAGTAGTTGTGCAGGGGTTAAACCGCGACTTAAACAGTCAGCGGGGTTATCTACTCCGGCAATATGATAAAAATGCTTAGGATCAATATTTTCTTGTATCTGAGAAACTCTGTTAGCCACAAACGTCTGCCATCGGCTGGGCGTTGCATGAATCCACGCGAGTGCTACCTTACTATCGGTAAACGCATAAACGGAACATGCTGGTAATGAATAGGTATCTATCACCAGACGCATTAGTTTGGCCAGAATTAAGTTCGCGCATAATTCCAATCGAGCGAGAGTAACAAGAGTTTTTGAAGGTGCGACGCGCGATTTAGCGCACACTAAGTTTACCAACGTATGACCATATTGAGGGAAGTACACGTGAATATAAATTACTCCACCGTACGCCTTCTCCGAGGCATCCGCGAACCCCAGTAAAGAGATGACGCAATCATCTGTGACTCCCACGTGACGCGGCAATTTAATATTTTGCAATAAAGGCAATTCTGACTCAAAGTTTTGCCATAATTTAATAATGTGAGATGGTGGCATCTCATCCCAATCGATGTTGTCGTTCCAAAGACATTTTACAATTAATTTTGCCGAAAGTGTAACGGGTGCAATAAAACCTACCAAGTCCCATAGACGGGCAATTACGGAAAGTACATTACGTTTCGTACATTTGAGAGGTTCAATATTTACGCGAAACGTGAATACGTCTTCGGCCGGTAACCAATGTAAGCCCAATATTTTTAATTGATCGCTCGAACTAAATTCTACACCCTCGGAAACGCGATGATTGGCAGGAATACTAGCCATGACCTCAGGTGAGTTACTAGAGAATTTTACAAGTTCGAATCCGCCGGCCGCGAACAATTTAATCAGCTGATCGGACAGCTCAACACCACGGTCAACCGAAGAGCAGCTAGTAGCCAAGTCATCCACGTAAATATCCGTGTCAACCACTTTGGCTGCAGCTGGATAACGAGAGCTCTCATCATTGGCCAACTGGCGAACCGATCGCACTGCTAGATACGGGCTACAACACAACCCGAATGGAACGCGAGTTATTTCAAAGATTTGAATCGGATCATCAGGGTTAAAGCGATACAACAATCGTTGAAAACGCAAGTCATTATTATTCATAATTATTCGCAAATACATTTGTCTAATATCTGCGCTAATAGCGATGGGCAGTAATCGAAACCGCAGCAATATTTGAAATAAATCATTTAATACTTTAGGTCCGGAATGTAAAATATCATTTAGTGATAAACCGGACGAAGTCGTGCTACTTCCGTCTAGAACAACACGTAGACGAGAAGTAGTTTTATCAGTGCGCACCACGCCATGGTGAGGTATTATGTAATGCGGTTTATCAAAGTCGGCGTCAGTATTATCGACAGTACGCAAATATCCCTTTTCTAAGTACTCAATAAATACATTATCATATTCCTTTTTAATCGCGGGGTCGGTCAACAGCTTGCGCTCTAGTGCTAAGTACCTACGCTTAGCAATACACATGGAATCGCCTAAGGCAGACGCGTCGCGCTTGAAAGGTAAGGATACTACAAAGCGGCCTAATTCATCGCGTCGAGTAGTACTTGAATAAAGCGCTTCGCACTCCTTTTCGTCAGGAGAAAGTATATTTTTAACGTTAGGCACTTCTTCCAATTCAAAGAACCGATTTACGCGATTGTCAAGCGATTCGTTTATTGTGCAATAGGCACGAACAATATTACAAACAGGATTAATCACTGGCGCCTGACCGACTACGATATAACCGAGCAAAGTTTCTATAGCTACCGGCTCGCCGGGCGAACGCGCCACGGTGCGCGAGCGCAATATACGCGCGAACAAATCCGACCCCAGAATAATGTCTACAGCGGCCGGTGAGCTATAACAACTATCTGCTAAAGGCAAATCTTTTAAGTAATCTAACTGAGTGGTATCAATTTTTGAGACCGGCAGTGCATCCGTAATACGACTGACAATTAACGGTTGAATGGTAAATTTCACCTCATCGTTATGGCGGGAATTGAATGTTAGGCAAGTGATGCCATCAATCGGGTTGGTGACGTCACCGACACCCGATACAAACTTATTTGCGGTCGCATAGACCGGCAGTTTCAAACGCTTACAACATTCGGTGGTAATAAAATCGCGTTGCGACGCGCTGTCAATAATAGCCCGGATAATTGACACATTACCCATCGTATCAGTCACGTGACATTGAGCCGTCCCTAATAAGACTGAAGTCGAGGGTTTAATATCTGCCGTGCTAACAGCGGCGCACGACGCACCTACAGTACACAAAGAAACGGGGCGGTCGTCGGCACTGCAACGTCCATCCTGACCGTCCCCATGTGTATCAGGCCGCGCGGTTATAAAACGCTCGTCTGCTGACGACGAGGCGCATTGTTTACGTTCGGTCATATTATCAGACTGCGGGGTTGTATTCTGATTTAATGCAGAAGCACCGTTATGCTGATTAGTATCATTCCTATTTAGTGAGGAAGTACCGTTATTGTTAAAGTGTAACAAAGTATGGTGACTACGAGAACAGGTCGTACACTTGTTTGTTGATTGGCAATCAGACAGCGCATGTTTATTAGAGAAACAAAGAACGCATAATTTATTACGCTTCACCAACGAAAACCTATTATGAGGAGACATTGACAGGAACGTAGGGCATTGAACCAATTTAATGTGGTCCGTTTTCCCACAAATATCACATTTACCGTGATCCTGCACATTTACAAATGTCTTAACATTATTATGAGTACGTGACCCCGGGTTCTTACCAGACGGTTGAATGGTAGTCGAAACCACATTTTTTCGAGATTGAGAATTTGATTTTACGTTTGTGACATTATGAGCGCGTTGTAATATTTGTGCGTGTTTACGCATGAAGTTTACAAACTCGGTACAGGTAGGTGTTTTATCATTTAACGACATCTCAAACGCCTTAACTACCTCGAGATTAATTTTCTTGCAACCAATATGGATGAACAATAGATCTTCCAAGTTTGTAACCTCCAACTGTCGCAACGCCGAAATAATTGACGAAAACTTATCGACAAATTCTTCCAAACTGCCCGCCGAACCGTCGACGGCGACGGTAGGTAAATTTAACAATTTATCTAAATACGACGATGCCAACAAACGTTTATCGTTGTACTTATTTATTAACGCATTCCAAATAACTTCATAATTTTCGGCAGATGGTAATATACCTTGGCAAATAACTAACGCCTTGCCTTGTAATCTACCCACTAAATATTGTATTCTCTCGCCGTCGGTAAGTTCCGGATTGTCATGAACGACCGCACGAAATGTCTCATAAAAAAGCGGCCAATTTTCATGTTCACCGTCAAATGTACGCATTTCTAATCTAGGTAATCGCATAGTACCTACATGACCCTTACTAATCGAGGGTTTTACATCAATCTGTTCGCGTGATAACAATCGTATTTTGTACTTAATTTGCGAATAAAGTTGTTCAAACGACAATAACGCTTTATATGAAGGCAAACTTGCATCGCTAAATGACGTTTCATAACGACAGCGTTCCTCTAACGCGTCTACATATTTCTGATGTATTGCATCGATAGTGAAACTAGCCGCCATAAATGTTTCAATGTTATCTGGATTACTAAAATCTAGTTTTTTCATCATGTCATAAATCGATTGAACATGTTCGAAATAAACTGTTAATTTGCCTTGAATTCTTTCAAATTCACGATCATAACCCTCTTTTGCCTTGGTCATTGTATTAGACAATGAGATGTACCGCGGTAAGATAAGTATTGACTTATAATTGAAACTTATTAGAAGTTAAAAGACCGACCGGTAAAACCAAAGCAAAATGGCGGGCGTTATTTATGACCGTAACGCTCGTTAGCGTGCCTAAAATCTACAACATCCGGCTCGAAGGACCAAAAAATGAATGCGCGATGGTAGATTATAATTAAAAATTGCAAAATGAATATATATGCACACACAAATAATCTGGCAAGTAGGAAAGTAATAGGAAAAAATGGTAGGTACCTCGACCGACGATCTTCTTGATGCCTGGTTTTTAGGGGCGCCCCTTTCTTCCACTAAATGATCACAAATTGTCTCCAAAAACTGATGATTGATATGCACAAACGATTATTTGGTCTATTAACAGATTTTTGTATATTTCCAAATAATTAGATACACTTTGAACGGTGATGCGAAACGAACTGATGCGTAATGACAACTATGCATTGTCGTTGAGGTGCGAAAGGGAAGGAAAATAGAGTAAATGGGTGAGAGGGATAAGGATAGGAAGTTACCAACCAAAATGTGCAGATTCTAACCCAATTTGAATTTAATGAACGATTTAGCGTTAACACCAGAGGTGACTTTGAATCATCTCAAAGGCCAGATTTTGTCCGTGATTGCATTAAGGTGGCTTGAAAGTTTATCCTGATTTTCTCGGATGCCAGAGAATCACTTTTTATACTCGCAGCGTACCGTAGAATGCTATTATACCATTATTCAACTGTAGTAAAGTAAACTTTATTGGCATGGATTGTAGGTACGTAAAATAAGATGTAACACCGACAAAATGGCTTTGATGAGAACTTGCGAGGTCCTGTCCTACTAGAAATCATTTTGTTTGTATATTCAGTATTGTCGTAACGTGTTCGAATTTTGAGAGTAATTCTAAATTGGTAAAGGAGATGCCATTGACAATGTTTGCGTAGGACAAACATTCTAATTACGGACTTTTATGGAAGGTACGGTCTTTTTGTGTTCAACAAGCCAGAATAAAGCATATCCTATGCAACACAAATAGGACAAAACATAGTCACTTATCTACAATAAATCTAAGGCTAGAACGTTCCGCGGCAGACCTCGAAGAAGATGGCGGGACCAGCTGAGTAAAACTAACGACCAGTGGTCTTATTGACCTTAAATCCAAAGTACTGGAAGTGATTGAGAAGAGAGAGAATCCTTACCCCAGCAGTGGAGTTATTCAGGCTTATAGCAAAAGAACCTACAGATTTAATTTTATCCTTGATAGTAAACCAAACAGACGAACCAGACTCTTATTAAAAAAAAAAATATTTTAAATTCCTAAGCACGTTATAGAAGCAGGTTGGCTTGTAAAACGTGTAGATTAAGTGGCTCTAGATAGCTGTGCCCAATGATATCTGCTACATAATGAATCAAACGCTTTAGAGGCTGAAAGGAGGATGGGGTAAGCTGGGACGATACTGTTGCTTAATACGAGAAAGAAAATGGAATTGATTTCGTAAAACTAATGAAAGTAATGTCTTTTTTTATTATTCTTAATGAAAATTAAATACTATTTGCAGACAGAACATAGACGATTTTCAAATGGAGTATAAGGATACTTTAATTTAAAACTCGTGGTTAAATAAAGGGTAACCAAAAAAATACGTGTTTGCCTTTAACTGACATTTTTGGACCATGATTGATAAATTAATATTACGGTCGGTATAGTTTTACAATATACTTCAATTAAACTGTTAGTTAAAAAAAAGAATATTAGTTTCTCACAAAACAAAAAAAATAAATAAAAAATTGTCAATAAAATAAAAAATATAAAAATTAAACTTAAGAAAAGCTTAAAAATAAGACGAGTTGAATGTATGTTGTTGCTATAGAGGATTCAACCTGGATTAGACCAGTACTGGAAAGCCGAAATTGGCATAAGCAAAGAAAGGGCAGTGCTGGGCAGTGGAGTCATAAATGATGACGATGTTGATTAACGTATGGAACCTATCAATAATCTTGCATACTATTGAACATGTAGTTGGCCAGTGGGATTTATTACTAAAATGTGTAATAACTAAGATGGCCTTTCATAGTTTAACATACCAAAATATAACCGTATAAATACAATCTTCATATAAATAGGTATAGTTGAGCAATTAAGCCGTCGCTTAATTAACAAAGTTTTAGCTCTTACCCTAGATTTAACCGTCCAAAGTGTAGGTCAAGCGGTATTATACTTAATGTGTAAATAAACTACGTCTAATTTAAATTAGAACCTAGTTTTTGGGCTATTACGGCAAATGTGCAGCTGGATTGCGATAGCGAATTAGTGTTTCGAATTCATTATTCAAATGTTCTTGTCTGAACAGTAATGGATGGTTTTATTGGTGACTGATGATGATACATGCAGGCTACATTTCAATAATCACTAACTAGTGGCTAACCTGGTGTCAGAGATTTTATTTAATAATAAACTTCCAAAGGGATGAGAGAACTAAGCGCACACAAAAAAAGCGGGTAAAATTATTTCTAGTTTAGAAAGCTTACTTACAGTATTTCAGAATTTTTAAATGGCACAGTGTAATATACTGGCATTTTAAAATTTTGACAATTTATTATTAGAAAGGACAATTTGATTCAAATTTGTAATTTATTATTTAAATTTAATCATTAGTTTTTGTGAAAATTTAATAATGTTTTTAGCTTTGTTTCAATACCTACGAATTTTTCTTACCTACATATTTGTATGCCCCAAAGGCCACACATGATGGATCTTTTTTGTTTATGAACAACCTGCATACCTTGTATGTATACTCATGTTTCACAAATAAATGTCTTATCTTTATGCTGCCCATGGGCCTCTGACTTGGCTTACATGGCGTCAACAACATCTCTCAGACATGCTGGTTTCCTCACGATGTCTTCCTTCACCGAAGCAAGTGATGATCAGTTAAAAGCAGCTCACTGCTGAAACATCATCATTTACTTAGTCTGTTCCCAACTTTAGCTTCCAATCTAACCGGATCCAGGTGAATACCAGTATTTTACATGGAGTGACTGCCTATCTGAACTAAATTATATCTAATAGCACACCCACATTTCACCAGTTATGTTCAAGTTCCAAGTCCCAAGTAATAAGAAATTCCCGATGGAAAATATAACACAAGACCTTTCTCTAGACCAGGGCTCCCCAAACTATTTTGGGCAAGAGACTCCTTTTCCAAATTAAACTGATACCTCAGACCGCCATATAAAACAAATAACTTTGAAAATCCTATCTCTAGTATTTTCCTATTGATACAAAATACTTACCAATTTAAAAACTTTGCGGTTGGTTAAAAGAGTAAACTTGACATCATTTTCTCATTAAACTTTAACAGATTAAATAGACAATAAATTCAGTAAATATATGAACTTGTGAACGCTTATCGACTTGTTGAGTTTTTTAAAAGTACAGACGCCAGCAGGTCAAGCTACCCGAAACTGTCAGATTTTCCCAATCAACCTTCGACCTAAAGCTTTGAAATCTGACAGATTGTAGTAGCTTGATGTGCTGGCGTCTGTTCAACAATGATACAGACCTACTTCCTTCTAAAATAAAAGTCATTCTTATAACAAGTTGGTAAACGTAACTCAACGTATACACTATACAGTATCTTAAAAGTTTCAAATAAGAACTTCAATCAATAGGGGTCGATTTTTAGACCTCGTCGACCCCCAAAATCAGTTTTCGTTTATGTCGACCCCTGGGAAATCGATATCGTCCCCAATTCCCATTTTGGGAATCCCTGGACTAACGAACCAGTCCATTATTGTATTTGATTTTGTTGTAGTTATTATGTTGTAGGCCTCACGTGGTTATTTGTATCCAAGCTCAATGCTAAAAGTCGGTAGGTATTTCTGCAATAAATCTAATTACATTGAGTAAACATGCGTTCATATATTATTTAACCATACATTTTCGTTCATACATCACTCATCATTACGTGAACGAATGAGTGAGTGTATACTCTCACTCATTAATAAATATTGTTACAGTATTGTAACAATATTTCCTTAAAATATTTGTTTGTGTTTCATTCTCATTCTTGTGTATTTAATAAACACAATATCATGTGTGCTTGGTTGCTACAATTTATTAATTGTTTTGTTTTCATTATGATACAAAATTCTGTTGCTTAAGAGAACTTTGGTTTGTAAACAAGACGATTCGATGGTTGTTATAATTATTTTGTTTAAAATTGAGGCTGAAAACGGTAGAATTGAACATCTCATAACTCAATCTTATGAAATGGAGTAGGAAGAAGTCAATATTTTGGGAGTATACAGAGCAGGGTGTAAAGTGTTTCATCCCCTATAGAAAAGGGAGGATCCTCCGACCAGACGGGTGTTATGTCTGTTGGGTTACTACCCAGTAGTTGTTGTCGGGTTCTTCTTTACAGTTATAAATCACGGATAACTTTACTTGCGCGATTTAGGAATTAGGTGACTTACGCTGTTTAGTTCATCGTCTGTGTCATACATTGCGCTGTAGTACTTTTTATTTTATGTTGCAGTAGTACTTTTTGTAGTGCCGCTATAATGTGTATAGTAATAAAATACGTATTTATAAATTACGGTGTTCACTTATACTGCACTGAAAAAAATGCACGCCAATCAAGTGACATTTTAGCTTGATTGACGATATCTTGTTTAGATTAATCAAACAAGTTTCTTGATTACCCTTAACATGACATTATTGGAAAAGAGTTAAAAAAGAGACAATCTTTATTGAAGTAATCAAAATGCTTGACTGACACAACTAACTTACATTTGACTTGATTGCTGCAAATAGGTTTTGTGATAACTCCAAACAAGATCCCGTTTCAAAACTCAATCAAATAAAAGTACTAGCTGTGATCATTGTGCTGCTCAGATGCCAACAAGTTACTTAGTCAATCTAAACAAAATCTTGATTGTGGCAACTACTTTTTTTTTTCAGTGTGTAAAATACCTCATTATCATAGCACCACTTCACCTACTGCCGGGTATAGGCCTCTCTTTGCAAGTGCCAAAATCCACGTCCTTTTGCCAGTCTCATCCAGGATATTCCCAGACGATACATAAATGCAATGCCTTAATAAAAAAAATGTCTTTTTGCAAGTTAACCAAACCGGTTTTTTATTTTTAGTTAAAAATCTTTTGTGCTAGCCGCTAGGGTCAAAGTTTCCGAACAAATATAGCCTTGTCAGCCTTTTCTGCCAGCTATTTGTGCCCGACAAATATATCGGACACCGTCAGTGCCGCCGGCACAATCTGTTCGCCCCACCGTCATCCAAAACTGTCGCCAGAGCTGAATCTCCGGTGTGTCGTACCCTTAAGATGCTCAACGCCCTTCTGATTGCCAACCCTGAATGTGATGTGTTTGCGGGTGAATGGAGAAAGGTAATGCGGGTATGTCTGATGTTCTGTGAGAGAAAGTATGCAAGAGTGTCCACTGTTCCGTGTTATATTATTTTAACTTAATTCAAGCCATTGAATGGTATCAACTGGATTTTTTACTTTTGCTTTGTTTTGTTTTTCTGTTTCTATGTTAATTACTGTAATTGGTGTTATACCGTTTTAATTAACTATAAATAAATGAATTAATAATAAACGGGTCTTTCCAATGACAATAAAAGGATTAAAAATTTCTTAAATAATTGTACCAACCTCCACATTTTTAGACACAGAACTAAAACAAACTAGCATACTTTGTACTCACAAAAGAGACTGTCTACAAAGAATCTGAGAAAGAAGCTGGCTGCAACATTTCACTTTGTATCAACAAAAAAAGTTCTGTCTACAAAAGTGCCCCTAACTGTTCGTTCCTTGCGGTGCGAGTGTATGGGCCATTATTCCTGGATGTTTACACTGTGATACAGGAATATCCAGAGAAGACAAATGGCAATCACTTATTTTTTTCAACTACTTAAAACAGGATTGCCGAAAGGTTTTCAGTAGTCGCAGCAGGAACAATTAAATACATTTTTCAGTTTAGCATCTTTGTCGTTTTATCGCTGATAGAATGTCACTTTGTTTCGGTTTTTTTCAGTGTAGATACCGTATAAAAAACCATTATAAGCGAATCCCTCATTGTATGGGAAATCTATAGAAAACGAGGCCATGTTATGCTGGAATTCATAGCTTGATGCAGGCACTCTAAAACCTACCTTTTTGGCAAGGTTTGTAGAGTACGTTATAAGTGTAGTTTGGTTAGGGGTGTCGGATTGTCGGTGTGATAACATAATTAACAACCATACGACATTTTTCATGTTATTCAATGTTCAAAACCCTGTGACCACTTCCATCAAATGAGCTGTACGTTTCCTGCTATTCAAAGAAATCATCATCTGCCTAGCCTTTTCCCAACTATGTTGGGGTCGGCTTCCAGTCTAACCGGATGCAGCTGAATACCAGTATTTTACATGGAGCGACTGCCTATCTGACCTTCACAACCTAGTTAGTACTGGGTAATACGATACCCCTTGGTTAGACTGGTTTTCAGACTTTTTGGGCCACTGACTACCGGTAACGACTGTAAAAGATCTTCAAATGACAGTCGGGAACAACGGTTTAACGTGCTTGCCGAGGCACGGAGGAAACTCGGTATGTAATGGGTGGTCACCCATCCACAGACCAATCTAGGCAAGCACGGCTTAACCTAAACATCGACCCGAGCGGCTGTCATTATACAGCTCTATAATTATATGCTATTCAACGAAATATAGAAGTGAATTGAAAAGATTGTCATTTCTCCCGACTTCAAAAAATATATATTTATTTATAGAGAACTGTAACAGAAAAAAACACTTCATAAAAGAGAAATTCAGAAGTTTCTTTAACAAAAATTGTCGAAGAGATTATTCAGAAAGTTAGGAAAACTAAAATAAGTTACAGTCGACGCCTTTCCTATCATTTATCACGGGTATTATAAAACTTATGGAATGATCGATGGTATCTCACTTTGCAACTTTTTGGTCCGGGACTTTTAAATTTCGAATATCAACGGTGATAAATTGTTTTGTTTATTTCGCATTTATTTTAAAATAATTATTAACTTTTCTATACAGTTCTATTTTTATATATTTAGCAATAACTGTTGACTACTCTGCCGAAGCAAAACAAAATAATACATGTTAATGGTTTAACCACAAAATCAGTTCACAGAAATTTTCGAATTTTAAAAATAGAACTATCGTGTACTATATGTTCGTAGCCTGGTGTTCCCCTAGTGTACTGACCATTTGTAGGGAAGGGGACGGAAACGACTTAAACGGGATCCTTTATTAAGACTCCACTGTCCGTCTGTCTGGCTGGCTGTCTGTCACCAAGCTGTATCTCATGAAACGTGATAGCTAGACAGTTGAAATTTTCACATATGATGTATTTCTGTTGCTGTTATAATAACAAATATATATATATAATAAATAAAAATACAAATTATTTAATAATTAAGGGGGCTCCCATTCAAGAAACGTTTATGGTACGGAACCCTTCGTGCACGAGTCCGACTCGCACTTGACCAGGTTTTTTTTCCATCAACCAATAGTATTTGTACCTGTTGTTTATTTCAAGCTTTCGGAGAAGATACAATTATGATTTCTATCAGCCTTATCTATGTATTATCCATTTTACAGTGTTACAGGTAGTCAGTGACCCAAAAGGCTGAGAACCAGTCTTACCAAGAGGTACTGTATGACCCAGTATTAACTGGGTTGTGGAGGTCAGATAGGCAATCGCTCCATGTAAAATACTGGTATTCAGCTGCATCCGGTTAGACTGGAAGCCGACCCCAACATAGTTGGGAAAAGGCTAGGCAGATGATGATGCTCCATTTTATAGTGATTTACTATTTTAATATTTATTTATTTATTTAATTTTAGGAAAACTTACAGCTAAACAGACAGTGAGTAATAGTTTAAACAAAATATGGCCAATTATAAGTTTCCACATGTAGTATGTAAATTATATAAATAGAAAATCCTTGATAGACTAAATAACACCAACCAGAACGCTACTACTACTACTATTACCACTACTACTATTACTATTATTACTACTACTACTGCTACTATACACGTGTATATATACGAGTACGTGCTATCACTGCAATTTGAACTTAACTTCGTGATTGATGAACACAATTTAGTACCTAAATGATAACCGTAAATCTACTTTATTGATATACTTAATGTGTAATTAAAGTCCTGGCAATAATCGCTGGGCGATTTGAGTGCCCCTATTTACGAAAATGCTGCAGCAGGCATACATGATAGTGCCCTTAAATTTTTATTTTTATTTTATTTGAATTTAATGTTATTTGTACGTTATTAAAATGCCTATGATTGTTGTGTTTAATTCTGTCTGTATTGTGTATGATAATTTAATGTTAATTCTGTGACTGTTGTATTGTGACGTTTTATTTAAATTTTTAATTCTGTGACGTTCTAAAATTGTATTTTACTGTATTTTTGTGACATTAATTTAATTTTATTTTTTATCTCATTTATCCTTGGAGCAGCATTTTGACATTTGTATTATTCTTATTCTTTGTATTAATTGTGCAATATGGGTGTTATGCCTGAATTAAATGAATTTTAATTTAATTTAATTTAAAAGTTCACATTTTATTGATAGATTTATTTTATCGTTAATACTTTATTAATCGGGCAATTAAATTTGTAAATTAATTAAATTAACGATGGTAATTTTATGAAAATTAAATGGCAATAATCTATGTTGTTGCTAAAGTTTTATCACTAAGCTAAATTAATAAACTAAATTATTTTGTAGCAACACTGTATAGAAAGGTACCTACACTATTTTTCTATATTGGCAATATCATGATAGCTGTCAAGGATTGATCAAGATAAATATTTAAAACCATAGCAATTAATTTAATTTATTTTATTGTAAACAAACTATTGTGATATGGAATAAATGTTTTTCTTTTCTTTTTAATAAGAGAATGATGTTGTACAGGTACAAGAGTTATCGTATTGGTCAGTCCCTCAGGTCAGATAGGCAGTCGCTACATGTAAAATACTGGTATTCAACCGCATTTAATTAGACTGGAAGCCAACTCTATAGTTTGCAAAAGTCTATGCCGACAATAATGATGATAGTGATACCTTTTTTTTCGGGTGGGAAATCATCAAATGACTTCTCCCGATCTGAGCGAAGCGGAAGGGAGTGTCATACTTGTACTGACTAAAACCCATCCATGTCCTTCCTTACGCTTTGTGTTCCAGGGCCGCGGTATCTCTTTCGAACAGTCCCGCAGCCCTGGCAGGCATCACCCTGTTTGCTGACATCTCTTTGTGGTGCGCGTGGAACACGAACGCGCCGTCAACACGGCCTGTCGTCAAAAGACGGACGGACGGTGAGCTAGCCCATTACTTACCGTCCACAGGTATGCCTCTACGGTGGCCGGAAGCCACCACGTGACCCCCGACGCCCGGGGTGTCTCCCGCGGCGGCTGGGATGAGAGGTTCTCTCCCACTCACGCTCCGCCACCTCCTTCGCTAGCATGACTTCTTCGCTGATGGAGGTGACGGCATCCTATTCCCTCTCACTCCGGACCATTATGATATAGGTACCCTGCTCTTGCAACGCAATAACCAGAAGGTGGTTCCATAAATTATATTTTCTCAAAATAAAGCAAACAAAATACATCTTGCAATTCCAGTCTAAATACGTTTAAAACCGACAATACCAAAGCTTAAATACGACAATAACATATACATACAAATCATCCCGAAACACAAGTAATAACGCGAGACACTGAGACTCGAATAAGAGGCTGAAGAGCTTCTAATAGGCACAGGAATGGTTAGAGCCCTTGCAATATCAGAGACAACACAATCGCATTAAAATATGGCCTCTACTATTTGCTGTCGTTTTAGTGATGAGTCAAAACTGTGTCTACAGTATTTATTTATTTAACACTTCAAGCACAAAGTACAAAGGCGTACTTAATGCCATAGGCATTTTCTACCAGTGAACCTTGCAATGGGTGTCTGAGGATGGATGGCGTGAGCCAGGCCGGCCTAGGAAGACGTGGCAAGATGACCTAGATGCGCATCACGAAGGCTGGTTCAAGGTGGCGCTGGAGAAGAGGACCTGGAAGGATATGGGGGAGGCCTGTGCCCAACAGTGGAATATACAAGGCTTTTAAAAATAAGGTCAATCTATTACCTTTTTTTGAAACAATTTACGAGCACGTTTGGATTGCCATTATTTTAATAGATCGAGGCGTATTTTTGTAATTTTTATACGAAAACTCGTATGTCATATTTGATCACCAAATAAACAAGTGAGAAGAATGAGACATTTGCTTAGCCTCTTCCCATCAAAAGTCATAAACTCCACGATCTCCACTTAATCGTTTAACAAACCCATAGTAAGGGACTCAAAGGAAGTTTGGCAATCGTTTAGGATATGTTGAAACGCGACATAAGAATACTCTTTGATTTTATTGAGTGTAAGGGAAGAGATTGGAATTCGTTGACTCGGGCCGACTTACTGGCATTCCATGTGACGTCACATGTTAGAGTCTTGTAGATGCTCAGTTTATTAAAATGTGTACATCTTTGAGGGATTGTCGATGTCATGATGATTGCGGTTAACGGGTTTCTTAAGTCTTATATTATTGGAAACTACTTGTTGAAGATAGTAGCGAGAAATCTTGCTATAATACCGCAAGTAAAATACTGGTATTCAGTTACATTCAGTTAGACTTAGCGTTTAAAATGCGAATGTGTTTTTTTCGGTTTTTTTCGCATGTTACATAGACAACTTAACAGAAGGAATCCTTTGGAAGAAACAGGATTCTTTGAATGTTTCGTTTGAAAAAAAAAACAAGTTTATTGAAATCGAAATACGACTATATTTTAATAGGTGAAATACAAAACATTCTACCACCGTTTTATTAGTGTAGTTAGTACTTGTTTGAAAAAAAAAACATTAAAAGTTTCCCGTTTCTTTCGGGTTTTTCGGTTTGGGGACGTTACTTTCGAATGAAACTTTGATAAAAACAACGGAATTGGAAAGAAATAGGATTTTTTTTCTTTTTTTAACGCTAGTTAGATTGGAAGCCGACCCCAATATAGTTAGAAAAAGACTTGGTAGATAATGACATCGTTTGAGAAAATTAAATTCCTTAGCTCTACTGTTCAACCTGTGTGCTGCATCATCTGCCTAGCCTTTCCCACCCATGTTGGGGTTGGTTTTCAGTCTTACCTTATCCGACCTCCACAACCCCGTTAATACTGGGTAATACGATACCTGTTGGTGAGACTGGTTGTGAGATTTTTTGGGCCACTAACTACCTGTAACGACTGTCAAAGCTCTATAATTGACAGCTGGGACCAACGGCTTAACGTGCTTTCCGGGGCACGGAGGAAACTCGGTATGTAATGGGTGGTCACCCATCCACAGACCAACCTAGGCAAGCGCTGCTTAACCTGAAGATTGATCCGAGCGGCTGTTACTACTTTGCCACGAGCTCTACTGTGCAACCATAACGAATCACTAAATAATCATAATGAATACCAATTTCCAATAATATTCGAAACTCGACAAAACACTACAGTGCAATTCAATATTCTCCATATTATAATTCCGTGAATCACTTTAGTGACTACATTCACGTGCAACACAGTGTAGCTATCTCAAAGAGATATCGTCGATCGTATCTATTGCATTAGGGTATAGCATTAAATGCTTGTGCATGTTACTGATTATTATCGATATACTGTGGTTTATAGATAGACTAGCTTTAACCTGTGATTTTGTATAAGTAGGTATCAAATGTTATCTGCATGTATATTTGAGGTCCACGTCTGCTAATGAAATAGTGCCAAATGGCAGGTCATTAACAACATAATTGTTGATTTTGCCAACTTTGGTAATCTTCTCATTAAATATTATAGCATAATGACAATACTACACTAATACAATTAATGCAAAAAATCAATATTGTACGTGATTAAACATTGAATAATTGCAAGGCATTGAGTGAGCAATAATCTCATATTATTATTGAAGTTATACTTCTTTTGACGCGTCAGGGGAAAAATGATTAGAGTATTTTTTTACGATGCGCGCGCACACCGTCACGAAAAACCGACACCCTGAAGTTAGCTAGTCAAAATTTTAGTTTTATACGCCAAAGAAGTATAACTTCTTACTTGCGTCCAGGCATCATGCGGAGGCGCCTCGCCCGGCTAGAGAGCGCTTTGCGCGCGTGAATGCAAGCAAAAATGAGCCTAGTGGTGATCAGGAAGGAGTGTCCTCGATTGTACATAAGTACACACACACTTTTTTTAACATTCGACTTCATCTGAATCACAGAATTACGTTACAACTCGTTAAATGGTCTTCATTTAACGTGATTCATATTAAGTACCTACTCATCTATTATGATTCTGCTAAAGCGGCCATTTTAGACTCCCAGACCACTGTGTTTTACATTTACAATATTTGATAATATTTCTGCTCGTGGCTAAGTAATAACTGCCGCTCGGGTCGATCTTTAGGTTAAGCCGTGCTTGCCTAGGTTGGTCTGTGGATGGGTGACCCATTACATACCGAGTTTCCTCCGTACCTCGGAAAACACGCTAAGCCGTTCGTCCCGGCTGTCATTTGTAGATCTTTGACAGTCGTTAAAGTAGTTAGTGGCCCAAAAAGTCTGACAACCAGTCTTACCAAGGGGTATCGTATTACCCAGTACTAACTGGGTTGTGGAGGTCAGATAGGCAGTCGCTCCATGTAAAATACTGGTATTCAGCTGCATCCGGTTAGACTGGAAGCCGACCCCAACATAGTTGGGAAAAGGCTAGGCAGATGATGAACTGGGTTGTGGAGGTCAGATAGGCAGTCGCTCCATGTAAAATACTGGTATTCAGCTGCATCCGATAAAACTGGAAGCCGACCCCAACATAGTTGAGAAAAGGCTAGGCAGATGATGATGAGATCAGTCTTAAACAACAAAACCTTCTTTTGAAAGTTCGTAGAATAAAAGAATGTAACAAAATATGAAAATTATTTAATTTAACTCACCATACAGTAATTTTTTGCTGTAGCTCACATTTTAGGAAATTGTTCATGAACATTTTTCTAGTAGACCAGTCGTTATCCCAGACGACACCTAAATATCATGCGCTGCAAATGCACTTTTATTTAGCTACTCATTTAGGTATCTGTTTTGGTTCAGGTTTTAGTGAAAATGGTCCCCACATCCCTAAAAAAGGACCCTTTAAAGTATGAACCAATAAAATCAACAGTAAATAAAAACATGGCCTACTGAAGAAAAACAAATATATTTACAAAACTGACACGAACTCATGTAAACAAGTCAGCAATTATTAAATACGTGTCCACATGTCATATACAATACCCAAGTACATAAATAAAAGAGTCTATAATTGATTGCTAACAAATTTGCTAACCTTTTCCTGTTTACCCGTTTTTCCTCAAAAAGATACAATTCACTGGGAAATATGTCAAATAAAATGAGACTAAAACCTGCCAGATGACAAGCTACAAATGGCATTCAATATTAGGTTAAGGAATCATGTTGACTTACTTGAAAATATTTTTTCGTCTACGTTAGTCAAAAAAGAGATTTTCGGTTTGATATTTAATTTTATTACTTGCACTGATTGATAATATGGTTTAAAATAGATTATTGGCCCTTTTTACGTGGCCTATTTGACGTTTTATTGTGCTACAAGCTATGTTTCTCTTCTATCTACTCATGGTATCAACTTCAGTTAGATTCTACCTATTTACAGAGCCTTGTTCAACGTCTAAGTATCAGACAGATTTAATGCACGGCTTTAAAAAAGTTACAATTTATTTAAAAAAATCAAACATATTGGTGTTGGAGCACAAAAATGCTAATGATAATTTTAAATTTCAATTTAAAGATATAAATCAATTCACCCTGAAAGAGAATATTCTGTGAGTGGAAGGGATTTAAAAAAAGAACATCGGTAGGTGCACCAGTGGACGTCCAGAATCGAGCAGTATTTTCTATATTCGAGCGATTTTTCTATGCGCCCGTTCCTGCCATGTATTTCAACCGCGCGGCTCGATTCTGTCTAAAGTGTTCCACAGTAAATCTAACGCTACAAAAAATCCCGAAATCTCGAACAATTTCGGTCGGATACAGTCTGTTCTTTGTGAAATCCCACTGGCCTACTGTTGATAGGATTATCATGTAGGATTACCAAATGGATTGCTGCCTTAGATACTCAAATCGTATCATTATCAATTATCACTATTGGCTGACTTGTTCTACCCACGGCTTAGTATAGACTATATCCGTTTTGTGGCATGATTCCCTGGTCTATGCTCGTTTCATTCAGGTGTCATCGTTGCTGAAAATATCACATCACATATTTACTCATTTATACAGACAGATACTTGCTGCACTTAAAGTTTGCACCACGGCGTGCAGCAAGCCAACAACATAACATTGACTAAATAACTTTATACAATAATTAAGCATATGATTAATCATTTAATATCAGAATAAAAACATTCCATACGTTGTTAGTAACAAAATATTTATAACTATGTTAGTACATTATTATTACATTTTTAAATTATTACAACATTTATACACAAAATTACATAAACAAAATCACAACATAAATGCAATAAAATCATAACAAATTACATATAATCATCATAATCAATAACGCATTCAGGGTGCTGATGGGGTTGCCCCGATACTGCAGCGCATCAGGTATGTTTGCTGAAGCTCACTTGGACTGCTTTTACGCGGTGATGCGGAAGCGGTGTGCATCCTTGGTCCGTAGGGTACGGGGCAGCGCCAACAGCATCCTGTCTATGATAGCGAGCAGGCTTGATTGTAAGTTTATGAATCATTGCTGCAAGGTCTCGGCTGGGCCTGTTACCTTGCAGCAGTGATGCCACAATCTGGTTCTGTTTTTTTTTTTGTTTTTTTTTTTTTTGTTTTTGGCTTTGTCAGTGTATTACTAACATAGTTTGTAAGTATATTGTTACTAACACGTGAATTAATTAAGATTATGGATTGAATTTATCTGAAATAAATGAATTATTATTATTATTATAATCATTTTCTTAACAAATTCATTCATTTTCATTTTTTTAACAAAATCATTAAAAAGACATTCACATAAAAAAAAAAAAAAAAACTAGTCAATCGGCGAGCCAGACACGTCACCATCAACTCTGTCAGACATCTACCACACACCACCAAACTCTTGCGCTAGTTTGCCGACATCTAAAGTCCCAACATAATATTCATCCATCTCTGTTGGATTGAGCAATCAGCACGTGAAGCAATCATCTTCAAGATACCGTTGCTGCTGTCACATAGACGCGACTTTCTTGCGTATAATCGGATTAAAGCCGTCTGTGCGCGCCTCCACAAACATTGCAGATGCACTGCAACAACGAGGCAGCTGCAACAGCATCCTGAATATGTTGTTGTACTGAATTCTAATGACATTGGCGGCCCGCCGGGTATGACTCACCCATAGGCTGCTCGAGTAGAAGGATTGGCAGTATGCCCTAAACAGAATGATTTTCACTTCTACCGATTAACGCGCAAATCTACGTGCAAGCAACCTCGCACCGCCAATGCCCTTCTTTCCCTCTCCAAATCGGCGTCATCAGTCATGTCTTCAGTGTCAATGTGTCCCAAGTATTTGAAGCTAGCCACCATCCTCAGAGCCACTCCGTTTACCATAATACGCGGAACATAGACCGAAGCGTTTCTAGTACCCTTAAATATTAGAGCTTCGCTCTTAGAATAGTTATATTTCAGTCCATGCTCCGCTGCGTATGCCTCACATATCGCCACTAATTTTCTGATCGCACCCACCGACGAACCCAGCAAAACCATATCGTCCGCGTAGCTTATATTGACACATATGTACATACGTCGTCTATGTGACACCCCGTATGCGTATAGCTGAGCTCACCGATTAGGTCGTTTAAACAATAGAGGAGAGGTCAGTCCCCCCTGCCGCAGACCACACTCCATGCCATACGCTTCCGACAAGGCTCCTGCCCATCTCACCTGATTTTTCTGACAACCATACCAGCTTTTCCGTAAGGCCGTAACCTCCGCCGGTGCAACCGCCCTTCCCAACTTGCCCCACAGATTGCAATAACCTAACAAAGCGAAGCGTTGCATAGTTTTACTGCTACTCGTAAACATACCAAGATCAGGTTTCTGAGCAATCAGGGCATTTAGCAGATTCATCGCCTAGTTTGTGGGCGCATATCGAGCAGTTTGGGTACGCACAGAGAGAGCTACAGGAGGAGGAGGGGAGGGGAGGGAGTTTTTTGTGCATATAATAATATGCACAAAAAAAGGAGACGTTTCCGTAATCAGTACTGCTGATGTAATTACCCTTAAAGGCCAATGAAATAAATATTTCGATTCAACGGTTTCCTTGCACGAAGTGATAGTGATGCATTAAACATTTTTGAAATACTTATAAAACAACAAGCATAAAATTCAAAACTCTCTCGTCAAAATATAATGAGATACCTCCGAAAGCTGTTTATCAATTTGTTTATCAAAATAAACTATTTATCCACCGTTTAGCTCCGCCGTATCGTCATCCATTTCTCACGAAGCGAACACACAAACATGTAAACACTCTCTAATATTCATTTCCTTAGCCGTCTAACAGCCACCATTCTTGTCTTAAGGGGCACGAGAGCGTAAACAATTTGAGATTGTGCCTTCTACCTAAACGGAAGCTTCTACTGAGTGGACTTTTCAATTTTGCCGAGTGCTAAGAATTTATGCTGGGAAACATCGTAGTGTTTTCTTTTCATTTTGAAAAGAGCATTCGTAGTCGTACTCCTCTGTAGACCTGGTGCTATTGAGGGAGTCTTTTGATACCGTTTGACTTTTGATGTCGATTAAATGATTGGAACTGTTCGGATTTAGATTATACGCAAATGTTCGGTTCCTGATTATAAATGTGGCGTCAGTATCTCTTTTGTGTGATTGTCTTTATTTAACTGATTTTGTAAAAAGGAGGAGGGTTATGTATGTATGTACACCGATTTCTGATTTATTCTTCGTTCGGCTCTGTGATTACTGGTCCGATTTTCGTGAATTTTGTTTTTTGGAAGGTTGTTCCACATAACTTTTATTAACTTAACTTGGGTAGTTTATGATTTATCTTTTATAATACGTATTTTTTCTTCTTCGTTTTATTGCCAAGATTTCCAAACAACTCAAAAAAAAAAACAAAAATCAATTTAAGTATTTCCGGAAGTCGGTGGCAATAAAGTCCATGAAACAAACAAAGTCGCCGACATCCGAAAATAAAGTTATTTTTCGATTTTTAGTGATTTTTTTCAAAGTTTATAATAATAATATCTTGGGACAACCAACACACCGCCATCTGATCCCAAACTAGGCAGAGCCTGTACTATGGCAACCAGACAACTGATAAACATACTTATATATTTCTAAATACATACATATTATAGATAAATTACACACCCAGAAACAGAACAAATAATCGTACTCATCGCACAAAGATTTCTCCTGTGTGAGAATCGAACCCACGACCTCCGTCCTAGCAGTCAGGGTCACTAACCACTAGACCAACAGGTCATTCAGACATCCGAAAATAAAGTTATTTTTCGATTTTTAGTGATTTTTTTCGAAGTTTGTTTTTTTAAGTTTTTTTTTTTATTTATTTTTTGTTGTAGGCATTATTTTGGTTACGGTCTTAAGACAAGCTGTTCAGTGACACAATGCTTAGCGTTAAAGTTTATAATATGACGATTAATAAAAAAGTATGAAAAAAGCAGACGTGCATCCAGAACAAATTGAGATGAGGTCAAGAAAACAGATCATCATCATCAGCCCACTGCTGGGACACAGGCCTCCTCTCTATGAGAGGGAATGGGCTATATTCCACCACGCGGGCCCAGTGCGGATTGGTAGATGTCACATGTCTTAGAATTTCCTCACAAACTAAAGCAACTCTCGCGCATGAATTGCTCCCACAGATTTTGTCAACCTGCCTGTGGAGATTGGGGCATTCAATCTGACGCGAATAATCTCGTGACTTTTCTAATCATTAAATCAAGCAAAACATGTATCCCGCAACTCACTCGGGGTTCCCTTCAATTAATACTAACTTCCTTAAATAAAAATATATCAAAACCACAAAAAATAAAATGACACACATCCACTAACAACCCGACCGAAATAAAAACAAGTTACGACTCGTAATTTAAACTACAATTAATTTCTACCTGCCACTGTTTCAAGAAACCTTTTGTGAAATCAGGAGCTGCTGGATGTAAACAGAAAAAGCATAATATATGCATCTGACGTTATAGAAGGTAGGACTGATATTGGGCTGCGGGACTGTTGGGCTGCATGACTGTATGGGCTGCGGGACTGTTGGGCTGCGGGACTGTTCGAAAGAGATATCGTGGCCCTGGAACACAAAGGGCAAGGAAGGAACAGGGATGGGTTTTAGTCAGTACAAGTCTGACACTCCCATCCGGTCCACCCAGAGCGGAAGGAGTCATTTGATGATTTCCCATCCGAAAAAAAAGGGGTATAGTTATTATCTAGTACTAATTTGGTTGTAGAAATCAGATAGGTAGTCACTCCATGTAAAATACTGGTGTTCATCTGCATACGGTTAGACTGGAAGCGGACCTCAAGGCTAGGCTGATGATTAATCGCTGTCACAGGATGCGTGTCATTGCATCGCACATGATAAACCTTGATCACTACCTACACGCTAAGCGTGTATATGTTGTTCGTGTTATGTGTTGTATCGCTAGGATGCATCCAGTTCGCAGTAGTATAGCAATTAAATAGTCATACGGCTTTCTGCGAGATTCTATTTATTAATTAATTTATTTTACTATTTATGTACACACACTAGACAACACAGGAGAATAACATTATAAAATATGAGTACAAAGGTACTTTCATGTTTTATCTAATGAAATTCTCCAAATGGTGCTATAATTACACCATTATTTAGTAATAAACAAAGAGTGCTAGTAATATTATACACGAAATTCAATCATTTATTTATAGTTTCCACTTAACAGCATTTATTCAATAATGTCCTGATTTTGGTCAAACCGTCATTCAACATATTTCTAATTTTAATTAGCTTTCCTGAAACAATGTGGTTAATTTCAATTTGATATAAAATACCCAATCTGACTAAACAATGCATACATTTTAATAGTGTTAAAGTTGAAACTGGTTTTGGGAAATATTTAAATGGTTTCCGAAATTCTATTAACCCATTACTAATCCATGACCAATTATTTTTGAAAGCGAAAATAAACTAAGTGATTTATCAGTAGGAACAAAAACTTTATGAGAACTAAAAAAAATATAAATCATCAGTGACCTTTCGAACGCACCATGAATGTAAAATGCATTTAGGTCAAATACAAGATAACAGTATTGTTCTATAATTAATTGAATACACATCCGAGTAGTTTATTACCCCACAAAAATACTCAAAAGACGTACACAAATATTGCTCCAAACGCGCTTAATGTTTGCAAGAATCGGTAAGCCATGCGTTTTCCCGTTTGCCGTACAAGACCGTGCACCAAGATTGCCCACGATTATGCGAACGATGCAAGAAAGGCTACATCTAAGTGGAGTGTACAATTTAAATGAGTGCGTCTTGCGATGTTTGTACACCGACGCAATGCACTATGCACACGCTATTTCGAGTTGATATGAAACGGTTGCTAGCTCATGAAAAGCCTTTTCGAAAGATCTTCAGCCTCTTTTTTTAGTGAAAGCAACGGGATTGAATAACAAAGAGTGCCTTTGATTGGCCTCACAGCGCCTCATTTATACTTTTTTCTGTGAAACACATGTTTATCTGAAGCAAATGAAGCTCGTTCTTGGCCTTTTCATTTCAATTGATTACGAAGTGGCATGTGAATAGCGTGGATACTTTATTAAATTAAAAGCTTTTGAATTTGGGAATGCGTGTAAAATGTGTTCGGAAAATGATGAAATTGAGAAGGGAAGGCAAAATAGGCGTAAATAATTTTGCTATAGTGCAATTTAAGTATCAATTTTTTTTTTCATTTTTAATTAAGGTACCTACATAAACACTACAAAATAATTGTTTATGCATACTTTACATAAGGAATATTTCTAGTTAAACTAACTATAAATATTAATAATTAAAAACTGTTAAACTAAAATAAATAAACTAACAACAAACTATAAAAGGGCATCGAAAAATTCCTCCTCAACGCTGTCGTCGTTGCCACGTTGTATGGCAACACTTAGCCTCTGGACAAGGTAAAAGCCAGACCTTGGGTCACGCGAAGCGTCAACTAGGCGTTTCGAAATTTCCTTAAATAGGCTATGAGCACTCGGACCCCACGGCCCCAGATTTTCAACCCCAAACGGCTCGAAAATATAGTTACCACACAGGTTTCTATATTTACGCCGCTTGAGGTTCTCTGCGGCTGCAGCGGCAGCACCAGCACAGCACGATGAGCTTGGAAGATGGTTTGAATTAAATTTTACAGGTTTTCTATTATTATTTTAGTTTTTGCAACTATTTTCATTAAATGTGAAAACTGTTTAAATAAATATTTTCCCGAGTTTCCCACCAGAAATTTTCTTCAAATGGCAAATAGCAGTAGGATACATAACAAGATTACATTCTGTAAGCTAATTTTTTTAAGCAAGTTTAAAACGGTATTGTATTTAGCCTCATTTCAATGTACAAAATATTCTCATGTCAATTCCTACACTACAAACTTCTGAGATAAGTACAGAGTAGAGTTTTCACGCAATTTGAATACGTTTCTGCGGATTCAAAAGTTTTTTTAGCGTAGCTTTAGAATACTGATTTCAACAAGTTTGTAAGTTTTTAGAGCTGCTTCCGCGAAGTTAGTGATACAAAAATTATAGTATAGTGTTTCTGTGTACAATTCTTTGTCTCAACATTTAATTACGAATCTACACACTTGTTCTTATCGATTCGGTATTATTTGTTAAACAACCTTTTCTAACCCGAAGCAATACTGATCTGCAAACTCCGTTTGGAATCTGCCATTATCTGAATCATGTTCGGGTCAGCTCACACACTTCTATTAGCCGAGCAGCTTTTACACCGGCCGGTTTAATTCAATTTTCTAACCTGGCTGTGCCGAGCAATGCGAACCGAATATATGTATTATCTTAATACCTTTTAAATTCTACCAGACTGACAGTCCGCATGTTAACTTTATGAGAAAAATATAACTCTGAGATCTAAAACCTCTCCAACATTACTATGCTTTGACGTCAATCGTACAAACAGACAGACACAAAACCAATTATCCTCATTCAAATCCCAGCTAAAAACCATCACACAACGCAAACATTACTTTTATCCGCGCCATTTTCAATCCCCCCGATATCCGAACAACGTGCGAGTATAATAAAATACAATTGAATCTGTTAACGAGACACGACACCCTGTATATCCGCAAAGTACACACTCCACTTATTTCCAGAGGATCGAATAAACAATGTTGACATTGGGCGTCGCACGCGCTGGGATCAGCCCTCGAAAATGGGCAATGAGTTTCTGTGTATATCTTAACATCTCTATCTGCAGTTGTTTTCTGAACGCAATGTGTTTCTGGTTAACTGTTTTGTTACTACGCTACAGCGTAACTTGACTTATTCATTTGTGTTTGATAAATTGGATAATTGGTACTATTAGATACACCTCTGCCTACCTACCCCTACGGGGATTACAGGCGTGATGTAACGTGCTATGTGTGTTTGATAAATTATATGTATTAGCTTTGAAAAGAGTATGTTTAGATGGTTTGGGGTTCAATGAACTGCGATTAACAAAAGGTATTTACAAGGCAGATGTGAGTGGCAACGCCGGGAGGGGACTCCCTAGCAGGACATACACTGACCTTATTGGTGAGGTTCTTCAGAAAAAACAGGTGCGTAGTACTCGCAACGGGCGTGCGTGTATACCCAGATGTATAAACGTGGACGAAGCAATAGGATCGTAACAGGTGGCGTCCTGTGTTTCTACCTACCCCCATGGGAAAAAGGCGAGAGTTTATGAATGCATTGAGCATAATCAGCGTGTAATAATGTTACTAATGCTGCTACAAAGACTTCCTCTTTATTAACGGGAATAGGCCGTACTCCACAACGTAAGCCCCGTGCGGTTTCATGGACGTCACATCAGTAATGACGATAAAGTAAATTACACAATATCTGCTAGAATTCGCAGTTCGTACTTACGCCCTAAAACTTATAAGCCAGGGCCAATAGGTACTATTCTCGTTACAAGAGGAATATTCAGGTCTACGCATTCGATTCGGCACTAGTAATTTGCCGATGCAATAATTACACATATTTGGATTTCGACCAGCTTGTGCCGTTCAGCAAAGCTTCAATTTGAACTAAGCCCAGCGGTTGTTTCCGTTACGTTTATATGCGCATATTCGTTTCCCAGAACACATACACACTTTACATGTGTGTGCAATACAAGCCAGTTTTAGTGAACATCAGAAAGAGTTTTGCCCAGCGGGTGTTATGAACCCATCATGTTTTTCGCGGAAGGCTACATTACAACCGGCTCAACGATATAAGTCGCTGATTTTACGTACCAGTGAAATTGTATAGACATATGTTTAGTAGTTTTATGTTTGTATGTATTAATTAAGTATGTCTAGTTGCCTGAAATAAATGAATAAAAGTAAAATAAGTATACGGAAGTCACAAACACTATCTGTTACTGATTGCTGAATGAAAATATTTACAACTAGCTCTTTGACCACGGCTTCGCCCGCGTGGATGTCGGTTATCGCGTCCAAAAGTAAGAGATAGATATATGCCATCGCGGATTTTCTGTAGACCTATATAAGAGATCTATACCTTTTATATATAGATCATTACCTTTCCTCGCAATTGATATAATTTATTATATACATATATATTTTTATTAGTTTATATATCTTAGCATTATGTATTTGTATAAGTATGTATTATTATTTACATACCTGTGTAATTATATTTAATATATCTACGTTTCTTTTTCATTTCTCCTTTTGCAGGTCTGCTGGCAGAAATTTCTTAAGAAATAAGCAGTACCTTTGTACTCATATTTTATAATGTTATTCTCCTGTGTTGTCTACTGTGTGTACATAAATAGTAAAATAAATAAATAAATAAGATACACCATTCCACCATACAGCATTTTGTTATATATTAAAGGGTTTAGGCAGCCTTTACGTTGAAAGCTCCCAGACGGCTTATTTTTTTCCGACACCTCCAACAAATATCATTATATTTTAGCTAATGTATACAAAAACTTGACAAATTATATACGAAAACATTTCTCAAGAACCACTCTATCCATTAGTGAAAACAACATGAAAATCGATGCAGCAGTTTTTGAGTTTATCGCGAACAGACAAACAGACAGACGCGGCAGAGGACTTTGTTTTAAAAATTTTTTTTTTTTTTGAATGATTAGTTACTTAAAAAAAAACCTTAAAGCTAAATACATAGCCCCACAAAACTGCTTACGCAGTTTAACTGTGAGATCGTTGAGTCTCTTTCACATTAAACTCAATATCAGGTACATCCACAACCTATATATTCCCAATACCTACACTTACAAAGAAACAAACAGATATTTTATAAGTTTACGTGCGAATTTTAATTTATTATCTTCTTGTCTGATATCAGCAGGTAAAGTGTTCAGTAAATAAGGAACGCGTTTTTTTAAAGTCCTGTCGCCATAGTTATTACTAACTCTGGGTACATCATATTTACCCGCTGTCATCGACCTGGCAGTGTACTTGTTAGAAACTAAAGCGTCACTATCCCGACTGCCATGGCTATTAACTAATAGTACGTATTTATGTTTAAGGCTAACTGGTAGGTAGACGCGGACCTGTGGACGGTGAGTAATGGGCTAGCTCGCCGTCCGTCCGTCTTTTGACGACAGGCCGTGTTGACGGCGCGTTCGTGTTCCACGCGCGCCTCAAAGAGATGTCAGCAAATAGGGAGGGGCCCGCAAGGGCCGATGCCTGCCAGGGCTGCAGGCTGTTCGAAAGAGATACCGCGGCCCTGGAACGCAAAGGGCAAGGAAGGAACATGGATGGGTTTTAGTCAGTACAAGTCTGACACTCCCTTCCGCTCTGCTCAGAGCGGGAGAAGTCATTTGATGATTTCCCATCCGTAAAAAAAAAAAAAAGGCTAACTGGTAGAATTTACATATTTTGAATAACCTACTATAGTCTCCTTTACAGCTGTTTTTAGTTTTCTTATTTACTAATAATTTTAAACATCTAGTTTGAATAGACTCAAGTCTCTGTATGTCTGTATTATGTAGTGTACGTCTGTATTATGTAGTGTACGTCTGTATTATGTAGTGTACGTCTGTATTATGTAGTGATAGTGATAGTGAAGTATGACACTCTGTAATAATAATCTCTGCTCACTAGCTCTGGAATAGGAATCGGACCAGTCATCATCATCATCAGCCTATAAATGTTCCCACTGCTGGGACACAGGCCTCCTCTCTTTGAGAGGGAATGGGCTATAATCCACCACGCGGGCCCAGTGCGGATTGGTAGATGTCACATGTCTTCGAATTTTTGGTTCTAGGACATGCCGGTTTCCTCACGATGTTTTCCTTCACCGTTTTTGAGAGCAGTGGTGATGAAATAAATTACACAAAGTAATGCGCCTGCCTGGGTTCGAACCCACGACTTACTGTTCGTAAGTCGGGGTCGCTACCACTGGGCCACCGCTGCTCACTGGGCCAGTAGCTCCAAAAAATACCCTCTACATCCAAACTTTTAAACATAAAAACTTTTCCATTAAGTCTTGCAGTGCACAGGCATATTTGTTTGGATCTCATAGTTTGGGTTTCATCATCATCATTTCAGCCAAAAGACGTCCACTGCTGGACATAGGCCTCCCCCAAGTGTCGCCACATTGACCGGTCCTGTGCGATTCGCATCCAGTGGATCCCCGCAACCTTCACCAGATCATCGGTCCATATAGTGGGAGGCCTTCAAACGCAACGTCTTCCGGTTCGCGTTTGCTACTCCAGAAATTTACGGCGGCATCGGCCATCCGTTCTGCGAGCAATGTGCCCTGCTCACTGCGACTTAAGTTTGGCAATTCTTCGGCCTACGTCGGTCACCTTGGTTCTCTTGCGGATGTTCTCATTTCTGATTAGATCACACAAGGAAATCCCGAGCATAGCCGTCTCCATTGCCCTTTGGGTGACTTTAAGCCTTCTGTTGAGGCCCATTGTGGGCGACCACGTCTCGGTATGTAATCACTGGCAACACACACTGGTTATAGTCTTTCGTCTGTGGTAAGTTTGGGTTTGTAAGCGTAAAAAATCACGGGTATCTATTGAAAATCCTTTCAGTATCAATGTTCGTTCTGCTCGATTTCTTGGTCTTACCGACACTTTCGCATATCTTTACCAATATCAAAGTCTTGTATTTATGGCTTAGCGAATAAACCCTTTTATTCTATAGAAACGTTTACAGGTAAAGTAGCCTTGAAGGTGTTTTCAAAAGAACCAGTTAGGTGTTATAGGATTAGAAAGAAATATTATTTCATTTTCAACCGGATTAGGCCATGCGAAAACGCTATTCATTTTCTTGGATTTTTTGGAGGGTAGCCAAGACATAAAAACATGATTCTATTTTTGAAGTGAAAACTTCTTTAGGCGCGTTGGGCATTTTTGAGATGTGGAAAAACAATTGAAATCGCGACACCGTTAAACGACCTCTTTTTAACCGACTTTCTTCAAAAAGGAGGAGGTTCTCAATTCGGTTGTATTTTTTTTTTGTGTATGTTACCTCATAACTCAGTCATTTCTAAACCGATTTCAAAAATTATTGTTTTATGTGAAAGGATATACTATCAAAATCAGTTCAGTAATTTGGTCTTTTATTCATGTTAATTGCTTTCTATTAATTTATTGCCCTTGCTTTCTATTAATTTATTGAAAGCGAACGTTTCAGCCCGTTCTGATGAATTTAAATTTCAGCATATAAACCCCATAACAATCATAAAAGCTTTTAAACAAATCAAGATCAAATTAACCGAAGATCTATGGGGTATGTCTGTCAAAGCTTGTACCTCAATTATTGAGACTATAGCACCGTATTTAGCCTTAATATTTAATTTGTGCGTGGATCAAGGGGTCTTCCCGGATCTAATGAAATACAGTAAGGTAATACCGCTTTTTAAATCCGGGGACAGTACAGACACCAATAACTTTAGGCCCGTATCCGTGTTGCCGGTTTTTAGCAAAGTGTTTGAAAAGATAATGCTCAATCAAATGCTTAACCATTTTAATACCAATAAGATCTTACACGAGCAACAGTATGGTTTCACTAAGGGACGTTGTACAACTGACGCCGGTGTTACTTTATTAAAACACATATTTGCTGCGTGGGAAGAGGCACAAGATGCCATTGGAATCTTCTGTGACCTTTCGAAGGCATTTGATTGCGTAAATCACGAGACCCTGCTCATGAAACTTGAGCATTACGGTTTAGGTAAATCTGCACTCAGATTAGTAAAATCGTATTTGAATGATAGACAGCAGCAAGTACAAGTAAATGGTGTCAATTCAAAAGGTTTAAGAGTAAAAATGGGTGTTCCACAAGGTTCGATATTGGGTCCTTTCCTCTTTTTAGTATATATTAATGACCTACCCCATTTATCTAACAACCAACCGCAAATGGTATTGTTTGCTGACGATACTTCTTTGATATTTAGGATAAACAGACGTGCCGCGGATCTTGACGACGTAAATAACGCCCTACTGCTGGTCCATAATTGGTTTACATCAAATAATTTAGTACTAAATGGGAAAAAACTAAGTGCATAAGATTTGCTCTACCAAATGTCAGAAGTAGTGATTGTGACATAATATTAAATCAAGAGAAACTAGAATTTGTCGATAAAACTGTTTTCTTGGGAATCACGCTTGACTCAAGGCTACAATGGGGCCCCCATTTAACATCTCTTGCAGGACGGCTGAGTTCAGCACCATATGCTGTTAGAAAAATCCGTCAATTTACTGATGTAGATACCGCGAGGCTTGTCTATTTTAGTTATTTTCATAGTATTATGACATACGGTATTTTACTATGGGGACGGGCTGCAGACATCGAGTCTATATTAATCCTGCAGAAAAGTGCCATCAGAGCCATTTATGATCTACGTAGACGCGATTCTCTAAGGGAACTGTTTAAAGATATTAACATCATGACAGTACCTTGTCAATACATTTATGAAAACATCATGTACGTTAGAAAAAATCTGCATTTATTTAGTAAAAGAGGTGACAGACACCACTATAAGACTAGAAATAGGGACCAACTAGTTCAGCCAGGTTTCAGGCTAGCTAAAGTAGACTCATCTTTCATGGGGTACTGTTTAAAATGTTACAATAAAATACCTCCCCACATTCTACAATGAATGAGACGAAATTTAAATCTTGTATAAAACGCACACTATGTAGGCAAGCATATTATAAGTTGGGAGATTACATTGATGATAAAAATGCTTGGCTCAATGCTGGTCCTGCTCCACAACCATAGGAGCAAATTAATTGATTACCATGATAAGTATTGTGGAAGCTGCAGAAGATTGTAAAAATATCCTTGCATTGTATAGATTCCTTCTTTTTATTATATAATTGCATAGCACATATGTGAGTACTATGTATTGAAAAGCTACCGTTTACATTTAGCTATCTTTCATTGACTTGAATGTGCCCTGGCAGTTGAGAGAATGCCATGCTCACTCGAATGTCTTGCTGATGGTGGCGGGTGTGTCGTTGAATGGCGCTGATCCATGCGTTATGTTCGTGAACGGGCGCTGTCAGTTGGGACTGGTCATCTCTTAGCTGTCACGGTTTATTTTAATTAAGTACTTTATTTTTAAATTATTGTTGATTTATTCTGTTACTCTGGACGCTCTTAATTCGCACGCCTCTTTACATCGTTCTCACATACATGTAGAATCTCAACATGAATGATGTAACCAAGATTTTGTAATAATATTTTGATTGAAAAGAGTGTCCATGGAGTTTCTTGCCCATTCTTCTCCATAGAGATCTACGCTTTGGAATGGGCAACTACAGTTCTTTCACAAGTTATTATGCCTTGTGACTGTGACTGTAGCTTAGCCTTCTTCGTTTTTCCGACATTCAAAAGTGCCTGTAAGGGTCTAATTGAAATAAATGCTTTTGAGTTTGAGTTTGAGTTTGCTATTTCACGCGACGTCGCGTGAAACTTTGCATGTTCAATTAAGCACACTACCCGATTTCCAATTGAGCTGAAATTTTACACGCATAAGTATATCGCATGATAATACAATATACAGATAACGTGGAGCTTATCTGATGATGGAACTGGAAGGTGGCCTTAGGAACTCCGTTATGAAACGACACAACCCCATCGAGTTTGGGCTTGTATGATTTGTCTTGACGAGTACTTTGTCTCTAGATGGTATCCAGGGTCTGATGATGGATATGGAAGGTGGCCATAGGAACTCTGTAATGAAACGACGCAACCCCATCGAGTTTGGACTTGTTTGATTCGTCTTGACCCTACTTTGTCTTTAGATGGTATCCAGGTTCTGATGATGGAGCTGGAAGGTGACCATACTCCGTTATAAAACGACATAATCCCATCGAGTTTGGGCTCAATGATTCGTCTTCACGACTACTTTATCTCCAATGGTAACCAGGGTTTGATGATGAAGCTGGAAGGTGGCCATAGGATCTCCGTAATCAAACAACGTAACCGCATTGAGTTTGGGGTCGTTTGATTTGTCTTGATGAGTAGTTTGTCTTAAGCTGGTATCTAGCAAGAGAATGAAAGAAGGTGTAACGCACTTTTCTTCTTGGGTTATGTAGATGACTTCATGATCTCTTAAAAACCTCTGGTTACAATATAAAAATTAAATCATGATAAGAATTTGTGCCTACAATTAAAAAGGGCAAAATAAAACTACTTTCTGCGAAAAAAACAGACTTCCAAAAAACACAAAAAAAAAACTAAAATAACTTTACTTTCGGAAGTTGGTGACAAAAAAGTCAGTGAAACAAACAAAGTCACCATTCCGAAAGTAAAGTTATTTTAGTGTTTTTTGGTAGTCGGTTTTTTTACTGACTTGACTTATGCAAAAATATTTTCTACAAATAATCAAGAAACTTGAAAAAAATTCAGTGTAGGCACTCTTGGAGGAGTGGTTGGGTTTTTTCTTTCACATGTCTTATACCTGTGAAAGAAAAAAACTATAACGGTTTAAAATTTTTACTTTTTTTACAGAAGCTATTATTGTCGTGGCTGCATTTCTTAATTTTGTAAGCAAAAATATTCTTTTCAAGTCATACCTGCCAAATATCATAAGGGTACAGATTTGAAAAAATTGTGTATTGTAAACTAGTTTTGAATATATTCTGACGTTCTTTTTGTTGTATGTGAACAATAGAGTACACAGATTAAAAAAAAAATTATTTTGGATTACTCCAATAAAATAATGAACCGATTTTCTGTGAATAATCTACCTGAAAAATTGATTTATCCCAAAGAGGCTTATAAAACTGCATAACCATCGTTCAAAAATAATACAAATTCAAGTAGAAAATCTGTAGCTCTCGTACATACATATTGCTGACGGAAAACAAGCGGAAAGAGCGTGGTAATATTTAATTGGAGCCAAATTGCGAGTTTATTGAAATATTGAAAAGCTGTTGCGGTTTCACGTACCGTTTGTTGCTTTACCCTGTATATACCTACAGGGTGTAAATGGACTCTTCACGAAGCCGTGAACCAAGCATTATATACATCTAACTAAGTAACTTTACGCAAAAATTTTGCTGGGAAACGACTTTTTTTTTGGATGAAATATCACGTTTTACGGTAGGACTCATTGTAACGCATTCAGTACATTGCTGCTGATGAATGGTTGTTCAGCTGTAAGCTTATAACTCCTTTAACTACTCGTACTTTAGTTTGTATATAAAGGGTGTAAACAGACTCTTAACGAAGCCGAAAGGCTCTTGTTCTCCCCGTCATTGCAATCATTATTTTGTTCTGGACCATACCTGGGAACCTTCTAGTTACAGAGATATTGGGGGTCAAAGTTCCAACTTTTTCATAACTTTTTTTTTGAAATTAATGTTTTTAATATACTTTTTTTACTTAAGACACCATCACGGCCCCCGTACTATTCAGTCGATCCATCAGCACAATGTTTTGAATCCGTTACATTAAGTTATAACGTAAAACGTGATTTTTCACCCCAAAAAAAAATGTCGTTTCCCAGCAATATTTTTTGCGTAAAGTTACTTAGTTTGATGTACAGAATGCTTGGTTCACGGCTTCGTGAAGAGTCTGTTTACACCCTGTATATTAACATCATAACTTATTATTTTTATAAAAAACGCTATAACTTGTTTTCATTGGTATTTCTTTAACTTTTTAAATATTATGTAGGAACGGCTACTTTTCACGTCTTCATAATTAAGTATGTTACACTAATGGCTTCGCCGATTAAATTTATGGAACTCTTTACGACTTTCATTACTGTCTAAATCTTGGTTCGCGCTAATTAGAAGCTTACTTCGTAAATTACTTGATGCACGGTATTACCTTCAGTCGAGATTGAGCTTCTGATTACCTAACGCGCGTTTATTATCTCTTTCTTCTTATGTTACATAAATGTATACTGTGTATATAATCATAAAAAAGTTACATGCTGAATAACATTTTCATGACCTTAGAATTTCGAATAAAAATCTTCCATTCTTGATTTATGTACTAGGAAACTCTAGAGATGTATTTCAAAATGTGTAACAAAGAGATATTAAACACTGACAATCATTAAAACGCATTTCCCCCTAAATTCATCATAACACAAGTGCTTTCAAGCAACTTTTATGAACGTAACCCACTCATATAGTTCCACCCAAAATCTCCGTTAATAACTCCTTAAGATTCCGCTTCGCTGACGTCGTATTACGATATTCAGCTGACAACGAACAATTCACACGTTATATCACGCCGGGTAATACAAAATTTACTGAACACATCCCATTTCAACACTCGTGCGAAGACGTTATAATAAATATTTCACACTTTATTGCTACGCTTATTTGGCGACGGGGAGGCCTAATGACCAATTTAACGCTTATGAAGTGCAAATTCTCTGTCATACTGTGAAACGAGACATTATAATACCCAATTTCAGCTTCAGAAAGAATATAAATGGGTAACGCACCTGTGAGACACTTTCTCCTTCCTTTTTTGCTACCCGATATTTTTTAATTTTATCTCCCCAATTGCTGAGGAAAAGTTGGAGAAGTGGGGTTTATTAAATTTAATAAAAAACTTGACAATGAGTTTGGTTTTCAATTTTATTATTAAAAATGTATTTTCGAATTGTATTTTTATTGGAGTCTATCATCTGGACGAGGAGCTCGTGGCTAAGTAATAACAGCCAATCGGGTCGATCTTTAGGTTAAGCCGTACTTGCCTAGGTTGGTCTGTGGATTGGTGCCCACCCATTACATACCGAGTCTCGGAAAGCACGTTAAGCCATTCCTCCGTGCCTCGGAAAGCACGTTAAGCCGTTCCCGGTTGTCATTTGTAGATCTTTGACAGTCGTTACAGGTAGTCAGTGGCCCAAAAAGTCTGACAACCAGTCTTATATCCCAAGTG
Source organism: Lycophotia porphyrea (assembly GCA_950005105.1). NCBI lineage: Eukaryota > Metazoa > Arthropoda > Insecta > Lepidoptera > Noctuidae > Lycophotia > Lycophotia porphyrea. The sequence goes on from OX465392.1 coordinate 2,154,640, forward strand.
GTATCGTGTTACCCAGTACTAACTGGGCTGTGGAGGTCAGATAGACACGCTCCATGTAAAATACTGGTATTCAGCTGCATCCGGTTAGACTGGAAGCCGACCCCAACATAGTTGGGAAAAGGCTAGGCAGCTGATGATGATCATCTGGACAAGAGAAAATATTGACCAAATTGATTTAAGGGGACATTTTATCGGAGTCTAAGGCTATAGAATCAATCAAATTTTCTCGTCTATTCCCCTAAGAAATCACTTTAGATTGGCCCTCAATAATTTACTTTCAAAATACTCACTAAGTGCTGTTTCCATGAATTGTTAAATGTTTCAATTGGAGAGTTTTATTGAAAAAGGAAATTGCGAACAGCTATCTGTCCGGATGACCTGTGTTCTCTAAATGAAAAAGATCAAATAATTTGGTTGCTTTCTTGACTCTTTTGATTGGAATCTTGTCTTCATAGTCTAATTCACAACCGTCTCAAAGGGCTTTACTTTTATGAATAATTATATCTACCTAGAGCGTGGAGCTTGGCACAGGCAAAGAGGGGCTGATACCCAGCAGTGAGTGAAGTGGGGCTGTGGATGATGATGATGATGAAGTACGCACGACGGCTGATCAAGCTATACATAACCAGGTTATACGGATCTCTCATTGTACAGAAAATATATACAAAGCGAGGCCACGTTATACTGGAAATGTAAAGCTTGATGTGCCGCCGTGTGTACCTAGTCTCCGGAATAGTTAAAAATAGACCCACACATTGGTAACCAGACTGTCTTTTGCTCTTTATGTTATTGATAGCAGACAGGAACACGCTATAATTTTTCAACCACTTCATTCTATGGGACACCGTTTGAGGGTATAGAACATAGCTCAAAGTATGTATTTTTAGTTTAAAGTTTGGTCAATCTCTATTGTGAAATTGCGAAAACTTTGAAAATAGGGTAGTTGACTAAAAAAACCTAATTAGTCCGTCAGATAGATTTCCAAAAAATATTGGACACGTTTTTTTTTCCGTAAACTAAAAATGAGGACGATGCAGTGCGTCAAAAACTCGTGTGACGTCACATTTCGGTACACTTTTTAGCGCAAAAGGACTTCACTTCACTCATGAACTTTGATGCGTTTTACCTTCGTTATTTTTGATTGATTTGATAAAACAAAAAAGACGTATCCAATATTTTTCTATAATCTAACTGACGGATTAAATAGAATGATACTTTTTTTTTACTCAGGAAACATCCCTATTGATGATACCAATTTCTAACAACACCGTTACAGAGAAGCTCTGCAATGAGAACGAACGTACGTATTTATTTCTATAGTTTTTCTAAACCGTTTGCGAAGTCAGGTGAGCCGCAGCAGATACAACCTGGTCCGGTGGGGATATTCCGATGAAGCCATGTGTGATTGCGGTGCCTCAACGCAAACAATGGCTCACCTCCTGTCCTGCACTATGTGTCCTCGTGCACTTTGAGAGACCTGTCTAAGGCCAGTAACAACGCCGTCGAGGTGGTAGAGTACTGAACAAAACGAATTTAATTTAAAAAAATAGGGAAGCCATCGTCACGACGAAGAACAAGATTTCTATAGTTTTAGGCGGTTGCGTCAGGGTAGCCCGCGAATTTGAAATTTTCTTACTGTTTTTTCAATTTGCAGGTCAGTGTCAGGTTGTACGTTGATGAAAAATGAGTCGCGCCAGTAACGCGTATGTAGTTACAGAATTACAATCGTGAAAACCATCAATACAACCCTCTAAGTCCATGTTATTCAATGAATATTTCATGAAAAAGTCATTCGATAGGATTAAATGGACTTACAGGGTTATATTGATGATTTTCATGATTGTGATTCTGTAATACCCTGACGAAACCTCCTTAAGTTGATCTAGACTTTCGAATGTCAAAATTTTTCTTCTTAACTGACAATCTTTGAGAACCAAATGCCGAAGCAAACTCAAATCTCATGATCTCTTTATCAGAGCCTTTCTTCAGATTCTTGTGGTTCTGGTGGCCGACGTATGATAAATGACTCTCAAATAATATACCAGCTAACCTCCAAGGGTCACACTAGTTTGCTTCACAAGCCAAAGCAATTATTCTTTTGATCGTTATCGTAAACCGAGAGAAAATACCCTTTGTTTGTTTAGGTTTCGTTATTTCAGATTTGTGATTTTTGCCTCCAAATCTCATTGTTTGGAAAAGGTTGAATTCTTTTCTGTAAGGTAATAGATATGTTATTTTTCTTTTGTTGTTGAGGGTTCGTGGAAAATTATGCTTTTTCAAAAGATTCTTAAAATTGAATATTTAATTTTAATTCAATTTTGATACTTAAATATGTCGAATATTTTCTAAAAACAATTTAATTCTGAGATCTGTCAAATGTTTTACCCGCTACAACGTTTAAACGTAACGCTTAAAATATATTCATTATAATGACGGATTTTTAAAAGACCTAAGAGAATCATTTCACCATATTTAAACATCATCTACAATCTAAGCCAAAATAACCAACCCACAGCCTAATTAAAAAAAAAAAAACTTTTCATTTTCATAATTCCATCTGGCCAAACTTTTTATTTTTATAATTCCAGCTGGTAGAACCGTTTATAAATTCAAGAGAATAAACTGGGAACGTAACGTCATTTCCTCCGTTGGGTCCGACACGAGTCCACGCCGACGGAAATGAGATCCTGCCACCCTTTTATCAGGGACTAATCGCGATAGAACATGGTCGCGTACTTGGAATAAGATTCCTACTGAGCCGCAAAACGTTTGTACTTAAATCTGGCCTGAAGTGTATTTTTTTTCGCCGTTCTTTATTTAAACGAGAAAATAAATGACACAGCTGTTGCAAGAAGGATTTAATTGAATGCTCTGTGATATTTTGCTGCGGCTCCAAGTTTTTTTTAATGGTTTGTTTTAGTGTAAGGAAATAATTGTTCTGTGTTCTATGCATTAGGAAATTAAATATAGTAACAATGTTTACCGACATAAGATAGTTATCATAACTGATGTCAATGGCAAATTAAAGATTTCACTTTCTTCTCAAGGTGTGAAGTTCCTCTGACTCATCATGCTAGATTCTTGCTAGATGCAGCTGAATACCAGTATTTTACCTACAGCGACTACCTATCTGACCTCCACAACCCAGCTAGTACTGAGTAGTACGGTACCTTTGGTAAGACTAGTTGTTAGGCTTTCAGGCCACTGACTACCTGTAACAACTGTCAAAGATCTACAAATGACCGGGACCAAAGGTTTAACGTACTTTTCGAAGCACGGAGGGAACTCGGTATGTAATCGGTGGTCACCCATCCACAGACGGACCATAGCAAGCATGGTTTAACCTAAAGATCGACCCGAGTAGTTTTACACTTTAACAAATTACCCTTACCTCCATTACAACTTTTCTAACCCTATCCTAACTTGGCAACAAGACGGTAACCCGCACTATTTTTAGGTATCAGAACGAACGGGGGATCGTAAAAGTCCGTGTTTGGCGTATAAGCCGATTACCGCATGTAATCTGGCTTAAGAGTGACACATGACCCCTCTCCCTGCCTTCAATTAGGTTTTCTGTGTCGCTACACTACCTTAGCTATGTCGTACTGCTTTATTTTCAGCTGGTTTTGTGTTAAAGCTTGATGTAATTCTGTCTGTGTTTAAAAAATTCACACGTAGGAGTGAAACCTTCAAAAATTTTGGCTTCAAGATAAACACTGTATAATGCTTCCTATCTCATTTTCTACCACGTTAAATCTTATAAATTTATGTTTCTGTCTCTTTTTACTTTCGCTGTTTTCGTTTCATCGACTTTCAAATCACAACGATGCGAAAAGAAAGTTTCCCTACAAAAAAAAAAAATTAACACTGTATAAAGCTTCCTGTCTCATTTTCTCCCTCGTTAAATCTTATGAATTTAAGTGTCTGTCTCATTTTTGTTTCATCGACTTTCAAATCACAACGATGCTAAAGAAGTTTTCACTTCAAAAAGTTGTCTAAATTCGAACTATGTTTTTGATATCTGTTGATTTACACGTAAAAAAAAAACAAAATCCAACCTCAAAAACAAGCATCACACATCACATCGCTTGTATACATAGATGTCAACGTGGGATTACAATGTGTACAACATTAAAGAGTTTTAAGTTATTTTGGGAGCAAAGTCGTAGCCAACTGCTAGATCAATATAGGACAATTAGGTTCGTGGGTGTAGTCAATAGCAATACAGGTAATACACTCCCGTTTTTACCCCTACACTTTTATGCTGTAGGTGTAATTATCTGCTTATCTGCGAAAATCTGCGAAAAAATTGATGTTTGTTTGTTTGTTTGTTTGTTTGATTGATTGTTGTTTTTTTTTCGCAGATTTTCAAATATCTAGTGATGCTAACGTAATAGGCTACGAGTATAACGTATTGGTTTAGAATATTTTATGGAGCCTACACACCAAAGCCACTGTACATGTTGACAACTTTCATAGTAGTGACATGCTGTCGACATGCCTGGCGGCTCTCATGTGTAGGCTTCATTAAAGCTAGACAAATGGACTACGTAGGCAGAGGTAGGCATTTTTTTAAATTTTTCTGTGGTCTACGGAGTAGTCTTGTAATGAGAAATGATCATCTATCCAACGGCTGTCTTAAGCGAGCGCAGTTTTCATTTTAGATATATACATATATAAGCTTACGCCTTTTTCCCATGAGGTAGGCAGAAACCACAATACGCTGCCTGCTACGATCCTTTTTTTTTCGGGTGGGAAATCATCAAATGACTTCTAACGCTCTAGGCGGAGCGGAAGGGAGTGTCAGACTTGTACTGACTAAAACCCATCCATGTTCCTTTCTTGCCCTTTGTGTTCCAGGGCCGCGGTATCTCTTTCGAACAGTCCCGCAGCCCTGGGCCTGTAACGATCCTTACATACTCCTTATGCCTCGTCCACCATACATCTGGTCATAGTTTTCATTTTAGTTAGGTAATAATTCATGAGAAAATCCCTACTTAATTTTTCAAAGTATGTAACTATATTAATACGATGCATTATTAACTTTCGTGTAACTACATAATTTAAAAGTATAAGCTGAAAGCGCTCAACTCTTGTTCAGCGTTCAACAACGTTGGATTAAAACAGTTAACTCTTTATCTCCCAATCGGTATTCCATGCATGCAGTTAATTAGGTTCTCACTTAACTATTAAGCTATTATTATGTAAGTGGTTTGTGGTTACTTGGAATCTCCTGATTAAGAGACCAAATATCTATCTTGGAAAATATAACATAACACCATGTCTTTAGATTCAAAAGGGTTAAGCAGAGGGGTACCTATAAGGCACAAACATTTTACCATTGGAGTTTAATTCTTAATTCATAAGGGGCGAGCTTATTGCCATCAACTGAACAGGAACTATAGCAGCAGCGCTTGCAATCACTAAACTAACGAGGCTGTTCACCTAGATGATTGTGACAATCATAGTTGTGGTCCAATCGTTTAATAACATACAATAAAGGGTGTACAAAAACTCTTAACGAAGCCGAAAGGCACTGGTTCTTCTCGTCATTGCGATCATTTTTTTGCTATAAACCATACTTGAGAACCTTCTAGTTGCGAAGATATTGGGGGTCAAAGTTTCAACTTTTTAACAAGTTTTTTTTTTGAATACATGTTTTTAATGTATTTTTTTACTTAAGACAACTCCACTACCCCCGTACTATTCAATCCATCCATCAGCACAATGTTTTAAATGCGCTACATTGTGTCCTACCGTGAAGCGTGAAAAAAAAAGTCGTTTCCCAGCAATAATTTTTGCGTTAAGTTACTTAATTTGATATACATAATGCTTGGTTGACGGCTTCGTGAAGAGTTTTTTTACACCCTGAATAAGTGAATGTTCTTTATTTAAGTGTCCACGTTTGAACTGCTACCTTGAAATCTAGATCAAAACTCATTCATCCCAAATCAAACACATGCATAAAACAGTCAACATTAATAAACACGAATCAATAGTTGAAACAAACACCACTTCCCAGACTCGTAGACAATGTAACTGTAAAAAGAGCCGGCAGGGATCACATGGCACGTGCCAAATGTTCTATAGCCTACAAACGGATTGTTTGCTTGTAATCTAAATCCGCACAGGTGTATCGCACATTTGAATAATACAACGTTTTTCTAGCCCCATTTTAGGGTTAGCGAAACGTAAAAACTGTTTCGGTATCCGTCAATGTTTGTTTTTGTGTGTCTTTCGTATTGTTTTGTCGTGTTTCGTTTCGTGACTATAGGTTGAAAAGGAATAAAGGATTGGTTTATTTGTACAAATTGTTATAGACGAAAGGTAGAGCTACGTTATCAAATATTATTTTATATCATTTTGTTTTGTCCCATACTTATTACATTACACCAGTTGCATGAAACCATCGAATGTGTGTTGGTACGTTATAGTTACCGCCTTAGTTACTTTAAGACTTATCTCATGATAATTTAGGAACACAAACAGACACACTGAAAAAAATGCACGCCAATCAAGTGACTTTTTAGCTGATTGACGATATCTTGTTTATTTTAATCAAAATCTTAGTTATGTGATCATCACGACATGATAACAGCAATACTAGTTCAAATGATTGAACGCTCACATGACATCATTGTAGAAGAGTTAAAAAAGAGACAATTTTTATTGAAGTAATCAAAATGCTTGATTAACACAACTAACTTACTTTTGATTTCATTGCTGCAAATAGGTTTTGTGATAACTCCAAACAAGAGCCCGTTTCAAATCTCAATCAAATAAAAGTAGTAGCTGTTACCATTTTCTCTTCATCAAAAACTCCAAGTAACTTAACATATTACTGAACGCGATTAATTTCAATGGCGTAATTCTCCCCTGTTGTTGGCTGAGTTGATTGAGGGCACCGCACTACAACACAATATCATACCCAAAGTGTCAATCAACAGCAAACACAATGTTCATCAAATATCACTCAGTATTTAGTCCCAATATTGCTATACATATGTGGTTGAAACTGCATTCGCCTCAGAAACGCCTGGAATGCTGCTCACCCCAGCATGCCTATACATCGCAATATAATTGCTTTAGCAAGCTGCTAGCTAACTCGTAACGCTGCCTATTAAGTGCGGTGTAGGTGCTATCTGTCTACCTAACAAGATATTGAGTCAAATTGTAACTTTGTAAACTTGGGGTTTATCTTTGTGTCGGTATGATACGATCAATATGAGTCATTAATTTAATCATAATTCTGCCTTCTTCTATTGTAGTACTTCTATTGTGATAAACCCATGTCGTAACAAAAATATTAGGGATGAAAAGTAGTTTCCACTTATGTTAAGATTTGAGATGGCAGAAATAATAAATAAATCAAATAAAAATATTTTACTGTCAGGCATCAAGGCCCATAGAGTGTAAGTATTACATCTTACTTAAAAAACTATATTAGTAATATGCAGGAACACGAAAAAGAAAATCACAATCACAGGAAGGTTTAACAAGCTTTGTTGCCAACATGTAGCATGGTAAACCTCCCCATTATAGGCCCATCCAGCCTCTCTGCAAACACCTTTAGAATGCTGTTGCTGAAATATATAGATGAGGACGGAAAATACTCCGATTTAATAAATATATTTTTTCTTAGAAAATAAAGGTTTAATTTCAACCAAAAAAACCGCAGTTTCATACTTTAACCCCTAGTAATAATAATAAGGTGATCAATCCATCCATGATCTGTCAAAGTTCCTTAGTTTATTTTACACTCACAAGTAAAGCGTTCACCGGTTACGTCAAAAAATAAACTGGCGCGATGAGCCACATGATTTTCTATGATCAATAAAACAAAAACTAAGAGTATTTGCATCGCGTATCCTGCGTCTGATTGCGGGGGTGTCCCAGTGGTAGCGACCCTGACTTACAAACAGTAAGTCGTGGGTTCGAACCCAGGCAGACGCATTACTTTGTGTAATTTATTTCATCACCACTGCTCACAAAAACGGTGAAGGAAAACATCGTGAGGAAACCGGTATGTCCTAGAACCAAAAAATCGAAGACATGTGACATCTACCAATCCGCACTGGGCCCGCGTGGTGGATTATAGCCCATTCCCTCTCATAGGGAGGCCTGTGTCCCAGCAGTGGGAACATTATAGGCTGATGATGATGATGATGATGATCCCGCGTCTGACTCGCTTCAGGTCTGGTGTGGGAAAATTTCTTATAGCCAGACCATAGTATCTAAGTGCCATTGATATACATTCCTCCTTAGAATAAATTAAAACTTAACCCCAAAACGGTCGCAATACATCCCATGCTCATGTACCACATTCAGGTGTACTTCCCACCCCGTGGCCGCTTCTCATTCTTCATTCATCATTGGAGCCTGTTCAATTAATGTAACATCCCTCAACAGTCCTACCCTTGTCAATCAACGTCTATTTCGTGTCCTCACATCCCATTTTGAATCTATCCTTTTGTTTGCGTCGTACGTAATTCTTCTTTCTTAAACATGTTTAGATCCCCTGTGGAGTCTTTCAATCAGTTGCGATGGGGACCTATCACAATTTTGTGTTGCAGATTTTTTAAAGGCGGTTGTTCGGATTGATTATTAATTCCGTATAATAGGGTATTTTACCAAAAAAAAACACTAGTCAGATAAATTTTGCAAATAATATTTGACACGTATTTTTTCTTTTTTCAGGTAAACAAAAAATGAAGACGATACAATGCGTCGAAAACTCGTGTGATGTCACTATGTCAGTACAGTTTTACCAGCAAAGTGACGCCAGAAGCCCCCACTCATGATCTTTGATGCGTTTTATCTTCGTCAGTTTTTATGGATTAGATAAAACAAAAAATACGTATCCAATATTTTTCGGTAATCTAACTCATCATCTGCCAAGCCTTTTCCCAACTATGTTGGGGTCGGCTTCCAGTCTAACCGGATGCAGCTGAATACCAGTATTTAACTGCATCCGGTAATCTAACTGACGGACTAAATAGAATCATATTTTTTTTACGCAGGAAATATCCTATTATTTTATTATTTTAGTGTTATTTATTTGACAGGCTGTGAAAGAGAGAAATGAAGAGCAAGCAATAGTGGTTCTATTGCTTATTTTCTTTGTAAGTTTGCATAAATCTAAATCCTCTTTGCCACTTTACAACTGGACAGAACGGAGGACTTACGGAAATATCGGACATAACTGTGAAGAATACGATTTCCCAGTATCAATTAATATGTGTAGGTATTTATAATTACATAGGTACAAAATAAAAAACATGATAGTTAAAAAAAAAACAAATTACTTAATTTTATATTAACAAAGATAATTTCTTGTAAACAACCATGTATATTAGTTTTTCATACAACTGTTCCATTTTGGTGGTAATATTCAAATCAACCTTTCTTCCAAGTCATTCTCTAGTCAAATCATCATCATCTGCCTAGCCTTTTCCCAACTATGTTAGGGTCGCCTTCCAGTCTAACCGGATGTAACTGAATACCAGTATTTTACATGGAGCGACTGCCTGTCAGACCTCCACAACCCACTTAGTACTGGGTAATACAATACCCCTTGTCAGACTTTTTGGGCCACTGTCTACCTAACGACTGTCAAAGATCTTCAAATGACAGACGAGACCAACGGCTTAACGTGCTTTCCGAGGCACAGAGGAAAATTTCTATGTATTGGGTGGTCACCCATCTACAGACCAACCCAGGCAAGCACGGCTTAACCTAAAGATCGACCCGAGCGGCTGTTATTATTTAGCCACAAGGTCCTCCCTCCCACTCCTCTCACTCTCTAGTCAAATCAAATGATATATATATTTTTTCAATTTACAACTCATATTCATTCATATTAGTTTTAGAATCAGTACATAACCATGTAAGACTCCTATTGACCAAAATTCCACTATCTGACTAAGTCAGGGGTTCGGGAGAAACATTTACACTCCCCCGTACCCCTGACAGGTCTACGTTTATAATATTAGGAAAACCCAAGTATTAAACAAAGAGCGTACGACGATGACAGAAGGTGTAGTTGACCAGTACTATAGGTCTGAGGATAAAAAACAATAGTTTTGAAAAATTTATAAGGTACGAAACCCAAAAGACAACCCGGTACAAAATAAATAAAAAATCACATGGATAAAATAGTATCTAAATTATTCATGAATGCAAATGTAAAAAATCAAAGGCTTTTTTGAAAGCGATCCCTTGAAGCATATTATAGTGACGAAAAGTAAACAGAAGGGTAAATAAGAGGATGGCTCTAAGGGGATGAATCTTCTCATACAATGCCGGAGGTCAGTTAGGGTCACATTTAATATACTCCCCAAAATGTTGTATTACCCTCTAAGGGATGCTACTTGGGTAGCATCGCAGGTAACTAAACTATATACTTTTGTGCAGTGTAGGCCAAAATTATGGACACAGCAAAAAAAAAATGTTTAGTTTTGTACGCGTAAAATCAAGACTGATAATAATATTATTCTTATTATATTTCAGACAATTACAAATAAGAAATACACGTGTAATTGACATAAATGTAATTAACTTATTTCCTCAAAAAGAAAATTCAGGTTTTCCTTAGGTCTACACGTGTCTACAGATCTTATCTTATTATTATATATGTATATATTTTCAGATAGTGATATAATTCTTCAGGACCGAGTGATATCCCGTGATATCAATAGGTCCTGAAGAATTATCTCCCATCATCTTAACTTCGGGCGATCCGATTTGCGACTTGCGTCAAATGACAAACGTGCGTATTTCTTATTTCCTACAGCTGAGAATGTCGCTATGCACGCTGCATCGCAGTGACGTGTGTTAAGATCTAAACCACTTTTTTTCATTTGTTTTCTCCGTAGTCTTCTCGCGTCGCAAAAGATGTGTTGTTTGAGCTGGACTCCACTGAAGCGGAGACGAGATGAAAGGAGAGGAGATGTGTTGTAAACCACTAATAGAATTGCTTTATTTACATTTCTCATCTCCGCTTTGCTTTAGTGGAAACGGTTGAGCAGGGAGGAGGGGAGATGCCTCGTGATTGTTTAGGCCAGCGGAGATGAAAAGAGCCTTGAGCGGCGTGTGGTAAGCGGTGTGTTGTGAACGGTGTCTTGTGTGCGGCGTGCGGTAAGCTGTGGGCCGTGGGCAGCGTGCGGTGAGTAGTGTGCTGCGTGTGGCGTGCAGTGAGCGGTGTATTGTGTGCGGCGTGCGGGGAACTGTGTGCCGTGTGCGGCGTGCGGTAAGTGGTGTGCTGCGTGTGGCGTGCAGTGAGCGATTTCTTGTGTGCGGCGTGCGGTAAGTTGTGAGCCGTGGGTGGCGTGCGGTGAGTGGTGTGCTGTGAGGGGCGTGCGGCTTTGCACATCTCGTCTCCTCTCCGCTTCGCATATCTTCGCTCGTCTCCGCTTTGATAGAGCCGGGCCTTAAGTTTGTGGCGAAGAGGTTATTTGTTCAATGTGGGTCGCGTTCCAAACTGTGCTATTGCATTAAACCCTTGTGTCGGTTTCCGCTTGGAATTCTAATTAGTGGTGTGCGCATACGTAATAATCTGTTCTCACGATACGAATTTCCATGCTAAGCGTTTGAATTACAACCTGCAAAGTACGGTTAAATATTGTCACGTGGTGCGGGAATAGGTTTATTGGATGTAATTTTCCAATAGGAAAACGATAATTAGAGTTATGTGTTTTCGTTTCTGCCTGACTGTACGATTCAAAAGTAGTAAATAATTTAATTGACCTAAGTACAGATTTATACTTTGAGTTTAGCAAAAATGCAATCATTATGGTCTCATCAAACTAAATACAAAGCTAGTCCCATTTCTGATATCAATAAAAAACAAATATACCTAACTTTCAAACCAAACTATAGCTTCTAGAACACTTTACAACCACCATTCTAAACTCATTAAACAAACAGAACATTTCAACACATTAAAAACGGTTCTCTGCGAAAATTTTCCATAACATTATTTTATGTGGCCTCAAGTGTAAAGAGATGGTGAAATGAATGTCGCCAGAGGGACCATAAATCCTTAAATATTAAAACTGGCGTGGCAGTGACCATAGCTACGACGTGGAATAATGAAGATATTCAACATGTTTGTCCTGTGTCCTGTGAAAAGGGGTACACTTTGTTTCTGATTTTTTTATGAAACTAAAACGGTCTTTTGTTTTGTGTTTTACGTTTTTTTTATTAATCGTTTCTGGTTTTATTTTGCTTTGTGGTCTTGGGTTGAACTTATGGATGTTTATTTGTTTTTTTTTTATCTTTGATGTAGACAAGTGAGTAACAGAATAAAGTGCTCTTTCGAAGACAATCGTAACCGTGAAGCAGATGGTTGGTGTATATGTAAATGTACAATGGAGAAGTTTCATGATGTTGATAACATTACATTAATTTAACTAAATGATCTTCTTCTTGTTGTTTCTTCTTGTTATCTTGTTGTTTAGGGCTCCGTACCCAAAGGGTAAAAACAGGACACTATTGCTAAGACTGTCTGTCTGTCTGGCAGTCTGTCACCAGGATGTATCTCATTAACCGTGATTATAGAAATACTTCTATGAAAATTACGGTTCGTGAGATACAGCCTGGTGATAGACAGCCAGAAACGTGCTTTTTTCGGTTTATGGTACGGAACCCTTCGTGCGCGAGTCCAACTTGCACTTGGCCAGCTTTTATTTTTTTAATTTACCATTCACTAAAGACTCTATATAAATAGATTATTAATGTGTAACTAAATAAAAAATCGGGAGTCGCTGGATGCAGGTGGCATTGGACCGGACACGTTGGAAATCGATTGGGGAGGCCTATGGTCAGCAGTGGACAGCAACGGGCTGATATGATGATGATGATGAAATAAAAATTGACTATATTGGACGTTTTTTCTTCCAATCCGTCTTGCTGATATTAATGCTGAAATAAAAGTAGTTTGACTTTTGAGGTAAATACCTACTCATCTACTTTTTCTTGGGTTTGTTTCGTTAGCCACACATCACTATCACTATCACTACATATTATAAAACAAAGTACTCCGCCGCATCTAACTGTCTGTTCGCGATAAACTCAAAAACTACTGCGCTGATTTTCATACTGTTTTCACCAATGGAGCGATTGGTTCTTGAGGATGGTTTTAGTGTATAACTTGTCAAGTTTTTGCTGCGGGAACGGGATCAAAATTTCATGATTACTTTTGGTCGCGATAACCGACATCGACGCGGGCGAAGCCACGGGCATCAGCTAGTAAAGAATAAATAACGTAATGAGGTAAAGACAGTGACGTCACTTTACTTCACTGCAAGCGCAGCTTTGAACATAACATAACTAAGCAAGCTAAAGCATAAGTATTTCATTTCTAGCTATATTTTGATGATTTTTTCACATTTTTCTATTAAAATTATTAAATTTCATAAAAAAATGGAAACTTTTCCTTTCCTCCCAAAGTAGAATAATATCATATATAAATTGAAAGAGACGTTCAGCGGTCTCCTTTACCGTCTAGAGTTTAAAAAAAAACGGACATAGGCGAGTTCGACTCGCGTGGATATGGTTCCGTACGTTAATCATCTATAAATTAACGCATAAATATTTCCTATGTTACTTTTAATAACATAGATTTTTTATAGGTTTTCCTGTAATGTATAGGCAAAGAACTATTTTTTGATTTTTTTTTCAAAATTTTCGGCCCTATAGTTTTTAAATTAAGGGGGATAATTTTAAATTGGTCAATTTTCACCTATTTTCTTAAATAACTTCAAAACAATTTATCTTAAAATTAATAAAAAAATATATTTGAGATGCTCTCAATAAACCCTTTTATTTGATATGTAACACGATTCAGTTTTCAAAACTTTTTTTCATTTTCTAATTCCCCCCTCCTCCCCTAAAGCGGGCCCCCATGTTTAAAATTCATTAATTTACGTTACATTAAAGTCACCGACTTACATATGTGTTAAAAAAATTTCAACTGAATTGGTCGAGTAAATTCGGAAATAAGCGGCTGTAACAAACAGACTACAGTGATCCTATAAGGGTTCCGTTTTTTTCAAAAAAGAACCCTAAAAAGACGAAAAACTGAAACCAATTTAAATTTCTTAGATGGATAACATTTTCAAGACCTAATAATATAATAATTTGGTTTCTCAACTGGTCTTATCATTTAATTTACAAAGTAACAATGCAATAATGCTTCAAAAATATAATTTTCTCATTGCTTATTTTTTGCTTGTTAAGTACTCTCCGCAGTTTCTTTAAAAAATAACAGCAAAATAAGATTGGCGACTTAATATGTCAAAGAAACCTTTAATATATTTTAAATTAAGCAACAATCATGTTCTTGATAAACAAACGTACCTGAAGTCCCTACTTCCAAGATTTGGTCCGCTCTTGAAAAATAATTTGTCAGTACAAAAGTTGAGAATCAAAGAGGGCTCATTGAATTAATTTTATTGCCTCAAAAACTCAAAGTAAATGACTTTTTTTAAGAAAGAAAAAAAAAGATACAAGATTTCTCATTTTTCGCTTACAAATCCATCGCTACCGTTGAAATTAGAAATAAAATAAAATTAGAAGATTATTTTTCTTTTAATAAAGTTCAGGTTGAGCTTTGTTTAAAATTGGCTAGCATAAAAAGGGGTTGTTGCTACTGCTCCGCTAGAATGTACATACATAACGCATAATTTCGTTTCTCATTTTTATCTTGCAACTTGCATGTAATTTCTAGGTCGTTTGTTTCAAACCTTTTTTGTTTCTGATGGGAAGTCATCAAATGACTTGTCCCGCTCTGGGCAGAGCGGAAGCGAGTGTCAGACTTGTATTGAATAAAACCCATCCATGTTCCTTCCTTGCCCTTTGTGTTCCAGGGCCGCAGTATCTCTTCCGAACAGTCCCGCAGCCCTGGCAGGCATCGGCCCTTGCAAGGCCCTCCTTATTTGCTGACATCTCTTTGAGGCGCGCGTCAACACGGTTTTGTTTCAAACCTCACACGAAGAACTTACAGTGGAACCTACTTGCAATATTCCTCTGGTTCACACGCGTGCGAGATTGGCGACAAGATCAAGATTTGTGTACTACATGGAACTTCATCTTCATTGAGCCGAAAGACGTCCACTGCTGGACATAGGCCTCCCCCAAGTGTCGCCACATTGACCGGTTCTGTGCGATCCGCATCCAGTGGATCCCCGCAACCTTCACCAGGTCATCAGTACACATAGTGGGAGGCCTTCCAACTCAGCATCTTCCGGTTCGCGGTCGCCACTCCAGAAAGACACTTGGGGGAGCCCAAGTGTCGTAGCAGAACCTCGCAACCTTTACCAGGTCATCGGTCCAGCTTGTGAGAGGCCTTCCAACTTAAACATAGAACTTAAATAGATGTAATGTATGATTGGAAAAAATAGCCACACATACAGGTGCAAAAAGTGACCACGTTTTGTACTATTTATAGATTTTCTAAGAAAGTGCTTCAGCTGGCTTCAAAGTAAAGAAAAACCCCTTGGTATAATAAAGTGTCAGGAAAAAATATTTGCTTAAGCGATTACTTTGTTCCTTCCGTGGGAAGATCAGTAAGTAGTCAGCTTTCTTTTAATCCTCAACTCAAGATTTACGAAAAACATTTTCACTCCAAATTACCGTTATAATATTACCTGAAATTTTAAACCCAAAAATATCTTTGAAAGCCGCATCAATCAAATTAAATGTCTACCTTAAAATGAGCAGGTAAAAATACATTCGTTGTACATAATATTTTTACGTCAAGAGTTACGCGTTTTGGTTAGCAGGAAAGCAATAAAGGTATATTAGGGCTTCGCATAATAGGGAACGTGTAGCATCAGTCATTCTGTCGCACAGAACGTAGGATATTTTCAATCTGCTGAGTTCGTTTGTACGTGTGTCGCGTCATCATTACACTTTATTAAAGCGTTACAAGTGCTGACTTCCAACGAGGTGGGAACATACCACACTGTCTGATGTTATGGATAGGCTGGTTTGAACCTTTTTACACGGTGTTAAAAGTGTTTTTAGAGGTTGGTCGTTTACCCGTTCACTATGCTCAATGGGTATTTTGTATTTGTCAGATTTATAAGGCGCTGACATCATGTGGGTGGAAGACGCATTTCAAGTAACGAAAACACACTGGGTGCGATACAGTGATTTTATTAAACTATCAAATTACTTGAAATTACCATTAAACACAATAACACGTCTCAACTCCGTTGTGATCAGACACTGAATGTCCTCATTGCTGCAAGTTCAAAACATCACGCCTCTGTAGAAGCGTGCTTTAGATGTGGGTAGCCTGGTAAGTAGGTCACGTGGTGTCACCACTGTCATGTGGCGCGCTTGTGATTCATTTTATGTCCGTACTAACGACCGGATCCGACATTTATTTATCCAAACCTGGACTGTTTTACCCCAGACTCCTTCTAGTTCATTTGTTTCGACACTAGCCATAAAATAATCTGAATCCTTAAAAATAATCTAATTACCAGATATTCATGGGTATATTAATAATGTTGAACACCTATATGGGCTATCGAAGAACAAACAAATTGAACAAATATTACTGAAATTTAAAAGTTTGAAGCCTGGCAACAGAACTTTAGGTACTTCTGAGAATAAAAATAAGTTGCTACCAAGGGACCCTGAGTATGAAGCATTTATTTATTTATGTTGTGTCACAAGTTTAAGACTAAGTACTCAATCAATCATTCTAACAGGTCCCACAGGCTCTCTTCAAGTTTCCGTGAATTACTTCAATATTTGTTTTTCCTGACATTGAGAATATGCCAAAGGTAAATTTATTTTTACTCGGTCGCTAAGTACATAATAGTATACGAGTATGTCAGTGTCAAAACTATTTTGTTTTTTATATGTTGACCCACACTAGAAATATCTCTTCGATCGTGGGTGTGTTTACAAACATTTAACCTCACATACACAAACAACCAGACCCGGAACAACTACCTGTAGTCCATACAAATAGTTGATCCGCGCTGTGATCGAACCTGAGACACGCAGCGCAGCAGTCAATCGCTCAGCCCCTACGCCAAAAATGCAGTTTAATAACAAAATATGTACCTGCAAGTTTATACGGAACCGTAGGTGCGCGAGTCCAACTCGCACTAGGCCGGTTTTTTTTTTTATAAACTCACCCTGTCTTCGTGAGTTGACAGGACCGGCGACTCATCCACCTAGCGTTCATACAGTATTTGGTTAGCGACGAAATTCAATAACAAACTTTACGTAATACGTTAGCTTAAGCATCGGGAACTCTAAAGTTAAATCCATTTATTTCTTTAACTTGAAACGGTTAAGTAACACAAATACTGGTCGCTTGCTTAAGTAAAAGACAAACTTTCTGCGGGTCGAGTGCAAAATACTTGCGCCAATCTTGAGGCTTGTTAGTAAGCCAAGTTTTTGGGGATATCATTTGCATTTTTAGGGTAACTTAGAGAGTTCACAAACGGACTGTTCAGTGCAAGCCAGATGCATAAGAGCAGAAACAATTTGAACTGGCAGTGTATCTACCAACTGCTAAATTGCGTGTTTATTCTGTGGTATATGCTCTGTATTCTAGGTTCAACAAATCAGGTCGCCCGTTTAAATTATTATTATATAAGTTCTAGAGTGGCGACCGCGAACTAGAAGACGTTGCGTTGGAAGGCCTCCCACTAGGTGGACCGATGACCTGGTGAAGGATGCGGGGATCCGCTGGATGCGAGTCGCACGGGACCGGTCAATGTGGCATCACTTGTGGGAGGCCTATGTCCAGCAGTGGACGTGTTTCGGCTGGAATGATGATGATAATGATAATGTTTTTATAGATTATGATTTTTTAACTTCGCACATCTTGTTTTTGTCGAATTCGGCATCATAAATATCTATCAGCTGGGTATCAATATCACGACTGTGTCTGATTAGGACCTTCTAATTAGATCAACATAAATTCATAACATTGCTTGTCCTATTTTTTTTTCGGGTGGGACATCATCAAATGACTTCTCCCGCTCTGGGCAGAGCGGAAGGGAGTGTCAGACAGTAAATCCCATCCATGTTCCTTCCTTGCCCTTTATGTTCCAGGGCCGCGGTATCTCTTTCGAACAGTCCCGCAGCCCTGGCAGGAACTTTGCTTGTCCTTGGGCAAATATGTATGTTGTTGTATTGTCATTATCATTACTCACAATTGTTACATATATTATTATTATATTATTTTAGTTATAGCTTAATTATGAGCTCTTATTATATCATTCTATTAGTAGTAGTGAGTACTACTGCGCCTAAATGTACACTTTTTGTAATAATTTTTAAATAAACTATTATGTCTGAATAACATTTTAATTCAACACAAACGAGGAGTCATGCCTGGAGAGGAGCTGGTTTTGAAAAGTTTTTTTAAACAATAATTAGGAGGTTAAGCCGTAAACCATTACGACACAAATAATTTGTGCGCGAAAAAGATGCAGGTAAGTTATTAAAGTCGAACCAGCCAAAAAAATCTTCTACAACATACAAAACATTATTATAATTTGATTTTCAATGGCTTTTCATAACTTTCGCAAATTCCTTTAATTCTGGCATTTGTTCTTTGAGAGTTACCGTCGTCCTCAGATAAATAGGGGTTATTCCTCAAATACGTAAGCCGAGGCATTTTTACTAGGTATGTCACGTGTAGGAACCGCCATAACGAAATTATAAGGGTTCCAGTACTTTTGGGGCCCTAGGAATGCTGAATAAGTTATTTCGCTAGACTTGATATTTGTAGAAAAAATAAAACCTTTTTAGGACTATGAGTTCAAGAAGAAAAACTTTTTAACAATAAATTATCTTGTAGAAAGTTGATAAAGTTTTTTGTTTTTAATTCGTACTATGTGAGTGTACTATTAGGTACTATTAGTTTCAGGCGTGATGTTGTGTAATAAAAACAGAAGTCCGTCTTAGTCATCATTTTAAACGTTTGGCAGTAAACAAAAAGATATTTTAAATAGCTAAACGTGAGGCAAGCGGGCGTTAATATCGAAATTACATTCAACTGCCTCATACAATAAAAATGTCAATAAAACAGTCATAAACAAAGTTATGAATGCAAGCGACCTACCAACATCAACTCATACCAAACCAACTCATACTAAACCAACTCATACAAAATTCATACTATTGAGTATGAGTTGGAATGTATGGTAGCGCTGTTAAAAGAAAATGCAAGCGAAACTATTGAATTCCCTACATTCATGCTGCTGCATACTATGAAAGAATGTAATATTTCGACGCGTGATATTAATGGGAGTGATATGAAATTTCGAATGACGTTATTGCGACGCACGCTATATCAAAAATGTTTACGAGTGGTTCGCCATTTCGAAAACTCATTAAGTCGAAAACCGCTAAATCGAATGACGTTGTTGCGAACACGCTGTTTCGAAAAACTGTTGGAATGGTACGCTAGTACGAAAGTCTTGGTATCGAAATCCAGTGTTATGAATAGCGTATTCCAATCTTAATTTGTATGGGAATCGAACTCGCGACCCAGTGATTACGATGATAAAACTGATACTGAACTAGTTGATGTCTTTACCACTAAGTATAAATGATTAATATTAGTACTTATTATGATTTAACTATGTATCCCTAGCGTTTTAATAAGCTAATCATCATCGTCACTAATAGACTTGGGGGGTAGTTTGACAAAAGTATAAGAAATAAAAAATAAATTCAAGTCAACATTCATTAATTTGTATTATTATTAGCTTTCTATTACCCAGTATTAACTGGGTTGTGGAGGTCAGATAGGCAGTCGCTCAGGGTAAAACACTGATATTCACCTGCATCCGGTTAGACTGGAAAGCAATCCCAACATAGTTGGGAAAAGTTAGACAGATGATGATGATGATTAGCTTATTGAAACGGGAAGCATGATCATATCATCGTAATCGTGATCATATCATCGTGATCACTGGGTCGCGAGTTCGATTCCCACACAAATTCAGATTGGAATACGCTATTCACAACACTGGATTTCGATACCAAGACTTTCGTACTGGCGTACCATTCCAACAGTTTTTCGAATCAGCGTGTTCGCAACAACGTCATTTGATATAGCGTTTTCGACTTAATGAGTTTTCGAAATGGCGTACAGTGGTACGCCATTTCGAAAAAACTCATTAAGTCGAAAACCGACGTAAAAATTTCCGAAATAGCGTGCGTCGCAATAACGTCATTCGAAGTTTCATATCACTTCCGATATTAATATTTGCTAAGGTTTCATTTTACTATTCCATTTATTACCTTGCTATGGTTTTAACTAAGTTCAATATTGATTTAGATGAAACTAGAGCTTGTCAACTCGAGCAGAATGAATGAAGCGCTTATGAGACCCGTTGCAGTGTAAATGTTAGTAGATATGGCGGTGCCCACTTATATCTTTATTACTGTGACATCTGGCTCTTTTATGAAAAGGATATTTATTACTGTACGCGTTAAAATGCTTTTAGATTCAGGCCATGTTCTAAACATAGCAATCGTCACACAAACACGCGACAGTCTTATTCATTTTGTTCGGCGAACCCGAATGTGACGTTGCGCCGGTGTAGAGTTCCGGGGTTCCGAAAAAATAATGTGACGATTTTGTTTTCAAACAACCTATCGCCTTGGTTAGGACACCTGCTCAGTGGTTGCAAATAAAACTATGGAATGATCACATATTTGATCGATGTTTTTGTTGTTGTATATTGTTTATGAATAAATTTAATTGAATTAATCGATTTTGTTTATATTTGTTTATATTATCACTTAAAATCTTAAAATTACGTTTAGTAAAAGTAATCTGAAATTAAGAAACGTAAGGAGATATTTCCGCGCGTTTTTCAGTATTAAAATTTACATAATATCTTAAGATTTATCGGTTGCTTCGATTTTATTATTAAATACTTACATAAGTGCTTATATTTTAAGCTATGCCTAAATATCGAGAGCATCATATATCAAAGTGGGATCTTGAGTTCCTTCCTATATTGTGATGGGTTTGGTCTTAAAGCTTCTCCACGTGTTTGTATTTAGTTAGAATATACTTTCTTGCTTTAAGTTAATAATATTAAATAATACCTAACTGTAAATCTACCCGATTGATTTTGAAGATTCATCAAATTCATCAACGGAACATTAACAATGTGAAAATTTAATTTCTTATCTACAGAGTAGAAATAGAACAAAAATAATGCTAAAAAAAAGGGAAAGACTAAAAGTAAGTACCTACATGTACAACGACAACCAAAGGACGTCAAACTACTCCTCCGCATCTCTGTCATCCGGAAACGTGCTCAGAAGACTGGCAGCATTGCCACGTTGAATGGCAATGCTAATTCTTTGGCCAAAGAAAGAGCCAGTCCTCTGGTCACGCGAAGTGTCTATTATTTCTTATTAGGTACTATAGATTTTATTTATTTTATTACAGATTTAAACAATATTTTGTCTATTTACACTTTTTGCTTATTGAGTAAAAATATCCAAAAATGTCATCTCTTTGGTAATGTAATAAATAAGAGCCACCGACGTCATCTAGTTTTAAAAACATTAATTCTAACGTTTCCCTTAAAAATAAAACAGTTAAAAATACTTATTTGTTGATTTATGAAAAGCCAACTTGAATTTACAGTTATAAACCACACAAACATACATAGGTCAGTAAACGTTAAAAAATATATTAAAAAGGTAAAATATATAAAAACTAGATAAAATTAAATGAGAAAACATAAAATGGCATAAGAAATTACAAATTAAATTAAAAAAGAGGTTAAATTAATTAAAAACTAGACAATATATTAGAAAATTAAATTGTCACTGACCTTAATTTAAGTAAAACAAAAATGAAATTATCAGTAACATGAAATGAAAAAGAAAGAGATAAAAATAATATTAATATCGAATGTTTGAAAACCTATCGCATTTTATTTGTTTTTTTTCTTCATTTAAAATCAAACCATCGTACTTCCCGTTCATAAAAAAAAACTCAGGTATATTTCAAAAGTTTTAATATTCGAAATATACAGCGCATTCCGCCATCCATCACCGTGCCGATATCGGAACGGTCAAATGCACTCACTACAAAACTGATTGATTATTTTCTTCTATAAATTGTACAAAGAGAAATAGGGGGGAACTTGGAAATACTTGACAATGACAGGTTGTTTTCTTTGATCTTTGTTCAATTCGGGTTCTAATGACATTATTTTTTTAAGAAATATGCTGTTGCCCGCAGCTTTGCTCCCTTAAGGGGCTGGCTCCACCAAAGAAGAGACGAGAGGAAAGGAGATGTGTTGTAAACCACCAATAGAAATTCTATACAGGGTGTAAACAGACTCTTCACGAAGCCGTTAACCAAGTATTATGTACATAAAACTAAGTAACTTTACGCAAAAAATATTGCTGGGACTCAATGAAAAGCATTCAAAACATTGTGCTGATGGATGGATTGAATAGTACGTGAAGGTGTCTTAAGTAAAAAAGTAACATTAAAAACATGTATTTAAAAAAAAAAACTGAAAAAGTTGGAATTTAGACCCCCAATATATCCGTAACTAGAAGTTTTCCAGGTATGGTTTAGAACAAAAAATGATCGCAATGACGGGGAGAACAAATACCTTAAGGCCCTTTATTTACAGTAATTCTCGTCTCCGCTTAACCCGGCCGTCGCACTAAGCGGCCAAACGCTCAGCGAAGACGAGAGAGACGTAAGCGGCGTACTGCGAGCGGCGTACGGTGCACATCTCCTGTCTTCTCCGCTTTGCTCATATCAGCTTCGATGGATAAACCTTAGCTTTGTATAGCTCTGAATTTGTATTTGTGTGTGGATGATGGCAATAGGCTCGCCTTCTATTACATGGGACGAGGCAACGTAACTGGCGAAAAATAAGTGTAAATAGGTACACCTCTGTCTATCCGTTTTAGAATTACAGGCGAGATATTATGTGAAATATAAAATGTAAATCAAATATTCCACTTCCAAGTCATTCGTTATTTATACATAATTTAAGCACAAAAGACTCTTCAGTTGTCGCGCCGCGCCTGTAAGTTCTTCAATATCCTGAAACATAAGTAAAAGTTTAAATCCTAACTCTCATTCACAAACTCACGAACTTCCAAGTTTTGAAAGATGGATATTCACCGAATATTTCAGTTTCTCAAGAACACATTTACAAATGGACTCATCTGTAGTAACTACGGTCGTTAAATATCTTATCGTGGAAATGTTTCTTTAGAATATTATTATGTTCTAAGTAATAACTTTAATACGGAGCTAAGTATTTTCTTAGTACATCTTGCCTACTAAAAATTATGTTTTACAGTTTCAGCTAAAGGCCTTGGTACTATCTTAAATTTATCCATTTTAAACTAAAAACCGGCCAAGTGCGAGTTAAAATCAAAATCAAAATCAAAGCATTTATTTCAAGTAGGCCAGTTACAGGCACTTTGGAATTGTCGACAAGATAAAAATGTAATGAAGCTACAGTCCCAGTCACAAGGCATAAAAACTGTGAAAGTACTGTAGTTGCCCATTCCCTAGCGTAGATCTCTATGGAGAAGAACGGGCAAGAAACTCCATGGACACTCTTTTAAATCAGTATATTTTTACAAAAACCTTGGTTACATCATTCATGTTGAGATGGTACATTATGTGAGAACGATGTAGCAAGATGTGCAGTGTGCACGTTAAAAGTGTCCATAGTAAAAACAAAAAAAAATAAACAATTCAAAAATAAAATAATTAATTCAAATAAGCCGTGGCAACCAAGAGATGACCAGTCACAACTGACAGCGCCCGTTCACGAACATGACGCATATATCAGCACCATTCAACTCAACCATTTTGAAGGGAACAAAATGATCCGACACACGCGCCACCATCAGCGAGACCTTTGAGTGAGCATGACATTTAGTTAAACTCGTGCACTGAGGGTTCCGTATAAACTTGTAAGTATTTTATTATTAAACTACATTTATTTACGTTTTTAATAATTTTTCCTTGATATACGCTATAACAAATTGCTTCTTGACAAATTTCATGATTTTAGGTCAACGGGAAGTACCCTATAAGTTTTGATGCCCTTGGGAAAGCGTAAAATATGCGACATAAACGGTCATATCTTTTGATCGCGGTTACTAACAAGTTCGATTTTTTTACTGTTCTAAGGGGTAACAGATTTGAGTATTTAATATTAATTTCAATTACATACCTCCACGCGTTCCCGAAAAAGGGTCTTGATAGGCGGATAGAAAGACGGACAACCAAAAGATCCTATAGGGGTTCCGTTTTTGCCGACACAGGTACGGAACCCTAAAAAATCTCCTCTAGTAAAATTAAACAAAATAATCTCTCTAAAACTTTAAAATAAAAACAATTTTAACAAAATTTTACTCTAAAACGAAGTACCTACTGCCGACATCACTTTATTTTGTCATGCAAACAAAACAAGCCACGTAAGCTTGAATAAATTTGTTTAAGATATTTTGGAGAGGGTTGCGTTTGCGCTAAGCGGCTGAAAAATGGCTTCCGAACAAAGTAATAAAGCCCCGACCAATCGATTGAAAGAAAATACGAGTTTCCGCCAAATCTCGGCGAAGATGCGAAAGGATTCTGTGGAAATCTTTCGCGGAGACAAACTCGGTAACTTGTGAATGGGACTGATTGAAAAACAAATAAAGGAAGTGTATTTTTAAATACTGCTATCGTTTTGTTTTTCTTTTGTCTGATTTACTTCGTTTGTAAGCTTGTTTTGTGTACGTTTTTGTTACAAATAGTTATAGTATTCTGCTATAAAGCAGATACGTTAAAGAACAAATATACGTACAATTTACAGACCATGTGTCCTTCGTCTCATTTTTATCATAAATATGCCTTCTGTGGTAGCAGAAAGTAGGTATAAATCACGGCATCCATTATCCATTCAATTTCATCCATTTATTTCCAGTTTAACATTGTAATTTGAGCACTTTTATAAACTTTTAATAATATTTTTCACTAATGACAAGCAACGTCAATCTGTCAAGCTTACTATTCTTTCTTAATATTTTTCTATAAAGGCCTGTTAAATGAAGGTTGTACTAGATTTTATTACTAAAAATGAATTAATATGTTTTGGCTAGTTTAAATCTAGATTTGATATTGTATTACGTTTGTATACTGACTAATAGAATACTAAATGTTAATTTTAAAATTCATAACGCACTCTTGGATTGTGAGGTTTTATACGTCTTGGCCAACTATACCTGGCTGGTCAGACGAATTGTGGCTACAACAAATATAATCGTAAAGCGAGGCAAATAGTTCTGGAACACTAAAATAGTTCCTTATAAAAGACGCCGCTTACGAACTAAAACTAGTTTACGACGAGATTTCAGTAGCGACCAGTACAGTGCAGTCCACCCCACTAAAAGTGGACTAGTGAAAGTGTCAAGTGGTAGGGCGCCGACGCTCTGACGTGTCCCTCCACCAAGCGGAAGTCGCAACTCCATCCCGGGGCTCCCCTAAACGGAGTTTGGCCCGGGACTCCTGTTCTCTTCAAGCTTCCCGGGGCTCCGCTAAACGGACTCGCCCGGGAACTCCACTCCTAGTTCTGCGATCGCCTGCCACCGGAACAGCCAGGACTGACCTGACGCCT
This sequence comes from Lycophotia porphyrea, assembly GCA_950005105.1. Lineage (NCBI taxonomy): Eukaryota > Metazoa > Arthropoda > Insecta > Lepidoptera > Noctuidae > Lycophotia > Lycophotia porphyrea. The sequence goes on from OX465392.1 coordinate 2,180,295, forward strand.
GTTCGGTGGAGCCGCAGGAAAAGGTGCTCCAAGGGTCTACCCCCTTCGGAAAACAGCAAGTACTTTCTCCACCTATTACCCCAGTTCTCGAGTGCGTGTAGATAGGTGTGTTTTTTAGCAGACTTGTATTTCATATCCTCCCCTTTTTATCTTATTAAATTTAATTGTACTGTCTACCTCCTATTTTTATTTATTTGGAACAGTAGACATGACATAGTCTTGTCTCCTAACGGCACCAACTATGTAACATAACATAACATTACGCCTGTAATCCCCGAAGGGTTAGGCAGAAATGTACCTAAAAGCACACCCACATTTCGCCAGTTATGTTTTTAAGTCCCATGTAATAGGGAGCGAGAGCCTATTGCCATCAACCGGGCACAAATCCAGACTCCTTAGCTGCTATTGAGAAATTCCTGATTGAAAAACCCAAAAGTGCAACTTTGCCCGACCTGGGAATCGAACCCTGCAAGCCTTCATGCTCAGCAGTCGCGCTTGCGAGCACTAGACCAACGAGGCAGTCGTTTATTCATGTGTATTTTTCAAACTATGTATTTGAAAAATACACATGAATAAGCACTCTTGAAACGTCTTTAATTAAATGGTTGTTCGATTTGCAAGGCTCGTACACCAGCTTGTCTGATATTAATAATAATAATATCTTGGGACAACCAACACACTGCCATCTGATCCCAAACTAGGCAGAGCCTGTACTATGGCAACCAGACAACTGATAAACATACTTTTATATTTCTAAATACATACATATTATGGATAAATTTCACACCCAGATACAGAACAAATAATCGTACTCATCGCACAAAGATGTGTAGCAGTCAGGGTCACTAACCACTAGACCAACAGGTCATCGAACGATGACGCGGCAGTTCTACGATCTGATATACGATATACTTGATGACGCAAGTTTCTGATACATGGATGTTCAACCATATAATACTCAAAGTGGAAGGGACACCGAGGCTGACCTGGTTACCAAGTATTCCTTACATCATTTTTTTTAGATCTAAAAAAAAAATTGCTGTTCCATACATTTTGACCGTGTAAGTATCGATCGCAGTTTTGTAGGAAACAGCTACCGATAAAAGTTTGTTACGTAGGGGGTTAGTAACTTTAAAATATTTATGTTAAAAATTATTAAAGGAATAGTGACTAATTAATTTATGAAACCAAACTAAAATAATAGTCGATTATTTAATCAGATTACTTCTAAAATTACTACAGCTTAATAAGATATTAAAATGAATTTATTTAAATAATAAATAATTTAATCGTTATTTGCTGGAAAATTTGAAAGCTTCGTGTTTCAGTTATCAAATCTCCACTTACTTTTGTTTCATGAATTAATCTAGAATCTAATTAATCCAGATCAAATTCTAATTCTGCTATCCGCTCAACTGTTTTGACTACTGACGCAATAACAATTAAATTTTTGGAATTACTCCACTTGAGAGCTCTATTAAAATGCCAATTAACAATGTTTTGACGTCTTCACAACAAATTATATTAAATCCTTAACCAAAAACCGAACCATAACCAATCAACCAACCCAAGATTTAGAGCTAAACCAAACAATAAATTAATATAATTTGTTGAAGCCGGAGTAGAGGAAGACCAAAGAAACGATGGATGGACTGTGTATGGATGATATGGCAAGAAAGGAGGTGGCTGATGAGCTGACGAGTAATAGAGAAGTATGGAAGGAGAAGACATGCTGCACCGGCCTCAAATTAATTTTGATAAGGGCAAGAGAATGATGACGTTGAAGTCGGAGTCTTGAATGATGAGTTCTGTACCATTTTGATGTTAAGGCTCATCATGACACATGACGAGTCTATAAAAACACAGAACAGACTATGAAAAACAAGTTTCATTCTTGCACTTTTCAAAAAAAAAACGAACTCGGACACGAAGGGTTCCGTACCATAAACCGAAAAAAACACGTTTCTTGTATGGGAGCCCCATTTAATTAATCCAACTTATAATATGCTTGCCTACATAGCGTTTTATACAAGATTTAAATTTCGTCTCATTTAGTTTTAGAATGTGGGGAGGTATTTTATTGTAACATTTTAACAGTACCCCATGAAATATGAGTCTACTTTAGCTAGCCTAAAACCTGGCTGTACTAGTTGGTCCCTATTCCTAGTATTATAGTGGTGCCTGTCACCTCTTTTACTAAATAAATGCAGATTTTTCCTAACTTACATGATGTTTTCATAGATGTATTGACAAGGTACTGTCATGATGTTAATTTCCTTAAACAATTCCTGCGTAAATCTGAACGCAAACATCCTAAGTTTACGGGATTTTGTCGCAGGCGCTAGTGTCGATTTTAAAGCAACCAATAAGAAACGTTAATTTGTTAGATGTCAAAGAAAAAAGGAGGTGTATTCGTGGAAAATCGAAAGGCGTCCACTGCTGCACATAGGCCTGCCCCAAGTGTTGCTACATTGACCAGTCCCGACCATACATAAACTCACTCCTTTTTCTCATAGGGGTATTGCAGGAGTTACAGGTCGTCACCTGCTACAATTACGGAATACCACAGCTAAAAAATTTCCCACCTGTACCTTGAGGAACCTGTGAACTATGAAATCATTGACACGACGAAGAATAACTGAAACCATAAACACGCTTATAAATAGTATCCTAAACATCAATTAATAACAGTCCTTCCCATACCCCAGTGTCAGTCATGTCATGACTAAATTAAATTAGCATGCCTTGAATTTTTGACTCCATTAGAGAAAAAAAATGTCTCGCAAAGGTGATTACATTGTTAATGGACGAAAAGCGAAAGGTCTTCACTTAAAAGATTATGGCCTTTTTGTGGACAATAATGGTGAAGAAATTAGGCCATGATGGTGTCGAGACCATAATGGTGTTTTTGTGTATAATTGAATAGGTGTGTGAGGTGAGGTTAACTTGCAGTCGATTGGGTAACAGACATAGAAGAGCGTAGACAGTAATGGTTGGCAGTTAGTTCACGAAAATTGAGATAAAAAAAATGTTAAATTAACAGCAAAACAAAATTGTATAAAACTGGCCAAGTGCGAGTTGGACTCGCGCACGAAGGGTTCTTCTTCTTCTTTATTGCACACAAATTAAAAATAAACATACAAATTGCAATAGTATAGCTTATGTAAATATGTACAAAAATCCGGGAGGTGGGTTCCGTACCATAAACTGAGAAAAAAAACACGTTTCTTGTATGGGAGCCCCCTTTAATAATTAAATAATTTTTATTTGTTGTTATAGCGGCAACAGAAATACATAATTTGTGAAAATTTCAACTGTCTAGCTATCACGGTTCATGAGATACAGTCTGGTAACCGACAGCTGAGTCGACAGCAGAGACCAGCCAGATAGACGGACAGCGGAGTCTTAGTAATAGGGTCCCGTTTTTACCCTTTGGGTACGGAACCCTAAAAAGTAAACAATATAAGAAAAAGCGAAGAGGCCAAAAGGCCCCTATCTCAGCATGTAGCTGGTAGGATATACTGTTGATACGTTCTAGTGGGCATAGTAGTTCGTGTCATGTTTCATTCCGTGACAGTTCTGTTCATAGCACGGTCATGGTATGGTACGGTGTAGTGGGCAGACTCCTCTACGGATAACCACAACAACACAACTTTTAAAGACCACCCCTCAAAGAACTAACTTTGGACCACATCTTAAGACCTATGCAAGTAACTCCTTTGACCAACCCAAGCAAATAAAGTTGTAGACGAAACAAAAAGAAAATCTTTCGTTGAAATCCCTGAAAACACTTTTTTTTATTGGTTTCGTACTGTGCAATGTCTCCTAAAAATGCCCGGTTTACATCTACGTTTTCTTAATTTCCAAAGGGTTAGGCAGAAGTGTACCTATTAGTACACCCACATTTCGCCAGTTATGTTTAAGTCCCATGTAATAGGAGGTGAGTCTATTGTCATCAACTGCGCTTAAATCCAGACTCCGTGGCTGCAACTGGGAAATACCTGATGGAAAACCCAAGAACACTTTCCCCGACTTGGGACCTCATGTTTAGGAGTCTCGCTTGTGACCACTAGACCAACGAGGCAGTCCACACACACACACACAGGCACACTCATACACACACACACACATACACACACACTGAACACACACACACATAAACACACACTGAACACACTCATCATCATCTGCCTAGCCTTTTGCCCAACTATGTAGGGGTCGGCTTCCAGTCTAAACGGATAGAACTGAATACCAGTATTTTACATGGAGCGACTGCCTATCCGACCTCCACAACCCAGTTAGTACTGGGTAATACGATACCCCTTGGTAAGACTGGTTGTCAGACATTTTTGGGCCACTGAATACCTCACGACTGTCAAAGATCTTCAAATGACAGCCGAGACCAACGGCTTAACGTGTTTTCCGAGGCACGGAGAAAACTCGGTACGTAATGGGTGGTCACCCATCCACAGACCAACCTAGGCAAGCACGGCTTAACCTAAAGATCGACCCAAGCGGCTATATTATTTAGCCACGAGCTTCTCCGCATACACACTGAACACTCTGTATTGACACATTTTCTGTTTCAAATTATGATTGTATTCGGATCAACTACCAAGAAAACTTTCAGGTTCAAGAATAAAATAACATCAGCTGCTAAAAGCTAAGCTACTCCTATTTGCATCAAAATTTCAGTGACCCATTTTCTCTTTTCCTGCGGGAATATGGATAAATCCCGTCTCGATAGTGTTGCCTTTCAATATTATAAAAGAAGCGGACTTATACAGCTCTCGGTTTTCTACTACATGATAATGTTTTTGAATAGATATAGGTAAATATGTGGTTATAGTATTTGTGGCTAAATAATAATCGAAATCCTGGATGATGGTTTTTTTATCATAAGACAGTGTAAAGATTTTCGTCAAATTAAAACAAAAATCTTACTTTATCAGAGTTTAGTGCGTAGCATATTTAGAGTATTGCAGTGTGATGGGGCGGCCACATTATGCTACAAATACTTTGCGTCTAGAACGAGTCCAAAAACGCTTCTTTTGGCATCTGGCTTTTTCTGTGGAAATGACTAAAAAGGTGAGTTCTTACATAAAGAGATTGAAATTCTTCAACATGCACACCTTTGAAGAACGTAGATGTTTTAACGACGCAATGTTTGCTAGCAAAATCTTGAAGGGAAATATCAATTCACCGCCACTGCTCGCACTCATTAACTTTCGTGCTCCGTTGAGGGCCCCGCGCAAACCTATTACGTCATTTCGTCCTAGAGAAGAACGGTCTTAGGATCTAATTCTCCATGTGCTAGGTTTTGAATAGTTGTAGTGATATGGTTGATTTTCACTTTGATACAAAATAATAATAACCACACTGGTCAATTTTCAAAGTAAAGCCGCGTTGTCCAGGGTAGGTCCTTGGATGGGTTACAAGCCATTATAAACCGAGTTTCCTCCATGCCTCGGAGAACACGCTAAGCCTTTGGTTTTGGCTGAAATTTGTAAGGTTGTTACAAGTGGCCCGTAAGTCTAATAAACTGTCTTACCATGGGGTATCCTATTACCCAGAACAAACTGGATTGTGGAGGTAAGATAGGCAGTCGCTCCATATAAAACACTGATATTCAGTTCTATCTGGTTGGACTGAAAACCGACCCAATCATAGTTAGGAAAAGGCAGACAGATGATGATGATGAACAGTCTTAAGTCAAAACAGCCAGGTTAACATGAGATTAGTCAGTTAAAACTAGAGTCTACCGAAGTATCTAATTCAGTTCTGTTCATACCGAAATTTCTCTCCAGACTGCTAGCAATTTACAAATTGACGAGACGCACGATTGCAAGTGACGGACTAAGATCCGCTGAGGAAATGGAGAAAATCCGCACTTGAGGTCGATGGCAGATGACACTTTATGGTAACCATCGAGTTCTACAAAAGGTAAAATTGAAATGAATCAAATCTTGAAGGTATTTATCAGAATCCAGATTGTCTACCTATTACGGATCATGAGATACAGCCCGCTGACAGACAGACGGACGAACGGAGGGAGGCTCATTAATGGCGCATCCACACATGCCTAGCAGCACGGCTGGCGGCCAACCCGGCGGCCTGGCCGCCGGCACGCGCATTTTTTACCTGCAGCGTTTTTTAAGGCAGCCTGAAAGCCGGCGGCAAACCCGGCGGCATGTGTGGATGCGCCATAATAGGGTCCCGTTAGTTACACTTCGGGTACGGTACCCTAAAAAGTATATTTTGCAGTGATTTAAATAAGAAATCGTTATTCAAAACAAAAAGTTACTCATAAATTATAAATAATTTAAAAGGATGATGGCAGTTTTTGGTTCTTTAAGTTACCTACACGTTGTTTGTAACACTTAATTTTCCCAGAGAAAAAAAAGTACCTAGCCAATTTTACATCCCTGTGTTGTGTTTACAGTCAATTTATTAATTCAAGTTAATTACTTGGGCGGCATAATGTAGTTTTATTAAAAAAGAGCAGCTCTTTACAAACACTGTTTAATTAATGAGGTACCAATCAGGGAGGAAGCATTTTCATAAGATTTCTTGAACAGGGTTTAGGTTCAATTTAAGTTAAACAGCTAGCCTTTTCACAAGAGAGAAGAATATTTACTTAGTGTTATATTGATACTAGCATTTTCCCCCGGCTTCGCTCAAATTAATTTAGAATTTGACAATCAATTCGGGTTGTAATCTGCTTATAATAATATATATTTTTGTTTAAAAAAAAAAACGTTGCCCCACACTAGGAATTTCTCTGTATCGTGGGTGCGTTCACAAACATTTAAACTCACATACACAAACAGCCAGACCCGGAACAACTATCTGTAGGCCATACAAATATTTGTTCCGTGCGGGGATCGAACCCGCGACACGCAGCGCAGCAGTCAATAGCTCAGACACTGCGCCAACCGTGCCGTGAATTCAATTAGTATCTTTCGATTCGAAAGACACGTGGCGCCATCTATTACCATGAAAACGTTATTGTTCTTTCCTCGGGAACAGTACTTTTTTTCGAGATAAAAGATACCCTATGTCCGTTTCTATATACCTGACCACGTATTTGCAAAATTTGAGAATGATCGGTTCAGTAGTTTAGGCGTGTCAAGGTAGCAAACAAACTTACTTTCGCATTTAACATATTAAAGTTAAGGTAGTGCAGTAAAATGAACGTATATTAATGTATCTATCTAAGTGAAGCATGCTGTTTTCTTTTAATTTAATTTACATTTAGGTTTCAAAGTCAAAGTCAAAATTATTTATTTCCGGTAAATGTGAGACACGAGTAAAAATAACATGTAGTAAAAAGATACATTTTGCCACAAAATGTTATGCAAATATTAATAAACACGAAACTTAAATTAGGTTCGGTAAATAAAATAGATTGTTTCTATGTTTAATTAACTCAACACAACAAAAAAATTATAAAAGTGAAGTAAATGATGTTAAAGTTAATAGCTGTACACCGTTCACCGTACTCGCTGTTAAAGAAGAAAATTGCCAAACAAAACAACATGCATATAATTTGCGAAACGTGGGTGTAACGACCTATATCAGAACACCTTTACTTAACCCTTTTTTTTGCGGTTGGTAAATCATCAAATGACTCCTCCCGTTCTGGGCAGAGCGGAAGAGAGTGTCAGACTTGTACTGACCAAAACCTATCCATGTTCCTTCCTTGCCCTTTGTGTTCCAGGGCCGCGGTATCTCTTTCGAACAGTCCCGCAGTGCACTACTTAACCCTACGGGTAGTTCAAGCCTAATGAAAATTATTTAAACTGTTTTTTATAAATGTAAACAAATAAAATAACACTAATGATGAATTCTTACAGCATTCCCTACACAACCATAAATATTGCTTTTCCCATAAAAAAACAACGATCCAAAACACCCGTGACGTCATTAACAGAGGTACTAAAATCCAATAATTAAACTTCCCAAAGATAAGCCGAATCTCGAGAACGGCGCATTAAACGAGGCATTACTTTAATTTCTAATGTCTAATCTTATTCAAATAACGTATTATAACGTCATTTGGAATTCGCGTGTAGAGAGTAGATAAGCCAAAATCAACATTTCCTCCGCATTTTGATGCAAAAGCGAGAACAATTACAAAAGTTGGGTCCGTATTGTTGGAGGTGGTGTTTTGGTATTTGCGGATAATCGCTACGATTAAACGCATGGGATTTGGTGGACAGTTCGTTTATGTTATACAAGAAATTAGATTTGTTTATATTCTGAGTCATTCTTGTAGCGTAATTTCGGCGTTTGTGTCATTCAACCGAATACGTCGGAACGTAAAATCAGCCGCGTAACTTCGGCATAGTGTGTTTAGACAATTAGAAGTGGTGTAAATACTCTGGTTTACTCTCAACTTGACCCGCTACGAACTGATAAAAATCTTCGATCGTATTTTTTTTTAAAGGCTGGATATGTACTGACACCCGTCAGCAGGCGAATATCAAGTCCCACTACGTGTAAATTCTCACCCTTCTCGCACCATACAACTCCCTCAGGCAACGTCTTAGTTAAATGATAGGCTTGTAACACAGCCTGCGGGCTGCGGGACTGTTCGAAAGAGATACCGCGGCCCTGGAACACTAAGGGCAAGGAACGAACATGGATGGGTTTTAGTTAGTACAATTCTGACACTCCCTTCCGCTCTGCCCAGAGCGGGATAAGTCTTTTGATGATTTCCCCTAAAAAAATAAAACAGCCTGAAATCAACAATATACTAGCAAATCTACCTGCGTTGCATGATCAGTCTATTATTTCCTTTTTTTTTATCTTTTACTATTCAAAGCGCACGGTTAAAAATTTTACATAACTTAAAAATACCACACCAATCATCGTGGGTTTAACAGTGGTATGCCAGACACGGCAACTCGGTGCCACAATATTATTTGTGTGAATTGAATGAGAATGTTTAGTCCTAGGATATGCCGTTTTTCCGCACGATATATTCTTTAACTATTTTACGAGAAGTGGGTAATGATTTACATCAAATAATGCGCCTGGTTCGGTTGCCCACGACGTATAAACTGAACCAGCACTGATCGCTGCTCGTTGCTGGCATCAGCTGCTGCCTGCATACATACATTTAAATACTATCACTCATTGCAAAGAAATAATATCCTACATTATTGCAATGCTTCACTAAAGTTCATTCACATCACTCAGCAGATGAATGAAAGGGAATTATTAAGTGAGTTGTTTGTTTTTCACTATTTGTTTTCTGGTCGCTAAATGTATTGCGGATTATACTGAGAAGCAAAGAATTGCTGTAGACTTAGCTTGCCATTTGTTAAAAAAAAAAATGAAGCTTTTATTTTTGTCTGCCGAATGTGCCAGTATTAATTTCTGTTGATTTGAATTTGAGGTTTATTAAGTTTTGTATGTGTCAAGTTGTCTTAAATTTTCTTAAAGTCTCATCATCATCATCATCAGCCTATAATGTTCCCACTGCTGGGACACAGGCCTCCTCTCTATGAGAGGGAATGGGCTATAATCCACCACGCGGGCCCAGTGCGGATTGGTAGATGTCACATGTCTTCGAATTTTTGGTTCTAGGACATGCCGGTTTCCTCACGATGTCTATTAAATGTTAATTTGGAAAAGTGTATATTAAAGCACTTTGTATCAATTTAGGATATTATCAATAAAAATATTGCGGGATTTCACTGCCATTTCTTTGTCTTGCACTGTTATATTTGTGTTTGAATTATATTTTTTCAAGCATTAACAGGCGGGGGATATTAAATTGAATAAACAATTCTCATGCATCGAGTGTTATAATAACACGTAGGTACGACCCACATCAGTGGTAATAAAACTAGTATAAGCTCCGGCCTCTTTAGCTAACCTGGTGTAGGTAACCTTTTTTTTTGTTTCCGGTGTGGAAAATTCTCATGGATGTCCTCCACCCTTGGGCGGGCGGAGTGGTCTGTCAGACTCGACTGACTAAAAACCACCCGGTCTTCCTTTCCCACACTTACACCGGGGATCATGAGAACTAGTGCGCCTTCCAGGATCCTCGGCTGGTGCCAGCCTGCGTTTACGGGTCTCCTCAAGTCCGCAGGAGGAGTGAGGTGTACTCCCTCCGCGACGTCCTTTAGAAGGTGCGCGCGGAACACTACGCGCCACCGCCTCGGGTCCAGTTATATGCGGCGAACGTCCCCAAGTCCGCCGCCCCTCTGAACACATTTAGGGAAACTGGAAGAGGGCGTAGTTCGCTCGGCACGTCTGCTGTGGGTCGGGAGAGTGGTCTCGACCTTCCTAAACCTTTCCGCAGCCTCCTTCTGTGATATGACGGTTTCACAGAAGGAGATCACCGCATCCCGGCGTAGGTAACCCTATGCCAGGTAAGCTAAACTAAATTCAAGGTTAAAAGTCTTACAATAGACCGACATACGGACAACAAAATTAAATATTGGTGACTCTCTTTGAGTGGTGTAAATATTATCTTACGCTTGGCTGTACACTATATGGCAAAATAATGCTACAAATGTAACAGCCACCTGTCATAATTTCTGTTCTAAATGCTTTGATCTCCCGTATTGCAGCCAAGTTTAGTAATCAGGTCGTTATTTGCGTCCATTGTACTAATGAACACACTCATTTGCTAAAGCAAACATTGGATCAACTCCTTCAGCCATGAAATACCTAGACAAGCTGTGGTTTTCATCACAGGAACTCAAGGGTATTAAGGGCTCTAAGGGGATATTATATTCAAATAATATTATAATTAAGCCATACGTCGGATGGAAGTTACCACAAGCAAAAAATATTTAGAGAGTTTGATTTTTTTTTTAATCAGTGGGCATTGGAACTAATTCATCTTCTCTCTCTTTATGAAATCTAGAGCAAAATATGATCGTGTTTCTAGACTCAATCGTTGAGGTTGTGTCGCCTGAGTTTGTAACTGAATTCAAGATTTTGATCAAGTAGAATACGTTCTTCAAGCTAGTACAATAACCGAACCGATTCGCACGGCACCAATGCAAGATTCAGAGGATATGGCACGACCGCGGTGAAAACGAAACTTAAATACGTCGATTTCAAAATTAAAAATACTCGTTACACATCAAATAAAAGGTGTAAACAGACTCTTAACGAAGCCGAATGGCACTTGTTCTCCCCGTCATTGCGATCATTTTTTTGTTCTAGACCTTACCTGGGAACCTTTTAGTTACGGAGATATTGGGGGTCAAAGTTCCAACTTTTTCACAAGTTTAAAAAAAAAACATGTTTTTAATGTAAGATTTTTACTTTAAACACATCCAGGACCCCCTTACTATTCAATCCATCCATCAGCACAATATTTTGAGTGCATAACATTGAGTCCTACAGTAAAACGTGATTTTTCAGCCCAAAAAAAAAAGTCGTTTCCCAGCACTCATTTTTGCGTAAAGTTTGATGTACATAATGCTTGGTTAACGGCTTCGTGAAGAGTCTGTTTACACCCTGTATTCTCATTATTTTAAGAATTTATTCTTCTCTATGGATGACATGGATTGTTCTTGTTGCAAACAATGTACATATCTAAAATGCTGGAGTGTAATTGTATTTTAGACTCAAACATCGGCGTATTTACGTTATGTTTACACCGCGCGCTAGTGCAAGGGTTTCGCGTACCTTAGGTAAAATACTGTTATCCAGTAACTGCTTGCCAATTCCGCGACACGGAATCAAGTAATGAACATAACATAACATAACATCACGCCTGTAATCCCCGTAGGGTTAGGCAGAGGTGTACCTAATAGTACACCCACATTTCGCCAGTTATGTTTTAAGCCCCATGTAATAGGGGGCGAGCCTATTGCCATCAGCCGGGCACAAATCCAGGCTCCGTGGCTGCTACTGAGAAATTCCTGATGGAAAACCCAATAGCACTTTGCCCGACCTGGGAATCGAAACCAGGACCTCATACTCAGCAGTCGCGCTTGCAACCACTCGACCACCGAGGCAGTCGATATACTTAGTTAATTTAGAAAAAGCAGACAGAAAACTATTTCTGACCGTATTTAAATTAATCTTGTAACAAGACGCCAATTAATCCGTTGACTGGAAAATTTCAAGCATAAATAACTCACATAATAATTTAACATAATACGCATGAAAACAAATACACAAAAATGTTTAGTTCGCGTGACATTTTTAATCAGTATCTACATTTAATTACGTACGTCTATTATTGTTGTTGAATGTACCAGTAATCAATCATGTCGTATGGGCGTGCCTTCTCATACAAATTGTTAAAAATGGTTTTATCATAATGTCGAGCCTTTTGGGTATTACACGGGTTATCGCGTTATGGGGTGAAAGGAAAAAGATCCCATTTGTAAGGGGAGAAATTAAGAAGATTGGGGTATAATAAGATTAAAAACCGAAGGAGATGACCGATTGATGGCTTGGATTCTTGCTTTTGTTAGTCAAAGGTTAGTAATTAGTCATTAGAACGAAACCCTGGATGTAACAGATATTAAATTTCGAGAAAGTTTTTTATTACAATTATAGTGTTAATACGTACGTATTTTGACGTAGAGTAGCAAACGACTTTCATTGACAGGCTCGGGAGCTTTGTGGATTAAATTAGTAATTTGATTACCAAGATTTCTGCGAGTTAATAATTACTACTATTATCTCTATTTATTTTAGTTTGCCTGCATCTTTAAACTTAAGTGTATAATAATAATATTTCTTGATAATAAACAAAAGAAGAACACTAAGAAACACTACACTGCGCTCCATTACTCAAGTTGCATAATGTTGGAGAAAAAACCGCCAAGCTGAATTGGGAGTGGGCTGGCCACGTAGCACGAATGCGCTCAGAGAGATGGGCAACGATCGTCACCCTCTGGACGCTTGTCGGTGGAAATCACCGTCGAGGTAGACCGCGGCGCAGATGGTTTGACAATCTGATCTCGTTTGCGGGCCGAACATGGCCAGATATCGCACAGGACAGAGAGGTTTGGAAGGAGAAAGGGGAGGCTTTTGCTCAGCAGTGGGACACACAAACAAAAACGGACAAAAAAAATGGTTAGGTGTATTGAGCGTTCACACCATAAAACGCCTGGCGTACAAAAGATGCCTGGCAGCTTTGGTGGGTAAGCTCCAGAGCGCGTATTAACGTTGCTGATATGCCCAGCAGCTTTGCTGTCTAGGCTTTATTATCCAAAGTTCAAGAAGACTCAGGTAAATTACGCGTGGAGTTCACTGGTGTGAGTTGACTTTTAAGATATCCTATTGCATTATAGGTCAAGTAATGATCTAACCGTAAAATAAAGATTCCATGACCTAAACAGCTTTCAATAAACCAGAAGCCGAACCCATTTGAGGAACCATTACCTCTATCAACTAAAAACTATCAGACATTTCAGCAATCCACCTGAAACTCAATAAATCTTCTTTAAACGTAATTTAAATCCACTTATATCAGTAACATTACTTGCAATATAACTTCAGGAGTGCACGCCCATTCCGTGTCCAATCTATAACGACCCACAGAAACTAACGTGACCCAATAAAAGTACCACCACAAATTCATATTCTACAAACCTAGAACTTTAAGCAAATTTAAACTTTACCACCCTGCAATAAGAAATCAAATTTCTTATGCGACCTCATAATTTTTCAATCGTCAAAGGATCATGGGCATTTTTCTGGGCTTAATACCAACACAATCGTAACTTATGATTAGGACTACAATTCATTCTAAAACAACAAGTACCTAAGTCGTCGGGGAACTGCAGAAATAGACACACTTGTATTATGACGCCTTTCCTGTATTTAGCCAAAGATTTGACGTGTATTTGTACATGCACGGTGGTACATGGAGAACTTATTATAAGCTTCGATTTGAGAAATATTTCGTTGGACTTACGCCCATTTTGACCAAGACCCTTTTATTATAAGCCTGTAAAATACTTTATAATTATTCAATGTTGAAACTGAATGTTTTATGATTGTATATAAATGTATAATTAATTCTACTAATTTATAAATATACATTCGATGGATTAGCTGTTTCCGTTTAATTAAAATAAATTAATAATTTTATTTTGATACGCATGTAAACTCACCCTGCTTGACTAATCCCTGGAGACTAATTAATAATTAACGTTAGAATTAATAATGATTTTCATTTTTGTAGACACGCAATGTTTTTAGCGAGAGTCTTATTTCGTAATAAGATTTTACCTCCATGTTATTTTTAAACTTTTGACTTCTATCATGTTTTAAGCATCAAAGATTTAAAAACTAGCAAAAGCTACTTCGTGCGATTTATTTTTTTTATTTATAAACCATTTAAAGTTAACACTTGTACTAGACGGAAGTTCAGGAGTGCCTCGTTGGTCTAGTGATCGCAAGCGCGACTGCTGAGCATGAGGTCCTAGGTTCGATTCCCAGGTCGGGCAAAGTATTATTTTTTGGGTTTTTCCATCAGGTATTTCTCAGCAGCAGCCACGAAGTTTGGATTTGTGCCCGGTTGTTGGCAATGAGCTCACCCCCTATAACATAGGACTAATGGGGAAATGTGGGTGTACTATTTATTAGGTACACCTCTGCCTAACCCTTTGCGGATTACAGGCGTGATATTATGTTATGTTGAGGTTCACAAAACACAACAGATAACCATTATTTTCTTAATGTGACGAGTTCCCAAAACCCGAACTCCATATTTTTTTTACTCAACAAAGTAATGCCTACTAAAAAGTCTCAAAAACTTAAACATCAACTTTTCTCGTTAAAAGTTTCTAAGTGAATAATAAAATAGACCTTTTATTGGTGACGCGCCAAATTTTCTCTTGATTGAAGACCAGACATGAAGTTTTTTTCCATTTGAATTATTTTAGGTCGGCATGTCCCGATAGCTTTCTGCTGTGGGAATCAATTTGCATAATTATCGAGTTTTAATTAAAGGCAGTGTAAATTTATATGTGCTAATAGAGAGTTTATTTAATTCAGTGAAAATCGTGGTGGATGGGAATTAAAATCAGTCTGTTCAAATTTGTAAAGTAAGGGATGAAGTCTCCATACAGGGTGTAAACAGACTCTTCACGAATCCGTTAACCAAGCGTTATATACATCAAAATAAGTAACTTTACGCAAAAAATATTGCTGGGCAACAACATTTTTTTTTGGGGTGAAAAATCACGTTTTACGTCATGACTCCATGCAACACATTCAAAACATTGTGCTGATGGATGGATTGAATAGTACGGGGGTCGTGAAGGTGTCTTAAATAAAAGAAAAAACATTAAAAACATGTATTTAAAAAAAAAACTTGTGAAAAAGTTGGAACTTTGGCCCCCAATATCTCCTAACTAGAAGGTGTGGTCTAGAACAAAAAAATGATCGCAATGATGGGTAGAACAAGTGCCTTTCGGCTTCGTTAAGAGTCTGTTTACACCCTTTATTTGTATATGGCTTGAAGTTTATAATATTCATCACTTAACGCGTTGTGATCTTAGCCTGGTCGTGTATATCTCTCTATTGTGACCTAAAGGGTGTAAAAAGACTCTTCACGAAGCCGAAAGGACCTCATGCTCAAAACTCGCGCTTGCGATTTGCGACCACTGGACCAACGAGGCAGTCTGTAGAAATAAAATATGTTCAGGAATGGTAGCTTAACAGTACTATCAAGTTATATTTGAAATTGACCATGTATGTACCTCGGATTAAAATAAATTGAGAAAAAAACAACGTGAGTGAAAACCACGAACCTCATTGTTGACGTCTTTATATTATCGAGTTTATGAGAGCTGGTTATCGACAAACACGTATATCGATAAAACTGTGTTTGTTCATGCTGTAGATACAGTTAACAGTTTTATTTTAGTTGTATTGTACATATTGGTTGTTAAAGGGAATCGTTGGGCATGGTATGTGATGAGGAGGGACGAAACGTACGAGGCATAATGGAAGAAGAAAACGTGTCTTCTCAAGTGATATGGGACCAGCACGTGTAGCGTGACCACCGTAGAAATGGGTTTTGTCGACGGAAGAATCGACAAATTCAAACTCAAAAATGACAGATCAACAAAAGAAATCTGTAATTTTGTCGATTCTTTCGTCTACAAAACCCATTTCTACGGTGGTTTTGCTACGCATTCAGGGCAGAAAGACGATGTTACAATTACAATTATACCTAAAAAGGATGATTCTTTGTGAAGACTTTCACCGTCTGGTCTTTGTCAAATTGATTAGGGGAAGCAATGACTTGACTTGCGCAGCCTGTCGCGTCATCCTGTTCTCCGGTTTCCGCATTCAGTCTGACCAAATTCAAATTCAATTCAACATACCTAGTTACAAAAAGTGAAAACCTGCTGGGGATCGAACTCGCGAACCACGATTATTATTTTTGGAAATCTTATAGCATTAAAAAAAACTGAATAAATACAAAAATTATTATTCTGGCTGAGACTCGAACTTGTAAACTACTGTTCACAACGATGGCGGGCGACCGCTGATCCGCCAGGCCACTTACATCGTTGACAATTGTTCTGAAATTGCGGTTCTATTATAATACATGTTATGACAGTTGTCAGTTGTCAAACAGTTGAAGAATATGGACATAGTGCTCATCCCCCTAATATTAGCGCAATAATATAATATAGCCTATGTTTTATTCCAGACTATAATCTATCTATCCCTACTGCCTATTAAAGGAAGTCGGTTGATCATCTACAGGGTGTAAACAGACTCTTCACGAAGCCGTCAACCAAGCATTATGTACATCAAACTAAGTAACTTTACGCAAAAATTAGTGCCGGGAAACAACTTTTTTTATTGGGCTGAAAAATCACGTTTTACGGCAGGACTCAATGTAACGCACTCAAAACATTGTTCTGATGGATGGAATGAATATTAAGGGGGCCGTGGAGGTGTTCAAAGTAAAAATCTTACATCAAAAACACGTATTTAAAAAAAAAGTTGTGAAAAAGTTGGAACTTTGACCACCAATATCTCCGTAACCAGAAGGTTCCCAGGTATGGTCTAGAACAAAAAAATGATCGCAATGACGGGGAGAACAAGTGCCTTTCGGCTTCGTTAAGAGTCTGTTTACACCCTTTATATCAACTTAGACATAATCCAACTATTGTTTTTAACGTTACCCCTAATTTTATATAATTATTTTCATGAGTGACAAATGTCGTTAATTTCTCCACATCACGGGCATGACCATTTTTCACGACCAAATGAATTAAAACACATTTTGTTATTCAGTTTATAATGAAAAAGAATGTGACAATTCCTACTAAAAGGGTGTAATGTACGACCCGGAAGTTTTAGGGGAATCGCGTGCCGCGGGTTCATTGACCGATTAGGTGAATCGTGTGATGTCATAGTTTGTGTAATGGTCTTACTTTGTAGCCTCGCATTGTGTTGAGCTGGAAAGGGATTGTTTTGTTCGTTATGCAGAAAAACAACATTTATTACTTATATTTTTTTTTATTATTTCTATTTCTTTTACTATTATTATTTCTTTATTTATCTTTATACATATTCATTACATTTTTAAATATATATATATATATATATTTTTTTTTTTTTTGGAACGCGTTACACCAAAGATGAAACCAGATGTTCCTACTATCAACTCATAAAACAAATTCTAATAGACACAAACAATTAAATAGTAAACTCGCGCGGTTATTACGTAACATCTTACAATGGCAAAGCAAATTAATTTTGACAGCTAAATATATTCCGAATCATTTCAGATTTCGATTGGAACTCTGTTATCTACAGACAAGAACAAAGGAAAAAACCCTTATCTTTATTTATCCCTTATCTTTTTTTTTTTACCCTTATCTTTGATTGGCCTGTTGGTCTAGTGGTTAGTGACCCTGACTGCTAGGACGGAGGTCGTGGGTTCGATTCCCACACAGGACAAATCTTTGTGCGATGAGTACGATTATTTGTTCTGTATCTGGGTGTAAATTTATCTATAATATGTATGTATTTAGAAATATATAAGTATGTTTATCAGTTGTCTGGTTGCCATAGTACAGGCTCTGCCTAGTTTGGGATCAGATGGCGGTGTGTTGGTTGTCCCAAGATATTATTATTATTATTTATTATTATTTATGATTCTCTTGACCTGATGCCAACACATTTGGTCGGCGCAGCATGTCTTTCAGCTCGATGCCCCCCTCTTCGACCCCCTATTCTGCAAATGTCATCTTTCTCATAGACTATCATCGGTTTTAATATAAAAATATTTTTGTACGGATCAGAGTGGACACGATATAGGGAAATGGCTTTTCTATAAATTCTGCATTCATCATGTAATACATAATGACTGATTTATTTTTACAGCGTTAATAAACATAATATTAATGTGGTTTCGACCCCTGAACTAGGACATTTTGTATAACTGGGGTCGAGGTTTCTCCGGTTACATAAGTCTGAATGTGGAAGCTTAGACAGTAGGTATAACTTACTGCAACTATAAAGGGTATAAAAAACTCTTTACGAAGCCGACAGGCACTTGTTCTCTCCGTCATTGCGATCATTTTTTTGTTCTAGACCATACCTGAGAACCTTCAAGTTACGGAGTTATTGGGGGACAAAGTTCCAACTTTTTACAAGTTTTTAATTTATTTTTTTATACGTATGACACCTTCACGACCCCCGTACTATGCAATCCATCCATCAGTACAATGTTTTAAATGCCTTACATTGAATCCTTCCGTAAAACGTGATTTTTCACCCCAAAAAAAGTCATTTCCCAGCAATAATTTTTGCGTAAAGTTACTAAGTTTGATGTACAGAATGCTTGGTTGCCGGCTTTCGTAAAGGGTCTGTTTACACCCTGTAGAAATTGACATAACCTTCCAGAAAAAGATAAAGAAAATATAATAAACTAGCGACCCGCCTCGGCTTCGCACGGGTGCAATGTAAATATAAACCTTCCTCTTGAATCACTCTATCTATTAAAAAAACCCGCATCAAAATCCGTTGCGTAGTTTCAAAGACCTAAGCATACATAGGGACAGACAGACAGCGGGACGACTTTGTTTTATACTATGTAGTGAAGATAGATGTTCAGACGAGTTCATATCACTTGCCAGCTATCCAACGTATGAATGAACTTATATAAAGCAATAATACTATTACGTTTTCCTAGTAAAATAATTCCAATTAAGAACGATTAATATCACATTTTCAATATTGTTTGGTCATCTAATCCCCGCTGCTGTCGTTCGGCGAACTGATTATCTGACATGGGAAAATAATATTAATTACTATATACCGTAATAACGTAATACTCTACGAATTACGTTGCAAAGGAACTAAATATAGTGGCATTTGTTGATTGTTCAAAATAAATAAAGCTTCAATTCAAGCTTTCTAACGTTAATTAAGAATTTGACCATCAATTCGAGTTGTACTCTGTTTGTAATTCACTTATAATTCGAAAGACACGTGGCGCCATCTATGAGCAAAAGAACGTTATTGTTGTTTTCCTCGGGAACAGTACTTTTTTTCGGGACGAAAAGTACCCAATGTCTATTTCTGTACACTTGACAATTCATACGCAAAATTTCAGGATGATCGGATCAGTGGTTTAGGCGTGAAAAGGTAACAAACAAACCTAATTTCGCATTTAAAATATTAGTAAAAAATAAACTCTAAAAAAGTGTGTGTGTGTACTTATGTACACGCGTTAGAAGTCATACTTCTTTTTAAAAAAAAAAATCTGTCGCCTTATCTCAATATACACCCTGAAGTTAGCTTGGTGTCAGATATGGACAACCCTAGGTCCAGCAGAAGATTAAAAATAAAAAACCTAGGCTTGTCAATATCTGACACTAAGCTAACTTCAGGGTGTATGTTGACTAGCTTACTTCACGATGTAGGTTTTTGGTGTCGGTGTGCGCGCCCGTCGTAAAAAATACTCTCATCATTTTTCCCTAACGCGCCAAAAGAAGTATAACTTCAAAAAGGAAGCTCGAGTCATTCACCATTCATTCTATGAAATTCCATACTGCAAAGCATACTTATTAGCAACGTAACTGCATTATCGGATTGGGATCATCTAGTGAATGTTGTGTTTGACGACATGGTTGGCGCACTAGCGACGCGCAGTGCATCAGGCATTGCGCGGCGCGGGTTTGATCCCCGCATGGAACAAATAGTTTGTATGACCTTCAGGTAGTTATTCCGGGTCTGGCTGTGTATGTATGTGAATTTAAATGTTTCTAAACGCACTCAAGATACAGGTTAAATTCCTAGTGTGGGGCAAATCTCTTTAAAAAAATAAGTTTGAGATTTTATCGATTCATTGAATTTCGGTCGATCGCTGTCAACCAGTCAATAATTGACACAAAACATAAAATCTTTCTCGATCAATAAACACAATGCTGGTACTATGCAATAAATTTATATCTTATTATTATCGTTGTCTTGGATTAGCCGCCACAATTTTTTTCGTTTTACCACGTGTTTTTTAAATATTTTTATATCATTTCTTAAAACCGAATCGGACATCAGGCGACAATCGCTTTTGAACTGTTTTTCTACCGCAAGCTTTATGGTAGCTTACATTATTTTTGTCAGTTAGGTACCATACGTTTTCAATCGTCGTCCTCATTGATAGAATGTCAGTTTGTCTACGGCCCCAGAAGACCCGAAAAACAAAAATTCCACATGTCATTTCTCCCAACCACAACAAACTGCTGGATCCGTAATTCAGTAACGACCACGTTATATGGACGAAACGGGCCTATTACTCAGCTCACCCAATTTCGAACATAAAAAGGCAATCCAAGATAAAATATCTCGAATTTTATTGTTTTCTCGAAACAGTAGAAACAAACCGACATTAGAATAAAAGTAGACGTTCGCCTAGGTCTCGCCGTAGACGATATTATTCGAGCGAAGAATGTCGGAAATCTTGAAAGCTTCCGATCGCTACACGAAAGCCCTGAGAATGCCTCCAATCTGACTGAGTGCTCTAGCGGGTTCATATTGCCTCCCAATGACTGGCTCTTTCTATATATAATTTTGAATGTGAATTTCTCCGTGGATATTCAAGCCAATTTTACGGAGAAAGGAAAGCACGGATCCTTATTGACTTACGTTGTAAAGGACGGATAGGCTTTATATTTTTAAATGCTCATAGAAAAATGAAATGTCCGCTACCAATGTATTTGTCAATTAGGGATTAAAAAATAAATTAACGTTCGATTATTACCAATATATAAGGTCCCATTAAAATAGATGGACAAACTTTTAGAAATCATTCAGACCACCAAAATAAGGACAA
The DNA here is from genome assembly GCA_950005105.1 of Lycophotia porphyrea. Classification (NCBI taxonomy): domain Eukaryota; kingdom Metazoa; phylum Arthropoda; class Insecta; order Lepidoptera; family Noctuidae; genus Lycophotia; species Lycophotia porphyrea. Next base: position 2,201,596 of record OX465392.1, read on the forward strand.
TGGAAAAAAAAATAAGAACAACGCATTTGATAAATTTCAAGAAAAAAAAACACAGCTAACGAAAATGCACTAAAAATACCGGTAATTTTTTATTTTAGGTCAAAATAATATCTCTTTAATCAGTGTTTTTTTTGCTTGGATATCTTTGGTTAGACGTACTGAACGCTGTGTTAAAATTGACCATCCATTTTATTGGGATCATATAAGTACCTATTCGTTAGTTTTTCTATCAGTGAAATAAAGTGATTAATGAGTGTTGATATCAACTGTATGCAATTAAAATATAAATAAGAATATTTCAATGTGAATTTAAGTAATTACAGGCATTTGATAATGTAATAGTGCGCGATTTGACTAGCAAGAGCAAGTAATTGAGTTCAATAAAACTTGGTAAATTGATTAAATATTATGTTATGATTAAATATTTTCAAGTTCACTTAAATTAAAATTTAAACCATTAAAATTATATGTTTAGCAAATAGTTAAAAGTAAGAATAAACATCGTCCATCATTGGCTAAAAATGGCGCGCTTTCCCCCTCTTTGGTAACGTAGACACAGAGCTGTCTAGTAAATTGAATATTGTTTTGGAGCTAGTCTTTTTGTAACCGCCGAGCTGTACAGTTCAAATAAAGTGTTTAGTGAAGTCACAGTGTCTTTCCTTTCACAGCAGACGCATTCGGTAGCAATAAATTGACATTGAAAACCATATCAAAAATATGTAATACCAAAATAGCCAAGTATCTAGTTTTTTATTTCAGAAAAAAACCTTTTGTCCTCAGGCTAAACTGATACAAATCCTGCGCAGCATGTGGAATGAAACTCATATGCATGCATGCATAATCAGCCTATAATGTTCCCACTGCTGGGACACACGGCCTTCTCTCTATGAGAGGGAATGGGTCATGGGCAACCTGCACTGGGCCACGCAGGCCCAGTGCAGGTTGGTAGATGTCACATGTCTTAATTTTTTTTGGTTCTAGGACATGTCTGTTTCCTCAAGATGTTTTCCTTCACCGTTTAAAGAGCAGTGGTGATGAAATATATTACACAAAGTAATGCGCATGCCTGGGTTCGAACCCACGACTTGCTGTTTGTATGTCGGGGCCACCACCACCAGGCCACCGCTGCTCTCCTTCACTTGCTTCGATTATATTATCAACTAACTTTTATGACGGTTTTTAGGCAGGAGCTTTACTTCTAATCAGTAAGTACCTCGATGACCGAACTTCGCTCGCTTTTGTTTCGAACACGTCTTTTTCTAAAAATGAAACCTAGCTAGATCGATTTGTCGCCCCCAAAACCCCCAGCATACTAAATTTCATGAAAATTGTTAGAGCCGCTTCCGATATTCAGATTATAAATATACAAGAATTGCTCGTTTAAAGTAATAGATAGATTCCGATCCTGCGTGAAAATAGCCTGTTTGAACAGTCCATTAGTGCACAATGATGCTGTAATAAGCCACGATACTATATCCAATAACAAACTGTCTTATCTCATCACTCAATAAACAGCCAAGGATACTATCCTTACAAGGAAATTCCATTTCCGTTACAGTCGCCTTTGATCGCGGCCATTGTAATCTTCCCTCATATCTTTCGAGAATTTGTTCAAACACGTATGGTATTATTGTCGGAAAAAAGAAAAATGTTCAAGAAAAATGCCATAGCAAGGAGATGCTTATATCAATTCTCTTGAGATGTCTTAAGTCGCCTGTCAGACTGTCTTCGTGGAATCGACTGGCTTATTTTTTTTAAACCTCACCTTCAATACGTGCGGTGTTACTGTTGGTAAACTATCTCTCTTTTATTTTCATGTGGTTAGTGCCTAACCTGGTGTCAGAGTTTGTAAAGGCCCCCATGGGGTTCTGAGTTCGCTTTTCATGTCGTCGAGAAATATCTCTTGGTTTGGTTCTTCCGCGATGTTTTCCTTCACCGAAGCAAGTGATTATACAATACGCACATGAATCCTAAAAATCAGACACACTATTTATGAAGGCTACTAAGACAGCTTTTCAGGGCAATTCAATTTAGTTTTAACTCCGCCAACAATAGCAACATGCAGCGTCACCCTTTCATCAGCAAAAATATGATTACGTAGACGGTGCGCCATAGTGGAACACCCAAACTATATAACATTATTTTCTTTTCGTCTATACCGCGTGCAAGTGTTGACTCGTCGAGCGCTAGGACGCTAATCAATTAGCCACTCCTAACAACAATAATACCTATAACATTGGCCATATTTTCCATACATTTTTCAGAAGGAAAGTATAGGTAATCATTTTTTAAATTGTCTGTGGAAATTATATTCAATAAAAAACATGGACGACGCGGATACAACTACTCAGGTACTGATAAACCTGAATATGCCGAGTACCTCATATGCGCCAATATACATCTTCTTTTCCCCAAACACTAATATAATAAATATTCCCAAGGATAGTTGGACAATAGTCATATTTTGGGATTCAAATTAAATACCCTTCGATATATCATGCCCTTCGGGTGGGATTTACGATTTCATTTCGTCGGCTTATTGACTGCGTCGGGTTATTAAATAAGGTCACTACTCCTTAATCCGACTCTGAACTAGTAGCACGGAGTATTTGCTAATAGAGGCAATGCGGGACTTTTGTGCCGAGCTCCCGGGATACTTTCGTTTGTATGTGTGGGTGTACTGAAGCGTGCGTATGAAAGAGTGGTGCGGGCTTTGATACAGCTGTGGTGGTCGGAAAATATACAAGGTGTAAACAGACTCTTCACGAAGCCGTCAACCAAGCATTATGTACATCAAACTAAGTAACTTTACGCAAAAATTTGAGCTGGGAAATGACTTTTTTTTTTGGGCTGAAAAACCACGTTTTACAATAGGAGTCAATGTAACGCACTCCAAAACATTTTGCTGATGGATGGATTAAATAGTAAACGGGTCCTGGAGGTGTTTAAAGTAAAAATCTTACATTAAAAACATGTATTTAAAAGAAAACTTGTAAAAAAGTTGGAACTTTGACCCCCAATATCTCCGTAACTAGAAGGTTCCCAGGTATTGTCTAGAACATAAAATGATCGCAATGAAGGGGAGTACAAGTGTCCTTCGGCTTGGTTGAGAGTCTGTTTACACCCTATAAGATTAAGTGCTTTAGTTTTAATCTACATTCTGTTCGATTTGTCTTGAAATATGTATATAATTAACTCCTGAATATTCCATTCCACCTTTTTGTCGTGACGAATGTGTAATTAAGTTAAATGAGGTTCGATCAGAACTATGCTATCTTGTGCTAAGAGACAGAGACAATACATCATTTAGTCCGCCTATGTACGATTTGAGTAAAAATCATCAAATTCCTAACTATAACATTATAGCTTACTTGTTCGTGGTAGCACTGGAACAAACATAACATAACATCACGCCTATAATCCTCGAAGGGTTAGGCAGAGGCGTACCTAATAGTACACCTACATTTCGCCAGTTATGTTTAAGTCTCATATAATAGGGGGCGAGCCTATTGGCATCAACAGGGTATGAATCCAGACTCCGTGGCTACTATTGAGAAATTCCTGATTGAAAAACCTAATGACAATTTGCCCGACCCGGGAATCGAACCCGGGACCTCATGCTATTGCGACCACTAGCCGAACGAGGCAGCTGTAAGAATATAGTGGGATAGAATACTTTTTATTGTGTACACCATAATTATAAATTACAGGTATAAAGTCAAATCAATTGAGTCATCAGCCAACATTCCATCAGTGGTAAAGAAATGTAGGTGGGCGGTCCATCCTCATGGCAACATAACTGCGATCAGTAATCTGCCTGCCAATTAGGATTATGTTCAAAATTTATGTTTATTGGCTAATTCAATTGAAGCCTTTTATAATTTAGGTAATCTCTCAATAAAGACCAACGTAGGTTACTTTTGCAATATTTACCCACAAAAAGAGATATCATTTTATAACTTTTCGACCGCAAGGTATCAAATAAATACGTCCTTAACGTTTATTCCCCCGACGCCATTACGACACTAGTAGCAAACTATAAAAAAAATAAGTTGTTACTAAAAGCGATGCTTTCGGCGGCATGTTATTGAGAATATCGTCAGTTCTGTCACGAACCCATTACTGATTCCGTTGAGGTCTCGACTTAAGTACCTCTGAGAAAGACTTTACTACTTGATCCCGAGTTTAAGTTTCAGCATCCCGTGTTTTCTACTATCCTTTTATATTAACGTTTCTTACATTTTGAGACATCAAAGAACCTGTGTTTTGATACTTGCTTTGAATTGGCTAGTTTGTTGTCATGGGAGGTTATATATATTTACACCGAAATCTAATTTTTTCTTTCAGTATTTTTTTTGATAATAGCATCTTGCAGCTCAGCCTAGGAGGCTGGCTACTGCTTAGCCGGTCTATTCCTGTGGATACTTTGAAGTTAAGGCCTCCAGCAGTTTTACTTTACTGTTTCAGTTTTATAGAAATCAAAGCTTATGAACTTAATCTTATTAATTTAATCGTGTTGTAAGTTTGAAGACGATTATACTTTATACATTACTATGTACTACATTTTATAGGGTGACTGGTAAATGATCGATACATATACACGTGATTGTACTCATGATAACAAACAACTTTCCCGAAGAAACATTTTTTATACTTTTAATTTCGCAACGATGTAAACATGTAGGTACCTACACTGGTTACGTACACTGATAACTAGCTAACTTACCAGCTGTACGGGTGCTCTGCCTACCACTGTTGCACGGTACGATAGTAATGATAGGTCACAGGCGTGCACGTGCGAATTTTATCCGGCTGCTGTGTTATTGTGATAGAAGTGAATGACTATTTAAAAAAAATGTTTCTTTGGGAAAGTTGTTTGTTATCATGAGTACAATCACGTGTTTAATTATCGGTCACTATTTACCAGTCACCATATATTAAACGAATTAAAAATAGATCTAAAATAATAATAAAAAGCTAGGACAGTAAAGTAGGTAAATACCTGCATATTAAATACGACGACAATAGGACCCTAATTCGTCAAAGTACTGCTAAGCATCGCTGTCCTCCGGGAATACTCGGAAGACTTTCAGTAGAGTCAAAACCCGAGTCCGTCCAATATTACGCGAAAACATCCCACCAAAAATCCGTATTCTAAAACCTTCTCCTTAATCCGGAACCCCTGAATTGCAACATCATACATATTTATAAACATATTTAGTCAAGTAATACCCCAACTTTTACCAACTTCGCCCGGACTTAGCCGAAAATCCGCGGACGTTTGCCAGAGATAAAAAAAAACTTCTGCCCGTATTAAAATAATAAATACGGCAAGTAACAAAACTCGACAAAAGTTATAAAATTTATTCGCACCATTAATTATTTGCTCGCCCGGAGACATAGCGTAATTATATTGTTGAGGCAAAGTGAAATCCTACGCTCCAGGCAACTAGCGAGTTGTAAAATGTTACTGGAATTTGTTTTTAATTGGATCCAATAAAAATATATGTGAGTGAATTGTATTGATAGACTATCTATCAATGTACCTCATATTTTGTTGTAAAGGTTTGTAATCATATGTTTTTGGTTCCCCGACACCATCTCCTATACGGGGTGTAAACAGACTCTTCACAAAGCCGTTAACCAAACATTATGTACATGAAACTAAGTAATTTTACGCAAAAATCATTGCTAGGAAACGACTTCAGATTCACTCAAAGCACGGTATAATTCTATGGTTTTACTTTTTAAATCACAGTGCCACATCTGATACAGACCCTCACCATACCATGCATCATACCATACCTCTACAACCATACCTCCCCATTTCCAATCAAACAATTTTATATTTTTATTTCCAGTATCACTAAAGTACTCGTAACTAACTAAAACACTTCAGTTTTCACATATCACAAAAAGCTTGCAACCGATGAACAGAATACAAAAACGGTAACCACAAACAAGTTAGGCAAGCTTATGACACAACACTAGAATATGCTGTCCAAGTTTACCAATTTCACACGGACGCAATCCTGTAGAGCAGGGATGTTATGGAGCTCCGTAACCGTAACCGAAACTATCGGATATCCGAAATAAAAATATATCTGTAACCGTATCCGATTCACAAGTTTAGGATAGTTTCGTATAAGGGCGGAGTCTAAATAAAACGACATGTTTCGACAGGTTTTGGTTCCACCGCTCGCGCGCCACGTGAATCTTGCAGTTTGTTTGTTATTTCTAGACATAACATAACCTCTTTCATAACTAGTTAATTTTTTATTATATTCGTAACCGAAACTATCTGAAACTAACGGATAATCCGAAATAATTACGTATCCGAAACCGATATAATTTGATTCCTATATCCATATCCGTATCCAGTTCCGAAATATCATAACCATAACATCTCTGCTCTAGAGGTTAACGAACCGTGTCCAGGGGACAAAAACACAATGCAGTTTGTCAAAACAGTATGATATATTGGTTAGTGCACCAACAGATTCGTACAAACTCAGGCGTGGGATTCGTTTGGGAGAATTTTAAAACACAATTTTACGGTGAGCGATTCTGTTTGGGCCTCGTCTCGTGCAATGGTCTTATAAGCACGGACCAAGTTGTTGATTTGGTGAGATTTTCTGTTATATTAGCTTTAGACTAGATTTTTTAGAATTGAGCTGTGTGTTATTTGCGTCGCGACGCTGGTTTGATTTTCACTTTTGCCTTTTGAGTTCTTCGAATGTACGCACGACGGCTAATCAAGCTATACAAAACCAATTTATGCGGATCTCTCATTCTACAGAATATATATACAAACTGAGGCCACGTTATACTGGAAATGTAAGCTTGATGTACCGCCGTGTGTACAATCAAAAACTTCTGAATAAATCTAAGTGTGATTGCGTCACACAGCAAATAAGAATTGTTAGTTATGTTTTTCGCCCCTTCATGCATTCTCTGAAAACATTATTCATTGAAATTAAAAATCTATATGCTTTATGTTCATCTGATTCACTGTCTTTGATTTGAAAAGTAATGTTGTATTAAAACTGCAAGCACTCTCATTTCCAGTCGAGTATGAATATAAATTACTCATCCATTCAACAACTTTTACCTTTTAAGAATGATATTCATTGTACTATGACAAAAGGCCTCCAAAATGTTACACCAAAAATAAAGCACAAAGGTTACTTGCAGAAAAACCTTGTGTCACAATCAATCACCGAAAAAATGTTTGCCGCCAATGACAACTTGTTAACATTCAGCCGCTTCAATACGATCTTTTTGGCAACCCCAAATCACGGGCCGCGTCCAGGGACCCGCCATTTTAAGATTTACGACCGCCACAGCGGCATCCATTTTGTTAAAACCTACTCACGTGCAACATGCAAAAGCACTCGACCCGAAAACTCTTCAATGTACCGAAACTACTCAACGTGACACACGAAACGCGGGCCGCTTGGGGCCGCAATAATTAAACAATTTTCATTATTTCACCACACTTTGCCCACCCCTGTGTAATGGCGATGTGTTATAGAAATTTCGCGAAATATATTTTAATGGAACCCGGGATAATCCCTCGATTAATTAACCTCATTTGTTTTTAAAGTACGGCGCGTCCGAAGTGTCGGCCTGAATGTTTTATAATGACGTTTTTATTTGAATTGTGGTTCATCTCGAGGGCGAACGACTCGATTTCGAGCCTCAAACGCAAAGGGAATTCAATATTATTTTTTATATTTTGTGAAATTTTAATGTCATTGCGAGGATAATAATGAACCGTTTTCATTCATGCCATTAAAACAGTTTTGAAACGTTGTTCCATGCAATCAATTACTATTTATGCAGGCTGTATCTATACTATTCTGAGAGTCAGACCAAATGACATTCTATCAGCGATGTAATCGGTGATGGAAAAGTCGAAAATCACGCATTTTATTGACGTACATACCATAACATCACGTCTGTAATTCCCGAAGGGTTAGGCAGAAGTGTATTTAATAGTATACCCACATTTCGCCAGTTATATTTTTAAGTCCCATGGGGGCAAGCCTATTGCCGTCAACCAGGCACAAGACTCCGTCGTTGCTACTGAGAAATTCCTGATAGAAAAACCCAATAGTACTTTGCCCGACCCGGGAATCGAACCCAGGACCTCATGCTCAGCAGTCGCCGTTGCGGCCACTAGTCCAACGAGGCAGTCAAAATCACATATTTTAATTTCATTTCATTTTTAACTATTTTTGACTAATTTTTGGGTACGTTCTAACTCGGGAAGTGCTTATCTCATTTACGTCAATTTATTTCATTGATTTTTATATTCTTAGCGCAGCTATTTAGGTGGTGTATCAACAAAACCTTTTTCAGCGACTACCGTATTCAGTAACGGCATGTCAGAGTGATTCTTCTATCAAGTCAATCTATTCCGATTGGCAACGTTGGCGGAGTTTACGACTAGGAACAGTTTAACGTCCCCGGAGACTACCCTGCAGTCAATACTTCGGGTACCACTTCAACTTTGTAACCAATGTGGATCTTGTCTTTTGGTAACAATAGTTACAAGTTGAATTGTACGTCGCCGATGTAGATAGGTAAATGACTTTATTATTGTTTATTTTTGTGGCTACTTAAATTACAATGACCGGGACATCATAAAAGACATCGAAAACTCCAACTCTTCTTTTGTGGAGAAGATGACCGAGTAAAAAACTTATTCATCTTCTGTGAAAAATACTTCTCAAACACAAATTATGTACTAACACTAGGTATACTGTGGGCTGCGGGGCTGTTCGAAAGAGGGAACACAAAGGGCAAGGAAGGAACATGGATGGGTTTTAGTCAGTACAAGTCTGATACTCCCTTCCGCTCTACCCAGAGCGGGAGGAGTCATTTGATGATTTCACATCCGAAAAAAAAGAAGTATATTACTAACACTTTAGATTTCGGTTATCCGAATATTGAAAAGAATAACATCATGAATTCAAGTCTGAGCAGTGATGGTACTTACAGTACATTTACTCTTTGCCAGTTATGTTTAAGTCCCATGTTATTTGGGGCAAGCTTATCGCCATCAATCGGGCGCAATTCATCCAGAATTCGAACTGTTTCTTAGTAATTCCTGAAGAGAAACCCCAATAACGCCTTGCTCTCATGATCAGCAGTAGCGACCGCTAGACCAACGCGCAAATATGCGGTGACTACTTACCGTCAAATATGTCACTTTGTTTGTCACCCAATATTATTTATGTTCAAGAGTACAATAATAATTTTACTTCTAAACGCTAAAACCAATATCCTTCAGACAACCTGGTAATCGTTTTATAGACAAAAATATTACCAACACTCTAAAAATTACACCGTTAAAACTAAGAGCTGCTACAAAAATTATCGAAGATTTTTATTATCTAAGACTTAAACATAAAGCCTTTTACTTAGTAACCACAAGCGATGCAATCGCTCAAAAAAGTTCATTCGCCAATCATTCATTCATGTCAGTATCAATCATTCGTCAGTATGGGGTACACTGACACATGTGCGCATATCAATTTTGGCCCAGTTCGGACATGGCAATTTGTCGTGTATATTGGATCGGATTTTTATCGGAGTCTTTTAAAAATAGTAGGCTTAGAATAGACGGGAATCCATAAAAAGTGTCTGCAAAGCTTACCACTGGTTATTGGAAGCCGATCAATTGGATTTAGTCTACTGTAGTTTATCAATTGACCTGGCTACTTCATGTTATTTCAGTCAGCCGATCTAAGCATTGCAGCAGCATTGCTCGCAGAACGGATGGCCGATGGGGCCGAAAAGTTCTGGAGTGGCGACCGGGAACCGGAAAACGTTGCGTTGGAAGGCCTTCCACTATGTGGACCGAGGACTTGGTGAAGGTTGTGGGGATTCCCTGGATGCGAGTCACATCATCATCATCATTTCAGCCAAAAGACGTCCACTGCTGGACATAGGCCTCCCCAAAGTGTCGCCACATTGACCGGCCCCGTGCGACTCGCATCCAGCGGATCCCTGCAACCTTCATCGGTCCACCTAGTGGGAGGCCTTCCAACGGAACGTCTTCCGGTTCGCGGTCGCCACTCCAGAACTTTACGTCCCCATCGGCCATCCGTTCTGCGAGCAATGCGCGCCTGAGCCTTCAGCGAGTCACATGGGACCGGTCAATGTGGCGACACTTGGGGGAAGCCTATGTCCAATTATGAAGATGATGTTCTAAGCAGCTAACGATAGTTTAACATCGTGTTACTTTGTTGGTTCTATTTATATAAAAAGAATCGACAAAGTTTTTCCAAGACATAAATATATTATATTTATAAAACCAGCCTTGCTGTCCCAATGCTGGGCAAAGGCCTCTCTTTATACACAGAAGGCACAAGCATTAGTCAAGCTTGCTCAAGATGGCTTAGCGATTTCAGACTTATTATAACTCCAGGTTTCCTTCACGTTAGTGATGTCGAAGATAAACTAGGACAGAAAAAAACCTGGTATAACTTAATTTTTGTTAGTTTTTAGGGTTCCGTACCTAAAGGGTCAACGGGATCCTATTACTAAGCCTTCGCTGTCCATCCGTCTGTCTCTCAGCGGGCTGTCTCATGATCCGTAATAAATGGACAGTTGAAACTTTCACAGAATGTATTTTTGTTGTCGCTATAATAACAAATAATAAAATTAAATTAAAGGGGGCTCCCCTAGTTCGCTGGTACGGAACCCTTGGCTGTAAGAAAACCCAATTCTGGGTAAAGCTCGCCATTGTACATAGCCATTGCAATTTGTATGTATATTTTTAATTTGTGTGCAATAAAGAATAAGGATCTAAGGAACCCTTCATGTGCGAGTCCGACTCCCATTTGGACGGTTTTTTCGGTACCCATTATGATTTTCCTCGTCTAATAACTGATAAAGCTGTTTAATCACGTGGTCATACGAAGGAGATCGGGCGAGATCGGACCAAGTGGCGTCATCCGAGAACGAGGCCTAAATGTTCTGACTGAAAGAGCATATAATCATGCTTATAGGTTTTAGCTGTTTTGTAAGAAATACTACTAAAAACAATTAGGTATCAAAATGCTGTTTATATTATGTCAATCGATGGTATAATCATGATTAAAAAAAATATGTGTGTGTACCAGAGTACACAGGTAAGAAGTGAAACTTCTTTACGACATATCATTTTTCTACTATTTGCAACTTCACGAAAATGGGGTAGATAAGGCTTAAGCCTTAAGAAAAACATTTTTTTCCGTATTAAATTAAAGCTATTTTATTATTATAGACATGCATACAATTAATGAGTAATTTATTTTATCATTGTTCTTATTATAATATCATTGCTATTGTTGTATTTCATCAATAATGATACATTATATTCTTTACGTCACTATACTAAACTTTGATAAAAAAAGCAACATGGCGCGTAACCGAAAAACGTGACGATACGTCAAAAAAAATTCTCCCATACGTCGATAAAGAAGTTTCACTTCAATTAGTATTTTGTTAAATTAAAGGTTACGTCAATTAACGTGTTTTTAATCAGACAAATTCAGTGAGTAGATATTATTATAAGATTTACCAAGCACTGACTTACTCTACAGCAAATACCCTCTAAAACAAACATGAATCTTTTAAAACTATAGTAAAAAGTCCTCTTCAGCCACGACTGGCACATTAATTGCCGTTAGACAACGAAAGAAAAACGTAAAAACATTCTTCCCTTTATACTTCAAAAAGCTCTTTGATGCGAAACTCTTTGACGTTCGGTTAAACAGCAAAAAGTCCCCAACTCTACGCTAAAAGCAGATTACAATCAGTAATTAAAACATGGTTTTCGATCACCCCTGTAAGAATTATTGGGATGTACCACTAATATGATAAAAGTATTGGAAACTAGATAAAGTATAATAGTTCAATTTAATGGGTGGGTCTTATCTTCCGGTTTTACGGAGAAAATATTCTTGGCGTGTTTTTAAAGTTGGAAAAATTAAAAGTAGTTCAGATTTTTATGATTAAATGGTTTTCTGACTTACTATATGGTTATTATGACTAAAATCTGGGAATTATACGGAGTGAGAAAGATATGGAAGTCTATGAAGGAGACTTACAAAGCAATGTCGGATAGTTCATCAAAAAAATTCACAAAGTCTCTTTGTCTGTGTGTTTCAAGAAAGTACTAACCGTCAACTCTACTGTTTCACACCTTTTTAACGGGGGTAGGCAGAAATTACAAAAAGCCATTGACCCCTCCTACAATTGCATACTTCTTTTGATTCCTCCTCTTTCATACTTCAAAATCTACCAGGTTTCTAGTATGCCTATGCACACAACAAAAACTGTATTCACCGCTTCAACAACTAGATCTTACAACAGAATCAATCTGGAGTTACCAGATTGATTCTTCCGAAAACCACACACCAGTTAGGTTTACATTCCAAACATAGTCCGTAGGTCTATTTCAATATGGCCGAACCGCTTCGAGCGATACTCCAGCAGTTGTACAGTGTCACGTACTGCAGAACTCATGCACGATTCTGTACCCTAAACAAACGCATTTTAGAGGGAAAGCGTCTGGTGACGTGGGAACGATAAAATTCGATATATTTTCGAACTGCAAACTTTTTTGGCCGAATGTTGAACTTTGGTTTCGTACTTTTGTTTTAGTTTTTGGTTTTCATGTCTGGCGGTCATTTGACGGATTTTTCTCCGAATTGGGTTGTGGCTAGATATCATGAAATTTATTCGTTATCGGTTTATTTCTTTGTATGATTTCATAGATATTGCAGTTTTCGCGCCCCTTATACCGTGTGGTAGACGGGAATAAAGGTTGTTTCTCATGGAATAGACAAAATTATGGACCTCCTGAAACTTTCATCCCCTAAACCCATCTCGAATCCATTTACAAAAAAAAATCTACTAGCTAAAGGGCGATTTTTTTATTGAAAACTTTATAACAGAATAGTTTTTACAAAATATCATTCATGCTTCTAAAGTTGTGTGATTTCTGCCAGTGAATGAATTAATTTCAGTTTTTTTTTTGGTTTTGTCTAGTTTTTCAGATTGGTAACAAAAACGTTTGTGAATAAAGAAAAATCTCAATAAATAGCTACTGACTCTACTTATTAAACAAGTTTAGCGAAACATCTAACAAAAATATTGTATTTTATTATTATTGTTTCCGGGTAACCCGAAGCGGAATGTTCCAATTTCCGGGCACAAATTCCATTGACCAACTGGTTATTAAACGTTAATTTTCGATGCCTACTATTAAATACGTACTGTTGCACGTGCTAAGTCGCCAATTCCGCGCTTAATGATCTCTTGGATTTTAATCCAACAGTTGATCTGTTTGCGGATGGATGGACGAAATTTTTTTGGTATGTCAGAAGTACTGTGAGAGGAATTTATGAAAGTGTTAAATTTTGCTGTACTTTGTTATTTTGTATGTTTTAATGTGTTATAATTATCTGTTTTATTTTTAAAATTTTAGTTTCTGTAATTGGTTATTAATACAAACGTTGTCATTAAATAAATAAATACAATAATCAAATCTGAAATGTAAACATAAAAACTGGCTATTTTTTGTAAGTTTCATAAAGGTGAAGAACTCGTGGCTAACTAATAACAGTCACTTGGGTCGCGCTTGTCAATGTTGGTCCTTGGATGGGTGGCCACCCATTACATACAAAGTTTCCTCCGTGCCTCGGTAAGCACGTTAAGCTGTTGGTCAGCCGTTTGACAGTCGTTACAAGTAGTCAGAGGCCCAAAAGTCTGACAACCAGTCTTACCCATGGGTATCATATTACCCAGTACTAACTGGGTGGTGAAGGTCAGATAGGCAGTCGCTCCATGAAAAATACTGGTATTTAGCTGCATCTGGTTAGACCCATATTTGTTGGTCTTCCCTGACTCTTATAGCCATCCACATTCATACACAAAACTTCACTACCAAACTATTACTTTCTTTCCACGACATCTTTTTAACATTCAAATAACTATATTATACTTATAAACAGTTCTATCGTAATTATAAACATTCCGCGCATCAGTTCCACGGAGGACTAACCGAATTAAAACTTGAACGGCAAACTGATATCATACTCCTAGTTTATAAAGTTTTAAACTTTTACAACCCTGGTGAACCGCATGCCTTAAATAAGGTTAGTTAAGAGATAATTCATAAATAAAAAATAGGTACAAAAATAATAAGTAGGGCAAAATATGCGTCACATTCACGGAGACATCTACTCATTCCTCAGGATTCCTCGAATCTATGGTTAATACGAAGAAACCTGGAGCTTCACTGTTGCGGTTATGTAACATCTTCAAAGGTAAATTCTAGGATTGGTGGCTATGGTCAAGTGACTCTTCCAGGAGTGAATATATAGTTTGATTTTGTATGCTTTGCTTATACTCGCATCGTGCTGTAATCAGTAATCATCATAATTCGCCTTTTTTTTTTGTGGATGGGAAATCATCAAATGACTTCTTCCGCTCTGGGCAGAGCGGAAGGGAGTGTCCAATACCCATCAATGTTCCTTCCTTGCCCTTTGTGTTCCAGGGCCGCGGTAACTCTTTCGAACAGTCCCGCAGCCCGTCATCATTCGCCTGCCTTTATTCCAATTTATTTGGGGTCTTTGCAGATATCATCTCTTTCAATATTTCTCTATTACTCATCAGACACCTCTCTTTCTTGCTATATCATCCTTCATACAGTCCATCCATCGTTTCTTTAGTCTTCATCTACTCTTATACCCATCCACATTCAGACTCAAAAATTTCCTCGCGAAATTTTGCTATAATTAGTAATCATTATCATTTCAGCCAAAAGACGTCCACTACTGAACATAAGCCTCCCCCAAGTTTCGCCACAATGACCGGTCCCGAACGTCTCGCATCCAGCGGATCCCTGCAACCTTCACTAAGTCATCAGAATCAGTAATATCAGACTATTATTAGATATTCTACGATAGTATAACTCTACTCTAGAAATATGTCAATGTCGTCTATAATTACAAATGAGAAAAAGTCATACATCTACTTTTTCACCTCATCAGATATATAAAACCAATATATCTCTATACAGTTTCCACTACAGACTACCCTAATCATATAATAAGACCGAGTAAAGCCCGAGTCACACCGGCGCACTGAATTATTGAACAGAGTGCTCCTGAGAGTACACCATCTAAATGGCGTCGGATTTTTGTTCCTACAATATTCACTAAAGGAGATTAACGAGAACATTGAGACGAATGCCCGGTAGGTTCTTATGAAGGGTAATCTTATGGGATTAAGGAATATTAGACGAAAGATTCCTTTTTGACCATCTGAAAATGTATTAATTTAGGAAGTTTTTTCGTTGGGTTACATTCATGTTTGTGCTATGAAATGGGCGAATTTTGTGCAGCAATTTTTTTCACTGGTCATTTTTTTGTATCGTTTTTTCTGCTATGGAAACAAAATAGCAGGTAGTTCAATGTTTACTGTTTATTTCATAACCTAGATATAGTCAATAACTGAAAATAGGATAGTATTGCGTGGCATGTATATGAACGAGGTGAATTGTGAAATTCTGATACATATTTCATTAAAATACCTTCATTTTGCTGGAACCATTCAAACCAGCATTCAGCAATGATGAACGATTACAAAGGTATATACGAAAGTATAATTCTTGAAAATGTCATGACAATTCAAACTTCTAGCATCATCTGCCTTTCCTTTTTCCAACTACGTTGGGGTCGGCTTCCATTCTAACCGCATGCAGCTGAATACCAGTATTATACATGGAGCTACTGCCTATCTGACCTCCACAGCCCACTTAATACTAGGTAATACGATACCCATTAGTAAGATTGGTTGTCAGACTTTCGGGCCACTGACTACCTGTAACGACTGTCAAAGATCTGCAAATGACATCAATTCTCAATCTACAATTCGATCTTCTAGCATTATAGCAGCCGCAAGAAGTCGACTGCTGGACATAGGATTCCCACGCCCCTCACCAGGTTGTCGCTCCACTTAATAGGAGACAGTCCATTGCCGCGCCTTAATTTCCGGTACGTGGTCACCAGAACCGCTATCCATTCCACGAGTAATGCACTCTGCAGTAAGGTTTTAAAAGAATACCAATTTTTAAAGTGGTTCTCTTTCTACATTTTATTGTTGGTGTAATTCCTAGAGATTGTAGGGTATCGTTTTATAAAATTGCGTTAACTACGAAGTCCTTATTAGCCATTGTGTTGCACTCTCCCAGATTGGTTTACAATCAACTAACAGCTGTAGCAACTAGTTGCAGTTACTTTAATCTTTGTTAGATACCAATGCTCGTTTTAGAAAAGAATGGTTGCTTTCAAATACCTTTCGAAATATACAAAAATCGAATAAAAAAGTATTGATTGTACTCAGGACAAACAATAAAATAAAAATGAAAAAAGAAATCAAAGAAATGACAGCAAAAATAAAATGAACACAGAAAAAACCCATAACTTAAATTAATCTTATTAATGGGTCCTTGCGCGATCGAATCAGAAATAAGGACATCCGCAAGAGAACCAAGGTTACCGACGTAGCCCGAAGAATTGCCAAACTTAAGTGGCAGTGGGCGGGGCACATTGCTCGCAGAACGGATGGCTGATGGGGCCGTAGAGTTCTGGAGTGGCAAACGCGAACCGGAAGACGTTGCTTCGGAAGGCCTCCCACTAGGTGGACCGAATACCTGGTGAAGGTCGCGGGGATCCGCTGGATGCGAGTGGCACGGGACCGGTCAATGTGGCGACACTTGGGGGAGGCCTATGTCCAGCAGTGGACGTCTTTCGGCTGAAATGATGATGATGACGATGAATGGGTCCTATACGATGCCAAAAGGCAGCTATTTATCGGCATGGTTCTGCGATATTTGAAACATAGATGTCACCGCGCTGGTATTCTTGTAGGGCGCCATAGCTACAATGGAGTGTCCAGTGTCCACTATCCAGCCATGTATGATCACGGGAAAGAACTGCTTCCTAAAGCAGGGTGGAATAAAGTTGCCAGTGCATAGACTCAATATCTTAGTATAATATAATCGCATAGCACATGTGTGAGTTCTATGTACTGTAAAGCTACCATTTACATTTGGTTATCTTTCATTGACTTGAATTTACCCTGGTGGGTGAGAGAATGTCAGGCTCACTAAAATGTCTCGCTGATGGTGGCGGGCGTGTCGGGTCATTTAGCTTCCTTCAATATGGTTGAGCTGAATGGGGCTGATCCATGCGTCATGCTCGTGAACGGACGCTGTCGGTTGGGACTGGTCATCTCTAAGCTGCCACGGTTTATTGAATACTACTCACTTTGTTTTTAAATTGTTGATATAATATTTTACTCTGGACGCTCTAAACGTGCACGTATTTCTACATCGTTCTCACATATATGTATAATCTCAATATGAATGATGTAACCAAGATTTTGTAACAATATTTTGATTGAAAAGAGTGTTTGGAATGGGCAACTACAGTACTTTCACAAGTTATTATGCCTTGTGTCTGTGACTGTAGCTTAGCCTAATTTGTTTTTCTGACATTCAAAAGTGCCTGTAATGGTCTAATGGAAATAAATGCTTTTGGGTTTGAGTTTGAGTGATGTTGATGTTGATACCTACAAACGGAATAAAGTTGAAAATATTTGTCATAGACATCGGGTATTGATGTCATTGTATTGTTGTTTATAATATAACTGGTAGAATCTGCAGATCTACTAACATCTTAGTTTTAAGACACAAAAGGATACTTACTTGGCTAAGAAAGCGTAAAGCATCTAGATTTCCCGAAACTGCTTGCATTTCCCACTGCGGCGTAGCGTCACAACAAATACTTCGAGACATCTTCGAAAAACCGTATTCGTTTTCTAACAATATTTCAGTATAAAATACTCGGAAAAAAGGTAAGTAAGAAGAAGCTTAGTTTGAGTTAGCTTAGTAGTCTTTCTATGAGAGCTTATTTTTCATACAGTGAATTGAAGAACAGAAAAGATATCTGATTTGTAATATTTTATTTTTGAAACAAATGATTTTGTCTTTAGTTCTGCAGATGTATACAGAAAGTTAATTGAATTAGTATTTCTTTCTTTTCTTTTTTTAAAAAACGTTGCCCCACACTAGGAATTTCTCTTGTATCATGGGTGCGTTCACAAACATTTAAACTCACATACACAACCAGCAAGTATCTGTAGGCCATACAAATATTTGTTCCGTGCGGGGAGCGAACCCGCGACACGCAGCGCAGCAGTCAACCGCTCAGCCCTTGCGCCAACCACGTCGTCGTTTTAAATATGTTGTACGCTTAATACAGCAATATACAGCCAGCATTCGTTTAAATTGATACATAAACCTTTATGAATACTAAATCCTTCACAGTTTAGAAGAATAGGTAACACGGTTACATAGACAGACATGAAAAAGAACAGTTAGTAAAAGTACAGTAGTAAGTGGAGTTAACTTTTTTTTTGAAGTGAAAACTTCTTTAGCGGTGTTGTGCACTAACAGTACCTTCACCAAGTCCACGATCCACCTAGTGGAAGGCCTTCCAACGCAACGTTTTCCGGTTCCCGGTCGTCACTCCAGAACTTTTCGGCCCCATCGGCCATCCGTTTTGCGAGCAATGCTGCTGCAATGCTTAGATCGACTGACTGAAATAATATGAAGTAGCCAGGTCAATTGATATACGGCAGGCATACTGGATTTAGTGTACTGGCGGGGCTTGTTTGCTGACATCTCTTTGAGGCGCGCGTGGAACACGAACGCGCCGTCTACACGGTCTGTCGTCAAAAGACGGACGGACGGCGAGCTAGCCCATTACTTTCCGTCCACAGGTCCGCGTCTACGGTGGCCGGAAGCCACCACGTGACCCCCGACGCCCGCGGCGTCTCCCGCGGCGGCTGGGACGAGAGGTTCTCTCCCTCTCACGCTCCGCCACCTCCTTCGCTAGCATGACTGCTTCGCAGAAGGAGGTGACGGCGTCCCATTAAGGGGAGCTCCCCTTTATTATTTATTTTTAAAGTGAATACACAACTAAATATTTTGTGAATATTTCAAGCGTCTACCTGTCGCTGTTATTAATATCGAGCAAAAAAACATGTTTGTTGTATGGGAGCCCCCCTTAAATATTTATTTTATTCTGTTTTTAGTATTTGTTGTTATAGCGGCAACAGAAATACATCATAATTATGTACAAAATGTCAACTGTCTAGCTATCACGGTTCATGAGATACCGGAGCCTGGTGACAGACGGACAGACAGACAGTCAGGCAGGCAGGCAGAGAGACGGACGGACAGCGGAGTCTTAGTAATAGGGCCCCGTTTTACCCTTTGAGTACGGAACCCTAAAAAGCATTGCGTGATAGGTTTATCCATACAGTCTTTTGCAAATCGTAAAATTCACGAATAGCTGTTATGTTGAACATCTGCAAAATAAAACCAATTTTATTAATTTATTAGAACGTAAAATAAGAGTAATAGAAGACTACCAGCGAAAAAATACATTGATATTGACATAAACATTATAAAAGCTGATCCTGTTTCAATAAACACGGCTTATGTTCTTGCATAAAACATTTTGTAAGTACCTAACTGAAATTGTTTATTGAAATAATTGAATTATTAAAATATTTACAATTTACTTTGTAGTAATTGGATTCTCACTACTTAATTCCAGTCAATATTTCACAACACTTTCTATATTCTATCCAAGTAGTAAATAAGCAGCAAGAGAGCAGCGGTGGCCCAGTGGTAGCAATCCCGACTTACGAACAGAAAGTCGTGGGTTCGAACCCAGGCAGGCGCATTACTTTGTGTAACTTATGTCATCACCACTGCTCTCAAAAACGGTGAAGGAAAACATCGTGAGGAAACCGGCATGTCCTAGAACCAAAAATTCGAAGTCATGTGACATCTACCAATCCGCACTGGGCCCGCGTGGTGGATTATAGCCCATTCCCTCTCATAGAGAGGAGGCCTGTGTCCCAGCAGTGGGAATATTACCTATAGGCTGATGATGAATGGTTAATGCTTTTATAATATTATGATTTTGTCGCCACTACTTATACTTTAGTTCGGTTTTGCTCGAGCTTAAAGAACAATTTACTATAAAGGGTGTAAACAGACTCTTAACGAAGCCGAAAGGTACTTGTTCTCCCAGTCATTGCGATCATTTTTTTGTTCTAGACCATACCTGGGAACCTTCTAGTTACGGAGATATTGAGGGTCAAAGTTCCAACTTTTTCACAAGTTTTTTTTTAAATACATGTTATTTATGTATGATTTTTACTTTGAACACCTCGGGGACCCTCTTACTATTCAATTGATCCATCAGAACAATGTTTTGAGTGCGTTACATTGAGTCCTACAGCAAAACAGGATTTTTCAGCGCAAAAAAAAATCGTTTCCCAGCACTTATTATTGCGTAAAGTTACTTAGTTTGATGTACATAATGCTTGGTTGACGGCTTCGTTAAGAGTCTGTTTACACCCTGTATAAAAAAGCCTACTCATTATATTAAGGATCGGTCACTCATCATCATCTGCCTAACCTTTTCCCAACTATGTTGAGGTCGGCTTCCAGTCTAACTGGATGCAGCTGAATACTATATGACTGTCAAAGAATGACAATTGTGATCTGATTAAACATTAAACAGACAATTTAAGTTGATAGTTAATTTGCGTAATAATTAATTTCCTTGACTTAACAATAAAAGTACGACCAACATTACACAAAAAACATTAGAACTTTTTTTTTTTTTTTTGGGATGTGGTATCATCAAATGACTTCTCCCGCTCTGGGCAGAGCAGAAGGGAGTGTCAGACTTATACTGACTAAAGCCCATCCATGTTCCTTGAACTATTTACGGTGGAAATGGAAAATTAAGATCCAGAAAAATTACTTCCATCATCTTATCATCATTTTGAAGGTCACTTGAGAACCTCATATCCTCGTTCATTATGTTTTAAAAGCTAAAGCATAGAAGTAACATAACACATAACATCACGGCCGTAATTCCCGAAGGGTTAGGCAGAGGTGAACCTAATAGTACACACTCATTTCGCCAGTTATGTTTAAGTTCCATGTAATAGGGGGTGAGCCTATTGCCTTCAACCTGGCGCCAATCCAGACTCCGTGGCTGCTACTGAGAAATTCCTGATGGAAAAACTCATTAAAACTTTGCCTGACCGGGGAATCGAACCCAAGACCTCATGCTCAGCAGTCACACTTGCGACCACTACACCAACGAGGCAGAGTTCATATAAATATATTTTTATAATCTAACTTTTAGTCTATTCTATTTAGTCAACATTAACACAAAAAAATATCAAATCGTCATAAATTCAACGTGTAAAACCGTGTAGCTACAATGTCCAGGTAATCTTGTTAGCGGTGGGACACCAGATACGGATTGAGAGCACCCCACTGAATTATTGATGACCAGCAGCTCTGTGCCTCTGATATAGTAATGACTTCGGAATTTTTATGTGGACGATACAGGTTATTTCATTTTTAGCTAAACTTGTTTGATTGATGCAGTTTAGGTGGTGTGGTAAACGATTTTTAATGGATTGGTTGGTTTTAATAAAATATACATACACGGCGGTTTTTCCACTTAGAGCTAGGCAATTACAGAACGCCATCTGCCATCCGCCATCATTATTTTTTTTGGATGGAAAATCATCAAATGATTTCTCCCGCTCCTGGTGGAGCGGAAGGGAGTGTCAGACTTGTACTGACTAAAACCCATCCATGTTCGTTCCTTGCCCTTTGTGTTCCAGGGCCGCGGTATCTCGTTCGAACAGTCCCGCAGCCCTGGCAGGCATCGGCCCCTGCGGGCCCCTCCTTGATGCTGACATCTCTTTGAGATCTGCAACAATCCTTACATGCTCTTTTGTTTAAAGTTTCACCAGAAAAAGTGTCATATGCCTTTCTATTTTTAAGCGTTCAATATGGTGATATCTACAGCTACAAGCTAGCGGCTTTGGCATCAAAAATTATCATCTTCCACTGATTGGCAAGACTTCCCGTTTCTGCTTTCAAACATCTTTATTTTTTGCAATACACGGCTTAAATAACCGAAATTCCAAAAGCATCATTTATCTAGACTAATATTATAAAGAACGCAGTTTGAGAGCAGAGGTGGCCCAGGTAGCGACCCTGACGAACAGTAAGTCGTGGGTTCGAACCCAGGCAGGCGCATTACTTTGTGTAATTTATTTCATCACCACTGCTCTCAAAAACGTTGAAGGAAAACATCGTGAGGAAACCGGCATGTCCTAGAACCAAAAATTCGAAGACATGTGACATCTACCAATCCGCGCTGGGCCCGCGTGGTGGATTATAGCCCATTCCCTCTCATAGAGAGGAGGCTCGTGTCCCAGCAGTGGGAACATTTTAAGCTGATGATGAATCAATGATGAATATTATAAAGAAGAGGTAAAATATGTTTGTAAATTAGTACGTAGGGCGTAATCTCCGGAAATAATGATCCAAATAAAAAAAAAACACTGCTAGAAAGATACTTTATTCGTGGGTGCTAAAGTTATATCATGATTACAACATCACAATTTTCGCGGACGAAGTGCTAGTTAGAGATAAATCTGAGTAAAACCATTTTTGCTTAAAAAAATAAATAAAACAAGACAGACCCACACATAGAAAATGTTATATATGGCAGTACTCAGACCCTAGTCAGATGAAACTAAGCATTTTCCATCGTTCCCATCAGTTAGAGCATGTTGCCACTTCCATTCTCTCAACATCAATCCAAAAATCAATTCTAATACACTCGAATCTGAAATTCGATCAGTTCCCAAAATTCAAAACTTTATTTACGACGACTAATTCAGTATTCCATCAGGGATGCGTACATTGAATGTGTTCGCGTATAAATCAGAGATGGAACGAGATCGCGGCCGGGTGTGTGAATTATTGATGCCAAATGTCCGACGAATTGTGACTGGTGCACCTTCGTTCATTCGTTTAATTTTATTCATAGGTACTTTTTTGGTGGATGCGTGTAATTAATTGGGTTAAAAAGTGTACCCACACGGGTTAACAAGTGTCATATTGGACCAATTATTCGTTCGGGTATGTTGCACAGACCCCAAATAGATAGGAATAAGATCAAGAAAATTATGATGACTTTTTAACAAAAACGCACGCACAAGAAATGCATTTGCATACTATCAAACGTTCGATAACAAAGCAACATTTTCAATTATAACAATTCAATTTTTTACAGACGTTAAACTCGAATAGTTCAGTAATTAGGCCAAATAAAAGAGCATAAAGAAGAAATAAAAAACAATCAAGATTTTTAACCTTTCACGACTTAAAAAACCACAACAGCACGGCACAGAACGAGACTTAAAAACACGAAAACCAACTATTGGATCACGAAAAACCGTCACAACGGATCCGATGTAAAGGAAAATAGAATTTGGATTGTACGATACGGAGATACAATAACAATCATGGAAACAGATAGACCGGATGGAATGGGGCCGTCCGAACTACATGCAAAGGTATCAACCTTCGCCGAAGCAACCATATTGAATTGTTCAGGCATTTGTTTTGTTAAAATTCAACAGAACGTGAATCGATTTTAAATAAAGTTGACGAGAGATTGAGGAATTTGTATCTTCTGTGACCTATTGGTCACAGAATAGGAGCGTATGGGAAATTGGAAATAAGTTTTTTTTTGTGTGAATTTATTTGTTATGGGTTCCGTACCTCATAAGGTGAAAAATAAACCCTTATAAGATTACTCTATTGTCCCTCTGTCCGTGTGTCACCACCGATTTTCTCAAGAACGGGAAGACCTAGCAAGTTGAAATTTACACCAGATACTGACGTCTATTATATATATTTTTATACACCTAATAGGGACTCTATTAGGTGTATAAAAATCAAGGTCCTGAGTCAACACGATAAAAAGATATGGGCAAATTTAGATTTTCGCGGAAACAAGTACCAATAACCTTAATTTTCAACTTTTTTATTTTTCGGACTTTTCCCTTTACTTGTGCTGTCAGACCTTGCTTTTAACCAAAATTGACAATTCTAGGTCAACCGGAAGTACCCTATAGGTTTGGGTCGAAAACCTATATGTAATTCCTGTTGACCTAGAATTATAGAAGGGAAAAGAAACTGAAAACCGCAAATATGTAGTCTAATAACAAAATACCTACAATTTTTCAACTGTAATTTTAAAAATGTAGTTATTCTCCAATATTATTTTTGAAGACCGCCAACCCGTTCTTCTTCGTCATCTCAGTACTTGGCCCCTAGTTAGCCGTATCATCTTTGAAACAATCCATCCATTGTTTCATTGATTTTCCTCTATTATTATAACAGTAAGTTATAACAGTAAGTATAACAGTCAGTCTTAAAGATAACAATAGAATTCGGGTAACGTTTATAGTGATGATGTTTTGGCAGATGATATCTATCAGACCAGGGTAAAATAACAAATATAAGATAGTAGCCTCGTTGGTATAGTAGTCGTAAGCGCATCTACTGAGCGTAAGGTTATCGGTTCGGGTCCAGGCCGGGCAAGATGTTATAAGGGTATTTCATTAGGAATTTCGCAGCAACAACCACGGAGCCCATATTTTTGCCCGATCGATGCCAATAGGCTACCTATTAAAAGGGATTTAATCGTTACTGGCGAAATGCGAGTGTACTTTAGGTACACTTCTGCCTTACCCTTCGGAGACCACAGGCGTGATTTCTTTTTCTATATTTCAGACTTATTTTATTTTTGTTAGGTACAAATTAAAAAGTTTTTTTTTTTAAGAAATAAAGAAGTAGCTCAGAATCGCGACTGTTGAAAGGAATGGAGGGAGGCCTTTGCCCAGCAGTGGGACAATATGGGCTAGCTATAATATAAACAAAATTAAAAAAGAAGTTCCAAAAATTCTCCACGTGGTAGAAATACGTTGATATAACAAAGACTTATAATTATGTAATTATTATAGCTACGTACCTACATTAAGGAATAGTTAAGCAGTTTATCATTATTTACGTCCTCATTGCGGTGTTCCAGTACATAATTGCTCTACGTATATTACCGTAAGCTACACATAGTAATTTATTAGGTACACCGAAACACTCATGGTGGAATTACCCGCTGGAATTAACGTATTGGAGCCAGGAATTTGAAATGGAAGAGGATAATGTTTTCATAGAATAGTAGCAAAATCAGTCAGGTACTCAGTGATCAGTGGTCTTACCAAGGGGTATTGTATCACACAGTAATAACTGGGTTGTGGAGGTCAGATAAGCAGTCGCTCCATGTAAACTATTGGTATTCGAGGAGGGATGAAACGCATGTGACTAAAAGAGTGATGAACATGAATGTTGATGGATGGAGAGGGAGAGGCAGGCCAAAGAAAAGATGGATGGATTGTGTGAAGACTGATATGAAAGAGAAAGGAGTCAACGATGCCGTGACGCCTGACAGGGGAGAATGGAAGAAGAAAACATGTTGCGCCGACCCCAAATAAAATGGGATAAGGGCAGGAAGATGATGATTCAGCTTGCATCTGTTTAGACTGGAAACCCAACATAATTATGTAGTTGAGGAAAAGCTTGGCAGATGATGATGAGTAGCATAATCAGCAGTGGCGAAGGTTTCATACAACTCGATTCCCACCGGATTCCATTTGCAAAATGGCACA
The DNA here is from genome assembly GCA_950005105.1 of Lycophotia porphyrea. Taxonomy (NCBI): domain Eukaryota; kingdom Metazoa; phylum Arthropoda; class Insecta; order Lepidoptera; family Noctuidae; genus Lycophotia; species Lycophotia porphyrea. The sequence goes on from OX465392.1 coordinate 2,227,297, forward strand.
GTCAGTATTCCATAATAATTGGTAATTGGTATGGACTTAAAAATGAATCGCAAGCGCGCTTGTGGTTGGGCATCACGGGTCCTAGTTACAAGTCTACCTACACTAGAGGGCGTGCTTTACAGAGCCTTGATGTTTTCGGCTCGACGCCGGAACGACAGTCAGTGTCTGATCGCGGCCGAGTTGAGACCTCTTGGAACTGTACCCGATTCATTGTGTCCTGTGTTATTGTGTTAAGTTGTAAACTCAAGTACTTCATTAGTTTTGCTAGAAACAGTGTATCGCACCCAGTGTGTTTTCATAGCATGAGACCCATCGTTTGCCCACGTAATGCTCGAGCCTAACGGAGAAAATCTTGACATTCCCGACATATACATAAATAATATAATCACATTAAAGATATGTACTCCAGCTTACCTCATACAAAAATTTACCCTTCGCTACTGATAATCAGTCTTAATTATCTCACTGCTGGAACACAGGCTAGTCACCATGGGTGCTACAATCTAATACGCGGGCTTACCCCAATCAAGGTGTCACATGTTTTCAATTTTTCACATGTTTTTGAAGTTAATCTTCTTTTGGCGCGTTAAGGAAAAATTATGAGAGTAAATTTTTACTATGCGCGCGCACACCGACACGAAAAACCGACACCCTGAAGTTAGCTAGTCAACATACACCCTGAAGTTAGCTAGTTTTACTTTCTTCTCCCAATGTTTGTTTACTATCGTAGTATTAGATATTGACAAGCCTAGGTCTTTATTATTAATCTACTGCTGGAGCTAGGAGGTTAGGTTGTATACGTAATTGATATTAGACCTTGTTATAAACTAGTTTACTTTTGGTTATGTTCTAGAAAAGTATAACTTCTAACGCGTGTACATAAGTACACACACTTTTTTTTCCAGGACATCATTGCGATCTTCTGTTTGCACAAAATAACGCGCTTGCCAGGGATCGAATATCACGAAGCTACCACTGCTCTGATGTTGTCTTAGATCGTTTTAATTATGAAGAGATATAATTTCCGATCTTAAGGAATTATTCAGAGGCCGTAAGTTCAATTTAGGTCAAGTAATAAAGCAAAATCGTTATCGGCGGAGGTAAATAGGGGGTCTTCCGTAAATATTATATTATTGATTAGTCAAATTAATATCGAAATAGAAACTGGTGTCACCATCCTAAAGGGATCTTCCTGATTTATTTTTGTTAGTAAACATATTTTCACAGACACAAATTTTATCAAATCTTGCTTTGCAATCCTTTGTTTGAAGGCAATATTTCACGAATATACGCAAACAAACATGGACATAGGACGCTAAAGGCAATGAAAATGTATGTAATTTTCTGTTATTGTACTTACTTAAACAGAAGACCTTCCTTTATAATTATAACACCATCACATTGCAGCTTCCTAGAGAGATATCTAAGTTTTTGTTCTTTTTTAGGGCCCGTACCTTTTTTTTTGTCGGGTGGGAAATCATCAAATGACACCTCCTGCTCTGGGCGGAGCGGAAGGGAGTGTCAAAATTGTACTGACTAACACCCATCCATGTTCCTTCCTTGCCCTTTGTGTTCCAGGGCTGCGGCATCTCTTTCGAACAGTCCCGCAGCCCTGGCAGGCATCGGCCCTTGCGGGCTCCTCCCTGTTTGCTGACATCTCTTTGAGGCGCGCGTGGAACACGAACGCGCCGTCAACACGGCCTGTTGTCAAAAGACGGACGGACGGTGCGGTAGTTTCCGTCCGTAATTACTCACCGTCCACAGGTCCGCGTCTACGGTGAATACTTACGTCATCCACAAATCTTTCCCATGTCCCAATGACTTACGTAGATAAAATTCGCCTACCTTACCTGCTTTTAATATTACCTACGTATCTTTTTATCACCCCGTATTGTCAAACAACTCCGCATAGACCACCAACAAAAGGTTAACCAACAACCAAAAATAATCAAGTTGATTAAAAATCAATTAATTAAGACTTTCTTGATCGGACGGAATTAAGAATGAAATGGAACGAGTAACAAATTGAACGCGATCTACGGCAAGTTAGGAGGCAATTAGGTAAACTTTTGCCTAATCGATCCGGAGTACCGGAGTCGAGGTTATTAATTAATTATTTTGGACTCAGACCCAGTTTCGATGACGTAATATTTTGATGGTACAGTTTAGAGTAGATGCGATGGTATAGTTAATTATTTTTATTATTTAGTTTTGTCTTTAGAATGACACAGAGTGCTTATAGTTACGTCATGTCTTGGCATTTGGCATGCCTAGGGCTAGAATTCTTTTTTCCAGTTCCTGACAGTCTGAAATCTGTAATTCTGCTCAATATAGCAGTGACCAGTATCAGATAGGCAGAATCTCTATCCTGTTGGACTTGAATATAATTAGACAGCTAAAATGTACACCCTTTTATACCACTTTGGGCGACCTTTATCAATGTGTAAACACATTGATAAAGGTGCACAGTTACAATATAATAAGAAATAATATTGACTAAAAACCTACATAAAAAGATAAGATTCACGGGACACTCCGTTTTCGTACGTTTCACTCCATATTTGTACCGTGTTGGCGCATTTCGGTGCTCAGTCGACTAATTGAGTTCTTTAGCTCATTTGATACCCCCTCACTTTTAATTGAGAAGCTTAATCAGGGGCTTAAATGATTTATCAGGACTACAGTCTGATTTATTAAGCTGTCTTCACAAAATTTTTACGTAGGTAATTGGTTTCCTCGACGCTCATTTGAATTGGTTAAAACTAGTTTGAATTAATCATATTTTGCTTGTCACATTTTCAATATACTTTGTCATTAGTCCACTGCTGGTCATAGATCATTCTTTCTGTCGTCTGTTCAACTCAATTCTCGTCTGGCTGTTTTCAGGTACCTTGCGTAGATCGTCGCTCAAATTTGCCTAGAGTGATTGCAGCTTTCCAGTCGCCATGCAAGATCACGTCCACCTCAACGGCCATTGGTATGACCCATTATCACTTCATTCACGATATGTCGACAAGTTCGATCTTTCACAGAGACTCCAAGCAAGGCCCTCACGTATTTTTAGGCTGCTATATCCAACGGAAAACACATCGCATAAAGTAATGACATGATTACTCAAATACTCATTTACTTGCACACAGGGATCCATATGTCAAGCTGAAAAATGTAACACCCTATTTGAGAGACGGAACGCGGGTCCCTTCAATTAAAGTAAATTTACTTGCGGTGGGGGTTAGCTTTATTTATTTATGTATTATCATCACAAAATCCACAGCTCTTTGAAATTTTATCACATAATTTATAAACTAATCTTACAGTCAATTACGGATTTACAATGTTATAGCTATACAATACATTGCTAAGAGTACAGCGTGGATGAATGTGTAGCTTGTGTGTGTGCCTGAGGAGTTGCAAATAGGTGTGTGAGTATGTTATAGTGTTGTGCATGGTGATGTCTGTATACCTTCTGTTCAATTCTATTTATTTAGCTTAAGTGTATTTGTCAGTTAGTCACATACTGATGTTATTAATTGTTTCCGGAATGTACCTTTTTAGCATTAAATATATCAAGATGAGAGAATCAAATATATCAAATATAACAAAATAAAATATATCATGCAGTGTAAGTTGATCATTCACTGCGACATTGAGAGGTAATAGGGAAAAGAGACGCATTATTTTAGTTCATTTTTGCCGCACAAAATTAATTAAAATAAGAAAGAAATTCATTCATTACTGAACTGATCCAACGATGTTGGCATTCGGCACTCTATATTTTTAACTCGCTTATGGAACGATCAAAAAAAAAAAAGGCAGCAGCAGATGAAAGTTCATTCCTGTATAGCATTGTCGATACCATGTGAACATAAATTTGTTTACATCCAAATAAGATAGAACAAAAATGGACAGTCTATCGAGTGAGTCGGTCGAGTGAAGCGCCCGATATCGGCTCTAATAAACGATATTTAGCATATAGGGTGACTGGTAATTAGTGACCGATACTTATATACTTGATTGTACTCATGATAACAAACAACTTTTCCAAAGAAACATTTTTTTAATCGTCTTTCACTTTTATAACAATAACAGAACAGCCGTATGGCGCACGCGCTTGTGACCTATCAGCTGTTAGCCGCGTGACACCGTTCTGTCTCATTACTGTCGTACCGTGAAACAGTGGGTAGGCAGAGCACACGCACGGCTCGTAAGCCCGCTCCGTAAGCGGTTGTTGTGTTATTATCAAAAAAGCGAACCTGTATTCAAAAAAAGACGTGTGGCACTCGGAGACTGCCGCGGTAAAGCTATTGCATAGCATTTTTTTTCAACTTATGTAATTATAATTATTTATTCACTTTCGTAGTGTCAGATATTGACAAGCCTAGGGTATTATTTTTAATCTAATGCTGGAGCTAGGAGGTTAGGTTTTATAGGTTTAACCTATACAACCTAACCTTGTTAGGCACTAGGTGTTAGGTTATTTTCGTTACGGAATTTCTGGATTCGGTCTCCACGCTCGAGGCCCGCGATAGAAGCTATGCAATAGCTTAAAAAGTTTCTTTGGAAAAGTTGTTTGTTATCATGAGTACAATCACGTGTTTAAGCATCGGTCACTAATTAACAGTCACCCTATATACTTTGGCTTTGGATATATTCCGCTCTCTATCATGCACTTATAGTTAGCCACTTGTGGGACAGTGACAGAACTAATGCTTAGCTAAAGCATGTGTGTCTTTAATTAATTTGGGAAGGGTTGAGTCTTAATTTATTTTACATAAGTATGCAACCGTCATCAGAGCGGTTATCCCTAAAATGGTAAGCAGGTATGTAGGGTAAGTTTATGAGTAGGGATATAAAGTGAAAACGCATTTGCTGCAAAATAGTATAGTATGGATGGTGTATGTATTTCATAGTTTTATCTCTGGGCCACACTGAACTATAAAAAATATTACGAGGTGATGGTATGCCTTAACCTTCACAAAGTTTTATGCCCGGTTGATGGCAATAGGCCCGCCCCTATTTCATGGAAAATGAACATAACTGGCGAATTGTAGGTTTACTATAAGTCCATACCACCTTTTTTATACCTTTAATATATACATACTACCTTTGTCTAAACTTCAGGCTGTGCGTTGTCTCACAATCACTCAAATAATCAATCAAACAAAGGGCCTTTCTTTATCATTTTCTACGTAAAAGTACCTAGATTAATCCACTTATCCTGAAAAAAAGTGTAAACATTAACAATTTTTGAAAATATCCTTGATATCCCTGTGACGTGAGAAATTAGTCCACCGAGTAGTATTACGAAACGTAGTAAGTCCATTTCGTATATTTATTACGGTAAGTATGATTAATTGAAAATTATTAATAATTCTCCATCATTATTAATAATTACCTCATGATTTGGTAAAAGTGAATATAAAATTGAAATTCATCACTTTTAGCAGTTGTTATTAATAATCCACTACGCTCGTCGGTAAAAGTAATCTATATTAACCATTATAATATACGAATAAATGATTTCGGATTTTGATTTTAATTCATTGGTTTTATTAGTATATTTTACTTATTCCTATTTTACCACCATTATTTTTCTGGTGTAATTTTTAATATTGAACTAAATGTTTTCATCAATACAAAATTTACTGGAGATGGATTTTTAAGAAAGTTAAAAGAAAGAAATAAACTTGACTTTTTACCTCAGTTACCTCTTTCTACCTATTTTAGCATAAATACGAAAAAAAATGGTGCAGCAACCTTTTTGGATAAATCTATTTTTAAAGAAAATAGAAGAAAAAATAAATGTTCGTTATTTCAATAGTGTAAACGGAACCTAAAATAGACGTAAAAAAATAAAATATTGGTCGTAAAGCCAACTGGCTTAAACATCACCTTTTTATTTTGGAAAATTGAGTTGAACCAATTCATGCGAAGTGACAAACTGATGACAGTCTAACATCTACCATATGTACTTGTACCTTATGATACCTTTCAGCAATGAAGGAATCTAAACTAATATTGTAAAGAGAAAAGATTTTATTTTTTGTTTGTTTGTTTATTACGATTTAAGTCTAAAACTACTGAACCGATTTCAAAACTTCTTTCACTAAAAGAAAGCTACATTATCAGCAAATAACATAAGCTATATTTTATCCCCGTATTCTTACGGGAACGGGAACTACGTGGGTGAAACCGCGGGGCGCTGCTAGTAAAAAATAATTTTGTATGAATGAAAAATGAGTGATTGAATTTTTTTTTGCTGGTTGCTTCACTGGATGATTAGGTAGTACCCTGACTGATTATCTATCTACTTTCAGTTATAGCTACCCAGCTTTTAATTATTGGAAAACACTTTCTAGGTGCACCTCTTTTCTTTGTAATAAACATTTTATTCCCGAATCTCAAATCTAATCAAATCTCAAAACGAATTACCAAAAACCATCTCAATTTGGTTGATGGAACCAGCCAACCAAACCAAACCAACCCAACCATCTCAAATTCTGAGCGGCATCAGTTAAAAAGTCAGACAGTCGGTCAGCTGTATAAATTCATGATAATTATAATGATAGCAATAAAGCTAACTGACCCAACAAACCGTGGTAACTTTCCCCATAACCCTTAACTTAACGCTTCCTTTAAACCGAAGCCCGGGATCCTAAAATAATATTTTTGCACCCGAGTTAACTTCGAATTTCAAGTTATACTATTCCATTTTTTCCTGACATTCAACTGCACAAATATCGCGAATTGGTTGTACGCTCCGCTGGTTTTCTAGATTCGAATTTCAAATTGTCTTTTTGTATTTTAACCACCATGTGCTATGTCAAAAAACGATACTGGCAAGTCGGGGTCACAAGTTGTTGGCAATATTTTTTGTGGATTTTTCTGACGATTGTATTAGTGTACTGACCCGTTTGATCCTGGAATGGTTTATAGATTCTGTCTGTGCTTTTCTGTGTGTACTTCGGTAGAACAAGAGTCGTAGTTTGATGTTAGTAACTACGATTGGTGTAACACCTTGACCGTATTCTCTTGATTGGGGTAGGCAATAATCCTAATTATGGTTGTAAATACATCATGAATAAAAACAATTAAATCATCAAATGACTTCTCCCGCTCTGGGCAGAGTGGAAGGGACTGTCAGACTTGTACTGACTAAAACCCATCCATGTTCCTTCCTTGCCTTGTGTTCCAGGGCCGCAGTATCTCTTTCGAACAGTCCTGCAGCCCATTGGTGTAACCCTTTGACCGTATTCTCTTGATTGGGGTAGGCAATAATCCTAATTACGGTATTCAATTCATCATTAATTAAAACAATGGTATACTTAACCTACCTGTATCGAAATAGAGTACACAATCTTTCCTGGATTTTATATTTTACTTACAATGTACTGCTAATGCTATCTTTACTAATTCTATTAGTGGAAGTGGGTTTGTCAAAGCACACGATTGAATTCATGGCTTCAACCAACGTGCTGATATTACGCTAAAAGCTAATTAATAATAATGCTCTTACCTAGTCAATATCCTTGTATTTCCCTAAGCTGTAGTCTATACTCCATGGAATACCTGCGCTTTGGCAGAAAGGCGAAATTTGAATAGCATCGTAATTAAGCGTTGTTGTATAGTTCACCCCGTACCTAATAGGGATGTTTCCTGAGTCAAAAAAATATATATGATTCTATTTAGTCTGTCAGTTAGATTACCGAAAAATATTGGATAAATATTTTTTTTATCGAATCATTAAAAAAACACATCAAAGATCATGAGTGGGGCTTGTGACGTCACGTCGCACTTGTTTACGTGAAAAAAAATACGTGTCCAATATTTTTTAGAAATCTATATGACGGACTAATAAATATTTTTTTGGTAAACTGGCTTATTGCTGTACCAGTTTTGACAATAATCAATTAAGTTAATATATTTTTTTTTTAATTTGCCAAGTTTAGATATTAATATCCAACACGTCTGTAAAGTTTACAGAAAAAAGTGATTCTCAACAGATATTTCTAGTAATTTCTAGTAATAACCCTTAAAAACATCATTTTTTTTTAATTCTGTTTCTCGAGTTTCGCAGGCTAATTAAATTTGATCCTGTATAAGCAAATAACATGACACCTGTCATGCCCCAAAGGGCTTACATAAAACATAACTAAGTCTTATGTAATTGGGGGCGAGCCTATTGCCAAACAAACGGGTACAAATTCACACACCATAGAACCTTACTAAGAAATTCTGGGGAGACAAACTCAGCAATCGCACTTGCGACCACTAGACCAACGAGGTAATAGTTTCCACTCAAACGCCAGCGGGTACTACGGTACCCAGCAATAAAAAACGCTTAAATGCCAAATTGATATTATTGACAATGACATAAGTGACACTGGTGACACTTGACAGTTAAAACAAAGTGTAACTGTGGCGCGCCACTGGCTTTTAGTGCTATGAACTTAGCAGCCTGTTTCAGGTACAGACGAAATTAAGCTACTCTAATCTGTCAAATTTCTTTAATAGATTTTCAACTTTATCGCTAAAGCATCAGGTTAAAGGTTGATTGAGAAAATTTAACAGTTTCGGGTAGCTTGATGTGCTGCTGCTGGCTGTACAATAAAATTTTAATATTCATGAAATACAGCGAAACAGTTATTATTAAATACTAAAGGTAGAATTCAGTCTTAAAATTTAACTAACATTAGCCTCAGACCGCATGCCCTAGATTGAACTAACGACGGCTATAAACGAAAACGGGCTATTCACGACTCTATTATTGAAAGCCGTATTCACGAACATAATCACTCTTTTGATTGCTAATTGTTTTCATTCCAGTGTTAATGCATTTTATATGTTTATTTGCAGAATTACTTCCTGCGAGTTTATGAGTCTGAGTATATAATTTTATGATTGAGTAAAATTGCACATGAAATAATTATGTTAAATTGAGTTTGAAAATCTATTAGTATTCTTCTGTAAGGTGAGGTTTTTCTTGCATATTTTTTTAACTATTATTTGTAACTACGAATTTGAATCTAGTGTCCGTAAATGCATGTCATTTATATCTATATCTATGTCAAGTTCCTCTTCTTTTGAAAAACGGTGATCTTCGAAACATACGGTGCTGTGCGGTTTGGTAGACTACTGCCCGACAGATAATGCACTTAAACGGGATTCCTTTCATTTAGACCTCAGAGTCCCCACCATCCAGTAGTTCGTGAAGCGCCTCTTCATGCGCTTCTTTGACAGAGCTGTGAAGCACAAAACCCCCGCTCGTATCGGCCGCCCGATACGTCCCATCGCGTATTAGTATCGTTCGCCGTCCCAGGCATGCACTAGTAGCCCCCGATGACCCTATCACACTCCTCCAGGAGAGCAATAGGGAAACCAGTACCCGCCGCCGTGGTCCGTCGCGACGTCCTCGTTCAAACCCCCCCCCTACCCTTGCTAGACCCAGCCCGCGATGCTGAGCCATTAGTGATAAATCAACCCCTAAATAATCTCATTCAGATCCAGCCTGTCCCCTTGCCGCTCTCCCCAGCGACGCCCTAAGCCGTGGCTCGTACCCCACAGGGGGTGCCCTTAGCGCGTGTTCGCTTAGTTTATAGTTCATTGCCCCTGGCTGGAGGCTTTAACTTCAAGGCATCCACAAGAATAGACCGGTTAAGCAGTAGCCAGCCTCCTAGGCTGAACTGCGAGATGCCATCAACAACAACAAAAAAAAGCGCCGACGCGAAAACGTTTACCACGTATTCAGTACTTATTGGATCTATCGTATCTTCTCCATTTCTTCTCACCTATTTTTTTAATAACTAATATCAATTACATTTTATTTACATTATATACAGACTACAAATAGAACAAAAATAATGCAAAAAAAAAAAGTCAAAAAGTCCCTAACTTCATTTTTTTTGTTTTTTTTTTTATATTTTCTTTTTATATAATTTAGTTATTTTATTTATATAATTATTTTATTTTATTTGATAGAAGGTAAAACAGTATGTGCTCGTAATGGGCTTGTTATCTTAAAAAAATCATTAAAAAGCAAGTCACTGTTCAAAATAAACGCAAACATTGCAATGGGGGCTATCGTTTTAAAGCTAACGAGATGGCGCCACTGCCGAGTAACGTCCTGTCATTAATTCTATTTTATACTTTAAAGTACAAATAACTTCATAAAAAGTTTATTTAATTTCGTATATCAACATAGAGTAAACTTCAGATACATATTTACAAATATTATCCCTAACATTAACAAGCATGAAACATTTAAAAATCATTCTACCTTCAAGTACTAACAAATAAGATCCTAAGTTGCTACTTAAAATCTTCAAGTCATTATTAATCAGGAATGGCTCAATCTAGACCAGCACGCAACGCGCGAAAACTCTATGACATCTGACATTTCGGAAGACCTTATTCTACACGAACGCCTCTAGCGGCGAATTCATGCGTGATAGCCCTCCTTGATTTAAATCGTTGGTTTTAGTACCAGTTCTTTTGAGCAGTATCACCAATAAAAGAATGATACTGCGACAAATATAGAACTACATTACTGTATTAGTCACCTCTGTGTTAGTTCTTGTGTTTCTTACAACTATAAGTTTCTTTTAAAATATATCTAGACCAGGCTGCTAGACCACAGTAGCTTTCTTATGGTTTTAGTTTCAGTCATCAGCCCAGCTTTCCAGCCTGTCAGGCCAATTATGTTGAGGTCCACTTCCATCCTAACTGGAAGCGACGAGAAGTGCTTCACACTATGCACCTGCCAATTATGATGCGAAACCCAATTAATGGAGAATGCCAATATTGTCTTGAGGTGGACAATACAATACAGAATGACTGTCTTATTATTTATTTAATAACTGTAATTCTTGTCTTATTATTTGTTTAATAACTTTAAGTGTCCTGGTATGATGTCGGACGTAAAAAATATCACCATCCGATGTCTTCCCGTGGGTGTCGTAAGAGGCGACTAAGGGACTTACCAGAGAATGGGCAGCAGTGTTCTTTCTGCCTTTGTAACCGTACTGCAATCGCCAACCCGCCTGCCAAACGTAGCGATTATGGCAAATCTCCCTTTGGGGGAGGCCCATGTCCAGCAGTGGACGTCTTTCGGCTGAAATGATGATGATGATGAACTTTAATTCACCTCTAGTATCGATGGACTATAGTTTGATTTTACAGGCTGAGCTAAAATCCCAGTTTTGGAAAATTATTAAATTAGATTTTTCTATCAAGAATACTTTAGTAACAGCCTTTATTTTTATTTTTTTTGTTTATTTTGCAAGTAGGTTTTTACAAACACTTTACACGTCATGTTTTTTAAAGCTAGATGGGGCCGGTGTTTCGTACCTGACTACTCTGAGAAGAAACAGCCGAAACAAACTCAGAGGCATAGTCTCTTTTAAAGTCCAGACATAATCTTGGTTTACTCACATGAGGACTATGCAGATTAGTGTCTGAGATGGCCTTTGGAAGAAATAACCACACAGATTTGAGCGGACCTGTCCAGTCAGTGCAAGCATTTGTCAGTTATCGTGAGCTCGACTTATAACCCAAGGAGCTCAACGACACGACGAACAATACCAAAAAAAGGACATTTGGGTAGGTCGCTTGTAGTGCTCAAACTGCCAGACAATCGTGGGAAAAATTAAAAATAAAATTAAAATATTACCCACATGGTCCTCACATTCACAGAAATTAAATAAAATAAATTAATAACACTTCACAAAACAAATGTTAATAACAAAACAAAAAAAATCATTAAATGTCACAATAATAAAAAAAATATAAATAAAAGAAATTTAGTAAAATACTTAACGAAGTATTCCCGTCAAAAGTTTGGGGTTGTGCCCGATTACTGCAATATTCAAGTACCTAAGCTCTGGACTTTGTATAATAAACACAGCGATACTAAAATTCCTGCCGCTGCTTTCAAAACGGTGAAGGTGAAAAAACCGCCACGTTCTAGACCCAACAATTTGAACATTGGACTTTCACCAACCCGCACTTTGTCCGGGCACAACAGAGTGGATGACTGAATCACAGTTTTGGGAACGTCATAAGCTGTCAATATTGATTGGACTTTAGATTCCTAACTGGTATTCAGCTGCATCTAGTTATATTGGAAGCCGATACATTCCTAATAGATGAAACTTTTTTTCTACCTACCTATCCGGAAAATGCAAGTGTCATTTTACATAATGTAACATCATCATTTTTTTTCGGATGGTAAATCGTCAAATGACTTCTCCAGCTCTGGGCAGAGCGGAAGGGAGTGTCAGACTTGTACTGACTAAAACCCATCCATGTTCCTTCCTTGCCCTTTGTGTTCCAGGGCCGCGGTATCTCTTTCGAACAGTCCCGCAGCCCTGGTAGCATCTTCATCAAGCCTAATTCCTAATTATTCTACACCTACATACGAGTACGTATAAAATAAGATAACCCCAAATTAATGCATTCACTTTAACTTAACAACGTACAGAGTAAAACCAAAAACGTTCTCTATAGGTTTGGTGAAACAAGGTAACGTTTTCATTAATCGTTTTCCCACATTCGGAAGCACTTGCTTCACGTAACGATCACTTAAACTCAATGTAAATGATCCGTAAAGAGGTTTCTATGTTTTGTATAACCGCTGTTCTTTGATACCGCTTGGGGGAAGTAATGGGTTAATCGATTGTTCTTTATTGTTATTAGTGGCTTGAATGGATAAAGTATGGAATACGTACCTATGGTTAAGACTATGTCATGCTCACTTAAATGTCTCGCTGATGGTGGCTCGTGTGTCGGATCATTTAGTTTCCGTCAAAATTGAGTTGAATGGTGCTGAGACATGCGTCATGTTCGTGAACGGGCGCTGTCAGTTGTGACTGGTCATCTCTTTGTTGCCACGGCTTTTTTGAATTAATTATTTTATTTTTGTTATGAGAAAGTTTTATAGCGGCGCAGAAAAATTGAAAGGCAGTCGTTTGTCTTGGTATAGAGATGTGGAGAGGAGGAATGAAACGCATGTAATTAAAAAAAGTGATGGAAAACAGATGGATGATTGAAAAATCTAAGAATATTTTGCCGGACCTGAGAATTGAACCTAGTACGTCATGCATACAGTAATCTCAAATATGCAAAATGAGATCGTTCCTCAAAAAGATATTCAAGAACTTGATCCTCTTCAAGGTTAATCTTCTACCTTGCTTTCTTGTTGTGGTAATCGCATTTAGTTTATACACTTAATTTTTCGGGAGTTTGGCACAGCTGTATCATCATCTTTCTGCACTTGTCCCATGTTACTTGGAGACCACGTTTTTTTATCCACTCACCCCTGTTAACCATCCTCTCATATGTATAATGGTCAGATAATTCTCGACTGCAGTTTGGGCAATGTCGAGCAAGTCAGTCACTCCAGCATATCTTCTTTCAAAACTGATAAACGCAAAAGTTTTCAGAGTTCTTTGAATCCAATCTGTAAGAAAAACCAACTTCTTAATTAAATTACCCTTAACAACATACGACACAAAACTTTAAAACTAAACCCGAAACTCTTACAATTTCACCCACCGCAAAACTTATTTTCTAAATCACGTCCCACCACATATGAACGAAATTAAGTTTTGTATAGTTTTCATCGTAATGTCAGGTAAGATCATATCTCCTGGGAAGGTTCACCGCAGCTATGCGAAGCTATATTAAACGATAAATCGTTCCCTAGACGACGGAAAGTTGAAAATTTTCGTTGGGAAACACGTTGGGGCGTTAATAAATGGTTGTGTATCTTAAATTTATAAGTTGTGAAATATTATTATTATAGAAATATTTTGTAAGGCGTGGTGAGAAATTAGGCGGTCGAAGGATGAGTTGAGGGTTATCAGCTCGGCTGCGGGCTGTTCGAAAGAAATACCGCGGCCCTGGAACACAAAGGGCAAGGAAGGAACATGGATGGGTTTTAGTCAGTACAAGTCTCCCTTCCGCTCTGCCCAGAGCGGAAGGGAGACAGAGAAAAAAAAAAGGGTTATCAGCTCATCTTTCTACCATCAAATTACAAAATATTTAATAAGTTCACAAAAAAATAAAATAAATAAAGCTCTCAGCAACTATCATCCAGTTGCTACCAGCCACCCTGCAAAGATCGTCACTCCACCGAGCATGGCAAAAAATCACGTTTGTTGTATGGGAGTCCCCCTTAAATATTTATTTTATTCTGTTTTTGTATTTGCTGTTAAAGTAGCAACAGAAATACATCATCTGTGAAAATTTCAACTGTCTAGCTATCACGGTTCATTAGATACAGTTTGATGACAAACAGCCAGACAGACAGACGGACAGTGGAGTCTTAGTAATAGGGTCCCGTTTTTACCCTTTGGTTACGGACCCTAAAAAGCATTAGTGTTCATTTACATCTCTGAGAGAAGTAGATATGGTTGTAATCGTGGATGAGGCTTGCACAGAAGCACGAAGATTAGCACGCCAAATAAATAGAGTGTGGCCTTAGAGTGGGTAAACTTGGGCCGTGAATGATGAGAAAGATATATAGATAAACCATTTATTCAGTGCACACAAAAGACAGCTCAACACACAGAAACAGAATTAAAAGGTACAATTTACATGACTATATAAAAACAGGGTGCTAAGAGGGCTTCAGATTTACTCAAAGCACGGTATAATTCTATGGTTTATTTTTTAAATCACAGTGCCATTTCTGATACAGACCCTTTTTTTTTTACGGATTGGAAATCATCAAATGACTTCTCCCGCTCTGGGCAGAATGGAAGGGAGTGTCAGACTTGTACTGACTAAAACCCATCTATGTCATCTTTTGTGTTCCAGGGCCACGGTATCACTTTCGAAGAGTCCCGCAGCCCTGGCAGGTGAGCTGATAACGCTTCATTTTGAGAAAACTCACCCTGCTAACTACTGTCAAAGACCTACAAATGACGGCTCAGACGAACGGTTTTTTGAGCTTACTTTAGACTATTACACCAATACCTACAGGCGAAATTGAAGAAAATAGAGTGTGTTAACAATTGCTAACATATTCGCCCTTCACTGGGACGTGGATGTGCTGCAGGAAAAAAAAAATCCACATGAAGTTAAAAAAGAGTTGAATTATTAACTACGAGTACGCCGTACCCCATTTGTTTCGACCTCCCCGTTGAGTCCAAACGCGTTCAGTCCGTACACGTTCAATTCAATGTCCCCAGAGACATTACACGTGTAGGCTTACACAACAAATAACTCCGTTCATAGAAATCCATTAGCAAATCAGATATGCAAATAGCTAGGTAGGCCATAGAACAACATTATTGTTTTGTGGTACACGCGGCCAAAGAGTTTAATACGTACTTACATGCGTGTACCTGTTAATTTGTTACCTTTAACAGATGCACAACCGATGTTAAATAAATTTCTACCATAATGTTATGATAATGACCAATATCGATAAAAGATAATTGGAGAATCAACCTGAATAAGGTGCGTAACAGATACGCGTTTTTTGATCTGATGATTGATTCAGAGCAGTCAACAGTCGAATAAGGACCACATGTGAGTGTTCCTAAATATTACCCTAGGCTGAAAAAAAATTCATTTATGTTTTATTTATTTATTTAAAACTATTATTAATTAAACTTAGTTTATTTTTTCGAAAACTAACCCGCGCACAACGCTTGCGGAGTCTGTAAATTGCTTTAGACACACTTAAAAGCCTTATAGGCCGAATCTGAACCTGCCGACACACAGATCTCAAGAGAGCACTGTGGGCCGCAATGTTTATTTTTTGTATGCTTAAAACAATCATGCCGGTTTCAGCACAGCAAATGCATAATAACATCATAAAGTTCTTAGTGTATTAAATTATACCTTTTGCTAGCTGTTGGCACTAAAGATTAGGCTGTATACTCTCAAAACAAGCTCAACTTAGGTCCCAAAGTTGTCACAGTTAGCCTGCATACTTGTCTGTTGTGTTGAGTGTACACAGTGACAGTTCACAGTGCATGTTGTAGAAACTTGCGCTTCGAGTTGTCCGCACGAGTCATTTAATTACGTACTGTGACATGCAGTCGACGTTACCGTGGAACTATGGGGAATGGAAGCGTTGGCTCAATGCCATTATTGTTATTTGTACCGTGTTGTCAGTGTCAGCCCCAAAAGTCTGACAAAGAGTATCGTATTACCCAGTACTAACAGGGTTGTGGAGGTCAGATCGGCAGTAAAATACGGATATTTAGCTAAATCCGGTTTGACTTAACCCAATGATTTGACCCTGGTTTGATTTGACCCAAATTTTCCCCGATGATGCGGAGGTGGATGCTGCTCCACAATTAATTTTAATTGTGTATTTTTCATATGTGTCTGTAACCTACTTACAATAGAAGTTAAGTGTAATTGTTACTAACCATAATTATGGAATCTGATCTGAAATAAAATCTTTCTATTCTATTGTAATACGATGTCATTATTGTAATTTAAGTCTTGTTCAGAAAGCATTAGTAGTTACTTAGAAACGAGGCCATCCGCCATTATGTCAAACCCTAGTTCAAACGTTTCATGGGTGGAGTTCCAAAAATTTCAAACGTTTTAAAGACGTTTTATTTAAAAAAAAAATCTTCATAAGTGGAGGCTATACAACTAAAACTTGATTTTTAAATAGAAGACTGACGATCAAGTTCTAAAACGAAACTCAATTTAAAGTTACCATAAAATCCCTTGCTATCACTGGCTTTGTAGGAACGCAGTATAAAGACTTTTATAAACGTCTAAAAGTTTAGTAGTGTCATTTATTAATTTGATGGTAAAATTGTGCTGTGAATCTAAACAAAAAGCATTTCTTTCCACATTTCTACAGAAAAAACCACTTTAGTTTTTGTTAAAACAAACCTCATCCAGTCCCGATTTAATTCTGTTCGCGCAACAGTTAAGGGCCTCACTTCATTGTGGACGTAGTGTCACCGGGAACTTTCGACCTCATTTGCACACTCATTTTCATAGCAAAATGTAGCACCAGGTGGAATGAATGTAATAAAGCTTTACCAATTTCATTTGAGCTCAAAAGTTAGTTGTAAATGTGGAGTAAACAAAGACTTCGCTGGTTTTACTTTTTTTTTTTATATTTTTGCTATTTGTCGCCAGTGGTTTAGAATTTCGAGTGTTTTTTTTTGTGTTTAATCTTAGCGTTCCTTTTCCAAACGTTTTATAGGCTGGTAAGGATGCTTTTAAGTTGAAGTAGTGGCCGTGAGCTCATTAGTAAATTAATGTTTAGAAGTATTTTTCATTGCGTGAGAGTTTTTGGGTTTTTGTTAGCTTTGATACGGCTTTTTCTGGGGGTCTGGAAAACGACAATCGCTTCCAAAACATTGTATATTTCTACAATTACTTTTAACAGGTTTTTCATAAGCTTTTCGGTACCTATTCCTATACATTTTTGACTTTTTGAATCATCATCTACCTAGCGTTTTCCCAACTTTATTGGGGTCAGATTCCAGTCGAGCCGGATGCAGCTGAATACCAGTACCTATTTTACATGGACTGACTGCCTATCTGACCTCCACAACCCAGTAAGTACTGTTTAATAAATACGGTACCCCTTGATAAGACTGTTTGTCACACTTTCGGGCCACGGTAACGACTGACAAAGATCTGTAAATGCCTGCTAGGACTAACGGCTTTTGTTTTTTTTTCGGTGGGAAATCATCAAATGACTTCTCCCGCTCTAGGCGGAGCGGGAGTGTCAGACTTGTACTAACTAAAACCCATCCATGTTCCTTCCTTGCCTTTTGCGTTCCAGGGCGGCGGTATCTCTTTCGAACACTCCCGCAGCCCTGGCAGGAGGACCAACGGCTTAATTTGCTTTCCGAGGCTCTGAGAAATCTCGGTATATAATGGATGGTCACTCATATACAGACAGACCTTGGCAAGAACGGCTTAACCTTGAAGATTGACCCGTGCAGCTGTTTTTATTTAGCCACGAGCTCCTCCATTTTCATCGCTACGGAATGACGTTTTGAAATCGCATTGTCAGTGCGGTAACGGACGGGTATGGTTGAATTGTAGGTGTCTATACTCAGATATTGTTAGTGTGAGCCATAAGGTCATATAGCGAATAAACAGGAGGCTGACACTGCCAATCCTCTCAACATAATCTCTCTTAGCCACTAACTCTGTAGTCACGACACTGGCAGGACGGGACAAGACAAGACTAAGTGACATATTCGTGTATCTGTCTGTCTTAATGCGAAAATAATTTCCTTTCTTTGAGCTCTTTATGAGAAATTATGCTATTTCCATAATTGTCAAGATAGTTAAGCTGTTGGCTTTTATGACAACGTTGTCTAAGATACTAGACGTACTTCGGTATCATGGACGAATCTAACACCAGCATCTATAAACAAGTTAAAGTGATTACTTAAGTAAAAGTCATTATTCAAGAGAGGATTTTTATTCTGTAGTTTAGTAATGGCTTGAAGTTAGAACTGACAAAAGTTATAATTATTAGATTTGATTTCTTTGACGGTTATTACTTCGTTTAAATTCTGGTCTATTGCATAAAAATGTTACTTTAACTCAAGTACAATTGCTTTAACTGGACTATAGACACCAACGTGGCTAAATAATAACAGCTGCTCGGGTCGATCTTTAGGTTAAGCCGTGCTTGCCTAGGTTGGTCTGTTTGTGTTGGGTGACCACCCATTACAAACTGAGTTACCTCCGTGCCTCGGAAAGCACTTTAAACCTATAGATAGGAAGTCGCTCCATGTTAAATACTGGTTTCAGCTGCATCCGGTTAGACTGGAAGCCGACCCCAAACATAGTTGGAAAAAGGCTAGGCAGGTGATGATAGAAACCAAAGTAAGACTTTGCTGCATTAAAAATGCACTGAAGTCTAAGAATATTTCTAGTTCAATATTATGCAGAGCACAATCCAACTTAACGAAGTTTTACTAAGTAATCAGTTTTATCACCGCAGCAGATCAGCATTCAAACAAAGAAACCATTCTCATCCTCCAGCTCCTAATGAAAACACCGACAATTACTCCATCTAGTCATGACAAGAAAATGGCATATTACATTACGCCACAATCATAGACGTTTCCGAATGGCATGCCGCTCTTGTATGCACAGTGTATTAGCATTCACCGTGCGAGGCGGCAATGTAATCAAAATCGTCGCGCGTCGCAATGTTGCATTATGGTAATTAGGCCCGCCAGCTAAATAGAGATGTGAAACGTTAGATGTGCTCATTCGAGCCCGAAATTTGGTAGATTTTTGGTTAACGGTTCTGAATTTGTGATGGGAAATGATGCTTTGATTTTGGTGAGACGGCGTCGTGTTTGGAGATTGGAGGTGAGGTTTTGATTTAATTGGATGGATCCTTATTCTGGTTTCTGTCTTAGATAAATAATAATAATAATCTCTTTGCATAATTTATTGTGATACATTTATTGCATTTGACCCACTTTTTGCCATCGGCTTCGTTAGTGTGTAGGTCGGAAAAAATCCCAGGGAACGTACCTACTACTGGAATATATAATTATATAACATAGCATCACGCCTGTCATCCTCGAAGGGTAAGGCAGAGGTGTACCTAATAGTACAACCAAATTTCGCCAGTTATGTTTAAGTCCCATGCTGACAGATCGCTGATGGAAAAACCGTATAACACTTTACACGATCTGAGAATCGAATCCAGGATATCATACTCAGCATTCGCGCGACCACTAGACCAACGAGGCAGTCTGTCACTGAGGTAAAAGTAACCGTAGTAAGTAATCCGGTCTTGGTTTAAACCACGCCAAACAAACGTTACTCGAAAAATATTTGTCTGTGTAAAATGCCTGTGTAACTGTCATACATCAAGTTGTATGTCAATACAATGTCCAGTCATGCTCAAACCAAATGAGAGGAGCCTTAAACTTCCAGGGCTGCAGGACTGTTTGAAAGACATACTGCGGCCCTGGAACACAAAGGGCAAGGAAGGAACATGGTTGGGTTTTAGTCAGTACAAGTCTGATACTCCCTTCCGCTCAGCCTAGAGCGGGATTAGTCATTAACTGATTTCCCATCCGAAAAAAAAGGAGCCTTAAACTTCCTATGGACCAAAATTATGCACAACATAGCCAAACACGCATCTCCTCCAAATACGGTAGCAGTAACTCATCCACATAAAATTAACATCAAACACACATGTTATAGAAGGTCAAATCAGTTCGAACTAGACTCGTTAACGTCAGAACGGATAAAACTTTCATGCGCGCATGTAACTTATGGTATCAGGATATGAATTAATCCCGTAAGAGCCGATATTGCGAAAGTTAGGGGCGGATTATTTACCCCCTCTCTCGCTCTGTCTATTGGTTTTTCATATGGCTTCGCATGTATGAGTTTATCTTGTTGGCGTGTAAGGATGTTTGTTTTTTGATGGATTGTTCTGTTCAGTTTAATTTGAGTTATAAAAGTTGGGCGTGATTAAAATAATCTTCTTTTTTTCGTTTTTAAGGAAGAAAAATTCATGATTAATTGTAATGTTTTAAGTCATCTTGCTGCACCCTAACAGGGTCATGTACTCATTAGTTTTTAACTTAGCGTATAACTATGTGTACATTGTGCATTAAATAAATAAGTAATCACACTCTTCAACAATCTTTTTTCGGTATTTAAACGCTGATTTTTGGAGTGAAAACTTCTTTAGCGGCGTTGTGCACTTTTTGGGCTGGGTAAAAACTGTTAAACTCGCGTTAGATCGTCAGATCGAATCTTGGCGGCGCAGGGCGCTTGCGTGAGCGTGCGTGTAGTTTAAGCTAGGTGGCGTTATTGCAAGTTTTCACTTCTGCCGGCACTCCCAGAGTGTAACCCGTTTTTTTTTATTGGAAATATACTTAGACTATTCTTTGAGAGGGGCTCGTGGCTAAATAAGAACAGCCGGACGGTTCGATCTTCAAGGTTAACGCAACGCTTGTCACGTTGAATCGGAAAGTTCATGCTATCACTTGTATGTCTTTCACAGACGTTACAGTTAGTTGTCGACCTGAAAGCAGCAAAACCAGAACAAGCTCCTCGCTTGACGGAAACCATTCACCTGTGACTTGAAAAATCCATAATTACTATGGGTTATTGGGAAAACAAGACCTAAACTATTAAGAATACTTGTTGATGAAACTGAATGTATGCTGAAATTGAGGGTGAATTTACTACAAATTCAACAAGTTGCATTGGAACGTTTAATCGCAAGATTGGCTGTGAATTTACGAATAATTAGTGACGACCATGTAAGGAGTATGTTAAAATTGCAGCAGATGATCAGATCGTCAGTTAAAAGTCTGACACTCCCTTCCGCTCCGCCCAGATCGGCAGGGGTCATTTGATGATGTCCCATCAGAAATAAAAAGCAAAGGTGACGTTCTGTGTGGTGGTGGTGTTTCTGCCTACCCCTATGGGAAAAAGGCGTAAGATTATGTATGTATCTATGTGGTAACACTCGTCGGCGCATCACATACTTACATGTGAACGCTATGGTTGAATTTCACAAGTACACATAATTACAAGGTTTTATTTCTTGCATTTAATACTTTTGTAGTTAAGTATCCCGAAATAAGATACAAAACGCTACTGATCAAAACTAATAACACTATTTATGGTAAAGCCTTAAATATAATTGTGCCGAATCCAGTTGTAGGGATAATCCAAAGTTCTTATTTCTTATAATATGTACTCTTACCATGGAACAAAGCCTTTACATCACCAAAATAGATGGTCATAAGAACATCGAAAAAACTGTCTCCTAAAAATATCGGACTATCTTCAACACGACTACAGCCGGTATTTCTAAAATAACCAAAGTAAAACCAGGTGTGATCCAAAGTTTCATATATAAATCTTAGTACAGAAAGATTAGGGATATTGGGGCTGATGAAAGGTCCTTATCTCTTCCAACTTTCTAGTTTTCTTATCTCATAAAACTAATACTTGAACTTGGGAAGATTACGAAAATTATTATAAGAGAAAATATGTTTTCGGGGCTAGGCCTAATATTGGTTCGGCTTGAAGCTAAGCAAATGTTGTTTTAGTAGTGAACATTGAGTGAGTGGAATGTTTGCTGAATATTCTAAAATGAACTTTGTACTCAATTTGTTGAAGTTTATGTCAAAAGCTTTTACAATATTACTTGAGGTAGATTGGAAAAAAAATAATCTTATGGAATGTTAACAATTTAAAGTTGAGAGAGACCACGTTTTAGAATAGTACATTGTCATGATGCAGTTAGTCTATTTAGGCTTTCATTTTTTTTTTAATTTTGGTTCTCTGTCATCAAAGTTATGTTTCTTAACGATGAATCCAACTTTTTAGCAATGTACGCCTAAAATATATCAGAAATAATTTCAAATCATAATAATTATCCAGAACAAAAATTACTTTAGTAATATTCGATCGACCTTCGTATAGGCACGTTATTAATAAACTAATTAATATGTTCCAAAGTACACAAGTTAATACTCAGTAAAAACCAAATTGAGAATCAAAGTAGGACGTTCATTAGCAATATTAAGAATTTGAATAATTCTCGTCAGTCATTACCGCGGCAACATGCAACGGTTCCCCATTAATTACAGAAAATTAACGCCAATACTTTTACGGTGTAAAATCTGGATAATTGCACGGAACAATGTACAGAAATGTCTGTGCAAGGGACGCTGCGGGTACCGTAATGCAGCATTATGCTAATGTTGAATGCCTAAATAAACCCGTGTGGGAAATATGAGAGCCGGCTTCCGGACAAATTACACAGAGTCTCGACTAATAAAGATGGTAATACTGCCCCAAACAATTTGTAGTTACTGCCCGTTGTTGCGCTGTGTGTGCGTTCTGTTCATGCATAGTTATTTCAGAGCTGAGCATTACGGAACCAGCTAGTCGGAAAGCCTTGTAGGTAGTGTTGGCCAAAATCGGTCTTGGTCTTCGTTTTGGTCTTGCGAAAATGAAAGAACAAGACCAAGACTGCAAGACCAAGACCGATTTTGGGCTTAAAACCCGCTAAATCTTTACATTACGTGCTTTGTGTGCGCATTTATATTTACAGAAGAAAGTAATAATTACAGACTGGCGGGAACTGCTAAAGGGAAAAATCGGTCTTGGTCTTGCAATCTTGGTCTTGTTCTTGCATTTTCGCAAGACCTTGGGCAACACTACTTGTAGGGTCCGTTCACTATCTCCGGAGATGCGACTGGAGTGACACGACACGCATCGCGGCATTTATCCTCCTACCCTTTGTGTGAGAGAGAACCTTTGCAAGTCGCATCGTGGCGACTCATGGCTTGGTCCAGCGTTCTTTCATTTGTTTTCATGTCGCAAAACGTGAGTCACTTGAGCGAGTAGCTCGTGAGCCAGCTGTTACGAACTTACGACGCCAGCTAGTCGGAAAGCTTCGTAAGGACCTTCCCCGCATGTCCGTTGAAAATTTTCTTGCGATATTGTATGCACCGCTGCATTTGTATGTGAGCGAAGTGTATTCATCTTGTAGTGAATGAGATCAGTGTACCTACACGGTGGAATCTTTTTCGTCTTCTGTTGTCGGTGTTGTGATATGCATACAATCATGTAAATGTCAAAACTATGTTTCTGAGGGGCTTTTGTTGGTTTTTCGCTGTCATTTTTTTTTTAAGTTTGGTGTAATGGGAAAAATTAGTGTAAGTTGGCCTAGTATTCTATTGAAACTTCGGTAGGTCAGTGTTAACAATGCTGTGCTCTCGGACTCTATAAAAACTCATCCGAATCTAGTTGTGGCGAAAAACTAAATTCTTCCTTTGGGCATTTCAAAGTTGCTTAATACATTTCTCACACAATAATATTCCTGTTATATTGTATTTACTACCTACATGCAAAGTTCACGTTCAGCACGTAATTAAGAAGCTTCGGAATGCCTGTGACAACTGAATATTTGCATGAACGGTGCAGAACGACCGCGTTACGTGTTCTACTAGACAAGAAGACGTTTTGATGAGTCAACAGTGCGGACCTCTCTGGGTTTCTATGTCTTAGGGACATTGGAAGTTATTAACAGAATAAAGGCTGTAAACAGACTCTTAACGAAGCCGAAAGGCACTTGTTGTCCCCGTCATTGCGATCATGTTTTTGTTCTAGACCATATCTGGGAACCTTTTAGTTACGGAGATATTGGCGGTCAAAGTTCCAACTTTTTTACAAGTTTTTTTTTTAAATACATGTTTTTAATGTAAGATTTTTACTTTCAACACCTCCAGGACCCCTTTACTATACAATTCATCCATCAGCACAATGTTTTGCATTACATTGAGTCCTACCGTAACGCGATTTTTCAACCCAAAAATACAAATCGTTTCCCAGCGCTAGTTTTTGCGTAAAGTTACTTAGTTTGATGTACATATTGCTTGGTTGACGGCTTCGTGAAGATCGAGTCTGTTTACACCTGTATATAATTTTTATGGCTTTGAAAAAAGAGTTTATTGGAAGGATGATTCTTTCTCCAAACAAAGAGATAACATTAACCCGACAATTTCATTTTAAATTCATCATCTAGCAAGGCCATCATTTTATGTTGGGGTCGGCTTCCAGTCTCACCACTTTTCCGCAAGGAGCAAATGCTAATCTGTCCTCCACAACACGGTAGCTGAGTAGCTGCACGAAACCCCTTGGTTGTCGGACTGGGGGTTTTTGCCTACCCAATTGATTGTCATTGGCTTTCGCACAACAGGAGAGTTACAAATAATAATCAAAAACGTTAAATTAATAGTTCCTGCAATTTGGTTAAATGCAGCGCAAAGATTCTCTAAAGAAAGAAATAATAATTTAAACTTTTTATTTATTTATTTATTACCAACATAAACGAGTTTACAACACACATACAAGTTATTGGTTGTACAAAAAAATCAAGTAAAACTACATAAAATCAGAATAAAAAATAATAGTAAAAACATCTACCATATTGTTTAGTTCCTAACTAAACAATATGGTAGATGTTACAATAAAAATAAACAATACATTTTAAGTAGTCAGAATTAAAATAAACACAATGAAATTAAAAAATGTTTTAAAACATATCTAGGCATTGTAAAACGCTTGGAAACTGACAATCAAATCAGCAGATAGCATACCTACATAATACTATGAGCTATAAATAAAGCCTGGACACTGAATAGGCAAGGCCAGTCAGTCAGCGAGTTATATAAGCGTGTGCATCGATGGATGAAGGCTGCCACAGATGTGCACTGGCGGACATAATCGGCCACATGCGTTTTTCCTGTTACAATTTTGTGTAGGTGCGAAAATTGAGTCAATATTTTTTTGTTTCAGAAAGTGAGAAAACAGAGAAAATAAAATTTATGAAGAAAAAAATATTATGTTGTTTACGACACACGTAGAAAATACAAAAAAAATAAAAGGATTATTTCACAAAACAAAAAGTATACACAACACATAAACATAACACGACGTCTGTAATCACCGTAGGGTTAGGCAGAGGTGTGCCTAATAGTAAACCCACATTTCGCCAATTATGTTTAAAAAGTACCTAAAATTTATAATTATCTAAAAAAACTTGTTTGAGGCCAAAACGGGTCCAAGTTCGTAACGCTACAATATTAAACAATAAATACAATTACATTGTCTTCAACTTGATAAGCCTATAATGCAAGTAAAGAGGCAAAGCTGGAAAGATACTGACAAGCTCTAGCGTAAGTAAACATTTTTATAATGCCCAGAAAAAATATAGAAGAAAATTGTAAATAAAACTACATGCATCCCTACTGAATAGAAAATAACGTACACAGAGAGCAAGGACTAGATCCCTGCTCCATGAAATTGTACAATCCGATTGAATTTTCTCTTCAATGCACTTCAGAATTTTTCACGCCGCATCGCGACGTATGCTGTACAAAACTGAAATTACAAAATAAATAGAAGAGAGAGATAGTGGCAAGTTTTTATTGCAATGGGTATCTATCTTCTAATGCCACTAGATCCAAATTTAATCCCCTATTCTTCCATTTCCAATTAACACATTCTGTGGACACTACAGGATCATACGAACAAATCCGGACTTAGAGGGACTCTGCACAATTACTCCGCACAACTCGTGGACTTAGTAATTAGACAGATAATTGTTCCAACAGATGCTATCCCGGATTGCACATACAACGTTAGAAGCGAGTGTAATTACTGTTTTAGATTAAATTCTGACTTTAAAGGAATGTTTTGGTTTAAAATCTAAAGAATTTGTAGCCGATTCGTGGCGGAAATTGATGCTGGAAATTTTCAACGTTCTCGTTTGTCGTAATAGAATTTTCGTGGATGAGATTTGTTTATTTCTTCTGTGAACGAAAAACTAACACTCGTTCGCGCACAGGTTTCGCGATTCTGTGCACTAACCGAAACACTAGGTAACCCGTTCTCTCAACGATAGAGATCACGTCGGGGTCACCACTTTCGCGTGTGTAGGTGGGTTAACTAGTGTCGGCGTTACGGGAATCGCAAAATAAGAACTGGATTTACTTGGTGATGGAGTAAGTTTATTAAAATACATTTGAGTAATTATCCAAAACTCGGGATACGGTCGGAGCGGGACGTTACAAACTAAAACTATGCAAAGGTTTTTACAGCTAGGTTACACAATAAAAATAACACAGTTAAACATATTCAAAAGAACCGTCTCAACAAAAATCTAATGGGTATTACTCTAAATTCTTAAAGCTAATATAAACAATAAACAAATTAGGCAAGGAACCTTTACCCTACAATAAACTATTGTTATCCTGGGATAGCCAAGGAAGAAAGCAACGTGCAATAAAACTTCTGCGGGCTTGCCGTGAGAAACCTAAAGCTAGCGGTACTTTAGTTAACTTAAAATACTATTTATATACTAAGTTCACTAAAGTAATACCTATAATATTAAATAAATAATTAATGAAGACGCTACAGAATCATGATGATGCGTGTGTTCTGGAATGCTCATGAACTTTCTTTAGTACTTTGAGACTTGGAGTTTTTAACTAGCTGCTACATTATCCATTTATTTTTAGGTCACTTCTAACCTTATAAACTTGAACCTACTGTAGCTTAATATCTAGCAAATAAAATGATCAAAAACCAAACGCAAACTAAATTAATTCCAACTGAACTCACAGTCAAACTGAAAACTTTAGGGACTCGTGAATCTAAGATAATATCATTACGTTGTATCAACTCTGAATCACTAGAACAAAATCATTAACTCCCAACAAAGTCTTGGGTAAAGTAACACAAATAAAACATACGTTCGAAGGACCGAATTTCATTAAGAAACTTTCCGAAGGAGTCAATTGCGCCGTGATACTTATCTCTCTTTGTAACCGGTCCATTTCATTAACCACAAAATGATCTGTCAAAGGAAAGGCGGCAGCCGAAGGTATTGTGAACATAAATAAACCTGCTACCCGAAAAGTACGAAACGCAAATGTTTTCCAACCGTAAACTATTTGATTATCCTTTGAATTGAACCGAAGGTCTTTTGTCCCATTTCCACATCAATACACTTTCGAAAAAAAAGATTCTATTTGCAGAGGTCAGACTGTGCAAACTGAGAACTCGCGGATGGAGAATTTTATGCAATCGTAACTTTTGGTGTCGCGACGAATTTTGATCATTGACAACCTGTTTGGACTGTTTTATTCTAAGATGGGTCTTTTTCATAAAAAAAAACGCTCTATAATGGACATAAAATGTAATTAATATTTTAACGTTACAGAATACCATAAATAAAATAGTACGTATATAGTATTTTATATGTATGTTTATCTATATATATCGTATGTATCACGAATATTATATTGTATATATAAGTTTAGTTTGTTTATAAAATAAGTTAATCTAAGCTTATTCTTCTGCAAATTTTGAAAACCCAATTCTAGGTTAAGCTCGCCTTTGTACATAAGCTATTTATCATAATTTTGTGTGGATTTCTCTTTTTTGTGTGCAATAAAGAATAAGAATAAACATCATATTTCTATTTAAAATATCTTTTTTTACAAAATTTTTGTGAATTCTAAAGATTAAGAAATATTTTAAATTGTATTAACTATTTTTCTTTCAAGTGTGTGGAAAACCGTCGTTTCATACGCGTGAGTATTGGGCATTGCACTCGAGGTTCCATTATGCCCTTACCTTTGGCTCGAATTGAAATCTCGCCTGGAGTGCACACACTTTGCACACTTGAATCAAAATATACTATTTTGAGTTGAAATAAAATAAATACAATATCTTCTATAACTAGTAACTTACCTGTTAACTACAAATAAATACGTAAAGTTTGTCATATTTTGCTTCAAATTTGCGAAAATCGAGACAACTTTGTTGTTTATCTGCTCAATCCCTAGCTAGAAACCTTAGCAGCTTAGTTAATCTCCAAAGTTCGATAGTACAGCACAGCTAGTAAGCTATTATCCGCTATTGGTGTCAAAACCTCTTGCTGAATAGAACTTTACTCGTTTGACATCTATTAGTTGCAAGCTCCTTAGAGTACTAACTTACTTAGGTAGGTATTTGTAGGGTTTCCAGATCTACAAAAAAGATTTCCCATGAAAATTATGGACATTATTTTGATGGATATTTTTACCTTTGAATTTTGCTGTAATATTATACTGCGATTTTGTTTATCAAATTATCAACAATTACGGAAGATATCCTGTAAGCTAAAATACAAGTTTATAAGGTATCGTATTACCCAGTACTAACTGGATTGTGGAGACCGACTGATGTTGCTGAATTCAGTAATATTGGAAACCGACTCAGACATACTAGTTGGGAAAAGGTTAGGCAGTTGATGATGATTATAAATGTATAAAGGCTGTAAAAAAACTCTTAACAAAGCCAAAAGGCAATTGCTCTCCCCGTCATTGCGATTATTTTTTGTTCTAGACCATACCTGGGAGTCTTTTAGTTACGGATATATTGGGGGTCAAAGTTCCAACTTTTTCACAAGTTTTTTTCTAAATACAAGTTTTTAACGTAATTTTTTACTTAAGACTCCTTCGCGATCCCTGTACTTATTCAATCCATTCATCAGCAAAATGTGTTGGATGCGTTACATTGAATCTTATCGCAAAACGTGATTTTTCACTAAAAAAAAAGTCGTTTCCCAGCAATATTTTTTAATAGATTTTCGACTTTAATACTGAAGCATTAGGTTCAAGGTTGATTGGGAAAATCTGAGTGTTTCGGGTAGCTTGACCTGCTGGCGTCTGTCCATAATGCTTGGTTGACGGCTTCATGAAGAGTTCGTTTACACCCTGTATAAAAAGCTTCTTAAGTTAATTTTATTAAAAATAATTATATTCTTTTAAATTCTGGACATTTTAGAATTCCACTTGCATCTTGGACACTGAGCTATATATGGCAACCCTAAGTATGTGCGAATTCAGAACATCCTATGTACCTATGTATCCCTAATAGCAATATATAGTTTCGTAATGTTCACAGCTTCAGACAGGGTGGACGTTATTTATTTCAAAATCGTGCTGGTGGTAGTTCTTAGGTCGTGGATACTATTTTGAGTACTAGGGTAACATGGTACACCCGGCGATACCAGCGACGGCCTCGCGTTGTATAGATTTCCTGTATAATGACAGATCTCATAAACTGGTCTTGTATACCTTGATTAGTCGCCGTGCGTACGCACAAATCAAAGCGTCGAGTGAACTGATCATACAAAAAAAAAACTGGCTAAGTGCGAGTCGGTCTCGCGCACGAAGGGTTCCGTACCATTATACAACATTGGACAAAAGCGGCAAAAAAATCATTTTTATGTATTTAATTATTTATTTTTAAAATGAATATACAACTAAATATTCTGTGAATATTTCAAGCGTCTACCTGTCGCCTTTATTAATATCGAGCAAAAAAACGGTAAAAAATCACGTTTGTTGTATGGGAACCTCCCTTAAATATTTATTATATTCTGTTTTTAGTTTGTTGTTATAGCGGCAACAGAAATACATCATCCGTGAAAAATTCAACTGTCTAGCTATCACGGTTCATGAGATACAGTCTGGTGACAGACGGACAGACAGACAAACAGACAGACAGACAAACAGACAGACAGACGGACAGAAAGCGGAGGCTTAGTAATAGGGTCCCGTTTTAACCTTTGGGTACGGAACCTCAACAAGGAGATTTGGCAATGTGTTATGACGATTCAAATTATTCAATGCTTCATCTATTTTTAATGTTTCATGAATAAAAACTATAAAACTCTAGTTTTATATTATTGCAAATAACTTGTTTTCTTTTCTTTATCGTATGGTTAGTGCCTAACCCTGAGTTCGAGTTTTTATGCCGCCCATGGGCCTCTGATTTGGCTTTACATGCCGTCGAGAAATATCTCTATGTTTCCTCACGATGTTTTCCTTCACCGGAGCAAGTGGTAGTGAATTATACAAAATGGACATGAATCCGAAAAATCAGAGGGTTTGTCTTGGTTTCGAACTCAAAACCAATGATTGGCAGACCGAAGGTCACACCACGAGACCATCACTGCAGGCCTAACTAAATAACTTGCTGATTGGTACACTATCGTCACTTTTGATAAAGAGATTCAAAACTTATACATCCTGCGACCATGGCGCTTGCAACAGCGTTGAAATATCGGGAGCTCAAAATAACAAACAATCACGGAACATATCCCGTCAGTGCTTGGCTGAGCTGGGGCTGATCCATGCGTCATGTTCGTCAACGGGCACTTTCTTCTCCATAGAGATCTACGCTTCAGAATGGGCAACTACAGTACTTTCACAAGTTATTATGCCTTATGTCTGTGACTGTAGCTTAGCCTTCTTTGTTTTCTGACATTCAA
Organism: Lycophotia porphyrea; assembly: GCA_950005105.1. Taxonomy (NCBI): domain Eukaryota; kingdom Metazoa; phylum Arthropoda; class Insecta; order Lepidoptera; family Noctuidae; genus Lycophotia; species Lycophotia porphyrea. The sequence goes on from OX465392.1 coordinate 2,258,135, forward strand.
AAGTGCCTGTATTGGTCTAATAGTTTAGTTTTAAACCATTTAAACCGTGAAAGCTTAAAACAGCGTTTCAAATAGACTCAATTTTCATCTGTTCTTATAATGATTGTCACAGTCTTGTCAATAGTACACCTAGGGTTTCCTTATAACTTTGGGAGCTGACAGTACCGTAGAAAAAACAGTTGAAATTTATGGGAGACGAAACGGGACTCAATGTATGAAGATTAAAATAGTTACGAAAGGGTTCACTTGTTTTGCACGTCTTTTGTTTAGTTGTCCAAACGGGAAAGTAATTCCTGTAATTCACGAAGGGTTAGGCAGAGAAGTGCCTCATCATAACTCATCTTCTAACATTTAACAATCATAGTATTTTTTTTTGACGTGATAACGTTTAGTAAATCGATGAACGGCTGCATACACGAAAAAGTGTCACGTTAAACTTTCGTCCGTAAACCAACTTTACAGAGGACCAATTTTTTTTTTTTTTGCAGCCTCGGATTCTGTATTTGTTTGATGGCAATTGGCTCGCCCCTTATTACATGGGACTTAAACATAACTGGTGAAATGTGGGTGTACTATAAGGTCGCCTGTGCCTAACCCTTCGGGGATTAGGCGTGATGTTATGTCTTTATGTGTTATTTCTGCAAAAGAAATTTATCACAAAACAATCCCTAAACAGTAAACACCTTAATTCCTTACAAACGTGAAAAGTCAAATTACTTTTTTATTCCCATCGATACACAAAAAGATAAAAATCCGAAAGAGAACTTTCATTTCTGGCTCACGTAAAGTTATAATCTCCTCTGACTTTGAGCGAGATTGGTTCCATTAATTCGTATACGAAGTAAATGGATAAGCTTTTAATACCGAAATTCCGGAATATGGCCTGTGTGGGTAAAATTGTGTTCAGCGATAATTTTAATAATTTATATCTTCCTTATTTTGTTCATCGATGGAAATGTGTTACAAATAAGCTGGCTTTAAGGCCTGTATTCTAAAATTATACTTATCCTTATCAAATTTAAATTCAAAATCATTTAATATATCTTCATATAAATACAGCTTAAAACTAAGGTACAAAAGTTTGTGAAAGATTGGTGTCTGTATACCTGTGTAGCAGATCACCAGGGTCCCACCCCACGGTAAGAAGGTTATATAAGTATTTTAATCGTATTTGAGTCTATAATCAGCCTATATCAAATGCCGGTTAGACTGGAAGCCGACCCCAACATAGTTGGGAAAAGGCTAGGCAGATGAGGATGATGAATCAGCCTATATCAAATGTCCCCACTGTTAGGACACACGCCTCCTCTCTGTAAGAGTAATATATGAGGGCTCAGAGATATTTCGATATGAATCTAGTTCAAATTATTACATTATAATAAAACAAATCCTCCGCCGCGTCTGACTGTCTGTTCGCGATAAACTAAAAAACTACTGCACCGATTTTTATGCTGTTTTCATCAATGGATAGAGTGGTTCTCAAGAAAGGTAGAATTTGTCAAGTTTTTGTTGCGGGAACGGGATCAAAATTTCATGATTTCTTTTGGCCGCGCTAACCGACATCCACGCGGGCGAAGCCGCAGGCATCAGCTAGTGTAGTAGATACAAAGTCTATGTTTGAAATTCAATTCTACATAAATGCTTTTAACCAGTCCTTTTGAATTTCAGGCCCCTATTCTTCAACTTCTCAGTTACTAAAATCATAACATTAATTAATAATTCACCATTCGTAATCAGAATCACAGTAATACTTTCTTCATTAATTTGATTCAACGTTTTCATTTAAAGACCCGATGAAACATTTAAAAAGTTTCAATAGTACGCAGTACATCGATTTAAACCTTAGTACGGTTAATACGGAAAAAGTAGAAAAGGGAAAAACCCGTATTTTGGTAGATCCACGTAAAAGTCATTACTTTAAGCTTTTTTTGGGTTCCTCTATTATGGGTCTTCCCTTTTCTTAAAAGATCCCTTCTATTTTCGAGAAATGGGTTTCTGAAAGTGATAGGGGAACAAACTATAGGTTTTATCGAAGACAGGTGTCTTGTAGTAATGTAATACGTACGTAAATAACTAGAACCCGGTTCTTTGGTGTACGGCTTATACTTCTCTATGTATTTATTTTCTGAATAAAATAAATACAACATTCAATCTAATAACAACTTAAACGATACGAAATTTATGTTTTATTGTTCATCATCTGCCTAGCCTTTTCCCTGGACTGGATGTGAAACGCTGAGGACAAGATGTTGGAAGAGGCCCATGTCTAGCAGTGTACTGCGATCGTTAGGATGCGTCAATAGAAATTAAAGAAAGACTTAGAAACTGATAGTACTATTACGATAGACGACCTGTTCTGTGAATTTCATCATTAATCATTAAAAACTATTAAATAAACTAACAACAAACTATAAAAGGGCATCAAAAAACTCCTCATCAACGCTGTCAGCTGGTAATGTGCCCAAGAGACTGGCGGCGTTGCCACGTTGTATGACAACACTTAGCCTCTGGCCAAGGTAAAAACCAGCCCTTGGGTCACAGGAACGACAACTAGACGTTTCGAAATTTCTTTAAACAGACTATGTGCACTCGGACCCCACGGCCCGAGCCACCAAACGGCTCGAAAATATAGTACCAAAAAGGTTTCTATATTTAAGATGGGATGGCGCAAGAGTATCGACGCATATTGCGTCCGACACTAAAGGCCTACGCATTTTCCATGGAAACAAACACATGCCGTCCGGTCTCTTGCCATTGCCGCGTGCCAAGCCATTGGGATCTAAAACAGCTGGAACATATTTTACTTATTTTGGGACCTACCTACCTAGACTATATTTAACACAAATAAATTAAACCTACGCAACCATGTAATTTATAACTTATTTAAGTTCCAGCCCAGCCTACGTGTAAGATTGTGCTACCTAAATCAAATTAACGGATAACAAGTTTATTTTTAGTATTTAAAATTAAACAAGTAGATAAAGTACCTTATCTGTTAGTAAGTGAACTTGCCCCGTGTAATAATAAGATAAATTGTTAATCATAATATTTTAGCAAAATACGCTACGGATAGCAAAATATCAGCGTACAGGGGTCGCTCAAGTCAACTTGAGGCAAGGTCAGAAACTTTGCGCAAGATTTTTGGCGTATTTCATTTCAATGAACTGAGATTAGACATTTGTAATGATTCTTATATAAATTTAAGTCGGCCGGAATAATTACTTTTGTTTTTGTTATCAATCTAAATAGGTTTGAAACTCTAAATAGAGTGCGAAATCAATTAAGTACGTTTTGTAATAGAGAGTAGTGTATCCGACCCTATTTTATTCTCTACTTTAGTTTTATATTAGTGTATTAAATCTAAGCAAAACTGAATCAATCTGCATTCATAAAGAACAATGGCAACAACAAACACAACAAAGTAAGACTGGTAAACAAACGTGTGACAGTAAAAATGGAATACCACCCATTTACTGTCAGACGTGTCATATGGCATTAACAATGAGCGTTGATCACTACGCCTGCTCAAATCGGACTGGCGATTACAGATTTTAATTTATAAGTCCAGGTTTCCTCACGATGTTTTCCTTTGTACATTTTCGTAATGCTCAAGATAAACTTAAAAAGTAATAATGAATTGAACAGGTGACGAACAATGTTCTTGTTGATTTCTTTTTGTAGGTTCTTCTTGTTCGTATGTTATATCATAACATCACGCCTGTAATCCCCGAAAGGTTAAGCAGAGGTGCATTAATAGTATACCCCACAATTCGCCAGTTATGTTTAAGGGCCCTCTTACATTTCAGCGTTACGCTTATTTTACAATTTACTTAAAAAGGTATATAACGAAAATGTATTCTATTATTAACAAAGTATAGGTTATTTGTATGAGATGAATAAAAAATTTGGTAGTCTATATTCAACAGAATCAACAAATTAGAGGTCCTAAATCAGATCAACGTGCGTTTTTGCCTAAACAGGCACCGGGAGAGTGATTATCACTAAATAAATGGATAAGTTATCTAAATTCGCTTTATTATTATTGTAGTACCTAGAGGAAACGAACTATTTTTAACAAGTAATTGTTATTTCAAAAAACGAACGACCCAATTCCAGACCCCGTGGCTGCTAATAAAAAAATCCTGATGGAATAAGTCCAAAGCATTATGCCCGACCTGAGACTTGCAACCAGAGACCTCGTAGTTCTAGTAGCATCGCTTACAACCACTCAACCAAAGAGGCAGTAAACGACAATTCATTAATTATCTTTATGTAGCCATCGGGTTCTTCACGGAGAACCCAACGCTCTATAACTAATTATCAATCTAGCCACTGCCATTCCTCCATACCTAGTTCGGCTACATATGTCCGTCTGTTTACTGCGTCTCGTCTTTGGATACTCAATTCAAACAATTAATTCAGCTAACGAACACGCTCAATAGAAATATTGTGTTTTAGTGTCATTTATAAACAATATTCAGTTTAAAAAGTAACAGAAATTGTTCTCAGTTTGTGCACAAACATTGTTGAGTTATAGTTTCATCATAAAAAAGTGTATTTCTATAATAATTTCGATTTAAACTTGTGGCTACTGATTCAGTGACTAGCGAGTGCGTGCCTTTGCAATTTAAACTGTGTAAATTAAATTAGATCTTGCTCTGTGGTGATTGGTGACAATTTTGCTTGTTGTGTAATGCAGTGAGTCATCATTGATGTTAAATTAATGGTGGTCAAAGGATATTTAGCGGTGACAGTACTGTAAGTCGTTTGTGTTTATGTTACAGCTATGATGTAATATTTTGTACCTTACTTATCTCAAAATAGGTATTTATTTACGTTACTGACGCTAATACTGAATGAAACAGTATAATTATTTTCTACAAAATCACCTAGATTTAGTGAAGATCCCTATAATAATTGCAATTTCATCATAATATAATATTCTTAGAAATAGACTTATGTTCAAATAATAATATTTAGCCAACAATATAGTGCTCAGGCACCGTTTAATTACCAGCTATTATAATTCGGTTATAATGTCATCGTATATCAAGTCGGCAATGTTCTGTTCTGAACATAGGAAGCCCAATTAATGGTCTCTAGGGTAATAGGCATAATTATTACGGTTAGAATACTAGTAGCTGATATTGGTATAGTTTTGGGGCATCCACACAGAGCAGGGTGGAGAAGAAGTAAATAAAGATTTCTTCTCACTGATTTGCTCACCGTTAAAAATGGAGCTTTAAACGAAAACTAGAATACATATATCAAGATACATATATGCTTTCAATTAGAAGAACATGGTTTTAACCAGTCACACAGTAACAAGTATAAAAATACGTTTGTTTCTGATATAAACAGTAAGCCAATAGAAAATATATCTTATCCAGTGTACACACACAAATTCATGAAATTGTGTCTCGCTTTTTCTTTTGTATTTTACATTTAAATCAAGTTATCTGCAACTTGTCAAACATGTTCGTAAAATAGTTAACATGACATGTCTGAAACAACTTAAATGCATATGTTTTTGACAAGTGTTTTTCAAAACTTGTTGAAAACATGTATCAAAATTTCAATATCATTTATGATTGCGTGTAAACCCTGTTTAAGCCAACAGAAGTATGAACATTTTTTATCAAGATTGTAATCATGTTATTTATCTAAGTTACAAGTTTCTATCACAAGAACTTTACCTCGACGCAGAAAATACTGCACAAACTACTTAAGTGTTTGCAAAACTGCCAACTTTATATTTAGACGCAACACCCAACTTTATCCTAGATAAAAACGGCACCTTCCTCCGTAGTTTATTGTAATCCTGAAAAGGCTAATGTGCGATTTCACTTACACAAAGCAACACTTAAATTAATGCCTAATTATTATCATACTTTTGAAAATTCAACTCTCAGTGTTGATCCGACCGTTGATAGTCCAATGGCATCACCTAAGTTGGGCATTCGTATACGTGTCGTCTACTGTTAGTGAACCGGCATAAGCCCTCATCACGGGTACCCATTAGCTACACAATATCTAATCGTGCGAAACTGTTAACTTCGCGGAGGCAGACAAAAGGGCTTGCTATATGCAACCCTTGAGGGTACTAAATACGAACCAATGACCTCTTCGACCCTTCTATTAATCTTTTTAACAGCCTTTTAAGAGATTGCGTCGGGAATGTGTGCCTCTTGTTGGAGCTAATTAAAATCTTGCCGTATTTTTGGCGACACTTCTTTTTGATACTGTCTTGTGACTTTATTTAGACCTGGTATGTGTCTGTCGAAATTCCTTTTAGTTAAAATTATGCCTGGTGTTGTTTATAGACAAAGGAATGTGTTTTCTGTCCTGGTAATTAAAAGTTGTTTTGGGTGTATAGACAACCTGTTCTCTTTTTACATAAATATCTTGCATCACTCACTACATATGATAAAACAAAGTCCTCAGCCGCGTGTCTGTCTGTTCGCGATAAACTCAAAAACTTCTACACCGATTTTTATGCTGTTTTCACCAATGGATAGAGTGGTTCTCTAGGAAGGTTTTAGTTAATAATTTGTTAAGTTTTTGTTGCGGGAACGGGATCTAAATTTCTTGATTACTTTTGGTCGCGATAACCGACATCCACGCGGGTGAAGCCGCGGGCATCAACTAGTTTTACATTAATATCTTGCTTGAAATTTACTTCGATAAGTTGGAAAATAGACTTGCTAATTTTATAATTAATTTGGTAAGAATCCCTAGCCATACAGGGCTGTTTATTTCTTTAATTTAATACGTAACTACAGGGTGTAAACAGACTCTTCACGAAGCCGTCAACCAGGCATGAGGTACATCAAACTAAGTAACTTTACGCAAAAATTAGTGCTGGGAAACGACTTTTTTTTGGGTTGAAAAATCACGTTTTACAGTAGGACTCAATGAAACACACTCAAAACATTGTGCTGATGGATGGATTGAATAGTAAGGGGGTCCTGGAGGTGTTTAAAGTAAAAATCTGACACTAAAAAAGTGTATTTAAAAAAAAAAAAAACTTGTGAAAAAGTTGGAACTTTGACCCCCAATATCTCCGTAACTAGAAGGTATGGTCTAGAACAAAAAAATGATCGCAATGACGGAGAGAACAAGTGCCTTTTGGCTTCGTTTAGAGTCTGTTTACACCCTTTATAGTACGTACCGACCTACTAAGGCTACTTTTCGATGCATGGAAATTTGCGAAAGGGAAACGACCATAAACAATAGCCTACCTAGAAAAGCAGAATTTTCAGGCGTAAAAAAAAGGGTGTAATAAATTGCCGTCTGAAGACATTAATGAGACGTGTGCTTTGTTTACTAAAATTAACATACTTATCTGATTCTGTATCACCGAGTTAAATTATTATCAACTCGACAATTTTGAGAGAAAATTTTGAAATGTTATGCAAAGCTGGTACGGAATTATTTAATTTGTACTAGCCAACGGACACTTGCTAAAAAGGGTTATTTCGGGGTGTTGATGTAAAAACTAAAGCTTAGTAAATAGTGTTAAAATAAGCCAAAGAAATTGTTAGTGACTGTATGCACGGCTTAAATGAATAATGCTGAAAATAATTATAATATGACATTATGACAAAAACTTTTCTGTTTATATAATACTGTGTACCTACATTTTATCCCGACGGTACGACATTCCCATGGGATGATTTCCGACCTACAAGCGGGGGAAGTCGCGGGATAATGCCAGTCTATCTAAGGAAGCTATATCATTGCCGAACTCTAGCACAAGCGAAGCTGCGAGTAAAAGCTACATGAAAACAAGCAAACAAGGAGGGGCCCGCAAGGGTGATGCCTGCCAGGGCTGCGAGACTGTTCGAAAGAGATACCGCGGCCCTGAAACACAAAGGGCAAGGAAGGAACATGGATGGGTTTTAGTCAGTACAAATCCGACACTCCCTTCCTCTCCGCCCAGAGCGGGAGGAGTCATGTGATGATTTCCTATCCTAACAAAAATAAAAAAAGACTTTGCCAACGGTGGCCGCCACCGGTGGCTGGCAACAAGCTGTTTACATGATTTTTAAAACGTTTTGTATGGAATCGACGGCCACTTGTAGAGAGTAGCAACCACTCGCGACTCAGTGGCCGCGACACGCTACCACAGGTGGCGGCCACTCGTGACTCAGTGTCCGCGACACGCCACCGACCACTCGTGGCAGCCACTGACCACCTACGTTTGCGCGCTACCGAAGGACATGGCGCGAGACAGCCACCGGTGGCGGCCACCGGTGGCAAATTCTTACAGGCTACTTACTATTGACACATCCCTGCCGCATCTGACAGTGTTATCTTACATGAAAAGGTAACAAACATAACGTGTATTAACTTCATATTTACTTTGTTAAACCAACAAATAATAATTTTAGCAGAATACTAGAAAAGAGGCAGTAGGCACCTACGAGATTCTATTTATTCGTACCACCCTTACGTAATCAGTCTTAGTAATATGTCCCTTGGGTGTACGCCTGCTTACGATAAGTCTTACTTTATCTTTTTATATCTTTACTTGACGGAAATAATTTTGTATTGAAAAAGTGAGGTGATCATTTGAAATATCTTTGTGATAAAATTAAGACTGATAATAATATCTGCTAGATATGTAGCGGCACACATAAAATACTACAGCAACGTAGTACAAAAAGTAATACACCGCCATCTATGTAACGAAAGCAAAACTAACATCAAAATTTTAAAGTGTTCCGCAAGAAAGTCAATATAGAAAAACCCGACAGCAATTGACGAAAATGCAGTCAAACAGTCAGTTATCGACATAAACACATAATACATTTATTAAAACTACGCTTGCGACCAGTAGAGCAATGAGGCAGTAAGTGGGAGAAAAAATAAATAGTTATTGGTAATTGGTTAATTTTGCAAACGTATAAAAATAGTTAGCGGGATATTAATAGCAACGCTTTTGTATAAATTAGGCAAACACCTACACAGAATCGAAGAACACGTTCAGTGGATTCTAGCAGAGATGTTATGGATATGGTATTTCGGATCTGGATACGGATATGGATATAGGAATAAAATTATATCGGTTTCGGATACGGTTACGGATATGTTTTTATTTCGGATATCCGTTAGTTTCGGTTACGGTTACGGAGCTCCATAAAATCCCTGGATTCTAGTTTATTTCTGAATCTACTAAAAACTACTCTTCAATCAAGTTGCTTCTTCGAGGAATCTTTGTTTTAGCAAGTTAATATGTTAAATAATACCTTTAAAAGCTACGACCCTAAATAAACTACTGTGCAGAAAATAATTTAATCACTTGAAAACAAAGTTCGAAATAGCATAGAGTTTATGCTATTTTGAGACATTGGTAGAGTTATGGTAATGTTGTGAAAAACTCGAGTCTTTTAGTCTTCATTTTGAGACTTGAGCTGATTTTCAAGACTAGAACTCGTTAGTCACATGAGTTCGAGTCTTTTGAGTCTTCTGAGTCTTTGCGAGTCTTTTAAGTTCTTTGAGCTAGACTGAGTCATGAACTTGAGTTGGTGTATTATAAAAGATAATACTGGGTGATTTTACATCGTTATCCATGTTCATTTACTGATTTAAAATAAATCGCACAATAAAAAATTGTAACAATTAAATTGCATTAAACGCAAAATAATATAAGTAAATAAACTAATCAAAAGTATGCACCTGAAGACTGACGAAATCGTCAGTCTGAATCTAAATACGAGTTAAAACGTCTAATTATAATAATAAACACACACGTTCATTGCTATTTTATTTACTTCAAACTACAGCTATGGATTTAGAGCACTCAGACATGAGTTTTTTTTAAAAGACTCAGTCTTTGAGTTCTTTTTGGTAGGACTCAAGTCTTTTTACAAAAGACCCCAAATTCTGAAGGACTTGAGCTCTAAGCTCTATTTATAAGCCTCGAGTCTTAAAAAATAGCTCAAGTAAGACTCGCAAGACTCGAGTCCCTTACAACACTAATCTATGGCAAATACCTTTGACCAATCTCTCGTTGTTTTCGTTGATGTAAATGTCAAATGTGGGTGTACTATTAGATACACCTCTGCCCAACACTTTCAGGTGGTGTTGGTATGTGAATCCATAAAGTAGAGCATAACAGGCTAAAATAGACCTTAAGGTTACGAACGTATGTTAACTATGTCTAAATATAGTTACGACATTACCATCAACACGATTTTTGCTGTAGCTATCGAAATGTAACGCGAAGATTTTACTATAAGTCGACTCTACGTAAGTGACTTTTTATGTAAAACCGCTCTTAGATGCTTGCTTCGAACAACGGCTGGGATATCTAGAGTATATACTAATAAAAATGGCGCTGTATGTTCGTCCGTCCTTTAAAAGTGTATGGATTTTATTAAAAAGCATCACGCCAGTAATTCCCGAAGGGTTAGACAAAGGTGTACCCATTAGTATATCCACATTTCGCTAGTTATGTTTAAGTCTCACGTTATAGGGGACGAGTCTATTGCTGTCAATCGGGCGCAAATCCAGAATCCGTGGTTGTTACTGAGAAATTCCTGTTGGAAAAACCCAATAACACTTTGCCCGACCTGGGAATCGAACCAGGACGCTCAGCAGTCGCATTTGCGACCACAAGACTAAAGAGGCGTTTATTAAAAACGTTCATGAATTACTAAGTTCTATTTAATGTGAAATGTAATTTTAGATGAAACTTATAGGTCCTTGGCAAGAAACTCCTAAAGTTCTGATACCAAAACCTGTTTTAAAGGTCAACAAATTATAACAGCAAGTCATTATGTAAAGCCCTTTTAAAATAGCCCCAGTAAAATAAATCATGGCTTTACTATTTCCAGAAAAAGAACATTTCATATTAAATATTTTATCAATACCATCATGTTGATCGCGCAAACAAATAAAGTGTGATCTTCCCTTAAAACCGCACGTGGGTGGTGCCGCAGGCGTAACACTGTATGTAATAAATTTCTTTTCGCAGATGTTCCAGTGGGCCGTTATTGGATCCCTTACAATATAATATGCGGGATTTCATTTTCACATATTGTCTGACTAATACTGGCATATGCTGATGCTTCTAGGTAATGAGATAAACGTGCCCATAATTTTAACGTTAGCTTATGAAATATTTATTGATCAAAAAGTCATCTTTAAGAGGAAATGTGAGTGGTCTTTTTGGAGTTATACTTTTTTGGCGCGTTACGGAAAAATTATGAGAGTAAATTTTCACGATGCGCGCGCACACCGCACCGTCACGAAAAACCGACACCCTGAAGTTAGCTAGTCAACATACACCCTGAAGTTAGCTAGTCAACATTTTAGTTTTATACGCCAAAGAAGTATAACTTCTTACGTGCGTAATAAGTACACACACAGTTTTTTTTCATACGCACGCTCTCGCGTGATTTCGTTCTGGTTTATGACTTTAAAGCTATGATTTTCCTTTTTGAAGAAACATAATCTGTATAAGCACTAGAAACTTTACAAAGTGCTCAAATTTGCCTATTTAGATCGCCTGTTAACAAAGGACTAGTGTACAAAGGAGACATTTTTTTTTGTTTGGAGAATAGGCCCGCCACGTAAATTTTGGCATATAATAATGAAACGTATATTGATTTCTTCCTTATAATCTCTAGATTAGAGTGGTAATATTAGCTAAGCTTTGTCTAACCGGAATATTGAGAAATTCTAAAATGAAAACGTGAATCAAACAATAACCTCAAAACGTCAATATTGTCAATTGAAAAGGTTTAACCGATTTTTTTAAGTTAAAGTAGTGCACTGTTTAAAATAATAACAAAAATAGTCACTCATTCGTTTCCGTACTACTTGAAAGATTTTGATACGATTTTCACGATTGACGATAGACTGATTTAAGAGAAAAGATTTAAAATATTCATTTCGAAATAGCGCGGCATCGCCCAGCCATTAAATTGAAACATTCCTCATGAATCAATTTATTTAATCGTGATAATTGCATCAAAATACTTTTAGTAAGAAGTTACGAATTAAATCAAGGAATGACAGACAGACACGGTGTGGATCTTTAATTATTTTAATAGTTATTGATTGATAAGTAAGCATAGGAGCATTCCAAACACCCTTAAATCCACAATGACTAGAAGATTATCAAAGATATTTATTTTGGTATGATAAATAAAATAAAATTAATGGTTTTACAAGTAGTTTGTATTATTCTATAATAACATAACATCACGCCTGTAATCCCCGTAGGGTTAGGCAGAGGTGTACCTAATAGTACACCCACATTTCGCCAGTTATGTTTTAAGTCCCATGTAATAGGGGGCGAGCCTATTGCCATCAACCGGGCACAAATCCAGACTCCGTTGGCTGCTACTGAAAAATTTCCGATGGAAAAACCCCACAACACTTTGCCCGACCTGGGAATCGAACCCAGGACCTCATGCTCAGCAGTCGCGTTTGCGACCACTCGACCAACGAGGCAGTCCATAATATTCTATTATTGGTATTCTATAATATTTCTATTATAATTAAAGCAGATATTGTTACCACTGGGTACTGTACTTTTTTTTTGGAAACGTGCAAAACGCCCCTAGTCACGTTTTCTGTCAAATGACATTGACCATTACGGGAATAAATTGACTCGCAAAAAAATATCAGAACATAACTTATTAATAATGATTCTAAGATTCCGGTTACATTTATATGTAATCTTTCGTTTATTAGTGTAACAAATTGGTTGCTTTTTTTTTGTGTAATATGAATATTATACGTAACATACAAGTGGGCCTAAAAAAACTGTCTCCTTTGACAACTCATCATCTGCCTAGCCTTTTCCCAACTATGTTGGGGTCGGCTTCCAGTCTAACCGGATGCAGCTGAATACCAGTATTTTACATGGAGCGACTGCCTATCTGACCTCCACAACCCAGTTACTACTGGGAAATACGATACCCCTTGGTAAGACTGGTTGTCAGACTTTTTGGGCCACTGACTACTTTAACGACTGTCAAAGATCTTCAAATGACAGCCGGGACCAACGGCTTAACGTGCTTTCCGAGGCACGGAGGAAACTCGGTATGTAATGGGTGGTCACCCATCCACAGACCAACCTAGGCAAGCACGGCTTAACCTAAAGATCGACCCGAGCGGCTGTTATTGTTTAGCCACGAGCTCCTCTCCTTTGACAACTAATAATGAAAAAATAAAAACATATGGACACAGTATATATCCTTCTTATTCAGTTTATGAAATATCTTTTAAATTGTTCGAATATTGGAAGAGGAAATAGTCGAGAGCCAAACCTCGAATTATGACATTTTACTATATATGTCTTTATCGCATCAATGTCGAAATCACGCTCACAAAGAGACAGCAATAATTTTTTCAAATACCTACTGTGTTTTCTCTTAACAATTTTCTTTCGGAAAATTATCTTTGTGAGTTAAGATTTTCATCGTTTATTTTCTGCTTCATCTGTTTTGGTAAATATAATCATAATTTACTAAATAGCATCATAATCAAAGAAACTTCTCCTTCGTTGAATGATTTTGGTAACAAAGATTGTTGTTGAAATAACAATGAAAAACTGGGTATCCTTCTGGCTCAAAATAATAAAAAAATATTTTTTTCGTATAATTTTTTGAGGAAAATCTTTACCCCTAATTATCAAACGTTCAGGCAGCTTTAGGCTACGCATCCCTTCCTACCCTTAATTTGCATTGAGTTAATATTATGACCACCGGAAAATATATTTTAATCGTTCTATAATAAACCATTATCATCTGCGTAGGGTATTTCCAACTATATAAACAGCTAAAATCTCTTGTAACAAGCTCCCTATTTAAAGAAAAAGTTGCCTATTTTAATCACAATATAAACAACAAAATTAAAGATCCTAAAGAACTATGGAAAAATTTAAAAAAGGATGTATTGCCAGTTAAGCAGATCTGCGATCTCCCTTCTTATTTAAGAGATGTAAGCCAAATAAATTCCCATTTCTTGAGTGTACCTGGCAACCCAAACTGTAATTTATCACAGCGTACTTTTTTTGAGTGTAACCGTTTTAGCGATGCATCTTTCACCTTACAGTCAGTAACTGAGGAACAAGTTTTACGATATCTTGGTCAGCTGAAATCTAATGCTGAAGGTTGCGATAGAATTACCTTGAATATGCTGATGTTAACCCTTCCCCAAACACTAAAAGCTATCACAGACATAGTGAACTACTCAATTATGTCTTCAACGTTCCCTGATATCTGGAAAGTAGCAATTGTACGACCAATCCCAAAAAAAAGTAACCCTACTGAATTTAAAGACCTCAGACCTATAAGTCTTCTACCTTGTCTATCCAAAGTTTTGGAAAAGGCAGTATGTCAGCAAGTTACACATTATTTAGAAAAAAAAAAAATTCTACCGGAACTACAGTCAGGGTTCCGTAAGCGACGTAGCACCTGCACGGCCTTGTTGGATGTGACAGACAACATCCTTGCTGCACAAGACAAAGGCCTATGCACACTCTTAGTCCTGTTGGACTTCTCCCGGGCTTTCGACTGTATAAATATTGATCTGTTCCTAGCCAAGCTACAATACTATGGATTTGACCACGAATCAATAGGCTGGTTCCAAAGTTACGTCAGCAATCGAGAACAACGTGTCGAAATACGTCTGAGCGATGGAACAACTCTTGCCTCATCACCAGTCTCTGTAAACAGGGGAGTCCCGCAAGGCTCCATACTTGGCCCCATAATTTTTATTTTATATTGCGCGGACATAATAAAAACCCTACAGTGTTGCAAATACCACATCTACGCGGATGATATACAAGTATATATCTCGTTCAAGCCTGACGAATATGAGGGAGCCTTAAAGGATCTGAATGAGGACCTTGGGAGGATAGCATGCTGGGCCGAAAGTAATGGTTTAGTACTTAATCCGATTAAAACTAAATACATGCTACTCGGAACCAAGCACCAAGTAAATGGTTTGCCTCCAGACCTCAAAGTTACTCTACTGGGTGAGTCGGTCAGCCGAGTCAGTGAGGCACGAAATCTGGGTCTGTTTATGGATGTTGAGCTGAGGTACGAAGGTCACGTGGAAGAGTCGGTGCGCAACTGCTTTTATAGGCTCAAGGTCCTGTACAACATAAGGCCGTATCTGTCGGAAGAGCTGCGTATTCGACTAGTTGAGTCACTAGTACTCTCAAACCTGAACTACGGAGATACCGTTTTTGGTCCTCGACTACTGGCAAGGACTGAGCGACTGATCCAGAGAGTGCAGAACGCTTGTGCGCGATTTTGCTTCTCAGTTCCGCCTAGAACCCATATAACACCTTTTTTAAACCAACACTCCATTCTTAAAATGAAGTCACGCCGTAAATTACACTTAGCATGTCTATTGTTTGGGGTTATTAAGCACAAGGAGCCGGCTTATCTTTACAAAAAGCTGAGCTGGATCGCTAGTAGAAGAGAATGCACGATCAGACAGTGCTCTCAGCAACTCACTACAGAAGTGCACAAGACGGCAGCCTTCAGAGGCAGTTTCAGGTACGCCGCGTCCAAATGCTGGAACAACATTCCCCCGCCGATAAGGAATTTAAAAACACTCGGTACCTTTAGGAGTCGATTGCGGCAGTATCTGATTGACGCTCAGAAGAAACTGGGCCTGACCGTCACCAACACTTCCATAATATAGAGGGTTTTCTGGTCCTAACGGCTCACTTTGTCCTATTAACAACAGACAATAACTGTGAAAAATGAAACTCATACACGAAACACATTACAATACACGTTACACAATACACAAAACACATTACAACTATACTCACCGTACATTATGATAAAAAACTGAAACATAATGATACCTACACGAACAAGTAAACTCGTACAAACACTATTAAACACACTCCATACAACTTAAATTACAGTTATCATTACACATATTACCTATACTGTGATAATCAAGTTTAATAATATTTTTAGTATTTAAATTCAAAATCTTTCGTACTGACAACTTACCTACATAATATTCGCCGCACATTTTCTCGACATCCGTGTGTCACTAGCAGGATTCAGCAGAATACCAGCGTCAGGTAATCTACCTGGCATTATGCTGAGCTGGACTCCTTTTTGGTGCAATTTTGAGACACACACCGCCCAGTAATGGGCGACCCTAATAAATACAATTATGTAATGTGTCTAAATGCCTATGGGTCGATTTAACTTAGTCTACCTTACTTTTTATTTTTTTATTTTATGTGTGCCTTTTTTTCTGTTTTGTATTTTTTTTTTTAATATTAATTCTTGTATTGTGTCCTTTGTTGCATCAAATAAATGATTTATCTATCTATCTATCTATCTATCTATCTATATTGTGATCCAGTCTATCTGGAAGTAGCCGAATACCAGTATTTTATATGATGCCTCTACCTATCTGATCTCCACAACCTAACCCATCCATACTGAAGAGTTTGTTTGTTTGTTTGATTGAACGCGTTAATCTCAAGAACTCCCGGTTCGAATTGGAAACTTCCTTGGATTACCCATTTATCGAGGACTGCTGTAAGCTATATATCATTACGCTAATACTAATAGGAGCGGAGCATCAATGAAAAATGTTGCAAAAACGGGGAAAATTTATTCTTTTTGAGACCTTCCGTTGCGTGCGCTGCTTAAACGGTTAAAGTTGAACGAAAATAATCAGGGAATTATTCCACTTAAAAAGTTCTAAAAAGAAGTCAAGAATGTATTTTAAGGTTGACTAACAATAACAATTTTTATGACTTTAAAATTTGGTAAAAAACAATGCTCTATTTGCGAAGGTGTTCTACCGACATAGTTTTAATCCTTATAAAAATAAATATGTTAGTCATCTTTAACGTTCAATTGTGACCTAAATTGCCCTTTACACCCCTTAATTTAGATGAATATCTTCTCGGAAGTATCATAGAATGCAAATAACACGCGCAACAAAATAATGCCATAAAGACGATGAGATTTCATTAGAAAATGACTCTCAATGGGAAAATATGCTATATAATTATGAAACTGCGTGCGAGCAGAGTACGGGAGTACCAATGATTTTTTTTTCCAAAATCGGGGAAAATGCCATACGCAGACGAAGTTGCGCGTTCAGCTAGTTGGCACGGTTTTTGAAAACCCATCAAATACAAGGATTTGTCATTCACCCACGGACTGACCTCGCAAAGTAAGATTAAACCTTGAAGATCGACTCATTAAAAACTCCTCAAATTATACCTATCAACTAAAACGCCAGCGGGTACTGCAGGACCCGGCAATAAAAAACGCTTAACCGCCATTGGGTACTCGAGGCTCCGGGTTCTTTAAATTGACATTATTGACAATGACATAACAGTGACACTTGACAGTTTTAACAAGGTTTAACTGTGGCGCGCCACTATACGATATAGATTTAACTAGATAACGCTACAGCAACTACTTCACGTGCCTGGTTTAAGCATTTTATGCTTAAAGTGGGTACTGTTGCAGCAAGGTAATTTTATTTAAAACCGCAAAGTTACAACTCAAGAACTTAACATAATTCTAAACATTTATAGAACAAAAACGTTGTCTATTTTGTAGTAACTTGTTTGTAACATACATAACATCCCGCCTGCCTGTAGTAATCCCGGAAGGGTTAGGCAGAAGTGTACCTAATAGTACACCCACATTTTGCCAGCTATGTTTTTAAGTCCCATGTAATAGGGGGAAAGCCTTTTGCCATCCACCGGGCACAAATCCAGACTCTGTAGAGAAATTCCTGATGGGAAAACCCGATTGCACTAAACGCGCGTAACTTGTTTGTATAATAATTAAATAGTGCTTATGACGACATAATTATAGGCATATATATCTGTGGTCCTATACGTGTCATGTTACCAGCATTGCACAACATTTCACTCTTACACAATCACACTACCGCAAACATCGGGGAATTAAATGTTGAATTCTCGCCTTTCCTTCTAATAGCGCGCTAAACGAAATCTGCGGCAAAAGTTTCGCTGAATAAACCCGACTCTTCGTTGGGTGTGCGAAGTTAGTAATTTTAATTTAAATGGGTTACAGCCTACTTGTGCTGCCTACCTTGAGTGTTGGAATCACGAATGTGGTGTAAACGAACATTTTGCGAAGCGGAGTTAAGAGTTGGAGGAGTATTGATGGGTGTAGAGCGCTTCTTAGGTGTCGGTGCCTTCTAAATAGTGTCTCAAAACTCTTTAGCAACATTTTTTTTTGACGTGACAACGTCTAATAAACACCGGCTGCATGCACGAAAAGGTGTCCCGTTCTTTGTACACTTGCGCCGCATCTATCTCTCTTCCACGCGATTTTATGACGTTGTCACGTTAAACTATCGTCCGTCAACCAACTTTACAGACAATTTTTTTTTTTTACTGTGTATTTAAGTACCTACTTATTTCACTGTAGCATTTATGTCACGAGATCATAAGAATCGAAAACTGTAAATTGTTAAAATATAACGCATTTATTTTCGTTAGTATAATATGTATAGATGTCAAATCCTCAAATTGATGACTCATCTGAACCTATGCACAGGGTTCATAATCTGTCCGATTTTATTTGCATATGGAAATCGTAATTTTTTTCTTTACCATCGTACTAGACTTAAGCATGACATCATTTATGCAATAAAACATAATTGGTTCATAACTGATGAAACGTCCACCAATTAAACGTAAGACCGAAGCTGTACGGGCTGCGGGCTGTTCGAAAGAGATACCGCGGCCCTGGAACACAAAGGGCAAGGAAGGAATATGGATGGGTTTTAGTCAGTACAAGTCTGACACTCCCTTCCGTTCTGCCCAGAGCGGGAGAAGTCATTTGATGATTTCCCATCCATAAAAAAAAAGAAAAAATACCGAATCTGTACAAGAATCAGGACGTGAGTGCACACAAGGAAGTAGATGCTAAGATAGGCGCTCCATATCTTTTCAATCCCCTAAGACGTAGCTTAACGATACTTTTGAGGTCGCGTGATGAAGCCGGAGCTACTTGCGATATCCATTTTCCATCCATTAAACACCAACTCGGCTGCGTACAACTATGTTGTGTAATGTAGTATTTTCAACCGTTTGGTTAAATAATTGTTCCTTCTAAAGTTACTTTGGTAGG
Organism: Lycophotia porphyrea; assembly: GCA_950005105.1. NCBI lineage: Eukaryota > Metazoa > Arthropoda > Insecta > Lepidoptera > Noctuidae > Lycophotia > Lycophotia porphyrea. Next base: position 2,277,265 of record OX465392.1, read on the forward strand.
GACATTTTAAAGGGTTAGGTCGTATGAGATAATTGTTGTAAGAATTTCCGACCAAAATTTTGAGTTTTGATAAGAGCAAAATGGGGTAGACCTTAAAATATCTGAAGGAACACTTTGGCTCTGCAATGCCTTAACCATTTGCTAGCTCAGTGAGCTCATATTCTATGTTGTACAGGTCAATTAGATGACTTATAAGGGTCAGCTTTGAATTTGTAAGTCGTAATGAGACTGATCTCGTTAAGAAGACTTATCTTTATCTTTAATTACATTTTATCCTTTTATGGTAGGTATGTAAAACAATTTCGCGAAAAAACACCATGAATTTTAATCCACAACAACAACAGACATAATAAAACCAACACGATAAAGCAAAAACACCAAATAAATATCGTTTACAATTTTTAGAAAAACCGTTGAAAATTTTTCTCATCAAAATGCGTCGAAGCGGGAAGTTTTGATTTCCAATAAAAAGGGGTTCGCTATATATTATTAGGGTTCGCCTCAGCGTGTTAGATGACAAAATATCGGTCCAGTTCGTTTCCATAACTGCCGGTTCCGTAATCAAAAGTTTTCGTATAAACATTTGTGCTGTGAACCCGAACGAGGTAGCTGCAATTCTGAATTCTGGAACATTGAGTAGTATTGGGAGCAAAAGTGAAATGCGAAATCCTGCTGTGTGCTTAAGGTTATTGAAAGATAGTGTTTGAGAAGTCCAAATTGGGATACCGTTAGAGTGTCCACGTTTTGCGGATATTTGTGAACGTAATTGCATGGGGCTTTCGGGACTTTTCCGAACACACATTTTGACTCAGACTCGGTGTTCGAAAAATCGAATAATGACATTTGCGGCACCCAGGGAATCGATTTAACAATTTGGAGACCTACAGACCAGTAGTGTTTCAGGTTATGGCGAATTGTAGGCTTTGTTATTTCAATCTATTGAGTTTTTTTGTGCATGTTTTTACATTTGCCTTACTGCAAAAACATATTAATGGGCTTTTAGGGTATCCGGATATTCCGAGTCATCTAAAGAATTAGTGACCTGGTAAAAAGAATCCTCATCAGAAAATACAACCATTTAGTTGCGCGATTCTTCATAGTTTTCGTCACTATTTGGGCCATCCAGTTAAATAAATATATTGCCTTACCATTTGTGGCATTCGTCTTTTCAACCATTTTTGCTACACACATATTAACTCCATTTGCAGCAGTAAAATACCACAACATAAAACTAACACATACCAATACAAGCCTAACTTAATAAATATAATCCTCTGAACTCACGACGCAATACAGCGTTATGAAGTACAGCAATAAAAAAGCCGTAACGGGCTTTCGTAGCCTCTTATTCGGACAAAAAGCAATATAACCTCGAATATCACCAGATGTCCACTGAACGACTTAGTTATTTGCCTTGTTATGTTCCAGATCGTACCATTGATTACTCGTATTTTTGCCGCCATTTTATTTGTATGTACGTATGGTGGGATCTTCTTTAAGGTCGTGATAAATGTAGTAATGACTGGGTTTTATAAATTCAAGCTTATATGAATTTACCACACACTTTTTTACGGAATGTATCTAGGGATATTTTCAAATCTGACTGATTTTATAAACTGACATAAGGTACGAACAAATTGTGGATGCTGGCCTGGACACAGATATCTCCATAGAAATGACGTACTGAAATATCTGTCAATGAGCCGTGTTGACGGCGCGTTCGTGTTCCACGCGCGCCTCAAAGAGACGTCAGCAAACAGGGAGGGGCCCGCAAGGGCCGATGCCTGCCAGGGCTGCGGGACTGTTCGAAAGAGATATACCACGGCCCTGGAACACAAAGGGCAAGGAAAGAACATGGATGGGTTTTAGTCAGTACAAGTCTGACACTCCCTTCCGCTCCGCCCAGAGCGGGAGAAGGTATTCGATGATTTCCCATCCGAAAAAATAAAAAAAATAATGTTAATGAATTTATAAGGTTTGACCAATCTTTTGAAACAGATTGATTGAATGAAACGTAAAAATAGCCTCAGACAAAATGCAATTTTCCTGCAAAAAAAGTAATCATTTTTATACCGTTATTGATTTTATTGCCAGGCTAAAGTAATTTCATTGTAATCACTCAACAGTATATAGCGTATATTTTTGTAACCAAAATAATATCACACACATCTAAAAAATGAAACGGCCAATTAACGACTAAAAGTATTATAACAAACATTACGTAAATTCACGTTTTAAACGTAAAAGTATTTCACCCGTTCAGCCATCTTGTTCTAGCCCGAGCGGTTTAACGTAACACGGCGCAATTTCATAAGTATTTTTGACGTATAACGTACTTACGGTGTTACTTTTCTTTAATAGTCACTTGAGAAAATGGCTGCCTATATAGGAATATCCGTTCACAATTTTACCTGATAAATTATGGTCGTATAGGATAATAAGTGGTTCAAGAGTCATAGACTCTGAGTTGTGGGATTAGCATACTCTTGCTAAAGGTCCTCAACGCCGTAAAAGGCTGAAAACTGGCTAAAGAAAAGCTAATAAAATAATGTATGGTCTGAATTTGAATTTAGAATCTTAGGTTGAGATTATTAAACGTCACTTAGCACCGATTTCCCGGTCACTGTTGCACAAATGATATCCGAACATGCAAGGCAAACACGACAAAACCGAATCACGTCTAAACTAACGTTTATAAATCTCCACCACGACAGTTAAAATATCACTGTCACTACATATTATAAAACAAATTCCTCCGCCGTGACTGTCTGTCTGTTCGCGTTAAACTCAAAAACTTCTGCATTGATTTTATGCTGTTTTCACAATTGGGATGAATAGAGCGGTTCTCGAGGAAGGTTTTAGTATATAATTTGTCCAGTTTTTGTTGCGGGAACGGGATCGAAATTTCATGATTAATTTTGGTCGCGATATACGACATCCACGCGGGCGAAGCCGCGGGCATCAGCTAGTAACTTAATAAAATTGTCATAGTGACATACTTACATAATATAGTTCAACTTCCATTGAAACTAAAATTTTCCTTACCTTTTTATTACTAACTTACTTAACACAAACTAAGGTCTATAGTCGAGTATCAACCTGAAAGTAAATTATCAAAATATAGTACGTGTAAAACATAAGGTGCATATTAACAGACACCTCAATTTCACGCCTAGTTTAGAGGGTAATTAAATTGGGTCGTGAACTCATGAGTTAGACTCCATCTCATGACATTTTGAATTTGTTCAAGCATATGCGTCATACGGAGAAACCATCTGCTCTTTCTTGCTAATTGAGTTTAAAATTTAATAAATGGCATTAATTGTGTAAATTGTTTTCAATAAATAAATAGAAATAAATTCATTTATTTCATATATCTTGATCCATACAGTGCAATTTAAATTAAATTAAAACAAAATAAATTAAAAATACATTAAAATTATAATCAGTATAAAAAATTAAAGATAAATTAAACTAAAATTTAAATAAATTAAAATTAACATTAAAATAAGATAAAATAACACTACGACTAAGCGGCAAGTTACAGATTTGAAGAATTAAATTTTATCTATTTTTACTAGTTGAGATCGGTAATTCCTAGCTGACTATTCTGCGAAGACTGCTTGTTGGTCTAGTGCAGGTTGCAATCGGGAGTGCTAACATGAGGTCCAGGGTTTGATTCCCGGGTCAGGCTAATTGTTATTGGGTTTATCCATCAGGAACTTTTCAGTAGCAGGTGCAGGTTTTTACCTATTACATGGGACTTAAACATAACTGGCGAAATATGGGTATACTATTAGGTACACCTCTGCTTAACCCTTCAGGGATTACAGGTCTATGATATTACGTTATGTTACTCTTAGAAGAAAATAAATTCAGAGCTCAGTCTGTTTTTAACCGGCGTAAAAAGGAACAGATTCTTAAGTATACGCATTTTTTTTAACAAAACCGCATTAAACTCCTTGTCCCAATTATTCAAAGCAGTCATATTTTACAGTCTCGCCCACTTTTTCCCTAAGACTACTCTGTTTACCAGAGATAATTATATCAGACAATTATCTGGCACATATCATTCAATATACTTAACTTAATTGGCAATATAATATACTCCAACTACATAATAAGAAACTTTACTAATCCAATGATGCTCTGATGCTCAGTGCATCGAAATACCTTCTAATATTCCCCATTGGGTTAGTAGGGCTCAAAGCAATATTAATCGCGTTGTATTACCACAATACACGCTGAAAGCGAAGCCGAGTGGATTTTCTTTTGTTTTCTATTCGCAGGGAGACGTGCCATTCTCTATTGTACATAATGCGTCCGATGTAACGGACTGGCTTTGTACACTTGCCGTCAGAAATGTTGTACCAGTCTTATGTCCATATGGTCCCATTAAAATAGATGGACAAATTTTAACACAGTGTTCGGCTGAACGTCTAACCAAAGATATCCAAGCAAAAAAAAAACACTGATTAAAGTGATTTTATTTTGGCCTAAAATAATAAATTGCTGGCATTTTTAGTTTAATTTCGTTAGCTGATTTTTTTTCTTGTAAGTATCTAATGCGTTTTTTTTTTTTTTTTTTACCATTGTCCTTATTTTGGTGGTCTGAATGATTTCTAAAAGTTTGTACATCTATTTTAATGGGACCTTATATATTGCTCGAAGATAAATTCTAAGAATACAACCATGGACAAAGTTGAGTGACGGTCTGTACGTAACTACGTATAGTTATTGGTTTTTGTATTGTCGGGGTACTAAAAATCCTGCTTAGTGCTTATATAAATTAGAATGATATTAATATCTATATTTTTCAACTGAACATTACTGTGCCTTTATGAGTAGGCACGCGGACGCACTTTGAGAAATGTGTTTATTCAGGGGTTGAAAATTGCGTAGGCGTGGCGTGGCCATTGATTTTTTGCGCGCTCTTTTATGCATTTCGCCACCTAGAATACCTACATATAATGAAACTGGGTATACGGAGAATTGACGCGTAGTTAAACTATGAATTCAGTACATGATTTAAACCCGCCGCAAAAATGTCGGTTATAAGAAAATCAGCTGTAAAGAAAAAGTGTTAGGGTCACGTACTGAATTGATGTTTGCACGACACTGAAATGACACGTTATTTATTTTTGTATGTAAGTTACTTACAAAAACAAAATATTTTTTTCAACTAGATGAGACCTGAGTTACCTGTCTACCCCTTTAAATATTATTATTTATATACAGGGTGTAAACAGACTCTTCACGAAGCCGTCAACCAAGCATTCTGTACATCAAACTAAGTAACTTTACGCAAAAATTAGTGCTGGGAAACAACTTTTTTTTTTGGGCTGAAAATTCACGTTTTACAGTAGAACTCAGTTTAACGCACTAAAAACATTGTGCTGATGGATGGATTGAATAGTAAAGGGGTTCTGGAGGTGTTTTAAGTAAAAATCTTACATTAAAAACACGTATTAAAAAAAAAACTTGTGAAAAAGTTGGAACTTTGACCCTCAATATCTCCATAACTAGAAGGTTCCCACATATGATCTAGAACAAAAAAATGATGGCATTGACGGGGAGAACAAGTGCCTTTCGGCTTCGTTAAGAATCTGTTTACACCCTTTATATTAAAAATACATCATCATCTGTGAAAATTCCAACTGTCTAGCTATCACGGTTCATGAGATACAGCCTGGTAACAGACAGACGGACGGCAGACAGCGAGCAGTAAGTCTTAGTAATACTTAGTTTTTACTCTTTGGGTACGGAACCCTAAAAACACAGTATCGAAGGATCAGCAAACACATTGTTAAACTTCCTAAATTAATATTCAAGTAACAAGAAATGCTGTGCATATTAATTGGGCAGCATGTGCACTACACGGCCTACTTGATAGAAGTGTCAGCTAGAACTGGACCAAGCCTCACTCTTTGTATTGTTTAAGTTTTGATTAAAAACCACTACGCTTGCTGTCCGTTTTTTGTTTTTTTTTGTGTGTCAGCTGTCGTTGAATATTGATTTCGAAGATTGTTAGTGGCCGATGTTGGAGTGTATAAAGGGTGTAAAAATAATCTTAACAAAGTCAAAAGGCACTTGTTCTCCTCGTCAATGCGATAATTTTTTGTTATGTTGTGACCATACTTGGAGATATTGGGGGTCAAAGTTCCAAAAAAAAAGGAAAACGTGATTTTTCTGCCCAAAAAAAAAAAAAACGTTTCCCAGCACAATTTTTTGCGTAAAGCTACTTAGTTTGGTGTACAATAGTGCTAGGTTGACAACTTCGTGAAGAGTCTGTTTACACCCAGTATTCCTTCTGAAAATCTTTGAAGGGTAATTACTGTTGCAGATTTGAGGATATCGCACTCTCACTCATGTTCTGAAATAAAGGGTTGTCATGTCTACTATTCCAAATAAATAAAAATAGGAGGTAGACAGTACAATTAAATTTAATAAGATAAGAGGGAAGATATGAAATACAAGTCTGCTAAAAAACACACACCTATCTACACGCACTCAAGAACTGGGGTTATAGGTGGAGAAAGTACTTGCTGTTTTCCGAAGGGGTAGACCCTTGGAGCACCTGGTCCTGCGGCTCCACCGAACAGGCGTCAGGTCAGTCCTGGCTGTTTCGGTGGCAGGCGATCGCAGAACTAGGAGTGGAGTTCCCAGGCGAGTCCGTTTAGCGGAGCCCCGGGAAGCTTGAAGAGAACAGGAGTCCCGGGCCAAACTCCGTTTAGGGGAGCCCCGGGATGGAGTTGCGACTTCCGCGTGTTGGAGGGACACGTCAGAGCGTCGGCGCCCTACCACTTGACACTTTCACTAGTCCACTTTTAGTGGGGTGGACTGCACTGTACTGGTCGCTACTGAAATCTCGTCGTACTATAGGGTGTAAACAGACTCTTAACGAAGCCGAAAAGCACTTGTTCTTTCCGTCATTGCGATCATTTTTTTGTTCTAGACCACACCTGGGAACCTTCTAGTTACGGAGATATTGGGGATCAAAGTTCCAACTTTTTCACAAGGTTTTTTTTAAATACATGTTTTTAATGTAAGATTTTTACTTGAAACACCTCCAGGACCCCCTGACTATTCAATCCATCCATCAGCACAATGTTTTGAATGCGTTACATTGAGTCTTACTGTAAAACGTGATATTTCAGCCCAAAAAAAAAAGTCATTTCCCCGCACTAATTTTTGCGTAAAGTTACTTAGTTTGATGTACATAATGCTTGGTTGACGGCTTCGTGAAGAGTCTGTTTACACCCTGTATAATTGAGATTAAACTATTCTTTGTTACATACACTCGAATAAGAAAACTTATGGATGATTTGTAATTTTTTTAAGTGGTGTCATTTTTAACCCCTTAACAAAAAAAGAGGAGTGTTATAAGTTAAAACTGTTTATCTGTGTGTCTGTCTGCGGCAGCTTTTGAACGGATGAACCGATTTGATTAAAAATAGTTACGTTCTAGTTTACAAGGTCCACTTGAACAATCAACAGAACTGATTTCAAAGAGTTTTTAACCTTGTGACTTGATGAAATTAATGATTATTTCGGGTCTTGCCTTCTGTCTTCCTCCATTCTTCTCTCTTAGTCATCATCTCAAAAATCACTCTCTTCTAGCAAAATCATCTTTTATAATTTGACGTCTACAATGTCATTGTAATTAATAAATTCCCTCGGTACTTTTAAAAAGTTTGAAAGAGAAAATAAACCTTGAAATGTCTGTACCACATTCCATAATTTATGCAAACCTTAAAAAAAGTATTGTCACCGTATTTAATCATTTTTAATTACCAGTATGATGAGAGTATTAATACTGACCCAATTATTTTGGCCGATAGCAATTTTAGTGACGTAATAAACGAGTAATTAATTGATAATGTTTTTTTGTTGGTTCTGATTTTATTATTGTAGACTAGCTGATGCCCGCAGTTTCGCCCGCGTGGATGTCGGTTATCGCGACCAAAAGTAATCATGAAATTTTGATCCCGTTCCCGCAACAAAAACTTGACAAATTACATACTTAAATATTTTTCGAGAACCACTCTATCCATTGGTGAAAACAGCATAAAAATCGATGCAGGAGTTTATGAGTTTATCACGACCAGACAGATAGGCGCGGTGGAGGACTTTGTTTTATATAGTGATAGTGATGGAGTTTAGTAGTTGATGCACTGTGTGTGGGTTATTTTCAATTATTTATTATTCTCGATAAACTGGTAATTAAATCGCGGTATATTCTTGTATTGAGTGGAGACCGCGAATCGGCAAGCGTAAGGTAGGACGCCCTCAGGCTCGCTGGAGCGACGATCTTCTTGTACTTGTTGAGAATCGAGTTGAGTGGCGGGCGATTAAAGAGTCCACAGTGAACCGGAAACGTTGAGTTGGAAGGTCTCCCACTAGGTGGACCGATGACCTGGTGAAGGTTGAAGATCCGCTGGATGCGAGTCGCACGGGACCGGTCAATGTGGCGACACTTGCGGGAGGCCTAAGGCCTTATTCGAAGTATTGAAAATCGGAATTTTCAATACTTCGAATAAACTAAAATTAGGATTCTGATTCAATTAGTACAATATTCAATTACGTACCTATATAAATACAAAATCTATAAGTAACGTTTAATGCAGTTTAAAAACGTCTACTTTGTTACGTTTAGCCTATTATAGTTTATTTAGATCTACGATTATTTGGGTCAATTTCACTTGGTAAACTATGAAAATGGCAGAATTTCATTCAACATAAATTAAAAAAAAAGATAGTGATAGAAACGAATCACTGTAAAACCGACTTTATGTAGTCTTGTCTGCCCTACTCCTAGAGTGTAATTTAAGCCCGCGTAGGCGCGGAGGGGCGAGGCGGCCCGCGAGCTGAGGAGCAGGTGGTTTAACGCTTGCCGCCGTGGCTGAGACTGGCCGGCCAACAAGTCGAGGTGCAGAGGTGAGCGTCACAGCATCTACGACGACAAGATCACGTGGGACTTATATGCCTCTGTTTGTGCCAAGCCCCGCGTTCTTGTGCCAGCCACATTCAGGAATTTCCGAGGAACTAATTTCCATAGCTCGAACGTTAGGCCCTCAGTACAAAGTTACGTCTAAGTCAGCGTTTAAGTTAAAATTCATGCTAGAACCTCTGTATACGATTGCCATAGGCATTATAGCTGTAGTTTGGGATGGTACACCAAGGGAATAAAAGGCGAAAAAAAAAACAAGGAAAGAAACGATAAAAACTCACAGTATTATGTGGCTATTTCATCCTCATTTCATCAAATCGGACGTAGGCGTCTCAGTAAGCGTTATGAAGATTGATAATAATTCTAATTGATTCGCACCAGTAGGTAGTCGTGTCGCTTTACAGGCGAAATTATATAATCGTAGATGGTTTTTGGTAGCAGATAGGATCGTCTTGAAACTGTTAATAAATTTCCCAAAGATAACACACACACACTTGACTGTTTTATTAAAGTACACACGATTACTTGTATTAATTTTATGGATTGATGGTTTAAAACATCAAACAAAACATAAATTATGTTTTTAAACTGGATGAGGTCGGTGTTTCTTATTCGACTTCTCAGTAAGCAAATACTGAAACAAACTCAAAGGACAAAGTCTCTTTTAAAGTCAATACATAATAATATAATCTTGGCCTAATCATATAAGGATCATGCAGATTAGTTTCTTAGATGATATTTTGAGGAAAGAACCTGACAGATTCGAACTGTTCGGTATCCGTACCTCTAAAGTTTCCGTGCTGCAGTCTGTCCCAGCTTTAACTCCTCAACAGTTGTCTGTATTGTACCTCAGAATTGTCGTAAATTATCACAATAATTTAACTGCTCCAAACTTACCTCCATCGTGTATCTCTCACTTCCATTTCCATCCTTTAATTCTTCACCTAAGTTCCATAAACAAATACCTATGCATACTTCTACGTATTATAATTTTCGCTTACGCAGTGAGTACAACAGCATGATATGAATAATATGAATATTCAGGAGTATATACTGTGACGTGGCATAAATTTAGCTGAGTATAAAATCCGCGGACTAAGCGGGATACTGTTGTAGAGACATGTCACAACACGTTTGAAATTATAAAAATTATTCTCCTAAATTGTTTGCTGCGGTGAAAGAAAAAAAAATGTGGTATAGTGTTGCTGGGAGTAACATTGTGTATACAGGGTGTAAACAGACTCTTCACGAATCTGTCAACCAAGCACTATGAACAACAAACTAAGTAACTTTACGCAAAAAATTGTGCTGGGAAACAACTTTCTTTTCGGGCTGAAAAATCACGTTTTACGGCACGACTCAATGAAACGTATTTAAAACATTGTGCTGATGGATGGATTAAATAGTACGGGGGTTGTGAAGGTGGCATATGTAAAAGAACAAAATATTTATTTAAAAAAAAAAAGTTATGAAAAAGTTGGAACTTTGACCCCAATATCTCCGTAACTAACAAAAAAATATCGAAATGACGGGAAAAACAAGTGCCTTTCGGCTTCGTTAAGAGTTTTTTAACACCCTTTATACGTCTGGTTAAAGTCCCTGTGAAAAAGCTTGTCTAATAGTAACACCATATTTTTAATCATCACGAGAAGAAGTTTACCCGATTTCTGCGTTGAATCAGACAAAATGATTGGACATGAGCTTTGAACTTTGGGTAAGGTCATTTTAGGTTCGATATCCTTAGACATTAGGTTATTAGGTATTTAGGTAAAAATGCTTTACAAATATGGTTACTACTTTTCATTAAAAGGGCTGAACTTCTATTTGGCAGCCTTGTCAAATTTATTAAGTAGGGTTCGCGGATATTCAAAGCCATACATTATACACTTATGATGGATCAACGACCTAAATAGAACGACGTTTACTCGCCTGCATTCGTTTCCCAAAGACTTGATAATCCTACGATCAACCACTCTACCTGCGATCATAAACTGTTGGAGGTGGAAACAGATGGGAGAATGCTAAAGGCGGCAGCATACTCAGTATCAGACCATTTGCTTATATTATTTAGTGATTGAAATTAGGAAGCATACCTACTGGGGGTGTCTGGTATACCGCTGTTAAACCGGGGTATTCTTCAAAGCGCAACTATTTTTGAGCGCAACCAACTAAGCGCAACTAATTTATTCCTCGAAGCGCAACCATTAGTAGCGCTCACAAATTCAAATTGTTCAAATGGTTGCGCCTCGAGGAATAATTTAGTGGCGCTTAGAAACAGTTGCGTTTTGAGGAATACCCCGTTAAACCTGCTATTGTTTGTGTTGGTATGTTCATGTTTTTTCAAAATGGTTTATAACAATATTTCACCATCATCTGCTTAGTCTTTTCCCAACTACGTTGGAAGTCGGCTTTCAGTCTAACCAGACGCTATTGAATACCAGTACTTTATATGCAGCGACTGCTTATCTGACCTCCAAAACCCAGTAAGTAATACGATACTCCTTGGTAAGACTGGTTGTCAGACTCGGGAAACACAAAGAACGAATGAAATGATTACGAGGTCGACAATATATATGAATGATGACGGGGAATTGAATCTCAAAAGATAAAAAAAAAGTTGTTAGGTTTGAAAATTGGTCAATGTAAATTAAGTAGACGCTTTTGGCTACACATTCGCGAATGGATAAATGTCATAAATAATTTTATTTGTACCACAAATAAAATGTAACTTAACCTCGACGCAAAATGGAAGTTTAATGAAGTTGATTAATTACTTGACGTTATCGGTAAGGGGAGTGCAGGGGGAGTCTCTTGAGGTCTAATTCATCATAATTACGAGATGCGATCGTGTTTCACTGTTATTTTATGACGAACTATTAAACAAATTATAAACACTCTTCTTGGAACTTAAGTAGAGTTATTTGATGTCAATTTTCATTATGTTTGATGTGGCTTTTCGTATTTGTGGATTTGGCAGACATCTTTGTTTGCTTTGATAAGTCAAAGCTAAACTAAATTTAAGTTGAGTGCATCTTTTTCTTTCTATTTCATTATGAAAAGGACAGAAAATAAATATTAGTTTAGTCCTGTGAAATTAGTCAGCACCTGACGTAATTTGATGTAATTTTAGTAGTCAACTTTTTAATCGCGTCTAAACTTTTATCGACGCTGGTTAATTTGACAGGATTAAACTAAAATGTATCTTCTGTCCTTTTCTTAATGAAATAGAAAGAAAAAGATGCACTGAACTTATATTTGGTTTAGTTTGTAAACAAGGGAATCGGCACCATAGTGTGTTTACTTAGTACGCACGTAAGAAGTTATACTTCTTTGACGTATAAAACTAAAATGTTGAGTAGCTAACTTCAGAGTGTGTGTTGACTAGCTAACTTCAGGGTGTCGGTTTTTCGTGACGGTGTGCGCGCGCATCGTAAAAATTTACTCTCATCATTTTTCCCTAAGGCGCCAAAAGAAGTATAACTTCAAAAAGGTTTATTCGTGTTTCACACGTTGACGATATCTTTTTCTTCTGTAAACTGATTGTTCATAAGTTTTGCTTTAAATATTTAATTTAATATATTTTAATTGATCGTAGAATGTATCGTAAAAAAACAGTTGTTGTATGTATCGAGATCAGTAGAAGAGATTAAAGACAGTAGCTGATTATCCTGTTGATTATCCATTTTGAAGTTTCCAGTCTAATCGAATACTGCTGAATATCAGTAATTTACACGTAGCGACATTCTATTTGACGTCCTTAACACAGTTACTGGGTGATACGAACCATTTGAAAAAACTGGTTGTCAATGATCTATGAAAGACAACCAGAACAAACTACGTGCTTTCCGAGGCACGAGGAGGTCTAAATCGTACTTTTAAATGAGTCTCTTTTTTTATCGTATGGTTAGTGCCTAAACCTGGTGATTAAATGAGTAATCATCACTATCACTACATATTATAAAACAAAGTCCTCCGCCACGTCTGTCTGTCTGTTCACGGTAAACTCAAAAACTACTGCACCGATTCATGCTGTTTTCACCAATGGTTAGAATGGTTCTCGAGGAAGGTTTTAATATACATTGGCTAAAATATAATGATATTTGTTGTAGGCGTCGAAAAAAAATCTCTAAAAATCTGGCTGAAATTTGGTATAGGGATAGATTATAGCCTGAAATAAGACATAGGCTATTTTTGATCCCTGTAATAGGTTCCCATGGGTTGCGGAAACGGGATCTAAACTTCATAATTACTTTTGGTCGTGATAACTGACATCCACGCGGGCGAAGCCGTGGGCATCAGCTAGTTGTATATTATTAATATTATTTATAATCACGTTCTCGAAAACGGTACTAAACGATTTAAGGGGGTGAAAAAAGGTAGGTCCTATATCTAGAAAAAATCGTTTTCTCTTTTTTCATCCGAGCAAGGATCAGTCGCCCAGGTATTGTTGCAGAAACTAAACTCGAACGTTCCTATTTCTACAAATCCTAAAACATTTCATGATTCTCGAAACTCAAGTGTCAGTAACTCGAAGTTAGTCACTGCATTCCAGAATGGTTAAAACGCGTTAATAATTGCCCCTATACAATTTCAGAGTTGTGCTGTGAGTATCGACTTCTATGTTTTCCTTTTATGTATTCATCATATAGTTTGCCTGTCTGTCATTGAAACGGCGAACTGTTCACGGACAGAACAGTTCGCCGTTTAAATGTTGGTACAAGTTTGTTGAGCAAAAAATGTAGGATATCTAGTGATAGACAACATGAGCAACGTGATCATAACGCTCACATAGTAATAATTATATAATTTATTATATTATATAATATAGTAATATAATATTGGTACATCTACGTTTTTCATATTTTACAGAAACGAAGATCAAAGGTTTTATAAATGTTTTAAATTAATTTATGGGTTCATTTTACGTTTTATCACAGATTTTGTAGGTTTGGTTTTATATCATTTCTGTAAAATATATAAAACCAAGATGTGCCAATATACAGGGTGTAAACAGACTCTTCGCGAAGCCGTCAACCAAGCATTCTGTACATCAAACTAAGTAACTTTACGCAAAAATTATTGCTGGGAAACGACTTTTTTTTAGGCTGAAAAATAACGTTTTACGGTAGAACGCAATGTAACGCGTTCAAAACATTGAGCTGGTGGATGGATTGTATAGTACGGGGGTTGTGAAGGAGTCTTAAGTAAAAAAAAAACATTAAAAACATGTATATAAAAAAAAACTTGCAAGTTGCAACTTTGACCCCCAATATCTCTGTAACTAGAAGGTTCCCAGGTATGGTCTAGAACAAAAAATGATCGCAATGATGGGGAGAACAAGTGCCTTTAGGCTTCGTTAAGAGTCTGTTTACACCCTTTATTACTAGGTGAGCGATAACATCGCGCCTTTTTTGGGATAAAAAGGCACGGTGAAAAAAAAAACAAAAAGCTCAAAGCTCACAACTTAGGACCCATAAATATTAATGATAAATTATTTATCCGTGTTTTATAAATTAGTATAGTTAGACCATCATTAGCTCTATGGCACGTCTGTCAAATCCCATGATAATTCACTGAATAGACTATAAAATAAATAAATTATTGTGACTAAAACGCACAAGTTTAACGTTAAGTAAGTTTTGGGTTACAATCAAATACCAAAGAGGTCGTTTAGTAAAGATACCATCGTACACACAGTGGCATACCACCATCTAACATGGAATTGTCAGCCTTCATCCACATGTTCCAAAGACACATAAATCATGCGGGCACACATCCGTTTCGTATCAATCATCTGTTGCCTTTACACTTAATCCCGCTCTAGAAACGTAGGAAAAACTCAACATTTACATAGGAGAAAGCCGACTGGTCCCCTATTATGGAAATCCGATCACGTCGGAACCTTTAAGATATGGTATCCCGGCAGAGATTTCAACTCCTTGATCCTAAGTTACGTTGTTGTAAACACCGCTTATGGAAATCAACCGATACGGAACCCTTGCTCTTTCTTACGTATCATTTTATGCCATCTTTTCAGGCCAAATATGTCGAGGGCATGTAAATGTTTGTATTTAAATTCTGTTGTTGCTTTATTCACATTTCCCTCAGGCGCAATATTTGGACGTCAGATCTTAGATTGTTTTGAGTGGATTTTTGTGGTGCTGTTTCGGGAGTGCAGTATTTTTGTATGGTAATCTCGGGGGAAAATATGAAAAGAACAACATTGCTCTCTTTCTGCTTAAATTCAATCAATGAACTATATTGAACATACCACAAGAATGTGTTTATCAATTATTTTGGTACACACTTGTGGAGTGTAGATACCTTATGCTGACTAAGGACACCAGCATTGCCAGATACTTTCAGTCACAAAATCATAAAAACTAGAACTTTGCAGCAAGAACAAAATGTATAAGTTGCGAAAGAAAAAAAGTGTGTGTGCACTTACGCACGTAAGAAGTTATACTTCTTTGGTGTATAAAACTAAAATGTTGACTAGCGAAGTTCAGGGTGTATGTTGACTAGCTAACTTCAGGGTGTCGGTTTTTCGGGACGGTGTGCGCGCGCATCGTAAAAATTTACTGTCATCATGTTTCCCTAACACGCAAAAAGAAGTATAACTTCAAAAACACAATAGGTACTTTGATAGTGAAGCTTTCAGAAAATAGTACCATACAATACACGTTTAACGAAGCGTATAATTTTATCCTAGTTTTATAAAAATAAAGTAGAAAAACTATAGTGGTTGCGAAGCATTCAAGATTGGAAAAGCATCGTGAGCGCTGATTCGCTAAGCTAAAGAATAAAACCGAGAAAAATAACCGGTCAAGTGCGAGCCACTAAGGGTTTTGTTCGTACGACTTGTGAACTTCCAACAATCGTAAATGGCCTGGAAACCCATTACAATCATCATAATCTAGAACCTCTTTGTAATTTGATATAATTAGATTTTTTTTCTGAATGTTTTTTACTTGGTTGTTGGTCCAGTGGTCGCGACTGCCAAGTATGAGGTCCTGGGTTCGATTCCCAGATCGGGCAGTGTTGTTGGTTTTACTTCAGGATTTTCTCAGTAGCAGCCACGGAGTTTGGATTTGTGCTCGATTGATGGCAATGCCCTCCTTATTACCTTACGAGTGTGCTTTAGACTCCACGACTGAAGTAAACCTAAAAAAAATGCAGGACAATCGTCTGTCAAATTAAAAAAACGTAATTCTCTCTCTTTCTATCTTCACTAACTCATATTCCCTCTCAACTTCCGTTCGCCACGCCCGCACACTTTCCGTAACGTTCTCGTCACGCATTCACCAGCTTACTCCCCAAGTCAAGCGTGCGTAAAGAAGTTTTACTTCAAAAAACATTTTCCTTGTTAGAGATAGTTTAAGCAAACAGAATAGAGAGAGAAATAGAGATATCAACATGTTCCATGAGACTGTGCCAACTCACAGCTTCAGATCTTTGTGGTCGAGTGCGGTAATCGTATGTTATTGCTTGAATATTATACAGATATACTTGAATATTATAGACTTTTTTTTTGGGCTGAAAAGTCATGTTTTACAGTAGGACTCAATGTAACGCACTCAAAACATTGTGCTGATGGATGGATTGAATAGTATGGGGGTCCTGGAGGTGTTTAAAGTAAAAATATTACTTTAAAAACATGTATTAAAAAAAAGAAAAACTTGTGAAAAAGTTGGAACTTTGACCCCCAATATCTCCGTAACTAGAAGGTTCTCAGGTATGGTGTATAACAAAAAAATGATTGCAATGACGGGCAGAACAAGTGCCTTTCGGTTTCATTAAGAGTCTGTTTACACCCTGTATACGTATCAACCACTGACTGCCTCGTTGGTCGAGTGGTCGCAAACGCGACTGCTGAGCACGAGGTCCTGGGTTCGATTCCCAGGTCGGGCAAAGTGTTGTGAGGTTTTTTCCATCAGGAATTTCTCAGTAGCAGCCACGGAGTCTGGATTTGTGCCCGGTTGATGGCAATAGGCTCGCCCCCTATTACATGGGACTTAAACACAACTAGCGAAATGTGGAAGTACTATTAGGTACACCTCTGCCTAACCCTTTGGGGATAACAGGCGGGATGTTATATTGTTGCATGTTGAAATCAAATAAAAAAACGAACACTGTAACCAACAAACAAACACCTTCGAGATGTCCAAATAGAGATTTGTGGCACCCTCAACAGACCCGTACAAAGCATACAAGACACTTAAAAAAAACATCGCCCATCTTTAAATGCTGTCAATTTTCATTTTATTGCAATACGGGGTGTAAACAGACTCTTCACGAAGCCGTTAACCAAGCATTATGTACAACTTTACGCAAAAATTATTGCTGGGAAACGACTTTTCTTTTTTGGGGTGAAAAATCGTTTTACGGTAGGACTCAATGTAACGCATTCAAAACATTGTGCTTATGGATAAATTGAATAGTACGGGGTATTAGAGAATGGGATACGAGTGCAGGAAGGAAATACTTATTTGTAGTGCAACAGAAAAATATAATTTTAGACTAATGTTTCTTTGGTTGCTAGGACAACATCAAGCCGTAGACAAGATATAGTTTATATTAAACTTATAGGTGTGCAACCTCTAACACCGCCCCTTAAACTTATCTTGAAATCATACATCGGTAGCCAAACCTAACTCGTTTACAAAATACTTATGTTTCTCTACCGACAAAGGTTTAGTTAAGACATCCGCCGTCATTTTGGACGTGGGCATGTAATTTATTTTTACTGCACCATTGCTGACCGCCTCCCGGACGAAATGATGACGTATGTCTATATGTTTTGACCTACCATGAAACATACTACTTTCAGTCAATTTCAAGGCCGACTGATTATCATTGAAAATACTTATTTCAATGTTACTACCTATACATTCGTGCAAGAAAGTTTTTATAAACAGTGCTTCTTTACAAGCATCGGAGAGCGACATGTACTCCGCCTCAGTACTCGATAACGCAACAGTACGCTGTTTCCTACTTTCCCAACAAGTAATAGAATTCCCAATTTTGAAAACATATCCCGTATAAGAACGTCTATCAATTTCATTAGAAGCCCAGTCTGCATCAGCAAAACCCGTCACTAATAAGCCAGTTTTCTTATAGGTAATGCAGTAATCTACTGTACCTTTAAGATAACGCAACACGCGTTTAGCTGCTTTCCAGTGGACATCGGAAAAGCAGTTATTGAATTGGCTTAATACGCTTACAGCGTGACATATATCAGGGCGCGAACAGACCGCTACATACATAAGACAACCTATCAATTCTCGATACTCCAAACTGTCATCCTTTTCTTCAGCTTTGTTCAATTTTTGGCACTGCATTGGAGTTTCAACAGATTTGCAGTCTTGCATGTTGTATTTCTCTAATATCTTTTTAATATAGGCACTTTGATCTAGAGTGATCTTGCCATTCTCTTTCCTGATTCTTAATCCTAGAACTCTTTCTACAGGACCAAGATCTTTCATCACGTATTCTTTCATCAGCAATGATTTAGTTTTAGTTTTTTCCGCATTACAATTGCTAAAAATTACTAAATCATCAACATACAATGCGATAATCACAAACTTGTCGCCATTGCGCTTTATGTATACACATGGCTCAGAGACCAATCTCTCAAATTTGAGTTTGTTGACAAGAAAATGATTGATCTTTTCATTCCATGATTTAGGCGCTTGTTTTAGACCATACACAGCTTTGTGTAGTCGATACACCTTATTATTGCCTTTACCTTTTTCAAAACCTTCTGGTATTTCCATGAAAATGGTTTCTTTTAAATCACCGTTTAGAAAGGCTGTTTTTACGTCCATGTGGTCAATCTCCATGTCGTACTCCATAGCCAAAGCTAATAACATTCTTATGGTTTCGTATCTCACTACAGGTGAAAAAGTTTCAAAATAGTCCACTCCATACTTTTGTGTAAATCCTTTTGCCACTAGACGTGCTTTGTATTGTAATAGTTCACCGTTGAGCCCTCTTTTCTTCTTAAATATCCATTTGGTCTTTATTGGCTTTGCACCTTTCGGCAAATCGGTTACGGTAAAGCACTTATTGTCCAAAAAGGACTGATACTCGTCTTTCATAGCAGCTCGCCACTGCCTGGCTTCAGGACTATTCAACGCTTCTTCAATTGTTCTTGGATCATCACTGCCACAAGCTTCCCCCGTCAAAAAACCACTCAGGAAGATGTTCTCATCAGCTTCCACGTATTCTGCTCTCGAGTCATCTGTCTCAAATGAAACATCTGGAACATAAGTAGCGTCTGAGTGATGATCTGTGACCAAGCTACTGGTCGAAGCCTCGCTATCATTAGCATCATCAGTAGTCACAGAAGTTTGTTCTGACTCTGTTCTATTCTCGGATACACAAGGAATCTTAAGTTCTATAACTACATCTGATTCTACTTTAGTGAAGTTCAGATGCTTGAGGAATTGATTCTCAATGAACTTAACACTCAAAAACTTTGTCTTTTGATTCTATTGAATAACAAAATGTCTTCCTAGAAAAATCGTCAATAAATGTTAGCAAATATCTCGCACCGCCTATAGATTTCACTGGCATAGGGCCGCACACGTCCGTGTGAACTAGTCCTAACACCTCACTTGCACGTGAAAAAGATTTCTTAGGGAAAGGTAAATTAGTAACCTTACCTTCAATACAAGCGATACATTGCTCGTATGTGGATACATCATAGTCGATACCAGCCGCCATACCGCTTTTGAGTAGGTTCATGCTGCGACTATTCAGATGTCCAAGCCGACGATGCCATAAACCCTGAGATTGAACCTCTACCTGGGTACTTAAGGAGACGCTTACTGGCATACTGTGTTCGCGCGAAACGGAATTTATTGACACATCCCCAGTTTCTAATTTATAAAGACCGCATGCATCCCGTTTAGCTACAGCAACTGCTTTTCCGTTTTCGTAAATTTTACAAAAAGTCGATATAAATTTTACTTCAAAACATTTTTGTGTCAAAATACTGACAGATAACAGATTACATGACAAGTTCGGTATAAAAACTACATTACTGACAGTTACCCATTGGTTTTGTAAAAAGAGTTTCACATTACCACGACCCGATGTAAAAAGTTTTTCACCGTTCGCAACGCTTATTTCTTTTGGTGTATCACACACAAAATCCTGCAAAATGTCTCTATTATTGGTCATGTGGCAAGTTGCACCACTGTCGACGTACCACACATTTCGATCCAGCTTTGCCGTCAGAGCCGACAACATAGTCTTCCTACCAGGAGATTTCTGAACCTTCTCCTCCTCTTGACAACTAGAACTAGATGGCTTATCCTTATGCAGAGCTTTCTGCCTGCAATCTCTAGCGTAATGACCAAATTTTTTGCATCGAAAGCATTTGGGGCGCTTTGAGATCGAAGTCGAAGTCGTCAGGGCATTCTGTTCCGAACCTTCTGCATCACCTCGTCTCTGTGCCTCCTGGAGTAGTTTAATTTTCACCAGTTCACTTGAGAGAGAAATGCTACTATGCTCTAACGTCATAATGAGTGGGTCAAACTGCTTGGGGAGCCCACTGAGCATTATTATAGCAACGAATTCGTCTTCCAGAGAAGCATTTATGTCTTGCAGTTGTTGGGCTGTATCTAGAATTTTTGTAACATACGCCTCCATACTCTCAAACTGCTCTAATTTTAAGCTAAATAGCATTCTGAGGAGACCTAATCTTCTACACAGACCTTTGTCCTCGAACGAATTCTGTATATTCTTCCAGGCGTCAAACGCAGAATTGCAATTCCTGACAACGGAGTAAACAGATGGCTGAACACTGAGGCAGATTCGTGCTAGCGCTTTCTCCTGTTTTTTCTTGTCGTCGCATTCTGGTTTGTTTTTCTTGTCGACCTCGTTGACACATTCAAACAAGTCTTCATGAATAAGCAACATCTTCATTTGAAATTTCCAGGAGGTGTAATTATTTACTCCGGAGAGTTTTTCAATTGCCATGGATTGGTTACTCATTTTCGCGATTTCGTAATTATTACTTGATAATGAAATTAATTATATCATACGCGTTCTGCTTAACCACGCTCTGCTACCATATTAGAGAATGGGATACGAGTGCAGGAAGGAAATACTTATTTGTAGTGCAACAGAAAAATATAATTTTAGACTAATGTTTCTTTGGTTGCTAGGACAACATCAAGCCGTAGACAAGATATAGTTTATATTAAACTTATAGGTGTGCAACCTCTAAAAGGGGGTCGTGAAGGTGTGTTAAGTGAAAAAAATACATTAAAAACATGTATTTAAAAAAAAACTTGTGAAAATGTTGGAACTTTGACCCCCAATATCTTCGTAACTAGAAGGTTCCGAGGTATGGTCTAGAACAAAAAAATGAACGTAATGACGGGTAAAACAAGTGCCTTTCGACTTCCTTAAGAGTCTTTTTACACCCTTTATAACTGCTAACATTTTTATTTTCATTATTTAATTTTTTCACAACACATAATTTATCTAATAGACTTTTTTCAGAGTGATTGAAAAAATTTAATGCGATAGATGATCTAATTTATTTACTTGTTTATTTGTGGTTCATATATCTGTATTAATTTCTTGTTTTAATTATATTGCATGTATTACTAATTTTGTACGCCCTAGAGGCAAAACATAGCGCCCTCAATGTAGTACCAAATAAGAACATATAATTTACCAATGTTTTACAATAAACAAATGAATCTGAATCTGAATCACTGAACTTTCACTAATATAATTTATTTAACCTTAATAACGGAAATCTCTTAGATATCCTACGAAACACTGGTTGCCTTATTAAAAACAAGAAAAACTGTTGTTCAAAAAACATGATTACATCTTTATGCAAAACATTTTTAATAGATTCAACTTTCGTTAGTTAAGAAGTAAATTCAACTAATTTGTTGAGGAGACGAGATTTTCTCGGCGTTAAATACGGCTTTTAGATTAAACTCTGACTGTTTTAATTTCACGTCAATTAACTTCTTCCCTTTTTATTTTCCACTAACAAACGGACGCTACTAACCTTTATGAATTGGAATTTTGTTTATAAGCATAATATTAATCGTGTTTTTCTGAGAATTAAAGGATAAAAAGACCAAATTTATTGCAAACAAATTGTTTCTTGAGTTTGTAAAATATCTGTGAATAATCTAGCAGCTACATGACAGTTGCAAGGTGGCACCCGTCCAAAGTAGCAACATTACTATCATAAAATATTTTCATACAGGACAACACATTGTGTAGACAAATTGCGTCTTGACTGCATATTCCTGTAGTGAATTCGCAATATTTATTTATCCAAGTAGAAAATATTGTGAATTAGGAAAACTGCAAAAAAAAGGGGCCAGGCCAGCAAATCCTGATGCCTGCCAGGGCTGCCGGACTGTTCGAAAGAGATACCGCGGCCCTGGAACACAAAGAGTAAGGAAGGAACATGGATGGGTTTTAGTCAGTACAAGTCTGACACTAACGACCCAAGAGCTAGACTAACCCGACACTATACCGAAGACATCCCGGACGTCAGCCTGTACGAGCGAGCCTGTATGGCTCTGAAACAGCTTAAAAACATCAAGGCACCGTGTCATGACGGAATCACGGCGGAACTCCTGAAGGCGGGTGGAAAACCGGTACTTAAGGCCCTTCAGAAGCTGTTTGATTCCGTCATACTCGAGGGGAAAACGCCACAGGCATGGTGCAGAGGTGTGGTGGTACTCTTCTTCAAAAAGGGCGGCAATGCCCGGCTGAAGAACTATAGGCCCATCTCACTTCTGAGCCATGTCTACAAGTTGTTTTCAAGAGTCATCACGAATCGTCTCGCGCGCAGACGATTTCCAGCCTCCCAAACAAGCCGGTTTCCGAAAAGGCTTTAGCACCGTAGACCACATACATACGCTGCGGCAGGTTATACAGAAGACCGAAGAGTATAACCTGCCTCTCTGTTTAGCGTTTGTGGACTACGAGGAAACCTTCGATTCGATCGAAACTTGGGCTGTACTGCAATCTCTCCAACGGTGCCAAATAGACTATCGGTACATCGAGGTGTTGAAGTGTTTGTACAACAACCGACTCCCAAAAAAAAGGGAGTTTTTGGAAGTCATTTGTTTTTTTTTTAAGTTTTTATTTTGTGTTTTTTTTTTAAAGTCGGTTTTTTTTTGCAATAAAGCTTTTATTTTATCCTTTTTAGTTGTGGTATCTAACACAAATCTTTGTTAACAGCATATCTATTACAAGGAAAAGTAATGCCCCGGTAAAAAAGAAATAAAATGTACTAAAAAGCATGAATGTAATGTACTAATGTGTAAAATGAGGAAACTTACGGCGGCAAAACTCCGGTCGCTTCTCAATTAATAAAAAAACAAACAATTGACGATCGATTATAGTATTAATGCCAATGCATTTCTGCCAATATGAAGCTGATCCTTTAATATTTCGCAAAGTGAGATGCATGTTATCCACAAGCCCCTGAGGCGTGTGCTCTCCAGGACCTTGTCACATGCTGCGTGACACAGACACACTTGATTTCGCACGAAAATATTCTACAATGGATAGAGCATAAAAAATAAACAAACATTTCTGTTGAACCTCTTGTCAACACTCATTATCCGGTTTCCATAATAACGAAGTTCGTATGACCACCTTTCAGCTCCATCTTCAGACCCTGGATACCATCTAAAGACAAAGTACTCACCAAGACGAATCAAACAAGCCCAAACTCGATGCGGTTACGTTGTTTTATTACAGAGATCCTATGGCCACCTTCCAGCTTCATCATCATACCCTGGATACCATCTATAGGCAAAGTACTCATCATGACGGATCATACGAGCCTAATCTCGATGGGCTTATGTCATTTCATAACGGAGTTCCTAAGGCCACCTTCCAGCTCCATCATCAGATCAGCTCCATGTCATCTATATATTGTACTATCACGCGATATACATAAGCGTGCAAAATTTCAATTCAATCGGAAATCGGGAAATATGCCAAATTAAACATGCAAAACTTCATGCGACGTGCGTGCATTAGCAATTAACGTGAAAAAAGAACCAAATTACTGAACCGATATTGATGAAATTTCTGTGGGACCAATCGAGAAGTCTATCCTTTCATATAAAACAAGAATATTTCAAATCAATTTAGAAATGACGGAGTTATGAGGTAACAAACACAAAAAAAAAATACAACCGTATTGAGAACCTCCTCCTTTTTGAAGAAAGTTGGTTAAAACGCCACCATGTCAGCCGACTCCAGGACCAGATCTCGGAACCTATCCTTCTGCAGCGAGGTGTGAGACAGGGAGACGTCATATCTCCGAAACTGTTCACCGCTGCACTGGAGGACGTCTTCAAGGTTCTGGACTGGAGAGGGCTAGGCATCAATGCCAATGGCGAGTACATCTTTCACCTTCGGTTTGCCGACGATAGAGTGGTTATGGCTGATACCATGGAGGACCTCAGTACAATGCTCGATGACCTCAGTAGAGCTTCCGAAAGAGTGGGTCTTAAAATGAACATGGACAAAACCAAGGTCATGTTGAATGCCCATGTAACACCCACTCCTGTCAAGATCGGAGACTCTACAATCGAAGTTGTAGACGATTATGTCTACCTGGGACAAACGGTAGGTCTATCTTCGAGAAAGAGGTCTATCGTCGAATCCGACTCGGCTGGGCAGCGTTCGGGAAGTTGTGTGGTATCTTCTCGTCCAACTTATCGCAGTGTCTCAAGACGAAAGTCTATGACCAGTGTGTGTTGCCAGTGATTACATACGGGACCGAAACGTGGTCGCTCACAATGGGCCTCATCAGAAAGCTTAAAGTCATCCAAAGGGCAATGGAGAGGGCTATGCTCGGAGTTTCCTGGTGCGATCGAATCTGAAATGAGGTCATCTTTAAAATAATCAGACCACAGAAACGTCAATGGAACAAAGAAAAGACTAATTGCTCTGTAATTGTATTGCATAATTCTGGAAATTAAAGCATATTATTTGGAAATTACTACAGAACATAAGTATTAGAAACATATTGTTGTTTACGGCATATTGTGAATTTGTGTGTGACTAACGGAAGAAACGGGGTAAGTATTTGCGTCTACTTAACGAAGCGTAGGTTAAATAATTGAAGTAGTTTTGCAAAACCTGACTATTCTCATTTCGTTCTCAGCTTGCGGTAACGCCCTTATCGTTCAGGCACAAGTATTATGTATTAAGTCCTGACTTCGATTGATGAAACGTAATATTGATGAATTGAGAAATAATGATCGACATATTCGCCACTGTATACAAGTAGCTAGCTGATCTGGGGGCATAGCGTCGGGTTACAAACGGTGACATCAGGATCGATTCCAGCTTAAGAATATTCTTTTTGTGGACTTTATATTTTTCTTTTCTTTTTTTGTTTTTTTTTTATAGTTTTATGCACATGTTATTTTCTTTATGTTTTTTTTGTTATTAAGCCATTAGTATCTTAGTATTTGATTGCAAGGGAACTTGGAGTTATTAGTTTAGTAAACTTGTTTATACTGCCTATGTTTTTCTTTATCACCATTCAGTACCTTGGAACATTGGCAAGCGAACCAAGGTTACCGACGTAGCCCGAAGAATTGCCAAACTTAAGTGGCAGTGGGCAGGGCACATTGCTCGCAGAACGGATGGCCGATGGGGCCGTAAAGTTCTGGAGTGGCGACCGCGAACCGGAAGACGTTGCGTTGGAAGGCCTCCCACTAGGTGGACCGATGACCTGGTGAAGGTTGCGGGGATTCGCTGGATGCGAGTCGCACGGGACCGGTCAATGTGGCGACACTTGCCTATGTCCAGCAGTGGACATCTTTCGGCTGAAATGATGATTATGATGAAGTCTAACACTCCCTTCCGCTCTGCCCAGAGCGGGAGAAGTCATTTGATGATTTCCCATCCGAAAAAAAAGGCCAGCAAATCGTAAGGGTAACGACACACGACATGAAGCCAAAATCTCAAAGGACCAAACGGTTAGCAGATCAAAAGACCAGAAAAAAAATGAAGCAAACGTCATGTAGCACGGCAATTAACGGGTCGCTGTGTGTTTTTCAATCCGATTCAATTTCCGCCGACATAAAGACCGTCTGAAAACGTCATACGGTACAGCTAAGCGCGCTTTTAATCGTCGCTCGAGCGTCCCGCTCAAACGTCACATTCAGAACGATTCTGTAGCGAGCTGCATTCGAAAAGAGTTAGAAACGGGATGTGCTGTGTACATAGATGTTGAACTAATGGATGGAGCTGAAGGAATAATGGAGAGATTTCTGTTTGGATATTCTGGTTTAATAGTATTGGGTTTAGTGAAAACGAGGTTTGTTTTGTTCTGAGCAAAAATTAAATATCATATTGATCGTAGGACAATAGCTTAGTTCTGACTCAGTTTTTTTTGAAGTTGTACTTCTTTTGGCGCGTTGGGAAAAATTATCAGAGTAAATTTTTACGATGAGCGCGCACACCGTCACGAAAAATCGACACCCTGAAGTTAGCTAGTCAACATATACCCTGAAATTAGCTTAGTGTCAGATATTGACAAGCCTAGGTAATTATTTTTAATCTACTGCTGGAGCTACTGGGTGAGGTTGTGTAGGTAATTGATGTTAGACCCTGTTTCTGCAAACCTAGGATAAGGCGAATGATAAAATTTTAAAAAGATTTTTATCTTGATTTCTTACGCCAAAGAAGTATATTTTCTAACGCGTGTACATAAGTACTTAGACCAGTTATTGTAAAAAATACACTTACAGGAACCATTTTTAGATTCTATACGAAACAAATATTATAAACAAACTTCTTTCAGTGAATGTGAAGTTCACATTTCGGTTTTCAAGAAACAGAATGTAGAATAATGTCGACAGGTCGTAAAGGCATGCATTTTACAACTCCCTCCCTTCACCCTTACATTTTGCTATCCAATTTTACTTCGTATATCTTACAGCACTCACTTCCGACATTGTTTTGACAAATCGAACTCGAACCAGTACGAGGTACAGTCAATGCAACAATTTGTGTACAGGCACAAAACTTGCAATTATACGTTTATACTATGTAATGAGTGTGCTAGTTAGTTAAGTTTTTTAAAATAAGTGTGTTTAATTTATACATAAAGTTTTACTCTGCTTGTAATAATATGATTCAATCATGATTCCAAAGACACGTGGCGCTATCTATTATCATAAGGACGTTATTTAAGTTTGTTTTGGGAACAGTACTTTTTTTCGGGATGAAAGGTACTGTATGACCGTTTCTGTACAGTTGACAATGCAAAATTTCAAGATTCAGGATGATCGGTTCAATGGTTTAGGCGTGAAAAGGTAACAAACAAAGTTACTTTCACATTTATAATATTAAGTTACGAAGATAAGATTAGGATTAATTAATAATAATTAATGAATTAATTATAATTAGGAACTTAGGGTTACAAAAAAATGATAATTATCAGTGATACCTGAAAATGTGACAACCAGTCTTACCGATAGGTATTATGTTACTTAGTAACTGGGTTGTGGAGGTCAGATAAACAGTCGATCCATGTACAATACCAACCGGTAATCAGCTGCCTCCGGTATTACTGGAAGATAAACAAACATAGCTGGCAAAAGGCTTGGTGGAAAGCAGGCAGTTAAAAAAAAAGATGAATATTTCTGCCTGTGTACTAAACTCTTTTGTTTACAGTACATACGAGGAAAATTCGGGAATTCAGTTTTCTTTCGATAAACGGGCTAAGGAATAACATTACAGAAAGTTTTTTCTTTATAGATATGTCGACGGTGATTGATTATGTCTAGAGTTTGGTGTCAATGCGATCCATCATCTGGCCAAATAGTGCAATAAAAGGAGAATTAGTTCTGTCTCTGTAGGTATTATGAAGATAGGCTTTGGTAGTATATTTATAGTCGGTGGCCGGGTCACGTGGTGGATTTCGGCCACCGTAGACGCGGACCTGTGGACGGTGAGTAATGGGCTAGCTCATCATCCGTCTGTCTTTTGACGACAGGCCGTGTTGACGGCGCGTTCGTGTTCCACGCGCGCCTCAAAGTGATGTCAGCAAACAGGGAGGGGCCCGCAAGGGCCGATGCCTGCCAGGGCGCGGGACTGTTCGAAAGAGATACCGCGGCCCTGGAACACAAAGGGCAAGAAAAGAACATGGATGGTTTTTAGTCAGTACAAGTCTGACACTCCCTTTCTCTCTGCCCAGAGCGGTAGAAGTCATTTGAAGATTTCACACCCGAAAAAAAAAAACCCAAACTGTCCTCTCAAACCTATTAAAACCGCACCAACAAGTTTTTACCAGCTTCTTCTCCATAATGAACTTAGCTTTTCACGTTTCATAGGTACCCAAATATGTTTTTGTGAAACAAAACGTTTTGAATTTTCTTATAAAATAATATTAGTTTGTATTGAGCTTGAGTTTGGCGATAAATAAGAAAAACTACATTTTGGAAAGCGTTTTCTTTGATCAGCAAATATCTTCATAAAAAATGTAATATAATTTTTTGTTTGAAATAAAAATTGATGTCTGCTTAAAATTTTATGAAGCACATTTTCAGCCAATTCAGAATTTAGTTTTTATAATAAAACGATAGTCGTTAAATCTGATTTTAGGCGGTTATACTAAAATAAAAGTAGTCTCAATAGTTTGCAGAAACTCTTGAGCGTATTCTGCTGTAAATGAATCCGGCACTCAAACCGTCATAAAAACGATTTTGGCTTAGTATTGGCATAATCACTGTAACTTGATAGGTATTTCTTTAGATGACTTGACATTTTGAAGTTATAGTTCTTTTGGTGCGTTAGGGAAAAATGATGAGAGTCAATTTTTACGATGCACGCGAAAAACCGACACCCTGAAGTTAGCTAGTCAACGTACACCCTGAAGTTAGCTAATCAACATTTTAGTTTTATACGCCAAAGAAGTATAACTTCTTACGTGCATAATAAGTAGACACACACTTCTTTTTATATCTGGTGGCATTCTACAGTTTCTGTTGTTTTATAAACTGTACAATCGATATAATACAACGATTATTAATATTATCCAAATGATTATCTAAAAATATAAAGCAAATATACTAAATTAAATTACTAAGTCACAGTTAGAAACGAGATAATTATCACTGTTCCAAAATAGAAGGATTCACACCAAAAGGGCCGGCACGTAACCCGTGTGGGCGTCCGCAGGTGTGTATAGCTTATATTAAGATAACTTACAAATACATTTTTGGGGAATCGGTTAGGTACTACGAAAGCAATATCACACCTACATCCTTGACAAGCCACGGTCGAGTTTTGAGAAATAATATAGGTACGCCAGATTGCTATTTAGAACCTTATTTAGGTGACATTAAAAGTGCAATTCCTTAGGGGACCCAGCAAAGCCACCGGACGATAGACTTCGACCTTCAGTTTATTAATCTGATTACAATTAAAAACTGATCGTAATTATCGGTAACATTACATTTTGACACTTCAGGTATTGCACTTTTGTAGGAAACAGATGTTTTTTTTAATTAACGTTGAAAATTTTCTAAGTGTTTCAGAATGAAGGCACGGTTAGTGCAGTGGCTGAGCGATTGACTGCTGCGCTGCGTGTCGCGGGTTCTATCCCCGCACGACTGTTTGGGTATGTTGCTGTTTGTGTATGTGAGTTTAAATGTTTGTGAACGCACCCAGGATACAGGAGAAATTGCTAGTGTGTTGTTAAGTTTGTAACTTTCACTGAACGTTACATTACAATTTACACAGCCCTACAATTCTACCTCATCCAGTACACTTATACCCCCGTCAGTACATATTGCGACTGCGGCAGAGAAATGCAAAATGAGTTGCAAGTGACATGCGCGTTCGTTACGCTCTATGAGTGCTCCTGAAGAGAATTTTTAGAATTGTGGGGTACTGATGCACACTAAGTAAGTACGCTAAGTAGGACGAGTATTATGATTAATGTTTCGGTTTAAAGAATTTATTCTCATAAGAACAATACATAGGTTCACTTACAATGAGATACAAAGTAATTTTAATAAATACATTTTGCCTCCGATGCGTGTTGGTGAAGTTATACAAAACAAATATATAGGAAGTATGTAATTGCTAACATTTAGTATGTGATACGATACGACTACATTTCATAAACGTATTTTCTCAGTTTTAGTTTAAATCTGTTAATATTATCACAATCTTTTACGTCATTTGGTAGGTCGTTAAATAGCTGTGCTCCTTCGAATAATATGGTTTTTTTACCGTAGTTTGTTTGCAATGTGTATCTAAGGTAAAAGCTCCTGCCAGGGCTGCAGGCTCCTGCCAGGGCTGCGGGCTGTTCGAAAGAGATACCGCGGCCCTGGAACACAAAGGGCAAGGAAGGAACATGGATGGGTTTTAGTCAGTACAAGTCTGACACTCCCTTCCGCTCTGCCCAGAGCGGGAGAAGTCATTTGATGATGTCCCATCCGTAAAAAAAAAAAGGTAAAAGGTCCATGAATGTAATGGTAACTAAAGGGTGTAAAAAGACTCTTAACGAAGCCGAAAGGCACTTGTTTTCCCCGTCATTGCGATCATGTTTTTGTTTTAGACCATACCTGGGAACCTTCTAGTTACGAAGATATTGGGGTTCAAAGTTCCAACTTTTTCACAAGTTTTTTTTTTTAATACATGTTTTTAATGTATTTTATTTACTGAAGACACCTTAACGACCCCCGTACTATTCAATCCATCCATCAGCACAATGTTTTGAATGCGTTACATTGAGTCCTACCGTAAAGCGTGATTTTTCACCCCGAAAAAAAAAGTCGTTCCCAGCAATAACAATTTTTGAGTAAAGTTACTTAGTTTGATCTACAGAATGCTTAGTTGACGGCTTCGTGAAGAGTCTGTTTACACTCAAAAAATCAAATTACCTTTTCAGCCTCGTTTTTATCTTTATTTGTACAGCTTTTTTCAACTATGTTGGAGTCGGCTTCCAGTTTAGCCAGATGCAGATGACTATTAGTATTTTACGTGAATTGACTGCTTATCTGACTGCCAGAAACACGTTCGTTAGTAACAGGATATCTTATGGTTGTCAGATTTTAGGCTTCACTGTCAATTTTCTTTTTTATAGTATGACTAGCTGTGCCCGCGGTTTGCTCACGTGAGCGCGTTTTCTTTTGGCATTATCAGGGAACATTACATGGGAACTTGAAGTCGTAGTATATTCCTAACATCCTCTACAAATAGTGTACCAATATACTGACTTGCAGGAGAATGATGATGATATTATGATACTGACTTACTTTTATAGTATGATTCATAACTTCTTAAACTTAATAAGACACACACACACACATACTAAAATATGAAATATATATAAATGTAGGCAACATAAGCTGTAATGTCATGTTTTTTTTACTAGCGTGCTCTATCCCACTGCTGGGAAAAAGCCTCCCCTAATTCCCTCGATGTGCTTTTTTCACGTGCTTCCTCGAACCAGCCCTCGTGGTACGCGTCCAGATCGTCTCGACAATCTTTAAGAAATAAAATATCCTAACTTTTTTGTAAAAGCAAGTGTCAAATAAATTAACGTCAGCCAAATTCTCCGCAGCTCTAAAACATGTATCGTGTACCAATGTAATCACATTTCCCACCTCGCGTACAAAACACTGTTTTCTTTTACATAACAAAGAAAAATGCCTCTATTTCAGTAACACGTTGCAACAGAAATCCCTTTTGTTTCGTTCCAACGCGCGGATGTGGACGCGAAAACAATTTAAAATTGTCTTATTTTTAAAACTTATACAAATGTTTTAGCTATGGAATGAGGCGTGAATTTATGGTGGTGTGTTATGAAGATTTGAGGCAGGTGTGATGAAAAATGTGTTTTTTTTAATCTTAATAGTATACGGCTATCATCCCAATTCTAAGGCAAGTAAACAGGGACCCAACTATAAAAACTACAAGATTTTAATAATATTATGCCTGAAACTATTGTCATCAAACGGTTGCAGATCCAAACTTCTTGGTGCTACTGAAAATTACCTTATGGAAAACCCCAATAATGCTAATGAAAATATCTCCTTAATATTAACGATGTAACTTTCTTGAATGGATTACGATTGAGAGTTTTTCTACTCTTCTGGACTAGAATCAAGCACATGTGTTTCTGTAAATTATCAAAAAACTCGGAAAACAGTGTAAATATCACACGTCAAAAGAATAAGTTATTACGAAATACCTGTGTGTGTGTACCTTCAGCAAGTGAAAACAGCATACAGCAAATTGCACTGATGTCATGTCGCAATTTCTGTCACATTCTCAAAACTGTTTTAACGACAAAGAAATAAATAATCAAATAATATTTATAAACATGCGGACAATTTATTAAAACGTCAGAAATCTTTTATAAGAAGAATAATTTTCTTTTTATCAAACAAATAATGTGTACAATAGTATCTAATCACAAATGATCGCAAAAAGAAACAATATTAAAGATCAAAAACTTGCCGTCGACGCAAAAAAAAGGAAACAGTTAATTACGGAAAAACGAAAAAACAGCAGAATAATTTCAGTCCCTTTTCAAAAATTATTAGAAATGTCTTCATATGCAAGCCAATGCGAGATTTCGTCGAAAAAAAAGGGTTTTATTTGAGACAGCTATCCGCTAGGGAGCTCTTCGTCACGTAAGGGTGTCGTACGATACGCGAACGTGCCAAGAACGCGGCTGCCTCTAATGCGTCTACTCGACCGAAAATC
This sequence comes from Lycophotia porphyrea, assembly GCA_950005105.1. NCBI lineage: Eukaryota > Metazoa > Arthropoda > Insecta > Lepidoptera > Noctuidae > Lycophotia > Lycophotia porphyrea. The sequence continues at coordinate 2,309,969 of OX465392.1, forward strand.
CTAGTTAGGGAATTTGACTGATAACGCATCACATGTGGGGGAATAAGAGAATGATATATTATGTGTAGGCTTTTGTTTCAAACTTTTATACTTGTGTTTGAGGGCTTATACGTACCGGGAATACCGGTTGGAAGAGTGTGATGATTTTTGTTAAAGGATTTCATGACTTATTGGCTACATCAAAGTCGAATAGTGACTTGAAAATCGCAATTTTGTTACCAATTTTGTCGAGTAATTTAAGGCTTTCCATACTTAAACTGAACTCATTTACAAAAACTTGTCAAACTATAAAAGATTAAGACTGAAATTAGAATGAGGCCGTGTTTAATTAAAATACGCGAATTATCATTATTGGTCATTAGCGATTTTCTTGCATTGGAATCGATGAAGGAATCTATATTTCATATTTATTTATTTCTGTTTCATACTTCTATGCCAAATATAAAATGGTATTATTATGTGTACCTACTAGGCTGGAATCCGAAAAATGTCTTACCGTATCGTGCAAGTTAAAAGCACGATACATAAAGTGAGAAACGTATGTGGTATTCGTTGGCAATGGCTTGCAATAATTCACGCGGTGCCATTAAACGCGATATCTTATTGCAATAGGTGAATTCTGGCTATACCGAAACCGCTCGCCGTGGTAGTGTTTTAAATTCTGTTTATTGGAAAGTATTGCGAAATACTGGATATCAATTACTTACTGCTGCATGCATTTTGAGAATATGGGGAGACTGTGACTTAATGTAGATCGATGCGTTTCTGTTTAGTGTTTATAATAGCGCTTTTATGCATAACAATTTAAGAAAATTAGGCAATTAAAATTCTGAAGGTCATTAGTGAACAGCCGTGCTGCACGATTATGGCGCATTGGGTACGTGTTCATGTACATTTACCCGGTGCGTCAGGTGAGTGCAGCAGATATATGAATTAAAATCTTTTATTTCATTTGTTACTAACATACCATATAATTTAAGTAGTGTGTATTAATATATTAATATATCGTCACGATGCCGTGACGTCTGACAGGGGAGAATGGAAGAAGAAAACGTGTTGCGCCAACCCCTAATAGAATGGGATAAGGGCAGGCAGATGATGAGGATTACTGACATCATGGATCAAGGTCTGAAATAAAGTACTTTTGAAGTTATACTTCTTTTGGCGCGTTTGGATGAGAGTGAATTCATGACCTGCGCGCGCACGATGTCCCAAAAAAACGACATGATGAAGTTGGCTGCAGAATAGAATTAATAATATATATTTCTTTAAATGATTAACTTAACTTATAAGTAAGGAAACTGAATATACTGTACTTACTGTATACCTATACTGTTTTGATTGATTTTATCATTTTTCTTAGATATTTACTGCAGTTTTGTTTTTTAAATTTTTTCTTCAGTCGCCAAAGAAGTATAACTTCTAACGCGTGTTCATAAGTACACACACACACCTTTTTTTTTTTTTTTCTTTTTTTTTTATAATATGGTGGATCTTGGGCAGTCAGTCTAACTAACACCTTGATGTGGTTCCGACTACCATTTGTAGATCTCTGACAGTCGTTACGGGTATTGAAAAGCCGGAAATTCTGACAAGTAGTTGCAAGTGTCGCCAGTAACCTGTAAATCACTGATACACACACAGGAAGACTCGAAACTGACCCCAACATACTTTGGTAAAAGGATAGGCAGATAATGCATAAGTTGGATAAAAGATTATTATTCAACGTTTCTTTCTACTTTCTTTTTTAAAAAAAAAACGTTGCCCCACACTAGGAATTGCTCCTGTATCGTGGGTGCGTTCACAGACATTTAAACTCATATACACAAACAGCCAGACCCGGAAGAACTATGTGTAAGCCATACAAATAAAGGGTGTAAACAGACTCTTAACGAAGCCGAAAGGCACTGGTTCTCCCCATCATTGCGATCATTGTTTTGTTCTAGACCATACCTAGGAACCTTCTAGTTACGGAGAAATTCAGGGTCAAAGTTCCAACTTTTTCACAAGTTTTTTTTTTAAATACATGTTTTTCATGTAAGATTTTTAATTTAAACACCTCCAAGACCCCCTTACAATTCAATCCATCCTTCAGCACAATGTTTTGAGTGCGTTACATTGGGTCCTACCGTAAAACGTGATTTTTCAGCCCAAAAAAAAGTCGTTTCCCAGCACTAATTTTTGCGTAAAGTTATTTAGTTTGATGTACATAATGCTTGGTTGACGGTTTCGTGAAGAGTCTGTTTACACCATGTATTTGTTGCAACACGCGAATGTCTTTCAGTATTTGTGTTTGTGAGATATAAAAGTCACTTAAACTTTTTCAAAAGTTAGTGTAGCTGTCCTCGTTGACACAATTGAACTTTTATTGCAAAAGTTTCAAAGAAAAATGTTTCATCAATAGTTAGTGTTGACATTTATTTTAAAACTATGTACCTAATGCCAAAGTTTGACGTACTTTGTGCTTAGAAAAAAAAAACAACTGATGCCCGCGACTTCGTCTGCGTACATTGGTATGAGTATTTGGAAAACAGAGATACGGATATTGAGAGCAGCGGTGGTCCAGTGGTAGCGATCCTGACTTACGAACAGTAAGTCGTGGGTTCGAACCCAGGCAGGCGCATCTTTATATAATTTAGTCCATCACCACTGCTCTCAAAAACGGTGAAGGAAAACATCGTGAGGAAACCGGCATGTCCTAGAACCAAAAATTCGAAGAGATGTGACATCTACCAATCCGCACTGGATCCGCGTGGTGGATTATAGCCCATTCCCTCTTATAGAGAGGAGGCCTGTGTCCCAGCAGTGGGAACATTATAAACTGATGATGGAGTTGATGATTTGGAAAATTATTATTAGTCAGTCTACCCGTCTAACTTTCTTATCTGAGGGTAATGCGTGAAAATATAACAGCGTGAACATGTATCAGGCAGGCGAAGTAATTTCCACATTTATAATATTTGTATGTTTAATCATAGTATGTTAGAACCAGGAAAGTAAGTCAGATCATGTGACCAGCCTTTTTCCAACTACTTATGTTGGGGTCGACTTCCAGTCTAACCGGATGCAGCTGAATACCAGTATTTTACATGGAATGACTGCCTATCTGACCTCCATAACCCAATAAATACTGGGTAATACGATAACCCTCGGTAAGACCGGTTGTCAGATTTTTTGGGCCACTGACTACCTAACGACTGTCAAAGATCTACAAATGGCTTAACATGCTTTCCGAGGCACGGAGAAAACTCGGTATGTAATGGGTGGTCTCCCATCCACGGATCGACCTAGGCAAACCTAGGCGACCCGAGCGGCTGTTATTATTTAGCCACGAGCTCCTCTACCAGGAAAGTAAGTACAGGGGGTTTAATCTTATTATTTTTAGGGATACGTGAAATCCCCTAAGAGTAAACGTACCCGTACTATAAGGTTCATCATCATCAGCCTATAATGTTCCCACTGCTGGGACACAGGCCTCCTCTTTATGAGAGAGAATGGGCTATAATCCAACCACGCGGGCCCAGTGCGGATTGATAATTGTAACTATAAGGTTAATCATTCTATAATATTTAGTTCATTTTTGTAAATAAAAAATGCAAGGAAGTGTCGCAGTTAGCCCGCGCTCTTTGCTTTGTCTCTTTCATTCCGATTAATCAGCAGTACTTGAATGGTAAACCCATAAATTAAACAGGGTAACCCGTTTAACCCTTTGAACGCCAGAGCACAAACGCACGCGCGAGCCCTCCACGCTAAGCCACAATTTCGCCTCCCTTTTTGTCACATATTTGTGTCGTTTGGCGTACAGGGCACGCGCTTGCTTGTCACATATGTGTGACAATGCATTGAAAAGGTTAATTGTAACCCGATTAATCGGTCCCTAGTTAGAACATATGTATAAACTAAAAACCCATCTTCCTCTAAAATATCTACGTAAAACATACATTCTCTGAGTTTTAATTTCAGAATCTCAACTTCAAACATATCAACCCCACAACTTTCCACAAGTTGTTTCTAGCCAGTTAAAGTAAATGGGTTACTATTGTAAATTTCCACAAAGGTCCATTTCCTCCGTGCCAGTAGTGTTGCAATCTTTAAGCTCGGAATTTATGTTTTCTTTATGTCGCCTCGCCTTAAGCTGCACTCGTGTGCATATTTGGAGAAGAGGCCACGACGGGAATGTACTCTCTTGGAATAATTTAACGGAATGGTTATTTAGTGTAGTGTAATGTCACACGTTTGTAAGGAAGAGGGAAGGCTGTGATGTGATTAAGTGGAATCTTTGCAAGCGCATGTATGCGCTCTGCAGTTTCTGTCTACCTTTGTGGGAAAAAAGCGTATCCCTCGACTTGTGTGTCAATCGAGTTTGAGTTGACATATAACTGGCAAAAAACTAACTATTGTAAATTCAGAAATATCCTCGTTTTAAAAAAAACGCGACAAAATCGCGCGCGGCGACACACGATGACGACACAGCGAGCGCGATGACGCGCAAGATTGCCGACACAGACGGAGGGATATGTATCTAATGTACCTATTTCCTTTGCTGTGGACAGTGAGTTGCATTCCATTGTAATAAATATCGAGTTTTTTGGTATCAAATTAACCTGGTTCCAAACTATATGAAACTTTGTGAAACTATGTGACTATGTGAGTCATATAATATGTATATAACATATAAAACACGACTGGAAATACGGGGTATTCCTCAAAGCGCAACCATTTGAATTTGTGAGTGCAACTAATGTGGAATAATTTAGTTGCGCTTTGTTGGTTGCGCTCAAAAATAGTTACGCTTTGAGTAATACCCTGGAAATAGAACAAAACCATTAAAAAAATATATATAACGTTCTTTGTTTAAAAAAAAACACAAGCGTTGCTAAAAAAATTACAGTTATTTATTTTAATAGACAAGAGAACGTGTAATTTTTAACACCAATACACAAAGGACATCGCCCTTGTGTTTTATCACTATCAAAATTATCTTTCTAGTTACGTCACGTAATTGTTTTTGGGTCATGACATGGCGTCCACCTGCGTTGGGAAAATAAAAAAACTAATTCAGAAGGTCAATTTTGAATTTAGCACTGTTATATGAGTGTAACATAGTCTATATTAAGGTGGAAACGGACTCTTTACGAAGCCGTCAACCAAGCATTCTGTACGTACATCAGACTAAGTAACTCTATGCAAAAATAATTGCTGTTAAAAAACTTCTTTTTCGGTACAAAATCACGGTTTTCGGTAGGACTCAATGCAACGCACTCAAAACATTGGGGTGTTTCGTCGTTTCGGACCACGAGTGGTTCGGACCGCGGTGTGAAACGCCGAAGAGCTCTTAGGAATAGGCTGTTTCGGACCGCGGTGTGAATCAACCATAGAAGAATTTGAATGGGTTTATTCGAACCGAGAATTGAACAAAAAGTTTTCTCAGTAATAATGCTTAAAGTACAGCCAAGCACAAAATAAAATAGCGAAAATAAAATAAAATAAATCAAATTTTGTTTTGCACGCATTTGTTACACATGGCTTGCCGCCTACTCTACTTTTTTAATGGCTTGGTGGAGGTGATTTTCGACATCTGCTATCTTGAAAGTATTATTGTTCATCGCAACTTCTTCCTTTACTTGTGCCCAAATTAGTTTTATCGTTAGCACGTGCACAGGTAGCCGTTTATCGATAACTACGTTGCACATTCCGATCTTTTTTTGACTTTTATGACCTGTCGACTCAGGTGATAACGCGCGAACGTTACTATTAGCATGCGTTTGAATGTAAAAGGATCTCAGTACCCTTCTGGCTTTCATAGTGGGTTTAATGTGACAAGATGAAGTGCTTTCCAAATATTGTGAACTTGTAAATCAAACAAGGTAAGTAAATCAATCTTCTCATAATTTTCGAAGTAATATCATTTTAAAATAATATTTTCTACTTAGCTATAAATAAATAAAGAAGCTCCATGATTACTTTTAATGTTTCACATTTCTATGATAGGCAGCCCAAAAAACATCAAAAGTTAATATGAAAAACCCTGACATTACTTAGTTATTTACCATAAAAAGTAATTAAATTACCTATATGAATATGACCAATTTATTTTTAACCACATACGTTTTCATGCATACTTTTTGTTTAGGTTGCTGCTTCATCTCTCTGAAAATGTCGGGTGACCCATCAACTTCACATGGTGGCCCAACTATCCACTTTCTAAAAACGAAGAGAGGTGGCCCAATGCTGTGTCGTGCTGGGTTTAACTATGTGTTAAAGCGAACAAACAAAGACGGCTCTGAATTATGGAGGTGCACCAACAAAGATTCTAGTAAGTGCAACGCAACAATCAAAGTCAAACAAAATCCACTTTCAATACTTCATGAGACTGCCCATAACCATCCACCAAGGGAAGAAGCAGAGATTCGGGACAGAAAAGACGCAATTTGTCTACACAATGTGTTGTCCTGTATGAAAATATTTTATGATAGTAATGTTGCTACTTTGGACGGGTGCCACCTTGCAACTGTCATGTAGCTGCTAGATTATTCACAGATATTTTACAAACTCAAGAAACAATTTGTTTGCAATAAATTTGGTCTTTTTATCCTTTAATTCTCAGAAAAACACGATTAATATTATGCTTATAAACAAAATTCCAATTCATAAAGGTTAGTAGCGTCCGTTTGTTAGTGGAAAATAAAAAGGGAAGAAGTTAATTGACGTGAAATTAAAACAGTCAGAGTTTAATCTAAAAGCCGTATTTAACGCCGAGAAAATCTCGTCTCCTCAACAAATTAGTTGAATTTACTTCTTAACTAACGAAAGTTGAATCTATTAAAAATGTTTTGCATAAAGATGTAATCATGTTTTTTGAACAACAGTTTTTCTTGTTTTTAATAAGGCAACCAGTGTTTCGTAGGATATCTAAGAGATTTCCGTTATTAAGGTTAAATAAATTATATTAGTGAAAGTTCAGTGATTCAGATTCAGATTCATTTGTTTATTGTAAAACATTGGTAAATTATATGTTCTTATTTGGTACTACATTGAGGGCGCTATGTTTTGCCTCTAGGGCGTACAAAATTAGTAATACATGCAATATAATTAAAACAAGAAATTAATACAGATATATGAACCACAAATAAACAAGTAAATAAATTAGATCATCTATCGCATTAAATTTTTTCAATCACTCTGAAAAAAGTCTATTAGATAAATTATGTGTTGTGAAAAAATTAAATAATGAAAATAAAAATGTTAGCAGTTATAAAGGGTGTAAAAAGACTCTTAAGGAAGTCGAAAGGCACTTGTTTTACCCGTCATTACGTTCATTTTTTTGTTCTAGACCATACCTCGGAACCTTCTAGTTACGAAGATATTGGGGGTCAAAGTTCCAACATTTTCACAAGTTTTTTTTTAAATACATGTTTTTAATGTATTTTTTTCACTTAACACACCTTCACGACCCCCTTTTAGAGGTTGCACACCTATAAGTTTAATATAAACTCGCAATATTTATTTATCCAAGTAGAAAATATTGTGAATTAGGAAAACTGCAAAAAAAAGGGGCCAGGCCAGCAAATCCTGATGCCTGCCAGGGCTGCCGGACTGTTCGAAAGAGATACCGCGGCCCTGGAACACAAAGAGTAAGGAAGGAACATGGATGGGTTTTAGTCAGTACAAGTCTGACACTAACGACCCAAGAGCTAGACTAACCCGACACTATACCGAAGACATCCCGGACGTCAGCCTGTACGAGCGAGCCTGTATGGCTCTGAAACAGCTTAAAAACATCAAGGCACCGTGTCATGACGGAATCACGGCGGAACTCCTGAAGGCGGGTGGAAAACCGGTACTTAAGGCCCTTCAGAAGCTGTTTGATTCCGTCATTCAATTCAATTCAATTCAAAAATCTTTAATTCGAGCGAACGCTCATATAGGGTTAGTAACATAATGCTTAAAAAATAAGTGTTAGTAAACAACACGATACGGTGACACATGTAACTGACAGCAGTGGACCACATAAGGACAGTCCACTCTGCCAGCAACCATTCTCAGAACCCTGTTAGGGCTGGCCATGACGCGACTTACCAACGATGCTGCGCGCTTTCGCATAATTGTGTAGAAACAGTCTACACGCGCCGCCGCAAACATCCCTGACGCACTGCAACGCCATGGCAACCCCATCAGTTTCCGGAACGCATTATTGAATTGGACACGAAGGGCTCCATACGTTGCTTGCGAATAATTCTCCCACAAGCTGCAAGTGTAGAAGGTGGTGCAGAATGCTCTAAAGAGCGTCACCTTTACGTCTGCAGTACATCGAGCAAACCTGCGGGCTATCATATTCGCGCGTACGGATAGAGCCCTCCGTTCCCTTTCAATGTCAGCATTGTCCTTAAGGTCAGTGGTGACCAAGTGACCTAAGTACTTAAATTGTTCCACTCGTTCAAGAGGAACACCGCTTAGCCGTATGGGAGGCACATCTAGATGGTACTTGGTCCCCGCCTCAAAAACAATGTACTGACTCTTCTGAACATTGTACATTAAGCCATGCTCCGCCACGTAACGCTCACAGGTGGCCAAAAGTGTCCTTATACCACCGACTGAAGCGCTCAGCAGCACCATGTCGTCCGCGTAACTTAAATTATTGACGCAAACACCGTCAATGTGACAACCGACATGATGACTACTAAGCGCCTCAACCAAGGCATTCATATACAAATTGAAGAGGGCAGGGGAGGTCAACCCCCCCTGCCTCACTCCGCACTCCAATTGATACGGCTCTGACAGCACACCCGCCCACCGAACATTGTTGATCTGGTTTCCATACCAATGCTTGAAGATACTAATAAGCTCGATAGGCAAGCTTATAGCTTCAAGTTTCTTCCATAATATATCGTAGGAAACCAGATCAAAAGCCCTAGACAGATCGAGGAAGCAAGCGAAAACAGGTGTTCTTCTCTTTGTGTAGTACCTGACGGCCTGCTTGAGACACAGAACTGCACTTTCAGTAGAAAGTCCCGGCCGAAACCCGAACTGATTGTCGTGCAGCACCAGTCGTGCGTTTAGTTGTGCGTCAAGCAGACCATCAAGCACCTTAGCGACTGCGGTCGCAAGGGAAATAGGTCTATAGTTCCCCTTATCCGAAAGATCACCTGTTCTACTTTTAACAATAGGAACCACGATCGTCCTCATTAGGTCGGAAGGCAGGTACGAGTGACCAATACATAAATTGTACAGCAGCGCCAAAGCCCTAGGCAAGTGAGGACCGGCATACTGTAAATGCTCGATACTGAGCCCGTCATGGCCAGGGGACTTACCTCTAGTCGTTGACCTAATTATTTTAGCCACATCTTTGGCTCTGAAACGCGTGCCCACCTTACCACAACGGAGTTCAGCATCCAACATCACACAAGAGTTCCCTAGCGGTGATTTTAAAACAAAATGATTTTTAAAAAGGTTCGCAATTTCCTTTGTATCACTAATACCGTTCACACTAACAGGCAGGCCAGGTCGAATACTCTGTTTGTTAGTTTTCTTCCAGAAGCCGCGAAAATCACGCTTTGCATGTTTAGAGGCAATGATGTCCATCTTTATTTGTTCCTCGTGGTTCTGACACCACTTAAGCCGCGATTTAAACAATGTCCTACTTTCCCGCATCTCATCATACACTGGGCCACTCGACGGTTTCCCACACGATAACCATATGTGGAAGTTCTGCCTAGCCAGCCTGTGAGCGCTACTAACGTGCTTATTCCAGCCTGTGATTTGAGCCCTTTTTCTACAAATAACAAACTTATTTTCCGCACTACAAATTGATGACTCACTGAGAGCACAAACAATATCGGAATACAATTTATCAATAAGAATCCTGTGAGCGGATTCACTACAAAAATTATCACCACAATCAGTTAATTGTACAGGAAAATCAACTAGCTTTAAGCGTTTGTGACATTCATTGGAATATATATTAATTTGCTCCTTAGTTCTTTCCCCCCATACAATTTTATTGCGAGCAATCACATTATCATGAATTTTAGGTGTTAACAAATCAAATTTACATTCCAATATCAAAGGGTAATGGTCAGACCACAGTACGTCGTTTCTTACGTAAACATCAATAACGGAGTTTAATGCCGAGTGTGTGACTATACAGTGGTCTAGCCATCGCTTACAGCCGTGAGCTTCACTCATAAAAGTGAAGGTATCACTTGCCAGCCCCAGTCTGTCTATATCAACACAAACCCACTCTTGATCCTCACAAAAGTTCGACAGCTCATTCATAAACTGAGTATTAGGATGCGCATTAAAATCCCCCAAAACAAATACTGATTCTACACTACAGTCATCAACTACAGCACTCACCGTACCGAGGCAGTCCGTGAAGTCCGGTAAGTTATCACTCACATCGGTGGGCATATAGATGCTCATCACAACAATAGGCCTATTGTTAGTTACTATTTTTATTGCACACACACGCGGGTTATTGCACTGTAACACTGACACATTTTGGAACTCGTTACTCCTCCATAACAGAGCTACACCGCCGTAAGGTCGGCCACGTAACATGCCGGCCGTCGTGTCTACAGCTGATGTTCCCGTGGCACTAAAGTTGTCGTCAATGGTGTAAAGATATGGTATCTCATCTGGCTGTAACCATGTCTCTTGCAAAGCAATTATGTCGGAATATCTACACAGTTCTTTAATGCTGTTTATAGAGCGTTTTACACTCTTACAATTAAACGATACCATTTTGTACAATCTATCCATTACTTAGCATAATGAGGCCGCCGCTATTCGTGGAAACATCACTCACGTATCGCTGTTTATAATGCACAAATCTTCTAAAAATTATTCCTTGAGGCCACAAGTTTTCATCCAAAAATAAAGGAACTTTGTGATCAGATACAAAAAACTTGTATGCCTTGTGGTCCTTCTGTTTTTTAGCGTGTATTACCTCCAAGGAAACTCTTTCTTGCGTCTTAGAATATATGTAATTAACAATATCGGCTTCCAACGTGTCCACGTGTATATTCGTTATAAATATAGGTGACTTCTTATCGGCAGCCCTAAAGCCGACCGTTTCGCACGCAACACCGGTCTGTCCCCTGTATCGGTAATTCGGTCTTTTCCTTCGACATACATACTGCCAGTCCCCTGCATTCTCGCTTCGTGGATCATTGCATTTCATCATCGAGTCCCCTCATACTCGAGGGGAAAACGCCACAGGCATGGTGCAGAGGTGTGGTGGTACTCTTCTTCAAAAAGGGCGGCAATGCCCGGCTGAAGAACTATAGGCCCATCTCACTTCTGAGCCATGTCTACAAGTTGTTTTCAAGAGTCATCACGAATCGTCTCGCGCGCAGACGATTTCCAGCCTCCCAAACAAGCCGGTTTCCGAAAAGGCTTTAGCACCGTAGACCACATACATACGCTGCGGCAGGTTATACAGAAGACCGAAGAGTATAACCTGCCTCTCTGTTTAGCGTTTGTGGACTACGAGGAAACCTTCGATTCGATCGAAACTTGGGCTGTACTGCAATCTCTCCAACGGTGCCAAATAGACTATCGGTACATCGAGGTGTTGAAGTGTTTGTACAACAACCGACTCCCAAAAAAAAGGGAGTTTTTGGAAGTCATTTGTTTTTTTTTTAAGTTTTTATTTTGTGTTTTTTTTTTAAAGTCGGTTTTTTTTTGCAATAAAGCTTTTATTTTATCCTTTTTAGTTGTGGTATCTAACACAAATCTTTGTTAACAGCATATCTATTACAAGGAAAAGTAATGCCCCGGTAAAAAAGAAATAAAATGTACTAAAAAGCATGAATGTAATGTACTAATGTGTAAAATGAGGAAACTTACGGCGGCAAAACTCCGGTCGCTTCTCAATTAATAAAAAAACAAACAATTGACGATCGATTATAGTATTAATGCCAATGCATTTCTGCCAATATGAAGCTGATCCTTTAATATTTCGCAAAGTGAGATGCATGTTATCCACAAGCCCCTGAGGCGTGTGCTCTCCAGGACCTTGTCACATGCTGCGTGACACAGACACACTTGATTTCGCACGAAAATATTCTACAATGGATAGAGCATAAAAAATAAACAAACATTTCTGTTGAACCTCTTGTCAACACTCATTATCCGGTTTCCATAATAACGAAGTTCGTATGACCACCTTTCAGCTCCATCTTCAGACCCTGGATACCATCTAAAGACAAAGTACTCACCAAGACGAATCAAACAAGCCCAAACTCGATGCGGTTACGTTGTTTTATTACAGAGATCCTATGGCCACCTTCCAGCTTCATCATCATACCCTGGATACCATCTATAGGCAAAGTACTCATCATGACGGATCATACGAGCCTAATCTCGATGGGCTTATGTCATTTCATAACGGAGTTCCTAAGGCCACCTTCCAGCTCCATCATCAGATCAGATCCATGTCATCTATATATTGTACTATCACGCGATATACATAAGCGTGCAAAATTTCAATTCAATCGGAAATCGGGAAATATGCCAAATTAAACATGCAAAACTTCATGCGACGTGCGTGCATTAGCAATTAACGTGAAAAAAGAACCAAATTACTGAACCGATATTGATGAAATTTCTGTGGGACCAATCGAGAAGTCTATCCTTTCATATAAAACAAGAATATTTCAAATCAATTTAGAAATGACGGAGTTATGAGGTAACAAACACAAAAAAAAAATACAACCGTATTGAGAACCTCCTCCTTTTTGAAGAAAGTTGGTTAAAACGCCACCATGTCAGCCGACTCCAGGACCAGATCTCGGAACCTATCCTTCTGCAGCGAGGTGTGAGACAGGGAGACGTCATATCTCCGAAACTGTTCACCGCTGCACTGGAGGACGTCTTCAAGGTTCTGGACTGGAGAGGGCTAGGCATCAATGCCAATGGCGAGTACATCTTTCACCTTCGGTTTGCCGACGATAGAGTGGTTATGGCTGATACCATGGAGGACCTCAGTACAATGCTCGATGACCTCAGTAGAGCTTCCGAAAGAGTGGGTCTTAAAATGAACATGGACAAAACCAAGGTCATGTTGAATGCCCATGTAACACCCACTCCTGTCAAGATCGGAGACTCTACAATCGAAGTTGTAGACGATTATGTCTACCTGGGACAAACGGTAGGTCTATCTTCGAGAAAGAGGTCTATCGTCGAATCCGACTCGGCTGGGCAGCGTTCGGGAAGTTGTGTGGTATCTTCTCGTCCAACTTATCGCAGTGTCTCAAGACGAAAGTCTATGACCAGTGTGTGTTGCCAGTGATTACATACGGGACCGAAACGTGGTCGCTCACAATGGGCCTCATCAGAAAGCTTAAAGTCATCCAAAGGGCAATGGAGAGGGCTATGCTCGGAGTTTCCTGGTGCGATCGAATCTGAAATGAGGTCATCTTTAAAATAATCAGACCACAGAAACGTCAATGGAACAAAGAAAAGACTAATTGCTCTGTAATTGTATTGCATAATTCTGGAAATTAAAGCATATTATTTGGAAATTACTACAGAACATAAGTATTAGAAACATATTGTTGTTTACGGCATATTGTGAATTTGTGTGTGACTAACGGAAGAAACGGGGTAAGTATTTGCGTCTACTTAACGAAGCGTAGGTTAAATAATTGAAGTAGTTTTGCAAAACCTGACTATTCTCATTTCGTTCTCAGCTTGCGGTAACGCCCTTATCGTTCAGGCACAAGTATTATGTATTAAGTCCTGACTTCGATTGATGAAACGTAATATTGATGAATTGAGAAATAATGATCGACATATTCGCCACTGTATACAAGTAGCTAGCTGATCTGGGGGCATAGCGTCGGGTTACAAACGGTGACATCAGGATCGATTCCAGCTTAAGAATATTCTTTTTGTGGACTTTATATTTTTCTTTTCTTTTTTTGTTTTTTTTTTATAGTTTTATGCACATGTTATTTTCTTTATGTTTTTTTTGTTATTAAGCCATTAGTATCTTAGTATTTGATTGCAAGGGAACTTGGAGTTATTAGTTTAGTAAACTTGTTTATACTGCCTATGTTTTTCTTTATCACCATTCAGTACCTTGGAACATTGGCAAGCGAACCAAGGTTACCGACGTAGCCCGAAGAATTGCCAAACTTAAGTGGCAGTGGGCAGGGCACATTGCTCGCAGAACGGATGGCCGATGGGGCCGTAAAGTTCTGGAGTGGCGACCGCGAACCGGAAGACGTTGCGTTGGAAGGCCTCCCACTAGGTGGACCGATGACCTGGTGAAGGTTGCGGGGATTCGCTGGATGCGAGTCGCACGGGACCGGTCAATGTGGCGACACTTGCCTATGTCCAGCAGTGGACATCTTTCGGCTGAAATGATGATTATGATGAAGTCTAACACTCCCTTCCGCTCTGCCCAGAGCGGGAGAAGTCATTTGATGATTTCCCATCCGAAAAAAAAGGCCAGCAAATCGTAAGGGTAACGACACACGACATGAAGCCAAAATCTCAAAGGACCAAACGGTTAGCAGATCAAAAGACCAGAAAAAAAATGAAGCAAACGTCATGTAGCACGGCAATTAACGGGTCGCTGTGTGTTTTTCAATCCGATTCAATTTCCGCCGACATAAAGACCGTCTGAAAACGTCATACGGTACAGCTAAGCGCGCTTTTAATCGTCGCTCGAGCGTCCCGCTCAAACGTCACATTCAGAACGATTCTGTAGCGAGCTGCATTCGAAAAGAGTTAGAAACGGGATGTGCTGTGTACATAGATGTTGAACTAATGGATGGAGCTGAAGGAATAATGGAGAGATTTCTGTTTGGATATTCTGGTTTAATAGTATTGGGTTTAGTGAAAACGAGGTTTGTTTTGTTCTGAGCAAAAATTAAATATCATATTGATCGTAGGACAATAGCTTAGTTCTGACTCAGTTTTTTTTGAAGTTGTACTTCTTTTGGCGCGTTGGGAAAAATTATCAGAGTAAATTTTTACGATGAGCGCGCACACCGTCACGAAAAATCGACACCCTGAAGTTAGCTAGTCAACATATACCCTGAAATTAGCTTAGTGTCAGATATTGACAAGCCTAGGTAATTATTTTTAATCTACTGCTGGAGCTACTGGGTGAGGTTGTGTAGGTAATTGATGTTAGACCCTGTTTCTGCAAACCTAGGATAAGGCGAATGATAAAATTTTAAAAAGATTTTTATCTTGATTTCTTACGCCAAAGAAGTATATTTTCTAACGCGTGTACATAAGTACTTAGACCAGTTATTGTAAAAAATACACTTACAGGAACCATTTTTAGATTCTATACGAAACAAATATTATAAACAAACTTCTTTCAGTGAATGTGAAGTTCACATTTCGGTTTTCAAGAAACAGAATGTAGAATAATGTCGACAGGTCGTAAAGGCATGCATTTTACAACTCCCTCCCTTCACCCTTACATTTTGCTATCCAATTTTACTTCGTATATCTTACAGCACTCACTTCCGACATTGTTTTGACAAATCGAACTCGAACCAGTACGAGGTACAGTCAATGCAACAATTTGTGTACAGGCACAAAACTTGCAATTATACGTTTATACTATGTAATGAGTGTGCTAGTTAGTTAAGTTTTTTAAAATAAGTGTGTTTAATTTATACATAAAGTTTTACTCTGCTTGTAATAATATGATTCAATCATGATTCCAAAGACACGTGGCGCTATCTATTATCATAAGGACGTTATTTAAGTTTGTTTTGGGAACAGTACTTTTTTTCGGGATGAAAGGTACTGTATGACCGTTTCTGTACAGTTGACAATGCAAAATTTCAAGATTCAGGATGATCGGTTCAATGGTTTAGGCGTGAAAAGGTAACAAACAAAGTTACTTTCACATTTATAATATTAAGTTACGAAGATAAGATTAGGATTAATTAATAATAATTAATGAATTAATTATAATTAGGAACTTAGGGTTACAAAAAAATGATAATTATCAGTGATACCTGAAAATGTGACAACCAGTCTTACCGATAGGTATTATGTTACTTAGTAACTGGGTTGTGGAGGTCAGATAAACAGTCGATCCATGTACAATACCAACCGGTAATCAGCTGCCTCCGGTATTACTGGAAGATAAACAAACATAGCTGGCAAAAGGCTTGGTGGAAAGCAGGCAGTTAAAAAAAAAGATGAATATTTCTGCCTGTGTACTAAACTCTTTTGTTTACAGTACATACGAGGAAAATTCGGGAATTCAGTTTTCTTTCGATAAACGGGCTAAGGAATAACATTACAGAAAGTTTTTTCTTTATAGATATGTCGACGGTGATTGATTATGTCTAGAGTTTGGTGTCAATGCGATCCATCATCTGGCCAAATAGTGCAATAAAAGGAGAATTAGTTCTGTCTCTGTAGGTATTATGAAGATAGGCTTTGGTAGTATATTTATAGTCGGTGGCCGGGTCACGTGGTGGATTTCGGCCACCGTAGACGCGGACCTGTGGACGGTGAGTAATGGGCTAGCTCATCATCCGTCTGTCTTTTGACGACAGGCCGTGTTGACGGCGCGTTCGTGTTCCACGCGCGCCTCAAAGTGATGTCAGCAAACAGGGAGGGGCCCGCAAGGGCCGATGCCTGCCAGGGCGCGGGACTGTTCGAAAGAGATACCGCGGCCCTGGAACACAAAGGGCAAGAAAAGAACATGGATGGTTTTTAGTCAGTACAAGTCTGACACTCCCTTTCTCTCTGCCCAGAGCGGTAGAAGTCATTTGAAGATTTCACACCCGAAAAAAAAAAACCCAAACTGTCCTCTCAAACCTATTAAAACCGCACCAACAAGTTTTTACCAGCTTCTTCTCCATAATGAACTTAGCTTTTCACGTTTCATAGGTACCCAAATATGTTTTTGTGAAACAAAACGTTTTGAATTTTCTTATAAAATAATATTAGTTTGTATTGAGCTTGAGTTTGGCGATAAATAAGAAAAACTACATTTTGGAAAGCGTTTTCTTTGATCAGCAAATATCTTCATAAAAAATGTAATATAATTTTTTGTTTGAAATAAAAATTGATGTCTGCTTAAAATTTTATGAAGCACATTTTCAGCCAATTCAGAATTTAGTTTTTATAATAAAACGATAGTCGTTAAATCTGATTTTAGGCGGTTATACTAAAATAAAAGTAGTCTCAATAGTTTGCAGAAACTCTTGAGCGTATTCTGCTGTAAATGAATCCGGCACTCAAACCGTCATAAAAACGATTTTGGCTTAGTATTGGCATAATCACTGTAACTTGATAGGTATTTCTTTAGATGACTTGACATTTTGAAGTTATAGTTCTTTTGGTGCGTTAGGGAAAAATGATGAGAGTCAATTTTTACGATGCACGCGAAAAACCGACACCCTGAAGTTAGCTAGTCAACGTACACCCTGAAGTTAGCTAATCAACATTTTAGTTTTATACGCCAAAGAAGTATAACTTCTTACGTGCATAATAAGTAGACACACACTTCTTTTTATATCTGGTGGCATTCTACAGTTTCTGTTGTTTTATAAACTGTACAATCGATATAATACAACGATTATTAATATTATCCAAATGATTATCTAAAAATATAAAGCAAATATACTAAATTAAATTACTAAGTCACAGTTAGAAACGAGATAATTATCACTGTTCCAAAATAGAAGGATTCACACCAAAAGGGCCGGCACGTAACCCGTGTGGGCGTCCGCAGGTGTGTATAGCTTATATTAAGATAACTTACAAATACATTTTTGGGGAATCGGTTAGGTACTACGAAAGCAATATCACACCTACATCCTTGACAAGCCACGGTCGAGTTTTGAGAAATAATATAGGTACGCCAGATTGCTATTTAGAACCTTATTTAGGTGACATTAAAAGTGCAATTCCTTAGGGGACCCAGCAAAGCCACCGGACGATAGACTTCGACCTTCAGTTTATTAATCTGATTACAATTAAAAACTGATCGTAATTATCGGTAACATTACATTTTGACACTTCAGGTATTGCACTTTTGTAGGAAACAGATGTTTTTTTTAATTAACGTTGAAAATTTTCTAAGTGTTTCAGAATGAAGGCACGGTTAGTGCAGTGGCTGAGCGATTGACTGCTGCGCTGCGTGTCGCGGGTTCTATCCCCGCACGACTGTTTGGGTATGTTGCTGTTTGTGTATGTGAGTTTAAATGTTTGTGAACGCACCCAGGATACAGGAGAAATTGCTAGTGTGTTGTTAAGTTTGTAACTTTCACTGAACGTTACATTACAATTTACACAGCCCTACAATTCTACCTCATCCAGTACACTTATACCCCCGTCAGTACATATTGCGACTGCGGCAGAGAAATGCAAAATGAGTTGCAAGTGACATGCGCGTTCGTTACGCTCTATGAGTGCTCCTGAAGAGAATTTTTAGAATTGTGGGGTACTGATGCACACTAAGTAAGTACGCTAAGTAGGACGAGTATTATGATTAATGTTTCGGTTTAAAGAATTTATTCTCATAAGAACAATACATAGGTTCACTTACAATGAGATACAAAGTAATTTTAATAAATACATTTTGCCTCCGATGCGTGTTGGTGAAGTTATACAAAACAAATATATAGGAAGTATGTAATTGCTAACATTTAGTATGTGATACGATACGACTACATTTCATAAACGTATTTTCTCAGTTTTAGTTTAAATCTGTTAATATTATCACAATCTTTTACGTCATTTGGTAGGTCGTTAAATAGCTGTGCTCCTTCGAATAATATGGTTTTTTTACCGTAGTTTGTTTGCAATGTGTATCTAAGGTAAAAGCTCCTGCCAGGGCTGCAGGCTCCTGCCAGGGCTGCGGGCTGTTCGAAAGAGATACCGCGGCCCTGGAACACAAAGGGCAAGGAAGGAACATGGATGGGTTTTAGTCAGTACAAGTCTGACACTCCCTTCCGCTCTGCCCAGAGCGGGAGAAGTCATTTGATGATGTCCCATCCGTAAAAAAAAAAAGGTAAAAGGTCCATGAATGTAATGGTAACTAAAGGGTGTAAAAAGACTCTTAACGAAGCCGAAAGGCACTTGTTTTCCCCGTCATTGCGATCATGTTTTTGTTTTAGACCATACCTGGGAACCTTCTAGTTACGAAGATATTGGGGTTCAAAGTTCCAACTTTTTCACAAGTTTTTTTTTTTAATACATGTTTTTAATGTATTTTATTTACTGAAGACACCTTAACGACCCCCGTACTATTCAATCCATCCATCAGCACAATGTTTTGAATGCGTTACATTGAGTCCTACCGTAAAGCGTGATTTTTCACCCCGAAAAAAAAAGTCGTTCCCAGCAATAACAATTTTTGAGTAAAGTTACTTAGTTTGATCTACAGAATGCTTAGTTGACGGCTTCGTGAAGAGTCTGTTTACACTCAAAAAATCAAATTACCTTTTCAGCCTCGTTTTTATCTTTATTTGTACAGCTTTTTTCAACTATGTTGGAGTCGGCTTCCAGTTTAGCCAGATGCAGATGACTATTAGTATTTTACGTGAATTGACTGCTTATCTGACTGCCAGAAACACGTTCGTTAGTAACAGGATATCTTATGGTTGTCAGATTTTAGGCTTCACTGTCAATTTTCTTTTTTATAGTATGACTAGCTGTGCCCGCGGTTTGCTCACGTGAGCGCGTTTTCTTTTGGCATTATCAGGGAACATTACATGGGAACTTGAAGTCGTAGTATATTCCTAACATCCTCTACAAATAGTGTACCAATATACTGACTTGCAGGAGAATGATGATGATATTATGATACTGACTTACTTTTATAGTATGATTCATAACTTCTTAAACTTAATAAGACACACACACACACATACTAAAATATGAAATATATATAAATGTAGGCAACATAAGCTGTAATGTCATGTTTTTTTTACTAGCGTGCTCTATCCCACTGCTGGGAAAAAGCCTCCCCTAATTCCCTCGATGTGCTTTTTTCACGTGCTTCCTCGAACCAGCCCTCGTGGTACGCGTCCAGATCGTCTCGACAATCTTTAAGAAATAAAATATCCTAACTTTTTTGTAAAAGCAAGTGTCAAATAAATTAACGTCAGCCAAATTCTCCGCAGCTCTAAAACATGTATCGTGTACCAATGTAATCACATTTCCCACCTCGCGTACAAAACACTGTTTTCTTTTACATAACAAAGAAAAATGCCTCTATTTCAGTAACACGTTGCAACAGAAATCCCTTTTGTTTCGTTCCAACGCGCGGATGTGGACGCGAAAACAATTTAAAATTGTCTTATTTTTAAAACTTATACAAATGTTTTAGCTATGGAATGAGGCGTGAATTTATGGTGGTGTGTTATGAAGATTTGAGGCAGGTGTGATGAAAAATGTGTTTTTTTTAATCTTAATAGTATACGGCTATCATCCCAATTCTAAGGCAAGTAAACAGGGACCCAACTATAAAAACTACAAGATTTTAATAATATTATGCCTGAAACTATTGTCATCAAACGGTTGCAGATCCAAACTTCTTGGTGCTACTGAAAATTACCTTATGGAAAACCCCAATAATGCTAATGAAAATATCTCCTTAATATTAACGATGTAACTTTCTTGAATGGATTACGATTGAGAGTTTTTCTACTCTTCTGGACTAGAATCAAGCACATGTGTTTCTGTAAATTATCAAAAAACTCGGAAAACAGTGTAAATATCACACGTCAAAAGAATAAGTTATTACGAAATACCTGTGTGTGTGTACCTTCAGCAAGTGAAAACAGCATACAGCAAATTGCACTGATGTCATGTCGCAATTTCTGTCACATTCTCAAAACTGTTTTAACGACAAAGAAATAAATAATCAAATAATATTTATAAACATGCGGACAATTTATTAAAACGTCAGAAATCTTTTATAAGAAGAATAATTTTCTTTTTATCAAACAAATAATGTGTACAATAGTATCTAATCACAAATGATCGCAAAAAGAAACAATATTAAAGATCAAAAACTTGCCGTCGACGCAAAAAAAAGGAAACAGTTAATTACGGAAAAACGAAAAAACAGCAGAATAATTTCAGTCCCTTTTCAAAAATTATTAGAAATGTCTTCATATGCAAGCCAATGCGAGATTTCGTCGAAAAAAAAGGGTTTTATTTGAGACAGCTATCCGCTAGGGAGCTCTTCGTCACGTAAGGGTGTCGTACGATACGCGAACGTGCCAAGAACGCGGCTGCCTCTAATGCGTCTACTCGACCGAAAATCCTAGTTAGGGAATTTGACTGATAACGCATCACATGTGGGGGAATAAGAGAATGATATATTATGTGTAGGCTTTTGTTTCAAACTTTTATACTTGTGTTTGAGGGCTTATACGTACCGGGAATACCGGTTGGAAGAGTGTGATGATTTTTGTTAAAGGATTTCATGACTTATTGGCTACATCAAAGTCGAATAGTGACTTGAAAATCGCAATTTTGTTACCAATTTTGTCGAGTAATTTAAGGCTTTCCATACTTAAACTGAACTCATTTACAAAAACTTGTCAAACTATAAAAGATTAAGACTGAAATTAGAATGAGGCCGTGTTTAATTAAAATACGCGAATTATCATTATTGGTCATTAGCGATTTTCTTGCATTGGAATCGATGAAGGAATCTATATTTCATATTTATTTATTTCTGTTTCATACTTCTATGCCAAATATAAAATGGTATTATTATGTGTACCTACTAGGCTGGAATCCGAAAAATGTCTTACCGTATCGTGCAAGTTAAAAGCACGATACATAAAGTGAGAAACGTATGTGGTATTCGTTGGCAATGGCTTGCAATAATTCACGCGGTGCCATTAAACGCGATATCTTATTGCAATAGGTGAATTCTGGCTATACCGAAACCGCTCGCCGTGGTAGTGTTTTAAATTCTGTTTATTGGAAAGTATTGCGAAATACTGGATATCAATTACTTACTGCTGCATGCATTTTGAGAATATGGGGAGACTGTGACTTAATGTAGATCGATGCGTTTCTGTTTAGTGTTTATAATAGCGCTTTTATGCATAACAATTTAAGAAAATTAGGCAATTAAAATTCTGAAGGTCATTAGTGAACAGCCGTGCTGCACGATTATGGCGCATTGGGTACGTGTTCATGTACATTTACCCGGTGCGTCAGGTGAGTGCAGCAGATATATGAATTAAAATCTTTTATTTCATTTGTTACTAACATACCATATAATTTAAGTAGTGTGTATTAATATATTAATATATCGTCACGATGCCGTGACGTCTGACAGGGGAGAATGGAAGAAGAAAACGTGTTGCGCCAACCCCTAATAGAATGGGATAAGGGCAGGCAGATGATGAGGATTACTGACATCATGGATCAAGGTCTGAAATAAAGTACTTTTGAAGTTATACTTCTTTTGGCGCGTTTGGATGAGAGTGAATTCATGACCTGCGCGCGCACGATGTCCCAAAAAAACGACATGATGAAGTTGGCTGCAGAATAGAATTAATAATATATATTTCTTTAAATGATTAACTTAACTTATAAGTAAGGAAACTGAATATACTGTACTTACTGTATACCTATACTGTTTTGATTGATTTTATCATTTTTCTTAGATATTTACTGCAGTTTTGTTTTTTAAATTTTTTCTTCAGTCGCCAAAGAAGTATAACTTCTAACGCGTGTTCATAAGTACACACACACACCTTTTTTTTTTTTTTTCTTTTTTTTTTATAATATGGTGGATCTTGGGCAGTCAGTCTAACTAACACCTTGATGTGGTTCCGACTACCATTTGTAGATCTCTGACAGTCGTTACGGGTATTGAAAAGCCGGAAATTCTGACAAGTAGTTGCAAGTGTCGCCAGTAACCTGTAAATCACTGATACACACACAGGAAGACTCGAAACTGACCCCAACATACTTTGGTAAAAGGATAGGCAGATAATGCATAAGTTGGATAAAAGATTATTATTCAACGTTTCTTTCTACTTTCTTTTTTAAAAAAAAAACGTTGCCCCACACTAGGAATTGCTCCTGTATCGTGGGTGCGTTCACAGACATTTAAACTCATATACACAAACAGCCAGACCCGGAAGAACTATGTGTAAGCCATACAAATAAAGGGTGTAAACAGACTCTTAACGAAGCCGAAAGGCACTGGTTCTCCCCATCATTGCGATCATTGTTTTGTTCTAGACCATACCTAGGAACCTTCTAGTTACGGAGAAATTCAGGGTCAAAGTTCCAACTTTTTCACAAGTTTTTTTTTTAAATACATGTTTTTCATGTAAGATTTTTAATTTAAACACCTCCAAGACCCCCTTACAATTCAATCCATCCTTCAGCACAATGTTTTGAGTGCGTTACATTGGGTCCTACCGTAAAACGTGATTTTTCAGCCCAAAAAAAAGTCGTTTCCCAGCACTAATTTTTGCGTAAAGTTATTTAGTTTGATGTACATAATGCTTGGTTGACGGTTTCGTGAAGAGTCTGTTTACACCATGTATTTGTTGCAACACGCGAATGTCTTTCAGTATTTGTGTTTGTGAGATATAAAAGTCACTTAAACTTTTTCAAAAGTTAGTGTAGCTGTCCTCGTTGACACAATTGAACTTTTATTGCAAAAGTTTCAAAGAAAAATGTTTCATCAATAGTTAGTGTTGACATTTATTTTAAAACTATGTACCTAATGCCAAAGTTTGACGTACTTTGTGCTTAGAAAAAAAAAACAACTGATGCCCGCGACTTCGTCTGCGTACATTGGTATGAGTATTTGGAAAACAGAGATACGGATATTGAGAGCAGCGGTGGTCCAGTGGTAGCGATCCTGACTTACGAACAGTAAGTCGTGGGTTCGAACCCAGGCAGGCGCATCTTTATATAATTTAGTCCATCACCACTGCTCTCAAAAACGGTGAAGGAAAACATCGTGAGGAAACCGGCATGTCCTAGAACCAAAAATTCGAAGAGATGTGACATCTACCAATCCGCACTGGATCCGCGTGGTGGATTATAGCCCATTCCCTCTTATAGAGAGGAGGCCTGTGTCCCAGCAGTGGGAACATTATAAACTGATGATGGAGTTGATGATTTGGAAAATTATTATTAGTCAGTCTACCCGTCTAACTTTCTTATCTGAGGGTAATGCGTGAAAATATAACAGCGTGAACATGTATCAGGCAGGCGAAGTAATTTCCACATTTATAATATTTGTATGTTTAATCATAGTATGTTAGAACCAGGAAAGTAAGTCAGATCATGTGACCAGCCTTTTTCCAACTACTTATGTTGGGGTCGACTTCCAGTCTAACCGGATGCAGCTGAATACCAGTATTTTACATGGAATGACTGCCTATCTGACCTCCATAACCCAATAAATACTGGGTAATACGATAACCCTCGGTAAGACCGGTTGTCAGATTTTTTGGGCCACTGACTACCTAACGACTGTCAAAGATCTACAAATGGCTTAACATGCTTTCCGAGGCACGGAGAAAACTCGGTATGTAATGGGTGGTCTCCCATCCACGGATCGACCTAGGCAAACCTAGGCGACCCGAGCGGCTGTTATTATTTAGCCACGAGCTCCTCTACCAGGAAAGTAAGTACAGGGGGTTTAATCTTATTATTTTTAGGGATACGTGAAATCCCCTAAGAGTAAACGTACCCGTACTATAAGGTTCATCATCATCAGCCTATAATGTTCCCACTGCTGGGACACAGGCCTCCTCTTTATGAGAGAGAATGGGCTATAATCCAACCACGCGGGCCCAGTGCGGATTGATAATTGTAACTATAAGGTTAATCATTCTATAATATTTAGTTCATTTTTGTAAATAAAAAATGCAAGGAAGTGTCGCAGTTAGCCCGCGCTCTTTGCTTTGTCTCTTTCATTCCGATTAATCAGCAGTACTTGAATGGTAAACCCATAAATTAAACAGGGTAACCCGTTTAACCCTTTGAACGCCAGAGCACAAACGCACGCGCGAGCCCTCCACGCTAAGCCACAATTTCGCCTCCCTTTTTGTCACATATTTGTGTCGTTTGGCGTACAGGGCACGCGCTTGCTTGTCACATATGTGTGACAATGCATTGAAAAGGTTAATTGTAACCCGATTAATCGGTCCCTAGTTAGAACATATGTATAAACTAAAAACCCATCTTCCTCTAAAATATCTACGTAAAACATACATTCTCTGAGTTTTAATTTCAGAATCTCAACTTCAAACATATCAACCCCACAACTTTCCACAAGTTGTTTCTAGCCAGTTAAAGTAAATGGGTTACTATTGTAAATTTCCACAAAGGTCCATTTCCTCCGTGCCAGTAGTGTTGCAATCTTTAAGCTCGGAATTTATGTTTTCTTTATGTCGCCTCGCCTTAAGCTGCACTCGTGTGCATATTTGGAGAAGAGGCCACGACGGGAATGTACTCTCTTGGAATAATTTAACGGAATGGTTATTTAGTGTAGTGTAATGTCACACGTTTGTAAGGAAGAGGGAAGGCTGTGATGTGATTAAGTGGAATCTTTGCAAGCGCATGTATGCGCTCTGCAGTTTCTGTCTACCTTTGTGGGAAAAAAGCGTATCCCTCGACTTGTGTGTCAATCGAGTTTGAGTTGACATATAACTGGCAAAAAACTAACTATTGTAAATTCAGAAATATCCTCGTTTTAAAAAAAACGCGACAAAATCGCGCGCGGCGACACACGATGACGACACAGCGAGCGCGATGACGCGCAAGATTGCCGACACAGACGGAGGGATATGTATCTAATGTACCTATTTCCTTTGCTGTGGACAGTGAGTTGCATTCCATTGTAATAAATATCGAGTTTTTTGGTATCAAATTAACCTGGTTCCAAACTATATGAAACTTTGTGAAACTATGTGACTATGTGAGTCATATAATATGTATATAACATATAAAACACGACTGGAAATACGGGGTATTCCTCAAAGCGCAACCATTTGAATTTGTGAGTGCAACTAATGTGGAATAATTTAGTTGCGCTTTGTTGGTTGCGCTCAAAAATAGTTACGCTTTGAGTAATACCCTGGAAATAGAACAAAACCATTAAAAAAATATATATAACGTTCTTTGTTTAAAAAAAAACACAAGCGTTGCTAAAAAAATTACAGTTATTTATTTTAATAGACAAGAGAACGTGTAATTTTTAACACCAATACACAAAGGACATCGCCCTTGTGTTTTATCACTATCAAAATTATCTTTCTAGTTACGTCACGTAATTGTTTTTGGGTCATGACATGGCGTCCACCTGCGTTGGGAAAATAAAAAAACTAATTCAGAAGGTCAATTTTGAATTTAGCACTGTTATATGAGTGTAACATAGTCTATATTAAGGTGGAAACGGACTCTTTACGAAGCCGTCAACCAAGCATTCTGTACGTACATCAGACTAAGTAACTCTATGCAAAAATAATTGCTGTTAAAAAACTTCTTTTTCGGTACAAAATCACGGTTTTCGGTAGGACTCAATGCAACGCACTCAAAACATTGGGGTGTTTCGTCGTTTCGGACCACGAGTGGTTCGGACCGCGGTGTGAAACGCCGAAGAGCTCTTAGGAATAGGCTGTTTCGGACCGCGGTGTGAATCAACCATAGAAGAATTTGAATGGGTTTATTCGAACCGAGAATTGAACAAAAAGTTTTCTCAGTAATAATGCTTAAAGTACAGCCAAGCACAAAATAAAATAGCGAAAATAAAATAAAATAAATCAAATTTTGTTTTGCACGCATTTGTTACACATGGCTTGCCGCCTACTCTACTTTTTTAATGGCTTGGTGGAGGTGATTTTCGACATCTGCTATCTTGAAAGTATTATTGTTCATCGCAACTTCTTCCTTTACTTGTGCCCAAATTAGTTTTATCGTTAGCACGTGCACAGGTAGCCGTTTATCGATAACTACGTTGCACATTCCGATCTTTTTTTGACTTTTATGACCTGTCGACTCAGGTGATAACGCGCGAACGTTACTATTAGCATGCGTTTGAATGTAAAAGGATCTCAGTACCCTTCTGGCTTTCATAGTGGGTTTAATGTGACAAGATGAAGTGCTTTCCAAATATTGTGAACTTGTAAATCAAACAAGGTAAGTAAATCAATCTTCTCATAATTTTCGAAGTAATATCATTTTAAAATAATATTTTCTACTTAGCTATAAATAAATAAAGAAGCTCCATGATTACTTTTAATGTTTCACATTTCTATGATAGGCAGCCCAAAAAACATCAAAAGTTAATATGAAAAACCCTGACATTACTTAGTTATTTACCATAAAAAGTAATTAAATTACCTATATGAATATGACCAATTTATTTTTAACCACATACGTTTTCATGCATACTTTTTGTTTAGGTTGCTGCTTCATCTCTCTGAAAATGTCGGGTGACCCATCAACTTCACATGGTGGCCCAACTATCCACTTTCTAAAAACGAAGAGAGGTGGCCCAATGCTGTGTCGTGCTGGGTTTAACTATGTGTTAAAGCGAACAAACAAAGACGGCTCTGAATTATGGAGGTGCACCAACAAAGATTCTAGTAAGTGCAACGCAACAATCAAAGTCAAACAAAATCCACTTTCAATACTTCATGAGACTGCCCATAACCATCCACCAAGGGAAGAAGCAGAGATTGAAATAGAGAAACAGATTTATTTATGTACTGAAACAGTCAAAAAGAATATTAATAAACCAGTAACGCAAATTTTTGAGGATACCATACAAAATCTATCCGACCAAGGAGTAAATTTGGTAAATCCATTACCAAAATTTAAAAATATCAAGAACAAACTGTACAGACAAAGAAATTCATCTGTGGGTGCTAAAAAACTGATCTTCCGAAAAGCCCGTGACCTCGAAGTACCGAAAAAATTTGAAAATTTCTTGTTTGCCGAATTCAAACACAAAAACAAGCGCATCCTTATTTTTGCTAACAAAGAAATGATTAAATATTTAAAAAAATGTACACGATTTCTTATCGACGGCACATTCAAAATTTGCCCGAAGTGTTTCTACCAAGTATACACTATTCACGCTGATGTAGGCAGCAATGATGAATACGTAAATGTGGTTCCTGTGCTGTATGCATTGCTACCCGACAAGAAAAGAATCACATATGACATTTTATTTCAAATGATAAAAAGTCAAGTAAAAGAATGGGCGCCTACACATATTTCAATGGACTTTGAAATGACTGCGATATCAGCAATCAAAGATTTATTTCCAGAAGTCAAAATAGTCGGATGCTATTTTCACTACATTCGCAGTTTATGGCGTAAAGCTAAGCAATCGGGAGTATTGAAATCAAAACTGGGCATGGCATTGTCACATTTACCGCCGGACTTGTTGGAAGATGGCTGGCTATATGTAATGGCAGAAAGTCCAAAGAGTAACGAAGTCACACAGTTCAATGACTATTTTGTCAAAACATGGCTGGAACATGATGTGTTTTCAATGAAAGTGACAGAACCAACAACATGGTGGAGTCATGGAATGCAAGGATAAAAAAGACCATTACAGAAAAACCCAATATTGCACAGTTTCTTGAGGGAATACAAAAAGATGCCAAATATTATTGTGGTATATTAGCAAGAACTGGTGACATCCAAATTTCAAAAAGGAAAGCAGAAACCATTGAAATGAATCAAAGAATAAAGAGCATTATACAAGAGTTATTGACTGGTGAGATTACTGTCGGTCATTGTTTGGAAAAATTCAGAGTTTAGTGCATTTCAGTTTAATAATAATTAAAGTAAATTTTTATATTCTGTTGATTTTAAATATTTTTATTTTATTTTTACTATTGGTTAAAAATTAAGAGTTTAATGTAAGTTGAATTTGTATGGGTATATTTTATTATTGTCATTTGCATATTTTAAAACTAAATGAAAAAAAACCTGTTAATTTAAAAAAATACGTATGATGTTTCGAATTGTCGTTTTAATCAGTAGTAAATACTTAATTATTATTTGTAAGTAAAGTTTTGTTATGTAGTAGTAAATACTTAATTATTATTTGTTGATTAAAGTTTTGTTGTATATGTATTTGTTAGTTTTAAGTCAGAATGTGTACCTAATGTTTCAACTGTGATTTAAACTAGTTCTTAATTACTAATCAAACTGTGATTTTAATTCAACCACTTTTACTAAATATTAGTATGTGATTGTGATTTTGAAATAAAATTACAAAATATCAAGTCGTAACTGTTTTATTTTCATGAAACACTTTTCTACTCGACTGTACATACAAACTTTGAAATTAGCTTGTACCTAAACATAGTGGTTCGAATCGCCCCATTCCTAAGAGCTATTGGTCGATTCACACCGCTCGGCGCTCCAAGGACCACCGCGGTGCGAAACAGCCCATTCTTAAGAGCTCTTCTGCGTTTCACACCGCGGTCCGAACCACTCGTGGTCCGAAACGACGAAACACCCCATTGTGATGACGGATGTATTGACGATTACAGGGGTCATGGAGGTATTTAAAGTAAATTCAAATTTAAAACATGTATTTAAAAAAAAAACTTACAGGGCTGTCGTTGAGGAATGCCGATAGAAGTGAAAACTAAGTAACTTGTGAATTGTATCGAAATCGTTTGGTAACGATGACGCGAGTTCCATGATTTTGGGTCACCCAAAAAGTTTTCCACGCTTCTCTTTTCTTTCTCTCTTCTTCGCGTAATATGATATTCTCTGACATGAGTCAACAACAACCTTATTTATTTATTTATTTATTTATTTATTCAGTAGTACACATACATTTTATTTATTCAAGTTGGTGCCAACATAAACTCATTAGAGTTTTACCGTGCACCAAAATCATCGACTACATAATTTAGAGAATTAACAGATACACTAAAGTAGGTACTTAGTTAAAAAGAAACAACAATTAAAATTACATCGGGTATTAGGCAAAATAATATCTAATACTCGTACTAACGAGCGAACCTCGGTGACCAATCCGACCGTCCGTTCATAAAAACAAAAGTGGTGAGGGAAGTTTTTAATTGATACAGGTTGTTCATAAAGTATATGTTCTAGTAATAGTTTTTTTTGTGTTATTTTATTATTGTTAGGTATTTCCTTTGCTTAATTTTGTATGCTTTAAATTATTTATCAATGTTGAATTACAAATATATTTTTATTAATATTCATCCTATCTATCTTAGGTGTTTAAATATAGTAAAAAATGTTGTTTTAATTTATATTTTATGATTTTCTGAGTTAAATTATCCCTTAATGATATTGCAACAAGAAAAAGGATCACAGTGTCATTGACAGGTTTGTCAGTGGCAGTAACTGAACAGCGACTTTAATGTAACGTAAATAAAGATCATTATGATTTTTAAATAAAGATAAAATAATGGTAAAGGAATGTACTGGATCTTCTGCTTTAATATCTGTCATGCATTGGTGACAAACTGGCAGTTCCAGTTACGTCCCTCAGGGGACAAGCGCGGTCACGTGACGATCGTACACGACTGTTTACGGGCCACACATTCGGATTGCGTAGCTTTTTTTTATAATTTTTGGTGGTCTTCGTTTTGTTTTTAATTTTTACTCAGTAAAAAGCTAAAATTCACAGTGAGTTAACGCACCGTCTAAATTGTTGGCTAAAAGCTTAAATTAAGCACTAGAGGGAGAACTAAGGATTTTTGAAGTTATACTTCTTTTGGCGCGTTAGGGAAAGTTGATGAGAGTAAATTTCTACGATGCGCGCGCCGCACACCGTCACGAAAAACCGACACCCTGAAATTAGCTAGTCAACATACACCCTGAAATTAGCTAGTCAATATTTTAGTTTTACACGCCAAAGAAGTAAAACTTCTTACGTGCGTAATAAGTACACACACTTTTTTTTTTCTTAATTCGTCCCGTTGGGGTTTGCATCTCAGATGAAAGCTTGTATCGAAGTCCTTTTTTTGGCGATAGTATATCCTAACGGGCACAATATATTATGTTAACTATACCTTAGCAATCAAGAATATTTATTTTTTCTTGAAGGATGAAGGATGATCTATACCTATTTTTGTCTATCTCCCCTATATTTGTATGTATATTATTTCCTGATTCATAGAAAATACAGGGTGTAAACAGACTCTTCACGAAGCCGTCAACCAAGCATTATGTACATCAAACTAAGTAACTTTACGCAAAAATTTGTGCTGGGAAACGACTTTTTTTTTTGGCCTGAATAATCACGTTTAGTAGAACTCAATGTAACGCACTCAAAACATTGTGCTGACGGATGGATTGAATAGTAAGGGGGTCCTGGAGGTGTTTCAAGTAAAAATCTTTCATTAAAAACTTGTATTTAAAAAAAAACTTGTGCAAAAGTTGGAACTTTGACCCCCAATATCTCCGTAACTAGAAGGTTCCCAGGTATGCTCTAGAACAAAAAAATGGTCGCAATGACGAGGAGAACAAGTGCCTTTCGGCTTCGTTAAGAGTCTGTTTACACCCTTTATACATACATAATAACTCGCCTGTAATCCCCGAAGGGCAAGGTGTACCTTATTTGTACACCCACATTTCGCAAGTTAAGTTTAAGTCCCATGTAAAAGCGGGTGAGACTATTGCCATCAACCGGGCCCAAATCCAGAATCCGTGGCTGCTGCTGAGAAATTCAAAAACGAGCAATAAAATCACGTTTGTTGTATGGGAGCCCCCTTAAATATTTATTTTATTCTGTTTTTTAGTATTTTTTATTATAGCGGCAACAGAAATACATCTTTGAAAATTTCAACTGTTTAATTATTACGGTTCATGAGATACAGCCTGGTGACAGACGGACAGCGGAGTCTTAGTAATAGGTGCACACAATCTCTTAGTGTGAATAAAGTACTTTACACGGAATTTGATTGAAATATGAAAAAGAATGTGAACTTTTTAAAAAAAAAAGCATATCGCTGAACCTGAAAGAGCCGTAGTTACTTACATGAAAAGGCGCGCTCGTTCCGTTTCCATTTTACGGGCATTATGAGCAATGCAGTTACGTTCCAAGCGGCTTTATATGTATACAGCAATGGAGACATTTTGTTGACTGTACTCGTTCTGTTTGATGTTACTGGTGCCAATTGCATATCTCTGAATAAATTATGTTTAATTTGTTTTCTGTTTATTTCTTATTTATTTTATTACGAGACTGTTATGTCCCACTGCAGGGCAAAGGCCTCCCTTCCTTTTTTCCATTCTTCTCTGTCTAGAGCTATTTCAGCCAAATCCTTTAGGTAGCAGTCCAGCTCATCGCGCCATCTCCTTCTGGGCCTGCCGCGTCGCCGATTCAAAGCTATAGAATAATGAAAATGAAATTCATCATCATCATCTTCCTGCCCTTTTTCCATTCTACTTGGGATCGGCGCAACACATTTTTTTCTTCCATTCTCCCCTGTCAGACGTCACGGCATCAATTACTCCTATGATAAACAAACTAATAATAATATTCTAGGCGTCGAACTAGTCCTCCACTTCGCTGTCATCCGGAAACGTGCCCAGAAGACTAGCACGTTTAATCAAACTAACCTGTATAGTTCCATGAGCGTCAATATTAACAATTTCAATTGTCTGCATAATATTTTGTTCCAAGGACGTCATTATAATGTGCTGCATTTCTGATTAATTTCGGTATACATTGTCCAACTAATGGCATTTGAGAATTGCTTCTGTGAAAATGAAATGGATATTGAGTTCATTCCGCGGACTAGGCACTGAGCAGGTCTTTTGTTTATAAAGGGTGTAAACAGACTCTTAACGAAGCTGAAAGACACTTGTTCTCCCCGTCATTGCGATTATTTTTTGGTTCTAGACCATACCTGGGAAATTTCTAGTTACGGAGATATTGGGAGTCAAAGTTCCAACTTTTTCACAAGCTTTTTTTTTATAAATACATGTTTTTAATGTTAGAATTTTACTTTAAACCCTCCAGGACCCCCTTACTATTCAATTCATACATCAGCACAATGGTTTGAGTGCATTACATTGAGTCCTACTGTAAAACGTGATATTTCAGCCCAAAAAAGAAAGTCGTTTCCCAGCACTCATTTTTGCGTAAAGTTACTTAGTTTGTTGTACATAATGCTTGTTTGACGGCTTCGTGAAGAGCCTGTTTACACCCTGTATGATTCGATAAGCCGTAAGGACTATGCGGCACTTAGTCATTTCATTGTTGAATGAAAATTACCCTATGAAAAGTACTGTAACCGCTCAGCCACAAGTTACATGCTCAAGCGACAGCCGTGGTTTCGCAGCGAAAGCAGTAAAAACAAATGAAAAACTCGTTACGCGAAAAAACATGTGACATAACACTTGTGTCGTTTCAAGTAAGTCGCATCGTCTGTGTTCCTGATCGGAGCGTGAGGGTAGAACAAAAAAAAAAACAACCGGTTGCACTCCGGGAGTGCCGGCAAAAGTGAAAACTTGAAACAAGGCCATCTAGCTTAAACTACACGCACATTCGCTCAAGCGCTCTGCTCTCAATTTGACAATCTGAAGTGAGTTTAACAGTTTTTACCCATCCCAAAAATAGCACAACGCCGCTAAAAAAAATTTCACTTCAAAAAAAGGATCGTATCTAGAAGCATTGACCGGCCAACATCGCCCCGACATACTTCAGAACCATATTTTTTTAACCATAACTTTAAAATACGCAACAAAACGCTACAATAAAACAGACCACACACTCAAAAACTCGCCACATTTCCACGAAAACAAACAAACAAACAAACAAGTTTCCTCATAAAATAAAACGCAATAAATGTCGTATAGATACAAACCGAACAGTTCGCGACCTTACGATCGGTAACAGTTGCATTTTACAAGGAAAGTATTCCTTTGACCTCTTGCGTAGAGGAAACTCGATTCAAACTTCAGCTAGATATCTGATGAAGCAAAGCGTTGGATTTTCTTTCGTATCTATTGCAATATTGTGGGGACCTTTTACTGTTTTGAATTTTCATGTTTGGTGTTTTGTTACTGAAGGTCCTTAGAACGTGGTTTTATTTTTTTAACATTATTGAAATACGTAATATGTTATGTACATCATGCCTGTAATCCCGGAAGGGTTATGCAAAGGTGTAGGTACCTAATAGGCCTTATTCCCAGGCGCTCCATAATTTTATTCCCAGCGGCTCCAAATAAAAAAAAAAATAAAGTATTTTTATAATAACTAATAAAATTATGGACCTGTTGGGAATCAATGTATGGAGAGAAATTATTTGGGGAACAGTAATTTGGAGCTCCGGGGAATAAGCCCGTAATAGTACACCCCCATTTCGCCAGTTATGTTAAAGTCCATGTACAAGGGGGCGAGCCTATTAGCATCAACCGGGCACAAGTACAGTCTCCGTGGCTACGTCCTCTTGGTCAGCAGTCACGCTTGGGACCACAAAACCAACGAGAAAGTGAAACTTTTTTTTGTAAATTCTAACAATCAGAGTTATCGTTAAAAGATTTTTTTGATAGTTTGTCAGAAATTTCCAATGACAAATCAACGAGCTTGGAACTGGACTTGTGCCCGAACGATGGCAATTGGCTCACCCTCTATTGCATGGAACTTAAACATAG
Organism: Lycophotia porphyrea; assembly: GCA_950005105.1. NCBI lineage: Eukaryota > Metazoa > Arthropoda > Insecta > Lepidoptera > Noctuidae > Lycophotia > Lycophotia porphyrea. Next base: position 2,344,574 of record OX465392.1, read on the forward strand.
CTGGTGAAATGAGTATCTACTATAGGGTACACCCTTACCTAACGGGGATTATAGTTGTGATGCTATGTTATGTAAGTCATCGAAGGATGGAGCTACTAACGTACTTAAAAGTCTTGCTGTTTATAAATGGATAAATCTTCTACGCATTAACGTTGCTTAGCTACTAAATTATGTATTTAATTATGTACCTAACATTTCACTTTTGTTTACTCCAAAAGTAAGTCCGCCTTTACCTTGAAAACCTTTAATAATCCTAAGACACGTCTGCATAATTTTGTCAAAACAAACACTCACTTTTATATAACGGCTTATAGCTGCTACGTAGTCATGAGGGACTTAATAAATTAGAATTTACGGTAATGGAACTGAGAAGGCCGTAAACTCTTTACTGGTACTGGGATAAACAAGAGAACAGGTGAGTGCAACGGGATTAGGTATTTTTGTTCCAAGTTTAGGCTCCGCGCAAACGGGCAACCGGTGGCCGGCGACAAGCTGTATTTAATGATTTTTAAACGTTTTGTATGGAATCGCTGCACACGTGTAGCGAATGGCGACCACTCGCGACTCAGTGCCCCGACAGGCTACCACTAAAAAAAAAAAAAAAACAAATTAAATAAAAATACCGACCACTCGTGGCAGCCACTGAACACCTTCGTTTGCGCGCTACCAAAGGACGTGACGCGCGACAGCCATTGATGGCGGCCACCGGTGGCCCGTTTGCGCGGAGCCTTAGAGTAGTTACTTATGTTCTAGGTAGTCTTTTGGGAGGACGAAATAAATCACCAAGTTACTTAGCAAAGGACTGGGTAAAAGAGGATTTAAATGAGCTATGTATGGGATGTCTGCTAAGTAGAAACATAGTTATTTGTACGTAAAACAACGGGAGAAACATGACGCAGTTTTGTTTATAATTTAGATTTTTTCCGTCACAACTTTTACTCGACTCTTGACTTTGACGACAAAAAGACGTAGAACAGGCTACTTGAGCCTCTTCTAAGGTCATCACTATCAAAAACCACTGTATATAACTCTTCCCTGCGTGCCCCGTGTCTGGCGAAGGCGTCGAAAAGACTGCATGCGCTCGTCGTCAAAATGATTTCACGGGACTCGTTTGCGTAAAGCCTGCTGACGAAAACGTTACACACCACTATGTTTTCGTCCATATTTTAATAATATATTCTTACTTTTTCATGAAAATTGGTATTTTAATATTAACCTTTTCAGTATTTTGACATCCATTCTACCCATGCCTCTTGCAATGGTTTAACATTTTTTAACCCGTTCTATAGGTCACAGCTGTTCTGACGATTACCAAACCTGGATAAAATATGTTCATTCCTCGCGTATTGCACGCTACTTTCTTGATCATTCACTGTAGTATGTACTACATATAATAAATGTTATACTTCTATAGCTTTAGGAGATATGAATGGAGTCTTTTGTAAATGACTTCTGCATAGCTACATACAACTTTATTATTGGATACTGAAATTCCAAAGAAGTAATGGAAAGTTCGTATAAAGACAGCTCAAAGTAGGTATTGTTTTTATGTTGATTCGGTCAAGTAGTGACACGTTTCCTCAACCAACGTTACTGCTAGTTTTCCTATGAGTGGACAAACTACTCTAGACAACTCTCATCCTATGACGAGAATTGCAGCTGTGCACCTGTGCACTTTACTATGATAATAAACGTAAAACTGGAAGACATTTCTAATATACACACGGCAGACTTTTAATCATTTCTATGACTGTCAAACGACTTCAAAGGTGCGTACAGACTATATAACATAACATGTTCTACAACATTGCTATATAACATGTTTCTGATACTGTGGACACTGAATGTTATAAAACATGTTATAATAACATGTTATTGATATGTACAACAATGTTATATAACTTAGTCACTCAAAAGCGCGAGCGCAGCGGCGGTCGGCGGGGTGGTGGCAGTGTTTAAGTAGACTTTGACGGGTGTAGACGTGTTCATTGTTTTGTGGTTTTTAAAATGGAGTGGAACAAAGAGGACACTGTATTACTGATTGAGCACTTAAAAGAAAAAAGAGAATTGTTATATTGCAAGTTATTCTAATGTGTACAGTATTGTTTTATGTTGCAATGTTGAATAACAAGGTTACATAATGTGGACGTGTTATAAAACACATGTTATATAATATGTTACATAGTCTGTACGCACCTATAGATCGACTAAAAATCGTAATTGAACCCGCAACCCAAACCGCAAAAGTCAAATAAACCTTCAACTAAACAATTCAAAATACTGCCACAAGTCGCCATTTGGCATTATTAACATCTTTCCAAGCGCTACATTAAACATCTAGTAGTCCAACAAAAAACAATAAAAACGCACTTTACAATATTAAACCATTGAAAGTTATTGCTCAACTATTTCAAATTATTCTCTCTCACAATATTTGAAAACCAAGGTCAGACAACAGGTCATAACGATAGTCTATAAGTCAAAACCGTTAAAATATTCACTTGTGTAGCACAACATTTTAAAGGCTCATCAAATTTTATGCCCCACAATTTATTTAATGAAGTAAAGTTCTGAGAACAATATGCCAACTACACACATTGATCTCATATAAAATTTATAACGATATTTGCAGAGTAATGAACTAAGTGACCGATCAACTAGTGTACTATGCCTGGTGTTGCCTGAGAGATGAGTGGTGCAGTACAGAAGGGCGTATCTCAATGGCTTCGGTGTCACTCAAAATACGTCAGGGATAGTCCGTTTAACTTACTTGCGACGAGACTATTTTTAGGGTTTTGTACCTCCATAGGTAAAAAAAGGATCCCTTTGATCACTCTCTTGTCCGTCTGTCTGTCCGTGTGTCACCCACCGATTTTCTCAGGAACGGGTGGACCTAGCAAGTTGAAATTTATACCAAATATTGAGGTCTATACTTTTTATTAGGTGTATAAAAAGGTTCTGAGTCAACACGAAAAAAAAATATGGGCAGATTTTCGTGAAAACTTGTAAGTACCAAAATTTACCTTAATTTTCCACTTTTTTATTTTTCGGATTTTTTCCTTTACTTGTGCTTTAAGACCTTTAACCCTATGTTATAGTGACAAAGTAAATAAATTTTATTAGGTTAAACTAACTATATACATTGATAATTAAAAACTATTAAACTAAAATAGATAAACTAACAACAAACTATAAAAGGGCATCGAAAAACTCCTCCTCAACGCTGTCAGAGGCTAATGTGCCCAAGAGACTGGCGGCGTTGCCACGTTGTATGGCAACACTTAGCCTTTAAGACCTTGCTTTTAACCAAAATTGACAGTTCTATGTCCACCGGAACTACCCTATAGGTTTTGGGTTGAAAACCTTTAAGGTAGTTCCCGTTGACCTAGAAAATACGAAATTTGGCAAGAAGCAATGTTTTACAGCACATGTAAAGGAAAAGATCTGAAAACCGCAAATATGTAGTTTAATAACAAAATACCTACAAGTTTATACGGAACCCTCGGTGCGCGAGTCCAACTCGCACTTGGCCGGTTTTTTTTCCTTGATGTGTCTATCGCGTCACCATCTTGGTGACTCGTGTCATGCTCTGAAAAAGTCTTTCATTTGTTTCTTACAGTCATCCATCAGCCTGGCCTTTTCCCAACTGTGTTAAGGGTGACTTCTAGTCTAACTGGATGCGGCTGAATATCAATATTTTACATGGAGCGACTGCCTAACTGACCTCTAAAACCCAGTAAGTGCTACGTTACTGTAATACGATACCCCTTGGTAAGACTGGTTGTCAGACTGCGGCCACTAACTACCTGTGTTGACTGTCAAAAATCTACAAATGCCAGCCGATATCAACGGCTTGACGTGCTTTCCGATGCACGAAAGAAACTCGGTATGTAATGGTTAGTCACCCATCAACGCGACCCACCACGCACTTCTGGGGCGCGTTCAGGTAGTGGGCGAGCCGCCCACTACCTGAACGCGCCCCAGAAGGTGGTAGCCGTAAGGCTAGTCCGGGGGTACCGCACGATCTCTGGCGAGGCGGCGAGCCTCCTTGCTGGATTGCCGCCATGGGATCTGGAGGCGATAGTCCTCGCGCGCCTACATGAGTGGCGCGTAGAGGCACTACGCCGGGGGGAAACTCCGCTGCCGCGGCAAATTGTCGCACTGCGGACAGACTTCCGGCGCGATCTCATGGCGACATGGAGAGAGCGACTATCGCAACCCCGTGCAGGGCACGCCACAATAGTGGCGATAAGTCCCCTCTTTGAGGAGTGGCTGGAGAGGGGCCACGGCACCCTCACCTTCCGCCTGACGCAGGTCCTCACCGGACACGGTTGTTTCGGGAGGTTCCTGCACCGAATCGGGCGGGAGGAAAGGCCCGGGTGTTACCACTGTGAGGGCCGCCCAGAGGATACGGTGGAGCACACGGTAGAGGTCTGCCCCGCTTGGGCGGAGCACCGCCGTGTCCTCGTAGCGGCGATCGGCGGCGGCGACCTATCGCGTCCGGCCCTGGTCCAGTCCATGGTCCGGAGCGAAAGGGAATGGGACGCCGTCACCTCCTTCTGCGAAGCAGTCATGCTAGCGAAGGAGGTGGCGGAGCGTGAGAGGGAGAGAACCTCTCGTCCCAGCCGCCGCGGGAGACGCCTCGGGCGTCGGGGGTCACGTGGTGGCTTCCGGCCACCGTAGACGCGGACCTGTGGACGGAGAGTAATGGGCTAGCTCGCCGTCCGTCCGTCTTTTGACGACAGGCCGTGTTGACGGCGCGTTCGTGTTCCACGCGCGCCTCAAAGAGATGTCAGCAAATAGGGAGGGGCCCGCAAGGGCCGATGCCTGCCAGGGCTGCGGGCTGTTCGAAAGAGATACCGCGGCCCTGGAACACAAAGGGCAAGGAAGGAACATGGATGGGTTTTAGTCAGTACAAGTCTGACACTCCCTTCCGCTCTGCCCAGAGCGGGAGAAGTCATTTGATGATTTCCCATCCGTAAAAAAAAAAAAAAAAAATATGGTTGGTCACCCATCAACGGACAAACCTAAGCAAACGCGGCTTATCCTGAAGATCGACCCGAGTTTCTGTTTTTAACTTAGCCACGAGCTCCTCCCAACATAATCCAAACTCTTTTGTGTAGCAGCTTAATAAATAAATAGTCAGTACTAAAATTTAAATAACATTGACTTACAAGTTAGCCTTTATTTTGACCTGGCAACATCGACACCTTTATTTTAACCTGGCAACTTTAAGGACGTATGTGTGACCGAGGCTTTAACCTAATACATATAACGGCTGTTACTTCAAAATATTTTTAATTATAGTCTAGCCATATTGTTTCAGAATCCTCATAAAGGGGGCTATCAAGTTGAGTGGTTTGGTTCGTTGCGAACATTAAAATGATGTTTCAGTGTTCTAGTTCATTAGTGTAAACTGTAATACTTAATCCTTAATTCCAAAAGAGCACCTTCTATATTGCGGAAATGGTGTTCAACTAAATGAAGTGAAATAAAATAAATAATTGTAAGGTTTTAGGTGAAATTGTATGTTTTTCTTTGAAAAAGGTTGGTGAAAAATTCTAACCAATTTGTACTGGTTACTGTGGTAATTGTGGACAAAAACTTATAACTATCTTGTTCTAAATGATTTTTCATTTATGTCTTTCATGAGAATATTGAGAATCTTATAAATTGAAAAAATATTTGTTTGACCTCTTTTCGTTTATAGCCTCTTTTTTTATACCGTAAAAACTAATGGTTTTAAACATCATGTCATAATTTAATTGAAATTAAATAAAAATCACGTACATAGGGCAAAAGTCGATATGTTGCTTCTGAGGTGGATAGAGAATATTTAAATACGTTTATGACTGTCTCGTTCGTCTAATGGTTGCAATTACGACTGCTGAACATAGGATCCTGGGTTCGATTCCCAGGTCTGTCAAAGTGTTATTGGGTTTTTCCAAAAACCCAAAACACACACGTACACCCACACTCATAACTGGCAAAATGTGGGTGTACGTAAAGCTACACCTCTGCTTTATCCTTCGAAGTTTACGGGCGGAATATTAATTGTTATGTGAATACAGCATTAACAAAAACTGTGGCTGTACAGGTATCGATCAATGTGACACAATAAAAAACTTTGTCCTATTTTTTTTTATCATGCCACTGACCCTTGTTCGAAATTTAAATGCCACGTACAATAATGGCCATCCACACTCAAAAGTCAACGTTGGCTAAAACATATTGTTATGATATACGACCTTAAATTAATATGGCCGAACGTATATTGTTCCTTTGCTCATATATCTTCGTGAACAAATGTATAGCGTTTAGTACAAGGGAATTAATATCGCTTCGTTTTTTAAACCCGTTTTTTTTTGGGCTTCATTCGAGTGATGAGTACCTTGTTTGACTATGGTTGAGTGTAATTGATGAATTGTTGACAGAGTTCAAATGGGTTGTTGATTTGATGCAAACACATGTATGTTTTTAGAGATTTTTGTTAAATCGCTGCATGAAATCCGTGTGAATGAAAAATACATTGTTTGGCGAAAGAATTTATTTTTGTAATAAAGTTTTTAACCAAACCATGAGCTCGAACAACTTTGATTGATTCATTTTTATGATTTAATTTATCTAAAACAAGTCTTCAATGTCATAAACAAAGCTAGCTGGTGTCATAAACCAAATGAAAAGGTTATAGAAATACAGAGTTACTTTCCCAATAACTATTACCTAATAGTATAGCATCTTATTGTTTTTCTGATTAAAATCACATTTAATCCCAATCTTAGTCACAACTTGCAATTGGCACTCAAATAAAAAAACATGTGTGCAATTCACACGTGGAAGAAGTGAAACCTTCAAAATTTTGGGTTCAAGATAAACACTGTATAATGCTTCCTATCTCATTTTCTCCCACGTTAAATCTTATGAATTTATGTGTCTGTCTCTTTTTATTGTCACTTTTTCGTTTCATCGACTTTCAAATCACAACGATGCTAAAGAAAATTTCACTTCAAAAATAAAAAAAAATCTTTATTGACAGTTGATTGCTCAGACATCAGTGTAACCCTGGCTCTTGTACTAGGAGTTCGTGTATCTCAAGAGCCAGAAATAGCTGCGTTTCTCCTAAAATACGGATTACATTTTACACGATGCGACTACCTACTGACCTGAAATCAATCTAGTTGAGATGGCCTTAACCGGTTAGGACTGGAATATTCCAGAATGTAAACGACACATTTCTCTTCCTGCTGTGATATCCAAGTATCATTGGTGTATTCCCGTTAACCCCACTGGCATGGCCCCACTGGTGGGGTCAGCGGGAAACATCAAAGCCATCGTTTCGTTGGCCCCACTACCCTACCCTACTGGTGGGGTCAACAAGAAATCCGCAATTTTGTTCCCGCTGGTCCCACTGCTTCGCCCCACTGGTGGGGTCAACGGGAAGTCTACAATTTTACGTTGTGCCAGATAGGCAATCATAATACTGGTATTCAGCTGCATCCGGTTAGGCTGGAAGCCAACCCCATAGTTGGGAAAAGGCTAAGCACATGATGATTGTGTTTAAACTTCAATTCTTAAATTCCTCTGCAATATGATCACATAAGAATTTACCCAAAAAAAAAAACTGACTTTGAACTACAAATTAGTTAAACAGTAGCCGGTTTCTGATTACAGGCTGTGAAAAACCCAACTATGCACAAAAAAAAGAAACCAACCCACCATGCACATTAAGCTTCCCGAAACTGATAATTTTTCCGAATCAGCCTTGAACTTAATGCTTTAGCGATAAAGCTGAAAATCTATTAAAGAAAGTAGCTTGATGTGCTGCTGGTTATCTTTTTTTTGTGCAAAGCATAGGGCTTTACATGGAAATTTACCAACTGGCGTAATGTAGGTGTAATTATAATGTACCCCACTGCCTGACCCTTCGGGGATTAAAGGCGTGATGTTATGTGTGTATGTATGTTGATATCTAATTTAAAAGGCTGTTCGTTTTACGATCAATGAAAATATCGTATACAAAATATACCCATACTTCCATATTGTATTAAGTAGGTACCCATAATCCATCACCGAAGCTATGAATACGTTACCCAATTCACGTTCGCAACAACAATTAACAGCTCCATTATTTAACATGCCAATTTCGTGTTTATTTTGTAAGTAATACGGCGTATAATTGATTGCACACATCACTCTTGTTATCAGGAAAATCATGCGGTAACAAATAATTATAGCAGAAATTTATTCGCTGGATGGTCTTTAATTTAAATGTGAAGAGTATGTCAGAATTGAGAATTATGGTTTTTGAAACCGTTTTGCTTAGGTAGGTAGGTACTTCAATATGCTGCCAGGGCTGCGCGGCTGTTCGAAAAAGATACCGCGGCCCTGGAACCCAAAGGGCAAGGAAGGAACATGGATGGGTTTTAGTCAGTACAAGTCTGACACTACCTTCCGCTCCGCCCAGAACGGGAGGAGACATTTTATGATTTCCTATCCCGAAAAAAGATGTCCTGGGTTTCTTAGTTAGCAGCCACGGAGTGTGGAGTCGTGCCCATATGGTGGCAGTAAGCAGTAATGTGGATGTACTGTTAGGTACATTTCTGCCTAACCCTTCTGGAGGCAGCCCTCTCAGCACTATCCATCCAAACCAAGAGAGTTTGAAAAAACCAACTAAAAGTTGTCAGTTTTGGATCCGGTTCGTAACAGTAGACGTGTGCATAATGCGCTGTCGCATGACGGAATTTTTTTAAACCTAACATCTCTAGACGCTGCCGACAGCGATTCCGTGCTCTAAAGTGCTATTCTATCATTGTTTTTAAAGGACAATATTTCCATCTAGAGTCTGTCTTATTTAGGACAGCAAAATTTAATAAAATTCTAATTAAAATGATTAAAATATTATTGAGAACGACGAAGGAGAAGTCTTAACTCAATCTCAGCAATATAATTAATTACTAATCCTTCCACCTGAATGCTTTATTGTTTTCAAGTGTCTGTGTCTGTAAAGGATTTCTTAATAAAATTTTGAGTAGTCCTTATTAGAAATCAGATTAATTTGACGTTCTAAATATCAACAAAAATGTTTTAGAGAGGAACTGGAATATTTCAATCTATCACAACACGTTGACGTCTAGCGGAAATCTCAATGTTGACCTTTCAGAGGGAGATTTTGAAGAAATATGATTTATAAAATACGAAAAACAAAACGTGTTCCAGTTACAAAAATAACAAGCATGTGACAATAAAACACCCATTTAATAAAAAAAAAAACTTAAATAGAGCAAAATCTCAAAAGGAAAAACACATTCACACAACTAGTTTCCACAACGTAAGCACCTGTCAAGAAGGGGATTCTTCACGACACCTAATGGGGTAAAAAGGGGTAGAATTTGTTATTCACGGACATCACCCGGGGGCAAGCTAGTATAGTAATGGTGCTTCGTTGCAATTTGTAAGGCCCTTTGAATCATTACATTTTCGACATGGCTTGCTTGTATAGATAGAAACAGGTAATAAATAAGAACGTATTAGGCGAACTTTGACTTTACTTTGCTATGGTTGCCACGCAATGGGGAAAATATTTTGTTTTTAAATAGTTTTAAAAGAATGTCCATGGAGTTTCTTGCCCGTTCTTCTCCATAGAGATCTACGCTAGAGAATAGGCAACTATAATACTTTCACGGTTTTTATGCCTTGTGACTGATATAAAACACAAAAGTGCCTGTAACTGGCCTACTTGAAATAAATGCTTTGACTTTGATTTTTGGTTTGAAATAAAAAGTGAGCAAACCTTAACAATCTGATGTTTAATAATTGACAACTATAAGCAGTTATGTACTTACTCGTTCGTTCTGAGTAATAAGAAGTGTAGTTAATCAACATCATGGAGTTCCTTGCCGTTTCTTCTCCATAAGAAACGACCAACCCGAACCGTGCAACTTTTGACGTGCCGACGTTTTATAAGTGCTCATGTAGGCCTATGTGAAATAAAATATTTTGATTTGATTTTAAACATACAACAAGCAGGAGCTTTTGTTATCAAGAATTATTATACTGACATTTTTCTAAAAGGGACTTATAAAATTAAGTTTTTGAAGTGAAAACTTATTTAGCGGCATTTTGCACTTTTTGGGATGGGTAAAAACTGTTAAACCTGCGTCAGATCGTCAGATCAAATCGGCAACGCAGGGCGTTGTATCAAGTTTTTTTCTACGGCAGATACATCTTTCGTTTTTGCAGAAAGCTATTGAAATTTCTGATATTTAAGCTAGATGGCGTTGTTTCAAGTTTTCACTTCTGCCGGCACTCCCGGAGTGTAACCCGTTGTATTTTTTAGTTCAATACATATCTGGAGGTATCCTAATAATAGGATATAATCAACGCACAGTAAGCATGCGTCAAGATGATTAAATAAATAAGTTCTGATAAATCTGCTGTTTACTTGAATTAGCTCAAAATATGTGGACGTGCCATCCCTACGCACAAATATATTTTCACGTTAGCAGGTAAAACGGATTGGGTAGCAAAATGAAGTGAGGTTTTGTGTTTCTAACATTTTATTACTCGAGTTTAGAGATGGGAACGAATTGCCGTGGTAGTTCATTTTAATTTTGTTTTTTAGTAGCGTCGTTGTATAAAGGAATAGATGCGAGTTTATATCTGGGAGGAACTTTTAATTCTTTATTAAAATGTGGGTCTAACATAATGCTTGGATATTTAAAAAGAAGTTTATTGGTAGTTTTATTTGACTGCTAAAAGTTTGGGCAAAATGGATTCCATATTTAGTTTACAGCGAGTAATATACCAAGGCTTTTCCGTTAGTGGGATACCTGAAATCATACAGTGATTAGACGGCCTCAAGTTGTATCTTTATCGTGCAGTTCTTTTTCCAGGGGCTGATTATTTAATCGTTTATTCATACATTAGAACTTGAGGAGCTCGTGGCTTAATAATAACAGCCACTCGAATCGATCTTTCGGTTAAGCCGTGCTTAACTAGGATGTTCTGTGGACGGGTCCACCCACATTTCCCACATTACATGCCGAGTTGCCTCCGTACCTCGGAAAGCACGTTAAGCCATTGGTCCCGGCTGTCATTTGTACATCTTTGACAGTCTTTACAGGTAGTCAGTGGCCCAAAAAGTCTGACTCTGGTCAGAAAGGCAGTCGCTCCAAGTAAAATACTGGTATTCAGCTGCATCTGGTTAGACTGGGAGCTGAACCCAACATAGTTGGGAAAACGCTAGGTAGATGATGATGATAAATTAGAACTTATACTTAAACATTTTGTTAATATTTTCGTCTATTTGCTTGAAGCAGACAAACATTGTAAGTCAAGTAAAAGCTAAGCAGTTTTTCCTTGGACGAATCCGCAAGCTTCTTAGAATACTTAAGTAATTCCTGAGTACACAAGTCTTGTTATACTGAAGCCTAATTATTTTCTGTAAACTGTTTTGTTCCGAAATTCTTGGAAATGTAAGGAATATTTAATTCTTTAACGTCTCTCGACAAGGATTGCCTTTAATACTACAATTGTGGGCAGTGGCTGTTGTATAAATTAATTTACTTATTTATCTACTCAAAAACATCTTAATTGATAAGTTTTTTATTAGAAGAGTACTTACAAATGTAACGATCACTAATCCATCACTATCACTATATCCCGCTGTCTGTGTGTCCTTATGTATGCTTAGATATTAAAAACTGCGCAACGGATTATGATGCGGATTTTTTTAATAGATAGAGTGATTCAAGAGCAAAGTTTATATCTACATCGCACCCGTGCAAAGCCGGGGCGGGTCGCTAGTATTAACTAAATCATGTGATTTTTAACTAAAAATTCTACCTCTTACTTTCAGAGATATTTTCTTAGCTATCATGTTTATGGTTTAATGTAAGCTCATAAAACAGTCAAAAATATTTACAGCGGTTTGTAATGCAGAATGACACAAAAAGAAGATTTAGCTATAAGTAAGCATGAGATGTAACAGTAATGTGGCAGAAAACCTTCCACCTGGGCAGGCCTTGCCGTGGCCGACTTGGAAATCTCTAAACAGACTTTAAACCCAATTCGGCCGGAGCAAAGACAATCTCTACAGATGGGGTTCATGGATGGCTCGGATCTCAAGTGGGTAGGCGGCCTCTCCCCACAAACAATGGCTAACCTTCCATCTTGCACCGCACTGTCAGCTGTGCACTTGATGATCTATTTACTGCATCAGTGAGCGGGGTTCGCATGGCTGAGTTTTGGGTTTTTGAGCTTTTTGCTATCTATACGCTAAGAAGAAGAATTGCTTATAGTCTCATAGTCGGATATTACTGCCAGTTTTAACGTCTAGACTGTATTTTAAGTCTTGGTACTTTAAACTGCAACCTACTTGTTGCAGTTTAAAGTTAAAAAAATAATAATTAGGTGACAAAATTGCTCCAGTTACACAAATCTCATGACCTGGCGGCAAAAACGAAAAAATAAAGAAACACCTATACAAAGTTTTCAGGGCGCTAACTTATTACGTCACGTCCGTACTTAAAACGGGCCATTACTCCAAGTGAGAAGTCTTTAAAATTTAATTTTCAAAATGTTTACTGTAAAATAATTTTATTACCGCAGACGGCAAGCTTTGGTGATTATAATGACAAATGTTTTACAAAGGCGGCCTGCTTTCTCTAAGTAACAATTTTTGAATGAATAACTCCTGAAACGCTTCGTTTGCACGCCGAAATTATTTATGTCCTCTTAACAATAGACGCGACTATTTCTTAAGGCTGCTATTTAATTTTGGCCCGATGTCTACAAAATTCAGGTGTGGCAAAGTCGTCTGGTGGTCTGACCAAATACGCCGATATGAAAACCACAGCATTTCTCATCATCTGCCTAGCCTTTTCCCAACTATGTTGGGGTCGGCTTCCAGTCTAACCGGATGCAGCTGAATATCAGTATTTTACATGGAGCGACTGCCTGTCTGACCTCCACAACCCAGTTAGTACTGGGTGATACGATACCCCTTGGTAAGACTGGTTGTCAGACTTTTTAGGCCACTGACTACCTAACGACTGTCAAAGATCTACAAATGACAGCCGGGACCAACAGTTTAACGTGCTTTCCGAGGCACGGAGGAAACTCGGTATGTAATGGGTGGTCACCCATCCACAGACCAACCTAGGCAAACACGGCTTGACCTAAAGATCGGACCGATCGGCTGTTATTATTTAGACACGATCTCCTAACTACTGTATTTCTAACAATAGATAAAACGGTCAGAGAGGAGTGACTGGAGAGGAGTGAGTGGAGTTAACGTTATTGCTTTTAAACACTCCACCAAATCAAATTGATTGGGATTAGGGCAGGAGACTGATGATCACAACAACTGTTCAATTGTGATTAAATATTGGTTTTGCCTCCGTTTTCGCTTGCATAAAGATACTACCCTGTAAAAGTATTACATAAGCGATTATATTATTAGTATGGGTTCTTAGAAGCTTCTATTGATCCGTCCAAAATGCACGGTCAAGTGGCTTTTTGAAATAAGGTGTAACAAACATTATTTAGAGCTAAAGAGCCCTTTAATATGCCAAAAATCGAATTCTAGTTTTTTGTTATAATGACATCATAATAATACTCCATGTTATGATAAGCAATTCACCCAAAGGGCTCGGAATTTCCTTGCCTGATCTAATCAGAAATGAGGACATCCGCAAGAGAGCCAAGGTTACCGACATAGCCCGAAGAATTGCCAAACTTAAGTGGAAGTGGGCATGGCACATTGCTCGCAGAACGAATAGCCGATGGGACCGTAAAGTTCTGGAGTGGCGACCGCGAACCGGAAGTCGTTGCTTTGGAAGGCCTCCCACTAGGTGGATCGATGACTTGGTGAAGGTTGCGGGGATCCATTGGATGCGAGTCGCACGGGGCCGGTCAATGTGGTGACACTTGGGGGAGGCCTATGTCCAGCAGTAGACGTCTTTCGGCTGAAATGATCATGATGAAGCAATTAAATTAACGCGAAATTGTTAGTCAAAAGACTATAATTATCCAGTTACAATCAAGATCAAAAAAGTCTCGGTACTTTATGTAAACACTTTTTTTATTTTTAACAGTTGAATGCAGCTTTCCTTCTTTTTTTTCTGTAAGTTGCTTCTTTAGTAGTTCTTTCTACCCGCCGCTCTGCGATAGAGTAAACTAAAAACTTTTTCTTGCTCTTTTTTTTTTCTTTGACTCGGCTGTTTGCTGTGTCTTTCTGGATAATTTGGCTTTCAAAATATGCATTAAAAAAGGGGGTTTTTATTTAGATTATTGTATTTTTTATCGGTCTCCACTTAAATACCATTGATTTCTTTACAACAAAAAAACTTCCAATTTTTGCAGGATTGCATTTTATGTTCATAGGAATACATTTTTTTCTTTTTTTTTTTAAATCCTCACGTCATCCTTGTTGTCGGAATGCTATGAGGTAATTCATGTTCGTTCGGATTAAAAACGACACGAAATCAATTGAAGGAATTTGCTATTAATGTGAAAACGACAGTGCAACGGAAAAAAGTAGGTAGTTTTTAGAATCGATCATCTATCTAAAGGTTCGAGCACTTCGGTACGGACAAATCACGAACGCGGTTCCGGATACTGCATAATGGCAGGTCATGATCTGCGTAGCCTTTTCCCAGCTATGTTGGGGTCGGCTTCCAGTCTAACCAGATGCACCTAATACCAGTATCTTACATGGATTGACTGCCTATCTGACCTCTACAACCCAGTTATTAGGTACTGGGTTATACGATACATTTTATATATTTGCACAATGGCAGTTGAAATAACTATCAGTCCCTAGAGTCCGTAGGTGATCTGCATTTTCTCCCTGCCAGTTCGAATGCTCCATTAATCTAACAAAAAGTTACTATCATCCATTTTCAACTACTTAACTAACCGCTATATCACGTATTTTAGACATTAAGCTCCTCTTACACAGGCGTTTGCCCGCTTAAGTTACAAGTTACAACAAAGTTGCTCCCACCCTACCTGTTGTTCAGTGGTGATCTTCAACTTTGTAATAGTATTTACAATTAGTGTTAGAAACGCAGCTTGAAGTTTAGCTTCGTCCCTGTTGATACTGACACCCGTTGGGTTTGTTAGACGGCATGAAGTCCTGGGTTCGATTCCCAGGTCGGGTAAAGTGCTATCGGGTTTTTCCATCAGGAATTTCTCAGTAGCTGCCACGGAGTCTGGATTTGTGCCCGGTAGATGACAATAGGCTCGCCCCCTGTGTCTCATCGAAAAAAATGGCGCCTAGATCCATTAATTAGACGACGGATAGAGAAACACTGTACAAACTTAAATATTATAACACTAGGTTCGTTTAGTACTATTTCATTATGAATAAATATTAAAGTTTATTGACAATATACACACAACAAACCTTACATACAAATCCCAAATAATACAATCATAAAAACCTAAGTAATTATAAAAATCGGTAAAAACTAAATAGTCGAAACGTTTATTTCATTGATGTGATAGCCAAACATTCGTAAACAGCTCTGGTAAACAACATGTGCAATATTTACATCCAATCTCACACAGCGCTGCAGCATGAAATGGTTTGAGTAAACGTCGCTTTAAAGCGCATAAATAGTGCAAGCTCTTAACATTTTCCATTAACTTTATGGCAGACCTTTCCCTGACATCGTTTGGGACATTTAGGCGGTAAAATAATAACAACTTCAGTTCCAAGCCTGAGCCTAACGTCAAGTGAAATGACCTTTAAGGTCAAAGCATTTATAAGCTGGGCTAAATAATAAGAACCCTCACAGGTCAATTTTCAAGGTTAATTTGAGGTTCTTCTATTACATACCGAGTTTCCTCGGTGCCTCAGAAAGCACGTTAAGTCGTTGGCTGTCATTTGTAGATCTTTGACAGGTGTCGTAACAAGAAGTCAGTGTCCTGAAAGTGTGACAACCAGTCTTACAAACAGGTATCGTAATACCTAGTATTAATTGGGCTATGGAGGTCAGATATAAACAGTCACTCCATGTTAAATGCTGGTACTTAGCTGTATCTGGTTAGATTGAAAGCTGATCCCAACATAGTTGGGAGAGGCTAGGCAATCAGGCTCACAGTATAAGCACTGTACGGATCAGTGTCACGGCATCTCATCGGCTCGTCGCGTCATCAACCCTGAGGGCCCATTTCCACCAAACGGAAAAATCCCGCACTTTTTTGATGTCATTATATTAAGGACTGTATCAGACTTTAATTTGTCAGAATTTATAAAAAGAAAATGTATTTTTGAAGTGAAAACTTCTTTAAGCGTGTGGGGCATTTGAGATGGCGAAAAGCCGTTAAACAACTTCTTTTTCGTTGGAGATTTAGCGGTATTGCTACATACTTAGAAGCCCAAAAAAATACAGTGGATAGTCAAATATTTAAGTAAAACACTTATGCAAAAATATTTGCTAAATATAATCCAGAAATTTGAAAAAAAAAGTGGTCACTTATGTCGGCACTCCCGGAGTGGGTGGGTTTTTTTTGATAAACCACGGACACAAAACATCAGATGCACATTTAGCATTTTATTATTTTCAAGATCTATTTATTCCTGGTGCGGTCTGACAGTCATAAACATCATCACCATAAAATTCGCTGAAATTTTCAACCATAAATATCAGCAAGGACATAAAAGATCATCATTCACCGCCATCAAATTACGACTCAAGAAGATTCTGAGCCAATTTTTACGACCTCTCATTAATACTCCAATTTCGCACTGCAGTTAAAACCGTTTTAAAATTTTCATATAACACTTAGGAGAATTAAATGTGTCTACAAAATTCAATTTGTATGAATTTTACAGTCGTCTTAAATTCTGAGGGATGATAAAAAGATCCCCTTACAATTATTTTTAAGGAGGCTTTTTGCCGTAATTACGGTCGTTCTCCTACTGTTTTCCGGAGAATATCTTTTTTGGTGTTCTTAATCTTTTTTACCCCGTTTTATCTTCTCAAGTAATCTGTGTCATTTATTTTTGTGAAAGATGAAAATATAAAATTAATTGGTTAATATAGTTAATTAATCGGTTTCGAAATTGGCTTTATCATTGTGTTACGTTGATTTTGGTTTTTTACAAATAAATTTATTTTCTGACGATTGGAATACTTTTTTTTTTAATTTTATAAAGATTTTTTTTTTTATAATAAAAACGTCGTTGCTTTTCTTTAGCAATTTCTTCTTCGTCGTGTATACTTTATAGAAAAAAAAATGCTCATACATAAACACTCAAACTACTACCCTGTAAAAAACATTTGTACCGTACGAGAAACAATCCCGCTACCCATATAACAACAGCCAATTACTAAACCACAACGCCAACAAAACTTTTAACTGAAAATCGTTTAAATATTTTTGGTTTTACCAGCTTTCCGTAACTCAGCTAATCAGACTTAAAAGTCGGAACAAACAAGGTTTCATGACATTATTCATCTAAGTTGAGAAGAAGCAATCTTTTGTTAGGACTTTCAGACTTAATTGCTTTAAGTTGGTTGTAGATTAAAACATGAAAAGCCTGTCATGAAAAAAAAAACATTGCAGAGTCATACTTGGGGAAATAATAAGTTGGTATATTTTTTTTTAGTTTCACTTGTTTTCTGCCTGGTTAAAAATAAATTTATGGAGAATAATCCAGTAGCATTCTACTGATAAAACCGGTCACATGCGAGTTGTGCCACGTGTTAAGTACATCGCTCCGAACCCCCCCCCCCCCTTCGCATTAATAAAGGGTGTACAAAGACTCTTAACGAAGCCGAAAGGCACTTGTCCTCCCCGTCATTGCGATATTTGTTTTGTTCTAGACCATACCTGGGAACTTTCTAGTTACGGAGATATTGGGAGTCAAAGTTTCAAGTTTTTTTTTAAAACACGTTTTTAATGTATTTTTTTTACTTAAGACACCTTCACGAACCTTGTACTATTCAATCCATCCATCAGCAATAAGTTTTGAATTCGTTACATTGAGTCCTACCGTGAAACGTGATTTTTCACCCTAAAAGTGGTTATCCAGCAATAATTTTTGCGTAAAGTTACTTAGTTTAATGTACATAATGATTGGTTGACGGCTTCGTGAAGAGTCTGTTTACACCCTGTATTATACAAAGGGACTTAAAAAAAATGTCTCTTCCACTTTGTGTAATTACATTACTAATCCTCCTGTGTCATATTCAGTCGTTCTGTAATTTCGTTCGATTATTACTGTTTTAATAATGGGTTATAATGAGTTTAATACTGTTTTAATAAGGGATTTTAATTTTCCAATTTCTATTTGTAGACCTTTTTTTCTGGCTGATAGTTATCAGTCTGTTACTCTAGTCGTTAGTTACTCATAAATCTATTCACCACAACTCGTGAATAATTGTGGTTAGATATCACTAAAGTCTCTTTTAATGCCAAGTGAAATATAACCATAAAACTATATCTTACAATATAGTGTGTTTCTAATGTTCCTCATATTATATTTCCCGATCTTTCAAGCACTTTTATATGCGGCGCTAATGGCTCTAAGGGGAGTTTTCCTTTCAGACGGGGAATATTTAAGCATATGGTGTGCATCCCGTTTATGTGTAGGGTATATAAGCCTTACGGCGATCCCCTTCGTATTAACGGAAGAAAGTAGTTTTTTATTGCAACGTGCATTAGGAGATATTGGTAGGTAGAGATGTGGCAAGTTTTCGTATGAAATAAATTCAAACTCAAACTCAAACGCATTTATTTCAATTAGACCATTACAGGCACTTTTGAATGTCAAAAAAACAAATTAGGCTAAGCTACAGTCACAGACACAAGGCATAATAACTTCTGAAAGTACTGTAGTTGCCCATTCCAAAGCGTAGATCTCTATGGAGAAGAATGGGCAAGAAACTCCATGGACACTCTTTTCAATCAAAATATTGTTACAAAATCTTGGTTACATCATTCATATTGAGATTATACATATATGTGAGAACGATGTGGAAATACGTGCACGTTAAGAGCGTCCAGAGTAAAATATTATATCAACAATTTAAAAACAAAGTAAGTAGTTAAAATAAACCGTGGCAGCTTAGAGATGACCAGTCCCAACTGCCTGCGCCCGTTCACGAGCGTGACGCATGGATCAGCCCCATTCAGTTCAACCATATTGAAGGAAGCTAAATGACCCGACACACCCGCCACCATCAGCGAGACATTTTAGTGAGCATGACATTCTCTCATCCACCAGGGTAAATTCAAGCCAATGAAAGATAACCAAATGTAAATGGTAGCTTTACAGTACATAGTACTCACACATGTGCTATGCAATTATATAATACTAAGATATTGAGTCTATACAAGTAAGTAATCTTATAGAAGTAATGATGATGAATTATATAGTAGCTCAGTTCTGGGCCGACACAATTTAGATTGCCATCGACACGCTAAGAATAAGAATGTTTTATAAGGTCCATTTAAAATACGGGTATTCAGTTGAATCTGGTTAGAGTGGAAGCCGACCCCAATATAGTTAGGAAAAGGCTAGGCAGATTATGTTTTCTTAGGTCTGCTAATACTTGTCATAGTTTGTAACACATTTTTGAAATATTAAGGATTTAGATTATATTTCGCATCACCGCTATCATCTGCCTACAGCAATCAACTGTTGGATATAGGCCTATTCAATTGCATGCTAGAAACTCAACTCCTGTCCATATTTAGCACAAGCTAACATAATCAGCGACCACAATCCATCACACAGGCCCAGTGTGAGTTGCTGGACCTTCAAATTTGTGGTTCTAGAACATTCCAGTTTCCTCACAAATATTGCTTCACCGCATAGTGAACACTACACTAGTGGTTCACTATGCAATAAAACTTTGGATACATAAATTAGTAAAAATATTGACAAGTAAAAGCTATCCTATATCAATGGTTAGCAAGCAATCACTCTGCATATTGTTAACAAAATAGTAACACTAACTGTGGGAGCAAACGCGCCATATTTCAAAACAAAAGTAGACACACTCACACGTCTCTAATTCCCCCAATAGTACTGCTGTAATGGAAATCAACAAGAGAAGTACCATTAAACAATTAAACAAAACATCTTGAAAACAATTGAAATGAAGACAGTCAGGTTCTTGTCATACAGGGTTGTCGACAAACCTTGGCGCAATTACACCTTGGTCGTTTGCCCGAATTCGATTGCCTCTACAATTTGGTCAAACAACTGTGTAGTGCGCCCGTCTTCGGGCAATCTTGTTCGGTTTTATGTTTTGTCTTCATCCAAACTATCCGTGTGTACGTGAATCGAGTAAAGTTGCTCGAGAACCCGAATGCGGGCTAACGACCAAGTTTTATTGCACCATAATTATTATGGAATGTGTATTATGAGAATATGTGTACCTAACGGCCTAGTCAATAATATCCACACAGCATTAGGTACACGTAAAAACATTGCGATCAAGTTACAGAAAGAGGTGCTGGTACAGTATGTTTATAAAACTTAAAATCAGCTGACGACCAGTAGCTGGAATCCTGTTCTGAAACCAGGAGGACCAGGTGCTCTTCTTGAGGCTGCAACTAGAAACCGTAGTGGCAATACAGCCTGATCGCCACGACTGACCCACTGTTGACACGACTTTAGTTGACTCCACTCCACTCCACTCCACACTCCACTGTTGACTTTTTGCTGTGCCCTACAGCAAAAAGTCTAGTCAGGGTCCCTCTTTGTACCTTAGATTTAAGCCCATTGAAATCTTTAAACATTTATCATCATCATCATCTGCGTAGCCCTTTCCCAACTATATTGGGGTCGGCTTCCAGTCTAACCGCAGATACAGCTGAATACCTGTATTATACATGGAGCAGAATAGAATAGAATCATTTTATTTGCGTAAAAACATGGTACATTTAGGTCTTATGAATAAGGTTGTGAACTTACATGTTTCGCCATAGAATGGCATAAATGGTAACTACCTATCTGACCTCCACCGCCCAGTTAGTACTGAGTAATACGATAACCCTTGGTATGACTAGTTGTCTGACTTAAACAAGAGCTTTAAACATTATAGAATGCAAAATAATCAATTTGAGTGTGAAATTCGATGTTATTCTAAGAAATCGATGCCGTAGATAAGAAAATTGCCACGTAATCTTACCAGAATGTTTAATATTATTCAGTGAAACTTCTGCTCCAATACTGTACTGTAAATAGTATCTCTCATAGTAGCTCAATGTATTTATAAGCTCGGTTTTGCCAACGAGGTAAACATTAGATGGTATTTTCGTTGGTATATAAGAGGGTGCATGTCTTGACGATGGCTCATTGTTTTGTCGTGAAATTTACGTGACTACAAATATACAGTATAGAGTCAAAGCACAAACGTTGTACGTAAACATTGCTGCGGTACAATATTAGCCCAAGATTTTGCTTGCGTGTGCGTGAAATTTTCCTAAGAGAATTTCAGGCAAATATTGTGAAGGTTCTAGAACTGGTGTAGAACTTGCTAAAATATATTTTATGGGGAAATGGCAGAATAGAAGTGAATTTCTTGGAAGTAAATGGATGTGAAGCTTTGAACTAGGAGTATATCTTCTTCTTAGTGTGTCAATTGCAATTTTTATTGTGTCGGCCCAGAACTGAGCTATTAGTTTGGCGCTTTCGGTAGCGTCCATCATTTTTTAGTGAACAAACAACAGGACACGCAGGACAGTGTCCCATCGTTTGTGGACCATCACCACATTTACACCTCGGGGCAGAGTCATTAATGAATCTCCACCTGAGCAGTTTTTCCTTGCTGCGTCCAACCTGGGTCCGGAGTCTATTTAAAGACTTCCAGGTCAGCCATGGCAACTCAAATCCGGTGGTAGATTTTCAACAGGTGGAACGAATGGGTTAGATAAGGAGGCACTAACTCACCACAGCTTTAGTCTTTCCGTGGACCGCTCACCAATGAGTGGGGGGGAGACATACTTCAGAAAGCTGTTTCGGCGTTTCAGACACGAGGGTATTTAGATGTAAAGGGCGTCGTGTGGAGACCATTTTGGCTCTTTCACTATTCTGTGAACTTCTGGTACGAGTATATTAAACCATTTCTATACATGAATGGTTCCTGTTGATAATACAAACTCGTAATTTACATGTACTATCTCGCCTGCATTGCAAGCCCAAACGCATATAAGGTAATACTTTATGTTCTTTTCGTTAGCCTGTACTGTTCCACTGCTGGGCAAAGGCCTCTCCCAATTCAATTCCATACAATACACCCAAATTCCGTAAGTACGTCTCTCATGTAACAGAGGCGAGTCATATTGCCATCAACCAGGCTCAGATCTAACATTGGGCTACTGAGTATGAGGCTCTAGATTCAATTACCAGGTCCGATAAATTGATATCAGGTGTTTCCGAGGAATTTCTCGATATCCGCAATGGAGTCAGGATTTGTGCCTGGTTGATTGCAAAAGGCTCGTCACCTATGACATGAGACTTAAATATAACTGAGGAAATGTAAGTGATGCTACACTGGCGTGGCAATAGCTTATCAGAGGCGGACCTCAGTAGGCACACCTCATTTTAAAATAAAATGTAATGTAATTTTTTATGTATTAAAAAACTGGCCAAGGGCGAGTCGGACTCGCGCACGAAGGGTTCCGTACCATTATTTATACAACATTACACTAAATTGCGGTTTACGATTTATGGCGTATTAAAAAAAACTACTAACTAGATCTCGTTCAAACCAATTTTTGGTGGAAGTTTGCATGGTAATATACATCATATATTTTTTTTAGTTTTATCATTCTCTTATTTTAGAAGTTACAGGGGGGGACACATTTTACCACTTTGGAAGTGTCTCTCGGGCTACTCTAATATCATTTTTTTCTAAACTATTCAGTTTAGAAAAAAATGATATTAGAAACCTCAATATCATTTTTGAAGACCTATCTATAAATACCCCAAACGTATGGGTTTGATGAAAAAAAGTTTGAGTTTCAGTTCTCAGTATGGGGAACCCCCAAAATTTATTGTTTTTTTTTCTGTTTTTGTATAAAAATCTTAATGCGGTTCACAGAATACATCTACTTACCAAGTTTAAACAGTATAGTTCTTATAATTTCGGAAAAAAGTGGCTGTGACATACGGACGGACAGACAGACAGACAGACATGACGAATCCATAAGGTTTCCGTTTTTTTGCCATTTTGCTACAGAACCTAAAAAATGATAATAAATTAGTTATCATTTAAAGGATAAGCCAGTTACCTCACGGCATTGCCGGTTTCTTCACGATGTTTTTCTTCATCGTTTCGTATGATGATGCAATAAATTCCCAAAAATATTCAGTCTGCCCTATTTCTTTTACTACCCGCCCACCTACCTACATAACCAACTTACTCTCAAAATACAACATCTTCTCGTACATAACCGAGTCGTACTCCAAGTTCCCTTACTTGATGCCGTTATGTAAATAAGGGCTGACGTTAAATTAATTTATCTTCATTGCGTAGTACGCGGCACGTTGTTTAGTTTTGTCTTATGAAGCTATTTTAGGGGGTGCTGGCAACTCTGTATAATTCATTATCATTATATTCTCATTCTGTTTTGTGAATGCAGTATGAAGATGGATCTTTGCTTGGAAGTTTGTTTTTTTTTCTGGTTTTTATTCAGAAAAAGCAAGGAACGTCTTATGTTACCATCCAGGGAAGCTTGAACGAGGCTGCTAATGACAATCATGATCACCAGAGATCGGAGTAGGTAGCTTGAATTGGGGTGATTGATCCGAAACGTATATATTAATATGGACATTCCTCCGGATTTTCGAAATTGGTTGATTATTAAAAAACGGAACTTAGGTAGGAATTGTATTAAAATGAGCAATATTATATTGTTCATATATTTTTTTTATTTTTTAACGTTACCCAGACGATTTGACACAACCCAACGACCATTATTAGTGTACTAACTGGTAGTACCTTCTTTTAAATGGATTGAGTAGTAATAATATCACTACCAACATTAACAATATTTAATTGGATCCGGAAATACAGGAATTACTTTCCGGGAAAATTACTTATCCATGTTATTCTTTCTGTGAACATTTATGATACAAGTACCAAAAATCAATCTACCTACTCTGATCACTGATGATCACTAAAGAGGTCTTACGGTTTTTTGTGTAACAAATAGCCCAAGGGCGACAACGAGCGATGGACAGACTTGTCACGATAGCTTGTAGCCACTAGGGTTTGACCCTTGTGTTGTCAATCATAGAAAATATGTTACATAATGTAACATCACGCCTGTAATCCCGAATGGTTACAGGAATAATATGATAACATTTTATATTTTAATAAAAAAAGTATGTGTGTACTTAGTACGCACACAAGAAGATATACTTCTTTGACGTATAAAACTAAAATGTTGACGAACTTCAGGGTGTATGTTGACTAGCTAACTTCAGGGTGCCGGTTTTTCGTGACAGTGTGCGCGCGCATATTAAAAATTTACTCTCATCATTTTTCCCTAACGCGCCAAAAGAAGTATTACTTCCAAAAATGATAATTAATTATGTACTTATCATTTTAATAAAATTATGGACTTGTGACATGGACAAACCTGCAATGGATGCGTAGTGGATTATGCCTCTTGTAAAGGCAACGCTTTTTTCCAAGCTTTTGGACGTTGTAGGTTGTATATGCTATAGTAGTGTTTTAGTTTATTCTTTGAACACACGGTCTGTACCACTGGGTCTAATTGCAAGAATTTGTCACAAAATGTTTCTTATTTTCAAAGAAAAATCGTTTTCATCCCGAATTCACTTCTCACAAAACACATTAAAAAGCTATTATAAAAATCTCAGGTGCAAACGACGTAGCACCTGTTGATTGACATAAAAGTCACTCAAATTATTACAAATTGATCGAATGAGGTGACATTGAGGAACTCCATTGTCAACGCAGTGTGGTCGGAGACAGATCCGAAAAGCCGAAGCTCCGAAGTTGGCCCACCTTAACAATTCAGTTCAAATTAATTGATTCAGAATTGTTAAATGGCGAATCCGCTGGCAAGAAGTGTACTCGTTAGGGTAAACGAATTTAAATAATTAGCAACTCTTCTTGGAAAGCTGGGGTTGTTAGGTAGTACCTTTCTGGATTGTCGCTTTTAAAGTAGGGTAAACTTCGAACGCGTGTGAATATTTACATGAGGTGTATGCAGCCATTAAAGACCGATTACTGAAGGCATTCGGAATTTGTTTCGAAGAAAATTGAGGTAAGTGGTTCTAATGTTAGTATTTAAATGGAACTTAAGTTAAAGAGCGGGATGATTTATGAGCTATTAAATTTTAATGTTAAAAATATATCAAATAGTTAACTGGCAATTTTTCAGAAAAAAAATCAAACACCATTTCTTTTTTCTTTCCTCATTTTTTATTTGAAAATACTTCTAACTTAGGTCCCCATATTGACTTTTGCGTTTTTCCAAAAGAAAAATAAATTTTCAGCAAAAAGTCTACCTGAAGCTATAAAATTCGATTTTCCCAGCGAAGCATACTATCCTCTAGTTTAGTATTCCTCTATGCTGATGGACGTGACAAGCATTTCAAGTTGACGTCTTAGCACACACGTTTTGGCGCCAAGTTTTCCTCCAAAACCTGATTGGTGGAGATAGAGTGTAGCTTCCTGAGTTCAATATTAGGTTTAACAACTATAATTTAAAATAATATCACGCATTTAATCACCGAAGGGTTAGGCAGAAGTGTACCTTATAATACACCCAAACGCTTAGTTCTGTTTAAGTAAGTTCAATGTAATAGGGGCAAGTCTATTGCCATCAACCGGTACTAATCAATATTTCGTGGCTGCTACTCAGAAATTCTTAATCGAAAAAGTCAATAAAATTATACCCGACCTGGGAAGCGAACCTAGGACCTCATGCTAAACAAATAAGCAGTCACTATTTGCGACCACTAGACCAAAGTTTTACTGCAAACAAGTAGCATAGCATTATTTCTACTGCTGGGACAACAACTAGGCGTATTCGTGGCCAATCTTTGAGATAAAAGTCGAGTTAATCCCGCTCACTCCGCCTGGGCCTGCCACGATCGAGAAAAAACAAATTCTGTCCAGGCAAGCTTGTTTGAGATCAGGCTTTCAATCAAAGTTCCAATCCGAAGTATCATTCCTTAAACAAATATCAGCTGGCGCCTTTCTGCCAACTCCCGTCAAAAACAGGCGTGAGTTAAAGACTAATTACTTAATGCCAACCAACATTCGTTCAACCGAACGCAGTAGATTTATACTCACAAAGAAAACCGAGGAAAAGGTAAAAAATTGCGCGTAGTTAAGTCTTCGCCCTTGACCCAAACCAACTATAAAGACCAGCTTACATATCACCGATGACCTGAATGATAAGAATTGAGTGTTGAAAGCAGTAGTTTGGTGAGATTTAATAGATTAGCTAAGGAACTCTAAATAGCTATACCGAAATACGTAAAAACTTTGGCGGTTCATTGAAAAAGTTACGGCTTTATAGTTTGTGGGAAGGGAATATTGTTTTGTGTTTTTTGTTTATTTGGAAACAGGAAACTTTATGAATACAATTCTGAGTTTCATGACTTCTCGTTTGCGCCGTATATTGAAGCAGCTCTGTTGGTCAATCAACCAACTTGGCAACTTTTTCTTGATGTGGGCTCACAAATTCACTTTTCTGCACTATGATTTGACAAGACGGGCTTTGACGAAATGCTCTAGATTTCTAGCAGTCCTAAAATAAGGAACATAAGACCTCAAGGCCACGTAAGGGCCCTACTTAGACAAGTGCGCTTGAGGCGTTTGTTAAAAACACGAAACGCTTTGAAATCAATTCAAATGACTGATAAGGCAAAATCTTTTTGGTACCTTTAGGTTTTTAAACATACATGATCACTAACACTGAAAACTGTTTGAGTTGAATATAGGGAACTCAAAACAAACATACACCGTTTTTAGTCTTAATGATTTTCATGTCAGTTCAATAGTTAAGGAGGAGCTCGTGGCTAAATAATAACAACCGCTCGGATCGATCTTTAAATTAAACCGTGCTTGCCTAGGTTGGTCTGTGGATGGGTGACCACCCATTACATACCGAGTTTCCTCCGTGCCTCGGAAAGCACGTTAAGCCGTTGGTCCCGGCTGTCATTTGTAGATCTTTGACAGTCGTTAGGTATAGTCAGTGGCCCAAAAAGTCTGACAACCAGTCTTACCAAGGAGTATCGTATTACCCAGTACTAACTGGGTTGTCGAGGTTAGATAGACAGTCACTCCATATAAAATACTGGTATTCAGTAGTTGGGAAAAGGCTAGGCAGATGATGATGTCAGTTCAATAGTTTTGACTAGCGTTGAAAAAGGCAGGACAAATCTCCGTTTCTCTTCGTGACCCAAGGTAAAAGCCTGCCTTTGGGTCACGGGAAGTATCAACTAAGCCAAATTGCCTTGAAAAGGCTGTGAGCACAAATGGACCCCACGGCCTTAGAGCTTCAACCGCAAACGGCTCGAAAATATAGCAACCAATAAGGTTTCCATCAAGGTAGGCAAAATAGATAGACAAATAAGTTTCAATACTAAATTATACAAGTGCATAAATTAAACGTTGGTTATACGTTGGTTATACGTGTGTAACCGAGTGTATAGTTCATGGCTGGAGGCCATTACATCCAGGCATCCACAGGATTAGAACGGTTAAACAGTAGCCAGCCTCATAGGCTGAACTGCGAGATAGCATCACCAAAAAAAAAAAGTGTATAACCAACTTTCAGTCTATTTAAAGCAGATGTGACATAACCGAAGCTGACAATATTTATAGCCGTAGAAGTTCTCCACAATAGTGGTTCAACAGGTAGAGTGTGAACTCGCAAACTGTCGATCGCTGTCACTCCTAGGCAGTGTCACTTGCGATTCTAGCAAAGCTTATTATTCGTGGTACATCCCGTCTCAACAAATATTCTGTGGTGGGTTGAAGGATGGCTTTTATAAGTTATTTATGGTAAGACTAGCGTTTTGCCCGCGGTTAGCTCGCGTTATTTTAGAATTTGACAATCAATTCGGATCGGAGCGAAAGAAACGTGGCGCCATCGATCAACATAAGAACGTTATTGCTGTTTTCCTCGCAGTACTTTTTTTCGGGATGAAAGGTATTCTATGTCCGTTTCTGTACATCTGACAACGTATATGCAAAATTTCAGGACGATTGGTTCAGTGGTTTAGGTGTGAAAAGCTAACAAACAAACTTACTTTCGCATCAACTTACTTTCATATTATATAATAAAGTTAGGATTTAACAAGAACATTCTCATAGTAGACAGTCATCATCTTTATTGTCATTATATAAGCCAACCCACTTGACTGGACTGCCCCCTTGATGTCGTAGTCACAAGCGCGACTGCTAAGCGTGGGGTTCTTGGTTCGATTTCCGAATCGGGTCAAAAATCGCTAGTTATTCTTCAAAAATTGCTAGTTAATCGTTAGTGCTGCGCTTGATAACTCTCCGGTTGTGTAAAATTGCCGTCACATCGGACTATGACAGTAAAGGAGAGTGCACCTGTGCCTGCGCACACACTGCACTATAATATCTCCCGTGCCGATGGCTAATCTCCGCTGAGATTGGCCCCCGTAACCGAAAACGGTCAGGAGGTTATTTTATCAGATAAAATTCGTCTACTGCTGACTATGTATGATATAATCACCACATCGCCTG
Source organism: Lycophotia porphyrea (assembly GCA_950005105.1). NCBI lineage: Eukaryota > Metazoa > Arthropoda > Insecta > Lepidoptera > Noctuidae > Lycophotia > Lycophotia porphyrea. Next base: position 2,373,304 of record OX465392.1, read on the forward strand.
GTCCTATGCTATTTGCGTTCAGCAAATTTCCGTGGATTTCACGAGGTCATCGGTCTACCTTGTGGGAGGTTTTCCAACTCTTCGTCTACGTGCAGGACGTGGACACCACTCCAGAACATAAGCTACGGCTGAGATGAAATATCTATATGTGAATATACAATTCATTTCCATTAGATTACTTATTCAAGTTTGACTTTTAATTACAACGACTGATCAAGTTAGAGCTTAGTTTCAATAAAGTTAGCTTGTTCATACAACAGCGAGCGTACTGTTTAACTATTTATTTCCCGTTTGTGTGTCTCTATTTCCGAAACTTTTATTTGTTTGCATGTGAAATGTACTACGTTATTTATCAGAATTCTAAACGAAACGACTTTCACGAGGGATGTTTCAAATCAAATCAGTTTATTTCAAACATGCTGGACAGAGGTTAATGGAAAACATTTTTTTGAAAAATAAACATATCAAACATGATAATTGTCTGCCGTACAAAAGCACATTCCATGAAATATAAAGTTCCGTTTTGTTAAAGGCAATATCACGTGCAAATAAATAGCATTACAGCTAAAAGCCAAAAAAGCTAAAGCTAAGCTTGCCTACACAGCTTGCCCGTACAGCTTTTTCTATCGTATTGACACAAATTACATCATCAACAGCCTACAACAGTCCACTGTTGAACACAGGCCTCTTCAATCGCCTGCCACTCAACACCATTCTCAGCAACTACCAGCCACCCTGCGAAGATCGTCACTCCACTGTGCCTGAGGGCTTCCCACCTTACGATTACCGATTTGCGGTCTCCACTCAAGAACACGAGTTTGGACATAAACTACATAAAGCTATAGAAAAACGACATAGATGGCGAAACTGTTGTCGTTTTTATGCAGTTACCCTTTTTTTTTCGGATTAGAAATCATCAAATGACTTCTCCCGCTCTGGGTGGAGAGGAAGGGAGTGTCAGACTTGTACTAACTAAAACTCATCCATGTTCCTTCCTTGCCCTTTGTGTTCCAGGGCCGCGGTATCTCTTTCGAACAATCCCGCAGCCCTGTCAGGAATCGGCCCTTGCGGGCCCTCCCTGTTTGCTGACATCTCTTTGAGGCGTGCGTGGAACACGAATTCGCCGACAGTTACCCTTCACGTCGCTGTGGTCTTTCATAGCGAATGGCCTAGCTATACCGCTGCGGTGTGCGTTTGCGGTCGCATTTAGAAGTATACTTTTAGTATCTCTACTAGAAAATGCAATTTTTCAATGTACACCCATAGAGGATAGTTATAACAAAAATGTAACATTGGACCTACATCTTGAACGAGAACCCACCTTCTGTCCCGTTTCTTGAACAACTCCACCTGCATCTTGAAGGACCTGTTCGAAGTCTACTAACGCCAGGTAGCAGATTTCTGACCGAAGCTTATTTAACACGACGAAGAACAAAAATGTTCGAGTTTCGGAGTCTGTAATTATACTCGTTTCATGGCAATAGGCTCGCCCCCTATTACCTGGGTCTTAAACATAACTTGTGAAATTTGGATGTATTATTAGGTACACCTCTGTCTAACCTTTCAGGGATTACAGGCGTGATGTTATGTTAAGCGTACGAATACCTATTTATACTCCTTTCAACCATTTTAAAGTACATACTGCTAACAATAATTGCAACACATTTAAACACAACATATCACGACCCGAGCACGGACTCGACGACAACCCACACCGCAAACGACTTGTGCTCGCATTAGATCGCGTCAGATATGTCAGATTCCATAATAGTTCCTTGTGTACTAGCGTTGACCCGCTGACCTGCATTTAGTTCATATTCTGTTTTAAATTCTAGTTGAACTGGCTTCTCGTGGCACACATAATTAAACTCAGTAAAAAACGGTGAAATCGTAAAGGTGACGCTCCTTAGAGCATTCTGCACCACTTTCTACACTTGCAACTTGTGGGAAAATTATTCGCAAGCGTCGTATAAAGCCCTTCGTGTTTAAATCAATAATGCGTTCCGAAAACTGATGGGGTTGCCATGGCGTTGCAGTGCGTCAGGGATGTTTGCGGCGGCGCGTGTAGATTGTTTCTACACAATTATGAGAAAACGCGCAGCATCGATGGTGGCTCGCGTCATGGCCAACCCTAACAGGGTGCTGGCAATGATTGCTAGTAGAGTGGACTGTCTTTATGTGGCCCACTGCTGTCAGTTACATGTGTCACCGCATCGTGTTGTTTACTAACACTTAGTTTTTAAGCATTTTGCTTGTGTTACTAACCCTATATGAGCCTCCGCTCGAATTAAAGATTTTGAATTTGACGACTGTGAATGCTGTCTTGTGAAAAACATGGGTTAGCAATACAGCCGAAACAATGGTGTGTTCAACGAGAGAAACTATCTAGATTGACAGAAACGAATATCACATGACAGTTACTATTCATATTACTACAAATAACACTTTGTTATATATGGGCAATGTGTGGATACGGCTAGAAATGGTGTGGTTATTGGCATGGCATGTACTTGAAAAGTATAAATGAAGAAGAAGACATTCGGCCACCTACCGTAAATAAATCAAGGTTACAACATGGTGCTGCGGGACTGTTCGAAGCTGCGGGTCTGTTCGAAAGAGATAACGCGGCCCTGGAACACAAAGGGAAAGGAAGGAACATGGAAGGGTTTTAGTCAGTACAAGTCTGACACACCCTTTCGCTCTGCCCAGAGCGGGAGAAATCATTTGATGATTTCCCATCCGAAAAAAAAAGGGTTACAACATGATTATGGTTTTGTCTGTGCTAAGGTCATCATTTATTTATTTAAGTACACATAAAATACTTAACAGTACAATATATTAGCGTAGAAGAGCAGAAAGTACTGCTTATTTCATAAGAATTTTCTTCCAGCAGACCTGCGAGAGGAAAATTGGATCATATCATAATAAGATGTTCCTATATAAGCCACTGATTTCCAGAAAAATCTCATGACAGATAAAGTAATTTTCGTTACACAATCTTTTGAAACATCCTTTCGCAAAAGTTCTACAGCCCAATGCATTACAAAACTTGCAACAAAAAAACAGAACTTCCCTCCATAATCGCATTACCCATCAGAACTCGTGTCAAACTAACATAAACATCACAATGCGTAACAAAAGAGAAGGTAGGAAACAACTAGAGCACTTAATGACCCCCACGCCAACTTTAATAGACACTTTGTTACATTTGCCGACATCACGCGAACCCGCGAAACCCTTTAAAACCGTTTTAATTTTCACTCAGCGATAACCAGTAGGTGGGCATAGTTGATAGCAACAAGTTGAGAATTCAATTAATAATTGCTGATGGTGTTGATGAAGTTGTTCTGGTTGTTGATGTGATAATAGTAAACTGGAACTAGTGTTGCCCAAAATCGGACTTGGTCTTGCGAAAATGCAAGAACAAGACCAAGACTGCAAGATCAAGACCGATTTTGGGCTTTAAACTCGCTAAATCTTAACATTACGTGCTTTGTTTGCGCCTTTATATTTACAGAAGAAAGTAATTACAGACTGGCGGGAACTGTTAAAGGGAAAATCGGTCTTGGTCTTGCATTTTCGCAAGACCAAGACCGATTTTGGGCAACACTAACTGAAACCAAGGAGCAAGGTCAGCGGTTTAGAATGAGTTACGGAATCCGCAAAAATTCAGAAATCCAGCTTGTTACCTAACAGCGAAGATTTACAAATATTAACCCTATATTCTTGTTCGTGTTTAAAAAAATCTGGCCAAGTGCTAGACGGACTCTCCCACGCTGGGTTCCGTACCATAAACCGAAAAAAACACGTTTCTTGTATGGGAGCCCCCTTTTATTATTATTTTTTTTATTTTATCATTTGTTATTATAGTGGCAACAGAAATACTTCATCTGTGAAAATTTCAGCTGTCTTGCCATCGCGGTTCATGAGGTACAGCCTGGTGACAGACAGACAGACAGACGGACAGCGGAGTCATAGTAATAGGGTCCCGTTTTTAACCTTTGGATACGGAACCCTAAAAACAGCCAAGTTTCTCGTAAAACGTACCAAAGTTTTGGGCCGATTCAATATCAATCGCCATGGACACGATTCATCAGTCACTAATAATAATATTTTTAAAAGAGTTACCATGAATTTCTTGTCGGTTCTTCTCCTTTAGAAAATTCCAATCTGATCCTAACACCTACCTATAGACGTTTCAGCCACTGCTACAGTACAATTATTATTTTCCAATGGCAACTCTATTACTATTATAATGTAAAGTGATTATTGAACCACTTCAAATACTTTGTATTTTTCAGCCATTATTTCAATCCTTCGGAACCCGCACACGTAACAGTGTAAACACGTTCACAAGACTTCACAGAACTCGGACATTTATTCTTTTCTAGAAAGAGTGCAAAAACATGTCAACTTCTAAAACTTTATAAAGTTAGGTAGAAACTGTTTCTCGTGATTGGCTAGTTGGGAACTGCTCTAGAATGTTTCTAATCAAGATATCTACGGGGTGTAAACAGACTCATCACGAAGCCGTTAACCAAGCATTATGTACATCAAACTAAGTAACTGTACGCAAAAAATATTGCTGGGAAACGACTTTTTCGCGTTAGGGAAAAATGATGAGAGTATTTTTTTACGATGCGCGCGCACACCGATACCAAAAACCTACATCGTGAAGTAAGCTAGTCAACATACACCCTGAAGTTAGCTTAGTATTATTTTTACCTATACAACCTAACCTCCTAGCTCCAGCAGAAGATTAAAAATAATAACCTAGGCTTGTCAATATCTGACACCAAGCTAACTTCAGGGTGTATATTGAGATAAGGCGACAGATACAATTTTTAAAAGAAGTATAACTTCTAACGCGTGTACATAAGTACACACACACTTTTTTTTTGTTTTAAAAATCACTATTTACGGTAGGACTCAATGTAACGCATTCAAAACATTGTGCTGATGGATGGATTGAATAGTACGGGGGTCGTGAAGGTGTCTTATGTAAAAAACAATACATTAAAAACATATACCTATTTGTATTGATACTACATCGATTGAATATCGGTTTAGTGGTCGCAAACACGACTGCTGAGCATGAAGTCCTGGGTTCGATTCCCGGGTCGGGCAAAGCGTTATTGGATTTTTCCATCAGGAATATCTTAGTAGCAGCCACGGGGCTTAGACTTGCTCCCGATTGATGGCAATAGGCTCGCCCCCTATTACGTGGGACTTAAACATAACTGGCTAAATGTGGGTGTACTATTGGTACACCTTTGCCTAACTCTTAGAGGATTACTGGCGTGATGTTATATTATATACCATCTATGTTATGACATCATAAATCTAAGGAGTGTGTTTGTTTGTTTGAACGCACTGGTTTCTAAAACTACCAGTCGGATTTAATAAAAACTATTTGTTTCTGATAGGCACATCTAGCTAAGACTCCTAGGAGCCGAGGGGTGGGTGAAAATAATAGTAGTTAATATGGCTGCAAGAATAGGTATTCGTTAATCAACAAATTTAATTTTCTAGAAAAAATCACTTACGCCTCTTTATTAAGGCAACGTCTCGGGCTGATGATGTTTATGTGACGGTGTTGAGGACGAAGCGCCGTCAACGTACCAGGAAGAACCGCAGCCCAACGTGCCTATTCGTGCCGCGAAGCCGAACACTCCGGTGTACATCTCCCGCCTACACTACACCACTTCGGCGGAGGACATCGTAGAGTACGTGCGTCAGAAGACCAAGTACGTGGCGAGAGTGCAGCTGCTTGAGTCGCGCCGCAACGTCAACTTTAAGGCGTTCGTGGTGCGAATACCGACGTGCTATCTGCACCTCGTCTTGGAGGAGGACTTTTGGCCGCAGGGAGTTGTGTTCCGTTGCTTCCACGGGCAAGTGCCACATGAACGATGTTTGAACCGAGCATTACCTTTGGTGATATCATGTCATTCCACAGCCGAGTAACTTCAATCAGTTAACAAAAACGAAACATACCTGCAAAAAAAAAACGATACTTGGGATCAAATATTTTTTTCGGATAGAAATATTATTTCCGGATAGGATCTACAATCTCTCCGGCAAGTGTTCATTATTATGGCAATATTATTCTCCCGAGACTATAAATAACACAGGAACAATATGAAAAAACATTTTTAAAACAAGAACCGTTATTTACAAAACAATTTTATTCCAAAATTATCAAGTGAAAACTCCATTTACATCAATTTTAATGAGACAGAACGTATTTCGCAGTGATTTAAGTATATTTTAATTAATTAAATATGTTCTGCGTTTCAGAAAATTTTAATACATAATTGGATAAAAGCCTGTTTTATTCCGTTGTGAATTGACCGTCAGTAAACTTCGTATTTTATATGATTAAGTAAGCTATCTGAAAACTAGTGAAATACATGTAAAGTGTTTATAATTTTATTCTACTTGGTACTGAAAAAGGAAATACATCCAATTTAACGTTTTCTGCGCGTCCTGATGTACTTACAAGTAATAAAGAACGCTACATCATCATCTGCCTAGCCTCTTTCCAACTATGTTGGGGTCGGCTTCCAGTCTAACCGGATGCAGCTGAATACGAGTATTTTACATGGAGCGACTGCCTATCTGACCTCCATAGACCAGTTAGTACTGGGAAATACGATACCCCTTGGTAAGCCTGGTTGTCAGACTTTTTTGGGCCACTGACTACTAACGACTGTCAAAGATCTTTAAATGACAGCCGGGACCAACGGCTTATTGTGCTATCCGAGGCACGGAGGAAACTCGGTATATTATGGGTGGTCACCAATCCACAGACCAACCTAGGCAAGCGTGGCTTAACCCAAAGGTCGACCCGAGCGGCTGTTATTATTTAGCCACGAGCTCTTCTGAAATAAGGGACGCTACAGAATAGCCAAATTTTTGCCAGACCCAATTTAGATTGCCATCAAAATGCTAACAATAGGATCATTATCTAGTTTTTGATCTTGACGTCTTTTGCATATATTTTGACTATTAAGTTTATTGCATGACTACTGTTTTTACAAACATAATATAATCTCTTAAGTGCCTTTTTCTCTGACTGAGGGAGTTAAGCTTTTATCTGGCAGTCCGTATTAGTCCTAGCAGAAGATATTCCAATCGATGGCTGAGGGACTGTTCGAAAGAGATACCGCGGCCTTGGAACACAAAGGGCAAGAAAGGAACATCGATGGGTTTTAGTCAGTACAAGTCTGACATTCCCTTCCGCTCTGCCCAGAGCGGGAGAAGTTATTTGATGATTAAACATGCGAAAAAAAGATATTCCAATCGATCAAAATGTTAGTAATATTTCAATCACAAAATACCTACCATTTTATTACTTTGACCTACTAGAGTCCCTATTTTTAAATGTCTAGACATTTTACAACTGAAATGGTTTTGATTTTGTCAGAAAATTGAAACCTAACTATAAATATGAATATGGCAAGAATAAACTAAGGTTTTAAATGTAATTTTATTAATATAAAAAAAAAACAAGACTGATATAACAGTCTGTCTGTCCGTCTTTTTTCAAAGCCGATTTTTTTTTTAAACTACCGATTCCGACCGATTCAGTTGAAATTTGGTACACAATTTTTTAGTTATTTAAGAAAATAGGCAAAAATTGACTATCCCTCCCCCTAACTCGGAAACTACAGGGCCAAAAATGTTGAAAAAAAAACATTTTTTTTTTTAATAAACGAACTAATCGTTTACAAAAAAACCTATAAGAAATCAACAACTTACGGGAATAAGATGATTAATGTACGGGACCATCTACATACGAGTCGTAATCGCACTTTTTTCCGGTTTTTCTTTATATGCTCCCATGACCGAGCTACTTTGTTTATTAGCCAGATTCGGAAGACAGACGAACGCCATAATTTAAGCTTCGTAATCAAATCCCATTAGCACCTTTTGCATACGGAACCCCAAAAACAGAAAAGCAGCAAGAAGGTAATTGTAATCCATGAACTAGTTATCTACGTTATATCCATCGCCTAGTGGTCGCGAACGCGACTGCTGAGCATGAGGTCCTAGGTTCGATTCCCAGGTCGGCCAAGTGTTATTGGGTTTTTCCATCAGGAATTTCTTAGTAGCAGCCATGGAGTCAGGATTTGTGCCCGGTTTATGGCAATTAGGCTCGTCTCTATTACATGGGACTTAAAAAACATAACTGGCGAAATGTGGGTGTACTATTAGATTAGGTACACCTCTGCCCAACCCTTCCGGGATTACAGGCGTGATGTTATGTTACAATATTGTAAATAGATGTGATAGATCATAGTATTCGCACCCACGCCTCAGTCGCTACGCGTGGGTCGCAGATTGATGTCATTGCGAAAATATATATATACCGGTCAACCATCCGTAATATCCGTAATTTAATCTTCTATAGTCAGGTAGAAGGTCGTGGCTAAAGCCGATCCACCGCGGTTGATCGGCTTTAGCCACGACCGGGTCGATCTTCAAGGTTAAGCCGCTCTTGCCAAGGTTGGTCTGTGGATGGGTGACCATTTACATACCGAGTTTCCTCCGTGCCTCGAAAAGCACTTTAAGCTGTTGGTCCCGGCTGTCATTTGTAGATCTTTGACAGGTAGTCCATGGTCCGAAAGTCTGACAACCAGACTTATCAAGGGCTACCGTATTGCCCAATACCAACTGGGTTGTGGAAGTTAGATAGGCAGTCGCTCCATGTTAAATACTGAAATTCAGCTGCTTCCGGTTAGACTGGGAGCCGACCCCAATATAATTTGGGAAGAGGCTAGGCAGATAAGATGATTAATTTGATTTAATTATATTTTAAATGTTTTGCCCCGTAAGATGTTCCCTTGCAACGAATTCAAATTATGTAAAAAAATATAGACCATTAACGGTGTTAAAGTTAATATAATTATTTATTTAAGAAACTTAGACAAAGTCGTCATGCATCCTGTCTCTTAAATAAATTCTAAAACAAAATAAAGATGACTCAAAACCCACGCATTACATTGTAGAAAAGAATTAATACAGTTTACACAGAGATGACAAATAATTTCTGGTGTGGCCAGCTGGAATATAAACTAAACACTACACTTACTATACTTTATAGTATTTTAATATATATTTATAGTATTTTATATACCCTTGCAGTTAGTATTAAATTAAAATTTATTTGCAGATTTATACACCTACCACTGTTTGTCTCTCCATCACCCAAAGGTTGACTGGTAGAAAATGCCTATGGCTTTAAGTCAGCCTCTGTACTTTGTGCTTGAAGTGTTTAATAAATAAATAAACTGTAGTGGAACGTAGGTTTGTTTGAAGGTACTTACATCCCACGCAAATTAAGCAGTACGGTCACAAGCACCCAATATGTACAGCGTATACACTTAACAAAGTTTTTTTTTATGGTAGAAAAAGGGCTTTTTCGCACATACGATTATCCCTTTACAAATTTTAGCAAATAATACAATCTTTACTTAATCTTAGCGTAGCAGCTAGTCTGTATATTGCTCTAGCTGCGTCAGAAAGTGAGGCAGCCATAACACTGTTGCAGTAACCTATTTCTCTAAGCCTACAATCTAATCTTAATTCATCATCGTGGACACACTCGGTCAATGTGTGATAAACATCATCAACGGAATTATTACGAAAATCCCACTTATCTGTTGTTGATTTTGCCATAAGGTATAAGAACTTATTACTTGGTATGTGTCCGGAACGAAGCCTGAAGGTATGATTCCGAACCTCGCTGCACGCAGCAGTGCTGCCGCGACACTACTGGTCCCCATACAATTTCTATAAGCTTATATGAGATTACATTCCAAGCTAGGAAGTGATGTCGCGACAGCAATGTAGCGGCAGCACTGCTGCGCGTCAGTGTCACCCTACCGGCGCGACAGACTAGTAGTGACGCGTCTGCAGCAAGAGTACCTACGTGAATGTTGACATGTAAATTGACAACAACAGGATGATTTCTCTGATTCAGAAGAGGAACAGTTACTTTCGTCTTCCAAAAGTATAAATAAAAGTTGGTCATCAATCGACATCTTGTCGACTCAAAGTAAACTAACGAATACACAACAACGCATCACCACGGACAGAGTGACACTGCCGCCTTGCTCGGAATCAGCGCGGCAGACAGCACTGTTGGGCAGCACCTTAGTGGCAGCACTGCGGCAACAGCACTGCTGCTTGTTGCCGAGTTCGGAATCATACCTTTAGTGCAATAAAGGTATCACATCTGTTCAACAACTACATAGGTATCTATCCCCAGTTAACAAAGTTTTCTAATGGAAAATCGATTGCAACTTTGATTTAAGACCTGTGCCTAAATAAAGTAAATACCAAAAACAGTGTTAGTAAATAAGACTTAAAACTATTACACTTGTTCACACTTCACGTCTTGTGCTGGTCCAGTGGAACTTGTCCGCGGAAGCGACGGAACACCACGTCCTGCGGCCAAAAGTCTTCCTTCATCACCAGGGGCAGATAACAATTCGGTAGTCGTACCACGAACGCCTTGAAGTTGACGTTGCGGTGCGACTCCAGGAACTGCACCCTCAGAGTGTATAAAATAGGTATTATCTTATCAATAGCAAAACTGTAGAAAATTCAGTATTCAGGAGCCCAAAAGTCTGACAACCAGTTTTACCAAGGGGTATGGTAGTACCCAGGAAAAGGGTTGTGGTAAAATTTTGGTATTTATCTGAATCTGATTAGATGGGAAACCGACCCCAACATAGGGAAAAGCCTATTATTATTGCTCGTCATTGCTCGTCGTACACACTTGTAGCAAAAGTAATTTAGAAGTTACTGGAATTCATGAAAACATTTTTTTCGAACCCAAGCCTTATTCCTAGTTATCTTTTTTTATTTCATAGTCGTACAAGATATATTACACAAAAAATTACTCAGAACTTACACAAAGGGACTAATCAGAATCCATTTCTAAGAAACCTTCTCATAATGTTTGACCTAAATTCCCACTCATGTCTAATGCCGGGGACAGCGTTTCTTGTTAAAGGTTCCATGTAATATTACCATGTTAAATCGGAGTTATAATTACGATGGCTTTAAGCATACGTTCTTAGCTCAATTATTGTAGCAATTAACAGTCAAGTATCATGGTAATTAATAGGTAAGTACTTAATTACTAGATTTTTGTCAATTAAAGCTTTTATGTTTCAGACTGTTCACCTCGAAAGGCCCTTGGCCTTATAATTAACACGTGAATAGAATGTAACAGGAATTTTTTTTAAACAAGACTGTCTTTCCATAACAATAAGACTTATTTTTGAAGTGAAAACTTCTTTAGCAGCGTTGTGCACTTTTTGGGATGGGTAAAAACTGTTAAACTCGCGTCAGATCGTCAGATCTAATCGGCGGTGCAGGGCACTTGCGCGAGTGTGCGTGTAGTTTAAGCTAGATGGCGTTGTTTCACGTTTTTTTTTACGGCAGTGACATCTTTCGTTCTTGCAGAAAGCTATTGAAATTTCTGATATTTAACCTAGATAGCGTTGTTTCAAGTTTTCACTTATGCCGGCCGGCACTCCCGGAGTGCAACCCGTCTTTTTTTTGTGATAAACACAATTAGTTTTACCCATATGAATAAAGGGGTAATATAATGTGGGTAACCATATGAATAAAGACATCATCATCATCATCGGCAACGTCGTTTACCCCACATAGCTGAGTAGGCCTCCTCCCTTTTAAAAAAAAAAATGTAAAAAAAAGTTATTTATAACTAAAAGAGAGAAAGTTAGTTTATAACTTTACTGTAAGTCGGTGTCAAAAAGTCAATCAAACAAACAAAGTCACCGACTTAAGAAAGTAAAGTTATTTTAGCATTTGTAGTTTGTATATGTAGTAGTTGTATATGTATCTATTTTTAAATGTAGTATTACCATGGATCAATTTAACATGTCATCAACTAAATAGGCCAAGAAGAAAAAATACGTTTTATAAAAGATAACTCATAAACTACCTCCACCACCTCAAAAGGTAAAAAAAAGTAACCCTTATAAGATCAGTCTCTTGTCCGTCTGTCTATGTGTCACCACCGATTTTCTCAGGAACGGGTAGACCTAGCAAGTTGAAATGTATCCCAGATACGGAGGTCCCTATTAGGTGTATAAAAATCAAGGTCCTGACTCAACACGATAAAAAGATATGGGCAAATTTAGATTTTCGCGAAAACTTGTAAGTACCCAAAATTTACCTTTTTTTTTACGGATGGGAAATCATCAAATGACTTCTCCCGCTCTGGGCAGAGCGGAAGGGAGTGTCAGACTTGTACTGACTAAAACCCATCCATGTTCCTTCCTTGCCCTTTGTGTTCCAGAGCCGCGGTATCTCTTTCGAACAGCCCGCAGTCCACCAAAATTTACCTTAACATTTAACTTTCTTTTTTCAACTTTTTATAAGACCTTGCTTTTAAGCAAAATTGACAATTCTAGGTCAACCGGAAGTACCCTATAGGTTTTGGGTCGAAAATCTAAAGGGTCGAAATAGTAGTTCGCGTTTACCTAGAATCACGTTTGGCAAGAAGCAATATCTTACAGCACATGTAAAGGAAAAAATCTGAAAACCCGCAAATATGTAGTTTAATAACAAAATTCCTACAAGTTATTACGGAAACCTCGGTGCACGAGTCCAACTCGCACTTGACGGTGTTTTTTCTTATCTAACTACTATAATATTATCTAAGGCTACTGATCCGTAAAAAAAAAAAAAAAAAAGGCTACTGATTTTTAACAAGAAAATCGACTTTATTTGTTGGTAAGAAAGGTTTCTAATTAATTATGTACATATTTTCTTAAGGCTTTCAATTAAAAGGAAATGCTCTGCTTAGAATGCATTAGATCCCGGATATATGCGATGTTCCCGTGGGATGATCTAATAACTACAATTTTTTTTCCCTGTCTTATTGGCGACCTAATGTACTAGGTCAGCATAAATTCAAGATGTTGTTTTTTCAAACGAGGTAGGTAGGTAGGTAGGAAGTTAGGTAGGTAAGGTAGGGTAGGGTAGATAGAGTAGTAAAAAGTAAAAGGAGGTAATAGGTAAAGTCAGTAATAGGTAAGGTCAGTATAAATTCAAGGTTATATACAAAGTTATTCACTGCGGGTGACACCGCGGGCCCAGCTAGCGTTACATAATACTCAAACTGTGAAAAGTGATAGACTCAACGAAAACTATAATTAAGATACAGCCTCTATTTCCCAACAGTAATTGCAATTGCAATCAAGCCCACTTGCTGTGGTTTGCACAGTAACTGCAATACAAGCAAGCACAATCACAAAGCTGGCTCCTAGTCCGAAATTACTTCGATAACATGATTACTCGAGGTCCTACAAAACCCATTCAGCAACTATTATCAAATCTACTACAGTTCTTACACTATACGAGCGTTAACCATTGCAATTTGCACCTTATGGCTATTACATAAGCGCGTTCGTAGATTGCAATGATTGTAAGGAAATGTTCCGCACTGGTTCGGGTCGGTCCATGGGTCAAAGCAAGTGCCGACCAGAAAACTGCACTTGGGATCTACCACCATTGAATCGTGTTCTCTTCGGCTCTGCACTCTTAAGCTAAGTTTCCCCATAAAAATTACGCCGACCCAGTTAATTGAGTGACACGCCTAAAACTAGCAGTCATCTATAAATGGACTGAAGTAAAATTATTAAGTACTTCATAGAGAAATAAGTTAATAAGAACTTATTTCTCTATGAAGTACTTAATAATTTTAAAATTAGAGGACATACATTCAAGGCCCACAGGACAGTCCTGATAAGTAGACGAGAAGCTCCTCAGATGACCTGCAGAATGCCATGTACAAAAAAGGGGACTTTCGGGATACCTTCTACTTTTTCCTGAACGTATAATCTACACAAGTACACACATATTGGATTTGGCCTCGTGAAGTGAAGCACCTCTCACTGCTTTGATACTAATTGTACATCTAGAACAAAGCTTTGAGCCACTAGTTTTTCTTCTAATTCATTAGCACGCTCAAACGACAAAGATTAACGACATTGCTGTACAATGCAGGGGAAGCGAATTAAACAATTCCAATTTATCTGGCTCGAATACCAGCTAGTTGGGTGAGGTAGCAAAATAGCTAATTGTTCAACTTTACTAATTAAAATAAAGTTGGAAGCTGGATATCATTCAGCGTTCGATATTGTGCATTGCTAATTAAAAGATGTGAAGTTATTGGTTCCGTATTGTTTGCCAATCTAGTTTTTTTTTGTTCCAGGAACTCTGCTGTTTGCCTGTAGTTTTAGGGTTAAAGACAGCGCCAGAAAAGTTCCTAGGCAAAGGTATGTAATCTAAAAATGATTGACTAAAACGCACGTCTCCGTCGTTACCATTTGGCTTACGACCTTCTCACTCAAGCGAGCGTGTCTTAAGACTGCTACTTCTGAAAAAATCATCATCATTCCCCTTATCCCTTTATTTGGCGCCGGCGCAAAATGTCTTATTCTTCCATACTTCTCTATTACTCGTCATCTCATCAGCCACCTCTTTTCTTGCCATATCATCCTTTACACAGTCCATCCATTGTTTCTTAGGTCTTCTTCTAGTCTTATACTCATCCATATTTATATTAATACTTTCCTCACGACATTTTCCTCATTTTTCCGCATCACATGCCATACCACACACCTTTACCTTTTCTGCTTCAGAGAAAATGCACTTCGTAAACAATGGGTGCTTACCATGGCTCCTGGAAAGGCTGATCGTGGTATAATTGAACGAGCGTTCGACAAACGTATTCGATTTCAAAATGCTGCTCATATCACATAGCAAACAGCCCGTTCTACAGAAACCCTTTGTCACTATTTATGAGACACCATCAAGAATAAGGGATGGGTTATTTAAAGGCCACCACAACAACAACCACCCGTCCACATCATAACCCTTATTACGACACTCGTGGGGAAAAGTAGGGTGTTCTATTTATATCCACATGTCCTAAGGTTTATATCCCGATTCCCCCATAAACGCAAGGCAAACAGTTATTAGAATTAACGTAGGTGCGACGTAATTTAAAGGTTGTAACACAATTCCATTATCCACGAGGGAAAACTATGTTTAAACAAAGTTGTTAGGCAAACTATTATGGAAGTTTTATTAGCCTCGCTTATTAATGGACTTCGAAAGTTCTAAATAAAAGGTAAGCAATGATATGATCATTATGTTCGCCTGCTTTTCTGTAATAAACTGTTGTAACTGCTGCTGCTGCTGCTGCTGCTGCTGTTGTAACTGTTGTAACTGTTGTGTGTTGTTGTTGTTGACTGTTGTGTGTTGTGAAATTTCAAGCGAAAATGGTAAGCGTTTTTTTCTGTTGTAAAATTAAACGTGGTAAATGAAGATAGATGGAATGAAACTATGTATATTGTCAAACTGAAAATATAAAGTAAACCCTCCCTCTATTTAATTAGATAAGTTAATTGAACCACATGCTATGATCCTAAACTCCAACTACAAGTACACTACACTTCATACCTATAGTATTATCACTGTATCATTCCAACATTGTAAACGACAGATATTTTTACAAGAGTAACCAGGAAGCTTCCTGCTACTTTTTTTTTGTATAGAAAACGACTATTACGATGCGCACACCTGGCTTCTAATGCGCCCATGTCGGTTTTTAATAAACTATGGATTTGCATCCTAACCGTGCTTTTTCACGAACAACACCAATAAAATACTGTGTGGGTTGGCATGTATCCGAAGCCATCTTTTTTGGAGTGCTGTACAATAAAACTCCACTAAAACGTTTCATTCTTTAAGTCATGCCGGCATTATAAATTATCCTCACTACACATTTACGAGCGTTGACGTGCTGCATCTGCAGTTGAGGTCACCCAATAACAGAAATTGTTCCCTAACACATAAATTCGCCAATTTATGCGATTCACATACCATACCGTACGTACTATTCAAGCGATAACCCGATTGATAAGCATATAAAAGCTTTTTTACACACATTTTTATGTAAAACGAATCCAATCTGATATTTTATTTATTTTTGTATCTGAAATCCCATTTTCCAGCTTCATAAATGTAGATACTGCTGTTTTGGGAAACTTTTAGTAAACTAGTTTGTATGAAAATGTTACTGAAATTGTTTTGAATTTTTAAACGTCATTAAAAGGCCCGAATCACAAACGTTGAGCGGACTTATTAATAATTGAACATGTGTACTTGACGAATGTATCGCGTCCGACCTGTTTCACAGGTATGCTGATATTAGGTATACACTGATATAGGTACCTACATTTTTGATTACCAAGCACGGCCGTTTCTACATACTTATAAAATATGGTGTTAAAAAATTAAGTTTAAGAATTTCGTGTGGGCATTGTACTCTTATCAACAACTTCTACTATGGGACGAAGGCTGAAATCGCGAAAAATACATTTTATTGAGTTACATGTGCATAAATGTATGAAACAGTTGATTTTTTTAATGGCCTGTTGGTCTAGTGGTTAGTGACCCTAACTGCTAGGACGTAGGTCGTGGGTTCGATTCCCACACAGGACAAATCTTTGTGCGATGAGTACGATTATTTGTTCTGTATCTGGGTGTATAATTTATCTATAATATGTATGTATTTAGAAATATATAAGTATGTTTATCAGTTGTCTGGTTGCCATAGTACAGGCTCTGCCTAGTTTGGGGATCAGATGGCGGTGTGTTGGTTGTCCCAAGATATTATTATTATTATTATTTATTTTTCGCGATTTCAGTGTTCGTCTCATAGTAAAAGTTGTTGATAACAATAAGTACAATGCCCACACTAAACTCTTGAAGTTATTTTTTTAACACCTTACATATATATTGGCGAGCGGAGTTCAAAAGCATTTTGTAAAAACAGGGGTCAGTTTCTGGGGTGGTTTCTGCTTTTACAAAATGCTTTTAAATCGGAACGAAGTGTAACTAAATCGTTCTATCTAAATTATTGACCATTTCGTTCAACATACCATACAACGCAACATACCTATAATATGGTATGAAGAACAGGGTGTGAGCATCCTCCGACCAGACGAGTGTTGTGTCTGGTGGGCCACGGCCCGACAGTTGCTGTCGGGTTTTGGTATATTATGTCACTAGCCCTCTCGGCTTCGCACGGGTGGACCACTTTTTTTTCATATAACCTATGACACTCACAAATAATTTGGCTTTCTATTGGTAAAAGATTTTTTTTAAATCGGTTTTGTAGATCCAGGGATTACCCTCAACAACATTACAAACTCACAAACTTTACCTCTTTATAATATATTTGTATAGTACAGATTAATTACGGATGACTTTAATAGCGCGATTCAAAATTGGATGTTTCAATTTGTTTGTATATTATGTTTGTTTGTTTGTAAATAGAATATAGATCAAAAGACAAGGAAGTTAAACCTAGCATAAGAAAAGACATAAGAAATTATAATAACACAATAGTACAAAATGCATTAGAAAAGAACCGCTCCCTAAAAATAGCCAAGCAAGGAATACAAAACAAAAAATCGTGCATTACAAATCTAAAAGACAGCAACGGCAATAAACAAGTCAATAGAGACAAAATTCTAGACATATGCACAACATTTTATAAATCCCCATACTCCGATAGACCCCAAATACCAGATAATAGCTATTTCTGTCCAGATACCATCCCACCCATTTCTGGAGGCGAAGTCCATTTTGCACTAAATAAAATGAAGAACAACAGGTCATGTGGTGAAGATTGTGTTAGCACTGATGCCCTGAAAATCGGTGAACCAACACTTCTTCCACACATCACAAACGTTTTCAACGATATTCTTCGTTCGGGTGTTTTACCTATAAACTTCTGTCATTCGAATATCATTTTGCTGCATAAAAAGGGAGACAAATCAGACATCAATAATTATAGACCCATTAGTCTGATCTCCCATGTCTATAAAATTTTCATAAAAGTAATAGAAAATCGCATAGCTGGAGAACTAGACAAGCAACAACCTCCCGAGCAAGCAGGCTTCCGTCCTGGACTTTCTACCACCGACCACTTGCACACAATCAATCAGATTTTAGAAAAATATCTTGAATTTAACATCTCGCTTTACCTTGCATTTGTGGACTACTCGAAAGCATACGATAGTATCACACACTCTGCCATCTTTAACGCTCTTAGGAAACAAAATGTAGAATCAAATTATATAAGCCTTATACAGAATATTTATAGCAGCAGTACAGCAGCTATAAAATTAGAACGGGTAGGTCCGAAATTCAAAATTCTCAAGGGAGTCAAACAGGGCGACCTGCTATCTCCAAAGCTATTTACCAGTACCCTAGAAGAAGTGTTTAGAACGTTGCCGACCGCCTGGGAAGAGAGAGGTATTTGTCTCGGCGAGGCGAGGTTAACAAATCTGCGCTTCGCTGATGACATCCTCTTCTCCTCGTCAGCTGCGGAAATGGAAGCGATGCTTCAAGAGCTAAGCAATGCAAGCCTTGAGGTTGGACTAAAGATGAACATGTCAAAGACTAAGCTCATGACCAACAGCTCACCGATCAACGTGCACATAGACGGGGAGAAAATACACTATGTCCAAGAATACATCTACCTAGGCCAAGTAGTCTCTTTCCAGGCGAGACAAGATAAAGAATTTGCAAGACGCACGGAAAACGCCTGGAAACCGGCATATCACAAAACTGGAGGTCGCGGCAGACCGCGGAGAAGATGGCGGGACGCCTTGGATGGCTTTCTCGGTAATTGGCAAGAAGAGGCACAACAAGAGGAAAAGTGGAAGGAATGGGGGGAGGCCTTTGCCCAGGAGTGGGACAGCTCAGGCTAACTAAAAAAAAAAAAAATTTGTTTGTTGTTTCTTTCTTAGTTTCATAAATCTATAGTACTTTTTCTACTTTGTTGCTGTAACTACAGCTATTTTCCATTTGCAAAAAATCATTAGGAGGATAAAAATATAACCTTCTTGAAAACTTAAGCATCAGCCAACAATATGTCAGAAATAAAACAATACTTGGCACGCGTCAATGTCAATTTTCCTTGAAAAGTTTTTCTTTGTTCATTACCCTCTTGTTGCTCTCTCGAGACAAAAACTAGATGAAAATCAAGATTCCCTCTATCTATCCTAAAACAGATACTCAACACCACCAGTTTTCAAATAATCAATACATGTTTAGGGTATGCTGACGTGTGCTGCATACGTAAGCATTAATTTAGCTCAAGATGGTAGAAACAGTGTGTTGACATCGACTCGAACGTGTACAAGCTGTTACTTCGTTTTATGACATCGTAACTCTGGACATTAGTGTCAATTACTTCAGACTCATCCTTTTGGTGAGTAAAGCTGTTGTTTAAATGTTAAAGGAAGCTTAGAATGGGGCCTTTGCAAATTAGGGTAATTACGTTCTGGTTTGAGTACAGAATGTACTTTAAACTGAGGTTGTAAAAGTGGGTGAATCCCTGGCACAAAACCTGGGAACATCGTTCTTGCCATCCTTAAACAGCTTCAAAATTTAATTAAGCACGTCTGGTGTAGCTTTAAACTGTTTAGCACCAAAAATGTTGGTATTTTGACATGGTGTTGGTATATTGACAAGAAATAAAAAGAGTATCTTTAAAACTAACATATCATCACGCCTGTTACACCCGAAAGGTTGGGAAGAGGTGTACCTAATAGTACCCCCACATTTCTCCAGTTATGGCTAAGTCCAATGTAATGGGGGCGAGCCTATTGCCATTAACCGGGTACAAAACCAGTCGTTGCTGCTACTGAGAAAAACTAAAAAACACTTTATCCCGACCTGGATCTCGAAACCAGGACCAGAGCTTAGCAGTTGCATTTACTACCATTAGATCAACGAGGCAGTCAGACTCTTAAAACTTAAGGTGGTTGCGTCAGGGTAGCCCGCGAAATTCAAATTTTCTTACGTTTTTTGCAATTTGTAGGTCATATTATTTGAATAGGATTACATGAACTTAGAGCGTTGTATTGATGATTTTCATGATTGTAATTCTGTAACTACATACGTATTACTGGCACGACTAATTTTTCATTAACGTACAACCTGACACTGTCCTGCAAATTACAAAAAACGTGAGAAAATTTGAATTTCACGGGCTACCCTGACGCAGCATCAATAAAAATATAATATAATGTACAGGGTGTAAACGGACTCTTCACGAAGCCGTCAACCAAGCATTCTGTACATCAAACTAAGTAACTTTACGCAAAAATTATTGCTGGGAAACGATTTTTTTTGGGGTAAAAAATCACTTTTTACGGTAGGACTCAATGTAACGCATTCGAAACTTTGTGCTGTTTGTGATGGATGGATTGAATAGTATGGGGGTCTTGAATGTGTCTTAATTAAAAGAAATGCATTAAAAACATGTATTAAAAAAAAAAAACTTGTGAAAAAGTTGTAACTTTGGTGTATTCCCGTTGTCCCCTTAGGCCATGACCCCGTCAAAGGGGACAATGGGAATTTAATAAAATAATTAAAATTACTTCCCGTTGTCCCCGTACGCTGTCCCCGTTAATTTCTTGTAATATAGGTATGCTTTTCAAATCATGCTCGTAGTCCCGTTGAGTTAATGACCCCCAACATCTCCGTAACTAAGGACATAATACAGATTCCAGAAACATGACTAACAATCATATAGGTAAAGACTACTATAGCCTATCAAGTTGTCAATCTTCGAATAATCCTCTTAACAGGATATAAACTGAACCTTAACAGGCATTAAATATGGAGATCCTTTGACTGCAAGGTGGCTTTAATTACAAAAGATTATCTAACCGCTAGCCTTTTATTGCTTCGACCTATGTCTTTACGAATTAACACCAATTGAAGTGTCAAATGCTTTTAACCGAGCAATTTATGGAATTGCCGCGAAGACTGGCCCAGATAAGACCGACTGCAAAATACCGATGTGAAGTGTAATGTCCTTTTTATAGGGCAATAATTGAAAGGAAAACTAGATCTACCTGTTTTTGTTTAGACACAATTTTAATATGTTCAATTCAATTTCATTTTTTTTCTCTTCACAATAATGGTTTCCTTAAAGATTAATGTATTTGTCACATGTTATATTCCACCATTGGAAGAGACTGGTGCCTGAAGTACGCTTTTGAACAAGCTTGTGTTACAGGTCACCAGGTGTATCCGTGATTAATGATTGATGATGTTGTAGCTCGATTCCAACATTTCAACACTCAGAGTCCAGTTGTATTATATATTTAGTAGAGATCAATAACCTATCTTCGTACTTAATAATTTACCTTACCAACAATCCTTACCAGTCCACAGTTGGACTTAACCGTCTCGAATAGCACGCCAATAGCCTCCATCTTCTGCCACTCTCATTCATCCATTACCAGGTTGTATTTACAGCATAACCCAACTTCTGAATCACTCCGTACCCGGAATTTAAATCTCTTAAACATTCGAGACTCGATTAGTTCAATAGCTATAGAAATTGGGCAAAGTTTCACTCACAAGTTGTATCGGTAAGTTTGTGAATAAGTAGTGAAACTAGCTTTGTAACTTAACTTTATTTGAAAGTAACTTTTGAAGTCGCAGCGAATTGCCGCCTTTTAACACATTTTACCCATAATATGTGGCTTCAAATAGTTTTACGTTTGTACTTTCAGGGTATATTGTGGATATATGTAGAAGATTTTGCCTAATGATGTTTAAAACGCGAAATAGTAAGGGAGATCTTTGTATGAGAAGAGGAACTTTGTTTTATAATTATATTAATCATTATTTGATTCTCAGTTATAAGTTTATCTATCGTCATTTTTGTCATCACGAAAACATGAAGTCATCAAAATAGGATTAAAAGTATTTGGATAGGAACCAAAAGTTAACTAGGAATCTTATTCATATTGAAGTAAAGAATATTCGTTGAGTGTCTGTCACACTCAACGAATATTCTTTAACCTTAATTTTTTTTTTATTGCCATCATCGATTTAAAGCCTACATAATTTATGTTGACAAATTTTCTTACATCAAGTAAATTATCACATAGAATAGCCACCAATTATAATAATTATGTAGGTATTAAGATACATAAAATAGGTTTCTCCGGAACTCAGTTTAAACAAAGCCACCACTAAAGTTCCAGGTTTTAATCCCACCTGCTCTTGAACGTTCACTACAAAGAACGGCAGATTATCTAGTTAACAGCAGAACGCACTTCAGGCTTATTACAGGCTCCAAACCTAGATACAGCACTTCGCTTTAATAAATTCAATTTCCGTTACACGTAGCCACACAGCTCTATTTCATTGTGGATTACGCTAAACAACTACTGAATGGAGTTGCGACTTAACCCTGAAACCTTCACAGAACTACATACATTACCCTCCTGAAAATAAAGTGGATACTCCTGTGGATGTATTTGTTAAGTTCAACATCCTGTGTGGTCGACTGTGAAAGTAAATTCCGACAAATTTAGGGAATGCGTGTAATGAATCTCGGAGATCTTCTTGATAACAATATGCATGAATATTTGGCTTACAAAACAGTTCTGTTATGTAAGCTAGCAAGTGCGTCTGACTAAATAAGACTGTGCAGACTTCCGAATTGCTTCAAGTGAATAAAATGTAATTAATTTTATTTAAATTACGTTTAATTTGAACAAAGAGGTTGCTGCTAACCGAAATGTGTCTGCTTCGTGGGCAATGCTCTTCTTAGCATCCAAATTGTTTGTAAAATCCATCCAATTTGCTATGATGGAGTAATTTTGTCTGTTTAAAACTTACCGTATATACCAGCCATATAAAGCTGTAGCCAATCGAATTGTAATAAAAAAAGTATGGTGCAGAGGCTTACATGAGCTCAAGGTGGTGTGCATTTTAACAATTCTGGGAATAGGTACGATCTTCTAGTAATAAATACCTTCTTGAATTCATGCCCGCCTAGTACTGTTCGTATGGTTACTGCCTATAACTAGCACAACTGTACTAACACTATTCGATCCCATGCATTGTTCTTGAGTAATTTATTACTCAAAAATACGTTGGGGCCAACGGAAACAATTTTTAATCATTTTAATCAGTTCCCGCTAGCCCCACGTGTCCCAGTGGAGACAAGGGCGGTGGGGTCAACGGGAATATACCGTTCGCCTGTAAGTAAAATGCGATTTTTCAATCAAAACATACAAAAGTGATGTGAAAAGGATGATATCAAAGCGGTACAGCCATTCTAGGAATAAGGAAAGCAGGCATTTCTCAAAGGTAGAAAAACAACGTCCGATTTCCAAAATTTCGCGTTATCATCATCGGTCCACCTAGTGGGAGGCCTCTCAAAGAATATCCTATTGTGTTAATAGGATTCGCAGAGTGTCTGATGCGCAAACGATTTGTACTTATTTTTAGTGTGAGTTTAAGTTAGAAAGAGATATTCTTTGAGAGGACTCCCACTAGGTGGACCGATGACCTGGTGAAGGTTACGGGGATCTGCTGCATGCGAGACGCACGGGACCTATGCGGCGACATTTTGGTCAGGGGTATTTCCAGCAGTGGACGTCTTTCGGCTGAAATGATTATGATGATGATGAATTATGTATTGTATCCATATTATTGTCTAAGCCATTAGTAGATCTTTGAAGGTAGTTACAAGTAGTCAGTGGCCCGGAAGTCTGACAACCATTCTCACCAAGGATACCGTACTACCCAGTACTAACTGGGTTGTGGAGGTCAGATAGGCAGTCGCTCTATGTAAATTACTGGTATTGAGCTGTATCCAGTAAGACTCGAAGCCGACCCCAATGAATTTGTGGAAATGACAAGGCAGATAATGATTGTCTAAGCCAGTAACGACCTTTTCAATACTTGTCCTCTCATACTATCTACACGGTTCATCGCATTTTTTCCGGTAACATATCTCAGTACGCCATAGTCCATAAATTGTAAGCAGCATAAATACCTGTTTCAAGGCAGACGAAACCACGGGCCGGGTGATGTATGAATTGATCTTGTGTAGTGGAGTGAGAGTCTATGGTACGTGCTTTGCGGTGGCTAAGTAATTATTAAGTCAAGCAACTAGCAGAGAGCCACAGGGCAGGGAAATGCAGTGGGAACATATTTTATGTTAACAAAAATTAAAGATGGCAAACAGCTTGTGCAATTACGCAATTACACACTTGGTCGTTTGCCCGAAGTCAATAGACGAAATTGAATTCGGGCGAACGACCAAGTGTAAATAAACGCATGAACTCGTTCGGCGTTATCGTTTGTTTTTTTTTTTTGTAATTGTAAGCTTTTGTTCCATTGCGATGACTAGGGTCTTAAACGCATTAGGTACCCGAATTCGGGTAAAGTCATTCAAACATACGGGCAAACGATTAAGTGTAATTCAGCCACTATACTCAACATCTGAAGAAAACTTTTGAGAAGCCTACGACCTGTGGTCCACATTAGCTATGGATCAAAAAAATAGGAAGTTATGGGGAGTGGCCTTTGCCCAGTAGTGGGAGGACGCAGTCTACACAGTAACAGAAGCTATCGGGTTCACAATTACAAACCTTACTAAACATATTTACGTTAACTTATAAACTTCTCATATTAAATTATGATAATAATAATTCTTTAAGAGTACATACATTAAGGATTAACTCGCATTTCAAGATTCATACGCGAGAGAGCTACGCCAAAATCCTACTGCTTATTTCTACTCTGTGTACCCAAGGTTAGCGCACACCAAATTATTCACAACGAAAGTCCAATTTATTATTAACGTTGGACAGGTTTATCCGTAAATAACTTTCGATTGAGACTCAAGTTTGCAATTTAGTATACAGTTATTGTACTAAAACACAACTCAAAATGTTAGAAAATTATTAGCACATTGTGAATTGTCGACGCTCAAGGACTTTCAGTTTTGTTTTGTACAGGAAATTAATTTTTTTCAAACCTTATAAGTAATGAAGGAAGATTTTTATAATTGATTAGGAATATAAGGAAATTGGTGATTGGGTAGAGCGTCATTAATAATATGAGTGCTTCATTGTGACATTTCCTACCTGGCGGCCTACCATGACGTCTAATAGCAGTATTGTGTTAATCTTATTCCAGAGTGGGAAAGAGACGGCGTTAGATGTCCTCTATAGCTACATCTCATTCCCACACTGAAGTGACATTAAAACAATGCTGCTTTAAAACGTCATGGTAACTCCCTTTTTTGTAGGAGTGTCAGGCTTGTACTGACTAAAACCCATCCATGTTCCTTCCTTGCCCTTTGTGTTCCAAGGCCGCGGTATCTCTTTCGACCACTCTCGCAGCCCCGGCAGGTATCGACCCTTGCGGGCCCCTCCCTGTTTGCCGACATCTCTGTGAGAAGCGCGTGGAACACGAACGCGCCGCCGACACGGCCTGTCGTCATAAGACGGACGAACGGCGAGCTAGCCCATTACTCACCGTCTACAGGTCCGCGCCTACGGTGGCCGGAAGCCACCACGTGGCTTCGACGCCAGGGGCCTCTCCCGCGGTGGCTGGGACGTGAGGTTCTCTCCCTCTCACGTTCCGCCACGTCCTTCGCTAGCATGATTGCTTCGCTAAAGGGGGTGACGGCGTCCCATTCCCTCTCGCTCCGGATTATATCAGGGCCGGATGCGATAGGTCGCCGCCACTGAACGCCGCTACGAGGACACGGCGCGGTGCTCCGCCCAAGCGGGGCAGACCTCCACGGTGTGCTCCACCGTGTCCTCTAGGAATGGTATCTCACCTGGGGTTAAGTTATCGATAAAAAAACGACTATAATTTTATTAATTTTATGCTAATTAATCCAGACAAAAAGGGGAATCCAACAATGAATCCTAATAAATTGCCTAAATTTGACTTTTACGTTCGTAAAACAAAAAAATACATGGATACGTATGCCAAAATAAAGCAAACATTAAAACCACAAATACAGAAACAACAAATCAAAACTCACTCGCATCACTAATCCAACAACAATGTTATCTTTAAAAAAACAAAACAGAGCCCGAATGGTCTCAAAATCCCGAGCGATGTATGCAAATTAGTTCGGCAACTTCTACCGGCTCCCGCGGGCCTGACCGGTCCACTGAATTCATCCGTGCTTTATTTAAACGTGCCTCGTCAAGGTGAGTTTGAAACGACTAAAGTTTCACCACTCAAATATCAACTTTACCTCACCTGGTGTAAAGTTAAGAATCGACTGTGTCAACGTGAAGTAGTTTACCATATTTATAGCAATATAATAGAACCTTTAAGGTTTCCCAGATTTAAAGCCTACCCTAGAATGCTTTTTAAGTTCGTCGTAGTATCATCTGTTGGGTTATTTTAGCCTTTTTGTTAATCGATTTTACCCTTTCAATGAATCGCCTTACCGTTCCCTAGTTTATTACAAAAGTATAAGCCTTATAATAAGCCTTTTTCAACAAGAAAAACCACTGGTTCATTTATTTTTCGATGTTTACATATGAAACCTTGAATAGGGTATTATCGTCATTATAGCCCGATATTAAATGAAATCTTTATTGAACTTACATGATGACATCATCACGCGATCATGGCGCAAGCAACAGATTCAAAATAGCTGGAGCTCACAATATTTGAAAATCATGGAAGATATTCCGTAAGTGACAATTTAGTTATAAACCGTGGAAGCTTAAAACAGTATTTGAAATCTTTATTGTCCATATAAAGGGTGTAAACAGACTCTTAACGAAGATGAAAGGCACTTGTTTTCCCTCATTCATATCATTTTTTTGTTCTACACCATACCTGGGAACCTTCTAGTTACAGCGATATTAGGGGCCAAATTTTCAATTTTTTCAAAAGTTTTTTTTAAATACATGTTTTGATGTAAGATTTTTACGTTAAACACCTCCAGGACCCCCTTACTTCAATCCATCCATCAGCACAATATTTTGAGTGCGTTACATTGAGTCCTACAGTACATAAAACGTGATTTTACAGCCCAAAAAAAGAAGTAATAAACATACACTTAACACTGCCTTGTATATAGAACATTCACATTACACACAAACACTGGCCCCAGAGGCAACGGACTAGGTAATCGGCGTGTGGCTGGACTGCCACGGCTGTTGTTCAATGCTCGTACCGCGGCCATCAAAGAGTTGGCCGATCGATGTATGACGGTGCGTGCGGAGGCACTCTCTGATGGTTATAGGCCTCCATTATTTTCTGCCATACTTCTTAATATTGAAAATGGAATGAATCATGGTATATCTAAATCAAAACACTTACACAATTACGTTAGCGTAACTTAAAACGAAGACTTTTTTCTCCATTACACTCCAAAACTTGAACAGAACATCAAAATCGTGGTTCTCTTAATTTTTAGCCCCTCAGCGAACCCGATATGATCTTCTTTATAGCCAGATAAGGGTAAATAAAGTCAGCATAATGCATCAAAGGGCACAAAAGCAATTGTTTCTCGACAAGAAATAGGTTACCTAATTATCGCTTAATGAGAATTTGGCCCAGATCTCAGTCTGAGCCGATAAAGACTGAATGTCAAGGAGATTAGGATTTACTTTTAGATTGCGTCTTAATGAAAGTAATTTTAGATAATATGTCCCTATTAAGGGTATTTTATTGTGAATAAGTTTTGTTTTCGTTAATAGAATTCTGGCGCTACTTCGAGTTAAATTTCTATTTGAAAAGATAAGAGGATTTCTTTTTGACTTCTAAATATTATAAAATATATAAAGTTGTATTAAAACTGGTCGTTCGCCAGTTGGTTTCGATTCTGTCAAATTAACATGGAACAGTTCAGTAAAGAAATTCCCTCTAATTTTTCTACATCTCCCTAGCCTTTTCCCAAGAATTTGTGGTCTGCTTCCAGTCTAACCAGATGCTGCTAAACACGTGTACATATTTTACATGTAGCGGCTGATTATTATCTGACCTTAACAGCCCAGTAACTAAGTAACTATGGTTGATTTTCCCGAAAAGAAAAATCACCCAATTATCAAAAGTTAAAATAAAAATAATCTGGTGCCTCTATACAAAAATTGCAAATTTAGCATAAAGACATTGAACAACTTTCAAAATGATCAACCGCCGTTCTACACACCCCGATATAAAAGAGAGTAAAGTATGTTTTTCTACGTAAAAGCTGGTCTCCTCTCAGTGCAGAAAGCTGTGCAAACATCATACTCAAACAAAACATTCTGTACATACTGAGAATTCCCAGATGGCGGTAAAGTAGCTAACTGTGACGTGTACTCCAATAGCGGGTGATTTATACCCTGCTACCTCCTATAGTGTTGGGAATTAGAAGAATATTAAATGGCATGGGAATTTAATTCGTTTGGTGAGATTGCTATTACAAACGACATGGTGTTAAGTGTACCTCCGGTGCAAGCCAGGTATTTAGCCTGGAAACTTGAGGGGTGTAGGCATCCTATATTCTCTGGCATATTTACCAGTTCTGTGCATTCTTCATTCGGATGTTTCCCGCGAATTGTTAGTATTTTAGGCCTTTCATACTTATAAGAGGTCCTAGGTTATAATGTGATTTAATATACCTACTGTCTTTTTAATGAAATACTGCCTGCCGCGACTGTATCGTTCGTCTAGTTACTCTGCTGTGAATGAGGTTATGATTTCGGTTCCCAGGATGGGCAATGTGTTATTGGGTTTTTCCATCAGGAATTTCTCAGTAGCAACCCGCAGTCTGGATTCGTTTGTTGGGAGGCAAAAGGCCTAAAACTTGGATCTTTAACATAACTGGTGAAAATGTAGGTACTATATAGTTTTACCTAGGCGGAGCTCGTGGCTAATAACAGCCACTCGGGTCGATCTTTAGGTTAAGCCGTGCTTGCCTAGGTTGGTCTGCGGATGGGTGACCACCCATTACATACCGAGTTTCCTCCGTGCCTCGGAAAGCGCGTTTAACCGTTGGTCCCGGCTGTCATTTGTAGATCTTTGACAGTCGTTACGTAGTCAGTGGCCCAAAAAGTCTGACAATCAGTCTTACTAAGGGGTATCGTATTATCCAGTAATAACTGGATTGTGGAGGGCAGATAGGTAGTCGCTCCATGTAAAATACTGGTATTCAGCTATTTCCGGTTAGACTGGAAGCCGACCCCAACATGGTTGAGAAAAGACTAGGCAGTTGATGATGACTATATAGTTTCACTTCTGTTTTATTTTTTGGGGCTTACAGATGTGATGTAAATTATGGTACGTTATTAATGAAATACATACCTACTTTATTTCTACTATGGTGTAAAACATGGCCATAAAAAGAAACACTAAAACACAGTTTCAGTTAAAGTCAGTGCTTGAACAAAATTAAGATCTGTTTTAAGTTTTTTCTCCAGAGGCCCTAGCACGAATGCACTAAAAAAACATAATGTGAACGATTTTTGATACGAAAATTTAACTTGCCTAACAACTTGATTTTAATTTATTCTGACACTTTGCATTACCCATTGGATATTAAGAAACTAAGTACACATTACGTGAAAAAAATGAGTGCTGACGATTTTAAGTTACGTTGTACCGCATTCGTACTAGCCTTGCAGAACTGAAAGCGATTCATTTTACAATGTGAAATTGTATGTTTGTATACGTACGATCGTGTAAGACCCACATAGCCTAGGTTTCCTTGTTAGAAATTGCATTGTTTGTGACGGGAACTGGTTGCCTTCGTCCTATTTTATTGGCATATAGAATAAAATACTCAATTTACTGTCTTCGTATTCATTGTTGGAAAGTTTTCTTTAGTTTCTAAGGAGTTAGCTAAAATCTGCCGTGTCCTCGTAGCGGCGATCGGCGGCGACCTATCGCGTCCGGCCCTGGTTCAATCTATGGTCCGGAGCGAGAGGGAATGGATGCCTTCTGCGAAACAGTCATGCTAGCGAAGGAGGTGGCAGAGCGTGAGAGGAAGAGAACCTCACGTTCCAGCCGCTGCGGGAGACGCCCTCGGCGTCGGGGATCACGTGGTGGCTTCCGGCCGCCGTAGACGCGGACCTGTGGACGGTGAGTAATGGGCTAGCTCGCTGTCCATCCGTCTTATACCGACAGGCCGTGTTGACGACGCGTTCGTGTTCGACGCGCACCTCAAAGAGATGTCAGCAAACAGGGAGGGCCGATGCGGCCAGGGCTGCGGGACTGTTCAAAAGAGATACCGCGGCCCTGGAACACAAAGGGCAAGGAAAGAACATGGTTTTGTTCAGCTACCTGAAAAATGTAACATTTTCCATTGTGAAACAAATTTCAATGCTTCTCACACAAAAATCATGGACCCTATACAACGAAAAAAATTACATGAGTACTGCATTAGTTAACTAGGAAGTTACTTTTAAATTGCAACTTATGTGGTCAAATGACAGTACAAAACTGTCAGTTTTACAGAGTGGAGTGCCACGTATAGTCGTAAAAGGACTAGACTAGCTACATATCTAATTAATATTTAGCAGCCTTAAGAAAAATAAAGTCTAATGCTTTGGAAGGTGGGTAGCCTTTTGGTGTGGGACGCAACCTGCGTCGACACCCTTGCGCTATCTCATGTTGCAAGTACGGCGGGCTATGCTGAAGCTGTTGCTACGGCTGCTGAGAGCCTCAAATGGCGTAAATACTATAAACTAGTTGGTAGTTAAAGTTTTGAACCGGTTGGGGTCGAAACACTCGGGTTAAGAGGCCCAAATGCGCGGAAATTTCTCGACGACTGGTTGACACTTTTGGTGACCAAAGAGCTGGCTCTCTCCTTGGCCAAAGAATTAACATTAATTAGTTAGTGTATTTTATTTTATATAAATAAGTCCCTTTTTTGTAAATATTTAGTTTTAATTATTCTATAAGTAGCTTAATTCAGTTATGTATATTTACAATTGATTAAATCATTCCCTACTTACTTATTAATTCATTCGATTTATTTAATTTGATTCTCTGTCTGTGTTCGTACCATGAAGCTCGCCTTTGTACATAAGCTATTTGTCATAATTTTGTGTGTATTTCTCTTTTATGTGTGCAATAAAGAATAAGAATGAGAATGTAATATTTATTTTGGAGATTTTCAGTTTCAGCAGTTAACAGTTTTACTTCTGCAAGAAATGGGCTGGTGAATTCTTCGATTTCGGTTGAGGACGCTTTTAGGACCGGAATTAACAATATAACGAATTTATTGATTTTATGGACAATTGGACAGTTCCCTCGATCCATGTAGTTGGCATGTTTACGCATACGCATGCACAATGTTGATTATAAAGGGTGTAAACAAACTCTTAACGAAGCCGAAAGGCACTTGTTCTCCCCATCATTGCGATATTTTTTTTGTTCTAGACCATACCTGGGAACCTTCTAGTTACGGAGATATAATACGGGGGTCAAAGTTCCAACTTTTTTACAAGTTTTTTTTTAAATACATGTTTATACTGTTTTTTTTTACTTAAGACACCTTCACGACTCCCGTACTATTCAATCCATCCATCAGCTCAATGTTTTGAACGCGTTACATTGCGTTCTACCGTAAAACGTGATTTTTCAACCCAAAAAAAAAAGTCGTTTCCCAGCACTAATTTTTGCGTAAAGATACTCAGTTTGATGTACATAATGCTTGGTTAACGGCTTCGTGAAGAGTCTGTTTACACCCTGTATATCGACCGCAAATCAAAAAATATGAAAAACAAATTTATTTCTGCGATCATAAACAAAAAAACCGATTTTGTCGAAAGCAAAATAGAAAAGTTACTCAGAAACTTCCTAATACTTTTTTATTATTATTATATATATTTATTATAATTATAAAAAGATTGTGATGTTTCTGAGTGGGATACAACAGTACACACTTATTACACCTTCTTTACAATTTTCATGGATAGAGTGCAGATTATCTATACTCATATACAGATAAAATTAGATTGACAATCTAATTTTATCTGCGCTAATTTTATAAGCGCTTTTTACTAAGTGCATATGGATGTATACACGGTACATATACCAGAACAACATTTTTTACAATTTGTCTGTCTGTCTGTTTGTTCCGGCTAATCTCTGAAATGGCTGGACCGACTTTGACGGGACATTGGCAGATAGCTGATGTAACAAGGAGTAAGTTAGGCTACTTTTATTTTAGATAAATAATTAGGGATCCGTGCAAAAAAAAACCTTAAAATTGGTAACAAAATTCGATTCTTATAGTGCTTGTAATAATGGGGATTTTTTAATAAAAATTTCACGCGAACGAAGATCGCGGGCAACTCCTGTAAGTCTCCAAATAAAATAGTTGTGTAACCAACAGATTGACTACAAGAGGGATTGATGGGCAGATGAAATATGGACATATCGAAATTATTGAATTCCGTTTTAACAAATTGGCTACTGAGCCCTAAAAAAACGTCAAATAATTTAGCACTTTCTATGCAAAACACTATGGAAAAGCTTTTTTTATTCAAAACTAGCGACCTGACTCGGCTTCGCACGTGTGCAATGTAGATATAAAACTTCCTCCTGAATCACTCTATCTATTAAAAAAACCCGCATCAAAATCCGTTGCGTAGTTTTAAAGGTCTATGTATACATAGGGACTGACAGCGGGAAGCGAGTTTGTTTTACACTATGTAGTAATGATACCAATAAAATTTCATGATTTGTTAAACTTCTCGCGAATGAACTCTTAGGTACTTGACAGTTTTAAGCCATCCTCGATTTTAAAAGTCCAAAGAAGATGAATTCACAAAATGGAATACATTTAGAACTTTGTTCCTTACAATAAAGTTTTAGTTAGTGTGAGTTTGCCGCTGACAAACGGGTCCTTGGCGTTCATTTACACAGACAGCCTTCTCTCAAAATTTTAGAAATAAACCAATCATCTTTAAAAGACTGACGGGACTTTCGGTTGTGCGTTCTGAAACTTGGCAACGATTTTACATCCTTAATATAAACAAAATTATGAAATATTGCTGAATATTTCACTAAAATATGCATAATTTTTTGCAAATTGACCAATTAACGAAAACAGCGACATATTTGGCGGACATCTGTGATATATTCTAATGAATTACCTAATTTGTAGATCCCGAAAACACAATAGATATTATGAAATGTGTTTTTGTTACCAGCTCGTCATACAATTCCCAACCATTGCAATTCTTGAAGGCCAGAATCAACAGCGGCGACCACCAGATAAGTCCCGCGAAAAATAGACATTTAGTTTTAATCCAAAAGGTTTGGTTCTGGTTTTTACGTTGTATAGAAAATCTACTGGTCCTTACATCTGAAAGCCACAACCGAAAATGCAAAACCCAGCTTTAAACATGCGTCACATAATTTCTCCGTTCCATTTCTGGAGCACTTGAAGCGGCATCAACACTAGTTTGTCGGCACTCTCAAAGCAAACGCAAAAGGGTAATGAAAGACGGCAACCGCGCATAAATAATTACGAGTTGCAAGCTTCTCGCCTTCTGATGCCACGATAACCCTCCCTCGGTTGACTTTGGTAACCTCTGGGAGAGATTATTACGAGTAACTGAAAGATATGCTTAATTTCTGGTGTATTTTTCGGCCTGTTCGCTTTTTAAGGTTAATTTTTTTCGAAATTTTTGGGTTCTCCTCTTCTTGTATCAGCTTAAATATCTGCTATGAGAGTATTTTGTAACCCATACATTGTGATAGTAGGCTATTACACAAAAAGAAAAGTGTCGCCTTGCCTAGTGGCCTACCATACCGTTTTAAAGCAGTATTGTTTTCAACTTGAATGAGAGAAAGAGAGCGAGCGAGAGGTCTTGTATAGCTCCATCTCTTTGGTAACCACTCTGTTTTACAAACGACTATGTTACCAAAAACGTGATACTTAGATCATCATTGATTTAAAAGAGTGTCCATGGAGTTTATTGCCCATTCTTCTCCATAGAGATCTACGCTTTGGAATGTAAGCCTACAGTAATTTCTCAAGTTGTTCATGTAATTGTCAAGTGCCTGGAATGACCTCATAGAAATAAATGCTTTGAGTTTGAGTTTGAGCAAGTCAGTAAGGTTGGAAAAGGTTGGAAGAAAGAGTAAGAAATATATTATTGGATTTGCCATAACACTGTCATTAGGATATTCTTTACCTTGCCCTTTTGAAATAGAGTGCAAGAAAAACTGAATTTCCTCATTCCAGAACTGTTTCATAATCATACACCTACATCCACTTCAAAGGCCCTGGAAGTTGCAATCGGTTTCTGCTTGGTATTTCATTCAATCAGACTTACAACAGGACTGAAATCAGAAATCAGAAATCAGAAATATTTTATTTGTGATACATAGGTAGGTACATTGGTTGGACATGTTTAAGGTTGATGTGCGCTATGATCAGCCTATTATAGGCATACAAAAAGAATTAATTACAATTTTCACATGCAAATGAAGAGCTTACTTGTTACTAAGCTACAAATTAACTACATAAATGATTGTATTATTTGATTACTATAGAAACAAAAGTCAAAATAATTTGTTAGGTCAATTAGTTAAGAGTTGTGATTACAATATAGTCAAAGAAGCAAATTACATTACATTACAAGGATTACATTATATTATGTCAAAATTTTTTATCTGATAAAAAGTCCGATACAGTATAATAACATTTTTGACACAGCAAACTTCTCAGTTTTTGTTTAAACAAGTTAATATGTAGATTTTTTAGCTCTTTTGGCAATTTATTAAATACAACTGTTGCCATGTGAAAGATACTTTTATACATCAAGGCAGTATTCGCTTTTGGAACGCACAGACGACTTTCGTCCCTTTGGGTCCGATTGAAAGCTACAGATGCTAAAGTAAACAGTTGAGGATTTTGTTTCACGAAAGCCGCTACTTCAAATATATACAGTGACGGTAATGAAAGGATGCTATGCTTTTTAAAGAAAGGCACACAGCTCTCCGTTGATTTTAAACCAAACATAGCCCGAATGTATCGTTTCTGCGCCTTAAAAACGAGATCTTTGTCGGTAGAATTCCCCCAAAAAATTATGCCATATCTGAGAACAGATGCCACTAGCCCATGATACGCAATTAAAAGGGCGTTGGAGTTTATTTTACTTGCGAGTGTATGTAAGGCATAGGCAGATTTACTAACTCGCTTGCATAGTTGTTGAATATGCGGTTTCCAGGTCATTTTGTTATCAATAAATAAGCCTAAAAATTTACAATTGTCTACTTCCTCTATTGTTTGCATGTTAAAATTTACATTAAGGTTATTTGGTGCTGGTAAACGCTGTCTAAAGTACATTAATTTAGTTTTGCTTAAGTTGGCTTTCAAGTTATTAATATTAAGCCAGTTCATAACAGAGCTCAATGTGTTATTTATGTCATGTTCAAAAGTATTTATGTCTTTACATTTTATCGTTACTGTACTGTCATCCGCAAAAAGAGCTGTAGGATTATCAGTGGCATTGGGTAAGTCATTGATGTACAATATAAAAAGTGGTGGCCCCAAAACGGTTCCTTGAGGAACACCGTAGTTTAGTTGACGTTCACATGATCTAAAGGTTTCTTCTTTTTTTGTTAGGATATTCACTCTAGTCAATTCAGTGTATTGGTGACGGCCTTTGAGGTATGATTCAAATAATTTCAGAACATTACCTCTTATTCCATATTCATTAAGTTTGCCAACCAATATATCATGTTCAACATAGACAAAAGCCTGTGTCATATCCATAAAGATAGAGCAGACAGGTATTCTTTTGTCAACATTAACCATAACAAAATCCAGAAAGTCATATATGGCCA
Source organism: Lycophotia porphyrea (assembly GCA_950005105.1). Classification (NCBI taxonomy): domain Eukaryota; kingdom Metazoa; phylum Arthropoda; class Insecta; order Lepidoptera; family Noctuidae; genus Lycophotia; species Lycophotia porphyrea. The sequence goes on from OX465392.1 coordinate 2,409,025, forward strand.
TATTAATAGATTTATTGCGTCTAAAACCTTTTTGTTCTTTTGCTAAAATATTGTTGTTTTCTAAATAGTTATTAAGTTCTTTGTAAATATATTTTTCAAATATTTACTACCATTTACTGCCATAGGCTTTTCAGTAGCTGCAGCAGGCACTCAATTTCACACTGCACTCGCGACTGCTACAATCCCTTCCTGATCATTTAATTTATACTCCCACACATGCACCATACATGCGCGCTCACACACAAACACAAACATACGCTCTCAAACTCAATACAAGCTTCTTTTAACAGCTTTTACTTAGTTTTTTGTTATTACCATAGTCTTTTTATTTTTGTTAATCTTATTGCAGAATATTCTGTAATATTTTCTCCTGGGAGAGGGCACTGGCTCTTGTAACACATGTCTATCACATAGTACAGGAGTCAGGGACTTCACACAATTTTGTAACCACTTTCTTAAGTTAAAAAAGATAATTAATTATTGAGCTAATGTCAATAAATACCTTTCTGAATTTCTCGTCATTCTTGTCGTTGTCAGTTCATCTAGGCCTTACGCCTTCAGTTATGCCATCACCATTACCTTCATAACACCGCCAAGGAGTAAAAAATATATAGTTTTAAACCGGTTTAAAATGTTTTTCTGCCACTATATAATTGGAAATAAACCGGTTTGAAACAGTTTATTTGCAAATATAATCATGAGGAAAACAGCATGCCTGAGAGATAGTTCTCGACGGTATTTAAAGTCTCGACAGAAGCCCTTGGGCGGCATAAAAACTCTGACACCAGGTTAGGCACTTAACCATAAGATAAAAAAAAACCGCCAACACACACAGTTTCATACAGAGTCTTACTTTAAACCACTTACCAATGAAAACACTCTCGCTTCATTAAACTAGATTACTCTCGAAATAATCAATTCATAGATCAGTTTAATCCCTTACATTAGCCATAAGGCAGGGCATGCATCATGCGACGGAATTAGATCACCCGGGTTAGCTTAGGTCAATACAATTACATGTAATTGGTCGGAGGGGCGGGTGTCATTAAGCTCATTCTTAGTCGCCAGTGTGTCATCATTAGATATTCTTGGTCAGTACTCAGTGTGTGAATTTAAAAAGTGATCGTGTGTCCCCGAACTTTGGATTTTTTTTCGTGTCGTCTTTTTAGTGAAAGGTAAGGTTTTTTTTTGCTTCGATTTTTCTGTGGTTATAAAGGTATTTTTCTTTTGTTCTTTTTTAAGTTTATTAAAGTGTGTTAAAATATAAAAATATCATAAGTACTATTTTGATAATAGAATGCGAGTTACATGTTATTCTTTAAATTAAAAATAAATAAGTGTAAATAACGTGTTACGCGCCAGCCCTATATCTATATCGCTGACGGTGCATCGACGGTGGAAGTTTACCTTCGCGACACAAATACATAGAATTGTGCAAGCTGACGGAAACGCTGACGATGCGGCACGTGTAAGCGACGCGCGGCGCGGTGGCCTACGTGACGTTGGAACTCATTCATTCCGATTCCCACTTCGAATCTGTATACTAGGTTTATTATAATTATAAGAAAGTTCTGTAATACTTTTATTAATTAAATAATTATAAGAAATTTCGGTTTTTTTTGAGTCCTCCGACAGCGTTCGACATAATTGGCGCAGTCGGTAGGATACTCGCGGGCCGGTTCGCGAGATAAATTTCGGATTATAGAAATTAGGTGAGCCGCCCGGGTGGCCTTAGGCACCTCTGACGAGTATCCCGAACCGTCGAAGAGCTGCGGAGATCCAGACATTGATACTGCTCAGGAGAAGCCGGAATGTACAAGTAAGTGCACAAGAATCTTTCTGGTGTCGCTTTCCTTACCCTTAACCCTTAATATATTTCAAGATTTTTCACCCTAGGAGTTTAGGGACCCGTGAGGCTGTTTCTTATAGACAGTTGAGACGGGAAGATTTAGTAGATAGTAATAGAGATATAGACAACACTATGGCACATGACCCCGATGCTATTTGGAAGGCCCTCCGCCTGGTCCCAGAATTTGATGGGAACCCCCATATCTTAACTAGATTTATTAGGATTTGCGATAAGTTAGTGAATGCATATGTACGCGAGGGTCCCGAACATGAGTTAAATAATTTGTCCTTGATTAGTGGTATACTAAATAGAATAACGGGCCCCGCTGCGCGAACTGTCAATTCCAACGGTATCCCCGAGAACTGGAATGGCATCAGAAGTGTGTTAATAAATAATTTCGCGGATCGTAGGGATGAAACCACCCTCTATAATGACCTCTCGTTGCAAACACAGGGAAATGATACGCCCCAAGAACTTTATGATAGATGCCAAACCTTATTTAGCACCATCATGACATATATTACACTTCATGAAACAGTGGCTACAACTATTAATGCTAAACGCGATTTGTATAAGAAGCTGACAATGCAGGCTTTTGTGCGCGGGCTCAAAGAACCCTTAGGTTCACGCATACGATGCATGCGGCCAGATTCTATTGAAACAGCATTACAATTCGTACAAGAGGAGCTAAACGTGCTGTATCTGCAACAGAGAAATGATAGTTTGCCTAAACTCACTAACACTCATCCCAAGTCTGTGACGCAGCCTAACCCATCACCTATGCATGCAGGCTTCCCCGCTTTACGCAATACTAATGCTATGCCCTTACCTAAACCGGTCACGCCCGCTTATGCACAACCACGTATGATGCAGTTGCCGCAACCAACTCAATTTAGATTTAACGCCGGTTTTAATGCCCCCTATAATCAACCCCGTATGCCTTCGCATACGCAACGAACATTTGGCGCTCCACCCCCAAACTACAATCCGCACAATAACGCATTTAGAATGGCTCCAAGACCCCCACCACAAAATCTAGGGCCCAAGCCCATGAGTGGTGTGAGCAACTTTGTTGCTAAGCCACTACCTCCCACTCGTAATAATTGGGACTGGTCTAGGCAAAGCAATCCACCACCCATGAACTACTTCAAAACGCGCGATGTAAATGTTAACGAATGTCTAAGTTACGAAGATTTCTATTATCCCGAATATTACGTGTACGAGCAGGAGCCTAATTACTATGAAAACAATTATCCTATGGACTACTACGGCAATTATCCTTGTGCGTACGATAGCGTCCCGCAGACGCAGACTGAAGTGACGACTGACATGACAAATGACGGCAACGCTCAGGTAGATGAACAGCCCCAGCCTTCCACCAGCAAGGAGGATTTTCAGGGAGTCACGAAATCAAAAAAATCAAAATAGAATTGAACCTTCAAACACAGCGACAATTGCCATACGTTCATATTACTAACCCTAATTTAAATTTATTAATAGACACCGGCGCTAACCAGTCCTTCATAAGCCCGGATGCTGTGGAGAAATACTTTTCACATTTACCATTGAATTATGATCCATTCGAGGTTACCAACGTACATGCGACGAGTAGGCATAACCACTCCATAAATATACCATGTTTCCCCGAATTCAACGATTTAGAGCCTATAAAACTATTCATATATAAATTCCATAATCACTTTGATGGTCTTATAGGATTCGACCTACTTGCAAAGTGGCATGCGAAATTGGACCTTAAAGATTTGACGTTGACCACGAAATCCGCGGTAAATCATATTAACATATACAACTCCAGCAATTTAAATTTGTATGAAAATATCATCCCGGCTCAAAGCAGTAAATTACTTAGATTACCAATTAACGCACAGGACGGAGAAGTTTTAGTTAACGAACAGATTATCTGTAACTGTACTATTCATGAATGCTTAACAACCGTTGTAAGTAACCGTGGCATAGTAGAAGTCGAGAACCCAACCCCTAACGATATAATATTCTCGTTAGACCATCCAGCGCAAGCATCATTGTTTAATATCGAGTGTACACATACGGAGCAATCGTCACCCCGCGTAAAAGAAATTATATCAAAATTGCGTACCAGTCACTTAAATTTGGAGGAGAAGGCGAATTTAGAATCACTGTGCGCTAAATATGCTGACATCTTTTATATCGAAGGAGAACCGCTAACTTTCACCAATAAAATAAAGCACTGCATTAGAACTACCGATGAAAACCCTGTATATACCAAAAGTTACAGGTATCCATTTATTCATAGGGAAGAAGTCACTAGCCAAATATCAAAAATGTTAGAGCAGGGTATAATTAGGCCATCGGAGTCAGCATGGAGCTCACCAATTTGGGTAGTACCAAAGAAGGTTGATGCTTCAGGAAAGCAAAAGTGGCGCGTCGTCATCGACTTTCGGAAACTGAACGAAAAGACGATCGACGACAAGTACCCAATACCAAATATCAATGATGTACTTGATAAATTAGGGAAATGCCAATATTTTACAACCCTTGACTTAACATCCGGATTTTATCAGGTTGAAATGCACCCCAGCGACATCCCCAAGACCGCCTTCAATGTAGAACATGGGCATTTTGAATTTTTACGAATGCCCATGGGACTTAAGAATGCGCCCTCAACGTTCCAACGCGTAATGGACAATGTCCTCAGAGGGCTCCAGAATGTTATCTGTCTCGTCTATTTAGACGATATTATAGTATTCAGTACATCTTTACAGGAGCATATGGTCAACTTAGAAAAAGTCTTTCAGAGGTTAAGTGAATCTAATTTCAAAATACAGTTAGACAAATCGGAATTTTTAAAATTGGAAACCGCCTATCTCGGTCATGTAATAAGCAATGAAGGCATCAAACCTAACCCCGACAAGATAGCAGCCGTAAAGAAGTATCCCTTACCAAAAACCCCTAAACAGATAAAACAATTTCTAGGACTTTTAGGATATTACAGGAAGTTCATTCCAGACTTCGCCCGGATTACTAAACCCCTAACACAGTGCCTAAAAAAAGGAAAGAAAATTACATTTGACCCCGACTACATTAACAGTTTTGAAAAATGCAAGACATTACTGACTAATGACCCTATCCTAAGATACCCTGACTTCACGAAAGAATTCATACTTACCACTGACGCCTCTAACTATGCAATAGGCGCAGTGCTATCACAAGGACCCATAGGATCAGACAGACCCGTATCGTACGCTTCACGTACACTCAACGAGAGTGAAATTAATTATAGCACGATAGAGAAGGAATTGTTGGCTATTGTCTGGGCCACCAAGTACTTCCGACCATACCTTTTTGGACGAAAATTTAAAATCGTAACAGATCATAAACCACTCCAGTGGGTTATGAACATTAAAGAGCCGAACTCGAGGTTAACTCGATGGCGGCTAAAGTTAAGTGAATACGACTTTACAGTCATTTACAAAAAAGGCAAAAATAACACCAACGCCGATGCCTTATCCCGTATCGAGTTAAACAACGAAGAGACAAGCTCAATGATTGCCAATCCGACAGATAAACCTCCAACCTTAAGTAACTCAAACACTCTCACTGCCCACACTGACAATGAACACCCTATACTTGAGATACCTATCGTTGACGATCCGCTTAACAAATTCCATCGACAATTATGTTTGACCATAGTAGGAGATATAAAAAGAAGACCGACAGTGACAAAACCCTTCGACACACATACCCGAACATCGGTGCAACTAACTGAGTCTAACTTAGAGGAGGATCTAGTCAATGCAATAAAGGAGTATGTAAACCCTAAAATTAAAACAGCTCTCTTTATAAACCCGCCTTTAGCCATGTACAAAATTGTCCCCATTTTGCAAGAGAAATTCAAGAGTTCAGCCATGAACCTGGTAATAGCTAAGACAGAAATTGAAAATGTCAAGGAATATCTTAGGCAGCAGGATATTATCCGTCACTATCACGATGGTAAAACGAATCATCGCGGTATTAACGAATGTTACCTGACCTTATCACGTAGGTACTTTTGGCCAAAAATGAAGGAGCATATCTCCAAATTTATCAATGATTGTACTATATGTGGCCAGGCCAAATATGACAGGAACCCTGTCAAGCCTAGGTTCAATATAGTTCCACCAGCCACAAAACCGTTCGAAATCGTTCATATGGATTTATTTACAGCACAAAATGAAAAATATGTTACTCTTATAGATGTATTTTCTAAGTATGGGCAGGCGTATAACCTGAGAGATGGTACTGCACTTAGCGTTATACAGGCTTTACTAACATTTAGCACTCATCATGGCTTGCCACTCACCATCATTACTGATCGGGGTACAGAATTTTCAAACCAGATGTTTTCAGAGTTCTGTAAGACACATAAAATAACTCATCATACAACATTAGCTCATGCACCGAACGACAACGGCAACATCGAAAGATTTCATCTGACCTTGTTAGAACATTTGCGCATCCTAAAACTACAGCATCGAGACGAGTCTGTCATTAATCTAATGCCATATGCTTTAATAGGGTATAATAGCTCAGTCCATAGTTTCACGAAGTGTAGGCCATACGATATCATTTTAGGACACACAGATCCAAGAGATCCATTAGATATGGACCTAACAGAACATCTGCTACAACAGTACACACATTCACATAGGGAACAAATGAAAAAGGTCTATGAATTAATCAATGAATCATCTCTCTCTAATAGAACTGCAATAATAGATAATAGGAACAAAAGTCGTGAATCAGAAGTAGATTATCAGCCACAGCAGCAAATATTCATCAAAAACCCAAGTGCTAGCCGTCAAAAGCTCGCACCGAGATATACTCAGGATACGGTCTTAGCAGATCTTCCAATTCACATATATACTTCCAAGAAACGTGGTCCAATAGCAAAATCGAGACTCAAACGAATCCCTAAAAGTGCCACATTGTTACAGGATTCCACTACTGATGTTGATCCTCCACCTGATACAGGCGGAAGAGATAAAACTTGAAGGACTCAACGATGGACCGGGAATCTTACCTTTTAAATTAGGACCCATGAGACTTACGACCCACTACCATACATTTCTACAATACATTGAACTTAAAGATATAAATGATAAAATTAGCTCCGTACGAATACAACTAGTTGAAATCAAAGAAATTCTAGATAACTATACTTACGCCTTATATGAGTTACAGATTGATCATTTAACAAGCAAATTAGATAAAGCTTCACTTCAACTATACAGCTTAGGGCCTAGTCGTCCCAAAAGAGGTCTTATAGACGGTTTAGGTTCCGTAGTAAAAAGTATAACCGGAAATCTCGACTATACTGATGCTATGAGATACAATGATGCTATTAAAATTCTCAAGGATAATCAGGATAAAATGATTTCTGAACAAAACCACCATATCAGTCTTAGCAAAGATTGGATGGGCCATCATACCGAGATTATAACCAAAATTGTTGAAAATCAGTCGCAAATTAACAATACACTACATGATTTACTAGATAAACAAAAGTATGCGCAGCACAGTCTCTTAAAATTCGCGAAGTTCGCGCAAATCTTAGGTATAGTTAGCGATAACGTAGATAAGTTACTAGATGAGTTACATAGAATTGAAGATGCAATAGCCTTCAGCCGTGCCGCAAGCACGCACCATTCTATGATAACGTTAGAGATAATGACTAGTATGTTAGGAAAACTTAGTAGTATCTATGATAAGGATCAGCTGTTAGATATAGAGATTAGGGAATATTATGACGTCATAAAACCAGGATCATTCTATAATGGTCAACACATCGTACTAGTATTCCAATTTCCCATCCTATCCCCTCTCAAATATACTCTGTATAGATTAGCTATAGTACCGAACGAAAGTAAGCAGGTAGTAATTCCCCCTTACCCATTCATAGCTATCACTAGAAATTTTCACGTGTACATAGAGGCTGAATGCCCGAAGTTAACCGAGCAGTATCTCTGCGAAGAAAAACTCAATCATCAGTTAAGATCGCAACCAGATTGCATACAACGTATAATAGACGGCAAAACGACGGACGATTCCTGTACGAAGACAACCGTTTCCCTTTCAAGAGAAGCCATGGAGAAGCTGGATGACCGCCACTACGTAGTCGTCTTCCCACAACCAACGAAACTGCAACTCACCTGCGAACGAGATGAATACAACACTTTGACCGGCAGCTTCCTGGTTACCATCCCGCATAACTGCCTGCTGAGAACACATGAATTCACCATAGTTAACATCAATGATCGAGTGAACGGCCAGCCAATGAAGATCACTGAAATTACTACAAAAATGCATGAAGATCATGAACCTCAACCTCCGCTTAAGATAAACTCTATCAACTTAAGAAATCTGCACAACCTACAAGATGAGATCAATCTTCAAACACCTGTTCAACTGGAGAGTCTGGAGTCATCATCACTCTACCATACAACCATACCTTTCTACGTAATGTTATCCGGTGCACTTGTACTAACCATCATAGTACTGTGTTACCGTTACAACGCCTGGAAACTCAAGCCACCTACAGAGCAATCACCCAATACTGCTGCTGCAAATCGAGATCATCCTTATGAAGAACCAGAAACATCGCGACGCCAGAGAGAAACTCAGATGCCAGCAACATTTTCACTAAACGTCCTAAAATAGTTGCTGAGCTACGGGGGGAGGTGTTACGCGCCAGCCCTATATCTATATCGCTGACGGTGCATCGACGGTGGAAGTTTACCTTCGCGACACAAATACATAGAATTGTGCAAGCTGACGGAAACGCTGACGATGCGGCACGTGTAAGCGACGCGCGGCGCGGTGGCCTACGTGACGTTGGAACTCATTCATTCCGATTCCCACTTCGAATCTGTATACTAGGTTTATTATAATTATAAGAAAGTTCTGTAATACTTTTATTAATTAAATAATTATAAGAAATTTCGGTTTTTTTTGAGTCCTCCGACAGCGTTCGACATAATTAACGTGTAACAACTATAATAATTTTATTATCCATCAAAATACCATTTTTTTTTAAATGTAACTTTAAAAGTCGCGTTAATGTATTCACCTTGACATTTGAGAGCAAACGCGATAAGTAACATATTATCAAAATATCCACACACATTGAAATAATTGGATGAATTCAAAAGCCATTTAAATTTCGAATCGAGTCTCTTTTTCGACATAAATGAAAAGACAAAACGAAATATTAAATCAATGCTGATGTCCAAAGGAAAAAATCTCTTAAACGAAAAGATCATGGGAGGATCCTCAAATTAAATTTCGAAGTTCGTCTTCGGAAAGTACGTAAGTAAAGAAAATCCACAAAGGGATTACAAAGTACTGTCGCATCAATCAATGTAAGTAATTGCAAAAATTAAATTCCCCTAAGTAAGTAAAGTTCGGCCTATATATGCGTTTACTTTGGGACTTTCCAATCATAGGATGAAAATGTTTGTTCACCTTCCTTTGCTTCTCGGGGAATAACACGACCACAACTTTGTGGGGAACCCTGAAAATAGGAACTTGGGAATTACTGCAACTTTTTAAAGAAGCATTTTGTAAAGTGTGCTTTTTAACATGAGAACGAAAAAGTAATTTAGTTCTTTCTCTTTGTAAAATTAAAGTTAGTTTGAAATATTTTTTAATTACTAACAAAGTAATTGAAATTCTTCTGTAGGAACGTATTTCTGTATTGAAGGTTCATACTTGAATGTACAAAATAATTTATTTGAAAATGGCACAAATGAAAATGCTTGTTTGCTTTGCTATATTTATTTTTCTGTAAAATACTTTTCCAGTGACTGTCTTCTATATTTAATTAAGTTAGTTCATTATTTTATTAAATTTATATTTTATTTACAAAAATAGGAATTTAGCTGAATTTTTACTCGAAATATACCTTTACCTACATTTCTTAGATAGTAACAAAAAGAAAAGTGGTTTAATACACCTTTCATGATTGAGTTGTCTCCAAAAACATTTATTTTAATGAATTTGGTTGATTTTCAATATACGAGATTAGAGTTTAAACAATAACAGGTACACTACCGCAACTCTAACTAACACACACACACACACACACACTACACACACACAGACTACACACACACACCACACGCACACAATTGGTGATACACTTTATCATAGTGTTACAGAAAGCAGACAAACCTTGATTACCAAAATTATTAAAACATTTAATTGATTTCAGAAATCTGTTGTAAATTTAAATTTTTGATTCATAAATATTGGTTTGCTAATATTCAGTCACCCTTCCGAGAGTTTCAGTGCACCAGTTTCTAGGAATCGTTTAATTGCGAGAAACTGGATTGCACAGTCTACATAATTATAATTTAATAACATATCTCGGAAAACCGGTATATTACTTCGAATCCTTTTATGTCAAACGAAATGTCATGGCTCAATAATTGTAGCGAAATGAATGTCGAATTTTAAATAGATTTTCTGAAAGAGAGAATTCAATTTTATCTCAGCATTAATAATTTGTGACTTAATTAATTGATTAAGTCACAAACAGTCAAAATGTTTGTGACTTTATTTGGAGAAATAGAAATAAAATAAAATTCGTTGAACTGAAACTAGTAGATCTTATGCCGGGTACACATTGGTGTAACGTAACGTGTAATGTAACACGAATGAGAACAGACTTATGCAATGCAACATGAAATGTAACCCAACGACAAGGCGAAATTGTTTCATTGCGTGTTACATTGCATGTACACATTTGCTACTTGCACATTTTGTAAGTCACAGACATGTTGGTCTAGTGGCCGCAAGCTCGAATAAGATCCTGGGTTCGATTCCCAGGTTGTGAATTTTCATTAGGAATATCTCAGAAGCCGTTACTTTTCTGGATTCGTGCCAAATTGATGCAATTAACTGGCACCCGAAATATGAGTACCTCTGCTTAACCCTACAGAGATTACAGACATGATGCTATGTTAAATTAACGCTATGCTAACTATCACACCACTTAAACCTATACCTAGACCAAAAACTTGGCTATTTAAATGTTTTACATACATTTTGAGGTTATGTGAAAAAAGTGTAAAACAACTTTTATATAAAGTTGTAGATATTTTTATTACCTACAACTTTGCCATTTAACTTTTTTACTTAGGACTTGTAGTTTTGCCGGAAATCGAGATAAACCATTTTTAACCCTTAAAAACTCACCCCATCTACTCTCCGACCTCAGATCGCCCGTAAATTATTTTTCCTTTCATTTTTGTTATATTATCTTCTTTTTCCAATGGGTTTCGTCCTACTTTTATTTTTTTTGGTTTCAAAAATTGTCGATCCGGGTCTATATGTAGCAACACGCATCTGTTTCGTATATCTGTAACGACTGTCTAAGATCTACAAAATAATTGCAGACGGGACTAACGGCTTAACATGCTCTCCGAGGCACGGAGGAGACTCAGTATGTATTGTATGGTCACCTTTCCACAAACCCAACCTGGAAAGCATCACTTCATCAGCATTGCATCTTGAACATCGACCAATACGGCTGTATTTTGTATGGATTCAATAGAGACATGGCCATAACGTTGAAATTTCTTCGCTATCATCATTTGTTATATCATTCCTTTATTTATTTTTACACAAATATCTATTATTTAGATTTTTAAATATTTAAATATAAAACAATCTAAAAAAAACAAATGTGTGCGTGTTACCTTTACGCGCGATTGAAGTAAAACTTCTTTTTCTTTTAATTTACTTATTTTAAAAGTAATAAATAAATAAGTATAATTAGAGATTTTCAAAAAAATCTGAGTTACTCCCTAGTCGCGCCTAAAGAAGTTTTACTTCAAAAACTTTGACTTTGACTTTATTTGCCTGAAATATGGTGTTTTACAGATTTTATAACACAAACATAGTTCTTTCGCCTACTAAAAACGGCATGCAAATAATGCGAGGAAATGAATTAAAATTTTCAAAATCAATGATGCACACAAACAACAATATTTTTTCTCGCGTTGATGAGTTCATTTGTTTTTTTTTCAATAAACTGCTTTCTATTTGCAAGCCAATTCGATATTTAAATAAAACCTTTGATAAGTTGGCTCCTTGGTTGCCATGCTTTTGAATATAAGATCATTCCATTTTTAAATATAGTGAGCGTTACTTCCGTCAGAAAAAAAATCTGAGTTACTCCCTAGTCGCGCCTAAAGAAGTTTTACTTCAAAACATTTATAATATAAAAAATAGTAGCCCACCGGTATCGGGAACAGGGTCCAAGCTACTGGTGGTCAGGTCTCCTGAGAGAGGAACCTCCTGATAATACGTGCCGTGTCCAGAAGTATTGTTTTTTGAATCAAGCTCTTGATCCAGCTGCCAAGCGAGAGCCTCCTTAGATGTTGGTCGAGGCTACTGGCTATTAAGCCACTGGCTGACACGACTATCGGCACAATGACTGCTGTACTCACATTCCACATGTCAACAACCTCGCGAGCCTGATCTAGATACTATCATTATTATTAATGTTTGATACACGTCAACCTTCTCATGGCGGATATTAAATAACATAACATAACATCACGCCTGTAATCCCCGAAGGGTTAGGCAGAGGTGTAACTAATAGTACACCCACATTTCGCCAGTTATGTGCCATGTTTTAGGGGGCGAGCCTATTGCTCTTTCAACCGGGCACAAATCCAGACTCCGTGGCTGCTACTGAGAAATTACTGATGGAAAAACCTACTAACAATATCCCCGACCCGGGAATCGAACCCAAGACATCATGCTCAGCAGTCGCTTGAGCAGCGGTGGCCCAGTGGTAGCGACCCCGACTTACGAACAGTAAGTCGTGGGTTCGAACCCAAGCAGGCGCATTACTTTCTGTAATTTATTTCATCACCACTGCTCTCAAAAACGGTGAAGGAAAACATCGTGAGGAAACCGGCATGTCCTAGAACCAAAAATTCGAAGACATGTGACATCTACCAATCCGCACTGGGCCCGCGTGGTAGATTATAGCCCATTCCCTCTTATAGAGAGGAGGCCTGTGTCCCAGCAGTGGGAACATTATAGGTTGATGATGATGATGATGATGAGTCGCTTGCGAGCACTAGACCAATGAGTCAAAAGGCGATAAATAAATAATTCATGAATGTTCAAATTAATGGTGAAAACCACTTCAAACTCTATTGGAAGCATATCCAATCAGCCACACAGCTAGACACAAAATTCAATACAATAATTATTTATAGTGACAAATGAAATGAGTAATATACAGCCACCATTTTGAGGTTTCAGTTTACGTCGCTTGAAACTTGAAATAGAAGGAGATAGAAGTAAATATCGTTACAATGCCATAACACCCGCTCAGCGGTACACAGTTTACCGCAAACTTAACGCCTTGAAATTCCAAACAAAACTATTATACCGTCTAATTTGGTTTGTTATCTGACTCCACTAAATAATACCAAATTTGACATTTGATGTTTAATTACTTCTGAGTTTTAGCTTAAATTATTTTTTAAAGATACCAAGACTCACGTAAATTTTAAATATTATTTGTTTAATGTGCGTTTTTGGAAACGATCGTAAATCGTAATACGCAGCGGCGTTGCGGTTGAAAATAACCGCAAGCGACACTGCCGCTACAGCGCTTCACTCTGTTATAACCCCTGATCACACTATTGGTCTGCCGTCTGCCGTTGCCACTCAACCGCAGCATCAAGCGTCAATATCGCCATCTACGGAAGCAGACGAGTAGTGTCGCCACGGTCTACAATCGCGTTCGCGTGACTTTGGCATTACACGATGTGGTAAGCCGTCACCATCGGAATATCAAACCACATTTTCTAACAAAGAATTTATGTTAGAAAAAAAAAACTCCAACTATTCAAAACGCAAAGCTCGTAGAATTTTATAGCTAGACACTAACATTTTAATTTTCTTTGAAAGTTTCTTCAGCTCAGCAATTAGACAATTCGTATTATTAAAATTTCAGTAGCGATTCAAGTCAGCGGCAAGCGGAATACATCTCGAGCTAACTTTCTTAAGGATAGGAGGTAATATATGTAAATTAGTGAAACTTTATTCCCTTGGAGATATTAGGGCGACTTTGACCATTTGATAACTGGGGAGTGAGAACAACTTTTCATTGGGTTAGGTCTTCAAAGAATATGCAGATGGCCGTAATATGATTAGGTTTACGTTTTAAAATTTCGTCTTTACAAAGGAGCTGAGAAAGTTCTCGATGAAGGACGGATACAGTTTTATAATTGAGTTCATTCTTTGTGGTGCCAAATGAATATTTTGCACTCGATGTTCCGTTTTTGAAACGAAGGGCTAGATTATTATAAAACGGATGAAACGTAGATACGATACACATAATATTATGTTACGTTAATCACTTCATTAAAGGTTCCAAGAATATCATAAAAACAACTCTCAATTTCTAACTTCCATTAACTCAAAGTTAAGAAGTGTTCTGCACCGCAGTTTTATGGAGTTGTTTGATGGCATACAGGTCACTTAAGAGTCACTAAGCGATGCGTCGCGTTACAAGGATCTTTCTACAAAGCAAGAGGCTACTAAACACTTACAGTAAAGTACTGGCAAAGTAGTGGCTTAGTTTTATCCCTGGTATGAAGAACAGGGTGTAAAGCTCTCCATCCCCCATAGAAAAAGGAGTATCCTTAGAACAGACGGGTGTCGTGTATGGTGGGCTACGGCCCGAGCATTATTGTCGGATTATTCTTTAAGGTTATAAGTCAATAATTTTAGTAGCGAGATTTAACATTTTAATGTTAATTCTTTATTTGTATCAAAGATGGCGCTGTAGTAATTTTTGAACAGACGTCAGTAGATAAAGCTACCTGAAACTGTCAAATTTCCCCAATCAACCTTGAACCTAATGCTTTAGCGATATAGTTGAAAATCTGGTAAAGAAATTTGACAGATTGTAGTAGCTTGATGTGCTGGCGTCTGTACTATGTTGCTGTGGTTATTTTTGTAGTTCAGCTACGGTTTAAGTATCAGCCAGAGATCATGAGTGGAAACCCCAGCCTGCCGTGTTGACGGCGCGTTCGTGTTCGACGCGCGCCTCAAAGGGAATGTCAGTAACCAGATATAGGTCCGCAAGGGCCGATGCCTACCAGAGCTACGGGACTGTTCGACAGAGATACCGCGGCCCTGGAACACAAAGGGCAAGGAAGGAACATGGATGGGTTTTAGTCAGTACAAGTCTGACACTCCCGCTCCGCCCAAAGCGGGAGAAGTCATTTGATGATTTCCCATCCGAAAAAAAACCCTTGCCTGCCGTGCTTTATAGCAATTTTGACATAGACTGTGATCTAGCTCAAGCATGTTACCTATCTATTGTGAGAGGTTTACTACAGAAGTCGCTATAGTTTAGTTCAAACTTTATGGCGGCTCGGAAGTTAGCTGCGAGTGACAGTCTGCGCATTATACGAGTACAGCCAAGACGATGTGTTCTATGCGCCCCGCTGATACCTAAAGGGTGTAAACAGACTCTTAACGAAGCCGAAAGGCAATTGTTCTCCCCGTCATTGCGATCATTTATTTGTTCTAGACCATACCTGGGAACTTTTTAAATACAGAGATATTGGGGGTCAAAGTTTCAACTTATTCACAAGTTTTTTTTTTTTTTAAATACATGTTTTTAATGTTATTTTTTACTAAAGACGCCTTTATGACCCCTTTACTCTAATCCATCCATCAGCACAAAACGTGATTTTTCACCCCAAAAAAAAAGTCGTTTGCCAGTAATAATTTTTGCGTAAAGTTACTTAGTTTGATGTACGGAATTGTTGACGGCTTTGTGAAGAGCCGGTTTACACTCTGTATAATTGTGTTCTGTGCAGTTTTATACGTTAGATGTCCCGAACCAACATAAAATTGGAACAGAACAAAAGATAGCCTTGCATCTTTAAAATATAAGCTCAGAATAAAAGCCACAATTTTATAACAACATGAAAAAACCTTGTAAGATCGATAAACATGTGAATTTCGGTATCTTGAAAATAAAAACATTTAAAATAATGAGCTATAAAAAGTACTTTCCATATTTTATGTAAGCACAATAATGTTAGAGCGAAATGTTTATAGCCCATAGTAAAACAACAGTCTATTAATAAAATCGACCATTAAAAACATCGAGTGGAATGAGTCATTACTCAGAAAGCCTTTTCCAATGAATTCACAATAGTTGCGCGAGTAGAATAAAAACGAAATGAAATGCTAAATGGATTTTAATTACTGACTTTGAGTTCATATAAATTTATAAGTACCATTTGTCGAAATTGATGTTAGCGTCATTAAAAGCAAACTATTTACTAACAAACATCAATAAATGTTGGTGATTATTGAACCATGTAATCTCTTTAGTTGACCTGGGACTTATTAGTCAAGGTTGAAAAAGTTCATTGAACCTAGAAACACTTATCAATGACGAATAACACAAATATATAACGAATCATCAAACCTGTACCCTAATTGCATAGCATAATCAGCCTATAATTTTCTCAATACTGTAACGCAGGTCTCCTATGGGTCTTGGCTTGCCAGGGCTGCGGGACTGTTCGAAAGAGATACCGCGGCCCTGGAACACAAAGGGCAAGGAAGGAACATGGATGGATTTTAGTCAGTACAAGTCTGACACTCCCACCCGCTCTACCCAGAGCGGGAGAAGTCATTTGATGATTTCCCATACGAAAAAAAAAAGGGTCTTGGCGTAAAAGTCACACTTCTTCGAATGGCTCTCACTCTAAATGCGCACCAAAAATTTTCGAAATCTATTGCGTAATTTATTTAAAAAATTCATCTGCTGATATTAATCCTGTTTGTGAGTGCAATGACTTACCCCACTGGATTCCTGGAAGGTGTTGGCAGGGACATAGGTTGCCTAGTGCGCGAAGTGCAACCTTATTAATGAGCGCAAATTAATGTTATAAAAGAATCATTTTACACATATAACCAGTTTCTTTTAACGCCTTGTTGCACTTTACAAACAGTTTTAAAGATCTTAGAGATTACATTAAAAACAAATGCATTTTGTTATCCTTTTTCTGTGGTTCCAGTGTTTAAACACATGCACGGTGCAAACAAAGGTTATCCGATAATTGTTTGGGCAATTTAATCTAGAGGGTGAGATAAAAAGTTATAATATACTTTATTATAAATAGTGTAAAGTCGCTTTTCGTGTCTGTCTGTGTAACTGCTTAGTTCGTTTAGTTAATCTATTTTTTAATTGATTTGATGCGCTTTTCACAATCACCAAGATTTGTTTTATAAATAATAAAAAAACGATTTAATATTACACAAATGTCGTGATGGCTCAGAGGTTAAGACTCTCTCATACACGAGGTTGTGGGTTCAAATCCGACAAGTCACAATGTGACTTTTTAATTCATTAATTTTTATTTCATCACTATCATCGTTGAAGGAAATCATGGAAACTTGGACTTAAATAATTAATATAGTAAGTCTGGAAACGCTACCCGGTATCGAGCAAGCCTGCATGGTGATCAATGCTCGTGACTTCTTCTTATAAAAAGCGGCTTTGGCCCAGCAGTGGGACAGTAATAGGCCAGTATTATAAGAAAATACCATCAAATGTCAAATAGGTTTAAAAAATAAGGCATTCAAAAATAGAACTAGTGTTCTACCTGCCAACATTTTATGCAACTCTAATACTGGGTGGCCAGTATCTCAATCAATAAACAAAGTATGTTCCCTAAACAGGATATAAACAATTTCGAATATTAAAAAGAATACACAGGGCTGACC
Organism: Lycophotia porphyrea; assembly: GCA_950005105.1. Taxonomy (NCBI): domain Eukaryota; kingdom Metazoa; phylum Arthropoda; class Insecta; order Lepidoptera; family Noctuidae; genus Lycophotia; species Lycophotia porphyrea. The sequence goes on from OX465392.1 coordinate 2,426,696, forward strand.
AACGCCATTTATACCCAAAGTAATACGAGTCAAATTAATGTACTAATAATATATTAGTCATGCGGGTGTGTTCCGTCAAAACCATCTATCTCCCTCGAGACTCGTGACTCCTTCGTAATTATTAATACACACTGTATAACACAAGTCTGCTTGCAGTTTTTTTCTCAATGGTAACACCATAAATATAATTTTATCTAACTCTCGAGAGCCATTCTGTGAATTTTATAGATATGAGAATATTACAAGAATATAACCGTTGTAGAAAATAATACATACTAGTATATTTTTTCATTATTCGATCTTTTGAATGGGCTGTGTTATTTTTTATAACTCTTTTTCGTTTTATTGGACTTTCATAAGTTTACACACTGTACTTCGGTAATAAAAGCATTATAATATTTTTTAAATAGATTATATGATTTTTACCATATAAATTTTGAAATATTACTAAAACTAATTTTCTTTGTTTAAAATTGCAAAAACATAATATTCATTAGTCTAGTAGGTATATTGCTTTCCACAACGTTTAAAGATAATTATTATATTATAGCTAGCCCATATTGTCCCACTGCTGGGCAAAGGCCTCGCTCCATTCCTTACGACGGTCGCAATTCTGTGCTACTTCTTTCCAATTCTCAAGGAAGACATCCAGTTCGTCCCGCCATCCTACCCGTCCCTATCCCGTCAACTACGTGGTCTGCCGCGACCCCGTGTCATTGTTTCAGGGCACCAATCCTGAGCTTTACGGGCCCACAGTTCGTTCGGCATGCGACAGACATGTCCCGCCCAGTCCCATTTAAGTTGGGTAGCTTTTTGAGCCACATCAACGATTTGCGTTTTGGAGCGCAGTGTAGTGTTACGAACGTGGTCTGTTAATTTTACACCTAAGATACTACGCTCCATAGCACGTTGGCAAACCTTGAGTTTGGACTTTTGAATGTTAGTCAAAGACCAAGTTTGTGCACCATAGGTCAAGATGGAGAGAATGACACACATGACCATTAGCTTTCGCTTCAGAGACATGGGCAATGTGCCTAAAATTAAAAGATAATTATTACAAAAATGTTTATATCTAAGTTATAAATTGTAAACCTAGTAAAGCAAAATTAAAACTTTAGAAAATACAGAAACAAGTATAAAAATGAAAAATGAAAAAAATAAATAATTAAATATTAATTGAACGTAAATATCACAATTTCGCACACATTTATTGGGCAACACCAAATAACCAATGTTATAATAACATAGTCGACTGGCCTCGCAATGACGTGTCCAAGCTGTAATACTCCATCTATTATCTATTCTAAGGGAAACATTATTAATTGAATTAAACCTGACTCCGTTGCCCGTTCCACCACGTAATGAAATTAGCATTTAATATTCATTCGACAAAGGCTTAACGGTAGATGTATCAAATATTTGTTGATAATATAATTTTGTTGAGCTAGTAAATGATTATGAACGTGGCCGGTGTTGTGTGCAGACTTAATTGTTATTTTGTTTTGGTTTTCGATGTTTAGCTATTTAATTTTGGTAATGTTTTGTTTATTATGGTAACACTGTGTTTTTAATTTTAGTATAAAATTTTAGCTTGAAAGTATAGTTTGTTTGTTTGAATCAATGAAAGAACTTAGTCGAAAGAGAAGCTCTCAACAAGTGGCAATATTTTAGTTTTTGTATACATCGACTTTTAACAAGAGCTTATATCAATCAAATACATTTTTTTCCTATTCCTTTATTTTCTTTCATACAAATTTTGAGAAATAGTATAGACAGTGAATATGGAAAGAAGTCATCTCACCGAACACCTCCTGTGTTCGATGAGATGACAAGAAATAGAGAAGTATGGAAGAATAAGAAATGCGTGCCAACCCCAAATAAATTAGAAATAAGGGCAGGATAGTGGTGTTGATAACGATACATTTTCAGCCGATGTCAGGAGCAGAATCCAAGCTACCCGTGGTTAGGGCTCCAGAGACAGCAACTTCCTCACAATGCGAGCCGTATCGAGGAGTACCATGCCTTCTGAATAAGGCTCTTGATTAAGTTTAAGGAGAACCTTCAAAGATGTAAAGATGTTTGTCGAGACTCTTGGCCATCAAGCCATTGGCTGTTCCTTTTTTGTTATCACTGTGTATAAGTCTTAGGAGTACCGATTTTTTTTTTACCAGATCACGCATTTTGATTTTAATTACCACGCTGCATGATGGGTTTATGAACTTTCTATCGAGTCCGAAGATAATCAAGAGATATTCTAGAGTTTGGGATATAAACGAGAGTAGAAACCGAAAAAAAAATACAACCGAGAATTTAAAAAAAAAAAAACTGGCCAAGTACGAGTCGGACTCGAGCTCGAAGGGTTCCGTACCATCAACCGAAAAAAAAACACGTTTCTTGTATGGGAGCCTCCTTTAAATATTAAATAATTTATATTATTTATTGTTATAGCCGCAACAGAAATAGATCATCTGTAAAAATTTCAACTGTCTAGCTATCACGGTTCATGAGATAGAGCCTGGTAACAGACAGACGGACGGACAGACAGCGAAGTCTTAGTAATAGGGTCCCGTTTTTACCCTTTGGGTACGGAACCCTAAAAATATCAATGTTTTTCACGAATATAACAATAGAAGATCTAGTAAATAATAATAGTTCGCCCCTATAAAATGGACTCAAACATAATTGGCAAAATGTAGTTGTACACGATGTGTTGTGTGTTGTATACGGTACGCCTCGGCTTAACCCTTCGGGGATTACAGGCGTGAAGTTAGTTATACTAAAAATGCTTTATTTACTTAGCTAAGTAAAATCGTAAACTACGTTGTATTTCTTAATTCTAGTAATTTTATAACAAGCACGTTAGTAAAGAAACACTAATCCCGAATGCTCTGTAGGTTCTCGTTATTTAATCTACTTAGCTTTCAGACTAAGTGATAATGACCCTCTTACACGTTTCTATTGCAGCCAATATTGACTTAGCACATTGTAAGCAGTCTTGATCCGTCAAATTATTAGCTTTATGTGTTTTTGCTGTAATGTTATCAAGAATTATCGCTGTTAGAAAATATTATGCGATAATTAATTTGATATCGTGGCTATATAATAACTGCAGCTTGGATCGATCTTCAAGTGAAGCTGCAGTTGCCTAGGTTGGTCCGTGGATGAGTGACCACCAATTACATTCTGAGTTTCCTCTGTGCCTCGGAAAAGACGTGAAGCCGTTGGTCGCGGCTGTCAATTGTAGATCTTTGACAGTCGTTATAGGTAGTCAGTAACCTAATATTGTAACAACCAGTCTTGCTAAGGGGTATCGTATTAACAAGTACTAACTGGGTTGTGGAGGTCAGATGGGCAGTCGCTCTAAGTAAAATACTGGTTAGACTGGAAGCCGACCCCATAATAGTTAGGAAAAGGCTAAGCAGATGATGAATTAACTTAATACTACAGAGTTTTCTTTTAGCTAAAGATCGTATAGTTCATAATAATTATAATTTAAGGACTAGACCATAATAAATTCTGATATTATAGGTACTTAATTCTAGAAAGGTAGTCAGAACTTAGTTTAAAAATACCATCTACTAAGAAAACTTAAAAATAATAGCTATCTTTATTTCAACGTAAATAACGTCTAAGCGTCTAGAGAAAGAAATAGTTCATTAAGAGTAAATTACTCTATGATTTGCTTGCATACTGTTTACATTATTAATTTAATTAATTAATTAATCTCGGAAATACTACGTTTATTTAAGAAAATTTAATGTTTTCTTGCTCTTTATCTTCTTCTTTCTTCACGCACGTTTGGCTTAGGGAGTAAGCTGGCGAACGGAAGTTGAGAGGTAGATATAAATTACTGAAGATAGAAAGAGAGAGAGTTACGTTTTTTAATTTGACAGACGATTGTTCGGCATTTTTTTAGTTTTACTTTAGTCGTATGGTCTAAAGCACACTCGTTTTTTTAAAGTTCTGTAGTATCTCAGTTCTGCCGTTTTAAAAAAAGAATTAAAAGATCTTCCACTAAAAGAATTTAGGTACGTATAATAGTATTAAGGTAAAAAAAATAAAAAATAGTGGGAAAATCTTGGAGTAGAGTAGCTGGAGACAGAATAGCATGGAAAGGAATGTAGGAGGCTTTCACCGCTGTTTATAGCGGTCCTTATACGTAATAAATTAAATAACGATACATATATAAATTAAGAAACACTTAATTACTAACATTTACACTAAGAGTCAAAGTAACACTAACCACTAGTTTAAGTCAAACAATTGTAGAAGGAAAATAAAGCTATTTTTATTTTTTAGTATTAAGGTCGGCGGCGTTTACAATTCTTGTAAGGTTCTCTGGTAGCAGTCGACATGATGTTACAAAGCTGCGAATAGGTAGGACACAGTTCATAGGATTTTGAAGCTTAAGTAGATTAATCTCCGAGCTCTTTGTCTGTACCGTGGACCAGGCCCTTTACAGCGGGTTCAATAAACTTGATTGAATAGTAGTAAATGTTTTATTGATGAAAGATGTTCCATAGTATATTCCTTAGTACAGAAGTTTATACCTTTGAAGTCCAAGACTGAAATCTCGGCAAAGACATTAATTAGCTTAAATCAATTAATCAGCCTATCATGTTGCTATATATAACAGCTAGGACACAGGACTTCTGCCTATGACAGAGTGGACTGACATCTGCGCAGAGCCATTGCCGGTTAGTAGATGCCATTATGTTTTTGAATTCTTGGTTCAAAGATATGGTCGTTTCCTCACAATGTTTTCCTTCATTGTGGCCTGATCACCGGCATGGCGTCCAATCACGCTATGCATAACCAGTTTATGTGGATCTCCCATTGTACGGGAAATCTTTACCAACCGAAGCTATGTTATACTGAAAATGTACAGCTTGTTCCACGCGCACCTCAAAGATATGTCAAACAGGGAGGGGCCCGCAAGGGCTGATGCCTGCCCGGGCTGCGGGACTGTTCGAAAGAGATACCGCGGCCCTGGAACAAAAGCAAGGAAGGAACATGGATGGGTTTTAGTCAGTACAAGTCTGACACTCCCTTCCGCTCTGCCCAGAGCGGGAGGGGTCATTTGATGCTACAATAGTTGTTACGAATCGTTTTGTGTGTATCTGTCGGCATATCCACGAAACAGGATTAATTCCTACTACGTTTTTGGAATAATCCCGAATATATGTAAACGTTTAAAAAATATAGTACATGAGTGTTGTCACGTTCTCAATTGACGTACAAATATATGCAGACTACGCAAAACCATAAAGTATTCGTTTGTATTGTCTGAAACTAGATAGACGCTTAACTAGGCGGAGAGTAATACAAAACGTATCCGCTCATCATTCGAACAAAATGTAAGCAAAGAGCTGAATGGGTTCGTTACAAGTGGTACGTTTTTTGTGGAACCCTTTTTTTTAGCACGTTTTTATGAAAAGTCATGTTTTTTATTAATCGCCAGTAACTATGGACGTGAAATATTAGTAAAACCGTTATTATGAAACAAAAATAATTTAATAGGGGTCACATCAAACCTTTTATTAACATTGCTTTTATTCGTAGTCAGCGATCAAAAGCATTACTCCGTATATTTTTTAAGAAAAAAGGACTCTTTATTGTCGAGTACAGAAACTGGAAAAAATAAGACGTTACATTTTGATGCATCAAAGAGTACGAATGAAGGCGAAAAGGAAGAAAGGCATGAGAAAAGAAACAAGTGTCAGTCTACAAACGAAAAAAAAAGAAAAAAGATAGGTCATCATGTAGATTGTAGGTGTAGACAACAATGTAGGCGGTTAAAATCAGTGGTTCTAACGTAAAAGGAAAAAAAACGCTCATTTTCAATTTTAAGAAAGATTTAGATGGTTTTTCTCGGAATTTTACACGTTTTTGGTGATACTCGTTTCTGTTTTCGGAGTTTGATTATGACGTTCTCGAAATTCAAAAATGTTTTTTCAAACCCTGTTTTAAGCTGTCACGGTTTATATAACTAAACTTATAGTATCACTTATGAGATAATAATCACAGAATATATCCTGTAAGTGATAAAAATATAATGTTTTTTCAGCATTTATTTATCCTGATGCCGATAAACTATTAATTTTAGGTTATTCCCTTTATTGACAGGATCCTAAAATACTGAACAATTTTAGATACAACGAATTCCGAAAAAAAACATTACTGTTTTCAGTACCTTTGATATATTTTTTTAAACAGGATTGTAATTCTTAAAGGCGACTGAGTTTCACCACACCTTACATAGTCATTATAAGTTTTCCAGGAAAACACAAACGTTTTTATCGATTCCGCAAATACCTTATAAACGTTCGACTTGAATCCCCAAGAGGTAAGAGGTCAGACTTATATTCTATCGAAGAAACAGAAGCACCGACATACGCCTTTAACGCTTGCACCAAAGCAGAAAATGACCAGTACTATCTATAAAAATGGCCGGTCAATTGACTTTTACGAGAATAGCTATGTTGTATACAATTTTCATTCACAGTTCTGTAAAAAGTTCTTAGTAGCTATTAATGTCTGTTGTTGTACGTAAGCCTTCCGAGCAATCAATGCAATATTAGTGGTATAATTACAGTGATTGATATAGATTGATTTGTAAACGTTTTGATGGTAACATATGATTACTAGAACAGTAAGTTATGTAAACGTTTGTGATATTATTGAAATCATTATCAACACTGTAATTTATGACTTTTTTTGTAGTCTAGACTACCACTTTTTGCTTAAAAAAGTTGTTTAAAAACTAAATATTATTACTAAGTTAGAGCTGGAAAAACGTGTTGCGGCCAGAAAAAATCCAGTCGCTTAACGAATTCTACTGAATAGTAGCCTTACCCAGGACTGAGTGGCTGTATTATCATTTCAAGTCACGTCCTGCGTCGGATAGGCATAGAAAACAGGTTCAAGAGACTAATTTGTTTATATTCATTAATGTAATCGATCATGCTTCTCCGTAATGGAACCTCTTCAACGAAAACTTATATAAATAAACGAACAGATTAACAAAATACCTAAGAAACTGTAATTAGTGCGGAAATCTGAAGTGTCCTGTCAAGACAACGGACACTGTAGATTAATTTATTAGCCCTTTAATTGGTTACTCTGCAGTGCCAGTGCTAATTTTATTTCAAAATTTCGACGGTCAAAGTTCCTCCCAGGAGAGGGCAAAGAGACTAAGCCAAATATTTTATTAAAGGTGACAGTTAATATAGGGGGACGGAGAAAAGTTGATATATTAATTAACTCGTGAATAAGTCCGTCAGGGAGAAGAGTCACTCTGTTTCACGCAAGCGCAGTGAGGAGCCGTCAAGTTACGCCCTTACGTAGTGTGAACGCGGCATTCGGAGAGTGCACACGAATATCACCTAAGCCCTTAACACACGATGTTTCATTAACCTACAAACGAAATAAAATGTAGTCAATGACGTAAATGTTGATAAGTAAAAAAGTTTTTGTGAACTTGAATTAATGATGAGCGAAGATTTCCGAGTTGGTAGAAACTTTGTGAGTGTACCGCTAACTATTAGGAAATTTGAGGAGTTTATTCTTTTCCCGGTTGTGTTTATAGTTGTGCTTGTGTGCGATGTGTTCGATTGTAAAAGTGGGATATTTCTTCCACATTACGGTGAGTAAAGTTACTTTAAGAGTTTAAACGACACGAGAAGATTTTATTTAGGAAACTAGTTTTATTTGATTTGGTAAAATGTTGTACGGTTCGCTGTCGAAGTTTTTATTTCCCGTTTTGGGGTAACGTTGGATCGGATTGTGCCAGGAAAATATTCATTTTAAATATTTTTGGTGTAATTATTAAGAAAATAGTATTATTTGTAACTATTTATATTACGCTGCTATGTTGCGTATAATCACATATGTACGTTTTTTGAAAATTTAATGTCAAAAATTGAGAAAGCGGTGATATTTGATCATCTCCAAAATTTCATCGTTTTTATTTGCAATAATTATCTAAACTTTAAATTCGTAAGTGCAATACTTATCCGTTCACCAGGTACTTAAAAAGTTTCTATCTAGAGGCAGTAAATAAAACCATTATTCTCTTTTTGACTACTATTGGATCCTTAGAAATATTCAGCTATTAGCAACATAAAAGTAGAATTTATATAAAATAGAAAACACCTAATAAAATATAGCTATAAATTTCTTATATATTATTTTGCGCTACATTTTACTTGAAATAGAGCCAACAATGTTAAAATTTTCGGAATAAATCACCCTGTATTTTATTAATAAAGACAAGGATTTATAACAGGACGGACTGAAACCATTATTCTTTATCATTTACGTGTAACAATTTTTCCAATTTCCTGATAAAATTTAAGCTAACAGATTTAATCAAAATTTACTGAAAGATTTAATCAAAATCACTGAAAGATTTAATCAAAATCATTGGAAGAATTCCGAGAAAGATTTTTGGTGTGAGATTTGATACCTTTTAATTGATTCCTGTGTTCGAAATTGGAAAGTTAAGCATTGTGTTGATAAATAAACGAAGGGAAAAAAAAATCACGGACTTTTTCTTAAACGTTTGTTTTGTGTTGTTTATTTTGTTATTGGCAAAGTAACTGTCTTATTGTGTTTATTTGATACACATTGTATTATATTACTTTTGTGGGTGATATATCAACATTATCAAATACGGGTACCTACTTAAATATGTGACAAAGTATTTTTTGAATATTTAATGATTATTATCTACGTGATAGATGGTATGTCTTTGGTTTTAAAATAACAGAAAAGGAATAATAATATTTAAAAAAAAAACTAAAATAAAGAACAATTTTTTTTTTTGAAAAATATTTTCATTTATCTTTTTCAATGCAGACTTTCCGCATTTTCAAACATGAACCACTCAATAACTGCAGATGTAGCTTGGAAACTTTTTTCTTTCCTTATTTACTTCGTCGATCCCCTGTGGTGAACGAGGTGAAAGAGCCGCTAACATTTACAATGTCCGCGCTTTTTCACCATCTTTGGCTTTTACAAAATTATTTTTGTATTTCTCTTTTTGTTTAAGCTTCAACATTTTAGGTACAGTGATGGAACAAAAAGTGTTATTGTATTTACAATATACAGAAAGTACGTATTAAGTGTACTAGTGCCTGAAATAAGACGTAAAATATTAAAAAAAGAAGTTTTCAGTAGATATTTTCAATACTAAATCTGAAAGTGGCGCCTGTGACTGAAAAGATGTGAAGTAATCGGTTGTCATATCGGCATGTGATGCAGAGGTATGAGGAAAATGTCGTGGGAAAAGTTTTGAGTATAAATGTGGACAGGTTTAAGAGTAGAGGAAAACCTAAAAAACGATGGATGGACTGTGGCATGATATGGGAAGAAGTATGGGAGAAGAAGACATGCTGCGCCAACCCCAAAGAAATTAGGATTTGGCCAGGAGAATAATGATTTTTAGTAGTATTGTAGTCTTCTTCTTAACGTGGTCCAAAACTTAATCACTGGTTACGCAAACAATTATTTAATGTTGTGTTCATTAATTGGTTTTTGTGGGCATGAACCAAAGTAATTGAAGATATTTTATATAGGATTGTTTCATTTGCGACCTAGCCCAGCGTTGAGTGCAAGCACTATAATTGCAGGTATTGTAGGAAGTAATGAACTAGGAATTGATGTAATTTCTCGGAGGGTGGGTGGTAACTTTCTGAGGTTTTCTCAGAAATGATAATATTTTTGAAGGCGCGTTGGGCATTTTTTGAGATGGGGAAAAACATTTGAACTCGCGACACCGTTAAAGGACTTCTTTTTCGTTGCAGAGTTAACCGTATTGCTACATATTACAAGCCCAAAAAAAATACAATGTATAGTCAAATGTATAAGTTAAAAGCTTATGGAAAAATATTTTCTTAAAATAATACAGAATATTGAAAAAAAAAAGTTTTCACTTCTGCCGGCACTCCCGGAGTGGTTGGTTTTTTTTATTGTTTACAGTTTGACTTTGTATCCCATCATCATGAGTCTTGTAGTTTTCTTGTCTTGTAAAATTTTCTTTCACTAAATCTCGAATATTTTTTTATTTATTTTATGAAAGGAAGCTTTACAGCTGACAGTACAATAATTTATAATTATTATTTCAAACATTACGCCAATTACGAATTTCACCAAAAAAATAAGATAACCGAGAGTGACTCGAATAAATTGGCATTAAAAATTATTGTGTGTGTCTATGTGCGTGTGGGTATCTGTACGACTTATATCACGTCGTCGTATATAAAGCTTGTAGAACGCTTGAATAGATGGAGTATCTTTATTGTAAGAGCACAAACATGGGTTGGCAAGGAAGGAACATGGATGGGTTTTAGTCAGTACAAGTTCGATACTCCCTTCCGCGCTACCCAGAGCGGGAGAAGTCATTTGATGATTTCCCATCCGTAAAAAAAAGAGCACAAACATACACATCACAGCTTTTTACACAGCTTTAACAACATTGTACCGATATCTCCATAAAAACCCTTAAGCATGTAAATCAAATATTTCATCCAAGATCGAAACCCCTGATACAGTATTTGCTATTCTGGTCACACAGACCCCTGACGTATGAAGTGAGATTTATCGGGATCTCATCTCGCCATTATCAAAGATTCAGGTTTGAGTACGTTACCCTCCATAAATGGGTCGGTCCTGTTTGCCTTCATTATCTTTTACTCATATTTCATTGAACGTTCCCATTAAATCGGAATGTTGGTTCCTAGCAAATAGACACGGAAATGTTCTTGTGGAATTGTGCTTTGGAAAAATATGAGCACACAACACACACATATACACGCACACACACACAAACTGCAGGGTGTAAACAGACTCTTGACAAAGCCGTCAACCAAGCATTCTGTACATCAAACTAAGTAACTTTACACAAAAAATATTGCTAGGAAACGACTTTTTTTTTGGGGTGCAATATCACGTTTTACGGTAAGACTCAATGTAACGCATTCAAAACATTGTGCTGATGTATGTATTGAATAGTAAGGGGTCGTGAAGGTGTCTTAAGTAAAAACATGTATTTAAAAAAAAAAAACTTGTGACAATGTTGGATCTTTGACCCCCAATATTTTTGTAACTAGAAGGTTTCCAAGTACCTATACTCTAGAACAAAAAAAAGTCGCCACCAGACGCCCAAACCAGTCTCGCCACCAGACGAAAAATATTTAGTTTCCCAGTCCTTTGACGGAAACCGGTCGCTGATGGAACTTTGACCCCAATATCTGCGTAAAGATAAAGATATATTTATTACGTAATAAGAAGGTTCCCAGGTGTGGTCTAGAACTAAAAAAATATCGCAATAACGGGGAGAACAAGTGCCTTTCGGCTTCTTTAAAAGTCTTTTTACACCTTTTATACTTACGCCAATCTTATCTACTTACTTATGTTTTAGTTCTTGTTTAATATTTTTCTTACTTTTTTATGGAAGAGCGGAGTCTTCTAATTCAGGCATAATTGCTTAAATTCTAAGCAAACTATGCCTGAATTAAACTGTATTATGAAAACCTTAAAAGAAGGCTCCAATCAAAAACTAATTGTTTTAATCTTGTTGAAGAAATAAACAATTTTTAATTTGAATTTTTATTTGGCGCAACTAATTCTCTTATGAGGAATAGAAAACGGATATTAATGGAGAAACCAGATTCATCTAGGGATAGTAGTTTTGCCTACTTTTGAGGAACTCGTGACTAAATAATAAGACCCGCACAGCTTGATCTTCAAGGTTAAGCTGCGCTTGCCTAGGTCAGTCTGTGGACGGGTGGACCATCATAACATATCGGGTTTCCTCCGTAACTCAGAAACGACGCTAAGCCGTTGGAACAGGCTGTCATTACTACCTCTTTGACAGTCGTTACAGGTAGTCAGTGGCCCGAAAGTCTGACAACCAGTCTTTTCCAAGGGGTTGAGGTGGTCAGATAGGCAGTCACTCTATGCAAAATATTAGTACTCAGCTGTATCCGGTTAGACAGGAACTCGATACCAACATTGGGCTAGGCTAGATGGATGGCAGTTTTACCTACCTATCTACATTAGTTGTTATCATAACATAACATCACGCCTGTAATCCCCGTAGGGTTAGGCAGAGGTGTACCTAATAGTACACCAACATTTCACCAGTTGTTTTTTTAAGTCACATGTAATAGGGGGCGAGCCTATTGCCATCAACCGGGCACACATCCAGACTCCGTGGCTGATATTGAAAAATTCCTGATGGAAAAACCCAATAGCAATTTGCCCGACCTGGGAATCGAACCCAGGACCTCATGTTAAGCAGTCGCGCTTGCGACAACTCGACCAACGAGGCAGTCCTTGTTAGTAGTAAGTAACAATTAAGTACTTAGTAATTAGTTCTTATCATCAAGTTTAATCATTGTAATGAATTATGATTCTGTTTCTGACTAATTCCATTGACAGAAGCAATTTCTATTATTTTGATTAATAATAGATGAAACTGGAGTATATATTCCACCATTATGTAAATGTTGATGAGTGTAGTATTACGTACCATAGCATAACTTCACGCCTGTAAACCCTGAGGATTTAGGCAGAGGTGTAGCTAATAGTACACCCTTATTAAGCCAGTAGCGTACGCCGTACGTATCGTTATCGAAATTAATTTTCTAAGCAAATAGACGTCTTACGTCACCGTGCTTCCCTTTGGCGTATTACAACCATTTCACATATCTGTCAAACAGTGACAGTTGTGATTTGAATGAACTATCCCCGACTTAACAAAATTGAAACGTAGAAATCTTTGAGCGAAAAACTAGATTGCAAAAAGGTTTTACATTTTCGCCCCGTTTTAACCCGTTCCAAACGAGTTACACGAAGTGTCGGGTACAATATGCCCGTCAGATAGCCGTTTAGTTGGTCCATTAATAATAATCCCTAACAATGTCAGCCTCAGGTCTTGTGAAGACTTTGGGGCCTTTATCCGTTAATCTTAATCAACTCCTTGTTGATTTCGGACTTTGTTCGAATTATCTTAACATTTCATAAATATTTCAGCTCGTAATTGAGTAAAATTTTCATAAAATTTCCCGAAGGTACTTATGGTTGGTTATTTCTGTCGAGTGTCAGAATTGTTTCCGAGAATTTCGGTTGACATTCTTATCAAAATATTTGACAAATGACAGGGAACGGTGACCACTTTCTGAGCAAGGTCGGGTTTGATCCCGCTGGGAAAACAATTTATAAGTACTGTTTTATTTTGAGTTTTTATTGGAATGTTTGCATTATGAATAAATAGTTGGCAAAGGTTATTGTTTAAGAAAAAAAGTGATTTCTTTTGGGTATACAGGGTGTAAACAGACTCTCCACGAAGCCGTCAACCAAGCATTATTTACACCCAACTATGTAACTTTACGCAAAAAATAGTGCTGGGGAACGACTTTTTGCTGAAAAATCACGTTTTACAGGACTCAATGTAACGCATTCAAAACATTGTTCTGATGGATGGATTGAATATTAAGGGGGTTATGGAGGTGTTTAAAGTAAAAATCTTACATTAAACACATGTATTTAAAAAAAAAAACTTGTGAAAAAGTTGGAACTTTGAACTAGAAGTTTCCCAGGTATGGTCTAAATAAAAAAAAATGATCGCAATGACGGGGAGAACAAGTGCCTTTCGGCTTCGTTAAGACTCTGTTTACACCCTTTATTTTAAGGAATCGATAAAGTGACAGCAGGTAACCTAGAAATCTAAAATTTGATGACATTATCACTACGAAACGTAATACATAAGAAGATAACTTACTAATAAGGTGATGTTAATGATAATATATTATATCCTTGGTGTCTAACTTTAAGTTGCAGTTATTTAAAATAATTATTTAGTTTAAAATATATATCAAATATACTTAAGTAAAAGGAGCTCGTGGCTAAAGTGGTTGGTCCCGGCTGTCAATTGTAGATCTTTGACAGTCATTACCGGAAGTCAGTGGCCCAAAAATCTGAAAACCGGTCTAACCAGGGGGTATCGTATTACCCAGTACTAACAGGTCAGATAGGCAGTCACTCCATGTAAAATTCTGTTATTCAGCTGCATCCAGTTAGACTGGAAGTCGACCCCAACATAGTTGGGAAAAGGCTAGGCAAATGATGACTTAAGGGTGCCTATCAGTTGGCTGCGGGACTGTTCGAAAGAGATACCGCGGCTCTGGAACACAAAGGGCAAGGAAGGAACATGAATGGGTTTTAGTCAGTACAAGTCTGACACTCCCTTCCACTCTGCCCGGAGCGGGAGAAGTCATTTGATGATGTCCCATCCGTAAAAACAAAAAGGGTCCCTATCAGTTTCGAGGTCTAAAAACAGAAATATTATAACTATGCGTTATAAAACATACCAGATACTTTATGGTTATAGAGAAATTTCAGCTGAAAAAGGAGTGTTTTCTGTTTTCAGACCGCGAAACTGATAGGGACCCTTAAGTAATATTCAAAATAATAATTTATAGTAAGCACCCAAATAAATGGCTTCGTGTTCACAAGAAACATAACACCAAATACTACAAAATAGTTAAAACCATAATCTGAGAGCATTTTCGTTGTCTGAAGAGTATTATAAAGTACATTAATGAAATCGAAACCAATTGGGAACTATGAAATATGAAACTTGAGGTAACCTCAAAATGAAATTAGTTAATTAATAATGTGCTTGCTTATGTCGAGTTTGAATTTAGAAACGTTGATTGGTAGTAACTTCTACTCAATTTGAGAAGCTATTATAATTTCATTGAACTATTTCCTGTTCATGTCTTTTAGTTTAACTAGTCCTGTTTATTATGGTTACATGACTTGACAAAAAGTGTTTGTTTTATCTTTGTATATCAATATTATAAAGAGTTATAATTTGTTTGTAACTTGTACGTACGACGGCTGATCAAGCTATACAAACCAGTATATGCGGATCTCTCATTGTACAGAAAATATATACAAAGCAAGGCCACGTCATACTGGAAAAGTAAAGCTTGATGTGCTGCCGTGTGTACGTAGGAGGTAATCTTTGGAACTACTGATCCGATTTCAAAAATTCTTTCTCTAACGAGTAGCTGTATTATCTCCAAGTGACATAGGCTGTATTTAAAATATTCACGTGGGTGTATTTTCGCACATAACGCGAGCAAAGCCAAAAGCACGACTTAGTTCTAAGTAAACATAATCCTCCCGGATTATTTTTTCTAAAAGATAATGAAAACTGCATCAGAATCTGTTGCGGAGTTTAGAAGAACAACGCTTTCACACAGTCAGATATCCTATTGTAGTTTTATTTGTGTCACGTGACATCACCCTGACGTCATGACAGTGTTTTGTTTTTTTCTATTTTTAGTTTTTTTGGTTTTATGAACGAAAATAATCCTTAAATAATCAGTTAGCTAATTAAATAACGATTCTTAACTATATAACCGGCAGAAAGCTAACGATTGTAACTTTGGAGATATCGTCGTTTTAAAAAGACGCGCCTAAATCGCGCAAGCAACCCACGATGGCCCCCACAGTATGCACATGAGCAGAAATATGGCGGCCACAGTTTAGGGGATATGAAAACTGACAGAAGTGAAAATATCAAGTATTGAATTCAGAGGGCTTAGATATAGTGACATTCAGAGAAAAGTCAAAATGTGTTGGAGTGACATAAGCTACTGAAAAGTTTACGTCATTCCTGTCAAAAAAAAATTAAGAAAGTACACGCTTTGAAAGCGATTGTGTATACCATCAGGTGTACCAGCTGACGTTTTTCCAGGGAGAGGAACCTCCTAACAATGAAGTCGTGCCCAAAAGAACCAATTTTTAGGGTTCCGTACCCTAAGGGTAAAACGGGACCTTATTACTAAGACTCCGCTGTCCGTCTGTCACCAGGCTGTATCTGATGAACCGTGATAGTTAGACAGTGGTGATGAATTACACAAAGTAATGCGCGAGACATGTAAGCCTTGAAAAATATAGGGTGACTGGTAATTAGTGACCGATACTTATACACGTGATTGTAATGATGCATGGGTGCTCTGCCTACCCACTGTTGCACTAACAGCTGATAGGTCGCAGGCGCGCGCGTGCGAATTTCGTACGGCTTTTGTGTTAATTTGATTAAAGTAAATAAGTATTAATATGTTGTTTGGTTTTTTGTTAATAGGTATTGTAATTTTGTGTGTATATCTTTTAATTTTGTGTGCAATAAAAAATAAGAATAGGTATTAAAAAAAATGTTTCTTTGGGAAAGTTGTTTGTCACTAATTACCAGTCACCCTTTATTGGAAGTGTTTATTTGCACTTTTAAACTTGAATAATCTTCCTGTTAATTTTTACAAAAGTGGAAATTCAAATACAGAATCTTGAATTTTAACTTTAGGAGGTCAGTTTTCCTTTAAAGTCTTTGTTTTTAAGTAAGTTGGTGTAGCCTTTACTTTTGAAAACAGCTCTCAGGGATAGATACATACTGGTTTTTAACAAGATACCAAATTGCGTTGTTATTTTATCGCTGAAAAACATTTTATAGTGATGTACCTTATATTAAACATTATTTATCAACTGAATACACACATGAAAATGTATTATTAAAAATACTAATGGCTGGTTTTCAGGTATTTCTGGGAATATTTAAATAATTTGACGTAATTACATTCAGTTATGAGTTTATAACCTATTCCAAGGGCGATTCTAGTTAGAGGCAATAAATATTTTAACCATAGTCAATAAATTACTGTTGTACAATATTTGATTCCAGTAATTTAACTAAGGAGCTGCGTTCAAACTCGACAATTTAATTAATGATGTTGGTAAAAGCCTCGTTTACTAACTCACCAAGTTTCCTAGCTGTCGAATGAATTGAAAATTTGCAAAAACGTATTTGAAATTTTCAATCCAAATTAGTGAAACCTTCGTTAGTCAATTTGAAATATTTTGGTATCATTTTTGAGAGATGCACCAGTGGGCGTTTTGAGATTACTAGTGTATAAGGTAAGCATTTATACAAAAATAGACGATATCATGGACCGATGACTGACCTAGTGAAGGTTACAGGGATCCGCTGGATGCGAGTCGCACGGGACCGGTGAATGTGGCGACACATGGGGGAGGCCTATGTCCAGTATTGGATGTCTTTTGGCTGAAATAATGAGGATGAATAATAAGACGATATCATTTAAAACTGTTTTGAGAAGAATATTACAAACTTACCAAGTGCGTCTGAAACACTCGTTAGTATATACCATATTTTTACTATTCGGTGAATTTATAGACAAATTTTAAATAGCTAAATCTGCTATATGAAATTACAATGACTATATCATTGTAATCTCAGATAGCAGATTTAGCTATTTTTAATTTGTCGGTTTCAGACAGATAGAAAGCGTAGGCTCCTAATTGTAAGCCTAGTAATTATAGGGTTCCTTTATAACCTCGGTTTGAGTTATTCGTTGTTCATATTTAATAGTTTATGCCGATGGAAGAAAATAATAATTCTCCACAGACTGCTGGAGCAAGCTGCGCCAGAGCACCCTTTTTTTTACGGTTGGGAAATCATCAAATGACTTCTCCCGCTCTGGGCAGAGCGGAAGAGAGTGTCAGACTTGTACTGACTAAAACCCATCCATGTTCCTTCTTTGCCCTTTGTGTTCCAGAGCCGCGGTATCTCTTTCGAACAGTCTCGCAGCACGATACAATAAAAATATCTGGTTTGCTCTCGGTTATTTTGTTTGTTAACAATATGTAAATATAAGAAACAAAACGATGTTTCTCCTAGGTTATTTCTATCTACACAGTTTAAAGTAAAATAATCTAGTAGGTACGCACACCTCTATTGGTAGGGGCGTCAAAGCATTCTTGCTTAGTTTACCCGCGACACATGTTTGAACAGGCGAGCAATGTTATTGTATGTACAGGTGAAGTTTCAATATGGACTAAACTAAAACGCTGGCGATTTTTTGCAGCTCCTCTTCTATGATCTGGAACAAAAAAATGTTGCCAGGAATTTTCATTATTAAATTTATTGCAAAGCTATTTTGTCAGTGACCAAAATAGTATTTTATGAAAATAATATGATAAATTGCTGTCAATCTCTATATTGTTTCTTAAATTGGTAAAATGAAACGTAATATTTTACTCAAATAAAACACATACTACAAATTGTAATCACCCGTAGCAGGTTCGTATAAAGGTAAACGAATGTGATGGAAGCATCACAAGTCTGGTAAACAATAGATTAATTGAAACGTTTTGGACATTGTTTGACATTTGTATTTTCCATATAGAAAAGACACAGAAACTTTGATTACATGCGCTTTTTTTTAAGGTTCTGACACTAATGACTTCTTATTATATTATATTATTACTGCTTGCGATGGATGTACAATAAAGAAGCCGAAAGGTAGGATATAGGGTTCTCCCTATCATTGCGACCATTTTTTTTGCCCGGTTAAAGCAGTTCTAAATATACCGCCTTGTACAAGAACTACGTACAATTAGACCATGCTGGCGTAGTAATTCCGTGAAAGTAATCCTAAAATAATGCATACACTTTGCAAGCAATTTATCCAACATATTTTAAATATTACGCATTACGCAAACTAAAACATTGTTTTCTAAAAATAAAACATTTTCACAAGAATTATTAATATTAAGTCGATTATTAATAGCCAATATATTAGCACAAACAAACATCAAAGTTGAGCAGATAAATTTTCATAATCGACCGCTTCATTATTATAAATAATTTCCGTTTATCTGTGGTAAAGGAGAACGGGCACACGTGTGTGGTTGGAGATCCAGACATGATGTGATGAATTATTAAACCTGCATGAAAAGCCTATATTACTTGTAAATAAATAATGTATAGGTAAATAAAGAACATGTCTCAAGGACTGTCATTGGAATCAATTTGAATTCAGAAATCATGTTGACTAAGTTCAAATTGCATTGCCACTAAAAATGTACCTATTTAGCATATAATATTAACAGAATAATAACCGTTGAACCCGTCTGGTCGGAGAATCCTCATTTTATTTGGAGGGTGAAAAACTGTACATCGTCATGCCTGTAATACCTGACGGGTTAAGCCAAAGTGAACCTTATAGTTCACCCACTTTTCGTTTTGTTTAAATCCCATGTGATTGCCAAACCATGCTACTGAGAAATCTTTGAAAAACACTTTGCCTAACCTGGGAATCGAACCCAGGACCTCACGTTCAGCAGTCACGCTTGCGACCACTATACTAACGAGGCACTCTGTTACTCATACCTTTAAACAAAATCTTTTCCGCGAGATATAATACATCAGAAACCAACATTGATACATGTAGTTAAAGCTACCGACACCAACCGCAACGAGCACTGCAGCTCATGAACAAATGCAGAAATAGTAAATTGATGAGTTAATTACACATGACTATTGTGAACGGGAAATGAGGTATTGCATTCTACACTACTTTACAGTGGGTAAGGATACTGTTACAAAATATTTCACAGAACACATCATCACACACATCAGACCATATATCGGCGCCTCACATATGCGTGGACATGCTCGGGGAGGGCGCGGGGCTCGGGGCACCGAACCCGGCTGCACACACGCCGGCCACTACGGGCATTTCTTTGTACTGTCTTCATATATTGTTGATTATGGTATTACGCCTATTTTATACAGTCCACTAGTTTTCTTGAAAAGTCCCAACCGAGTTTACTCATCTTATATCATCACAGTATTTACGCCTGTTTTCTATTAAAAGGTAGGCTGAGGTGGACAATAAAATGTTTTAGATACGTTGCCAATAAAATCAGCCACAAATTCATTCTCCAGTGTTTCAGAATTTCTTGATGGAAATATCTAACACTCTGTTTAACCCGAGACCACTGTCTGCTCCGTCCATAATACCTACTGCTACTTTTTATTTGTCGTGTGGTGTGCCTATCCTTGCGTCAGATTATTATTGCGTCGTTTTTATGCCGTCCATGAGCCTTTATGCCAAGTACATTGGCACCAATCACGCAATGTTTTGGAGTGAGAAAATTTGCACGGATGAAATTTAGCACCAAATAAACACTACCTATATCAAACCTTTCTCATGAATATGCAACAGAATATTTTCTGACAACATTTCAAACGGTAAAAAAGGGACAATCCACATGGAATGTATATTTTTATGCGGTCACCGTGACATATCGCCTATGAGCGGGACTACGGAAGGAGGCGTACTACCGCGGCCGTGACGGCCAATCACGTTACTGTTAGACCACATCTGCAACTCAAATGAATCAAGAAAAATGAATTTTTCGATTTTGTTCCTTTTCGATCCAAGGATAAGCTACATTTCGGCGGCATCCACATGTTTAATTTTTATACAATTTTATCTAAATATAATTTTTTTTTTTTTTACTAGCCTGCTCTGTCCCACTCCTGGGCAAAGGCCTCCCTCCACTCCTTCCATCTCTCACGAATCCGCGCGTCCTCCTTCCAGTTCGGACGGAACTTGTCCAGTTCGTCCCGCCATCTCCTTCGTGGCCTGCCGCGAGCCCGCCTCACTGTGTCAGGGCACCAGTTACCTGCTATTTTGGCCCACAGTTTGTCCGGCATGCGGCAGACATGTCCTGCCCAGTCCCATTTGAGTTGGGCAGCCTTTTGAGCCACGTCAGCTATATTGGTTTTGGAGCGCAGTATTGTGTTTCGAACACGATCCGTTAATTTAACACCTAGTATACTGCGCTCCATTGCTCGTTGGCAAACCTTGAGTTTGGACTTCTGGATGTTAGTCAAAGACCAAGTCTGTGCACCATAGGTTAAGACGGGGAGAATACACATGTCCATAAGTTTGCGTTTCAGTGCCATAGGCAACTTCCCCTTGAATAGTTCCTTCATGGACCAGTAGCTCTTCCAGGCGTTTTCTATTCGTCTTGCGATTTCTTTGTCTTGCCTCGCCTGGAAAGAGACTACTGGGGGGGGGGGGGCAAATATAAAAAAAAAAAAAAAAAAATTGGTTGTCTGTAAAGTTGGTTTACGGACGATAGTTTAACGTGACAACGTCATAAAATCGCGTGGAAGAGAGATAGATGCTGCGCATGCTTACAATGAGCGTAAAAGGACAATGAGCGTAACGGGACACTTTTTCGTGCATGCAACCGGCGTTCATCGATTTATTAGACGTTCCCACGTCAAAATTAACAGTCACTGGAAAGAACCGTTTTCTTATGTCAGCGTCTCATATCGGCATTAGAACATAACATGAGTCAGTGCGACGCGACGGTACTCACGAGAAGGTATTAAGTGACATACGCACAATGCACATAAATTGCTTAGCACCAAATCGTACCGCCCGAGGTCATGAACGGGACGGAGTATACAAAAAAAAAAAAAAATACAAATAATTTATTTACTTTCACAAGTTTTGTACTACATCTAGTGGTTGAAGTGCCCTTTTAGACAAAAATTGCCTGTGTTAGGTCACTTCGCTCTTCCGAAGCTTACAGTTACGTGGTGTACCAACAGTTTTGAATCTTAATATAAGTAAGAAAAAAAGCGGGACTACCCGTCTACTATCGCCCTGACGGCCAGTCACGTTAAGCAGACCGCTATACGTGATGTGTTTATATCAAGAGGGGATTATCCGCTGCCAACTCGCACAGACTTAACTCAATCATCCGTAATTGGATGACGAAAGTATACAGTTTGTTGTTTATAGCGGTAAATATGAATCTTTTTACTTGAAATGAAAAAAAAAAATTCAGTAACTGATTCATGCAAAAGGGGTTATTAACTAACGTCGTATTGCGCTGATTTTCATTACAAATTAAATAAAAACAGGCATTTTCAATCGAAGTTTGTTTATAGTTTTTCGTATTAATAGTAAAGTGTAAGTACTCACAATTATAAAAATTAAAAAAATCAAATCAATCTCAACTATCAAATCATCATGCTTAAAAAAACTGATGACTATTATACTGCGTAACGATTGCGGAAGATCTACAAATGAACGCCAGGATGAACGGCGTGCCGTGTTGAAGGCGCGTTCGTTTTCCACGCGCGCCTCAAAGAGATGTCAGCAAATAGGGAGGGGACCGCAAGGGCCGATGCCTGCCAGGGCTGCGGGCTGTTCGAAAGAGATATCGCGGACCTCGAACACAAAGGGCAAGGAAGGAACATGGATGGGTTTTAGTCAGTACAAGTCTGACACTCCCTTCCGCTCTGCCCAGAGCGGGAGAAGTCATTTGATGATTTCCCATCCGTAAAAAAAAAAAGGATAAACGGCGTAACATGTTTTTCAAACAACAGAGTGGTCTTATATTTGTAATGGTCACCCATCCAAGGACTGAGCTCGGCAAGTATTATCAACTTTAAAGATCGACTCGGACAGTTTTTATTATTCAGTGTGTTTGGTTAACGGTTGCCGATACTTTATTTTCTTTATTTATTTTATCACATATTAAATACATTTTTAAATATTAAAATATAAAACAATATAAAAAAAAAAACCTTTAAAAATATAAAAAATAGTAGTCCACCGGTATCGGGAACAGGGTCCAAGCTACCGGCGCGGCGGTCAGTGCTCCAAAGAGAGAAACCTCCTGATAATACGAGCCGTATCCAGGAGTACAGCTTTCTGAATCAAGCCCTTGATCCAACTGCCTAACGAGAGCCTCCTCAGGTATTAGTCGAGGCTTTTGGCATAAGCCATGGGCTGATACGACTATCGAATTATTAAGGGCATAATTATTGTGTACATTATTGTCTCATTTCTTTCGATAAATACACGCTTATAAATACTCCTAACCCAACACCCCGCAAATGTTACAATACTAATACAGACTGTATAGCCACGAGCTGCTCAGATTAAGAACACATTGATTGGCCTGTTGGTCTAGTGGTTAGTGACCCTGACTGCTAGGACGGAGGTCGTGGGTTCGATTCCCACACAGGACAAATCTTTGTGCGATGAGTACGATTATTTGTTCTGTATCTGGGTGTATAATTTATCTATAATATGTATGTATTTACAAATATATAAGTACGTTTATCATGGTTGCGATAGTACAGGCTCTGTCTAGTTTGGGATCAGATGGCGGTGTGTTGGTTGTCCCAAGATATTACATTGTAGGCAGAGTATAATATTTTTACAAATTATATTTTCCTGTTTTATCTTTTCTACACACTGTCTCTACATTTCTAATCCAACTTTCCTCTGGCAGGTCTGCTGGAAGAAGTTTCTAATGAAATAAGCAGTACCTATGTGCTCTTCTATGTTGATGTAATTGTCCTGTTTAGTATTTTGTGTGTACATCATCATTTCAGCCAAAAGACGTCCACTGCTGGACATAGGCCTCCCCGAAGTCTCGCCACATTGACCGGTCCCGTGCGACTCGCATCCAGCGGACCCCCGAACCTTCACAAGGTCATCGGTCCACCTAGTGGGAGGCCTTCCAACGAAACGTCTTCCGGTTCGCGGTCGCCACTTCAGAACTCCAATGTGTACATAAATAAATACCTCACTCCAGTGTGTACATAAATAAATAAATAAAATAAATCAATAAATTTTCTAGAATCAGAAAGCATTGTTTTGCCAAGTAAACACTCGTTTCCCGACATCTGGACCTCTAAGCATCAAAACGTGACATGTTTAAACCAAGTGGAGATTATCCTCAGCCAACTTGTACAGACTTAACGATGCTCGATAGCTCTAATTATGTCCGGGCCCAATGGTCGGGTGCGTATTTACTTTTTTAATTGCGAAAACGAAATAAAGCGGATTAGAAGGGTCAACGTGGTTTTATCGCATGAATGATGTTTACGTGTGGGTTTTGGTTTGGTATATAAAGATAGCAAATGAAGCTTTGTTATTTACAATCATTAGCGAAGGAAAAATGAGATTTGCGTTCCTGATTGACTTGCAGAGAATGCCGCAGGTACTGAGTCCGCTTTTGTATGAAAATAAAAAATAAAAAACGGGTTGCAGTCCGGGAGTGCCGGCGGAAGTGAAAACTTGAAACAACGCCATCTAGCTTAAAGTACACGCACACTCGCGCAAGCGCCCTGCGCCGCCTATTCAATCCGACGATCTGACGCGAGTTTAACAGTTTTTACCCATCCCACAAAAAGTGCACAACGCCGCTAAAGAAGTTTGTACTTCAATGAAAGTTTTTTTTATTAAGTTAAACATGAAAAATTGATGATTATTTGAGTTATCGTACATGGGTTCTATTTACTTCCTTTTGTGGTCGAAGCCCGAAAATTAAAACAGGAATATATTTCTTTCTTGGGGTAAAAAATCAAGATTTTGGTAGAACTCAATGGAACGCACTCAGAACTTTCTTATGATGGATGCATTGAACAGTATATTGGTCATAGAAGTGAAGAGAAAAACACTTGTGAATAAGTTGAAACTAGTTGATCTCCAATAGCTCCGTAACTAGAACTCCGTACCTGGTTCCCAGGAATGCTCCAGAACAAAAAAAAATCTGCTTCGTGAACTATCTTTTTACACCTATTATTTGAGAGTCTGATACAGACTATCTCTATGGACCAAGATCGTAGTCACAAAAAAATAATCAGCTGTCCCATACAAAACTTCAATACCAACTGAAGTTAAAACTTTATATAAACAGATGGCTTAAATCGGCAATGAAATAATTCAAAGCCTGTTTCATAATTAATTTTACACTTTAAACCTTCATTAAAGTTTTATTTATATACTGCAGTCGATTTCTCTTTTCCCAGTTATCCGGTATGACAGTTATTATTCATGATATTTTTAATGACGTAAGTAATAAGTTGACTTAAATAGTTTTGAGAATGATTCAATAATTTTAGATTATTACTCAAATAATTTAAACTGTATTTTATTTTCATTACTACATAACATACATAACATCACGCCTGTGATCCTCGTAGGGTGAGGCAGACGTGAACTGATGACACGCGGGGTTGTGATAGCCGTGGAGAGGATCCGGCAATTGTCTGGGTTGATTGGGTCTCGAGGTGGCTTTTCACAAGTCCGAGGCCATGTGCTTTCGCTTTTCCACAGTAACGGCGGGAGGGGTTCCCATCGGTCCAGGGCTGCGTACCGTTGCAGGACCACGGCCCTGGAACACAAAAGGCAAGGAAGGAACATGGATGGGTTTTAGTTAGTACAAGTCTGACACTCCCTTCCGCTCTGCCCAGAGCGGGAGAAGTCAGTAATTGATGATTTCCCATCCGAAAAAAAAAGGTTTAGGCAGAAGTGTACTTAATAGTACACCCACATTTCACCAGTTATGAATAAGTCCCATGTAATAGGGGGCGACCCTATTGTCATCAACCGGGCACAAATCCAGACTCCGTGGCTGCTACTGGTAAATTCCTGAGTTCCTTTTCATTACTATTTAGTTGAATAACAATTATTAACAAGTTACTACTGCATATTCATTTTAACTTGATCAATAAGAAACCATATCAACTCGCGCAAACTATAAAAAAGCTTTAAAATAAACTAATAAATCACTTACAAGTCAAAAGTTTTATTTCGCAGATCGCTAGCCCGCGCGGAGACGCGTCTCTGGACGTATCGCACGTGCATCTAGCTCAAATAAAACATAAATATTTTTTAAAAATTGTCATTTCCAAGTAGTTTCTGCTAGTACCAAAATCTACATAAGGGGCTAAGAGAAATATAAAAACGTTGATATCTTCGCTTCCAGACGCGCGATTTTAACGCTCTTTTCAGCTCAAATTGACATAACTAGGCGTCCGCGTATTGACCACCCCGCACTCACCTGCACCCCTGGATAAATTATTTACGACCTACCCCTAGTTTTTTAATACATTTTTCAAGTAAATCGTCTAAATTAATTGTTTTTCCAAATTTTCTTTGCAATCTTACATCAAATTATAGTTTCAATAGTACTCACCCTTCATCCCTGTGTCCCGGTCCACGTTCCGTGAGCCGGCGTCCCAGTTGGAGGCTGATAACCTAAATTTTTTGGTTCAAAAACTGGTTTTTTGACCATAACTCCAGAATTTTCTTCGGCACCTACCACGTTTTATTTCGCAGATCGCTAGCCCGCGCGGAGACGCGTCTCTGGACGTATCGCACGTGCGAAATGAGTATTCGAACCCGAGAATTGAACGGAGTTTGCGATGGAAACAATAAAGAAACCTTATCTTTAGTGAAGAAATTAGTACTAAGTACCAATCACGTTAATTAGAGTACGATCAAGTTTGATTGTGGATTCACCTGTGGGTATCGTAAAAGTCTTTGGCAATAAGGTTTGATAGGGATTGTGCTCTCTAAAACAAAATGAAGATATATACAGACAAAAGCAAGGCTGCCTAGCATTTAGTTAATTTGAGAAAAACCATATAAAGGATGTAAAAAGACTCTTAACGAAGCCGAAAGCCACTTGTTCTCCTCGTGATTGCGATTATTATTTTTTTCTAGACCATACCTGGGAACCTTCTAGTTACGGAGATATTGGGGGTCAAAGTAAAAATTTTTACACAGGTTTTTTTTAAATACATGTTTTTAATGTATTTTTTTTACTTATGCCACCTTCAACCCGCGTACTACTCAATCCATCCATCAGCACAATGAGTCGTAGCACGACTTGCATAATTCAATATTTTTTAAGTAGCAGAAAAGATTTGTTCTTCTGCTTTAAAAAATAAACACAGTTCCTCAAAACAAAATAGATTGTGTTAGAAAACTAGATCACAATAAAAATAGAGTGTGTGCTTAAGACCGCACGGCAGAAGTGAAAATAGCTGTCTGTATCTTTCTCGCTTGGCCGTCCCGAGTTCACCCGATCGAGCCTTTCACCTCAGAGCGTGACGGATCAGCCTAACATAATACCTACGAAAAAATGTGTGTGCGGTGCGCTAAAAGAAGTTTTCACTTCAAAAATACAGGATGGAATGGACACCGATGCACAAACGGTTACCGACATCTAAATTTATCATGAATGTTTTAAAAAAAGACAGCTGTTCCATACATTTTGGCTGTGCAGGTATTGCATTTTCGGACATGTGGACGGTGAGTAATGGGCTAGCTCGCCGTCCGTCCGTCTTTTGACGTCAGGCGTGCCTCAAAGAGATATCAGCAAACAGGGAGGGGCCTGCAAGGGCCGATGCCTGCCAGGGCTGTGAGTCTGTTCGAAAGAGATACCGCGGCCCTGGAACCCAAAGGGCAAGGAAGGAACATGGATGGTTTTTAGTCAGTACAAGTCTGACACTCCCTTCCGCCCAGAGCGGAAGAAGTCATTTGATGATTACCCATCCGAAAAAAATAAAAAATAAAGGCATATTGCACTTTTATAGGAAAATTAAAGATGAAAAATTTCTATGTTCAGAATGATGTACTTAATACGTGGTAACTGTTTTTGCGTCGGCGTCTCTTCCTATTAAGTCTCTTAACATCCCGTTCCCGAAACAAAAACTTGACAAATTACATACTAAAATCTTCCTTAAGAACCACTCTATCGATTGGTGAAAACAGCATAAATATCGGTGCAGCAGTTTTTGTGTTTATCGCGAATAGACAGACGCGGCGGAGGACTTTGTTCTATAATATGTAGTGAAACTCTGAGACTTCATTGTCACTCTACTTAAATAAAAAAGAGGTTAACATCCTAGTCACCAAATCACTATTACAGCAGCAAGTCTTCAGCCACTTCGAATCGTTACAACCATTCCCAATTCATATTCATACACGTCACATTTAAGAAAAAAAACGGTCACCAAAAAGCTCTACATACCGCCGTCAACCACATTTTGCCTTGTTTCTATTTGAAAAGGGAACAGAATTGTTGAGAGTCATATAGGGTGGATGTGGGTCCCGCAAATCCTGTCGTTCGACCCTTGAAACTTTGAGGACAGAATCGGAGAAAATAACGTGTCATGTACTTAAGAGTCCGGACGATTTGGATATTCAATTTGTTTTTATTAGAATTTCTGTGTGTGGATGGTTTTGCTAGTATTTATTTAAGGAAAAAACAAACAGTAGCACAATAACTATTAGTCAGAAGATCTTAAATATTACATCCTAATTATGCTACCCTCTACGTTCTCCACAGATTACAATTTAAAGTATTTAAAATCAGCTAGTACCAACACAAATACAAGTATACAATGGTCAACGGTCTTGGAACTAACATCTGGAATTTTATAAATACATATCTATTATATAAAAATTAAATAAAAAGTGAATTTGTGTGCGAATTTAACATTAAGTTATTATAATATATAAATTGGTAGCGACCCCGACTTACGAACAGTAAGTCGTGGGTTCGAACCCAGGCAGGCGCATTACTTTGTGTAATTTATTTCATCTTCACTACTCTCAAAAACGGTGAAGGAAAACATCGTGAGGAAACCGGCATGTCCTAGAACCAAAAATTCGAAGATATGTGACATCTACCAATCCGCACTGGGCCCGCGTGGTGGATTATAGCCCATTCCCTCTCATAGAGAGGAGGCCTGTGTCCCAGCAGTGGGAACATTATAGGCTGATGATGATGATGATATATAAATTATACAGTAGTTTGATGGTATTTTAGGGTTACTTGGGTTTGCTTCTTAAACGCATTTTAACTTAGAAAAAGTATGTCGATTGAATGGAACTCATTGTTGTATGTCTCAACCAAATGATGAAGTGTTGTACGCGAGCCAGCGTTGAATTTACAGACGCTAGTAGCAAATAGACCTCGAGTGCGTATCTCACGTACATGAACTGTTCGAGGAACCAGGTAACACAGACTCCTAACTAAGTCCGGACAATCAAAATTATTGCGGCACACATTGTGGGGTGTTGTAATCTTACGTTATTATGGTTTGCAGATTATCAGGGATTTGAAAAATGAAAATGAAAAATGATTTATTGTTTTCAAACTAGTGATTGGAGTTTCCTTTTTAGGCGTTTAAAGCCTGTGTTAGGAGACTCCAGTCTTCCAAAGCATAAAAAAGTTACTAAACTTGTTTTTAAGACATAAGAAAGAAAGAAACAAGAAAGAAAAAATATTTATTTGTCGCAGAGACATGACGTGCATACAAAATTAAGAAAAATAAAACAGTAAAAATACTTCGCATAGCCAAACATTTCGAGTTCAACAAAACTGATCAAAAACAAAAAAGCAATAAAAAAAAGGGAAATAAAATGAGTATGCTTTTCACTAAGACGGTGTGTGGGAAATGGTTAAGTGTGTGTAATTGTATGGAGGGGGTGTGTGAGTGAGTGTATGATGAATGCCTGTGTGGGGAATGTGAAGGGTGAGTGGATGAGTTAGTGAGTTAGGATTTTAATGACTAGTTTAATTTTATATGAGTTCTTGATCTAATACTGACAGCTTGCGGTATGGATTTTATTTTAGTGAGCCTCTTTCTTCACTTCAAACTGTGGTTTAAATATGTACTATATATTACAATGACTGCCTCGTTGGTCTAGTGGTCGCGAGCATGACTGCTGAGCATGAGGCCCTGGGTACTATTCCAAGGTCGAGCAAAATGTTATTGGGTTTTTCCATCATGAATTTCTCAGTAGCAGCCACGGAGTCTGGATTCGTGCCCGGTTGATGGCAATAGGCTCGCCCCCTATTACATGGGACTTAAAACATAACTGGCGAAATGTGGGTGTACTAGTAGGTACACCTTCGCCCAACCCTTCGGGGATTACAGGCGTGATGTTATGTTATGTGTTTATGTACCATACATATGAAAATGTGTGATTGAAAAACTGCAAATTTTCCCGTCAGCATCAACCGCGGACTTTTTTTTTTTCGAATGGGTAATCATCAAATGACTCCTCCCGCTCTGGGCAGAGCGGAAGGGAGTGTCAGACTTGTACTGACTAAAACCCATCCATGTTCCTTCCTTGCCCTTTGTGTTCCAGGGCCGCAGTATCTCTTTCGAACAGTCCCGCAAAGTGTTATTGGGTTCTGGATTTGTGCCCCATTGATGGCAATAGGCTAGCCCTCCATTACAATAATTAAACGTAACTGGCGAAATGTGGGTGTACTATTAAGTACCCCTCTGCCTAACCCTTCGGGGATCACAGGCGTTATGAATGTTGTGTTTTGTGTTTCGCAATGTTTGTCAATTTTGGTAAAAATTAATCCATGGTCAATTTTGACACGTTCGCTTATTCTAACAAGTCTCATTTTGCACTGTGAATAAATACCTCTCATATAGCCCATGAATACGGTGGAAATAAATCACCATTTTTTAGTTTTTTGTACTCTGTTTGAGATATCGCGTCTGAACGTATTTATCGTAAGCATTCATCAAATTCTGCGGCAATGTATTATCCATCGAAACCGGAGTGTGACTAAGAATCGGATTTTTATCGGAAAATGTGAGAAAATTCATGTTTTCAATACATTTTTGTATAATACTTTTGATCGTCTCAATTTTTTATGGTAGATTGATGGTCTTATTAATAACATAACATTTTTGTACGGCTTTTTCACTTTTTTGGGTAATGCAGACTACGTTTTTGCTAGAATTAAGTCCTAGTATCTTCTAATTCTTATTTTTGTGACGAAAATTAAAAGAGCATGCTTAGCCGTTTGACCGCTTGTGTCGAATTATGCGACACATATTTCCGTGCCGCTACCGCCGCTCGTGTCGTATTTCTGCGAATGAGAACATATATTCGTTTTTCGTTCTATTTCTTCTATTAAATGCGTTGTACAACTAGAACCATTATTAAATAGAGATATTATTTACAACAATTATTTAAAATCATGTCTCGTATCTCTAAGTATTGATAAAGCTTATATATTTTAGGTTTTATTTATAATATCGATTTGTAGTCGCATGCTAGGGGCACGGCAATTGATATTTAGCCAAGTGGTACAAAGGTTAGAAGTTTCGATCATGTTGAGATGATGTGTGTAAGAATCACGTAGCAGGTGGCGTTCTGTGGTTTTTGTCTATTTATGTTTTGTTATATCGAGGTATGCTGCCACATAAAGAATCATATTAAATCACTACAATCATGATAAGAAAGCTGATATACTAAGGTCACACTCACATCAAACGCACCTGCCGACTTTGACTTCTATAGTTATTTTTGTACAATAATTAGGTTCTTTGATATATGCGTAGGTGAGGGCTTTGTGACGAGTCTTTTTATACCTAGTATTATAGAGATAGTCCGAAGCTTTTTCTTATTATATTCGGAGTTTCTTTAAACCTTCGGTAACAACATACAACACAATAGATTTCACCTTGCTCAGTCGGAGGTATTGTCTGCATGAACGTACACGAGCTAAGCATTCTTACTTGTCAGATATACGCGAGTTCTATTTTCCCAAGGGTAATCTTTCTTTAATACAAAATTTTTCCATTGGGTATCGTGTTTTCCACAAATTGGGTTGTAAAGGTCTGATATATATGCAGTTGCTTCATGTAAAATTCTGGTATTCAACTGCATCATGTCAAACTGGAAATCGACCTACACATAAATAGAAAAAAGCTAAGCAGATTATGGTGAAAATTAATACTTGTAATACAGGGTAGATATTGCAATTTTTTAGGAAACAGCTTTTTTTTTTAATCACCGATGAAAAATTTTTATGTGGAAGGGTTTCGAATGATGTACTGTAAACGTTTGTGAGTCCATGCCCCTTTCATTCTGTAAACCAGTTGTGAAAATCAGATAGTCAGGTAAAATACTGATATTCATGTAAAATACTGGTGTAGCTGCATGCAGTTATGACTGCATGCAGCTGGAAGTTGAAGTGGAAGTTGATATCCATGTAAAATACTGGTATTCAGCTGCATGAAGTTATGACTGCATACAGCTAGAAGTTGCTGTGGAAGTTGGTCCCAACAAAGATAGAAAAAGGCTAAGCAGATTATGGTGAAAATGAATGCTTTCTCTCACTAATTAATACAATAATGTTGAAGATAATTTTATATTTGTTACTCAATTACGCTTAAAACATTTAACTGAAGTTGACATAGAATAAGGTGATTTTTTTTGTGTAGTGTTGTTATTCGGTTACACTTCCAAGAAAATCAAAAAATCAAAATCAAAATCAAAGCATTTATTTCAAGTAGGCCAGTTACAGGCACTTTTGAATTGTCGACAAGATAAAAATGTAATGAAGCTACAGTCCCAGTCACAAGGCATAAAAACTGTGAAAGTACTGTAGTTGCCCATTCCCTAGCGTAGATCTCTATGGAGAAGAACGGGCAAGAAACTCCATGGACACTCTTTTAAATCAGTATATTTTTACAAAAACCTTGGTTACATCATTCATGTTGAGATGGTACATTATGTGAGAACGATGTAGCAAGATGTGCAGTGTGCACGTTAAAAGTGTCCATAGTAAAAACAAAAAAAAAAAAAAAACAAGGCAACCAAGAGATGACCAGTCACAACTGACAGCGCCCGTTCACGAACATGACGCATGTATCAGCACCATTCAACTCAACCATTTTGAAGGGAACTAAATGATCCGAAACACGTGCCACCATCAGCGAGACCTTTGAGTGAGCATGACATACTCCTAACCGCCAGGGCACATTCAAGTCAAGAAAAGAGTAGGTTACCAGTGAACGATAACTATCTAGTACAAAGTACTCACACAATATGGGCTATGCGGCTATATAATACTAAAGAGATTGAATTTATACAATGCAAAGATAGTTGTACAATCTTCAGCAGCTCCAACAATACAGTTTAATGCTATCCATTTATGCGCCCCTGTCCTTGTGGAGCAGGACCGGCATTGAGCCAAGCATTTTTATCAGCGATATAATCGTCCAACTTGTAATATGCTTGCTTAAATAGTGTGCGTTTAATGCATGTTTTAAATTTCGTCTCATTCAGTTCAAGAATACTTTGTGGAATTTTATTGTAGCATCTCAAACAGTACCCCATGAAAGATGAGTCTACTTTAGCGAGTCTGAAGCCTGGCTGAACTAATTGGTCCCTATTTCTAGTACTGTAATTATGTCTGTCACCTCTTTTATTAAAAAGATGTAGATTTTTTCTTACGTACATTATGTTTTCATAGATGTATTGACAATGTACCGTCATGATGTTAATTTCCTTAAACAGTTCCCTTAGAGAATCGCGCCTACGAAGATTATATATGGCTCTGATGGCTCTTTTTTGCAGAATAAATATAGACTCAATGTCTGCAGCCCGTCCCCATAACAAAATGCCATAAGACATTATGCTATGAAAGTAACTAAAATAGACCAGTCTAGCGGTATCGACATCAGTAAATTGACGGATTTTTCTAATAGCGTATGCTGCTGAACTTAGCCGCCCTGCAAGAGTACTTAAATGAGAACCCCATTGAAGCCTTGAATCAAGCGTAATCCCCAGGAAAACCGTTTTATCTACGAATTCAAGTTTCTCTTTATTCAAAACTATATCACAATCGCTATGTTTAATATTCGGTAAAGCAAATCTTATGCATTTTGTCTTTTTTTCATTTAATACTAAATTGTTTGCTGTGAACCAATTATGGACTTGAATTAGGGCATTATTCACGTCATCTGGATTTTGGGCCCTTCTATTTATCTTAAAAATTAGGGAAGTATCATCAGCAAATAGCACCATATTTTGAGGCTGGTTTTTCAATAAATAAGGCAGATCATTAATATATACTAGAAAGAGGAAAGGACCCAATATTGAGCCTTGCGGAACCCCCATTTTTACTTTTAAACCCTGTGAATTAACACCATTTATTTGAACATGTTGCTGTCTATCACTCAAATAAGATTTTACTAAACTAACTGCAAGTTTACCTAGTCCATAATGCTCAAGTTTCAAAAGTAATGTGTCGTGATTTACGCAATCGAATGCTTTGGAGAGGTCACAAAATATTCCAATAGCGTCTTGGGACTCTTCCCACGCAGTAAATATGTTCTTTAATAAAGTTACACCGGCGTCGGTTGTACAACGTCCCTTGGTGAAACCATACTGTTGATCGTGTAAGATTCTGTTGGTGTTAAAATGATTGAGCATTTGATTAAGCATTACTTTTTCAAACACCTTACTAAAAACTGGCAACACGGATACAGGTCTATAATTGTTAGTATCTTTACTATCCCCGGATTTGAAAAGAGGTATGACTTTACTGTATTTCATTAAATCAGGGAAAACTCCTTGGTCTATACACAAATTAAAAATTAAAGCTAAGTATGGTGCTATAGTCTCAACTATGGATGTACAAACTTTGATAGACATTCCCCATAAATCTTCGGTCAGTTTGACTTTTATTTGCCGAAAAGCTTTAATAACTATCATAGGGTTTATGTGTTTAAATTTAAATTCAGCCGAGCAGCCAGACACATTCGCCTTCAATAAACCAATTGAAACTTCAGGAGAAGAATTAAGAGCCTCCGTAGTTTTTAATGGTATATCGGTAAAGAAATTTACAAATTCTTGAGCTACTTCTTGATTAGAGCTTTTAGGACCACAAGCTGTATCTAATGTGTAGCTAGTGTTACGTATTTTCTTCCTGTTAGTCTCGTTATTTATGACTTTCCAAACTGTTTTTATTTTAAAATGAAATGTATATGTAAGAAATGTATCTAACCGCGAAACTTATACCTAAGTAATAATTCTAGTAACATTATTCTGTCATTCACAACCAACCAATACTTACGGTTGTCAAAGCAACAAACACACATCTTAAAAATTACTTCTTTTCCTTTGAAAAAGCTTTGTAAGCTTGCGTGACTCAGAAAAACCGAACAAAGCCTAATTTGTTGAAATCGTTCGAGTTATTCAGGTTTTAAAAAGCAATTTACAAGGCAGGCGCAAAAAATAGCCCGTTAACGTCACAGGTTGTTTAGATTTCTTAGAAATTGCACGCTGGAAGAGGTTTTCTCTGTAAATATTGAGGGTAATTACATTTACGTGCCTCTTGATAAGATTTGAGCTATCTTTTGTTTTAGTTCGTTTTTACTCTTAACATTATTAATTAGCTTGTTATTTAAGAGCCTTCTTATTTTTTACTGAATTGTTTGAGAGTCAAAAAAACTTTTATGCTTACTAAAAGCCTTTAATGTTGTTGCTGTAAGAAATGGATTATTTTTAGGATTCCGTACCTCAAAAGGTAGAAAAAGGAACCCTTATAAGATCACTCTCTTGTCCGTCTGTCCGTGTGTCACCACCGATTTTCTCAGGAACAGGTGGAACTAGCAAGTTGAAATTTACAGAAGATACTGAGGTCTATAGTCCTTATTAGGTGTATAAAAATCAAGGTCCCGAGTAAATACGATAAAAAGAAATGGGCAAATTAGATTTTCGCGAAAACTTGTAAGTACCAAAATTTACCTTAATTTTCGGAATTCGCCCCTTCTTTTATTTTTCGGAATTCGCCCCTTCTTTGTGCTGAAAGACCTTGCTGTTAACCAAAATTAACAATTCTAGGACAACCATTTTCAGGTTTTCAAGAAAGTAGCAAATTTTTCATCATCAGACCAAAACTATTTGTCGGAACCGGTCATTAGGATGGACTAAGACTTATTTTTTCATGAAACAACCAATTATATAAAGAAAAAAAAAACGTTTAATTTGAAGCGTTCTCGATACCACAAAATATCTTATCACAAACCCTGGAATCTGAACAATTGGTTTCTAAGTTTTTATATTTCTACACTTTTTTTTTGGGATGGGTAATCATCAAATGACTTCTCCCGCTGGGCAGAGCGGAAGCGAGTGTCAGACTTGTACTGACTAAAACCCATCCATGTTCCTTCCTTGCCCTTTGTGTTCCAGGGTCGCGGTATCTCTTTCGAACAGTCCCGCAGCCCTGTCATATTTCTACACTGAATTGGCGGCATAAAGCTTTTGGCAGCTTGAATTTAGTCCAAGAGATTTAATTTGGAAACTAGACGACGCGACGTTCTAAATTCAGGTATATTAATAATCCGCCCACGGCCACATACCTGTACCAATTACTAAACATCAAAGCGTAAACTTTGAATACTATTTTAGCGAAAAATATTTACAGACTGAAGTCCGTTCAGGCAAATTCTACAGGTTAACATAATTCAGAATATTGTTGAATAATATCCGCGGCTTAAATTGCAAAAAAGGTTTTATTACGTTGTGCGCATAATAAATATGTTTTTAACGCTCAATGTCAAGACTATGTGCCTATATATGTGAGCGTTGGTGGAGCTATACGGCTAAAGTTCCAAATAGAGAAAGGTGTGTGGTTTTCTGTGATAACATGAACATCACGCCTGTAATCTTCGAAGGGTTAGGTAGATGTTTTTACCTATTAGTACACCCACATTTCACCAGTTATAAGACCAGTTATCAGTTTGAGTCTCATGAATAGGGGGCGAGCCTATTGCCATCAACCGGGCACAAATCCAGACTTCGTGGCTGCTACTGAGAAATTCTCACTTTACCCGATCTAGGAATCGAACCCAGGACCTTATGCTCAGCAGTCGCGCTTGTGACCACGAGGCAGTCAGTATTGTAAATCCTAATAACAATTAAATAGTTACTGTAATGTTTTCTTGGTCAACTGAGTATAAGGTAGTATACATAATGAATATCTTCAGTTTTTACCTGAAACAACAAATCTATGCTTCAATCACTTCACGATCACTATCATTCACTATTCACTATCAATTCACTACATCACTACATATTATAAAACAAAGTCCTCCGCCACGTCTGTCTGTCTGTTCGCGATAAACTCAAATATACTGCACTGATTTACATGCTGTTTTCACTAATAAATAGAGTGGTTCTCGAGGAAGTTTTTAGTATATCATTTGTCAAGTTTTTGTATACATTAGCTAAAATATAATGATATTTGTTTGAGGTGTCGGAAAAAAATAAGCCGTCTTCCAACGAAAACACTGCCTAAACCCTTTGAGATATAACAAAATAATGTATGGTGGAATTGTGTATCTTATATAGGTCTACAGAAAAGTCCACGATGGCATATGTCTATCTCATACTTTTGGCCGCGATAACCGACATCTACGCGGGCGAAGCCGCGGGCATCAGCCAGTTGAACATAAACTTCTCTTTGAATTCATGTCAACAATACGACTGCTGAAACTTGGAATATCGGTGCGTAACCAAATAAAATGATTATAGTTCACAAACGGAGAAAACTTTAGGTCTTCTACGCACGATATTTGGAGATAAAATTTTAGTATCGAGGCCAAATTGTTGGCTTTGGCCACAATAGCCTAGATAGAATCTAAATATCTTACAAAGGAATTGTTAAAGCGAAACAACACAAACTTATAGTACAGATAACAAAACCTTCAGAGCATTATTTTTTATTTGTACGCAGTTTTGTGTGGCGTAGTTTCATTGCGTAAAGTTCTGTAGCTTTTTCTTTCTAAGACTGAATTTTATATCATTAATTTGTAGTGCACTTATTCATTATCATACTCACTGCTGAGACAAGCCTCTCGCTAAGAGAGGGAATGGGCTGTAATCTACCATGCGGGTCGTTTGCGGTTTGTTAGGAATTATATATTTGTCTACGAATTTTTGGTTCTACGTCAGTTTTCTCACGTTTTCCATCAATGTTTTGAGAGCAGTGCACTGCATCTATTCATTAAAGTTTTAACTAAATGTCTGAATTGGGGCTGAACTACCACTAGTTTTTATTACTATAAGAAAATCTTGTTTTTTCAATCAATACCTTCGTTATTAAGCAAAGAGATTTTACAGTGAAACATAAACTTAACCCTGCAGTGGTTGCGCATCTAAATGAGACAACAGTAGTCGCATGGACTACATACTATAACATAGTCCATTTTTAAATTGAAATATGTAAACATTGAAACTTTTTTTTTATTGTTCTTCTGAAAATATAATCAGTACAGTCTTCTTAATTAGATAAAATCTATAAAACTTAATCACAACCTCCGTGTCATAATTAGTAAAAAAAAAAAACTCTCCATTGCCATTTCTCTATTTTGTACCAGTGGACTATCTATGCAGTCCACGCGACTACTGCAGGGTTAAGCAAGGAATAGGTTAAGTCAAAAGTAGGTGTTTTAAGCTTGTCTTTTAAACTACGTCAAATTTATTAATTTATTGTGTAAGAGTGGGGAAGTTAACACAAAAGTTATACTGAGGTAATCAACGACTAGTTATTTACAAACCCTCACTCAGCAGTCAGCTGTACAAAACTACAAACTATTAGCTAAACATAGTATTCATAAAGTAGATAGAACTGGGCAGGCCACATAGCCCTAAGATCGGACCGATGGGGCAAACAGATACTGGAGTGAAGACCACGCATTGGAAAGCGCAGCGTGGGACCGCCAGCTGCCAGATGGACCGACGACCTTAACAAAACTGCAGGGAGTCGCTGGATGCAGGTGGCATTGGACCGGACACGTTGGAAACCGATTGGGGAGGCCTATGGTCAGTAGTGGACAGCAACGTGCTGATATGGTGATGATGAAATAGAACTATTTTCAAACAAGCCAAAACAAAGAAGGAAAAGCCAGACTTTTCATAGAATGAAGGGTGGGCGTTGTATGATGTGCAAAAAGTTTTAGTTTGAGATATAGATGCTACACGAGTTTAAGAGATTTATTTAGACTAGTGTTTTGATTATTCCACGTGTACAAGTTAACTAACTCTCAACTAAAACCCACAGCTTCGATTAATATTGTAAACCTATCCATATAATAATTACATATTCTCAACACATATTCCACGATACGAGACGAGAAACTGAAAAGTCAAGTACAATATGGATGAATCGACTGCTGATATATTGAGCAGAATTTAAATGCGTTTGATTTATTCAATTTGAAACATATAGCGGAGCAGTTAAGCAGAGTTTTAGTGACTGGAATATGATTTCATCTTGAATGTAAGTTTAGAGCTTATGTGAAATAGTTTGTCGAGGATTGAACTAAGTACTCACTTTCAAGTTTAGTTTATTTTTTTTTCTCGTAAGAATACCTATGGAATAATCTTACAAATAGATTTTATTCCTACTTCTGTCGTAACAAGTTGTCAAGCAATAGTGGGACGAAATGGATCGAATGGTCCATTTATCCCAGAGCAATTATTGGGACAAATTCATACCTATCATGTCATGTCCTTATATAGGTTCTTTTGGGCATTTCTTAAAAAAAAACTGTGAACAATTATTAATGAATGCCAGTGTTATTCAATCTTGAAGTAGTATACATAAGCGATTTTGGGAGCTTGAAGAGATTTCCGCACCGCCCTCGTTGAGGCGTAAGGATCTCGAGTGTGAAGAACACTTCCGCACTACCACTGTGCGTGACGACAGTGGCAGATTTATTGTGGCGTTACCCTTTTGTGGTGACCCGTACTCGCTAGGCGACTCATACGCCGCTGCGCTCAAACGCTTTCATCATCATCATCATCCTATAATGTTCCCACTGCTGGGAAACAGACCTCCTCTCTGTGAGAGGGTTTAGGTTATAATCCACCACGCGGGCCCAGTGCGGATTGGTAGATGTCACATGTCTTCGAATTTTTGGTTCTAGGGCATGCTGGTTTTTTCACGATGTTTTCATTCACCGTTTTTGAGAGCAATGGTGATGAAATAAATTACACAAAGTAATGCGCCTGCCTGGGTTCGAACCCACGACTTACTGTTCGTAAGTCGGGGTCACTACCACTGGGCCACCGCTGCTCTCCAACGCTTTCATTGTCTGGAAAAATTAATAGCGGTAACGAAATTATCTATAAACAACTGGAAATTCTAAACAGACGCGGGACCGGACAATTTATGATTGAAAGCCTGGTCAAAGTAAGTAGACGCGAGGATACGAGTATCCTGGTATCTATCAAGGAGTGACTGGAATATAATCTGGTAATTCTCAGCACTGGTTATGACACCTGCTGAACCATCCGCCTTAACTCCTGCGCATTTCCTGAACACAGTGCCATTGTCGTCACTTCCCGCTCCTCAAGCAGACTCTTCTAGCTTGCTTCAGAGACATACTCTCCTTAACACATTTGAAACGAGCAGTCGGATTTATATTGTTTATTTATTATTACCATTTAGACTAACTTAACCTTTTTTTTCGGATGGGAAATCATCAAATGACTTCTCCCACTCTGGGCAGAGCGGAAGGGAGTGTCAGACTTGTACTGTCTAAAACCCATCCATGTTCCTTCCTTGCCCTTTGTGTTCCAGGGCCGCGGTATCTCTTTCGAACAGTCCCGCAGCCGTGGCAAGCAAGACTAAGATAACCTGGTTGTTTGATTAATTAAGCCTTGTTTGTATCCAAAAACATATTTCACAAAGAATATGAGACTCCGTTGGTCTAGGGGTCGCAAGCGCGACTACTGAGCATGAGGTCCTGGGTTCGATACCGAAGTCGGAAAAAGTGATATTGGGTTTTGCCATCAGGAATTTCTCAGTGGCAGCCACGGAGTCTGAATTATTGGTGCTCGGTTAATAGCAATTATAGGCTTGCCACCTATGACGTGAGACTTAAACATAACTGGTGAAATGTGGGTGTACTATTAGGTACACCTCTGCCTAACCATACGGGGATTACTGGCGAGATGTTATGTTTATAAATGTATTTAAGATCATTATAATTTATTTCGTATAAGATGTTCTCAAAACGAACATTATTTTCCATAAGCCTACTATATTAAATTATTCAAATCATAAATTCAAGATTAAAATTGAAGTACCTGTCGAGAACAGCCCTTCTAATTATTATTTTTCAGCAAAAATACTAAAACTTTAAGCCAATTCAAGTTAAGAGCCTACTATGATTTCCAGATTAGTAATAAGTAATCTCTTGGACATTTCAAGGCCAGACCTATAATAATAACGTTCTTGTGAACTGAATTATTACAAAATATTAAAAAGTTTGCTGGAAGCTTCTACCTCGCAAATGGAATAGGCTGTCCCGGTGACCGCTTCGGGATGAAAAAGTTAGGTAATATTACATTTTACCCGACCACGATAAAACCGAAAGGACGGGAGTGTTATACCAAAAATGTGTTTTTTTTCCTCGTTAATTATTTTCGATTTTTATGTTGTTATCCGCTAGGTATCTGATTGAAAACAGTATTGGTCGAACCAGTACGCAAAAACAGACATAAATATATCCAACGTCTATGTCCGGAACCCGAGCCGTCATTTGGTCTGTACCCGATTAACTGATCCTTTAGGGAGATGCCAATTGAATTGAAAAAGATCATATAGTCGGATTAAATTAGCCGTGTACAGTCTTTATAGTTGTGTAGGTACCTAAATAACAATTTATTCCCAAATAGTTGTTCTGAAAAGTTCGCGAAAACAAGATGTTGTTACACATAAGAGCACCACGGGGAAATTTTCCCATCACAATTTTGTTTAACACAAATAAGAACAACTTTTCTGCTGTAGGTATTATATTTTTTTCAACAAAATAAATAACAAATTAAAGGAAAGTTTACAGCTTGTATGACGAAGTTGTACTTAGATAAAATGGTGTTAATAACTTAAATAATATGCCGTGGAAGCTGATCAATCTTTAGACGGGTTGGAAGCAAATTATTGTATTATTCATCATCTGCATAGCCTTTTCCTAACTATGTTGGGGACGGCGTCCAGTCTAACCAGATGCAGTTAAATACCAGTATTTTACATGGAGCAACTGCCTATCTGACTTCCTCAACCCAGTTAGTACTGGGTAATACGATACCCTAAGGTAAGACTGGTTGTCAGAATTTCGGAACACTGGCTGCATGTAACGACTGTCAAAGATCTACTATTGACAGCCGGGACCAATGGCTTAACAAGCTTTCCGAGGCACGGAGGAAACTCGGTATGTAATGGGTAGATACTCATCCACGGACTAACCTAGGCAAGCGCGGCTTAACCTAAGAACCGACCCGAGCAGCTGTTTCTGTTTAGCCACGAGCTCCTCCATAAATTATTGTATTATTAGTTTGGGTAATTAAGGCCAGGTTGAAAGAAGTTTAACTATTGAGGTCAGATTTATACTTAGGGCTTGGGCAGATTAGCTATTCGAACATTTTGTTCTTACCTAACTTAATAGCAGTAAGCTCTTCCTAAACTAATACTGTCTGCTATTATTAAACTAGCCACTAGTTAAAAACACTCAATTTGACCGCGCCCTTGCGATCTCAATTTTCACTAGTAATTGGGTTCAGAAGATCGTATAACAGTCGCTGCGTGTAGAATAGTAATATTATACACTCAGCAATCTTAATATGATTGGACTATAAGTCAAGCCCAATATAATATAGAAAAGCTAGGCAGATATTAAAGTAGGTGATAGTTGCCGTTAACTTTGTCAATATTGGAAAAGTTTTCAATTTGGTAAATGGTTATATTCGAAGCTATGTAATCAATGTTACTACATAACACACAGTAATTCCTAGATTATTAGATAGTTAAAATATAATATTAAATTAAATTAAATTGATTGATTGATTGACGATGATGTGACCTAGGTTTTAACACGCTTGCCTAGAAGAAATCGATTCACTCGAATTTGAAGATATTCAGATTAAATAATGATCGGAAAAGTAGCAATTATAAAATTGGTCAGTCTCTGTTCAGCCTTACGACCCATTCACGATC
Source organism: Lycophotia porphyrea (assembly GCA_950005105.1). Lineage (NCBI taxonomy): Eukaryota > Metazoa > Arthropoda > Insecta > Lepidoptera > Noctuidae > Lycophotia > Lycophotia porphyrea. The sequence continues at coordinate 2,469,233 of OX465392.1, forward strand.
TAAAGGGATGCGACTTGCGTTAAGCCACATGCGCACGTCATCGGCTCCTTGTTCTAAGTTCAAGTCGCGTGTCGCAGTGACTCGTGGGCTTGCCCGTAGCGTTTTTTTTTCTCATTTGATTTACCCACTGTCGTAAAACGCGGAGTTTGTGGCCAACTAGTCATATTCTGATCGCATTTCTAACTGACAAGTTATTCCAGAATATCCTGCTACAGCAGACGCTTTTAATACCTGTTATTCTCGCTGACAGCATCCAGCAATTAATATAAATTCAGTGCAATGCATGTGAAGGATATTTCTTTATATTTTATTTTGGATCAGCAGACGAAATGAAATAAATAATTTAATTTGTGCGTTCTTAAAGTTTCAAGGCAATGTGCAATGGTAGGACAGGGCGCTCCATATAAAATACCGGTATTCAGCTGTATCCAGTTAGACTGGAAGCCAACCACAACATAGTTAGGACAAGGTTAGGCAGATGATAGATGAAATCGGCAAACAAAAAAAAAAAACAAACAAATAACCGACTGTGGATCAGCGATTGACACCGGACACTGACAGATGTATTCAGTACATTATCCGTGATAGTCCGGTGTTCAGAGCCGCTTCCGAATTGGATTGTCATATTTTTACTTTCGTGATTTTTAACGATAATGTTCAAATTCACCAATCCATCAAAGACCGATTAACATTCATTTTCAATTACCAACCTTTTCAGTCTAATTTACCTTAAACTGAGATCTATTGTAAATATATGACGGAAATGTCAGGTTTTATTCCGTTAAGCTCGAGCATTATGGGGCCAGACGATGACTTTCGTGCTATGAAAACACACTGGGTGCGACACACTGTTTCTAGCAAAATTAACAAAATACTGAAGATTACATCTTAACACAATAACATGGGACACAATGAATCGGGTACAGTTCCAAGAGGTCTCAACTCGGCCGCGACCAGACACTGACTGTTGTTGTCGCCTGGATCTGTAAACACCAGGGCTCTGTAAAAGCACGCTTTGGTGTGGGTAATTAGGTTGCGTGATGTCACCACAGACGTACTGCGATTCATTTTAAGTCTACATCAATAACCGGATCCGACATTTATATATGAGATGTGCAAACAGTCTAATTTGAACGCTTGGATCAAAACGTACGGTATTAGAGTCGTGTAAAATCTAATGCCACTTTTCCTAGTACTTTAGTGTAAAGTCCACAATCGGATTTGTTCCACGCGTCACACGATCGCTAAGCTTTTCAGCTTAGTTTAGTCGCTGCACTTGTTATCACATTGCATTATTATTCAGGAAAATGTGAGGAAACTTTTGAGGATGAATTTGGATGATATACGATCTACGGTCCATCGGTATTTTAAACTTCGAATTCAGCATTTAAACTTCGAAGTTCAGTAGTACAGTCAAGTAGCAGAGTAGGAAGACCAAAAAAAGGATGTATGGAGTGTGTGATATGGCTAGAAATGAGATGCTTACTGCGATGATTATTAATTGAGAAGTATGGACGCGAAATGAATGTTAAGTCGACCCTAAATATATTGGAATTTTCAGTGTTATTCAAAATTTTCAGAAGACCGCTTTTGTGCTTTTTTGGGAATCCTAAGTAAAATCATTACAGTATTTTCAAAGATATACATTATGAAAATCAATGTTGTTTGCCGACATCTTTGTGTTACGTAAATAGATTTTTCTGAGTATACAAGTGACGCTGGTATACAAACAACTAACTATTCAAAGTGAAATTCTATGGATTCAAGACAAAAAAGGAGACGGTTCGTACTTAGCAGTGTGATTAAATTCAGTTCAGATAGAACAAGTCTGAAGTGATAATGTTGACGCCAGTAAAGATACAATTTCGAAGGCCAGCGCAAATTGTAGCGGCAAGCCTATCCAAACGCAACGAAAGACCACAGCGATACAACTGGATTATGTGGAACTTAATGAAAACGGTTATAGATGGCAATGATCCCATCTTCAGTTCATAGAAAAAAATCGTGTCACTGCGCTCTGCCACAGATATTGACGGCACGGTTAGAAAAGTGTTTGAGCGACTGGCTGCAGTGCTGCGTGTCGCAGGGTTTAACCCCGAACGGAACAAATATTTGTAGGGCCTACATGTAGTTGTTCCGGGACTGGCTGTTTGTTTAGGTGAGTTCAAATGTTTGTAAACGACAAGAACAATCTTAGTGCGGGTAAAAATTGTTAAAAAAATTAAATGTGCCGGTTGGCAGCTGCGCTTTACCGTTGCGGTTACAACCACAACCGCCTATGTAGTCATAAAGTTATCTGATTTTAGAATCGATACAAAGTAACAGTGATCGACGCAAATAGATCCAGCATTAGTAAAACCAGCATTTAACTTCCTATCAAAATTTCACCAGCAGGATCCATCGACGAATATAGTCAGAAAATAAAATCCCCAGCATATTGCCTGCGTATTACGGAACTGCTGTTTATTTCATCAAAATGTCAAATCACAATGCAAAATTATTCAAATTTCATATAACATAATCCCGCAATGGAATGGAGATGACGATCTAATTGCCTATTCCGGGGAAATATTCGATTATTGTAGAAGGTAGCGATTCGTAAAATCATTTCGTCGTTAACCCAAATCTATGAGGAGAGGTCGTTTAGTCTTGGCATGTCACAAGTCGTTTTGTCCGTAATCTTTTGGCTTTGGTATTGGTATTAAATGTATCATTTGGTGTAGCATTTAGATAAGAATGATTTATACAAGGTAGGTGGTACTCAGGAGAGGGAAGACAAAATTCTTAAATTCGCTTCTAATTTTATTCGGCGTGAAATTTTCAAAGTGGTGATTACGTGTGTATTTTTTTTTTCTGTTGTTAATTTGTAATTAAGTTTTCACAGTAAAGGCCTATTTCACGATATCTGAATAACCACTATTTGATGAATGAATTAAAAAATGGAACAAAATTATCTGCCAATTAGTTAACGGGAACTTAATGAATGAAGATGGTGAAACAGGCCTTATGTGTTTTTTTGTTTTTTTACTTACTCATGTGAAGGTTTATTTTCTTACTAATCGATAAAAATGTTTTCACTCATTCCTCAATCTTTACATTCAAAATCATTCCATTTTCTTCTTATGTCACATCGACAGCATGTATTGTAGCTATTTTATCAGCACAGAATGTCGCCACGCTCAACGGGCACGACATAAATCGCTGCCCTTCAATTGCTGTTCAAAACCGAAGCCGAATAACTTTGTATGTTTCGTGTTCTCTATACGTGACTGAAACAGTATATTATATTGGCGCCGCTTAAGGCCCTGCTCTCAAGTGCGATTATACACGAATAATAATAAGCAGTGGCACATTGTCAGCTCGTTTGCGAACACGAAATGTTCTTACATTTTTACGACACACGCGAGTATAAGCATGCAAATCTATGTTTAGACGATTCTGTTAATGTTTGCAAACCAATTGGTCAGAAAATGGACCTGTGGATACTAGATATGTGTGGATATGTTGAACTTGTTAAAATGACGTTGCTTTGGTTTGATTATTTAAATATTCATTTAGATTTTTAGATCATCATTTTTATTCAACAATTTTGGTTATTTTTGGAACCTCAATTTTTATCGAAATCTTTTTTAAGTATATAATTATTATTATTACGTTTAAGTTATTCAAAAGAAAAATTTCTAGAAAAAAGTGGTGAAATATAAAGTTGAACTCTTCAGTGGTGAAATATAGACGAAAGTGTTAATAATTCCCATTTTTGCGTAAAAAAATAACCTCAACAGGGTTTAATTATTCTTCAACCAAATATTTTTGGAACAGATTCTACTAGATAGTCGGGACCTCACGGCTTAAGTTACCCACAGCCAACCCATCTCCCGAGGTGCAACAAAGAGATTATGTCAGAGTGATGCATCGACCCGAACCTTACAGCTGAAACTTTTATCCTTAAGAGCTGTAGAGGTTAAACTCCCTTCTAATAAAGGCTTAAGTTTCTAGAGGTTTATTAAGGCTTGTGGCAGTTTTAACGAGGAAATACAATTTTTTGTTGAAGATTTTTTAGTAGGTATACATACAGGGTGTAAACAGACTCTTCACGAAGCCGTCAACCAAGCATTATGAACATCAAACTAAGTAACTTTACGCAAAAATTAGTGCTGGGAAACGACTTTTTTTTTTGGGCTGAAATATCACGTTTTACAGTAGGACTCAAAGTAACGCACTCAAAACATTGTGCTGATGTATGGATTGAATAGTAAGAGGGTCCTGGAGATGTTTAAAGAAAAAATCTTACATTAAAAACATGTATTTCAAAAAAAAACTTGTGAAGAAGTTGGGACTTTGACCCCCAATATCTCCGTAACTAGAAGGTTCCCAGCTATGGTCTAGAACAAAAAAATGATAGCAATGACGGGGAGAACAAGTGACTTTCGGCTTCGTTAAGAGTCTGTTTACACCCTTTATAGGTACGCCCCTGCTTCGCACGATCACAAAGGCGATTATGCCAAACATCAATATTTGTATGATGAATTTAAGTAAAATATAACATAAACACAACATCACGCCTGTAATCCTCGAAGGGTTAGGTAAAGGTGTACCTAATAGTACACCCACAATTCGCCAGTTATGTTATAAGTCCCAAGTAATAAGGGGCGAGCCTATTACCATCATCCAGGCACAAATCTAGACTCCGAGGCTGTTAGTGAAAAATTCCTTATGTGAAAAACTCAATAACACTTTGCCCGACTTGGGAATCGAACCCAGGACCTCACACTCGGTAGTCGCACATGCGACCCCTAGACTAATGTACATAAAATTAAATGTATAATATAAATCTAATCATAATACACATAAACTTTCCAGTAAAAAAAATCTAAATGATGGTGAAAATCCAATGTTGGCTCACAGACAAACACGAAAAATTGCTTTGTTGAATATTGGTCAACTTAAAGTGACTTATGACACAGATGGATGCCAAGCTTATCACCAAGAAGGACTGCTTCCGTGAGCTGACTAATAACTTCCTCGGCTTAATTAGTGACTATAACCTGTGGTACACTCAGTGTCCAGAATGACCTGACCACTCTTAACAAGAAGGGAAAAGGGGTCAGGTCATGTATACCAATGACCCCATAGCAATAATAGCCTAGAGGTGTGACCGTCGAACTGCCAAGTCCACAGATCTCGAGTTCAAACACAAGGCATGCACCTCTGATTTTTCGGATTCATGTGCGTATTGTGTAATTATTACTTGCTTTGGTGAAGGAAAATATCGTGAGGAAACCAGCATGCCTTTTCTTTTTTTTCGGATGGTAAATCATCAAATGTCTTCTCCCGCTCTGGGCAGAGCGGAAGGGAGTGTCAGACTTGTACTAACTAAAACCCAACCATGTTCCTTCCTTGCCTTTTGTGTTCCAGGGCCGCGGTATCTCTATCGAACAGTCCCGCAGCCCTAAAACCAGCATGCCTGAGAGATATTTCTTGACGGCATATAAATCCAAGTCAGAGGTCCATGGGTGGCATAAAACTCTGACACTAGATTAGGCGCTAGCCTAGAATGACCATATTTAATATCGACACTGTCATGTCTTGAAAGCGATAGATTCGTCGTAAGTCTTCAAATCCTCGTTCAACATAATGATACTGAATTCCCACGAACACGATGACTGTTAAATTGCGTAACAAAAGAAATTTCCTTTCGTGCGTTCCAGCGTTCTTGTCATCACAATTTTTTAAATCCAAGTAAGCAACGCGGTAGCGTGGTCGCCATAAATAAACATAATTTGGCGGCTATTTAACCTTGACTTACGCATCTGAGCAGTAGAATAACCGGACTTTTAAGACTGTGAAATGTTAGTAATTAACAGAACATCGATTATACCTGTATTTCCCGAAGTGGTTAGCAGATCAGTCATCTGCCTGGCCTTTTCCCAACTATGTTGGGGTCGGCGTCCAGTCTAACCGGATGCAACTGAAATACCAGTATTTTACATGGAGCGACTCTCTATCTGACCTCCACAACCCAGTTAATACTGGGTAATGCGATACCTCTTGGTAAAACTGGTTGTCAGACTTCTTGGGCCACTGGACTACCTGTAACGACTGTCAAAGATGTACAAATGACAGCCGGGACCAACAGCTTAACATGCTTTCCGAGGCACGGAGGAAACTTGGTATGGAATCGATGGTCACCCATCCACAGACCAACCTAGGCAAGCACGGCTTAACCTAAAGATCGACCCGAGCGGATGTTATTATTTTGCCACGAGCTCCTCTTAGCTTAGCAGATCAGTATTTTATAAATAAAAAATAAAATTCATTTATATCAGGCAGCAAGATAAATTTCAAAAACATTAATTACAATTACAATTAAATTATTAAAATAAAATAAACTTCTTAGCAGGAATATTGACAACCATATACAAAGAAATAATTAGCTTCAAATATGACTCTCAATATTCCATTGTCAGAATCATGTACACGGCTCACAAAGGATAAATTTTATGTTACGCTCATATTTCGCTTAATACTTTCTTAAGAGTAAGCTCAATATAACAAAGCGGCAGACCATACCCATTAACCTGGCACAAAATACTTCTGGCTGTAACTAATAATTTTTTTTTTATTAATTTTTTTCTCTATTTTAGAAAAAAAAACATACAAAAAGACTCACATGGTTTACTATTAGGTACACTTCTATCTAAACCGTCGGAGATTACAGGCGTGATGCTAAAAAAACTCAATGACATTTTGCACATTTTGGGATCGAATCAAAGATCCCTTGCTCAGTAGTTGACGAAATAATCGTGGAAGATGTGAATGAGGTGTACCCTATATAAAAGTTTACTACAGTCCTATTTGAAGGAGCCACTAAAAGCCTTTTAAAAAGTTTAAAGTGGGTCTAGAAATATAGTGAGACAGCACTATTTAAGACCGTTTCCAATCCTAGTGTATAAACGTGACCTCGCGTGACGTAAGACACTAAACTCGGAACATTCGAAATGGAGTTTGAAGATATTTTGTAATTATTGTTTTGTTCTCGGTGTATTGATTCTAACGTCTCACCTATGAGCTTTACGATACAGCGACTTTCATATTGCAATAGTGACGATCGAGAAAATAAATTATGATGATTTGACCATATCATGAGTCACTGCGAACTACCAAACGACGGTGTGAAGAAAGCAAGTTCAGATAACCCACCCTGTGGAAACAAAAGACGAGCGGAGGTGTCTCTTGACTTGGGCTGCGGGACTGTTCGAAAGAGATACCGTGGCCCTGGAACACAAAGGGCAAGGAAGGAACATGGATGGGTTTTAGTCAGTACAAGTCTGACACTCCCTTCCGCTCTGCCCAGAGCGGGAGAAGTCATTTAATGATTTACCATCCGAAAAAAAAGGTGTCTCTTGACTTATGTTCACTTCACCTGATGTCGTGAACGGGTCTTATATTAGGAAACAAATAACCGGAACATTCTAGAAATCTTATCGATATTTTTGTTAGCCTGTGCAGTCCCAGTGCTAGACAAAGGCCACTCCCATTCCTTTCTAACTCTCTCGGTGTTTGCCTTCTCTGGCTAATCAGTCAGGAGCGAGTCTGAATCGTCACGCCAGCGTTTCTTGGGCCTGCCTCGGTGATGACAACCGTCTTCAGGTACCCACTGTGTAACGATTCTGGCTCATCTGTCCTGGTAATGTAACCTGATCCTTGAAATGTAACCTAATACGACAATGTAAAGTTGGTCTGCTGAGCTTGAGGTTCTGGGCTCGATTTCTGGGTCGGGCAAAGTGCTATTGGGTTTTTTCATCGGGAATTTATCAATAGCAGCTACGGAGTCTGGATTTGTGCCCGGTTGATGGCAATAGGCTCGCCCCTATTACATGGGACTTAAAAACATAACTGGTGAAATGTGGGTGTACTATTAGGTACACTTCTGCCTTACCCTTCGGGGATTACAGGCGTGATGTTATGTTATGTTAGTACTGAATTTAATAATCAACTTCAGTTTTACACTTTTACACGTACACAACAGTAATCGACCTCACAAGTCGACGGTCCAGCCGATAGTGCGCTCCTGCGGTAATTTCTACCGAAGATGTGATTCTGACAACCGGAAGTCAGCAGTTTTATATTTGTCACAGATAATATTTAACACGTTATGTTAACAGGAAGTCAGAACAGTTTTTGTTAAGACATTTGCTATTATTAAATGACATCACATACACAGGAAGTCAATGCACGCTAAGAAATGTAACAATACTTAATGTATCGTACAAAAGATGGGAGATCATTAAGTTCACCTAACTGGCTAAGCTGTCGAAAAACACAAAGACGAATGAATGAATATCAAATTGACAAAGGTCTTATCGGATCATTTCATAAAAAATAAGCACGTCATTAGTCTGTCATTAGTAAGATATGTTCAGACAGCTTAACTTAGACGTAGGTAGTAAGTAGACAATACGTTATTTAGACAGTATTAATAAAATAAAAAAATACATTATATAAGTTGTTTGTTACACGTAAATGTCAAGTTATATAACTGCAACCCACTGACTTTTATATTTTTGAAGTTATATTTCTTTTGGCGCGTTAGGGAAAAATGATGAGAGTAAATTTTTAGGACGCGCGCGCACACCGTCACGAAAAACCGAAACCTGAAGTTAGCTAGTCAACATACACCCTGAAGTTAGCTAGTTTTACTTACGTTTTGGCTAATATAATGTAAATTTTTATCATACGTTCTCTCCAGGTAACTTAAGGTTAAGCATTCCTAGACCTCTGTAATTTGTATTATTAAGGTTTTTCTATTGATTCTTGTGTTCTCCCAATGTTTGTTTACTTTCGTAGTGTCAGATATTGACAAGCCTAGGTTATTATTTTTAATCTACTGCTGGAGCTAGGAGGTTAGGTTGTATAGGTAATTGATATTAGACCTTGTTAAAAAGATTTTTATCTTGTTAGTATAACTTCTAACGCGTGTACACAAGTTCAAATACCTTTTGACCCACAGAAACAAAAAAAAATCTTACAATGTTCTATTCTAAGAAAGGGAACAAGCGAATTTTTTGGAATCCTGACTTTAAATGGTTATTTGAAGTCCTTCTATCCTTACCAACTTATATAAACGTTTATTTCTGTTATCTCATTCACAGTCATTTTCTGCCTTTAGAATTTTCAGATAAGGTAGGCCGATTCTGAAAATAATCGTTTTAGATTTAATTTAATTTTGTTGAGTGAACGTGAAAACAATAAATGTCGATTGGCGTTAAGAGACTGCAATATTATCTTGAAGATCGTAGTATTCAAGAGTAAGTTAGAGGTTTTATTAAGTTGCCATAACTTTGTTTGCTATTGTTAAGATATAATAAGTGTTTTCGATCTATTTTAAATTAAATAATGACTAATTGATTTTGCGACTATAAATAAATAGTCTATTTTTAATTATATAGAATGTGTTAAAAACGTAATATGTTCAATGTGCTATGCAAAAACAAAGTTATTTTAAAATGTAGGTATCATATAATTTATATGTATTTGGACGTGTAATGCTAGATATAGATAAATGTAAGGACGAAAATAGGCACAGTCCGTTAAAAGCTCAATACAACCTCGTCGAAATATATTTCTTCACGTGTAATGGCGTAATAGGTCATTTATAACAATTACCTTGAATGACGGGCGGAAATAATTACATTGATGATGATTAATTAAGCTCAGAGATATCATTATCAGTATATTGTCAGTATTGAAACCTGTCTGTAATCAATTCCAGTTCCTTCCTCATTCAATTTCTTTATCTTCTTGATTGATTTTATTAATGGTTAAAAAAACTTATATCGGGTTTAGAAAAAGGTTTTATTGTGATCTAAAAAAGGAGGTTAGGTGTACAGACGCCAGCAGATCAAGCTACCCGAAACTGTCAGATTTTCCCAACCAACTTTGAACCTAATGCTTTAGAGATAAAGTACAAAATCTATTAAAAAAATTTACTCATTTAGACTGAGTCCTATAAACGCTTCTTAATTCATACTATGGCTAAGCTTTGTTCCTGTCCCTCACAAACTACAAGTGAAATACAAGGTTAATGGACCCTACACAAAGCCGTCAATCTAGCATTCTGTAAATCAAAAGTAACTATAGGCAAAAATAATTACTGGGAAACGACATTTTTACCATAACCACGCCTGTAATCCCCGAAGGGTTAGGCAGAATTGTACCTAATAGTACACCCACATTGCGCCAGTTATGTTTTTAAGTTCCATGTAATATACTTATGCGTGTAAAATTTCAGCTCAATCGGAAATCGGGAAGTGTGTCAAATTAAACACGCGACGTCGCGTGTTATAGCAATTAACATGAAATAAAGACCAAATTACTGAACTGATTTTGATTAAATTTCTATGGGACCAATCGGGAAGTATAACTTTCACATAAAAGAAGAATTTTTGGAACCGATTAAGAAATTACTGAGTTATGAGGTAATAAACACAAAAAAAATACAGCTGAATTGAGAACCTACTCCTTTTTGCAAAAAGTCGGTTAAAAATAGGTAGATCTCAGCCACAATAAAGCTTAAAAACTCAAATTGGTCCTTACTATTCAACAATACCACATCGAAAAATATTTAAGCAGTTTCTCAAAATACCAAAATCAAATCATCCCCCATTCAACCCTCGTATCAATCTAAACTAAACTTATCAAAGTTCTATTTATCTGAAGTTTATTGAAACGATTTAAAGCCGCTACAAAGTAAATAACATTCTAGAGAGTTCAGGAAAGTCAAAATCATCTGCCTAAAACGTTTTCGATCGAGTTACGGGGCTTAAATTAACATTTTGACTATTAAACACAAGTATTAGGCCCAACGTCCACGATGCTACTGGAACTAAACAGTTACAAACTAAACAATTTAAAAATTACCCTTGAGTTGCAAAAATGCGACAGCACTAGTATTACGATGGCGTTCCGTATACGATACGTCCAATCACAAGTTTATAAAAATAATACGTTAAACTAGGTGTAAAAGAAAACAAACCAATCGCAGCACAGAGTCAACCATAGCAATAAGCCCAATGAAACGCTATTGTTATATTGTTTGATACGTTACGTTACTCCTGGGTTATTATTAGTGTTTTTTAAATATTCAAAATAAAATGATATCTGGTACTTAGGAATGTTACTCATTGATAAACACTGGTATTCAAGATCGCTACATACATAAGTATGGCAGCAACACTATGCTAAGTAAGGCATTTCTCACTGCGTTCGTCATGGCAGGCCATTCATTTCATAAACAATACTTAATGGACTGTTTGCTGTGCGGACACATAGCATTGAATGGGGCGCTGTGATTGGTTAACGTTGTGAAGCGCCTTCACTCGGGTTGACTGACTGACAGAATAAACGTCAACCAAGATATTTTAAAACAAAGACTGTTTTAAGGTGGTTGCGTCAGGGTAGCCCGTGAAATTCTTAGAGGGTTGTATTGATGATTTTCACGATTATAATTCTGTAACTACATACGCATTACTGGCGCGACTCATTATTCATCAACGTACAACCTGACACTGACCTGCAAATTGCAAAAAAACGTAAGAAAATTTGAATTTCGCGGGCTACCCTGACGCAACCGCCTTAAAAGTTTTGTTGACAGGTTTTACATTATTTCAAATAAGCTTTTCATTAGGAATAATAGTTGCTTGCCTATAATGATATAATAAGATAATGATATAATATAAGGATATAATCATCAAAATCATCTTTGCTGCTGTAATCACTACAACATAACCTAATACCCGATACCAGTTTGACATTTGTGTTGATTTGTCGCACTATGCGTTGCGTAAAGTAGCAAGTGAGCTACTTTATCTGTGCGTTCATTATAATGAGCGCATAGTGTCGTTCGTCCCTCAAGTATTGTTTATGAATAGGTTTTTGGGACCCTGTGCGTCCGCGCGCACTGTGAGATCTCATAGTAACGTTCATGAATATCGGTATAAGTTGACTCGTTTATTCCTTTTTTTATTTTTGATTTTCGGGCTACTCATTAAGGTTTCACGCTTGTAACTGGTTAATTTTGAGAAGCGTTGTGGACGATGGGCCTTAAGATTGAAATAGTGCTCTCGATCGGAATTGGCCCTAAGGGCGGTCTCACCAGTTTAATGAGTCAATATTCCAACTCAAAACTTTACCACATTAACTATATTGTGTAACTTTGTAATACCTAAGGCTGTGATTTCGATAGTCGAACAGTATCGGTAGTAAAATAATTTATGTCTTATGTGGAACTATTAAATGTGATATAGGTATCGTTACCGAGTTCGATTTATCTAAAATGCGTTATATCTCCACTAACTGCAATTACGATTTCTACTTAAATACTAAGTCATACGCAAGCTTAAGTAGCAATGGGCAGGCCACATAGCGCGAAGACCGAAGGGCCGATGGGGCAAACAGATACTGGAGTGGACGCCACGCATTGGAAAGCGCAGCGTGGGACGGCCACCTGCCAGATGGACTAACGACCTTGTTAATATTGCAAGGAGTCGCTGGATTCAGGTGGCATTGGACCGGACACGTTGGAAATCGATTGTGGAGGTCTGTGTTCAGCTGTGGACAGCATCGGGCTGATATGATGATGATGACTATTACGTCATATAATTCTACATTCAGCTGTGTCCATGTCATACGACTGACAAAGAATGACAGAGAGTAGTGATAATTATTTTATGGACAATTTAAGCTTATTGTTTACTACTTACAAATAAAGTTCCTTGATTTCAGACATCTCAATGTGTCATTCTGGTTACTTTGAAGTATATTTATTTTTATTTAAACTATTTATATGGCAAAAATAACAACAGCCGCTCGGGTCAATCATTAGGTTAAGTCGCGCTTGCCTAGGTTGGTCTGTGGATGGGTGACCACAAACCGAGTTTCCTCCGTGCCTTGGAAAGCACGTTAAGCCGGTGGTCCCGGCTGTTATTTGTAGATCTTTGACAGTCGTTACAGGTAGTCAGTGACTCAAAAAGTCTGACAACCAGTTTTACCAAGCGGTATCGTATTACCCAGTACTAACTGGGTTGTGGAGGTCCAATAGGCAGTCGCTCCATGTAAAATACTGGTAGTCAGCTGCATCCGTTTAGACTGGAAGCCGACCCCAACATAGTTGGAAAAAGGCTAGGCAGATGATGATATGGCAAACAAACCAGACTACGGATTGTATGTAAACACTGTAACAAAAAATATTTTTATCATCATTATCATCATTCTCTTGCCCTTATCCCAATTTATTTGGGGTTGCGCAGCACGTCTTCTTCTTCCATCATCATCACCATCATATCAGCCCGGAATCACCCACTGCTGGGTATAGGCCTCCTGTTTTTTCTGCCACATTTCCCGGTTCTGCGCGTCCCTCATCCAGGTGTTTCCCGCGACTTTGACGATGTCGTCAACCCAACGAGCTTTAGGACGTCCCTGGTTTCTATGGCCTAACCTTGGCCATCATTCGGTCAAAGCCTTGCTCCATCGGCCAACTCTGCGTCTAGCCAAGTGTCCTGGCCAAACCCATTTGTGGCGCACCGCCCGGATCTTCTTCCATAGATAAGATAAGATAAGATATTTTATTTGCATAAAACATGGTAAACAAGGTGATGAAAAAAACATTAGATCACACATGTTTTGCTTAATACTAAAGCATGCAAACTTACTTACTAAAGATACATTAAGACATTAAAATAGTTATATTACATTGAATTCATATTAAAGAAATCATTAATGCTATAGAAATTATTATTATTGAGCCATTTAAATAATTGGATTTTAAATAATTTACAATTTAATGTTTTAAACATTTTTGGTAATTTATTATAGAGCATACACATTACACATAGCCAGAGAGTTTTTATAATATTTCGCTGAGCGAGGTCGCACATCCAGGACAAGTTTGTATTGGTCACGCCGACTTCGAGAGCTTACTTCCTCTGCTGTTTTAAACAGTTCTTTATGTTTTATATATATAAATACTTCTCTATTACTCGTCATCTCTGGCACCTCCCAATTAATAATTATTTATCATAGTTCAAATTCAACTGCTTATACTTGTCTGTTGTTTACTAGATCATTTTAAAACTTGCGATATATAATTATTATTATTTCTCTTTCTTAAGTTATTTTATGCTTACACGTGTCGTGGCCTACGCTACCAAATATATATAGTTTTTGTCCTCAGCACTACCAAAGAGGCGGTATTTTTTTTCTTAACTAAAAAGACCCTTTCATGTTTCCTCGTCAATTTCAAAGGGCAAATCTTTCAACCCTATGAAATAGAATATTTCATGAAATATTAACTCTCTATTTACTTAAGAACCAGCTTCGTCCAAATGTCAGGTACCTACCCGTTTAATATTTGAGCTTTGCAAGTAATATTCTACCTTTGACCTAAAGGACTGGACCCCCACTCTATAAGATTATTATGTACTTACAAATACTAGGAATACACTAAATACTGAAAAGGTTACCTAATTCTTGGAATCCTTGTGCTATCGTCGACTACATCAGCGTTTCAGCGACCGGGTTCCGTCAAAGGACTGGGAAACTAAATATTTTTCGTCTGGTGGCGAGACTGGCTTGGGCATACGACTTTTTTTTGTTCTAGAGTATAGGTACTTGGAAACCTTCTAGTTACGAAGATATTGGGGGTCAAAGATCCAACATTGTCACAAGTTTATTTTTTTAAACTCATATTTTTAATGTATTTTTTTTACTTAACACACCTTCACGACCCCCATACTATTCCATCCATCCATCAGCACAATGTTTTGAATGCGTTACATTGAGTCCTACAATGAAACGTGATTTTTCACACCAAAAAAAAGTCGTTTCCCAGCAATATTGTTTGTGTAAAGTTACTTAGTAAGATGTTCAGAATACTTGGTTGACGGCTTCGTGAAAAGTCCGTTTACAGACTGTATTATACAACTGAGAAAAAATAACAGTATTATGATATTTATGTAAGGACAAAATAAGTTGCTAGTCAAAGTAAAAATTTGAAAAACATAGACCCCGACATTATTGTGATTTGTGACACTAATAATACTGGTAACAAATTCTGAATATTCGTAGTGACGCGCATATTACCTAGGTTTATAAACTTGTAGCCACAGATACCCAACATTTCAGTTAAAATACCTCCGTCGTATCTTATGGAAACATGCACATAGAAACTTAAGTAAATTATTCCAGGAGTTTACACAACATTTCCACCTCCAGACATTTTAGACACTGCATTACTTCCAAAGTGCAAAGACGTGTATTTAATTTACTTTAATTACTATTTAGGAAGTTAATTAATCTTGAAAGAAAAACAGTGCAAGTGAATAAATTGCATAAACATCTGGAAACTTAAAGCATTATCTACTTCATATTTACTCTCACTAGGTGGATCGATGACCTGGTGAAGTTTGCAGGGACCGGTCAATATGGCGACACCTGGGGGAGGATTATGTCCAGCAGTGGACGTCTTTCGCCTGAAATAATGATTTATTTATTTATTATCATCACAAATGATAATGATGATGTCTTCATATTGCTTAAGATTAGTTTTGAAAATAAAATACGTAACATAAACATCTCTCCTTATGATCCCCGAAGGGTTAGGCAGAGGTGTAGGTACCTAACAGTACACCCACATTTCATCAGATATGATTAAGTCTCATGTAATAATGGACCAGCCTAATGCCATCAGCCGGGCACAAATCCAGACTCCGTGACTGCTACTGAGAAATTCGTGATGGCTACACCCAAAAACACTTCGAAAATAAATAAAATTTCATCATTCATGCTAAAATGTTATGACTATACAAATAGCTATCTGTTTTGTAGTTGAAAAGTGACTTTTACAGACGGTTTAGTAAGAATATTTTAGATTTTAAGTCTTATTTTTTACATGGATTATTCTTGAAGAAAATTTATACGCCCGGACAAGGTTATGTCGGTTTTTTACTGAAGGATTACATTGTTTCATTTCGTTAAAGATTAAAATCTTTCGATTCGCCACACCGTGTCTGAAATTGGTAACGTTTCTGGTGCTTAGCCTTATTCCAATTATGTTGGGGTCGGCTTCCAGTCTAACCAGATGCAGCTGAATACCAGTATTTTACATGGAGCGACTGCTTATCTGTTACGACTGTCAAAAATCTACAAATAAAATATCTATAAAAGAAAAACGATCAACGAACGTAATTGTGTCCTGCATCTTTTTCGATGAACTTTTTATGTGGTAATTTGCTCGCTTATTTTATTTTTCACATCGAAAATACCTATCCAATCCGACTTTTATTCATACAAATTATGTATGCTTTGATATTTATTTGAACTATTACTTACTGAGAACCGTTTACAACATTACATTACTACATAAAATATTTAAAACTAATAATATTATAATAGAACTTCTAGCTTGCGACAAGACGTCTAAAGTGAACACTTTGAATAACATGTATATTTATTTTGCCTCAACGTTCTTCACACATAAAAGATGATTGACAGATTTATATATATTTTCTTAACTTTTCGCCGTCAAGGTAAAATGAACTGTGCCAAGGTTGCGGAATTTTTGCTCAATATGTTAAACAAAAATTAAGTCATATTGTTCAGAGTTTATGTTAAATTGGTGACATAAACGATACAGACTTATTGGTGGTTAGTTATGATTTTTAATTTTGCATAGATATCAAATTAATTGGTAATTTTCATGTAAAATAGGTACTAATAACTCGAGAGGAACAGCCTTTCTTTTCTTTTTTTCGGATGGGAAATCATCATATGACTTCTCCCGCTCTGGGCAGAGCGGAAGGGAGTGTCAGACTTGTACTGGATAAAACCCATCCATGTTCCTTCCTTGCCCTTTGTGTTCGGTATCTCTGAGAGGAAAAGCCTCACGGCTCGATCGATCAGGTAAAGCTTCGCTTGATCAGGTCTGGCCACGGATGGGTTTCCATCTTTTTCATACCAAAACCCCTCCACTCCTCAAAAAGCACGTTAATTCCTCGATCCTGGGTATTAAATATAATCCCGTAACTAACGTCACCATAATCTTTGGCGGTCGATTCCAGCACAAGGTTGTGGTCGTCAATTATGCAATAGAGAAGGTAAGATGGATGAAGATGAAATATTTGTGAAATGTTTTCTTAACAGAACCAGGGCTGTGGGTGTGTTCGAAAGAGATACCGCGGCCCTGGAACACAAAGGGCACGGAAGGAACATGGATGGGTTTTAGTCAGTACAAGCCTGACACTCCGTGTCGTAAGACTACAATAATACCCGACTAGTACATAGCCACCTGTACAGCTCTGTCATTGGCTTCATTTAAATCCTGCAGGTGGATGTGCAGGATTTTATTTTATTTATTAGGGACATAAAACAGTTACATGCTACAGAAAATACAAAAAAAAATCCTTAAAAGCTCAAGATCACAAACATGTCACCCACACCAATATCCACGTCTTAGCAAAAGAATAAAAATAACAGACTTTGGTAGGTTTTACAGAATACAGAGCCTTCAGTGACAGCTGTTATATTTTCATCATCATCATCATCATATCAGCCCGGAATCACCCAGTGCTGGGTATAGGCCTCCACTTTTCCTGCCACACTTCCCGGTTCTGTGCGTCCCTCATCCAGGTGTTACCCGCGACTTTGACGATGTCGTCAACCCAACGAGCTTTAGGACGGCCCTGGTTTGTATTTTAATGTATTACAAATAAATTAAATTATTTAATTCCCATTCAATTTAATTAAACTTATCTTATTATCGTTTGATTAAATACAAATTATTTCAATTCCATTAAATGATTGATTCAATTAAATTCAGTTCCATAAAAAAGTAAAATATTATAAAGGGTGTAAAAAGACACTTAACGAAGTTCTCCCCGTCATTGAATTGAATTCGAAGTTCATTACGTTCTAGTTACGGAGTATTGGTGGTCAAAGTTCTTTAACAAGTTTTTTTTTTAAATACATGTTTTGAATGTGTTTTTTTTACTTAAGACACCTTCACGAACCTCGAAGTATTCAATCTATCCATCAGCACAATGTTTTGAATGCGTTACATTGAGTCCTACCGTAAAACGTGATTATTTACCACAAAAAAAAGTTGTCTCCCAGCATGTTTGATGTACTTGGTGCTTGGTTGACGGCTTCGTGAAGAGTCTGTTTACACCCTGTATTACAAATCTAAATAATTCAATGCAGTTCAGTGTAATTCAATTCAGTTCAATATAATTCAATTTGCAATATTATAGTCAAGTTAATATTGAGTTTAATATTCTACTTACCTTGAAAGAAAATAAAGCTAATACCTTACTGTTTTTAATCAGCGGGACGGCCTTGGACATAATCACTACCATTTATTTATTTCATTGCCTCTAATAGGCAACGAAAAAATTTTACAACTTTTTTTATCGTTACACTAATGTCTTAAGGGACCTGAAGGGTTAGGCACAGGTGTAACTATTAGTACACCCACATTTCGCTAGTTAGGATTTAAGTCCCATGTAATAGGGGGCGAGCGTATTGCCATAAGGGCACAAATATAGACTGATGAGAGATTCCTGATGGAAAATTCCAATAATTCTTTGTGCGACCTGGAAATCGAACCCAGGACCTCATGCTCAGCAGTCCCACTTGCGACTACTCGACCAACTAGACAGTCAAATAGGTAGATAACATACATAATACATGATATACACAACACACACACACAACACACACACATATATGACGGCGCGTTTGATTATTTAAGAGTGAATGCCAACCGGATATGGCCAACGCCATCTGTCGAAGTAATCGGTTGTCATTCACTCTGACGCAACACCAAGAGCTAGTGTGAGGAGAGCGAACGGGGCGACGGTTCAGTTCGAATCCGAGAGGCGACCCGTTCGCATCAAGAATACGCGCTACGTTTTTGGTGGAGTGTCAAGTGATTTAGTGTTTCCAATAATTTTGTAAAAAGATCCTGATTATATTTTGTGTGAAATACGTCGTTTGATTCTCCTCGCCCGATTACCCACGGCCTAGTAAAATCGACCATGGATCCAAATGATATTGTGAACCCTCCTGAATTCCCTTTAGTGGGGTTCCAAGGGCTTTCACAAGGAGAAGCTAGCAATGCGCACGTAGCAATCAGGATCTTTTTACAAAATTATTGGAAACACTAAATCACTTGACATTCCACCAAAAACGTAGCGCGTATTCTTGATGCGAACGGGTCGCCTCTCGGATTCGAACTGAACCATCGCCCCGTTCGCTCTCCTCACACTAGCTCTTGGTGTTGCGTCAGAGTGAATGACAACCGATTACTTCGACAGATGGCGTTGGCCATATCCGGTTGGCATTCACTCTTAAATAATCAAACGCGCCGTCATATACATAACAAAACGTACACACACGTATACATAATATTTACAGATACAACATGCCAAAACGCTAACAAAAAAAAAACTAGTTCCAATTTTGAATAACTAACCATTCCAACGTACTGTAATCCTAAAACATCTACCTCCAACAGTCCATTCCCCGAAATATCCAATTTCATTTATCTCTAATGTTTTCGTTGCGGTACTAAAAGCTTCAGCAAGTTACTCGAACTAGTTTTATTACTATACACGTAACGTTCGAGAAACACGCGAGAACTATTCGAAGGAATTCAGAGCTAGCTTAGAACTTATGATCATGCTTGCAAGTTCGCCAACAAGATTGCAAGGATGATTGGGTCATTATAAATCTGGGTCGTAAAGTTACGAATTATATTGGTTTTCGTTGATGAAATTGAATGAAATTACATAATGTACCTAGCTGGTTAAAAATGGTCGTGTATAATAAAACTGGAGTATACAGGGTGCTTTTTTTTCTATTATTGTGCGGTGTTTCATCGCGAAGAAATAAGAAACATTTGAATAGATAATATTTGATTAGACAATCCAATCAATTTAAAAAAGTCTCAGTTTATTAAAATTTAATATTTTCCTTAATTTTTTTTTTGTGTATCATTACTTCCCAGAATATGCTCCATTATTAGTGGCACTATCGAATGATATAATAATCTAGTGTGAGTTTTGATCCAAGCCAGCACTATTGATTTTTAAAACATCTGTTTAAGATTTAATCAAAATCGGGCTGAGACTCCTTTGAACAATTTTCACTTTTCCTCATGGTGTCGGATTTGTCCATCCACTCCTACTTGAAAAGTTCATCCTGTATAAACCTTGGCCTTACTGTGACTTTTTTGATGTCAAATACTTATGATGACATTCCGGAAATCTGTTTTACATCATCGGTACGAATTTCATTTTTATTGCATTGCAGTCATTTTAACGGCGAATTTCATTAAACGTGATCTGTACCATTTTAAAGATACGTCAAATGGCAATATTTCATCATATAATTTGTTGAACTAGGACCATTTTTGATCCTGGTTTAGATATGCTGATCACGTACGGTTTAATTAAGAGAATTATCTTTAAAGGATTTTGTTGACTACACAGTACCAAACCATGACCGTGCTATGAACGTATCGGGTAAAAAAATATTATTTGTATTGAAAATGGCCACTATACCGACTCTGCCCATTTTACTGTTCTGTCACCGACCAACAACGTCACGTGCCATGCACGTAGCGTATCGGCACCGGCTAAAAATTCTCGCAGATCGGTCTAGTACTACTACTAGTATATAAGTCTCGTACTTTTCAATACAAGGTATATAGGGTTTAACTTCGTATGATGACCATTCTAAACCTATTATAACCGCATAAATATGATGATCAATCTTCACCCGTTTTAAATGACTATGATAAGGTGTTGACACGTTTTAGTGGGGATGGTATCAGGCACGTGCCTGATACGTTCATAGCACGTTCATGATATGGTACGGTTTAGTGGGTAGACTCCTTAACAGTGTTTAAGCTGTCTATAATAATAGAAACTGACTTGACAAAAGATTAATAGAAGACCTGAGATTGCTAGGTCTGCAGGACTGTTCGAAAGAGATACCGCGGCCCTGGAACACAAAGGGCAAGGACGGAACATGGATGGGATTTAGTTAGTACAAGTCTGACACTCCTTTCAACTCTGCCCAGAGCGAGAGGAGTCATTTGATGATTTCCCATCCTGAAAAAAAAACCTGAGATTTTTTATTTTGGTCAAAACCAAAATGCACTGCCACCATTTTTATGCATCCATAATTTAAGTTCGCCTAATTTTTAATTGCAAATAATAAACTTATTATGTCCTTTTGGCTAAAATGATTAAATCTTCACAACTGAAATATTCACCAATATTTTATGGTTAGCTCAGTTGTCAGTCTAGCGGGCTTCCGGCTTCCTTTTCAATCGTCATAACTGAAACGTCGTATGTTATGGACAGCCTCGACGTACGACACTTGTTCGTAACAAGACGGCCAAGAAAGCGAGTTGTTGCAGTATGGAACGATTCTAGAAATAAAAAATATTGATTCACTACACGACACAACCACACGACTCATCATCTGCCTAGCCTTTTCCCAACTATGTTGGGGTCGGCTTCCAGTCTAACCGGATGCAGCTGAATACCAGCATTTTACATGGAGCGACTGCCTATCTGACCTCCACAACCCAGTTAGTACTGGGTAATACGATAACCCTTGGTTAGACTGGTTGTCAGACTTTTTTGGGTCACTGACTACCTAATAACTGTTAAAGATTTTCAAATGACAGCCGGGACCAACGGCTTAGCATGCTTTTCGAGGCACGGAGGAAACTCGGTATGTAATGGGTGGTCATCCTCAGACCAACCTAGGCAAGCGCGGCTTAACCTAAAGATCAACACGAGCTCCTTACACAACGACACGACTATTGACTGACTATTGCAACCATGACCAATCTTAAGTTATGGTTTCAGGCGTTACTTTGCGGAACTCCATGACACTAAAATGTTTTGTGAACATGTTACGTTTTAATTCCGAAAAAAATACAAACACTACGTAAAGATTCAGGCTTGGAAGCAGAAGCGCCCTCTTTTACCAAAAAAGCACATCTTGTCAAGGTTAAATGTTAAATTCCCTTAAGTTACCTCAAATTGTTTTCAATATCTTCATTACAAGCCTAACAAGACACGCCTGTATATCAAATTTCACGCCTCATACAAAATACAGCGAGCAAAAACACACGTAAAAATAATTAATTGTGTGTCAGGAGACACGGAGGCACCCCGATGTGTCTGTACCGACGGTAGATTGTGCCTTAAGTGACACACACGCCATCTAGCGTTAGTCCTGAACATCAAATAAATGTCATTAATTATTTCTGATTGTAACGTTTTGAAATGATATTTCTGGAATTGTTTTTGGTAATGAAAAGTCATGGGGTTATTGTGTAAAACGGATTTTTTCAGTAACAATGTTTTTGTTGCCTCTCTATTTATACGCCAAGTATGGCTAACATTAGCTTTCACACAGTGACGTATAATTTCCTACGTCTAAACCTCCGCGTACTAACCAAAGCGATCGGTTGCACGAGTAATTATGTCAGTGGGAATGAACGAGGTTATCACTTATGCGCGCAACGATCGCTTTGGTTAGGAAAACGCCAACGACAAAAAAAAACAATCCCGTAAATCAGTCCGTAATGGGGATGGCAACTGTAAATCTAATGGCGCTAGCATAGCTTGTACCAAACATCGTCATTGATTGGAACTCTGTCAATGCCGTTTTATATTACAAAATAGCTTCACCTCATTGGTCAGATTGGAACTAAGCTATAGACACGCCATCTACAATCAGCTTTGACTAGCCTTCCCCATTGACGGAAATATCGATAAACAAACATTAAAAAAAATACACCTGAACATGGACCCTACTCCTTTTACTGACTTTCGAAATTCGGTTAAAAATATCGCTTATGTATTTTGTAATTATAAGTGAATGAAACAAGAAAATGTATGTCTTACAACTGACTAAGCCATGTTCGTAATTTGAACCCTTCTCAAATTGTATTTGTGTCATAGTCTCGTCAACCGAAACCTTAAAAATAACCCCAATTTCTCTTTGTTACAGATCACGGCGCCAAACGCGACTAACCGAATTGATAATTCCCATATATTATTAGTAAAAGATATCCATAGTCCTTATGTAAATAACCATTAATGTTAATGTTAATATTAGCTAGAAAATATAACAAAATGTGCAGTGTAGTGTGTGTAGAAAGGACTCTGATCGCGTTCTTCCTGCTGGTCGTGACTAATGCTCCGTCGGCGACGCAAAACACTGTTATTTCAGGTTTGTAATTATTCAGCACTGTCTTTATTGTGGTAATTGCTTTATTTTTTGTGGAAATAGTGTTTACTTTTTTAGGTGTTATGTTTTGAGTTTTTGAAGTCATACTTCTTTTGGCGCGTTAGGAAAAATGATGACAATAAATTTTTACATTGCGCGCGCACACCGTCACGAAAAACCAACACCCTGAAGTTAGCTAGTCAACATACACTCTGAAGTTAGCTAGTCAACATTTTAGTTTTATACACCAAAGAAGTATAACTTCTTACGTGCGTAATAAGTACAGACACACTTTTTTTTTTAGGTTTTTGAACAGATAAACCATTATCTGTTTATTATATTCCTTTCTTAACGAGATATTTCAGCTCTTACAATGGTGAAAATATCAATCGATAGTGGTATATGTGCACAACATAATCGCCAGGTTGATTTTTAGGGTACCGTACCCCAAAAGGAAAAAGGAACCCTTATAGGATCACTTAGTTGCCCATGTGACTGTCTGTTTGTCAAGATCTTTTTTCTCAAGATCGCGTACTATCAAATATCAATTACTTGCGTCTACGGTCTCATTCAGCTGTGAAAAAATCTGACTTGTAAATCAACGCGATCAAAAAATATGACAGTATGTCGCATATTTTGATTTTACAAGGGAATCAAAACCTATAGGTCACTTCCCGTTGACTTAGAATCATGACATTAAATTTGCCAAAAAGCAATGTCTTACAGATAAGACAAGAAAAAAAATCTGAAAACCGTAAATATTAAGTTAAAATACCTACAAGTTTGCACGGAACCATCGGTGTGCGAGGCCAACTCGCACTTGGCCTGTTTTTCCAAGAATAAGTCTAGATAGACTTATTAGCTGAGACGCTGCGTAGATACGCAGCGTCTTCGTAGCTTTTACAAAGCTCAATATAGAATCTAAAAAGTATAATGTTACAAATTACCATTAATTAAACAAGTTTACTTAACCTTGACGTGGATTCTTTGTTCCAAATACGCCAACCTTGTTACGATACAATTCTATTGGTCTATATCTATATCTCCATTTTACGTTTTTTTATCAATCTTGAAAATAATTTTTTTCGTAGCGTTTTTTTTAACGACTAAAAATAGAATCCATATAAATCGTATCAGCCTTTTTTTTGGGATGGGAAATCATCAAATGACTTCTCCCGCTCGGGGCAGAGCGGAAGGGAGTGTCAGACTTGTACAGACTAAAACCCTTCCATGTTCCTTCCTTGCCCTTTGTGTTCCAGGGCCGCGGTATCTCTTTCTAACAGTCCCACAGCCCTCGAGTCGTATCAGCCTGCCACTAGAATACTATTCAAGTTTTATAGGTAGGTAATTAATCTTCCAAACAAAACTTATCCGTTTATTCTTCCTTATTTATTCTTCACAAAATCCGTCTCTCATTAATTAACCCACATTTAATAAATAAATCCTATCACAGTTCAAGAAAAACAATTAACTTTGTCACTATACACATTACTTTTGTCTTTTAATCACTGTAGCGCCAAGAAAAAGTCAAACAAAAGATTTTGCCAGACAAAAGAAAGCTTTGAAGATTAGAATGAATTACGTCACTCTCTCGGATCCAGCCTCTCACAATAGATATAACAATGAGACTTATTAAGTGCGATAACCCTTATAAACGGTTTATGAGAGTCTAAATAACTATAATCTAGGACGCTGTTGTGGATAGATTGAAAAGAATATGAAGTTTATGAGGAAAAGAAGCTTTGCTTTCGGGTATTTAGAATGGAATAGATGGTAATGAATCTATGGAATAGATGGTACTTTTAGGGTTCCGTACCCAAAGGGTATAAACGGGATCCTATAACAAGACTTCGCTATCTGTCCGTTCGTCTGTCTGTCACCAGGCTGTATCTCATGAACCCTGATAGCAGTTGAAATTTTCAGGGATGATGTATTTCTATTGCCGCTATAACAACAAATAATAAAAATATAAATTATGGAATATTTAAAGGGGGTCCCATACAAGAAACGTGTTTTTTTCGGTTTATGGTACGGAACCTTGCACTTGGCCAGTTTTTTAAGGACAATTTGCGGACGCAGTTCCGGTTCTAATATCTGTAAACTGTACTGGAACATCGTTCAAAAACCGGTTTCGACAGCTACCTACAAGTTTTTCGAACCGGTTTGATCAAAATTTAATATGTATTATGTCCGTATTTATCAACCAGATCTTCAATCGACCCAATTAACATAACTCTCCTCATGGCAACTAAACAGTAAATACATTGAAAGAAAAAAGAAAAAAAAGAAAGAAAGAAAGAATAAGGTTTATTTGACGTCAGTACATTGAGCACACAGAATAAAAAAGATACAAAATAACAAAATAAATGACGAATACAAAAAAAAAAAGAATAATAAAAAAAGGAAAATACATGATATATATGTGCTGTGTGCCTCACGGCTGAGCCAAAAAGGTCCATTTCAGCATTCATGCCAGACAGGTGAAGCTGTCTGACGCTGGTCTTCCAATGAACCTTTGGGGGTAATGTGACGGACCAACAGTTTCAAACATAACAGTATAAATAAATGGTTAAAAATAAATAGATAACAAGTTAATTAATTAAATGTGTAGAAGTATATGTATTTTATTGTGTTAGAAAGTAGCACTGGTAACTATATACAAATACGGACATAGGTGAGGGAAGAAAGTGATGAGAGTGGTGTGTCAGTGTAAAAAATTGTAGGTCGTACAAGAAATAAGAAAAATAGGATAATAAAAGAATAAGTTGAAACCTTGTGGTGATGAGGCAAATACAGAGAGTTATTCATAGGTGGTACTCGCACATAAGCGCTGCAAATTGCCGAGCGTTTAAATGATTGAGACATTAATTGCGACCATATCTAATTTCTGCTGCCACAAAATTGCCACATTGCCCAAAGACTTAGCTTGAAAGTTAAGAAGACACGATCGGTTTTCGACGTAGGAGGCAGTTTATAACAGAATAATCCAACTAAGAATAGGGAACAAAAATATTTATTTAACACTTTAAGCACAAAGCACAGAGACGGATTTAATGCCATAGGCTTGCCAGTCAACCTTTGGGTAAAAAACCTGTATCCCCACTTATCCATTTCGCCTACACATAAATACAGTATCCCAAGATTTCTCCCACAAATGTTCACACCAAGAGCCACGTTTTTGCCAATTAGCCGAAAGATTTACAAAGTAAATATCTGAAGATTTGCTTCATTGTGACCGCTAGAAAGGACATGACGGAACATGTCCTGAATCGTAATGAAGTTTATACGACATGTGTACGCATGGTCACCGTAAATAGAGGAGATGTAGAAGGTTCATTCGTTACAATGCGGCATTTTGCAGTTTAGCTAAGAAACGAAACAAGAAAGGACTATTTTTAATGTACAGCAGAAGTCTGCGATAAGCGATAACAAATTATAATAAATAAAAATATATTAATTTATATTTTCATTCCTTTATTAATTTTTCTAACTTACTTATTACATTTTTACTTAATCAAAAACATTTAAAAATATAAAAAAAATATTTTTATTATTAGATGTTATGTTGACGACTTGATTGTCACTTTGTAATCCTCACTATCCTTACTAATATAAACGCGAAAGTTTGTATGTATGGATGTTTGTTACCCTTTCACGCAAAAACTACTGAACGGATTTGGTTGAAATTTGGAACTGAGATAATTTATAACCTGATAACATAGGATACTTTTTATCCCGATAATATTTTCCCGTGGAACCATTATCGAACTCCACGCGGGCGACGCTGCCGGCATAAGCTAGTACAGTTCTTCTTCCAGATTCTGCCACCCAATGCTAAGTGTAGTTCTTCTCTTCATTTTTGGTACTTTGGATAGAAAGAAATATAATATGGCATTTTATAATTTGTAAAGTTAAAGTCACATATTTTTCAAGCACGCATAATTACTACTTTGACTTAGGTACTCATGTGGCTACTATAATTTATCGTTTACAAATTTGATATTTGCGAAAACCAGGTTTTCTGTGTTTTTTTGTTCTTTATCACCAAAGAACCCGGACCCGCGAAACTTTAGCCGGCCTTGTCAATCTTTTTATGTAACAAAATTTATTCGCTGACCTATTTTTATTGGATATATGTATGTGCACGCTTATATTTTTTCCCTTGGCTTGTCAGCAAAAGCATTAGATAAATATGTTTTATTCGTAATCTTTCTGTGTCTTTTGGAGCACTGAGTTAACGTTGTGTTTAGTGTTATCAGTCTTTGAAATCTTGTTAAAGACTGTGAAATACTTTGCTGGGTAATCTATGGAGTGGGTTTATGGAATCTTTGATTTTGGAAAGGTACAGTGGGCTGCATCAATTGGGTACCCTAGTTGGAAACGTAGGTGCTTTCAAGAGGGGTACCCACATCGTGACGCTGACTGTACTTACCTTATAGTAAAAGTAAGCTAGCAAAAAAGTAATGATATTTTTACTTGTATTTTTTCCTTAGCCTGTAATGTCATACTTCTGGGCCAAGGCCTCCCAAAAAATAATAGAAATTACAGCACCCGAGTTAAATACTGTACAAAAACTATTGATTCGTATCTGTAACCATATTTTTTAAACGGTAAAATATTGCCAACTAACTACTTAATTTTAAATGCGAAAGTTTGTTAGGATTGTTGGATGGATATCTAACTCTTTCACACGAAAACTACTAAACAGATTTGGATGAAATTTGGCACACAGATAGTTTATAACCTGTATAAACACACGGGATAATCTTAACCCCGGTAGTACACAATTATCGAACTTCACGCGATCAAAGCCGCGGGGCAAGCTAGCATTGCATAAATCAGCACCTAGGTACATCAATTACTTACACATGATTTCCAAGACCAATAACGATCCAAAAAAAAAAAAACTGAAGCTCCCCGATAAGTAAACTGATACTTTATACTTCCTCAACTAAGCGCTTCCCGCTTAATTGCCAGTGTCCGCTCAGCTTAATAGAAAATGGTCGACCGCTCATTAACAGTCGCCCAGAGGCGAGCGGCAGTTCGTTAATCCATAATATGGCTCCAGGTTTAGATGAACTGACGGATTTTAGGAAAATCCTGAATTTTTTCTCTATTATACATGGTGTAACATAATAAACAAGTTTTATTCTATGACTTTTGGAAATTCATTACTTGTTTTTTAGTCTTACCATACATGTTGATCAGCTGATCGCGTCAGTTCCTATACAAAGTCCAATTTTTTTTTTGCGAATTTCAATAACTTGTAGAACAAATGTTGATCATTTTCTTGGTCCGAGGGACCACACGAAAGGTCTTGCGTTTATTATGTTACACCTTGTATATTCTGCTTATCACAGCAATGTGTCATGGACATTTAGCTAATCGTTTGTTTGATTTTTTTCTGTATTTGGTCTTTGTGACCAATCTCATTCAAAAAAAATCGTGAAATAGCTCTGATTTTTAGAAAAATATTGTCTGTAAACTTGTTTCACTAATTAAAACAGGAATGGTTTGTTCAAACCGTATGGGTTGCTGATCGGCTGCGGCGGACTCTGAGAGATACCCCAGTACAGTATTTGCCACAATTTGTCCGTACCGGTTAATTGAAAATGGTCGGCCGCACATTAACAGTCGCCCGAAGGCGACTCCAGCTTTTAGCCCGTATTTTAAGAAAATTGAGATTTTTCAATGACTTTTGTATTTTACATTTTTGACGGGTTAATTCAGTCTTTCCAAGAGTAAACGTGCTACCAAGTACCTACCTGTGTTGTAAGGGTCAGATAAGCAGTCGCTTCATGTGTTCAGATAAATTTGGTTATACCTTGGCAGATGATAACGATTTTTGACACTTAATCTTTGATTTTTAACAATATAAACAACTAAAAACTAAACAAGAAATATTGTTTATTTTCTATTATTACATAACATAACATCACGCATGTAATCCTCATATGGTTAGGCAGAGGTGTACCTAATAATAGTACACCCACATTTCGTCAGTTATGTTAAGGCCCCATGTAATAGGGGGAGAGCCTATTTCTATCAACCGGGTAAATTTCATTTCATACTCCGTGGCTGCTACTGAGAAATTCCTGATGGAAAAACTCAATAGCACTTTGCCCGACCTGGGAATCGAACCCAGGAACTCATGCGCTTGCGACCACTCGTCCAACGAGGCAGTCAGTATTTTCTATTATTATGGCAATGTATTACTATCTTCCGACATATTATCACATACTTGATACGCCTTCCGTAAAGACAGCTTGATTTAATCTCATGTCGAGTTATGATTGCGTGTTGTCACTTTTGTCAACAACATAAAAACAATCGCTGACATTGGGTTCGACAGCGGATTTACGGATCAAGAACATGATCTAGGTTTAACAAGACGGGAGCCACTGACTGTTTTGTTTTCACGTATCGTATTTTTAATACAATTGACTATCGTCTTAAAAAAAACCTATTGAAATTAGCTCACGTGCACCGTGATATAATTGTCACTGAATCTCACTCACACCTTCCAGGACCAAAGGAACTGTCTCACTAACAAAGAAAGAAGAAGATTCGGATGACTTGATTAGTCACCATTTTTTTTTAATGGCATCTTGCAGTTAAATCTAGAGAGGTTGTGGTCTGCTTAACCGGACTATCCTGTCGTTGTCGTGAGTGTAAGGCCTCCAGCCAGGACAAAAAACTTATAAACTGACTTGACACCATGTCGGACTATTCACTTTTATTGCAAAAACGAAGCTCTTTCTGACCGGCTGAAACCGATTCCTCGTCGATATGTGTGCTTCTGAAGTCTACGTAGCTATCAAGTTCAGCGAAATAGAAGTATCCACTCATGTATTGATTGAGGTAACAAACTTAATGAAGTTTCGAAACATTGATGACAGAAATTTCAGTGAGGTTAAAGTTCTTGAAAGTGTTTTTGTGATATTCGCAGAAGGCACGAAGTCTTTGGAACCACCATTTTCATTGAGTGTCTTCTCGAAAATAGTTTAATTCAGCTTTGATGGGCAAAATTACTAGAAATCAACCTTGCGGAAAATGACATAAATAAATTGTAGCTAACCTTGTTTGTTATTCAAGCACATTGGAATCGTTCTGTGTCAAGGATTTTTGTATTTCCAATACTTATTTACAATTTACTCCAACATAATTAATTATGTCAACAAGATTTTATTTGAATCATTCCTGCTATGTCGATTGCCGTTACGTTCAGTCGTGATTTTTCTTGGTTTTGATGCATTGTCTTTTACGGCTATACCTACTACTGTAATTTTAATAAAAATAATAAAATAATTTCGCTCATCCCGCGATACCGTATTTTTAATATAGATAACCCCCAAACAATACTAGGTTAGCATAAATTCAAGGTGATGTATTTTCATATTTGCAGTCTCTGATCATAATTGTATATTGACCACAGTATTTTGGTTTCCGAATGTTACTACTTCATTTGCAAATTATTTAATAACTTTTATATTATAAACACGAAAGTTTGTATCTATGGATGTTTGTTACTCTTTCACGCAAAAACTACAGAACGGATTTGGATGAAATTTGGATCACTGATAGTTTATAACCTGGATTACAACATAGAATACTTTTCATCTCGATACTATGTACCTGTGGGTCTACAATCGAACTCCAGGCGGGCGACGCCGCAGGCATAACACCACACCACGAAGGTTGAGGAGATCATGGAGTATGTCCGAGCGAAGACCAGCTGGACTTTGAGGGTTGAGAAGTTGGAGTCGCGCCACAACACGAATTTCAAGTCGTTCGTGGTGCGAGTTCCGACTCATCATATTGAGACCTTCCTCAAGGAAGAGTTTTGGCCGAAGGGTGTCATGTTTCGGCGTTTCCGCGGAAATAGTTTAGTTGTAACTAAATAAGGTTTTATTTTTATATGAATTAGTTTATTATTGTATAAGAAGATTATTTTGTGTATTTTACCTATGGGCCTTAGTTGCTTGAAAATAAAGTGATTATTATTATTATTATAAGCTAGTTATCTAATAATTATGTAGGTCGAACAAAAAATATTCGCTGGAACGCACATCTGTCTTCTATCTCATGACCAAACTCTTTAATGTATAAAAAGAGTTGACAACTTTCCGAGAGTTTTTGAAAATCGATCAAGTCTATCTAAAATACTGGCCGAAAATATTCAGCAAAAAGTTTTACTCCGATCGTAGGACCTACATATTAGATACGACGGAAAAGAGCCGAATTACCGGCATAAAATCTTGTCTACCTGCTATGATAGAAAAGGATGGAAGGTTGGGTTGTATTCTATCTTCCGTGATGTTCCTTTTATGTATTTAAAGTACTGTAGAAATATTCTAGTACGGCATGAAATTACGGTTTACGCGAATAACGTCAGAAACGCAAAATGACAGATAAGCGAATAGTCAGGTGTTTGTATTTTGTCACAAATAGTCAGAATCGTAAAAAGACAGTTTAACAAAATGACAGGTTCGCAATTTGACAGATTAGCAACATGACAGGTTTGCAATATGACAGATGCGGAAAACGTCAGAAACGT
The DNA here is from genome assembly GCA_950005105.1 of Lycophotia porphyrea. Lineage (NCBI taxonomy): Eukaryota > Metazoa > Arthropoda > Insecta > Lepidoptera > Noctuidae > Lycophotia > Lycophotia porphyrea. The sequence continues at coordinate 2,501,097 of OX465392.1, forward strand.
TTTTTTTTGTTGACTCGTTGGTAGCTGACTCACCTCAAGTAATTTTTTTGCTCAAGCTCATGAACGACTCCTTCAAGTCGTGTCAAGTATTTGTTAACATGAAAACCATTTCTGGGATTACTAAACGTTTGAAAGCTGTGGTCATTATTCAACTACGATAATTGATTAAACTACTTACACTGCCTCTTTGGCCTAGTGGTCGAAAACGCGATTGCAGAGCATGAGGTCTTGTGTTCGATTCCCAGGTCGGGCGAAGTGTTAAGTGTTTTTCCTTCATAAATTTATCAGTGGCAGCCACGGAGTCTGAATTTGTGCCCGGTTGATGGCAATAAACTCGCCCCCCTATTACATGGAACTTAAACATAACTGGTGAAATGTGGGTGTACTATTAGGTACACCTCTGCCGAACCCTTCAGGGATAAAAAGGCATGAAGATATGGTATGTATGAAAACAGTCTCGAAAACACGTCAAATAAAGGTGCGGCATGACCACACTATACCGCCTTTCGTGTATAAACCTCCTAATAGGAAGCCCCCTAATTCAGTAGCCAACATTTACAAGCTAATATGATGGTGAAACATCGCACTAATAAACACCAAAAGCGCCTTTACTAACGCATACAATCAGGTTATTGCCAAGCCTGGGGCTACGGGCCTATCGACCTGGGCCCCTCAAAAGCGTAGTTGTCGACGGTCCCACAAGGTGCGGCCCACAGTTCGGTGGAGAACAATAGGTCACTAACGTGAAAGGTTTCTGTACGTTGGACTTGATTCCGTTTCTTGCCGTCAAATACAGGTTTGTATGGTAAGTACACACGGCGTTACATGCAGCTGTACATTTCCAGTATAACTTGACTTTGCCTCGCTTTGTATAGATTATCTATATGATGAAATATCCGCATTAACTGGTTATGTATAGTTTGATTGGCCATCGTTCGAGTACCAGACTTGAATTGAACAGTACCTTGTAGCCAGTGGCCAGCTACAGTTAAACCTTGTTTGAACTGTCGAGTGTCACTTATGTCATTAATGTCAATTTAAGAAACCCGGAGCCTCGAGTACCCAATGGCGGTTAAGCGTTTTTTATTGCCGGGTCCCGCAGTACCGGTTGGCGTTTTAGTGGGTACGTAGATGTAGAGTTTCGTACATTTGGGGATACTCGACAAGGCATACTCAAATGTTTCCCTTAGTCTCGCTTTCTCTGCCCCTATCTTTATTTTACCTAATTTTATCCAGTACGTCGATGACGGCAGATTTTCTGGTCATTTATTTAATAAAACTGTATACATAAGTAAAAACTGTACAAAGGCGGACTTAATGCCTTTGGCTTTGTCTACCAGTCTACCTTAGGGTGATACAGAGACAATACGCAGTAAGTACAACTGAAAAAATATACTAGAAAGTATTTTTAACTAAAATATAAGGATAAACTAGCGAATCGCCTCGGCTTTGCACGGGTGCAATGTAGATATAAAACTTCCTCTTGAATCACTCTATCTATTAAAAAAACCCGCATCAAAATCCGTTGCGTAGTTTTAAAGATCTAAGCATACGTAGGGACAGACAGCGGCAAGCGACTTTGTTTTATACTAGTTATTTATTTATTTAACACTTCAAGCACAAAGTACAGAGGCAGACATAATGCCATAGGCATACCATACTATGCAGTGATACATACATAAAACAAAATATATAAAGTTAAGAGAGACAAACAAGAAAAAATACTACGACTTAATTCTTAGTTTTATCCGAATTTATCTTCCCAGTTTTTCGCAATGACCGTATGTTCCAGTAACCTTCTAAACCCCAATCCAATTTAAACTATTTATTTTCCTCTAAATTGTCGTAAAAATAAACAGAAATAAATACTCCCATAGCTTCAAAGCAAATTATTTTAGACAGAAGACAGATAAGATTAACTTTAAAAAATCCCGCTCTCAACAGTAATTTTCTTTTCGCGCAAAAAGCCTGTAAAATTGGAGAGGGTGGTTCCTAAATAAATCTCTAGCAGACAGATAAGGGCTAAACTCGATGTACGACCCTTAATGTCCAATAAAAAGAAAGAGATAGAAATAAAAGGAACCAAGTCGTTTTCATTATCGACTTTCCGATTTTATGTGTTCGCTGTTTACAGTCTTCAGTAATTAGATGTAGGGGGCGTTGTGTTTGCTCCTACCTGGAAGTTTGTTTAGACTTTTGTTCTACCCGTACTACATGTGCCTAATAACATACTCGAGGTTGTAAGTTTGTCACCCTCAGCTCCATAAAATGTACGCATGAATACTTGAACTTCGCCCTGAAAATTGCGTAAGCGTTTCAAGGCAGAATACACTCGTGTAATGTCTTTCTTGAATTTTATGGTTCTATACTTGACCTGGAAAAGGGATTTTATAAAACATAGTTGTAAAATAAAACTTAGAAATTGATTTAATTTACTTATCAATACATCAATCAATATCATCAATCAATATCATCAATCAATACATATCAATTATTTATTATTTATTACATATAATACAAATGTAACGGATCGTTGTCTGTACATGGAAGATATATGAGAAAAAATATGATTGGGACCATTATCAAGACAAATAGTACCCAAAACAATGATTGTTAGAATTTTGGTCTAATTGTCTGTTTGTCCGTGCGTTTGTGCACGCTAGTCTCAGAAACGGCTTATCCGATTTGGATGTGGTTTTATTAGTTAGCATTAAAGTATTCTGGTAAGCTTCACTTAACATTTAGTGTTTGTTTTATGTCAATCGGTTCATAAATAAAAAAGTTATGCCAATTTAAAGACTCACGTCGAACATTTGTTAAATTATTCTTTCCCTGTTCAGTAGCATTTGACTGAAACTTTACAAAACTTCATAATAATGGTCTATATAAAATTATGATTATTATAATAATAAAAAAAACACACCTGCCATATCAAAAAATGAATTAAATAGTGAACTAAAAAATTAAAAAAAATTTAGTATCAAGGTAGGAACTAAATCTTTTTATATATAATTCTACTGTGCGTGTGTATGTCACTGAACTCCTCCTAAACGGCTGGACCGATTTGAATGATTTTTTTTGTATGCGTTTGGGTGGCACCCTGGATGGTTTAGATTCACAAATTAGCCCGACAGATGGCGCTGCAGTCGTTATCTAGGTTTGACGCAGACGAAGTTGCGCGGGACACCTAGTAAATTATAATATTTACTGTGCAATTAAAATGCCATTGTGCCCAAAAGTAGAAAACTGAAAACTGCTGTATTCTTTGTAAAGAGTACGTATCCAATAAGAAAGGGTTTTTCGAAATTAAACATACATGTCGGGTCCGGATGAGTAATGTACTTAGATAATATTAAACACAAGCGCCTTTATTAGGCGCTGTGCTGACCCTAGAGGTATGGCGTCCGATAACATACGACCATGGTTCCAAACAGTGATCGTTCGGACGTGGTAACGACACATACTGGTCTAGAAACTTCTCTTTGTTTCTTTTTAAGTTCAGAGTATTTAGTTAGTACAGTAGCGTTAGTAATTGACTCTGTAACAATGAGCTGTGTACAAGTTAAAAGAGCTATTTCTTCAGCTTAACCGAATCCCTTTCTGCACGCACAAATTCTGACTCTATATATGTCACTTACTACGCTCTAGCCGGGGTCCTAAGTACCCGGATGCGACATATACTTATGTGACAAAACCTAATTCACCAAAAAATAATGTAAAATTCTGAACTCTGATGTATTTCTACCAAAATGACCTGAAAACTTCGCCAAACGCGAAGCATTTGACCTGTCAGAGTTGCGAATGAGTGCTGAGCCATAAATCAAATGCTACAGTTTCCATATAAACTGTAACCGACAATATTCGAAGCCATTGACCGACCTTCGTGAGACCGAATTCCGCTCCAATGAACCACAGGTGAGCTAAATTACACCGACTGTCGGATACGTAGGTGCCAAAAGGTTTTGACATTGTAACCACTACGCTTGAGTTCCATTTATTTAGAGACAAGGCGATTGGTTTTAATTGACTGAATACCTACAAAGGCCCATGACTAAATACTAACAGTCGCAGGAATCGATCTACAAGAATCATCAAAACTTTTAGAGGTCAGTTCGTAGATAGGTTTTCCGTTAAATACCTCAAGTGCATGCTGTGCGTTCCTCAACTACACTGAAAAAAAGTAGTTGCCACAATCAAGATTTTGTTTTGATTGACTTATTTGCATGCATGGGCCTATCAAGCACAACGATCACAGCTACTACTTTTATTTGATTGAAATTTGAAACGGGATCTTGTTTGGAGTTATCACAGAACCTATTTTATTCTACTACAATGATGTCACCCTTAAGGTAATCAAGAAACTTGTTTGAGCGTTCAATCACTTGAACTATTATTGCTGCAATCAAGTCGTGATGATAAACTTAACTAAGATTTTGATTAATCTAAACAAGATATCGTCAATCAAGCTAAAAAGTCACTTAATGTAGGATCATCATCCGAAGCCGACCCAATATAGTTCGGAAAAGGTTAGACAGATGATGATGACTGAATTTCTACAGAAAGTGATAGTTATTATGGTCAAAGTGGTATTTTGCAACGATTTAAAAGACGGGCTAAAAGAGACGAGTTATTAAAAGCATCCAAAACTAGGCGCAATCTCTCTTCCAAGGACATTGACATCCAGGGACCTGCTCGTAAAATCTTCGTTAACGAGCATCTAACGAAGGAGAATCGTATCTTGTTTCGTGAGGCTCGGGCCCGTGCACTTAGCACGGGTCACAAATACTGCTGGACAAACAACGGGCGCATACTCATCCGCAAGGTCGAGGGGCAACCAGCTATCACAATCAAAAGCATTAAGGACCTCGATATTTTTCTTGGAACGTAAACGGGCTCTCTTATACCAGATACCTCAATTTAGTAAAGTTATTTTAATTCTATACTTAAATATGTCCTCTTGTAAACTCAAATTATTGTTTTTATATAAATTCACAGTTATTACACTCATCACACACCAGAACATTTCGAATTCGCATCAAATTAAGAATTTGTTTCTTCAAACCCCACCACCCTCTGCAGTTCTCATACGCCCCCGCACAAACAACTCCACGCAAAATTGCAGCTCTTAATTTTTCCCTGTTAGCTCTTGCTCCAAAAACAATCTTTTCTAACGGATAAGTCTGACCTATTAACCGAAATAGACGAAACGCTGAGTATATCATGCTGCACTGTTGAGAAACTAGAGTTGTGCGGGAACTTACTTCTGGAACATAATTTCAGGGTATTAACTTCTAATATCAGAAGCTTGCAAAAAAATTTCCTCAGCCTCCAGGCATCGTTATGCCGTCTCGACTTTCAACCTGATATTATTATTCTAACAGAATGCTGGTTAAGCGAAAACTCCGTTATTTTTCAGTTGCCCGGCTACCAAAGCTATCATACCACCAAAATCATAAACAAAAGTGGCGGGGTCACTGCCTATGTCAGGGATCTCTGGAGTGCCTCGGTCTCCGAGCCAGAATTTGACGATGCTAACTGTCTGCAGATTAAACTTCAAAATAAAACAACACTCCTCGGTATATACCGTTCACCTTCCTTTGCCAACACCGAACGCTTCCTAAACTCATTGGACGATTCCTTGGCTAAGCTAAAAAGTGAATCATGTGTCATTGTGACGGGTGACATAAACATTGACTTACTGAATGATTCACCGAACGCCGCCCATGTGCCATACCAATGTCTGATGGCTGAACATGGCTTATTGTCAGCTATCACTCACCCAACTCGGGGAAAAGCCTGTCTAGACCATGGCTACATTAAATTCAAAGGCACTACTGCTCTGGGAATCATTTGCGAAGCCTCAGTAACAGATCACCACATAGTGCTTCTCGGTATCAACTACTCTAATCCCAACAACAAAAACAAAACCAGATTCAAACTTAGAACCGACTACTCCGTGGTGAGTGAAGAATTGGGCCAGGTGGACTGGGTAGATGTTATCTCTAAAACTAAAACTGAAGAAGCAGTACTTCTTTTTACCAAGACTTTGACAGAAATTATTAATAAACACACCTCCAAAATTAAAATCAGTCGTTCAAAATTTAACCTTAAACCCTGGATTACGCCAGGCCTTCTTAGATGCATACGACACCGAGACATTCTTCACGCTCAAACAAACCAGCAACCAAAAGACGGAGTCCTTAAAACTGTCTACTCAAGGTATAGAAACTATTTAAACGACATCCTGCGGCAACGCAAAGCTGACCACGACAGGAAAGAATTAGAAATAAACAGCAATGAACCAAAAAAGCTCTGGCGGACTATAAAAGAAATATGTCAAGTTCCAAAACGAACCAGCGACAATCAAGAATTGCTGAGTTATAAAGGAAACAGTAATACCTCTATTGATAAGTGTAACGAATTTTTTGTCTCAGTTGGCCAGAACCTGGCAACTAACATCTTAAAGAGTGGGCTGCCCACGGGAGACGAGCGATGTCTTGGTGCTATAGGTAAAAATCCACCTAAAGATACACTGTTCCTACATCCTACTGACAATCAAGAAATATGTGAAATCATAGATAGCCTCAAAGACAACAGTGCTCCAGGTCTCGATGAACTTCGGCCTCAGCTCCTTAAAAAAATAAAGAAACATATACTGAAACCCTTAAAACACATTTTCAATTTGAGCATGGAAACTGGAGATGTTCCCACTTGCTGGAAAACCGCTGTTATCACACCCATACACAAAAGTGGTACCAAAGATGCACCAGATAACTACAGGCCCATTTCATTGCTCTGTGTAACATCTAAAATACTCGAAAAACTGGTAAACAAGCGCCTTGTAAGCTTTCTAGAGAAACACTCTCTACTCTCGGATAGGCAGTTTGGCTTTCGACGGGAGAAGTCCACTGAGCAAGCTGTGAGTCTCCTAACTGGCATTATTACCTCAAATATTGACAGGGGCCATCGTTCAGCTGGTGTTTTCCTGGACCTCGCCAAGGCCTTCGACACAGTATCAGTTCCTATATTGCTAGGAAAACTGGAATCCTTCGGTGTCAGAGGCCTCTCTTTGGATTGGTTCAGCAGTTACCTATCCGATCGACATCAGTGTGTCAAAATTGATGATTTTCTCAGCGGGAGCCTTCCGGTGGCCTTTGGGGTTCCTCAGGGAAGCATATTGGGGCCTACCTTGTTCAGTATGTACATGGACGATATTTTGAGGCTGAATATTGCACAGTCGGAAGTTATCTGCTATGCTGATGACACTGCAATAATTTTTCATGGTGCGACTTGGGAGGAGGCAATGGAAGCTGCTGAAAAGGGCATGAGTATAATAATGACATGGCTGGAACAAAATCTTTTGACACTGAACTTAAGTAAAACGAATCTCTTAACCTTTCATGTCACTCAATCAAGTAGGCCAAATATTGACTCACTAAAAGTACATAACAACAAGTGCAATGTCTCAGCAGCTGCGTCCGTTTCCGCCACTGACTGTAACTGTAACGCCATTGTCAGAGTAGAAACTACGAAATACCTAGGCGTCATAATTGATCAGAACCTGAACTTCAAAGCACACATTCGAGCACTCGCAAAAAGGACTCGTAAATTCATTTACGTTTCTAAGATCTTACGTGCTAGTGCTCCAAAGAAGATTTGTATCCAGGTGTACATCTCACTATGCCAGTCTGTCCTGCAATACTGTGTCGGTGTCTGGGGTAGCGCTGGAAAATCTTGCATGCTAGAGCTGGAACGCGCTCAGCGGGCCGTCCTCAAAGTACTTTTGGGAAAGCCGCGTCGTTTTTCTACGGATGAACTGTATAAGGAGTCGGGGGTTTTACGCGTTCGTCAATTGTTTATCCTAGGGTCACTTTTAAACCTCATAAAAGTCAACAGAAATCGCTCTAGTTGCAGCAAGAGAGGAAGAAAAATCGCAGAAAGAGTTCCCCTCCCAAAAATAAAAACCCTTTTCGCGGCCCGGCTTTCGTCATACTACCCTATAAGAGTATTTAATGCTATTAGCAAAACTTTCTGTGTACCCAATAACTACTATGAGGCCAAAATTAAGCTGAAAGAATGGTTGCTGTGCCGGACTTATGAGGAAACAGAAGGTTTACTCTCTGGCTCAAGTTAGTTGATACCAAGTACGCACACACACCAAGATCCATACTCTCACATTCATTCACACACACACTCATACACCCCACACCCCCACACTTACTCACTTCAAATGTTTGTGTTTTTTGTATGTACTTACCTGTTTTTTCTTTTTTCTTTTCAATGCTAATAATTATTACCGTTTTAATTTTCTCTTCAGCAAACACATTGTGCATATTAATTTAATTTTTTTTTACAATGTTTTTCAATGTTATTAATTTTAAGTTTTAATTTTGAATTTTTTATATCTGTATGCATATGCTAATCAACCTAAGTTATTTTTCTTGCGCTAGCAGAACATGTTTTTCCATTATTATTATTTTTTTAACTTTGTGTAGTGTCTGGGTCACCAAGATACAGGCTATGCCTAGTTTGGGACCCGCTGGTAATTACGTCAGTATTCTTTTGCAAGCGAATAAATAAATTTGAATTTGAATTTGAATTTACAAGTACAACAGGACGTGAACAATAGTGACTTAAATCAATTAAATATATTTATAACTTTTCCAACATCGTTATCGACTATAGAAAGTCATTTTGTCTATTCCAAGTGCAGTTTCTTTAAACCAGTTCTCCATCGCTTTTGGTCCATAAAGGTATCGAACAATAGAAAAATTATGTCTGTCCAGATTTTATAGGTTAGTGTACAAAAAGAACCAATTAAAAACTATGTACAAAATTCCTCGCTGTGCTACTTTTAGTTGTTGTTCTGTCGAGGACAAAGAGCGTTACTTCGGAAGCAAATAATATAAGCTTAGCTGTAACCAACTAATTCTTTAAAAGGAAAAATTTCAAACCAAAAAAAAAAAAACGAAAAAAAAAAGGTTTAATCAAATCCCCTTTAGGAAACTAATTTCGCGAATTCAATAAAACTAATTAGCTCCAACCTAATGAATACAGCAGCTCAATAAAAAACTTTGAAACTAGAGCGTTAAAACTCAATTTTCGGCGAAAACTTAAACAGAAGAGTCACTTCCACACACTAATTATTTCAGAGCAGATAGCATTTTTTGCTTCACTAGTCTGGGGCAAAACGACTAAGTTTGGAAGCCTTGCATAGCCCCAAAGTAGCCTATATAAATAGCCCCTTTTGCGAAGCGATGAAGTTAATAGACAAACTTGAAAGTACTGGCATTAGTTATTGCAAAGTTTCAGGATTTTATATTGAAAATATATCGGTCTGCGGCTATTTCAGTATTTCCCGGAAAAGTTTTAAGGGACAATGTAACGTGTGCCGATCAAAATGAAGAGTTTTAATATTCCTTTCCACTGGATGGTGATCGCACGGGACCGGTCAATGTGGCGACACTTGGGGGAGGCCTATGTCCGATTGTTCCCAACGAGTCACACTGTAATATGACACAGTGTGACTCGTTGGGAAAAATGGTGAGTAAAAATCCCAACCAGTCACACTGTTACTAGATAGGATAACTTTTTATCGTTTGTTCCCAACGAGTCACACTGTAACGTATCACAATGTGACTCGATGAGAAAAATGGTGAATAAAAATCCCATCCAGTTACAGTACTACTACTACAAATTACATATTGGCACTACTTCTTATCCAATCAGTAAGACTTATGCCCGGTTCGTCACTGTCCCGTTTTGTCATCAAAAAACAAAAGATCACGATTCACAACTGTTTCAACATTTTTTGTTTTTGTAGTGCCGATTCATCATCGATGCTAAAGTATCATCCAATGAACAACGGTACAATTCATTTTTACCCGACTGCCAAGGCAGGGTTATGTTTTTATTAGAAGGTGAGGGCATACGTCTTACTGATTGGGTAAGAAGTAGTGCCAATATGTCACAGTGTTACTGCATGAGAATATTTTGCTCCCAACGAGTCACACTCTTCACTTGGCGTGTGATCCGTTGGGAATAAACACAAAAAGTTGTCCTATCGAGTAACAGTGTGACTGGTTGGGATTTTTATTCACCATTTTTCTCCTCGAGTGTGACTCGTTGGGAACAAACGATAAAAAGTTGTCCTATCTAGTAACAGTGTGACTGGTTGGGATTTTTATTCACCATTTTACCCAAAGAGTCACACTGTGACATGTTACAGTGACACGTTAGGAGCAATCGCCTATGTCCAGTAGTGGACGTCTTTCAGTTGAAATGATAATGATGATGAGTCCTTAGACATGGCATTATTATAGAGTGATAGAATAATCTGATATTACCAGACGGACCGATTGCTAACATTTTTTTTATTTTTGAAATCTAAATTTTTCATCATTAGAGTGCTAATATAGTATCGTACCGTTCAACTGTTAAATATTGAAACACATCATTTTGATTGGCATATTACGTTACTTTCATGTAAAATTAAAAGCTAATTCAAATATTACGTTTCTGAAAAAATCTTTCTTTTCTACAAATCTAAGTATCAATTGTTCACGTGGATGTTGAAAAAGGGACTCTGGGAGCAAATAAAGAGAGTATCACCATTTGTCTGCAAAACGTTTGGACTACGGACGAATAACCTTATACCATTGTGGTCGTTAGGGCTGTACTCAGTAATTAAGGGTGTTTTTTTTTTTTTGGATGTGAAATCATGAAAACCTTCTTTGGGCGGAGCGGAAGGGAGTGTCAGACTTGTACTGACTAAAACCCATCCATGTTCCTTCCTTGCCCTTTGTGTTCCAGGGCCGCGGTATCTCTTTCGAACAGTCCCGCAGGTTAAGGGTGTCCAGGCTGATATCGTGAAAAGGAGGGATTGATTACCTTGGATCACAAAACAAGAAGTGGTCTAGTAAACTAGACAACAGGACTTCAGGAACGGGATGAGTTTAATTTCTTTGAAAAGAGGTCCTTTGTGTAGCATATCAGATATAAGGAAATGCTAGAACAATACTCTTTACCCCACAATGGAACTGTAAGTCTTATACTTCGACAAACAAACTAATAATTCAGAAAAAAACGCAATACTTACTAAAATATACAAAGGAATTATACTGACCACCCTTTCTTTATCGTCGACCAACAAAAAAACCCGTTAACGTTGAATTAATTCGTCGAAAAAAAGCGATTGTTGACAGCAGTGACCCCTCTCTCTTTATTCTTAAATAATAAATCTTTAAACAGATAACGGCGACCTCGAGACATCATTTACATATTTACAAAGAACAAAAAAAAATGAGGGTAATTTAGATTTCTTTTTAGCTCTGCTTATGGCTGAGGCCAAGGTTCGTTTGAATTATTATTATTATTTGAGAAATTTTGCTTTATTCGAGTAATAAGCGAGTATTTGTGTACTCACAATATTTGCCCTATGCGGCAAATGACAGTTTGTGAACCCCCTTCAACTTGAACATACTAAGGTTTAATGGCGTATCTTCATCAGAGGGTTCTCAAAAACATGACATTAGCTGCAGATGGTCACAGTATCCAATACCTGGCTAGGGTTGGGTGACTAACTGCACAAAATGCTTTAGCCCCCGACTAAAGGTTTTTGAATAACACCGAAGAATCCGACGAACCGTCCACCCGACATTCTTGAGAATTAAAAAAATAGAAAACTTGCTTTCCCTAGTATTACATGAGACTTGAACATTACTTCATTACATTACTGGTGAAATATAAAGGAACCACCTCTGCCTACCCCTACTAGAAAAATGGGCGTGATGGTTATGTTACTATCTTGCATGCATTATAATGCATATTATCTTTTCAATAAAGTGATTACAAAACATGACAATACACGTACCAATTACTCAATATCAGTCCATTGGAAGTATCGGGACTCAGTTCATCGGTGTTATTGGTAAACCATTAGTAAAAACTCGATTGGAACTGTACTGAAATGGATGTTTTTTTAGTGGATTAATAAACATCAAGGTTCTAGGGACTAGTTTATCATTCCGTCGCATATTTTTATATTCCTATTTTTTGTGGATGTGTATGGTGACGACTAAGAGCAACTGCTGAACATGAGGTCTTGGGTTCGATTCCCGTGTCGGGCAAAGTGTTATAGGGTTTATCTATCAGAAATATCTTAGTAACAGTTACGGAGTCTGGATTTGTGCCCGGTTGATAGCAATTGGCTCGTCCTCTATTAAATGGGACTTAAAACATAATTGGCGAAATATGTTTGTACCTCTCTGCCTAATTGATTACAGGCGTGATGTTATGTTATGTAACTACTTGCAAATTTTACAATAAAGCTCAGCAGTACAGCTAACCCACGTTCAAAAGCTATCACTGGCAAAATTCTGATCGCGTTCAGTTTTAATGCCGTAAGTCCTCCGTAGTCCGTAAGTCCGGAAGACGTTGCGTTGGCTAGTAGGCTTACCACTAGGTGGACCGATGACCTGGTGAAGGCTGCGAGGATCCGCTGGATGCGAGTCGCACGGGATCGGTCAATGTGACGACACTTGGGGTAGGCCTATGTTCAGCAGTGGACGTCTTTCGGCTGAAATGATGAAGTCCTACCACGTGTGTTAGTTGTGGCATTTCATCCTTTCTATTTTGTACTAATCTTTTAATAATTATTATTGTTCAAATGTGTTGTGTTAAGTCAACTTGGCAGCGCCCGTTCTACTGAAAATAAATTAATATCACACAATTCATATATTATTTAGAAACAATAGCTGCTCCACAGTAACTTCTGTTCCTCAATAGAAGCGACATAATTTCCCAAACTTATTCATTTGTTTTTCTTGTTCTAATTCGACCCTCGTTTAATAAGAATTAAGATAATATTCAAAGTACATAGTTAAGCTATTTGCTCTTTTACCAAAATTAATATTTGTTCATCCAAATTGCTAGATAAGTAATGACTATGATAACAGTGGCCTAGAAAGCTCTTTGGGGTCTTCGTGTCTTAAGTTATTATTTTGAATGAGTATTATAGTAAACGCTAAGGAGACTTACACTGGTATTAAAGAACGACTCTTTGCTGTGCGGACACATAGCATTGAATAGGGCGCTGTGATTGGTTAACGTTGTGAAGCGACTTCACTCGGGTTGACTGACTGACATATCTGTGAGTTCATTATAATGAACGCGTAGTTTCGTTCGTCCCTCAAGTATTGTTTATGAATAGGTTTTTGGGACACTGTGCGTCCGCGCTCTCTGAGTAACGTTCATGAATACCGGTGTAAGGGCTATCATGTATTGCTAAGGAGGATTATAAGCAAACAGTTTATTTTTACATTTTAGTTCTTCTTCTTAGCCGGTTAAAGACTTACTACTTGTATTTAGAAGAAAATGCATATTTATTTTGTTTATTCATATCTATCTACCTTTATTTTAACTAGCCATTAGTGTACCACCGTTGGGAAAAGGCCTTTCCCACATTTTTCTAGCCGCTAATATCCCACGCTGCTGTCTAGCCCGAACTAGCCCTCGTCGTTCGCGTCCAAGGCATTGTGTTACCCTTTCTGAACCGGTCTCGACTGCGTCTGCCGTCTTCAAGAACTCATTACCTTAAAACGTTTATTTTTATTTAGTACTAGCTGATGCACGCGGCTTCACCCGCGTGGATGTCGGTTATCGCGACCAAAAGTAATCATGAAATTTTGAACCCGTTCACGCAACAAAAACTTGACATATTATGTATTTAAACCTTCCTCGGAGAACTACTCTATCCATTGGTGAAAACATCATAAAAATTGGTGCAACAGACAGACAGGCGGCGGAGGACTTTGTTTTATAGTATGTAGTGATAGTGATGTAGTGATAGTGATAGTGAAATATAATATCACGCCTGTTATTTCTAAAAGATTAGGCAGAGGACCTGGTAGAGCAATTCTACACATTTTGCCAGTTATGTAGTAACATTTTACCATTTTAAAGTTACGATTCAAATTGTTGAAATCCAAAATGTGCCTGCTAACATTTTGTTAACTTAGGTAATGAAACACTGGCTTTTGCCCGCGGTTTCACTCGCGTTCTGATCGGAAATTATCCCACAGGAATGTGTGTCCCACGGCCTACCTATCAGATATAATGTAGCTTCACATCAGTACAAAAATTGTTCCAATTCGGATCAGTAGTCCCAAAGATAACCTACCTACATTCAAACTTATAAACATACAAGTTTAGTTTTTTAGATCCTTTCAAAATGGTTGAGTTGAATGTTGCTGATACATGCGTCATGTTCGTGAACGGGCGGTGTCAGTTGTGACTGGTCATCTCTTGGTTGCCACGGCTTATTTGGATTAATTCATTTATTTTTGAATTGTTTTTTTTTTTGTTTTTACTATGGTCACTTTTAACGTGCACTCTGCACATCTTGCTACATCGTTCTCACGTAATGTTCCATCTCAACATGAATGATGTAACCAAGGTTTTCTAAAAAATATACTGATTCAAAAGAGTGTCTATGGAGTTTCTTGTCCGTTCTTCTCCATAGAGATCTACGCTAGGGAATGGGCAATTACAGTACTTTCACAGTTTTTATGCCTTGTGACTGGGACTTTACCTTCAATACATTGCTATCTTGTCGACATTTCAAAAGTGCCTATAACTGGCCTATTTGAAATAAATGCTTTGATTTTGATTTTGACAAACTTTACCTCTTATAACATAATTATATGTATCACGAACAAAAAATATCTCTTCAAAATCTCATCACAAGAATGGAAAAATAAACCCAACATTCTAGCTTACCTTATCAAAATTTCCTAAAAGATACGTCGGAATTATGTACCAGGTATACGTATCTTTCAGTGTAAAGGGTGACCCTATTACCGACTACCGAGTTTAATTCCAAACTCCGGGTTGGGTACTGAGAATTTTGTTCACAAGAGAAAATTATATTTTAATCCATTACCGTGCCACTATATAACATCATATTACAATGAATTAAACAGTATATTCTGAGTTGGCGGTCCTAGCTATACCTAATAAGCTTTTGAAATCGATAAGAGTTCATTGGTGAAGTCACTCTTCAGATACGAACTTTAGCTTTAAAAGTTTTTACTAGGATTACAACTTTATATTCTTGACGCCACGTTATAGATTCGTCATGTTTCGTGGCAGCAGGTTGCGCGAAAACCCCTCTTAGACCTTGTATATCACAACGAACTAAATCGACAAATTTCGTTAGATCATCAGTAAGAATGCATTTTGTCCAGATTGACAGCTTGGAGAAGAATTGCATTAAATACACTAAAAACGGGACCCTATTACTAAGAATCCGCTGTCCGTACATCTGTCTGTCTGTCTGTCTGTCCGTCTTTCTATTCTTTTCTTTTACTTTCTTTTTTTTTTTTTTTTTAAAAAAAACGTTGCCTCACACTAGGAATTTCTCCTGTCTGTCTGTCATCAGGCTGTATCTCATGAACCGTGATAGTTAAACAGTTGAAATTTTCATTAATAATGTTTTTCTGTTGCCGCTATAACAACAAATACTAAAAACAAAATAAAATAGATATTTATGGGGAGCTCCCATACAACAAACATGATTTTTTACCGTTTTTGTGTTCGATATTAATAACGGCGACAGGTAGACGCTTGAAACATTCACAATATATTTAGTTGTATATTCACTTTAAAAATAAATAATTTAATTAAAATATAATAAATAGTTAAGGGGGCCCCCAAACAACCAACGTGTTTTTTTTCCGTTTTTGGCTAATGTTGTTTAGATAATGGTACATGGTGGAACCCTTCGTGCGCGAATCCGACTCGCACTTGGCCAGTTTTTTGACAATATACTGTCCAGTTCTAAGGTTTGTAAGAAGTGTCTAATAATATCTCAATCTGCAACTATACACCTTAAATGTTCTAGTATAAAGAGCTTAGTGAAAATTCTGGCGTACATTAAAGAATCCTCTATCTATCAACACTATAGATCAAAAATAGTTTGTAAGATGTGTCTAATAATGTCTCGATCTGCAACTATACACCTTAAATGTTCCAGTATAAAGAGCTTAGTCACAATTCTGGCGTACATTAAAGAATCCTCTATCTATCAACACTATAGATCAAAAATAGTTTGTAAGATGTGTCTAATAATGTCTCGATCTGCAACTATACACCTTAAATGTTCCAGTATAAAGAGCTTAGTCACAATTCTGGCGTACATTAAAGAATCCTCTATCTATCAACACTATAGATCAAAAATAGTTTGTAAGATGTGTCTAATAATGTCTCGATCTGCAACTATACACCTTAAATGTTCCAGTATAAAGAGCTTAGTCACAATTCTGGCGTACATTAAAGAATCCTCTATCTATCAATACTATAGATCAAAAATAGTTTTCCTCAACAACACCAATAGACCGGAGACACCAAACAACATCATACTACCTTAGAATCTATTCCTGTATTCCTATCCATTGGATACAATGACGACACAGTCTCAGAACGTTGAACTCGTTTAGCAAACATTTCTTGGTCTTGGCAGCTTCTATTATTTATCATAGTTCAAAAGGATGAACAGAATACCAAGACATTACGAAGTAAGCTTTGTGTGCAAGTTTCATTCAGTTTAAACGGAACTCTTAGTTAACTTGTTACTTATAAAGTGTGTAACCAGTATGTTGTTAGTTTTGTTTTTGCGCTTTTAAATGAATATGTTAAGTTTTGAGCCGCTCGGGTCGATCTTTAGGTTAAGCCGTGCTTGTCTAGGTTGGTCTGTGAATGGGTGACACCTAATTCCTAGATCGCGCCAGTAAAGTTATCCGTGACTTAAGACTATATAAGGGGTTTAAACAGACTCTTAACGAAGCTGAAAAGCACTTGTTTCTCCGTCATTGTGATCATTTTTTTGTTCTAGTCCATACCTGGGAACCTTCTAGTTACGGAGATATTGGGGATCAAAGTTCAAACCTTTTCACAATTTTATTTTTTAAATACATGTTTTTAATGTAAGATTTTTACTTTATCACAACACATCCAGGACCCCCTTACTATTCAATCCATATATCAGCACAATGTGTTGACTGCGTTACATTGAGTCCTACTGTAAAACGTGATTTTTCAGCCCAAAAAAAAGTCGTTTCCCGGCACGAATTTTTGCGTAAAGTTACTTAGTTTGATGTACATAATGCTTGGTTTATGGCTTCGTGAAGAGTCTGTTTACACCCTGAAGAAGAACACGAGAACAACTGTCGGACGGTAGCCCACCAGACATAACACCTATCTGGTCGGAAGATCCTCCCGTTTCTATGGGGGAAGAAGATCTTTATATCCTGATCTTCGTACACCCAAACTGCTATTGAAAAAATCCCGATGGAAAAACCTAATCACAATTTGCCCGACTCGGGAATCGAACCCAGAACCTCATGCTCAGCAGTGGCGTTTACGACCATTCAAGGCAGTTGTTTCTTAACACTGCGAAACTACTACCGATAACACACAATAAACCTGATACGAATGCAAACAGCTATTTAGCAACTACTTACTCGTACCACAACAAATTGACCAAAGAGAACACGAAACAGAAGCGTGTCCAAGTAGTGTCCTAGCATTAATTCTCGGCGCAAGTCCGCCCGGTTCACAAGGGTACATAATTTTATGTATGTATGCATGTAACAAACCATTAACCCCATTCCTGTAGATAGACTTGAGGACTGATTTATCCGGCCTTTATATACTTCCAGTATATAAACACTTTCATGTATTTAAAAGTAAAAGTACCCTGTGAATCCAATACACTGTAACTACGAAAAACTGATTTTGAGAAATTGAGCAAACCATTTTTTTTAGGTTTTTCGAAGATTACTCGAAAGTTTTCCTTTGAATATATTTAAAGATTAGTATCAATGTAAAGGTAATTCTATGAGTTATCAAGCCGTTTATATGTTATAATTATCTACTGTACAAGTAATGAATTATCGTGGATAACTTGTGTTGCCGTAATTGTCGCGTCAGTAGCGGGAGAAATTGTTAAGTCAATACACTGTATTTTATAGTTACAGTGTATTGACTTCCTAAAACAGGGCCTAGGAATGTATGAAAGGATAGTCATAGTCGGACTTTTATTAGATGCAGTAAACTGATATATCAAAATGAGTTAGAAATTGAAAAAAAAAAAAACAAAGTAGTTTATTTTAGCAAAAAACCTTTTATATTTTGCCATAAAAGTTAAACATAAGAAAAATCAAATAAATCCTACAGCATCATATTTATTACTTTATAATCAAATAAAATTACAAAATTAACATTTGAAATATTATAAAAACAGAATCAGTCTCACAGTTTCATATAGGAACAAAATCAGTGGTAATACTTAAAATTAAGGTACAGTCAGCAACAAAAGTCGATTAACATTTATGATTTTTAATCCTAATTATTAGGTACAATATTAAAAGTAAAACGCAATGAATATAAAATTAAAATAAAATAAACCCTTAGCTATTGCCTGAAATTCTGAAAGCCAGTACATTATGTGTTTAGTGACTGTTTAAATGATATAAAAAAGCAACATTGTTAATCGACTTTTGTTGCTGACTGTACCTATTAATTACAATTAACTTTTACGAAGTCAGTCATACAGTAATTAAAAGATAGTGTTTAAGCTAAGCTTAGCGTTAAGAAAAACTAAATTGAAAAATTAAACATTAAATTGAAATAAACCTTCATAAAGTCAGTTCCACTGGAACATCAGCTAGTTTGGTTCATCATCATTGTGTTCGTCAAGGTCCGGCTCAGATGATACCACAAGATTATTATAAAATACTGACCTTGTTGAAGGCATAGACTTGCACAGCAGTAACAATTCTTTTTTTTTTATTTCACTTATGCCCCTGGCTGCACCTTCTCTAGCTAATGAATGGAGTAAATCGGTTTTACTAATTGCAATTTCATTGGATAGTTTTTGCTCATCCTTTCTTTTCAAGAAACGTATTTCCTTATAATCTCCATCATAATCATTCTTGGCAAACATGGAAAGATGCCCCTTCTAAATTCTATGACTTTCAGGTTATGAATGTTAAAACCTTTAGGGAATGCTGACTTCGAATCATTCGAAAACACGATCATATCTTTGTGACTAAGTACAGCAACTTCCATATTTTTTCGCGACGTCTTTATGTTGTGTACAAAATCGTCAAAGTCGTAAATTTCCCCAGTCTTTTTAAATTTTTTGGTAATAGCTGCATGCACAGTGTCTGCAGCCATGAACGTGTGGCCACTTTCAAAATACTCCAGCGTCACTGTTTCAATTTCTGTCATATTGTCATTAATTAAACGTACTAAAGCTGAGATAAGGACTTTGTTCTTGTTCTGTGCGTTGCAGTTATCAAGGAAAAAGTAAACATGTTTTTGATCACGACAGTAATTTCTTAGAAAAAAAGCATAAGTCGTAGCCACATTATAAGCTTTTCTGCCACTTTCACCTTCATGCCAAAGAATACATACCGCCGTCTTATTTTTTCCTGGTGGTACAAAAGTTTCATTAAAAAGCACGAGTTTACGGGAGAAATAAAATTCTTTTGTAGTAAGTAATGGCATTTGTATCGCCTTTTGCATGTCCACTGTGTAAATCGACTCTTTCCCTCCGCTCTTTTCGCACTTTTCTTCCACCAATTTTAAGTCTCTTCTAGAGTTCCTTTTATTCTCCAAATGCTGAGCCAAATCAATACACTCCACACAATTACATGGAAGTGGCACTGACTTATGTGCCATTTCGTGATTTTTGCATTTCGTGCATATGTCATGTACTGGCTCTGCAGTGGAAATGTTCATTTTTTTTATCATCTTATGAAAATGCGTCCAACTACACTTTTTCATTGATTCTTCTTCACAATAAGTTGTAAAATCACTAAAAATAGAGGAAAAGGTAATACCTACTGGAAGATAACGGCGATTAGGAGCATGTTGAATGTTGTAGTGAGAATGAACGGGTTTATATTTTAAGATGAAATCCTTAATTTTTTCTTGATAACACGTGGAAAATGCTGTCGACGATGGATGACGCCCTCGAGGATCCTGCGCAGCTCCTATTTTTGGATCTTGATTTCGAGACATGAAATTCGCTTTCAAAACCGCTTGCACAGCTTCGTCATTTGTATAGCCCAATGTGTTGAGGAAAAACTTCTTACACACTTTTTTTCCATTGAGTGTCCAGACTAATGTGTTATGTCTTCTTGAATTAGAACCAGCAGTTTTGATAGCAGTCGGTAACTTTTCCACCTGTCTAGACAAGAAATCGCGACGTCTTTGTCTGTCCATGCTCCAAAATTGTTCATATATTTCTTCTCTTTTCGATTCATCTACGTGTTCAGTACATGACTTCTTACAGTTACTACAAGGTGGTTTTATAGGGTGCTTCTTTTTTTGATTTGCTAAAATATCTTTCGCTTATAGAGAAGCGACAGAATCTACCATATCAGTCTCTCGAGTACAGAGAGCTGGACCGAATGGTAAAGCGGAGCATTCGAAAAGATATCAGGGATTACAAAACTGAACTCGCCCATTCCGCTTTAACTAATAACCGCTCCCTGAGGTCAGCCATGCGTGGGATGGATGCAGGCAGGTCTTATATAACGCACTTAAAAGACAGTAATGGTGTAAGACAAGGTGATAGGATGAAACTAATCCAAATTTGCACAGAATATTACAAGTCTCTATATTCAGACGAGGACACAACTTTCCAACTTGCAAAAGAAGTCTACTCATGCCCTGTCGATATACCCTTGATAACTGGTCATGAAGTTCATCGGGCTCTCAGTGGAATGAAGTACAACAAAAGCCCAGGTGAAGATGGCATTACAACCGATTCACTGCGAGTGGGAGAGTCAAATTTATTACCACACATATGCAACCTATTTAATTCTATTTTAAAAACCGGCATATTTCCAAATAACTTCTGTCATTCCAACATTATTTTACTACATAAAAAAGGAGATAAATCTGATGTAGGAAACTACCGTCCTATTAGTCTTGTTTCCCACCTGTACAAAGCCTTCATCAAAGTTCTCGAACACCGTATATCCGACCAATTAGACATTCACCAACCTCCGGAACAGGCTGGTTTTCGCCGAGGCCTATCCACTACCGACCATCTGCACTGTCTGAATCAGTTGATCGAAAAACACGAAGAATTTAATTTACCGTTGTACGTTGCGTTCGTAGATTATTCCAAAGCTTTTGACAGTTTATCACACGAAGCAATATTTAGAACCCTTCATAAACAAGAAATAGAACCAACTTATATCAAATTACTAGAACGAATCTATCTCAATAGTACAGCTGCCATACGTTTAGATACCACTGGCCCATCCTTTCCAATCCGCAAAGGAGTAAAACAAGGCGATCCGTTATCTCCAAAACTCTTCACTGCAACCCTCGAAGAAGTTTTCCGAAAATTAGATGAACCCTGGCGGGACAAGGGCATTGTCGTTGGGGAAAAGAGATTAACTAATCTACGCTTCGCCGACGACATTGTCCTGTTCTCTTCTTCAGCGGCCGAGTTGAGCCTCCTGCTCGAACAACTGAGCCACGCCAGCCTCGAGGTCGGACTTAAAATGAACATGGCGAAAACTAAGATAATGACGAACAGCAAGAAGCGCAAAGTAAACATAGTGGGTGTGGAGGTTGAATATGTCCATGAGTACATATATCTCGGTCAAATAGTCTCCTTCCAGGCGAGACACGACAAAGAAGTGGCTCGACGCACCGAAAACGCTTGGAAGAGCTATTGGTCGATGAAGAATCTAATGAAAGGACGCCTTCCACTTTCCCTCAAAAGAAAACTCATGGACATGTGCATCCTGCCCACCCTCACCTATGGAGCGCAAACGTGGTCATTAACGAAACGTCAAAAGTCTGCACTCGGGGTCTGTCAGCGAGCAATGGAACGAAGTATGCTCGGAGTCAAAATTACTGACCGTATAAGGAACAGTATACTTCGTTCCAAAACACAAATTGCAGACGTAGGCAACACAGCCGCTAAACTAAAATGGAACTGGGCAGGCCATATACGCCGCATGTCGCATCAGAATTGGGCGAAAATAGCCACAGATTGGGTTCCGAACAACAGGAATCGGCGACGCGGCAGGCCCAGAAGGAGATGGCGCGATGAGCTGGACTGCTATCTAAAGGATTGGGCTGAAATAGCTCTAGACAGAGAAAAATGGAAAAAAGGAAGGGAGGCCTTTGCCCTGCAGTGGGACACAACAGGCTCATAATAATAATAATAAAATATCTTTCGGGTCTCTCAATCTCTTCGCTTTTTTTGGCTGTAATATATGTTCTTGGTTTTCTTTTTCATTTGGCTTGTCGATACTCGTAATATTGCGTTTCGTTGAATGCACACAACTATCTTCAGCCATTGGTGCAATTTCGTCCCAGTCAATGTTACTAGTTGCACAAGGTTGTCTGATATTAGTAATAGGGACAAGCATGTCCGTATTTTGGCATAGTGGTTGATGCTCAATAATGGCATTTGTAGTGATTTTGACCAAATCATGACTTGCTTGTAATTCAGAATGACTGTCTAAATTATTGGAAACCGATTCTAAGGTTTGAAAACATTCCTGCGAAATTGAAGACGTAACGACGTCTAATAATTCAGTGTAGTTCCCTTCACCCATTTCTTCACACAAGCTTGGATAGTACTCAGATACATTTAATGGGATTAAAGGACTAATAACACGAGAGTCTATACTTGAGTCCATACGGTCATCATAGGGTACACAGAGACTTGGAGTATCCATGTTTGTACCTTCTTCTTTTTGCATATCAATGTTTAGTTCAGACGCCATTGTAGCACAATTAGAGTTATTATAATATTGCACATTGTTTTGGGATAACTTTATCATTAATTTATTACGATAACCACTCATTATTACAACTTATAATCACATTAATTCACTTATTACACGCAAAACAAACGAAAATCGTCAATCACGGTACGGCGCGTAAGCAATTTGTCAACCGCACATCAATCAGCTGGTACTTTCCCGCCGCCGTTGTTCTTTGCCAGATCGACCAATAAAATTCAAATCGATAGCCTTACCTCGCTATGATTGGCGCGCCCGCGTCGCGCTAGCCCTTCTACTTTGTTTTGACAAAACACTGTATCTTGAACGCGCGAAGATTATTTTGGCAATACACTGTATCTTTAATTGCCGTGTTTTTCCATTTTAGACCTATAGTTTCAAGTAAATACAGTGTAATTTGTATTGCTATATCTCAGTACTTTTCATACAAAGTCAAAAAACTATGAATGCCATAACATGTAAGAAGCTAAAAGAAATCGAATGAACGTTGTTAATTTAAAACACCGTATCTGCAGTTACAGTGTTTTGGATTCACAGGGTACAAAATGCATATCAAATTGCGCTTTAAGAGGAAATGTGGGTGGTTTTTTTTCCATACAAACGCTCTTGCCTGTTTTCTTTCTGGTTTATGAATTCAAAGCTACGACTTTTTACAATTAAATCAATATCAACCTCTTCTATGTTCCTATGTTTTTCTTTTTGATGATTCATAATTTGTATAAGCACTAGAACCTTTACAAAATGCTCAAAATTGCTTATTTAGATCGCCTGTCAACAGAGGCCTAGTGTACAAATTTGACAACTATTAATGAGAAACGAACAACATAGGGACACTTTATTTATTCTTCTTATTTAGTTTATGGAATATCTTTTCAATTGGTCGAATATTGGAGGAGGAAATAGTCGAGAACCAAACCTCGAATTATGACTTTTTACTATAGTTGTCCTTATCGCACCAATGTCGAAATTAGGCTCGCTGAGAGACAGCGATAGTTTTTTCAAATACCTACCGTGTTTCCTCTTAAGGCTGCATTTCCACCAGAAATGAGCAAGGATGCGTAGCGAGGGATGTGTGTGGAACTAACCAATCACATAGCTAGAATAGCTCAAACTGTGAAATAGTTCAAGCTTAAGCTGGTGGAAACGGTTTTCACACGACATCGCTAGTTCGCGGGATCGGCTGTGAAATGGATCTCACGTCGCATTGACTTGTATGAAATCCGTTGATGCCTTACATTTTTGTCGCTCGCGCCCAACTGCCCGGATGTTCAGTGTCATGTGAGAATCGCTTAAGTTCACCTTTGCAAAGGAGTTAAACTTGGTGTGTGAGGTAAGATCCGTCCCTATCTTTGTATCTGGCCTGTGTGTTCTACCGCAGGACGAAAGCCTTACACACACTTTTGTCCTGTGCACAGTGTCAAAACTGAACTGAACTGATCGGATATGGAGGGAAGAAGTTTTCGATTCGGTCTGCCGTAATGTCACTAAGCGTTCAATCGGATCTCCCCAGTGATTTCAAATATGGCACACAAATACTTTTTTTCCCAGTTTCTCGTGGGATAATAAGCGAACTCCACGCGGGGGAAGCCGCGGGCATAAGTTAGTGACATTTACAAAGACTATTGGAAGGTTTCAAGTACATTTTCTAGTACCTAATTCTTTTGTTTCATAAACTATGTCGTGATAGAAGTTAGCGTGTGACCGTTGCGTGGCGAGGAATGTACAATTATAACATGATATTCCTGCGAGATTTCGATCGTAATTTGGTACACATAGGCTCAGTGACTAGGCGAATGTTTTACTGGCCTCGATATTGTTTTACACTGACTAAAACTTCATTAATCTTACCTATTGTTATTTTACGATGAAAATTATAAACTTGGAAATTATTTAGTGCCTCGTTAGTCTAGTGGTTGCAAGCGTTACTTTTAAGCTTGAATTTCTGGGTTCGGTTACCGGGTCAGGTTTTTTGATCAGGAATTTCGTAGCATCTCTCTAGGCTCGCCCGTTATAGGACACTAAAACAAAACTGGTGAAATTCGGGCTTACTGTACCCTACACTTCTGCCTAACCTAGTAACCACATCGGATCACAGGCGTAATGTTTCGTTATACACGTTTATGTGACTTTTTATAATATTATCTATAGAATAGTCCTACTCTGTCTGTCAACCAGTAATAAATAGAAGAAGGAGATAAATATTTATAAAAATAAAATATTTATAAAAATTTGAAATTATCAGACCAAGGGATTAGCATCACTAGATCCTAATTAAATAGCTCTAGAGACTCATCATTTCAGCCGAAAGACGTCCACTGCTGAACATAGGCCTCCCCCAAGTGTCGCCACATTGATCAGTCCCGTACTACTCGCATCCAGCGGATCCCCGTAACCTTCCGACCTCCCACCAGGTCATCGGTCCACCTAGTGGGAGGTCTTCCAACGCAACGTCTTCCGGTTTGCGGTCGCCACTCCAGAACTTTTCGGCCCCATCGGCCATCCGTTCTGCGAGCAACGTGCCCTGCCCACTGCCACTTAAGTTTTGCAATTCTTCGGGCTACGTCGGTAACTTTGGAAAGTCTCTAGAGTTTAATTTAGACAAATGAAGCTGTTAAGAACAGAGCAGCAGGTTAAGAGTGCCAGTAATGTTTGTGAAAATTATGATTAGGTATCAATTAGCATAAAACTAGAAGTAATGAACAAGATATTTGAAAATGCCTATGGTTTACTCTCGGATTCAATTCAAATATTCTTTGATTGCTTGACACTTTCAGGCCAAAACAGATATTATGTATATCATCATCATCATCATCAGCCTATAATGTTCCCACTGCTGGGACACAGGCCTCCTCTCTATGAGAGGGAATGGGCTATATAATCCACCACGCGGGCCCAGTGCGGATTGGTAAATGTCACATGTCTTCGAATTTTTGGTTCTAGGACATGCCGGTTTCCTCACGATGTTTTCCTTCACCGTTTTTGAAGGCAGTGGTGATGAAATAAATTACACAAAGTAATGCGCGCCTGCCTGGGTTCGAACCCACGACTTACTGTTCGTCAGTCGGGGTCGCTACCACTGGGCCACCGCTGCTCTCCTATACCTATTCATTCATCATTGTGTATATATATAATTATATACACAAGTCATCAATATATATAAAGGGTGTAAACAGACTCTTAACGAAGCCGAAAGGCACTCTTTTGTTCTAGAGCATACCTGGGAACCTTCTAGTTACGGAGATATTGGGGGTCAAAGTTCCAACTTTTTCACAAGTTTTTTTAAATACATGTTTTTAATGTCAGATTTTTACTTTAAACACCTCCAAGACCCCCTTACTATTCAATCCATCCATCAGCACAATGTTTTGAGTGTGTTTCATTGAGTCCTACTGTAAAACGTGATTTTTCAACCCAAAAAGAAGTCGATTCCCAGCACTAATTTTTGCGTAAAGTTACTTAGTTTGATGTACCTAATGCTTGGTTGACGGATTCGTGAAGAGTCTGTTTACACCCTGTATAAGTCATCAATACAACGGTACACTACATGGCAAGTAGCACGATACGACGTCGCATAATGTATCAGCCCTAAGGGTCGCTACACACTTACTCCAGTCGACAGCAAAAAACCGACTCAAAGCAATTACTATTTTTTTTTTTTTTTTATTTGGAAAGAACCTGCAATTACACATTAAATATTACAAAAACTACTAGACTAGAAAAGTACATCTAGACTTCAAAGACATCATGTTATATTTTTTCAGCAAGGAGTAGTATAAATACGACTTCTAGTACAACGGTAATGCATCGTTTTAGGAACTTGCGTTGTATACGCTCAATACAGTATTACTATTACTGCACATATTTTTATATTATTGGCAAGATACATTCGGCATCGTCACTGAATTATAATCGAGTCAATTTGGCATGATTTGAGCTAAGCCGACCAGTTTTGTTTTCACCCGACTTGAGTATACAACGTGTAACGGAAAGGATATAGTGAGCCGAAAGGGGGTCACACAACTCGTAATTCTGAACAACTTTTGTTCTACGATTTTCGAAATTCGCGAAAAAAAATTTGCGTGTTAATACAAACTTTTTGATCACGTGACTTTTTAGTATGGGAAGCAGAATATTATTTTCACGAATTTCCAAAAGTCGTAGAACAAAACTGGTTCAGAATGGAGAGTTGTGTGACCCCCTTTCGACTTACTATACCCTCTCCGTTACACAATGTTTACTTAAAAATTGATAGAATGTATTAACTGGAAATTCTAGTATACTTTTGATTGATACAGTTAGTATCATATCAACATTATTCCAAAAATTATAAAACTCCCCAGATATAAGCACATCAAGAACAGCCACAGTTTCTCTAAAATACTATGAAATATCTTGAGTTACACACACAACAGATTTACAAAGGGCCTTGCCCACGGCCATCGGTGGATAGTCTGTATTTTTCTTTTTGTTCCAAATCCTTTTGTTGTGGCTTGAAATATCCAGCGCCGTTGCTTGGCGCGAGTTTCTGAATCAAATGTTTTGATCGAAATTGTGCTAGAGTATTTTTTTTAAAAAACAAGGATTGATTTGGTTTGTTTGTTTAGTTTTAGGATTGGATTTTTATTTCGTTTTACACCGCTCGATTATGTACAGTTTTCAATCAAATAGTATGATCGTTTTCTGATTTTTTAGTACATTTTACTAACCTAATAATTTTTATTGACAAGTTAAATATAACTAGTGAAATGTTTACTATTAAGAGGGTGCATTCAGAAAGTTGGCAATGTAGCAGATAGCTGTCAAATATTTCACTGTTATGATGACTGCCTTGAACATTACTAAGTGTAAAGGGAATATCGCTCTAGATCACACTACATATGATAAAAAAAACTGGCTAAGTGCGAGTCGGACTCACGCACGAAGGATTCCGTACCTACTACGTTCTTTACTTACGTTCCGTACTATCTATCTTATACCTTTAAACGAGCTATTCTTGTATATATATTATGTATAGGTCCCCGCGTTACCCTACCTACCCTACCTACCCTACCTACCCTACCTACCCTACCTAAACCTTCCCTGTATTCGGACGAATAAAACAAAAAAAGAATTATTCAAATCGGTTCAGCTGTTCTCGAGTTTTAGCCAGACTAACGAACAGCAATTCATTTTTATTTATATAGATAGATATATATATATATATATATATATATATATAATCTGAATCTCGGAAAGGGCTCCAACGATTTTCATGAAATTTGGTATGCAGGGGTTTCGGGGGCGATAAATCGATCTAGCTAGGTTTCATTATTAGAAAACGTCAAAAAAAAATCGCGCCAAGCTCGGTCATCCAGGTACTACAACATTAAACAAAAACGGCAAAAATCACGGTTCTTGATTTAATTATTTATTTTTAAAGTGAATATACAACTGAATTTTCTGTGAATATTTCAAGCGTCTAACCGTCACCGTTATTAATAACAAGCAAAAAACCGGAAAAAAATCACGTTTGTTGTATGGGTTTGTTATTAATTATTTATTTTTAAAGTGAATATTTCAAGCGTCTAGCTGTCACCGTTATTAATGACGAGCAAAAAACACGGAAAAAAAAAACATGTTTGTTGTATGGGAGCCCCCTCAAATATTTATTTTATTTTGTTATTTATTTGATGTTATAGCGGCAACAGAAATACATCATCTGTGAAAATTTAAACTGTCTAGCTATCACGGTTCATGAGATACAGCCTGGTGACAGACGGATAGACAGGTGAGTCTTAGTAATAGGGTCTCGTTTTACCCTTTGGGTATGGAACCCTAAAAGAATATCTATTATAGGTTACGATGGGTCTGACATGCCTCAAAGGAATGAAGTCTCTAAAATCATACTCTTGCCCTTATCTCGATACATTTGGGGTCGGCGCAGCATGTCTTCTTCTTTCGTACAAGACTTCTCTATTACTCGCCATCTCAGCAGTCACCTCGTTTCTATCAATTAGTTCTATAGGGTGACTGGTAATTAGTGACCGATACCTAAACACGTGATTGTAATCATGATAACAAACAACTTTTACTATGGGATCAAACCAGAAATCGCGAAAAAAAATCTGCTGTTTAGTACATTTTGACAAGTTAGGCGAACATAAATTACTGAACAGCACATTTTTTTTCCGCGATTGCAGCTTTAGTCCCGTAATAAAAATTGTTTGTTATCATCATGAGTACAATCACGTGCTTAAGAATCAGTCGCTAATTACCAGTCACCCTATATACACTATCATATATCATTCTTCACATAGTTCATCCATCGTTTCTTTGGACTTCCTCTACAGAGAGTAGAGGAAGAAATAGCATTAAAGTCCCTAAAAATAATTATACAAAAAAGTCCACAACCTATAAGAATACAAATAAACAATTCAATAAGGTGTGGTAATATCGATAGCGGTCAACAGACTTGGCTTTTCACATGAATCCTCAAAATGTTGAGGATTCATGTGAAAAGCCAAGTCTGTCCAGCCAAGGTCAAAGACCCCGTTGACCATGACCTGAAGTAGGTACACACGGCGACACATCAAGCTATACATTTCCAGTATAACATAGCCTCGCTTTGTATAGATTTCCTTTACACCGAGAATCCGCATAAACTGGTATGTATAGCTTGATTGGTCTTTGTGCGTACTGCCGCGTTCACTGCACGGTCGACCACTTTTGACCCTTATACCTTGAATAATAAGGTTGAAAAGTGGTCGAACGCGGTGGTACCTGAAATAATAACTAACGATCGGAATCTTATGAATAGGATCGTGTTCAAGACTTGTTGTGTCATTGTTATTGTGAGTCGGGTTTTCTATTGAATAGTTGGTCTAATAGTTTGTGGTGAATGCGGAGAAAATTACTTTGCGGTGTTCTGAGGCCCTAGTACGAGCGCGCCGCCGTGTACATATAACGTCATCATCTTCATCATCATATCAGCCCGTTGCTGTCCACTGCTGAACATAGGCCTCCCCAATCGATTCCCAGCGTGTCCGGTCCAATGCCACCTGCATCCACTCGACTCCCTGCAGTTTTTACAAGGTCGTCGGTCCATCTGGCAGGTGGCTATCCCACGCTGCGCTTTCCAATGCGTGGTCTCCACTCCAGTATCTGTTTGCCCCATCGGCCGCCCGATCTTCGCGCTATGCGGCCTGCATTGCCTCTTCAGCTTGCTAACCCGCTGGGCTATGTCGACGACCTTGGTTCATCTACGGATTTCCTCATTTCTGATTCTATCACGTAGAGAAACGCTGAGCATAGTCCTTTCTATGGCCCGCTGAGCGACTTTTAGCGTAAATAACGACATATGACATATAACGTAAATACGACGATTTCAAAAATAGAAGACCAGCTTCACCTTATAATATTTTCATAATTATTCATATTCTATGGATGTTACTGATTGTGCTTCAACACACAATTTAACCGACGTAGCTCGAAGAATTGCCAAACTTAAGTGGCAGTGGGCAGGGCACATTGTTCGCAGAACGGATGACCAATGGAGCCGTTAAGTTCTGGAGTGGCGCTGTGTTGGAAGGCCTCTCACTATGTGGACCGATGACCTGGAGAAGGTTGCGGGGATCCGCTGGATACGAGTCGCACAGGACCGTTCAATGTGGCGACACTTGGAGGAGACCTATGTCCAACAGTGGACGTCTTTCGGCTGAAATAACGATGATGATGACACAATTCAACTAAAATGCCTTAGGAATTTTGTATTTTTGATTCAAAAATCGACGTATTTCGTTACGTTTACACCGCGCGCTCGTGCTTAAGGTCTTTGGTAAATTATTATTAAATATTTCAAGCAGAGTTTAGAACTATTTATCGTTCCAAAGTTAAACATTAAGTCATTCAAGTCAGTCAATAAGACAGTGTCAGTCATTAAGTTAGTTAACATTTAAGTAACAACTTAAATGTTAACTAACAGATTAGTGGCAAAAAATTATGTCGACAAAAAGAAATTATTCTTTGACAAGAACATTATAGCACTAAAGCAAAATAACTAAATTACATCACTTAGACCGTACATAATACACCAATATTTAGGCGGTATAACTTATTAGATTTAGTTTCCCAACTTAGAAATACCACATATTAGAAACAGTACCATATACCAGGCACCGAAGTATTTTATTACACCTACCAGCATTAAAGTACCAAGAAATAATAAACTGTTATCATATTTCTCCTAGTTACTACTCGTATAAATTATTACACTAGTACACAAAATGCTTTATTATTACCGTTCAACTCAATGTTATTTAGTTGACCTTCCCGCATGAACTTGAGTTTGGTATGAATGAAATATTTCATCGAAAAGCAAACAAGGTTTAACTTTAGCTTAGTAACGATAAAGTCGAAAATGAATTGTTCGATTGTAACAATGATTTCTTAAAGGGTAAAAGTTTATATGAGTGCACAAATTGTTGAATTCTCGAACACTTTTGTAAAGAATGTGACTTTGGCCATAAATATGACAATTAACTTCTATTATTAAATTCTCAGTAAAGCGTTCATTTTATTAAAGTTGTAGCAACATGTTTGTTTAGTAAAACAATAAAATCAGAGTATTTTATTCCTCATAATTATGATTATTTTCATGATTATGATTATTTTAATAATAATAAGATTTATTTTCTTCCACAAAGTACGATTAATTATAATATAGGTAACAAATATTGGAGGTACAAAGGTTGGTGGGAGTCAGAAATCCAAACTAGGATACCCTGTGCTATGAACTCCTGGCCCCCCTCGCCGAGATTGGGATTCAAACAATTTGAACGTAAGACACGTCGTGTAGGACTATTGTAAGACAAAAATAACAAGAAAAGGTACTGATGAAATAAAATTAACAAAAAAATAAAATGCGTGTGTGTGTTCGTAAGTGTGTGGATTGCAACTGTGAAGTGGAAGGTGACGTGTGTGTGGTGTGGTGTTGTGTGTGTGAGTGAGTGTGAGTGTGTGTTAGAGAGTGTAAGATAGTGTAGTGCATCTTTATACGTACATAACGTATAAAGATGGAAATGGAATTGCATTGATTTAATTGATTACTTATTTTTATTTTAAAAGATAGGCGCACGGTTCGGTTTGGTTAGTCCTATGGATAAGAACCGACAAAACATTCCATAATGATGAATAAATTAAGGCATTTGTTTTTCGTAAGCTATTCACTGTAGATGCTCATAGATATTTTGATCTGATAGCCATTTTGGCAAACCATTTAATCCATTGTACACTTTGGATATTCGTTAAGTACTCAGTGGCACAAAAGGTTGACAACCTGTCTTACCAAAGGGTTTCTTATTACCCAGTAGTAACTGGGTTGTGGAGGTCAGATAGGCAATCGCTCCATGGAAAATATTGCTATCCAGCTGCATTCGGTTAGACTAGAAGCCTACCTCAACATTGTTGGGAAAAGGCTCGGCAGATGATGATGAGACATTACCGCTAACGGCCTTAGAACAAAAGCTCAAACATCTCCTCAAAAGCTGTTGCTACGCAGTTGAATGAATGGCTTCTTAAAGATGGCGGGAATCCTGGAAACGGCACAAAGGTATTGTTTAGGGAGTTAGATATTCCTCTCTCTATAAGGGCCTTACGGTGCCGAGACATGGACACTCACAAAGGTGACTGTCCACCGAGTACGAGTGGCACAAAGGGCCATGGAGCGAGCCATGCTCGGCATAACCCTCTTAGATCGAGTGCGTAATCTATGAAAACATCATGTACGTTAGGAAAAATCTGCATTTATTTAGTAAAAGAGGTGACAGGCACCACTATAGTACTAGAAACAGGGACCAACTAGTACAGCCAGGTTTTAGGCTAGCTAAAGTAGACTCATCTTTTATGGGGTACTGTTTAAAATGTTACAATAAAATACCTCCCCACATTCTAAAACTAAATGAGACGAAATTTAAATCTTGTATAAAACGCACACTATGTAGGCAAGCATATTATAAGTTGGGGGATTACATTGATGATAAAAATGCTTGGCTCAATGCTGGTCCTGCTCCACAACCATAGGGGCAAACTAATTGATTACCATGTGAAGTTATTGTGGAAGCTGCAGAAGATTGTAATAATATCTTTGCATTGTATAGACTCAATATCTTAGTATTATATAATTGCATAGCACATGTGTGAGTACTATGTACTGTAAAGCTACCATTTACATTTGGTTATCTTTCATTGACTTGAATTTACCCTGGTGGGTGAGAGAATGTCATGCTCACTAAAATGTCTCGCTGATGGTGGCGGGTGTGTCGGGTCATTTAGCTTCCTTCAATATGGTTGAGCTGAATGGGGCTGATTCATGCGTCATGCTCGTGAACGGGCACTGTCGGTTGGGACTGGTCATCTCAAAGCTGCCACGGTTTATTTTAACTACTTACTTTGTTTTTAAATTGTAGATATAATATTTTACTCTGGACGCTCTTAACGTGCACGTATTTCTACATCGTTCTCACATATAATTATGTATAATCTCAATATGAATGATGTAACCAAGATTTTGTAACAATATTTTGATTGAAAAGAGTGTCCATGGAGTTTCTTGCCCATTCTTCTCCATAGAGATCTACACTTTGGAATGGGCAACTACAGTACTTTCACAAGTTATTATGCCTTGTGTCTGTGACTGTAGCTTAGCCTTATTTGTTTTTCTGACATTCAAAAGTGCCTGTAATGGTCTAATTGAAATAAATGCTTTTGAGTTTTGAGTTTTGAGTTTTTGAGTTTTTTAATACCGAAATCCGCCGTCGAACGAAAGTCTACGACGTCGGGGACCGGGCGGTGCGTCTCAAATGGGCGTGGGCAGGACACTTGGCTAGACGCGGAGATGGCCGATGGAGCAAGGCTTTGACCGAATGGTGGCCAAATTTAGGCCATAGAAACCAGGGCCGTCCTAAAGCTCGTTGGGTTGACGACATCGTCAAAGTCGCGGGTAACACCTGGATGAGGGACGCACAGTACCGGGAAGTGTGGCAGGAAAAAAGGGAGGCCTATACCCAGCAGTGGGTGATTCCGGGCTGATATGATGGTTATGATGATAAGTGCCTTGACCGCCGTGAGCATTGGTCCTGATGACTTAATAAATGTACACTATGTACAAAAAGAAATCTTTATATATAAGAAAAATTAAAATGGGTGGACATTCTCGTGATTCAAGAGCATAAATAATAAAATCAGATTTTAGTAAATGAATAAATCATGAAGTCAGATATTCATTATTGCCAACTTGTCCATAGTAAAATATTATTTATGCTAGTATATGTACATACAAAAAAAATATGGTTTGCACTATCTTCTCCATTTTTGACGTCGCGTCTGTGAAAAAATATTTAATAACTAGCTGGTGCACGCGGCTTCGCCCGCGTGGATGTCGGTTATCGCGGCCAAAAATTTTGTGTGGTTTTATGTGGTGGGCTACTATTGTTTATATTTTTCAAAGGTTTTTTTTTTATATTGTTTTATATTTGGATATTTAAAATTATAATTGATATGTGTAAAAATAAATAAAGGAAATAATTAATAATACTGAAATTTTATTCTAAAACTGAATTTCAAAAAGGCAACATAACTATAAAAGGTACATAGCAAGAAGCCTTTACATTCAGTTACTTACTTATTTAGGGCAAAGCCTAATAACAGAACAATTTGAAGTTTAATTCTCCGTAACAAGCCCATACACGCTCCATTAGACGCTTTGATGAATCCCGCGGTACCACATCTAGATCAATCGATATAGACATTTAGATTCTGTGAATCAATAGTTCTGAATAAAGTTGACTATATTTTATAAAAACCAATGTTATTATTAATGATTATGTGTTAGTGATTTGTGTTTTCAAAAAACAGTTTGCACGGTTCATGGATTTTGTTTTCTAAGTAATGTTGAATGTAATTTCTTTGAAGAATTTCGGTTTTTACATACCTGCGTAATAACTAGAAATCTAGTCTAGATTTTACATACAGTTTAACGTAAAACCTTATCTTTACTTTTTGCATCCAGATAAATTGATATAATGCAAGTTTTATTATTAAAAATACCCAGTTTTATGTTACTAGACTTGGGTTAACACAGCCTAAATTTATATCTTACTATAGGATATCAAATCATAAATATTTTATTACAATATTGAATGAATGGATGATTATTTAATCATTTTCTTGTATTTTTAGGGTTTCGTACCTCAAAAGGTAAAAAAAAATAACCCTTATAAGATAACTTTCTTGTCTGTCTGTCTGTCTGTCCGTGTGTCACCACCAATTTTCTCAGGAACGGGTGGACCTAGCAAGTTGAAATTTATACCAGATACTGAGGTCTATAATCCCTATTAGGTGGGGCTTTAAATTAACTTTTTTTATTACTCTTTCAATAAAAATTATCACAAATATAAATGACGGGTAGATCCATTACATTATAATATTAAGTTCTCCTGTTCCAAAACAGGATAACTGAAAGAATTATTGTGTAATTTCCAAAAAAGTAAATTAATGTAACGCAAAAAATACCACAGTTTTTAATTAAAACAGAAGGTTTTCAACTCTTCAACGGATCCGCGTAGTTAATTGTTTTTTTTTTTTTGTTGTTGTTGTTATGTTGTTGATATTCACAACGCTGGAGGCAAATTCGAGTAACTCAAGTATTCTTCATTTTAAGGCGAGTTTTCCATCTAAAAAAGCTACTGGAATGTTAAAAGTTTTCTTTATAATACCGTTTTTGAATCAGATAAGTAATGACGGACTAGAATCGTTATTTCGTTGGAGATTTCATTGGAAGAGTTGGTAAAGTTATTCGATGCTGTCATTACTTTGTTAAGTGTCAGTGGGACTTGGGTTGGACGCGAACTAATTGGAAAGATAGGGGAGGTCAGTGATTGGGGGGAGGTAGATGGAGGATTGTAGGGCAAATCAATAAAATCGGGGTATTCCTCAAAGTGCAACTATTTTTGAGCGCAACCAACTAAGTGCAACTAAATTATTCCTCGAAGCACAACTATTAGTTGCGCTCACAAATTCAAATTGTTTGAATGGTTGCGCTTTCAGGAATAATTTAAAATTTAAAAAGAGTTGCGCTTTGAGGAATACCCCATAAAATCAGTTGAGACTGATAAAATCTGAATAATTAGACACGACGCCTAGTAGTGACTGCCTCGTTGGTCTAGTGGTCGCAAGTACGACTGCGGAGCATAAAGTTCTGGGTTCGATTCCCGGTTTGGATTAAATTTTTATTGGGTTTTTCCTTTAAGAATTTCTCAGTAGCAACCACTATATCTGGATTTACGCCCGTTCGATGGTAATATTCTCGCCGATTACATGGAACTTAAACATAACTGGCGAAATGTGCGGGTACTATTATGTATACCTCTGCCTAACCCTTCGGGGATTACAGATGTGATGTTATGTAACGTATGTTATGTTGCTTCCAAATAAACACATTTTTTTTAATAACAGCTCAAAGTATAAAACCGAAGATACCATCCAAAGTATCAAAATTAACGACTATTATGTATGATTAAGTAAAATAATGAGCGCTCCACACTGACTAAAAAATAATTATGTCTAGAAAAAAAATTCGATGTAACATTGATCCTACGCTTAATTAAAAAGAGCCTGAATTAAAGAATTTCCAATAAAGAAAAAAAATCTGAAGAATTTTTACAAACACTAATTGTTTAGAACTTGTTTTGGAATTACATTTTCACTTATAATATAAAGTTTTCAAAACGGTAGTTGAAGATTTCCCTCGAGGCAGATACCTTCTAAGAAAAATCTCACAAGTTTTATAATTTTTTTAAGTGTTTTCAACTTTTTCTCGAGTTTGTTACGTGATTCTCAGAACTATCCTTTGGCCGATTTTCAGCCGGACCTTTGACGGAACTTAAAAGAAAATGGAAGAACTCTCGTATCTTTTGTAAGTAAATTATCTGTTTGAGGCTCGATTTGTATCTTTTGACTGGTTCGTATGCTTAGTGATCGTCAGCGATGCTGCTGAGAATGAGGTCCATAATTGGATTCCCATCAAGTTGGACAGTGTAATTGAGTGTATCCATATGGAAATTCTCAGTTGGCAAAATTCAATTCACTCCAGTTGATGACACTGTTCTGGCATACTTTTACTTGGCTACATAACATGACGCTTGTAATCCCCGAAAGGTTTGGTTGAGGTGTATATAGCACACCCACATTCGCCAGTAATGTTTTAAGTCCCATGTGCACGAGCCTATTGCCATTAACCGAGCACAAATCCAGACTCGACGGCTGCTGCTAAGAAATTCCTGATGGAAAAACCAGAAATCACTTTGGAAATCGAACTGGGAATCGTTTATTTAACACTTTAAGCACAAAGTAAAGAGGTGTACTTAATGCCATAGGCATTTTCTACCAGTCTACCTACATCCAGCACCCACCCTAGTCGTATACGCCTGGTTGGAAATACAGGCATGTTTAATGATATGTTATGTACGGAAAAACTGCTCCATTTCATTATTCTGTTCATTACACATCTGTTAAGTATTCAAAACGTGAGAGTAAAGAAACTTAATATGCTGCTATTCATACCAGTGTAGCGGGTTCATGACTAGCCGTGCTCGGCAGATGGCGAGGTTCCACTAACGATTCATTTTATGCAGCAGTATTTTTTTAATATGTTTATGACGTATCTTATTTAGTTACATTCTGCAATCGTTACTAATGAGTACGTGCGTTTTTTTATGTTAGAGATTCTTTCGTTTTTCTTGTGTTTTTAGCGTCTCTAATTAATTCACATTTTCTACGGCGACGAGCGTTGCCGCCACATCGCCACTCTGCACGCCACGCTTGGAACGAAACACCGTGCGCCCGCCGGTAGCAAATACACCTATAGCGAGTTAGATGGTCTCTCTTATTTATTATAGAACTAACAGAATCGAGAAGAAAAATCGAAATAATATTATGGTCCTTACATTTTTGATCGTACAAGGATTTTTTTTTTTATTTTGAAGTGGAAACTTCTTTAGCGGCGTTGCGCACTTTTTGGGATGGGTAAAAACTGTTAAACTCGCGTCAGATCGTCAGATCGAATCGGCGGCGCAGGGCACAAGTGTGCGTGTAGTTGCGAACACGTCGACACGTCGAATGTGTAGTCACGAGTTTTTATTGTTCCGTTGTATAAAAAACCCTGTAAGGATAAAACTTCCGCATAATCATAAACACAAATATGATTAAATCCTTCTTTACATGTTTATATTATAAACTTCACAGAGTTCATTAAATTTACCACAAATACAAAATTCCGTTGAATAAAGTCTGTTAAAGACGTCTTAAGATCTTTAAGAGACTTTGAATGGACGTACTTTCAACGGGAATTGAAAAGATTTTCTCAAACAACGTATAGCCAGCCTTATTAATATTTTTATTATAAAGCCATCACCATCATACTTATAAACTTCAAGCTCTATTAAACAATATTTGCGTACCTTTCTGATTTTGCTGTTCGAGTTTTTTCGATCCATAAATATCCTCCATTTTTTGGCGATTGCCATCAAGAGTAAAATACTCAATA
Source organism: Lycophotia porphyrea (assembly GCA_950005105.1). Lineage (NCBI taxonomy): Eukaryota > Metazoa > Arthropoda > Insecta > Lepidoptera > Noctuidae > Lycophotia > Lycophotia porphyrea. The sequence goes on from OX465392.1 coordinate 2,539,515, forward strand.
TCATGTTACACTCTTTCATCTTTTCTCTTTTATCCTAATATATAATAGGGTAACTAGCAACCGTTCCTCGTCTTTGTTCGCCATACAAATTGTAATGCCCTTTGACCCAGGTGTTGTTACGGAAAACCTTTCTTAATGAATGCCTACGTTTAAACCTACCCTGACCTTAGTTTGTCGACTTCATAATCAGTGATGTTTTGCTGTTTCATGTATCTAGTTTATATTCAGAGATTAAATTGAGGTTAGATGTAGAAATATATATATAGTTTTTATTCAACAGCCTGTACTGTCCCACTGCTGGGCAAAAGCCTCCCCCAATTCCTTCCACGCGCTCTTTTCACGTGCCTCCTCGAACCAGCCCTCGCGGTACGCGTCCAGATCGAAATATAATTGTAGTGTATTTTTTTAATCAGTCACTTGAAGTAAGCCTAAACCAAGTATGGCTAAGTATGACGGCCTCGTTGGTCCAGTGGTCGCAAGTGTGACTGCTGAGCTTGAGGTTCTAGGTTATATTCCCGGTTCGGACAAAATGTTATTGGGTATTTCAATCAAGAATTTCTTAGTAGTACTCACGGAGTTTGGATTTGTGCCCGGTTACGTGGAACTTAAAACATAAATGGCGAAATGTGGGTGTACTATTAGGTACACCTCTACCTAAACCTCCGGGAATTACAAGGGGGATGTTACGAAGTATGGCTAAAGTATGTTTACTGTCGTGTCTAGTTCCAGGCTACTCCTGGGCAGAGGCAACAACACCCTGGTTTCCGCATACCGCACCCAATCTGGCTTAGCCATATTTTAAACGTCACTACTCGTTTGCTTCAAGGCCTTTGGTCCTTTTAAAAATATGGCCAGCCCTTTCCTACATGAGCTCGAATATTCTCAAGCTATATCGGTAGCTCCAATTTTTCTGAGTGTAATTTCTTGTGCAGAATTTAAGTACAGCATTTTTTGGCACATTATTTTCTAGTTTAAAGTAGTATGATACCGACCGTCGACTCCAGTCATAAATACACTGTGAAACTTCAGCGATGAAGACGTAGTTAACTTTAACAGCAGTAAAATTTACCACTACACTTCTAATCAACTTCCCTGATTCATGCTTTAACTTTTTATAAGTCTTCTTTCAGCCATTACGTTTTAGTAGCGTTATTAATATTCAATTACGGGGAGACGCCGCTACGTTTTAGCTTGTATGCCAGCGCGATGTACCTAAATGAAACGCTTCTTCTCGTACTCAGAATTTGCAACAGCATAATATTTTGCTTCGTTGGCTTTAATTAAGTAAATCATATATAAGACTATTTTGTTGCGAATATTTGCCTTCTTAATTAAGGTAGGTAACTGTCATATTTTGAATGGCACTATATATTTTCAAGTTAAAATCTCAACCCTTTGGTGCGATATTGTATCGTCAAAGTGTCTCGACTAGCATTTAATTAGTTGCTCAGATAATTACAGCGTTTTCCACTAAAGTCTTTAGCAGGTCTCGGGTGAAAATTGTTAGTAGCTATTTAATAAGTTCTTATTGAAATTGACAAGCTATTTTCAATCAAGAATTTGTTGTATTAATGTCCAGTTTTGCAAATAAAATTATATTATTAACTAAAAAATTTCAATTTTTTTATTAATATCATTCTGATTCTATTCCAAGTACTAAGCAATCTCAAATAAAAGAACCGACTGGAAGTGTCTGAACGTATATCGTGCGTGAATCGATAGACGTCTCATATGCATCCCTGTTTTATTCATTCTCTTCACCAGTAGACGTATTTCATGCAAATCGAGGCGTGCGCGGAAGCGTTGACGAACCGCCTAGTGTGAACCGACCTTTATGTTCTCTAAACCGATGTAAATTACCTATTCGTGATTTTTTTTTCCTTTTGTGATTCAAATAATTGAGGACAATGAATGAAATGTTAAAGCTCAAGGAAAATAAAATGTGAATTTGGGGTAATTGTATAAATCGGATCGTGAATTCGTGACCCTAGTATTTTTTTTTATTTTTTGTTCAAGTATTTCGGGCAAGAGGTTTATGTTTTAGTTACGGTATGACAGTAATGTTACAGGATAATAGAAGGTATGTTTTTTAACGGCAGAATAACTTGGATAAAGTTAACAAGGTTGTTTTTTTTATGATAACGGAATGTTATGTCTTGCATTACGTAGATATGAATAAGGGAGGTATTCCTCGAAGCGCTACCATTTTGAGGCGCACCTAATGAGGCGCTCCTTTTTTATTCCTCGGAGCGCACCTTTTGGTAGCGCTCCCGATAGAAATTAAAAATATTAACTACTAAAAGGTGCGCTCCGAAGAATAAAAAAGGAACAAAAAGGAAAAAAACAAAAACATTTTATACAAAATACCCATAACATTAACACCGAATTCTGATTGGATAAAGCAAAATATTATTATTTCATCAAAGCAAAGAAAACGTTGAATACACTCCGCTGTCCTCAAACTATTTTTTCACTAAGAGCAAAAGAAAAGAAAAACCGCGTTATTTTCCGTACCCAGTAAATTTGTGTTTTTATAAAAGCGTCGAGAGCGCTAAGAAAAATATACCGAACGTATTGTCTAGCAGACATTATGGGAATATAAATCTTTGGCCCACGTCAGATACGGCGGACAGTGGGCTGTACCGGTTTTTCGCTGGAAAAAACTACTTATTTGAAAATGCTCGGGCCCGGATAAAATCTTTTGGCAACAACCAGATTTAGATTTTGAATAATACGAATAAGAAGATTGTGTACGTTAGGGTTTTCTTTATGATTCAGAGAGTGAAGTGTGCTCATATTTTTATTGAGCTTTTCTGTAGGTTTGATTGATTTCCTTTATGATTATGATAAAGTTTTCTAATTTTTGTTTAGAATTTTGCTTTCTTCTAGAATTAATGACTAATTACGTTACGTAGTGATTGTAAATAATGCTAAAATCATATCCTTTTCTTTTTAATTATCTCAAATTCATAGCCACCTTGGTGCCCACCAAGCACGCCTAGGAAATTACTGCACAGTTGTGTTAATCACGTGTTACCTGGAAGAGTTGAGTGAACTATCATAATATTAATAATGCTTTTATTGCAATAACTGTAACAAATATTTCAGAGAAAATTACCTTAGTTTATTTTCATTTAAATTGATATGGTATCTAACGTAAATAAGGGTAAAATGTCGAAACCCGATATCTGTTAAATAATCAGTGGCACGCAGTCCACGTGACCGACCCTTTATCTATCAGTGAGAGATTTATAACAGAGGCGTTACCACGTTTATCTTAATCTTGGCTGAGACTTTATATCTCTATCAACGGAACTGCTATCTTGCAGAAAACCCGACTCAGCTGACATTCGTATACAATTTAGTGACGAAAAATTTTGACCAGATTTTTGAACACCAGCCCCATAGTGCGTGTGATTATATTTGGAATATTTTTGGACTGCGAAGCATAGCCGTCCATTTGTGATAAATAAGCTTGTTAGTAGTTTCATCGTTATACTCCAACCGAGACCCTTAACTTTTTCATTTATATTTCAGTAAAGATTTTTAATTATTGTATTAACTATATACATTGATAATTAAAAACTATTAAACTAAAATAGATAAACTAACAACAAACTATAAAAGGGCATCGAAAAACTCCTCCTCAACGCTGTCAGATGGTAATGTGCCCAAGAGACTGGCGGCGTTGCCACGTTGTATGGCAACACTTAGCCTCTGGCCAAAGTAAAAGCCAGCCCTTGGGTCACGGGAAGCGTCAACTAGGCGTTTCGAAATTTCCTTAAATAGGCTATGAGCACTCGGACCCCACGGCCCTAGAGTTTCAACCCCAAACGGCTCGAAAATATAGTTACCACACAGGTTTCTATATTTACGCCGCTTGAGGTTCTCTGCAGCCGCAGCGGCAGCACCAGCACAGCACGATGAGCTTGGAAGATGGGATGGCGCAAGAGTATCGACGCATGTTGCGTCCCACACTAAAGGCCTACCCATCTTCCAAGGAAACAAAGACATGCCGTCCGGTCTCTTGCCATCGTCGCGTGCCAAGCCATTGGGTTCTAAAACAGCTGGGACGCCGACGGTGACAAGAGCTCGTCGGATAATGTCGTTTATATTTGCGTGCCGTGCAAAACGGCCCGCACTTCGGCTGCATGACAGGCCGTGGTGACCGAGGTTGTTGACAGCTTCACCGCAGTGACAGCGATGAGGAGAACAGCAAGCGGCACCAAGGCGTAAAGAAACAGCGAGGCGGAAGGTTGTGTCGTCGAACAATGTGCCTATGCTCGACGACGGTAGTGCGTGAAGCCAAAGACCCGACTCCCACTCACCCACAGCCCGCAGGCGCGCACGCTCAGCAGTAGTAGCAGATGTGTTCAGCAGATTGCTCTGAACTACTCTGCAGAGCGGCTCGTCCCACCGTCTCTGGGAAAATGGATGGTCGGGTTCTTCAGTATTCGGGCAAGCGAGTTTCCAAGCATCGATAGCCTCGGGCATGCACGGCACATCAAAATCAATCAGTGTGGAAGACAGGATATTCCTGATTAATTTCTTAGTGCCGTGGACCGAGGATATAAAAGCCGGTAAACTAATACTGGAAATTTTGCGGACGCCGAGTCCTCCCATGCGAATAGGAAGAGTAGCTTGTGCCCAAGCTCGGTCGTCCAAAGCCACATTTAAAATTGACGTTAGAGTATGTCTGATAATTTCATCCATTTTGTCCAAAAGGGGAGTGTGCTTCCATAAAGGGGAAGCACGAAGGAAATACGTCAATTTTGGACTGAAACAGCAGTAACGAATTATTGTGATGGCCGAATGTATGTTAATTTCGAGCAATCTTTCCGAAACATCATTGAAATTTTGAATTTTTTCCTCGATAAAATCGGGAAAAGAATTTTCAAAGATGGGAGACCCAAGGAGACGAAGAGAGCTTTTTTCTGTAATTTTGATGCCGGGGGCTATGACGTTAAATTTTGATAGAGTCTGTTGTCTGTCGGTACTGTCCGCTACATAAATTTCACATTTTGAAAGGTTGAGGTCGAGGCCAATGGAATGAAGTTCATTTTTTAGGAAATTTAGATCTTTTAAAACAGAATCTACATCGCCCCCCAAGGTTCCATCATCTAGATACCAAACGTTAAATTTGGAATTTAGCTGTCGAACAATTGGGTGAATAGCTAAACTAAAAATCACTGGCCCGAGGGGGTCACCTTGTTGACAGCCAACAGCAGATTCCAAAAGGTTGTCCCGATACAGTAATTTAGATGGGTATCTGTAACATTGCCAAAGAAAACTATAAATTTGGGGTAATTCTTTTTTCAGTAAAGTGATACACGTGAAAAAATAAAAAAGCAAAATGTTTGCGAAAAAATGTTACGGAATTTTCACATTTTACGCTAGTGAGATAATTTTAGAGAGTGAAATTTTCATTTATCCTGGGTAATATTTGTGCACCTGAGATCGAGTTTGGGTAGAATACATTAGCATAAAATTAAAACAAATTAAAAAGTTATACAGGGTGCTTACTCGTCCACGAAAATCAATAGGCAGAGTAAAAAAAGCACTAAAAAGAAACACATTAGGTGTCCTTTTCACGGAGTTCTAACCAATAATTTCTGGTTCAACTGGCCAGATAAATCTGTTCTAGAGTGAAAACAATGGACGGGCGGCAACGCGAAACCTTGGCTGATTTATTTCTTTAATATAGCCTGTATTAAATTTATAGCAGCCGGTTTATCTATATTTTAAAATCTAATTAGGAATTCAAACAGTCGGATTGCTTGATTGACGATGTAAATTGTGTGCTTTTATTGTCTACAATTTGACGTTTTAATTTTGATATCAAACTGGCTATTAAATTGGATTAAGCGATCGAAGTTAAAGCTTGCGCTTGCTGTTCATCAAAATGTTTAGTAAATAAATTCGTCAAAGATATTATCGAATGCTTACTTAATTCATACTATATTTTCATACCATAGGTAAGCTGATAGCGTATACTTTAATAATATAGTGATTGTAAGAGTAAACTATCTACTGTATACGAATTGCACTTTCGACATTTTAAAAGGTATTGTTTCTAGGGCTTTAGTCTATATTAACCTCTGGGCTCAGCCAAAAATTTTGCATTTCAATAATGTTCAGTAAGTAGACCTATTCGACTTGAAATGAATAGAGAGAACCCTGGGACAGAATTTGATGCGCTGTGGCACAGAGACACATAGCTGTGATACCTTCCAAACAAAAGTAGTCTAAGCTGTGGTGGACGTGGGTGTGACGCCCATACATTTTTGCCCACTATCCTTTCTAAGAGAGGCATAGAACAAATACAAAAGTGGCATAGCAGATACATTTGGTGTAGAAATACTGGAGATACCATGTAAACAAAAAATGGAGATTCCTCCTGACCAAAAAAAAACTAACTTTAAGCAAATTGCGAAACTACCTAACGCGTACGAAGTCGCGGTGGATGGAAGTTTGTTACTCTTTCACGCAAAAACTACTGCATGGATTTGAATGTAATTTAGCACAAAGATAGTTTATAATCTGAATTGACATATAAGATACTTTTTATCCCGGTAGTACGATCCCGTGGGACAATTACCAAACTCCACGCGGGCAAAGCCGCGGGCATAAGCTAGTATAGAAATATATTTCGATCTCGAATATCTATTCTTAATAAAAACTCATTATTATATTTATGTAGTAACTTGTCTATTCCTATATTCTGACTATATTTTGCCGGCATCGGCAGTCCAAACTATTGGTGTTCTACAAAATCCATTGGAATGCATTGCCTTTACTGTGTTGCGGTGAACCAGATCCTGATTGCTTCGAATAACTTATCGTGTCACGGATGCACTTGTACGATTTGGCACACACCCAACTATGTAAAAGAGACTCTAATTGTAAACTACCTACGTTTACACACTCGATTAGTTTCTGGGTAAGAATTAACTACTCAACTCCCTGAACGCAAGCTTTAAAATAGCTCCTCGTATTTAGTTTAAACTTTGAAATAAATATTTATGAGGAGTTCGTGGCTACATAACAACAGCCGTTCGGGTCGATCTTTAAATTAAACTGCGCTTCCCTACGTTGGTCCATGGATGGGTGACGACCCATTACACACCGAGTTCTCTCCATGCCTTGGAAAGCACGTTAAGCCGTTGGTCCCGGCTGTCATTTGTAGATCTTTGACAATCGTTACAACTTTATCTGACCTGAGTACTACCTGAACTGAGTACGGAGTTTGAATAGAATACGTGGCCAGTTTATTTATAAACATACTAGCTTTTGCCCGCGGCTCCATTCGCGTTAGTTTAGAATTTGATAATCAATTCGGGTTTGTACTCTGCTTGTAATAATATAATTATTCATTCATGACTCGAAAGTCACGTGGTGCCATCTATTATCATAATAATGTTATTGTTTTTTTCCTCGGGAGCTGTACTTTTGTCCTATGTCCGTTTCTGTACACCTGACAACGTATATTCAAAATTTTAGGATGATCGGTTCAGTGGTTTAGGCGTGAATGAAATGGGAAAGTAAGTTTGTTGGTTACCACACAAACTTACTTTCGCATTTATAATATTATAATATAATATAATAGTAAGAAAGTAAGGATTATCCAGTTTTCATTATATTGCTTATATTGGTATTGCTGTGAATACGTACCTTATAACAATGCACAAATCAAAAGCGTGAAATATTGATTGCAAGATAACATAACATCACGCCAATAATCCCGAAAGACTTAGGCACAGGTGTATTTATAGTACCTACATTTCGCCAGTTCGCCTATTGCCAACCATCGCTGCATCGGGCAGAAGTCTTGACTACGAGTTTTAATCGAGAAATTTCTGGTGGAAAAATCAATGATGCTTTGCTCGACCTCATACTGAGCAGTCGCGCTTGAGACCACTAGACCAACAATTGCAACAATGGGGTCGGGTCATGGGGCCCGAGTGCGCGTCTCCTTTTTAAGGAAATATCTCGCCGAATGGTCGACACTTCGCGTGACCAGAGGGCTGGCTATTTCTTTGGCCATTTAACGTGGCAATGCTGCCAGTCTTCTGGGTACGTTTCCGGATGACAGCGATGCGGAGGAGTACTTTGACGCCTAAGTGTCCTATTATTGTCGTTGTAAATATGTAGGTACTTACTTTTAGTCTTCTTTTTTTTATGGCATTATTTTTGTTCTATTTTGTAGTCTGTAAATAATGTACATAAAATGTAATTAATATTTGAACTTGACAAATAATAGAACTAAATAATTTGTTTTACATTTAATTTCATGGATTTCCGCAAAGTAACGCCTGATTCTTTAACTTAACATAGAATTTCCATCAGTTCTTTTGGAGAAAATCGCTTTTAAATCTTACGTAGTCCAAGATATTTAAGCTCGAGACTGTACTTACTAAAGTACCCCACAACACAAGTATCACTTAGTCTGGTTTCCGTTAAGAGGTCTTCAGGAAAATCGTCGAAGCCTTAACAATAACGTATTGAGTTTCCACATAACATTAGTGGGCAAGTATGCCCTGAATCTACACGACCCGGATAATGACCCAATTCCTGCCGTCCTTATAAGTCGAGGGCGCTGATAAACTGCTGGTAAAGACTCTGTATCTTTAAGGAATGTAATCGGTTAGTCAACAGACGGCATTTTGAGGGTAAATAACATTTCCGGTACCAAAAAACAGGATACTTTTTTTGACTGTTTTCAAAGACATTCAAATATTTACGAGCGATAGACGGAACAAGATGAAGAAAATCGTAACCCAATGCTTGTTAGTACTTAGTAACAAGTCACTCTGTCAATTTTCATACCGGGAGTATGAAAATTGACAGAGTGACTTGCCAAGTAGCCTTCGTGTGTCAAAATCGAAAACGTTCGGGATAAATATTTTTGTATAATGATATTCCCAATGTCCGCTCTATAAGTCTTTAAATTCCCTTTGTTTGAAAGCTTTTTGATCTGTCAGATTATTTTATGGATTGTTTTATTGTATTGATTATGGTAAGCGAAGCCAAGGACGAACATTGCGCCAAAGTTTTATTGACTGACGTGTTGTTGCCTGTTTTATATATACAGGTTAACAAAGTGCTAGTTCGTTTCAGTGTTCATTGTGAAATCATGTAGTGGCTAGGTTTGTAGATGGTTAAAAGTATTGACAACAGCATAATGATCTTAAACATAAAATCTCCTATCAGGAATAGTGATTTAATTATTCTTGGGATAGAATATCGACCCTATTCATTGGTTTAGTCTATTTTCTGCTCACATTTGAAAGTAATATAGGGAAATTTTTGATTATGGCAAAAAAAAACATCTTTAAACATTCTAAAATGGTTTAAAACTTGATTTAGTATAACGCGACCACAGGCTGTTTTGTATTTTCGCAAAAATATTTTTCCTCTTAATTTTTTCATCGTTCACCACTGTGCAGTCGTTCTTTTCATTAAAGAAACACATAGCTTAAATAAAAGTAGCAGTCAAACATAAAACTATTATTTTCACTTTAGAACTCCCAAACGTGACAGTACACCACACCATTTACACATTAGTGTGAGACAGTGTAAATTTATATAAATGTCTGAAAAGAATTTATCACCGATAAATTCTAGTAAAAGTGCCAAAATAACTAACTACAGCTACATTAAATACAGCAATTTAGTATTTCCACTACCACACAGTAAATTCGAAATTTCTAGAAATTCTATTATGTTGTCTTAGAATTTTACTCCAAGGATCTTCCCTAAGTTTCTCATAAATAAATAATTCAACATAAGAAAAAGTCCCTCAGGCGACTCCTGTCCTATACTGTTTCGTTTTAGTAGTAATTGACATAGCAAAAACTTGACTTAACTTGCCCGTAACACAATGTAACATAAATGATATTGTCGTCTACACGCTTAACCAACATGAAAAGGAAATGTTTTCCCTTCTTGTTGAAGGCTGCAATTGTTTTGTGCGTTATCTTTATTGGGATGAGCGTGTGGAATAAAAACGATTACAATTAGATTATCTGACCATAAATATATCTATGGTCAGATAATGTATAATCATCACATCGAATGTTAAAAACAATCAGCTTTCTAGAGCAATCACGCGTCACATTTAACTCTCTAAATCTCAATCTGATCGAATATTTTTTATAAAAAAAAAAAAACCAAATGCAGCCTTATATGATTTGTATTTAATTACTTACTGCTAGAGCAGAGTTACTTCGTGTAATTTATTGGTGAAGGAAAACATCGTGAGGAAACTGGCATGTTCTAGTATCTAACTTCAAAGACATGTGCCATCTAAACTAGATTTAAGAGTACGAAGTTATTGTAACGTGCTACGGGCTGGTTTCCGTAACTCGGCATTAAGCGTTTTCTCTGCGGTATTTTGCATGTGGAAGTAATTAAATGTACAATTAACTAGAAAGATTACAAAAAAAATCAAAGTAGGTAACAACATAATTCAAAATTGGTGTATAAGCCAGACAACAAAAAAAGTAGGGTATGCAAACAGTTGTACGCACAGACTAAGCCCCCTAAAAACCCGGTACCAATATAATAGGACCGAACTTCAACATGTTTTAAATTCAAAAAAGCACGGTGGTTAAATTCGACAATGCGTGGCCAGAAGCCGAGCCGGTAGGATTACTGGAGCTATAACAGTGGGTAAAAATATACAAGTTGAACATGTACATTCACGATAAGTCGCCTTGTAATCTCCATTAGCCGATGTAACGATGTATATTGGACCAGAACACTCTTAAGCGGCTATAAGAAAGTTTGGTATCGCTCTTTCATTATGTGTAATGTTTCTTCTTAAGATTTTGGCCACGTAAAATATTTTTGCTCCCCCATTTCTTGGTGGAACTGAGTTTGGTATGGGTTATGGTGTAATTTAAGAGACGCGACTATAATATTTGTGAGGTTTAGCAGTTATTTTAGCAATGTGTGTATTTAAGGGTACATTAAATTAGCTAGCAAAACTCTGCAGTCGTCAAAGCTATCTAACATCTGACGGGTTTTTTTCAGTTAATTTACATAACATACATACATAAACTCACGCCTTTCCCCATGGGGGTAGTCAGAAACCACAGAGCGCCACCGGCTACGATCCTTACATACTCCTTTAGCCACGTCCACGTTCATACATCTGGTCATACACGCACGCCGGTTGCGAGTACTAAGCACCTGACCTGAAGAACCTCACTAATAAGGTCAGTGTAGGTCCTTCTAGGGCGTCCCTTGTAGGTTACCTTTTTTTTTTCTTTTTACTCGCATTTCACTCATCCTCTCCACATTATCAAACCATCTAAGCATACATACTCTTTTAAATTTTTGTCACTACATCTTCTTAATCAGTTCTTCCGTTTATTTAATGTGACTAACTTGATGTACAAGGGTTTGTTTTAATAAGTGATATTTTGCTATAAAGGGTGTAAACAGACTCTTAACGAAGCCGAAAGGCACTTGTTCTCCCCGTCATTGCGATCATTTTTTTGTTCTAGACCACACCTGGGAACCTTCTAGTTACGGAGATATTGGGGGTCAAAGTTACAACTTTTTCACAAGTTTTTTTTTTTAAATACATGTTTTTAATGTTTTTTTTTTACTTAAGACACCTTCACGACCCCCGTACTATTCAATCCATCCATCAGCACAATGTTTTGAATGCGTTACATGGAGTCATGACGTCAAACGTGATTTTTCACCATAAAAAAAATGTCGTTTCCCAGCAATAATTTTTGCGTAAAGTTACTTATTTTGATGTACATAACGCTTGGTTAACGGCTTCGTGAAGAGTCTGTTTACACCCTGTATGTTTAAACAACAAAATAGTAAGTTCAACAAAATACAATGTTATTGTTTGAACGGTAACCAGTTCTGTGATTTTCGAATAGTTTGATAGACGCGAGAAAATTGAAACCACAGTTTTCAGGAAGCGTGTGGCATGTTGGAACCGAACATGAAATGTTGACAACATTTACTTACACTCAGGAACAGGAACATGTTATTATTTGTGGTTTTACTCGAAAGGATACATTGGCCTTAGTTTGAGAATTTCATCATTGACAAAACCTACTCGATCACATCAACGGAAACATCAATTTGAATTTTTCCCACCAGACGGCGCTAGTTCAGTTTTAGTAGACGTGTTCGAAAAGGAAAAAAAACTTACTTTAAGCCTTTTTACTTTTCGTAACTAAAGGGTGTAAAAAGACTCTTAACGAAGCCGGAAGGCACTTGTTCTCCCCGTCATTGCGATATTTTTTTTGTTCTAGACCATAATTGGGAACCTTCTAGTTACGGAAATATTGGGGCTCAAAGTTCCAATTATTTCACAAGTTTTTTTTTAAATACATGTTTTTTTTCTTAAGACACCTTCACAACCCCCATACCATTCAATCGATCCATCAGCACAATGTTTTGAATGCGTTACATTGAGTCCTACCGCAAAACATGATTTTTCACCCCAAAAAAAAGTAGTTTCCAAATTAATTTTTGCCAGCACTAATTTTTGCGTAAAGTTACTTAATTTGATGTACAGAATGCTTGGTTGACGGCTTCGTGAAGAGTCTGTTTACACCCTGTATATCTTAAGCTTAAGCCTATCCTAACTTGTCTATCTATCCTTTCTTCTAAATATGAGTTTTACCATGTTAACGAGTTTTTGTACAAAGGTATTAATGTAGGTTCCTATATATTTTTATAGTTGGAAAATTATCATGGATACCCTCCGTCGGGGACGAGGGGTGTATTATGTCCGACTTTTTTTCTAACCGACTAAAAACTTTCTATTCCTACTACTACCATGTGTTGGGGCCCCGGGAGATACAAGTACATTCACGCGCACCCCCGACTGGTATCAGTCCGCTATTGCCCGCGGGCCCCATCACCAATTGCGGCTTTACCAGCGACCGCACTTTTTCCATGAGGTTCCTATACCTGGCAGTCATTATACCTTCGAGGATAACAAGATTGTGTATATTATATTCATACAAGTTAAGTACGTACATAAATAACTTCTTGGGGTACAGGTGTACCCCATAATGATTTATTACATAAGAGTAATTTCAAGGTATTGCCTAATGTACCGCAAAACGGAAACCCAAACTTCAGAGTTTCGTTCCCTCTAAGAAGGCTTTGATTTACACAGTTTACTCAATTACGACAAAGTTAGAAAGTAGCTGCTCGTTGTGTAATCAAAGAATTTTAACCGTATTTCTTAAGGCCTTTATATATTGGAGGGTAGGTACTGTTTTGCTTTGAAGAAATTGGTTACGTGATTATTTATTAAGCCGGTTTCTATTATAAGTGGGGTATATGGGTTATGTAATTATAAGAATTGCTTTGTTCAAGTTATCTACGTAGTACCTACTCAAAATAATCACAATCAATTTGGTATTTGATAACCAGGAACAAAAACTTTAGCTGAAACAATTTTCATATTTTTTTTCTCTGTGATACCCCCATCTAACTTGGAGACATAATTCAAACCTATTGAAACTCTTCATTCGAACTGTTTTTGCAACCATACTATTGAATAATCTAAATATTTAATTTCGTATAGGCCTAGGCATTTATACAATGGCGAGAAAAGTGCACGGGTCGAGTTAGTCGTTTCATATGGAGAAGAACCGCCAAAACATCCATGGTAACACTCTTTTAAAAGTAGAATTTGACTTTTAGAAGTCCTGCGACACTCAGAGTCACACAAATGTATGAGTCATCATCAGCATCATCATTTCAGCCAAAAGACGTCCACTGCTGGACATAGGCCTCCCCCAAGTGTCGCCACATTGACCGGTCCCGTGCGACTCGCATCCAGCGGATCCCTGCAACCTTCATCAGGTCATCGGTCCACCTAGTGGGAGGCCTTCCAACGCAACGTCTTCCGGTTCGCGGTCGCCACTCCAGAACTTTACGGCCCCATCGGCCATCCGTTCTGCGAGCAATGTGCCCTGCCCACTGCCACTTAAGTTTGGCAATTCTTCGGGCTACGTCGGTAACCTTGGTTCTCTTGCGGAGGTCCTCATTTCTGATTCGATCACGCAAGGAAACTCCAAGCATAGCCCTCTCCATTGCCCTTTGGGTGACTTTAAGCTTTCTAATTAGGCCCATTGTGAGCGACCACGTATGCGAAATGTATGAGTGGATTGTTTTATTTCAGCGAGAGATTAAAAGTTCAAGTTACAAAGGTCAAGAGTTGCAATATTATGTAAACAATCGTCTTTAAGCTCCTCTGAAGAGATTAGGTAACTCATTTAGATAAATTAGGAACATGTTTAACCATGATGTCGTTACAGGTAGTCAGTGGCTCGAAAGTCTGACAACCAGTCTTACCAAGGGGTACCGTATTACCCAGTACTAACTGGGTTGTGGAGGTCAGATAGGCAGTCCTTCCATGTAACATACTGCATTCAGCTGCATCTGGTTAGACAGGAAGCTGACCCCAACATAGTTGGGAAAAGGCTAGGCAGATGATGATGCGGTAGATGCTTAACAATATACAAGATGTGAATGAACTCCTCACGAAGCTGTCAACCAAGTATGTACAAAGTTATGTACATCAAACTTAGTAACTTTACACAAAAATTAATGCTGGGAAACAACTATTTTTTTTTGTCGCATTCAAAGCATCGTGCTGATGAATGGATTAGATAGTACGGGTTCGTGAAGGTGTCTTAAGTAAAAATTAAATTAAAATCATGTATTTAAAAAAAAAAACGTTGGAACTTTGACCTCCAATATCTCCGTAACTAGAAGGTTCCCAGGTAAAAAAAAATATCGCACCGACATGGAGAACAAGTGCCTTTTGGATTCGTTAAGAGTCTTTTTACACCCTTTATTCCAAAAAACAGCTGAAAATGTCTTTCAACCTTTAAACATTATCAACATAAATCCTTTCAAAATTTACAGCATCTCATTACCATAGTAAACCTTTGTATCCAAAGTAAAAAGTAATAAAAAGATAGCATACCACATGGCCTGTTTTACGACTAGAAACAGGCGCCTATTTTTATTCATTCTTTAGGGTACCGTAGTCGAATGGCAACATGGCTTACCGCTCGTCTGAATGTTACACAAGGGTGGACCTACATCCCCGCTTGGGCGAAGCACCGCCATGTCCTCGTAGCGGCGATCGGCGGCGGCGACTTATCGCGTCCGGCCCTGGTCCAATCCATGGTCCTTAACGAGAGGGAATGGGACGCCGTCATGTCCTTCTGCGAAGCAGTCATGCTAGCGAAGGAGGTGGCGGAGCGTGAGAGGGAAAGAACCTCTCGTTCCAGCCGCCTCGGGCGTCGGGGGTCACGTGGTGGCTTCCGGCCACCGTAGACGCGGACCTGTGGACGGTGAGTAATGGACTAGCTCGCCGTCCGTCCGTCTTTTGACGACAGGCCGTGTAGACGGCGCGTTCGCGTTCCACGCGCGCCTCAAAGAGATGTCAGCAAACAGGGAAGGGCCCGCAAGGGCCGATGCCTGCCAGGTCTGCGGGCTGTTCGAAAGAGATACCGCGGTCCTGGAATACAAAGGGCAAGGAAGGAACATGGATTTGATGATTTCCCATCCGTAAAAAAAAAAGGTGGTAAAACCTACATTTATATACTAGAACACCCACAATTGGCCAGTTATTTCTAAGTCCCATGTAATAGGGGGCGAGCCTATTGCCATCGACCGGGCAAAAATCTAGAGAAATTTCTGATTGAAAAACTCAATAACATTTTTCCCGCTTCGGGAAACGAACCCAGGATCATTTGAGAATATTGATACTGTTCGATTGTGCACTAGGTTTTACCCACGGCTTCGATCGTCGTCGGAAATCATTCAGCGGGAACGTCGTAACTGTAGCTATGCTATATGATACTTGGAGATAATTTAGCTTCTCATTTGTGAAAGATTTTTTTTTTACTGGAATCAGTATTTCCGAAGTTTCCCTACATACAAACACACAATCAACTTTACTTCTTTATAATATAACAGTAAATATTCATCCCGACCACGGAACCCTTTACAGTGCGTAATCCAACACACACTTGACCGGTTTTTCTGTTCCCTTGGATAAGTGCCTCTATACAGGCAGAGTACAACTTTCCTTTGCCATAAAACATTGAGGGTCCGAATAATGTACGAACGTACATATGTATGTAAACATAAATGGAACATATACGAGAAAATATGAAACACATAAAATGCCTGAATAGACGAGGTATGAATAGTTTCATATTTTGCTTTATCTTCGTTGGAATGGTAGGCAGAAAGTTATTTCTGTGTCAAGTGCATATAGTAATATCTTAGAATTCAGTGTGGTTACAACATATTTTAGTATTCAATTTGGCTAGATGGGGTAAATTCGACCCATCTCGGATTCAATCGTGGACAACTCAAAACTCAAACTCAAAACCATTTATTTCAATTAGACCATTACAAGCACTTTTGAATGTCAGAAAAACAAAGAAGGCTAAGCTACGGTCACAGACACAAGGCATAATAACTTGTAAAGGTACTGTAGTTGCCCATTCCAAAGCGAAAATCTCTATGGAGAAGAATGGGCAAGAAACTCCATGGACACTCTTTTCAATCAAAATATTGTTACAAAATCTTGGTTACATCATTCATGTTGAGATTATACATATCAATCAATCAATCAACTCATTTATTTCAGATATCAATATCCATAATTTTGTTAATCCATAAACCACTTAAAACTAAAAACAAAACAGAGACAAATAAAGATATAAATTAAAAATAATAGATATAAATTAACTTAATACAATAGATTTCACAATATGTGAGAACGATGTAGAAAGCCGTGCACGTTAAGAGCGTCCAGGACTTAAATGAAGCAAACGGCAGAGCTGTCCAGGTTGCTACATACTGGTTGGACATAATTTGAGTCATCGAATCTAGACGAAGAAGAAGAAGCATTTAGATGCTTTTGCTTTGCGCCGACCCTAATTCAATGGATTAACGAATGATGATGGGTTGGTTTAATGGATATTTATTTTTGGATGGATTGGATGATTGTTTATTCCATTGATTTAGGGTAGGCACAGCATGACTTCTTTTCTCCCATACTTCTTTATATTTTGTCATCTCAGTCATTCCATTCCCAGCCAAATCATCTTTCATACATTCCATCGTTTCTCTGGTCTTTCCTTACTCGTATATTTGGTCTTTCCCTACTGTTATAACCATTTAAATTAAAAACTATTAAACTAAAATAAATAAACTAACAACAAACTATAAAAGGGCATCGAAAAACTCCTCCTCAACGCTGTCAGATGGTAACGTGCCCAAGAGACTGGCGGCGTTGCCACGTTGTATGGCAACACTTAGCCTCTGGCCAAAGTAAAAGCCAGCCCTTGGGTCACGGGAAGCGTCAACTAGGCGTTTCGAAATTTCCTTAAATAGGCTATGAGCACTCGGACCCCACGGCCCCAGAGTTTCAACCCCAAACGGCTCGAAAATATACCACACAGGTTTCTATATTTACGCCGCTTGAGGTTCTCTGCAGCCGCAGCGGCAGCACCAGCACAACACGATGAGCTTGGAAGATGGGATGGCGCAAGAGTATCGACGCATGTTGCGTCCTACACTAAAGGCCTACCCATCTTCCAAGGAAACAAAGACATGCCATCCGGTCTCTTGCCATCGTTGCGTGCCAAGCCATTGGGTTCTAAAACAGCTGGGACGCCGACGGTGACAAGAGCTCGTCGGATAATGTCGTTTATATTTACGTGCCGTGCAAAACGGCCCGCACTTCGGCTGCATGACAGGCCGTGGTGACCGAGGTTGTTGACAGCTTCACCGCAGTGACAGCGATGAGGAGAACAGCAAGCGGCACCAAGGCGTAAAGAAACAGCGAGGCGGAAGGTTGTGTTGTCGAACAATGTGCCTATGCTCGCCAACGGTAGTGCGTGAAGCCAAAGACCGGACTCCCACTCACCCACAGCCCGCAGGCGCGCACGCTCAGCAGTAGTAGCAGATGTGTTCAGTAGATTGCTCTGAACTACTCTGCAGAGCGGCTCGTCCCACCGTCTCTGGAAAAATGGACGGTCGGGTTCTTCAGTATTCGGGCAAGCGAGTTTCCAAGCATCGATAGCCTCGGGCATGCACGGCACATCAAAATCAATCAGTGTGGAAGACAGGCTATTCCTGATTAATTTCTTAGTGCCGTGGACCGAGGATATAAAAGCCGGTAAACTAATACTGGAAATTTTGCGGACGCCTAGTCCTCCCATGCGAATAGGAAGAGTAGCTTGTGCCCAAGCTCGGTCGTCCAAAGCCACATCCGCTACATAAATTTCACATTTTGAAAGGTTGAGGTCGAGGCCAATGGAATAAAGTTAATTTTTTAGGAAATTTAGATCTTTTAAAACAGAATCTACATCGCCTCCCAAGGTTCCATCATCTAGATACCAAACGTTAAATTTGGAATTTAGCTGTCGAACAATTGGGTGAATATAGTTAATATATCAATGTATATAGTTAGTTTAACCTAATAAAGATTATTTTTAAATTAAAGACTCAATACTTCATTCACGAAATTTTCCCCATTCCTCTATATCTCACATGTTCATAAAATGACAACTATTTTCCACACAACTTTACGCTCACCGGTATCTCTACTGCAACTTTACGCTCATAGGTATCTCTACTGCAACTTTCATACGACAAATAGGTTTTGGCTACCGTAACCGTATTTATTTCAAAGGATTCTAACTTTTGGTTTTTCTGGATTTTGACTGCCTCGCTGGCCTAGTATTCAGAAGCACGACTGCTGAGGATTAGATCCTGGGTACGATTCCTAGGTTGGGCAAAGTGATTTTTCCATCCGGGATTTCTCAGTAAAAGCCACGGAGTCTGGATTTATATGCCCATGGGACTTAAAAATAACTGGAGAAATGTAGGGTACACCTCTGCCTAACCCTTCGTGAATTACAGGCGTGTTGTTATAATAAGTCAGGATTCTAAAACCTCTGAGCGTAAAGATAAAAAAAAATTGCTTGTAAACCAGAAATCTCAAAAGCGTACGTATAAACTTAATAGAGCAATTTAGAACAATGTTAAACATTCTTTCTCATTACCAAAAGAGCACAAGTACCTACCCTTATTAAGTAGGGCACTTGTACGACATATTTACCTACTCAAGGCCCCTCAACGAATGCTTCACATTATCTCCCTTGACGACATAACTAAATTTCCACTTGGCAAGGCGCTATAAGACCAAACGTAATAAAGCCATTCACCACACTTAGGAGGTAATGAATTTTGACGCTTCCGTGAAAACCAAGAGGTGTTTGCACGGCCAAACACTTCACATAGTCACACTAACCTGAAACCAACTTTAACAAGACGTGTTAGAGTATAAACTAGCTTGGTTGTTGTTTGAGAATATGACAAATAGAATTTTGCCAATATATTAGCTCGTCTCTATGGCTTATGCTAGTCAAGGAATAACGAAAGACATGGAGTGTTGAACATTTTGTTATTCTGTGCCTGTATTATGGGTTGTATAACAATTACTTTTGTAAAAGAAAGCGATAGAGCATCGCCATTTCATTGCAAACAATGTTACTTTGGTCATCATCATCTGCCTAGCCTTTTCCCAACTATGTTGGGGTCGGCTTCCAGTCTAACCGGATGCAGCTGAATACCAATATTTTACATGGAGCGACTGCCTATCTGACCTCCACAACCCAGTTAGTACTGGGTAATACGATAGCCCTTGTTAAGACTGGTTGTCAGACTTTTTGGGCCACTGACTACGTAACGATTGTCAAAGATCTACAAGTGACAGCCGGGACCAACGGCTTAGCGTGCTTTCCGAGGCACGAAGGAAACTCGGTATGTAATGGGTGGTCACCCATCCACAGACTAACGGGCAAGCACGGCTTAACCTAAAGATCGACCCGAACGGCTGTTTTTATTATGTGAACTTTATTTTTATACTATCTGTGAAATTTATGTGAACAATGTTACGTTGGTATTCTTAGAAAATATGTATAAGGAAAAAAAATGTTTTGTTCGTATCAATAACAGTGTAATGATAGATTATTATAAGGTCTTATATAGTCACTGTTTTTAGGGTTCCGTACCTCAAAAGGTAAAAAAAGGAACCCGCATAAGATCACTTTCTTGTCCGTCTGGCAGTCTGTCCATGTATCAGCACCGATTTTCTCAGGAACGGGTGGACCTAGCAAGTTGAAACTTATACCAGATACTGAGGTCCATAGTATTAGGTATATATAAATCAAGGTCCTGAGTTAACACGATAAAGAGATATGGGCAAATCTAGATTTTCGCGAAAACCACTTAATCTTCAACTTTTTCTATTTTTCTGAATTTTCCCCTACTAGTGCTGTAAGACCTTGCTATCAACCAAAATTGACAATTATCGGTCAACCAGAAGTACCTACCCTATAGGTTTTGAGTCGAAAACCTATACAGGGTGTAAACAGACTCTTCACGAAGCCGTCAACCAAGCATTATGTACATCAAACTAAGTAACTTTACGCAAAAATTAGTGCTGGGAAATGACTTTTTTTTTTGGACTGAAAAATCACGTTTTACTGTAAAACTCAATGTAACGCACTCAAAACATTGTGCTGAAGGATGGATTGAATAGTAAGGGGGTCCTGAAGGAGTTTCAACTAAAATCTTACATTAAAACAAGTATTTAAAAAAAAAACTTGTGAAAAAGTTGGAACTAACCAATATCTCCGTAACTAGAAGGTCTAGAGCAAAAAAAATATCGCAATTACGGGGAGAACAAGTGCCTTTTGGCTTCGTTAAGAGTCTGTTTACACCCATTATGGTAGTTCTAATAAAAAAATCGCAAATATTTAGTTTAATAACAAAATACTTACAAGTTTATACGGAACCCACGGTGCGCGAGCCGAACTCGCCCTTGGCAGGTTTTTATGAATAGTATTGGAACACAATATGGCGAACACTAATGGTATGACGAGCCAAGTTATTGACGCTTTTCCAATATTACTGGGTTTTTGTTGTTCAAGATATGTGGGTGTACGAATTATTGGAACTCGTTCGTAGCTGATATTTTGATTGTCTCGTTGGTCTAGTGATCGCAATCGTGACTGTTGAGCACGTGGTCCTTCGATTCCCGGGTCAAGTACATTGTTGTAAAGGTTTTCCATCAGGAATTTCTCAGTAGCAGCCATGGAGTCTAGATTCATGCCCGGTTGATGGCAATAGGCTCGCTATCTATTACATCGGACTTAAACATAATTGTCAAACGTAGGTGTTGTATTACGTACACCTCGGCCTAACCCTTCGGGTATTACAGGCGTGATGTTATGTTATTTAATTTGATTACTAGTCTTTCGATAGTACAAAACCACTGACATTTCAGCTGACACTTCCTTACTTTGAAAGCTATATTGGCCACTCCAGAATGCCACTTCTCACGTCATCTCATACTTTATCTGTCAAAATCTCCCTGTCATTTTAGTTTAACTCGCTGACACGCTCGCAAAGGTGGCGTTAGTGTAAATTCGAATTATCAACCAAGTTTTTAGAATGCCAATCAAGAAACTTACAGCGGATTCAGATTGGAAGTTCTAAATTAAGTCTTACAGAATCACGCAGCAGTATTTCTATTAAAATTTTTAATTACCCGTCAAAAGAGCTTATAAATTCAAGCCATTGACCTCGACAAACTTAATTACTAAATAGACCAAAACCATAGCCACAGTTAGAAAACTAAGCTCACAGTCTAAAATTACACCCCAAGCGGGGGTCCAAATTGTTCCCCCTCTTGGTGCTTATACCCCGTTCGCAGTTCCTCACAATACTTTTAGTACTAGGTTCATACATTTAGTTTACGACATCCCCATACATTACGTTTATTACTCGCGATTATCGTAACAACTACAATTTATTTTACTAGGCAAGTAGGAACACAGTTGATTGCGCTGCGTATTAGCGACCAGCAAAAACATAAAACGTCCATTTAGACTTATTTTGTGTGGTCATTTTAGGTGATTTGATATTAAAGGACTTTTACACAACGTAATATCACGCCTATAATCCCCATAGGATTCGGCAGAGGTGTACCGAATTATAGTACAGCACATTTTGCCAGTTATGTAGTAGTTAGTATTGCCATCAACCGGGCACAAGTCCAGATTCCGTGGCGTGGTGAAAAATTCCTGATGAAAAAACCCAATAACACTTTGCCCGACCTGGGAATCGAACCCAGGACCTCACGCTAAGCAGTCGCGGTCACGGTCGTTATGTTAAAAGTAATGTCGTTTTATACACTATACTTAAAACAGACTGCCTCGTTGGTCGGGTGTCGCAAGCGCGACTGCTGAGCATGAGGTCCTGGGTTCGATTCCCAGGTCGGGCAAAGTACTATTGAGTTTTTCCATCAGGAATTTCTCAGTATCAGCACGGAGTCTGGATTTGTGCCCGGTTGATGGCAATAGGCTCGCCCCCTATTACATGGGACTTAAACATAACTGGCGAAATGTGGGTTTACTATTAGGTACACCTCTGCCTAGCCCTATGGGGATTACAGGCGTGATGTTATGTTATGTACTTAAAACTAAACCGCTATCGGTTGAGATATGGACTTTTTGGCCAAGGTTTGGCTCATAATAAACTAGCAGCGCCCCACGGTTTGTTCCACGTAGTTCCCGTTCCTTTAGTAGTAAAGTTTAAATAGCTTTTCATTAGTGAAAAAAAAATTGAAATCGGTCCAGTAGTTTTTGACTTAAATTGAAACTAACAAATCTAATCTCTCCTCTTTATAATATTAGTCGTACGTAGTCACTTTCGAGCTAAAGTAATAGCCGGCACAAAATAAACCCCTGTGGTGATAAAGCTTCCACAATTTCTCTATATTGCAAAATATCACAAGCGGCGAGAATAAAATCAGACCAATTAATATACTTGGCTTTATTACCTCAAAATAACATCGTAGAAACGAACCCGTTGTTTACGATCAAAATGGTACTTACCTAATATCCTTCAATCGACTTCACTTGGCGTGGGACGATAGGCCGTCATTATAATTTGAAGATCAACACGAGAACTAACTAATAACGCTTTTGATATATAATTTTCATGTATATAATACGTACCTACTAAAATAATATTATTATTTTACTTGAGCTACGCCTCAGTGCTACGCCAATCTATGAGTCGTACACCGTAGCCAAGGGTCTACGCTTTCGTAGCAAAAGTGCTACGAGCATGAAAACTGCGCTAGACAGATTTCCTTACGTTTCTCCTCAACATTTATAAATCCGCAGACGCAGATTTTATCAGTGAAGCGTAACAATGATATTAGAGATTTTTTGTTGCTTGTACTGTGTCTTTTTTTTGTGTGGCATCTCGCAGATCAACTTAGGAGGTTGTCGTCTGCTTAACCGGACTATCATGTGGGCTTGTTTTTTTTTACTGATGGGAAATCATCAAATGACTTCTCCCGCTCTGGGCAGAGCGGAAGGGAGTGTCAGACTTGAACTGACTAAAACCCATCCATGTTCTTTCCTTGCCCTTTGTGTTCCAGGGCCGCGGTATCTCTTTCGAACAGCCCGCAGCCCTCAAACAGCCCGCAGCCCACTATCATGTGGCCTTGAGTGCATAATTTTAGCCTTATGTAAAGACGGAGTCTTTGGTTATAACATTTCTCATCGTTAAAGTTATGTTTTATATAAAAATGCGCTATCTTAAACGAACACCACAAAAACAAGTTCTGTCCATAAAACGTTTATAAGCGATAAGATTTAAAAAAAAAAAAATGAGACCATTCCTAAAATATTTTCAAAACCTTTTTCTTTTTAATTTTTTTTAAAAGCAGAGCACATTTTGACCAGCATCTTTATTACGCTTAGCGTATTCGGTAACAACTTCTTTACGAGTTGTCCGTTTATGTCACGAAAATACACGAGAGGCCGCCGAGTAAGCCCGAGCGATGATGATGTTACGTTTTATGATCTAACTACGGCGCTGTATTAAAGCTGCTTAGTTTTGGAAGCTCTCATTTTGTGTATTACTTATTTTTAGGGTTTCGTCCCTCAGCACGAAACCATAAAAATAAGACGGCTAAAACGGAACCATTAACTTTCTAACACTTTATTGTCCGTCTGTCTGTCCGCCTGTCTGTCCGTCTGTCTGTCCGTCTGTCTGTCCATCTGTCAAGACCCATTTTCACAGGAACGCGTGCAGGTATCAAGCTGATATTAACACCAAATACTCAAATCTGCTACCCCTAGAAACAGTGAAAAAATTTAACTTGTACGTCAACGCGATCAAAAGACCGTTTACGTCGCAAATCAGGCGATTTCACAAGGAAATAAAAACTTAAAGGGCATTTCCCGCCGACCTAGGATCTTAAAATTTGGCAAGAAGCTGAAAACTGTAAATATGTAGTTTGATAACAAAATATCTACATGTCAGGAATGTCAGGATTTATTCCGTTAGGCTCGAGCATTATGTGGGCAGACGATGGGTTTCGTGCTATGAAAACACACTGGGTGCGATACACAGTTCCTAGCAAAACTAACAAAGTACTTGAGATTACAACTTACTCGTAACACGGGACACAATGAATCGGGTACAGTTCCAAGAGGTCTCAACCCAGTCGCGATGAGACACTGACTGACGTCCTAGCGTCGAGTCGAAAACATCAGGGCTCTGAAGAAACGCCCTGTGGTATAGGTAGAATCGTAACTAGGTCGCGTGATGCCCCACCACAGGCGCACTTCCGATTCATTTTATGTCCGTACTAACGACCTGATCCGACATACAAGTTTATACGGAACCCTCGGTGCACGAGTCTATACCGCACTTGATCGATTTTTGTTAGGAGTTTCTAAGAAGTACCGAAATGAGGTGGATGTAGATCTTGTTGTAATAACTATCTAAGTTATGTAGCTAGTACCTATTTTTTGGAAAACCATTTTTTAATGCTCTTATGTCCCTCATTATTACTTTTTATGTCTACTTTGGTTTCCATTTACTTGAGGTTAAAACATTGAGACATAACGTGTGTATCTCATCAACATTTTCCTGCCCTTACCGAAATTCATTCCGGTCGTTTCTTTTTATTTAGCACTAGCTTTTACCTACGGTTTCGCTCTAGTTACGGTCGGAAATTATCCCATGGGGACGTCGTAACTGTAGCCTATGACACTCGGGATACTATTGCTTCTCATTAGTGGATTTTTTTTTTGGAATCGGATAAGGAGTTCCAATGATTACTCCCTACATCAAAACTTACATTTTTTGCCTCTTTAAAATATAAGTACACATTTACTCGTATATGTGTTTCTTAAAAATAAAATGTTTTTAGTTACTAATTAAATTATGAAAGAAAGTCATTAGTTTTAAGGGTTCCGTACCCAAAGGGTAAAAAACGGGACCCTATTACTAAGACTCCGCTATCCGTCTGTCTGTCTAGCTGTCTATCACCAGGCTGTTTATTTTCATGAACCGTGAAAGCTAGACAGTGCTGTTGACTAAAATTCGCGGAACTGCCTAAATAGATTACGCTTTTCACAGAATAAGCCAGTAGCTTCAAATAAACAATAGACGAACGCGTCACGTCTACCACAGAATTCGCAACAGCATTCGTATGTAAACTTGTCCCGACGTGCGGTCGCTAACGAGCTATGCCCCCACTACAAAGTTTCATCGGCCTTGTTACGGAATCTAGTGCAGTCTGTGTAGTGTGTGTAGCCTGTGGACAATGGCAGGGCCTAATTAATGCTGTTATCGCTTATTCATGCGTGAGAAATACTGGGTTTAGTGAGGGAATGTATTGTAATTAATGTACTAAAATAACTTGGAATGAACAGTAGTTTACATTTATCGACGAGAAATCGGCTTGAGTTAGTAAGAAAAAGCGTTATGTCTATGCCATTGTAGCGGACAGTACAAAAAATACAATAGCAACATTGTAAAAAAAGAAGTATAGCACCATCTATGCCACAAATTAAAATCTTACATCAAAATTTTCAAGCGCTCTTTAAATTATCCGCGACTTAGGAATATTTAGGAAAACCCGGCAACAACAACTGTCGGGCATTAGCCCAACAGACATAACATCCGCCAGGTCGAAGGATCCTTCCTCTTCCATGCAGTAATGAGGAACTCCTACCCAGTGCTACATCCTCCTAAACTGGTTACATATGGTATACCATAAAAGCGAAAACAAAAATGTTCCAGTTCAGAGGACGCAACTCGTGACGGACTTATTCACTTTTATTTCATAGGCATAAAGCCCTGGAGAACCGGATCAAACTGAGTCAGTAAGTTTGACCACTCTTTTATTTGAGGAAATTTTAGTATGGTTATCAAAACGAGGTCAGTCTCACCCGTGAACTCGCCGTGTAATCCGCCTTCTGGTCCTGGTCGTCTCCACTGCATGTTTTGGGGCTCAGTAGAGCAGGATAGGATTTGGAGCATGTTTATCGACACAGGTCCATACCAACACTCTACCGCTGATCCGTCGTGGTAGCCCCACCTCACGAGGTTGGAGAAACATCTTCCCACTTGGATTCGCAGACGGGTCTAACACTTCCATGTAGAAGTCTGCTACTAGGTACCCAGCGGAGATCGTCGCTCCACCTTGCCTAGGTACACTTTTGCCAAACCCCTCTGGAATTTGTGTTGTGTTACATTCACGATAAACGATTACACACACACACACTCTCATAAAAGCAAGTTACTAAGAAATAAACACTAATAATTGACGTAATCATTCACAAGTTCAGTCATCAGTGCCGCGTCATGAGTCGACTTCCGATTGTACATTGTTGTGGCTAATGCGTAATCAGCTGTCATTTGCACTAGTGAGGTTTATCCTGGTGTATCCCTGATTGTAGTTTACTACTTAATGATACGTGTTCCGGAGGGATTCGTGGCTAAATATTAACAGCTGAACGGGTCAACCTTCAAGTATAAGCAACGCTGGCTGAAGTGGGTATGTGGGTGGGTGACCGTCGATTACCAACCGAGACTGAAGCCTCCATGTTTAGGATACCGTGTTAAGGTGTTGGTCCCGACTGTCATTCGTAGATACCAGTTGAAGGTAGAAAACTAAAAGTCTAACAACCAGTCTTAGAACCAACCAGTCAAGGAATTTCGTATCACCAATTAACCGAGTTTTGGAGGTCATTTAATATACATTAGCTCCATGTAAAATAATGATGTTCAGCAATTGTTGGTTAGACTAGAAACTGCCACCACTATAGTCGGGAAAAAAGCAGATGATAATGATGGGTCCCAAATAAGCTAGTTGCCTACCTTTAACATCCATCGATCCATCTTCACAAACTTCCACGTTTATTTGTATAAGAAAGACAAGATAAGTTTAAGAATATCTCGGTGTAAAATCTTATTAAAAAATCAAATTTCTTGGAATCCGTTCTGGTCATTAAACAGGAAAATCTATCTTTGACCGTTTTTAATCCAATAACGACGGATTCAAAAGCAAAAATATAAAAGGTCTATCTCAAAGGGACAGAACTTCTACCAAATTTCTGGGAAACTCCGCTGGATTTTTACTTTTAAATTTATTATACGTCAAACTAGACAAGATGATTTTTTTTCAATAGAAGTCTATGTAATACTAGCTTTTGCCCGCGGATTCGCTCGCGTTAATTTAGAATTTGACAATCAATTCGGGTTGTTCTCTGCTTGTAATAATATAATTCAATCAAGATTCGAAACACACGTGGCTTCATCTATTATCATAAGGACGTTGTCGATTTCCTCGGGAACAGTTATTTTTTTCGCAATGACAGGTAGCCTATGTCCGTTTCTGTACACCTGACAACTTATGTATATGCAAAATTTTAGGATGATCGGTTCAGTGATTAACAAACAAACTTACTTTCGCATTTATAATATTAGTAAGTAAGTATGGCAGTATGGATTAAACTAAAAGTTACATAATTCAACAAAAAACCACTTTCGGGCCGGACTTCACCGAAGAGGAGACGACACGAGAGGAGAGGAGATATTGTGTTGTAAACTACCAATAGAATTGCGTTATTTACACTTAGTGTCTCCGCTTAGCTTTAGTGGAAACGGTTGAGCAGAGAGGAGAGGAGAAGCTCGTAATTGTTTGGGCCAGCGGAGTGCAGAGGAGACGT
Source organism: Lycophotia porphyrea (assembly GCA_950005105.1). Taxonomy (NCBI): domain Eukaryota; kingdom Metazoa; phylum Arthropoda; class Insecta; order Lepidoptera; family Noctuidae; genus Lycophotia; species Lycophotia porphyrea. Next base: position 2,567,651 of record OX465392.1, read on the forward strand.
GACCGGCGTGCGGTGAGCGGTGTGCTATGAGCGGAGTGCCGCTTTGCACACCTCCGCACAGCTTCGATGGATACACCCTAGCTTTTAAGCATTCTTTTTTTTCGGATGGGAAATCATCAAATCGGAGCGGAAGCGAATGTCAGACTTGTTATGACTAAAACCCATCCATGTTCCTTCGTTGCCCTTTGTATTCCAGAGCCGCGGTATCTCTTTCAAACAGTCCCGCAGCCCTGGCAGGCATCGGCCCTTGCAGGCCCTGTTTGCTGACATGAGCTCTTTGAGTCTTTGAGGCACGTGTTTTACGCATCGCCGCTCCTCTCTGCTTGTCTTCGCTTAGGCGGAGTCTGGGCCTTATGGAGTGCTTGCTAGATGCTAGCTCTATCACTCGCTTGAAGATGACAAAGACAGAATGATGTCTTATAAACATTAAGTGCTAAACTTGAACAAACGTGTCGGATTTAAACACGCTTATTTTTCGCAAAAAATGTGATCCTCTATTGTTAAAAGTACGATTTCCTTTTCCCTCGCATAAAGTCTCACAGGTTTTTTTATATTTTTTTTAGCTGACTCGTGCAATTCTAGTGCGCTCAGGTGTTCAAAGACAAGTTTTCGCTCCAACAGTTTCGGGTCTCAACGACCAAAAGGTAGTTTTTACTGTTTTCATTAATTTTGTGAAGGGTAAAGTATGGCACAGATTTTTGGTGCTTCCTTTGTTCTTTCGTTGAGGATTATCGAGTCAAAATATAAAATTGGGTTTAGTAAAAGTGGATGCACGGTTATTTACGTGTGCGTTGATTTAACAACAGCAAAATAGCAGATTTATGTTTTTTTTCGAAATCAGGCAGTTACTCAAGAAAAGAGCAGATCTATGTATATGTTTTTTCGAAATCCAACTCAAGTGCCTCAGAATTTTCTGTTTCAAGGAAACACTCAAAATGAAATGTTATTTATTCTGACAAAAGTATTCGTTGCTTTATTTATGCTTTCAAGGTGAACATTTTTCCAAGCTTTATGATAATAACAAGCGTTAGTCGTGTCATGACTACTCATTGATGATAAGTTTTTAACACCTTATCTCGAGAAGCATCGCGAACGCAAAATATGCACTATAGACATGAAGTTACAGATATTAGCTCAATATATAATAGGAGCCGTAGAAGGACATACACTGAGCTTATTGGTGAGGTTCTTCAGAAAGGTCATGTGCGTAGTATTTGCTCGGCGTGCGAATATGACCAGATGCATGAACATGGACGAGATATAAGGAGTATGGACGTAAGGATCGTAGCAGGTGGCATTCTGTGGTTTCTGCCTATCCCATGAGAAAAAGGCGTGAGGTTATGTATGTGTGTTTATAATAGAATTGAGCAGCATCGTGAAGGATAAACCTCAAACTCTTAAACCTTATTACCAGAAAATTATTAGAACTCCCTTAGTCAACCCCACTTGATCTGAACAGAGAATTCGAACAACTTGTTATAGGAATTATGCAAAACTTGTTTATAGTCTGCAGAATGGCCGTCGGGAACAGTGTAGAACAGGGGTCAAGGACTTTTCCGGTTAGTTTTCTATTTCTTGCCCCGACTTTGTCGCGTTAATCTAGCTAAAGTGGCGCAGGATTTTCCCTCTGTTTTTATTTATTTCTCATCGCAGCTTTTATAGGACGGGGAAGAATAATAAAATGGTATTATTAAAACTATTTTTTTTCGCTGTTTTGTTTAGTGCTTCTTGCAGAGAAGCTGGCTTAGGAATAAGCTAAAAACATACTTCTTGTACGCTCATAGGCAAGTGTTATCCTAACTAATATCATAAATGTAAAAGTAAGCTTGTTTGTGGGTTGTTAGGTACCTTTTCACGCCTAAACCACTGAATGAATTTTGAAATTTGGCATACACGTTGTCAGGTGTATAGAAACGGACATAGGGTAGCTTAAAAAGATGCTTAACGAAGCTGAAAGTCACTTGCTATTCATGTCATAGGAATTGTTGTTTGCACTGTGTTAAACCTTGACACTTTTTGGTAAAAACTCAAACTCAAACTCAAACTCAAAAGCATTTATTTCAATTAGACCATTACAGGCACTTTTGAATGTCAGAAAAACAAATTAGGCTAAGCTACAGTCACAGACACATGGCATAATAACTTGTGAAAGTACTGTAGTTGCCCATTCCAAAGCGTAGATCTCTATGGAGAAGAATGGGCAAGAAACTCCATGGACACTCTTTTCAATCATAATATTGTTACAAAATCTTGGTTACATCATTCATATGGAGATTATACATATATGTGAGAACGATGTAGAAATACGTGCACGTTAAGAGCGTCCAGAGTAAAATATTATATCAACAATTTAAAAACAAAGTAAGTAGTTAAAATTAACCGTGGCAGCCTAGAGATGACCAGTCCCAACCGACAGCGCCCGTTCACGAGCATGATGCATGGATCAGCCCCATTCAGCTCAACCATATTGAAGGAAGCTAAATGACCCGACACACCCGCCACCATCAGCGAGAGCGAGAGTAGAGCGAGGTAACAAAAATATTTAAGGTTAAGGTTCCATCTTCACTCATCATCTGTCTAGCCTTTTCCCAACTATGTAGGGGTGGGCACAGTTAGTACTGGGTAATACAATACCCTTGGTAAGAAAATTTCTTAAACTTTCAAGTCACCTGCAACAACTGCCAAAGATCTACAAATGACAGTCGGGTCCAATGGCTTTACGTGCGTTCCAAGGCACAGAGGAAACTCGGTATAAAATAGGCGGTCACCCATCCACGGAGCAACCTAGGAAAGCGCGGCTTAACCTGAAGATCGCACCGAACGGATTTTATTATGAAACCCCGAGCTCCTTACGTAAAAGATGCTTTGTAATAGATTTTATTCTGCCTGTATGAAAGTACTGTAGGTGACAAATAGGCCATAGTTAGGGGAAGCCCGGGCAAGAAGCATAGTGCGGGCAAGAAGAATAACTGTTTTTTCCATAAATCTATAATAGATGGCGCTTTGACATATTTTCTAGTCGTGTCTCGTGCGACCGGCGACGTCATGACAGTTCAATCAAAACAATACGCGAGTGCATTTGTTGTGAAAAGAAAAAAAAAGAAATAGCGTTGTTTTGTTACGATTTTTGTGAAGGTTTGTACATTAACTTTTTGTATTAGTCATTAGTTATCTATGAAATGTTTTACATATCCAATAGCACGTTTATTTAAGTGTTATTTGTGATCGTTACTTTTTGTTTACCTACTAAAATTATTTCAAGTCTTGACTTGATTCTAATTATGAGCGTGCTGGGCAAAATGGATATGGGCATAACGGATAGGTATTCGTTTTGCCCGTTTAGGTATTTCATTGCCTCCTTTATAAGTAAGAAATATTTTAACAGTATTTTGACAACTTTAATTATAAGTAGCGTATTTTAAATTCAATTTCAATGTAATCATAAAAATATTATGACGACTTTTTGTTTTAGATGGTGTTTAATTATAAACGCAAAACTAATCGAGCAGCATGGTCAGAAGAAACACTCGATAGAGCGGTAAGAGCTGTAAAAGATGACGGACAATCTATAAATTCAACCGCATGAAGACTGCACTTCTTATGTAGGAGTTGGCAGCTACTTCTGTGATGAATGCGAAGACTGATCTTAACTTATTCAACATTATCCTTTTTGCCCTTCGGGCGTATCCGTTTTGCCCGGCACCTCCGGGCAAAACGGATAATTGATACCTTTTGTTAATGCTTATAATTAAAATAGAAATCATTAAAGTTTTTAAGTTTATGTGAATATTTTCCAAAGATGATTAAACATAGTACAAATTAAAAGTACAAAGAGTTCTATTGATTATCAGATTGTGATTTTATTTACATTATCCCTTAATATATGCGTCTTGCCCGGGCTTCCCTATTTGATTAACGTTCGTCATAATTGCTCGTTGTGGAGTGGTCGCAAGCGCGACTGTTGAGCATGCGGTCCTGGGTTCGATTCCCAGGTCAAACAAAGTGCTATTGGGTTTTTCCATCAGGAATTTCTCAGTAGCAGACATGTAGTCTGGATTTGTGCCCGGTTGATGGCAATAGGCTCACCCCTATTATACATGGGACGACTTAAACATAACTGGCGAAATGTGGGCGTACTATTAGGTACACCCCTGCTTAAACCCTACGGGGATTACGGGCGTGATGTTATGTTATGTTATAATTTTTCGCTGAGTTTCAACTTTATTGTTATTTGAAAACATATCACCAAAGCTGCCATTAATTTATAAATTGTTGTCACTCTATTGCAAAACCAGTCATTGTATTATTACTTTTCAAAGCACTTAAAACCACAGAATGTTCCCGGAAATGTTGTCCACTAATCGTAATTAACAATTAAAATATAATGTTCATCAGTTAAACCAATTAAATTCTGTGGTCGCATTTGATAGTATTTTCATTAACATTTTAGTTGGAGTAAGATAGGTATAATAATATCAATAGGTTTGACAACTGAAATGCACTGGGGCAATTGCGTTACTCAATCACAAATCAATCCTATTTAGACAAAAATCTTTACCTTATTTAGAAACTAAAATTAATCTATATTAGTAATAAAAAAATGTAGGTACAAGTAAAATAAAAAAAGGAAAGAGGGTGTCAAAAAAATTCAATAACGTTCATTTATACAATTGAACAATTTTAATTGCATTAAAGAGTAAACTCAAAGCAATGCATTCGACAATTCGAGGCATTCAGGATTTTTTCAATGAGACTCTATACACACACAACATCACGCCTGTTATCCCCAAAGGTTTAGGTAGAAGTGTACCTTATAGCACACCCACATGTCGCCAGTCATGTTCGTGTCTTAAGGTGGGTACTGACCAACGTTACGAGGTGTAATGTAACATTACACAGCGAGCATTTGTGCGGTCAGTACGTCGTGTTACGGGGAAACCAGCGAGCAACGTCACGTCGCGAGTGATCGCACGTATTATTTACGTTCTCGTATTATTTAATTTCACTTATTTCTTTCAACATGGAGTGGAACAAAGAAAAAACACTGTATTTTATAGAAAAATACAGAGACGAACCAGTGTTGTGGAGCCAGGGTTGTCAGATATCAGCTAACTCAATTCGCCTAATTTGGCCTGGCATCGCTGAGCGGAGCATAGAGATTTGACGAGCCTGTTACGCCAATTTTAGAACACAGCGTAACATGCTCGATGCGTAACCCGCTCGATGCGAATGTTACATTACACCTCGTAACGTTGGTCAGTACCCATCAGCTTTATACTTACACAGGGTGTAAACAGACTCTTCACGAAGCCGTCAACCAAGCATTATGTACATCAAACTAAGTAAGTTTACGCAAAAATTAGTGCTGGGAACGACTTTTTTTTTGGGCTTAAATATCACGTTTTACAGTAGGACTCAATGTAACGCACTCAAAACATAGGGCTGATGGATGGATGGAATTGTAAGGCGGGGTGGAGGTGTTTAAAGTCTTACATTAAAAACATGTATTAAAAAAAAACTTGTGAAAAAGTTGGAACTTTGACCCCCAATATCTCCGTAACTGGAAGGTTCCCAGGTATAGCCTAGAATTAAAAAAAATATCGCAATGACGGGGAGAACAAGTGCTTTTCGGCTTCGTTAAGAGTCTGTTTACACTCTTTATAGTAGGGGGCGAGCCTTTTGCCATCAACCAAGCATATCTAGATACTGAAAAGAATCTGATGGAAAAACAAATTATCTCTTTGTTTTTTTTTTTTACTTTATGTTCCAACTAAAGATTGACCTGTTTAATATTAGCAATGCTTTATAATTGGATTGCTCTACAACGTAAAAGCGTCATCCTATTGATTTAATAACCTCCGAAAAATTAGGCGGCTTTGTTTAAATAAATTATTTACTAACATGCTATAATTATGTCACACGATATAATTATAACATTTTATATGTCAAGGCTTCGCTGTGCTACATGCAATGTCAAGTTGGTTAGTTACATGACATAGTTTAATTATAGTTTAATAATTACTGTCGGATACACGAGCTATTTCAGATTCGCCGTCAAAAAATTGGTTCATCATCTGCCTCGCCTTTTCCCAACTATGTAGAGGTCGGCTTCCAGTCTAACCGGCAGCTGAATACCAGTATTTTACATGGAGCGACTGACAACCTAGTCAGGAATGGGTAATACGATACCCCTTGGTTAGACTGGTTGTCAGACTTTTTTGGGCCACTGACTACCTAACGACTGTTAAAGATCTTTAAATGACAGCTGGGACCAACGGCTTAACGTTCTTTCCGAGGCACGGAGGAAACTCGGTATGTAATGGGTGGTCACGCATCCACAGACCAACCTAGGCAAGCACGGCTTAACCTAAAGATCGACCTGAGCGGCTGATATTATTTAACCACGAGCTCCTCGTTAACCGTAAAATTGGTTAACGGGTGCCATTTATGAATATTAATCACGAAAGCAAAGGATCACGAGATTAGTTCCTTTTATTTTGTGTCAAAATTAGCGAATAATTAATGGCTTGGATCAGACTCGCATGACACTAGAGAAATATGGTAAAAAAGGAGGCAACCGTAAGTGCATGTGATGGAAAGGGATGAGGAAAATGTGGTAAGGAAAGTTTTGGGTAAGATATAGATGGTTTTATGAGTAGAGAAAAACCAAATGATGGATGGACTATGTAAAGGATAAAATTGCTAGGCAGAAGGTGAATGCTGAGATGACGAGTAATAGAGAAGTATGTAGAAAGAAGACTCAATGAATTGGGATAAGGGCAGGAGAATAATGAGGGAAGGAGACAATTGTGGGTGAAACAAAGCTGATACTGATGATGAGGATAATACATGAAGTCTTCCTCAAAGCACAACTAAATTGTTCCTCGAAGCGCAACCATTAGTTGCGCTCACAAATCCAAATTGTTCAAATGGTTGCATTTTGAGGAATAATGTAGTTGCGCTTAGTTGGTTGCGCTTAAAAACAGTTGCGCTTTGAGGAATACCCCTAATAGATGAACATAATACGCTAGTTGTACAGTACCTTTTACTTATAACTTTCAAAACTAGCACAACTCTTCTCTGTCACTTACATACAATATTTGCTTAACCTACCAAATTCTAGTCCATCGTCAGAACAAAATTATCCCCATCATAAAAGACAAATCACCAGCCCATACAATATCCATTCAAAACACTAACTTTTGTGCCGTATCCTGAATGTGAAAATGCGCTTATATTGATAGTAATGAGTGGCTCGTGGCTAACAGGTTAATAGTTTACGGGTATTACCCCCATGGGCTAAGAAACAGATTTTGGGCATGTTGCACTATGTTGACGTGGATTTTGCCGCAAGGGTAGTTGTTAGAAGGTTACCTGATGTGACATTGCATACTAACATCGTTACATTTAACTGCGAGGTCAGTCTTTGAATTATTTTTTCAGGCCTTGAGGACTAACAAAGTGCTATTTTTTCAGGGTTTATTACGTTAAGTTTAAACAAGGCACACGATTTTATACTTCTAGACCACTGTCAACATACATATTTAGGTTTACGCAGTACATTAGCATGTTTCCTCATATTGATTTTAGGATCATTGTTACGATAATTAAAGGTAAATGCAGCATCTTTACAAGTTCTTTTTATTTATCTGTTTCAGGTTTTTTTTTTGTTTTAAATCAAATGTTATAGTGTAAATATATAAAAAAATGCAACTAAGCATTAATTACACTTCGTTTCACAATATTTTAAAAGAGTTTATTACAAAATACTTTTCAAACGGGTTCGCTATTACCGGAGTATTCCTCAAAGCGCAGTTATTTTTGAGCGCAACCAATTAAGCGCAACTAAATTATTCATCAAAGAGCAACCATTAGTTGCGCTCACAACTTCAAATTGTTCAAATGGTTGCGCTACGAGGAATAATTTAGTTGCACTTACAAATATGTAGTTGCGCTTTGAGGAATACCCCCTATTACCAAACACAACGATTACCAAGTATTTATACTTGGATCCATTTACGACATAAGCACAAAGCATTACTCTCTCAAATGTAAGCATGCCTTTATAGTACAATTTTCTTTCTTTATTAGGGACGAAATTTGCTTTAGCCTCACCTAATATCATCAATAATACTTGTAAATGGACTACGGGGTGTGTTTTGACTACGTATAAAGTAATACTCATTAATTTCTATGCGGCATGCGATATAAGATTTTAGGAGAATGGGGGAAGGTCGGAATATGGTACAAATAGGGTATTTGTAGGGTTTTGCGTCGGGAGTTATGGTTTATTGATATCTTTGCAAGTTGTGGCTAAACGCAAGCAATCAGTTATTATGTGTGTAGAAAACACAGAGCATAGATTTGAAGAAGCATCATCTATTAAGCCTCAATTGTATCTTGTAAGTCAAACTCATAAGCATTTATTTCAATTAGACCATTACCATTTGAATGTCAGAAAAATAAAGAAGGCTTAGCTACAGTGACAGACACAAGGTATAATAGCTTGTGAAGGTACTCTAGTTGCCCATTCGAAAGTATAGATCTCTATGGAGAACAACGGGCAAGGAACTCCATGGACACTCTTTTCAACCAAAATATTATTACAAAATCTTGGTTACATCATTGATGTTGAGTTTATAATGTACCTTTTATTTTTCGTTCAACAAATCTTGAGTGGTGGGTTGTAAGTCGGTAGATACATAAGTCATAAATATTTTGATTGGTTATGTCAGATCTCTTATATTTCTTTATGAAGGGACGACTGATTTTGTAGTGATTCTGAAAAACCCTTTCAGAATACATCCAGGAACACAGTAAACTTTCTCTCAAAAACATAAACAATGAAGTCTTTTAAGAGCAGAGGAGAGGAGGAGGGAGAGGGATTCTCTTAAAATAGGTACTTAATTGTTTATTTGAAACCTACCTTTTGGAAGTCGAAAACAATTCAATGATTGTAAAATTAACTAACTAAACTTTTTTTGTTTGAAATTAGTTTTAGATACTGTAAATTTTCCAAGTTCTTCGAATTATAAGGTCGACTTATTCTTAGTTACGCGATTATAAATAGTCGTTCTCGCAATTTCTTTAGCACCTTAATATTGACTTCATAAAACGACTAGGTTCTGCGTCTCCATAAATGAACCCTAAGCCTACCTGTGTGAGCCCTTTTTTTATTATTTCATGTTTTTTTTTTCGAATGGGAATTCATCCCTGACAGTCCCTTCCGCTCCGCCCAGAGCGGAAGGGAGTGTCAGACTTGTACTGATTAAAACCCATGCATGTTCCTTCCTAACCCTTTGTGTTCCAGGGCTGCTGAATCTCTTTCGAACAGTTTCGTAGCCCTGGCAGTCCCTGTGTGAGCCCTTAGGTTATATGTCCTGGGTTAGGATATAGTATACTTTTTATCCTGGCAGTACTTGCCCGTGGAAATAATTTCCAAAATCCTTGTGGGCAAAGCTGCGGGCAAAAGCCAGTCCACAGGCAACTACTTACAATGTATTGTAAACTGATATCATGTCACTAAGGTCGTTAATACTGTGTACTTCCAAGCTCTCATCTGCACAACAAGACGCAGTGATGATATATTGCTGACAAGCTTGTGTTTATTACATCTGACATAAGCTAGTTATCGCTCAGACTAAGACTAATTCTAGCCTTAATATGATCCGTATACATCATCCAAGGTACGGTATGGTTTCGGTAAGGAGACTTTTGACAAAATATTGCAAATCAATTTCAAGTAGTAGAGGAAGGCCAAAGAAAAGATGGATGGATTGCTTGAGGAATGATAAGAAAGAGAAAGGAGTAAATGGACGTCTGACAGGGGAGAATGAAAGAAGAAAACATGTTGCGCCGAAACTAAGTAGAATGTCACAAGGGCAGGCAGATGATGATTTAGTTTCACAATATTATAGAAATAAGACATTTAGTATTACCCCAGTATTAACTGGCTTTTCAGTCGCTCCACTATATTGTATTCAGCTGCATTTGGTAAGACTGGAAGCCGAGCCCAACATAGGTGGAAACAGGCTTGACAGATCATCTATGTAGACGTAGCAAATACGATGTTACTAGTTATTTTCAATCATCGATGCTTTCTTAGCATTCAAAGATTTCCAGTGCAAGAAACCAAAGTGTCACAAAGCATGAATCTAACCCCTTTTTTTTGGATGGGAAATCATCAAATGACTTCTCCCGCTGTGGGCAGAGCGAAGGGGAGTGTCAGACTTGTACTGACTAAAACCCATCTATGTTCCTTCCTTGCCCTTTGTGTTCCAGGGCCGCGGTATCTCATTCGAACAGTCCCGCACACATAAATCTAACCTACACCTACAGTGTATGTGCGGTGTTGAGGATCTAGTTTTTAGATTATTATTTTGTCAAAAAACTGGTTTTCCATCTGAATTGAGTTCAATAAAACTGGGGTTGTGTTTTGCACAATACAAATAGCCTTAGATGTAGTTAGTTTTTTTTAGTACCATCGATTCCAATATTCCACCACAAATTATAGCATACAGATCTTTTTAATGCCACAAAAAAACAATAATTAAAAAAAAGGTGTGTGTGTGTGTACACGCGTTAGAAGTTATACTTTTTTGGCGTCTGAAGAAAAATTTAAAAAAACAAAACTGCAGTAAATATCGAAGAAAAATGTTAAAATCAATCAAAACAGTATAGGTATACAGTAAGTACTGTATATTCAGTTTCCTTACTTATAAGTTAAGTTAGTCATTTAAAGAAATATATATTATTAATTCTATTCTGCAGTCAACTTCATCATGTCATTTTTTTGGGACTACGTGCGCGCGCAGTTCATAAATTCACTCTCATCCAAACGCGCCAAAAGAAGTATAACTTCAAAAATAACACTTATATGAATGCAGGACATTAAACAGTAATCCATGGGTAGAACACCACTGATTGAATGTTTCAATGCTCACTACGACACGCAACCCACTAAAAGCGGGTAATATGAGTCATACTGTCTTACAGAGTATGTAAACATACTCTGTAGTGCATGGGTGTAAAAAAGACTTAACATAACTGAAAGACGCTTATTCTCCCCGTCATTGCGATCATTTTTTTGTTCTTGGCCATACCTTCTAGTTATAGAGATATTGGAGGTCAAGTTCCAACGTTTTCAATTTTTTTATTTAGATGCAAATATTTATTTTTATGGAAGAGACCTAACACTCATCATTGGGTGGCCAAGGGTTGAAGAAGAGAGAGAGAGAGATTTATTTTTATTACTTTAAATGCCTCCATGACCCCTGGACTATTGAATGGATTTATCAGCACAATGTTATGTTACTCTTTAACGCAAAAACTACTAAACGGATTTTACTTTTATCCTGGTCATAGGATACTTTTTATCCCAGTAGTATGTTCCCGTGGGTCAATTTCTGACCCCCACGCTTTTACCCAGTGTGTCACACCCCAGGTAAAAGCTTATTGTATCGTTACTTTCTTGGCAATATGGCTAATGATTGACACACATACATACCCATGTCAATATTGGATCTCAACGTACATGCAATTACGACTTAAATCTCCGACGTTTCTGATTACAGGTAGGTACATATATGTTGTATAGACAGTTGTTATTTGAATTACAAACATAAGCGACGTCGGTTCATTCACGGTGATACATTTTACATTACTCTTTATATAAACGCCTGAAGCTTCCAATGATAAATATAGGTCTATTTCACAAGCGACTTCGAAGAATTTGTAAATAGATATTGCTTCAGGTTCTTTAATCTAGCCGATTTAAGACTGAGCTAACACTGTCACTTGTATAGACTTTTGAAATTCGCGAGGAAAAAACAGTCAAACAGAAAAAAAGGCATTTATTCAAATTAGACTGATATTCAGCATTTTTTGAACGTCAAAATTTACAAGAGACAGTTCCCCAAAACGCCCGCTCTTCGACAAGTGTTTTAGAAGTGGCGGAACAAACTCCCTAGGAACACATCTTGTGTTAAGTTAGAAGAACCAGATTCTATACAATACAACGCAACGCACAGCCCAAACTCTTGGATCTACAAGCATACAGTGTTGTAAAAAAAATCCAGGGTACTTTTAAATATTAATTCCTTAGTAAAACATTATAGGGAGGTATATCGTCGTTTTTACCGTAGGGAAATCCAGTAGGTGGTTTGCTAGTATCCTATTTTGACGTAAGACTAAATTATTTAAATCGATACTTAGAATGTAATCGTGTGTCATTTGTTTTGTTCTTACACACTCCTGCCACAAATTCTAGAAGCCTATTCCAATTTAGATCAAATCTTGTGTCAATTTCTACGATTGGCTGTTGATGTTTTCGACAGCCAATCACATCAACTCACATGAGTTTTGAGAGCTAGCTTGTTGTTTAGACATTTAATCAGGCTGAAGGCTACGTGGCTCAGAAATCTAATAGATAATCTGATTACTGTTTACGTTTGATTCGTCAATGTCTCATTGCTGTGGGCGGACGCAACAATTGGTACTGTTTGAATGTTGTTGCGTTTATTATTATTTGTAATCAGTTTTTGGATTCTGAATAAAAGACTTTGATACTGATCTTGTGGTGAGCAAACGACATGCAAGAATAATTAAGAAATAGCTTTAAAAATAAAACAATTTAATGCTACTAATAGTTAGTTAGGTTAGACTAATTTTAACTTGGTAGCTCGATATCTGTGCGTAACGTGACTATATATTATTCATTTCAATAAAGTCCTTTGGGTAGACAGGGTATTTGTATCGTATTTTTTAAATGTTGCCCCACACTAATAAATTCTGTTATATCAAGGGTGCATTAACAAACATTTTAATTCTCTTATACAAATAGCCAGACCCGGTACAACTATTTATACATATATAGGTCGTGAATATTTGTTCCGTGCGGGTATTGAACCCGCGACACGCGGCGGAGCAGCCATCCCTTAGCCGCTGCACCAACCGTGCCGTCAATTTGTAATTTGCTTAAGTTCCTTTATTTTTTCCGACGTTATTTCACGCGTGAAACTTGAAAGTTGGTTGTATTATATGTTGTATGACAGGGCATCACATACCTGCAATGGCATTTTGTTAAAAGGCCGTTTAGACTATCCTATAAAGGCTGTAAACAGACTCTTAACGAAGCCGAAAGGTAATAGTTCTCCCCGTCATTGCGATCATTTTTTTGTTCTAGACCATACCTGGGAACCTTCTAGTTACGGAAATATTGGGGGTCAAAGTTCCAACTTTTTCACAAGTTTTTTTTTAAATACATGTTATTAATGTATGATTTTTACTTTAAACACCTCCAGGACCGTCTTACTATTCAATCCATCCATCAGCACAATGTTTTGAGTGCGCTACATTGAGTCCTACATGAAAACGGGATTTTTCAGCCCAAAAAAAAAGTCGTTTCCCAGCACTAATTTTTGCGTAAAGTTACTTAGTTTGATGTACATAATGCTTGGTTGACGGCTTCGTGAAGACTCTGTTTACATCCTGTATGGTCTCGTCGCGGGTATACTGAATTATTTGCATCTGAAATTGTAAAATTAGCCTTCTAGTTTTCGTCTATTTTGTGTTAGTTAAAGGAGCGTGTGTCTGTCTTGATGTCACAAAACTTTGAAGCCGCATCTCGCTGAACAAAGCTGTGAGTTTGAATTTAGTACCCTTCTAAATATATATTTCTTTATGTTTTCTCTCTCCTTTTTAGGGTTCCTTACCCAAAGGGTAAAAACGGGACCCTATTACTAAGACTTTGCTGTCTGTCCGTCCGTCTGTCTGTCAATTTTCACGGATGATGTATTTCTACTGCCGCTATAACAACAAATAATAAAAATATAAATTATTTAATGATTAAAGGGGCTCCCATACAAGAAACATGTTTTTTTCGGTTTATGGTACGGAACCTTTCGTGCGCGGGTCGGACTCGCACTTGGCCAGTTTTCTCTATAGACCTGAGGGCTTTCCTCTTCAGTGGCACATTTTATGCGTGGTACAGTATTAATACCTACACACACTACGAAACTCCGAATGTTTAGAACCTTCAATCCACTATTATGAGATGAAACTAGAGATACATTCTATTTTAATGTTCTCAAAATCAAACAAGCATGTACCTATGTATATAATCCAAACACACATTAAGCAAAGATGTAAATAAATTAATTATTCCTTCTATACACACACTACATCAAAAGCTTTCTCGCATATCACAATATTTAGGTTAATCCAACATACTTTGGATGACAACCAAGTACATTGGGTATACCGTTGATTTTATGAGAATCGTGGAATATCACCTAAACGAGATATATTTTGGAGTGACATTATAATTTTGTGAATAATTTTGGTATGGAAACAATGGAATTTGGCTTCGTTTATATTATTCAAATTTTACCGCAAATTTTGTTTTGTTTGGTATGGAAGATTCTGTTTATTGTTTTGTTTGCCGTATGTTTGTCATTTGAGTTTCAAAGAAAATGAGGAAGTTGTTTTGTCAAAATTTCTATGGTTTACAATGTCGATCTAACTGGCTTTGTAGGAAATATTTGCTCAAATAATAAGTGTAATTGTCATTATAATAAGAAGCATTAAGTAACGAAGAAAGAAAAAGAAATAAAATACGTTTAGATTATAAACTGGGGTATTCCTCAAAGCGCAACTATTTTTAAGCGAAACCAACTAAGCGCAACTAAATTATTCCTCGAAGCGCAACCATTAGTTGCGCTCACAAATTCAAATTGTTCAAATGGTTGCGCTTCGAGGAATAATTTAGTTGCACTTAGTTGGTTGCGCTTAAAAACAGTTGCATTTTGAGGAATACCCCTATAAACTGGTTCCTATTATGATTGCGTTAATGGAACACAGGTTATCCTTCTGAGAGAAGGATTAGACATGAAACAAGCAAACGTTCTTATAACCGCATTATGTTTTCCTTAATTCTTTTGAAATTACTCTCGCAAGATTGACATGAAAAAAATCGTAAACGTATGACGGACCGACTATGTCTGGGTAGGTACCTTAAACCATGTAATGAAAAAATGAAACTGCCTGTAATGTCTCACCAAAGCTATAATCCATGCAGATTCAGATTCAACCCTTCTTTTGAAAAACTCATAATCGGAAAATAGGCCATTTCATTCGACCGCAATATTCCAACTGATGAAAGTCGTAAAACAGCGAATCAGTTGTTTTTCCGACTGGAAGAATCCACTGAGAGGTGACTATTGTTCGCGGAGGATGAGTTCACAAAATGCACTGTATTGCACAGTTTATGATACCTGGGAGTTAATCATGGAATATAATGCGTTGGTGGTAAACTTTTACGGGGTACTTTCATTCCAAATTGTTTATTAATGAATGGTGGGCAATAATACAATAATAGAATGCTATTTAATTTTGCTAGTCAATTTGACAAGAACACTTATTTGTTTATCGAGGACATTATTATTCATGAAAACGATCATATTTTAAAGATCAAAACGTTGTAGGTACTATTGTGTGATTTCCAGGTAAAGTAAACAAATGATAATTATACAATACGCACTTCGCACATAAATCCGAAAAATCAGCGGTGCGTGCCTTGGGTCGAACTCGTAACCTATGACTTGGCAGACCGACGGTCACACCACAAGGCTAACACTGCTATTATTACTAGAGTTAGAAATGACATAAACGAAAGAATTGTAAGTTAACGTACATACACAACAAGAGTGGGAATTTTCTAAACGTCTTCCAAAACGATAAAATTCAGCAATGGACGTTTGCAATTTAAAATAATGAAGACAAAAATAATTCAGAAAAAAAAAATGTTATTCTTTTTACAACGTTAAACAACGTTGCTTACGAGCCAAGCAAACTTAAGTCCTGAACTAGGAAAATGCTAGCATTTGCAAAATAACAACAGTGACGTGGCCGGACTAGGTAAAAGACGCGTTTAAACTTCCACTCAAACAATCTAAACAGGGCACAAGAACTAGCTACTTGCTTAAGCTATTAGTCGCTTCCAGGAAAATGAAATATGCGGTGCGGTAATAGACCAACAGTTGAGGTAAGCAAGTGACCGTAAATTCAAACCCCACCCGTTCTTTTATTGACTTGAATCCACTCCTATTGTTGGCTAAGTAGCTAGTTTGCATAGTTTTATTCTCAACTAAAACGGTCTTTTCTATCGGATAAATAGTGAACTTTACCAATCCAGAAAATGGTCTCTCTGTGTACCAAGTTTCATCTCAATCCGTTTAGTCATTTAATTATGAGTAGGTAATTTAGTAATAAATATCTTCAGAAAGTTTTATGTGGATGCATAAAACTTTCTCTGTTAACTGTCAACAAGTGAACTGACAACAACCAGTTTTACCAAGGAATATCGTATTATCCAGTACCAATTTGGTTGTGGAGGTCATATAGGCAGTCGCTCCATGTAAAATACTGGTATTCAGCTGCATCCGGTTAGACTGGAAGCTGACCCCATTTTAGTTGGGAAAAGGCTAGATGACCATCAGAAACGTTTATAATAAGATTTAACTTAAAAATAATTTGTAGGAATGGGAAAGACATATAACTAGACTAGCTTTTGCCCACGACTTCGCCCGCGTGGCTACCTCCCTGGCCAATTTTAGGTTTGTAGCACAAATAATGAAGGACTTTCATACAAACTTGCGAGAGCCCTTAGATTTCCTGCGCCTTGTCGCAAAATCCTTTCTTAGCGGACGTCTACTAACTATAAACTACCTCCCTGCCAAATTTTATCTTTATATGTCAAGCGGTTTTCAATATCCCGTGATGACTGAGTGACCTTTCGTTTTTATTTATTTAGTGGAAGATAGATATCCTAGAAGAAAACGAGACTCACCAACCCCAAAGTAATATACGACGATGCCAAGAATTCAAACACTGAAATTGCAAATCTAAAATCATGTAAAATCTATTACGAAATTCTTTTTCCCCAAAACAAATCCAATATTAACACAGAGCTCCATTACAATCTTATTATCTACATCATATGAAAACATAAGGCGACTCCACAGTTTTTTGTTACCTCCGCTCACCTCGTCTTTATGCCGTGCCGAATACCAAAAAGGTTTTTAGTTGGCAGGCGTGCGTGTCGTCCGCATTGTCTGGTTGAGCTCGGCTGTCCGGTATACCTAACGTTGAATGTCATTTTCTTGTTTTTGAACCTTGTGGTCTGTGGTGCAAGTTGTGGGTGATGTTGTGATGGAAATTGTTTAGAATATAGTTTGATGCATTGTCTATCGTCGTAGTCGTGATGGATGACCATCCATTACATACCAAGTTTCATCCGTGCCTCGGAAAGCACGTTAAGCTGTTGGTCCCGGCTGTTATTTGTGGAACTTTGACAGTCCTTACAAGCAGTCAGTGGCCCGAAAGTTTAACAACGAGTTTTACCAAGGGGTTCCCAGTACTATCTGGGTTGTGGAGTTCAGCTGCATCCAGTCAGTCTGGAAACCCACCCAACATAGTTGGGAAAAGGCTAGGCCATGATTATGTGTTGACTATCGTCTATCAGTAAAAAGATCCACTCTATGTATAGGCCACTAGTCGTCTTGGTGAAGCCACCGTGTTAGACAATAGATGGATGACGGACGACCATGAACGCTTCTCGCGTTCAACTGATTCCCGCGAAACTAAACTATTTTAATGTAGGCTTGAAAATGTTTTCAGTTCTTAAGTACTTGGATACCCTCATAATAAAATTATTCTATGACTTACCACGACTGCAAAAAAACACTCACTCAGTGGTTAACGAGCAAAAGTTACGAAGAAATCGAAACAATCCTGCATACGATCACATAGTTCGTGATGTATCCCGCGAGTTATGTGGTCGTATGCAGGATAGACTGCAATGCACCGGCCACAAACACAGCACGCACACACACACACACACTACGCACACACATACACACCACGCCCACACACACCTCATGCGCACACTAATCTAAATTATTTTAATTAATAATTATAATGTTTTGAATTCTGATACTGATTTGAATTATAATGATCATTTTATTTTGATTATTTACTGTGATATTAATTTGAATTTTGATTCTTATTTCACTGTCTTTCTATTATTATTTAATTTAATTTTTATATTCATTTTTATTCAATTTTGATTCAATTTAAATGTTCATTAATATTTTGGTTTTGATTTTGAATTTGATTTTATTGTTTAATTTCTAGTTTATGTATTGTTAAAGTAAACCGGAAGAGCGGATGTACCTAATACAAGCAATTTTTTGCTTAAAAGGTACTTCCTATCATTTGTTTGTTATTTACATAAGTCTTAAGATTTTTTTTTTTCATAATTTTGTTAGTTTAGCCGTGAAGATGCGGCCGATTGGATGCGGCCGAAACATCCGAAAATTGTTTAATAAAAACTGTGAAGAAAAAGTAAATACTGCTGTTTTAATGTTTCTTGTGAGTGTGTCAGTGGCAATCTAGACGGAGCCTGATTAGAAGTGGTTATAACCAGGTCGGCAGACTATAAAGGTTATGATCTAATAAAAAGAGGTAATTTTCCTTGCTAACCTAATACTCGCTAGAGTTTATAACTCAACAACTCACGTCCGGGTTCTCATGTTAAGGGATTTTGCCCGCTTACAACGTAACACTGTTTCATACAAGGATTTAAGCAGATAAACACAGGGATTGGGCCGAGTTCCGTTGGAAATGATATTTTTTTGACTGGTTTGTTATTTTTTTGGCAGTCCCCTGACCAGTCTTAATACTTCCATCAACCGCAAATCTTGCTACAACCAGTTTATAAAACGGGTTTGGTTCTTTTTTACGTGTAACAAAGAGATATTTGTGTTTTTCTATAATGGAATTAGGGCTTCCAGTGCGTGAAGTAAATAGGTTTTCGTTAATAGAATATGAAGTAGGTACTATCCATAGATACAGACACATAATACACATATGTATTATGTGCCTGCACGTACTTAATATACGTGTCACAAGCAATATCTTTTATAATATTGAATGTAAATAGGTTCACGGCGTATTATGTACATGATACCTCGATGCTGGCAGACGAGTACAAGTGAAAGAATAATTTAATCTCATAAAGGGTAATATGTATTATGAATTTGAAAGGTTAGGTTTAATAAAAGAGCCTTTTTTTTTGTTCGGATAGCTAGCCCATTACTCACCGTCCACAGGTCCGCGTCTTCGGTAGCCGGAAGCCACCATGTGACCCCCAACGCCCGGGGCGTCTCCCGCGGCGGCTGGGACGGGAGGTTCTGTCCCTTTCACGCTCCGCCACCTCCTTCGCTAGCATGACTGCTTCGCAGTAGGAGGTGACGGCGGCCCATTCCCTCTCGCTCTGGACCATGGATTGAACCAGGGTTAATAAAAGACCCTGCATTGGTGACTATTACCTATCTGACCTCCACAACCCAGTTGCTCAAAAAGTAAATTCTAGAAAGGCTAATAAATACTTGCTTTTCTTTCCAGGCGTGGTTACATCACCGGTAGCAGCTACAGTGACGCGGGTACCAGCGATCGTCGGCGGCGAAGCAGACATGCCGTGTGACATCAGGCCTCCGATGCACAACGACAGTCTACTGCTCGTCGTATGGTACCGAGATGATAATCCTGTGTACAGGTAAGTGGGTTTATCAAAACTTACATGTGGAGTCTAGAATTGTGCCCAGTTGTTGGCAATAGGCTCGCCCCCTATTACATGGGACTGAAACATAACTGATGAAATGTGGGTGTACACCTCTGCCTAATCCTACGGGGATTACAGACGTGATGTTATGTTGATGAGCCTATGTCAGTCCACTGCTGGACTTATGCCTATCTGAAACTCCACCACGACACCCTATCCTCAACCTTCTGCATCTAGCCTTTTTTGTTTGAGCGAAGAGTCTTCCTCCCGGACCCACTCCACTGCTTCCTTCTGTGAAATCACTTCCTCGCTGAAGGATTCTGCATCAAGCCTGCCTAGCCTCCTTCCAAGGTCGTCACTCCTTCGACCATCGACCGACGATTGAGTGGCGCCCCACGCTATTTTTACTTCTTCGTATACGTCGATAGACTCATAAACTAATATTATAAATTCAAATAATACCCGACCAGTTTATTGCCACCTGCACAGCTCTGACATTGGCTTCATTAAAATCCTGGAAGGTGCAGGTGGCTGTGCAGGATGGACAAGAGAGGAGGTGGGGCATATCCTGCAGAGGGACCCCACACTGACATTGTCTTTGGGACGGGTCGATGATACCCCATTAGACCAGATTATTTCTGCAGCAGCCAACCGGCTGTTCTTACTGATACACGGTCTTCACTCTACTACACACTTGCTCTATCAACTAAAGTTAAATTAAAAACCTATTTAACAAATTCTATTCTAAACTAATAATCGAGCTCGGATGCTCGGAACTTATTAGTGTGTTAAAAAGTTTATTCCACAATAAACAATGGCGAGTTGTTTGTTTTGTCATCGAAATTGGACATTCAATTGTTTTCCAATTCCATCCAAGCATAGAGTGTTAATTACAATTATTGTTTTCCGATCTAAAAACATAGACTGCTAAATTACCAGTTTGATATTTCCACTCTCAAAGTAAATTTATATTATGCTGATAGGTAGGTAAGTATCAATTACTAAGTAACTCGTTTGCAATTTTCCAAGAAGAATGGTTCGAGGTAATAAATTGATTCTTAAAAGGCTGTCTTTTCTTTAAGTGGGTAGTAATAATGTTGTCAAAGGTACAGTTACAATTTTACTCGCTGATATTGTGGAATTGTTAAAATAGATTAGATGTTTTTATTTATGCGATTGTAAATATTACAAATAAATAAATAATTTCTCTATCAAGAACAATTTATCGGTTCTGACTGATTTAAAACATTATACACATTGTTTATTGTACGGTGAGGAAAATGGGTTTTTTATAACAAAGATATCCCAAGACAAGATTGTTACAGCCAACTCTTCACAGATAGAAGACCTGTGTCGGAGCAGTTACATTGTAGACTCATCAGGCATACCTTTATGTGATTTCATGAGTACAAACGTACTTAATCCAAGATCCTAAACTAAGATGGATGCTCAAAATACCATCAATCCACCATTTATGACCCTTAAAATGGTACCCAAGAGTAAAACTATTCGAATCCTGTAAAACACATGGCTCTTAAAACCATTACCAAAAACACCTCGGTTCAGTCGTTTAGGAGACAAATGCTGAAAGTTATTTAGACAAACTCTTACTAAACACATTACACTCCCATTCCGTTGGGGCTAATAATGATATTATCTAGCTACCGAGGGTGTAATTAAAACATTTATGTAGTACATAAAACGAAGTTTCTCAACGTCGAAGTTTCTAGTCTTGGAAACTGATACGAAGACATGGTTGGTGCTTTTCCTAATCAACTGATTTTACCAGAGTATTCGGGAAGAAGTGTTATGTTGGACAGGTGTAAGACTGTATGTGTATGTTACCAAGTTTACATTTCTCGAATAGGAAATGGTTGCTGTTGAACACACATAAATAAATATTACTTACTAGCGGTCGTCACGCGGTTCCACCCGCGTTTTTCCCGTTCCAAATAGTTCCAAATATAGCATATGTTAGTCGCTGATAATGTAGCTATCCATTACTGAAATAATTTCCCAAATCGGTCCAGTAGTTTATGAGTTTAGTCGTTACATACAAAAATACAAATCTTTACACTTTATAATATGAGTATAGAAGTTTAGATATAGATTACTGTTATAAATTCCAAAGTTTGAGAAGATGGATCTATTATATGTAGGTTAGTTATGTAAGTTTCACGAGGAGTTAATTACGAGTCGCTTACGCCAACACTCTTAGAAGACTATAACAGTATAATTATGAATTTAAAGGTTTTATGCGTTAAACAAGGGAATAAATAGAGTACCTACTTGTATGCGTTTAATCAGAAAGTATATATTAAAGTCTTGTAGTACCAACATACCAGGCTTTTTACCTTCATATTCGTAGTTGAATATTCTAACTTGTGATATTATAAATGCGTAAGTAAGTTTGTTTGTTTGTTTGTTACCTTTTCACGCCTAAACCACTGAACCAATCATCCTGAAATTTTGCATATAGGTTGTCAGGTGTACAGAACCGGACATAGGGTACCATTCATCCCAAAAAAAAGTATCGTTCCGAGGAAAACAACAATAATGTTCATATAGTAATAGACGGCGCCACGTGTACAACCCGAATTGATTGTGAAATTCTAATTCTACGCTAGCGAAGCCGCGGGCAAAAGCTAGTCTGTTCAAAAAGCACTTAGGTCTAGTGGTCGCAATCGCGACTGCTGAACATGAGGTCCAGGGCTCGATTCCCAAGTAAGGCAGTTTTATATTTGTTATTGTCTTTCTGAGGCAGAGGAAACTCGTTATTTAATGGGTGGTCACCCATCCACAGACCAACCTAGGCAAACGCGTCTTAATCTGACGACCAAACGGAGTGGCTGTTATTATTTAGCCACGAGCGGATAATTTTTTTTTTCAACACGTATCAATTATTTATAATACTAACTATATATACATTAATAATTAAAAACTATTAAATAAACTAAAATAAATAAACTAACAACAAACTATAAAAGGGCATCGAAAAACTGCTCCTCAACGCTGTCAGCTTGTAATGTGCTCAAGAGACTGGCGGCGTTGCCACGTCGTATGGCAACACTTAGCCTCTGGCCAAGGTAAAAGCCAGCCCTTGGGTCACGGGAAGCGTCAACTAGGCGTTTCGAAATTTCCATAAATAGTTACTTATTTAATTTGGTAAACAATTTATTTCCCTGACGAATACATACTAGTCTTTAATGTAATCCAAATATTTCGTTCCTGTTAGTTTTCCTTCACCCAATAAAAAGCCCTTTATGAACTCAATAAATCTAGAACATAAATGACACTGATATATTGCACCAGTCAACTTTACATGCTGTGAATGCAACAAATCCTCATTTACTGAAGATTTATAGTGTCAAATACCAGGGGAGCTATATGTGGTTGGCATTTTAATAACGTACCATGAATAATTTTTAACGTAAATCATGGATATTGAGCGTAACAACATTGTTTATTTTCATTGTTTTATATTGGATCACGTCTTGGCCTGAAAAACATGTTTATTAAAAGGAGTAAATTATAAATTACCCTTTTTTCTGAATTTATTATAGAAACGCGGCTTCGCATTAAAATATCTCGAGCGTTTCAATCGCTGAGTGTGCGCGTTGTACAACATTTTGGTTAGATGCGGTTGGTAAAATAATTTGGGGCGGTATGGAGAAGTAATAGAAGTTATATACATTAAGGACAAAAACAGTGCGTATTTTCTTAAAAATATGAATTTATGAGGGAACACGGTAGGTATTTCAAAAAAATTATCGCTGTCTCTCTCTGCGAGCGTGATTTCGACATTGGTGCGATAAAGATAGTAAAATGTCATAATTCGAGGTTTGGCTCTCGACTGTTTCCTCCTCCAATATTCGACCAATTTAAAAGATATTTCATAAACTGAATAAGAAGGATATAAACTGTGTCTCTATGTTTTTAGTTTTTCATGAATAGTTGTCAAATTTTTACAATAGGCCTTTGTTGACAGGCGATCTAAATAGGCAATTTTGAGCATTTTGTAAAGGTTCTAGTGCTTATGCAGATTATGTATCTTCAAAAAGGAAGACATAGGGACATAGAAAAGGTTGGTATTTATTTAACTGTAAAAAATCATAGCTTTAAAGTCATAAATCAGAAAGAAAACAGGCGAGAGCGTTTGTATGGAAAAAAGATCACCCACATTTCCTCTTAATATCCATTTTAATATAAAACGCGTATGCCTATGCGCAAGTTCGAGTGAACCGGTTTCTTCTAGGCGAGCGTGCTAGACCTAGGCCGCATCATTTCTTTACATCATTTGGTACTTACAAGTTTTCACGAAAATCTAAATTTGCCCATATCTTTTTATCGTGTTGACCCAGGACCTCGATTTTTTATACAACTAATAGGGACTATATAATAGACCTCGGTATTTGGTATAAATATCAACTTGCGAGGTCCGCCCGTTCCTAAGAAAATCGGTGGTGACACACGGACAGACAGACAGACAGACAAGACAGTGATCTTATAAGGGTTCTTTTTTTACTTTTTGATGTACGCAATCCTAAAAAAGGTATAGTACTCTATCTTGGTTCCTTATCATTCCTGATTGGTATTAATATTCTCATAATTTCACCTCAGCATATTGATAAGCTACCCACAAAAGTTATTAAGTCAACAACCTACCTTCTTGAATACGTGCAAAAACTGACAAGAAGGATGTACTTGACATTCGATATTAATACTAAAATAATATAAGCAGGGCTACTTTTAGAAAACTGGGTCTTTATAATAAGCTTAACCGCCTACGCAAATCTGAAAGTTATGTTAAAGGGTTCTTGAATAACAAATAATTTAATATTATGTTCATAGACTGCCTATAGGCACGTTTGACATTGAAAAAGTTAACAATCACCTTTTTTTCTGTATACTAGCGATAAGCCCTTGCTTCGTGAAATTTTTACGACCGGAGAAGACATCAGGATATTTGTATTAAAAGTTGGTTTGTTGTGATTTAATTCTAGATATTAAAGAGATTTTAAACAAAGTCGTTCTTGCGGTTTGTACGCTTACATCTTTTAAACTACGTTACGGATTTTAATGCAGTTTTCATCATAGATAGAGTGATTCAAGAGAAAGGTTTATATTTAATATTGCACCTGTACGAAGCCGGGGCGGATCGTTAGTTCTATATAATACTTAGAATTTTATATGTGTCGACATACAAATTCTGGAAAAAATGAAACCCGCAACAGAATCCGATTCGCAATTTTGAAGAACAATTGCAATCACATTGGAAGACACGAAAGTTTTGTTTTATATGTACTATTTATAGACAGGTATATAGATTACCCACCTGCCTAAAAATTGAAGCTAAAAAGCTTTCTTCTCTTCCAAATTTTGGACGAGTTACGACAGCCGTAGCCCGTATCCATTACATAAGTAATAGTAGTAGTCAGATATAAATAAACTGTCGGCTATAAAGGTATTATAACAAGATTATTCCTGTTATCGCTCACCTAGTAATATATTGGCACATCTACGTTTTTTATATTTTACAGAAAGAAGATCAAAGATTTTATAAATGTTTAAAATTAATTTATGGGTTCATTTTACGTTTTTTTACAGATTTTATGAGTTTATTAAAAAATAATTATAATATAATTATAATTAAGTAATTACTTGTAACAAATTAATTTTAAACATTAATAAAATCTTTGATCTTCGTTTCTGTAAAATATGAAAAACGTAGATGTGCCGATATATCACCTAGTAATATATCGGCACATCAGCGTTATAATATATAGTGCCTTCGTTACTTAGCATTATCATATATCGTGGCTAAATAATGACAACTGCACGGGTCGAACTTCATGGTTAAGCAAAGCTTGCCAAGGTAGTTTCGTGGATGGGTGACCATTCGTTACATACTGAGTTTCCCCCGTTATGTAGATTTTTGACAGTCATCAGTGACCCAAAAGGGTATCGTATTACCTCTCCCTCCTCCATCATGCGCAGGGTACGCGTCAGCCCCAACAGCATCCTAGGCACTATAGCGCACAGGTGGGATAGTCCCATACTGGGGCATTAGGTACGCCAACGTACCACTGTGGCGTAAACTAAATAGTTATCTTGTTTTTCTGGTAGATTTTACTTACATCTACTAGAAATCTAACACTAGTTTCAACAAGTTAACATGTGTTATATATACTTACCAAAGCGACTTAATTATGGTCTGAAATAAAATAATTTTATTTATTAAAAGCTACTACCTACCTTCTTAAATTAAAAACAATGGTTTAAAAGTACAAAAAAAACGATTAAGCTACATTTCACCGCCGTCTTTTTTTTCAAACTTTCAGTAAACACTAAGAAATTATTTCACGACCTTACAACAGCTTCACAAACTCAAGAAAATTAATACAGCAAGCTAATAAAGTGAGCATTTAACTCGCCCCAGTTACAAGATCAATACCTGCAATGGAACATAACAGTCAAACAAAAGCGAAGTACAATTAGCTACTGCACAGAACGAACGATCAACTTTCCAGCTACCGCCAATTTCTGCGCACGAATTTTCGAAGTCACCGACAGACGGACAAAACTTCTCTTACAATTCAGTAAAAGCGATTCTGTAATTAAAAATTCTAATTAATCTGTCTCTGGCGTTTTTGGATGAACGATTCAACTGCAGGTGATGAAGGTATTTCGGTATAATCGTTTGGTACAATTAAATGCAAATAGGTCTGAGAAAGCAGGTCGGGAATCTGTTTTAACTAGTTTTTGAATCGTAAAGGAATCTAGGTGAACGAGTTCGCTGTACCAATTTGGTGCTGCTTTATTATTCGGTACCTCGAAAGATTGAGAGCAGCGGTGGCCCAGAGGTAGCGACCTCGACTTACGAACAGTAAGTCGTGGATTCGAACCCAGGCAGGCGCATACATTCGTGTAATTTATTTCATCACCGCTGCTCTCAAAAACGGTGAAGCAAAACATCGTGAGGAAACCAGCATATCCTAGAACCACAAATTCGAAGACATGTGACATCTACCAATCCGCACTGGGTCGGCGTGGTGGATTATAGCCCAATCCCTCTCATAGAGAGGAGGCCTGTGTCCCAGCAGTGGGAACATTATAGGCTGATGATAATGATGATGATGACCTGAAAAGATTTGCTGAATTCAATTGTAAGTTTGGCTCAAGACTAAAAGTCTTGCGTATCCTGTTGTTTGTTCATTACAGGTACTAGTGGACACTATACTAAGGACACCAAACTTGTGGTTCGGTTCTACGTAAACACAATTGAGCCCTCGACACACTGACAAGAATACTTAATAGTACATACTCCAAAGACTGATCTAGTATAAGCATTATCTTCCTGCCATTGTTCTATTCTACTTGGATTTGGCGCAACACGTTTTCTTCTTCCATTCTTCCTTGACGGATACTATACTAATCGAGTATCGAGAACCCTTAAAACATTTCTTC
Source organism: Lycophotia porphyrea (assembly GCA_950005105.1). Lineage (NCBI taxonomy): Eukaryota > Metazoa > Arthropoda > Insecta > Lepidoptera > Noctuidae > Lycophotia > Lycophotia porphyrea. The sequence goes on from OX465392.1 coordinate 2,594,739, forward strand.
AAAATTGTAAAAGCTGCAAGTGATTAAATACTTCAAACTGTTGCTTCGCCATTTACATGCAGAGGATACAGCCAGACATACTCATACATCTTTGTCAGAGAAGTTCCTGCCAATTCCTAAGGCTGGATTAACAAAACGCCTGCTAAGATCCATACCTATTCTTCTTCCATATTTATACATTTATACGCACGCCCGTTGCGAGTACTACACACCTGACCTTTCTGAAGACCATCACCAATAAACTTAGTCTACATCCTTCTAGGTTGATTTCTTGTCCCGTTACAACTCACATCTGTCTTGTAAGCCTCCTGTTATTCATTCTCTCGACATGACCAATTCGTTTTTTCTTCGCAGTGGCTGAGCGATTGACTGCGCTACGTGTCGCGGGTTCGATCCCCGCACGGAACAAATACTTGTATGGCCTACAGATAGTTGTTCCGGGTCTGGATGTTTGTGTAATATGTGAGGTTAAATGTTTGTTACTACCCACGATACAGGAGAAATTCTTAGTGTCGGACAACGTTTTCTTAAAAAAAAAAAACGGAACAAAAACAAAAATAGCACAATTTCTTTCCATTCGGTTTGTCGCTGAAACCAAAGAAATTCAATCCCTACAGACATTATAGCAAACAAATGCTTATTATCAGTTGAACACTAAAGGTGCCCTACATTTTCTAGACAAAAACCTATGCATACAAATCAAGTTGACAGCAGACAAAAAGCATTGTACCCACCTCACATTTGACCCTGAACACTTGAAATCTTCAACAAAAGCTCTTTAGGTCTTAAGTGAAGGGTAAGTGGGAATTTACCCAAATTCTAGCAAGACGGGGTAAAAAAATAAAGTGACTTTTTAGAGACCGTCGTTGCTCCTTTTGAATTTGACCTTGAAGAAAATATGCCCCTGGCTCCTGTTATTCTGAAAGGGTGAGGTTAGGGGTTAGGGCTGGTCATAAATCCTCGATGACTTAGTCGACGATAACACCATTTTGTTTAAAAACTATGAAGTAAATGTGATCTTAAAATTCAGTACAGCTGCGGTAGGTACTTAAAACACAATGTCACTTTCTATTCAAGGTCTGGGCTGGTTAAGTAGCTATAAGTTACAATTATCACGTCAGAACAATTTTAAAGACTGTGCAATATCTTTTTCTCAACGTCTTTGGTTAACGTTAGGTTCCAGTCTCATGTAGTCTGTATTAGTAAATGCGGAAACCCACCGCAGCCCACGCTGTGCACGGCCACGCGGCGCATTTTAGCTGCGTGGATTCATTTGTTTTACAACGTGGGTCTACGTTTCCACTGCAGTGCACGCTACGCACGCACAACTATGTACAACTGTGGAGTGCGTGGCCCACCGCGGCATAGTCAATAGTAGGTTAATATTCGTGTACAGCGTGTAGCGCGTGCACAGCGTGTATGGCGTTGATAGCATTGAGCTATTTGAGCGCCTGATTTATGCAATCCACGCGTGTACTTATGACGTCAATTGATGCATAGCGTGGCCGTGTTTTGCAGGAGAAACAATAACAGACATTTTCTTGCGAAGCGAAGCTTAACACACGTGCGTGCCTATCCGTGCGCCGCCGTGGGTATGCGCCTTTTAACTTCTCATTCGTGTGTGCGACCGATACCTACTTCTTTCTTATGTATCTACCATACACCTCTCTGCCTAACACGTGCAGGATTATACCTATTTTTTCTTACTATAAAATGGGCAAGCTCTTGATCACGATCACGCCTGATAGAAAGCGATGGATGAGGTCTATGATGAAGCGAACGAGCCTGTTCACTCTTGCTTTGAAGACGACTGTAACGATATTACGTTATTTATAAATTAAGTTATCTCTCTACTCAATAACTCAAGGATGCAGATGAACACCTAAACATCAGATAACATAACTGTAATCATTACAATCCGCAACGATTTTCATCACTTCACGTTCTCACAATTCAGAACAATCATCGCTCCTTTTGTTCAGAACGTCAATAAAAGCGCGTGTAAATGATGTGAGCCGTTGTTTTCTGTTTACACCAGTTTAACGCGTACAGCAAACACGAAGGGAAACGCGATCGTAAAGTTTTGCTCAGTCGCTGATACGATCAAATGGAGTTCCTTTGGTCTTGTGTTTAGGCTATTGAGGCATTTTACGAAATGTTTTTGGTAAGGATAATTGTTTAGTGGTCAGGCGATTTTAGTATTAAATGACACAGATCTTCATCTGAATCTCGGTTATTATTAAAGTTACCTTTTTAACGTTTTATGGAGGGCAAAAATAACCAGTAAATACGGTTTAGTAAAAAAAAAAACAACGGGTTGCACTCCGGGAGTGCTGACAGAAGTATAATCTTGAAACAACGCCATATAGCTTAAATATCAGTAATTTCAATAGCTTTCTGCGAGAACGAAAGATGTCGCTACCATGGAAAAAAAAACTTGAGACAACGCCATCTAGCTTAAACTACACGCACACTCGCGCAAGCGCCCTGCGCCGCCGATTCAATCTGACGATCTGACGCGAGTTTAACAGTTTTTACCCATCCCAAAAAGTACACAACACCGCTAAAGAAGTTTTCACTTCAAAAACTGACTGTTCCAAGGTATACTTCAATCATCGATCAGACAACATAGTGTAATCACAGAGCACTGCCCTCCGCCTCCGCATCCACTCGGCCCCAGCCACCTTTTTATAGATTTGAATTCACCTAGGCTAGCTAAGGGCGTCCCACATTGCGTTTAAACATACGCAGTCTGTTTTCTTCATCGGCCATCGCTCCTGCAACAAAAATGCCAATCCAGCTAACATGTAATTGAATCATCTCTTGTAAATATTTGAAAACTAAATAGTAAATCTGTTGATGTACCTACAGGCGCAATACGTTCACTCTTCTTCTTAGCGTATCGATGGCAAAAAGTCTAAATAGTATGTTTAGCCCAAAACTCAGCCACGCGAACCCCGCTCACTGATGCAGTAAATAAATCATCAAGAGCGCAGGTTATAGGGCATGCAGTGCAAAATGGAAGGTGGGTCATTGTTTGTGGGGCGACGCCGCATATGCACTTGAGGTCATACGTTCACTAGAAACTCAATATTTATAAATGCTTTTAAAAAATATCGTAAATAGCAAAAAAATTACGTAACAACTTTCCAAAAAAACCCAATACGGACCCAACACTGACTGTCAAACATTCCAAACCCATTTACTATATTAAGTGTAAAATTGAAAACTATAAAAGTCGAATGTATCAATAACGCAACCAATTACGCCAGTATCATCAATCAATACGCGCATAAAACGCTCGTAAAACGCCTGAAAATTGCCTTTTATTCTAAACATTAAGTCCAAGGTCATGCCTTAATGGTTTAGCCATTAATAAAGGGACAAACGTATCAATTTATAATTATACGTTGAATAAGTTAAACTCGTTTACTCTGTTACAGCTGTAAACCAGTATTTTACGTGGAGCGACTGCCTACCTGACCGCCACAACCCAGTTAGTACTGGATAATACGATACCCGTTTGTAAGACTGGTTGTCAGATATCAGGCCACTAACTACCTGTGACGAGTGTCAAAGATCTATAAATGACAGCCGGGACCAACAGATTAACCTGCTCTCCGAGGCACGGAGGACACTCGGCATGTAATGGGCGGTCACCCATCCACGGATCAACCTAAAAACCCGAGTGGCTGTTATTATTTAACCACAAGCTCCTTCTGTTATGTTCTAAAGATAATAATGTAATGTATAGCAGAAAAGTATTTACGTTACCCACTTCATTCGCATTTTCAAAGACGATTTTTTCGAATATGGATTAGGGAAGTCAGGTAAGAAAGAAACAATGGATTGAGAATGTCCTTCAAAATTCTTCAGATTGTGATTAAAAATGTATTTCAAAATCGAGTTGCTGCTTTGTATTTCTGAATGCTTGTAAAATCTATAATTATTATGGCAGTTGTTATTCAAGCGATTCGTTTTATGTGGTAAACTTTTTAAATTTTTGTTCAATCGTTTTTACTTTTTCTTTTTGTTTTTCGGATGGGAAATCATCAAATGACTTCTCCCGCTCTGGGCGGAGCGGAAGGGTGGGTCAGACTTGTACTGACTAAACCCATCCTTGTTTCTTCCTTGCCCTTTGTGTTCCAGGGCCATGGTATCTCTTGCAAATAGTCCCGCAGCCCATTGTTTCTACCCTTGTGCGAATAGTTATGAAGACTGCAAGTGGCCGCTGGTAATCACTCAATACAGTTCAGTTCTATAAAAGTTTTAGAATCACTTCATCCCGCCGGATAGAGGTTCTATTTGTGCGGTCTAATCTCAGGAACTACTGAACAGATTTTCATACAGTGGTCACCAATAAAAGGGGGATTACCTAAAAAGGTTAAGATAATTTTTCGTAAGAAAGCTACCTGAATGGTGATATTTAGAATTAATTGCCCTTTCATGGTGTGCACTGCGTAAATAATACAAGTTACACGAAAATAATGTACAGCCAGCGTCACGATGTGGTTTTAAGCTCTTGAAAGCACCTAGGTTCCCAACTGGGGTACCCAATTGATGCAGCCCACCGTACAAGTGAATTATTCTCTTAAAAAGTTCTAGAATAAAATGTGCGAGAGCATGTATGGTCACCTATCTACGAACCACACACCTCAGAAATCGTTGCTTAATTTCGGAGATCGACCTATAAGTGAGTTCAAACATACAAATTACTCAACCGTTCTTAGGAGCGTGTTTACCTTTACCGCCATCTTATAATGCATCAAAGAAAATACAGCCGCCTAGCCCGCCACACTAAATCTGAACACACAGATATCTGCTAAACCTGTGTCACATGACCACTCCCTCCAGAAGTCATAGGCAAAATAATAACTGCCGCTCGGGTCGATCTTTAGGTTAAGCCGTGCTTGCCTAGGTTGATCTGTGGATGGGTGACCACCCAATACATACCGAGTTCCCTCCGTGCCTCGGAGAGCACGTTAAGCCGTTGGTCCCGGCTGTCATTTGCACATCTTTGACAGTCGTTACAGGTAGTCAGTGGCCAAAAAAGTCTGACAACCAGTCTTACCAAGAGGTATCGCATTACCCAGTACTAACTGGGTTGTGGAGGTCAGATAGGCAGTCGCTCCATGTAAAATACTGGTATTCAGCTGCATCCGGTTAGACTGGAAGCCGACCCCAACATAGTTGGGAAAAGGCTAGGCAGATGATGATGCGAAGCCAGGGCAAGTCGCTAGTATTATAATAAAATTGAAAACTATACCTCGTTTGCGCTAGCAGCTATTAATTGACCTATTCAACCCGATAACAAAGTTTTGTTTTCGCGTTATTTCAAAGTCTAGTCTAGTATTTCACAAATACTAGAATAATATTTGGTAAATGTAGCGCTCACAAAATTCGAACTAAAGTCAAACTGTTCAAATGTTAATTAATCATTCAACTTCGTATCAATTTCAAGCATTTATAGCAGCTGAAATAACTCACTTGGAACTAGAACATAATTTTGAAACACAAGTTTGAAATAGTCCGAATGAAATGTAGTACAAACGTACATACATGTCAGCTCCATCTCTGCAACTCGCTGTCGTCAACCAACTGAACAAGCAACGTAACCGAAGTAATTCTCATCAACTTCCAACTTAAACGCAGCGTTGTCGTGGTAATGTTGACATGTGTAAATGCTCAATACACCATTGTCTGATGCGACGAGAAGCACCACTAGGGGAGTGGTCGTATGTACTAGGCGTTTAGTACGAGTTGACAACTAAATGCATGCCTAACGGGTGAAGCGATGCTCATATATAAGCGTTTATAATATTATATTGCGCTTGGATTTCATTTTATTTCATAGAAACACATATTGAACTCAAAAACGGTGAAGGAAAACATCGTGAGGAAACCGGTATGTCCTAGAACAAAAAATTCGAAGACATGTGACATCTACCAATCCGCACTGGGCCCGCGTGGTGGATTATAGCCCATTCCCTCTCATAGACAGGAGGCTTGTGTCCCAGCAGTGGGAACATTATAGGCTGATGATGATGACAAATTGAACGACTATGATATGACTTGGTCACGTTAGTTCATTTATTTGGCTGGACGCTTTGAAGTCTTTGCCTATGCTGGACAAAAACAACTCAAAGGGAGGGGGGGGAAACTTTTTATTTATGTGGTTTCTAGTGCAGCTTTTCTGATCGCTTAGTTTTTGAAATGCGATTGCCTCTATGTGTAATTAATCGACGACGGATTGTTGTTTGTATTTTATGTAGTTTTATATTAGTTTTTGGGGTTCTTTGGACCCGTATGCTGTTTAGTTTTGTTACCACAATTGTGTATGTTTTGAACTATGACAAGTTTTTGTTTGTGTTTACAATGCTAACAACAGCTTCACGACTATATACAGGGTGTAAACAGACTCTTCACGAAGCCGTCAACCAAGCATTATGTACATCAAACTAAGTAACTTTACGCAAAAATTAGTGCTGGGAAACGACTTTTTTTTGTTGGGCTTGTCATGTCTACTGTTCCAAATAAATAAAAATAGGAGGTAGACAGTACAATTAAATTTAATAAGATTAAGAGGGAAGTAAGTTAAAAAAATACAAGTCTGCTAAAAAACACACACCTATCTACACGCACTCAAGAACTGGGGTAATAGGTGGAGAAAGTACTTGCTGTTTTCCCAAAGGGGGTAGACCCTTGGAGCACCTGGTCCTGCGGCTCCACCGAACAGGCGTCAGGTCAGTCCTGGCTGTTTCGGTGGCAGGCGATCGCAGAACTAGGAGTGGAGTTCCCGGGCGAGTCCGTTTAGCGGAGCCCCGGGAAGCTTGAAGAGAACAGGAGTCCCCGGGCCAAACTCCGTTTAGGGGAGCCCCGGGATGGAGTTGCGACTTCCGCTTGGTGGAGGGACACGTCAGAGCGTCGGCGCCCTACCACTTGACACTTTCACTAGTCCACTTTTAGTGGGGTGGACTGCACTGTACTGGTCGCTACTGAAATCTCGTCGTAAACCAGTTTTAGTTCGTAAGCGGCGTCTTTTATAAGGAACTATTTTAGTGTTCCAGAACTATTTGCCTCGCTTTACGATTATATTTGTTGTAGCCACAATTCGTCTGACCAGCCAGGTATAGTTGGCCAAGACGTATAAAACCTCACAATCCAAGAGTGCGTTATGAATTTAAAAATTAACATTTAGTATTCTATTAGTCAGTATACAAACGTAATACAATATCAAATCTAGATTTAAACTAGCCAAATCAGTATAAATAATTTTTAGTAATAAATTCTAATACAACCTTCATTTAACAGGCCTTTATAGAAAAATATTAAGAAAGAATAGGTAGTAAGCTTGACAGATTGACGTTGCTTGTCATTAGTGAAAAATATTATTAAAAGTTTATAAAAGTGCTCAAATTACAATGTTAAACTGGAAATAAATGGATGAAATTGAATGGATAATGGATGCCGTGATTTATACCTACCTTTTGCTACCACAGAAGGCATATTTATGATAAAAATGAGACGAAGGACACATGGTCTGTAAATTGTACGTATATTTGTTCTTTAACGTATCTGCTTTATAGCAGAATACTATAGGCTGAGAAATCACGTTTTACAGTATGTCTCAATGTAACGCACTCAAAACTATGTACTGATGGATGGATTGAATAGTAAGAGGGTCCTGGAGGTGTTTAAGTAAAAATCTTTCATTAAAAACATGTATTTAAAAAAAAACTTGTGAAAAAGTTGGAACTTTGACCCCCAATATCTCCGTAACTAGAAGGTTCCCAGGTATGCTCTAGAACAAAAAAATGATCGCAATGACGGGGAGAACCAGTGGCTTTCGGCTTCGTTAAGAGTCTGTTTACACCCTTTATAAGGTCCCATTAAAATAGATGGACAAATTTTAACACAGCGTTGAGTACGTCTAACCAAAAATATCCAATTAAAAAAAACGCTGATTAAAGTTATTTTATTTTGACCTAAAATAATAAATTTTTAGTGTATTTTCGCTACCTGATTTTTTTTCTTGTAAGTTATCTAATGTGTTTTTCTTATTATTTTTTTTTACCATTGTCCTTATTTTGGTGGTCTGAATGATATCTAAAAGTTTGTCCATCTATTTTAATGGGACCTTATTTATTTATACTACGTTCCGAAATTGCAAGGATAGGACATAACATCATTACATTTTAGACTCAATTACCTATCTATAGGTAATTTAGTCTAAAATGTAATGATGTTATTAGTCAGATATCTAATAATACACCACGCATAAATGAACTCCGGTTTCAAAGGAGAATAACATAATATTTGTACAGTGATACTGCGTAATAATGTATGCAAGCAGGTATTGTACAGAAAAACATATTTCGGTTTTTTTTTGCGAATGTCCGGTCCCTCCTGATTACGATGGTGTCAAATAATAAACATACGTCCGAGCCCTGCAAAGCGAACACCAAGTTATGCGGATAACGCGAAAGGGTTCCTACCATTCGTCATCGCAAACAAACTAAAGTCAACTTCTCTACAACAATGTGCCATTCCCCACAATCCGCTTTCGAAAAATGTTTCACATTCGCCTTTGACCTACTTTGCACTTGCGCGGCATATCTAAATTTTACATAAAGCTTCGAAAAATTTCCGTGTGACGCGGCGCATTTCGGCACAGACGGCAAATATTGTGACAACACACCGCCGAGCATTCGAAATTGAGCCCGCACACAAGTTATGAAAGTGCAAACTTGAACAATTTCGAACTTATCAACTACATGGAAATTCCTAAATAAACTTTGAGATTTTCAAGTCATTTCGCTACATATTTCACTTGGTATCGTCTGTGAAATTGGAGCTGTCAGAGTATTTTAAGAGTAAACTGTTTCGTAAAGTATGAATATGAGAATAGTTAACATTAAAGGAAATTGCATTTTACGTGTGTGAATAGGTGGGGTAGTATTTCAGTGTAAAAAATGACAGGCAATGGACCATTCTCGGTCAGTTTACTAGTCCAAAGTACATTTTTCTATCCGCAGACAGATTGCCGTGAACGGGAAAGCTTTGATAATTTATAGCGACGTGCACTACCACTCTTTCCGTGTGTTTCTATCAGTATTTTTTTGTGTGGAACCTTTAGGAAATATGGTCTGAATTTTGCGTATCCTTTGCTGTTGGAATGCATAATTTGAATATTTCCTTTTTGAAAACTCAAACGAGGTAAAAGGGTGAATAAAGCTCCAGGGCTGCGGGACTGTTCGAAAGAGATACTTCGGCCCAGGATCACATAGGGCAAGGAAGGAACAGCAGGTTTTAGTCAGTACAAGTCTGACACTCCCTTCCGCTCCGCCCAGAGCGATAGAAGTCATTGATGATCTCCCATCCGAAAAAATAGGGAAAATAAAGCTTCATAATTTTACTTAAGGAATATACAAAGAGCCTTCATAGATAACTCAGCAAGTAAAGTCTGTGGGTGACCCGCAATAAGTCTGAGAACTAACTTTACACTTTGTGTTTAGTGGCACTATACTAGTAGTCGTATACTAAGACTACTCGGCGTCCCCAGTCAGGCACACTCGTAATGTAGCTCAATCTACTGTAAAAAGAGTTATGTCCGCAATTTCCTCTACTCACTCACTATTCACTAAGTACCTCCGAGGAAAACTTTGCTAGCTGCTACGTTTTACATAAATTAGGTAATGCTATGGGATACTCGGCTTTATCTCGGACTAGTTTTATTATTTTGGTTTTTGATACAACGCTGAAGATTTTTGAAACAGGAACAACAGATTAGTGTCTGGTATTTATTGACAGCTTTGTTGGTCTAGAGATCGCAACCGCGACTGCTGAGCTTGAGGTCCTGGGTTCGATTTCCGGGTCGGGCAAAGTGGTCTTGGGTTTTTCCATCAGGAATTTCTCAGAAGTAGCCACGGAGTCTGGAAATTGTGCCCCGTTGGTTGCAATAGGCTTGGCCCCTTTTATATGGAACTTAGATAAAACTGGCGAAATGTGGGTGTACTAATAGGTACATCTCTGCCTAACTCATATGTTGATTACAGGTGTGATGTTATATTATGTTTAAACCTACAATTCATACTGATTCTTCACCAGTACGTACCTGGTATTTAAATATACACCAGAAGTTACAGTTTCAGCGTCACACATCATTTACATAGCCTTTTCCCTACTATGTTGAGGTCGGCTTCCAGTTTAACCGGATGCAGCTGAATACCAGTACTTTATATGGAGCATAACACATTAAATATTATTAATCCAACAAAAGTTTATTTAATTTGTGTTCCTTTGTTTAACGGGATAAACCTTTGATATCACAGCAGCATCTGTTTTTTATTTTTATTTAATTTAATTTATTTATTTGGAAGAACCAACAATTACACATTATATATTACAAAAAATAGAATTTATACAGTTATACAAATGTGCAACCAACAACGTTCTCCACAGATACTGTTCATGTTGATAACTGCTAAACTTTTTAGGTCATCCCTTCTAGAATGTCCCCTACATTTTATTAAATTACCCTTTCGCCTAGAGATCAAGTTGGAAATAACTTTACGAGCACACACACATGCCAACGCTCTCTCAGGGATACAAAAATATATGATACATTTTCCCAGACGTAAGTTTTTCAAAAGCATTTCCACTAGAACATAATCTTATTAGGAAACTTAAGCTTCTTTCAAAATCTACCTTTCAAAGACATTTTTCAGAACTAAAATAAAAAGCCGTAATTGGGATTCGTAAAGGTTTTAAAAACTAGACGCATATCTACTTGATTTCTTACTTCTTTTAGATCAAAGGAAAGTCTTACTACTATTATATAAATGCGAAAGTTTGTGAGGATAGATGGACGGATGTTTGTTACTCTTTAACGCAAAACTACTGAACCGATTCTGATGAAACTCTACATTTATGTGGTTTATACACCAGAATATAACACATAGGCTATAATTTATAATGATATTGTTTTAAAAAATGGAGCTCGTGGCTATGTTAGGTTATGCCGCGGTTGCCTAGGTCTGTGGATGGTTGACCACCCATTACATACCGAATTTCTTCTATGCATCGGAAAGCACGTTATGCCGTTGGTCCCGGCAGTCAACTTATAGATCTTTGACAGTTGTTACAGGTAGTCAGTGGCCCGAAAGTCTTACAACCAGTCTTACCAAGGGGTATCGTATTAGGTAGCTAGTTCTAACTAGGTTGTAGAGGTCAGATAGGCAGTCGCTCCATGTAAAAGACAAGTATTCAGCTGCATCCAGTCAGACTGAAAGCTGACCCCAACATAGTTGGGAAAAGGCTAAGCAGATGATAATTGTGTTGATGATGTGAAGATAGATGTGAAGCCACTGGCGTAAGTATAAAATAAAATTACCATTCAACAAAATCAATCACAAATATAATTTCAATTCACTTGACAGGGCCGAACTCTAATTCATTTATTTACCACGCCAACCCAAATTGTCTTTTGAGGATTTCAAATCATGAAACAAACCTAATACGCAAAGGTCCTAATTTCGGGCACCGGGTACCGGGTAGAAACAAACAAACAATCCAGTAAATTTAATTCCTTTTCATTATTAGTGTTTATTCAGGCTTCACTGCCCCCGTCAGAGCGGTTAGAAAGGCTTGGCTGACTAAATAAAAGTGAACTCAAATTGGGTGACTTAGTTGAAGCAAGTTAGTTTGGCAATGTGCCGGTAGTTAGTAGGTTTATTTTATTGATCATAATTGAATTTAATTACTTGGAAATATATCATTTTGGTGCGTATTAGAGGTATGATTTTGATGAAATTGTGTTCAGTTTTGGGATGAAAATCAGCAGACACTATTGAGCTAACCAACTTTTGCGTAAAACCAATTCAAATATGATGTGATTGGAGTATTTATTGACGCTAAAAAATGAACTCGCATATAGTTCATATTTTATTTGTTTTGATTTATTGATTGTCGCAATATTGTATGGCTATAAATTATAAATAGTTTGTTTGTTTTATAGTTAATCCATAAATACACTATATATCGTTTTACAACTAAACAAAGCCCTCAAAATGTAATTTCAAATGAATAAATATGTTCCAATAAACACATTAAAAGGTTAGGTATATTTGTTTTTAAAACTTATTACTATTCATTGACACTTCTTGGTTTATCAGTACATGTAATTGACATATTTTAATATTTACACTCAAATCAACTGACTAAAATTGTCCACTAAACCTAAACCGGTGAACCAAACAAACCGAATGCAAGTTTTTTACATTTTACCAACTCTGTAGTGATGATAATTTGTTGATTTAATTTGTTGAAATTAGGTTTAGTCTTTTGAATGATATGCTCAGTTGTTGATACAACCAAAGAAAGAATTGAGGGTAAATATTTCGTTATTTTAACAAAACATTATCATCATCTGCCTAGCCATTTCTCAACAATGTTGGGGTCGGCTTCCAGTCTAACCGGATACAGTTCTAAAGCAGCATTTTACATGGATTGGCTATCTGACCTCCACAACCCAGTTAGTAATGGTTAATACGATACGCCTTTGGTAAGACTGGCTGTCAGACTTTCGGGCCACTGACTACCTGTAACGCCTGTCAAAGATCTAGAAATGACAACCGGAACCAACGTCTTAACGTGCTTTCCGAGGCACGGAGGAAAATCGGTATGTAATGGGCGAACACCCATCGACAAACCGACAAACCAACCTAGAAAAGCAAGACAAATCATTATCATTTCATACAATTTCTTCTGTTCAGGCTTGAGATTCTTCTCTGTAAGAAAGAGTGGGCCGAAATCCACCACGAGGGCTCAGTGAGGGTTGGAAGATGTCACTTTGTCATCCAATTTATGATAAGAACATGTCGGCTTCCTCCTGTTTTTTTATAGTATTTTTTTCCAAATGTCAAGAACATTAGCGGAAATAAAATCATTGTGTTTTGAATGTTAAAGAAAAAGAAAATCTTTGACAATACATTTAGATTTTCTTGTCGAGAGCACCAACAAAAGCTATCGAATAATAATATCTTCTGTTATTTAGTAATCATGTTTCTATCAACCTAAAATCTTGTTCTTTTGTTATCGTCGTCTCAGTAGACATCAAATACTACTTTCAAGGCCTAGCCTTTTGATTGGGCTCGTTCCTAATGGAATCCACGTGTACAGACGACTAAAGACTGCCTACTCTTTACTGTTATTGTTAGCCTACATCATCCCACTGCTGGGCAAAGACCCCAATCCCAATGGATTCCAGTTCTTTTGATCCAGGGCCAATACAGGCCACTGGTTTGGTTTTGTCCAGCTCGTCTCGCCATCTTCTACAAGGTCTGCTGCGTCGCCTTTTAGCTGTGTCAGGGCTCCATATAGTGGTTATTTTGCCCTACAGCTTATTGGGCATACGACAGGCGTGGTCAGCTCAGTCCCATCTCAGTTTAGCGGCTTTCAAGCAACGTCAGGAATCTGAGTTTTGGAGAGCAGTGTGGTGTTGCGTACGTGGCAGTCAGCGTAAGGCTGAATACTGCGCTCCATTGCACGTTGCTAAACCTTGTGTTTGAACTTGTTATTGTTTGTCATAGATCAAGTCTGGGATCCATACGTCAAAATGGGAAGAATGCATATGGCCATGATTTTTCGCTTTAGTGACAAATGAAGATTTCCTTTCATAAGAGCTCTAATAGTTCAATTTTAACTCACTTTGTGAACCACGATTTCAAGTCTGATGGACCACTTTTTTGACCGACTGTACAAGTTATGTAGTTGAAATACCATGTACCAGTGGCGAAGATTCCATACAACTCGATTCCTACCGGCTTCCTTTTGAAAAATGGCACAGTCAGTTGTCTATAGACAAATAATATAATCACTTGTAAGACATGTACTCCGGCTTACCTCTAACAAAAATTGACCTTTCGCGACTACCATGTAACATCCTTGTTTACCCCACAGTTTTAATAAACTTCAATATATTGAATAATTGTGCTAGCCCTTTGTGGAATATAGCAGGGTAACTTCGAAACATACTCGCGTTTACAATGCCATTCAGTATGACAGTTCGTAAACATTCATTGCGTTCTGGATTGGTCGAATAGACGAATGTATCAAATAAATAAGGAGCAAATGAACACCATGTCTCCTCTTTCCTTAAAACCCATCGAAAGGTTATCTTGAAGAGATCGCTTAGAACGCCCATTGTGTTCCTATTGATAAGTTTGTACATTGTAATAATACCTGGGAATATTTTATCTATGTAGAACGGATTTTCTTCTGAATCCTTTGGAATGGGATGAAAAAACTGGGTTACGCATTTGGGGTGACGGTGTCATCACCGTCGATGTTCATCATCGTCGGTGTCATCACCAAATGCGTAATGCGTGATGATGATGACATCATCATCATCGGTGTGGTGTGTCGCCACATTGACCGGTCCCGTGTGACTCGCATCCAGCGGATCCCCGCAACCTTCACCAGGTCATCGGTCCACCTAGTGGGAGGCCTTTCAACGCAACGTCTTCCGGTTCGCGGTCGCCACTCCAGAACTTTACGGCCCCATCAGCCATCCGTTTTGCGAGCAATGTGCCCTGCCCACTGCCACTTAAGTTTGGCAATTCTTCGGGCTACGTCGGTAACATTGGTTCTCTTGCGGCTGTCCTCATTTCTGATTCGATCACGCAAGGAAACTCCGAGCATAGGTGACGGGGTGATGTAATATTATGTTTACAAATTTCTATCATCAGCTACTAAACCCGAAAACAATGATACGCGTAACCGATCATAATTATTATTTACCAACACAACATGTTTAGGCTTGCGGTTTTCAGTCTGTTAGTACAATTAACGGGAGCGGAAGTTTCGGATCATATTTAACGTTGTGGGGTACCCCAGCAAATAATAGGAGGGGAGCTTCCGATATTTAGCTTGCAACGATACGCCCAATATGTCAGTTTGCCTACGTTATTAAGTTTGGAAACTATCGCTAATGAATTATCTAAGTGTTAATGTGTTGTATTGTGATTCGCTGATTATTTCTGGAGTGTGTTCTGGCTCTGACTGCCTCGTTGGTCTAGTGGTGGCAAGCGCGACTGCTGAGCATGAAGTTCGATTCCTAGGTCGGGCAGTCTTATTGGGATTTTCCATTAGAAATTTCTAAGTAGCTGCCACAGAGTCTGGGTTTGCCTCGCACCTATTACATAGGATTTACAAATAACTGTCTAAATGTGGGTGTACTATTAGGTACACCTCGGCCTAACCCTCCGGCGATTACAGGTGTGATGTTATGTTATGCTTACTGACCTGTCTGTGGTGGGCTCGTGTAGAATGTCTTCTTATTACTGGTTGATGTTATTTTCCATGACATATTACTTTGTTTTTATCTCAGAAAACAATTTTTATCGTTGTTTTCCTATCAATCATGAAGATAAGTAAACAATTTTCTAAGAACGTTTTCTGTTTTGTTGTTATATTTCCTCGTCAGAGAGATTTTAATTTGATAAGATCATAACTAATAAAATTTTACTTTTCTCTCTAAATAATTTTAGTAGCTAAACAGAATGTAGACTTTGACAGTTGCTACAGGTAGTCAGTGGCCCAAAACTCTTACAACCAGTCTTACCAATTAGGGGTATCCCATTACTCAGTACTAACTGGGTTGTGGAGGTCAGATAGGTAGTCGCTCCATGTAAAATATTTGTATTCAGCAGCATCTGGTTAGACTTAAAGTCAACCCTGACATAGTTGGAAAAAGTCTAAACAAATGATGATGAAATAGAATGTAATTTCTTATACTTCCTGAATAGGATAAACTAACTATATACCTACATTAATAATTAAAAACTATTAAACTAAAATAAATAAACTAACAACAAACTATAAAGGGGCATTGAAAAACTCCTCCTCAACGCTGTCAGCTGGTAATGTGCCCAAGAGACTGGCGGCGTTGCCACGTTGTATGGCAACACTTAGCCTCTGGCCAAAGTAAAAGCCAGCCCTTGGGTCACGGGAAGAGTCAACTAGGCGTTTCGAAATTTCCTGAATTATGTATTGTTTTTTTTTTGTTGAAGATTCGAAATAATGATTAATTCCGAGGAAACCTTAATTGAAATAGGTCTTATGTTAAAATCCGAATTCAGCGTAACACTCGTGATTCAAAATTAATAATAACATAATTTAATTCTCACGCCTACGCCGCCGGCTCGTTTTCGGAATAAATAATAATAACATTATTACAATACCTTGTGTCAATTTGCAGGTGCTAAATATAAACGAAATAAAATCATTATGTCAAAAGATTAAACGTACTAGAGGTTCAGTGTAACTTTGAATACCTAGGAGCTGTGCTAGGATCCAAAGTGTTTGCTATTTTGATAAATACAATTATTTCATCAATATCCGTCTAGCCTATTCATAACTTTATTGGGAATTGGGATCATGCAAGTTTTGAAATTGTCGCTTTTGAAGCGTGACTATACTTTTCGACATAAATGACTTATGTCCAAAGTAAAAGGTCATACAAGTCCATAGGTCTCGAATTCGAAACCAAGACACGTACCTCTAATTTTTCGGATTCATGTGCGTATTGTATATTATAATCAGTCACTTGCTTCGGTGAAGGCAGCTGCATCCGGTTAGACTGGAAGCCGACCCCAACATAGTTGGGAAAAGGCTAGGCAGATGATGACTTGCTTCGGTGAAGGAAAACATCGTGCGGAAACCAGCATGCCTGACATATATTTTTCGACGGCATGTTAAGCTAAGGCAGAGGCTTATGGGTGGCATAAAAATTCTGTCACCAGGTTAGGCACTAACCATACGATAAAGAAGAAGAGAGAAGATTAGTTGCCACAATCAAGATTTTGTTTAGATTGACTAAGTACGAGTAACTTGTCTAAGCCTTTCAAGCACAATGATCACAGCTTATACTTTTATTTGATTGAGATTTGAAACGGGATCTCAAGTCAAAAGTAAGTTAGTTGTGTCAATTGTGTCATTGTGTTGTGTGTGTGTTCAATAAAGATTGTCTCTTTTTAAACTCTTCTACATTGATGTCGTGTTAAGGGTCATCAAGAAACTTGTTTGAGCGTTCAATCATTTGAACTAGTATTGCTGCAATCATGCCGTAATGATCAACTTAACTAAGATTTTGATTAATCTAAACAAGATATCGTCAATCAAGCTAAAAAATCACTTGATTGGCGTGTATTTTTTCAGTGCAAGCAATTGCAAGTTTTACTATTAATGCTCAATCAATCTTCTATCTGTCATTCCAAATTCTCTTTGCTACTTAAACTCATCAGATTGAATGCAAGCACTTGACGTTAACAAGTATAGCAACATCACTTTATTTCACGAAAATTGTTTATTGCATAAACCTGTTTACTGTGCAAAGCTTTTGGCTACGAGCCAATCTCATGCAAAGTTGCTATCTTCAATTATTCTTTATAAGATCCAAATAGCTTTTTGGAATTTAAGTGAGGGCTGTACTTATGTCGGTAGCTTAGGTTAAGATAGGATTATGACGATAATGATAGGCTCTGCCTAATTGGTCTAGTGGAAGCGCGACTGCTTAACATGAGGTCCTGGGTTCGATTCTCAGGTCAGGCAAAGTGTTATTGGATTTTTCCATCAGGAATTTTTCAGTAGCAGCCACTGAGTCTGGATTTGCGCCCGGTAATAGGCTCGCCCCCTATTTTATGGGACTTAAACATAACTGGCGAAATGTGTGGTTGTACTATTAGGTAGAGGTACACCTCTGCCTAACCCTTCTGGGATTACAGGCGTACGTATGGATGATAGGTAAGGTTTGCAATTTAGTGCTGTGTGCTTTTAGTATACGAATAGTAAAAATGGGTGTACTGACTGGATAGGTCTGCTCAAATCTGTGTGCAAAAATCCTAAGACCCCAAAAATACCTCAGGGTTAGGCAGAGATAAATCTAGCCCTCAAGAGAAGCACTGGGTATGGGATACCCAGGTGTAAATTAAAAATATTTCTCCTTCAGAAATGGTTACAATGAGAAGGTGACTTTGCCTAGGGGAAAAATCTCTACTATCCCCACTACAGATTCCCCACCATAGTTATCTTGAGATGTGAATACGGACTAAAATATAGGCGGCCGTAGTCAGTCTATGGGTATGCGCTACCCAGTGCTGTTGTAGCGTCAGTATTTTGTTATTTTATCTGACTCAACGTTTTGCATAAAATTGTGTTTTTCAGTTCTTTTTTTGTATTCATATAATTAGAATTCTAAAATATCTATTTTAAAAGAATTCTGATCGATATTTTATATCATCAGTCAGTTTTATTATATATATTGCTTAAAATGTGATATTCCAATGTGTAAAGAACATACAGCCAAAATTTGTGAAAAATGTAGCTTGAAGTTATATTCTTAATTTTTTGTAGCAGCAATCCATTTAAAATATAAATTTTATAAAGTAATTTAAATGTTTGTATTAATAAAAGAATAATGAATCCATATTTTTTAATTAAGTAATATCATTCTAAAAACACTGAACTTTACCTAACTAAATAAATATCTTTTATCAATTACAGTTAAATGACGAAATAACTATCTAAAAGTACATTTAATTCCCTTTCAAATGCCGTCGGGAATTTTTTTTTATCTATAAATTCTGCCTAGATATGGTAATTTGAATAAAACACCTCATTTTAAGGGTTTATGTTGATTTTTTTTCTATATTATTCAAGATATTTTTTTCTTTATGACAATTCTATGGATATATTCTTAATCTACACTGTCTAAGCTTTAAAATGAAAAAAAAAAAAAACTATATCGGACAATTTGATCGAAAGATATTATTAATCAAAGACACGCGGGTATGGCATACCCAGTGCTTCTGGATCGCGCAGCAGCGATAGTGCTTCTCTTGAGGGCTAGTAATAGTTATGTTTAAGTCCCATGTAACAGGGGGCGAGCCTATTGCCAACAATACTGGCGTGGCTGCTACTGATTGAAAAACCCAATGAAAATTTATCCGACCCGGAGATCAAACCCAGGACCCCATGCTGAGCAGTCGCGATTGCGACCACTTGAACGATGAGGCAGTCAAACACCATTCCACTAATATGCGTGCATACTATACTGGATATGGGACACCGACGCGCTTTCTAGACCAGCTGTTGCATACATTTTGATTTTGTAGAGATTGTACTTATGTATGTATATGTATATTTACTATAACCGACGAAATTAAATAGAATTCCATTTAATTACTCATATAAATATTATAAATACGAAAGAAACTCTGTTTTTTTGTATGTTACCTTTTCACGACTAAACGGCTGATCGGATCGTAATGAAATTTGGCAAGGAGACACATACACATCAAAATTTCCACGCGAATGAAGTGGCGGGCATCAGCTTGTATCAAACCCTTTGAAATGATACGTCATCATTATTAAAGAATAAGAAAAATGGTGTTTAATAAATGTATATTATTACAGTCAAACTAGAAAAGAGAATAACGAACCGTTACCTAGCAACCACCAACCTAGCTCATACTTAAAACTAGAAGGGAACACTTTATAAAATAACGCTGGAAGTGCTTTCCTAACATTCCCTCTTCTTTTTCAAACCGAAGTCTTCGCAAAGTTTTACCAGTCTTGGTTTGAATAATGGCTTTGTAAAGATATCAGCCAATTGATCTTGCTTAGGCACTTGCTCAATTTGTATATCTCCTTCAGACACACATTGCCTTACATAGAAATGTCTTAGATTGATGTGCTTTGTCTTCCGATGATATTCATGAGGCGGATTATGAGCTAGTTTTATTGCTGACTCATTATCAATGCGCAGTACTGGTGTTTCTAATTTATCACTTAAATTTTCAAACAACCTCTTTAGCCAAATCATTTCACGGCATGCCTCACTGGCAGCTACTATTTCTGCTTCTGTGGACGATAGCGCAACTGAGGTTGGCTTCACACTTCTCCAGGAGATTGCTGATCCAGCGAACATGCATATCAACCCGCTAGTAGAACAACCACTCAAGTCGTCACCTCCGTGATCCGCATCGCTGTAACACATGAGTCGTTTCTCATTTTTTGTGAACTCTAAACCAGTCTCGATTGTTCCTTTGAGGTAACGAAAGATTCTTTTCACTTGTAACACATTCGTATTAGTAGGGTTATCTAAGGTTCTGGATACGACTCCGACTGCATAGGCAATATCAGGCCTTGTACCCACCATGAGATAAGCCAACGCTCCCACAGCTTGTCTATAGGGAAATTTGGTGTCACAGATCTCTTCCGCCAAACTTTTTACTGGAATATCTTTAACTATTGGTGTTCCAGCGGCTTTACAGTCACTCATTCCATACTTCTCCAAAACCTTTTTAGTATAGGCGGCTTGATGAACTCTTATAGTCCCATCATTGTGTCGCTCCAACACTAGTCCAAGAAAGTACAATGGCGGCTTGACCGTTATCTTGAAACGTACTTTGAGTTCATTTTCAATGAAATTCTCAGCTTCTACGTCATCAGACGAAGCCAATAATCCATCATCAACGTACAAAGCTAGCAAAATCTTTGTTTTTCCACGTTGTCTGACGTATAAGCATGGATCTGCTTCGCTCTGTGTAAATCCAGATTCAATAAAAAAATCATGAATACATTCGTTCCAACATTTAGGCGCTTGTTTAAGTCCATAAAGACTTCTTATCAGCTTGCATACCTTGCCAGATCCATCTTTGTATCCCTCAGGTTGTCGCATATATATTTCTTCCTTCACTTTGCCATATAGGAAAGCAGTTGAGACGTCAAATTGTTTCAGCGATAATCCTTCATTTGCGGCTATACTTAATAATACTCGAATCGTGCTTAGTTTTGCAACAGGGCTAAATGTCTCATGATAGTCTATTCCCTTTTTCTGAGAATAGCCAACTGCAACTAGTCTCGCTTTAAACTTGTCAATTGAGTCATCAGGGTTTTTCTTTACCTTGAATACCCATTTGCAGTTAAGCGCTTTTTTGTTATTTGGTAACTGTGTCAGTTTCCAAGTCTCATTCTCTTTCAGAGAATTTATCTCATTGTTCATAGCCTCAACCCACTTGTCTTTTGCATTACTTTGCATTGCTTCTCGATATGAAGATGGTTCTGGAACAGCAATGACTTGATTGATGAATTGTTCAAAATTAAATCTTTCTGGAGGTTTAATTTGAGTTCGATCACGAAGTACACGCCTGTTACCTTGAACAGTTTGAGTGTTTTCTTCTTGTCGATCTTCTTCATAACTATCACCTGTTTCATTATCCAAATTCACTGAATGTAAGTGATCATCACTTTGATCAAGTACTTCTAAGTTTGGTTGATCATCTATCGAAGACGTGGGTAGTTCATAGGTATTCTTTTTGATTTCAGGTTCCTCACTAACAGGTATGTCTCGGTCTAACAGAGGTACTTCTTCAAAAGTTACATCTCTGGAACGCAACAATTTAAAGTTCCTTGTATCA
Source organism: Lycophotia porphyrea (assembly GCA_950005105.1). NCBI lineage: Eukaryota > Metazoa > Arthropoda > Insecta > Lepidoptera > Noctuidae > Lycophotia > Lycophotia porphyrea. The sequence continues at coordinate 2,616,218 of OX465392.1, forward strand.
TAAACTCGATACCCATCGTCACCGTCATATCCTATAAGAATTCCTTTCTGTGCTTTCTTATCTAGCTTAGATCTCTTTTGTTTTGGAACATGCACATAGCAATCGCTTCCAATGATTTTCAAATTATTAATCTTGGGCTTCTTGCCGTACCAGAGTTCATGCGGTGACCTTTCTTCTATAGGAGTAGGTCCCGTTCTGTTTAATATGTAAACAGAGGCTTTGGCTATCACTGCCCATAAACCTTCTGGTATCTTTTCATGAGCATGCATTAGTGCTCTTGTCATCTCCACGATTGTACGGTTCTCTCTTTCTGAGGATCCGTTTTGTTCTGGCGTGTATGGCATCGTAAGTCTTTGTTTTATGCCATATTTTCTCAATGTATTACGTACTTGTTCGTTATCGAACTCGCCTCCATTATCGCTTAGCAGCTCCATCACGACGTGTCCGGAAGTTTTTGCTTCTGCTAGAAAGTCCTTCAAGCGAGCGTGAACTTCAGACTTCTGTCTCAGGAAGTAGATCCAGCGATATTTTGAGAAGGAGTCTTTGAACAGAACATAATATCTGGATTTGGAGATCGAATAAGGGAATGGACCACATACGTCTGTACTGATTATCTCTCCAGGTTAGTTTGCTCTTAGTCTCACTCCAAACTTCTGCCTATGGCTCTTGCCGAAGACGCAGCCTTCACAGATATTAGCAGAACTTGGGTCCAGCTTCACTCCAAGCTCTCTTCGTATCAGTTTTGCTACATGTCTCTTGTTCTGATGTCCAAGGCGTTCATGGTAGAGTTGAAGATTCTGTGACGTCGTTAGTTGGTTTATCTCAAGCTCGGGCATCAGTACTTTTACTTTAAGTTTGTACAGACCACCATACTTGTCGCGATTCCCAACTAAAATGGCTTTGTCATCGTTCTTTACATAACATGACTGAGCAGTTGATTGAAAGATACTATTCTTTAGCGTATCTTGCGCGGCTAGCACAGAAAATATATTGCGTTCAATGCTTGGAACGTACCATACGTTTGTTAAGACCAGTAATTCTTTGTGGCCGTTTATGTCAGCTTCAAGTTGAATAGAGCCTTTTCCTATGGCTTCAATCACCTCTCCATTGGCTGTCATAACTTTATGAGGCTCGTCAAAAACTTCGAAGATACGAAATACATCTCTTCTATTAGTGACATGGCTTGTCGCGCCATTGTCCACATACCACAAGTCTTTAACTGTTTTCTTATTATCGCAGGCTAGAGCTAGGCCTGTCAGCATCCCAATATTTGAAGATTGCTTTGGAGGTTTTGGAGGTCTACCGTCCGCAATCCACTTCTTGCAAGATGTGACTTTGTGAAAGCCTTCTCCACAGTAATTGCATTTCTTCCATTTCTTTTTGCTAATCCCTTGTTTTTGATAACTCTTCTCTCCTCTCAACATAAGAAGTCCATTGCTACTTCTGCTTTCTTCTAATTCTGATCTAAAGACCTCTCAAAAGTACATACTTGTGTCGTCAGGTTTTCTATATTTTTGTCACTCTTATTCATCAACAGCCAGCTCGACTTAAAGTTGAAATATTGCTCAGGAAGTGTATCCAATATTTTACATACCAATAAAATATCTGGTAGATTATTTCCTTCAATCTCATTGTTCAAGTCATACCAAACAGTCTTAAGAGTTGAAATATGAGTGGCCATATCATGCTCCTCGCTTTTCTGGTAGCGGAAGAACCTCATGCAGAGATCGTAACTCCTGTCTTCCTTTGCCCCATCATAAAGCCTATGAAGCTCTTTCCACATCTCACATGACGTTTCACATCGCATTACCTTTTGTAAAGTTTCTTCAGTCATATTCGTAGTAAGAATTAGAAGTGCTTGACTGTCACATTTTTGAAACATATCCATTTGATACTTAAACTGTTGTAAATCTTCAGTTTTTGCCGTTTGTCCTGGATCTTTCGGCTTAATTAACTTGCCTTCAATTGCTTCTAGCGTACCTGGAGTACTCTTCAGTAGTAATTTCACCTTGTATCTCCATGTTTGCCAGTTAGTGATACCGTCGAGTCGACCGATCTCGATTGTTATGCCGGACGATTGCATATTTGAGAAATCGTTAGTTTTTCCACTATTGCAACTAAACAATGTTAATTATTAACGCTCTGCTACCATATTAAAGAATAAGAAAAATGGTGTTTAATAAATGTATATTATTACAGTCAAACTAGAAAAGAGAATAACGAACCGTTACCTAGCAACCACCAACCTAGCTCATACTTAAAACTAGAAGGGAACACTTTATAAAATAACGCTGGAAGTGCTTTCCTAACAATCATTATCATCATCAGCCTATAATGTTCTCACTGCTGGGACACAGGCCTCCTCTCTATGAGAGGGACTGGGCTATAATCTACCACGCGGGCCCAGTGCGGATTGGTAGACGTCACATATCTTCGAATTTTTGGGTCTAGGACATGCCGGTTTCCTCACGATGTTTTCCTTCACCGTCTTTGAGAGCAGTAGTGATGAAATAAATTACACAAAGTAATGCGCCTGCCTGGGTTCGAAACCACGACTTACTGTTCGTAAGTTGGGGTCGCTAGCACTGGGTCACCGCTGCTCTCGATATGATACGCAGTGTGATAACAAGAATTAGTGTTAGATAGTCTCTAAGAAATTAACAAATACTATTAAAAACTCAGCAGCACATCACCACGATACTATAACATCATCATCTGCCTAGCCTTTTCCCAACTATGTTGGGGTCGGCTTCCAGTCTAACCGGATGCAGCTGAATACCAGTATTTTACATGGAGCGACTGCCTATCTGACCTCCACAACCCAGTTACTACTGGGAAATACGATACCCCTTGGTAAGACTGGTTGTCAGACTTTTTGGGCCACTGACTACTTTAACGACTGTCAAAGATCTTCAAATGACAGCCGGGACCAACGGCTTAACGTGCTTTCCGAGGCACGGAGGAAACTCGGTATGTAATGGGGGTGGTCACCCATCCACAGACCAACCTAGGCAAGCACGGCTTAACCTAAAGATCGACCCGAGCGGCTGTTATTGTTTAGCCACGAGCTCCTCCACCACGATACTATAACATTAAATACTAATGTTTTAAGTGGATATAACGACTTCGAGGTGTTGACAACATTACAAACTCCAATAAAAGTTCCTATAATTGAGAAAGAGGGGTAAAACTTTGAATATTATTTTTTATCCCCGGCCCAACCTTGGTTCAGGCAATTTTTGAAGACAACCGTGCCGTGGCCTCGTTTCATACTTTCTTCAATAAAATTGGAGATAGCGCCAAGAATTATTTGTTTGGAAACTTTGTTATCAGTGTGATTATGATATAAATGCAATTTCGGTGTTGAATAAGTTTATTAGTTTTTGAGAAATTAATTTTATCAATAGCCAATTTTTTGCTTTCAAAAAAGACAAGTTGATAGATGGTAATTCTGTCACTAAAGTGTAAATATTGATATTTTTTGTTACAACTCCTGTGTTTACACCTTTTACCAAGAAAAGATCTGACTTTTACTTTATTTTTTAAGGAAAAATAGAAAAGAAAGATAGCTCAGTTTATTATTTGCGACCGCGAAGATGAAGCTTTTTACAAGCTTTCATTGCACTTAAAATGTTTGCTATGTTTATTTGTTTAAGTCAAACCTTGCAACTGAATTTAAAAACAGTTTTCCCCAAGCGATTGAGCTAAGATTTTACATGCATGGTTAGCTAAGTGATTAAGTATTAGTAATAAGTAAATCTAATATGACGAACTCCTGAAGATGGCGGACTAGTAATTTTTATGCACTCCCAAGATATGGAAAAAAAAATTAAAAGCTTATTTTTAACCTTTTGACCGCCTCGTACTTGTATGGACGTCAAATCAAAAAGTACTCAAGACGCCATGGACGGCATGGCACGTCGAAAATAACCATTTTTACAGTTGCTTGGCGTAGAGAACACAGAGTTTCGTTATTGACGTGGCGGTCAAAATGTTAAAAATATTTTTTGTTTATTATAGCTTATTTTGTTCTAAGTTACAGTTTACATTTGAACAATCACAGTGATACAAACTACGTATATAACTACTTACACAACCAATTAATTCTAATACATAGCCATTTATCAAACGGAACGTAAAGACATTCAGAAAGGGGACGATTAAGTGGGAGTTCTTCATTTTCTCAGCAACCCATCATTCGTTTTGACAAATGAGGTGTTATTTGATCCGTCTCCGCCTTAGCCCACTTGCTGTAAAATATAGCGTTTAATATTTTCTGTAAAAAGTTTTCCAGAAGGTCAATTTAATTATGGTAAATTTTTTTGAAGTGAAAACTTCTTTAGCATCGTTGTGATTTGAAAGTCGACGAACGAAAAAGCGACAGTAAAAAGAGACAGACACAAAAATTCATAAGATTTAACGTGGGAGAAAATGAGCTAGGAAGCATTACAGCAGTGTTTATCTTGAAGCCAACGTTTTTGAAGGTTTCACTTCTACCACGTGTGAATTGCACCGTCATGTTTTTTTTTTTTATAATTAGTAACACTTATCTTAAGTCATATTTTGTGTTTATAATCTTGTGTATCCTTCAACCTATTATAATTTTTAGTAATTGTGTGCGTCACAAATCTTCTCTACACCTACGTTTATTTTGTGTTTCCTTTTTCCCCAAATTCTACAAACATCATTTTAAAGCACGATAAAGTCATGCATGAATCCATGGGTTACATACAATACCTATTGGATTATTTAATGCGATATAATCATTGTCAGAAAACATTCATTCTGAAAGTTTGATGATTTTGCTTTTTCTATATTCAACGGATCAGATATGAAACTAGAATATCTTCATAAAGCAGGTACCGGAGTTTTTCACGTTCACGATGTAATTCATAGCTGGTAATAATTCAGTATAACACAGCACCTTGACATGAAATTGACGCACGTTTCGGCATACTGCGGAGAAATGAAGGTACAACCTGGAATTCATAATGATGTACCTAAATATCATATTGGAAGTCTAGAAATCATGAATATTAACGTTTTTATACATAATATAATATCATGCCTATAATCCCCGAAGGGTTAGGCAGAGGTGTGCCAAATAGCACATTTCGCAAGCTATGTCCCATGGAATAGGGGGCTAGCCTATTGCCATCAGTGTTATTATTCATAACAGATATTTAAATATCTAGTTGCGGTATAACTTTATGTGTCTATCTATCCTAAACTAGGCAATTATGTCATTTTGCTATAATTTCGGCGTCAATGAGATACTCGTATATCATCATTTGTTTTCATGAAATCTTTTCTGCCAGCCTATCTAAACTTTTTTAAAACACTTAGATCATTATAAAACGTATCTCCAGATTTACACCAATTCCTTCATTCATTTTTCATACGTTATAATTTATATTTTTAATATTTTACTTACAAAAATTATATTAAAAAATAAAAATATAAACACTTAGATCATTATAAAATGACACCAATTATTTATCTATATACATATTACTGCATATTTTTTTAATATTTGAATATAAAACTACATTAAAAAAAACATTTAAAAATATAAAAAATAGTGGCCCACCAGCATTGGGAACAGGGTCCGAGCTACCGGTGGTCAGGGCTGTTGAGAGAGGAACCTCCTGACAATACGCGCCGTGTCCAGAAGTAATGCTTTCTGAATCAAGCCCTTGATCCAGCTGCCAAGCGAGAGCCTCCTTAGATGTTGGTCGAGGCTACTGGCTATTAATCCATTGGCTGACACGACTATCGGCACAATAACTGCTGTACTCACATCCCACATGTCGACAACCTCGCGAGCCAGATCTAGATACTTGAACTGCTTATCTTTTTCTGCTTTCACGAGGTTCTCGTCATGCGGGACTGTTATATCAACAATCATTGCGCGGCGCTCCAATCGATCTATCACCACAATGTCAGGCTTATACACCAATTATTATTATTATAAGCCTTTGTTGCCCCGCTCCAGGGCAAAGGCCTCCCTTCCCTACTTCCACATTTCACGATCCAGTGCGATTGCAGGCATTATTTTGCACCAATAAAAAAAAACACCAAAAATATAAAACCGATAACACGTCTGCCTACCCCAGAAGGTACGATATTGAATATTGATACATTCACTACACGTAAAGTGCCCTACAAAGAAAACCGGATGATCCGAAGCAAGCAGTGTTCCGGCTTTAAAGGTTCGGGAGATTTTCTCTCGTTCACTTCAGATCAAATACGTTCCCGGAAAAAATCGGGAAAAGCCGAGCGAGAAAAATTTCTTACTATCTGTACCTATAAGACTTTTCGAAGCTAGTCTGGCTTATAGCGCCGAGTAGATTTCCACGAAGTATTTTATGAACATTGTCCTTTTTCGTGTATTTTTTTTTTCAATATTTAGTACCTGTTAGTTATATATATATATAGTCTTAAGGGTGTATTCTCGTTGACCCCACCGCCCGTGACCCCACTGGTGGGGTCAGCCGGAATTGATTAAAATAATCAAAAATTGTTCCCGTTAACCCCACCAGTGGGGTCACGGGCGATGAGGCAGCGGGTATTGATACAATGACTAAAAATCATTCCCGTTGACCCCACCAGTGGTGCGGGGCAGTGGGGTGGTAAAATATTAGTCAAAAACATTGTATGGAATCGAGTAGTGTTAGTATAGTTGTGCTAGTTACGTGCAGTAAACTTACTAACAGGACTAGGCTGGCATGAATCCAAGATGGTATTTATTACTAGAAGATCGTACCTACCCAGAATTATTATAATCACCCACTTCCACAGTTATCCGCGACTTAAGACTATATACAAGAACCCGACAACACCTGTCGGGCAGTAGCCCACCAGACACAACACCCGTCTGGTCGGAGGATCCTCCCTTTTCTATGGGGGATGAAGAGCTTTACACCCTGTTCTTCACACCCCCAAAGTGGAAATACAAACATCATGCTTAAAGTCACTGTCGTCATTACAGCGATTTGTGTATATTGCAAATGTAAACTGTTGACATTACAGGGTTTTCGATTTTCGTTATAAAGGTCTGGTTAGATTGCAAATGTATATGATAAATAACTGTGTAATTTGTGAGACTAGAAATGAATTTACCATCTTGCAGGCTACCGGAAGGCCAATTTCCATTACTCATTCAAATCTATACGTTATCATTTTAGCATTTATCATTTCATTCGAACTATTTTTCATACACTGAAATACAAATGCGAACGTTTTTAAATCTATTTAGTCATTTAAAATACTGGATCCGTCCCTGTAATTAGTATTTCCTTCCCAAATACACAAAGAAGTTAAAAAAAAAAAACAGAAAATATAAATTAGTGAAAGATTCCGTAAAAATAAAATACAGTGTAGGCGGCGGCTGAAAATAATCTTCTTTTGTCGCTTTATTGTCTCTAAAAAGTATTTAGAACTCAATAAAATGCCTCTGGATTCTGACCTTAGATAAAAATCTTGAAGAATCGAACTCATATTTCTAATATTTTAGTGTAAGTTAACTCTAAAACCTGTCTACGACTTTGTTTAATCTTTTATTATAAATTGAAGTGGTTTTGAAGTTATACTTCTTTTGGCGCGTTAGGAAAAAATGATGACAGTAAATTTTTACGATGCGCGCGCACACCGTCACGAAAAAAGCGACACCCTGAACTTAGCTTGTCAACATACACTCTGAAGTTACCTAGTCAACATTTTAGTTTTATACGCCAAAGAAGTATAACATCTTACTTGCGTAATAAGTACACATACACACTTTTTTTTTTTTTTTTTTTTTTTTTGTTTAAAAACGTTGCCCCACACTAGGATTTCTCCTGTATCGCGGGTGCGTTCACAAACATTTAAACTCACATACACAAACAGCCAGACCCGGAACAACTATCTGTAGGCCATACAAATATTTGTTCCGTGCGGGGATCGAACCCGCGACACACAGCGCAGCAGTCAATTGCTCAGCCACTGCGCCAACCGTGCCGTCAAATTGTTTCACTGTGCTACGAACCCTGATGTGGGTCTCATCATAATTTAAATAATGTAATCTAGAAGGTGTATATAGTATACAAATACATAGTGCGAAAGTAGGCATCGTGCTTCTAAATCGTATACAATATACAGCATGAATCAGAAACTTGTGGTCATATTTTAATGAAATTGATGATCCCATGGAGTTGTTCAGTTTGATGGTCTGTACCTCACTCTAAATATGAACACTCCTTTCTGGTACATGCTGTATAATAACCTCACATTAAAATTAAAAAAATACTAGCTAGAGGAATTTTTCTAAATAATAAAATCAGTAGGAAGCAGGAGGTCCGTTGCTAGTTAATACTTTATTCAAACCTTGTTGCACCTAAACACATATTTTTGAAGTGTCACGTATAAAATTGTTACCTCATCATCATTCCCTAGGCCTTATCCTAATTCATTAGGGTCGGCACATCATGTCTTCTTCTTACAAACTTCGCTATTACTCGTCATCTCATCAGACACCTCCTTTTTTGCCATATCATCCTTCACACAGTCCATCCATCGTTTCTTTGGTCTTCCTCTACTCTTATACCCATCCACATTCGTACTCAAAACTTTCCTGACGAATAAAATTGTACCTATCTGTTTCAAAACCAATTACCGAATCTCATTTAAAAACACCACCACAACACATCACAAAAACATTCTAATTACATAACATCACGCCTGTAATCCCCGAAGGGGTAGGCAGAAATGTACCTAATAGTACACTCACATATCGTCAGTTACGTTTTTTTTAAGTCCCATGTAATAGGGGGCGAGCCTATTGCCATCAACCGGGCACAAATCCAGATTCCGTAGCTGCTATTGAGAAATTCCTGATGGAAAAACCCAATAACACTTTTCCCGACCCGGGAGTCGATCCCAGGACCTCATACTCAGCAGTCACGCTTGCGACCACTAGACTAACGAGGCAGTAATTAAAAACAAACAAATACCAATTCCAACCACATTGATAAAACAACAGCCCTTTCACACAACCGTCCCAAATTTGCGCGACAATTTCATTCGATCAATACAAGCTCACTCAAATTTGCAATCACACGCTTTATTTGAGCACTACTCGTGCTTTGTACTAAGTCTATTGGACTCCACTGATATAAACTGTCTGGTGCTTGAATCAATACGGGTAGCTAAACTGCTGTGCGATTTAGCACCGGTTAGCTCGAAGCGGACCACAAAGCGGTAGTATCCAGTCTGGGTAGGTACTATTAATTTGGAGTGATTTACATTTCAAGCGACGGTTGGGCTGAGTGAAGCGAAAGGTAACAGATTTGAGGAGGTGATTCGAAGATTTGAGGAGGTGATTCGAAGATTTTGATTGGAAAACGTTATTTTACTTGTGTTATTTATGAAGTATTACCAGTACCTACCCTATAACTACCTACTCTATAACAGGCTTAATCTACTCTATAACAGGCTTAATAAAAAAGGAAACATCTACTCCTTAAATCATAGTAACTGCAAGAAAATTGTCATGGAAGCTCTTCAAACTATGTCCTATGAAGATACAGAGAAATTATTAGTTGTGCCGAAGTAAATATTGTTCCTAATATTGTTATTTTTAATTAGTTAGCTAGGTTAACTTCATCATTTTGGTGGCTACGACCTGTTCTTATATAAATGTTAATGATTGCAGTATTTTTAATTCCCATCCAAGAATATATCGTATTGGTTTTCGAATTGCCTTGTTCGTTAATGGTCGCAAGCGCTTCTGCGAACATGAGGTCTTGGGTTCGATACCCAGGTACGTCAAAAGTGTTATTGTGTTTTTCCACCACGAATCTCCCTGCAGCAGCCCAGAGTTTGTATTCGTTTAAAATGGTAATAAGCTCACTACCCTAATTACATGGGATTTAAATATAACTGATAAAAAGTGAGTGTATTACATGAACACCAATCAAACAATCAATCAAAAAATCAATCTATTAATCAATCTTCTGATGGGATTACAGGCGTAAATGATGAATGTGGCTGCCACACATAATGGTTATTACAATTCACCAATTCATTAATTTATCAAATTCACAACAATAGTAAAGTAAAGTAATAAAAATCAAATAAAGGTCAAACATTCAAAGTTACACGTTCTAAGCCATTCCGAACTCAGTTAATAAATCGTCGATATAATTACACGAATGAATTTCACTACCAGCAATACCAACCCACGAGCATATTTCGTGGAACTTTACACGAATATTATAATTAATTACTACGCCTATAACACTAAAACCCGAGCCATGTTTCGTATTCCTGCTAACGACTTCAGGTGACACAGTGCGTAATAAGTTCATAATTTGATAATAAAATTTACGCCACTTCTTGATGCTCCAGAACACAGGACTGGCGTGCCAATTATGCAAAGTTCCTCTCAAGAACTTCTAGCTTTGAGTCTAACTGTCACGATTTTCGCATTCGCTAAGCGCGAAATTAATGCCGCAGCTATTCAATTACATTGTGTTCATTTAAAATGAGATTGAAAGTAAATAGAGATTAACAGTGGGTATTCAATTTAGTTGAGTCGCGTCTTCAAATAGATTGGCAGATAAAATTACCATGCAAGTGAGTGTTTCGACGTAAGCCTCCGTTTGGGTGAAGAGGTATTTCTGTATCATGATAGTGCGAAAACGTGTCGCCGTATACTGGGGTAGATAAGTAAAACAACAGCTGGGGACGTGACTGCCTAACAGCCTTGGAGCGGGGAACGGATAAAATAATACTGCGAAAACCAAAGTGTTGATTTTCATATAAATTTGTTCCAACTTCACGTAAAATACATTTGTCTATTCCAACCTGCTTACTAGTTGTAAGCGCGACTGCTACTCGTAAATGTGAACTTTTAACTTCGATTTCCATTTAGGGCTTTTGTGTTAATTATCTAAGGAATTTCTCAGAAGAAGCCCAGTTTTGACCTTGACTTAAATGACTATCGTAGTCTCCGAAAATGGTAAATTGTTACGAAAATTTTATTTTTTTAGAGTAACTGGGCTATAGTTATTGAAAATTTACCAGTTGATAATTCCAATACTTTGCCACTTTGCCTGAAATCTTAATTTTTCCATAAAGCAGTCGCGCTTGTGGCCACTGGATCCACTATTTAATGAATATTATTTTATCTGTCCTCAGGACAAGATTAAGGTCAAGAGTAGGTCCATTTAATATAAAAAACAGGGGAGTTCTTGGCTGAATAATAATAAAAAACTCACGGGTCGAACTTTAGTGTATGCTTACTGAAGTCCTTAGTAACTTAGAAAGCGCCTTAAGCCTTGATTGGTTTTGACAGCCGTTATGGGTAGCAAGAGGCACAAAAGTTGGACAACCGATTCTACAAAGGGTTATCGAATTACTCAGTAATTTTTTTATGAACGTATTGTGATGCAGAGGAATGAGAAAAATGTCGTGAGAAAAGTTATACCTACTTAAAACTTTTCTCACGAATGGATGTGAATGTTGACTGCTGAGATGACGAGTAATAGAGAAGTATGGAAGAAGAAGACATGCTGCGCCGACCCCAAATAGATTGGGATAAGGGCAAGAGAATAATGATGAGTTGCATCAGAAGCTCTCAGAATCGGTGAAGGAAAACATCGTGAGGAAACCGGCATGTCCTAGAACCAAAAATTCGAAGACATGTGACATCTACCAATCCGCACTGGGCCCGCGTGGTGGATTATAGCCCATTCCCTCTCATAGAGAGGACGCCTGTGTCCCAGCAGTGGGAACATTAAAAAAGGCTGATGATGATGATGATGATGCATCAGAAACTGACCCCAACATTGTCAAAAAAGGTTTAACAGATGATGATTTGACTTATACCGAATACATAGTAGGACAGATCATTGGGAATTAGCATAGAGCGAGATCATGCTTGTTGCTGCTACACTAAATAGCCGATAATCAATTAACTACGGACATGAGATTGATGTTTGTATTTGACGTGTCCATGATGTGTCGTGTGCTCTTCATTATACATGGTGTTAAATTAACCATACAATCATAGATAGATAAATAGACTACCTAATCTAGATTGTGCAATAGCATAAACACCATGGACAATAGCACTGGCTCAGTGGTGGCAGCCCCGACTTACGAGCAGTATGTTGTGGGTTCGAAACCAGGCAGGCGCATTACTTTGTGTTATTTATTTCATCACCACTGCTCTCAAAAACGGTAAAGGAAAACGTCGTGAGGAAAACAGCAAATCCTAGAACCAACAATTCAAAGACATGTGACATCTACCAACCTGCACTGGGCCCGCGTGGTGGATTATAGCCCTTTCGCTCTCATAGAGAGGCCTAGGTAGTAGGTACATTATTGGCTGATTACGCTATACCATGATCAAATCAATCAGCCTATTTTTTTCCAATCACTCTTGTGGTACAGGCATTTTCTCTGCAAAGCTTAGCTTTTGTGTGGTGTGCATTATACTCGTATAAGGTTACAATCTATTAGAAACTTGCAAATAGGGTTATCTACAGTTTCAGGGTTAGAATTTGCAGTCTAATTTTTAAATATAATGTACAATGTTTTGGCGGACTAAATAATATGTACATTATTTTGAGGTTACAATTTAATTTTAAGAGAATAACGTTTTTTGTGCCTCATTAGTCTAATGTTCGTTAACGCGACTGTTGTGTATGTGGTACCTAGCTCTTCCATCACACTGGAAACGTTTATGAAATGCTTGACAATGTATTTACTTGTATTGTACATTGTATGGTATTACAGTTCTAATCCTTACAGGAAACAGCTTCCAAATTTTAAATTTAATTCATCACTTACGCCCACATCTAAAGTCAAGTTAAAGAGACATGAGTTTAAGTAATTACTTATCCATTTTTATACAATAGACAAGTATTTGAACGAAGTAAGAACCGCCAAAAAAAGCAAAACTAAGAATTATAACTTTTGACAGTTTTAACTTCAAGCAATTACCAAACTACAGAATAAAAATTTTATGTTATTACTGTTACTCAAATACTCACTTTGACTGATTTATAGTTACGGGTGTAAGAATTATAACTTTTGAAAGTTCTAACTTCAAGTAATTGCTAAACTACAGAATAAAATCGTATCTTAATTAATCACTTTGACTTGTATAGTGATTATTAAAGTTCTAATCCTTACAGGAAACAGCTTCCAAATGATAAAATGCAGCAATATTCATCACTTAGGATCCTGTCGGCAACGGTAATCACTATAATGTACCACGAAAATTCACCTTATCCCGTACATCTAAGTCCCAGTATAATTCTGGAACTATTCTGGTTACTGGTTACAAATGGTGAGAGATTCCTATCGTAGCGTTTAGTTCTGCCGCAGTAATTCATTTTCCGCAGTTGCACGTAATATTTAGGAGCTGATTTAATTACTGTTTTGGTCTCTGTTTTGTGTGAGGGACGGTTGCTTTATTACATGTTTTGGAGCAAGTTTTCCTCAAAATTATTGCGCGTTTTCATTGGCACTAAGCGATACATAAACTAATGCATAAAATGTGGTGCTGGTGGTGAAATTGTTAGATTGTCAGCGTTCGACTAAGCATCGAAAGTTTAAATTCCATCAGTGCAATGATATGTAGGCATTTCTTTTGTTGTCAACACTAATATTATAAAGAGGAAAGATTTTTTTGTTTGTTTGTTTGTACCGAATAGTCTCCGAAACTACTGAACGGATTTGGATGAAATTTGGAACACAGATAGTTTATAACCTGGATTAACACATAGTACTTTTTATCCCGATAGTATGTTCCCGTGGAACAATTATCGAACTACAGTAGTTACTTATAATGTTAGTTAAATCGAGGATATTCAAGGACAAGACCCTTAACGGAGCCGTCAACCAAGCATTATGTACATCAAACTAAGTAACTTTTCGCAAAAAATATTGCTGGGAAACAACTTTTTTTTTTTGGGATGAAATATCACTTTTTACGGCAGGACTCGTATCCGTATCGTAGATAGAATAGTACGGGTATCGAAGAGATAAATAAAAACATGAATTTAAAAAAGAAAACTTGAAGGTTTGACCCCCTATATCTCCGTAACGAGAGGGTTCCTAGGTATATTCATTAAGTAATCAACCAACATTTTCAAAAAACAATGATTTGCCATGTAACATACACAGTAAAAACTTGGAAAATGAAAATGTCCACGCGGTGTTTTTGTTCCCGAAAATAATGAGAACAGCCCTTCGCACCGGAGATGACGACTTCATCACTCGTCCACGTCATTATATACCTGCTGTCGGTTTGAGTATCATGAATTCTGTATACATTTTTACCTGAAAAACGGATACGGTTGGTTCCGTTTGTTTTGGTTGGGTCAAGGTCAAGTTCGTATTTGTTATTTTTTTTACATAGTGTGTTTTGTTGTTCTAAGTTGTAGAGTATTAAATAACGTGATTGTTTTCGTTTTTTTTTTGTTTTGGCTAGCAAACGTAATCGACTAGGTCTACCTAAAGTGTTTTCAAAGGAGAAGGTTTGATGCAAGATTCATTGCAATTGGGAAATCAATTTTAAAGTACCTATTTGTTTTTAGGGTTCCGTACTCAAAGAGTAAAAAGGGACCCTATTACTAAGACTCCGCTGTCTATCTCTCCGTCTGTCACCAGGCTGTATCTCATGAACCGTGATAGCTAGATAGTTAAAATTTTCACAGATGATGTATTTCTGTTGCCGCTATAATAACAAATAATAAAAATATAAATTATTTAATAATTAAAGTGGGCTCCCATACAAGAAACGTGTTTTATTCGGTTTATGGTACGGAACCCTTCGTGCGCGAGTCCGACTCGCACTTGGCCAGCTTTTTTTAACTCATCCAAATGTGACATCTAGAATCTTACTACTATTTTATGGTCTTTCTTATTGCTATTGTAAGTAATTGCAAAAGTTTTTGAGGACGGATGGTTAACTAGATGTACAGACGCCAGCAGGTCAAGCTACCCGAAACTGTCAGATTTTCCCAATCAACCTTCGACCTAAAGCTTTGACATTAAAGTCGAAAATCTATTAAAGAAATCTGACAGATTGTAGTAGCTTGATGAGCTGGCGTCTGTACCAATAGACTCATGTCCATGGAGTTTCTTGCCTGTTCTTCTCCATAGAGATCTACGCTAGGGAATGGGCAACTACAGTACTTTCACAGTTTTTATGCCTTGTGACTGGGACTGTAGCTTCATTACATTTTTATCTTGTCGACAATTCAAAAGTGCCTGTAATTGGCCTACTTGAAATAAATGTTTTGATTTTGATTTTGTACATTATTGTGTGCCTTACTTACGAGTATTATGATTGTAACCTTGGAATCTCCAACCCTGAGTTAGTATAATAATGGTTTGAAAAATGGTATAGCTCGTTGGTATATTTACAAGACTAATTGTTTTTTATATAAGTCTACTATTAGTGAAAAGAATAGCAAGTTACAAGTTAGTATAATTTATTTGAGAAAGTAAACATCATGTATGACAAAAAGTGGTACACAGCTGTTTACAAAACCCATTTTCACACAGAGAAATACAGAGAATTTCAACGCTTCGACCTCAAAATAAACAGTAGTCTGTACCGTATTTAACTTAAAAATTATGAAATATTGTGCTTAATTAAACCTAGTTATAAAAAACTTTTTATACATTTGAAATGCTAATAATATTTTATAACCCATTATGGTTTTTTACCGCCAACCATATTATTTTAACCGGTAAAGTTTTACAGTCAACTTTAATGTTTTTACTACCATGTTGGTTATCATTATTAATATTAATGGTCAGTATTAATTGTTATCTTGATAGTAATAGCATACCTATGTTAATAGGATAGTAAGTAATTTCAAAAATACTATGAAAGCCAAAATGAGATTGAAAAGACATGCTTTTTTAACGACAGGTGTCAGTTAATTTCCACTTCATATTGCATTTACGAGTACTTTGTAATCATTTGCAAAAGCCACTTTATTTGAACTATGAGAAGGTAAAAAGAAGCTTAAGAAAAGTTTAAAGACATTCGAAAATTCGCACAAAAACAAGGCACATGACTGTACCCCATTTATTAACAAACGCAGAATAAGTCTCAACATGTATATAACCTTTATCTATATATATAAAAATCAATTGCTGTTCGTTAGTCTCGCTAAAACTCGAGAACGGCTGGACCTATTTGAATAATTCTTTTTTTGTTTGGTTCGTCCGAATACAGGGAAGGTTTAAAAAAACAAAAATAGGTCGGTAGGGTAGGTAAGTAGGGTAGCTACTGTAGGGTAAGTAGTGTAGAGTATGTAGGGTAGGGTAGGGTAGGCCAGTTGACGGGAGCGAAGCCACGGAGGACAACTAGTTAACCATAAATTTGTTGAGGTTTATGTTTATCATAACTTTACTCCGTATTTATTAAAGAAACTGCCTAAGTATCGGTCGGACTCGCGCACGAAGGGTTCCGTACCATTATCTATACAACATTACGCAAAACCGGCAAAAAAATCACGTGTGTTGTATGAGGGCCCCTTAAATATTTATTTTATTTTAATTTAACTATTTATTTTTAAAGTGACTATCAAATTAAATATTCTGTGAATATTTCAAGCGTCTACCTGTCGCCTTTATTAATATCGAGAAAAAAAACGGCAAAAAATCCCGCTTGTTGTATGGAAAAAAAGGGGGCCCGCCTTTTTTTTCGGATGAGAAATCACCAAATGACTTCTCCCGCTATGGGCGGAGCGCAAGGGAGTGTCAGACTTGTACTGACTAAAACCCATCTATGTTCCTTCCTTGCCCTTTTGTGTTCCAGGGCCGCGATATCTCTTTCGAACAGTCCCGCAGCCCTGGAAGCCCCCTTAAATATTTATTTTATTCTGTTTTTAGTACCTATTTGTTGCTATAGCGGCAACAGAAATACATCATCTTTGAAAACTTCAACTGTCTAGCTATCACGGTTCATGAGATACAGCCTGGTGATAGACGGACGGACAGTGGAGTCTTAGTAATAGGGTCCCGTTTTACCCTTTGGGTACGAAACTCTAAAAAGGGAGTGTAGCGGTACTACAAAAAATACACAGCAACATAGTACAAAAAGTACTACAGCGCCATCTATGACACAAAAGAAGAACTAACGGCAACATTCTAAATCGCGTCGTTAAAGTTATCCGATATAGAAATACCAAACAGCAACTGTTGGGCAGTAACCCACTAGACACAACACCCGTCTGGTCGGAGGATCCTTTTCTATGCTGCCGTCATAAGAAAAAAGGGCACAACTAACATTTTTTTTCGAAATTGAGTTATATTCATATTCGGAATCAGAAAAAAAGGCAATTCTGCAAGAATTTTTAACTCAATTAACTCAACTTTTTCCTTATGACGGCAGTATGGGAGACGAAGAATTTTACACCCTGTTCCTCATACCCCTTTCTTTTAACTGTAACGTTGCAATTATTGTTGAAATTCACTGCTGTTTATTATATTATTGTGCCTATTCTTCCCAATTACCAATTACTCAAGGTCACCATTAATGCCATCCTCCTTTCGCACTTCTAACTGTTTTTTTTTCTTCAACAGCTATGACACTCGGGTGCTAGGCCCATCTGCCCACTGGGTGGACGAGGCTTACATGGGGAGAGCCAACTGGCACAGTACGCCCACCGCTGGTCTCCGGATGCTGGACATCAAAGCCAAAGACCGAGCGATCTACAGGTGTCGGGTTGACTTCCACGTCTCGCCGACCAGGAATTATAAGATCGCGTTGGATGTTATAGGTGAGTCAGAACACGATATAATTTGTTATAAGTCCTTTTTATAATTAACCCAGAGTTCTTTCCAGTTATAAGACTATTTGGGACCAGTTTTTAACATAGATAGATAGAATATAGTGAAAACAGATTCTTAACGAAGCCGATAGGCACTTATTTTCCCCGTCATTGCGATCATTTTTTTGTTCTAGACCATACCTGGGAAACATCTAGTTACGGAGATATTGGGGGTCAAAGATCTTTTTTTTTTTAATTTCTTTTTTTTATCTAAGATTTTTACTTTAAACACCTCCAGGACCTCCCTTACTATTCAATCCATCCATCAGCGCAGTGTTTTGAGTGCGTTACATTGAGTCCTACTGTAAAATGTGATTTTTCAGCCCAACAAAAAAGTCGTTTCCCAGCACTAATTTTTGCGTAAAGTTACTTAGTTTGATGTACAAAATGCTTGGTTGACGGCTTCGTGAAAAGTCTGTTTACACCCAGTATGTACACCATACAGTCTTAACGTTAAAAGCGAACTTTTCAAGACATTTTTTTTTTTTGCCTTTTCTGTCCCACTGCTGGGCAAAAGCCACCCCCATTCTCTTCCAACTCTCTCGGTGTTTTGCCTCCTCTGGTAAATCAGTTAGGAACGAGTCTAAGTCGTCACGCCAGCGTTTTTATAGTCCTATTTTTTCCAAATACGACACAATTCCTTGAGGATGCAACAGGATGCGATTTGCAACCAGATCGCTAAAACAAAGTGACCTTTACTAGCAACATCAGATTAAAAAGTCAAAATTGACAGTTATCTATACGCTGACATTGAAATGTTGACTTGCTGGCAGACTTACAGCCTAGTAACCATACCGACGGCAGCAAAGAACACGGCTATATCTATAAAAACACTAGTTTCCAGGAGAGCGTTTTTAACGCAAAAATGTAATAACTTCTACAAGATCAAAGCTTGCTTCTTCAATTTGTAAAGTTAATCATAAAAAAAAAACATTAAAAAATGAAAAAGAAAGTATATCTGGATAGAATAAAGAATTCTGAATTTATTTATGTTAAGAATTGAATTTTGCAAAAAATGCAGTTGTCTTTTTGTTCTTTGCCATCGATACATTCCTCTCCTTTTTTCACTGCCAAAACACCAATTGTAACTTGCATGTAGTAAAAGTCACTCATTGGCGCTCTAACGACTCGCGTCTTGCAACAGCAACTGCGAATAAAACAAATGAAAGAAGACACGCAACGCTGTACACACAAACGTAACACCCACGCTATGTTAAAATGGCGCCTGTTGCCGCCTGTTTGAAATGGCGCTCGCGATAAACTCAAAAACTACTGGACCGATTTTTATGCTGTTTTCACCAATGATAGAGTGGTTCTTGAGGAAGGTTTTAGTATATAATTTGCCAAGTTTTTGTTGCGGGAACGGGATCAAAATTTCATGATTACTTTTCGTCGCGATAACCGACATCCACGCGAGTGACACCGCGTGCATCAGCTAGTATTAAGTAAGATCGTAGCAAGTGATGTTTTATAGTTTTTGTATGTATGTATACAGTACCTATATACACACTTCCTTTTTTATTAAAGCCCCTAATAAATTCATATTGTATGTTTGCAAAGGACATGTTGGCTCATGCCCAGGCTTCAATAGAAGGTACATGACATAATTTTGTTGCGGCTGTGTCATTCTGGTCCGAAGGTCGCATGTCTGACTTTGAACACTGAATTCGCAAATTAACACTGAGTTAGCACGCGCTGTTAGTTTAATTAAAATTAGCATGCCTGAAATGTCTGACAGGCATATGATTTATGTCATAATTACATCATGTTTTCTGTGTAGCTGTTTCTATTTCTGTATTTTTATACACGTTTAGTAAACATACAATTGTGTGGTTCTGCACGGAGAAAAATCATGATTATATTTTTTTTCAATTAATAGGTTTACCTGAATGCTTTTTACGTAACATAATATAACACACGATCACGCCTGTAATCCCCGTAGTGTTAGGCAGAGGTGTACCTTATTTACACCCACATTTCGCCAGTTATGTTTAAGTCCCATGTGATAGAAGGCGAGCCTATTGCCATCAACCAGGCACAAATCCAGACTCCGTGGCTGCTACTGAGAAATTCCTGATAGAAAAATCCAATAGCACTTTGCCCGACCTGGGAATCGAACCCTCATGCTCAGCAGTCGCGCTTGTGAGCAAAATATTGTACACAAGTCCTATATTCCTTTTCTGAAACAAAAATCGTCGCCGCGTCAGAATTAATAGCAAGTAAACTGATCTTCTTAGCGTATCGATGGCAAATTTTCATTAAATAAATGTGGCCCTTTTTTTTCGGATGGAAAATATCATATGACTTCTCCCGTTCTGGGCAGAGCGGAAGGGAGTGTCAGACTTGTACTGACTAAAACCCATCCATGTTGCTTCCTTGCCCTTTGTGTTCCAGGGCTGCGGTATCTCTTTCGGACAGTCTCGCAGCCCTGGGTAGTCCCGCAGCCCTGGGTAGTCCGGCAGCCCTGGCCATTTGGCCCTGAATGCTAAAGTTTTCAGCTATGCGGACTTCTCTCGCTGATGCAGTTATAAAGATCGTTAAGGGCGTAGTTGTCAGGGCATACAGCGTAAGATGGAAGGTGGGCCATTGTCTGTGAAGACACGCCGCATACACACTAGAGATCTGAATAAATTGACCCATATGGCTGTTGATAATTTGTTCACATAATTGCAGTGCCTTACAGTGACTGCCTCGTTGGTCTAGTGGTCTGCTGCTGCTGACCACTAGACCAACGAGGCAAACTGCTGAGCATGAGGTCCCGGGTTTGATTCCTGGGTCGGGTTTGATTATTGGGTTTTTCCATCAGAAATTTTTCAATAGCAGCTACGGAGTCTGGATTTGTGCCCAGTTGATGACAATATGCTCGCCCCTTATTACATGGGACTTAAAACCATAACTGGCGATATATGGGTGTACTATTAGGTCTCAGACCAAATAAAAAACTAAGACACAGCACTGTCAACAGTGACGTGAAGCCGGTTTCGTAAACATGGCTGCACTGTGAGCTTAGTTTTTGAGCGTAGTTTAATTGTAGTTTGATGTAAATGTGTGCGTGTGAGCGTGTATGCACAGAGCGAGGCAGCGAGGCATTGTTCGCAGTGCTATGTCTTGGTTTTTTATTTGGTCTGAGTATTAGGTACACTTCTGCTTACACCCTAATTACAGGCGTGATGTTATGTTATGTATAAATAATTACAGTACACGTGCTTGACCATCCGATTTTTTTTTTGTGTCAAACTCCGTTCCAGAAACCGATCTTTATTGTTATAATAACATCAAAAAACAATTTTCCTCAACAAAGCAATTTAGTTTTCCTTTGGAAGATAATGTCTGTGTTAGTAATACCTATTTATTCCGTCACAGCACATTGAGGTCCTTTCTGGAAGAATTGTGGAAGAAAGTGGAATCTAATTAAGTAAGACATGTCCGAAAAGCTCTCAGCTTATGTAAACATGAGACTTTCGTAGAAATAGCGCAGTATTTTCTGGTATTAAGAGAGGAAATATACGTATTTTTACAGAGAATTACTTCATTTTATAGAGTAAATGGTGGAAATGAGGACGGGGACTTGACCTTGGTAACGAGAATTGAATTCCCAGGTCTTTAAATGAGGACATTTATTTGAATAGAGAGCCCAAGAGCTCTTTTTTACCTTGGCCAGAGGTTAAGTGTTGCCATACAACGTGGCAACGCCGCCAGTCTCTTGGGCACATTACCAGCTGACAGCGTTGAGGAGGAGTATTTCGATTCCCTTTTATAGTTTGTTGTTAGTTTATTTAGTTTGTTTATTTAATAGTTTTTAATTATTAATGAATAAAGTTAGTTTATCAATAATTGATACGTGTTGAAAATATAAATTTATTTGAATTAAACTGTAAATATAACTGTATAGTTATCAAACTTAGCTAACTTAACTTAAAAGCCTATATTTACACGATAAAAAAGACTGCCACTTAAGCCTAGTGGTCGAAAGCACGACGGCTGAACATGTGGTCCTGGGTTCGATTACCGGGGCGGAAAAAGTGTTAATGGGTTTTTCCATCAGGAATTTCTCAACAGCAGCCATGGAGTCTGGATTTGAGCGCAGTTGTTGGAAATAGGCTCACCCCCTATTATATGGGACATAAACATAACTGGCGAAATGTGTGTACTTTTAGGTACACCACTATCTAACACTTCCGGGATGACGGCGAGATGTTATCAAAAAATTTAGAAATTCCTGATGGAAAAACCAAATAGCACTTAATCCAACTCGGGAATAAAACCCAGGACCTCATGCTCAGCAGTCACGCTTGCGACCGCTCGAACAACGAGGCAGTTCTTATATGCTAACTAGCAGCGCCCCGCGGTGTCACCCGCGTAGTTCCCGTTCCCGTGAGAATACGGGAATAAATATAGCTTATGTGTTTTACTCATAATGTAGCTTTCCATTAATCTTGTTAAACCTACAAACCCTTTGACATTGAAACATTGTACAATACATCATAAAGAAACACTGACATTGATTGATAATAATAATAATTCCTTATTTATAAATCCTACAATTCCTAATGACATATTTCAAATCATAAAATCTTTGAAAAATACACACAGTACTGGATACGATAATGTATCTACATCAGTTATAAAGTACGTTGCACAATCCATTATTCCGGTTCTGAGCCACTTAGTCAATCTATGCATTCAAAACGGAATATTTCCCAGTAAGCTAAAAATTTCAATTATTAAACCTTTGTTCAAGAAGGGCAAAAAGGAGGATATGTCTTGCTACAGGCCGATAGCTTTAATCCCAATATTTTCTAAAATCATTGAAAAAGTTATCTACAATTGCATTTATAACTATTTTGACAAGCACAATCTTTTTGCCAGTGAACAAAATGGATTTCGTAAAAGCAAGACTATCAATATGGCCATCTACGATCTTCTTATTGGAATCTACAAAAATATGAACAATAGGACACCAGTAACGGCTATGTACATGGACATGACAAAAGCTTTCGACCATGTAGATCATAAATTACTGTTCGAGAAACTTTATAGATATGGGATACGTGGTAATGCTCTAGACTTGATAAAATCTTATTTAAGCCAGAGGTTACAAATAACAGAATTACGTAAGGTTTCTCTCGCGTCGAAAACTGAAGTACAGTATCAATCAAGCCCAAAAGATGTTACATATGGTGTGCCACAGGGAAGTGTTTTGGGTCCCTTGCTTTTCCTTATTTATATTAATGATTTACCAAGAGCTGTGAAAATTCCTTTAGTCCTTTTTGCTGATGATAGCACTGCTGTATTTTCTCCAACTGACATTAATACATTTGAAAATGACATTAATGACACTCTAAATGACATTGTAAATTGGTTAACATCTAATAATCTTATAATTAATTTAGAAAAAACAAAAATAGTCAGTTATTCTCAAAGAAAAACCCCCTTGACATTAAATATAAATTATAAAAACAAAAAAATAGAAGAAACAGATACTATAAAATTCTTAGTACGTACTCGTACTATGGATTGACAAAAATATGTCATGGAAAACGCAGATTGATACAGTGTGTAAAAAACTGAGTAAATTTTCCTACGCTTTATATAGACTTTCCAGGATTGTAAATCAAGCAGCAGTTTTAACTGCCTATCATGCCTATGTAACGTCTACGCTCAGATATGGATTGATTTATTGGGGGAATGCTACAGACAGAGAACTCGCTTTTAGGGCACAAAAGAAATGTCTCAGAGCTGTTTGTGGCATACGTGCCCCCGATAGCTGTAGGCCGTATTTTAAGAAGCTCAAGATTCTAACCCTTCCTGCCCTCTACATCTACGAGATAGCTATATTTGTAAAAACCAATAAGGAAAGGTTTGGTAGCCTTCATTCCCGTCGACACGCCGACAAAATAACAAATATACCCTCAAAAACAGCCTTGCTTTCTAAAAGTTTCTTCGGAATGTCTTCACGTATTTATAATAAGCTTCCTAAACAAATAAGGGAAATTGAAAGAATAATTAGTTTTAAGAAAGAATTGAATGACTTCCTGGTGAATAGACCATATTATACACTGCATGAATTTTTGTCCGACAGATTCGTAAACAGTTAGATCCAAACTGCCATTTTATGTTTTGATGCAAAATATAATATAATATAATAATATATATTTTTTTAATTTAATGTAATTGATAAATTCTAAATTAATGTAATTGATAATAATTTAATGTAATTAATAATTTTTAATTTAATATAATTGATAATTTAGCAATTAACTACAATTAATAATTTTGTCACAATTATTGTATGCCTAACATGGTGGAGCAGTGCAAGAGCACAACAACCTCTAGAACAACTTTTTTAAACCGCTGTCTCACAATAAAGATCTTTGACTTTGACTTTGACTTTGATTAATGAAAGAATTTTTGAAATTAGTCCAGTAGTTTTTGTCTTAAATCGTAACAAACAAACAAACAAAAAATCAAATCTTTCTTCTTTATAATATTAGTTCAGATAATGTAGACTGCGCATTGTCTTCACGGCAACCAAGGAACTAATGAAACATGTAAATAGAAGATACAATAATTAATTCAAATCAGAATCATGTTCTCAAACCACCCCTCATCAAGTAGTTCCTGATGTATTCAGAACCATTGGAACATACCACAAACACGAATAACATATTAACTTGAACAATAGTACGATGTAACAAGTCGTAGGGGCTGGCTTACGACCTTAGTAATCTAACTCCTAATAACTTGTGGGAATTAAGCTCCCTTCCAGTTAATTTCAATTCTAAATTAATATGCGGACGGGTGACAGCTAAAATTATACAGTTCGTTGATCACTTTTTGATTGGCCATGTTGGTCTAGTGGTTAGTGACCCTGACTGCTAGGACGGAGGTCGTGGGTTCGATTCCCACACAGGACAAATCTTTGTGCGATGAGTACGATTATTTGTTCTGTATCTGGGTGTAAATTTATCTATAATATGTATGTATTTAGAAATATATAAGTATGTTTATCAGTTGTCTGGTTGCCATAGTACAGGCTCTGCCTAGTTTGGGATCAGATGGCGGTGTGTTGGTTGTCCCAAGATATTATTATTACTTTGTCAATTTATTGAAGTTCATGTCTTGGAGTGTCTCTGTAACTATGCCAATTTCTATAGAGGGAACGAGTAGTGTGTTACCCTCATTTGAAATACCTTTTTCCAAGTGAGGTATTAAAAATATATGTTTGGTAAAGAGGATTTCAGATTCATTTTCATGTTTATCGTATATACAACATGTAACGGAAAGGGTATTTTAAGCCGAAAGGGGGTCACACAACTCGTCATTCTGAACAACTTTTAGAAATTTGTGAAAAAAAATTCTTCTCCCCATACTAAAAAGTCACGTGACAAACAAACTTTGTATGGAGAAGCAAATTTTTTTTTGCGAATTTTTCAAAGTCTTACAACAAAAGTTGTTCAGAATGTCATGTTGTGTGACCCCCTTTCGGCTTACTTTATATACCCTTTCCGTTACACGTTGTATACTGTGTCTTATTAGCTTATGGGCTTCGCCCACGTGGAGGTCAATAATTGTCCCACGGGGTCGTACTACCGGGATAAAGAGTATCCTATGTGTTAATACAGGTTATAGACTATCTCTGTGCTAAATGACATCTAAAAATAATAATAATAAATACCTGGCAACCCCGTATGTCAATCACATCGGTTATAATTATCGTCGTCATTTTTATTGTTGTTTTACTATAAATATTGGTTTAAATATAAAGGTTTTTACAATAGATCATTAATAACAGTGAAAGCAGACGTTTTTTTACAAATACATACTAGCAAATTTGGAAAACGACTAATAAGTGAAAAATTAAACCCGTTCTTTGACAATGACGTCTGTCAGCGGCGTCAACACAAAAATGAAAAATTCCCAAAACAATGAATGAGATGATTGAATAACCAAATGATTACGAGGGCTGCTTCCCGACGCGCACGCATACCATCCCCGGACTCGTCGCTCAGCTCCGCCTCGCCGCCGCCGGATCCCGGATCACCGGCAGCGGCAGTCGCGTCGAGCTCGAGCGACGAATATTTCTCTCCGCTGACGTCGCCAACACCTGTGCGTCGGCAGGGGAGAGGCCGACCACCGAAGAGCTTGGGACTTAGGGGCCATCCGGCCCAAGTCGGGTCCCCGCTGCCGGTGGTTGTGTGCAGCGCATAAAATGCACTCAGTCAATAAATGAGAACGTCATGCGCGCATACTATGGGTCTACAGAGGGGGGAACTAACCTCACTGCGTACCGTGTTAGGATGCTGTCTATGTTTCAGGATCTTGAACCAACCGTCAACGTCTCGGCCCAACGACTGTCGGATCAGGTGCGGGTCATCCAACGCAATCACATGTTGGACGATGCCGCACTTGATAGGCTGCGCTCAGAGGTACTGAGCAACCGTATCATCTTGACTCAACCACCAACGCTTACAGCGCCAGCTATTCCAATCCCACTGCGTTTTAGTCCTGCAGTTGAAGAGCAAGATGATAGGGTTGCCAAGCGAGCGCTCTGGAAGATGCGCTTCGCGAATATCGATTCAATCCTACCGAACTTAGGCCCCGATTACCACGGTTACCCATGCATAAGAAAAATAGGGCGCTGGTGTGTGCCTTGGACTCGCAACTCAAGAGTATATTCGAGAGTAGCGAGGACCTCGTTGATACACACTCGATCCTGTACTGTGGGGCTGTTGCGGCATGTCGTTTAGCTAATGTCAGGTTTCCAAATTGTGACGTAGCTACTCGACCAAGACCAGCCGTACCAGCCTGGCAGTGCAGGATCGAGCGCCGTATCGACGGGGCCAGGGTACTCATCGGCAAACTATACTGCTTCAGGGAGGGCAATACTCGATCACGTGTGATGCGCTTTGTGAGGCGGGCATTCTCGGGGACTGGACTCAGCCCTCAAGAATACATGTCCCGTGTCACAGAGCGCATTGACTTCCTGAAGCAGAAAGTTTATGCATGGGCGAACCGTATTCGGCGGTATAAGAGGCGGGTTGATCGGTACTCGCAAAATCGCATGTTCCAGAGCGATGAAAGGTGGGTATACAGAGCTTGGGAGCGAACCGAGCAAAATATGACAGACGTGTGCCGCCTTAATGTGACTGACATGAAGCAATCGTTGAGGGAGCGCTTCTTTGGACGCCTGAAGAAGGTATTAAATAGCCTTCTTTCAGGTGGGAACAAGGTGCGCGCCTTCAACGGTTGGGTCATGCCGGTTTTAATGTACTCTTTCGGCATACTCAAATGGACTCAGACGGAACTCGATACCCTGGACAGGAGAGTCCGTACACTGCTGACGGCAAACCGGATGCATCACCCACGATCATCAGTGATGAGACTGTACATCCCGCGGAAGTGCGGAGGTCGAGGCTTTTTAAATTCGAAGACCCTCCACAACCGCGAGGTGTGCAGTCTCAGAGAATATTTTTTAGAAACCGATGTGGGTATGCACCGAGATGTGGTCGCAGTGGACAAGGGACTGACCCCGCTGTCCATGGCTAAAGAGAACTGGCGCAAACCTGTAGTACTTACTACTGATGACCGCAAGGAATTATGGCAAGGCAAGGAGCTTCACGGGCGCTTCTACCGGGCTCTTCATGGGCCCGATGTAGATTTTCTAGCGTCCGTGTCCTGGCTACGTTTCGGTGACCTCTTTGGGGAAACTGAAGGTTTTGTCTGTGCGATTATGGACGAAGTTATGTTGACGAACAACTACCGGAAATATATTATGAAGGACGGGACGGTTGACGTGTGTCGGGCATGCCACCGTCCGGGTGAGTCCATTAGACATATTATTTCTGGTTGTTCTCGTCTGGCTAACGGCGAGTACTTGCACAGGCACAACCAAGTAGCCAGGATTATTCACCAGCAACTTGCCTTGAAATATAAACTTGTGGAATCTGAGGTACCGTACTACAAGTATGTGCCCGACCCAGTTCTCGAGAAAGACCATGTCACACTGTACTGGGATCGGTCTATCATTACAGACAGGACTATTGTCGCCAATAAACCTGACATAGTGGTGATAGACCGATCAGCGCGCCGCGTAATGATAATCGATGTCACCATCCCGCATGACGAGAACCTCGTGAAAGCTGAGAAAGAGAAACAAATAAAATATCTCGACTTGGCACATGAGGTTGTCGACATGTGGAATGTGAGCTCGGCTATCATTGTGCCGATTGTCGTAACGGCCAATGGCCTTATGGCTAAGAGCCTCGACGACCATCTTTCGAGGCTCTCCTTAGGCAGTTGGATCAAGGGCCTGATTCAGAAGGCAGTACTCCTCGATACGGCTCGCATTGTGAGGAGGTTCCTGTCTCTGGAGCCCTAACCACCGGTAGCTTGGACCCTGTTCCCGACACCGGCGGACCGCTATTTTTTTATATTTTTAAATGTTTTTATTTTTTTAAGAAATATTTAAAAATGTTAAAAAATGTGTATATATAAATGAATAAACGGAATAATAATAATAATATCTTGGGACAACCAACACACCGCCATCTGATCCCAAACTAGGCAGAGCCTGTACTATGGCAACCAGACAACTGATAAACATACTTATATATTTCTAAATACATACATATTATAGATAAATTTACACCCAGATACAGAACAAATAATCGTACTCATCGCACAAAGATTTGTCCTGTGTGGGAATCGAACCCACGACCTCCGTCCTAGCAGTCAGGGTCACTAACCAACAGGCCAATCAAATAAAAAAAAAAAATACGTTCAGTAGTTTTTGTGTGAAAGAGTAATAAACTTCCATCCATCAATCTATCCATCCTCACAAACTTTCGCATTTATATTAACAGTAGAAGTAAAAAAAAAAAAAAAATTAAATTTCAATCTATTTATTTTCAAAAAAAAAACTTTCATATTAGTTATAAAAAGAATAACGCTCAATCTTTTTGAGGCAAGATTATGTGCGCCATATTTTTCTGTCTGATAGTGGACCCACACGTACGCCCCTCCGAGTTTTCAGCCGTAAAGTAGGTTTTTAAGATTTTTTTTATTTGACGAGGTTTTTTATTTTCTAATTCTTTGGCTATCTCCTTACGTAATTTATTCAAGATGCAAAAAGAAGTAGAAAGAAGGATTTGTCTAGTATAAACATTTATTTCAATATTTTTCTTATATTCTATCTTATTTTACAAACAGCAAAAATGTATATTATTTAGAGCACAAAACAAATTCACAGCCATTTACCTCATTTCTATACACAAGCAGTAAATCCGACAGTGTTATTAATAACGCCAAATGGCTTTCACTAATGCCTTAAACATATTGATTACATCAATATCACATCTTAATCGTTCATTACACCGATTTGCGAGACGGCCTTGTTCAGCCACGCACATTAACCGGCTAACCATATTTCACAGCCAATAAGATAGCAGAGCCCTCTCCTCGATTATCGAAAACGTAAGTCAAGATATAAATTAAATCTGTATTCTGAAACTATCTAGCCTATCTCAATGAGATCGCCGCGCAGATGGGTAAAACTCTTAAATTCTCACAGAATCTCGCATCCGTATCTGCTCTCCCCTTTTTGTGTTTTAATAAAATAATTCACCTTGAAACGGCGGCCCAACAAAAGCTATGAGCCGTACCGTGGGGCAATCTCGATAAAAACTAGTACGATCGTAAACTTGACCCTCCCTTATCCTGGTCGAATCAACACGAAAAGTTTAAGGCAACTCCAAACACGCCCTAGGATGATTTACGTTCGAACGCTGACAGTAAAAATGCGGGTCAGTAGAAATTAAAATTTTATGAGGACTTACCAGATCTCGGAGGTGTATCGGAAAGGGCAACGACGGTAAAATAGATTACCTGCTTATGTTACGAGCTTCTTACGTTTTTACGATATTTGTTAAGGGCAACATTTTGTTTTATGAATGGAGGATTAAGGTTTGAAGTGAGAAATGAATAATAAAATAGACGACTGAATATGATGAGTGTCGTAAATCTAATTTGGTGAAAATGACGTCGTCAAAACTTTGATCGTCATCAAATATGAAGTTAACAATACAATCATGTGGAACGGTGGTTTGGCAAACAAATTGGCATCTGCAACGTAAAATTGGTACAATTTTTCAGATAGTACACATAGTACAGTTCTGACATCATTCTTCTGAATAGAAACCAATTCTCAGAATTGTTTGGAAACCAAAAAAAAACTTTTTTTTCAGTTTTTGTCTCATTTTTGGACAATCGAGAAAATACCTATTAAGTTTTCCTACTTAGTACTTACTGATGTTTAGGAACAAATTGATTCTTTTATGCAATTGGGTTCTATTTTAATTCCGTAGATACATACATTTTCACGCTTAAAACAGTCCCAGCTTGATCAGACCCACACCTCCTGCAAGAGGGAGAGGGCCGTTTCCACCAGACCACTACTGATCTCAGTTTTAAAACACAATGTGAATTATCCCGAGGTCAACGTTCAAGTATCACAGCACTTAAACACTGAAGAGCTGATGAAAGCCCTGGCCACTTTACACATAAACATTTATCACCTTATAAAAACAAGATCCACGGCTTTCCATTATCTTTTATTGTACATCTAAAGCTGTACCTGTTTTATATTGCATTTATCTCAACGTTTTATCTTTCAAAGGACAAAATAAAGGCCCTTTGGTGGATGCCAAATTATTGTAACCAGTTCAACCTGAGAACCGTTAGGACAACCATTAAGATAGGATGTTCTTTGAGGGAATCTGGTATCTTCAAGGCCATATCAATGCGAAAATCCTGTAATACTGAAATATCTGTAGCTACTTTAATGTTAGTATTATCGATGGAGATAAAATCTTGCAAACTGTTCTAAAGGTTACTGACTGAAAGACTTGTACGACTCGTAAGAGTTTGCTCTTTTGCATAAAACTTACATTTAGTTTTAGGATACCTATCTCTATATTATGTAAAGTTAGGGACAAGTTTCTACCTGGATTTTGAGCTGAAGGGTACCTTATGTGATCCTTTCTAGGTATTTTATGTCCCAATTATTTCAACGAGATAGGTAAATAGAACTTTCGGCTATCTTATAAATAATATAGTAATTCTGATAAATATTTATAAAGTAGCCTTATTAGTTGGCTTAGAAGGACTCGTGGATAAATAATAACAGCCAGCCAACCAGTAGCTGTGTGGTGGACATCAGATAAACAGTCGCATCTTGATATACTGGAATCCCACCCGAAATATATAATTGGAAAAAGGCTACGCAGATAATAATGACGCTGAGTTGGCTTAAAATCCGAATTCTTCATAATATCTTTAAAATCTAATAGTTACACTTTTCATTAATTGGTGAAATTGTTAAAAAAAACAAACAGTGTAAGAAAAATAAGTTATGAAATTACACGAACCACAAAAAATAACGACTTGAAGAGCATAACAAAATTAATGAGGTCTTTACAACAGATAACTGCCTGTTAATTAGGGGCCTAGCAGGCTAAGAGGGGAGGTTTTCCTTAAGTGTTTAATTATGCCTTTTGTATCGTTAAGATGTAACGAAGTGTAAAATTCTTGGAGCCACATCAGAAGAAAGCCGACTACCATATTGTCGCACAAGCGCTTTTTAACGCAGTGTTTTTTATAGCCTACTTTTTTTTCGGATGAAATCATCAAATGACCTCTCTCTTGGCGGAGCGGAAGGGAGTGTCAGACTTGTACTGACTTAAAGCCCATCCATGTTCCTTCTTTGCCCGTGATATCTCTTTTGAACAGTCCCGCAGCCCCGGCAGGTATCGGCCCTTGTTTGCTGAGCGCGTGGAACACGAACACGCCTCGACACGGTCTGTCACCAAAAGACGGACGGACGGCGGGTCCAGGTCCCCGACACCCGGGGCGTGTTCCGTAGCGGCTAGGACGTGAGTGGTTCTCTCCCTCTCACGTTCCGCCACCTCCTTCGCTAACATGACTAAGGAGGTGACGGCGTCCCATTCCCTCTAGCTCCGAACCATGGATTAAACCAGGGCCCGACGCGATAGGTCGCCGCCGCCGATCGCCGCTTCGAGGACACGGCGGTGCTCCGCACAAGCGGAGCAGACCTCCACGGTGTGCTCCACCGTGTCCGCCGGGCGATATTCGCAGTGGTAACAACCGAGCGTTTCCTCCCGCCCGATTCGGTGCAGAAACCTCCCGATACAACCGTGTTCGGTGACGCTGCGCGGAAGGTGAGGGTGCGTGGCGCCTCTCTAGCCACTCCTCAAAGAGGGGACGTACTGGATTTTCAACTGTCGACGTTGAGAATTCATCAGAACTTGTCCTTAGCGCGATAAAAAGCGCACGGTTGGATTTTTCTCTCTTAGTGCTAAGTTGAATGTTGAAAATACAATAATGTACATTCTATCTGTCCTATCTAATAGTGACACTTCGTCGTTGAAGTTCGAACACCACAGTAACACAGGCATTTTAGGCAATTTTGACCTTTTGATTTTTGATGCCGTTGGCTAGAGATTAGGAAGGCGTTGTTTCGGTCCTGCAAGGGCTGCGGGACTCTTCGTAAGAGATACCGAGGCCCTGGAACACAAAAGGCAAGGAAGGAACATGGATGGGTTTTAGTCAGTACAAGTCTGACACTCCCTTTCGCTCTGCCCAGAAGTCATTTGATGATTTCCCATCCGTAAAAAAAAAGGCGTTGTTTCGGTAAATCACAGAAATTAATGAGCAACGTCTCTATCTAATTTGAAGTGAACACAAATGATAAAATAGTATTGTACCATTACATGGTATAATTATGCAGGTTTTTCATTGTCCTGTTAAGTTGCTTATTTTGACTTCTGTGGAGTTAGATCTTTAACGACGATATCGGGTTTTGTATGCGTAAAATAAGCGTTCATTCAAACTTTGTTACTATCACGTTCAATAACATACTTACAGCTTTATAAACTTGGATCCTAAAAGTAACGTTCAATAATACACATACTACTACGATAAATTGACTAAACGCTGTCTAAAAATACACACAAATTCGCATCATTAGCATTTCAATTTACAATTTTCGCGCAGTCATCTTTATTTACGAAAGCAATAAACGTCTTTGTATGTCATTCACTCATATCCATTATTAAAGGAAGGTATTGGTTTTCATTCAATTATCAAATTGACAATTCGATGTCAATGATATTGAGTTTGGAAGAGCAATTGTTTAGAAGTACTTGGGTGCAGAATATGTCTTTTATTTATTAGACAATTTGATGAGATACAAAGAAAAATAACAGAGCATTGTTTTTTTTTTTTTTTGAGGGAGAATTCAATATAATGAGTAAAAAAGGATGCAAATAAAATTGCTACACACGCAAAAGCCAATCACTTACAATATGGGTGTATGAAAAATAGGATTCATTAGGATGTTGATATCGGCATGCCGTCTAAAGATATTTAAGATAATATACAAGGTGTAAGCGATCCTTCATGAAACTCTCAACCAAGCATTCTGTACATCAAACTAAGTAACTCTACGTAAAAAACATTGCTGGGAAATTACTTTTTTTTGGGGTGGAAAATTACGTAAGACTCAACAATTTAAATCATTTTTTAGTAATAAATCCTAATACAACCTTCATTTAACAGGCCTTTATAGAAAAAAGTAAATAAAGAATAAATAAGCTTGACAGCTTGACATTACTTGTCATCAGTGAAAAATATTATTTAAAGTTAGTAAAAGTGCTCAAATTACAATGTTAAAATGAAAATAAATGGATGAAATTGCATGGATAATGGATGCCGTGATTTATACCTACTTTCTGCTACCACAGAAGGCATATTTATGATAAAAATGAGACGAAGGACACATGGTCCAATTCAATTGGTTTGTCAATTGTACGTATATTAATTTTTTATCGTATCTGCTTTATAGCAGAATACTATATTTCCCCATCCAATGCAACGCACTCAAAACATTGTTATAACATTAAAAAGTTGTAAAAAAAATGGTCGTAATGACGGGGAGAACAAGTGTTTTTCGGCTTCGTTAAGGGTATTGTTACACCCATTAGATAGGCTATCAAAAGAAATGTCGTAGAAATAATATGATATCATGTCTCAATAAGATAAGCTAAATGATGTAAGTTTTATACCCTAACCCCTTAATCCTTTTACCGACCGCAACCATTTGGTTATTGCAAGAAGATTACTATTATCTTTTTGGCTTTGTCTGGCGTATCGTAGGTATATTTAAATGTCTTTCATCTCAGCCAACTTGCTAATCAAATCCCAAACAAAGCATCGCAAGTCGCAATCACAAAACCAAAAGGCAGCAAAAGGTGTTTCTTTATTCAAACCAATATAAAAGTTTCCGTACAAAAAGTTCGGTCGTCCGTTAAACTTTTTCGTGTTGATTCCGACTCAGATATAGAAGGAAAACGGGTCAGACCTTCGAGTTCCATCTGATATCAAGAAGGCCCATTATGTAGCAAACGTACTTATAGTCTAAGATCCCGACTAAGATTGACCTATACCCTTCTTCTGTTTACCGAAATAAAAATAATTCGCTTCAATTTCAATACAAGAACTAATATAAATTGCGGATGGATCGAGTCTTGATCGTTTTTACTTATACAATCTAATAAGATGGTAAATGATGTTTATTTTGCTAGTAGGTTTTTAAAAACACTTTTAAACGTCATGTTTTTTAAAACTAGATGGGGCCGGTGTTTCGTACCTGACTACTCTGAGAAGGAACAGCCGAAACAAACTCAGAGGTCATAGTCTCTTTTAAAGTCAAGACATAATCTTGGTTAACTCACATAAGGACTATGCAGATTAGTGTCTGAGATGGCCTTTTGAAGAAAAAACCACACAAATTTGAGTGGACCTGTCCCGGTATTAGGTTATCTACAAAAATCGGTCAAGTGTTTTTTCATCCGGTATAAAGATGGGTGAAGATCGATCTTAGTCGGGATCTTGTACTATTACATATAATCCGCAGAGATTTCCCATAATGGAATCTATTAATTGAACAAAGAAACATAATCTTAGTTCATTAATTAAACATTTTTATGTGCTACGTGTGTGTTTAGTGTGATTGTATTAAGGTGGTTGCGTCAGGGTAGCCCGCGAAATTCAAATTTTCTTACGTTTTTTGCAATTTGCAGGTCATTGTCAGGGTGTATGTTGATGAAAAATGAGTCGCGCTAGTAACACGTATGTAGTTACAGAATCACAATCATGAAAATCATCAACATAACCCTGTAAGTCCATTTTATCCTATTGAATGACTTTTTCATGAAATATTCATTGAATAGGATTATATGAACTTAGAGGGTTGTATTGATGATTTTGACGATTGTAATTCTGTAACTACATATATTTTACTAGCGCGACTCATTTTTCATCAACATACAACCTAACACTAATCTGCAAATTGCAAAAAATGTAAGAAAATTTGAATTTCGCGGGCTACCCTGACGCAACCACCTTAATGGTATTCATTTTGAAACTGAATATTACAGGTGGAAAATGTAGCAACAGAAAGGAAAGATGATCACTTGTCCGAGAATATTCCCACGTTCTGTGCAGTTGGTAGTTCTTTACGAGAATGGATTATGATATGAAGACGAGTCAGTAAGCAAGTTAGGTTGTATGACTGATTATTTATACAGGCTCTTCTTTTTGGGCTGAAAATTCATGTTTTATGGTAGGACTCAATGTAACGCACTCAAAAATTGTGCTGATGGATGGATTGATGATCATACTTTAAAAACATGTATTTAAAAAAAAAAACTTGTGGAAAAGTTGGAACTTTGACCCCCAATATCTCCGTAACTAGAAGGTTCCCAGGTATGGTCTAGAACAAAAAAATTATCGCAATGACAGGGAGAACAATTGCCTTTCGGCTTCGTTAAGAGTCTTTTTACACCCTTTATTTATTTGCAGGGTATATACGTTCTAACAGTTGGCTACAGCTACTTAGGTGTCAAATACTGTTTTGATTGATTAATGAATATTACCAAAGTGCATTATGAAGAATAGCTCTGTGTAAAAATTTTGATTATTAATTGTAATTACATAAATCGTAAAACTGAACATTTAGTTTCAGATGTATAAAAAGTAAAGTCTTCTGCCAAAATCCATCAGGTATTACCCAAAGCATTGAGATATATTTTATTTTTGATTTTCCGCCGGAAAGTATTTTTTAGAATACCATGTGATAGAAAAATACTTGAATAGTGCATGTAACAAACAGGCGGACATCAATGCGATTCCATTTTAGAACGGGAAACTGAAAACATCACTAAGAAAGAAAATCTTCAGGTGGTTCCTACCTACTCAGCTCCTTCGTACTCAAACTTTATATGTTATTTCACTGTGTGAACATGTAGAAATGAGTACTTGTAAATCACATACAATATTTGATGTAACTTCATTATGAAACGGGAGTTTCGGTATTGTGGGGTTCGTGGCTACATATAACACATGATCTTCTAGGTTAAGTCCGTGAATGAGTGACTATCCTGATGTATAATCAATCATTCGATCTTTCATTCAATTATTTACTGTGGCGAGTCACAACACTACACTGACGTTGTCTATAGTCTTTAGTTATGTTCTGTTGACGCGGTTTATTCCCAGGCGCTCCATAATTTTATACCCGGTAGCTCCAAATAAAAAAAAAATATAGTATTTTATTATTTAACTAATAAAATTAAGGAGTTGTTGGGAATCAATGTATGGAGAGAAATTGTTTGGAGAACAATAGATTTGGAGCTCCTGGAAATAAGCCGTTGACGCTTTGACAGACAACCTAAAGGTTAAAGTTAAAGGATTCCTCGGTTCTTTTTTCACTTGAAAAATGTTGTTAAAACACAATTTGCAATCGGTTTCTATTGTTTATAATACACGGTGGTACTTTCCGTACAGGGTTTGGATGTTTTTTCACAGGATAGAATAGTATTTTTACTGTATTCTTATTAAACACAGAGCTCGATATCACTGCGTGGTTACGTCAAGACAGCCGGAACCGGAAATCGAATCCCTCTGATACCATCAGAAAAATAGTAGCCCCATGTTAAATACTGGTATTCAGCTGCAATCTGCTAAGCATACTCACTACAACCATAACATAACATCACGCCTGTAATCCCCGTAGGGTTAGGCAGAGGTGTACCTAACAGTACACCCACATTTCGCCAGTTATGTTTTAGTCCCATGTAATAGGGGGCGAGCCTATTGCCATCAATGGGAACAAATCCAGACTCCGTGGCTGCTACTAAGAAATTCTTGATGGAAAAACCCAATAGCGCCTTGCCCGACCTGGGAATCGAACCCAGGACCTTATGCTCAGCAGTCGCGCTTGCGACCACTCGACCAACGAGGCAGTCACTACAACCATTAGACAATATTCGATCAAAATAGTAATTAAATTCGAATATTCTCCGAAATGTCCCTCATTAAACGGTTGGCAAATACGGTCACATATTTCCCAGATCCATTCGATTTACTGGTTTCTGTCTGTTTCTGTTTTATGATGCTCAAATTTCAATCGCAATACATAGAAACTATTGTTATTCCCACTACGTCTATGCTTATGTCACAGGATAATTGGAAAAATCGTTTTTATTTGCTAAGAATCGGAAACTAGGATTTTTTTCGAATTAAGAGCGTGCAAGCGTTAGCGTGTGTGCGTGTGAGTTGAATAAATGTTCCTATGCGAAATAGAGATTATACATCAGGTGATTGTTTCTACAGTTCTAAACTAAATAGTTTGAGTCTAGGTGTTAGCCCATCAGCGTAAATATGCCATAACGTTCATAATCATAAAAACAGCGTTTAAAGGAGTTTAACCCGATCGTAACTAATATCGAGTAAAGCTATTTCTTTTTCTCAAAAAAACATTTATTGGCTCGTATTAATTAATCTACATTTTGTTCTTAAATTAACTGCAAATAGTTTTTCATCAGTAAGCGAAAGGTTATAAAATGATTTTTTTATTTGCAATTACGCGGTCCTTCAAAATCCTTCATATTATTTATTAGCTCCTTTTATTATAAAAATCTTTTTTAAGTTCGCTAGGTATTTCGCAAAAGAACAATGTTTTTTTTATTATCCTGCAACATCTTTAATATTCACTGAATAGACTAGAAACTACCACGTAACATGCAACCGACAAGTGTATTCGAATTCCGATTACTATCGAATCAGTCGATACTGTCAGTATCGATTTCCAGCAACGAAAAATATGCGGATATGCTATCGTCGGCAGATATCCGCCATTCTTGCGCGATATCCGAAATTCTCATTTCAGTCGGCCCGCACTTATGTGTAACGTACGAAACAATGAACGGGTGGCAGATGTTCATTTTAGTAAGCGATACTTGCACGGTATGGATATGAAAGCCTCGCATGATTGCCGGCATCCTCCTCTGAATACTGCTATCGCGAAACCTTTTGTTTTGACTCAACGAAAATATTTTCATTTCCTCGACCACGTTCGAGCGCTTCTAGTTTGTGTATCCGCAATTTGGAGGATATTCCGAGGTCGTTGAGTGCCTTTTGCGATTCACCGCGTACTGATTTCATTTTGATTGTGAATAAATTTACAACGGGAACATTGGTAAGCACTTTTGTTTTCGTGTAGATATTCGTATTGACTGCCGATTGTAGCGTGTTTTACTTTATTTATTTTTATTTACGCTACAAAGATTCGTATACAATTAAGGTTCGTTTATCTGATCTTACTTTGTTTTTATTCGATTTCAATTGAAAATCACAGCATTTTATGCCTTAAAGTTGTGATTGTAATTTGATACAACACGATACGATGTTGTTTTTTGTTGAATTATATTTTTTAGTTACAAAGAGTCTAAATCTATAAGTAGTTATGTAGTTACGTATACATTTATACGCCAAGTAAAGTCATCTGCCTTTACTTGACGTACGTAATGTTTAAGGACTTTTCAACAATGTTCCGTGCATAAAACAATTGGTTAAACTGCAAACGATTTACAGCTCAAAGTGCAATTTTTCGATTCAATCTTACAATGAACGTCGATAATAACCTTTTATACAACGAGCAATGAAAAACAAAATGTTTTTGCGAGCAAAATTACCAAAAAACAAAACCAACACGACTTTTCCCTGTAGATTTTTTTTTCCATGTAACGCTTCCTTTATTTAGAAGAATAAGGCACAGGTGTTCTAGTCGTACATGCAAATAAATAATATCAATTTGAAATCCACATTTTACCGGTTAGGTTTATTTTAGGTGACAGTCTGCCTCTATTGTCGTAATTCCGACGCATGACACGTTAGAAATGATGGAATGACATTTTACTCAACCTGAATATCGAACTCATGACCACTAGAGTGGCCACATAAGACAAAACTTGCAGGTGATTTCCTCTAAAAACACACCGTTCATTGTAGTATGAAGTTAGTTATACATCAGTAATATAGCACCATTTTTTTGTTACAGAACTTCCAAGCAAACCAGACGTCTTCGACGAGTATGGGAAGGAAATCTCAAGTACTGCAGGTCCT
Organism: Lycophotia porphyrea; assembly: GCA_950005105.1. Classification (NCBI taxonomy): domain Eukaryota; kingdom Metazoa; phylum Arthropoda; class Insecta; order Lepidoptera; family Noctuidae; genus Lycophotia; species Lycophotia porphyrea. The sequence continues at coordinate 2,655,604 of OX465392.1, forward strand.
TATCACGAAGGAGGAGAGTTCAAACTTATTTGTTCCGTCAAGGGTGGTAAGTACTCGAATTATTGAACTACAAACTGCTACCCGCGGTCTCATTAGTATTTTAAGAAAAGTATTACAATACAACATGTACCTAAATTGTAGTAAACCTGAGTGCCAAATTGAATGTAATATTTTAAGTTGGTATAGTGCGATTGAGATACATACAAACTGTCAAACAAAAATTCGCTATTATAATATTTGTTGCATTTTAAACTGGAAATATATTTCTACAGATCCGCTGATAGTTGGCGATATTTAGAATAAACATTTTTATGCAAATACCATTTACATATGAACATAGCTGGGCACCGTTAAACAAATAATTAACATCGTTAATCACTAATCCGTTACTAAAAAAGTTAACTTCGTTAAACGTTAAATCGTTACATTTCGGAAGATTTAACGCAAGTTAACGTTAATCTTTAATCCGTTAACACGTGATTAAAATTGCATTTTTTACAGATCTATTTATAAAACTGTTGGTCTGGAATTTAAAAGTTTAGGAACAAAAAAAAACATGTATTGTATATTGGAGTGTGTAATTTAATCATCTGGCATAATGTGGATATTGCCCTTCATGAACATTACTGTGTTGAAGTTCTCGTTTGAAATCGAAGCTTGCTTTGGAATATGAATCAAACTTCGGAGATTTTTTTCTCACTCACACGAACCGGCAATACTTACCTACTTAGGTACCTATTTTCAATTCACGCATAGCACACGCCGCGCCGCGCCGCACTTGTTGACCGGCCCGAACTTACTGGTCAGAACGTGTTTTTCACGGCTGCGGCGGCGTGGCGCGGCGCAATTCTTGGTAAATAGTAGGTACTGGATTAACGTTCAACGGACTTGAGGAAATTTAACGGAAGTTAACGAGTCCGTTAACTTTTTGTAAAGTTAACTTAAAAGTTAATCCGTTAATGGCAATGTTAACTTCGTTAATTAACGATTAACGGATTAACGTGTTAATGGCCAGCTATGCTAATGACCGTGTTAATTTGTTAAAAACCGATGCCATCTACATTTTATCGGGAATAATTTGTACACCGGGGCTATAAATGTTAATTTTATAGCAGAAAACTCGATCTACATTTCTACTCACTTGGGAAATGAATTCAAAAGTTCAAAAGCGACGAAAACTCGAAATGGTTCTTACAATACTACGGTATTTTTGGGAATAGATGTACCAGGGCTGAATGAAATAAAAGGAAGTGTTTGTGTATTCGCGAGCGTCTAACTTACAAACGTAATATAAACAGAGAAGGGAAGAACAAGAAACAAACGATCACTTGAAGTCTCACCAGAATCGTATCCACTCAAACGAAATTGATTGAAATGTATCGTTTATTTTCTCCCCGCCTGGACATTCTATCTTCCGTCGTTAAATTCTTTGATGTCAACCTTTTGATATTTATCAACATTTTTTTTCAAGTCATCTAGCTTTTCGTTCTAATTCTTGTACGACAACTAAAGATTTAGAAAACATTGATATTAGATTTTGTGTAGCAAATAGCACAATCATGTTCTCATTACGAGGGGATGTAATGTTATTTGGGAACAATGGACGGCTCACTGTGTTCTAGCGTTTATAGTTAATGTTTTGTTTTAGGTTACCCGACGCCGAGAATTCAGTGGCTTCAAGGTGACACTGTGTTGGCAACACTAAGTGCAGGGGAACATTCAGCGCCGACGAGATCGCTAACTTTAGTGATCAGGAATGCAACGAGGGCGCATTTAGGAGCACTGTATACTTGCACTGCGGATAATACATTGCTAGCTTCACCGCAGAAGACTACTATCAAAGTTGATTTGTTTTGTAAGTATAAAACTCATTTATTTGCTTTATAAATCATTTGAAAAAACGGTCTCATTAACTTAAAATAATGAGGTACCTTATCAATTCCCAACCATTTTAATTTTATACATTTAACATATTACGCTTGTACAAAAAAGTAATTGTAAATAATTCCCCGGGGATTTTACCTCCATGTTCTTTTTTTTTAAATTGCCTTCAATAAAATGACACTTAAAGTTAAGCACATGTTGTAGCACACTTAAATGTTGTCTGGATAAAATCGTTTCCACAGAGAATTCTGGTACAATATAAAGAACTCTTTTTAGCAAAACCCGAGGCTTATTATTCGGGTTGCCCTGAATATCAGAGAAATGAAAACAAACAGGGATTGCAATATTCTTTCCCTTAATAACGGACGGTTATTAACAGTCATTTACGCCGATATTCGGGCGAGCCTAAACCAATATCCTTTTTAGACTCGACTCTCGCTCAGCTTAGATATAGAGCAGCAGGAAAAAGTATACAGGGTGTAAACAGACTCTTCAGCCGTCAACCAAGCATTATGTACATCAAACTTAGTAACCTTACGCAAAAATTAAAAATTTGTGCTGGAAATTGATTTTTTTTTTGGGCTGAAAAATCACGCTTACGGTAGGAGTCAATGTAACGCACTGAAAACATTGTTCTGATGGATGGATTGAATAGTAAGGGGGTCGTGGAGGTGTTTAAAGTAAAAATCTTATGAAAAACTTGGAACTATCTCTGTAACTAGAAGGTTCCCAGGTATGGTCTAGAACAAAAAAATGATCGCAATGATAGGGAGAACAAGTGCTTTTCGGCTTTGTTAAGAGTCTTTTTTACACCCTGTATAACTTCCGTATATCATTACACTTGCAGATATTCGCCATCTTGGATCAGGTGTCACATTACATTTTATTGGTTTACTTGTCAAGTTAGTAACACTGGTATTCAAGAACGCTACATATATAAGTATGGCAGCAACACTATGCTAAGTAAGGCATTTCTCACTGCGTTCGTCATGGCAGGCCATTAATTTCATAAACAATACTTAATGGACTCTTTACTGTGCGGACTAATAGCATTGAATGGGGCGCTGTGATTGGTTAACGTTATGAAGCGACTTCACTCGGGTTGACTGACTGACAGAATAAACGTCAACCAAGATATTTTAAAACAAAGACTGTTTTAAGGTGGTTGCGTCAGGGTAGCCCGCGAAATAGTTAGAGGGTTGTATTGATGATTTTCACGATTATAATTCTGTAACTACATACGCTGTTACTGGCACGACTCATTTTTCATCAACGTACAACCTGACCCTGACCTGCAAATTGCAAAAAACGTAAGAAAATTTGAATTTCGCGGGCTACCCTGACGCAACCGTTTTACATTATTTCAAATAAACTTTTAATTATGAATAATAGTTGCTTGCCTATAATGATATAATATTAGGATTTAATCATCAAAATCATCTTAGCTGCTGTAATCACTATAACATAAGTACATAACCTAATAACCGATACCAGTTTGACGTTTGTGTTGATTTGTCGCACTATGCGTTGCGTATAGTAGCAAGTGAGCTACTTATCTGTGCGTTCATTATAATGAGCGCATAGTGTCGTTCGTCCCTCAAGTATTGTTTATGAATAGGTTTTTGGGACACTGAGCGTCCGCGCGCACTGTGGGACCTCATAGTAACGTTCATGAATACCGGTGTAATTCTATTTACCTTCCAAATAGCTGTTCGATGTTTTCTCTTGACATAGTTCTTACGAAATAAAACGTGAAGCGACATTATTCTTGCATTATTCCGTGACTATGTATTGCTTATTTTTGAGGCCATGTCTGTCTTATTTAGAATAAAAATAACGCATTATATTATTCATATTGTTACTCTCTATCTTCCTCACTTCATAGTTTTTTTATTCTATCTACATACCTACCTTCTCGTGTTATGTTTATGGCTGTGTTTCTAAGTAAATATTTAAAGCCTGTTGTTATAGTTCCGTACATGTGACGTTTTGTTATCCAACGTTTTATTGTAGTGAGGTCTTTAAAACTGTTGAGTATACAATTTATGCTCAACTGTTTATTTTTGAATGAATTCTTCGAGGCTCCAAAGTTCTGTAATGACGTTTTGTAGTCAAAATCTTGGTAAAAATTCTTGCAAAATAGCCAAGTTCTTGTTTTTAAAATCTGAAAAGATAGACTAGTAATAGAATAAGTTTGTTGATTCAAAAACCTGACCAGTACCTACCTACTTTTTTTTCTTCACAACACGTGTGTTCCAAGACGAAACAAATAAGAACAAACAAGAATTTCAATACTCGTGTAATCCAGTTAATGGGTTATGAAGGTCAGATAGTCAACCATGTAGGAGAGGAAAAGCTGGCACTTATTCCGAGGTGGTATCCTCAGGATACATTTTGGTTTACTTACCTAGCAGATACACAAATGATACAAGTCATCTTGTTCCATTATTAAATTTATTTTATCTTGTAGATAATGCCCGGACGAGCCTTTATTAAATTCAATGTTACGATCATTAGTCATCATCTGTTTTTTCCCAACTATGTTTGGGACGGCTTCCAGTCTAACAGGATGCAGCTGAATACCAGTATTTAACATGGAGCGACTGCCTATCTGACCTCCACAACCCAGTTAGTACTGGGTAATGATACCCCTTGGTAAGACTTGTTGTCAGACTTTTTGAGCCACTGACTACCTGTAACGACTGTCAACGATTGACAGCCAGGACCAAAGGCTTAACGTGCTTTCCGAGCCACGGAGGAAACTCGGTATGTAAGGGTGGTTTTTTTAAATACATGTTATTAATGTATGATTTTTACTTTAAACACCTCCAGGACCCTCTTACTATTTAATCCATCCATCAGCACAATGTTTTGAGTGCGTTACATTGAGACCTACAGCAAAACGGGATTTTTCAGCCCAAAAAAAAAAGTAGTTTCCCAGCACTAATTTTTGCATAAAGTTACTTAGTTTGATGTACATAATGCTTGGTTGACTTCGTGAAGAGTCTGTTTACACCCTGTATAGCTTTCATTTGTCATTTGAAATTCATTAATCAGCTTAAACTGTCATAGAGTTGGTTTAAATGAGGTTTGAGGAGCTCGTGGCTAAACAATAACAGCCGCTCGGGTCGATCTTTAGGTTAAGCCGTGCTTGCCTAGGTTGGTCTGTGGATGGGTGACCACCCATTACATACCGAGTTTCCTCCGTGCCTCGGAAAGCACGTTAAGCCGTTGGTCCCGGCTGTCATTTGAAGATCTTTGACAGTCGTTAAAGTAGTCAGTGTCCCAAAAAGTCTGACAACCAGTCTTACCAAGGGGTATCGTATTTCCCAGTAGTAACTGGGTTGTGGAGGTCAGATAGGCAGTCGCTCCATGTAAAATACTGGTATTCAGCTGCATCCGGTTAGACTGGAAGCCGACCCCAACATAGTTGGGAAAAGGCTAGGCAGATGATGATGAGTTGGTTTAAATCGTAAATCAGTTAGAATTGTTACAAATAATGATGAAGTTAATAAATATCGAATGTGTAAATGAAATGGGTAATCAAACGCTATTATGTGCTCCAATTTTTGTCGTTTAACTAGGTGACCCGACAGACGTTGTCCTGTCAACTATGAATATTGAATTTAAATTGACTACTACCGATCTAAAACGGTGAAGGAAAACATCATGAGGAAACCGGCATGTCCTAGAACCAAAAATTCGAAGACATGTGACATCTACCAATCCGCACTGGGCCCGCGTGGTGGATTATAGCCCATTCCCTCTCATAGAGGGGAGGCCTTTGTCCCAGCAGTGGGAACATTATAGGCTGATGATGATGACTACCGATCTGCTACCTACCTACAGTACCTACTACCACCTACAGTACTTTCACAAGTTATTATGCCTTGTGTCTGTGACTTGTCGTCACGTCACGTCACGTGACTGTGTTCTTTGTCTTTCTGACATTCAAAAGTGCCTTTAATGGTCTAATTGAAATAAATGCTTTTAAGTTTGAGTTTTTACCTGTCACCTAATTTTTTTTATATACAAACCTTGTCCTGACAATAAGGAACACATACAAAAAAAAACATCCAATTGTGTGCAGTCGTTCGGAAGTTATGCGCGTATATACATATCGGCGATTCATTTTTTATACCTATATAGAAGATAGATATGTGGTTTACCACACTGTATATTAGTGTCTATAATTTCTTTTCATTTTAAGGTTGAAATCAGTTTCGCCTCGTGTCAAAAAAAATACAAATTTCTATTTTGTTTACAAAATAACATTTAAACAGTTTTCTTTTTTTTTTCAAAATTCGCCTCCCACAAAGAATTTCGCCTGTATCCTGGTCGCGTTTACAAACATTTAAACTCACATACAATACCCAATAACATTTTGCCCGATCAGGGAATCGAACCCAGGACCTCATGCTCAGCAGTCGCGATTGCGATCACTAGACCAACGAGGCAGACCACCATAAAACCTAACTTAACCTAGGTTACCTTAACCTTAAAATTACCTCAAAATTGACGCACTAAACTTTTTGAACTTCAATTTGTAGTTTAAGTTCTGAAACCATTATTTAAAGTCAAATTCAGTCTTCAAAACATAAAAGTTCGTTATTTTTGTTTTAAATATAGTCATTAAACTGTAAATTGTATTTTTTTTTGGTACAATCAGATAGCATAGAACAATATCTAGATTTGATTTTTTAAGTAAAAAAAGGTTGTAAATTAAAGCCTATCACAATTTCAGCGTGAACTACCAGCTAAAAAAGTTCGAAAATAACAGTTACCTCCAGGCTTAGGACTAGCACGAATGCGCAGAATAACATTCGATGACTTTACAATCGTAACTTATTGTGATTAACACAAAAATCCAAACAAATAAAAGATACCAACTTGTATTTTCGGCTTCCGATGCGTATTTACTTTTCAATTACATCGCATGTTCGTGTTTAGCACTAAGGTCCTATTTCACGATGTCGGAATAGTCACTACTTATCGAATAAATTCAAAAATGGAACAGAATTTGTAAGAAAATATCAAGTAAGTTAACGGAAACTTAATCGCAGGTAGTAAAACAGGCTGTAAATGTAACATGTATGATTGTTGAATAGATTCAATTCTATTTTTAAATTTGACGTTCGAAGATGCCTTTTGATGGCCTAATTGAAATAAACGGTTGGACTTTGACTTCGTAAAACTATCCTATACCATTTCAGTTTCAAGCTCAATTTAGAATCATCCACAGATTAAAAAAAACGTTTTAAAACTAAATAAATATTATTTACGTTACATTTACTCCGCACGTTTGCGCTATGCCCACGGTTACCTTCAGGTAAACCTTTGATTAGTAGTTTAAGTTACCTTGTCGTGAAAGATCGTATCGAAATTATAACAACACGAACTCATTTGTGAATACAAATGCCTTGTTTTTTTTTGTTTTTAAATGTTTATTACGTCGGTACATTAACCTTTGTACGTGGACAGTTTATTATTTGTTTATAGAAAGGTATATATGTTTGCTGTCGTATAAACTGATTGTTAAAAGGTGCAATAGGCCGCACGGCAGTGCGTAATGCTTTGAATTTCAGCTGGCCTGGCGTAGTACGAAGATTCCATAGATTGAGAGGCCAACTTAGTTCTGTTACCACGAGCGGATACTAGTCTTATGTTAGTGGTAAGGAAATCAGTATAAACCAAAAATTATGAAATAAATTGGCGGTCTAAAAAAAAAAAACAAGAAAATGGGCGGTAAAAATTAAACAAACTACCTTTGGTATTTTTACCAGTCTACCTTTGGGTGATGAGAAAGAGTGGTGTGGGTGTTGGGGTGGTGTGTGATGGGTTTCGACTTGCAGATCATACAGGGTTTAAACGGACTCTTCACGAAGCCGTCAACCAAGCATTATACATGTACAGTCAACCAAATAGATAGGTATCCATGGTCTTTTGCAGTTTTTTTAAAAACTGTTGCAAATCTTCAAATGAAATTGAATTAATTTAACCAATTCTTTATTTTTATTTTTCTTCATTTAATTTTAATTTCATTTCGTTTTTAAGAAAAAATCTTTCGACCCTGGATACTTATCTATTTTGTTAACCGTACATCAAACTAAGTAACTTTACAAAAATGTTTGCTGGGAAACGAATTGTTTTGTTTGGGTGAAAAATCACGTTTTACGGTGGGGCGCAATGTAACGCATTCAAAACATTGTGCTGATAGATGGATTGAATAGTACGGGGGTCGTGAAGGTGTCTTATGTAAAAAAATACATTAAAAACATGTTTGAAAAAAAAAACTTGTGTGTTTGAAAAAGTTGGAACTTTGACCCCCAATACAGTTTAATGGTTATATGGTCTACAACAACAAAAAATCGCAATGACGGGGAGAACCAGTGCCTTTCGGCTTCGTTAAGAGTCTTTTTACACCCTTTTTGTTAGAACTCAGGCAAAGACGTTCATCGTCATCATCATCCATAGTCCCACTTCACCCACTGCTGGGACATAGGTCTCTCTTTGCTTGCGCCAGGTTCTTGTGCCAGCCTCATAAAAAAAAAAACACGTTACTAAGTGTTAATTGCTTCATCACAACTGCTCCCAAAACGGCGAAGAAAAACATCGTGAGGAAACTAGAACGTCGTAGAACCGAACATTTGGGAACATGATGTGACATTCGGCAATCCACATTGGTCTGATGGATGATGGCGCAGTCTCTCACGCAAAGCGGAGGCTTGTAAACTGCACTGGGAATATTATTAGCTGTTTATGCTATTCTGCTACTCTCAAATCATATAACAACCAAAGCATTTGAAAATTAAATATGATTTGAAAGACAGATTGATTGATTACTTTAAGAAATCGTGGTTTAATATTTTCTGAACTCTGTGGCCTTGTCAATGATTTACTGAAGCTAAAATCCCGCAGATTTACTGGCTTAGATAAAGTTTATCTTATCAGACAAAATGATTAAGGAAATGGTAAAAAACAACAACATATAGGGTAGGAAGGATAGGGTGGTGAAGTGGAGCCATGACAACAAGCTGTACTTCAACGTGTCCAAATGCTCGGTAATATCCTTTAGTCGTGCGCGCACCCCTGTCCGCTATGAGTACAAAGCAGAGGCGGTACCCATGCAGCGAGTTACGCAAGTGCGTGATCTAGGGGTGTATCTCACTCCAGATCTTACGTTTCGCGAGCATATCATTAAAATATGTAAGAAAGCGTACAGGAACCTTGGCTTTGTACTCAGGCAGTCGCAGGGGTTCACTAATATTACGACTATTAGGGTATTATACGACACTCTAGTCAGGAGTCACTTGGAGTATGGTGCTGTCATATGGGCTCCACATGAAGCAAAGTACTCTGTCATGCTGGAGCGCGTACAAAACAAGTTCACGCGTCACTTGTACTGCAGACTGTACGGGGTTTATCCATTGTACCCGCTGATGTACCCCACCCTGTTTGTACTGGGCATGGTCGGGTACAATGAATTGAGGGTGCGACGACAGTTCACTTTTGTCGTCTATATAATAAAATTACTCCGGGGCAAGGAGCACAACCCAGGAGTACTTCAGTGCTTGCGGTTCTCTGTTCCAGACCGCTACGTGTGGAGGCGGCGGCGCCCGCCACTTCTGGCTGTGCCAACTGCCAGAACCAACCTGCTGGCTAAAGCACCTCTCACGCGAGCAATTCGTACTGTTAACGAAATTCAGAATAGGTTGGACATTTTTTCGTGTTACTTTAGTGAACTTGCAAAAGTAACTTTAAATATAATATGTTACGAAAGCATTAATTAGTGTAATTTTAGGTTTATTGTTTATTTTATGTTTATTGTTTCTTTTATTGTTTTACTTTTTAATTTTTGACTGTAAAACATATTTAAGTTAATATTGTATAAGGTTAGGTTGTATCGTTTTAGTTATCAGTAATTTTGTATTAATGTACCTATTGTGTAATTGCTAGTAATGTAAGGTTATTTTAAATAGTTTATAATTATTACAAGTAGTCTTAGCTATCGCATTAGGTTTGTAACCTGTAATGATAGTATAAGAGTTTTAAATAAATAAATAAATAAATAAATAAAACATTCACAAAAAATCTTCTATGAAAATATAAGCATACCTACTTTCATTTCCTATTTGGAAACTTATTACTCTGTAATACGTAGTGTTGTGAAATGATCTATATGTATACCTTTTTTTTTACGGTTGGGAAATCATCAAATGACTTCTCCCGCTCTGGGCAGAGCGGAAGGGAGTGTCAGACTTGTACTGACTAAAACCCATCCATGTTCCTTCCTTGCCCTTTGTGTTCCAGGGCCGCGGTATCTCTTTCGAACAGCCCGCAGCCCATCTATATGTATACCTGAAATGATAATGTTTTAACTTAAGTAGGAACATGACTTTTAGATAATCAAAATTTAATATTTCCAAAAAAAGAACTACATGCCTCAAAATAAACTAAAACTAACTAGATATGAGTATAAATCGCTGCCATTCAGAAATGTGCCACGTTGAATGGCAATGCTAATTCTAGTCATGCGAAGTCTCGACTAGACGGCGAGAGATTTTCTAAAAAATGCGCATTTGGGCTCTGAGCATTTCAACCCAAAACGTTCAAAACTGGTAACTACCAAATGGTTTGAGTTTTTGAGCCGTTTGAAGGTCTCAGCAGCTACAGCAGCAGCGCTTATACAGCCCACCGTGCTTGCAACATGAGATGGCGCAATGGTGTCCCACACCAAATGCTTCCAAGGCATCATCTGTATACTAAATACCTACACAATCGCAATGATCACAATCATCTTGTCTTGCGTATCCTGTTGTCTCCTCGTAACAGGAACTGATAGCCGCTACTGAAAACGCTGAGCTGGTAGTCGTAGCCACATTCTGAGCTCAAAAAGGAAAATCCAATTTTTTTTTTTTAAAATCCGGAAATTAATGTTCCAATGTTTGTTTCAGTGAAACCACTAGGAGTAGAAATAATTTCGAGAGAACAGCCTCTGTCTGTGGGTAGAAAGTCAGAGCTGTGGTGCAAAACTACGGGGGCGAGGCCTCCGGCCACCATCACTTGGTGGCTAGGAGGGAAGAAGATAGATGCTATCACCAAAGAATCGGTAAGAATATTATTGTAATACTAAAACCGCCTTTTTGCTCGCACTGTCACAGTGCGGTGATATCCATTGTATTTTATTGACACATACAAACTTGGTAGTTTAAGTACTCGGCAAATGATAAACTATATCAATAACAGATCAAACATCATCATCATCTGCCTAGCCTTTTCTCAACTATGTTGGGGTCGGCTTCCAGTCTAGCTGGATGCAGCTGAATACCAGTATTTTACATGGAGCGACTGCCTATCTGACCTCCACAATCCAGTTAGTACTGGGTAATACGATTTACTTGGTTGTACTGAGTACTTGGTTAGACTGGTTGTCAGACTTTTTTGGGTCACTGACTACCTGTAACGACTGTCAAAAATCTACAAATGACAGTCGGGACCAACGGCTTAACGTGCTTTCCGAGGCACGGAGGAAACAGAAACAATGACGGAATGACAGATCAAACATATTGCTAATAAATATCTTTATTTTTTTGCTGTGTTCCAAAATAATGTAGTCGCAAAAGAAGTTTGAAATGTCATTTAAATCCTATGTCTGTTACGACAATTCAAGTTTCAACAGTCGATGCAAAGTTCAATGCTTAGGTAAATACTTAAGGCATCTTTCCAGAATACTGTTCACCATATCCTCTAAAATAACACAAAAATCCATTACCACAGGGTATAGAAGACGCGAACCAGACAGAATCGTTGCTCCAATGGATGCCATCAAAAGATCATAACGGTCAAATACTTACGTGCAGAGCAGAACATCCGAACTTCAACCATTCCAGCATTGAGAGCAAACTACCGCTGAACGTGTATTGTGAGTACATAAGTTTATTTTTATCTTCCTTTTCTATTGTACGGTTCTGAATACGAAAATTTTTGTTTCTTAACGACTCTTGGATCTAGTTTCGTGTTCTTTTCTGTTTGAATGCATTTATTAGTTTAGGGGATTGGAATATGATCCCTTTTTTTTTAAATGCGTTCTAATCTGTCAAAAATACCTGAAATTTCAATGTTGTTAGATACGTTGATGATATTGATTGTCACTGACATGAGATTTCGGCTTGATTTGAAATAGGCCTTCTGATGTTTTTTAGATTATCAGTGTTAGAGTTACAAAACCATTAATTTAAAAAAGACTTTACGGTGATAGAGTTGTGGATTATGGATAAACATTATGTACAGTTATAATTGATTGTATTTAGCCTCCAATCAAATGTCATGCTTCCCTAATTACTTTTAGGATCAGTTCACACCGAAACGCGACGCGACGCGACGTTGCGCGCGCAAATCGACTCAAAACATAACTTTATTTACTACACGAAAAGGTACACATTTCTTTGGATGGGTCGCGCGGCGGCGGTGGCGCGTGACACAGCGTCTCGGTGTGAACTGACCTTAGACGTACTATTGTGAAAACAGAAGCTTTTCTGAGTAAGTCATAAAGTTAAGAGTAATTTCGAAACACGAAAAATTGTCGGAAATCTTTTAAACACACACGTTTACGCGTTGTACATAGATGCTTGCAACAACTACATATTTGAAGAATAATGATTTAATAAAAACCCAACAAAATCAATATTTACTTCAAACAAAGTTTAGTTTTACAACGAAGCACCGGGTTGTTTGCAGTAAACAGCTGCATTGCAGGACGAGCTGGTGAACATTAAACTGCCTATCAGTTTGTGTAGTTTCAATTCACTGTAAACAAACAATTTGTTAAAAAAAAAACTCGTGGAAATAGTTTTTAATTTTTATTCACTCAAATATGTAATAAACCTGGAAAGAAGTATTCACTTTTATGATCATTATCACTGTGAAGGTTACGTGGAACAAAATACTACCAGAACAATTACTGACAGAGTCACATTAACAATCAACAATCAATCATCTTTCAGAAGTATTTCCAGAATTCATTTGTCAATTAAGAGGAAATGCGGTAGTTATTTGAAAAAACAATCGCTGTCGCTCTGCGAGCGTGATTTCGACATTGGTGCGATAAAGACAAATATAGTAAAATGTCATAATTCGAGGTTTGGCTCTCGACTATTTCCTCCTCCAATATTCGACAAATTTAAAAGATATTTCATAAACTGAATAAGAAGAATATATTATACTGTGTCCCTATGTTTTTCGTTTTTCATTAATAGTTGTCAAATTTGTACACTAGGCCTTTGTTGACAGGCGATCTAAATAGGCAATTTTGAGCATTTTGTAAAGGTTCTAGTGCTTATACAGAATATGTATCATCAAAAAAGAAAACATAGGGACAATGAAGGGGTTGATATTTATTTAACTGTAGAAAATCATAGCTTTAACGTCATAAACCAGAATGAAAATAGGCGAGAGCGTTTGTATGGAAAAAAGACCACCCGCATTTTCTCTTTATGATGTATAATGAGTATGCATTACGGCATTACAGTTTTAATGAAAAAAAGCTTTGTAGTTGGGCTATTAAGAAAAAACACACACGCTATTGTTTACACATCTTAGAAGCTGATGGACGCTACTGAAAGTGCCAAATCTCTCACGGATAGGAGGCTGTGTCCCAACTGTGGGAAAACGCTGATGTTATGCTATGCATAGAATGCATGGTCACACACATATTTTAACCTACAAAAAAGTAGGTCCCAAAAAACAAACCTTCTCAATATTGGCACGAAAAAGACCATTCAGCGAGACACCCTCAACACAAAACTAATTAAAGTTAGTATAGTATTTTGCATAATATGCCAGTCATGCAATGCCATAAACATAATTGCCAATGCCATGTTCTAATCGTTGGCTCGCAATTAATAAGTGGCGTATCGGGCGATAACTTCAAGATTACTAGGAACTTGAGTCACCGCCTTTTTTGTTGTTGAGTCATACTAATGCGGAAAAACTATTCATGGGTTTTTGCGCGCTGTCGGAAACAGTGGTTTTTCGCAAGAAAAATAAAACTCTGTTTTCCAACGATTTATTCTGTAAAATGATTCTAAGTTACACGGCTTTTGATCTTTCACCTTGTATGTCCACAAATTAACTCTGTAATGGTCAGCCAAAATGAAGGGTCGATGGTCATTAACAATACCGATTAGCCCGTTTGACTAAAGCATATAACGGTTATTAAGCAAGCAAGCTAAATTGTGCATCATATTTTAAAATATCAGCATTTAGATTACGCCTAGTAATTGGATAATCCAGTAACCAAATATACTCTAAAGCTGTTGACTCACTTATAAAGATCAGCTGTATAGTAACAAGCTTATAGTCACTTTCACTATCACTACATATGATAAAACAAAGTCCTCCGCCGCGTCTGTCTGTCTGTTCGCGATAAACTCAAAAACTACTGCACCGATTTTCATGCTGTTTTCACCAATAGATAGAGTGGTTCTCAAGGAAGGTTTAAGTATATAATTTGTCAAGTTTTTGTATACATTGGCTAAAATATAATGATATTTGTTGGAGGTTGGAGGTTGGAGGAAACAAACAAACTTAAAACTTGGCAGGTAGGTAGCCACGCGGGCGAAGTAGCGGGCAACAGCTAGTAAGTAATAGAAATAAGCTTTTAAATGTAGGTGTGACGAAAGCTTGTAAAAAAGGCAGAGGTGACGCTGTAGTATAGAACCCCAACTAACGAGTTGTAAGTCACGGGTTCAACTCAACCCAAGAAGTCACTTTTCTTTGTATAATTTATTTCACGACTGCTCTGAAACATTGATGAAAAATATCATGAGAAAAGCGCTATATCTTAGACGGGAAATTCCATAAACATGTGGCATTTAAGTGGCACTGGGCTTACATCCCAGCATTGGAAACGGTATAAAATCATTATGCTAGTTGCATTTAGGAATACTTTTTTTGTCGATAAATGTATTTGTTCGATAAAAAAAATGTTGTTTTATAAAAAAAAAAAAAAACATTAGAAATTAAGATCCTCGTACTCAACTATGTATGAAGTAGTTTATAAATCTTTAGGCATTCTTTAGTTTTTTTCTATAGCAACCTCTTCTATACTCGTAATCTAAATGACTCGTTTTATATAGAAACATGGCCGTCCTAAGTGCGATCGTTAAAATAACTGTTTGTGCTCTCATTAGTAAGCGCACGATCCACGGTTAGGTACGGAGAGTTTCTGGTTTTACGATCTCTTGCCGTTTCCTTCCACTCATCGCTGGTTTGTGGCTATCATCAGTTCATTTAATGCATTAAAATATATTTTGTAAAGGGTGTTGTACACTAGTTTCGGTCGGCAAATTTCATTCGGCAGAATTTATTCAACATAGCCGATCCGAAGCAAGAAGTAATACACATATTCGGCTTTAATTTTATTTGGCTTGAACCGATCGACAAACGAACGGGACGGAGGAATGTTGGACTGTGGACAGACGTAGTCATTGAAGTGGAAAAAACGACTTAATTATTTCATATTAAAACATGCATTTCAACAAACAAACCGAAAGAAATCTGCTGTTCCATACAATTTGTCCATGTTGCACAGTGGAACGAATGTATGGAAGCGGTTGGACGTAGACATGTCCGAAAAATAAGAGTAAAATTATGACAAACTAATGATGCCATCTTATTCGATTACTTAATGCCTTCATAAATTGTGGTGATGAATTTCTTCATAACTCCCATATTTCGGGAGTAATTTGAGAAAATGTGAAATTTTACTATGAAAATGAGTGTATCGAGCTCTCTCCCTCCTGATTCCGGGCTTGTTTCAAGTACCGGTCTCTAATATCGTAATGCTATTACTAAGAGCTATATTTAATACTAAGACACATAGTGCGCCAAATGTGCACTTTCTGGGATAAAAGGAAATGAAAATTTAAAAAAAAAAACGTTTTTTCCCCATTTGTATTTACTTTAAACCGCAGACAGACTTATTAAGAGGTCTATAAATATATTATATATATACAGAAATATATATTAACAAAAATATTCACAAGAACTGATGAGAGTATGACTTTTAAGTAAGTTGATAATAAATTACCTAGTTTCATTAAAAGTACAATAAATAATTAAGATGTAAGCTCTAATTTACTAAGTTACACATTTTAAAACAATAACATCATTTAATTATCTTCGTCATCATCATCATCATCAATTAATTCAAATTCAGAATCGATGTCCGCTAAATCATTTATGTTAACAAATTCGATATCACTTTTCTCAGAATCCGTAAGCTCATAAAATTCCTTAAAAGAAGATTTTTTTACAAACTTATTTCCTTTTGGACGGATACTTGTAACAAGTGGATCAGAAGACAGTAAAAGATTGTGCATAATATCTTCATTGCATGAGATACTGCTATGCTTTCGAGAATGCCCCTCTCTATATTTTCTAAAATCTTTATTTCTAGCCTCAGATGCCTCTTCGGATAGAAAACCAATGGGCACAATTGACATGTTCTGAACTATGTCTGGCCCATGCATTAAAATTTTATGAAGTGAAGAAGGCATATAATACCATGGGTATAACTCCACGTAAAGCTTAGCAGTATCAAAGCAGAACTCTCGGAATTTAGTTACGTTGATCTCTCCTGATGAAATACACTGCAAGATCACACAGATTTTTCTTAAAAGCATAGCATCTATTCCGGTCAGTTCAGCAGATTTAGTGTAGTTTTCAAAAAATCTCCTTGCCGAGTTGCCATTGTTGGTGGATCCACTGCCTTGTTTCACAACATCGAGAAGTAAGCCCGTTTCTCTTCTTACAGCCTCTTGAACTCTTTTCTTCCTGTCATCAACTTGCCTTTTTGCTATATCACCCCTTACTTGCCATGATTTTATGTCTAATTTGTAGGAAATGTGTAATAAGCATTCCATTGAGCGAATCCAAGCGTGAAGGGTGCTTAAGCTATATTTATACATGTCCTCGTTTGCGTGTTTATCTTTGATTAACTCTAAATTATTCATTTCTTTAGGACAAGCCTTGCATATGTCACACACTGAAGCTGCTGTATCGGATATAATGGAATGAATTTTACCATCAATCATTGTCAACAGCAGTTGGTGTTTGACACTAATTCCATCAGTGATGGTGGATGGAGTTAAGGCTTCAATCTCTGCTTCGATTTCAGCCATCTCTCTCTGCACATTTTCTTTGGTTTCCTTTATAAACTTAAACAATATTGGCCGGCAAAATGAAGTGGAAGATGGTCGCTCGTTTTCCCAAATTGTTACACCTTTTGAGACGAGCCGCAGTGGTACAAGACTAATCATAAAATTACTAGCAAGATCGATTTGCTCATCTTCACTCGTCCTTTGATGATAAATGCTTTGGCTAGATGATCCGTCAAAACCCCATTTGCTGGTCAATACGAGCTGTTGATTGGGATCAACAGGGGTTTCTAACGACCTAATAAGTCTTCTTGAGGTTAAATCCATCAAGGCTTGTAATTTGATTTTTGCAGAGCTCTCTGTAACTGTGAGATCTTCTTTGGCCGGATAGCATTTAATTTTTTCTTTAACCAACATGTAGTAACTCGGGTATTGAAGAGCTCCTTCTTGAGTGTTGAAATCCCGAAGAGTGTTATAGCGCCATTTCGATAAGTTCATCGATACATAAAGAGCCAATGCCTTCAAAGGGGATATTTCCCGTACCTGAATTGATTTACCTTCAATGAAGGCTTTGATTTTTGAGGCCTCTTCTGGATTCTCCGTCAAGTATTTCATAACATAAGCTGTATCGCTTTGTCCTGCCTTTTGAAGCGCCCTTTCGGCCGAAAACATAATTTCAGCGCTGCTACTGCTGCATGAAAGACTATCTTCAGTGCGTCTTCTTTTTTGCCGGTTACTAAGGTCCTCAAAAGATTTACGAGGACTAGGATGTGTACAAGTTGAAGCATCAGATTTAGCAGGAGAAATTATGGGCTCGATGACGTCACTTATATTTTCTGTAGAAGGTTCCATATTTTCATTCTGTAATTCCGGCCATTGAATTGCAGCCTGTAGCCAAATCTCATGTTTCTTCCGAAACTTATCTGTGCTTCTTCCAGACTGTGTCCATTTTGCATAAATGCGGTAGCAAAATCGACGACACCAGTCTTTTAAACTTGTTTCAGCACTTTCACATAACTGAACACAACTGTTATCTTTTAAAACACTGAACAAATAGTTAAAGTCGCGTAAATCTTTATGTGCGCGTGCGCATAAAGCAACGTGAATATCAAGATTTGTATTAAAATTTGGAAAATACATTGCGAGATTAGCTTGGATACAACGAGGTGTAAATCAACACTGATTTTAAAGTTACTAATAGTGACCTATTTATATAAAATCCAGGTATCCCAGGTATCCTTTGTTAAATATTGCAAGGTAATTAGTTATTGTGATAATTAGTAAATGATGCATGCTAAATTAGTGTATTAAGAGCCATTGAGTAATTAAATAATAGCAATGTTCTTATCAGTAATCATTAGTGCATCAGTTTTATATGTAAACCTTAAGTCCCTAATTATATATCCTAATTAGCTTATATCTTCTCTAATTGGCTGCTCAGAAATGTTATTGTAATAAGGTAAACCTTTAGAAAAACGGTTTTAATCAACAAAATAAACAAAAAATAAAAAAATTGTGTTATAAAATAAACATCACTCTTTATCCCAGAAAGTGCACATTTGGCGCACTATGTGTCTTAGTATTAAATATAGCTCTTAGTATTAGCATTATGATATTAGAGACCGCTACTTGAAACAAGCCCGGAATCAGGAGGGAGAGAGCTCGATACACTCATTTTCATAGTAAAATTTCACATTTTCTCAAATTACTCCCGAAATATGGGAGTTATGAAGAAATTCATCACCACAAGTTATGAAGGCATTAAGTAATCGAATAAGATGGCATCATTAGTTTGGCATAATTTTACTCTTTTTTTTCGGACATTTCTACGTCCAACCGCTCCCATACATTCGTTCCACAATGTGTTGGTATTGCATTTATGTAGGAAAAAGCAGATGTTTTTTTTAAATTACCCATGAAAAAATTCTATTGGGGGGTTCAGAATACTTGGTAACCCTTTGTCCACTGTCCCTTCCACCCTGTAGATATAATAGGTATATTATTTGCTTTTGCCGCCCGGTTGTGCCGAATTATGCCGACCCGAACATTGTGTAATCGCCCTTAACATTTTTCACTGTAACTAAAGTGAAAATTTCGCCCAGTGGCAATTTGCGTACTCGTACATGGCGTGCGGTTACTCGTCGATGTTTTTTCATCATAATATAACCTTTTACGATCAGCTGTAGGTAGTTTGTACTTTGCAAATTAAAATTTATGAGTAGTTACTGTTATTTGTAGCGCTTTTGTGGGGAAATATAATAGCACAAAAATGAGCTGTGTTTTTAAAAAAAATGTTTTTTGTTCGTTTATTACGCAAGTGACTCATTCTATTTAATATATTTAACTACGCCCCACCCCGGCTTCGTACGGGTGCAATGTAGGTACTCATGTACATGTCGGGAATGTCTGGATTTATTCCGTTAGGCTCGAGCATTATGTAGGCAGACGATGGGTTTCGTGCTATGAAAATACACTTGGTAAGAAACACTGTTTCTAGCAAAACCAACGAATTACTTGAGATTATAACTTAACACAATAACTCGGGACACAATGAATCGGGTACAGTTACAAGAGGTCTGCGATCAGACTGACTCGTCCTAGCGTCGATTTGTAAGCATCAAGGCTCCGTAAGCACGCCTTGGTGATGATCGAGTAAGTACGTCGTCTGACGTCACCACACGCGTACTGCGATTCATTCTAAGTCTATACCAATGACCGGCTCCGACATACATAAAAACTGCCTCTTGAATCACTCTATATATTGCTAAAAACTGTATAAAAATTCGTTGCGTAGTTTAAAAAATCTAAACGAACAATCAGCGGGAGCGACTTTGTTTTATACTATGTAAAGAAGCTTGGAAACGAGAATAGTTACACTTTTTTTTGTACAAATGTTACTCAGGTAACCTTACTGGTGTTTTTCGGTGATTCAACCCGCGCTGAAAATTATTTTCAGTACTTCATGAAATGGAGACTAAAGTCCAAGAACCACCTTCAGACGAATAATACAGTTTATGGAAATTTCAACTTTATTTATGAACTCTTGAAGTCTAAATTGAAATACTTTGCTGTTTGAATTTTGTTTGGGTGAAATACGCCTACGCTCATTCTGTAACATATTTTAACGGCTGTCTCTTTTTTGTGGGAATTTTCTATTCAAAAGAAAGCATATCTACATTTAACTTTACATAATCAGCCAGTATTATTCGAGGTCAAGCGTAAACTTTTAAAACGGATGTTTTTTGTTTCATGAGTCGACATAGAGGGAATGATTCTCACTGCTAGGCTTCCTCCTCTATGGAAGGGATTTGGCAGGAATCCACCAAATAGGCATTTTTATTTTTACGGATGGGAAGTCATCAAATGACTTCTCCCGCTCTTGGCAGAGCGGAAGAGAGTGTCAGACTTATACTGACTAAAGCCCATTCATGTTCCTTCTTTGCCCTTTGTGTTCCAGGGCCGCGGTATCTTTTTCGAACAGCCCGCAGCCCCAGCAGATGGGCCTGAGTTGGTAGATTATCCTTTTGACCGCCACGTCAATAACGAAAATCTGTGTTCTCGACGCCAAGCAACTGTAAAAAGGTATTATTTTCGACGTGCCATGCCATCCGTGGCGTCGTGAGCACTTTTTAATTTGACGTCCATAAATGTCCGTGGATAAAAAAAGGATATCACGTAACTTCTAATTTCCTTCCGATGTTTTCTTATTCCTTTTGGAGAGCGTGAGCATTTATCTTACCTACATTGTAAAGAGAGCAGCGGTTGCCCAGTGGTAGCGACCCCGACTTACGAACAGTAAGTCGTGGGTTCGAACCCAGGCAGGCGCATTACTTTGTGTAATTTATTTCATCACCACTGCTCTCAAAAACGGTGAAGGAAAACATCGTGAGGAAACCGGCATGTCTTAGAACCAAAAATTCGAAGACATGTGGCATCTACCAATCCGCACTGGGCCCGCGTGGTGGATTATAGCCCATTCCCTCTCATAGAGAGGAGGCCTGTGTCCCAGCCGTGGGAACATTAAAGGCTGATGATGATGATGATGATGACATTGTAAAGTAGTAATAATTATCCATTGTAGCTTGAGCTCAAGCAATGTTTCAATTTCAGTAAAAAAAAAAACAACGCCTTCTTATAATATACACCTGCTTATCTCGTTGGTTTAATGGTCACAAGCGCGACTGCTGAGCATGAGGTGTTAGGTTCAATTCCCAGTTCGGGCAAAATGTTATTGGGTTTTTCCGTCAGAAATTTCTCAGTAGCAGTCTGAATTTGTGCCCTGTTGACGACAATAGTCTCACATTACTTGAGACTAAAACATAACAGGCGAATTGTGGGTGTACTATTAGGTACACTTCTACCTAACCCTTCGGGATTACAGGCGTGATGTTATGTACACCGGCTTTAATAATTAATTTGTTTTTATAATAATATGACTACTAAAAATAACAGTATCATTGTAATTAATATTTTCAGTCACATTGTAATATGAAATATCACTTGATACAATTTTGATTACGTCAACAAGCAATTAACTTTTAAAATAATTTAATTATACTCTCTTTAACGAGCTTCATTGTCAATTAAGTTATCAATTAACGACTGGTATAATATTTTGAAGTAAGATGTTACTTAATTTTAAGAAATGTAATATTTAAATTATTCTGCTGCTTGGTTTTTGTTTCCAATTTGATATTTCGACGAAGCAAGTGTAAAAGTTACTAAATTATCTAAAGACTGTGGCACACTAAATGGGTGTTGTGAACGTTGCGTGTCATTGGGTTTTATACAAGAATTTATTATGAAAAATACATCGAGTTCAAAAAAAAAACCGGCAAAGTGGGACTTGGACTCGCACACTGAGGGTTCCGTATAAGCATGTAGGTATTTCGTCATTAAACTACAAAACGGTTTTTAGATTTTTTCTTTACATGTGCTGTAAGAAATCGCTTCTTGCCAAATTTCATGATTCTAGGTCAACGGGAAGTACTCGGGATTTTGATTACCTTGTGAAATTGCTAATTATGTGACATAAACGGTCTTATCTTTTGATCGCGTTTACGTACAAGCTAGATTTCACTGCTCCACTGGTCAGCAGACCTGAGTATTTGATACTAATTTCAGCTTGATACCTCTGCGCGTTCCACGGAAAAAGAGTCTTGACAGACGGACAGATAGACAGATAGACAACAAAGTGATCCTATAACAGTCCCGTTTTTACCGACTGAGGTACGGAACCCTAAAAATTGTGCAATGCCGCTCATATTTCTGATGTATCTTGTTAAATTGTAGTTATTAGTACAGAATGTACAAGAAATATGTCGGCTAATTATTTTTTGCTTTGAAGAAAGTTGTTCACTTTGATGGTTTATACCATAGCCTTAAATATTACTGCACCTTTTTAATAAACACTAAAACAAAAAGTTTTGTCTAAGATATTATTGTCTTCGGCAAATACACATACTACAGGAGACCCAACAACTCAAAAAGAAGTATACTGTTTAAATTTCTGTTAAATTACTTCCATAATTTGACTAATTATATACTATACTAGGTGTCCCGCGCAACTTCGTCTGCGTCAAACCTAGATAACGACTGCAGCGCCATCTGTCGGGCTAATTTGTGAATCTAAACTATCCAGGGTGCCACCCAAACGCATACAAAAAAATTCATTCAAATCGGTCCATCCGTTTAGGAGGAGTTCAGTGACATACACACGCACAGTAGAATTATATATATAAAGATTAATTTGATGTTCTTAGAGCCTGTTTCAACACATAGGTACGACTGAGTTCCCGTTCACTAAATTGGCAGATACTTTTATACAAATTCTGTTCCATTTTTGAATTTATTCGGTTTATAGTGGCTATTCAAACATCGTGAAAATTAAAAAAAAAAACCCTTAGTGTACGTACATCTCTTTTAGACCTGTTAAAGACACATACCTTGCGACTCGCGTTTAGTGTGTCAAAACTTAAAATGGTAGACTAATTGAATCAGAAGATGAACCGAAAATTAATTAAACTATAATATATTAAATTAGAATATTCAAACGATATCTCTTTCCTCATTATCTGATGTTTCCAAATAAAAAAAATAGGATCATTTTAATAAGCAAAGACTAATGAATATAATATCTTTCTTATTTTAAATATTAGTTTTTTTTGTTCGTTTTATATTATTGTGCCAAATATATGTATTTTGTTTCTTTCTTTTATAAAATTCTATTGAAAAGTACGTACTTCAGCAGTTGAGTATCATTAGTAATCATACTAATATACATTTTTATAATAACTGTACATTGGAGGATTCATGCATAACTGTAGATTATTCTCAAGTAGGATCAACTAGTAGTAGGAAATCATTGCCATCTACTGGCATGGGAGTTCTGGAGCTCACTCCGGCTCATTTAAACTAGGTAGCAAGACAACGGAAGTTACTTCTTGCTCTCAGATAGTTAAATGTTAAAAAAGGGGCTAAGCAAAATTCCTTGAAATTATTTCATCAAAATATTCAAGGTTTTTCTTTTAAACAACTAGAGATTGAGTTATTTTTAGAAAAAACAATGTTTGATATTGTTTGTTTCACCGAACACTGGTTGAAAGACTATGAAATGCTAATTAATTATGAAAATTACAATGTGGGCAGTTGTTTTAACCGGAAATTTAAGATGCGTGGGGGTTCATTAATCTTAGTTAAAAATTGTATTAAATCTAAGTCCCGTAGTGATATAGTCGATCTTTCGGTTGAACATAGTATTGAATTGTCTTGTGTTGAGCTTGATAAGCATGTAATAGTGTGCGTTTACAGGCCCCCAAATTACCTGAACTACTCTATCTTTGAGTCAGTACTGGAGGAGGCTTTAGCAAAACTTGTAACTGGTAATAAACCAATCTAATGGTATCTGTGGTGACTTTAATGTTAATATCTTAGAGAATAATGTTAATAGCAGTTGATTTTTAAGTCTCTTTAAATCATTTAATTTGTCAAATGTGTTTTCTGAACCAACCTGTATTGATAATGTTTTTTGTAGCTGCGACTACTTAGATAAATCCAGCGTAAATTACCTCCCTTCAGATCACAGCGGTCAGACCGTTTCTTTCGCGTCCAATATACAATTACAAAGAATTCAGATACAAACTAGACAAATTACACCCAGCAGTTTGGATAAATTTAATAATAATTTAATTAGCAAGTTAAGTATACCGGGCCATATTATAAACAATGTAAATGAATTTTATGAAGAATTCTTTTCGGTAGTGCACACCGAGTTCAATAATACTTTAAAAAAGAAAACTAAAACTATTGGGCCAAAGTTTATTTTCAGTGACTGGGCAACACAGGGTATTAGGAAAAGTAGGGAATGATTGTTTGAGCTGTACGGCCTTAAGCCTTACATCAACACTGAAACTTTTAATAAATATGTTGCTACTTACTCGAAAATTTTTAAAAACACTTGCAAGGTAGCCAAATCTTTGTTCATTAGCAACAAGATTAAATCAGCCGACCATAAAATAAAAACGGTTTGGAAAATTATAAACAGTGGAACAAATAGAAATAAAAATCGAAATAATGACTTCATACTAGAGACCTCACGTGGCCTCGTGAAATCTAACAATGAAGTTGCTCAAGAATTCGTAAATTTCTTTACCAGTATCTCTCTTAAAACTACTGAAACCTTGAATTCTTCACCCTTGCTTTCTATTAATTTATTGAAAGCGAACGTTTACGTAAAGTGAATGAATTTAAATTTCAGCATATAAACCCCATAACAATCATAAAAGCTTTTAAACAAATCAAGATCAAATTAATAAGATCTATGGGGTATGTCTGTCAAAGCTTGTACCTCAATTATTAAGACTATAGCAACGTATTTAGCCTTAATATTTAATTTGTGCGTGGATCAAGGGGTCTTCCCGGATTTAATTAAATACAGTAAGGTAATACCGCTTTTTAAATTCGGGGACAGTACAGACACCAATAACTTTAGGCCCGTATCCGTGTTGCCGGTTTTTAGCAAGGTGTTTGAAAAGATAATGCTCAATCAAATGCTTAACCATTTTAACACCAATAAGATCTTACACGAGCAACAGTATGGTTTCACTAAGGGACGTTGTACGACTGACGTGTTACTTTATTAAAACACATATTTGCTGCGTGAGAAGAGGCACAAGATGCCATTGGAATCTTCTGTGACCTTTCGAAGGCATTTGATTGCGTAAACCACGAGACGCTGCTCATGAAACTTGAGCATTATGGTTTAGGTAAATCTGCACTCAGATTAGTAAAATCGTATTTGAATGATAAACAGCAGCAAGTACAAGTAAATGGTGTCAATTCAAAAGGTTTAAAAGTAAAAATGGGTGTTCCACAAGGTTCGATATTGGGTCCTTTCCTCTTTTTAGTATATATTAATGACCTACCCCATTTATTTAACAAACAACCGCAAATGGTATTGTTTGCTGACGATACTTCTTTGATATTTAGGATAAACAGACGTGCCGCGGATCTTGACGACGTAAATAACGCCCTACTGCTGGTCCATTATTGGTTTACCGCAAATAATTTAGTACTAAATGGGAAAAAAACTAAGTGCAAATAATTTGCTCTACCAAATGTCAGAAGTAGCGATTGTGACATAATATTAAATCAAGAGAAACTAGAATTTGTCGATAAAACTGTTTTCTTGGGAATCACGCTTGACTCAAGGCTACAATGGGGTCCCCATTTAACATCCCTTGCAGGACGGCTAAGTTCAGCAGCATATGCTGTTAGAAAAATCCGTCAATTTACTGATGTAGATACCGCGAGGCTAGTGTATTTTAGTTATTTTCATAGTATTATGACATACGGTATTTTACTATGGAGACGAGCTGCAGACATCGAGTCTATATTTATTCTGCAGAAAAGAGCCATCAGAGCCATTTATGATTTACGTAGACGAGATTCTCTAAGGGAACTGTTTAAAGAAATTAACATCATGACAGTACCTTGTCAATACATCTATGAAAACATCATGTACGTTAGAAAAAATCTGCATTTATTTAATGAAAGAGGTGACAAGCACCACTATAATACTAGAAATAGGGACCAACTAGTTCAGCCAGGTTTCAGGCTAGCTAAAGTAGACTCATCTTTCATGGGGTACTGTTTAAAATGTTACAATAAAATACCTCTCCACATTCTACAACTGAATGAGACGAAATTTAAATCTTGTATGAAACGCACACTATGTAGGCAAGCATATTATAAGTTGGGAGATTACATTGATGATGAAAATGCTTGGCTCAATGCTGGTCCTGCTCCACAACCATAGGAGCAAATTAATTGATTACCATGATAAGTATTGTGGAAGCTGCAGAAAATTGTAAAAATATCCTTGCATTGTATAGATTCCTTCTTTTAGTATTATAATATAATTGCATAGCACATATGTGAGTACTATGTATTGAAAAGCTACCGTTTACATTTAGCTATCTTTCATTGACTTGAATGTGCCCTGGCAGTTGAGAGAATGTCATGCTCACTCGAATGTCTTGCTGATGGTGGCGGGTGTGTCGGGTCATTTGGTTCCCTTCAAAATGGTTGAGTTGAATGGCGCTGATCCATGCGTTTTGTTCGTGAACGGGCGCTGTCAGTTGAGAGTGGTCATCTCTTAGCTGTCACGGTTTATTTTAATGAAGTACTTTATTTTTAAATTATTGTTGATTTATTATTTTACTCTGGACGCTCTTAATTCGCACGCCTCTTTACATCGTTCTCACATAAATGTATAATCTCAACATGAATGATGTAACCAAGATTTTGTAATAATATTTTGATTGAAAAGAGTGTCCATGGAGTTTCTTGCCCATTCTTCTCCATAGAGATCTACGCCTTGGAATGGGCAACTACAGTACTTTCACAAGTTATTATGCCTTGTGACTGTGACTGTAGCTTAGCCTTCTTTTTTTTCCGACATTCAAAAGTGCCTGTAAGGGTCTAATTGAAATAAATGCTTTTGAGTTTGAGTTTGAGTTTGAGATTCTAAGAATTCTGTACCGTCATGTAAAGTAATATCTTCAATTCATCATCATCATCATTTCAGCCGTAAGATGTCCACTGCTGGACATAGGCCTCACCTTAGTGTCGTCACATTGTTCCCAGCGGATCCCCGCAACCTTCACCAGGTCATCGGTCCACCTATTGGGAGGCCTTCCAACGTAACGTTTTCCGGTTCGCGGTCGCCACTCCAGAACTTTTCGGCCCCATTCGGCCATCCGTTCTGCGAGCAATGTGCCCTGCCCACTGCCACTTAAGTTTGGTAATTCTTCGGGCCACGACGGTAACCTTAGTTCTCTTGCAGATGTCCTTATTTCTGATTTGATCACGCAAGGAAACTCCGAGCAAAGCCCTCTCCATTGCTCTTTGGGTGACTTTAAGCCTTCTGATGAGGCTCATTGTGAGCGACAACGTTTCGTTCTCATGTGTAATCACTGCCAACACACACTTTCGTCTTGAGACACTGTGGTAAGTTGGACGAAAAGATACCACGCAACTTCCCGAACGCTGCCCAGTCGAGTCGGATTCGCCGATTGACCTCTTTCTCGAAGTTAGACCTACCTAACTGAACCGTTTCACCTAATGTATCGATTATAATATTATCAAATTATATCTTGTCAAGAGCGCGGTTTAGTTCGAACGGCATCCTAGGTATGTTGATAGATAAGTTCGACCGACCTTTGCAGGTCAAAAGACCCCACATCTAACCTTACAATTTTGATTTTGTTTCTGTGTTTGTTTACTAACAATAGTTTTTAAGAACAATGTTACCAACAGTTGGGCCTAGTTGCCATAAATAAACAAATATTTAATAATTTATTATGTAATCACGAAAGTATTTACAAACCCGTGCTATACAAAATATATCTTATAACAAAGTTGAATTCTTACCTAACCGGCATTTCAATTTTGCTAAGTATGCCTAATATTTAGAGCTCGTCACCATACATACAAAGAGTGCCCATGGAGTTTCTTGCCCATTCTTCTCCATAGATATCTGCGATAGGGAATAAGCAACTACAGTACTTTCACAGTTTTTATCCCTTGTGACTGGGACTGTAAGCTACTTACATTTCATTGTTATCTTTGTTTCGACAGTTCAAAAGTGCCTGTAACTGGCCTACTTGAAATTAATGCTTAGATTTTGATACCTACACAGACCAAAG
The DNA here is from genome assembly GCA_950005105.1 of Lycophotia porphyrea. NCBI lineage: Eukaryota > Metazoa > Arthropoda > Insecta > Lepidoptera > Noctuidae > Lycophotia > Lycophotia porphyrea. Next base: position 2,683,853 of record OX465392.1, read on the forward strand.
ATATATACATGTTCTCATAAAAATCTTAATGCGTACCAACCTACCTTTTTAACGATTTAGAATCCACCGAAAAGCCAAGATTACAACAGTATTAAGTTATTAAACAACCAATACAAAATGAACAAGTCTTGATCCGTTGTAGCAGTTGAACCGCAATTTCGTGGCCATTTCCGCAACTTTATTTCATGTTTACTTTTGTTTTGTTCATCAAAGCATTTATGATGGGTGAAACGTTTGTTTGAATTTGAAACTTGATCGTCGAGGAACAAGGTTGTAATTTGTGTCTTTTGTATTCAGACATGCCAGAAGCAACAATCCACCTTGGGGCTAAGATGAACCCCAATGACATTGAAGAGGGTGATGACGTCTACTTCGGATGTAATGTTGATGCCAATCCGCCTGCCTACAAAGTTGTTTGGGAACATAATGTGAGTAATAAATCTTTGATATATTTATTTACGTTTTCAATTTTATGTACAAATACGTTGGTGAAATTGTTTTTGTATTGATTCGGGGTTTTGTATATCCAAGTGTTGGTTTCAAGTTTTGCACACGAATGGATTAAACAAGAAATGAGTACATAAGACTAAAGAGGCGCCGCCGGTAACTGAAAAGTTGTGTGCCCCTGATTTTCGCAATATGAAACTTTGATGACGAGATGGGAACAGTAAAAGACATTTAAATTGTCTTAATATTAACTAACAAGGTCTTATGAGTTAACTCTTATATTACCCAAACAACAATCGAGTGTATGACTGTCCAAAACAGATTTTTCTTTTGTAAAAATCCAGAAATCGTCACTTTGAAATTCTTTCGATTACTCGGGTTATCCTGCGACATAAGAATACACAGTTTCATAAATGTCGCATCGTCAGCGCCATCTAGTTATATTCTGAATAAACTTTGCAACGACGATGTCCTAAGGCCTTACCATATTGAAAACTGGTCCTATATCATGTGAGACATAAGTAAAAAAAAACTTGGCTCCGCAAAAACTCAAAGGTTTGCTGAAGCGAAATCTATTTTGATAGCAATCGGGGCTAGCCAATAAGACTCCCGATCTTACGTGATTCCCTCGTGACCAGAGCATGACACAATTGGACGAAGCGGACTTTGCTAGCTGACAAAAATCTACACTGCAGATAGAGCTAAAGTACTTTCACAGTACTGCATCTTTGGAACTTGAACTACATTGACAGATAGGGTATTGGTAAAAAATAAAAAGTGGTTTTTAAACAAAAACCGGTCAAGTGCGAGTTGGACTCGTGCACCGGGTTTTCTGTATAAACTTGTAGGTATTTTAATCTACATATTTACGATTTTCAGATTTTTTCCTATACATGATTTTGTTTGTACGGGAAGTACCTTATAAATTTTGATTCCCTTGAGAGTGTAGAAATATACGTTTTGGCGACATAAGCTGCCGTATTTTTAGAGGTTTGATCTTTCACTTCAAGGGTCGGTAGACCTGCCTGCCTGGGCTGCGGGACTGTTCAAAAGAGATACCGTGGCCCTGGAACACAAAGGGCAAGGAAGGAACATGGATGGGTTTTAGTCAGTACAAGTCTGTCACTCCCTTCTGCTCTACCCAGAGCGGGAGAAGTCATTTGATGATTTCCCATCTGAAAAAAAAAATGGTCGGTAGACCTGAGTATATTATGTTGTAAATCATAATGACCTTTAATCGTTATAATAAGGTTCGGGCTGGGTTGCTGCCACTTGCTCCTACATGCTAGATAATACTGATCTTAATTTTCATTGTAATATGACTGCTTTTGGTTGGCTGCTGTGAGAGTAAGGCGCATACCCACACGCGGTACACGCTGTATATATATATGAATTATTATATATATTAATAACCCTATATTATAACACTATTATATTATATTAATAACCCACGATTATGCTGCGGTAGGCCACACAGCAGTTGCAGTTGTACATAGTTGTGGGTGTAGAGCGTATACTGCAATGGAAACGTAGACCCACGTTGTCAAACAAATTAATCCACGCTGATAAAATGCGCCGCCTGGCCGTGCACAGCGTGCGCCGCGGTGGGTTTGCGCCTTTACAATAACTGTGACAGCTTTGTAGCATTTCCAGTGGTTCTAAATTTAATGTGTTTCGCATTATTTTAACAGGGTAAACAGGGTAACAGGTCATTTCAAGCATTTGTAATTTAAATTTGATATTTCCATTGACGAGTTTCGGTGAATAGGCAGTGAAATATTTCATGATTTGTAACGAGAATGATTAATTATTGACTTAAAATTTGTATTGATGGGTACGTCCCGTTTGGTAACTTTCCCCTTTGGACAACTAAACAAAATACCATCACAAAAGTCACGTTTCGTAAATATTTTTATCTTTATACATTGAGTCTCGTTTCGTCAACTTTTGAGTATATTCAATCCCGTTGGGCAAACTTTTTGTTCGGCAAGCACAGTTAGAAATCAGAACTACTAAGAAAAACCACAATTACTATTCAGTAAACTCTTATTTATTTGTAACTTACAAAATAAACCTTCCTGCTATGAGAAAAAAAAACAGTAATAAGACTTATAAAAAATAAAAATAAAACATTTTTTTTTTTCATTTTATTTCGGACAAAAAAGTCCATAGGCTAAGCTGGGGTGTTAGTAACATTATTAGTGAATTTTACTTACGACTAATGTTAGTAATTATAAATAATAATAATAATAAGCAGAAACTAGACCCACCGTCTACCCCTGCACAGTAGGTTCATCGGTCTCGCAACACATGGAGTTCAGTGAACCTACTGAACTGAACAGTATCGGTCGGTTATAACTAAGAAAACAAATAGTTCCAATAATACTTAAACAAACTAACTACACTTACACACACTTAAAAAATAATAATAACATTGAAATAGTACAAAACATTATTTTTGGTAAATACCTAACCTTTTTGTTAAGAAAAACCAAAACCTAACCTAACCTTATTAACCTTTTGGTTTGGAAAAGCATGTTTTGTGAAGAAAGGAGAATTTACTAGGTTTGCATCAATTCAAGGTAGTATTTATTATAACAGTTCCGTCTGTTCACACAAGTTCACCATCGTCTCGTCCTTGTTTCTGTTCTCTTAGTATTTTCTGTTCAAACTCTAAATTGAGTTCTTTCGTAACAAATCTTGGTGTGCCCTTCATGAATGCGTTTCCTAGTACTTTTTGTTGGGTATTCACTAAAAAGACGATTTCAGCGGCATCAACATCTCCATCTTGATTCTGTTATCCTAGTACTTTCTGTTCAAATTCTAAATCGAGTTCTCTCGTAACAAACCAGAGGGAGACAAAAAATAGCCACATCAACAAGAGGTTTCCTTGTAACTTTAAGAGCTGCCTGTACCGTAGAAAAATCACTTGTTTATGGTTGACGAAACGGGAAACAATGTATGAAGATTAAAAAATTACGGAAGGGGACTTCTTTTTACTTGTTTTGCATGTGTTTTGTTTATTTATCCAAACGGGAAAGTTACCAATCAGGATGTACCCGTATTGATGTTATGTTAGGAGTGACGTAACACGATCCGTCCATTAAACGTTCAAATCTAATAATTATTTAGATGAAATTAGGGAAATGGATGAGCGGCTAAACAAGCTGAAGTGGTAGTAGCCTGGCTGTGTTGGATGAAGGACCGATAGACCATCGATGTTTCTGGGACAGACTGGAAAAGACGCAGCTTGAGAGAGACCCACATCCAATAGTGGACTACAATCTGCAACATGATAAGTGTATCAACTTAACATTACACACACAACTGAAAAAAATGCACGCCAATCAATTTTTAGCTTGATTGATGATATCTTGTTTAGCTTAATCAAAATTTTAGTTAAGTTGATCATCACGACATGATTGCAGCAATACTAGTTCAAATGATTGAACGCTCAAACAAGTTTCGAAGAGTTAAAAAAAAGACAATCTTTATTGAAGTAATCAAAATGCTTGATTGACACAACTAACTTACTTTTGACTTGATTGCTGCAAATAGGTTTTCTGATAACTCTAAACAAGATCCCGTTTCAAATCTCGATCAAATAAAAGTAGTAGCTGTGATCATTGTGCTTGATAGGCTCAGGTGCAAACAAGTTACTTAGTCAATCTAAACAAAATCTTGATTGTAGCAACTTCTTTTTTCTATGGCAAAAAACTATAAAACAATTTTGCACAGCCACACTTCTTGCCTGTTTTTATATTGGAACCTCTCATAAAACCTGTCATAAAGTTATCCACACACAGCTAACAACAATTGAACAATCATCAAAAAAAGGTACCAGAATAAGTGAATACGTGTACAAATCGTATCAATTTACATCCCGTATGCCAACCAGGATTAATGTCATGATAATGTCATTTTACCAGACATGCTTAATGATGGCGGCGTATCGGTATTACATTTGGTCGAATCGATAAAGGTAATCAAATCACTTGTTTATTTAGGCATTTCGGATTTGTTAGCTTGACATGTCACAATGTTTTGTGAATAGAAATGAATTCAGATAGGTTTTGTGTAGTCTTTAGAAAAAATCGGTGGTGACACACGGAGAGACGGACAGACAGACGGACAGACAAGAAAGTGATCTTATAAGGGTTCCTGTTTTTACGTTTGAGATACGGAACCTTAAAAACGGTTTTAAAATATAAAGGGGAAAGTTTTATATTCTTTTGGTTTTTGGCTGCCTCGTTGCTCGAGTGGTCGCAAGCGCGACTGCTGAGCATGATGTCTTGGGTTCGATTCCCCGATCAGGCAAAGTGTTATTGGGTTTTGTTATGGTTTTTCACCTCCGCTTGCAGACTCTTTAAATATAAGTTCTCATTCTGCCTCTATCGTCTTTAAACGATTGACAGTTTTTTTTTTTTATGTTTTTATGAAGGGCATCTCGCAGTTCAACCTAGGGAGGTTGTCGACTGCTTAACCGGGCTTTTCTGTGGATGCCTCGAAATTAAGGCCTCCAGCCAGAGCAACTTAAAAACTAAACTACAAACTAAGCGACTACGCACTAAGGGCACCCCCTGTGGGGTACGGACCTCGGCTCAGGCGTCGCTGGGAGAGGACAGCAAAGGGACAGGCTGGATCTGAGTGATATTATTTAGGGGCTGAATTTAATCTACAGGCTCAGCTGCGCGGGCTGGTTCGAGCAAGGGTCGGGGAGGGCGTGAACCGGGGTTTCGCGACGGGCCTCGTCGGCGAGGACGGAATGACGGATAACGGCGTCTGTGTTTTGTGAGCGTGCTGGTTTCCCTACTGCTCTCCTGGAGGAGGGTGATGTCGTCGTCGGGGTCAACGAGAGTGTGCCTCGGGCGGCGGATCTGACTAATACGCGAGGGCTCGTATCGGGCGGCCGATGCGATCAGGGGATTACGATGTCTAAAACGATTGACAGATATATAGCAATGTATATGTACTTTTATCTTTAATCACATTTCAAAACACTAGTTTTGTGGTACATACAAGTGGGCCTATGAGCCTCTTATGATATTTCATGGTTACTATCTGCTAGGTCTATACTAATAAAAGTAACTATAGGTGACCTTGTCAACCTATCTATCCGAGCTTGATAGCCACTTAACACAAAAGAGTAACATTATTTTAGTATGTCATGGAAACATGAAAAAGCTATGTATATAAAAAGCAGAATAAAACAAAGTTACCCAAAAAGCTTTTAAGAGAAACTTTCGCAAATTAAGTTACCTTATGTTTATGTATCTCAATCTTTAGATGCCTTAAGGGCATTAAGTGATTTAAGTGATGTTAGTAGTAAGTTATATGCTTAAACCTGCGTAATAGATGAGTGCTCAGAATATTATGATTTTATTGGAGTTTGAGCGACAGTGGCTACTGTGTGAATTCATAACAAAAAAAAAACTTACATTTAAATAAACGTAGTACTATTAAAAACAATGTTGCTTTGTCATACATACCTATTTTATTTTTTAAATCCAGTTAGGATTAAAAAAAAATGTTTTACTGGATTGAATTCTACGATATTTCTGAGTAGGAATATCAGTTCGGTGTTCATTCTGAATTTTGTCATTATTTTTATTTCCAAGCAACATTTGTTGAGTTTAATAAACGAATACCTTTTTTTGGCTTATTTTATAAAATTGGGGCGCTCGTCACAAGCAACACTTACCACATGGCACGGAATTTTTCTTGAAAAAAGATCTAATTGCTTACATTTTTTTTCGTACATTCGTACGCACGACGGCCAAACAAGCTATACAAAACCAGTTTATGCGGATCTCTCGTTGGACAGAAAATATATACAAAGCGAGGTCACGTTATAGAGGTAATGTAAAGCTTGATGTGCCGCCGTGTGTACAGGTCTATAGTTAACTAATATGATGCCTCATTATTGCCAAACACTAAAATGACTGAGACTTCGAAAAGCCGATTTGCGAGTCAGTATAAAAAAATCGCATGAAAAATTTCAACCATTTATTCAATTAACATCAAATATTATTCTAATAAATTTCCAATTAATCCAGGTATTAATTGTATCAGAAGGTCAGTCTAGGGTCGCAGTTTCCGCCTGCAAACATTCCGCTGCGAATTTATTTGACGACTATATCAATTACTGGGACAGAAAATAACGCATTGAACCGTGAAACGATGGCCAAAAAACGTGTTTCCGTATTTTCTGTAATATCCCGATTTTAAACTGATTGGAAATCTCGCGAACCTGGTTGCGGCACAGGTTGCGTGTTTTTTTTAGTTTTTAACTGTTCAATGTTTACTAATATTTATAAGAGGGAAGTTGCTTTTTTTTTTTGCAGTGTTTTTCTATCTGTTATTGACACTATGTTATAGGCAGTCTTTTGGATGTTATATTTAGTTATTATTATTATTTAGTCGGTATGATGGTTCTTTTACTGTTCGTGTTGTGTGCCTCTGGAATTCCCTTCCACACTCCTTACGGGATAGCCCTTCGTTAGATGTGTTCAAGAAACGAATACGAGAACATTTCCTGTCAACGTGAAAATAGTATGTATATAGTATTTTATATGTATGTTTATCTATATATATTGTATGTATTACGTATATTATATTGTATATATAAGTTTAGTTTGTTTATAAAATAAGTTAATCTAAGTTTATAAATGTACTCTTTATGCACATAAGGATACCCTTTTCTGCAAATTTCGCAATCAAATTTAGGTTTGCTGTAAGAAAACCCAATTTTGGGTTAAGCTCGCCTTTGTACATAAGCTATTTGTCATAATTTTGTGTGTATTTCTCTTTTTTGTGTGCAATAAAGAATAAGAATATTTAAATCTTTATTAGAGACAGGACACAGAGAGCAATTAGAGAAAACGTCCTTCAACACAAGGGTCTTTTCAATGTCAATTGTACACTAAGAAACTTAGTGCCTTAACTTATGCATTTTTACCATTCAACCTTATCATGTCCAAACCATCACGCTACTATTCAATTTCTTCAAATATCCATCCAACCACGCTGTTGGCTAACATCGACAAATACAAAGGCGCTCCCCCACTGGGAGCATTTGCCTGTAATGAAACAGTTTAGAAGCCCGAGCGAGAGTTCAGAGGAGAGAGCACGAGCGCGCGACGTATGTTTATCGTGAATACGCCAGAATCAGAATTATTTATTTGTTAAACATAGGTACAAATATTAGGGGTCTTATAAATAGTTAAAGTTCTTACTATGTTTTGTCGTTCATGACCAGTGATCGGAATAGGCTGACTATATTTACCTAAACTTCGGAGAACAGAGACAGAAAGTGGAGACTTCCTTACGACGACATTTTTTTTCCCCGGAATTCGGGTAAATCTTAAATAAGTTGAAAAAAATCATGTATTCAATGATTTGATACAACGGTTAGTTTAAGAATCGTCCATATAATTCGAATATATTAATTAAATTTAGACTATTTATTTCGGGATTTTACGTGAAAATCCCGAAAATTCGGTAATTGTTTAAGTGTAAGTTTAGTTAAAAATAGCCTTTACCTATCTTAAATACAGCTTATTTTCAACTTATTTAAGATTTTTCCCGAATACCGGGAAAAAAAAATGTCGTCGTAAGGAAGTCTCCACTTTCTGTCTCTGTTCTCCGAAGTTTATGTAAATATAGTCAGCCTATTCCGATCACTGTTAATGACATACAAATTAGAATAAAATATCAACTGAAATAAAAAAAAATTGTCGAGTTTTGAACAAGCATTTTAGTTAAATTGTTTGCAACAAGCGCAATCAGTATCATCCATACATAAGAAAAAAATCTTGAAATAATGAAAGTATTATAATTATGTGAAACGAGTATTTATAATTTTAAAATCGACGTATTGACATTATGTTTACACTGGGCCTCAGATTCGGGCATTACATTGGTGAGTAAGCCGCCGAGCCGCCGAGAATTGCAGTGCGCAACTTGTAGGTACAGACGCCAGCACATCAAGCTACTACAATCTGTCAGATTTCTTTACTAGATTTTCAACTTTATCTCTATCATATTAAGTTCAAGGTTGGTTGGGAAAATCTGACAGATTCGGGTAGGTTGACGTGCTGGCGTCTGTACCATAAAATTGGTAACCATCGCTTGTGTCTGTACAAAATCGAATTTTCTACTTCTTTCCTCTTATTTCTCGTGTGGTTAGTTCCTAACCAGCCCAGCAGAGTTCTTATGCCGCTCATGAGCCTCTGACTTGGCTTTACATGCCGTCTAAAAATATCTCTGGCATTCTGGTTTCCTCATAATGTATTCCTTCACCGAAACAAGTGATAAATATAATTATACAATGGAATCTTGGATTGTTACATTCCAGGCGAATGTTCCGGTGAGAGAGTATACAGACGCCAGCACATCAAATTTCTTTAATAGATTTTCAACTTTGTCTCTAAAGCTTTAGGTTCAAGGTTGGTTGGGAAAATCTGACAGTTTCGGGTAGGTTGACCTGCTGGCGTGTGTACAAGCAAAGAGAAGTCTATACCCCAGCAGTGGGTGAAGTCGGATCGTTGATGATTATAATTATGTTGGTAACCAACATGGACCAAAACTTTACTCAATGGTTGGTAACCAACATGGACCAACACTTTACTAAATAGTTGGTAACCGACATGGACCAACACCTTTCTATATAGCTGGTAACCAACACCAACAAACATTTACTTCCAAAAATAAAAACCAAACATTGTATCCACAGGGTGTCCTACTGCAACACAATCCTGCGAACGGGGTTATAGTGACAGGAAACACCAACCTAGCTCTGCGAAACGTGTCTAGACTGCAGGCAGGCCAGTACACGTGCACCGCTTCAAACGTCGAGGGGGACGGCAAGTCGCCACATTTGCATATGCAAGTTGTTTGTAAGTAAATCTAGTATAAACTGCCTGTATAATTAGTTAGATAAGTCGTTTTTTGGAGTAATGTGTTTATATTTTGAGGGAGACAGAAACTGAACGTATAAATTGCAAAAATATTGTACGCAGAAATTGTTATTAAAAAGGTGAGTTTGGAAGTGTGACTTTTGTTAAAAAGTAAGATGTGGACGATGCAAAAAACAAAAGATTTATTTTTGAAAATCAATTTCCTAATTGCCAAAAAGCGATGGAGCATAAAATTTTTGGCAACAAAATCGCCGATCGAATACGCAACACCACAATACGCTCCAAGACAGGCATCACTGATGTTGGCGATAAGTCTGCGAGGTTAAAATGGGACTGGGCTGGTCACATTCTCAGGATGGGTCAGGACGGATGGGCCAAAATCGCCACACAGTGGGTGCCTGAAGACGGTCGTCGTCACCGAGGCAGGCCCAAGAAACGCTGGCGTGACGATTTGGACTCGTTCCTGACTGATTGGCCAGAGGAGGCAAAACACCGGGAGAGTTAGAAAAGAATGGTGGAGGCCTTTGCCCAGCAGTGGGACAGAAGAGGCTAATAAAAAATAAATCCTGTTTATCAAAATTGTTTATACAAAAAAAGGCATTACCACCATTGCAATCATTATTTTTTGCACCCGAAAACGATTTTAAAACACAAACTTTCTAAAGAGATTTTTTGTATGAGTCTCTAATGTAACGTGGCATGATTCTTAGCTACCTTGTTAGGTCCTCGTAAGGTTTATTCTTGTTCAAAACGTATCATAAGACACGTCGCACGTCAATAGGGTATGTGACAGGAAGTCAAAATAGTTACTTTTTTATGAACTGTCAAAACGCAAAATGTGTACGTGATTTGTATGAAATAGCACGTTGTGACGTCATACTTATTTGGAATCAAATGTAATACTTATTATCAGTAAATCCAATTTTACAATTATATTGTCCCCCAATATTTAATTTCTGTACGGTGATGGTAGTTTTTAAGATGAGTGGCCTTATTTCTACGTATTTTTATATTTTATTTTTGACCTTGTCAACTAGCCTATTATACCTGCAAGGTGACTCAGAGGTGTTTCTCAAATTCGCCCACATTTCATGAGTCATGTTTGAAGTCCCGTAAAATAGGGGCGAACCTATTGCTATCAACTTGACACATGAAACCTTCAGGCTGCTACCGATAAATCCTTAATTGTGAATCCCAATAGTAGTTTACCTGACCCGAGAATCGAATACAAGACCTTATACTTAACAGTGGCGTTAGGACCACTAGACTAACAAGGTAGATGGGAACGAAAACATTCTTGTTTATTGATCACAGAACTAAGGTTAAAACCACAGCCTTCTATAAATGTTCCAAAAATAGTTTCCTCTTTTAACCATACAATTATTTCTGGATTTCGGAGGGTTCCGAACCCTAGGGGTAAAAACGGTACCGGTATTACTAAGACACTGCTGTCCGTCTGTCTGTCTGTCTGTTACCAGGCTGTATCTTATGAACCGTGATAGCTGGATAGTTGAAATTTTCACTAATGATGTATTTCTGTTGCCGCCCATAAAAGAATCGTGTTTTTTCGGTCCATGGTACGGGTTTCTTGTATGGGAGTCCCCTTTAAATATTAAATAATTTATATTTTTATTATTTATTTACTTATTTAACAATTTATGTACACACTAACAATAAATAAAAGAAGAAAGTAACAGAAAATAGTACAAAGGTGATGCTTATTTCTAAAGAAATCTCTTCCAGCATACCTGCGAAAGGAGATACTAAAAAAAAGAGATGAAGACAGAGTGTGTAAAAGAAGATGAGAAATTATTTGCTGTTACAGCAGCAACAAAAATACATCATCTGTGAAAATTTCAACTGTCTAGCTATTACGGTTCATGAGATACAGCCTGGTGACAGAAAGCCAAAAACGTGTTTTTTTTCCGGTTTATGGTGCAGATCCCTTCGTGCGAGAGTACGACTCGCACTTGGCCAATTTTTTTTCCTAAAAAGAATCAGATGAGCCTAACCAAGTACCATTGTATTTACACTGTAAATATTGGTCTACGTGGGCGTTCAAGAAAATAGGTTAAGTTTATTTTATTACAGCATCGTTAGGGAATACTGGGATATAAAAACAGCCCGGTAAATGGGTGGGCGGGGCTTGGAACCGATGGCCTAGTGGTGCATTGTGGTTTTAATTTCTATCGTTAAAGGATTTAGTTTAGCGTCACAGATGTCGTTTAATCTTAATTGACCAGTAACTTTGCGAGACATATCTTCTCTGTCGTTGATCTGGAGAACCTTAAATAATATATTGTTTTTCTTTTTTGAGTAAGGAAAGTGTGAAAGGTTTAAGCTGTTTACAAGTAAGTAAAGTACTCTAAGACCTCGTTGGTCTAGTGGTCGCAATTGCGACTGCTGAGCATAAGGTTTTGGGTTCGATTCCTGGGTCAGGTAAATTTTATTGGCGTTTTCCATTAGGAATTTCGCAGAAGCACCCACGGAGTCTGGATTTGCAGTTGATGACAATGGGAGCCCATTGCCATCAACTGCAAATCCAAACCCCCTATACTTAAACTAGGACTAGGACTTAAACATAACTGGCAAAATATGGGTATACTATTTGGTGCATCTCTGCCTAACCCTTCGGGGATTACAGGCGTGATGTTATGTTATGTCTAAGACCGAGATTGACAAACGTTGCTGCGAATTAGACGTGTTCTCCTCTTTATCTTATACTGTATTGTAGTTTTTAGCTGCGGCAATGACAGCAATAAGTACGTAGGCAAATGACGTCCAAAGTAACGTTTGTTAATTTTAAATTCTAGTAATTTTTGTGTTGTGGCTATGTTTAACAAAGATGTAACGATTGGGTCAAAAGTTGAGTGATTGGCTTCTGCGCTCCGAGACGAGGATTTCAGCACGGAACAAATATTATTTGTATGTCCTACCGATATTTGTTTCGAGGCTGTGTTCGTGAGATTTATTGTGCCTGCAAATGGATTCGTAAAATAGCAACATACTATTCTATTGTTATTTATTTGCAGATTTATACACCTACCACTGTTTGTCTCTCCATCACCCAAAGGTTGACTGGTAGAAAATGCCTATGGCATTAAGTCCGCCTCTGTACTGTACTTTGTGCTTGAAGTGTTAAATAAATACTTTTTTTTTCTGCACAAAAAGTTTCACATCATTTCAAATCCAAATTGGTTAACTTCATTCCTTAAATTTCTGTTAACTGTCATCTCAGTAATTTTAAAGTTTCTAGTCAGGCCATATCGTCTGATTTGTGATCGGCGTAACATAATCTACTTTTTACTTACATTTCTACTAAATGTCAATTTAGTATTATAGTCCCATCTATCATTTCTTTGATCTTCTTCATCTCTAGCTACACACACACACACTTATAACTTTTATTACAACATGACGTCATGTCCCTCAATCGTCGTCCCTCACACTAACATACCCATTCCATAGTACCACTACTATTTCACATTTAAAATAGTTACACATTCGTTTACGACTACGTCACCATCACTGTCCCAACCCAAGTTTACCGGGTATGCGTTACTGTCAGGTTTACGTTACCGTTAGGTTTACGTTACCATCACGTTTACGTTCAGTTCTCGCGAGTCATTCCTTCGCACGCAATGCTCATTCCAAGTCTCTTTCCATCCATTTCACTAGCTTGTTTACTTTATTTTCATTCCTTTTATTTTTGTTCCTCACTGGGGAAAACGTAAAACCTTTTATCGTTCGACTCGCATCAGTCGATCCTCTATTGTTTAAAGTATACCTGTTATGGGTGTGTTGGAAGGTACTTTTGTCATTGTGTTGGCTATAGTTATGGGGAGAATGGGTCGTAAAAATGTGGCAGTTTTTTAAGGTTCCGCACCCAAAGGGTAAAACGGGACCCTATTACTAAAAGTCCGCTGTCAGTTACCAGGCTGTATCTCATGAACCGTGATAGCTAGATAGTTTTTCTGTTGCCGCTATAACAACAAATAATAAAAATATAGTCCATACAAGAAACGTGTTTTTTCGGTTTATGGTACGACACCATTCGTGCGCGAGTCCGACTCGCACTTGGCCAGTTTTTTATTAATAATGTGAAGGTAGGGTTCTCTGTAATGTGCCCACGAAATGGGATTTTTATATTCTGTAGAACTACCCACTGTAGCCTGCGGTAGTAACCATAAGTGGTGATTAAAGCATATTATTTTTCGCTTCTGAGAATTTCCTGTGATGAGGAATAGGATTAAAATTCATTTCAGATTCTCACAGCGCACTGTTTTGATAGATTCTAAAGTAAAATGACCAAAACTTTAAAAAATTACCAAAAATACTTATGTTTCGTAACATATGAAATTTAAAAACAGCCTTCCCGGAAGTCCTCTCCTGGACTATAATTTAATAATTATTTCTAACAGACTTTATTCAAATGTTAACGTCAAAATACGAACTTAAAATTAATATATTATGTCATTAAGGAATGCTATGGACCGGAAAGGCCAACTGAAAACAAAAGCCTTGTCAATAAGGATAAAATAATGAATGTGCTGTGTTAGCGAACGATAATTTAATTGAAACAATATTTTTTGTAGCGTAAATTATATTATATCAATTTTTATTGTGACGTTAACGATTTAAATTGATGATTTTTGGAACATCTGAGACCCTGGCACGAGGGCGCGGTATAAACGTAATGTAAATATGTCAATTTTTGAATCGAGAAAACAATTATCCTATCATCATCATCAGCCTTTTTTTAATGTTCCCACTGCTGGGACACAGGCCTCCTCTCTATGAGAGGGAATGGGCTATAATCCACCACACGGGCCCAGTGCGGATTGGTAGATGTCACATGTCTTCGAATTTTTGGTTCTAGGACATGCCGGTTTCCTCACGATGTTTTCCTTCACCGTTTTTGAGAGCAGTGGTGATGAAATAAATTACACAAAGTAATGCGCCTGCTTGGGTTCGAACCCACGACTTACTGTTCGTAAGTCGGGGTCGCTACCACTGGGCCACCGCTGCTCTGCTCTGCCCTTTTGGAATTATCCTATGGCTTTTATAAATTGTTTGGAACAAGTAGGTACAATAAGTAGCATCCATAGACATGAATAAATTCTTAACATTATACAAATAATATATAAGTGAAACGTTAATTACGTTACGTTGACACTGCTCACTAGGGCCTCTGATCGTTTAAAAAAATAAAATATCGAATATTATTATTTTATGGATCGATTGTTGTACCTTTGAAGTTCAGTCAAAGTGGTAGGGATAAACAGTGGACCGATTGCGGACATTAGACACTGACAGATACTTCAAGTATTGAAGTCTGTCTTCAAGTTTGGGGAGTCGTGTCCGACTGGTTTGTCCAGGCTTTTGGGAAAGGCCAGACAACACATCATTAACAGCAGACAAAGAGAGTTCCGAAATTGAGCAGTACTTGTTTACATCACATTGAACGCAAAATCAGTTTGAATTTCGTTCCAAATGCCAAATTCGGGACAATTCAGACGACGAAAACAACGTAGCTTAAATAGCTTTTATCTCCTGCAGCAGAAATCCCACCGGCTCTTTTGACAGTTGGTACCTGTCACAATCTATTTAAGCCAGTTACCCTATGCTTTATTTGTCAATTATGCAGGGTGGAAGGGTCACCGACACTGAAACGGCTACTACGTACAGGACTTAATCATTATAATAAAAAAATTTTTTTTCAGTCATTAAAAAAAAAACAGAAATACCTACATGGTCACAATGTATAGGGCAGTTGATTCTTTTTGGTGTTATGTGGTCCTACAGGGAAAGTTGTTCAGTTTGATGGTCTGAATCACACTCACTAATATGACCACACCTTTTCGGTACACGATGTATAACTTAACGAAGCAGAAATAATATTATGACGACACGGTTGGCGGAGTAGCTGAGCGATTGACTGCTGCGCTGCGTGTCGCGGGTTTGATCCCCGCACGGAACAAATATTTATATGGCCTACAGATAGTTGTTCCGGGTCTGGCTGTTTGTGTATGTGAGTTTGAATGTTTGTGAACGCACCCACGATACAGGAAAAATTCCTAGTGTGGGGCAACGTTTTTTTTTTTTTTAAAAAAATCCTTAACAAACATTATGTTATATTGTTCAATACTGATGGAACTCTCTTTCATACAGATAGACCACTATGCCAGAGAAAAGAGATGAAGATCATAGGCGCAGCCCTCCAGGAGCCAACGACGGTGACGTGTGAAGTTGACGCCTTCCCTCCACCAGACACCTTCGAGTGGACCCTCAATAATTCAGCAGGGTCCATCAAAGTTGATCCTGTAAGTAAAATTTTCGTATATTCCAATCTTAGACAACTTTTAGCCTTTACCTACCCATAGGTATTACCGATCGCGTAATTGGTTTGGTTGCGGGGATCCGTTGGATGCGAGACCCACGGGACCGCTCGATGTGGCAACTCTTGGGGGAGGCCTATATCTAGCAGTGGACGTCTTTCGGCTGAAATGATAATGATGATGACGAATTGCTACTTTTCCGTTACAAAGCGTCAAGAGAGCTTACATGTAACTGTCAAAGACAAGAGTTTCGATTTCTGCAACGTTGTAGAACCGGATTGACATAAGGTTTACGGTAGCCTATGTCAATGCAATTTATTTTAGTGGATGGGTGTGCCTAATTGTACATCGACAGTTATGTGATGCGAGCTTTTTGCCATCAACCGGCCACACATCCAGACTCTGTGGCTGCTACTGAGAAATTCCTGATGGAAAAACCCAAAAACACTTTGCGCGTCCCGGGAATCGAATATAAGACCTTAGTTCAGCAGTCGCGCTTAAAACCACTACAGTTCACTAGACCATCGACGTACTACCTTAGTAAATTTTCAATTTATTTTGTGGACCTCCTTAAAACTAAAAGTATTTTGTGCAAGGCAATATTTTCACCTACAAACTCGGACCAAAAATCATTCTTCTGACACAAATAACGTTACACTACAAGTAGGTACTCAGTTGCATGACAAAACCCATCTTCCTCACATAAATCCCATTGCTGCCACTTGACACATAAAAGGCCACGAAAGGCCATGGAATGGTGTATTTACAGCCAAAACCACGTAACATAGGAAACATTTAATATGTTATGTTAAAAGATAATGATAGCCCTCTGCAATGATTTATGTCGCCATAGATTTGGAGGCACAGAGAGGTTTAGGGGAGTAACCGGACGACGTTAAAATTGAATGGGTTCCAGTGCTAAGTATTTTCTGTAGCTGTTTCTTATTATTTTTGTCGGATTCTTTTCTTTGTGTGGACTAGATTTTGTTAGTTAGTTTCAACTTTGGAGCTAATGACGATTTTGGTATAACAACGGCAACAATTTTTGCACTTAAATCAATATAATATATCGGATCTGGATACGGATATGGATATATGAATAAAATTATATCGGTTTCGGATATAATTACGGATATGTAATTATTTCGGATTATCCGTTAGTTTCGGATAGTTTCGGTTCCGGATATAATAAATAACAAACAAACTGCAAAATTCACGTGGCGCGCGAGTGAAGAAACAAAAACCTGACGAAACATGTCGTTTTATTTAGACTCCGCCCTTATACGAAACTATCCGAAGCTTGTGAAACGGATACGGTTATGGTTACGGATATATTTTTATTTCGGATATCCGATAGTTTCGTTTACGGTTTCGGAGCTCCATAATATCCCTGGCTTAAATGCATTTAGAGAAATGAATGCAGTTTTTTTTTTTTTTTTTTTAAAAACGTTGCCCCACACTAGGAATTTCTCCTGTATCGTGGGTGCGTTCACAAACATTTAAACTCACAGTTACAGGCAGTGGCGAAGGTTCCATACAACTCGATTCCTACCGGCTTCCCTTTGAAAAATGGCACAGTCAGTATTCTAAAGACAAATAATATCATCACATGAAAGACATGTTATCCGGCTTACCTCTTACAAAACATTAACCCTTCGCTACTGGTTACAGATGATGAGTTGATAAATAGTTTAATTTAGTAGGAATCCCTTCACAAACTAATTTCAAGTTGTCTTTTTTCCGAAGCAATTTTTTCAAGGAGGATGAAAAATACATTGCCTTCTGAAAATCATGAAAAGCATCTAGACCCACCCACAACCCAGTTCTAAATTATAATCGCAGAGAACGCGTTTATCGTCCACTTTTGAGCTCATAAGCATAATCATTACCAATCCAGTAGTGTATAATTAAATTTGGATGGCCGGGATGTGAATAGTGGTTGACGTGAGATACGGGTCAAGTGACAGCCGACAGGATAACTAGAGGGCCATTGTGGCGGCAGCGCTTTGATCCTCAGTTATCTGTAAGCGTTAGATATTAATATTGGTAGGTTATGATTTGTAAAGCTATTATCTAAATGTAAAAATCTACATTAATTTTATTCCAAAAGCGTCTTATTATAGACGTTTATCTAGACGTTTTTCGTATCCGAATGGATGTATTTATTTATTTAATTACAACGGTTGTATTAGTAACCATTTACAGTAGCTAAAATTATAAAAATAAAAGAGATAATTATAACACATTAAAACATATAAAATAACAAAGTAAAGCAAAATTTGTCACTTTCATAAGTTCCTTTGACAGTTCTTCTGACATACCAAAAAAAATGATAATGTATGACCACGTTTATTCTCTTAAAAGATGCAATGGGTGATTTAGCTAAGAATTTATTCTTTGGAAGATTTAAGTGTTGAACACTATTGAACTTAGATTCTAGCACAGAATTATCGATATTTTAATGTCACCACATCAGTACATATTGGCGACACATCATGCGCTACATTTCTAGTATCACATGGCCTCGCTTTGTATAGATTTCCCATATAATAAGAGAAGCGCATAAACTGGTTTTGTATAGCATGATCGGTCGCTGTGCGTACATAACACTGGGTACATTAGAATAATTATGAAGATATATGAAAATGAAACAGTTATCAAAATTACATGAAACTAATAAGGACTGTAAGGATACCACAATAAAACTGAAGTGTTACAATATGATAACTAATTCGCCATCTTTTTCTAGTATAGAGGCATGAGAAATAAAGTATAAAGGTATCCTCCAAGACAAAGGAAAATTGATAAAAGATTTGTGTGACGTTAGGTGTGATCCGTTGTTTGTAAGGGACCTTGTAAAAGTTTCCGCAATTGCATTACTTTGTAGAAAAACATTGTGATATTTTTAGTTGTTTAGAGCTAGAGACAAACTGGACCCATTATGATAATCTTGATTTTATATGTAAAACTATGCAATAGAAACACACTTATCGTATGCAACGCAATCACACGCCTCCAACGCAACGTCGACCTGCGATGTCCAGATCGGCATAGGAAGCAAGGGAAGGTGGAGGGGATGTCCGTACGCTATCCCACGCGTGTGACCAGTGTGTTTCTAGAAGTTACGCGTAACACGTCAAATCAACAATTGCGGTAGGTATTTGAAGAAACTAACGCTGTCGCTTTGCGAGCGATTTTGACATTGGTGCGATAAGGACAACTACAGTAAAAAGTCGTAATTCGAGGTTTGGCTGTCGACTATATCCTTCTCCAATATTGGACCAATTTAAAAGATATTTCATAAACTGAATAAAAAGTATATATTCTGTATCCCTATGTGTTTCGTTTTTCATAAATAGTTGTCAAATTTGTTCACTAGGCCTCTGTTGACAGGCCATCAAAATAGGCAATATTAAGCATTTTGTAAAGGTTCTAGTGCTTATACAGATAATGTATCATCAAAAAGGAAAACATAGGGACATAGAAGAGGTTGATGTTTATTTGACTGTAAAAAATAACCTTAAGTCATAAACCAGAACCTTTAAGTCATAAACCAGAAAGAAAACAGGCGAGAGCGTTTGTATGGAGAAAAGACCACCCACATTTTCTGTTAACTTTAGTTTTTATGGCGCGGATACCAATTTACGTCGCATACACGGGACAAGTGTGCACACCAATTCTCTCACGTTGCATCGCGTACGTTGCGTACGTAAGACCAGTGTGTCTCTCGCTTATTCATTATCAGTGCCAACTACAATTAGAGCTAGTCTAAAGAAATTTCTCTTTCCTTTTCAGTAGTATTTTTTATCTTATACATTCTTACTTTATCACTTGTTCCATAAATTCATGTTTCTCGGTCAAACGAATTCCCGGAGTCAGACACGTGTGAAGTAAAAATAAAACAGAACATTTTTGACGAAAAATTTGACTCGGCATCTGAATTCTGGGAATAGTTATATTCTCCTGAGAAATTACTGTAAACGCTGCGTACGTAATATGATATAAATGTTAGGTTTTCTCAGAAAACCTACTTCAGTTTATAGGACGCTTAGAATTTATATAAAATTAATGAAATTCATTTATTTCAGATAACTTGATCCATACAATTTAAATTAAAATAAAATAAAATAAATTAACATTGAAATTATTATCAGAAATTAAAATACATTAAAATTAAAATAGGCATCAGAAAATAAAGAGATTAAATTAAAATTAAAATACGCTACCATTAAAATTAAAATTTACAATAAAATTAAAATAAGATTAAATTAAAATGCATACAATTTAAAATCAAATAAAATTAAAACATAATCAAAGTACCCTCTTAATAAAGGTTCTCCATGTCGGAGAACAGATCCTATCAGCTACAGTCTGCAGGATTTCGTTGCAGCTACCACGCATTCTGCAGAACGTTTTCTTGCGAATGACAGCATCAAAGCCATCAGTTCGATATAAATAATTTATTTAACTTTACGATTTTAGTTCGGGGTATTCGCAAACTCAATTGATATCTCAGGAGAATTGTAGGGCCTATGTTGGACAATGAAAACTTTGACCACACTCAGAACTGCTTATGCCCGCGGCTCCACTCGCGTGGAGTTCGATTACTGTCTCACGGGAACATTCTACCGGATCATACTATCAAAGACTAAAGCTGTGGCGAGGCAGTGCATCCTTACCTAACCCGTTCGTTCCACCTGCTGAAAATATCCCACCTGGACATGAGGTGCCATGGCTGACCTGGATGTCTCTAAATAGACTCTGGACCCAGGTTGGTCGCAGCAAGGAAAACCTGCTCATATTCATTTATGAATCTGCTCTGGAGCAAACATGGGGCACTTAATATCGTGTCCTGCGTGTGCTGTTGTTTGCTCACTTCAGGAACTGATCCGTTCATTCTCATAGACTTTCGCATTTAATATTAGTAGGATTATCGTAAAGCCCTTACATGAAGTCTCATGTCCCAAACTGTACAGGGTGTAAACAGACTCTTCATGAAGCCGTCAACCAAGCATTATATACATCAAACTAAGTAACTTTACGAAAAATTAGTGCTGGGAAACGACTTTATTTTTTGGGCTAAAAAATCACTTTGACAGCAGGACTCAATGTAACGCACTCAAAACATTGCGCTGATGGATGGATTGAATAGTAAGGGGGTCCTGGAGGTGTTCAAAGTAAAAATCTCACATTACAAACGTATTTAAAAAAAAACTTGTGAAAAAGTTGGAACTAGGTATGGTCTTGAACAACAAAATTATCGCAATGACGGGAAGAATAAGTGCCTTTCGACTTCGTTATGAGTCTGTTTACACCCTTTAGTTAATAATACCAATACCGATACTTATAAAAAACTTTTTCCCCAGGACCGGTTCACAATAGCAGCTAAAGAAGGCAAATCGCTGCTGACATACACACCGGTATCGGATGTCGACTACGGGACATTATCGTGTCGCGCGACCAACTTAGCTGGGCAGCAGATGTCGCCGTGTGTCTACACGTTGTTGCCGGCGACACGGCCAGATCCGCCTACCAACTGTACCGTGTATAATCTGACGGATGACTCGCTGGATTTACTGTGCTCACCAGGTAAGTTTTGGGGTAATAATGTAGTTGTACCCTATAAATTCATTTTATCGAGTTTTTCGATCATAAGGTACTCTTGGAGAAACTGATTTCGGGTTTCAGTTAATCAATTACACCTTGTTCATGTTTTTAAATATCTACTCGGATTTTAACCCATTTTTTAAGACCGGGACGAATCGCCTGCATTGCTCGTATCGGGACGAATCGCCTGCAGTGCACGTATCGGGACGAATCGCCTGCATTGCACGTATCGGGACGAATCGCTTGCATTGCACGGGCCATTATCAAAAGTAGATTGACGGTGACGAACACGGTGGTGACGTTCTGACTACTTTTTGGTCGTGGCAGTCACCAATTTTTGAATTATTGTTTTTTTTAAGGTTGATTGTGATTTGATAGACTGCTGATAGAAGCTGATATTGACAATTAGAGAAAATATTGTCACCGTTAGGCATCCCCATCCTCATTATTATTTCATTTAAGCATTCATATCTGTTTTAGCATTTAATGAACTACCTACTAAGACTACATACCTACCGCAATGTAAGGAGAAACAAGCATCATCAATCTATTTCAGTATAGTGATGTACCTCCAACTTGGCAACTACTTGTTAATACAGATAGAGGATTAACCATGAATCATGCATGACGTACAATTTGATTAAGTTTATATACCTGTCCTACGTAGTAATATAGATAACTATGTATATACATACGTTTACAAAAATACCACAGAGCAAAGATTTGCCGACAGTTCTATCAAAATTCATGGCATTAAAAGTGCGTTGAGCGCACAACTCTGTCACGACCGCCGTATACAGAATCTATATGAGGGAAACCTGAATCGCCTATCTGAATTCATGAAGTTCATAACAGCAAAAGTACAGGCATCAAATTACCACAAACTGTCAAATTTTCGCATTCGATTTTGAACTTAACCATCAAAATTTTATGGTATAAAATAATTTGGAGAAATTTGACAATTTGTGGGAACTTGATGAGCTGGTGACTGTACATTGGTTTGCACAATTATTATTTCAGTCACAACCGCCATTTTAGAATCAGATTATAAAAGCATTCAGTTTATCAATTATTGCATTCCGGTCTGGGTTGGCACCGCTAAGAATAAACTGCTTGGGTTGGAGCGCGCCCAGAGGGCTGTGCTGAAGGTGATGCTTGGCAAGCCGTATAGATTTTCTACAAGGGAATTGTATGCGGATGCAGGGTACTTACTGTGCGGCAGCTCTTTGTACTCAGGTTCGTCCATTAGATCCAACCACTCGTAAAGCCAAATCTGCATGTCCATCTCTAAAAACAACTTTCGCTACCCGCCAGGTTTATGTAATAAGCTCACTCATTTGCAGAAAGGCCAACAAGCATATCCAAATAAGTAATTTAAACAAACTCGAAATAAAAACCAAATTACAAAACTGGCTGTATAATCAGGACTATTCCCGTACGTAGAAGATCTTATTTCTACAATAATGTAGGCACGTAATCATAACACTACAAAAAAAAGCGAATACAGAAACACATGTGACATCACACGAACATACCATATACGACTACACAACACCCCTCTCTCATACACCACGCCACGCCACGCCACACCACACCACACCACACCACACCACACATCTCACTCACACAGCCACACACACATTCTCACACATTCAAATGCATAGTTAAACCAGGTCATTACAGGTATATTAACACACAAACAATGGTTTATTTTGTACACGAAGTTTCAGAGTCCCCTTAGTTTAGGAGGCAGGGTTTTTAACTAATTATAGAGCCTTTTCCTAAAATTCAATGTACCTATGTGCAATTTTGTGCCAATAACCTATTTTTTTTTTTTATAGACGTAATTTGAACCAATGCGCGCAGCATTACATGGCGACATACTTCGCAAACGAAGAGGCATCTTGCGTATAGTATATGCGCAAAGCCTGTTCGCGTTCTTTAAGTTTCAGTAAAATCTCAAAGGAAGAATAGAAATATCAAACGATACAGAGTCGATCGGATTTATAGTTACTGAACCAGCTTCCTTCGCGAGTATTTTATTAACATCGATGTTCCATCGTTTTGTTGGCTGGTCTAGTTTTGGGATAGGCTTTCACGGATTGAATAACCACTAAAACGCCAGCGGGTACTGCGGGACCCGGCAGTAAAAAAGCTTAACCGCCATTGGGTACTCGACGCCCCGGGTTTCTTAAATTGACATTATTGACAATGACATAAGTGACACTTGACAGTTCTAACAAGGTTTAACTGTGGCTGGCAGGAAGGTTTGTAAGTTTACATTTCCACCAGAGATGAACGATGTTGCATAGCGAGGGATGTGTGTAACTAACCAATACTATCGTTCCTTTTTCAAAGCTTGACCTAGGCTAGCCATGTGATTGGTTAGTTTTATGCACATCTGTCGCTGCACATTCTCGCACATCTTTCGTGGAAACGCAGCCCTGATGATGGTTGACAGATGTATAGAGTACGACAACATGTTAGGCCGACTCAAACAAATATTCCATAACGAGAACATGTTCTTAAAGGCATCCTCTATCTTATTACGAAACGTATCTAACTGCCTTGTTGGTCTAGTGATCGCAAACGTGAGTGCTGGGCAGGAGGTCCTGGGTTCGATTTCCAAGTCCGGCAAAATGTTATTGGGTTTTTCCATCAGGAAGCAGCCACACAGTTTGAATTTGTGCCTGCTTGCTGGCAGTAGGTTCGCCCCCATTACATGGGACTAAAACATAATTGGCAAAATGTGGGTGGAGGTGCTATAGGTACGCCTTTGCTTAACCCTTCGGGGATTACAAGCGTGATGTTATGTTATATATATAACCGTTGCCGCTATAGAACCTGTTATAGAAACTTCTAGAAGATTAAAGACGCTGATTGAAGTCGTATACGACTTTTCTTTGCAAAATGAATTTAAACTTTAAAATCTTAGTCCAAACCCAAAGATTTCTTTATACATTCTGTATGTTAATAATGAAGTAAACATTGCTTACTAATGTGTATGTTAACATTCCGTCTACATCGTGTTCGTGACGACTGCTGTTTTGCAATTAAAACTATATATATTAATTATTTTAGCAGTATAATTACAAAAAGAAGGATTGAATAAGTCCACTTAGGGTGCTACTCAGTTTTGCAAATAAAAGAAATGAATTTCAGTTTTTCATACAAAAGGGATAAAAAAAAATTAAGATATTTTTCTTCAGATCCAACAGATTCGCTAAAAACTTTTAAACAAAAGGGTATGTTTACGTAACTTCTTCCTTCATTCAGGGATCTAAAAACGACTTCCCTCTGTAAATAAAAGTTTATTTACAGTGCCATTAGGCGGATTTTGTAAAAACGATTCATGAATGGAGCATTAGCGGTAACAAGATTTTAATAGTCTTTATTTTGAAACTTGCCTTTTTTTCCTTTTTCGTTTCAAGATCTTTTTTTATCGTTATCTTATTAAAATGTCCTGTTGGCAACGCGTGTCTTATGTGTTATACTCCAAAGTTCATACGGTATTAAGATAACCGCAATAAGACTGACTCGTTGGTCAACTGATCACAAGCGTGACTGCTGAGCATAAGGTCCCAGGTAACATTCCCGAATCGGGAACTCGGGCCAAATGTTATCGGGTTTTTGAATCAAGAATTTCTTAGTAGCAGACACGGAGTCTGGTTTTGTGCCCGGTTGATGACAATCAGCTCGCCCTCTATTACATGTGACTGAAAACCTAACTGGGCGAAACGTGTGTGTACAATTACGTACACCTCTGCCTAACCCTTCGGGGATTACAGGCGTGATGTAATGTTTATGTGTAATATGACTAGGAGTCAAATAAGGTGGAAAGTTTCTCAACGTCCATCAAAAGGGAGCATCCTCCGACCAGACGGGAGTTCTATCTGGTGGGCTACTGACCGACAGGTATCCTAAACTCGCGGATAACACTGCTTGTGCAATCAGGATTTTTTGCGACGTCAGATCTGATGCGTAGAAGGAATATAAAATAGGACGAAGCGGGAATAAAATAATTAAAATAATATTTTGGGACGAAGGAAGCATATTGTTTGGGACGAACCAGGATTTCGATATGTGGGACAAAACTCAGTGGGCCGAACGAAGAATAAATCAGTTCTTTTGTGGCATTGGAGGCCTATCTCAATAACTATTAACGACGTCACATTTATTCCTTGTAAGACTAAATACAACGGTCACGCCTGTCGCATACCCAACGAGCTGTGGGCCAAAATAACCACTTTCTGGAGCCCTGACACAGCCAAAAGTCGTTACGGCAAACCTCGTCGAAAATGACGGGACGAGATGGACAAAACCAACGGCCAGTCGACCACATGAGCCTTGAATCGAAACAACTGCATCCACTTCCATTCCCTTCTTTATCAGCCTTTTAATTATTTATTTCGTTTTTGCTCTTAACTTACGCATTTCTTTTTTTTTTTGTTAAATTATTCTGTATTTCCCACCGGCCTAATGTACATTAGGCCGGTGTACACAGCTCACTTCAATTTTATTGTTATTTTTTTAAATTATAATTTACTGATTTTTTATTGTACATAAAATTGTAATGGAATTAATGTATTTTGTATTTTTCATAATTTCTGTAATGGCATCTCACTTGCCCTTTTAATATTCTGTGAGTGCTGTGCACTTCTATAAGTGGCGAATTCACTATACCTAAAATTGTTTGTGATTTATGTTTTAGTGAATAAGTCGTTGAAGTGCCATATAAATAAATAAATAAATAAACTGGAAGTCATGGGAAGAGGCCTTTGCCCAGCAGTGGGATGACGCAGGCTAACAGTGTCAGTATCGATAAGATTAAATGAGCTTGTGTCCCTTGGGCGGTAACGTACGCCCATTATAACCGTAACGCGGTGTAGATCATGTCATCATCGTCATGTTGACTTACTAAAGAGAAGAGCTCGTGGCTAAATAATAACAGACCCTCGGGTTGATCTTAAGGTAAACCTGTGTATGGGTGACCACCAATAACATACTGAGTTTCCTCCGTGCCTCAGAAAACACCATAAGCCGTTGGTCACGGCTGTCAATTGCAGATCTTTGACAGTCGTTACAAGTAGTCAATGACTCGAAAGTTTGACAACCAGTCTCACCAAGGGTTGTCGTATTACCGAGTTCTAACTGGGTTGTGTAGGTCAGATAGATATTCGCTCCATGTAAAATACTGATATTTAGCTGCATCCGATTAGTCTGAAAGCCGAACCCAACATTGTTGGGAACAGGCTAGGTTGATGACAAGGCAGAACAAGATGTTGTGAAAGTATTTCTTTCGCAATCAACCTATGGTCACAAATATGATGCTCACACAAGTTGGGACTGACGATGTTCTCCTTCAACGTTAGGAGAGCAGTGGTGATGAAGTAAATGAAACAAAGTAACACGCTTGCCCGGGTTCAAACCAACGCCCTCAAACTCATAAGTCAGAGCAGTATCTAATAATTATTTCCTATGGGCAACATTTCAGCTCATTTCAGAAAACCTTACGATCTCCTACACAAGTAAGGCGGAGTTCGGCAGTGATTAATGACAACCGGACTATCGTAACTCCATTGTAACTGTTCAAAGATTTGCATAAAATCCTATTAAATCGACGGTAGCAAAGAACAAAAAGACAACTGCATTTTTTTGCAAAATTCACTTCTTAACATAAATTAATTAAGAATATCTTTATTTTATCCAGGTATTTTTTTTTCATTTCTTAATGATTTTTTTTATGATTATTACAAATTGAAGAAGCTAGCTTTGATCTTGTAGAAGTTATTACATTTTCGCGTTAAAAACGCTCTCCTGGAAACTAGTAATTTTGTAGATTGCCGTTTGTTCTTTGCTGCCGTCGAAATATTTCTGTAATTCTGTGTGGTTTTAAACTAAGATTAAACTTTTGAATTTACGTACTGTCTCACTGCTGGTACACCTTTACAAGTTTTACAGGTCTCTGATGTATTTAGGCAAATTTATTCTTCTTTAGGCTTCTTTCTAATGCGAGTAGGCACTAAACTAAAGAATGCACATTTATTTAACACTTTAAGCACAAAGTACAGATGCGGACTTAATGCCATAGGCATTTATTACCAGTCAACCTTTGGGTGATGGAGAGTTAAACAGTGGTTGGTGAGTAGTGTACTCATATAATATTCTGAAAATAATTCACATCATTCATTTTATTTTTATTTACTCTCGTTTTGTTTCGTCCATTCAATAAAGGGCGTAAACAGACTCTTAACGAATCCGAAAGGCACTGGTTTTCCCCGTCACTGCGATATTTTTTTTGTTTAAGACCATACCTGGAAACCTTCTAGTTACGGAGATATTGGGGGTCAAAGTTCCAACTTTTACACAAGTTTTTTTTTTTTTTAAATAAATGTTTTTAATGTAAGATTTTTACTTTAAACACCTGCAAGACCCCTTTACTATTCAATCCATCCATCAGCACAATGTTTTGAGTGCGTTACATTGAGACCTACTGTAAAACGTAATTTTCCAGCCCAAAAAAAAAGTCGTTTCCCAGCACTAATTTTTGCGTAAAGTTACTTAGTTTGATGTATTTAATGCTTGGTTGACGGCTTCGTGAAGAGTCTGTTTACACCCTGTATATGTGGTCTCTTCTTGAGATAAAAAATACCAAACCTTTATAGTGAATTTAAACCTTAAGTAGCTACTTACAGAGTAGAAAATAGTATGATCCTACATACATTTTTTTTTTCTCGGGACTTCAACTATTTATACTTTCCGACGACAAGTAAATAAATTATTAACAATTATTTAACTATAGAGATCGTTTTTCAAACTTCGAACATAATTTTCATTCTAAAATATCACATGAAAGAGTAATTTTTCCCACCCACACAGCTCACACTACAAAGGTTATGCCTCTCTTAATTACCGCAAAATTCTAGTCTGTAATTAAACCTGCACGTCGACGTGACGTCATAAGTACGTAGCCTAAGTATAAGTCGACTACTTAAGCAAGTGGAGGCATATTTGAGATCACTGAGATTACTTAAGACTTGAGCTTGCTTAGACGTCGGGAACTATTCGTTATATGATGAGTCTGTAGTGGCGCGGTGTGTTATGTGAACTGAGAGTTGATCTTTTGGAGATAAGTGGAAATTGTTCTCATATTGTCTTTTATATCTATACAAATAAATAGAATTGAAATAACAGCTTTTTACCGAATCAATATCTTAATATATATAAATTACGCGTCACGTTGTTTGTCCGCGATGGACTCCTAAACTACTTAACCGATTTTAATCAAAGCACACCGTGTGTAGTTTGATCCAACTTGTAAGATAGGCAGTGGCGTAGCGTGCCTTGGCGGGGCCCCGTATAAAAATTTGTTTGGGGGGCCTTATGAAAGGTAAAGATTTCTCACAAAAGAAAAAAAAAGATTGCATAAAATTAAAAGAAATATTTATTCATCATAAATATCTATCTGCCGCTTTTGCCAATTTTTTTACAAACAATTCAAATTCATACACTATCTTTGCCTTTTTTTGACATTTCTGTAATAAAAAAAAAATTGGAAAGTTTTTATTAATTTTTGTTTACGCACGTCGGGGGCTCCCGTGGCTCGGGGGCCCCGTATAATTGATACGGCAGATACGGCGGTAGCTACGCCCCTGAAGATAGGATAGCTTACATCTCAATTTATTGTCGCAATATTATTTAATTGCATTATGTGACGCAGACGAAGTTGCGCGGGTCAGCTAGTAAAAGTATATACTTGTAACAAAAACTGCGGAACCGATTTTGGCAGAAATTTTACTGGCAGATAGCTAATGTTATTAGTAGTAACTAAAGCTACTTTTATTTTAGAAAATGTTTAAGGGCTCTGTTCAAAAAAAAATTGTTATAATTTTTATTACGTTTGAGTTAAATAGCAATGAATCTAACATTCATGGAAACGAAATTGCAGCCAAAACCTAGGTCTAAAATAACTTTAATTGATAACTCAATTGAGTATAGAATCCCTCAAGCCTTCAATATCTCCGGTAATCTCCGAAACCTATTGCCAATATTCAGTTACGTACTGACACATACGCTCACATTCAACCGTATACCTTATCCCAATAAATGTAATCCTTTAAGTAATTTCATGTGATTAATTTGTAATTTACCCACGGCAATTAAACCGTTAATTGTGTAATGCTAAGGTAATCTCTTATATATCGATTTTGTATCAAGGTTCCAACTATTACAATACTACCTTGAATCAGCCGTAGGGCAGATTTTGATCAGTTCTGCGGGACTAATCGAAAGAGATACCGCGGCTCTGAAATGCAAAGGGCTAAAAAGGAACATTGATGAACTTAAGTCAGTAAAACTCTGACACTCCTTTCCGCTCCGCCCAGAGCGGGAGGGGTCATTTGATGACATCCCATCCGAAAAAAAAAAGATAGGTACGAGTATGTTCGAACAAGCTATTTGGTATACACGCGGAAATATTCACAATCCTAGTACACTGACAATATTGTTTGCAATTTTATTTTATAAAGCTTTTGTCATTAAGAGTCCCTTAATGACAAAAACTGTATACTATACTAATATTTCTACGTATATACCAAATAGCTTGTTCGACCGTACATAACATAATATCACGCCTGTAATCCCCGAAGGGTTAGGCGGAGGTGTAACTAATAGTACACCCATATTTCAAACTGGAAAAAATACAAAAAAAAAAGCGAGAAAGAAAATTTGTATCATATACTAAATTGATTGCTAAATTTTATTATCATTTAACTAACTATATCCATTAATAATTGAACACTATTTTATAAACTAAAATAAATAAACTAACAACAAACTATAAAAGGGTATCGCAAAACTCCTCCTCAATGCTGTCAGCTGGTAATAAATTGCTAAATTGATTGAACTCTAACTTTCCAATAACTACAAAAGAATAAATCTTTTTAAACAAAAAGATTACAATTATTTATATTAAGCCTAAGATAAGCCATCCTCAGAACATTTGTCTGAAATTCATAAAACACGAAGAAGTGATGCCAAAATTTAATTTAGGCGTAATCTGGGTTTGTTGTTACTTGTAATTGAATATCAGCCTGAACCACTTACGTAATATCAAATTGTATAAACTAAGGCTGTGGGCAGAAGGAGTCAAGTTTGCTTGTTAGACAGACTCTATGAAAACAAAGATGGCGCATAGAAGTGAAACGAAACAGTTTTATTGTCAAGCTTGGAAAATTGTAGCCATTGAAAACCTTATAAAACAAGGTCTTCACAAAGCCGTCAGCCAAGCATTCTGTAATCATCAAACTCAGTCATTCTACGCAAAAATTATTGCTGGGAAACGACTTTTTTCTTAAGGTGAAAAATCACGTTTTATGGTAAGACTCAATGTAACGCACTCAAAACATTGTGCTGATTGATGCATTAAAAATCCTCCTGTTTTAGGTTATAACTTTAATAACCCGTTTAATAAAATGGGTTATTAAAGTTATAACCAAAAACAGGAGGATTTTTTAAAAAATGTGAGAAAGTTGGAACTTTGACCCCCAATACTCCGTCTAGAAGGTTTCCAGATATAGTCCAGCAAAAGAAACGATCGCAACGAACGCGTAGAACAAGTACCTTTTGGTTTCGTAAAGGGTTCTCGTTTTCTGGTAATATTTTGATTAATTCTACTGAAAATTAATTGCTCCTAGATGCCTATACTTATGACAAACGAAACTCGAATTTATATTAATTCCAAATAATAATTTGAGAAGTTCATTGCTTCATAAATATTTAGTTACTTGAATGTTTTTTTTTTCTAGATTTAATGGCTTTTGCCCAGTAGTGGGACAGAGTAGACCAAAATAAAAAAGGTTCAATTAATGAAAGTAAATTCTGGAACACCAATTTTTCATATTTAGTTCGTGGTTTCTGATACCAAACAGCGTTGCTATGTTTTGGTTTTTGACCCTTTATAACTTCGATTGGATATTACATCAATAAAAAAGCAATCGTAACTATACGTACTTTACTAGACTAAACAGATACGAGTATGGTCCTTCGAGCCGGATACACGACATTTCCTCTAGTTGACTTGATGGCAAGTGGTTCATATACCTACTTGTCATGTCAGTATGATTTGCCCTGTCTTTTCCAATTATGTTGGGGTCGGCTTCCAGTCCAACCGGTTGTAGTTGAATACAAATATTTTATATATACTGTTTTGATTGATTTTAACATTTTTCTTCGATATTTACTGCAGTTTTGTTTTTTTAAATTTTTCTTCAGACGCCAAATAAGTATAACTTCTAACGCGTGTACAGGAGCGACTGCCTAATTGACCTCCACAACCCAGTTAGTACTGGGTAATACGATATTTTTGGTAAGACTGGTTGTGAGACTTTCGGGCCACTGACTACCTAACGGACTAACAGTTTAACGTGCTTTGCGAAGCACGAGAGAACTTGGTATTTAATGAGTAAAAACAAACATTCCAATCATGATAGCTTAATTTTGATTAACCTCCAGCTTTTGTAATCATGAATATCAAGTTAAAACAAAACTATCACGTAATTGCAGGTAATCTTCCGAAACGCTACGGTTCACTTGACCCAGAGTCCAATTTTAGGCACTTAAACCATTAAACTAACGAACCGGCAACCAACTAAGTGTAATTGCCTTAGTATAGCAATATTCTGTACCTATAGCACTAGCACTTGATTCATTAATTTTAAGTTCAACTTCGGAGAAACTTAAGCGCTATTTTTTTAGCAATGTTTTCAAGTAATCCCACTTCATCTCATCGCTTTCTAGGAGATTTCACCAGCTCATTAAATTGGTAAAGTTAATAATATATTTCTTGATTCATTTTGAAAACCATAAATTGAATGCCAGCTTTGGTTTCATGCGGAGGTCGATAATTATTCCAAGGGAAGGAAAAACCGGTATAAAAGGTATGCTATGCTTAAACCAGGTCATGGTCAATATGTGCAAGTCACATCTTCCTGCCTTTATTTCATTCTATTTGGGGTCGGTGCAGCACGTTTTCTTCTTCCATTCTCCCCTGTCAAACTGTATCAGTTTTCACACAAACCATCCATCAGGCAATAAACAGATAAAGTTACTTGATGTTTATTTATTTAATGCGCAATGTACCCAACCAATTTTACAAACTAGTGAGTACACCCTGTTAGGACGCAAGACAACTTAAAACTAGTAATATTGCAGTGATTACTAATGTGATATTAGATCATTAGGAACTTCACAATTAAAAATATGATATCTTCTTCTTCTTGCTTTTCCTTCTTTTTCTTGTTTTGTTCTTCTTCTTCTTCTTAGAAGCAGATAATATAATTATCTAGCTTTTTGCTTCATTTTTTTTTTTCTTTTTAGCTTCTGGTCGCAGTAAATGATGTTGCGTCGCTTCCACGGGCAAGTGACACATGTACGCGCAGACATAGTGCACAAGTGAAGTTTTACTAACATAGTTTTAAGGTTTTATTTACTAACACAATTTGTATTATATTATATGTATGTTAGTCTGTAAGGTATATATCCATGGGCTTGAAAATAAATGTATGTTATTGTTGTTGTGGTTTATCTTATACTATCACAATTATAATGTTGGTATTACAGTATGGATTCCTAGGAAAATATCTTTCGACTCTCCCAAAAATACCAGAAAACCTTATTCTTACACGTGTCTGCAATTCGTACCTACCACAGAACTTCTCATTATTTTAGCTGATCGAATTAATTCATTTGACTTTTCCTGGTAACATGTTTGAATAAATTGCAAAAGACATCAATAGCTTTTTTAACAAGATTTTACGTTATTTCATCTGATGTAGTAATGTTTGAAGGTTTGAAAGTAGAATACATAGTTAACGAACTTTAGAATATACAAAAGAACTGTGGCCATCTTTCGACAGTTCTAGATCCAAATTGGATACGAAAAAATTCGATAGATCCGATAAAGGTTGGTTATTGTATGGTATGCCTCGGAAAGCACTAGATTTCAAATTAGATCTTTTGTAATCGTTACAGGTAGTCAGTGGCTCGAAAGTTTATTTTTTTAATTTTTTATTATTTTTTATTACATGATGAACCTGCTCTTAAATTAACCTCGATCCTGCCTGATGGAAAGCGATAGATGAGGTCTATGATGGAACGAGCGTGCCCATAAGATGCCTGTTCACTCTTGCTTTGAAGGCAGGAGGGTTAAATGTGGGAGGGAATACAGGTGCCGGCAGAGAGTTTACCAAGGAGTAACATATTACCCAGTACTAGCTGAGTTGTGGAGGTCAGATAAGCAGTCACTGGTATTCAGCTGCATCCGGTTGAACTGGAAGCTGACCTCAACATAGTTGGGAAAAGGCTAGGCAGATAATGATGATGATGTTATGATCGAATCGAGGCACAAGGTACAAAATTGGGACGCGAATTTGTACGAAGTAGGTCTTATATTTCTACGACAAGACGTTACATCGCGTTACGACATTGTATCGTGTGTATGTGTATAGTTGAGAGATTTTGTCTCATTATTAGCAACTATTTAATACAAACAACATTGTCATCAAGCAACATAAACTGAATGCTAAAACCGCGTTATAATACATTCAGTTGCACATTTTGCCTTGTCGTAAAAGTCTGCTAACAGAAATTGGATGCGCGTTGGCGGACTAGCAAGCTGACACCACTTATTGTTGCGAACTTTAAACCGCACATGTTATTGTACATGTTGTCTAGTCAGCGTTGCTGTTTCACCGCTTGCCGAATTCTGCATTCCTGGTAGTTCGTTTCGGGTTTTAGTTTTTATTTAATGTTTTTTTAGAAATTGTATGACCTTTTTGCGACAGTTGTCAAAGATTGTTATAGGCCGCGGCACGTAAGTTGAACCAAAATGGCGGTCGATCGCGCAGGTACAAATATGGACACAAGTGTTAGACGCATGATCTGTGGTTGCACGGGAAATTCAAAAATCTTTAAGGAAAAGCCGTGAATTCGTCGTATTTTTTTTGTTATGAACTGTACAAATGAAGTGAAGTAATTAAATTAAACGAAAGTTAAACAGAATACCATATTTCATAAGTAGGTAATAATAATCTCAGATTTTCTTTCAAATTATTGTATTTCTCGAATAGCAGTGGCGTGGGAATGGTCTTTGGCTATTATTAAAAAAATTGTGGTCAAGTCATTTTCTTGAAATTAAATTATCCAGATTTGAAAGAAATACAAATAACTGAAAACTACGTGTGCGATTGTACTCCAGGGCTGCGAGGAGCGTGAGCGGGTAGCGCGGAGCGGAGTGCAGCTAGTGTCACCACGTTGCTATGGTTACGCGCGGCCCCTCGCGGCGCACCTCAAACCCCACTTCGATTGAGACCCGAAAATGTGTTACTGCGCATAGTTTAACTTACGTGCCGCGGACTATACATTCGTTGAACGCGCTATAAGCGAGTTTCAGTTGCAGCCAGCAAACGTTAGCACACATGCAGAAATTCAGTGACGCCGTAAACGCGTTTGTGAGACGCGTGTCATATGCGTCTATAAAATATAGACCGTAAAGTGTACGGGCAGATGCGACCCAGACGCGAACGCGCTTCTTGCGCGCGTTTTTGAAGGGATACAAACGCAACAATCTGCCTTTAGAGCACCGGTATTGGTCTTTCTAAAAAAATCTCTCTTCCTAGGTTACGAAGGAGGTCTCCAATGCGTGTACGTGGTAGAAGTTTGGGCAGCCGAAGGTTTAGTGGTCAACGCCAGCAATGGTGGTGCTCTATGGAACCTCAGAAGACTTGGGGCCAACAGACAACTGAGGCTTATAGTGTATGCAGCGAATGCGAGAGGAAGATCAGAACATGTCACGTTTACTGTTGAAACTGCTTTAAGATTGTCACCAAGGACTGGTTAGTATTATCTTAACAGGATTTGACAGACAGCCATCAGATTATACCTACTGAATTACCTCTACCTCCATATAGACGGTCGCTGGGGCCAAAAAGTTCTGGAGTGACGAAAGCGGTGCGCTGGTAGCCCTCCCATACACTCAAACAGTGAATTGTTGAAGGCTGCAGAAATTTGCTGGATGTATAAAACACAGGACTGGCCCATGCGAAGGTCGGTGTCTT
Organism: Lycophotia porphyrea; assembly: GCA_950005105.1. NCBI lineage: Eukaryota > Metazoa > Arthropoda > Insecta > Lepidoptera > Noctuidae > Lycophotia > Lycophotia porphyrea. The sequence goes on from OX465392.1 coordinate 2,719,277, forward strand.
ACGGGGGGATGACTGGCACCAGCAGTGATGACGAACATTAGTATTTGAGTTCCGCATACAGCCAGCATTCTCTCCTTCTTCAACTTTTGGCCACTTAATGCTGACTGTAGGCTAATATTTTTCGTGATCGAAACATTCAATTCCTTTGATATTATTAACTTAAGGAACTCTCGTATCCGGGGAAAAAGATGATATCATTTCTGTGTGTTAATATAAGTTTTTCATTCCTCAGAGCCGCAAGAAGCGTGGGAAGTCAATTGGGCAGTCGGCGTGTTTCTAGGAGCTGCATTGACTATCGCGGTTATATTGTGCCTCGCCCTCATTGCGTCACGGTTACGACATAGATCTAGGGATTATGGAGGTTAGTAAACATAATAATCAATTCCTTCATAGCAAAGACATGATCTACCCTGATTAGGTTTCGATTTTTGAGGCGCTCCATTTTGCGAATTCAAACATTTAATTGCGGTGAAACCGGTATGGAGAAATTGCGAACCCGGCTCTAGAAATCAGACACTGACTAAAATTCCTGTCAGTGTGGCCAAACAAATCAGGGTCGTCGAAAAGCGTTGGGTTGACGATATCGACAAAGTCTCGGGGAACAGATGGATAAGGGAGGCACTAGGGACGAAGTTTGGCAGAAGAAAGTGGAGGCGTATAGCCATAAGAGAGGCTAATTCCGGGTTGGTTCGCAATTTGTCCGGACCAGTTTGACGAAAAGTCAGTTTGAGCAGTGTAAATAATGCGGTCGGTGGTTAAAATGGTGTCGTCGCCTGTACCCCTACCTACGCCTATACGCTATTTTTGCAATATAATTACCCGACTACGGCAAAGCCAAAAGGAATGGTTATGATTTTACTAGACTATTATGTATGTATGTATGTTGGTATTTAATTTATGTATGTTCTTCCGTAACGCTTAATTTATTCATCCGATTTTGATGAATAAGGTGTCAATCGATTCGTTATTATGAACCGGGTAACATAAGCTACATTTTAATTGACTTCAACAATAGGAGGAGTGTATTTTACCTTGTAAAACCCGATTTTAGAGCGTGATTTTTCAGTAGTCAGGTTTTTATGTCGTAGTACACCACACAAATTCTTGCTTTATTGGTGTTTTTCGTAAAATACCACATGAATTTCATTTTTTTTTATTTTGATCAAATGTTTTCGTGTCATTGTGGAATCTAATCTAATATTATCAAAGGTTATAAATAAAACAAGCTTATTTTCAATTTAATCTTTTTATGTGTATCAATGTACGGACATTGAATGTACATCGTTGATGTTCTGATAAAATTCAGGTATAATTAGGTCATACATCAAACCGAATCTAGTATATGTGTCGTATTGTGCGTAAATAATAAAAAGCCAAGGTCCATTAGATGACAATCATTTTAATGACATGTCGGTTATTCATAATGCTCACATTAATATTTATTGATGATGAATGTATTCACTTTATAATAGCTAAAGGTTTCTAATGGATTGATAAATAGATACATGTATGATTGAATACTGGCGCACCTTGGACAATCATACCACATTTGTGATACCTATTGTATTTTCATAAATGTTTATCTTTGGTGTCAACAATAAAAAAACAAAAAGTTTTAAACATAATTAGACATGTGTTCTGTTATTGTACGTTAATAATAAAAAAACAGTTCGCATAAAATGGTACAACATTAAAAAGCTAGTTACAAAAAAAGACAATGAACCTTAAGAGCTATTATTTTAGATAAACAGTTCAATATTTCAGAAGAAAATTTATACAAAAACTGACTAGTTAATACGTGTTTGTAACAATTTATTTCACAGTAGGGAATTCTTCAGGCTGACATTATAATATTACATTCAAAATAATAATTAAGTTCCACAATATTCGCTCGTAAATATATAAACTCACGACTTTTCCCCATAGGGCAGAAACTAAAGATCAGAAGAAGAATATTTTAAATATTAAAAAAAAAATGTTCGCCTACTCGTATCGGTGACTGTACAAAATTCCTGCTGCGTCATTTTTATTTTTGACACATTGTTGATTATTTTCTAAAGTATTTTTCTTTTGCAGTGACGCTTCCATCAATAAAGAACCAAAAAGTGATTGTTCAAAAGAGGAACTCTCCACAAGCAGCTGACGACAAAAACCCGGATCTTATACCGTTAAGCAAAGGTAATATTAATATTTCATGCATGTTTGCAGATGGTGCGTTTTTTATCACTTCGCTTTCTGTCAAGACCCTTTATCTCGGGAACGCGTCAACGTATCGAGTTGAAATTAAAACCATATACTTAGGTTTATAGTCCCTTGAAGCTGTAAAAAAATCAAATTTCTAAGTTAACGTAAAAACTAAATTACGGCGTTTATACCGCAAAAAAACGTATACTTCAACACTCTCAAGGGAATCAAAATTGATAGGGTACTTCGTGTTGACCTAGAATCATGAAATTTGGCAAGAAGTAATGTTACAGCACAGTTGTAATGGAAAAATATGAAAACGTAAATATTATGTAGTTTAATAACAAAATATCTACAAGTTTATACGGAACCTTCGGTGCTCGAGTCCAATTCACACTTGGCCGGTTGGTTTCCTTCTTGAAACCCTCACAATAAGCCTTTCTAACTGTGACGTCATAAGGTGGTAACGAATTCGAACAAACGAACGAATTGTTTTTTATCTCTTCGTAGAAGTAAAAGGTGCAACCAATGTTATCATACATTGGTGCCGATTCCCTTGTTTACAAACTAAACCAAATTTAAGTACAGTGCATCTTTTTCTTTCTATTTCATTAAGAAAATGACAGAAGATAAATTTTAGTTTAGTCCTGTCAAATTAACCAGCACCTGACAAATTTTTGATGTAATTTTAGTAGTCAACGCACTCAACTTAAATTTAATTTAGTTTAAGGGAATCGGCACCACCGTTAAAGTTTTGAAGTCAGTAGCCAATACTTAAATAGTATAAGACAAGGAAGATTGATCACGTATTGGTTGTATGTTACAACAAGGTTTCAGGTAGTTGACAGTAGTCCATCTCAAAACCTTTATTTTAAATAAAGGGTGTAAACAGACTTAACGAAGCGGAAAGGCACTTATTCTCCCCGTCATTACGGAGATTTATTGGGGGTCAAAGTTCCTAATTTTTCACAAGTTTTTTTTTAATACATCTTTTTATTGTAAGATTTTTACTTTAAACACCTCCAGGCCCCTTACTATTCAATCCACCCATCAGAACAATGTTTTGAGTGCGTTACATTGAGTCCTACAGCAAAACGTGACTTTTCAGCCCAAAAAAAAATCGTTTCCCAGCACTAATTTTTGCGTAAAGTTATTTAGTTTGATGTACATAATGCTTGGTTGACGGCTTCGTGAAGAGTCCGTTTACACCCTGTTTTTTCAAACAAATAGCGTTTATTTCTTGTGTCAATCTGGCTAAGTTAATAAATTTTATAATATTATCAGCAGGTAATAGCAGTGATAGCCACGTCATTGGTCTCGAATTCGAATCCAAGACAGGGACCTCTGATTTTTCAGATTTATGTGGGTATTGTATAATATATATATTTTTTTATTTTTTTTATTTCAAACTAAGGTTACACAAGTGGGTAAAACCAAAATCTTCTGCCAAACTGCAGGACAGTTTGTCGGTGTTGTGGTGGATACAGCTATTAGTTTACATATATAATTATTGCAACATGGAAAGGGAACACAGTCTAAGTTTTAATACGATAATATCACTTGCTTCGGTGAAGAAATACATCGTGAGAAAACCAAACCAGCATGTTTGAAAGATATTTCTCGACGGCGTGTAAAGGCAAGTCAGGGGCTTTACCCGCATGAAAAAAAAAGAAGAATATTAGCAGCAGCAATAACGCTATGAAATTTAATACCAAATTCATATTTTCATTACATAACGCCATACGTGTTACCTGAACTAATTGGAACAGCGAGCACGGAACCATAGTGTTGTGAAACACGCTAAAATGTAACACTTTTAGTAAAATACAGTCAAGTTTTTAATTCAGGTAGTCAGGTAGGTAGGTAGGTGAGGGGTTTTGGCCCAAAAAGTCAGACAACCAGTCTTACCAAGAGGTATTGTATTGCCCAGTATTAACTGGTTTGTGGAGGTCAGATAGGCAGTCGCTCCATGTAAAATACTGGTATTCAGCTGCATCCGGTTAAACTGGAAACCGACCCCAACATAGTTGGGAAAAGTCTAGGCAGATGATGATGATGATGATTACTGTGTTACTGGCGCGACTCATTAACCGACTTTCTTCAAAAAGGAGGAGGTTCTCAATGCGGTTGTTTTTTTTTTTTTTCTTTTTTGTGTTTGTTACCTCATATCTCCGTCGTTTCTTAACCGATTTGAAAAATTCTTCTTTTATGTGAAAGGATATACTTCCCAATTGGTCCCATAGAAATTTCATTAAAATCGGTTCCGTAATTTGGTATATTTTCACGTTAATTGCTATATCGTGCGACGACGCCTGAAGTCTTGCATGTTTAATTTGACACACTTCCTGATTTCCGATTGAATTAAAAATTTGCACACTTATGTATATCGCGTGATAGTACAATATATCGATGACATGGAGCTGATCTGATGATGGAGCTGGACGACGGCCTTAGGAACTCCGTTATGAAACGACATAACCCCATCGAGTTTGGGCTCGTATGATTCGTCTTGACGAGTACTTTGTCTCTAGATGTTTTCCAGGGTCTGATGATGAAGCTGGAAGGTGGCCATAGGATCTCCATGATAAAACGACGTAACCGCATCAAGTTTGGGCTCGTTTGATTCGTCTAAATGAGTAGTTTGTCTATAGATGGTATCCAGGGTCTGATGATGGAGCTGTAAGTTGGCCATAGGATCTGCGTGATAAAACGACATAAACGCATCGAGTTAGGGCTCGTTTGATTCGTCTAAATAAGTTGTTTGTCTTTAGATAGTATCCAGGGTCTGATGATGGAGCTTGAAGGTGGCCTTCAGAACTCCGCTATAAAACGACAACCCCATCGAGTTTGGACTCGTTTGATTCGTCTTGACGATTACTTCCTTAAAGTTCTGGTTACAATATAAAAATTAATTCATGATCTGAATTTGTGTGGTATGCTGAAAAGTCTACAACTAAAAAGGGTAAAATAAAAAACTTTCTGCGAAAAAAAACCGACTTCCAAAAAAACACAAAAAAAAACTAAAATAACTTTTTTTTAAATTACTTTCGGAAGTCGGTGACAAAAAATGACAATGAAACAAACAAAGTCACCGACTTCCGAAAGTAATTTCGGAAAAAAAAGTTATTTTAGTTTCTTTTAGTGTTTTTTTGGAAGTCGGTTTTTTTTTTCATCAAGTTACAACCTGACAATGACCTGCAAATTGCAAAAAACGAAAGAAAATTTGAATTTCGCGGGCTACCCTGACGCAACCACCTTAAAATGGTTTCCTCTGTTCGAAATTTGAAACTATTACTTTGCCAATATTGTGCCAGTATTATTTATTTTTGTATTTTTTACAGTAACGATCACTTGTCAGCATGGTTACGACGCGGACGCTTGTAAAGGGTTATGATTTGAACAATGATTTCACCCGTAGTAATATAATATGAATGACAAAAACCCATTAAGGTTCGCGTTATTGAATTTCCAACTCAATGGAAAAATATTATAAACGAAAAACACAAATATGAGAGATATAAAATCAGAATGAATGGTATTTAATAACTGAAGGCTTCGAGCAAAAATGTCCCTGAATTCAATTTTTCATGTAACCTGTTTTTTCTTCGTAGTCATGTTTTTGTTTGTTTGTGAAGGTACAAAAATATACTTATGGCAATGAATATTTCTTGGATTCTGTAATCACGAGTTAAAGGTACAATAAATGATGTACAATACTTGATACCAGATGATAATAAGTCAAGTTTTTAATTTCTTCGTCGGTTTTCAAATTCCGAACCTATGACAGTGAGCAGAATATTACTGTATAACTTCATCATTCTCCTGCCCTTATCCCTTTATTTGGCGCCGGCGCAGCATGTCTTCTTCTTCCATACTACTATTACTCGTCACCTCATCAGACACCTCATCATCATATGGTGTTAACCACCATATCATCCATAACTTTATCATCATCATCTATCTAGCCTTTTCCCAACTATGTTGGGGTCGGCTTCCAGTCTAACCGGATGCAGCTGAATACCAGTATTTTACATGGAGCGACTGCCTATCTGACCTCCACAACCCAGTTAATACTCGGTAATATGATACCTTTTGGTACGACTGGTTGTCAGACTTTTTTGGCCACTGACTACCTGTAACGACTGTCAAAGATGTACAAATGAAAGCCGGGACCAACGGCTTAGCGGGCTTTCCAAAGCACGGAGGAACTTCGGTACGTAATGGGTTGTCACCCATCCACAGGGTAACCTAGGCAAGCACGGCTTTACCTAAAGATCGACCCGAACGGCATCCATAACTTTATATGGATTACTAAAAATTATTAACATCTTACCAGGTCTTGTCGAGGATCTGTTTGCCTTTTTATATCGACAACGGAACTCGAACTAGCATTCGAGTTAAAATAATGATCTGACTTTTGATCTAGACGTTGTATTGCTGAAGTGGAAGAATATCTATTTGTTTTACTTTTTTCTGCAATTTGTTCGAGACTTTTGTCGTTCTTGTTAGGTAGTGTACCTATATCGTAACGTTATATTTTCCTGGAAAGAGGAAAAACTGCCACCTACCTAAGATTAGGCTTGGAGGATTTATAGTTTAGGAGAAAATCAAACGTTAAAGTACAATAGTTTTGAATAAATAGAACAAAAGTTATAGGCCCTACTTACATGGTGGAGAGAAACCTATGAGACCAGGGAAGCTGGGGGAAGAAAATACGGTTTTCGGGCCGTAGTGGAGAGGCCCTCGAGCTAGTCTTCTATCGCAGCAGGCTGTAGTGAAGAGAGGCCTTCGAATCAGGCCTCTATCGTCTTAAGGGCTTGCTGGCTGTTGTGAAGAGAGGCTCTCGAGCCAGGCTTTTATCTGTAATGGAAGGCTGAGGGACACCAGACGACGGATTATTCAGGCTCGTCGTTACGTCTTAATACTCTGTCAGGTAATTACAATTCAGTTACCTGGAGAGAACGTATGTTAAAAAATCTACATTATAGTATCCAAAACGTTAGTAAAAACACGAACATAACAGTAAAATAAATGAGAAGGCCAGAGTAGTAGATAAAACTTATTGTTTTTTATTTACGGCACTCTGGATATTATGGTCATAACACAACCTAATTCTACTCTAGCTAGGAGAACACAGCCGGCCGCTCGAGTCCCGAGCTAACCGGTGCTAAAGTTATTTTGCTGCGTTGACAGAATGTAACAAGAGGAACTACTTACCTACTTCAAGTCTTTGGCACAAGTTGCGATACATGTTTTGTGATTTTAGACCATAAAAATAACATGATTGTAACCTCTTTTCATTTGACGCCGAATTTAAAATGGTATCTACGAGTTCAAAAACAATCATTTTACAGCTTTTCCCACGTGGGGTTTGGAAATTATATTCCACGGGTTCCACGAGGATGTTCATTTCAACTGTTGTGAAACATTTAGAAAATTCAGTTTTTAAGTTGTGAAAAAGTACCTATCAGTCAGCCTGTTTTCGCTATTTGAGGTTAATGCCTCATTGGTCTAGTAGTCGCAAACGTGATTTCAGAGCCTGAGGTCTTTGGTTCGATTATCAGGTGAGGCAAAGTATTATTGAATTTTCTATTAGGAATTTCTCAGCGGCAGCCCCGGAGTCTAGATTTGTGCCCGTTTAATGGCTCGGCCCCTGGGACTAACACACGACTGGTGAAAAGTGGGTGAACTATTAGATACACCTCTGCCTAACCTTTTGTGGATTACAGGCGTGATGATGTTCTGTTGTGTTTACATAAAAATTAATTTAAATAGCTAAGAAATTGAAATTATTTCATTGCCAGTGACAGTGCTGGAACCTTAATCCCATTTAATAAAATGTGAATAAACCTTTCAGTGCATAAAACTGGCACTATACGACAAAAGCTGCCAAGAATTATTTATAATTGTATGCACATGTCAACAGCATCAATATCATCATCATCATCATCATCAGCGTATAATGTTCCCACTGCTGGGACACAGGCCTCCTCTCTATGAGAGGGAATGGGCTATAATCCACCACGCGGGCCCAGTGCGGATTGGTAGATGTCACATGTCTTCGAATTTTTGGTTCTAGGACATGCCGGTTTCCTCACGATGTTTTCCTTCACCGTTTTTGAGCAGCATCAATATACCCGAACTTAAACTTCACTACTGCACCACAAGCGCAATACCGTAAAAAACTTCTCGCTACTCAACATTAATCGTAGAGGAACTCTTCAACTAATTTATTTAGCAACTCACTATCGAAATAACGTTATTTTAAATAAATAAACGTACAAAACATAAGTTGAAACTCTGCTAATACTCTTAAGCTGAGAAATAAAAATGCCAGGAACGGATAGTTTGTTCGGCTAATAAGTAAAGTTAGGAAGTGGGGCTATGCCACAGTGCATGTATCATTGTACTAACACACAGTATTTCAACTAGGAACAAATGCTTGGAATCGGCCCACAAGCACAATTATGTAAAGCATTTAAATTACACGATTTCTAAGACGGTCTTGTTGGTTTAGTGCTCGCAAGCGCGACTGCTGAGTATGAGCTTGTGTGTGCGATTCCCAGGTCGGGCAGCTTTTCTATCAGCAATTCCTCAGTAGCAGACACGGATTCGTGCCCACTTGACGGCAATAGGCTCGCCCTCTATAACATAGTACTTAAATATAACTGGCGATATGTAGGTGTTAACTGTTAGGTACACTCTGCCTAACCTTCAGGTATACAGGAGTGGTGTTATGTTAAGAATTCTGAGCATGCTTCTACTGCAAGATACTGGTTTCTCGTGAGTAAGTTGAGGTTGTCGCATTGAGATAAGAAGTTACATTTTCCGTGAGTAGTACAACATAACAAAAGTTTAATTAATAACTTTAACACCTGCATTGGATTTCAAAAAGTCCAAGTTGGTTTACTGTATATTTTTACACTGTGGCTATACTGATGGTAACAAAACCGGACGCAACGTTTGAGTTTTAAGTTTTCACGGTATTTCACTACACGCTAACTTTTCGAGCGGTAGTCTGGTTTTAATAAGGATGGGCAAAGTTTAAAACGGTCAGTTAAGTTAAAATAAGCTTTTAGTATATTAAACATAATGCCCATTTTAATTCAAATTAAATTATATTTTGTAGAGTGGCTGTCCTTGGATAAAAACACAAAAATAATCAAAGAAATGAGCATCGATCCTGGGTTCGATTCTAGGTCGGGAAGTGATATTTCGTTTTTTCATCAGAAAATTTGCAGAAGCAGCCACCAAGTCTGGATTTGGACCCGGTTGCAAGCAATAGGCTCGCCCCCTGTTACAATGGACTTAAACATAACTGAACAACACGGTTCGCGCAGTGGCTGAGCGATTGACTGTTGCGCTGTGTGTCGCTGATTCGATCCCCGCACGGAACAAATATTTGTATGGCCTACAGATAGTTATTATAGAGTTTAAATGTTTGTGAACGCACCCACGCACGCACGCACGCAATACTGGAGAAATTCTCAGTTTAGGGAAACGTTTTAATAAAAAAAAATTGCGGAATGTGGTACTATTAGGTACACCTTTGCCTAACCGTTCGGGAATTACAGGCGTGATGTTATGTAATGTTAAATACTTTATATGCTCATGATTTCTCTCTGACTGAAAAATCTTTTGTCATTGAAGCAAACAATGAATTCAGCAGTCTACAAACGGATTCAGCCACATCAGTCAACTCAATCCCTACAGACTAAAGAACATTGCACCGGAACCGGAACTCTCCTAACTAAACATCAGCTAACAAGCGTTTTCCGTTATTAATCCCAGAAAAAACACCTTTTATAACTAGGAACTAACATCCTTTACAACAGTTAAAATTCGCAGTAAGAAAATAAAATGTGCTCATATATTCTCTCTGGCCAGTTGTAAATCTGGAAGTATGGACTTATGCGCAGTAATCTGGTTAATTTATTCTTTCCGTAGTGTAGGCAATTAATTTGTAGAATATTTATTATCTGGACGTTGCACGTAATTGTTAGCACGTTACTATTCAACTTGTTTCCGTATGTGTTAATTAATAATACTTTTGTTGCTGGAGATTTATTATGGGATTAAATCGCTACGTGTGAATGGGTTCATCTCTAAAGCGTAGTACTATCAGCAAGTTTCACATGTGTTGCTACTAAAGAGAATGAGTATCGTTCAAGTTAATAGCAGTTGAGCTTTTCTGTTTTGACTGTAACAGCTTCATCATCTGCCTAAGCTTTTCCCAACTATATTATTGATCGCTTCCAGTCTAACTGGATGCACACAACAACAACACACACAACAACACCACAACACAACAACAACACAACACAACAACAACACAACAATAAAACTAACAACAATACAACTGAGATAGTACTTGGTGCTACGCTACTTCGTGGAAATACTTATTTACGTACTTAAGTACTTATCCACCTTATCTGATAGATTATTTTAAGCAATTCGATACTAACCTCAATGCATCAACTGCATGAGAAGACTTTTTTAAATCCGAGGAAGCATTGTATATCATTTATTGTACGTTTAACTCGTGAATAATTAGATTACAGAATCAAAGAAATATTCATTGCCATAATAATATGTTTGTAATTTTAAAAAAAACATGACTTTACGAAGAAAAAAACTGGTTACTTGAAAAATTGAATTCAGGGACATTTTTGCTCGAAGCCTTCAGTTATTAAATACCATTCATTCTGATTTTATATCTCTCATATTTGTGTTTTTCGTTTATAATATTTTTCCATTGAGTTCGAAATTTAATAACGCGAGCTTTAATGGGTTTTTGTCATTCATATTATTTTACGTACGGGTGAAATTATTGTTCAAATCATGACCCTTTACGGGCGTCCGCGTCGTAGCTATTTTATGCTGAGAAGTGACCGTTACTGTAAAAAAAAATGGGATAATACTGGCAAATATTGGCAAAGTAATAGTTTCAAACTTCGAACAGATGAAAGCATTTTAAGGTGGTTGCGTCAGGGTAGCCCGTGAAATTCAAATTTTATTTCGTTTTTGGCAATTTGCAGGTCGTTGTCAGGTTGTATGTTGAAAATCATGAATACAACCCTGGCATTACAAAAAGTACTACAGCAACATAGTACAAAAAGTACTACAGCGCCATCTATGACACAAATGAAGTACTAACATCAAAATCGCGCGCAGTTAAAGTTATCCGCAACTTAAGAATATAAAGGGTGTAAAAATTCTCAAAAGGAAGCCGAAAGGCACTTGTTCTCCCCGTCATTGCGATCATTTTTTTGATCTAGACCATACCTGGGAACCTTCTAGTTCCGGAGATATTGGGGGTCAAAGTTCGAACTTTTTCACAAGTTTTTTTTTAAATACCTACATGTTTTAATGTATATTTTTTAAACCTTCATGACCACAGTACCATTCAATCCATCCCTCAGTACAATGTTTTGAATGCGTTACATTGAGTCCTACCGTGAAAAGTGATAATTCACCCAAAAAAAAAATTGCGTAATGTTACTTAGTTTGATGTGCAAAATGCTTGGTTGAGAGCTTCGTGAAGAGTCCGTTTATACGCTGTAAAGAAAAATCCGACAGCAACTGTTAAGTAATAGCCCCCTAGACACAACCCTCGTCTGGTCAGAGGAACCTCCCTTTTCTTTAGACGATGAAGAACTTCACATCCTGTTCTGCATACCCCTAAAATACCATACAATACAACTTGCATCTAATACCTGTAGCACTATTCTTTAAAACCATACAAAATTCAAACAAACGAAATCCTTTCCTGGAAATAAAAACACCAGTTTCTATTTTTCAACAAGAGAAAACATACAATCTCGTTTCAACAAATGTGTCCACTGTGTAAATTCGCTGTTACAAGAAAATTTAATGACACTATCTTCCATCCAATGCATCTTGCAAAATGCATGCTCAAGTATGTCCGTTGACAAATCTGCGGCGAGGCAATATCATTTTCTTTTGCCGTTTGGTACTTTACATAATGTCGTATTCATAACCCTGAGGTTTTTCTTATGTTGGTATGAACTTGCTTTTGATTTAACTTTCGAAGCTTTGAAATAATTATCGCACTTTCTAAATCTAGGGGTTTTTCTACATTGTCAGTTAACAGTAATTTTCTTATTCCTTATTAGAATCGGAATTTGTTAACAATTTCATGGGTTTTAATTTTTTAGCACGGAACCCTAATTCGTTTTCTAAAATATAAATAGCTTATGTTACTCTTTATAACGTCTTCTATCTGCCAGTGAAGGTCCCGTCAGAAGCAGTACAGCCGTTTCGGAGATTATCCGGAACTAAAAAACTGACTAAAATTAAACTAGTGTATTTTTGTTATTAGTAGGTACCGTATATATGTATGTATAATTGCATAATTATGCATTCAGTAAAAGTGTTATTTTTTAATTACAAACAGGCACTAGTTACGGAGATATTGAGGGTTAAAGTTCCAACTTTCTCACAAGTTTATTTTTTAATACAACTTTTAATGTTATAACTTTACATTAATACTATTCAATCCATCCATCAGCACAATGTTTTGAGTGCGTTGCATTCAGTCCAACCGTAAAACGTGATTTTTCACCTCAAAAGTCGTTTCCCATGGAATAATTATTCATAAATTATAATTATGTAACGTAAGTAGCTACTTTGTTATTTTGGGTAAGACGAGAATCGTAGTTAGATAAACAACCACTAAAGACTTCAATTAATTTGGAGGTGTCAATTACACTAAACACAATTGGTTGTCAATTAATTTTGTCTTGATCTTCTTCTAACTTTTATATTACGGCGCGCAAAATTTGCAAACGAAATTACTTTTTTGACACAGGTTCAGTTCAATTTAGTAATTAAAAGAAGATTTTTAGGTTAATAATGAGACACAAACTTCATGCACAATATAGCATTATTAGCTGACTCCGCAAACGAAGTTCTGCCATGTAAATAATGGTGTGAAATATACTTAACGACCTATTCTCATACCTACTAAATGTATATAAATAAAACAACGGGTTGCACTCCGGGAGTGCCGGCAGAAGTGAAAACTTGAAACAACGCAATCTAGCTTAAATATCAGACATTTCAATAGCTTTCTGCAAGAACGAAAGATGTCGCTGCCGAAGAAAAAAACTTGAAACAACACCATCTTGCTTAATCAACACGCACACTCGCGCAAGCGGCCTGCGTCGGCGATTCGATCTGGCGATCTGACGCGAGTTTAACAGTTTTTATCCATCTCAAAAAAGTGCACAACGGCGCTAAAGAAGATTTCACTTCAAAAAACCATAAATTCAATATCTTCCCTGGTAATGTTGGCGTTGATGGAAGTGGCTATTTTAAGTAACAACTGTGGTAGATCAAGTCACTCTCGCCTAATTTAATGTTTTTTTTTGTGTACTTCGTAATTGGCGTATTGTTTAATTTATATTTTTTTGTTATTGTACTGTCAGCTGTGAAGCTACCATTCATAAAATAAATAAATAAAAAACGGGTGAAGCGTTTCGGAAGAGTGCGACCACAAACACCGTGACACGAGATTTTTATATATAGAACGTGTAACGGAAAGGATATTGTAAGCCGAAAGAGGTTGTCGTTGAAAGTCGTTGAACAACAGTTGTTCAGAATGACGAGTTTTGTTTTCCCTTTCAGCTTACAATACTCTTTCCGTTACACGTTGTATAGATAGATTGATAAAAACTTGAACGAGTAATTTTAAGATCTACTACAAAAGTATATTAATTTCCGGATGTATAAAAATATCGGACTGAATCACCTCACTTTGGCCGTAAACAAGGTGAGTGTAACCACACCAGGTTACGCTCGCCCATCCTAAGGTATAATCTATCTACTATACATGGTAACCTTGACTGAACAGATCTCAATCGCTCATGACCACAATACCCATATAGTCATCCGTGTCTAATAGTAATTGGTGTATAATCACCATCAAGCCGATAGCTTTAATAGCACATAAGCCGTATCAATGAATAACAACAATATCACTATAACCGAATTGCACTTTGATAATTTAATACGATTACCTATGGTAGCTAATAAAAGCAGGCGAATTTTTCAAAAAAGGAATGCCACACAAAGGTAAAAGTACTATTCTGAACGTGATTTTAACCGCTTTTTTTACCGCATACCGCAGCGCTTAAAGTCTCCAAATTGCAGTGACACACTGCAATTTTACTGGCAACAACACAATTTTACTGGTTTCTCTACAGGGTGTACGAAGACTCTTAACGAACGACTCTTGCCGAAAGGCACTTGTTTTCCCCGTCCGTCATTACGATCACTTTTTTGTTCTAGACCATACCGAACCTTCTAGTTACGGAGATATTGGGGGTTAAAGTTCCAACTTTTCACAAGTTTATTTTTTAATACAATTTTTAATGTTATAACTTTACATTAATACTATTCAATCCATCCATCAGCACAATGTTTTGAGTGCGATGTATTCAGTCCCACCGTGAAACGTGATTTTTCACCTAAAAAGAAAAGCCGTTTCCCAGGAATAATTATTTTTACGTAGCGATACGTATAGAATACTTCGTTGACGGTTATTTCGTTAGTCCGTTTACACTGTGTATATGAAAACACTTCCGTAGATTGTTGTATTGCTGTCTGTTGCTGTTTCCATAGAAAGGAAAAAGTCGTACCTAACTGGGTTATATGGATACCCTTTGGTAGGACTTGTTGTCAGAGTTTCGGACTCCAAATTTCTCGTAACGTCTGTCGACCTACAAATGACGCGCGCGACCAGAGGCTTGTGTCTTACGTGCTTTCCAAAACACGAAATGGTCTCGGTTTATGATGTCGTTGCTATAACTTCGGCAAGTGTAACTTAAAATTTTATTTTTATATTTTGCGCACTTGTGGCATTTTCATTATTTCATGTAGCTGATATTACGTGAGTAGAAACCCTCTCAAAAAATCCACAATTTCCATTCAAAATACCGAAGCTAAAACTATTCGCGTAACTGCATGCCAGTTCGGGCTTATAACCTGTCACTCACTCACCTAATTGTCACCATCACGGCAATCGCTCTGCAGTATTTACCTTGCAAATGGCTTTAAACAGTTCTGGGGATTTCAAAGGCAAATGTATCGCACTGTTGCGAATTTTGACCGGTTGGGTTGGCTTTGAATGGAAGCTGTTGGTATGAAGATTGTAATATGATCTACTTGTCGGGAATTTCAGGATTTATTCCTTTAGGCTCGAGCATTATGTGGGCAGACGATAGGTTTCGAGCTATGAAAACACACTTAGTGCATTGTTTCTAGCAAAACTAATGAACTACTTGAGATTACTACTGAAACAATAACACGGGCTAATGAATCGGGTACAGTTCCAAAAGGTCTCAACTCGACCGCGACTGTCGTCCAAGCGAAAATATCAAGGCTCTGTAAAGCACGCCGTGGTGGAGTAAGTAGTTCGTGTGACCTCACCACAGGCGTACTTCGATGAGGGAGAGAACCTCTCGTCCCAGCCGCCGCGGGAGACGCCCCGGGCGTCGGGGGTCACGTGGTGGGTTGCGGCCACCGTAGACGCGGACCTGTGGACGGTGAGTACCTAATGGGCTAGCTCGCCGTCCGTCCGTCTTTTGGCGACAGGCCGTGTATACGGCGCGTTCGTGTTCCACGCGCGCCTCAAAGAGATGCCAGCAAACAGGGAGGGGCCCGCAAGGGCCGATGCCTGCCAGGGCTGCGGGACTGTTCGAAAGAGATACCGCAGCCCTGGAACACGAAGGGCAAGGAAGGAACATGGAGGGATTTTAGTCAGTACAAGTCTGACACTCCCTTCCGCTCTGCCCAGAGCGGGAGAAGTCATTTGATGATTTCCTATCCAAAAAAAAAAGGCATACTTCGATTCATTTGAAGTCCATACCATGACCGGCTCCGACATACTTATTTTTGTCATTTCCGAAGGTCACCGCAGACTGCAAACAGCATCGCCACTACAGTTTGTGCTCTGCAATCGACTTTGAAATTGTATCTTTAAACCTTATGCAGTCACTTTCATGAGGTATATGGTGAAATTGTTGTATGTCTGGGCGTCGCTCACTTTTTGTCAACCCATGGCACTGTTATCTATCCATTGTGTGTCCATAACATACTCATAATCGTCATCTCCTCCCTTTGTTTTATTCTACTTGGGTTTGGCGCAAAACATTTACTTATTCCATTCTCCCCTGTCAAACGTCACGGCATCATTTACTCCTTTCTCTTTCATATCATTTTTCATTCAATCCACCCTTTTTTTTGGCCTTCGTCTCCCTTTCCATCTTTAACATAATATAATGTAATTATGTAAACATCTAGCAGAACATCTTCCTCTTGGACAGGAACTGCAGTGGCCAATCTCTGCAGTTCAGACATTGTCAGTATGGAGGGCTCCACACTGACATTGTCTGCACTGCAGGATATGCCCCACCTCCTTTCTTGCCCATCCTGCACAGCCACCTGCACCTTCCATGATTTAAATGAAGCCCATGACAGAACTGTGCAGGTGGTAATATACTGGTTGGGTATTATTTGAGTCTAGCGACGCGCAAAAAAGAAGATGTAAAAAATACTGTAATACTCCAAAGTGTACAGGCGTCCAACCAAATAATCCCGTGATTTCCAAAACCACACAACTGATACCACATGCGGTTATGTTTAAAAATATCGTACACACGGTGGCTCATGAAGCATTTCCAGTAAAACTTGGCCTCGCTTTGTATAGATTTCCTATAAAATGAGAGATCTGCATAAACTGGTTTTTTATAGCTTGATTGGACGTCGTACGTACTGCATGGCTTTAAAAAGCATAACGTAACGCGTCATTTATGACCAATAATTAAGATCATTCCACTGATTACACGTGGTGGGTCGAAATTGAATTTCAATGGCACGTAACGATAATGTTAGCTTTAAGCTGATGACTTTTATTGCTATCGTAGGTAAAATCTTTGGTTTAAATAGTAATTTATTATTTCATTGTAGTATAGTGTAATCACCCTGTACGATAACTACTGCTTGGATTCAGAATCACTTTAACAGAATCATTGGAAGAGAATAATATGAATTACGTTACAATTTCTAAATTTCTAAAATCCCTGAAGATTATTTCGAGCGGCTGTTATTATGTAGCCACGAGCTCCTCTATCGGGGATAACATTATTATTATTATAAGCCTATGTTGTCCCACTGCAGGGCAAAGGCCTCCCTTCCCTCCTTCCACATTTCGCGATCCAGAGCGATTGTAGGCCAATCTTTTGTGAAAGAGTCCAGCTCATCCCGAGGATAACATATTCAGTCTTTATATCACCCGTGAGAGGATTATCGGCTGTAATCCACAACACGATCTTGGTGGATGTAACATTTTGTCTTCTAACTTTTGGCTGTAGGACATTTCCTCACTGCTTGCCTTTGCCAATTTGTAAGCAGTGCAGCAACATTTGTGATAATATCACATTATATTTGCGAACGTTCAATCAGTGCGGCAGCATACGAGGTAGAAGGGACACTGACGCGAAAACGATTACCACGCATTTCATTACCTACATCATTCTGAGCCCCCCCCCCCCCCCCGTTTTTTTGGATGGGAAATCATCAAATGCCTTCTCCCGCTCTGGGCGGAGTGGAAGGGAGTGTCAGACTTGTACTGACTAAAACCCATCCATGTTGCTTCTTTGCCCTTTGTGTTCCAGGGCCACGGTATCTCTTAGGCGCGCGTGGATCACGAATGTGCTGTCAACACGGCTGAGCATCCCGCATAGTTTTTTTTCATCTATACCAATGTTATAAAGAGGAAACATTTTTTTGTTTGTTTGTTTGTTTATACCGAATAGGCTCCGAAACTACTGGACGGATTAACACATAGGATACTTTTATCCCGATAGTATGTTCCCGTGGGAACACGAACTCCACGCTGGCGCGGGCATTGAGCTAGTCGATTAATAAAAAAAAGCTTTTTCCTGCAAACAAGGACAAACTATATCCTAAAGTTATTAAAATAGGCCCACGAACACACCAGGCGAAAAATCTGTTACCTATTCAACAAAAGACTATTAATAACTTTATACAAAAACTTTGTTCAGGAGAAAACGTGGCACGAACCTAATACCGGCACACAATAGGCAACAATAAGGTTAGAAACTTGTGGCAAGATCAAAAGAGATGAAATATATTGGTGTAGTTGCAGCAAAATAGTTCGAATTGTTAATTGGAGGTAAATGCAGTCTAGTTATAGAATAGAAAGAAATATAAGGTTTTATAGAAATGGCTTTTTTGTTTAAAGATTAAAAATACCTAACGATGATTTTAAGTTTCAAAAATGTATTAATTATAAAACACTGTGTTTATCCCACAAAATGTTATGTATGCTGTTAAGTAATCATTTTAGTAAACAAAAGTAGTCCGCCACAGCTTACTGTGGCGGATGTGGGTGTGCCGCCCATACATTTTTGCCCACTGTCCTTTCAAAGAGAGGCATAAAGGAAGCATAAAAACCAATACAAAAGTGGCATTGTAGATACATTCGGTTTAGGAATACTGGAGATACCAGATAAACCCAAAAAATGGGGTTTCCTCCTGATAAAAAAAATTACTTATTTTAAGCAAATTCCGAACCTAACGCGTACGAAGTGGCGGGTAACAGCTAGTTGATTATAAAACGCAACATTTTATGTACTATGCTGTTAAGCAATCATTTTACTGTAGAACTTTTAATAGGTAGGTATAATAGAATTTAATTATTTAATTTCGGGATAAAATGTGAATTCACAGCTCACAGTAGTGTGTGTGTCACACTAGCGCAACGAGCATGTAGGAGCCGCACTGGCGCTGGCCTTTTTTTGAGGGTGGTTTATTGTTATCAATGCTAGACGAATACTTTAAGTGTTTTTTTATTATTTCGACAACAATACATTTTGTGTTATGTCACACTTACTTTGCTTGATAGGTTTTAGTTTTTACCCGCGGCCTCGCTTGGTTGTCGAACATATCCACCGTGAACTTACGTCCAAGTGGTCTACGGCTGTGTACCAACTGTTATCGTAAACGTTTGAAATTAGGTATCCTTTAGTGTTGGTGAAAATGGGCATTAAATATTCAGTTAAGTGTCATTGAGTGTTGGTGAAAACGGGTGTTAGCTGGGATTTAGTTAAGGTGTCACCTAGTCGGCGAAAACGGGTATCGGACAGTCAATTAGGTATTCCTCAGATAAATAGACAGTAAATACTGAGAGACAGTAAATACTGAGACAGTAAAATACTGGATTATATAAGACTAATTTTGTAATTGGTAACTAATACTACATATATAAAAAATCCCCATGAAAATATGACTACTATAAACTTCGTTCCATCTTTTTGTCCAATTGCACTCGAGACTATCAGTAAATACAGGGTGTAAACAGACTCTTCACGAAGCCGTCAACCAAGCATTATGCACATCAAACTAAGTAACTTTACGCAAAAATTAGTGCTGGGAAACGACTTTTATTTTTGGGTTGAAAAATCACGTTTTACGGTAGGACTCAATGTAACGCACTAAAACATTGTGCTGATGGATGGATTGAATAGTACGGGGGTCCTGGAGGTGTTTAAAGTAAAAATCTTACATTAAAATATGTTTAAAAAAAAAAAAAACTTGTGAAAAAGTCGGAACTTTGACCCCAAATATCTCCGGTAAGGTAAGGTTCCCAAGCCTAGAACAAAAAAACGATCGCAATGACGGTGAGAACTAATGCCTTTCGGCTTCGTTAAGAGTCTGTTTACACCCTTTATAACACTGTCAAGCCACAAAAATAACAACCAATTCATCTACAAGAAAAACCGCATGTACTAACAACCATCTTTCCTTGCACACAGGCGTGACAGAAGCCCCTCCGGACCCGCCACTCTACTCCGCTATAGCTCAGCCAAAGAACTCGAGCAGCGCGCACAGCCTGCCTCGCACTCAAACGCCGGTGACGCCGATATCGTCGCACGCGCACTACACTGATATGCAGGTTAATACTAACATCGATAAATTGCACCTAAAGCTTTTTAAATGATGATTTCCACCAAACGGCTCGCATCGTATCGGATTGGAAAGGATACGAACGGATGCGGCGACAGCCGATCGCGTCCCGGAGGATATTGACGCATATGATCACCTCCGTACCGTCGGTTGCGAACGTATTCGTTTCTGCACCAAGTCGAAGACTTTCATTCTTACCGTGTCGGATACGACAACAGGCGAACGAAGCCGATCGTGCGTCGGCGTCGCAGCAAACTTTTGGCTACGATTGCGTGTCGTGGAAGACGGCCGCGGTCAAGCTGTGGTGCGCGACTTTGTAATATTGACTTTAAATACTGTACACTTTTTAAACGATATCAAATCGTGAATCAAAGAAAGCTAATTAGGTTGTAAAATATTCAGCGACTCAAAGCGGTTAATTAGCTTCTCACCCACTGTATGCAAAGTATAAAACACTACAACAAAGTCAGTTTTTGACATTCCATTGCACGTTTGTCAATGCCATTTTGTAAGATAAGGATTCTTAATACAAATACTTAAATCTCTTTAATAAAAGATCGTTCGGAAATTCATACACTGCAAAAGAAAGTTATTTTAGTATTTTTACGCTTGGATTTACGATCACAGAGGAATACCAACAAGCTTCCTGAAAACCGTAGTTTAAACCGTAGTTAATATAAGAACCTATCAATAAACACTACCTAACAGTAGTGAAGGACTAATTTTTGTAAGAGGTAACGAGTGTAAACAGACTCTTAAAGAAGCCGAAAGGCACTTATTCTCCCCGTCATTGCGATCATTTTTTTGCTCTAGACGATACCTGGGAACTTTATAGTTACGAAGATATTGGTGGTCAAAGTTCCAAATTTTTCACAAGTTTTTTTTAAAATTATACATGATTTAATGTAAGATTTTTACTTTTAACACCTCCAGGACCCCCTTAGTATTCAATTCGTCCATCAGCACAATGTTTTGAGTGCGTTACATTGAGTCCTACTGTAAAATGTGATTTTTCGGCCCAAAAAAATGTCGTTTCCCAACACTAATTTTTGCGTAAAGTTACTTAGTTTGATATACAGAATGCTTGGTTGACGGCTTCGTGAAGAGTCTGATTATACCCAATAATGTAATTATATGTATTATTTGTCTATAGAATACTCACTGTGCCATTTTTCAAAGGGAAGCCGGTAGGAATCGTGTTTTACAGACCCTTCGCCTCTGTTACCTAACCATGTAATTAATCCCTTGCCATCAATTATTTCTGTATTCCTCAACCCCTTTGAACTCACTGCAGTGACCGAATAGCAAACCGATGTTCGTATTTAATTTGCGATACAGGGCTTCACTAAATAATTGCAGTAATAATTTAGTGTTTATTGGAGAAGTTTCGCCAAAGGGTTTCGACAAACTATTGGTAGCTGTAATTGAACGTTTCTCTTAGTTTGCAGCATGGAGTAATGTTTTTTGCTTGTCCCAAAGTAGATTCGGTTAATCATTTCTATTCAAGACTTGTGAACAGGGTCCGCAGGATAAAAAAAAAGTGTATGTGTACTTAATGTATACGCGTTAAAAGTTATACTTCTTTGGCGTAACAAGAACAAAATCTTTTTAAAATTTTATCTTTCGCCTTATTCTACGTTTGTAAAAACAAGGTCTAATATCAATTACCTATACAACCTAACCTCGTAGCTCCAGCAGTAGATTAATAGTACATTATGATACAAGTGCGGTAAGTTGAAAATTACAGCCGAGGCGATATTGCGAGCCCGAGCCGTAGGCGAGGGCTACAAGTAAACAGTGGCTGTAATTATCAAAGCGCACGTATGTCATACGTTTTATAACATATTTGCGAGGAAATAAATAAAACTCGAACTTTCTTAAACGAAATTTTGATACGCTTGTAAGTATCTATCGGTCGATTTTTCGAACAAGAGGTTTAGAGTAACCTTTTTCGCTGCCTCTGAGACTTCAGGCGGTGTCGAATTAATAAATTAATTATTACTTGACGACATTTTCAAATAAAAACAATACAGCGAAAAGAAAAAGCGCGCGGAATAATTTTTACTTGTTCACAAATAAGTGAAGCGCGCGCATCAGCGCTTTTTTTTAAGGCAAAGGCACAAAACAAAAAATAGCCAGTATTACTAATACAGTAAATTCATACTTTTGTGTTTTTGTTACAGATAAATGGTTGTAATCTATTGTCAAAATTAATTAAATTAAAGAATTAAATGTTTATTTATTATATTTTATCTCCCAAAGTTAATTTTATTCATAAAATGTTGACCACTTTTCTGACATAAAAACTCTTTGCTAAGATTTAAAAAAGTACCATTCGTTTTTACGGATCATCTTGATAAACCGTGCGTTATACATTACATTACCGCACAAGTACGTAATGAGATACAATACGATATTGAAATTGGTGAAATAAGAGACCCTTTACGAGCAAATGTGTTATAAAAATAATAACCTAGGCTTGTCAATCTATCTATCTGACACTAAGCTAACTTCAGGGTGTATGTTGACTAGCTAACTTCAGGGTGTCGGTTTTTCGTGACGGTGTGTGCGCGCATCGTAAAAATTTACTCTTATAATTTTTCCTTAATGCGCCAAAAGAAGTATAACTTCTATAATAAGGGAGGATGGGCCTTTTTCGGTTTATTTCAATGTATTTTCAAGCGTACTGTGTACTCGTAAGCTGCAAACCCGTACTTAAATGTTTAATCGAAGGTCTGATAATTATCTTTATAAATTGGTCATCGGTAATTTGGCAATGAGTAACAAAGGTCGCCGCTGCTTGTACCCTTTTATTAGGGTTCCGTACCCAAAGGGTAAAAACAGGACCCTATTACTACGAGTTCGCTGTCTGTCCGTCCGTCTGTCTGTCACCAGGCTATATCTCAAGAACCGTGATAGCTTCTGTTGCCGCTATAACAACCAATAATAAAAATATATATTTTTTAATATTGAAAGGGGCTCCCATATAAGAAACGTGTTTTTTCGGTTTATGGTACGGAACCCTTCGTGCGCGAGTCCAACTCGCACTTGGCCAGTTTTTTTTTGTTTAGTCAGAATGATATTTTTATCTATTTAGTTGACACTAAATAGATAAAAATATCATTCTGATACGGTTGTTTCTCTACTCACAGTGGGAATAAACACTAGGGAATACTTTGTCTCTTCTGTCTTCCTAAAAAAAAAGTATAGAGGCGTGAGAAAAAGTTCGGGAATAATCTTTCTACTCCTCTCCTATAGCCAGTGGCCAGCCACAGTTAAACCTTGTTTGAACTGTCAAGTGTACTTATGTCATTGTCAATAATGTCAATTTAAGAAACCCGGGGCCTCGAGTACCTAATGGCGGTTAAGTCCCCAACCCAATCCCATGAATAACTCTGTTTTCCCAATGTAGGTTTTATGCATCAGGTATGATGCGTGCTTCGTATGGCGCGTTATAACCACAAAACTGTTACTCTTTTTGTATGTGCGTATATTTATGCCCATGGTCAGTGTGTGTGCGGAGAGAAATTAAACTGCGGTGAACCGGATACTTATTTAATTGCGGAAATTACGGTGGAGTATGAATTTGGATTGGGAGCGCGTCTATAGTCTAAGGTGGTTGCGGGCGAACTGGTGTCGCTGGCGCCGGGCGCTGCACGTACGACGAATACAAAATGCTGCGTCAGCGCCCCTACACTCTCAAACGTCACTTTATTTAAACTAACCTTTTTTTCGCAGAATGATTCCGGTCGAAGCATGATCAATGGTGCAATGCGGTCGCATCGAGAGATCGTCACGACAAGGACCCCCTTATTAGCAGCCCATCAAGAAAGCTGTGTATAAACCATATCCAGTTAATTTTATACCATTTTACTTTCAAAAAGTGAAACAAAAAAAATAATTATAATAAATTATCCTTTAAAAGACTTTCAAAATGTTCATTGTTAAAAAAACTATTTAGTTTAAATTATTGTAATTCGATTTGTACTACTATAACCGTAATGCGTTCTAGCAGTTATAAATTAAGACAATGACTGATGAACAATTATTAAGTAAAAGATTATTAGAAAATTATTAAAATAACTTGTTCTAATGATAACATTAGTTAGATACTCTTTAAGAGAATGATGGAAGGCTCTAAGCGATTCTAGTATAATTTAAGACAGATAAGGTAAAAACTGTACATAATTATAATAATAACTATTGAAAATTGTGTTTCAATAATTCACATACGGAATTTCATTTCGCAATGCACTAAATAGACGATTTAAATGTAATTATTACAGTTAAATGTAAAAAGTTAACGTCGTAAGTGTCAACCAAAAATGATTAATTAAATGTAATGTTTACGTTACCAGTCCTGTTTTAATTTTATTGTTATGTGAACGTTAATTATTTATTGTATTTATGTTGTTGCGAATTGAACAATTAATATTTATTAATTAGCCGTGCCTGTAATCTGTTAATGTTTGGAATTTAAAGTGTTTTATTTTTTCTGATTCGTCAGCCATTGGCATACAGCTTATTTATACTGCATTGCTAGATGCTTTTAGCAGTTAACCATTGACAGAATAGGGCAGTTGTAAACAGTTTTTTAGAAATTATAGTAAAAAAACAATATGTTGGCTTTAATTCCGAAACAATTTTCTCATTCGATTTTGAACATAACCTTCAACATTTTATGGTGTAAAATCATTTGGAGAAATTTGACAGTTTATGGTAACTTGATGCGCTGGTGAGTGTATAACTATACAGTAAAGCACAAATTGTGACATTACCTAAAGTGACCCGCACTGGACACGATTTTCTGGAAACATTTAGGTTTGTATGCAAATTTAATTTCCAGTTTCTTGTTGAAACCGTACTCAATATCAAAATGTATGTACGATGCTAACGGCAACAAACAAATAGAGCCAAGTAAATAAGTTTTGTTATACAAGGTGTAAATACATTGAAGTAATTACAATGTAACTTAAATGTAATTTACTGATGTAAATGACACATTTTACGAAAAAACATAATTATCTTGACTTGAAAAATAGTACTGTGGCTAAAATTAAATTTTTAGATTGTTATACCTAAACTGCTTAACGGAAAAGTTTGTGAATATAGATAGTTTTGTAAATAGGTGTAAAATATGAGTAGATAAGTTTAAAAGTTACACATTTTGTTTTATACCTTGTATAACATTAAGACGATTTACTTGATTTTTTATTAAACTACCGTTTCAAAATGTTTTCAACATAATTTGAACAAGGACATATCAAAATTAATCGATGATGTATATACACGAATTAAGTATAATAATTCAATTATAATAACAATAATATTTATTATTAATTTAATTATTGATAACATTATTAAGTTTTGTATTATTACGATATAATTTGTACCATGTTAAACATTCCCGGGCTGGTTGTAAATATAAATAAATAAAAAACAATAAAAAGTTGCTCATTCTAAGAAATATAAAGAATTTAATGTAACAGCACGAAGTACGTTAAGTGGTCGGTTATCTAAAACGAATCATTATGGGAAGAGCAGTTTTTTAATACATGTGACTCAATAAAATGTCGAAAATTGATTTCGGGTTTTTCTATTTTGCAAATTCCTTCATGAACACAATCATCATCAATACCCAGAATTACTAGCCCTAATAAGCTATTATTTATACTATAGCTTGAACCCTATTCCCGAAAGGCTACAATTTTTATATTTTTATTAAATGAAAATTTAAAAAATGTAAAAAGTAAACAAGAAAAGATTGTCAAGGCTACCGACGTAGCCCAAAGAATTGCCAAACTTAAGTGGCAGTGGGCAGGGCACATTACTCGCAGAACAGATGGCTGATGAGGTTGAAAAGTTCTGCAGTGGCGACCGGGAACCGGAAGACGTTATATCGGAAGACATTATACTAGGTGAACCGATGACCTGGTGAAGATTGCAGAGATCCGCTGGATGCGAGACCCACGGGACCAGTCAATGTGGCGACACTTGGTTGAGGCCTATGACCAGCAATGGATGTCTTTGGCTGAAATAATGATAATGAAGAAAGAAAAGCGGCACGGTTGGCGCAGTGGCTGAGCGATTGACTGCTGCGCTGCGTATCGCGGGTTCAATCCCCGCACGGAACAAATATTTGTATGGCCTACAGATAGTTGTTCCGGGTCTGGCTGTTTGTGTATGTGAGTTTAAATGTTTGTGAACGCACCCACGATACAGGAGAAATTCCTAGTGTGGGGCAACGTTTTTAATTTAAAAAAAAAATGAATCAACGAGCTACGATTCGAGATATATTTATATTCTGTTGGCCCTATGCCCAGAGTTCTTAGAAAAAGACCGTGGTCCTTACCTATCTTATACTGTAGTAGACTTAATATTTGCAAAGACTTGTAGTGTATCTATCAGCGTATGATTATAAACATCGGTAGTTTATTATTTAATAAGCCCTCGAGCAATTGTAGTGTTCACAATCTGTTTGCGTTCCCATTGAGGGACCACATTTGAATTTTGATTTTTTGAATGCATGAGCCGTTAGTAAATGTTCCCAAACGATTGTAAATTCAGCCTTTAGTTTGTAAAAGCAGCCACTCAAAAGTTACAACCGTTTAAAGGTGGTCCCTCAGTCGTGACTGACAGGTATCCATATCTCAAAACCTAGTTAACATTTTAAACTCCTCTATATGACTGCGTATAGTAAAAGATTTGTAAAACTAATTTATTGAATATCAACCCTTCCTGTTCACACAGTAAAAAGAACTAGCATGCGGAAGGTGGTCCCTCAATTGAGCACCCTAAGTTCCCGTGAGTAGAGACCACGATGGAATTTGAAATTTATATATGGGTCTAGCGTAAGTAAAAGTACTTGAACGATTGTATGTTCAACCTCTAGTTTGTAAAAGAAGCCATTCGAAAATTTCAATCGATTTAAGTTGGTCCCTCAATTGAAACGCTTATCATAAGTAAAATCAGTTTACGTAGCATTCGGAAGTTAAATAGACGAATGCTACAGTCTATCCTTTAGTAATTTTTTTTACTAACGATTACTTTACTAAACAGCATCAATAAATGTACCGTTTCATCACAACTAATCATCGAATTCCTGGGAAGAAATACTAAGATTGAGGTGACCACACAGCAGGATTTTCTGGAAAAAGTAAAAACTAGGTAGTGACTGTTTGTTGATATTATTTTTTAGTAATATTTAACATCACTTAGATAATTAAAAACACAAAGAAAAAAATGCTAATGATGATAAAATAAAAGAAATACCCGGCACTGACAGTATAGCTCTGAAGTTTTTAACTCAAACAGTAAAGAGAAAGTAGCAAAATGTATGTATAAAAAATTTGTTCATTTGGAGGGCTTTCATCAAACTTAAAGCGTTAGTCGTCCTAACGCGTGCTCTCATTAATATTAGACATCACTTAGCTAATTAAAAACACAGAAAGAAAATAATGCTAAAGATATTAAAAAACAATATGTGTGTACTTATTACGCACGTAAGAAGTTATACTTCTTTGGCGCATAAAACTAAAATCTTGACTAGCTAACTTCAGGGTGTATGTTGACTAGCTAAGTTCAGGGTGTCGGTTTTTCGTGACGGTGTGCAAGCGCATCGTAAAAAAATTAAACATCCTTTTTCCCTAACGTGCCAAAAGAAGTATAACTTCAAAAAAACTAAAAGAAATACCCTGCACTGACAGCATAGCTCTGAACTTTTTAATTCATACTATACTACTAATGAGACAATAGCAAAGTATATGTATGAAAATTTGTTCGTTTGGAGGACTTTCATCAAATTTAAAGCGTAAGTCGTCGTAAATACGTATTCTTTCATTAAAAAAGTAGTGACATCTGTAATGGCCGAGGTCACTGGCGCTTGTTCCGGGAATAAATTCAAGAGCTGCAACTAATTTGTACAAATTTTGTTTGACTTTGATCGTTCGAGGTATTTCGCTTATTGATCCTTTAGGTGTGTCGTTTAAATTGAATGATATAAAATTTGCGAAATAACGCTGTTTGTTCTTCATTACTCACTTTAGGTTTTAGACCCATGGCAAACGTGCCTCTGCAAAGGAGCATTACTTTTAAAAACGGCATAAGTAATAATCCATTACAAACAATTCAGAAAGAAAAGTATGTACAAAGATTTCAATATCTCTGTACCTACATACATACGGGGTGGCAGGGACACCGACGCGAAAACGGTTACCACGTAAATATCAGCTGTTTCCTATAAAAGTCATACTTACGCGGTTAAAATGTATGGAATAGCTGATTTTTTTTTAAATAACCGATGAAATATTTCTATGTGTGGACGTGGAGGCTCACAATGATGTACTGAATATGTGGTAGGTAACCGTTTTCGAGTTGGTGTCTCTTCCACCCAGTTTGAGGGAACATAAATTTATATAATAATTATGTTAAAACTTACGTGACCAACAGGAAAATTATGTGAAAGTTATAAACTTCAATCCGAACAATGTCAAATGTTGTGCACAGACTAGACATACAAAAGTACATACATATATAAGTAAGTGGAATAGTATCAACAAACAGTCACTAGATAAATCCTGCTGTGTAGTCACCTCAATCTTAGTATTTCTTCCCAGGAATTCGATGATTAGTTGTGATGAAACGGTACATTTATTGATGCTGTTTAGTAAAGTAATCGTTAGTAAAAAAAATTACTAAAGGATAGACTGTAGCATTCGTCTATTTAACTTCCGAATGCTACGTAAACTGATTTTACTTATGATAAGCGTTTCAATTGAGGGACCAACTTAAATCGATTGTAATTTTCGAATGGCTTCTTTTACAAACTAGAGGTTGAACATACAATCGTTCAAGTACTTTTACTTACGCTAGACCCATATATAAATTTCAAATTCCATCGTGGTCTCCACTCACGGGAACTTATGGTGCTCAATTGAGGGACCACCTTCCGCATGCTAGTTCTTTTTACTGTGTAAACAGGAAGGGTTGATATTCAATAAATTAGTTTTACAAATCTTTTACTATACGCAGTCATATAGAGGAGTTTAAAATGTTAACTAGGTTTTGAGATATGGATGCCTGTCAGTCACGACTGAGGGACCACCTTTAAACGGTTGTAACTTTTGAGTGGCTGCTTTTACAAACTAAAGGCTGAATTTACAATCGTTTGGGAACATTTACTAACGGCTCATGCATTCAAAAAATCAAAATTCAAATGTGGTCCCTCAATGGGAACGCAAACTCACAATCTTACGGTGAAATATGCATGACATCTGTCATCTCGGTTACGCACTACGCAGGTAGTGCGAGTCAGGTAAGGTTCCCTCAAACTGACTGACTGACAAATCGTGGACACTGGACAGAGTCCGGTGTCCTGAGCCACGTCCGTAGTGGGTCGAGTTCACCAAACTGTGAACTTCGGTTCACAGTTTGGTGAACATCATAATCATCATCTGCCTAGCCTTAACCGGAGCCTTAAATGGATGCAGCTGAATACCAGAATTTTACGGTAAGACTGGTTGTCAGAATTTCAAGCCACTGACTACTTGTAAAGACTGTCAATAATCAATAAATGACAGCCGGGACGTGCTTTCCAAGTTAACGTGCTTTCCAAGGCACCGAGGAAACTCTGTATGTAAGGAGTGGTCACCCATCCACGGACCAACCTAGGCAAGCGTGGCTTAACCTCAAGATCGACCCGAGCGGCTGTTATGATTAAGCCACGAGCTCCTCGGTAGGATATATCCGTGAGGCACGGATATATCCACACGATATGACTACTTACCTTATATACGGATGTAAGGGCACACTGCAATACCTATACTGTGTATATTGCATCCCGTGCCTACCGGTAATTGAGTGGCTACCCGCATTTTACGTTACTGTACAATACCCGTCACGGGCAGGTAAGTAAGCTCTACGATTGCAAGTGGTTCCGTGTATTCTCTGAAAAATAAACTATTATTTATACAACGAAGTCGCTTTTTGCTTTTTGCGTCTGACTTTTTGTCACACAATTTATTAGTTTTAGAAAATATATTTTAAAAATATAAATTAAAATAAATAATATAAATTATAATTATAAATTAACTTCTGACTGCTTCGTTTATCTAGTGACACCAGACTGCAGGGTAAGAGGTCCTGGGTTCGATTCTCGGGTCGGGCAAAGTGTTATTAGGTTTTTCCATCAGACATTTCTTAGTAGCAGCCACGTAGTCTGGACCTGTGCCCGGTTGAAGGCAATAGGCTCGCTCCCTTTTACATGGGAATTAAACATAATTGGCGAAATGTAGGTGTACTAGTAGGTACACCTTTGCCTAACCCTTCGGGGATTCCAGGCTTTTTGAAGCGTTAAGTTCGAGAAAAAATGATTTTTCATCTTCTATGCCAAAATATACTTAAGCTGCGGTTTACTGTACTGTCAACTCTGCTGACTACCTTACATATCATTTACAAGAAACAAAGAAGCAATAACAACATTCTTAAAAAGCGTCTAAGAAGAAACCCAACTTGCAAAAAAATACAAAAGCGATCTCCATAAAATTATAATCCAAAGAAACTCATCAATAAAATAGCGTATTATACGCCTAAAGAAAGGTCGATATCTAAGGCATTGTGTCCGTGATGCAGGTCGTGGCACAAAACGTTTGCCCCGCATCACGGAGCGAGGCGAAGAGGCGATATAACCATTTGTTACGCATTCAATGCTTGCCGTGCCTAGCTATTTATCTTGCAACCATTGACTGGGCGAGTCGTCGATCAATTCTAAGCGTTTCTATCGTCGATTAATCAAACGGTAAGTCGGTGTTTAATCTTAGTGTAGGGATGGTGTTGGAAATATTGTAATAATCGGGGATGTTTTGATGTGTTATATATCTTGGTATGTATTTTACTACTGCTCGTTTGCGATCATCAGTTTTCTAGAAGGTATTGTCATCAGCGATAACATAATTCATTGTACCTATTTATGGCAATATTTGTAAAATAGCTGTTTACCAATTTACGTATACATATAAGTATTACGTATACATATAGTATATGGACATAGTAGTATGTACATAATACCACGCCTGTAATCCCCGAAAGGCACAAATCCAAACTCCGTGGCTGCTACTGAGAAATATACAGCTCTGCCTACCCATTCAGAACCTACAACCGTGATATTATTTTTATCCGGTATCAATCAGCATTACGTTCACCTTGAGACGACTTTCAGGAAAGCCTAAAGAGAGTTTAAGTTTTTTTCAAGGTAAGTTGTAATTTGTGGTTTGTAAACCGTAATTTTAAAAATAACTGGCCAGTGTCACCTTTATTAATTGAGTCGTGAACTATAAAGTAAATTACAACTTTGAATATTCATACCCTTATTATCTTGAACTAGGGCGTATATTTTTAATAGTATTTGTCGTATTTTTAAAGACTGATATTATAAAGTGTGTAAACAGACTCTTAACGAAGCCGAAATGCACTTGTTCTCCCCATCATTGCAATCATTTTTTTGTTCTAGACCATACCTGGGAACCTTCTAGTTACGGAGATATTGGAAGATTTATACTTTAAACACCTCCAGGACCCCCTTACTATTCAATCCATCCATCAGCACAATGTTTTGAGTGCGTTACATTGAGTCCTACTGTAAAACGTGATTTTTCAGCCCAAAAAAAAAGTCGTTTCCCAGTACTAATTTTTGCGTAAAGTTAGTTAGTTTGATGTACAGAATGCATGGTTGACGGCTTCGTGAAGAGTCTGTCAAACTAACCGACCATGTACCACACTGCGCTCCAAAACACAAATTACTGACGCTCCTCAAAAAGCCGCTAAGCAGAAGTGGAACTGGACTGGCCACGTCTGCCGCATGGCCAATGAGCTGTGGGCCAAAATAACCACTTTCTGGAGCCCTGACACAGCCAGAAGGCGTCGCGGCAGACCTCGTAGATGATGGCGGGACAAGCTGGATAAAACCAACGACCAGTGACATTAGCCCTGGATCGAAACAACTGGAAGTCATGGAGAGAGGCCTTTGCCCAGCAGTGGGATGACGCAGGCTAACAGTATCAGTATCAGTATCATTATTAAACCGTGGTTTAAACAAACTAAGCAGATTTTAATTCGGTCAAAAATCGATCGCATACCTTTTTTTTTTTTTTTACGGATGGTAAATCATCAAATGACTTCCCGCTCTGGGCAGAGCGGAAGGGAGTGTCAGACTTGTACTGACTAAAACCCATCCATGTTCCTTCCTTGCCCTTTGTGTTCCAGGGCCGCGGTATCTCTTTCGATCGATCGCATACCTCACCTCAGAATCGTGCTAGTAACCGTAGCAAGCTTGCTACGCCGTAGCTGGTCTACTACGCCGTAGCAATTTCGCTACAGACGTAGTCAGTCCTGTATGTAGAAATTTGAATACTGAAATTGAAATGATGTCATGACTAATAACCATGTAACATGACGTATGAGTCTTGTACACATGAGTGATTCCATCAAGTTAATAATGTCAAGCTAAAATGAACTAAAGAGACATAATAATAATGTTTAAAATGGCCCAGTAGAATCCATTGAACAATCAATTATTTTTTCATAAAAGAGGTTTACTATCAATTGAATCAACGTGCATTCTTTACATAATGAAAGTGACAATTTAAACAAATACCAATGGCAAACATAATTACAGCATAACAGGAATCATTGTTTTAATTATAACTAGCTGATGCCCGCGGCTTCGCCCGCGTGGATATCGGTTATCGCGACCAAAAGTAATCATGACATTTTGATCCCGTTCCCGCAACAAAAAATTGTCAAATTATAAACTAAAACCTTCCTCGAGAACCACTCTATCCATTGGTGAAAACAGCAAATGAAAATCGGTGTAGTAGTTTTTGAGTTTATCGCGAACAGACAAACAGACGCGGCGGAGGACTTTGTTTTATAAAATGTAGTGATTAATAATTACGATATACATCTTTGTTCAGTACCACCAACATTCATTATTTTGTAAAACAGATTAAACAGAACTAGCAGGATAATTGTGAAAACCTACTAAGGGTGGGTAAATACCAAACTGTTATAGCAGACGTGCTTCCTCAACGGTTAGAGCCATATTTGGTTTAGCAAATATGGCTCTAACCGTTGAGGAAGCACGTTATAGCCAGGAAAATTATCAAATAAAGTTCTCAACAATTCTAAAGTATTACTGGTAGAATGGTCACAGAATAATGCAGAAGGTGGCCTCCATACAACGTGTGAAAACAGGCTACAACACAGTTCGAACTCGGTAATATATAACCCCTTGGTAAGACGGGTATTCCTCAAAGCGCAACTGTTTTTAAGCACAGCTAAATTATTTCTCGAAGCGCAACAATTAGAGCAATTTGAATTTGTGAGCGCAACTAATGGTTGCGGTTCGAGGAATAATTTAGTTGCGCTTAGTTGGTCGCGCTCAAAAAAAGTTGCGATTTGAGGAATACCCCGGTAAGACTGATTGACAAATTTTTAGGCCACTGACTTGTAACGAACTGTCAAAGATCTACAACTGACAGTCGGAACCAGTGGCTTAACTTGCTTTCCGAGCCACAGCGAAAACTAGGTATGTTATGGTAATACTAGACTAATAGCATACAGTCGTGGCCTTTGCCGACTGATCAGCTAAACATTTTATCTCTTGACTCATGCGAAGGCGCCTCGCCCGTTTAGAGAGCGCTTTATGTTGTGAGTGTAAGCAAAAATGAGCTTAGTGGTGATCAGGCGGGAATGTCCGCCACTGTACAATATCAACGCAAGTTGACGTCGTAATACTTGTGGTTTGCAATAAAGGCCGAAGGCAAAGTTTGTCTCGGAATTACCCGTGGTACTTGCAATATAGCAAGTTAACAACTATGGTAACAGCTGTTCGCTGGCTACATATTACTTTGCTAGATACAAATATTTATTCGCCAGCTTTGAATAGATAGGCTGGAGAAACTAATGGGTTCGAGTAATGATAAAAAAGGTAATGTAAATGTGTATGTGTGTGTGTGTATATGTATGTAATGTGTGTGTGTGTGTGTGTGTAGTGATGTGTGTTTGTGTGTAGTGATGTGTAATATTGTGTATGTATATGTGTGTGTTTGTTTGTATGTATCTGTATGTGTACGTATGTTGATGATGAATGATGGATTATGATTTGTAAAATTGCTGGGACTGGGTCGAAGGGGGGGGATTTGGCGTAGCTGTTTCGCTATTGGTGAATATGGATACTGCTTTGCAAAAGCGTTCTTTTTCGTTGGTTTGGTGGTTGCAAGTGATATTGATAAGCATGTTTGGTTCAATTCCCAGGTAGTGTTATAGCGAAGTGTTATTGGGTTTTTCTATCAAGAACTTTTGTTGTAGCAGCTCGTTGTGTCTTTGTACCCGGGTGATAGTCTCGCCCTTGTACATGGGAAACCATGCTAAAATGGGAAAAAATGGAGCATGTGCTTAGACCGCACGGCAGAAGTGAAAACAGCTGTCTGCATCTTTCTCGTTCGGGTACACTCGGCGGTCCCGAGTTCACCCGATCGAGCCTTTCACCTCAGAGCGTGACGGATCAGCCTAACATTACTATCTACGAAAAAATGTGTGTGCGGAGCGCCAAAAGAAGTTTTCACTTCATATAAGACATGACTTTCATCCGTCAGTCACTGAAATCAAGTTTTAAAGATTCCTTCTTTTACAACGAATATCACTTCATCAACACATTTGGTGACAGTGACTAACATAACCTAAACATCTGTCTAACTACAAATCTAAAATCCCAAATAACTACCTCCATCCCTCTTTTTTTTATAAACGTTGCCCCACTAATAATTTCTCCTGTATCGAAGGTGGATTCATAGACATTTAAACTCACATACACAAACAGCCAGACCCGGAACAACTATCTATAGGCCATACAAGTATTTTTTACGTGCGGGGATCGTATCGCAGCGCAGCAGTCAATCACTCAGCCACTGCGCCAACCGCACGTTTACTTATCTAAAATTGACCTTGGATGAAGCAGACTATAAAGGTGTCTACAGAATCATGTAACTAGGAGCTTTTTTGGCCCAAGTCCTGAATGTCGTCATTTGTTATTTTCACGCCTCTCACCGCTTCGATCTCGTTCCTTTCTCTTTGCCCACTATTCTGAATGAAAGAAGGGTCACTGCGTCAGTTATAAATCATCCAGATTATGTGCTTACGAATGGCTCTTTGGTCTAGAGGTCGTGTGACTGGTGAGGTTTGGGTTCTGGGTTCGATTCCCTGGTAGGGTAATGTGTTTAGGTTTTAAAATTAGGAAAATAAATTGTAGCATTAACCAAGACTTAACGATACAATTCTAATTCATAGAAATGAATCAATTAATGATTTAAACAAGGTGTAAGCGTTCCCTTCACGAATCCGTCAACCAAGCGTTCTGTACATCAAACTAAGTAACTCTGCACAAAAAATATTGCCGAGAAACGACTTTTTTTTTGGTGTAAAAATCACGGTTTACGGTAGAACACAATGTAACGCACTGAAAACATTGTGCTGATGGATGAATTGAATAGTACAGTGGTCATGTCAGTATTTAAAGTACAGTTATAACATTAAAAAACCTATATTTTTTTAACTTTAACCGTAACCAGAAGGTTCAGAACAAAAAAAATACCGCAATGACCAGGAGAACAAGTGCCTTTCGGTTTCGTGAAGGGGCTTTTTACACCAAGTATTATGGTCAGTTATTAAGTGTTCTTTTCTTTTGAAGATCATAATATTCATAACATCACAACAACAATCCGAGTAGAGGTCTGATATAGTAGTTACACCCGTAATTAGATAGTAGTATTTAAGTCAGAATTATAAGTAATTTCAGAAAGGTCAGGTGCGGTGTGGGCTTGCGTGTATGACCAGATGTATGAACCTGGACGAGGCAAAACGCCTACTCCCATGGGAAAAGGGCGTGAGTTTATTTATGTATGTATGTATTTAAGTAGCCAGTTACAAGGGGCCTATGAATAAAACTTTTACGAAAAAGAATTTAACAACGCAATAATAAATTACATTATTCACACTAACGATCACAGTAACGATTGAAAAAGTCTTATCGCTCAATTATCGACGTAAACAAACTTGGACTTTATTAATTAGCGATAAGGAAAATTATTGTTGAACAAACATGGGTGGGCCGATAGTTTGAATTAGTTCGTATATTTGATCGGTAGTATAAAGTACGCATAAAGTGATTGCTAAGACTTTGGAATTCTAACAATCGTTCCTATAAGCAGGTCGAGTAGAAAGTAATAACTTACGATACGATTTTTATTCTTTAATTTAGTAATTGCTTGAAGTTGGAACTGTCAAAAGTTAGAATTCATAGCTTTGCTTTCGTTGAAGGTTCTTACTACGTTCAAATTCTGGTCTATTGCATAAAAATTGTTGCATAGTATAAGTAATTACTTAAACTCAAGTCAAAAAACGCTGGCCCTAACTTTTTTTTTTACTTATTGGTCGGCCGAAAGCGAACTTAAGTTCATTTTTGACGTCATCGATTAGTTCAATTAGCAAAAATGTATCAAGGTTACCGACGTAGCCCGAAGAATTGCCAAACTTAAGTGGCATTAGGCAGGACACATTGTTCGAAAAACGGATGGCCGATGGGGCCAAAAAGTTCTGGAGTGGCGACCGCGAACCGGAAGATGTTGCGTTGGAAGGTCTCCTACTAGGTGGACCGTTGATCTGGTGAAGGTTGCGGGGGTTCGCTGGATGCGAGTCGCACGGGACTGGTCAATGTGGCGACACTTGGGGGAGGCCTATGTCCAGCAGTGGATGTCTTTCGGCTGAAATGATGATGATGATGAAGCGCAAATTAATAACAGACAGAGAGATAAGAAGACGTTACGTGTCTTTGTATCTAAGGCGGAATGTCAGTCTGTCTGTTTGTGTGTGTCTTCGGACTTAAGACTTTCTTAAGTCCGAAGTCATGTTAGTCGAACTCCCCAAGTAGCGTGTACCAATTTCACGCGGAGTTTGTCCAATCATAGCTAGCTGAGACCGTAATTATGTTCGCAAACACCAAGTTGGATGGCCTATTGCTTACAACTTGCGAGTTTCCCTCGTTCATATAATGAACTAACGTGTTGGCCATGTCTTCGTTATAACTAATCTAGTTTGACAGGTTTTTTTGGGCGTAGATTTAATAAGAATGAATGGAGAGTATTTTCAAGATAAACTGACGATTTTAGAATTACTTTCTCGGGATTTTAACTTAACTAGTATGGATGAACTGACTGAATGTGGCAAGAATCTAGACTTATAATGAAACATTTCAGACCAATAATATACTAAGCCAGGGGAAAAAATCAAAGGGCGTTGGATCTATCGAATATATTATTTAAATCGTGTTGAAAGTCGGTGCGAGACTTCATAGTCTAAAGGACCGCCTCATTTTAGTGATGTTGTGTCTTTTTAGGGTTCCGTACCTCAAAAGTAAAAAAAGAACCCTTATAAGATCACTTTCTTGTCCGTCTGTCCGTGTGTCACCACCGATTTTCTCAGGAACGGGTGGACCCATTCCTGAGAAAATCGGTGAAAATAGCAATTTGAAATTTATACCAGATACTGAAGCCTATAGTCCCTATTAGATGTACAAAAATTAATGTCCTCAGTCAACACGATAAAAAGATCGATCGATTGAAAGGTCGCAAATCTGTACTTATGGTAGATCACGTTGACCTAGAATTGTCAAAATTGGCAAGAATACGAAATTTGGCAAAAAGCAATTTCTAACAGCACATGTAAAGAAAAAAATCTGAGAATCGCAAATATGTAGTTTAATAAAAAAATACCTACAAGTTTATACGGAACCCTCAGTGCGCGAGTCTAACTCGCACTTGGCCGGTTTTTTTTTAAATATGCTTGAACTTTTGATGTGGTTTGGAATGATGTTGCTGAATACGCTGTTGCCGTTTGTGCGTTGATGTAATGTGCTGTAACCCTTCCACTTTGTTTATTTCGCATTGAATGGGTTAAAAATGAGCCTAGCTCATCCCGCCGACTTTCTCCTGTCGGTAGGATCCCCTACATGGAGTTTTTTATGACCTATAGCGCTATGAAGGTGCGACTAATTTGGCGTTCATAGTTAAACCTCAAATTAGAGGGTAAACAGTGATTCGATTCGTTTTCATTGACATATCAGTCATGTTGCTACGTTGTGTTATTGTGATGGAGCTTTGCTGCTGCAGTTTGCAGTTGCGATGTGCAAATATAAGAGTGACAGTGATCACTGCCCTATATAGCAGAACTTATTTATGTATTTGCTATATGGATCTTGTGGAAATAACACAAGCCCATGAGTTCAAGCATTTTTGCCGAAGAACTCTCTCACTGACCTACTTAATTCAGTTATTAGGTAATACGATACTCTTTGGTAAGACTTTCTGGCTTCTAACTTTGAAAGATTTACAAATGACAGCTGGGACCAACCGCTTAGCGTGCTTTTCGAGACACGGAGGTAACTCGGTATGTAATAGATAGTTTCCCATCCACGAACCAAACTAGGCAAGCTTGGCTGGTGTCTGACTTCAGGATTTCTGACGACACTTAACGACTGTCAAGAATTTACGACTACGCTGAAAATCGACCCATGGTGCAGAAATCATTAAGTAATGAGTCCCTATGCAACAAGAGTTTTTCCGACAAAAGTTAAACAGCTGCCACACTTTAGATTTTATTAACTTTGTGGTCGAAACACTAGCACAGTTAATGGGGTTAATGGCCGAGGTAAACACTTGAGTGCACTTGGACGGGAAAGCTATTCTCACTTAAAATATTACCCTTTCAGGATTACACGTAAGTCTTGATGCTGCGGTCGACTGATGTTTAAGCGTTAATGAGTCCTGGATATCTTGCACGGTTTTAAATAGGAATTGTGGTTTTGGGAAGAGTACATTTTTACTGCAATAAACATTCCCAATTCGAAAAATCATTTGATTTCTTTTTTTAATGTCACAGAAATTGGTTTAAAGATTTTTTCATATTGGGAACAGATTCAGCGGCAACTGCATGTCATTTTAACTCTGCTACGCACTGTGCTATGCCGTAGCAATTTGTCCTCATATCAGTTGAATTATTTTTTAATCATATTGCTTTACATTAAACTGGATTCCCGAAATGGACATGACAATTCTCGTGCGTCGAGTGTTCTCGTATTCTCGAGGATATTAAAAGGATTTAATATCCTACAATTCTTTACACAAATCTGAAAAATGCGTTGTTTGTAATTAATAAAAAGTAAAAGATATGGTGTACGGAAAAAAGTAAGGAAAAAAAGAAAACATATTTATTTGTCGCAGGGACATGACTTACAAACAAAATGACAAATAATAAATAATCGATAAACATAAGACACGTAACAAATAAACACAACAGGACGAAACAAAGAAGTTAAACTATCGCATTGTTACCTAAATTGGTAAGATGGAGAAAAAAAACATGATATATAAAGAATTTTAATTAAAATGCTTTAGAGAGACTATTATAAGAATAATTGTAATCATTGTGCCGATAGTCGTGTCGGCCAATGGCTTAATAGCCAATAGCTTCGACCAACATCTGAGGAGGCTCTCGCTTGGCAGCTGGATCGAGGGCTTGATTCAGAAAGTAGTACTTCTGGACACGGCGCGTATTGTCAGGAGGTTCCTCTCCCAAGAGCCCTGACCACCGGTAGCTCGGACCCTGTTCCCAATGCTGGCGGGCTACTATATTTTATATATTTAATGTTTTTTTTTACACTTTTGTTTTTTTTTTTATATTTAAAAATGTAATTAGTAACTTACAAAAATGAATAAAGGAAATTATAATACAATAATGGCTTAGTGAGGTCGTTTAGCAAAATGATACGTTGCACTTTTACCGACACCAACATATAGGTAAATACAAGAAGATTAAGATTAGGTTCGCTTCGTAAGTATATTTAAATGTCTTTGGTCTGATAGCATTCCTCTAATTTATTTATTTATTCAAAATAACATTTTATGCTTACAGTTTTAACCAAAACGCTAAAAAGCTAACAATAATAAAATTACAATGTCAAATAGCATCATAAAGCCACAATAATTCAGACAGAAAAAAAGAACATGTTAGTAATTCACACGTGGTGAAACCTTCAAAAATTTTGGCTTCAAGATAAACACTGTATAATCATTCCTATCTCATTTTCTCTCAATTTATGTGTCTGTCTCTTTTTATTGTCACTTTTTCGTTTCATCGACTATCAAATCACAACGATGCCAAAGAAGTTCCCTTCAATAATTTTTTTATGTGAAGTGGTATCATATATAATAATATCTTAAATGTTATAAAATGTCCTAAAATTTCAAAAACCAATACATTTTAATAATGTTAAAGTGTCCAATATAGCCATCACTTGTCCCACATAAGACGCCTGAGTAAATAAATTACTTTCAATATAATTGTGTCTAGGTACACAAAAATCTGAATAACAATCCAACGATTGCCTATAAACTAGATGAGATATCTAAAAAAAAACTCATCTCCCTCAGATTAAACTTAAATATTGAATAACTTAAGTACCGACGGTCCTATCATCCAGATTTCCAATATCAGATCTTTGCCGGCTAAGAAATGATATTATTCAATCTCCAGAAGAAAAAGTTTTAAATGGAACTTATCGAAAAGCGTTGGAGCCTCTTTTCTATTTTGATGAATTTGATTTTG
This sequence comes from Lycophotia porphyrea, assembly GCA_950005105.1. Classification (NCBI taxonomy): domain Eukaryota; kingdom Metazoa; phylum Arthropoda; class Insecta; order Lepidoptera; family Noctuidae; genus Lycophotia; species Lycophotia porphyrea. The sequence goes on from OX465392.1 coordinate 2,760,185, forward strand.
GAAAATGAGTCAGCAAAAAAAAAAAATTGTAGTTTTTGCGCAATAGAATTGAATAAACAGATTTTAATTCAGATACATAGCTACATAATATTAGTAAATTGTGAAATTTAAAAAAAGAAACGTATTGCGATACGTTTTTCTTCTTATCTTTTATTACACACTGTGATGATTCCATTGATTAAAAATTCTTTTTATATTGTTTTTTGTTTTCAGGGTTGAAACAATATAAATTTATACTTATTTCACACGCATACAACAACACCTACCTACCTACATATTTAACATCACGCCTGAAATCCCCGCAGGGTGAGGCACCTAATAGTACACCCACACTTAGCCGGTTCCATGTAGTAGGGGGCGAGCCTATTGCCATCAACCAGGCAAATCGATGGCTGCTACTGAGAAATTCCTCAATTCATTAAAGTTCGGGCAAATTGCCCGACCCGTGAGTCGACCCAGGACCTCATCACCACTAGACCAACCAGATAGTACAAATACCTATTTTTACCTGGTTTATTGTTTTACAGTAAACTTAGTACCTACATGAATATACGTCCCCTTAATTTGGTATTGTATGTACTGTCATACATGACCATAATTATATATATCACTGACCTTTCCTAAGAGGCTTACCACAATCACTCCCTTATCATCTGCCTAGCCTTTTACCATCTATGTTAGGATCGGCTGCCAGTCTAACCGGATGCAGATGAATACCAGTATTTTACATGGAGCTACTGCCTATTTGATCTCCAAAACCCAGTTAATACTGGGTAATACGATACTACATTCACTCCCTCTCATTATTTAATTATGCATTTAAACCATAAACTCACTTGCAAATGAATCAAGATTTGTTAATTTTGATTGAAAAAAAATATATAATAATTTTATTGTTCTGTTGAACAATTAAATTAATTATTCAGTCATAATATCAATAATAGCCCACAATCTATCGGAAGAAAATCAAGAAGTTACGTGCGGTACGTTAACTGTCGTGCATACACGTAATTTGATGCAAGAAACGATTGTACACTAAGCTGTTGTATAGCCACTAGCATTTGTAAGCCTAGGCACTATTGCATTGCCATTTGTAGGCACGCCAGTTGATTGGATCGTGTACTGGCGAGCATTTAGATGTTCAACAGTCGGTCAATCTGATCAGTTATGTGAGAGGATGGTGTTTGTTGTTTGCCTACTAGATGTTGCTGTATTAACTCAATCTAAGTCATAACACCAATTCAAAACCCAACATAGTCATAGTAATTTTACACCGGACCACAATAGGGAGACATTACGTAAACGCACGCGTTCCCGGTTAAATTCATCAATGCCCAGATTGAATAATCGTGCCGGTCACCTGCCAATTACCCCAACCAGTTCGGACGCAATTTATTGTGAAAGCCTACGGCACATCTATTATACGCCTCTTTTTCCAATATGAAGCATTTTACGCTTCAATGAAGCTCCGGGCACGTTTAATTTCAGTGTTGAATTTTTCCGGCGAAAATATATTGAAAGGGGAGTGATGGAAGACTGACTTAGAAACGAGTAATCGTGTAAATAAATGTACGAAGGTATTTATAAAGGAATTACGTTGTAAGTAAATGGTTGATTATTTTATTTGATAGATCTACTTTATACTTTATTTTATACGAAGAGAGACTGGCGAAGCGCATCTTCTATTTTGAACTCCAGTAAGAAAAACGAAACGTGATTGTCAGTTTTAATGTTTCAAAATTTTCAAAATAGACACTTAAAAAAATGCGAAATTGACCCCTTAGTGTGGGAAAAGTAGGCACAAAATCAGCCTGAGTGGAGACGTCGTGTATGGGTAGATTTAAAACGTGATGACCTCAAAGCTAGACCACCTACATAACCGCTATACCCTACAATTTCGTCAATGGTGTTTTGACATATATGTCCGCTCTGTGCTCGGAGTTTTTCGGCTACAGTTGAATTTGCTAGCCACTTGAGAGCATATGAAAGAGCAGTACACCAAAGCTCTCGACAACCACCCTAGAAAGCCATCGAATGCAGTCGTGAATGCTTCTATCAAGGTTATAAAACTATCTTGTCTTATGATTCTATTTTTGTGCGCAAAACATTACAAGCAGCTTATTCTCGATGCCATTGGGTAAACGAGAACCTGCTAAATTAAGCTCACAAACTTTTTGCAAAGAGTGAAACAGAGTAGGTACAATCCTATGGTTAGTCTCATAAAATGTTTTAGTCACGTCTTACGGCACCCACGGGAAGGCAGCGAGTTAGCGTGCTTCAGACGGGCACGGAGAAACCCCTAACTACCCTCCGGTAATATAACATCCAATATAAGAAACCCTTATACGATGAAGGAAAAACATGATAGATATTTTTCTAGCGGACGACTGCTTATGAGATCCTCCTTATATTATTAGTTTCCCATATTCGGCTCTAGGGGCCAAAATTGAATCTTATACGGCAACTTTGCCTCGATCGATTTCAAACTTTAGAGGGCGAAAACTATCGGGAACTTTGTGATATTCACCATAGTTTGCATAAATAATAACTGTTTGTATACAACACTTCCTGAATCAGTATTGAACAAAACTGATATTGACATCAAACGGGAGGCCTTAAATTGGATTGAAATGAAAAAAAAATACGCAGTGATTTCAGTATGAGTTCCTGGTAGAGGATTTTTTGAAATCATAAACCGATTTAGCAGGTAATCGAAACACATCTATCTAACGGACAAAATCAGTAGTTTTTGTTCCCAAAAAAATTTCTTAATCATCACTGTAACTCGTAGAAGATGGTGGGACGAACTGGTAGCCATGGGGAGAGGATTTGCCCAGCAGTATATAGGCAAGCATATTATAAGTTGGGGGATTACATTGATGATAAAAAAGCTTGGCTCAATGCTGGTCCTGCTCCGCAAGCATAGGGGCAAACTAATGTATTACCATGGGAAGTTATTGTGGAAACTGCAGAAGATTGTAATAATATCTTTGCATTGTATAAATTCAATCTCTTAGTATTATATAATTGCATAGCACATGTGTGAGTACTATGTACTGTAAAGCTACCATTTACATTTAGTTATCTTTCATTGACTTGAATTTGCCCTGGTGGGTGGCTGAGAGAATGTCATGCTCACTCAAATATCTCGCTGATGGTGGCGGGTGTGTCGGGTCATATAGCTCCCTTCAATATGGTTGAGCTGAATGGGGCTGATCCATGCGTCATGTTCGTGAACGAGCGCTGTTAGTTGGGACTGGTCATCTCTAGGCTGCCACGGTTTATTTTAACTACTTACTTTGTTATAAATTGTTGATATAATCTTTTACTCTGGAGGCTCTTAACGTGCACGTATTTCTACATCGTTCTCACATATGCATAATCTCAACATGAATGATTTAACCAAGATTTTGTACAATATTTTGATTGAAAAGAGTGTCCATGGAGTTTCTTGCCCATTCTTCTCCATAGAGATCTACGCTTTGGCATGGGCAACTACAGTACTTTCACAAGTTATTATGCCTTGTGTCTGTGACTGTAGCTTAGCCTTATTTGTTTTTGTGACATTCAAAAGTGCCTGTAATGGTCTAATTGAAATAAATGCTTTTGAGTTTTTGAGTTTTGAGTAGGATGACGCAAGCTAACAGTTTTAGTATCAGTATCACTGTAACCGACCCTGTGAAATTCACGTGGTGGATCTTACGGAATGGTGGCGTGTATCTCAGCATTAAGAACGATATAGGCAGACTATAAAGTTGCTATCTGAGTAATAACCTAGTTACCAAACTACTGACTAATATTTTCAACACGACATAAACGTATTGAAACAGCTCAATCATGCTGTCACCACAGAAGAAGAAGACGCCTGAAACAAAGCCGAAAATTTTCAAAACCCTAGTCACCGACAAAAGATAATTCCCCCCACATTCATCTTACGGACTTACTCTAATATTTATCACAGGATTTAACAAAGGAAAATCCCTAGTCACGGATTCACATACTACCGTCGCGTTGATAATGAAGAATAATTATTATTATATGAGAGAAAGTCGTACCGTAAAAGATAATACGAAAAAATTCTACCTGGATTTATCAAAGTTCCGGATAATAATGTTTCGTGGCTGGTTGGACGAGCGAACGAATTTGTTGCCTCTTCTTTTCAATTTCGCGGTGTTTTTGACTTTCATTTTCAGTTGTGATTGTTTTATTTTTGAGAAATGGCTGGAATATTCGGTGATGAATAATTTCGTACTGACTGCCTCGTTGGTCGAATGGTCACAAGCGCGACTAATGAGTATGAGGTCCTGGGTTTGATTCCCAGGTCGGGCAAAATGCTATTGGGTTTTTCCATCACGAATTTCTCAGTAGCAGCCACGGAGTCTAGATTTGTGACCGGTTGATGGCAATAGGCTCGCCCCCTATTACATGGGACTTAAAAAAACATATCAGGCGAAATGTGGGTGTACTATTAGGTACACTTCTGCCTAACTCTACGGGGATTATAGGCGTGATGTTATGTTATGTTATGAATAATTTCGTTTTAAGTTTTTCTGTTGTTGACAACTTATATTTTGTCCGGCCAGTACGTAGTAGTCAGGACCTGTCGCTTGCATCATGTTTTAAAGCGTCCAGGGAGACGCTTACATTTTATGATGGGGGTCCAAGCCCACACTGTGTTTGTTTCTTAGGTAGTGGTCCCATAAAAAGGTGTTTTAAGTAAAAGAGGATTAATAGTTAGGTTAGGACGAGTCACGATTAATCATCCAATTTCTCAAATGTCAGTTTACAGAGTCAATTTTTCAAGTGAGAGTAGAAGGCCAAATCCGATAGGTATTCTAAGGTGTCACAAGCTCAATTTTGATAAAAACTAAAATAGAATCATTTGATTTTTGAAAAATCAATATCATATATAATAAGAGCAGCGGTGGCCCAGTGGTAGCGACCCCGACTTACGAACAGTAAGTCGTGGGTTCGAACCCAGGCAGGCGCATTACTTTGTGTAATTTATTTCATCACCACTGCTCTCAAAAACGGTGAAGGAAAACATCGTGAGGAAACCGGCATGTCCTAGAACCAAAAATTCGAAGACATGTGACATCTACCAGTCCGCACTGGGCCCGCGTGGTGGATTATAGCCCATTCCCTCTCAAAGAGAGGAGGCCTGTGTCCCAGCAGTGGGAACATTTATAGGCTGATGATGAGACCAATATCCCTAACCACGAAACGCACTTGTTGATTTAAAAAAAAAACACATACTGGAAAGTCATGACATGCGCATCCAAGCCCACTTGAAAAATTAACCCTGTATAGATGAGATTTATTTTTGTGCTTAGTGTTATCAAAATAAAATAAAAAACTGGCCAAGTGCGAATCGGACTCGCACACAAAGTGTTCCGTACCATAAACCGAAAAAAACACGATTATTGTATGGGCCCCCTTACATTATTAAATAATTTATATTTTTATTATTTGTTGCTATAGCGGCAACAGAAATACATCATCTGTGAAAGTTTCAACTGTCTAGCTATAACGGTTCATGAGATACAGCCTGGTGACAGACAGACAGACGGACAGTGGAGTCTTAGTAATAGGGCCCTGTAGGGTACGGAACCCTGAACATCAAAATCATTATTATATCGAACTTAAGGCCCCATTGCTTTTTCTATTAGTAATTTTGGAGACTTTAGTGCCAAAGTTTTATTTTCCTTTATTCATCTTCGCATAGCAATTAAAAGTAATCTCAGAAAATGTTTTATTTACAGGACTTCTAGAACATAAACCCTCCTATTTAGCTAAATTATGTCTTAATTATGGAATAAGTAGGCATCTATTTTGACGGAGAAATACGTTTACAAAACAAACTTTCTCACAACAAATTAGTGGCAACTGGTTAATTATTTAAAATAGAATATTTCAACATAATAACTAACTTCAAAACTGCGTAGGAAGCGTGGTTAGACACAAGGATATATTAAATTCGTCTCCTACGCGAATACTAATTCCTTTATTAACACATACTGTAATATAACTATTCGGATAGTTCGGTAGAACTTACTTACCTCCTTGTAGTTAATTTCATTACTTTCAAGTAACGCGACTGCGGTATGGACCGTTTTCCTGACAAATAATTTAGAATGGATCTCACCTCTTGAAGTAAAATTTCTTTACGCACGCTTGACTTGAGGAGTAATTTGTTGAATGCGTGACATTACGAGGCAAACAAAAGTTGAAAGCGAAAGAGTTACGTTTTTGAATTTGTCAGACGTTTGTTCGGCATTTGTTTAAGTTTTAGTTCAGTAGTGTGGTCTAGAGCACACTTGTTTATTTTTTTTCTATTTTTGTCAATTTATTTTATTTTTTATTTTATTTATTAAGGGACAAAAAACAGTTACACGTTACAATTTTCATATCAGCTAGTTATTATATATAGACGGTCGCATATCTAAAAAGACCCACTAAAGGAACTATATCGTCATGTGTTGCGTTGCCAGTGATGCCATGCTTGAAAATGAACCAACTGACATGCTTGCACTTACGTATGTGTTCTCTATGGAACTCGGTTTTGCATGAATGTTTGGCATATTATTATTTAAAACTGTCATGCATAACCTGGCGTGTATGGCTACCTAAAGGTATGTAAAATATCCTATTGTCTATGGTTTAGATTTGCCCGATCGTCAACCTCACGTTTCTGTTTGGCTAACATTTGAATAAACACATTAGAATATAGTTTTTTTTTGTGGATTCTTAATTTCCAATATTATGGAACTTTATCACGCAATTTAAATACATGCAGTCTTCACCATTTTTATGCCGTTGTCCAATGCTACTTGGGGTCGGCGCAACACGTTTTTTCCATTCTTCTCTGTCAACCGTCACGCTATCATGTACTCCTATTTTTTTCATATATTTCCTCACACAATCCATCTATAGTTTCCTGCCGTGAGAGATAGTATTTCTGTAACCACTACTTGATTGCTGCCAAGTTGGTAATTGCTACTAGATGTCATCGGACTAAACAAACATGTTACGCTCAACTAAACTGCGAAAACCAACCTCCATCACTCAGAGAGGAAACCTGCATCACAGCAAAGCAGTCTTTATACATGTGGCTGATTATGTGCTCAACCGTCTGCTGAGGTGATTAGAGTTATTTTTCTTTGGCATATTTCTTTTTTGGGACTGTGTTGAGTATTCTTCAAAAAAGATAACGATGAATCAATTTGCCGAGCTTATTGTAAGATAGTGTGGGCAGATAAATCACAGTACTCCAAAATGTAATTACACCGGCTACTCATTATTTAATTACCAAATTATTCATCATGGGAAGTCTCTTAAAATGAGGAATATTAATTTCCCATTTCCAATTTCCCTAGAGAGAATTAGGAACGATTTTCTCCTGCTAAATAATTCAATATTCTAGGGTAGCTATACCCTAGAAGATTGAATTAATTGAATAGTATCCTGTATTTAAGTTCAGTCTAATTATATTTTTCTAATTTTCAAAGTGTACGTACGTACGTGCGTGCGTACGTCAGTTTAGTTTTCAACTCATTAGTTACGAAAAAGTTTAATTAATTATTGATTTCACACGATTCTAAATTATAGTCTTGAAAATTTCAAAATTACGAAAGATTAAGCGAAGTAACTTTTCTTGCTTATAATTACATCGTATTCTCTCGAGAGGAACCGCGGCAAAGAGCAATAGCGCCATAAATTATTCGAGGGGCTGAAATCTGGGCCGGCGCCAATTAGCCCAAGTATTTCGTTGCACTCCTGCTAAAACCCGTCAAAAGTAGAAACTAAATCGATGAGAATTTCCTTTTTAGTTTGGCTAGCTACGATTCCAATTTAGAAAATAACTAGGCCGGAAAGCTGTCTCGAGAATATCGAAACTTGTTGGGTTCACCTGATTGCTAAAAGTTTTGAACCGAAAAATCAACCCTGAGTTTTTTTCCCGACCACGGCCAAACCAAAGGAAATCTTCCTGTGTTTAATTAAAACTGTGAAAATAACATTGGATTCCACTTTGAATACTAGTTTTTACAAGGCCAAGATAATAAAATGAATCCGTAACACCATTTCCCCAGAAATTCCTTCAGAATTCTGGTCCTTCTTTATTGCTGTTGTAAAAAGCTGCCTTTCGCTTCGACACATTTATTCCAATCTGTCACGGCTCATAAAAACGTTGAGAATACTCGTTTACATAGTCGAAAATCGTACAATACGTGTTCACCTTCCGCATATTTAAAACTGAAACGTGATACGAAATTCAACTCTATTTCGATGACGGAAAAAATGGACTCTAGAGTCACCCCGTTCAGATAAAACGTCATTTGGAAGCAGCAATAAAAACTTGTAAAATTGTCAGTCTGGATATTGTCAGATCCAAATGTTCTCGATACACCGAGACACGATTCGATTCGAATAATCGTTCCCTTGGGCAGATCCGTCATCAATATTTCAAGGGGTATCGAATGTGAGCTCCCGATTTGTTCGTTCCTTCCTTTCCTCGAATGTGTGGAACTGATTGGTTTGCGCTTCCACTCATTTGAGTAATGGAAACTTCTCGAGAATACTTTTTTTCCTGTAAACTTTATGGAGGAAGTTTTTTCAAAATAATTTAATTTGATAAGACCTCACAAATAAAATATTATGTTTGGCAACAAAACCCAACGCGAAAGTAACATGCTCATAAAAATATGTACATTTCTAGAAATTCAAGACGTACTTTATTACGGCATAAGCTGCTTATCTTACAGAGCAAGCTGCAAAAGACAACTCAGGACATAAGTCAATATAATGTCCGTAAACAGGAACCAGCAACTTGCCCTTATTTATGCTAATCTGCATATCTAGCGGTATAATTGCTGAGCATAACTTGAACTGTTATACTGTTTTTGGATCTTTGCATAGTCTTAAAACTTACGCGTTGCATACTTTGCTGAATTGTTTTATTGGGGTTTATTTAAAGGCCAAAATAAAATTATGTCAAATTATGTGTTTTTAAGTTTTTAGCATATTGGTATTGCATGTTGGGGTTTTCCATCAGGAATTTCTCAGAAGCAGCTACGGAGTCTGGATTTGTGCCCGGTTGATGGCAATAGGCTCGCCCCCTATTACATTGGACTTAAACTTATCTGGTGAAATGTGGATGTACTATTAGGTACATCTCTGCCTTACCCTACGGGGATTATAGGCGTGATGTTATGTTATGTATATAAGTCAGCAATTTCTTGATTTGTATAAGAGAATTACGAATTTTTCTATTTTTTTGTTCGTTCGCTAATTCAATGACGGTAATTAAAGGTTCGATCCGACTTGATCGGATTCTGTGTATAGAATATTGACAGAATAGAGACGTTTGAACGAAGAAAGGGGAGGCTTTTGCCCAACAGACATTCAACAGGCAAACAAAAAAAAAACTTATGTACTAAAATATCTGTCAAAGTCCGGTGTCCATATTTAGTCAATCCGATCCTTTGTGTTTTAAAAATAAAATCTTTTTCATCGTAAACAATTTATTGAGTTCGACATTGTTAAATAAATGATAAATATTTTACTCTCTCATATACTTTGTTATCTCCTACACAAAACAGTAATATCATAACATAATGATAAAACAGTTTTATGAACATAAGAAATATCTCCGACCACAGAGCGTCATGCAGTTGCAGTTCTTTTTAATAAAACTGAAATGGACTTGATTTATACGTGTTTTGTCTGGTTGAAACAAGATGGCGACCGTAATATCTGCATGAAACTGGTTAGATCCGGTTTCCGAGAGCAATTTTTCGCTTTTTCCCACTATCTAGCAGTTTGAAGCAAGCAGTTAGAGAAAGAATGATTTTTATTAAACACCGCTCGTAGTGCAATTTTGTGATATATTATTTTTATTTTACTTTTTATACTATGTTCCGCTTGTGTGGTTTTGTGGGAGACAGTTGCAAAGGATATGAAATCGGATTTGTTTTCCTTTTTTTTAACACGCGCAGTATACACACGCACGTATGTATACGCTTTCCAAACGCCTTCCTCTTATGAAGAATCCGTAAAAAGTTTTAATAAATGAGGACTTAGTACGAAAACCATTTGAAATTATAAAGACGCTATTAAAAAACTCTCAATTGTTATAATTTATTATATACATATATATTATTACTAGTTTATATATCTTAGCATTATGTATTTATATAAGTATGTATTATTATTTACTTATATGTGTAATTATATTTAATATTATAGGTTAAGTTAGGTAAGGCACATAAACGCATTATTCTTGTCCTTTTCTCACACACTTTGTCTACGTTTCTTTTTCATTTCTCCTTTTGCAGGTCTGCTGGCAGAAATTTCTTAAGAAATAAGCAGTACATTTGTACTCATATTTTATAATGTTATTCTCCTGTGTTGTCTACTGTGTGTACATAAATAGTAAAATAAATAAATAAAAAACATAACACTTGTAATCCCCGAATGGTTATGCAAAGGTGTACCCACATTTCGGCGGGTTTTTTCATTTAAATCTCTTTTAATAGAAAGCGAGCCAATTGCCTTCTAACATGCCTTCAAACGATCACATACTACTTCGAGACTGCTATTGAGAAATTCCCCCTGAAACAAACCGACAAAACTGCCCAAAAAAAAAATACAATACGGCAATGGCAAAACCATTTGAACGTATTAATGATCTGATTTTCAGCTCACATTTCGATACCACAAACAAGCAACATGTTTATTATATCCCGTAAAAAAGACCAAATTCCCGTATCGCCTAATTTAAAGCCATAAAGTTTGTCTATTACCAAAAGAAAACTCCTCCTCCTACTTACTTGACAAGTACTTAATGAACTATATGAACTAATAACTCGCTAGATAAAAGGGAAGCTGTTCTACAAAGCAGAACTTTTCAATACCGTGTCGCTACATATTTTAGTGGAAGACGGTAACTTGTCGAACTTATCTCGGTAGGAGATAGTGTGGGGCGAATGTTTTCGTTGATGTCGATAGTTTTTTGTTACGAGAATGAGTTTTTTCGGTACCTTGAATCTTATATATTATCGATTCTTACATAGCTTAAGTAATAAAAATGACAACTTTATTGAATGGCGATTGTTCGTTTATTTGTTTGTCACGTCGTCAAGCCTCAATTATATTTCAATTAAATTTTGGCATTCATATATTTTTATCTCAGTAGGACGATCCCGTGGAATAATTTTACCACCCGAAGCCACGTGCTAAAGCTAGTTTTAAATAATTATCCACTTAAGTCGGTAAATAAGTGGGATACTTATTATTGCTTTGTAGCTTGAATTCATAGAATGATAATTATGATAATTGAACCTTCAAACCAAATAAGTCAACCATGTGTCAATGAATTTGATGAATCAATATTGATTTGGAGTCATTTTAAAAAAAAATTAAAAACAGTTTAAAACTTTTTTACATTACTTACAGAAGAATTAAAACTATACATTTGGCATTTTCATTCCTTCCATTATTTTCTGTTTTTTTTATGAGTTATTACGAGTATTAGATAGTATTCCGTCTAATTTTAGTTGTTGTTTCTTTTTAATTTACTTTAGTGGATCCAATTCTCTGAATTATAAAGTCGATGATTTTGGTGCACGGTAAAACTCTAATGAGTTTATGTTGGCACCTACTTAAATGAATAAAATGTACGTGTACTACTGAATAAATAAATTAATACAAAAAATCAACGTCGCAAAGCTGCCAGTCTTCTGGCAACGTTTGTGTGTGATAGCGATCTGGAGGAGTGCTTTGACGAATATGAGTTCTATTACCATATTTGTTCTTTATACTTATGTTTTGTTAGTTTCTTAAATGTAATATTGTCCTTTTTTGTAAAGATTTAGGATATTTTACTCTATTTCGTTTTACAGACAAATTTATGTCTATGGTAATTCTATTTATAAACATATCTTCATACATAAACTTACGTCTTTTTCCCATGGAGTTAGGCAGAAACCAAAAAACGCCATCCGTCAAGATAACTTTCTTAATTCTATCCCCTAATAACATCAATACGCCGAGTAGTACAGTTTCCAATCAACAACAGAAATGACGTCTTTTTAACCGACATCTATTTCAAGTTTTTTTTTTATACATCGTTGTAATTCTAAGATTTTTACATTTTAGATTTTTACGGACATACACATAATTATTCAAATACAATAATCAAGTGATCATTTCCGATACTTGTTGTTTTTTGTGTGAGTATTTTATTTGGTACTAGCGACCCGCCCCGGCTTCGCACGGGTGCAATGCTGATACTAAATACACTACAGAAAAACTGTGAACGTTGTATATAAAAACATAGCGGCCCGCTCCGGCCTGAACGTACTCTTCTGGCATTCACTGTACTACGACCTATGTTCGAACGACGACGTCTTCCAGACATGACTTTATAATTTCTGTACAAAATGTACAAAATTTACTCAGTTCTATATGTATGATTACCTATGCACAAATTGCCATATTATTAGTATGTGCCGCAGTAAAAAATATCTAAATTCTTACCATTTAGAAACAAAAGATAATCAACAATCATAAAAAACAAAAGATACCTATTCTGTTCAGTTCTTTTTTTTTTTACTGAAATACATCAACTTAAACAACGATTTTAATTAAATTAAAAGTACTTAAAAAATAATTTGCTATTCGTGCGACTAAAAACAAAAGATAATCAACAATCATCAACAACAAAAGATACCTATTCTATTAAGTACTTTTTCTGAACTTACATATCTCACCTTAAATCACGATTTTTGAAAATAATTTCCCTAATATTAAATTGATCTAACTGTAAATTTTAATCAAGATCTCAATAGAAAATTGCAATCCATAAATTATGGTTTTATTTAATCTAATCTTATCTCACCTTATGTAGGTACTTATAATTACTATAAGTGCGATTTAAAAATTAACCTTAGAATAGAATATAATTTATATTTTAAAACTACTATCATACAATTATTTATCGTAACTTACTTATATTGTCGCGCTGAAAAGCACGTTTTTATAATAAACGCGTCCGATCGCTGCTAAATTCAAAGTGCTGTAGGGAAAACCGCGTTTTTTTTTTTTTTTTGTGAAGGGCATCTCGCAGTTCAACCTAGGGAGGTTGTCGACTGCTTAACCGGGCTTTTCTGTGGATGCCTCGAAATTAAGGCCTCCAGCCAGAGCAACTTACAAACTAAACTACAAACTAAGCGACTACGCACTGAGGGCACCCCCTGTGGGGTACGGACCTCGGCTCAGGGCGTCGCTGGGAGAGGACAGCAAAGAGACAGGCTGGATCTGAGTGATATTATTTAGGGGCTGATTTAAGTCTACAGGCTCAGCTGCGCGGGCTGGCTCGAGCAAGGGTCGGGGAGGGCTTGTACCGGGGTTTCGCGACGGGCCTCGTCGGCGAGGACGGAAAGACGGATAACGGCGTCTGTGTTTTGTGAGCGTGCTGGTTTCCCTACTGCTCTCCTGGAGGAGGGTGATGTCGTCGTCGGGGTCAACGAGAGTGTGCCTCGGGCGGCGGATCTGACTAATACGCGAGGGCTCGTATCGGGCGGCCGATGCGATCAGGGGGTTACGGTGCCTAACAGCAGAATCGAAGAAGCGCTTGGCGAGGCGTTTCATGAACTGCTGGATAGTGGGCAATCTTAGATCAATGTGCAGACGATCATTGCGGACATAATAAGGGGCTCCCGTGACTTTACGTAGGAATCGGTTTTGGAGAACTTGCATTTTATAAAGGTACTTTGGCTTGGCGTGAGCGAAAACGACGCACGCGTACGTCATGATGGGACGGATCACCGCGGTATAAAGGCGCAATTTACACCTAAGAGATAGTTTACTTTTTGCCATGAGCAAAAAGTGGAGTCTACCCATCGCGAAGGAAGCGCGGTTACGAGCTTCCGTGATATGGTGTCTGAAGGACAGATGTTGATCGAGAACTACTCCTAGATACTTGGCTTGCTTCTCCCAAGGGATAGGCTTACCGTACATAGTGATCGGGCTGGGGGAGGTGCGATTGTTACCGCGCGACGGTTTCGAGTAAAGAACCGCCTGACTCTTATCGGGATTAACCTCGATTCTCCATTTCCTGAACCAAGCGCCTAGGACGTTGGCTGAGGTTTGGAGGGTTTTGGCGATAGCGTTCTTACAACGACCCGTATAGTAGATGGCCGTGTCGTCTGCAAACAGGGCCAACTGAGCCTTTTTGCTCTTTGGTATGTCGCTCGTGAATAGGGTGAAAATGAGCGGAGAGAGAACGGAGCCTTGCGGGACTCCTGCGCGAATGGGGTGAGGGGAGGAGAGAGCGTCTCCGATGCGATAGCGGAAGGTGCGATCCGACAGAAAGTCTCGTAAGATGAGCACGAGACGATCCGGCACGCCCAGTTGGTACAGCTTGTACAACAAGCCGTTGTGCCAGACTTTGTCGAAGGCTTTCGCTATGTCGAAGTACAAGACACCTGTCATCGCTCCGCGCTGGAAGCCAGCGCTCAAATGTTCGACGATGCGGTGAACCTGCTGAATGCATGAGTGTTCGGTCCTGAAGCCGAATTGCTCGTTAGGAATGAGGCTCTTAGCTACGGCGTAATCTTTGAGTCGCTTATAAATAAGCCTCTCGTAGATTTTGCCGAGTGCGTTCAGGAGACTGATAGGACGATAGCTGGAGGGCTCCGCCTTGGGTTTGCCGGGTTTCGGGATACCGATAACAGTGGCCTCTTTCCATATTTGGGGGAAGAAATTGTTACTCAGGGCGCCATTGAAGATGGCCGCCAATAAAACTATGAGTTGACTGGGGAGAATTTTGAGTACCTTGTTAGTGATACCGTCGGAGCCTGGTGCTTTCCGTGGTCGAAGCTTTTTAATGATGTCGTGCACTTCGTCTGGTGAGACTTCAGGCAGAGGATCATCGGGGTCTTCGACGGGAGGGATGGCAGCCCTACGTTCGACTTCAGCGTTCACCATCTCGAGGTGAGCTCTGTCTACTGGTTGAGAGCTAGGAGAGCACTGAGTTTCTAAACTGTCGGCTAGGCATTCGGCTTTTTCAGAGTCGTCAAAAGCGACGCTCTTGTCTGGTCGGATGAGAGGAGGCATCGAAGCCTGATCGGTGGCACGCATCTTTCTTTGCAATTGCCAGAAAGCGAGGTGGGTGGGCTCGAGTTCACTTATGTCCTTCTCCCATTGGGCGGAGCGATGCTCACTGATGCGCTTCTTTACAGCAAGCTGCAAGTAGCGCATGTGGGTCTTATTCGCGTCGCAGGGAAAAGAGCTGTAGGCACGGATGGCCGCGTTCTTCTCGTTTATCAGTTCACGTACGTCATCGGGAAGACGCCAGCGATGATCACTCATGACTGGGACTTCTCGTGAACAATCCTTCAGCACGGATTGGATGTGTTCTGTAAACGAGTCGATGGCGGCCGTCGTGTCAGCAATTGAGACAATGTGATTGGGGATAGTATCCAGGTGAGGCGACGAGAGGCACTTCAGCTTTTCGCTGACTTTCCTCCAGTCGGTGATCACTTGGGTAGGCGGGGGCTGGCTGGGGTCTGAGGGACCTGAGCGAGGAGTTAAGTGCATGAGCACTGGACGGTGATCGGAGTTGAGCTCATGGAGCGTTTCGATCGAATGCAACTTGAGGTTGACATTCTTGAGAAGCGCTATGTCTAGGACATCTGCGCGAAGATTGGGATCGTGGGGATAATGAGTGTGCTCCATAGGAGCGATAGGGTCAAAGATGAGAGAGTTCGCTAGGTTGAACACGAGTCGCCCTCTAGGAGAGGTCAACGTGCTGTTCCAGGCTGGGTGTTTGGCATTGAGATCTCCCGCTAAGATAACGGAGTCACTCAGACCGAAGAGGACGGTGAGGTCCTTGGTGAGTGGGATGTGCTCCTCGGTCGAGCCACCGGGAGGAATGTAAGCCGAAATGATGGTGATCGGCGAGTGACCGGACATGCCGAGCCGACAGATGGAAACCTCAAGAAGAGACTCTAACGGGGGGGGAGGGAAAACCGCGGCCTCAGACGCGCTATTTATAGGCACGCTCTTGCCGCACCGGGCGGCCGGCCGGTACCGCCGCAAACGCTACGTCCCGCAATTTTTAAATCTGTAATATCATATAAAGGCCATATAGATCTATATTAAATGAACAATGTATTCAAGGTATTTAATTGGTTAAGGATTAATGCTGTATTGGTTAAAATCGCTTCGAAAATTAGCCATTATTTGTCGTAAAAAGTAAATGACAAAAAAAAGTTATTGTGGGTTATCCATAAGAGATAGACATATACCATCACGGACTTTTCTGTAGACCTTTTCAATGTGTACAATACTTAGTACATTATTTTGATAAAACTCGTAGGGTTCAGCCTGCGTTTGCAATGTAAGCGGAAAAAATGTAATTATTTACGACATCACATTAGAAACCTCAAAAATAACAGTACTTCTCCACTATTTAATGGATGTTATTATACATATAAACCTTCCTCTTGAATCACTCTATCTATTAAAAAAAATCCGTTGCGTAGTTTCAAAGATTTAAGCATACAAAGGGACATAGGGACAGAGAAAGCGACTTTGTTTTATACTATGTAGTGATTGATTTCACTTTCATCGATATCATGTCAACAAAGTATCGACATCGTTCTATCACACCCCTCAGCCGCCACCTATGTATCTCACCCGTTTAGTACGTACGGAACTTCGGCCCAAATCTTCGGAAATAAACTCTACTTATCCAGAGTGTACTTGAGAACAAAATTTATGTGACAATTTTCGGACCTTTTTCAATCTCTGCTACCAGCCTTTTATATTGAGTCTCATCTATTCATATAGACCCTTGCTGACCCTATAGATACGGTCTGGAGGTACCCCAAAATCAGTATTGGTTATGACGGTTATCGATAAAATCAGGGCTGGTTCTCAATGGTATCGAGATATCGAATCAAATATTAGTATTGATCGCGATGCAGGTCCGAGGGAAGTTCCTCTCTGAAGTTGCGCCGAGTTGTTGGAATAATTTGGACGGGCGATAAAAAGTTCGGTATTTTTAATATTATCTTGATTTCATCATTCACTTTTATAAAACACTCACTAATCTTTTTTTATGAACAAACAAGACCATTTTCACTTTTACTTGAAAATAATCAATGTGTTGACGTAGTTGTGTTTCTGGAATTTAGAGTGTTCACAAATTGTTCAATTCTCTAATTTTGCTATGTATTATTTTTCGATCAAAGACCGCTGATAAAAATCTTTACTCTGAAAAATGGTTTTAAAAATACTTTAAAAAAAATTCAACAGAATGTGGGCTGCAATTCCTTGAAGATATTTTTATACCGAAATATTCACAGGTGTATCGAAGTTTAGCTGAAAGCATTTTTGAAACTCACTTCATTTGAGGGACTGCGAAAAATCCTTACTTCCTTATTTTATTTATTTATTTAATATTATATATGCGAAAGTAAGTTTGTTTGTTTGTAACCTTTTCACGCCTAAACCACTGAACCGATCATCCTCAAATTTTGCATATACGTTGTCAAGTGTACAGAAACGGACATAGGGTACCTTTCATCCCGAAAAAAACGACTGCTCCCGAGGAAAACAACAATAACGTTCTTATGATAAAAAATGGCGACACGTATCTTTCGAATCATGATCCAATTATATTATTACAACAAGCAGAGTACAAACCGAATTTTTTGTCAAATTCTAATTCAACACGACCGAAACCAGCAAAAGCTAATAGATCATAATTTTCTTATCATATCTAGTCAACAAATAAAATAAAAATCATCATTTTAAAAATCTTTACAAAGATTGTAAAGATAAATACAACCAAAGCCAAAGAAAGCAATGGGAGAAGAGTTGTATAAAAAAAGTAATATGAAAACTGTATTATTCAAATCACCAACACGACGTACGCACGACGGCTGATCAAGCTTTATATAACCAGTTTATACGGATCTCTCAATGTACAGAACATATATATAAAGTGAGGCCACGTTATACTGGAGCTTGATGTGATTAAAAGTACAGCTAGCAATACGCATAATTAAGCCAATTGAATCCAAACAAAACAGGAAATAAATGATAATTTAGCTGATATTTTAATTATTCAGATTTTGTAATGAAAACCAATAAATAACTCAGTGATTGGTGAAGTTCAAGATCCCTTTTAGAAAAGAAACATAATTTTTAGGGTTCCGTACCTCAAAAGGTAAAAAAGGAACCCTTATAAGATCACTTTCTTGTCCGTCTGTCTGTCTGTCCGTGTGTCACTAATTATTTTCACAGAAACGGGTGGACCTAGCAAGTTGGAATTTATACCAGATACTGAGGTCTATAGTCCCTATTAGGTGTGTAAAAATAAAGGTCCTGAGTCAACACGATAAAAAGATATAGGCAAATTTAGATTTTCGCGAAAACTTGTACCAGTTTGTCGGAGTTTTTCTTTTACTAGTGCTCTAAAACTTTGCTTTTAACCAAAATTGACAATTGTAGGTCAACCGGAAGTACCCTATCGGTTTTGCGTCGAAAACCAAAATGGCAGTTCCCGTTGATCTAGAATCACGAAATTTGGCAAGAAGAAATGTCTTAATGCACATGTAAAGGGAAAAATCTGAAAACCACAAATATGTAGTTTAATAACAAAATACCTACAAGTTTATACGGAAACCTCGGTGCCCGAGTCCAACTCGCACTTGACGGTTTTTCTTTAAGAAATCAGAAAAAACACCATCAAACGTTACTCTACACTAAAATGACTTTTGTGTTTTCGAAGCTAATCCTTTTTTTTTACGGATTCTTCTCCCGCTCTGGGCAGAGCGGAAGGGAGTGTCAGACTTGTACTGACTAAAACCCATCCATGTTCCTTCCTTGCCCTTTGTGTTGCAGGGCCGCGGTATCTCTTTCGAACAGTCCCGCAGTTCTAACCTAACCCTTGTAGAGTCCAAGGAGGTGGCGCAAACCAACTGCTTTTGCCTCGACTAACATAAATAGCCTTCATATAAAAATAGCCTCATTAGCTAATAAACAGCATTATAAAAAATATATAAAATCTTTTAAAAGGTACTTTTAGATAGCGTGTAAAGAGACCATAAGCCATTAGGTAAGTTACTTCCGCTGAGCACTTTCGTAAGGCAAAAATTAAGAGCGTATACTGATGAAAAAAAACTGTATAAAACAGGATATTTTCAAGATTTTAAATCATGATTATGACTATGATTGACTTTAAGACGATCATAAAGGTTCTTATATGACAATCGTACGGGAAAAAGCTTTGAGTTTCTAAGAATGAAATCGCAAGGGACCGTACCTCTGTATGTTCAAGAAGGTGTCAGTAACGATTTCAGAGTTTCTTTATTCCGAGATGATCCATGATGATGAAAAAAAAACTAGCTAAGTGCGAGTCGGATTCGCGCATAAAGGGGAGCGTCTTTTAATTTTTAGTTTATTTTTTGTAATAGCGGCAACAGAAATACACATTCTGTGAAAATTTCAACTATATCTACCTATTATGGATCGTGAGATATAGCCCTCTGACAGATAGATGGACGGACGGACGGAGGAACAGCGGAGGTAATAAATAAGGTACCACACGATAAGAAGAATTGGCCTATGTACAATTGTTACACTGTTTATCCTATAATTATACAATTACAAGCAACATGAAACAAGCATAGTGTACAATGATACAATAGACACAGCATGCAAAAAAAAACTAAATTAAAACATACAATAATAGTGCAGAAATAACACTTTTAACAACAGGGTAGCTTTCGAAATACAGTAAATACAAAGATGACAGAAAAGGAAAGAAAAAAGTCAATATTATGGTGTTTAGTTTTGGTGGACTTGGCGACGAGGCTTAGTAATAGTTGGTCATCCTTTGGTTACGGAACCCTAACTAACGAGAAAAATAGCCTACCACAAAACATTAGCTAATGGGACGTCGTGAAGATGTTGTGAATTAGCCTACAAGTTCTTTTTTCACAAGTCTAACAAGTGAAGCGAAATGAAAGCACATAGCTTTCAAAAACAATGAATACCCAATCATAATATTTCAAGGTAGCCACTGAAAGAGATGAAATTAATTAAGTAAAGGGGAAACGAATTGTTTTTCGTCCGATGTCACGCCAAAAAAGTGAATTCAGAACTGTTGGTGAATACCAAAACGGAAACAATTTGAAAACACTGTTCCCTTCAATTAATAAATTAGAAGTTGCCAGCATTAAATTAGAGGTTTTCGAATAATTGCGATTGTTACCAACAAGGTGGTTGGACGTGCCGATAAATTGTGGAAACAATTGTTTTTTTTTTACGTTTGTAACTGAAAAGTTTGGGATGAAATGTGTGGTCGGCGAAGAATTTCGTACCCGAGTTTTATTGGACCAGAAATATAACAAATGTAACTGGTCAAGTTAGTTTATCTCATTAAGATGTAGTTTGGGGGTGTGAAGACCAGGGCGTAAAGCTCTTCATCCCCCATAGAAAAGGGATCAGACGGGTGTTGTGTCTGAAGGGGTACTGTTGGCCGACAATTTTAGTCGGGTTTTCCAATATAGTCTTACGAGTAACGCGGATAACTTTACTTGCGAGATGTAGGATTTTGTTGTTTAGTTAGTCTGCTCCGTCATAGATGGCGCTGTAGTACTTTTTGTAGTGCCGCTACAGTAGGTATTTAGTTACTGGGATAAAACTCAACAATAAAAGACTTCATCATTCCCCTGCCCTTATCCCAATTTATTTAAGGACGGCGCAGAATGTCTTCTTCTACTTGTTAAAGTAAAATTACACTGAATAACGGATTAAAGTTACTTATTTGTTGAAGCTAAGAATTAATTTTAAAGTTAACATTATTTCACTGTCTCACACTATGCTGTTAATTAAAAATATCTTCAAAAAGATAGTGGAGGCCTCCTACCAATATATTGATAAGCGCCATCTTGAAAAAGTTTAGGGAACCAAAATATAAAACAGATTGGTAAAGGTTTATGCTGCTTTTCAGCCGCTTGATAAATACAATGTCTTATTCCTGGTAGATGTCACTAATTTGGCAACTTCCTAATGTAATATTGAGTCTTCTCATGTTATAAAATAAAATCATGATAGTTATTTGGGTCACTTGATTCAACCCCATCATAATAGGCTAGTTGACAAGGTCAAAAATAAAATATAAAAATACGTAGAAATAAGGCCACTCATCTTAAAAACTACCATCACCGTACAGAAATTAAATATTGGGGGACAATATAATTGTAAAATTGGATTTACTGATAATAAGTATTACATTTGATCCCAAATAAGTATGACGTCACAACGTGCTATTTCATACAAATCACGTACACATTTTGCGTTTTGACAGTTCATAAAAAAGTAACTATTTTGACTTCCTGTCACATACCCTATTAATGTATGACCAAAACAAGGATTTCCCGAGAGCACATGCATTAAATGAGCGCTATCTAGTCACATTTATGAGAACTATGATATCCGAAGGTTTGCTATCAAGCGCGAGGACCAATTCACATTTGTTCTCGGGCACTAATGCCATCTAGCGGCAGATTTCCAAACTATATCAAGGGGTGGGTCGTTTTACTCCCCCGAAGGCAACGAACCTTCCATATTAAAAAGCTTTGCCTGCTAGTTCGCGTAGTTTCCAAAAGATGCTTCTATTGTCAATTGACTTTAAGATATTTTAGACAAATTAAATAATTTTAAGGTCCTGTATACTCACAATGAGTAACTTTATAATATAATACAAATAATATTAACTGTATAATGCAAATACAGGATACTTTAGACGGATACATTATCATCTGCCTAGCCTTTTCGCAACTATGTTGAGTTCGGCTTCCAGTTTAACCGGATGCAGCTGAATACCTATTTTTATATGGAGCGACTGCATATCTGACTTCCGCAACCCAGTTAGTACTGAGAAATACGATACCTCTTGGTAAGACTGGTTGTCAGACTTTCGGGCCACTGACTACCAGATGACTGTCAAAGATCTACAAATGACAGCCAGTACCAACGGCTTAAAGTGCTTTCCAAGACACGGAGGAAACTCAGTCTATAATGGGTGGTCACCCATCTACGGTTCAACTTAGGCAAGAGTGGCTTAACCTGAAAATCGACACGAGCGGCTTGTACTATTAACTAGGCGGATACATGTTTCTTAATTTATTATCGACCTCAGTAACTTGATCAAGCAAAAGAAAAGTTTTAAACATCATACCGTTCTATTTGTATAGTTTACCTAACAAAATATAACTTAAACTTAATGTCATTACTACTTTTGAACTTTATCGGCAAATCCATATATAACGATCAACCATTCGGACAACAAACCGATGGCCACAATATTTTACACAAATGTCTTCACCAAAAAGTTTAGAGTTGCACTCTAAAGTCACAAACGACTTATTTCCTGCTACTCTCCAACTGATCTCCGCAAACGCTTACCACATTCAAGAAATATATAGCATCAGGAAAGCAAATGTCATTTAGGATATATTTTTCAAGTTTCTTTTTTAGGGTTCTGTACCCAAAGGGTAAAACGGGAACCTATTACAAAGACTCCGCTGTCTGTCTGTCTGTCTGTCTATCACCACGCCTCTCATGAACCGTGATAGCTAGATAGTTGAAATTGGCCAGTTTTGTATACTTTCAGATTTTCTGTCTTTATGCCACGGATAACAATTTTATACAGGGTGTAAACAGACCTTTGACGAAGCCGTCAACCAAGCATTCTGTACATCAAACTAAGTAACTTTACGCAAAAATTTGTGCTGGGAAACGACTTTTTTTTGGGCTGAAAAATCACGTTTTACGGTAGGACTCAATGTAACGCATTCAAAACATTGTGCTGGATGGATTGAATAATAAGGGGGAGGTGTTTAAAATAAAAATGTTACATTAAAAACATGGATTTAAAAAAAGCCTTGTGAAAAAGTTGGAACTTTGACCCCAAATATCTCCGTAACTAGAAGGTTCTCAGGTATGATCTAGAACAAAAAAAAAATGATCGCAATGACGGGGAGAACAAGTGCCTTTCGGCTTCGTTAAGAGTCTGTTTACAGCCTTTATATCTCTTGAAAAAACGTATAAATTCACAGCTATTTACATACATAAAAATATATAAATTCCAGAGACACATGACCGCGCACCAATTTTATCTGGCGTTCGATGTGTCAACACTT
Source organism: Lycophotia porphyrea (assembly GCA_950005105.1). Lineage (NCBI taxonomy): Eukaryota > Metazoa > Arthropoda > Insecta > Lepidoptera > Noctuidae > Lycophotia > Lycophotia porphyrea. Next base: position 2,783,407 of record OX465392.1, read on the forward strand.
GAACGGTGTCCAAGTATACTCAGGTTTGGCACCGAAACACGCGGTTCCATTTCCTCCTGACCTCGTTGGGATCCTGGCAAAGCGGATGATTAGTCGGTTGGGCCACAGAGTTGTTTACGCGCGTTTTGACTTACATTTACTGAAGGGTGGGCAGTGGGCAGTTATTGTGTAAGGTCGTTTGTTGGTAGGTTTTATTTAGTTTCGTGATGTTCGGGGTGGTTACACAGGGGTGGTGTGTAAGGGGAGGCTTCGTTGTCTTGACACTTGTGTTGTTAAGCTACTTACTTGACTACATAGTTTGCATTATACTCAAAGACAGGTGAGGTACATTCGTTTTTACCCGACTGCCAAGGAAGGGCATGTAATATTCTTTATTACCTCATATCTTCCAAACCGCTGGAAATTTTATTAACATATCGTTAGATTCGTCTTGATAACCCAAGTGTTCTTAGATAGGTGACATGAAAAAAAAAAACCAACATGACGACTGTGCTATATGGATATCAAATTAAAGGGCTCATCATGAGGATTTTAAAATAGTATATCATGACCATGTAACTAAGAGGTGTAAAATAAAAAATAAAAATACCCGACTGCTAGTAAATAATCTAGACTAAATCATTCTATCCAATATGGGTCCCAACTGTTGCAGTTTAAATTAAATTGCTTTCAACACTTCTGGACTGGACTTGTTTTTCTCTTTTCAGTTTTTATTTAATTATTACTTATTTTTTACGCAGTCGGGTATTTTTACATAACAACATCACACATTGTAATACTCGAAGGGTTAGACAGAGTTGTACCACGTTGTACCTAGTAGCACTCCTACATCTCCCTAGTTATGTTTTCAGTCCTATGTATTAAGCGCCGAGCCTATTGCCATCAACTGGACACAATTCCAAACTGAAGACTGAGAAAGTTCTTAGGAAAACCCAAAAACACTCACCACGACCTAGGCATCGAACCCAGGAAGGACTTCATGCTCGGCAATAGATGCTTGCGCAAAGGGACCGCATCTAGGACATTTGCGCGAACCCACTTGTGTGAAAAGAAATTTGCGCGCATGGACTTTTGCGCGAACGGACATTTGCGCGCATAGACAATGCGCGAATATTCATTTAAAAAAAAATACGGTTTTTCCTTCATGGGTGTCACGTGATATTCGGTGGCAATGAAAATGAAAACCAAGATGGCGGCGAAGAAAATTTTCGATTTCTCCTACATGGGTGTCGTTTTCGTGATTTTCGGGGTTACTGGTAATGGAAACGAAAATGATTTTGTTTCTTGCTGGCTTTCGTTTCTATTGATTTGTGCAAAATATAAGCAAAAGGCGAATGTCTTCTTCTTTTCGTGTAAATGGTATTTTTGTTAAATCAGTCGGGCCTAGTAAATGGGGATGATTGTAAGGTGAATGTAATTTTATTTTTGTTATCTAACCATACCCAATGTGACATTGGTAGGTACTTTACTGTGCCAATCTAATAATTAATTTCAATCGTATGTAAACGTCGTCGTAATACAGTTTTTCTACGGTAATCTAGTTTTTTCAGCTATTTGAAATGAAATGCAGGCATTCAATGCGAATTCTTCATAATACATTTTAATAGCTTGCTGCAGTTAATGACACCATTCTTTACATAACCAGAGTAAACGTTATTATAATTAATTTAATTATAAAAATAGGAATTTATTCATATTTTTTTTGGATGATACTGATAGTGGTTGTTGCAAACAATTGAACTAACGTGCTAAAGGATAATTGTATTTTCAATTCAAAATACACCTTATACATACTTAATTAACAAAGATAACGAGCACCTTCATAACAATATTTTAACTGTCTTAGTACAGACTAAGTATAATATATTTATACTAAATCCTAGCCAGTCATAATAATGATGTAAATTGGATAAACAGTTCTCGACTCACAAAGACCACTAATACAGACAATGAGAATATAAAAAAAAAACTGTTGTGTTTTAAAATTTAAAAGAAAAAATATATTTGAATTCATCAGCTTTAATCTTTATGCCTACTTTTGACCAAAAAACTACAAAACCTTTGCACAAAGACAGGCTTTTCAGTTTCTTATTCCTCAAGAACTACGTCAAGTGTACTGTTCTCTGATCTTGAAGTAGCTTTTCATATTTTTATTGTTACGTAATAATCACGTCAAGATTTAAAAAGACTCTTCTACATTGGTTTTAAAATTGTTTGAGATTCGCTAGCAATTTGCACATTTGCGTTGAAGAGAAGGTTTTTGGTGCCATTTTTTGATTTATTTTTAAATTAGTACTTCAGGTTATTTTAATTTATAAATGTATCTTATGTATTTAATATTGTAATAATAAATAAAGCAAAAAGAGTAATTTATAAGATAACAAATTACATTAACTAAATTCAGCTTTGCTTCTACGTATTTTTGACACTTTTATCAGTAACTAAACGACAAAAGTCTGACAACCTTCCAAAAGGTACTCGTATCGTATTACCCAGTACTAACAGGGTTTTGGAGGTCAGATAGGCAGTCGCTCCAAGTAAAATACTGGTATTCAGCTGCAATTGGTAAGACTGTAAACAGATAGAAAAAGCTAGGGAGATGATGATTCTAGAACCTAAATCCTTTAGTTAACCCAAAATCAAAATCGAAGTATTTATTTCAAATAAGCCAGTGACATGGCGCATCCACACATGCCGCCGGGTTTGCCGCCGGCTTTCCGGCTGCCTTAAAAAAAGCCGCAGGTAAAAAATGCGCGTGCCGGCGGCCAGGCCGCCGGGTTGGCCGCCAGCCGTGCTGCTCGGCATGTGTGGATGCGCCAACAGGCACTTTTGAATTATCGAAACAAACACAACAATGAAATGTAACTACAGTCCCAGACACAAGGCATAAAAACAGTGAAAGTACCTACTGTAGTTGCCCATTCCAAAACATAGATCTCTATGGAGAAGAACGGGCAAGAAACTCCATAGATACTCTTTTAAATCACAATATTGTTACAGTGGCAATGGAGAGAGCTATGCTCGGAGTTTCCTTGCGTGATCAAATCAGAAATGTGGAATTCCGCAAGAGAACCAAGGTTAACGTCGTAACGGTCAACGTTAACGTAGCCCGAAGAATTGGCCCATTGCTTGCAGAACGCATGGCCGATGGGGCTGTAAAGTTCTGGAGAAAGACGTTGCGTGCGAAGGCCTCCCACTAGATGGACCGATGACCTGGTGAAGGTTGCGGGGATCCGCTGGATGCAAGTCGCACGAGACCGGTCAATGTGGCGATACTTGGGGGAGGCTTATGTCCAGCAGTAGACTCTTTGAGTCTTTCCACTAAAATGATAATGATGATGATGATGGTTACTGTTCTTTAGGATAAGGTTGGTATTTGCTTAGCAGGAATTTGATAATTTAAAATGCGTGTTTGCTTCAAGAGTGTTTAATTGCGACTAACGATGGTGGAGACAAACAGACGTTCATAGATTCTAAACAAATGCATACTATAGCTATAACAGTTACAAAATCTTGGATACATCATTCATGTGGAGATGGTACATTTTGTGAGAACGATGTAGCAAGATGTGCACATTAAAATGTCCATAATATAACTTTTCAACCCGTCCTCCCGTAACACAAAGACCAACAAAGTACCGACGAGACACCCAATTCTTTATAACTACAATCCCTACATCTACATCCACTATGATTAACAGTCTCATTCCTCACCCGGAGAAGTTAATGACGTCATTCTTTGTAACACTATAGCTGGCCAATGTTGAAAACGGCCATAATTTACGGCCGTATCGCCTCAGTCCACTCGCGTTGATCCCGCTAACGTATCGGCCGCTATTCACTCTTACGAGCTCATTTACCATACTAACCGGGTATTCTGATAAGATTTTTTAAAGTAATATTGTTAAAGTTTGTGTAGAACTTTGGTAAGTTTTTATTAGTACAAAATCTACTTTATCCTTGTATAACACAAAGTTGCTTTTCATCTGTGGTATTCTAAACTACGAAATGGATTTTGATGCAGTTTTTACAGTCTTTTTTCCGGTAGGTTTGCATATTTTTACAATAATATTAAACTCTCAAATTCCGGTGTTTTATCAAGTCATAAAACGACGTAGAACGCATGGATGCTTTATATTAAATCGATAAAAAAATATTAATGTTATTAATATACGCACGACGGCTGATCAAGCTATACCAAACCAGTTTATGCGGGTATCTCATTGTACAGAAAATATATACAATTCGAGGCCACGTTATACTGGAAATTGAAAGCTGTTTTGTTTGTTAGTTTGATATACCGCCGTGTGTACCAAACAACTTACAATTTTATTCTGTTCATACCATTAGTTAAAATAAGCATAAAGGAAAGTTAAAATACGTGACGAAAATAGCAAGGATGACGACATCTCAACATGCTCTTTGAGACGACGGACATGCCTTATACATAATCAGCGATCTATTCAACCATAAGGCTAAAAAAAAAGAAAAAAATTTGCCATGCGAGACCGTTCGAAAGAGATACCGCGGCCCTGAAACACAAAGGGCAAGGAAGGAACATGGCTAGGTTTTGGTCAGTACAAGTCTGACACTCCCTTTCGCTCCGCCCAGAGCGAAATCATCAAATGACCCTATCATTTGATGATTTCCCATCCTAAGAAAAAAAGGCTTTACATAAATAATATACCTATATGGTTCTATGTAGTGGATGATGTGCAGTTGTGAAAGCAAAGTTTCTTTTTCGTTTGGATTTCATTTCTGTCCGCTAAGAAATATAATCAGTCTCCTTTAATGCCCCTCCCCCAGCCCTGAGAGCTTTTTTTATTTTGTACTTTACGCTAAACTTTTTCATTTCTAAATTATTGTAAAATTTTGACACCACCTTTGTGGTATTCCCTTATTTTTTAGGAATTTTCTATTAAACAAAGTAAGCAATTATTACCAAGAGTGCTGGTGGAAATGTGGCAGTATCGCCCAAGACCATGAACAGGAAAATAGCAAGTGCAGGAAAGGAAGAGGCTCGCTTGACTCGTTACCGTACCCAAACCACACTTTTCAGCAAGCTTCCTCAACGTTAGGCTGTATCTAATATTAGACTCAAGTTCCAGTAAAATCATAATACATAAAAAAAAACTGTTTTCATGGATTCTCATAACAAAGAAGAAACATAAACCAAACTACTTTATGACAGCAATTTTCATTTTAATATGAGAAAACCACGTACTAAGGGTTAACAATCAGTGGGTCCTAAAACAGAACTAGTGCAGCATTTGTTGGCTTTAACTGTAGTAAGTTGCAGCATGAGGAGAGTAGAGAGCCAGAAGGTGCATCACCTTTACACTTACTGGAAAATAAAACGTATACAGAAATTTATTACACTGAAAAAAAAAGTAGTTGCCTCAATCAAGATTTTGTTTAGATTGACTAAATAACTTGTTTGCATCTGAACCTATCAAGCACAATGATCACAGCTACTACTTTTATTTGATTGAGATTTGAAACGGGATCTTGTTTGGAGTTAACACAAAACCTATTTGCAGCAATCAAGTCAAAAGTAAGTTAGTTGTGTCAATCAAGCATTTTGATTACTTCAACAAAGATTGTCTCTTTTTTAACTCTTCTACAATGATGTCATGTTAAGGGTAATCAAGAAACTTGTTTGAGTGTTCAATCATTTGAACTAGTATTGCTGCAATCATGTCGTGATGATCAACTTAACTAAGATTAATCTAAACAAGATATCGTCAATCAAGCTAAAAAGTCACTGGATTGGCGTGGATTTTTCCAGTGTATATCCTGTAGTTCTAATAATAGTTCAGGTCACTGGTCACTCGAACAACTTGCGACCAACGGATGTCCCTCAAGTTAATGGGGAAAATATACAAGTCCGTGATTAGAGCTGTCGTACTGTATGGATCGGAATGCTGGGATGTGAAAAAGATAGATATAGCGGAGATGAGAATGTTGAGGTGGATGTGTGGAGCGACAAGAATGGATAAAGTAAGGAGCGAGTATATTAGAGGAAGTTTTAAAGTTGCGTCAGTTACAGAAAAGTTGCAAGGGAATCAACCGAGCTAGAGAAATGTTGTAGTATGTGAAATCCTGTTTCTTTTTAGAGGCATCTCGTAGTTCAGCCTATGAGGCTGGCTTCTGCTTAACCTGTCTAATCCTGTGGATGACTTGAAGTTAAGGCCTCCAGCCAGGGGCATAGAACTTAGTTACTAAGCGACCACACGCTAAGGGCATCCCCTGCGGGGTACGAGCCTCGGCTTAGGGCGTCGCTGGGGGGCAGCAAGGGGACAGGCTGGATCTGAGTAAGATTATTTTGGGGCTGTTTTGTTACTAATGGCTCAGTATCGCGGTCTGGTTCTAGCAAGCTTAGCCTAGTTATATTTAACCTATTTTAATAGATTTATAATTAGTCACTTTCCTTTTTATTAACCATACTAGCGACCCGCCCCGGCTTCGCACGGGTGCAATGTTATACATATAAACCTTCCTCTTGAATCATTCTATCTAATAAAAAAACCCACATCAAAATCCGTTGCGCAGTTTTAAAGATCTTAGCATACATAGGGACAGACAGAGCGACTTTATGTTATACTATGTAGTGATATAATATACCTGTAAAACTAACAGGCATCATTTATTCAGTATCCTATCTAAACTAATCGGTGCTGGATGGCGATCCATTAATTTTAAACAATTGAATTGAGGCCAACACTTTAGCGGCAGTGAAGGGTTAATAAACTTTGTAATTTAGAAGCTCCTGGAGTCAGTTTTTCGTTTTATATAATTAACAGTTAAACTAATTATATATTGAAGTTTAGGGTTCAATTAACTTCTGAAACGATTTCCCATGTAATTTGTTTTAGTAAAGGAAATTAAGGAACTTTTGTATTTAGGGAAAGATTTATGTCGAACATTTCGTCAAGGGCGAGAAAACAAGTAAGAATCGTTAAAAAAAGCCTGCTGTTTCCTACAAAATTGCAATGTCTACACGGTGAAAATAAGGTTATGTCCAAAGTTTCCTATCTTATTTAGTAAAGAACGGTTTAGTGGGATTGAAAGGTTAGCTAGATAAAGAGGCAGCGTTCCTTTCGTATTTGGAATAAATAATATGAAGTACGGATTCAATTTTTCACCAATACGTAGATCAAAACTTTATAATAATATTATTAGGTTAAACGTCTTATACCCTTATAAGTTTAGACAAGAAAGTGTCAAAACGGATTCAAAACAAACTCTTTCGTGTAACTTCGTTTCCTGCCGTCACTGTCCAAACTCTCGAGAGAGGAGACCGGACCGAAATGACACCATCTCTACTCGGTGTTCGCAAATTGAAACGGAAGGTGTCCAATAAATTCCACATTCCCCTTCAAGGAATTTGGCCGACAAGTCCCTTTCGTTGTGTATGTGAATATTTTATCAGAGTTATTTTAGCATTCCATGTGGGTACACTATACCTTTTGTTATAGTTCAGTAAAATGTTTGATTAACAAACCTATTCTCCATGTGTTACTTAGAAATGAGTTTTGGAGTAGTTTAATTTACGATAATCTAATAATCTGTGAAAATTTCCAAAAAAAAATAATGAGACCTACATTAAAATTAAACATTTATTTGAAGAGGTGAATTGGGTAGTGAACTCTTATATCTTAAATTAAAAAAAAAAAAAAAAAAAACAAAAAAAAATAGGCCATCTATTTTATTCGGTCTTCTTTAATGCTTCTTTATCGTGTCGTTAGTGCCTAACCTGGTGTCAGAGTTTTATGCCTCCCATGGGCCTCTGGCTGACGTTTTCAAGAAATATCTCTCAGGCATGCTGGTTTCCTCACGATGTTTTCCTTCACGAAGTAAGTGATAATAGTACAATACGCATATTAATCCGAAAAATAAGTTTCTCGAGTTTAACTCGAGACCTATGACTTGACCGTCCGACGGTCACACCAATAGGCCATTGCTATGATAATGAAAAAAACTGGCCAAGTGTGAGTCGGACTCGTGCACGAAGGGTTCCGTACCACCACCATCTATCCAACATTAGAAAAAACGTCAAAAAAATCACGTGTGTTGTATGGGCCCTTAAATATTTATTTTATTTTAATTTAACTATTTATTTTTAACGTTAATATGCAACTTAATATTCTGTAAATATTTCCCCTGTAAATATGAGCCCCCTTATATATTTATTTTATTCTGTTTTTAATATTTGTTATTATAGCGGCAGCAGAAATACATCATCTGAAAAAATCAACTGTTTAGCTATCACGGTTCATGAGATACAGCCTGGTGACAGACGGACAGACAGACGGACGGACAGCGGAGGACAAAAAATACCTTAATTCGTTATACTTCAAACATTTTTCTTAAAAGAAGTAAAAATAAAAAAAGTTTGAAGTATATAGTGTATTGTCTGAATTTCTTGTTTTCAAAATTCTTTTTTTCTGTAATAATTGTAAAAAAAAAACAAGTTTGATAATGCTTATAAGTTATGGAAGAGTGGAGTCTCCTAATACAAGCTTTAGACGCCTAAAAGGAAAGGCCAATCACTATTTTGTAAGAAAAACTTAATAAAAACAATAAATCATTTCATTTTCATTTTCAAACGATGTCACACTGAAACAACTAGATCGAATGCAAACAAGTGAAATAAACACCAAAACCAGTTCAATCTGGTTAACGATTGGCTGTGTGTTTACTAACACCATGTTGTTTACAGTGTTAAAGAGGAAATCATTTTGTCCAGTAATTATGTTGACTTCACTTGATTTTGGATATTATTTGTTTGTGTTTAATAAGTTTCAGTTAACATTTTAACAGGCTGATAATAAATTCTGTTTTTTTTCTGTTAATTATTAGGTATCTGACAGATTCGCTTGTTACTTTGTCTAAGACCTCTTTTTTTGTTTTTTCGGATAGGAAATCATAAAATAACTTCTCCGGCTCTGGGCGGAGCGGAAGGGAGTGTCAGACTTGTACTGACTGAAACCCATCGATGTTCCTTCCTTGCCCTTTGTGTTCCAGGGCCGCGGTATCTCTTTCGAACAGTCCTGCAGCCTGTCTAAGACCTCTGACGTAAAGTCATCTCACCATCACTCATCCGAAGTCTGTTTACCAATTCCAGAATATTCTGAAGTTATTTTTTTTTCAAGAAATATAAGTTTTCAAGAAATATACCAATAAACAACCGATTCAAAATTCGGGGCCCTGTTCACTCATGGAAAACCCAATGGATTTTAGAGAGCACATTAAGCTCCTCATATCATCTGCCTAGCTTTTTCCCAACTATGTTGGGCAGCTTCCAGTCGACCAGTCATACACTTGTATATTAGAATTGTACACGGTGCAACGGCTTATCCGACTTCCACAGCGCAACATGACTGTCTTTTTCTTTACTTACTTACTTACTACGTACGTACTTACTACTTTTATAAAAATACCGTATAAGAGGAAAAGAATATGCAAAAACAAAAATAACCAATTTAAAAATAATAATCTATACTAATATTACAAAGCTGAAGAGTTTGTTTGGTTCAACGCGTTAATCTCAGGAAGGGTCTGAATTGAATAATTATTTTAGTGTTGGATAGCCCATATAACGAGGAAGGCTATATCATATTATGCTACAACTAATAGGACGCATTAATGAAAAATGTTGCAAAAACGGGGAAAATTGTAATTTAATAATAATTTCACGACGACGAAGATCGCCAACAATAGCTAGTTTCATATAAAATACATCGCAACAGTTAATTGGAAGTGTTTCATAGCCTACATAAAAATATAGAAGGGCTATTCTTGTTTTGAATATCATGATGGAATTCATAAAATCGATTCTGAAAATAAAAATGTTCATTGCTGCCATCAAAGTCGTGCCTTGAAACTTATTCTAACAACTGAGCCGACGAGCAGTGGCACTATAAATGGTTTTAAATAATTAAAATAACATTATTAACAACTAGCTTTTGCCCACAGCTTCAATCGCGTTCATTTAGAATTTGACAATCAAAATTGTAATTCAAAATAGGAAAAAAATAATATTATTAATTTCCTGTGGTGTAATGGTTACACCACAGGTTTGAATAGGTTTAAAAATCGAATACCTAAAGAAAAATTGAAAAACATGTTCATTATTCAAATTACTGCAGCAAGACCATACAAAGTTGAGTTATATTTTTAGGTTCAATCGTCATAACGAAATAAACTCACGATATCGATTAGAAACGTGTAATGAAACTAAGAGGTTTTTCATCAAACCACTACCACTGTTCTGGCAGCCTAGTACTCAGTACAACTACACACTAGTTTTATTTAATAAATGAAAATATTTTCTGAGAACAAAAACGTGGCAACCATGATCGGTAACCAGCCAGTGTGCAACATAAAACCAATAATATACTACCGTTTTTTTCTTGGTTTCCGTCAAAACTTTCAATCTTCATCGGGCTTCGTAAATCTATTTTTGAAATTGTATCCAATGATGCTATTTACTTTAATCTGCTTTATGTTCGGATTTTTCAATATATTTCTTGGTCGTCGTACATTTCACGTATATGTAACCTTCGGTGAATATGTATCGAACGTCTTGTTCCCATTGCTCACTAATAACGATTTTATGAATACTTACTTTAGATATCTTCATACTATTGATAGCATTCCTGGTGCAAAGAAAGAATACCGAAGATTAGAAATCTTATTTAATTGTGGCATATGTTTTGCAATCGGATTCAGAGTATGTACTGCACTGACACTTTTCTATAGAGTCTCTGGATTATTTTACATGACTGAGTCGGTGGAAATTTATGTTTTATTTTTCTTATTCTTTGTTAATGATATGGTGAAGCTAGCTATGGCTATGTGCTTTGGTTTGCTATATTATCGTACTAAAGTATTTAGAAGAGCTTTAATGTCAACTCAATTGAACAATTCGCTTCGGAATAGATATGCTGTAAACAAGTTAATTCTAATGTACGAGACGATTATCGACACTTTTAAGGATCTTGGGCGACATTTAAAATTTTTGGTATGTATAAAGTTGAATTGATACATAGAATCTTTTTGTGAACATAATGATAAAATAATTATTTGTTTTTCAGACTTTAGTCAGTTTATTGTGTGCTCTAATGAAAACTATGTACGAGATGTCTGTAAGATTGACATTGATAAAAAAATATGTGAGTTTATTTTACCTTATTCATTATGCACGTCAGTTGGAAGAAAACCACTGGAATCTCGGCTCATTGCAGATTTTCTTGAAACTCCGTCCGCACTTGGTCAGCTCAAGGTTACAGAAGCTCGATTTGTGATCGACTGAACCTACCATTCCGAATAAAACCTTTAATTGCGCAAGCAACATTTAGTTTCGTCATAGGAATTATTTGGTCAGTTACTGGGGCCCCACCTTCAGCCTGACGCAGGTCCTCACCGGACACGGTTGTTTCGGGAGTTTCCTGCACTGAACAGGGTGGGAAGAAACGCCCGGGTGTTATCACTGTGAGGATCGCCCAGAGGACATGGCGGATCACACTGTGGAGGTCTGTCCCGCTTGGGCTGAGCACCGCCGTGTCCTCGTAGCTGCGATCGGCGACGGTGACCTATTGCGTCCGGCCCTGGTTCAATCCATGGTCCGGAGCGAAAAGGAATGGGACGCCGTCACCTCCTTCTGCGAAGCATTTATGCTAGCGAAGGTGGTGGGGGAGCGTGAGACGGAGAGAACCTCCTGTCCCAGCCGCCGCGGGAGACCCCCTCGGCGTTGGGGGTCACGTGGTGGCTTCCGGCCACCGTAGACGCGGACCTGTGGACGGCGAGTATTGGGCTAGCTCGCCATCCGACCGCTTTTTGACGACAGGCCGTGTTGATGGCGCGTTCGTGTTCCACGCGCGCCTCAAAGAGATGTCAGCAAACAGGGAGGGGCCCGCAAGGGGCGATGCCTGCCAGGGCTGCGGGACTATTCGAAAGAGATACCGCGTCCCTGAAACACAAAGGGCAAGGGAGGAACATGGATGGGTTTTAGACAGTACAAGTCTGACACTCCCTTCCGCTCTGCCCAGAGCGGGAGGAGTCATTTGATGATTTCCCATCCGGAAAAAAAAAGATACATTCAGTCAAAAAAGTATCAGGAATGGATGATTTGTTTATGGTTACAAATTCAACTTTTTTTTTTGTTGTTATATTGGCACAACTGTTTTCCGTTTTGGCGCGGAGTTTGAGTTGAATCTGTGTGTATTGCGAATTTCATAATGGACAAAAACATCGAACAAAGAGTTTGTCTTAAATTTTGCATCGCCAATGGAATTTCGTGTTCGGAGTCCCTAAAGGCTTACGGTGAATCGAATTTATCAAAAACACGTGCTTATACACGGCATTGCGGTTGCAATGTGTGGTAGCAGACGTCTTTAGTATATTTCAGTATATTGGTATAATATGAACTGGGTAAGTCTGAAAAAAAACATTATTATGTGTTGCAGGGTACCATAGGCTTAAAAAATTTTGACTGGGTGGTCATTGTTGCAGCACAACCTATGTTTTATTTCTTCATCAGTGCTATAGTTTTTGATTTGACAGCCGATAACATCAGCGATATCAAAACTATTTGTGTTGAGAAAATGACACGTTGCACAAGTACGTATAGTTCATCAGGTTGTAGTAGTTTTTTAAGTCGGTATATCTAACATCTGGTAAGTCGCTTATCGTAGCTGCTTTTTTGGGCTCATAATTGTAAGTGCAACTGTTAAGCGTGGGATCTTGGCTTTGACACCTTGGTTGGCTGAAGTGTTTTTGGGTTTTCCACCAGTATGAATAATAATTAATAATGTTTATTTACATTAATATGATTCCTTTTTTACACGTGAAGTGCTAAATCTAAACTTAGTAGCTTGAGTTTGACGATTGATGGTGCGACACTATTGTATCTTGAAAAGGATTTTAACCAGCTGGTCCTTGATATGTCCTCGGTCATGACGGATTGCTGTCTCATCGGACTTTGATATTTAGGATAATACCCGTTCTGATGCTTTCCTTTTGGGTATGACATATATGTGTATGCTTCTTCCTAGCGTGTGGATGACAGCTCAAATTTAGTGTTGCCCAAACTCGGTCTTGGTCTTGGTCTTGCGAAAATGCAAGAACAAGACCAAGACTGCAAGAGCAAGACCGATTTTGGGCTTTAAACTCGCTAAATCTTTACATTACGTGCTTTGTGTGCGCTTTTATATTTGCAGAAGAAAGTAATTACAGACTGGCGGGAACTGCTAAAGGGAAAAATTAGTCTTGGTCTTGCAGTTTTGGTCTTGTTCTTGCATTTTCACAATACCAAGAATAAGACCGATTTTGGGCAACACTACTCAAATTGAATCAGCCCAAAACTTGGCAACGAGTTTGGTACTTTCACTTTTTGTATATTATGCTATTAAAGCATTATATTGTTATTGAAGTATCAGCATTGACTGATTATTATTTCCTTTATTTATTTAAATTATTTATTTAGGAGTTCAAGATTTTCTCAACTAAACCGAAATTCATTTCTTTCAGATGAGCGTGACCGTTGTGGGCTACAGAATTTGCTGCAACTATTACAGCATCGTCCCCTGCGCTTTTCAATTTTCCGAATTGAACCGCTCAGCGTACATCTCATACTCAGCTGTTTTTCCTTCTTTATCATCAATTGTTTTGCAATTTTGCAGATCAAAACTTATTACACTATACAGAGTGGAGACGCGGTTATCCCACTAAATAATGCGTCATTTATAACATCAATATGATATTATTATGCCGTTTGTTAAAAATTAAAAAATTTCGGTGAATTTTGTTTTCAGAACACTGGTTCCTTTTTTGAATTGGAAAATTGTAGGCTGAATATTATGTTTATTGTAGGCTATGAGCTCTCCTCTTTGTATGGTACGTGTCGATACTATACCCCATTAGACGTTGCCAGAGTTGTTAACATCGGCGCAATTACCATAACAAAAAAAAAATATATACAAAAATGGAAAACAAATGTATTTTTATATTTGTAATTGTGTGCACCTGCGAGGAGCTCGTGGCTAAAACAATAACAGCCGCTCGGGTCGATCTTTAGGTTAAGCCGTGCTTGCCTAGGTTGGTCTGTGGATGGGTGACCACCCATTACATACCGAGTTTCCTCCGTGCCTCGGAAAGCACGTTAAGCCGTTGGTCCCGGCTGTCATTTGAAGATCTTTGACAGTCGTTAAAGTAGTCAGTGGCCTAAAAAGTCTGACAACCAGTCTTACCAAGGGGTATCGTATTTCCCAGTAGTAACTGGGTTGTGGAGGTCAGATAGGCAGTCGCTCCATGTAAAATACTGGTATTCAGCTGCATCCGGTTAGACTGGAAGCCGACCCCAACATAGTTGGGAAAAGGCTAGGCAGATGATGAATTGTGTGTACCTGAAATCTTATCACCTAGCATTTAAATATAGCACTAAACGACATTAAAAAACAAACACTTATTTTCTGTTTTCTTTTCTCCTATAAAACCACTTCTAACATTTTTCTAGGTAGTGTTCAAGTACGTGAGGGTACGAGTCGTAATATTTCTTTATTAGCCCCTCAAAGTGTATACATGTTGGTGCTCATGACTGTACGTCATGAGCACCAACATGTATATACTTTCCTAAATTTAAAAGCATTTCAACCTTTTTCATAAAAATATGAGTTCCAAAATACTATGTTCGCAACAACATAAAATTATAATCCGAACAGGACACATTCTTCTTTCAAAGTATATTGTAGGCAAAACCGTCAGCTTCATCTTTGCTCATGTCTATTTTAATTTTGTTTAAGTAGATAATAATAGATACAATTAAAAAAACTGTAATATCACAACCAATATTTAATAGAAACGAACAAACTGGCGAGGGACAGTAGATATTTATTTACCTCTATTTTTGTCCTCTCCTTCCTTCTACCAAAATAATACTACTAGTGAAACAATAGTAAAAAAACATTGATGTCTAAAATAGATTTTTTATTTTGTAACTGTGATATCGCTTTTAAGTTTTATTTCAACAAAATGGCGGAGCTTGCGATGCGGTTCCGTTTTGTCAGCCACGTACTCACTGTCACGCCGTGACGTCTCTGCTAGCACAAAAGAGATTTCATTACCTACGTACTTTTCGTTGGCTACATTCTTTAATCTCTGTTTAGAATGCAGAATTAGATTTTATATTTTCTTGTGATATTTATGAAGAGTAAAATAATGAAAGTTTTTAAGACTACCGTTTTAATCCGTTTATACGTAACTAACTGACCCACGTAATTTAGTCTGCGTCACATAAGAGAGAGAGAGAGGGTTAGAAAGAGTGGGTCGTAGGCATGCGAGTTTAAAGACTACCGTTTCTAATCTGTTTATGCGTAACTAGCTTACCCACGCAACTTCGTCTGCGTCACATAAGAGAGAGGTTATAGAGAGTGGGTCGTAGGCATGCGAATTTAAAACAAACTACAGTTAACTAGCTGACCCGCGCAACTTCGTCTGCGTCACATAAGAGAGAGGGTTAGAGAGAGTGGGTCGTAGGCATGCGAATTTGAAGACTACCGTTTCTAATCCGTTTATACGTAACTAGCTGACCCACGTAACTTCGCTTGCGTCACATAAGAGAGAGAGAGAGTTAGAGATGGTGGGATCGTAGGCATTCGAGTTTAAAGACTACCGTTTCTAATATGTTTATACGTTACTACCTGACCCGCGCAAATTCGTCTGCGTCACAAAAGAGAGAGAAAGAGAGGGTTAGAAAGAGTGGGTCGTAGACATGCGAATTTAAACACATCCGTTTATACATAACTAGTTGACTCGTGCAACTTCGTCTGCATCACATAAGAGAGAGAGAGAGGGTTAGAGAAAGTGGGTCGTAGGCATGCGAGTTTAAAGACTACCGTTTCTAATCTGTTTATGCGTAACTAGCTGACCCGCGCAACTTCGTCTGCGTCACATAAGAGAGAGAGAGAGGGTTAGAGAGAGTGGGTCGTAGGCATGCGAGTTTAAAGACTACCGTTTCTAATCTGTTTATGCGTAACTAGCTGACCCGCGCAACTTCGTCTGCGTCATATAAGAGAGAGGTTAGAGAGAGTGGGTCGTAGGCATGCGAATTTAAAACAAACTACCGTTTGTAATCTGTTTATGCGTAACTAGCTGACCCGCGCAACTTCGTCTGCGTCACATAAGAGAGAGAGAGGATTAGAGAGAGTGGGTCGTAGGCATGCGAATTTAAAGACTACTATTTCTCATCCGTTTATACGTAATAACGTTTCTAAGAGGGTGTGTTCTGAAAGTTGTCAACGTTGCAAATAGTGGCCAAGTCTAGCAATGGACTACCGTAGGCTGATTATATTGTTTATTTTACCATTGGCATTCAGGTTCTTTGAAACTTGCTAACTTTTTACCACGGCACAGTCTTCAAGTACATAGTTCATGCCTATACGAGGGAGAGAAGTAACTCCTACATAGTTGTACCAAAGTTCAATCCCAAAGTTATGTAGCGGGATATATTATATCGCCATACATAGCAGCCATTGTTCTTCGTTCCTCCTTAGTTCATAGTTAAAAGCACCCTATTGTAACATTGGGCTCGAAATATTTAAGTTTTAACCAAGCTATTGTCAAATGTGACCTTTAGAATTTCATAAGGTAATTTAAATTAAATATGAGGCGCTGGAAACTAGGATTAGTGGTGGGAAAATTATCCCTTTTTCAGTCCTTGCGTACTTATTAGGTTTACTTATTTGAACGACTTGCCGCAGAAACCTAAAAGTATGATTTCTTTAGATCAATTTGCTTGATAAATTCTAGCTCACTGCTGGACATAGGCATCTTGCAAGCTGATCCAGAACACCACCGCCTTTTCATCCAGTCTGACTCACTGGGGTCATCTAAAGATGATTTGCCTTAAAAGACTAAAGCCTTGTTTTTCCTTGCTTTTGTACTACTTTTACACATTAAGTGACAAGTAAGTATAATTTTTGATACTTGTCTTTCGATAAGTCTTGCATGGAAGTGGCTTTATGTTTAAACATGCCATATACAACATAATATGTCAATGTACAGGTAGCATCTTGTCGTCTTCAAGTTCTTTTGTTTATTTTACAGGAAGCCTTGTTCAAAACAAGTAGATATCATAATTTGTTTTTAGTTGTAAAACGGGGTAAGACCGACAAAGTTTATTAACATCACTATGAATATTCCATACAATTGAACGTTTGTAGAACAATACGATGGATTTTATTGTCTTTTGTAAAGGCCTTGTTTTGATGTAAAAATGTTAATTTTAATGATGAAGTCTAATCAAAATAAAATTTGGACTACTCAAAGTTCATAGTTAGATTTTTAGCGATTATAACACTTATCGACGGGACTAGAGCTTGTCAGTATGAACTTTTGAGTCCAAGCAAAGACTGTGAAAAGGCTGCAAAATTCACTTCGTTTCAGTTCGACCGACGCGACGCAACGTGGCTCGTCTCCGCGTCTAACTAATTGTGATCGGTTCAAGCTGAAGCGCGTCGACAGCTATGGTCGCGCACTTACTTATTTTGAAGACAGAAATTGCAAATTAACTGATAAGTACCATAGTTTTTGCTGTCCCGCTAATATCTTTCATTGCTCGCAGAACGGATGGCCGATGGGGCCGTAAAGTTCTGGAGTGGTGACTGCGAACCGGAAGATGTTGCGTTGGAAGACCTCCCACTAGGTAGACCGATGACCTGGTGAAGGTTGCGGGGATCCGCTGGGAACAATGTGACGACACTAAGGTGAGGCCTATGTCCAGCAGTGGATGTCTTTCGGTTGAAATGATGATGATGATGATATTACTTTACATGACTGTACAGAATTCTTAGAATCTCAACTGCTGAAGTACGTATTTTTAAATAGAATTATTAAATTTTAAAAGAAACAAAGAAAATGCATTTATTTGGCACAATAATATAAAACGAACAAAAAAAACTAATATTTAAAATAAGACAGATATTAGTGTGCCTTACGGTTTGGTGGACCGCTGACCTGGTGAAAGTTGCGGGGACCCGCTGGATGCGAGTCGCACGGGACCGGTCAATGTGGCGACACTTGGGGGAGGCCAATGTCCAGCAGTGGACGTCTTTCGGCTGAAATGATGATGATGATGATGAATATCTTTTACCGGCTTCCATTGACTCCTCAATATAAACTTGACTGTTAAGTTACCTGGTAGCTCCTAACACCCATTTTATTTAAAATCTCACAAACAATAAACGATACAACTTCAGTAGATAATACTGCAACAATGCTTGGTTTACATCCCACGGTGCGTGGAACATAGCGGCAGTAGGACGGACTGAGCTCACTGAGCTGGCTTTGTTCTGACAATATACGGGCTTACAATCGGCAGAACATTTCTCTTAGTGATTTGATATAAAATAAGTTCAAAACAGGTCGTCGTGTATTCCAGAGAGCCTAAAGACTAAGAGCTTCAATTAGTGCCTCCGGCCTGTTATGACTTACACAGAAGCGGTCGTTGATAGTCAAGTAACTATTTCTATATACCTTCTAAATGATATAACTAGCAGAAAACTAACTATTGAAACATCAGAGATATCGTCGTTTTAAAAAAACGCGTCAAAATCGGGCGCGGCCACCCACGATGACGACACAGAGAGCCCGATGACGCGCAAGATGGCCGACACAGACGGAGGGATATTAAAAGAGCATCTAACAAAAACTCTGGAACGCAAACTTTCATCATACAATTAGAAGTAACCAGCTAATACACAGAATGAGCTGATCCCACAGACGTTGTCTTGTCTCAATAACACTTACTAACTTTTTGAGCCATTTCCCCATTTTTTTTCCTTCGGAACCTTATTCGAACTATTTATGAGCAACAAAAAATAAAACCAAATCGGTCAACCCGCACTTAAGTAGGTCATTTACACTACCCAAAGGAAATCATCTCATTTTAATAATATAGATTGATAGTATCATATTTTGTACTTTTGGTACACAAATGCCTAATACCTGGTAGAACTACTGGCGTGATCTTAAGTTATGTAATATCATTAAAAGAAAAAAAGTAGAAGTAAATAAATTAAATTGAAAGAATAGAAAACATGCTCGACAGTTTAAAACCTCGTATGTTCCAAAAGTTGTATCAAACGCAGGTGCTCCGAGATAGATACCGCAATAACACTAAAATAAAAGAAAGCTATTGCAGTCTCCTGAACTGACACTGATTCGCTTACACTGCCCTTTACGGTCTTCGCAATAAGAACGGTTATTGTGCTACACGGAGAAAATAATCGTACGCTTTGGGGTCTTTTTATTGTATTCGTAATTTGGTCGATGTCGTTCTCAGTTTTCAATGTAATGTCTCGGAAAATGTTCGTTCTGTTCGGGGCAATAGGTAGGTACCTATTGCTTTCTATGACAACTGTTGGTTTAACTGCAACAGTTTTGTTTTGTTTGAATAACTTACAGCTTTTCGCCATCGGCATTGTAGTCACTATCACTATATATTATAAAACAAAGTCCTCCGCCGCGTCTGTCTGTCTGTTCGCGATAAACTCAAAAACGACTGCATCGATTTTTATAAGTTTTTGTTGTGAGAACGGGTTTCTTCTAGACAAGCGTGCTCTACCTCTGGCGGTATCATCGGGGTACATCAGGCGAGTTGCGGCCAAATGCAAGCCTATTTAATATAAAAATTGAAACTCCCTTAGCAAAAAACCAAAGCGATTTTCTTGTAAAATAACGGTTTCTACTGTTACTAAGAGACTGTAGACTCTTTCGTAATAGTATGACTTGACTTCTAAAATAGAATAGAACGCCCTAAAAACGTAAAACGTTAATCAATACAGAAGGAGAAAAAAAGCTTTGAATTTTATTAGTGTACACATTTCATTGCTCATGACAAATAAATTCTTATGATATAACCATTGTCAAAAAGGAACCACTGTCTAAAAAATAAATTACAACGATACCTGCGTATAAATAGAATATCTTCATCAACAAACGGAACAGAATACAAACCGCCAATTCAAAAGCCACAACATTCGACGTCCGTAGTAACAACGCTTCAAATATCAAAGACAATGATGTCAACCAAAATGTACGCTATACCTGAAGTTTTGTTTTCAAGTGAGCTCATTACGGGCACTCTTTTTGTACGAAAA
Source organism: Lycophotia porphyrea (assembly GCA_950005105.1). Taxonomy (NCBI): domain Eukaryota; kingdom Metazoa; phylum Arthropoda; class Insecta; order Lepidoptera; family Noctuidae; genus Lycophotia; species Lycophotia porphyrea. The sequence continues at coordinate 2,803,566 of OX465392.1, forward strand.
ATCTCATCCCATTCTAAAAACATGAATGCAAAAAACTGGGACAAGTTCTCGGAATAATTTTGTTTAATATTTGGTTACAAGGAGCTCGTGGCTAAATAATAACCCGGCTTAACCCGATCGATCCGAGTGGCTGTTCCACTCGGATCGATCGGGTTTAGCCGTGCTTGCCGATGTTGATCCGTTGATGGGTGACCGCCCATTACAAACCGAGTCTCCTTCGTGCTTCGGAAAGTACGTTAGGTCGTTGGTTTCGGCTGTCATTTATAGACCTATGACAGTCGTTACAGGTAGTTAGTGGCCCGAAAGTCTTAAAACCAGTCTTACCAAGGGTTATCGTATTACCCAGTATTAGCTGGGTTGTGGAGGTCAGACAGGCAGTCGTTTCATGTAAAATACTGGTATTATGCTGCATCAGGTTAGACTGAGAGGCGACCACAAAATAGTTGGGAAAAGGCCAGGCAGATGGTTAGTTTAAGTAGAGAATGAAGTGTACTAATGTACTGAAAGGAGAAAACTTGAAATATTCCTTATGTGATAATATTAAGTAATTGTTTACACACTTTATATTCAGAAGCTAGATAGGATTGAGATGTACCGACTGTTGTACTAAACGTATTTCAATGAGGCGCATATGTAGACCATAACCTCAGTTACATAGTTGAGGACCTGAATTACGTACGTATGTTCCCGTGACCCGAGGAGCTCGTGGCTAAATAATAACAACCGCTCGGGTCGATCTTTAGGTTAAGCCGTGCTTGCCTAGGTTGGTCTGTGGATGGGTGACCACCCATTACATACCGAGTTTCCTCCATGGCTCAGAAAGCACGTAAAGCCGTTGGTCCCGCCTGTCATTTCGCAGATCTTTGACAGTCGTTAGGTAATCAGTGGCCAAAAAAGTCTGTCAACCAGTCTTACCAAGGGGTATCGTATCACGCAGGATCAAAATAGTTGTGGAGGTCAGACAAGCAGTCGCTCCATGTAAAATACTGGTATTCAGCTGCATCCGGTTAGACTGGAAGCCGACCCCAACATAGTTGGGAAAAGGTTAGGCAGATGATGATGTTCCCGTGGCCTACACACTGCCGAAGCCACAGGCATAGCTACTTTTATTACATTTTAACTGATGTTTTAATACGTCTCTGAATAGCTAACAGTAGAATACAAACACGTAATTTGCTTAATTAGTTAAACTAAATCATCAGTTTTCAATACGTCTTGATATTTCACTCTTCAGATCGGCGAGCTTTGTTTTACATTCCTCCCTCCTTAAACACAAGCATTCCAAAAACTCACAATATTTATTCATTTTTAGGCAAAATATCTATTTTGATAAATTTCGCTTAAGAGTAGAACTTGGCAACACACTACCGTGCATCCTATTTGTACTGACAACCCACTAGAAAGCTGTGTTTGAATAAAGCATACTCTGAAACGAGTGCTGTACTTAGCACTTAGCGGAGGCACCTAGTTGATAATACTAGCGAAATGAAACCCTGACGTCAAATCTACGTAATAAGTGAGCCCTCTTAACTGTTAACTCTTTCAGGTTTGGTGGTTAGTTTTCTACTCACTTATTCTCGGTCGTTTAAAAATATTTGATGCGCTTTCGTGCGCATCAAATGCGCTGGACTTTTATGCTTTTTAAAATCATTGCTGACCATGTGTTTCGAGAACCGCCACGGTGGTTAGTAAACTAACCCCCTTATTCCTCAAAAGCCATAAGTCGTGTTCTCGTCAAATATTTTTTTTTTCTTAATAATTAAACCCTAACTAAGCAAAATGTCCAATTGTTTTATTTATAAAGTATCGTATGCACTAGTTATGTCAGTGTGACTATTTTTCAATTTTTCTTCAGGAATTTACCAGGAGCAGTCGGAATTTAAGCGCGATTGATGGCATGTTCGATTGTTCACCCTAATATGAGCCTTAATCGTAACCGGCAAAAAAATGTGGGTGTACTATATTTAAAAAGCCGAAACCTTTCAGAATTACAGTCATGTTAATCAGTGGCGAAGGTTTCATACAACTCGATTCCTACCGGCTTCCCTTTGAAAAATGGCACAGTCAGTATTCTATAGACAAATAATATAATCACATGAAAGACATGTACTCCGGCTTACCTCTTACAAAAAATCAACAAATCAACCCTTCGCTACTGATGTTTATCTTTCATTTCATGATGAAACTTGCAATGAGATTAAAATACAAAGTGTAATTAATAAAACTATAGAAGTAATGTGATATAATCAACATGAATGATGTAACCAACATTTTGTAACTATATTTTGATTTAAAAGAGTGTCCATGGAGTTTCTTGCCCATTTTTCTCCATAGAGATCTACGCTTTGGAATGGGCAACTACAGTACTTTAACAAGTTATTATGCCTTGTTTGCTGTTTTCTTTGTTTTTCTGACATTCAAAAGTGCCTGTAATGGTCTAATTGAAATAAATGCTTTTGAGTTTTGAGTTTTTGAGTTTTCAATAACGTAGTCGTCATTACATCGAATATTACGTTGGAAAAAAGCTGTACTGAGACTGAATTGCAGCTCGAAAGACTACTTAGTTGCACCATGTTCTTTAAAGTGCGTTAAAAACCATCGTATATACAATATAGGAGTTAAAAATATATTCTCTCATAGAGCACTTGTTAAGAATATTCAGCTATTCCTGGGAAACACTGGAATGCTTTTTAGTCGCAAGGTAACGGAATTTGTGGTCTCCCGGACGATGTTATTGGGTGAATAACATGTGGCTAGAACCTTTTGGAAGAAAACCACAAGAATATAAAAGTTGCATTTAAATATCATGATTGGAACGAGGGATAGTATACACTGGTATTTTCTTTTGAAGAAATACTGTAAGTAGGTACGATCGGGAATGGAATTTCTCCTGCTGAATAAATGAGATTTGAGGTGAACGCTAGAGAGGTTTTGATTGAGTTCTCGTATTTGCGTAAAGGACAAACTATTGATCTTAGTGGTTAGTGAATCTAGTTTCATCTGTATAATCAAATCATAACAGTCCTACTAATATTATTAACTAATATTATAAAACTTAAAGTTTGTGTGGATGGATGGATGGATGTTTGATACTCTTTCACGCAAAAACTGCTGACCGGGTTTGGATGAAATTTGGCCCACAGATAATTATAACCTGGATTAACACGTAAAATACTTTTTATTTCGGTAGTAAGATCCCGTGGGACATTACTGAACTCCACGTCGTCGAAGCCGCGGGCATAAGCTAGTTCATTAATAAAATGTATAGAATACTAGCATTTACCCGCGGCTTCGCTCGCATTAATTTAGAATTGGACAATCAATTTGGGTTGTACTCTGCTTGTAATAATATTATTCAATCATGGTTTGGAAGACACGTGGCGCCATCTATTATCATAAGAACGTCATTGTTGTTTTACAGTACTTTTTTTCGGAATGAAAGGTACCCTATGTCCGTTTCTGTATACCTGACAACGTAAATGGAAAATTTCAGGAATTTCGGTTCAGTGGCTTAGACGTGAAAAGGTAACAAACAAAGTTACTTTCGCATTTATGATATCATTAAAAGTACATATAATTACATACAATTGATTACATATCATTTCTACTTTGAATTCTTTTCAAAACGAGAATTTCAATATAGTAAAAAAGCCACTGAATAATAATAATTTTAATGTTGTATCAGCCCATGGCTTAATTGCCAAGAGCCTCGACCAATACCTGAGGAGGCTCTCGTTAGGCAGCTGGATCAAGGGCTTGATTCAGAAAGCGGTACTCCTAGACACGGCTCGTATTGTTAGGAGGTTCCTCTCTCTGGAGCCCTGACTACCGGTAGCTTGGACCCTGTTCCAGGTACCGGTGGGCTACTTTTTTATATTTTTAAATGTTTTTTTTTATACAATTTTTGTAACTTAAATGTTTAAAAATGTAAATAATAAGGTAAGAATAAAGAATAAAGAAATAATAATGTTTCAGAATTCATATAAGAATACAAAAAGCAAACTTTCTACTACCTCACACTGCTTCCCACTTAAACTTTAAAGGGGACACTTTAGACGCGTCGAGTATTATTAGAGCCGAGCAATATCACAGCAGAATCTAACGTGATTTAAAATTCATTTGGTATTACCTTCCGGACACCCTCTCTCCCCTAACTACCATCTAATCACGTGGTTTGAGTATGAGCACATCAAGTGGCTTTTTCAACATCAAAGTCAACGCCTCTGCTTACCCCAGGCTATAGGGGGCCAAGAAAATTATTTATTAGTTGTCAAAAGAGGAATTTGTTGGCTTCCGATACACCATTATTCTCGAAAATTCTGTCTTCAGAAACATAATCCCTTTGAAGGGCTAAAATAAAAATGGCTTCGAGACTTCCTTAATTAAAGGTTTGAGAGGCGCTTTGATGTTCGCACGCGGTTGGTAAAAATTTGGAGCGGAGTTGGTTAATGTGTGGTGTTCTGAAAACAGGAGTTTGGTTTGTGGTAGTGTTAGATATTAATAGCAACGAATTATTATTTTGCCGTTTGATATTATATTATTATGATGTTCTCGTTTTTTTCATTCACAACTTTTGACTCGTTATACACTGCTTTTAAAAATAACAATAATGATGTCTGACACATTATTTGTATAGACACAACCTCGTTGATACGATTATCCACAAGCAACTTGCTTTGAAGTAAAACCTTGTGGAATCAGAAGTGCCATACTATGAGAATGTGCCCGACCCAGTTTTGAGGACAGCAGTCATTGTGCCGATAGTCGTGTCGGCCAATGGCTTAATAGCCAATAGCCTCGATCAATATCTGAGGAGGCTCTCGCTGGGCAGCTTGATCAAGGGTTTGATTCAGAAAGCTGTACTTCTGGACATGGTGCGTATTGGTAGGAGGTTCCTCTCTCAAGAGCCCTGACCACCTAAAATGCTAACAATTTTCTCGATGCCGGTGGAGTACTATTTTCTATATTTTAAATGTTTTTTTTAGTAAAAGTATTGAAAATGTAAATAATATGTTAGAAAAATTAATACAGGAAAAAAAATGATGTCTGCCTAAGATTGTGCTTATGAATGTTGTTTTCCTTGAGGCCCATACTTTAATTTCCCGTTTGTGTCATAAATCGCTTTTTAAAATAACAATAATGATGTTAGCCTGAGTTTCAAAGAATCATCAACACGAAGTAGGAGAAGATACACAGCAACGTTTGCTCAATAAACATAAAATAGTTCAGGAGCTCAATCAAACATTTTTTTTTTGGTCGTAATAATCATTTAATTCATTAACTTTAAATCAGTGGTAATATCTTAGTATTAATAATTTTGCGTAGGGGAGCACTTCTCTCAGACGACGGTTGCAGCTGAATCGTATGCACAGTTCTGTTGTCTTTATTGATGAAATTGATCTCCACTCTGGATATTTTACGAGGTAAAGTTTCAGCAGGTTTCTCTTTCATGTAGAATGCCAGAGGCAGGCCAGATGCTGAGCGGACTGGAATAAACAAATTAATATTGTAATTTCTTACCTAAATGGGTAGAAACGATAGGGCTAATACAATAGGGCTACAATTGCTTTACCCCTTTTGATAAAACTCTTGAAGAGTTAAAAGAGTTTTAAGATTTGGTATTATTTATTGGGGCAACTGTACCGAAAGAGAGAGTTTTAAAGCCAAAAAACGCTGCTTAGGAGCAATATTTGGCCTGAAAGTTACAGACAGTTGTGTTCCAATCTTTAAAATTAATCATTTATTGACATTTCCGTGTATTTACATTTTAGAAATTGTTATGTAATCGTCAGCTATTTTTAACATTATCGGAAAGCAGATACCGAGATGGAAATTTGCGATCTCAATACCAAATTCTCCATATTTGTTACGCACAGGTGGTTATAGAACTGCTTTGTTGAGGAAGAGTGTTTTTGGTATGGCACTGGCTATTTTTAACCACCTTCCTAATTCTATAAAAGAGGAAGCGGTAAAAATGTCCAAAAAGAAGCTTCATCATCAGCCTTTTTTAATGTTCCCACTGCTGGGACACAGGCCTCCTCTCTATGAGAGGGAATGGGCTATAATCTACCACGCGGGCCCCTTCAAAAAGAAGCTTACTGAACTTCTATTAATTAAATGTTATTACTCCATTTCGGATTTTCTAAATGATAAATTTTAGTTGTGTGCCAATGTTTGATGATGAACTGCATCAATGTATGCATGCCAAAATGGTAGAATGTACAAAGACTTCATCATATTATTGTAACCACCTTATCGCCTACATTCTGAGCAAATAAATAAATATTCTATTCTATTCTAAATGGTTTTAACCGCAGTAGAGTTTCAATGTACAGACGCCAGCACATCAAGCTACCCGAAACTGTCAATTTTTCCCAATCTACCTTGAACCTAATGCTTTAGCGATAAAGTTCAAAATCTATTATAGAAATTTGACAGATTGTAGTAGCTTGATGTGCTGGCATCTGTACCGACATTGAAACTCCGCTGAGGTTTGAACAACTAAGCTCTCTTATTACACATCTCACACATCATCAGCCTATAATGTTCCCACTGCGGGGACACACGCCTCCTCTCTATGAGAGGGAATGGTCTATAATCCACCACGCGGGCCCAGTGCGGATTGGTAGATGTTGTTTTCGAATTTTTGGTTCTGGGACATGCCGGTTTCCTCACGATGTTTTCCTTCATCGTTTTTTAGAGCAGTGGTGATGAAATAAAATACACAAAGTAATGCCGCTTGCCTGGATTCGAACCCACGATTTACTGTTCGTAAGTCGGGGTCGCTTACCACTGGGCACCGCTGCTCTCTTTATTAACCTTAACGCAATTCTGAAAAAAAACGACTTCAGTAGCGACTTAGGAGACCTCGACATGCGAATTCTTATAATGATCGCGTATAATTTTTTTAGTAGAATTCACAATACTTGAATAAATAAAACTGTATACATACCTGGTCTTGCCTTGAACCTGTTCATAATATTTGTGACCTCACTGGATAAGATATTGATCATAGTTTTATTTCCAAACCAAATATCCAATGGGCTGCTATCTTTACCTGTACGTGTATCTTTAATGTTTGGCCTTTGCGAATCACATCGTAAAATAACCACAGTGATGATGAAAACTAAAATAATTCTATTATTATTTGACACAACCATACTTGCTTGACTTCAATTGAATTCTAACCAGATCTAGCTGAAAATTTAAATGAAATATATATTTTTTTGTGTAAATATTTAATGTTTCTACCGACAAAACAAATCAGTCTATGTTTCTACGGGAAGTAAACATTGTAATGTTTTGAAAACAAAACAAAAGTAACTATATTGTTTACGGAATTACAATTTCTTTTGACGACACATTCATTCATTACTATTTGCACCGTGGTACGAGAGCGATACTCGCGCCAGAAATAAAATGTGTATTCTCTAGTTCCGTCGTGTTGTGTTATATAATAAATAATGTACTGCGACAAACAGTTCACAGTCAACCACGCGATGGTGACAATCAAGGGGATATTAAAAATTAATAGTGTAAGTACAAAAACATGTTTTAATAGTGTATTATGAAAAGTTGAAAGTTTATAGTGCATGAACTCAAACTCAAACTCAAAGTTAATATGAGTGTTGGTTTCTGATGCAGATATAATTATCAAGTAGCAGGTTCATCGTCATCATCATCATTTCAGCCCGTTGCTGTCCACTGCTGAACATAGGCCTCCCCAATCGATATCCAACGTGTCCGGTCCAATGGCACCTGCATCCAGCGACTCGCTGCAGTTTTTACAAGGTCGTCCATCTGGCAGGTGGCCGTCCCACGCTGCGCATTCCAATGCGTGGTCTCCACTCCAGTATCTGTCTGCCCCATCGGCCGTCCGATCTTCGCGCTATGTGGCCTGCCCATTGCCACTTTAGCTTGCTTATCCGCTGGGCTATGTCGATGAACTTGGTTCGTCTACGGATTTCCTCTTTTCTGATTGTATCACGTAGAGGAACGCCGAGCATAGCCCTCTCCATGGCCCGCTGAGCGACTTTGTGCTTCTGTATTAGACCTATTACGCGAGACCACATAGTGTGTAGTAATAACATGTTACTTAGAGGTAATTATGATGATTTAGTTTCTTCTTTTAACTTGCGTCTGAAGTAGCTATAAACTATTTATTTTTCGCGTTTAGCTTTAAAATTGTTAAAAGAAATAAGATAGCAATTTATTGTTATAATGGCGACGGTACAAAATAGGTTCCCGGTTCTTAAGAAAACCCAGCTCTTATGCTTGTAAAAACCTCAAGTCGAACTGACTAAATGCAGGTGTAGTTACTATTAGGTACACCACTACCTAACACTTCAGGGATTACAAGCGTGATATTATTTCCGAGTTAATCTTATAACAAAAGGTGTTCATGTGTTTTACTTCACGATGACTATTATTAGTCTTCTTCTGCCTAGCTTTTCCCAACTATGTTGAGGTCGGCTTCCAGTCTAACCGGATGCAGCTGAATACCAGTATTTTACATGGAGCGACTGCCTATCTGACCTCCACAACCCAGTTAGTACTGGGTAATACGATACCCCTTGGTAAGACTGGTTGTCAGACTTTTTTGGGCCGCTGACTACCTAACGACTGTCAAAGATCTTCAAATGACAGCCGGAACCAACGGCTTAACGTGCTTTCCGAGGCACGGAGGAATCTCGGTATCCCACCCACCCATCCACAGACCAAACTAGGCAAGCACGGCTTAACCTAAAGATCGACCCGAGCGGTTGTTATTATTTAGCCACGAGCTCCTCTGATGACTATTATTAGTACACCCATAATATTCAAGACTGTCTAAGGCGACATGGTGCCATATTAGTATCTTCACCACTCCTATTATTTTAGTAGTTAAATCAGGGGCGTAGCTACCGCCGTATCTGCCGTATCAATTACACGGGGCCCCCGAGCCACGGGGGCCCCCGACGTGCGTAAACAAAAATTAATAAAAACTTTCCAATTTTATTTTATTTCAGAAATGACAAATGTCCAAAAAAGGCAAAGATAGTGTATATTTAATTTGAATTGTTTGTAAAAAAATTGGAAAAAGCGGCAGATAGATATTTATGATGAATGAATATTACTTTTAATTTTATGCAAACTTTTTTTTTCTTTTGTGAGAAATCTTTACCTTTCATAAGGCCCCCCAAACAAATTTTTATACGGGGCCCCGCCAAGGCACGCTACGCCACTGAGTTAAATGTAACAAGGTTGGATTTTCTCTGGCATTGTAACCTACTGGCTCTGTCTTGTATGAAGCATGTTTTTGTGTGCAAGCGTTAGTAGAATGCACAATATATATTAAACGAAACAATTTGCAGTCTACAAAACCCGTACTACCAATTACAGAATAATTAAAACTCCGTTTGTTACCAACTTAAACAAGTTATAAGAATATTTTTCAAGGTCGAATCGTATAAAAGAAGATGGACGGATATTTTAACCTTTAGTATCGTATGGAGTGGTCAAGCAAGATGACGAAGTGTTTCGTGGTATTTTTCTCTGTAGCGCTACTTGCGCATGTATTCGCTGCCCCAGCTGCCTCAGGTTCGTAGAGCCCAAAATGTTTTTAAGTGTTGAGTGAAAATTATAACGTGTGTTTATCGGATCACCGAAAACAAAAATAAATATTATTTGGATTACGTGAAAAAGTAATCAAAAAGTTTTATGCGTTAATCAGGTTGTAAGATGGTATTATTAAGTGAAACTAAGTCTTATGGTTTATTTTATAAACAAACTTTTTCTGTGGTGATTGAATCAAAACTGTGCGTGCGTATTATTAAATAGGTATCGGTCTTTCATTTTTCAGTCGATGACCGAGTGACCATAGTTTTCAACTGTAAAATAATCACAAAACTAATAAGTACTAAGAAATAATTTAAAGGAACTCGATCCGCAATGTTTAATCGCTAAATAAGTACTAGTAACTCGATTTCCATACATATTCTTAGAATTTACCAATCTACTATCTTAGTGTTTAATCGATTATTTTGTTTAATACTTTAATGCTTTGTTTCTCGCTTCTTAAACTGTAAAATATTGCATTGAGTAACTTCCTTGAAAAAAAAAAAACAATTTTTTTGGCACACATTTTAAGCTAGTAAACAGCTGGAACCAGAAAGACCATCGTCCTTTCCAAGTGTTTAATGTTCACATAGCCTAGTCATACACACAGCCTGTTACATAGCCTGTGAGAGGGTCCAACACGCAGGCAGTTTGATTTCGAGGTGTCACTAATCTTCGATTCTGATATGATGCGGAGGAATAAGGGTATAAGAGTAGAAAATACGATGGATGGTTTGTGTGAAGGGTGATATGGCAAGAAAGGAGGTGTCTGATGAGATGACGAGTAATAGAGAAGTATGGAAGAAGAAGACATGCTGCGCCGACCTCAAATAAATAGGGATAAGGGCAGGCGAATGATGAACTATCTTCTAATCTAAATCACTGACACAAAAAATACTGTAAAAATAATCACGAAAGCTCGGAAGGTTATATTATTTTGTAAAAAAAATAAAACAAACAAAGAAAAACAACAGTTTATAGGTAGTCTGTAATATTTTGCCAGTTAACAAGTACACAAGTTTACATTTGATCTGCATATTATTATGACTAGTATTTGACTAATTACAATAACATGGAATATTTGAATAGATATCACATTAAAAACAGGTTATTTGATTAGATTTTGTAATACTTTTTCGAACGCATTTTCCTGTTTGCTCAAAAATTTTATTTGCAATTTGGGAATACCATTCGCAACGATGTTATTGAGTTAGGTAAATATCAGAAAGTAGTAGACTGCTTTGGAAGCTCTACTGATGAACACACGATCTTGATTTGATTGTGTTATTGGCAGTAGCCACAGTAGAGTTTAAATCTGTGCCCTGTTGACGGCAATAGGTTCGGTCACTGTTACGAAATGAGGGTGCATTATTACGTACATCTCTGATTAACCATTCAAGTACACAGGACAGAGGTACACTGGTAATACAAGTGTGATGATATACTGTATTTTTTTCTTTTCCAGCATCTAACAGCGGTCACTCGGTCGCGTCTGGAGGCAGCATTGCGGTTGGAGTGGTCGAAGGTGCTACCTTTTATGGAGACGCGTTCAGTATAAGAGACGATGAATCCAGTAATAACGGCTGGAAGCCGCCGACAGATAGATCGTGAGGAAATGATTTATTGTTACGAGTAGTTAGGATTCAAAAGAATGACAACCAGTATAACTGGGTTACGGAGGTCAGATAAGCATTCGCTTTATGTAAACAAGTAGTATTCGGTTGCATCGTATCAAAACTTAAAAAATATGCTTTAAAAATATGAACTACATCATTATGATTGTTTAATGTATAGCCATATGAAAATCCAATAGATATAGGCTTAGTAACTTAATTTTGGTGGCCACTTGGCGCAGTGGCTGAGCGATTGGCTGCTGCGCTACGTGTCGCGGGTTCGATCTCCGCACGGAATAAATACAGGGTGGTGCACGCACAATGGTCCACCTTTAGGGACTAAGTGCGGAAACCAAACCCTTTAGAATAGAAATACAGGGTGTAAACAGACTCTTCACGAAGCCGTTAACCAAGCATTATGTACATCAAACTTAGTAACTTTATGCAAAAATTAGTACTGGGAAACGACTTTTTTTTTGGGCTGAAAAATCACGTTTTGCAGTAGGACTCAATGTAACGCACTGAAAACATTGTGCTGATGGATGGATTGAATAGTAAGGGGGTCTTGGAGGTGTTTAAAGTAAAATTAAAACATGTATTTAAAAAAAAAAACTTGTGAAAAAGTTGGAACTTTAACCCCCAATATTTCCGTAACTAGAAGGTTCTCAGGTATGGTCTAGAACAAAAAAATGATCGCAATGACGGGGAAAACAAGTGCCTTCCGGCTTCGTGAAGAGTCTATTTACACCCTTTATTTGTATGACCTACAGGTAGTTGTTCAAGGTCTGGCTGTTTGGCCACGATACAGGAGAAATTCGTGGTGTGGGGAAAAGTAAAAAAAAAAGAGAAAATACAAACAATTTTAAAAAGGACTCTATCCGTTTACATATTATTATAATTTAACTAAGGGCTGATTTTTCAATCATTAGATAACATTTACCTGAAGAGTAAAGTGACGTCTTGACAGTCCGTCCATACGAAAACTGTCAAAATCACAAACTTATTCGTCGGATAAAAGTTAACTGGGGATTCAAAAGCCGGCCCTTAATATAAAACATTTGTTCATGTCAGTCCATGGGTGATTCTAATTGTGCTTGTTGCAAAACATAAACCAGGGTGAGCACGAGAGTGTATACAGGATGTAACCAAATAGTGCAATACCCTTTTATGTGCTGATTCAGACCATCAAACTGGAAAAAGGTCATAAGGAAAATGATTCAAAAAATTTTTGGAATTCCCACACAAATATCGGATCGGCTGACGCAATTAGTATGTAGATTCAAATTATTTTCGAAACATCTTCCTTAACGAAACTTGTTCCTATCTAGGAGGATACATACAACAACATCTTCCTTATTCCGATACACTCTGTATAGGACCACTCGTCTAGCCTCGGAGTTCCTGGCTTGGGTGTACAGTCACAAGCACTGATATGTATACACGCTGCCACTTTTAAAAATGATTCTCTCATGCTGCATTGAGTAAAGTTTTACGTTTTCACGAACGAAGTTTTATTTTGGAAGCCATACTATTACTAAATAGGTATTTTATCAAAGTAGAATATTTCACGAGAAAATCGCTTTTGAACTTTGCTAAATGTTTATATATTATTGCTCGTGACTGTACAATAGTCACAGTGTATAGTCACTACAATAATCACAGATGAACAACGGCAAATAAATATCGCTATGTCAGTAAACCAATCAAAGCAGCAATATTATGCTGTTGTCAATGTTGCCATGACGTTCACAGTGTGCTATTTTTTTTATATTGTTTTGTTTTTGGCTATATGAGTAGAAAAGAGCAAAGAAACATGTTTTTTTTAAAAACGTTGCCCACAGTAGGGATTTCTCCTGTATCGTGGGTGCGTTAAGAAACATTTAAACTCACATACACAAACAGCCAGACCCGAAAGAAATATCTATAGGTTACATATTTGTTCCGTGCGGGGATCGAACCCGCGACACGCAGCGCAGCAGTCAATCGCTCAGCCACTGCGCCAACCGTGCCGTCAAACAATGGATGGACTTTGTGAAGGATTATATGGTTAGAAAAGAGGGGACTGCTGAGATGACGAGTAATGCGCCGACCTCAAATAAATTGGGATGAAGGCAGGCGATGATGATGCATGTAAGATGTTTGTTTCAGATGCGGTCTAATCGGTGACTTCGTTTCAAAGTTTATAAACAATATCTGTAAAGAAACAAGGTGATGAAAGATATCTGACAGGGGTTAATGCACCGTTGAAATTTCAACTCTCAGCAGCGATCCGAACATTGAAAACCCAGCAGAGTGCTTTAATAATTTGAAAATAGCTTAAGATTTGTAATTGATTGAAAAGAACTGAAATAGATATGTAAAATATATTAAACAAGGAACTCAATTTTCGTGTTTTATTCTCTTAACCTAAACAATACAGAACTGAATCAGCTTGCTGAAAAGATATGTTTTTTATAGACATAGGTACTTTCTCTTCGGCACTTCTCAATAAAAAAATAAGCGTAGATTTCGGCATTATAAAACTTTTGACCTGAGTAGTGTTGCCCAAAATCAGTCTTGGTCTTGGTCTTGCGAAAATAACAAGACTGCAAGACCAAGACCGATTTTGGGCGTTGAACTCGCTAAATCTTTACATTACGTGTTTTGTGTGCCTATCCATCAAAGTCGCTTTCAAGGCGTTTCTTTTATCACTTTTATCATTATCTGCCTAGCCTTTTTCAAAAGTTTTTGGGGTCGTCTTCCAGTCTTACCAGATGCAGCTTAATACAAGTATTTTACATGGAGCGACTATCTGCCCTCCACAACTCAGTTACTATTGGGCAACATGATATTCTTTGGGAAGACTGGTTTACAAACTTTCGGGCCACTGACTACCTATAACGAAACGTCAAAGATCTACAAATGACAGCCGCGAACAACGGCTTAATGTTCTTTTCGAGGCACGGAGATAACTAGGTATGTAAAGGGTGGTCACCCATCTACGGACAACCTAGGCAAGCACGGCTTAATCTAAAGATCGTCCCGAGCGGCTGTTATTATTTAGCCACGAGCTTCTGCAACGATTTGAAACATCATTCAGGATTTCTGATAGATAGTCAGTAAGTCTGGGCCCCGGTGATTTTTGACAATGAAATATTTAATGTTACGTTAAGTTACGACAGTTGACGAAGCATAGCTCCATGGGTTGTCATAACTTAACCTTATTAACATAAAAAAATACTGTTAGTTGTAGTAACTTACTAAAGTTACTACAGCTAGCAGCAGTTTTTGTAACTATTGTGAAAGGATTTTGAATATTAAGGCCTGAAACCTGGGCCTTTTTTTAATGGCTTATGGTTAGGCAGGCCAGAGATCATACAAAAAATTTCAAACGCCTTTTAGACCTTTTTAGTAGAACAAAAATAAAGATTTGTAGACTATTTAAAATTATTTCACTTCATCCCTAACAACGGCAACGACTCAAAATCTTTGATGATTGTGTTATTGACAATTTGTTTCATCGGCTCATGTCTGATCATATGAAATGTGGAGTTGTCTGGGTTGATGAAATTAATTTCAACTCTGGAAACCCGTTTAGCTGGAGGCTGGTGAGTTTCTGTGCTATTCTTTTCGTTTTCTGATCTGAATCGAAGGGGTGAGCGGACTGAAACAAAGAAAAACAAGTTATGATTTTTAAGCGTGGCGGACCAGGGTTAACTACAGAAGTATTTTTGATGAGAAATACCTCAAATAATGGCTTATTAAGAATTCCGATCTATTTAAAGTAAAATGATAAGTTACAATGTGTGACATAACAAACTTGACACTAAAATAACATAAAAAGAAACACAATCCTCCACTGTTGGGTAGAGGGTTTCTCTCTTTGAGAGGGGTTGGACTGCAAGCCGCCGAATTTTTGGTTCTAGTACATGGCCGGTTACCTTGACAGTTTTGATAGCAGTGATGAAATCAAAGTAAGAGCCTGCATACTTTAGAAACATATACAAACACAAGCTCATGGTCTTTTACTAGGCTGCTTAGTTTCGAATTATACAGGGTGTAAACAGACTCTTCACAAAGCCGTCAACCAAGCATTATGGACATCAAACTAAGTAACTGCACGCAAAAATTATTGCTGGGAAACGACTTTTTTTTTTGGACTGAAACATCACGTTTTCCAGTAGGACTCAATATAACGCACTCAAATCATTGTGCTGATGGTTGAATTGTATAGCAAGGGGGTCCTGGAGGTGTTAAAAATTTTACATTAAAAACATGTATTAAAAAAAAAACTCGTGTAAAAGTTGGAACTTTGACCCCCAATATCTCTGTAACTAGAACTTTCCCAGGTATAGTCTAGAGCAAAAAACTGATCTCAATGACGGGGAGAACAAGTGCCTTTCGGCTTCGTTAAGAGTCTGTTTACACCCTTTATGGATTCGATACTAGGCATGCACTTTTTTTTGTGGGTCAAATACAGCAAGTCTCGTTAGGCTGACGATATCGTCAAAGTCCCGGGAAACACCTGGATAAGGAACGCACAGAACTGGGAAGTGTGGCAGAATGATGATAACACAGCAAGTTGGGTTCATTATCACAGGGCTATCACTGGTCTAAAAAAAACAACGGGTTGCACTCTAGGAGTGCCGGTAGAAGTGAAAACTAGTAAAAACGCCATCTAGCTTAAACTACAGCGCCCTGCGCTGCTGATTCGATTTGACGATCTGACGCGAGTTTAACAGTTTTCACCCATCCCAAAAAGTGCACAACGCCGCTAAAGAAGTTTTCACTTCAAAAAACTTGACTCTAATGATAATTATATTCCTCCGTTTTTCGGTCACGGCGGCCAATTGCAGCGGAGATGTTAAAGTCCTTACGTGTGTGTACAAGAAACAGGTACACTCTCAAAGTCCAATGGGATGGCAATCCGACACGACCGCGGAGAGACATCAGGCGCAGAACCTTTCCCAGGCACGGGGGTATCATACCGCCAACTTTCTAACTCCCGGTTGCTACTGAGTAATTCGAAAAACACTGACATATATAGCCGTAAATTCATAAAATATTCCATTTACCTCGTCGCGACGTCAGCTTGTACATAATGTCGCCGAAATCTCTGAATAAGACATCAATAGTACTTTTGTTGCCAGACCAAACATCCATCCACTTCGTTTTAGTATCTTGGTATGCATTAGGCCTTGCCTCTGCAAAACTGCCTCTTCTTGAATAAGCTTTCAAAATTAAAATTGTAACGATTAAAATAACTGCCTGAATTTTATAAGACGACGACATTGTTGAATGCTTGAAGTGTAACTGTAGGCAGTTCTGGGTCAAAAACTGTATTTAAAGAGTCTGTTTGTAGATGTTGAAGTTTACTCGCATTGTTCTCTTGTTGATGAAAAAGTGATAAACGTTTAGTTTCAACAATAATCTGTTACTGAAACTTGAGTCTTGTGTAACATACACGAGACTATGGGGTCCCAAACATCTTCAGCAAGCCAGAAAGGCAAGATAACCAGTCGCTTACTCTGCGGACGCTCCGCATTAGTCCGTGCTTTTAGCATCTGCAGGTTGCGTTAGGTTTTTCTGTAGATTAAATCTTATACCTTTAAACGAACAATTCTTGTATATATGTACCTACCTATATATATATATATATATATATTCTGAATCTCGGAAACGGCTCCAACGATTTTCGTGAAATTTAGTATGCAGGGGGTTTCGGGGGCGATAAATTGATCTAGATAGGTATCATTTTAAGAAAACGTCAAAAAAAAAAAACGAGCAACTCTCGGTCATCCAGATACAGATCTTTAAAATCCTGATTTTCCGGGCGTCCGATTCTCTATAAGAACAAAAATAAACTTTCTGTTACACCCAGAGAGCATAAACAAGTTGCATTCGTTTTCAAAGTGTTTCATTTTTTATACCGTTTTTCAAAAAGCATGACATAATCTTTCCGGTACTTTGTGACTTGATTACAATACGTTTTTGCTGTTCGATTATAATGTGACATGTGACTTTGCATAGGTCTTCAACGGTTCCAGATATCTAATTAAGAATCATTGATATATCATTTCTTTACATAGTAAAACAAAGTCGCTCCTGCTGTTCGTAGCTTAGATTTTTTTAACTCCGCAATCGATTTTAATGCAACTTTTAGTAGTAAATAGAGTGATTCAAGAGGAAGGTTTATATCTACATTGCATTCGTGCGAAGCCGGGGTGGGTCGCTAGTTAAAAGAAGAAGTTGTTAATTATGATAAACATTTTGAGGAAACGTAAATCCAAGTAAAAAAATATATCATTGTCCGCGGATTTTTAATACATTGGAGCGTCTAGAGCCAAAATATATTTTTTTAGTTTTGTTGGTCTAGAGGTCGCAAGCACTAAGTTGGTGCTGGGTTTGATCCCTGGTCGTTCAAAGTAGTATTTGAGTTGTTCCCGGTTGATGGTAATAATCTTGCCGCCTATTATGTAGGACTTTAAGTGGACAGAAGTTTACTTGGTTTGTGTTGGTATGTTTATTTTTGTTTTAAATGGTTTGTAACAGTGTTTATTGAAATATAAAAGTTTTGTATAATTTTAAATTACCCATTTATTTTTAATTTTGCATGTTTACTTACATAGTCTATACTCAAATTCAATTACATAAAAATGATAATGTGGAAGTGCGGAGTCTCCTAATACAAGCAATCCCTTGGCTAAAAGGTGATCTCCAACAATATGTATTGAAATGCCCATTGTAATTGAAATAAACAATTTATTTTATTTATTTATTTATAAAAGATTAAAAAATACTTACTAAATGTTGGTACACCACTGCCTTCGGAACCCTTCGGGGATTACGGGTGTGATATTATTTCATAGTTAATCTCTTAACAAAAATGTACAGACGCCAGCACATCAAGCTACTACAATCTGTCGAATTTCTTTAATAAATTTTCAACTTTATCTTTGAAATATTAGGTTCAAAGTTGGTTGGGAAAATCTGACAGTTTCGGGTAGGTTGACCTGCTGGCGTCTGTACATTTCTTTTATTTCACGAATATTATTTAGTAGTACACTCGTAATATTCAAGACAAACTAAGGCCCCTAGTACAGTACCTAGACTTCACACACGTAACATATTTCAATTTGAATTTTATTTAGCACTGTAATCTGCTGACTTTGTCTTAAATGAAGCTAATGTCAAAGTCAGTACAAGACACATGCATCCAACGAGATAATGTGCAGTTCACAAAACCCAAACGATTACCATCAGGATAATAACAACACCTCATAGACCAACTTAAAAACATGTGTGCAATTCACACGTGGTAGAAGTGAAACCTTAAAAAATTTGGCTTCAAGATAAACACTGTATATACCCTATCTCATTTTCTCCCACGTTAAATCTTGTGAATTAATGTGTCTGTCTCTTTTTACTGTCGCTTTTTCGTTTCATCGAATTTCAAATCACAACGGTCCTAAAGAAGTTTTCACTTCTAAAAGATATAAGGTAACGCATCGTTCCAGCTTGCTACGTGTCTACGCTCAGGCGCACCTTGTGTTGCTCAGTCAGTATCGGTGACACTGCGGTGATACTATCTACAGCCTCGGACACCATGACCTGCCCTGCTGCAGGAGCGCATGACATATTGCACGACACACCAGCATTAATAATATTATTTGTACCGTTGGTACCTTGCCAGTACCAACGGTTTTAGAACCATACGGTACTTAACGATGGAAAGAGACCAGACTATATGACGGTGGCACCTTGGGCCTTTGGTGTGGAATGCAATCTGTGTCGACACCCTTGCGTCATTACATGTTGCAAGCACGGCGGGCTGTGCGGCACTGCTGTTGTGGCTGCTGAAACTCTCAAGCGGCGCAAATACTGTAACCTTATTGATAGCTACAGTTTTGAGCCGTTTGGGGTTGAAACGCTCAGGTCGCGAGTGCCTGTCTTCTTTTTAAGGAAACCTATTGCCGATTGGTCGATATTTTGCGTGACCAGAGGGCTGGCGCTTTCTTTGCTAGCAGTCAGTTACACAGCCAGCCAATTTCAAACGGCTAACCATGGTAATGCTGCTTTGGCTGACACTTTCAACACCCTCAGCCTCATCAAGCGACCTTGGTTCAGCATACTGCACTTTCGGCCGGTTGAGAGCTTGTAATACTCTCCTGGTCGCTGCCAGCAGTCAGCCAGATCGCGGCGCTGTACCATGATTGATGCATTGTTGCAATCGCAGCGCCAGCGCCGACTCACTGGGGTTCGCATCACCGCCGCCGACAGTTCTGACTCATTGCGAACAATTCGGCAACGTGCTTCCACTGGCCCTGCAAACATCACAAGATGTATGGACGGCTCATTCTACTATCTACCCCGGTCTCCAGGGGAAGTGATATAGCGGACAGTACTACAGCTACATAGGAAAAAAAACTGGCCAAGTGCAAGTCGGACTCGCGCACGAAGGGTTCAGTACCATTATCTATATAGCATTAAGAAAAACGGCAAAAAAATCACGTTTGTTGTATGGGCCCCCCCCTATTTTTTTTTTTTATTTAATAATTAATTTTAACGTGAATATACAACCACATATTCTGTGAATATTTCAACCTGTCGCCGTTTTTAAAATCGAGCAAAAAAACAGCAAAGAAACCCGTTTGTTGTATGGGAGCCCCCCTTAAATATTTATTTTATTCTGTTTTTAGTATTTGTTAATATAGCATCAACAGAAATACATCATCTGTAACAAAATCAACGGTCTAACTATCACGGTTCATGAGATACAGCCTGGTAACAGACTGACAGAGAGCGGAGTCTTAGTAATAGGGTCCCGTTTTACCCTTTGGGTACGAAACCCTAAAAAGCACTACAGCGCCATCTATGCCTCAAAGATAGAACTAATGTTGTGTGTTATTACAGTTATCCGCAACTTAAGACTAGCAAAACCCGACAGCAACTGTCGGGCAGTAACCTACCTGGCACAACACCCGTCTGGTCGGAGGATACTCCTTTTTCTGGCGCGAGTCAGATAGCCGACGTATGAGCTCGGCCTTCAGCTTGGCGTATTTGTCCTGTGCACGTGAGTCCTCTTTAATATCCCGGGCCTCTATCATGTAGCGATGGTCTAACTGTCCCACGACCGTAGTTTTGATGTAATGTACTTCTGAAACAATAGAGTAAATTTTATTGGAATAAAGTTTTGTGGTGTCGCGTTCGGCAGTAATGCTGGATATCGCAAACTGACCTTCTGCACACTGTCCTTCTGCTCGCGCTCCAGTAGACCTCCGGTTCTTCTGCATAGAAATCTAGGCTAGAGAATGGGCAACTACAGTAATTTCACAGTTTTTATGCCTTATGACTGGGACTGTCGCTTCATTGCATTGTTATCTTTCACGACAGTTCATTAGCGCCTGTAACTGGCCTACTTGATATAAATGCTTTGATTTTAAGACATTTTGAATTTTTTTATGTACTGTCCACTACAATGTACTGAATACATGATAATAATTTGTGCGTCGATGTCAGAATTCCACCCTTATATAGGGTTTTTTAGGGATTTTTTTAGGGTTTTTTTATATAAAAAATATTTTGACCTTACTCCCACGACCTGGTAGCGACGACCCTATCCCACCGCACTTGGCTCCCGGGTAAGCTGTACCAGGCTACAAGCAGCTTACCTGCAAGAAATGACTCCACACATAACGCGCACCCCGCTGCGTGGTGTGTCCTAGGTTAATACAGGGTGTAAACAGACTCTTCACGAAGCCGTCAACCAAGTATTATGTACATCAAACTAAGTAACTTTACGCAAAAATTAGTGCTGGGAAACGACTTTTTTTTTGGGCTGAAAAATCACGTTTTACAGTAGGACTCAATGTAACGCACTCAAAACTTTGTGCTGATGGATGGATTGAATAGTAAGGGGGTCCTGGAGGTGTTTAAAGTAAAAATCTTACATTAAAAACGTGTATTTAAAAAAAAACTTGTGAAAAAGTTGGAACTTTGACCCCCAATATCTCCGTAGAAGGTTCCCAGGTATGGTCTAGAACAAAAAAATGATCGTAATGACGGGGAGGACAAGTGCCTTTCGGCTTCGTTAAGAGTCTGTTTACACCCTTTATAGGATCGCCACGCCGTTGAACCATACATGTACCTCTCTTCACTCGAGCAGACTCACGCGTGAATGCGCAGTCCAGGCAGACACTTGGTTGGAATTCACAATACAATAGCGCCAACACGACGGCTCTTTAGTCCGGACCGTGACCACACAGCCACTGTAGGCGCGTCGTAGTTGGTATCCCTGTCACTGGTCGTCTCCTGCTGGGCCTTTCGCGGATAACTGGGGGTCTTTCTTGGTGGGGATTGACCGCCACTACTCAGTGAAGAAAATAATGCAGTGGCGCGCCTACAGAAAACATCACAGCAACCACAAACATGGGCGCGCGTTGTACTACGCGTGCCTTCAGGCCTTAGACTAAATAGGCTTAGGCGACTAAGGACAGGCCCGTATATACGGGCCAAGGTAAAGCCTTAGCGGTCAGGGAGCGATGTCCCGTGACCGCCAACCGCGCCCCTTTGCGGGAGCCCTGTGAAAGCCTCCTTGGTCTTGGTTTGACCTAACTGGTCAAGCAAGAGGCTGTAAAAATATAAACTGAACACGTAATTTTGAAGTCACACTAGCACAAGTGCACTGTGTAAACGTTACTTAAATTAAAACGTTTTTTTAATCTAAAACACAAATATCCTATAGCATTTTGGTTTAAGTTTTGCAACAAGCGTGTTGTGCTTGTCGAATAACCCATAGACTGATAATATAACCATTTTTTAAATTAATTAAATATTACACGACAAACGATTACTGTCCATTTTGAAATCTTTAGTATTTACGTAACGTTTACACCGCGCACTTCTACTTGTGTCTTGCAGTTCGTACAGGATGCGTATTTCATGAGATAATGTTTTTTTTCAGATGCGGTCTTAAAAAAGCAATCGTTTCAATATTTTTAATAACGAAACATGATAGACTAATCCAAATTCCTTAATATAATTGCACTGTTGGAGTTTCAACCCTCGGCGGTGATCCATGGTGATCCATGGTATGGACAGCAGAGCGCTTTAATTACTTGAAACGGACAGACGATTTGTATTTGATTGAAATATAACTAAAATAAAATAGGCATGTTAGTAATATTAAACTATGAACTCAATTTTCGTGTTTTATTCTCTTAACATTATCAACAAATACAGAACTGAATCAGTTATGTTTTTTGAAGACACTCCCTACATAAGAAACTAAGCGTGTATTTCAGCATTAAGGTGAACGCTCACTTGTCCAAGCCGAACGCGTCGAACGAGTCGAACGAAAGGAATTTTAGAATTCTTTACATGAAATCCTCATGAATCCTCGCACACTAGCCCGCGTCGAATCGTCCGAATCTAGAAGAACCCCAGAAATCCTGGACAAATTCGGATGACGTCATTAGATTCGGCGCGGCTGATGCGGTCGACTCGACTGATGCGCTCGCATTCTATGAGTTGGGTACGACAGACAGAGCAACGCGCGAGTACTACTTCTACGAAACGATTGTTCGGTGCGGTCGATTCTTTCGGTGCGGATAGGTGTGTGAGGCCTCCTTGACTTCGATTCGTTCGACGCGTTCGGCTCGAATAACTGTGCGTTCACCTTTAGGCGTTTTTAGTTTGAAGACCTAGACAAAATAGTAATACCTTTGAAAGCGTTTTATGTTTCTGCAACGACTTTAAATAGGATTGACATAAGTTTTTAAGAACTATAGGATAATTTATTTCATAACAATAGTATACAGAGTGGTTGGTAGTTGGGTGCATTCCTTAAAATAGGTGGTATTAGATCTTTTGCAATAATTTTGACCTTGATAACTTATGGTCGAAATTGAATTGTTTTGGAGAAATCAAAGTTTTAAAGATTTTGAAAATTTTACAACTATCCACCATAAACTGCTAATTGTGAGGAATCTCATCAAAATCCGTTCAGGAAGTTAAACTGATACTTTTCTGATAGCTCAAATGGCGTCAGAAATCTCCTCAATGCTCTATCAACTGGCAATGTCCCGAGAGACTGGTGGCGTTGCCCATTGTATAGCAACGCCAAACTTGGCCTCTGGCCAAGGTAAAAGCCAATCCTTGGGTTACCGGAAGTGTCAACTAAGCCACGGTCCTAGAGTTTCAACCCCAAACGGCTTGAAAATATAGTAATCAATACCAAATTTTTCAGTAGCTTATGTCAATCCTATTTATTAATAAAATATAATAATTTGATTAATTTAATCTTCCTAATTTTCCATTATTTATTTCACTCTCGGCCCTGGTGCTTATCAACAACGAAGTATCTAATAATTAAATAATGCTACGTTAAGTTACGAAACTTTGAGTATTTTTAAAGGAGTTTGATTATTAAGGCCTGACGACTTTCTGCCATTATTTTATAGCGTAATGCTTTGCCATACCATACAAATATTTTCAAACCCCTTTTAGAACTTCTTAGGATAACTAAAATTCAGATTCTCTAATAAACTGATTATTTTAATCCATTCCTAACAAGGGCTCAAAACGTTTGATAACTGTGTTGTTGACCATTCGTTCCATCGGCCCAAGTCTGACCGTATGAAATGTGGTGTTGTCTGAACTTATGAAATGCATATCAACTCTTGAAACCTGTTTAGGCATTTGTTGATAACTTTCGTAGCTATTGTTTGCGTTTTCTGAACTGTATTGAAGTACTGAGCGAACTGAAACAAAGAGAAAACAAAACGATTATTAGGTAAGCCTGTACTAGCCTAAGGCAGTACTGCCCGTGGCTGCGAAAGAGATATCGCGGCCTTGGAACACAAAGGGCAAGGAAGGAACATGGATGGGTTTTAGTCAGTACAAGTCTGACACTCCTTTCCGCTCCGCCCGGGAGGAGTCATTTGATGATTTCCCGTCCGGAAAAAAAGGGGGTTCAATCATTAGTTCGAGCGAAGAGAAAATATATATTTTCATTAGTTTTTTTCTTACAAAGCGCCTGGTATGTGCTACATTGAGGGCTGGCCTGAAATGTGGGTGTAGCTTTATTATTAACATTACCTAATGAACTCTACGAGGAGTACAATATGGTATTTTGTAATTTATGTTTGTAAGTGATAGATATTTTTTTATCACCCAAGGCATTACATCAAGACGGGACTGTTAAAAAAGAAAGAGATACCGCGGCCCTGGAACACAAAGGGCAAGGAAGGATGAGTTTTAGTCAGTATAAGTCTGACACTCCCTCTGACGCTCCGCCTAGAGCGGGAGGAGTCATTTGATGATTTTTTTTAATATCACGATATTTTATTATTGGTCGGTTTATAATTATTTCAGAGGAATTCCATTGTATTATGAGTTTTGACATCATTATCATCCACAGCCGGAATTCACCCACTCTTTGGTACAAGCCTCTCTTTTCTTGTGCTATTTTCCACGTTCCTGTGCCAGCGTCGTACAGGTTTTTCCCCCGATAGCAACTAAAGGGTGCAAAAAGACTCTTAACGAAGCCGAAAGGCACTTCTTCTTCCCGTCATTGCAATCATTTTTTTGTTCTAGACCATACCTGGGAACCTTCTAGTTATGGAGATATTGGGTGTGAAAGTTCCAACTTTTTTTACAAGTATTTTTTTTAATGTATCTTTTTACTTAAGACACATTCACGACCCCCGTACTATTCAATCCATCCATGACCACAATGTTTTGAATGCGTTAATTGAGTTCTACCGTAAAACGTGTTTTTGACCCCAAAACAAAGTCGTTTTCTAGCAATATTTTTTGCGTTAAGTTAATTAGTTTGATGTACAGAATGCTTGGTTGACGGATTCGTGAAGAGTCTGTTTACATCCTGTATGTCGTCTGCCTATCTCGCCGCTTTTGACATTCAGTACAATAATACGTACTACTTACTTTGTAATAAAAAACCTTAGTACTTGAATTCACAAAATATTCTATTTACCTGGTCGCGACGTCAGCTTGAACATAATATCAGCGAACTCCCTGGCTATGATATCAATCGCACTTTTGTTGCCGTACCAGACATCCATGGCACTGTTAGAGATCCACTTCGTTGGCCTATAGTCTCTAGTAGCAGGCTTTTCTTGTTCTCTAATGCTGGTCCTTCTTGTATCAGTTTTCAAAATTAAAATTGTAACGAATACAAGAACTGGCTCAATTTTGAAAGACGAGAACATTGCTGAATGCTTGAAATGAAACTGTGGCCTGTTCTAAGTCAAAACGTATACGAAAAGTCTGTTTATACCTTCAAATATAACAGTTTACTCGCATTGTTCTCTTGTTGATGAAAAAACGTTTATATTCAACAATAATCTATCAATGAAACTGTACACCTTCCTTTGAAGTAGACGTCAACATCCCAAACATTTCCTATCCAAAAAAATAACCAGTGTGGTTATGCCGTAAAAGGTACCATTCACATTGTGTGGGCGAGTCTTTCCCGTATAATACAGTGTATTTAGCATGTGCAGCAACTAGGCGTGTTTTTCATACAGACTGTGTGAGGTTTTCAGACCTAAATGAGCTGTAAATTGACATTTCCGACATACTAACTTTTAGTTGTATAGTGTTTTTACCGAAGTAAACCATCACCATCTTCATCCCTGTCCTATTCCCTTTGGGCTCGGTGCAACACGTTTTCTTCTTCCATTTTCTCCTGTCAGATGTCATGGTATCATTTAATCCTTTCTCTTTCATATCATTCCTCCAAATTCCCATCCGAAAAAAAAGGACTCATAGCCGACCCTAGATGCAAGCCTACGGTCACACTAAACTCATCGGTGTTGCCAGCAGCTGACCGGACACAGGTACGAGATCTATTTGATTATTATTATTATTTTATTATCATTTCCTTTTTTTATATTATATATTATATTTACTGTACATAACACGAATTAACTTTAGTTACTTCCCAGATATACCTTTTTCTTGCAAGGCTCGCCATAACACATCCCGTGCATATGTGCCCGATACGATTTGTCTAGATCAATGAACAACATGTGCAAGTTATTGTGTGCACGTTTGTTCTTCAAACATAATTGGTGGAGTACAAAAGTGGCATACTTTGTTCCTCTTCTTGGCAAAAACCCAAATTGATATTGGATAATCACACGCTTATCATCATTATCATCTGCCTCGTCTTTTCCCAACTACATATGTTGGGGTCGGCTTCCTGTTTTACTGGATGCAGCTGAATACCAGTATTTTACATGGAGCGACTGCCTACCTGACCTCCACAACCCAGTTAGTACTGGATAATACGATAGATACCCCTTGGTAAAACTGGCTGTCAGACTTTTCAGGCCTCTGACTAACTGTAACAACTGTCAAAGATCTTCAAATGACAGCCGGGACCAACGTTCCGAGAAAATCAATAAATAAACAACGCTAATCGACACGCTCATCGGCTAAAAAGGTTGACTAAGGTGCTCTATGTCATTGTTTTCGATATTTTTATTATTATAAATTAACCCAAACAAGCAGGAAAGAATACCAACACACCATTCACACCTCGACATCATTAAAATTTCTAAGCCTGTGTCAAGCAGTGTGAGCTTAGCTCGGTTGCAGTACATATTACACATTCAACCACCGTTTGCGTCCTCAGAATCTGACATAGCAGTTTGCTAGTGTCATTCTAGTTCGATATATCGCGCTTGGCTCACACTGTGGACCCAGCCCTAAGGAGTTGTCCCACCGCCGTAAGGCAGCGACTAACTATCGGCTATTTTCTCGCTCAAGAAACGTACAATAGATATTTCTGTGTAAGCAAAAGAGATGCATACAGGGTGTTAACAGACTCTTCACGTAGCCGTCAACCAAGCATTCTGTACATCAAACTAAGTAACTTTACGCAACATTTTTTTTTTTTGGGGTGAAAAATCACGTTTTACGGTGGTATTCAATGTAACGCATTTAAGACATTGTGCTGATGGACGGATTGAATAGAACGGGGGTCGTGAAGATGTCCGAAGTGAAAAAATATAACCGCCAATATCTCCGTAACTAGAAGGTTCCCAAGTATGGTCTAGAGCAAAAGAATGATCGCAATGATGAGGAGATCCAGTGCCTTTCGGCTTCTTTAAGAGTCTTTTTACACCCTTTATATTAATAGTTGATTGCTGACTATTTACACTGCAATTACTAGAACTATCATTGTTGTCTAGTTCAGAAGACGACGGTGATGTATTTTATAGTGTGCGAGTCGTGCGAGTGATCGCTCGTCGCACTCACACACTCGCGTATATTACAGAAAAGCTTCTCGCTGCTGGCCAACTCGTTTCTAGTTGCTACTCGCTTCTCGCTTATCGTTGGCGGTGGGACCACTCTCTTAGTGAAGTTTCAGAACCACATTTCTGATACACACACAATTTAATTAGCATAAATTATTAAATGTTATGCTAGTTCCAGCACCCCTTATAAATAATGTATGCTTGCAATCTGTTACATTTAGGGTGTTGTCGAGACAACCTTTGAGTTTGTCATGCTTTGTTTAACTTTGATGGCGGTGGTTCTGTTTGCCACGGGAAGTGATGCGTAGTAGATGTGTCGTGTAACATTCTATGTAGCGTTTCGCTTGTTACGTTGAGGGATGGGCAGAATAAGTGGTGTGTAATTTTGATTAAGATTCACTGGTAGGGTCTCCTTGAATCACTACATTATATTATAAAACAAAGTCCTCTACTGCGTCTGTCTGGCTGTTCGCGATAAATTCAAAAACTGCTACACCGATATTTATTTTATTTTTACCAATGGATAGAGTGGTTCTCAAGGAAGGTTTTAGTATATAATTTGTCAAGTTTTTGTTGCGGGAACGGGACCAAAATTTCATGATTACTATTGGTCGCGATAACCGACATCCACGCGGGTAAGCCGCGGGTATCAGCTAGTGAAATCTAAAGTACAGTAGGTACGTTAACGGTAACAAAAACAGTAAAAGCTGAGCTTGTATTTTATTGAAACACTGTACTAAGCTAGGCCAGCTCCAGGTGTTACCTCAGACGTGTAGCCGACTATACTTCCTCATAAACTCACGCCTTTTTCCCATGCGGGTAGGTAGAAACACGCAACGCCACCGGCGGCAGGTCGTGGGCGTAGTGCTTGCAACCGGCGTGCGTGTATGACCAGATGTATGAACGTGGAAGAGGCAAAAGGAGTATTTACCTTCTAATAGCAAATAAATGAATTTTATTTTTTTCTGAAAATCCATTGCTAAGAGTTATCATTCATACTATTTTCGGGAATAATTTTCAATAACTACGACTTAAAAAAAAGAATAGAAATCTCTTTATTTCGCAGTTCTTTACTACATTAAAAAAAAAATATATTTATGTTAGTGTCCAGTCTCTTTCATAACTTAGTTTTTTCTCTTCATTCATTTGTTGTGGGATCTTGTGTTACCTCTGAAAATATAAAGAAAAATTAAACTAAGGATACAGCACTACGTCTTTTTTGCGTTGGATTTTACTTTTTTAAACTCACAGATACATACACATAAACTCATACATACATACATATTACACACATACTACGCAGGAGTCGTTAAAGTATTACGTAAGCAGATTTATTGCAATTATTATCCCCCCCCCCCTCTCCCCCTCGTCAGCAAACCTCTTACCCCCCCCCCCCCCCTTCCCATGCTTTTTTTTTTTTACGGATGTGAATTCATCAAATGACTTCTCCCGCTCTGGGCAGAGCAGAAGGGAGTGTCAGACTTGTACTGACTAAAACCCATCCATGTTCCTTCCTTGCCCTTTGTGTTCCAGGGCCGCGGTATCTCTTTCGAACAGCCCGCAGCCCCCCGCTTCCCATACTTACGTAAACATTGGCACGTGCATTTTTTAATGTGTGCTGGTTTCTTGATTGGTTCATGAGCAGCAGAGTCTAGAATTAAGGAATAGGCTTGGAAGTAGGTTTGTCATATGTGTTCAAACCGAAATCGGCAAAATTTTGTAGAAAAACCGAAAACGTAAAAAAGACGTTTTGACATAATCACCATCCAGACCCCTCAATCCCGCATGTCATCAAAAATACGCAATGCAAATACCCCCCGCCCCCCTGTAGTGCTTACGTAATACTTGAATGGTCCCACATAGGAACATAGGTTACATTTTAGCAAACCTAACCTGAGATGTTTAATTTTATTAGTATATATATATGTATTTATATTGACACATAACGTTTCCTCATAATTTTAATTTTTAGTACGCTCCTTAACAATTCGCTAAAAAAAAAAACACTGGAAGCATTTGCAATTCGTAGAAGAACATATAATTATATTGAACCGCCATCATCACTATCATATCTGTCTACCCTCTTTCCAACTCGGTCGTGATCGGCTTTCAGTCATTTAGCGACTGACTATCGGATCTTCAAAACAAAAATAACACATGGTATCACGATATCAAATCATTGACACAAAATTCAAATCATTGACCTTCACGTAACTTACAGAAACCAGCCGTACACCAAATTCCCCAAATTCACACGTTTGCATTGTCACTACTTGCACCTCTTACCCGCCGGTATAAAAAGGTCGTTTTTTTTAAATTTTTAATCATTTGCATACCGAAGGTCAACGTGATAACATCTCTACTGAAAGCACTGGAAGAATATGGATACAACGCCCGCAGAAGCCGCTCAAGTTATTGCCTTGCTCGAAGCAGGCCATAATCAAAGTAAAGTTGCTCGACGGCTAAATTTGAGCCATTACTCGTTTCGTCGTGTGTACAAGTGGTTCCAAGAGACCGGTGGCAACATTCGGCGACCAGGATCTGGCCGGCAACGTAGAACATCAGAGCATGATGATCGCTTTCTTGTGACAAGGTCTTTACGAAATCGGCAACTGAATGCGGTTCAACTGGGACAACAGCTTCGAGAAGTTCGCAATGTCAGTATAAGTCGGTGGACAGTTAGAAGAAGACTTGGTGAAGCAGGACTGACTGCACATCGTCCAGCAAATTGTCCCAAATTTACCACAGCTCACCGATAAGCCCGACTACAATTTGCCAGAGAACACTTAAATTGGATGTATGACCAATGGCGGGCTGTTATGTTCTCTGATGAATGCAGAATGACATTACATGGTCATGATGCACGCTCTAGGGTCTACAGAAGGTCATCAAAGCGATTTTCACAATGCTGCATAAGCGAACGTGTGGCTTTTGGCGGTGGATCGTGTATGTTTTGGGGTGGCATAATGTTGGACACTAAAACTGACATTGTATTCACCACTGTGGCGAATACCGGCCCGAGATCGCGAGGTTTGACGGCTGCACGATACGTCGAAGAAGAGTTCGAACAACATGTGAGGCCGCTTGCGTGGGTTATGGGAGAAAATTTTCTCCTAATGCACGACAACGCCAGACCGCATGTTGCTAGAACAGTGAGCGACTACATGGAAGACGTTGGAATCGCTGAGATGGAGTGGCCAGCTCGTAGTCCTGATCTCATTTGGATTGAGCATGTTTGGGATGAGCTAAAAAGAAGAGTTCGAGCAAGAAGCCCTGGTCCTACGCGCCTCCAAGAGCTTCAACTTGCCATTGAGGAGGAGTGGAACGCTATACCACAAGATTTGTGGTAAAATTGTTACGGTCCATGAAAAACCAATTAAGAGCTGTAATTAAAGCTAGGGGAGGGAATACACCTTATTAATAAACAATATGATCAAGAATTTTAAGTTTGATTTTCATTCTTTCTTAAGCGACATTGGGTAATTTTGCCTGTATGTTGGGTTTTGTGCCCTAAAACCCCTTATGGGTATTTTTTTAAACTGTATTTGATATCATTAGAAAGGTATTGAGGTAAACTTTCAATAATTAGTGTATGTTTTTTTTTTAATATTTATTCACATTCATGAAAAAAACTGCCTTAACAAAAACAAAGTCAAGGTGTGCAATTTTATTGCTCTCAAGTGTAGTTTTAAAATAAACTTACTCTTAGCTTTGTCCTTTATGTCCACAATTTTATCAATAGCCTTCGAACCGACATCCCAGAGCTCTCTAGCGATCAAGCTCATAATCGTTTTATTTGAGTAAACGAAATCCATAGCTTTTCCAACCCAAAGATCTTGCGGACTAAAAGCTTCATTTTCGTGCTTTTGCAAATTCTTCTTTAGATCTTCTAGCGTTTTAAACGAATTTGTCGTGTAATCTTCTAGAATTATAAAAGCAAATATTGTAAGGAATAGTGCTACTTGGTTTAACATGTTTATGCTGTCGGCACAAAGAGTGTACTAAGCTGTAGAAAGAAATCCATACATTGTTTGGTTGGTTTGTTCGATTTCGTAGTACAAGGTAAGGAGGGTTTCAGAAGATGTATGTAAGGACTATAATAATATGGGTAACTTAACAAAGTCTTTGAAAAACTTCGGGTATAACGAAAGTTACAATAGACAAAGTGTCGACGACAAGAAATGAAAACACTGGCAAAACTACACTCGGTTCCAAAAATAACGGGTCAGTCACATAAACCCGAATATCTCCCGAACTACGTATGCCATCCTAATGAAACGAAGACTGTTCAATTGAGAATTTAATTATACAGATAAAAAATAAAATAAAACTTAGTTGCACCTACAATATTAATCTCTAAATTAAAAAAAAAACTAAAGTAGTCATATTTTTCTTAAGATTACATTACATTTTTATGATTGTTTTTTTGCTGTTTTTCATCACTTTCTTCATTTAATACTTTGTATTGCCTCCACGAGCTCTTCTGACAGCTTCCAGGCGATTAGGCATGCTGTACACCAAATTTCGGAGCCGGTGCTGAGGAATACGTTCCCATTCCTCCACCAGTGCTTGTTTGAGCTCGGGAAGCGTGATTGGTAGGGGGTTTCGACCTTTCTCGTATCTCTGAAGCTCGTCCCAGGCGTGCTCGATGGGGTTTAAGTCCGGGCTTCGCGCTGGCCACTGCATGAGTTCGATACCGACCTCTTCAAGGTAGTCATGTACAATTCTGGCGGTATGGGGACGCGCATTATCATACATTAATATGCCATGCCGGTCCATCCTGGCCATGAAAGGACCTACACGTTCATTGAGGATCTCTTCCACGTACCTATCTGCATTTAGAGTTCCATTTTGAATGAGTACCAGCTCGGTGCGGGCCTCAGCAGAAATCCCAGCCCAAACTTGTACGGAGCCTCCACCGTACGCCACTTTTTCCTCCACACACGCTTGATGGAAGCACTCCCCTGGTCTTCTGTACACCAACTGCCTACCATCATGCTTATAAAGCATGAATTTAGACTCGTCCGTGAACATTACCCTAGATCAATCGTCTAGTGTCCAGTTTAGGTGCTCGCGCACGTATCTCTGTCTTGCAATTCGATGTCCCCGTTCCAGTTTGGGGTTATTTGCGGGCCTCAATGGTTTCGAATTTGCTTCAGCAAGACGTCTTCTTACTGTTTGAGCGCTTAAATTGCCACCTCCAAGCGAATAAAGTGAGTTTTTAGACCAACAGCAGTTTGAAAACAATTTCGGAGCATTGTAGCCATCAGTTGTCTGTCTTCCCTGGCCGTTGTGCATCTTAGTCTGCCATTTCCTGGTCTTCTAAGGTGTGATCTGGTCTCTTGGTACCGCTGGACTACCCGCTGAACAGTCGACAAAGATACACCAATGTTTCTGGCTGTTTCACACTGGCTCCGCCCAAGTTCCAAAAAAGTTAGGATTCTGGTACATTCCTCTAGCGTGACTACCATGCTTCACCTCACAGAATAATAATTATGCACGTGGAAGACGTTCACGATATTTTTTTTGTGACAAAATAGAAATGGAAAGCATCCATAATGACATGAAACAAAAATGTTGTTTTTAAAAATAGTCATTTTTTTAATTTTGTTTTTCTAATGAAGTTTTTTTCATCAACCAGTTTAAATAATATGCTATTAGAAGCGCAACTAAAAGGTCTTCATTCTGTTTTTTATTTCATTGATCTAACTTTTACAGTTCTGGAGGTATTTCAATTTTTGTGACTGACCCGTAATTTTTGGAACCGAGTGTAGTTCCTAAGATATTTTTAAAATAACAAATTAATCCAAACATGGAACTTTAAAAAAAAAAAACACAAGTAATCTTAAAAGCTCTGTGAACTACAACACCATTTATAAATATAATTTAATTTATTTTTATATATTTTTTTTTATAAATATATTTTTTCTAAATAAGGAACTTTGGCAAAGTTAAGTAGCGAGTTGGCAATATGTGTTAAGTGTATAAACCGATGCAGGCGTCGTTAACCTGTCTTGGCTAGCCTATTAATCTACATCATGTAGAAAATGCTGAAAAAAAAAAATGTCCTACTTACTAAACTACTGAATATTTTCGATTGAATTTTTGTAAGCAGTTTAATTTATTGTCGTATTGTCGGCGCCACCCTGTATTTGACTTTCAATTTCTGATGTTGAAAGGAAGTCGTTTGTCTTGGTATGGACATGTAATGAGGAGGGCTGAAACGCATGAGACTAAAGAGTGATGGATATAAATATTGATGGATTTAGAACGAGAGAAAGGCCAAAGAAAAGAACGTTGGTTGATTGTATGAGGAATGAGAAAATGATTAAAAGTGACATAAAAAGCTGAGACCTTAGATGGTTATAACTACAAATACTTATGCAGGCCTAGTTGTCCCAGAATTAAATAGCAAAAACGGTCAATGTGGACGCAGCCCATTTTCATTCATTGTTCCAATGAACAGAAACCCAGGTAATTCCGC
Source organism: Lycophotia porphyrea (assembly GCA_950005105.1). Lineage (NCBI taxonomy): Eukaryota > Metazoa > Arthropoda > Insecta > Lepidoptera > Noctuidae > Lycophotia > Lycophotia porphyrea. Next base: position 2,837,525 of record OX465392.1, read on the forward strand.
CAAGCGATATTACCCGTATTTGTCAATGCAATGGGACATCATTAGCCTGGTATTGTAATATTGTTGTCTACAAGGAAAGGTTAGTCAAAGTCTGCGAGTTAAATCAATAATGGTGTTCCAGTATTTACATGAAAAATAAACATTTTGGAAATCATAGAATGGCCACAATGCACTCAGTGATTTCTGCGCAGCTATCGACGATGCCATGGAAGTTGCGAAGTATTTGGTAAAAAAAAGAAAGAAAAGAAAATCTAATAGAAAGAAAAATAACTAAAGAGAAATGAATGATCAAAATGTTAATCATAAAAGAAAAATAATAGAAAAGGAATCCGTAAACTAAACACTAGTGGTATAGTCAACAATATATGAAGTGTCAATGGTGCTAGTAATTAAAAAGCCAATAATCAACCATTCCCACTGCTGGGGCACATGAATCCAGCGCAGGTTGATGGAACTGAACCAGTAGACAAGCAAGGATATAAATAACGATATTCGAAAAATAACCTCACACATAAACCTCCTTCCTCTAAAACTTCATAAATATCAAAAAGCAAACGCAAACCAAAATCTTTGCAGAAATAAAATCCCTAAAATACGGAAGTATCTAACCATTTGCATTAAATTTTAGCTCATGTTTACGACGAAGATAAACCTGTTATTTGTGAGCAGCTGAAATATTTTATGTGTATATTTACTTTTTATTGTGTACACTTACATTATACTAACGCATCTTCCTAAATTATTGCTGAGGAAATAAGTGCACATTTATGCGACATTTTTGTTTATGAAATGGATTGTAATGGGATTATTATGATAGTTGAACCAGTTGAAGATGTTGAAAGAGATGATAAATAAGTACACAGAAAAATTAACTCGTAACTGACGAAAACATATTTTCAGTAAGAATGAAAATCGAATGCACTTAAATAAGATAAATTGACTGATAATGGGATCACTGTTAGATGCATACAATCGATGAAATACCTTGATATGTCAATCTTTAGCATTGATGAGTAAGATATATTACTACTAACCCTTCCCATTGCTAAGGTAGTCCCATTGAAGATTTCACAGCTTCAGACCTGGAGAGGGTTAACGGCTCATCCATCACAAGGGGACCATTTGCTGTCATTGACAGATTTATGAAAAAAGGACGTTTTCTGCTTATCCATTTATGCGAAATCGTGGATTTCTATAACTTATAAAACTCTAAAATACACTACGTAGTGATTGCAAACCATGAACGCCTGTCATATGACATCTTGTCTTTCAAGTTTTTGACGTAAGATTGAATGGCAATAACGCTCTCTGATAAAAAAAAAACAACTATAGCATAAAACAATATTGAATATCTTATACCAAATAAAGTGAGTTACCTGCCATAACTTTTCATGTTTTATTAAAATTATTTTCGGTTGAAATTTTTGGGGATAGGCAAATGGAATCCCATAGCCCCAGTTCGAATTTAGCGATGGTATCCCCAGGGTCACAGGATACGCGTGACAAGTGGTCCAATACTTATGCACCGTGGATTCCGAAATTTCCCATCTTACTTTGGACTTCCAGTAAAATTTCGTTATGGAAAATTTTCATTCAAATAGAATACGTGAGGGTATTTTGATCTGTTTTATGGAGACGTGCGCCGGTTATAGTAGTTTCGTGATAGGGGAGTTAAGTTTTAGTAAGGTACGGCTCTCTATGGAACTCTTTAGCTAAATTAGATTTTTTTGATGGATGTCTTCATAAATTTCCACTTAACTGACCTACAACTGGTACTTTGTTTTTACTGGGTCACTTTTCTATATCCTGACGCATAATACTCAATACTCTAGTTAATCTTTTTTATTGTTTATTAATAACAAAACAAAAAATAAACAGGAACATCATAAAAACCTCAATAGGTTTGTCTGGATGTTGAAAGACTATAAAAGCTATAGCAAATATTCATTGATAATTTATGGTTAACACTCAATTTATAACGAAATTGTGAGGTAGTTCGTAAATAATAACTAAGAAAGATTAAAAAAACAATGACGGCGCGAGTCACACATCGCGTCGATGCTAGTTACTAATTAAATTAAGTTTGAACAGGTGACGCATTTTCAGAGAGAGTCAAAGTAATGTTTTTATTTATATTTATAATTACTATTTGTTATTTCCGATTGAATTTTATTTGGAACGTTATTAATTAGAGTAGATATTAAATAAGCGACGGTTCGTTATTGTAAATATTTCTTGTACGGAACTACCAGTTTTGATTGGGCTGTTAATCTTGTTGCTATACTATGATTGAATTTAATTTGCAGTTCTTTGTTAGTGAACTGTTCTATTACTAACCGTTTTCTTATTGTTGTATGTACTGGCAAGATTTTAAAATATTTAAATAAACCTGTTACGACGGTTGATTATACTTTGATAAATATAAGTAACTCTGTCGCCCCCTACAACATAACTCGAGAAATGCGTGTGTATGCTACCAGTATCATGCTGACTCATCCTCTCTGTGAGATGAATGCATATTCCACCACGTGGGCCTGGTCTCTGTTATGGCTCATGACGGTTTCTTCACAATAATTTCTGTTACCGTTTTTATTTTGAGAGCAGTGGTGATGCACTAGAATTATTCTAACAAGTCAAAAAGTCTATCAGAATCAGAAACTCACAGTATGAATACCTTGTAGTAGGATCCATACTGTGCATTAAATATCATTAATCACACACACGTAACAACATCAAATTCAGTCTTGCACCTTTTAAAAATACTATCAATTTATTCTGTACAGGTATTCATTCAAAAGTCGCCCTTATTGCGATATAGGTAAACAATAAATCCCACAACAGTTGCTGTAGTCCCCGCAGACTATCGGCGTCCCACAGACACGCCCGTGAAGATTTGAAAGGATTGCTGCGCGACCCCGGAATTGACAGCTTTAGAGAACTAAAAGACAGTTTTTGTGCTATACATTAAAAGGAGGTAAACGTCGTTTTATTGGTAAGAAAGTGATTTTCGTATATTATACAGTTTATTTTGTGAGACAGAATACTATTTCTATTTTTTAATTTTATGATATTATATTTTTCGAGATCAATGCGTTGATGTGTGACCATCCATTCTATACTGAAAACCTCCCGTGTCTCGGAAAGTATGTTAAACCATTTGGTTGTCATTCTTAGATCCTTCAGACAGTTTTTCTGGAAAGTTAGAAGCCCAAAAACCATGACAACCAGTCTTACATAGAAGTATCGTATTACCCAGTCTGCCAATACCACAATCGCAGGCTAGGAACTTCAATCTGTAATGTAATGCATTCTATAATGTGCAGTTTTATCTTCTTGATTGGATAACAACAGAACTATTTGCCCAAGAGAATGAATGAACATTACTTTATTTACCGAAATTAAAAAGAGGAAAGGAGGTGTGCAAACAAAAGAAATCGTATTACGTAAAAGAACCTAGAGTTAGGTTTTCATTATTAAACAAAACAACTGCTTATTTCGCAAATCAAAAATACATTATTTTATTCATAAACACTCACTGAATAAATAATGCAAAACCATTACTTACCTAGTAAAATATTCCTAATTATGAATTCTAAAGAATCGCTAAGTTCTCGGATCACCGTCTGGGGTTCTGAGATAAGGCTTGCTTACAAACCCCGAGTTTATTTTAACACTTTTGTGTGTTCAGCTCTCTACGGATTCCATTGTTGACAATTTTATCGCGTTTTCATTTTTCTTCTTCCTTTTTTAGTGAACGTCGAGGCCCGACTTTCATAGTCGGGTCTCTGATCCGGATTTTTTTGGGGCTCTTACGAAAATACTCGACTCTGATACTGTTTAGGGTAAATTTTGCAATGTGTTTATTCTGATCTTTAAATGAAAAGAAAGCGAATTGTGTGCGAGAATTCTGGAAAGTTTGTTTTTGAAGACAACTGACGAAAAAAGCTGATTTTGGCAGCATGACCCTATTTCTTATCTTCTTTCATGTTGTTTCATTACAACCTATTTTTCGAAATTTGCAACGCTCGAAAGTTCGCTTTCAGGATTGAAATTTGAACGTTTCAATGACATGTAAAAACAGCAGTACAATTTCGATTTATTCTTCGTTCGGCCCACTGAGTTTTGTCCCATCATCTTTGTGATGAAGCTCATGTTTTCCGTATAAAGTTAAGTAACTGTTAAAGTTTGCGTATGTTTGATAACTTATGCTCATTGTGTATCTCGAGAAGACAATATAAAGGTGAATCAAAAGCAGTAAGAGCTCCCAATCAATTATTAAGCTGAATAGAGGCGAAACAGTACGAGCACGCGGACGAAATATAACGTAAAGAAGTCGATTTTTGAATCGAAAATACAATTGTTAGTACTTTAGTTAAATTATCTACAACAAGAATAATCAGTACCATCCAAAAATATGAATAAATCCTTAAAATTGTGAAAATATTATATGTCAAACGAGTATTTTTAATTTTAAAATCACCATTTTTTTGTTACGTTATATTTTGTACATATTTAAATTGATAGTGTGCTTTATAACATATTTCATAAGAATGCTTGACCGTGTTACCAAATCAACCGCACCACTTAAAACCACATATACCAGTAATATAATAAGTCAGTTTGCTAGTAACGGGGTTGAAACCGCATAAGTTAAACACTAGCGGTCAATTAATTATTGGCACTCGATATCATTATGTTTTATGAAACCATTTAAATTAATCAAATCAAGAGCCATTGAGTTTGTCTTGTTTCAACAAACAAAAACAATTGGGTCACTCAATTTCAAGCTAATCACGTTGACAACGCAACAATCACAGAGATACCCAAATCATTTGATCCATAAATAAAATCCATTAAATCATTTGATCCGTCTCTAAATAAGAAAAGGTCCAGAATTGAATGAAATGATCAAATCCACGTCATTGCAATAATTTGCAAGAGGATTACGATCATAAAAGTCTATTAACATCTGACGAGAAAAAGACGACCAATCAATAAAAATAGGGTCACAATTGTCGACATTATCTTTCGAGACCGAGTGCCTGTTATCGATTCCAATAAATGCCGTTCTTTTATTTCAGTAGGGAAAAAAAAGAAATTACAGCAGCGAGCAGCTGAAATTCTCATTAAAATTCCATTACGACACCGTCGATTCGAATATGGCTATAGATTTTGATGGCGAAATTATTTTTTATAACAACTTATGTAACGACGAAGAACATCGGTAAGTATTTCTGTAGTGGAAGTTTTAGGTAAAGCTTTTAAGAAAATGTAGATGAACTTGAAGAAATCTTAGACCTAGAAGAAGTACGAGTTAAGTGTTTTTACGTATCTGTTTCTGTTTCCGAAGATTTATTCAGATAAGGACTAAATTCTTTTAGAAGGATGAAACACGACTTATAGACGTTTTACTCGTAGCACAGCTGATGGATAGAGGTGAACCTCAACTTTGTAGTGGAGATGTTGGTCCAGGGTTTAGAGACAAAGTTGAAAAGAGTCAAGTGCCAGTTTCTAACAAAAGTGGTGTTAAAGAATTTGGGCTCCTTCTTCATTTGTAATAATAAATACAGGGTGTGAACAGACTCTTCACGAAGCCGTCAACCAAGCATTATGAACAACAAACTAAGTAACTTTACGCAAAATTAGTGCTGGGAAACGACGTTTTTTTTGGGCGGAGAAATCACTTTTTACAGTAAAGTATTGTGCTGATGGATGGATTGAATAGTAAAGAGGTCTCGGAAGTGTTTAAAGTGAAAATCTTACATTAAAAACATAAATAAAAAAAAATAAAAACTTGGAAAAAGTTGGATTTTTGACCCCCAATATCTCCGTAACTAGAAGGTTCCCAGGTATGGTGTTGAATTTTGCCTTCGGCTTCGTTAAGAGTCTGTTTACACCCTTTATTGGTAGATGGCTATTTCAAGCACCCTCATCTTTGAGGTGGAAAATAATTATTATTGCCCATGCTTTCACTGATCTCTGTGGGGTGCATAAATCATTTATTCGGCTTGGCCTATTGCAAGGTACTCTCAAACACCGCAACACCCGGTTATAAATTTTCAATTCCGTCTGCCTCCGTTTCGCTACTTAATAGTCAAAGAAGATTTCTGGCAAAAAGCTTAGGTGAGTGTCTGTTACAATTCTAAAAAAAAAGTAAAAGAGTAAATCCCTTTTATTTAATGTATGTAATAAATAGACTAGTAAGTCGGATAAAGTCAAGCTACTTAAAGGAATAAATATAGGCTCCCACATCCACAAAATATTTTAAATTTTTTTGGTAGGTATGACACAACAAAGAAAATACAATCTACTCTATCATCCCAAAAATACAAAAAGAGGATCAAATAGTCAAAGGAAAATAGACCGAAACTAATAAGGTATTTTCTTTGCATACACTTGGATATATTATTTCAAACAAAACCTATTCAAATGCGGGAAACTTGGGATCCTCTCCCGGTAATCACGGTTCCTATCGGTCTTTGATTGACCTTTATGCAAATTCTAAATTCGCCCAGGAGTAGGCTACCCAGGTTGTTTAATTGAATAATTAACCTGTCCGACGCACTTCGTTATAATTTTAAATTACTTTACAGCTTCGCCATTTGTGCGGCCTTCAAAAATTTCGAGAGAATTATTCGTGATTTTTTGCGTTAAAAATACAGTATCTGGTTTTTCTGATAAGGCGATTGTAATAACAACTTGGTGGCGGTACAAAGAAACGTTGATAAGTTCATTGAATAAAAGCGGTCCCTTTCAAATATATATACGTCTTTTGAATTTCTTCCTGGTCAGATTTTATTGGTTTTTGCTTTGGAAAATGTACTTAAACAACCTAATAATATTATCAAGCGACTACAAGATAAAATCACTGTGTACTAAAAATATTAAAATTTTTAAAGCAATGAATATATTCAAATTCGACATAGAACACTATCAATTTAACATCAACTGAAAAATAGTTAACGAGTATTCCGAAATTATTATTTCAACAAGAATAATTGTTTGTTTTACTTTCTTTTCTCAAAAAATATCAATTACCATCTCAATACAATAAGCCAAATCGATTCATCCAATTCATCCATCTTCACTGTTATTTCGCTAACTCGATTCCCGGCGTTTTCCTGTCCGTCCGTGTCCATTAAAATTCAGCCTCTCGACAAATAAAAAGTGAAATAATAACAAGTCTCAATTGATCCCCAATTTGTAGAGCTCACGAATCACAAAAGTTTTAAAGCCCATCCCTACCTAATTAGTTCTTTATTGATCCCGAAAATCTCGGGTCTAGTGGTCTACCCTTTCCATTTTAATGAGACCGTTCTTAGTAACATGGACATGGTACCCTATAAGCTGAATAAATATTTATGGGTGGTGTTTGTTAGTGTTGCATGCATTATCGGGAGTAGGGTGACCTTTCCTATTTTATGTGATGTGTTTAATTTAGGTTAGATTTATTCCTAGAAACTAGAGGGTTTTTAAGTAGGCTTTTATTCAAAATGTTTTATAGTAAACTAGTATTTGCCCGCGGCTTCGTTCGCGTTAATTTAGAATTTGACAATCAATTCGGGTGTTACTCTGCTTGTAAAAATATAATTCAATCATGATTTGAAAGACACGTGGCGCCATCTAAAAAGAAGGTTCTTTTGTTCTCCTCTGTGAACTATACTTTTTTTCGGGATGAAAGGTACCCAATGTCCGTTTCTGTATACTTGACAACGTCTATGCATATTTCAGAATTATCGTTTCAGTGGTTTATGCGTGAAAAGGTAACAAACAAACAAACAAACTTACTTCCGCATTTATAATATTATTATAATATAAATAAATATAAATAATTAGTTAGGAGTAGGATACTGTGATTTAGATAAATAATGTGTAGATCTATCGGCTCCCACGATATGGTCATTTAATGGGGAGGAATAAGAAACATATCCTGAGGAAAACTTTGAGCTTGAATGTGGATAGAGATAAGAGCAGAGGAAGACCACAAACTATGGATAGACTGTGAAAGAGGATGATTGAAATGACGATTAAAAGAGAAGTATGGAAGAAGAAAACTTGCTACACCCCAAATAAATTAAGATACGGGCATAGGATGACATGGTGCATGTAATGAATGTCATTTCTAATAATAATATCTTGGGACAACCAACACACCGCCATCTGATCCCAAACTAGGCAGAGCCTGTACTATGGCAACCAGACAACTGATAAACATACTTATATATTTCTAAATACATACATATTATAGATAAATTTACACCCAGATACAGAACAAATAATCGTACTCATCGCACAAAGATTTGCCCTGTGTGGGAATCGAACCCACGACCTCCGTCCTAGCAGTCAGGGTCACTAACCACTAGACCAACAGGCCAATCATTTCGTGAAACGAAGTTTTATTGCATACTAGCTTATGCCCGCGGCTTCTCCCACGTGGAGTTCGATAATTTTCTCACGGGATCGTACTCCCGGGATAAAGAGTATCATAATTCTTGTGCTAATTTGGGTTATTGAATACTTGTGTGCCAAATTTCATCCAAATCCATTCCGCAGTTTTTGCGTGAAAAAAAGTAACAAACATCCATCCGTCCATCAACCAATCCATCCATCTATTCGTCCTTCGTTGTCCATAAGATTTTGTGAAGAATAAGTAGATATTACAAGCAACGCATATAAAAAAGATTACAGTCCCAGAATTCATCCATTTTACGATCTTATTTTCGCCAATCTCCTTCAGAATCACATAGACTTGACGCGATCAACACTCATTTCCATATTTCGATTATAAGCCAGCTTCATTTGCAAATCAATGCTTCTTATCCATATTTTGTTGGTTTAAGTAAAGTAGGTATTATATTAAATTCGCACGAATCCATATTGAATAATGAGCTTATGAATGGTCCACTACTGGGACACAAAAATCTTCTCTGTAAGACGGAGTGGGAAACAATTTAATCTAATGAGAGCTTGTTGATGTCACATGTCATCGGCTCTTTGGTTCTAGGTCATGCAACGGCGGTGAGAGCAGCGGTGGCCCATTGGTCGTGGCCCCGACTTACAAGCAGTAAGTCGTGGGTTCAAACCCAAGCAGGCCCATTACTTTGTGTAATTTATTTAATCACCACTAATCTTAAAATGATGAAGGAAAACATCGTAAGGAAATCGACATGTCCTAGAACTAAAAAATCGAAGACATGTGACATCTACGAAACCCGCACTGGGCCCGAGTGGTGGAGCCCATTCCCTTTCATAGAGAGGAGGCCTGTGTTCCAGCAATGGGACGATGTAGGCTGATTATGCATGCGACGACAAGTCCTAGACAGAAAACGTGGGGAGCGGTGCCTTACGATGTTTTTCTTAACCATTTCGAGAGCCAAATCCACATCATTCCGTTCGTATTTCAGTAATATTTTCGCAAAAACCAAAACATTACGTACTAAATCATAACGACCATGTTCCCGTATTAACTACTCAATTAGTTTATCGTTCGGCAAGACGTAGGCTGCAATAAACACTGTCCATTCAATTTACCACCAAAGTTATGGCACCAAAGAGATTTTGTTATAAATAATTTAAGGAATCACATTTGATTTACGTTGCCCATAAAACGCTCGAGCCAAACCACTATGTTTGTATTAATTTCCCGCTATAACACGCCTCCCGAAATTGTCAGGAATTTTGCTTTGAAATTTTTGGTCCAGCATAGGACGGGTTTGGATTTAAGTACGCTTTCTGTGTTTAATTACTTACAGAGCTCATCGTGTGTTTTAAATCTTTTGGTATTATTTTGGTGGGAAATTTTTTAGAAGTGTCGTCATTCTAAATCATGCACTGTCAATAGTTGGATAGACTTAACCCAAAGCTAAATAAAACTGTTCGAAAATTCTAACCCATCTTTGACTACTGAACACGAAGAGAAATGTGTATTTTTTAGTAACGGATCAGTGTAGTATTATACGTATTTTGTATTCCGTATTTTGTACTCACTAGAAGAGTTTTTGAGAGGAATCGCACAATTATGACTAGATATGAACTATCTCACATCTGCTAATCCCGATTACTTACCACATGAGTTATATAAAATCTTTGAGTTTAAACATAGGAATACGATTTTTGAAGTGAAAACTTCTTTAGCGGCGTTGTGAACTTTTTGGGATGGGTAAAAACTGTTAAACTCGCGTCAGATCGTCAGATCAAATCGGCGTGTGTGGGTGTAGTTTAAGCTAGATGGTGTTGTTTCTAATTGTTTTCTACGGCAGTGACATCTTTCGTTCTTGCTGAAAGCTATTGAGATTTCTGATATTCAAGCTAGACGGCGTTGTTTCAAGTTTTCACTTCTACCGGCACTTCCGGAGTGCAACCCGTTGTTTTTTCCTAAATTCTAAGTATTTAACTAACACTTAGCAACAAACGAGTGTGTAATTATTATTTTAACTTTCTACGCAGAGCCGAGTGTACAAAATCCAACAATGCTATTTTATTTAGACATGCATTTAGGTGTCACACTTGTGTTCTTAACGGCAAAAGCCCCATTAAAAAACAATTTGAAGAGTTGTATCGACTATACTGCCTCGTTATCTAGTGGTCGCAAGCGCGACTGCTGAGCATGAGGTCCTCGGTTCGGCTCCCGAGTCGGACAAATTGTTGTTGGATTTTTCCAGCAGGAATTTCTCAGTAGCAGCCACAAAGTCTGGAATTGTACCCGGTTGATGGCAATAGCGTCCTATGGGACTTAAAAGTAAGTCATGATATGTGTTGTATTTAGAATTGGTTTATATGAATGTGGTCCGCTTCTAGCCTTACAGGCTTATATTGCCAGCACTAATTTATCTGTCAAGCGTTATGACAATGATACTTAGAGCGATAAATTGTATTGTTGTAGGTGGCCTGTTGAGCCATAACAGCTGATATGTAAATAATTTCAGTGGCAATGTGTCCTAATCATAAAAATCTTCAGTGGACCGTGTTTCAAGGTTAACATCTGCCTAGCCTTATTGCTACTTTGTTGGGGTTGGCTTCCAGTCTAACCGGATGCAGCTGAATACCAGTATTTTACATGAGGCGACTGCCTATCTGACATCCACAACCCAGTTAGTACTGGGTAATACGATACCCTTGGTAAGACTGGTGGTCAGACTTTCGGGCCACTGACTACCTGTAACAATAATAATACAATTTTAATTATCTGTTTAACGACTGCATGATTATGAACAATAATTAATTTAAATAAAATATGGACCTTTATATATTTGCACGCCGAAATTAAAGGCAGAATAAGCGAACAATTTTGTATATTTTACCAACGTTATTTGCGCAAATAAATGTTTTTTTTTTTTTTTTAACGACTGTCAAAGATGCACAAATGACAGCCGGGACCAACGGTTTAACGTTAGAAGCGGCCTTAATGTCTAGATAAATGTGTGCTCACCACAACAGGAGTTTTATCAAGAGTGTCATTTATCACATTAGTTTTCGGTCGTTATAGCCGTAATGGTTGTTATCTAAGTATAAGTAAGATGTGCGATGTGCGGAACAGTAATTAATTAGAGGCTAGATAATTATTATCAGTATGGTATCTTGTTACATTTATTCTTACCTTATAGAGACAGCTCTTTATCCAAGCTGTATAACAAATCCAGAGACTACGTTCTTATTGACTTAAGGCCAAAAAGAGAAAGCGTCACGTGAGTGAACTCGCTGGCACAACTATATTCATGAACATGGACCACTATACAATCAAGAAGCTAAAAATCAAACTCTCCATTTAGGCCCCAACTATGTTTCAGTTGACTTCCAGTCTAACCAGATGCAGCTAAATACCAGTATTTTACATGAGGCGACTGTCTATCTGACCTCCACAAGCCACTTCGTACTGGGTAATACGATACCCCTTAGTAACACTGGTTGTCAGACTTTCGGGCCACTGACCCCCTTTAACGACTGTCAAAAATCCATAAATAACAGCCGAGATCAACCACGGACCAACTTTGGCAAGCGCTGCTTAACCTTAAAGATCTATCCGTGCAGCTACTATTATTTAGCCACAAGCGGTAAGCAATACGAAAATAATTGAAGCAACGATATGCATTCGATAGAAACACAAGTTTGACTATACCATAATATTCTTAAACAGATTCATCCACTGTGAGCGAAGCAAAGACCCGTTGCGCAGACACCTAATCGACATTCATCCATTATGTCAATCATAAAATCATACATGGATTCTCTTTGAATCCACATTATCTATTGAACGGGTATGACTATTAGGAAGTAACCACACTTACCGCCGTGGAATTGTGGCGTGAGACAGTCCAGAAGAGTTTAATGTCCAAGCTTTACAGCAAATAGCGAATAGCCCCGATGACTGAAAAATTGTGTAGTAATCGGTTGTCGTGGTTTGGGCATGTGATGCGGAGGAATGTGGAAAATGTTTGTTTGTGTTTTGAGTATGACTGTGGATGGGTATAAGAGTAGAGGTAGACCAAAGAAACGATGGATGGACTGTGTGGAGGATGATTATGGCACGGAAGGAGGTGTGTGATGAGATGGCGAGTAATAGAGAAGTATGGAAGAAGAAGACATGCTGCGCTGGCCTTAAATGAATAAGGGTAAGGGCAAGCGAATGATAATGCTTAAAAGTGAAAATTTCGACGCGGGGTCTAATCGTGTCATTCGAGCCGAAACTGGATGACGTGTTTTTCGCTTTTGTTGCGCAGCTCTTACTGACCTTGGCATTGATAACGTGTGGTTACTCCCTTATGTTCGCTCTTGCAGTTCAAACAGAGATTCATGACGTTATTGACTAAATCTCGCCCGGAGGCATATTGACGATCATCGGTTTTCAACGTCAGCTGCTTATTTAGACGCTATTTAACTTTTGATACGGATTTTGGGGAAGTAACTGTCTGTCAATTTATTTTGATGACTCATGTTAGATATCTAATGTCCATCTGATGTGTGTGTCCATGTGTGTGTGTGTGTGTGTGTGTGTCTGTGTCTGAGGCACGGATTGCACAAGTATTGTTGATGTCAACATAAAAACGATATGTTTAGGGTTCCGTACTCAAAGCGTAAAACGGGACCCTATTACTAAAACTCCGCTGTCTATTTGTCCGTCTGTCACCAGGTTGCATCTCATGAACCGTGATAGCTAGACAGTTGAAATTTTTACAGATTATGTATTTCAGTTGCTGCTATAACAAAAAGTAATAAAAATTATTTAATGAATAAAGGGCGGCTCCCATCCAAAAAACGTGTTTTGTTTTCGGTTTATGGTACGGAACCGTTCGTGCGCGAGACCGACTCGCACTTGGCCACTTGGCCAAAAACAAAATTAAAAACTTACTTTTGTATGAATGTTAAACATAAAACGAAAAATAAATTGTAAGATTGTTTTGTTGCCCATTCGCAAATTGTGGTGCCATAAGAAAAATGGACAAAAAACTCTTTCTTTTAACATGTTTTACATATATTGTCAACTTAATTGAGGGCTAAAAAGTTACGAGATGATAAATTAATCAATTTTTCATTTGTTGCTCTACTCACGGCAAAAAATCACGCTATAAGATACCAGTTTATACGGATCTCTCATTCTACGGGAAATCTATACAAAGCGAGGCCATGTTATACTGGAAACGTATGTGTCGCCGTGTGTACTAAAGCTTCAAAACTGATAGAACAGAAATAACAAAATTCTCTCTTCACTGGAAAATTGCTCCGAAAAAATTAAAAATAATGCAAAAAACAACACTGACACCTAATTAGTCAACGTTATCAAACTCACAAAGCAAAATCCTATCACCGCTACAGCACAGCATAATTGAAGCAATTTTTAATTAAAGTAACTCACTCGTTAACGAGGGAACAAGCATATCAGATTCTAAAATGTATGTCAGCGTGTAAAAACCAATTTGGCGCCTGTGAAGCCTCACTGCAAAGAGTAAGTAGATACAGAAGGTTATCTTCATACAAGGTGTGAAACAGGCACACATACACAAAAACAAGTACGAGAACAAAGATCCAAAACAAAGGTCAGTCTGAAGTTTACTTGTCCATAGTTATTTTACCAGAAATTTTGCAATATCAAAACCACTAAGACCTTTTTAAAAAATAAATGTGTTTTATTTCAGGTAAAATACCTATATACAGTAATAATAATAAATATATATTATATTTTCAAATGTTTTTTTTTATGTTGTTTTATATTGAAATATTATAAAAATGTAATAAGCATGTGTAAAAATAAATAAAGGAAAATAAATTGATAGATTTTTTTACATTTTAAATGGTTTTAGTTTAAGTTGTGTTATATTTGAAAATGTAAAGATATATATGTATAGATAAATAAAGGAAATAAATTGATCTGAAAATCATTTAAATATCATTAAACTAACATTAAAATCTTTAAAAAAAAAGAAAATTATTTAAAAATTAAAACATGGAGGTATTGGATGTACCCAAAATCTTCACAAATAACATACATTCTTTCGTCATATTATTTTTCTATTCTAAACAATACGGTTACTGTTGGGTTGCAGCCACTCATATGTCTGTCAATTTCTCTGTGATCTCACCTCATAATAAGCATCACAGTCAAACCACTGTGATCCTTATTTTCGTTTAAATAAGATTGCTATTGTTTTACTGCTGTCAAAGATGAGTAACTGTGAAGTGACGTGAGCCAACCTTCTGTATCTATTTATTCTGTGTCCCTGGGGTATATTAGACTTCCCTACATAGCAATTAATTTATAGTAACGCAAAATTTAATTAATCCTCCGATGTTTGGAATGATAATTGGGGATTGCCGCGGAATTCCACACTTGAAGGGATGATGGAATTGTAGGGTGCCTTAGCTGTTAGTTGCAAATATACAGACGTTTTTCTTTCTAAAATTACGATGTTGAATTTTCGGCTTCATGTTTGTTGTGTTTGAAGTTGAGAGAGAGAGAGAGAAGAGACAGCCTTGTTATTTGGTAAAAAAATAATTCATTTGTAGTCTTTTGAGTTTTATTATTCGTGACTACAGCTGCGTGTAGCTGGTGCCCGCAACCTTCGTAGGCGTGATGTTTATAAAAATATTATTTACCTACTTGAATCGGATTTTGTTAAAAATTTAAAGGATTTCAATTTTTTTCACAGAAACCTAATCCTATTTCTAGCATAAAAGTTGCCTAAGTAACACCTTATAACATCAGCTTTCTCCCAGTAAAGTCCCGTAAAAATCGGTCCAGCTGTTTTGAAAATTAGCCTGAACAACACAGCAACAGTAAGACAGACAAAAATGAAAAAAAAAATGCTCTTTTGTTATATGAATCTTAATATACTTTCTTCATAAATCATTTAGTGAAAAGCTGCTATTTTGAATATATAAACAGAAAATTAAATATTATTTATTTGTATGTATAGATTTGAACAATGTCCGGTACTTAAAATATGAAATATCAGTATTTGCTTTTACACAACTGACAACCTAGAATTGTAACTCTCAATATTTCCATCATTTTCTGTTCTCAATTGGCTCTTGTCTTCAAGGGATGTGACAATTCTACATTTTCACTACTCTGCCAACAGGTATACTTTCTTTGAAGTTGTCAAGTACCACTCAGTGAGGTACTTGGGTTCCAAAAAACTCAAGTACCTTACTACACAGCAAACGTCTGAAGCGTTTTCTTAAGATGGAGGTTGAAAACTTTTTGACAAATGGGTACCTACAGGATAAGGGCAATTGAAAATGTTTTAATCTGCTTGTCTTGTTTACAGGACCTAGGACCTAGACCTGGGCTGCGGGACTCTTCGAAAGAGATACCGCGGCTCTGGACACAAAGGGCAAAGAAAGAACATGGATGGGTTTTAGTCAGTACAAGTCTGACACTCCCTTCCGCTCAGCCCAGAGCGGGAGAAGTCATTTGATGATTTGCCATCCGAAAGAAAAAAAAAAGGGGACTCCACAACCACTGATTTATTGCTAATGTTCTTCAGAAAGGTCTGGTGCGTAGTATTCTCCACCGGCGTGAGTGTATGTATGATCAAGATATGACAAAAATATGATGAAGAAACGTTGACGAAGCAAACAGAGAATGATAGTAAGATCCATGCTGTCACCGACAAAACGGTGGAAATGGCAGAGTTCTAGGCTAACAAAATATGAAAAATTGTCGTGTTAGCGATGCGAAAAAGAAGGACCATAATTATGAATGTGTGTTTTATATATCCGTGCAGTTAGTATTAAATTAAAATTTATTAGCAGATTTATACACCTACCACTGTTTGTCTCTCCATCACCCAAAGGTTGACTGGTAGAAAATGCCTATGGCATTATTTTCGTGTCCAATTCAATAATGCGTTCCGAAAAATGATGGGGTTGCCATGGCGCACGGTGGGCTGAAAATCGGCTTTCATAGACTTAGGGATTTCAATTTGCAAGTGCTTGTTTTTATGCCGGATATCGCTTCTATTAGTCATTACTATGTACAAAAATGACACCCGAGTTAATTCTACCCAAAAACGAAGGAAATATAATTTTTTTACGAAAAATTTGTATGAAGCTAGTATGAAAAATCGAATTATCTCCTAAACGGCATGTTTAACCGTAATATCCTTGGAGATGGTCATAGTGCTAATTATTTATGATTTTTTGGTTTGCGATTGGACGAAAAATTTAATGCCGTTTTTTTTTAAAAAATCGTCAAAATATTTTTATTTATTTTTACATGTAAAACGATCCCTTTTTGTGTCTAAGTTAAAAAGTTCGATATGTTATTAACCCAAATATTAAGAACCTTACCAAATATTAAGACCTCATCAAAAGATTTGCTGTAATTTTACAAGCAATTACATCTGGAGAGCAGATCGATATAATAAAATTTAGAGATTATGCTCGCAAAACAGCAGAAAAGTACGTATTACTATACGACTGGTACTACATGTCGTCAACCGTTCATAAGTTACTAATCCATGGGGCTGACATAATCGAGAAAAATAATATTGTGCCGATTGGGACTCTCTCGGAAGAAGCCTCAGAGTCTCGAAACAAAGATTTTAGGAGGTTTCGAGAACATCATTCGCGGAAAAGAAGCAGGCAGGATTCCAATCAAGACATTTTAAATATGCTTGTTGTTTCTTCGGACCCTTTGCTAAGTGCACAAAGGCCTAAGTTAGATGCCAAGAAAAAGCAGAGCTTTTTTGCTGAAACTCTCGACTTAATTCAATTTCAGGAAACTGAGTTCGAATTTTTGGATATATCCAATCTGGATGCTGACTCAGAATTGGAGTCTGACAACGAGAGTGATAAGGAAAATTTGTAAAAAAGATATATATGTACATATTTGTAAATTTGTATTTGAGTGTGTTTGGGTTTTTTTGTAATATTTAATGATATGTTTTATTTTTTTTATTTATTTTACTTTATTTTACGAATGCTTAGTATTAATTCCTTAAATTAACTTATTTTGTATAAAATATAACTTCATATGTTACTTCAATATAAATCTTTTTTTATTTAAATTAATATAAATGTGTCAAAAACAGCAATTTTTTTATTTTATTTTTCTTGTTTCGTGTGTTCTTAATATTTGGGTTAATAACATATCGAACTTTTTAACTTAGACACTAAAAGGGATCGTTTTACATGTAAAAATAAATAAAAATATTTTGACGATTTTTTAAAAAAAAACGGCATTAAATTTTTCGTCCAATCGCCAACCAAAAAATCATAAATAATTAGCACTATGACCATCTCCAAGGATATTACGGTTAAACATGCCGTTTAGGAGATAATTCGATTTTTCATACTAGCTTCATACAAATTTTTCGTAAAAAAATTATATTTCCTTCGTTTTTGGGTAGAATTAACTCGGGTGTCATTTTTGTACATAGTAATGACTAATAGAAGCGATATCCGGCATAAAAACAAGCACTTGAAAATTGAAATCCCTAAGTCTATGAAAGCCGATTTTCAGCCCACCGTGTGGCGTTGCAGTGCGTCTGGGATGTTTGCGGCGGCGCGTGTAGACTGTTTCTACACAATTATGCGAAAGCGCGCAGCGTCGTTGGTAACTCGCGTCATGGCCAGCCCTAACAGGGTTCTGAGAATGGTTGCTGGCAGAGTGGACTGTCCTTATGTGGTCCACTGCTGTCAGTTACATGTGTTACCGTATCGTGTTGTTTACTAACACTTAGTTTTTAAGCATTATGTTACTAACCCTATATGAGCCTTCGCTCGAATTAAAGATTTTTGAATTTGAATTTGACTCCCTCTGTACATTGTACTCGAAGTGTTAATAAATAAATTAAAAAAATATAGTGCGTGGAGTCCCTCCGCGCGGATGAAGTGAAACTTCGTAATGTGGAACGTACTTTCATACCCCGTCCATGGTAGCGTTAAACGTTTAACGCAACCTTGTTGGAAGTCGCATTAGAAGTTCCACTTCAATAAATAAATGTGTACCCTTCTAAGAAATACTGTACATAAACTCACGCTGAGTTTAATGTTATATGTTTCATTTTCTTGTACATCTTTTGTAGTATGTTTAACATAATGAATAGAAAAACTAAAATTATGAAAAGCTAAAATTATGTACAATTCCCAGCGCATCAAGTTACCACAAACTGTAAAATTTTCTCATTCGATTTTGAACTTAACCTTCAACATTTTATGGTTTGAAATCATTTGGAGCAATTTGATAGTTTGTGGTAACTTGATTTCTGCTGGCGATTATACATACACAATTACACATTTTTCAATTCAATACACTTTTGAACACCTTAGAAAAATAAAGAATAGTTCAAATATTGAATCATCAGCTGATACATTCAAGCACTTTCGTTTTTCTCATTTCTGGACCCAATCAAGTTTTACGCGTCCTGCCGTTTCGGCCATATTTTATTTTCTCAATTCCTATTTTCTCTGAGTGAAAATTATTTATTTATCTCTGTGCTCCTTTTCTGAATCAGTAAAAGGTCCAAATATTCATCCTAGTTTTTTCAGATTAGCTCACAGTTAGATTTTTTTAGACACTAAAACCTCTAATAATATAATATGAAACTGAAACTTCAGTTTAAAATGTATTTATTTTTCTGATCATGTAGCAATGACAGTTAACTAGAAAATTTTATAAAAGAAGAATAAAAAAAAATAACTTTACAACTAGCATAACAGAACTCTATTTTATATTGAGCTGAAAAAATAAAATTTAAGATCTATGAAAATGTCACCATTACATGATACGTTGTGCAATTCCTTTGAACTTCTAAGTTAAGATTGCTCTGTAAACAACTCATTCCACCACAATCAAGTTTACTCAATTGCCCCTTACATCTAGACAGGGACAATAAGCAGATAATATACACCTCCTACTCCACTTACAACCCCTCACAAGAACCCTTCTGTTGTAAATGCCAATATAGCACGAATCACATGCACAAACAACCATACCAATTGGAATAAAATAATACGGTGGACTCAATGAAATCTAGGTACCTAATCATAGTTACGATGTTTAACTGCTCGTTGATTATATTTATGCAAGTTTATTTTTAAATGAGTAGCATACATTTTTGTTATAATAAGTCATTATAAGTTCTTTTAAATGTCATAGAATTTTAGAGTTAGTCTCCCCGACTTGATGCCTCTTCTCATGCATACTCTTGGATGCTACTATTTGCTGCCAAAGATTGTCACCTACTTATTTATTTTTATTTAGTAATCACTCAAAATTGGAGATCCTTGTTTCAGAAATCCTGACCCTGAATGTTTGAATGTTCGTCCTCAAATCGTCCATGATTCCGTGGTGCTGACAGCACTTCATAGGTCTGTTGTCAGACTTATATTATTTCTAATGTTTATCTTTGCATATGTAGATTTTGAAACCCAACTGTCATTAATTTTTGCTAGACACATTTGTTCAACAGAAAGTAGCCTCTATCCATACAAAGGTCAAAAATTGTAAAACGCCATCATTACGCGTCACATAAAAACGTGTACCACAGACTATCTTTGCGCGTATGAAATCCTACCTTTGATGTTGTTGAGTGGTCCTTCCCGAGTGCGTCTAGGGGAGTCAACAGCCCTCCCCTTGTGGGGCTAAGACTTCAAACGTTCTGATTCGCTTTTACACCTTGGAGTAGGCAGTTATGTCGAGATCCAGACTCAGATTTCAACGGACAATAGGGCGCCGTCTTTGGATTTTTAAAGCCCCTAATTAAAATGCTTTGAATATTTTCCTTTTCGGTTTTAGTTTTTTTTTTAAGAGTCAACCGCTGTTTTGATGTGTTTGTATAGTTTCTTTTAATTTGCAGTTTTTCATGTCTGTGGTTTTTAAAATGGTGGTCTTGGTTTGATTAATATCTGGTGGGTTGGTAATCTTTTGAGCCCTTTTATTACGTTATTAAATTATTTTTTTGATTGAATTTCAGCTAGCATAACCAAAAAATAAATGAAAAATTTTCAAATTCGTTCAAAACTGAAACTCATTCATTAATTCTTAGAAGCACAATTTTTCAGCATGTGGGCAATGTATAGGTACATCGCTCTTTTAAAGTACTGCTTATACAATATCGTCAGTAACTTAACATTTTGGCTTGCTGAAAACCACTCAGACATTGAAATAAAAAATACCACTCATCATTCTCTTGCCCTTATCCCAATTCATTTGGGGTCGGCACAGCATATCTTCTTCTTCCATACTTCTCTATTACTCTTAAGAAATAAAAAATACCAGCACAAATGTGGAAAACTAAAATGAGGTACCAAGTCCCAATCTACTTTTAAAACTAGATTGGACTTTGGCCTCGTCAGATTTATCTAAAATCATGAAATCGCTCAAACAATCCTCATAACTTCATAACAAGAATGTCCCATATTCTCTTAAACCCAAAACGGCATAACAACAGGAATCCCATTCACATAATAACACAAAAGTTTTTTCATATACCAGTAATACCTTACAAAGGGGAATGACGCTTTTATTAAGTCGAAATGTATAGCGTTTCTAGAATTCTGTCAGGGTTACAATTATTAAATAGTTCGTATCTCGGAGCGCGTCACTGTAAATGGTAGAACGTGATTTTCTGGAGTATTAAAAGGGAATCTCTCTCTATCTCTCTTCTTCAACCCTTGGCCACCCATTGCTGAGTGTATGTCTCTTCCAAATCTCTCCACTTTCTAGCTTCTTCCAGCCATTTTAATGAGATCGTCTGTCCACCTAGTCGGTTGTTTTCCCACATTCCTCCGTCCCGTCCGTGGTCTCGACTCCAGCATTTTCTTCCCCCGTCTTCCATCCTTTCTACGGCATATATGGCCTGCCCACTTCCACTTTCGTTTTGACATCACTTCCGCTATGTCCGTGGGTCTCGTGCAGACATTGAGGTTGTATAGGTTTTTTTGTAAAAACCTATACAACCTAACCTCCTAGATCCAGCAGTAGATTAAAAATAATAACCTAGGCTTGTCAATATCTGACACTACGAAAGTGAATAAAATATAATTATAATTACATAAGTTGATAAAAAATGCTATGCAATAGCTTTACCGCGGCAGTCTCCGAGTGCCACACGTCTTTTTTTTTTCATCTCCCTCTATGACCGGGTGAAAAATACCAAAATACGGAATCCGTGCTGGAGTTAGGAGGTTAGGTTGTATAGGTAAAAACCTATACAACCTAACCTCCTAGCTCCAGCAGTAGATTAAAAATAATAACCCAAGCTTGTCAATATCTGACACTACGTGTTAGGCACTGGGTGTTAGGTTATTTTCGTTACGGAATTTCTGGATTCGGTCTCCACGCTCAAGGCCCGCAATAGAAGCTATATTGCGGGCCTTGAGCGATAGCAATAGCTTAAAAAAAAGGGAATATAGTGTCTCTATTGCGTACATTTTTTGCTGTATTCCTTTTGGTACAAAATGGAAGTTTAAGCTACATGACAGCTTGAATTATAGCTACCACTTGATCATCATTATTATATCAACCGAAATACGTCTACTTCTCGACAAAAGCCTTCCCCAAGCGTCTGGTCCTCTGGCTCTTGCAACCGGCGGACTCCAGCATATTTCACCAGGCCATTGGTCCTCAACATAATCGTCTGCCCTTGTCCCATTCTACTTTTTGGTCTTTTCAACACGTTTTCTTCTTCCGTTCTCCCCTGTCAGACGTCACGGCGTCATATTATACACCTTTCTCTTTCATATCATTCCTCACACAATCTTTTCTTTGGTCTTCCTCTCCCTCTCCATCCATCATTAATCAATATTATCTCATTTTTTTTTTTACGGATGGGAAATCATCAAATGACCTCTCCCGCTCTGGGCAGAGCGGAAGGGAGTGTCAGACTTGTACTGACTAAAACCCATCCATGTTTCTTTCGTGCCCTTTGTGTTCCAGGGTTTGTTATCTCTTTCGAACAGCCCGCAGCGCATCATATTATAGGATAGGGTCCCAAGATATTATTATCTTGCTAATAAAAGTCGATAATTTTATTTTTATGTCACGCCTGGAGCTCATTTATTAAGAGCGGCAGGGATCTGGTCGAAGCCTATTATTTTTATGTATTAAATTTCATTGACGTCACGCTTCGCGCCAAGCAAGCACTCTTCATA
The DNA here is from genome assembly GCA_950005105.1 of Lycophotia porphyrea. Taxonomy (NCBI): domain Eukaryota; kingdom Metazoa; phylum Arthropoda; class Insecta; order Lepidoptera; family Noctuidae; genus Lycophotia; species Lycophotia porphyrea. The sequence goes on from OX465392.1 coordinate 2,860,118, forward strand.
TCTTATGCATTCAAAAAATATCTACGTATTGAGTGTACTAACTGACTAGTGACAGTCGGAAAATCGACAAATACTCATTATTAATAAGATAAAACATTTTTTAAAGATTGACTCGAAAAACGTTCCCGAGTCAAAACGTAACGTAAAAAGTTAGGTACACCTTTAACGTTTAGATTATTATCGAGTTATGAGACGACAATTTGTCATTACTTATTGCGCAGTTTTAAGTTCAAACTCAACACTTATTGGAAACTTTCGATAACGTGTGGCACTATTTATTAGAACAGAAATCATTTACCAAGAAACTTCGAAGCTCGTTTCCTTTTAGAAAGGAGTTAGTATAGTTCCAAATAAATTGCTTTTAATGTTTTTGAAATGTTATTTTGGAGTTTTGATCAGCATTATTGTAAAAATTCGCAATATTCGTAGAGTGGGGGCTTGATTTACATTTATTTTAACAATAGGGTAGCGATTTAGTTACATAACATAACATAACATAAAATGACGGCTGTAATCTCCAAAGGCTTAGCCAGAGGTGTAATAGTAGACCCACATTTCGCCAGTTATGTCTAAGTCCCATGTTATAGGGGGCGAGCCTATTACCGTTAATCGGGCACAAATGTAGACTCCGTGGCTGCTACTGAAAAATGCCTGATGGAAAACCCAATAATTATTTGCCTAAGCCGGGAATCGAACCCAAGACATCATGCTTAGCAGTCGCGATTGCGACCACTAGATCAACGAGGTAGTCCAGGAGTCAGTTCTATAAATAATTCAAAAAATCATTTAAAGCTCTTAAGAAAGAACAATTTGTATAAAAGTATTTTTTTTTTTGTTACTAATTAAGTGTAATTCGTGTTTTCTTCGATGTGACATCATCTTTAATTATTTTGTTTGACAAATGTTTCGCCATCTGCCCTTATCCCTGGCATCGTAAAACGCAAACGCGTCATTTGACTTTTATGTCCAGCGACTAGAGAATTTGATCCGACCATCTGACTGTGGACCCCTCAGAAGCTTGTCATCGATCTTATAAACATCAGTTGCTTCAGTTTAGTAGTTATGAAAATTTGTACTAGTATTATGAAGAGGTAAAGTCTATTAGTTTGGATGTACGAGGTAATCTCCAAAAGTATGTTGCCCAAAATCGGTCTTGGTCTTGCGAAAATGCAAGAACAAGACCAAGACTGGAAGATCAAGACTGATTTTGGGCTTTAAACTGGCTAAATCTTTACATTACGTGCTTTGTGTGTGCTTTTATATTTACAGAAGAAAATAGTTATAGACTGGCGGGAACTGCTAAAGGGAAAAATTGGTCTTGGTCTTGCAGTCTTGGTCTTGTTCTTGCATTTTCACAAGACCAAGACCAAGACCGATTTTGGGCAACACTCGAAACTAATCAATACTGGACTTGGACTGCTTCGTTGGTCTAGTAGAGCATGAGGTCCTGGGTTTGATTCCCGGATCGGGTAAATTGTTGTTGGATTTTTCCAACCACAGAGTCTGGATTTGTGCCCGGTTGATGGAAAAAGGCTCGATCCCATTACATGGGATTTAAACATAACTGGCTAAAGGAGAAAGCCCATTTTCCCTACATCTCTGGGCCCACCTGTTACAGCCATGAAATAGGTGTCATTTTTTAGATAAATACACCAGGTATAATCTGACTTAATTTCAATTAAATGGCAATTGCATTTCTGAGATTTTTTTATTTGAATTTATAGCTAAGTTAGGTTAGAGAATGCATTAAGTGACAAGCAACGATACGATTAAACCAAATATAATTCTTATTTAGCTTGTTTGTAATGTAAAACTACTTACAAGCATTTCGTTTTACGTATGATTTTTTGCTATCAATAATGTAACAGGGACTGTGCAACAATATCAACTGTTAATTATCTGTAACATATTTTTTTAAATTAGGTTCATTATATTGTGTTTGTAATAGTCTGGCTAAAACTTTAATAAGTCTATACTATACTGTAAATGTATATATCTAAAGCTTAGTCACCTACTGGGACTGAATATAAAAAGGAACTCATTTTTATACAATTTCATTTATTGAGTCTACCGTAAGACGTAATTTTTCACCCCTAAAAAAAGTCGTTTTCTAGACATAGTTTTTGCGTAAAGTTACTTAGTTGATGTACAGAATGCTTGCTTGACGGATTCGTGAAGAGTCCGTTTTCACCCTGCTTAGAGCTTCTATGAACACAACGTCGTATAAAATACGGTTCTAAACAGTATAATGAAACTTTACAAGACTTTTCCCGCCAACATACCGTCCACTCAAAACTAGAACATTGCCGTCTGTTACTTAATAAGTTTTAAAAGCAGCCGCGTTCCATTGTGGCGGTAACTTTGGCAATTAGCGTTAAGTGGGTTTTAACCTAAATATAACAATTATTACAATGTTTACCTTAAATGTGTGGAGAATTCATATTTGGGTTCAGTTTTTTTCTGGGATAAACTTTTTTAATTTCAAAAGGTTATGATTCTCGGTTCAGTGGTGACACGATATCTTCTCTCTATAAAGACCTGCTGTCACCTGCCAAGCTTTTTCCCAACGATACTGGGGTCGGCTTCCAGTGTAACTGGATGCAGCTGAATACCAGTGTTTTAATTGAAGTAATTGCCTATTTGACCTCCACAACCTGCACAACAAAAGTATTTACTGTTATCACGTCTAAACTTGTGTCAGACGCTGGTTAATTTGACAGGATTAAACTAAAATTTATCTTCTATCCTTTTCTTAATAAAATAGAAAGAAAAGGATGCACTGAACTTAAATTTGGTTTAGTTTGTAAACAAGGGAATCGGCACCACTGACTACCTGAAACAACCGTCAAAGATCTACAAATGACAGCCAGGATAAAAGGCTTAACGTGCTTTCTGAGGCATGGACGAGTCTCGGTATGTAATGGATGGTAACCCATCCACGGACTGATCTCGGCAAGTACTAACTAATATTTTCAACAAGTAAAGTTTGCTAGTTTGGATGTCTGCTACATCCAAACTAGCAAAGTTTACTTGTTACTAGCAAAAGCTACGTCGACTACGCGCTTATTACAACATTTTGATAATCAGTCTACCGCTGCGTAAGGCTCCACCACTAACGGTAACTATCCACGACTTTAGAAATCAATCCAGGCGCTCAATACTAATAAACTGTAGGCGAGTGGTCCATTAGGTATACGGGGTGTAAACAGAGTCTTCACGAAGCCGTTAACCAAGCATTATGTACATCAAACTAAGTAACTTTACGCAAAAATTATTGCTGGGAAACGACTTTTTTTTTGGGGTGAAAAATCACGTTTTACGGTGGGACTCAATGTAACGCTTTCAAAACATTGTGCTGATGGATGGATTGAATAGTACGGGGGTCGTGAAGGTGTCTTAAGTTAAAAAAATACATTAAAAACATGTATTAAAAAAAAACCTTGACCCCCAATATCTCCGTAACTAGAAGGTTCCCAAGTATGGTCTAGAACAAAAATATGATCGCAATGACGGGGAAAACCAGTGCCTTTCGGCTTCGTTAGGAGTCTCTACATCTTAAAAAACTATTCGATTAATCGCTCGTTAGTGCGATTAATTTTTGTTGAATCAAAATGAGGTAACTAAAACAGTACTTGAGTCGACCAATACGCATTTTGAATATATGTGAATCCGTAACGCCACCGTAGTTATATCGAAAATAGTTAGAACAAACTTAGATACAAAAAAAAAATAGTTAAAACACAAACGTATACATATTTATAGTATTTTTTATATCATTATCTTTAACTTAGTAACAAATTAAAAATGTAAGTATTTGCAGATTTATACATCTGCCACTCTCCATCACCCAAAGGTTGACTGGTAGAAAATGCTTAAGGCATTAAGTCCGCCTCTGTCCTTTGTGCTTGAAGTGTTAAATAAAATAAATATTATACGTAACGCCACGGACTGACCTCGGCAAGTGCGGCTTAACCTTAAAGATCGACCTGTCGGCTGTTTTTATTTTGCCACGAGCTCCATGATCTAGACCACTGAGCTGTAATGGAACTAAAAGTCAATCGACTAAGATATCTTAGTTGGGTGGAATTGACTCTCCCGAAAAATGTATGGAGTAATAAACCCGTCAAGCGCTCCACCCCCTCTCTTATGAGCTCCACGGTTTTAACGATTGTATTTACTATCGTTTTGAGTACGTTTTTTAGGGTTCCGTACCTAAAGGGTAAAAAAAGACCATATTACTAAGACTTCGCGTCTTCGACTTCTGTCCATCCGTCTGTCTGTCACCAGGCTGTATCTCATTTACCGTGTTAGCTAGACAGTTGAAATTTTCACAGATGATGTATTTCTGTAGCCGCTATAATAACAAATAATGAAAAAAAAAAAATATTTAATACTTTCAGGGGCTCCCATACAAGAAACATGTTTTTTTTGGTTTATGGTACACCCTTCGTGCGCAGTCCGACTCGCATTTAGCCAGTTTTTTTTATGTACTATCACCGGTTCATATAACATTTGTAGGGTTTATCACAAAATCTGTCTTTGTCATTTTATATACAATTAATGTCATACTTTTCAATTTAGTAAAAAAGCCAAACACGTCTTCCATCCTGCATATTTTTAAAGCTGAAGAGCGCCTACAAATCTGAAAATAAAATACCGAAATGTAGAACACAAAGCATTAACCAAAAATAACTATCAACCCGTTTATAAAAACGCTTAACATAATACTTAAGCCTTTTTATTTCTTTCCCACACAAATTCAACGTCGAAACCATAAGATTCACATTGTAATAACATATTTCATGCCCGCCCGACCTATTTTCACACTCAATTGGTAAGAAAAGCGACCGTAATTCATTTCCGCTCCAAAGGAACGTAAGACTTAATATCATCTTAATTAAATGATTAAAATGAAGTACATCTTATATTCTATTGTCTTGATATTGTGTGAGATACTCGCGTAATCCTTTCTTTATGCTTTATGGGTGATGGAATTAAACGTAGGTTTAGTTAATTGTGTAGGGTGTAATACCCGTTGGTGTAGTGGTCGTAACCGTCACTGCTGAGCATGAGGTCTTGGGTTCTATTCCCAGGTCAGGCAGAGTTATTGGGTTTTCCCAAAATTAATTTCTCGGTAGCAAACACGGAGATTGGATTCGTACCCGGTTGATGGCTTTGTGCTCACCCCCTATTGTCATTTTCCCCTTTAGGCCTTTTCCCGACTATGTTGGGGTCGGCTTCCAGTTTTACCGGATGCCACTGAAAACCAGTATTTTACATGAAGCGACTGCCTATCTGACCTCCACAACCCAATTAGTACTGGGTAATACGATACCCCTTAGTAAGACTGGTTGTCAGCAGTTTTTGGGTCACTGACTACCTGTAACGACTGTCAAAGATCTCAAATGACAGCCGGGACCAACGGCTTAACGTGCTTTCCGAGGCACGGAGGAAACTCGGTATGTAATGGGTTGGTCACCCATCCACAGAACAACCTAGGTAGGCACGGCTTAACCTGAAGATCGACCCGAGCGGCAGTTATTACTTAGCCACGAGCTCCCCACCCCCTATTAAATGGGACTGAATTGGCGAAATGGGTGTACTATGGGTGTACACCTCTGCCTAACCCTTTGGGAATTACAAAGCGTGATGTTATGTTATGTTACTTACCCTCGTATGGTTTGACACATTTCTACTTGATTTATTCATTTTTCGCTATACGTAAAAACTAAAGTCTGGCAATGCAATTCCTAAATTAGTTTCGCCATCTAATCTTTATATTGAAAAGGATAAATAAATATTAATAAATTAGGCTTTATTTACTCTGACCCTTCTTACTGACACTGACAGATGCTATGCTATACTATGCGTGATCGAATCAGAAATGAGGACATCCGCAAGAGAACCAAGGTGTCCGACGTAACCCGAAGAATTACCAAACTTAAGTGGCAGTGGGCAGGGCACATTGCTCGCAGAACGGATGTCCGAATGGGGCCGAAAAGTTCTGGAGAGGCAACCGCGTGCCGAAAGACGTTGCGTTGGAAGGCCTACCACTAGGTAGACCGATGACTTGGTGAAGGTTGCGGGGATCCGTTGGATGCGAGTCGCTTTTTCTATTAAATATATATTTAATATATGATAAGATGATACAGCACGTATACTTCTCTGATAATTTTTTCTTCACTAAAATGTATTACACTACGTGTCTTCTCTTCCAAAGATTATCTCTCGCGGAGCGGTTTGGTAATATACTGGGATCTGACCCAGCCTCCACCATTTGTAGTGTGTACGGAGTCTACACTATCAAATTATACGCCTTTAAATATTTAATTTTTTATATTTATACTTTTAAATTAGCTAATACATATTTTTACATTTATAGATATTTTCTATCTGTCCTTCTGACAATTTATATTTTTGTTCCTATTTTACATTGAAATATATTTTCATAATAGAATATTATTCAGGCGATATGTCCATCAGTAGACGTCTTTCGGTTGAAATGATGATGATGCTATGTCAGGCTGCCTCAATATTTCCCTCCACTGATTCCTGTCCAAAGCTGTTCTTCACCTAACTTTTGGTAAATCATCCTCTCTCACACCTATTCACCAGTCTATCTCTACCTGTTTTACTCCTCGGGTACGATTCTGAGATGTTTTTGGTTCATTTCTCCGTCATATCTTTCATCATTAATGTTCTGTCCATTTCTAACGTACGGTTTGGCAATTAGGTATCACGAAATGATACGTACGACTATTAAAATCCGTATAGCTAATAACCAAAACGGCACCCGGTACAACATAGACTCTGAAACGACTTACAAGTTTGATACCACCATTTATTTAATTTCTATAGCATTTTGCCAAAATACCAGACTACTTATTCTTAATTACAAACACTTTATTTACCAAAACACATTAGATTGAAACATTGTTATTAGCTAACTACAAGAAAATTGGCTCCTATTCAAAATAAGATACCAGGCGCTCATAACTATAGTAGCAATTTATCATATCCCTGGCTGGAGAATGTTATTACATGGAGAATTATTGTTTGACCCATAAAAAGTCTAAAGTTGTGGAAACATATTACTGGTATAAATTCTATTCAAGATATCACGTTTTGCTCCATGCTCTCAACTTTCTTGCTTTAGCTGTTTGTGTAGAAAATGTTTAGCAATGAAAGAATAATACTTATGTAGTTTTCATAGAAAAAAAATTAATTACCTCAATGATGCCCAAAGAATATGGTAACTGTGCACATAATTTTCAGTTTTTAATTTTCGGAGGTGAACCGCTTTGTATGTGTTTACTGAAATCGTTATTTATATGTAAATAATTCATAACATAACATAACATCACGCCTGTAATCCCCGAAGATTAAGGCAGAGCTGTATCTTAATAGTACACCCATTTCTCGCCAGTAATGTTTAAGTCCCATGTGATATGTCCCATAAACCGGACGCAAATCCAGACTCCGTGGCTGCTACTGAAAAATTCCTGACGGAAAAACCCAATATCACTGCTTGACTTAGGAATTGAACCTAGGATCTCATGCTCAGCAGTCGCGCTTGCTACCACTAGACCAACGAGGCAGTTGACCAATGTTTCAATAACATTTTATCATGTTTGGTCACATAAATTAAACCCGATTTTCGAGAAAAAGGTTTTTCAGATAAATAAAAGTCAATGTAATAACACGTTAACTTAATATAACAACCTAAAAGCGCTTTCAAACACTTTAATTTGGTGACGTCATACGATCCAAAAACCACATTCCCATTTATTTTCAACCTTAATGTATTAGAAATAAATCACGAAGTCGTTGGAGCACTTAACACAGATCAAGAGCTAACCAAATAAAAACTTGCAACGTTGCAAATTAGAAACAAAATATAAAACACTCCCTCCGAATGTAAATTGAATTTCGCCACCAAATTCAATTTGGATTACCTTCACATTGGCAAAAAAGTATATTTGAAACAAATTCTTGTTCATCAATACATCACTGGGGGTTAAACAACATTATTATTTGCTGTTGATTTTTTGAATAATAAACCTTATATCTTTAACATAATGAGCTTTTCTTGTTAGTTGGATCACTCGAGGTTTATTTGTATTATAAATTCGTGAAGGATTTGTACTGCTTTACCACAGATCTGCAAAGTGGCAGAATGAATAATGATGACGTTGACACATTATGTAAACAATGTACCTACTTACTTAGTTGTTTCTTCGAAATAGGTATTTTTGTTTAGATTGTGGTAATAATGATGATGGACCATGTTTATTTAGGGCACTTGGGATTTTTTAAAAACATTTGGAATTAATCAATGGCTTTATATTTTTTATGATAATAGAGCCTGTTTTCACAAACACTAGGCATCTAAATTACAAAACATCACGCCTGTAATCCCCGTAGAATTAGACAGAGGTGTATCTAATAGTACACCCACATTTTGCCAGTCATGTTTAAGTCCCATGTAATAGGGGTCGAGCCTATTGTCATCAACTGGACACGAATCCAGACTCTGTGGCTTCTATTGAGAAATTCTTGATAGCGAATTCAATACATCATTCATTTTCAATACTTGGCTCAGGGTCTAGACTAAGGGCTGCGGACTGTTCGAAAGAGATACCGCGACCCTGGAACACAAAGGGCAAGGAAGGAACATGGATGGGTTTTAGTCAGTACAAGTCTGACACTCCCTCCCGCTCTGCCCAGAGCGGGAGAAGTCACTTGGTGACTTCCCATCCATAAAAAAAGGGTCTAGACCAAAAATTCCACGAATGTAAATTAATACTTAAGCCATGTCTTCGATACCTTTAAGGACTTTTCCTTGGTATCTGAAATCATGAATTATTTCATAATTTGTATTCAATCATCATCATCAGCCTATAACGTTCCCACTGCTGGGACACAGACCTCCGCTCTATGAGAGGGAAGGAGGATGGAGGATGAAGGGGGAGGGAGGGTGTATTCAATATCCACCCTTTATATTAAACAGCTAGCTATTGCTCGTGACTTGGTTCGCGTGGGAATTTTGATGTGTGAGAAAAAGTCCCATGTGCTATCCAGACTATAATCTATCTCTGTACTAAGTTTCATCCAGATCCGTTTAGTCGTTCTGGCACGATTGAGTAACAAACATCCATCCATCTAAACTTTCCCATTCTTACTATTAGTATAGAAAAACACATCAATATTCAGCCTACTAAAAACAGTCTGTGTTTGTCCATTGCGACGGCTTCTAGTTTTCTTTTAAAAAGATATTCTCTTCTCATTTTAAAATAAAATTACGGAGAACTTAGCTTGCTAACTTCTGATGGGAAAGTTTAAACAAACGGTACACTTGCAATTTTTCAAGATGGATTAATGTCTCATCCAGTATACAAAGTTGTAACTTATTTAAAATGTTTGACAGACTTACGTTTTTTCAGTGATGCGATGTTGTTACGAAGAAAACAGAGTCCTCTTAATACATATCCTCTCCGAAGGAGATAAGAGCTAAGAGGGTCAATGTATAATAATTAGGTGCCAAGTCTTTGTACCTAAGGTTAGTTGGAACTTTGAAAATAAATGAAAATTATTTTATTTCACGAAAACCAACATGGCCACTTATGAAACGTCAGGAGGTAGGTGCAGTAGAATGCACTGGATGCAATTGATATTAGATTTTGTTTTAGAATTAACTGGCAATAGTAGAATCACTATTTATGAGGAGCTCGTAGTTAAATAATAGCAGCCACTCGTATTCATCTTTAGGTTAAACTGCGGTTACCTAGGTTGGTCCGTAGATGGGTGACCACCCATTACATACCGAGTTTCCTCCGTGCCTCGTAAAGCATCTGACGACTAGTCTTACCAAGGGGCAAGGGGCATAGGCAGTCGCTCCATGCAAAATACTGGTATTCAGCTGTATCCGGTTAGACTGGAAGCCGACCCCAATATAGTTGGGAAAAGGCTAGGCAGATAATAGTAGATTCACATTAACCAGTGCTATTTCATAAGAACGTAATATCCAAGAAACAATAAAGCACTAAAACGTTAATTATTTTTTCTCGAAATAAAGCACTAAGCACATAGCAACACAAAGACTTTCACCCATTTCTAACGCCACAACAAAAAAAAAAGTGAGCACAAAGTCTCCATTTGTACTCAACAATTCAGAATCCAGCCATTAAAACCAGAACAATACAGAAAATATAGGAACAAAAAAAAACCCCGTGAGTAGGGAACACTTTACCTACTTTCCAATGGCGATGATAGGCAAAGCCGTGTGTCAGTAGCGATATCGCATTGTGCGCCACGAGACACCATTCAAGTGGCTTTTTTAACATCAAAGGAAGGTTTTTGCTTTGAGCCATGGGCGTATCTGTTTCCCGGATAGACACTTCTGGTTTTGATACACTGTGGAGTGTAGGGAGCCAGGGGCGAGCTTTCAGCTGTTTTTGCTACGGAATTACGATTTTTTGTGTTTTTTTTCTGCCTGTTGTGTACTAGCAGTGCCTGATGCTTAGATGACTGTGTGTCAGTGTAGCATTAAAATTGAAATAGTTGTATAATTGTTATATCACTTGCTTCAGTGAAGGAAACCATCGTCAGGAAACTGGCATGTCTGAGAGATATTTATTGACGGCATGTTAAGCTAAGTCAGAGGTTTATGGGCCGCATACATACACCAGGCAGAGGCGGTCAAGGATTAGGGATAAAAAAGAAGATTTGAAGACGTTCATGAAGACGTGAAGTTATAGTGTTTTTGTAAGAATAATCTTCTACAAAATCAGTTGCTTATTGTGAGATTAAAACAGAACTTGACCAAAAAAACTAGCTTAATATTATCACCGCGGGAAAAATGGAATTTTCGTAAAATTTAATTAAATAAAAAATACATAACAAATAAAAGTACATTATGATATAAGTGCGGTAAGTTGAAAATTACAGCCGAGGCGATATTGCTAGCCCGAGCCGTAGGCGAGGGCTACAAGAAAGCAGAGGCTGTAATTATCAAAGCGCACGTATGTCATACGACGTTTTATAACATATTTGCGAGGAAATAAATAAAACTCGGACTTTCTTAAACGAAATTTTGATACGCTTGTAAATATCTATCGGTCGATTTTTCAGGCAAGAGGCTTAGAGTAGCCTTTGTCGTTGCCTCTGAGACTTCTGGCGGTGTAGAATTAATAAATTCATCATTACTTGACGACATTTTCAAATAAAAAATAAAAACAATACAGCGAGAAGAAAAAGCACGCGGATTCATTTTTACTTGTTCACAAATAAGCGAGACGCGCGCTTCAGCGCTTTTTTTTAAGGCAAAGGCACAAAAATAAGCCAGTATTACTAATACAGTAATAGTACATTATGATATAAGTGTGGTAAGTTGAAAACTACAGCCGAGGCGATATTGCTAGCCCGAGCCGTAGGCGAGGGCTATAAGAAAGCAGAGGCTGTAATTATCAAAGTGCACGTATGTCATACGACGTTTTTTAACATATTTGCGAGGAAATCAATAAAACTCTCAGACTTTCTTAAACGAAATTTTGATACGCTTGTAAGTAGGTATCGATCGGTCGATTTTTCGGGCAGATTCTAAGAGTATAGCCTTTTTCGCTGCCTCTAAGACTTCAGGCGGTGTCGAATTAATAAATTCATCATTACTTGACGAAATTTATAAATAAAAACAATACAGAGAAAAGAAAAAGCGCGCGGAATAATTTTTACTTGTTCACAAATTAGTAAGCCGCGCGCATTAGCGCTTTTTTTAAGGCAAAGGCACAGAAACAGCCAGTATTACTAATATAGTAAATTAATATTTTTGTATTTTTGTTACAGATAAATGGTTGTAATCTATTGTCAAAATCAATTAAATTAAAGAATTTAATGTTTATTTATTATATTTTATCTCCCAAAGTTAATTTTGTTCATAAAATGATGACCACTTTTCTGACATAAAAACTCTTTGCTAAAATTTAAAAAGTACCGTTCGTTTTGACGGAGCATCTTGAAACCGTGCGTTTTACTTTACATTACCGCACAAGTACGTAATGAGATACAATACGATATTGAAATTGGTGAAATAAGAGACCCTTTACGAGCAAATGTGTTATAAATTAATATTCTTGTGTTTTGTTACAGATATTTAAATGGTTGTAATTTATTGTCAAAAATTAAATTAAAGAATCAAATGTTTATTTGTTATATTTTATCTCCCAAAGTTAATTTTATTCATAAAATTTAAAAAAGTACCGTTCGATTTTACGGATCATCTTGATAAACCGTGCGTTTTTACATTACATTACCGCACAAGTACGTAATGAGATACAATACGATATTGAAATTGGTGAAATAAGAGACCCTTTACGAGCAAATGTGTAATAAACGAACATTAAAATTCAGTTTAACTACGCGTAGAATTACGGAAACCGAATTCTTAACAATAATTTCCAGCAAAAAAAGATTAATACTTAATTAAAAATCGAATTCGCAAACAGAAAAACAATCATTACTCAGAATCGGCTTAAGCCATTCCGAAATCTCATCACAACATCATTATTTTTTTACCCAACATCTACGGACCAAACTCCTCGAAACGGGGAAGCGAACCTGTAATCTTTCAATTACAAATTCAAGTTTCATCCGTTCCAATTAACTTCAGTATTGATCAGGGAATACTGTTCGCGATCACTTTTATCTGTGTTGCCAATTTAATAAAAATGTCAAGTGGGCCTGGTATTGCCTGCCTATAACTGTGAATTCGTTTACAATGTGAAAAATAGAATGTTTGGATGATACCTCTCATTTTTAGGGTTCCATACCCAAAGGGTAAAAATGGGACCCTATTACTAAGACTTCGCTGTCTGTCCGTCCGTCTGCCTGTCACCAGGCTGTATCTAATGAACCGTGATAGCTAGACAGTTGAAATTTTCGCAGATAATGTAATTCTGTTGCCGCTATAAGAACAAATAATAAAAATATAAATTATTTAATATTTAAAGGGGGCTCCCACACAAGTAACGTGTTGTTTTCGGTTTATGGTGTGGAACCCTTCGTGCGGGAGTCCGACTCGCATTTGGATAGTTTTTGACAGTATTGCTTTAGCTTCTGTTATTCAGTTACAAAAATCTGAAACAAGTACCTACTCAAGCCTTATTGAATTGAAGAGTGTTATCAGGTTTTTCAATTAATTATACTGTCACAATCACAATCATTATCTCAGCTTTTGTGGTTTCATTTGTTTTCTTTTCGTGTCTTTGTCAGCATGGATTTAATTAACCAGATGGCTAGAATTGCATTTACTTATTTACTTCTAAATTAATTCGACTTTCTTCGTGACGAAGGTTTGATTTAATGGAAAAATAAAAAAAAGGTTGCGGCTGCTTGATGGTAAGTCGTAATCGCTCCCTATTTTAAATACTTACAATACTTAAGCCTAATACTCAGCCACGCGAACCCCGCTCACTGATGCAGTAAGTAAATCATCAAGAGCGCAGGTCATAGGGCATGCATTGCAGGATAGAAGGTGCATCATTGTTTGTGGGGAGACGCCGCATATGCACTTGAGGTTTGGGCCGCCCATTTGCAGAGATTGTCTTTGCGTGACTGAGTTTTTGGCTAAAAATACTATTTAGACTTTTTGCCATCGATACGCTAAGAAGAAGAATACTTAAGCTATTGCTGAACTGTTTTCAAAGCAGTAGATGATAGCCTGACAGTTGACAGGAGAGAAAGGAAGAAAAAAAAACCGGCCAAGTGCAACTCGGGCTCGCGCACGAAGGGTTCCGTACCATTATCTATACAACATTAGACAAAAACACGTTTGTTATATGGGCCTTTAATTATTTATTTTATTTTATTATTTATTTTTAAAGTGAATATACAACTAAATATTCTGTGAATATTTCTAGCGTCCACCTGTCGCCGTTATTAATATCGAGCAAAAAAACGGCATAAAAAACACGTTTGCTGTATCGGAGCCCCCCTTAAGTATTTATTTTATTTGTTGGTATAGCGGCAACAGAAATACATCATCTGTGAAAATTTCAACTGCCTAGCTATCACGGTTCATTAGATCGACCTGGTGACAGACGGACAGACAGACGGACAATGGAGTCTTAGTAATAGGGTCCCGTTTTACCCTTTGGTTACGGAACCCTAAAAACGTGTTGCGCCAACTCCAATTAATACGGGACAGGGCAGAAAGGTGATGATTACCATTGAACCACCAATGTTTGACTGTAACATTTTAATCCCAATGTAGTATGTGTGTAGTTCTACGTGAGAATTCCCTCATCGCTAAATTCCCGTGTAAACATTTCATCATCGCATCGCTACCCCGCAAGGGTGTTAGTAGTGGACACAATTTGCTAAAAGTGTAATTTGTTGCGACGCAGCGCACGGCATCAGTTCAGCGGTACTGCACTCGACATGGATGTAGTGACACTGACCAAATGGAACAGACTGTTAAAAAAGGTAAAGGTGTTATTATTTATTTATTAAAACTTTATGCACAAGTATAAAAAACTGTACATAAGGCGGACTTAATGCCTTGGGCATTTTCTACCAGTCTACCTTGGGGTGTTGCAGAGGCGATATACAGTAGGTTCAATAACAGAAAAAAGTCTAGGAAATATTTATAATTAAAACATATAAGAATATAAACATATAACAAAATATATAAAGTTAAGAGAGTTAGACAAAAACTACAACAACTTAGTTCTGAGACGAATCTACCAACTTCTTGAAAATATTATGTTCTCGAGTTTTCACTATGAAAGTGAACCGATTGGTCACTGTCCTAATTCTCTGAGGGAGCGCATTCCAAAGAAACACTGCCTGGACAAAGAAAGAAGATTTCAAGTAAGAAGGACATCGTAGAAGACAATTATTGGCGCAACGAAGATTCTTGCTATGCGCAGAGCATTAATATTGACAATTAGAAGTCAAATAAGATTATTACCACATAAATCCTTATTATGTATGTTTATTGATTACTAGAATGATTTCACATTAAAAAAAATCATTTCAGGAGCAGACGATGTACCGCAGTCACTAATTGAGATTGTTCTAGGTCCTTTTGGGGAAAAACCCCAATTAAAATATTCACAGTAAATATCTTGAAAACAAACAAAACCAACTAGATTTATGGTACTGCCCCTTTAAGCACCATTGAACTTCTTCGTACGTTTTCACTAAAACTTTAAAATTGGATTGTTGATCTGAATAACGCGTTGCTATAGAAAAACAGGATTCAATTTGAAACAAAGTGCATGACTGTCCAATTAGTAAATTGAAATTTTGCGTAAACAACACTATTTTTCAATGTGCTGACAGCCTCGATATCAATATGCAGTGTTAAACAAATACTTTGGATAATTCCTTTAGCGAAAAATGTCACTCTCCCAAAAATACCAACGGTGAATATTTACGTCCAATTTATTATTACTACGATTAATTTTAAAGTGGATATTAAAAATTCATGCAACTGTCAGATCGGGACCTTCATTTATTTAATTTAAGGTTTTAAATTCTGTGATAGCTGTATCTTAAAATAAGTTATAGAGACGGGAAGTTTTCAATGAAACCTATTCATAATTAATGCAGAACTCAGTATTAGCATTTATTTAATTAACATTGAAGGTTTTAAACTCTGTGGCGTACATATCCTAAAATAGGACGTAGGTCCTAGTAAATCCAAGAAATCAAAGTGTTAGGAATAGTTTGAAACTGTATCCAAAAAGGAACCTCTTTGTGCTATGCAGATCATATCAAAGGCTATGCCTATTGCAATAGGTTATAAAGTTTTTAATCTCATTTTTAAGCTACCTTCTTTCTTTATAGTGTTGTTAGTGTCTAACCATGGGCCTCTGATTTGGCGTTACATGCTGTTGAGAAATATCTCTTAGGCATGTTGGTTTACCAGTGCTGCAGGACAGTTCGAAAGAGATACCACGGCCGTGGAACACATAGAGCAAGGAAGGAACATGGGTGGGTTTTAGTCAGTACAAGTCTGACACTCCCTTCCGCTCTGCCCAGAGCGGGAGAAGTCATTTGATGATTTCCCATTCGAAAAAGAAAAAGAAGTCATGTTGGTTTCCTCACGATACTTTCCTTCAGCGAACCAAAGAAAAGATGAATGTATTGTGTGGGCAACGATAATATGACAGAGGAAGTAAATGATGACCCGAGACGTCTGACAGGGGAGAATGGAAGAAGAAAACATGTTGCGCCGACCCCAAATGGAATGGGACAGTTAGTGCACAAAGATAATGATGAGTAGATCGTCTGCTGGCGCAGCGTGGGACGGCCACCTGCCAGATGGACGGACGACCTTCTAAAAACAGCAGGGAGTCGCTGGATGCAGGTGGCATTGGACCGGACACGTTGGCAATCGATTGGGGAGCCTATGTTCAGCAGTGGACAGCAACGGGCTAAATGATGATGATGATGAATCGTTTTATTTATTTTATTTAACTAAACAACTAATAAACTAAACAATGAATTCAATATAATACAATAACCATTGAATAAAATTATTACTTATGCCTATATTTGGATACCAGATGAATAGAAAAGAATTGACAGGGACATTTTACAAAAAAAAACTCATGAATTGAATAAAAACATTCCTGCAACAACCAATTCCGTAATGCCGAACAAAATTTCTTAAAGGGCAGTTGGGTAATTGACTTCGGCAGAGCATTGTAGATTAGAGGAGCCATGTAGATACAGCTCTTTCGGAAGAGTTGCAACTTAGGAACAGGTATCTCGAAATCCAAATGTGCAGCTTTCCACTTATTTGTATTATCCTTTCGTTCAAATAATTCTGGATTGGATTTTGGTTATGTATATAAAAAAAAATCAGTAGATTAGATATTTGATCTGGAACATCCATAAAAACTAGCTCTCCAACGGTCGGCCAAGAAAAATGAGGCGAAGCTGCTACAACAAGAGTCACTATTTCTAACCCTGCTGCTTTTACCATAATGGATGTTTGTGGCCATTATTTCACGCTCGTGTTTCAGTGTTAAGGTGTACTGGCATTTTTTCAAATTAGTCTTCTTTCCATACAAGATAAGGGTGTTATTTATGAAGTCCTTAATTACGCTTGAGTTATGGCTCTAGAGTCACGTTTGGTCTGATTCGTGAGTTGGCAAACGAGGATTGGTTAGACTTGTAATTGCTAGGTAATTTTGCGTGTAGTTTTGTCTTAAATGAAATTTATTTAGTCAGGGAGTTTAGAGCAAAAAGTCGTTTTCTTTCTTTAGCGTGTGGTTAGTGCCTAACCTGGTGTCAGAGTTCTTATACCGCCCATGGGCCTCTGACTTGGCTTCACATGCCGTCAAGAAATATCTCTCAGGCATGCTGGTTTCCTCACGACGATTTCCTTCACCGAAGCAAGTGATAATTATACAATAGGCACATGAATCCGAAAAATCAAAGGTGCGCGCCTTAGGTTCGAACTCAAGACCTATGACTTGGCAGTCCGACGGTCATACCACTATCACCTGGCTATCACCGATATGCTTTAAGCCGTTTTCACTTATAATTACGCAACAACGGAATCATGATTTTTATGTTACATTATAGGTACTGTTGGATTTTCTAATTCCAGTGCTTAGTTGTACGTTGAAAATCCGCAAGCGTTCTTTTATTATTGTCGGAAAAGGCATGTTTGAACAAAAAAAAAATGAAAAGCTGTTTTGCTCTCATAAAACTTTGTACATCGATATGAAATCATGAAAATCGTCTGCTAATAAAAAAAAGTTGCTGATTCTTGCAAATCCCAATTATTAAAACAAACGATTCCGATTCGTTCGTATCCAACAAAAAATCCTTCGTAACAATAAAAACATTGACTTTACCAGTTTACCGTGAATCACAATCGCTACGCAGAGCGCAAAGTCAAAGCTACCGATAATAAAAATCATCCGTTCTACGCGCGTTTACGGATTATTTTATTTTAAAGCCACCCTTAAACCTTTTAACAGTCGTCAATTTTAACTACCCCCGTTTCATTTTAACGATTGAAGGGTGATGACCGTCAGTAGCTTGTTACTGAACTTTGACAAAATCAACTAGGTTATAAAATAAAACGGTTTTTATAGGCTTACAAGGGCGACAGGCTGGCCCACCTTTCCGTTTTACGCAGGAGTTACTGGGTTACGAGTTACGTGGATATAATGAAGCACGTTGTTCTTTTTATGGAGTTTCATCGGAAGAGCGAGACTGATAATAGGGTCTCGTTATCAATCGTTGCTATGATTGGTTGAGATATTGACGTAGTGATTGAGCAGGGAAATGCGTTTTTTAACACGATTTCATTAGCTTCACCTGTACTGTAAAAAATCTTAGAAGATTTTTTGTCCGTCTTTCCGGTTTCCGATTAAGCTGAAATTTTGCATACCTACATGTTTCATTTGGATGACAATGCATGGCTAGGTAAGTGACGCCATTTTAAATCCCATATGTTGGACTTCCAAAGATGGCGGACTAGTTATTTTTTTAAAGCGTTTGCTGAGAGGATTATCTAACAAAAAGCGCTTCATCCTCTCCTCTAAAAAAACTAACTTGCTGTGCCCGACAGGGTCCATAATTGTTTCTCATTAATTTACCTACCAGCCTTGTATACATTATGGAATGCAATAAAGTATTGAGTATTGAGTATTGAGGAATACGAAAAATTTAATAAAATCACTCTTAAGCGTGCTTTTTAGTATTATTAACCTATAATATTATTTAGATAATAAACAGAGTATCCTACGCCTGTTTTTTCCCGAAGGGTTCTGGCCAAGGTCTATCAGAGATGTAGTGCACTCACATTTGACTAGGTTTAAGTGCCATGTAATAGGGAAGAGCTTATTGGCATCAACTGGGCACAAATTCTGACTCCGGGCTACTACCGACAAACTCCACGGCAAACGCGAAGAATATATTTTCCGGCTTGGGAATTGAACTCTCGATCTATTCAGTAGCTCTTAACCACTAGACTATACAATAATTTTCATGTAAATTTATCTTTCTTTATAAGGTTATTCACATTTCGTAGTAATCTTTTCCCCGTTAAACTTTGATCATCCTTAGTTTAGTGATCTGTGTTTCAGTTGCAATTTAACAATTATAATGTACGAGATCAAATTTCAATGTGTCGCTGGCCGAGGTGTTCTGAGAACGAATGGTTAGATATTCAGGTGACCACAAACTGCCTGAGCAACCACCTGCATTTCGGGAATCCTTTATTGTATTGCATTTGAATCTCTACCGTTTCCAACTTATATTTCATGTTTTTTGGTTGTAATATTTTATTTCGAATTTGTTTTTTTTTACTGCAATTGAGTTTTTTTGTTTTTTAATAACTCTTTCTCTTGGGTGTGATGGGTACACCGTTGTCAGATTTAATTAAATACTCCATCCATTGTTTCTTTGATCTTACGCTACTCTTATAGCCAAAGCGCTATTCATACCCAAAATTTTCCTCATAAACATGATATCTAACTACTAAAACTTCCCCAAATCAAACACATTTCAGACGAATTCAAATAAAATACCAGAAACACGTTCAAAACAAATTAAGCAAACAGGTAGTACCAAGACACTTTTACTAGTACATTTGTAGTTGTAGTAAATCAGTATAATATAGTGTAGTAGAATAGTTAATTTAAATAGTAACAAAGGTATCGCATCGTTAATCCCTGGGCTCACGAATGTGGGCCATCGATTCACCTTCACTCTTAATCAGACTGAAAGGCGGAATCTAATTAAACACTAATACAGAGTAAATGAAATCAGTGGGAGAATAGATAAAAGGATGAAGGGAAAATAAATACAGGTTTATTTATACTTTGTAAATGTGACTACGATAGCAGTTATTTATAATATAACACCACGCATGAAATCCCCTAAGGGTTAGGTAGAGGTGTACCTAATTGTACACACACATTTTATTTTCGCCAGTTATGTTTAACATTTTGACCGCCTCGTCAATAACGAAAATCAGTGTTGTCTACGCCAAGCAACTGTAAAAAAGTGTTATTTTCTACGTGCCATGGCGTCATGAGCACTTTTTGATTTGACGTCCACAGACGTCCGTGGCGGAAGATTAAGTGAGAAAATCTTAATAGGAAAACCCAATAACACTTTGCTCGATCTTGGAATCGAACCCAGGACCACATTGTCGACAGCCTACCAGACCAACAAGGAGTCATTTATTAATTATCATCCTAAAACGTTGCGGAAAAAATGTCTTTTCCATTTTTAACCGACTTTCTTCAAAAAGGAGGAGGTTCTTATTTTTGGGTTTGTTACCTCATATCTCCGTCGTTTCTTAACCGATTTCAAAAATTCTTCTTTTATGTGAAAGGATATACTTCCCGATTGGTCCCATAGAAATTTCATCAAAATCGGTTCCGTAATTTGGTATGTTTTCACGTTAATTGCTATATCACGCGACGACGCCTGAAGTTTTGCGTGTTTAATTTGACACACTTCCTGATTTCCGATTGAATTAATAATTTGCATGCTTATGTATATCGCGTGATAGTACAATATATCGATGATATGGAGCTGATCTGATGATGGAACTGGACGGCGGCCTTAGGAACTCCATTATGAAACGGCATAACCCCATCGAGTTTGGGCTCGTATGATTCGTCATGACGAGTACTTTGTCTCTAGATGATATCCAGGGTCTGATGATGAAGCTGGAAGGTGGCCATAGGATCTCCATGATAAAACGACGTAACCGCATCAAGCTTGGGCTCGTTTGATTCGTCTAAATGAGTAGTTTGTCTATAGATGGTATCCAGGGTCTGATGATGGAGCTGTAAGGTGGCCATAGGATCTGTGTGATAAAACGACATAAACGCATCGAGTTAGGGCTCGTTTGATTCGTCTAAATAAGTTGTTTGTCTTTAGATAGTATCCAGAGTCTGATGATGGAGCTTGAAGGTGGTCATAGGATCTCCGTGATAAAACGACGTAACCGCATCGAGTTTGGGCTCGTTTGATTCGTCTTAATGAGTAGTTTGTCTTTAGATAGTATCCAGGGTCTGGTGATGGAGCTGTAAGGTCGCCTTAAGAACTCCGCTATAAAACGACAACCCCATCGAGTTTGGACTCGCTTGATTCGTCTTGACGAGTACTTCCTTAAAGTTCTGGTTACAATATAAAAATTAATTCATGATTAGAATTTGTGTGGTATGCTAAAAAGTCTACAACTAAAAAGGGTAAAATAAAAAACTTTCTGCGAAAAAAAACCGACTTCCAAAAAAACACAAAAAAAACTAAAATAACTTTTTTTTAAATTACTTTCGGAAGTCGGTGACAAAAAATGACAATAAAACAAACAAAGTCACCGACTTCCGAAAGTAATTTAAAAAGTTATTTTAGTTTTTTTTTAGTGTTTTTTTTTTGAGTTTAGGACATCTTACCTATACACCGTGTTTTTTTAGTCGTCTGACAAAGGTGGTCCATTCAATGTATCCGACATAAAATACCTAAAGAAAAATAAATAATACATTAGAATTATGAAACATTCTGTCAATAATGTTTACGTACCAAACAGAACATACCTAACCATCGCACGAGTCGAGTAGATATATCTTTGCTCATAACAGAATATTTCAACTACGTTATGCATCATAATAATGAATAATATATTTTTTATTTCTAAAATACCATTTTTTTTTGTTATGAATGTATAGTAGTCATTGGAGAAGTGGGCTGCCGTTGTCAGACGACTAAAAAGTCACGGTGTATACTGGGTGTAAACAGACTCTTCACGAAGCCGTCAACCAAGCATCCTGTACATCAAGCTAAGTAACTTAACGCAAAAATTTTTGCTGGGAAATAACTTGTTCTTGGAGTGAAAAATTACGTTTTACGGTAGGACTCAACGTTACGCACTCAAAACATTGTGCTGATGAATGGATTGAAAGCTGGTCGTGGAGGTGTTTAAACCATTAAATATTACATTAAAAACATGTATTAAAAAAAAACTTGTGACAAAGTTGAAACTTTGACCCCAATATCTCTGTAACTAGAAGATTCCCAGGTATGGTTTAGAACAAAAATACAATCACACTTCGTTAAGAGTCTTTTTACACCCTTTATTTGCCAAAAAATGTGGGCGTATTATTAGGTTCATCTCCGCATAACCCTTCGGGGATGTTACGTACGTATTAGGAGAAAACGTAGTTGATTTTATTGTAAAAAAAACCTTTTTATTGTAACAAAATTAAATAAATTTCCGTGTAGTATTGCAAAAGGATAACCGAGTAAAATAAATATGTTTTATTTTTAGTACGAACATGTACGCGCATAATTTATAGAAAATTCGTATTCTGCTCATATGTAAATGTTACGAAATGTTTAATATTTAGCATTAAAGCGTTATCACACTGGTTTTTTTACGCTTCACCCTCCTATTGGAAAACAAGAAAACAAAATACTTGTATCATTGCGGCAGTGGGCTTAACATTACTCGTGTGCACTGGCTTACTAATTGAAAAAACAACTAACCAAGTGCGAGTTGGACCCGCGCACGCAGGGTTCCGTACCATAAACCAAAAAAAACACGTTTCTTGTATGGGAGCCCCATTTAATTATTAAATAATTTATATTTTTATTATTTATTGTTCTAGTGGCAACAGAAATACATCATCTGTGAATTTTAACTGTCTAGCTATCACGATTCATGAGATACAGCCTGGTGATAGGCATCCAGACAGACAGACAGATAAACGGACAGCGGAGTATTAGTAATAAGGGTCCCCTTTGGGTAAAAAGAAATAACCAATACGTTGTAACGTTGCTTTTATTTCCATTAAATTAGAACTGATTGTATATGATAGGTTTTATTTGAAATGACGTGGCTTTTCTACTCATTAGAGCAAATTATAATGTTAAAATAATTCTATACTTATAATTATCTTAAGTTTAAACATCTTAACGCTGGTTTTATTTATTCTCGAACACATACTGCTCACACAGCCGATCATCACAAAATTTAGGTACATCAACCATAATCAGTGTCGAAATTCGCTCGTCAAAAAAATAACCTGGAAAGATCGTACAAATGAAAGAACATGTAGTGTTAAGGAAACGTTTTAAGACATGACCTACGAACTCTAAAAATAAAGTCAAAATGCACGCAAAAGTAAAAAAAGCAGGTTCACCACGATATGAAAAACCATGAATTGCTGGGATCTTTTTCACATCTCTACGGTAACAGCTGTGCCAGAAAACATACCCAAGTGACATGCCTGTTGCAGCAGCGATTGCGGAGAAAACAAATAAAAAACATTTCTCAGAGCTTGCTACGACTCGCGACTCACCGCAACGTGACGATACCTACACACAGGTAACAAATGACCCACGCGCGTCTAACTTAACACATACCGCGTCGCGAGTCGTATCTGCAGATGTCGTGTATGAGGGGTAAAGATGGCAGACATTGCTTATAAGGAACTCGTTCCGGAATCACAAACTTGCAACTGAGAGTTTAGAGTGCATGGACTGTTCGAAACAGATAACGCGGAACCTGGAACACAAAGGGTAAGGAAGGAACATGGACGGGTTTTAGTTAGTACAAGTCTGACACTCCCTTCCGCTCCACCCAGAGCGAGTCATTTGATGATTTCACATCGTAAAAATAAAAAAAGGGGTTTGGAGTGCATGGCTCAATAGAGACTAGCTAATGAATCATACACGAACTAAACAAATGACGGATTTGGTAGCGAAATAACATTCAAAAAAAATTACGCGTCAACTTGAGAACCGTCGGCTAAAACAGGAAATATAAGATACACGATACTATTAGGCTTAGGTTAGGTTAGGTTTTTTTCAATAATGTTCAGTAAGTAGACCTATTCGACTTGAAATGGGTTATTGTACATTCGTCACAAAGTAAATTCGCCACGAAAAAAAGTATGTGTAAACTCGCCACAACTCTATTTTTATGAAAGAAAATCCGCCATATTGTTTATTTCCGTACAGACAGCAGAAAAATCAAACAATGAAGAATAAAATGTTATTTTTTTTTTTTCATAATCACAGAAATTCACATAAAAATCACAGCTCTACTTACAGCTAAAATATACGGTAATATTGTCTGGTTTTGTGCGTTTTTAAGCCCGCGTTGAGCGTTACCTGCGTGACACGCCTAATCCTAAATAAACATGTATTGCAAGTGGCTGATTTGCTTACAACATTACAATTATAAGAAAAATAATAAAAAGAAAATTAAATCACAGTAATAATAAGATTTTTTTTGGTTATTTGCATCTACATAAAAAATTGCACTTTTACTTACAACTATATATATACTTATTGCAATAGGCTGATTCTCCTGCAACATTGCAGCATAGCATTAAAGACTTGTAACATACGTAAATTACCAAAAAATAATAATTCGATTATTACTGTGATTCGATGTGTGATCTTTCTATTGTTTTGGTTATAATCGTAATGTTGCAGGCAAATCAGCCTATTGCAATAAATAAATATTATGTATATAGGGTGACTGGTTATTAGTGACCGATACATAAACACGTGATTGTACTCATGATAACAAATAACTTTTACTATGGGACCAAAGGTGAAATCGCGAAAAAAAAATCTGCTGTTTAGTATATTTTGACCAGTTAGGCGAACATAAATTACTGAACAGCATATTGTTTTTCGTGATTTCAGGTTTAGTCCTATAGTAAATGTTATACACTTCCAGATTTATTTTCCGGATGCAAATTGTACATGTAACCATGTCTCACAAGCATTCACCGTCCTCTTTCAGATTTCATAAATGTGATCTGAAAAGATCATAATTATTATATTCATGTTTTAAGTTAAGTGCAAAATAAATAAGTTAGATAAAAATTAAATTGATCAAGACCAAAAATTGATGCAAATAATCGATTATACATATTTCAAAATATGGCAACATCATCCTTAGACATATGATCATCTGTCCAATCCATCATCTGTCATTGTCATGTCTGGATTTTACAGTAAACTGTAATCTATCTTCTAATTAGCACGCTCAGTATCGTAGTTTTGGGTATTTTTCGTTTATTTATACAGTGATAATAGAACACGAGGAATTTTATTATTGATAAACTATGAAAATAAAATTATATTTAATTAAAAAATATGACATGAAATTTAATAAATACACCTCTACCATCAACGGAACGTGAAATGTCAACTTTGACGTCTACCATGACAATCCAGTCTCCAATTTGTATGGAAACTTTATAATATTGTTAGGAAGAAATGAGGTTTTACGTAGCACATGTTAGTTCTATGGCAAAGATTGACAACTTCGAATTGTCACTGGTCGCGAGGGACTTTTGTTGGGAATATGGCTCAAAGGGCTGTAATATTCATAATTCCATATTTTGTGTACTTACTCGCTATTTTCGTAAACAATTACGTGTTAATTGAATTCGTTATGATTTGGGATAGTTTCTGTGATTGATATTTTGTTCCAAGTTAGAATAAACGGTTGTATTCACTATTTTGTGTACCTCGTTGTCTTTCTTTAAGCATCTTCGCTTCTGTTTGCTAAATTCAGCAGCGGGATAAAGAACTTAGATTGCCCACTAAAGTATAAAACATCCAAGGAACAAAATAACAATTTCCCTTCAACCGATAGTCAAAATGGTGGTTTTGACTTTTTCGTTTTTTATGCTTGTCATTACTGTTATTTCACGTGTGTGTGATTGAATATCAAAAGTTGTGATAAATATGCAAGTACAAGTAAGTAGAAAGTGTGACGACCGTCGTAACGAGATTGACCTAAGGTGGTTCGCGAAGCAGGTATGCAAGTAGTGAAGAATTAACCCTGAGAACCGGGTTTGTGCACTTACTTCGTGTTGGCTTAGCCGTAGACTTGAGCGATGTTCCGCAACGAGTTCAGTCCCTGGGGCAGGATTTGATGCGCTTTGGCACTGAGACACATGGCTGTGATACCGTCCAAACAAAAGTATAGTCTAGGCTGTAGCAGACAAAAAGTTGTTAGGCTAGGTTAGGTTAAGCTTAGGTTAGGTTAGGTTTGTTTCCAAAAAAAATGAGTTTCCTTCTGACCAATAAAAAACTCATTTCAAGCTAATGGCGAACTTAACGCGTACAAAGTCGCGGGTAACAGTTAGTGTTCCTACAGCTGCCAAATTTGACTAAATCTCAGTAGCCAATTTATTACACAACTCGCAACATTTTCTTGATCATACAATACATATATCACAATAGCATTATTTACAGGAGTTACTTCAATAAATCAGTTTTAGACAATTTAATAATCACTAGTCTTTATAAAATAATGAATTAAGTGATCCTAATAAACGTAACTAAAATTATAATTCTAATTCCCTTCCGACTTTAATTAAAAAAAGTTCCTCTAGCTCAATTAGCTAATACACATTGCATTTCCCATTTAAACAAACAGCCTTTCTAACCAATGAAAGAAAACGAGCAATGTATAACAGCCATTACGCTAACTTTGACAGCGATGTAGCGGCTGATCGGTCATTAACCGCCCATCGAGCCTTCGCGTGACTAAAACTTCCTTACTTCACGTTGCATGCTATTTAACACGGAAAAATTTGCTTTCAGTCCATTTTCAGAATAAAGCGACTGTCTAAAATAGATTAAATTAGAACTTACGTTTAGATAAAGTTTTTAAGGCTTTTTTCTGAACCAAGGTTTTCTTACATCGAAATAACATGTCATAATATCACGCAACGTCACGTCAACTGTGGGCAAATCCAGACTCCGTAGCTGCTACTGAGAAATTCCTGATGGAAAACCCAATACCACTTTGCCCGACCTAGGAATTGATCCCAGGACCTCATGCTCAGCAGTCGCGCTTCCGACTACTAGACCAACGAGGCAGTATACTTTCATAATATCAACATAGAATCCCGCCGTATACTTTTATTTGTTTAAAATAAAACAAAACGAAATAATAAAAATAGACTCAAAGCGAGGCGATTCGACAAAGGTCCCATGTGTGTGTACGGAAACAATACACCATTAAGACATTCACAAAAGAACATAAAAACTAAAAAACCTATTTTTAGAAAAAGTTCTAAAAGCTTAACTCTAAAGCTTTTGAAAACAAGCCAGGAAAAGAAACCTTTTGCATTTGCCAAAATTTAATTAAAAAGATATCTTTTGTTGGCTCAATTTTACTGTGTGTATTTTTCTGAATGGAAATACAGTTAGACTTTTCCGTGGATACGACTAAACGAGTCCAAAAAAGGTCAAAGGAAAAATTCCTGTCATAATTAATAAGTCGTATACTTACTTTGCTTTACTTTTTTTTAAAAACGTTGCCCCACACTAGGAATTTCTCCTGTACCGTGGGTGCTTTCACAAACATTTAAACTCACATACACAAACAGCTAGACTCGGAACAACTACCTGTAGGCCAAACAAATATTTGTTCCGTGCGGAAATCGAACCCGCGACACGCAGCGCAGCAGTCAATCGCTCAGTCACTGCGCCAACCGTGTCGTCAACTAATTTTGTCGTTTACTAATCGTACAAGAAAGCTTACATAAAACTACACACGTACGTAAATAACCTTACATAAAGATGTAAGGCTATTTACGTACGTGTGTAAAAAAACATTAATTACGTACGTGTGTAGTTATTCTAATGCATGTTGGTATATACGACAAAAATCCACGTAATAGAATCCTTACATACTTCATTTTCTTCGTTCATACTTGCACGTCACGTCGGTGGCGAAAACTACGTACCTGACCTTTCGAAGACCAAAATACTCGCTTACTAATCGTACAAGATCATACACGAAACTACATAAGTAAAGCAAGCAAAGAGGCTGATTTCAGCACGAATCTTGCCACGTCACCCTCCTTAAATCCACCCAGACATACTGATCTAACCACTATGCAAATCCCAAAATATATTAGTCGTATATAACCAATATTACTCATCCTCTCCAAACAAAACACAATCGCTCGATGCGATATTCATATTAATGCAAAATTGAAAGCGGCTGTTTCGTCCTCCGTATAGCCAATGCTTTTACAACAAGCGCTTTCTGAATGCAAATGGGAAGATCGAACGTAGTCAATTTGGTGTTCGTTCGCGTTATTGTTGATGAATTAGACGCTCGGGATTTCTATGGTATGGGTCTGAATAGGACAGTGGTTGTGGGTAATAAATGCAGCAGCGGTGGATGTGATTGGGGTCTATAAGGTTTAGAATAGCTTAGCAATGTCAGTTTACTTAAATAAGTGAGTGTTTGTTGACCTGGTGCAGGTTGCGAAGGATCCGCTGGATGCGAGTCGCACGGGACCAGTCAATGTAGCGACACTTGGGGGAGGCCTATGTCCAGTAGTAGACGTCTTTCAGCTGAAATGATTATGAAGTGAGTCTTAATACTTCAGTATTTTCATATTATTAAAATTTTATGCACAAATAAAAACTGTCTGTTAGTATTTTCAGTTTATAACTGGTTAATTTTATGATTACGCTTTATATGTGTTCACCTCCTGCCTTAACCTCTGGGTGTCCAGGCATGATGTGATAGTTATGTTAAAAAATCTTGTAATATTTTAATTCATTATCATCAGGTCAAATTCTGAAATAAATTCGAAGAAGCCTTGTCTTTTAATTTATTTTACTTTTAGCATCGAAATTGTTCTATTTCGTCTTCATTAACACGAACTTAATTTGACTTCACTTAGCAAAATTCATTTACTATTTCGATTATTCGTTCCACTGATGTTAGTACAAGACAGTGCACTTTAAATATATTTAAATTGATCCCTTAATTGGGTTTCCTTGCCAGAAAACTCATGAATAATGGTCATTTATTAAGAGTGTTGGTTCCTAAGCTTTCAGGAATGCAGGTAGAATAATTGTTGAAGAAATAAATGATAATGAAGAAAGGAGAGCAGGGATAGAGTAAACGAAGTGAATCTATGCTAATACAAGGTGTTAACAGACCCTTCATGAAGCTGTCAATCAAGCACCCTGTCGATAAATCTATGTAAGTAACTTTAAAGCAAACATTATAACTGGGAAACGACTTTTTTTTTAAGTTATACTTCTTTTGGCGCGTTAGAGAAAAACGACAAAAGTCCTTGTTTTTTTTAATTTTACGCTGCACGCGCATACTGTCATGAAAACCGACAATCTGAAGTTAGCTAGTCAACAGACACACTGAAGTTAGCTACTCAAAATTTTAGTTTTATACGCCAAAGAAGTATAACTTCTTACGTGCGTAATACGTACACACACACTTTTTTTTTCTGGGTAAAGAATCACGGTCACTCAATGTAACACACTCAAAACATTGTGCTGACGAATGCATTGATTGATATAGTACAGGGGCCATTTATAACATTATAAACTTGTATTTTTTACTTTTGAATAAGATGGAACTTTGCCCTCTAATATTGTCCGTAACTAGAAGGTTCCCAGGTATGGTCCAGAAGATAAAAAAATGCGATGACGGGTAGAACAAGTACCTTTCGGCTTCGTTAAGAAACTTTGTACACCCATTTTTATAAAGAGATAAAGTTTGTAAGTTTGAATGTAAGAGAATTACGGAACAATTGATGAAAATTCTTTGACTAACGGAAAGCTATATTATAATAATAATTCATTTATTTCGGACAGAATCCATATGTGTTAGTAACAATTTTGTTAAGATCTATGTTAGTAGGTACATAATATAACGCTCACAATCTTCCCGTAACTATTCCCACCAAGTGAGCCTGAATGGGACAGTCGTGGCGGTATTATCCCCAAATGTCATGTTTGCGTTGTTTCCGTGGGAATTAAATCTAATTTCGCAGGCAACAGCTAGTTTATAATATGATCACTTGGAATCATCATCACCACGTTGTGATAAAAGGGTATATGAATGATGATGACTCCTTGCATACTATTATTATACTTACGACTGGCTGTCTGTCTGCTACTTTTTAATGTCTTAAGAGGAAACTTAAAAGGTAGGTATTAGTAAAAACAATTGCTGTCTCTCTGCGAGGGTGATTTCGACAATGGTGCGTTATAGACAACTATAGTAAAATGTCATAATTCGAGGTTTGGCTCTAGACTCTTCCAATATTTCACTAATTTAAAAAATATTTCATAAACTGAATCAGAAAGATAATTATATGCTGTGTCCTTATATTTTTCGTTTTTCATGAATAGTTGTCAAATTGGACGATCTAAATAGGCAATTTTGAGCATTTTGTAAAGGCCAGTTTATGTATCTTCAAAAAGGAAAACATAGGAATATAGAAGAGGTTGATATTTATTTAACTGTAAAAAATCATAGCTTTAAAGTTATAAACCAGAAAGAAATCAGACGAGAGCGTTTATATAGAAAAAAAAACCACCCACATTTCCTCTTAATAGCTGCACTTATCTGCATAAAATTAGTATTCTATGGTGTCGGTTAAGACGGTGGTTTCTACGGATGGTCACCTCCTTCAGGGTAAAAGCTAATCATTCTATACTTTGTGTATGGTAAATGGTAACACTAACTTGTACCAAGTGTTCACACAATGCTACAACGCCGGGGTCACCTAATTTGGGGGTATGAAGAACGGGGTGTAAAGAAAAGGAATAGCCCCCCCCCCCCCATAGAAAAGGGAGGATTCTCCGACAGCCTGGTGACAGACAGCCAGACGGACAGCGGAGTTTTAGTAATAGGGTCCCGTTTTTACCCTTTCGGTACGGAAGCCTAAAAAACGATCAAAGAATTTTCGCATCGAAAGGCAACAATATTGTTAGTACTATAACCCTACCGTCTTAAACATGCCTAGATATTTACTTCACCTAACGTAAGTGAAAACCCTTGTTCGATACCCACATTCACATAATCACTGAAAACCTGAATATTCTTAGAATTTAAATTACAAATTTTCACTGAAAATACGTTTAGTATCGTACTCAG
Organism: Lycophotia porphyrea; assembly: GCA_950005105.1. NCBI lineage: Eukaryota > Metazoa > Arthropoda > Insecta > Lepidoptera > Noctuidae > Lycophotia > Lycophotia porphyrea. The sequence goes on from OX465392.1 coordinate 2,891,061, forward strand.
AGATGTCAGTTAAAAGTTATAAATCAATCATTATCTTTTATTCACCTGTATGGCATCAATCTATGTTAGAAAAAAAAAAAGAAAAACTGCACAAAATTATAAAACACACACACACACAATTCAAAAAGAAGCCATAATCTTACTGTTAGCCTGTGTCATCCCACAGGTGGGCCTCTCTCCAGATCTTTTGATCCAGGACCAATGTGGACCACCAGTCACTGGTCATGTCTAGCTCTTCCCGAAAAAAAATCTTGATAATTTAAAATTATTAAAACCATGAGATCAAGTAAAAGGTAAATGTTGCATAAACAATTATGTTTTTCTTCTGCATGCATTAACAACATAGCTGGGAAAAGGCTGGGAAAATGATGATGATGATTATGGCTCATCATCAACATCATCATCTTTTCAGCCGAAAGACGTCCGCTGCTGGACATAGCCCCCCCCCCCCCCCCCAAGTGACACCACATTGATCAGTCCCGTGCGACACGCATCCAGCGGATCCCCGCAACCTTCATAGGATATCGGTCAGACTCATTACAAACAAATTAAATGCTCCTTTTAGCTTAATTTGTTCGTAATAATTAACAAAATCTTGACTCTTATAATTTGACTGACAGCGTTTCAATTTATAAATCAAAGTTTATAAACAACGACTCCGGGTTATAAGGTAACTGTCTTGAGTAATTGAACAAAAATTGTATTCCTTGTTCGTACGAAGTGTAAGGTAACCTCTCACTGTCTGCAAAACGACCCCTTTAGATTCTTAACACGCGTCCAGTAATGTTCCAAGACGGGTTATTTGTACTTTCTATCGATTTTGCTGCTTCTACTTTACTTTCTTTAACTTCTGTGTTACGGTACAATCTTGTAATCAAGTTTTGAATGGGTTTCTGTTGTGATCTTTTGTTTTTGGGTATCTTTGAGCGTCGAACCTTTTTGGGTTAGAACTCTTTGGAATGTTGAGGATTTTTTGTTTAAATTCCTTGTGCAAATGTCTTTTTAGCGTTACTCACATATGTTTCGAAAAATGTTAGTGTTACTCACATTGATTGTTCTTTAGCGAGTCATCTGGCCAGGGAAAATATAGTGAAGAAACCATTGTACCCTAGGATCAAAAATTTTAATATAAAAGGTGTAAAAAGACTCTAAACGAAGTCAAAAGGCACTTGTTCTTCCCGTCATTGCGATATTATTTTTGTTCTAGACCAGTGGTGGGCAAAATTTCTTAATGGGGGGCCAGAAAATTTAAGAAATTTCAGAGGAGGGCCAGAATTATAGGAAAAATGCATTTTGTGTTGAAACTTTTATCATATAAAAATTAATTCGAAGTCATGGTAGGCGTGTAAGACAGATGAAATTGCTTTTGATTACCCATAATATTTTCGATTGCACGTTCGAGCTGTGACGAAGTAACTTTCAGCAGCGCGAATAGGTGTTCATCAGTAAGTCGGTTTCTGATTGAGTTTTTCCACAATTTCATGGTCGAAAAAGTCTGCTCGCATACTTACGACGACCCAAACACCGCCATAATTTTCTGGGCGTGATCAAACATCTTTGGGAATTCAGCTTTCGGCAGAGTTCTAGTTCTAAATCTAGTTTCGTGGAATTTAAGAACAGTTGTTTTAAATGGGTGCTGCACTGAGTTTCAATAATTTCCAACTTCAATTCTGCAGAGCGATTTTCTGGATCGACATTAAACTGCATCGAGAAAACATCTAGCGATTACTGAATTTGAAAAAACTACGAGGCTAGTCTAGCTGGCTCCTTTCCCTATGGGTCTATTATTCTACAAAGTAGAATATACTTTATACTCGTGGACCGTCAAAATATATTTATTGCGGGCCATATTCTATGCATGTCGAAGGACCGTCGGTGGGCCAGATTAAAAGCTTTCGCGGGCCGGAGTTGGCCCACGGGCCGTACTTTGCCCATCACTGTTCTAGACCATACCTGGGAACCGTCTAGTTACAGAGATATTGGGAGTCAAAGTTCCAACTTTTACACAAGTTTTTTTTTAAATACATGTTTTTAATGTATTTTTTTACTTAAGACACCATCACGACCCCCGTACTATTCAGTCCATCTATCAGCACAATGTTTTGAATGCGTTACATTGAGTCCTACCGTAAAAAGTGAACAAAAAGTGTAGCAACCAGCAATAATTTTTGCGTAAAGTTACTTAGTTTGATGTACATAATACTTGGTTGACGACTTTGTGAAGAGTCTGTATACACCCTGTCCTTATGGGACATCCACCAAACCCACACTAGGCCCGCATGGTGAATTACATTACAGCCTACTCCCTCTAATAGAAAAGCCGCCTGTGTCCCAGCTATGAAAACATAACATAACACAACGCCTGTAATCCCCGTAGGGTTAGACAGAGAGGTACCTAAAATACACCCACATTTCGCTAGTTATGTAAATGTAAGTCCCATGTAACAGAGGGTGAGCCTATTGCCATTAACCAGGCACACATCGAGAAATTCTTGATGGGAAAACCCGATTTTACTTTGCCCGATCCGAGAATCGAACCAACCCAGAACCCCAGCAGTCGCGCTTGTGCTACTCGACCAACGAGGCACATTAATGAGGAAACATTATGTATGATAATGCTATGCTATGGGCCATCTTCTGGTGACCGACACAAACAGGCTTCTTCAATCTTCTATTATTGTGTCCTTGCGCGTCCTTTCTCAGAAAATCCTACTGACTTATTAACGAGACACTCAGACAATTATTTATACAACAGTGCTTTACTAAAAGACTGAAAACCCAAATAGTTTAAGCAAACATTTTGAAAGCACTAAAAAGATGTTGCAACTTAAACTATAACTCAAGCAAAATAGACACGCGGTTTACGCCCGGACAAATTCTGACTACACTCCTGAAACAAGTTCTTAGATGGTACAGAACTAAATCTTTATTTTTCCTTGTACATATAAATCTTCGGGATCGGTTCGTTGCACAGATTACTTCGGAATCCCTCTTAGCAGATGCAAGACGGATAACTAGAGGCCATGTCGCAGGATCCAGTTGTAAGGTCTTAGGTTTTATCTCGAAGAGTATAGATGATATTGCAATGTTTTTGTAAATATATTGGCAGTTGGTAATTATGTGCAGTTTTTGTTTTGTTTTTCTAATTAGATTCCAGCTCAGTTAATAAAGATTTGCCAGATAATTAAACTTCGAGCACGCTGATTGGTCCTTATTAATGCCGGATCTTAAGAATAAAACAACGCAAAGTGCAAACTGCCTTTTAATACGTTGAATTGACAGTTATTGGTGCTTGCGGTTCATGTTCCCTCGTGAATGTACTATGAACGTGTTTATTGTTGAACAGATGTTAATGTAGCCAAACATTTGGAAGAATTTTTAAAAGCTAAGTGTTTCTTTAGGTTGCAATCGTCATGCTACCATTTACTCCATTTTCATATGATTCCTCAAACAATCTATCCATTGTCTCTTAGGTCTCCCTCTCCCTCTCCATCCATCAACATTTATCCTGTCAGTTTTTATGGCAGTAGATGGGTTTAGTTCAACGAAAACACACTGGGTGCGATTCACTGCTTTTATTAAGTTTACAAATTACTTGTAATTACAATCTAACATAATTCCGCGACGTCTTAACTCCGCTGCGATCAGACACTGAATGTTGGCCTCACTACGAGCTTAAAACAGGACGACTCTGTAAAAGCACGCTGCAGATGTGGGTATACTTGTGGCGCGCTTGCGATTCATTTTATGTCCGACTCGATAGCGACCTCATCACTCTTTTAGTCACATGCTATTCATCTCTCCTCATTAAATCATCACAAAAACTCAAGTCACTTACTAAAACATAGTAACGAGCAAAGAAAATGAGCTTGTCAAAACTCAAAGCATTATCTCTCTCTTCAAACCTTTACAGTAGCAGTATCAAAATATTTCCTCAGCAGGATATACGATTACACAGACGGTAAACTCTGAGGCAGTGAGGCTTGATCCTGGCACACTACATTTACTCTGATACTCTTGAAGTGCTTGCTATACAGGCGGATTACGTTCCTTACAAAGTGTACGTCTTTTTGCTGATGTACTTTTAATTTGGGTGGCGTTGCAAGTTTGTTGATGTGAATGCAGGTTTTTAAGTTTTTATGGACTTGGAATTTCTTTCTGCGAAATAGTCAATGCCTTCTTTTTTTAGATTCTCCTAAAAGCAACATAATTTTCGTACTGTTGTTAAAATTGTATGTTTTTATTGGCTCAATCAAAACCACGTTTTTAATTCGTAAATCGAATTTATCATGTCAAACTGCATTCAAGGATCATCATTGATATAGAATATTGACACTGGCCGCTCTCAAGCTCCTTTTAGTTTCTTTAGTGAATTTCAAACTGAATTGATACTTTATTTATTTGTCGGGACAAGACAAAGAAAATCGTAATCCAATGCTTGTCACTATTTAGTAACAAATCGGTTTGTCTGGTATCACACGCCCGCTTATCAGGAAGCATTCGTGTGTCAAAATCGAAAACGTTCAGAATCCTAATTTTTATATGACTTTACTCGCTATGTCCGCTCTATAATTCTTTTAAATCTTCCTGTTTGGGGTATTCCTCAAAGCGCAACTGTTTTTAAGCGCAACTAACTAAACGCATCTAAATTATTCCTCGAAGCGCAACCATTTGAACAATTTGAAATTGTGAGCGCCACTAATAGTTGCGCTTCGAGGAATAATTTAGTTTCGCTTAGTTGGTTGCGCTCAAAATAGTAGCGCTTTTTAAGGAATACCCCCCCTGTTTATAGATGTCTCGAAAACACATTCTAAAAGCAATTTTTTTCGTTGATTATTTTTAAAAGAGACTAGATGAAAATTCACCCAAGTGTATTCAAACCAATTACCTATTTCAGTCAATCGATCGATCCACCTCGGCAATAATGTCACAGAAATTCATTATTCGATACTCGTGAATGGCACTCGGCAATGTTCTCTGACGTATAATGTGACTCCAATGGTAATGAAATCGATGTGACTAATATATCGGATGAAATCGAGTCCGATTACCATCGATGACGCCTGATTAGGGTGCAGAACCTCATCGCATTTAAACTGTTGAGAACAATTATGTTAAAGGAAGCAGATTATTTGGAATTTGGTAATTGAATGACCTGTGTACGAGTTGATGTTAGACCAACATTGTTTGTGATGAAACTAATGTTTCTACTGCTGGCATTAATATTTTGGTTCATCGAGAAGACTGTCGATCAGAGCACGACCGTGCGGTGTCAACGCAACGTAACGTAAATAATTCGATTTTCGAAGCAATGTCTTATAGCACATGTAAAGGAAAACATCTTGAAATCGTAAAAATGTAGTTTTATAAGAAAATACCTACAACCTACAAGTTTATACGGAACGTCAGTGCGCGAGTCCAACTCGCACTTGACCGATTTTTTTTTATCTATATTCACTTGTTTCCTACATATTTTTCATGCCACTATGAACAAAGTATCATCAACATATTAGTGGACTAATTCATTATTAAAATAAAACCCAAAATGTTACCATAATCACCTTTCTAAACGTCTTCAAAACGGTTAACTTTCTGTTCGACGCGTCCTTAGAGTTTCCACAAAAAACGAAGCAAAGATGACAAGGCCCCACCAAACGAAAAAAAAATCGGCGTTCGAATTTGCGTAATTCCGTCTTTCCTACATCCCTAATAACAAAGCTGGCTTCATAATAAATATCCTTCAGCTCACAGCCCACAAGTCTATTATTGTTTCCTGCGTATTTCCTTCGAATATTTTAAGGAAAGCTATAATTCTTCTCCCCCATTTCATGATAATGAAGGATGCAATAGATGTTTTCTTTGTGGCTAAAGTTTTTGAAATTCATGAAATATTGTAACAGTTATTGCTATTTTTATAGTTTTGTATGCAATAAATAAGGGGCTATGCAGTGGGGTTGACATGTTTAATTTATTCTATGGAACCGGATATGGGTTTAGCGGTAATGTAATTGTGAGTCTATGGGTTTTGGGGTTTTATAAGCAAAGGGAGCTCTGTGATACTGAATATTGTATTGGGGAAGTAAATCAATTTTATATGGTGCTCGTGATGTGTTTTGGATTGCACATAGGTATTGCATAAAAGCAAATGAAATACTTTCTTTTTTATATTATTTTCTTTGTGGCGTGTCGATGAACTCGATGACAATCTTAATTGAGACATCTTCTTTGTCTACGAGTTTGTCACAGAATACTCGCACGCTCTAGCTAAAGGCCTTTGCACACGACGTCTTTTTATGCACTGACGACGCGCGTAGAACGCAATCTGGACGCTCAGCAAACGCAAGACTGAAGTCACTTTGTTACCATTGCACACGATCCTTGCGTTTGTATTGCTTTAAACACGCTGATACATCGCTACAAACGCGCTGTAAACGCATATTTGTAGCGATGCAGAAGAATAAAACAGAAAGAAATAGCACTGTAAACGCGCGTTTTGATCGATACAAACGCGCGTTACATTTGCGTTTGTATCGATACAAATCTGCTAAAACGTGTTGATAACGTGCAGAGGGTGCGCTAATCAAAAACGCGCGTCGTCAGCGCATAAAAAAACGTGGTTTGAAAGGCCCTAAGGCGCTGGACACACAGAAAAGACGTAAGACGCAGACGGGGCGCGGACATTTGTCTCTATCGCGTCCCTTTCATACAAAATGTATAGAAGCGTCGCGATGCAAAACAGACAGAAGAGACGGGGCGCGGGCGCAACTCTTTTGTTTGCGACGGGTCCGCGCCCCGCCCTCGTCTTGCGTCTTTTCTGTCTGGCCGCTGGCTAAGCAAATTTTCTTTGCTTCGGCTAGCAGTCCCGAATATCGTCGACTAGTCGACTTGCAGGCGGATCAAGGTTACCTTCCTGCATATCAGTAATTGGGTGATGGTCTTTTAAAATTAAAGCTTCAACAAGTTTTAATTAAAAAAAAACACCTGAACTTATGTCTACTTACGTATGATACACTTATATCCAAACGACCAATGAAACGATAAGATTTAGCTAAGTAAAAAATGAACCAAAGTAAAAAAAAAACTTACAAATAAACACCTAACACTCATTTGAAACAGAAAAAACTAATTACGCTCACAATAACAATTTAAAACCAAGAATATTCATATTCCCCGGTTGACATAAAACATGGACAGATGACAAACATAATAGGTCATTTAAAAAAAAAACAAATATTTTTCCTACATTTGGGACAATGTAAGCAACGAGGCAAGAAAATTTTACGGCTTGGGGGGACTGGGACAGACAAACGGTGTACCTAATTATTGTCTTGTTTTCCCTAAAAACGACATTTTGTGTAGCAAGTAAAAATTTGGGTAAAGAACCATATGTCTCGGGGCATGGTCCAGTGAAATGGTCACAAGAAGTCTTAAAAGGAGCTTGAGCTATAATAATACCAGCCGCACGGGTCGAACTTCGAGGTTAAGCCGCGCTTGCAAAGGTCGGTATGTGGATGGGTGACCATCCAATACATACCGAATTTTCTCTGTGCCCCGGAAAGCACGTTAAGCTGTTGGTTTCGGGTGTCATTTCAAGATCTTTGACAGTCGTTACACCCGAGAGTCTGACAACCATTCTCACCAAGGGGTATCTTGTTACCTAGTACTAACTGGGTTGTAGTCAGATAGGCAGTTCATCATCATCATCCACAGCCCAACTTCACCCACTGCTGGACAGAGACCTCTCTTTGCTTGTGCTCGTTGCAAGCTCCACGTTCTTGTGCCAGCCTCATCCAGAATATTCCCTCAATGGCAACAATGTCGTCTGCCTATCTCGCTGCCGGACGGCCAACACTCCTCTTTCCATTCCTTGGACGCCACTCAGTTTCAGCTTTACTCCACCTGCCATCACCGCGTCTTGCTAGGGTCCTGCCCAACTCCATTTAAGTACCATAACGCGATTTCCAATATCGAAGACCTTCGTATGTCTCCGGATTTAGACGTTTGGAACTCGGTCGATAGGCAGTTACACTATGTAAAATACTGGTATTCAGCAGCATCTGGTTAGACTGAAAAACGACTCCAATATAATTATAAAAGGCTAGGCAGATGGTGACGATGGTCACTAGTCTTAAATTAGTTTTTTGGACGACAATATTCGTGCAAGTTTTCTAACCTTGAGAACACTAAAAAAACAAAACTAGTAGGCAATAGTGCCATTGAACGTGATAAAAATGTGATGAAAAAAAAGAACAGCCTACATTTTCTCATGGGTTTACCCGTATTTGTAACAGAAGGCTTTCTGTAGTTTTTGCCTGCATACCGGAAGGAAGCCTCCTCATAATTTGCCTAGCCTTTTCCCGACTACGTAACGGTCGGCTTCCAGTCAAACCGGATGCAGCTGAATACCAGTATTTCAATTGGAGTGACTGCCTATCTAACCTCGACAACCCAGTTAGTACTACACGATACCCCTTGGCAAGGCTGGTTGTCAAACTTTCGGGCCCCTGACTACCAGTAACGACTGTAACAAACATCATCAAATGACAGCCGGCACCAACGGCTTAACGTGCTTTTCGTGGCGCGGAGGAAACTCGGTAAGTAATGGGTGGTCACCCATCTACGGACCAACCTAGGTAAGCGCGGCTTAACCTGAATATCGACCAGAGCGACTATTATTTAGCCACGAGCTCCTCTAACTACAGAAAACCTGCTACAAACTTAACACACACCTTTGGCTTCATTATACACCGTTTTAATGAACACCCATAACACCTGACTGTTTTAATATTGTCCAACGTTTACTAAGTTCCTCGCAATACCTTAACTAAAAGTTTTCTCTTCCCGAACTAAAACCTTCTTACAAGAGGAAAAATTATTAAATTTCTTAAAATGCATTCTTCAACAAGTTCTATGATGTAACACGGAAACTAGAAAGTAATAAAGAATTCTTTAAATAACTCATAGATATGTCTGTCTTCATAAAGTTTAATTTGTCCATAAAAGTACAGCAGTTCTTATTTTACAGAAAACAGCAACTAATAAAAAACGAAAAATTAAAATAGACATTGACTTCCTGGCAAGAAGCAATAGCGGCAATTCAGCGAAAGAAAAAAAAAAAAGGTACGGAGAGATAAATTTTTCCTTTTACATTTTGTTTAACGCTACTCTCGCATTTCTTTTGTTCCGAGTGATTTATGTAGTACTGGTAACATTACAAAACATTGAACATACAAAGAAAGTGAATAAAAATTTAAATAGAGAAGCGACAGATATTTTTTTGAAGACTAGTGTTGTGCGAGCTAAATGTTTTGCTTTGTCCATTATCGTTGTCAGGATTTCGAAGTGTGGGATTTGTTGTTTAATTTGCCTATAAACTGAATAGGATTTAAGTAAGTTTGCAACTAAATAGTATCATTAGACTGCCTTGTTGGTCTAATGGTCGCAAGTGCAACTGCTGAGCGTGAAGTCCTGGGTTCGATTCCCAGGTCAGGCAAAGAGTTATTTGATGTTTCTATGAGAAATTTGTCAGTAACAGCCACGGAGTCCGTATTTGTGCCCGCCCGGTTAATGTTGTGCGCGCCTCCTGTTACAAGAGACTTAAATAATAAGTGGCGAAATGTGTGTGTACTATTAGGTACAGCTCTACCTTACCCTTCTAGATTTACAGGCCTAATGTTATGTAGTACCATTGTCGGTCACCTAACTGTCCAACATTGTTTAACTATTTAAGATTAATCCAAATATTAACAACGGCTGCATCCATCTATAATAATACCCTAGAATTCGTCCTGGCAGAATTCTTCTAGGTTTTACCCTTTCTAATTTTTTTTTAAAAGTACCTACGAAAATGCTTTGTCCTGATACGTAAAATTAATCAAATCAAAGTGAAAACTAATAATGGATTTTAACGAACAAGAGGACAAAAAATAAACCAACATTTTACACAGAAAAAGCACTCGAAAAATGTAAGTAAAACGCAGGCGAGTCTGCGTGGCTGAGTATTAGGTATAAATATTCATGAATCACAAATTGGAACAGTGGACCAAATCACTGGGTTCTCCTAGGGATCAGTTATCGATCAGTCCTTTAATTTTATTCTGTGATTAGATTTTAGTAAGTTTGTGTTAGAAACTTACTAACTAACAGAGGGCTGTACCTGACAATTCAGGTAATTTAAAGTTAGCTTTATTCACAGAGAATTATTTAAAGTGTAGTTTATTTTGTGATTGGTCTGGCACAATTTAAATTTAAACTCGTTAATCGATAATATCATCTTTTTTTCTACTAGTAGTAATATAAGTCATGAATAAATAAAATAAACCTGATCAAATAATGTTTTTATTACTAAAGGTTTTACACTTTTTTGGGATTGTCTGGTGGTAAAAAATACGCTGCTACAGCAATGCCACCTATAAACAAAAAAATAAAATAGTTAAACAGTATCTTTTTTCTAATACTCTATGATTCGCTGGATTGATCAGAATTTTCTGAAGATCGTTACAAGTACTACCTACTGGCTCATTACGACTCAAGTTGTGACCTTATTTAGTTAAACTACATACGGGGTGTAAACAGACTCTTCACGAAGCTATCAAGCAAACATTATGTACATTAAACTAAGTAACTTTACGCAAAAATTAGTGCTGGGAAACGACTTTTTTTTTGGCTGAAAAATCACGTTTTACAGTAGGACTCAATGTAACGCATTCAAAACATTGTACTGATATCCATCAGCACAATGTTTTAAATGCACAATGTGTTTGTTGTTTAAAGAAAAAATCTTACATTAAAAGCATGTATTAAAAAAAAATAATCCCTCTCATAGAGAGGAGGCCTGTGTCCCAGCAGTGGGAACATTAAAAGGCTGATGATGATGATTAAAAAAAAATTGTAAAAAAATTTGAACTTTGACCCCCAATATCTCCGTAACTAGAAGGTTCCCAGGTATGGTTTAGAACAAAAAATGATCGCAATGACGGGGAAAACAAGTGCCTTTTGGCTTCGTGAAGAGTCTGTTTATACCCTTTATATAAAACGATAATATTTACTTACACACAAGGTAAACAGTGATAGCATAGAAGGTCTCTTTACAGTTGGTCATCAGAAACTCGCCAAGAACATTGACGCCAGCCAAACCGCTGATACGGGCTACCATGACACCTAGACATGCCGCCATGCCCCTGGAAAATGAAAATGGCATATGAAATTAACATTTCAGGAGGCGGCACGGTTGGCGCAGTAGCTGAGCGAATGACTGCTGCGCTGTGTGTCACGGGTTCGATCTCCGCACGGAACAAATATTTGTATGGCCTACAGATAGTTGTTCCGGGTCTGGCTGTTTGTGTATGTGAGATTTAATGTTTGTGAACGCACCCATGATGCAGGAGAAATTCGTAGTGTGGGCAACGTTTTTTTTTTTTTTTAAATCAGTGCACGGAGTTTCTTGCCCACTTTAAACTTACATTCCTTAGATTATAAGGTAATTGCTATAATATGGTGGACCAAAGATGATCACAGATTTGTTTAGCAGGCAGTTGCTGCTTCATTGGTTTGCAATATCATTCGAATCACCTTTTACGACACGGTTTGTGGTATAACAAAAGATTTTATTATCTACTGGGATCTCAAGAAACATTTTAATTCGAAACACATCACGCTTTTAATCCCCAAAGGGTTAGGCAGAGGTATACCAAATAGAACAGCCACATTTCACTAGTTATGTTTAAGTCCCATGTAATACGGAGCAAGCCTTTTGCCATCAACCGGGCACAAATCTAGACACCGTGCTACTGAGAAAATCCTGATGGCAAAACACAATAAAAAATTTACGACCCAGGAATCGAACCCTCAAGCTCTGCAGTTGCGATTGCGACCACTACACCAACAAGGTAGTCAATTGAAGTAGTTTGAAACTATACAATGCATTGCATGAATATGAATTACAGAAAAACTAGCTGAAGCCCGCGGCTTCGCCCGCGTGGATGTCGGATATCGCGACCAAAAGTAATCATGAAATTTTGATCCCGTTCCCGCAACAAAAACTTGACAAAATATACTTAAACCTTCCAAGATAAAAGGAAGGAAGGTTGAAAATCGGTGCAGTAGTTTTTGAGTTTATCGCGAACAGACAGACAGACGCGACAGAGGACTTTGTTTTATAATATGTAGTGAAGTGATATCTGCATAACTAACCTGTATGACGTAGGAAACAACTCCACATAGTACGCAAACAGTACACCCATACATAAATTCGTCATCATCATCCCCACATAGAGCACCAGACTTGCTATATTATTCTGATTGAAGATTGCTCCTAAACTGCAAATCGTTGGTATTAACAGGAACACTACCATCATGACTTTTTTTCTTGAAGCAAACTTGGATACTGCCACTGTAATACCAGCGAAGACTATGCCGTGGGTGATCCCTGATAGTAAGGTTGGTGATTGCAGTGATGATGAGCAGCCCACCTGGAAGAATTGATTTTGGTTAGTCGACAAACAACAAAGACGTTTAAATATTTGCGTTATATTGTCTTTGCAATGGAACGCAGCATTCTGGGTGTCAGAAGACAAGACAGGGTTCGAAACACCACGCTGCGTTCCAAAACGGGCATAGTGGACGTTGGCAAGAAGGCCGCTAGGCTAAAATGGGATTGGGCGGGTCACGTCAGCCGCATGCACGATGACCGCTGGGCAAAAGTCTCCACACAATGGTTGCCGGAAGACGGACGGCGCCGCCGAGGCCGGCCCAGAAAAAGGTGGCGAGACGACCTGGACGCGTACCGCGAGGGCTGGTTCGAGGAGGCACGTATAAAGAGCACGTGGAAGGAATTGGGGGAGGCCTTTGCCCAGCAGTGGGACAGTACAGGCTGCTAAAAAAAAAAAAAAATTGTCTTTGACAAAAACGTACCTAAACAAAATAACAATTAATTTGAGTTTTGAATAGTTGCAACAGTTTATAAACAGATTCAATAAAGCCTGTTTCCTAGTACCTGTATGGGCGATTTCTGACTTATGAATCAAACATGTATAGCTGTGCAAAAACAGAACAAAGACCATGATTTTTGAAAATTATTGTAAATGAAGTCTTTCGAAAGCCTCTTGCAGTTTGTATTTAGCCTGAAATATCCCACTTCTGGGTTTAGGCCTCCCCCATTCCTTCTACTTCTTACGATGTTGTCACTTCTTGCTAAATTTATGAGGAAGCCATCCAACGTTTGACAGATCCTTATTTGGTTACAAAAAACAGTAACGTACCACTTTATCAGTAGAAGAGGCTCTGTGATTGGATATCTTCATTATAATGCTGCATAAACTCATTGATGTATTTGCTGAGCTTACACCCGTTGAGGAGGCCTCCACAATATATGGCATCCACATAACAAAACTATTGTTACTGTAGGACAAAAAAATCACATGAAATCAGTAAAAAATAAATTAATGAAATCGCTACTAAAAATGTGCTTCAAAACTTTTTATAATTAAAATGAGGAATCTGAATTTTCCGAAATTAATATTATTATTCCTTCCTTTCCTGACAATTTAAAATCAGATAGGAAATAAACGTAAGTAAATACACACGTATTGATACCTCGCAATACATAGAAGGTCAAAGCAACACAACGTTTCTTTCACATCTGAATTAAAAGGAAACAGGGCCTGCGAAGAATTAATAAAATAGGTATTTGTAGAAACTGTTGCCGTCGCGTGCCGCTGTAGAGTGCGAAAGGGATAGTTGCAGCTCAGATCTAATTCTATCACAAAAAAATTGACGAATTCAACGTTTCGTATTCCCCTTTTTTCTCCTCTAAAACTGAGCCGAATCAATAATTATGACATTAAAATTTTAAGAAAGAGTATGTACTAGGTTTATAACAATTTCTTTCATGTGAAAAACCTTTCGAATTTGTCTGGTACTCCTCTAATTACGGCCGTAAAAATGGGGCATTTTGTGTCTTGGGGGTCATATTTTCTCTTCTTATTAGTTGCTGAAAAAAAAAAATAACAGGGACGTGTTCTACAATAGACATTGATTTTATGAAAAAAAAAAGATTGCTCTAGAGGCATTATTCTAGAAAAAAAAAGGGCAATACATTTGTTAGGCAAATGGCAGCTCCTGTTTCCTCTGAATGAGTTTTTCAGACATTTTAAAATCTTATGGCTAAAATTAATATTGTATGGCAACTCACATGCTATAAATGACAGTTGTCAAGAAGAAAAGCTGTAGTGTCTTCCATAGTAAAGGGGGTTTGAATAGTGGCACTGTTTGTTGCCAAAATGATACTAATAAGTTGGTTTTCTTATCATTTACTATTTTAGTCTTTGCTTCATCTTTTAGTATCACTCTACGAACCTATGGAAAAAAAAACATCTTTTTACTATTATTTTATAGTTCTTGAGGATGGATCGATGTTTTTGAATGAAATTTAGCAGACATATAGTCTATACCCTTTTTATTCTGGTAGTACGGTCCCGTGGGATAATTACTGAACTGCACGTGGGCGAAGCCGCATGCATAAAGTAGTGTTGTTAAATCATCATCATCATTTCAGCCGACAGACATCCACTGCTGGACATAGGCCTCCCCCAAGTGACGCCACATTGACCGGCCCCGTGCCACTCTCATCCAGCGGATCCCCGCAACCTTCACCAGGTCATCGGTCCACCTAGTGGGAGGCCTTCCAACGCAACGTCTACCGGTTCGCGGTTGTTGTTAAATACAATAATGTAATCGAAGAATGGAAATAATTTTATGATAGATCATAGTTAGAGCTAGTAATCTGGATCACATACATACCGGATACTCATGGTTACCTCCATTTCTGGCCCATATATTTCTAAGGTGCTCCAAAGCTTCTTTTTCTCGACCAATATTGACTAGGAACTTGGGACTCTCATGGAAGAAATTCAGCAGAAAGGCGCTGATACCAAGTGGTGCCGCCATTACGAGGGTCAAAAGCCTCCATGGCGTGAACTTTATGGAGCCCATATCTAACGCGAAGTTTAGTTGGAGAATGAAGTACCCGGGAACTGAGAAGAATGTGGTAATTAATATCAAGCTTGATGCCTTTACCCCATAACTCATCACGATTTTTATGAAGATCATACCCAGGATACGTTTTCTCGCTTCTGACAATGACATCAACATAAATAAGCAAAAAATTTGCAATACACACCGTTTAATGGTGTATGATTGCCCTTGTCTAGTGGTTTCAAGTGGGTCCTGGGTTCGATTCCCAAATGGGGCAAAGTGTTATTAGATTTTTCCATGAAGAATTTCTCAGTAACAGCCACGGAGTTTAGATTTGCACCCGGTTGATGGCAATACGCTCGCCTCTTGTTGCATGGTACTTGAGCTTATCTGGCAAAATCTGGATGTTCTATTAGGTACCTGCCTAACCCTTCGGGAATTAGAGGCGTGGTGACGTGGTGTTATGTTTTGTACGGTTGGTTGCATCAATTAATTGGGTACCTCAGTTGGGAACGTAGGTATTTTTAAGGGGGTACCCACATCGTGAAGCTGACTGTACATTACGAACAGTTTGAAGTAGTAAATAATGAGATTTATGTCCATGATATTTTATTTTAAATTATGTAAAGATGTATATAAGCTGGTATTGTCCATCATTATTCCATAACATATGCAAAAAAAAAAAACAAATAGCAATATTGTCAGTGTAATTAGCATAAATAACAAATGATTTAGCCGCTTCGATAAAAACTAATTGATATTTCTTTCTTTTTGTAACAAATAGCGTTTTAAATGTTATTTATGCAAATAACAGCTATGTAATGAAAAAAATATTTTAGTTGTTTCTGTGTAATGTTTCATATAATAGCTAAACGAGATGACACGTGCAAGGCTATTAAAATACAGAAGCTGAATCTTTACACCTGAAGTGTGGTGAATTAATTATTAACTATGTTTAATTTGTACAAGAAAGTCATCGTCTATGTTGGTGATAAGTCTGAGAGGTTAAATTGTGACTAGGCGGGTCATTTGCAGGATGGATGGGCCAGAAGCGTCACCCAGTGGGTGTCTGAAGATGGTTGTCGTCACCGAGGCAGGTCAAAGAAACGCTCTAGTGTGGCGATTTGGACTCGTTCCTGACTGATTGGTCAGAGAACAATTGGACCTAGTTAGTGGTGCTATGGTCGACATCCAGAAAATTACAAGACAACGTCAATCGGGGAGATAATTATAAAATGAAAACGTATCATGAAAAGTATTGAAAATAAACTTACCAACATAGCAGAGAAGGAATAACATCAACGCACTAGTCATTATGAGCATGTAGAAGCCCCTGACTTTGCTCGAACAGCATTCGCCGATATGCGCATAGGCCACCGATTGGACTGCGCTACAACTGATTGAGAAATAAGTTAATATAAAGGCTGTAAAAAGACTCTTAATGAAGCCGAAGGGCACTTGTTCTCCCCATGATTGCGATCATATTTTTGTTCTAGACCATACCTGGGAACCTTCTAGTTACGGAGATATTGGGGGTCTAAGTTCCCACTTTTTCACATTTTTTTTTGAAATACTAGTTTTTAATGTATTTTTTTTTACTTAAGACACCTTCACGACCCCTGTACTATTCAATCCATCCATCAGCACAAAGTTTTGAATGCGTTACAATGAGTTCTACCGTAAAACGTGATTTTGACCGAAAAAAAAGTCGTTTCCCAGCTATAATTTTTTGCGTAAAGTTACTTAATTTGATGTACATAATGCTTAGTTAAAGGCTTCGTGAAGAGTTTGTTTACACCCTGTATAATAACAAACATTTCATATAAGGGATAGGTAAGTGAAAACGATTTTTATTCTTTTCATAAATATAAAAATATTTGTGATAAAACCAGCCAACATTTGAAAAAAATTAAAAGAAAAACATCGATAGTTTGCCTTATATTGTTGCTCTTGCCGCTAGGTAAATATTTAGGATTTTTAAAAAAGCTAATACTTTCTTTATCCTGTAACTAAGACGCTTGGTCTCTTTTAGAGTTGTATTCTGTAACTTCTTTAATACTTGGTGAAGCATTATTATACGAGTATCTATGATAGTGAGCAGGCTTGATTGTGAGTTTGTGAATCTGCTGCAAGGTCTCGGCTGGGCCTGTTACCTTGCAGCAGTGATGACACAATCTGGTTCTGTTTTTGGTTTTGTCTTTGTCAGTGTATTACTAACATAGTTTGTAAGTATATTGTTACTGACACGTGGATTAATTAAGAGTATGGATTTAAATTATCTGACATAAATGAATTATTTCCTTTATTTATTTTTACACATACTGATTACTTTTTTAAATATTCCAATAGAAAACAGCGTAAAAATACATTTAAAAATAAAAAAAATTGTAGCCCACCAGCATTGGGAACAGGGTCCGAGCTACCGGTAGTCAGGGCTTTTGAGAGAGGAACCTCCTGACAATACGTGCCGTGTCCAGAAGTACTGCTTTCTGTATCAAGCCCTTGATCCAGCTGCCAAGCGACAGCCTCCTTAGGTGTTAGTCGAGGCTACTGGCTATTAAGCCATTGGCCGACACGACTATCGGCACAATTACTGCTGTACTCACATCCCACATGTCGACAACCTCGCGAGCCAGATCTAGATACTTGAACTGCTGATCTTTTTCTGCTTTCACGAGGTTCTCGTCATGCGGGACTGTTATATCAACAATCATTGCGCGGCGCTCCAAATTATTATTAAAGGTACTAATATGCACAATTTCATAGACAGTTATACTTACAAACAAGAGCTAAAAACCTTGAATACCGCCAGCATGATCCAGTTGGCGGAAAACGCGCTTATAAACGAAGACACGAAACTCCCCCATAAAGCGATCAACAGTGTTTTCTTTCGACCCTTTGTATCTGATATGTAGCCCCAAGGTATTGACATTGCAATTGGTCCTGGAATAAAATCGGGATTGAAAGACAACACAATCCTAAAAATAAAACGTAATTTTGGTGACCACGTTGAGAAAGTAGAAAAAGTGGATTGACGAAAAAACATGATTTTGATGAAGATTTGTTTAGAAACAAAACGATATCTACTTTATTTAAATAAAATAGATAAATTGTCATTTATTTCAGGCAAGCATAATCCATATACAGAAAAAAAAAACATTGGATTTTAAAATGAAAATTAAAATAAAATAAAATCATAATAAAATATAAATGCAAATAAAATAAAATTAATCAAAAGATAATAATAAAATTACAATAATAAAATTACAATAACAATAAAATAAAAATAAATAAAATAAAAATATATAATAATATTATTTATTGTCTTGAGTAAAGCTGCAGCTAAGATAGATAACAATTTTAAAGTTTTGAAGCCAGTGATCTATGTACAGACGCCAGCCTGCAGATTAAGCTACCCGAAACTGTAAAATTTTCCCAATCAACCTTGAACCTAATGCTTTAGCGATGAAGTTGAAAATCTGTTAAAGAAATTTAACAGATTGTAGTAGCTTGATGTGCTGGCGACTTTCCGTAGTGCGCTAAGTTCTTATATGTTCAGTATCAAGGAAAAAAAAAATGTATCCTCTAAAGTCTGCCTAGCCTTTTCCCAACTATGTTAGGGGTTGGCTTCCAGTCTAAACGGATGCTGCTGAATAACAGTATTTTACCTGGAGCAACTGCCTATCTGACCTCCGCAACCCAATTAGTACTGGGTAATACGATACCCCTTGGTAAGACTGGTTGTCAGATTTTTTTGGGCCACTGACTATCTAACTACTGTCAAAAATCTAAAAATGACAACCGGGGCCAACGGCTTAACGTACTTTCCGAGGCACGGATTAAACTCAGTATGTAATGGGTGGTCACCCATCCACAGACCAACCTAGGCAAGCACGGCTCAACTTAAAGATCGCCCCGAGAGGCTGGAGCTCTAAAGTAGTTAAATAGGGGATGAAATTTTTTATTACTGATAAAAGCAAAGGTATTCTAGTAAAGGGAGTAACAAGACTTACCAACAAAAGGCATGGACAGCATTACACTCTTCTGCCATAGTTCAAGCTGGAAGTCACAGGAACAGCCAGTGACGACAACGGAGAAGCCGAATATGTCTATGCCCATTGCCAACAGACCTATGCTAAGAACTGCGAGAAGACCACGGTTGTACCAGCCATTGCCTGAAAAACAGTACAGTTTAAATTATTTCTCAGTCTTTTTGTCATTTTTAGGACGATTTTTATTTTTAAGTGTGTCTTATGACCCTTAACGAAGCTATAAGACACTTGTTCTCCCCTCATTGCGATATTTTTTTTGTTCAGAACCATACTGCGAGCCTTCTAGTTGCGGAGTTATTGGAGGCCATTTTTTTTTTCTTAATTCCTAATTTGAAATGTTAAATTTTAATACCTCAATGATCCCCGTACAATTTAATGCATCCATCAGCACAATATTTGGAGTGCTTAACATTGAGTCTTACGTGATTTTTCACCCCATAAAAAAGGTGGTTTCCCAACAATAATTTTTGCTCTGTGTTAGGAACTTAGTTTTTGGTACAGAATACTTGATTGGCGGCTATGTGACGGGTGCCTATTTAATAGTTTACTGTTAGTTTAGTTTGTCACACAACCGCCAAAAGTGGATTTATTTGGCAGAGAAAAAAAAAAACACACACAAATAAATACTTTGACTTTGAGAGACCTACACTCAGCATTGGGTGGCCAAGGGTTGAAGAAGAGAGAGAGAGAGAGAGAAGAGAGTTTAGTTCAGTGCTAGTTTTAATAACCCAACCTGATGCGGAGGAATGAGGAAAATGTTGAGTGTGAATTTTGATGGATAAGAGTATAGGAAGACCAAAGAATCGATGGATGGACTGTGTAAAAGATGATATGGCTTAAAAGGAGGTGAATGCTGAGGTGACGAGTAATAGAGAAGTATGGAAGAAGAAGACATGCTGGACCGACCCCAAGTAAATCGGGATAGTAGCAGGAGAAAGATGAGTTTTGATAAGCTAACTTGTAACTTTTTGAAGTTATACTTCTTATGGCGCGTTAGGGAAAAATGATGAGAGTAATTTTTTACGATGCGCGCGCACACCGACACCTAAATTTAACAGCATGAAGTTAGCTAGTCAACTACACCCTGAAGTTAGCTTAGTGTCAGATATTGACAAGCCTAGGTTTTTAATCTACTGCTGGCTGAGATAAGGCGACAGATATTTTTTTTTAAAAGAAGTATAACTTCTAACGCGTGTACATAAGTACACACACACACTTTTTGAAGTAAAACTTCTTTAGGCGCGACTAGGGAGTAACTCAGATTTTTTTTCTGACGGAAGTAACGCTTACTATAGTCTGTGTAGTTTCCGCCATAAAAAAAAAAAAAAAAAAACAAGATTATATTGACATGTGTTTAAGTTAATATTTAATCATTTCAGTGATATATGTCGTCAACGCCAAAGAAGTTTTACTTCAATCGCGCGTAAAGGTTACACGCACACATATTTTTTGTAGGTGGATCATACTGTTTTATTTTTAGTTCACGGTGAATGGTCTTCTCGTCTGCTTTTTTATTAGTAATTGTAAATATTCTTATCCTTATCCTCGCTTACTATGTATATAGTATATATACACCGTGATTTTTTAGTCGTCTGACAAAGGTGGTCCACTCAATATATCCGACATAAAATACCTCTAGGCGTGTTTTTTTTTTACCATTAATTAAGATAATAGGTACAAAGAAAAAAAAAATTACATTAGAATTATGAAACATCCTGTTAATAATGTTTACGTATCAAACAGTAGAACATACCTAACCATCGCACGAGTCGAATAGATAGATCTTCGCTCGCAACAGAATGTACGAGTCGAATAGATAGATCTTCGCTCGCAACAGAATGTTTCAACTATGTTATGCATCATAATAATGAATAATATGGTTTTTTTTTTTTTCTAATCTCTGTAGTACCATTTTTTTTTGTTATTAATGTATTGTAGTCATTGGATAGAGCGGGAGAAATCATTTGATATTTTCCCATCCGAAAAAAAAAAAAGTAGTGAATTAGTAGTGTAGTGGGAAACTTGTAAATGGCCTTCGAATTCATATTGTTTAATAACATTGTTTATGTTAGCTGTAAGTTTCCCGAATAGTATAAAATAAAATAAATAATAAAATAATAAATAATAACAATATTTATTATTGCCAATTTTAATGCCAATTAATTCGATTCACTCTCGCCTAATTTAATGTTTTTTTTTGTGTACTTCGTAATTGGCGTATTGTTTGATAAATATTTTTTTGTTATTGTACTGTCAGCTGTGAAGCTACCATTCATAAAATAAATAAATAATTGTTAATATTTACCTGTCAGGTCAATCGCTTCTTCATATTCGTATATTCTTTCTTCTACCTGTTCTTTGTAATTTGGATTTCCTCTAATTACACTTATTTCTAGTTTATTTTTACTTTTTACCGCGTTCCAAACCATTGTTTATATTTTAATTATTTTCTATATTATTATTATTAAAGGTTATTTTATTTAAACATGTTTTAGTCTAGGATCGAAATAGTTCTTGAAAAAACACTATTCTAAAATCACCTGTGTATATCCTAAGTCTATTTATTACTAACCACAAATATTTAAATTACTAACATCTTTGGCAATTTTCTTAAATTAATTTCGCTTTTGCACTTCCACAAAATGGACTAACAGTAAATAACTGCTTACTTCGTAAGTAGCACTATTTATACTTAGTCTCCGTCTGCCTTTTCTCATTACAATAAATTATCATAGCATTAGGGCTAGCGTTTACTAGCAATATCTATTTTTAACCGACTTCCAAAAAAGTAGAAGGTTATGTTTTCCAACATTTTTTTTTCATGTACTTATTTACACCGATTTCTCTGTCATTACTGGTACGATTTTCGTGATTCATTTTTCATTTATGAGAGAGAGAACCACTCTGCAAGCTGCAGGGTTATTTATTATTATGAGAATCAATAATTTTTTTTTATTATTTTATTATACGAGTTATCTTCTATAATACGTATTTTTTCTTCTCCGTCTTTATTGATGACATAATGATATTATCATCATCATCATCATTTCAGCCAAAAGACGTCCACTGCTGGACATAGGCCTCCCCAAAGTGTTGCCACATTGACCGGTCCCGTGCGACTCGCATCCAGTGGATCCCCGCGCAACCTTCACCAGGTCATCGGTCCACCTAGTGGGAGGCCTTCCAACTCAACGTCTTGCGGTTCGCGGTCGCCACATCATATCGATATTATCATAATAACTTCTAATTTGTTTACTTATGAAGGACTCCAACTGGTGCCAAATAGACACTTCAGTAATTATTTATTTTGTACACGGGCACCTGTGTTTGAATGAACTTTCAATAATCAGTTTGAATTTTTGCCGCTTCATTGAGAACCTCTTGCGTTCTTAGTTATTGTGGGTAAAATCTGTAATTTTAAAAAAGGGTGAGTCAAAGGGTTTTGTGTGGTGGGGTGATTTGTATAACTGGTCAACCATCAGGCTGTCATTTACTCCCCTTTCTGTCAAGCCATTTCTCTCATACTTACTGAGTCTTTTTTGTTCCTAGCCTGCTCTGACCCACTCCTGAGCAAAAGCCTCGCTTTACTCTTTCCATAATCCACGAACCCAGGCGTCCTCCTTCTAGTTCTGACGGAACCAGTTATAACCAATGACGATAAATAGACGCGTCATGCATGAACATCACGGCACTCGAAAACGGTGTAAATTTTATCGGTAGCTACTTAGACGCACGAAGAAAGGGAAAAAAAATGTCATTTAAGGAATTCCTACTGTTAGAGAAAGATAAATACGTTGTCATTTTGTAGTAATGCTCATTGGCCGAGCGGCACGTGACTTACCTCAGGGCCGGCCGCCATTATATGATATCGAAAAAAATAAAATAAAATACATTTTTTCTTGATACTTTCGCATGAAATGTTACTTTTATCTTTCACAGTTGCAGTATAAATTTTACATTTAAAAAAACGCAGGACGGATTTTTTTGTTATTTGAGGAAGTTAGTTATACAAGTTATTTTAATGTCACGTACAGCCGCGGTACTGGTTGGCACGCGACTAAATGGAGGTCTGGTAATTACCTTGCATTCATGTTGCCACTTCAGAGCGCGGGCAACATATCTATAGTTTATAGTCATTGGTTATAACGTTAAAAGAACCGAGTCTTTTAAATTAAAAAAAGGTACAAATATAGTACAAGAATATAAAATTAATACCTAACTGGCAACAAGTGAACTCCTAGCTAAGGCTCTTATAAGTTATAACCGATCATAATTATATTTGCCTTCGGAAGACAATGCACGAATCCATGATGAATGATTTCTTTTGCATAGCAGACGGTTTTATACAGAAGAGAAGTCGTTGTTCGGTCGAACATTGTTACTTATTTCATGCACTACAAATCTGCATAATTTCACACAAAATTATTTAAAGCATGTAATTGAAAACATTTGCTGGGTTTTAAGTTATTGTTAGACTAGAATATGTAGGTATTTGTGAATATGTTATTAAACGTGACTGTGACCTACTTGACTTAATGTCCTATGTCCCCTAGATGGGGCTGAGGGCGTCCACAGATGTCCTCCATCGCGATCTGTCTTGAGCTTTACGCTTCACCTCGCTCTACGTCATTCCGATGCTCGCCGCTTCTGACAACACGGTGCGACGCCAGGTTTGACGAGGACGGCCACGCTTTCTTTTTCCTTGGGGATTCCAGTCCAAAGCGTGTTTGGGTATGTGGTCGGAGTCCCTTCGGAGCATGTGGCCAATCAATCCCCACTTGCGACGGTTGATCTGGCGGTCGATCGGGCTCTCGTGGCATTTCTCTAACAGCTGTACGTTGGAGATGGTCTCGGGCCAGTAAATTCAGAGAATGCGACGAAGACAGCGGTTGACGAAAACTTGGATTTGGCGAAGATGTCCTTTGTGACTTTCCAAAAGAAGGGGGAAGCTAGGGTATGTTTGGTGGGAATCGCTGTTGATGAGAGCAGCATTACCTATCTCAAACTCAAACTCAAACTCAAACCGCGCCACCGCGCGTCCGCCACCCCGAGTTGCAGCTGAGCTAACGGATGCAGGACGAAGGGCGAATATTTTGCGCCATAAAACAAAATGGCTTCATTAGGGAGGTTAACCGAAACAAAACCGAGCACATCCGTAAGCTCCAAAGCAGCCGCCCCGCTATCGGATTAAGGCACAGTGGGCTGGTGATTAGCCCACTGTGCTTGCCCGACAATAATCGATTCCTGAAACAGTAAAGTTAATATATTCAGTTTTTGCAAACACGTGTTATGATAATGTTATCTTGTTATGATAGTCAAATTAGCTTTAGCCCGCGATTCGCCTGCATGGAGATCGAAAATTATCCCACGGGAACATACAACAGGGATTAAAAGTATCCTTTATGCTTAACCAGGCCCATAATCCATCTGTATCCCACACATCTAAATCCGCTCGAAAACTTTACAGACAACAAGGTTGTTTTTGAATGTATGATACATATTAGTATGGAAAACGTGTTCGAGGTTAAATAAATTCGATCGGCTAATGAAATATAAAAGAATATGAGAAAATTAAATCATTAGGGTATGCCCCCATCATATCTACTAAGGTCGCACGCACGAGTGTTTAGACTGAGAAGAATGAGTTCACACGACTCTTATGGAAGGAAATATTTATTTTCAAAATTTTGTGTTACCTACTCGTTTTTTCGTTGCTGAGATAGGCCTTTTAGCCTCGTACAGGACCAATTTCGTTTGATTTTTTATATTTACTTTATAGGGTTCCGTACCCAAAGGGTAAAAACTTGACACTATTACTAAGACTCCACTGTCCGTCTGTCTGTCTGTCAGGCTGTATCTCATGAACCGTTATAGCTAGACAGTTGAAATTTTCACAGATAATGTATTTCTGTTGCCGCTATGACAACAAATAATAAAAAAATAAATTATTTAATAATTCATTCATCATTCATTTAATAATTAAAGTGGGCGCCCATACAATAAACATGTTTTTTTCGGTTTATGGTACGGAACCCTTCGTGCGCGAGTCCGACTCGCACTTGGCCAGTTTTTATATAATTTTGTTTGTTTTGTACAACAACAATAACAAATCAACAACATATTTTTTTGGGTGTTTTGTCCTGTGCGGGCTAACAAATACTTTTTCTATATTTATTTATTTTTACTCAAATCTTCTAAAATACCAAGGTACTAAAAGTTATTTTTCTAAAACACAATTTATTTACCTAGCCCATCAAATAAACTAACATAATAAATGTTATCGTTGACTTAGCAAAATCTAATCACAGAGTGAAATTAAGGAATTCCGATAACTAATCCCCAGGAAAGTCCGGTCATTTGGTACACTGTTCCAATTTGTGTTTCATGAATATTAATAAGCCTTACGTTCGACCAAGCGGCGTTGTCTGTTTTTCCTTTACTTTTACATGATATTTTTCTTTGTAAAACGTTTTGTGCGGTCGTAAAATTTATTTCGGATGCTTTTGTAGGGAGTGTTTCTCGTTCCTCAATTATTTTGAGGTCCTAGGATAATGATTTTCATGTTTAACTATCAAAAGAATGAACTGAAATTTTGTGATATGATAGCCTAGTGATGTGATCGTCGGACTGCCAAGGCAAAGGTCTAAAGTTCGAACCCAAGAACGCACCCCTTAATTTTCGGGTTCATGTCCATTATCACTTGCTTCGGTGAAGAAAAACATCGTGAGGAAACCAGCATGACTGAGAGATATTTCTCGACGGCATGTAAAGCTAAGTCTGAGGCCCATGGGCGGCATAAAAACTCTAACACCAGGTTAGGATAAAGAAGATTACTGTAATTTTTATTGTGATTTAAACTAACATGAGCGCAGCTACCCACGTTCAGTTTTATTTAATCTCACAACACAATTCATAATACATTATCTTTACTGATGTACGTCATGTCATGTTTTATCCCGCGCAAATTGCAGTAGATATATATTTGCACACATGGATAATACGCTGGCCTTTTGTTAGCTAATTGACTATTTTAACAACTGCATTAGAACTCGTGGTAGTTGTACATTACATTTTAACAACAATTATAATCTGTCAAATCCATAATTACGTCCATTTTTACCCAAGCACATCAAAGCCAAAAGAAAGGGTTATGATTTTAGCGCAGTCTATGTATGCGTGTTTGTAACATTGTTATGTTTAAACTACTGAGCCGATTTTGAGGAATGAGGTGGGAATCGCTTCGTTGTCAAAATCCAGGTGACATTTGATGTGAGCAAAATCAATATGGCGGATGATACAAGTGGAGGTTAAAGTTTTTTTTTTTAAGATTGGAACGCGTTGATGAATTTGGTAAGCGACAAATGTGGGTATAGTCAATCTTGGTAAAAACATTGTCTGAAACTGCAGTTGTTTTTAAAAGTAGTAAAGCATAATAAAAATTGTGTTACCAGTTTTTTCAGTAAATTAAAACTTCGCTATAATTACTTTATTCTCTGAGGTTGAAAATATCAGCCAGTAAATAAATTGACTTGGTTTTGTTACTGCGTGCAAATAAGGTACCTGCTATGATATCAGTTATATAACAATTTTGTAGTAATGTAAATCAGTATAAACTTATAAACAAGTTGACATCGGTCCTAAATAACTTAGGTGGGTATCTAAGTACCCAGGCTCCACTTTCCACTGACCAATTTTAACTTTGATCTTTTGTTAATTGTCTGCTCCCCTAAGGAGAGCATCGGAGTGCAAAATTCCCTACATTTATATACTTTATAGTTTGTACCGTCTCCCCATGAAGTTAAGTTCTATAATTGTTTGTATATTTTTATTTACAGTTTGTTCACACACCAGCAAATGGAACAATGAGGTTCTTATTCGTAATTGGCGGCGGATTCTGAACGAGATTGGATTTTATGCTACAGTCAACGTCAAAACTAGTGTGCCGTACAAAATACAAAAGAAAAGAGTTCGTCTATAAGTTTAGTATGCTTATCTGGGTTTGAGCCTGTAAATAGTCAGATATCGTTTTAATGAAACAATTCATTTAAATTCAAAGTCAAAAAGTCTGACAACCAGTCTTACCAAGGGGTATCGTATTTCCCAGTAGTAACTGGGTTGTGGAGGTCAGATAGGCAGTCGCTCCATGTAAAATACTGATATTCAGCTGCATCCAGTTAGACTGGAAGCCGACCCCAACATAGTTGGGAAAAGGCGAGGCAGATGATGATGAATTCATTTAAATTCAATTGTATTATGGCAGATTCACAGGCTATGATATACAGGGTGTAAACAGACTCTTCACGAAGCCGTCAACCAAGCATTATGTACATCAAACTAAGTAACTTTACGCAAAAATTAGTGCTGGGAAGCGACTTTCTTTTTGGGTTGAAAAATCACGTTTTACCGTAGGACTCAATGTAACGCATTCAAAACATTGTAATGATGGATGGATTGAATAGTAAGGGGATCCTGGAGAAGTCTGAAGTAAAAAAAATACAATAAAAACATGTATTTAGAAAAAAACTTGTAAAGTTGGAACTTTCACCCCCAATATCTCCGTAACTAGAAGGTTACCAGGTCTAGAACAAAAAAATGCTCGCAATGACGGGGAGAACAAGTGCCTTTCGGCTTCGTTAAGAGTCTGTTTACACCCTTTATACAAGGTAGATGTGAATGGCAATGCAATGTCTAGAGGGGACACCTTCGAAGGACATACACTGACCTTATTGGTGAGGTTCTTCAGAAAGGTCAGGTAGTCCTCGCAACCGGCGTGCGTGTATGACCAGATGAATGAACGTGGACGAGGCAAAAGAAGCAAGTAGCAGGTGACGTTCCCATTTTTTTATAGTACAATGATCTTCATTCTCAAAATATTTACAACGTTGCTGTCAAAGTTAAAATTGAGTAAAAAAAGCTTCAAGATAAACACTGTATAATGCTTCCTATCTCATTTTCTCCCACGTTAAATCTTATGAATTTATGTGCTTGTCTCTTTTTACTGTCGTTTTTTCGTTTCATCGACTTTCAAATCACAACGATGCTAAAGAAGTTTTCACGTCAAAAACTGTAGGCCGCATAGTTGTTAAGTAGCAAACACCACAACAATACTTATATAAATAAGAAATTCCAGCATTGGTTTTATCCTTTTGTTTTCCGAACCCTGAAGGTAAATATAACCTAATTAACTTCACGTGGGAGTTGATGCCATTCCATTTTGCCGCAGAAATCTAATATTCCTTAGCTAAATATCTTAATTACGTCAATTTGGACCCCATGAAGGGGACAAAAGACGCCAATGAAGGGCCGTTCAAAGAACATTAAGCCGTGGTCCTTCTAATAAAATTTGAGTAATTATGTTATGGTATCATGAAATAATCTCTTCAACAATTCCTTTGAGGATGTCGTTTGAAAATTTTCAGTCGGAAATAAACCAACATTTCTAAATAAGTATACAATTATGACAGAATTAACTGCCTCTTTGGTAGTGGACGCAAGAGCGACTGCTGAGCTTAAGGTCCTGGGTTCAATTCCCGAATTGGGCACACTTTGCCCTATTGGACTTTTCCATCAGAAAATGCTCAGTAGCAGCCGCGGAGTCTGGATTTGCACCCGGTTGATGGCAATAGGCGCACTCCCTATAACATGGGGCTTAAATATATCTGGCAAAATGTGGATGTTCTATTAGTTACACGTCTGCCTAACCCTTCGGGATTACAGGCGTTATGATAATGCTAACTTTATTGTTTGAAGTTAGTATAACTATTTTGGAGGAGCGTTTTTTAAATACTTGTTTGTAATGTTCAATTTTTACTTTAGACACCTCCTCGACCCCCGTACTATTCAATCCTGCGTTACATTGAATCCTATCGTAAAACGTGACTTTTCAAAAAAAAAAGTCGTTTATCAGCAATAATTTTTGCGCAAAGTTACCTAATTTGGTGTACATAATGCTTGGTTGACGGCTTCGTGAAGAGTCTGTTTACACAGTATCCGTTCTCGAAAATAACTCTAGCGATTTTGATGAAAGTTGCAATATAGGGTTTACGGGGTAAAAAGTCGAGCTAGCTAGCCCGCTATCTAGGAAATATCGTTTTCTCTGTTTTCACGAGCAGAGCTCGGTCGCCCAGATATTTTTCATAATTTTATTCTAATAAGTTCTCGTAACTACCATACAAAGATAACGGTATTAACATGTGCTTAAAAAACAGTTAAAATGTTCGTACGCTAATCATCAAATCAGCCGAAAGACGACCACTGCTGGACATAGGCGTCCCCCAAGTGTCGCCACATAGACCGTTCCCGTGCGACTCGCATCCAGCGGATCCCCGCAACCTTAACCAGGTCATCGTTCCACCTAGTGAGACGCCTTCCAACGCAACGTCTTCCGGATCGCGGTCACCACTCCGGAACTTTACGGCCCCATCGGCCATCCGTTCTGCGAGCAATGTGCCCTGCCCACTGCACTTAAGTTTGGCATTCTTCGGACTACGTTGGTAACCTTGGTTCTCTTGCGTACGCTAATATTAGCCTTTAACCAAGTCAGAGGTCTATGGGCGGCATAAACACTCTGACACCAGTTTAGGCACTCACCACACGATAAAAAAAGAACCCTTTAACCCATTGGTACACTAAAGAAATTGGACATTAACCCTAATTCCTTCTTCCAATTTATTATTCAAATCAAACACATACATACATAAAGCATTCGTTTTTCAACAGCGATCGATTTACGACCTACATACGAGTGGTTCTAGCTCTGTTTATCTTGAAAGCGGCTATTCTCGAAACTTAATGAGCGAGAAATGCGCTATATTATAGCATACAGAACCCGACGACAAAGGGTAGGACCGTGACGATGCAAAGGCCCCTAAATCTATGAACTTATAGAGTAAGGAAAGTGAATAGAATCGAAAGTTGCGGACCTAGTTTCCTTTGAACGTGCGTCGATATAAACATCTAAGCCTCAACCAAGCGAGTTGAACATTTCATTTGATATCGTAGCTCTGAGCGCCTCAGTTGACGATCTGGCCTATTGTGACAGGCTATGTTGAAAGTTCTATATTTATAATTGTTTTTTTTTTGTGTTCTAATTAAAAGGAATATTCTAATACTCTGCCTCGTTGGTCTAGTGATCGCGAGCGCGACTGCTGAGCATGGGGTCCTGGGTTCGATTCCCGGGTCGGGCAAAGTGTTATTGGGTTTTTCCATCAGGAATTTCTCCGTAGCAGCTACGGAGTCTGGGTTTGTGCCCGGTTGATGGCAAAAGACTCGCCCCCTTTTACATGGGACTTAACATAACTTGCGAAATGTGGGTGTATTTCTTAGGTACACCTCTGCCTAACCCTTAGGGGACTATAAGGCGTGATATTATGTTATGTTATAATCCATATACGTTGAACATTTCTTAATGCTCTAATGTAATTTGCTTGTGAAACATTATTTAATTTTTAACACTCTTTCTTTTAGACTGTCATTTTGACGCTGTGTCAAAATGTCCAACTACTTGAACTAAGTTATTACTTTCCGTAACTGTCAGCTAAACTTTGCAGTTGACTTTCGCTTCTATGCATATTATTCTATGTCAAAAACCCATGGACTGTACCCACTTCAGATATGAGATTAGTTAGGATAAAAATGAAGGGGACGGAACATGAATATTTTAAACTGAGTTTTGGAAAGGGTCCTGCCAAATACGACAAAGTTTTACTCGACAATGGTAAAGCCATAGATAACAAAAGGTTTCTAATCTGGCAGGTGTTCTGTTATATTAATTACTAGGATGTAATTTGTTGTTAAAGCAAAATCAAGATGGCGGATGATCTTTGGGTCACTAGAGATTTCTGAATTTACCGCTTCCTAAATCGAATCTTTTCTACACAAATTTTTCTCAACTTTATTTTTGTCACTGGTTTAACCGAATGATCTGGGTCAGTAACAAGATCTCGAAATGTAATTGATGTTTATCCATCCATCGACTGAACTCGGCTAGCGTAGCTTAACCACCGATCGACCCGTGCAGCTGTTCTTAATTTAGCTACGAGGCCCTTTTTTTCGGATGGGAATTCATCAAATGACTTCTCCCGCTCTGGGCAAAGCGGAAGGGAGTGTCAGACTTGTACTGACTAAAACCCATCCCTGTTCCTCCCTTGCCCTTTGTGTTTCAGGGCCGCGGTATCCCTTTCGAACAGTCCCGCAGCCCTGGCAGGAGCTACGAGGCCCTTCACCGTTCATTAAATTTCTAGTAACACCATAATAAGCAGTTTATGGTTTAAGTCCAAACAGGTTTATTAAGGTGCGTCTGCATACAAACACCTCGCAGAAAATCAAATCAACTGAAGGTTCATTCAAATAACGTAAAACTGAATCCTTGTCATCAAAATATCGAATTACCTACTGTAAATCGACTACACGCTTGTTAACCAATGCAATTTGCAGGAGTCAACTAGACGAAATGCAATATTGTAACTGGTCGAGGCGTTGCTTGTATACTCTAATCCGTTTTGTTTGTTTGAACTTGGATTGGTGACAGTGAGACTTACATAACATCACGCCTGTAATCATAGAAGGGTTAGACAGAGGTGCTCCTTATAGTACACCCACATTACGCCAGTTATGTTTAAGTCTCATGTAATAATAGGAAGCGCGTTTACTGCCATCAACTAGGCATAAATCCAGACTCCGTGGCTGCTACTGAGAAATAACTATTTCGCCATCTTGGATTTAGAATGACGTCACTCAAAAAAGAACATGTACGCAAAATGTCAGCTCAATTGGAAACCGGGAAGTATGGGAATTTTAACTTCTAGAATTTTTTTACATAATTAATTAGTTAGTTACAGATAAAGCTAATAAAACAGGTTAGAAAATATAATTACCCTCCTTCTGACGCAGTCGGGTAAAAACAATTGCCAACAAAAATTGTCTAGGCTTTCTGGACTTTGAAAGATCTGTTTACCTACTGTATATGTATAACTGACACTTCGGTCTAACTAAATAGCCGCAACCGAAAGTGTTGACATCGCGGTCCTGGGTTCAGATAGATTGTCAGTGCGCTACCTGAGACCAATTTATCCGATTTTAAATGCACACAGCGGAGCCAGAGGTGCGACTAGAATTTGATAATTTGAAAAGGGGATAAATGTAACGACTACCAAAACTAACTTTGTGACCACTAACATCTATCACCTAAAATATCAATTGATCACCAAATTCAGTAAATGAGCACCAAATTTTAATGAGGTGGTTGATGACGAACTAGTTTTGCCTAGGCCGACTTGGGGTACCCCGACACGGATAGATTAGGTTAGAAGGGTCCCGTAGACCGGGTCTCCCTCGACTCGGACGTAAGAGCATAACAGTTCAACTTCTGGTGGTCATTAACTATTTTTGGTTCTAATTTCACGCTAAAATGGGGATCTAATTTTGGTGATCATTTATTAATTTTGTCAAGCAAAAGTGATTTTCTTGCCGTTACATTTTTACTAAATCTGGTGGTTGGTTAAACATAAGCCATTTGAAAATTCAATTCTCTGTCACAATTTTACTTCACTCAATGTAATTCGCGCAAACTTGAAGGTTTTAAAGCTCACCGTATAACCTTTAACCTAAGTTGTACTGCGAAATCTAGTTTGAAACATAATTCTACCCAATTAAGTAGGTTTACCGCGTACAATTGGTACTCGGTGCCAGTAGGCTAGGTGAACTGACAAAGGTCAAACTCCTATTTCGTTAAATCCCTAGAAGAAGGCAGAGTGGAATACTAATTAATTATGTTATCTTTCTTACTAAAATTATAAATTCGAAAGTTTGCGAGGATGGATAGATGGATGGATGAACGTTTGTTACTCTTTCACGCAAAAACGACTGTACGGATTTGGATGAAAATACAATACATAAACAGATAGTTTATAACCTGTATTATTGTATTGTATAACGGGCTGGGGTCAAGCGTATACAGCATCTCCCTTTGAAAAGACATGTTCTTCGCTTTGTGCTCGCAGTTCCGTTGAGACATGGCCATATAGAAAGTTAAGAAAAGAATAAAATAAATATGTTTTCTGCTACTTTTAAATAAGGTCAGCGTCACGATGTGGATACCCCTCTTGATTGCACCTACGTTCCCAACTGGGGTACCCAATTGATGCAGCCCACCGTAAACTCATATGATACTTTTTATTCGGGTAGTATGACCTCGTGGGACAATTATCGATCGCCACGACGCCGAAGCCGCGGGCATAAGCTACTGTGTACTAAAAATAATGTAATGCGTCCGACTGCTTAGCCAAATACGTCTAGGATCCTCGGATTCCTCATGTAAACACGTCTGTTCCTGGTCGTGGTATCTTGTGAAATTCGTGACGATTTACTCAATGATGCAACAAAAATGCGATCAACATTATCGAAACCGCGATCAAGAGCCAGTGTCAGTGTCATAACTGCTGGGGAATATCCACACTAACAACTCATGACCGCCGTTTAAGTGCGCTGTTGTAGTTTAGTAACATTGCTGCAACTCTATTTCCAAGACAACATTTGCTCACTCACAAATATCACACACACAACACTCACTGTCAAACCACACACAAAGTAAGCACACAAAATCATCTCCATCATATCCCCGAGATACATCCACTCTTGGACATGGGCCTCCCCCAAGTGGCGCCAGCTCCCGTGTTTCTCACATCCAGGTAATTCCCCGGGTACACACATAGATTTCATCTAAAATTACTTCCGACACAGTCACTATCTCAGATGACTGATGACATAACAGACGCAACTTATGGCTGAACATAAAATTCTATTTGCCAATTTGATATTTTCACTTTGGCCGTGACGTAGACGGGATGAGAGAATGTATAAACAAATTTACCTATACATTTACCAGTATACCCTGACCTTTCAGTGTATGCAAAGTGTGTACAAAGCCAGGTCAGCTTATGCTGGTTATGTATAGCTTGAAATGTCGTCATGTGTACTTATAGTATGAAAATTTAAGAACGACGTCTCTAGTTCTGTACTCCCTACGGATATGACCGAGCCACGTGACGAATACCGTGTCGTAGGGATGTGGAGTTAAAAATATTGGAACGGATACTTTTTTTACTAAAAAAGTTAAGAGCGTTAAACGACTGACGGCATTTCATACAAACTTTCAAATCTTTTTTGTTATCGAAATGATTGAACCGATTTTAATGAAACTTCATACGCATAAACAGGATACATAGGTCTAAAAAGTTGAGAGAGGAAATTTCGAAAGGTTGTGTTATAGCTAAATTAGACCAATTTTAATCTGTCCATAGAAACAGAAATTTCAAACTTTCTTTTTTTTTTTAAAGACATTTCGACGCTATTGCACGTGAAAAACCATCGGAAACATTCGATTCTTTTTTATTACCGATGAAAATTTGATAAGTGGGGAGGTGCAGAATGAAGTACTGAATATGTTCCACCCTGTTTAGGGTATGTGTCCTCAATGTGAACAGTTTATTGTGTTGCTTATGTCATTTACCTATCAAGGTATTGAAGGTACTTTGATATTGTGATCTAGCAACTACCTACGAAACGGAGTTGTCCGAAAACACGAACAATACTATCTATGACAATGATGTGGCTACAATAGTCAAATTTCAAAAGGACTAGTTAGAGGCACTTTTGAAATGTCCATTTAATTTTAGACTCCGCGCAAACGGGCCACGGACCACGGTGTCGCGCGCCACGGTCTTTGGTTTCGCGCAAACGAAAATGGTCAGTGGCTGCCACGAGTGGTCGGTATTTATTTATAATTCACCACCAGTGGTAGCGTGTCGCGGCCACTAAGCCGCGAGTGGTCGCCACTCACTACATGTGTGCGGCGATTTCATACAAAACGTTTTAAAAATCAAGTAAACAGCTTGTCGCCAGCCACCGGTGGCGGCCACCAGTGGCCCGTTTGCACGGAGCCCTATTGAAACATTATCGATGACACCGTCACTCGGTTGTTCTAAAGCAGACTTCTGCCCAAAATTTTAAAGACTTTTCATCATCTTATCGCTTCTAGAATTTCACTTTGTCTATGCCCTTTTTGAAAATACAGACATTTCAGAAACTACTTTACTTGCGCGATCTGGGAATTAGTTGTCTTTCACTGTTTAGTTCATCGTTTGTGTCATAGATGGCGCTGTAGTACTTTTTGTTCTATGTTGCAGTAGTCAGTCATTATTTTAAAAAAACTGCTGTTTCTATGTGGGGGGAATGATGTACTGAACCTGGTAACTATTTGTGCACCGATGTCTCTTCCACTCAGTCTAGTCAGGGTACATAAACATAAGTTTCCATTCATAGTAACAGTAGTCGATAGAACTTACTTGATTGGGTTCAACGTTCTCTGCCCGTTGAACCAATTTAAGCTAGCGTGTGTACTACTAACTGTACATACGACAATGTACTATTCTAAGTGCAACGCTATAAAATATGCATTTACAGAGTACATTGTACATTTCGTGTACTTTTTAGGGATCCGTACTCAAAAGGTAAAACGGGACCCATATTACTAATACTCCGCGGTCCGTCCGTCTGTCACCAGGCTGTATCTCATGAACCGTGACAGCTAGGCAGTTGAAGTTTTCACAGAAGATGTATTTCTGTTGCCGCTATAACAACAAATAATAAAAATATAAATTATTTAATAATTAAAGGGGGCTCCCACACAAGAAACCCGTACTATAAACCGAAAAAAACACGTTCCTTGAAAAATACACACTTAAATACAATTTCCGCAGAATACGTTTAAATGCAGCAAGGCCCATTCATCACTCACACTGTTGTAAACTTTTTACAGCATGTGTTTGTATGAGAACATAGTATTTTTTTTAAATTCAAAGGTGACAGTTACACTAAGCAGAGGCCAAGAGATCCAACAAAAATTGTGATACCATTTTGCAACACAAAATTGATTAAAAACAATGTGTTTCATACGTGTATTTCTATATTAAATAATTTACCTAAAAAAATAAGAGAACTCCCATTTAAATATTTTAGGAATAAATTGCGTAAATGGTTGACAGAAAATTGTTTTTACAGTTTACAAGAATTTCTGCAACACCAAATTTAATTTTAAGATATTTGTATAGTTTTATGTGCAATGTGTATAAAAGTTTTTTTTTTATTTGATTATTATTATTTTACCTATAAACTTTTAATTAGCTCATGAAAATAATTGTAATATTACACTTACTTACGCATTACTTAATAATGTATACTTATATTTGTATGCCCTAAAAAGGCAAAATATGGTTTGTGCCTAAACCACCAATTATAACAACTGGTAACACCTGTATTTTATACAAATAAATGATTCTTATTTTTATTCTTAAAAATGGCTTTTCCAGCAGTTAATATCAACGTAAAACAATTTCGATATTCGATACATCGCAGCCAATATATTTACGATCGTATTTTACCTTTCTGTTTATGTGTGATTACCTGCTCTCGTAAACCCTTATTTACTTCAACTTGATTCTTTATACAAATGATTGGTAACTCAACGTGGATATACGAAAATAGATTGTATTGATTTTTTAATACTTTGCAATGCATAGTAGCAGTGATAGCCTAATGATATGACCGTCGGACTGCCAAGTCATAGGTCTCGAGTTCGAACCCAAGCCACGCCTCTCTGATTTTTTGGATTCATGGGCGTATTGTATAATTATCACTAGCTTCGGTGAAGGAAAACATCGTGAGGAAACCAGCATGCTTGAGAAATATTTTTTGTTATGTATGTTAAGCCAAGTCGGAGGCCTATGGACGGCATAAAAACTCTGACACGAGGTTAGGCACTAACCATACGAAAAAAAAAGAATGCATAGAGAATCGGTGGTAACGAAAGGGAATAGAATTCAATACTTAACAACTACAATAAAGCAAATAAATTAATAAAAGTATGGGAAATCATCAAATGATTTCTCCCGCTCTGGGCGGAGCGGAAGTGAGTGTCAGACTTTTACTAACTCATAAAAAACGCAACCATGTTCCTTCCTTGCCCTTTGTGTTTCAAGGCCGCGGTATCTCTTTCGAATAGTCCCGCAGCCCTGGCAGATTAAAATCATTTAGAACAATTAAGTATGCACTTTTGAAGTCAAGGAGTTGGTCAATTCGTCAGAAAGTTAAACGTAGATCTCGGAAAGAATAACATTGAATAAAAAACCAGCCAAGTGTGAGTCGGATTCGCGCATGAAGGGTTCCGTACCATCGGAGTAGGGGAGCCCCATTCATTTTTAATTTATTTCCTTTATTTTTTTGTTATTGCGGCAACAGACATACATATTCTGTTGCCGCAATAACATCTGTGAAAATTCCAACTGCCTATCGATTATTGATCATGAGATACAGCCTGCTGACAGACGTCTGTCTGTCAGCAGGCTGTGGACGGACGGATGGACAGCGGAGGCTTAGTAATAAGGTTCCGTTGGTTACCTTTCAGGTACGGAACCCTAAAAACTACATGGGAACTCTTTTAAAGTCATGTTAGTTGTTACAAAACACAAAAAACAATTTTCAGCTCAGGGTAAATAATATCAGGCCGTGTTGACGGCGCGTTCGAGTTCCACGCGCGCCTCAAAGAGATGTCAGCAAATAGGGAGGGGCCCGCAAGGGCCGATGCCTGCCAGGGCTGCGGGCTGTTCGAAAGAGTTACCGCGGCCCTGGAACACAAAGGGCAAGGAAGGAACATGGATGGGTTTTAGTCAGTACAAGTCTGACACTCCCTTCCGCTCTGCCCAGAGCGGGAGAAGTCATTTGATGATTTCCAATCCGTAAAAAAAAAAAAGGGTAAATAATATCAGGCCATCCGCAAGCTATTACAGGATACATCACAGACACTGGACGCATTCAATGACGTCATAATATTTGGTTTAGCAATTTATCAAAACTCCAGTATGTATCGAGACGCAGTTGAAATTATTCCTGGAAGTGAATGTACCATTTTCTAGTGATCGTAATTTAACACTCGTATCTATAGTCAGTTAAAGTAATCACTTGAATAGACAATAATTTGAACGAAGTAAGAACCGTTAAAGAAAGCAAAGCTAACACCCATAATATTATCAATAAACAAGTCATGGGATTACTTGAGTAAAAGTAATTATTTAAGAAACGATTTCTATTCTGTAGTACAGTAATTGCTTGAAGTTAGAACTGTCAAAAGTTATAATTCTTAGCTTTGCCTTCTTTGACGGTCCTTACTTCGTTTAAATTCTGGTCTAATGTATTAAAATGTTCACTACATATTATAAAACAAAGTCTACCGCCGCGTCTATCTGTCTGTCTGTTCGCGATGAACTCAAAAACTGCTGCACCGATTTTCATGTTGTTTTCACCAGTGGATAGAGTGGTTCTTGAGGAAGGTTTTAGTAATTAATTTGTTAAGTTTTAATAAACAAATATAATGATATTTGTTGGAGGTGTCGGCGTTCAACGAAATCGCTGCTTAAACACTTTGAGATATAACAAAATGATGTATAGTGGAATTGTGTATCTTATATAGGTCTCCAGAAAAGCCCGCGATGGCATACGTCTATCTCTAACTTTTGGTCGCGATAACCGACATCCACGAGGGCAAAGCCGCGGGCATCAGCTAGTTTATTATAAGAACAAAATCGTTTAGCTAAAAACACACCCATTTACGGAGTATCATCTGGCATCTATCTCTAATTACTTGTTATATAGCGCCCCCATTCAAAAGTCTATCAGTTACCCATTGAAATTCTATAAAGAACTGAATAAAAGACTGGAACCTTTTCCTCATTCGAATCATCTTATAAAGTAAGCCTTTTTCATTACATCCCGTTTTACATACGACAGTATTTCTTTTCACGGCCGAATTCAATACCGGGTTCTTTCTAAACATGTATATTGGACCGTTTCCCTTCAACGTATGATCACGCGTAGAATAAAAAGCTTTTTTAAATTATTAAGCAGGTATCTACGATCCTTTGACATATTAAATGCGTAGGTGTCTGTACATGAACCTTTTATTAATTAAACATATTTTATTAAAAAAGAAAAATGTTAGCTATTAATTAAAAGTGGCAATGGTTGTCACACACTGGACGCTTGAGGGAGGGCATAGCTGTTGAGGTCGACCGCAGTGGAGGAAGCGTGACGAGCCAGACATGTTTTCAGGACAGAGGAGACGCAATAATGAGGAATTTTGTGAGGAAAATGGAGAGTCTGCCTTTTCTTCTTTTTTTTTCGGATGGGAAATCATCAAATGACTTCTCCCGCTCTGGGCAGAGCCTAAGTATGTCAGACTTGTACTAACTAAAACCCATCCATGTTCCTTCCTTGCCCTTTGTGTTCCAGGGCCGCGGTATCTCTTTCGAACAGTCCCGCAGCCCATGAAAACATGAATCATTAATAATTAATTATAATGGGAAAGGAAAGTCTGCCTTGAAGTGGGAAATAATTGTAAACATTCGAAATCATTGTCATAGAACACAAGCCTTCATGATAAGTGGTTCAAGATATTATTTAAGACCTGATTTTAAGTTTGTCTATTACAGTGATCTTACAACCGATGTTATTTTTTTGTTCAGCGCTTGTTTAGAACATAAAGAAAAAAATCGATTTCACAAAAAAAAACAGTATTTTATTTAGAAATTTACACAAATGCATTGTCTTTTCTGTGATTTTCTTTGGTGATTTCGGCTTGGAGTTGGATGATCCCCATACCCCAAACAGTGAACATGGAAAATTAATTATTACACCGAATTGATATCGTACGTTAATTTGTGGTATTAAAGCAATTTAATTGAACGGAAAGATGCGAGTTTGGGGAGCTAGTAATTCAATTCGCTTAACAATTAACATCTCTGAATTTATAATCACAAGTTCTTGTAAATCAATTAAACAGTACAAAAATAGCTCCCAAGGAAGCCTTCTACCAAATTTTCCATAATATAATTCTAACTAACAATTTTCCAGAATAATTTTACTTAAACTAAACCGACAACATAGTAACCTAACGTTTATTAAAAGAACACCCGCTGTTTGTATTTCAAATATACCGTGTAAAATTTTCCGCCGCCCTGATAATTTATTATAAGAAAGGCTTAAAGATTAGGCTCTTAATGGAGGACATACATAACCCCCTGGAAGCTTCCCCGCTTGTGGTTTCCCTGTCATACCCATATGACAATGTGGGAGGCTGGGATATTTTTATCTTAAATGTTAGAGATTATGCGCCTATTAAGAGCATATTTTAAGAGCTTGGCGACAGTTTTAATGGAGCTATTAAAGTCGCGTTACATGTATAGCGAAGTTCTGTTCCATTTGGCGGGGATGTAGCTCGAAATGATTGTGCTATGTCTTGGACTAGATTCTGAATTAGGTACTGAAATTCTTAAGACATAATTTATGAAAATAGAAATTTAATACCTGTGTACTTACCTAGAAATTAGAAATATTATTAATAAACAATTTATGGTAGAAAGGTGCGTGCTGAAACCTTTTAATAAAATTTAATTCTGTTCATTTTGTTGATGGCAAAACATTGAGATCTCTGAACTTTATATTACACCTTTTATACCTATGTTTATATGTATGTTTATAAATAAAAATCTTTATTAACTTTGACATAATAAATATTTACTTCTTCTTTTATAAATATGTTATGGTTTAAAGTGGCTCTGATGAACTCCTAAACTCTTAGAATGACTTTCGCTGATATTAAAACAATACATAGTCCCAATCATTTGATATTTCTTTTTTTTTTCTTAGTGCCTGGTGAGGTTGATGGCAATATACGGGGCGAGCATTATGGGACTTAAAACAAAAGTGGCGAAATGTGAGTGCACTATTAAGTACACCTCTGCCCAACCCTTCAGAGATTTCAGACGAGAAGTTATGTTTGCTACGGTAGAGACACACACAAAGCTAATAAAAAAAATGTATTTTTGCATGAGAAATATTATATCGTTATTTTCTTTATTCGTCTTCTCTCAATTCTGAACATGTTCAGGTATCAATTTTTATATAATATGAGCATAAATAAGACGTAGGGAAATATAATTGAATAGGTTTCTACAAATTACAGCCAAAATAAACATCTATTTTCGCGAAAACGTTTCCAGAATTTTTATAGTTTGCTTATAAAGAAATGCTATCGACATAGAGTTTATTTTACAATGTAATGTAATTCAAACTTGTCTAGACGAAACATTTATACGTATTTTAGTATTACACTTCGGTTTGTTTAGTTTTATATTGATTTGGTAATAAAATTTAGTTATCTGCGATGAAAAAGTAACGTGAATCGAATTGGATACCAGTAGAGATTGCTATTATAAATCACTGAATTGACTTCGTAGGTAGGATCGTAAAAAATATTATGTAGATACATATGTACACGCGCCACATTAAGTTACCGCAACCTGTAAAATTTCTCTAATTCATTTTAAACCATATAATGTTGATGGTCAAGTTCAAAATCGAATGAGTTTTTTTTTTTTTTTTTTTTTTTTTTTTTATTTAGTAACTTGATGTACGTGCGACTGTACATATAAAACAAACATACCATTCTCTTGCAGGCCTGCTGTAAGAGAGTCTGTGGGCTATTATTATCCACTCTATGCGTGTGGATGTATCATGTCATCTCATTTTGATTTCACACTGAAAAAAAAATTAGGTAGTTGCCACAATCAAGATTTTGTTTAGATTGATGCTTGAACTATCTTGTTTGCATCTGAGCCTATCAAGCACAATGATCACAGCTACTAATTTTATTTGATTGAGATTTGATACGGGATCTTGTTTGGAGTTATCACAAAACCTATTTACAGCAATCAAGTCAAAAGTATGTTAGTTGTATCAATCAAGCACTTTGATTACTTCAATAAAGATTGTCTCTTTTTTAACTCTTCTACAATGTGTCATGTTAAGATTAATCAAGAAACTTGTTTGAGCGTTCAATCATTTGAACTAGTATTGCTGCAATCATTTCGTGATGATCAACTTAACTAACATTTTGATTAATCAAAACAAGATATCGTCAATCAAGCTAAAAAGTTACTTGATTGGCGTGCATTTTTTTCAGTGCAATGACGTGCCGATTTCTTCACAATATTGACGGAAAACACACCGTTTTGAGAGCACTTATATTGAAATAAATTAGACAGAGCAAAGTGCGTAGTTCGAGCTCACAAAATGTTAGCTACATAATAAAATTATTCAGATTTTGTTTTCCTTATTTCTAGGAATCCAATTTAAACTCATACCGATTACTACGCCGACCAAATGATTTCTAAGAACATACATAAACTTAGTCCTTTTTCCCATAAGAGTAGGTAGATACCACGTTACGCCACCGGCTAAGATCCTTACATTCTCCTGTCTCATGCACGTTCACACATCTGGTCATACACGCGCCCCGGTTGCGAGTACCACGCACCTGACCTTTCTGAAGAACCCTGTGACTTCTATGACATACTAAA
This sequence comes from Lycophotia porphyrea, assembly GCA_950005105.1. Taxonomy (NCBI): domain Eukaryota; kingdom Metazoa; phylum Arthropoda; class Insecta; order Lepidoptera; family Noctuidae; genus Lycophotia; species Lycophotia porphyrea. The sequence continues at coordinate 2,933,554 of OX465392.1, forward strand.
ATAACTAGGTACAATTTAACTTACACAACGCGTACCCTTACAAATCTGCTACGTTAAACATTCATGAAATTCAAATCAGAGAGGTCTAAACGCCTCAAAAGTTTGAAGCTCTCTTAGATAAAACTTTACAGTTAATATCGTTGACTCTGATAGGAGTTTAATTGGTCATATAATACGAGGGCACAATCTTGACTCAATTTAGCCTAGATAGGCTAAAGAGCTGGCTTGTGATAAAGTGATATCAATTTAGTAAAAAGAAAAAAGAAAAATCTCTCAGACAGAATTATTCAATTCTCTCTCACAGTTACTTCTGAATGTGTTACGTCATTAATTTAAAACGATTCTATTATGTTATCGGCCTGTATTTTTTTTTCTTTTATTGAAAGAAGTATTTTATCTCGCGCTGTGAAATAATGGGTTGTTCAAATGTATTGTTCGTCAAGTCGTTGAGCTCCTTTAAGTTCTGATTTGAGCTACACGATAACTAACAAATGCGTGCACAGAATAGATACGTACACTCCAATCTGTGTTGGTTTTTCCTCAAAAAACAATTTATAATAATAATTATAACCTAACTAATATTGTGTCTGGACTTTAATCTTAAGACTCGAGACCACATATGAAGCTCAAAGCTTATGCTTAGGTAACTTTGCTTGAATAAAATATAATTATTTTTTGACGTGTAAAAGTGTTTTCAAAACCGACCTACACAAAAAAAACATAATTTATCAAACAGCGAGACTTTGCACGACAATATTACAGGTTTAACTAATGACACATGATCATAATTCATAAAAGAGGTCCATGATAGACGATGAATTGCATCTATTAGCTTTGTTCATAAACTTCTTTTTAACGCGTCGATGGCAATCTAAATTTATTCCCCCTAGAAATTGACTACGAGTTCGTTTAGTAGGTAGTCAAAACAAAAATGTACTAACAGGTTTTAGTTTAAATTAACAGTAAGTCAGTATCATCATCATTCTCGTGCAAGTCAGTATCTTGGTACACTATTTGTAGAGGAGGTTAGGATTATAGTACGACTTCACGTTCCCATGTAATGTTCCCTGATAATGCCAAAAGAAAACGCACTCACGTGAGCGAAGCCGCGGACACAGCTAGTAATTTATAAATACATAATTAATGTACAACAATAATTTTTCACCTTGTTACACTACATTTTGCCTGAGTGTCGCAAATATGATAGAGAACTGCATACAAAACAAGAAAGTCCCAAACTGCAGTTCAACAAACAAAAGACGTTTAAAAATAGAACAATATTATTACCAACAAATAGATGTTCATGTTGTTTTTCATTCGCTTGACATAATCTTCCTTATTTGGAAGAAAGTAGAGTGGAAATAGACTGTTATTTTCTGAACAATATACAAGGCAATGTTTAAGTTATTTTGGTAGTTACACGAACTGGAGGAAATGCATTATAGAGCTTGTAAACGGTAGACTTATTGTCGCTGTAGTTCTGTTTTAAAGGCACTTTTGAAGTGGTGAGATAGTAAAATACAAAGCGGTTCGAATAGATTCCAATAGATTTTACTTTTTGGTGAGAATAATTGCTCCAAGGATTTTAGCAAGTATGTAACGTAAATAAGTACAATCAAATCACTCAAAAACAAATCGAAAAAAAACTAAATCGTTCTTTTATTTCGTAATAAGTTCAATCGTGTGTAATCATAATAATAAGTAATCGACCTATTTACGATACGTTTATAGATCCGTTCAAACTTTATGGCGGCTCGGAAGTTAGCTCCGAGTGACGGTCTGCGCAGGTATAACGGTTCAAACTTTATGGCGGTTCGGAATATCTAACGTAAAGCTGCGCAGAACACAATTTTAGATATAAGCGGGGTGCAGAGGACGCATCGTTTTGACTGTATAATACGCACACCGTCACTCGCAGCTAACTTCCGAGCCGCCATAAAGTTTGAACCGAACTATACACCGCGCGCCGGTGGATTACGTACGAATCGCTGGGTGCACTTTGTGGAAGGTGTAGGGATGTTGGGGATATTTTGAATATCCCCGTCATGTTATGTCGTCACTTTCAAAATTTGCTCACGCAAAAATTTATGTAGGTATGTCAAAAACATTGGTACTTGAAGGGATACATCCCATTTAGTTTACTTTCCCATTTCGCCAACTAAACAAAATACCATCACAAAAGTCCCGTTTCGTAACCATTTTGATCTTCATACATTGAGTCTCGTTTCGTCAACTTTTGAGAATGCGTATATTCATTCCCGGTTGGTCGACGCTCACGTAAAAAAAAGCCAGCCGTTTTTTTTATGGATCAAGTTTTTGGAGAAACCAGAAAATTATCATCTTTATCCAACGTGAAAATGCTGCTAGCCTTCTGGGCGCATTTCCAGTTGACAGCGTGGCGGATGATGATTTGATACTCTATAATTCTTTAATACTTGTTCATAATAATATCTACGAATATTAGAAAGGCAAAAGACTAGTTCATTTGCCTCTTCTAAATACAACTCCTATGAATATATTCAGGCGTCGTCCAACATCCGATATCTTAAAAGTGTTCAATAAAAAACCGTCTATGTATCTCTTTTCTTTGATAAAAAATTTAGTAGCTTTATTTGGCGGATGGTCCCGAGAGAAATATTGGTTTTACGTGACAAATGGGATCCGTGGACCCATGAAAATATAGTACGCGTTTGATATATCGTGAAACCGAGACTTGGAGATACGATGCATTGTTTTGTGTTTACGTCAACATGCCTTTTTTTTAAATAGATTCAGTTATATTTATTTTTAATTATGCATCTTGCAATTTAAAATCCTGCACAACGTTTTATCAGAGCCATATAAAAACTGCACACACACCACAGTTTATTTACATCGCATTGTATTGAATGAGTCTGTAATGGTGCTATAATTGGTGGTAAATAAATATAGTAATCTTAATCAACACATAACCTTCTTTCAGATTTCTTCGACTTTTCAAGATCTTTTCAACGTGTCTTCTGACGATTGGGAGAAAAATCACCCGTGATGTTTCAGAAAGCCATCAGAAAACAGAACATGATGAACAAAACATGTATAGAAAGTGCACAAGTTAAAGGTAATTTTATAATGTGACACTTTGTAGAGCTATGTTTTCATTTGTAAGCACAACATTTATTGGTTTGTATTTAACAATTTAATCTGAATAACGTGTTTTATCCTGGTACAAAGGTACTTTAAGGCAGGTAAAACAGGGTCCCACCTGTTTAAAGTTTTATTTATTTATTTATCACATGTTTGCTTTGCCATTACAGATATTAAATGTAATGAGACAAAGTAACTTAAAAATACACTTAATTATACCTTACATGCTACGCAGTACGAAGTCCTTGTAAACTCACTCAGTGTACTGGTGAATATGTCAACCGTCAATTTATATTACAGCTTGGACGATACTTGGAACGGTCATTAAGTCTTGCTATAAATTGTCCATGCAACTGGACATCTCTATGTGCTACAGCGTCCCTACAAAATATAAAATGCAATATCTCACTGACGGTCGGTTTGCTATTGTGATTATAACCAGAAAACCTGGTTTATCTGACAGAAGTAGGTATTTTTCGTAGCAGGTAACGTTCTGTTGTTACAAAATACCTACTTCTTTTACTTCAGTCACGTTCATACATCTGGCCATACACGCCCGTCTCTTCAAGTACTTGACCCTTCTAAAATCATCAACAGTAAGGTCAGTGTCCTTTCAGGTGCCCTTCTCGGGGTTCCTAAGTCCCAGTTCATTCATCCTTCCAAATAATCTAGACATTTTTTGTCGCTACATCTTCTGTTGAACTGCAACTTTGTAATGTCAATTCATGTCTAAATTTATAACACTGAAGCCAGCAATAATTATACAATATGCATATGAATTCTAAAACTCAGAGTGGGATGTTCTATGTTTGAACGGACTTCAGAAAATAATCCAACATAACACTTTAATACTGGCAAGGATTTAGTACACAATTTCTATGAACTAATTTATTCAATGGACTCGAATTAGAACCGTCAAAGCCGAATTGCCGCTGGGTATGAAACATCATCATCATTAAATTCCCTGAGGGATCTTATAATGAAAGCCCATGTTCATTCTATATCGCTACCATGAATGTACTAGATGTAAACCTGAATTATGGAATGGGAAATTATACAAACCAAAAACACACGAAACTGCGTAAACCTAATTGACATAATATCACTCCTGTAATCCCAGAAGAGTTAAACAGAGGTGTACCTAATAGTTCACCCAGTTATGTTTAAGTCCCATGTAATAGGGAGCGAACCTATTGCCGTATTTGCCATCAACCGGGCACAAACCCAGACTTCGTGGCTGCTACTGAGAAATGCCTGATGGAAAAACCCAGTAACAATTTGCCCGACCAGGGAATAGAACCCAAGATCTCATGCTCAGCAGTCGTGATTGCGACCACTAGACCAACGAGGTATAAGTGCCCAGTAATTATGGCTAATTTTACTCAGCACTCAAACAAAAACAATTTTTATCTAGTCCACAAGCAGAAGCATTTGCCCAGCAATGGGAACTGCTGGGCAAATGCTTCTCCCAGTCTTTTCAAGAACTCTTGTCCCAAAAAATATAATCATCATCATCATCATTTCAGCCGAAAACCGTCCACTGCTGGACATAGGCCTCCCCCAAGTGTCGCCACATTGACCGGTCCCGTGCGACTCGCATCCAGCGGATCCCCGCAACCTTCACCAGATCATCAGTCCATCTAGTGGGAGGCCTTCCAACGCAACGAAAAAATATAATATCAATTAATATTAGGCAGGTAGCAAGGTAACAACGAAGCTGACTACTTGATTAAACTAGCACTTCTTGAGAATTTTCGTTAAAACTTTAAAAGATATAGCGACAAACTTAACAACATTAATAACACCACTAGAGCTACGACTGTCTTAATTAAAAATCACTGAGTCAATTTAAAATGCATTTCTGATTTTATTTACTGTTGAAAGTAGTGACCTGGATGTTGTGGACTCAGTAGAGATTATATTAGCGCCGTCGCCTCAGCGAGTCGAGTGCTATTTGCGTCTAAAAGTGAATTTATGACGGTGCAAAGAAAAGTTAAGAAATAGGTACTTGAATACCTTCATAAATTTACTTGCTGTAGAAAAATCTGTTTTAACATAAATACCAATAAATTGAATTCAGCTTTTTATGTGTTTTAGCTATGTAATTTGAATGTGTTGTAAAATTGAGTAAAGTGTGATTTGGGGGTTTTGGTAAAGGTTCTGTACATCGTGTTATTTGATACAATCGATAAGTGACGTAAGTAAGACTCTCTGTTATTAATGATTGCTAATTGGGTACTGGAATTATTTGTAATCTCTAATACTTTATCTGAACATGCCTTTTTTAAGAACAAGCTTGTGTAAATAAGAATAATACAAAGAATTGTATAAGAATTCATGACTGACTTACACCCGTATATATTAACAATTGAAAGTGATTATTTGAGTAAATATAATAGCATAAGATGCGATTTTTATTCTGTAGTTAAGATTTTGAAGTTAGAACTGTCAAAAGTTAGAATTCGTTACTTTGCTTTCTTTGACGGTTCATTATCATCATCATCTTTTCTGCCGAAAGACGTCCACTGCTGGACATAGACCTTCCCTAAAAGGGGGTTTTGCCATAATTGCCAAGCTTGGCAGGCGGGTTGGCGATCACGACAGTTAATCTTTCGAAATTCTTATCTTTTGCATAAAAAACTAGACAAGTGCGAGACGCACGAAGGGTACTATTAAATAAATATTTAAGGGTACCATTGTCTATACAACATTAGACAAAAACGACGTCAACGACGACAAAAAAAATCACGTTTGTTGTATGGGGACCCCCCTTATATATTTATTTTATTTTAATTTAAAGATATATTTTTAAAGTGAATATACAACTAAATATTCTGTGAATATTTCAAGCCTCTACCTATCGCCGTTATTAATATCGAGTAGAAAAACGGCAAAAAAATCACGTTTGTTGTATGGGAGTCCCCTTAAATATTTATTTTAGTCAGGTATTTGTTGTATAATGGCAACAAAAATACATCATCTGTGAAAATTTTAACTGTCTAGCTATCACGGTTCATGAGATACAGCCTGGTGACAGACAGACAGACAGGCAGACAGACAGACGGCCGGACAGCAGAGTCTTAGTAATAGGGTCCCGTTTTTACTCTTTGGATACGAAACCCTAAAAATGATTGCATAAGTAATTACAACAGTAATTACTTTAACAACAGTACCTTAACAACAGTAATTACTTTAAATCTACTAGAGATGCTCTCCAGTTCATCCTTTTGACTATTGGCTTATTGCCACTAGGTATTACCTCTTTCCGTCTTCAATCAGCAGCTACCTACCTTGGTAAGAGGTTCCGACCTGCTAAACGGGCCGAAAGCAATTTATCGAACACTATTCCGACCGCGGGCGGGTAAACAGAATTTTGCAACTGAATTGCCGTTCCGAAGTTGGAAACAGTTTAATCGTTGGTCCAAGATTTCCAGGAGAAATACGATTTTAAGTATTTTATAAAGGAAGTAAACTACCAATGTTTGTGGCAAAAAAAAATCTAAAATATTTCTAAATAACTTATGATTGTACCTCACGAATTTCAACATATACTTACTGATACTGTTAGCCCGCGTAATCCCACTGCTGGGCAAAGCCCTCCCCATAACTTCCAGTTGTTTCGATCCAGGACTAATGTGGGCCATTGATCGATGTTTTAGTCCAGCTTATCCCGCCATCTTCTACAAGGTCGACTTATATACTTAGGCAAAGATAAATTTTGTATTATCTACGGAATCCTAAAATAAAGATTTAACTGGATGAATAAAATAACGATAAACAGCAGCTGTATTACCCATAATTTTAATATGATTAAAAAAGCTAAATTCGCAACCTATTTGAAAAGTTTCATCTATCTAAAATAAATTCGCCACAATTTCGCGTAAAAAAGGTCTAAATGACATCAAATCTAAAAACATAATTTTTTATACGGGCATATAAATTCTCTGATACCTACCAAAATTGTCGGATCTGATTACTAGGACCTTGATTTCGTAGAATTTTGGATTAAACCAGTCTTGTGAAAATGTGATCAGAAATGTTTTTTATTTCGAACCGAACTTATAAAAAATACTAGAGAATATAATATTGATATTTTTTTAACAAAATGACTGTTTGATCAGATATATTTTTGCACATAATCATGAGAGTCTCGTTTTCCCAATAATTCAGTTCTGTTCCTCTCGAAAACAAGATTGCTTAGCAACCTAACTATGCGAACCAAATACCTAGCAATACAACTTTCTAACAGAGATGTTGTGGATATGATATTTCGGATCTGGATAAAGGAATAATATTATATCGGTTTTGGATACGGTTACGGATATGTCATTATTTCGGATTATCCGTTACTTTCGGATAGTTTCGGTTACGCATATAATAAAAAACTAACTAGTCATGAAAGACGTTATTACTAGAAACTACAAACAAACCCAAGATTCACGTGGCGTGCGAGCGGTGAAACAAAAACCTGTCGAAACATGTCGTTTTATTTAGACTGCGTCCTTTTACGAAACTATCCGAAAATTGTCAAACGGATATGGTTACGGTTACGGATATATTTTTATTTCGGATATCCGATAGTTTCGGTTACAGTTTCCAAGCACAACTATCAATATATCAGTAAATGAAATAAAGTTACTATAACTTCCAAAGTAACTCCAATAATATCCCCATATGTCTTCAATTACAAATCAATATACTTGGATGTATCATAGAATAGTACAGAAAATCTCCTTGAGAAACTTCAACAAACAAAAATTGACGCACACACTGCACTCTAACGTACAGTGCAAAGTACACGTCATCATCTGCCTAGCCTTTTCCTAAAAATGTCGGTGTTGGCTAACTGGATGCAGTTGAATACCAGTATTTTACATGGAACATCTGCCTATCTAACCTCCACAACCCAGTCAATACTGGGTAATACGAAACCTCTTGGTAAGACTGGTTGTCAGACTTTTTGGGTCACTGACTACCTGTAACGACTGTCAAAGATGTGCAAATGACAGCCGGGACCAACGGCTTAACGTACTTTCCGAGCCACGGAGAAAACTCGGTATGTAATGGGTGGTCACCCATCCACAGACCAACCTAGACAAGCACGGCTTAACCTAAAGATCGACCCGAGCGGCTGTTATTATTTTGCCACGAGCTCCTCCTACAGTGCAAGTACACATAGGACTGTTATTCAATCCAGATGGTTGGAGATCGCTATATAAATATATATATATACTTACTGCTGTAAGCGGGTTTGTAAAAACTCTTTTACACGTCATTTTTTTTTTTTCTACATTTGTGATTGGTGTTTTCTCTTTGACTGCTCTCAGAAGAAACACAGATACAAACTCAGACGTCACAGTAGCTTTTAAAGTCCAGATGTTGTCTTAGTCAGTTCCAGTGCGGACCGTGCAGATTTGCATCTAAGTTGATTTCACTCACCCTCTTATTTGTTTTGAAGAAAGAGTCTAACAGATTTGTGTGTAATCTTTACGGAGAACTCATGTAGCTCAACGATTTGACGCATATACCAAAGAAAGTACATTTGGGTTGGCCGCGTAAAGTAGGTAGTCAAACTGCTAGACAATCATGAAATCTTATAGAAAAAACCCGGAAATAAAAAAAGATTAAAAAAATAAAAACATGAAATCTAACTATCACACGTACGACGACCAAACAATCTATACAAAACCAGTTTATGCGGACCTGTCACTGTATGGGAAATCTATACAAAGCGGGGCCATTTTAGACTGGAACTGTATAGCTTGTTGTGTCGCCATGTGTACAAGTCTTTGGTCGTTGTACGGCTCTAACCTTCTGTATTCAATGTTGTACGTATGAAGATATCAACTCACGCGTACAAAGGATAATCTCGCTTCCGACTCGTTTGCTGTCAAAGTTTTCAGCAATATTGTTAGTACAATACCCTTGAACTCAATACCGATAGCAACATAATGTGAAAGTGAACAGAATATACGAATATACGAAGTTTAAGTGTGGGATCTTGCTGATCGGGACGGATTTTGTATCAGTTGGTGAATATGCTGTGTAAATAGAAAAATTCCTGAGCTTTCTTCAAGGATTTTTTCGAACCGGTTTTGGGGGAAAGCGGGTTTTGAATTTTGCTAGGCTTTTATATTTTATTTTATTTAGGTGGCCGTGACAGTTTCCACTTGTTGGATTTAGAACTTCGTGTAAGGACTTAGGTCCACTCGCAAAACTTTATGTACCCATTTATTGATGTTTTCTATATTGTAAGTGTATTTTATGATTGATGGTGCAATCGGCCTTATCTAATAAAAGTTTCAGTACTTACTGCGTTTTTAGACTACGTAGGTATCGTAAAAAAAAACTCCTACCTTTAAATCTACCAGTATCGCATGAAATAAGTGATAGCTGACTCCATCGAAATACTTGTACAACCTGAAAAAAACCTACAGCAACATTTCAACAACAATTCGTAAACAGAACATTAATTCGAAAATAATCCGCAAGCAAAACCGCTTCATAATATTCTAATCCGATAACTTTTATATTAACTAAGTTCTGAACTATTTGATGAAATTACATTCATTCATCACTCCATGAGGTAATATTAACTTGCAGTTTATCATGCGAGTTACAAGGCCTTTGGAGTTTGACATACTGTGGGCGGACTTCAAAGCGTGGGTAATCAAAAGTTACGTTCGTTAAAATTGGCAATTAGGTTGTGATCTTTCGTCAACTTATGGCAGATTTGATTCTGTGACAACCTGATGTGACTGCTGAGAAAATAAATATCATAAGGAAAAATAATTACAGAGCGTCAAAAGAATCATCTACATCGCTGTGAACGAGAATAGTGCAAAAAAGCTGGCAGCGTTGACACGTTGGATGGTAATGATGATTCCTTGTCCAAAAACAAGGTCAGCCCTATGGTCATGTGAAAAGTCAAGTCTGGCAATATCCTGGAAGATCAAGTGATACAATTTGTTAAGAGCATGCTACCGCGAACCGGAAGACGTTGAGTAGGAAGGCCTCCCACTAGTTGGACCGATGACCTGGTTGAAGGTTACAGGGATCCGCTGGAGGCGAGTCGCACGGGACCGGTCAATGTGGTGATACTTAGAGAAGGCCTATGTCCAGCAGTGGACGTCTTTCGGCTGAAGTGAAGATGATGATGATGCCACAAAACACCACGATGCGATTTGCGACGAGACGGGCCTCACGCGAAGGAAATAAGTGACATACGCGTGTGTCGCGTAACACAAGTCGCGTCGCAAGTTGCATCGTCTGAGGTCATTGACGGGGCGGATTTCGAAACGTCGCTTGTCAAAAGTTACGGCAATTAGATTCTGATCTTTAGTTAATTTCGACTTTTGAGCGGTAGTAGGAACCCCGGGACTCTGAAAGCCCCATTAGTAAGCATGTCTTTGATCAGTTACTGTATTACGCAGTTATTGTGTTGTACAATGTGAAAGTCACATTGATTGTAATTGCTGAATGTAAAAGACTGAAAACCAACTCAAACTCAAACTTTTTATTGCATTCATGTGTACATTTAGTTGTTACATATATGTAAGTAAGTCCAAAATTAATAAACTAAACTCTTTATAACGTCGTTCGTTATAACGAAAAACTCTCTATAACATAGAAATTAGTTACATTTGGTAAATTTACCACAAAACCCATACATTCATTCACTCTCTATAACGCAACCGCCATTCTGTATTACGAAGAATTATTTTCATATTTAGACATCAAGAACATGTTTAACAATGCAATAGTTTTTATAAACAGCCTCGAAAACTGACCTTTTGAGGTGCCGAAATTTCTATGAAAGACACCTGAGGTCATAAACAGCCGTCTCGCTTTTGCTATAGTCAATTGCCTTAACACGTGTGCAGTTAAATTTATTTTAACTTTTCTCTTCCCTCCCTATAACGAAAACAAAGACTTTACATTGTAGTTGGAAAATGGCCTGCGCGAACGGTGATGATGTCTTTGATCAGTTAATTAGCTGTCACTGAATTCTAATTAAAATCATTGAAAGTAGTTAACAAAAATAACAGTAGCCTTTGTTAATATGTTAAATACTGTCCAAAAACATGTCCATACTGATAACATAACATAACATCATGCCTCTAATCCCAAAAGGGCTGTGCAGAGGTGTATCTAAAAGTACACCCACATTTCGCCAGTTATGATTGAGTCTCATGTAATAGTGAGTAAGCCTATTGATACTAAACGGGGCACAAATCCCGAAAGCTACTGAGGTAGCTACTGAGAATTTTTTGATAGAAAAACTGAATAACAATTTGGCCGATCTGAGAATCGAACCCAGAATCTCACAAATTGCGCTTGCGACCACTAGACAAACATTGAAGTTGGTAGAAAAGGGTTAGCCGTCCTGTGCAATTAGGATAAGCGTGACGGTTATCGCTTTTGACGTTTGTAAAATACGAAGCAATGACTGTCATAAATATGACAGCACATTAGCGCCATTTTGAAAGTTTACGTAAACGTTAGATGGTCTAAGTTTGCGATATGCAAAAACAATTCCAAAGTTGCGTGTATGCTTTTGGGTATCAAGATGAAGTATGCGATGTCCCTATTTCAAATGTTTCAAAATGTGTCAGTAGAAGAAAAATAAGGATGACTTTCGTTCAAGGTCTTATTAATATTCCGTGGCTATTATGGGGTTGCCAGAATTATTACTGAGCACAGAGGTCTTGGATTTGATACTGGAAAAGTTTAGGTATTTATTCCATTAGGAATTTCTTAGTAGTGGCCTGGAGTCGATTTTTTCCCGGTTGATCGGAATAGGCTGCCCTCCCCCATGGAAGATTAGGTACATGGGACTGGACAAATGTGAGTGAACTATTGGTACAGTCCTGCTTAGCCCCTCGGGGATTACAGGCATGCCCTTTATTATAAGTTCTTTTACCTATCCAAGGATACCAATGACTGCAAACCAAAGACTGTATAGCAGTGATAGCCTAGTGGTGCGACTGTCGGACTGCCAAGTCATAGGTCTCGAGTTCGAACCCAAGGCGTTAACCTCTGATTTTTCGGATTCAAGGGTGAGTATTGTTCGGACCTGGGGACGGTGAGTAATGGGCTAGCTCGCTGTACGTCTTTTGACGACAGGCCGTGTTGACGGCGCGTTCGTGTTCCACGCGCGCCTCAAAGAGATGTCAGCAAATAGGGAGGGGCCCGCAAGGGCCGATGCCTGCCAGGGCTGCGGGCTGTTCGAAAGAGATACCGCGGCCCTGGAACACAAAGGGCAAGGAAGGAACATGGATGGGTTTTAGTCAGTACAAGTCTGACACTCCCTTCCGCTCTGCCCAGAGCGGGAGAAGTCATTTGATGAATTCCCACCAGAAAAAAAAAGGCGCGAAACTTTGATTTTTCGGATTCAAGAGTGCGTATTGTATAATTATCACTTTCAAAGAACACATCGTGAGTAAGTTAAACAGCATGCCTGAGAGATATTTCTAGACGACATGTGAACCCAAGTCAGAGGCCCCTGGGCGGCTTAAAAACTCTGACACCAGGTTAGGCGCTAACCACACTGTAAAGAAAGAACTGCAAGGTTATATCTTATACATAACACATCACATGAAATCAAACACCTAACCTTTAGTACATGAAGATTAAGTACATTACCTAATACCTATGCCACTATGTGTAGCTACAACTACCCTATAACAAGTTTGCACGACAAGTTCGAGGCATACACGGCAAAGCCCTTAGATCGCATAAAAGCGTTACTTAATAGGGTTTATTATGAGGCCGTTGCTTAATTAACAGTGGTGTCTGTAATTTTGGTCGTATGTGTAATATAGGCTTATGTTTAGTCAAGTGAAGTGTGAAATTGTAAGTGGGTCGGTATTTCGAGCATTAATATTTATGTTAGAGGATTTGTCAATGAGCAGATTGAATGTGTGTAAGGTAATTATATAGGGTGACTGGTAACTAGTGACCGATACTTAAACACGTGATTGTACTCATGATAACAAACAACTTTGCCAAAGAAACTTTTTTTGGAGCGGGTTTGCGAGCCGCGCGTGTACTTTGCCTACCGAGACTAATGAGACAGAACGGTGTCACGCGGCTAACAGCTGATAGGTCACAGGCGCGAGGGCACGAATTTTTTACGGCTGGATTAAAGTAAATGAGTATAAAAAAAGTTTTTTTGGGAAAGTTGTTTGTTATCATGAGTACAATCGCGTGTTTAAGTATCGGTCACTAATTACCAGTCAACCTATATGTCAGTGGTAAGTATGACACGAAGAAATATACGTACTTTTACACACCATATGGACAATTTAAAACCAGTGTTCTATTAACGTTCCAGTTAGCATCCTTATCTACGGCTTAATCTGTCAAAATTAACAGTCGTTTTCTTATTTGAAAAGTTTAAATATTTATTGATGATATTGAACATTTAATTTATGGTATTTGTATTAAACCGGCATGTCCTAGAACCAAAAATTCGAAGACATGTGACATCTACCAATCCGCACAGGGCCCGCGTGGTGGATTATAGCCCTCTCTATTAGCATTCCCTCTCATAGAGAGGAGGCCTATGTCCCAGCAGTGGGAACACTATAGGCTGATAATGATAATGATTTGTATTAAAAAGACCGTGCAGGTATACTGACATTTCAGAGACATTTTATGCTCCAGTAACGTTGTCTGGCGGCAAAAATAAACAGCAACACTATATCATCATCTGCCTAGCCTTTTTCCAACAATGTTGGGGTCGGCCTCCAGTCTAACCGGATGCAGCGGAATACCTGTATTTTACATGAAGCGACTGCTTATCTGACCTCTACAACCCAGTTGTACTGGTTAATACGATACCCCTTGGTGTAAAAAGACTCTTAACGACGCCGAAAGGCACTTGTTTTCCCCGTCACACAGTGGAACGAATGTATGGGAGCGGTTGGACGTAGACATGTCCGAAAAATAAGAGTAAAATTATGACAAACTAATGATGCCATCTTATTCGATTACTTAATGCCTTCATAAATTGTGGTGATGAATTTCTTCATAACTCCCATATTTCGGGAGTAATTTGAGAAAATGTGAAATTTTACTATGAAAATGAGTGTATCGAGCTCTCTCCCTCCTGATTCCGGGCTTGTTTCAAGTACCGGTCTCTAATATCGTAATGCTATTACTAAGAGCTATATTTAATACTAAGACACATAGTGCGCCAAATGTGCACTTTCTGGGATAAAAGGAAATGAAAATTAAAAAAAAAAAACGTTTTTTCCCCATTTGTATTTACTTTAAACCGCAGACAGACTTATTAAGAGGTCTATAAATATATTATATATATACAGAAATATATATTAACAAAAATATTCACAAGAACTGATGAGAGTATGACTTTTAAGTAAGTTGATAATAAATTACCTAGTTTCATTAAAAGTACAATAAATAATTAAGATGTAAGCTCTAATTTACTAAGTTACACATTTTAAAACAATAACATCATTTAATTATCTTCGTCATCATCATCATCATCAATTAATTCAAATTCAGAATCGATGTCCGCTAAATCATTTATGTTAACAAATTCGATATCACTTTTCTCAGAATCCGTAAGCTCATAAAATTCCTTAAAAGAAGATTTTTTTACAAACTTATTTCCTTTTGGACGGATACTTGTAACAAGTGGATCAGAAGACAGTAAAAGATTGTGCATAATATCTTCATTGCATGAGATACTGCTATGCTTTCGAGAATGCCCCTCTCTATATTTTCTAAAATCTTTATTTCTAGCCTCAGATGCCTCTTCGGATAGAAAACCAATGGGCACAATTGACATGTTCTGAACTATGTCTGGCCCATGCATTAAAATTTTATGAAGTGAAGAAGGCATATAATACCATGGGTATAACTCCACGTAAAGCTTAGCAGTATCAAAGCAGAACTCTCGGAATTTAGTTACGTTGATCTTCTCTCCTGATGAAATACACTGCAAGATCACACAGATTTTTCTTAAAAGCATAGCATCTATTCCGGTCAGTTCAGCAGATTTAGTGTAGTTTTCAAAAAATCTCCTTGCCGAGTTGCCATTGTTGGTGGATCCACTGCCTTGTTTCACAACATCGAGAAGTAAGCCCGTTTCTCTTCTTACAGCCTCTTGAACTCTTTTCTTCCTGTCATCAACTTGCCTTTTTGCTATATCACCCCTTACTTGCCATGATTTTATGTCTAATTTGTAGGAAATGTGTAATAAGCATTCCATTGAGCGAATCCAAGCGTGAAGGGTGCTTAAGCTATATTTATACATGTCCTCGTTTGCGTGTTTATCTTTGATTAACTCTAAATTATTCATTTCTTTAGGACAAGCCTTGCATATGTCACACACTGAAGCTGCTGTATCGGATATAATGGAATGAATTTTACCATCAATCATTGTCAACAGCAGTTGGTGTTTGACACTAATTCCATCAGTGATGGTGGATGGAGTTAAGGCTTCAATCTCTGCTTCGATTTCAGCCATCTCTCTCTGCACATTTTCTTTGGTTTCCTTTATAAACTTAAACAATATTGGCCGGCAAAATGAAGTGGAAGATGGTCGCTCGTTTTCCCAAATTGTTACACCTTTTGAGACGAGCCGCAGTGGTACAAGACTAATCATAAAATTACTAGCAAGATCGATTTGCTCATCTTCACTCGTCCTTTGATGATAAATGCTTTGGCTAGATGATCCGTCAAAACCCCATTTGCTGGTCAATACGAGCTGTTGATTGGGATCAACAGGGGTTTCTAACGACCTAATAAGTCTTCTTGAGGTTAAATCCATCAAGGCTTGTAATTTGATTTTTGCAGAGCTCTCTGTAACTGTGAGATCTTCTTTGGCCGGATAGCACTTAATTTTTTCTTTAACCAACATGTAGTAACTCGGGTATTGAAGAGCTCCTTCTTGAGTGTTGAAATCCCGAAGAGTGTTATAGCGCCATTTCGATAAGTTCATCGATACATAAAGAGCCAATGCCTTCAAAGGGGATATTTCCCGTACCTGAATTGATTTACCTTCAATGAAGGCTTTGATTTTTGAGGCCTCTTCTGGATTCTCCGTCAAGTATTTCATAACATAAGCTGTATCGCTTTGTCCTGCCTTTTGAAGCGCCCTTTCGGCCGAAAACATAATTTCAGCGCTGCTACTGCTGCATGAAAGACTATCTTCAGTGCGTCTTCTTTTTTGCCGGTTACTAAGGTCCTCAAAAGATTTACGAGGACTAGGATGTGTACAAGTTGAAGCATCAGATTTAGCAGGAGAAATTATGGGCTCGATGACGTCACTTATATTTTCTGTAGAAGGTTCCATATTTTCATTCTGTAATTCCGGCCATTGAATTGCAGCCTGTAGCCAAATCTCATGTTTCTTCCGAAACTTATCTGTGCTTCTTCCAGACTGTGTCCATTTTGCATAAATGCGGTAGCAAAATCGACGACACCAGTCTTTTAAACTTGTTTCAGCACTTTCACATAACTGAACACAACTGTTATCTTTTAAAACACTGAACAAATAGTTAAAGTTGCGTAAATCTTTATGTGCGCGTGCGCATAAAGCAACGTGAATATCAAGATTTGTATTAAAATTTGGAAAATACATTGCGAGATTAGCTTGGATACAACGAGGTGTAAATCAACACTGATTTTAAAGTTACTAATAGTGACCTATTTATATAAAATCCAGGTATCCCAGGTATCCTTTGTTAAATATTGCAAGGTAATTAGTTATTGTGATAATTAGTAAATGATGCATGCTAAATTAGTGTATTAAGAGCCATTTAGTAATTAAATAATAGCAATGTTCTTATCAGTAATCATTAGTGCATCAGTTTTATATGTAAACCTTAAGTCCCTAATTATATATCCTAATTAGCTTATATCTTCTCTAATTGGCTGCTCAGAAATGTTATTGTAATAAGGTAAACCTTTAGAAAAACGGTTTTAATCAACAAAATAAACAAAAAATAAAAAAATTGTGTTATAAAATAAACATCACTCTTTATCCCAGAAAGTGCACATTTGGCGCACTATGTGTCTTAGTATTAAATATAGCTCTTAGTATTAGCATTATGATATTAGAGACCGCTACTTGAAACAAGCCCGGAATCAGGAGGGAGAGAGCTCGATACACTCATTTTCATAGTAAAATTTCACATTTTCTCAAATTACTCCCGAAATATGGGAGTTATGAAGAAATTCATCACCACAAGTTATGAAGGCATTAAGTAATCGAATAAGATGGCATCATTAGTTTGGCATAATTTTACTCTTTTTTTTCGGACATGTCTACGTCCAACCGCTCCCATACATTCGTTCCACTGTGCGTCAATGCGATGTTTTTTTTTGTTCTAGACCATACCTGGGAACCTTCTAGTTACGGAGATATTGGGGGTCAAAGTTCCAACATTTTCATAAGTTTTTTTTTAATACATGTTTTTAATGCATTTTTTTTTACTTAAGACACCTTGACGACCTCCGTAGTATTCAATCCATCCATCAGCACAATGTTTTGAATACGTTACATTGAGTACTACCGTAAAACGTGATTACACCCCAAAAAACAAGTCGTTTCCCATCAATAATTTTTGCGTAATGTTTGATGTACATAATGCTTGGTTTACGGCTTGGTGAAGAGTCTGTTTACACTCTGTATGAGTTATCATAATATTGAGCTCTTAGAAATGTCAATCAACTATACAAATCTAATCAACAATATAGATAGTATCGACTAGATCATAAGCCGAGTGACACCAAATGCAGAACAACTTTCCATACAGCTCACTGCACGAGAAATGCCAGGTTCGGATTAAAGGATGCTAATAGTAAATATCAGTGTGCCTGAAATGTTTTCATTGGTCCGATTGATTGCAATCCGTATCAGCTCAGTTTAAAAGCAGGGTTTTTCAGTTAAATCGCGTTTAATGGGCCGATGAAATAAATCAACAGAGATATGGATACCGTTGTGTATGCTTGGTACGGTAGCCGGGGATAATTTTTCGAAATAGCTGTTTTTTTGCCTGCAGTTTTTATTATACATTGAGCTAATGAAGCTGTTAGTGAGATTGGATGCAATGAAACTGATGGTTAGTCAACTGAAACGTTGTATTTTTGTTACAAGTGCTTACCATGATTTAATACCTATTTACTAGGTTTACTGATCAACAATTTGATAAGGATAGATATTATAATCAAGTTTTTGATTAGCAAATCTAGTAGGTGAAGCACTTAGATACGGTTTACCCGAAATTTTTGCTGTTGCCCCACACCAGAAATTTCTCCTGTATCGTATTTACAAACACATAAACTTACAAACAGTCAGACCCGGAACAACTAGTTGTAGGCCATAAAAATAATTGTTGCGTGCGGGAATCGAACCCGCACCACACAGCGCTGGCGCTGCAGCCAATGGCTCAGCCACTGCCGACAGCGAGACCTGCCTGCACGGTAGCAAAAACAGGGTTATGTTTTATGTTAATTTACATTTGTATTATTGCAAAAGCACAAAACGGACTGACACGGCTGCCAGAAAGCTGGATTTTTGCCCGGTCGTTAACAATAGGCTCGCCACTCTTTCACATAGGACTTATCTCACTAATATAAGTGGTGAAATAGGGCTGTCCTATAGATACACCTCTGCCGAACGATTACAGGCTCGACGTTTTAGAACAGGTTTCCACTCAGTAAGTCAAGCTTTCAATCAAAACTATCTTTTCATCTTTCCACATTTTCCATACTAATTATAATAAGATAACATCACGCCTGTAATCCCCGTAGGGTTAGGCAGAGGTGTACCTAATAGTACACCCACATTTCGCCAGTTATGTTTAAGTCCCATGTAATAGGGGGCGAGCCTATTGCCATCAGCTAGGCACAAATCCAGACTCCGTGGCTACTATTGAGAAATTCCTGATGGAAAAACCCAATAGCACTTTGCCCGACCTGGAAATCGAACCCAGGACCTCATGCTCAGCAGTCGCGCTTGCGACTACTTGACCAACGAGGCAGTCATTATAATGTAGTCAGTAATTAATTATAATTAACATAAAAACATACAACAACACACTTATATATATATTACAATTATTATTTATTAATTGTAGTTAGTAATTAATTATATTAATAATATAATATAAATATAAAATAAGCATGTGTGGTGTAACTCTGAATGATAAAGTGAGGAATGAGGTTATACGGAAACGTTGCGGCTTAAAAGAAGATGTAGTGACAAAAATTGAAAAAAGTATGCTTAGATGGTTTGGTCATGTGGAGAGGATGAGTGAAAGGCGACTAACAAAAGGTATTTACAAGGCAGATGTGAGTGGCAACGCCGGGAGGGGACGCCCTAGAAGAACATACGCTGACCTCATTGGTGAGGTTCTTCAGAAAGGTCAGGTGCGTAGTACTCGCAACCGGCGTGCGTGTATGGCCAGATGTATGAACGTGGAAGAAGCAAAAGGAGTATGTAAGGATCGTAGCAGGTGGCGTTCTGTGGTTTCTGCCTACCCCCATGGGAAAAGGGCGTGAGTTTATGTATGTATGTATGTATGTAATATAAATATATAATACGCCAAAAATAAACACAAACTAAGAAAGACGTCTATTTCTTCACACCACAATACATTACTCTGACAGTCGGTGCCACGAACTTGCAAAGTATCTATTTACTCTCGCAAACATCTTCAGTAGGAACTTTAATCACTGCCAGCTATTAAGTTTTCCGCAAGGAAATAATGCTTCATTAAAATTTTAACACAGCGGTTTAATTTTCTATACGAGAAGAGGTTTTAATGAACCGTGCTACGAGACAGGAGTTTTAATCTCCTAGTTTTTGCTTCTCGGGTAAAATATAGAACGGTTTGTTAACAGGTAGTGATGCAGTTTTTGTAATATTTATTAAAGTTTGGTGAAGACGAATGTTAGGATTTTGGGAATTTAGTTCATGCGATTTCAGAATGATTGGCTTTGATACAAGCATGTTATCTTTATCTTTTTGAAGTGAAAACTTCTTTAGCATCGTTGTGATTTGAAAGTCGATTAAACGAAAAAGCGACAGTAAAAAGAGACAGACACATAAATTCATAAGATTTAACGTGGGAGAAAATGAGATAGGAAGCATTATACAGTTTTTATCTTGAAGCCAAAATTTTTGAAGGTTTCACTTCTACCACGTGTGAATTGCACACAGGCTCAGTGGAGTGACAATCTTCGGGGTGGCTGGTAGCAACTGGATGAGAGTTGCTGAGAATCGAGTTGAGTGGCGTGCGATTGAGGAGGCTTATGTCCAGTAGTGGACTGCTATAGGCTGATGATGATGATGATTTTAGAATGATTGTTTTTTATACAAGCATATCCATCTTTATTTTTATCTTTTTTATTTTTTATCAGTCCATCCATCGTTTCTGGCTGTTATAAAACTAGATAGTATATTTAAAATGAAGGCATTCGACCATTTGATGGGCTTGTAGTTGAAATCTGAAAAATATAATAATGTAGTACTTTTAAAAGAATAAATAGCAATATATTTTACATCCATTTAGGCTTAATATTTTAACGTATTATTTTTAATCAACCGATTTTTCATTTTGTCTCCGAAAATGAAAGAAAACAATGATAAAAATAAAGTATCGTGTAAAAAATACCCTCCAACAAAATAACTATACAACGGCTCAAGATTAAGATTAACTAACTACTATAAGATTACCCGAGGGATTTTATTTGCCCGCTTTATAGCGAAAGAGCTAAGCTACGGCATATTAACCCTTATCTCTTGAGGTCTGTTTATCATTAAAGTAAGGATTAACCCCCTAGCTACGTTGTAAACAACGGATTTAGTTGAGATAAATATAATACTTGATCTTATCAACACTGTATCATTGTTTACAAGTTAATTAGATTTAGTTTGTCCTTGTGTTTATCATTAATCTTAATGTATATAAATTACGCGTCACGTTGTTTGTCCGCGATGGACTTCTAAACTACTTAACCGATTTTAATCAAATTTGCACACCGTCTGAAGTTTGATCCAACTTGAAAGATAGGATAGCTTATATCTCAATTTATAGTCGCAATATTATTTAATTGCATTATGTGACGCAGACGAAGTTGCGCGGGACAGCTAGTAAATAATATTTAATTCTTTCGCTACTATGTGGAAAACTTCAAACAAAACAAACAACATAACATCATGCCTGTAATCCCCGAAGAGTAAGGCAGAGGTGTACCTAATAGCACACCCATATTTCGCCAGTTATGTTTAAGTCCCATGTAATGGAGGCGAGCCAATTGCTAACAATCGGGCACAAATCCAGACTCCGTGGCTGCTACTGAGAAATTCCTGATGGAAAAACCCAATAACCATTTTCCTGACCCGGGAATCGAACCCAGGACCTCATTTCGCGATTCTTGTATTTGTTTTTATTAAATAGGTAAGTTACTTATAAGAATTATAACTACGTACGTACTTCTTCATATTTTCCCAGCATTATGATCAACACTACAGAAAGAAAATACATTTATTGAAGTGAAAACTTCTTTAGCATCGTTGTGATTTGAAAGTCGATGAAACAAAAAAGCGACAGTAAAAAGAGACAGACACATAAGTTCATAAGATTTAACGTGGGGAAAATGAGATAGGAAGCACTATACAGTGTTTATCTTGAAGCCTAAATTTTTGAAGGTTTCAACTCTACCAGGTGTAAATTTTTTTCACAGACTAAAAAGACAAAATATTCTGCATACAAATCTCACCACTATTCAACAAACATACAACATAACATAGTGCGGCTGTTTACGTATCCAAATAAAAAAATACACACCAACTTCCAGTTGCCTGTTGAAATTCCGCATACCAATCACTTACTTACCTACCTTCCCAAAAATACTTCCTCTCAGATCCCAATAGACACAAATACTGCAAAAATCCCCACAGCACGTTCCTCAGGTACGTCACTACATAAGGAACGTTCATAAATTTCCCCCGTACGCCCAGACTCACCCATATTCATATGGCTCCAGAATATGGGGTATTCTCAGACAACCCTGATAGATTCTGAGGTTTACGCAAATCCTATCTTTTTGTGACAGTAATTTGTCTCCCCGGGACCCTTTGTTTTGTCCTTTTTCTAAGGTATGGATTCAAAATATTCTATTCTGTTTTTCATGTATTTGACAGCTGGAATTGATGAGAGTAACAGGTTTTGAGGAGTAAATAAGAAAAACAATGTTTATTTCTATAATTTATGTGAATAACAATCAAATGATAGGAAGTACCTTTTAAGCAAAAAATTGCATGTATTAGGTACAACCACTCTTCCGATTTACATTAACAACACATAAGCAAGAAATTTAACAATAAAATCAGATTCAAAATCAATACCAAAATATAAATAAAAATTAAATTGAACAAAATTAAAAAATAAAAAAGGAATTTATGAAAAAAATAGAAAAATAAAAAAAAGGACAAAATAAATAAAAAGGGACTGTGATACATTTTCATAATTATACATAAACATAATATTATATCACGCCTGTTATTGCTATTAACCGGGCGCAAATCCAGACTCCGAGGCTGCTACTGAGAAATCCCTGATGGAAAAACCCAATAGCACTTTGCCCGACCTGGGAATCGAACCCAGGACCTCATGCTAAGTAGTCGCGCTTGCGACTACTGGACCAACGATGCAGACAGTTTCTTTTTTTAATTTTAAAGGCTGATAAAGAGAAATTTTGACTTCCCCAAACTGTTTGAGGTGCTGGGATCTCGTTATAAGGTAAGACTGTCGAGAAGGAGAAATTAAAAAACACCAGTATGATGATGTTTTCTCTGGAACAAATTATACAATAACATAATAAGGATGCCGTTTATTTAAAGTAATACCTATTTTACTCAAACAACAGACCTCTTTCAACTCGTATATTGTCTGAAATAAAGTAAAAGAAAAAAAAAATACATCTATAATTTATTCTACATCTTTGACGACAGCGAAAATTGTATGATATAACTCAATTTTTCTTATCTAATGCCCAAAGTGAAAATTGAATCTTATTATATACTGGTCACGGGTTGACGTCGACTTTTGAATAAGAATATTTTCTTACGTCGCCTCGACGTTGCATCTATTATGTGCCATAAGTTAGAAGAGGTGTCAGGTGCAAGTTAAATAACTAAAATACGAGAAAAATAGAGGTCTATTTAAGATTTAATCACGCCGAACAAAAATATACGTATGGTTTCGATAAAAAATTTTAAAAGAAAAATAGTGCGTGGAATCCCTCCGCGCGGAAGAAGTGAAACTTCGTAATGTGGAAATGAAAACAGGTATTCTACGCGCATGCGTTCGAGTGCCACGCATTCACTCTCGCTCTGTCTCTTTCTATTCCCCCTCCCCAGGAACGTTGAGCGTTTAACGAAACAGTGCTTTCCTACCCCCTCCATGGTAGCGTTAAACGTTTAATGCAACTATTTTGGAAGTCGCATTAGAAGTTTCACTTCAAAAATGGTCATCAGGTGTTATATACGTACGAGGTTCTTGCTCAAAATACCAATATACGAGCCAACAACTTCACAATGAAGATGGAATACATGAATGAGCAGTCATACAACTTTTAATACAAACCATTGGCACAAAGCCAGATGAAAGAACTAAAGACGGTCTCAACACAGACCCTTCCAGTCGTTAACTTCGGAACCCCTGAATGGAATACTTTCTTGTCTCTCACCGCTGCAGTTCCCCACATGCATCACAACATTAGCATAACGTGAACAGGTGCGGGCGAATAACTGAGCCGTCGCAATGCGGTATAGGGGATCTTATATTCATATTATTGTAGCGCCTGAGCCACTGCCCGGGCGCTGACGATTTTAAATTCAGAAATCAAAAATGCTTCAATGTAGACGTCTGATCTTTTATAGTATGGCCGCCTGGTACGAGCGAGTACATTGCGTATATTTTTTAAATTATGTTCTTTTGCAATACTGTCTCGCTGGAGAAAGTTATGGCTTTCTAGAAATCAATTTTTCATCAATCTGTGCGAGATTGGTAAATAAAAAGAAACTGAAAAACGAAATCAGAATTTGATCCACAACTCTTTCAATTTTTATGTAATGAGAATGCATAGTAATAACGTATTACTTCAACTTAGTTATAGAACGTTCATCAGGCAACTTATATGTATATCAAGCACTATAAGGCTTCAGGACCTGACCTACGATGAAACAGAAAATATCTTGTGGCCCTTGAAGTGGCACTTAACGCAAATACACTCACATAGTCAACCTTCTGGGTCCCTTCACTCACATACATACATACACACACTCGCACAAACACTACACTCTTGCACCCTTCCACTTAATAATCTCATAATGTTTACTGATGTTTGTAACTGTTCTATGCATGTCCACCAATTTTATAAATTTAATTTTAATTTAATGATTGTTATTATTATTTTAATTTCTAAATAATTTTATAACCACTATTCTCATAATGAATTATAACTTGTGTCTTGCTGTGCTATGTCACACTGTACGTTTTAATACAATCTGCCTCTACTGCTGAGATTGGGCCACCAAGATACAGGCTGTGCCTAGTTTGGGGCCCACGGCTACTTCTACATTTGTATTCTCTTGCTTATGTATCTTGACTTATGCTATCGATGTTTGTATGTAACCTAACTTGTGTGGGTCAATAAATATAATTTATTTATTTATAGCTTTAGCCAGAGACTTCCCCCGTGTCGAAGAAAATTATTAATAGATAGTTTCCTATGTCCTTTCCCTGGTTATTGTCTATCCGTATGCAAAGTCTTATGAACGACGAAATTCGTTCAGCCGTTTCGTTTACACCTTTGTGAGGAAGTGACACACCAGCAAATAAAGTCACTTTGCTATTTTAGAGGTCCTATGATGATATATCGTTCTGGTAGCTAATTGATACTGGCAACTTAATAAAGTAAATACATTTGAATGGAAAAGAGGAATAAAAATGATAGATTGTCAGAAGGACAAATATTAAAGATGTATTAATTGATTTAAAACTAATATAAAGAGTTCAAGTTTAAAGGCGTATAATTTGGTAGTGTAGAACTCCGTACACACTACGCTGAGATTCAGCAAAGATACACTTAGAAAAAGCTAGTATCAGGATCCGTATGAAAACCAAGCGTGCCATTTTTGACTACCTATTACGACGTCATAAGCACTGTTTAGTTACAATCCAAAATAAACTTCATTTTTGTTCTCTTAATGTCTAAATTTAAGTTCTTGAGTTGTAACGTTGTTTATTTGAACAAACTAGCTTGCTGTGTGTGACATTAGCTACATTAAGCTTAAGCTGGGCACGCGTAGTAGGTGCTCTTGCGTTATCTAAGTATATCTATATCTCTGATGGACGGTTTATCGAGCATGGTACTATTAACCGTAGTCCATTAAAATCGTCTATGGCAATCTACTATCTGATCTCATCTACGTCCTAAATGTCCCGATGCTGACAAGGCCTGTACCCGGTCTTTACACGGTTCCCGATTTATAGAAACTAATTATTAGGGTCGGAAACACGGCCCAGAGTTCCAAGACTTAAATTACTGTTGCAGCCGCTAAACTGAAATAGGACTCGTCAAATTGGATTCTACATTTTCTATTAAAGGCTAGGCTCACGTGATTCTAGAATTTACGAATTATTGAAATCTAAGACATTGGTGCCGATTCCCTTGTTTACAAACTAAACTAAATTTAAGTTGAGTGCATCTTTTTCTTTCTATTTCATTATGAAAAGGACAGAAGATAAATATTAGTTTATTCCTGTCAAATTAGTCAGCACCTGACGTTATTTGATGTAATTTTAGTAGTCTACTTTTTAATCACGTCTAAACTTGTGTCAGGCGCTGGTTAATTAGGGCACGCCACAATAGTGGCGATAAGTCCCCTCTTTGAGGAGTGGCTGGAGAGGGGCCACGGCACCCTCACCTTCCGCCTGACGCAGGTCCTCACCGGACACGGTTGTTTCGGGAGGTTCCTGCACCGAATCGGGCGGGAGGAAACGCCCAGGTGTTACCACTGTGAGGGCCGCCCAGAGGATACGGTGGAGCACACGGTAGAGGTCTGCCCCGCTTGGGCGGAGCACCGCCGTGTCCTCGTAGCGGCGATCGGCGGCGGTGACCTATCGCGTCCGGCCCTGGTCCAGTCCATGGTCCGGAGCGAAAGGGAATGGGACGCCGTCACCTCCTTCTGCGAAGCAGTCATGCTAGCGAAGGAGGTGGCGGAGCGTGAGAGGGAGAGAACCTCTCGTCCCAGCCGCCGCGGGAGACGCCTCGGGCGTCGGGGGTCACGTGGTGGCTTCCGGCCACCGTAGACGCGGACCTGTGGACGGAGAGTAATGGGCTAGCTCGCCGTCCGTCCGTCTTTTGACGACAGGCCGTGTTGACGGCGCGTTCGTGTTCCACGCGCGCCTCAAAGAGATGTCAGCAAATAGGGAGGGGCCCGCAAGGGCCGATGCCTAACAGGGCTGCGGGCTGTTCGAAAGAGATACCGCGGCCCTAGAACACAAAGGGCAAGGAAGGAACATGGATGGGTTTTAGTCAGTACAAGTCTGACACTCCCTTCCGCTCTGCCCAGAGCGGGAGAAGTCATTTGATGATTTCCCATCCGTAAAAAAAAAAAAAAAAAAAAAAAAAAAAAGGCGCTGCTTAATTTGACAGGACTGAACTAAAATTTATCTTCTGCCCTTTTCTTAAAGAAATAGAAAGAAAAAGATGCACTCAACTTAAATTTGGTTTAGTATGTAAACAAGGGAATCGGCACCATTGTTCCACAGTTACAATGTGAAATTAATAAAATGTTTTAATCAATACTGTCTTTAAATATAATATTATGTCATGTTCGCTTACGAATAACGCATGTTTTTTGCTATTAAATCTTACATCACACCTCTTTTCCAGTAGTGGTTAGGTTAGATTAGGTTATGTTAGTGGTGGATAATAATGCTGGGTTAGCCCCTCTTTGCTTGTGCCATGCTCCACGTTCTTGTGCCAGCTTCATCCAAGATATCCCGCGATGGCCACAATGTCAACTGCCCATCTCACCGCCGGACGACCAACACTTCTCTTTCCAGTCCTTGGACGCGACTCGGTCAGAGCTTTACTCCACCTAACATCTACATGGCACAAATTGAGACCCTGGACTGCTGCGTTGTTTTTAGAAATGAACATAACATTATTCCTAATCCCCGAAAGCTTGAGGCAAAGGTGTATTATCCATATTTTGATAAACACACCTCTTCGAATCATATGAGCGCCTAGTACTTTTTACCCAACTGCACGGCAGTATTCCGTAGATTGTATGCTGGACTGATGATTTATCATCGTAACTGTACTTTGGGAGTCGTAAGGAAACTAAAATTTGGCTAGAAAATCCACTCTTGACCCTCAAGAGTCGAGAATGAACTATAGTTAGGGGTCTAGTGGATACATTATTTTTTGGGGGTCGAGGGGCCGAGAGTGGACTAAACAGAGCGTTCGCAGAGAAAAAGTGATACTTTCTAAAAACAAAACACTACACAGCTCTCATTTCAAATGCTGAACCAGGCTCCTAAATACAAAAAGGTAGTCCCCAATATCAATACTTTGGAGTACATTTAAAATATGAATACATTGTAAACGTCAGCTCGGCTAACAAGTACTGGGAGCCTGGAATAAAATATGACCTTCTGGCGCAGAACCACTGAAACTGTTACTTCAACCTGGCTTGTTGAATATTTATGTGCTCAGAAACGTCGCGGTTTTCAGTGCCGTATATGGGGATGATTTCATCACTTTTGGATCGTGATTAATTTTTATTATTGGTGTTTTAAAATATTGTTGTATTTTTCAAAAATTTTCTATCGATCTGGAATTATTCAGTATCAGACCCAAGTCTAGATTTTAGGCAGTTGATGATAATAGGCTCTACCCCATTAAATAGTACTTACAAAAAACAAGTGAAATCTGATTATGATGAAATTTTTAAGAAAGTTACTTCGTTTCATACTAGTATGACTTTGTTAGTTCTGAAGTTCAAGCAAAGATTGTTAAATCACCATCAAAACTATAGTGGCATGTGCTTCAGCTACCTCTCATAATCAAATGATTTATTCGCGTAAATACGGGTGATAGGTGATACATAATTATATGTTGTTACATAGCATTATCAGGAGTTTCATGTTTTCAGTTTCATTCAATTTCTGATACGTGAAATTGAATTACTGAATTTAAACTTTTTAACAAACCTTTAAGTAAACAAAGGTAACAGTAATGAAAGAACTATTCCAAAAGTTCTGAAGTTACCGAGTAATAAATAATGTTCTATATTATCCAAGCTATACTTTGCATACATTCATTGAACAACTGTTTCGTAATTATTGGCTATTGCGAAAATTGTAATTTAATTTTCGCTCCAGTTTCAACTAATGAAACTATTCATGGCGTTTCGAGTAAATTATTTTCCACTGAACAGTCGGGACCATAATGCCTTATACTTATGCACAACTCAAAAGATAGGTAGATATTCTCGTGAATCATTGAATGCTTCTTCGAGAAATTACCTATTAAAAAAATGGTTTTGATAATATTGGGTTCGTATTTAGTACAACCAAAATCTATCAATGCTTTAGGAGAAAATCGCTATAGGATCTTGCGTAAATATTAACTACTAGCTCAATACCCGCGGCGTCGCCCGCGTGTAGTTCGATAAATGTCCCACGGGAACATACTATCGGGATAAAAGTATCCTATGTGTTAATCCAGGTTATAAATTCAAATTCAAATATTTTATTTCAGATAAACATCCATATAATGTTAGTAGTAGTAAAAACTTAGCCTAATGTTAGTATTCAATTAAAATAATGTATAACAACAATCACACAGTTCAATGGCTCATTATTGTTGGTAATGAACATTGAACTGTTTGTTCCATGTTAAACGATTTTAACTGGATAAGTGTGTCTGAACACTTACCCACCTTCGTAAGAGGGGAGAGTCCCACCGGTCTGAAAACACATTCAGGATGCCATTGGAGGAGGAGCGCAAGCGCGCCATCATGGAAGCGCATCGCTTCCGCATAATTGCGGCGAACCCATCGACGCATGCTTCCGCGAACATCCCTGACGCGCTACATCGCCATGGCAACCCCAAAAGCACCCTGAATGCGTTATTGTACTGCACGCGCAGGTCGCTGTATGCCCGCTGGGTGTACTTGGTCCACAGGCTGCACGTGTAAAACGACTGGCAGAAGGCCTTAAAAAGCGTTATCTTGACTGAATCAGTACAACGTGCAAACCTGCGGGCCAGCATGTTGCAACGGACAGCCAGCGACCTGCGCTCCCTGTCTATATCTACATTGTCTTTTAAGTCATCAGTGACCCAGTGGCCCAAATACTTAAACTTCGAAACTCGAGCTAAGGGAGACCCAGAGAGTGAGAGTTCAGGTAGCTGTTCGTAGGTTAAAGTACCAGATTTAAAAACTAACCATTCACTCTTATTGGTATTGTATTTGAGCCCATGAGCCACTGCATAACTTTCACAAATTTTAATAAACTATCTGTTTTTCAAATTTCATTCAAATCTGTCTAGTAGTTTCGGAGCCTATTCGGTACAAACAAACAAACAAAAAAATCTTTTCTCTTCATAATATTGGTATAGATTAATGCTCGTATTTGTTTTCCAGCCAGCTTCAATTCAGTGCCTTGCCAGAATAGTTTTCTTCGTCCACCAGTTTCCAACAGCTTCACAGACTTGTTTCACGTATTCTAGAAGCTTAGATTTCACTGGTTTCTCGACTCTTTGACGGAATACGTATGACTTTTTCACCTGTTTGTTTGGATTAAAACGTACGCTTTTGTTTTGTGTAGTATCCTTAGCAATATTTCTTGTAATTGTTACAACAATTGTTGTACTAGCAACTCATGACTACTTTTGTTCATTTGGGTCTTACCTGTAAAAACAATTGAATGAATAAAATAAATAAATAAACAATATTTGCTGATGCCGTATCATAAACTTTTTTAATTTGTGGTTGATATGTCTATAGTACTATGGTTGACAGTACTATTTTTTAATCTATTTATTACATAAAATAAAATCATGTCTATTTCCCCATAGAGTTGGCCAGAGGTGATGGTGCACATTTCGTCAGCTTTGTATATACCTAAGTGCCTTACAGTACTATTATTTTGTTGTTTTCCTGGTTTAAAACCTGACCAAGTTTCAGGGGTTTACGACTGAAGGTTGGCAGTTCATTACCAATTTGCTTTTTTTTTTTTTTAAATACCAGTAACTATCAGTATTTTCTTTAATTACACTTTTTGTATCTAATTTTAAATCTAACCAAGTCCTGTGTTCCTGTATTCTCCCGGCCATGGACTAAAAAGAGGTCTTACCTCGTCGTCAATCTACTAACCTGCTTCATCTATTGTCCTGACTACGTAACAGATGACTGGCCCACTGCCACTTGAGTTGAGAATAGTTTTAATATTTTCAAGTTGACTTGAAAGGAAATGCGGCATTCCCCGTTCGAACAATACTCCAAGTAGGATCGTGCGGAATTTTTATCCGTGCCAAAAAACTTTTATGCTTTACTGCGTACATACCCATCGGTTCGTTAGTTGAATTGAGCGGGGTATTTAAGTAATTGAGTCAGATTGCGGGATCCGAAGTGCTCTTTTGAACTACCCCTTTTTGTTTGACTGGAAAATTATCTGGCAGCCCCCGAATATTCTAGTTTAGGGAAGCGAATTTTGGTATTGTATTTGGCTTGCTTTTTTTTTAAGGTATGGTGATCTTTGGTGTATGTATAGTATTTTGTATTCTATCTTTAATAATTAACAATATAAGTTAAAGCAGTTAGTAAGCAGTACACAGAAATGTAACTGATACTGTTGGCCTACGTTATCCCATGGCTGGGCAAAGGCCTCTTCCTGACTTCCAGTGTTTTCGATCCAGCACGCTTAGCATGGCCACCGTAGAAATGGGTTTTGTCGACGAGAGAATCGACAAAATGACATAATTATTTCTTTTGTTGATCTGTCATTTTGTCGATTCTTCCGTCGACATGTGTGGTAATACTACGCGTACTGGACTAATATGGACAACTAGTCGTTGGTTTGTCCATCTCGTCCCGCCATCGAAATATAACTATTACACATGGTGTCTACCAGTCGTATTCTTAGCAAACCTTGTAAAAAAAGAATTCTAAGAAACGTATTTTTCTCGCAAAAATGATGTTATTCTTGCAGGTAAGTATACACATTATGCGAAAACAATTAATATACTTTAAAATAGAATGAGAAAATTGACTACGATCAAACAAAAATACTCATCACCCGATTTGAGTACGTAAGAAAACTTATTCAGAATAATTCAGAACTTTTCCTGTTTTGCGGTAAATAAATCGAACCGAACCGTGAATTTGGGAAGAGTTTTACTTTCGGGTCGGGAGTGTTGGGATAAACAACGGGTATCCGAAAATTAGTTGAAATCCAATTCGATAATTGTTTTTCTTCGTTAACATTTCAAAAGTTTCCAAAAACTTTGGTAACTCTTTTCTTACGGTTTACAAAGTTTCTTTGGTACCAAAAAACGCCATTTGCAGAAAATTAATGGCAAATTTTTCCTGCCTTTTAGCTTTCACTTTTCAAACGTTGAGACCTCATTATTTTAGTTTAGCTTCGGGTATTTGGAACAATTCTTTTTGGTACTTATAAGTTTTTTGCCGTTTGAATTCGAAGAAGGAATGATTAATTTTTCTTTTAGAAAAATAATTTAGCCGAATTCAGGTTAATCATTATTCAGCCAGTACCTAATCATAATTGTAGAACTGAACAAGAAAAAACTGGCCAAGTGCGAGTCGGACTTGCGCACGAAAGGTTCCGTACCATAAACCGAAAACAAAACGTTTCTGGCTGTCTGTCACTAGGCGGTATCTCATGAACCGTAATAGCTAGACAGTTAAAATTTTCACAATTTTCACAAAAAAGGGGGCTCCCATACAAGAAACCGTTTCTTGTATGGGAGCCCCGTTTAATTATTAAATAATTTATATTTTTATTGTTTGTTGTTATTGCGACAACAGAAATATATCATCTGTGAAAATGTTAACTGTCTAGCTATCACGGTTCATGATATATAACCTGGTGGCAGCCAGCGAGACAGATAGGCGGACAGAGGAATTTTAGTAATAGGGTCCCATTTTTACCCTTTGGGTACGGAACCCTAAAAAAGAACAATAATTAAATTGAATAGTAAAAGGTGATAATGAATAAATTTGTGATTTTATTTGATATCCACTCCCTAAAAAAAGGCACTTGAAACAGTCTCTTCATAAAAAACATAGAAAACACATAAAACATATCATAACATAAGTATTAAAACATACTAAGACAAACACATTCTACATATAACTCTGTCTGCAATCATTCTAGGAGTCAATATATCAAGAATTAATGTCCTGGAAATGAATTATAACGTTTGTCGTCCGGCCTTGTACTTATAGTTTATTTGTCGGCTGATACGTTGAGATTTACGGATTTATTTTTATTACTTCTGAAATATGGATTTTTGTTAATTTATAGGATTTTTTGAAGCTATACTTCTTTTGGCGCGTTAGGGAAAAATAATGAGAGTAATTTTTTACGATGTGCGTGCAAACCGTCACGAAAAACCGACACCCTGAAGTTAGCTAGTCAACATACACCCTGAAGTTAGCTAGTCAACATTTTAGTTTTATAATTCAAAGTAGTATAACTTCTTACGTGCGTACTGAGTACACACACACTTTTTTTTTGTAAGGTAAGAAAGTATATTCAAGTCAAATATGTCTTTTATCATTTTATCTCGCTTTTATTATGATCAATTAAAATAATTAAAAAGGAAGCACAAAAACAAATACAAAAGTGGCCACTAGGCACACCGACACAAACTACTGGAAATACCACTACTGATACTAATACTGGGAATACTGGAGATACCAATATAATGAAGTTTCCTTCTGACCAAAAAAAAATTATTTTAAGCAAATTGCGAACCAACCACGTACGAAGTCGCGGGTAACAGCTAGTGTAATATAAATGGAGTATGGAGTGTTTAGACTGCAATACTCATCTGTAAAAACAAGATGTTAAAAAAATACCTAAAAAACACGCTCCAGAGCGACGTCATTTTATTTCTCGTATTTATACAAAAATTATACAGCAAACCCTTTAATTTGATACCCATATCATAGGGACGCATAAAAATAACCAGTCGTCCATCTTTGGGAGTCCGCCATATTGGATTTAGAAAGACGTCACTTAGCTAACCATACATTGTCATCTAAACCAAACATGTATGCAAAATTTCAATTTAATCGAAAACAGGAGAGTAGGTCTTTTAAGATTTTTTACATAGTTACTAGAGGAGCTCGTGGCTAAATAATATCAGCCGCTCGGGTCGATCTTTAGGTTAAGCCGTGCTTGCCTAGGTTGGTCTGTAGATGGGTGACCACCCATTACCTACCGAGGTTCCTCCGTGCCTCGGAAAGCACGTGAAGCCATTGGTCCCGGCTGTCATTTGAAGATCTTTGACAGTCGTTAGGTAGTCAGTGGCCCAAAAAGTCTGACAACCAGTCTAACCAAGGGGTATCGTATTACCCAGTACTAACTGGGTTGTGGAGGTCAGATAGGCAGTCGCTCCATGTAAATACTAGTATTCAGCTACATCCGGTTAGACTGGAAGCCGACCCCAACATAGTTGGGAAAAGGCTAGGCAGATGATGACATAGTTACTGGTGAAGCTAATAAAATCGTGTTAAAAAATATATAGATTGAATCTAAAATAAAACTCAAAGCATTGTATTTCCCAGTTTCCCACAACTGGAGCACAGGTCTGCTCTCTGTAAGAGGAAGCCGTAATTCATCACGTGACCCAGTGCGGGTCGATGAATGTAACACGTATTCGAACTATCAGTTATAGAACATGTCTGTTTCGGCACAATGTCCGCCTTCACCGTTTTGGATCCCAAAGTAATCTCTTCTTTCTCTTTCTGTTCTTGAAACAATGGCCACCCATGACCCAAGGCAGGTCTCAGTCCAAATGTAAAAATATACTTTAAACTAATTAAAAAAAAAATAAAATATATATACAAGGTTACTCCCTAGCTCCAACTCCAAACCGCTATTACCAACAAACTCAATACAGAAACACCATCGCATTTAACTGACAATGATAGTTACAGTATCGTAAAACCGAATAATATCGTTCCATTTAAACCCATCAGGTGGGGCTACAGTGCATCCTATACGTTCAATAGCTATCGATTTACCATAGGCCGGGCGTATCCGTATCTCTACCGGGATCTGGGCATCGGTATTGGGTATATTGTTATAATTTATTCATTCGGTGACTTAGGGGTATGTTTTTTTGGTTATTTGTATGAATTTGAGTTATTGATAAAGCTTAGGGAGAGGCCTGCGTCCAGCTGCAGTAATGATGAAACTATTGTGATAAAAAATGTCGTTTGTAGAAAAAAACCGAAGATGTACATCATTATTTGTTTGAGTTGGCAAAAAAGAGCTTTATCGAGGTAAGGCCTTAAACATACCTGATAAGGATAGGGGACTTAAACATAACTGGCGAAATATGAGTGTACTATTAGGTAAGCCTCTGCCTTACCCTTCTGGGTTTACAGGCGTGATGTTATGATGATAAAAAAGCTGTAATGTATTGAAATTACCCACCAAAAAGCCAATACTTATCTCTAACATCCAGTCAAAAATCTTTGTAGAAATACGATACGTATTACAAAGGTCACTTGTTTAGACCCACTGGAGCAACCTAAATGCGTTCAGATAAGAAGCCATTTTGCATGCGTACAAATAACACAACGGTCGTGTAACTGCACTTGCGAGTAGTTAGGTTTGTAGCTATGCAAATAAACTGCTCGTATGTGGATAGCATAGCATCTAATGGCTCCTAATATCTTCGGTATGCCTGCGTCTGCTCAACAGCGGCCACTACAATATTAATTTATATATAGGCTAGTGTATGCCCGTAGGTTCGCTCACATAGAGTTTGATTGTATTTATACAACGAGGTTGAAATACCGAGATAAAAAGTATTCTATTTGTTAATCCAGGATATAAATTATCTGTGTGCCAAATTTCATCCAAATCACAACAAACTTTTGCATTTATATTAGAAAGTTAAAGATTAAAAAAGGGCAGTTATATTTTTTTTATAGTAATTTTACGTGAACAAAGGTTACGGGCAACAGCTAGTGTATTAATTATTATTTATTCATCATCAAGTAACATAAGACTCATTGTTTGGCACAAAATTTCAATAACAAGACAAAACATACAAGACATAAAATTAAATTGAAGTTAGTCACCATTCATTAATGAGTCTATTTATTATAGTTTGTAACTAATATATACTGAATTGAAATAAAAAATTGCTTTCCAAACTATACTTTTTTATTTCGTCATTTTTGTTGTTCGTAATGGAATCTTCCAAGAAAATTATTATGGCGTAAATAAAAACACATCAACAGAGATTTTCCTCTTCTTGTTATCGACAAATGTAATCAATTTAAGCTCATTCCTTCGACTCAACGAAACTTGAGCAACTCGATTTGAATTCGAGGAAATGAAGCTCGATATCTGTATTTAAACAATAACAACAAAAAGCTTTCATACCTCCAGTATTTTAGGAACATCGTACTGAGTCATATAAAAAAAACGTGTAGAAGCGAAACTCAACTCCAAACTTATTAATTACCTACGAAATATGCCTACATTGCCGAAGCAGAAGAAATGTTCAACACATTCAGAGAACCAATTTTTTTTGAGTGGGAAAATACTTATTGATACCATCCGTCAGGGGTGAGCGGGGGGTTACGTCGAATTATAACTGACTCCCACTATTCCTACTACTACCATGAAAGTACAAGTACATCCCCGACTGGTATCAGCCTGCCATTACCGTTGGACCCTATCACCAAGTATGGTCAGCGACCGCATGTCCACCATGAAGGTGCGCAGGAACCACTGCGCGCCACTTCTTTGGGCCTGGCTGGTCGGGCGACGATTCAGCCTTAAGTTCTTATGGTAGCAGGAGATCGTTTAGCACCGTTCGACGCCCACTGCTCTTCTGGACATTCAGAGATCCTAGTTAAAGTGTCATTCTGTCAATAATCATCTTCGTAAGGATGATAAAAAAGCAAAAAATATTCTTGGATTCACAGAAACAGACTAAAAGGATATTTCAATCTTGTTAAAAGGCGTTGTATGTAAAAATAGCAAATGCTACAAAAGTATTTGCAAGTTCTCTAGGTCCCTAGGCCAAAATAGGGTTGTCAAATAGTTGAGAGGGCTTGACGTAGAGGATAGAGAGTGGTATTATGATTATTTTGGTGATACCGACACACATCCAAGAGATACCAACCTACATGCATGGAGTTCCATACAGTTCTTAATCTATGAACGAATTTTGAGTGCAGGCCAAAGTGAGAGGTATAAATCGAACGGCAGCCGTATGGTAAGTGTTTGTCACTCGATACGGTGGACGCACGATGGTAGTACATGGTCTACGTGGCAGGTACTCCTAACGGCTTTAGCCAGGCTTTGTGTACTTCGAAAATGTGTGTCTATAGAACTTCCTGTGGTGACCGAACAAATATTTATGTGTTCGCCTTTTATGTCATAAAATCGAATACCAACGTCGTTATTTTGTTAAGCCACGTTTTATGGCTTATACATGTATTCAGAAAAGCACATAAAATAATAATATAGTCGTTTGTTACGAAGCAAAATTCACACGTGAAAAATCGTCAATGCTTCCGGAGTGTAATTTTCTGTGCTTACGGCAATTTATCCATTTGAATGAATGAGTTCTTATATCAAACCGAAACCATGTAACGGGGTTGTGGAGGTCAGATAGACAGTCGCTCCATGTAAAATAGTACTCAACTGTATCCCGTTAGATAAAAGGCAACTCCAAAATTATGAGGAAATTCTTACTCTTGGGCTGGTGCTTAAAAACGGGGACCATAATTATATTTCAATCGATAATAATAAAACAAGTCTATTACTATCTCACTGCTAAGAAATTGCCACTTCTTTTAAAAAGAAGTCATTGAGGATTTTTAATTTTAGTCAAAATATACATTATGTCATTATACCCCCCTCCCCCCGAAGGTTAGGCAGAGGTGAACCTAATAGAAAACCCACATTTACATATAAACCACTTTAGTTTAAGTCCCATGTAATAGGGGGCGAGCCTATTGCCATCAACCGGGTTCGAATCCAGACTTCGTGCCTGCTACTGAGAAATTCCTAATGGAAAAACCCAATTTCACTTTGCCCGACCTGGGAATCGAACCCAGAACCTCTTGCTCAGTAATGAAGACGATACAGTGCGTCGAAAACTCGTGTGACGTCACTATGTCAGTATAATTTTACCGGCGAAGTGACTTTACAAGCCCCCACTCATAATCTTTGACGCGTTTTATTTTCGTCAGTATTTATTGATTTGATAAAACAAAAATACGTATCCAATATTTTTCGATTATCTAACTGACGGACTAAATAGAATCATTTTGTTTTTACTCAGGAAATATCCCTATTCCAAACTTATTAGCCTCGTCAACCGACAGCATCATTACACAATACGACTCCAGCTCGTAACACAGATAACAAAGCTTAGGCATATTGCACAATAACCAAGTATTAGCACAAAAGACATTTAAACCCGTCTGCTGTGTAAAATTGAAGTGCAATTGAGCGTACAATCGCATCAGCGGAAACCGGGATTCGTTTTGTAGAGCTCATCGACCTGGACTCTGGAACGGTGCGAATATGCAATGGTGTGGCATTTTGCACTCTGGATTTTTGGGAGAGTATATATTTTTGAGAGGATAATACTTTTGTGTTTTATTAACCGAAGTAAAAAAAAAGAGGTTATCAATTCGACCCGTATAATATGTATGTAATATTATCAGAATTGCATTTTTTGTATGATAGTATGTTAGTCAATATCAGTTTCTAATTATGTGCCATTTTTTTTTTTAAAGTATATATTTTTTTTCAAATTGAGACTTTTTGAGGTGTATAATTGTAAATATTTTTTGCTACGTTGCTCTAGTGGTCACAAGATCGACTGCTAAACATGAGGTCCTGGGCTTGATTCCCAGGTCGGGCATAATGCTATTGGGTTTACACTCAGAACTTTTTCAGTAGCACGCACGGAGTCTGGTTTTGTGCTCAGTAGATTGGAATAGGCTCGCTTCCTATTACACAAGACTTAAACATAATTAGCGAAATGGATGTACTGTTAGGTGCACCTCTGCCTAACCCTTTGGGGATTGCAGGAGTGATGCATAGTTCCCCTGGATAGACTGAAACAAAAGCTCTTGTTTGTGTGTTTGTAACATCGATGTCCAGGAAGCGAATCGCCTGTGGGCCTTCCACAGGCGATTCGCACATAACCAGAATAGCTATTCTAAAATCGTATGTCTTTTTTTTTTTGGCATTATGAAAGCGAGCAAGATAGACATACTTACGACTTTCCAATTCCAAACTGAATCGAAGCGTTTGTGAATCCTTGCTTTATTGAATCAGAAATGAGGACATCCGCAAGAGAACCAAGGTTATCGACGTAGCCCGAAGAATTGCCAAACTTAAGTGGCAGTGGGCAGGGCACATTGCTCGACGAACGGATGGCCGATGGGGCTGTAAAGTTCTGGAGTGGCGACCACGAACCGGGAGACGTTGCGTTGGAAGGCCTCCCACTAGGTGGACCGATGACCTGGTGAAGGTTGCGGGGATCCGCTGGATGCGAGTCGCATGAGACAGGTCAATGTGGTGACACTAGGGGGAGGCCTATGCAGGAAGGCGTCCAGCAGTGGACGTCTTCCGGCTGAAATTATGATGATGATGTTTGTGAATAGCTATGCATTCTCTTTGTTACGTTTTCTAGAACACACTCAAGCATGCCATAAATAAAAGCTTGTCAGGGCTTCAGTTGTAAATTCAAGTTCAATATGACATTTACCGCCTGATATTTTATGAGTCATTAATAACCTTCACGGTTATAATTGCTTGCTTGCGGGTTTGTTACGTCACACACTTATGTGTCGGTAAATTAAATGTGGATGGTTAAATTTTCTTCAATAGCCATTAACATGGTGGTCTTATAAAAATAGCTTATGAAACCTGAAATATGTGAGAGGTATCGATATCTAAACGATCTTATCTCCATAAACATAACGCCTGTAATCCCCGAAGAATTAGGCAGAGGTGAACCTAATATTATAGTATGCCATCATTTCGCCAGTTATGTTTAAGTTCCATGTAATAGGAAGATCTTTTCTGATTTTGTTTTTAAGTGTTACAATGTATTGTTATGGTGTTTTGTTCGTTATACAAGTTGTAAACGAACCCTACACGAACCCATCACCAAGCATTATCTACAAACATCAAACTAAGTCTAACTCAACGCAAAAATGATTACTGGGAAACGAAATTTTTTTAAGAAACAAAAAAAACTCGTTTTAAGGTAGGACTCAATGTAACGCATTCAAAACATTGTGTTGATTGATCTATTGAATAGTACGGCGGTTGTGGACATACTAGAAGTTAAAACATTAAAAAAGTGGAAATGCAACTCTTCTTACCTCCAATATCTCCGGATCCAGAACGTTCCCAGGTATGGTCTAGAAGAAAAATAATAATCGCAATGCCGGGGAGAACA
The DNA here is from genome assembly GCA_950005105.1 of Lycophotia porphyrea. NCBI lineage: Eukaryota > Metazoa > Arthropoda > Insecta > Lepidoptera > Noctuidae > Lycophotia > Lycophotia porphyrea. Next base: position 2,973,442 of record OX465392.1, read on the forward strand.
AGTCCCTTTCGGCTTTGTTAAGAGTAGTTTTACGCCCATTTTAATTAATTACTTTCCAAGTTACCAGTTCCTCCAATCAGGCGAAAAACCATCAATCACAGCTTTAATGACGGTACTGTCTAATTTCACAAACAACGGAAAAAAATACATTCTTTTCCTTATACCTGGCCCAAATATCTTGGTAATAGTAACCGATATCCACTATAGGGAGTCTCTTACGTAAATTGGATCTGTGAATAGATATGATCTGATTGAATTAGTCGGTCTATCCACGCTCCCCCTCTCTCCTGGGACGGTAGGTATACACCTGTATACCTGGTGTAATAAGAATTGAGGTGGGAGTTTCTTGATGTTTGTCTCAGTCGATTTTCGTTGGAGGTAGTTTGAATCGAAAAACTGAAAATGTGTGAGTTTTTTTGGATAGATTTTTAGTAAAAAAATCGGAGTAACAACGATCTGACAATAAATCTGTAAGCCATACAGCATACTGGTTAAGTTCCAGTGCATTTTGTCAGCACATACATACATAAACTCACGCCCTTTTCCCATGGGGGTAGGCAGAAACCACAGAACGCCACCTGCTACGATCCTTACATACTCCTTTTGCCTCGTCCATGTTCATACAGCTGGGCATACACGCACGCCGCGCCGGTTGCGAGTACTACGCACCTGACCTTTCTGAAGGTCCTCACCAATGAGGTCAGCGTATGTCCTCCGTGCTTCGTGTGTCTAGCGATCTTTATAGTCCAAAGATATAAATGAAATAATCGTATACTCTCCAATTTCAGACAAGAGGTTTGCATCAAACATTGATCATACTAAAGGTACCCAGTCTGCACTTGGTTATTTAAATGCCATGTTTCAAGTGCTTGACTTAGGTCTAGTAATATAATCAAAAACGTAGTATATGCCTGAAAATTCGTTTGTAAGAGTAAAATACAAGGTATAAACAGACTCTTCACGAAACCGTCAACCAAGCATTATGTACAACTAACTAAGTAACGCAAAAAATAGTGCTGGGAAACGACTTTTTTTTTGAGCTGATTTTTTCAAAACGTTATGCTGATGGATGGATTGAATAGTAAGAGGGTCCTGGACGTGTTTAAATTTACTAACCTCGCATTAAAAACATGTATTTAAAAAAAAAACTTGTGAAAAAGTGGGAACTTTGACTCCCAATATCTCCGTAACTAGAAGGTTCCCAGGTATGGTCTAGAAAAATGATCGCAATGACGGGCAGAACAAGTGCCTTTCGGCTTCGTTAAGAGTCTGTTTACACCCTTTATGTCTGAACTACAGATGAACAAAGCAAGATTGTTGTTAATTGTTCATGTGCTTAAATACAGCTGACGTCTAAAGGCGTTAACAGATTAACAATGCAATTACACACACACAGGCTAAACTCATTAGTACGTAAATTTAATTCAATAAAAAGTCTGAGAAACACGTACCTCCTCATAATTCTTGTTGAGTAGATACTTAAAGTAACTTCAGAAAGCAAGTACTTGTAATGTACGGTGTACTTACTTTTATTGCGAACGCGGACTTTCTTTGAACTTATTTTCTTTCTTTTTTTTTGTTACGAAGTTTCTAAGTTGTAATTATGTTTTTCGTTTGCTTTGTAAAAATGGCGCAATTCGTAGTGTGATACGGATTGTTATGAATAAAGCCTGAAGTCTTTTTTTATGTAAGTGTCGTAGGTAATTAATGGTGTTAGTATTAAATTTTAGGTTTTTTCATTGAAAAGGTATTTTTGTCTGCTTTTTAATTTAATATACAGCTACTTATATTGGTTCCAGAAGATTTACTTTAGAATACCAGGTTTAATGTTACAACATTTATTACACTACAAAATACGTCAGTGTCATGGCCGCCGACGTTGAGCCTCTACAAAATATTACGACGTACGGGCGTAGACCTAATCTGCAAGCCTAGTGTGATATTGCAGCAAGATGTTACTACAGATAATTATAATCTGCTCAATGTCAGGTATTTTTAATTTTATTGCTTTTTAAGATTTATTCAAAGCCATTTAAATGAATGTGTCTTAATACAGCAGTGGTGAAATATAAACAACCAACACTTAATAAAAAATAATGTTTAATAGGCCTAGTTTAAGTTTTGTTATGGCACACAAAGAACTATTTTTTTTTTCAACAAAAAACAATTTAATTTTCGTGAAATAAAAATCTCAAACATCATTTCGTTTAGGTCTGATCAGGCGGATGATCCTAATTTGCATCTCCCAAAAAAAAAACAACATACTGAAACATCCGAATCAATTTACCTTGCCACAAAACTCATTGTCACCCTTGTCCCGGGTGAAACATTGGTGAATTTTCCGGCACGTAAAGTCTCAGATTTAATGTAATTTATCTGCACCCATGAAGCACTCATTTGAAACGATTTACGCGCGTGTACTCAACACTCATTCCTCCTTAATATTACGTGAAACACTTGTATGAGTCGTGAGAGGCTCGTGGCTAAATAATAACAGCCGCAAGTGTCGGTCCTCAAGGGAAAACAACGCTTGCTGTAGTCGGTACGGAGATGGGTGACCATTCATTAAGTACCAATCACAAAATTGACTCAACTCATTTAATAAATCAACGACGCGACTAGTCTTGCTTCATTGCTTGCTCCGGCCACGGCCCGTCGCAAGCCTGTGCCACGCGGGTCTGTTCGCGGCTCCCTCTGTGCATACCCAAGCCTGGAAAAATATTCAGGTGCATCCAGTTAGACTGGAAGCCTATCCTATCATATTTGTTAACAGGTTAAGCAAAATATGAGGAATTAACGTAAACAAATTATTATGAACTCAAAGATTTAATGTAATTCATCAGGAGTTCAGGATTCATGAAATCGAAATGATTTACGCTCGTGTTAACACTCATTCCGCTCTTTTATATTACGTGAAACATTTGTTTTAGTCGTTGAATTGTAGACTTCTTTCTTCTAGACTAAGGATAGGACTCGTGAATGCTCTCAGATCCAATCAGAAATATTAATTTTTATGGCAAAATTATTAACTTCTGAAACTTACGCACAGACGGCCCAGACATAATGATGATGGAAGTGTAAAAAATGTTGGTTAATCTAATGGTGCGTTCCCACAATGTCGGGACGATAGATTATAGTGTCGTCGTCGTAAAGCGACGTGGCTTCTGTATTTAAATGGCGGTTTTCACATATAGGACGAAACGATTAACTGTCGTCCACGACTTTTGCCAACTAACAACCAACGATAAATTATCAATCGGGCACAAATCCAGACTCCGGGACATTCCCGATGGAAACACTCAATAACACTTACTTAAAATATAAAATCGTATAAAATGTATTTTCAGAAACAGAATTGGTTTAGTATTTTTATTTTTTTCAACACACAAGTAAGAATTGGCTTAGAGTACAGAAGTGTTAGGTTTATCCAATTTTTTTCTAGTCAGACAGGTTTTGAAAAAAATATCAATATAATTTAGTTATTATCAGTTAAGATTATGCGTATTTCAAAGAGGTTAGATAGGCATTCGCTTTATGAAAATACTGGTATTCAGCTCTATCCAGTAAGACTAAAAAGCCGACACCAACATAATTGGGAAGAGGCTAGGCAGATGATGATTATGCATAAATACACATAGCGACAAAGATGGATGCAGTAATGGTCACTGACAGTAATATTACATATAACTATATTATGCGGCTCAAAGCGACACCGTAATGATTATTACCTATATTAATTAGTTTCGCAAGCATACTCGCATGTTGGTTTGATAATATTATATTAATTGTGCTTACTATGTAACTACCGAATGAATAGACTCAAATTCACATTGTTTTATTGGTTTCGCTCATTGTTAAATGTTGACTAAAATGGTTGGTCTATGTGGTAATTTAACATTCTGTTTCAGTATAATAAATAGTGTCATTGATTAAGTTATTAATAACATCATCATCCTTTTCAATTTTCCCACTGCTGGGACACAGGCCTCCTCTCTATGAGAGGGAATGGGCTATAATCTACCACGCGGGCCCAGCGCGGACTTTTGGCCAGCGGCTTTTTGGTTCTAGGACATGCCGGTTTAATATGATGAATAATTATTATTAACTTTTTTTTTGGGTGATAAAGTTGCCTTTTGGATTTAATTTTGCTGAAATCATCAGCGGAATATGATTGTAGCACTGCAACAATCTAAATAAAAAAACCATTCCGGGAGTGACGACAGAAGTGAAACCTCTTTTTTTTTCAAGATTCTAAATTATTTTTAGAAAATAATTTTTGCATAAGTCTTTTACTTATACATTTGACTATACACTGTATTTGTTTGGGCTTGTTATATGTGGCAATATGGCTAACTCTGCGAAAAAGAGGTTTTTTAACGGTGTCGCGAGTTCAATTGTTTTCCCCATCTCAAAAATAATAAGTTTAGCTAGCTTGGAAGCCAAAAATCTTTCGAGATTTGATGAATTTTGGTAGAATCCTCGAAAGAAACACATATCACTGATTTAAACCCCTATTCCAACAATAAAGTGACCACCACGAAAAACACCAACACTACATTTATATATTGTAGTTAATATTCTTCTCTTCTTAAATCGGTCCGTCATTACTGAGGATCGTGGTCACTGGACCTCTTTAAATGGACAATCTGCCTCCATCGACTCCGGTCCAAAGTTGCCATCACCACCTGCTAAAATTTGCTTGAGGACATAGCCTCTTTTACTTAGTCGGACCATCGTGTTAGCGACCGGCCTCGTGCTCTCTTGCCTTCGGTGTTGCCAACAATGACCAGCTTTTCAAGGCTGCTATTTCCTCTTCGCATTATCTGGCCGAAATAGGTCAGAATAAGCTGTAGGCAAACCGTAGACAATCTAGTCTTGATATCGAGCTGGGAAAGGATAGACACATTTGTGCGTTTGGCTGTCCTTGGACAATTCGGAGCATCCAGCACCACATTTTGAATGCGTCTATCCTCTGTCTTTCTCTTGCTCGGATTGTCCACGTCTCAACTCCGTAGAGGAAAATCGGGAAAACTAGTGCTCTGACCAATCGGGCCTTCGTTTTATAGCTTATGCCAAGATTTTTCCAGATGTTCTGGAGGCGTGTCATAGCATCTTTAGCCATGGCTATCCGCCGTTTTATTTCTGGGACGTAACCACCTTCATATTTCAATACCCAAAAATAATTCACCCGTTTACAATAAGAAACAGAAATAGGTTCTAAAGACTCGACAATTTTCTGCTACACACAAATAAGCCACAGCGTAGGGCTGTCTCACACAGACGACAGTTTTATTTCAACCATTATGTGCAGAAAACAGAAAATTTAATTTTGAACACAATTATGGTTCTATCTAGACATTGTAAAAGAAAGGAGGTGTTTTTTTTTCGGCCCAAACATGTACCGAGGTACAAATTACTATTCAAATTCCTTCCAATAATTTGTATTTTTAGCACTATATAAAATCCTTCAATATTAGATAGATTAGGAAATAAAAGCATATGAAAAAACATTACCTCGCAACGCAACTGCGTTTAAAGAAACGTCCATAACAGCTTTGATTGCTGTCAATTTGTTCCATCTGTCAAAATATTACATTGGTTGGTGTTCAAATAAACCTAGTACCTACCTACCCACCGTAGACGGCAAAGAATGTACCGTCAAACGGGGTGAATAGGAATCGGGAAAAATTGGGGATTTAAATTATCACGGTAATAACTCTGATCATTGATTAACCATAGCCTATAAAATGGCAAGAATTCAATATAGAATAGTTATTTTTTAAACTGGTAACTTTTATTTGACGTAAAGTTAGAAATAAATTGTTAAAACAGCATTATGAAGTTTCGTGTTGGAACTACCTGCCATGCAAAGCACTGCATTGTTGTACACCTCAGATACACTAAAACAAAAAAAAACTTGACAAAGCTTCAGTATTAATATGTTAATGTTAAAAAAACGTAATAAAGTCGTGTACTTACGCAAAGCTGATATAAAAAGTCAGTAATCAGAGTCCAGAGTATGTCGCACAGTTGTCGAGATCCAACGAAAGAACGATCGCAGCCAAATCAGTAGCAAGTCCAAAAAAGAGTTAGCCAGGTCATCAAGTGGAAAGAAATCTATCGGAAGTCCAGGGAAGTAAAGCCAAGTCACCAAAAAGGAATTCACACATAGGAAATAGTACTCCAGAGACGTGTAACCGGGAAACGGAATGACAATGACAACACAACAATAATATCAACAACAATAGAAAAAAAAACCGGCCCTGGCCTGGAGCCCTGTCTTTTGGGCGTAGATAACCAAACGCGAAAAATAATACGACATGTGAAATAAATATATTTTGTAAATTCTTGTTCCCATAATAATTCGCGAAAAATGTGTGCTAGAAAAAAAAACTTATTTGTAATACATAAACAAATTCTAAACAGTACAGTTTTAGGTTTTCACACGTTTATAAAATGAAGTAACGAAACGCATCGTCGGAGAAATAAATCATGAGATTGCCAGATTGAAATTCTTGGGTTACAAGTTTTAACATCTTCGATCGACAATTTCAGGTGGTACAAATGCGCAAATAAATTCGATATATTTTTTTTTAGAATCTGCGATTTTTTTCCTGTAATTTCGTAGTTTTGTTCTTAAGGTACACTGTTGAGCCATAATTATAGGAAAAAAAAAACATCTCCTTTGTAGAAAACGTTGTGTTTTACCTCCCAAATAGGTGCTGTTCAAAATCAGAACCTTTTGTTTTGTTCCTAATTTTAGAGTAAGGTTCAAATATTTTTATTGTTTAGACTTAGTCATCTGCCTAGCCTTTTCCCAACAATGTTGGGGTCGGCTTCTGGTATAACCGGATGCAGCTGAATACTCATATTTTACTTGAAGCGACTGCCTATCTGACCTCCACAGTCCAATTAGTACTGAGTATTACGCCTTAGTTACGAGTATACCCCTTGGTAAGACTGGTTGTTAGACTTTCGGGCCACTGACTACTTGTAACGACTGTTAAAGATCTACAAATGACAGCCGGGACCAACGGCTTTAAATAATTTTCGAGGCACGGAGGAAATCTGGTATGTAATGGGTGGTCACCCATCCCCGGACCAACCTAGATAACTGCGGCTTAACCTGAAGATCGACCCGAGTGGCTGTTATTATTTAGCCATGAGCTGCTGAAACGTATTAAGACTTAGGTATTTTTCTTCTATTTTAAACAAATGCTCATCATTATTAGCTAGTCTCAATATGAAACCTGTTTAACATTTAACAATACCTACAGCACACAAAGAGTTCGTAATTCTTCAAGGAGACCATATTCGCATTTTCGTATACGGTGTTTAAAACACGCACCCAGTGTGACTAAGGTGCCAGTAAGCACACAATTATAATTTCGTATTCGGGTCGCCGTAACGCAATAATTTAAGCTTACGAATACAATTTGTACGTCAGGGGGAACGAATGAACGAATGAAGTGAGCGGAGTGAATAATTTTGTGTACAAGTGTTACGTTGACGGGGTTTTGTTGCGTACTCTGTCACCTGTGCCAAGTAAATTACATTTTTAGAGCGTAAATTTAATTATTTACTGACATTTATGGTAATGTGGTGTGGGCTTTAGAATTTTCATTCATTCATTTTTTTTTTTGTTTTTGTGAATATATGTACGGCGTTAGCAGATTCTCATTACGCAAAATAGTGTTTTTGTCTAATAAAGATAGACTTTATTGTTAGTGCTCTAGGTTTCAGAATTTCATGTTTGTGTGTCACGTTAGTGATATGGGTTTAGCGAAATTACTAAGGTTGAGCCTAAGTAATTTCATTTCAACACATATTAATTTGAATCTCACAGGATTACTTTACTTCTAGGAACCTATAACTTATTGAAACTATTTTCTACATGCTTCTACCCGCAGCTCCGCCAGCATTGAGATCAGAAATTATCCCACAGGAATGTATTTCTGGGATATAAAGTATCCTATGAAGTAACCTAGGTCGAGGTCTGGCACCAATTTTCATTCACGATATTTTGCCGTTTCCAAAACTATTAGCGCTTTCCTCTCGTCAATATTTAGTATTAAACTTCTACGTATACCTACTGATACCGATAGCCTGCGTCATCCCACTGCTGGGCAAAAGCCTCTCCCCCTGACTTCCAGTTGTTTCGTATAAAGGTTGTACCAAAACTCCTAACGAAGCCGAAAGATACTTGTTCTTCCCGTTATTGCGATACTTTTCTTGTTCTACACCATACCTGGGAACCTTCTAGTTACAAAGTTCCAACTTTTTCGGAAGCTTCATGTTTTTAATGTATTTTTCTTTTACTTAAGACACCTTAACGACCCCGTACTATTAAATCTATCCATTAGCACACTATTTGAATGCGCTAGATTAAGTCCTAGCGTAAAATGTGATTTTTCACCTCAAAAAGAAGTCGTTTCCTAGCAATAATTTTTGCGTAAAGTTACTTAGTTTGATGTACATAATGCTTGGTTGACAGCTTCGTGAAGAGTCTGTTTACACCCTGTATGTAGATATTCCATTAGACACACTTTCATCTTCAAAATTTGTCAATACAAAACAAGTAAAAGCAAGAACAAATATATGAAAGAACTCTAAACTCACAAACTATAGCGTCGCGGATCAAAGAAGTTTACACAGTTCGTTGACTGCGAGAATTTCGACGCTTTGAACGTATGAAGACTACCCATCGATTGTGCCTTTACGTTTTTATTTGAGTAAGTTGGTAATGCAAGCGGAAAACCTGCTCTTTTTATAATATCTTTGCTTGTTTTTGTATCTGGGATCAGAAAGCCTCGTTAGTCGAGTGAGCGCATACGCTACTGCTGAGCTCGAGGTCTTGGGTTCGATTCCCGGGTCGGGCAAAGTGTTATTGGATTTTTTTATCAGGCATTTCTCAGTATTAGCAACGGAGTCTTCATAAAATGTGTGCTCGGTTGATGGCAATAGGCTATCCCCTATTACGCAAGACTTAATAAATAACTGGTGAAATGTGGGTATACTATTAGGTACACCTCTGCCGAACCCTTCGTGGATAACACAGGCTTGATGCTATTTCGAAAATGTGTGATCCTATTTTAGGGAGTAACACAGACCATCACACTGAAGAACTTTTTCCAAGTATGGGACATCTGAATATTTTTTCATTGTTGAAATGTTGGTCCCATGGAGAAAGTTGTCTAGTTTGATGATCTATATCAGATCCTTGAATACAAGGTGCAAACAGACTCTTCACGAAGCCGTCAACCAAGCATTATAAACATCAAACTAAATAACTTTACGCGAAATTAGTGGTGAGAAACGACTTTTTTTTGGGCTGAAAAATCACGTTTTACAGTAGGACTCAATGTAACGCACTCAAAACATTGAGCTGATGGATGGATTGAATAGTAAGGGGGTCTTAGAGGTGTTTAAAGTAAAAATCTTACATTAAAAACATGTATTAAAAAAAAAAAGACGTGTGGCACTCGGAGACTGCTGCGGTAAAGCTAATGCATAGCATTTTTTATCAACTTATGTAATTATAATTATTTATTCACTTTCGTAGTGTCAGATATTAAAACCTATACAACCTAACCTCCTAGCTCCAGCAGTAGATTAAAAATAATAACCTAGGCTTGTCAATATCTGACACTACGTGTTAGGTACTAGGTGTTAGGTTATTTTCGTTACGGAATTTCTGGATTCGGTTTCCACGCTCAAGGCCCGCGATAGAAGCTATGCCATAGCTTAAAAACTAGTGAAAAAGTTGGAACTTTGACCCCCAATATCTCCGTAACTAGAAGGTTCCCAGGTATGGTCTAGAACAAAAAAAGATCGCAATGACGGACAGAACAAGTGCCTTTCGGCTTTGTTAAGAGTCTGTTTACACCCTTTATGACTATATTATCTTTCGAATACACGCTTAGCATCAATCATCATGATCTGCCCCACTATGTCGGGGTCGACTACCATTCTAACTGGATGCAGGTGAGCATCATTAATTAACATTGAGGGTCAGGTTCCTCTAACCTACACCACCCTGTTACTTACCTATAGCAGTGATGAGACCTGGTGGTCGAATTAAATGACGTAGGTGATGAATTAAATGACGATGAGTGATACGTAACATCGTAGTGTCGTCTTTATTCTTGGAAGACTTCAGTACCTAGGTACCTCGTCATCTAAGGAAATGCTTTTTGATGAGGTGTCATTTATGTGTCAAAGGCAAATGTTACTTGTATTGTTAAGCTCCAGAATCAGTTTTAATTTAGGGATACTTAAAGTTCAGGGCTTCGGGAGTGTTCAAAAGAGATACCGCGGCCCTGGAACACAAAGGGCAAGGAAGGAACATGGATGGTTTTAGTCAGTACAAGTCTGACACTCCCTTCCGCTCTGCCCAGAGCGGGAGAAGTCATTTGATGATTTCACATCCGTAAAAAAAAAAAAAGACACGCACCTCAGATTTTTCGGATTTATGTGCGTATTGTATTATTATCACTTGCTTTGGTGATGGAATACATCGTGAGGAAAGCAGCATGTTTAAGAGATATTTTTCAAAGCCACAGCAGTAAAAGGCAAGTCAGCATAAAAACTCTGACACTAGGTTAGGCACGAATCACACCAAAAAGTATGAAAAAAACAGTTACTCTGTCATACAAAATCTTTTAGTAAATTGACTTCAGTTTCGTTTCGTACCCGTAGCTACTGTCAAACGTCTTCAAATGACAGCCAGGACACCAAACTGTCACGCTGCTGACCATTGCAGATTTTTGACAGAGGAAAATTACATAAAACATGTTACATGAAACATCTTCCGTCCTACCTTTAACAATAGATATACTTTTGTCTGTCCATTTTCTATCAATAAAACCTTACAATAAATAATAAACAACCTTTTACTTCTGGGAAATGACGATTCCTTCGTTGCTTTCAAAATAAACTTGAATTGTGTCTGTTTACTGAAAGAAATACTTAGTTACAACATTATTTGTATTTATCTTAATATCAATTTCCTCGAATTGTTTTTCTTCTACAATTTTCGAGACAATAATTAGTTAGTATCTTTAATGGTGTATCTTATAAAAAATGCGAGGGTTGGACCATTCTTGACCGAAATACGACAAAACGGCCCAACAATTCTCACTTCGAGACAACTCAAACGCCTATTCACGTTATAATATCAAGCCATAACAATCTAAAAATACATTGTTATGTATAAATTCTATCAGAAATTCTCGCAAATGCCACGTTGATCGAGTGATCGCAAGCGCTACTGCTAGGCATCAGGTTCTAAGTTGAATAACCAAAGTCGAGAAAAGTGTTATTGGGTTTCATATAAACAGGTACAGGTTCAGTCAGGATGATTGGGGATATTCCTCAAAGCGCAACTATTTTTGAGCGCAACCAACTAAGGCAACTACATTATTCCTCGAAGCCCAACCGTTAATTGCGCTTAAAAATTCAAATTGTTCAAATAGTTGCGCTTCGAGGAATAATTTAGTTGAGCTTAGTTGGTTGCGCTTTGAGGAATACCCCGATTATTGACATGAGGCTAGACCTTGATGGGATTGAAACATAAGTGGCAAAATGTGGGTATACTGTAGCTACACCTCTACCTAGCACTTAGGGGATTACAGGGGTGATATTATGTTTATATTTTGATAAAATTCTGTCAGAAATTTGCCGTTTTAATGGATAAATATTGAAGCAATTAACGTAATCCACCAAAATATAAGCCCATCAATTTGCGTGTCTTAATAATCCGCTTAATACTTGTCGTAAATAAGGACTAGCTTCATAAATGTTGCTCCCTATTCACAGCGACCTTTAGAAAGGGGTTAGTGATGTCAGGGTGCTAATCCAACTGTGTCACTGCAAATGTCAATAGAACCACCTTTTATTGAGTGTTTTCGTTTTAAGCTCATAAACCTCTGGCGTCATATGATTTCCTGGTACATAATAAAGAAAGCAGGGTTCTGCTAAAAAAGCCGAAAGACGACCACTCATCATCTGCCTAGCCTTTGCCCAACTATGTTGGGGTCGGCTTCCAGTCTAACCAGATGCAGCTAAATACCAATATTTTACATGGAGCGACTGCCTATCTGACCTCCACATCCCAGTTAGTACTGGGTAATAAGGTACCCCTTGGTAAGACTGGTTGTCAGACTTTTGGGCCACTGACTATGCTACCTATAACGACTGTCAAAGATGCACAAATGACTGCCGGGACCAACGGCTTAACGTGCTTTCCGAGGCAAGGAGGTAACTTGGTATGTAACGAGTGGTTTCCCATCCACAGACCAACCCAGGCAAGCAAAGCTTAACCTGAAGATCGGCCCAAACGGTTCCTATTATTTAGCCACAAACTACTCTCGAAAGGCTGACTACTGCTGGACGTAAACCTCCCCTCATGGTCCGCATAGGTCGTGGTGACCACAAGTGAGGGGTAGGTGCCACAGTTCGTCTCTGCATCGACCAAAGGTTGATTGATAGAGAATGCAATTGACACTAAGTCCGCCTCTGTAAATTATGTGTGCTTAAAGTATTAAATAAATATATGTGCTTTTCGCATACAACAGTTTCCGGCGGCCTTCACCAGGGCATGATACATCTTTACACTTATTGTGCCTTCTGTTACGTGGTCACGACTCCTGAACCTTTCGGCTCTCTTGGCCATCTTTTCCACGAGCAATGTGCTCTGCGCACTGCTACTTAAGTTAGGATTATTTTAGTTTATGACGGTTCCCTAGGTTCAAAAAGTTATTTGGCACGTGAAAGTCAACAATAAATTGATAGATTCTGACAATCTGTCATGACGTTCTACATCTAGGACTAATCTTCTTAAGTGCCAGCAGACGCTAGCCAAATTTTGGCAATCATTGGATAGACTATTTGTGTTGGCAAGACAATTGATGAAGCATATCTGTCTAATATATTTGAATTACACCAAACATTTACTAATGCCCATCTTCAAGCCAAACAATGCCTAACGTTCGCAGGTTGCTAAGCAAAACCTCACGTTTTACCACACGTTTCGCAAAAGTCAACTTGTAAGGTTTGAAATATACCTTTTTGACACCTTACAAAGGTGTTTTAAAGCACATTAAGCCGTTGGTCCAGCACCTGATCTGTCTGTGGTCGTGTCGGATTGTCGTTCCATCAAAAATAATAATAAGATTAGTGCCCCACAGAGCACGTAGACTTTGTAATAACTTATATCCACGAAGACTTAGTAAATAAACTAGCGTTTCAGTCCAAAATACCTGACCAGAACTCTGACCACCTCAAAGAGTCCTAATTATTGTTATTTTAGAGTCCTCACAGGACTCGCATAATATGAATTAGTATTTGGGTAATGTTATTAACCACGAAAAGCCACTGACATAGGTTTTACAATGTAGGTTTAAAATTTACGCTTTTAGGGACCTACCGACTCACTCATTTGAATTTGTAAATAGGGACAAATTAAAAATAAACACGAGTGCTGAAATAAATGCCTAATTTTTCCAACCTTTTGTATCTCCCTCGAAAACATATAATCATTCAGTTACCATTATCAGAGGACAGGAACCATCGATGGAGTGTGCAAAAGATGATATGGCTAGAAAGGGTGTGCTTACTGAGATGAAGAACAGAAGAGAAGTATGTAAGAAGAAAACGTTCTTGCTGCTCTGACCTCAAACAGAGTAAGAGAATGATAGAATCATTTACAAGTCAGTAACAATCACCATTCTTTCCCAGCCATAACACTTTCCACATAGTAATCCTTCAATTGTTTGAATAGACGTTCCTCAAAAAGAAACATTCTGAATTTTTAAACACATCCTAACATCAGCCTTTACAAAAATAACATCCCCCTTCCACACCCCCCCTCTACTGCCATAAATGACACTTCAAGGTCAAACGTTCCTCAAAGATCGCGGGGTGTGCTCCAGCGCTGACGATTCACTCCAAAACTCCAAATAAATTCTCCCTTACAGTTTAAGCTTTCACATCACGCGTCGCTGTCAAAATTCTCATACGTTTTGATCGCGTTATTACGTGCGTCGTGCAAAACAAATGAGTCGGCTCACTTGGAGATATTTTGCTGGATGGGACGTGAATTTTTTAAATAGATTGTTCATAATTTAGATTAATCAGTGAAGTTTGGAAATATTCTTGTTGAGTAATGAATGTAGATAAGTAAGTGGTATGATAACATATAAAACCGGCCAAGTGCGAGTTGGACTCGCGCACTACACTTCTCTTCGCACACTACTTGTACCTAAGTATTTTGTTATTAAACTACATATTTACGTTTTTCAAATTTTGGTAAAGACATTGCTTCTTGCCAAATTTCATGATTCTAGGTCAACGGGAACTACCATAAAGGTTTTTGACCCAAAACCTATAGGGTACTTCTGGTTGACCTAGAATTGTCAATTTTGGTTGAAAGCAAGGTCTTATCGCACAAGTAAAGGGAAGAGTCCAAAAAAAAAAAAAATGCAAATTAAGGTAAATTTTGGTACTTACAAGTTTTCGCGGAAATCTAAATTTGCCCATATCTTTTTATCGTGTTGACTCAGGACCTTGATTTTTATACATCTAATAGGGACTATAAACCTCAGTATCTGGTATAAATCTGTCTGGTATAATTTTTTAATTTGAGAAAATCGGTAGTGACACACGGAAAGACAGACAGACGGACAGACGGACTAGAGAGTGATCTTATAAGGGTTCCTTTTTTACCTTTTGAGATACGGAACCCTAAAAACCAATTCATTAGTCATTTTGCATGCCTATAAAAATACATAATTCTATCATCATCGTCATCAACATTAGCCCACAGCAGTGCAACAGGCTTCTCCAAAAGCACGTCATTCAACTGGATCTACGGCAACTCTCATTAAGCTGCCATGCCACACTGGATCGTTGCTCCAGCTACCTGACGGCGTCCTACAATGAATGATGAACAAGTTGGGTGCACTGAATTGCGGTCTCACCAAACTTGTTCATATGATTAAAATTGAGGGCCGTGTTTGGTGATAATCGTGTAAGTGGGACTTTTATCCTGAATGACGAAACTTGAGGTTTCATCACCCATTGGTTATCCAGTACCAACTAATCCAAAGATTGCCTCAGCCTTCACCTAAAATATTTCGATAGAAATTTTGCCATTGAAGAGATATTTGCATATCAGTGTTCATCCACTAATTACTAATCTATACTCCAGAGAATGTTATGTAATTAACATAATATTCCCCAAACATTATCAATAAACGCTTAACCTAAATAGTGTTTAAAGTTTAGCGGTTCCAGTTTCTCTATATCTATGTTCAGGTGAGTGCGTAAGCCCCTCTCACGTAGAACTGACTGCCTCTGAATCACAAGTGCGAGAAGTATCGCACTTAGATATGAAATATTTTTCATTCATAAACTACTTTGTTATCGGATATGGGAAAGATGGAGAGTGTGGAGGGTGTTGGAATTAGATTGGGTTTTGAATATCTTACTTTTTGACATGGCTGCTCAAATATTTGTTATTTTGTGATGTTGAGTAAAATACGACTCGAGGAGGCAGTTTTATAGAGGCAGCCCGAATGGATTTGTATTCTCCTGGCCCTCAACACATGGTAGTAGTGGGAACAGTGGATTTTTCTCCATTAGAATCTGACAAAACCCTCCGCTGGTCTTAGATGGAGGGTAAAAAAAAACGGAAAAGTTTGGTGTAATTGTCATCATCATCTGCCTAGCCTTTTCCCAACTATGTTGGGGTCGGCTTCCAGTCTAACCGGATGCAGCTGAATACCAGTATTTTACATGGAGCGACTGCCTATCTGACCTCCACAACCCAGTTACTACTGGGAAATACGATACCCCTTGGTAAGACTGGTTGTCAGACTTTTTGGGCCACTGACTACTTTAACGACTGTCAAAGATCTTCAAATGACAGCCGGGACCAACGGCTTAACGTGCTTTCCGAGGCACGGAGGAAACTCGGTATGTAATGGGTGGTCACCCATCCACAGACCAACCTAGGCAAGCACGGCTTAACCTAAAGATCGACCCGAGCGGCTGTTATTGTTTAGCCACGAGCTCCTCGAGTTCCTCGAGTTTGGTGTAATTGTACAGTATAAAAATATGAAGTCCCTTGAATGGGCTCAAGGAACTTTCAGTGCACACTGACATAGTTAACATAGGGAATGTGTGTGACTCAATACAGATAAAGGTCAGTACACACTTATAAGCACTACAGGATCTGCATTATCTCGGTTCATCGCTTCGTAGTCAACCAAGCGTCGCAAGGCTAGCAACAAGAAAGGCGACGCCCCGCGCCATAATCTCGGTGGCTGTTTCCTAGCTAGGTGATCCTGAACTGATGCGATGCCGCTGCCGTTACGATACTTATAAGTGTGTAATACAGTAATGTATTTTAAAGAATCCCGGACGGCTTGAGAAAAGGCGATGCTGGTCCCTTGCATTGCTGATAACTGTACGTTCACCTTAACGACGCTGTCGATTTTCAAACCTCATTCGGGTTTTTCTACCTTGTTGGTCAAGTGGTCGCAAGCGCGACTCCTGAGTAGCAGCCACTGATTCTGGATTTGTGCCCGGTTGATGGTAAAATGCTCACCCTCTATTACATAGGACTTAAACATAACTGGCGAAATGTGGGTGTATTATTAGGTACACATCTGCCAAATCCTTCGGGGATTATACGCGGGATGTTAATCGGGTTTGAAGCTTATAGGAACTAACGTAAGCTATATTTTCCTAAAATATCCCATTACTCCTGAAAATACGCACTCAATAACCATTCATATTCACTAAACAACAGAACAAAATCGCATTAATATGCTGACGTCGCTTTTCGAAACGATTTATGAACCTAATGTATTTAGCTTGATCCCATACCTACATCGCACACAAATGATTCATAGTCATGCCAGCGCATTGGTTGTTGGCTAATGAAATACGTCCATTGCTGCATTTTTAATTAGAAGATTGATCAATGTGTTAGCTAAATCAAGCAATGGATGTTGCAGAAATTCTAGGGTGTGTATTAAGCCAACTTTTGAGCAAATGAGCAATATTAATATTGGGTAAAATAAGCTGTTGCTTTAATAGAATTTATGCAATGCTGTGTTATCTGTAATTCAAATATTTACTCTTATTGGAAAGGTTTTGTTGTTACGCGTCAATTTAATTTAATCAATTACATTGGGTAAGATATGCTAAGCTATTTTTATATAGATTTGATTTTGTTCTGTAAATAAATTCAAACTCTACTAATGCATTACTCTTATCTTTGAAGTTCAAAATTTCGTTTTCTATTCAGAAATCGAAAAACAAAAATGTTTGAACGGAAAACCAATGAATTATTAATACACCGTGTATTGGGACACCGTTTATTGGGCCATTCTGTTTTATTATAATGATGAGGCACTAATAAACTTACAGAATAGCACTATTTTAAGCTTTCACGGTTTAAAACTAAACTTATATAGTCACTCGCAGAAGATATCCCGTAAGTGACAGTATAATTTTAACTTACAGAATAGCCTTCTTAAAATCACTTGTTTCTTGTTCTATAAATACTATTAGCTCATGTGGTTTTACTAGTAGTAACCTCAAAGATCTTATGTAGCGCTTTTACCCAGTTACAAATATTCACTGGTAAACTATGTATAATCCCATTTTCCTTGGTGAATCTGAGGTTCAACGAGAATGAAGACCTGCTGAAAACACTTTCTCAGCTTCTACAAGGAAATAAAGAATAATAAAGCTGCATTTTATTATTTTTTGTTGCAGTTTTCTATACCGCTGTTGACATGAATTTATTGGGCTGAAAATTGCATGCTTTAATAAGCTTCTTTTGTATAATTGTACGTGAGGTGCGCACACGGCGCTTGTTTGCTGCTGGCTGTTGTAAATCTAACGCTGGCTCGCGCTCACCTCTTCATCGCTTGGTTGAGACTTACAGCAATGAGTTTAGCTCAATCGACATACTTTTCCTCAGCAAAAACCTATTCAGGAAGCAAATCAGTGCAATTCTTAAGGATAGGCAGTCGACCATTTTAATGTAATGTGTGATATGTGTACATACATATATATGTTTAAATATGTATTGTATGCACGGTTTATGTAACTTTTTGTATATTGTGTAACTGTTATTTTAGTTTTCATCTTATTTATACATGTCTCTCTAGTTACTTATTGTTTAAAGTAATCTGTGGAAAACGTAGTGGGTAGCATATTTATCATAGTTTAGTATGTAAAGTTTATTATAAATCTGTAATATGTTACTGTTTGTTTATCCTAAATAAATAAATAAATAATTTATAATTATGAATAATTGCTTGCCGTTTTCTATTAGACTTAAAAATAAATACAACTTTGAATAACCCTGAGGGGATTACAGGCATGATGTTATGTTATAATTTATAACACTTTCTACTTTCTTATATGAGATGGCTAATATTATTAAATTCCTTTTATTTTTGCGATCCTCTAGAGGCGAGGGTGTGCAGTACTTGACTGTGGCCCTGTGGGCGTACAACTGTTTATTTACCATTAACGACCAATTATATTTTTAATCTCTTTTATCTGTTCTTTAAGGATTTGTTCTTTGATCATCTTTCATCAAATCAGCATCTCATGTCAAAATAATATGTCGTACCCAAACGACATATTTTTTTGACCCATTTTGTCAATTGACACTGAATAATGCGAAAAATTTCTACAGTCACGCATTGTGTATTTCTGCTCTAGATTTCACCTCTTACAATTTATAACTCTTTGAATAAACCCTAAATATTGTAACAAATGAGTACCGAATTTACCGTAACGTTGAACACGAAAAGTATGTTAGCAGAGCATAAACCGAGCTTATATTTAATTCAGTGGAGCATAAAAGACTATCTGTTTACCCCGGCGTTGACTGCACGATCAATCATTCAAGCCGAAATTACTTCTAGGCGTCAAACCGTGCTGAGAAAACTTCCATTTTGACTCCACATGAGCTATAGCCCAGTAACGAAGTCGATTTATACGTACGGCTTCGGTCAGAGGTGGCTTGCTCAATAATTTAGTCGGATAATTCGTTCGGGAGAGAGGCGTACGTATCTATTATTCAATGGGAAGTCCGAAACTCGTGGGAATGGTCTAATGCATCTGAAAATGTTTCTATTTCTGCCCTAGTTACCGTTTGATGGATCGCGCATACGAATTTTGTTATGATTTAATTTTGTACGAAAAAATCTCGGATTGAATCGTTGTTTGGACGTGTTAAAAGATTGATGTGTCGTTTGATTTCTACGGGGAAAACGTTCCCGAATAATCTCGATCAAAAGTTTTCTTTTTGGCATTTTGTGATATATTATGTTTTATGTCACAGAACACGTTTTTGCCACACCTACACTCTGAAACTTGGTATAAAAAAACCTTTTTGTATTTTACTAGAGCATCATTAGGTAACCTATCAGTTCATTACATAGGTACTAAGTTATTTATTAAGTTAATATTTTCAAATAACACTAATTATTTTTTTCCTAGCCAGCTCTGTCCTACTCCTGAGCAAAGGCCTCTCTCTACCCTTTCTATTTCTCACGAACCGTCCTACTTCCAGTTCGGCCCGCCATCTCCTTCGTGGCCTGCCGAGACCCCGCCTCACTGTGTCGGGGCACCAGTTTCCGGCTATTTCTATTCCTATTATTTCTAGCCCACACTTTGTCAGATGCGGCAGATATGTCTTGAACAGTCCCATTTGAGTTGGGCAGCAACTAAATACTTACGATTATGTCTATGAGTAAGAGTCTGAGTTAGAGACTGCCTCGTTGGTCTAGTGGTCGCAAGCGCGACTGCTGAGCGTGAGGTCCTGGGTTCGATTCCCGTGTCAGGAAAAGTGCTACTGGGTCATTCCATCAGGAATTTCTCAATAGCATTCACGGAGTCTAGATTTGTGCCCGGTTGGTGACAATAGGCTCGCCCCCTATTTCATGGGACTTAAAACATAGCTGGCGAAATGTGGGTGTACTATTAGGTACACTTTTGCCTAACCCTTCGGGGATTGCAGGCGTGATGTTATGTTATTAGAGTCACAATAAAACAACCAATTGAGAACATCAGCTTCACCTCATTCACCTTTTCTGCCGTTTTCCAAGAAAATAACGATAAAAAAGGTGATATAAAATTCTATGCAGCATCCGAATCAAATGTTTCGATATTCTCACCTAGTTTCCCTCACCTTCATTTAGTGTACCATTAAAAAGAGAAAGGAAAGAAGACTGCGCCATTTTCGAAGTCTGGCTTCCTATTTCCAAAGGAATATTTTTATAAAGACCACCCCAAAAATATGTTGGAAAGGATAAGTACTTGCTAGACGTAGGTATTCTGAACCCTTTCAAGTTCAAATTTCACAAAGACAAAGGTATTAATGATAATGAGGTGGGGTTTTGAGTTGGTTTGAAGGTATAGGAGGAAGCGATTTTTATTATTGAGGATGACTTTCAAAATTACATTTTTAACTCTTGTAAATAAATCGTTCCAGATAATGACATCTTTGACGCTCAATCTGACATTGTTGACGCTCATTTTTCGCAAAGCAAGTACAGTTTTGAAAAAATTTCGTGTTTCATATTTTATTTTAGTAAAAAACTACAAGCAATTTGAATATTGCTGAACTATATTTTCACCCGAAAGATAAGAGGGTATCGTAGAGAATTAAAAACAAAAATCAAAAAATATAAAAAAAAAGACCACACGACTGAAGTAAAACTTCTCTTTTTATTTTTTGCCGTTCGCTTCGTAACGTAACTTTTCGTAACGCATTAACCAGCTTACTCTCCAAGTCAAGCGTGCGTAAAGAAGCTTTACTTCAAAACCTGGTATTTTATGTCGCCGGCGGTTTTTTTTTAAATTTTCATTTCTTTTTCTTGCTTTTCAAACTATTATATTACTTGTAAACACACTACAGTCAAATCTATCAAAGATAGCTTTTTAATAGTACTCCTAATAGATCGGATTTAGTGGAAAAGTGTTGAACTTAAAAATGTTTATATTTACAGTGATCTGTAGATTTTGACCCTAACCGCCTAGCTTGTCTTAGCAGGTGCTCGTCAAATCGCATCAGATGAGCCCAAAAACAAGTTAGATGTCGTAACGGCGGCATGTTA
Organism: Lycophotia porphyrea; assembly: GCA_950005105.1. Taxonomy (NCBI): domain Eukaryota; kingdom Metazoa; phylum Arthropoda; class Insecta; order Lepidoptera; family Noctuidae; genus Lycophotia; species Lycophotia porphyrea. Next base: position 2,994,591 of record OX465392.1, read on the forward strand.
GGAGTTTTTCTGGCGGCACGGGTTTCCTGCATGATCCTACCTGCGCATCAGGTCAACGATGTCATACTTTTGCAATATTATTGACGAGTGACAGTATTTCAAATTTCGAATCGATCAGACCTGTGGAAGTTGTTATCTCGTCAACAACTAGAAGGTGGTGATCTTCAAACGAGTCAGCAAAATTTGTTCTGCCTTTCAACAACACTCTCGATTAAGACACCTTTGAAACGAAAAACGCTTAATCAAAATCGCTTCCTCCATTAACGAGCTATAATTCCACAGACCAACGCACAGATTACACACTTCAAACTTATAACACCCTTCTTTTTATCAGGGTCAAAAATGTATTATATTGGTCATGGAGCAGACAGAAATTAATAATTAATAAACTTTAGGCAAGGTTTATAAGAGTGTAACAGCTAGATGAATAAATTAAGTTCATTTCGCAGAATATCTATTCCAAACATTTGGCAAGTATGTTAATATCCCATTAAACCTTCGTATATTTGCGCCAATAACTTGGTACTTCCGTCAAGGCTTTAAGGATTTCAAGGGACCTTGTGGGTGTAAGCTTCAATAAATATGTATAACTGGACTAGTTATTATAGTGTTATTAAGTCACAAATATTGACTGCCTCGTTGGTCTAGTGATCGGTAGCTCGACTGCCGAGTATGAGGTCCTGGGTTCGATTCCCAGGTCAGGCAAAGTGTTATTGAGTTTTTCCATCAGGAATTTCTCAGTAGCAGCCACGGAGTCTGAATTTGTGCCCTGTTGATGGCAATAGGCTCGTCTGTATTACGTGGGACTTGATAAACATAACTGGCGAAATTTGGGTGTACTATTAGGTACACCTCTGCCTAACCCTTCGGGGATTACAGGCGAGATGTTATATTATGTATGTAAGTCACAAATAGATCCAGAACAGTGGCAGTAGTACAGTTGTCAAGTCCTCCGCAGTCGGGTAAAAATGACATCATCATCATTTTAACCAGAAGACGTCCATTGCTGGACATGAACTTTCCCCAAAGAATGCCACAATGACCAGCCTCATCCAGCGGTTTCCCACAACCTTCACCAGGTCGTCGGTTTGGTTTTTCAACTGCGTCTTCCAGTACACGGTTGCCTTTCCCCATCGTTGACTTGAACTATTCGGCCACATTGGCTATCCGTTCTACTAGCAATGTGGCCCCTACTGCCACTTATAGTGGTTGGAAGGGACACTGAAGCGATAACGGGTACCACGTGTTCAGTATATCATTCTGAGCTAAAGGCTAAAGCTAAAGTAATTAAAAAAGAAATCTGCAGTTCCATACATTTCGACCGTATACTGAATACATTGTAACCATTTTCGCGTTGGTGTTGTTTCCTTCCCGTATAAGTTTAGCAATTCTTTGGGCTATGCCGTTGACTATGGTTCTATTCGGATCTCCTAATTTTAAAAAGAAAACATATTTATTTAAGAAACAAACAAAACAACAAACAAACATACATTTTTTTTTTTTAAAATAAATACATTTAAAAAAGTTAAAATATATATGTTTTGTTTTTATTTTATTTTATTTTTTTTTTTAAGAAAGAAAACATATTTATTTGGCACATGCCACAAGTATGGTTGACCAGATGTGTGAACGTGGACGAGGGAAAAGGAGTATGTAAGGATCGCAGCAGGTGGCGGTCTGTGGTTTCTGCTTACCCCCATGGGAAAAGGGTGTGAGTATATGTATGTATGTACATATGTATGTGTGCTACAACTGCACACAACAAAAATAAAAAATCTTATTTGATCTCGCCGAGAAACTCCATTGCTGTTTAAGTAACCTTGAGCCTCCTTATTAGGCTCATATTAAGCGACCCCATCGCAGTGCCATTTGTCATCAAAGTAGGAATAAAAAAAAACAACGAATACACAACGATCCTTTTTATTTTAGGAAATTTCACAATAAAAGTCTTGATTGGATCTTATCCATAAACGGCAATATGCACAGCAAATATTATACTAAAACCTTATCCTAAATTAAACAAAAGAAACTTATGATTTTAAATCCATACAAATATTTACAATAGCCCTTATTCATGAACGAATTTTCATTGAAGCTTAAACTTATTCTATTGAGTACTTCATACAGTAACTATTTATTAAATTTTTATTAAAAAACTTTAAAATTTTGTGCTTTATCAGTTTAGGATCGAACAGATTGGTATTGAAGCCTTAAAAATAAGTTTACGAATAAGGGCGTAACTTTTTTACAATATTGTCCAAAATTCATACCGAACCGTGGCTAAAATTGAAAATTAAAGTGAACTAAATTCGATACCCTGTTTACGAAAGGACCTTTGCATCCCTCCTTGAAACACGAAGTAAGCATAATATAAAAAAATAATATTGACACTCATTTTATTTATGTTTTCTTTTCAACTGAATTTGACATTAGACCTCCGTAAGCAGTTTGTCATTACTCTTCGGCTCTATTTAGACCTCGCCGTCGACTGGGGCTGCAATTTCGCCTCTAGAGTAATAGCAAACTTTGCACACTTGTGTCAAAATGTACTATTGATCCTTTTAATTCTGATTATTAATTTCGTTGTCCGTAATTATAATGATAAACAATGCATTGCTAAATTTAAAACTTCAAAAAATTTATAATTTTTTTTAGAAGAAACTAAAATCATGAATTCTGACTAAGAATGATCTTAATTATTAGTCTGAGTGTCGCATCCACATTATTTTAAATATAAACTTTATTTTGATTAAATTATTTTTGACTTTGTACAGGTTATACGTATATCGTCTTTGGAAATTATTTCGTTTAAACAAAATATTGCATTTTAAAAAACTAAATCATAATTAGTATTAAAATTAAACTAAAACGATGAGCTATAATATTATTAAGCTAATGCTTTCATCCATTGCATATTCACATAATATTAAAAATTATTGTGTTGAAGCAAATGACAATATTATGACAACAAAATATAGTGTTGTTTTTGTAACTAAAAATACATATTTTCAGTATATAACAAACATAGGTAAGTTTTTCAGAACACATTGCAAGTATAAATTACGAGATACAATATTTCGACCGACCTTAATTTTTGCATACCATTTGAAAGTTAGCTTTTTCTCGAATCATTGATAGTCATTTGCTTCAATTTGTTTTTATTATTGACAACTTAAATTACCCCATTAAATACTATACAATCAAAAATGCAGCTTATAGTCAAACATTCAGTTTTAAAATATAATTATTAATTGCATTTTTTTTTTTTTTCAATTATCTGTAACTAAGAAAATTTTCTATGCGGACCCAACCACGCATTCAACGAATACCACACACGATTTGTTTCATATGTCCTTTTTAGGCCCATGACCACACAGCTAACTACCAACATAGTCTGTACATTTTCTTTCAAAGAAACATTTTATTTACACCTTAAAAACTTTGGTTTACGCATGAAAAATATTTTTTAAATTACGAAATCCATACACCAAGATTTATTATCTATTTTTATTTATTTCCAATTATTTTTGGTTGCTCTCAAACACGCATGTAACTTAGTGTATTACATATAAAGCTATTTTTTTTCTGCATGACAATACAAAATGGTGTACCTAAAGCTGTTCTTTTATTAAAACCTATTTGGTTTGCTTTTGGTTTCTTTGGGTATGACTAGAACTATATGGAATGTGTTAGTAACAATAAGCCTTATTCTATTTTCAAAAAATTATGCTGAACTGTCAGTTTCCATAGATATTGAGAAAAAAGTGGATGACTATCAAACGTCATATTATTATTAAGGTTGTCAATTACTCTGGCTCTATGTCTGTCTCGCTATGAGACATTTTTGGATAATAAAGTAAAAAAAAATTATGTTCTATTTGATATTTTCATCTGAACGAAATTGTCTTGCTGACGTGTTTATGAGACGAGAATTCGAGAGAGCGCTGATAAACAGGCCATCGTAAGTGCCATTAAGAAGTTCGCCTCTGAAAGAAAAAAACAAAAAACATTAAAACAGTTCAATCATTTTCAATAAATTCTCATAGAAATTTTTCATCAGTTATTAAAAAAAAATCAGCGTTTGCATACATTTTCACCGTGTGGGTATTGCACTTTTGAGAAAACGAAACATTAATACCACGAAACACAACAATAACGAAACATTATTTTTTATTTATTCATTCATTTTTTTTTTTTTTTAATAACCGATGATAAATTTCTATGGATGGGGGGCTCAGAATGATGTACTGCGTGGTAATCGTTTTCGCGCCGGTGGATTCTACCACGTATAATCTGAACAACGCAGTGGTTTGGTATATACAGTACCTAAAGTTTATCAATTGAGTCTTTAAAGTACAAAGAAAAAAAAACTGCAAAAACAGACATACGGTAAAGAAAAAATCACTGCCTCGTTGGTCTAGTAGTCACAAGGCTCATGTTCAGCATCATGAGGCCCTAGGTTCGATTCTCCGATCTGGCAATGAGTTATTGGGCGTTCCATCAGGAATTTCTCAGTATCAGCCCCAAAACAACTTAAACATAACTGGTGAAATGTGGGTGTACTGTATTTACACCTCTTTCTAACCCTCCGGGGATTAAAGGCGTGATGTTATGAGAAAAAATACGAAGAAAACGAAGATAAATTACCTCTAGAACTAACCGCTGCCGCAAGCTGCATATCTGCTGCAGTGGGCATCTCAGGAGTGGTGCTTATAGGTCCTGGAGACACACAAAATAACAATGAAATAACATTTATAATTATGTAGGTACCTATGTAAAACTAGCCTTGCCCTGCGTCTTCACCCACCGCCTACACCTCTACTTAACCCTTCTGGGATTACATGCATGATTTTATGTATGTGCATATTATAGCAAGTCACTACGTACTTGATACAGTTTTTACTAGTACGGAGGTCAGTGTGAATCATGATCAAACAATCGCATAACAAAGGTATTTATAACGCGTGATTATATTAATTAATTGTTGATTATTGATTGGCCTGTTGGTCTAGTGGTTAGTGACCCTGACTGCTAGGACGGAGGTCGTGGGTTCGATTCCCACACAGGACAAATCTTTGTGCGATGAGTACGATTATTTGTTCTCTATCTGGGTGTATAATTTATCTATAATATGTATGTATTTAGAAATATATAAGTATGTTTATCAGTTGTCTGGTTGCCATAGTACAGGCTCTGCCTAGTTTGGGATCAGATGGCGGTGTGTTGGTTGTCCCAAGATATTATTATATATTATTATTTTTTATTAGGTTTGGGTCGACTAATATTTGTATATTAGTAGACCCAAACCATAGGATTGTTGGGATTTATATGTCAAGTTGTTCTTTTAATGGCCAATAAACTTTTTAAAACTTTAAACTAACTTAATCATTTCTACTTCTTAAACGTAAACTCTCAACAAACCAATCAAATGCTTGTTTTAAACCTCTCTTGCATTGTGCCATTCATTTGACCCCTGTGTCACTTGCATCCTGAAATTCTTTATGCCAGTGTAATTTTACAATATCGTTAGCCTATCTCGCTGGTACGCGCGGGTCGACTTCATAGTACCATTTTTGTCATAAAATCACCCGAGCACAAAAAATATTTCATAAGTTAATTCATTTTTGGACACGAGTGAAATTCGTTGCAAAGCTTTGTTCATTTTATTATGCTGGCTCATTCTTGTTATTATTTGTGCATGTAGAATTTATTACTTGGGTTAAAATTATAACGGGGTTATGTTTATTGTTTGGCGTGTGAATCAATCAAAATCACATATGTCACGTATGTGAAATAAAAAAGATTTTGATTTTGGATAAGATTTTTTAAACCAGCTATACAGTCATAGTTTTGTATTTGCTAATGATTCATCAAAATAATATCAAATAATGTCCTAGTAAATTTTGTAGACTGGGCCAAATTTTTGACGTGTTAAATTATCTGAAATTGTATGTGATAATGATAACTGTTGATCAAAATCGGGTTCATTTTTAGAAACCATAAATCTTTCTTCTTAACATATATAAATTACGCGTCACGTTGTTTGTCCGCGATGGACTCCTAAACTACTTAACCGATTTTAATCATATTTGCACACCGTGTGTAGTTTGATCCAACTTGAAAGATAGGATAGCTAACATCTCAATTTATAGTCGCAATATTATTTAATTATATTATGTGACGCAGACGAAGTTGCGCGGGCTAGTATTATTTATAAATCCCGAAGAGCAAGTAAAACATCATAACTGCCTTCAAGGTTCTCATTACTATTATTTATGGCACGCATGCCATTTATTTACGAGTCTCATATAGTCATTATTTAATAGTCTCATATACCTAAACCTTAATCTATATAAACAAAGAGCATCGTCGTAATTCCAACCACGTTACCACCAATGGATAAGAAACTACATATAAAAACCGCCCCAAACGACAACCAATAGTTTGTCAACAGTAAATTGGTCGCGTACCCTCGAGACGTCACTATTGACGTGACTAACTAAAAAACTCTATCCATCACAATAATCCATCTTTCAATGTCCAATCTAAAAAGATTTTTCGACGGTAAAACTTAATTCCACCTCTTGTTGATTTTTCATTAGGATCATAAGGAACAAACGCTAAGAAAAAATGTTTGAGCGCCCACCGATATTCTATTAAGCGCATTTACCCTCCACAATAGACTTAACGAAGCATAAAATTATTCACAAGGACTGTAGGAAACGTTTGCCTCATGTACTTTAGATAGCTGTATATACAAACTTTCTACTGATAAAAAGCTTAGAATGGCCCTCTCGAAAATTATTCCGCAAAATTGTTATTTTCATGGCCCCCGTTAAAAAATATAGGTACCATTCCTTATTCTTTGCGCTCCTAGAGGGGCACAATAATGACGTTTGTAGACTTATAAAGCGGTTTAGTTGCTTTTTAAAATAAATAAACAGCTTTTGAGCTGCTTTGTCGTTATTTTGTTTATTTTTAATGTCAGCCATTTTAAGTAAAAGCTTTTTTAGTGGGAAATTTTGTGTAGTTATAAATAGAATCTGTGAATAGTTCTTTTAAAGTTGCTTTTATAACAATTCTCATATTTGAATTACGAAGCATGTAACCTCTGCGATTCTCTCTTATAGGCCACATAGGGCCCTTATAGGTCTCTTATAGGCCTTTTTTTTAATGGGAAATCAATACTCAACCATCACATGTTCCTTTCTAGCCTAAGCCCTTTGTATTCCAGGGCCACGGGTCTCACAGGCCTCTTTTATAACAAAATAAATTCTACCTGAAACCACTCAATTCAGTAGACAGATTTATTCTAAAACTGTATTGTATTGTATTACATGCACGCACAGGCTGTGAGTGCAAACGACTTCAATAGAAATTCAATTTATCAATTTTGTCACAGCAAAAAGGCTTATTTATAGTCAAACGAAACTATTTTGTTCACCAATAGAACGACAAATCAAAAGGAATACAGCTATTCTAAAGAATTTTCCACTGGAAATTTTATTCGAATCTTGATTATTCCATTGAGGCACTATTATGTAAATTAGAAAACATTTAGGATTCACTCGCTCACTGTTGAGTGCTAAAACATTTTTCGCGTATATTTTTAAATCGGGGGATGCTAGCTTTTTTTGAGTTTGCAAAACATTTCTAGTGATAATTACGTTTGAATGTTCATGCATATTTTGTTACTATAAATCTATTCTCTAATCTATTTTAAATATCAAATAATAAAGAGAAATTATGGCAAACATGTTCACATATATTATTTTTACAATAGAAGTCACAATCGTCACAGCCTTTTCATGTCAGGTATAGTCAACCTCGCAAATACTTTACCACTTTTGTCACCAATTTCCCGTAATTTGACTCTTCATTGTGGGTTGTAAGTATCTAAACATCACAGAGCCAACCAGACCTTGGTGGTAAAGCCAAATACAAAACCCACTAATAGTATTCCTTATACAGGGTAGCGACGATGATACGACACACTAAATTAAACTGCGTATGCCCCATGACGTTCCGAGTCTGCATGCAAAAATTCAATCGTATATTACCAGTAGTTTAATCACAGGACATAATTTTTCATTTTCAGCATTTTCTACATGATGTAGATTAATATGCTAGCACCGAAAGGTTAACGACTCCCGCATCGGTATAAACGCTACACACATGTTGCCAACTCACTAAGAAACCTTTGACAAATTCGATCCTTAAATTTTATTTCCAGATGCGAATCAGATCCAAGAGAGACCAAATACCTAAGGTTAGTGAACTATTTCTTTAATAGTTTTATCCGATTTAGTTTGTTATTTTTTTTTTCGTTTTTGGAATTTGTGTGAAATAAAAATATTCCTATGATTTGTATTACCAGTGTGTTTATTTATTGTCATCGCCACCGTGTATAAGTTCACGGTTCAGTGTTAATAATAAAAAATCTATTACCTGGATAATAAATAGCTTCTTTTCTCACGGCGTATTTCGCCTGTGGTATTCTTAGAGTGCATATGAATTCTGCTGGCGAAGGCAGGTCCACATCATTGAGGGTCACTGAAGAAATTGCTGAGTACCTCCCGTTGACTAGGTGTACTCTGTGGTCCACTCCTTGTAGGTGCCTGTATAGAAAAAAACAATTACAGTGAGTCTATAGTAAAAGACAAGACGTATAATATGAAATCTAATCGTTTCAAAGGGTTGAAGGATGCTCTTAAAATATTTTTTTTTTTTTTAATTGTAAATACATTTATTTTTTTTGTAAATAACTATTATGATTTTTGTGTACCTTCTTACCCGTTTTCATTATCACTTCGTAACACCTAAACGTACGCCTAAATAAAACGGACTCTTTAAAAAGTTCAGATATGAAACTCCAACAATGCAATAATATATAGTTTTTAAGCCGTTTATTTAGTTGTCGCTTAGTGTTTATTCAAATGAGCACCACTCTTATTATATTTTAATTTAAAATACTGGAAGAGTTTTCTACAGCTGCAAAAAACATTTATTTTTATCGAAGGCATTCATTGGGAATATTTGGTCAAAAAACGAGAAACAGCACATAATTTCGATGACTTTGGCATAAATTCGATGGCAAAATGCACTTTAATCATTCGAAGATTTTTCACAGCAACGGCCACCGATACTTAAGTATATAGACCTATTATAATAATGGTCCTTTTATATTTAATCCTGATATATTATTATCCATACTTTACCCCGCTGTGACTATAAATTTGGAGTTAATGCCGCCCAATTCAACTGGGACTAATATTTAAGTGTATCAGCGGTCTTTGAAGCCATTTCGCTTAGTAGCGAAAGCCGAAGCCTTTTACTTAGTAAGTATATGTAGAAACAATTTATATGTAAGGTTTATCTGGTTTTGAAACACTATTGCCTCTATAGACAGTTTTTAACTCGACCAAAGCTAAAAATAAGAGATATAAATCATCTGCCTAACTTTTCACCATAATTTTGGGGTTGGCTTCCAGGCTTACCAGATTCAGCTGAATACCAGTATTTTACATGGAGCGACTGCCTATCTGACCTCCACAACCCAGTTAGTACTGGGTAATACTATACCCCTTTGTAAGATTGGTTGTCAGAGTTCCAAACCACTAACTACCTGTATCGACTGTCAAAGATCTAAAGTAACTTATACCTAATTACCTACCCTAAAATAGGTTTTGAGCAACAGGCAGTTGGGGTGAAATTATTTCAACATAACTGATCATAAAACGGTGAAGTAATCATGAAAAAAAAAAGATCTACAACCAATAATTTGGAAGTATTGACATCCACTAACCCACAGTGGGCCCGCGTGGTGGAATATGGCCAAATCCCTCTCATAAAAAGGAGTGTGGTCTAGCAGTGGTAATATTATAGTTCGATATAAAGCTACAGCATTTTCTAATAGTCCATATTTAATAACGATTATTAAAAAGTAATAAAAAAAAGAAATATATGCCCCTCCTCTTATAGCCATCGCCTTTGAACTCTTCCTTCGAGAATAATATTGGACTAAGGTCACATCAATTTTCAAATAATAAGTATACGTTGTCCAGCCTTATGAAGTAATTAAGGGCTCTTTTGTGCCAGTTCTGAGTGAATAAAGAAAGCTAGTCAATAAAGACTGTAATTAAATATATATTTTATTCAATAAACTACTTTAAATGCGGCATTGACGGTTCAGTGGTTCAATATTATAGTTGAAATTGTTTATTGAATAACAACAAGGTTCTTTTGGTGCCCAAATGACATTAAAATGGAGGCGTTTGTGGATACGAGCGCTGTCAGTTGGGACTGCTGCCACGGTTTATTTTAAATATAGAACCTTTTAACGCTCTTAATGTGTACGTCTTTCTACATCGTTCTCGCATATATGTATAATCTCAACATGAATGATCTAACCGTGTCCATGGAGTTTCTTGCCCATTCTTCTCCATAGAGATCTACGCTTTGGAATGGGCAACTACAGTAATTTCACAAGTAATTTATACCTTGTGTCTGTGACTGTAGCTTAGCTTTCTTTGTTTTTCCGACATTCAAAAGCGCCTGTTATGGCCTAATTGAAATAAATGCTTTGAATTTGAGTTTGATAAACATTTCTGTAAGGGTGTTGAAAAACGGGGCTATTAGTTAGTTCCGATTTTTGCTACTGGTCAACCGACCATAGTTGCCAGCATATCAAGTTACCACAAACTGTCTTTCTCCAAATGATTTTAAAACCATAAAATGTTGATGGTTAAGTTCAAAATCGAGTGAGAGAAAATTTGACGGCTGGTGATAAATTGATGCGCTGGTGACTCTACCTATCTATACCAATATTGTAAAGAGGTAAAATTTGCTTTTTTGTTTGTAAGTTTGTATGTAGAGGGTAATCTCCGGAACTACTGATCCAATTCTAAAAATTCTTTCACTGGCAGAAAGCTAACCTTATGCCAGTGAAAGAATTTTTATGAATTATTAAATTATATTTATATCATGCATATTAGCCGAGCTACCCACCATTTTTGCGAACGAAGTCGCGGGCGAAGTGCTAGTGTACAATAATATCTGAGTTGTTCGTTATTTAAAACCATTTTATTCCAAAACAATTTGATTGAAAATCACCGAGACAAGTGTAAGCAAACGAATTTACCATTTTCACGCCAATCTTATTTCGAAAGAACAAAACTAGTTTCAGAAATATAGTTTTGTCAGACATAGTGGAGATCCAATTTATAACAAATGTCTTGAATTCTGGACATTCCCGTTTCGAAATAAACACGGGTTTTTATGCGCACATTTATATACAAAATCTCACTTCATTTTTATTTATTTATTATTTATTTATTTTACATGCTTTTGCAAAAATATAAAAAATGAATGCAATATTTATCCAAGATTCACAAAGACCGATGAAAAATACGAATGGAACAACAGCTGTGATTCCGTTAAATTTAATTTCCAAAATTAACATCGCTCAAGGCTTTAAATGCAGATAGCTATAATTAAATTTTCTTGCACAAATATTTTTCCCTCCGCCCTATTCATTACGCCAAGGATAACAAAAAGAACGCATTTTCTGACTTTTTAACCAAAGGGCACGAAGATACCTCAGTTTGGTAGAGGCGGCATTGTTGAGCTATATATGAATAATTCAATAAATAAAAAATATTTATTGCAGGCAAGATAATTTTTAAAAATTACAAAAAAATTACTTAAAGAATTTATTATATGATTATTTTGCATTACATTAAATAAAAATAAATTAAGTTAAAATATTTGAAATAGAATAATTTGGATAATTACAATTTAAAATCATTAAAAATAAAAAAAATAAAAAATTGTTAGCAGGAATATTGACAGCCATAAACAAAGATATAATAAGCTTCATATATGTAAACCAACACTATGTATATACATATAAACTAAGTTATCACTGTTTACTACTACGGCACAAACAATGAATCGAAACTGATGGTTTTGAAGGCGGGCCGTGATTGAAGTTGTGCGTTCAGTTTTTTACATTTTTATAAGACTATGTAAGTTTACGTGTAATAAATAATTAAAATAAATTAATTTGCTCAACTCACTTTTGGCGCTACGAATTTTTAAGCACTACTACGAGTATTTCTAGTTACTGCCGATTTGATTCCATGCTCTGTGCTTCTAACTTTAAGAACGCGATGTTCTGCTTTAAACGTAGGGTTGCACGCAGTAAAAAATCACCGCAAATAATTCAAAGCCACGCCAAGTCTATGTTCGTAGTTTTTAAAACATTCTCTTTTGATTAAATTTTGTTGTTAGTTCCAAGACATATTTCCCCGAGGAGGGAAAACTTCATTGTTCTCGGCAAATATGTGGTCGCCGCTTGTAATGTTGGTTACACAAAGTTAAATTAGAAAGTTGAGATCGTTTTAGTTTGCACATTCATTATAAAAATATTCGTGTGCTGTTTCTTCAGAATTTCTTGGTGTAGGGAAGGACGACCCATGACTTGAGCTGTTTAGAGTTTAGACGCATCTGGAGATCGTGAGAAACATTTTAAATGTTTACTTAGAGTACTTACAACGGTGAAACGAAAACTTTTAAGATCAGTTTTATGATAGTGTTTTACAGTAATTTTATGGCTAACCTAAGATTTGAATTTATTTCCTAAGATTTCGAATGATTTCCTTGTAGCTAGCGGTAAATAGACTGTGCCCCCTTTAATCATTAAATGATTTATATATTTTTATTTGTTGTTATAGCCGCAATAGAAATACATCATCTGTGAAAATTTCAACAGTCTAACTATCACGGTTCATGAAATACAGCCTGGCGACAGACAGCCAGACAGACGGACAGTTAAGTCTTCCTGGGTCCCGTTTTTACCCTTTGGGTACGGAACCCTAAAAATGAGCATAAATGCAAATAAAAATACTTGGTGACCAAAATGAAAAATTTTAGCAAAGCATATTTTATAGTCAGATACTTGGCAGGTGTACCAGATGGTAGCCAAGCCGACCAAGTTTAATCTTGGCTTCAAACGTTGCCAAGTTCTTTTATTCCCCTATAATCAATTGTTCGAAATGTGATATTATTTTAAACTATACCCTGAGGATTTTTGAAAGATTGTAAAGTAAACTTTTGTGAAGCAGCAAAGTGTTAAAACGTTCTGAATTGCCTTTTTAAAAGTTTGAATGAATAGAATATTTTAGGCTTTGTGGTAAGTTGAGTGGTCTCCAGACCAGTCTTATAAATAATACTTTGAAGCAGTTCAATCATCTTTTTATACCTTTTTCGTAACTGAGTACCTAGATAAATGACAATCAGTTTTAAAGAATCGTTTTTGATTTTTTTATCTCATTGTCTATGATAGAATGTCACTTTTGTCCATCAGAAATTTCTCAGTAGCAGCCACAGAGGCGCCCGGTTGATGGCTATAGGCTCGCCCACTATTACATGGGACTGAAACATAACTGGTGAAATGTGGGTGTACTATTAAGTACACCTGCTGCCTTACACTTTGGGCAATACAGGCGTGATGTTATGTTATGTTATTGTGATATATAGGTATGTACCTAATACGAAGATCACTTAGGACACTTATATAATGATTGATTTCAGCATCAAATCTAGACAACCGTGAGCAATATAAATTTCACATCGTTGAATTTCATTGCTGCGTATTAAATCATAAATATAACCAAAATTTTTGCTCAAAATATTATTTTATAGCAAATTGGTTGATGTTTTACACTTTTATCAACACAAAAGCGAGAGTATCGCAAATTTTGTTTTATGGTCTGTATTTTAGCATTCCTAGAATGCGCAGACTATTATTATTTAAACATAAACATAATAACAAGCCTGCAATGCCTTTTTTTTTCTGGGAAATCATCAAATGACTTCTCCCGCTCTGGGCGGAGCGGAAGGGAGTGTCAGACTTGTACTGACTAAAACCCATCCATGTTCCTTCCTTACCCTTTGTGTTCCAAGGCAGCGGTATCTCTTTCGAACAGTCCTGCAGCCCTGGCAGGACACCTGTAATGCCTGAAGGGTTAAACAGAGGTGCAGAGTACACCCACATTTTTCCAGTTAAGTATGTTTAAAACCCATATAATATGGGGCGAGCCTAATCAATCAACCGGACACAAATTCAGACTTCGGACTAGTACTGAGAATTTTATGGTGAAAAGCAGTAAATATTAGCCAAGTTACAAAACAACGTTACAGACAATAACCGTGAATTGATCTAACAATGGAACAAGGAAACAATACGAAACTAAGTACCATGAACCGTGAAACACCTCAAATCCCATCCAAAAGGTTCGGGACATTCCATATCAAATTGCGCCCAGCACATTACATGGACACTTCCCGCAATGCGGTTGCTATGTGCCACGGATAACTTCATACATCTATGTCTGGCTACCTTATATAGACACTTTATACTACCCTCAGCAATCCCTGTGACATCAACAATGATATCTGCAAAAGGAAGGGAGGGAGGTCTATCTAAGATGGCTGCCTTGCCTGATCGTTTCCTTACCAAGAAATTGGAAATGGTGGAAATTATAGGGAAATCGGAGGATTGTTCTAAAATTTCTCATTCTATATAATATTGAGGCAATGTACAAATTTGAAACCGACTTTTCCTTCGAACAATAATTACTAAGCATTATCAAAACCTTGAACCAAAATATTGATCAATACTGTTGTCTAAAAAAAAGAAACAATGATTAAATTAACACTTTTCTAAGATAAAAATGAAGCGTGATTTAATTTAGAAGCTTATTTCGTTGTTCTAATTATGTAATATTAAACGTTTTACGCTCAGATTGCCTTGAGGAAAGCCTACTTAAATTTTACTTTGAACATGAAAACAGTACTGTAATCTTTGCTTTTTAAGCCGGGTAACTTAATTATGTTGAGTTTATTTATGTTATTAAAAAAAATATACTTTCTAGAGTATGGGGGCAGCGCGTGGATATATTTTCATCAGCTTTTCATATTATTTTAGTATGTTTGTGGTCCCCACATTAACAAGACCGCGATTTCTTGAATAGAAAATTATCATTATTTTGTTGTTATCAAAACATGACAATATGTTGATGACAATCGTGAATATTAAGTATGTACACACATCAACGTTTGCGATCACTTTGAAAAATCGAAATCTTTTTTGTTACGGTAGATTATATTATGATTTCTTCTTTTCTCTCTAATTTCAAACAGGGTATTTCTATAGGAAAACACACCACAAAGAATTTTCCTTGATAAAGTTCAATTTAAAAAATTATATCAGCTTATGTTAGTGATCGCAAACTTTTTTTGATGTGTGTATGTGTTGGGAAAAGTATAATTGGGAAATTCTCAATGGTATTCCATTTTCAAAAATACTCCATAGAGTACTCTGTTACCATAGACCCAATGACTAGTCGGAACTATAAATATGGGTATGCATAGATTCAGCTCAAACTACTAATGATTTATACAGCAATTTTAAAAAAAATAGGAACACTATCGTATTTAAATACGTCTTGTAACACCAATACTAGCAATAACTTTGCAGCAATAAATCCGACAAATTCCGAACAGCAACGAAAGATCGAAAACCTGGTTGCATAAAACCACATTAAACCAGTAACCTACATTCAGAAATACTCCAACAATTTAGACAGTAAAATAACTGATACTTCTACATTTTCTCTCACGCAAAAAGATAGAAAAGTGTAAATGTAGTCGTATCTAACTTTTTTTAAAGCGAATAATTCCCGCTTGGAACTTTAATTACTACGAGAGTTTTTAGTTCTTTCTAGTGAAAATTTCAAAGAACTTCCAGTATCTGAGTTTTTAAATAATAGCCTTTTGAAAAAAAAGTAGGTATGTATAATATAGCTAGTATTTATTGCCTGATTTTTATTTGTTGGTATTTGGTTCCAGACAGGGTGTAAACGGACTCTTCACGAAGCCGTCAACCAAGCACTCTGTACATCAAACTATGTAACCTTTTGCAAAAAATATTGTTTTAACTCTCTAACAAACTCTCCTAGTAATTAACTAGGAGAGTTTTTAGTTCTTTCTAGTGACAATTTCAAAGAACTTCCGGTATCTGAGTTTTTAAATAATAGCCTTTTGAAAAAAAAAGTAGGTATGTATAATATAGCTAGTATTTATTGTCTGATTTTTATTTGTTGGTATTTGGTTCCAGACAGGGTGTAAACGGACTCTTCACGAAGCCGTCAACCAAGCACTCTGTACATCAAACTATGTAACCTTTTGCAAAAAATATTGCTGGGGAACGACTTTTTTTTTTGCTGAAAAATCACGTTTTACGGTAGAACTCAATGTAACGCATTCAAAACATTGTGCTGGTGGATAGTAGTGAAAATTATATTTAATGTTATGATATTACGATGAAAAATATTTTAGAAATCTAATAAAAATAATATTGCATTTGAACCTAGTGTTTTCTGACACAAAATAATTGAAAAATAATATAATAAACTCTTGCACATGAGTTTCTTGTTCAACAAAACTGAACAATAAGAATGTATAATAGTACAGAATTCATTTAATTCAAGTCATATTCTCAGATAGGAAATATACATTGAATAAATAAATAAAAATAAACGACTTCCTATATATTATTATCTACTTACTTTTCTGGCGTTGCTATGGTGAGGTTTGGCGAAGGGAACGCCCCGTCCGCCGCGCAGATGACGTTCACTGTGTCGTCATCTGTCTTGTTCTGGATCAGCCGGAAACTCGTCTCCGGTACTGGAATTTGATATTTATGTTCATGGCGTTAAAGATTTGTTTGAGGAGTTTGTAAGTGAGTGTCAGTGTTGACGAGGGGACGTGTGAGTGTTGTTTTAGGATGGACCACAGATAATTTTCTAGTTTAATTCCCAGTTCAAAGAATATATAAGATTTTCTAAGAACCATCAACATATTATTCAGTGTTTAGTTTCATATTGTACGTACTTGCCACATCTTTGTGGTTATAAGAATATTTTTTCTAAACCAATTAAGTTATTTTCTAATATTAGTTGTTGCTTCATTCTCAACTCGGCCATTTGTAGATCTTTGACAGTCGTTACAGGTAATCAGTGGCCCCAAAGTTTGACAACCAGTCTCACCAAGGGGTATCGTATTACCCCGTACTAACTGGGTTGTGGAGGTCAGATAGGCAATAGCTCCATGTAAAATACTGGTATTCAACTGCATCCGGTTAGACTGGAAGCCGACCCTAATATAATTGGGAACAGAATAGGTAAATGATAACTCAACTTAGCCTAGATCAGATCAGCTTTCTTATTAACTCACATTTGATTGGATAAAAAGCACCTTCCCGAACGATCACAATACGAACTACTGAATTATACCGATAGATTTCTCACTCACAATAAAAACAAAATAGAAATGGTTGCTGAATACTAACAGGTTGTTAACCAACCGTTAACAATCTCTATTAAATTATTCTACCCTCAGTTAACTTATATAACTTTCTGTGAACACGCAGCTGATACGTTTTCTTTCTTTCGTTCTTTTATTAAATGAATTGGCCAAGTGCATGTCAGTTCGAAATTAGGTGGGAAACTGGGCCAAGTTCCACCAATTCTGGTAACCAACGTTGTTTTTTGTCAATGAACGACCTTAAAAAGAATACGATGAAAACAGTCCCACTAGCGGTGTGACAGTCAGAGATGCACCTCAATTTAAGCTAACCTTCCGTAGTTCACCTGGAACTCCTTGAACCGTAACCGGACTCAAGTGGGAAGATGTAACTCCAACCTCGTCAAGTGAGGTTATCTCAATTTAACAGCAGAAGGGTGTGGTTGTGGAGCTGTGTAGCAAACTATGCTCCCCTTATAATGCTGCCTTTTTAGCCCAAAAACATGCAGCCGAAGTGACCTTTGCACTGCCACCGATGACGCGGTGGAGGTGGCGAATTTTCGGGCTAACAAAATTTAAAATTTATTTTTCGTGCCAGCGGTACGAAAACGAAGATATTTCACAAATGTTCACTAACAGCGTCCTTCTGTCAACATTTATCAAGCGTTAAAAGATTCTTCCTTAAAGTAGTTGCGTCAGGGTAGCCCGCAAAATTCCAATTTTCTTACGTTTTTTAATGAATGACTAATAAAATTTGAATGGCTGGCTGGTTGGGCTGACGCCCTGACGCAACCACTTTAATGTGTATGCAGTATTTTTTTTTTCTTCACATCCATATCCATCCATCCGTGCTTCAATACCAATATTATAAATGCGACAGTAACTCTGATTGTTTGTTGCCTTTCAATTAGGCAAGGAGACAGATTATATCCTGGGAAAATACATAGGCTATCTTTTTTTTCTCACACATACACACGTAGCAAAATTTCCACGGAACAAAATTCGTGGGAAATTCTAGTTACGTAATAAAAAGTACGTACCTAAAAGCTGCATCATTCCCCACTGCTACCAGTCCACATAACCCCGATGGTATAAAGTCGAATTGGAATAGAGCAATTCGGTATAGTTTTATTTGGTCGGAAGGCTTACAAGTGTCATTGACACAAAAAGAGCGGGCTGCGGATAGCAGATGTTGAATGTACAAAACTAGCTTGGTTTAACAAAAAGGATATCCGATTTAAGAGAGAAGCTGTAGCGAGTGCAAAAGAAATGTAAGACTTTAAACAAGTGAGTGAACATGTCGGAAGCCATTAACTTTTACCATCAATTCAGGGAGTCAAGAATCATTATAATTATGATTCTAAACTCCCTGGAGTTAAAATTGTAGTCTTTTTTTAAGTTTTTCTTTATTAAAGTACAACACATACAGGGCTGTTTTATTTTTGCAATAACCGAGGAAAAATATCGAGACTTATGGGTCTAGAACCATGTTCTGAATCCACGGTAAGATATTAGACACAAACTTAAACGTTGACAAACTCTATATCGATTAACAGGATCGATATCGAGTGTACATTCAATGTGGTTTTAAAAACAATATTAATTTAAAGCTCTATCTAAAATGAAATATAAAGCATACCTGAGCGACACTTGGTCATAGCTTCTAAAGAGTTTCATATGTCTACAACCAGTTTCAAAAAGACAGACAAACTTTTCGTTATTTTTATTCTATTATCATCTTCCTGGCCATGTCCCATGTTATTTGGGGTTGGCGCAACACGATTTTTTCTTCCTTTCTCTTCTGTCAATCGTCGCGCTACCATTTACTCCTTTTTCCTCTATAATTATCATTCCTCACACAATTCATCCATCTTTTCTTTGGTCTTTCTCTCAGTCTCCATCCATCAACATAATTATATTCATCACTCTTTTAGTCATGTGTCCCATCCGTCCTCTTTGTCCCGCTTCATATTTCTCCTCGGTATTTTTAAATGTCAATTCAATATATTTTTGACTTTTCTATCATCGTCGTTGCCCACTCTCAAATCCTTGGAATAGCTTAAAAATACAAGATGTTTTCAGTAGAACAAACTCTAAGTCAAAGCTGAATAAATCGAATGAGGTCACCGTAGAATAAAAACAAAACAACATCAACAACATTTGTATACCAAACCTAAAATAAATGAAAACAACAACTAAGTTGCAATTCCTACTTTATTGATTCGGCCAATAATATCAAAGTTTGACGACTACGTCAAGTCAACACCTACTAGATCTATATCAACATTAAACCGTGAAAATATAAAAACAACAAGGATTGCAATAATAAACACTAAATTATATAGAGTAAAAGTTTGTTCGTTTCAAAGTAGGCGGAATTCTCCGAAATGTCTTCATTTGATTTCAAAAATAAAATTCTTTTATTGAAAGAAAAGCTAACTATTGCTGGGTGCGAGTGAGAGAAGACATAAGTAAATTCCGGGCAAACGAAGTCAAGGCCAGAAAGAAGCTAGTCAAATTTCAATTACGTAATTACCTTTTACTTAAAGCTAATCAAACAATCCTCTTCAAATGAAGCTAACACACATAACAGGGACGGTTAACCGCAGCAGGGTTAAAGCGGTTAGACATAATGAACTTTCGAATAGCCAATGGCCACTTTAGACGTTGAACTATAATCATTATATATAATTACAGAAAAGTCAATATTAATAGAGCCATATCGAAAGTAATCAATATTGATTTGTACAATATCAAAGTTCATGTTTGATATACAGTCGTTATAGGACATGACACCGAGCTAGATAATAAAGAAATTGATATATAGAGACACAATTTATTGTGTGAAGGATGAGTAAGGCGAGAAAGAGACGGAGAATGAATATTGAAAAGATGGCTGACAGAGATATATGTACAGGTGCACTGGCTCTCATTAATTGGGAGGAGGGAAGCCGGAGGATTACAATAAATAATCTGCCATATTTTTTGCGTCCAGTTCACCCGAATGTAGCTAAATACCAATATTTTACACGGTGCGGCTGCCTAACTGACCTCTAAGACTCAGTTACTGCGTTAAACGGTACCGCTTGGTAAGACTAGATTGATAAGACTAGAAGTTTTCGTATAGGTAATAACTAACATAATAACAAAACTTCTACAGAAAATATTACTAAAACATTAATCTTAAATCCAGAAATAGAATCATTCGATGATATACAAGTTGTACCATAATAAACGCAAGACCTCCCGTGTGGTCTCTTGGACCATGAAATTGGACAACTTTTGTTCTACGAGTTCTTGGAATTTTCAAAAAAAAAATTATAACTTTCTTTAAGACAGTACTGACGCGATCAGCTGATCAGCATGTAGTATGGTAAAAGTTTTAAAAAAAGTTATGAATTTCCAAAAGTCATAGAACAAAAGATATTCACTTCCATAGAAGTGTCAGTGTCAGTGTCGTCTGTGTCAGACCATAGTCTGACACACACGAGAGGTCTTGCGTTTATTATTTAGCAACCTGTATAAAAAATAAATATATACATGTATAACCGAATACATTTTATTTATTCCTTGCACCCGCTTCGCTTATAACTGTGTCAGAGGGTTCACTACGTGTTATGCGAGAAAGTAAACGGTTTACGAGGAAGGAACCTACAAATATGAAATTCAATGTTTTCTTAGTATGGATTGGATGTCTTGCCTTCGAACTTTATGTAAGTTTAACATGAATTTTCGAGTGTACAGTCGTGGTACGTGTATGTGTTAGTGGAGGAGTAGAATGTATGGGAATGAAAATGAATTGGTAAACCCTGAGAGGTTAGGATAACATCGATAGTTATTGTATCGTACTGTGCTAAGTTTGGATTTTAATGATGTTATAACATTTCAGAATAGTTCTAAATAACGCTCTGGTTTAACTGAAGCGAATCTCGCTCGGGATAAGGATCTAAATTTGCTCAACTGTGTCAACTAACTAATAAAAGTGTTAAATTAAATAACGAATAGCTGCGTGATTTCATTTTGTTGTAAGCTATAACCAGTGCAGTCTGATCCCGCAAAAAAAAGATTCTTGGTTATTTTACTACGTATATTTGTTGGAGCTGCTGAAGATTGTACAACTATCTTTGCATTGTATAAATTCAATCTCTTTAGATAGCTGTCGTTCACTGGTAACCTACTCTTTTCTTGACTTGAATGTGCCCTGGCGGTTAGGAGTATGTCATGCTCACTCAAAGGTCTCGCTGATGGTGGCACGTGTGTCGGATCATTTAGTTCCCTTCAAAATGGTTGAGTTGAATGGTGCTGATACATGCGTCATGTTCGTGAACGGGCGCTGTCAGTTGTGACTGGTCATCTCTTGGTTGCCACGGCTTATTGGCTGATTTAAAAGAGTGTCCATGGAGTTTCTTGCCCGTTCTTCTGCATAGAGATCTACGCTAGGGAATGGGCAACTACAGCACTTTCACAGTTTTTATGCCTTGTGACTGGGACTGTAGCTTCATTAAATTTTTATCTTGTCGACAATTCAAAAGTGCCTGTAACTGGCCTACTTGAAATAAATGCTTTGATTTTGATTTTTTTGATTTTTGATAAAAAAATACTATACTTATTTAATTTAAAAATACTTACCAAAGACTGTCATATGTTTACTCTTGAAATCCTCATCAAGAAACGTTGATACTACACAAATATATTCACCGGAAATGTCCGTATCTAATTTCACTATTCGAAGTGCTCTATACATTTTTAAGGGGTCTTCAGACGCCCTATAATTTAAGTCCACTCGACCCCTCAAAATGCCTATGTCCTGGGGTTTTTGTGACACTATCCACTGATACACTGGTTTTGTTTTGCTTCTGAAGAACCATTTCACCATAAGGCCTGGAGTTCTGTTCCCATACGTGTAGTCACAGTCTAAAATAACTGAGTCTTGAACACCATACTGAATTATCTCTGGCACTACAAATTTCACTATTTTTATTGCGTGTAAACCTGGAACAAAAAGAAAAGTTTGGTTAGAAAATGTTTTCATAGAAACGAAGCCTAATTTAAATAATTTGATGGTAATGCGACGTTCAAACATTAATAAGGTAGCTATTAATATTCAGGAATCTGCCTACATTCTCACGCTAGACCCAAGTTAAATGTAAATGGAACGAAATACAAACGGCTTCTCATTAAAGACAGGCTTTGTGCCGACGAAGCATTAGAACTCGTGTTTACAGATTTATTTATTAGTACTAAAACAGTAAATACAAGAGTGCTGCCAGCTCGCAAAGATAATAAACTTAACTTTAACAGCAAATTCTGTGACTGACAAGGTCGCATTAGCGTCGACAGGAATAATAACAAATCGGAACGCAGTATTGACGGAAACAGGGCATCCAAGGGTTTTCTCAGTAATGTAAATGATTAATATTCATTGGACAGCTACAAACAATTTGCTGAAGATACGTTGTCCCCTCAAGTTGCTTGAAGAAAACTCCCTCTGGCTAATCCATATCCATCAGTCTTGTAGTCCGCGAACCATTAATATTTATGCAATTCCAAGTCAACGCTGTTGAAAGCTCATTTAAATTCATCCTTGGTCCTACTTAAAAGCGAGAGTAGGCGCGACCTAAAAATTTGATTCGGTAGCACTTAAAATTTTATTAGTGGATGCTTTTGGAGTAAATATATCCAAGTGTTAGGTAATAAATTCACAAAGACATGCTCTAAAGATATGGTAGTCTGATATTTTGAAATGTTTTCGTACAGGGTTTTTGTTGAAGTGTGGAAACGAATTTGTTTGAGGCAGAGGTGACGGAGAGGATAACATAATAGCCTCTTAACTGCCAACAAGTTAGTCTAGAGCTTTCAACGGCATCGAATCTCTTGACGTACAAAATAGTTAGGTTATTTATGTATCCCAGTTTCAAAGGTAATATTAAAACGGTATAATTTAAACATAGTTCGCTTTGAAGATCTTCCCTTTCAGCAGTTAGCTATTGAGTGCTGTCTGTTGATATTACTTCTGAGTAGAAATTGAATTTATTTGTATATATTTTGAAGAATTTGGGTATTTGAAATGGCAATCATTTATTTATTTAATGATCTTACTTGAAAACTATAAGACGTTCTTTAATTAACTGTAGGTTAGGTTAGGTAAAAAGCAACTTCCCAAAGCACGGTTAAATCACAGTAGAAAAACACACGCAAAACAAAACATCACATCTGTTTTCATTTCTAAGCTTAAAAAAAAAAAAAAAAAACAAAAAGAAAACAGAAAAATTTCAAACACGAGTAATTTCTTCAAAATGTGACGTCGTTACTCGCATTCGTCTGCTTGTCCAAGAGCACTTGCGGTTGCCACAGGACTTCAAAATTCGCACTAACGAGGTGACTATCCTAGTTGTCACATTTGTATGAAACCATCGTGAGGTCAGCTGAACGTTAGTTTGAGTAGCGGTGTTGCGGTCAGGAGGCTTTCTAGTGACCATTGTTGCTCGGTGATAACGTCAGCAACTCAGCACGCAAGCCGAACAGTTACCCCGACCAATATATAAAACGAAAATATTTTCGACCATTCCAATTTCAATAAAACACAGATGTTTTCCCGTAATCTAGATGTGGAATTTAGTTTAGGATTAAAATGTTTTTAGTCCCTCATATTTCGACGGTAAAACTTTTGTATTTTCATTTCAGTTTTATATTCTACACGGATTTTCGTGTACATTTTTTGTGGCTTGATCTAAAAAGTGTCAGAAACAAGTTTGGGTCAACATTATTATACAGCTAGTCGTATCTCTAACTTCTTCAACGTTTTTGTGGCGAAGTTCGCTCTGTCGTGACGTAAAGCCCCTGTTATCATGTGACAACAGCCGGGACTTTTTCTTTGTGGTATTCATAATGTACACTGACTGTGTAAGAATAATAAAAAGTCGTGTTATTTTTTAAAGAAATATAAAAATCAGACGAAATTGAAACGAAGTTAGCTGAAATATATAGATAGCATACTCTTTATTATGTAGGTACACCATACAAATAAGTATTATAATAGAGAATTTAAAATTAGGAAGACACAATGGGCGGTTAATGATAGTATTTTTTTTACTGACAAGTAGATAAACCATTTATTTTTAGTAATTTACGATTTCTATAATTTGTCACAAATAAACTAATCACTCTTGACAAAATTCTTAAGCCACAAAAATGTTTACAGGCATGTTTTGAAACGCAAATTCCCCATAGGAAATCACAATTTCAAACCAAACAAAGTTGCGAACACACGAACAGAGATCTCAAACAACTGATACAAGAGCAAGTCGAACTGTTTCTTGTATCTGGTAACATGGATTGTCTAATTAAACTTGGTTAACTCATTTGCCAAGGTTTTGTCTTTGTGCAAAACACGTCCGCGCAAATTAATGTTAACTATTGAAAGCTGTGTTCGATTTGTATCGGCAAACTTTGACAACGATATTCTGGATACAAACCTATTATTACGTACTTCTATTATCTCGATAATATTTCTCCGATAGTTAGCAGTAATAGAAATTGATTTCGTTGACAGTGGTCCATTTCGAGGACACTTGAATGTCTATCGGTCCATTCGTACACAAACGGTCACTCGCATTTGTAATCCATCAAAGGACGCTGGAGTGGGGCCAATATTGGCTATTGTGTACACAACAGGAGCCATTATTTCAGGCTATTGACCGAATCTCACAGGTCGTGAACTGCTACAAAATCAGGGGTTGAATTGAGAAAACTTTTTAGATCTTATTTCCGTTTTATTTGTGGTTAGTGCCTAACTTCATGTCGGAGTTTAAATGCTACCCATGGGTCCCTGACTTGGCATTACATGCCGTCGAGAAATATCGGTCAGGCATGCTGGTTTCCTCACATTGTTTTCTTTCACTGAGGCAAACGATAATTATACGCACACGAATCCTAGAAATCAGTTCGTGTCTTGGGTTCGAACTCGAGACTTATGACTTACCACCTTTTTAGATGATGTATCGACTTATCCTAGGCAGGAATCTAACATTGTGGTGGTTGTGTAGGTCATTAATAACTGCTTTAAATGTTTTAAAGCAGAAAGGTTAACGAACAGTATCTCTATTAGCACAATATTAAAGCTAAGATTTTAAATTCATCCCGACAACTAGCTAATATTGAAGCTTAAAATTCCGAACGAAAAAATTTACTCAGTATAACTTACAAAAACGATTTCATTTACTTGAAATAATCTTAAAAATCACATTGAGACATCCGAACATTTCTTTTACAAAAGTTTTAAAACCAAACACTCTAGAAACCTTCGATAGAATAACATTGGCAGTATTGAAAGGCGTTATTATTTTTTAATTTGATTCTGAATCCCTAGTCGACCCTCCGATCTTATTTATATTTAATTTCGTCCGAGTGAACTCTGGAGGCATCGTATTTGTATCTGAAATCGAATTGGGGCTCCGGTAGTAAGAACGTTAAACTTTATCAATTTTCAACACTATATAGCAGAAAATTAATTGGAATTGTATTTTCTGATGGTTCAATAGAACTGCTCACCTTTAAATTTTCATTTTGATGATATTTTAATTGAGTATTAAGCTGTTGGTTCAATGTTTATTTATGGGAATTCGATATCAAATTGCTGTGATTTAAAATTTAAAACTGTTTTAAGCATTTTAAAACATTTAATTGAATAGTATTTCAATTAAAATTCAAAATTATTTATTATCTATTCACAAACATGACCTATTATGCATACAGAGCTTAAAATAACGGTAACTAGATAAGTTTGTAAGAGACTGACGCTGCAGTAGGAAAATCTGTAAAGCAGATCACCAGGGTTCAATAAAAGGACTAGGAAAATCTGTATAGCAGATCACCAGGGTTCAATAAAATTCAAGTATTATGAGTAAGGATTAAGTATATTGACGCGTGTACATAATTCAGATTACATAAATTGGATGAGAAACCAGGCTACCTTTCTAAATATAAAACAGATTTATTTTATAACGAGATGTTTATTACCAAATTATCTTAAAATAGAATATAACAGTGTTCATTAGAAATGTTTAATTCCTTACAAAATTCATTAATGATTTTCAAGTAACTAAAATCCCAGTAATAAAAAACAAAAGCATAATAAACATCCACCTACATTACAAGGAAAATCCCAAAATATGAACCTTAATACATTTAGAATCAAGCTGGAGTAAATAGAGTAACATTAGGACAATATTTTCGAGTCCCGACCGGCGTCAAAAGGTCACAATATATTATTTCCCAGCGGTAACCTCTGGCAAGTCCGTGGCTATTAATAATGGGTTTCCTTTGCCTACGGTATATGTATGTGACAGTAACGACAATGCTTTTACTGAGTCATTTATCGTGTCGAGTTTTTTTTATTTATTTAAATTCTTTTTTTTTTGTTTTTTTGGGGTTTGTCAGTGTGGAGTGTTTTCTTCTCATTGATTGTGAAAGAGCTACTGTTTGATGCTGGTACCTCTGCTGTTACTATTATATTCTAGGATGTAATTGATATTTTAAATACCTTTTTGAGGCATTCTTTGCTACTTTTTCCTTCTTCCATTGAAATAAATATTGTTTTTGCTTCTTAATTCACTCAAATTAGTGATTTAATTAGTATTTTCGACAGATTGTTAGAGATTTGAATTAGTAATATTGCAACACCAACAATAAAATGTAAATTATCATGTAAACTGTGGTAACACTTTTCCCTTCATTTGCAACACTGGTCCAATACAGACAAATTCACGTCCGCCGCATTATTTTATCTTCCTCGGCACCAAAGTACCAGCACCTACCTCCACAATACAACGCTACACTTTGGTCCTTCGAGCCGGATAGACGGGAGAAGTGTTGCCACAGTTTACATGATAATTTACATTTTAATGTAGGTGTCTAATAGAAATTGAATCCAGATTCACATGACGAATATTTTAATCAAGACATTACACATGTGTAAGTCTTAATTTTATAATGCTAATCTATCTTTCTAAAGCTATATCTGATTATTTATTTCGCTTAAACGTTTTGCTGGCTCGAAATATTTTATAGAACGATAGCAAATTAAATATAAACTATAGCGTATTCCAAAGCTGTAAAGTCAAATGAATTGATACTTAATTTCATTTATATTTTCCGTGAATCTAGACTAGCATAACTAACGGGAAATTGTTTAAATTAAAACAACGTTTCATAATGAAAATGTATGGCTTTCATTTCGTAGGCTAGGAATGAAAGTAATAAAGTAAACAGGAAATATAGAGGAAAATACAAGCAGAAGTACCCTTTTTGTTGTTTATACAGGCCAACGTTCATTCTAAACGAGTATCTCAATACGGTAAACAAAAAAATTGTGAAAAAACCGGGATGTCCTACAACCAAAAAATCGAAGACACTTTTGTGACATCTCTAACAACCCATAAACAACTGTCAGGCAGTAGCCGACCAGACCCATTCTGGTCGGAGGATACTCACATCTATGGGGGATGAAGAACTAAACACCCCCCTGTTCCTCATATCCCTATACATCTACCAATGGTCCGCACCCTACAGCAGAGCGGAGAGCTAGGTCCCACCAAAGGGAACATTATAGGCTGCTTAAGACTTAAGGTATGCCTATGCTACATGACAGAAGAATGTCAGAATAAGAAGTATCCAATGAAAGACCCGGCAGATATTTTCAAGCGGGTAATAGAAGTTCTAATAGAAACGAAACACTTTTTAACAGCACCCCTGTGGCTGGGTTTATGACCAATTTAAGGGAATAAGCTAACTGTTGAAATGTTTATGGTAATACTAAATAGGTACACCTCTGCCTAACTTTCCAAGATCACAGGCGTGATGTTACGCTATACTGTTTAACATAATATAAAGAATACGCGCTAAGTCGTAGTTTAAAAATGTCGAACCACTTAATATAATTAAAGTGAGCGCCGAAGAACCTTTATCGATTTTCGGTAGAAGAGCCGTTTGGGCCATGTTTCCTTTAGAGGCTTAAATAGGTACAATTAGTACGCACTTACTGAGTAGATGACCCCACTTAAATGTTCTCTGTTTTCAAAACAGTGCCGTTAAGATAAAAGTACTCATTCCATTATCATATTGTGTCTCACCGTCAATATTATTGACGCAACAAAAGAATTGATAAGTAATGTTTTTGTTACAGGAAGTACGATAAGGTATTTTTATTATCTCTTCGCTTTTACGATGGAACCCTGCGCTTCGTAAAAGTAGGTAATGTTGGAGTTAAAACAGCCAAGCTAAAGTGGGAGTGAGCTGACCACGTCTCACGGATGCACCCGGAGAGGTGGGCAAAGATCATCACTCACTGAACGCTTGAGGGTGAACATCGCCGACGAGGTCGACCGCGGCGGAGGTGGTTTGACGATCTGATCATGTACGCGGGGCAAACGTGGCCGTGGCAAATTTTACAAAACAGAGAGGTTTAGAGGGACGAAGGGGAGGCCATTGCCCAGTAGTGTGACACAATATAGGGTATGAAAAAAGCGGTAATAAAAACACAGCCACACGGGTCCATCGGAGGTTAAGGAATAAGGTTGCCGCAGTCGGTCCATAGATGGACCATCTAAAGGATGTAAAAAGACTCTACAAAGCTGAAAGGCACTTTGTTCTCTCCGTCATTGCAATCATTTCTTTGTTCTAGATCATACCTGGGAACCTTCTAGTTACGGAGATATTGGGCGTCAACTTTATTCGCGTTCCTTCCTTGCCCTTTGTGCTCCAGGGCCGCGGTATCTTAATTGAATTCCCTTAGACTAGAATCCGACTGCAAAAGAGTCGGGAAAAATCTAGGCTAGGTGATTATCAAAACATATTCCCTGTATTAATAAAATGTACATATTGTATGCCAACAGCTGAGCCGCATACCTGTGCCATCTTTTCAAGATAAGTCAGTCAGTACTAATAAGATACCTGAAGTCTTACGTCACTTATACATATCGAAATCCTTGGAACTGGGTAATCTCCTGAGATAGATATTATTCAGAGCTAAATAATTCTATGCATATCCGAACTTCCATACTGATAACGGTACGTTACGTTTTCACGCCTTACCAACTACATGGATTTATATGAAAGGCACATAGGTAAACCATGACATAGATTAGGACTTTGGATAGTTTTTATTCCGTAGTAAGCTCGCGTGGGATAACTTCCGAACCGCACGCGTGTAAAGTCGCGGGAAAACGCTAGTCAAACTTTATCTGGACTGTAACTGAAAGGTTCCATTATTCCTCCATTATCTGTACTTTATGGACGCGATATCGGGTAAATGAACTTAATTGATAGTGGCAGTTATGTAAGTACAATCTAGGTTAAGCGTTTAGACGATATACTCGTACTAAAGCTTGCTGGGGTTACAAAATTTAGTTCCAAGTTCTGAATTACGATCTACCTTCCTCGTTACAGGCTGAGATATCGACTGTTCTATTAATTTGCATGCGGGTATAAACTTTTGTAGTACATTCGACCTCGTAATTGCTAAACCAACTTTGACGATCTTTTAAGCGCTTTACGATTTAGTTCCGTACCGTCTCGGAACCCAAGTGAGAAGGTGTAACTCCAACCTCGTAAAATAAGGCGGAACGGCATGCGGTATCGGGGTGAGGGTGTGTCTCCATGTCGCGAACTATGCTTAACCTATTATTCGTGTCATCTGTGCCCTTGAATATGCAGCCAAAATGACCTCTGCACTGCCATCAACGATGCCGTGGAAGTGGCGTAGTTTTGTGTTAACAAAATTTAAAAATAATGTCGCGCCAGCGACAAGATCGACTAAAAATCGGTTGCATAAGTCTTAAACCTTATAGGAAAAGTGACAGTGTTTTTAAACTTGGGGTGGTAAACTAATTATAATGTCGACTATATACATCAACTTAAGTTAGAAGTAAATAATTGGTTCAACATAACATTTACTATTTGGGTTTTTGTGTTTCGATATGGGTATGTATTTAGTTAGTAACGAGTATCTACTAATGTGTATGTATGGTGTGTTAGTTAATACATTACTTATTATTATTATAAAGACGGAGAGGAAGACCAAAGAAACGATGGATGGATTGTGTAAGGAATGATATGAAAGATAAAGGAGTTAATGATAGCGTGACGGTTGACAGAGGAGAATGAAAGAAAAAAACGTGTTGCGCCGACCCCAAGTAACAAGGGACAAGAGTAGGAAGAGATTTTATGTGTATTTTAAGGATCGAATCAGAAATAAAGAGATCCACAGGAGAACCTAATTACCAAACGTATGCGACAGTGGGCAGGCCAACACACTGTTTGTATAACAAATTGCCGACCGAAAGATCCTGGTATGATGACTACGTACTGGAAGACCTTACAAGGTCCACCGCTGACCTGGTAAAGCCCGCGGGGATCCGCTGTATGCAAGGACCACGACGACAACATGGCGATATAGGTATTCATCTGGCAGTAGACGCCTTTTAGATGATATGCTAATTGATTGGGGTATGAAAATGATGGTTAGTTCGAATTCAATCAAAATGGTGCTAGGACTAGGGCAGGCCACTTGGCAAGGCGCGGTGATGGTAGGTGGAATAAAGCGCTGAACGAATGGCGTCCAAGGACTGAAAAGAGAAATGTTGGTCGATCGGTGGAGAGATAGGCAGACTACATAGTACACCAGCGCCCTATGGACCAACTACACACAGCGGGCCTACAATGCTCTCAGAGTTCAATATAACAACGCCTATAGGATTTTGGTGCGGCTGCCGCGTTTTTGTAGTGCTTCAGGCATGTTTGCTGACGCGAGGGTGGATGACTTTTATACTATAGTGCGCAAAAAGTCAGCCTCACTGATTCGCAGAATTCGCGGAATCCTGAGGATGATTGCGGATCGACCAGTGTCGCCAATAGTGGGAATGCTCATCAGGCTACACGTATTTTTATGAATTTAATGTTGTTTTATGTGTAATTTAATTATTTTAATTCTATTTGTTAAATTTTTATTTATACTTATTTTCAATATCACTTGACATAATTTGTTTCAATTCAATTTAATTTATTATCAATCAATTATTTTAATTATATTTCTTATTCATCTGGAAAATTGATACTAACTTAATCTTAAGTTAATTAATTCGTTACTAACGAAATATGGGAATTACCTAGTCTGAAATAAACAGTTTCTTCTTTTTTTAATTTTGCTATCACGAGGGATATCCTGGACGAGGCTGATAGGAAAGTAGAGCTTAGCACAAGCAAGGAGACGCCTATATCTAGCAGTAAGTAAAATTGGACTGTGGATGATGTTGATGAATGGTACCAATATAAGGGAGATCAGTAATTAGATTACTCCATAAGATTCAAATCATGATTATGTTAATTTTATTACACCGATACTCAGGAAAGGGGGCTTGTTCATCTAAATTCTCCAAAACTTTGGACATTATCAATATCTTAAGTCTTCGGAGTTTGGACCTATTTAGAATTCGTAATAGTGGTAGGGTTTGGATTTGATTTCAAAGTTAGACAATTTATACCTGGTACTGGATTACCTAGAACGTGATGTTGAACATCATAGTTGCTATGTAACCTAAGGTACAAAGATATAAAGATTTTTAGGTTAATACCTGCTACCCTGCATGAAAATAAAACATAATCTTACGATTTTTTCTCTGTAATCTTCGAAAGCAAAGGTGTATCTAATATGTAATACACCTACATTTCGCCCGTTATGTTTTATTCCCATGTAATGGCAAGTTAAATATTAAGCAGTTACTCAAGGAAAAAAATATTTACTAGTTACAAGGCAATCATAAAATATTCATCGGAGGTTTATTTAGACGTGTCTAGGTATACAAAATTATAGCTCATTTCCTACTTGTTTCGGTCAAACGTAGTTTACAATTGTACAAATTGGGAATAAGGTTCGTTTTACACCCGAAGCCAACATCGTTGAAACCACTCAAAGCGTTGATTACTTAACAAAGGTATGCTATAGCTATTTAATATACTATGTAAGTGGGTCTCTCAAACGCGATTAACTATAATTTGCCAAGCCATTCAGCTTTGACAATAGTTATTGAAGTGAATGATTCTTATGAATGAAGAATTTTAGATTAAAATTGAGTGTGGAAATAAAATGGAAGCGGATAAAGTGGGCTGAAAAGGTAACTTTAAGATAGCTAATTTATTTCCACTGGTAAATCGAAGTTCCATTTTATATTTCTTATTTAATTCTAGAATTCTGAATTTGTCTAAATGTTATTTTCATGTCATCTATTAGACTGAAATTTAAGTTAAAACAGAGCGTGATTCTAGAAACCTGATTAAATACATTATTTTAGTAAACATACATGCCTGTCATGCATTTTCAAATTCACATAACATGACGTGTAATTTCCGAAGGGATAGACGGTGTCCAGGACTGCGGGACTGTTCGAAAGAGATACCGCGGCCCTGGAACACAAAGGGCAAGGAAGGAACATGGACCCATCCATGTTTTAGTGAGTACAAGACTGACACTCCCTTCCCCTCTGCCCAGAGCGGAAGACGCCATTTGATGATTTCCCATGCAAAAAAAGGGGTAGATAGTTTTCCTAGTAATACGGTACACCCACATATCACCAGTTATATATAACCGGACACAAATCCAGTCTTCGTGACTGCTAATGAGAAATTCCCAATGAAAAAACCCAATAACACTTTGCCCGTCCTGGGAATCGAAACTAGGGCTTCATACTTAGCAGTCACGCTTGCAACCACTAAACCAACGAGGCAGTAATGTGTTCAGTGATTGGCGGTACAAGGGGGCTGAAATCTAGTAGGCCGACTCGAATTGAAGTCCTTACAACTCATCTTACTCACACTTAACACAACACGACCCCTCATTCTAAAGAGGAATCAGCATAGGCGGCCATTAGTACCCGTACAAAGGCCATTCAACCAATTATTGGACACGACGGTCCTTACTCTACCGCAGTAGTGTCTAACGATCTAGGACGTCATAGTGCTAGGCTGTCTGGAACAGGGTGTAATTTAGATATCAAGTTATTTTGAAGTTCCTTCTAGACGAAGATTTATTTGCGATGAAGTATGTTGTTTACAAGGATTGACTTCAAAGAAGAATAAAGACAGATCAACCCATTTTAATCCCTAAAACATACAACAAAGAGGTTTTTTAATGTAAATAATTGCTATTGAATATGAAAGCCTCTCGATAATAAGCAATAATTTTATTGCTATTTACTATGATTGTGTTTCGATCATTAAACCATAGCATAATGTGTCAGATAAAACCTTACTACACAGGGTGGAACATGAACACTACATTAAAATACTCTACACGAAAATGGTCTTAAGAGACTATACCTTAAGTTTTCGTGAAATTTTAATCCCCATTCACAGAATTTCAAAAATATGTACAGTTAGCAAGAAAATGGCTACTTTACACAAAACAAAAATGGTGCCAATCGATCTTGTTTCTAATACTGAACAAAAACTTTGCAATATCTGACTTATTTAGTACTCCAACCCGGGTTAGTCCCATATAAGTTTATCAATTCGAATTTTGTGTAAAATGGCCTTTTGGGTACGGAGATCATAATTTCATGAAAAAGTATGGACAGCCTCCTAAAACTATTTTCGTGTAGCTGCAACGGTTAAGGTAGTTCCCTTTACGTTCCCGTTGAAAGTTTGCATTCTGTATAATATTTTTGTTTTTTTTTACTAAAAAACGTTACCCCACTCTAGGAATTTCTCCTGTATCGTGGGTGCGTTCACAGACATTTAAACTCACATACACAAACAGCCAGAACTGGAACAAATATCTGTAGGCCATAAAAATATTTGTTCCGTGCGGGAATCGACCCCGCGACACGCAGGGCAGCAGTCAATCGCTCAGCCACTGCGCCAACCGTGTCGTTGTAATATCATCAAACATCATACATTCGTCAGCCCTCAAAAATTTAATTACACGAACTAATAATGTCAAAATGGCTTCCAACATTTCACAAACAAACGGCAAATTCGATACTTTACTACATTGTTCCATCTAATCAACTAAGTCTAGGTTTCAAGTCAACTCCATTTAATTTGTTACGTAAGTTACTAAATACAATAACTATCAGTCGACTAGAAGTAGGGTAGTCTAAGTTAAGACTAACAACAGCTATAAAGGACTTGATTTAGACTTGAGATAATTAAGTTTGTAAGTAGAATAAAGTAGAAAGTGTTGTGAAACTTCGTACATAATTACATATTAGGGTGAAGAGAGATCTACCTAAATTACTCCTTTGTTTACTTACTTGTTTGCTGGGAGGTATGGTCGGCCCCTTAAGGTTGAATTTTCGGGGTATTCCTCAAAGCGCAACTGTTTTTAAGCGCAACCAACTAAGCGCAACTAAATTATTCCTCGAAGCGCAACCATTTGAACAATTTGAATTTGTGAGCGCAAGTAATGGTTGCGCTTCGAGGAATAATTTAGTTGCGCTTAGATGGTAGTACTCAAAAATAGTTGCGCTTTGAGGAATACCCTGAATTTTTATTTTACGTCAAGATTTTTTTTGCTAACATAACATCATGCCTGTAATCTCCGAAGGATGCAGAGGTGTACCTAATAGTACACCCTCATTTCTTCAGTTATGTTTATGTCCCATGTAATAGGAGGCGAGCCTATTGCCATCAACCGGGCACAAATCTAGACTCCGTGGCTGCTACTGGAAAATTCCTGATGGAAAATCAAATAAAAATTTGCACGATCCGGGAATCGAACCCAGACAGTCTTGAAGGCCGAAGTGGCAGTTATACAGGGTGTAAACAGACTCTTCACGAAGCCGTCAACCAAGCATTATGTACATCAAACTAAGTAACTTTTCGCAAAAATTAGTGCTGGGAAACGACTTCTTTTTTTGGGCTGAAAAATCCCGTTTTGCTGTAGAATTCAATGTAACGCACTCAAAACATTGTGCTTATGGATGGATTGAATAGTAAGGGGGTCCTGGAGGTGTATTAAGTAAAAATCTTACATTAAAAACATGTATTTAAAAAAAAAAACTTGTGAAAAAGTTGGAACTTTGACCTCCAATATCTCCGTAACTAGAAGGTTCCCAGGTATGGTCTAGAACAAAAAAATTAAAGCAATGACGGGGAGAACAAGTGCCTTTCGGCTTCGTTAAGAGTCTGTTTACACCCTTTATAATTATGAAGTTTAAATCTTTGTGAAATTATAATTTCTTAGCGAAATTTTAAATGCAGGGCCTGCGTGGTGGATTATAGCCCATTCCCTCTCATACAGAGGAGGCCTGTGTCCCAGCAGTGGGAACATTATAGGCTGATTATGCTTTAAGGCGCATTTATTAAATGTTTATTATATTTCAGTTTGCTTATAAATAAATGAGTACCCTAAGGTCTCTTTTCAAATTCACATTATAAAATAATCATTATTTGCAGATTTTGTCAATACAAATGTAGGTACAGACGCCAGCAGGTGAAACTACTAAAAACTGTCAGATTGTCCAATTCAACCTTGAACCAAATGCTTTCGAGATAAAGTTGAAAATCTATCCAAGAAATATGACAGATTGTAGTAGCTTGATGTCCTGCCGTCTGTACATCTTTTCTTCTTTTTTACCGACTTCAAGAAAGAGGAGGTACTCAATTAGTTGTTTTTCTTTTTTTACACTTTACTGTCTATTTTCCTTTCTTAGTTTACTAAAGTTTACAGACAAATTGTCTGTACAGATTTTTATTCCTTTAAACAATCATTGATTTTTTCACATGTCCGATTTGTTTCACCAAAAATACTCTTTCCTCCCACCGTTTACCTACATACTTATATAATAGCAACAGGAATAATATCAAAGTTTATTGTCCTCTTTATAGCTGTCTTGACATGTTAGAGGTGACTTTTTATAGAATGTTTATTATCTGGTTTTAGGGAGAGTATCAAATCTTTTATAGATCTGCCTTGAAATGTTGCAAAAATGATACATGGGTGGATATCACTAAAAGAACAAAGGCAGCCAGCCATGCAATCTGGGGACCACACTTACAGTTCGCGTACATTCGTAAATTTACTGTCAAAAGATAGATCTCATGAGTTAGGGAGAAAGACTTAAATCAGTTTATTAGTAAGTATTAAAAAATATCAACTATAAAATTATGAAGAATAATTTCAAGCTCGTTAATTATAGGTCACACTGATAATTTTAATATCCACACAGATATTACCGACAATTTTTTTTAAAGAAACATTATTATAATATTCTTGATTACAATAATTGGTTAACAATATCTGAACTGATAGCATAAAGGTCACATGACATTGCCGATAAAATAAGGAGTTGTTTTTTTACCGAAACATAATTATAATTACAATTATTTGTTAACAATATCTAAAGTGATAGCATAAAGGTCACGTTCACAGATATAGATATACCTAGCACAGATATACAGAGTGTAAACAGACTCTTCACGAAGCCGCCAACCAAGCATTATGTACTTCAAACCAAGTAACTTTACCCAAAAATTTGCTGGAAAATGATTTTTTTCTTGGGGTAAAAATCACGTTTTACGGTAGAACTCAATGTAACGCATTCAAAACATTTTGCTGGTGAATGGATTGAATAGTACGGGAGTCGTAAAGGTGTCTTAAGTAAAAAAAAATACATTAGAAACATGTAAGTATTTAAAAAAAAAACTAATGAAAAAGTTGGAACTTCGAACCTCCATATCTCCGTAACTAGAAGGTACCCAGGTATGGTCTAGAGAACAAGTGCCTTTCGGCTTCGTTAAAAGTCTTTTTACACCCATTATACATTTAGCTCTATGTATATATCGGTGACCACATTGTTATCGCCCTTACCGCTCAGGACCCAAACATGTCAATCAATCATATTATGACGTTTTAATCAATTGTTTTTATTTATATACAGGATGTTTGTGTATCGTTTGAACGGGCAGAAAGGAATTATTAAAAAAAAAAAATGTCACTATCCACCACAGCTGGAGGCCACAGGAAATGTTTACAGAAAGTCGTGTGACTATCTACAAGTGGTGCCTAAGCCCTAAGGGAAACATTTTAAAAGGTTGTGTCTGCCCACATTAGGTGAACAGCGAGAATTATTTTAAAAAATTGTGATACTTTACAAGCTGATGGTGGACACCGGGAATGTTTGATTCAATTGATAATTCCTGATGACCACCACACAAAAAACGGCAAAAGATACACCAAACACTCTATATAATGATTACACACGATAAACAACCGCATCCTCTAATTATAAAAAAAATAACTTTTTTTTTATAATATATAAACTTAGGTCAAATTACACTTTATCATTCTAACCTTATAAGACATGAAAACAGCCGCAGATAATACTTGTACAATAATATTATTGACTAGGAATATATTTTTGTGCGTGGGGCCCACATCCGGCACATATCAAGAAAATGTCACTTCTGAAGCTGTATCGATAACGTCTCCCTAAGATAACTTTGATTAATTTGTTTACGCATTCCAAATAGAAATTGATATGAAGAGGTGAAGGGAATGTATTTTAAAAGCGTCTTTGATTAAAAAGAAATATCGTAACGTACGTCGTTTCTCAGTAGCAGCCACGGGGTCTGGATTTGTGCCTGGTTGATGGCACAAATCCAGCCAAATCAATCTGGCTCGCCCCCTAATACATGGGACTTAAATATAACTGGCGAAATGTGGGTGTACTATTAGGTACACCTCTGCCTAACCCTACAGGGATTACAGGCGTGATGTTATGTTATTTGTTGTTATAGCGGCAACAGAAATACACATTCTGTAAAAATTTCAACTGTCTACATATTGTTGTACCTATAACTGAACGGACGGACAGTGGAGGTTTAGTAATAGGCTCCCGTTGGTTATCCATCAGGTACTGAACGCTAAAAACCATAATTTACATGTCATATGTAAGTACTACGGATATTTAAAATCAAAAGAAATTTATTCAAATTAGTTTGATAATTTACTGTCTCGTTGGTCGATGGTTGCAAGCACGACTGCTGAGAATGAGTTCCTGCGTTCGATTCCCAGGTCGGGCAAAGTGTTATTGGATTTTTCAATTAGAAATTTCTCTGTAGCAAACTTTTTCTAATAATCTCACATCAAAATCAATCCTTAAAAAAAGAAAAAAAAACTAATAGCAAAAAGCGCTTAGAAATACACTTGACCTTCAACATTAACAGTGTCAAATGTCAACCTCTACTAAAAAAAGTTACAACGCCCGACTTCATACATATTGTATCTCGTCACATCAACAAAAGATACATAATTTCACATTACACTCGGGTAGTCGTATAAAAATAGCGTACGTCAACTGCCTTGCCAATTTTCTTGAAAGCGCGACGTATCTCGTCTGACATTTGTAAAAACGAGGTCACTATACAACACTTTGATAAGTATTGACCGGGTTAAATAGTTCTTGGGTGGAAAAACGACTTTTTTACCAAACGCGGTGGTGGAACACGAAAATGTTGTCAAGAGAGGCTATTAAACTGTATTTAAGTTAAAAGAGGAAATAGATAGTTTCTGGGCTACTTTTAACAGACAAACGTTAAATTGAACCAGCATTTGTATCACATAAATAAGTTAAAAAGTGGCATCATGGATTTGGGGAGTATTCCCATTTGAGCACCGATTTCTAGAGCACCAAAAATTTTCCCTTTTGAGCAAAGGGAATATCTTTAGTGCCTAAGCATTGGAGCTCTTGAAATCGGTGCTCAAATGGGAATACTCCGGTGTTGGGGTATCGTATTATCCAATTAAAGTTGTGGAGGTGAGATATGTAGGCGATGCATATGATATACTGGTATTTAGCTGCAAGCAGTTAAGACCAGGAGCCGATCCCAACATACTTGAGATAAAACTACGCAGACGATGATATTTGATTTGGTAATGATAACAAACTTAATCCCTCATACACACGGCGGCACATCAAGCCTTACATTTCCAGTATAACGAGGCCTCGCTTTGTATATATTTTCTGTACAACGAGAAATCCGCATAAACTGGTTTTGTATAGCTTGATCAGCCGCCTTGTGTACAAACATACAAGCGCGGTGATTTTTATCGCTTAATGATTCGTGTTGAAAAACTGAGATAAAGTACAAAAATTTGCTAAAGATCACCATCAATGTCACAAAGCATTCTGCAAACGACATTTGTGCCATTAACACAAAGTGTTCAGTCGATCGACTCGGAACCTAAGATTCAACGGAGAGAAATAGGTCATTATAGTGCAAGAAGTGGGTTGGAAATCGATTTTAAGTCGCAATGTAAGACGGAAACTTTGAGTGGTGCCTACACTGGAGAAGCATGCTTGGAATACTATGTAACAAGTTTAGGATACGATCGCTGTGGTCATCATTTTGGTGTCAAGTGTACCTGTGGTTTGTCAAATCAATAAGCTTCTTTATAATTATGCCCGCGGCTACGTCCGCGTGGTAATCACCCACGGGATCGTTTTACCAGGATTAAAAGTATCCTAAGTGCTAATCCTTGGTATTTAATATGTATGTTTATCTAAATAGGTATTGTATGCATTACGTATATCATATTGAATGTATTAGTTTAGTTTGGTTTATAAAATAAATTAATTTAATTTAAGTGTTTCTGCACGTAGCTATATCCTCTTCTGCAAATCTCGCAATTAAGGTAAGGTTTGCTGTAAGAAAACCCAATTCTGGGTTAAGCTCGCCGTTGTACATAAGCTTTATTCTAATTTTGTTTGTATATTTTTTTATTTTGTGTGCAATAAAGCTTAAGAATAAACTATCTGTGTGCGCAATTGCATTCAAATCCGTTCGGTAGTTGTTGCGTGGAGGAGTAACAAGCATCCATCCGTCTATCCTCACAAGCTTTGGCATTTATGATATTATGTAGGATTTCTGTTTGAGCGGGAGCTGCCTCGGCATCATATTGTTTCGTGTGTAATATCTCTTCTGTAATAATTTTTAAAATCCTGTTTTATGTGAATTAATAATAGTCTTTGATGATAGTTAAGTAAGTCAACGATTTGAAAGCATTTCTTGGAACCCTGATCAAGATTTGGTGTAGTTTATCAGGAAATAATAATAATCAAAGATAAAATCATACAACATTGTTAGGTAAGTACCCAAACTATTCAGATTTCCGGTAGTGAAAACGTAAATATCGACTTAGTAAGTCAGTTTCCAGGAAGTCCGTACGTAGACTAATAAATTATATTATCTCTAAATTGACATGACTATGAGTAACGTGTCCACCTTTCGAGCGGAAGGGAGTGTCAGACTTGTACTGAATAAAACCCATCCATGTTCCTTTCTTGCCCTTTGTGTTCTAGGGCCGCGGTATCTCTTTCGAACAGCCCGCAGCCCTGGCAGGCATCGGCCCTTGCGGGCCTCTCCCTGTAACGTGTCCACCTTACGCGAGCTCAAAATATAGACCAGACTTTCTACGACCTACCTCCGCAGAGTTTTGGAATTTTTCGGCCATATAGCGAGAAAAGATGGCAATAACCTCGAACAACTGATGGTTACCGGCAAGGTAGATGGTAAACGACCAAGAGGTCGCAGCCCTTTGCGATGGTCCGACCAGATAAGCACTTCTATCGATACAAAATTTCATGATGGTCTTCACTTGGCCAAGGATAGACAGAGATGGCGTAACATCGTCAAGAAAAAATGTTTTCAAGGGAGGATCACGACCCTCAGTAATGAGGAGCACGACTTGAGGAGGAGGAGGAGGATGAGTAAAATACTCACAATTATAAGTTGTCATTGCCTATATGACCGTGTTTAACTTCTTAAATACACTACAGATTTTAAAGTACGCTACGTTTTCGTTTAGAGTATTTATTCCTGCAAAATATATTAACCGACTAATAATAAAAGATGGAGGAGCTCGTGGCAAAATAATAACAGCTGCTCAGGTCAATTTTCAGGTTAAGCCGCGCTTGTCTAGGTTGCTCCGTGGATGGGTGACCACCCATTACGTACTAAGCCTCGGAAACCACATTAAGTCATTGGTCCCGGCTGTCATTTGTAGACCTTTGACAGTCTTTACAGATAGTCAGTGGCCCGAAAACCTGACAACCAGTCTTACCAATTATTATATAGTATTGTACCCAGTACCTACTACCTAGACTGTGTACAGGCAGTTGCTCCGTTTAAAATACTGGTATTCAGCTGCATCTGGTTAGACTGGAAGCCGACCCCAACATAGTTTGGAAAAGGCGAGGCAGATGATGATATAATAAAGAAATCTCGATGTAATTTAAGTCGTAAAAACTGTGTGAGCAAGGTCGGGTCCCTAGTACATTATATACCAGACATATCTAAAAATAACTTTAGCGAGAAATCAGTGTTAGGAGTAGCCCCAATCCCTTTTACCCGCAGTGCCTAAATTATTAACATCAGATAGACAACATTAGGGAGATAAGGATCCCTCAGGAAATGAAAAGCTAATTCATTCTTCATGTCTTCATTTGAAAGTTTTAATAGATCCGTGATCCAAGTTGAGTTCTAGATTTTTTTATGATAAAAAATAAGGACTTTTTGAGTTTTTAAACTATATTGAGCATTAGAATAACTAATAGCCTGCGGGACGGTTCGAAAGAGATACCGCGGATGGGTTTTAGTCAGTACAAGTCTGACACTCCCTTCCGCTCTGCCCAGAGCGGGAGAAGTCATTTGATGATTACCCAACCGTAAAAAAAAAAGTATAACTAGTACCTACTATAAATCTAAGAAATTATGATTTAAGGACTGGTGAACATCACCTCCTTGTTGGACAAGTGGTCGCAATAAATCGCGACTTCTGAGCATGAGGTCCTGGGTTCGATTGCCGGGTCGGGAAAATTGTTATTGGGTTTTTCTAGTACGATTTTCTCATTAGCAGCCACAGAGTCTGGATTTGTGTCCAGTTGAAGGTAATAGGCTCGACCCCTATTGCATGGGACTTAAACATAACTGGCGAAATGTGAGTGTAATATTAGTATACCTTTGCACTGCCTGCGGGAATTACAGGTATGATGTTTATGTGAACATCAAAATCAAGATAATGCATACACGATAAATTGATGCAAAAGAAGGTAGATTAATAATATGTACGGTGCTATTTGGAGGGATCAAATTAAAAAAGGTAACATCTTTTTAATTAACATTGATGTAATAAGGTTAGTAAATTTGAATTCTGGCTGTTGCCTGCAGCTTCGTCTAACCGCGTCGGAAGATGGCATGTCCGAAAATTAAAAAAGTCGAAGACAATATGCGACATTCGCCAACCCTCACCGGGCCCAACTCTTTTTTACAAAAAGGAGATCTTTTTTGAACTGAACTGTGTTCCAACCTTGAGAACTTTAAAGGCTCATAATGTTGTCTATTAAAACTTGGGGTTCATTCCTACAAAACTCAGAGTAACTAGGATAGGTACTTTTGTTTGAAGGACACAATTTGTGCAAAGTTTGTTTCCACGATAGGAACGCTACCTGACTTTCCAGTTTGTGCCTAAAATACATCGCTTCAGAGGAAAACTTGTTCCGCAAGTATTCGGTCACAGACAAAAGTACCTGTAGACCGCTGTAGTTATTTTGCTATAGTTTTATTGCTGGAATTCCAGCTATATTTATTACTAGAGGAGTAAAATGATCTTACTTTTTTTTGCAATATGCCGCCAGGTTAGTGTCTCGTCGTATGTAGATTAAAATAATATAATAATTGTTTATTTCTCACCACAAATATTATAGCGAACTGGAAGTACATAATCTAATATAAAAGGTAAATATTTGTAAAAGACTGGTGCTCGAAACAGGTCTAAAATATGGTACTTAGAAATGGCCTTAAGTGACATGACAAAAGAAATAGTCGTTAGATAAGGATGAACTTAGAAAAGGTACAGTCCATGCGTGTACTAGCATCAAGGTCGACACTAGTAATGGGAGAGTGCGGGGTATGGGGGGAAGGTCGGGCGCGGCGCACACCGCCCGCTTCCTCAGCCACCGATTCCTCGGAACTCGCGCGCGGACTGTAGTGATTTCTCCTAAAATCAAGAAATGGATTGGAATAGAGACTAGATAAAAATATCCGGGCATATCACAAAAAAATGGTATATTATTCTATGCCACCAGAGAATGAAAGAGAGAAACCTCAAAAAATTATTCTGATAAAATGCGTAGGAAAGGTACTGGTTTTAAACAGGTTATTCAAGTGAATATTCAGCTGCATCCGGTTAGACTGGAAGCCGACCCCAACATAGTTGGGAAAAGGCTAGGCAGATGATGATTCAAGTGAATAACCGTGGTGAGGATAAAACGTTAAAAGAAAGGTTTCTTTTAACGTTTTCTCCTGAGGAAAAGTGAAAAGAATATTCATTAATTTATTCCTGAACTGAGATTCTAGGTACGGAGTAATTGTTTTTAGATTCTGTGAAAACACAAAAGTAAATGAAAGAATGGTACGATTTATTTATACATTTTATTCCTGGAAGATATACAAGTTTTGCCACAAAAACCTTATAATTTTCGTAAAAATCATTTCTTGAAAACATACTTATATTCTTATTTTCAATATTTAAGTACCTCGTTGTTCAAATAGACACAAAGC
Organism: Lycophotia porphyrea; assembly: GCA_950005105.1. NCBI lineage: Eukaryota > Metazoa > Arthropoda > Insecta > Lepidoptera > Noctuidae > Lycophotia > Lycophotia porphyrea. The sequence goes on from OX465392.1 coordinate 3,038,571, forward strand.
GAGACTGAGACCTCAAGCCTTAGGTTCGATTCCCAGGTCGCGCAAAATTATATTAGGAATTTTGTTGCCATGCAAATGCCAGGTATGGGCGGGACAAGAAACCCACTTCTACGTTCTTTTTGAACGGCTCATCAGGGCCCAACAACAAAGCAGTGAAGAATATTAAGGTGATTTACCACCAAATGGGCACCATAGAAGATCCACGAAAAAGAAATACAGTTCTTCAATGCCAAAGATGCCAACAATATGGACACACCAAAAACTATTGTATGAAACCGTACCGTTGTGTCAAGTGCGCCGCTCACAAAACTTCAGAATGCCCGAAAGTGGATCGGAATACGCGTATCTTATTCTACAATCAGGTAACTTGAAAACATTTACAATTGTATAGGTATCAAGTAAAACCTTTCTTGTAATAGCTCTTTACGACAGCTTGTTAAAAATACGTTTCGTTTTCTCGCTCTCACACAGCTGACATAACGTGACCTGAATTATTTCAGCTCAATCTTTCTGGAACTTTGCAATTTATAAAGTGTTTTTATTGAATCATAATCTAAAGGTGTGTTGTGAACTTGTGAAATACACGTAACCTACGTTTATTTCACAAGTTCACAAACTAATGGTTCTTACACTTGAGAATGAAAATGTTTAGTTAATGAGTTTCTATTTTGACGTGACAACGTCTAATAAATCGATGAACGCCGGATGCATGCACGAAAAAGTGTCCCGTCCCGTTACGCTCATTGTACGCATGCGCCACTTTCGTAATGTCAGATATTTACAAGCCTAGATTATTATTTTAATCTACTGCTGGAGCTAGGAGGTTAGGTTGTATAGGTAATTTCTCTCTTCCACTTGATTTTATGACGTTGTCACGTTAAACTATCGTCCGTAAACCAACTTTACAGACAACCAATTTTTTTTTTATTAATTCGCGTTCTGGGTATTTACATATTAGAGAGATTTCCTGTCAGAATACCCAATTCTGGGTTTCATTCGTATATAAACTACGAGTATTATTAGACTGCAATTTCTATGATGTGGTTTTTCGTCTACAAAAAAAAATTAACTACGAGTCGTCTCTTTCAATGCTATAGCAGGAAACATATTTTTTAAATATAATTATCCAAACAATATAAAATAAATTCATATAAACATACTTATTTTCAAACTTATTATATAAGACATATTAGTGTGGTGGTTTCTCGTCTCCGGCTAGAGTAATATAATATCTTGGGACAACCAACACACCGCCATCTGATCCCAAACTAGACAGAGCCTGTACTATGGCAACCAGACAACTGATAAACATACTTATATATTTCTAAATACATACATATTATAGATAAATTATACACCCAGATACAGAACAAATAATCGTACTCATCGCACAAAGATTTGTCCTGTGTGGGAATCGAACCCACGACCTCCATCCTAGCAGTCAGGGTCTCTAACCACTAGACCAACAGGCCAATCAAACCTAACCGAGTACAACTCGATAGCAGATAAAATATTTTATTTCAACCGAGTAACCATCAAAATATCATGTCTCTTCATTTCAAACAACTAAAAACGTGAACAGAAAACCTTGCAAGTAATACAAGCACGTCAAACTTGTATAAGACGCAACGCTCGGCAATACTACAGCACGTCAACTTCTATAAAAGACGCTCGCTTGCCTCAGGGCAGTTCAAGTTAAGCTTTGCCGTTCCTGCTCAAAGGCTAAAAGGCTGAGCGTTTCGTACTATCGGATGACCGCGGCCTGTTCAGGTAAACCTACGAAGATAAAATAAAATTTATTTTGCGTTCAAGTTATAAAAATATTTTTTGGTGTTTGTATTTGTATATGATTATTGTAGCTCGTGGCTAAATAATAACAGCCGCTCGGGTCGATCTTAAGGTTAAGCCGTGCTTGCCTAGGTTGGTCTGTGGATGGGTGACCACCCATTACATACCGAGTTTCCTCCGTGCCTCGGAAAGCACGCTAAGCCGTTGGTCCCGGCTGTCATTTGTAGATCTTTGACAGTCGTTACAGGTAGTCAGTGGCCCAAAAAAGTCTGACAACCAGTCTAACCAAGGGGTATCGTATTACCCAGTACTAACTGAGTTGTGGAGGTCAGATAAGCAGTCGCTCCATGTAAAATACTGGTATTCAGCTGCAACCGGTTAGACTGGAAGCCGACCCCAACGTAGTTGGGAAAAGGCTAGGCAGATGATGATGATGATTGACTTCCTACTAACATTAGTTTTTAGTGTATCTACTTACTAATTAAATTATGGATCGTTGTGTCGGATACAAATAAATAAATAAAAAACAAACATGCCCAAACATGGCCGTGTGTTGCTGGTTTTGTTCACTCGTAAGAGATTTTGCTGCTTTTTGGGATAAGCTGGTATTGTTGTATTTGGGTAAATGTTGGTTCATTTAATACATAGTACATACGCACGGACACTTCTTTAACGTGGCGTTATTTTTGTTCAGTTAGTCTTTATTTCGGTCAAAACCATTGTGTTCTAACAAAGAAAAAACTATGTTAGTATACACGGCGGCACATAAACCTTTACATTTCCAGTATAACGTGGCCTTGCTTTGTATATATTTTCTGCACAATGAGAGATCCGCATAAATTGGTTTTTTATAGCTTGATCAGCCGTCGTGCGTACGAGGTTGACATTTGTAAATCACCCACTGTTTAACAAATGGATTATCCATTTTATCAACCGACTTCTCAAAAAGGAGGAGGTTATGTATACACACGGCCTAATGTTAATTAATACTCCTAATATTTTTATGATGCCGTTGGTGCGTAGAGCTGCGTCCATGCTAGGCAAATTCCGAGGCACGGAAGAAACTCGGTATTAAATGGGGTCACCGATCTACAGACTAGGCTAGGCAAGCGCGGCTTAACCTTGCGATTGATCCGAGCGGCTGTTATTATTTAGCCATGAGACCTTCCACGAGCTCTTTCTTCATTTCCTCTTTTACATACATACATAAACTCACGCCCTTTTCCCATGGGGGTAGTCAGAAACCACAGAACGCCACCTGCTACAATCCTTACATACTCCTTATGCCTCGTCCACGTTCATACATCTGGTCATACACGCACGCCGGTTGCGAGTACTACTCACCTGACCTCTCTGAAGAACCTCACCAATGAGGTTATGTCCAATGTACATTTCCTCTAATGTATTGATTAAAATGTTAATATTACTTAGTAGTTAGTAGTACTTAGAACAGCGGTGGCCCAGTGGTAGCGACCCCTACTTACGAACAGTAAATCGTGGGTTCGAACCCAGGCAGGCGCATGACTTTGTTTAATTTATTTCACCACCACTGCTCTCAAAAACGGTGAAGGTAAACATCGTGAGGAAACCGGCAAATTTGAAGACATATGACATCTACCAATCTGCACTGGGCCCGCGTGGTGGATTATAGCCATTCCCTCTCATAGAGAGGAACCCTGTGTCCCAGCAGTGGGAAGATTATAGGCTGATGATGATGATGATGCTTACTTAGTAAGTTATATCGCAAAGCCGAATTTAAGTACTTAAGTCTAAAGTAAAATTGGGTCATTAAAACATCTTTGCAATCTAGATGTACTCGCAATGCATTAATAATGTTCCAGTTAACTTTCATAGCTAAGCCAAATAGCTTGCAGTCTATAAGAGGATGTTCAAATACAGTGAATTTTAATAACTTGAATCTTAAAACTTTGGTAAGTAGGTAAACGTTGATGTGTAAATATACGTTGATTTCCTATGGAAATTGTATTTTTTTTTCACCAATTTATCATATAAAAACGTTTTTCAGGGTTCCGTACCCAAAGGATAAAACGGGACCCTATTACTAAGACTCCGTTGTCTGTCTGTCACAAGACTGTATCTCATGAACCGTGATAGCTAGATAGTTGAAATATTCACTGATGATGTATTTCTGTTACCGCTATAACAACAAATAATAAAAATATATAAAAAAAAATATATTTAATAACTAAAGGGGGCTCCCATACAAGAAACGTGTTTTTTTCGGTTTATGGTACGAAACCCTTCGTGCTCGAGTCCAACTCGCACTTGGCCAGTTATTTCAATCCGCGGCTTAGCGCCTTAGCGCTTTAGTCAGTACGAGTCGGACACTCCCTTCTGCACCGCCAAGAACGGGAGAAGTTATTTGATGATTTCCCAACCCAAAAAAAGCGCCTTATTTAGTGTCAGGGAAAATAATAATTAACTGTTGTTTTCCTAGTTGTTATTTACAACATAGTTAAAAACACTATTATAATACGAGATTATCCAGTCCCAAATATCAGATAATCCTACCATTAGAAAATAAAAAGAAAGTAGCTATTGAAAAACAAAACTGAAAACAGAAATTCATTCCAAAGTAACAAATTCAATATAGCCGAAAACCCACACAAAAAAAACGCTACAAACTTTACACGAACACAATTACTGTGACCACAATATCCGAGCACATTTTAAGGACATAAAATTAAATAGCACAAAAACCACTTTAGCGTATCAGTATTCAACACTCATAACACAAACGACTCCACTTTTCCCCGGCTTGGGCGAGCTAAAATGACAAGGCATGACTTTGCTCCGGCTGGCTAAGTAATTACATACACGTCATATGTGAGCGGAGCATATTCAGCGTTAGCGTAGTAGGGTCGCCATGCTGAATCATTTTTTGGAGACTGATTTCCATTGATTTTTCGTACGTGTGTTATTTTTTTTTTTTTTTTTTTGGTTTGCCTTAGATGCGCCGGATGTGAAATTTTGAAGCGGCGTAAGGTGGAGCATACTTACCGGTTTCTTCAAGAAACCAGTTTACTTAAACTTTGATGAGATCCAAATTATAATGATCGGGAAACAAAGAAGCCGGCAGTGAATTCCATAGACTGGCCGTTTGCACAATAAATATGGAAACAGCGCTATACATGATGATGTATGTGAGTTTGGTGTTTGTTTCACATGTTTTAGGTTTCCTAGGAGGTATAAATAAGCAATAGCTGGTTTTGGTAGATCATTTTGTTGCCGTATTATGTGGTTTGAAACTGTCCTTAAAAAAATATTTTGTTTTAATCTAAATCTGCTCTGACTGGCTAAGTACACATACACGTCATAATAAGTGAGCGGAGCATATTTAGCGTAAGCGTCACAATGTGTAACGGTTTTCGGGGACTGATTAAAACATATTTTTGCAAGTGTTAAAGTTTTGGATCAATAAGAAACTTGAAATAGCTCTAGTAGTAATAGTTAGTTTCATTAAATTATGTTTTACCATTAATAAGAATTTTGTGACTATCTCATTACATTTTTTGAACCTTCGTAGTAGCAGTATTTGGCATTAAGTCTATTTTATGTGCGGTGGTAAATCGTGCATAAAAGTGTAAATAAATAAAAAAAATAAAAGTTAATTTGCGTTTCTGTGAGATGAATTTAGAATAGTAGGCTTTATTCAGCTTTTATTTTGCAATAAACTTCTCGTAAATTGAATTCTCTCTTCTTTATGACTACCTAAAAAAGAAAAATAAACGTGAACATAAAACACTACCCAACTAAATCTGGATTAGTTTTACAAGGCCTGTGTTCACAATGGAATAACATTTCGTCTGAATTTTTGGCATTCTGACAACGTAGGGAACAAAAGCACTAACAAACTAATAACATCTACCTGCAGTAATTCTTGCTAGTCATACGCCTCTACATTTCAGGCCACTGATCTCAACCGCTATCGCAACTTAAATACATAAGTTATTAATTGATGCTGAATTGTTAGTGGAACTTTGTGTCAAACATGTTTGTTCCCTACTACTTTTAGCCATCAACACGCAACGACGAAGAACCTTCTGCACCTAATCCTGGAAATTCTTTTACTCCTCAAAATCATGGCCACCATATTTCACACATAATTCATCGGTTGTGAAAGCAAGAAGCTGACTTGTAAATAAATAATATAATGAAAAGCGCTCACTTCGTAACGGACTGATTAAATAATTGGATGTTACAGAAAATGTGGCTTTCATCTCGCGAATTATTTTATGTTTCATCTAAATATTATTATAAATAAACTTATTAATAAGTATGAGAGAAATGTGTGAGAGATTTACCGCACCTTGTATAATCGTTACTTTATTTAAATTATGTCATGGTGTTACTATACTTCTTTCATAAATATGTTTTTCTTTTTGTACATTGTCATCTTGTATTTATATTGATGTAATTTGTTGTGTCATTTAAATTTAATTGTGCTTTCGTGTGTTGTGCTATGTCTTTGTGTGCACTGAATAAATGTTCTATCTGTCTATCTATTTATTTTAACAAAAGCTTGTGTTAATATTCAATTCTTTTATGTTAGTCGGCTGCATATTAAAGTTACAATACCTACGTACAGTAGAAAAGAGCTGACCTAGCGTAGTAAGGAGGTTCAATAGTATAAGAGGTCAGCTTATTCTGGTTTCCTATACTATCATGCGGTTTACTGAAGTTACATAATATTTTACGAAACTTAAAATTCATAATTTCTTGTAATATTGTAATACCTTCTTCGTAACAGTTGTTTAATTCATTCATTTTCATCCCTTGTAAGCTGAGCCAAAAATTACTTCTACAGAATATTTTCTGGCATTATTGTATCTGTAAATCCTGTAATACGCCAAAACATTTTTATTTCTAACTCAATGTAATACTTTAGGGTACATTTTCGTTTGAACTTTTAATTAAAACGTCCTCTTCTATTTTGATTAATGCAGTAGAAGAGCTACCCTCAAAAAAAAATTGGTGCATTTTTTCCAATTCCACTCTGTATAATTCCTTTTTTTGCGGGTTGCACGTTTTCTAATTAAGTCAACTGAGTTCTCTTGTTAGTTTAACGATATAGGTACCTGCTGTTCGTTAATTACACTAAGCTCTACATAATATCACGCCTGTAATCCCCCACGGGTTAGGCAGAGATGTCCCATGTTCATGAGGTGGCACAAATCGAGACTCCGAGGCTGCTACTGATAAACTCCTGATGATAAAACCAAGTAGCGGTTTGCCTGACCTGAGAATTGAATCTAGGACCTCACGCTCAGCAGTCGTGCTTGAGACCACTGGTCCAACGAGGTTATACTTACTCTAATCACTTATTATTAATGACTACTGATCATCAATTGGTCAGTCAAAAGTGCGATTATATTGATGGAACATGAAACTGATACCTAACCTGTCATATTTAGTCCTAAGCTGTAATACTTTCAGTACTGTATGGTGTCGGACGTAAAGAATAGCACCATCCCATATCTTACCACTGTAAAGGTCGCCCAGAGGACACGGTGGAGCACACGGTGGAGGTCTGCCCGGCTTGGGCGGAGCACCGCCGTGTCCTCGTAGCGGCGATCGGCGGCGGCGACCAATCGCGTCCGGCCCTGGTCCATTCCATGGTCCGGAGCGAGAGGGAATGGGACGCCGTCACCCCCTTTAGCGAAGCAATCATGCTAGCGAAGGACGTGGCGGAACGTGAGAGGGAGAGAACCTCTCGTCCCAGCCGCCGCGGGAGACGCCTCGGGCGTCGGGGGTCACGTGGTGGCTTCCGGCCACCGTAGACGCGGACCTGTGGACGGTGAGTAATGGGCTAGCTCGCCGTCCGTCCGTTTTTTGACGACAGGCCGTGTTGACGGCGCGTTCGTGTTCCACGCGCGCCTCAAAGAGATGTCAGCAAATAGGAAGGGGCCCGCAAGGGCCGATGCCTGCCAGGGCTGCGGGCTGTTCGAAAGAGATACCGCGGCCCTGGAACACAAAGGGCAAGGAAGGAACATGGATGGGTTTTAGTCAGTACAAGTCTGACACTCCCTTCCGCTCTGCCCTGAGCGGGAGAAGTCATTTGATGATTTCCCATCCGTAAAAAAAAAAAAAAATATCCCATATCTTCCCGTGGGTGTCGTAAGAGAAGACTATGGGACTTACCAGAGAATGGGCAGCAGCGTTCTTTGTGCTTTTGTAATAACCGTACTGGGATCGCCAATCCGCCTGCCAAGCGTGCCGATTATGGTAAAACCCCCAAATTTGGGGGAGGCCTATATCCAGCAGTGGACGTCCTTCGGCTGAAATGATGATGATGATGATGTAATACTTTCTATAAACCCGTCAGTAATTTCCCATCTTGTCAACGTTTCGTGAATTCGTGATACAATAATATCTAAAAGATATTCTGAAAATAGCATACATAATTAAAAGTACCTGGATGACCAGGCTTTGCTCGTTTTTTTTTGACGTTTTCTAATAATGAATCCTAGCTAGATCGATTGTCGCCCCCGAAACCCCTGCATACTAGATTTCATGAAAATCGTTGGAGCCGTTTCCGAGATTCAGATTATATATATATATATATATATATAACCAACGATTTTTTTATATACATATATATATATATACAAGATTTAAAGGTATAAGATAAATTAGATAATAATACAACTACATAAGATTAAGCACATAATTTGACACGTGTCAGAAATGTCATTAATCTTAATATAGCCCCGAATCTGTGATCCCTAATAAATAATCGACGTCAACAAAATAATAAAGAATTCAGCGACAAATTATGTAACATCTTCCTCCGCCGACGCTTCTAATGGTACTTTGTAGATGACAAGGATCTATCTACTTAGATATAATATAATCATTCTGTTTACTGAAGCTGGGCTGCCGTTGAGCTCGTTTGGATTAAGGTAACTTCCATTCTTGGCAATAAATTAAACAAAGATAAATTTTATATTGCCAAGTTGGTCTAGTGGTCGGAAGCGCGACTGCTGAGCATGAGGTCCTGGGTTCGAATCTCAGGTAGGGCAAAGAGTTATTAGGTATTCCCAGTATTTCCCAGTAGCAGCCACGGAGCTTGTTTTTAATTTGAGCCCGGTGGATGGCAATATTCTCAAACATAAACTCAAAGCATTTATTTCAATTAGACCATTACAGGCGCTTTTGAATGTCAGAAAAACAAAGAAGGCTAAGCTACAGCCACAGACACAAGGCATAATAACTTGTAAAAGTACTGTAGTTGTCCATTCCAAAGCGTAGATCTCTATGGAGAAGAATGGGCAAGAAACTCCATAGACACTCTTTTTAATCAAAATATTGTTACAAAATTTTGGTTACATCTTTCATGTTGAAATTATACGTATATATGCACGTAAAAAACACGAATGTCCAGAGTAAAAAATTATATCAACAATTTAAAAACAAATTAAGTAGTTAAAATAAAGTCTTTCATCACCTGATTGATACACTGGTCTCGCAGTACATTTACAGAAGTTTAAAAAAAAATCAAGAGCATGTGCAAAAGCAAAGTTAATTGAAGTTGAGGGGGTATTATCTGAAATCTTAATATTTTGTGTTCTAACGATTTTTTAGAAGAGATGCGATTATAATAATATGCTAAGTGCATTTGATATACTAACTATGGTCGTAACGTTAATGTTAGTACTACATTAAGTGTCTTTTAAAGCAGCTACTCTCATAAACGCTATCATTGAAACCTAAAATCAATATCTAAGAACAAGAAGTTTCGATACTCAACTAAGCTATCAAACTAAGACTTCCTACTTAACAGTCTAAACGCGAGAATAAGGAACATATAAACCTGCAATCTTGGAAACTAGTATGTTACATTCGGCTTTGAGCATTCCCTAAGCATCTGTTTCTCACAGCTGAAGTTCTATCTCTTGGGAAAAGGCAACATTCAAAGTAGGAAAGCTTGATACATTATTAATATCTCTAGCCTTCTGAACTGAGCTAAGCGTTCGAATCGGTTGACCACGAGAATTCAACAGTTCTGAATTTCAAAATTCGGGTATTTTCGGTAATATTCGAGTCTTCGTTCAGGTATTGTATCTCAATTGTTTCGTTTTGTGAGTCCGTACTGTAGGTTGTATTATAAATTTGTAGGTCAATTGGTGTACTAGATATTGGTTTCGATACAGACTGCAAAAGAGTTTTTTATTGATGAATTTAGAATGGATTGATGTGGGACCAATTAGGGCGATGAGTATTGAGTGCTTGTATTTGGGTTTTAAATTGAAGCTCTGAATTAGGATATCCTGTGTAATAAATCAGAACCGATCCGTACAAAAATAAATACGCACGGTTAATTTGAGCAGCAAATATGAATACTATCTACTCCGTGGGACTGAAAATGGGTCTATAAATATGTCACAGAAGTATTTTTTCATGTTCACACCACAAAAAAAATGAACATACTACGTTTGCATACCAATGTCATAAAAGGTTAAACAAATTGTAACGAACAGGAGTTACAAATCATTATGCCTAGTGACGTCATCCGTTCACGTCACCCCGCGTACACTGCGGTGCAAAAAAACAACTCCAACAAATGATAACACAGGGAACAATGGAAAACAAACATCAATAACTGGGAGCCACTCTGTTACTCTGTTTAAACTCTAATAGCTTTTGATACTCAATTATTTTGGGATTATTTGTACGTCAAAATGTATATTTGTAAAGGGATTTTGTGTGTGGATTTAGTTCTAAATCCGGAAATGTTAGAATAACGGTGTTGGTGTTCAGTGTTTATATCTAAAAGCAATTTTTCGCTTACATTTTTTTTTTTTTTTTTTCTCTAATAATAATAATAATAATAATATATCATTTATTTCAGGTAACAAAGACCCATAACATAAATACCTTACAGACTAGCATACATAATTATAACAACCAGAAATTATAAACTATTGTACACGAAGTGACGGTGTCGTGTTGCACTGCGTGGTGTCGCGTAGCCTTCCGCGGAAACGCCGATACATGACACCCTTCGGCCAAAACTCTTCCTTGAGGAAGGTCTCAATATGAACAGTCGGAACTCGCACCACGAACGACTTGAAATTCGTGTTGTGGCGCGAACGCAACTCCTCAACCCTCAAGGTCCAGCTGGTCTTCGCTCGGAGATACTCCACGAACTCCTCAACCTTCTTCTAATGGTTCACTCGTTTCGAGTTTCAACAGGTTATTTAGTTATGAAATTTTTACACAGTGCAGGAGAACTAGGTAGAGCGATAGCGAAAATTATGATTTAACATAATATTAAGTTACTTCAGTTTGCCTATTCTATGTATCCATGTTATCAGCTTATCATTCATTCTCGGAGTTTAGAACTTTAAACCTTTACCTCGATGACTACTGGATTTGGCTTTTACTTTGATGTTGTACGAATTTAAGTATAGTAACCAAACATTGTGCCATACTTTTAACTTCTTGAACATTATACTTAAAATCATTCACATTTTTGTCTGAATCTACGCCAAAATAGTTTTTTACGTGATTGAGTATCTAAAAAAGGAAGACAATGGTGCTAATTCCCTTGTTCGCAAACTAAATTTAAGTTGAGTGCATCTTTTTCTTTCTGTTTCATTATGAAAAGGACAGAAGATAAATATTAGTTTAGTCCTGTCAAATTAGTCAGCACCTGACGTAATTTGATGTAATTTTAGTAGTCAACTTTTTAATCACGTCTAAACTTGTGTCAGGCGCTGGTAATTTGGCAGGACTACACTAAAATTTGTCTTCTGTCCTTTTCTTAATGAAATAGAAAGAAAAAGATGAACTGATTTTAAATTTGGTTTAGTTTGTAAACAAGGGAATCGGTACCATTTTATAAATCTTCCGGGAGCCGATTTTGCCCCACAACCCCAAATGAAATTGCTATAATTAAAAGTTTATCAAAGAAAATAAATAATTATATTAATAATAAGAAAGTTCACAATTAAATACTGTGACCTTTAGAAAATAACTTTTAAATTGATCAAGTAAAATTTCAGTCAAGTTAACAGTAATATTCAAACAGCAGGTATTAAAAGTCAATGTCACAAATTAAGTTCACAAGTTTTCTGTCCGTACCTACTTAATAACTTAATTTTAATTGCTTTGATTACTCAAAGGTTTGTTTTCTTTTGAGTTGTTGTTGTTGTTGTTGTTGTTGTGTTATTATAACAATACAACAAAATCCATCGAAAATACCTTTTTTGAAAAAAGACCGTCCGTCAATCAATCCTGAGAAAAATTGAGTCCTAAATTATTGGCTCTGCCTATAAATTTTTTAATTTGCATATATTTTTTTAATTAGGTAATACATTACTCGGAACCATTGGGTCCCGATTCTTTCCAAGGCTTACGCGGGGTCAAAACACAGAAGCTCCTTACACAACTTCCAATTAAATATGAATACATAATTTATTGCATTGGCAATGTACTACCGAGTTCACTGACTGTGACTGACCCTTATGCTCAAAAAAATAAGGTTGAAAATGATGATCGACCGTCAGTGACCTCAGTACCTATATACAATGCTACAGCTTTACCGACTGTACATAATTCTCAGATAATCATCACCTGCCTAGCCTTTTCCCAACTATGTTGGGGTCGGCTTCCAGTCTAACCGGATGCAGCTGAATACCAGTATTTTACATGGAGCGACTGCCTATCTGACCTTCACAACCCAGTTAGTACTGGGTAATACGATACCCCTTGGTAAGACTGGTTGTCAGACTTTATGGGCTACTGACTACGTAACGACTATCAAAGATCTACAAATGACAGCCGGGACCAACGGCTTAACGTGCTTTCCAAGGCACGGAGGAAACTCGGTATGTAATGGGTGGTCCCATCCACGAACCAACCTAGGCAAGCACGGCTTAACCTAAAGATCGACCCGAGCGTCTGTTATTATTTAGCCACGAGCTTCTCAGAATTCTCAGACTATACCGAACACTTATTTATTAAGACCTAATAGGCATCCCACTGTGATGCCATAATAGTCTTTATTATCGTGGAAAATAAAACAAGGTGTCTTACGACGGATGTTTATACTCCTACACAGTACAAGACAACTGTGAGATATGTCATGTCACGTTGGTTAAACAATTTGTCACTATTTGGACCAATTTAATATCTGAACCGTGTCTTGTAGTAAGGCTGCGTTTGCACCAAACGTATTTAATCGACCGGCGATTATGAGCATCAGCTTTTTTAGGGTTCCACACCCAAAGGATAAAACGGGACTTATTACTAAGACTCCGCTGTCCGTACGTCTGTCTGTCTCTCTCTCTGTCTGTCTGACCGTCTGTCACCAGGCTGTATCTCATGAAACGTGTCAGTTGAAATTTTCACAGATGATGTATTTCTGTTGCAGCTATAACAACAAATGCTAAAAATGGAATAAAATAAATATTTAAGGGGGGCTCCCATACGAGAGACATGATTTTTTTTGCCATTTTTATTGATAATGGACTCGCCCACGAAGGGTTCCGCTTCGTGCGCGAGTCCAACTCGCACTTGGTCGGTTTTTTTTAAATATTTGTGAAGCTAGAGTAGTGGCTCACCTGGTGCTAGAGTTTGTATACCGCCCTCCCTGGCCGCTGACTTAGCTTTTCATGCCGTCGAGAAGTATTAGTGATCAGCTTATATAACTCTCAACGTTGGGGTATAGGCCTGCTCTCTATGAGAGTTTGTAATCCACCAGAACGGCCCAGTACGGGTTAGGTTAGGTTGATGTTACATGTCCTCAAATTTTTGGTTCTAGAAATTGTGTTTCTTTTTACTTTTTTTTGTATCATTTTGAGAGCAGCCTGTAATACTGAAATAAATTACACCTAGTGACCCGCCTGTTTGGTTTCTAACCTACAAATGGGACTAGGCATTTACAACACCTATAAAACGCCAGTTGCCGAACTTGACGTTCCAGTTGACGACTGATATTGAGTTTTCATACATTTTGACCACGATCGTTTTGTTATATAGTCACACGGTGGTTTAATGTGAACGCAGTCTAAGTGGAGCGCTGCCGACGCGTCCGCTTGCGGTGTGCGGTCTTGGGTTCGATTTCCGCATGAGACTAATGTTTGCAGGTATTCCAGATATAGGGCCTGGAGTTTTAGTGTTATGATATTTATTACTTTGTGTAACAAGAATGGATAAAGTAAGAAATTAGTATATTAGAGGAAGTTTGAAAGTGGCGCCTGTTACAGAAAAATTGAAAGGAAGTCGTTTAATGTGTAATGAGGAGGCATGAAACGCATGTGACTAAAAGAGTGATGGACATGAATGTTGATGGATGGAGCGGGAGAGGCAGGTCAAACAAAAAAATGTATGGAATGTGTGAAGACTAATATGAAAGAGAAAGGAGTAAATGTAAATTGAAAATTTCTGCTATCAGAAATGATTCTTTTTGAATTATTTTCTTTTTGAATATATTCATATTTGATAAACTGATGCTTTAACAGAAAAAATCAAATGAAATTTAAACGAATTACTAAACCCATCCTGAATTGTTTTACTTCCATCTGCTCAAAATGTTTGTGTAATATTTTCTGACTAGATTTTTAACACCACAAACAACCTAATTTGCTGAACAAACTTTAAAATTTTAAACGACACGAATAACTACACAAAACGATTAATTTATTTAACAACTTGCCAGTATAAAACAAAAGTACCCTTCAAAAGAAAAATGGAGATTAATGACCAAAGAACTTAGTACCTAGCTTTTCATTTTCAAATATTTAAACACATTGACAACACGACAGCCACAATAAACGTGTCACTTTGTAATCGATAATCGATAAACACCGGTTACATTTTGTGTAATTTATCACTGTGTGACGTGTTGGGCTATATTTGGTGATTAGCACCCCTAATGGCACCAAATATAAATGTGTGTATACTTTATTGTTCACCGATGTGTTTTTCACATGAGTTTCCCGTTATCATGTCAGCTGTCAGCTGTCGAACTGACGGGTGTTAGTAATTTGTCAGAAGTGAATTTTTTGACAAATAACATGAAACGCCTGTATTTCCCTGAAGGGTTAGGCAGAGGTGTACGTATACAGCACACATATTTCGTCAGTTATGTTCAAGTTTCATGTATTGGGGGCGACCCTATTGCCATCAGCCGGGTACAAATTGTTGCTCTGGGGCTGTTGCTGAGAAATTAAGTTTATTCAAAATAATAAGAAGACACTCAATTAATTACAAACAAACCGTTAAATCTATTAGTAGATGGTTCATCAGGCTGCTCCTTAGAAATTCCTGACGGAAAACGCAATAACGCTTTTCCCGACCTAGGAATCGAATTTACTCACGATTAGCTGTCAAATAACATAACATCACGCCTTTAATCCTCGAAAGGTTAGGTAGAGGTGTACCTAATAGTATACCCACATTTCGCCATTTATGTTTAAGTCCCATGTAATAGGGGACGACCCTATTGCCATCAACCGGGTTGGTCCAGACTCCGTGGTTACTCCATAACACTTTGCCCGACCTGGAAATCGAACCCAGGACCTCATACTTAGCAGTCGCCCTTGCGAGCACTAGACCAACGAGGCAGTCAGTAGATGACAAATAGTAAAATAAATTATAATTGAGTACAGATCAAAACGGTGAAGGAAAACATTGTGAGGAAACCGGCATGTCCTAGAACCAAAAATTCAAAGACATGTGACATCTACCAATCCGCACTGGGCCCGCGTGGTGGATTTAGCCCATTCCCTCTCATAGAGAGGAGGCCTGTGTCCCAGCAGTGGGAACATTAAAAGGCTGATGATGAATGATGATGAGTACAGATGGCAGATAATATATCTTTGGAGCCAATACTTTTACTTTTTATTGTTTCTTAATGTATGTGAGTAACAATTTAATTTTATGGGTATTTGTGCAAAAAAAAAGGCTTTAAATAAGTATGTGTTTGTTTATGTTTTCAAGCGTATGGCACTCGTGGGCTGCAGCTGAAAATCAGCGTCAGGTGGTACACTTGTGTTGAACTGGCATTATGCTGAGCTGAGGCCCTTTTGGCATTATTAATATTGTTTCTTTATTTATTTTGTTTATTTTTAAAGGTGTTATTAATGCCAAACAAAACAATTTTCTTTTTTTTTTTTTCAATAACCGTCCAGTTCTGTTGGTAGGTAACACAAAGTGGGTCACTGGCTGTTCCCCTATTCGAGGTTCCATTTGACTTATTTTGTCAGTGGCAGGCGACCAGTTGGCCGGAATGTCATGTGCGTTGTCGTACGTTCGGTTTTTGTCGATAAAAAAACATAACCCTTTCTTCGCAGTTCAGTAAATATCGGATTTCAGTGTGTTTTATTTATAAGTTTTTTTACAGTACCGTAAACGGTTGAATTGTCTTGAATAAGTATTGTTGGATACAATTTATTGTCAGATGAAATGAAATTGTTCCGAAGTAAGAAGAAGGAATATCATGTTCCAGGGCTGCGGGACTGATCGAAAGAGATACCGCGGCCCTGGAACACAAAAGGCAAGGAAGGAACATCGATGAGTTTTAGTCAGTACAAGTCTGACACTCCTTTTCGCTCTGCCCGGAGCGGGAGAAGTCATTTGATGATTTCCAATCCGAAAAAAAAAAGGGATATCGTATTGGCGCATAAACAAATGTTAGAGCTTGTTATGTACGTTTTGAAGATAGAACAACTTTGACATGGGTTAATTTTGTAAGCTTAGTTGGTTGCCATCCAAAATCCTGCAATAGAAAAAGAGCCAGTACCTACATCCGATCACTGACACCATCCAACCATTCGATACTAAAAAAGTACTTTCGGCGCGAAATAAAATGACCAAAAAAAACAGAAACAAAGCGAGCACATAAAACTTTTACCGGGCAACGGCCGGAACAGAGTTGGACCCGGATCGGACCCGGGTCCATCGAGGCGTTAACGCCGGCACAACATGCCGGATGCCGGTGTCCGGTACGACATTAAAAACGGTGGTCACGTTATCTCTGGTGATTTTTTTCGGACAGATCCAGTAACCCTTTTTTACTTTTGTTATCTGTGTGGGTTATAAAGGGTTGTTTTATATGTGTGTATATAATTGTAGTTTGCATGTGGTTTGGGGTAGCATCTCTAATAGTTTAAAAAATATTTTATGGACTTGAATATATCCCTACCTAGTGCAAGGCAAAACGGCTTCTCATCATTTTTTTTAAATCAGAAGTACCAATTTGAAATCTTGGCCTGGCTAATTGGGACAACGGCAGCGACTGCCGCGAAAGAAATTGCTTACGGCTTGCTACAAGCCACCGCGATGCGATCATGAAACGTGAGGGAAACACACGCGTCCCTTGACACTAGTCAAATTGCTTGAGGTTGTGCACGGGGTGTCTATGACGTTAAAAAGCTGAGAAAAAGAAAGAAAAAAAGAAAAAGTATTTATTAGCCCGCAGGATAAAATACACAAAAAGAAAATGGTTTTAAAATTAGCAATGCAGTAAAATTATATTAAAAGTAAACATAAAAAAAAAATGAAATTTGTTTTGTGTGTTTGGTTGTCTGAGCGCACAATCAGTTTCAAAATTCTCAACTATTACACATTCATTATTTTTACATGACAATTTTCTAAATATTATTGCAAAACGACGAGGCTAATAAAACCTAGTATGACATTTCAGCAATAATTTCCATTGCAATTTGTATGTATATTTTTTAATATGTGTGCAATAAAGAATAAGAATAATAATAATTTCTGGTTCAAACCCACTTTTATTCCTGACACAAGATGACACGACTGCTGCATCTGCATATAATGCGGTTTTGTTACAATCTCAATTTACCCGAAAACCCCGTGTCAGCTCGTAAACGACGCTGGACATAGCTCTGTATAAACTAATGCATCAGATGTTATGTAGCTTCAATTCAGTGTTAGGTTATATATCGACGCCTCACGCATCACACTTGTAATCCCCTAAGGGTTTGGTAGAGGTGTACCCTGTCGTACGCCCATATTTCGGCAGTTATAATTAAGTCCAATATATTAGAGGGTGAACCTAGTTTAGTTTAGTTTAGTTTATTTATTTATAGTTGTCAAAAATTACAGGTCAGATTTAAAAAAAAATAAAAATAAAAAACTCAAAACATTAAAAAGAGCATCAAATACAAAATAATCCAAAAATCATCATAATCAAAAAATCCAAATCTTAATTAAAAAGTTAATAATAATTACAAACAGCAAATAAACGGAACAATAAAAACACATCAACACAATAATCATATCAAATTACCTAAACCATTCTTTTAGGTCATATAATGCCTGGGCGCTTAGCCATTCTTTTAGTTTAGATTTAAAGGCATTGTCAGACTTTGTGCTCAAAATATTGTCCGGTAGCCGGTTGTATACCGATGGACCCATAACATGAATTAACTTTCCAGATTTAGATTGGGTGTGTGGGCAGCCAGCTAATTTGTTTCTACCACGAGTACAGTAATAATGTCCATCTCCGCGTGTGTCCTATTGCGATAATAACCTTCTATGGATATATGACTAACAGAATCGTCACGACTATCTTCTTTATTAACACAAAGACCATTATTATGAATCAAGCTTCCACCGTGGCCGTGGATAGCCATAAAGTACGTCAGATGCACCCTAAACTGAATCTTCAATCGGCACATTTAGCATCGCCACAGATTCGACAAGGGTATTTTAAATAAGTACGCTATGAATCGAGATTGGAAGTCAGATAGGAAGCATTATTTTGACTAAGTACATAATATACCATCACATAACATCACGCCTGTAATCCCCGTAGGGTTAGGCAGAGGTGTACCTAATAGTACTCCCACATTTTGCCAGTTATGTTTAAGTCCCATGTAATAGGGGGCTACCCTATTGCCATCAACCGGGCACAAATCCAGACTCCGTGGCTGCTACTGAGAAATTCCTGATAGAAAAACCCAATAGCACTTTGTCCGACCTGGGAATCGAACCATCATGCTCAGCAGTCGCGCTTTTGACTACTCAACCAACGAGGCAATTTGACTAGGTACTGTTGCTTATTGTCTCGACGCTATCCCTAAGTAACTATTACAAACAATACAAAAGTGGCCTACTCTGCATCGCAAGACATACAAAACAGAAACAATATAATGTACACAATTACTCAAATATACATTATACATGTCACATCCCAGAATATGAGTCAGCTTTTATCAGGAGGAACGTTCTATTATTCAACAGAGGCTGTTTGACGCAGATGTCGGAGACATATAAAAATTCACGTGTCATGGCAATATGTGCTTTATTCCAAATGCGACACCTATCGCAATGGTTATTCTGGATGAAGAATGCAATTGCAGTTCGGGAAAGATCGGAGTTATTCGTGCATTGTGATCCGGGAAATGCAATGGTTGGACTGAAATTAGGTCATTTTGATTGTTTGTCGTTGACTTTTATACACGAGATTTGTAGAAGACTTAGAAGATGCGTAGATTTACCCTTTTTCCCGGTCCTAATTCTGGTAATAAAAGCACGCTAGGCGTGCGTTTAAAACGTAACGAAAGGAGAAATTGCCACTTGACTTACCAATTTGGTGAAAGCAGTATTGTGGCTATGACTAACACAAAGTACAGTTAGCAGAGCTTGGATCAATACTTCTACCATAGCCATATTCTTGCATGCTGCATCAGCAAAGGTACATAGCAAACTTTTAATATTCTTTTTAAAAATTCAGCAGAAGTCTGCATCATACCACTTCTGGCCAAAGACCCTTAACTTCCAGTTCTTTTAATCCGGGGCTAATATGGAACACTAATCGTAGGGCCCAATTTCATATTCATCACATCACAGGATAGAGAACCTAATAGCTACCAAACCCCCACAAAATACGAACGACATTACCGTCTCATTTAATATAACTAAACTTAAAATATCCAGCGATATGTAAAGTGACCGTACTTGGTATAAGTGGGCCCTGTACGGCATTATAATAACATATTTTATGGACCGGCCATCTTGCTTCTGACATTAATGACTGTTGCCGTAAAATATGGAGCATTTTCAATCCTGACATAGAAAATTTTGGGAGGTTAATTTGGAGTGCAATATTTTAAAGTATGCAAATTAGTTGATGTAGATGGTGGATTTGAAGATAAGTGAGTTTACCATGGAAGGTTATGGGTTATGATAATCCAGGTCAGGTATTACCTTCTTGCAGAGCCAGGGTCCTGTTCTCATATGTAGAAGATCGGAAGGTATTGGTCACCTCGTTTATTTAATCTTTCAGTGCTCTCAGACTTAAATACGGGAACCCTTGGGGATGGACTCCGCCTAACGAATCCAGTCCATGTTGTTTGTTGTGGAAGCTACCAATTTAATATTGTCTTTTAGTACATGACAGTTTTTGCACCATAAACTTGGTGATTATGTAAGGGATATTCAACCTTTGGTTTTGTTTAAAAGTCTTCAAAAGGCTTAATAAATCCAAAGTACAACATGAAAATACAATTTCATGGCCAAAGTTTTATATCAAACAGACAGTCTTGATGGAATTTCCTATCTAACAAATGAACCCTCGCTTTACAATATCAGTTTAAGTTAAAAGCTTCGAACATTCTTTACATCGAGAAACCAATACCATTTGTACAAATCGTTCCACCTACTTTACTGTAGTACGTACAAAATGATACATAACAATTGAGTATTGCCGCAAAGTAACAAATTGCAGAAGGTTTGCGATATTGCAAGAGTCTTACACTGGTCTCTTGGAAAACCAAATGATGAATATCGTGATGATTATTTTATTAAATTAGGTGGCAATGCTTTCTAAAGAGTGCGTCGCGAAGAGGGTTAGATACTTTTTAAAAAGGTTAATTAATCCGATACAGCAACTGCAGATGAAAATCGTATACAATTTTTATTTTTTTACTTTGGCCCACACTAGTACTTTCTCCTGCGGTTACAAACATTTAAATTCACAAACACAAACAGCCAGACCCGGAACTACTTACTACCTGTAGGCCATATAAATATTTGTTACGCGCGGGAATCGAATCCGTGACGCGCAGCTGCCAATCGCTCAGCCACTGCGCCAACCGCGCCGTCAAATACTGTCATTCTTTCATTTTTGAAGTTATACTTCTTATGGCGCGTTAGGGAAAAATGATGAGAGTAATTTTTTACGATGCGCGCGCACACCGACACCTAAATTTAACAGTATGAAGTTAGCTAGTCAACATACACCCTGAAGTTAGCTTAATGTCAGATATTGACAAGCCTAGGTTTTTTGAAGTTATACTTCTTATGGCGCGTTAGGGAAAAATGATGAGAGTAATTTTTTACGATGCGCGCGCACACCGACACCTAAATTTAACAGCATGAAGTTAGCTAGTCAACATACACCCTGAAGTTAGCTTAGTGTCAGATATTGACAAGCCTAGGTTTTTTATTTTTAATCTACTGCTGGCTGAGATAAGGCGACAGTATTTTTTTAAAAAAGAAGTATAACTTCTAACGCGTGTACATAAGTACACACACACACTTTTTTTTTATTTTCTGTTTGCTCTCTTATCGTACAATATCAAGAATAGATCTTCTTTTGTCCTATCTTTTTTATGGCCCTACCTTTAGATAGCTCGTGTGGTATTCAGGGTCAATTGAGTAGGGACGACAGGGCTATTGACCTTGGCCACTGGCCGTTGTCTTTATAATGCCTACTTTTGGTACCCTGAAAAATTCCACGGCCAATTTTATGAACGAAAACACGCTGTTTAGTAGGTTTATTTTTTATAATTGGCTGGTTTATACAAGATACAAGCTAGTTTCAATTCAAACTGTGGAATATGAAGATTAATTACCGTTTGTCTGAAACTGACAATGTTTAGTTAGGTTTTTCGTTTTTTCTTTTTTTAAATGATAATACAAATATATTTTTTTTAAACACTTTGAATCCATAGGTGGCTGCCGCTGTTTAAGGATTATAATTTGTGATTTTAAAGCAATGTCCTTAAAGTGCAGTTTATCGTCGCGTGTCACGTAGTATTTTTATCTTTAATAATCTTAAAAGTATTGGAAAGGTCAAGACACTGCCCTATGTCAATAAAAAGTACTTTTTCGTGTATCTTGTCAATCAGTCACAAAATAAAGAGACCGGCCTTCGTCTCTTCATAACGGCACGAAAAGATTCTCTTGACAACTATGCCTATAACTTTTTATTAGGTATGTCATCTTGTTACTGGGGGGCTTAATTGGAAGAGTAAGTCATCATCATCATCATCAGCCTTTTTTAATGTTCCCACTGCCGGGACAAAGGCCTCCTCTCTATGAGAGGGGATGATCTTATAAGTTGCGTGTCTGAAAATAGTATCAATACGGATCATTAATAATATGAAAAATAAAACTTTTTTTTTGGCGGCACTGTTGGCACAGTGGCTGAGCGATTAACTGCTGCGCTGCGAGTCAAGGGTTCGATACCCGCACGGAACAAATATTTATATGGCCTACAGATAGTTGTTCCGGGTCTGGCTGTTTGTGTATGTGAGTTTAAATGTTTGTGAACGCACCCACGATACAGGAGATTTTACTAGTGTGGCGCTACGTTTTTTTTTTTTAAAAAGCCAGTCTGCGGATTGTGAGCAATTTTATAAAACGATGATTTCAAATAAAACATGCATAAAACATCAAATAATATAACTTAACATATATAACATCAGGCCTGTACTCCTAATTCCTGAAAGTTTTGGCAAAGGTGTACTTAAAAATAATAAACTAACAAAATAAGGCACGGATACGACATTTCCCATTCAATGTAAATTGAAGTTCGACATCAATCAATTATAACATCGATTCCCAGAAAACAACAAACTGAAACACAAGAACTTAGAACCTACAATTGGCGCTTCATTTATTCAGCAGTAATACGATATTAAATACAATATGGCTGCGGTTAACCGCTATATTCGTTCAATTTTACGTACATTTACCAGTTAATAGTAAAGAAAACCTTCGAGGTATTTAATAATAAATTTTGTGTGAAATAACAGTTATCAGCACCAGCCTTGTTGATAATGAATGGTTGTCGACAAATTGATAGGTAACGTAGGTGACTGACGCACAAATACTTGATTATTTAACAGCTTTATGGGAAATAAAAAGTTTCAGGTTTATTGTTTTGATATGTCATCGACCTTTTTTTTTTTTATAAAAACGTTGCCCCACACTAGGAATTTCTACCTTCTACGTATTGCACCTACCTATTTTACCTTTTGGCTACCTTTTTTTTTTCGGATGGGAAATCATCAAATGACTTCTCCCGCTCTGGGCAGAGCGGAACGGAGTGTCAGACTTGTACTGACTAAAACCCACCCATGTTCCTTCCTTGCCCTTTTTATTCTAGGGCCGCGGTATCTCTTTCGAACAGTCCCGCAGCCCTACCTTTTGGCTACATTACTGGCGATTCTTTGTTTCAAAAAAAGACTTTTACGCTCGATAGATTGGCGATGGCGCGTGTATTACCAGTTAATTATATGAACATGAACGATGCCAAGTAAGTAATTAGTTTACTTTATCGATTCAAGTGACGGCCATTCAAAATAAATTACTCAGAAAGTATCTATTTCCTGAAACTGGTTCCGTAGGTTCTATCTTCGTTTCGGACCAACCAAAATGATAGATCTGAACCAAAATCGGTCCAATTATTTCGTCCGCGATCGATTCTACCGAAATCTGAGAATAGGGGCATACATTTTAAGGAGTGACCTCAAACGTAGAGGTCATCTGTTAGCAGAAATGTCGTGTCACGACGGTCACTGTTAGATGTAATTGTATGTAGCGAACTAGGAAAGTTTTGCAGGTATACGTTGGCTTTTCGTATAAACAATTGTGTATTTTATTTAAGTAGGTCAAGGGCCAGTTTTTTGAATTGTGTAAATGATAGTATAACTATTGACAGAGGAGAATGTAAGAAAAAAAAATTGAGTTGCGCCGACACCAAGTAACATGGTAAGGGTTATGGGGGGTAATGGGTATTGATGTCTCACCAAACTTTTTGTTGCTTACTAGTGAGTCTTTGTTTCAAGATAGATATTTACGCGCGATAGATTGACGATGAAAAGCGTGTTTTACCAGACGATGAACGTGAAGGAAGCAAAATAAATCTTAACTAATATTATAAAGAAGTGAAAATTGTGAGTTTGTGAGGTTGTAAGGGGTAATCGCTGGATCTACTGAACCATTTTTTTTAAATTCTTTTACCAATAGAAAGCCACATTATTTGTGAGTGTGGCTATATTAAAAAAAAAATCCACCCGTGCGAAGCCAGGACGTGCCGCTAGTCTCCTAACTATATAAAATTATATATAATATGATAATATTATAAATGCGAAAGTAAGTTTGTTTGTTAAGTCGTTTTCCCATCTATCATCACCAATCATCATGAAATTTTACATATACGCTGTCAGATGTACAGAAACGGACATAGGATACCTTTCATCCCGAAAAAAAGTACGGTTCCCGAAGAAAACGGCAATAACGTTCTTATGATAATAGATGGCGCCACGTGTCTTTCGCTCCGATCTGAATTGATTGTCAAATTCTAAATTGACGCGAGCGATGCCGCGGGCAAAACCTAGTAATAATATAAGGATCGTGTATTAGATCCTATACAATTCCATTCATCAAGGACTTCATATTAAGTTCGTAACTTCAGTAATTTAAATTGCAAGTTTCGAGGAATCAGAAATTCGTAAACATAGTTTGAACTATAGAAAATTAATGACGACTCAAATTTTAATTTATTTGCATGAATCACTTACTAATTTCAAAGAAGTGGATTTATTTATTATTCATAACTAGTGAGCTTATTTCTGATAAATCATAAGTAAAACGGATTAAACAGATTAATTAGCACATATTTATTTTACAAATAACGCTTTAAATATTATTTTCATAATCCAGAATTATATAGTCACGACCACAGCAAACTCAAACTCAAAAGCATTTATTTCATTTAGACCATTACAGGTACTTTTGAATGTCAGAAAAACAAAGAAGGCTAAGCTACAGTCACAGACACAAGGCATAATAACTTGTGAAAGTACTGTAGTTGCCCATTCGAAAGCGTTGATCTCTATGGAGAAGATAGGGCATAAAACTCCAGTTTATTCATACAACAGTATATAAAGAATACACCTTATCAAAACCCACTTTTTATATCCAAATTACACGGCTATGGCCATGTTAATTCCGTACATATTTAACACAACCATTACCACTGATTATAAAGCTGTAATATTCTTTATAAGACTGCTTCATAGCGTGCGTATGCCACATAAAATTATAATGTATAGTGGTATTGAATTTATTACTATAAACAAAATGACGTTACACGGAATACTGACGGCCGGCAGATCAGAAAATGTGGAAACATACGGCGAGCGTACCGAGAGCGGACGCGTTTTTGCTCTTAGCACTTGTAAGGTTCTGTGATGTGTTATTTTAGTTCCTTAACACAGAAATGTAAGAATTTTGAGTATATTTTTTGTACTTAAATTAAAAACTACAAACTGAAATTCTTTTCTACTCTAATTTTATTTAAATGAAGTTTTGTTTGTAGATAAGTCTACTCAAACGGAGTTATTAATTTAGCCGTAACACCAAAATGCCTAAATACCAGCCAGAAAACTAGAACTTGAGCTGTTTTGAAATCCGACCATTTTAGGGATAATAATAACAGGTTAAACTTTATGACAGTCCTTAGTAAAATTACGGTATCGCGTCTAATTACTTGAGAGTTTTCAAGTTTCTACTCAGACAAACTTGGGTTTGGCTTGGCAACTTTACCTACTTTTAACTGACTTTAAACTGATCTCGCCAACGTAAATATGTGTTGATGCTAATCAAACCGCGTTTGAGATCGGTCAGTGTCATAATTTCTACGGTATAATGACACTGACAGCTGATCGTATCGTTCAGTTTCATCGGTAATACTTGCCCTTTATCTGACTTACCTTACTACTAAAATAAATGCAAAAGTTGTGATGATGTTTGTTACTTTTTCACGCAAAAACTACCGAACGGATTTGGATGAAATTTGACATACAAACATCACGCCTATAATCCTCGAAGGGGTAGGTAGAGGTGTACCTAATAGTACACCCACATTTCACCAGTTATATTTAATTGTCAAGTATTAAGGGGCGAGCCTATTAAAATTTGGCACACATATAGCTTATAATCAAGGTATAGGATACTTTTTATCCCGACAATTACCACGCGGGCGAAGCCGCAGGCAGCAACTAGTCTATATCTATATCTATTCTAATATTATAAAGAGGAAAGATTTGTATTTTTATTTTTGTATGTAACGAATAAACTTAAAACTACTGGACCGATTTGGAAAATTCTTTCAGAAATGAATAGCTACATTATCAGCGAGTAACATAGGCTATATTTTATCCCCGTACTCTGACGGGAACGGGTAATACGTGGGTGAAACCGCGTGACGTCCGCTAGTCTCTAACAAAAACTTACATGCCGCTTGTTGTAAAACGAACAACGATTCCGCCGCTGTCGACCCAGCAGTATGTTTCCACAATGATTTAACTGTTACGCGGTACTCTGTGGTACATTATAGATGAGATGTGATTTCTTTGATCGATGGGACCCGATTTGGACGACGCTCGTTTAGAACCCTGGCCGACTAATATTTTATTCACAAAATGGCGCTGTATACCTACCGACTGATAGATACTTAACCTTCCAATTTTATAGGATTTTCGATTATTCATGTTACGGTTTTTGTCGGTATTGTCATTTTTTGGGTTGAATTACGGTTTCTGAGGCAAATTATATGATTTATACAGGTGGAAGCGGTAGATCAGGATGGAAATGGTTATAAATATGTATGTGAGATTTAGATGTGTACCCTGTTGATGGCAATAGACTCGCCCTCTATAACATGGGGTGTGACTTGAAACATAACTGGCAAAATGTGGCTGTACTGTAAGGCGTACCTCTGACTGGCCCTTCATGAATGTCAGACGTGAAGTTATAGAATGTTGATTGTTGATGCAGAAAAGGAAAAATACTAGTCAGTCTATAACATTGCGTAAAAGAACTCTTCAACAAAATATTCTGCGATTCACTTTGGTTTGATTTACGAATAGATTTTTACACGTCATATTGTCCCAATGCTGGGCAAAGGCCTCCCGCCATTCCTTCCAATGATCACGATTCTGTGCTACTTATTTCCAATCCTCAAGAAAGACATCCAGTTCATCCTGCCATCTCCTTCGTGGTCTGCCGCGACCACGTATCTTAGGCATTCACTAAACAATATGCATATCATAATTGAAATGCGTCTATAAAAAGGCAACGAACACTAACTCCAGTAAAAAGCAGGGGAAAATCTAAAGAATACTGGATTTGTACTAAAAATACTAAGCATCGTAAAAGTAACTCATTATTCAAAATAACAATCGTTTAACGTTTCCTTGAGCTGGCTTGTGCATATGGATTGTAACTTTAAAGGCTTCTCTAACCACCACCACTTTAAAATAGAATAATGGAACTTATGCCTGTTTAAATTTATTTTCTTTGCAAAAATTGAGCATGCCGTAAATAATAATTTTAAGGTGTTAAGTTTTATTTAAACTTTTTACGAATAAATAAAATTGTAATTTCAAACTAACAGCTTTTCACTGAATGCATATGAAATATACGGTACATAAAACAAAAAAAATCTCTGTCTGTTTGTTCTGGCTAATCTCCGAAATGGCTTGACCGATTTTGACGAGACTTTTACTGGCGGATAGCTGATGTTATAAGGAGTAACTTAAAAAATTGTTTACAAAAGCGGATTCAAACAGGGAAGTAACATTTGTATCACCAATAAAACCGAACGCGGTCATCTTAATCGACTTCAAGGACTATCACTAAAATAATTGCTCGGCAATAACATCAGTACTGACAAATGAACTTTCGTTGCATTTGTGAAATCCACTCTTATTTACCTATTACAGAGATTTGCCTATTACAGGTAAATCTCATCATCTTCAATAAGATGGAAAATATTTTGATAGTACACACTGCGACACATCATCATTTCCAACATAACATGGTTTTGCTTTTATAGATTTCTCGTTTAAGAGAAACTAAAACTCAAAAGCATTTGTTTTCAATTAGTCCATTACAGGCACTTTTGAATGTCAGAAAAATGATGAGATTCGTATAAACTGGTTTTGTATAGCTTGATTGGTCGTTGTGCGTACCCTACGCAGTTGAGTTCAATTAAAATAAGTGAGAAACATCATGTTTTTAAAATAAGCTATATAATATGCAAAAAACTATTTTATATTCACAATCGCACAACTGAATACTGTTTGTAGTTTTGTACATAAAAATGCAAACAGTTTTTTTCGTTTTTTTACATAATAATGGAGTTGTGTTTTAATGTAAAAATTCAGTCGCGTGATTGTGCATATTTTATGTTTATGCTGAATTAAGAAAAAAAGAAAAAAGTATTTATTTGTCGCAGAGACATGACGTGCATACAAAATAATACACATACATAGCAAAAACTTACGGTTAGTGGCTATTGAAGTACCTTGTCAAAATAACGTAATAAAAAAATCATTAAATAAAAACGTTACAATTTAAATTGCGTTACAGAAAAAACCACACAATGTGTTACTTGTTTTTTTTTTTTAAATTTTACAAAGATAGAATTATTAAGTATAATAATTCTCAAAAATAAAAAGTAAGTACCGATAGCAAATGAAACTTCAAACATTAATATAATAAAAAGTTACAGCACGAAGCAGTCAAGTTATTTTATTAGTCGTAAATCTCAGTGAAGTAGTGAGATATATGTACTGAAGAAATTAAGTGTAGATTCGTTTTTTTTACAACCCACTGAAGTGATTTACGAGATCAGATAAGTAGAAGACGAGACGAAAATTATAGAGGATTTTCGAAAAAAAATATCAACGTTTTCTTACCAAGTAGTATCGTATTACCCAGTACTAACAGGGTTGTGGAGGTAAGATAGGCAAAATACTGTATGCTCTATGTAAAATACTGGTATTCAGCTGCATCCGGTTAGACTGGAAGTCGACCCCAACATAGTTGGGAAAAGGCTAGGCAGCTGATGATGATGATGTATCAACGTTTATCAACATGTAGTATTACATTTTTCGAAGGGTTCCTTAAAAGATGAAAAAGTTTGATTCGCCCGAGTTAACTTTTAAAATTTTAAATTAAAGTCAAGCCTCATTGTTATCACGTTGGTCTAGTGGTAGCAGGCCACTGCTGAGCACGAGGACGGTTGGGATCGATTCCCGGGTCGGGCAAAGTGTTATTGGGTTTTCCATCAGAAATTTCTCAGTAGCAGCCACAGAGTCCGGATTTGTGCCTGGTTAATGGCAATGGGCTCGCATACTTTTATATGGGTATAGGCCCTTTAGAATTACAGGTGTGATGTTATCTGAATTAAAGTCACTATGATGGTCTATTAGTACATCATAATTATTTATAGTACTCAATACTATATACATTATATACAGATTACAAATAGAACAAAAATAATGCTAAAAAGAAGACTAAAAGTAAGTACCTACATATTTACAACGACAACAATAGGACACTTAGGCGTCAAAGTACTCCTCCGCATCGCTGTCATCCGGAAACGTACCCAGAAGACCGTCAGCAATGCCACGTTGAATGGCATGTTTAAAATAATTGTTTTTTTGTCGTTGAGTATTTGATGCATCACCATAATTTATAGAATTTATTCTAAGGCATGGAGAGCAGCGGTGGCCCAGTGGTAGCGACTCCGACTTATGAACAGTAAGTGGTGGGTTCGAACCCAGGCAGGCGCATTACTTTGTGTAATTTATTTCATCACCACTGCTCTCAAAAACGGTGAAGGAAAACATCGTGAGGAAACCGGCATGTCCTAGAACCAAAAATTCGAAGACATGTGACATCTACCAATCCGCACTGGGCCCGCGTGGTGGATTATAGCCCATTCCCTCTCATAGAGAGGAGGCCTGTGTCCCAGCAGTGGGAACATTAAAGGCTGATGATGATGATTCTAAGGCACAAACATATTAAACATATAATAAAGAAATCTGCATGTTTTGTCAAATCTAAACAAAACAAGGTGCGTCGCTAGTGTAGTATAATATAATATTTCGAAAAATTTCTTAAAAGACATACAAGTTCGATAAAAGTTCGATTACGTCTAAGTTCGTTAAATAATATACTTACGAATTTCGATTCCTACTCTCTCACTCAAAATTGAATTTCAATTTTACCTTAATACACCCACTTATAAAAAAAATAAGTATAAAAATATGAGTATACTATTATGAAAAGGTCGTCGAAGTAAACCAATTTTTTATCTGATTTTCTACTAAGATAGATATTAAATCAATTTCGACTAACGAGACATCATTTGGTTTATCTTAATTTGGGACGCTACAGTTTCATAAAACGATTTCTAAAAACTGGAAATTAAATCTCAATCTGTTTCACTGAGAACGAAGTAAATTCATTTTTGTCACTTGGAAAATATGGAAACATTTATGTACGAATATTTCGCTTAAAATAAAATTAGTAACAAATCTTGACTAATTTAAAGTGTGAATATTTTGCTTCAGACAAAATTAACAGTGAAACTTTGGAACTAGGCAAAGATAGAATCTATAGAATCGGTAATTTTTATAAATTGTTAATTAGATCATCTTTGATTTAACGATAAAAATAGATGAAACTTAATTCTTTAGTTTTAACAACTTAAGGCAACATTAGTGGGTATTCCTTAAAGCACAACTGTTTTTAAGCGCAACCAATTAAGCACAACTAAATTATTCCTCGCAACGCAACCATTCGAACAATTTGAATTTGTGAGCGCAACTAATGGTTTCACTTCGAAGAATAATTTAGTTGCGCTCAGTTGGTTGCGCTCAAAAATAGTTGCGCTTTGAGGAATTCCCCAGCATTTTAATATTTATCACTTCAAGCATAAAGTACAGAGGCGGACATAAATTCATAATCAGTTTCTAGCAGTCAACCTTTGTGTGGTGCAGAGACAACCAGTGGTAGTGGAGGTAGATATGTGATAACACTACTGCTACAAACACAACAAAACCAAATATCCAAACACCCATACAATCAAAAACAACTTTTACCCCAGTTCATATTACTTACAAAGTTGAATAAAGCCTCGTGATAGTCCAGCAAGAAGTTAAAGCGATACTTACATCAATTAAGCAGGGAGCCAATGAAGAGAACTTAATCTGGGGTCTTCCAATCGAAGGGGAGTCGTATGATGAGCATCGTCTTAACATAATGCACGTACGACAAGATTAACCCCACAAATGTCTTATGAACCAACGATAGTGCATAAGAAAAATTTACTCGAAAATATACATTATGAGTTTAAAAATATTTTTTATTAATTATTTTATTAAATAATAATATAAATATTTGTTTTTATATATGTAATTTTTTTTTATTCATTTTGTAGGAAATATTTAAAAATGTAATTAATGTGTACATAAATAAATAAAGGAATATACATAAAATAATTATTATTCAAATAACAAATCTGAATAAATAAATTTTAAAATATACAATCGAGAGATGGGTTAAAAATCATGTTATGATTGCATGAAGTCGTTTAGAGACAACGACGGACGATTGCCTCATTCAGATAAGATAAAAAGTTTAATAAAAACTTAGTGATAGTTCATCAAGAAATTCTTCTTCTTATTCTTTATTGCAAACAAATTAAAAATATTCATACAAATTGCAATGGTATAACTTATGTACAATGGCGAGCTAAACCCAGAATTGGGTTTTCTTACAGCAAACCTAATTTTTATTTCGAGAATCAAGCCTACATCTAAATGAATTAGGCAGAGCGTCAATGAATTATAAAGACTCGAAAGCTAACTGTCGCTCAGCATAATGCACGTACGATACGATTTACGGGGTACGATTATTTGCTTGGGGTACCTTAAAAAAAAAAAACAAGCTAAAAAGTCACTTGATTGGATTGTGCATTTTTTTCAGTGTAATATGAATCACGTTCATATTCTTAAAAAGGTCATAGACACAGCTAATATAAAGAATTGTCACTTTGCAACTTTGTGACTATTTTACGAATTGTAACGTAATTCATATAATTATCTCATTAATTCATATAATTATATCATTCTAGTAAAACGGCCATTTTAGCCCCCCTGATCATCGATCAGCATAATGTACGTTCGATACGATTAACGCAGAACGATATGTTTGTTTGGGGTGGCGAAGAGGGACGAACGTCCGGAGCGCGGTACCTACTATAAATCACTTGTTCAAACGGTAGAGTTAAAATTTAAGGATTTATTATGCCTTTTGTTTTCGATAGTTTCTGATCGTATTTTTCTGTTGTTTTATTTGAGGAAATAGGGACTATTTATGCGGTAAATAATATTATTGGGGACAGTGTAGGTAACAGGGATCGTAATAAGAAATGTGTAACTGTAGGATAAACCAACATAGTTCATACATTAAGTTTCTTTGAGGATAAAGGACAGTGTAAAACAATGGAATTTAGCTAACATTGTAACACAAAGTAAACCTTGTTTATTCTAGATCTTATATAGTACATACACACACTTACACTTAGGAACAGAGCAAACTCAGTGATGTTTCAAGTAGTAGCTTACAAGCAATTAATTCTCCTTTATTCATTTTTCTTACTTACTTATTACATTTTTAAATATTAAAAAAAAAGTATAAAAAACATTTAAAAATATAAAAAATAGTAGCCCACCGGTATCGAGAACAGGGTCCAAGCTACCGGCAGTCAGGGCTCCAGAGAGAGGAACCTCCTAACAATACGAGCCGTGTCGAGGAGTACCGCTTTCTGTATCAAGCCCTTGATCCAGCTGCCTAACGAGAGCCTAATTTATTATTACGAATCATAAATTCCAAAAAACAAAAAAACAAGGTTTGGTTCGTAACCGATGAAGTAAACAAGCTGATAATATGAAAAACGAAAACAATACAATTGATTGAAAAACAAGATTACCAAACCTATCAATACCCACCCATATTTAAAAACTCACAACTCTATTCATAATATTTCCAGAAATTCGAAAATGAGATCGCTTTTTTCCTTTTCAAGATCTTATCAATTTCATAGGAAAAAAAAAGTTGGTAACTAATTTCAAAGAGAACAACGAAAGAAAGGTAATGGCCGACTCAGAGTTTTTGAGCGCTCAATTTCAATATCCCTGATGTTTATTGTTAAAAAAATGAATATTTAAATTGAAACTCGAGAGCAATATCGAAGTAAATAATGTTTAATATAGTTTAAGCTACAATTTAATATCAGCGAAATTAAATAAGAAACTGGCGAACTAGTATTTCGCCTAAATTTAATTTCATAAGGTAGGTATTTTCATTTCGTTGGTTGTATTTCTTTAAACTTGAAATATTACTTTTAGCAATGACTGTATTTCATAATATCAATAACTAGGAACGTTTCAATATTTTTCTATTCTATTTCATTTTCATTTTCACGGAGTTTGGATTTGCGTACCATTAGGTACGTCTACCTAACCCTTCGGGGATTACAGGCGTGATGTTATGTCTATACTATTTGTTTTTATCCTACTCTTTCGAGTGCATTGTATTCATAACGAAATATTGTGAAATTTCGTTATAAAAATATTTTTAATGTGAAGTCTCAATTCTATTGGTATACTAGCTGTTGCCCGCGACCTTCGTTTGCGTGAATTTATTCTGAAAAAATCCTCATTATTATAAGCACTTCTCTATTTGAATCGAATTTTGCTACCAATTTCAAGGGTTTTATTTTATTGGCCTAATAATGTGGCCGTAAAATAATACAATTTATCACTCGTTTAGAATCCTACGAAAGTTTATAAATTTCCTAGAAAATTTATAAATTGGCGTTTCTTGTTATTTTCCGGTGACATATACATCCATATGCACTTAGTATAAAGCGGTTATTTTAGTATTACAAACAGACACTCCAATTTTATTTATCTGTATGTATAGATGTATAGATTACATTTGGGCGTACCAACGATTATTTTTCAGAACTGTGCAATAGGTACTAAGGTTTTGAGTCATAATTCTCAATGTACTCCAGCCCACATCCAAATTAATTTGGGGTTAATAGATTTAGAATTAAAATGATAAGAATCACAAGCCAATAATATCATTTTTTTCTTAGATTAGATTTTTTGTACATACCTAGCTGTACCTAGTACACATAATGTACATAGTGGACTTAAATATATTAAAACAAACCAACTCACTATCTCTCAACACAAGAAATAACGCCACAGTAATAACATTTTTTTCAATTGTGACACATTCCTATTCTGCAAAAACAGTCCAACCTACATAATTATGTACCTACATGCTAAAAATATGCATAGAGTAGTTCAATCAAGAATGTCAGGGGAAAAGATTATGGTGTGGGCTGGTCCTTTTTAGACATGACGGGGCCCGTCTCATATTCTACTACCATTTTATTGAATTAAATAGAAGGTGTAATGGTGTCACAAAACCGTCAACCAAGCATTCTCTACATCAAACAAGTAAAGCCCGTCACAGACGTAGCTATAATATATATTAATATACTTTGCTTTTGCTTTTTTTTGCACAGTTTTTGGTGCGTACTAGAAATATATATTATAGCTCCGTCTGAGGCCACTCGAAGATTACTATGAAAAATATATCGTAATATGTCTTGCTATAATATATATTATAGCTACGTCTGTGGTGGGCTTAACTCTGCGCTAAAAAATTCGCTGGGAAAAAACTTTATTTCTTGGATAAAAAATCACTGTTCACAGTAGGACTCAATTTAACGCACTAAAACAAATCGCAAATTCATTGAACAGTACAAAACTAGAACACCAAAACTTTAACAAAAATTACTGTGAAGAAGCTGGAACTTTGACTTCCAATATCTCCGTAACTAGAAAAGTTCCCATGAATTTTCATTTCATTTATTTCATAAACAATTTTTGAATTGTATCGAAAACGTTCTGGAATGTTCCAGAACAAAAAAAAAGATGCCAATGACGGGGAAAACAGTTGCCTTTTTTTTCGGATGGGAAATCATCAAATGACTTCTCCCGCTCTGGGCAGAGCGGAAGGGAGTGTCAGACTTGTACTGACTAAAACCCATCCATGTTCCTTCCTTGTCCTTTGTGTTCCAGGGCCGCGGTATCTCTTTCGAACAGTCCCGCAGCCCTAGAAAAAGAGCCTTTCGGTTTAATTAAGGGATTTTTACACCCATTATATTACAGTAATAATTATACATATTTCTACTTATTCGTTCATATTTTGAGTTGAATTCTATAGTATCCAATTGTGTCTGAGTGCTATCATTATATTAGATTATGATCACAAGATAATATAAATAATTATTTAAGTGGTGTAATTTTCTTTATTTCGATATAGTTGTCTTTTTCAATTTAAATAGGTAACATAAAATATGTATCAATAAATATTGACTAGTCATTTTGTATTATTAATTTGTACCTTATCATATTTTTGGTTGAAATACTTTTGCCTACTCTGTAACTAGTAGATACATGCATTATTCACAGTATTATAGACACAAGTAATAACAGCAATCAATAATCTAAGAAAAAACATAAGAAATGCTTCAATACAACGAAATCCTAAAAATCCAACGCATCTTCATCATCATTTCAGCCGAAAGACGTCCACTGCTGGACATAGGCCTCCCCCAAGTGTCGCCATATTGGCCGGTCCCGTGCTGTGCTGTACAACGCATCTTAGTTTCAAGATAAACAATAAAGCTATATGTTATATAACGCAAATTCACCGTTTATTTTAATGACCAAACTTCTACTACAATATTTTGTAAAACCAAAATGACATTTCATTTCCAAATTCACCACCTATATTTTAAAGCCGCCATCACTATTATTACTAAGTCAAGTTTCGTCGAAAAGCTAAAAGCTCATATTTTAAACCAATTGCTATCATAAAATTCATAATTTGACTAAGTCCTTAATCTGCAAGTTATTTCAGTGAGAATTAGCCATTTCAGACTGATGACTTTTAAATGAGTTCTTCAAAAATGGAGGCAGTAAAATCATCCATAAGACATAAAAACTGAAATTCAGATTAAGGTTGGCGGTTTTACTCATCTAGTCCAGTCTCGGCCCTTCGACCCTAAAAAATTTAATTGTTTATTTGTTTCCTCTCAACCCTTAAACATAGTTCATAGTTGAGACTGAATTTTCATACAAAGGACAGGAATAACTCGTCCACTTTCAACCCCTAGTTCGGTAAGTACCTACAATTTATATTTCGCAAAGTCGAACAGACTAAACTTAGTAATAAATCTAAAAAGTAAGATTAATGCAGCAAACTAGTAACTGAAAATTATGTGCTGAAGTATATATATTTCACTCAAACAATTTTCTATGAAGAAAAAAATGAAATCTAAATCCAAATTTAAATCAAGTAGTCATAAAGTAAGTCGTCATAATTGTTTTATAAAAACTCTCTAATAGCCGTCCATAAAATATACAATCATTACATCATATTAATTCAGTAGACCAAATTATACTCGTACGTACACGAAACGACCCCCATAAAAGGCAGCTATCAAATGAAAAGCTCGTCGATAAACAAGTTTTCAATTACAGAGTAGACGAACACAAACCTCTCATGTAAACGGTACACTGCAAACAGAATTTAATTTTCCATCCTTTGGACGATCATTGAATTCACATAACTCTGAAAACATATTCGGTCCAACGATTATTCAGAAAGCCCAACGTTTTTATCAAATTAACTGCTGAACGAGTTTTAAATTCCCCCAGCGAAATATCGAAAAAACAATTAAATTACAAAACATACGTTTTAAACGGCAACATCATTCGGAGTACGGAAACTGTTCCAAAATAGAATAATAAGGTTAAAACTTCGTAACGGTCGAGACCACCGAACCGCATCGAATTACCTCGCAACCCCTTTTTGTACAGTTTGACCCTGGGTCCAAAACTTACCGTTGAAACAGGTGACCAACCACAGCAGGGTGGTACAGGCATGCATGATGGTCACTCGCTTTACACCTCGACAACGCACCATCGCACTTTTATAGAATCACCATCCCACAGAACCAATTCATGTATTATACCCTCGGAAGGGACACTATTATCTACGATCAGAATTTCACCCCCGAGCCGTACGTGTGACGTAACAGAAAGTTCGTGACGACCGTGTTTTAGGACGTAGCAACCGCTCTCATCGGAGCGTCCCGTACGACTGAACTGAACACGCCGTTAAAGGCTCCAAGGGTGAGGGGAGGGGCGATATCAAATGTTTTGTATCCTCACAGCTATTTCCCTCCAAGAGCGGGCACCACGTGCCATGTTTAGTCAATTTTCGTCTGAATGGGCCGTCGGCTATTTGTATTTTTATTGTTGTCATTAAATGTAACATAATTAGTGCCGGTTGTTATTTGTTGATTGGCTGCTACTGTTCAAACGAGTTTAATTGAACAGTTTTGTTCTTGTTAATTATAAAAGCTGGTGGTTTTTTTCGCTAACGATCGGTTTACTGTTTGGTGTGGACTGTGATTTAAGGACAGTAGATTCATTTTATGGTTAGGTACGAAGGCAGACTATAGAGATAATTTTAATAGAAAATGTTTGAGTGCATACCTTATGAAGATACAGAAAAGAACGTAAAACACGTCTTCGATTTTATAACGATAACGTCCGAAGACCAACTCGTATTAAACTCGGTGAAGATGGGCGAAGTTTTGTCGGTTTCGTGCTAGGCCGACTTGATACAAGGAGTTTTAACTTCAACCCCGCCGGAGTCTTATACACGACTTTGGGGGTTGATACTCGATTCCGGAACTTTATGAACTAGTAAAAAGTGTGAAGATTTTATTATTTGTTGGTTTGACCTGGATGACTGTTCGTTTTGGGAACTGCTTGTTAATATTTTCTGACATATTTCTTTGACTTTAAACGGACGTTACCTACTTTTAGTTAGCATTTATTTCTGAAAGTTTAGTTTAGTATTATCGTTTTTTCGACATTTAGCCAGTACTCCGCGTAGGTTGTAAATTATACAATCAAAGGCTGAATAACAATATGTCAAAGATAATGTAGGAGTGATTATTTTATCAGAATGACAGACGAAAGTCAAATCCTACCAAGTATACATTAACATAATGTTTATACAAAAACCTACGTTCGAACATAATTTGAAACCTAGTTTGATCTAAATCTACATACCGTTTATTTAAATTATAACATAGTACGTCACACACAAACAGCTGAAGCTATAGTCAAGTTTAAATTCTTACTTGAACATAAGTATTTACTTACGCAAATATTTTTATGCAATAGCATAACATAATATCACGCCTGTAATCCCCGAAGGGTTGGGCAGAGGTGTACCTAATAGGACACCCACATTTCGCCAGTTATGTTTTAAGTCCCATGTATTAGGGGGCGAGCCTATTGCCATCAACCGGGCACAAATCCAGACTCCGTAGATGCTACTAAGAAATTCCGTTCCCGTTCCGTTCCGTTTCCGTTTTTCGTTATTATGCAATAGTCAAGAATTTAAACGAAGTCAAAGAAAGCAGAACTAAGAATTCTAACAGTTCTAAATTTCTGCTCTACAGGATAAAAATCTTATCATAAATAATTACTTTTACTCAAGTAAACTATGACTTGTTTAAACATAACATAACTAGCGACCCGCCTCGGCTTCGCACGGGTGCAATGTAGATATAAACCTTCCACTTGAAACACTCTATCTATTAAAAAAACCCGCATCTAAAATCCGTTGTGTTTTTTTAAAAGATTTAAACATACATAGGAACAGACAGCGGAAAGCGACTTTGTTACTATGTACTATGTAGTTATAGTGACACAATACTACAATAGGGTGCAGGACAATATCTAAACGATTTTGTAAAGCTCTTTTATTACTGTTCTGTTTTAGATAAAATTATTAAACTGTTTCCTTGATTTTAGAGTCATAGCCTGCTTGCATCACAAATCGTGAAAAACTTATTT
Source organism: Lycophotia porphyrea (assembly GCA_950005105.1). Lineage (NCBI taxonomy): Eukaryota > Metazoa > Arthropoda > Insecta > Lepidoptera > Noctuidae > Lycophotia > Lycophotia porphyrea. The sequence continues at coordinate 3,077,471 of OX465392.1, forward strand.
AAAAGATAATTCCGGATCTATCCGGATGGATCTATCGTTTTAGGATGCCAGAGATAAAAATACTTAAGGTGGCAACACACCTATTATGTAATCCTCGAAGGGTTAAGCAGAGATGTACGTACACGATGTTGTCTTTATGTTGTTGAAGTTGTAACTACAACTGACTGCCTCGTTGGTCTAGTGGTCGAAATCGCGACTGCTGAGCATTAGGTCCTGGATGTGATTCCCGGGTCGGGCAATGTGCTATTGGGTTTTTCCATCAGGAATATCTTAGTTGCAGAGTTAGAATATACGTATGGATTATGTTTAAATGTCATAGCGAACCAATCAAAGGTTATTTTTACCGATGGTTTTATCAAACTAATCTTCTTAAAAAAATAATAAAAACTCTCAAATTATTTTAGTATAACGACTAGGAAATTATAGTTGCGACGGTAATATACTATAATCGTCACCGTTACAGTACCTTTTTAGCTGTAACCGAACATCAACCTTAATAGAACTTATTTAAAAATCATTGTCATCTTGACAATATTAAAAAATATTGTCAAAATGACATTGACTGATGACAATCATTAGGTATGCCAATAAAAGTCACTGTGATTTTGACCAAGATGCCAAGTCAGAAGTAAAATAACTAGGACAGGACTCATTATCTCCCCAGCCATTTGCAAACTATGTTGGGGACGGCTCCCAGTCTAACCAGATGCAGTTGGATATCAGTATTTTACATGGAGCGACTCTCAATCGAATTAAACGGCATTATTCAGATGGCTTATAGAAAAATCATTTTATTCTGTAAATGAGTATCTTATCCTTAAAGATTCACACTGACATTCTCTTAATATTAATTCATTGAAAAGTTACTGACATTCATAAATTGACATTTTTATTATTGACATTCCTATTATTGACGTCCTTATTATTATAACATACCAATTATATTTTAATTCACATTTTGCAATTCCTTAATTTTGCATGCTAGTTTTAGCGAATTGTGTGAGCAACTGTAATAAAATTCAACCATCTGTAATGTACTACAATTCTAGCAAATAAATTTCATTTAATTTCATTTCTCAACCGAGCGATCTGACCTCCACAACCCAGTTAGTACTGGATAGTACGATACAACCAATGACTATGTGTACCGATTATCAAAAACAGCTAAAAATCCGTAGCACGAGGGAAACTCGGTATGTAATGGGTGGTGACTTGGTGACCCTTCCACGGACTGATGCGGCAAACGTAGCATAAGATACATTATTTATTAAGTGAAGAGCTTGAACGCCGAATCAGAGTAAGTACTAAAATTGTCGTGGGGACGGCATTGCAGACACCGAGACGACAGATTTCTTTCCGCCAGAGATGTGCTACGTTGCTATGGATGCGTTTGATATCCACCAATTATATTCATTGGAGCACATAGCTTAGCACTGGTGGAAACGAATTTAATTAAGATATGTTTTTATATGGAAGGATGCGTGCTATGGATGCGTGCTATCGATGCATGCTATGGATGTGTGCTATGGATGCGTGCTATGGATGGTCGCCCTTGCTGCTTTCCTACTATCGATACATCGCATAGCTCGAGCTGCGCATCTTCCTCGCGCAGTTACTTTGCGGCGGCGCATCTTCATAGCCCATCTTACTCGCACTGCTACATAGCTTAGTATCAGTGGAAACGGTCACATAGTTTCACAGCTTAGCTATAACATCTTCGCAGCATAGCTGCATAGCACATCTTTGGAAAAGCACCCTAACTCTTGATCGACCCGTGTGTCTGTATTTACCATTATTCCAGTATTACGACTAGAAAATTATAGGTACAATAGAAACATACTGTCATTGACAAATGTATCGTATACGTATGTGTGTGGATATGGTTATAACATGTCATGTAACCTGTCATTTTTGTTATCGACGCATCGTTTTATGTGCTCATCGCAATTTTTGTGATGGGTGACATTTGTTTTTATATGGATATCGAGGTTTATTGGTTCATATGTCGGTCAGGTATTGTTTTGTTTTGTTTTTAGACATATTGGTATTCCGGATTTCGTGTTGGTTGATGATTATGGTGATTTATTTTTATCGCCTTGGCGGTGTAAATGGAAAAAAATATTATGTGGCTTTTTGACATTGGACAGAGGTGAGCTATTGGAATAATAATTGTAGATGGTTTCTAGATAGGTAGGCAATAATGGTTTAATTCACAACTTCCACTTTTTAGAAACCATGACGAATTTGTTTAATTAAATTTAAAACTGACTGGTTTTCTTTAGTGGTCGCCAGCATGCGGTCCTGGGTTCAATTTTCAAGTTAGGTGAAGTGTTATTTGGTTTTCGATTTTGAGTCTGGATTGGTGCCCGATTGATGGCGATAGGTTCGTCCCCTATTACATGGGACTTAAACACAACTAACAAAACATAGGTATACTATATTAGGTACATCTGTGCCTAACCCTTTTGGGACTTCCGTTATATGTACCATAAGCATATGTAAACAGTTTGTATCTAAAACATATGGAATTTCATAAAAACGTATTTACGCTCAAAAGTCGGAACAAACTGCCGAGTGATCGTCAAGCGCATTTACGCACGAATCACTTCAAAACGCAATCAATTGTGAGAAAAAAAACCTCACTGATAAAGTGCTCCCAAAAGTACTAACAGCGATATCGACTGTACTGCATGGTTTACAAACACACAAACGGTTAAAAAAAAAAAAATACTGAAAGGGAATTCGTATTTGGAATCGGTAGGACTGAATAAGGAAGTTTTGGTATGAGGTTCTTGGTTAAAAAGTTGGTGATGTCAGCAATGAAGTTCGGTAGCTGCGTGTGATGAAAAGTAAACAATTGAGTAAATAGAACACGCCCAGATAAAAACAGACATCACCACGACACATCCAAGTACGAACGACATACATACCCATTACTAACTGGCCACAACCGACATTTATGTATTAGAATAAAATATCGTCGGACCCCATTACGTAATGCGTCCATAAAATGTTTCCGCGTAATATCACTGATATATTATCCGAAAAGATATATTTTCCGAATAGTGTTGTAAAAACTGGTTGTACTGTTTTCATGGAAATTAAACTGAATGGTCTTTTGGTTTTATGATATGAGCAGGTTGGTTTTGTGGGTGCGATTGGGACCACAAATTGTATACCACTGCTTCAAATAATGTACCTGAGCTACGTTTAATTGTGTACATTGAAAATGAAAATATAACAAAAATATTTTCACTGGACGAAAGTTATTTCATTCTGTCCAAAAAACCGTAATTAAAAGAGTAGATTATTACGTGACGGTTGGCAGGGAAGAATAAAAAAGAAAAAACAGGTTGCGACGACCCCAAATAACATGGTACAAGGGCAGAAAGATGGTGACGAAGACGTGACGTGACTTCATTTTGGGTCTCAGAATACTAGCGCTGTGACTTTTTTTTTAAATGTTACAGCACCATGTGCCAGCATGGTGCTGTAACATTTTACAAAAGTCATTCAAAAGTCTTTTGGCCTCGTACATAACAAATCTCGTTTGTTTTTTTTTTCAATGTTTACTTTTAATATAATACTACTGCATTGTTAATTTAACCATTTTCTTTTTGTGTGTTTTGTCCTGTGAAGGCTAATAAATACTTTTTCTTTCTATGATGATTAAAAATATTATAAACGCGAAAGTTTGTATATATGGATGTATGGATGTTTGTTACTCTTTCACGCAAAAACTACTGAACGGATTTAGATGAAATTTGGAACACAGATAGTTTATAACCTGTTTTAATACTTTATATCCCGATAGTATGTTCCCGTGGGACAATTATCGAACTCCACGCGGGTGACACCGCGGGCATAAGCTAGTGTTTTATAAATGCAGTTTTGCTAAAACAGCCTTTTCTATCAGGAATTCTTCATTTGACAAAGGTGAGAAGTATATAGTCCGCTTAACTATAAAAAAACGAGTGTGCTTTAGACCACACGACTGAAGTCAAACTTTAACAAATGCCGAACGATCGTCCGTCCAATTCAAAAACGTAACTAAAACATCTCAACTTCCGTTGGCCTCGTAACTTAACGTATTCACCAGCTTACTCCCCAAGTCAAGAGTGCGTAAAGAAGTTTTACTGCAAAAACTTAATGTGCGGTGAGCTTCTTGTTCTGTGTGAACGGGAGAATACTGTTTATTTTTTATTTTTTTTTTAAAAAGAACGTTGCCCCACACTAGGAATTTCTCATGTATCGTGGGTGTGTTTACAAACATTTAAACTCACATACACAAACAGCCAGATCCGGAACAACTACCTGTAGGTCACACAAATATTTGTTCCGTGCGGGAATCGAACCCGCGACACGCAGCGCAGCAGCCGATCGCTCAGCCACTGCGCCAACCGCGTCGTCAAATTAACAGAAATCTGACAATACAAGATGCAACGCAAGCATATTCAGCTTCATTCATTAATCAACCATAATCAGTTTATAACATTTCCACTCCTGGGACACAGGCCGCCTTTCTGTAGGCCAAAGTCCACGACACGGATCCTGTGCGGGTTGCTAGAAGCCATCGGTTTTCTATTTGCGCAAGCATTGGCTTACAGTAAATATATTTTTTTATTTTATACATTTTTCCATTTATTTATTTATTTAAAAATTTTCGTAAATAACATGTTAACAGCTCTAACGCCAATGCGATGCTACTACATATACATATATTCTACTACTACTTCAAAATACCTACAAGTAAAAACAATTAAATTACATTTAAAAATGCCTACACTTAAAAACACAATCAAATTACATTTAAAATAAAAAAGTTAAAATTCCATTTAAAATATAAAAGCTTGTAAAATACCTATAATTAAAACACATCTAAACATTTTCAATGCACTCCAGTGCTACTCCTGTAAACTTCATCAGGCTGCAGTGAAATACAGGGTGATTGGAAGATGGGTGCAAAGCTTTAAGGCGAAGATAGTACAGACAATTTAGAACCATTTAAGCCATGGTTGTCTTAGACGAAGTCTTACCAAATATTTTTAACCAAATTTTTAAGTTTTTTTTCGGAAATTCTCAAAATTTAATGTAAACTGCATAATTATGGCCAAATTGAATGATAAATGAATTCATTTTTTATTTATTTAATTAAAGTAATGTGTAAGCAATCAAGCAAAACATGTTTTAGGCTTCTGTGTCATTAGACATTTTTTTTACAGACATTTAAAGATCAGAAAAAATAAAAAAATTGTACAATACGTCTTTTAAACCTTATTCAAAAAAAAAACGGAGGGTGCTTTTTTTGTTCAAACTTTTTTGAAGACATGCTTGATAATCGCTCTTTCTTTTGAGGTATCATTTATGCGGATATCTTACAAATTATTGAAATTAGGGCCTACAAACCAATTTGAGGGAGATTTTTTTTTATTTTAGGCAGACTAATTAAAACAACATTTGAATTAAAATTATTTATTTTTCATGTTCAAAATGACGGCCGTGATTCCTAATACAAGCACGGCCCCGTCTTCTAACTTCTGTAGTCGTTATTTTCAACATCATCTCCTGCTTCATTGTCTCAAACGCTGAATTTATTCTTTGTATCAATTCTTCTCTAGTGTTAATTTCTTTGTTGTTATACACCAGTTCCTTGGCCCGGCCCCACACGAAAAAGTCCAACGGGGTCAGATCTGGGGAGCGAGCGGGCCAAGGGATGGGTCCATCCCTGCCGATCCAGCTATCAGGAAAGCAATTGTTGAGGTGTTCCCTTACATTTAAAGTCCAATGCGCTGGACAGCCGTCTTGCTGAAAGATGACTGTTCGGTCTCTTTCGAAGATCGGGACACCTGATTCCTCTACCAGCAGTGGTAAATCAATTTGCAGAAATTGCAAATAATTTTCGCCATTCAATGGATCAGGCAAAAAGTGGGGCCCAATCAATGTTCTGCCAATTATTCCAGCCCATACATTCACAGAGAATTTCATCTGAAATGACACCTGCTTCTTAAAATGTGGATTGTTGTCTACGTCGGCCCATTCATGGATGTTGTGAAAGTTTGTAATACCTTCCCTTGAAAATTTACTTTCATCCGTCCACAAGATTGATTTCAGAAACCACGCATCTTCGATGTCTCTGTTGAGGAGGAAACGGCAGAACTGAATTCTTCTTTGAGGATCTTGCTCTACTAGACCTTGCACACTCCTGCCATGGAACGGATACTTATCATTTTGGTGCATTGTATGCCACACCTTCCATTGAGAAATGTTTAAATTTCGAGCTACTGCTCTAGTACTGGTAGTAGGTTCCGCTTGAAATGCTGCTAAAATGTCTTCGTCGACGGCAGTTTCGTGTCTGCCCGGGTTGACTCCAGGTTCCACGCGGTGAAACCCATCTTGGGCAAGACGACGAAACGTGTTGTAAAACACTCGGACATTCGGTATCCTGCGATTCGGATAGCGCTCTTGATACATCCGTCGCGCCAAAGATCCATTGCCGTCTGCTCTACCGTACATAAATACGATATCCGCATATTCTTGATTGGAAAAAGTAGCCATAGTCACTTAACAATTAAGAAAAACGGCGTAGGAGTGCACTAAACGTCAACTCAACACAATTAAGTCAAAAATCAACACGTGCAGGAGCGCGAGGCTACGACTGGACACGGTGAAACAAAAAAGTTCAAAACTAACGCAAACAACACGTGCAGGAACGCAAAGGGCTACAACTGAACACGGTAAATTGTGAATCAACACGACAACGTCCACTCACAAGGGCAGTAGTTTGACTAATAAGTAAAAGATGTAACGGCTTCATCACAGACCGACTGACCCTGACTAAAGAAAAACGACTTTGTTGCCTCAGTAACTAAGACCATTTTGCTGTAAAAACCAACTCTTTATCGCTTTTTGCTATTCATTGGGCGTTCTACCTGGAAATGCCGTCGCACCGCGCTCGGTGGCCATTGTTTAGAGAATCCCCTCAATGGGTTCCCCTCAATTGGTTCCTGCATGTGCCAAAAATTCTTAGAATTGAACAATGTTATCATTTCGAGCACATAAAGTATTCTTTTAAGCAAAAATTTTGTGTTTTGTTAGACTGCCTAAAATTTAAAATTTCTCCCTCGATTTGGTTTATAGGTCCTAATTTCAATAATTTGTAAGATATCCGCATAAATGATACCTCAAAAGAAAGAGCGATTATCAAGCATGTCTTCAAAAAGGTTTGAACAAAAAAAGCACCCTCCGTTTTTTTTTTAAATAAGGTTTAAAAGACGTATTGTACAAATTTTTTATTTTTTCTGAGCTTTAAATATCTGTAAAAAAAATGTCTAATGACACAGAAGCCTAAAACATGTTTTTCTTGGTTGCTTACACATTACTTTAATTAAATAAATAAAAAATGAATTCATTTATCATTCAATTTGGCCATAATTATGCAGTTTACATTAAATTTTGAGAATTTCCGAAAAAAAACTTAAAAATTTGTTTAAAAAAATTTGGTAAGACTTCGTCTAAGACAACCATGGCTTAAATGGTCCTAAATTGTCTATACTATCTTCACCTTAAAGCTTTGCACCCATCTTCCAATCACCCTGTATATCTACCTCCTCTGAGATAATATTTAACAGTCTTATGGCGCGTGACAAGGGGGCAAACTTGTTAAGGTTAGTCCTAGAGGATGGCTCCAGTAGCGTTTATAAAATTTATAAACAAACACGTATTTTCAGTCTGAAATTGATCCCAATATCTGAACATTTATTTATTTATGTACACAGAAAATACTTAACAGTACAATTACGTTAACATAGAAGAGCACAAAAGTACTGCTGATCTTCTTCTTCGGGGCATTCATGTAAGGAGTTTTTACAACGACCTTATCAAAACCAGTTCAATTGATAAAAAGACGTATACAGGGTGCCCCCAGTTATTTCGACGCAGTATTTTGTCCGCCACGTTACGCTTGGCTAGCGAACACCCTTATATTGGAGAACCCTCAATAACGTCGCATATGGTGTGTCCTGTCAATAACAAATCCAATAGATTCTTATTAAATAGTCAGCCAACCAGAATACTTGATAAGGGAGGAGATTCTTTTGAAAGGAATGTCATGAAAACTGACTTTTCGAAAGCTTTTAATAACACAATACTTAATCTAATTAGCAAGTGGTCACTGATAAGGTTGTACTTCGTAAATTGAGGGTTGTCAGAATACAAATAATGTTTAGTTTTTAATGTTTGCAACCAGGTTATAGCATGTTTTCTATCAGATTGCAGTTCAGTTGCTAATTTTATTTCATAAATGAATATTAAGATTCATCACCGACCTTTTTAATCTGGAGACAATAAACTGATACTTGCCTCACTGGTTGTTTGAACGTCCTCGTTGGTCTAGTGGTTGCAAGCGTAACTGCTGAGCATCAGGTCTTGGGTTCGATTCCCAAGTCGGACAAAATATTATTGGGTTTACAAATTAGGAATTTCTCAGTAACTGCCACGGAGTCTAGATTTGTGCCCGTTTGATGGCAATAGGCTTGCCCTCTATTACATGCATGGGATTTAAACATAACTAGCGAAATGTGGGAGTGGTATTTATTAGGTGCAACTCTGCCCAACCCTTCGAGGATTAATTGCGTGATGTTATGTCTATGTGATACTTACCAGTTGTCACTTCAAGTTCTAAAAGTGACCGTGAATAAATATTTAATTTAACCAATGAACAATAATGAGTTGTTTAAGACTTAAACCTATTTACGATACATACAAAACAATTGTATGTACCTTAAATAAGACTGTAGTTTAGTGGCAAGATAATATAAATAGAAATACTCATAAAACAAAACGCTTGTTCAAATCAGAGATGTTATGGATAGGATATTTCGAATCTGGATACGGATATGGATATAGGAATATAATTATATCGGTTTCGGATACGGTTACGGATATGTAATTATTTTGAATTATCCGTTAGTTTCGGATAGTTTCGGTTACGGATATATTTTAATTTTGGATATCTGATAATTTCGGTTACGGTTACGGAGCTCCATAACATATCCCTGGTTCAAATCACACTGAAACAAGAACTTGTGTGAAAAAGTTTTCTCGTAAGTTTTACATTCACACCCTTATAGCCGGACCCAAAACTTCACACGGTCATTGCCCTTATAAAACAATACCAAGGTGATAACAATAACCATAATTCAGTGATATAAATAGCCTACAATTGCAATAAGGACCTTATGTCCAACGTCCCAACACAGTAGCGCTTGGACCGGCGATGTTGTAAAGCCCATCTGTGACCAACGGCAATTCGCTCCAAAAATAGCAGTATTTCTTGTCCAAAATTCTATAGCTGTAAGTGCTAAACATTAGCACGCTATTATATAGCTTTTGAGAAGATTAGTTAAGTGTTTTCATTATTTAATATTTTTTTTAAGGTTATGAATGATCTTATTACATAGTTAGCCGCATGGAGTTCGATAATTGTCCCACGGGATTATACTACCGGGATAAAAAGTAGCCATTGTTGTATGTGTTAATCCAGGTTATACAGGGTGTAAACAGACTCTTCACGAAGCCGTCAACCAAGCATTATGTACATCAAACTAAGGAACTTTACGCAGAAAATATAGCTGGGAAACGACTCCTTTTTTGGGTTGAAAAATCACAATTTACGGCAGGACTCATTATAACGCATTCAGAATATTATACTGGTGGATGGATTGAATAGTACGTGGGTCGTGAAGGTGGCTTCAGTAAAAAAAAAATACATTAAAAACATATATTAAAAAAAAAAAACTTGTGAAAAAGTTGGAACTTTGACCCCCGATATCTCCGTAACTAGAAGGTTCTCAGGTACGGTCTAGAAAAAAAAAATGGCAATGACGGGGAGAACAAGTGCTTTTTAACTTCATTAAGAGTCCTTTTACACCCTTTATTTTATCTGTGTATAAAATTTCATCCAAATCCGTTCAGTAGTTTTGGTGTGAAAGAGTAAAACAGTGCGAGTCGGACTTGCGCACGAAGGGTTCCGTACCATAAACCGAAAAAACACGTTTCTGGGTGTCTGTAGCCAGGCTGCATCTCATAAACCGTAATAGCTAGACAATTGAAAATTTCACAGATGATGTATTTCTGTTGCTGCTGTAACAACAAATAATAAAAATATAAATTATTTAATAATTAAAGCAGGCTCGCATACAAGAAACCCGTACGGTAAACTGAAAAAAAACACGTTTCTTGTAATTGACTAACTGTTAATTTACATGGCATATCTGTCATTTGTCCAATTTCATAATTTTATTTTCGATTTTAGTTATCGACTTCATCACACTATATTTAAGTCCATGTAGGTGTATCCTTTGGACTACTTCAGAAAGCCAATTCTTGTAATTCAAAGCGCTCACCTTTTTATAATATTCTCACCTTACTAAAAAAACGTAATTATGGATTCTTAGACTAATTCAGACTGAGATTATAATTATAAACGTTCTTCAAAACACCAAAATATTCCTTTAGGTCAAAGTCTGGTGGAAAATACCTGAATTGTTTTATGTATTATTGCCACTGATGCTTTTAATGAAAACCTTGTCTCATTAAGTATGTTTAAAAGCCGTGTTTCCATAATAAAATAAATATGAAATACCCTGGTCGATGGAGATATTTTTAGATATTATTCATTCTCTTTCGGATGTTACTAACAGACAGTCGAGCGATCCTGCCCTAACATAGGATCTTATTTTTAAATAGGAGGCTAGTATCTTTGGAATGTTTGCAACTTGCTGTAGAGTTCGGTTGGGCTTGAAAGAATTAATATAATACCGTATTTTTGGCTGCCGGGTTTAAGGGTTTTACGTAGTTATTATTGTTTCCTTCTTTTTATTTTCTGACTAGTTGACCTGACAGACTTTGTTCTGTCAAAAATTATTGGCCTGTGGCAGTCATGCTACCAGCCAAACCAAAGAAACACTGGATGGACTGTGTAAAGGCAATATGGCAAGAAGGAGGTTTCTGATAAGATGACGAGTAATAGAGAAGTATAGAAGAAGAAAGCAGGTTGCGCCGACCCCAAATGAATTGGGAAACGGACAAGAGAATGATGGTACCAGTACGAAACCATCCAGAGCACTCCAGGAGCCGTACGTAGTGGTGTACAACCATACAAACAACACCGAATTCACTACCCCTGCTAATTTCATTATATTGATTCTCTTGGATTTTCTTTCCTGATAAATTATCCCTTAGCTACATTATGTAAATCACACAAAATATAGCCGGCCTCTGAGCCACGCAACTAAGGTGGTAAACTCAGCCGATTGCAGCCCGCTGTTGGACGTCCATATCCAACTCTTCAAAGTTACACCACAACCGCTGTCCTCTGCCTCCCATACCCTGTCGACGGTCAATGCTATAGCTGGGGGGCATCGCACGCTACACATGCTGATACGCGGTCTCCACATCAGAAATGGTCACTCGGTTGTCGTTCCTTCGACAGACATGGCCTGCCCATTGTCACTTCACGTTGCTCTCTCTGCAATCCTTATCAGGAACTTCAGTTTTTTTTCCGAATAATTTAATTTTGGATTTAAATCCTCAAAAACACTTCAGAGCATAGTGCAGTCCATAGAGCATTTGAAGGTATGGATGCTCGAAAGTTATTTAGTCTAAGGAATTAGAGACTGATCTTTCCTTTACAGAAACCTTGTGACCAAGGTATTCCCGAATGTCTTTGTAAGTAATATCTATTATAGCAAATCTCCACCGAACAAGTACACCCACAGGCGGGCCAGTAATAACATGGCCATCTTTTTTATGAGGCAGCAGAGTTTAATGTTATTAGTTCAGGACCGTCCAGTGATTTACAAGGATAATGTCCTGACCTTAATAGACTGTTCCTAATGTCCAAGTAAATTGTGGTCGCATGAGTTGTTTTGTGGGTTGAGGTTGTGTAGTAAATGATTTTTTATAGGTATTATAATGTAACGGCGGTTTTTAAAAGGAGCTTTGACGGACTGACAGGTTGAAACCTACAGTTGCAGTTCGAAGTCTCTTAAGTTGTATATCCATCTTATTGAAGGCTTGTTGTTAAAGTCTAGGAAATAATAACAGCAGATTATTCAGAATTACATAATATGGTTGTCTTATCTCCTACTTCCTACTAATATAAGTTATTACATGGATTAAAACATAGGATTATTTTTTATCCCGGTAATATGATCTCGTGGGACCATTATCGAACTCCACGGGGGTGAAGTCGTGGGCATAAGCTAATCTCAAATTACTTATTAAAAAATAAACAAACAGATTATTTTCGTCCACACCGTTCAGACTAATTAACCCAACATGAGTGCAAATGTTAACAATGTTTGTACATACATTATTGTAGGTACCGTAACCGATATTGCTTTGTTTCCGGCTAATATATAGTAAACGGTAATTAAATCCAACATCATCAAACCAAAGTGTGTAATTCGAATTATTAACATTTAATCGAGGTATTTGAAATAGATTTTGGTGATTTTAGAATACCTTTAACAGAGCTTCACGCCCATAATTACAAAAGAGTGAGCAGAAGTGAACACAGCAGAGAGTTTAATAGCAATGACTTTCAAAACATTTTCTAAATCATGAATCATAATTATTGAATTCTGTAAATTGGTTTTAAAAAACACTTTTACATATCGCATCATGTTATGTTTTAAAAGTAGATGGGGCCATTGTTGTCCAATACAATTTTAACATAGTCGTGTGGTAGGCATGAGAAATGTGGTGTGATTTCGCCAATAATTGTGTAGAAACTCCCTGGCCCAATCTAAGATTACGAATTACGGGTTACCAAGGATTTCCTAGGCATTGTCTGGAAATGCTTATGATACAGGATCGGATAGAAGGTAAACGCACGCAAGGCAGAGCACCAGCAAGATGGTAAGACGTGATCAGGAAGGCTGTTGGAGGCAACCTTTACCTGCCAGGGCTGCGGGACTGTTCGAAAGAGATACCACGGCCCTGGAACACCTTTGTGTTCCAAGTTGTTTTTGTTGTTGTTGGCAAGGAAAGAACATGGATGGGTTTTAGTCAGTACAAGTCTGACATTCCCTTCCGCTCTGCCCGGGATAAGTTATTTGATGATTCTCCACCAAAAAAAAGGCAGCCTTTACCAAGTGGTTCACATTACAGGAGACAGCATGGCTTGGAGACGTGCCATGTGTGGGTGCGGTCCTCAACAGCGAGGAAACGACGAAGGAGAAGAAGACCAAGGATTCCCAATCAGGAAAATATATCAGTTGTGCAAACTTAAGAATCGAATCCGAAGATCCCATGGTTAATACTTTAACCTGCAACTAATAGAACATGATAGGTACACCAGTTCCCAGCCAATAATAGGTCACCGCTACACCCGTGAGTGACATAAAAGGAACAAACATTTTATTTCGCCCACATATTGTTCATTTGGATCTAGGTGTCTGACATTTGTGTTTGTAAACGCATCCACTATACCCACTAAAACGCCAGCGGGTGCTGCGAGACCCGGCAATAAAAAACGCTTAACCGCCATTGGGTACTCGAGGCCGCGGGTTCTTTTTTTAATGTCGTAATTTTGAAATTGTCATTATTGACAATGACATAACAGTGACACTGACAGTTCAACCAAGGTTTATGTGGGGCGCGCCAATGGATACAAGAGGAAACTAATATGGTCTAGAAACGTTTAAAAATAAACAGACCTGACTCTGTGAACAGATAATTGTTTTTAAATAGACATGCTCCAGTCTACTTTTGCGTACTGCGTAGGAATGGTGTCTATAGCAATTTCCCTCTTGATCGCTCTTTGTAACAGACTATCTTCTTAGCGTGTCGATGGCAATTTAAATTGAGCCGGCGAAGGAGTACAGAACTTGACTTCGAGTTAGGCTGCTTTGGGTACTTCCCTTACGGATGGATGCTACATCAGTTTCTGTAGATAATTAGCGAACAACTGGACCGCAATGAATAAGGTATGATGTCATCGCCACAACAGTGGCGATAAGTCCCTTCTTTGAGGAGTGGCTGGAGAGGGGCCACGGCACCCTCACCTTCCGCCTGACGCAGGTCCTCACCGGCCACGGTTGTTTCGGGAGGTTCCTTCACCGAATCGGGCGGGAGGAAACGCCCGGGTGTTACCACTGCGAGGGTCGCCCAGAGGACACGGTGGAGCACACGGTGAAGGTCTGCCCCGCTTGGGCGGATCACCGCCGTGTCCTCGTAGCGGCGATCGGCGGCGGCGAACTATCGCGTTCGGCCCTGGTCCAGTCCATGGTCCGGAGCGAGAGGGAATGGGACGCCGTCACCTCCTTCTGCGAAGCAGTCATGCTAGCGTCATGTGATGGTGTTTAAATATGGCAATGACATGTATATATATATACAAATATATGTAATATCAGATTATGTATAATGCGTATTTTTAATTATTCCATAAAGTTTGATTTCATTTTACCCTCGCTAACGTGATGTTAAAATATACCGAAAAGCGCCTAAAAAAGTGTAAAATCTGGAATAATCAATGGCATGAATATTATAATGGGCACGTTGACACATTTCGCAAGTCATGTGAATAAATGGCCTACGCTAAAGGTAGTCATTACAGGGTAATCTAAAAATTATATCGTGTCATGTGAACAAAGGTAGGTTGACAAAATACCTTTGAGCTCGTTTTACCTCCAGAAATGAACCTTAGATGTTGTAAGTGCATAAGGATACTTATGGATGGTAATTGATTGCATTTGGAACGACTTTATTTATCCTTTGTTAGGGTTTCGTACCCAAAGGGTAAAAACGGACCATATTACTAAGACTCCGCTGTCCGTCTGGCTGTCTGTCACTAAGCTGTATCTCATGCACCGTGATAGCTACACGTTTTTTTTTTCTATGGGGTTCCCATAAAAAAACGTGTTCTTTTCGGTTTATAATAATAAACATTTTATTATCAGGCAACTAAGGCCCAAAAATAGAAAACACAAAATAATCTTATACTATAATAAACTAATACATATTAAAAACCTTATAAAACTATGACAATACACGCAAACTTGTCGCCGTCGTATTTCGCTGCGAGGTGTCGCGTAACCGTCCTAGGAAACGTCAATATACGACACCTTTCGGCCAAGTCCTCTTTCAGGCAGGTCTGTAGATGGTGGGATGGAATTCGTACCACGAATGTTGTGGAGCGATTCCAATCTTTCAACCCTCAGAGTCCAGTTGGTCTTCACTTTTAAATAATACACAACTTCCTCACTTGTAGTGGAGTGATGCAGACGTGAAAGGTCCTAGGCACAGCAGGGCGCATCAGCATGTTGGGTCCACTCGGTGCGGTGCCGCACAGGTTATGAGAACAGGGCTCCGCTGTTGTGGCGCGGGCGACGGCAGCGGCGGATGGCGCTTGCTCAGCGTTATCGACAGCTGGTGACGCAATTGTGTTCGCCGATCCAAAACTGCCGACGGATGCATTTTGTGCCCCTCAACAACTGTTTACATTTGAGGCCTCAGGTGACCCAATTACCGAAACAACGTTGCGCAATATCGCGATTTCTGCACGTAAAGTATTGGTTTTTTCTGATTCCTCCATTCTGGACTGCATCTTGGTCATCTCCGCTTTCAAGGTAGTGATGTCCTTTAACAGCAGCGTAACGTCGACGTGATTGAACATGACAGGGGGCAGCTTACTCAGCTCCTTCGCCACGAAATCTGGCACATCGTCCGGGTCAGTCCTCTTCAACATATCAATTATATCTTAAACACTCTTTTCGGTTCCATCTCTACGGCGAGACGGCATCTGGTCCAGTTTTCCAAGTGATCTCGTCCTCCTTGAAATTGGACCGCATATCTGCAGAATGCTTACCTCGTCCATGTAGTCGATAGCATAGACCAGGAATGCCAGCAATTCATTGACTATGAGTTGTTTGGAACTCATAGTGTTAACGGGCAGCGGCTATGTCCCCGCAACACGCGAATATATTATAAAATTTGAGCTGTGCACAGTGGAAACACGTTCGTGTTCGAGCGCGCATCGCACTGCACCGATGAATTTAAGGTACAGGTTTCTTGTATGGGAGCCCCCTGGTGACAGACAGCCAGAAACATTTTTTTTTTTATTTATGGTACGGAAGCCTTCGTCCGCAAGTCGGACTCACACTGGGCCAATTTTTTTTTTAAGTTTGGTTCAAGTTTATTTTAGTTACCGAATATTGTCTTGCATCGAATCATCGAATATTGTCATCATCATCATCATCTGCCCAGCCTTTCCCAACTTTATTAGGGTCAGCATGCAGTCTTACCGGGTGCAGCTGAATACCAGTTTTTTACAAGGAGTGACTGCCTATCTGACCTTCAAAACCCAGTCAGTACAGGGTAATCGACGGATGCTCTTGGTAAGACCGGTTGTCAGAGTAATTGTTGAATCGTGATATTTCTTTCCAACTGTACCTTCTGTCGCACGGGACCGGTCAATGTGGTGACACTTTGGGGAGTTCCATGTCCAGCAGTGGACGTCTTTCTGCTGAAATGATGATGATGATAATGATGATGTACCTTCTTCAGTCTGTCATCACGGGTAAATGATAGTGTGATGTAATTCAGAACAACTATTCGGAGCTTAATACCAGAAATTGACATTCAGTGTCTAATCCAAGAAAACTTTTATCAGATTGGAATAATACTATAATTCACGAAACCATCCTATTTCCCTTCAATATTATTGTATGATAAAATGCTAATACTATAAAGAACAACACCAATATATCACAGTTATCAGGATCACTAACCGCCCAAATATTACAAGAATACGTAACACACCATATTTCGGATAATAAATTGTTAAACATTACCCCTGTTTGCTTTAAAAACAAAGGCAAAACGTACCCGCATTTTGTCTTAAAAATTACGTGTCCTATAAAAAATGTTGTAATATTTTTATAAGACACTTTCTGTTAATAGAGTCTTTTAAATCTAGCGGAGGGACGAAAGAACGATGTAAAAAGTGGTATACGATTTATACCCCGCCGCAGCGGGCAGCAAAGAAAGTCGTTTAAAAGATATATTAACTGAGAAAATGCAAGAGAATATGGGACCACGTTATGCATCACGAAAGCGCTTGATTTAGAGAAGCGCTTTATTACCAGAATAATTGAGAGCCTGGAATTCAACGTTCATAGAAGCACTCTTGTAAACGTAATAGATTATATACGTTTTCAATTATCTAGCAAATTCTGCTGCAACTTTTTGAAACAAATCTACTATCGCAGAATTTACGCATGGCAAAGCTCTCTAAAAATTGTATACAGATTTATCTCAAAACAGCGACGATACCAAAAAAACATTGGAAACGGGCCAGATCGGTAGTATTTCGGATAAGCCGTTCCAGCGCCGAAGGCTCGCTTGCTATTTGTCCACATAATTTGCCACTAGACGACCAAGATATAAACAGCACATACGTGTTAAGTTGCACCGAAATGCCCAGGAATATCCTAGCCATTTCGCACCCCGTAACACAATGGCCTCTATAAATTACTAATATTGTTCTCCTTCGATAAGGACGATATACAGCGCTGCTTTTAAACAGATACGTGATACTAGCTATGTTAGAATACCCAGCAAACAATTCAACAGTCGATTTTTTCTCCAACGTAATTTACAGTCCACAGTTGTCAGTCTCGGGGCGAAGACACTGGTATCAACGTTCTTTAACGGTAGAGTTACTGTAAAATAAGTTAATGGTTCCATGATGACTTTAAAAGAGTTGTTGGAATATTTTAGAAGTTTTATTTGAAATTGCCCTCTAGAAAGGTAAGTTGCATGGGTATAAACGCTTTTTAAATGTACTTTTAAAAGTGAACAAAACTGTTGAACGTCGAATTTCGTTGAGGTTTACTAACGTCACTAATAAAGTTGGCTGGGCCAAATCATGTTCGTTAAAAGCCTTTTATCGTTTTCCATTTCAACCAATAAATTTATGTAAAAATATGCCGAAACGATTATTTTCTATTGCTCTTAGGTCTGTAAAAAACTTGACTGTTCGGCGGTAAAATAATATAGCTATACAGACATTTTGCATGCCAAGTCACGCTCCAACTAAAATTTTGTTGAATTTATTTAAAAATCAGAAGATAAAAATTCTATGTTGGTTTTCGCTTTTGAATATTTGCTGTGCCGGCGATGTCTCGACAGATTAAAATCACGATTTACAGTTGGTCCATTTTGTTTCTCGTAAACCGAATTTGCAAGCAGACAGTAGTGCCTGGGCAAAGAAGTTCTGGGTTCATAGAATTTACTGAGACTATACTGTACTGTACTGAAATTTGTATACTTGTGTAAAAGCAACTACTGCATACAAGTTTTCGGGAAATAATCGTAAAATTAAATTATCTAGATGTTGCAAGTATCCTTGTGATATTGTTAGGAGCTCTGGCAAATTACTTCAGACATTGCAGTTGTACATTTTGGCTAAAATTCTCAACTACCGCACTAGT
Organism: Lycophotia porphyrea; assembly: GCA_950005105.1. Classification (NCBI taxonomy): domain Eukaryota; kingdom Metazoa; phylum Arthropoda; class Insecta; order Lepidoptera; family Noctuidae; genus Lycophotia; species Lycophotia porphyrea. The sequence continues at coordinate 3,095,968 of OX465392.1, forward strand.
CAGGTCGATGCTCTATACAACAGAGCACTTTAATAAAATCCAGCCACAATGCATAACGAAGTGCAGTCATTACACAAATTGAAAACACCACGCCGAACGATGCCAAATGTCTTCCATTTCGGATGACAAGACACATTACGTTACACGGAACATATTTACAAGTTAGAGCAGTTCACGACCTCAATTCACGTCCAAACAGTTTTTTGAAGTGACAAAGCGCCCACAAACTCGTACGTCGTATGTTGGGTCACGGCCTCAGTAAATCCTGCGGATGTATGCAAAGGCCACGAACGGGAGTGAAATCTGATCAAATGGAATGCGGAGGATTCAAACTTTGAGGTCCGATGCCATTTTGCGGATTTTACGCCTGCGATCTGTTCCTATGTTTGGTCTAATCGAATCAAATAGTTTGGGACACATGCGTATATCTGATATCCAAGTTTTGGTGGTTTAGCTTTGGGTATAAAAGGCCTGTTTGCTTATACCAGATGTTAGTGATGTTATTTACGTTTTTTTGTCTTATAAAAGTTTTCTTCTATCTTCATGTTGCTACACTGATAAACAATGTTTATTTTGCAAATAGGTTTTTACAAACACTTTTACAAGTAATTTTTTTTAACTAGGTGGGGCTGGTAATTCGTAGCCCGTCTACTCTGAGAAGAAACAGTCTTAAGAGGAAATGCGGTAGGTATTTAAAGAAGCTATCGCTGTAGCTCTACGAGTGCGATTTCGACATTGGTGCGATAAGGTTACTACAGTAAAAGTCATAATTCGAAGTTTGGCTCTCGACTCTTCTTCTTCTCCAATATTCGACCAATTTAAAAGATATTTCGTAAACTGAATAAGAATGTTGTCTATGTTTTTCGTTCTTCATTAATAGTTATCAAATTTGTACACTAGGCCTCTGTTGACAGGCGATCTAAACAGGCAATTTTGAGCATTTTATAAAGGTTCTAGTGCTTATCATCAAAAAGGAAAACATAGGGACATAGAAGAGGTGGATATTTATTTATTGTCAAAAATAGCTTTAAAGTCCAACCAGAACGAAAATAGGCGAGGGCGTTTTTATGGAGGGAATTCCACCCTCATTTCCTCTTAACAAACAAAGAAAATACATTGGCCAATTGTATCTCCTCTTATGAAACTTATTGATATAAATGACACATGATACAATGTATAGATTCAACGTCCTACCAACATGATACATTACACCATCTTCTCAAGAAAACAAAAGTGAAAAATTTATCATAAATAGCATAATGGTCGTCATCCTGCAGGTCTTAAGAATCAATTGGAGAAAACCATTTTGTTATTTAATGGGTATCAATCAAAGTCGGTCTTAGGTGACCACGTGACCGCGCGGTGCAAGTACTACGACCTAGATTTCAATCAAATTAGATATTGAGTCGGTGTTTAAAGTTCTAAAGGTAAGCTAGGTCAAATACTCAGTCTGCCAAGTTAGTGAAACTCCAGAGACGTGTTGGTTGATGTCTAAAAACATCATCTGCCTAGCCTTTTCCCAACTATCCTGGGGTCGGCTTTCAGTCTAACCGCATACAGCTGAATACCGGTATTTTCTATCTGACCACAACCCAGGTAGTACTGGGTAAAACGGTACTCCTTGGTAACACTGGTTGTCAGACTTTCAGGCCACTTACTGTATGTAACTACTGTCAAAGATCAACAAATGACAGCCGGAATCAACGGCTTAACGCGCTTTTCGAGGCACAGAGGAAACTTGGTATATAATGGGTGGTCACTTATTCATGGACCAACCTAATCATACTTAAAAATTAACACAAGCGGCTGTTATATTATAAAACCACAAGCGTCTAAACATGATACGCTACGCTTAGTTTGTGGCTTACCGAATAGGTAATGTTACTTATTGATGAATAAACTTTAGTGCCTGTAAAATTCAAATTTTCTTAGTTTTTTGCAATTTTCAGGTCAATGTTAGGTTGTATGTTAACAAATATGAGTCACGCAAGAAAAACGTATGTAGTTACAGAATTATAATCATTAAAACCGTACACCCTTTTAAGTTAATTGAACCCCATTGAGTGACTTTTTCATGAAAAAGTTGTTGACTCCAAAAGATATTTTTTTTGATCTTGATATTAATATCCGTCGGCTCTTTTGAAGTTCGCTAGCTTTTATATCTGACAATGTAGAAGTGTAAATAGTAGCGATAGAAGTTGATCATCCATGTTGTTTAATAATCCACTTTTAAATCAATAGTTCTCCATTTTTTTTTCTCCTAAAAATGACTAAATATCAAATCCTCACGCCTCTGACACAAATCCATTGCAATTTTCTTCATGTATAAGTAAGTTAAGCATGTTTCCACAAACAATAATCTAATTTTGTATGTTCTATGCTGAATTCGTCGTTTATTTTTAGTTAGCTGCATGTTTTGGCAAATCAAGCCCGTTGATTGGCTGTCGAAATCAATTCAATTGTTGCAAATTCCTGTGCATTTAGGACCTCTGGCAATTATCAACTAAACAGGTTTGTTGTGTCAATATGCTAAAAACTACATTATTTGTAGCCTAGACTGTAATTCGGTTCATCGGGTCGCGTGAACTGTACGCTTCGTATAAAATTAGATTACACACTATTGCGGGTGTAAAACTGATGGATATTTGGAGTAGCGTAGTTTTTATTTTATACCTTATCCGTTTTTTCTGTTGGAGCAAATATCCATTTATGAAGTGAGAGCTTTTTTAGGCGCATTGGGCATTTTTGAGATGGGGAAAAACAATTGAACTTGTGACACCGTTATACGACCTCGTTTTCGTTGCAGAGTTAGCCGTATTGCTACATCTTACAAGCTCAAATCCAAGTCGAATGTGTAAGTAAAAGACTTATGCAAAAATATTTTCTAAAAATAATCACACCAAACCTTAAACAGAATCTTGAAAAAAAAAAAAAACACTTCTGTCGTGCACTACCGGAGTGGCTTGGGTCTTTTTGCATATCCTTTGCATTGGAAGTAGAACTAGAATCATAAATTCACCGAACTTAAGTTTCACAACATTGCAACTTTGTAGCTATTTGCTTGGTCAATACTAAAATTACGAACAACCGCGACATTTATGACGTATATAAACCTAAAACTTGTTTGGTATTCCATACTCAGTACAAATTCCACAACACAATCACAATGGCCGTCTACCTAACGGGTGTTCGGAACACTCCAACTTTGCGAGCCAGTTTGTCACTCCGAGTCAAAAGTTACCCCCACTTCAAGCGATTCGACTCGGACTTTGCGTGATTCGGAACCAAAGTTTCCTTTCCTACGCCTTTTTATTTTATGACGGGTGTCAATTACTGGATATCTTTTGTTCTTTTCGTCGAGTTTGAGGAGTTAAACTTTCCGACAGTTGGATGTTTTTATTTCAGTTCGCTAGTGTATTTTGATATCATAATAAGGAGGAGTTTCGAGTTGTACGAGTATTACAGTTTGTAAGTGTGTTTTCGAGACAAAGACAATCTGGTTTTGAGGAAAGTTAGAGTTTTATTTGTATCGTAGAAAACTGGGAGTAGTTCGTAAGGCGGAGAGATCCGGAACCTTGGGTGCTTCCGCCTTGCAAGCGGAGTCTTGTGGTAAAGCGCTGATGTGTTCCGGCTGCGTATTAAGGGCGCATCCCTCCAAATTGCTAGAAACATCCGCCGCTGTAGTACTTGGCACACTGTTTGGTATTCAAAGATGGTTTCGAACCACGTATCAGGTATTCTTTATTAAGATTACATAACAATATATTCCTCACCTGCCTCGTTGGTCTAGTGGTTGCTAGCGCGACTGCTGGGCACGAGGTCTTAGGTTCGATTACCGGGTCGGGCAAAGTGCTACTGGGTTTTTCCATCAGGAATTTCTCAATAGCAACTCCCGTGTCTGGATTTGTGCCCGGTTGATGGCAAGGCTCGCCCCCTATTACATGGGATTTAAAATCATAACTGGAGAATTATGGGGTCACACTTTTGGCTAACGCTTTGGGGAAAACAGGCGTGATGTTATGTTATGTTAACAATATATTCATGCATGATCAGAATGTGAGATACGAGGAAGGGGCGTTTACGTCTGTTGGGTATACTAAGATACTATTATTACTTTCTGCATGATTAAAGTGCATTAGTCCCATACTGTCAGCTGTGACCATAGTTCGATCACCTGCAAATTGCCGAGAGCGACTAAGCTGATGAATTTACGGTCACTGATCTGTTTTAGGCTATTCTCCATTAGTTAATCCCAGATTATGTCCGCTCACGGTTTCAGTTAGCTTTGATCAATATCTGCCTACTAACAAATATCGTGATATGCGTACACAAGAGGGTCTCCACAAATACTCCTAAGTCCGGCGGACTACAGACTCTTCATCGGCCGATAGTTTAGCCTGCAGTCTACGGGGACTCTTAACCGATTTTTAACAAGATTGACAAGTTTATTCAATACATTTTTGACATTTTCGTCATCGTTTTCTCTAATAGAAAGTCGTCATTTTATCTAGACCCGCAGCATATAGACCAAAGGTTGACTGGTAGAAAAATGCCTTGTGGTATTAAGTCCGCCTATGTACCACTCTTGTACATGAAGTTTAAATAAATAAATATAGCTTGCAAATTATGGACACCTTCAATTCATTCAACCGATTTTTGTCGCACTTTACAGCTCTTTTCTTTTAGAGTTCAAGACACGGAAGTCAATTCAGCTTATTAATAAGCCATTACAATACCCTTGGATCCATTAAACCGCTAACGACTCGAACAGAGAGCATAAAAGCCGCGGCGACGGACGGATAAAAACACACCGTACTAGGCCGCCTCAGTATAATCCTTGCAAAGCTGTGGCAGCCCCATTTTATTGTACATTTCCCTGCAAAGTGCCTAGAAAGGCTAAAAGCTGAGCGAACACTCATTTGCATAAAATGTTACAATATAATGTTGCTTTTAACTCGCCACCGCGAGGAATGCTTCATTTTGTTCAACCAACAATAGATTTTTAACGAAGCTGATTGATGGAGATGAAATGGCGGGGGTTGGGTCAGCGGAGGATCGCTTAGGGTAAAATACACAAATTATTGTAAGAGAAAAATCGGAAGCGACACAGAAATATGCTACTTTTGTTTACTCTTATCCTTTGCGTGGGAACCCAAAAATGACTACACACTTTCGGGAAGCAGACCCTTTAACGGGAAATAGGGACTTGGGTCCAATGTTATCTCACTGAATTTTGTACTAACACCATTATATTTAAATTATGGTCAGCTTCCTAAAACATCAACAGAATATGAAAAGGAAAATACAAATTATGTTTTTTTTTCTTCCGCTTGCACTAAGCATGTAATTATGGCACTTGTTTTTGGGAAAGACCTCTTAAAAAAAACGCCATGTAAAATAATTATCCCACCCTGATTGCTCTCTTCATTAAAGCCAGGGGTCTCCAATATAATTTTAATAACTGAGGACCCTTGACATTTTCCTAGAAGGTTACACCTGGATAGCTAGATATTATCTACCTACGTGATACAGTAAATTGCAAACACAAATACACGCGCCACTGTTGTACAAACTGTGTTACTTTGAATTAGGGGCTGGACAAACAAACAGACGGTTGAGGGAAATTGCCGCTGGCCTTATTTATTACGGGACCCCTAAAATAATACGGTGCGAATGCCTACTATTGTCTTGCTTTCTAAGATGGTTGTGAGTTTTCATTTGGGATGGCTATTTTGTTTTGTAAAAATGTAGCAAAGAAAAATCCTTAGCTCCGAAATATGGGGAGCTACAAAGGATCATTTCGACGATTTTTAGCTAAAAATGAAAGGGAAGCAAGATCCTATTGCTTTGGGCCGCCGCCGATTGCCGCTACGAGGACACGGCGGTGCTCCGCCCAAGCGGGGCAGACCTCCACCGTGTGCTCCACCGTGTCCTCTGGGCGATCCACGCGGTGGTAACACCCGGGCGTTTCCTCCCGCCCGATTCGGTGCAGGAACCTCCCGAAACAACCGTGTCCGGTGAGGACCTGCGTCAGGCGGTAGGTGAGGGGGCCGTGGCGCCTCTCAAGCCACTCCTCAAAGAGGGGACTTATCGCCACTATTGTGGCGTGCCCTGCACGGGGTTGCGATAGTCGCTCTCTCCATGTCGCCATGAGATCGCGCCGGAATCTGTCCGCTGGGTAACAATTTGCCGCGGCATCGGAGTTTATCCCCGGCGTAGTGCCTCTACGCGCCAGTCGTGTAGGCGCGCGAGGACTATCGCCTCCAGATCCCATGGCGGCAATCCAGCAAGGAGGCTCACCACCTCGCCGGAGATCGTGCGGTACCCCCGGACTAGCCATACGGCTACCACCTTCTGGGGCGCGTTCATTAAGTGGGTGGCTCGCCGCCTCAAGGAACGCGCCCACACTTGGGCCCCGTAAAGGGTTGACTTACACCACTTGTACTCGATGTAAATCAATCTGCCAACAATACCCAACTAATAAACCTATACAGCTAAAACTAAAGAAAATAATACACAACATTCAATTCTCTCCTGACTATATAACTCATCCAAAGTGCTATGATACTGGCACACACAATAATTTCCTGACATAATGTTACGTTACAACTTTACTTACGACATCATAATACATTTACATACATACTAAAACTATGTTTCCACAAAACGTTTGTTGGCAAAACAAGAAAAAAAAATGAATGGCAGATATTATTTTTTTATGATACCACTGCTACTGTTATTCTATTCCGTTGCCGTCGACTCCCTTTATGTTTCATAAAAATTTAGTAGGTACTTATATTTCTGCTTACTAGTTACAACAGAATTGTATTACTGTTTATGTAACTTTATTTTTATGGGAGTAAGCCTTTGCCGAAGTTTGACGACTTTTTTTTGCTTTTTTGATGAGCAATTTATGTCTTGAAGATTTTTTGGGGTTATTGTCCCTTCCACTCATCTCTTCTGCCGAGCCAATCCCGACGAGACGATGTCCCACTTTCTGGAGTTTCGGAAGTGTCCCAACACCTGCACTTTAGAAGACCTAAAAGAAGTCACAGACACCGCGATTAACGTGTACACATACTGGATCCAAGAAATGTAAATCGAGTCGTACAATCGACACGAAAGAAGAAGAAATCAATAAATAATATGTTGAGGTCAGCTTCTAGTCTGCCAGGGCTGCGGGACTATTCGAAAGAGAACACAAAGGGCAAGGAAGGAACATGGTTGGTTTTTAGTCAGTATAAGTCTGACACCCCCTTCCGCTCCACCCAGAGCAGTAGGAGTCATTTGAATATTTGATGATTACCCATCCGAAAAAAAAAAGCTTATAGTCTTAACTAATATATAATATAGAATATTGACGGGGGTCGCATCTTCTCATACGCGGATGATAACGCCATAGTCTTTGCTGATAAGACTTGGGCAAAAGTTAGAAGGTCAGCCGAAACTGGCCTGTCAAAGATTGCGGATTGGCTAAATCGTAGCCTCCTCACACTAAATGCTTCCAAGTCTAACTACATATGCTTCACCAAGTATAAAAACTCTCAACCACCACTCGAATTTCAAATTAAAATCCACTGCTGTGCCAACCCCCCAAATCCTGACTGCTCATGTACAAAAATTGACAGGCTTCAATATACTAAATACCTGGATATCATGATTGACCAGCGCCTGTCCTGGCACATGCACACTGAACTGATCATGAATAGGGTGAGGAAATTAATATGGACTTTTAAAACATTGCGACATGTTACCTCTAAGAATCTTCTGCAAAAAGTCTACGTATCATTGGCCCAATCGATTCTTACATACTGTTTGCCATGCTGGGGAGGGACAACAAAAATTAAATTTTTAGAACTTGAGAGGGCGCAGCGATCTCTGCTTAAGGTTATGCTCTTCAAGCCCTACCGATTCCCAACCTGAAGTCTTTACATAACCTCTGACCTTCTGTCTATAAGGAAACTTTACCTACTCCATATAATCTTGAGAAAACACAAATCCCTTCCGTATGATCCCAAAAAGCCAAGTATGAGGAGCAGAAGAAGCTACTTAGTCGCCCCAACAGTCCTAGTTAGATCTGCTTTTGCCAAAAGGCAGTACGCAAGGCAATCATCCTACTTGTACAACCTGATAAACAGAGAGCTGCACATTCATCCTCTGAGACTCCATGACTGTAAATTAGCTGTGACTTAAAAATAAAACTTACGACGACATTGAGGCTATGATATCGTCACTTCAATAATCAGTCTAATATACAAATATGACCGCGGTAGTGAAATTGTTAGTGGAAGAAGACCTCCTGGCTTCTTCCGATCCCAAGTCATTGTCGCAGGGCTAACCTAAACGTAAACCTAAACTCAAACCTAAAACTAAACTTACATAACACATATACTAAGCAAAGCATTCACTCACACACACAAACATACACACACACAATAACCCACTCGCACACACACTCGTACAATAAACCACTCACTTACATCACACAAATGCGCTCCTTTTTAATTTAATTTTAGTTTTAATCCTTATCTTTAATTTTTGAATATTTTTTCTTTTTGTTTTTATATTTTCTTTTCATTTTTAGTTTTGTTTTCAATTGCATACACTTTATTGTTAAGTGGAAGAGCGGAGTCACCTAACACAAGCGTCTTGTTTCTTAAAAGGTGATCTCCAATTCACGTTTGTTAAGACTCATGTAATTGAAATAAAAAAAAATATTTTTTATTTATTTATTATTAACAAAACTGATGCAGTTGAATACCAGTTTTACAAGGAGCGACTGCCTATCGGGGTTCCATTAACAGATACCCCTTTTGGTAAGACTTGAATGCGTCTTATAGTACAATTCTCTGGATCGTAAGGTGATGACATTTTGCACAATATTAACCTTTAAAAACTAGTGTAAGTGACAAGAAAACTGCGTTTGCTAAGTTCAAGGTCAAAAGTGAAAGATAAACTACCTACGTTCTGAACTTTCTACCGTTCTAGTTTACAATGCTAATCTGGTCTTAAACCCACATGTGAAGTTAAAGGTTGCCTTACATAAGAGTATTTGGGAAAAGTAATTATAAATAGTTTTACTAATAACATTGCTGCTATCCATGATAATATCCAACTATCCATACTTACTTAAGTCTGTCATTTTTAAATCGTCAAATAGTTAATCTGATACCTAAAAAAGGACGTCAGGTTACTTGCGTCCCGGGTTTTCGTATTAAAAAATAGGTAGGTACACGCATAAACGAAGTATCGAGCAATTGCAGCTAGTTTGAAAAACACAAGCATCCGCTTTTCATCAGAAAAGAGCAAAATATTTTCAGAAACTGGTCACCTGAATGTGTTTTGAACGTTTTTATATGAGTGTACTGTCATCTAAACATATATGACAAACAGAAAAAAAAATCGCGACCTTAACCAACACCATTTTTATCATTAAACAAAGCATCACATCCCAGCACTATGTAGGAAAACTCGTTAAACGCCCAGCAGTAAGAGAACTCGGAAAAATCCCATACAAATAGACTATTAACGTAACTTTTAATGGCTACTACGGGCTACACGAGGTTAATGGAGTGCCATATTTGGCACCCTCAGTTATATCTTGAGCCGCGCCGAGGATTATACGTTCGAATCCCACCCGAAACTTAATTAAAGTTTTAATGAGCCACGCAATATATGTATTTCGGAATACTGCCATAGGTTAAGTTTGGACTTGGTAGAGATGGGTCAGGGTTTTAAAATTACATTCAAAATTGTTGTAGTAATGTAAATATTTCTGTAAGTACTAAGCAGTGATTACCAGTGGTGTGACCGTGGCGTCGGACTGCAAAGTCATATGTCTCAAGTTCAAACCTAAGACACGCACCTCTGATTTTTCGAATTCATGTGCGTTATCACTTGCTTCGGTGAAGGAAAACATCGCGAGGAAACCAGCATACCTTTTTTTTCGGATGGGAATTCCTATGGAAAATGGAAATCGCCCCTCCCGATCTGGGCGGAGCGGAAGGGAGTGTCAGACTTTTACTGACTGAAACCCATCCATGTTCCTTCTTAGCCCTTTGTGTTCCAGGGCCGCGGTGTCTCTTTCGAACAATCCCGCAGCAACACGAACGCGCCGTCGGCACGGCAAACCAGCATGCCTGAGAGATATTTCTCGACGGCATGTAAAGCCAAGTCAGAGGCCCATGGGCCATAAAAACTCTGACACCAGGTTAGGCTCTAACTACGCGATAAAGAAGTTTGCCTATCGAGTATAATTTTCTACTGGACCTTTCAAGTGACCATGATCTTTTCGTTGGTTTCAAGTGCGACTGCTGAGCATGGTCCTTGGTTCGATTTTCAGGTTGGGCAAAATGATATGGGGTTTTTCCATCAGGAATTTTCCAGTAGTAGCTACGAAGCCTGGATTTGAGCCCAATAGATGGCAATTGACTCACCCCTATGACCCTATCTTTTACTTTGACTTAAATGTTCTTTAATTGGCAATATATAGTCAGTAAGCTCGTGGCTAAATAATGACAGCCGCTCAGGTCGATGTTTAGGTTATGCCGTGCTTGCCTAGGTTGGTCTGTGGATGGGTGACCACCCATTACATACCGAGTTCCCAAAGCACGTTAAGCCGTTGGTCTCGGCTGTCATTTAAAGATCTTTGACAGTCGTTAGGTAGTCAGTGACCCAATAAAGTCTGACAACCAGTCTAACCAAGAGGTATCGTGTTACCCAGTACTAACTGGGTTGTGGAGGTCAGATAGGCAGACGCTCCATGTAAAATACTAGTATTCAGCTGCATCCGGTTAGACTGGAAGTAGTCCCTAATATAGTTGGGAAAAAGCTAGGCAGATGATGATGAAGCAAGTTCAGTAATCAAAGCTCATTTCCTGTCTGTTTTTAAAATTAACCTACAATTTCGTCCTGCACTGAGACAATAACAGTTCTCAATCATAATTTATTCAGTCTTCTATTTTGTTGTAGCCTAGGCAGAGATACTTATCATTCCATTTTATCATTTTACTGGCCCATAAGCGTCTAGCCTTTGCATAAATTGCTACAATGAACGATCGTGAAGAGATATTGCGTTAGTCATTATTCACTGAACTTGGCAGCCGCCAGGATGAATTGTAGAAAAATGTGGAGCATTGTTTTTAGTTTGACTGTAGAATGAAGTTGCAGTTAGTATACTTGAAACAAGAAAATCGATACTGAGGATGTCTGTATCTACTTTTAAAAGAACTTCTTTAAAATGATATCATTTGTTTTAATTCTACCCCGTTGATGACAATAGGCTTGCCCTCTATTACGTGGGACTAAACATAAAAGGCGAAATGTGTTGTAACATAACAGCTACGCAAAACCAAAATAAGCTGATCTCTCATTGTACCGACAGCTTATAAAAAGCGAGGTCAGGTTATACTGGAAATGTATAGCTTGATTTGTCGTATGTACAATTGGCGTACCTCTGCATAATCCTTCGCAAAACAGGCGTCATACCATATCTGGGCTGCGGGCTGTTCGAAAGAGATACCGCGGCCCTGGAACACAAAGGGCAAGGAAGGAACATGGATGGGTTTTAGTCAGTACAAGTCTGACACTCCCTTCCGCTCTGCCCAGAGCGGGAGAAGTCATTTGATGATTTCCCATCCGTAAAAAAAAAAAAAAAAAAACATATCTGGAACTATCTCTAAATCATTTTTGGTATTTCAGGATAAAATGATGGTTTAAAGAATCCATGACCACGTATTTCGCTAGCACCCAAATAGGCTCGTCTACTCCGTTATTCATGTAGAGGAAGAGCAACCATATTTCTATTAGCCTTCTGGTATCCCACTGCTGGGCAAATTCCTCCATTTTCCTTCCAAACCACTCTTTCTTGTACGAACTCTGGCCATGTTAGTTTAGAAAACAATATCACCTTCGTCGCGGGCGACCTTGACGACGATGTCCTCCCTCAGGCGTCCAGTTTGTGACTGTTTCTCCGGATACGTTCGCGGGACCGTGAGACGTTCAAATTCTTTCTTTAATAACATTATTACAAGGCTACTTATCATAATTATCCTGCCCTTTTCCCAATTCATTTGTGGTCAGCGCAGCATGTCTTCTTCTTACAAACTTCTCTATTACTCGTCATCTCAATAGTTGCCTCCTTTCCAGCCATATCATCCTTCACAAGGTCTAGCCATCGTTTCTTAGGTCTTAATCTACTCTTATAGCCATCTACATTCACACTCAACATTTTCCCGCATCCTCCGCATATCCATACCACGATAACCGATTACCACATAACTTTTCAGTCACCGGCGCCACTTTCAGACTTCCTTTTACTTACTAATGTCTTATTTTATCCATACGCGTAACACCATACGTCCCCCTTGGCATTCTTATCTCAGCCACATGTAATTGCTTTTCATTCATCCTTTTTCCATTACAGGGCATCTTATATAAGGTCCCATTAAAATAGATGGACAAACTTTTAGAAATCATTCAGAGTCCCAAAATAAGGACAACGGTAAAAAAATAAATAAGAAAACGGCATTAGATAACTTACAAAAATTGCTAAAAATGCCGGCAATTTATTATTTTAGGTCAAAATAAAATCACTTTGGTCAGTGTTTTTTTTGCTTGGATATCTTTAGTTAGACGTACTGAACTCTGTTAAAATTTGTCCATATATTTTAATGGGACCTTGTATACAGAAAAAAACTTTGCTAAACCTATAATTCCGTCTCCAAACAACAAAAATTCTATAACAACTTACTTTTGAAACGTCCCGTATTCTTTTGTCGACTTATCTAAACTACATCGCATTACTTGGCCGTATTCCAAAGACCGTTATTAGTACAGAAGATTTGCAGATTCACCTGGTCCAGATCTTAAGAGTACTTAGCACCTCGACGCCTTTGACATGCCAAAACTAAGAGAGACTTACTGGCTTTATTCGGGCAAGACGTGTTACATTTTGTGATGCAGTTATATAATTGTGTGCATGTGTGTGTTTGAATTAAATATGAAATTACAGTAATTTAAAAGTTAAGTTAATTTTATTCGAAGTTATATTTCATCCACATAGTTTCACGTTAAGCCGTTGGTCCCGGCTGTCATTTGAAGATCTTTGACAGTCGTTTGTCGGTAGTCAGTGGCCCAAAAAAGTCTGTCAACCAGTCTAACCAAGGGGTATCGTATTACCCAGTACTAACTGGGTTGTGGAGGTCAGATAGGCAGTCGCTCCATGTAAAATACTGGTATTCAGCTGCATCCGGTAAGACTGGAATCTGACCCCAACATAGTTGGGAAAAGGCTAAGCAGATGATGATGATGATAGTATTTCGTTTGCATTTACATATTTTGTAGTCAGTGTATTGGCTTGGTTTGGCTATTCAGCTACATACAGTTAGTGTGGAAGTCGATCATACTTTGGAATGGGCTAGGCAATTAATGAAGTACAAATGTTTTCCTTGAATCGAGTACAAATAACATTTTCCAATTGAGTTAATTACGCATAATGAAATAACACGCCTGCAATCCCCGAAGGGTTGGGGAGAGGTGTACCTAATAGTACACCCACATTTCGCCAGTTATGTTTTAACTTCCATGTAATAGGGGACGAGTCTAGTGCCATCAACCAGGCATAAATCCAGCGAATCCGTGGCTGCTACTAAGAAATACTGTTCAATTGTTTACTTTTCAGTAATTTTCAGATATTTTTGTTTTTATTTAAAAGATGTGTCGTATCTGCTCTCTTACCCGAACTGCCCAGCTTAATCTATGCCACCAAGTTTAATTCTATGCAATGAGCGATATTCAAGTTAATTTACATCAAATATTACTGAACCTATTAGCCAATAGTTTCAGTTTAAAATGTACGTTATTCGTGGACGGCCGGCATGATTGTGTACAACTTCCATATAGAATTTGTATTTATTCAACAGTTATGATACTAGGTAACTAGTTGGTCTGGTCGTTGTAATAAACAGGCAATGTTATTATGTACGTGTGTTTTAATTATAATTATTAGTTTTGAGTGTTTTTTTGATAATGTTTGCTTTACTTAAATAGTGTTGTTTGTGTTGAACTTTTCGGAATGAAACGCATCAAAACGTTTCCCCTGAGGGCTAGGTAGAGTTGATCTCATAGTACACTCATCCCATTTATTAGGAGAATAGCCTATTGCCGAGAAACTCCTAATGAAAAAACCTAATAATACTTGACGGTACGGTCGGCTGAGCGGCTGAGAGCGATTGGTCGCTGTGCTGCGTGACGCGGGTTCGACCTGTGGATCAAACCCGTGACACGCAGGGCAGGTAGTTCCAGGTTTGGCTGTTTGTGCATGTGAGTTTAATGTTATTAAACAAACCCACGATACCGGAGAGATTGCTATTGCCAAAGAAAGAAAGAAAAAAAGAAAAAAAAACTGCACGATCTTGCGATTGAAGTTTTGGGTCATCGAACCCAGGACTTCGTACTTGACCGTAGCTTTTATTCTAAAAAAAAAAAAGTATTTTGTTATTTCTATTTTTTAGTTATAAGATGTATTCCATACAGTTAGATAGGCACTTAACTTTTATCAGACAGTTTTTATGATAGGAAGAAGGAAGGAAGAAGGGATTCTTCTTTGACGTAGAGATTACCAAAGGACATGTTAGGTTTTTGTATGGAGGCTAGACTTTTATTCGAAGCGGTTGTGTGCAGGGACGAGATTATATTTTTACGAAAGAACATAAATTAAGGAAATTTTATGTATTTTTTTTTTTTAAAGGCACCCATCCTATTTTATTATATTTTTAATATAATAAAACAGGATGGGTGGGGTGGGGGTTTTTTTATATATTTTTTTGTTTTTTTATTTTTTTTATTTTAAATTAAAATATAAACTACAACCCTCGGTAATTATTGAATTGATGTCATTATTGTCATTGTGAAAAGTGTAAACGTCAATCAAGTGTCAAATTCAATTCGTTTGCCGCGTCTTTGACTCTTTGTCTTTGGATTGCGTTACAACAACGTGTTGTAACCTCTTTCTTTAAATTTTATTTTTTTGTCCCAATTTTTTCTTTACCTTTGTCCATTCCGTAAAGTCCAAAATATATCATTATTTCAATAGGGAGATAATTCTTTCGTTTTATTTAAAAGCCATCTAATAAAAAAATATTTTAAATAATAATATTTGGCTCTCAAAATGATATTTAATTCTTTTTTCTTTGTTTTAAAGAGCAAAAATAATATTACGATACAAAAAATACCTGGATTTAAAATAGTTATTTATTAAATAATGGTGCTTTTAATTATTTTTTTTGTTATGGTAAGGCCATCTTGAATAATTTTCCGTATCACAAAAACCATACATGATAGCTGTTCAAAACTAAAAATATTTTAAGCCCATTTTATAACATGTCCTTTATAAAAAATATATAAACATAATATTTTATAATGTTCTATTCAATCAAAATCAAAAATAAAAATCAAATCATTTATTACAAGTAGGCCAGTTACAGGTACTTTTGAACTGTCGAAAAGATAACAATATAAATGAAGCTACAGTCCCAGTCACAAGGCATAAAAACTGTGAAAGTACTGTAGTGGCCCATTCCCTAAAGTAGACCTCTATGGAGAAGAACGGGCAAGAAACTCCATGGACACTCTTTTAAATGGAAGTATATTTTTACAAAAACTTTGGTTACATCATTCATGTTGAGATGGTACATTATGTGAGAAAGTGTCCATAATAAATATTTATTTCATTGCAGAGAAAATCCCATTTTCTTACAGAAAAGATTTACTCAGAAGAAATTATGTAGTTTGCTTCTCAAAGTAAGTAATACTTAGATATATCTTTCCTCACACGCAAAGCGGTAAAAGCCGGCAAGTTATAAGAGTTAGCCAAAGGAAGTGAATTATTATGATACTTCTGAGCTAAGAACTTGTTACTATTAAAACTTGGTGCAATAATGCTATGTTTATACTGCACCTGTTTACTTTAAGTGTACTTATCTTTAAGTTTATTTAGAGCTATGGTTCTTTGAGATAAAATACTGGCATTCTCCTTTTTAATTTCTTTGTAATTACATAACTAGAAGTATAAAGGAGTCTGCACACTACACCTTACCATACTATGACCGTGTTAGGAACATGTCAGGCAAAAATAAATTGTTTGTACCGACACAGTCCTGTGCCATGCACGGAACGTCAGCAAATTGTCGCGGTCGATGGAACGGTCTGGTGGGCTACATACTTTAACAATGAATATAAGGTTTAACCACGTATGATGACCGTTCTTAACCTGCTATAAACGGATATACGCCGTTGATACGTTCTAGTAGCCGGTCATGGTATGGTACGGTGTAGTGGGTAGACCACTTTAGAGTAAAAAATAATTTACATCGTTATTTATCGTATTTTCTGCTGTCCAATTGAGGTTTTCATAAATGGTGGAGCACATGGTGGAGAGCGAGAGAGAATGGGACGCCGTCACCTCCTTCTGCGAACCAGTCATGCTAGCGAAGTAGGTGGCGGAGCGTGAGAGGGAGAGAACCTCTCGTCCCAGCCGCTGCGGGAGACGCCCCGGGCGTCGGGGGTAGACTGGCGGCGGACCTGTGGACGGTGAGTAATGGGCTAGCTCGCCGTCCGTCCGTCTTTTGACCACAGGCCGTGTTGACGGCGCGTTCGTGTTACACGCTCGCCTCAAAGAGATGTCAGCAAACAGGGAGGGGCCCGCAAGGGCTGATGCCTGCCAGGGCGGCGGGACTCTCATAAATTGTATGGTTACTTAGTGATTTAAGTCCCATTCACGACTATTACGAGTATTTAAGCGATGCGACTTGCGATCATAGCTTATCGCGGCGTGGTGCGGTGACTCGATTTGTTTTCTTCATATCGTCTATTTCGTGGCCCAGCGTTTACAGAGTGCACTAACTGAAACATGCTAAGAAAATGCTCCTGAATTCAATTACATTACTTACAAATGACGACAATGCTTAATCAAAACAACTGTAGTACTTAGTAGGACTTCTACAAAAATCAATCGAAAATAATCAAATTAAATCAAAGGAATACGTAACAGAGGTATGTTGGCGTCATTCCAGCGCTCCGATACCGTCTGTTGCCAACCGTTTAGACCGGTAATT
Organism: Lycophotia porphyrea; assembly: GCA_950005105.1. Lineage (NCBI taxonomy): Eukaryota > Metazoa > Arthropoda > Insecta > Lepidoptera > Noctuidae > Lycophotia > Lycophotia porphyrea. The sequence goes on from OX465392.1 coordinate 3,113,082, forward strand.
ACACCAATATTTTATATAATGCTTTCCTAAAATCATTTGTATTAAATTTGCTTCGTTTGGCTAACAAATTAGTGGGGTTTGGATTTGATTAATTTTCGTAGTTATAATATTTCATCCCTTTTCCTTGGAAATCAGTGAGTTATTTTCAAGATTTACTTTGGTCTGTAATTTGGCCAACGTTCTTTAGTTCTATATTGTATTTTTTGTAAAAGAGATTTACTAAAGAGTTAAAAGTTAAAGGACCAAAGTTCATTTCTTGAATTCCATTAAAAAACGTACCTACACTTTCTTAAGACTACTAGCCGGCCATTAAAGTTTATTACGCGACTCGAAGAGGTGACGCTTGCGTAGTATATCCTTCTCATTCATACGAAGGCGATAGATGTGTGCGGAATAAGGATGGGGGTAGGGAGTGCAACTGACCAAATCAAGATATCTGTCAAACTATTCGCCAATACGAAAATAAAATCTAATTGAGTCGAGTTATGAATTCGTGCAACCATACATAAACTCACTTGACTCAGGAGGTAGACAGAAACCACAAATCGCCACCTGCCTAACCCATACTCTTTTCGTCTCATATATCTGGTCACTGGATCTTCATCTGGTCAGTACTCCGTACCTGACCTTTCTGAAGAACCTCTCCAAAAGTCATCAAAATAAATGAACTCAGACTACAAAGACGTGTAAGTGTAACATTACTACAGTGTAACATTTACTCTTCTCAATACCATTGCTCCCAGGCCCATATCAATAATGTGCCGTTAGTAACACATCTCCAAATGACCATTACGGGCGATCCATTTCCTGACTTTTACAACGTGCACCGGACAATATAGCTGCCTTTATGACCTGCCAAGTAAACCCACATTATACTCCTAAAAATAATGTCCGACAAAATAAACTAAAGCCCATATTGCAGCCTCAATTTAGATTTTTGTCATACTTTTTGTCTTAAAAGTAGTTACGGCTTTTGGTGTATAGGAACTTGCGTCACCAATAACAATATTTTTTCCGTTATAGCCAATTAATTTGTTGTTGCAGGTGTTAACAACCCTGGGACGATTTTGTCGCTCGTTTAAAGTAGGATAGAAATATTGGTAACTGAACGTGAAAAACCTTTTGTTACCTCGGCGTAGACTACCTATTCTGTGGGGTCTTTGGATTTGGAACGTTGAATGTAATCGAACCTCAATTCCCATTTTGGTGTCCTTAAAATAATCATACACACATAGCATCACGCCTGTAATCCCCAAAGGATTAGGCAGAGTAACTATGGAGTTTCTTTCCGATTCTTCTCCATAGGAAACGACCAACCGAACCGTGCACCTTTTTGTCGACGTTTTTTAAGTAATTTATATGTGAAATAAAATATTTTGATTTTAAAGACGTGTCCTAATAGTACACCTACTGGGACTTAAAAATAACTAGTGAAATGTGGGTACATTTCACTAGTTATTTTTAAGTCCCATGTAATAGGGTCGAGACCTATTTCCATCAACCGGACACAAATTCAGGCTCCGTGAATTGCTGATCGAAAAACCCAATAACACTTTGCCCGAACTGGGAATCGAACCCAGTACCTCATGCTCAACAGCCGCGTTTGCTACCACTAGACTAATAACAAGGCAGCTTAATGTAGTATTTGGATGGAGTTGTCAAAAGTATAACCCAATCTAGCACATTTGGTCGGGGTACATTAGCTTAATACAAAAAACAACTTTGAAGAAACATCAAACATCTAAAAGTAAACAGCAGGGTCACGCTCATTAAGAAAGACTATCATATGATGACCAATAAGACTGATCCAAAAACTATTTTCTTTACTCACAATAGCAGATTGATCAATCACCACAAAGATCTAATCTAAGAAAAAGGTAAAATGTCTCAACCCCAGAACAAATCGTCGCAGGAATGAACCTGCCATCCCTTTCAATAAAATTCACCACCATCTAAAATATCACAGGTCAAAATCTCCAGCAAGTGCGAACTTAATACAAAACGTTCCGTTTAAAACGCAATAATCTGACGGACCGGATCCGGACCGGTTGGCGCGACGCCAAACATCCGCACCTTTGCAAGGATACGTACGTTTCCGGTTTCTGAACGAACCCGTCACGACACGTTTAAATGTAGGTCGAGCCTTCGTCATTAGGATGTTTTAGGTATACTGAAAATAGACAGGTATTTTAGATAGTTGAGACTTTCTAAGGTTGAATGCAGGTTGGGATAGGAAGTCGTGAATCGTGGGTAATACGCGGTGCAACTGTGTCAAAATTTGTTGCGAATTTGAGGTGTTTTGTAAATGTTTCAAAATGCGAGTAAACTAAACATTACTGATATTTTAGTACACTGTTACTGTATGGTGTCGGACGTAAAGAATAGTACCATCCCATATCTCCCTGTGGGTGTCGTAAGAGAAGACTAAGGGACTTACCTTACCAGAGAATGGGCAGCAGCGTTCTCTGTGCCATTGTAACAACCTTACTGCAATCGCCAACCCGCCTGCCAAACGTGGCGGTTATGGAAAAACTCCCCTTTGGGGGAGGCCTATGTCGAACAGTGGACGTCTTTCGGCTGAAATGATGATGATGAATGATGACTGATATTTTAAACACTATTTTGTCAGACCATTACCTTTGTATCCTATCATTGAATAACATCAAAATCTGATTAATTTTCTCCCCTCAACTAAGCCAACTCAAAACTAATCATTTTAACCAGAAGTTACTGACTCACATCAGACATACCATCACAAACTTAACTTAAAAAAAAAACAATAACTTTTAACGTAAGCACTAGTGAGTACGCTTCTTAAACGTTTAACTCGAACTTCCGAGAAGAACTACCGACGCTATTACTTAGTACATTATTTCCAAACTTTATACTTAAAATTATGGTAAAAAAAAATACAAAATGGGACGAAAATTTACAGGGCTTCAAAATAGTAATATACAATGAACTATTCTTCATTCATGATTGCCATATAATCTTCGAACTCTTGTAAGATTCTGATTTCAACGGCTTCTACCAGTATCTTTAATACTATGTTTCCAAGCACATAATCTCATTGCCCCCGCCATTAGGACCCTGATGTCGGTGATTATTGAAAATGTTTGCGTTTGGTTATCTTGACCGGTAACCTAATACCTAACAACTGTATAAACGCAAAAACGAGGTCTGATTAGGGTTAACATACTTACCTAATATTGCGATAAGGTCTGCATTTTCCTTAATTTCCTTAATATAGGGTTAAAAGCACTTATGTTTAGGCAAAATGCCTATGTCTTAATTATTGATTATAAAAGGATTTGCAACATTATTTTGTTACAACCTTTTTTGGGAAGTGTCCTTAAAATTAAACACCTTCATTTGTTTCTTGACTCAGATTCGCACCCGGTTTCCCGTCAATTCTGTGAAATAAATGTTTTCAATTTTGTTGGGTAAAAAATATTAATTTTAAGGGTTTCAAATTTTAAAGGTTTCAAATTTTAAAGTAGAGGCTGATAAGTTCTCAACTTCAAATTCTCAACTTATCATTTTGCGATCATTATAACATGATTCTATCTTTGGCTTAAATGGTTTCTTCGTTAATTAAACATTCAATTCAGAATGCTCATGGAACGCATTCGTTTTTGACCTGATTCTTTCCAAAACGATTTTTAACGGGACCACAGAATTGGACAAAATCCTTTGTAAGGTGCAAATATCGTAGGTGCATAAAGCTTTGTAGAAAGCTTTGTACACAGCGTTGGTTGGCCAAACGTCAACGTCCAGGTTGACGGATTAACCTTTGTCCTTTGACGAACCTCTTGCATTCAAGAACTATAGAAGTATTTCTGAGCCTTTGTGTGTGACACAAGAGGAAGATTTTTGCGTAAGCTTTTTTGTAATTGACGTGAATATGATGGACATGTCATGATGAACGAAGAGTTATTTACCATTTCCATAGAAGTCTTTAAGTATTTGGTTCAATATTTAAGTGTTATTGTGGAAGTTTGTAATTAAAAGTTTGACTGTTGTGCCCGATTTATGGCAATATGCTTGCCCCCTATTACATGGAACTTGATCATAACTGTCAAAATGTGGGTGTACTATTAGGTACTGTACACCTCTGCCTACTCCTTCAGGGATTACTTCGGGGATGTTGTTATGTTAGACATAATCCTTAGAACAATACACACCTAACATTACGGGACCTCCTAGCTCACTGATTACATCAGCATAAAGCATACTTAGTACACGTCACGGGTCCTAATACTACATTTTGGAGAACAGAATTGTTTATCCGATGGCAAATTCTGGCATACAGCCAACGCACGGTACAGCCAACACCTGAGCTCGTAATTGGCCCGCATTTTGGCCTGATTGTTGGGAACGGATACCAGATGATATTTCATTGGTATATAGATTATTATTGGTATTCGTAATAGGTTGGTGTTTGTTTGATGGGGATCTTGTTATCATGGTTTCAGATATGGTAATAATTTCAGAAAGTTGTGGGATCTTTTCAACTGGGACCTGGTAATGAGTTCCAAAAGTCATTCCCACGAGTCCTACGCAAGTAAAACTACAGTCAGACACGGTCCAGAGAGGCAATACCCGTATTTAAAAAATGTTCCCATTCTGGTCTCAACATAATATCACGCCTGTAATCCCCGAAGGGTTAGGCAGAAGTGTACCTAATAGCACACCCACATTTCGCCAGTTATGTTTTTAAGTCCCATGTAATAGGGGATGAGCGTATTGCCATCAACCGGGCACAAATCCAAACTCCGTAGCTGCCATTGAGAAATTCTAGTCTAGTTCTAGTATTTTTAGTTCTAGTTTCTAGTCTCAACATAATCAAAAATTGTATAAGGCTACGAATGCACTAAGCAAGCAAGCCACCTAGGCTTACTTGTGCTTAAAGCTTGCCGAGTCGCCCGAAAATTTCGCGTTCGGTTCGCTTCGCTACTCGCTAGGCGACTCACACAGGGGCTAGGCGCTATGCAAGTCAACTGTCAGTGCTTTTGAAGCCCAATGGTTCTGCATTTTTGACATGAGATAAGATTGCGACCATATTGGTCTTCAGTTTTTCAAGTCGGAAACAAAATTAGCACACTTCTTAGGCCCACTTGCGCCAAAACTATGAGTTATATAAATAACTCGAGGTTTACTAACTCAGTGTTAACGTTTTAAATTTGTAACTGACAGTTTATATTGCACCAGTAAAAATTAACCCAGAGTCAACTAACCCGAGTCATGTCATGTTCATTTGTCATGTTCATTCTTTTTATATCCGGCAAAATATGGTAGATCGAATGCTGAATGAAATAAGTGTACTACTCTCTCTCGCTCCACAGCACTTTGAATAAGTCTATCCCTTTATGTCAGATTAGAAATGACATGTAGTTCTTTGTCGCATTATATTGACTGCTGTCCTTGTCTGTTGTGACATAAGCGTGTTGCATAATTTGCATTACCGATGATTAATTCTTCTGTGATAAAAGTCTGAACTAATGTATGATCTTTTCATCATCATCCAACAAGCAACCATTAATTTATCATTGTTCAAGGCAAAATAAAAACGATATCACTGAATGCAACAAACACAATAGTCCGGGAGCTAGCGTTGCATATTTTTAGCTAATGTTTTTACGCCGACCGATTATTGCCATTTTTTTCAATAGATTGACTGATAAGTGAACCATGCGTCAGCTGACGCACCCGCGGTGGGTGTAGAATTGGAAGATCACGGAAGTGGTAAAAAAAAATATTGTCATAGTATGCCGGCTGAAACTTTTTTCATAAATAGCTTAAAAAAATCGTCAGCTGCATGGTGGAGGGGGATTATGCGTCAGCCGCTCGCATGAACTTGTAAAAAAAAACACGTAAAATAAATTAATTTATAAACTTCTGGAGATTAGCATTCAATTGTCACTATGCCGGTTGAAAGTTACGTTTGCAAAAACCAAAAACATCAGTCAGCTGGGTGCGGAGAGGGGAGTTCTGTCAGCTGGACCCAGAAAGAAACTGTGCAATTTATGAAAAAAGTTTCAGCCGGCATACTATGTCTTAATTTTTTTTTACCAATTCCGGAACCACTCACACCCGCTCCCACCGCTATTTGAGCAGCTGACGGTTGGTTTACTTATTGGTCATATAAGATAAACCATCGATGACAATATCAGCCGGCTTACTATGACTTTTTCATTTGCAACGCTACCTCCCGGACTACAAGACAGAACCAAAGCATGCCTGACATAAAATATGTCAAATTTGACATTACTAACCCAGAGTTAGTTGACTTAACCCTCCCACATCAGTAGGTTAAAAATTTAAATATTTAACTCATAGTTAACTCCTAACTCTTGATGGTGCAAGACATAAATAAAATTTAACCCCAAAGTAGCATTTACCTCTGAGTTAACCGTGCCAACCCAGCTTGGCCTTAAGCAAGTGCACCTTAAGTGGGCCTTAGTATTACAAAAAATAAGTTTCAGATAGCTAATTTTGTTTAAAAAAAAATATTGCTACCTAGCCTCACTAGCACAACATTGAAAACAATAATGTGAGCCATTCGAAAACAACAGACATGTTCCATTCTATTCCATTTCAAATGAACATTGAGTTCACTAAATAATTTAAACCCCATTGTTTCAGAAATCAAACAAAATAGTCTGTTTTAGCTTTAAATAGCTCAATTAATATGTAAGAGTGAAGACAGATTCGACAATGTACCGACAGCCAATTAGAGCCTATCAGTACTAACATGAATTATAAATATTGTTGAATAAATTATTACGATTCACACGCTGAGTCGCTTTTTGTTGTTAGAATTATTGATTAGGTTCTATTTTAACGGTAATTATAGAAAAGGGCGCCTTTTATCGAGCTTTTTGATAATTTATTATTTAGGAGTCATGTGCCCGATAGGATTTCTCATCGGTGTAAATTACAAACTTCCAAAAATTCAAATTCATCCCGTATTGAACCTCTATTGGACGTTTTTTTTTTTTTTAAATCCTTTCAGTATTGTTATTTGCGTATCTCTTGAGCCAAATTTCAACCTTGTAGATCCATTAGTTAAGGCCTAGCATTGTCTATTAGTCACTGAAAGAATGAATTAAGGTTTATTTAAGTACATTTCAGCTTTCATTTGTTCAGGTATCCATTATCGTCAAGTATCTAAACCTACACGATTACTATCCTGAAACTAATATTGGAATAGTTATAACAAAAGTACTCTTTGTCTAGACATATAATATCGACACTTTTGACCTTTCCAATAATGTATACTTTTTCATTAGACGACTCCAATGTTAACTAATTATAACAATGTAGCTTCTTTAGCCAATTAGACTTGTAAATATCGAATGAATATAAAGGTTGTAAAAGGACTCTTAACGAAGCCGAAAGGCACTTGTTCTCCCCGTCATTGCGATCATTTTTTTGTTCCAGACCATACCTGGGAACCTTCTAGTTACGGAGACATTGGAGGTCAAAGTTCCAACTTTTAGACTAGTTTTTTTTAAATACATGTTTTTAGTGTATTTTTTTACTTAAGACACCTTCACGACCCCCCCTACTATTCTATCCATCCATCAGCACAATGTTTTGAATGCGTTACATTGAGTCCTACTGTAAAACGTGTTTTTCACCCCAAAAAAAAGTCGTTTCCCAGCAATTTTTTTTTTTTGTTGACTTAGTTTGATGTTTAAAATGCTTGGTTAACGGCTTCGTGAAGAGTCTGTTTTCACCCTGTATAGCGGACTCTTTACTTTGTCCTCTATGTTCAGTCACGTATTCCAGCTTCACTATTTGCATCAAAACTAATATCAATGTAGTACTCTTCGTTTAATTTATAACGTTTTTAATATATGTTTCAATTTTGGGGTACAATAAAATATATTCTATTCTTTTCTCTTCTATAAAAAATATCGATGAATGGTAGAATTCAACATAAAAACCTGAGGTGAATACAACAATCCTGAGGTCCTGGGTTCAATTTCCAGGTCGCGCAAATTGTTATTGGGTTTTTTTATTGAATTTCTCTATAGCAGCCACGGAGTCTGGATTTCTGTCCGGTTGATGGCCCCTATTACATGAAACGTAAACATACCTAGCGGAATGTGGGTGTATGGTCTATTAGGTACACCTCTGCCTACCCCTTCGGGGATTACAGGCGTGATGTTATGTTAGACATAATCCTTAGATCAGCAGGCACCTAACATGACGGAACCTCTTAACTCGCTGATTACATCAGCATAAAACATACTTAGTACACATCACGGGCCCTAAAAGTAGATACATTTTTTCTTGGTTTGCCATGGAACCCAAAACACCATAACACAAAACCATGAACAAAACAAACAAACACTCATTTATGTTCAAAGTCGATTTTTGCCAACGTTCAGCGGCGACTACGTAAGCATTAATTACTCGGCTTGACCGGCGCGTGGCGTCGCATAATGTTTGGACAACCTGTGATCATTTATAACTTGGATGCGTTTGGCTAAGAGATAAGCGTTTGGATACTGACAGGGAGAGTGTGTGGGGAAAAATGTAGGCCATATTTTATAAGGCTTTTATTATGGGTTTGGTTATGAGTATGAGCGGATTAAAATAACAAAATAAATAAAGTGGATATGGATTTTGCTTAAATAAGAGGAGCTTGTGGCTAAATAATAATAGCCGCTTGGGTCAATCTTCATGTAAAGCCGGGCTTGCCTAGGTCCGTGAATGAATGACCACCCATTACATACATATTTCCTCCGTGCCACAGTTGTTACAGGTAGTCAGTGGCATGAAAGTCGGAGAATTAGTCTTAGTAAGGTGCATCGTATTATCCAGTACTAACTGGGTTGAGGAGGTCAAATGGGCAGTCGGTCGATGTAAAATACTGGTATTCAGCTGCATCTGGTTTGAATGGAAGTCGCACCCAAAATAAATATCACTTTCTTTTCTTTTCCTTATAAAAAAATTGTTGAGAAAAGGCTAGGCAGATGATGTTATCATCATCATCATTTCAGCCGAAAGACGTCCACTGCTGGACATAGACCTCTTCCAAGTTTCGCCATATTGACCAATCCCGTGCGTCTCGCATCCAGCGGATCCGATCGAACCTTTACCAAGTCATTGGTCCACCTAATGGGAGGCCTTCCAACGCAACGTCTTCCGGTTCGCGGTCGCCACTCCAGAACTTTTCGGCCACATTGGCCATCCGTTCTACGAGCAATGTGCCCTACTCCTATTTTCTCTTTCATACTGAATCTGAAACTCGTATCAAAGTTACACTTACTCCCAGGCCTCTCAATAATTCACTTCAGTAGCAACCAGTGGCGAAAGTTCCATACAACTCGATTCCTACCGGCTTCCCTTTGAAAAATGGCACAGTCAAGATTCTATAGACAAACAACATAATCACATGAAAGACATCATGTACTCCGGCTTACCTCTTACAAAAATTGACCCTTCAACAATGGTAGCAACACAACATTTCTCAAGCTAAATCTTAAAGCAACTACTTCAATCTGACGAAAATACCGGTGACATATCAGTATTCAAGTAAAACTGCAGAGACGTACACCCGGTCTCGCATATACAACTTTAATGAACTTTCTCCCGTCGATGTCAGCTAACTTCGTGGCCCCGTACAATAGTAAATTTGTCGGAACTAAATATTTATTAATGTATTGTGTTAGTTAGTTTTGCTCTGAGCTGGTCTTTCAATATTTTTGTTATGGGAAAATCTATTTATGTTTATGATTTAGTATAGTGTGAGGAGCTTTTGGCTGACTAATAAGATCCGCTCGTGTCGATCTTCCTTCTTTCCTTGCCTAGGTTAGTCCGTAGATGGGTGTCCACACATACCGAGTTCCTCCATGTCTTTGAAAGCACGTTAAGCCGTTGGTCCCCGTTGTCAATTGTAGATCTTTGACAGCCGTTAAAAGTATTCAGTGGCCCGAAAGTCTGACAACCAGTCTCACCAAAGGGGTGTCGTATTACCCCAAGCCTAAGGTACTAACTGTGTTGTAGAGGTCAGATAGGTAGTCGCTCCATGTTAAATACTGGTATTCAGCTTCATCCGGTTAGACTGGAAGTCGACTCCAACATAGTTGGGAAAAAGGCAATTTCCAGCCCAAACTCTCAATTATTTTTGTTTTATTAAAAGCCTATAATATCCCACTGCAGGGCAAAGGATTCCCCTTCTAAAACTCACAAGCATACACACAAAACATCAATCGATGTAATACCAACCAAAATACTAGAGATAGATTAGGCACTATTGAAATTGATATGGAAGCCATAGAGTGAAAGGGGCTCGGTGTGAATCGATAGGATTATCCCGTTACGGCGACACCTCCACAACCTCTGCTTTCACACAAAATTGGGGATTAGGGACAGTTCGGTAAAATGAGGTTTTTTTTTTTGACGTAATTTTATCTATTTTGATACTTAGTTTAAGGTGTGCCAGTATGGCACGTTTAGCGTGAGAAAGTTGGGCTAAATGTGGGACTGGGTAGCAGTTGTGGATGGATCGTGAGAATTTGTTTGCTTAGCGGTGATGCGGATCTCATGTCGCATTGGCTTGTATGAAATCCGTTGATGTTTAACAGAAGTACACCGCACAACCGCGTGGACGAGCGGCGCTCATCGCCTCTCTGCGCGGCACACCATACATTTGCTTCGCCGCCCGCACCCGATCACGTGGACGAACAGTCCATGCATGTCCAAAGCTACAATAGACTTCACGGCGAACATTTTGACCTTGTGTAGTACCGAGAATCAAAAGTATGTGAGGTCAGCTTGCACTGGTTTTGTTTCTGACGTGAAAAAAAAATTAGATGTACAAACTCTTTGCTCAATCCAAAACAATATCAAAGATATCATAGAGCAAGCGAAAAATAAGGGATCATAAGCATAACATTGAACATCGTTATAATAAAGAGAATATACTACCCATCACAACAGGAAATACGACAGTTTAGTACAGTTACTGATTTCTGAACTATCCTGGCATATGTCCAGCAAACTACAAGACAATATAGCAGCAATCTATGATGAAGATATTCATAAATAAAACGCTAACACCAAAAACATTACTGGCCATTGATATTGTCACTGCTGATGCTTCTAAAATAGAGGAAAAGGATGTAGGAAATATCCTTTATGTAATAAAGAATCTGTTAATAAAAGACAGCTGACAGACCTTGTAATAAAATATTATGTTTATTAGTCTGTTTTCTTTGGTCATGTAATGTCCTTTGGTCTTTTTGAGGATTATATATTTGGGTAATACATTAGGATAATAAGGGTTTTGTTAGATCAGCAAAAAGGTAACTGAAAACGGAGTTTTCGGAACGATTGATAAAATTGGAAATCTGTATCTATGTTCGAAGACAAACAGGAAAGATAGTGCGGTTAGTTTTGTCTACAGTCAGTGTTTGCAAACAGATAATGATAAAATCAAAAAAAGGGAAAAGACGTTGTTTTTTATTCAGTAGATATCGAACCCAGTACAATAATATTAAAATGGAACTAAAAGAAAAAACAAGGCATTGTTTTTATAAAAATCCTTTATTGTAACTTTATTTTTCCACCCACACAAACTAAGTACAATTTCTCGCTACCAAAGCTTTTTTAAAAGAAAACCTACACTCATATTTCTTTTCACACAAACACAAATCGCATTAACTTCTTGAATCTCAACATTTAACGCAATAGTACTTATGAAATAATTCCCTTCGTAGTAAAACCTATTGTGTTTCGAGTTTATTTCCTCGCTCCTTTTTCAAGGAGGATCAACAGACTCTTGTAAAGATGTAAATCATGGATGTGCCTTCACTATACTTAGGTCTCACTAAAGTCTACACTGAGATGAGTGAAATCTCACACCCGCGCGAAACGCAAAATCAAAAGTAAAAGTAATTTATTCTAATTAGGTTGATAAATAATTATTACATACCATAACATCACGCCTGTAATCCCCGAAGGGTTAGGCAGAAGTGTACCTAATAGTACACCCACATTTCGCCAATTATATTTTTAAGTCCCATGTAATAAGGGGCGAGCCTATTGCGATCAACCGGGCACAAATGCAGACCCCGTAGCTGCTATTGAGAAATTCCTGATAGAAAAACCCTATAGTGCACGCCAAACGCCAGCCCTTCGATACTTGCAAGTATTTTAGTTGGAAAGAAAAAGTAGCGGAACAAAATCTCTAACTATACATCTGCATGTTAGATCAAAGGAACCTGATTTTATACGATGAGTAGTGTGAGTGAGCGAGACAATACTACTCAAATCTCACAATCAAAGAAACCATGCCAAAAATATTGACGTTTCTAAAGTCAATATTTTTGGCACGGTATGACGAATCTATGATTTAAATCTACGGCGTCTCGGCTATTGTTTGTACCGTCATTGTGTGTGCTCATAATAGGAGCTATTTTTTTTAAGCTCACCAGATGGCGCCACTGTCGAGTAAAACTGTCATTAGTTCTATTTTATACTTTAAAATACAAATAACTTCATAAAACGTTTATTTCATTTCGTATAACAACACAGTGTAAATTTCAGATACATATATTCTTCAACATAAACAAGCATGAAACATTTAAAAATCATACTAATAAAATAATTTAAATTTCATTCTAAAAAATATTCTAGACCAGAATTATGAATATTAGTTAAAATACGTGATAAAAAAGCACGCAACGCGCGAGAACTCTATGACATCTGACATTTCGGAAGACCTTACTCTACACGAACGCCTCTAGCGGCGAATTCAGGCACGATAGCCCCTAATGTGGCATCGCCCTACTTGTCAAGTCCCTCGTTGGAGCTCCACCCCTGAATGTCCAAGACACTTAGTGCACTCAGTTTGACGGCCTCTTGAGCTTGGATTAATCTGGGGAATCAAATTGGAAATTGATTGAGGACTTGTTTGATGAAGAATATTGTGAACCGACTGGAGTTTAAGATCTAACAGCATAAATAGATGATGATAGACATGGAAATAGTCTTTCTTAACAATTGAAAATAACACGGTATTGGGACCGATGGAAAATTGGAGGGAGCTATGTCCAGTTGTGGAACAGTACAGGCTCGAAATATTAAGAGTAGTTAAAACATTAAATTACGTTTTCTACTCAGAATTCCCAGTTCAGTAACAAGCCTCTAAAATCGCTAAAGTGGCATACCTTATAAAAATCCAAGATTACAAAATGTTCGTTAAAAATTTTTAGTCACAATTCTGATGTCATTACTATCATAATCAGTCATCCAAATATTATTATTTACGCCCAATCCGACAGAAAATTTATTCGTATTACAAACGGCACAAAACGGCACTGCTAAACGCAACCAGCCCTCCCTGAAAATCAACAAAAACAGACCCCAAATAAAAGTTAACGCTGATGTCCGTTGCGGTCTGTGCGAAAAAAAAGTCGTACGACACTTAAAACATCCGAACACGGGCGGAGAAAATTAAATGGCGGCAGAGTAATAATAAAAATGAGTGTTTGTAACATAATGGGTGTGCCTGTGTTCCTACAATATGGCGACCAGAGAAGGACAGAGGCTGGTCATTCAAAAATATTTGGACAGCACTAACATGCCCTTAGAAACTCTCACTAACACAACCTGTTGGTTGTGCCTCTATGCGATAATTTGTGACACAACTTGAAATAGGCAGGTACCGAAGGTTGACTTCATCATCATCAGCGGAAAGAAGCTTTGCTCCGTCTACTTGTCTTGTGCATTTCACATCCAGCAGATTCCCGTCACCTTTACCAGGCTATCGGTCCACCTTGGGTCCATTCAACGCTCAGCCTTTCGGTACTTGGAAGCTTTAGGCCTAAACATCACAGCAGACACGCTACACAAATATACATCAAGTGCGAAGATATCGTGACTGGCATTCGACCGAGATATACCGACAAGAACTTGGATTAAGCACACAGAGGTCTATACTCAGCATTTGATGAAGTCAGGCTGTAAATGATGGTAATCATGAAAACGAGAACACCTTGCATAAAAATCTTCGTATGCGTGACTGTTTACGCTCGTTGTACAAATCCAGCCTTCTGTAGACCTATTTTGCGATTGTGAGTCCTATTTCCTTTATCAATGTGTGTCACGTACAGTTATTACGTACAGTATTGCATATACAGTTCCCATGTGTGTGTTTTAAGGTTCCTTCTGCTGAAGTGAGTCTCGTCCACGTTGTGCCTGAGATGACCCTTATGAGTACAATGACCGGTGTCCATTATTAACGGACGTGTGTATAGCGGACGCTGGTTGAGGTATTTTTCATGATGAAAAAACTCCGAAAATCTTTTGAAATGAGGTTTTATCGAATGGGTTAAAACGCTTTGCTGGTTTTGCAATTTGGGTGTGCTCAGTGCCGGTAAAAAAATAAAAAACTGGGTTATACTTTGTAGTTTCACGACAAGTTTTGATTGATGATTCTGTCGAATGTCGGATTATTAGATTTCATTGTTTTTATGAAATTTTGAAAAAAGAGTATCCTCTTTTCCATGTTGCCAGTATCAACTACCAGTAATGAACCATTTAAAAGACAAGCGCATTCATTACGACGCAATCAATTAATTACAACTGCTGATTCGGAAGTGTTCAAGCAAATTTTTCAGATGAAATCTTTTGCAACGAAATTGTAACAATAATATTATTGTGAGACGTGTTCAGAATACATTAAAATCTATAAATATGGTAGTAACTCTCCATCTCTTTGTAGCCTTTTCCGGCCTTAATAGCTAAACGGATTGTGATGAAATTTGACGTACAGGTGACTCAGATTACGATAACGGGTTTTTGTTTTATCCCAGGAAATAGAATGTTTCTGTGGCAAAATCGAACTCCTTGCGGGTCAAGCCGCTGGCAAAACATACATACATTGTGGTACATTTATAAGCAACAAAAGGTCGGTTTAATTATATCTGAACCCAAACTCATTACTTGGCGTGGTATTTTTTGCATAACGATTTCATTTTGTTAGCTTAATTATAATGATTAGTAAATACAACCTTGTTTAATATTTGAGCTTTGAGAATTCTTTAACTTGCGAGTCACGCGATGAGATTCCGTGAAAGTAAAAAAGGCACTTAGAGTACACTTACAATTCTCCTTTGGAACTATTTATAAAGTTACTTTAGGTACTGAAGTAACAGCTCTTATACTAAGTCACTACAGACTACTCTAATTTCAGGCTATATCTGGAAAGAATAAAGCGTAAAGTAAGAGCAATTCTTTTAAAAAACTGGTAATGAAGCGTAGACTTTTTCTTCTTCGTGTTGCTAGCACGATATAGATTTTTCAAATATTTAACAGAAAGTGGACTCTATAGAAGATGGGAGAATAAAGTGCTGGAACAGAGACCACATGGAAAGGATGGAACGGAAGAATGTAGGAAGAAAACCGACTAAATGGACAGACGATCTCATTAAAGTCCCCGGTGGAGATTGTATAGTCATGACACAAAACCGCCAAAAGAGGAGAGATTTGGAAGAGAGGTCTCTTCCTAATCTCTCTGTTTTTGGCGGTTTTGACACAAGCATAGAGTGGCCAAAGGTTGGAGACGTTGACTTAGTCGCATACATGGTCCTACCTCCTACCCTGCCCTCTGTGCCTTATAACATGAAATTTAGTGTATTACCATTTCAAATTCATATATTGAACAGGTCTATAATGGTGACAGAAAGCCAAAAAAAAAATATCACCAAATGACTTCTCTCGCTCTGGGCAGAGCGAAAGGAAGTGTCAGACTTGTACTGACTAAAACCCATCCATGTTCCTTCCTTGCCCTTTGTGTTCCAGGGCCGTGGTATCTCTTTCGAACAGCCCGCAGCCCATTCATGGGTGGCTTAAAGTTTGCAAGGGGCTCTTAATACGAGTTTTATGAAGGCTTGTACGATTCGTAATGAACGATTGTTTAGTCATTAATAAGCAAGATAAAAAACATATTGCCTTTTAATTCTGCTAGCTTAATTACTTTGCCTATTAAACCTTATAAAGGACATTTCTTTCATTAATTTTGGATCCTCTGTTTAGTAACAGTGCTTTATTTTCTTGAAAATTAGTCTTCCCTACACTAAAAAACTAAATGAATGTTGTATATTTCTTGTTGGTTTAGTTTAATTACTTTAGTTTATTTAAAAAAAATCAAATTCAAATTATTTTATTTGGCAACGTTGAAAATAAATATTTTAGTTAAAAGTAATAACCTAATACATATATTATTCTCTAGGTTCTGCACAGCAATGAAAATGGGTTATACTGATAATCGTAAAAAAACGCGAAAATGTTTATCAAATTTTAATTGAGTTTGTACATGTAGTTAAATTACAAGAAAAATAAAGAAGTAAAATAAAGGATAAACCGACACATAAAATATTATTTCACTTTATGACAATTCACACCACCAAATCCCTTAATTATCTTCCAATCAATATTCTATTTTAAAAAGCGTCATAACTATACCTTAAACATTTTGTTATTCAAAAGTGATATTTAAGGAAGCAGGCCATAAAAGTTATAGTCGGTTATCTATAACAGCAATTATTTGTTAATTGGCTTACATTTATAGGCCGTTTTAAGGTAACAGAGGCTATTGAATGGGCCTAAGTGATGGATTGCGAGCGGTCAGCGCAAAGCACTGAACGCTTGTCGTAATCAATTGATTCATTTATTTTTGTTTCACTTGGAATTTGTTTTACACAATAAAATGTTTTTGCATGCAGTTAAGTAAAATAAACTGACCATATCTTACCTAATTGGAAATAAAGTAACGTCACTCTAGTGTCACAAATGACATATTGTCACTGGCTCAAACGTGTAACAGTAACTTAATCAAATCAAACTTAATAAATGGCGAATAATTCAAGTAACACATTTCAAAACTGCAACAATTTATCTCATCAAGCAACATGTTTTTATAAGAACCTTTCGCCAGTGGAAACGTACAAACTTAAACTCAGCTCAGACTCAAAGCATTTATTTCAATTAGACCATGAAAGATGTAAAGCTACAGTCCCAGTCAACTTGTGAAAGAAATCTAGTAATGTTGTTGTATCATTCTGCCGTCATAAGGAAAAAAGGCACAACTAACATTTTTTTTCGAAATTTAGTTATAATACATATTCGGAATCAGAAAAAAAGGCAATTCTGCCAGAATTTTTAACTCAATTTCGAAAAAAAATTGAGTGGTGCCCTTTTTCCTTATGACGGTAGCATTATTCAGAATCGCTCTCGCTACCGCTTATCACCAACTCCCCACTCAACTTACCGTCACGCAAGCACCCGCTTCTTTAGGCTCAGCGATTATTTAACAATAAATTATTCGTGCCACAATAAATTTACATATTCAGAATCGCCCTCCGTTGAGTAGTAAATAAATTACGTTTCGTTACCTTCTCACTTCGACATAATTGAGTGGTAAGGTGTATTGACTCGGGCGTGCGTTCGTGACCGAATGAAACCGGGGAACGGGCTTTTGTATTGCATTATTTGGTTATTTTATCATAAAATTATCAGATCTACGGTTCCTTTGAGCTGAAAAAAATCGTGCTTCTAAGTCAACACAATAAAATATGGTAAATCCTTACTATATTTTTTTTTTTATATTTAATATATTTGTATATATATTTTTTAATATTATAAATGCAAAAGTAAGTTTGTTGATACCTTTTCACGCCTAAACCACTAAACCGACCATTCTGAAATTTGGCATATACATTGTCAGATGTACACAAACGGACATAGGGTACTTTAATCCCGAAAAAAAGTACTGTTCCCGATGAAAACAACAATAACGTTATAAGCTCATAGAAATTGCAAAGTGTCTTTCGAATCATGATTGAATTACCAGTAGAGTACAACCCAAATTGACTGTCAAATTTTAAATTAAAGCAACCGAATTTGCAATTAAATCAAAATTTGCTGGGTAATTAACAGCAGCAATTATATCAAACTATTGGAAGATTAAACCAAACTCCTTGACGTTGTTTCTTAAAAAAAAAATATAGTCGATTACAAATTTAGATTTACAGTTGGAGAAATGAACGTCACGAGGGCATATCGATGTTTAAAAGAGTATTTTTTTAACTGCAAAATTACATTTGATCTTCGATCCGATTTCTCTTTTCTTAAGAGCTTAAATTATGAACTTGATACACCTGATTTCCATGACGAACAAACCAGTGTCGACGGAACCCTCCGTGCGCGAGTCAAACTCGCACTTGTACGGTTATTTTTCTATAATTCTTTAAAAGCTCGAGCTGTTTGCATTATTTTATATGCTGTGGGTATATAAATCCATTGTAATAATTTCAGTATGAACACATTTTAAACTCTAACCATTATAATTAAAACATAAATCATTTTAGAACTTCATTGCAAAATATAAAGGGTGTAAACAGACTCTTAACGAAGCCGAAAAGCACTTGTTCTCCCCGTCACGTCATTGCGATCATTTTTTTGCTCTAGATCATACCTGGGAACCTTCTAGTTACGGAGATATTGGGGGTCAAAGTTCCAACTTTTCCAAAAGTGTTTTTTTAAATACTGGTTTTTTATGAAAGATTTTTACTTTAAACACCTCCAGGACCCCCTTACTATTCAATCCATCCATCAGCACAATGTTTTGAGTGCTTTACTTTTTTTGATTTCTACTATCTTGATTGAGTTCTACTGTAAAACGTGATTTTTCAGCCCAAAAAAAAAGTTGTTTCCCAGCACTAATTTTTGCGTAAAGTACTTAGTTTGATGTACATAATGCTTGGTTGACGGCTTCGTGAAGAGTCTGTTTACACCCTGTATGAAGCTGCTTATATGTATAAATATTTAAAATGAAGGTCTTTTAGACCTAAATAGTTTATAACACTATTATAATATACCTTTACATAAGAAATAAGAATTTTCTTTAAACATTGAACTTTCAATTTATTCATGGTATGGCAGCACGCAAGTGCACGGCGTTGATTTTTCTTTTTTTACACATTCATTTGGTTCGGAATTATGAACTAGCGAAGGGTTATTTTTCATCATTAAATTACGTAGAAAGTTATTTTCTGATGTTAAGTTACGAACAGACCATTTTTTTATTATTGTTTCTGATTATGTTACGTGTTTATAGTGTTAAAATGAATCTCGATATTTTTTTTTAATACACACCGCAAATTAAAAAAAAAAATTGCGACCACTTAAAAATAAATATAGTACATTTTAATCGTATAAAGAATTTTCTTCTTCTGAAGGTATATAATTAATTCAACCACAATTAACTTCACAAATACGAAAAACAATCTACCCTCTATTTTAAAAAAATCTATAATTACGACAGAATTAAAATACCCACTCAAACTAAAGTAGATTTGAAACGTCAATTATACTTTATTTTGGATTTTTTTTTAGAACTCTAAAAACGAAAATATACTTATTTAAAATGATTACAGATAAGTAGTAGATATAAAACCATTTACACCAAAACGTTTATGATTAAGTATTTTTTTCTTTCTTAATACATTTATTTCTATTAACTTAAAAGTATTTGAATGAGTTTATTGAAATAGATCGTATTTGCTAAAACATGCCAATAATAATTAGGAACTTTGACACATTAAAACACTAATTTCCAAAAGAAAACAAGTTAAAAAAAATCTTTTAAGAATTAAATAAAAAAATGAGACATGATGTTTATTTCGTTTGATATATCAATTTTCCTTGTTAGTTTCATACGACTGTTACGAAAAAAGAATCGTGACTACAATTAATCAATCACAAGATCTATTTATTTAATCAGGTACGACACTAAATATGTACCTCTAACATACTTGACACACCATCATTACTTTACACCTGCCGGCGTAAATCCCTAATTTTGTTAAGGGATAAGTACCTTATTACCTTCTACTATTCACACCCCCCCAACTTAAGCCCCCTTAAGTCAAAAAACCTCATTGACACAAGGTATAAGCCCCCCTCGCGTGACCGCAACCCCGGGATCTACTACACTGGCCCACTTAGCCAATTATAGTGGGGGTTGACGTGTGGCTGGTGTGATG
Source organism: Lycophotia porphyrea (assembly GCA_950005105.1). Taxonomy (NCBI): domain Eukaryota; kingdom Metazoa; phylum Arthropoda; class Insecta; order Lepidoptera; family Noctuidae; genus Lycophotia; species Lycophotia porphyrea. Next base: position 3,133,148 of record OX465392.1, read on the forward strand.
GTTCAATTAAACCAATAATTGTTGGCATTTTTAGTGGCTTTGAAATAATTGTTTGACAATTTATTAAGTGTTTATTTGTGTTGTTCTATTGACGTTTTTAAATTTAGGAAAAATAGGTTATTGATCATGTAATATATTGCAGGTACATAGTATTGGAATGACACGAGTAGCTCAAATATAACCTATAGCTAGGCTACAATGTATTACTTGCCGGTCAGCCCTAAATTAGTCTTCTTTAGCCCTAAAGTATGGGCTGCGGGACTGTTTGAAATAGATACCACAGCCCTGGAACACAAAGGGCAAGGAAGGAACATGGTTGGGCTTTAGTCAGTACAAGTCTGACACTCCCTTCCGCTTCGCCCAGAGCGGGAGAAGTCATTTGATGATTTCCCATCAGAAAAAAAAAACCCTAAAGTATGCCTTCCAGACTAGAGAGAAGGAGGTGGTTTCAATTCGTATAATATTACTCCAAGTATTTTTGGAATATTAACCAATAAAGAGCTATGCCTCCATTTTTATTGTGCGAACCGCTAGACTGTGGAATTCAACGCCGGCTTCTCTGTTTCCTGCTCATTAGATTCTAGATCTCTTCAAAGTTCGAGTGAAAAATGAGTCGCGCCAGTAACAAGTATGTAGTACAGATTTACAATCATGAAAATCTTCAATAAAACTCTTTAATTTCATTTAACCCCATTGAATGAGTTTTTCATGAGGAGCTCGTGGCTAAGTAATAACAGCCGCTCGGGTCGATCTATAGGTTAAGCCGTGCTTGCCTAGGTTGGTCTGTGGATGGGTGACCACCCATTACATACCGAGTTTCCTCCGTGCCTCGGAAAGCACGCTAAGCCGTTGGTTTCGGCTGTCATTTGTAGACCTTTAACAGTCGTTACAGAGTCAGTGGCCCAAAAAGTCTGACAACCAGTCTTACCAAGGGGTATCGTATTCCCAGTAATAACTGGGTTGTGGAGGTCAGATAGGCAGTCGCTCCATGTAAAATACTGGTATTCAGCTGCATCCGGTTAGACTGGAAGCCGAACCCAACATAGTTGGGAAAAGGCTAGGAAGATGATGATGATGAATGAGTTTTTCATGAGATATTCATTGAATAGGGTTACATGAACTTACAGGGTTATGTCGATGATTTTCATGATTGTAATTCTGTAACTACATAAGTGTTCTAACGCAACTCATTTTTCATCAACACCTGACCTGCAAATTACAAAAAAAAATAAGAAAATTTGAATTTCGCGGACTACCCTGACGCTTCCACCTTAAAGAAAAACATCTACATAAAACAGTACCTACGTTTCATTGAACAACATTCCTAAAAAAAGAATGTTCAAAACATTTTGTTAGACAAACTATCGCAACCATCATAATTGACAACCTTTTTTTGTTTTTTCGGATGGGAAATCATCAAATGACTTCTCCCGCTCTGGGCAAAGCGGAAGGCCGCTGCCTCGAATTTAGCGGGCAGCGGGGCGGCGCGGGCGGTCGCCGCTTGACTGGAGTGCACCGCTCGTTGCCCGCTCCCGCGCCGCTGTTTTCGAGAACCTGTCCATTTAAATGTACGCATAAGATCCTGCCGCTCCCGCGCCGCCGCCGCCGCCGCCCCGCTGCCCGACCGCAAGATTCGAGGCAGAGGCCGAAGGGAGTGTCAGACTTGTACTGACTAAAACCCATGTTCCTTCCATGCCCTTTGTGTTCCAGAGCCGCGGTATCTCTTTCGAACAGTCCCGCAGCCCTGGGTCATTGACAACCTTGTTACACTCACTGTTAAGTATAAGTGTCCCAACTTTTGTACCATGCCTTTGCTTCTATCTGCTCAGTATGAGTCTCACCCATGTTTTTCCCCAAAATAGCATAATACAACAACATAATTATGAAAACTTAACTGCCTCGTTGATCTAGTGGTCACAAGCGCAAGTGCTGAACATGAGATTTTGGGTTCAATTCCCAGGTTGGGCAAAGTGTTATTGGATTTTTCCATTAGGAATTTCTCAGTAGCAGCCACGTTGTCTGGATTTGTGCCCGGTTGATGGCAATAGGTTCGCCCCTATTACATGGGACTTTAACATAACTGGCGAAATGTGGGTGTCCTTTTTAATAGGTACACCTCTGCCTAATCCTTCGGGGATTACAGGCGTGATGCCATGTCATAATTTTGTAAAATCTAATTTGCTCTTTGATGTATGTTATTGTTAATTTTTACCACATAAAACACCAACTTTCAATGTTCTGATATAAACAGAGTATCACAGAATTCGAAGCTCATAATTAAAGTTTCTTCTTATTATAGCCGAATCGCCAACAGTTATAGCCAATGGAATGCTGTAGTCGAAAACCCGATCAAAGGGGTGGTTTGCGAAATAGTTGAAGGCCGGTTAGGACTGGTTCTAGCCGATGGAATCCGGTTACTTTGTGTAGTACAAGTTGTGAAATTTTAGTCAGTTGTGGATATTTTTTTTTTAAGTAAGTGCAATGAAAGGGATTTGCATCTGGTATTATTTTCATTCATCTGTATAATATGGTTCACTTTTAATAATTAGCACCATGTATTCATTAGTATTGCACATTGCACTCTTGGCTCCAAAACGATCAAGTGCACTAACAAACTTTACACAATCAACGCAGCCTACTGCAGTCAGTGGACTGTGATTGGCTAAAGATTTGGTTAATCCATTAAAACTGAAATCGTACACAGTTTCAAGTTCGTGCTATTAACCGTTCATGAGTTCTCTCGTGAGAAGACGATCCTGGCTGCAGGATCAAGTCATGTCTGTCCAAAAATGTATTGTCACCAGAACCAAAAATGTGTGCAAAATTTCAGCTCAATCGATTGGGGAACTTATCTGAAATTCAGTTGCAAAATTTGACCAATACCTACTAACCAACTAACTAGCAAGGCAAAAGTTAAATAAAAGCTTAATTTTTTTTTGCAGTTATACTTCTTTTGGCGCGTTAGGGCAAAATGATGAGAGTAAATTACGAAAAACACGTCACGAAAAACCGACACCCTGAAGTTAGCTAGTCAACATACACCCTGAAGTTTGCTAGTCAACATTTTAGTTTTATACGCCAAAGAAGTATAACTTCTTATGTGCGTAATAAGTACACACACACACTTTTTTTTTTAATATTGTTGTCAGTGTTTGTGAAGAAACAAATAAAAGGAACACACTGCATGACAAAACACAACCATCTAATCTCAAGGAAACTTACAAATCCTATCGTCATGTCCAACATGCCGTAAAAACATCCATGTGAACGTTTCCTAGCAAAAACCATCCGGAGATTGAAAACGTCACTCCGGTAGTACGACACTCCACACTCGATGAGACAATTTGTCAATCAATATGGGATTTTGTGTATCATATTTTTCACTTTCTGCGCCCATTTTTTCCCAAGTCCTACATTCTGTGATGCGATTTTTGTGCTCATTTTTCGTGTTTGAGCAGTTGCTGTATTGTTTTTAGATATATTTTTTGTTGTCATTGCAAAAATCTGCCCAGTAACTGAACTGTTGAAGTCAGAAAGGCAGGCTCGGATAGTCTGGAAGCCTACATTGTTGTAGCTCAACATTGTTGGAAATAGGCTAGACTATGACCTATGATTAATCACAGGATTGGTAAAAAATAAGAAAAGTCATGCCAAACACTTATGGACTTAAACAGTACAATATGACAAAATCTCACTTTAAGGTGCTATCTATGAAAGGAGATCTCTGTCAACAGTGCTTCCTATGTACCGAGATGTCTACAAACAATGTTTTCTATCAACAAAGTTTTCGGCGAAACGTGCTCTCTAGGAATAGAAATTTCTATTAGCTGTGCTTTCTGTATGTAGTCATATCGTACAAGCGTGTTTCTATATTAAGTTCCACGCTCGGAAGCGTCAGGGTACCCCGCGAAATTCAAATTTTCTTACGTTTTTTTGTAATTTGCAGGTCAGTTTCAAGTTGTACGTTGATGAAAATGAGTCGCGCCAGTACAACCAAGTTCATGTAACCCTATTCAATGAATATTTCATGAAAAAATCATTCAATAGGGTTAAAAGAACTTACAGGCTTATATTGATGATGTTCACGATTGTGATTCTGTAACTACATACGTGTTATTGGCGCGACTCATTTTTCATCAACATACAACCTGACCTGCAAATTACAAAAAACGTAAAAAAAATGAATTTCGCGGGCAACTCTGACGCTTCCACCTTAAAGAAAATAAATGGTCAGAAAATATGATTGTTTTTTTCCCGTAAGGTCTATCTAATTACCTACGGCATAGGTAATTAAAATGGTAGTTTTGATTCCTATCGCTGTAAGTCCATCACTTAACCCATTATAGTAACCACTAAAACTTTGCTTAGGAATGCTCTGAAGTGGTTCCCGTGGTTTTTGAATTATAACATTAAGCTTTTGTTTTAACTACATAATATTCTATTTATATACTAGAACAAATTATTATGTAACTTGGTTTACTGATTTAGAAGTGTGCAGTGCGGTTTAATCATCATCTGCCTAACTTTTTCTCAATTTTTGTTGGGGTTGGCTGCTAGTCTAACCAGATGCAACTAAATGTAAAACTGTATTTTACATAGAGCGACTGTCTATCTGGCGTCCATAAGTCTAAAACCTTCTTTTTACTTTTCGTTTTTAGAAGCGCGAATAGGTCTACCCGCGTCTTTTACCATACGCGCAACTCGTACGAGTGTTGACGCCCGTATAAGCGCGAGCCGCGGCAGTCGCCTGTCCACGCGTCCACTCACCACTTGCGAACTCGCCGAAATAAGCGCGTTCCATTTTTGAAGTGAAAAATGTGGCGCGCCCGTACGCGCGTAGCCGATACGAGCTTACATGCACAGAAAAATACGCTAGTCTGAAACGCTCTAAGACTGGTTATCAGACTTTCAGACTTGTGATTGTGACTACCCGTACTCGAAACAAGTGTCAAGGATCCATACTGTCGTCGTTCTTAGTGGATACTTTATTTCTAGCCATCCTCTTTTACACAATAAAATTATACCATCTTTAGTTCGATTTACCACTCTACTATCTTAAATTTTTCTTAATTACTTACATTCTTTAAATTTTTAATGGTCATAACCCGGTTTCCTTTCCATTACGACTCCAACAATATTCTCTTCCATTTCCGAATTTCGGCGCGAATCCGCAAAAGGATTTCGGTTTCCCTCCATTTTAATTAGTTTTATTTCACGAAATCCGACTTACAGATCTTATAAAACGTTGTGGCCGAACAATTTTAATGAAAGGATTTACACCATCAATTCATAAGAAACTTGTTTAATTTAAGTCAAAATTGTGTTTTAACAAAGTGTAAAACGTCAAGCAGTCAATTTCGGAGGAACGAATTTTCATTATTTTATTTGTCGTCCGCGAACTTTTTTGATTGGGATAAGAAGATATAATAATTTTCTTCTTCAATGATTCTTCAGGGTAGGTCTTCGTCCAGCTGTTGATATCTTTCAACTAAATATGATAATTGTTAAGTTAGAAAAAAAAAACAAGAAAAGGAGGATCTTATGTATTGTATTCGGCCAGTATCTTTTTTTTTCATCTATGACAATTTTAATTTTAATTTCAATTTTAATAGCTCTAGACAGAGAAAAATGGAAAAAAGGAAGGGAGGCCTTTGCCCTGCAGTGGGACACAACAGGCTCATAATAAAAAAAAAAAAAAAAATATGACAATTTTTCTGACCTCATAGCACCTTTTGTTATCATCATTCTCTACCATAGAAATCTTTACAGGTAGTGCGTATTGAAATAACCCATGTCGGTATCATCATCATCATCATCAGCCTTTTAATGTTCCCACTGCTGGGACACAGGCCTCCTCTCTATGAGAGGGAATGGGCTATAATCCACCACGCGGGCCTAGTGCGGATTGGTAGATGTCACATATCTTCGAATTTTTGGTTCTAGGACATGCCGGTTTCCTCACGATGTTTTCCTTCACCGTTTTTGAGAGCAGTGGTGATGAAATAAATTACACAAAGTAATGCGCCTGCCTGGGTTCGAACCCACGACTTACTGTTCGTAAGTCGGGGTCGCTACCACTGGGCCACCGCTGCTCTCGGTATGTCGGTATATACTTGTACAATATTATAACCCAAGCCCATCACAACACTTCCACCATCCCTTTCAGAGTATAAAGCACGATGAGAATTTGTTATTAATGCATGGGTTTCCTCGCGGTGTTTTCCTTCACCGTCTGAATTTTAATTATTTGGCTGACCTACATTAATGTTGAAGGGTGTATTTTAAAATTTTATAAAATGGACAGGGATATTGTGTTTCTTGCTGAAAATTTCCCTGTGATGTTTAGAAATACTTTATCTCAAAGGATAATTCATTTAACCTTTGTTTTTTCAGCAAAAAACGTACAGTCACCAGCGCATCAAGTTACTACAAACTGTCAAATTTCCTCATTCGATTTTGAACTTAACCATCAACATTTTATGGTTTAAAATCATTTACAGAAATTTGACAGTTTGTGGTAATTTGATGTAACTGTACCTTTTGGAATTATGTACGTGTTCACATAAATTACCAGTTACCTTAAACGCCTTTTTTTTCTATATTTACCCACTAGGTCAATGACCAACATAAATGTTTTTTTTTCTTTATAAAGGGTGTAAACAGACTCTTAACGAAGCCGAAAGGCACTTGTTCTCCCCGTCATTGCGATCATTTTTTTGTTCTAGAACATACCTGGGAACCTTCTAGTTACGAGAGATATTGGAGGTCAAAGTTCCAACTTTTTCACAAGTTTTTTTTTTTAATACATGTTTTTAATGCATGATTTTTACTTTAAACACCTCCAGGACCCCCTTACTATTCAATCCATCCATCAGAAAAATAGCAAAAAAGGTGATTTTTCAGCCCAAAAAAAAAGTCGTTTCCCAGCACTAATTTTTGCTTAAAGTTATTCAGTTTGATGTACATGATGCTTGGTTGACTGCTTCGTGAAGAGTCTGTTTACACATGTATATTTAGGGATATTTATAATCGCAATGCGTATGTCAGTCCCATTGTACCCTAAATACACATTGTTCATATCTGAGCCATGAACCTAAACAGACTCTTCGCATCATCGCTATTTGGTTGAGCCAGGATTTTATGAAATGCGCCTTTTTTTTTCACTAAGCGGTGAAAAATACCATACGTCATCGTTCGGGGAGACGGTTTGGTTATGTGGGGCTTGCACCCACTAAAAACACCGCCGTGAGCATACTGTCATCTTTGCAGATGGGCCACGAGAACTGCTACGCATGACGTTCTCGAACCATCCAGCGCAGCCCGCCTCCGGGCACCAAACTCCTTTGGCGATGTCCAGGGTCACCTGAGACATCGCCACCACTCGTGAGTTATGAACTTCAAGTCTTTTCAACCTCAATACCCTAAACAGGTAATTTCTCTTAGACTCATACCGAAAGCAGTAGTATCAATAAGTGGTGAAACACTTCAACAACTCCACACAAACACATAAGCGTTATAATATACAACTTGACACATTAAGTATCTAAATCATAAATAAAAACGACTTTTGACGAGACAACGTCTAATAAATCGATGAACGCCGTGTGCATGCACGAAAAAGTGTCCCGTTACGCGCATTGTCCCGTTACGCTCACTGTACGCTTGCGCCGCATCTATCTCTCTTCCACTCGATTTTATGACGTTCTCACGTTAAACTATCGTCCGTAAACCAACTTTAAAGACCACCATTTTTTTTTTAAACAGAAAAAGATTCCACATGGAGTGTCTATGAAAGCCCCATGTTCGTTAAACTTTTCACCCACAAATTTGTCGTTCACGAAATAAACATAGCCTCTCCAGCGATACAACATGGAGTTGGCGCTATGAATATAAACAGTTAAATTAGGGGTGCTCCGGACGGGCTCCTAATATGATATACTACAACATATGCGGATAATTTCATTTCACTCGGCGAATTTAGTAGCGTCCCTTGTCGGTTATAGTTTTTTTTTAAATTTCGTACCATAATTTAACTCGTTATGACGGTAAATGAAAAGTATTAAGATAAATGGATTGTGAAAAAGCAGATGTAATGCTGCAATACGTATCTTGGAACCTTGGTATTCATGGGACCCCGACTGGCCCAGAAATAATTTGTGTACTATGTTTGGGGTCTCTTGTCTAACTAGGTTCAGCTGAGTACCAAAATTTTACATGGAACGACTGCCTATCTGAGCTTCAGAACCCAGTTACTAGGTTACACCATACTCCTTGGTAAGACTGGTTGACTCACTTTTGGGCTTCTGCATACCCGTAACGACTTGATTAATTAGAACTGCTAGCATAGTAGCATAATAGCATAATCAGCGCAAAATGCTACTGCTGGGACACAGGTCTCCTCCATGAGAGGGAATGGGCTATAATCCACCACGCGGGCTCTGAGCGTGTTTGTAGATATCACATGTCTTCGATTTTTTGGTTCTTGAATATGCTGGATTTCTCAGGATGTTTTCCTTCACCGTTTTGAAAGCAGTGATGATGCAATAAATTACAAAAAAGTAATGTACTTGCCTGGGTTCGAAGCCACGACTTACTGCTCATAAGTCGGGGCCGCTAGTACTGGGCCACCGCTGCTCTTCAGCTCTACTTTCACTGGCTCCACTCCTAACCCTCCTAGCATCTTGCTAACTGCTTATATACCCGGCATGTCATCATCATCATTATCAGCCTATAATGTTCCCACTGCTGGGACACAGGCCTCCTCTCTATGAGAGGGAATGAACCCGGCATGTAATCCGTACCAATAGTAGAGAAGAATACTACCTAGCAGACATCTCTTTTACTCTTAACCCTATCATGTCCTCATACCATAATATTCTCCGATTCGGCAAAGGCCTCACTTTGCTATGTTTGTATTGTACATTTTCTGGGACCGGATTGTAACCTTTCATATCGGCTTTACAAAATCCGGTCGGCGGCGCTTCTTACGGTTGTCACTAGGTTTCACTGAGGGCACGGTTTTCAAAGGCATACAAATCCTTCGCACCTTTGGGTACGAAATGTATCGAATGTATATGAAGTGAAGCAAGGGTTGATAAACAAATTGACTACTCTCCATAAATTCACATCACAACTTTACTGTGATTGTCATTTTTATTATACAGGGTGTAAACAGACTCTTCATGAAGCCGTTAACTAAGCATTATGAATATCAAACTAAGTAACTTTACGCAAAAATTAGTGCTGGGAAACGACTTTTGTTTTGGGGTGAAAACGTTTTATGGTAGGACTCAATGTAACTTATTCAAAACATTGTGCGGATGGATGGATTGAATAGTACGGGGGTCGTGAAGGTGTCTTAAGTAAAAAAAATACGTAAAAACATGTATTTAAAAAAAAAACTTGTGAAAAAGTTGGAACTTTGACTCCCAATATCTCCGTAACTAGAAAGTTCCCAGGTATGGTCCAGAACAAAAAAAATATCGCAACGACTGGGAGAACAAGTGCTTTGCGGCACATGGGTGAATTTTTTAAATGAAGAAAATGAGAAGAGCGGTTTGCAAAATAAAAGCTGTCATATAAACCGTGTCCTAACAATTTTATTTTTTATTTTTTTTATTAGCCTGGTTGAGTGTCCCACTGCTGGGCAAAGGCCTCCCCTTTTTCCTTCCAAACCTCTCTGTCCTGTGCAATATCTGGCCATGTTCGTCCCGTAAACGATATCAGATCGTCACACCATCTGCGCCGCGGTCTACCTCGACGGCGATTTCCTCCGACAGGTGTCCAGTGGGTGACGATCGTTGCGCTCCATTACTCAAGTTGCAGATGTTGGAGAAAAAACAGCCAAACTGAAGTGGGAGTGGGCTGGCCACGTAGCACGAATGCGCCCGGAGAGATGGGCAACAATTATTAACACACAAAAAATTTTAACAGCTAAATTGGTCGAGCCTCAAGTCTCCGTCATACATTTGTGGCAATTTATTTTTATTTATATGTAGATGTAATATGTGATGTGTGAGAGCAGCGGTAGCCCAGTGGTAGCGACCCCGAATTACGAACAGTAAGTCGTGGGATCGAACCCAGGCAGGCGCATGACTTTGTGTAATTTATTTCATTACCACTGCTCTCAAAAACGGTGAAGGAAAACATCGTGAGGAAACCGGCATGTCCTAGAACCAAAAAATTCGAAGACATGTGACATCTACCAATCCGCTCTGGGCCCGCGTGTTGGATTATAGTCCAGTCCCTCTCATAGAGAGGAGGCCTGTGTCCCAGCAGTGGGAACATTCTAGGCTGATGATGATGATGAGATGTAATTGTTATAATACGGCAAATTGTAGTAGAGTATCTATAATCCGCTTGACTATCAAGTCCCTTTGATTAATATAGGTACTTTTAATACTACAGTATTAGCAAAAACAAAGCCAAAAAAACAAAAGACATCAGTTTCTACAGTGCCACTTATGTACGCCTTCGAAAATCGAAAAGAGAAAACGCAAAGAAATAAAATCTTTGGAATATTATTTTCTCAGAAATTCTTTTTCTTTTTAAGGCAATTAAATTTTTAATTAACTCGTTAATTAAAGATATCTGTCTAAAGTAATAAAAATTCTGCTAACAATTCATGAGACGTACAGAAGAAAGGTTCACTCCGAATGGATTTCTTTATAGATTTTTTTTTATAATTGTTCGAGAGTCATTTATAAAAAAAAACTGTTGAAAATCAGTCTCTATTCGTTAGTTTCAAAGAATATATAATTATACATAACTACATTTGCTTGATTCAAGAAAATGGAGTTTTAACTTTTAACTGACATGGTCACTATTGATTAACACATAAAACGGGATAATTACCATGTATGTTTATGATTTGAGTTCCCAATATAATGCCATGACCATGGCGCTTGCAACAAAGCAAGCAGCTTGTCACTTCAAATCCTAACAATAATAAATTGGATTTAATCAAATTAATTTTCTCTATCACCAAATTATTCTCACCGTAACACAACATCATGCCTGTAATACCTGAAGGGTTAGGCAGAGTAGAATAGCAGTGTATCTATCGGTAAACCCACATTTCACCATTTATGTTTAAGTCTCATATAATAGGGGTAAGCCTATTGCCATCAACCGGGCGCAGACTCCGTGGCTGCTACTGAGAAATTCCTAATAGTCAAACTCAATAACACGATGCCCGACCCGGGAATCGAACCCAGGACTTCATGCTCAGCACTCATGCGTCATATTCTGGAGTAATTATTTATTGAACAGGCGGCCATTATTAATTCCCAAACATCATTCTCGCCTACACAAGCTTATTTATCCACTCCATATCACACAAATAATACTCCGTTAGAGAATTTATCTCATTTCTAAGTTTTAACAAGCTATCCACTATCTTTTGTGCTTGGCCTCTGGCCGTGATCACGATAGTTCGCTGTCTTAATTGTTATTTGAAAACTTCTAGGATATTGTACAGAATAAGACAGACTATGTTACTTGTCCTTGGTTCTGAAATTAAGTGTTCGACACGAGGATAATAAGCGAGCTTGAACTATGCCTATTCCTTTTGGAGATTGCGTAATACATGAACGTTTAGGGGATTTGAAGAACAGGGTGTAAAGTTCTTTGTCCCCTACAGAAAAGGGAGGATCCTACAACCAGATGGATGTGTGTCTGGTGGGCTACTGCCCGACGCAGATAACTATTCAGAATTTTGATGTTAGCTCTTCATTTGGAGATATAAATGGTGCTGTACTACTTTTTGTACTACGTAGCTTTAGTATTTTTTGCTATGCCGCTACAAACGTTAAATTGAACCTGAAAAAAGTATCCGTTAAAGATACAAAACTTGTTTACGTTTTCATCAGTTACTTTTGGAATAGATCATAGATAGGCATTTTCCTTATAAACTTTCTTAGAATTTTCGGTTATTTTATGAAGTTTCAGTAAGAAGTCAGTTTGTGACCTACCTATATATGCTGGTCCCAAGATTACACAACTACTAGAAAACCAGCATTCAAGGCAAGCAAGGAAGCATTGCAAGGCAAGCAAATATTAGTACCGACAGCCAAATTGACATAGCCGGCTTCATTTAGAATTAATAGCTCACTGACCAAGATTTCTAAAGGCTAGTATAACTTTGCTATCTTATCGTACTGGACTGCGAGTCGAGTTACTCGCCCAGCAGTTGGTACTGTGCAAGTAACTAGACGAGTTACTCGTGCTAAAGTTTACATGAGTCCAGACTAGACAAAGTTAGAGATATAATAATTAATTCATTGCCACAGAGATTAATTAATTATAAGTTTTTCATGTATTCTTTTTTTAGGGTACCGTGCCCAAAGGGTAAAAATGGGACCCCTTTATTACTAAGACTCCACTGTCCGTCTGTCTGTCTGTCTGCCTGGCTGTCTGTCACCAGGCTGTATCTCTTGAACCGTGATAGTTAGACAGTTTAAATTTTCACAGATGATGTATTTCTGTTGCCGCTATAATAACAAATAACAAAAATATAAATTATTTAATAATTAGAAGGGGATACAATAAACGTGTTTTTTTCGGTTTATGGTACGGAACCCTTCGTGTGAGAGTTCGACTCGCACTTGGCCGGTTTTTTCTATAACATAAAACTTTTATTTTTAATACAATCCATATATTTACAAAAAAAAAACTAAATTAAGACTTAGTCTAAGAACCAAAAATTCGAAGACATGTGACATCTACCAATCCGCACTGGGCCCGCGTGGTGGATTATAGCCCATTCCCTCTCATGAGAGGAGGCCTGGGTCCCAGCAGTGGGAACATTATAGGCTGATGATGATGATGATGAAGACTAAGTACATGTACAATGAGACTTAGGCATCAAAGTACTTCGCATCGCTGTCATCCGAGAGCGTGCCCAGAAGACTGGCAGCATTGCCGCGTTGAATGGCAATGCTAATTCTTTTGTTAAGCAAGGACCAGCAAAGGGCTGACAAAAGGCTGACTTTGGTTTGACCAAAGAATCACGTCACGTCACAAATCAGTCATGCGAAGTGGGGACCAAGCGGCTTTGAACGGCGGCATGACGATAGCGTTTCGACCCCAAACGGCTCATAACTGTAGCTACCAACCACGCCCGCACTCAGAGACGTCACTCAAAAACTAATTTAAGAACAATAAATACCAGCAAAATGGAAAGAATATGAATTTATCACAATCTTCTTCACATATTTCTGTACTGTTCATTAGAATTCACATATGTCTTATGTTTTGCGATAAGGTGGTTTGTAAGCTTCAGTATAACCGCTAAATAAACTGATTTGTTCTTCCCCCCCATTTTCCTTCACCAAAAATACCTTACAAAATCAATTAACAGAACTCCCAATGGTAAATGATTCAAGAGTTAAAGCTAAGAATAATTGTCAGCGATAGCTCCGAATTTATTACAAAAGGAGTCAATGCTGCGATTTGTTCCTTAAATGAAATCCAACCGCGAGACAAAGAAGATAGATTTACGTGGAAACGTCCAAGTAATTGTGAAAAATGCGGATCGTTTCCAAGCAAAAATAAAGGCTAGAACCACAGACTACTGAAATTTAAACTTTATGTACAACAACTTTCAATTTATTTTCGATCGCTCGAAGTAGCCAGCCCTTCAGAGCATGTTTATATAGAAATCTGGATAAACCTTAAACGTTTTCGTTGGCGCGTTTGTTACTAAATCCGGCCGAATTATATCCCGTAGGAATAAATTATGAGGGCGGGCCATTCCCTCTCAACAGCACGGCTAAACTTTAATTAAGCTGCATTTCGACTGAAACGGGTTCTCCTTTCAAACATTTAGAGGCAACTTCGTACAGTCAAATGATGCCCAACTTTATATTAGACCTGGTGTTCTGAAATACTAGACATTTTGTGGTCGTGCAAAAATGCAGGGTGGTTCGGTTCACCCCCTTCGCCCCCCTCATGAAATGACTTTATTTTTCCACGTTATGCGATGAAAGAATTCGAATAGGCTCATTAGTGCTTTTTTCCAGTTGCATGTTGAACACATAGTAAATAACTTTAAAAACGACAACTTTGTTAATGACGTGTGAAATACAGCCTGTGGTGTTTTATGTTCTGTTTCAACGAGAACTTTAAAGCAAGCGAAGTGCCTAATAAAGCAGCAATAATGGGGGAAGCAAGGATATTTTGTAATACATTGAACTTTATTGTATTTACAAATCCTGCAGTAAATGAGTGGCGGTGACCTATTTTTAAAGCTTTTTGTGGTTTCCATCTTTGGGGTTATTGTGATTTTTGCTGTCATAGGTCCCATAGAGTTCGTTTATTCAAGTTTTTTAACATATCTTTTATATTTTTACATATTTCTAAAAAAAAGACATTAAAAAATATAAAAAATAGTAGCAGCTATCGGGAACAGGGTCCAAGCTACCGGCGGTCAGGGCTCCAGAGAGAGGAACCTCCTAACAATATGAGCCGTGTCCATAGAGTTATTGTTATAACTACAATTACAATGGTATAATTTCATCAACCTTTAAATAAAAAAAACAAATGTGCTTTCAGAGCTATACATAAAACAAAAACCTATATGGTATGCCCTTTTTTTCTATTTATTTTTTTTGTAAAATTTCTGTAGTTTGTGTAAACTGTGAAAACTGTATTTATAGGCACTAAGAGTAGAGAAAGAACATAGAAACGATGGATGAACTGTATAAAGGATGGTGTGGCCAGAAAGGATGTGTCTGACGAGTAATAGAAGTATTGAAGAATAAAACATGCTGCGCCGACCCCAAATAAATTGTTGTTTAATAATTGTGTCGTGTTCCACGCGCGCTTCAAAGAGATGTCAGCAAACAGGGAGAGGCCCGCAAGGGCCGATGCCTGCCAGGGCTGCGGGACTGTTCGATAGAGATCCGCGGCCCTGGAAAACAAAGGGCAAGGAAGGAACATGGATGGGTTTTGGTCAGTACAAGTCACACTCCCTTTCGCTCTGCCCAGAGCGGGAGGAGTCATTTGATGACTTCCAGTTCGAGAAAAAAAAAAGACTATACAAAACAGAACCTACAAAGGAAGCCTTACACATTTACCCTTAAAAAAAAAAGAAATCGCAAAAGAGACACTCAAGTAAATTTTCTTTTAATTAATTAATGTCATCAACCATCGGTCAGAGAAGAAAAAAGCCTGTGGTGTACTAAACTGAGGGGCCGCCATTTTAATTAAATGCGGACAACCACTTTAGAGACGTGCACTGGTTATTACAACTTCTGCTGCTTTTAAATAATGAATGCAAAGATGATTTGATTATTATAGCAACATTATCGGAGTTATGGATTTTCTGTTCAGTAAAAGAAGTGACGGTGTTGAATTGGTTGTGGTTTAAAATTGAATATTGTGTGTTACAAGGGGCTATGTATGAGGGAGAGAACCTCTCGTCCCAGCCGCCGCGGGAGACGCCCCCGGCGTGGGGGTCACGTGGTGGCTTCCGGCCACCGTAAACGCGGGCCTGTGGACGGTGACTAATGGGCTAGCTCGCCGTCCGTCCGTCTTTTGACGACAGGCCGTGTTGACGGCGCGTTCGTGTTCCACGCGCGCCTCAAAGAGATGTTAGCAAACAGGGAGGGGCCCGCAAGGGCCGATGCCTGCCAAGGCTGCGGGACAGTTCGAAAGAGATACCGCGGCCCTGGAACACAAAGGGCAAAAAAGGAACATGGATGGGTTTTAGTCAGTACAAGTCTGACACTCGCTTCCGCTCTGCCCAGAGCGAGAGAAGTCATTTGATGATTTCCCATCCGAAAAACAAAAAAAAGGGAGCTATGTATAATAACATTGAATAAAATTGTGTAAAAGACACTGGGATTTGCAGCGTTCAATCCATACTAATAGCTCACAGGCTGATGACCTGGGTTAGGACATAGGATTTCTATACCACGGCAATCCTATGGGATAATTTTCGACCATCAAGGGAGCAAAGACGGGGGCAAAAGTTAGTGCTAGTTAAAATTCGTAGCAACTCAAACTCGCTATCTTTATATCACTAGGCCCCATAATCTCTAACCCATTACTTCCATTCAATAAGTAAATAAATAACGCAATAACATTAATTTCAAATACTCAAAAACAAGTAAACATCAACAAAGACCATCAAAACAGATATAATGACAATAATAAAATATTATTTTCATGGAAGGATCACGGGAGAGTCGAGTGGCTCGACTGCCACTAGCCTAGCAGCACAACGGAATTCAAGCTACATACTTACAAACTTGTTGATGCAGATATAACAAGAGATTGTGAACTCTATGAAACAATATATAAAAGAGATCTTGATGATGTAGATATCCTTGTATAAATTGCACATTTGGCTAGCGCCCAGCAGAGATTTGGTACGTTTTGGAGACAAATCATTGAGAGAAAACAGATTCGCGCCACCATTGCACGCGACTACAGAGGAAATATCGTTTGTTATTGTTGTTTGCCGTCTTCCATTTGTAGGGGGGCTTCACGAATTCGCGCAAATCTACTTTTGAGTGCAGACGTTATTTTCCTGACAATATACTGTACTGTTCGTTGCTGTTTCTAATTGTTTTGGTTGGAATTTCAAGCTGAAAATATTTTTTGAAGACATTTTTCTCTGTACATTGACTCTCAGCGTTGAGCTCAATTAATTGATGAAGAAAGTCATGGCGAAACGTGTCAACGTGTAACTTCTCAAAAGTATTGTTTCTGGATAAACAATTAAATTTTTACACGTATGAAATAAACCAGACGAAATGATTAAAAAAAAAAAAATCACTCAATATCAATGTTAATTCATGTCAATATTTTTCAACCAAAATCCCAAAACTAAACTCCACACTCAGACTTGATTTCATCATTGTAGAACATACATTATATAAAGTCCCCAAACTAATAATAGAGGTCAATGACGACACTCAAACTTAGTGAACATCAAAACTAAAGCTCTGGTCAAACTGAGGTAAACCCCGCGCGGGATGCCGGATGAAATTCGGTCGACTATGTCAACTAACTTCTATAGTGTTCAAACTATAACTTATAGTCGCCTGACTTCATTATTATTAAAACGATCGACGATCACAGTAGTGTTCTGCGTCACGCATGTACTCGCCTTAGGCTACGAGCTACATACTTAAGGCGCGGCTTTCACCGATGCGTAGAAGAGAAGAAAAGATATGAGTTGTGAAAAACCAAAAGAATTACATTATTAAGGGTGTAAAAAGACTCTTAACGAAGTCGAAACGCACTTGTTCTCCCCGTCATTCCGATATTTTTTTTGGCTCTAGACCTCTGAACCTTCTAGTGACGGAGATATTGGGGGTCAAATTACCATGTTACTAACGTATTTTTTCTACTTAAGACACTTTCACGACTCCTGTTCTATTGAATTCTTCCATCAGCAAAATGTTTTGAATGCGTTACATTGAGTTCCATCGTAAAACGTGACTTTTCACCCCAAAAAAAAAAGTCGTTTCTCAGCAATAATTTTTGCGTAAAGTTACTCAGTTTGATGTACATGCTTGGTGGACGGCTTCGTGAAGAGTCCGTTTACACCCTGTATAAACTTCTCGTCTCCACTTAGCTTTAGTAGAAATGGTTGAGCAGACAGGAGAAAAGATGTCTGGGCCTAAGCGATACGCATCTGGCGACAGCGACTGCGGGAATCACAAAGAAAAGTAACCAACACACGTCTTGCTTGACGAATATCGCCGTCTTAGATTTCATCACCTGAAGTCATGAACGGGGTGTTAAACAATTGACACACGTAGTCGCGTTCTTGATACATAGCCCGATCCCTCGGGATTCGTGTCAGTTTGAACAGTCCTTTACATCGCAGTGATGACAACAGATAGTAAGTCATCAATCATAGTGACACGCGACCATCATTCCGCGATAATTACTTTCGTTTAATTATTAAAATGTCAATCATAGCTGATTCAGTCCCTGGATGTGTTGATAATGATTAACGTAATATTATTTTGTTTAAAATGGAGAAAATTGTAGTGATTATTACAAATGTTACATACCTAGTTAGCTATCGATTCTGGCCTAGATAAACCACTTGTACCTAACTTTTGACTAGATTGTCATATTTTTTTCAGCTCTCACGTAGCATAAGCAAATCTACCACATTATTGAGTATTCCAACATCGTAATTCCTAGTAGACTGACGTAGGTCCCATGATCTAATTTCGTCGGCGTTTTATTAAGAGATGCGCCTCATCCTTCCACTCTTGACCCTCAAGAGTCGAGAATGAATGTTAGGGGTCCAGTGGACTCATTATTTTTTGGGGGTCGAGGGGCCTAAACGTACCTATCAGACACAGCAACAGAGCTTGTTGCCGAACGCATCGTTGATGCTGGCGCGTGCTATAACATTCCCGCTCTGTTTCTTGCTCTAGTAAATGACAGAAAAGGAAAGGTGCATGGATATTCTTGCATTACGCTTACATATGTTTTAGGGTTGAATAGCTGATGAGGTTCAACCCTAAACACCTTCAAAGTAAGGAAGTAGATTTCCCTATGAAAAACCATGATCCATGTTCTTGATGGTTTTTAATGGTATAGCGTTTAGTTGACATTTTATTTGTAATTTTAATTAGGTTTTCCTATTAAATTCCTATTTTTTGACATAACATACCAAAAACCTTAACTATATATAAGATCCCTAATATTTATACCTATGTTTAACAAATAAATGATTAAAAAAAAGCGTAAAGCTTTTAGCAATCCATTTCATACTAAATTCATCATCATCTGCCTAGCCTTTCCCCAACTATGTTGGGGTCGGCTTCCAGTCTAACCGGATGCAGCTGAATACCAGTATTTTACATGGAGCGACTGCCTATCTGACCTCCACAACCCAGTTACTACTGGGAAATACGATACCCCTTGGTAAGACTGGTTTCATACTAAATTATTATGTGTTTAAATGTTTCCTAGACGTGCAAAGTCTTATACTGTATTTCAAGTAGGTACTGTAACCACTTACCTAGTTTGTACACGCTAGTAGCGTACTTAAATTGGGTTAATAAACTGGCAATAAGTATAAACAGCGACTCATGTTCAATTTATTGGTATAATTTATTGGCAAATTTTCAATTATTTATTTATTTATAAACTGAACTATAGCTAAAATGTCAAATAACGATAACACAGACAAATAAAAAATATATGAATAAATATAATTAATCGCATAAATTCACGAATTTTTCCTATAAAGGCGTGCAGAAACTACAGATAGTCACCTGCTTTTTTTTTTTTTTTTTTTTAATAATGGCATCTCGCAGTTCAGCCTAGGAGGCTGGCTACTGCTTAACCGGTCTAATCCTGTGGATGCCTTGAAGCTAAGGCCTCCAGCCAGGAACTACATCATACTCTTTATACTTCGTTCATATGGTGTCCTGCATGTGACGTTACCGAAAGTACCAAACTCGGCCCTAAATTTTGGGCTTACTCAATTTAAATTGTCATCGACACGTTAAAAACATTCAACATTCAAACTTCATAAACCTGGTTATACATGTACGCCGTCAGCGAGTAACGTACTTGACCTTACTGAAGAACATCACTAATAAGGTCAGTGTCTGTAATCCTTTCTGGAGCGTGCTCACTCGGCGTTTCCACCCACATCTGCCTTGTTCAAGGCTTGAACCTTGACCGAGCGACCCTCAGAACCATTTCCTTAACAAATAAGACATTATCATAAAACAGCCCAGCACCTAATCCAAACTCATTTCCAGAAGACTCAAAATATAACCAAATAAAACTAATTTAACAGTCGAAAACCGTTGTTCTTTCCAAAATTACGGTTATTACTGCGACCGAAATTGGTGTAAACTTGTCGAAAAACCGTACCTAAATACAATCACGCGAAAATAAAATAAAAACCCGGACTCGTTAAGTCTTGTTAAATATATGGGCGTATGCACAAAGTTTCTTTGGAACACTCAAAGTTTACTATAATGGGTTCTTATCGAGGGGGTCGATCAGTTCTTTCCATCGAAATTTTCTTTTGGTTGGCACACAATTAGCTCTGATAGCTTTTTGTACCGCGTCATGCTTGCGTGGCGGTTTAGGTGATTCGGCTATGGTTAGTAAATTCGATACGTTAAATTACGAAATTGTGTTTGAAAATATTGATACGAAACATGGAGGTGACACTTTGTTATTATTATTATTTTCCAAGATATTTTTTAAGCTATTGCATAGCTTTATCACGGGCCTTGAGCGTGGAGACCGAATCCAGAAATTCCGTAACGAAAATAACCTAACGCGTTAGCTTAGTGTGGCTACGAAATTAGCTACGAAAGTGAATAAATAATTATAATTACATAAGTTGATAAAAAATGCTATGCAATAGCTTAACCGCGGCATTCTCCGAGTGCCACACGTCTTTTTTTTATCAGGATGTTTTCTATTTTGGACTTGGTGTATGTCTAGCTTGTAACCGTTAGAAATAAATAACATAACCCCTACACCAACATTTCACCAGTTATGTTTAAGTCTCATTTAATAGGAGACGAACTTATTGCCATCAACCGGGCACAAACCCAGACTCAATACAATTTTCATAGACCTGGGAATCAAACTCAGGATCTCATTCATGGGTTCTATGCCCAGGTCTGTAGCTGTTTGCGACCACTAGACCGACGAAGCCATTATAAAAACGCCTACGCAAAAGAAAAAACCATCAATTTGTAAAATGAAATACCCGTTTCACAATAATGATCTTAATACAACTGGGTATAAATCGTAATTTAAATAACTATTTAACCTTAAACCTTTTAAACTTAAGTCGTTATTCGTATTGAAATCTTTGACTTAACTTTTGGACCAATTACAGTGTCAATAACAGGAAAACAACTTCATAGCGAGCTTTTCTAATTGGTTCAAGGGCTCTCACTGTGGGTTTAGTTCGTTGAAACCAATGTGAAAAGTAAATCAATCATGTTACGCAGTTACACATTAAGGAATTTCAACTTATTAACGGCTTTGGCTTGGAAATGTTTTAATATAGAAATGGAATGTATTTTTTAAGTATTTTAGACATTTTCTAGAGGGAAATAATTGAAATTTAAGCTATAAAAACAAATTCTTACGTTTATAGGCTTCAACATTTCGATCGAGTTCTGTCTTCGTTATCGTGCGGTTAGTGCCTAACTTAGTGTCGGAGTTTTTATGTCACCAGTGGGCTCTGACTTTATATGCCGTCGAGAATTATCTTTAAGGCATGCTGGTTTCCTCACGTCCTTCATCGAAGCAAGTGATAACTATACAATACGCACATGAATCCGAAAAATCAGAGTTGCGTGTCTTGGTTTCGAACTACATACACCCTATGACTTGGCTTAGATCGAGTTAAGTTTGGGTGTTAGTAAAATGTTTTTCAAACCTAGGATAAGTAAGCAAATTTTATTTAAATCTAAGTTTTGGTTGTGGATTATGAATAGATAACTTTTTCGAAGAAATGTCTTTGTTAAGAAAATATGAGAGAAAACTAAAAGTTGTTCCTTTAAGGTTGATTTTTGTATGTTATTTATCTATCCACATTGTTTACGAAGAGAAATTTCTGTAGAAGTTTTCTGGGAACAATAAAATAAGGAACGTGACGGTGGCGCGGGAGACGAATGGTGGAGCAAAGGCGTTATTTCGGAAAACTTTCCACCATTTTCCTTTCAAATTGCACTTGGCGAACGAATTAAACAAAATTTGTTTTTTTGGCCTTATTGCTTTTTGGCGGGTGCTTGTTATAATACGTACTTATTGTTTATGTAAGAGTATTTATCATTGGCTTGAGTTTTTCTTTGTGAAGGGCTGTTGTTGAAAATGCGTCCCGAATTTCAAGCACAATTTAAACGTCTTGAACATCTATCACGATTTTTCATGTTATAGTATACTAGCGAACGTCACGCGGTTTCACCCCGTAGTTCCCGTTCCCGTGGAAGTACGGGGTAAAATATAGCCTATGTTACTCGCTGATAATGTAGCTATCCATTGCTGACAGAATTTTTCAAATCGGTCCAGGAGTTTTAAGTTTATTTGTTACATACAAAATTACAAATCTTAATCTTTCTATGACTTATGCCAAAAAAATATCAACTATTCTATTTTCTTCGTGATAACACTTATTGGCGCAGACTTGGCTTAAGCCGGTTAGAAACTATATGTCTATGTTTCAATCGAACAATGCGACACGACACCGCGTCTTACTATCGCCTTCATTGCACGGACATAAAGCCTTGTCTGACCAGCTAAAGCCGATTTTGCGTGGATAAGTTTGGCTATGCAGTACAGCTTAATAGGCCAAAGAAAAACTACACCAACGACATCTGTTAATGCAGGCGATGATAAAAAGTTGTTAGATGATAAGCCGGTGCCATCGAAGCTTTGTGATACTGATATCATTCAGCCAAAATATTTTCTAATAATTAAAAAAATGAAAGTATGACAGATAATTAAATTGAAAATTAATCACCATTACACCAGAGTTGTCAGTAAGTAAGTCGTGGGTTCGAACCAAAGCAGGTGCATTACTTTGTGTAATTTATTTCATCACCACTGCTCTCAGAAACGGTGAAGAAAAACATCGTGAGGAAACTGGCATGACCTAGAACCGAAAATTCGAAGACATTTGACATCTACCAATCCGCACTGGGCCCGCGTGGTGGATTATAGCCCAATCCCTCTCATAGAGAGGAGGCCTGTGTCCCAGCAGTGGGAACATTATAGACTGATGATGATGATGACACCAAAGTTGAAGATGTTCCCAAATAAAAGTTTAGTAAACACTGCAGTGAGGCAAATTTTTTCCTTCTAACCTAAAACGTAATGTTTTAACGCACTTAAAAGCCACGTTACTGTGCAAAAGTAGGCATTATTAATCAATCCTCTGGCATGGTGGCGAATGCCTGGCACTCCATGTTTTCACGTCGCCTGTAATTTATGTCCCTCTGATAGTGTTGCGAAGTTTTATGCTTGTTTTCATAATATTTTCTTTTTTATAAATTTTATTTCATTAACTAACACATTACGTGTAGTGAAAATAAGCTGTTTAGGCGTAATTAAACATGGCTGTACTTGTTATAAATTTTATGGTGTCGGCAATGAGGTTGCATTGGAAAAGGTTTTACCTTGAGGTAACAAACATTACCTATTTATTTATTAGGTTGTTAAAGTTAGTAGTGTGTTTTATGCCAATAAAAGCTTGCTTCTCTCTTTCTAACACAAATGCTTTATAAACCTTATTATAAAGTACTTTCTTGTGCTTACAACGGCTGAATATGAAATGGCATTTGCATCAGCTCAAAAATTAAAAGCGGCTCTGCTTTATTTTAATTTATATCAGTAATTCTGATCCCCAAGAAATAGACAAACGTATAAATTTGGTTTGAATCGTAGGTTTGAGTTCACATAATATCACTATGACTATCACTATCACTATCTTCACTATCACTACATATTATAAAACAAAGTCCTCCGCCGCGTCTGTCCGTGTGTTCGCGATAAACTCAAAAACTACTGCACCGATTTTTATGCTGTTTTCATCAAATGTATAGAGTGGTTCTCGAGGAAGGTTTTAGTATATAATTTGTCAAGTTTTTATTGCGAAACGGGATCAAAATTTCATGATTACTTTTGGTCGCGATAACCGACATCCATGCGGGCCTCAGCTAGTAATTTTCATAAAAATATTCATTCACTCAGTACGTCTAGACTCATTTCCTATAATTCCCCTCATATTGAATAAGAGGAGCGATATGGCTCCCAAATTCGTTTTTACAAATCAGATTGATAAAATAGCCATATTTATCGGTTCACTTATAATATGTATCGATACCGCCTCACCTAGCAACGATATAGCTTGAGGGATAAATAAAATTCAATAGGAAAGTCACAAGTCGCAACATATGGCCCGAAGCGGGATGTCGGACGGTGAAATTCAATCGCTTGAAAGCTTCTACTGGATGTAAGTAACGATAGTGTGAAATTTAAAGCAATGGATGCTTGAACGAATGGACTTTTTAAGGGGTAGTCGTAATTTTGCTTCGATTTGTAAAGCACACCTTATATCAGGCCTTTAATGCCTGAAGGATAAATTTCTGCTGGAAAAACCCAATAACATTTTACTCGACCTATAAAAACAATACCGCAACAATATCAGTTACGAAACTACACTTCAAGTAACTTATAACTCAATAGAAAATACTGCCAATAATGATATAAAGTTATCCAACATCAATAAACCAAACAATTCCATACGAACTCATATCAATTCATAAAAATAATGAACTACCTTCCAACTTCCTAACTTGTTCTCAACATAATTTGGTCACAAAACTGTTAGGGAGAGAGCACACCATCGATTGCGTGGTGGATAAGGGCCTGCTTCGTTCATCTTCTTCATTATTCCCACTGCTGGGACACCGGCCTTGTTTGTGTGAGTGAGCAATGAGAGGGAGGAGGCCAGTAGTAAATTGATGATGCACACCTTTCTACGGGAAAATGAATTAAGCCGTTCATGTGCGCATGACGACTAAACAAGCCATGCAAAACCAGATTTCCCATCCGAAAAAAAAAAAAAAAACAAAAAATAAAGGCGAATGATGTCTGTCGTCATTGCATAAACATACATATAGTGTATGTACTACCTTATCGCAAAACTTATGTGGATGGAACGTCAAATTCGTCCACCCAATCCTTCGACCAGAACAAACAGATTGCAAGTTTTGCAAGTTCCGAACTCACAAGACTTTGGCAAGGTGTTAAGACTTTACGAAGGATTTCGTGTAACTTCATTGACTTACTAGGTTCTAATTGGAGATGTAGGGCGGTTTGGGAGGATCTTGATTGAATCCCAAGCGGTCGAGGTAAATTCTTGTGGCTTTGTGGTATTTATCAGGAATCCTGAAGTCAGAAAGTAGTGGTTGATTGCAGAAGTAAGCGGGGTTTCCGTGGATGTGTATGTTCCCTTGATTTCTTCTTCTTCGTTTTTAGAGTTCCGTACCCGAAGGCTAACCAACGGAACCCTATAACTAAGCCTCTCTTGTCCGTCCGTCCGTCTCTTAGCAGGCTGTATCTCATGAGCCGTAGATAGTTGAAATAAATAGGTGCAAAAGGTGGGTGAAAGGTGGGTGGTGGTTAGGTGTAATAGGTGATGGTGGTGTTAGCTGAGAAATTCTTGGTGGAAAAACCCAATATCACTTCGCCTGACCCGGGAACCGAACGAAGGCTCGGTAGTCGCGCTTGCGACCGCTCGACCAACGAGGCTATCTATTGACTAATATTAGAAAAGAAGTATGTAATTGTCATTGAGATAAAATCTAATCATTGTGCTCGAACCCACGAGCAGTAAGTCGTGGGTTCGAACCTAGGCAGGACCTAGCATTACTTTGTGTAATTTATTTCATCACCACTGCTCTCAAAACGGTGAAGGAAAACATCGTGAGGAAACCGGCCATGTCCTAGAACCAAAAAAATCGAAGATATGTGACATCTACCAACCCGCACTGGGCTCGCGTGGTGGATTATAGCCCATTCCCTCTCATAGAGAGGAGGCCTGTGTCCCAGCAGTGGGAACTTTATAGGCTGATTATGCTAATCATCAGAATACGAGAAATAAGCATAGCTGGTTAATCTATTTATTATACTATACCATAACCTATTTCTATGAAGGTATTCAGGTTATGAATGCCTTTGCCAACCTATGGAGTGCCTGCTCCGAGCTGATTTTTTTTTAAAGGTTTTTCCTCTCATTTCGAGTAATCCAATCTGTAAAGCGTTACTCGCTTCCGCTTCTAGTTCCGTACTGTATAAAATACACATCTCGTTAACATTGATTGAAGCTTGGTTTTTTCTCTCAATGTAAAAGCTTTGATGTACCTACGTTGCTATACTGAGTTTTGCACGTATTATTTTAGACGAGATTTTTTGAACTGAAGGACTTTTTTAATCATTTATGTAACTTGCTCGTGTTAATACAAGTTATTTTGTGTATTAAGTGGCGGATTGACACTGCCAAACGACGAGTAAGTTAAAGCATAAAGAAAGAATGATAAAATATTAATTTATTTAAATACAGTGATGTTTAGGAGTAGACTAAGTAAATTTTTGTTAGATAAAGCATAAAAAATGCGGTATAAATGAGTTTCTTACAGAAAAAAATGAGTGTGGGTTAAAAAAAAATGATAATTTATTAATTTTATTGATTTATTGTAATGATATTAATACTTTATAAAATGATCGGGTCTTTAAAATGTAAAATGTTCATACATAATGTAATTGTGTGCTTTTGTTAGTTAAAACAATGTAAGCGTTTGTTTTTAAAACGAATTTCATAAATAATGTAAAAAAATGTTTGCATGGTAAAATGTGGCTGATATTTCTTTCGTAACAACTATTGTGTATTACCCGTATTTGCAAAATAAAATTATATTCTATTCGATAGTCTATTCTATATTCTATTCTATTATAAATTCTATTATATATTCCATTCTATATTCTATTCTATATTTGTCGCAGAAACATGACGTGCATACAAAATGTCAAAAAATGAACAATAATCATACAACGTATAACAAATATTTATAAATACAACAGAACGGAACAAAACAAATTCACAGCTTTCACGTAGTGACTGAGACAAGGAGGTTACCACTCAGCATGATGCCGTGCTATGGGGGGCCCACAGTACAGCGCTGGTTTTCTGGTCTGGTCACCTAAAAAACGAACAGAAGCCAAAACAACATAGTATTTGGAAAGTAAACAGCCCCATACATTCCTTCTGTTGGCATACAGGCTTTTTGTCCGTGAAAGCCACCACGAAGTGCCCTCCACAGTGGATTCCAAATAAATATCTTAGAATATTTTTGGTTCTAGAATATTTCTTATGACATACCTTCAACGTTTAAGCTAATACCGTCAAAATTGATTTAATACTATAGAACCACCATAACTGCAAAACGATTTTGTGTAGTTTACTATAGTATATGTATTCTACTTAATTTAAAATTCCCGAGTTCGCGTGCGCTACATGCGCAATGGGTAAACAACATGCAAGACGTCACTGAGCCAAACAACGAACCTACCTACCCCACCTTCTATACTAACAAGTGCTCTAACTATTAATTAAATAACCCAAAATTTTATAGCCCTCCCAAAGATCATAATCAGCGTAATTTACAACTTTTACAAGTTAACGACACCGTAAATAATAAAATAAATATTTAGTCGAACGGTAAGGGGTAACTAAACATGTGGGCATTCGTTACTTTTATTGGTATTTTATGAAAATCTATTGTACGAAACTATCAGGTTGTTATAATGGTTTTAATAGTTACTCTATGTTTTATGATAGTCCAAGACACACATTATAGTTGAGGAAATTGACGGAAAACGATCCTCGTAGTCAACATTGTCACTCGTTTCTATATTACATAACACCACGACTGTATACCCACACAGGTAGGCTTAGATGTACTATGTATCTATGATAAGTTCGAATATAACATAATATCACGCCAGTAACCCCCAAAGTGTTTGGCAGAGGTGTATCTAATAGTTCACCCACATTTTGCCAGTAAGTCCCATGAAATAGAGGTAAAAACTAAAACCTGTCCATCAAACCAGGACAAATTTTATCCAGACTCCGTGACTGCTACTGAGAAATGTCTGATGGAAAAACCCAATAACACTTTGCCCGACACTGGGAATCGAACCTAGTACCTCATACTCAGCAGTCGCGCTTGCGTCAATCAATTGGGGTCTAGTTCTACAATAATATCACCTGGCAATACGTACCTATTTGAAAAGATGAAATGATTGCATTTAAGAGGCTTTGCTTCGAGATCGATTTGTTAAAAGATTTCAAAGCATTAACTTAAACCTTAATTTATAGTAATCTGAGATTAGTGAAAGACCGCAGACCGTATTATATCAGATATCGGCTTATAGTAACTACTACTAGTAGTACTACTAGTAGTCGGTAGTAGTAGTTACTATAAGCCGAAAAAAAAGAAAGGCTTATGACTAACCCCTTTTTTAAAAAAAAAAAACGTTGCCCCTCACTAGGAGTGTCTCCTGTATCGTGGGTGCGTTCACAAACATTTAAACTCACATACCCGTAGGCCATACAAATATTTGCTCCGTACGAGGATTGAACCCGCGACACGCAGCGCAGCAGTCAATCGATCAGCCACTGCGCCAACCGTGCCGTCAAAATAACATGCGGAAAATCTTCCACTAACAGCGTCAAAACTTGACCTGTCACTTATTACCTTACCTGGCGATATTTCCGGCTCCACTAAAAAAAAACGTAATTACCCCAGTTTACAAGGGAGGGGACAGAGGCGATGTCAACAACTACAGGCCCATTTCCGTTTTGCCGTCGCTATCAAAAGTGCTTGAAAAAATTATAAATATCAGACTAACCAACTATATTAAAAAATTAAAAAAAATATCTTACTCACAATTTGGCTTTAGAAAAGTGGTATCTACTGAGGATGCAGTAACTGCTCTGACTTCTCTAGTAGCTGAGCACCTAGACAAAGAAAACAAATGCCTATCTATTTTTCTAGACCTTAAAAAAGCATTTGACACCGTCTCTGTCCCAATCCTTGTGAACAAGCTAGAAAAAGCCGAAATAAGAGGGATTGCTCTCAGACTTCTCAAAGATTACCTTTTCAACAGGAAACAAAGAGTGAAAATAGGACAGCAATCGAGTGACGATGTAGATGTATCGTACGGCGTCCCACAGGGTAGTGTTTTAGGGCCTACTCTCTTTCTCCTGTACATAAACGACCTTTGTAGCATGGAAATAAAAAATGCAAAAGTATTCTCGTACGCTGATGATACGTCTTTTGTGTTCTCGGGTTCTTCCTGGCATGAAGTAAAATTAAGTGCAGAGGCAGGTTTAGCTCGGGTAGCTGTATGGCTAAAAGATAACTTACTCTAACTAAACGCTAATAAAACCAACTACATTTGTTTCAGTATTAGTAACCGGACACAACCTACTACAGATTTAGATTAGATAGAAAAGTGCACACATGTGTAGACATGCCTCCTTCAAGCTGCAACTGTTCATTGATTGAGAAGGTTACTAAGACTAAATATCTAGGTGTTATGGTAGATCAGGCACTGTCGTGGTACCCCCAACTTGAGCAAACTTCTGCGAGAATAAGGAAACTCAGTTGGATCTTTAAAACCCTCAGACATATTGTTCCAACCAAAATGGTGAACTACAAGAACCGTGACAGAAATTTTCTCAATGAAATAATATAGATATGTAGCTCTGGCCCAGTCTGTACTACTATATTGTATCCCAGCTTGGGGCGGTGCAGCTAAAACAAAGTTCATTCATTTAGAACGAGCGCAACGTGCATTGATAAAAATAATGTATTTATTAAAAATAAAAGATTCTCCACTGAAAGCATATACCAGGTAAGTGGCCTACTTTCAGTTAGGAAATTATATATAACCCAAATTGTACTAAAAAAACACAAAACCCTACCATACCAAAAAATCAAAAAAACAAAAAGGAGAATGGATCCAGTTGCCCAAATTCCTAAAACATGCATGTAGGCAACTTAATAAACGCAGTGCTCAATTGTACAACAAAATTAATGGACATGTGTATATATATAATAAAAATTACCGAGAATGCAATGCTATGAGGAAACCGAGAAACTTCTGGAACACGTTGAGTAGCTGAAACTTATCACGTATAATTTGCCGTAACTTTTAGCATCACATGCCACACTCCACCCACATCACGACACCACATACAACACCACACACCTCAGCACACAGCACACGCAAACACATGCCTCACTACAATCCACACATATCGCCGCAATACGAGTACATACTACGCTACACCACACCATACACTACACACACCACATTATACACTACACACATCACATCATACACACTACAAAATAATTATATACCCACATCATATAATAATAAATGTACTCCTAATGTCACAGTACACTACTTTTTTTTTTTATCTTTTTTATTCTACTTCTTATTTTATTTTTTGTAACAGCAGTTTTTCTCATAGTTAGTATAAGTATACTGCAATGATATAGAAGCGCGGAGTCTCCTAATACAGGCACTGTTTTGCTTAAAAGGAGGCTCCAAGCACGTTTAATTGTACTGATTATGCTAATACCAAAAATTCTAAGACATGTGACATCTACCAATCCGCACTGGGCCGGCGTGGTGGATTATAGCCCATTCCCTCTCATAGAGAGGAGGCCTGTGTCCCAGCAGTGGGAACATTAAAAGGCTGATGATGATGATGATGATGCTAATTTTATTGTGACAATAAAGTATTTTGTATTTTTTTTTTGTACTTATCCACTTTTCCCTTTACACATTCGTGGGGTGCCTCTCGACCCCGAGTCCCCGATACTGGTAGCGTGTGGAACAAGCGTTAGACTCACCCCACGTTTTAATTTTCACATATCGCACATATGCTGCCTCGCTGCTTGTACCGTTCACACGAGTATTCGCTTTATGGGAATGTTTATTTTGTAGTTTTGAGATATTTTTGATAATTTTAATAGTTTGACGTGTTTATTGAGCATGTTAATTTTAACATACAGCACGTTTGTAATTCACTAAGGGTCAGGTAGAGGCGTACCTAATAGGACACCCACATTTCGCCAGCAATTTTTAAGTCCCATGTAATAGGGGGCGATCCTATTGCCATTAACTGGGCACAAATTCAGACTTCGTGGCTGCTACTAAGAAATT
This sequence comes from Lycophotia porphyrea, assembly GCA_950005105.1. Taxonomy (NCBI): domain Eukaryota; kingdom Metazoa; phylum Arthropoda; class Insecta; order Lepidoptera; family Noctuidae; genus Lycophotia; species Lycophotia porphyrea. Next base: position 3,163,913 of record OX465392.1, read on the forward strand.
TCTGATGGAAAAACATATAACACCTTACCCGGCCTTGCCTTACCCGGGAATCGAACCCAGGGCCACATACTTAGAAGTGGCGCTTGTAACCTAGTGGCTAGAGTACTAGACCAACGAAGCAGTCAATTAATTTTATTGACAAAAGAAAAAGAAAAACGATAAAAGGTAAATACTAAGTGTTGTATACAAAGTGCCTTTTTCTGACTAACATTTTTATTGCCATCCGATTATAAATCTTATCTAAATGGAGTAAATGTAAACGTCTAGTTTACTATCAGGTACTATCCAGTCATACTAATCTTTGTTCAAATATTTTTCACGTTAAATGCATTGAAAAGTATTTCTTTCAACTGTGAACATTTCGTAAAAACGGCGCGAATGAGCTGAGTAATTTTAGTTCAGTCTTAAATAAAACTATACCTGAGCAGAACTATCATGCAAACCCAACAGTTTCACTTTAAGATAATAATGTTCCATTAAACTTCGGCTCGTTATAATCACGTCTTCTCAGAAAACTAGCATCCATGTAGACTGTTCGAAAATCCTATTTGCTTCCACTTAGGATAAGAAACTCCAGCATTCTACAAATGACTCTAAACTTCACCTAAGCAGATGCATCTCGCACTAAACTACTAACAAGAAGGATTGAATTAAAATTAATTTAAGCTTACGTTGTCCGAGTTCAGAGAAGTTTCTAGAACAATCCTCTACCTAAATGTAGATTCTAACAAGACGATTTACCTTTTAATTGTTTCAGATTAGAACGAATCCCTTGTTTAATGTGCATCGCTTTGTTAGCTAAGAGATGGGAGAGAGATTAAGAATTTAAACAGCAATGGATGTGTACAGACGGAGAGATCGTATCAAGGCGTGTTACTTGGTGAGCGTGAGAAAGATGCTACAAAATAATTTAAGAGCTCTGAAGTGCTTTCTACTTAATATCATCTGAAGGCTTAATTGCTTAGTACTAAACGTGTGTGGTTTATTAAACTATTCTGTTTTTGCTTGCGACGGAGGATGTCTGCAGATTTAAGAGCAACGCATACTAATAGGCACGGTACAGGATCAACATTGCCTCGATTTTTTCAGCTCATCGTCAACCAGTCTTCCACTCACTGACGTAACGGGATCAACTCAGCATCGTTGAGACGACACTGGGTTGACGCTTGCGGATAAGCGTCCTACCAACCGCTTAATGCTGGGTGACGGTGACGACAATCTTACGTAAGCAAGCGGGCGTCACCCCGCCTTGAAATCAGTGACTACTGTTTACTAACTGATCTCGAGTTAAAGCTTAGGAGACATCTGAACTGCTGTGTGGAGATTCATAGAAAAAACTTCGGGCGGCCGCAGTTGAGCCAATGTTCGCTTTTAATTTCAAGTCTTTTGTTTTGCAGCAATTTGCTATTGTGTCTATTGAGACGATTCGTCTCGCACAGCAGTGAAATAACAATGGTTTATAAACTGGTAATACAATACAGCCCCTGGATCTAATTAGTTTGGCGCAGTACTCTGCCCTGCGGCATCGGGTGCCATTTTTGGATTATAAATCTTATGACTGGTATCTCCGTTGTTCAGTAGATATAAAATAGGTACTCAATATTGTGGCCTCAGGAAAGTTTTAGATCATAAGAAGACTACTATAAGTCTTTGATCCTTCAAAAAAGCATTATCTAATAAAGTATCTAGTAGTATCAAAAATATATCTGGTATTATTCAAGACAATTTTCAAGATTTTATAAAATAATGAAACTATAAACAAAAATACCAGAGCATATCATGAGAGCATTTTTTTCTTTGAGCAATATTGTCTATGAAGAGCATAAAACAATAAAGACTTTAGTTACTGATCTCCTTTGATACTTAATCACGTTGAGATGCCTAACATATCTTTACTTTACTAGCAAAAGAATATCTTTGTATATTATACAGATTTCACTTTCTTGTGGCTTGGCTTTTTACTATGTGTATATTATTTGCAAGCACATAATATCTTGGAACTGGAGATAGAGTCTCACACCGAATGGAATAATACAATTTATTTTATAAAAGTTGTTTTTGACGGCGGGCGAAATGTACTGCTTGTTTGTTGCTTTGTGTTTTCTTTTACTTAGTTGTGGGCTAGTAGATTAGCGGGTTGATTTTCTTGGTGTTTTAGTCACCGTCGTACTGTAAAGATAATTTATGATAAAAAAAACATCGTTCAAATTGGACTTCTCTGTAAAAAATTATGCGTGGCCATTTATAAATTTAAAACCAATATACGTCAACTTGAGAACGTCCTTTTTTTGCGTCGGTTAAAAAGAGGGTACTGTGCGTGGTTCTAAAGTCTGCTAAGCTTGCACCCATGCTTACTTGTTTGCTATGATTTAACCCACCCACATTATTGAAGAGCAAACAGATCGATCAGATCGACAGATTTAATCGGGTGTGCGTGTAGTTTAAGCTAGATGGCGTTGTGTCAAGTTTTGTTCTACGGCAGTGATATCTTTCGTTCTTGCAGAAAGCTATTGAAATTTCTGATATTTAAGCTAGATGGCGTTGTTTCAAGTTTTCACTTCTGCCGGCTCTCCCGGAGTGCAACCCGTTTTTTTTATGTCAGTAAGTTACCCAACATAAAAAAGGATTCTGTCTATCTATCTGTCTTATTGGTCACAATGGTCTTAAATAAAATACAATTCAGCAGTTCACTAATGATAACTTGTGGACACTAACACAGCTAGATGTCAGCTATGCAAAAGTGATAGCTTCATGGTGCTGGGGATATATTACACAGTTCGCATAACACCACCCAAGTCTAGGGAAATGTCAAAGAGCGTAGCAAAATTTTAAATGGTTCGTGAAATTAATAATATTTTTACAATTCCGGGTGTTTTCAAATGGACAACTAATCATTTTGTAAAAAGCTTTAGTTGTAATAAAAAAAAGTTGTGTATCTGGATTCGCTTTATATTATACCCAAGACGGCCCTACTCCCGCCATTCTTGCGGCCCACTGCTAAGGATATAATGTACTATGCGACGACTCCACATTATACGAGTATGAGTCCTTGTTTTTGTTTATTTTTATATTATTCATTTTTATTTCGTTCACAGTGATGTGCAAACAACAATACTCTCTAGATATTAGGGAACGTGGTTTATATTTGGTTTTCTTACATTATTTATTATTTCATAAGAGCTTCCGTTGTGTGGTTTTTGTTGGATAAGTAAATAATGTTTGGAATTGGTTACATGTTTGTGTTGGCGAGTATGTCAATTTTTGTTGTTGTATGTTGTGTTGGTATGTTTTATTTATTTTTGCGAGATGTGTCAACAGTACTTTAGACGATATTATTCTGTATTCTAGACACAGAATAGCTGTAACATTTGAGGCAGAAGGGCATTATCAACATCATTTTTATCATCAATCTACAGCCGTCCACTGGTTTATAAGTCATAACCCCACTTTATTTATTTTTTTCGGATGGGAAATCATTCAATGAGCGGAAGGGAGTGTCAGATTTTGTCTGACTAAAACCCATCCATGTTCCTTCTTAGCCTTTTGTGTTCCAGAGCCGCGGTATCTCTTTCGTCCCGCAGCCCTGGCAGGCATCGGCCCTTGCCATTGCCCTTCCAGTTGCTGACATCTCTTTGAGGCGCGCGTGGAACATGAACGCGCCGTCGAAACGACCTGTCGTCATAAGACGGACGGACGGGGCTTCTCCCGCGGCGGCTGGGACGTCATTGACGACCCTGACAGGCACTTTTGCATAGTCAAAAATAGGCTTCCTACAGTCCAGCCACAGGAATAATAACTGTGAATAGACTGTAGCTAATAGGCCGGCCGGTCCCAAAAACAAAAAAAAACCTAGATGGCCCCTTGTCCCAGCAGTGGAAAAATTAAACTTAAATTAAGCGAAAATAGAGTCGAAAACGATACATTATTTAAAGGAAGAGACTGCGACTTCAATCCAGATGGCTTAACTGCAAAGCTGCAAAGTCTCCTAACAGAAGATACCTTAAAATAATAGCCATTCAAATACCAGTTTCCAAACTCTGTTTCCATTCAACATTAAGACACGACCGTAAAATTATATGAAAAGTGCAGAAGTGCTGAAGCGACCCAGTTTCTCTTGCAATCTCCGTCTATATTATTACAAAGGTATAATAATTATAAAAGACGCCTCGAGGTAGGTTCGTAGGTTCTCGTGTCGAAACTGTTAAACGGTAACGGAAACTTTGAAATAAAATATGTCTGCTGCTACATAATAAGTGAGTTTTGCGTAGGTTGGTAGGTTATTTATACTGGTATATTTTTTCTCGTGGGTTACTTTTTTGTTTAATGTTTTTTTTTTGCAGTTTTTGTTATATAAAGTGCAAGAAGAACATTTAAAAATAAATATTCGCATCATATCTGTTTCTAAAGACTACAATCTATGTCCAGCATTGAGTTGTTTTAGTCTTTTTTAAGCTGAGTTGACTGTGACAATTGTTACCAATGAGGCTACAATCTTCTCAGTACTACAACGCAGGCTTCCTAAAGGGTGTAACAGATTCTTAACGAAACTGAAAGGCACTTGTTCTCCCCGTCATTGCGATCATTTTTTTGTCTGATCATACCTGGGAAACTTCTAATTACGGAGATATTGGGGGTCAAAGTTCCAACATAGTCACAAGTTTTTTTTTTTAAATACGTGTTTTAATGTAGGATTTTTACTTTAAACACCTCCACAACCTCCTTACTATTCAACCCATCCATCAGCACAATGTTTTGAGTGCGTTACATTGAGTCCTACCGTAAAACGTGACTTTTCAGCCCAAAAAAAAAACCTTTCCAGCACTAATTTTTACGTAAAGTTACTTAGTTTGATGTACATAATGCTTGGTTGACGGCTTCATGAAGAGTCTATTTACACCCTGCATATAGAATAACGATATTATTTTGTACACCATCAGCGGCAAAACAGTGATCTCGTTACATAGTTTTAGTAACAACATCTTATTAACACCTGTCCTAGAAATGATGTGATGTTGAGGGACGAATCATACTTATAAGTAAGTAAATCATCATCATCATCATCAGCCTATAAATGTTCCCACTGCTGGGACACAGGCCTCCTCTCTTTGAGAGGGAATGGGCTATAATCCACCACGCGGGTGCAGTGCGGATTGGTAGATGTCACATGTCTTTGAATTTTTGGTTCTAGGATATGCCGGTTTCCTCACGATGTTTTCCTTCACCGTTTTTGAGAGCAGTGATAGAATGAAATAAATTACACAAAGTAATGCGCCTGCCTGGGGATGTAAGTAAAAGAGTGATGAATATAAATCTTGATAGGTGGAGAGAGAGGAATGATATGAAAGAAAACTGGCCAAGTGCGAGTCGGGGTCGCCCACAAAGAGTTCCATACCGTAAACTGACAAAAACACGTTTCTTGTATGAGAGCCCCCTTTAATTATTAACCCTCTTTTATTGCTGTTATAGAGGCAACAGAAATAAATCATCTGTGAAAATTTCAACTGTCTAGCTATCACGGTACATGAGATACAGCCTGGTGACAGACAGCCAAACAAGTAGACAGACACACAGTGGAGTCTTAGTAATAGGGTCCCATTTTTACCCTATGGGTACGGAGCCCTAAAAACGTTGAATTTTAAGAGCATAATCCATCATTACGTGTTCATAGAGTAAGTTAGTCTCTTGTATCGTTTACATGTTAAATTTTCTATCAAAATCAACATTATTTAAAACTTTTAGTTCATTTAAAAAATTGACCAAAAATATTATGTACCGATTAGTATTCATAGTCTTAGTCAGAACGTCAAGTATAATATCAAAATAAATTGTGAAACCACAGTTTTCGGTTTTACGCCCACAGTAGACGAATCTCAAAATATTTATGCAGACTTGGGTTATGAACTGATTGAATTCACCAACAATAATATTTTTATTCAAATTGTTTCAGTGACTTATAATTAACTTAATTAAATGAATTGTTAGCCATTTAAATATTTCTAGAAAAGTAAACATTAAGGCTTCTGAAGATTTTTAAAGCTTAATTGAAAATGTACTAGTATACGTAGAATGTAACTTAAGGGCTTAGACAAAATGACCTTCGTTCTACGGTAATAAAGAAGCCACAAATGTATTAAATTGACATAATTAAGCTACTAAAAAGCTTGCGTCAAGTTGTTGAAAGAAATCGTAGCATTATGAAAGCAATTGTGATCTGTCACCTATCGAATAAAACCAACGTTGCGATTGGATGCTAATTAAATACTGTGCTCACAACATAATGGCGCACATACACATCAAATTGACAATCAACCCATGCGGCTGTTATTGTTTAGCTACGAGCTCCTCCGAGTACATTGTTTTCAGTAAAAATATTCCAAAACTACACACAAAAGTTCAACCTTCATTGCAATGATAAAAGAATTTTCAAAACTTGATCCGTCGTTATAAGAACATTTTAAAAATACAAACTAAAAGTTAGCGCTCATAAATAAAATATCAAATTTGACTCTTGAGACTGTAGTTCTGTGCAATATAGCCCAGAGCAATAGGGAAGAGCTACTAAATTTCTAAATTTCTCTCTGGTTGACACTAACAAAACTTCGGCCCCATCGCGTCTTTAATAGAAACATACGGGGATATATTATTAGCAGGAACGAACCAAGCACTCAATTATTTTTAGTAGCTATTTGTGTGAGGAGCTCGTGGCAAAATAATATAAGCCGCTCGGGTCAATCTTTGGGTTAAGCCGTGCTTGCCTAGGTTGGTCTGTGGATGAGTGACCATCCATTACATACCGAGTTTCCTCCGTGCCTCGGAAAGCACGTTAAGCCGTTGGTCCCGGCTGTCATTTGTACATCTTTGACAGTCGTTACGTTAGTCAGTGGCCCTAAAAGTCTGACAACCAGTCTTACCAAAAGGTTTCGTATTACCCAGTATTAACTGGGTTATGGAGGTCAGATAGGCAGTCGCTCCATGTAAAATACTGGTATTTCAGCTGCATCCTGTTAGACTGGCAGCCGACCCCAACATAGTTGGGAAAACGCAGGCAGATCATAATCTATTTGTGTCTCACTGCAGGACAAAAGCCACTCATCCCTTTATCCTTGTCATATTCATAGCTATTATTGGACAATCTTTGAGAAAAGAATCAAGTTCGTCCCACCATCTGAAGGAGATGGCCTGCATGCACTCAAGCAGACCAATATTTTATAACGACAAAAAGTGCCAGAAAGTCAGGTGTCAGGCGATTTTGAACCTTATGCAGTACAACTATTGTCATTTGGGACCAGGCCGTTTGCAGGTTAACTGCAAACGGCCTGGCCCCGTTGTCTTTTTCAATCAACAAGGATTTGAGGAAGAGTTTACTGTAAGATAAACTGTGTCCATCCATTAATTTGAACCCAACAATTGGACTTGGGTACACCATGAGTCTTTTAGGATATATGTGTTTTTTCCCCCTAGTGAGAATATGTACCGATATTAGTTTCACAAAATGTTACCAAAAATATCAATGATTGAAAAAGCTATAATTGAATACTTTAATTTCCGTAATGTGGGTGTACTATTAGGTACACCTTTGCCCAACCCTTCGGGGATTACAGGCGTGATGTTATTTTTTATTTCCGTCTATCTCTAGACTAAAAACATTTTTACTTTTTAGGCAACTGTGGGATTGATGCGAGTTTTTATCATTGACAAAACCTACTCGATGTTAAAGTAAATTTTAATTAATATGGATTCCTTCTAATTTTTCCACCAGGCAACAGTAGACTTTAAGGCGATTGAATAGATTATATAGATTTTTTTTTGAGCTTCAAAAGGTGAGTTGTATAAATACAACTCAAAAAAAAATCTATAATTTTCGTTTAAAATAATAAAAGCGATCACTGCAGTATCTCCCACATCAATATACAGTATGTTTCCATAACACAGTGGCGCAAGTTTCGCAGCCTGACGTCTATACAACCACAAACAGATGCAAGTTTAATGTCTTTCGCCCCACAATACGCTCACACTGTATGTGAATTACTACAGAAGTGTATTGATATCCTTTTGAATTTACCAGTTATATAGCGATATGTTCAATAAACTTTACTGAAATGTGAATATTTGAGTTAAGATTTTTTCATTCGTAACTTCTAAAAACGATGAAGAAAACAGTAAAAATAGCAACATGTAGATAATTAGAAAAAACACACAATAATTGATATTGTGTGTTTTTTCTCATTTGCAATTATCATTTTGATACTTCAACATGATCATATTATCATCATCACGCCTGTAATCCCCGAAGGGTTAGGCAGAGGTGTACCTAATAGTACACCCACTTTTCACCAATTATGTATGGTTAAGACCCATGTAATAGGGAGGCGATCCTATTACCATCAAGCTGGCATCAATCCGGACTCCGAAGAAATTCCTGATGGAAAAACCTAATAACGATTTGCCCGACCCGGGAATCGAACCCTGGACCCCATGCTCAACAGTCGCGATTGCGACCAGTAGACCAACGAGTCAGTCTTCAACATTATTCATGATTTTTTCTTAAATATGGAGCAATTGATTTCCTTTAGAAACGTTGCGGTTTAAAAGAAGATGTAGTGACAGAAATATAAAAGAGTATGCTTAGATGGTTTGGTCATGTGGAGAGGATGAGTAAAAGGCGACTAACAAAAGGTAGATGTGAGTGGCAACGCCAGGAGAGGATGCCCTAGAAGGACATACGCTGACCTCATACGTGAGGTTCTTCAGAAATGCCAGGTGCGTAGTACTTTCAACCGGCGTGCGTGTATGACCAGATTTATGAACGTAGACGAGGCAAAAGGAGTATACAAGGATCGTAGCAGGCGTTCTGTGGTTTCTGCCCACCCCCATGGGGAAAGGGCGTGAGTTTATGTAATATTTACTTACTTTTGATTGTGATAGATAGCGTATTATGCAATTATTGAAGTACTATAATGAACCAAACAATGCCAATGTAGTTTTGTGTAAACAACGCAAAATATCTCTTCATAATAATTGTTCAGATCTCTGAAACAGTTTCCAACAAAAATTTCCAAAGTATTTTTTAATTAACATGCCAATTTTTATTGTTAAAGGGCAATTGAATACAAAATTAATATCCTACCCATTCACAATTTAAAAAAAAAAACAATAAACTCGCGACGCAAAAATAATCTGAAAGCCATTTAAAATCACGATACACTTTGCAATTTATTAACTCATTCACCGTCGGTCGTAAAAAGCGCCGGGTGGTCCATTCGACCCTACCCATCTCACTTGCTAAATCATCCGTTAAGATTCTCGTTACGGCAATTGTAATTAACCTGCAACCGTACACGGCAATGGAGAGTGAATCATTTGTTAGTGCCGCCTGATTTCTAGCCGTATTCGGTTATCAATCTTGGGTAAATATTTAGTTAGGGTTGCTTTCACGTTGTAAATTTGCAGTTTGCAGAGTGACCATCAGCCAGTTTCCTGCCCAGGGCTGCGGAGCTGTTCGAAAGAGATATCGCGACCCTGGAACACATAGGGCAAGGAAGGAACATGGATGCGTTTTAGTCAGTACAAGTCTGACACTCCCTTCCTTCAGAGCGGGAGAAGCCATTTGATGATTTCCCATCCGAAAAAAAAACCGTCAGCCAGTAGGTACCTCACTTTTCGTTCAAATTAAAATATATTATAGCGACTCGGTGTGCATTGGTGTGCATGAATGTAATCTTCTGATGTGTCGACATGAACATGGTTTTGAAGAACCAAGCAGTCACATAAACGGATATGGATAGGTATATTATGTAAAAGTTTCTGATATACTTACCAACTAACATTATCCATTATGTTTATATTGCTGTCTGTCTCTCTGTAACCTTTATGGATGAACTTGGGCGCAGTGACATGACCTGAGTGAGGATTTCTTTTTTCGAACAGTTCTTAGTTCCCTTGGGATATTTTCCGACCTACACGGGCAAAGCTTGATCACCATCAGTTACACATACAATACCAATCAGTCTTTCATACGACAGCAAAATTATCTGTGCTCCGCAAAGTAGAACCGTGGAAGTCGTGGAACTCAGCCTTTATTGACCGATTTCTGATCACACAGCGTATATAGAGGTGAAATCATTACAGTCCAGGGCAATATATAGCCCCTTTGATTTTAGTTGAAGAGTAATTGCAGTGGCCCGCGTAGGGGGCTCGTATTCACAGCGAACGTACTTAATGATCTTCTGTGAGTGGTTGAACTTGCACTTTGAAGCTTAATTTGTTCGGAGGTGATGTAGTTTGAGTTTTGATTTTATTACTTGTGAGCTGTGTGCCCAGTGGTAAGTGCACCGACTATTGCATGTTTTGGAACCAAACATTCGAAGACCTTTTTTAAGGATGGGAAATCATCAAATAACCCCTCCTGCTCTGGGCGGAGCGGAAGGGAGTGTCAGACTTGTACTGACTAAAACCCATCCATGTTCTTTGCTAGCCCTTTGTGTTCACAAGCCGCGGTATCTCTTTCGAACAGTCCCGCAGCCCTGGCAGGCATCGGCCCTTGCGGGCCCCTCCCTGTTTGTTGACACCTCTTTGAGGCGCGCGTGGAACACGAACGCGCCGTCAACACGGCCTGTCGTAATAAGACGAATGGACGGCGAGCTAGCCTATTACTCACCGAAGAAAAAAAACACAAATCAACCCAAGCTGGCCCCACGTGGTTGTTTGTCCCAGGAATAGTAATATTGTAGGTTTATTATGCTCTTACTAGCCGTAGAGCCGATGTCCGTTGGAGTTGACGTGTTCTTGAGTGAAGACCGCGAATCGGCAAACGTAAAGTGGGACACCCTCAGGCTCGTTAGAGTGACGATCTTCGCAGGGTCGCTGGTAGCAACTGGATGAGAGTTGCTACGAATCGAGTTGAGTGGTGTGCGATTGAGGAGGCCTATGTCCAGCAGTGGACTGTTGTAGGCTGATGACGATTAAGCTGTGGGATCACACTTTCTCAATAAACAACTAAGGTAGATAGAGAGCGCTCAAAAACGGTGAAGGAAAACATCGTTAGGAAACCGACATGTCCTAGAACCAAAAATTCGAAGACCTGTGACATCTACCAATCCGCACTGGGCCTGCGTGGTGGATTACAGCCCATTCCCTCTCATAGAGAGGAGGTCTGTGTCCCAGCAGTGGGAACATTATAGGCTGATGATGATGATGATGACTAAGGTAGATTACACTTAACCAAAAAATAAAGCTAATGTTTCAAAGGGTTATTTTACAAATAAATGGCGCTGATGAAAAATGTCTTCAGTTGAAATATTTTCATTTTATTCTTTCAGCAGAGCATCAAACACCTTTAACTTTCATTCAACTCCATATCAATACCCACCGATTAAAGTAAAGAAAAAAACAAGAACCTATTTTCCTTTTCCCAGTAAATACTCAAATCTAAATGGTCTCCACTTTCCGTGAACCGACCGTGTAAACTAACCATAAATCGGTATCAGAAATCGTTATTACATTTCAAAGAGCATTTTAATAACTCAATTCAGAAGCGAGCGGGTTCCATTAAATGCACGGTCATTTATCCAAGTCAGGGTGCAGTTTCATTAACTCTGTGAAAAACTCAATGATTGTGGGTTTTGAAAACTAGTGTGGTAAAGTAGATTTTTGACGGCACGGTTGTATCATTAACTGCTACACTGCGTGTCGCGGGTTCGATCCCTGCACAGAACAAATATTGGTATGGCCTACAGGCTGTTGTTCCGGGTCTGTTTGTTTGTGTATGTGAGTTTTAATGTTTGGAAACGCACCTACAATACAGGAGAAATTCTTAGTGTGGTGCAACGTTTTTTGTACAAGTATTTTGGTACATACACAAAACACCTAAATGTCTGTTTCACTGAATTGAGTACAATCATTTGTTGTGAATGTCAACCTTAACATTTTACTAACAAGAATCTAATTTAAACTCTCACATCTACGCACTAAAATGTCATATCACTTAAAACATATAGGAAAAATACCGTTCAGATAAATACTGTAAGTGACTATTTTTAACATCGCTTCGTTATTTATTCACAACAACAAAATCGTATTTAATTATAGAGGAGTGTTAGCACCCACTTAGCACTCTATACAGAGAGAAAATTAATAATGAAACGCCTACGAAAATCCCCACCCTGAATATTTAAGAGGAACACAAAATATTTCGTCGTTCTTAAATTATTATTACAATAACACCGCTTTAAACGTGCGCTTGCCAATTTTAGTTCCATTAAATTAAATCCACTAAATATAAAAAGTAAACACGGCCAAGTTCATAATGTGCCTGAAGAATCGTAATAGAGCAGGAATTTATTAAATTTCGTCTAAGCTACGTGCTCGTCCCGAGGCCGTGGGGTTTCAACCCCATTAACCTTGTCTCGCCATGATTTAGGGGTGAAATACGAATTTCCTCGTATTTCTTCTTTCACCTTTTTGTTCGGAACAGATTTTTACTTGGGGTTTAATAAACTGACACTCGGTAATGAAGGGAATTATCACCCATTTGTACATTTAGATTTTTTTCAAATTGGTTTGGTTTTCTTGGAATTGAATGAATAAAGTTACCGACTGGATTTAACAATGACCTCGTAAAACGGGTATCCGTGTACAGTCATTTACCTCTATAGGTTTTTTAAAAAGGCATCAAATATCAGCAAATAATGCCCCAAATTGTAAGCTTGAGTAGTTTATCAAACAATGGAAACGAAACATACATGATTAAAAGATTTAATAACAAAAAAAATAGTGTTTCGCCAAACAAAACATAAAATAAACTAAATTCACTCCATTAATGAAAAAAACGCTTTAGATAAAAATACTGAATTCATATTTTTGCTAAATAAAATCGTTGACGTAAGGTTTTTGAACACATATTTCAAAGTTAATGTTCATTGTGAAACAGCAAGTAAAAAATATTCTTACTACTAAAATAAAATATCCATTAGGATCTCCATAACACATTTAGGATTGTAAGAAAATGTAATTTATGGTTACTGTTTTTACTCAAATTATATTAGTAAGTGAAGGACTGCAATTTATGACGTTTTTTTGAGATTTCTAGGTACATAGCAATAGCAATAGCATAGGTGTATAGTCGGCTTTATAATAATAAAAAAAAAATGTCACGGTGTTATTTACGTTACAGTTTCAACCTTAGCGAAATATCAATTCACTCTTCATGTCGAATATGAGTGCAGTATTTAAATGGATCAACACAGCAACAGCACCTTCATTCATGGATCAGACCTTATACATGGTGACGAAATGGTAATGATGTTGATGTTTTTTTTTGTAATTTTGTATACACGTCATGACCCTGCGACAAATAAATAGGTATCCTTTCTTTCAAGCACGTTAATAAATACACTTTATATTATAACGCTAACAATTGCGGTATCCTTGTTGACAAGCTTGTAACCCTTTTGTTTCCGGATGGGAAATCATCAAATGACTTCTCCTGCTCTGCAGGGCTGTTATGTATCTTTTTGATAGGCGGTGGCTATCAAGCTTCAGTTGTACACCGAAGTTTGATGGTAACCGAGTATGTCATATTATTGGTATTGCGTATCACATTGAGTGGACATCACGTTACGATAGCTAACAGACTGGGTACGGTGCTCTTCGTCTCAGTACTTGACGCCTCTAATTTTTATTGACTATTATGCGGCTAAGTTGAGTAGCACCCTTTGAGCTTTATAATACTTGATTTAAGGGAACATTTTATATTTGGCGGTTTATATGACATGTTGGTTATTGTAAATTATTTTGTGTTGTCAGTGTTTACTTCTGAATAAATTCTTTAAATAATACCTTTATTTATGTTAGTAAAACCACTTAATTTATACAAACATAATATATTTAGTAACGTTTACAGCTTAAGGTGGTTGCGTCAGGGTAACCCGCGAAATTCAAATTTTCTTACGTTTTTTTGTAATTTGCAAGTCAGTGTAAGGTTGTACGTTGACAAAAAATTAGTCGCGCCAGTGACACGTATGTAGTTACAGAAATAATCATGAAAGTCATCAATGTAACCCTGTAAGTTTATTTAACCCTTCCTTAAGATGCCTGCACGAAGAAGAGGCCTAACATAGTTTAATACAGGCACCTACTGTGGGCCAAAAAGTAAACTAATTTTAAGCTATTGCATAGCTTCTATCGCGGGTCTTGAGCGTGGAGACCGAATCCAGAAATTCCGTAACGAAAATAACCTAACACCTAGTGCCTAACACGTAGTGTCAGATATTGACAAGCCTAGGTTATTATTTTTAATCTACGAAAGTTAATAAATAATTATAATTACATAAGTTGATAAAAAATGCTATGCAATAGCTTTACTGCGGCAGTCTCCGAGTGCCACACGTCTTTTTTTATATAAACTAGTATAATACTTACATTAAAATAATTCCAACAATGAAATGTTCGTACAGAATTATTATTAATTGGGTTAATTGCCTTTTTTTGAACGTCTTTTAATCGCAAATATACTTACATTATGTAGAAAAGTTAAGTTAGGGTAAAAGTATTAAGAGCTATTTATAAAACTACCATCTTTAATAAATCAAACCTTTTCATTTGTAACTGTACAAGGATATTTTGGCGTGTGGCTAAAATCAGAACTAACGACACCATTCCATTACTTCCGATTTTATTCACATAAAATAATTAATAAAAAAAACTAATATTAATGCAAGAAAATGAACATTTTAGAACATCACAAGCCATATACCTATAGAATATTATAAATATTAGATCTCTAGCATTACATAATAGCGTAGGCGGCGCGGTGTCACCAGACGACTTTTTTTTTCTCTTTTTCAGCAAATTCTAGCACTACTGTATGTGCCATACTTCACCACCAACACACACACACATAACAATAAAACAACAAGAAACGTTATGTTAACATTTAATACCGGCTTCGGTGTTCATTACATAATTTGAAAAACACTACCTTTGAGTAGCGTCTTTCACGAAAGCAACTTCAACCTCAGTGAACATCAATTTGATATCCACTATGCTTACACAATCGCAATAATACAAGTATCGATACGAAAACAACTGTCAAAACGAGTCACGGTGGCTATCAGCGACGATGAGCGCCAATGACGTCATATTTGATAGTCACTGGTCATAGCCGATACCAAACTAAGCTTTTGACAGTTAGTTGATGGACACTGAGCCAAAGTGATTATCACTTGAACTGTCAAGAGAGATACGTAATAGCCCTACTGGGCAGAGCGGAAGGGAGTGTCAGACTTGTACTAACTAAAACCCATCCATGTTCCTTCCTTGCCCTTTGTGTTCCAGGGCCGCGGTATCTCTTTCTAACAGTCCCGCAGCAAGCTTGTAATCCTCGATCCCAAATCAACAGTAACACTAATCACTTACATAAAAATATTTATTTTTGAGAGATTCATGAGATAGTCAGGCCTCTTCCACGAAAAAAGAAAAAAAGTGGGAATGTCACAACATACAACAAGGCATGAAGCCTTATGAGAAAATTTCAGAAAAAATATTACGAGTAAAAGAATAACACTTAAATCTTAATCCTATCGACATGGCCACATCCTAAAATCTGGCTAGACCACACTACAGAAGCTATTCCACTTCTTACATAATCAGCACATCTCTAAACTAGAAGCGAACACACACGACACAGGATAATCAGGCTTCGGACGGCCGGAACTATACTCGAGCAGAGGATATTAACGGATAGATAAGGGGAAACAACTGATTGTGGAGGAAACACTGGTGTGTGTATAGAGCCCTTTATAGTAGGGACTCGCTGTTTAGTGTATAGTTCGGTGATTTGGAGTGTGGGAATGTTTTGGAGGAAATAGTGCTGGGGTGCATTTGTTTTTCTGGGGTTGGTAGGAAATGGGTTAGTTAGGCATGCATGGATGGTGGTTGGTCTGAGGGTCCATGCTAAGGGCGTGTTTATGGTACAAGTTATGAATATTATTTATTATTTTGTGCCCGGTCGATGGTAATAGGCTCGTCTCCTTATTGCATGGGAGTTAAAGATAACTGGTGAAAGGGAGTAACAACTGTTCGGAAATAAAGGCTTAATGTTGTAATTGTATTTTTTTAATTTTAACCATTATTCAGGTTATCAACCTGAATAATGGTTACAAAATTCAGTTCTCTTTTTTCGAGATACTGTTAACCCTTCAGGTAATGTAATAATGTAATGTCACAGGTGCTTTTTTATGGCACGCCTGTCGAAAATTAAAACACAATTTTAATCTTCAGACAACCTATTTAACTCTGTGAATCGGTCCCTGGGGCAAAATACCAACATAAAACCAATTCGCATTACTTTTTTGGCGCGAAGACCGCCATTATTATTCAACTACTCATTCCATTAGCGTAATTTTCGCACATTTTGATAAGTTATACGCGTATTAATTATTCTAGGCTTGGCTAACGCAGCGGGTTGTGGTGGGCTGCGTACATTGACCGTCTAGTGCATTATAAACGAGTGGTTTGTTCACTGATCACTGGGTGTTGAATGTTAGTAAAGTATTTCTTTTGCTCGGGTGTAAAAAGACTCTTAACCAAACTGAAAGGCACTTGTTTTCCCCATCACTGCGATCATTTTTTTTGTTCTAGACCATACCTGGGAACTTTCTAGTTACGGAGATATTGGGGGTCAAAGTTCCAACATTATCACATTTTTTTTTTTTTTTTTTAAATTACGTGTTTTAATGTAGGATTTTTACTTTAAACACCTCCACAACCTCCTTACTACTCAATCTATCCATCAGCACAATGTTTTGAGTGCGTTACATTGAGTCCTACCGTAAAACGTGATTTTTCACCCCAAAAAAAAGTCGTTTCCCAGCACTATTTTTTGCGTAAAGTGACTTAGTTTGATATACATAGTGCTTGGTTGACGGCTTTGTGAAGAGTCTGTTTACACCCTGTATAGGGAGAATGTTACCATATAAATAGATAATGATTGTATTTAATTGAATAATAATTTACACTCTTAACTAAGAAACTATCGCAAACAATAGGATAAAAACCACAAAATAACCATTATTAAACTTGGATATTAATTATCAGTTAATTTGTTGTTCGCTTATTGAAAAACTAACTAACTACTACAATGAAACGCCTTTATTATTTAACACTAAATAAAAATGGCAGGAATAACCATACGCGAGATTGACATAACATTAAACGCCGTTTAACTGAAACGGGTTTAAAAATTTATCATTAGCCAGATCATCCTAGAACGGTCGTCTAAAACATTTTCCGTCCATTACGGGTCATCGCAGCGAGGGGCATGTATCAACATTTTATCCCCTCTCTCCCCACTTCCTGCGGGCCCCAACCTCCCCGCGAGATAAAAGTTAATGGGCCAACTTACCGCGAATTATTCCCCAGGCACGGCATATTTTTTTTCGGTATCTCAACAGTGTAAATGTTTCAATAATTTAGGCTGTTCTCTTTTTTAACGAGCGGTATTTATGGTTTTATGGTAATTTTTGCTTGCGCCCCCAAATTGGTGGGGTCGGAAAATGTTCAGTTTTTAGGCGAATATTGGTACCTATTTGGAAATTGAGTAAGTTGGAACTTGCTAATAATTTGACGTTACAGTTTGGCAAAAAGTCACAAGCCCAATCCATACTTTAAAAATTAATAACTATATACTAATATACTAACTATATAATAACATTATACTAATATACTAAAATGAATAGTTTTTTTTTTAACCTGAAACGCCGTAGATTAAAAATGAATAAAATTAGTGTGGTGTACAATGATTTTATTCATTACGGTATGTTACTCCTAAAAAATGTCAATTTACCTGTTTCTTAAAATATTGAACTGTAACAATAAAATTATAATTAATTTATTAAGCAGACTTAACAATTAGATACTTAAAATTAATAAAACATCAAATAAGAGCCGCCCGGAGGCTGTCGCTTAATCCTCGTATTGTATTGATGAATATAGTAATTTCATTACTTCGGTATATTTTCGATAAACGGTTACAAATTGCTTTGACAATGAGCTGCCGTGAAATTAATTTGGCATTCAAATAACGAAATTATTCGTTTGTTCTGATCATTTTATTGATGTTCGTTTGGTAAAAAAAGAATGAAATTTTAGTCAGTGGGTAGAAACAGACTGGATTATTATGGATATGTTTGTATGACCAGTTAATATATGAACAAAAGCAAAATATGTGACATAAACGATCATATCTTTTGATCGCGTTCTTCTTCTTAGCGTATCGATGGCGAAAAGTCTAGGTAGTATGTTTAGCCCAAAACTCAGCTACGCGAACCCCGCTCACTGATGCAGTAAATAAATCATCAAGAGTGCAGGTCATAGGGCATGCAGTGCAAGATGGAAGGTGGGTCATTGTTTGTGGGGAGACGCCGCATATGCACTTGAGGTCTGAGCCGTCCATGAACCCCCATTTGCAGAGATTGTCTTTGCTTCGGCCGACTTGGGTTCGAAGTCTGTTAAGAGTTTTCCAGGTCGGCCACGGCAACTCGTGCCCAGGTGGAAGGTTCTCTGATGGATCGTTGAAATTGTCAGGGGGTTTATACTGCTCCCGCCAGAGATCGCATCTTGCTGTGGAGGCGTTGAAATTGACTGGGCTAGCTGGGCCCACGCACCCAAGAAAACTTTTACGGCTTTTCAGCCTCTGGGGGAACTGAGACGTAGCTGTGCATTGGGTGGCGTGAGTTAACTTGTAGCTTCGTCCTCTCGATACGACTAGCTATAGTCCTGCGAACTTGAGGAAGCGCGATGCCAGACAGTGGATACAGCATTCGTACCGGGGTCGGTTTAAGACAACCAGTAATTATCCGGCACGTCTCATTTAGAGCTGTATCCACTAGGTGTGCGTGCGCAGAACGGTCCCATACTGGACAGGCATATTCACCAGCAGAAAAGCAGAGTGCCCTCCCTGTGGTTCGCAGAACTTTTGGAGAGGCCCCCCATTTGGTGGATGTAAGGCGGCGTAACAGGTGATTTCTGGCATGAACTTTTAATTTTACATTTTGGCAGTTGTTTTTGTAGGTGAGTGACCGGTCTAAGGTTATGCCGAGGTATTTCGGGTGGGAACCGTGCGTGATGGGCAGTCCTTGCCAAGAGATGTTTAATTTATAACCTGCATGTCTATTACGGAAGTGGAACGCGCATGACTGCGTTTTTGAGGGATTCGGTTTCAGAGCGTTTTCGGCATAATAATGGCTGAGATCACTTAGAGCTGTAGATAGAGTTGTTTCAACTTCCCCAAAGTTGGTTGCTTGACAAGTGAGTGCAAGGTCGTCAGCGTACAGGAAGCGGGTTGTGTTTGGGCTAACTGCTTGGTCGTTAGTATATACGTTGAAAAGTAGTGGGGCCCTGAGGTAGTCCATTTTCGCGTTGACATAGAAGTTGATTTTTTCACTGCTCCAAGGGGCAGCTGTATACCTGAGTATTTGATATTATAATTTCAGCTTGATACCCTCAAGCGTTCCTGAGAAAAGGGACTGACAGACGCGCAACAAAGTGATAGATAGGGGTTCCGTTTTTGCCGACTGAGGTACGAATCCGTCTTGGGCAGAGCACCGCCGTGTCCTGGTAGCGGCGATCGGCGGTGGCGACCTATCGCGTCTGGCCCTGATTCAATCCATGGTCCAGAGAGCGAGGGAATGGGACACTGTTACCACCTTCTGTGAAGTAGTCATGCTAGCGAAGGAGGTGGCGGAGCGTGAGTAATGAACTAGCTCGCCGTCTGTCTTATCGACGACAGGCCGTGTTGACGGAGCGTTCGTGTTCCATGCGCGCCTCAAAGAGATTTCAGCAAACAGGGAGGGGCCCGCAAGGGCCGATGCCTGCCAGGGCTGCGGGACTGTTCGAAAGAGATACTGCGGTTCTGGAACACAAAGAGCAAGGAAGGAACATGAGTGGGTTTTAGTCAGTACAAATCTGACACTCCCTTCCGCTCCGCCCAGAGCGGGAGGAGTCATTTGATGGTTTCCTAAGCGAAAAAAAAAAGGTAAGAATCCCTAAAATTGAAACCTAATAAAAGTGAAAAAAAAATAAAAATTATTTAGACACAACATACTAATGTTACAGTTTACTTTTTTCTAAATACTCCGTTGTTACTGAGTTATATTTCAAAACATATTTCTGAACGTTCGATAGACGCCTTCTCTAAAGTCGAAGGGTCACGTTTTTGCCAAATGATTTTTCTTCGGACAAGCCACGTGTTTGTTGTAGTATCGTATTTATTATTTCTATTCTATTCACGTTTTGAATTATTTTCATGGTTTGATTATGTCAATTTATTATTATTTATAAATTATTGGATGTATGTTTTGGGAATTAGTTAGGGCTTTTCTCTGTTGAAAACCATCACAGTAGCAGCAGTAAGATGAGCAGTTTAGTATGCCGTTGCTACTATCTAAAAATAGGTGTGATTTTATGTTATGTCAATGAAAATGACAAAAAGCAAACCCAATTTTAGCATTCTCCTCCTCATCTACTTCAACCTTTGGCTACCCAATGCTAAGTGTTAGGTCTCTTCCAAATCTCTCACACTTTGACGCTTTTATGTGATAGCTATCCAGTGTCTTCCGTCTACATTAATAAGATCGTCTGTTCATCTAGTTCGTTACTCGGATGTCATCCCACATTCCTCCGTCCTATCCGTGGTCTCCCCTCCAGCGCTTTCCTCCTCCATCTTTCATCTAGTTTACGGTATTTATGTCCCGCCTACTTCCACTTTCTTTTGGTTACCACTTTTGCTTTGTCCATAAGAATTTTAGCTTAACTTGACATTTATCTTGTCAAACTGGTTTTGATCTAGAAAAACTAAACATATTTAGGTAAGTGGTGGGTAGGTTTCATCTTAAACCTTTTTTTTTTGGGAAATCATCAAATGCCTTCTCCCGCTCTGGACAGAGCGGAAGGGAGTGTCAGACTTGTACTGACTAAAACCCATCCATGTTCCTTCCTTGCCCTTTGTGTTCCAGGGCCGCGGTATCTCTTTCGAACAGTCCCGCAGCCCTGGAGTCCCGCAGCTCTGGGGTCCCGCAGCCCTCATCCTTAACCTACCTCTACCTTTTATTACCTTTCTTAAAATATTCTTAACATAGAAGGTCGACTATTAGTTTTCAAGCAAAACTTTTTACAAATGCGTGGGTCTCGTTAATAGGTTTCGTCACAAAAAACGAGGAATCTGTACGTAGATAGAGAAGGGTGGGTAACCAATACTTAAGGGAGCTACACACTTTTTCGGGTCGGCAGTTACGATTCGGCAGTATTTGTTTTTAAGGAACAGGACAGCCACCAGCGGGCTTGGGACCTCGAGGCCAACTGGTGCCGAATAGGGTCCCCGCTGCCGATGGAAATGTGTCGCGCATGAGCTAGACTCAGTCCATAAATGAGAATGTCATGCGCGCATATTATGAGGCTACTGAGGGGGGAAGCAACTTGACTGCGTACCGTGGTCAGATGCTCTCCCTGTTTCAGGTGCTTGAGCCAACTATCAGCGTGTCAGCGCAACGACTGCAAATATTCAGCTTACATTCGGGTTTTGCTGATCGGTAAATAAAGTTCGGCATCTACTATCAACGGATTATGTTCAAGTCAGCTCGGCACAACATTCAAGCTAAGCCAAGCGACTCTTATTCAAACATATTTATCCACATTTAATCGATTTTACCGCCCATCACCTGCACTGTATTGTGTTGCCCTAAAAAAGTGTTGAGCACTCCTTAAATCTTGTAAATAAGTACTTCAGTATACCTATAACTCAAAGGTAAATAAGTAATGCTTTGTATCGTTAACGTTGTAACTAAAAATAAATAAAGCTGGGTTTCGTAACGAATTAACGTAAGGTCAAAAGTCTGTCGATCCTTTGTATAAGGTTATGTTTTGGTGCTAATGGTATTAGTGGTTTCACTTTGTTTCTAACAAATATAGGCCATTTTGGGTGATGACAATATACATACAAAATTTACAAACCGTACTGCGATCGCCAACCCGCCTGCCAACCGTGGCGATTATGGCAAAACCCCCCTTTGGGGGAGGCCTATGTTCAACAGTGGCCGTTTTTCGGTTGAAATGATGATACAAAACCTCATGCCTATATATACAAAGGGGTAAACAGAAAGGTATCCAGTACGTGCTTACCATAAGCTGATCTAACAATTAGACCGACTATGCCCAAGATCACACACTGATGCCATTTTTCGGCAAGTGACATCATAAATACCTTAACTTTCATGCTTTATTTACGCATATAGCATCTGACCACGGTACGCAGTCAAGTTGCTTCCCCCCTCAGTAGCCTCATAATATGCGCGCATGACATTCTCATTTATGGACTGAGTCTAGCTCATGCGCGACACATTTCCATCGGCAGCGGGGACCCTATTCGGCACCAGTTGGCCTCGAGGTCCCAAGCCCGCTGGTGGCTGTCCTGTTCCTTAAAAACAAATACTGCCGAATCGTAACTGCCGACCCGAAAAAGTGTGTAGCTCCCTTAAGTATTGGTTACCCACTCTTCTCTATCTACGTACAGATTCCTCGTTTTTTGTGACGAAACCTATTAACGAGACCCACGCATTTGTAAAAAGTTTTGCTTGAAAACTAATAGTCGACCTTCTATGTTAAGAATATTTTAAGAAAGGTAATAAAAGGTAGAGGTAGGTTAAGGATGAGGGCTGCGGGACCCCAGAGCTGCGGGACTCCAGGGCTGCGGGACTGTTCGAAAGAGATACCGCGGCCCTGGAACACAAAGGGCAAGGAAGGAACATGGATGGGTTTTAGTCAGTACAAGTCTGACACTCCCTTCCGCTCTGTCCAGAGCGGGAGAAGGCATTTGATGATTTCCCAAAAAAAAAAGGTTTAAGATGAAACCTACCCACCACTTACCTAAATATGTTTAGTTTTTCTAGATCAAAACCAGTTTGACAAGATAAATGTCAAGTTAAGCTAAAATTCTTATGGACAAAGCAAAAGTGGTAACCAAAAGAAAGTGGAAGTAGGCGGGACATAAATACCGTAAACTAGATGAAAGATGGAGGAGGAAAGCGCTGGAGGGGAGACCACGGATAGGACGGAGGAATGTGGGATGACATCCGAGTAACGAACTAGATGAACAGACGATCTTATTAATGTAGACGGAAGACACTGGATAGCTATCACATAAAAGCGTCAAAGTGTGAGAGATTTGGAAGAGACCTAACACTTAGCATTGGGTAGCCAAAGGTTGAAGTAGATGAGGAGGAGAATGCTAAAATTGGGTTTGCTTTTTGTCATTTTCATTGACATAACATAAAATCACACCTATTTTTAGATAGTAGCAACGGCATACTAAACTGCTCATCTTACTGCTGCTACTGTGATGGTTTTCAACAGAGAAAAGCCCTAACTAATTCCCAAAACATACATCCAATAATTTATAAATAATAATAAATTGACATAATCAAACCATGAAAATAATTCAAAACGTGAATAGAATAGAAATAATAAATACGATACTACAACAAACACGTGGCTTGTCCGAAGAAAAATCATTTGGCAAAAACGTGACCCTTCGACTTTAGAGAAGGCGTCTATCGAACGTTCAGAAATATGTTTTGAAATATAACTCAGTAACAACGGAGTATTTAGAAAAAGTAAACTGTAACATTAGTATGTTGTGTCTAAATAACTGAATTAGGGAGTGCATATATGGTATGTTTTTAATTTTTTTTTCACTTATATTAGGTTTCAATTTTAGGGATTCTTACCTTTTTTTTTCGCTTAGGAAACCATCAAATGACTCCTCCCGCTCTGGGCGGAGCGGAAGGGAGTGTCAGATTTGTACTGACTAAAACCCACTCATGTTCCTTCCTTGCTCTTTGTGTTCCAGAACCGCAGTATCTCTTTCGAACAGTCCCGCAGCCCTGGCAGGCATCGGCCCTTGCGCATGGAACACGAACGCTCCGTCAACACGGCCTGTCGTCGATAAGACAGACGGCGAGCTAGTTCATTACTCACGCTCCGCCACCTCCTTCGCTAGCATGACTGCTTCACAGAAGGTGGTAACAGTGTCCCATTCCCTCGCTCTCTGGACCATGGATTGAATCAGGGCCAGACGCGATAGGTCGCCACCGCCGATCGCCGCTACCAGGACACGGCGGTGCTCTGCCCAAGACGGATTCGTACCTCAGTCGGCAAAAACGGAACCCCTATCTATCACTTTGTTGCGCGTCTGTCAGTCCCTTTTCTCAGGAACGCTTGAGGGTACCAAGCTGAAATTATAATATCAAATACTCAGGTATACAGCTGCCCCTTGGAGCAGTGAAAAAATCAACTTCTATGTCAACGCGAAAATGGACTACCTCAGGGCCCCACTACTTTTCAACGTATATACTAACGACCAAGCAGTTAGCCCATACACAACCCGCTTCCTGTACACTGACGACCTTGCACTCACTTGTCAAGCAACCAACTTTGGGAAAGTTGAAACAACTCTATCTACAGCTCTAAGTGATCTCAGCCATTATTATGCCGAAAACGCTCTGAAACCGAATCCCTCAAAAACGCAGTCATGCGCGTTCCACTTCCGTAATAGACATGCAGGTTATAAATTAAACATCTCTTGGCAAGGACTGCCCATCACGCACGGTTCCCACCCGAAATACCTCGGCATAACCTTAGACCGGTCACTCACCTACAAAAACAACTGCCAAAATGTAAAATTAAAAGTTCATGCCAGAAATCACCTGTTACGCCGCCTTACATCCACCAAATGGGGGGCCTCTCCAAAAGTTCTGCGAACCACAGGGAGGGCACTCTGCTTCTCTGCTGGTGAATATGCCTGTCCAGAATGGGACCGTTCTGCGCACGCACACCTAGTGGATACAGCTCTAAATGAGACGTGCCGGATAATTACTGGTTGTCTTAAACCGACCCCGGTACGAATGCTGTATCCACTGTCTGGCATCGCGCCTCCTCAAGTTCGCAGGACTATAGCTAGTCGTATCGAGAGGACGAAGCTACAAGTTAACTCACGCCACCCAATGCACAGCTACGTCTCAGTTCCCCCAGAGGCTGAAAAGCCGTAAAAGTTTTCTTGGGTGCGTGGGCCCAGCTAGCCCAGTCAATTTCAACGCCTCCACAGCAAGATGCGATCTCTGGCGGGAGCAGTTTAAACCCCCTGACAATTTCAACGATCCATCAGAGAGTCCACGCTTCTTGACTTATGTGGCAAATATCATAATCAATTAGGATTATTTATTTCCAAATTTTCAAACGGATCAATTGTGAATAGCAAAGTGAATGAAAAATTTAACAGTTTTAAAAACATTATTTTAAATTGCAAAATTTTTTGAAAATCTCTAAATATACTTGTTTATTTATTACTTTTAAAATAAGTAAATTAATAATAAATTTTCTGACGATTGCGACATTCTATAATATTCAATAACAAGATTATATTGACATGTGCTGATCTAACCTTCAATTTGCTACTCTCAATTATTTTATTTAACAAATGAAAATATTTATAAAATATGAAAGTGATATTAATGAATTTTAAATAGAATATAAAATGAAATAGTGAATATTAAATGAAATGGCAGAGTCCCAGGAACATTTTACTCTTTCATCAATAAATAATAATAAAAGAAAAAGAAGTTTTACTTCAATCGCGCGTAAAGGTTACACGCACACATATTTTTTTTTTAAGTGCATTGAATTCAGTTCCGATAACCGCAAATAAACCTTGCCATTTTGGCTATAGTTATTATAAACAGGGTGATTTTTGAAAGTGGGTATGGATGACCAGTTTTTTTTTATAAAGTCAACGGGTTTGATTCCTGGCTAGGAATATCAATTCTTCAAAAATCCAATGATGCAGTTTTAGTTATGATCAAAATTATCTTCTTTTGCAAATTGTAATACTTTGAGCATGTTTATACCTCATAGTTTAGGATTTAGCACTTAAAATGCACCCATAAATACCTGAAATAAAACATAACCCTATAAATACCTGAATTAGACATAACTTGCAGAATAAGTAAGCTGATGATGCTACCCCTTCTTATCATTTCAGCAGGATTGTAGGTTCCAACAGGTTCAAACTGAACTGAGGGGCTACGGAAACTTACATTCTATCAGCAATTTACAATGAGGCAGAAGTCAAAATTTATTGACATAATTATATGCTACCTAGACATTTTTTTCTTATTCGATGTACAATTAATACTTTCAATGAGGCACTGCTGTAACCGGCATATTGTTAAGGTCTACTAGCTATTATTTTATTTTGTCAACGTGTCTGACGTCTAATCATTCTTGTTTTTAATTTAATTTTCACATTTTGTAATTAATGTATTTAATAATTTGATAATCTATTATTGTATTCTAAATTGTCTGTGTTTTTTACTTTTGACTTGCTTATTTTTGTGTGTAATTCTGACATTTAAGTATTAGTTATCATTTTTTGTGTTTGTATTTTTCTTGACATTGTTTTTTATGGGTCTCGGACCTGACATAAATGAATTACTATTATTATTAATGCTTTAAAAGAGACTGAGTCCTATCTGATTCAGGTAAAAAAAAGATCGCTTATTTTGGACCTTATTTTTTTTTGTAAAATAAACCAAGTTATTAATTTCGCTAAAAATAAACATAGGATCCATTAATGGAAACCGTTCCAATTTGCATACCGTGGTGGTGTGAGTGACTGAGTTAATCTTTGGCAAAATAACATAATTTCTAATAACCAGAAATCCTTTGACACGACTTACTCGGGTCAATTATTACTAAAATAAAGCGCAATCGAGTGTTCTGGACTTGAAAGTGAAAGCGCTAAATTATATTTGCTGCAGAGCGAAACTAAAACGAAAATTTCACTTTGTTTGAAATTATATTTCATGCTTGTTTTGCTGAGGAAGACGTGGAAAGAGCTTTAATTACTTCTCTACAGTCGACGATTAAACGATATTAAAGTTAATTTAAATTGAGCTAACGTTGTGATTACAGTGAAATATTATTTTGTCACTGTGTTTTGGAATATTTTTAGTTTTAGGGGAATGTTACGATATTTTGACTGCCTCGTTGTTTTTATAGTTGAATAACAACCGTTTTTACTAAACTAGGCGATCTTTAAATAAATTCTAAATCTCATTGTAAATTGCTGATAGAATGTAAGTTTCCGTAGCCCCTCAGTTCAGTTTGAACCTGTTGGAACCTACAATCCTGCTGAAATGATAAGAAGGGGTAGCATCATCAGCTTACTTATTCTGCAAGTTATGTCTAATTCAGGTATTTATAGGGTTATGTTTTATTTCAGGTATTTATGGGTGCATTTTAAGTGCTAAATCCTAAACTATGAGGTATAAACATGCTCAAAGTATTACAATTTGCAAAAGAAGATAATTTTGATCATAACTAAAACTGCATCATTGGATTTTTGAAGAATTGATATTCCTAGCCAGGAATCAAACCCGTTGACTTTATAAAAAAAAACTGGTCATCCATACCCACTTTCAAAAATCACCCTGTTTATAATAACTATAGCCAAAATGGCAAGGTTTATTTGCGGTTATCGGAACTGAATTCAATGCACTTAAAAAAAAAATATGTGTGCGTGTAACCTTTACGCGCGATTGAAGTAAAACTTCTTTTTCTTTTATTATTATTTATTGATGAAAGAGTAAAATGTTCCTGGGACTCTGCCATTTCATTTAATATTCACTATTTCATTTTATATTCTATTTAAAATTCATTAATATCACTTTCATATTTTATAAATATTTTCATTTGTTAAATAAAATAATTGAGAGTAGCAAATTGAAGGTTAGATCAGCACATGTCAATATAATCTTGTTATTGAATATTATAGAATGTCGCAATCGTCAGAAAATTTATTATTAATTTACTTATTTTAAAAGTAATAAATAAACAAGTATATTTAGAGATTTTCAAAAAATTTTGCAATTTAAAATAATGTTTTTAAAACTGTTAAATTTTTCATTCACTTTGCTATTCACAATTGATCCGTTTGAAAATTTGGAAATAAATAATCCTAATTGATTATGATATTTGCCACATAAGTCAAGAAGCGTGGACTATATGACATATACTTACGATCAATCAGAATTATTAATTTTAAATGGCGGAAACTACACAGACTATAGTAAGCGTTACTTCCGTCAGAAAAAAAATCTGAGTTACTCCCTAGTCGCGCCTAAAGAAGTTTTACTTCAAAAAACTCTCAAAAGAATACAAACAATGACTGCAGCCACCAACTTGCAATTATTTACGTTCGAAAACAAAACACAGTAGCGGCGAAGCGTTTCTGTTTATCATTCCATTTGAGCAGTTCCCGTCGCCGCTCAAAGACATGCACACATCGGCAATTATAAAACAATTAGTAGAACAAGTTTGTTTTAACTGGTGGAATTCAGGGGATGGTTATTAGCACGTTGCCTTGTTTACATGGTGCATTATGTTGATGGTGCTTCGTTGGCTTTTTTTTTTTCACTTACAAGCTTTAATGTATAAGAACTTGGCAACTTTGAGACGTGGTTTTTTTTTACTATATTATTATTCGTAATTTTATGTTGTTTCAGTAGTTAGGTATAACTTAAATAATATCAGGGAAGTCTCCTGCTGAGCATTAAATTTGATCCTATTAAGATGGTGCAGCAATCTTTCTAACTACCACCTTTTAACTTAACACCCAATTATGTTTTAAGTAACAAACTACACTTACGTCTCAACCCAAGAATATTGAAAGAGTAATCACCTTATTTAGCTCCAAACAGCAGCATAACATCTTAGCAGACGCCATTTTAGCTCAGACAAGCGAAAATACAGCGCAATATACTTTAACACCACACTAAAGATACGAGGAGTTTATATCCGTGCCATCGCAGCCACATCATACTCCGGGAACCGCAGATGGCCATGTAACAATCTCTATAATAATAAAAGCGAAAAACGTTAAAATGCGCCATCTAGCGAGATACTAGCGAACTATGAAGGCCGTAAGATTAAAAGTTAAGACTAAATCGCGCAAGTGAAGTTTTCAATTAAAATTTTATTGCGTTTTTGGTTCATAATCATAAAGTTACTTAGTAGAGAACTTAATTTGGTCGTTTCCTCTCTATCCGTAGTTGTCGTTAAATGCTATTATTCAAAATTGTATCGATCTTGCGGGATCCTGTGGCTCTTTGTGGTCATAATGAGATCAGTGGGATTACCTTTCAAATTACCATCACGACTGTTAGTTACAATATTCTGGGTGTCTATGCGTACCTACTTAACAATGCATGTTTATGATGACAAAGAAATTTTTACAAACACTGGATGGAAAAATTAAAGAACAATTGGGTTGGATGCCATTGAAGTTTAGTTATCAACAATAAGAGAAGTTGGTGAACATAATCGTCATTGTGTTTATTTTTCTCTTTATTATAATTATGTGAAATTTTAATAATGTAACAATTTGTAATGATAATGTATTTTTAATGTATTTAATTTAATTTCTATATAATTAACTATTGTATGGGCGGGACATAGCTGCTCACAATTTTATTATTTAAGACCTGTATTCTGTACCTATGGTCCACAATAAATATGAATATAATATGATTAAATTGACCTACTTTATGGCATAATTCTTCTTCACAAAATTCTACAAAACTCAAAGGAGCGTTGCGTCGTTAGAAACACGATTTTGGTTCAAATATTTTTGTAATAATAAAATATGAGCAAAGACTTGGTTGCAGCTCCGCCCAATAGAAAGCGAGCGGACATTTGACGTACATTCTACTTATATTGCCATAACGATACTTTTCAAGAATATGAAATTGAAAATTTGTGTCAAAATATTACGACGTGTATTAAAGTTTGAGTTCAACGGTGGATATTTTTGATTTTCCAATCTGCTGTTCGAGATTAAGGTAAACTTCAGAAGTTATAGTCTGATCTAAAAATATATATCTAGTATGCTTGGCAATGTCTTAAGGAACTAATAATGAGCTTATTAACAGTACTATACAAATATACTTAGCCTGTTACCGTCCAACCTGCAGGGCAAAGGCGTCTCATACAGAGAAAGCATACGTATAAAAACAAATGAATAGTCATAATTCTTCAAGAATACCTTAAGGCACATACCCACCGCAGCGCACGGATAGGCTGAGCATGTGTGTTGTAAGCTTCACTTTACAAGTAAATGTATCTGATTTTGTCCACTGAAAACCACGGAAACGGTATGGATGAATTGACGTCATTAGTACATGCGTCGCTTGCTAGAATAAGGCGATCACATAGCACAACACTGTCAACGCCATGCACGTTGTGCATACAGTACACGCTATACACGAATATTACCCATGACTATATCGCCACGGGCCACGCACGCTGCAGTTGTACATAATTGTGGATGTCTAGCGTGTACTGCAGTGGAAACGTAGACTCACGTTGTCAAACAAATGAATCCACGCAGCTAAAATGTGTCGAGTACCCGTGCACAGCATGCGCCGCGGTGGGTTTGCGCCTTAATTCTTGTGGAATAAAATTCTACTTAGCTTCTGCATAAAACGTAGTTTTATTCAGCCAGCTACAAAAACAGAAAACGCAACTCCCATTTCCTGCTGAGAAAATTAAACGAAAATAAAATAAATAAAGCAACTTTTAATAAAAATGTCAATGCTCTAGAAGCGTCATCTTCAGTTAGCTGTTACACAATCTAGGTTACAGGCAAAGAACATAAAACTAAATTGAGTTGTTGCTTGTACCGCTGCCGTTTAGATCTAGTCGTCAAGATTACCTAAATTTTTGTTGCTGTACCTGGGTTATAAACCTTTGCCTACCTAGATCTTAGCTACTAGTTTTACTGCCAAAGTGTAATTGGTGATAAAATTTGGGTCTGTGGTGGCTCTCACACATCACTCTTATCTATTTCAGAGATTTATGGGATCAGGAATGTTAAGAATGACATGCAATATTATAGTAAATCTAACCTTATTTAAGGCGAAAGTTTGTGCAAGGGGTATGGATATTTGTTACACTTTGACCCAAAAAATTACTGAATGGACTTTGATAATACTTTCTTTTAACGAAGTTGAATGGCACTCCCCGTCATTGCGATTGTTTTTTTGTTCAAGACCATACTGGGAAACCTCCTAGTTCCGGAGATATTGGGGGTCAAAGTTCCAAGTTTACCACAAGTTTTTTTTTAAATACATGTTTTTTTAGTTTTTTTTTATACTTAAGACACCTTCACGACTCCCGTACTTTTCAATCCATCCATTAGCACAATGTTTTGAATGCGTTAGATTGAGTCCTACCGTAAAACGTGATATTTCACCGCAAAAAAAAAGTCGTTCCACAGCAATAGTTTTTGGTTCACGGCTTCGTGAAGAGTCTATTTACACCCGGTATAGCTCATACGTTAGAATAACACATTGGCTGTACTTTATTAAGATACAGTGTATAAAACAATATTCGAGGGCCAAGCCGCTAACGGACGCTAGTCATCATCATCATTTCAGCCGAAAGACGTCCACTGCTGGACATAGGCCTCCGGTTCCGTGCGACTCGCATCTAGCGTATCCCCCCAACCTTCATCAGGTCATTGGTCCACCTACTGGGAGGCCTTCCAACGCAACGTCTGCCGGTTCACGGTCGCCACTCCAGAAGCTTTCGGCCCCATTGGCCATCCGTTCTGCGAGCAATGTGCCCTGCCCACTGCCACTTAAGTTTGGCAATTCTTCGGGATGCTAGTTCTGGGTGGGCTAGTCTCCTTAGACTAGGACATTTTAAATTATGTAAATAATCCATAGTTTATGCGGAAATAACTTTGTCTATCTGTCTGTAGCAATGACATTTGACCCACAGGTAGACATGACCCAAAACTATACATTCCCGTGGGATATATTCGCGAGCAAAAGCTAGTCTAGTTTAAATTCTAGCAAAGATCAAAATGTATACAAAACAGAAAATAACAGCGAGTATTTTCACATTTTCACACTCTTATTTGCGGTATGCGAGAGTGAAACGTCGCTGCACTTACAAAAATATAAAAACAAAGAAAATTTTCCACTACCAAAGTACCACTAAGAGGAGTATCCATTTTCTTCGTACTCATTAAATTTTCACACGTGGTGAAAGAATAGTCCTTACGAGAGAAAATGGGTATTTCTAATAGGAGTTACGAGTTTGAATAAAACTTGGAAGGGGCGTCTATGTTAGACGGTGTAACAGACGAGCTAATGGTTCTAATAGTACTGTTTTACTTTATATGCTGTGTATTTATACGATACTAGCTTATGCCCGGGGTTTCGCCCGCGTGGAGTTCGATAATTGTCCCAGGTGATTATATTACAGGGATAAAAATAACCTGTGTTAAGCTCCAGGTTATAAACTATCTGTGTGCTTAATTTCATTCAGATCCGTTCAGTAGTTTTTTATATGAATGAGTAACAAATATCTGTACATCCAGACATCCATACGTCCTCACAAAATTTCGCATTTATAATATTAGTAAGATGTAAGGTACAATATTACAAGTTACAGCCAAGGGACCAAATATTAATCCATGACTGGCTTATTCTTTAACATTAGTAAGAAACTATAATTCAGTACCTACGCTTTAAATATAGCTAATAAACATACGAACTTACGTATAATATTATAGTTTTATCATTATTGTTTTTAAATACTTTTGATATGCATTAAAACAACATTATCAGGAGTCGCGTGTTGGTAGCTGTGCATGTTTTTAGGACTATCATTGTTTTCCTTATTTATTATTCATTATATACGATAATTCCAGTCCTAACATACCAACTATTTTATAAAATGTTACGTAAAGCATTTTAAATAAACAAGTTTAGTTGAAACATTTTCTTAACATTATAAATTATGTCAAAGTAAAGCAAAGCTTCTAATGCAGTGCCAAGAAACCCATTCCTGACGGAGAAATTTCACACACAATCTGCAAGGTGATTTACTGTACCTACAAGTATTATGTCTCGGGCCCAACCCCTCGATTTATGGAGCCGTAATCCGAACTTACCTGCAAATGTAACATTTTGAATCTTACTGACTGAAGGTAGGCCACATAAATATAAACGAAAGTATTTTAATTGCACTTGTCTGTTTTATATATTTCTGCGCTCTTATGCACACACACAATACACGAGTGCAATTACGCAATAATTTGTAGTAATATAAATAAAAGATAGACAGTAATAACAATCGAAATTTAATTTGTATGTTTATTTTATGATCATAAAAGCAATTAAACAAAAACTTACAGGAAAGTGTTGAAACTGAACTATAATTTCACCAGTTAAAATTTAAGAATTGAATTCTAAAGATTTTGGTATACGGAATCTAGCACAAAGCTAAAATGCAGTTTATAACTAACTAAAAATCCAACAACGTAACATGACATTCTTCAAACTGGCGCTTATAACAGAATCGCTTTTACAGCAACCATCGGGTCAGAGGCGTTTAATCGTTCGGAACACTTTACGAGCAGTCGTACCATTCACAGCCGGGGCTCCTTCCGAATATTTCACCCTCACATATCCGAAGAAAAGGTGCACGTAGAATGTATGTAGGAACAAAATTAGATACAGTAAAGGCTGTAAACTTGTAAACAGTTCAAGTGCCACATTTTATTATTGTATTGACTTAGTTTACGGCACATAAAGTTTTCGACTGTATTGATAATATTTGCATGTTAACATCCCGTTTAGTTCGCGACCTTCTGTTCTCCAATGTTTCGTGATATTCGATTTGCTTAACAACTTTTTGATTACTCCGTACGTTTAGAACATTATGGGAATTCGAATTTTAATGTTGGACGTTATGTAAAATGTATTACCGATAATAATGGGTATTGGTTTAGAATGAGTGGATGTCTCCGTTTTGATCAGAGTTATATCACGCGAAAGCTTGAACTGAACGTTCTAACTGAAGCGATCAGTCACGAATAAATGGCTCACATTTGTTCGGAAAACTGGAAGGCGCGACCACGCGATCTGGTTCCCCGATCAACGTGAACGCGAAGGTCGCGCGTTTTGATTAGGACGCGACCATAATCATCTGAGATGCGTAGCAGGCTATGTCGTGTATGTCGCTAATAACATAAAACATACATAATAATACCAAGCAAGCGTCTCCGAGCTTTCCAATACTTTACGATCGTATCCACTTGATTTATGTCAAGATAAAATCACTTAAAACGACTGAATGGGTTTTATTGAGATTTGACTGGAGTATCGTCAGTGAGAGCTACGAAATCAATACCTATCTGGTATTAAATTGAAGGAGGATTTATTTAATCTTTATTTATTTCTTCGCCTAGCCCCGGGTTGTTGCTATGTTACGATCAACTCGGGGAACAGCTACGAGAAAATATCATTTTAACGGAAAGTTGTCATGTCTACTATTCCGAACAAATAAAAAGTAGAAAAGTAGACTGTACTGTGTATGTAGACTGTGACTAAAAGTGATAAAATTACATTGTTAAAATGAAGATAAGGTTAATGGAAATGGATGGAAACATAAATGCAATGATTCATATACAAAATCTGTTATATACTATATTTATGATGATAAGTACATGAAAGGTTTTATGAAAATGAATCGTAAGTAAAATGTTATTTATATATATCGTCGTATCCGCCTAGGCAGATACTATAAAGTATGTGAATTATGTACCTATCTAGTGTTATTTTTTTCGAAGAAACAGAACATATTTTCAGCTGTCTATTAGTAATAGTGATTCGGTTGTACATAGACGTGAAAGATTAGGTAGGTCTACCTTTTTACAAAAAATAACAGCGAATAAATTGACCTATGTGTGCTGTGAACTTCGAAATGAAATCTTAATATTTTCACGATTTTCTCACACATTAGCAAACTTTACCTGAGGGCCTACAAAAGTGGGCTGTGGGACTGTTGGGCTGCGGGACTGTTCGAAAGAGATACCACGGCCCTGGAACAAAAAGGGCAAGGAAGGAACATGGATGGGTTTTAGTCAGTACAAGTTTGACACTCCGCTCCGCCCAGAGCGCTCATTTGATGATTTCCCATCTGAAATAAAAAGAAAAGGCCTACAAAAGTCAGAATAGTTTTCAAAGTGTTTCTTATTTCTACAATTACTTTCTAACATAATTAACATTCCCTTAGCTTTATTTTTCGCTGATGGCTAACACTTTATCTAGTTATGGTTCCTCTGACATTATGGATAAATATACAAGAGTGTATTCCTGAAATAAATGCTCATTGAGCCGTTGATCCCAGCTGTAAATTATAGATTTTTGACAGTCGTTACAAATAATTAGTGGCCCAAAAATCTAACCACCGGTCTTACCAACGGGTATCGTATTACCCAGTACTAACTAGGTTGTGGAGGTCAGATAGGCAGTCGCTCCATGTAAAATACTAGTATTCAGCTGCATCCGGTTAGACTGAAAGGCGACCTCAACAACGCTGGGAAAAGGCTAGGCAGATGATGATGTTTCTGGAATAAATAATCTATTCTATTCTATATCAATTTCTATTTTTCTTTATCGTGTGGTTAGTGCCTAACCTGGTGTCAGAGTCTTTATGGGCCTCCGACTTGGCTTTACATGCCATAGGGAAATATATCTCAGGCATGCTGGTTTCCTCACAATGTTTTACTTCACCGAAGCAAGTGATAATTGTACAATACGCACATGAATACGAAGAATAAGAGGTGTGTGTCTTGGGTTCAAACTTGAGACCTATGAGTTGGCAGTCGGACGGGCACACCACTAGGTTATCACTGTTTCTGCATACAATTTCTATGAAACACTTGAACACTGAACAAAGAATGCGTATCCAATTCCCCCTTCTCCACATGCTCAAAGATATACGAATCCTCACATTTCACGGTCCTCATTAGACATAAAATTCCTAACCGTGTCTACTGTTCGAGATAGCTCTATATTCTCAAGCTCGCGTGACGGCAAAGGCTTTACAATCAACGTGAATCAGTGCACGTGAAAGTTTGGTACAAGTTTATTGAGAACGTTAGGTTTTTGAGTGTATGGGGATTTTGTTTTTGAGGACTTTGTGCATAGAGACAGGTAACGGAGAGAATTTTATTTTATTTATTCTGAAAATAAATAGTTATACATTAAAATCTTCTACTAACTTATAAATAAGAATGTGTTAGGTGCCGTGTATCTTCTTCGTTTATGTTGTTTCTTTTATCTTGTGTTCACAAGTTGCAAACAAGGGCAAATAAAAACAGTATTTGCAGACGCCATCGCATCAAGTTGCCACAAACTGTCAAATTTTTCCAAATGATTTTAAACCGTAAAATGTTGTTGGTTCAGTTCAAAATCGAATCAGAAAATTTGACAGTTCGTGGTAACTTATACGCTGGCGTCTGTAAATACTGTTTTTATTTGTACTTGTTTGCAACTTGTGTGTCAACAAGATAAAAGAAACTAGAAAGAAGTAGATAAAAATAACATTATGTCGCAAATGTTTCAAGTCTCATAAGATACTAAAGTAACTAATACATAGTCTCTCTTATCTTAGTTAAATAAGTACCTAAATATACATCACTTGCAATAATTTTGTATCACAAATGACAAAACGCAAAAATAAAAACATATTCGAATACATTTCGCCACGAATTTTACATAGATTGTAAGTCCTAAAAAACAGTTGATTTATTTGTAAAGCTGTGATGCGGCCTATGGTGGAGCACGCTTGTTTAGAAATAAACCGATTCACTCGAATTTTGAAACTTTTAAACTTTTTAGATTGTGTAAAACTAAATATGTTGCTATGAAATATTATCAAAAATTGTACAGCTTTTATAATATTAATTCTCGATACATATCTAAATTACCAGACATCACAAACAAAATTAAAAATCAGTAATTGAACTTTTTTTCGCTCAGACCGCCATTTTGACTACCCTCCTATTAACGTGGCTATATCTAACCCAATTTCGTGTTAAAAAAGAATAAAAATTCAAATTAACCGCTAATTCTTCAGTTTAACTCACGTCCCATACACGGGTGTGTTTTATGCAAAGCAACCGGCTAATTGTGCCAGCTCTCTAGAATTGTGGCGATGGAGTAAGCACGCCTTTTCGACCCGACGGAACCCAACTTTATGGGCCCGTAAAATATGGGAAATTCAGACGTTTTCGTACTTCTACTGCACTCGTGGGCTCGTATTGAAATTTTATTGGCGGGTTTTTATAGATGTAGATTTTTGATGTTTGGTGGATTGATTGACGGAATCGGTTTTCGTAATGTTGTTTGCATGTTTTGGTACAATTATTATTATCATTGACTAAATGAAAGATAAAAAAACATGCTTTTACATACATAAACTCACGCCCTTTTCCCATAAGGGTAGGAAGAAACCACAGAACGCCACCTGCTACGATCCTTACATACTCTTTTTGCCTTGTCCACGTTCATACATTTGGTCATACACGCACGCCGGTTGCGAGCACTACGCACCTGACCTTTCTGAAGAACCTCACCAATGGGGGCAGCGTATGTTCTCCTAGGGCGTCCACTCCCGCCGTTGCCACTGACATCTGCCTTGTAAATACCTTTTGTTAGTCGCCAAGAAGCTTTTATTAAAAAAAATAGGTCATAAACAAGCATTTATTTAAAAAAAAAATAGGTTTATCTATCAACATTGAACGCGTTTACATAGTTTCATGTCCGTGTTGTAAAGGAGTTCTCTTGTCAGGAGGCGATCCTGCAGGATCAAGTCATGTCTGTCAAAAACAAAGGTATTGTCACCAGAACCAAAGGTGTGTGAAAAATTTCGGCTAAATCGGTCGGGGGGAACTGGTTTGAAATTCAGTTGCTAGATTTGACCAATACCTATACCCTACCCTACCTAGTATTTTAATATATATTTATAGTATTTTATATATCCTTGTAGTCTATATTAGTATAAAATTAAAATTTTATTTACAGATGTATACACCTACCACTGTTTGTCTCTCCATCACCCATAGGTTGACTGGTAGAAAATGCCTATGGCATTAAGTCCGCATCTGTACTTTGTGCTTGAAGTGTTAAATAAATAAATAAATACCTACATACTAACTATCAATCTAACAAGGCAAGTTAAATAAAAGCTTATAATTTGTTTTATAAGCTTTCAAATCGCGGGTTGACTCAACCCCCGATCATGTCGATTGCGACAGCGTCGAAATATCGGGAGCTCAAAATAAATAACAATCAAAGATATCCCGTAAGTGACAATATAAGCTAATAATTAAAACATAATACCTACGAGGTACTACTTTTGCAAAAGTGGACTTGCCATAAACTGCACCAATTTTTACCCGAACCCGAAAGAATGTAACGTCAAATTACTGTACAAGCACTGGCATCAAAACTATTTCAAATTAAAATTTCAGCGAGATTAACTTAAGGAAAATGGGCAAATTCAATTTAACGCCAGTCGACCTTTTCTACAAGCCACCATTAAGGGAGTAACTGAAGAAAAACGCCGATAACAGCTGTTAATTAATCGTATAAATCTATCTATAAGAGAAAAGCTATCAGAGGGCTTATGGCTTTAATAGAATGATATTGCTTGTTAAGCAATTGAGTGGTGTTTGTTTAGTTTGTGTGATGATGTTTCGGCTCGTTTTAGATTTATAAGGGCTTTTATTACTGATGGCAAAGTGATTATTAAGTGTTCGGTTTATTGGCAGAGAATTGTAAAGGTTTAGTAAAGTGCTTTTGATGACGGTTGATGCTCTTTTTTTCAAATCAAGTGCAGAAAATTCTGGATTCTTGATTCTTTGTGGGGTTTTAGAAGTAATTACTTAGTCCGGTATTTTTGTTTATATGTGCTTTCAGCTGACGACAAAATTTGTCAATCAAATGGATGACAAAGTTCAGCCTCTTGGTTGAAATTACCCATTACAAAACTTCATTATTGATTTAGATCTAATTTACCTTTTGACCGCCACGTCAATGACGAAAATCTGTGTTTTCTACGCCAAGCAAGTGTAAAAAAGTGTTATTTACGACGTGCCATGCCGTCCGTGGCGTCATCATCTGCCTAGCCTTTTCCCAACTATGTTGGGATCGGCTTCCAGTCTAACCGGATGCAGCTGAATACCAGTATTTTACATGGAGCGACTGCCTATCTGACCCCCGCAACCCAGTTAGTACTGGGTAATACGATACCCCTTTTTTTTTTGCTTTTTTTTCGGATGGGAAATCATCAAATGACTTCTCCCGCTCCGGGCAGAGCGAAAGGGAGACAATACGATACCCCTTGATTAGACTGGTTGTCAGACTTTTTTGGGCCACTGACTACCTAACGACTGTCAAAGATTTTCAAATTACAGCCGGGACATTGGTCCCGGCTGTAATTTGAAAATCTTTGACAGGCTTAGCGTGCTTTCCGAGGCACGGAGGAAACTCGGTATGTATTAAGTGGTCGTCCATCCACAGACCAACCTAGGCAAGCACGGCTTTACCTAAAGATCGACCCGAGTGACTGTTATTATTTAGCCACGAGCTCCTCATGCTGTCCGTGGCGTCGTGAGTACTTTTTGATTTGACGTCTATAGACGTCCGTGGCGGTCAGAAGGTTAATAAACTGGCATGGACGAAACAAAAAGAGTATGAAAGGACCGAAGCATCTTCTTTTATACCGTCTGCCTATCTGCACGGTAAAAAGGCGTGAGTGTTTGTGTGTAATGTTTTTAATGCAATATGACCACAAATGCTTTATTCAAAAGTCAATTTTTCATTTCACAATATCAGTTAACACCGCATTAACATGAATTAAAAAAAAAAATCCTTTTTAATGAACCTACAGCTCGTGAGCATCAGGATAAATTACACACACCAATGCTTCGCCAAATCCATGTACACAAACTTCGTATTTAATCGTAGTTCAGTCGATAATAATGCACCATCAAAAACACGCCATGAAATTGATATTAATTAATTTAAAAGCTTACCTACGGCTCGTTGCCAGGGAGGCAGGTTTTACTGGATTTCCATATATTTTCCGCGCATATTAATTACGAACGGTTAACGTCTGGCGTCGAGGAGCATTAGCTTAATTCGATGTCAGATACGATTTCGATTTTATTAATTTTTCCGCTCACATTGACTGAGGAGTGAAAGTCACTGGATGTGGCAACAATGTGGTTTATTTTGAAAGAAAAGCTCTACTTAACTGTGATGGCTCATTGGTCGATTGGTCGCAAGCGCGACTGCTTAACATGAGGTCTTGGGTTCCATTCCCGGGTCGGGGAAAAATCCCATCAGGAATTCTTTCAGTAGCAGCCGCGGAGTCTGGATTTGTGCCCGGTTTATGGCAATAGGCTCGCCCCTTATTACATGGGACTAAAATATAACTGGCGGAATGTGGTGTATCTTCTACTTGTATTTTAATATTGAGGCATGTTAAAGTTTGGGAGTAGGCAGTTGAGCTCTTTATACAGAAGTTCAGCCGTGAAACTAATCTTGATGATACCTATTTTTGCCGCTTAAAACCGTTATTGTGTTCCAGTTTGTTAAGAATTTCAGTTTTCCTTTAGAATCGCATTACACCTGCAATTCTTCAAGTCATCAAGATGTTGACAGGTGGCGGTAAACTAGTAAGTACCTGGCGGTATGCCTCACTAACAAGACAATAAGATTCTGCCAAGCAGAAGTACCTCAAATAAATATTTAAACCTCCGCCACATCCAGCACCCATAACCCAAAGAGCTCACAAGGGTCGCGTGGGAGACGCACATTACGGATCCGTAGCGGTGAAATACGACGTACGGTATCAGCATGTCACAAATATTGGTGAGCGCGTGCTTTTTATTGGCGAGCACGGATCTACGGATCTGCGGGTGTGTGGATGTACAGATCTGTTGGGTCGTTGCTGAGTAAGACCCACCTGTACTGGTCGTATTAATGTTTCTTCTTTTTAATGTTTGTTTGGGTTTGCAATGTTTTTAGGTGGTTTGAATTTTTTTGAGAGTAGTTCTTTTAGTATCAGGTATAAGCACCCGTGCTAGTATAATCATTCATCACCTATGTTTTGGTCGGCTTCTAGTTTAACAGAATGAAGCCAGTGATGATGGCAGAGTAAGGACTGTTATTTTTTTTTCACAGAATGATACGAAAATACAAAAGTAGATGACGCACATGAAGTCACAGTCAGTTAGGTAGAAAATTTCCGAAGGCGTGATGGGTGTGTCTATACATAACCAAACAAAAAAAAAAATACCCGTCAACGGCCGCTATTCAGGCTATAGTTATTTGAAGTACTTGTTTTGACAATAATTTCACAATTATAATCCTGTATACTCACCAACACCGGTTTTATATTTTTTTCGCAAAAAAAGAAACTGTAAAAAACTTCTTACTTAACTAGAAAACATTCCACGTTTATCTTGAAACGCCACTTCTTAAACAGCTCTTTATTATTCATATTTTTATCACAACAGTTTGCTAAGTGCAACGCTCAAAGCTACGTGCAAGAAGTACTGAAAAATATATTTTACGATTGTTCAAGCCAAGTTGATACTTATCACAGTACTGTTGGCGACAAAATTAGTATTCTTCCAGGGGTGAAAGTACTGATGAATAAAATTACTTTCAGTAGAGATCGAATATAATATCGACCGAATTATCTGCTTTTTAAGCTATTGCATAGCTTTTATCGCGGGCCTTGAGTGTGGAGACCAAATCAAGAAATTCCGTAACGAAAATAACCTAACACCTAGTGCCTAACACGTAGTGTTAGATATTGACAAGCCTAGGTTATTATTTTTAATCTACCGCTGGAGCTAGGAGGTTAGGTTGTATACCTAGGTAAAGCCTATACAACCTAACTACGAAAGTGAATAAATAATTATAATTACATAAGTTGATAAAAAATGCTATGCAATAGCTTTACCGTGGCAGTCTCCGAGTGCCACGGTAAAGCTATAAAAGTACCTGAATTTTATTCATAAATCTTTTCAAAAGCTTTGTCACC
Organism: Lycophotia porphyrea; assembly: GCA_950005105.1. Taxonomy (NCBI): domain Eukaryota; kingdom Metazoa; phylum Arthropoda; class Insecta; order Lepidoptera; family Noctuidae; genus Lycophotia; species Lycophotia porphyrea. The sequence goes on from OX465392.1 coordinate 3,205,937, forward strand.
GACTATACTAAGTCTTGCTTAAGTCATTATACGTAAACACTGCAACAGGAATACAATAATATCGCGCCAGTAATTATGTGAAATTAGTTTTTTTTTCAACACGCTTACATCGCCGTACTGCCTTCCGTATACCAATGAAGTTATTTTGCGTGACTCTAATAAGACCGGACTACTAGGGATGTGCGTGTTGCTTTTTAATTTTTTGTATACGAAAAACTGGGGATATTATTAAGTAAATTATTAGCCGTACTTCAATTTTAGTGTTATTGAAGTTTGCAATTAATTTTCGTTAGGATTTTCGTTTTTCTCAAACTGGAAAATATCTATCTATGCTTTATTCATAAGCATGAATTAAAATGTTTTACACTGTGACACAATATTTGGTGTACCTGATACCGATCTGCTTTAATGTTATTCATAAAATTAATTCCCAATCGTGAGTTCTAGTATTATTTAGGCTTAACAGTTAACACTTGTCTTTGTATTACGCAATTTTGTTTCGTAATTAAACCTACAGTGCTGTGGATAGTATCTGAAATGTTCAACCATTTTAAATTTCAAACCACGGTTATGGCATTTTTGTGAGCTAAAAAAATCACAATGACATCATAACAATGTACGTTCTATCATTCATTGAAAATTTTATCTTTTTATCCGCATTAAAAATAAATCCGCAAACCGTTTATCCGATATGGGAAATATTTTTCCCACCATTACGCTAATGGAGGGTTAAAAGAGTAGGTATGTAACATGTTTTTATGCAAAAAACCTTTGAGTATTAACTAGCACTCAAATATATATTAAAACTGGCAACTCTTTGCATTCCGGTCTCAATCAACTAGTTGATGGCTAGTTTATAACGTAGACTCGTTGAAATGTATTTAAAAGCCAATTTGTGAAATAAAATGTTTGATCTTTCTGCTTTTGAAATGACGATACTCTACTCTACTGATACTCACGCTTTTCTGATATATAGGGATAGGCAAAAACCACGCCTTCTGCAAAAAAAATTGAACTCCTTATAATCAATCGATGTGTATGTCACAAATGTATAAAAAGTAGTCTCAAAGCTAATAAAGATCTATCTTCCTTTTAGTACCAGTCAAGCAGCCTTTAATAAAATGCATTCAAACTCAACACAGTTTTGCTTTACACTCTCCAACAAGAAATATGAGCATAATGCACCCCACTTACATCACCACACACTCTGACAAATAACTAGTGTCTCCATCACCAACGACCTAAAAATGCTTCCTCCTACTCTAACTTACAAACATACCTACATAAAACACCTGAAGATTTGATACCTCATGCTATCTCGTTCTAAAAGCCAGATAAAGAAAGAGATCGCAATAACTCTTGGAGAAGATAAAACGTCTCTGTGTCGTATATTCAGGCCGTTTGTTCCGAACGGCTCATGTACTTTTATGTTCTCAGTCAAGTAGAATACTGAGTCAGTGTACTTGCATCGGTCCTTGTTATCGGTTAAGCTTTTAAAATTGCTGCGGAAAATGTATTTGTGTTACTGTTGTGTTTTCTGTTTGAAAGATGAGTATACTTTAAACAGGAGTGTGGTTTTCAGTCAAAAGGCAAACGATAAGCACATTGCACATACATCTTTAGGAGGAAGTTAGCAAGAATAAATGAAATTGTTTTTATTCAATAAATGTCAATTATTTTTATTCGATATGGCTAGAAAGGAGGTGACTGCTTTTTTTTTGGGGTGGGAGACCATCAAATGACCCCTCCCGCTCTGGGCTGAACTGAAAGGAGTGTCAGACTTGTACTAACTAAAACCCATCCATGTTCCTTCCTTGCCCTTTGTCTACCAGGGCCACGGTATCTCTTTCGAACTTGGCAGGCAACGGCCATTGCAGTCGCCGTCAGCACGGCCTGTCGTCATAAGACGGACGGATGGCGAGCGCCCATTACTTACCGTCCACAGGTCCGCCTCTACGGTGGCCGGAAGCCACCACGTGGCCACACGAGGCGTCTCCCATGGCGCGGCGGTTGGGTCGTGAGGTTCTCTCCCTCTCACGTTCCACCCCCTCCTTCGCTAGCATGACTGCTTCGCAGGAGGAGGTGACGGCGTCCCATTCCCTCTCGCTTTAGACCATGGTTTGAACCATGGCTGGACGCGATAGGTCGCCGTCTCAATGAGGTGACTGCTGACATGACGATTAACAGAGAAGTATGAAAGAAGAAGACATGCTGCGCCGACCCAAATAAATTAGGATAAGGGCAGGAGAATGATAATGATTATCATTCAATGAATGAGTGAATGATTTTCATTAATTCTCGTTGATTTTCCTTGCCTAATAAAATAGTGTATGGAAACTACTGAAGACTTGTTGAAGATTGGTTAGCACGTTTCTGGATGTAAATAAAGCAAATTCTTATATAATGGTCAAAATACCTTCTTCCTACCAATGAGCTGTCACTTAGCGTTAGCATAAACGGGCGTTCAACGTAATACCTAGCGTATTCGTATCACGCAAGGCACAATTATCTCTTTATTTTATTTTACAGCAGTATCCTAGAAAATGTGACCTTTCGGGCTATATCATTCGGTGACAGGTTTTACTGACTTTAGGTCGTACTACAAAACCCTTATCTAGAGGTAAATAAATAATTAAATTCGATCAATTTGCTTTTAAAAATTTAAAGGGCTTGATTTGCCTTTATATGCGCGGTGTTTTCCTAATTTCCTTAACAACTAACTGCCTAGAGTGTTGGTATGGAACATTAGGAAAAATGCTATTTGCCTAGACATAATATGTATATAGTACATAGAACACGACTGTGAGGTGCTCGTATGGATTGTACACCTTTCACTCGCACCTTTGAATACGTAATCGTTATAAACCATTATTTAGATAAAATAAATGGGTTTTTATTAAGTAAATTGTGATTCTGTCTTCAATTTTATTCTTGTAAATTTTGACTACCAGAAAAATGTTTACTTTAAACTGTAACAGGTCACGAGAAAAGCTACATTCTAAAAGGCAGCACGTGCCTTGGTCCCATTACTAGTAGATGTTAAGATGTCCTGGGGAGAGTCTCGGGGATTCATTAGGTGCTAACGGGACCAAACCTTTTACCTTTTGGTTAACTAGAAACTAGAGCTGTTAAACATTAGTCAGATTTCCTTACGGTAGTAAACTTGATACTGATGCGAACCTTTTTGAACATGTTAGCATGTTTTAGATTTTCAATATTTGGGGTTAGCTTTTGGCCTCATTTCGTTCATAGGATTTGCTAACTTCATACATAAAATACTAACAATCTGACTGTATTTTAATAAGTGCGCTTACTACTTTTTTTGATGATGTTTTATCTGACTTCAGACGAAGAATTTATACGAAAAACATACCACATACAAGGTGTAACATAATAAACGCAAGACCTCTCGTGTAGTGTCTCAGACCATGAAACTGAACAAGTTTTGCTGTATAACTTTTGGAAATTCATTACTTTTTTTTTAGTTTTAACATACATGTTGATCAGCTGATCGCCTTAGTTCCACATACACAGTACACAGTATACAAAGTCCAATTTTTTTTTTGCGAATTTCAATAACTCGTAGATCAAAAGTTGATCAGTTTCTTGGCCCTAGAGACCACACGGGAGGTCTTGCGTTTACACCTTGCATTATGTTACACCTTGTATATATATAGATGAAAGAATTGGATCATCAGGCGTAATAGATTTAGGATTTTTTTTAGGATTTTCGTAAGAATATTAAGTTGGGGGCATATTACAAATGGTTATGTATATAAATGGGCGTTTTACGAATAAACAACTGTGAAAATTTCGCCGTCAATAATTTAGATTTGAATCATCACAGATTTGTAAATAAAGTTCAAAGAACATCAGAACATTCACCAAATTATACATACGTATAAGTACTATATACCTACGTACTCATTAGGTGGAAGCACAAAGCGACTGCAATTCCGTTTGCAGTTGCCTGCTTTTATGCAGTAGAAATAGGGTAGCCATGCACCTACAAAGTTTGAGGATGTTAACTTGAATAGCCGAAATGACTTTTGGAAAGTTATATGGGTTTGCTGCGAGGATAATAATTTTGGTTATACCTACTACATAAAGCTGTTTCCTGTGCCAAAAAAAAAGTAATTTTATGAAAGAAACGGCAAGGGACACAAACGACAAGGGAAACATACTGTCTCTTAATATTTGTGATAAAGATTCTTCTCTCTTTTGCTCTGTTGATGTTCGTCTCTCTACTATTTGTTTTAAGTTTGAAATCTGAGGGGTGTCATTTTCCCGGGGCTGCGGGACTGCTCGAAAGAGATACCGCGGCCCTGGAACACAAAGGGCTAAGAAAGAACATGGGTGGGTTTTAGTCAGTACTAGTCTGACACTCCCTTCCACTCCGCCGCTCGTATCGTGGGTGCGTTTACTAACATTTAAACTCACTTACACAACCCGTGGTCCATACAAATATTTATTCTGTGCGAGAATGGAACCCGTGACACGTAGCGCAGCAGCCACTACGCCGCGTGTCGTCAAATATGTGTAGTAATATAAATGGCTTCTGATCAATACTATTGTGCAACAAATTCTGCCGTGTCAACTGTGCTGAACCAAAGCAGGATCTTGAGTTAATTAACAGTTCAATTGATCAGTGGATTCACCCGACATAAATTAAACAACAACAACTCAGTCAATTATTCCGTGATTTGATCAAGCTAGTTCTAAGAATCTTCGGAACTTAATATCGGGAACTTGTTGTTATTCCACAATTATTTACACTCCCTTACCCCTTTCAGTGAAAACAGGTATAATAATTGTTCTGTACAACAATTCTAATATTGAAATTAACTGGAAAGGTAAATCAAACAGCTACGCGTAGGCGTTCTACGAAGTGCTACGTCAGTGTTCTCGTTGCTACGGCGTAGTCAACAAATGCTACGGTTTATATGAAAGGTAAGCAAACTTTTTTTGTTGCTCTCTTTGACAGACCGTTCCTGACGCATTTATAATATTGTTATAGATAAAATAGTGGTACTGTTTGACGATACGTAGAGTAGTATTTTCTCACACGTAACGTATAGGGACTCGTTTTCTACCAGGGCTGCGGGACTGTTCGAAAGAGATACCGCGGCCCTGGAACACAAAGGGCAAGGAAGGAACATGGATGGGTTTTAGTCAGTACAAGTCTGACACTCCCTTCAGCTCTGCCCAGAGCGGGAGAAGTCATTTGATGATTTAACATCCGTAAAAAAAAGGCAGACGTGTACCTTATAGTACACCCACATTTCGGCAGTTATGTTTTAAGTTTCATGTAATAAACAGGCACTAATCCAGACACCGTGGCTGAGAAATTCCTGATGGAAAAACCCAATTACAATTTACCCGATCCGGGAATCTAACCCAGGACTTTAAATTCACCAATCGCGCTTGCAATCACTAGACCAACGAGACAGTAGATAATTAAATACTCGATAAAAGAAGACTGTATAAAAAAAACGGCTGAACATATTTTACAAAAACAAGAATCAAATATTCGAAGACATTCTTAAATTTCGTTTCATCCACGTCTACCTAATTTACGGATAAGGATCAAAAACCGTAATTTTCAGGACGAAATCCTCTTATCTTACTTCGTAGTCTTCCTACCGAAAGCGTAGCTTATTTAATAGTTTCTTAATTACTGCTAATCTTGCTGCACTGTATCCACCTAGTAATTTGCTGTATTTAAACCGTCTGACGAACTGAAAGGGCCTTCTCACTAAATTAAACGCGAGAGGAATAGACTAACGCTGAGTCGGGTTGGTTCTTTATTTTTGACTTGGACAGGTACGATTTTATGTTAGGAAGAGGGATTAGTCTTGATGAGATTACTCTTTTTTAGATTCTTTATCAACCAAGTGTGGAAAATGTGAGTGTCGGTGGAACTGAATTGGAAATCGTAGTATTGCTAATGATTTCGAGGACATTAAAAACGCCTTCAAACTCAAACTCAAAAGCATTTATTTCAATTAGACCATTACAGGCACTTTTGGATTTCAGAAAAACAAAGAAGGCTAAACTACAGTCACAGACACAAGGCATAATAACTTGTGAAATTACTGTAGTTGCCCATTCCAAAGCGTAGATCTCTATGGAGAAGAATGGGCAAGAAACTCCATGGACACTCTTTTCAATGAAAATATTGTTATAAAATCTTGATTACAGTATATCCTTGTATTGTATATCATATGTAAATATGTATCTGTTTTATGTTTTATGTATTCCATTTTCACTTCTTCTTTTACACACTCTGTCTACATCTCTTTTTTTAGTATCTCCTTTCGCAGGTATGCTGGAAGAGATTTCTTTAGAAATAAGTATCACCTTTGTACTATTTTCTGTTCCTTTCTTCTTTTATTTTTGTAGTATGTACATAAATTGTTAAATAAATAAATACATCATTCATGTTGAGATTATACATATGTGAGAACGATGTAGAAATACGTGCACGTTAAGAGCGTCCAGAGTAAAAGATTATAAATCAAAAATGTAAAAACAAAGTAAGTAGTTGAAATAAACCGTGGCAGCCTAGACATGACCAGTCCCAACTGACAGCACCCGTCCACGAACATGACGAATGGATCAACCTTCAACCTAGACTAGGCATCCAGCCTTCAAGAAAATGAACATATAACTTTTATTTAACTTTCCTTGTCAGTATATGAGTGGGTAAAATACTGCAAACGAGTATTCACATTTTAATTATTATCACCAATCGTGTCCTTAGTTTGAGAACAGTCTTTTTCCTCCAGTAGACTAATTATTCTAATATTAATATAATTTACCGAATAAACTAATTACGACTTCATGAAAGATAAATTCTATGAACGGTCATGAGCGAGTCAGAGTATGTTAAACGTCTTGCAATACCTATAATGGTTAATAAGACTCTTCACGAAACCGAAAGGCACTTGTTCTTTCCGTGATATTTTTTTAGCCCTAGACCATACCTGGGAACCTTCCTTAGATATTGAAAGTTTCAACTTTGTCACACATTTAATTTTTTTGAATACTAATACTGAAACTGTGAGTCTGCGTCATCCCACTGCTGGACAAAGGCCTCTCCCCATGACTTTCAGTTGTTTCGATCCTGGGCTAATGTGGGCTTCTGGTCGTTGGTTTTATCCAGCTCGTCCCGCCATCTTCTACGAGGCCTGCCGCGACGCCTTCTGGTATTTTTTAAATACAAGTTTTAAATGTTATTCTACTTTAAATACCTACATAACTCCTGTACTATTCAATGCATATATCAGCACAATGTTTTAAGTGCGGCACATTAAGTCCATGATTTTTCACCCCAAAAAAAGTCATTCCCAGCAATAAATTTTGCTTGGAGTTACTACGTTTGATGTTCAGAATGGGTTCGTAAAGGGTCATTTTACAACTTGTATACAAGTAGAAATAGGATCCTGATCCGAGAATAACATGTTGATTAACAAATACATCATTAATTATGCTGGCGCAGTATATTCTGAATTCTCATTAATGTTATGCTTGAATTTGATAGATTATGCCAATTATGTGGTCATTGCACCGTTTGTGGTTTAGTAGTGGTTAATCTACGGCTTTCTGTATCCTTAATTACAAATGAAAACTTGAAACCTTGTATATTCCGAACATCATTTGTTTTACTTATTCAAGAGCATTATGACGTCAAATATTTTAGGAGCAGAGCTGAAAAAAAAAACGGGTCTAAATGTGACTATTAAATATGATAGTGAACATTTTAGTAAAAGCTACTTCGTTTTTTTTCTAATAAAATGATAGAATTACGGCATACTAAGAATTGGGTCTTGTGAGCCCTAACTACATTTAAGGCGACCAAAATACCAAGGGAGCGTTTAAAAGCTGTAATTTTTAACCGAATTTCTTCAAAAAGGAGGAGGTTCTCAATTCGACTATATGTTTTTTTGTACGTACCTATGTTACGCGATCATTCCGCCACTTATTTCTTCTTGAACATTGTTCTTTTTGTTTGGAAGATCATACTTAAGAGGTACTTTCATATAAATTTAGTCGAAATCGGTTCAGTAATTTGGTTTTTTCCTCTCGTTAATTGCCACATCACGCGACGTCGCGTGAAGTGACCTGTAATGCTATGGCCGTTCACACGACGTCGCGTGATGGTGCCTTACAGTTATGTACGAGCCATAACAATGTAAAAATTCATTAATGACAGAAATTTGTGTGGTTTTTTACTACAACTAAAAAGGGTAAAATAAAAAACATTCTGCAAAAAAAACCGACTTCCATAAAAACACTAAAAATTTCCAAAAAAATACCTTACCTTCGAAAGTATTTTTCGATACCGCATACAACAAACCTATAATTATTACTCTGTTTACATAGAAAAACGTCCTTGAACTTGAATAGTCTACATACTCTACACGATAAAATCTCCTGTTTTTGAAGGCTCTAGGAAATGTTTGCATAAGCGTAAAAATTGTAATGGTACCGCCTACGCGTACATCCATTGACATGAAACTGAGTAGATTCTACCTTACGAAGATAAACCAATTTCACAGGTTTAGATAACGGAATCAACCTAGTATATTTCAGGATGATATTTCGTTTGAACTTTAACTAAAAAAATGTGTGTGTACCCAAATGGGGTAGATAAGGCCTTATGATATATATATACATATATATAAATATTTATATTTATATATATGTATATACGAGCTGGGTATGGCCCAGCTCGTAACAATAGGTAATGTTTTGGTCAAGTTACCGAGTGTCATAATATTTATGTTTCTTCTTAGCGAACAAAGTTGCGAGAAGAAGCAAGAGCACTCTAAAAAACTGGCCAAGTGCGAGTCGGACTCGCGCACTAAGGGTTCCGTACCATTATCTATACAGCATTAGACAAAAACGGTAAATAAATCACGTTTTTATTGTATGTGGTTGTGGGCCGCTCTTAAATATTTATTTCATTTTAGTTTAATTATTTATATTTGAAGTAAATATATCACTAAGTATTCCGTGGATATTTCAAGCGTCTACCTGTCGCCGTTTTTAATATCGAGCAAAAACACGTTTAATGGGACTCCGTTGTATGGGAGCCCCCCTTCAATATTTATTTATTCTTTTTTAAGTATTTGTTGTTATAGCGGCAACAGAAATACATCACCTAAGAAAATTTCAACTGTCTAGCTATCACGTTCATGAGATACAGCCTGGTAACAGACAGACAGACAGACGGATGGACAGTGGAGTCTTAGAAATAGGGTCCCGTTTTACCCTTTGGGTACGGAACCCTAAAAAGTATCTTCTAAAACGGCGTAGATTTTTGCTCTATTTTTATAAACATGGTTGTGTTATGTTGACTATAAGTTTTTTCCCAATTAAATCAATTAATTAACTTTATCACTTGTTGGAAATAAAAAAAATATTGTTTTAAACATTTTTAATATGAAATATATTTTGTGTTTCTCATCCATATTTTCAGTAAGTTAAACTATCACTTTCAAAGATATAAACGGGCGTCTACCAAACTATCAATTGTTCAACGTACTCATAATATTCTTGGGAAGCTAGTTAATGGCATTTTAATTGTTTTCTAATGCCAGAATATTTAATGAGTGCAACGTCAAATAAGTTGTTGGCAGTTTCCTTTAAAGCTTATTAATCCAGAATTTTTACTCAAAAGTTTTAATTACTTTGACGTGCGAAACTCTCCGGTTTTATATTTTCCATGTTTGTATTGAAACATAAACTCAAAAAAATGTGATTTTAATTACTATACTCGTTTGTCGATTCGTAAATTTAGAATCTCTCGGAACTCAAACTCAAACTCAAACTCAAAAGCATTTATTTCAATTAGACCATTACAGGCACTTTTAAATGTCAGAAAAACAAATTAGGCTAAGCTACAGTCACAGACACAAGGCATAATAACTTGTGAAATTACTGTAGTTGCCCAATCCAAAGCGTAGATCTCTATGGAGAAGAATGGGCAAGAAACTCCATGGACACTCTTTTCAATCAAAATATTGTTACAAAATCTTGGCTACATCATTCATATTGAGATTATACATATATGTGAGAACGATGTAGAAATACGTGCACATTAAGAGCGTCCAGAGTAAAATATTACTTAATGAACAAAGAACGAATTTTGATTAATTAACTTTTTTCTGGGAACTACCTTTAATAACTAATAATTAAGATTCGATTTCAATATCAAAAGTGGAACAAGAGTGAGTTTAATGGAAAAAATGGAAGGAGGCTTTTGATCAGAAGTGGGAGGACAAACAGCTATAAAAAAGTATAAATCTTGTAGAACATTGATAGCTATAGCAACGTAATAGAATATGCAAGTATGAACATTATTTTTTACACCTGTCATCTTGCAAACATCAATACGACGAAGCAGCTAATCTTATTTTCATGAAAATAATTTATTCTTAGAACTGGTTCGACGTGCTGCAGGAAAAGTGTTCCTGGAAGGAATTGAGTGGGACGCTTTTGCCGTGGAATATGACAGTACAGCCTGAGGAAGATAATTTAATAATTACGGCTGGTTTGAGATGGTGCGGGAAAAGAGTTCTCGGAAGGACTTGACTTCGGGGACGCCTTTGACTAGTGTAGGAATGAACGGGTTAAGGAAAAAAAAAACTGGGGTAAAGAAAAAGGGTTATCTCAAGAGGAATACAAAAAAACTGTCCAATTTTAAGTTACCAAAGCAACATGAAATCTTGTTCCCATAAGACGAAATTAAAAGTTTATCATCTGCCTAACCTTTTCCCAACTATGTTGGGGTCGGCTTTCAGTCTAACCGGATGCAGCTGAATACCAGTATTTTACATGGAGCGACTGCCTATCTGACCTCCACAACCCAGTTAGTACTGGGTTATACGATACCCCTTGGTAAGACTGGTTGTCAGAATTTTTGGGCCACTGACTCCCTGTAACGACTGTCAAAGATCTGCAAAGGATAGCCGGGACCAACGGCTTAACGTGCTTTCCGAGGCAACCATCCACAGACTAACCTAGGTAAGCACGGCTTAAGCCGAGCAGCTGTTATTATTTAGCCACGAGCTCCATAAAAAACGAAATTAAAGTTATGTACGCTAAATTACTCTATTTTCACAAATTGCCTTGGATAACATAATTCTCATTTGATATAACAATTAATAATGACGGCACATTGCTGCCCATTTGCGGCCCAACAATAGGGCTTTGTTGATGTACCCCAATAACGGCATGAAACAACACGAAACAGATACTGAAATAAAAATAACACGGTTGGATGAATACATCGGACACCGCGAACCATCCATTCTAATCCTTCCCGACGATTTAGAAATTTAAATTAGGGGTATACCAGACGATTTTAATATTTCACTTCGGGGAGCGTTGTTAAAATTCATTATGTAAAATAGTTTGCGGGCACATTGAAAATTAGCCAGTATAACACGGCTAATGATGCGTTGGAAATGGAATTTTGTATCTCGTTTTGATCAAAGATCTGTTTGTTTGTTGAAACAATTTGATTAACTGCAATATTAAAAAAAAAATGATAGTGGAGTATTGATTCCATTTGATGACCATTTACGAATTGTGTAGACTGTAGCACACTGCACCAATTTGGCACAATGTAACCTTATTGTCACTAGTTCATCACGATTGGAGAATATCTTGATCCAGTGTGTATATGCGTTGATGTGCATAATTTAAGACTCAATATCAAAAAATGTATTCAGGAAGAAAAAAGTGTAACTACTTTTTTCTTCCTGAATACATTTTTTTGCTGTAATAAGACAGTTATGATGTAACTCTATATGTACGTATTATACCGATTTTCAAAGTAGGAAGCGTTTCGTATTACTTCGACGACTTTCAGAAAGCTTATGTCAAGCATTTCCGACATCTATAACGGTAGTTGAATGTCACTCTATCTAGGCCCGAAGGATCCAGTTCAAGGTTGTTCAACTTATTTTGAATGTGGGCAAAAAAATGGATTCAATGTCAATCGGTGGACTATCTAGTAAATAAAACCTATAGTTACTTTTTTGAACTAATTTCTGACAATATGCTTTCACAAAAAAATCGATTTTTGTAATTTCTAGATTATTTTTTGACTTAGTTTGAAATTCTGAAATCTGTTTTCAAAAGACTACCGCCAGTTGACCACTGTTGGCGGGCCATATTGTGGCCCGCGAGCCTGGGGCTAAGCAGCCTTGATAAAAATTAAATCTTAAAATCATTCACTAACCGTCAGATCACGGACAGACTAAACCACTGGAGTAAGAACTACTACTAAGGAAATGATTTTTGCAAATTCATCTCCGAAAAGGGCTAAGTAGGTGTAATAGGTGACGTAAAGGCCCCATCTGGATCAAGGGGAAGATCCCATAAGACACATGATGAGTTAGCTTATTTTTACTTTGACTTTTACAAAGTAAAAATAAACATCACAAGTGAATAATTCACTATAATAACAACTAAATTGCTACGCTAATTGTGCGATTCTAATTAGGGAAGCACTTAAGACCTCGCATAATGAACTAAGTCAAGTTCCTAATTAGGTTTCTAAGCTAATTATGACTAGTTGCAATTTTAACCAAAGAACGTTGCAGCCACTGACTTAAAAATGTTCTATTGGCTGTATAATTAAGACACAACCCCTGTAAAAAGGTCCAGAAGTCAGTTCTTTTATAATCAGATCACTTCTTAGAGACTAAACATGAATTTAACACTTACAGGCTTTTGTAGTATCGCCCCATAAGATTACGCTTGTGATTCGTGGGTCGTTAGCCTGAGGTGTACTTATAGCACACCCACATCTAGCCAGTTATGATTAGTTTCTTGGTTTCTTGTAATAGGGAGCGAGCCCTTTGCCGTTCTACCTAACCCCCCCCCCCCCACTGGGCACAAATCCAAAATTCTGTGCTATCACTGAGAAATTTCCGATTGACAAACCCAATAACACTCTTTCACGTTTTGGCTTTGACTTTGATAATACTTTGCTGACGCTTGCAACCACTAGACCAGGGATGGTGAACAAATGGCACGCAACACAATGTTTTGGGCACGCCACCGATCAAAATCGTTTTCATTTTAGTTCAAAATAACTAGGTTCACCATATTATATTCTACTAAGAAGTTATTATAAGAATTTATTATCGTAATATAAGTTATTTGTCATCTAATCTGCAACAACAGAAGTCTTTAGTTTGAATTAACTACACATAAACATTTATCAACATTTAGTGCAAAATATAGGTATATTTGGTAGTAAATAAAGATGTTTTATTTAGTTGAGTAAAAAATATGGCACGTTGATCCACAAAGGTTCGCCACCCCTGCACTAGACCAATGAGGTACCCAAGCAGCGTGGTACATCACTGTGGGTTCTGAATCCAACATTATTTTCACTAAACCATTCTGTTTTAAGCCTTCGCTGAACACTAGATATTTTGATCATACCTAAAGAAATAGAGACGTGTATTTTCTTTTTATTCATTCTCATACACAAAAAATACGTTGCAATGAAAGAAACTCATGTTTACTCGACGTGACAAAAAACCCCGCGTTTTTTCTCGAGTGATCATGATACAGTAAAATATCCTATACCAGCCCCATCCCTAGCAATTCAGACATATTGGCTCGCAAATACGATATGAGAAACGTGTTCCGTTATCACTCTTATTAGAAACCTTAGGCTCCGTTCACAAGCTATGCGTTTTACGGTGACTGCGATTTTTCAGTCGCTGTTGCAACACGTCTGTCGTTTGCGCATGTAAATTGTTGAAGCGATTACACACCAGTAAATAAAATATATGTAGGAAATTAAAAACAAAACGAATCTGCTCTAGACCACACGACTGAAGTAAAACTTAAACAAATGCCGAACAATCGTCTGTCAAATTAAAAAACGGAACTCTCTCTCTTTTTTTTTTCACTAACTTCAAATGCCGTTTGTCTCGTAACGTAATGCCTTCACCAGCTTAGACCCCGTAAAGAAGTTTTACTAAAAAAAATAACTCTGTGTGCAAAATCGGTGGATTTAAATTTCAACGTTCTTTATATTTTGTTTGGTTAATAATGACGTGAAATTATCAACATTGTATCCTAGTAAGTGAATATACGAGTTATTCCGTTAACATTCGGATCGTGGGCGTTGTAACGTGGGTAAGAGTTCAACTCATGTTTGATGGATGAGCAAGCCTTGTTACGTGCGATCATGTATTTGAACTTGGTCTTAGTTGATGGGATTAGCTGGGCTCCGGGACTGTTCGAAAGAGATACCGCGGTCCTGGAACACAAAGGGCAAGGAAGGAACGTGCATGGGTTTTAGTTAGTACAAGTCTGACACTCCCTTTCACTCCACCCAGAGCGGGAGAAGTCACTTGATAATTTACCATCCGAAAAAAAAAATGGTATTAGCTGAACAAAAATGTTCTAGTGCATTGCGAAACCGAAAACTACGCTGTCAATTTTTCGCAAAACAATTGTGATGAAAACAATATTACTGTTTACCAACAGCGTCAAAAAGTTCTTAAAACATCGTAGTTATATTTACAGACGCCAGCACGTCAAACCAAACGAAACTTACAAATTTTACCAATCAACCTTGATCCTAATGCTATAGCGATAAAGTTGAAAATCTTTTAAAGAAGATGTAGTAGTCAACGTCATTTTTGGAAAGTGTGCCACTAGACTTATTTCCTACGCATTTTGTTGCTTCAACTGATGTCAGAATTCAAGGGACGTCTCGCTAAATATTCCTTTGGGCAGAGTCGATTTGCATCTGTATTTCTGTCGGAAACAGTTTCTCGTTACTCTCAGATGGGTTTTGAGTTAAATCCAAACTGGAAATTATGGACAGAGAAATAAGATTGTGTCTCTGTTCATTATTCGTTAGGTTCAATTGATTCAAAGAATATATTGTTGAATGAAACTTAAAAGCAATGTTTTCATGGGATTTATATAGATAACCTTTCTCATGATAATGCTCGTTTCGCAGAATTATTCAATCAAATCAACACCTAAGAAATACTCTCATACGATAAATGCGAAGATCATTGTTTTTCCTAACCTTTTTTTACGGATGGGAAATCATCAAATGACCCCCCCTTCCGATCTGGGTTGGGTGGAAGGTAGTGTCGGGGACTATCTGAAGGATAGGGCCTTCTTACCCCAGTCGCAGCGGAGAGTGGAATCAGCGAGAGATTTCGTGCGGTGTTCCACAGGGATCGGTTCTGAGGCCGCCCTTGTCGAACATCGGTTATGACTGGGCGCCGCGCGCCGGCCTCCCTAACGGTGACTACGTTAGGGAGGTCAGCCCTAACCTAAAGGCGTCCTACCTTACCTACGTTTAACCGATTCTCAGGCCTTACTTTAAATACGACTGGTCGGGTGAATTACCGAAGATTGAATTGAATGGTGTGTGATTGGAGCGGCCTTTGTCCAGCAGTGGCCTGCATATTTTGACATTTTAGAGGGTGTAAAAAGAACCTAAGCCGAAAAGCATTTGTTCTCCCCGTCATTGCGATATTTTTTTTGTTCTAAACTAAAGGTTCTTGGGAACCTTTTAGTTACAGAGATATTCGGGGTCAAAGTTTTACAAGATTTTTTTAATGAATTTTTGTTTACTTGAGGCATCTTCTCGACCCCCGTACTATTCAATCCATCCATTAGCACAATGTTTTAAATGTGTTACATTGAGCCCTACCGTAAAACATGATTTTTCTCCCCAAAAAAAAGTCGTTTCTCAGCAATAATTTTTGCGTAAAGTTACTTAGTTTGATGTACATAATGCTTGGTTGATAGCTTCGTGAAGAGTCAGTTTACACCCAGTATAATAATAACCTTTAACTTACTCACCACTGACTTATCTCACATGTGTAGTACGTACTATCATATTATTATGATTATCAATTCCACTGAAATTAATTCTAAACCTAATTTCCTCTAAGTCAGCGAACACAATTCCAACTAATTTGAACTTAGCAGAATTTAGCTGTACGTAAAACGGGGTGAATAGGACTGCAGGGGTGAATCGAGACAAAATTTGAAAGGGATTTTAAAGTTGAATTGATATAATATGTTACCAAAAAGAACTCTTTTTTATTTACTTAGTTATACTTAATTATTTAGAGACTTTGTTGGTAATATATCATATCAATTCAACGTAAAAATCCCTTTTTAAGTTTGTCTCTATTCACCCCTGCAATCCTATTCACCCCGTTTTACCCGGTACAGCCAAAACTACATTAAGCTCAAGTCACGCGCCGTATGTTCTAAAAAAATCATAAACCTTTTGGCTTTCCCATAATCCGATAAAAAGAACATTGTATCTATAATCGGTCCCAACCATGTTTCCTTATAAAATGGGAGCTTTTAAAAACGATATTTCTTTCATTCAACCAATTTAAATTCTTCTATTTTTAGCACAATTGATGTACGAAATTAAATATCTCCCTTTTTTTCCTTATCTTCGATTTCCCCGTTTACTCTTGGTAAACGGTTCTTCGATATTTTTATTTCATTATTTTTTTAACTAGCTATTTATCCTGTACTTTTACTTTTTGTGATCGTCCATTTCTGTCTTAACTTCTTTTATTTAAAAAAAAATGTGGTTGATTTATTGATCTTTCTACAATCCTTACACTGTTCAATATATTAACGCTATCTAATGAGAATATCTTGATGGAAAAACCCAACATCACTTTGCTCGTATTTAATCATTTTATTCCAAGTCGTATCACTCACCCCAGTAAGTATAATTTACTTTAATTCATCATTATCATCATCTGCCTAGCCTTTTCTCAACTATGTTGTTGGGGTCGGCTTCCAGTCTAACCGACTGCAGCTAAATACCAGTATTTTACATGGAGCGACTGCCTATCTGACCTCCACAACCTAGTTAGTACTGAGTAATACGATACCCCTTGGTAAGACTGGTTGTCGGACTTTTTTGGGCCACTGACTACCTAACGACTGACAAAGATCTTCAAAGACAGCCGGGACCAACGGCTTAACGTGCTTTCCGAGGCACGGAGGAAACTCGGTATGTAATGGGTGGTCACCCATCCACAGACCAACTAGGCAAGCACGGCTTAACCTAAAGATTGACCCGAGCGGCTGTTATTATTTAGCCATGAGCTCCTCTTATATCATTTACTTTAATTATTTTCTATAAAATATTACGTACAAAAACTAATCTGCTAACACTAGCCAGTGGGACGCGCGACACAGTAATGGCGACACTTTGTCTCCGACATACGATGCGGCTGCACTTTGTCAGACCGCGTCAACGCATTTTTTATTACATAGTTTGCTTTTACGGGGATTGCTGGTGTATGTTCTGTGTGGATAATACTTGGGGTTTGTTGTGGTCAGTTATTCTTGTTATAGCTAACGTTGCTATATGGTTGAAGTGGTTCTTCAGTTCTTAAAGTGCTGTACTTTGTTCTATTTTATGATGGCCATTTATTAACTTCCTTGTTGAGTTGAATTTTAGCTACATAACATAATATCACGCCTGTAATTCTCGAAGGGTTATGCAAGGTGTACCTAATAGTACACCTACATTTTGCCAGTTATATTTAAATCCTATGTTATAGGGGGCGAGCCTGTTGCCATCAGCTGGGCACATATCCAGACTTCGGGACTGTTACTGAGAAATTCCATGTTGCCCGACTTGGGAATCGAACCCAGGATCTCTAATACTAGTTCAACGAGGTAGAAAAACGAGGAGTTTTTTCTATTGTGGTAATATTTCGAGTAGTGCATATTCATATCAAGAATGTAATATATTTCCGACCGCTATTTAGGAAATGTATAGATTTCCTAGGAAAACTGCATACTACAAAATATTTCCTAATTCCTTAATTTCCCATCCATTTTAGGAATTGTACACATTTCCTAGGAATTGTGTACAATGACGGATTACATACTTTTCCGTTAACACATACATATTAACTTCTATTAAGAAGACTATAAGATTGTAAGTCGCTTGAGTTTAAAGTTTCAACCAAAAGTGATTGAGCACCAACCGTGGTAAATGACATGAAAACTCCTGACAAACAAAAAAAAAACAAACTAAACACCTCCTAATCCAATAAATCTCTGAATTTCAAATAAAGAAAACCGTGAAGTCCCAAAACTTCTGAAAAACAAAATACCTTATTGTCTACATTTCATTTTAACAAGATATCCATAACAATTAAAGTAGGACCCGTCAAAAAGTTTTAATGACTGCTCAGATCCACTTTGGAAAAAAAATTGTTAGCAACGAAACAGCGATTGAATAGAAGCCGTCAAAGAAACAGCTACCTGCCCTTGCTTCTGTTTTCCGTTTAAATTCAGCTACGAATTCACTGGGCGACCAAAAATACTGAAAAAAGTCGTCAGCACTGAATTGTCTGGCTGTAACTATGTTGAGCTCACATCGCAGTTACGGAGGTTATGATGCTATACATCACCTACCTAACTAGGAAACTCGGTATGTAATGGGTGGTCACCCATCCACGGACCAACCTAGGCAAGTGCGGCTTAACCTGAATATCAACCCGAGCGGTTTCTGTTTATATTTAACCATGAGCTGCTCCTTTGTGCTGTACCTATAAAGTAAAGTCATTTAATTAAATAAGGCTAACAATTAGCACTTCTTGGACGTCAAAATTAACTGAGACGGTCTCCCAAAACGCTCTTCACCACACCCTAGTCTTCCAGTTTATGAGAAAAAGCAATGGACCAAACTTTCCAGCTACAGATCTGTCTGTTATACAGGATGTAAACGGACTCTTCACTAAGTCGTCAACCAAGCATTATGTACATCAAACTAAGTAACTTTACGCAAAAATTATTGCTGGGAGACGACTTTTTTTGTGGGGTGAAAAATAACGTTGTACGGTAGGACTCAATGTAACGCATTCAAAACATTATGCTGATGGATGGATTGAATAGTACGACGGTCGTGAAGGAGTCTTAAGTAAAAAAATACATTAAAAACATGTATTTAAAAATATTTCCGTAACTAGAAGGTTCCCAGGTATGGTCGGGGAGAACAAGTGCCTTTCGGCTTCGGCTACACCCTTTATTAGAAGTAGAAGTATATCTGACTATTAATTGCAGCTAAACAAAAGCCACCTGAAAAGTAGAACTAACATGGTCCATTTTGTAAAAAATATGTATCACATTATTTTGTCGGCTAGTGAATAACCAGCTTTATCCCACTTATCCTTGAACAATTTTTGGGCATACTTTTTTCTTACGTTTTATAATTACACCAACTTTCTGAGAAGCCGTGTTAATTTGATCGCGGAGGTCGGATTCCCTTTTCATTTTTTGCGGAAGTCCGATAAAGTACTTAAGGGCCCGAAACTAAAGTTTGGAGTTTTTGTATTGTACCTCCATTTTTCATACGTATTATGTTTTATGAAGTTCGTTGAAACTCTCATTTTCGTTCAAGGAGCGGTTTATTTGAGTCGTAAATCGCTCTCTAACTAGGACCAATGCGCTTTGACATAAACTTATTCTACTTTGACCATTAACCCTATTAGACCTTTTCAGCTATTAATCTTAAAGAGCCAGCCATTTCACCAGCACAAATATGATAATGGAGATTTAAGGATACGAATATCCATGTATAATGTAACACATAACATAAAGGTCATATGTACTGTTAATTTACGTAATAGCTCAATAAAAGGCCCTGTTGCCGCTAATAGGCTCTGTTTTGTATATGAAACAAATACCCAAAAGGGCAATAATTCATGCGGAGTGTTTTGCGTAATTCCAAAAATGTTGAGAATGACCGAACTTTGTGCGGTTTATCCGAAGCAGCGTTAAAATGATGCGGATAGTGTTTTAAATTGTTAATTCCAGTTTTGGAAACTTTTTGCTTGTTGATTGCTATTTGTTTATCTTTTTAGTGAGATTTCGCATCATTCCACAGATTACTGTGGATTGTTATACTTGAACTAGTAGTAGCTGTATTGTGCGTGTGCATTGATAAAACTATAATTTACTGCCGAAGGGAGGTATCGACTTGAACCTTAGTCTAGTTTATATTGAGAGTCTAGAAAATTGTGTATATTACTAATTGCATATCTAAAAAAAAATGCAAGTCATCGCTAGATAATATACGAAAAGCAAATTGATGTTGATGAAATGATAATAAACTATATTTTGATGCTTTTGACAACTGTATGCTGAACAAGTTCTTTGTTTGTTTAAAAAATATTTTTAATATTGAAAACAATACTGCCACCCAATTTATATTTCAAACACGTAATTCCCACAACTCAAGAGACAGTACATTCTTTTAAACTTCACAAAGAACAATCTCATCTAAAAAATAAAGGTCAAAGTTCTAAGTCGGTGCAAATGTTCCCTTTGTTGCTTTTGATAAAACAATGAAACTTGTTATGTTAGTACATTACACCCAAAGGACCACTAATTGTAAGATAGTGTTTTACTGCAAAAGATACTTATCATCTAGACTAGACAATACATTGTTTGGTACTTGCGAACAATAATTAGATAGCTACCAGTAGTGAAGGGTCATTTTTTGTAAGAGGTAAGCCGGAGTAAATAATCTCAAAATAATATATATTTATCTTTAATGTGATTATATTATTTGTCTATAGAATACTGACTGTGCCATTTTTCAAAGGGAAGCCGGATGGAACGAGTTCTATGGAACCTTCGCCACTGATAGCTACTAGTTAAAGTAATGTAACGTTTGTAGCAGCTACACTATAACTGACAAATGCTTGCCATACAGATTTTACCATACAGATATGAGTCGTCCTGTCCAGTCAGTGACTGGACAGGACGACTCATATCTGTATGGTTCTTTTTTCAAAAGACCACCTCACACTTTTTTTTTAGTATGCCTGAACTGACCCACTCCTGGGCAAAGGCCTCCCCCCATTTCTTCCACTTTTCCCGATGTTGCGCCTCTTCTTGCCAATTACCGAGAAAGCCATCCAAGGCGTCCCGCTGTCTTCTGCGCGGCCTGCCGCGACCCCGTCTAACTATCTCAGGGCTCCAGTTTTGTAATATTTGCCCACAGCTTTGCCGGCCATCCGGCAGACATGGCCTGCCCAGTCCCACTTGAGTTTAGCAGCTTTATAAGCTACGTCAGCAATTTGAGTTTTAGAGTGCAGTGTGGTGTTCCTAATTCGATCAGTAAGTTTAACGTTGAGAATGCTGCGCTCCATTGCCCGTTGGCAAACCTTGCATATAGACCCATCTCACACTATTACGTGCAAAAACAAGAGAACAGACTCAAACGCAAGTTGGTGCGTTGCTTACAACTGAGCATTGTCCTTGTAAAGTTCGCAATGAATCGGTTAGTTTTCCGTTTAATTTAACTGAGCATTGTTTTCGAAGCATTTTGTTACGTCACGAAGTTTGGGCCAAAGGACTGTCTGCCAACTTCACGTAGTTTCCAGTTATCTTCTCTTAGGTTTTGGCTTCGTTTTTGTCGGTAATTATTAGGTTTTTAAAGTCAGTTTTATGAAAAATAACATTCAAATCAAATCAAATCCATTTATTTGCCAGAATGTAGGTATGCTAGAGGCTTTGGAATGTTGGCAAAGAATGAGTGACAGAGCGAGATCACAAAACAATTTTTTTTTTAAATGCATAACAGGTATACTGTCAGATCTATGCGAAAGGGTAACAAAACAAAATTAGGACTGGAATACTGATTAGCTAAAATACCTAATAATTATGCAACTCCCAACTTTTTGTTTTTTTTTTGTTTTTTAATCTTGCAAAGAATGCTTGTACAACACTCAAGCAACTGTACTGTATAAGTAAATCCCACCACTCACTTCAAATAGAACAGCAAATAGACGTACATTGGCATCGAAATTTAAAATACTTATTCCGTAAACGTCTCTCGAAACTTAGTTGGCAAGTTGAGATAACTCGAGTGCTGAGTGAGTATCCATCTATCTGTGTGCGTCAATCGCGTGTGGAAAGTGAAAAGTTTCCACGTGATAAAGTGAACGTGAGTTGAAGTTGTGAAGTCAGAATAGTACTGTGACTGTTGGATGTGCTATGCAAGTTTTTTGAAGTTTACCTTCTACCTTTTTATTGCAGCTTTTTTTGAAGTGAAAACTTCTTTAGCGGCGTTGTGCACTTTTTGGGATGGGTAAAAACTGTTAAACTTGCGTCGATCGTCAGATTTAATCGGCGGCGCAGAGCGCTTGCGCGAGTGTGCGTGTAGTTTAAGCTGGCAGCGACATCTTTCGTTTTGCAGAAAGCTATTGAAATTTCTGATATTTGAGCTAGATGGCGTTATTTCATTTTTTCACTGCTGCCGGCAGTCCCGGAGTGCAACCCTTTGTTTTTTTTTAACCATGATGACTTACTTATATGATGTGTGTTACCAACTTCTTAGTATGAGAGGTGTTGTGTTTCCTTGGTTTTCTAATGTCATGCCAAATCATGTATAAAACTGTGACTAAATGGCGTCCAAAGACTGGAAATAAATCGCTGGTCGTCCGGCGATGAGATGGGCAAACGCTTTTGATATCATTGCGGGTAAAATCTTGATGTGCTTATCAGACAAACTTGGAAATGTCTTGGTCTTGTGTAGTCGTGTTCTGCTGATCATTTAAAGCATGGATGGATCGTTGATATTCCTAAAAAAAACAATACATTTTGATCATCATTCCGGGTCTCAGCAGAAGAATCATGTAAGGCATTATGTCCACCCACATTGTATGTTGGTTATGAAAATGATACAGGAAACAAACAAACAAGCAATGTACTTCGGTGTGCCCAAGAGCACCATCAGCTCATTCCACCATCTCTCTATTTCCATTGGGAGTACAGACGTACCAACTGCGAAATATCATCCATACCTTGATAATCCACACATTCGCGCGAAGCGCTTTGCTACATCTGTTATTATGCACACAACCAAGGAGTGGAATTCCCTACCTGCGTCGAGTTTATTTAACCCGAATTTATTATATATATTTAAGTAGCGTGTTAATTGACTTCTTTTGGATTAGCTTCTTTCATCATTGACCTCATCTCTGGTCAAGAGCAGGCCCATTTACTATTAAAAAATATATATACCACATCCAAATATTCCTCTTCAAACACCACAGGCGGTATCACTCTTAGCGTTCTGAATTTTTAAGAAGCCCAGTTCACCGATGCTTTCAACGAGTTCCTCAAGAAGAAACCTTCACTAACTTACCACGATTTACATAACACGCGTAATGCAGACACCAACTTTGGGTTTCTTTCGACTGTTGGTTTACTTTCAGTGTGGAAAGTGCTGCTTTTTGGGATAAAGTTTCCAAGGTGTTTTATTAAAGGACTGTTAAGATTTTCGGATAAAGTTTGTATCTCGGAGAATTTTATGGCGTAAAATTAGTAAATACTTTGAAGAATTATTAATAGGTAATACATACATAAATACTTGGAAAATCACTTAATCATCATCATTTGCCAAGGTTTTTCCCAAATTAGTGGTCCAGTTTAACCGGATGCAGCTGAATACCAGTATTTTACATGGAGCGGTGACCTATCTGACCTCCACAACTCAGTTAGTACTGGGTAAAACGATACCCCTTGTTAAGACTGGTTTTTAGACATTCGGAAACTTGCCTAATATCCATGAATGTTGTTTCTATGAACTTAATTAGGTTCGATTATTATGGAAAAAAAAAACTTTGGGTATTTGGCATCTACGTGTTCTAAAACCTGTTTTATTCATCGATTAAAACTGCAAATGCGCCTAGCAACCTTTAAGTTATAGATTCTCCTAATTAACTCCATGCTAATTTTTGCAATTGTTTTCGTCTACAGTACTTCCTAACCAAACAACAGCATCATTACTATTGCAGCTTCAAATTAGTGAACAGTAGCAGACACAAAGCGAGTCATCTTGTTATGGGGTAATAAACCACGCAGACTGTCTAAGGGTGCTTTTAAAGGGCTGTGGGTCGACTGTTCAAAAGAGATACCGCGGCCCTGGAACACAAAGGGCAAGGAAGGAACATAGATGGGTTTTAGTCAGTACAAGTCTGACACTCCCTTCCGCTCTGCCCAAACGGTGGGAGCGGGAAAAGTCATTTGATGACTACCCATCCGAATGCTTTTCGGTGGAAAAGTACCCTATGTTACGAATGCGTTTGATATCCAACAATCATATTCATTGGTGCACATTGCTTGCTTAGAACTGGTGGAAACAAATTCAACTAAGATATGTTTTTTATATGGAAGGATGCGTGTTATGGAAGGTCGCGAGTGGTGTAGCTATTTATGTCACGGTATGGCACGGCAAGACGGGTGAGCGCCTCTTTCCTCACCGCACCGCCCCGCTTCACAACTATCGATACATTGCATAGCTCGAGCTGCGCATCTTCCTCGCGATACTTTGCGGCGGCGCATCTTCATAGCACATCTTACTCGCACCGCTACATAGCTTAGTATCAGTGGAAACGGTCAATGGTTTCACAGCATAGCTATTACATCCTTGCAGCATAGCTGCATACTACATCTCTAGTGGAAAAACCGCCTTACGGTCTTGCGATCTGTTTCTGATGTTAGGTATACGTTGCAGAGTAATTAGGATATCTAGCTATTATTTTTTGATAATACTGGGATAGGATTTTTGCGAACAAAAAAAGACGTGTTCTCTTTGATTAGCCAATAAGCATTTGTAGCGGCACTATAAAAAGTACTAAGCAACATAGAACAAATAGTACTACAGCGCCATCTATGATGGAGCGGACGAACTAAACAACAAAATCCTAGATCACGCAAGTAAAGTTATCTGCAACTTAAGATTATATAGAAGAACTCGACACCTACTTTCGGGCAGTAGCCCACCAGACACAACATCCGTCTGGTTGGAGGATCCTCCCTTTTCTATGGGGGATGAAGGATTTTACACACTGTTCTTCAAACCCAACCAGTCAAGTTTAAAATTGTCGTAAAACATACTGGCCATAGTGGCCATACGGAAATCTTTCTTAGTTTCCAGTTATCTAGTCCTGTGCAAAAATCCTAAGCATTTCGCGAAAAGACGATCTTTCCCATTATACCTTATGTAATAGAATGTATATAATTATATTAGAAGAGCTTTCCCAGGCTGTTTATGTCGCAGGACACATAACATTACAGCCTAGGAAAGAAGTTTTATGCAATTTCATCTGCAAGGATATCTTATTGCCAAATTCATCAAGATGTGCTGGACAAGGGTGCTATAAATTCTATTAAGTCTATAAATTTTCAGGAAACTGACATGTCCTTCTCGCATGCAGGTTTATGCCAAATGCTCACAATGTATGCAATTACCTACTGTTATGGTACTTACCTTGGATCGACGACCTTGTTAAAACTGCAGGAAGTCGCTGGATGCAGGATGCTGGTGGCATTGGACCGGACACGTTGGAAATCTATAGGGGAGGCCTATGTTCAGCAGTGGACAGCAACGGGCTGATATGTTGATGATAATGATGAGAGATATAGTTCTTACGTATTTTATTGAAGTTAATCATTTAAAATCTTAAATTCCCTGAAAGACTTAACACATAATCTAAGTCGCTGGGGTACAAGCATCGACTTTACACAAGAGATCGCTATGGCCACTAAATAAGGATTTTTTAAATTCTCCGCAAAGGGGCGAATAGGAGTTCAAACCCTATTTTTTTAAATTTAATTATTAATAATACTCTTTTTTTTTTTTGATTAGACTATTCTGTCCCACTTCTGGACAAAGGCGTCCCCCATTCTCTTCCAACTCTCCCGGTGTTTTGCCTCCTCTGTCCAATCAGTTAGGAAAGGGTCTAAATCGTCACGCCAGCGTTTCTTGGGCCTGCCTCGGTGACGACGACCGACTTCAGGCACCCACTGTGTAGCGATTTTGGCCCACCTGTCCTGACCCATCCTGAAAATGTGACCCGCCCGTCGGCGATGCCTGTCTTGGTGCTTATTGTGGTGCTGCGTATTCGATCTGTGATTTTGATGCATAAAATGCTACGCTCCATCGCTCTTTGGCAAACCTTGAGTTTGGTCTTCTGAGCCTCCGTCAAGGACCAAGTCTGGGCGCCATAGGTAAGGATAGGCAGGATACAAATGTCGACGAGCTTACGCTTAAGTGAAATAGGAAGGTCGCCCTTCATAAGCGCTTTCATGGACCAGTAGCTTCTCCAGGCATTTTCAACTCGACGGTCGATCTCTTTGTTCTGCCTGTTGTTGAAGGAAACTAGCTGGTCTAGGTAGATATATTCGTCGACATAGTGTATTTCCTGCCCATCGACCTCGACCCTATATTTAGCGGCATTGCTCATGACTTTAGTCTTTGACTGATTCATCGTCAGTCCAACTTCAAGGATTTTATACTTTAATTATTAATTTAATTTTGGTTTAGCTCTAATGAAAAATCGTTATTAGTGCTAAACCAAATGAGCATCTCATTGACTTTAGTTCAAGAGTTGGTAGCCTCAACATTTCACCTACCATTTCATCTTGTTTAGGTAGCTCCGTTTGATCAAACTTAGCTAGTTATGCATCTCGATGAATCTTATCAAAGTTCAACTATACACCCCACTCTACATGTACCAGGGTGGCAAGAACCGATGGAGTGTCACAAATGAAAGCGGTCAAGCGTCGTTGCTTCCGCCACAAGTCTAGAGATAACGACCAACATGGCGAAAACAATGGAACGTTTTCAACAAATTCTCAACCAAACTTGGTGAGAAATTACGTTTGCTTCGGTAAATTGATGGTGGATTCTAATTAAATTAACTGAATTATGTTTAAGTGTTTCAACATAGAATCTGGGCGACCGAGCTCTTCTCGGGTGTAAATAGAGAAAATTAATTTTCCCAGTTATGAGATCTAGCTCGATCGATTTTTCGTCCGAATGACTCCCATATTGTAACTTTCACCGAAATCGTTCGGGCCGTTTTCGAAAACGTGATTATAAACATTGTTCATTTAATAGTATAGAATCATAATCATCATCATTTCAGCCGAAACACGTCCACTGTTGGACATAGGCTTCCCCCAAGTGTCGCCACATTGGCCGGTCCCGTGCGACTTGCATTCAGCGGATCCCCGCAAACTTCACCAGGTCATCGGTCCACCTAGTGGGAGGCCTTCCAACGCAATGTCCTCATTTCTGATTTGATCACGCAAGGAAACTCCGAGCATAGCCCTCTCCATAGTTTAGGATATTTGCTTGTAATTTTTTTCAGATTAACAAGTTAGCGTACAAATCGAGGGTCTTGACGCAAAAACTCCGATCTGAACGTCATGCTTAAAACAGAGATCGATTCTCAAAAGGTTAGATTCGTACTACGTTCGATTTTCAAAAGATCAAGTTTTCTTGTATTGCTTTATTGTTTCTAGTTGCGTTCAAGTTTCCCATTTGTCTTTTGCGAATGAGACATGCTGCGAAAGCGACATTATGAGAAAGAGACATTTTACGAGCAGTAGACATTTTTCGAAAGAGACGTGAACGACAAATGCTAATTTGGTGTTTAATAATTATAATTTGCTATTTGGTTTTGATAAAAAGTTTTTGTATTACCAAATCTAAACGTCTAACACCTAAATAATAAAGAAAAAAAAATCCAAGGCAACTACAAAATTGAACAAAAAAATGTTATAGATACCTTTACATTCTCTGATCACCCTCAATCCGTAATGACCCAGAACGGTGAAAAATGCCTCCTTTCTTTTATCTTTTAT
This sequence comes from Lycophotia porphyrea, assembly GCA_950005105.1. NCBI lineage: Eukaryota > Metazoa > Arthropoda > Insecta > Lepidoptera > Noctuidae > Lycophotia > Lycophotia porphyrea. Next base: position 3,233,660 of record OX465392.1, read on the forward strand.
GCCATCCTCCTCTGACCCAACCTTTGATAGATAGCTCCAGAGTCTAGATGAATAAATAGCAGCCAGTAATAGTGAAATGATACATTTCTGCCTGAGTATCGAACTGATCTGAATAGTGAATGGGACCCACTTCGATTGCTACGGATCCGGCTTTGAAGCATGATTTGTGGATCCTATTGATTGTTTGCAAAAGTGACTGCATGGTATAGATTATCTGATGAAGTATTGCTAAGATATGGATATTTATTTGTTGAAGAATGCACATACATAAACTCACGCTTTTTTCCATGGTGGTAAGCAGAAACCACAGAAGAATATTAGAAGATAAAACTTATATTTTGCTTTTTGACAACGTAGTTCGGTGTTTGCAGGTTTTAAATAATATGTTAAAGCGTTTAAATATTTGCTCAAGGTGCTGTGTTTATTTACATAACATTGGTACTTACTAATAATTTACTGAATGAAGATTTTGTGAAGGATGATATGGCTAGAAAGGAGGTACTAAGAAAACGAACAACAAAGATGTATGGAACAAGAAGACATGCGCGCCCAAACACGCTGAAGACACGCTAAGTCCAAATAAATGGGGATAAGAGGAGAAGACTGCCTCGTTGGTCAAGTGGTCGCAAGCGCGACTGCTAAGTATGAGGTCCTGGGTTCGATTCCCAGGTGGGGCAAAGAGCTATTGGGGATATCAGGAATTTCTCAGTAGCAGCCACGCAGTCTGGATTTGTGCCCGGTTGATGGCCATAGGCTCGCCCCCTATTACATGGGACTTAAACATAACTGAAGAAATGTGGGTGTACTATTAGGTACACCTCTGCCTAACCCTTCGGGATTACAAGCGTGATGTTATGTTTATGTAAGAGGAGAAGAATGATGAAGACGATGATTTACTGATGACACCCAGCTGTGTTTTTCTCGCTCTAAATTTGTCATCGCCACTAATAATGGCTTACATCTCCCTACTCTCAATAATAATCTTTACCCCTGTTCGATTTAATCCCTATCAATTATGTCGTTTTAAATCAAAAAAGTCCACATCTCCGTATCGTTATTACTTTCAACAATAGAAAAGGCTTCAACGACTTCTTAAGAATCGAATACGAATTACTTTCCAATACAGTCCTTTGTTTTAAATTGAAAATTCCTGACAACGATGGGAAGAAGTAAGTGGAAGCTCAAACGGCCGACTGACTCTTATAATTGATAACACTCGAAAACCCGTCAATAGCGAGATTTATTTCGACGTTAATTGTATTAATGGTGATTTAAATTTGTCGTTTTTGTGCCTTTTGTCTTCAGTTGTATTGTAATTAAATAGTTGGGATTTATTCTTTGTTGGACTGTTTTCGAATATAACATTTATGCGTCTATTTCAGTCTATAAAAATGGCCAACATTGTGTATACTGTATACACCTCTGCCTAACTCTTCGGAAAAATACAGGCGTGATGTTTTGTTATTTAAATCGAGCGTGAAAAATTGTGTCGAGGAAAGTGTTACCTGGAATGGTAATACCTGTAGAAATTTCTATATTTATACAACATCTGAACCTTTGTTGACAGTCTGATATAAAAAATAACATAAACTCACCCGCCCATGTATAAAGTTAGTGAAATAAAACCCCTGTCAAACAAAGTTTTTAAATCAATATCAGCAAATAATAATTACAGCAACTAACTCGTCCCTTATAGCGCCTAATATTAATATGTCCCTACAGAACATCTATTTCTGAAACGAGGTCAGACCTCCGTGGCAGTCGCCAACCCTGAAACAAACAGGAGTCCGAGGAAATCCGAACATCTGCGAACGGTCACGAATTGATGGACTTTATTTGCCGAAATCAGTTTCGTAGTTTAGTTGCGAAGACGTTTATTTATATCTAAGATGTCGAACCGATTTGCTTATATATTTTCAGTTTGATAATTCTAGTTCTATAATTGTATATTCGAGAATTTGAAATTTATGAATTTAAAAATGATTTAAAAAAACTTGCCAAGTGCGAGTCGAGTGCACGAAGGGTTCCGTACCATAAACCGTAAAAAACACGTTTCTTGTATGGGGGCTCCCATACAAGAAACGTGTTTTTAAAGATTAAATAATTTATATTTTTATTATTTGTTGTTATAGCGGCAACAGAAATACATCATCTGTGAAAATTTCAAATGTCGAGCTATCACGCTGCATTAGATACAGCCTGGTGACAGACAGACGGACGGACAGACAGCGAAGTCTTAGTATTAGGGTCCCGTTTTTACCCTTTGAGTACGGAACCCTAAAAAAGTTATTAATGAACATGACTTCTATTTATTAGCACTATTCTCCTCTAAAAACTCCTCTGTTTAACCTTGTCCTCTGAATTACTAGGTCAGCCACCATCGATGTGCTTCTAAAAATTACTATCTTAGAAACTATACATATATTTTCAATGTAAGATTCTGTAAAATACAACCCAGCATGGTTGTTATTTTACAGCGTCTATATTTGTGTAATAATTATATTCCAGCAGTAAGCTTTTAAAATAATTATGACGCCAAGAAGTAATTATTCTAATGTAATAACTTGGTACGTTGAAGATTTAGTTAAGTATGACTAATTTATAACTCGTCCTATAATATATAGATCATTAAAATTTATCTTAAATTATCATTTGTTTTTTTTTACGGATGGGAAATCATCAAAAGACTTCTCCCGCTCCGGGCAGAGCGGAAGGGAGTGTCAGACTTGTATTGACTACAACCAATCCATGTTCCTTCCTTGCCCTTTGTGTTCCAGGGCCGCGGTATCTCTTTCGAACAGTCCTGCAGCCCTGGCAGGCATCGACCCTTGCGGGCCCGTCTCTGTTTGCTAACATTTCTTTGAGGCGCGCGTGGTACACGAACGCGCCGTCTACATGGCCTGTCGTCAAAAGACGAACAGACGGCGAACAAAATTATCATCAAATAATATTTTACAAGTAGTTTGGCAGTATTTATAACTAATAAATGGATGTAGCCACTGCAACCGAACTAGGCAATGCCTGTATTTCGGTTTACAGTGCCTTTTCCCTGGCTATTTTAGCAATAGAGTACCAAAAAAAGAAAAATAGTTAACTATAGACACTAAATCATCATGTTCACAATCATCATCATTATGCTGCTCTTATCTCTGTGGTGGTCATCGCCACACCAGTATTTACTCATAATTTAAACCTTTTATATCCAAAATGTAAACACTGCGCAAATTCACAACAGAACTGTCAAAATACAAGCAAACGACAAATGACCACAGACAACAAATAAGAAACACGGTTATTGTCTTTGAAATAAAAAAAACTAACTTTTATTAACAGAAATATATATACACATTTATTTAATTGCTTTATTTAAATTACACATAATATCTATTTACAAATTTAACTATATATAAAAATATTTACACTTCACAGTATAATCATTATTCCATTGTAACGTACTGGCCGCTAGTTAGCCGAGCGCGCCTTCGGGAGCCTTCGGGCGACCTCGGCAATCGTCGGAGCATATGACTTGCTATTTAAAAGTAGAATACACATGTCTTTGCGCTCAGTACCCGTGTCGGCTTTCTAGCATCTTCTAAACAGTACACTTCAAAAAACTCTCAGAAAATTCTAGACTTGTTAAGAAGTGTAAGGTTATCTGAAAATATAAATTATAATCACGATACGTATTTCAATCACTCCGTCTCTTGTACACTTCATCTCAATGTATTAAGGGTCGGCGCAGCATGTCTTGTTCTTCCATACTTCTCTACATTTATTAGTAATAAAATCTAACCGCTCCGAGGGTGCCGACAGAAGTAAAAACTTTTTTTTTTCAAGTTTCGTGATTATTTTTAGAAAATATTTTTGCATAAGGCTTTTACTTATACATTTTACTATACACTGTATTTTTTGGGCTTGTAATATGTAGCAATACGGCTAACTCTGCAACGAAAAAGGTCGATTGACGGTGTCGCGAGTTCAATTGTTTTCCCCATTTCAAAAATGCCCAACGCGCCTTAAGACATTTTCACTTCAAAAATACTGAAAACCCTAAAACAAGACTATCGAAGCAGAAACATTATATATCTAACAAATATTTAACCAAACTATTCTCAAAGTAAAACCCTCTAACCTAGATTCGTCCTCTAACCCCAAATCCCAGAACCTCATTAATGTAGAATTTCCTCTTGCACTCCGTAATTAGAAATTAAAGTGGAGCGGGGACTCAAAGATTCGATTTATCTAAATGCACTCAGGTGTCCACGTGCCGGATTAGGCGAGGTACACAGAAGGTTCACTGGTTTGGTCGGATTTAGTTTTAGCCATATTTTATGTCCTTAAGGCAAAGAATTTTCATCATCATCATCATCATCATTTCAGCCGAAAGACGTCCACTGCTGGACATAGACCTCCCCCAAGTGTCGCCACATTGACCAGTCCCGTGCGACTCGCATCCAGCGGATCTCCGCAACCTTCACCAGGTCATCGGTCCACCTAGTGGGAGGCCTTCCAACGCAACGTCTTCCGGTTCGCGGTCGCCATTCCAAAACTTCTCGGCCCCATCGGCCATCAGTTCTGCGAGCATTGTGCCCTGCCCACTGCCACTTAAGTTTGGCAATTCTTCGGGCTACGTCGGTAACATACATTACCATAAAACCAGTAAGAAGTTGTTGGCTGTAGCCAAGACCTTTGAGAAAGTTTTTTTTTCTAAGGTTTCCTATCAGTGCGTCCTGCCTGTTCTGATTTACAGGACCGAAACGTGGACACTCACGTTACGATTGGTCATAAATTCAAAGTCGTCTCAGTGAGCAATAGAACGGGATTTTTTTTTATCAGCCATTTCTGTCCCACTGCTGGGCAAAGGCCTCCCTTCCCTCCTTCTACTTATCTGTATCCTGTGCTATTATATGCCAATCCTTGTGGAAAGAGTCCAGTTCGGCACGCCATCTCCTTCTGGGCCTGCCGCGTAAGGGACTACGCACACTTATTCAGCTCTATTCAGCTTATGCCCATAGAAAACAACGATTTTGTATGGAGACGCGTACGCATCCGTTCAGCTTTCCGCTGCGTACGCGTCTCCATACAAAATTGTTGTTGTGCGTAGTCCCTTAGACGACGGGTTAGAATTCAATAAACATTCTCAATTCAATAATTCGTCATAACAAGCTTCAGAAGTTCCTTACATCGCGATTATGAACATTCTCACTTAAATAAGTTGTCATAGCGTACCTTTTAATCACGCAAATCGATTTTTTAAAGTTTATAAATACAGTACATTGGTATTTTAAACTTCGAAGTTCAGTGTAACAATTCATTTTTCAAGTTGAGAGTGAACTGATATCATTATGCATTTCCCGATTTCAGAGCTTCATAGTCCCAAAGTAAAAGTTGATATTTTTATGAGTGCAATACCCCTTTAGAGTATGACCTTCGTGTAATATAAACTGTCACAGTGTATACTAGGCCTGATTCGATGCTCAAAGGATCTTACCTGAGAGCATTGCGGATATTCATTATCATCTGCTAAGCCTTTTCCCAAATATGTTTGGGTCGGCTTCCAGTCTAACCGGATGCAGCACGATGTAGCCGGATGTATTTCACATGGAGCGACTGCCTATCTGACCTCCACAACCCAGTTAGTACTGGGTAATACGATACCCCTTGGTAAGACTGGTTGTCAGACCTTTAAGCCACTGACTACCTAACAACTGTCAAAGATCTACAAATGACAGCCGGGACCAACGGCTTAGCGTGCTTTCCGAGGCACGGAGGAAACTTGGTATTTAATGGGTGGTCACCCATCCACAGACTAACCTAGGCAAGCACGGCTTAACCTAAAGATCGACCCGAGCCGATGTTATTACTTAGCCACGAGCTCCTTCCATTGCGGTTATTCATATAACAACAATCATAATGTAATAGATGGTCACCCATCCACGGACAAAGACTACAAAGGTACAGTCAACAAAATAGATACGTATCCATGGTCGTTAGATATAGTTGCAGTTTTGTTAGAAACTGTTGAAGATGCGCTTCAAATGAAATAGAATGAATTTAACGAATTGTTTATTTTTCTTCATTTAATTTTAATATCATTCGAAAACATCGATCGGTTTTTAAGAAAAAATCAATTATATCTTTCGACTCTGGTTACTTATTACCTGATTACTTATACTATTTTGTTGTCTGTACATACAACACTCCATTCACTACTTAGGCCGCTGCCTCGAATCTTGCGGGCAGCGGGGCGGCGGCGCCGGCGGCGCGGGCGGTCGCCGCTTGACTGGAGTGCACCGCTCGTTGCCCGCTCCCGCGCCGCTGTTTTCGAGAACCGGTCCTTTTAAATGTACGCATAAGATCCTGCCGCTCCCGCGCCGCCGCCGCCGCCGCCCCGCTACCCGCAAGATTCGAGGCAGAGGCCTTACATCCAACGCCAAACCAAGAATTCCTTTAAAAGCCACACTTATCTGCCACACAAACCCGCGGCTAAATCTATCCTCCTGATAGGTTAAAAGCATTCTATTCTCAGAAAATGTATCCGACTAAACCCTAATACCTTAGTGCCAGCGGCCTGGAATAATTATTACTAGTCTAGGAGAACGTTTACCCTAATTAAAACCCATTCTTAGGTGTTTGAGGAAGGTTTATTTAAAGACCTCCCGTTTTCTTAGGCTAAAAGGCTTACAATATAGCAAGTATTTCTATAGCTATTGTGTCATGGAGCTGCAGAGTAAAGTAATTAAGTAGGTGTGCTTGGCAGTTAAGAGTAACATTTTAAGACCAACTTATCCTTTGAAGACTGCCTCTTTAGTCTAGTGGTCGCAAACGCGACTAATGAGCATTCCTGGGTTCGATTTCCGGGTCGGGAAAAGTGTTATTGGGTTTTTCCATGAGAAATCCCTCAGTAGCATTTATGGAGTCTGGATTTGTGCCCGGTTGCTGGCAATAGGCTCGCCCCTTATTACATGGAATTAAACATAAGTAGCTAAATGTCGGTGTACTGTTAGGTACACCTCTGCCTAACACTTCGGGGATTACAGGCGTTATGTTATGTTATATATACTTTAAAGACACTAAGCCTTGATTTTAATTTAATGAAAATTCTCTCATTAGCTTAATTACATGAGTAGATTAATACTTAACGGTTCATATTCATCAGACATTTTGTGGGACTGTAAATAATTGATATCAGCAAATTTGATTTTCCGATTTTATACTCTACTGATTCGAAAAAAATATTTTGTTGCTCTTTCCCTCTCTCTTCTTCAACCCGTGGCCACCCAATGCTGAGTGTAGGTCTCTTCCAAATCTCTCCACTTTTGGCGGTTTTGTGACATGTCTATCCAGTTTCTTCCGGCCACTTCAATGAGATCGTCTGTCCACCAAGTCGGTTGTCTTCCCACATTCCTCCGTCCCGTCCGTGGTCTCCACTCCAGCATTTTGTTGCTGATTGTACCTAATTATGTTTAACTTTGATCAAGAAAAGAAAAAGTCATGTCTAATTCAATTGTCCAAGACACATCAATAAAATTGTCCAAACTCGTAGAACCGAAAGAAACCCAGACAATTTCGCCAGTCATAGAAAACGCAAAAACATGAGACCAATCAAATTAGGGACCCCAAAACTACTGAAGCAACAAACTAGGGTCTGTACCGAGCAACAATCCTGGGGTCCTAACTGAAGCCACGAGTAGCTCGCCGGTAATATAAAACAGCCAGTAATGGCCACTAAAACATTTCTAATGACCACGATGTCCCGAAACTGTCTCCAGGGACAGAAGTTCCACGTAAAATATTTATGATTTTTACCCGTTCCTAGCATGTTTTTGTTGGCGTATTTTATTTATATTACTTCCTTTCTCTGACTTTGAAATACGGGCGCGAAAAAATTTGTGATATTCAATTGGGCGCAATTGTTTTAGTGTGTAGTGTGGGTATTTATTTTGTTCTGTTAATATGGTTTATAAATACAAAAAATACAATATTACAAGGATTAACGGTTTCAGGAGCAGAATAAAATTCGAAAAAATGGAAAACATGTTATGTGACGAATTCCAGAATAAATAATAGACTTGAATAATGTAAATAAATGAGCAAAAAGTATTTGGAAATATTTTTTTATAAACTAGAAACATGGATTGAAATGTTAACTTCAAAAATATGATTTATTTTGTTTAGCATGATAATTCTCATTTTGATTTTCCTAAAAAACGTATAACCAGTGATCGGATAATCGGATGGATATTTACCTAAAGTTCATTTTTGGTTAGGAAATTATGGAAGCGGCTTCTTAAAACATATTTTTTAAAATATAAATCCCGGGATTCCAGAAAACTATAGGTTGGTAGTAGGTGTTAGTTTATTGCACATAAGTACTCAGACTCAGTTGAGCGCGGGAGTTTGTTAGTGATGTTGTTGTACGTTAATAATCATAAAGAGGTTGAATGGTTTTCTTTGTACTTCTTATTTATTATTCATTTGAGATAAATGTTTTGAAAATTGAAGAAAAATTAAGAGGAAGTTATTATTTCTAGAGTTTTTTTTTTAATATAAAAGTTAAAATAAGTAAATATACCTTTACCCGATTTGATTATATAGTAAATAAACTAAATTTGTCGATTCCGTATTCCCGGATTTTTTTCGATACAAAAGTGCATTCCATAATAGCCAACACCTACACTTTAGGTAAATATTCATCCGATTATCCAATCACTGCTTATAACACATTAAAAATAAATCTTTTAAAACTTTCACGGTTTACAACTAAACTTATATTATCACATACGGGATGGCGGATCCGTGGCGCTTGCAACGGCGTCTAAATATCGGGAACTCAAAATAAATAATAATCACTCAAAAATACCAAATAGCGCCTAAATACTCGCAGCACGAATAATTTGGATATAGCGCTCGTCAAGTGCTGCTACGGCAAAGCTCGCTTCGCTTGCTCGGCTCACGCGTGATTGGTCAATGGCTACGCAAGTGCACTCCGATTAAATGGGTTGGAACTACCCATTTGATCGGAGTGCACTTGCGTAGTCACTGCGACCATCTTGAGATAAGGCTAGAAAGTTAAAACGATCATACAAATGCGATTCTCATTCCATTATCCTGCCCTTATCCCATGTTACTTGGGGTCGGCGCAACACGTTTTTATCTTTCATTCTTCTCTGTCAATCGTCACTCTATGATTTACCATTTAAAGGCAATTCCCATTTGAAACCCAAAAAGTATAGACAGGATCAATTAAATATTTTCTACTCTACTAAAAGCATCAAGAACTATAATATAATAACATATCGCGATACATTCTGTTACAAGATTTCAGTATCATAAAGTGAAACGTTTTATAGACCATCAGAGAGCGACTGTGGACCTTGGCTCGAATTATACAGATTTACACAGCGTTCCTTCAAGAATTGTTAGCTCCGTGCCTTTGGGCTGGATTTGTATTGCCTTACGCGGACAATGTAATAAAAATGTAAGGCTGGATACAGACGTAGACTGAACTCGTATTAAATAATACCTGTCTACTCTCTAACTTATACCAAAATAATCATTGTCTTTGGCCGACGGAATGAAAATGATAATTTCTTGTTATTAACCAACTAAACCGATGGAAAAACCGGTGGACCGATGACCAGGTGAAGGTTTCGAGGATCCGTTGGATGCGAGTGGCACGGGACCGGTCAATGTGGCGACACTTTGGGGAGGCCTATGTCCACCAGTGGACGTCTTTTGGCTGAAATTATGAAATGATAATGATGAACCAACTATAGACATTCATATATTTACGGGTGATAGACGGGGAAAGGCGAAGAAAATCGTAATCCAATACTTGTCAATACTTATTGTTAGTAACAAGTCGCTCTGTACAATGTCATACTCCCGCTTGTCAGAAAGCATTTGCGTGTCAAAATCGAAAATGTTCGGGATCAAAATTTTTATATGAAAATATTCCCAATGTCCGCTCTATAAGTCTTTTAAATCTCTTTGTTATTAACATAACAATAAATTCATAGTCAGTTCGTGTAAATAATCCTCGAATAATATAGCACGTGTGTGTGTACACAAAAATTATAATAATACAAATGAAAATATTATTATAAGTGCTAGTAGTGAATGAAAATAAATTGAAACACGATTACGCCTACATGAACACTGAAACAGAAGAATTATGCCTAATAGCATTATTACAGGTATTATTATTAATAGGTAAGTACACATTCAACACAGAAATGAAAGCAAACGGACGAATGAAATTGGACAGCGAGTCATCATCATCATTATCATATCAGCCCGGAATCACCCACTGCTGGCCTCCCCTTTTTTTCTGCCACACTTCCCGGTTCTGTGCGTCCCTCATCCAGGTGTTTCCCGTGACTTTGACGATGTCGTGAACCCAACGAGCTTTAGGACGACTCTGGTTTCCTTGGCCCAACCTTGGCCACCACTCGGTCAAAGCCATGCTCCATCGACCATCTCCGCGTCTAGCCAAATGTCCTGCCCGACAAAGAGTATATGTTTTTATTTACTGAATAGTTCTTGGGAGGCGGAGGTGTACGTAGGCCTCCCACAAGTTGGACGGATGATGTGGTGAATGTGACTGTTGACCTGGTGAATGCTACTAATGAACTGGTGAAAGTCACCAATGACATGGTGAGTGCTAGAAGCAAAAGACCGACATGGCAACGGTTTGGTGAGGTCTAAGTATTTCCAGGGTGTTCGGATGGAGCTGGAACCTGTATTTTACTTGGAGCGACTGTCTATTTGATCTCCACAACACAGTTCATCATCATCATTTCAACCGAAAGACTTCCACTGCTGGACATAGGCCTCCACCAAAGGGGGGTTTTGCCGTAATCGCCACGCTTGGCAGACAGAATGGCGATCGCAGTACGGTTGTTACGGCAAAAGCACAGAGAACGCTGCTGCCCATTCTCTGGTAAGTCCCATAGTCACCTCTTACGACACCCACGAGAAGATATTATGGGATGGTGCTATTCTTTACGTCCGACACCATACGGTACACAATCCAGTTAGTACAAGGTTAATACAAAACCCCTTTCTCAGATAGGTGGTCAGGCTTTCGGGCCACTTTGACCTGTAACAATCATCAATGATCACGTGCTTACCTTGAGCTAGGTATATAAACCGTAGAACCAATGACCGTTGGAGTGACACATACGTGTTCTTGAATGCAGAATTGCAGATCGTGAATCTCGGAAAACGTAAGGTAGGACACCTTCGGGTTTGGTGGAGCAATGATCTTCACAAGGTGGCTTTTGACAACAACATGAGTTTTGCCGAGAATAGAATCGAAATTTCATTGCGTGCCATTGGATAAACTTAGGTCATTGTTCAGTAGTACAGGCTGTAGGCTGATGGTGAAAAAATTAAAGCTATATTTTTTTTTGAACTGATATTTTAGGATGGTGTACTTTCAGCCTTACCATTTATGGTTTGATATTGTACCGTACAGATAAAGTCGTAGTATTGATCTGTGTACATTTTTACGATCTCCTCCGTTGTGAGATTTACAAAGGGTGAAACGGGGTCAATGTTTGCATGTCTCACTTTGTCGCAGAAATATGAAAAGAATACTGGTTTTCAAGATCATCACAGTAAGATTTTCTTATTGTTATTTTTAACATCTCTATTCATCATTATCTTGAATATATCCCAATTCATTTGGGGTCAATACAGCACTGATTTCTTCTTCCATACTTATCTCTTAGACTTCGTTGCTATAATCATTTTTTATACAACACTAGCTGATACCCGCTGCTTCGCCCGCGTGGATGTCGGTTGTCACGACCAAGAGTAATCCTGAAATTTAGATCCCGTTCCCGCAACCCATGGGAATACAAAAACTTGACAAACTATATACTAAAACTTTCCTCGAGAACCACGTTATCCATTGGTGAACACAGCATGAAAATCGGTGCAACAGTTTTTCAGTTTATCGCGAACAGACAGACAGACGCGGTGGAGGACTTTGTTTTATAATATGTAGGTATAGTGATGACTCAAAATTGTTGGTGACCATTTTAAGCAGGAAGTTAACTACAGTAGGCTTTTTTTAACCATTGTATTTCAGCAAACTCGCCACTGGATAAACAACAGAATAATTTGACCCAAAATACAAACAGTGAAACTACATTTAAACCCACACATTAAGCCTAAAACCAAAAACGGGCGCGAACCGCTAAAATCCGCATTTCACGAAGGATTTGCAAAAACACGGACGGTTTTAAATGCATTACATTTTTTGGCCAGAAAACACATTTAAAGTCGTGAACAAATCAGTTAATACTGAAAACATATATTCGAATGTTCATGTAATGGCTTTTAACGTACAAAGAATGAATGCAGCCGCAGCCAACATTAAATTGGTATTATTGCAATAGGATCCACAATGATGCAAAATGTTTTATAGTTTGTGGAACTTAAGGCAATTTGGCTGTAAATCTGCTAGATGGGTAATCCTTTTGTGGGTATTTTTCCAACGGGTTTTATATTTCTTTTATTTTATGAGAATTCACACAGTAATGTGTCGCGAAGTATGTCATTTATTAAAGCCCATTTATTTTGAGTAAATATAAAATTATAAACGGGAATAGTACATTACAATTTACCGAATTTATTGAACCGTAGGTCATACGTGATACGTGGAAGAATTTTGAAACAGTCACTAACGAGATTGAGTCCCCAAACACTCGTTTGAGGTCAAAGCTAACAAAAATCAGTTTTGAAGTAAATAATTCCTTTTCACTATGTTGTTATTATAGTATCAGAATCGAGAGTATACTGAAGCTGTTGGGTCAAAAAAAAAATCATCAAATCAAATAAAATTTGAAAAAAAACCTTAGCTTGCAAAATATGTAACCCATGCAAGCAGGCGATATGGGTTAAAATTATACAATGTCCGTCCGTCCTGTGCGTCTATCCTGTCCGTCGGTCCTGTCCGTCTGTCCTGTGCGTCTGTCCTGTGCACCTGTCTTGTGCACCTGTCCTGTCCGTCTGTCCTTTCAGTCTGTCCTGTCCGTCTGCCTGGTCCAGTCCCTGTATCTGATCTGTCAATCCTTTCCATCTGTCTGTCTGTCCGACCGTATGACACAGCAATATTACTCCGACACTGTTGGCACCGCGCAGTTGCGATTTAGAGATCAGGTGTCTTCTTGAACCGCTACTGGTAACTCACCAGAATGCGTTTTTCAAAATATGGGAAAAGCCTACCCTGGCTTTTCTCGTATTTCATTACTAATTCATATCACATCTTACTGCTGTTATAAATCCGAAAGTCTGTGAAGATGAATGGACGTTTGTTACTCTTTCACGCAAAAAATACTGAACGGATTTGGATGAAATTTGGCAATCAGACAGCTTATGACCTGGATACTTTTCATCCCGTGGGACAGCTACCAAAATCCACGCGGGCCAAGCCGCTGGCATAAACGAGTACCTAATGAAATACCAATTCAATCAAACTACGCAGCCACTTTAAACAGCTAATCCCAAATATACTGCAAACAACTCCTAGGAACTATTAGGTCGAGAAATATGATTTCTGGAGCCCTCCCCGGGGGTTCACATAAAGAAAACTTTAAGGCGCTATTAGCCCCGGTTTTATTTGCCCCCCGCCCAGCGCTCGCTGTGAGATTTACGCACGCACCACCGTCAAGATTTAACACAGAACTGCCCATATTTTAAACTGGGTAAACCCTTGTGGGAATGCTTTATTATTTTGTTTTATTGCTTGGAATCAAAGACTGAAGTTGAGTGCTGAGGGGGCTTCAGTCTCAGTTATAACTTGATTGTTTGATTAATTTCCAAATCGTTGACCTTGTGATTTTTTCACTAGCATTTAAGAGCTACCTAGTTACTTTTGGATGTGATGTTAGAGCCATCATCATCTTCCTGCCCTAATCCCATTCTATTAGGGGTTGGCGCAACAGGTTTTCTTCTTCCATTCTCCCCTGTCAGAAGTCACGGCATCGTTTACTCCTTTCTCTTTCATATCAGTCTTCACACAATCCATACATCTTTTCTTTGGCCTGCCTCTTCCTCTCCATCCATCAACATTCATGTCCATCACTCTTTTAGTCACATGCGTTTCATGTTCATGTGATATTAGAGTAACACCAAGATAAAATCGTATTCTAGATAATTCTGATGTTGATCGTTTCTTTGCGCAATTAAACAAGCAGGAATTATAATGTTCCCACTGCTGGGACACAGGCCTCCTCTCTATGAGAGGGAATGGGCTATAATCCACCACGCGGGCCCAGTGCGGATTGAAAGATGTCGCATGTCTTCGAATTTTAGGTTCTAGGACATGCCGGTTTCCTCACGATGTTTTCCTTCACCGTTGAGAGCAGTGGTGATGAAATAAATTACACAAAGTAATGCCCTGCCTAGGTACGTACCCACGATTTACTGTTCGTAAGTCAGGGTCGCTGCCACTGGGCCACCGCTGCTCTCATGAACGCTGAATTCTGCTTGCTGATACAGTAATACATTGTCAAGTACGCAGGTGTCAGGACATGCAAGATTAAAGGTGGCTAAATGTCTGTGGAGACACACCGCATAAATACCGCACCACAACCTGAGCCGTCCATGAACCCCGATCAGTAGAGATTGTTTTTACTCATGTATAGGTTTTATTAACATATAAATTAACAAACTACCAGACTTAACAATCACACACATACAAAACCTGACGTCACAGAATCTCGTCAGCAATAAAATGAAATAAACAGCTCTTAAAAGTGTATTGGAGCTAATAAAATGCCAATGAAAAGTTGGAGAGCTCGGCTGTCGTCGTAACGCTACAAATTTCCCCATGTTTATAGCACTGTGTTGTCATTTAATATTTTAGTCATAGCAGAACCCTTCGCTATTGTTTCAGCCGTACTTAAGTAAGACGAAGTTCTGAATAATTAAATGTGTCAAAAGTCAGTGTGTTGTCCGTCGTAACGTTTCTTTGTGGGATAAAGAAAAATTGGACAAAAAAAATTCTGATTGGACTGAAAAAACGACTGGACATCATTTGAATTGTTTAAAGTTTTTTTTAAGCGTCTGTTCATACTTTTCGCTAGCAACAGAAATCAATATGAAAAGATATTCTAATCGGTAGTACAAGTATATACATAACATAACATCACGCCTGTAATCCCCGAAGGGTTGGGCAGAGGTGTACCTAATAGTACACCCACATTTTGCTAGTTACGTTGTAAGTCCCATGTAATAGGGGGCGAGCTTATTGCCATCAAGCGGGCACAAATCCAGACACCGTGGTTGCTACTGAGAAATTTTTGATGAAAAAACCCAATAACATTTTGCCCGAACCCAGGACCTCATCCTCAGCAGTCGCGCTCGCGACCACTAGACCGACGAGACAGTCAAGGTACTCGTAGTACAAGTATCTACGACATTAATGTCCGTTTTCATTGATATTAAGCGACATCTAAATAAATTCTTGAGTATATAAGGTCCCAATAAAATAGATGAACAAATTTTAACACAGCATTCAGTACGTCTAACCAATGATATCCAAGCAAAAAAAACACTGATTAAAGTGATTTTATTTTGACCTAAAATAATAAATGACCGGCGGCATTTTTAGTGTATTTTAGTTAACTGTTTTTTTTTCTTGTAAGTTATCCAATGGGTTTTTCTTATTTTTTTTTTACCATTGTTCTTATTTTGGGAGTCTGAATGATTACTAAAAGTTTGTCCATCTATTTTAATGGGACCTTATATACTGTCGGGATTCCAACTCTAATTACGACCGTATAAAATTCATTCTTTTAGTGCTTTTAGTTAGATATATATTTAGGCAAGATATCTCTAGTCCGTTCTTCTGACAATCTATCATTATTAATCCTTTTTCCATTCAAATATATTTACTTTATTATTAAGCTGCCAGTTCCAGCCGGCTGCCAGAACGATTTATGATCATAGAACCTCTACATTCGGCAACGAGCTTCATCAAACATACAAAGGTTTCTCCTCGAAATAATTACAATTATACACAGTTATTTCACTTATTAAACCCCAGTATCGCAAGCTAAAATGAGACCTATCTATCAAAACCCAAAGTTTAAATAAATCTGAGTGTTCTAACAAAACTTACCTGAAGTTAATTGCGAGACTGAAAATAGCCTTCAAATATGAATAAGTTAGGTTAGGGTCGCTCACACGTCTGTCTAATTACTGCTCCAAGGGGCTCTAGTTAACTTAATTAGGTGTCGACGAACAAAATCGTCGTAATTGCTGAATTTTTTGCTCGTATTTAGGTTTTTGGATTTTTTTTACTTTTAAACGAGACTTGACTTCCAGACTGAAATTTACGGCTATCTTTTCTTAGGAAACAAATATGTACTTAGGTAATGGTACCTACCAAAGTACTATTACCTAGGTACATATGTGTTTACTGGTAAGATTGTTCTTACCAGTCATCATTTGAGGATTTGAGGAGGTCCGGAACATTGGGACGCTGACACCTCCTTCTGCGAAGCAGTCATGCTAGCGAAGGAGGTGGCGGAACGTGAGAGGGAGAGAACCTTTCGTCCCAGCTGCCGTGGGAGACGCCCCGGGCGTGGGGGGTCAGGTGGTGGCTTCCGGCCACCGTAGACGTAGACCTGTGGACGGTGAGTAATGGGCTAGCTCACCGTCCGTCCGTCTTTTCACGACAAGCCGTGTTGGCGACGCGTTCGTGTTCCACGCGCGCCTTAAAGAGATGTCAGCAAACAGGGAGGGGCCCGCAAGGGCCGATGCCTGCCAGGGCTGCGGGACTGTTCGAAAGAGATACCATGGCCCCGGAACACAAAGGGCAAGGAACAAACATGGATGGGTTTTAGTAAGTACAAGTCTGACACTCCCTTCCGCTCTGCCCAGAGCGGGAGAAGTCATTTGATGATTTCCGATCCGAAAAAAAAAGAAGAATCTTTCAGCCGTGGCACCCTTATTTTTCATCACTAGCTAATGAAATTACCTACTAAGCTGTAATTTTATAAGTAATGAGACTAAAACTTAAATTAGAACCTGAATAAAACCCATTACTATACAATGTATCTTTAATTTTGTCGGTAAGTAAACCAAAATTCTGTAGCGCCTTTAGTGTCAAAGAGCGTAAACTAAATTGCAAGTACAAGTCTATACACGATTATCGCATCAAAGCCTTGTCAGTCCATCAAACTCCTATACAGCAGTTCAAATAGTAATTGAAAACTTTCACAGATCGCCTCAAAGTATCCTTTTAACAACCACTCTTATGGAAATCCTCCGTCGTCTGATATAGTTCATTCATGATTCATACAATAGAATTAAACAAAATTGAAGTGTCTGTTAGTAATTTCAAAATACCAGCGTTTGCTGAATGCATATGGAAGTTTATATGATACCGTACAAAAAAAAACAATTCGTTTTTTAATTTTAGAAACGGCTGGAACGATTTTGACGGGACTTTTACTGGCAGATGCTGCAGCTGCATGATGCTTGTTATAAGGCCTTTTTATTTCAGAAGAAGGATTAGGGTACCGTGCAAAAAAAAATAACCCATGAAATTTTTATCAAAATCGGATTCAAATAGGGATGTTATATTTTTATAATTATTTCACGTGAACGAAGGTCACGGGAAACAACTAGTTATATTATAAAACGATTTATCGTTTCTTCAAACCTCCTTAGAACTAAAAGTAAAGGGCCTTCAACCTAAGTAAAGGGCTATTATATACTCATATAAATCTAAACTAATATTATAAACAGGCAAGATTTGATTTTTGGTTTGTTTTTCACGATTTAAGTAAAGACTACTAGACCGATTCAAAAAATTCTTTCACTAATGGAATGCTACATTATCAGCAAATAACATAAGCTATATATTATGCCCGTATTCTCACGGGATCGGGAACTACGCGGGTGAAACCGCGGGGCGCTGCTAGTATGAAAGTAAATAAATAATAATAATAAAATAAAAAAATAAATATTATTTAAAAAAACTGTGAAAGTTATACCTTGCTATAACTTTAACAGTTTTTTTAATTTATCTTAAGTAAACCCATGATTTGCGCCCGAACTAGGTAATCCTGTGTTTCAGGCGATTGAAGGTAACATTGATTGGTTACATAATCATGTAGCATTTATTAATCTTATTTGTACCTATGTAAAAAGGTATATAAAATTATATTATCTTAACTTATTTACTTCAGCACAAGTAATAACTTCTCTGTATCTTCATAGGACATAGTTTTTTCAACGTTCCCCACACTAGGAATTTCTCTTGTATCGTAGGTGCATTCACAAACATTTAAACTCACATACACAAACAGCCAGACCCGGAACAACTTTCTGTAGGCCATACAAATATTTGTTCCGTGCGGGGATCGAACCCGCGACACGCAGCGCAGCAGTCAATCGCTCAGCCACTGCGCCAACCGTGCCGTCAGTTTGAAGAGCTTCCTTAGGGATTTTCTTGCAGTTACTATATGATTTAAGGAGTACATATTTCTTTTTTCATTAAGCCTGTTATAGAGTAACGTGTATATGTCCTACGTATGTACGTATGTCACCAAACTCACAGTTCCAACCCACAAGCGGCTAGTACGCCATTGTTGTAAATATTTACTAAATCCGCGGCTAACAAAGCTTATCACAGTTTATGCATAAATAAAGAGATATAAGTCGTTTCGTATAAAGGACTGCCCTGAATGTACAACGAGCGTGGAGCTACGAAAACTAATTATGGAGGGTGCGAATAGTAGGTAGCGGCGATCGGCGGCGGCGACCTATCGCGTCCGGCCCTGGTTCAATCCATGGTCCGGAGCGAGAGGGAATGGGACGCCGTCACCTCCTTCTGCGAAGCAGTCATGCTAGCGAAGGAGGTGGCGGAGCGTGAGAGGGAGAGAACCTCTCGCCCCAGCCGCCGCGGGAGACGCCCCGGGCGTCTGGGGTCACGTGGTGGCTTCCGGCCAACGTAGACGCGGACCTGTGGACGGTGAGTAATGGGCTAGCTCGCCGTCCGTCCGTCTTTGTCTGCGGGACTGATCGAAAAAGATACCGCGGCCCTGGAACACAAAGGACAGGGAAGGAAAATGGATGGGTTTTAGTCAGTACAAGTCTGCACTCCCTTCCGCTCTGCCCAGAGCGGGAGAAGTCATTTGATGATTTCCCATCCGAAAAAATAAGGGTGCGAATAGTGTTCGGGGTGAGATAAAAAGATAATATTCGATAGTGGTTTTTGGCGGCTCAATTCTGTCATTGACTTGACGTCAGTCTAAACCAAAGCAAAGTTATACCTTCTATATGTAGATAAACATGACAGCTACTAATAGTATAAAGCATAACATCACGCATCATGCTCTCAAAAACGGTGAAGGAAAACATCGTGAGGAAACCGGCATGTCCTAGAACCAAAAATTCGAAGACATGTGACATCTACCAATCCGCACTGGGATCGCGTGGTGGATTATAGCCCATTCCCACTCATAGAGAGGAGGCCTGTGTTCCAGCAGTGGGAACATTACAGGTTGATGATGATGATAACATCTAACCTGTAATCCCCGAACGGTTCGGCAGAGGTGTAGATACCTAATAGCACACACACATTTCGCCAGTTATGTTTAATGCATAGTGACTCATAGTGTGTAATAGAAGGCGAGTCTATCGCCATCAACCGGGCACAAATCTAGACTCCAAGGCGGCTACTGAGAAATTCCTGATGGAAGAAAACCAAAAACTCTTTGCCTGACCCGGGAATGGAATCTAGGACCTCATGCTCAGCATTCGCGCTTGCGACCACTAAACCAACAAAGCAGTCAAAAATAAGATAAAGATAAGATAAGATACGAAAAAAAAACCGGCCAAGTGCGAGTCGGACTCGCGCACGAAGGGTTCCGTACCATTATCTATAAAAACGGCAAAATAAATCACGTTTCTTGTATGGGAGCCCCCCTGAAATATTTATGAGCCTGGTGACAGACGGACAGCGGAGTCTTAGTAATAGGGTCCCGTTTTACCCTTTGGGTACGGAACCCTAAAAAGAATAAAAACGTAGTCATCGTCAATTAAAACTGATCCAAACATAATATTAAGTATGTATTAATTGGATCATGCTTGGCAGGGGAATGCAAATGATTGCGCAATTTGTCTTTTAATTTCCTCCTTCAATTTAGTCTACGATCTTCGTACCTCCACGTTCATGTCTCAGAAATAATTCACACGTCCCCCGAGAACAAAGCGTCGACTAAAGGGTATTTTATTATACATTATACATACGAATATAACCAAAGAGTATACATTGTGTAGATTAATATAATGTCCCGGCAAGATTCCCAACTAATACAATTACGATCAAACAGTACTATAGTATAATGTATTCACTTTGTTCTGAATTATGTTTAGCTGATGTATACCAAAGGTTACCGACGTAGCCCGAAGAATTGCCAAACTTAAGTGGCAGTGGGCAGGGCACATTGCTGGCAGAATTGACGACCGATGGGGCCGTAAAGTTCTGGAGTGCCGACCGCGACCCGGAAGACGTTGAAGGCCTCCCACTAGGTGGACCGATGACCTGGTGAAGATTGCAGGGATCCGCTAGATGCGAGTCGCACGGGACCGGTCAATGTGGTGACACTTGGGGGAGGCCTATGTCCAGCAGTGGACGTCTTTGGGCTGAAATGATGATGATGATGGTGATATATAGAAACCAGTAACTTGTGTTTAAATTTCGTCGTATTAATTTTCGTCGGCAAAACTGTAAAAAATCTTCCAGAGAGCCTAGACAGTGGCGTTTCGTATTACTCCAACAACTTTCAAAAGAATCAATATAAGTTTTTACCTTATTTGAATCAAATACAATGGTGCCTCGTTGGTCTAATGCTTCGCAAGAGCGACTGGTGAGTATGAGGTCCTGGGTTCGATTCCTGGGTCGGGCAAAATGTTATTGGGATTTTCCATTAGGAATTTCTCAGCAGCCGCCATGGAGTCTGGATTTGTGCTCGGTTGATGGCAATAGGCTCGCCCCCTAATTACATGGGACTTAGACAAAAATGGCGAAATGTGCGTGTACTATTGGTACACCTCTGCCTAATCCTTCGGGAATTACAGGCGTGATGTCATATTATGTGATACGATACATTTTTGACTTTTTTAAATGTCACTTTTATTGGACATCTGATATGTACGCTGAACCAGACCCTTCGGTACGCGTCTAGCTCGTCTCGCCACCTCTTCCTGGGTCAATTGGGACAGGCCTTCCCAGCGATAAGCCAGTATAAAATGACAAAAAAAAAATTGTAATATGTAGTTAACCTAAAAAATATTTCGTCCCGAAATTCAAAACTATTTCCCAGAAAAACAACACGTTAGGAAAAAAAAAATTGAGTTTGTGTTGCGCTTCCCATTCAAAATTCATACGAGTACATGCATCACATTTGTGACATTCCCGCAGTTCCGTAGAAGAGAATTTGATATTTCAAATAGTTTTTAAAGGTGCAAACGCTTGGCTCCGGGACTCGTGGCTCTGAGTTTCTTGTGAACTATGCCGATCAAAGTTAAGAAGCTTTTGTGATTGCGTTCGATCTCTGGCGTGGTTGAGATACGGTGCATTGTAGAATGAAGCTCATACTTGCTTGAAATCAATATGAGTGCAGAGCTTTAGATCGCGGTCATTTAAACACTTGAATTTTTAGCACACTGAACTTCAACTTACAAAGTTCAATGATTTCAGATTTGCATATCAGTTTATGAGACGACGTCTAACATGTCAATACCATTTAGGAATGAATCTGAGTACTATTTTTTCGTCATCAATCAAATAATGAGTGTAAAAATACTCTTAACGAAGCCAAAACGCACTTGTTCTCCCCGGGATTGCGATATTTTTTTTTGTTCTGGTCCATACCTGGGAACTCTCTAGTTATGGAGATATTGGGGGTCAAAATTTTATTTTACATACAATTTTTTAATGTTATATCTTAACTTTAAATACCTCCACGACCCCTTTACCATCTAATGTATCCATCAGTACAATGTTTTGAGAACGTTATATTGAGTCCTAGCCTAGCGTAATACGTGATTTTTTACTCCAAAGAAAAGTAGTTTCCCAGCAATAATTTTTACCTAAAATTACTTAGTTGCTTGTTTAGCTTTGTGAATGGTCCGTTTACATCTTGTAAAATTGGCGTGTCAGAATATACACCGTGTACAGTTCGGTTCAAACTTTATGGCCGCTCGGAAGTTAGCTGCGAGTGATGTTCAGCGCAGTTATTACGGTTCAAATTTTATTGTGGCTCGAAACATCTAACGTAAATCTGCGTAGAAAACAATTTTAGGTATGAGCGGGGTGCAGAAGATGCAGCGTCTTGACTGTATAATGCGCAGACCGTCACTCACAGCTAACTTCCGAGCCGCAATAAAGTTTGAACCGAACTGTACCTACAAAAAGAAATGACAAACACAACGGACACCAGTTACCCATTAAATCACGACAGCCAAAACCAATCTGTTAAGAACACCTCCGTAACATTCACCTTAGAAACACGTAGTATCAGACATTTTTTTTATCCAAACTGACTTTCTTCCAAGTGTGGTGATTTCGCAAAGTTTAAGTGGCCATTAGCAAACTTGTTTACAGCTGCCCCAAGGCAACTGGTTCAGTTCCCGGCTACGTTTTATTACTGAAACGTACGCTTGTCAGGAAATCGAGGGCAAAATAGTAATACAAGATGGTTTCTAAGCTTTCCTTAGGCGCGGGAAATAAATGTTAATTATGAAAATGGAGGGCTCTTCTGTGCATTAAAGTTGGGTCGTCAGATAGGATCGTTTGGGACTAAGTGCCTGAGAAAAGTTTTTGTCTATATCTTCATGATCGTTTCTTCTGGAGGGACGGCAGAATTCTAAGGGGACTAATTGTTCCAATACTAATTAGGTAAGCTTCGCACTTAGCAGTCGTTGTTCTAATCGTTATTGTACTAAAATTACCCATTTCACCTAAGTACGGTTCTGATTTGCAAAATAAAAAAAAATATGCACTGACTTCAAAATAAAAGAGGTCATCGGTATGAATGAATTTAATTTGTATGTATGTTCAGCGACATTTTCGTTAGTGTTTAACAGATTTTGATTACCTTTGTAATTTTTTGTAGTTAAGTAGTATCTTTATAAGATTATACAGCATGTCTCATAATCGACAACGTCATCAAACATGAAGCTAACGTGACATTGTAAGCAATTACTCCGGAGGCGTACAATTATTAAGTACCTAAAGATTAAAATTTAAATACCTTGATCAAAATTTAACTGGAGAAGCTCGATAGCACTATGAAAAGAAATAAAGAAAAATATGACGCTCATTACAAAACATAACGCTTTTTTCCCGGGGTAAGGCAGTAGCTATCATAGTACACCAATTTTGGTGTAATACTTAAGCCCAAAGCCTAATACTGTGTGCACGTAATTGAAAACAATATTGACCTCACAGTCCAAACTCGCTCGAAACTCCTCAAATAGACAGCACAGTCCTAGCAGACACCTAAATGACTGTAAACTAAAGGGTCCAGCCACGTCAATGGGTTCCATACAATTTGACTTGCTAGGCCTCGTGCAGGGTGAAAAGCTTACGCGGGCGCCGAGGCGGGCATGCCATAACAGAGGTAACTTCCTCAGTGTTTTGAAATCGCCGCTGGTAACACCTCGAGTTGCCAGTAGGTATATTAATATAAATTCCTTGCGCTGAAAGTATCTTGAGCGCAGAACTGCTGCCACCATTCAAAGCCATCAATGTGTTCAATTAAACGTTTGGTTTATTTGGAAAGTGTTGACAATGTCGTCTCTATTAGCGGCCACCGAAGCTTCTTTGTGTTCTGTGATGGTTACCTAACAAGTAGACGCCTCTTGTTTTATCCTGTAAAAACTCAGCCTCTTGTGCCCACTATTTCAACTCGTGAAGCACTGTGACCATTTAATCGCTCTCGCTACCGGGCCCGTCACCGCTCTCGCTAACGCTCTGGTCACTGAACTTTCACTCTAGTCACTAGGCGTCCGCTACAATAACTAAGCACGTATCGTCATGTTCTTCTAGCAATCAGCTATTGTTGAAAAACACGTCTACTGCACATTATATCAGCTGGCGAAGATATAAGGCCAAACAATCGCGCCCGCCGCCGCTCCCGCTACCGTTCGTTCACATTTTCACTGTGTTCCACCACCAGGATGTTTCAAAATCTTTTTACTATGCCCTATAGCGAACGATCTTCTATTATTATACTCTTACAACAACTGACGATGAACTAAGGCTAAATAATCGCGGCCGCTATCGCTCTAGCCACCATGCTCTCACCCTGAACGTTAGACGTCCGCTACATCAACAAGGGACGTTTCGCCATGTTTGTAGTACAACCGGTTATGTTGTGATTACATTAGCGGAGCAAGGTAAATACAGGTAGGCTTTATGTAAACTAAGTTACGTTGTGTCGTTTCATATTTCGGCCGTGTAGCCTAGACCGAATTAGTTCCAATTAGCACCAACCACGTTTGAGATCATAATCTCATATTCGTACTAAAACCTGGTCGTGGACGTCTACCTTTTTTAGTGTAGTTTATGTCTAGAATGTGTGTAAAGTACCACAAGGATATTTTGACACATTAATGATAAAATTGAGTATAAATGTTGACGGATGGAGAGGGAGAGGAAGACCAAGAAACGATGAATGGATTGTGTGAGGAATGATATGAAAGAAAAAGGAGTAAATGATAGAGTGACGGTTGACAAAAGAGAATATTAGAAAAAAAACGTGTTGAGCCGACCCCAAGTAATATGGGACAATAGCGGGAAGATGATGATGAATACTTCATTAACATTTAGTGATTTTGTTTAGTGAAATTGTATTGAAATATACAAAATGGCGGTAACTTTATTTGACTTTGATCACGCGTCAAATAATCCTAGTGCCGCTATAAATCATCACCTGTGTACTGAATATAGCTATCATTAAAGCAGACAGAATAAAACTCTTTACTCCATAACAAAAATGAATACATGCTCAGTAAATTGAAGTAGTTACCTTTATCATCATTCCACGAAATAATATCTTTGAAACTCGAAGAGCCCAATCTATCTCGAACAACACAAGACTTATTTTAATAAGCCCTATCAAAAAATACGATCCCCCAACTAGGAAATCAAATACACGGAAAAAACACGGTAGGGAAATGAAAAAAAAAATTTCATTTACGTGGAAAATATATATTGAATATCTGGTGACGACACACGGTATTGCGTATCGCGGGGCTTCGAGGAGTAATCGGTGTCGATTATCACGTGATATCGGAAATCTGTCACGAGCACCTCGCTTCCGCAACATGTGTTTAAAAATCGCGAGACGGCAGTTTTTAAGGCGTGTTTACACGAGGCTTTAATGTAAACTGTACTTTTTGCTGGTTTAAAATGGTTAGTTCATAGTTGAATCCTTCTCGCTCTATTAACAGTGATAGCCTAGACGTGAGACCATAGGTCTCGAGTTCGAAACCAAGACCTCTTATTTTTCGGATTCATGTGCGTATTGTATAATTATCACTTGCTTCGGTGAAGGAAAACATCGTGAGGAAACCAGCACGTCTGAGAGATAATTCTCGACGGCACATAAAGCCAAGTCAGAGGCCATGCAATGCTGCCGTGGTATAACTAAAATGTCGTTATCCGATATCTGGTCCATTTTTAACTTTTGATGCTATATAATGAGAAAAAATATAATGGCATTCTTAAAATGATTATTTCCAAAACTATTCAAGATATTGAAAATTCGAAAACACAAATCGAATAGATATTTTTTTTCTCGTTAATATAGCATCAAAAGATAAAAATCGACCAGAAGTCGGATAATGTCATTTTAATTATACCACGGCAGAATGGGAGGCATACTCTGATATCAAGTTAGGCATAACCCCACGATAAAGAGAAAGAGTAAATTGAATTTTGAAAATATCTCTCTGTTTTGGTGGTAATGTCGTGAATTGAGAAAAGGGGAAAACCAAAGAAAAGATCGCTGTTTGTGTAACAGACAATATTGCTAGAAAGGGGGTACTGACCCCCTTTACCAGGTCCTTACTGAGATGTCAACTAATAGAGAAGTATGAAAGAAGAAGACATGCTGCGCCGACACCAAATAAATTAGAAAAAGGACAATAATTTACAATTTTCAGGAAACATTGCTACCAAAGTAACAGTATCGTCAGTATAGGGCATTTGGAACCAGGAAAATCCCGGGTTTTACTATGGTACCGAAACCGGCTTCAGCAAAGGCTACTTCAGTAACAATCATCAATAAGAAAATCACCATTCACGTAAAATGGCACCAAAACAGTAATCATTTTGCACGATTAGCAAAACAATTCGGGTATAAATAAGTACATTAGTTTTTTTAGTGACTGTACCTTTATAGTACTTGTAATTTGGGACGAAGCAGAACTTTAATATGGGACAAACTAAGAATTTTTTGGAATGTGGGACAAAACTTTAGGACGTACGAAGAATAAATCGTATTTTTTCACCTTAAACATAAATTGTTTTAATCTTATCGTAACTGGCTGGCAACTAACTTAACGAGCCCTCAAACGGCTCCTGTTATCAAAACAAACCTTGAACCGGTGAAACAAATTAATTCTACTGATACAACTAAACTTAGTAGTACCGGAGGCTTACTATGCCCTAATTAACAACGAACAGAAAGTCAACTAGCTTATGCTCGTCCGCGTGGAGTTCGGCAATTGTTCCACAGGGTCTTACTACCGGGATAAAAAATATCCTATGTGTTAATCCAGGTTATTAAGTAGCTGTGTGCCAAATTTCATCCAAATCAGGTCAGTAGTTTTTGCGTAAAAGAGTAGTCTTGTGTTTTCAATTCATTACCGTTTTTGTTTACATTCGCACTTTTGACTATGTGCGCCTTTGACTTTCGACGCTTTTGACATTCAGTTCTTTTGACAATTTGTAACCCATTTCTCATTTCACGCTTTTGACCCTAAGCTCCTAAATGAAATATTCACCTACAACGGCACTGACAATGTCAAGTGCCAAAAGATTCTAGAAGCCCTTTAGTTGACGCAAAGCTTGTTTGATTGACTGCCTCTTTGGTATAGTGGTTGCAACCGCGACTTCTGAGCATTAGGTCCTGGGTTCGATTCCCCGATTGGGAAAATTTTTATTGAGTTTTTCAATCAGGAATTTCTCAGTAGCAGCCACGGAGTCTGGATTTGTGCCCGGTTGATGGCAATAGGGACATGGGACTTTAACATAACTGGCGCAATGTGGTTATAGGTACTAAGGTACACCTCTGCCTTACCCTTTAGGAATTACAGCCGTGATGTTATGTTATGCTTGTACAAAATCAACATCATCGTCTAAAAATATTAATCTAAACAGATTCTACGCAAAAATGCGATATGTAATAACCTTAATTCACAAGCACGTGCCTCCCACATGACATGGAACGCCACGCTGATTAAATTTGAAACCATAAAAAATCATGAACGGCAAACAGGACCTGTTACAGGGGTTGCGTGCTCATACATTGTTAAATAAATTGTACCTTTTACTCCGGTCAAAGGTAAATATTGGGATCGTTGCATGTCCCCCAGCCGTATTTGGCTCGAGTTACTAATTCTAGATTGAAAGATATTTTTTTATAGATTTCGAATTACGCAATGAAGTTTTTTTTTTACGGTAGTACCTATTTGGTTCGTCTGGGAGTGGTTTTTGCTTTGATTAAGTTTTTATAAAGCACAAACATGTTGGTCTTTCTTTTTTAATAAAAGGGTACGGTTTGATCCTATAGTATACCTAGCTTGACATTTACTATTCATAAGGGTAAAAGTAGGGTATAGTTAGACTAAAATCCGTAGACCACAAGACTGTATTTATACCAAAAACAAGTGAACTCTCACTAAAAGTACTACAACGAAAGTTTTAAATATTCATTATCCATTCACCCTTTTGTAAATTAATAGAGAAACGTCTACAAAGGCATACCCAGCAATGTATATGAAAATCTGCAGTTTACGTTGACCAGAATTTTATACGATGCAAATATGCAGTTTGTTGGCGTTTCGGGCCACCTTAATGGCTTGTGTACTTTAATAGATAACGCATGTGAAATACTGCTGCACGTGAATAGAACGACGATCCTCATAGAGGTAGAGGAACGGTTGGAGGATGATTCAGCTTATTGAGGAGATTTTAGTTTATGTGAAACTAGCTGAAACCCTAATCCTTTTTCTAAAAAAAATTAACCTAAGTTACTCCTTATATACATGAGCTGTCTGCCAGTAAAAGCCACGTCTAAATCGGTCCAGCCGTTTCGGAAATTAGCCGGGACAAAATCACAGACACCGACAAAAATTTCAAAAATGGTTTTTTCTTACAAGTACCGTATCATCATCATCAGCCTTTTAATGTTCCCACTGCTGGGACACAGGCCTCCTCTCTATGAGAGGGAATGGGCTATAATCCACCACGCGGGCCCAGTGCGGATTGGTAGATGTCACATGTCTTCGAATTTTTGGTTCTAGGATATGCCGGTTTCCTCACGATGTTTTCCTTCACCGTTGTTGAGAGCAGTGGTGATGAAATAAATTACACAAAGTAATGCGCCTGCTTGGGTTCGAACCCACGACTTACTGTTCGTAAGTCGGGGTCGCTACCTCTGGGCCACCGCTGCTCTCCGTACAAGTACCGTATGCAACTGTGCATTCAGTAAAAAGCTGTTATTTTAATAATACAACGGACACTTCAATTTTATTTGTCGTTAAAAATGATGGCAAGAAGTGAATACTTGGTCATGTGAAAGTTGAATGTAAGCTTACAAGAGACGAACCAGGATAATTAGTATAAATATTGAATGTGCAGGCGCCAGCAGATAAAGCTACTCAATAATAGATTTTCAACTTTATCGGTAAAGCATTAGGTTTAACGTTGATTGGGAAAATTTGACAGTTTTGGGTAGCTTGCAGTGCTAGCTAGCATCGCATCTACTAGTGTCTCAAACGAATAACAAAAAAATACCAAACTTCAAGACTTTTTAAAGGTTCGGTGAAATCAGCTTGGACAACTTGCAGACACTGTTTCAGATACCGGACACAGACAAATATTTTATGCTGAAGTAGCTGCCAATGACAGGTGTCCATAGCTGTTATTCTATTTAATTTTTTCTGAACTTTTACAATCCAAATATTGACAGTGACATTGTCAAACCAAAGCCAGGTGCGTTTGAGAATTTAGTAGATGCAATTTATGTTTCATACGAACTCAGAGACAGTGCATATTCAACAAAGTGCCAGTAAAAATAAACTACATACTTACTGCAACACACCTGCGGCTTAAAAATCACACCATCACAATAACTTTCATATAAAAAATTCAAAACAACAGCTCATGCATAAAAACTTTTTGAAAATATATTCATGAAAATTATTTTTGTTTAAAAAAAATCTCGAAAAGTTTGTATGCTAACGCACAAGCCCCGTTCATGACATCAGTGGTCTAGTTAAAATAATTTATCGTTCAGACTCAACACTGACTTTGCATTTGCCCCAACCAGAATAAGCACCGCAGAATTTAAGATATACGGCCCTATTCTAGCTATTATGGTAAAGCTGAAATATTTCTTCCGCGGTGAAGTGAAATGTGTGAATTTTGTTTTGCATTATAGATGGAGATTTGATTTACAAACAGGATATAAAGTGAGGTTTATATTTTACTAGATTTTTCCCGCGACTTTGCTCGCGGTAATTTAGAATTTGACAAACAATTCGGGTTGTACTCTGCTTGCAATAATTGAATCATTATTCGAAAGACACGTGGCGCCATTTATATTATCAAAAGAAAGTTATTGTTGTTTTCCTCGGAAACAGTATTTTTTTTGGGATGAAAGTTCCTATGTCCGTTTCTGTACACCTGTCAAAGTACATAGCAGTATTAACGTCTCTCCAGAATACGACGACATTAAGGATGCCGGACACAGCCTGCAAATAGAACTTGAGAGAACTGCCGTAAAGATGCACAACAGTCCGGGGCTAGGATTATTCCGGGACGTGGTACAGCCCTAGCCTTTTGTGGGACAATCACAGATGCAGAGCGAAACTTAGGGGCTATTGCAACTCAGTGACTGTATATCTTTGATTCAACTTGCATTTTGAATTGAATTAATACTATACCGTTGTGTGCTGTTTCTAAAAATATACATGGAGTTGCGGTTGTGGTTACAGAATTTGTGGGATGTGCGTGAATGTTTGAAATGTGTTTGTGTGAATATGTTAGAATTAACCCTAATGACATTAACCGCAACCAATTCAGGTTTTGACGTGTTATTAAATATGTGTGTATCAGATATTTCACAGTACGTAGAAATGGCGATGGGTTGTGAAGCTAGCCACCACCCCTGATGTGACGACGTCACACTCTTGGCAGAGTGGCCACGACCACTCTGTCAAGAGTGTGACGACGGAGATGAAGAAGAATCAAATATTGTGTTGGTTTTAGCCAAAATTGGCTATTTAATTCATATTTGTGTTGCGGCACGCGCACAATGAGATACGTACAGTCACGAGCATCACTAATAACTTTTAAAACAATAACTACACGCAATAACTTTTAAAAGGTATATTCTCGTATTTTAGACGTCAAACTATTTCGAGATATGTCTTAATTCAAAGTAGAAACCGATATTCTCGAGAAAATCGCTGGCGCTGGTGATTGTACACATATTCATTTATTACTAAACACAATAAATCAACAAACAAATCAAATTAAAAAACTGCTACAACTAAACAGAAAAACTTAGAATAACTTTTGACCCTTTTTTAGAAAATCATAGGGACGTTTGCGTTTAACCTCTGTTGGAATGCTGTGGCTTGCGTTCAAGATGAATTTCATAAAAAAATATTCAATTTTTTATGACAAATTCAATACGATTTTACGATAAAACATTTTTCCCGTTCCGGCTTATCGACAAGGGAATGTGTTAAATCCATTCTTTATGGGTATTTTAATCATGGTATTACAATGTAACATTATAGTACAGTACAGTCAGGAGCAACGATATCTAAACATAAAGCGACTTTTAAAAGTGATATAGGTATTGTTTAATATTTTATGTTTTCACGAACATAGAATTCTGGAAGCCATACTATTACAAAATAGGTCAATTATTGTCTGAAAGTAGAAACCGCTATTTCATTATAAAATCGCTTTTGATTTTTTTCCTAAGTAATATATAGATATTATTGCTCATGACTGTACACATGTAAAACATTTCTTACCTTCAACCACATTCATCAGACAAACATCGGATTCCGATTACTTCCGAATCACATTAAGCAAATTAAAGAATCCCAAAACCCATGGATATGGAGAGAAAAATAATAAAATTGGGTCACTTCACTCCATTACCAAGCAGAAATCAATAACATCAGGTAAGTACAAGAAGGCTTTCAGTCGACGACGTAATTGCTGTGTATAAACGTAACAAAGAAAAGCGAACAGAAGTCTAACTTGCATTAGCAAATAACTTAACAACGCTCCTGAAATCCCTGAAGTGGTAGTCTGCAAAGGTGTACCCGGTACACCCAGAGGTGCGAGCCTATTGACTTCAACCAGGCACAGATTTAGACACTGGATGGGATTTCTAGCGGGAGTACCCAGCAAAACCTTGCTGGACCTACAAATGGCTCCCGGGAATTGCCGATAAAAAGTATCTATGGTCGTATTTATGGACAAAGAAAGCATTAACAAACATTTTTTCTTTTTGCAATTTCGAGCTTGGCTGCCTGGTAAAAAATAAGTTTGTATTTTATTTATTAAGTTAACAGAACTTGTAAACCTTGAAGACAGCCGCATGGGACTTCACTTACCAACATGAAACATGTTGCATGCTAAAATACGACAACAATTCCCAAACAAATGAAACTGAAACTAACTCCCTATCACATGCACCATATAATTTATTGTTTCATGATGTGCAAGTGTCATCAGCCTTTTTTTTTCGTATGGGAAGTCATCAAATGACTTCTCCCGCTCTGGCAGAGCGGGAGAAGGGAGTATCAGACTTGTACTGACTAAAACCCATCCATGTTCCTTCCTTGCCCTTTGTGTTCCAGGCCCGCGGTATCTCTTTCGAACAGTCCATCAACCCTGGCAGACAAGGATCAAGCCTTTTTTTTTTTTTTTGATGGGAAATCATCAAATGACTTCTCCCGCTCTGGGCAGAGCGGAAGGGAGTGTCAGACTTGTACTGACTAAAACCCATCCATGTTCCTTCCTTGCCCTTTGCGTTCCAGGGCCGCGGTATCTCTTTCGAACAGCCCGCAGCCCTGGCAGGCATCGGCCCTTGCGGGCCCCTCCCTATTTGCTGACATCTCTTTGAGGCGCGCGTGGAACACGAACGCGCCGTCAACACGGCCTGTCGTCAAAAGACGGACGGACGGCGAGCTAGCCCATTACTCTCCGTCCACAGGTCCGCGTCTACGGTGGCCGGAAGCCACCACGTGACCCCCGACGCCCGAGGCGTCTCCCGCGGCGGCTGGGACGAGAGGTTCTCTCCCTCTCACGCTCCGCCACCTCCTTCGCTAGCATGACTGCTTCGCAGAAGGAGGTGACGGCGTCCCATTCCCTTTCGCTCCGGACCATGGACTGGACCAGGGCCGGACGCGATAGGTCGCCGCCGCCGATCGCCGCTACGAGGACACGGCGGTGCTCCGCCCAAGCGGGGCAGACCTCTACCGTGTGCTCCACCGTATCCTCTGGGCGACCCTCACAGTGGTAACACCCGGGCGTTTCCTCCCGCCCGATTCGGTGCAGGAACCTCCCGAAACAACCGTGTCCGGTAAGGACCTGCGTCAGGCGGAAGGTGAGGGTGCCGTGGCCTCAAAGAGGGGACTTATCGCCACTGTTGTGGCGTGCCCTGCACGGGTTTGCTATAGTCGCTCTCTCCATGTCGCCATGAGATCGCGCCGGAAGTCTGTCCGCAGTGCAACAATTTACCACCCCACCCCGGGACACCGCATCCCCCGTCGTGAGGGCTCTCACGCGCATGATGGCGTCCACCGTCGAGAAAACTTGCGGAAACCAAACTGGTGTTCCGCAAGATCCGGCCCAATTCCCGCAAGGTGCCCGGCGAGGCGGTTTGCAATTACTCTTTCAAAGAGCTTGCCCACCTCGTCGAGCAACACAATGGGCCGGTATGCGGACGGAGAGTCCGCAGGGCGCCCCGGCTTCCGAATGAGGACCAGTTTGCCCGTCTTCCAACGAAGCGGGAACTGGCCTCTTTCCAAGCATGCGCTTAGGAGTCCCTCCAGTCGAGGCCCGAGAGCCTCCGAGGCCAGGACCCAGGCTTTGCCAGGCAAGCCATCGGGTCCCGGGGCGGTATTTTTGGCCTTAAGCCTGCCTACCGCCACTCTCAGGTCTACCCCGGTCACTTCCGGAACGTCGTCGTCGTCCGTTGGGTGGTCCGCTTCTGGCATCGCAAGCGGCGGAGCCATAAGTGGGGGAGGGTGTTCCCCACGCGAGGGGAACAGAGCGCTCACCACATCCTCCACCAGCTCAGGCCGGAGACTCTGCGTCAGCGGGGGGGCCCTGGTGCGGAGTTTGTCCCTCACCATTTTGTAAGGGCGCCCCCATGGATCTGCGTTCAGAGTCTCCAGCATCTCTTCGCGGGCCGCATCCTTGGCCCGCTGGACAGCCTCTAGGAGGGCGGTCTTCGCCACTCTGTATCCCTCATACAGCTTCGCCTCAATGGCTGCCGCATCCGGAGGGCGGATGCGGAGCCTGCGATGCCTGGCGTACAGGTGCCGCGCAGCGACGCACGCCTCGCGCAGAGACGTCAGCTCTCGCGACCACCAGTACACCTGACGCCGGGCGCTTTCTGGCCGAACTCGGGGCATTGCCACGTCGCATATATCGGACATGGCCTCCTGGAACCAACCCGCCTCATCGTTGATGTCGGCAGGCCCGACCGGTGATGTCACCCAGGCCTGCACTATCGAGGCTTCCAGGAGGAGCTCCCGGTCCAGCTGTTTCAGCGCCCATCGCGGACCACTCGGGGCCTGTAGGACCAGCGCGCTTGAGGTCTGGGCAGAGACATCGAACCGGATATACCGGTGGTCGGAGTATGTCTCCACCCCCTCCATGACGCGCCAGTCAACGACACGCGGTGACAGAGCGGGGCTAGCAAACGAGATGTCCACCACCGAATCACCCCGCATCCGCACACACGTGGGGACAGAACCCCGATTTAGGACGACTAGGCCTGTCTCCAGAGCCCAGTCCTCCACCATCCTACCCCGCACGTCAGTGTAACGAGAACCCCAAGCCAAGTACTTGGCATTGAAGTCCCCGAGCACAAGCACGGGGAGGGGATAGCTACGGACGACGACACTCAACTCCCTGAGGGAGTTGTGGAACTCGGCGAGAGTTCGGCTCGGGGAGAAGTAGACACCCGCCACGACGATCTCCCCGAACCGTGCTGCTACGCACCCCTGACCCTGCCTGACACTCTCCAGGGTCGGGGTACCGGCGGCGGCCGACGAAATGATGGTCACTGAGCCACTAAGGTCCTTCATCCAGTCTTCCCTGGGCAGGACAAAGTAGGGCTCAGCGACCACGGCGACGTTAATCGACCACTGCACCATGCTCTGGAGCAACAGGTCCTGAGCGCAGGCGCAGTGGTTGATGTTCGCCTGGAGGAGACGTAATGGGGCCGTTATTGGCACTCCATTTCAGTCCCCTCTCGGGCCCCCTGGGGCGGCTCCGCTGCGAAGGCGGCAGTTACGGCGGCGGCGGCAGCTGTGACAGTGGCGGCGGCTGCGGCGGTAGCGACGGTGGGGGTGGTGGCGGAGGGCCTTCCCCTGCCTCTGGCCTGGGCGGGTGGGGCGCAGGTCTTACTCCCTGCCCGGTGATCGGCCGGTTTGCCAGCCGCCGCACATGCAGAGCAGTGCGGACAAGGATCAAGCCTCCAGTGTGCTTTCCTGCTCAATTACCAGATTTAACAAATGATGGCTATGACGGAGTTATCTGAACACCAAATAAACGATGGATGGACTGTGTGTAGGATGATATGGCTAGAAAGGAGGTGACTGCTGATATGACGAGTAATAGAGAAGTATGGAAGAAGAAGACATTCTCTGACAAAACTGAAATAAATTGGGATAAGGGCAGGAGAATAATAGTCTCGCCCCCTATTACATGGAACTTAAACATAACTGGTGAAATGTCCGTGCAGTATTAGGTACATCTCTGCTTAACCCTTCGGAGATAACAGGCGTCATATTATTCTATCAAGTTAGCTTGATAAAATCTAGGGTTTATGTCTAGCAAATACTTTCTCTAATAGGTACTTAAATACGCTTTGCAATGGAAATTCTGCTTACTCCCGTAACATCGCATGAATGCGCCCTCAGCTAAAAGGCATTACGTTAAAAGTCATCGGTTTTCTCATGTGAAGCCGTGGGAGCGGATATAAAGGATTTTTTTTAATATCTACTGTATAAGATGCGTCCTTGGAGCGTACCGATGGGTAGGGACGCGATACCTTAATGATGTTTGATGTCGAAGGTGACGAATTTTCATGCATTTATGAGGCCTGATTTTCCATAGAAGAGAATGAGTTAAATGTGCAAGAAAGATTATTTTGATTATGAAACTGGTTTTTGTTTTGGTGTTTGGCAAGGCGCGGTGGTGGAGGGTGGAGTAAAACTATGATGATGACTGCCTCGTTGGTCTACTTAGTGTTCGCAAGCGCGACTGCTGAGTATGAGGTCCTGGGTTCGATTCTCGGGTCGGGCAATGTGCTATTGGGTTTTTCCATTAGGAATTTCTCAATAGCAGCTACGGAGTCTGGATTTGTGCCCAGTTGATGGCAATAGGCTCGCCCCCTATTACATGAGACTTAAAAAACATAGCTGGCGAAATGTGAGTGTACTATTAGGTACACTTCTGCCTAACCCTTTGGGGATTACAGGCGTGATGTTATTTTATGTTATGTAAAACTATGACCGAGTGACATCCAAGGACTGGAAAGAAAAGAGATGGTTGTCCAGTGCGTAGACGATATTGATGCCATTGGGGGTATATCCTGGATGAGGTAGGAACGTGGGGCTTGGCACTAACAAAGAAAGGCATAAATACCGAACAGTGGGAAAGTCGAGCTTTAAATTATGACGATGATGAATTAAAGAGAGCAGCGGTGGCCCAGTGGTAGCGACCCTGACTTACGAGCAGTAAGTCGTGGGTTCGAACCCAGGCAGGCGCATTACTATGTAAAATTTATTTCATCACCACTGCTCTCAAAAACGGTGAAGGAAAACATCGTGACGAAACTGGCATGTCCTAGAACCAAATATTCGAAGATATGTGACATCTACCAATCTGCACTGGGCCCGTGTGGTGGATTACAGCCCATTCCCTCTCATAGAGAGAAGGCCTGGGTCCCAGCAGTGGGAACATTATAGGCTGATGATGTGATGGTGTGTGTGATGATGAATTTAGCCTCAAAATGTACCTAAGTGACAAAATCTGTTTGTCCGCTGGGCATGATTAGATGATACCCATGTTTTTTTTAATCCTGTCTTGACGA
Organism: Lycophotia porphyrea; assembly: GCA_950005105.1. Taxonomy (NCBI): domain Eukaryota; kingdom Metazoa; phylum Arthropoda; class Insecta; order Lepidoptera; family Noctuidae; genus Lycophotia; species Lycophotia porphyrea. The sequence continues at coordinate 3,270,286 of OX465392.1, forward strand.
TGAAGTTCACAACCAGTCTAATATTTTTCAAATCCGAAACACGAACACAATTACGTACAAATTCAATTAAATAATTCTAAAACCATAAACTAAAATGCTCCATTATGATCTTTAATTGGATTAACAGCTATACAGAGCGTTACAACGTGCACCTAACACAACGACGCTAAACAGCTGAGTTATTATACACTTACACACTGTTGCACTATATTGTCCTTGAGTACAGACGAACAAACTATTTGGTATACAGGCATAACTTTATCATCTGCCTTGCCTTTTCCAATCTATGTTGGGGTAGGATTCCAGTTCACACCTCACTAGGTACCCTTTTTTTTTTTACGGATGGGAAATCATCAAATGACTTCTCCCGCTCTGGGCAGAGCGGAAGGGAGTGTTAGACTTGTACTGACTAAAACCCATACATGTTCCTTCCTTGCCCTTTGTGTTCCAGGGCCGCGGTATCTCTTTTGAACAGCCCGCAGCTCACTAGGTAGGTGTGGTTTTGGTCAGTACGAGTCTGACTGACTCTTCTATTCTTTTCAGGGCGGAGGACATTCAAGTCCAGTCCAGTCCAAAACTCAGTTAAACTGGGTACCTACTATGATACCCCTTGGTAAGACTGGTTGTCAAACTTTCGGCCCGAAAAGTACATTAAGCTGTTGGTTCATTTATAGATCTTAGACAGTCATTACAGGAAGTCAGTGGCCCGAAAGTCTGACCACCAGTCTTAACCAAGAGTTATCGTATTCTCCAATACTAACTGGATTCTGGATGCCGCTGGCTAAAACTAGTGAAAAACAGGATTCATCTCGTCTTATTAAATAGTAGAGTCATAATGATCTATTTAGCCAATTTTTCATAATAAAACAAAGTTTCTGTAAACGAAAAATCCAGGGCAAAGCTTTCACTGGACTTTTGCAAATTGTTAGTCATTACGGTGTTCATAAGCTATGGAACAGCAAACGCCATAATCATGCACTATTAGTGGCTGTGCCTGCGACGTCCCACGATCGCTTCCCAGTAGTTGTTCGAATAAATGCAATGGATATGTTGTTTTCATGTCAATAGAAAAACGCTTATCGGTGGAACAAAGAAATAATAGGTAACCTGCATTTAAAAATATGAAAAAATTGCTCGTAATTTTTAAGATTCTGTACCCGAAGGATAACCAACGGCCTAAGCCTCCGCTGTCCGTCCGTCTGTCTGCGGGCTGTATCTCATGATCCGTAATAGGTAGATAGTTGAAATTTTCACAAAATGTGTATTTCTGTTGCCGCTATATCAACAAATAATACTACGATGGTATGGAACCCTTCATGCGCGAGTCCGACTCGCATTTGGCCGATCTTTTTTATGTTAAACAAAATAAAAGAAGAACACTATTAAGCAATTAGGATTTTTTCAGTTATGTTCGGTTGATGGCAATAAACTCGCTCCATATTACGTGGAACTCAAACATAAATGGGGAAATTTGGGTGAAATATAGGTGCACTTGCAAATAATCCTATGGGAATAACAGACATGATAATATGAAGTATTATATTATGATATGAACTATTTTATAAATACATATATTATGTAACGCGTCTTAGAAATATCATAAAGTGATTAATGATTCCACTTCTTTATTAATTTGAAACGTATACAATGATTTATCGTTTAATATCCTTTTACAATATGCACAGGGAAGTACACAATTTATACAACCTGAATACAAACATAATTATCATGTAGTTATTATATAAAGACCATGGAGTCGATGGAGATGACAAAAAAAAATACAACCGAATTGAGAAGGAGAACCTCCTCCTTTTTGAAGAAAGTCGGTTAAAAACAAATACCCACACTACAGCCAAAACCATAGATCTACACAAACATCAAAAAGAAAAAAAAATTAAACACATTCCACGAATAACATGAAAACTGTTAAAAATAAACAAAATATTGAAATTGTTACACGAATATTTTGCTAACACACTGTACGCATGCGACTCAAATAATATACCACTGAAACAAAATAAAAATAAACGTCCTTTTTAGTTGCGGCGGCATAGAACGCGAGCACAGCCATAGTAGGGGCATATTGTATGATGCTTGGATGATGTGGACGTATTAAAAACGGTCAATGGACTTCGCTGGTTTTATTGAAATACTGTGCAGTCATGAGCAGTAATAGTATGTACACTAAGCAACTTTAAAAAATGATTTTCTACCGAACCGGAATTATAGAGAATAAGCTGTGGCGGATAAAAAAAAGTTGTTAGGTTAGGTTAGGTTAAGCTTAGGTTAAGTTTGTTTCAATAATGTTCAGTACGTAGACCTATTCGACTTGAAATACATAGAGAACCCTGGAGCCGAATTTGATGCGTTTGGTACAGAGACACATGGCTGTGATACCTTCCAAACAAAAGTAGTCTAGGCTGTGGCGGACAAAAGAAAGTTGTTAAGCTAGGTTAGGTTTGTTTCCAAAAAAATTTAGTTTCTTCCTGACCAAAAAACTAAACTAATTTTAAGCAAATTGCGAACCTAACGCGTACGAAGTCGCGGGTAACAGCTAGTAGAAAATAAAAGACTTCAACTGCTTTTTATTTTAATTGTTTAGCACAAACTCATCATTCGCCTAGCCTTTTCCCAACTATGTTAGGGTCAGCTTCCAGTCTTACCGGATGCAGCTGAATGCCAGTATTTTGCATGGAGCGACTACCTATCTGACCTCCACAACCCAGTTACCACTGGGTAATACGATACCCCTTGGTAGGACTGGTTGTCAGACTATCGGGCCACTGAATACCTGTACCGAATCTCAAAGATCTACAAATGAGCCGAGACCAACGCAACGGCTTAACGTGCTTTCCAAGGCACGGAGGAAACTCGGTATGTAATGGGTGGTCACCCATCCACGGACCAACGTAGACAAGCATCGGCTTAGCCTGTAAATTGACCCGAGCGGCAGTTATTATCTAGCCACGAGCTCCTCTTGTTTAGCTCAAACTACACACATTATTATCGACTATTCTGAATTGTCATCCATTTTAATCTTCTATCCCTTTCTTACCTATCACTTTCTCCCTCGCACAATGTTGTCATATCTCATTCTTCTAACATCCCGCCATGTAACTGCTCCATTGGTCTCGTGGTCGTAAGCTCGATCCAATTCGATAAATGTTATTGGGTTGTTTTTCGATCAGGGATTTCACGTGAGCGGCCCGGAGTTAGTTGAAGTTAGCGGTATAACACCCTTATGCTGCAAGAAGTACGGTATACCGTTGGTTCTGTTGCTAATTTCTCTCTGGTCGTGCCTTATTGCCGTCCCATCGAACTATAAGAGTGAGGAAACAGAGAGTGCATCCGTATTATCGGCTGCCCGATACGAGCCCTCGCGTATTAGTCAGATCCGCCGCCCGAGGCACACTCTCGTTGACCCCGACGACGACATCACCCTCCTCCAGGAGAGCAGTAGGGAAACCAGCACGCTCACAAAACACAGACGCCGTTATCCGTCATTCCGTCCTCGCCGACGAGGCCCGTCGCGAAACCCCGGTACACGCCCTCCCCGACCCTTGCTCGAGCCAGCCCGCGCAGCTGAGCCTGTAGACTTAAATCAGCCCCTAAATAATATCACTCAGATCCAGCCTGTCCCTTTGCTGTCCTCTCCCAGCGACGCCCTGAGCCGAGGTCCGTACCCCACAGGGGGTGCCCTTAGTGCGTAGTCGCTTAGTTTGTAGTTTAGTTTGTAAGTTGCTCTGGCTGGAGGCCTTAATTTCGAGGCATCCACAGAAAAGCCCGGTTAAGCAGTCGACAACCTCCCTAGGTTGAACTGCGAGATGCCCTTCATAAAAAAAAAAAAAAAAAGTGCATCCGTATTTGCGCACACACTTTTGCGCTATAATATCTCTCGTCTCGTTGGTGTAGTTGTCGCAAGCGCGACTGTTGAACATGGGGTCGGGCAGTGTTGTCGGGTTTTTCCATCAAGAATTTCTCTGTAGCAGCCACGGAGCCTAGATTTGTGTCCAGTTGATGATAATAGGCTCGCCCAGTATTACATGGGACTTACACATAACTGGCGAAATGTGGGTGAACTATTAGGTACAACGCTTCGGGGACTTACAGGAGTGATGTCATGTGTTATATCCTGCGTTGATGGCTCGCTGACATACCGCCATGATCAAAAACAGTCTGAAGGACTATTATTATATATCTAACGTATTTTGTCTATGTAGGAGGAGTTTATTGTTCGTAAGATGAAACTTCTCGGCGCCAGTGAAATCATTATAGAAGCTGTTAGTAAATTAATTGCTTGAGAGTTGCGTTTATTACGAGGTTATAGTAGATAATGTTAACTGTTAACAGTAATGTATTCGAGTACTCTTATGTTGCAGTTAATGTTATATTCTAAAGTTTAGTTACTGAGCAGACATTCATTAGGTAAAATAATGTATGGGGGGTATAGAACTTGAGTGTAATATTATTTTATGTCGGGACTGCCTCGTTGGTCACAAGGTCATAAGCGCGGCTGCTAAACATGAAGTCCTGGGTCCGATTCCCAAATTGGGCAATGTTTATTGGGTTTTTTTCTATTAGTAATTTCCTCAGTAGTAGCCACGGAGTTTGGATTTGTGCCCAGTTGGGACTTAAACATCACTGGCGAAATGTGGGAGTAGGTACTCGTACCTCTGCCTAACCCTTCGGGGATTACAAGCGTGTTGTTATACTTTGCCGAGAAAAATGCTTTAATAATAACCGGAATGCATCGTTTTGTAATAAGTAAAATACACATAAGCAAAACGTAATTACTCCACAACATTGTTTTATATATACTTAATAATATTGTAAAGATTTGTATTTTTATATGTAACGAATAAATTTAAAAACTACTAGAACGATTTGAAAAATTCTTTTAGTACTGGATAGCTACATAATCAGCGAGTAACATAGGCTATATTTTATCCCCGTACTCTCACGGGAACGGGAACTACGCGGGTGAAACCGGGTGACTTCCGCTAGAAATACATAAAATTATTGATTTATTTACCGTCTAGTTTGGCGCTCACTTGCAAATAACACTGACTACGTAGCCTCTATTTGTATCTGCTTAAGTAGGTATTACCAGGAAAATAATCAATTTTACTATTTCTATTAATTTAAGTTTCGGAAACACACATTTTACACATTGCAATGGGAAATAGCATACAAACTGCGACTACGGAGCCTCTTGTGCATCTCTTCTCTCTCTTCTTCTTCTGCTCTTCGCTTTCTCTTGCCCTTTGTGCATTTACACCTGCACTTTGAGGGACCCGTCGGACACCACTACCAACGCCTTTAATGTGGCAGAGTTCTGGTCAAAGCTGATTTAACTTGAATAATTATAAGAACTAGTCACTGATCTAAAGGACGCAAGCGCGACTTCTGAGCATACGGGCATGTGTTCGTTCCCCAGGTCGGGCAAAGTGTTATTGGGTTATTCCCTGAGAAATTTCTTAGAAGCAGCCAAATAGTCTGGATTTGTGTCCGGTTAATGGCCATAGGCTCGCCTCATGAGACCTAACCATGACTGGCGAAATGTCGGTGTTAGGTCCACTCTTCACTTAAGTTATGTAATTATAAGTACCATCAACACGACAAACTAAATTAAAAAATTAACAATCACTACATAGTATACAACAAAGTCGCTTCCCGCTGTCTGTCCCTATGTATGCTTAGCTCTTAACTCTTAACTACGCAAAGGATTTTGATGCGGGTTAATAGATAGAGTGATTCAAGAGGAAGGTTTATATCATTGCACCCGTGCGAAGCCGGGACGGGTCGCTAGTTTATTGTACAAAAGAAAAAAAAAACAATCTTCGAAGTTAATAATAGTATATGCATGTAGTTACTCATTAAGAACAGATGTAAACCGATAAAGCCCGTATACATAGAACAAGTAAATATGCATCGGTGGAGTGAAACTGTGTCGCCCGGACGTTCACCTAGCACTTTGTCAATATAGTTCACTTTCGCTTGCATTAAAATAGGGTTTTTATACTGAAAGAGGAAAAATATCTGAAAAAGAGTAGCTAGCGATTTTTACTTAAAAGAAACAGACACCATTGGGGAGTAGCACGTTTCGTGGGAGTTTGTTTTCAGGGTTTGGTACCCAAAGGGTAAAAAGGGGCCTATTACTAAGACCCCACTGTCCGTGTGTCTGTTTGGCTGTCTGTCACTAGGTTGCATCTCATGAACCGTGATAGCTAGACAGTTGACATTTTCACATATGATAAGTTGAGTTGGCAATATGTAGTCAGAAATGTAGAGGTTCAATTAAAAATTACCGTAAAGATAACCTAATAATTTAAATTCTTGACTGTTTAGCTGGCGTTACTTTTGCCTATTATAATAAACAATACTACCACTACTACAACAATAAACTGGTATTACCAGTATTTTCATTTATTTTTTCATTATCGGCGTTAACCTGTATTTAAGTGCAAATTTTTTAAAGCAGGATACTCGCAAAAAACATAGCCGTGGTTAAACCCCAACTTGGTGCTACTAAACCAGTCTAGGCTTATTCTTTAATCATAAAACATTTTATTAAAGACGAAACATTAAATAAGTAAAATGAAAAAACTTTGCAACAGTTGAAAAGTTTTAAATTATCAAGTTCTTTGAAACGTCTTAATCAAAGGGCATGAAGCGTAATTTCTAAAATATTAACACCTAAGTTAAAACTAAATCTCTCTGTTCTTGATTTGTTAGCAGAATGTAAATGAAAATGACTGAAAAGTTTTCTGTTCGACAAACTTGCTGGCTGTTATAATGGAAAAATAAAAGAAAATCGAAATCGAGTTTGAATTAAATATAATTAAAAAACAGTAGACATCAAGATTTTAATTTAATTTGATGGCTACACAAATATCTTTAAAAAAAAACTTCGAATTTTCCGTTTTTTCAAAATAAATATATTATAAAAATCCGTGGGGCAAAGGATGAGTTATTATTGGGGCTGAAGAGACGGCAAATAACCCCACCTTGCCAGCCCATTCAAAACTATGCACCAAACACACTCTTTAACCTCATTTTTAGGGTTCCGTAGCCAAATGGCAAAAAACGGAACCCTTATAGATTCGTCATGTCTGTCTGTCTGTCCGTTCGTATGTCACAGCCACTTTTGTTCCGAAACTATAAGAACTATACTGTTGAAGCTTGGTAAGTAGATGTATTCTGTAAACCGCATTAAGATTTTCACATAAAAATAGAAAAAAAAAATTTTGGGGTTCCCCATACTTAGAACTGACACCCAAAATTTTTTTTTCATCAGACCTATACGTGTGGGGTATCTATGAATAGGTCTTTAAAAATGATTTTGAGGTTTTTAATATACTTTTTTTCTAAACTGAATACATAGTTTGCTCGAGAGACACTTCCTAAGTGGTAAAATGTGTGTGTCTCTCCCTGTAACTTCTAAAATAAGAGAATGATAAAACTAAAAAAATATATGATGTACATTACCATGCAAACTTTCACCGAAAATTGGTTTGAACGAGATCTAGTAAGTAGTTTTTTTTTTAATATGTCATAAATCGTAAACCGGTCTAATGTTGTATTGATAATGGTACGGAACCCTTCGTTCGCGAGTCCGACTCGCACTTGGCCAGTTTTTATTCCTTTATTCATTTTTCCAACTTAGTAATTACAGTTTTAAATATTTTTGAAAAACAAAAATATAAAAATAAACATTTAAAAATATTAAAAATAGTAGCCCACCGGTATCCGGAACAGGGTCCAAGCTACCGGCAGTCAGGGCTCCAGAGAGAGGAAACTCCTAACAATAGGAACCGTATCCAGGAGTACCGCTTTCTGAATCAAGCCCTTGATCCAGCTGCCTAACGAGAGCCTCCTCATAACCTCATTATTTTTATCCCTAGATAAATGCTGCACAAGGTGCATGTTTAATCCAAGCAAGCTCTAAGTTAAACTTACATATAAATAAATACATATTATACTGAAACTTAAACGTAAACTTAAAAGAGCAACAAAATAAGTGAATCAGTGCAGAACTTGACTTACGGTGTCTGCCATACAAGTACTCGCTGTTGATGTACAGTTGTACACAGTCGGACAGAAAAACTTAATAAAACAAAATTTTTGTTAACAAATTATTTTTTGGAATAAAAAAACTTGCCAGTGGTTTAAAAATAATCTTTTATCACAGAAAAGTTAAATATAGTGTTGTTTTGTACTTCAGATTGATTATAAATTCATCAAATTTTGAATGCAGCAATTAAATATAAATAACAACTATGATACATATTCAATTAGTAAACCAAGGTCTCAATTAAACAACCAACATATTTATTTTAATATCCAAAACCCACAAACTATGCTATCAATATTAACTAGCAATTCAATTGCACACTTCACACGTACAACAATGGAATTCCACTAACTATATATCCCATTTACAACTGAAACCGCATCATTTAAACACTTTTCGATAACACATTTCAATTCCAATTTTATAAAATGGTACGCGCTATCAAAACTGTTTCGAAGCAATATAACTTTTAACTTATATAAGGTCCTATTAAAATAGATGGAAAAATTTTAACACAGCGTTTAGTACGTCTAACCAAAGATATCCAAGCAAAAAAAATACTTATTAAAGTGATTTTATTTTCAACTAAAATAATATTTTTTTTGTGTATTTTCGTTAGCTGTTTTTTTTCTTGTAAGTCTCATCTAATGCGTAGTTCTTATTTTTTTTTACCACTGTCCTTATTTTGGTGGTCTGAATGATTTCTAAAAGTTTGTCCATCTATTTTATTGGGACCTTATATTGGCCTCAAGTGTATAGTGTTGCAGTGTGTTGTATGGCAGTGCAACGACCACGTATATTAAAGAAAGCGTAACAAAACCGGTTTAAATTGAGTCTAACAATTTGTTTTACTGTTTTGTTATCAGTGGTTCAATTTATATGGAAAACAGTGTCAAATAAAATGTATAGATATTTATTAAAACTTCAGTAATTTTAGCGTCTTATGGTAGCGTTTGATATGGTTTATCATTCTAAGTAAGGCTCAGTTTACACCATAGGGATTTGAAAATATTTGGTACCATTAAAAGCGTCTATTTTTGAGGAATATTATAAAGTTTTAGAATTTTAAATGTCTCATGAAATCGCTCATTTTTAGGGTTCCGTACCTCAGTCGGCAAAACCGAAACCCTTATATGGATCAAAATTGTTGTCCGTCTGTCAAGACCCTTTTTCTCAGGAGCGTTCCTGAGAAAAAAGAGATATCAAGCTAGAATTATTATCAGATACTCAAATCTGCTACCCCTTGGAGCAGTGAAAAAATTAAATTCGTAAGTCAACACGATCAGAAGATATGACCGTTTATGTCGCATATTTTACGATTTGACAAGGGAATAAAACCTATAGATTTCTTTCCGTTGACCTAAAATCATGAATTTTGGCAAGAAGCAATGTCTTGCACATGTAAAGGAAAAAATAAAATATAGTTAGTAAATAAAATATAGGTAGTAGTAAATATAATTATAGTTAAATAAAAAAATACCTGCAAGTTTAAACGGAACCCTCGCGGCCTCGGAGCGGGAGTCCAACTCGCACTTAGCCGATTTTGCTATACATCGACTCGGTAGATACTGGTTTTATTTTAACACCACTGACGTCCAGCATATCATACTTTCGGCATTTACCACATTTCGCCAGTTATGTTTTAAGCCCCATGTAATAGGGGGCGGGCCTATTGCCATCAACCGGGCACAAGTCCTGACTCCGTAGCTGCTACTGAGAAATTCTAGTGGAAAAACCCAATATCAATTTGCCCGACTCGGGAATCGAACCCAGAACCTCATGCTCAGCAGTCGCGCTTGCGACCACTAGACCAAAGAGCACGGGAAGAATAAACGACCCAATAAGCTTCCCATTATTAATTAAAGGTGTAACAGACTCTTAACGAAACCGAAAGGCACTTGTGCTCCCCGTCATTGCGATCATTGTTTTGTTCTAGACCACACCTGGGAACAGTCTAGTTACGGAGATATTGGGGGTCAAAGTTCTAACTTTTTCACAAGCTTTTTTTTAATACATGTTTTTAATGTAAGATTTTTACTTTAAACACCTCCAAGCCCCCTTACTATTCAATCCATCCATCAGCACAATGTTTTGAGTGCGTTAAATTGAGTCCTAATGTAAAACGTAATTTTTCAGCACAAAAAAAAAAGTCGTTTCCCATCATTAATTTTGAGTAAAGTTACTTAGTTTGATGTACATAATGCTTGGTTAACGGATTCGTGAAGAGTCTGTTTACACCCTGTATGAGTAGTTGAATGAATCAGCCCGTGCTGACCAAAATGCTATTGACCTTTATAGTCAAGGTCTTTAGGTGTGACATCGTAACAACAGCAAAACACCAACACAAAAAGTTCACACTTGATTTGACATAATTATTGTGTGTTTGTCATGTGTGTCTAACAAAAAAGCTCGAAGCTCCGGCCGTGGGTGACCGGTGTGACGTGCCGGAAGCGGCCCGTGTGCGGACTTCCGGTCCGCTCGACCGGAACGCTCGTCGCATTCCGATAGGGTGGAGTTATAAACTTGTGTGATTACTGCTTTTGAGTGTCATACTGTTTTGAGTTTTGAAAATTAATTTATTTTGGTACTATGAACAAGCATACTGAAACGGGTTTGTATTTTTTTACCAGCTCAACTTCCATAGAAGATATGCTGACCTAGTACTTTTGGTCGCCAAAAAGACGATTAAATAAGTACATTAGTTTTTGTACTGACTGTACCTCTATAGAACTTGTAATTTGGGACGAAGCAGGACTTCAATTCATTTTTCGGAATGTGGGACAAAACTTTAGGACGAACGAAGAATAAATCGAAAATTGTACTGATGGCGAAGATTGTAACATTGATAGATTATATCTCAGGAACCTGACGCTTTTGAAGAATTTTACATACACTGCTTGTTTGTATTTATGCCTGAAATTGTTAGGGTTTTATGCTATTTTTTAGAATCAATTAAAATGAAGTTAGGCAAGCCAGTCTTCATCATCATCATCATCATCAGCCTATTAATGTTCCCACTGCTGGGACACAGGCCTCCTGTCTTTGAGAGGGAATGGGCTATAATCCACCACGCCAGTCAGTCAGCCATAGCCAGTCTTCATATAATTTAAAACCAACCCTGGTTATTTATTTCGTTCATGAGAACGTGGATGAATATATGAATATGTAGTATGCGTGCAAATGTACACAAAACGTGTGTGTGTGTGTGTATGTGTGTATGTGCAATGTGTGTGTGTGTGTATTCATTACATCTTAGAATAGATTTCATCATTGAAAGCTACAAAAACGTTCAATAGGTTTTGAGTGTCATTATTGATATTATTGATCACTGATTTTGAACGCGTTTTAAATGTACAGAAAGTGCCCAGTTTGAAGAGACCAAACTGAACATGTTCTGTACATTTAAGAAAAGACAGCCGTCTTTTTTAAACCACGCGTACAAAGAGCAGCGAAGACTGGGAAAGAAAAAAATATGACCATCCTTAACATACAGTATAGTGGCCAAAGTTTTGTTGAAACAAGCAGACAAGACGTCATTTAGCTACCTTAATCTTAGGGATATAATAACACGTCACACATAGGCAGAAAAGGCGTCACAAAAAGTTAAGTTAGAAGTAACAGATGAACACAAAATCCTCTCTCATAGTCAATAAACTCCCCCACATCTTGTCTCAATCATTAATCGCTCACAAAATCTAATAAACGACAAGATAAAGGAATCCGTGTTCAATAGACCATTCAATAAATAACATAAAAGGCGTTTAATTAATATTTATGGGATAGCCGCGTCCGGAGCGACTTTATTGAATCAAATCATTGTCTGGCCTATTTGGGCGATAAAAGCCAGTGTGTTTTTGTGTTAGCTTTTCTGAAGTTCCACATGATGGTAGTTGTACTGTGTAACATGCTGAATATAACTCAAGATTAGTGTATTACTTTTTAGACTATTCTTCATTGATTTGATTACCGTATTATTCTTTTTTATCGTGTGGTTAGCGCCTAACCTGCTATCAGAGTTTTTACGCCACTCATGGGCCTCGAATTTACTTTACATGCTGTCGAGGAATATCTCTCAGACGTGCTGGTTTCTCTGAATAAATTTATTGATAATTTTTCAATGAGCACATGAATCCAAAAATCAGAGCTGCGTGCTCTTTTTTTTCGGATGGGAAATCATCAATTGACTTCTCCCGCTTTGGGCCGAGCGGAAGGGAGTGTCAGACTTGTACTGACTAAAACCCATCCATGTTCCTTCCTTGCCCTTTGTGTTCCAGGGCCGCGGTATCTCTTTCGAACAGTCGCGCAGCCCTGGCAGTGAGAGAGCTACGTGCCTTGTTTTCGAACTTGAGACCTATGATGACTTGATCGTCGTGAAAGGACAATGCGGGCAAACATAAAAGTCGAAGACATATTGTGATATTCTTAACTGGGCCTGCGTAGTGTACCCATTTCATCTCATAGAGAATAGGCCTGTGTCCCAGCAGTGAGAACTTTAGATATAGTTAAGTAATGTGTAGGGTCAGTCAGAACATTGAGTTTTCAGATCATCAGAAAAATCTGGCACTTATTACAAATCTGTACCAAGATCTAGCTCAGATTAATTGAGGAAATGATATAAAAGAAGAATAAGTTGACAGGAGAGTATGGAAGAAACAAACCGGCCAAATGCGAGTCGGACTCGCGCACGAAGGGTTCCGTATCATTATACCCCCCGTAAATATTTATTTTATGTTATTTTAACCATTTATTTTTAAAGAGAATATACAACTTAATATTCTGTGAATATTTCAAGCGTCTACCGCCGTTATTAATAGCGAGCAAAAAAACGGTAAAAAATCACGTTGGTTTTAGGGGAGCTCCCCTTAAATATTTATTTTATTCTGTTTTTAGTATTTGTTGGTGACAGACAGACAGACGGACAGTGGATCTTAGTAATAGGGTCCCGTTTTTACCCTTTGGGTTCAGAGCCCAAAAAAGCAACTGCAGTGACTCCAAGTAGCATAGGGTATGGGCAGGAAGATAAGATCTTCTTCTTCTTCTTCGAGCAAAAATCAAAAAGTATTGGCTGGCAATTTAAATTGTGTCGACCCAGAATTGAGCCACTAGTTTAGCACTTTCGGTAGCGTCCATCAGTTTCTGTAAAGAACAAACGTCAGGACACAGTAGTCCGCCATCGTTTTTGGAATAACACCACAAACTATGTGATAATGTACCGAGATCCAGGTACTACTGTCACTTAGTTTCCAGAATTAATTCTCTAAATATAGCAAATAATCTTTGTCAACTGTCATACCGTTTAAATCTTAACGATTCCAGAAATAGAAGTTACCACAAATGTAATATTGAGGTGTCCTTAGTAGATGAGTCTCTAATCGTTCCCATGACAACATAGAACACTGTAGTTTCGGAAACTCCCAATTTAGTATTTCGAGAATGCTCAATAATAGAAAGTGAACGATATCTTGACGTAGAGTTTCGCAAGAACTCAACAATTAATATAAGTTTAACTATGAGAATTCTTGGCCTGCTTAACGGAGAAACTCCGAGACTCATTTATATTTAATTTACTTCGAGATAGACGCGACTGAATGTTTTATAAGCACCTTGTTTTGTATGAACTTTTAGTTAACTCTTTCTGTGTTGCTACTAACTTTGAAATGTTTTTTTTTAAAGCTTGCTGATTTAATTCCATCACGTCATTCGGAGGTAAATGTATCTTTAAGCTTGTTTGTGTTTATGACGATTTTCTTAGCAATAACATAATATCACGCCTGTAATCCCCGAAGGGTTAAGCAGAGGTGTGCCTAATAGTACACATACATTTCGCCAGTTATGTTTAAGTTCCATGTAATAGGGGGCGATCTTATTGCCATCAACCGGGCACAAATCAATGCTCTGTGGCAGCTACTGAGAAGTTCCTTACACCCGTATCTATAAACAAGTTAAACTGATTACTTAAGTAAAAGTCATTATTTAAAATAGGAATTAGGAACTGGCAATCAAAGGTACCTCCAACCATTTTATTATATAAAAAAAAACCTATGGTCGTACTGTGAGCAAATAGGCTGGTATTCCAAATTCTATTTCACCCAAAACCGTAAGCGGGAACGGCCCACGTGCAAAGCTTACTTCCTCAAAACATACCCCGAAAATAGAGGTACGAAATTCAAATCGCGGCTGTAGACTAAAGATAAAATTAACGCAGAGGTCTTAACTCACTTAGAAATGTTATACAAGCAGCGTACATTATTCGCATACTAAGTTGGCGATGTAAATGAACGTAAGGCGATGGGTGAGGTACTGATAGCAGTCGGAAGGGACCTACTAGACGGTACGTTGTGGCATACGGACGGCGAAAATATTGAAGGGATTTTGTAAGTCGTTTTTTCGGGTGTGGGTGTGGTTTTTGATGATGTTTTGACTAAATGTAGGATACTAAAGAGTTCTGGACATGATTGCTGATGAATTTATATTGGTTGTAATGAACATGAAAATGGTAAAATTACATAAAATAAAGTAAAAAAAACAATTTTTTTAATAAGCGTTTTAGTGGGCAATGGAAATTTTATGTGATGTATGATTAAAAAAAATACAATAAAACTCATAAAACACTTAAAGAACATAATCGCAAGCAACTGTACGTACTTACGTGAAGTATTAGAATAAATTACCCAATAACTACACAATACGAAGTGCTTCCGATATGGTCTGCTAGCTACCGGACGCCAGTTGGCTGCGTCGGTTAGTTTGCAACCCGGGTTCGAACCCCACACACGTAGGGAACGTGGTTTGAAACTTTACGCGCGTTTAGTTCGAGAGTTCCCCAACTTTGTAATATATTCTCTTTACGGAATATAAAGATACTAGTTTATAAGCAGTTTATACCAGTTTGTACCGGTTCTTGTTTTTGGTTTTCGCGCGTTTACGAGGCGTAAGCGCAGTGATATATTGGTTAGTGTTTCGGCAAAATTTGGTGAGGTTTGGGATAATGTGGTGGTTGGTGAAGTTGTCCATCGTTTTGCAATGTAAGTAATGGTTATTTTGTATATTTCTAACAATTGGTATGCAAAAAATTGGCCTAGATATTTTCGTCCGTAATTATTGACATAATGTTATTCAGTGTTGTGATTGCAACACAAATATTTAGTAAGAAATTCCAAGTTCATGAGCTTGCTGTTGCTAGACAAACACTATTCAGCTGCTGTTACGTCAGCTGGTCGTGTAAGTTGTGAAAAATACTAAATTAAAATGGACAATACTGGTATAATCTTATACTATAACTCTTGACGAAGCCGAAAGGCACTTGTTCTGCCCGTCATTGCGATCATTTTTTTGTTCTAGACCACACCTGGGAACCTTGTAGTTACGGAGATATAGGGGGTCAAGGTTCCTACTTTTTAACAAGTTTTTTTTTAAATACATGTTTTTAATGTAAGATTTTTTAAACACCTCCAGTACCCCTTACTATTCAATCCATCCATCAGCACAATGTTTTGATTACGTTACATTAAGTCCTATTGCAATACGTTTTTTTTACCCAAAAAATCAAGTCGTTTCCCAGCACTAATTTTTGCGTAAAGTTACTTAGTTTGATGTACAGACGCCAGCAGGTCAAGCTACCCGAAACTGTCAGATTTTCCCAATCAACCTTGAACCTAATCTTTTAGCAATAAAGTCGAAAATCTATCAAAGAAATCTGACAGATTGTAGTAGCCTGATGTGCTGGCGTCTGTACATAATGCTTGGTTGACGGCTTCGTGAAGAGTCTGTTTACACCTTGCATTTTATTCTTACACAAATTATGTCTTATTGCATAGCTTTAGGAGTGTGTACACGTATAACGAGTTCAATATTTTAATACATACCTACATATAGTCACGTTTTTTTCACACGGGGGTGGGCAGAAACTTCAGAAAGCCCCGCTATTATCATTATAAACTTTTTTCTTTTCACAAAAAATAGATTTACTATTTTGTTGCGTCAACTGTGTTATCACAGTTGATTAATCAAATATAACCTACAGCTCACTGACCCCGTAAAGTGATCAATATTGTCGAAGGTATCGGTCGTGTGTTAACTGCGTTGATATCGATCAAATATCAGGTGCGTTGCGATTGGACTAGGTAGTATAATGTAGTTAGACAGCTTCCGGCTTTAGTAATTAAGTAAAAGAGCGTATATTCTTTGTTCACTTATAATACATGGGGATTATTCCCTATTTTTCTATTATTGTAATAAGCTTTACGAGAATCGAGATCAAGATCTGGTCGATGGTTCCAAGAATTGTGAGCTTAATTAGATCTAATTAGATTTTCTTTTTTGTATTGAGGTATGTGCGACCTACGCTTTATGAAGTTTAGAGCAGTCTAAAATTATCAAGATAATTATGTTCTTGATAATTATTGGATAGCTATCGGACAATTATCAGATAATTTTCAGATAATTATTGCCTAATTATCCATGCAGATAGATAACTTGATCTCTTTATTTTTTTATTCACGTGCAAATCGCGTTCGAATAAACGTGAAGTGACATTGAAAATGATTTTTATTATTATCAATCAATATAATTATCAAGATAATTATCAAGCTATATTTATTAAGACTATTATCGAGATAATTATCAAAGTATAATTATCAAAATAACTATATTGTGATAATTATCACTAAGAATCCTAGAAATGAGCGTCGGCCTACAGATATTAGATTCAAGACTATTTGTTAAATGGTACAAAGCCACATCATAGAGAATCGTAAAGTAGGGTTAGGCGCGAAGGGTGAGTAATTTACTACAATGAGTTGCTAATTAATTGTACTGAAAGCACTAGTCAATTAGCAGACCTAGTGCCATTGTATTTCAATGTAATACAAAGCATTGCTACGATTTTATGATAAAATTCTATATATAAATGAGAGTTGCCGAGAATGGAGTTGAGTGGCGTGTGATTGAAGAGTTCTATAGCCAGCAGTGGACTATTGTAGGTTGATGATGATTTCTGGTGATTCATCATAGCTTTTTTCTTTGAAGATAACGCCTGAAATATTACTTTTGAAAAAAATATTTTAAGTTAAATAACTGAATCATTACTTAAATTTGTGTAAGATATACAAGGTCAAGTTAAATAAGCTAGCGAAATTCCACAGTTGTTATTGGATTCCTTATGTAAACACAATAAAGCAAAATATAAACTGTTTTGATATTTTTGGCGCGTTAGGGAAAAATGATGAGAGTAATTTTATACGATGCGCACGCACACCGTCACGAAAAACCGACACCCTGAAGTTAGTTAGTCAACATACACCCTGAAGTTAGCTAGTTTTACTTTACTTCTTCCATGTTTGTTTACTTTCGTAGTGTCAGATATTGACAAGCCTAGGTTATTATTTTTTTTTTGTCTACTGCTGCTGTTAGGAGGTTAGGTTGTATAGGTAATTGATATTAGACCTGGTTATAAACTACTTTACTTTCGTTTATGTTCTAGAAAAGTATAACTTCTAACGCGTGTACATAAGTACACACACACTTTTTTTTTCGGGGTCATGGAAATCAGGTAGTAGGAGTCGGAAGAGTGTCGCTAGCTGATTTTATTGAACCCAATTTGTATACGATGATGGCGTTTACGTAAACAAGCTTCGACCTACCAATCCGTAAATCATTCAAGCTTCCAGGTGCTCACCATATTAAACTACCAATTACACCTAATGACTAAATTAAACATGCTTGTTAAACCGTGGGTGGTTCAGAGTAGGTGAACCACAATAGTGTACGCGGCGCGGTACGTTTGACGTGTGGATTATCTAATTCCCGTAAAAGAAAATGAATCCATTTTATTATTTAACCTTACCAGCGCATCACGAAAAATGCAAGTTTACTAGAATCAATGTTGTTTCCTTAACAATTTTTGAGATTTAAAAATGTTTTTGATAGCAGGACCAATGGGAGTAAATGCTTTGACGTTAATTATACAAGGTTAAATGAAATTAGCTAGCGAAACTGAAGACGTGACGGTGTCGATTTGTAAACAACCGACTCCCAGAAAAGTCTTAGCATATCATCCACATACATAAAGGATAAAAAAACATATATATATATATATATATATATATTTTTTTAATTATATTATATTATAAAGGATTAATTCTTAAATTACCGAATCAAAGTTCACAGACAATCTAATCGGATGCAGCGGAATACCAGTATTTTACGTGAAGCGACTGCTTATCTGACCTCCACAGTTCAGTTGGTACTGGGTAATACGATACCACTTGGCGCAACCAGTCTTATGGTTTTCAGAGTTTCGGGCCAGTGACTACCTTGTAACGATTGTCAAAGATGTACAATTGACAGCCACCATGTCATGGAGAAAACTCGGTATGTAATGGCTGGTCACCCATCCACGGACCAACCTAGGTACGCGCGGCTTAACCTGAAGACCGCACCGAGTGGGTATTATTATTTTGCCACGAGCTCCTCAATAATGTTTAGATATTACTGCCCATCACGGCGTTTCGCTACCTAATTAATTTGACTCTTGTTTAGATACACAAGTATATTTCTGTAATTTAAGCCTCCAGGTGCTATAGTACCATTTAAACTGCTAATTAAGGCTAATGACTAAATGAAACATGCTTGATAAACCGTGGTTCAGGAGTAGGTGAACCACAGCAATGCACGTGGTACGTTTAATATGTTTGACCCGTGCATAATCGATTCACTGTCATTGCCCGACGCGACGTTGCGTGGTTTCTCAACTGTTGGGCGCATATCCTGTGTTAATTACCACTTATCACCGTTTTCGATTTATCCTTATTTTTTTTTGAACTTATACTTCTTTTGGCGCGTTAGAGAAAAATGATGAGAGTAAGTTTTAAGGATGCGTGCGCATACCGTCACGAAAAACCGATACCCTGAAGTTCAACAACAGTCAACATACACCCTGAAGTTAGCTAGTCAACATTTTAGTTTTATACGTCAAAGAAGTATAACTTCTTACGTGCGTACATAAGTACACACACACTTTTTTTTATCAGTCTCTTGTCCTTTATTTGGAGTTAGTGCAGCATGTAACATCACGCCTATAATCCCCGAAGGGTCAGCAGAGGTGTACCTAATAGTACACCCACATTTTGCCAAAGTTGTTTAAGTCCCATGTAATAGGGGGCGCGCTTAATGCCATCAACTGGGCACAAATCCCGACTCCGTGGCTGCTACTGAAAAATTCCAGTCGGAAAACCCCAATAACACTTTGCCTGATATGTGATAATCGAACCCAGAACCTTATCGATTAGCCCTCATCTCAGTATTCACCTCTTTTCTAGCCATATCATCCTTTACACAGCCCATCTATGGTCTTTTAGGTTTTCTCCTATTTTCCATAGTGATTCATACTCAAAACTTTCTTTAGAACATTTTCTCTTTTAACTTTACGAATGACTTATTCTCATGCTCACCATCAGCCTACAACAGTCCACTTTCTTCTTTAATTGTCTTCCCCTTTCATTATCTTCTCCTTTTATTGTCTGCTCCTTTCATTGTCTTTTCCTACTTTCTATAGTGATTCATACTGAAAAAATTCTTTAAAACATTTTCTCTTTTAACTTTACGAATGACTTATTCTCATGCTCACCATCAGCCTACAACAGTCCACTTTCTTCTTTAATTGTCTTCCCCTTTCATTATCTTCTCCTTTTATTGTCTGCTCCTTTCATTGTCTTTTCCTACTTTCTATAGTGATTCATACTGAAAAAATTCTTTAAAACATTTTCTCTTTTAACTTTACGAATGACTTATTCTCATGCTCACCATCAGCCTACAACAGTCCACTTTCTTCTTTAATTGTCTTCCCCTTTCATTATCTTCTCCTTTTATTGTCTGCTCCTTTCATTGTCTTTTCCTACTTTCTATAGTGATTCATACTGAAAAATTTCTTTAAAACATTTTCTCTTTTAACTTTACGAATGACTTATTCTCATGCTCACCATCAGCCTACAACAGTCCACTTTCTTCTTTAATTGTCTTCCCCTTTCATTATCTTCTCCTTTTATTGTCTGCTCCTTTCATTGTCTTTTCCTACTTTCTATAGTGATTCATACTGAAAAAATTCTTTAAAACATTTTCTCTTTTAACTTTACGAATGACTTATTCTCATGCTCACCATCAGCCTACAACAGTCCACTTTCTTCTTTAATTGTCTTCCCCTTTCATTATCTTCTCCTTTTATTGTCTGCTCCTTTCATTGTCTTTTCCTACTTTCTATAGTGATTCATACTGAAAAATTTCTTTAAAACATTTTCTCTTTTAACTTTACGAATGACTTATTCTCATGCTCACCATCAGCCTACAACAGTCCACTTTCTTCTTTAATTGTCTTCCCCTTTCATTGTCTTCTCCTTTTATTGTCTGCTCCTTTCATTGTCCATTCTTCTTTCATTGTCTTTTCCTACTTTCTATAGTGATTCATACTCAAAAATTCTATCAGATCACCTCGATCCGGGTGCGATCCCTCAGAGAATGACTTAAGATGACTGACTTATTACCAAGATATGTATGTTATTCGATCTTTAGACCCCGGTCCGATTTTAGAATCAGTCTAACCGTAGTGTATTGCTCCCACAATTATTTAAAATATAGCTTTCAAGTTTTAAATTCATAAATTGACATAAAATTCCATATTTTCGTGGTAGTATTAACCCTAAAACGCTAGGTTCGGTCTAATGACCCCGACTGTAATTAAACAGTAAAAAATACTAACACACAGTTCTAGTTGAAATACCGAACATAATAATGTTAATAAAACCCATTACAAATTCACTGCATCGAATACACAATAAACACAGTGTTCACTGCGTTCAGTTTCAAGTTTTGATCCGCAGTTATCGAAGTAATATAAAATTCAAATGTGGAACGAAATAGGAAGCACCAATTATCGGATGTATTATTCATTCGTACATTTCATTCACAGGCAGTTTACCTCTTGCATGAACCTTATGATAACGACAATAAAGTTCACTACAGCAACATTGGAGGTAAAATAATAATGAAAGGACCATTGGCAGGACAGTATTATTCATTCGTAGTGCAGTCGTGTCCTCCGTACCGTCATGATATGACAAGTATTTAATTTCAAATAGAGAACGTAGAATTATGTGCCGGCCATGTTTGGAATTTTAATAACAAAAAGGTTTTAGTGGAAAACAATGATAGTATTGATGTTTATAACATAACTGGATGGAGTTTTGTGTATTAGAAATATTTCATTAATAATTATTTCATTTCCTAATCACTCATTCAATGTTTCAATGTAGAGCTTGAAACGAATCTTATCTTATCTTTCTTTTATTCATAACTTTTAAAAGTGTGTAAAGATGGTTGGATGGATGTTTCTAGCTCTTGCAAAACTGATGAACGGGTTTAGATGAAATTTGGAACACAGTTTGGCATCCAGGTTACACCTGAATTAACACGTAGGATATTTTTCATCTTGGTAGTACAATCCCGTGGGACACTTACTGTACTCCACGCGGGCAAAGCCGCGGACATATCCTAGTTCCTAATAAGTTTTATTAAATTGGCCTGACTGACTGTGAAGGGTGAAATAATAAACACTTAACAGTTTTATCTTTGGGAACCTATCGACTGGACAAAAGCCAATGCATCAAATATTCAGATTCAGAATTTGAATTTGAATTTAGAATCGGGATTATTTATTTTTTTAAACATCTAATATTTCGTAGGTACAAACGCCAACACATCAAGCTACTATAATCTGACTAATTTTGGACTTTATCACTAAAGCATTAGGTTTAAGGTTGATTGGAAAAAAATGTCAGTTTCAGGTAGCTTGATGTGCTGGCTTCTTGACGGTCAATTTTATTACAGTTATATACAAGATTAAAGTTAAGTAAATTAAAATACGAAAGCCATTAAAAATTTCAAAGTTACTCGCATAGGTTACGCGGTATTCCGACAGCCATAATTCCCTGACATAAACATAGCTGTCATTGTGACACTTGAATGCTATGCAAACCACCCTAATGCGAGCCTTTGAAAGAACCAATTTTTTATTTATTTACCGAACAATAAGCGACTTTCTGTTGAGTCATTGAGCCGCACTTATGGCTGATAAATACCAGTTGTTTTATAATAGACCACCATGATATTATTTGTGGTAATGTTTTTTTTTTGTATTTTTTTGGTTTAGAAGCAATAAATAATAACAAAATAATAACAGCCCCTCGGGTTGATTCAGCTTCACTTTAAGTCACACTTGCCTAGTTTGGTCCGTTGAGGGTTTATTTTTTGGATGGGAAATCATCAAATGACTTCTCGCGTTTTGGGCAGAGCGGAGGGAGTGTCAGACTTGCACTGACTAAAACCCATCCATGTTCCTTCCTTGCCCATTGTGTTCCAGGGCCGCGGTATCTCTTTCGAACAGTCCCGCAGCCCTGGTTGAGGGGTGACCCCGAAAGTCTGACAACCAGTCTCAAAGGTTACCGTATTACTTAGTACTAACTGGGTAGTGGAAGTCAGATAGGCAGTCGTTTCATGTAAAATACTGGTATTAAGCTACAACCGGTTAGACTGGATGCCGACCCTTTCAAAGTTTGGAAAAAGCTGACAGATTATGATGGTTTAGAAGAACAATACGATCACATACATACAAACACCAAAAGTGACTTCAATAAAACGTATAACTATGCAATTAAATGTAGTATGTTTTATCAAGAAGACGTGAAATTGCATTAAAGCTCATGTTTGGTATTTTTACACCGATTTCCATAGTGAGTTTTATCTAACAGGCAGAAATTTAATTCTAGTTCCTTATATTCAAACTACCACAATTAAAACAAAACATTCCTAATTTCTCAATCTAGCAAGAATGCGGGCGCCTCAACCAGAGAGGAATGCATTAATTTATTCATTCGCATCGCAATCAAAGCATGGCGGAAGCGTGAATTACGATTAAGATGTTGACTTACCGAAAAATTCACTTACTCCCGGAATATTCCCGATTCCGAAAGTGTTTCTACAGGTGGAATTCTAAATAATTGGATTCGGAATACCGGGAACGCCTTGATCTGCGAACCGTGTAAGTGTTACCGTCTATAATGATAAATCATTGTCGTCTATGCGACATGGAATTTTGTGTTACCGTATGATTTCGGAATAAGGAAGGAAATGTCAAAACCGTTTTTCGTTGATGGAAATCATCGGTTTTAGATCAAAAATTTTGTGTAAATCTTTGCAGTCAGCGACGTGATTTCCGGGAAAAAATGGGGTACTATCTTTTTGTGGGTTACATGTAATTGTTTATGGCAAATGTGAAAACGAGAGCCGAGTTGTTGTGGTTTTTTTCCTGCGATTCTCACACAACACCAATTTGACGGCACGGTTAACGGAGTGGCTATGCGATTGACTGCCGCGCTGCATCTCGCAGGCTAGAATCCCGCACGGAACAAAAATATTTGTATGGCCTACATATAGTTGTTCCGGGGCTGGTTGTTTGTGACTTTAAATGTTTGCAAACACACCCACGATTGAGGAGCAATTCATAGAGTGAGGAAAGTTTAAAAAAATATATAACTCCATTTCGAAGTCGATTATTTAAAATAAAAAATCTCCTATGAGTACAACGAAGATTCAAAACTTTGGGACTATTTTAAAACCATTATGATTGTGTGGTATTTAATGTGGCCCTGGAATCTTCAAGGCATAAAATGAATAAGTAGATGCTTAGACAAATGAGTTTCCTTTTCCTTTGTTTATTCCGAGTATGAGGTCGAATGCGTACGCGGCGCATCCTGGCTGATGAACGCCATTTGAATCATCTATGGCCGACTGCGCTTGGCCGTTGATAACTTTAAGAATATTTTTATTGAGTCGACCATAACTGGACATAGGCCTCTCCCAAACGTTGCCACACCGACTGGTACCACGCTTCTCGCATCCAGCGAATTCCAGACATTACTCGTTCAAAATAATTTTATTCTATCTACAATTTACCCAAATCAGACCCAGAATAACAAACTAGGACTATAATTTGAACAAACACCCCTTCGAAACATCCCTTCGCGAGTAAATCTTAACAAGTCAAAGGCGGGCATCAATTTTAATTGTTTCAGAATTGTACTCATTCCAGGAGTGGAATAAACTTAAACATTAATGGAGTTCTACATTAAGATCATGTCGCGTGCGGCAGATGCCTTGAGCTCAGTTCGCTTCACTGCATATTGCCACAGATTATATAAATACCAGAAGGAACATCTTATCTCATTAAAAACCTTTGATCCGATCTAGCAAGATGAGGCTCGTCTCCACAAAGTGCTCTGAATTAGGTTAAGTCGGTTAGTTTTTAAGTTATGGCCCTGGCTGGAGGCCTTTTATTCAAAGGACCCAGGATAGCCCGGTTAAGCAACTGACCACCTCCTAGGTTAATCTGCAAGATATCATTCACAAAAAAAAAACAGCCTGATTATTTGTGGACATAAATTTTAATGAGCCAATTTTGATAAATAAAATAATGAAAATTTTTAACATAATAAGAATGACTACTGAAAACAAAGATAAGACGGTTCACATCGCAAGAGAAGAATTATAAGAAGCATTAATAAGATGCTGCTGACGAATGTTCTGTATGTAGTTTACAGCAACAGTGAAGCCCATAACGTTGGTACTATTTATATTTTTCATGTCATGTTCTTTATCTTACTTCTTTAGAAATATGTGACGCTTCTGCCAACCTTTGCCTAATCTATGACACCGCTTACACGAACAATGTACTCCTTGCTTTTAAATACCACCTACTACTAAAATTACTGTACTGCCTTGTTCAGTACGTGACGTTTGTTTTTAGATCCCTTGTCGTGTTAAGTGATGTTTCGTCACATAATTGTGAGTTATGAAAGATTTAAAGAACTAGGTTAGTAGGTTTTTGCGTGTTAGGGATAAGTAATATACAATTTAATTTAGACGATTTTATACAGCTGTTTGGAATCCAACACGTTGCTTTTACATACATTTTTAATAATGTTACACGTGAATACAGGAAATGTTATTTTTCATAGTGAGGTCAGCCTGGAATTAAAGTAAGCAATATATAGCAAATGGTAACTTGCGATTGTGATAATTGATAAAAAAGGATGAAAATAAGATATAAAAGAAATTGGTCAAACATGATGATAAGATTCCGAAAGCATTTATAGCATAAGGTAAAATGAAAGTAATTTTCATAAATAAGCGTACTCGGTTGCTAAAGGGAAAACGATGATAGTAGTTTATAAAGATGAGACTACTAAATGAGTAGCTATATCGCCTCCTAACGATAGTGGTACAGCCGTAAATACTGTTCTCAGCCTACTTTATAAAGGAAATAGAGCGTGAAGACACGGTACTGATGTGTGGTAAAATTAGACATTATGGAAGAACAAAGTGAGGAGCGAAACGAAGCCAGTCAAACCTCATCACAATATTTTTTTTTTTACGGATTCGAAATCATCAAATGACTTCTCCCACTTTGGGCAGAGCGGAAAGGAGTGTCAGACTTTTACTGACTAAAACCCATCCATGTTCCTTCCTTGCCCTTTGTGTTCCAGGGCCGCGGTATCTCTTTCGAACAGTCCCGCAGCCCTGGCAGGCTTCGGCCCTTGCCTTTGCCCTTGGAAGGGGCCCTTCCTGTTTGCTTACATCTCCTTGAGGCGCGCGTAGAACACAAAAAAAACAATTTTTTTTTTTTTATATCGTAAGAACACACTGCGGTAAATATAATTTTTTCTTCTGTTTTCTTCGTTTTAATCACGAATGTTCTTCTTCGGATTGCGTATAGGCCAAAAGACGATTTCTTTGTTTTTGATTCCGAGGATATTATCAATATCACCTTGTAAATGGATGATGGATGCTGCCCCAAAGAGCGGGGAGACCCCACGCAGACCGCTGTCAGCATTGTAAACACTTTCTATGAAAACCCAGCGAGTCACAGATTATGGAGCCTATAGCGGCATGTCAACTGATCGCGTACGAAAGTTGCCGACATGCCCGGCTTTGGTGTGTAGGCTCCGTTATGAACACCACGAGACTAATGTCGTTTTTAAGCAGATGGCGCTAAAGGCCGTCTGTGACAAAAATTGTACTTTTGGCGAAACGAATTTTGTTACTACTGCCATCACTATGGACTTGTGTCGATTTAAGATGGTAAACAAACTCACGGTACAGGAGATAAATAACGCTCTTTAAAAGTGTCAAGTCAGTTTGGCCCAAAGTATCTGTTTAGCCAAAAATCTATATCAGAACAGGCCACCCTATACCTCCCCTTGGGAGTCGTTAGAAGCAACTAAGGGATATCGCGTGGATGGACGGCAGCATCCCCCTCACATTATTATGAGACAGCTTGATTTCCCTAAGGAGATCAGGTCAAATAGTATAATAACTAGAAACTGGATTTAAGATAAAATTAACTATACTACTGTAAATAAAACACAATAGTAATTGCCGTTTGAAAGTAATTACTTAAAAACCAGTCATAATGAGGAAGCTCTCATTATTGAAAGTATTCAAATACTTCAACTTAGTAGTGCCAACAACGACTTCCCCAAAGAGCTTCAATAGCTTATTCGCTGTCGCATGTAGCTCAAGTTGGTCATTTTTGAAGTGCATCGCAAAAGCTTCCCTTCCCTTCAAACACTGCTCTTTGTCTAAATCTGTCAACCTCTCTTTATTAAAAGAGTCTACCTTCTCCGTCTGGACCTGGAGCAATAAATAGTTAGAGTCATCACAATAAAAACGAGGAAATTCGAACCGTTCATCTTCTTCTCTGTGTCGGTAGCACGACAATTTTTATATTAATTTTTAATTTTTTATATTTTACAGGCTTGTGGTTTGTGGCAGCGCAAAGGTCAATACGACTGCATGTTTTTGGGCTAATTTGAACCCTAATCACTATGAAAGAAATTTCCAGCCTCAATCACAAATACAATAGTCAAAACCTAAACTTTTTGAGGCCTGTATCACGTGTCATTGAGCCGACTGGCACACTCGAACAAAGTTTTGATTGTATTAGGGGATCCAATGTTAAACTAGGACCAACTTTTGATTGAGACCCAATTAAAAACAAAACTCGTATGACAGGTCCACGTGCCAGTTTGAGGAAATGGCAGTTGTGAAAAATATTCATTTTTGTGAAAACAAGAGGCGAAATATTTTTGTTTGGTTTCTGCATGTATAGGCGATTCTCACACTACGCCAATTTGACGGCACGGTTGGCGCAGTGGTTAAGCGATTGGCTGATGCACTGCGTGTCGCGGTTTCGATTCCCACACGGAACAAGTATTTATACTCCCTAATACGGTAACAACCTAGATGTAAACACCCTCATTTTAGAAAAGCCTTATTATCAAACTCATAAAATACTTGTTCCACATTACTCAGCTAGCTCATCAGTTATTAAAACCACAGCGAGGCAACTTTGACGACGTACAAACTGAGATTGACGTAGAAACATTGTCACGTGTCATGCAAATCATGGAGGATAAGTTCCAAAGAGTTCGTCGCTCGTCTCCTGTACGGAGTTTGGTATTTGGTAGTAAGGCCATACTTTGGTGGATAGGCTGGGAAAGTCATTTAGCATTCAATATTTTTGGTTGTCATTTGTCATGTGAAAGATATTTATTTTTGAATTTATACTTCTTTTGGCGCGTTTGGGAAAAATTATGAGGGTAAATTTTCACGATGCGCGCGCACACCGTCACTAAAAACCGACACCCTGAAGTTAGCTAGTCAACATTTTAGTTTTAAACGTCAAAGAAGTATAACTTCTTACGCGCGTAATAAGTACACACACACTTTTTTTGGTATTATATCAGGTTTTCAACGGATAGTGTGAGGTACAGAGCATCAAACTAAACAAATTTGTCCATGTGACCATGTTTTCGCAAATCATAATCAGTTGTGCCAAACCAGGTCCATATATGGTCAAGTAGATATTGAAATTTTTTAGGGGATAACTGATTATTTTTGGTAACGATGTCCCATAAAGAAAGTAGTTCAATTTGTTAGTATGTACCACACCTTCAAATATCTCGATACCTTTCTGATACACGCTGTATACATAAAATTTGTTCAAGACAAAGAATAAACGCGTCGAAAATTCTGTGTGGATTTATCGCTCAAGTCTTAGTAACATTCAATACAACAAAACTTGAAAGTAACTTACTAAGTATTAACATAATCATAACATTATCACAATATAGCTAAGCTAGTTACAAAAAGTTTATTTCAGAAAAAAAGCTGTAGAGACTTATTTTATCCTATCTGAAAACCCGAGAAAAGTTACTGCTAACATTATTTCGAATGTAAAAAGCCTTTCGTGGTCTCTCGAAATAAGCTTTCGTTTGAATTCTTAAAGACGCGTCGCGTAAGTTAGCCGCGTCCCTAATACAAAAATAAAGCCGCAAACGGAATCTGTAAAATATCCTTAAAATGGTGGTTGCCCTAATGCATGAGAAAGTTTTAACTCAGTGGCTTTAAAAATTCAAAGGCACAACTGACATTGGAGTATGGAACCCCCTATTTAGCATTAAGCAAGTCACTTTCACGATGTTCCTCATCGGAAAACTTTATATTATTCTTTAGAATTTGATACTGAAGATTCTTTAGATGTGTATTTAATGGTTCCGCCTTCGACCCGCTTCGAGTTCATGAATGGTTTTGTAAAGGAGGTGAGGATTTGCGTAAAGTGGCACGACTCAAATGTTTTGCACAGAATTCTTGGGAATTTTAGAGTATTTGTACGTATACGTAAGTGTTGAATGGTTTTTAAAACTGAAGCCAACTTTTTAAACTGAACTATTACGGGGTGTAAACAGACTCTTCACGAAGGCGTTTACCAAGCATTATGTACGTCAAACTAAGTAACTTCACGCAAAAATTATTGCTGGGAAACTATTTTTTTTTTTGGGGTGAAAAATCACGTTTTGCGGTAGGACTCAATGTAACGCATTGAAAACATTGAGCTGATGGATGGATGGATTGAATAGTACGAGGGTTGTGAAGGTGTATTAAGTAAAATGATCGCAATGACGGGGAGAGCAAGTGCCTTTCGGCTTCGTTAAGAGTCTTTTTACAACATTTTATTATGATATAGAATCACGTGTTTAAGATCAAGCAGTAGAGATAAATTGGAACGGGTAAAAGTAACGTCACGGTATCAATAATGATTCGAAAAAACTACCTTTTGTTAGTCCATTTACACATAAATATGCTCTAATTGGCTTTTTAAATCAGTTTATTTTCTGCTTCGATGACTTCCAGACACCATACAGTTTCTACCAGAAAAAGCTAGCTGGTCTAACTGAACTAAGCAAAAAACCTACTGAAATCAAGACTTTTTCGTAATTGTCAGGTCATAGCATAAATCAGAACCTGACCTTTTACAACGTCATAAAACGATGCTCGTTTCTTCCTACGTCTTCGCCCCTTACAGGCAAAAAAGGCATGTGCACAAGAGCGGGAATCCTGTTTTTTTTATAATCAAACACCTTTGTTCTTAAGTGTGGACAAGCAGACCGTGAACACATGTCTTAGACGCGTGCCTTACGCGCGCTGCTTTTGTTAAATAATGCAGAAAAAAAAACAAGGGAGCCAGGTCGTGACTCGTGCGGCCATAGTGATTATATCATGTTGTATTATTATTTTTCATGGTAGTGACTATAGCCGGTAGGATGAGCAAGGTGTGGGGTAACTTTTTATAAAACTTATGTAGATTCCACAAATCATGGAATGAAAAGGTACAGCCTAAGTACCTATTGTACTTCCAGAGCTTTACCATGTTTGACGGAAACTCTGAGTAAGTTAAAAAGTGTGTGTGTGTACTTATGTACACGCGTTAGAAGTTATACTTCTTTAAAAAAAAAATATCTGTCGGCTTATCTCAGCCAGCAGTAGATTAAAAATAAAAAACCTAGGCTTGTCAATATCTGACACTAAGCTAACTTCAGGGTGTATGTTGACTAGCTAACTTCATACTGTTAATTTTGTGTCACAGATGCGCGCGCATCTTAAAATTTCACTCTCATCATTTTTTCATAACGCGCCTAAAGAAGTATAACTTCAAAATTTACTTTGTTAATTTGTTTCAATTTATTTATTTTTCAGACACTATGATCCATAGTTTAGTTAAAACTCTCTAAGTGCCACATTCGTTTTAATGCAAAAGTATACCTTATGGCCTAGTAAAAATGAGATTTTATTACCAAAACCATAGATGAAAAGTAAAAAAAAAATATGGACTATTGAAATGTCATGTGGTTGGTTTTAAACGACAAAACATTGGTTGATAGACGTCATCGCTGATATGTCACTTTCTCGAGGCCTTCTAGCGTTTAAACAGAATTAATTTTTTAGTACCGTGAAAATTTCTATGAGGAGACGGGAATGAATTATGTACTGATAACTTGGCAACCGTTTGTGTGTCAATGTGCCTTGCACCATGTATGCTTTAAAGCTTAAGCTATAAAGGGTGTAAAAAGACTCTTAACGAAGCCGAAAGGCACTTGTTCTCCCCGTCATTCCAATCATTTTTTTGTTCTAGACTATAACTGGGAACCTTATATGTTATGGTCAATATATTGGGAGTCAAAGTTCCAACATTTTCACAAGTTTTTTTTTTTAATACATATTTTTAATGTATTTTTTTTTACTTATGACATCTTCAAAACCCCCGTACTATTCAATCCATTCAACAGCACAATGTTTTGAATGCTTGACATTGAGTACCTTAAAACGTGATTTTTAACCCAAAAAAAAGTCATTTCCCAGCTTTCCCATCTTTGCGTATATGAATGTACAGAATGCTTCGTTGACGGCTTCGTGAAGAGGCCGTTTACATCATGCTACTACACACTCACACAAGATAAACCATAACAATATAAGGTCCATAGCCTGCTGTTTATTAAAAAACGACCACAAATTGCAACCACCGTATCCGAGCGCTCCGGAAGAAGACGAGTTTGTAAGGCTTCCAGTATGGAACCGTTCCTTGTTCTATCGGTGTGATGAGATGCCTTCACTTCTTATTAATTAGTGTGCGTCCTGTGCTATGTGTGCTTCGTTATTAAAATGCATGAAGTTAAAAGTGATTTTCGGGCTTAGATGTTTTGTTTTGTTTAGGTCTTACACATTCACTGGCGAAACGAATGTCAAGTTTGTATTTGCACTTCTGCCTAACCCTTCGGTGACTACAAACCTGACTTACAATATAGTTTACCAAAATAATCTAATTAGTCCGTCAGTTAGATTTCCAAAATATATTGGACAGGTATTTTTTCTTTTTTCACGTAAACAAAAAATGAAGACACTCGTGAGATGTCACAATGTCAGTACACTTTTACTGGCGACGTGACATCACAAGCCTCCACTCATGATCTTTGATGCGTTTGATCTTCATCAGTTTTTATTGATTTAATAAAACAAAAAATACGTATCCAATATTTTTTGATAATCTAAGTGACGGACTAAATAGAATCATATTTCTTTTATTCAGGAAACATCCCTATTGTTTGTTTTAAATGGACGAGGTGGCTACATACTGGTCTAATACAATTTGAGTTCATCGATACGAAAAGAAGAAGAATAGACGTAGGTATGGGTTATTTGAGAGATAGGTGATGGATGCGTTTTATGCGAGATATTCAAAATTGCATTCCTTTGACTTTGTTAAAAGAGAATTAGACATTTGGATTCATTCTTCTTTGAAGATCACTAAAACCTGTTCAATCTTCTTCTAATTTTGTGCAATTGTTTACTTCTTACTTTTTCTTGCCTATCTACTGTTTCTTGTGCTATCCGCAAGGCGCAAACCCACCGCGGCGCACGCTGTGCACGGCCACGCGACGCATTTTAGCTGCGTGGATTCATTTGTTTGACAACGTGGGTCTACGTTTCCACTGCAGTACCCTCAACTATGTATGTACAACTGTAGCGTGCGTGCCCACCGCGGCATAGTCGTGGGTTAATATTCGTGTATAGCGTGTACCGCGTGGACAGCGTGCATGGCGTTGACAGCGTTGAGCTATGTGAGCGCCTTATTTGAGCAAGCCACACATGTACTAATGCCGTGAATTGATGCATAACGTGTCCGTGGTTTGCAGTGGATACAATCGCATAAGTACATTTTCTTGCAAAGCGAAGCTTAACACACGTGAAGCCTATCCGTGTACCGCCATGGGTATGCGCCTTATACTGCCAGTGAAAACTTTTAATTGATAACTATCTGTATTCTAGCTGTAAGTTTTCTTAACAAATAAAATTTTCATAAATTTATCATAGGATTTACAGCAATAGTTCAAAGAGTAGAGGTCGAACTCAATACTCATTTCTCGCCGGGGTGCGCAAAACCTTTGGGTGATTGCCACTTACATCTTTTCTTCAATATTTTTTCCTCAATGTTAATAAAGTACGTCACGACACGTAGTGACACGTGCCACTTTTGATTCGGTCACTGGCAATCTTCTATTAGTAACCATGGTAACGAAATAACAAAAAGAAGGAAAAGAAAACACGTTTTATTATTATTTATTTAGTTAGAACATGTTGTAGTTAGTAACACTGATGAAATCAAGTTAATAACTGATACTGTTAGCCTGCGACACACTGCTGGGCAAAGGCCTCTCCCCATGTGTTCCAGTTGTTTCGGTCCAGGGCTCATGTGGAACACTGGTCGTTGGTTTTATCCAGCTCGTCCCGCCATCTACGAGATTTGCCGCGACGCCTTCTGGCTGTGTCAGGGCTCCAGAAAGTGGTTATTTTGGCCCACAGCTCATTGGACATGCAGCCGACGTGGCCAGTCCAGTCCCACTTCAGCTTAGGGGCTTTTTGAGCAACGTCAGTAATTTGTCTTTTAAAGCGCAGTGTGGGTGTTGCGTACATGGTTGGTATAACATTTCTCATTAAAATAAACTAGAACTTATTCGTAAATCTATAACTAAAACTATACCCGCTTCCGGCTGCATCAAACCTGCAGCTGTGCATACGGGTCCAGTGACCAAGAAACGGGCAATCAGGCTTATCCACTATCACCTTTAAAATGTGGTACTCCCCCGAATCCTTCGCATCAGGGATGTTTTTCTTTTTCGTATAATAGCTTCAAAGATGCAAGCTTATCTGTATCTGCTTCAGAAAACATGCCTGATGCGCTACAGAACCGCGGTAGCTCCAACAGTATAAGCTAAAAGCGTTGTTATACTGTAGGCAAAGAACGTAAGAAAGCGCGCGAGGCGTGACGTTTGCTGTAAGAAAACCCAATTCTGGGTTAAGCTCGTCTTTGTAAATAAGTTATTTGTTATAATTTTGTGTGTATTATTGGCCGTCTACATACACAAGCGGCACGTGTAGAATGACTGGCAAAACGCCTTGACCAGAGTGAGTTTCACTTCTTTAGTATATCGTGAAATCTACGGGCCAAAATTTTTCATCGTATCAAAATCAAAATCAAAGCATTTATTTCAAGTAGGCCAGTTACAAGCACTTTTGAATTGTCGACAAGATAAAAATGTAATCAAGCTACAGTCCCAGTCACAAGGCATAAAAACTGTGAAAGTACTGTCGTTGCCCATTCCCTAGCGTAGATCTCTATGGAGAAGAGATCTACGCTAGGGAATGGGCAACTACAGTACTTTCACAGTTTTTATGCCTTGTGACTATCGTTGTTTCTACTGTCACAGAGACACGTGCATTTAAAAAACTTAATTAGAGATTATAAATCGTGTCTTTACCGAGAACACATTATAAATGACATCCTTGTATAATAGTACAGATGCCAGCAGGTCAAGCTACCCGAAACTGCCAATTTTCCCAGCCAACCTTGAACCAACTTCATGGCCAAAGCATTAGGCTTTGGCCATGAAGTTGAAAATCTATTAAAGAAATGTGACAGATTGTAGTAGCTTGATTAGCTGGCGTCAGTACATTGTATTTTATGCAAATACACATCCGTTCATTTGTCGTTCGATCACGTGGAAAGACGATGATTCCTTCCGCAGAAATAGGTTTATTAGTGGCCTTTAGAAAGAATGTGAGCAGAATGACTATTTGAGATGGATCATCGATATAAAAAAGTTAATGTAGATTTTTTTAAGATGACGAATATTTTTACTTATTTATTTACCTAATCGGATTCTTCCCTAGGCAGAATTGATTTCCGCATATTTCGACATTTTCAACAGTGAGTTAGGGACATCGCGCACTATGCGGCCACGACCACCTTCTAGCCGCAGAAGCGACTATTAGTCAAAACCGAAATTTGGTCGCATGACTGGGCAGTTTTGTTAAAGATAGCCTCCGGTTATGCGACAAAGCGTCGTTGTGACCGCGTAGGTTTATCGTAACAAATTACAGCCGTCTTTAGTCTACAGATGAGAAACCCATGACTATATTCTTTGTTCAGTATACCTACCTATAAACAATTACAGCACTACATACAAAACAGAAAAAGAACAAAACACAATGGCATAAGAACAATATGGCGCCAAACGCCGACAGTTACCTGTTACTATCATCAGCCGTAAATTAGACTGCGCACGAGTCGGTCACACCCGATGATTCCGATACAGATGTCCTATATCCATCCCGCTCACTCTCACCTTACACGGAGGGGAGGAGTATTCCTGTCTCTTTCTTACGCACATCATGTGAATAATTCGAGAACACGTGCCGGAAGGTGCGTGTTTAAATATTCACGATGAATGACTACGAATTATTAAACGGATCTCCGGTCAAATGGGAACGTGCCATGCGAATTATGTAAAGTTAGGAAGGTGCGTAATGATAGGAATTAATCAAATACGCCTAGAAAATACTAAATGTTATCAGAATAAAAATAAAAATTGGGCTTTTACTCACGGCTGCAGAGAAATCTCTCCCCCTAAATGTACAAAAGCGCTTTTCTACGGGGTGAGGTTTCTCTGGAGCTGACCGTACATTAAAGCTACATAGTTTTAATCGTAGTCTGAGTGTCCCAGGTGTGGACATATCATGAATGAACGCCACCAACGCAGCTGTTAAAGTAGCCACCCGGGCCTAACCCATTGAAACAGTACTACCATCCACTCTTCTCTGGTCTAGTAGTAGTGGCAAACGTGACTGCTGAGCAAGGTCCTAGGATCGACTCCCAGGTCGGGCAGGCAAAGGCAGTGTTATTGGGGATTCCATCAAGAATTTCTCAGTTTATCAGCAGCCAGTCTTGATTTGTGGCCCGATTGATGGCAATAGTTTGCCCCTATTACATGTGACTTAAAAATAACTGGCGAAATATGAATATACTCATAGGTACAAATCTGCCTAACCCATTGGCGGTTAAAGGCGTGATCGTGATGTTATCTATCGACTTGAAAATCAGAAGATCTTAATTAATACGAAATGCTATACAAACCATTGAACGAAACGACCATATTGCACACTGGTATGTACGAGTACATCTAGAAGTTCAAAAATGACGAAATCTATATAATACGAACATGTAGAAGCCTACATGTATAGTACTGACTATCAGCAAAAGCATACACTTTATCTCCAAGAAAAAAATGTAAATTGTACTAACATACTTGCACACCGTGACGAGGGTGATCAACGAAGCGATGCGCAGGAGCAACGGCCTGTGCAATACTTGCTGAGGCTTTCTTGCAAAACATGCTGTTTGTTTGATGTTATTACTGTGGTGTTTGTGATGATGGTCTTTGATGACCAGCTGGAGTTTTGACATAGGATTCTTATAGACGTTTCGTCACAAGGTTTGATTTGGTATTGGTTTTTTGATATTCTTTTTTTTTTCTAGGCAATATTTTTAGAACCTGTAGAATATACCAATACTATTGTTGCACTTGATATAAATGTAGATGTATTCTATATTCCCGTTGACTCTACCGCCCGTGACCCCACTGGTGGGGTCAGCGGGAATTGATGAAAATAATCAAAAATTGCAGTCAAAGAGTAAAACTTTCCTAACTTGCAAATCTTATCCTTCCAAATAGGTAGTAAGTACTATTGCTAGCAGTGTGAATAAAAATGACAGTTCGAAAAAAAAAGAAAAAATCGCTTTTGGATCGTAGTTTGACCAAGGGTTTCAAAAATGAAAATAAATAATGAAAACTTTCGAAATTGACAATTATTATACTGTGTTGATCTTTTTTAAATATTTTAATATCTCGTCTGCTCAAACAAAGTACAATTCACAAATTGGAAATAGAATTTAAACCTTTAAAATTCAAGTCTCGATATATCGCCACTTAAAGACCTCATAATTTAATGTCACTTTGGCATTGTGCCAAGTCTGTCTGCTATATTGCCTCTTATATCGCAATTTACTCATTTCTTGAGCCGAAACCTCTTGCTAAAGATGACTTGGCACTTTCTATAGACCTTTGGCGGCGTCCTTACTGGAAATTAGAAATGTGCCCCATGACGATCTTTGCTTTTTTATATTTTGAATCAATTTATTATTTATAACACTCCAATATTTAAATCGTTCAATGTGTCCACCGTAATTAGGTCGCTCGATAAAGTTTATGCATTGAGAAAAGTGAACAAGCTCATCCCGCGTGTAACGAAATATACGATTTTTACACAGATAAATGTAATTATTGAAGAACTAGAAACGAGAGCATTTTGTGACGTATTAAAAGTAATGTAAAGATTTAAATCGTTGATATCACTCTTATCTTTGTAATGGGTCTTAGTTCTTTTACTTTGTACTTTACGAATTCACAACACAGTTACAACAACCACACAATCGTCAATCCAGAATATATTAAAGTAAAAATACTAAATAAACTCGTTAACTGACTCTGAAACATTCATCAAAAAGTATTTCCAAAAACAAAAATTGCACCATTTTTTCCTAATTTACAACCGTGATCTGACCAACACTGTCCAAATGTTGCCAGCGACTGCCAAACAAAAAAAAGTCCTTTGACATTACTCTGTCATGTCAAACGTATATTTTTTAATTTCTTTGGTGGACAATACTGAGATAGTGTAATGAGTCCGTCTGTTGACAATGACACTGGCTGTTACGGATGGCAACTCAGATAATATAGCGGGTGTATGCAATATGGCGGCGGGACGCAACTTTCTGCGATGTGCACACACCCCAATGAACTGACGACGAGTTTTAATAAAACTGTTTTGTTGGGATGATGTAAGTGAAACCAATCAGACCCTTATTTTGTGTTTGTTGTGGGAGTATTTAAATAATGTCGAATGTTGTGATGGTTCGTTGTTTTTATTTTGTAGTAAATATTGTCAATGATAAATGAAGTAAAAACCTTTTTTGACGTGACTGTCTAATAAACGAATGAACACCGGCTGCATGCACGAGAAAGTGTCCCGTTACGTCCCGTTACGCTCATTGTACGCATGCGCCGCATCTATCTCTCTTCCACTAGATTTTATGACGTTGTCACGTTAACTATCGTCCGTAAACCAATTTTACAGACAACCAATTTTTGTTACATATTTTTCGAAAATATTATATAATCTATGTGTGTATACAACATATTTTACTTTAATAATATTTGAATAGAATACACAAATTAGTACGAAAGCAAATTCAATATCTGCCGGAATTAAATTTCAAACCAAGTATTGCTCTAAAAGGATAGCATAATATTTTCAAACATTATTGAGTCAAGGTCCCTAAAATTAATTTCTCAGTGGAGATTTATACAAATTACTTGGACCTTAATAAATTAATTCTCTAACTCCGTATAATTTCGTTAATACAGAGCAAAAACGGTTTCCAATAATAACAACGCTGAAATATTTGACGTAAAAACGGGCGAGGAGCTCAAAGGCATCTCCGGAATTGATAGGAAACCACGAAACAATATTCCGGTGGATTCCAGCTTCGATAATATGATGTTTCCGCTAGAACGGCAGCCTAATGCGTCCTCCCGGAATCCCTACAATTTCGTGCCAGATTATTTTGGGTTAAAATAAAAATGTTTTATACAAATATCTGTGAAACTCATTTTCGTTAGTTTGTGTTCTGTTTTTGAAACTCTTAAAGGATTCATTGTGGTTATTGTTGGTGCTATTCTAATTTCCACTCGTGTAGACAATAGAGAAGATAGATAAAGAGTGCAGTGAACGTGAAAGTAACTTTATCTAAAAGCTGTCCAATATAACAGTTATTGAATAAACAGTCACAACGATCCTTTCATAAATCCCTTGACAATCAATGAGCACCGACCTGCGACATTGAATAAAATAATTTTACCCAAACGTATTGATGGTCCCAAAGTTAACGTCGAACATGACAGTTGGTCACCGCTCATCCGAGCCAATTGGCTTGGTATTTATGAAACCCAGTGGGTTTGACCACTGGCGCGCGAAGGTCCCCGGGGTGCTGCGGCGAACTCCCCCGTTAATATTGATTCTGCCAATACCACGGAATGTTTTAATTTTTTGTCCTGCCTCATCTGAATTTGAACCTTTCGGGACACGGCCCAGTTATCGGGTCCCGCAGTCCCGGACCATGTCGATCGCTAAAATTATTGTATTGGATAACATGTGCGTGGAACAATCTAGACTTTTGTTTTGAGAGAAATATTGCACAATATGTCGACATGCTGAAACTAATTGGCTTCCAAAACTGGGTTCGTTAACAATCTGGTATACCGCATCATCTAGTTTTGACTCGTTTTTGGGTTCCCTAAATAAATAAATATGATGACAAACCGTGATTCGATTATTTCTAGTTGCTTCAACTTAATAATAAGTACATATTAATCTTTTGTTATATTGATTTAATTGGGTTTAGATGTAGCCTTACATTTAAAAATCTCAAAAGGATATTTGAAAAAAATAAAACAATTTTAATTAACCAATGAAATATTTAATTCCAGGTGTACATTCAGTTCGGATCATCAACATACGAGTTCCCGATGTGATTCAATACGGAACTAAAGACTCTGTCACATTAGACTGCGATTTCGTTACGAGCAACGTCACCGGTCTAGTGGTCAAGTGGTTTTACATGGACAAAACACAGCCGGTGTACCAATGGATTCCACCACAAAAACCACAAGCGCTAGGAATTTTGAGAAATAAGGTAAGCAATTGCATGATTTTTAACTTAAGCATAATTAAAAAATAATAATAATACTAGGTTTTGCTCGTGGCTTTGCTCCCGTTATTTTTGGAAATTAACCCACCAGAATGTTTTAAATGTGGCCTTATAAGACTCGGGAATAATGTAGCTTTCCGTTTTTGAAAGAATTTCTGGAATGGAATCGGTTCCGAAGATTAATTATACTTTTATAAAGGGTATAAAAAGACTGTTAACGAAGCCGAAAGGCACTGGTTCTCCCCGTCATTGCGATCATTTTTTTTGTTCTAGACCATATCTGGGAACCTTCTAGTTACGGAGATATTGGGGTCAAAGTTTCAACTTTTTCACAAGTTTTTTTTTTTAATACATATCTTTTGCTTTAAACACCTCCACGACCCCCTTACTATTCAATCCATCCATCAGCACAATTTTTTGAGTGCGTTACATTGAGTCGTACCGTAAAAGGGGGTTTTTCAGCCCAAAATTAAAAGTCGTTTCCCAGCACAAATTTTTGCGTAAAGTTACTTAGTTTGATGTGCATAATGCTTGCTTGACGGCTTCGTGAAGAGTCTGTTTACACCCTGTAATATTACCAGTAGTATAAATTTAATCCGTTTACGATCCCATACTCTCGAGAAGATTTTATAAAACCTTCTCAGAAAGAGATTAAATAAAACGACTATTTGTTTTCAATGAAAAGTAATACTAGGTATGTTTTTACTCAGGTGGACCTATCATACAAAGTATCTCACAACCCATACACGCAACACCGAGCTCTGCACATTACGTCGCCAGATCCAGAGCTGACCGGCAATTATACATGTGTGGTATCCACCTTCCTGGCTGAAGACGAGAAGACAAGACCTATGACAATATTTGGTGAGTAAAAGGTTCTAGATTTACATTATTTTTATCACCAACATCATTTCAGACGAAAGACGTCCACTGCTGACACATTGACCGGTCCCGTGCGACTCGCATCCAGCGGATCCCCGCAACCTTCACCAGGGCATCGGTCCACCTAGTGGGAGGCATTCCAACGCAACGTGGGAGACGTTGCGTTGGAATGCCTCCCACTCGCGATTCGCGATCGCCACTCCAAAACTTTTCGGCCCCATCGGCCATCTGTTCTGTGAGTAATGTGCCCTGCCCACTGCCACTTAAGTTTGGCAATTCTTCGGGTTACGTCGGTAACTTTGGTTCTCTTGCGGATGTCCTCATTTCTGATTTGATCACGCAAGGAAACTCCGAGCATAGCCCTCTCCATTGCCCTTTGGTGACTTTAAGCCTTCTGATAAGGCCCATTGTGAGCGACCACCTTTCGGTCCCGTATGTAATCACTGGCAGCACACACTTATTTTTATCAACATCTACCAACTGTTTGTCTTTACCCATTGTGGAATTAAATTCAAATTCAAAAATCTTTAATTCGAGCGAAGGCTCATATAGGGTTAGTAACATAAAGCTTAAAAACTAAGTGATAGTAAACAACACGATACGGTGACACATGTAACTGACAGCAGTGGACCACATAAGGACAGTCCACTCTGCCAGCAACCATTCTCAGAACCCTGTTAGGGCTGGCCATGACGCGAGTTACCAACGATGCTGCGCGCTTGCGCATAATTGTGTAGAAACAGTCTACACGCGCCGCCGCAAACATCCCTGACGCACTGCAACGCCATGGCAACCCCATCAGTTTCCGGAACGCATTATTGAATTGGACACGAAGGGCTCCATACGTCGCTTGCGAATAATTCTCCCACAAGCTGCAAGTGTAGAAGGTGGTGCAGAATGCTCTAAAGAGCGTCACCTTTACGTCAAATTAGCTTGCTAGCAGTTTTTTTAATAACGGAATATTATGGTATGGTACGTAGTGGTATGGTATAGTAGTGGTATTAACTACATGAGACTCGGTTGCATCACAGATAACTTAAAACTCACACACTCATTATC
The DNA here is from genome assembly GCA_950005105.1 of Lycophotia porphyrea. Lineage (NCBI taxonomy): Eukaryota > Metazoa > Arthropoda > Insecta > Lepidoptera > Noctuidae > Lycophotia > Lycophotia porphyrea. The sequence goes on from OX465392.1 coordinate 3,311,409, forward strand.
AGTCTACAACCGTCCACTGCTGGACATAGGCCTCTTCAATCGCAAGCCCCTTATCTCGATTCTCGGCAACTCGCATCCAGTTGCTATCAGCCACCCTGCGAGGATCGTCAGTCTACTGAGCCTGAAGACGTCCCACCTTACGCTTGCCGATTCGCGGTCCTCACTCAAGAACATGTCTACTCCAACGGTCATTGGTTCCACGGCTAATATGGCCGGCCCATACCACTTCAGCTTACTTATTCTGTGATAACTAAATACACTTATACGTTTTTAAAACATCGTTTTATCCGTGTCTTATAAATACAGAATGATGTTTAAAATAATGTTAACCGATAAATGCATTTAGTGATTTGTGACCTAAGCCTTCTTATTAAACAAACTTCGTCCCTCTGGGGGGTCAAGACGACGAAGTTCTCAATCATCTCACTTGTGTCTGACTTCTACGACTTGAGGCCGGTTTTAATAAATAATAAAGTAGTAGTAGTAGTAGTAGTATAATAAATTGAGAAAAAATAAGTTTAGCAATCAATTACGTACTAGAATGAACAAAACATTCGAGACCAACTTCATAAAACTTCAACAGTCAATCATCGATTCTAATGACCGCTATCAATCAAAATCATTCCCAAAATAAACAATGAAAATTCATCAATCCCTTAGAATCGTGCAGGAAATTACTGCCTATTAATTATTGACAGTGCACAAATGAAATGCATCGTACAACGTGTACATAATAACGAGGTGGCCAGTGGCCGCAAAACAATGAGCTTCGTGCCGAGACTGAACGGAAATTACTCTGTGGTACTTTATCTGCAGGTGCACCCAGGGAACGTTATTGTATAGTTTGTTGGGCGTTTTAGATTGCTTATTTTAGGGGTTAGTGGTGTAGTATTCCTTCATGGATAAATCTTTGTTCTTAATCCTAAAATTGGTGGTAATTCTACCAATGACCATATTCGTATTACTCGTATTGCGTTTCGACTGCCTCGTTGGTCGAAGCTAGACTGAGCATGAGGAGGGTTCGATTCCCGGGTCACTCAAAATGTTATTGCGTTTTTCTATCAGGAATTTTCATTCCAGTAGCAACCTTGTGGTTGATGGCAATTACATGAGACTTAAGTACACATAACTGGCGAAATGTGGGTGCAAGTACTATAATAAGGGGCACCTCTCTCTCTAACCCTCCGGGGATAACAGGCGTAATGTAAATTCAACAAACAGACACATTATAAATATTACTCGTATTTTATTTATTTTCATACACTTAGACCAAATAAAAAACTAAGACAAAGCACTGTCAACAGTGACGTGAAGCCGGTTTTGTAAACATGTGTGCACTGTGAGCTTAGTTTTTGAGCGTAGTTTAATTGTAGTTTGATGTAAATGTGTGCGTGTGAGATATTATTACCGTGGTGTGAGCGTATATGCACAGAGCGAGGCGCGGTTTTGCGCATGCTTCACTGTATTGTTCGCAGTGCTATGTCTTGGTTTTTTATTTGGTCTGAGTTCATACACTATAATTTTACCCATCCAAAATAATCAATTTCAACTCTTGATTAGTGTTATAAGGTGTGTTCTTATTATAATAATCTGCTCAGCCAATGTAGCTCCTATAAAAAGTACAGATTTTCGTAATGTTTTCTTTTGCCAGTGACTCACCATCAGAACGCCAAAAAAAATATTTAAAAGTAAAACAGAAAAACTTGTCCACGAAAAAGTTTCGCTCTCCGAAATAATAAATTATTCGTGAAACTCATTAATTTTGCGAATAATTCATACAATCCGCAGTGTTTTAGTTCCGACCGAATACTAAAGAGACGATAAAATATACAAAAAAGTAAAACAAATTCTGTCTATCAGTTAAAACTTTTCATATTTCATTTCTTAAATGATTTGTTCATTGTATTCAGACTAAACAGTAATGGACATCTTGTTCAAGAAAAGTAATGAAATGAACACCCGTTGTTCTGGAAAATTCTGCAAATTTCCTTCAGTAATATTTCCCAGCAAAACTAGAACTTTTAATAAAAGCTAAGTCTAAGTGTATTACGTCGAAGGTTCGGTGGACTAAAAGTCAAAGAAAGCTAGCTAATGGAATACAAATGGCTGTTTTGCTTATATTAGAAAATCCATCAATATTTGAAGCAACAATACCTTCTGTGTCCATCGCATTTATAATGAACTAGAAGCGTCGAGCTTTTGAGAGGGCACTTAAGATGTAATTGTGCTTAAAAATTGAAAGTCTTCATTAGAATTATGATACACAACGTGTAACATAATAAACGCAAGACCTCCCGTGTGGTCTCTCGGACTAAGAAACTGATCAACTTTTGTTCTGACAGGGGAGAATGGAAGAAGAAAACGTGTTGCGCCGACCCCAAATAGAATGGGATACGGGCAGGAAGATGATGATTACATAGCGTATAACACTGGTTGCATAAAAATGCATTTATAATTATTTACTTCGATATGACCAAAGCGACAGTCCCTTTAGCAGCTATCATTTAGGATTTTATGAACTTTCTCTTTGTCTACATTCAGCATGTTTAAGGTATTCAAGCTTCTTTATTTCTTCTTTCTCTTAGGTGTTAAAAAAACCAAAAGTCCATCTCCAACCCGTTTCCATAAAATCTAACTCCATGTACATTGTACAATAAGAGCTGTATCCATTACCGTTCGCGTGATCATAGACAGTAGATATTGTGTTTCTAAAACGTGGTTCCTCGCGAAACTCTGCGATCCAACGACATTTACATTATAGACTGATAGGGTAGTGGCGACAGTAAAAGCTTTGATCGAGAATGTGTTTAACAAACGTAATTTTTAAAAGAAAATCCTTGGTTCTAGATCAATCATGGCCCCTGTTTCTTGAAAATACATCGTTTCTATCAGCCTTTTTTTTTTCGGATGCAAAATCATCAAATGACTTCTCCCGCTCTGGGGAGTGTCAGACTTGTACTGACTAAAACCCATCCATGTTCCTTCCTTGCCCTTTGTGTTCCAAGGCCGCGGTATCTCTTACGAACAGTCCCGCAGCCGTGTCTATCCGCCTCCATTGGATTTATTATAGTTATCTTCTACTTCTTATTCTTCTTCTATCTTTTGTGAGGAGTAAAGTAAAGTACACGGAAATATTAAAATCTCAAATCAGTAGAAAACGGGCGAAGAATACTCAACCACAATAATACTAACTCACAATAATATAAAATAAAAACCCTATAACTCACTTGTGAATAATAGCAATGAAAAAGTCACAGTTTGATTCCAGGTGTCATTATGTGCCTAATTGCGGTGAAATTAGAGCTATACTATGAGCAAGTGTGTTGATAAAAGTTTATTTTCAACACACTTGCTCATAAAATGGCTCTAATTTCACTGCTTTGTTCTTAAAAAAGTTTCGATACAAAAAAGATCGTGTTCAATAGTACAAATAAATTAATGTACCTATTGCTTGCTCATTTCATGCAACTTCGTATTTGAATAGATTAAGTATTTCAACTTGTACGTTTTTAATATATAAAACTTTCACTCAAATTTTGAATTCCCCATTTTGTACGTGGATAAAACGCTATTCATGAAATGCCAAAAAAAGAAACATTCTTTTAGTCTATTGTCGATCGCCATGGTTAGATGCGCGCGCATAGGAAAACTGATTAATTTTTCCCGCCATTGCGAAACTTTTTTCACAACTCACTATTGAAATTATAGTTATTTATTAATTAAAATGTCTACAAGTACTAGTTATGAAGAAAATGATTTATGTTGTACACCGCCCGTTATAAGATGTGAAGCCCTTAACGTTATGGAAAGTTTACTACCTGAAAAATCCAAGGACAAATATGTATTTGTTGTTATCTAAAGAGACTATCCGATGGATTTAGAAGCAAGAAATCAAATGTTTTATCGTATCTAGATAACCAATATCTGGCTACTAAGGTTAGTTAAATTAATTTGAAATATCTATGCGACTTCAGCCTGTGTTGTGTGTTGTTGTTTCTTTTTTCTGGTTGCTTTAATATTTGGTGTAACTGGTGCATTTAAGATAAAAAAAACTAATAACAAATATAACTGTAAAATACAGAGAGCCATGGCGATCAAAAACAGTTAATTATAATTTTACTAATTGCACATTTACTAATTGTTTCTCTAAATAAACTTTTTATCTATTAGATAAAATGATTTTTTATTTTCTTACACATTACATTTATTATTTTCTTCACAAGTGTGTTGAAAAACGTCGTATGATACACGTGTGTATTGATGATTACCGTCCTCGGCTCTCTTAAGACCCTCACCTAACGGCTCGGGTCTCAATAGCGCCTCAGCGGTAATCACCAACATTACACACTTGTACCATAATGTACTATTGTACTATTGAACACGATCTTTTTTGTATCGAAACTTTTTTAAGAACAAAGCAACTCAACCAATAAAATAAAAAAAAAACACTATAACTCACTTGTGAATAATAGCAATGAAAAAGTCACAGTTTGATTACAGGTGTCATTACGTGCCTAATTGCGGTGAAATTAGAGCCATTTTATGAGCAAGTGTGTTGAAAAAACTATAAAATAATGAAACGTAGATAGCAAACAATTCTATAAATTTTATTTGTCAACGGTTCGCAAATGCATTTTATAATCCCTTTGATTGGATGCTATCGATGAAAATTTTAATATCAATTTTATGTCATGTATCCGTTAGTATTTTTCAATAGCATATATTATTCAAATCACGAATCTGGTGTAAACTTTATACCAATTTGAATTTTTACAAATTCTGCTAAATAAATAACGAGACAGCTATTAGGTACCTATTTGTTTACGGACGAAAATGTTCAATCATGTACGGTCAGCAATGAGAGCCTATATATTTTTTTTAAACTGGTTTCTGTAGTTAATTTAGAATACACATATAGTAGGATTTTCAGAGATAACTTGGTTATTACTTCTGAATAAAAGGTGTTTTCGAGACCTTTCCTTTCACTTCTTGTAAATTCACTGATTGAAAATTCGGTGTTACTGATTGATTAATTTGCCCCACAGTGCCTGAAACAAAGTTCGACATGATTCAAGATCGGTTGGACGACCAATACTTGAACATCATCTGCTCAGTTGAAGGCGTCTTTCCGAAACCAGAGCTGGTCATCTTAGCTGGAAACAGGTAAGATTTTAAATTTTAAAACTTACTGCAAAAAGAGCCAGTAAACAGACTAAGTATCCGGCTCGAAGGACAATAGGAATATTATTTAGTTGCTGGTTGATTGTAAGGAAAAGTTTAACTCCTATAGCTAAAATCACCAAAAGTTGTATGCTAATCTATAGGACTAATACCCAATATCCATTTCACACTCATCTATCAACAATGAATCAGACTATACGACCAATAGAACAAACATCAAACACATCCAATGCAAGTCTCGGAAATCGATACGAAGGATCAAAACTCAAAGCTCACTGAACATAGCTGTTATACGTCGACGTCGCACGGCTTGAGTTACGACGTCACGCCAAATTGAACCGCTAGTGATGCTTACTCGATGATAGGTTTGTGTGTAGCTGCAGATCTTCAGGCAATGGCATCCGATTGTGCTAGAAATTATTTACTCTTGACTTGACGCTAGGTATTTTTTGTCTACAAAGTAGGTACAACTGCTGGCAATAAAGAGTATAATATGTCATAGCTTTCAATATTCGAGATCTAGTTAAGATCGTCAAGCATACAGGGTGTAAACAGACTCTTCACGAAGCCGTCAACCAAACATTATGTACATCAAACTTATTAACTTTACGCAAAAAATATTGCTGGGAAATGACTTTTTTTTTGGGGTGAAAAATCATGTTTTATAGTAGGACTCAATGTAATGCACTCAAAAAATTGTGCTGATGGATGGATTGAATAGTACGGGGGTCGTGGAGGTAAGAGTCTTGCATTACACAAGTATTTAAAAAAAAAAACTTGTGAAAAAGTCGGAACTTTGACCCCCTATATTTCCGTAACTAGAAGGTTCCCAGGTGTGGTCTAGAACAAAAAAAATATCGCAATAATGGGCAAAACAAGAGCCTTTCGGCTTCGTTAAGGATGTTTTTACACCCTATACTAGTTCTGATATTTACAACATTAGCACTGAATAGAAACTAAGTATAGACCTTTTTTAGTGCGCCATCAAATTGAGAACTATTGTTATTTTCTTGAGGGCAATTAATTATATTAGTTAATTAGCCATAACATTGCCATTTTTGTAAATTGGATTGTAGTTTATGTCTTCTTAAACTTATAGCTAAACTTCTAACGACTAGTTCAACTCTCTATTTGACCTAGCTCTTAGGTAGATTTAGCTCTTAGGTAAATTGTTCATAAATCTTTTACTCTGGACGCTCTTAACGTGCGCGTGCGCACGATGTGCGTATTTCTACATCGTTCTCACATATATGTATAATCTCAACATGAATGATGTAACCAAGATTTTGTAACAATATTTTGATTGAAAAGAGTGTCCATGGAGTTTCTTGCCCATTCTTCTCCATAGAGATCTACGCTTTGGAATGGGCACCTACAGTACTTTCACAAGTTACTATGCCTTGTGTCTGTGACTGTAGCTTAGCCTTCTTTGTTTTTCTGACATTCAAAAGTGCCTATAATGGCCTAATTGAAATAAATGCTTTTGAGTTTTGAGTTTTTTTGAGTTTTATCATTTTTTTTTAAGTTATACTTCTTTTGGCGCGTTAGGGAAAAATTATGAGAGTAATTTTTTACGATGCGCGCGCACAACGTCACGAAAAATCGACACCCTGAAGTTAGCTAGTCAACATACACCCTGAAGTTAGCTAGTCAACATTTTAGTTTTATACGCCAATGAAGTATAACTTCTTACTTGCGTACATGAGTACACACACACTTTTTTTAGGTACAGCGACTGTCTATGTGACCTTGGTTAGTACTAGGTAATACGATACCCCTTCGGTGAGCCTAGTTATCAGACTTTTGTGCCACTGACCACTACTACCAAAAATGTATAAATCAATGAATATTATGACAATGTTGTTGAAATTTATGTAGAAATATGAAAAGCTTCTCTCCCTCTAGTTTTGGGCGGTGTCTATACGAAATTCGGAGGTTTATTCACAAAACGATTTATCCATTCAAGTGTAAAAACATGGTTCACCTTGACACCTTGTTTTCAAGGTTTTTAAATCTAGTCTGCCAGTCTAGACGCTGTTGACTAAGTAATCCTGAATTCAGATCAATCATAATCTATGATTCACCTTTACAAGTCTTTGTAATAAACAACAACAAATATAAGAATATCCATCATTTAATTAAGAATATCCAGAAGGTCACCTTTTTTACGAAAAAGGACGATGACCAAATTTGTATGAGACCCCCCCCTCCAACAGATCTTTTGTAAGTGTTTGTAGGTTCATAAGGATCTCATCATCTGCCTAGCCTTTTCCCAACTATGTTGGGGTCGGCTTCCAGTCTAACCGGATGCAGCTGAGTGCCACTATTTTACATGGAGCGACTGCCTATCTGACCTCCACAACCCAGTTACTACTGGGAAATACGATACCCCTTGGTAAGACTGGTTGTCAGACTTTTTAGGCCACTGACTACTTTAACGACTGTCAAAGATCTTCAAATGACAGCCGGGACCAACGGCTTAACGTGCTTTCCGAGGCACGGAGGAAACTCGGTATGTAATGGGTGGTCACCCATCCACAGACCAACCTAGGCAAGCACGGCTTAACCTAAAGATCGACCCGAGCGGCTGTTATTGTTTTAGCCACGAGCTCCTCGTCGATGTTTTGGTAATCCGCTACTCTTGTAGCAATCTATTTTCATACTCAAAATATTCATCACGAAATTTTCTTGTCTGTCATAATTAGTAGTCACTCACTTTTTGGCTCATCATCGCAGTCCATTCATCATTTTATGCCCCTACTCAAAACATACTTCACGATATTTCTTCATTCCTCCAAATGAAAAATTACTGTCTAAAAAGAAAATCATTTCGAATATGATATAGTAGAAAATAAATTCCAATGAATTGGTTAGAATGGGGCACAACGACTGAAAGTTCCGGACATTCGATTCGTTCGTGAATAATACCGGATACGATCATTTGAACGTTCCTCAATCTTGAAACATAAGGCGGGATATTGCTACAGGACACGGCTTGTTTCAGTATTGTCTGCTTTCAGGAAATTCAGTTTGAAAGATGGGAGGGGACGTGTTGTTTTGACAAGTTTAAGTCCTGAGTTTTGTAGATCAGTCAGTAAGACTTGTACACTAACAAAGTATGACGAAAGGATCGTGTGAGGAATAATAATAATTATTTTACATTTTATGAGCAGTAGACATTTTGCGAAAGAGACGTTTTTCGACTAAGCCATCGAGTGGGGTGCTGGGGTACGGTGATGCGAAACTGTGATGACAGCTGATAAAGATATTATTGGAGTTTCTTGCCCATTCTTCGCCATGGAGATCTACGCTTTGGAGTGCGCACCTACAGTACTTTCACAAGTTATTATGCCTTGTGTCTGTGACTGTAGCTTAGCCTTCTTTGTTTTTCTGCCATTCAAAAGTGCCTATAATGGTCTAATTGAAATAAATGCTTTTGAGTTTGAGTTTATTATTTGAGATAAGAGATGATAATGAATGTTAGATTAATCAGGTATCTGAAAAGGAAGGTTTATTAAATTATTAGTTAAGTATTCATGATGCACTCACATAACATTTTGTACTTCTGCATAAATTATTGAATAAAGCAACGCAAACAAATCGAATGATTAAAATTCATCTACCGTTCACACTCAAAATTTCCTTCCGTATAGTCTCCGTCTTAGAATTTTAGACTGAATAATTTGGATGCTCTGCGAAAGTTGGCTAACAACCCCGACATCGGGCTCGCGATCACATACCCCCCCCCCCCTCTCGCTTGGATTTAGTTTGTCGTACTGGTATTACCTCTATTCTGTAATCCTGGTACTTCGGAGTCGTATGAAGGGAAGTAAGGAAGCAGCTAGCCTTTAATCTTTGAGTTCCTCGTCCACGTTTAAGGTTTTATTTTTCTTGTTGAAATGCCGAGTTGTTTTGGTGACTGTGAAGTTGGAGGAAACATCTGTTTTTTTTGGTATATCTGGTCGGTAAAAACATTTTCTAGACGTCAGTGGAGACTAGTGCTTGGTGAAAAAAATCTTATCTACCTCTATCACTCCTCTCAAAACGGTGAAGGAAAACATTGTGAAGAAACCGTCATGTTCTAGACCCCAAAAATCAAAGACATGTGACATCTACCAAGCCCACTCCCACTATAAGAGAGAAGGCTTGTGTCCCAGTATTGGGAACATACAGGCTCATTATGCCTATGCTGATTCCTTATGATGTTATCCTTCGCCCTTTTGAGAGCGATGTTGCTGAAATAAAACAGACACAAGTTTCAATGTAGTCTGCATAGAATCACTAATTCCGTGCTCGTCAATCAACGCGCCGTCGATGCCTAGCTTGCATCTAGAATCTATCGCGCATACATGGTCAATGGTATGCAAGATGACTCACAAAACAAAAGTCCCAATACTTACATAAACAATGAAATCTGTCCACAGGCCGCTGAACGCGAAGTCGTCGATCAAAGTCATCGAGGGCCGCTACACAGCTCTAACGAGCTCCGTCGTGAGGATAGACGCGTTGCCTCCGACTGTTGAGATTCTCTGCGACATGCAGGTCCCTCTCGCCAACTATTATAGCAGGAAGAGGGATATCTTCTATAGAGGTATGTTTTTCCCAATGAAATTCTTTTTTTCTTTTACGTTTTATTATATTTTAAGCAGTTGTAGCCATCATCTCATCATTATCATCATCATTCGTCGTCGTGATTGATTTTTTTTTTCATCATCGTCATCTGCTTAGCCTTTTCCCAACTATGTTGAGGTCGGCCAGTCTTACCGGATGCAGCCGAATACGAGTATTTTACAAGGAGCGATTACCTATCTGACCTCCACAACCCAGTTAGTACTGGGTAATACGATACCCCTTGGTAAGACAGGTTGTCAGACTTTTTGGGTCACTGACTACCTGTAACGACTGTGAAAGATCTACAAATGACAGCAGGGGCCAACGGCTTGTCGTGCTTTCCGAGGTACGGAGGAAACTCGGTATGTAGTGAGTAGTCACCCATCCACAGACTAACCTAGGCAAGCATGGCATAACCTAAAGATCGACACGAGCGGCTGTTGTTATTTAGCCACGAGTCCCTCGTTGTAGCCATGTGGTAACGGCCCCAGTTACGAGTTTATAGGTCATGGGTGCGAACCCAGCCAGGCGTATAACTTTGTTTAATATTTATTTCATCACCACTGCTCTCAAAACGGTGAACGAAAACTTTGTGAGGAAACTGTCATGTCCTAGAACAAAAATTCGAAGACATGTGATATCTATCAACCGCAGTGGGCCAGCGTAGTGGATTATAGCCAATTCCCCCAGGAGGCGTGTGTCCCAGCAGTGGGAACATTAAAGAATGATTATGCTATGTTATGTTTTACTTGTTGGTACTAGATATTTACCTGTTATTTATAACTAACTATAGGACAAAGGAGTCCTGCGGTTAAGGTAGATATTTTAAGGAAACCTTACTGGGTTATAAGGATGAACTAAAACATAATGGTTCATGAAAAGCGAAACCTACTCAATCATCAGTTAGATAGCAAGTCTGTTATTACACGTAAAATTCTGGAAATAGTATTATTGCCTATATTTTTGTAACAACGCTCTTATGAGACCTATTGTTCGCTGAGTTGGTTGTGATCATTTTGTATAGTACTCTTTTCCTTGTAAAAAGATTACACATATCCATATTATAACTTCGCAATAAAAAGTCCTATAATTGCCTTCCACGAATAACCATAAAAGACTTTTCTTTAGAAGATTTTTCAAAAAAGATTTTATTATTAATGATAAGGAATCAATTGTATATCTTTTGTTAACAGATCCCCCAATACCTACGACAGACACTCCGTATTTGGAACAAGAAGCACCTGATGCAGGTAAGATAACGTAGAATGGAAAATCCTTCCAAAAAGAACTCCAGAAGTGGCCCAGTAGCACCCCGCCATTAATTTGGTTTTCCTATAATTAATGTAATTAGTGAACCAGTTAATCCTATGTTAGCATTTTACTCTGTCCAAAAATCTGTCAACGTAAAATTTAATTTTATTTTGACAGATTTAGCCAGCTTTAAAAAAAAAATATCCTTTAAAATAAACACCTCGACTGGGTTGGGCTGCTGGTAGCCAAGCTGACCTTCTGGTACGCCCAGTATATTTAGAGGCTTTTAAAATTACCTGCCTTCAATTGTTATAATGGATGTAAAAAAACCGTTCACGAAGCCGTAAGGCACCTGTTCTCTCGGCGTTTTTTTTTGTTCTGGACCATACCTGGAAACCCTCTAGTTAAGGAGATGTTTGAGGTCAAAGTTCCAATATTTTCTCAATCTCTTTTTCTTCAATTATCAATTTTAAATGTTAGAAGTTTACTTTAAATACCTCTATGACCCCTGTACCATTCAATGCATCCATTAGCTCTATGTTTTGAGTGTGTTACATGTAGTCCTAATCCGATATTTCACCTCAAAAAAAGTCATTACCCAGCAATATTTTTTGCGTAGAATAGTGGCAGTACAACGCTTGGTTGGCAGCTACGTAAAGGGTTCGTTTACACCTTGTATTATGTATCATGCATGAGTAAACCAGCATGATCTAGAAACAAATATTCGAAGACATGTGACATCCGCTCTGAGCTTGTGAGCCAGAAATGAGAACGTTATGTTAATGATAAGTAGATACGTCCAGATACATTTATATAAGACCAGATACATTTATATAAGCCCAGATACATTTATATAAGACCAGATACATTTATATAAACGTGTTTAATAAGTTATTTATTTTGTAACGTTTTGTTTCAGGTCACCACACACAATCAACTACAGCGCTTGTGGTAGCATCACTAATCGTCACTTTACTCAGATTACAGGCAACTTGACAGAACTTAGAGAAGGCAAAGTTATGTAAAAAGCTTATAGTGATAATAAATAATGGTATAATGTACAATACGTAATTTGTATGCAGTGTGAAGATTATTTTTATAAATACGTAAAAGCATAATTATGTGAAGTTTATACCGCTGCTCGGAATTATTTGTGTTTATTAAGTAATTTTAATATATTTCTGAATACTTGTTCACTGAATTGTAAATATTTCATATATTGCCTACTTATTCATTGTCATTATATTAATATTAAATATGTTTTGTATTTGTCAAAATAATATTTTATAATAATCACAAAATTAAATGTAACAACAATATCGGTTACTACAATCCAAAGATTGTAATAATCTATTATTATTTGTGCAACTAAATGCATAGTTATGAATTAGAAAATAAGTAGTTGAAACTTATCAAACGTTTATGGTTGTAAAATGTATGAATACGTATAAGTAGGTATATTATCTATTTATAGAAATGTTTTAAACATTCCAAAGATAAGTTTTATCTAGTCTTAAAATAAACTAAATAAACAATTTATTTTGTGTTTTTCTTGTATCAGATATATCTAAAAAATTAGGTTTTTGAAGCAGGTGATGAAAAAAAAAAGAAAGAGAATAATTGGAAAAAATGAATGAATTTGACAAATGGTGGAATAATTAAGAATAATGTTAAATATTCATATTATGTTTATTTATTTAAATATTAAAATTACCCAAAATATGTAGTGATAGATACCAATAAAGAACCTCATTTACGTCATTTTTGGAGTTTCTGGAATTTTAATCACCAAAGCAAAACTCAAATAAATTTTTAAGACCAAATAAAAGGGAAGTGGTAGCACCGTGAGGACACCGGCATGTCCTAGAACCAAAAAATCGAAGACATGTGACATCTACCAATCCGTACTGGGCCCGCGTGGTGGATTATAGCCCATTCCTTCTCACAGAGAGGAGGCCTGCGTCCCAGCAGTGGGACTATTATAGGCTGATTATGCTATGCGAGCAGAATACAGTATAATATTCTGGGCATCCACGAAAAAAGTTTACAAATCCTGAAACGTAAAAAAAAGAGGTAAAACGTGCAAAAAAGGTTCTTACAGTTTCCAGTTTTCCACAGAAAACAACTATCCATTCACATAAAGCTTTAGAGCTTACGAGCTCACCAACATATGTATACAGGATCGATTCCCACTTTTAAAACCACCATCAAATTCGATTTACTTCGCTTCCATCCATTAAATATAGGTTGGAACTGGAGCGGTCGCGGTTTTGTATACAGACCAACAGCTGCTGTGCGACTATCACGTTTGCCTATACTAACAAATGAATATATTTCATTTATTTGTCTTTAAAACAGATCAGACACTTCACTTCAAGATCTTGTAAAAATATTTTGATTGAAAAGAGTGTCAATGGAGTTTCTAATTGCCCATTCTTCTCCATAGAGATCTACGCTCTGGAATTGACAACTACAGTATTTTCAGTTATTATGCCTTGTGTCTTTGTCTGTAACTTCACTTTATGACTATTTTTTAAAATGTATAACATACTACCTTAAGCCGAAATCAGAGGCTGAAGAATATACGGTTATATTCTTGTTAATTGAAGTTCATCTGCTCCTTAAATTTCATTTTGCTGTTATTCGGTTGATGTTTAGAAGATACATTTGTGCCGAAAGCTAAAATCGTTTTACCAATTTTGAGTTTTATTGTTTCACTTGGACTGAAAGATGATCAGAATGAAAGACAAAAAGTGAAGCGTCTAATATTGGCTTTAAGTGGTCCTCTACAATTCGTATTAAAAAATAAAAATTAAATGTATCTGTATTTGACCATTATAAGTTTCAGCAAACAATGTAAAATAATAATTATATTACAAGAGTATCCAATTTAAATCAACAAAATACAACTATGTATTCACAATGGCCCGCAACAATACCGCCTAACATACAGTGCGCCTCGTTAAAAAGTTCGCCAACCAGAATAGACATGAAATATTTGATCCAATTTTCATAGGAGATACCTTCGAATGAAAAAAATAGAACAGAAGTGGCCCAAAAAATCTGACGACCAGTTTTACCAAGAGTTATCGTATTACCTAGTACTAACTGGGTTGTGGATCTCAGATAGGTAGTTGCTCCATGTATAATACTGGTATTCTGCTGCATCCAGTTAGACTGGAGGCCGACCTTGGGGCCGACCCCAAGGCCGACCTCCAGTCTAACTGTAATAGTTGGTAAAAGGCTAGGCAGATGATGTTTTCTCGCCTGTACAGATATGTTGGTTGAACCGTACTTGGTTATGCGTTAATGACACACTCCTGACAATCTACAGGTGCTAAATTATGGCGGGTATTATGTTAAAGTACGAGCACGTACATTTCAACCAAGTCATCTGTGAAAAGGAAAATACAAAACTTAAATAAGTGTGCAGGCGAGGCATCAAGCTACAACAATCTGTCGAATTTCTTTAATTGATTTTCAACTTTATCTCCAAATCCATTAGGTTCAAAGTTGGGTGGGAAAATCTCGGGTAGCTTGACCTGCTGGCGTCTGTACCAAGTTATATCGATGCATGTTTTCTTGACAAACAGCGTAGCCTCACACTTAGTGCACATCATACTGTGCACAGTCTCTCGGGCCACTGGCTACCTATTTGTACTGTGTGTGTGTGCATGTGTGTGTATTATGAAAGATCTTAGGGGGAACAACGGTTTAACTTACTCACCGAGAAAACTCGATATTTTATGGATGGACATCCATCTGCAGACCAACCTTGTACCTAATAGTACACCCACATTTCTACAGTTATGTTTGAAGTCCCATGTAATAGGGGGCGAGCCTATTGCCATCAACCGGGCACTAATCCAGACTCCGTGGCTGCTACTAATAAATTCCTGATGGAAAAACCCAATAACACTTTGCTCGACCTGGGAATCGAACCCAGGACCTCATGCTCAGCAGTCGCGCTCGCGACCACTTGACCAACGACGCAGTCAACGTATTATTACAAGCTCCTTCAAATAGCTTGATCGACTAGACGCAAATAATAACCAAACATTTTCACTCAATTTCCTCCAGCGCATTTATCTGAGCAAGCTCACACTTTTCATACAGAAATTGGCAGAAGTATGGGGACGCATAGAACATTATTCCCACGACACATGTTGTGGGACAATGTTCGCGTCGATTTTTTTCACCCAATCCAATCCTGGACGCAATACACTCCCGTGTGAATTGGACGAGCAAGGGCACCTGCTACTCCTGATAGGACCGCATCAATTCTGATGGCCACATGTACCGAATATTTGAAATTGGAAGCTAACATGACACCGATACTTTTAACGGGTTCGGTGTGAAAACAGGTTGATGAAATTAGTACGCGACATCTGGCTGCAATACCGTTGTTTCAGCGCTTAGTAAACATTTTGTGTACATAACATAATCAGCCGATATCGTTCCCACAGCTGGGACACAGACCTGTGCGTAAGAGTGGACTGAATCATAATCCTTTACTTGGAGAAAGTTTGGGTAGGCGAAAGCCACATGTCTTCGTTGTTTGATTGTAATGGTCGATACTCAAAAACTAGTACCATTTCATTCTGCCGTTTGTAACATACGTGGATGTTTCGTGTTTTGAAAGAATTGTATGCTAGTGAACTAGTAGTGGTGCGATGATATTTCTTGCAAATAGTGTGCCAATTGATGAGTATCACGCAGAGCATAGTGCAAACTAAAGGCGGACAGGTATTAATTCCCCGCTCGAATGACAGGGTCGCCATATAAGGACGGGATTTAAAGAATTGCTTGTTAGATACGGCCTATATTTGATCCATTAAATGATAATATAAACACACACACTGTAATATACTTACAATCGAACTGTAGTTCGATTCCTAGGTCGACCAATGCTCCTTGGCTTCCTGTATTATTATTTTCCCTGAAATTTTCGGTGTTAAGTGAATTGCCTGTATAAGAGTGAAACCAAACGGGCGATGTCGCAGTGATATGATTTTAAAGCAGTGAGTTGCACGCAAGAATTGCCGTGTCACAACGCAATGACGCCGCTAATACGTCGCAGTGATTTAAAAGTCTTCAATGTTATGAATAATACTGCACTGCGTTGCCGCTGGGGCGTCGCAGTATTCCTTCCTGCTTCGTCTCTGTGGCGTCTTGTTCGACGTACATGCGTTCCGTTGCGGCAGATCATTTACACAACGTATGGCATGTTCTAATTCATAATATAGAACACCTCAACGTCACTGCTTGTACCGACAACGCATCGTGCTGCATTGCACAACAGTACGTCTCTCAAAGCGCATCTTGAAATAAAACTCATAGGTAGGTAAAACTCTTTCAATAATATTATCTTTGAAAACAGAAAAAAAACAATCGTGACATTCTTGATGGAACGTGTCATTTTAAAAATCTTTTTGTAAGTACAAGATGTAACTAAAAAAAAATACAAAATACAATAAAATAGTCTGTATATTCATTCCACTGCATTTCAAAATGAATAAAATCCTGCCTAAACCTAGAGTATCCGTAAAGCTTCTTAAAATTACTGTGCGGATGACCAGTAAGTCACCCGTTCAAGAAGCTGGAACTAAGGATCCGAGGGAAGCAAGCATACCATTCCACGTGCAGTGGCAATGGTCCGAACCTCCTTCTTACCCCCGCCATGAGCAGTGTAAGTAGAAAAAAAACACTATGTACATAGCTCCGCGCTCTCCGTTGATCCGCTTGCTGAGGTTCATTCGTGCACGGATGGCCATCCATTTCTTATTCAAACCACTCCGTGCCTCAAAGAGCCCATTAAACGCTTTGTTAGGTACGGGTAATCAGAAGCCCAAAAGTCTACGACTGGACTCACGAAGGCATATCGTGTTAACTAGCACCTGTTTTGTAGAGGTAAGATAGGCACTCAGAATTTCAGCGTAGATAGGACTGGAAGACGACTCGAAATGGCTAGGCATGCATGGTGGTACCAACTTACTACTAATATACTTAATTACTACATTAACAAAAACAATTTTTAAGGATTCAAACATGACTTTATTTTTAAACTAGCTGACCCGACAGACGTTGTCCTGTCAACCATGAATATTAAATTCCAATTGACCTACTACCTACCTACCTTACCCTACCTACCCTACACTACACTACCTACCTACCTACCTACCCTACCTACCTACCCTACCTACCCTACCTACCCTACCTACCCTACCTACCCTACCTACCCTACCTACCCTACCTACCCTACCTACCCTACCTACCCTACCTACCCTACCTACCCTACCTACCCTACCTACCCTACCTACCCTACCTACCCTACCTACCCTACCTACCCTACCTACCCTACCTACCCTACCTACCCTACCTATTTTTTTGTTTTTAAACCTTCCCTGTAATCGGACGAATAAAACAAAAAAAGAATTATTCAAATCGGTTCAGCCGTTCTCGAGTTTTAGCGAGACTAACGAACAGCAATTGATTTTTATATATATAGATTATTATTAACTTCGCCCGCGACTTCGTCCGCGAAAGTTGTGATAGCTCGGCTAATATGAATGATATCAACATAATTTATAGCCTATAGCATCCACGAATAATGTAGCTTTCTGCCAGTGAAATAATTTTTAGAATTGTTTCATTAGTTCCAGAGATTACCTCCTACATACAAACTTACAAACTTTTACCTCTTCATAATATTAGTATAGTTATAACTTTTACAGTAATCAGTCGAGTCGTTTGATTTGTCCTTTCCTATGCTGAGTTTGGAAATGTGTAAGATGTCGTAGTGTGCGCTTAGCCTTACTTTAATGGATCGTTTGATTGAAAATTTCCACACTCTCACTTGATTCTTCTGTATAATATTTAGTATAAACATGAATTAAATAAGATAACTTGCACATTATCTAAAGCAATGTACTTGAAACGTTTACCCTTTTCCCAACCCATGGCATTGACAAAAATATTAACAAGATTATTACAAAAATCTTTTATGATAACATTTAATAAGTTTCTGCCTACCCCAATACCCCACAGTGGGTGAAGACCTCGTCTTGCCTTTTTCCAACTTTATTAAATTTAAAATATGCTTGTTCTTTACTTTTAGGTTTTTTTTTTTTTTTTCTCATAATATTTGTTGTTGCAGCACAAAGCTACCCGTACTATCAACCGCAACATCGACCCCGCAAGGCTAGACCATACAACCCAGATACGAGATACGGTAACCCCAACCGTTACCACGATACATAAACAACAATTTATTTTAAGGGCTCAAACATGATAATATTTTAAATTATTTATTAAAACTTTTCAAAAAAAACAGTTCAGTTGTTGTTTGATTTGGTCTTCTATTAATACAATCATGAACAAAAACATTTGCTCTAAGGGTTCAAACATTAATGGCTTGTTCGCTTTAGGACAGATTCGCTTTATGGCAGATTCGCTTTACGGCAGATTCGCTTTACGTCAGCTTCGCTTTACGGCAGAAGTACAGTGAACTACAATATCCTTTTGGTAGTATTTTTCCCCCGTTCCATATACCCCCACTGACATATCCCCGCTGGTAGGAATACTTGGGAGTTTTTTTCCAATTATCGCTACCGGTTGGGATATATGGAACTTTCTACTCCATTAATCCCTAATGTGATTCTGGGCAGTAACCTCAAGAAAAGTACCAGGCTAGCATAAATCCAAGATGGTATTTTAATTATAGTATTCACTACTAGTAGACCGATTCATAATAATTGTTGGGCCTCCCCGGCGGGGTAATTCTGGGCAGTAACCTCACGAAAAGTACCAGGCTAGCATACATCCAAGATGGTATTTTAATTATAGTATTCATTAATTACTAGTAAACCGATTCATAAAATGCATACCACCTTGAACCTATGCTAGCCTAGTACTTTTGCTGGGTTATTAACTACACAGGACAACTTCAATTACCGTTCCTGAAATAATTGAGTAACCATTTTTGAGTAAATATTTTTTTATAACTGATAAAATATTTGTATTATTGTCCCTTTCAGCCTGTATATCAAGGAAAACTACGTGGAGAACATTTCAACACGACTGTACAATGTCTGCCGTAAAGCGAATCTGCCATAAAGCGAATCTGTCCTAAAGCGAACAAGCCATATTAATATTAAATTATTTGAAATGTAACCTACAGTTTGGCCGCTGAGAGAATGCGTTCCTGAAGTCTGTCAGTTGGTCATGACAAGTGATGGGCAATAAGTAACACTATTAATAGATATGTTTTTCAACCGACCCATAACAAGAATAACATTAGCTTAAATACGTTTTTGTCTGGTTTCTAATTTCTGATTTTAACTAGCGTGAAGAAAATAAAAATGCAATGGTAATATTCTGAAATATTTAATATAAAATAAAACAATAATATTTCGAGTAGTTGCGACTGGGTTCAAATTAAAAAAAAAAATCTGTATCCGGTTCGCTTGAGGAGGTGCCGTCTTTATCAGTTTCGCCTACGCGTATTATTGTATCATTATCAATCAAAGTAATAATTCATTCGGTCAAAGTTTTCGAAAATTAAATTTTTCGTTTTTTCGACGACTTTTGCCCAGTTATCTTTTGTGACTTTCCCGCAGCTTTCTTTTAATATGTTCATCATCTTCTGCGTGCCGAATGGCGAATCATTCATGCATTTTATAATTATAATAAAAAACGTATTATTATATAGTTTAACGACAGATATCGTTTCAACTGCCTAGTTATTTTTGGCACATCACTAAAAAATAATCATTTGACGTAACCTTGTTTAACCGCAAGATGAATTACTTATAATATATATTGTTTTCTTATTTATTAAACATAAATTTAGCGCGGATTTATAAAATTTATTGTTATTTGATTTAATGATATCATTTTTAATTAATAATATTATTTGTTAATAGGGCAAAAAAACGATAGTTATATGATTATCGTAAGCCACTTCAAAGTTACATCGTCCTTTAGCTCACGACTTGTCTGGAACGCATTCTCTCAGTGACCAAACTATAGTTTAGTTTTAATACGTTTTTAAACTGACATGGTCACTTACACTGTCATAAACACTAAAAACGGGATATTTACCATGTTTACTATTAATCCGTGACCGTAGGGCTCGCAATAGCGCCCAAATACCGGGATCTGAAAATTAAAATAATAGCAAACAGTGAATATCCCGTTTTTAGTGTTAATGATAATTTAGTTTTTGTTTGATTTTGTCCATTCTTATACAGAATTACTACAGGAACAAAACAATTTTTTAAGGATTCAAACATGACTATTTTAAAATTATTATTACTACTAGCTGACCCGCGTAACTTCGTCTGCGTCACATAAGAGAGAGAGAGGGATACAGAGAGTGTGAGTCAACCTTAAAAGATAGTCATATGCTATCTTGACCTTTTTTTAGAACTTTTAATATACAAGGTTTTTTTTTTGATTGGCGACAGTAAGGTTAATTTCGAATCCATAATAGATTCTGGGAAACTTTTTTAAGAAACTTTTATGAAAACAATTTTGGCATACAACATTTTTTGGTCAAGTGACAAAAAAGAGTTAAATTTTCTTTTATAATTTAAAATTCCCGGTATCTCTTATGGATTCTATTTTCCTCTTGTTGTCCCACTTAAAAGACTCGCCTGTTTATGACAGTAGTTTGTGTATAACTAGCTGTTAGTAAGTTTCTAGTTTTGAGTTGAGATAATTATGACCCCTGTCACGAGTGAAGACCACCTCTTGCTTTTTCTATTTAAAGGTGCAAACCCACCGCGGCACATTTTAGCTGCGTGGAATCATTTGTTTGACAACGTGGGTCTACGTTTCCACTGCAGTACTATAACGCTACATTATCCTGGAAGGGGGGAAATGTAAGGTCAATTGTTGAAAAACAGCCACCTGCATAACATCAGGCTCGGAGGAGTTATGGTTTTAAGAGGAAATCAAGGGTTAAAGTACAACAGTTTTTTTTTTTTTATAAATAGAACATTAAAAAGTTATAGGCCCTACCTAAATGCTGGAGAGACAAACCAGAGAAGCCAGGGGAAGAAAATAAGGTTTGACAGCTCCGGTTTCTTTCAACTCCAGGTGATCGATCTTTTTTAATTTTTTACAAGATATTTCTAGAACATAAACGAAAGTAAAGTAGTTTATAACAAGGTCTAATATCAATTACCTATACAACCTAACCTCCTAGCTCCAGCAGTAGATTAAAAATAATAAACTAGGCTTGTCGTTATCTGACATTACGAAAGTAAACAAACATTGGGAGAGCAATATTCAACAGAAAAACCTTAATAATACAAATTACATGAATGCTGACCCTCCAGTCAATGATCATTCAGTTACCTGGAGAGAACATATGATAAAAATCTAGTAGCCAAAACGTAAGTAAAAACACGAACATTTCAGTACACGCTACACTCTATCAGCTATGTCAACTGTAGCGTGCGTGGCCTACCGCGGCTTAGTCGTGGGTTAATATTCGTGTATAGTGTATACCGCATGCACAGCGTGCATGGCGTTGGCAGCGTTGAGCTATGTGAGCGCCTTATTCGAGCAAGCCACTATAGCCATGTACATGTACATCAATTGATGCTCAGCGTGGATCACATACATTTTCTTGCGAAGCGAAGTTTAACACACGTGTGTAGCCTCTCCGTGCGCCGCGGTGTGTATGCGCCTTTAATCAGAATTTTCCCATTTCAATCTGTCTTTGTTCAAGTATCATTATCATTATTAGATAGAAACCTTAATTTTGTCATAATATCGTACGCAAACACATCTAAACTTAACATAGCTAAAAATGTCTTGGGAAATCAAAAGCACGCTGGACTATCGAGCAGCTCATGATAAAAGCATAAAGCAGCATCAGCTAGCTTCGGTGAGGGAAACCATGACAAGTTATTCCGGCTTAGGATCCCGCAAATAAATTTCCCTCGAGGCACGTATTTTACATCGTTCGCGACAACCGAGACGTAAGATGATCCGAAATATTTAAAAAAAGACGTCGAGAGACGCACTATTTATTCGTTTTATGGGGAATTGAAATACGGAAGACGTTCATGGGAATTTGATGTATTGTGGTAGATTGTTTGTTTGGGTATCTAAAAGTTTTTTGGAATAGACGAGGTATTAAAACAGCCTTAGATAGGAACAGATTTTTACCCCCCTACGGCCAAGCCGAAGCTGCAAGGGTTATGATTTTAGCAGTCTATGTTTCTATTTACGTAAGTTTCTCCGTAGCGCCTAAACTATTCATCCGATTTTGAAGAGTAAGGTGTCAATCGATTCGTTATTATGGCGCGGGTTACATAAGCTACATTTTAACTGACTTCAACAATAGCAGGAGTTGATTTTACCTTGTAAACCACGAATTTAATTAGAGCGTGATTTTTGAGCGTCCACACAAGTTCTTGTTAATTAAAACAGAACCAGACTCGCATTTATCTGATGCAGTCTTTTCATCATCTTTCTACTCTTGTTTCAAGATACTCAGGGACGGTGCTGACTATCGTCTACGCGTTTTATTTCATTTATTCCTATTCCTCACTGTGATATCTGAACGCAACTGTTTTTATTTGTCTATGTCTACTGCTCTTTGGTATGGTCTGTCTCGCTCTCTCACGACCAATCAGCAGCCTTTATAGTAACCTATGTAATAAGTCTTCTTTATAAATAAATACTACTTTAATTAATAGAGGTGTTTATATCAATATATTACACTCACCTTGCCTCTTCGCACGCTTGCCTCGTTGATCTGGTGGTTGCCAGCATTGTTGTGATCCTGTGTTCGAATCTCAGGTCGTACTAAGTTTTATTGGAATTTTCAGACGAGCCACTCAATCTCCAGGGTTACAGGCGTGATGTTATGTTCATGTCATTCCTCACACAATCCATCTATCAATTTTTATTTTCATCACTACTTCAGTCTTTTGCTGGATAAATAAAGGCTCTGGGCTGGTCAATGTTGTGCATTTTTTATCAATCAATTCTGTCCCCCAAAAGGCAAAGGCCAAAGCAAAAGAAAAAAATAATGGCCTCACCATCATGGCTTTCCACTTTGTTTGACCAACCAGAGATGGACTACATTATGTTACTAACAAATTTTCATTCTGCATATTACTATTTTGATTTACCTATTCACTGCCCAGTACTTCGCGAAAACTTCGTGAATTTTTTTTGCGTGCCCACAACCCGTATCCGAGTCGTCGTTATAATGAACTATAGATGACTTGTATTCATGCCCAGAACCCGACTAGCGAGTCCATAGCTACGAATACGGATTGTGCGAACGAACAAATTATTGTTCGACTCATATGCTGAATTCTGGGCACTGAATGGGTTTATCTAACCAACCCTCTCATTGGCCACCACATCCAATTTCAATATAAATAAAATTGAAACAAAAGTTAATATTTTTGTAATGGTGGCTCTCCAATTAATGAATTTAATTAATCCAGCTTGCTAAGGGCAAGAGAGGTCGGACCGCTTTCTTCAAACTTTTCTTATAAATAAGCCTTTGCTTAGGAATGAAACGAAATTAATGGTGGTTTTGCAATAAGCGTGTTTTAAATGTTTTGTGTTATTTATGTTTCGAATTAGGCATAGTTTAATTGTAATTGTTAGTCAATTTGTTTGGGCTATAGATGGTTGTTTATCGATGTAACAAAATAACCTTTCTGACAAATAATCTACGTGTTAGTTTATGTAACTTTAAAATATCACCTTGTTGACCAACTTACTGCCTCGTTAGTCGAGTGGTTACAAGCGTGACTGCCGAGTATGAGGTCCTAGGTTTGATTCCCGGATCGGGCAAAGTATTATTGGGTTTTTCCAACAGGAATTTCTCAGTAGCAGCCACAGAGTGTGGGAACCGGGCACGACCGGTTGATGCCAATAGCCTCGCTAACTATTACATGGGATTTAAAACAACAGGCGAAAGGGTGTACTATTAGGTACACCTCTGCCTAACCCTTCAGGCATTACAAGCAAGATGTTATGGTATGTCATGTTATGACTAGCTTACTATTCGTTATCAATATTCTTTTAATAAAATTAACCTGAGAATCTGCCCGAAGGATTGCCAAACTTAAGTGGCAGTGGGCAGGGCACATTGCAACACGTGTTGGAAGGCCTCCCACTATGTGGACCTGGTGTCCCCTTGTAACTCCTAAAGTAAGAGAATGATAAAACTAAAAAAAATATATGATGTACATTACCATGCAAACTTCCATCGCAAATTAGTTTGAACGAGATTAGTAAGTAGTTTTTTTTTAATACGTCATAAATCGTAAACTGCAATTTACCTTTGTCTAATGTTGTATAGATAATGGTAGGAAACCCTTCGTTCAAGAGTCCGACTCGCACCAGTTTTTTTCCTTGTTTTTTAGCTGTGCAGAAGTGGCAACTCCCCCAGCAACAAATCTAGTTGTGAAACTAAAAAAACTTGATCTGAAACAAATTGATTCTTCAACACTCAAGAACAACGGGACTATTAATTTAATACTATATGTAGACAGACTACAACGCTACCATATCTACATAACATTAATAGAAATTAATACAGTTCGGCGTATATAGGTAAGACTGGCGAGCATTTCAATGTATTCAGCCTGCGGTAGGCTCTAAATCAAAATAAATTGAGATATACGATCCTGTCACATGGAACTAACTGACTAACTTAGAACGGCTTGCCGACTAGCCTAAAGCCTTGCTCAGATTGGGTTAGTAAGCGGTCGAGTGGCAAGCCATGGTAGACTTGCCAGCTCTTTCAACCCGGTACGGTATAAGTACAGGTTAATACGAAACGTTGCTATGGGATATTTCACAATTTCAACGCGGGTGAAACCGTGGACAACATAACATGACGCCTGTTATCCCCGAAGGGTTAGGCAGAGGTGTATCTAATAGTACACCCACATTTCGCCAGTTATGTTTGTGCCATTTAACAGGGGGCGAGCCTATTGCCATCAGCCGGGTACAAATCCAGACTCCGTGGCTGCTACTGAGAAATTCCTGATCGAAAAACCCAATAACAATTAGCTCGACCCGGAAATCGAACCCAGGACCTCATGCTCATGCCGTGGACAAACATTTCTTATTTATAAACATTCCGTCTCCTTTGTGGCTTGCCAAGACAGTAATACTATCCATGACAAGCAACTTAAAAGAAAAAAAAAACTCAAGATTAAAGTCAAGCAATAAAAGTTAAAACAGCCACTACATCCCAGAAAGTGTCCCAAAACCCACATTAACGGATATTGTACAGAACGGACAAAGGAAAAGAGTAATGTACAAAGATATTTTGGCAAGTGCTAATGTACACTTAAGAAAACGTGTTTCTACTTGTTAATGGTCTTGTTTTGTTAAGTAACAGGCCGTTTCCCGACGCCCGGTCCGTTTATCTGTCCACGAGTGTAAATTAAAACGGATCGGGAAAGAAATCATCTTGTTAACACGGATCTATGTGGTGTTGTTCAGAAAATGTGGAAATTGGAAGAATTTGTAGGACCCATAAGCTGCGTTTCCACATAAGATGAGCGAGAATGCGTAGCGAGGGATGTGTGTGAAACTAACCAATAGTATATTAAATTTTGAGCCAAGCTAGCTATGTGATTGGTTAGTTTTATACATATCTCTCGCTGCACATCCTCGCTCATCTCTCTGTTGAAAACGCAGCCTGTAAATTTATTTAGTTCACTTTAAGTGTGGTCATCCTCCTCGTGGCTGATAGAGTATACCATTCAGGTCCTTACATGTAGTTTCATCGATTTAATCAGTTCAACTTTCCTCCCAAGAATTTAGCCGCCCTTTCGGGTTAGATGACATATCACTATACACACACAATACCAACTCTTATATTATTTACCACCTATTTGGGTTAGGTACATCGGAATGAGAAAAAAATCATCATCGTCTGAAAGGAGATCGGGCGGAAGCGGTCCAAGTTGCGTCGGTGAACGAGACCTATATTTTCTGGAAGCTGATGTAAAGGGCATCACTTTTTGTAATGGCGTCAAAAAAATTGGTCTATGGAGAAAAAAGTTATTGACCATTTAAAATGAACTATGTAATTAACGATTGCATTAATTACAAACAGTGTCGGTGATTAAGACATAAATCATTTTAAAGCTTGTTAGAAGAGGGTTTTTTTTGTTAAGGACAATTAAATCGGCGCCGGGAGAAAACAGTTAAAGTCCAAAATGTACAATTAGTGACAACAAAATCTTCTAATTCTATTAATGTAATGAGATACAAGGAGCGTCGGTGATTCAGACACACACCATTTTAAAGCTTGTTAGAAAAGGGTATGACTTTGTTAAGGACATAAGTAAATCGGCGCCGGGAGAAAAAAGTTACAAGGTCAAATTGTACAATTAGTGATAACAAAACCTTCTAATTCAAGAGGTACAAGGAGCGTCGGTGATTTAGACACACACCATTTTAAAGCTCGTTAGAAGAGGGTATTCATTTGTTAAGGACCCAAGCAAATCGGCGCCGGGAGAAATAAGAAGAGAAATAAGTTATAGACCACTATGTGTGATTACCGTCAATAAAATCTACAAAAGAAAGACAAGGAACCTTGGTGATGGAAGAAATCGAGACTAGCTTACATAATTCTAGTGTGTTGTAAGTCTGTGTGTGCTTTTTTTTATTATTTTTCAACTGTGAACTATACGATGAAACAGGTCTGCTTACCCCTCTAAGAATTATAGTCGTGAAGATTTTGTCTCCAGGACTGAGCAAACGGGCTGCGGGCTGTTCGAAAGAGATACCGCGGCCCTGGAACACAAAGGGCAAGGAAGGAACATGGATGGGTTTTAGTCAGTACAAGTCTGACACTCCCTTCCGCTCTGCCCAGAGCGGGAGAAGTCATTTGACGATTTACCATCCGTAAAAAAAAAAAAAAGACTTAGCAAACAGATCATTTTCATCTCATAATAACTACTGTAACCAACTGTGAACTTCAGCATACGATGAAACGTATTGCTTACCCCTCTAACAATTATGGTCGTGAAGGTTACGCTAATGTTTATCAGTGATGAAGTGATAAGGGCTTTATACTGTCCATACTAATAAATATCGCATGTACACAATAATCTACCTTGTTTTGCTTTTTTAATAAAATGAAGAGTTCGATTTACTAAAAGTACTATTTACCTTTTTTTTAAGCGATTTTCATGAGCTTTACAAATTGAAAAGCATCAAGCACAACAATTGATGTGAGTATCCTAGAATCAACAAAGCTTCTTGGACCAGAGTCTATAGAAGATTGCCCGATCTCCTTAAAGCTGTTCTATACATTCTTACTTGATTTTGGAAAATACTATAACGATATACAATGCAGTTTGCATTTGTCGATTTCATGTAAACCATTGAAATATAAAATACCTGCTAGTCACTCCAGTAGTCTGAACGAATCATAGGTCTATGTACGCCAGCTTTGTCCAGTAAGGACTGAGGACTACTTGGTATACACATATGAAGTATCGTCTCTGTCTTTAAACTAGTCGCACATACAGGTAACAGTTCAGTCTACGTAATTATAAAGTAAGTACAGTAAGCAGGAATCCAGTTGTATCCGAATGAAGTCAAGCGTAGCCCAAAATTGATCTTAATTAAGGTGATGTTTCATACGCTGCTGCAAACAAGATTACATGGGACGTGAGTCCCATGATGATCCATGTAGTCCATGTTATGTATGTCATTTAACGGGGGAACCTATAATGGCATCTACCTGGCACAAATCCAGACTCCGTGACTGCTACTGAGAAAAGCCTGATGGAAAAACCCAATACCACTTTTCCCGACCTGGCAATTGAACCCAATACATCATGCTCAGCAAGTCGTACTTGCTACCACTAGACCAACGAAGTTTTAACATTTATCATGATTATTAATCTATGAACATACTAAACACTAACTCCATACTTCATAAACACAGCATCCAACAGTTGACACAGATCTCCAGCTCCTATAACACTACTAATCGTACTAACAGGAATACTCCGTTTATTCCCAGTTGGGGTGCTCTCTCAGTACGCGGGCAATCAAACAAACATTAATATAATTTGCAGCTATGATCGTGAACCTTGTACAGTTGGGAACGTACCGAGAACAGGTATTTGTTGGTGTAACTTATTCATTCGTACTTGACATACGTTTTGGGAGTTGTGTTGTCTGAATTTGAGCTTTGCAGAAACCCTGGTACGAGCGCGGTGCAAACGGAACGTAAATACGTTAGTTTTAAAATTGAAAATACTCTTTTCATTTATAATATTTTCATCATTTTAATATTGTTATTCATAATATATTATGTATCGATGATGCTGATTGTGGTTTTTACAAACGGTTTGAAGTTCTGTTTAGATTTATAACTGGCAACTCGCCCCGACCTGGATCCCATCCACGCCACCTATCGGGCACCTATCCAAAACTATCACACATTTTATCTGTTCGGTATATCGGCAGTGATGGCCTTCTGGTGTGACCATCGGACTGATAAATCATAGGTCTCGAGTTCGAACCCAAGACACGCACCTTTGATTTTTCGGATTCATGTGCATATTGACTAATTATCACTTGCTTCGTTGAAAAAAAACATCGTGAGGAAACCAGCATGACTTTTTTTTTTCGTGTGGGAAATCGTCAAATGACTTCTCCCGCTCTGGGCAGAGCGGAAGGGAGTGTCAGACTTGTACTGACTAAATCCGACCAAGCGGGGCAGACCTGTGTACTCCACCGTGTCCCCTGGGCGATCCTCACAGTAAACCAGCATGCCTGAGAGATGTTTCTCGACGGCATGTAAAGTCAAGTCAGAGCCTATGGGCGGCATAAAAACTGACACCAGGTAAGGCACTAACCACACGATAAAGAAAAAGAAGAAAGAATATATCGATTGGTTGGTGTCGGAGATTAGCGTAGACAAACGTAGTGACACGAAATATTTATCCTTATACAGGGTGTAAACAGACTCTTCACGAAGCCGTCAACCAAGCATTATGTGCACCAAACTAAGTAACTTTACTAAAAAATTAGTGCTGGGAAACGATTTTTTGGGCTAAAAATTCACGTTTTACGGTAGGACTCAATGTAACGCACTCAAAACATTGTGCAGATGGATGGATTGAATAGTAAGGGGGTCCTGGAGTTGTTTAAAGAGATAATCTTAAATTAAAAACATTCATTTAAAAAAAAAACTTGTGAAAAAGTTGGAACTTTGACCCCCAATATATATATATGTAACTAGCCGGTTCCCAGGTATAGTCTAGAACAAAAAAAATGATCGCAATGACGGGGAGAACAAGTGCCTTTCGGCTTCATTAAGAGTCTATTTACACCCTTTATTAACATAAGAGATTGCATTTTAAAATAGAAACAGTACATTGAACTACCTACACCGGTTTTTATTAAAATAACTCATAATAAAAAAGATTCAGGAGCTGTTGACCTCACTCACTGCAATCTCACCTCTCCTGCTTAATGATATTTCAGATTTTCACAAATCACGATAACTGAAAAATCTTTTATAATAAACATTTCCACTTGGATAAAGCTGGCAATAATATGTACGTACTTTAGAATAGAAAATAGAAGTTGAATGACCTAAGCTTCCACGTATATTCATATAATACTTGTCAAGCTGGCTCAGAGGGATTTGTACGTGTGTCTCGAATATAATATTATTCTATTTTAATCTTAATTTGCACTTTAACTTAATGTGTATAAAATAGAGGATTATTTTCTTTCAGTTAGATGATTAAAATGAAGCATTCATTACAAATTATTATTACCTTTTAATTTTAAGAAAATTTCTAAAGTTTTTTCTAGAAAGATTGTCTTAAGCCACACGTGACGTAAAATAGAAACAAAAAATATTGTAACTGATAGCAGCAAAACGTTCGATACGTTCTTTTTAGGGTTCCGTAGAAAACAAGGAACTCTTATAATTTCGCCATGTCCGTCCGTCTGTCCGCAGCTTAGCTCAAAAACTCTTAGTACTAGAAAGCTGTAATTTGGCATGAATATACAAATTAGTTACGCCGGCAAAATGGTAAAATAAAACCTCTAAAAATATTTTTTTAGGGTAACTTCTGTACATGTAAAAGTAGGGATGTTGTGATTTTCTTGCGCACCCCATAGTGTGGGATCTCGTTGGATAGGTCTTTATAAAATATTGCGAGTTTGTTCTAATAATTTTTCGATTAAGGAATTTGTTTGTGAAATATTAAGCTTTAAGGTGCTAATTTTTGTTAGGCCCAAGTGTCCCCCCCCCTCTATCAGCTAAATGGTTGTGTTTGGGTATGTGAAAAAAATCATGGTGGTAGCACATTATAACGAAATTAAAAGGAAAACTATCACAGCTAAGTTAAGGCTTTACAAGTTTATGAGTTGTGGTCGACCAACTTATAAAATGTACTTGGTTAATATAAAGGGTGTAAACAGACTCTTAACGAAGCCGAAGGACACTTGTTCTACCCATCATTGCGATCATTTTTTTGTTCTAGACCATACCTGGGACCCTTCTAGTTACGGAGATATTGGGGGTCAAAGGTCCAACTTTTTCACAAGTTTTTTTTTAAATACATGTTTTTAAAGTAAGATTTTTACTTTAAACACCTCCAGGACCCTCTTACTGTTCAATCCATCCATCAGCACAATGTTTTGAGTGCGTTACATTGAGTGCTACTGGAAAAAGTGATTTTTCAGCCCAAAAAAAAAAGTCGTTTCCCAGCACTAATTTTTGCGTAAAGTTATTTTGTTTGATGTACATAATGCTTGGTTGACGGCTTCGTGAAGAGTCTGTTTACACCCTGTATTTTTCTAAACCTAATGTTTGGCAGCTTAGGTTTTTATTCAGCTGCATCAGGTTAGACCAGAACCCGACCACATGGCGATGACCATCCCACTCCTGGGCAAAGGCCCTCCATTAATTCCACTTTTATCTCAATTTTTCAATAAAGACAAATCTCAATTGGTTGAAAATTTTGTTTTTTTTTTTAAAGGAAGCGGTCACAGTATTAAACGGATCCCGTATGTATTCATAAATCATTTTAAGGATCATTTTATCAATAATTAGATTCCAATTATTTATTCGTCGGACAAAAAATCATTTAAAAAAAAAATGGTTGTCTGTAAAGTCTGTTTACGGACAATAATTTTATGTGATATAACGTCATTAGAAAACATCGATGAAAAATTGCATACTTTTATAAATTGATTTTAATTATTATCACTGAATTATCATTCTTTTGTATAATACATAGATGTGTCACAAGTCGAACGCTTAGGCCGATCGTGCCTCTCTATCGCTTGCTCCGCGCTCTCGCTTGCTCACTCGGCTCAGGCGGAACGTGACACTTTTTCGTGCATACAGCCAGCGTTCATCGATTTATAAGACGTTATCACGTCAAAATTAAGCACATTCATGAAAACTTATTCAATTTTTAGTAAACTTTGTTGTACAGCTAATAAAAAAATTATTAAACTAGTTATTAAAATTCTGTCAGCCATGAAACGGTTATCAAATTCTTTTATTTTTTCTCTCAGAATCGATTTAACTTTTAAATTGACCGCGATAAAAACATTGTTTAACAGGATTCATAATGAAGCAATTAAAATTCAGGGTGAAATTTAAAGTTAGGTTTTTTTAAAAAACTCAATTTGCAACTTTGCCTTAATGATTTAACTGGTGCTGAAAAAGTTCATACTTAATAAAAAATAACACACAGAACACACCTGTACGGGTGTGTGTTTAGCAAAATTTGAAAAACACAAGAAATGCAACCATTTTTAATTGCTAGCGTGTATAACCAAATGTATGAACGTGAACGAGGCAAAAGGAGTATGTAAGGATCGTAGCAGACGGCGTTCTGTGGTCTCTGCCTACTCCCATGGGAAAAAGGCGTGAGTATATGTATGTGTATATATTTAGAACGTGCCAAGAGTCACCTTCCAGGATTTGACGCGTATAACTCGCGCACGTATAACTGCCTCATTGATCTAGTGGTCGTAAGTGCGACTGCTCAGCATGAGGTTCTGGGTTCTATTCCCAGGTCGGGCAAAGTGTTATTAAGTTTTTCCACCACGAATTTCTCAGTAGCAACCACGGAGCTTGGATTTGTGCCCGGTTGATGGCAATAGGCTCGCCCCCTATTACATGGGACTTAAATATAACTTGCGAAATGAGGATGTATACTATTAGGTACATCTCTGTTTAACCCTTCGGGGATTACGGGCGTGATGTTATGTTATGTTTTTCTCGCGCGCGGTATGTTAAGTCGCCATCACGATTGATAGGTCGTAGTATGGCATTAAGGCCCCGACTCCATCAAATCGGAGACGAGCGGAGATGTGCGAAGCGAGGAGGAGATGCGTAAGAGCTAGAGTTTATTTATTGAAATTTAATACTATTTTATTACAATAATCATCATAATCATATTTATTCACGAATTTGAGACAACCATGCAGAGTAACTAATAGTAAACACAAAATAGACAGATCATTGAATGTGAAATGGTACAATGTAAAGATGCTTTGGCTGTCTTTAGACATTCGCCCTATCCCCTCGTTCTAGTATAAAATTGTACCACGAGGGATGTGCACGCACCGCACATAGTACACCGCTCACCACACGCTGCTCACAGCACACAGTTCACCGCACTCCACTCGCAGCACGCCGCTTATGTCTCTTCTCGTCTTTGCTGTGCGCCGAGTGCGGAGACTGGCCTAAACAAATACGACACATCTCCCCTCCTCTCTCCTCAACCGTTTCCACTAAAGCTAAGCGGTGACGATAAGTGTAAATAACGCAATTCTATTGGTGGTTTACAACACATCTCCTCTCATCTCCGCCGATTCACCGATCAACCGATTCCACTAAAGCTAAGCGGAGACGACAACTGTAAATAACGCAATTCTATTGGTGGTTTATAACACATGTCCTCTCCTCTTGTGTCGTCTCCTCTTCGGTGGAGTCCGGCCCTAGAAGCGCGCAACGTGCAGGGTCGTGAGCGGTTCCTTATCCTAATCCTGACTAACATTATCTTATAAATTAAAAAAAAATCCTCGACTGACTGCCTCGTTGGTCTAGTGGTCGCAAGCGCGACTGCTGAGTATGAGGTCCTGGGTTCGATTCCCGGGTCGGGCAAAGTGCCATTGGGTTTTTCCATCAAGAATTTCTCAATAGCAGCTGCGGAGTCTGGATTTGTGCCCGGTTGATGGCAATAGGCTCGCCCCCTATTACATGGGACTTAAAAACATAACTGGCGAAATGTGGGTGTACTATTAGGTACACTTCTGCCTAACTCTTCGGGGATTACAGGCGTGATGTTATGTTATGTGTTTAAAAAATAATAATTATATTTTATTCATATTATAAATGCAAAAGTAAGTTTTGTTGTAAATTTGTTTATTTGTTTGTTACCTTTTCACGCCTAAACCACTAAACCGAAATTGCATATACGTTGTCAGGTGTACAGAAAGAGACATAGGGTACTTTTCATCCCGAAAAGAAGTACTGTTCCAACGTAATTATGATAATAGATAGAACCACGAGTGACTTTCGAATCATGATTAAATTATAATATTATTACAAGCAGAGTACAACCCGAATTGATTGACGAATTCTAAATTAACGCGGGCGAAGCAAGAATATAGAATAATCATATAGAATTCTAAGAACTAACTTGAATTTAAGTGTTTGCACTATTTAACCTTTTTTATTTTTATTTGTATTGTGTGTTCCGTCTTCCGTTCCCACAGACAAACCGTGAAAACGGTTTTGTGGGGCATAGTTCATAAGTTTGTTTTTTTTTATAAACTTTCTTTTAATAAATAAAATAAATAAATAATAATAATAAGCCGCGGGAAAAGCTAGTGTTATATAATTTTCTCAGTTCGAAAACATTAAATAAAACATACTTTATCAGCTTTATACCTTCGTATTATCACTACATTAATCAGTATACCCAACAAACTAGACAACATAACAAGAATAGTTCCCAACTAGTTACGTTTTGTATAATTTGTGCAAACTTAAATTAATTACAGCGGCGAGGACTTGTAATGACTTTACGGCATTATTTATTGAATAATAATTAGTTGGTGTAATAGTCGCGTACCCAGCTTATTATGAGGGTATGTTGGGGTGGGGCGGTTTTTATGTTGATTAGATAATAAAACGTATAACAATGTGTTTTATGCGAGAAGTTCGAGTTGTTTTGGTTGCCCCTTGTCATTACACAACATAAAGGCATTGCGACAAATATATAATGGAATGATTTTTTACAATGTAAATATAATGAGATGGAAGGAGTGGAGGGGGAGGCCTTTGCCCAGGAGCGGGACAGAGCAGGCTAGTAAAAAAATATATATGTATATTTTTTAATTTATTTATGTTTATGTCTTTTAATTTTTTTGTTTTCATTTAATTTTGTTTGGTCCTTTACAAGTCTAAATACTTTTTCTTTCTTTCTTTTGAATATTATTTGAGTAAGTCGTGCTTGGACGAATCAAAAGGAGTGTGCGGATCGTAGCAGGTGAGCTCCTGTAGTTTCTGCCTATCTCCATGGAAAAAGGCGTGAGTTAATGTAAAATTGTCTTAGGCTATCTATAACCCATCTGTAATTTTAACAGTGTAGGTACTGTATTTATTTTTTTCCTAAGACATTTTTACTTACTCTCTTTGAAATGGCCTATCTTTACAGTCACACACAGATTGCTCTCTTACAAGCGGTGACAGATAGTGCAATCAGCGTCGCGTCGCCCTTATGTGTCAAGCGGACGGCACAGTGTACACACACCGCTCTACTTACAAAAGGCTGTCACGCTTCAGGAAAAAGTGTACAGTTCTGTCGTGGAAACTCGGGAAAGTAATTCAAGGCCTGTTTCGGGAGGTTCCTGCACCGAATCGGGCGGGAGGTAACGCCCGGGTGTTACCACTGTGAAGGTCGCCCAGAGGACACGGTGGAGCACACGGTGGAGGTCTGCCCCGCTCGCGCGGAGTACCGCCGTGTCCTCGTAGCGGCGATCGGCGGCGGCGACCTATCGCGTCCGGCCCTGGTCCAGTCCATGGTTCGGAGCGAGAGGGAATGGGACGCCGTCACCTCCTTCTGCGAAGCAGTCATGCTAGCGAAGGAGATGGCGGAGCGTGAGAGGGAGAGAACCTCTCATCCCAGCCACCGCGGGAGACGCCTCGGGCGTCGGGGGTCATGTGGTGGCTTCCGGCCACCGTAGACGCGGACCTGTGGACGGTGAGTAATGGGCTAGCTCGCCGTCCGTCCGTCTTTTGACGACAGGCCGTGTTGACGGCGCGTTCGTGTTCCACGCGCGCCTCAAAGAGATGTCAGCAAATAGGAAGGGGCCCGCAAGGGCCGATGCCTGCCAGGGCTGCGGGCTGTTCGAAAGAGATACCGCAGCCCTGGAACACAAAGGGCAAGGAAGGAACATGGATGGGTTTTAGTCAGTACAAGTCTGACACTCCCTTCCGCTCTGCCCAGAGCGGGAGAAGTCATTTGATGATTTCCCATCCGTAAAAAAAAAAAAAAAAGGCCGCTTGAAATGCTTGACATGAAACCTAGAAATAGTGTGAATCTTATTTTAATTTAAAGAATAACCTCACTAATCCTACTTTTTGGAAGAAATATTCGTAGTAGTATTTCTTTTTATTTCAAAACGGACTGACCATACATCACCATCATTCTCCTTCTCTAATCCCAATTTATTTAGAGTTGGCGCAACATGTCTTCTTCTTCCACACTTCTCTATTACTAGTTACCCATCAGACATCTCCTTTCTTGCCATATTATTCTTCACACAGTCCATCCATCTTTTTTGGGTCTTCCTCTACTCTTATCCACTTTCATACTCAAAACTTTCCTCACGACATTTTCGTAATTCCTCCGGATCACGAAAATTGTTTTTCACACCACTTTTCAGTCACTCGCCACTCCTTTTGAGTCACTTGGCTTCCTCTTATGTACTCATTTCTTAATTTATCAATTTGCGGAACACCACACACCCCTCTTAGTATTCTCATCTCAGTCACATGCAAATGCCTTTCATTCATCCCTTTTGTTGCCCAATATTCTGATCTATACAAGACAGCACGTGTAACCATTGTTTTATAAATGTTCCCCTTAAGATTAACAGGAATGCTGGAGTCGCAGATTGTTCCCGTGACCTGTGCCATTTCATTCATCCACTGTTAATTTTGTGCCGATCTATTTCGCCATCGCTCTGTACGATTGAACCGAGATACCGAAAGTCGGAGCAGACAATGAAAAAGCGCTCTAGCGATATGACTGCACTATACAAGTCCTTTCTTAAAGTTCGACTCTGCTGAACCCGATTCCCGTACAAAACGTCGAATCTTCATTCACTAGCGCTCGACATCCCATCAATATGTACGAATCAGTTTTTCTTTTACAAACTGTTTCTCTATTCACACACATATACAGATATCTATGTTTGTACGTGCCTGTTGCAAACGTATATCTACTATTTGCATATTGGATCATTCCGAGAGAGTTAACAAATCTCCCGTTCTTGTATGCAAAATACAATGCAATCGGCCGTGCATGCTGTCCGTGCGTGCGATATTTTGATATATTGAAATGTGTTTTGAGTAATCAGTGTTTTTGTTGTGATAAGGAAAATAGCCTTTAGTAACAGTAGACAGGGGAGAATGGAGGAAGAAAATGCATTGCGCCGTCCCCAAGTAACATAAGGCAAGGGCAAAAATGGCGATGAGAGGGAAAAATGGAGTGTCCATTTTGATTGTAAGTTGTTAAAAGATTGTTTCGTTGTGATGTGCTAAGCAGTTGCTCCATAAAAAATTGTAGTATTCAGCTGCATCTGGCTAAACCATAAACCGAACCTCAGTAACCTAAGCTTGGCAGATAATGCTGATACAGTTGTAGTTTTAACAATCTTTTGTTTATTTATATAAACTTAATTTAGCAATCGAAACGTAGCAGTGACGAAGCTTGCCATTCTATCGATCGACCAAAAACTGAATAATATCAAATGAATTTAATGACTATTTTGTAGATAAGATATCACCCATTAATACTACGCACATCGATCAGCATAAGCAATACCTAACATCTAGACTAAACTCAATCTTCATGAAGCCATGTCTGCCAGAAGATATAAAACAAATTATAAAAGGGCTAAAAAACACCAATAGTGTAGGATATGACGGTATCTGCACGAAAGTCATCAAGCTGGTAACGGAATGTATTTCGCAACCTCTGAGTTACATTTTAAACTTGTCTATTGAAACTGGTATATACCCAGAAAAATTAAAAGTAGCAATTATTAAACCGATCCATAAAAAAGAGAGTAAAGAAAGCGTTGTTAATTATAGACCTATTGCCTTACTGCCAATCGTCTCAAAAATTTTTGAAAAATACATTTATCGTGAGCTGATTAAATACTTTGAAACCCATAACATCTTAGCTAAGGAACAAAAAGGATTCAGACAAGATAAAAGTATCAACCTTGCTATATATGAGTTCCTGGAAATCATAATGTCTAATGTCGACAAGCGAATACCGATCTGCGGCATCTTCATGGATATGACACAGGCTTTCGATCATGTGGTGCATGACGTTTTACTTTATAAGCTCGAGTTATATGGCATAAGGGGCAACGTTTTAAAATTAATAGAAACGTACCTCAAGAACCGCACTCAATATACACAAATTAATAGAATTAATAGTAGAACTAAGATGGAGGAGACATATTTATCAGGGGGACGTAAAATTCTGTACGGTGTCCCACAAGGAGGCGTATTGAGCTCACTACTTTTCATTATATACATTAATGACCTTCCGAACGCTAACTCAAACCCAATGACACTTTTTGCTGACGACAGCACCGTTGCAATTAAGTGTAATGACAGAACTTCTTACGAGCATGATATAAACAGTAGCCTAAATGCAATCATACAATGGTTAGATAGTAACAATTTGAAGGCAAACATTGGGAAAACGAAAATAATGCATTTTAGTCAGCGTATCAATGCAGGTACACCTAAGACTAACTATAAGGGTGAACCTGTCGCTGAAGTCCTATTAACAAAGTTTCTTGGACTTACATTGGATAATAAGTTAAATTGGAAATCCCAGATTGAAACATTGTGCAAAAGATTGAATAAATCAGTATATGCCCTACATGAACTCAAAAAGGTCTCAAATATAAATACGTTGTTAGCGGCTTATCATGGTTTAGTTGCTTCAGTACTGAGGTATGGTGTAATTTTCTGGGGAAATTCGACGGATATTGAGATAATTTTTAAAGCACAAAAACGATGCTTAAGGGCTATGTTTGGGCTTCAAATGGTCGAAACCTGTAAACCGTTTTTCCAGGAGTATAACATTCTGACTCTCCCAAGTCTGTATATCTATGAGGTCTCAATATTTGTGAAAACCAATAAAAACCTATTTAAATTAGCATCAGAAATAAATAATAGACAACAACGGGACGCACTTCGCCTCTATGTACCCCGAACATGTACCTCTTTAATGTACAAGAGTGTGTTCCATATGGCTCCTGTAATCTCCAATAAATTACCTAAAGCAATAAGGGCAATGAATACGGCCCTATTTAAGAAAACTCTGAAAAAATTTTTGGTTAATAAATGCTACTATAACTTGAATGACTTCCTCAATGATAATTTTGACAAACTAAAGACCTCACAGTGACATCAAGCAAAATCAATTATATGAATATTATGCATGTACCTATCTCGAAATAACTAATCCGTTAATGTAATTTAATAATTCTAGGAATGACATTGAAATAATCTAAATACTTCTAATATTTAAAAAATAATTTATTCTCTACTATGACTTCAACTTATTATAATTGTATCATGCTTAATTCATTTAATTTTATTTCATCTAATTTTATTTATTCCAATGTCTATCTTGATTAATTTATTAATATAATAACTATGACTGTAAAAATTTTGCATGCCTTACGGTAGAATCACTTGAAACATGTAATTCTTATAACACCATTGTAACAGTGTATTCAGCAAAAAATAAATGATTTATGATTTTATGATTTATGACTATAAATCCTGCTCACAAGCATCATCCTTTACACCTATCACCTGATCAACGACAGCCCATCACAAAAATAGCACGCGAAGCCGTCAAACGCGTGTTGTATCCAATAAAAATGTTAAGCCGCCGTTCGTTTCAATCTGTACTCGGTATCGGGGCCCCGGGCCGATTTACATGCATATAGAGTGAAGCTACAGCTTTATTTGCTTTTATTCCAATATATCCATCGAGCAGTCTCTGATGCATCCTTTTGGGGCACACTTTGAGTTGCAAACATCCTATATAGGGGGCCCGGGGCGTAGTGACCGCTCCCGGCTAGAAACGGATGACGCGTAAAAAGCTAAGGTTGGTTGTCGCCGTGTAGGCGAAATTACTTGGTGAAAGCGACTGATGGTTCAGCTCGTTTAAAAAAAAAATATTTACTGTAGTTTTGCTTTATTGAATAGTTTTGATAAAAATATATTTATATTTGGTACGAATAATAAAGCACAACTGTTTTTTTGTGTATTTAAGAATTAAAGCTCATTTCAATCTTGAATGGATTTTGTTTTGTATAAACATGGCTTGATCGTCGATACGAGGATCGAAAGTTCCTTATTGCAACCTAGTATCGGTCTAAAAGTTGAATTTCGAAACCAATATTCTTACATAAATAAAGTCGTAAATTCACTAACTGACTTTTGAAATTTAAATAAGGGATGAAACTTGTGTACAAAACAATATAAATGATTCCTTCCCATCTTTTTGACGATGTAAAGTCCCATTCCCATTCTCTAATATTCTTGAAATCCGAAGTTAGCAAACTCAAACTCAAAAGCATTTATTTCAATTAAACCATTACAGGCACTTTTGAATGTCAGAAAAACAAAGAAGGCTAAGCTACAGTCACAGACACAAGGCATAATAACTTGTGAAAGTACTGTAGTTGCCCATTCCAAAGCGTAGATCTCTATGGAGAAGAATGGGCAAGAAACTCCATGGACACTCTTTTCAATCAAAATATTGTACAAAATCTTGGTTACATCATTAACGTTGAGATTATACTTAAGTGAGAACGATGTAGAAATACGTGCCCGTTAAGAGCGTCCAGAGTGAAAGATTATATCAACAATTTAAAAACAAAGTAAGTAGTTAAAATAAACCGTGGCAGCCCAGAGATAACCAGTCCCAACTGACAGCGCCCGTTCACGAACA
The DNA here is from genome assembly GCA_950005105.1 of Lycophotia porphyrea. Taxonomy (NCBI): domain Eukaryota; kingdom Metazoa; phylum Arthropoda; class Insecta; order Lepidoptera; family Noctuidae; genus Lycophotia; species Lycophotia porphyrea. Next base: position 3,351,737 of record OX465392.1, read on the forward strand.
TGACGCATGGATCAGCCCCATTCAGCTCAAACATATTGAAGGGAGCTAAATGACCCGACACACCCGCCATCATCAGCGAGACATTTGATAGTACTCACAGATGTGCTATGCAATTATATAATACTAAGAGATTGAATTTATACAATGCAAAGATATTATTACAATCTTCTGCAGCTTCCACAATAACTTCACATGGTATTCAATTAGTTTGCTCCTATGCTTGTGGAGCAGGACCAGCATTGAGCCAAGCATTTTTATCATCTATGTAATCCCCCAACTTATAATATGCTTGCCTACATACGTATATAGATGAGTCTATTTTAGCTAGCCTAAAACCAGCAGTGAGTAGCAGCCCTAACTCGCTTCCTGTCGGAAGGTTGCAAACGTGAACAATGTTACTTACAATTGCAACAGTTTTAACTTTGGGCTCCGTATAGACTACGGAGCCCCTTGTTTATTAAAAACATTTGTTTATTCTGTTCTCGTAGTTGTTATTGAAAGTTGCGAATAAAGTGCCAAGTTAACTAAGTTAATTACTCGTGTATTGCCATAATGATTGCCAAAATTATAATCGACCAATTTGCTTGCGTGGTTTCGTGAAACACTTGATTGCTTTTCAAATGATTGATAAATTGTTTGAGCTTTTTGCTGTGAACTGATTATACAAACTTATTAGGAACAGATTAAGCCAGAAATCCTGATAAAGAGCAATGAATAAAAAACAGTGACACGATCTATATATCACGGTAGAGGTATTGCCATTTCATACAAAATTGCAATACCTCTACCGTGGTCAAAATAAGTGAAATAATCTATTTTTTTTTTAATTTCAGCGGTTGTAATTCTAGAATCATGTTCAAAATGTTCAAGGATTACGCGTTGATGTCCCTTCCACCGTACATACTATGTTTTGTTTACCTATCAAATAAAACCCGACGAAAATCTGCCAACTCGCAAGAATCAGTACACGAACTCGACAGTCACAGACAAAATTTTATTTCAATCAGTTTCTTGCAGAACAAACAGTGGCACAAATTCGGTGAGTGCAAACAGCCCGCATATACTCATTACGAGCCTCGCTCACGCATCTCGCAATGATTTTCTTTGAAACTTCCCTTAAATTACCTTGCAAACAACGCCCCGCTGCAAATTAGGAAAGTCTGAAACTTAGATTTCGGATGTGAGAATTGAAGCGACGTTGAGGACTCGGATCAGATGGTCGTTATCCCACGGAAATGTACATACTTGAAGTCTTTGGAACTGGATTATTGTAATTTCGGATTAAAAAGGCTTTGTTTGGCTGCGTAATTTGGGTCTGTGATGAATTTACTTTGATCTTAATAAAACGCGATCACTTACGATAGTGATTGTATTAGGGTGGCTGGTGGTTTCTCCTCTTTCATGTCATGCTTTCCTGGTGTTGTTCTTATTAAGGATCATTTTCAGTAGTTACCTATACTAGTTACTAACGAGTCGTTAGTATTCCCTTGATTTTTTTTTTGCTAAAATTCCCACTAATAGTTATGAGCATTAATGGAAAGTATTCAGTAATTGATACTTAATGCGACGCAACTTATTGATTAATAAATAAACCAATTAAAATACACAAAACATTCATAAATCAAATCCCGTTTACAAAATAAACTCAGAGAAGAAATAAATATTTTACGGCAATAAATACAGATTTTATTCATTAACGTAAAATATTTAAGCAAATCGTTGGTAATAATATTAAGTTGTTAATAAATTATCTTACGTAACAGGTACTCCGTGACAGAGTTAGAGAATTTCTTGTAGAATCGTGGCCACTCAACGAAATCAGGTCTTTGATTTATGATCCTTGCTTATGAAAGGTGAACTTAGAATCTATTTTATTTGCGCTGTGTTCAAAGGTTAATAGTTACCTACTTAATACAAGTGAAATTCACTTAATGGGTAGGTTTAATACTGTAGCGGCACTCCAAAAAGTACTACAGGAACATAGGGCAAAAAGTGCTTCAGCAACATAGGAAAAAAAGTGCTTCAGCAACATAAGACCAAAAGTACTACAGCAACATAGTACAAAAAGTGCTACAGCAACATCGAACAAAAAGTTCTACAGCAACATAGAACAAAAAGTGCTACAGCAATATCGAACAAAAAGTTCTACAGCAACATAGAACAAAAAGTGCTACAGCAACATAGAACAAAAAGTACTACAGCAACATAGAACAAAAAGTGCTACAGCAACATAGAACAAAAAGTACTACAGCAACATAGAACAACAAGTGCTATAGCAACATAGAACAAAAAGTACTACAGCAACATAGAACAAAAAGTTCTACAGCAACATAGGACAAAAAGTTCTACAGCAACATAGGACAAAAAGTTCTACAGCAACATAGGACAAAAAGTACTAGGTACAGCAATATAGGATATACAGCACTACAGCGCCATTTATGACACAAATGAAGAACTAGCATCAAAATCCTAAGTTGCGCAGTTAAAGTTATCCGCGATTTTATACCATTTAGAAAAACCCGACAAAAACTGTCGGGCAGTAGTTTACCCGATACACCACCCGTTTGGTCGGAGGACCTTCCCTTTTCTGTGGGAGATGAAGAACTTTACACCCTCAACCCATACCCCTAAAATACCTAACTTATTTATTACAACGACTTTTCTCGAAAAAATAGAAGATATGTAATGGCATTGTTTTTTTTTGGTCTGGCAGTTAAGTCTTCTTGCCAGTTCCTGGAATTAGAAGTCAGAAACATTTAAAAGTTTCTGGACCGTCTTGTTGTTTCTCTGGTGCAGAACTTGATACCACTTTTCTGTCCTTCATACTTACAATCTATAAAGTAATATAAGAGAAAACTGTCACTCAAACTCCTAGTACTTGTCTAGTTTAATATTTTCTCCCTATTAATATTCCAGGCACGCTTCAGATTCAGTCTTGCCGTATTATGTTAAGACGTCATTTTGCTGCTCTTGTGAAATTGACATGTTAGCGTTAGGTTTCTCTTGGTAAATGATTATATCTAGGATTACTTCTCAGCTTCCGTCATACATCCTTGCTACACTCATCGTCATTATTATATTGCAATATACATTACGCTGCTTTTACAGGTTAAGTTGGATGCTCTCGAATTTTCATGTTTTAGTGTGTTTGTGTGTGTGTGTTTTGTTGTTTGTTTTAGTGTGTGTTTATTTGGTTTTTGTGTGTGTGTATCTTTAGGATTGTGTCAAATGCTGTTGGTTTCTCGTCACATATGTACTGGCCTGTTCTTACGGTCGCCCGGAAAGATAGCCCCAATAAAAGGAGGATTGGAGTCCATCTATTTGGGATACGTTTTGGTCGTCGACCTCTTGATCTTTACCCTGGTCTCTTTGCGCTGCTCAAGACTTGAACTTTGGCCAACGAAATGTTTACGGCACTCTGCAAAACATACATCACGCCTGTAATCCCCGAAGGGTCAGGCAGAGGTTTACTTAATAGTACACCTACATTTCGCCAGTTATATTTAAGTCCCATGTAGTAGGGGGCGAGCCTATTGCCATCAACTAGGCTCAAATATAGACTCTGTGGTTGCTATTGAGAAATTTCTGATCGAAGAACACAGTGAACATAATATAACATCACCTCCAGGGTTAGTTAAAGGTGTTTGGATAAGAAGGGTCACGGGTGTTTTGGTATTGAAAAAGATCCTTTAAAAGTTTTGGTCAACAATATTTTCCCCAACCCGGGAATCGAACCGGACCTCATGAAAAACATAGCGTTTTGTTTTGACGTTGACAAAGACATGTCTCTCGACTAATAGATAAAAGCAGGTACTTTTCGATCTGCTAGACTTAGAGTTGGTACCAAAATTAGTGATTTTTTGAACCTACAATTCTATAAACCAAACTATTACATAAGTAGAGTGTGTGTGTGGGTATGAGTTGTGTGTTGGTAGTGTGTGTGTAGAGTGTTATATATTTTGATAAATTCGTAGAACTGTTGGAGCAGTGTCAAAAGCGAGATAACTGTAGCATATCAAATAACCATTAGTGACAAAACTGAGACATTTCGGGGAACTGTAACCGTGAGCCTGTGAGCTAATTACTTGCCGGGTTTAATGGGTGTGTTGACTCCGGGGTCCTGCTAAAATATAAACACTAATATTAGTGTTTTAATATTCTTTAAATACTCAGAAGGATCCTTTAAGACCATTACATCAATACTTTACATATCCTTTGACGCTATATAAATCAATAATTTCCAACAAGTATAGGTATTGGTATTTTAACGTTTTCCTTGTCTTTAGTAGTTGTGTAACGTTTGATTAACTTGTTTTAGTAGTGAGTCGTGGGTTCAAACCCAGGCAGGCGCATTATTTTGTGTAATTTATTTCATCACCACTGCTCTCAAAAACGGTGAAGGAAAATATCGTGAGGAAACCGGCATGTCCTAGAACCAAAAATTCGAAGACATGTGACATCTACCAATCCGAACTGGGCCCGCGTAGTGGATTATAGCCCATTCCTTCTCTTAGAGAGGAGGCCTGTGTCCCAGCAGTGGGAACATTATAGGCTGATGATGATGATGAGTACTAGCGTGGGGTGAAAACGTGGCGCTGCTCCACAAACAATGGAACACATGATAATGACACTACAGATGGCCTTCGACATGCTAAGGAGAAGAGCATTTGAAGGAATTCTGAAATCATATAAATAAATAAGTTTTAAGCAAATAGTCTATTGCATATTTTGAATATAAATAAAGCCTTTATTTTTATTGCTTCCATCCTCCGTATTCAAGACTCAGTTTCCAGATTTGCAAGCTCAAGACTTCTACACGTCGCCAGTGAGGCGTTTCATTGAAAGTCAGTGGAAATAAATATTTTGCATAAAAGCCGTCTGGTTCACCTTTGGTCAATTTCTATTGAAAAGACTTACTGCAATTGGTATTAAACTTATACGAGTAGTCATTGGTTTTTCTTTAACATGCTTTTTTCATTTTCAGCATAATTTTAAAAATACTTGGTATTTTTCTCCGTGCTGTTGAACTCCATGTTTTTAATATTCATTGCTCTTTTCTTTCACTTGTCAAAAATGTATCAGCATTAATAATTATCTTCTCATTTAATAAATGTGTGTGAATGTTTAATGGAACATCACAAAAAATCTCAAACAAAGACACTATCTGATTATGGCTAGACAGCCGATCGCAAATAAAAGGAAATCCCAAAAAAAAAATAATTATAAATAAGATTTTTTCTCCACTCTCTTTCTCACTTACAACAATAATACCTACAACATTTTTTGGTTAACCGGCACTGTCCCACATCTGAGCAAAGGCCTCCTTCATTATTGCCGAGGTCTTTTTTCCTGAGCAAACTTATCATGAGTAAAATTAACTTCATCATCATCATTTAAGCCGAAAGACGTCCGCTGCTGGACATAGGCCTCCCTGAAAGGGGGGGTTTTACCAGAATCGCCGCACTTGGCAGGCGGTTTGGCGATCGCAGTACGGTTGTTACAAAAGCAGAGAAAATTAACTTATGTTATTTAAACAAACACAGCCAGAACAAGAATACTCTGAATGTAAATTAAAACGGCATTAAGAATGCTTGACACACCTTTAATTTCCGTACAAGCAGTACTCCAAGTCACCTTACACCCGTAGAACATTCCAGAAAGCATTTAGTACTGCAGACTGCCACTGTGAAACTAATTGGATCCCAGTTAGATAGGAAAGATGGCAGGCGGGCGTTGGCAGGAATGTGAATATTGTACGCAATGCTCCAAGTTACGGCTAGTTATTCTGCACTAACTTATTTATTTGCGATGAGTAATTGCAAAAATACAGGTGAACGTGAGAAATTTCTTCTAAGTTTACTAGCCTATTTCATCCCACTGCTGGCCAAAGGTCTCCATCATAGGCTTCCATACTACTCTGTCTGCTCTCCCTTGCTTATCATTCATCATTCTCTTGACTTTAAACCAATTTATCTGGAGTCGGCGCAGCATGTCTTCCATACTACTCTATTACTCGTCATCTCCTTTGTAGCCATATCATCCTTCACACAGTTCATCCATCGTTTCTTTGGTCTTCCTCTAGTCTTATACCCACCCACATTCACACTCAAAACTTATTTACACTTGGTTATTTATTTCAGTCAATAATTGGAAAAATAATCATAAATATCTTGCAGAAAAGATCTTTGTTAAGGCAAGAAATAAGAGATAGCTACTATTGTTACAAAAACAGTTTTTACCGAATTTAAATTGAATAATAACCATAAATGGTTAACTAATATTAAATTCTTCAAACATTATCATTCGCTCAACAAAACAAGCTCATTTAAATCAAACACAACATAAACACTTATCCGCTAATAAATTCATCATAAAAACTAACAATAAAAAGCTATTAACACCCTTACAAAATCACATTTCATCCCCTAATAACGGTGTTGATTGAGTCATAAGAAACTTTTATGGAAGTGTCAATAATTGTACTAAGGGAGGGACATAGCATTTGCATAGTCATAGTGGCGTAAAACCGCTTCATTGCCTTACAACCTAATAACGAACTTGAATAAATTGTGTTAGGAAAATTTATAGGGTGTATTTTTCGTTATTTTCTTTGATAATGAAAAAAATGTTTTCTTTATTAAAAACTAGCACTTCGCCCGCGACTTCGTCCGTAAAAATTGGCTATTAATATAATTTATAAATATAGTTATAAATATAATTTATAGCATAGAGCACTCACAAACAATGTAGTATTACATTTAAGTTCGACATTTCCTTGCCCTGATCAAAGTGCACAATAATATCCAATTGTTGAGATAATTAATATTCAATTTTATTATTAGAGGCTAAAAAATCTTAACCACATGAGCAACAAACCTCATAATCAAAACAAACTATCCCACACACTCCACTCCGCTCATTTCTCGCTCCACAAACTTCATCCAAAAGGACGCACGACCCGCCGCCGGCAAAACGGCTAAACTATTCTATGCATTTGTGATTGATCCGATAACTGGGGAAGAGACCCTTCGTATGTTATTTAGCAGCAATCGGACATGATTGGTGCGGCTCCCTCGAGGTCGAATGATGGATCGTCCTCTGGTTTTTACCTGCCGTTATCTGCAACAGTGATTATGTTTTGAGTTTACTTGAATTTATTTGTCTTTGATTATTCGGTCCATAGGTTGTTGGTTTATTTGAGTATGGAAGCGTATTTTAGTTTTAATATTGGTTTGATCTAGAAATTCGCTTTACATTATGTTGTCGCTGTTGCTTTGTTCTCCCTCTCTATTGTTTTGTTTAAATAAAGAGAAGATATTAGCAACAAGCTTAACTGCTGAAAATCCGGGTCTGTCTCCAACGATCACGTTATCAGATTGAACTAGCCACGGATCATGGCAAGTATGGGGGGTTTGAGGTTGGTGTCATGTCAGTGCATTAAATAAAATAAATCAGCTTAGATATGTATGCTGTCCACTGCTTCACATAGACCTCTCTCAAACCCATTTTACGCCTTTTGCATCCAGTTTGTTAGCATCCTTTTGAAATTTCAATAAAAAAACCCAATAATTATAATTAATAATTAATCATTTTTCCTGAGAATAAAAACATACTATAGATTGTTAGTAGATAATATAGTATAATACTTATTTATATGTTAGTACATTATTATTACATTTTAAAATTTAAATTATAAAATTAAAATCACAGTTTAAATCAAACCCAAATATACAAGAACGCGTCATCATCATTTTCCTGTTTCTATGCCAATTCATTTGGAGCGAGTGCAGCATGTCTTCTTCTTCCATACTTCTCTATTAGCTATCATATTAATAGCCATCTCCTTTGTAGCCGTATCATCTTTCACATAGTCTATCCATCGTTCCTTTGGTCTTCCCCTACGCTCATAGCCAAAACGTTCCTCCTATCAACCGTTTTCCAAAAAACCAAAATCTTCAAATGATAATCCCCAGACATGTCATAAGAAACTTGTCAAAAAGAGCAAGAAGACGAAGGAAGTTAAATCTTAGCAAAACATAACCCTTTAATAAGGCCACAGCGCTACCTAAGTAATTACCAACGTTGCTAAATGAAATTTCGTATGCTAATTGACTAAATACAATTATGGGAGCGAACCTAAGACTACGAGTACCTCGGTTGGTAGCAATGATGTACTTAATTAGAGGTGTACTGGATGCGGCTAGAATATACGGTGGAAGGGCCATCTAAAGGGTGTAAACAGACTCTTAACGAAGCCGAAAAGCACTTGTTCTCCCCGTCATTGCGATCATTTTTTTTGTTCTAGACCATACCTGGGAACCTTCTAGTTACGGAGATATTGGGGGTCAAAGTTCCAACTTTTTCACAAGTTTTTTTTTTCTTACATGTTTTAATGTAAGATTTTTACTTTAAACACCTCCAGGACCCCCTTACTATTCAATCCATCCATCAGCACAGTGTTTTGAGAGCGTTACATTGAGTCCTACTGAAAAATTTGATTTATCAGCCCAAAAAAAAAAGTCGTTTCCCAGCACTAATTTTTGCGTAAAGTTACTTAGTTTGATGTACGTAATGCTTGGTTGACGGCTTCGTGAAGAGTCTGTTTACACCCTGTATGTACAAACGGTTACCACGTATTCAGCACTTCATACCAACTACCTAACATAGAAATTTTGCTAAACTTTTGAAAAACTGCGGTTCCATAAATTTTGACTGGGTTTTGCACTTTTGTAAAAACGGCAAATGATTTTTTCATATTACCGAGCAAAAATAAAGGAGTTCATCATAGCAGAGTAATTATCTAAACTCTTTAAAATGTTTTTTTTTTACCACTTCACAAGCAACACTACTTCTTAATTACAATAGGACACTGTAACTACGAAGAACTGGATTCTAACAGTCAAATTAATTAATTAATTTCTATTTTATTTTTAATTATTTATTTATTTATTCAGTAGTACACATACATTTTATTTATTCAAGTTGGTGCCAACATAAACTCATTAGAGTTTTACCGTGCACCAAAATCATCGACTACATAATTTAGAGAATTAACAGATACACTAAAGTAGGTACTTAGTTAAAAAGAAACAACAATTAAAATTACATCGGGTAGTAGGCAAAATAATATCGAATACTCGTACTAACGAGCGAACCTCGGTGACCAATCCGACCGTCCGTTCATAAAAACAAAAGTGGTGAGGGAAGTTTTTAATTAATACAGGTTGTTCATAAAGTATATGTTCTAGTAATAGTTTTTTTGTGTTATTTTATTATTGTTAGGTATTTCCTTTGCTTAATTTTGTATGCTTTAAATTATTTATCAATGTTGAATTACAAATATATTTTTATTAATATTCATCCTATCTATCTTAGGTGTTTAAATATAGTAAAAAATGTTGTTTTAATTTATATTTTATGTTTTTCTGAGTTAAATTATCCCTTAATGATATAGGTAGTTGATTAATAAGGAAAGGTATTATATATTTTAGCGATCTCTTGCCGTGCAAATTTGTGTACTTTGGAAGTAATAGCTTAGCAGTGAGGACGCTACGAGTCCTAATCTCATTCATATTTATGGTTTTAGTTTTCTTTAAACTTTCATTAAAAAACTCTTCTTTTAAAAGTACAAATTTAGTTTTTTCTTGTATGGGTAATATCTTACAGAATTCAAATAATTTATGATAGTCATTTTTGTATTTCTTCTTAATGCTATGCGGGACAATTGCTTTTAATATCCGTAGTTGAAGTGCATAAATTTGGTCAAGGTGTGACTTATATGTCCTGCCATAGCTCGACAGACCATAGGATATCGTTGATTCGGCCAGGGCTTTGTAAAGCATTAACAGAGTTTGATATGGAATTTTGCCTTTTATAATAGAGAATTTAGCCAACATACACCTGAGTTTATCACACACTCCGTTAATGTGCTCCTTCCAATTTAGTCGGCTGTCCATGGTAAGTCCTAGGTACGTTTGGCTATCTACGAGATCAATGGAGTCACAGCTGCAAGGCTTGGCTACTTTATCATGCAGACACTCATGGCAGTGATTTGTTAGTTTAGGCAAGGAAGAGCTTCTATTTTGACTGGTGCTGATATACATTAGTTTGGTCTTACTAGCGTTTAATACTAGACCAGCATCATGAGACCATTTAGCCAACAAGTCAAAGTCCTCCTGTAGTTGCCTTTGGGCATCACTAAGACTCTGTCCAGCGGCTAAAAGGCAGGTGTCATCAGCAAATTGGTAAATCTCGCACTTTTTTATTATATTAACAAGGCTATTTACATAAGTGAGGTAGTGCAGTGGCCCAAGGACCGAGCCTTGCGCCGTTCCTTCCGTTACGATGACCGGTTTACTTAACACGTCACTGACTTTGACCATGTATTTTCTGTTGTCAAGATAGTTTTCGCACCAATCTAGTAGCTTGCCTCGAATTCCACTGTCATGAAGACACATTAGCAATCGGTCATGTCTGAGCGTATCGAATGCTTTGCTGTAGTCTATAAATACTACTAATACGTGTTTTTTTTCATCTAAGTGATTATGAATACTATCTGTGAACGTTGATAGCAGCTGTGTGGTACTCTTTTTTGGTTGGAAGCCATATTGTTTGTCATTTAGTATTTTATTTTTGTCATAGAATTCGTGTATATGTTGGCAAATATATTTCTCTATTATTTTATCAATACTTGGCAATATAGTAATTGGTCTGTAGTTGTTGTAATCCAGTCTGCTTCCTTTTTTGTGAATCGGTCTGACAATCCCTGTTTTAAGTGTAGATGGATACTTGCATGTTTGTATGCATAGATTAATTAATTTTGAAATCACTGAGGTGATTGTCGTGCACAACCTTTTGATATCTATGGCTCTAATTCCATCTATTCCTGGAGCTTTATTATTGTTTAAAGACATAATGACTTTTTTAACCAAGTCAGGCTCCGCAGGCTTTAAACGCATAGTAACGTTAGCTGGAGTTGTATACTCTGTTTTATTTAACAGTGATATCGAGCACTTAGGAATAATTAGCTTAACGCTTTTGTCGAAAGTGTCTGCAAAATTATTAGCAATATCTGTAGTAGTTGTATTAAATGAGTTTTGAATAGCATCATCAATAGAATTTTTTATTCTTCCTGTAATTCGATTAAGAATTTGCCACAGCTGTCTAGTATTGCTCTTATTTGATACAATTTCTGACTTTATATTATGGTTTTTAGTTTTTTGTATTATAGTATTTGCATAGTTTCTTGATTTATTATATTTTTGTTTTAGTACTACGTTATTGGAATCTTTTATCCACTTCATGAATAATTTATCCCGATATTCACAGGCTTTGATTATTTTTTTATTCATCCATTCATTTTTACTACGCGATGCACTACTTTTAATTTTGGTTTTATATTCTGATTTTTTATAACATTCTTTGAACTGTGTATGTATGAAATTATATAAAGTTAAAGGGCATCTTATATCCTGTGATCTTTCCCACTGAATTCCATCTAAATATTTACTAAGTTGATGATTATTTATGCAGGTCTTGTATTTTGGGACATTCTGTATACGCGCGCTAGAACATGCGAGCATAACAGCGCGATGATCAGCCAGTGTGGTACCGAGTGCCGCCGTATATAGGTCTTGTGTGCGGGATCTTGCATAAATATGATCAATACAAGATTGACTTATTTTCCCGTTAGAATTTACTATTCTGGTGTGTTCAGTGATCCCGCACAAAAGGTCCATGCTACATAACATGTTATTGTATTTATGTCTTACAGGATTGTCCGTTTTTAAATCTATGTTAGTGTCTCCCAATAAGTACAGTTCTGTGTTTATAGTGAATTTTTGTAGTGAACTTAGTAGTTCATCAATAAATAGAATTTTACTCGAGCTTGGTGGTCGATATACCGCACACAGGTTCGCGGTAAAGTTCGATTGGGTGGTGACGGTGCAGAATAAACTCTCAAAGTGTATAGTTTTTACATTTATTAGGCTACATTTATGTTTGTTATTGACATATACTATAATACCACCACCCCTTCGAGACTTACGCAAGGCTGTGTACATTCGGTACCCACTTATTTGATACAGAACACTATTACTCTCAGATATATTACTTTCGGTTAGAATGATGATATCGATACATTTTTTTGAGTTAAGTATAGTTTGTTCTAATGCAGAGAAGTTTTTGATTATTGATCGAATATTAGTATGCATGCACAATAGGTTATATTGATGGTAAGGGGTACAGTTAATGAAGTCGTTAACATTTATACAGTCATTAATCTCATTAATATCACAAAAAGAATTCGCCATTTTTTTTTTTTAATACTTTCGGTTAATCCCTGTTTTACTTGCGAATGCGATGACATGCCGACTTACTGCTTGTTGATAGCTAGTCCGTGTATGTCATTCATGGTGCGTAGGATAATAACTTTTCCACCGTCTTCCTTACGAGCTTTGACAAGTCCTCTTTTAAACCACACGTACTTGAAATTGTGATTGACTTTTAACTCCTGCTTGGCATTCCAGAAAAGTTGCTTGTGATGTTTTGTCATGGCTTCTCTCACATATACGACATTAATATTATTGTTTTCGCTGGGTAGTACATCGGAAACAGTTGGTTTGACCCTTTTAGCGGCAGTAATCCAGTTTTCCTGTACGTCTTCGTCCTTGAGCTCCACTAGTATGTTGGCCGACTGTTCTTTCCATCCATGGAGTCTGCGTGCACTTTTAATCTCTTCTTTAGGCTGATTCAGCTTAATTGCAATGTTATCCACCAGAAGTCTAACATCTTCATTGTTTTGATTAGGCACATTAGCGATCTCTACGTATTTTGCCAGCTTTACTTGTTCGATCTCTTGTAGACGTTGTTCTAATACACCTACACGGGTTTCCATGTTATTATTTTTATTTATTAGTTCTGCATTCTTACGCTCAAGAGCCTTGATCGTTTGCTTGAAAGCTTCCATAGTCTCCATTACTTCATCAAGTTTATCGCTGTGGAACTGCAAGGAATCGCTTAGTTGTGCCATTTCGCTTTTAATTGCTTTTTCAACCTCTTTAGTGATATTACTTAATAAAGTTTTTGCATTTATTTGGACTGGTGTATCGTCCTCTTCATCGTCTTCTTCAGGTATTATGATGGATGAGTTACGTCTCGGGGATTCCTGCTGGCATTCGTGGCATGTCCACTCCAGGCTGGGTGCAGCTTTTAATGCAACGATCTGTTTATTAGTTAATCCCGTACATTTTGGGTTCAAATGCACTATTCGCTCGCACTTACTGCACTCTAGCCCCGGTTGAGTTTTAGTTATATTTTTTTTACAAATATCGCACTTCGACATTTTTATTAAAGCTGAGGGTGTACGTATAAGTTAGTTAAGCGTCCGCGCGAGCGTCACGTATAGTAGTCCGTCGATGACGAATTAATTATCTTTAGAAAAATTAATCCTACTTAAGGCCGGTTTTTCAATCGCCAGTTAACTTTTATCCGACGAATAAGTTTGTATGTGATTTTGACAGTTTTTGTATGGACGTCCGTCCATACAAAAACTGTCACGACGTCATATTTACTCTTCAGGTAAATGTTGTCTAATGATTGAAAAATTAGCCCTTAGAGACAATTAAACAACCGTTTCTTTTCTTAACCGAATCAATTTTGCCTACTGATGAAAATTAAAAAACTATGTAGAAGAAAATACTTATCTGTTTTGTATACATTAAATAAGCCGGACGTTAATAGATAATTATAATCTAATATCAAGTTAAAGGCGTGGAGCAGGTGGCGGAAGCAGGCTTGCGATAACTTTAGGTCCTCCTTGTTGTTTACCATTATTAAATTAGATCCCATAGTGGACACCCTTCCATAAATGTTTCAATGGAAATCACACTACGTAGAGGGAGAAGAAAATTTTCATCACTGAAATAAAACGCGATCAGCTAACTAAAATGTGTTCAAGAGCTGTCTGTGTCATCATTACTAATAAATATTTAAACTAACTTGAAAGTGGGTTTGTTCTGATGATGTTCAGTTTCATAAGTGTCATCCGACCTGAATCTTATGTTGTCATTATATGGATGTGTGTGACATTAGAAATACTAAGTCTTTACCAAGTTACTTTGAGCCAGAGTAATTAGTAGACGTATTTCTTTATTACACGCCAAAAATAAGAAATATTTATTTAATCGTTGCCGTACGGACCAAAGCGTGAGACCTAGGACATAGTAACCAAGTTATAACAATTCTATCAGCGATGATCATAATTGTAAAGTAAAAAAAGAATATCAATCCTATTGAAATCGCTTTTAAAGCGATTATCCCTTGTAAAGGCCCTCAGGACAGAAGGACTTACAACCAAATACTCATACCACATCCAGTAACTAAACCTAACGTTCACTGTTAATTAAATATCAAGTTGAAGGCGCGGAGCAGGTGGCTGGAGCGAACTCTTGATAACGTGTGGCCCTCTCTATTCGAGACACGGTTTTTGAGGTAAACCTTATTTACGTCCACAACTTTACTTTTTAGGTACGGTTCATTTTGGGACCGCGTTAATTTATTGGCGTTTGAACAGTGTGATGCTATATTGGTGTGAACGATGGTTGAGATTGGAGGTAGCTTATGTTCGTCTGTGGATGTGTTTCGGTTTATATCTTCTGAGCAAAATGTCGTGAGGAAAGTTTTGATTAGTGAATGAAAACCAAAGAAACGAAGAATGGACTGTGTGAAGGATGATATGGCAAGAAAAGAGGTGTCTGATGAGATGACGAGTAATAGAGAAGTATGGCAGAAGAAATGAGGACATCCGCAAGAGAACCAAGGTTACCGACGTAACCCGAAGAATTACCAAACTTAAGTGGCAGTGGGCAGGACTCGGTGTGACTCTGGTGCTCGCAGAACCGATGGCCGATGGGGCCGTAAAGTTCTGGAGTGACGACCGTGAACCAGAAGACGTTGCGTTGGAAGGCCTCGCACTAGGTGGACCGATGACCTGATGAAGGCTGCGGGGATCCGCTGGATGCGAGTCGCACGGGACCGGTCAATTTGGTGACACTTGGAGAAGGCTTATGTCCAGCAGTGGACTTCTTTCGGCTGAAATGATGATGATAATGATGATGGCAGAAGAAGACATGCTGCGTCGACTCCAAATAAGTTGGGGTACGGACAGGAGAATGGTGATGATGACCTTCGTCTGCTTAATTTCGATATCTCAACATCTCGATTTCGATTCTCGATATTTCTGTATCGATAGTGCAACTCGACAAAATACTTGAGTGAAGTAACTACCCAGCCAGGTGAAGAGATGAGGAACAGGTTGTTTAATACAGGTTTGTTCCGTACATGTTCATGCATGAACATGCAGAGTTACACGCGCCAACATCAGCGTTACAGCGTCAGCGTTAAAAGCGACATAAATTCGCCGTACACACCGACATGCACACCGTCAGCGCTAAGATGTGGCCTACTAAGATCTAGGACTAGGGTGCTAGGTGATTACTATAGGGCTAGGTTGACTAAGATAAATAGGGTCTAGGTAATACCGTAAGGCTAGGTTTATGGTCAATAGGGTCGGAACCAGGCTCGATTGTCTAAGACATAGCCACCTCGTACGCACTTGGAATAACGGCCATACTAAGCTGGAAGTTCCGGTGCGTACAGTACATGATACAAAATCAAATCGAAAATCAGTTTTTTCATCTGACTATATTACGGCAAATCTTTCTCTCGAACGGTAACAGAAACTTTTTGTAATATCCGACTTCATCTCAACAAAAAACATCAAACACGTACCCAATCCTTTTAAAGGCGTCTGATCTAAAATTCCGTTTTTACTCCAGTACACAACTAGCTTTAGCCAACAGATCGGTACCCTCCATTTCAATGAAACTTTCGTCATTGATATTCCTTATTAGAAACGGAATAAATAATATTTCGAAACTTTTAAATGTAACAATGGTGTTTTAATAAAATTATCACAAACAGATAATCTGTGTCTTCTGTAACTGACATTGTAGAAAAAAAACTACGAAATTATATTTATATTTTGTAAAATCCTATTAGCTACGAAAATACGTAGCATGTGTAGCACTCGTAGCAAGTCGCTACGCGTGTAGCACCTTGGGAAGTTGTAGAACTAGCTGCATATTGGGCTGCGGGACTGTTGAGGCTGCGGGACTGTTCGAAAGAGATACCGCGGCCATGGAACACAAAGGGCAATGAAGGAACATGGATGGGTTTTAGTCAGTACAAGTCTGACACTTTCTTCCGCTCTGCCAGGAGCGGGAGAAGTCATTTGATGATTTACCCCAAAAAGAAAGGTGCATTATATTAATTTGTCGTTTCTTACAAACTATCTATTTTACTTGATATTTTCTCAGGCTTGTCTTTCTCAAACCTAAGAGTCTTACAAATATACAGATAGGTCGGGCCTCGATTCGGATCGGCGGGTAAAATACCATGTCCCAAACTTTCTATATGCACTCGCTCATTAAGAAACAGGTGTAAACAGAATCTGTTTCTTAGACTATTTTACCTGCTCCAATCCGACTTGTCAGTACTGGAAGCCTGAATTTATATGCAAGCTCCAATTACAATAATGACATGATAAAATATTCTACTCGATAAAGTAGACATTTTGTATTACTTTGACAAATGTACGAACCCACTAATATGGTAAATTCTCCATCAACAAAATTACATACCCATAAAAGTCCTTGTTACAATAAATATTTCATAGAATTAAATAAAATTAAGAAGAGAAATTCGTTGAGAATTCTATCAGACGATTGCTATTCGGGCCGGGTTGCGTTCACTATGTACTAATCGTAAATAAATCTTGAGAGAGTGGCGAGGTAGTAAATTGAACGCGTGACTCGGACTTGTAAGGGTGGCCGCACAAGGTCGACTTTTGAGTTAAGAAGCAGGCGGTGTTTCATCATCATCTGCCTAGCCTTTTCCCAGGGGTCGGCTTCCAGTCTAACCAGATGCAGCTGAATACCAGCATTGTACATGGAGGGACTACCTTTCTGACTTCCACAACCCAGTTACTACAGTAGCAGGTGGCATTTGGGCTGCAGGACTGTTCGAAAGAGATACCGTGGCTCTGGAACACAAAAGGCAAGGAAGGAACATGGATGGGTTTTAGCCAGTACAAGTCTGACACTCCCTTCCGCTCCGCCCAGAGCGGGAGAAGTCATTTGATGACTTCCCATACGAAAAATAAAAGGAGAGGAAAAATTAAAGCCTGGTTGCACCTTTGCGACTTCTAATTAAATTAAGTTTTAGGTTTAACCAAACGCTCAAATTGTGGACCGTCTGTGGACATCGGGCATTTATAAATACTTCAGTATATTTTATCTGTCAGAGTCCGATGTCTGGATGTGTTCAGATGGCTTGCATGGTTTGCTCATGTGGAAGGGATGGAATTTACAAGGTAGGAAAATAAACGTTTTTTTCTTCAAAGGAATTCTTTTACTACGTTTTTATAAGACTAAACGCAAGCGTGCGCCCGCTCTAACCTTAAACGTAAATAATCAGGTGAATAGTTAAGGGGTTTTATGCTTTCACAGAAGGGCATAAATGAACCTTTATCTACTCGAGCCTGAAAACTTTTTCTACGGAGCACTTTGTTAGGAACATGATAAAAATAACGTAAAACTTTATCGTTTCGATAAACGCAGCATTATTACAGAACTTAATATTGCATTACTGAGATTGTTTCTAAAATATGGGGTGTGTATTTTGGTTTATTAGTCTGAGCAATTGGTTAAGAACTAAATAATTATCAAATTAATATGGATATGAGTGGGTGTAATTAGGTTAAAATAAGTCACATTAATGTATTTGTTCTCCCCGTCATTATAATCAATTGTTTTACACCATACCTTCTACTTACGGAGATATTAGGGGTCAAAGTACCAAGTCTTTTACAAGTTTTATTTTTAAACACATGTTTTAATACGGTCAAGTTTTTGAGAGCAGCTGTGGCGCAGTGGTAGCGACCCCGACTTACGAACAGTAAGTCGTGGGTTCGAACCCAGGCAGGCGCGCTTTACGTTGTGTAATTTATTTCATCACCACTGCTCTCAAAAATGGTGAAGGTAAACATCGTGAGGAAACCGGCATGTCCTAGAACCAAAAATTCGACATGTGACATCTATCAACCCGCACTGGGCCCGCGTGGTGGATTACAGCCCAATCCCTCTCATAGAGAGGAGGCCTATTTCCCAGCAGTGGGAACATTTATAGGCTGATGATTATGATGATGATGATGACAAGTTTTAATATAGTAACTTTACTTTAAATACCTCAACGACCCCCGTACGATTCAATGCATCTATCAGCAAAAGTTGTAAGTGCATTACATTGAGTCCTACCGTGAAACGTGATTAACGATTAATTATTAGTTACGGTATTAAACAGCAATATTTCAAGAAAAGTAGACTCTTAGACTCGACGTAAAGGGACTCGACTTATACGGACTAAAACATTTTTTCACCCGAAAAAAAATTCGTTTCCTAGAAATAATATAAATAATAATAATAATAGAAATACTTAGTTTGATGTATAGAATGCTTGGTTGACGACTTCGTGAAGGTTCCGCTTACACACTGTATTCTATTCTAAGCAGAGCAAAACTATCATGCAACTTGATTCTGTGTGTTAGTTTAGCTAGAATTGATCAATTTCCTCCTAAAAACTGCAAACCAAACTATCCCACTACTACTACACCACTACGAGTATCTCCCAAGTCTATACCTAAAAAATAACAAACCAAACAATATCAATTTTTACCACCGCCATGACAATAACAATATACTCAAAATTGCCCTTTTTATATCACTATCGTTCCCGCAAGACGATATTAGCCACTTGGATAGTTCTACTGGATCATGTATGGGAGGCACGTACAAAATGGCCGCCGGTCTTGATGACTTCATGCTCCTTCTAATCGGCGGGAAAAACAATCTGCGAGGGAAAATAAGGTAACTGGAGGTCATTTTTTGATGTGTTCTTGTAGAAGTCTGTTTTTGGGCAAAAGTTTTGTGCGTGATGTCGTTTATGATACTATTTTTGGCAGTAAACGAGTTGGTCTAGATGAGATTACTCTGAGCAATAAGAATACCCTGCCGGTTGATATAGTGCTTCAGCTATATGTTGTACTAGCTTATGTCCGTGTATAGTTCAGTCCCAAGGTATCGTTTTACCGGGATAAAAGTTATTCTATGTGGCTGATCTGGGGTATTCTATCTTAACTAAATTATTCCTCGAAGCGCAACCAATTGAACAATTTGAATTTGTGAGCGCAACTAATGGTTGCGCTTTGAGGAATAATTTAGTAGTGCTTAGTTGGTCGCGCTTAAAAACAATTGCGCTTTGAGGAATACCCCGTTGATCTGGGTTATAAACTATCTATGTGCCAAATTTCATCCAAATCCGTTCAGTAGTTTTTGCGTGAAAAAGTAACAAAGATCCATACATCCTCACAAACGGTCGCATAAATAATAGTAGTAAGATAAGATATACCTATTTGGTTTAGTTATCCAATGTATTTTATTATGATAACCAAACAGATCGAACCCAAATAAAAATTTTGGTCAAAAGAGGAAAATGTATAAACATCTTTGGGAGTGTGAAGAACAGGGTGTAAAACTCTTCATCCCCCATAGAAAATGGAGGATCCTCCGACCAGTGACGGGTATTCTGTCTGGTGGGCTACTGCCCAACAGTTGTTGTCGGGTTTTTCTACATAGTCTTAAGTCGCGGATAACTTATCGACTTTAAATTATCGAAGTCGGTTAAAATGTAGCCTATTAATATAGGCTACATTTTAACCGACTTCGATAATTTCGATTGACACCTTATTCATCAAAATCGGATGAAGAGTTTAGGCGCTACGGAGGAACATACGTAAATACAAACATACATAGAATGCTAAAATCATAACCCTTCCTTTTGGCTTCGCCATTGTCGGGTAAAAATGTTACAGCGCTGATATTATTTATTTAGTATTTATTAAAGCTTTATGCACAAGTAAAAACTGTACAAAGACGGACTTAATGCCTGGTCATGTTCTGCCAGTCTACCATAGGGTGATACAGAGACAATACACAGTAGGTGCAATAACAGAAAACAAATTGGAAAATATTTATAATAAATACATACATAAAACCAAATATAAAAAAGTTATGAGAGATAAACAAGAAAAACTACAACTTGGTTCTGAGACGAATTAACTATGTAGCTAATACACGGTACACGAGATTAATTTCCCAAAGTTCATGACCCGAAAAACGAAAAGGAAAAGCCTTGTAAGTATCAATAAAGTATAAGAGCTGATAACCACTTCGCTCCTCATTCGAAACAATCTCACTGCGTAAAAGTAAAACATGTAATCGTACATATAACAAAAGTTACAACATTAATCATTGTTCAGAAAGTTTACGGCACAGTTGATGTTTCATAAAGCAATAAATCCAAAGAGTACCTTTTAGCTAAATCCTTTGTTTGTCTATAAGAACAACAGGTTTTATGAGGCTCGTTACAGCCGAGAGCTTTCCTTGTAAGGGCTGGTTCGATTGCCAAGAAACTAATGAGTTAGTAAATGTTTCGGGGAATGAGTTAAGGTTTTTCCTTTGCTTGTCGCTTCCTGGCTTTGGATGTGTGGATATTTTTCCTGCTGTTTTATTTGTGTCATAAATGGTGTTTATGAGCTAAGGTATAATAAATGTAGATGAAGATTTGTACTGTCGGGAATATTATTTGTTTTTTGAATTGACACACTCAATCAGTTTGCTAGTTTACAGCCATTTTTTACAGCAGTCAAAGAATGATAGTCGGAAAACCATAACATCACGCCTGTTATCCCGTAAGGGTTAGGCAGAGGTGTACTTATAGTACAGTTATGTTTAAGTCACATATAATGGGGGCGAGCCTAATTATATCATCTGGGCACAAATCCAGACTCCGTGGCTACTGATAAGAAATTCCTGATGGACAAAATCTAATAAAAATTTGCCGGACACGGGAATCGAACCAAGGACCTCAAGCTCAGAAGTCGCGATTGCGACCACTAGACCAACGGGGCAGAATGATCCTTGTGATTTAAATATACTGACGGTTTAAGTTGGTAGACAATTTGCTTTACAATTAATTCCTTGTACCTTCCCGATCATTACTATGCCACGTCGAGATGAGACAGCTACTTAAGTATGAGTGGCAGAAATAGCGCTCTAATTGATTAGAACTTTTTCTAAAAGGTGATGATTATTAATGTCTCTAATTACTTGTGGGCCAAGATAATTAGACTAACAACAACAAAAAAAAACAACAGGTTGCACTCCGGGAGTCGCCATCTAGCTTAAATATCAGAAATTTCAATAGCAAGAACGAAAAATGTCACTGCGGTAGAAAAAAAACAACGCCATCTAGCTTAAACTACACGCACACTCGCGCAAGCGCTCTGCGCTGCCGATTTGATCTGACGATCTGACGCGAGTTTAACAGTTTTTACCCATCCCAAAAAGGGCACAACGCTGCTAAAGAAGTTTTCACTTGAAAAAACACAAAGCATACCCAGCATTACAAACAAGAATTTATTATCTTCAGTGTAATGTACCGAAAGGATTGTAACTCCATATTAAAGCCGTATATCCATCGCGGTGACGTTACGAATGGTGACGTGGCCATCGACTACATTACTCTCTCTCGTTGCAACTTCCAACGTTCCAATAAAGTACCTTCTATACGTTATAGTCTCCTGGTACTTCGTTTTTGAAAAAGATCTGTTTCAATTAGATAAACTTACAGATTCTCGTCTATTAAGATTTAAGGTTTATTTTGCTGAGCTGCGGGACTGTTCGAAAGAGATACCGCGGCCCTGGAACACAACGGGCAAGGAAGGAACATGGATGGGTTTTAGTCAGTTCAAGTCTGACACTCCCTTCCACTCCGCCCAGAGCGGGAGGAGTCATTTGATGATTTAACATCCGAAAAAAAAAGATTTAATTTGCTTACTTAGGTGTAGTCCTACTACAGTGGTAGGTTCCTTTACTGCTAACTCAAATGTAAATGAATCCCTTATTCCAATGTTTACTGTTGCGAAAATTATGTTTTTATTCAAACTGAAATAAATTATACATACATGTATGAATTTCACTACACACTGTGCTGATGGCATCATTCTTGAAAATGAGTCGTGAAAAAGAAGCAATTGCGACTTCCATAACATTTTATGCAATCCTTTTGTGATGGCTTTACCTACGACAAAATTCTGAAAACATCTTTAGAAATGAAAAATACTGGGAACCTACATGCATACGGAAAATCCTCCTGTTTTTCCGATAAAATTGAGCCTTGAACCGCAAAATCCAGAGTAATCCGTTTATTGATTTCAAGCATTTTCGCTCACGATAGATTTTTTTTCACTAAAATATTTTTCTCGTAAACAAGTGGATTACAGTCTCGCTGTAATGAAATTTATTTTTGTTTTTCGTATTTTTTTAAACTTGTTTTACGACGCCTCTGGGGTCTGGTACTCAAATAAACAATTTTGAAAACGGAAAATGAGCTTGTCATAACATTATTTGTTAGTTGGTTATTAATAGAAAACAACGTTTTTTTTTTATTAACCTATTCTGTCCCACTGCTGGGCAAAGGCCTCCCCCATTCTCTTCCAACTCTCCCGGTGTTTTGCCTCCTCTGGCCAATCAGTCAGGAACGAGTCTAAATCGTCACGCCAGCGTTTCTTGGGCCTGCCTCGGTGACGACGACCGTCTTCAGGCACCCACTGTGTGGCGATTTTGGCCCACCTGTCCTGACCCATCCTGGAAATGTGACCCACCCAGTCCCATTTTAACCTCGCAGACTAATTCCATTTTAACTACATCAAACAACAAAGACATTGTCATGGCTCCCCACCCTATGTTTCTTCTTTTCATCACCCATAACATACAATAGTTTCACAGCTCCAAAACGCGATTGGAAAAAAAATCGCAGCGCTCTATAAAGACCGCACGAGCCGAGCAAGCGAAAACAAGACAATAGTTGTTCGAAAAACTGCAAATAAACAAATTAAAATAGAGAGGGAACACGTTGCGCGTAGGAACTTTGCATGTATCTCTCAATGTGTCACCTCTGTTGAATAGGGACTGATTGTGAGTCGGATTTTTGTAAGCGCGCGAATTTGCGCGATTCAACCTTTGCTCGCGTGTACAGATGGTCGGTAATTCTGGCGTTCGGATGCAAGAACGGGTAAAGTCGTGTGTAGAATAGCGTCTCTAGAATATGCTGAAATACGTCTAGACATTAACCTGAAGATGGATAAAAAGACGATGACTTCCTCTTCTTATTTAGAATCGATGTTAAATGTCCGTAAATGATTATGTGAAATTATTTCTATGGAGTCTCAATTTGTTTTGGTTGATGGCAATAGGCTCACCCCTTACTATTTGGGACTTAAACATAACTGGAAATGTGGGTGTACTATTAGTTACACCTCTGCCTAACCCTTCGAGGATTACAGGTGTGATGTTATGTTAGTGGGGTATGTAGGGTAAAGTGACCTAAGGCAGCTTTAAAATTCCAAAAGCAAACTTCAAATATTTAATCCAGCGTAACATTTTTAAATAGCCCCAACCACCAATAACTAATTTGTAAAACGTCTGTCCGATCGCCGGACCTTATAAAAATCACACTTAAAACCTCTAGAATATTAGCTAGTGGTGCCGATTCCCTTGTTTACAAACTAAAGCAAATTTAAGTTCAGTGCATCTTTTTCTTTCTATTTCATAAAGAAAAGGATAGAAGATAAATTTTAGTTTAGTCTTGTTAAATTAACCAGCGCCTGACACAAGTTTAGACGTGATTAAAAAGTTGACTACTAAAATTACATCAAAATACGTCAGGTGCTGACTAATTTGACAGGACTAAACTAATATTTTTCATAATGAAATAGAAAGAAAAAGAAGCACTCAACTTAAATTTAGTTTAGTTTGTGAACAAGGGAATCGGCACCAGTATCTAATTTGTACGATAAACACGTGCGGTGTGAAGGCACCCTTACCATGATGGAGTCACGTCTGAAAGCGTGCAGACGTGGTTAAAAATGTTCTATTCGCGAAGATACCGCGCTGTAAAGTTAAAAATTCAATGTTTTTGGGTCCCACCGCTGACGAGGAAAGGTATCGAATATTTTTTCACTAAAGAAAATAAAGTTAACCGTAGGTCACGTATCAACAAAAGTGATACTTTTAGACGGTGGCGATTTAGTTACCTAATTCGTAAAAATATATATTTTCATATATATTTCTTCTGTTGTATGGGAATTATTTTTTTTTAAAGAAACTCAAATGAGTTTTCTTTGATAAAGTTGTTTGATATGACGGGTAGGCTCACGTGACGTATAGGTGACTAAATCGCAAGCGCGACTGCTGGTCGTGGGTTCGATTCACGGGTCAGGCCAAGTGTTATTGGGTTTTTCCATCACGAATTTCTCAGTAGCAGCCACGGAATCTGGATATGTGCCCGGTTGTTGGTAAAAGAATCTTCCCCTATTACATGGATCTTAAAAACATAACTGGCGAAATGTGGGTGTACTATAATTAGGTACATCTCTGCCCAACCTTTCGGGGATTACAGGCGTGTTATATCGGTGCCTGTTAACACTGCTGGCGAGAACTCCGACAAGCCAACAACTCTCTGTTAGGGCCAAGTTCACCGACAACATAACGGTCTGATTATCTGAATATTCGTGTTCCCGAAAGCAAATCTGATGATTAAACTCAGTAATCAACTGTTATCGCTAATTCAATGTTGGTGAACATGGCCCTTAATCATCAGATTTCCTTTTTTGAACACGAAAATTCATGGTAAACAGCTGTTTTCAGATAATCAGACCGTTATGTTATCGGTGAACTTGACCCTTAGTCGCTACCTCTTCTCGCCTGTCGCCAATCGCTGGCGGTAGGACATGGGTCTAAAGTTAAAAATTCAATGTTTTAGCTGTGAACGTCCGCGCTCACTCGTCATTCCGATTGTAATAACAGCATAAACATTTTACCATGAGATACGTCGTAAAATATTTTTGTTTTGCTCCCTGGAATCCTTGAGTGAAATTAGGGACGTGACGTCATATTTCTTGAGGCAAATGTCTCTTTTATAGGGTGAGCCTTGTTTGGGCTTCCGACATTGCACCATTCACTATGTGAGACCAATATTTGAAATTCTGTTTTTATAATTGGAAGCTCTGATAAGAACTTTTAAATTAGTTGGGGCATTATTCGACAATTTTACATTATTTTTTTCATAATCATCTTTCTCCAACTTTCTTTACGATTCATTTTTGTTTTAACATCTTCTAACAACTTACCAACTTCTGACTGCATTAATAAAATACTAAATTAAAAAAAAAAAATACTAAAAAGCACGCTTCAGAGTGACGTCATTTTATTATTCGTATTGTTCTCAGCAAACCCTTTTATTTGATACCCATATCATGGGAATGCATAAAAGTAACTAATCCGCCATCTTTGAGTGTCCACCATATTGAATTTAGAATGACGTCACTTATGCATTGTCATCCAAACTAAACATGTATGCAAAATATCAAATCAATCGGAAACCGGGAAGAGGGTCAAATTTAATTTCTAAGGTTTTGTTACATAATTAATCACAGGTGAAGCTAATACAATCGTGTTAAAAATCAATAATCTTAACCTGAAACGTATTCCCCATTATTGAAAACCCAAAATCAGCAAGATAATAGGAAAAAAAGGATTGTGACTTGCACCCTCTCTTGTAAGTCTCTCCTCAATACTTAACCCTTGTTAAAGCTCAAAGGGAATCCTTTCTTTTTCTTTGTTTTAGAAACCCCACTAATTCTACCTTTTGAGTCTCTGATTTCTGCTTCTATATGATGTACTTAGATACTTGAGAGTGAGAAAAAATGTTTGGATTTCTAAAATGTTTGAAAGTCAAATGCATCATAGAATGAACGTAGGATGAATGATACAGCGTGTAAACGGACTCTTCACGGAGCCTTCTGTACATCATACTAAGTAACTTTACGCAAAAATTAGTGCTGGGAAACGACTTTTTTTTGGGATGAAAAGTCACGTTTTACGATATGACTCAAGGTAACGCATTCAAAACATTGTGCTGATGATGGATTTAATAGTACGGGGGCCGTGAAGGTGTCTTAAGTAAAAGAAAATACATTAAAAGCATCCATTTGAAAAAAAACTTGTGAAAAAGTTGGAACTTTGACCCCCAATATCTCCGTAACTAGAAGGTATGGATATGGTGTTGAACAAAAAAATGATCGCAATGACGGGGAGAACAAGTGCCTTTCGGCTTCGTTAAGAGTCTTTTTACACCCTTTATAAAGATCTAAAAAATCTCGCAGGATAGGGATTACGATCGCAGTTAAGAAGTCTTAGTTACTTATGTCATAATAATATGTCTTCATGGATAAGAGTAGCTGAAAATTGAATTGAGTGTCGTGCGATTGAGCAGGCCTATGTCCAGCAGTGGACTGCTGTAGGCTGGTGATGGTAATGATGATGGCTTCAATACTTTTTCGACCACCATAACTACTAGGACTGCAGCGCAAGTAGAATATGGCTAGTATCAATGATCTTAGACATTGTGTAAACACATTTTAATCGCAATACTTAGTCCAAACACCAACAAACATTCAAGATTGCATTGTAAACTGAACACTCCGTAGACTTACAAAAACACATTTCAAAATGGCTAATTAAAAACAACGTCCCTACTTAACGCCACCAGAAAGTGCTCAAGAGATAATATAATTAAGCAAAGGATTTCAGAGTTTGCAAATTGCAAGCGAAATCTTTTATTTATACGCAACTCCAGTGGAGGTTTGCTCAGCGAATTTTAATTTCGTAATGCAGAAAAGGACCGTTATAATTTTAAGTGACGTCTTATTCTGTGAGTTAGGGGTGAGGGGGTGTCGTCCCGATGTGGCTGGGACCTGTGAGCCAGACTACCAGCGTAACTTTTAAGATGAACATCCTTACTATATATTGAATATTATAAATGCGAAAGTAAGTTTGTTTGTTACCTTTTCATGCATTAACCACTGAACCGATCATCCAGAAATTTTGCATATACTTTGTCAGATGCACAGAAACGGACATAGGATACCTTTGGTCCCCAAAAAAAAGTACTGTTCCCGAAGAAAACAACAATAAAGTTATAATGCGCATAGAGGGCGCCACATGTCTTTCGAATCAGGATTGAATGACAAGCAGAGTACAACCCGAATTGATTGTAAAATTCTAAATGAACGCGAGGAAAGCCGCGGACATAAGCTAGTTGGTTATATTTCAAGTGGCTG
This sequence comes from Lycophotia porphyrea, assembly GCA_950005105.1. Taxonomy (NCBI): domain Eukaryota; kingdom Metazoa; phylum Arthropoda; class Insecta; order Lepidoptera; family Noctuidae; genus Lycophotia; species Lycophotia porphyrea. Next base: position 3,379,095 of record OX465392.1, read on the forward strand.
GGACTGAAGGGATCAGACGTCAGAAGCTTGTTTATTTAAAATATGCAAAGGTGTGTAGTTCTCTGTCAGTATCTATTCTAACCTCAGTAAAAAAGATTCTAAAAAAATGTCTCAATACATCGTCTTTGTATCATGAACTTTAATATTAACCTTTTTATTTTCAGCCTGTGTATTTTCCCACTTTGTAGTGCGTGCTTTGTATGTACGAATTAAAAAAATAAAACGAAATAAGAAAAAAAAAAACAATTTGATATTTTTTTTTTTTAATTCGTTCATGATAATGATAAAACCTCGGTATCCGCAACATTATTATACTGCAAAAAAAAAGGTGCTAATCGTATGTGACATTACAGAGCTGTTATTACAAGACAGCATGACTCTTCCCACCATGAGGACTCCCACTAGGTGGATCGATGACCTGGCGAAGGTTGCAGCGATCCGCTGGATGTCAGACGCACGGGACCTGTCAATGTGGCGATACTTGGGGGAGGCCTATGTCCAGCAGTGGACGTCTTTCGTCTGAAATGATGATGATGATGATGATTCTTCCAACTTTTGGAAACACTTAATAAAACAAAGTTCTACTTCTTAACGACACAGTTTCTCTAATTTCCGAATAAGCCATTTAAGACAATCGCGGGAAGTCGGACATAATTCAAAAGTAGTATGCTCCTGTGAGATAACCGTGATCTTTTCATTTCATAACCTAATGGAACTTTTCCCATTTCAACTTATTTTATCTTCGTCCGGGCACAGGGCTAGCGTCTCCTTAATTTACTACTTCAAAATCCTGATTTTAGAAATGTCCTTACTAAATATTATTGCTAATCTTTTTGTTTAGGTATAAAAATGAGACAGTTTCTTTGATCTCTTGTTTTTTCATAATAATGTAACATGGTTTTCCCATAGGGTTAGACAAGTAAAAGAAAGCTTTGATCTTTTGCATTTTTCGTAAAGCCATTTGGTTTATTTTTATATTTATTTATTCTCAACAAATGTACATTTGTGTCGAACAGTGGTTTTCACAATGAATGTAACACAAAAATTAAATAATGTTCATAAAGCCAGGAGAAAACAAACATTACATTTTACATTAGTCCCAACATTATTAGTCGTAATATTAACTATAATAAATTAACTTAATACTAATTCAAAATCAATGTAAATTCAATAGAAGCTATTCAGTATATATGTGAAGCCATATCAAAGTAGTTATAAACCGTTGTGACTCATCAGCATTATCATCTTCATCATCATCATCATCTTCCTGCCCTTGTCCCATTCTTTTTGAGGTCGGCGCAACACGTTTTCTTCTTCCATTCTCCCCTGTCAGACGTCACGGCATCATTTACTCCTATCTCTTTCATATCATTCCTCTCAGAATCCCTCCATCTTTTCTTTGGCCTTCTTCTCCTTCTCCATCCATCAACATTCAACTCTACAACATTATCACAAAACAAAAATGCTGTGCCTATTTTTAAAATCGGTTATTGACATGTTGACACTGCACAATTCACATCGTATTTATCCAGTTTCGAATTCCCTCGCTTGTCAGACATTCCACCCCTCCAACTATAAAACCTTTTAGCAATTTAGCTACATATTCCACCATCAGATTAATCTTTCACGGTACCATGTTTTTACAAAACCTGCTATGATTCCGATGTGTTCTCGCGCTACATGGCCTCAGAGTTTCATACGAATAGGGATTTACCTCTAAAGGCATTCTCAACAGCAGTGGTATTTACTCATACACTGATATAAAGCGTGCAATGGATTTTCAATAGAACGTGGGTACAGTGTACCCAGGTTTTATTCCTAAGCTCACTGAGCAAACATTTTATCCGGCTAATGCGCTATTGTGTGCTTTGTTTCACCAGTATTGTTGGTGTCTATTTATAATCGGTTGTCTTCCGTTACCATGTGTGTTTACTTTGTGTTTTCTTTTTCGTTTCAAGCCTGGCTTTTGGTGTTTTAATTGGCAGTTGATATATACCTTTGAAATTTTTAATCTCTTTGTAAAACACTGAGTTTATTCTATAAATCGATTCCTAAGCGCGTTTTGCTGGTTAGTGGTGATATCTATAGATATTTTTAGGAATTTGCTGCAATTACAAAGTTTGACTGAAATAATATCGTCAGTGCATTGTTACAGTATAAGTAGTAACAGTGTTTCGTTATTACATTGCCTAGTTATATATAAACGAAAACATTGCAACAAAAGCATTGCAAGAAATAAGGCACATTTATCTATAACTAGGTACAATCGCGTGCATTGCACGTGTTGTTTACCGTCCCGATTTCATAAACTTTGAGCAGAATATCTGTCAATAATCAATCCTGCCCGCGGCAGGTGAATCCTCGCGTGTCGGTGATGGATGATTCAATTACACCTTGACACAAACCTCTAACCTAATCCTACAGTCATCATATCTCTTATATCTACGAACCTAAAGTTCAGTTTCCTCCAAACAATCGATGATATTAAGAATTATTTATTGAGACGTGTAAAAATAGATACTTTATTATGATTATGATGAATTTGTGTCAACAGATTGTGGGAGATGATTGATTTCACACATTTATTGTGATGCGGGAAACAGTTAAAAGCTTCGTCGCCTCGTGAATAAGAGATAGTCGCAGAAACACGAATCCTGTACTTTTTTTAATATCACGGAGTGTTTTTGTGTGTTTTCCACCTTTCGTTTCAAGGCTGAGAAATATTTTATTAGTTCAAGCAAAATTATAAACCGACTTTGAAGGAGACGTACCGTTTTAATGTTTTAAAAAAAACAAACTGTGTAGATTTGTTTCAACACCAGCAGCCAATTGTTTTTAACATTTGTTTGTTTAAAATCGTAAACCAAGGAGAAAAACTGTTAATGACACTATACCAAACAAGAAGAAACATAAGAAACTAGCTTTTATTTAGTAGTACAATAGTCCTTTACGATTAAGGAAAAATACTTCTGGGTGCAATTCATTACCTTTTTAACGTTTTTTTTTTAATAGCCTTTAATGTCCAACTGCTGGGCAAAGGCTTCCCCCATATCCTTCCAGGTACTCTTCTCCTGCGCCACCTCGAACCAAGCTTTGCGGTGGCGTCTAGATCACCTCGCCACCTCTTTCTAGGCCGGCGTCGGCGGTGCCGTCCATCCTCAGGCATCCATTGTCTTAAAACCTTTGCCCAGCAGTCGTTATGCATGCGGCTCACTTGACCCGCCCAATCCCAAGTTACGCTAGTTTAGTTACTTTGACCTGTAAAAAGACAAAAATGTAATTTATCTCAAATTGTAGAGTAAAAATTATCATTTCAAAGGTATATATCAGCTCCTGTTCCAATCTCACATCGTCAGATCGACAGAATAATCATCAGATTCAAACATCATCATATTCTGTCTAGCATTTCCCAACTATGTACATAATATGTCGGGATCTACATATTTCTAGTCTAACCGGAGGCAGCTGAATACCATTATTTTACACGAAACGACTACCTATCTGACATCCAAAACTCAGTTACTGGGTAATACGAAACCCTTGGTAAGATTGGTAGTCAGACTCTCAGCCTTTTTGCCATCAGATATTAACATATCAAAGAGAAAAATGTTTCTGCGGAGCAAATCTCTAAAACCACTCACCGGATTTGGATGCCAGCGAGTGCTCCTACATTTTTGGGCATTATGATGTACTTGGTACGGCAAAGTGGTTTATACGGGGAAACAAAAGTTGGTATGGAAACTTCTGGAGTGGCAAACAGTTGAAATGTTGAGGGCATTGTTTCTGCGGTTTTTTGGGAGCGTGTTTTATGCCTGTCTGTAATGGGTGAGTGTATTCGGTAAACTCTTTAAAGGCTTTGAATCCTTTATAATAATTTCTAGCGTTTTGGTTTTCTATCTGGTTGATAGGAATAAGCTCGCCCACTATTACATGTGATTCAAACTATAATGGCGAAATATGCGTTATACTATTAGGTAAACTCAAACTCAAAGCCTTTATTTCAATTAGACCATAACAGGCACTTTTGAATTTTAGAAAAAAAAAAACAAAGAAGGCGAAGCTACATTCACAAACACAAGGCATAATAACTTGTGTAAGTACTATAGTTGTCCATTCCAAAGCGTAGATCTCTCTCTATGGGCAAGAAACTCCATGGATACTCTTTTCAATCGAAATATTTTTACAAGATCTTGGTTTACATCATTCAAGTTGAGACTATACCACTTGTGCCTAAACCTTCGGGGATTTCAAGCGTGTTGTTATGTTTCGTTTTTTAGCTACTAATAAGTTTTAAAATATCTAAGTTTGATGATAATATATCTGTGGGATTTGTTCGATGTAGGCCAAATAAAAGCACTGATTTTCTTTAAATATTATTTTATCTTTAAATATTTTTATTTTATCACGTCTTTGTAGCTAACGTCCTACTCTCTCTACTCTTACATCTGTCATTCATCTTTACGTTTCATTCCACTTATCAATCATAACATTCCGTTCCTACATATCAGAGATCATAATGTTGCCAGTATAATACATATAGGCAACTACGGTAACCACTTTTCATCATATCCTACACTAAAACACACTCAAACCTTAAATGATACCTTATTTTTTTATACGTAGAAGAGCGTAATAATAAAAACACCATAAAAATACAACATGCAAAAATGCAAAAGAAACCGTTCACTCAAATTCCCGAACAGTTTTTGCGCCCACTACCTCCAAGTATATTCCAATACTACCAAAGCAAGGGTCGAATCGACAAAAACACTATTTGTGATGTCCAACGAAATGATTCGACTGAATTACTTCCTTACACCCCACAGTGAGCATTAGCTATCCTATATCTTGTTACTCGAGGTCAATCTTTAAAGGGCGGTCCTGCATTAGCCTCCTGACTGAACTCAAAGGAAATCGTGGGTGGTAGGTTAATGGACCCATTGATTTTCGGGAATCAAACGCTTACTCTCGTTGGAGTATCGTGTACAAAAACATGAGATATGGTGAGGGTTTGTGAGTGTTTTGAAGTTTGTAAATAGTGTTTTGGTGTGTTTTAGAGATTGGGTAACTATTTAGGTCATATGGACTGAAAATAATACTCCTACTGGACTGCTTCGTTGATCTAGTGGTTGAAAGTGCGACTACTGAGCATGAGGTTGTGGGTTCGATTCCCAGGTCGGGAAAAGTATTATTGGGTTTTTCGATCAACGATTTCTTAATTGCAGCCACGGAGTCTGGATTTGTGCCCGGTTGATGGCAATAGGCTCGTTCGTGGGTGTACTATTAGGTACACCTTTGCCTAACCCTTCGCGGATTACAGACGTGATGATATATTAATTCCAGGCAACTCTTGTAGCTAACACCGTAAAATACTCACCATCTACTTCAATACACTTAAATTAAATATGCCATCATTACGATTTCGCTGCGCAAACTGAGCAAACACGTCGTGTTTGACCACTTTGATGACTCGATTGTCAGGGGAGGAACACCAATTAGACAGCAGTTGACTCAGCGGCTTTCCTGATTAATTCACCCACAGGAGCCAAGCCACGGCCCACCTGACCGAGGCACAGTTTGCTAAGCCACGGTAATTATTTAAGCTCTGATTGCTGACGTGTTGCAGTTACAGGTCAACGGTATGGATTCATTTTGGAAGTCCCGATTTTAGATTTTGAAAGCTAGCTACTGCATAAAGCTTGTACAAAAACTCTTAACGAAGCCGAAAAGTACTTGTTCTCCCCGTCATTGTGATATTTTTTTTGATCTAGACAATACCTGGGAACCTTCTAGTTATGGAGATATTGGGGTCAAAGTACCAACTTTTTCACAGGTTTTTTTTTTTTAAGTACATGTTTTTAATGTATTTTGTATTTTGTATTTTTACTTAAGTCACCCTCTAGACTCCCGTACTATTCAATCCATCCATCAGCACAATGTTTTGAATGCGTTACATTAATTCCTACCGTAAAACGTGATTTTTACCCAAAAACTACTCCAAAAAAAAATGTCGTTTCCCAGCACTATTTATTGCATAAAGTTACTTAGTTTGATGTACATAGTGCTTGGTTAACGGCTTCGTGAAGAGTCTGTTTAGACCTTGTATACTAGCTGCGTCATCTTCATCATCTTCCTGCCCTTATCCCATTCTATTTGGGGTCGGCACAACATGTTTTCTTCTTCCAAACTCTCCTGTCAGACGTCACGGCATCGTTGCCTCCTTTCTCTTTCATATCAGTCTTCACACAATCCATCTACGAGTAGATATAAGGTCCCATTAAAAATTTTCTTTGGTTTCCCTCTCCTTCTCCATCCATCCACAAGCATATATATATGAAGCAATAAAATGAAGAATGCAACAAAATATATATATATATATATAATATATGAATATGAGGAATGCAGAAGCGGCTACTAATTTTAATTGAAACGGCTTTATTAAGTAGGTGCATGAAACATTGTCCAATAAAACGCAGTACTTGCCACAGGGGTAGAAAAAAAAACAACTTCAAGGACGCCCATTCGCCCATTTGGACCTTCAGCAAAATTATTCAGTAAAAACTAGGAAATTCTTAGAAAACATGCTTTTTTTTCTTGAAAGGAAATCTCAATACTCTCTCAAGGCTTTACACTCTTTCATCGAACTACCCTCATTTTGAGCAGAAAAAAAGTCGGTCAAACATAGTGCTGTTTTTTGTATGCATATTCTGTACAGCCAAGTTAGGAAATAACGGATAATTTTCAAAATAAGCTCGAGCATAAAACGGGTAATATATTGTATCACAAAGTTCGCAACAAAATAGACAAGCTTTGTTAAAATTTTAGCAAAAAATCTGGCTTAAGTCCAGTAGCGCTGTTAGTACGCAATTTCGGAACTTTATTGCTAAATCGACTTTTTGTAAGCAACAATAAACATTGTAAGTTACTATGTTTTCTGTTAAGTTAATGTGTTTACTACGGAATGGAAAAACTACTACTTTTTTGTAAATGTGAGCTGCAGAACGATCAATTGATAAAATGGGCCATTCATTAAAATCATCTTACATGCACTCACTGACGACACACAGGCTAAAGCATCATCTGCCTAGCCTTTTCCCAACTATGTTGGGGTCGGCTTCCAGTCTAACCGGATGCAGCTGAATACCAGTATTTTTACGCACAGGCTAAAGCGCTGGGTCTAAATTCAAAGAGTTCTTTATATACTCAGTGCAAGTGAGCACAATGGCAGAACTTCAGAAAATTCAAGGATTAAATAGGGAATAACTGTTTGTATTGAAGATAGGAGCTCGTGGCTAAACAGCCGCTCGGGTCGATCTTTAGGTTGTCATGTCTACTGTTCCAAATAAATAAAAATAGGAGGTAGACAGTACAATTAAATTTAATAAGATACAAAAGGGAGGATATGAAATACAAGTCTGCTAAAAAACACACACCTATCTACACGCACTCAAGAACTGGGGTAATAGGTGGAGAAAGTACTTGCTGTTTTCCGAAGGGATTCAATTTCATCCATTTATTTCCAGTTTAACATTGTAATTTGAGCACTTTTATAAACTTTTAATAATATTTTTCACTAATGACAAGCAACGTCAATCTGTCAAGCTTACTGTTCTTTCTTAATATTTTTCTATAAAGGCCTGTTAAATGAAGGTTGTATTAGAAGTTATTACTAAAAAATGAATTAAACTGATTTGGCTAGTTTAAATCTAGATTTGATATTATATTACGTTTGTATACTGACTAATAGAATACTAAATGTTAATTTTTAAATTCATAACGCACTCTTGGATTGTGAGGTTTTATACGTCTTGGCCAACTATACCTGGCTGGTCAGACGAATTGTGGCTACAACAAATATAATCGTAAAGCGAGGCAAATAGTTCTGGAACACTAAAATAGTTCCTTATAAAAGACGCCGCTTACGAACTAAAACTAGTTTACGACGAGATTTCAGTAGCGACCAGTACAGTGCAGTCCACCCCACTAAAAGTGGACTAGTGAAAGTGTCAAGTGGTAGGGCGCCGACGCTCTGACGTGTCCCTCCACCAAGCGGAAGTCGCAACTCCATCCCGGGGCTCCCCTAAACGGAGTTTGGCCCGGGACTCCTGTTCTCTTCAAGCTTCCCGGGGCTCCACTAAACGGACTCGCCCGGGAACTCCACTCCTAGTTCTGCGATCGCCTGCCACCGAAACAGCCAGGACTGACCTGACTCCTGTTCGGTGGAGCCGCAGGACCAGGTGCTCCAAGGGTCTACCCCCTTCGGAAAACAGCAAGTACTTTCTCCACCTATTACCCCAGTTCTTGAGTGCGTGTAGATAGGTGTGTGTTTTTTAGCAGACTTGTATTTCATATCCTCCCTTTTGTATCTTATTAAATTTAATTGTACTGTCTACCTCCTATTTTTATTTATTTGGAACAGTAGACATGACAGTTTGGCGCCTAACGTAAATCAAAATAAATTCAGCTCAATTATTTTCAAAATTCAGAAAAATTACTATTACTAGTATAACGATTTATTTTGACTCACTTATTTGGCTTAGATTCTCTTTATAATTACTCCTTACTTATTATTCTGGATCACTAGCTTATTTTGTCTTTGTTTTTTTATGGAAACATTAAGTACTACGGTGTAAGCCACAGGTATTTTACTTGGTGGGATTTTTCGGAACTACTCGACCGAGAATTTTTTTATGGAAACATAAAGTACTAAGGTGCAAGCCACTGGTATTTTACCTGGTGGGATTTTTCGGAACTATTCGTCCGAGATTTTTTTTTTTTGTGCGTTTTTTTTTTTTGGAATTACTCGACTGAAAAATAAAGGAGGTAACAGCAAACTTAATTTAGCCCTCCATCGGTTAAATAACTAATCGTGGACCTCTTTCAACTAATTATTTTTTTAAAGAAAATACGTGTTCTTCTCACGCGTCCCTCTTATAACTAAAATACCCTCTTCAACACTCTGACTCTCTTGAGTCCTGCTTCTAATTACTTTCCTTGAACGCAATGTTTACTCTCTTTTGCTATCATTTATATTATTTTTTAGTCATGGATAAAATTATTCACGACATTTATTATTCGCCTTCGTATTTTCATCTCTATCTCCTTTAATTATTTTAGGAGTTGACTTTTGGAAAAAGTTTAATCTCGTTCCACACATACTCTCTTCGGCTTTTAAGCCAAATACTAAATGTTTAGTGGTAACTGAAACTACTAAACAAGTACTACCTTTTAATAATCTCTCATTAAAGCAAAAAACTATTGCTAATGACATGATTAAACGTTTTAAAACTATATCCTTCGAAAGCAGAGGAGTACTAGGCCGCACTAATCTTATTAGCCACCATATTGATGCTGGTGATACTCCACCAATCAAACAACGGTGTTATCGTCTTTCTCCTGAAAAACAAAAAGTTAGTTAGTTTGATTCTCATGGCAACCAAGCTAAATGGTATATAAAGATTTTAAAATATAATGTATATAATTATGTAAATAAATTCATCCTTCCATATTATATTCATGATTCATCTCTATCTTATTTCTTTCTTCTAACTATAGAGTTCTTTTCGGTCTATTGAAACTCTATTTGTTTTTTATTTTCATTTGGTTCTTAAACCATTAAAGAAGATTATTTATTAATCTTTCCTTTTATATCTGTTCTTAACAGATAACTCTAAGAAGTGCTTTAGGTACAAGTTACCTAACCTTCGTATAAACTAACTCTACAAGTTAGTTTAATCTCTCCAGATACTCTATGAAGTGCTTTTAGGTACAAGTTACCTAACCTTCGTATAAACTAACTCTACAAGTTAGTTTAATCTCTCTTCTAAGAAGTGTTCTTGGGTACAAGTTACTTAACCTTCTTATATACTAACTCTACAAGTTAGTATAACTAATTATCAACTACTGAGGTTGATTGAAGCGGTTAACAACTTCATAAAAATAAGCCTCGGTTTAAACTATGTACTAACTCTAAAAGTTAGTATAACTAATTATCAACTACTGAGGTTGATTGAAGCGGTTGACAACTTCATTAAAAATAAGCCATTGTTAAAAAATCTTTATATTTTTCATCTAATTATGGGTTTTCGACGCGAGCGGTTGACAACTCCGAAAATAAGCCTATAGTTATTGATATCAGGTTGCGTAGAGATCATTGAATGTGAATCCTACCTGACCTAACTTCGTAAGATGTCGGTGTGATTGAATGAAGTATGTAAGTTATGTGAAAGTTGTTATACTTTAACCTTTACAAAATTTTTGTTCAAGACCAAAAATTTTCTCGGGGTCGATGGGGAAATATAGTATTCTGCTATAAAGCAGATACGATAAAAAATAAATATACGTACAATTTACAGACCAAACCACGGCATCCATTATCCATAATGGATGCCGATGCCGTGATTTATACCTACTTTCTGCTACCACAGAAGGCATATTTGTGATAAAAATGAGACGAAGGACACATGGTCTGTAAATTGTACGTATATTTATTTTTTATCGTATCTGCTTTATAGCAGAATACTATAAGGTTAAGCCGTGCTTGCCTAGGTTGGTCTGTGGATGGGTGACCACCCATTACATACCAAGTTTCCTCCGTGCCTCGGAAAGCACGTTAAGCCGTTGGTCCCGGCTGTCATTTGAAGATCTTTGACAGTCGTTAAAGTAGTCAGTGGCCCAAAAAGTCTGACAACCAGTCTTACCAAGGGGTATCGTATTTCCCAGTAGTAACTGGGTTGTGGAGGTCAGATAGGCAGTCGCTCCATGTAAAATACTGGTATTCAGCTGCATCCGGTTGGACTGGAAGCCGACCCCAACATAGTTGGGAAAAGGCTAGGCAGATGATGATGATTGAAGTTAGTATTTTTTATAGATAAAACGAGCATCATCATTATCTGCCTAGCCTTTACCCAACTATGTTGGTGTCGTTCCCTCCAGTCAAACTGGATGCACCTGAATAGCAATATTTTACAAGGAGCGACTAGCCTATCCGACCTCCACAACCCAGTTAGTACTGGGTAATACAATACCCCTTCGTAAGACTGGTTGCCAGACTTTTAGGACACTGAGTACCTGTAATGACCGTCAAAGTTCTACAAATGACAGCCGGGACCAACGGCTTAACGGATAATTACCTAAATCTTATGGTTCTTCGAGTTCTAACCACACCTATTCAAACACCTCGAATTTTACAGTTTACATCTGATCATTAACAACTGTGTACGATACCCCCCGCCCCCCGCCCCCTCACCTGTCCCCTTTGTATCAATCCATGACGCAGTAATGACGCCTTTTCATTGCTCAGCAAAAGGAAGTTTTCCCATTTAAAGTTACCAGACTTTTTATCTGCGGGTCCCGAGTTAAAAATAAAAAATATTTAACGGTTAGACAGTCGTTTTAATGCGGTTATTTTATACCTTCGACGATAATGGACATTTCGTGTTACAGCCTCGAATTTAATCGTGCCGCAACAGAATTTTTTGCCAATATTCATGGTTATTGTGGAAAACTGTTAATTGGGGACCTTTTTTCGGGCAATTGACGGCTGATACTGTTTCAAAAATGAGCCTTCGGTTTTGGGTGGCTCTGTTACATTACGAGCCATAAAATTGTTATTTTAAAGATGGCCGCCAGTTTGGGTTTCTATTGAACGTTATTTACCGTTTTGTTTAAATAGAATTATCTACGTCAGTACATATTCGCTCACACGTGATTCTACTTGCAGCAAATATTGTTGAATAAGCTCGTTAAAGCCTCTCATTTATTAAATTTTGAAAATACATATTGAATAAACACTACATTACCTATTAACCCAGAAACAATCTGAGCTCAAAACGCCCTCAATCTCAATACCTATGCCTTTCAATATAAAGACCCAATCTGACAGCCCGTACCTTATGGTCGAAGAAATATTGAAAGAAGAATATTCTATAGAATTAGAAGTATTACCGTCTGCCGATCCCTCTTATCGGCTCCTGCGATCCTTACCTAAGGAAAAATGGAGTTCGGAGAAAGGGAAAATTCGGGTAAGTGTCCAGATACCTTTAGAACTTTTGTATTGACTGCGATAGATTTTACTCAATATTAGTAGTTTTGTGATATCGGGGTTTATTGAATTTAGCATCTATATTTACGAGTATTATGATAAATGCGAAAGAAACTCTATCTCTCACTTCGTCTGTCTGTTACAGCTTTTTTTATAACTTAATGGCCATGTATAATTTCAATGAAAGCCTTTGACCTGGGTAAGGACAAAGGGTATTTTTAAACCCCGGGTATGTTCCCGTAGGATAGTTTTCGGCACGTAAGGTATAATTCTTCGTTAGCGTCGAAAAATAAATTAGGACACGCAATTGCTTATTCAATGTCTTAATGTATTTTCGACACAATGGAAGCTGCATAACATGAGTGACCAAGGCAAAGGAGGCACTTCAAATTGAAATGGAACAGAAAAAATGTCAGACAGCTAAAGCCAACTTCATGGATATTCAATCCACTGACATTTTTATGCCTTTGAGATTTGTGTGTGGCATGCGGCCACCACCCCAAAAAAAAACCCCCGGTATTATCAAATTATTTCCTTCAGCTGCAATTTTTCACACACTGTATAATATTCAAGGAACGTACGCTTGGTAATGAGGCGAACCTAAATAAATGCTAATAACTGAAGCAATCATGCTAATACAATACGGTTATTTGCTTGTGGTGCAAGTTTCAAGAATACATCGGTGAAAAAAAGTAAGATCCAAAATAGGTCGAAAAATAGATGATGCACTAGTTACACCTCGGCCTTACAGGCGTGATATTATCCTTTTATGATTAGTACAAATGTTGTGAATATTAAGGTATGAGTTCCAGTAAAAAATTCACAACCAACAAGAACACTGTATAAGATGAAATTGTAAAGTGAACTTCGTTAAAGCAATATTAGACCGAAATCTATAAACATACCGACTTTATCTTTCACTTGTGATTTAATAAATGGTAATGGTATGCCATGCGAAAAAGTGGGTCTTAAAATGAACTTGGACAAAACCAAGGTCATGTTGAATGCCCATGTAACACCCACTCCTGTCAAGATCGGAGACTCTACAATCGAAGTTGTAGACGATTATGTCTACCTGGGACAAACGGTCCAGTTAGGTAGGTCTAACTTCGAGAAAGAGGTCAATCGTCGAATCCGACTCGGCTGGGCAGCGTTCGGGAAGTTGCGTGGTATCTTCTGTCTAACTAACTATCGCAGTGTCTCAAGACGAAAGTCTATGACCAGTGTGTGTTGCCAGTGATTACATACGAGACCGAAACGTGGTCGCTCACAATGGGCCTCATCAGAAAGCTTAAAGTCACCCAAAGGGCAATGGAGAGGGCTATGCTCGGAGTTTCCTTTCGCGATCGAATCAGAAATGAGGACATCCGCAAGAGAACCAAGGTTACCGACGTAGCCCGAAGAATTGCCAAACTTAAGTGGCAGTGGGCAGGGCACATTGTTCGCAGAACGGATGGCCGATGGGGCCGTAAAGTTCTGGAGTGGCGACCGCGAACCGGAAGACGTGGCGTTGGAAGGCCTCCCACTAGGTGGACCGATGTCGTGGTGGAAGTCGCGGGGATCCGCTGGATGCGAGTCGCACGGGACCGGTCAATGTGGCGACACTTGGGGGAGGCCTATGTCCAGCAGTGGATGATGATGATGATTGCCATGTAATGAAATGTTTATTTTATGTAAATTAAAATTAGTATGGTGTACATAATAAAGAATATTCTATCTATCTATTTTTGACGGTTGTATGACAGTGACAGGAATAAAGCTTAGTAATTTTTTTGTTAGTAGCTGGGGTTTTGATAAAGTCCTGGTTAATGTCAATACGCTCGCCCCTAATTACATGAGACTGAAACATAACAGATTATTGGTAAATTTTAAATGTAATATACATACACCAGTCCCTTCAGAGCTTAAAAGTGCGGTCCTATGTTATGTTTTCTATTTGACGAAATATCTACCACCTACCTTTATCCCACATAACTTGATACTCAAATCCACACATACATATTAAAACCTCCCATAATAACTTAGCAACGGAACGCTCCCATCCATCACACACCAGCACGATTCATCTTCCCAGTAACTGTAACGATAACGTTTATGAATTATCCCAAACTAGGAATATTAAGCGAGGTATGTTATTATGCTTACATGTTATTAGTATGCACTAACAGACCACATCATATTGGTTTGCTTAAGCCTTGCGGCAGGGGCTTTTGATCTCAGGATACATGACTTTTTTACAAACTTTTATTTAACTTTATGTTCAAGTATGTTTGTTAGTCTTACCAAGGGGTATCGTATTACCCAGTACTAACTGGGTTGTGGAGGTCAGATAGGCAGTCGCTCCATGTAAAATACTGGTATTCAGCTGCATCCGGTTAGACTGGAAGCAGACCCCAACATAGTTGGGAAAAGGCTAGGCAGGTGATGATAATGATGTTCAAGTATGTTTGTTTAAGTCAGATCTTGCAACTGAATTTTAAAGCAGTCACCCCCAACCGATTGAGCTAAAATTTTGCATACACGTTTACTTTGGATGACAATGCATGGTTAGCTAAGTGACGTCAATCTAATTCTAATATGGCGGACTTCCAAAGATGGTGGACTAATTATTTTTGGGTATCAATTAAAAGGGTTTGCCTAGAAGAAAATGACGCCACATCAATATTAATTAAAAGCTTGTTTTTTTTTCAACTTTTTTTTTACTATAAGATTGTTAGTCTTTGATTTCAATACCAACTTAGTTTATATCAAATCTGCTGTAGGAATTTGGAACGCTTTGAAACTGATGCATGAAGCATGAGGTTATGGAGTTGATCCCAATGATTATTTTCTCGACCTGGGAACCCTGGCGTCACCCGGGTTACCCGGGGCGTTTATCATCTGGAACCTCTCAGTATCAGTCATAGACTTTGGATTTGTACCCGGTTAATGGCATGTGTTTGCCCCTGTTACATCGCACTTAAACGTAACCGGCGAAATGTGAGTGTAATATTACGTTCACCTCTGCTTAACCCTTCGACGCTTACAGGCGTGACGTGACAACGATAGCTTCTTCAACATTGACGTTACTAAAACCAACCAGACAAGAGACACGTGAAACAAACGAAGATAGCTATATAAACTTTTACTAATTTACAGCCACGACCTTGGCGAACAGCTGACTGAATAGGACCTGCATAGTCCAAGCCTATATGTTCAAAAGGGAAACCTGCTAGAATCCGCTGCTGTGGTAAATCTCCCATTATAGGGCTTACGGTTTCTCCTCTAATTAGGGAACAACGAACACATTGTTTACAGCACATCCTAGCTAAATCGCGACCTCGAATGGGCCAGTACGTATCTCGTAAAGACACGTAAAAAACTGGAATCTTTCAATTTTCTATTAGTCTATAAATATTACGTTCAAAAGTCGAAGATCCACTCACATCAGTTACATCATATTGGGCTTCTAATCTATCACACGCTCGCGGTAACACGAGATTTGATATCTTCTCAGGGAATAAGGGGGAACACCCCCAAAGAAATGTTAGTTATAGTTATACTGCCAGTAACAGCATACATTATGTTTAGGAAACAGATAAGATGATGCTACAGGTTGTGGTTATATTTTTTCTTAAACAAATGACTATCAATATTTACCGAATACATAGGTATTATTTTGTAACACCTGTAGTTGGACTGTCTCGTTGGTCTAGTGGTCGCAAGTGCAACTGCTGAGCATGTGGTCTTGGGTTTGATTCCCAGGTCGGGTTAAGTGTTATTGAGTTTTTATATTAGTAAATATTACATGGGACTTAAACGTGGCGAATTGTGGGTGTACTATTAGGTTCACCTCTACCCAACCCTTCAGGGATTACAGGCGTGATGTTATGTATGCTTTTATTGATAAAAATCTGTCGTGAAACCACCCGTTTCACCACGCCTTCTTCGACTTGGTCTTCCAAGGTGCGCGTTTTTGTTATTCGGCAACCGTTCGTTCGAGTAAACCACAACAGCAAACAGCCGTGAGAAACAATTCGAGCAATTCCATTCCTTTAGGCAATATAAAATGGGCCGATTTCATCATCATCATCATATCAGCCCGTTGCTGTCCACTGCTGAACATAGGCCTCCCCAATAGATTTCCAACGTGTCCGGACCAATGTCACCTGCATCCAGCGACTCCCTGCAATTTAATAAATAAAAAATATGTTTAAATTTTGTAAATGCAGAACAAACGTTTCCGTATGAAGTCTTATGTCGAATCGGTTCATTCAAAAATATTGATCGAATCCAGGTTTTGTATCTATATTTTCTTGAATAAATTAAGCAAGAACGTTTAGTTGTGATAACATACTCTACAAGACTTTGATAGATCCTGAGATGAGCACAGCAAGCCCTAAATTAAAGTCCGTGTGATCTATATCCAAGCTGCAATGTAATTAGATTGTTCGCTGATGACAGCGCAATGATCGTGCGTTATGTATGTAATTACAAATATGTAGATAGGTAGGTTTGTTGATGGATCTCCTGCATGTTAAGGTACCTAATCCTTGTAGTTTATTTATTTATTTAGGTTAGCTAACAATTGTTAACAGTTTATACGTTATACTTGCTTTATAGTACGTTTAATATTACAAAGCTAAAAAGATACTTACAATTTAAAGCTATTCAAGATTTTTTGGTAAATTGCAATAATAACTATATAATAACTATATATATACTCGTATATACTATACAAAAACACAAAACTAATGAGCATTTATCAACTTTACACATTCAATTCTTGCGTTCTCATTCGAAAAATTCTTAACAAAACCATACACACACAGTTGTCCTTAACACGAAATCATCCAAATACAGCCAAAGAAACCCTAACCAAATCCAGACGCGCCCCCCGCGAACGCAATATGGCAGGAAAAATATAAAGTACGAAGGTGTTCAACTTTACAACAGTCTACCAGCAGATATCAGGAACACATCTTCTTTCAACCTATTTAAAGCTAAACTCAGGCAGCACGTCTCTAACAACACAAAACTATTAAATTACTCACAATAATATGTCGACATCGTACCTAACTCTATTAAGCTAACAAAACTGTTAACTACTGGACTACAATTTACCTTAGCTATGCATTTATTCTGTAAGTGAACAATCTATGTTCTTTTAGAATAATTAAAGAATCTTTAAACCGAACATCATCAAAAAAAAAAAATTAAATCAAATCACACAAGTATGGGCTTTTGGGCGTTCGAATGGTGTATAGATACAGGGATCTTCATATGAAGGTGCAGTTGGTAGACATTTACGTGTTTTGATGATATGTAGGTATCTGCGGAAAAAATAAGGTGGCCGCGATCTGTTTTGACCACCTACTAAAAGAAGCTAAAAGATACCTACAACTGTAAACACACACTGCATTGCCTATTTCGAATCCATAACAAAAAGATCAGATAATCAAAAGCCCCACAGTTACATAAAATTAGTCGCCATACTCCCCCTACATACCCCGTATGTCAAGTCAGAAGTTCACAAAGTAACATATAGATGCTAATGACATATTTGCATGTACATGGGCGCGGCCCCAAGCTGCCTCACTTTGAAGTGCAAGCTTTAGAAAGGGGAATAGCCGATGGTTAAGCTTGCTACGTCTCTGATTACTGTATTCAATTTTCTTGTAAAGGAGACTTGAATAAACTACATAATTAGGAGCTTATTATATGGTTGCCCTTTTTCTGTTGGATATTCTACACCAAACTGTGTAGTAAAGTATACTTTAAATGAAAAGTGTTATCTTCTCCTGTCCTCTGAATTTATTTGGAATAGACAAAACATGTGAGGAAGAAGTTCTTCCTCATGTCTGTATTATTGGTCACGTCAGCAGCCTACAATCTGGCCATACTATCCCCCACGCAGTTTATTCATTGTTTCTTTGCCCTTCCACGTTCATACTCAAAACTTACCTCAAGTCATTTCATTTTCATCACGTACGGAATCAAAAAAGACAAACAACCAGTATTTTCTATTACATTGAGTATCGGGCTAGTATCCGCAAATTCACGTCCAAGTCCAAATTTTTAGTAAAAAGGTATAACCTAATTCTATGATACTAAATTTCTATGCATCAAATAAATGTACTATAATGTAATAGTTAAGTCTTTAAAACCACAATGGTGAAATGGAAAAAATCGCAACTTAAAACAAATTAAGAATTAAAGAAGTCCGATAATTGCACGCTCATATTATAGAAAACACAAGCTTAACCATCATTAGAAAATACTTACGTTTGGAAAAGAATTAATGGGTTTCACAGGAATTTTAAATGCAAATTTTTTTCAAACGTGTAGCGCGAATAGTTCTCGAGAGATGTTAGAAAGTTCTGATATTTAGTCGAAGAAAAACTCATGTTATTTTTAGATCCGCCAAAGCATAACGCACGCGCGTGTCCTCCACGTCAAGCCACAATTTTTCCTACCATTTTGTTACATATTGGGGTCGTTTGGTGTACAGGCCACGTGCTAGCTTGTCACTTACATGTGACGCAAATGGCGGTCAAAAGGTTAAATCATTTCGGAGTGTCCTTTAAATGAAAAACGTCGCCGAGAACACTCAAATGCTCCGCGTAAACGGGCCACCAACCACGGCCACCACCAGTGTTTTTAAGTAGCGAGTGGCTGCCACCGGTGGCGTGTCGCGGACACAGGACGACACTCGCTACACGTGTGCGGTGATTCCATACAAAACGTTTAAAAAATATTTATATTCTTCTATTCCTGACTATAGTCTATGTCTGTGCCAAATATCATCCAGATCCGTTCAGCAGTTCTGGCGTAATTGAGTAACAAACATACATTCATCCAAACTTTCGCATTTATAACAGTAGGAAGATTACAAAACACAGTCAATTCTAGGTTCACACATGTTAATCACACAGTAGGTAAAGTAAGACCCTAAAAAAATCAATCATAAAACCTCTCGTTTTTTTTCGTTTTCTCGAGTGCACGAGTACTTCACAAGAAATCTTAGTTTATGTCCTCAATCCGTTTGAACATAAAGTAATTTTGCACGAGCATTCCCATTTCCGCTTACATTATAGAAAAATTTCATCGAAGTTTTTGAACTCACCACTCGATTTCCCGATTTATCAGCGAATCGAAGAAAAAAATTTGTAACCGTTAGTGGAAATGGAATATGGAATCAGCATGAAGGAATAATGGCGGAGCATGATTATAAATAAATGATAGACAATTTATTATTTCTTTCTTTATCAAGTGGTTAGTTCCTAACCTGGTGTAAGAGTTTTATGCCGCTCATGGGCCTCTGACTTGGCTTTACATGCCATTAAGAAATATCTCTCAAGCATGCTGCTTTCCTCACGATTCCTTCACCGAAGCAAGTGATAATTATGCAATACGCACATCGAATCGAAAAATCAGAGGTCATCAGAGACTTGGATCGAACTTGATACCTATGACAGTTTATCAATTTACAGTTTTAATTAAAATAGTTATAGAACTGAGTCTCTAGCAAAAAGCTAGACCCCGCTGTGAGAAAAATCCAGTTGTTTTTGTTCAATTCTTTGCGTTCTCTGACACTGTTATGTAAGCGCACGCATATATGGATTTTCATTCAGTAAGCGGATTATAGTATCGTTGTAAAAAAAAAACGTAATAAGCACTAGAATAAAAAAAATATTCATCATCATCATCATCATCATTTGAGCCGAAAGACGTCCCCTGCTGGACATAGGCCTCCCCCAAGTGTCGCCACATTTACCGGTCCCGTGCGACTCGCATCCAGAGGATCCCCGCAACCTTCACCAGGTCATCGGTCCACCTAGTGGGAGGCCTTCCGACGCAAAAATATTATAACTGGCGAAATGTGAGTGTACTATTAGGTACACCTCTGCCAAACCCTTCAGGGATTACAGGCGTTATCTTATATTATCTAAAAATGTATTGTACATTTTTGGCAGGACATTCTAACTGATCTTTCCAAAAGACAGTAAGTTGCTACTTTATATTACCCCCTTCTCAGTTTGCAAACAACAAACATATTAATTTCATGTTGCAAGCAAAACTCAAGATGTAAGTGCAAATATCAAAGGCGGAGTAGCGGCGAAGTACAGCCAACACACGTCGCCTGTCTGTTTAAACTAAATACACGCCGCGTGAAGCAAATTTCATGCATAAAATTATTGAAGCCGCCTGCGCCAGACCGACTACCTGTCGAACTTGGGCTAGTTTAATTTAGGAGAGGACGCGATTTTTTAATTTTTTATTTCAAAGTTTCATCATCATCATCATTTCAGCCGAAAGACGTCCACTGCTGGACATAACTCCCCCCAAAGGGGGTTTTTGCCATAATCGCCACGCTTGGCAGGCGGGTTGGCGATCGCAGTACGGTTATTACAAAAGCACAGGGAACGCTGCTGCCCATTCTCAGGTGAGTCCCTTAGTCGCCTCTTACGACACCCACGGGAAGATATGGAATGGTGCTACTCTTTACTTCCGACAGTTTCAGTTAGGGTAGGGTTAAATCACAATAGAAAATTTTATATGCATCAGTCTGGATCATGTTTAAGATCCCAGCGACAGTTTTACTTACAGTCTACAACATAATTAAGTACTAATTGATCGTGTACACATTATGATAATTGATCGTGTACAATACTAATTGATCGTGTACAATTATGAACAGTAGTGCCTAGAGAGATAGTACAGATTCACAACTGTCGCAAGACACACTGTACTGTAAAAGTATCGCTACATCGACCATCACAGCGCGGTTCCACCAGAAGATTTTCGCTACTTTGAAACTTTAACTAAAATGATTATAATTCCCGTCACTGTATCCACAGCGATAAACTTTTGAAGAGGAAATTGCTAAAGTCGTCAAGTTTTCTAAGATTGTTGATAGTTCTATCGTATAGTATTCCGAATTATACCTACGCTTACTATAATTATACTACCTCCTTAGTTGTTGAAACTATTTTCATTGGTAGTAAGAGTAATGGCAAAGCCATTGTGAAAACTGATATGGATAGAAAGCATAAAAATGGATGAGTGATGTCTACTGAGATGAGAACAAACAGAGAAGTATCGAACATTAAATAAACGGATATGGATATGGCCAAGAAAACTGTGATGAAAGAAAGAAACGACTGTGTGAAGGATGGCATGGCACGAAAGGAGGTGTCTGATGAGACGACGAGTAATAGAGAAGTATGGAAGAAGAAGACATGCTGCGCCAACTCCAAATGAATTGCGATAAGGGCAAGAGAATGATGATGGGCACGAAAACTATCATACTAACTTTTTGTTAGGTCTACTAAACGGTTCATTCCCACTAGTTCTACAGTAGAACTAATGGGAATATTTTTTCCCATTATTCCTACGATTTCAGGTGCTGCAAAATCGTAGAAATAGTGCGACCAAAAATTCCTATTTGCTCTACCAGTTCCATTGCACAATTCGGAGTATTCCCATTTTAACACCGATTTCAAGAGGAAAGGGAATATCTTTGGCATTGGTGCTCTTGAAAGCGGTGCTCATATGGGAATACATCCACAATTCTACTTTAAAACGAATGGTGTTTTTGTTCTCATAGTAGTTTTGGCGAAGGTCGTACTTTCACACTCTGCAAAACAAGCACTAATGCGAATTTACCCTGCTTTGGATTTGCTAGTAGTATATTAGCACGATTAGCCTCCGGTTACTTTACGAGCTTCATCATTTCAGCCGAAAGATCCACTGCTGAACATAGCTCCCCCAAGTGTCACCACATTGACCGGTCCCGTGCGACTTGCATCCAGCGGATCTCCGCAACCTTCACCAGGTCATCGGTCCACCTAGCGGCGAGCTTACACTTGAAGATCATCAGCATTGATTCAATACTTGTCCTACCAACAAGTCCTCATGCAAAGCTCCTAACTTGAGCTACGTCACAAAGTCAAGACCTTACCCGCGACCGTGCGCACCCATTCAACTGTTCGCGATCACTTGTTAAAATTGATATGTAGCTCAAATTAATATGTATGTGGGGACCCGATACAATCGGTTACCACTATTTGTGCTAGTTCCAATAACTCTATTACCTGCAAACGACAGACTTGGAACGAATGGGAACGTTGATTCTATATTTTATTAGATTTCAGTCTATGTATGTGTACTGCTAAAGCTGGAAACTCCATTAAACGAATCTAAAACTACTCCATCAGATTTTCAGGATGAAATCTATACTAATATTATAAACAGGTAAAATTTTTTGTTTGTATGTAGGGTTAATTTTCTAACTAACGATCCAATTATAAAAAATATTTCACGGGGAGAAAGCTACATTATTCGTGGGTGTATTGTGGATGCATTATTGTGGACTATAAATTATATTTATATCATGCATATTAGCCGAGCTATCACAATTTTTGCGGACGAAGTTGTGGGCGAATTGCTAGTCTATTAATCGCGTTAAAATAGCCTTATAAAATTTTCATTGATTTTGTCTCCATCTTTATTCAATGAACTGGCGACCTAAAAGAGTGTTCTTTTCCAAAAATTCAGCACGAGAATCAGAAATTACCTTAAGACTTTTCTCCTGCCATTAATTATATCTTTTATTCAAATTCAAACTTGAAAAGGTTAACCTTGTTGGTTACGTTAGGCCGTCCCCCAAACACATCACGCTGTCATTTCCCACTGTCTGATCACTTATTACATGTATCAACTAACTTAAACTCCAAAATTTGATTTCCATTCCTTCAAAATTCTGTCACTCCTCAATATCCGGGAATGAATCGAATCCCCTGTCGTGTATGACGCATAACTGAACTGTGCAGACGGGCTTTTTACATAGCGTGATCATTGCGACTCAGATTCCATAGATCGAGCAGAATTATAAAGGGTGTAAAAAGACTCGTAATCGTCATTGCAATATTTTTTTGTTCTAGACCATACCTTTATTGGGGGTAGAAGTTTTTACAATACATGTTTTTAATGTAAGATTTTTACTTTTAACTCCTCCACAATATTTTGGGGCAACTCTACCAACAGAGAAATGGCATTTAAAGCCCAAAAACAATGTCTTCGAGCCATATGTTTGTTGAAAACCACCGAAAGCTGTAAACCATTTTTCGTTAGTCTAAAAATACTTACGCTTCCATCCCTCTATATTTATGAAATATCAATATTTGTTAAGGAGAATCTGTCTAAATTTGAAAAACTTAAAACTAGACGTCACCAAAGCACACTAAAATCAAATAAACACAATACTGCACTTTTCTCAAAGAGTTGTCTCGACATGGGTCCAAAGATTTACAATAAACTACCAAAAACTTTAAAAAGCATGACCAACTTAAACTATTTTAAATCGCAACTTAAGAAATTCCTGATTGAAAAGGCTTACTACTCTATCAATGAGTTTTTAGATGATAGAAGCATAAAGTAAAAAAAAAAAAAAAATGTCCGATCCGCTTGTTATTCTGTCTCGTTTATGATGTTACTTGTTTGAAACAGTTTTATTTAGTTTGTAGTTTTTTTACGCCTAATTTGTACGCCTTGCAAGGCAAAACATAGTGATACAACACAAATTTTATACCATGTACCATATTACCTATGTTCAACAGATAAAATACTTTGACTTTGACTTTTGACAATACTATTCAATCCATTCATCAGCATAATGTTTTGAGTGCGTTACATTGAGTCCTATCGTAAAAAGAGATTTTTAACCCCAAAAAAAATTGTTTGCTAGCAATAATTTATGCATAAAGTTACTTAGTTTGATGTATATATCGACGGTGAGGTGCCAATACCTCCTAACTCACATTTTTCGAGAAATAAAAACTTGTTTTATTGTTTTGAATTTAAAGGCGTTATTCGCATGTTTGACTTTGTCTGTTAAGAGGTATTGGCACTTCATCGTCGATATATAGAATGCTTGGATGACGGTTTCGTGAAGAATCTTTTTACACCTCGTATGGTTATTAAAATATGTTTCGGTTCAATCATTGAATCCCACTTTCATAAAATGTTGTTATACGTGAGTAAAGTTACAACCAGTATAACATATTTTTCACAGCTTTATACTAGCATTACTTTATTTCGGTCTAGTTACAAGTAGTGAATAGACAAAGTGGTAATAGCAACAAATAATTCTTAGCGAAGATTTTGGTAGAATGGAAAAACACAACGTAACATACTAATGCAACAGTGCCCTTTGGAACTGCAATCACAAACTGAAGTAAAAACTAAATAGGAATCTATATAAACACTAACAAGAATAAGCATGACTGAGCCCCTTTTTTTTCTTTTTTTTTTTCGGATGGGAAATCATCAAATGACTTCTCCCGCTCTGGGCAGAGCGGAAGGAAGTGTCAGACTTGTACTGGCTAAAACCCATCCATGTTCCTTCCTTGCCCTTTATGTTCCAGGGCCGCGGTATCTCTTTCGAACAGTCCCGCAGCCCTGGCATGACTGAGCCCCGGCCTCCTATTCAGGTAAGTACTACATAATCTAATCTTCATTTAATCCGAAAAAACTTCCACTTCCGACATCACATATTCATATTCACATTCACGAGAAAATTCAATTTCATCAAGGACTTCGTTTAGTTCGTAGGTTCGCAGGCGAACAACGTTTAGTTCTAGCTTGATTAATATCTGGTCAAATGTCATTAGGTTGCAGGTTGCAAATGACCTACATACGCAGATTGCATCTTACGTAAGCAGATTACGTCATCTTGTATTTGCTCTCATGTGAAGATGTTGATGATAATAAATATAGTATACTACATTTGGGATGATGGGTGATAAGGTAACTGAAAGTATTTAAACCATTCCGTATTATACGAACTGCTTATTAGTTTATTTCTTTAACAATCCTTTTTACATAGGTAATATATATATTTCGGATTTATTTCGGGGTATTCCTCAAAGCGCAACTATTTTTGAGCGCAACCAAGTAAGCGCAACTAAATTATTCCTCGAAGCGCAACCATTTGAACAATTTGAATTTGAGAGCACAAGTAACGGTTGCGCTTCGAGGAATTATTTAGTTGCGCTTAGTTGGTTGCGCTTATAAATAGTTGCGCTTTGAGGAATACTCCTTTATTTCGTTGCGGGATCCAAGACAGTCAAATTGTTTCTCTGGGACTACGTCAAGCTTCATTGTCTCGGCAATTTTCTGGTGGTCGCCACTGTTGATTCTGGCTTTCAAGATTTGCAGTGGTTTGGAAATAGTGTGGCGGGCTTGCGCAATAAAAATAAAGTAAATAAAGTCATGAAAACCAGAGCACAGTTTGTGGTAATAATTTGATATTGATAGCTCTTTTATTTCGTTGCAGTTGAGGTCATTTTCGTAGAGCAACCACGTGTTATGGAGCCTACAAACCAACACAGCCGCCATGTTCAGACACAATGTAAATTGTTATTGAATAAATGAAATGAAATGAAAATGAAATATTGGTGGTATGTCGTTGACTTTTGTACGGGATTGGTAGACATGCTTAAACAACAAACATTTAAACAATGTTAGTTCTTTTGCTTCACAGTCTCGTTGGTCCAGTGGTCGCAAGTGCGACCGCTGAGCATGAGGTCCTGGGTACGATGCCCGGGCGGGCAAAATGTTATTGGGTTTTTCCATCAGGAGTTTTTCAGTAGCAGCCACGGATTCTAGATTTGTGGTTTATAGTAATAGGCTAGTCTCCTATTAAATGGAACTTCAAACATAACTGGTGAAATGTGGGTGTGCTATTAGGTACCTACATCTCTGGCTTACTCTTCGAAGATTACAGAAGATTCTTTCGCAAAATCATAAAATTGTCTGCTCGCCAAACCCAATATCTCTCCAAAAATATCAAACAAAAAACTTCAAACTACCTACCAAACGCACGTCTATTAGCACACGTAGCATTCCGTCACTCATTCGTCACGGAGTCGCGCCAGCATCGATCGCTCATGACAACCCAATCAGGAGCCTAACCGACAGGAAAAACACGAGGGTTCGCGGCGTGTTACCTAATCTAATACTAGGGCACCATCAGCAAGGAGGTAAACGTTAGGGGAGTGGCTGTAGCCAATATCGGAGTTAACGTGGTTGACGGAACCCTAATTTGACGGAACATAGCTATACTAACATGCCGCTGGTCTCTAACGCGACCCTGCTGTGTTTATCTGGTTTTTTAGGGCTGTAACACAAGGGTACAGGACCCTATTAACATACTTTGCGTGTGCATGTACTTGAAGACTCAGTCTCAGTTAACTAACTGAATGAAAATACTCTTCAGCTAGTTACAAAACGCCACCATTTTTGCAAATAATTGCAGGTATTTGTAATTTCTACATCGTTCTCACATATTATGTATAAGCTCAACATGAATGATGTAACCAAGATTTTGTAACAAATATTTGATTGAAAAGAGTGTCCATGGAGTTTCTTGCCCATTCTTGTCCATAGACATCTACGCTTTGGAATGGGCAACTACAGTACTTTCACAAGTTATTATGCCTTGTGTCTGTGACTGTAGCTTAGCCTTCTTTGTTTTTCTGACATTCAAAAGTGCCTGTAATGGTCTAATTGAAATAAATGCTTTTGAGTTTCAGTTTGCTGGTTTTTTTTATTTCTATCAAGGTATTTATTGATGTTAGCATTATCCTCTGCTTACTGAACAGAAATACTTTCTAATGAAACGTTCGCCTTTACAAACTTGTATTGGTTCTTTAAAGGGTTCTAATACAATTAAATAGCCTTTGAGTGAAAGTTCTTTGTAGTGGAAGATCGAAAAGTTTACCATGTTTAAATTGGCTATATTTTAACTTGGACCAAAGTATTTAAAATTACTGAAACTTTCGTAATTACCATAATTTACTGCGTACCTGATCAAGATTTATTTATTTATCTGCTTACAACCATTACAGGATAACCTAATGCAATAAATACGTCTCTTCATCATCATCTGCCTAGCCTTTCCCCAGTTGCGGCTATCCTAACTCAATTCCCGCTGACCCCACCAGTAGAGCCACGGGCAGTGGGGGCAACGGGAATACATCTAATAAAACTATGCAAAAGAGCAGTAAAGAAAAAATAATCTACTTTATAATACCTTCTCGTTTCTACTGATCACAATAAACTGCAACCCCGAGATCATTGCACAATACATTGTGAGTTCTGTTCACAAATGTTCACACAGAATAGTAATATTTTAAACCATCAATTATGATGGTTTCTAAATACCTAATGTTAAATTTTGTAATCACTGTCGATCAAACATGCCTGCCGTGCCTGCGTGTAAAAAAAAAACAAAATATTTTCAATCTGGTCCGGCCCAAATCTAAGCCTTTGGCAACCACGATTAAAGGAATAGGAATGATTTTAAAGCGTGTTAAGCCAACCTCATGATTCCAATTTTAGAATCAAACGGAACACACAAAAGGATGAAATTGCTGGCCTGTCACGTCTTTAACCATATCGTTGTTAAACCAAACTTAATTTATAACCACATCTTAGGAAAATTAAACCTTGTGTGAAGTATGATAAGGTGTTGCTGTGTGTAAATGTATTGTGGCTCTGGTGTTTACTGAAGCGCCTTGTTTTCGACTTGTAAATTGATTGAAACGCCCGAACAACTGATAATTGCTAATAGTTTTCTTGTTAGCGCTAAAGTGGGAAGTTGGCAGACTACTTGATTTCTTTCAAAAGTTCCATTTCCTGTTGTACGCCAAGTAAAGTGTCTGATTGTGAGTCACTTGGAATATATATCGTTGATTGGATTGTTTTGTTGTTTGTTTGTTTGAGGAAGTTTTTCATGTTGGGTATTGCAATTTTAAATAGATTTTCGAAAGCAAATTGGAAATTTATTGATAGGAAGGCTTCTAAAAGATTAAAAGTGATCATTGGCGACTTCTTAATTTGGTATAGCACTCAAACTGCTGTTATCGAGTTTATTGATGTGAAACTTCTAAGGCGACTTCCAACAAGGTTGCGTTTAACGTTTAACGCTACCATGGAGGGGGTATGAAAGCACTGTGGCGTTAAACGTTCAACGCTCCTGGGGAGGCGGAATAGAAAGAAACAGAGCGAGAGTGAATGCGTGGCACTCGAACGCATGCGCGTAGGACTCCACGCACTATTTTTTTGTAGTTGTAGCATTCGGAAATTGGATTTCATCGTAACTACTTATATATTACTAAAGAATGGTGCATTGCCATTTGAATTATGGCCTATTCCGTCTAATAGAGAGGAGGTCTTTATTTATTTTCTCTATCATTTATGTACACACAAGAGAGTTCTCTCTTGGATAAGGAAAAATCATAACCAAACTTTGAGTAAGGCACAGCTTATTTCAAAAGAAAATTCTACCAGCAGGCCTATGGAAGCAAAACTAGAAAAATAAATGTAGATAGTAATGTGTGAAGTACAGGAAGAGTATGAATGTCTTAATCTAAATATTTAACATTTGTCCCAGTAGTGGGAACAATTAAAGCTCATAATGTGTGGTAGGTATAGTACTTGTCAATTAGCGATGTGCACAAAGCGCTCATCGATAAAAAAAACTTCATTCAGTCCACTGCCACTACTAATTAATTAACTTACCCTAAAACGTCACCTCCCCTTCGTATATTAATCATACATCAATCCTTTCTCATCGAAAATCCTAGATTGTGGCGCACAATGAACAGATTGGCAGCCAATTTAAACTTTCATAGACGCCCACGCTACGTCCAGTACAAAAAAAAGCAGAGAAAAATTCTAAAAGGGGCCGAAATTAACTCTCAGTTCGTTCAGCTTAACGACACAGAAAAAGAAAGAGGAGAAGGCTCATAATGTGATGGAGCCCCACAAACGAACATAATGCGCTTCCCCAGGAAATCAGGATGGCAACCAATCGTCTATCTTTTAAAATCAAAGTTCGCTAGTACATACATTCGGAAGAAGCTGAAGATATATATTTATAGTATTTTAATATATATTTATAGTACTCGTATTTTATATATCCTTGTAGAACTAAATTAAAATTTCTCTGCAGATTTATACACCTACCACTGTTTGTCTCTCCATCACCCAAAGGTTGACTGGTAGAAACTGCCTATGGCATTAAGTCCGCCTCTGTACTTTGTGCTTGAAGTGTTAAATAAATAATGTCATACATCTCGAATTCCGTCAAGCAAACTCCATATAATTTAAAGCTTATATTTTTGTTCTCGTGGTCTCATGGCAACTGTAGGTGATAAAAATGATGACTTAATTAGTGCCGTACCCAACTGAAAGATACTGTTCCACAATTTGCAGGTTTCATTGCTTCACTAATATTTTTTAGCAAACTCATTGGTTTCTGGATAGGTTGTATGTATTGACAAGTAAGATATGTATTTTCTTTAAGTTTAGCAAGCTAAAGCAAGCTGTTAAAGAGAAGAAACGAAGGCTCAACTAAAGTGATTTTCACACGGGACCGCTCATCCGCGCGGTCGGTCGGAGGTGGTGAAACGGATGTATGCACCGCGTGGAGAGGCAGTGAACACGTGTTAGGAATCAATGGATTTCATACAAGGCAATGCGACGTGCGATCCGCTTTGCCGTCCGACCGCGCGGTCGAGCGGTGTCGTGTGTTAATCGCAATAGGTGCAACATAGCTGCCCACGACGAGAGAATAATAACAAAAAACAAAAACAAAAACTAAGAATAGAATGGACCTTCTGTTCCTTTATATTTCCCCATTGCAATGGCGTCTCCATTATTGCTAGTTTAATTTCTGTCCACCATTTTGAGCCATTCAGTTTCACGAAGCCAGACGGCTAAACTTACAGTTGAAATTAATTTTAAATACAGTTTCCTGTCCAAGTTAAAACCAATTTTGGGTGAATTCACTTGAAAAAAATGTTCACTGCATGTTTTTTTTGTGAAATTAGGAGGATAGAATACTCTGGACTGCAGATTTTTATGCAGTTTTGCTTGAATAAGTTTATGCAATCATAAACTTATTCAAGCAAAACTGAATAAATGCTCTCTTAATATAGCTTTTTTTTTACGGATGGGAAATCATCAAATGGCTTCTCCCGCTCTGGGCAGAGCGGAAGGGAGTGTCAGACTTGTACTGACTAAAACCCATCCATGTTCCTTCCTTGCCCTTTGTGTTCCAGGGCCGCGGTATCTCTTTCGAACAGCCCGCAGCCCTCTTAATATAGCCTGTGTTCTGTGTTTGGATCTCTGTTTGTTCTGTGTTTGGAGTTTGAATATTTGTAATCATCATTATAATCATCATCCACACATTCGATTTCACCTACTGCTAGGTATATGCCTCTCTTTGCTTTTGCCAAGCTCCACGTTCTTGTGCCAACCAGTTATTATATTGTTGTTAGAATATTTGTAGTACTTAAAATAAATTAATTATTAATTATGTAAGTACTCATATTAATGCCGACAACGTATTCTTTCGTACTTCGGCCACACAATGCGCAGAGGCGACGAAAATTCGGAAAAACTTATTGTGGTTGGGAATACCGAAGGCAAAAGATCGCGCGGTCGTTCACTAACAAGATGGACCGACCAAATTAAAGACTCGTCATCCAAATTCTATACGGTTGTAAGAGACGCGCTGGATAGAAACCGGTGGAGGCAGATCATCCGCTCCAGATGCAACTCTAATGCTGACCACGATCCTCAGACATGAGGGACCGATCCCAGAGAGACTCATATTAATACACTAGCTTCTGCCCGCGAATTCGTACGCGGATCCTGTTGCTTATGCCAGCGACAACGGGGTCAGCGGGGTCGTCAAAATCGAAGATCTGAAACATCTGATGTAGAATTCTAAGGCCCGTGGGAAAACAACGGGATGAGCGAGACGATTGGAGACGGTCCAGTTCTTCCATTTTTGTAAGTCCACAGGAAATGCCCATCAGACTAAACAACTTTTGCTAAGACGTCATTCCTTAAGGGTGTAAAAAGACTCTTAACGAAGCCGAAAGTCACTTGTTCTCCCCGTCATTGCGATATTTTTTTTGTTCTACTCCATACCTGGGAACCTTCTAGTTACGGAGATATTGTGGGTCAAAGTTCCAACTTTTTCAGAAGTTTTTTTTTAATACTTGTTTTTAATCGTATTTTTTTTACTTAAGACACCTTCACGACCCCCGTACTATTCAATCCACCCATCAGCACAATGTTTTAAATACGTTACATATTCCATGTACAGACAGTTTTTTTACTGTTTTATTATATGCGTATAGATTTATGTATGTTTCGTTACAAATTATGTTTTAAAATAGGTGCAGACAGGTATCGCCAATCAATCAACATAGTGACTAATTATTCTTACAATGTCCTCCAGGATTTCAAAGGAAAATTAATTTGAAATTAATGTAAGAATCGACAAGAAAATTCCA
Organism: Lycophotia porphyrea; assembly: GCA_950005105.1. Lineage (NCBI taxonomy): Eukaryota > Metazoa > Arthropoda > Insecta > Lepidoptera > Noctuidae > Lycophotia > Lycophotia porphyrea. Next base: position 3,410,493 of record OX465392.1, read on the forward strand.
TATCCCAACGATCCCATGGAAACGACGGCTTGAAAGGTACAAAATTACATTTCAATTAACAGAAAATACTTGATAATTCATACACTTGAATGAGGGCCATCATTATAGAGATTCGCGTTTGCGATTCAAGTAATTAAAATACAATTTTGTTACGATCTACGCCTTAATTTTCTTAATTAAAATTGGTATAATTGAATAAATTGAAGCGTCGAAATGAACCGGACGGAATAATGAAGTAATCGTTACGAAATCGTGATTTCTGTGTCAATTGTAATCATGGAACCTTCGACTTGTAATTGTGTTATCTTACGTCTGTAATTTTGGTTTAGATTTTATTTAAATTCATTTTAATACAGAATCACAGAGAGAGAACAATTGTTGCCCAATAGTAACGGGGAACGATGTCGGGGGACTTACGTCTCGTGGATATGCACCTACTGACTTTGTGTAAAATTATTTCTTCCATCAGCACTGCTCTTACAATGGTCAGGGAAAACCTAGTGAGAAAACTAGAAGTCCTAGAAGCAAAATTTCCTGGACATGAGCCATGCAATGGACCAGCATGGTGGTTCATGGCCCACTGACTCTCTCAGAGGAGTCCTGTGTAGCAGTGGGTACATTACAGGCTGACTATACAATACATATCATAACATCACGCCTGTGATCCCCGAAGTGATAGACAGCGGTTTTTGTTCAACAATGGTACAAGCAATTGCTTTATAGCTATTTATCAGTTAACAAACAACAAAAACAAAACACCAACGGCCAAGGACTGAGAATAGCCGTGCACTAGCGGTCAATCTCTAGCAAACGACATTTACACTCATCATTTCACAAAATGGCGATTATTTTCTTTTCAAAAAACTGAGCTTGAGAATTTAGGTAACCACGGATATAACCCGAAGAATTGACAAACTCACATGGCAGTGGGCAGGTACCTGTGGCGAAGGTTCCATACAACTCGATTCCTAGCGGATTCCCTTTGAAAAATGGTACAGTCAGTATTTTACAGACAAATAAAAGAATCACATCAAAGATAATGTACTCCGGCTTACCTCTTACAAAAGTTGACCCTTCGCTACTGGCAGGTACACCTCAGCCTAAGGCTACGGTAAAATACATGAATGATGATATTGCATACTAAGTAAGAGTAGCAAAGAACCTTTAAGATTTCACTGTGAACTCTCAAAATGGTACTCTAAGAACAATGAACAATGAATAACAATAAAGCGCCCTACATCTTGTGTACAATGTAACCACATCTTACGGTAACAGTTCCTGACACCCAGTCTGTTCTCAATGTGCAGCCCTAATTACCGCAGATCATCCTCTTAGCGGCATTCTGCTAAATTAATACGCTTTACTCCTGTAACTTTGGAGTACAGACCATGAGATGTAGCGATTTGAGCTTATAGAAGTATGAAGCCGAAAGTTCCTCGTACTCATTTTTAAAATAGGGTCCTACCAGACTGCTGTTGTATATGTATCATCATCATCATAAGCCTTTTAATGTTCCCACTGCTGGGACACAGGCCTCCTCTCTATGAGAGGGAATGGGCTATAATCCACCACGCGGGCCCGGTACGGATTGGTAGATGTCACATGTCTTCGAATTTTTGGTTCTAGGACATGCCGGTTTCCTCACGATGTTTTCCTTCACCGTTTTTGAGAGCAGTGGTGATGAAATAAATTATACAAAGTTATGCGCCTGCCTGGGTTCGAACCCACGACTTACTGTTCGTAAGTCGGGGTCGCTACCACTGGGCCACCGCTGCTCTCCTGTATATATCCCCTGTATATATCTCCTGTATAGGTGGCACGATTATCTATGGTTGTAGAGTTTTTAAGACATCAGGTATTATGATGCTTAGTTCGTATGTTCGTAGCTGACAGCCATGAGTTCTTGGCAATTTAATATAATGTCCCTCCGACTTTAAGTTGCTTGGTACCAATACTGAATTAGAAAACTTAATTTAATTATGGCACATTTGTGACAGAAAAAAGCTTATCAAAGCAAATATTTTCAGATAGATGATGAAACGAAAGATGCTGCACCGGCTTTGCGAGTATAACTGTTAGTATTTCTTCTTTGGTTTATATATAGTAATGGTCTGCCAGTCAATCGTCCATCGATTGACAGCACCTAACACACCTTGCAACAGACTGAATGCTCTGAGCATAATAAAACATGGTTTTTGAAGTGAAAACTTCTTCAGCGGCGTTGTGTACTTTTTGAGATTTTGGGATGGGAAAAACTGTTAAACTCGCGTCAGATCGTCAGATTGAACTGGTGGCGCAGGGCGCTTACGCGAGAGTGCGTATAGTTTAAGCTAGATGTCGTTGTTTCAAGTTTTTTTCTACGGCAGCGACATCTTTATTCGAAAGCTATTGAAATTTCTGATATTTAAGCTAGATTGCGTTGTGTCAGTTTTCACTTCTGCCGGCACTCCCGGAGTACAACCCGTTTTTTTTATGTAGCCACGAGCCCCTCAACCGTCGCACTACAACGCTACTATCTCGACATTTGGGCCACACCCTAATGCGGGAGGATTAAGCGCCTCTATTAATATACGTATTGTACGGAATGAAGCCTCTTCAATTCACCACCGTATATTGTGCTTCATTTGAAATAATCGCTTAATTCCACGTTATGGATCTATCTAGTTCTTGTAGACTACTGTAGAACTGGTACGAGCAGGTTTTGTATAATTTGAAAAGGACTTTATATTCCCTACAGCATTCATATCCATTAAAGTTAAATTCAAGCTGTTTATTTTTTTTGTTTTCCCATGAGTGTAGGCAGAAAGCTACATGCTACGATCCTTACATTATAGCCTTTTCCCAGCTATGTTGGAGTTGGCATCCAGTCTAACCGCATGCAGCCGAATACCAGTATTTTACATAGAATGCCTATCTAACCTCCACAATCCAGTAAGTACAAGGCAATACGGTACCCCTTGGTAAGACAGGTTGTCAGACTTTCGGGTCACTGACTACCTGTAACGAATGTCAAAGTTTTATGATGACAGCTGGAACCAACAGCTTAACGTGCTTTCCGAGGCACGGAGGAAACTCGGTATTTATCGACCCATCCACGGACCAACCTATGCAAGCGGGACTGAACCTGAAGATCAACCCTAGCGGTTGTTATTATTTAGCCACGAGCTCCAGGTACGATCCTTTAAATTTGCACACGGCCATAGAAGCACGCCAGTTGCGATTTTAGTGAAGTGGGGCACATTCAGATCACAGAAAACACCATGTTATATTTTTTTGTGGGGTATGACTGACACTTTACATTTAATTAACTAAATGAAACGTCCACAAATTGCACCTTCATCAACAGAAAACCACAAAGTTATTGAGTTACACACCTCAGTGAAAGTAGCCATTTGATTGATTTAGTTGATATTATTATTATTATTAATCATTTAATCTCAGAATTAAAACATTCCATACATTGTTAGTAAAAAAAACTTATAACTATGTTAGAACATTATTATTACATTTAAAATTATAACAACATTTAAACACAAAATTACACAAACTAAATCACAACATAAATACAATAAAATCATAACAAATTACATAATTATTTTCTTAACAAAATTCATTCAAATTCAATTTTTAACAAAATCATAAAAAAAAAAAACAAAGAAGTAATATAAACCGACCGTGATATGAACCGACTAGTAAGTTGTTGTTATCTGATGTTGTTTCACAACTCGAGAACTTACATTTTGAGAATACTTGGACCTAAAACTCGTTTAGTGGATTTTGTTTTAAATATAAAATTATCGGTCAATTACTTGAAGACGTCAGAATGATGTTATAAATACCTACGTTAAATGCAGGACGGTATGAGGGATTATTTCGATGAAAAAAATGGAATAACTTGGGTTTGAATTTGAACATGACGTGTAAAAGTATTTGTAAAAATCTATTTGCAAAATAGACATCATTTAACAATAATAAATAATATTTTTTATATTAAAAAAAAAATATTAATTAATTTTTTTATTTACTTTTTTTTTATATTTAATTTTTTTAAATATTTTTTTTTCATCATTTATTTTTATTTTTACAGAATAACAACACTTGTGTTGGAAACGATATTTTAATTGCTAAATCATAGTTGAGTGCAATACCATAGTTTGAAGCTTTCTTCTTGTACACAATATTGTGGAAACTTAACCAGCTTATAGAAACCGTGCGCATTTTCAAGCCACTGCTGTTTATTCTCAAGGGATTCAAGCTGCAAGAAAGCAACTCCTCTGCATTCTTCTAGATTTAGTGCCTTAAACTAAACACAATCAAACGGCAAACTAAGCAAGGTACCCACAGGTGTATCATAAATCCTGACTATAAGGGCAGGACTATACCTCAACGCGCACTAAGTGCTATATAAGCTCAATAGATCCCCGTTTATCTGGTGCTAGTGTACCGTCGGCCTTATTTATGAGTCTCCACAGACTATTCATTTAGTAAGACGTTATAGAGTTGTTTGGCTCATCCCCTATTTTTATGGGCCTCCGTAAGATAAACTGTGTGGTAGCGTAGTTTCCCGACAATAACCGAAGCCCCCCGAGGTTTCGGAAAGCAGGAAATAATCAATTGGCCGAAAGATATTGGTTAACGTATGTTTCTATTTTGGGGGTCTGTTTGTAGAGGGGATGTGTGAGGACGTCGCGGGACATAAAAATACCCATTCGTTTCAACCTGACCTTTGTTTACTAGATTCTTTATTTTATTTTTCCCAAAATAAAGCTAGAATAAATAAGGAAGGCATTTGTTCTGCTGTGGGACACAAAAGGCCAATATATGTAGTAAAATAAACCTCACCAATTTGCTTTCGGTTGCATACGATGTTTTTCTCGACTCTGGCTTTTATGAATCCAGTTACACAAGGGCTGTGTCCTCACTAGGTGAACAGTAAGCGACTGACTGTTTGCTTCAAGTTCACCTCCCTATATATTTTTAATGGAATGTCCATACAGATATAACACGCACAATACGCAGTTTGAATAAATTTGCTACTGTTTGCCGCTCCCTCACCATTTACGACCGATTCGATGCTGAGTCGGTCAGCGGACAGTCAGCCGCTTACTGTTCACCTAATGGGGACAGAGCCTAACTATGAAAATAAATTGAGGCGATTATTTACAGTATCATATCACTCCTGTATCTATGATAAAACATTGCTTAATAGTTTAAATCATTAAGAGGGCTATCACATTTTTTCTTGTATTTGAGCGTTTTACTCGATTTTTGATGTGTGATTATGGTTTATATATGGCCACAATATTTGAAAAAAATATGCCCGGGAAAGTTTGATTATTTTTCTCGGGAATTTTTTAAACAAATATTTCAATTTGTTTACGTACATGAGTAAAAACCTTGTCTCTGCAAAGGATGGTTCAATCCTACTTTTGGGCATCTTTGATGCTTTGTTACATAGGAGATATAATAATATTATATTATATAAAAATGTCCATGGTACAATTGAGTGGTGTACTTTAGAATGCTTTAACCAATTTTTTATGTTTCATACAGAAATACACCAAAAATAAATCCGTAAAACAGAAAGATGACCTTTTTTCGTCAGAAATGATATTTTTTATCTATGAAGATATAATCAAATTCAAAGAAAAAATATTTAATAAGTAAAGTTACTATCTTACCTTGCTTGAAAAAAATAATTAGACCACTTAAAAGTAAAATACTACTTGAAAACAATTGTTTTATGCAATGCTAAAAATCAATATAAATCTCGGAACGGGCGGTTAGCTTGTTTGGTCATTTTGGTTTGTTCCTGGAATCCGAGGCATAGCTGTTTGCATGTGTGCGTAGTATACCTCGCTAGATGCACACTTGCGCATCCACTGCCGCATGCCGTCTTATTTACCTAAACTGAATTCTTTAATTTTGTGATAGCCCTCTTAAGTAGACAATACTAGAGTATATTTTTTTTAAAGTTTTTCAGCTTTTGCGTATAAATTTTCCAACACAAGCATTTTAATAAATTCTAAATCCCAAAGCCATAAAAAACCTCATTTATTTTTCTCATTTCCCTTTACAAAGTCACACCTAATACATCCGAAAAAAGGTAAATCCATCTGTTTATAATGAGCAGCTGTTCAACCACACAACCTAATACCTGGTTTCATATTTAATTTACAAGAGCATTATGAATCCGTGGCGGGATTTGTTGAGGCCCCATAACTGTTGTTTTACAACACCCTGTAGGGTCGTTCTGGCGAGACTTGGGGTTATACAGCGTTTCATTTATGTCTAATTTTCTGTGGACATTAAGTATTGATGCACTAAAAATTGTATTGAAGTATGGCGTAAAACGAGTTATGGTTTTGGGTGTTTGTTTATTTGTGTAGGGAAAGGAGGAATAAAATAGGAAGCTGTAAATAAATTCAGATTTTGGAGGAATGTTTTCTATGTGATGCGGAGAAATGAGAAAATATTAAGTATGAATCTAGATGGCTATAAGAACAAAGGAAGATCAAAGAAACGATGACTGAACGTGAAGGATGATATGGCTAGAAAGGAGGTGACTGCTGAGATGACGAGTAATAGAAAAGTATGGAAGAAGGAGACATGCGCGCCGACCCCGAATAAATTGGGATAAGGGCATGAAAATGATGATTATGATGTTTTCTATACGTAGAGGCTTCAGCCAGAAGGCTAAAGATACCGTGGCTGTGGGACTGTTCGAAAGAGATACCGTGGCCTGGAACACAAAGGGCAAGGAAGGAACATGGATGGGTTTTAGTCAGCACAAATCTGATTCCGCATACGAAAAAAAATGGCTAAAGAAACCGTGTTTCCTTTATCCCGATTCATGGAGGTTGGTACATGTCTTCTTCTTCCTTAGTTCTCTATTACATGACATCTCACGAATCATCTCCTGTTAAGCCATATCGTCTTTCACACAGTCTATTCATCGTTTCTTTGGTCTTCCACTAAATACTCTTTCTAGTCAAAACTTTTCCCACGGCATTTTCCATACCACCGATAAATCAAACGTTTTTTTTTTAAACAAGTTTATTTTAAATGAAAAGAAGACAACTAAGTTTATCCATCAACATTGAACGCATACGCAAGGTTTCGCGCCCGTGCTTTTTACCGTTGAGGGTTTCTCTCGTGAGGAGGTGATCATGGCTGCAGGATTATGTCATGTCTATCATGAAAATGTATTGTCACCATTCCCAAAGTTGTGTGCAACATTTCAGCTCAATCGGTTTGGGGGAACTGGTTTGAAATTCAGTTGCAAGATTTGATCAATACATACTAGCAAACTAAAAAGGCAAGTTATATAAAAACTTATAATAATAAAAATGATTATTGCTTCGAAAATGAAGAAAACAAATGATGATCTCAGTTAAATAATCCATCTTAAAAAACACTGATCTTAAAACTAGGAAGCTCAAGTAATAAACAAACCCAAATATTTCATCAAACATTAAAATATTGTAAAAGCAAGCAACTCAGAAACACGCAAAAAAACTATCACGTTCACGATTCAATGATTAAATGAATTCCTTAAAGTTTGAATGAATCTTTATCGAAAATTCACAATTGAAAAGATGTCTACCGATGCGTGGCAAAAATTTTAATTTAATTAATTGAAAGGCTCTCCTGTGGAGTACTCTACTCTTGGCCAGTGAAGGGTAGGATTCAGTTTTTCCAATATACATTTATGGTTTCATTAACGTTCATTTTTGTGGCTTTTTTGGGTATATTATAACATGGTTGATTACAGTTTTGAGAGGTTTCTGTCGATAACTTTCAGATATTTTACTGAAAATTAAAACATCACATTCACAAGAGAACCAAGGTTGCCGACGTTGCCCGAAGAATTGTCTAACTAGTATGGCAGTGGGCAGTGCACATTGCTCGCAGAACGGATGGCCGATAGGGCCGAAAAGTTCTGGAGTGGCAACCGAGAACCGGAAGACGTTGCGTTGGAAGGCCTCCCACTAGGTGGACCGATGACCTGGTGAAGGTTGCGAAATCCGCTGGATGCGAGTCGCACGGGACCGGTCAATGTGGCGACACTTGGAGGAGGCCTATGTCCAGCAGTGGACGTCTTTCCCCAGAAATGATAATTATGATGATGTCTGAAAACCAAACGTTTTGGAATCTACGGTACGTAATATCAGTGTTCATATCATCTAAGTAACTTATGTGCTAACGAAGAAACGTATACTGTTGTAGTACAATATTTTTTTAAATGTCACTCTAACCCCGCGTTTACACCTATAAACAAGTCGTGTCACCTGTTTGTTCACGACAGATCTTGTAAAAGTCTTGTCAATAACATGTCGTGTTTAACAACTGTGTAAGTAATTCTTTTATTAAAGTTGTTTCAGATATGTCATAACTGTTTTGTTCACAAGTTTTGAGAACAACATGTCATTTCGACTTGTTGTACGTACATGTATACGATGATCAAACACAGAAGACGCAACATGACAGATACACATGTTTTATAGCGTAATGTAAATAGTTTTTTAGTGTGGACTGCCTCGTTGTTCCAATGGTCGGAATCGCGACTTCTGAGAATGAGGTCCTGAATTCGATTCCCTGGTCAAGCAAATTGTTATAAGTCTGGATTTGTGCCTGGTCGATGGCAATATACTAGCCTCCTATTACATGAGACTTAAACATAACTGGCGAAATGTGGGTGGACTTTTAGGTAGGTACACGTCTGCCTTTTTTTTTCGGATGGTAAATCATGAAATGAGCTCTCCCGCTCTGGGCAGAGCGGAAGGGAGTGTCAGACTTGTACTGACTAAAACCCATCCATGTTCCTTCCTTGCCCTTTGTGTTCCAGAGCCGCGGTATCTCTTTCGAACAGTCCCGCAGCCCAGGTACACCTCTGCCTTTCCCTTCTGGAATTACAGGCGTGATAACATTATGTAAATAGTTGATACTGTCTAAACAATTTGACATTACAGCAAGTTTTATTATTTCTCCATACCAACATGTCTATTGACGCCAACAGAAGCTGTCTCTGCCAAGCCACAGCGCTAACGGTATTCTTATAGTTTTGCAATAAAGCTCGGTAGCGAGCGCAAGGGACATGTGTCTGACGTGTGCTCAAGTTACCAGTTTATTTAGACCTCTCCCCCTCTTCCCTTTGCTATATGTATTTTAAATCACATTCTTACAACGAATAGATTAAAGATATTATTCATCATCTTCATCATATCAGCCCGTTTCTGTCCACTGCTGAGCATAGGACTCCCCAATAGATTTCCAACGTGTCCGGTCCAATGCCACCTGCATCCAGCGACTCCCTGCAATTTTTACAATGTCGTCGGTCCATCTGAGATCTGGTAAGATATTATTAAACTGGGAATAAAAGATAGTTCGCACTCTGTGCTGATTTTGTCAATTTTTATAGATCTGCATCATCGCTAACATATAGATCATATAGTGGCAATAAACGTAAGTACTGTCGAATCTCATACCCAGTGAATACAACAGTCAACCTGACTGTTGTATTAATACACCAAGCTAATACGGCAAGGCCATAAGGCGATCAAACTGTTTAGAAATCCATATAAGGGCAAACCAAGTTTTTAGGCTTGTATGAAAGTACCGTTACTACACAAGTAACTCGTGGAAAAGCGCTGACCATATTTTCTCTAAAAAACACCGCCTTTCCCAAAAAACACGCCACCAGTTCCGTAAACAAATAAAATAGCAACAACCCTGCTTAGCCATTAAGATCTCTGCGTATTATCTCACTCAACAAAACAACATAAGGTGTCGGAGTATATCGGTCGCGTCGACACGACAAAGCTCGAAGAGTTCACATGTTGCACGTACGGTGTCTTCATAAGCTGAAGTGAAGTTTTGCATGGAAACTGACACTTTTAATCAATATGATGCTGGCAGAGAAAGTTTACGTCGTAAGTAGTTTTGTTACCCCTTTTGTTTACCAGCTCACATGAGCATTCTAGAAAACAGCATAAATAGGTAAACTTATCTGGTTTTTTATAGAATGCTGATATAGAGAACAATGATGGGTCAGTGGTGTTGGCTCCGACTTACGACGGTCGTCCTAGATTCGAACCGCTTGGGTTCGGTGGTACTTTACTTTGTGTAATGTATTTTATCACCACTGCTCTGAAAAAGGGAAAACCTCGTGATCAAATCAAAATATGACAACCCTGGGAATCCTAGTACCCAGCGGTGAGAACAAACTGATTTAACTTGTAATGCTCGCACTGAATGGACAGGTCCACCCAAATCTGTATGGTTCTTTCTACAAAAGACTCAGACACTAATCTTCGAAGGTGCAGTTCCTAGAGTCGTGCCGCAACGTCAACTTCAAGGCGTTCGTGGTGCGAGTACCGAATTGTTATGTGCCCCTGGTGATGAAGGAAGACTTTTGGCCGCAGGACGTGGTGTTCCGTCGCTTCCAAGGGCAAGTTCCACTGGACAACCAGCACAAGTGAAGTGTGAACAAGTGAAGTGCCACTAACATAGTTTTGGTATTTAGTTTATATATGTTAGTGTATATATATCTATGGGCCATTGAAGCCTGAAATATAGTCCTCATGTAAGTTGACCAAGACTATGTCTGGACGTGTAAAAATCTTTGTGAAAATCTATTTCCCAAATAAACATAATTTATCACTTAGCTTCTACTACATGATAACGTCTATTTGCAACATTAAGCAAACATTTTATAAGTACTTATTAATAATATTGTCTTCCGCCGTAGGCTAAGTTAGTAACGGCGCCCTATTATCCTCCTTTATTTAAAGAAAAGTGCACTAAAAAAACAAAGAAAAAAAAAATTGTCGTTCGCTTCTTTCATTATTTCACAGGTATGCAACAGCATTCATCTGTAGAACTTCGCCACAGAACATGACGCCTTAGGCATTCCATTAAAATTCGCTTGTTACCGTACAATTGCTTGCACCAAACAAGAGCAGTCGAAATGATAATAAAATAAATTAAATTAAATCTCCAAAAGCAGTTGCCCACGGGGGGATATAGCACTGCTAATGAGCTCTGTGTTTAAAATAATGTTTTTATTTTTGTTTGTGGATATAATTTCATAGCAAATGTGGGCAGTATTTTGACTTCAGTCGGGTAATGAAATAATTTATGTTCAATACGCTGTAAAATGAAAATAAACCTGAGAATAATTTACCTACTACCTGTAACCTACCTTTTAAGACCCAGTCCAGGGTAAAACATATAGACCTTTTAAATACACCAACATAATGTTGATCTAAAACCAACACAAAATAATTACAGCGAATAAATACCTCTTTATTCCTAAGTACCCCATTTCAAATTGCATCCTACAAAGATTACCCTAATGTAATGGGGATACATTTTAACGCTTCCATTTCCCCTATTTTTCGCTAAAAACCCTTATTTTCCCACACTTCTCGATCTTACGCCGCTTTTATGCTTTCATCCAAAAGTGTTCATGCTTTCTCGAAAACCCTTAATATTATTTTGCTTAGAAACCCCGACTTTTCTTTACAAGGAAGTTGTTAAATTACGAATAATTTATACCTCAAACGGTCTTGGAAAATTGAAAATTATGGAGTTGATAGCATATAATTTGAGGATCCCGAACAACTTGGCGTGAAAGAGGAGTCAAGTTATCTGCAGCGAAAAAAATTAAACAATAAGTTACCATTAGGGAAGTTCTTTTAGAATTTTTATCTATTGCTTGCTTTTATCATATTTTTACTTTTTTTAGACATTGCCGGTTCTTTCTCTTCGATCTTTTGGGAAGCGCATAAAAAGACATTCCTCTTAATTTTCGGGGCTATGAAAAGAGTATACCAAATTAAATAGACCGCAGCAACAGAAATGGATTCTATGTAACTTTATGAACACGTTTCCGTTGATTGCGACATTGTCGCCAATCGTTGTTCTTGTTGTTGTGGTAATGAAATCAGTTATATCATTGTAGTCTGTCGTTGCGATTTATGTATCTGAAATTGCGCTTACGGTAGCCTTTGACATTGTAATTTTTAAAGTTATCGCAGATACTCTAGACTCAAGGCCCTATTTTAAACCTCAAAACCTCCTTTTTCTTCCCTCATTGGTATGTTAATACTGCTTATCACACACCTGACCGGGACAATCAACGTCATCCATCATTCGCGCTTGCCTGGACAGGAGAGGCTACTAGGCATCTCTTATTTACCGGTAGCGAGCGTTATCGGTCCATTGTTTCGCTGTCAATTACCGAACGAACGTCTGACGTGGCCGGTATTCTTTGGGCAATATAAAGCATTTTTCTTTTTTATTTTGTTTTTGTTTCTCAAAAGGAGAGAGGTAATTTCTTGTTTTGGTTGTATTGTCAAAGTGTTTTGATAACTTAGGGAAAGTTACTGGTGTTCAGTCTTACCCCGGCACTTAGGTTACACCATAACTTGGTATATGTAAATGTAACAAACCGCGGTCGATAGGCAATTGCTCTTTGTAAAATTCAGTTGCATCTGGTTAGACTGGAAACGACCCTGAAATAGTTGAGAAAAAGCTAGGTAACCAAATATTTATATCGTTCGATTCGTAGCGTTTTAAGCGTTTTTTTTTTCGGTTGGGGAATCATCAAAACACTTCTCCCGCTCTGAGCGGAGCGGAAGGGAGTGTCAGACTTGTACTGACTAAAACCCATCCATGTTTCTTCCTTGCCCTTTGTGTTCCAGGGTCGCGGTATCACTTTCGAACAGTCCCGCAGCCGTAGGTAGTATTGTGTCAAAGGATGATTTTGTCTCGTATTACCTCCTCTGACACACACAATGACGCAGTGATTTGACTGTTATTGAAACGCTATTTTTATCTTTTAAGATCACTCTTTTCAGTATCATCACCGTTTCGTACAATGAATTACAGTAGCAGGACACCAAATGATTTAATTCATTGGACTTAATAATGATACAGGTTCTTCAATTTACAGTATATAGGATGTAAACGGACTCTTAGCATTATGTACATCAAACTAAGTAACTTAACGCAAATAATATTGCTGGGAAAGGACTTTTAGGACTAAATGTAACGCATTTAAAACATTGTGCTGATGGATGGCTTGAAACGTACGTACAGGATTCGTAAAGGTGTCTTAATTTAAAAAAAAATCATTGAAAACATGTATTTAACAAAAAAAACTTGTGAAAAAGTTGGAACTTTGAACCCCAATATCTTCGTAACTAGAAGGTTCCCAGGTATGGTCTAGAGCAAAAAAATGATCGCAATGACGGGAAGAACAAGTGCCCGGCTTCGTTAGGAGTCATTTTGCACCCTTTATACAGTTTTTTCAAAACTTTATTACTGAAGATGCAGATGATAAGAATGGGGATGCAGATACACTCCAAAAGGCAAGGATTAATTATTAATATTGTTCATTAATCTATTCATTTATACAGATAAATAAAATTGGAGTGTCTATTTGTAATATTAAAATAACCGCTTTTTACTAACTGTATGTGGATGGATGCACGGTACATATACCAAAACAACATTTTTTAGTGCCTGTTCGTCTGTTTGTTCCGGTTAAACTCTGAAACTCCGATTTTGAGGGGACTTTCACTGGCTGGTGGATAACTGATCTAACAAGAAGTAACTTAGGCTACTTTTATTTTAGAAGAAAAAAATAGGAACTCACGAAAAAAAATTACAACCAATGATCGCAAACTCTGCGAACTGAACAATAACTTTTTTATTAAATACCACGCGGACGACGTCGCGGGTAACAGCTAGTCTTATAAATAACCGTTCACTTTCGTTTTGCCGACTTCATTGTCAGGACGAGACAGTTCTTCATTGCAGCCTTAATTACAAAAAAAAAACACTCATTTAAATAAGGAGATAGATATTTTAATTCTAGAATAATATGTTACAAAAGTATTCTTAGCTACCAAAAGATGTTCGATGTTCTATATCTAATAAAGAAAATATTATGATTGGTTATGATATAATGAAATTGATGGTGTACATTTCGGCTCTTTTTATTTACATATATTTTTTTGTTTTTATAATCACAATTTTTTTAAGATAAGGAAGGACAGCCATATGTTATAGGTAAAATTAAAGTTTGATAGAATTCTTATTTGACTGCTACGGCTACTATTTACAGGTTTAAATGCCTCCTTGATATTTATAGAAACTCCCAAATAAGAGGATTATTCGCAACATATTATAAATAAAATAATATTATATGTTGGGAATAACCCTATTATTCATTATTCCCAACATATCATAACTGAAATTGCTTTGAAACTAGGTGAAAGCTGAAATATATGGCTTAGTGAAAACTGTTTAAATATTTGAGCTAAATAATATGGCTACCCAAAACCTACTTTATCGCACGCAAGTACATATTTCCATGTCAAAAATCTCCACATAGCGTGATAAAAATATATTTTTCAGAACGAATATACTTCTAAATATTATTATGATGTGAGAATGAATGATGTTTATGAAAAAGTATTTTATTATTTAAATAAAATAAATTACTTCTAGTACTGAATGTTAGTGCGAGAATGTATGTGGTATTACCTTTACGAAAAGAGAGCTCTATTGTTTCTAGTGCAAAGTTGAAAATTGAATGCGATTTGTAAGAAACTTCATCGTTGTAAATCATAGAAGACTTTTTTTTATTCTCGATGGGTTTTCCTATTTGACCAAATTACTTATATGATATTTTCTACAATAATGGCGAGTTTTAGTTTATTTTCTCTGCTTTGTCTAGAGTTTCCTATAAAATATGCCGTGGGATGGGCCGTGGGCTAGTGCGTGGACTTCTTCTTCCTCTGGTTTGGGTTTCGGTACGAATGGGTTGTGGTGAGGATCTGCGTTTAACCTGAAACATTTTTAAAATTGATTAATCCATTCTTGGATTTTCTCAATAGTGGATGCCAATATATGTAGGTCTGCTGGCAGTCACAAATTATTTATATAGTAAAGTTTTTTTGTATAATAAATCACAAAAATAACTTTATGTATTGTTGACTGCCTCGTTAGTCGAGTGGTTGCAAGCGCGACTGTTAAGCATGAGATCCCGGGTTGGATTCCCTGGTCGGACAAAGTGTTATTGGGTTTTTTCCACCAAGACTTTCTCAGTAGCAGCCATGGAGTGTAGATTTGTGCGTGGTTGATGGCAATAGGCTCGTCCCCTATTACTTACATGGGACTTAAAATATAACTGGCGAAATGTGGGTGTAGCAGGAGGTACACCTCTGTTTAATCCTTCGGGGATTACAGGCGTGATGTTATGATGTTATGTTTGTATTGTCAGTGGGTCTCTATTGATGACGATGACAAATTTAGGTATACTTTATGTTTGCAATGTCTTTAGGCCACAATCCGAACCGAACCACAATTTTTTTTAAACATTTTCGGCAGACAAATGCATACCATCTTCAACTGACAATGTAATTCAAACGCGAAAGATCTTTCTAAAACTTGAACATCATTAAAAGCATTTTCAAAAGAATCCGGCCAAAAATACCAAAACATCCTTAATTTGGCCGAATATCCAATAAAGCTCCAATATCCGGATGCGTCAACAAACTGCAAACGTATCCTGATTGATACAATGACGCTTTTTAGTCCAACTATAGCCTAAAGCTAGCCCAAATACCTCCATAATTGATTTTGAGCGTATTTTGGCAAACTGACGCAGGCTATGGAGCCCAGTGAATGATCCTCAGGGATAATAATGTTGATCCCAAATTGCTGACTGGTAGGATTTAGTTTGATTGCTGTCGTGTTGGTACCTATACTGCCTACAAATGCAGGTTATATTGCAATTAAATGACTGCTATCTTTCTCTTTTATTTAAATAATGTTTTATAGTTTCAAGAAACCATGTCAACACCATTGCGGTATATTTTTTATGTTTCAAAAATTTTTACTTATTGTTTTGCGACGTGGACATTCTGCGAACTGGACATTTTGCGAATTGGACATTCTGTGAATTGGACATTTTTTCATCGCTGGACATTTTGCGAATTGGACATTCTGCGCCTAAACGACCAACTATATCAACCTCTCTGCTAAACAAGCATAAATCAGTTATTTTAAAGCGGGGTCATTTGACAAGCTATACACTCCATCTTTCGGAGTCCTTCCAGTTCACTGCGTTTCTTATCTGTTCTTCTTCTTTAATGCGTCTCAATAAATATCAGAGATATTACACTTAGTTGCTACATATATCATCCTGTACACAATGAACCACCCATGACTTTAAAACAATAAAAAATACAAACTTGTAAAGCGTGATGGCCTTAGCGCAGTCGACGTTGTACCACCAATCGCACGCGAACTTGGCCTGGTCAAAGAGCGTGCCGTTGGTGCAAAGAAACGAAGCTCCCTGCTCACCCTCGCGACCATCGTGGCATACGTGATAGGCCTGGAAGAGGAAAAAATATATAGATTATTGGATCGAATATTTTGCTTACCAGTCAATGTCTCGTAACGATGAAAAAGGTGAGGGTCTTTTACAAAGGTACGAGATGTAATTAAACATTAAAAACTGTATGAATAAATTTAGTTATGTTCGCGTCTTGCTAACGGTGCTAGCTAGGATTATCCACCAGCAACTTGCCTTGCAATACAACCTTGTAGGTTCTGAAGTGCCATACTACAAGTACGTGCCCGACCCAGTTCTTGAGAACGGTCATGCCACATTGTATTGGGATCAATCTATCATCACGGACAGGAATATTTTAGCAAATAAACCTGATATTGTGGTGATGGATCGCCGAGAGCGCCGTACTATGATTATTGACATCACCGTCCCTCATGACGAGAATCTCGTGAAAGCTGAGAATGATAAAAAAAATCTTGATTTAGCACACGAGGTTGTCGACATGTGGGATGTGGACTCTGCAATCCTTGTACCGATAGTCGTCACGGTTAATGGATTTATAGCAAAGAGCCTCGACCAACACCTTAGGAGACTCTCATTACGCGGCTGAGTCAAGGGCTTGATTCAGAAAGCAGTACTCCTGGACACGGCACGCATAGTGAGGAGGTTCCTCTCTGGAGCCCTGACCACCGGCAGCCTGGACCTTGTTCCTGATGCCGATGGGACATCTATTTTTTATATTTTTAAATGTTTTTGTAAAGTTTTGTTTTTAAACAATATTTAAAAATGTATAAAATAAGAAGAATGATAAAAATAATTTAATAAAATCTCCTAAATAGTTTTGTAATTGATACGGCAACCATTCCTATTGTACGGACTGTACTTTCTACCATCTAAGTCGAAACACAAGTAAGGCTAGTGATAACTTCATTCTACGCTTAATGGGTCCTGCACACTTTACAGAGAAATCACACTACAAAGAAAAAGTATTTTATATATTTAGAAAGGTTTAATATGTTTTATGAAGTACAAAAGTTTACTTAAACAACTCTAGGAAACGAGCCAAGATTCTGAAGCAATTATTTGGGCAAACACTGTCGAAGCGGACGGCATTTTTTCACGAAAAGCTTTCTTTGGAAAGTTATATTAATTTTAGGAGAATTATAACGTGATTCTTGTAATAACTTGGAATTACCGGCCCCTGAAGCCTTTGAGGTTATTCCGGGCTACTACGACAATATCTCGAAACTTATTCAATTTGGTGAAATTGGACGACCATTACGATTGGATTGGGCGGAAGTAACCATATAATTAAAAGTTTGAAGTTTGAAGTTTGGTTAATCGGGTAAAAATTAGGGGTTTGCTTGGTAAAACAATAATTTACGTAAATATAGGTGAAACTAGTATTCCAATTTTAAAGCTGCGTGTATAAAAAGATTGATTTTGAATATTATTCTCAAATATTACTTAGAATTCTATTTTTTTAAATATAATAGCAATGAAAATGAAAGGGTATACAAATGAAATAAATAAAATAAATAATGAAATAAAGAGCAAACGGAAATGACGTAACTCTAAGTGTGTTCTTGTCATCTAGCTACAGAACCTCTCATCATCTGCTAAGCCTTTTCCCAACTATGTTGGGGTCGGCTTCCAGTATTACCGGATGCAGTTGAATACCAGTATTTTACATGGAGCGACTGCCTATCTGACCTCCATAACCCAGTTAGTACTGGGTAATACGATACCCCTTATTTAGACTGGTTGTCAGACTGTTTTGGGCCACTGCCACTACCTAACGAACTGTAAAAGATCTTCAAATGACAGCCGGGACCAACGGCATAACGTGATTTCCAAGGCACGGAGGAAACTCTGTATGTAATGTGTGGACCCACCCACAGACCAACCTAGGCAAGCACGGCTTAACCTAAAGATCGGCCCGAGCGGCTGTTATTATTTAGCCACGAGCTCTTCAAGCTACGGAACCTCTAAATTTCAATAATAATTACAACTGCGAACGCAACATTTTCGAACCCCATTTTCCCATACTCAAACCAATACACGGACAGATTCTCAATCAACGAAGATCGAAACATCCCAGTACAAGTTAGAAGGTCATGGAATGTTATTGGCGCTACAGCGAACTGAGATACTCAGTGTTGCACACACAGATTGCAGAACCGATTGCTACTGTATCTTGCTTGCATCATAAATCGGACGACAGCATATGGTCTCAATGAGAAAAGTTCAGATGGAATAAAGTGAACATACATTCTTGATCGAATATCTGGTTCGAGTGTGTTGCTTAATACCGTTTTAGTTTTATGTGTTTATGTTGACTCTGTTGCTGTTTTTTTTGCAATAAGATGTTGTTATTACTTTATTATGACTTTCTACTATGACTTTGATATATATATATATTTTTTTTTTTTAATTTTTATATGTCCAATTTTATTACCAAATGTGTTTTAATTTTTTTTTTTAAATGCTACTACAACTTTGTTAGGTTAGTTATCTATTATGCATGTTGTGGTCTCCTGTAAGTGAAGGAGTATACCTACGTGATACTTTTGTTACTGATTATTTATTTCTTGTGTTTGTGTACAGACGCCAGCAGGTCAACCTACCCGAAACTGTCAGATTTTCCCAACCAACCTTGAACCTAATGCTATAGAGATAAAGTTGAAAATCTATTAAAGAAATTTGACAGATTGTAGTAGCTTGATGCGCTGGCGTCTGTACATCTTTTGTTGAAGATCCTAAATAAATAAGTTAAAAAAATGGCTAATACGGTTGGGTTTTTGTTATTAAACAATTATGAAAATGAGATTCTTTTTCGATATTTGAGGTCAAATTAAATTAGCTAGCGAAACTAATTAAACATATTTTGATTTTGGGGTCAACGACTGCATGCAGCATAGTTGTTTGAAGTGTGAGTTTATAAAATCTGTTTTATTTTTAATCTTGCTACCCACGTCTGCAGACTTCTTCAAATACATTATTCTATCACTATACACATAAATATAAATCCTTAATATATAATTATAATCCTATCTAGGTGATGCATTGTTAATATTTTGTGTATTCTGAATAAAAACAAGATACTTATAATCTACATATAAACAATGTTTATCCCAGAATTATTTTAAGCAGACTTTGTCTAAATCTCGGTGACTGTTGAAATTCTCATAAGAATGGCCCACAGGAAACAATGCGTTGACATATTAAACACGCAAATGTATGATGTAAGACCTTTAAGTAAAGGTAGCTGCCAACGAGCTTGGAATCAAGATAGATGTGATATCATTGTTAAATATAACAATGTTAATATTGCAACACGGGATCGTGTGCATTTGAATGACATTGAATGACTGCCTTGTTAGGCGAGTGGTCGCAAGTGCGACTGCTGAACATGAGGTCCTGGGTTCGATTACCCAATCGGGCTAAGTGTTTTATTTTTTATTGCACAACAAATTAAAATATATACACACCAAATTATGTACAACGGCGAGCTTAACCCAGAATTGGGTTTTTTGTGTTTTTGGGTTTTTCCATCAGGTATTTCTCATTAGCAACCCCGGTCTGCAGTCTGTATTTGTGCCCGATTGATGGCACTATTGCCCTCAATTTGCCGGAAATCGAACTCAGAACCTCATACTGGATATATTTTTCTCAAATAATATAGGCACAAAATCGAATCAAATCGAGGAGCTCGTGGCAAAATAATAACTGCCGCTCGGGTCGATCTTCAGATTAAACCGTGCTTGCCTAGGTTGGTCTGTGGATGGGTGACCACCCATTACATACCGAGTTTCCTCCGTGTCTTGAAAGCACGTTAAGTCGTTGGTCCCGGCTGTCATTTGTAAATCTTTGACAGTTATTACAGGTAGTCAGTAGCCCAAAAAGTTTGACAACCACTCTTACCACGGGGTATCATATTACCCAGTAACAAATGGATTGTGGAGGTCAGATAGGCAGTCGCTCCATGTAAAATACTGGTATTCAGCTGCATCCGGTTAGACTGGAAGCCGACCCCAACATAGTTGGGAAAATTCTAGGCAGATAATGATGAATATAAAGGGTGTAAACAGACTCTTAATAAAGCCGGAAGGCACTTGTTCTCCCCGTCATTGCGATATTTTTTTTGTTCTAGACCATACCTGGGAATCTTCTAGTTACGGAGATATTGGGGGTCAAAGTTCCAACTTTTTCACAAGTTTTTTTTTAAATACATGTTTTTAATGTAAGATTTTATTATGAACACATATATTTTAAACACCTCCAGGACCCCTTTACTATTCAATCCATCCATCAGCACAATATTTTGAGTGCGTTACATTGAGTCCTACTGTCAAACGTGATTTGTCAGCCCAAAAAAAAAGTCGTTTCCTAGCACTAATTTTTACGTAAAGGTACTTAGTTTGTTGTTTAGAATGCTTGGTTAACGGCTTCGTGAAGAGTCTGTTTACACCTTGTAGAGACAAATTGAAAAGGAAGATACTCTCTTAGCATATCTCCCTTATTTCTACCCTCTAAGGCAGGGCCATAACAAAAGATGTAAAAGTAAATAAGTTCACCCTAATGTTCATGTCGCTCTACCCTTTCGTGACCCGTTCTTGTTTTTCAATGGTATCCCTATTAATTAGTGAGTATGTTTGACTTGCATGTTCAAATATTTTCTTTGAAATATTTAACTAGGCTTTGTTTTCCACTGAAAATATTTAATCAGTAGCACACATAATATTTTATTCATAGAAGGCTGAGGAACTCGAAGCATTTTTAGAATTATTTATGGCTAACCAAAAAAAATATGACATTATGTAAAGTTGTAGTAAGTAACAGCCGCTCGGATATTCAGGTTAAGCCGCGCTTGCCTAGGTTGGTCCGTGGATGGGTGACAAACCATTACATACCGAGTTTCCTCCGTGCCTCGTTACAGGTAGTCAATGGCCAAAAAATCTTACCAAGGGTATCGTATTGTACCAGTACTAACTGAGTTGTGTGTTAGATAGGCAGTCACTGCATTTAAAATACTGTTATTCAGCAAACGGTTAGATTGGGAGCCAACCCCAATATAGGCGCTGTCAGTTGGGACTGGTCATCTCTTAGCTGTCACGGTTTATTTTAATCAAGTACTTTATTTTTAAATTGTTTATTTACTCTTTTACTCAGGACGCTCTTAATTCGCACGCCTTTTTACATCGTTCTCACATACATGAATAATCTCAACATGAATGTTGTAACAAAGGTTTTGTAACAATTTGTTGATTGAGAAGAGTGTCCATGGAGTTTCTTGCCCATTCTTCTCCATAGAGATCTACGCTTTGAAATGGGCAACTACAGTATTTTCATAAGTTATTATGACTTGTGTCTGTGACTGTAGCTTAGCCTTCTTTGTTTTTCCGACATTCAAAGTGCCTGTAATGGTCTAATTGAAATAAATTCTTTTGAGTTTGCGTTTGAAAGCTTAAGACACACTGTATACAAATCTAAGTAATATCAATATCCAACACACAACACGCACGTAATTCCAAAACTATTGAGAAACAAACACATTCTAAACACTAGTTATAATAAGCTTCTGAAGCGATTCCAAGGCTTTGAGCACTTCCAGCTATTCAAGTGATGGCAGCGACACAGGAGATAGCTTTGTGCTGTCAAGTACTAGATTGACACTCGATTAGTTGAGGCTTTGGTTCATATGATGTGTATTGAGAATAGGTATTGGTATACAGCTGATATTATTCTAATATGATTACATAGTAGAATATTGTCTGTCGCATTGTGAGATTTCAAAATCTATTCAGTTTTATTTTAAAATTGCAAGCAATTATAAAGGGTGTAAAAAGACTCTTAACGTAGCCGAAATGGACTTGTTCTCCCCGTCATTGCGATAATTTTTTTGTCTAGACTATACCTGGGAACCTTCTAGTAACGGAGATATTGGGGGTCAAAGTTCCAACTTTTTCGCAAGTTTTTTTTTTAAAATACATGTTTTTAATGTATTTTTTTTACTTAAGACACCTTAACGACCTCCATACTACTCAATCCATACATCAGCACAATGTTTTGAATGCGTTACATTGATTCCTACCGTAAAACGTGATTTTTCACCCCAAAAACAAATCGTTTCCCAGCAAGTTTTGCGTAAAGTTACTTAGTTTGATGTTCAGAATGCTTTGTTGACGGCTTCGTGAAGTGTCTGCTTACACCCTGTATAATTATTTATGAAAAGTTAGTAATGACAAGATTATCTCCTTTAATGTAATGTGTATCATGGCGTGTCTGTGAAAATAGTTAACTAAAAATACCACATAGAATTTGTCAAACTCTAATAGACTAACTTAAATCTATAATACTCTGACGACAGTAATTTTCCACGAATTTCAAGAGATATTTTAGGCCTAAAATCACAAACCTCCAGTCTCCAGTGTGCAATATTCCTGATAACCTAGTCCATACCATAAATCAGTCGAACTATTATCCGCAGGATTCAGAGCTTCAATCTCTACGTGATCCCATCTATCATTAGATTTAGTGTCATCTAAACGGGGGTTAATATCATATATTCAAGCGCCTCTTCAATAAGCCGGGACAATTCTGACTTTGGCTTCTAACACTGACTTCTGTAAATGCACAATCAGGCTATAATATTCCCACTGCTGGGACACAGGCCTCCTCTCTATTAGAGGGAATTTGACAGTGACTTCTGTCTGATTCACAAAAGATTTTGGCTGTATATGCATTTTCCTAGATGAGTCGACTGTCTGATGGTTGGTACCAGAGGTATGAACTGATCTAGATCTTTCTTTTTTACCCAACTGCGGCGATACCCAAAAGGAGGGTAAAGAAATTCTCGCGAATACCTCTTTCTAAATACAAAGCAGGAATGTGTAATTCTAAAAACCACATGTCGGTGGCCGTCCTCAATTTTGTAGACGCATCAGGATCTCCGGTGGAATACATTTGGAGAAAGCCGAGGGTCTATAGACTTTGTGACAATAAAAGTTAAAGGACTTATTGACACATTATGAATGATATTTAAATTTTTCAGATAGTGTCAGGCAGTCAGCTCAATATTCCCGACATGGTGTGAAAAATAAATTCTTTAATGCGCTTTGTGATCGCCACTCACAGGCACGGAACTGCAACATCGCTTTAATTAATTTACCGAAGAAATATGGGGTCGCAAATGTGAAGTGGATTTTAATTCTCTCTACAAGCTTTTACTAATAAAAAGTGAATTGTAATTATTTTCCCGTGGCAAAGAATGGAATGAAAATGGTAAATTGATAAACTGTATTTATTCTCTTTGTATCCGTGCCAGAATAATGCGATTATCGCTCGGCAATCATAATCAAACTATCATCAATTGTTCCGATACATTGCCTGCAGGCGCCAATTAAGGTTTATTGACTGATGTTCCGAGTGTATTATTTATCATTGTTATGATTTTAGGCAGCGTTAATTTTGGCCTCAATTCATTATTTGTAATTATGTTCTCAGTTACGGATAAAAGTTCCTTAACGGTCATTGTCTTATTCGGTATTCGTCTGAAAGTTTCCCCTCGGGATTTGTTATGGCAACAACAACTTGCTGTGCTTTTGAAAACTGGGAGTTTTGAACTAATTCCTGGAACTGTTATGGATAAACTACTTTCGCAGAAAAATATGGGTGTTTTAGCAATTTCTTGTTTACTGTTGAGTGGATCAAAATGTCCAGATTCTGAAGGCAAATTACATTCTATTAGAGATAAAGATGGTTCGAAAGTTAAAAAAACTGGCCAAGTGCGAGTCGGACTCGCGCACGAAGGGTTCCGTACCATTATCAATACAACATTAGACCGGTTTATGATTTATGACGTATTAAAAAAAATCACTATCTAGTAAGTGATTTTTTTTAATACTTGTCCAAACCAATTTTTGGTGGAAGTTTGCATGGTAATGTACATCATATATTTTTTTGACACACATTTTACAACTTTGGAAGTGTTTCTTGCGCAAACTATTCAGTTTAGAGAAAAAATAATATTAGAAACCTCAATATCATTTTTGAAGACCTATCCATAGATAAACCACAGGTATCGGTTTGATGAAAAAAAAAAAAATTGGATTTCAGTTCTAAGTATGGGGAACCCCCAAAATTTATTGTTTTTTTTTCTATTTTTGTGTGAAAATCTTAATGCGGTTCACAGAATACATCTATTTACCAAGTTTCAACAATATAGTTCTTATAGTTTCGGAAAAAAGTGGCTGTGTCATACGGACGGACAGACAGACAGATATGACGAATCCATAAGGGTTCCGTTTTTTTCCATTTGGCTACGGAACCCTAAAAATGTGAATTGACATTTAACATCAACTACCAAACATCATAATTAATTTGATCGTGTCAAAGTCGTTGTAGGAATAAAACGTTTTGAAAATGATCGTCACTTATCTAAGATCTCTGGATCTTTCTTGGGACAGACTATAATGCAGATTTCGATTTCAACAACATCAGACGCTACAATGCAATATAGTAAACAGTTTTACCGCTCTGGTTCAGGCGATAAATCTTCTGTTCCTCGATAAAATAACACAGTTAAAGTTACCTGGCACCCAGTCTCCACATTGGCATACATGCCAGGTCTAACTGGCACATGATGGCACGAGAAGCTTGTGTCTGGCACGCTGTGGTATATCGGGAAGTCAACTCCTGGCGTGCCGGGAACGTTGCGCAGGTCCTGAGGCTTCTCGTGTTCACGGAGCGGCTTGGGACGGACCACAGCTTGCTCGTAGTGGGTTTCATAAGGGTCATATTGCTGAAACAAATGAACGCAGATAAATATGAGGGAGAAATTGAAGTGAAATAAATAATTAACTTTTTAAATGATAAATAATGTTTATTTTGCAAATAGATTTTATAAACACTTTTACACGTCATTTTTTTCTTTAATAGATGGGCCCTGTGTTTCGTACCTGACTACTCTAAAAAGAAAAAGGCAAAAAAAACTCAGAGGTTATGTCTCTTTGAAGGTCCAGACATAATCTTGGTCAACTCACATGAGCACTATGCCGAATTAGTGTCTGAGATGGTCTTTTGAAGAAAGAACCACTCAGATTTGAGTGGACTTGTCCAGTAAGTGCCAGCATTTGTCAGTTATCGTGTAGCTCGACTTGTAACTGAAGAATTTAACATTCCTTTTTGCGATTGATTTCTATCAGTAATTTCTATTTTTTTTTATTGGGTTTTCCATCTGTAATTTTTCGTTAGGAGCCACGGAGACTGGATTTGCGTCCGGTTGATAGCAATAAGCTCGCCCCCTATTACATGGGACTTAAACATAACTGGCGAAATGTGGGTGTACTATTAGGTATACCTCTGCCTAACCTTCGGGGCTTACAGGCGTGATGTTTAATATGTCTACAGGTTATATTGCCATCTAGTACTAAGCCGGGATATTAGTTACAGGAGTAAATAGTCCCAGTAAACTCCAATCTTGTCTTTTTCTGCAATATCCTTTAAGAACCTAATTTAAGTGTGAAATCACTCACAATTGGAAGCAAACACATTTGTTAGAAGTAAATAACTCTACCTGGGTCTATGTGATGATTACTGAACGCTAATGGACTTTTTTAGATTCGTAGAAATAATATTTAAATATTTTGTTGGTAGTTATGGGCTCAAAACTGCAATAGCTTTACCAAAATCATTGACGTTTCGTCGAATTCAGTAATGAGCTTCGATTTGAAACTATAAAGTGAAGTTTACCTTCAATGACATTTCGTAAAAGTTAGAACTACGTTAGACAACGTTTGATCGAATAACTTTAATCAAAATTAATCAATCTCAAAGTATTAATTTGTATTAAACCAATTACCCACAAGCACTTTTAGGAATTGTCAAAGACTCATTCATTTAGTTAGAAAGTTGAAAGTCGCTACTCTTTCCAAAACTTAGATTCCAACGGAGGAGAAAGATCAAGAAACTCCACGGAAACTCCTCCAAATCAACACTTACCATAAAACACACATCTAGTTACACTTCCTTGTTTCACTTCTCCTTTACGAAAGCACAAGGCTTGACAAAAATGTACATTTCGTCAGTTAAGTTTAAACTCCCATAAAATAGGGGGACATAGATTGCGTATTTCACAATGATTAATTCTTGACATTTTAGCATAATAGTTTAACTTTGGCATTATTACTTTGACATTATTTACTTTGACTTTAATTGACAATTTAATAGACATGTAACTTTAAACTTTAATGTATTTAAATTTTTAATTTAGGGACTAACCACGTTCCGAACTAAATGTTGCATGCCTAGTGCAGAATATGGTGACACTAACAACTTTCCTGTTCTTCAAAAACCTACCTGTATAACTACCCATATTTGCAATAAATAAATTTGAATTTGAATTTGACAGTCTATTGCTATTAACGGGGCACAGATTCAGACTCCGACTGGCAACAGAGGATTTCTTAACGGACATACCCCAAAACCCGACCTGGTATCCGATTCCATTGAACGCACAGAGACATAGTGCGAAAGTGAAGTGTTACTAACATAGTTTTATGGTTTTATTTCCTAACACAATTAGTATTATATCATATGTATTTTAGTCTGTAAGGTATATATATCTATGGGCCAAAGTAGCCTAAAAATAAATATATTATTATGTTGTTGTTGTTGATTCCAGAACCCCATCTTCAGCGGCAGCGCTCGCAACCACTAAACCAAGATCAAGATACTCCCGAGTGCACTGAGGATCGACCACTTTTCAACCTTATTACTTAGAGCATAAGGGCGTCAGTGAACCCGATAGTACAAAATCAAGATACTAAAAAATCCTAGTTACATAGCTCAGGATGAAGTAATACCTCCTATAGCTACTTCATTCGTCAGTTTCTTTTTAGGGTTCCGTACCCAAAGGCTAAAAACGGGACCCTATTACTAAGACTTCGCTTTTTGTCCGCCCGTCTGTCTATCACCAGGCTGTATCTCATGAACCGTGATAGCTAGACAGTTGAAATTTTCACAGATGATGTATTTTTGTTGCCGCTATAACAACAAATACTAAAAACAGAATATAATAAATATTTAAGGGGGCTCCCATACAATAAACGTGATTTTTGCCATTTTTGTCTAATGTTGTATAGATAATGGTACGGAACCCTTCGTGCGCGAGTCCGACTCGCACTTGGCCAGTTTTATTGTTGACATAAAGTACACAGCACACGACTCCATCGTGTGACTGTACTGTTTCACAGTTAATCACTTTAACGACTTCGACTTTATTAGAGTGCACAGTGGCACATTACTTAGAAACAGTGTAAAATGTAACATTTTTTAAACTTAGCTTAATTAAATAGATACTTATAGAAGTAAGAATTGCAAATAAGCTCATGATGTTGAGGGGTATAGAGAACTGGGTGTAAAGTTCTACATCCTCCATAGAAAAGGGAGGATCTCATAGATGGCGCTGTTGTACGCACGACGGCTGATCAAGTTATACAAAACCAATTTATGCGGATCTCTCATTGAACAGAAAATATGTGCAAAGCGAGACCACGTTATACTGGGAAAGTAAAGCTTGATGTGCCGCCTTGTGTACTTTTTGCTCTCTTTTGCTCGTTAGTTTTAGTACTCTTTTTTGAAACGGTGAAGGAAAACATCGTGAGGAAACCGGCATGTCCTAGAACCAAAAAATAGAAGACATGTGACATCTACCAATCCGCACTGGGCCCGCGTGGTAGATTAAAGCCCATTCCCTCTTATAGAGAGGAAGCCTGTGTCCCAGCAGTGGGAACATTTATAATAGGCTAATGATGATGATGATTATGACTCTTTTTTGTGCCGCTACAATGTCAAGAGAAGAACTGTAGTAGGAGCAACAATTCGATAAGAATGCACTTCGTGTGCTCGATAAACTGTTCAAACAACGCTTGTCCGGCAAAACTGTACTGCGACTCACCATAGTTCGAATGCACACATGTGCGACAAACTGAAGCTCGACATGACATCGCGTCACAGGGTATCCTAGTGTGGAGTCCAGGGAATATGTATTAGTCGTCTAGCGCTTAAAGCTCGTTTGTATTTTGTTAATAGCTATTTAATATTGTACTGTTTAATCTAAACTGAATAAATAAATATTTTATATTTATTTATTTAGTTACGTTTGAAGAATTAACGTAACTATTGTCCTTAATTCTTTTCAAGCTGTTGGTCCAGTCAAATCAGTCAGCCAGTGAAATCGTAAAAAATATTTTCATAACATTTGAAATGTAGACTAAAATTATTCAAGTTTCAGACTTATTTGTGTTCCCGTCCAGATGTCAAGTGCGTTTCATAGGATCGAAATTAAAGTTAACTCACCAAGTTACCTACATAGGCAGTCCTTTCGAAGTTATTTTATAGCTATGACTACACTAACATATCATCACGCCAGTATCCCCGAAGGGATAGGCAGCGGTGAATAATAGTACACCGAAATTTCGCCAATTAAGTTTAAGTTCCATGTTATAGGGAAAGAGCTTATTGCCACCAACCGGGCACAAATCCAGACTGCATAGCTGCGACTGAGTAATCCCGGGAAAACCCAATAACACTTGCCTTGATCTGGGAATCCAACCCACACAGTGAACTTTATTCCTGATACAATAAAGTTCATGTTGGTTAACACTCTCATTGACACTTACGCCAAAATCAGATTGAACTTTATTTTCAATCACTAAGGTCGTTGTTTGATTGCTAGGTAAAAACACAGCATGCATAGATAAGTGTATGCTATATTTAGACACGAATCAATGACCGACCCTGACACTTTGATTTTAGGAAATTGAGTTATATCTTCTAAACATAGATTTATTCATTCAACTGTTAGATCGCACGGGATCGGTCAATGTGGCGACACTTGGGGGAGGCCTATGTCCAGCAGTAGACGTCTTTCTGCTGAAATGATGATGATGATGATGATGATAATGATGATGAAGTGTTAGATCACTAGTCAAAATAAGTTCCCAAACAATTTTATAACGTAGTAGCTTTTACCCGCGGCATCGCTCGCACTGTGGTCCAAAATTATCCCACAGGAAGGTTTTTCAGTAAAAGAATTTTCGGTATCGTAACAGTAGTTCCGATAATTACCCCCTACATACAAACATACAATCTTTACTATACTAACATGGTTTAGGAAAAACCGGCCATGTGCGCGTCGGACTCGCCCATGAAGGGTTCCATACCATCATCATAGAGGAGCCTCTTTTTTTTTTTTTTTTTTGTAATATCGGCAACGGAAATACACATTCTGTGTAAATTTCAACTGTCTACCTATAACGGATCATGAGATACAGCCCACTGACAGACAGACAGACGGACAATGGAGCCTTAGTAATAGTATCCCGTTGGTTGCCCTTCGAGTACGAAACCCTAAAGACGAACATTTTATCCGCCTCGGGTAATTCAGGAACAGTCACATGTGTTTACTCTTAGTATAAGTACCCGTTTATAGATTAGAAAGAATTATATTTAGATAACTCGAACCGAGATTTTTCGTTTTTTTTCTTCTGTAGGAAATAATACACTTGACAATTAAACCACTCTTTCATCCACGACTTTTTACAAATCAGCAAGATTAATACCAAGAACAAAAGTCTCATTCTATAAAGCAATAAGTCAAGAGCCTGTTTCAATGGCCGGCCATGACACCGTTACAGTTTTTTACGTACACCTTTCGACATACATGTGTGTTCGTAAGTGTATCGTGATATGTTACATAAGGAGTTTCGGGTTAACTGCTATAGTTATAAAGTTTTGAATAGTTAACTGGTGTTATTGAGGCCGTCAGCGAAAGTTTTTGGTAAATACTTTTCATTATATTTATGATGTGGAGCTCGTGGTTAAACAATAACAGCAACTTGGGTCTGTCTTCTGCTTAAACTGCGCTTGCCTATGTTGTTCCGTTGATGGGTGACCGCCCATTACAGTTTCCTCCGAGCCTCGGAAAGCACGTTAAGCCATTGGTCCCCGTTTTCGTCGTTTTAGGTAGTCAGTGGCCCGTAAGTCTGACCACCAGTCTTACCAATGGGTATCGTTTTACCCAGTACTAACTGGATTGTGGAGGTCAGATAGGCAGTCGCTCCATGTAAAATACTGGTATTCAGCACAATCCCGTAAAACTGGAAGCCGACCCCAACCTAGTTGGGAAAAGGCTATCATCAAAACTAACATAAAAAGAATAATAGGATCATCATCTGCCTAGCCTTTTCCCAACTAGTTATGTTGGGGTGGCTTCCAGTCTAACCGGATGCAGCTGAATCCCAGTATTTTACATGGAGCGACTGCCTATCTGACCTCCACATAATAGCATAATCAGCCTATAATGTTCCCACTGCTGGGTCACACGGCCTCCTCTCTATGGGAGGGAATGGACTATAATCCGGGTTGGTAGATGCCACGTGTCTTAGAATTTTTGATTCTAGGTTTCCCCACGACGTTTCCCTTCACCGTTTTGAGAGCAGTGGTGATGAAATAAATTACACAAAGTAATGCGCCTGCCTGGGTTCGAACCCATGATTTACTCATGTTTGTAAGTCGGGGCCGCCACCACTGGGCCACAACTGCTTTCCTGCTCCTCTCTCTGCTTAAAAAGGATTATAATTTATCCTAACCTAGGTCATGGCAATACCTGCCTAGCATTCAAATCCGTTCAGCCGTTTAAACTAGAAAAAGTAACAGACCGGCTGATAGACTGACACAAGTATTACTTTCGCATTGTATTAGGTACAGACGCCAGCACATCAAGCTACTACAAACTGTGAAATTTCTTTGGTGAAATTTTTTTTGTGAAATTTTGTGGTTCAAGGTTGGTTGGGAAAATCTGACAGTTTCGGGTAGCTTGACCTGCTGGCGTCTGTACTTATAATATAGATTTTGTTATTATTAAAATTATTTTCAACGCAAGAACCGCCAATTGATCAAAATCACGACAGAATCAATTCAAACTCAACATCAATTACCTACATAATACACGATCTTTAAATAAATCATAATCTAAGTAGAACTGCGATAATTTCGCCACAGTTCCGCGCCCGCGCAGACTGGCGAGTGAGAGGGGATCGCACGCATGCGCCGCGCCGTCTTGTCACGGACGCCCGGCATTGCGCAGTAGCACCGAAAGTGCAACCGACTTGCTCGAATGAACTAGGTATTAGTTGGTTGAAGTGTCGTTTTGCTAAAGTTAAAGGCCTAACAGGAAAATGAACTTAAATATATTTATTTAAATGTTCAATTTATAAAGTTTATTTAAAGAGATTGTTTTTCATGCTTTTAAAAAGATTGTATCAGTATACATTCTAAGTCAAATATCATCATTATTCTCCCAATTCCTCCTCTTCCAACCATAAGAGGTTTAGGCCCAATTTGTTTAGGCTCGGCGCACCATGTCTTCTTTTTCCACACTTATCTATTCATCATCATCATCATCATCAGCCTATAATGTTCCCACTGCTGGGACACAGGCCTCCTCTCTATGAGAGGGAACTACTTCTCTATTACTCGTCATTTATTTATACACATGTAGTACAGCATAAGCCATTAACACTAAATCTTCTCATCAGATTTTCTCCCCATACCATCCTTTACGCAGTCCATCCAACGTTTCTTTGGTCTTCTTTTCAAATATTGGTAATGTTATAAATGATTTCAACGAACACAAAACAAGATCAGAAAATTTTTGATACAGACACAATCACGCCACATCGAAAGTCCAACTAAACACCCTGAAAAGAGAAAAAGAAATTTCCTATGTCTATCTATTGATCCTATAATAGAACACCAAACTCACATGTTGCTCCACATAAGCCATAAATACTGTTACTCAATCCTCATAAAACTCATCGCAACTATTTTTCACACGGCCATAACGAATAAGGTCTTGTAAAAGCTACAGTTATCTGATCGCCATATTATTGCCCTTGTACACTAAAATAATAAATAGCCCGACTAAATAGCCCGGCTAAATAGCCCCATTTGTGAAGCAGACATTGTTTTTATTTTTATTACTGAGCTTAATAGTATGTGTACTATGTTAATTAACTGTAATGAAGAGAGTAAAAAGGTTCTTATGTTTTTATGGAGTTTTTTTTTACTTGAAGAAGGGTTAGAAGTTTTTACTGATAAAGAACGGTGGCTTAGGCACTTTTCTTGTCGCCTTGTAATGTTTCTAGACCAGGATAAGTGCTAAAAAATGGGGCATTTTCTAATTTAACCCTAATTATGTAAAGGATCACTCGAATAGGTACTTGAGCTTGGGGTAAATGCCAGGACTGCGGGACTGTTCGAAAGAGAAAGATTGATGAGATGGGTTTTAGTCAGTTCAAGTCTGACACTCCCTTCCGCTCTGCCCAGAGCGGGAGAAGCAAAAAAAAAGCAAAATAAAAGCTTGGGCTAAATGGAAGCTAAAAAATATGTTTTAGCCTCATAGTTTTAATGTGAACTCTTTGGAACTCAGAGCTCTAGAATATGGATAGAGTACTATTTTTATTAAGTACAGTTTGAAGTTAGAAGACGCCTTTCCCAACAGTGAGATGAGGCAGTCTTACAGTTAGAGTAATAGCCGTTTACCGTTTTACCTACATTTTAAGTAACTAACAGATCTGTCTGCCTCCAGGCAATACTTCTCCACCAGTAAATACCGTAAACGCATCGAAAGGATAACGAGTTACGAACGACCCTCTATCTGCTGTGATAATTTTATGAAAATTATTTGACAATTCATGGTAGAAGTCATTGAGAGGCCTAGGTTGAATAGTTAAAGCATTGAGAGGCCTTAGTTGAATAGTTAAAACATTGAGAGGCCTAAGTTGAATAGTTAAAACAAAAGAAAGAAATCTCACATGATGAAATAACTTCTATTATAAAACCATTAGCATACTGCTTCGTTGGTTGAGTGGTCGCAAGAGCGACTGCTGCATGAGGTCCTGGATTAAATTCCCGGGTCAGGCAAAGTGTTATTGGGTTTTTCCATCATGAATTTCTCAGAGGCAGCCACAGAGTCTTTGTGCCCGTTTGATGGTAATAGGTTCGCCCTTATTACATTGGGTAGTAGCGAGCGACGAGTCTATTGCCTTATTTAAACAGTTAACCTTTCAGGGATTACAGGCGTGATGTTGTATCATCATGATTTCAAAACAAAATAACCTGCACCATAATTTAATTAAATCAACCTTAATATTCCTTCCAATTCATAGAGAAAGGTCGCAATATAAGTCTTGAGTACTACAAACAGCCTCTTACTGAGACATTTTGCAATACTCCGAACCCAGCATTTCCTAGGCAACAAATTCTAGTATTAGACAGAAATTACGTCGTAACTGCGACATTCTCGTTTGAGTTATTAAGTCTTGGTACAAGAGTCTAATAAAGATTCTAATAGAAACCTAGAAGCCTTATTTATTATAATATAGTCCTCTAGGTCTAATTAGTTCGCTAGAGGGAAGATTTTTAGACTGAAGAGTAGTGATGTAAATTACTTTAGACTTGTTGTTGCTATCGGGTAAGTTATAGCGATGTAGATTTACGTAGGTTCAAACTCAAAGCATTTATTTCAATTAGACCATAACAGGCACTTTTGACAGTCAGAAAAACAAAAAAAAAACGAAGCTACAGTCACAAACACAAGGCATAAACTTGTGAAAGTACTGTAGTTGCCCATTCCAAAGCGTAGATCTCTATGGAGAAGAATAGGCAAGAAACTCCATGGACACTCTTTGCAATCAAAATATTGTCACAAGATCTTGGTTACATCATTCATGTTGAGATTATACATGTATGTGAGAACGATGTAGAAAGACGATACAATAAGAAAGAGCGTCCAGAGTAAAAGTTTCGAATTTTTATACGTTTATTAATATTCGCAAGATATTTTTAAATAAATAAACTTTGTAATAAATTAATACCTACATAAAGCATTAGACTTGATATAAATAATCAAGCTATATACATATATTAAGGGCGAATTATAACAATGATGGCAGAATCACAGAATGTTCCGAAATACCGTGTATTCAATGTTGAAGAATTTTACCAAGGAAACTGAACATGATTCATCATCTGCCTAGCCTTTTTCCAACTATATTGGGGTCGGCTTCCAGTCTAACCAAATGCCCATCTGACCTCCACAACCCAGTTAGTACTATGGATAGGAAATACAGTATCCCTTGGTAAGACTGGTTGACAGACTTTCAGGCCACTGACTACTTAACGACTATCAAAGATCTACAATTGACAGCCGGGACCAACGGCTTAACGTGCTTTTCGAGACACGGAGGAAACTCGGTATGCAATGGGTGGCCACCCATCCACAGACCAACCTAAGCAAGCGCAGCTTAACCTAAAGGTCGATCCGAGTGGCTATTATTATTTTGCCACGATTTTGATGGCGGTTTAGTTTTGTTGATCGTGTTAAGTTACCATGGTAGAATACATACGCCCTTATTGAATACACGGTATTTTTTAACTTTCTGCGAACTTAAGTGACTGCCAACATCTCGAAAAACAGTCCCTACGCTCTACTTAAAATCTCAAAAATCCAACTTCATAAAGTCACATTAAAACGAAATACACAGATCCAGTACAGCATTATTAAAAAGTATATTAAAGAAATGAAATGAGTAAAAAGAAAAAATATAACAATAATTATAAAAGTGATTTCATTCTCTGACGGCTGCCGTCCCCCAGGACTTGACCGGAGTTCGCTATTTTTTATTACTTACTTATTCAGATATTTTAAAACGTGCTCTCCATCCAACGTTTAATTTCAAACTTGTGAGACTAAGAACTTTCATCTTAAAGATTTTATTACTATGAATTCTAATATCAGATTTTAATCCATTCTTTAGGGTGCCGTAGTTACAAAAGAAGTTTTATTTTTGACCGTCCAATGAAGTTAGTAAGTTTAATTTTAATACATGCTGAAGAAATCTAAAATAATATCTTCGCACTGATAAATACCCAACTATCTACCTTCTATGTATCTCAATTTTTTTTTTTTTTAATTTGCTTTCACCGTTTTATTTTTCATAAATAGTGTAGTTTTAGCTCTCGGGTGATAGGTATACGATCCATGACGTTTCCATGATCATATGTTTCGTTAATACTTCATGTACTTCCTGAATCAAAAAAGACCCTGCAGAACCCGCTTATCAAACATCTTCTGACAGGCTCTCATCGTATTTTGTTCACAGCAACTTTATTAGATTCATGCACAATATAACCTTATTTGTTAGCTACTAAGTTAAAATTCAACTAAATAGAAGATTTTTTTTTAAATCGAAAATTGCTACCAACTTTAATGAAAGTCAGAAAACTAATTTACGTTCGACACTTATACTGAGAATTAGTTATATTGCCTTTCTCTCGAGTGAATAATCACAAATTGATGTTATGAGCAAACCGGAGGACGCTGCTCTATTTTTGATAACGGATTAAATGACACAATACATTTTTAGGGTTCCGTAGCCAAAGGGTAAAACGGGACCCTATTACTAAGACTCCGCTTTCTGTCCGTCTAACCGTCTGTCTGTCTGTCTGTCTGTATGTCTGTTTTTCAGTCTGTCCGTCTGTCACCAGACTGTATCTCATGAACCGTGTTAGCTAGACAGTTGAAATTTTCACAGATCATTTATTTCTGTTGCAGCTATAACAATAAATACTAAAAACAGAATAAAATAGATATTTAAGGGGGGGCTTCCATACAACAAACGTGATTTTTGTGCCGTTTTTGTCTAATGTTGTATAGATAATAGTACGGAACCCTTCGAACGGGAGTCCGACTCGCACTTGGCCAGTTTTTTTACCTTTGTTGTTGCACTGCTGGGCCAACGTCCGTCCATAACCTTTCACTCTTCTATCTCTACGATTTTCCCTGGCCAATCTCTCACAACAACCTCTCAGTCATTACACCAACGTAATAAGCGTCATTACTTAGTTAAAACGTAATAAACCTCTTAAGCTAAAACAAAAAAAAATACCTCACCAACACTGGAAGGTGCGAATTTGCAAAATTACTTCTGAATACCAATTCTTGGACCGGACCGAGTTACAAACAATTTTCACTTTGAGAGGCTTGATCAAAGAAATAAAACTAAAAAACAGGCCTTCCTCAAACTTGCCGACGAAAATGAGAGTAAATTTAACCAACAGTAATTCTCCTTTGAAGGCCTCCTGGGAACTCAGTTGAAAGGAAAATTGCAAAAGTTAGCGTTCCCTTATGAGGGACGAAGTTATAGCAACTAGATATTGTAAGGTCGGTACTGGTCCACCCTTTTATTGTAAGACCTATGCTTTAAACATTCGTAACTAAATTCGCCTTTGAACTATGCAGCTATTTGGAAGTTTGAAATGTTATTACGGTCCCATTTGTATGTTAATATGAAATACACTGTTGATGGTGTTGAAATTAAATTTGTAAAGCCTTTGCCCCCAATTGACTTCGCTTTTGACGCGATAATTTATTAGCAAATCGAAGGATGATCGAGTCAAACTACTGCTAAATAAATACCAAAAAAACTGGCCAAGTGCGAGTTGTACTCGCGCACGAAGGGTTCTGTACCATTATCTATACAACATTAGACAAAAACGGCAAAAAAATCAATTTAAATACTTATTTTATTTTATTATTTTTAAGTTTAATATACAACTAAATATTGTGTGAATATTTCAAGCGTCTACCTATCGCCGTTATTAATATCGGGCAAAAAAAAAACAGCAAAAAAAAAATCAAGTTTTTTGTATGTACCCCCCTTAAATATTTATTTTATTCTGTTTTTAGTATATATTGTTGTAGCTGCAACAGAAATACGTCTTCTGTGAAAATTTCGACTGTCTAGCTATCACGGTTCATGAGATACAGCCTGGTTACAGAAGGACAGATAGACAGACAGACGGACGGACAGCGGAGTCTTATTAATAGGGTCTTGTTTTACCCTTTGGGTACGGAACCCTAAAAAAGAAGCAATTCCCACTTGACACGATATACATAATCACAGATTCAAGTAATTAATTTATCGTTTTCCTCGAAGTAAGTTGTCTTTGTAACCCCATCTTTTTACAGTTCAAGCATTTTAAACGCCCAAAATCAAGAATGGTCAAAATCAAGAAACTGTCCCCTAACTAAAAAATAACAAAATGTCACCCGAAACACAGAAGAGATGGCCGAAAAGCAAACAGAATCCCGGCAGTAAGCCTTCACAAACAGAATCTTCTATTGACTCAACCAGATGTTTGTTCACAAATACTAGGCAATAATATTTGTTTGTAGGACGGCCGTGTGTCGTAATCGCATGTCTTTGGGGACACACGTGTCGCTTTAAGACATTTTGTCCGTTTATAGCTGACTAACTTTTGCCCGCAGCTTCGCTCGAGTTCATTTAGAATTTGACAATCAATTCGGGTTGTACTTTGCTTGTAATTCAATCCTGATTCGAAAGACACGAGGCGCCATTTATGAGAATTATTACGTTATTGTTAATTTCCTCGGGAACAGTACTTTTTTTCGGGATGAAAGGTCTCCTAAGTCGGTTTCTGTATATCTGACAACGTATATGTAAAATTTCAGGAGGGTCGGTTCAGTAGTTTAGGCGTGAAAAGGTAACAAACAAACTTACTTCCGCGTAATATTAAGTAAGGATAAGTATAGTAAGGATTTAGTAGCCCCAAGACAGTTTTAACCAAATATGGGAGTCAGTCTAATTCACAAAAATACGACGATTAATTAATTACTAGAAGCTTATTGATTAAGCATTTTGTATAATAAACTAGCTGTTCCCGCCTCCTTTGTCCGCGTGAAATTATTATTATTATAATAAAAAAATATGATGATATATTTGAATCGGATTTTGTTAATAATTTCAAGGGAATTTTTTTTTCACGGATCCCTTATACTTTATCTAAAGTAAAAGTAAGCTTAAGTTACTCCTTCCTCTGGTAACATCCCGTCAAAATCGGTCAAGTCGTTTCGGAGATTAGCAGGAACAAACAGACAGACAGAAATTTAAAAAAAAATGTTTTTTTTTGTTATATTATTTATAGACAGACACTTCAATTTTATTTATTTGTATAGATACATCAATTTCAATTTACTAGATGAGCTGTTTACTTCCTGTATTCCCGTTGTCCCCGTAGGCTATGTCCCCGTTAAAGGGGACAAAGGAAATTTACTAAAATAATTAAAATTACTTCCAGTTGTTTGCTACTGCTGATCGTAACACCTTTAATAACTTACAATAAATAAACTTAAATATAATCACGTAAGAAGTTAATAACTACCTCTTACGAAATCAATTTCTTAACAAACCTAACAAGCTTTAACGACCTGTATCAACGCGGGAATCAAACCCGCTAACGTTACCGCACATAAAGAAAAAACGACCTTCGTTCTTAAAAAAAAAAACTTTCCCACGCTCACTACATCAACCAATTACCGCACAATACAATGTAAAGGTTATGTCACAAGTATGAAGTACACTTACTTGCAAGTATGCGGCATCAGACACGAGCCCACATAGAAGCGCTCCAGTGAGTGCCCTCAACACTGCCTTGCCCATTTCCCCACACATTTTGACAAAATAAAAACTGACAAATAAAATGAACTGACTGAACGCAAGTGTAGCTGTCACTGGGTAACTAAATGAAGTAAAGTGCATAGGTAGTCGCCCCACTAAAAAGCAGTGGCGGCCGTGGTAGGGTGGAACTTTATGAAACAGTTGAACGACCAAAGAGTTGTCGAATAAACTTGTTTGTATTGCGAATTTGTCTAGCGGTTGTTGTGTGTAACATGTTTGGTTGGAGGTGACATGTTTCAGAAGCAGCTTGAACGAGTATCTGGCTTCATTCTTGCATATTTTAAAAGGACACTGTTCAACAGTCATGATTATCATCATTTTCTTGCCTTTATCCCAATACTAGCTTTTGCCCACGGCTTTGTCCGCGTTAATTTAGATTTTGACAATTCGGGTTATACTTAGCTTGTAATAATATAAACTTAATCATGATTCGCAACCACCCATTACATACCGAGTTTCCTCCGTGCCTCGGATAGCACGTTAAGCCGTTGGTCCCGGCTGTCATTTGAAGATCTTTGACAGTCGTTAGGTAATCAGAGGCCCAACAAAGTCTGACAACCAGTCTTACCAAGGGGTATCGTATTACCCAGTACTAACTGGGTTGTGGAGGTCAGATAGGCAGTCGCTCCATGTAAAATACTGGTATTCAGCTGCATCCGGTTAGACTGGAAGCCGACCCCAACATAGTTGGGAAAAGGCTAGGCAGATGATGAATCATGATTCGCAAGACACGTTGCGCCACCTATTATTATAAGAAAGTTATTGTTTTTTTCCTCGGGAACAGTAATTTTTTTCGGGATGAAAGGTACCCTATGGCTTTTTCTGTACACATGACAGCGTATACGCAAAATTCAGGATGATTGGTTCTGTGGTTTAGCTGTGAAAAGGTAACAAACAAACTTACTTTCGCATTTTGTAATATTATAAAGTAGGATAGGATTAGGATATTTGGGATCGGCGCAGGATGTCTTCTTCTTCCATACTACATCTATTAATTACTCAACTGAACCCGCGATCATGGTGCTTGCAACAGCGTCGAAATATCGGAAGCTCAAAATAATTAACTGTTCATGGAAGATATCCCGTAAGTCACAGTATAAGTTTAGTAGCAAACCGCGAAAGCTTAAAACAGTATTCACTACTCGTCAGTCATCAGCTAAAGTAACCTAACCAAAGGCTAGAAACGAAGGAATTCTGTATTCGACCTGAGGTTGAAATACGATATGAGTTCGATTTGATTTTTAATTTTTAGAATTTTCATTTTAATTTTTAGTTTTTTTTTTTTTTTATTTATTCTTAATTATTGATACTGATTATAATTTTAATTTATTTAAACTTCTGATGGTAATTTCAATGTTAATTTGTATGGATCAAGTTATCTGAAATAAATAATATTTTTATTTATTTATTATTTATAAACTCCTTGAAAATATCTCACACTAATATGTAGCAGCAACATGTAACAGATATGGCGAAAATAACCTCTCAATCTCTTTTATTGAAGAAGCAAATAAATTGTTGTATCTCGATGTCATCAATATTCCTAAAAATATTTTCAATGGAGGAAAATTATATATCGGATGAAAATTAAAATAACAACATATTTAATTATTTAATATGCAAAAAATGAAAAAAATATAGTAGAAATATATATTTCTATCAAATAATATTATATCGTGTTCGCGTGCAATATTTCATGCGTGAAAATGGTTTATTTCAAATAACAGAAATTGAAATAATATTGTCAAACACCAATTTTAATACTCGCCAGGTTAATAAAAACATTGAAACAGTAGTACTAAACAAATACCGATTGTACACGAAGTTACGAGTATGTTTTCAACTTATTGTGTAACCAGTTAACAAAAATAATTGTATAAAAACATGCTCCAATTTAGCTTTTTCAATTAAGATTTTTACTGGCAAGTTGCAATTTGTACTATTGAACACTATCTTTTTTGTATCGAAACTTTTTTAAGAACTAAGCAACTCAACCAATAAAAAAAAGACCCTATAACTCACTTGTGAATAATAACAATGAAAAAATAACAGTTCGATTACAGGTGTCATTATGTGCCTAATTGCGGTGAAATTAGAGCCATTTTATGAGCAAGTGTGTTGAAAAGACTGTAATTTATTTGTTAACTCCATGTACAGAATAATCTTCTCTACTATAACAATGGATTGGAATGAACTGCAAACTGGAATGCTTTGTCATAAAGAATAGCTTATGCATTTAAAGGTATTAGTACTAAAGCTAACCTCAGAGTTGGTCCTTTCTCAACATCAGATAAGGTCCTTTATCGTTAAAAATGAAACTACCCTATCCTTAGTTAATGGACGGCCTAGAAACAGGTGGTAAGATGATCTAGACGTGAATCACCAAGGCTGGTTCGAGGTGGTGCAGGAGAAGAGTACCTGGAAGGATATGGGGCTATTAAAAAAAACTTACTTACCATAAATAAAATCTGAATTCATCATCATCACCGGCCTATAATGTTACCACTGCTGGGACACAGGCCTCCTCTCTATAAGAGGGAATGGGCTATAATCCACCACGCGGGCCCAGTGCGGATTGGTAGATGTCACATGTCTTCGAATTTTTGGTTCTAGGACATGCCGGTTTCCTCACGATGTTTTCCTTGCACCGTTTTTGAGAGCAGTGGTGATGAAATAAATTACACAAAGTAATGCGCCTGCCTGGGTTTGAACCCACGACTTACTGCTCGTAAGTAGGGGTTGCTACCACTGGGCCACCGCTGCTCAAATCTGAATTCACGAGTGACTAATTAAATTACAAAAGACGTATCCATCATCATAAAATTAGGTTCAGAAAATAATATCGGCAGTACGGATATTCAAAACACATAAACCGAATTACGTTGGCGATAAAATCATTCGAATTTTTTCTGACGAGCTGTTGAAAACTGTTGTGCCTATGTACAGTTACAACCACTACTATATGTATGTAGATTCTATTTTTTTTTATTTTCTCCTTATGCCTTGATTGTAATTGTATGCAGTTCCTCATCATTATCATCCACAGCCTGACTTCACTGACTGCTGGTTATATGCTTATAACCAGCAAGTGAAGTCAGGTTCTTTTGCCAACCTCATCTAGGATAAAAGATTCTGACCACTACACCGTACCATACCATGACCGTGTTATGAACGTATCAGGCAAAAAACAAGTTCTCTGTATTGAAAAGTATGAGACTATGCCCACGAGACAATTCACTGAATTGTCTGAATTGTAACTCACTGAATTGTCTGAATTGAATTCAGTCACCGACCAACACAGTCGCGTGCCATGCATGGAGCGTATCGGCACTGGCAAAATATTCTCGCTGACAACAATTAATTGAACACTCTGTTCATGACACGCGACGGTGACGGAACGGTCTAGAGGACATAAGTCTCATACTTTACAATACAAAGAAAATGGGGTTTAACCGCGAATGATGACCGTTCTGACACCGTTATAAACGGGTATGATACGTTAGCACGGCGTGTTATTTTTCTTCCGTGCCTGGTAACTTCATAGTACGGTCGTGGTACGGTCATGGTATGGTAAGGTGTAGTGGGCAGACTCTACTGTTACGAATATTGTATTTTAGACCCTGCAGGCGTGTGTCCCAGCTGTGGGACTGTAATAGACAGATTATGCTACTATTATTGAATAGGCTTTTTACAATGTTCCACGAATAAATCGCTATATTGCTAAAGTGTATATGAGTGCTCGTAACTGTACTACTCTATTCATGAACTCCACTTTGTGGTTGACTTTTTATGCACAAAAAAAAACTTTTATTGGATTAAGAAAAACATTTTTATTCTATCTGTAAAAGCCGTCAATATGAATGGAGTGTCGGTCAAATCTAATGCATGCGATAGCGAGTGTGTCGTATGAATATTGCAATGGTTTTGTTTGATTGTTTGAATGAATTGTATAACAGGCATTGCAGTGACGTAAAGTGTGGTATCGTTTTTCTCGGTTAACATAACTTTACGCCTGTACTCTCGAATGGTTAGACAGTGGTGTATGTACTACAAGTCTACAACCATGTTTCGCCAGTTACGTTAAACATCATAACTTTACAGAAACTGGGTTTTAGAAGGTGTAAAATACTCCAGTTGGACTAAAGGCTGATCCCGCCAGAGTCGGATAAAAGCATGCAAATGATTTATAACAAATCTATGAAAATACATAACATAACATAACATCAAAACATCAAGCCACATTGAACATTTAACAATTCCAATTGCAACCGGTTGATGCCTAACCAAATAATGTGTAGAAAATAGGTCTTTATCAAAGGCTATCGGTAACCTTTGCGCAAGCGTCGATGGAACATAATTCTCGACGACTTGCAAAATATCCTGACAAATACTACTAGTAAAATCCTTTGTAATAACATTGATCAATGTTTTATTGACTTTAAACCGACAATAAGTTAATTAATGTATGTACATGGATACAATCTTTTTGATTGCCACTATAAATACCCCTGATGCTCAACGAAGCTAATCATAAGTCCATATCAGTCGTATTTCCAAGCATTTTATTTGTACAATTCAATAAATATTACAATTAGGGGCTATTTCACGATGTCGGAATAGCCACTACTTCCCGAATAAATTCAAAAATGGAACAGAATATGTATGAAATAATCTGCCAATTAATTTTATTTAACGGGAACTTAATCGCAGGAGGTGAAACAGGTCCCTAATATTAAAAAATAACTAGCTGAGTTTATGTTGAATGATTACAGTGAGAATGTCCAATCAACGATTTTCTGTACAACTGATACCTAGGATTTTAATCCGTATTCACCTATGCCCGAGACCCTTGAGTATATAATAATCCCAGTATAACTATAGGCTGTAAATAGACTCTTCACGTAGCTTTCAACTAAGCGTACATCATACTAAGTAACTTTACGCAAAAATTAGTGCTGGAAAACGACTTTTTTTTTTTGGGTGAAAAATCACGTTTTACTGTAGAACGCAATGTAAGGCGTTCAAAACATTGTGCTGATGGATGGATTGAATAGTACAGGGGTCGTGAAGGTGTCTTAAGTAATAAAAAATCATTAAAAACATGTATTTCAAAAAAAACTTGTGAAAAAGTTGGAACTTTGACCCCCAATATCTCCGTAACTAGAAGGTTCCCAGGTATGGTCTAGAACAAAAAAATGATCGCAATGATGGGGAGATCAAGTGCCTTTCGGCTTCGTTAAGAGTCTGTTTACACCCTTTATAGATGCACAGATCAGGTTAGATGTTTCCTATGGAGCAGAACAGGTAGGAATCTCCATCGTTATATTTTTAACAATATTTGGTTTATAGTGTTAATACTAAATTATGAGGGTATAGCGTAGGCGCGATCTGAGAATCGAACCAAAACTTCACTCTAAGAAATAGCACTGGCGGCCAAAATATCAATGAGGCAGTCAGTAATGCGAAATCTTTATTAAAAAACTGTAATTTCTCTGATTTCATTTATGTAATAAATTGAAGTGCATCCAATAAAAACTTAACAACCATCATAATATATTACGTTAGTTAGCGCATTAGAAAATCATTTGATAACAAACACTTTCAGTTTTCACGGGCCGCTGCGCGTACGCCGGCCGCGGGTTTCCCGACGTTCCGACTTAATTGTTCCTAATGTTTTCATTGTTGTTTATAACTATCTGATAGCTAAAAATATACTTACGTTACATCAGTTAACACACTGTTTATACACCA
Organism: Lycophotia porphyrea; assembly: GCA_950005105.1. Taxonomy (NCBI): domain Eukaryota; kingdom Metazoa; phylum Arthropoda; class Insecta; order Lepidoptera; family Noctuidae; genus Lycophotia; species Lycophotia porphyrea. The sequence goes on from OX465392.1 coordinate 3,455,220, forward strand.
TGCAAATCTAGACATCGAAAAATTATTCAAATATCTAATTTATTTCGAAAAAATATTCGAATATCTAATTATTCTAATAAGAAACATACCTTAAAATACCCGGTGATTACTCCGAATATCACATATCTAAATAATATAATCACTTGTATAGTTATCAGTTGCTTCGGTGAAGGAAAAAAATCGTGCGGAAATCAGCATGCCTGAGAGATATTTCTCGACGGCACGTAAAGCCAAATCAGAGGCTCGTGGGCGGCATAAAAACTCTGACACCAAGTTAGGGACTAACTACACGATTAAGAAAAATAAATAAATAAATGAAATTCATTTGTAATACCAAATATCACGCCTGTATTTGCCGGAAAGGTTAGGCGGTGATGTTTTAAAGTACTCCTTCCTACATTTCGCCAGTTATTTTTTAGTCCCATTTATTAGGGGTCGAGCCTATTGCCGTCAACCGGGTAGGTACTAATACAAACTCCGGGCTACAACTGAGAAGTTCGTAATGGAAAAACCCAATAATACTATGCCCGTTCTGGGAATCGAACCCAAGAACTCATGCTCAGTAGTCACGCTTGTGACCACCAGAACGTTAGTCTATACAAATATGATAAAAAAGAGGCTCAATTTCGCATCTTTTGAAGTGTCTATTCTGAACATCTTTGAAACGTAAAAACTGATCACCAAGTTTTCGTTTCCCTTCCTGGAGTTCAGAATAGAAGATGCGTTTCGCCAGTCTCTCTTCGTGTATTCTAGAGATATGCACACACCACCTTAGCTGACGTCTCATCAAGTAGGCCTCTATGCCAAGGACCTTGGCTTGCCTTAAGACGTTCGTATTTCTAATACGGTCCGACCATCTGATGTTCATGATGTTTCGGAGGCATTTAAGATGGAACTTTTCCAAGGTTCTTATATGTTTACGATAGAGACACCACGTTTCCGACGAGTACAGAAAATTGGGAACAACTATTGCCATGTACACAGAGATAAGTTGGATATGCTAGCCACTTGAGAGCACATGACAGAGCAGCACACCAAAGCTCTCGACAATCTCCCTAGAAAGCCATCGATTGCAGTCGGCTGTGGCCGAAATCGGCTAGATGGCATCATCTTAAAGAGGAAAGATTTGTATTATTGTATGTAGCGAATAAACTTAAAAATTACTGGACCGATTTGAAAAATTCTTTCAGCAATGGATAGCTACATTACCAGCGAGAAACATAGGCTATATTTTATCCCTTTACTCTTACGGGAACGGGAACTACGCGGGTGAAACCGCGTGACGTCCGCTAGTACAGTATAAATAAAAGTCACATGTTATGTAATATTTCCGAAATGGTTCCTCACTCGGCCGTGTAATTCATCCAAAATAATTTCACAAAATTAAACGTGGATGTTTATTACCCTCAAAGGACAGATACAAAAAAATCGCTGAAAGTTAGCTGATATTCTGAAAACACACATTACTTTTATCTCGCTTGAATACATAGTTCCCTTGAGAACGGGTTGGTTAAAATATTACACGGGTTACTTATTTTATGTATTTAATTGGTAGATAATAAACCAGCATGTACTTAACAAGGACATACATTTTTCTTGGCAGTTGGTTGAACAAGCAAATAACGAACGAAAAAACAAATAAAACTGTATAACCATATCACCAAGTAGCCTTTGCATGTACGGTTTTTAGTGAGCCTTTAACCACATAATTAAAAATCTTTTTCTATTTTTGATAGTTGGGAAAAGTCGTCTGCGTCAAATACAAATACTGATGAAGTGATGGTACTACGGATACATTTCATACAAGTGATGTCCTGTAAGCACCTTACACAGAAGGCAGAAAACTCCACAAAAGAGAATTATATTTTGATCAGCCCATTACTGAAGCCAAAAAAACGATTCTGGTTTTAGAACAAATGTGAATTATTATCGTTTTAGGAGTAATTATAAAGTACTAAAATGTATACTTAGTTGTCATAAAACAAACTTCATGCACTTCTGTTCAAAGTCTTTGAACCTTAATCAAGAGTATTCAACCACAAGGGACATAAGTTTTTAACATTAATTTGAAGCTAAAACACAAACTCATGTTAACAAAATCGCTTAGGAATAATTTAGTTTAGTTAAGTACTAAAGTTGTAAAGGGGATCCTATTTACTAAATATCAATTTAGCTTAATATGAACTAAGAGAACATGTGAGCCAGAGGATTTAGTAATTGTGTAAACGCTTATTGCATTTACATTTTATAGTTTCGAACTTAATTTGAGTTTGAATATAGATAAGGAATTATTGGATTTGACGTAAAGTAATTTATATATTAAAAACTTTTATGCTCACAAGCAAATTTTGCAAATGCCATGTGACTATATAAAAGAGTGATGAATATAAATGTTGATGGATCGAGAGGGAGAGGAAGACCAAAGAAAAGATGGATGGATTGTGTGAGGAATGTTACGAAGGAAAAGGAGTAAATGATAGCGTGACGATTGACAGGGGAGAATGGGAGATAAACACGTGTGGCGCTAACCCCAAATAACATGGGACAAAAAGGCCACGAAGATGAAAATAATTTTGTGAGCACAATAGTAACCAAGATATCTGACATATGCGCTGCGGGCTGTTCGAAAGAGATACCGCGGCCCTGGAACACAAAGGGCAAAGAAGGAACATGGACGGGTTTTAGTCAGTAGAAGTCTGACACTCCCTTCCGCTCTGCCCAGAGCGGAAGAAGTCATTTGATGACTTCCCATTCGTAAAAAAAAAAAAAAGGTATCTGACATATTGTAAGCACAAAAGTAACCAAGATATCTGTTATTTTGTAAGCACAAAGGTAACCAAGGTAACTTAGAGCACATTGCTCGCAGAACAAATGACCGATGAGGCCAAAAGGTTCAAGAGAAGCAACCACATACAGGAAGGCACAAGATAGACCGATGACCTGGTGAAGGTCACGGGAATCCGTTGGCTGCCAGCAGTAAGGACCGTTGGTGACTCTTAGAGGAGGCCTTTTTCCAGTAAAGGACGTTTTTCGGCTGATATAGCTATGGTGATAATGATGAGACAAATGATGTGTGAGGGGTGTTATAAAGGGTGTAAACAGACTCTTAACGAAGCCGAAAGGCACTTGTTCTCCCCATCATTGCGATAATTTTTTTGTTCTAGACCATACCTGGAAACCGAAATATTGGGGGTCAAAGTTCCAACTTTTTCACAAGTTTTTTTTTAAATACATGTTTTTAATGTAAGATTTTTACTTTAATCACCTCCAGGATCCCCTTACTATTCAATCCATCCATCAGCACAATGTTTTGAGTGCGTTACATTGAGTCCTATTGAAAAACGTGATTTTTCAGCCCAAAAAAAAAAGTCATTTCCCAGCACAAATTTTTGCGTAAAGTTACTTAGTTTGATGTACATAATGCTTGGTTGACGGCTTCGTGAAGAGTCTGTTTACACCCTGTATATCCAAGGCTGCGGGATTATGATACTTGAATAAATACTGTGTAGTACTAAGCTTTTTGAATTGGTTTGTGTTCCTGATTTAAAAAAGCTTACAAAAATAAAGTGTTCCATAAAAGATCCATTACATAGCAGTCAATGATGTGTTCGTCTTTTTCTAGCGTCAGAAATAACGTTGTTTAAGCCAGTGCGCAATGAGCTGTGGGACTGTTCGAAAGAGATACCGCGGCCCTGGAACACAAAGAGCAAGAAAGAAACATGGATGGTATTAGTCAGTACAAGTCTGACACTCCCATCCGCTCTGCCCTGAGCAAGAGAAATCAAATGATGATTTCACAACCGTATGCATAAGTAGGCAGCATATTGCGCTTCCTAAAACTAATATATTTCAATAGGCTGTAGCCCATTACAATAAAATAACCGGGAAACCTAAAAAGACCTTCCACAAATATTTAAGTATTTTCGTGTGCAAGAAAACCTCGCTCGATTTCCTAATAAATCACCAATAATAAGTTCGAGTCAAAGACCTAAGATAAGTAATTCAGAAACTATCACTATTCCCTTCAAAGAAAGGGACAGAGCTATATATTATGAATATCATTATCTCTGTTGCTCATAACTGCTATAGTTAGTAGTTCGAAATAGGTCCCTATGGGCCAGAATTACTGGTCAGTTGCGAAAGTGTAGATAACTTGCAGCGCGGGCCTTCGGAAACTTGTTCCTAAGTTGCACGTGGAGAAACAATGATCACACTTCCATGTTTACTATTTATTAGTTAAGTTGAGTTTTAATTAGTTCTGATGAGAATTAAACGAGGGGGTACACGTGACATGAATTACAATTTGTGTCTGTGTTCATCTGTTTTGAATGTAGTCAATGTTGTTGCAGAGTATAGCTAATTGAATTCTTATTTGCGAGCTGTTTTGTAATGTCCATTGTGACGTATCTGTCATGTAATTATTTGCTACTTTTTTGCCCCATATCTTTTTATCGTGTTCACTCAGTACCTTGATTTTTATACCCCTAATAGGGGCTTATAGACCTCAGTATCTGGTATAAATTCCACCTTGTTAGGTCCACCCGTTCCTGAGAAAATCGGTGGTGACGCACAGATGGACAGACAGACGGACAGACGGACAAGAGAGTGATCTTATAAGGGTTCCTTTTTTTACCTTTTGAGGTACGGAACCCTAAAAAAAAGACAATATTTGTTATCGTTTATACCGAGTCGCTCTTACGACGAAATGGTGGACTGTAGGCATTATCTTGGTAGGTTAATAAGATCGCTAAATTAATAAAAAATCTTTGAGAAAAACTAAAAGCATATAAGGCCATGTACAGCAATGTATGTCTTTCAAGGCCAAGGCCAATCCCACATTTTCCCACAACGAACTACCGGAAAAATCACCACCGAACCCAGCTTTGTCTCGTTAAAACAATAACACAAAAGGCAAATTAATTACTCTCAACCGTGTGCACCTAATGCGTCCCACTTTGTACGGCTTTAGTCGAGAGGCCGTTGCATAACCTCGTTTTGGTGTTGCCATTACCATTTTAAATAAAATTTATCTATGAAATTCAGGTTAGACGGAAGGGATTGCAAATATCGTTATTCTTATTACGTTATGCAGTAGGCATTTTACATGTTATGCTTAAAGGAAACGGTAAAGACAGACGTAAATGTGGGTCGACAAATTTCATCAGAAAGCAATTTCAGGGAGTATAATGTAAATCACTCTATAGGCAGTAGAGTCAAACTGCTAGGCAGGGACCTAAATGGGGTACCAACTATCAGTTTTCTGTCTTCCAAGTCAGTGTCATTACGGCCACATATATCATCTTCTTCTGAGAGCAGCGGTGGCCCAGTGTTAGCGACCCCGACTAAGGGACAGTAAGTCGTGGGTCCGAACCCAGGCAGGCGCATTACTTTGTGTAATTTAATTCATCACCACTGCTCTTAAAAACGGTGAAGGAAAACATCGTGAGGAAACCGGCATGTCCTAGGTCCAAAAAATCGAAGACATGTGACATCTACCAATCCGCACTGCGACCGCGTGGTGGATTATAGCCCATAGGCCAGGGATGCACAGACCGCGGCCCTCCGGCGATATGCCAGTGGCCCGCCAATAAAAGTATTCCTTGGTACATTTGAAGGAAAAATATTACTGAGGTTTATAAATGAACCAAATGTTAAAACGACAATCTTTTTTGATATTTGGCTCAATTGTAAACCTGCAAAGCGCAATGCAGTGCCACGCTTCAAACTAGTCTATTATTTTTTTAACTACATTTTTGACCATTTTTTTGTTTTCAATTTGTGCTGGTGGCCCGCCATTAGTTCATCATTTGTCCAAGTGGCCGATGGTCTCAATAAGTCTGTGCATCCCTGCCATAGGCTGATGATGATATCATATTCTTAAGTTTAAACTGGCTAGCAAAGAAAAATAAGAACTCTGTTAGCAATAGTAGAATTATAGTTATAAAAGTAAAACACAGTAAAAAGTATGTATTAAGTACAACAACTTCAGTTCAACGTATAACAAATACGCCAGTTTTGTATCTTAAGTCTATCTATATCAGTCATGATGAACAGTCTGAGGATACAGATAGGTATCCTCAGACTATTCATCATAGCTATACATGCACATCCACTGACCAAGTTTGAACAGAACTATCGTTAACAAGAGCCTTTTGAAACAATCTTGTGTTGTTTGCACCGAAGCACTAATTGTTATCATCGGCCAGGCCACAGTATAAAGATAAACAGTAAACTAAATAGGCCCTTTCTGCGAAATCAAACGCGGTGTTAGTGTTGTCAACTACAGTGTTTCTTATATTGCACTAGATACAAAAAAACGCTACCACTTGTCTTGATGCAAGCTCCGACTTCCTCACTAGTAACCTGTTACCCAACTCAAAAGTCATGTTTATTATTTTGTTAGCTTTTGCCCGCGGCTTCGCACGCGTTAGTTTAGGATTTGACAATCAATTCGGATTGTACTCTGCTTGAATTCACTCATGATACTAAAGACACGTGACGCCATCTATGAGCAAAATAACGTTATTGCTGTTTTCCTCGGGAACAGTATTTTTTTTCGGGATGAAAGGTAGCCTATGTCCGTTTCTGTACACTTGACACACCATTTCAGGATGATCGGTTCTGTGGTTTAGGCGTGAAAAGGTAACAAACAAATTTACTTTCGCATTTATAATATTAGTATGGATAAACATAATCTATACCTACTTCTGAAACGTCTTAACGACATGAGAGAGATTCCAAACGCTCACTTTTCACCAATTTCTAGTATTTTACCAGGGAAGATGAAGTAGCGGAACAAACCCAAGAACACATCAGAATCTGTAAACGCTTTGCATTCATGTTTAAGCCGATTCCAAACATTGCTCTTACTTGAAATACTGTATGTTAACACTAATGATCTACTACGACCAGACTGCACTCTCAAGGGTCAAACTAACAGCACATTGAACTCAGGAAGGTGTAACTCAATTGGACGCGTTACATCGCTGGTCGGATCACACGAATGGACCGGCTACGCAACAAACTCTCGCCGTAAAGACCAGAGCATGGACTAACTACTGGAACAACGTAGGTTCACGGAGAGGATAGGTACAGAGATGTAGAGAAGATAGAAGAGACATCATCTGCCTAGCCTTTGCTGAACCATGTTGGGGTTGGCTTCCAGTCTAACAGGATGCAGGTTTACAAGGAGCGACTGTGTATCTGCCCTCGATATCTTAGTGGATAATACGATACCCCTTGGTAGAACAGGTTGTCAGGCTTTTGCTCTAGATAAAAAAGACATAAATACGAGTATGAAGACTGAATTGTGTATTAAGTGCAGAAGTCACCACAATTTTGCGAACTCCACGATGGGTTCGACCTTCAAATACGAGAGCTTGTGCCCAAGATTGGAAAAAAAATCATAATCAGCTTTTTAACATTCAAAATAACAAGATATTTTTTTTTTTTTTTTTTTTTTATTTATTTATAACCAACTTATGCTAACAGTTTACACCACACATATAAGTTATTGGTTGAACATAAAATTAAGTAGAACTACATAAAAATTTAAAGTCAGTTCAAAATCAAAACTGGAATTAAAAACAAAACAAAAATAGTAATAATATTAGAAATAAAACAATATGGTAGCTGTAAGAATAAAAGTAAATAAAACAATTTTAGTAGATAGAATTACAATGCAGAAAATGAAATTACAATAAAAATAAAAATACACTTTGTTTACCCAGAGGAGATAGTACTGGGAGCAGCAGTGGACTCTAGGTATCGAGATGCGGTGTTGAGGAGACTCAGTTCCGTGCTTGCAAAAATATCCATAGATTGGTCATAAATTAAAATGTTATTGATATGGGTAAGGGCAAGAAATAATGGGCTGGTCTTAAGGGTTGTGGTGCTGGTTTGAGGTATTGAAAATAGAGGACGTTGGCGTGGGCGAAGAGTGTGTCTGATAGGTAGTGGAATGTTAAAGGAGACGTATTGTAATAATGGCGTATTGAAAAGTGAACCACGAATTAGGCGAATGACATATTTAATGAGAGCAAGATTTCTTCTGACTTCTAAGCTCTGGTATGTCACCATGCCTAGCACAAATGGCGTTGGGTACATATATGGATAAAACCCATATATTTTTAAGTAGAGGTAGCGGATAAAAGACTTCTGGACCTTCTCAATTATTAGTTTATAGACCTTTTCATGGGGGTTCCAGATTGCACTGTTGGTTTCGAGCAAACTGCGGACGAAAGAGTTGTAAATAAGGGTAATGGCTTGCCGGTTATTAAAAATTTTAGCTTGTCTCAAAACAAAACCTAAGTTTTTGCGGGACTTGTTGCAGGTTTGTATTATATGTTGGTTAAACGTAATGTGCGGGTCAAAGTTAGTACCCAGATCGCGTACGGTAGAAACTCGTTTCAGGGCCTCGCTGTTCAACGTGTAGATATTGAGCATGGGTTGTGTGGCTTTAGAGAAGGTCATGATCGCGCATTTACTAATATTCAGTTTAAGGTTGTTTATAGTGCACCACTTGTGGATGTTGTCTATGTCAAGTTGGAGTGCGGCTGTATCGCTACAATTAGTAATAGGAAGTGCAACTTTGACATCATCGGCATACATCAAAACTGTGGAGTGTTTTACATACTTGGGTAGATCATTAACAACAATAAGAAAAAACAGGGGACCTAGATTAGTACCTTGGCCTACACCAGAAGTGACAGAATAGCATGCCGAATTGGCACTATTAAATGTAACATATTGTTTGCGATCGCATAGGTAGTTTGCGAAGAACTTAAGCGACGTCATAGAGAAACCTGCCAAAGCCAATTTACTTAAAAGTATATCATTATCAACCCGATCAAAAGCCTTCTGGAAATCAAAATAAGCGACATCAATCTGCTTTCTGTCGTCGATATTTTTGGCTATTAATGTAGTTATATTAAGTAAATTAGATGTGGTTGAACGATTTGGAAGAAATCCGTGCTGCTCCTCCGCAAACCACCGTTGCAGTTTGGAATATATTTTTTTGAAAATTACCGCTTCAAACACTTTTCCAAATATGGATAAAACAGCTATTGGCCTGTAATTTTTAATGTCACTTTTTGGGCCGCTTTTGTGTACTGGGATTACTTTAGATGTTTTCCACTCAGTTGGATATATGTTTGACGTAACTGACAAGTTGAAAATATGTTTCAGGGGCGATTTAAAAATTTCACAGCCGTCTTTGACAACGTACTGCGGTATTCCATCTGGGCCTTGTGTAGATTTTGGGGGAAGCCGAGCCATAGCGTTACGGATTTCAAATTCATGAATGCAATCAATATGCACAAGATGGGACAGATTATTAGGAGTCGTATTTGTTGTAGTGATAGCCAGTTCGGGATCTAATGATGGTAAATTAGGTAGGAAAACGCTACTAAAGTATTTCGAAAACGCATCTGCCACTTGCATTGGTGACATGTCTCCGAAGGTAGCCAGCTCGTTATTTTCTCTGTTACTTTTCACAAAGGTCCAGAATGTTTTTGGGTCACGTTTAATATTTGACTGAATGCGGTCAGTGTAGGAAGCATAATCTGCTTCCATGCTTCTCTTTAATAGACGCCTGTAGTATGTAAAGAATGCATAATCTAGTTGGTTGTTATCATTCCGTTTGTAGAGTTTGTGATAATGATTTTTTAAGTTATTTAGTTTAATAGAAGCAGATGTAAACCATTTTGGGTAATTCAGGCGTATACTTTTAATCTTAGTTAGAGGAACGGTTTGGCAAATAATGTCATTAATCAACCCATAAAAGGTGTCAACAGCAGCATTGACATCAACACATGCGTACACTGGCTCCCAGTCTATACCAGCTAGTTCAGAGTATAACACCAGGAAGTCTGCCTTACGAAAGTTACGCTTTCGAGTTGTACAAGTGGTCGAGTCAATTGGATAGTAGGTATTATTTCTGTTCAAACTTGCGAAAGGTGTGTTAATATTGATAGAGATATCTAATGGTTTATGGTGGACTTCAGGCGATACAATGCCGGAACACGCTGAAACTGAGACTCCCGCCACACATGAGTTAACTAATATCAAGTCCAACATTCGGCCAAGATCATTAAAAATTATATTTTCTTGCAATAAATTACATTCAGAAAGAAACAATTCAAATTCATTACGTACGGTTACACTAGCGGAGCAAAGGTTAAAATCTCCTAATACAATTAGAGGCAGCTTGTTAATGTTACACATCATTCTTCTTATACAATTAAAAATAGAATAATATCTAGAATCAGGTACACTAGGAGCTAAATAGACAACACAGCATGCAAACCGTAATCGAGACTTGGTCACTATTGCACATATTATTTCGTCGCACTGTTCAGGCTCACAATCCAAACGTGTGAGTGAGTAGGGCGAACGCGCGGCCAGCAGCACGCCGCCGCCGCCGCGCCCCACTCGGTCACATCGCAGCACGGCGTATTCTTGTGGGAACACCTCAGAGTCAAACACGCTGTCATCGAGCCTAGTCTCAGTTAAGGCTAATAAATTACTTTGGAAAGTGTGTAGTACATTTTTGGTTTCCGAACGTCTTGACTTTAATCCTCGGACGTTTTGGTAGAAAATCATATCTAACTTTTTAGTTTTTCTCACGAAAAAACGATTTATTCCCTTCATCGGATTCAGTCTTTTTCTTCACATTTCGATAGCTGAACCATTCTTGGAGTGATGTATTTGAAGGCCAGTTGTTAGGTGACAAATAAAAGTCGAACAGGTGCATTGGGACTCCTATTATAAAGCAGTTGTGTCTGGAGTGTTCAGGATCAGGTTTTTTTACGGAGAAGATATTGTTCGGGTGTTTTTTGTGAAGGTAGGAACGGATGCTGTCTTCAGATACATCAGGATGAAAATTCCAAGCATGAATGTATTTCACAGGCTCCACGGTTTTTAAATCTATATCAGCGGCACCGGTCGCGTGTATGACAGAACGGCGAGTGCGTGGTTGAGCTTTCCCAGTCGTAAATATTCTAGTATTATACGTGCTTGTGGAGGGCTGCCCGTTGCTTATGAGTGGTTGTGATACGACAGTGTAAGCAGCTGTTGTTGGTGATAAGGGGTGCTGAATCTGCTGAGGCAAAGTTATGGGGTCTGGAACATCCAAGGGTGAGTGATGATAACAATTATTTGGTAGACTAGTTAGTGTGTTTGAAGATTTTTTGAAGACATCATGATTGCCGACTATTTGTTTTTCGATGACATCAATACGCTGTCTTTGAATCATAATCTCACAGCCAAAATCCTTCATTTCTAAATCAACTAAACGCCTCGCATTTTCATCAAATTGTAGTTGCTGAGTGGCTAGTGCGCCAAAAGTGACATCTGAGTTTTCCAGTAGTTTGTCTACGTCAGTTCGAAGGATATTATATTTGTTATCAAGATCGGTTACGGAACATCTTATTTCTGTTATATTTTGAAACATTTTATTTATGGAGGTTTCTTGGGTATGGTATCTAATCTCACTCTCTTCGCGGAATGCACGGAGCTCCATCAGGACAGTTTCAAGAGTGCATTCAGTAAGCGTTGACCCGTTTGGGTGTGCCTTGGGGGAATGAGTACTGGACTGGGTCCCAGGTATCGTAGTTTTTCGCCTCAATGTCACATTAACTGAATCGATATCATTTGTGTCCTGGGATAACATTGGGCTCGCTAGTGTGGCGGAATTTATTGCCTTCGGTCTTTTACAGCAACATTCTTGACATACCCAGCAGGATTTTTGCTTAGTCGTCATAGATTGTGTAAATTGTCGACGAGAAATATTAGCGCACTCCAAGTCATACGAATAATTACAATGAGAACAGACTAAGAATAGGTTATCATCCAGAATCTGTTTACAACCAGCACACATCAGTGCCATTTTGCGGAGAAAGGTAACAGCAATAACTTAAAATCACAAGGAACAGATCATTATTGGTTCAAAATTTAGTAAGTTATGATACCCAATAACCCAATATTTCTTGTTAATCTCAGGTCACATAGTTATTTCACCAAAGTTATTTTAAATAACGTTTATTATTGTACACATGTGAGATTTTCAATGTCATAAATCAACAGTTCGAGCACCAGATTGTTTTTGTTTTTAATTATAAGTGTACAAATTGTTATTATTATTTATTTAAACTAGTAAAAACAATTAAACTAGTTACTTGGATTCAAAAACAATCAGAAAAAAAATACAAAAAGAATAACCGCACTTGGGTCGCGAACTGGGCATCTGTGCACGGTACCGCATTCTCTACGAAATGGGCCACTTATACTTATGAATATCATATTGAAATTTTGGTTCCATTTATTGTCTTTCTCAAAAAGTTCGTTAGGACGCCAACTGTTTGGCAATGATTTGAAAAACCGACGCGCACATTCAATATTTATTCACTTTAAATTTTTACTTAGTTTACTGGTATTATGCTGTAATATAAACGGTAATATAAAGTACTTATGGCTGAATTATTAGGTAATATTAATTTTATTTACTATTTAAGACACTATATTTACACAACATATTGAGTTCAGTATTGTTCATAGTTCACAACTTTAAATTCATTTTATCAAGGTTCACTGTGCGAGTTCGGTGAAGATAACAGTTTCACGGTATATTTACACTATCTAGATAAATATTACACTGCACTTAACACGAAATGAATACTTTTAACATTTTTAAGACTTAATTATACGGAGCGCGTTGTTTACGTGACGGCAACGCCATCTGTCGATATGAAATCTCATAAGATTCACACACAGATTTGCAGATTTGCAGGGACAACTTCTTTGATGCTTTACATAATCTAAAATGTTCAATCTCATGTCCCATCTAGAATGCCTACATCTCTGTCGTATACAGGAACTCGGCAGAACGCTTCTAGATAGAGTAAGTTAGTGAAGGCTATTTCTCTCAGTTTAATAGTTGCTAACAATATCGACCACCGGTCAGGAGCCAAGACTCCGCTATCTCCACTCTTGATAATATTACACGGTATCTCATCTTTCTCCTATAGACGATAAAATGTTAGCGAAAGTTTTGAGTTAAATCACAGTAATAAACGGGCTGGTGTCCGCAACTCCACGTCCAAGCGCGTATTTTGCGTGTGGAAAAAAAAACACTAAACAAAATCACTTAAATAAAAAGAGAACATCGCTGTTTAAAGGACTGTATTAAGGTATAATATTTAGGTTAAAGTTGTGGTGTGAGGTTTTGGTAGGTACATTCTTATTCTTATTCTTATTCTTTATTGCACACAAATTAAAAAATACACATAGCAATGGCATAACTTATGTACAATGGCGAGCTTAACCCAGAATTGGGTACATCGTTTCAAAACTAGATTTGCACTTGGTACATCAATCGGTAGAGCACTTTGGTGGTCGGTTTGGGTGTCGGTTGGCGTAACGAGTGGTCGTCGAAAAACATTGATTTTATTTCATGGAAATTATGTCATTACCACTGCTCTCAGAACGGTGAAGAAAATTCTCGACAGGAATAAAACCGGTATATCCTAGGACCGAAAATTTTGAAGATATGTGACGTCTACCAATCTTCACTGGGCCAGCGTAGTGGATGCCGCCGCTGCCTCTTACAGTGGGTCATCAACTCATCATAGAGTTGATGACCCACTGTAAGAGGCAGCGGCGAAGGTTTTATAAAACTCGATTCCTACCGGCTTCCCTTTGCAAAATGGCACAGTGAGTATTCTAATACACAAATAATATAATCACATTAAAGACATATACTCCGGCTTACCTCTTACCAAAACTGACACTTCGCTGCTGGTATGGGGACACTGACTTATGTGTGAAGTGGGATCATTATTGGTTGATTAGGCATTAATCGGAACACTATCTTTTTTATTTTATTTTTATACGGATGGGAAATCATCAAATGACTTCTCCCGCTCTGGGCAGAGCGGAAGGGAGTGTCAGACTTGTACTGACTAAAACCCATCCATGTTCCTTCCTCGCCCTTTGTGTTCCAGAGCCGCGGTATCTCTTTCGAACAGCCCGCAGCCCTGGCAGGATCGGAACACTATCTTGAAATTACTATCTCGTTGGTCGAGTGGTCGCAATTACGACTGCAGAACATTGGGTCCTGGGTTCGATTCCCGGGTCGGGCAAATGGTCTTTGGATTTTTTTTCAATCAGTAATTTCTGAGTAGCAGCCACGGAGTATGGATTTGTGCCCGGTTGGTATGCAATAGGCTCGCCCTCTATTACATGAGACTTAAAAAAACATCACTTGCAAAATTTGTATGTACTATTAGGTTCACCTTTGCCTAAACCTTCGGGGATTACAGGCGTGGTGTTATTTTAAAAGTAAGTCACAAATTCAACCTACCTTCATGGCAAGCTAAGGCTATATTGGCAAGCGCCAATGGGGAATAAACATAACGCCACGATCGATAACACATTAAATAACTCACTTTCATACACATTACCATACACAGTATCACTTTATATAATCCACATAATCGCTGGCATTCATGCGGTAGTAATTACAATTCACTTTCAATTAAACAATTATAGCGGACGACTTTCCCGCCGTTCTTTTGTTGAAAAACGTTCGCCTGTAACGTTAATTGATACTTACGATGATTGCAAACTGTTGCGTTACATTAATGTCATAATTGTTACACTATATCGATCATCATCATTTCAGCCGAAAGACGTCCACTGCTGGACATAGGCCTTCCCAAGTGTCGCCACATTGACCGGTCCTGTGAGACTCGCATCCAGCGGATCCCCGTAACCTTCACCAGGTCATCGGTTCAACTAGTGGGAGGCCTTCCAACCCAACGTCTTCCGGTTCGCGGTCGCCACTCCAGAACTTTATGGTCCCATCGGCCATCCGTTCTGCGAGCAATGTGCCCTGCCCACTGCCACTATATCGATAGTTCAATTCATTCATACATTTATTGAGGAAAGTAGAATGTAGCTGATGATTATTGGGTTGCTTCGGGTGTCTATTAGTCGCAAGCACTACTGGTCAGCTTATGGTCAGCAGCCCTCGGAAGCCCACAAAAATATGCACATGCAGGAAAAGTATAATATTAGCATACCATACGCCAAATCTATACTTGACACGTATTTCGCCCCTCCACGGGGCATCCTCAGGGGGTGTAGAGTCAACACCTGGGGGGTTACCATGACGTCTTAAAGCAAGAGTAATTCCAGTGTGGGAAAGAGACAGAGCTATACAAGTCGTCTAGCAGCATCTCTTTCTCACACTGGAATTACTCTTGCCCGACCTACTGACCGACCGCTTCTTGGATTCAGGTCTGGATCTTTTTCACGGAATATTTAGCATAACATTCAATAGCACAAGGTGCAAACACCTGCACATCAAGTGTACCCGAAACTGTTCAATTTTCCCAATCAATCTTGAACCTAATACTTTAGCAATAAAGTTGAAAATCTATTCAAGAAATTATTTAATTACATAATTGATGTGCGTCTGTACATACCAAACCTCTTATTTTGAGTGCTGTTTAAAAATTGTACAGTTCCCTCTTTAACATAGAGTGCAACTAAGATCAATGTTCACATAAAGTACCAACAATAACACATACTAAAAGGTTAAACCCACCGCCTGCACTATTAAGGCACATTCCATTAATCTGGTTGCTAAAAACGTTTGACACTTTTATGGTTAGAACTAGCGTCACCATGCTTTTTGCTCCAAAATGGACGGTTCTGAATGTATGCCAACTGCAGTATTACGTAATTGCTCAATGGTTTATGGTGTATGTTATTCTAGACGGGTGTCTCAATGAAAATTATGTTGTATTGTAGATTAAAAGTTTAGTTTTGTGTTGCCAATTGTTATAGATGCGATCTGCAACGTAATTTAGCAGGACGGACAATTTGATATTTATTTTACTAACATTTTTACTAAATACCTATTGTATTGTATAACGGGCTGGTGTCCGCAACTCCACGTCCATTGCGCGTATTTTGCGTGCGTAGAAAATATATATAAATACCTATTAAGTTACAGAAATAAATATGGCGTTGTTTCAAGTTTTCACTTCTGCCGGCACTCCCAGAGTGCAACTCGTTTTTTTTTTGTTATTTGCACCTACTGTGTTTTGTCTCTGTATCACCCAAAGGCAAACTGGTAGATTATGTTTGCCTTTGTTTGCTGTTTTAACTTGTTCATAAAGTTTTGATCAAATAAATCAATGATATAAAATTGAAGATCTAAACAAACTTCGTTTCGAGTACGCCTGTTACAGGGGTTTTTCTTCAGATGCATTTATTTATTTATTTAAATTTTATGCACAAGTATAAAAAAAACACTGTACAAAGGCGGACTTAATGCCTTGAGTATTTTCTAGCAGACTACCTTAGAGTAAACATCCGTTTCGAGTTTCGTTCATAAAACATAGTAGGTGGGTGGTACATGGTAGGTGTAGTACAATTCTACGTAGGAATCTAATTTATACAAAATCATTAGTCAATGGAAAACCTTTAATTGTTTCCTTTATTCCATCTTACATGACTCAATTTAATACGACGTAAGTAAGTCGGACGCCAAACCGTAGCACCTAACTATATGACAAGTTCCCAAGTTCCGAACTATCAGGGAAGCGGTCGTCAAACACCATCTTAAGTCAATCAAAGTCAAGTCAGTCAATCTTGGGGTAAACCCTAGTTTATATTCTAATTTACATCATACTGATAACCCTTGTCTTTATTATGATTTTAACTTTATTCGATATTAATTTTAGCAGTCAGAAAGAACGTGCCGTGTGTCGTGTCGTGTGTATGTCGTGTGTCGTTACGTGGCTCGCCCCTTATTACATGGGAGTTAGACATAACTGGCGAAATGTGGGTGTACTATTAGGTACATTTCTACCTAACCCTTCGGGGTTTGCAGGCGTGGTGAAAGAAAAACGTGTAGTGATAGGGTTCACTAATTATTTACGAAATCAAACTCACGCAAAGGGAATCAAAGGAGAACAGTGTGTTTATTATTTAAACAGAATAGTTATATGTAACCCCGCAAATGTTGTTCTGCCATATGAATTATGATGTGAAAAATACTTTACGACCTATTGTAATACCTACCAAATAGACATAAAAAAAATCATAAAAATCGAGCCGTTTCGGAAGAGCGCGACCACAAACACTGCTGTGACATGAAATTTTTATATATATAGATAGGAATAACAGAAAAGAGGTACATACAAAAGGATATCTACAAAGAGGTTGGTACCAACTATAAAAAAGGTTTATGTTAGTGTAGAGGACCTGAGAATCGCCACAAAAGCAATCGACACATCTAAGTGCCGCGCAAGAGCTCTGCTATAATATGTATTATATTTATATTGATAATTATCTTATTTTTGATTTTATTTTATTTTGTTTTGTATGATATTGTTATTTATTTGTATTGTATTATTATTTGTTAGTTTTATTTGTATTTGTTTGTATTATTATTGACACTGATAGCTGTTGAACTCGCTCGCGGCGGTGTAGCCTGCGCTTCAATCTACTGATCGAGCTCAGTCATTGGTGAAATCTCTGACAAGGATAATACTTACAGTGGGATAATGTGGTATCTACCTACTTCCAACTCTTTAGTATCGTAGTTTATCACAATTTATTTTTCTTCGCTATGAAGAAAATGGCTGCAGGGAAAACGTGCAGTGGAAAAATAATTAAGATCTTAATTTGTAAAATTTTACATCGCTAACATTAATTCTTAACCATTTCACCTTTGCTTTGTATTATTTTAAGAATTCATTAGATATATGGTTTGGTTTTTTTAGGATCCATATACTTCTTCTTCTCTTTATTTGTTAATGTATCGTTACAAAATATAAATGGTAGTTTTTAAATAGTTTCTTTATAGTATTCAGGGTAAGATATATGAGTATTAATCAGTGGTACCGAAGAAAGAGACCGCCTCATCGAAGGCGTCGCTATCTACGGACGCTTCAGAACCACCAACGGCGACGAAAAACCGATGCCACACGGGGTCCCTCAGGGCTCTATCCTGGGTCCAACCATCTTTAACCTGTACGTACACGATGTTTGGGACCAACGGGACCGTATCCGCGGACTCAAGCTCTCTCAATACGCAGATGACCTGTGCATCCTTAACAGATCTCCCGACCCAAACTACGCGACACAGCGCACGGGCTGGGCCATCGACACCGTTATCGACTACTACCGTCGCTGGGGGCTAAAATGCAATGTAGACAAAACGGAATGTGCTATGTTCACTCATAAGAGAAATTACCGCAGAACCATTCGCATCAAAGACGAGGTAATCGAATATCAAAACAGCATAAAATATCTGGGCGTATACTTAGACAAGACCATGTCCATGGGCAAACAGACGGATTACGTCGTGCAGAAGGCGCGACAAGCACGCGGCGCGCTTGCCCCTATCATAGGTTGGCACGCCAAGACAGATATAATTGTGAAACTTGCTGTCATTCAGGCCTGCCTTCTTCCTATATTGGATTATGGCGTTGTACAACTACTCTCACGTTACAGTAAGAGCAACATACAAAAAATTGAACGCCAATATCGAATGGCTCTCAAGACCAGCGGACAATTCCCAAGACGCCTAGAAAACTCTTTACTCTGGGATATGCTCGATTGGGATCCATGGCACCTCCGTGCACAAGATTTGAACGAGGACATGCTGCGTCGACTCCGCGAAATGCACATCGAGGATCAAGAGACCCCTGGTGACGCCTACCTCGGATACGGACAGCACAACCCCCTCCTCACTAATATTAGACTAGGTGAAATCGACTATGTATCAAGAAAAGATAGGAGTCGGTTGCTCAGCAAGCGAACGACCGCTCCACGTCCCCATAGATTGTAATTAGCTGTAAGTAGGATAGGTCAATATAGAACTACATTATAAATTTATATAAATTGATACTGTACATACTAATAAGCTCACAGCACACACTACACGACACTTATATAGATCTCTTACAGACAAACATAAGTAGACTGTAAGTAGCTGACACACCCACAGGCCGAATACACCACCGACCTGTGGACATAATGTAACATAAATGAACTAGGGAAAAAATAAAACATATTCTATTCTATTCTAATCAATGGTAATTGTAGGATGGCCTATCATGAGACTTTTAGTAAATAATACTGTAGCTGAGCCCCGTTGGTCTAGTGCTCGCAAAGGGGACTACTGAACATGAGGTCCTGGGTCGGGTGGTCAAAGTGATGTTGGGTTTTCCTTCAGGTAATTCTCAGTAGCAGCCACGGAACTTGTGTTTGCGTCCGGTTGATGGCAATAGGCTCGCCCCCTATTATATGAGACTTAAAATTACTATTAAGTACACCTCTGTTAACCCTTCGGTGATTACAGGCGAAAACAAATTCAGGGTCTTGTGTATAATAACATACACATGATCCTGAATGTTACTGTAGAAATGCAATTAGCGCAAATCAGAAACACTTTAGAAAACATCACACTAATAATCACTGAAAAAAAAATATGCACCCTTAAAACATTTTATTACACTTGAAAGAGAAAAGCGGAAAACCGTAAAGAACATTAATTTATATCCGCACACAATATAAAATAAGCAAGTAAACGCTTGAGGAGTTTCGGCCGTGTGTGGCAATGCTTAAAATGCGTGAACCACGCTTACTTACGTTCCCCGTTTAATAAAAGTCGTCTTACACCGAGCCATATGTTCTGAGCCTAATATTGAACAAGCAATGTTTACCTAGGGGAATACGTAATGAATACACGCGTTCAGAATTTGTCACCAACTACACCGTATTACACTATTAGTTCGTCATGTCATGGATGGCGTGGTGTTATTTGAAAATCTCTTAATTTACGGATCAAGAATTTTCTAAATAATAACAGCCGGCGGTTGCCAAGGTCGGTTCGTAGGTAGGTGACCATCATACCGAGTTCCCTCTGTGCCTCGGAAAGCACGCTAAGCCGCTGGTCCCGGCTGTCATTCGAAGATCTTTGAATCAGTCCTTACGAGTTGTCAAAGCTCGAAAGTCTGATAACCAGTCTTACCAACGGGTATCGGGTACCCAGTAACTAGGTCTAGGAGGTCAGATGCGCAATCGTTCCCTGTAAAATACTGGTATTTCAGCTGCATCTAGTTAGACTGGAAGCCGACCAAATCTGACGTCAATCTGGTATTATTTGAAAATGATTACATTAAAATTAGGTCGACGATAAGTGAAATTGGTTTATTATGATCGTTATACTAAATTTTCTTTTTTTTGGTGCTGTTTGTTATATTTATATTAATTCGCGTGTCTTAGAAATGGGAACTTAAAGGGTGAACATGTATGTATAGTTTAATTTTGCAGTAATCAATAAGTCTCATTTTTCGTAAATATCATAGCCAACACATATCAACATTCATGCGACACTCCCAAGCCCGAACCTAGCGCTAAACGTATCTAATAATCTACGTCCGATATTGCTTTTTATGTGTACATGAACTTAATAGTAATCATACATGTCATGTGGAGGCCTTGGGTGGAAGGGAAAGGATTTTATGTACATAGCTATACATAGACTGTAGTTGTTGTGTGGTCTACAGCTTAGAATAAATATATACGTATATAAACTCACACCTTTTTCCTATAGGGGTAGGCAGAAATTTCAGAATGCGACTGTTAAGATCCTAACATACTCCTATAGCCTCGTCCACGATCATACATCTGGTCATACACGCACGCTGGCTGCGAGTACTACGCATCTGACCTTCCTGAAGAACCTCACCAATATTGTTAGTATAATATGTCTTTCAGGACGGCCCCTCTCGGCGTTGCCACTCACATCACCTTTTTTGTCGCTTTTCACTAATTCCCTCGACAAGATCAAACCATCCAAACATACTCTTTTGAATTTATGGCACAACGATAGTTTATAACCTGAATTAACACATAGGGTACTTTTATTACGGTACTACAATCCCTTGGGACAATTATGGCTAGTACGAAATGCTTTCTAAGTGATTGTGACGGGTCTAGTCCCACAGGTTGGAAAATAAATTCAGAATGGCGTAATAATTTATACTTTGGACTCACTTATAACACCTTAAAGACAAGACGCAACATCTTGTCTTTGACTTTTTCTAACTAGGTCAACTCACAGCTGCTTACAAAACTTTGTACATACTTTAAACCATCTTAGCACATACTTTGACTCCGCAAAAACCCCCCCATATACATACTCCCTGAAACATACATAATTACCTTCATTAAGATGGATGGGGGACCAAAATTATATACCAATTAGATGCTCATCACAAGAGCCAATTGAATAACCTCCAATCAGCCATCACGCCATAAAATGAAGCGAAGCCGCGGGCACCTAGTTTGCATAATAATTATATATTAGGTACTAGCTTCCCACCCCTGCTTTGCGCGGGTGCCATCGTCTGATGTGAGGACACGTCAATATAAACACGGAGATCTTATACTAAATCTAAGATAAATATTAATTATACCCAAAAATCCTTCAGTCAAGTAAGAGAGGAGAGATTCTTGGACCTTGTTTACAACATTTAACTAAATACATTTAAATTATTACCATTGGCAATATTGTGCTAAAATAATGTATTATAACTTGGCAACACTGCCACGCTCTTAACTTTTTGAAACATACCTCTTTTCCCATGAAAAACCACGGGAAAAACCATTGTGGAATTTAAAAGAATTAGATGTATACCTTTTATATTACCTATAAGTAACTTTCCGCAATCAATGCTCTAAATTATAATGAAAACTATATCAAAATCCATTGCCCAATATAGGCGAACTAAGCACACATACGGACGAACATTAAAAGCAACTTTGATCCATACTACATTATTATCATTATACAGGGTTTAAAATTCAACAGGGTGATACAACAAATGCATTGGTATTATGAGATAAGAGTTTTGGCGAATTTGTATTCAAACAGGGTGTTCACTAAGGGTGGTGGGACTGCAAAGGGCTGGTACACGCGTGATATATGCTAATAAGCCGGCCATTTTTAAACCCTTTCGTAAAGATTCATTGCGAGTGTTCTTTTGGTCATGTTTTTAGGTAGAAAGGTCGGTTTTAGCAGTAATTTGAATGTTAGCCTGCACGTTATTTTAATTATCTAATGTAATCATCCACTTTTATTAGACTAGCACTCTGCCCGCGACTTCATCCACAAAAATTTGGGGTAGCTCGATTAATTTGCATGATATAAATATAATACATATATAGCCTATGTTACGTCCTGATAATTCAGTTTTTATTGGTGAAAAAATGGTTAAAATCAGTCCAGTAGTTTCGGAGCTTATTTGGTACAAACAAAGGAACAAAAAAATCTTTGAATAATTTAAAAATACTATTTTCCCTGGTTTTTGCGACATTTTTCATTGATGCTCCACTACTATTGGTCGTTGCGTGATGTTATATAGCCTAGCCTTTCTCGATAAATGAGCTAACAAACACTAAAAGATTTTTTCAATTCGAACCAGTAGTTCCTGAGATTAGCGCATTATACCAAACAAACTCTTCAGCTTTATAATATTAAGTATAAATAGTATAATTAATCCGAAAGTACCGGCTGAGCGGATTTTGATGAATTACCACGAGGACAAACTAGACCATAACCTGGGTTAGAACACATGAGTAGTGGGATAATTTGTGACATCCACTCGGACGAAGCCGCAGACAAAACTTAGTAATGCAATTAAATCATTTTAAAAACTTAAAATTAACCAATCACAGCCAACGTTTGGATATGCCTGATCCTTACACAATATCACAGGAGTAATCACGAATGCCTAGATTCCCGATCACCCCATTGAAACAAATTGGATGACAGCTATGTCCCGTGGTTCCGTCCCTTTATCGAAGAAAATCGAAAGGTTAACTTTGTCAATGATAAAATATATCTGATGGCGCCTGAGGGAATTATGATATTATTGATCAGAGTATTCGTTGATAATTTATAAGGCCGCCATCTAAAACGTTACTTGACTTGACGTTACTTACGTTAAGTTAGAGGCCAACCAACTTGACATCCGCCGAATTTCATGATTTTTTGACCATGAAGCTTATAGCCCCTCTTACCCCTTGTCACAAAATGTCACACTTCGTCGACCCCCTTCCCCTCCCCCCATAACGTGTGACGTAATTTATGGATGGCCCTTTATCGTTACTTTGGTCGAACGTTGTCACTTAACTATCAGACTACAAATGCAAAATACAGACGGGAACATATCTAAAGGCCTGTTTCACGATGTCCAAATAACCACTAATTAATTACTGAATAAATTTAAAAATGGAACAGAATTTTGCATGAAATTATCTACCAAGTAAGTTAACGGGAACTTGATCGAAGGTGGTTGAACAGGCCCTAAGCTTAAGCAAGTTCTAGCGCGTATATTATCGATACAGGTCTTTCAATATTTAACCGATAACGCAAAAAACGCGCTTTGGACGAGGAGTTGCGGACACCAGCCCGTTATTCAATACAACCGATAGAACTGAACCCGAAGCCTTAGCATTATGTTTGACGTATTTCGTAACATAAATGCGTCAATTTTTTAATCGAAAATATAGTTAATTATCCTGCAGCATTTTAGTTAATTTTTTTGCAACAAGCACAACCAGTATCATCATGGGTATGAATAATCTCTTAAAATTATGAAAATATTATATTTAAAACGAGGATCGACGTGTTTACACAACAACGTTTGCACCGCGCGCTCGTGGCAGAGCCTCGAAGCTCCAATCAGCAAAATGTATAAGGGTCAACTCACACCGAAAGAGCGGGTAAGGGCAGCGAAGCGGAGCGCAGTTTCAGTGTCATATGAATTTTAACTTTATTTTCATTACTTTAATACTTATTATTGCATGAGAAACTCGAACGAGTCGCGCGGATACCCGCGGCGCCGCGGGAATTCCGGCGAATTCCATAAACGAAGCCGTGCGACTGCTCGAGAAGTCGCAGGAAGTCCCAAGAATGCTCGAGCAGTCGCGAGCGGCCGCTCTCCGCATGCGTCTGTTAAACACAAGTTTCCTCGAGTTTTGTTAAAAGTGAACTGCGCATAGGAGACCTGTGAATTCATCGCGCGCCTTCTCTACAGAGCGGGTCACTGCGCTTCGCTGCCCTTCGCCGCTCTTTCGGTGTGAGTTGATCCCCCCCCCCCCGTTCTAGAGTTGTCATTATTAATATTGTTCCATATTAAGGTGGAAGCGTACGGGTAGGCGGTAGCCCACGAAATTCCAATTTTCTTACGTTTTTTGCAATTTGCAGGTCAGGTTGTATGTTGATGGAAAATGACTGATACCGGAAATTATATATACCTATTAGGTCGGTTCAAGAGCCATAGCGTACGGGTAGCTCGCGAAATTTAAATACACACGTGTTACTGGCGCGACTCATTTTTCGTCAACATACAACCTGACCTGCAAATTGCAAAAAAACGTAAGAAATTTTAAATTTTGCGGGCTACCCGTCCGCTTCCACATTAATGATGGCTCTTGAACCGTCCTAATAGGTATACATTATTTCCGGTATCAGTCTTCCCTCTTTTCCTGAATAGAACAGATTTATTACTTGTAGGAAAACTCCAGAGAGTGTTATTTTAAACCGTAAAAATAAAGAAAATGGAGCGCTTTTAGAGCACACTAGGAAGTCCTGTGTCGTGGGGTGCAATTATACTTACAAATAACAGACATAAACATTACCGTTCGGAACCAGATTACAATGTAGGTCATACGAGTATTTGTTTTGTGTTGATTTGTTTAGTTCTTCAGCAATGTCAGAAAAAAACATTTGAAACAGTAATTGAGGGATATCATCATCATCATTATTTCAGCGGAAAGACGTCCACTACTCGACATAGGCCACCCCCAAGTGTCGCCACATTGACCGGTCCCGTGCGACTCGTATCCAGTGGATCCCCGCAACCTTCATCGGGTCATCGACCTAATGGGTGGTCTTCCAACGCAACGTCTTCCAGTTCGCGATCGCCACTCCAGAACTTTTCGCCCCATAGGCCATCCGTTCTGCAAGTAATATGCCCTGCCCACTACCACTTAAGTTTGGCAATTCTTCGAGCTACGTCGGTAACCTTGGTTCTCTTGCGGATGTCCTCATTTTTTATTTGATCACGCAAGGAAACTCCGAGCATAACCCTCTCCATTGCCCTTTGGGTGACTTTAAGCTTTCTGATGAGGCCCATTGTGAGCGACCACGTTTCGGTCCCGTATGTAATCACTGGCAACGCACACTGCTAAACTTTCGTCTTGAGACACTGCTTGAGGGATAATGTGACAAGAACATAAATAAGGTTTAATAGAAATCAGCGATAACACATGATGGCCAAGGCAAAAATAAAAAAAAGCAAAAAAAAAAAGCGAAAAAGCGATTGTTATTTGCCTAGTTGCCAAACCTTGATAAATGCCAACCGCACATCGCAGCTATTAAAGCTATTTATCTTGGATACAAGTGGCTAAATGTTATTATTTAGCCACGAGCTCCTTGTGAAGGCA
The DNA here is from genome assembly GCA_950005105.1 of Lycophotia porphyrea. Taxonomy (NCBI): domain Eukaryota; kingdom Metazoa; phylum Arthropoda; class Insecta; order Lepidoptera; family Noctuidae; genus Lycophotia; species Lycophotia porphyrea. The sequence continues at coordinate 3,480,756 of OX465392.1, forward strand.
GCCGGACGGGTCAATCGGCGCTTGCCAAGGTTGGTCCGTGGATGGGTGACCACCTTACATACCGAGTTTCCTCCGTGCCTCGGAAAGCACGTTAAGCTGTTATTCTCGGCTATCATTTGTAGATCTTTGACAGTCATTTCAGGTAGTTAGTGGACCGAAAGTCTGACAAATAGTCTTAGCAAGGGGTACTGTATTACTTTGTAGGTACTAACTAGTTTGTGGAGGTCAGACAGGCAGTCGCTCCATGTAAAATACTGGTATTTAACTGCACCCAATAAGACCGGAAGCCGACCCCAATTTTGGGAAAAGGCTAGGCAGATGATATCCTGGATACCATTGACTGATTTTCCAAGTAATTACAACCAAAAATATCATAATTTTGGAACAAAATAGAATTTTTGTATTTATATAAAGTGACATTTACGCTTTCTTAGCGTAATTTTTTAAATGTTTTTTTTTTTTGTTTATATATTGTTTTATATTTAAAAATGTAATGTTTATATTATTTCCTTTATTCATTCAAATACATATTGTATAAAGGAAATAATAATAATCATTTTATTGTGAGACAACTAAAGCCCTTACATAAAGGGTGTAAACATACTCTTAACAAAGCCGAAAGGCACTTGTTTTCCCCATCATTGCGATATTTTTTTTGTTCTAGACCATACCTGGGAACCTTCTAGTTTCGGAGATATTGGGGGTCAAAGTTCCAACTTTTTTACAAGTTTTTTTTTTAAATACATGTTTTTAATGTACCATTTTTAAACACCTCCAGGACCCCCTTACTATTCAATCCATCCACCAGCACAATGTTTTGAGTGCGTTACATTAAAGTAAAACGTGATTTCATTCAGCCCAAAAAAAAAGTCGTTTCCCAGCACTAATTTTTGCGTAAAGTTACTTAGTTTGATGTATATAATGCTTGGTTGACGGCCTCGTGAAGAGTCTGTTTACACCCTGTAGAATACTCAAAATAATCTTATACTATAATAAACTAATACATATTAAAAACCTTATAAAACTATGACTATACTGTATTAATAGAATGCTTCTGATAATATCCATAGGTGTTTTTATTTTTAGACCGTAATACCTGTTAAGTGCATAAAGCAGTTCTCAGCCATCGTACAAACATTGGGACTAGGTGTCATTGCTAGCGTCGATAAGGGCCTGCGTAGACGAGGGACTTTTATCCGCCGGATAGAAATTTCCGTTCGTGTTCATTGGTTGCTGGGTGGTTTTTTCATCTATTGGTTGACGTCCATTGGTTGTTGCAAATTGCTAGCGGACAAAATATTGTCCCTCGTTTGCGCAGGCTAAAAGGATTATTCAAATACTTAAGAAAGAACATCTATACTGTCGTATATTATTTAGATGTGTATGCGTGATTTTTATGACATGAGGGTTCGGGACTTATGTGGTATATCATTTTACTTTGCTAGCGAATTTCAATATTATACTACTTCTTTTTTGATAAATCGTTGAATCCTTTCTATAGCGGCGTATACAGCCAGGCTGAAAACATGGCCGGTACAGATTGAATGCGGAATGTGTCACCCTTGGACACACAGTTTTGGCTCAGCTTAGGAGAGGACTTTATGTTTACAGCTCAAACTCAAACTCAAAAGCATTTATTTCAATTAGATCATTACAGGCACTTTTGAATGACAGAAAAACAAAGAAGGCTAAGCTACAGTCACAGACACAAGGCATAATAACTTGTGAAAGTACTGTAGTTACCCATTCCAAAGCGTAGATCTCTGCTGTTGGCTGCAATAGCCTAAATTAATTGATTGAAATTAAACAAAAAAAAGAGACTGGGAACCTACCTACGTAACTATATCCACCCTTATCGATTGCATACTTTGTCACCTCAGAATTTCGTAATTTTTTCTACAAGCTGGTTTCTTCAGCATTCACTGCTCTTTGTTCTTGTCAGTCAACATTCTTGCGTAAGTGATCATTCTCCCCGCTCCCGCTACGACCTCACCCTAAGAGTGAGCTCGGCTAATGTGGACATAACAGTAACGTCGTGCGATAGTGCCCTCGCACCATGTCTTAATGGGCTATTATATTTTATGTTTAATTCAAACACTACACCGGGAATTGGGTGCCGTACGGATTATGTATACGCTGTAGAGTGTTTATGGTGTTTAATTGGTGATGATTGCTTTTTAAAGATTTGCAGGATTGTACTTTTCTGTAAAATTAGCGGTGGTTAAAGGGTTTTAATGGCAACAAAATAGGTTATCGAATAGTTTAAGTGACTTTGGAATGGTCTATTTATTTTTGCAGATTATGATGGTAATGATGTTAGTTTTGAGAGTATAGGTTCTTGAAGCTGATGCTTTTGTCATTCCTCTCCCTTTTGCGCAATAGAAAATTTGATGATGATTATAAATTTATCAAATAAAACATATACATACATATATATTTTTTTATTTATATTTTTTTTTTATCAGAATTGGGCATAACTTGGGTTATCCTTATCTTACTTAAACACCTACAGCTGAATACAAGTCTCTCCGTAGACCAAACCAATGCATTATTAGATGCAATCAAGATGTACACCAATGCTTTTTAACTCCTCCAAAACACCGCTTAAAATAACTTACATCACACATTGATAATACTGTAAGTAATTCCGCTGACACACCAACAATTTGTGGTTAGTTACACAAACCAATCAGCGTTATACATTGATGGACGTAACACCTGCTTACAATATCTTACCTAACATCAATAATTTGAGGTACTCAACCGTAATGTACTGATTGCTGAATTAATATAATTGTTGAAAACGTATAGCAGTATACACTGAATACTTCCTCAGCATGATAGTCGTAATATTACCATCGAAAAGACGTCCAATAATAAACATATTATTAAGCCCACCGTAGGCATCGCCTCATCAACCAGTCCAGTACTTGTCATTTCTAGCAGATTACCGCAGACTTGGCTAGGTACATCTAGTGGGAGGGCTGAAGCGGCACTCCAAAACACACTATAGAAACATAGTACAAAAATTACTACAAATGAATAACTACCATCAAATTCTTAAATGGCGATATTGAAGTTGTCCGCGTCTTAAGACCATAATATAGGAAAACCCGACAACAACTATCGGGCAGTCGCCCACCAGACGCAACACCCATCTGGTCGGAGGATCCTCCCTTCTCTATGATGAAGAACTTTACACCCTGTTCTTCATATCCCTATAGGCCTTCAGTCTTGAAGATGTGGTCACTTCTCCAACACAATGACAGTCATGCCAAGATTGCAAAATACCGGTGGAAACCACTGTTCAACTGCAATCTGCATGCTGCTGCCCAAACTCATGAGGTGAAGCGAATTTATTGTTTTCTAGTGCTGCAAGGGCTCCTTTGCAGCACTAGGATCTACACGACCAGCCTCGCTGTCCACCTCAACAAAGGACCAATCCTTGTATGCTTTGCCACCTTGTCATAACTACTCATACCGTCACGGGAGAAGAAGTTCTAGGCTAGTCTTGAAACAAGGTAGGCTACAGAATTGGAGAAAATTTGTGACAGTCATAACTCTAAATCGCATAGATACAAGCCTGAGTCTAGTATATTCTTTAGGCATATCCAATTCCACGAAGACTTAGCAACCCACAGGTAATATCTTTGAAGCAATTGATTTTCAAAGTCAAGAGCTATTCCTCAGGCACAAAGTACTTTACGTTACTGTACCCATTTGAACGCTCATCACGTATTCAATTAGAATTTGTCTCCAAACACCAGGTTCTGAGTAAAACTCCTTTGCCACATACGCGTAAATTTATCAAAGGTTCGAAGGCTCGTTTGCTCCAGAAAAATGTGGGTACACGTAATATAAACACATGTACATAGAATGGTATAGTTGATACTGAACGAACCGTTTACAGGAATGGTTTAAAAGAACCTACTTTTCCACAATTAACTGCACAAAGCCCAGAGAAATGGTGAAAAAGTTCAAAATGTTTTTAATTGCATGCTGTTCAAACATTTTAAGTATATAATCGAAGTCAACAGTCTTTATTGTTATTATATCAGAGAAAGGCTTTGGGCTTTGTTCAAGCATCCCCACAACAATACATACAATCAATTTCTGTGACCTTCACATTGTTGGCGCTTCAGCTTCCTTTATCTAGTAGTTCATGCTCGACCCGAATATGCCACATGTATACCTTAGAACCTTTAGGTGGAAATGTACGGGTAGCCCGCGAAATTCATATTTCATGAAAAAGTTAACGGGGACCCATGACCTGGTGAAGGTTGCAGGGATCCGCTGGATGTGAGTCGCAAGGGACCTGTCAATGTGGCGACACTTGGGGGAGGCCTATGTCCAACAGTGGACGGCTTTTGGCTGAAATGATGATGATGTAAGAAAATTTGAATTTCGCAGAAAGGTCACCTGAGATTTATTTCAATTCAAATACCATCTTCACTTAATAACCAGATGCTGTCAATACTCTTCGACAAGTACAACAAATGTAATTTAATACTCAATATTCGATATCGAAATTTCATTTTATTTTTTTAGGACTTTGAAAATGATTTAACGTTTCCTCCCTTTTATCTTTTGAACATCTGATCGGTTTCGTTGTATTGAAGACGACACCCTGCTTCGTACTCTGAAGGGAACGTTTAGCAATCACGATACGATAGCGATGCGATGTTATGTCAGAGAAGATTGGGCAACAAAGAAGAAAAAGAGGGTCGTGTTTTCTCAAAACTGCTTAAAAAAAATACAGTTTTACAAAAACCATGACTTCTAACTAGAAGTTAGAAGTCATGGTTCTAGGAGTTCTAACTCCTAACTGACTGGATATTATATCTGAATTTGCGTTTGTAAGGCATGCTAGGTTAGGGTCGACCATTCAGTCATTCGGCATGGTTAGGTAGCAAAATAGTTTATGTGTATAACTACAAATTTGCTAAATGGTATCTTCCTTATTTGTTGTTTTTGTACTCTACCACAAAGCTGTCCTATTTGACCCAAAGGTTGACTGGTAGAGAATGCCTTGTGGCATTAAGTCCGCCTATGTACCACTCTTGTACATGAAGTTTAAATAAATAAAAAAATAGGCAGGTATTGCCGCACGGCCACATATAAGCAAAGTCCACCAACTGAGATTTGAGTGTGACTTCTGATTGGTCGTCAAACTCCCATACTAGCCTTTCGACGGTGAAGTGCCAATACCTCCTAACTGACATTATAAAACATGTGAATTACGCCTTTAAAATCAAACGATAAAAAAGTTTTTATGTTCTCGAAAAATGATAGTTACGAGGTATTGGCACCTCACAGTCGCTTTTATAAAATCTACGTGGATTTTGCGTATAAATATGCCACCCGGCCTGTGCCAATTCATGTATAACATGCTATCTTGTGACTATGTGTAGCAAACCTAATGTTCAGAAGTTCGACTAGCCTATGATGATAAAATTCGCATTGTAGGATCAAAGTATCAACCCCGATCGCACGATATAAGTATCCCTCAGAAGATAAAGATAGGCACATACCGGTAGAAGCATGTGTAATTTCTCTCCTTTCTCTATGTTTTACATTCCCCCTGTGTCTCCGGGGAGCGTTCCGGCACACAGCCGGTTATTTCTTACATTCTCTACTAAATTCACAGTTAGGAAATTGAATTTTTCGAATTCCTCGTCTTATACACTTGCAGCTATTTTAACCTGACCTCCCCTAACGTTTCGCGTTTCGACAACTTTAGGGCGAAGAGGTGTCATTGTATAGAGTTCCAATGGTCTTGATAAACTGGCAATGTAGTTTTTTATACTCGATTGGCGAGCCAGAAAAAGTGTTAGGTGAGTGTGACCAGAAGTGTGGCGTTGTTTATAATGTAGGTGTGAGTGAGAATGTATTCACCCTTCTTGAATCATGTATGGCAACTGCGATGTAACCGCTGCGTTTGGTCCCATGTGAATATAAATGGGGATTTTTATGAATGTCTTCTCCTTCGTGGTTTTGTTAAATATACAGGGTGTAAAAAGACTCTTCACGAAGCCGTCAACCAAGCATTCTGTACATCAAACTAAGTAACTTTACGCAAAAATTATTGCTGGGAATCGACTGTTTTTGGAGTTAAAAATCAGGTTTTACGGTAGGACTCAATGTAACGCACTCAAAACATTGTGCTGATAGATGGATTGGATAGTAAAGGGTTTGTGAAGGTGTTAAAAGCAAAAATCTCACATTAAAAATCTGTATAAAAAAAAAACTTGTAAAAATGTCGAAACTTTGACCCCCAATATCTCCGTAACTAGAAGGTTCCACAAAAAAATTAATCGTGACGACGGGGAGAGCAAGTCTTAGTGTCTTTCGGCTTCGTTAAGAGCCTTTTTACACTCTTTATACCCACACATACATTAAGAACAACAGCCCAATATTTGAAACTAAACAATGTCAGTTTGCACCAAAACACGTGATAAATTTAAGTTAAATAAATCTAATCAGGGTGTTAAATTCCATTAGCATGTATGTTTTGAATATCATCATCAATTAAATTAATATTACGTTGATAAATTGATAGATCATCGACGCTAATGTTTAGGGACAATATAATTTACAAATCACCATGTTGAAACACAGATTAAATACGTTAATTAATACTGTCACAGATTCACACCAACACATCAGACGGAGTGAACGTCAAAAATTTCCATTTTGCAATCTGCCTGTTACGAATTTAATTCTCATTGTGAAAATTTACAATTAATAACACAATTTAAAACTTCAGATCTCCGTTGCAGAACATAGAGTTAAAAATGGAATGAACGGATTGTTAATAGTTAACTGAAAACCCATTATAATATGGCAAACAATCCCGCTAATGACGGGTTTTATTAAAATTGAAATGAAATCGTCCACGTCGCAGAGACATTTATTGCGAATTTTTACCTTAAAGTTATTTAAATGACGGATTGTAATAAAATTATGTACTTTAACGAGTCTCTTATTTGAAATACCAACTGAATATACTCTGACTCTTATGGTTCTTATGAACTTTTAAACAGACGAGAAAAAACCTTGTTTTACACCACAATTAAATAAATTAAAAAAAAGTGTGTTTGTATTTATTACACACGTAAGAAGTTATACTTATTTGGCGTATCAAACTAAAATGTTGACTAGCTAACTTCAGGATGTAGGTTTTTCGTGTCGGTGTGCGGGCGCATCGTAAAAAATTACTCTCATCATTTTTCCCTAACGCGCCAAAAGAAGTATTACTTCAAAAAAAAATTGTTGTCTGTAAAGTTGGTTTACGGACCATGGTTTAACGTGACAACGTCATAAAATCGAGTGGAAGAGAGAAATTACCTATACAACCTAACCTCCTATAGATTAAAAATAATAAACTAAAATTGTCAATATCTGACACTACGAAAGTGGTGCATGCGTACAATGAGCGTAACGGGACTGGGACATGTTTTCGTGCATGCAGCCAGCGTTCATTGATTTATTAGACGTTGTCACGTCAAAAAATTCCTGGCTTGCGTTTTTACCAGTCATGATGTTTGTAGTGTGTAAGACTTTGTTTCTCCCTGGTCGTGCAATACTCATAGTGCCATCACAGAAACAAAAGAACACAGCAGGATAAGCAACACAAATGAAGGAAGAAGTCTCGTCATGCATTAAAGAAAGAAAAAATATTTACCACAGAGACATAGCGAGACACAAAAACATAAAAACAAAATATAAAAAAAAATAGAAGTCATATGAAGGACGCATTGTTTATTATTAAAGGTTTATATTACTTCGAAGGCACTAAGGAAAATGTTGTAAGGAAAGTTGGTTGTGGGAGTAGAGGAAGCAACGATGAGAAAGAAACGATGATTGGACTGTGTTAATTACTCATCATCATCAGCATATAATGTTCCCACTGCTGGGACACAGGCCTCCTCTCCATGAGAGGGAATGGGCTATAATCCACCACACGGGCCCAGTGCGGATTGGTAGATGTCACATGTCTTCGAATTTTTGGTTCTAGGACATGCCGGTTTCCTCACGAGGTTTTCACCGTTTTCGAGAGCAGTGGTGATGAAATAGATTACACAAAGTAATGCGCCTGCCTAGGTTCAAACCCACGACTTACTGTTCGTAAGTCGGGGTCGCTACCACTGGGCCACCACTGCTCTCACTGACTGTGTAACTATTGGGCTACAAAAGGTGCAATTATGTGATTATAAGTAAAAAAGAAGCATGGGAGAAAATGTCATGCTGCGTTGATCCTAAACGAATTGAGACAAAGAAAACAGACACCGGTTTATTGGTCTAGTGGTCGCAATCGTGACTCCTGAGCATGAGGTGCCGGGTTCGATTCCCGGGTCGGGAATTTATTTTTTATTTTTATCCATCTGGAATTTCTTAGTAGCACCTACGGGGTCTGTATTTGTGCCCGGTTGATGGCAGTAGGCTCGCCCCCTTTAACATGGTACTTAAACATAACTGGGACGTGCAACGTGGGCGTTAGACGGCCACCTACCAGATCGACCGACGACCTTGTTAAAACTGCAGGGAGTCGCTGGATGCAGGTGGCATTGGACCGGACACGTTGGAAATCAATTGGGGAGGCCTATGTTCAGCATTGGATAGCAACGGGCTGAAATGATGATGATGAAACAAAACTGGTGAAATCTATTACGTACACCTCAGAACCTTTACCTTTAACCTTACAGCAAAGAATTCATTAGTGTCATAGCAAAAAAATCTATGAAATAAGTTCTCATTCATACCTTAATTTCAAAATGCCCGAACGTTTATGCTACCAGGGAAACAGTTCACAAAACAGTTGATCGCGATATAAGCGATCACAGCGCAGTACTGCCAGTCGCAATAAGCGAAATGTTGGTGCAACTAGCGAACGTTTACAAACGTTGCAATCCTTTGACTCAGTCATTAGTATAGATCAGGTAGGTGTAGAAAGGTAGTAAGGAAGTTGAATGGAACAGTGCTCTGTATTAAAACCACTTTTCTTTTCCAAGTTTATTCTATCGAAACTGCACGTAGTAACAAAAAATATCATAAAAAATATTCAAATGTAACTCTGAACATTCGCTTAAGCACACATTTTTCAAATTTCGAGCGTCTTTTAAGTTTAACTTGCGTTTACGAATCAACCCCAATGGCTTCGAGACTTTTGTGAGGCTCTTTCATTAAATGCCGACTTTTCACGCCTGTCTGCACTTCTGTATTCTAAAACTCTATACACCATTCTATTCTGTGTTCTTTGTAACCATTTCACTCGGAAAGGACCGTAACGCCTCACGATATTTTCTCGCAAACTTGAATCTAAAACTCACTTCCATTTGCATTCCTAATAGTCTTTATTTCAATATTCATAGGGCAGCCTTTTGGATGCAAATATAATCTCATATGTCGGTGCATAATCTCAGTATGGAGTACTTTGACATTTTGTGAATTGATAACATCTTACCTAAGCACGCACTGTAATGTTAGATAACGTACCTGTTCATAAGCTACGCTTTTATGAAAATTTCGATTTAAAAATTCTTATTTTTGAAGACTGTATCAACTTTAAAACGTCAATAGATTAGTTTAATTGTATTAAAGTCAACGTATTGTTACTGGTATTTATCATTAGCTAACGTCAACTGGTCTTAATTTTGCATCGATAAGAAACACCCAGAGATTTCTGTAACAAATAAATTGATTAATGTGGCTAACAAAAGCCACTGCTCCAGTAATCCAGCTCCCTGATAAAGCACCAATAATCCGCCTAGCAACAACTTTCTCGCAGCGGTCTCCAAAATTGTCAGCGAAATTGTTAATTGGGGCAATCACTGGCTTAGACCCAACCGCACTTGATTACAGATCTGAGTTTAGAAAATCCGAACTCAATTTAGCTGTATCAATTGCAAAGTCAACATTGCAAACGAATTTGTCATTAAGATTTCGCAAATTAACCCTAATTTTGATTCTGCCCGAAAAGACAGCGGAAGGAAAATTCGCCCCTCTGCCGCCCTGGACCAGATGTTTTGAAATCGCTGCAGATTTAATTAAAGAAACTTTTGGTGGTGAACAAAGTTGCCTAAATATAGAGTTTTGTTATGCACAGCGCGATGTAAACATGATTTGTATGACAGTTTAATTTTAATTGGAAAGTCGCAAGTGTCAGAATGTCATTTTGAAGTTCCTCCGAAGATGATATTGGAATTTCTTGTTAATTAAGCGTGTGTGCCAGATGAAGTTATAAACTTATAACGTTATTTATGGTGTGGTTAATTTTGAAGTGTTAATGAATAACTGCCGTTCTCAAATGAACATAATTATGATAGTTTTCAAGTATCATAAGTTTACGAACTCAAACATATAATTAGCCCGGTCCTTATACCTACCACATTTATAGCTACCAAGTACAAATTACTTTTAGTTTTTCTACTTCTATTGAATAAAAATATAATTATGGAAATCTAATTATAAAACTTCATCCGCACAGTGATCGCTTAGAAAAACTGCTTTAATGAAAACTTATTGTTAGAGAGATGAGTTTCTTCCAGGACTACGTAGTATTTATGAACTGCGGGGTTTTTTTTTTAATCTACATTCAACGAGTTTTAATTGTAAAATGTTTGGTTTAGTTGCTGGAACCGATTTGTTTTTGTGCTAGGATTGGCGGGTTTGCAACTTTGCATCTTTGGCAGAAAGTTATTTCGTATACAAGGTGTAAAGGGATCCTTCACACAGTGGTCAACCAAGCATTCATTCAAAAAGTATTGCAGGATTTTTTTTGCGAAGAAAAATCACGTTAATAGGCCTCAATGCAACGCACTGAAAACATTGTACTGATTAATGCATTGAATAGTACGGGGTCGTGGAGATATTAAAAGTATTATTATAACATTAAAAACTAATTTAAACTTTCAAAAGTTGGCACTTTGACACTCAATATCTCCGTTACTAGTAACATAGCCTTTCGGCTTCGTTAAGAGTACTTTTACACAAGAAATAAGGTTGAATTTGACCAACGTTTACAATTTAAGTAATAAGAAGTGTAGTAGGGCACTCAACATGGGGTTTACAATATTTGCAGACATAAGATTTATCTTCTACTTAGAAATATATGTACTTCTAGAAATGTTGCATTTTTACAACACTAATGAAAGTTGAAAGTCGTTTACAAGAACAACGAAACCGAGACACAAGTGTGTAATCACCGAACAAGGTATACTCCAATGGTTTAGATGTGTAGAAACTTCATGTTAGTTCATAGTCTGTGGACACGGCCTTCGCCTGTTTTTCACAGTCGATTTACCATGTGTGGTTATTAGGGCACTAGGCATGACAATCCATTGGCACAGCCGCCAGTACATCAAGTTACCACAGAATGACAAATTTCTCCAAATGATTTTAAACCATAAAATATTGAGGGTTAAGTTCAACATCGAATGTTATACTTGATGCGCTGGCGACTGTACTTTGTTCTTCGTACGTTTCATTTTTGTGTAGAAGTTTTCAAATAATGGTTCTAGCAAACAGAAGCAGGAAAGAAAAACTTATATCACGAGCCAGTGACCAAGTAATACTTATAAAACAAAAGAACGACGAAAAGAATAACCAACCCAATTTATTATCACCAAAAAAATCCAAGTAACTCGACATCATTTCATGAATTGTTTAGCACCTATTAATCAATTTGCAATCATTTGAATAATATCACTTGAAACCGCACAACATCTGGATTTACATACATACATAAACTCACGCCCTTTTCCTATGAAACCACAAAACGCCACCTGCTACGATCCTTACATATCTGGATTTTTTCATTAAATATTTTTGAACTTTCGGTCCAACGTCCGTATTGTTGATTAAACCTCCCTTTGAAATAGACACCTTTATTTGCGAGTAATAAAACATGTAATCATTCAAACACACAGCCCAAAAAAAACAAAACACGCCACCACCCCCAACTTGCATCTGACCCCTTCAGACCCCACAGTACAGTGACAAAGACGCTCGAGGCCACGGAAGCGATCCTTCATTAGGGTCCAGGGGTCAATAGCGCCCGCGGGGTTACCGCTGTCCTCTGATTAAACCCGAATCATGACCCTCGGCCCTTTTTTGTCGTTCTCTAATCACACAGTATGATAATTTTGGATTAAAATTAACAAGACACATAAAGTGAAAAGGACATGTAAAGGAGGGATCATCAATCCTCTTTGTTTTATGGAATTTATGGTAATCGGGAATAAGGGAGTATATTTTGTATTGTCATCATGCCTATGAGGATATGCACGATGTATCTGACTCCAGTACCTGTGAATCCAAATTAAACACAGTGAAGATACCCTTTGAATAACACAATATCACGCCTGTAATCCCCGAAAGGTTAGGCAGAGGTGTGCCTAACATTACACCCACATTTCGCCAGTTATGTTTAAGTCCCATGTAATAGAGGGCGAGCCTATTGCCATCATCCGGGGAAAAATCCAAACTCCCTGGCTGTAACTGAGAAACTCCTTATGACAGAACCTAATAACACTTTGTCCGACCCGGTAATCGAACCCAGGACCTCATGCTCAGCAGTCACACTTGACTAACGAGGCAGTTCATTCTAATCACGAGCATATCTTGATAATACTTTACTAAACATTAACTCCGAAAAACGTTATATTTATTTACTTCTAACCCCCCAAAAGGCAAACACAGCATCATAAACACAAAGGCATCCTAAGTCTCCTCTAAACAGCACAGCATCGGATAACAAAATAGTTATTCAGTTATCTGATGGTTAACTAAGCTCGCATCACAGAGAACAATCGCAGTGCAACACAGTGCAAGTATGTAAATGCAGCAAGCCGCTGCAACCTCAAGATTTGTGGTGCGGCCTCTTGATATTCCTGTTTCGGAATTATGATAGTTGAGCGCTCCGGGAATATTAATCCCGCGGAACCGCGCGATCCCGTGGCGTGCGGAGAATTCCTGTATAATCCCCGCTGTATCTACATTCGGGGTGCTGTGAGGAGTTATGTTATTTTTGAGCGGGTTTTATGCGTATTCTGTAGACGTAGAACTGATTTCAGTTTGACCTACTTTGAAAAGTGTTTAAAATTATTTTGACCTAAACTTTTAATTTCAATTTTGTGCCAGCCAATGCGAGTGTACCTAAAAACACCGCACGGTTCATCATCATTTGACAAATTCTCTTTGTATCGTAATTTGGTTTGCGTTGACACATAATTTCGTTACAAAGCTTTGGAAATATTCCTACCTAATTAAATCAAAATCGCCAATTTTGTTAAATAAAATAGCCATACGAATAAATATCCAGTATTTTTGTATGTTTCTCGTTGATCAAGTTGATTTATCAATACAAATTACAAACACATACGTTGTTGCTAGGATTTATGATCTGTAATAGCTCAAAGCTGATCTTGACACATTAATATTGTATTGAATGAATAGTGCATTATCAATTATTACAAATGACTTTAGCTCCGGGACAAATGAGTGACAGCTACTTAATTACTCAAGCGGAGCCCGCAGCCATATAGCACATTATTGTAATAGGAGAAACTAGACATGGATAGCAAAATCAGCCATATTACAACCTCGCCAGCAACTTAGACCGTCAAAAACATTCTGTGTATTTTCAATTTTTCTATTTTTTTTGCATTTTGTATTCTCATTATTGTGTCAGTGTCACATCGAAATTGTAAAATACATCCGGTAATGGTAGTTATAGGTAACAAGAAAATGTTCACGAGACGCTGTCAGATGCTCACCTACTGGCGTAGTCTCCCGTGTTTTTGAAGTGCAAACTTCTTTAGGCGCGTTGGGCATTTTTGATATGGGGAAAAACAATTGAACTCGCGGCTCCGATAAACGACCTCTTTTTCTTTGCAGAGTTAGGCGTATTACTTACTACAAATTACAAGCCCAAAAAATACATTGTATAGACAAATGTATAAGTAAAAGACTTATGCAAAAATATTTCCTAAAAATAATCCAGAATCTTGAAAAAAAAGTTTTCACTTCTGTCGGCACTCCCGGAGTGGTTAGGTTATTTTGTCTATTGCTTGATGGGCCTACTTCTCGATCTCGACTCATGGAAAGCAAAGACGTATACAATATATACATACAAGTACATCAGTCATTCAAAGCTTGACTCCCCACAAATTACAACAACTTACTGTGTTAATACTAATTACGAGATTGAATTGCTCATGCCTTGACAGAGAGACAGAAGTTGATTCCCTATACAGCGTGTAACAAAAAGGGTGAATTCAGTTATGGGTGTGCTACAAATCATCAAACTTATCACGTCACATATTATGGTTGAAGTTCCAGGAACCCGAAGAAAGCGCTATGCTTCCACATTTATGTGTGAACCGCTAGGCTGTGGAAATCACTGCCGGGTTCTGTGTTCCCCGATAGTTATAATTTAGATCTTTTCAAAGTTCCAGTGGATCGGTTTCTTCTAGGCAAGCGTGCTCATCGCTTCACCTTAGGCGAGTTGCGGCCAAATGCAAACCTTTTATTTGGTATAAAAAAAATCTTTCTCGATGGGACCAACATCGTAATCGTGAAAAAGAAACAGTTGTCCCATACATTTGGGTACTTTAGGTATTGAAATGTGTATAACACACACTTTACTGGCTACATCCTTTCTATTACTATTAATACCAGATGTGTGAACGTGGACGAGGCTTAAGGAGTATGTAAGGATCGTAGAACGCCAACTGCGTTCTGTGGTTTCTGCCTACCCCCATGGGAAAAAAAACGTGAGTTTGTGTATACAGGGTGAACAGTATCCTTTCTATGTACACGCTGTATATCTCTGGTTAAAGATAAATACATGAAATAGAAACGTTTGATTTTTTAATAACTGTAATAGCTTACTCGATTATTGGGTCATAATTATTCGTATCAATTATTAATAATCCTCATATAGTTATTCAACGTGTATTGAATAAATAATTCGATTAATTCATTAGTTTAAGCGCCTGACAATGAATTGATTTTGTGTGTTGCAGCGGCTAATGCTTATATTTAAACTGTAGGCGGTAAAATAGAGTCATATTTTTTGCAAGATTTAATCGAAATATGCACATAAGTTGTGGAAACAAGTTCTACGTTTACTGAAAAATAAAAATAACTTTTACTTCGAACCCCACGTTTACTAAATGTCAACCATTTTAGAATTATATTTTTTACTAGCTGTTACTAGCGACCTTCATCCGCGTGACAATATTATAAAAATATTACTTCCCTTTTCGATTAGGATTTTGTAAACAATATAATTTCGCAAAATACTAATGATTTTCTAAAATAAAAGTAACAAAAATTACTCCTTATCATCAGTAACTGCCAGTGAAAGTCCTGTTGAAATCGTTTCGTAGATTAGCCGGAACAAACAGTCAGACAGACAGATAAAAAAAAAAAGTTTTTTTTTTTTATGTTCCAAGGTACTGTATGTACTTTCATATAAGTAAATTCAGCAAAAAGTCGTTGTTTTGAAATTAAATCATAAATCATATTTATTTCTGTTTTTACAAAACACTTTTACAAGTCACTTCATGTTGTTTTAAAGCTAGATGGGGCCGGTGTTTCGTACCTGATTACTCTGAGAATAAACAACCGAAACAAACTCAAAGGTAACTGTCTCTTTTAAAGTCCAGACATTGTATAAATCATATGGGGACCATGCAGATTAATGTCTGAGATGACAGATTTGAGTGGACCAGTCAGTGCAAGCATTTGTCAGTGATCGTGTAGCTCGACTCATAACCCAAGGAGCTCAACGACACGACGAATAATACCAAAGAAAGGACATTTGTGTAGTAATTACAAACAGACACTTGAATTTTATTTATTTGTAAAGATAATGAACCAACATGAAATATGATTTCCTTTGGGGTATTCCTCAAAGCACAACTATTTATGAGCGCAATCAACTAAGCGCAACTAATTATTCCTCGAAGCGCAACCATTAGTTGCGCTCACAAATTCAAATTGTTCGAATGGTTGCACTTCGAGGAATAATTTAGTTGCGCTTAAAAACAGTTGCGCTTTGAGGAATACCCCTTTCCTTTGACGTATTTTAATGGGTCTAAGAATTTTTCTTAAGTATTATAATAGTTTAGGTAGACATAGGTAGGTACTGGCGAAATATCTGTAAACTAAAAAGGGGTCACAACTTACCCTACGGGTATTACAGTTCTGATATTATGTTATAGGTATCAAGCTTCTACGAAATTAACCTAACCACCAATGAACAAACATTAACCGTCCAATATTACAGCCAACCAAACATTGGTACCACTCAGCCAACATCCAAATTGGATCAACTCTCTCAAAGATGAAGCTTGAGGTACTTAGATACTTCCTCAAATTACCCGTGGGCACTGGAAGACCTTAACCACGAATCAAACTAACTTGCTGTTCCTTAAACTTAGCTTAATGTTTAGTATTAAGTTTATCTTTTGGTTATGTTTATTATTGTTGTTGTAGTCTATGGGAACACGTGTTTTTGTTTGATTTAGGTTTTGAGTTGACCTGTCTGTTCAATCCTGTTGTGTTGATATATTGTTATTGTACACACGGTGGCACATGAAGCTGTACATTTCCAGTATAATTTGGCCTCGCTTTGCATAGATTTCCTGTACAATGACAAATCCGCGCAAACTGGTTTTGTACAGCTTGATTGGCCGTCGTGCGTACAAGATTTGCCCAAGACAGAACTTAGGAGTCGCTACATACTAGCTTCTACACGTACGATCCCTTTTTACAAGTTTTTTTTTATTTAACCTTTTTTGTTTAGGTCAAATCATACAACTGAATGTAAAAACAGTTATTCCCAACCGACTGAGCTGAAATTTTGCATCATCATCATCATCATTTCAGCCCGTTGCTGTCCACTGCTGAACATAGGCCTCCCCAATAGATTTCCAACGTGTCCGGTCCAATGCCACCTGCATCCAACGACTCCCTGCAGTTTTTACAATGTCGTCGGTCCATCTGGCAGGTGACCGTCCCACGCTGCGCTTTCCAATGCGTGGTCTCCACTCCAGTATCTGCTTGCCCCACCACCCGTTTTGCATACACGTTTAATTTTGATGGCAATGCATGTTTTGGCAAATGATGTCATTCTAAATCCAAAAGGGCGGACTGCCAAAGATGGCGGACTATGGCGAGATGTAACGTACCGACGCACATCGCTGCTTTTAATTTAAACGAACAACGATTAATTTCGTTTTTTTTTTCTTCCGGAAAACACTTTCTTTTGGGATTTTGGAAAACGGAACCTGAGAAGGGAAATTGTCTTTATGTACTTAGTCATAGTGTCTAAGTTTATAGTAAAACCAGCTTAATGATAGGTTCTTCAAGTTATACAGATATCCAACACTTTTGTTCTCTCCCAGAATTCAAGAAAAATAATCAGTTAATCATAAACAATATCAGCGCTACCTCATTAGGTACTTACGCCACCGGTAGCGGCAGCGTCAACATTTGCCGGTGATCGATTGGCGTCACGTGTGCCTGAACCGGCCATAAACGGTAATTAGTCGCCCTAATTAGCTATTTTATGGAGTGGGTAATGTTTGGCATTGATCCAGAAGATATTTATGTAGAAATCTTGGTTTTTGTTTTTGGCCGACACTTTGGGTGGACCTCATTTCCTGTAGTTTCAGAAAAGTATCGGCAAAAGAGCCCAAGCGTAACTTTATCTGAAAATCGAGTCAAATCATAAGATCATGTCTGTAATCTCCGAAGGATGAGGTATAAATGTACTTATGATACACCAACATTTAACCAGTTATGTTTAAGTCCCATGTAATAGAGGGCGATCCTATTGCCATCATCCGTACACATCCAGATCCTGCTGGAATGTCTGACCCGAGAATCGAACTTACGGCCTCATGCTGAGCAGTAGCTGGCGCTTTCATACATAGGCTACGCAAGTCTGAACACATCCTCCAGGACACCGAGCGCAAAAATAACTACGTAGAGCAAAATTACACGTATTAGAAAATGCAAATTTTACTAGCCGGCGCTAGTCTCTTAGGGGTTTTAGAGATCTAAATAGTTATAAGGCACAATTGGAGCGCTTATGTGAGATGTGCCTAACAATTAGCTTCTCTCGTAGTTTGAGTGCACGAGGGAAGTCGACTGCTTATTTGAGTAGACTTGTATGCGCTATGGCGTCTGTCTCTGGCTTATTGGAAGCATGTTTATAGACCTTTTGTTTCTTGTTAACGTGCTTCTTATTTTAGGGAACGGTATTGTTGAAACGCAGGCAGGTAACAATAAAAATGTACACTTATCATTTCGACTAGAGAGAAGAGTAGGTAAATCCTGAACTGGTCTAAGTACACAGGGCATTTGCAGTGTTGTCCAACCGGAGAAAGGTAATTTTGAACTCCTACCGACTAACTGTTTCAATGAGCTTCACGTTAAAGCGACGAGCCTGTTGCGAGAACGACTGCAAACAAATAAAAAAACAAACAAATTAAAGAAATAACTTAGAGTAGACTGCCTCGTTGGTCTAGTGGTCGCAAGTGCGACTGCTGAGCATGAGGTCCAGGGTTCGATTCCCGGGTCGGGCAAAGTGCTGTTGGGTTTCCCATCAGGATTTTCTCAGTAGAAGCTACGGAGTCTGGATTTGTGCCCGGTTGATGGCAATAGGCTCGCCCCCTATTACATGGGAATTAAAAACATAACTGGCGAAATGTGGGTGTACTATTAGTACACTTCTGCGTATGTACGTATGTAACTTAGAGTAGGCCCGAAGTCACTGCGACACGACAGTACTCACGCAAAAAAAAAACAAGTAACACACGCGCGTGCGGCAAATAGCTTCGACTGGGTTCGTAAAAAGGGCCCTAAAAAAACCTTGTCATTTAGACATCCCACAGATGAGGAGAGAAAAAACAACGACCTAAACCAACAACATGGAGTTGTCACCGCCTTCAACGCAAACGAAAACAAAAACAACTAGGTAAATACCCAAGCAGTTATTAAAAATAAATCCCACGAACAGATAGCCTGTCAACAACACATCGCAGCTAGATTTACCGCCCGCAAGGAAACGAGGAAGTAAAGTTTTATACAAACGACTACCGCCGTTTTAAAGTTCCTTTAGCAATCTTCTTTAAAGAAATCTGTTGCAAGGGAATCGGGCGGGGCCGGACGGCAAGTTATGTCTGTGGGCGACACTCGTTCAATTGAATTTATTACAGTCTTTTATGTGCCGTTCCGGGGTGCTTCCACGGACACGTCGTAAACGGTTTAGGTAAATCAGATGAAGAATTTGGAGTGTTGTGACACGGTTTACGAGGATAAATCTTTTGGTGCGGAGTCAGAGGACAGCTCACGTCTCAATACAATGCCAGGCCAAAATAAAAGAAACAATAGTTTTCTCTTGCTGGCTTTGTTTAGTTTGCGATTCGGGTTTGTGTCTAGATCCTTTGTAGTACTAGTATTTTCAACTTGAAATTCAGTATGAAGCTACTAACATGAAAAATAATACAATATCTTTAGATAGAGAATCATATACTATATACACCACTGGAAAATGATAGCTTAGTTGTTTTTTTTTTCGGATTTGAAATCATCAAATGACTTCTCCCGCTCTGGGCAGGGCGGAATGGAGTGTCAGACTTGTACTGACTAAAACCCATTCATGTTCCTTCCTTGCCCTTTGTGTTCCAGGGCCACAGTATCTATTTCAATCAAATGACGAAAACTTTTCTTTAAAATCATTCGGAATGAGATTAAAACCTTTGTTCGGTATTTGATGTCCTGTTGTTGTATACGACAATTAGTGAAAAACCAATTGACTAACATACCACAACATCACATTAATTACAACATTTACCTTCAATTTCTACATTATGACGGCATTTAGCCACTGTCCCATGAACATAACGACCTAATACATTTAACGTTGCTCATCAACTCTGAAACCAGCATGAAGATCTAATTGGATCTGCTAACCAGAATACTCGACTAGTGAACGTACTAGTAGCTCTGCTAGCTAAGACGCAAACACGAACGCTCACAAACGAATTAAACGTGTTGTAACGTTGTTACACAGGTAAACCTTGGGCTATTTCTAGCTTCTATGAGTTTAAACATTAGGCCTAGCCATAAGTAGGAGAGGTAACTAAAGTCTTGGGCACAGAACAGACATAGTGTTCATTTTCATCACACACTCTTATAAGTGTAAAGTTTTATTTAGGAGCTAAGCTGTATTTGGGAAAAATCTGATCGCAGTGTGTATTACGAGGCCGTGTTGACGGCGCGTTCGTGTTCCACGCGCGCCTAAAAGAGATGTCAGCAAACAGGGTGGGGCCCGGAAGGGCCGATGCCTGCCAGGGCTGCGGGACTGTTCGAAAGAGATACCGCGGCCTTGGAACACAAAGGGCAAGAAAGGAACATGGATGGGTTTTAGTCAGTACAAGTCTGATACACCCTTCCACGCCGCCAAGAGCGGGAGGAGTCATTTGATGATTTCCCATCCAAAGGAAAAGGGTGCATTACGAGTACGCATTCCGATGAGATGGCCTCAGAGCAGATTAAAATTACTTTTACCTACAATTCACTTCTTCATTCCTCTGCCCTTATCCCAATTGACGTGGGGTTGGCGCAGCATGTCTTCTTCTTCCATACTTCTCTATTACTCGTCAACTCAACAGTCACCTCACCTATTTTTCACTTATTGATCATATTTTCACGACGACATCCAAGTTATCTTCGACGCACGAGGCTCTCAAGAACAGTTACCTAAACACAAAAGTGATGCTACCCATTCAGTAGACACAACCGCTCTAATGTAAGTAATTATTAAGAACCCCTCTTTCACCTTATCAGCTACGCACACCGAACAAAAACAAACTTAACCGAAATGGTTTAAATGCCATCGACTTACAAAGGGGCGAGCCAGAAAAGCGCAATTCGTCGGTCATTCGAACCGTGAGCATTCAAACAATAGCTGAGCGCACAACGGCCCGTCACTGGATGTCGCGCTGTAATGTACAATGTACAGCAATTTACGCTGAATTATTGCATATAGCCGTCGCAATGGTGCGTTCCTTGTGGGACTATTTGTTCTGGAAAACTTTGAAAGATATAAATGGATGGGTTCATTCCGAATGTCAGCAGTGTGAACAGTATTGAATATTGGTTTTGTATTGGTTGTTTTGTCCACAGACAGTTCAATATTGGGAATGTTTTTCCGTGTTTTTTTTACGAAAACTGTGAAAAAATCGACCCCGTGCAGTTGCATCACCACAGCACACAGAAACACGATGTTTTGCGTAAGTTACATTGCGCACTGCCTTTTTTTCGGATAGGAAATTATCAATTAGGACCGCCTGTGGGCGGAGCGGAAGGGAGTGTCAGACTTGTACTGACTAAAACCCATCCATGTTCCTTCCTTGCCCTTTGTGTTCCAGGGCCGCGGTATCTCTTTTGAACAGTCCCGCAGCCCATTGCGCACTGCCTTAAACAATGTTATTTCAGACGCTAGCAAAAGACGAACACATCATTGACTGCTATGTAATGGATCTTGTATAGAACACTATATTTTTGTAAGCTTTTTTAAATCAGGAACACAAACCTGCTCAAAAAGTTTAGTACTACACAGTATTTATTCAAGTATCTTTATTCAAGTATAATTAAGTTTGGTTAGATCCTTTTATTCAGAAAACGAGGTCGGTCTAATACAAGACTTACAATTTGTTAGGAGAAAATGAATGCCAGCTGTCGGAGTTGTTTTCCAATTTCCATGGTATTAAGTTCTTGTTGAAGGGATTGTTTTAATAGGCCGTGATCTCGTTAATGTATAGTAATGGTCACAAAACAAACAGTCGTAAAATATTGTTTATTTACTATTCAAAGCATTATCGACTAATGATATTATTCGCCAAGCTCTTGAAAAGGACCACTTATCTAGTTACTTTAAAAATATTAAAATAGTTCCAAAGAAATATTTCGCATTGACACCTTCGTAGAACGAATTATACCAATGCGACTAAACGCGATCAGCAGATTTAAAACGCACTCGAGAACTATGTGTCAAAATTCTGTAGCAATTAGTAGTAATTCGTAGTTTATGCAGTTTAAATCTGCAGATCACGTTCAGTAGCATTTGCGCATTTTTATCTTTCTTTTAAATTCTTCCTTAAGCAGGTTTAAGTTAAATTGCCAGTTTTTACTGCACCAAAATACACTAAATATTTTACCTTTCTCTTGTTTTTCACTGTCACCCAGAAGTTTAACATTTTGCTCTTTTAGAAAGTTAAACTTTAAAGTATACAAAAAAAATATATAAGAAAATCATTTGAAAAAATATGGACACAAGAGAAGCACACCTGCTGACATCAACCGATAAATATAACAAGTGTAACGGTTTCAATGATTCACGATTATTCCTAAAAATTTAAATGATGAATATTCTTGGGTAATTGTTTGACAAACCAACACATATTATCATTGCTTCGACCAACGCCAATGTGTGTAATGACTTGTACAATTACATCGTTTACAGATGTTTCTGCTTTGAACGAACATATTTGTTTTTTATTGTAATACAAGATTATTTGTAAACTCATAAAAGTTTTTGTTAAACATGTTTTTACATGTTTAACAAAAACTTTTATGAGTTTGGCCGATCAGCCAAGCTATGGTAGACTTTAGGACTAGCTACCTAATAATTGAACGCGTATACAACATTTCTTGGCTGTGCGTTTGACCGTTGAGCATTGCCCTCATTTGAGTGCAATTCTCATTCTAAGTGTAAATGCATTATCATTGAAAATCTTGTCTCGCCTAGCAACGCATGAGAGGAAGTTGTTGAGGAAGTTGAAGTTGAAGGAAGTTGAGTAGGCGTCAAACTAACCGACCATGTACGCAACACCACAGTGCGCTCCAAAACACAAATTACTGACGCTGCTCAAAAAGCCGCTAAAGTGAAGTGGGATTGGACTGGCCACTTTGCCGCATGTCCAATGAGCTATGGGCCAAAATAACCACTTTCTGGAGCCCTGACACAGCCAGAAGGCGTCGCGGTAAACCTCGTAGAAGAAGATGGCGGGACGAGCTGAGATCTACGCTTTGGAATGGGCACCAACAGTAGTTTCACAAGTTATTATGCCTTGTGTCTGTGACTGTAGCTTAGCCTTCTTTGTTTTTCTGACATTCAAAAGTGCCTATAATGGTCTAAATGAAATAAATGCTTTTGAGTTTGAGTTTGAGCTGGATAAAAGCAACGACCAGTTGTCCACACTAGCCCTGGATCGAAACAAATGGAAGTCATGGGGAGAGGCCTTTGACCAGCAGTGGGATAACGCAGGCTAACAATATCAGTATCATAAACAGAAAATTAGTCAAACGATTCGATTCGACATGTTTATAGAATTGCCGCTCCTCATGTGTAATTGACTAAACTAAATGCGTGGTTTAGATGTACTAATCGCTCTCAGTTTTAGTAGTGAAATTCAGTCTAAATCAATTTTGTTTTTTTTTCTTATTTCAAAATATCACTAACAATAAGTAAGTATATCGAAAAGTCACTGAAGTAAATGTAATGTGAAGTTTTAAATTCTGATTATACATTCTGGCTATTGACTGATCGACGATAGTTGAGGGTTAGAAAAAAAATTAATTAGTTTAGTTTTAGAATAAAAATCTTCAGAAAGTTTTTGTCCAAAATGGTTTTTATGTCTGAAAATAATATCTTCATTTAACTAAAACTCTACATTAAAATCAAATATTAAACTAAAATACCAACAGCATTCCGATTTAAATGTTTGATGTAGGTTCACTTTCAATTATCAATATTGGAGAATACCCTATCAGTTTGTATTAATGACATATTGCATATAGTACCAATGAGCTTCATTATTATTGATTTACTTTTGCAATTAAGAAACCAATCCTTTCTGTGTGGTATTACCAAGATGATGTACAAATAAAAGATAAATTAAATTCATATTGTAAACTTTACACGCCGCCCCGCATGTACAATGACCGCTGGGGAAACGTCACCCACTGGTGCCGGGAGACGAACGGCGCCGACGAGTCTGGCCAGAAAAGATGGTGCGATGACCTAGACAACCAGGGTTGGTTTGAGGGGGCGCTGGAAAAGAGCTCCTAAAAGAAATTGGGAAAAGCCTTTACCCAGCACTGGAACAGAAAATCACGACAAAAAAACACGTATTTTTTTTGTTTAAAATATTTCAGAAGGGTTTTTATATACCAATAACTGTAAGAAAAAACATCGAAACTAACTAAAAGGACTCGGGCTTTTTAAAGTCTATTCTCTTATTTGTTTTTTTTTTTTGGTCGTTTTATGTCTGAAGTGGTCACTTGAAAACAGCGAATATATAATATGTAAGTCATCTTCAGCTAAAGCTGAAGATGACTTACATACTCGTATATTCGCATTCAAACATACATATATTAAGCATAGTTTGTACTAAAGTACAAACTATGCTTAATATATGTTTTATTATAAAAAAACAACAACTTTACAAAACTGCAGAAAGACAAGCAAACCAGCAGCACGATGCTGAGCTAGCCTGTTTAAAATTTAAAACGGCAAACGACGCTCGGTAATAAATCACTTTTTGTTCGCTATCTCTATGATGGATTATCGTACCGAGTATAGTGCAATCATGAGTTTAAATCCATTGACAATTTTCGATCATGCCATAACGTCACATAGGGATTCGGTTGTTTATTTGAGCTTTTATTATTGGCTATATTCCGTTTGGTAACTTTGCCAATTCGCCTACTAAACAAATGACGTACAAAACAAGTGACAAAAGGAGGTGCCTTTACGAATCGGTGCCATTATTAATCTTCATGTTGGTTCTCATTTGCTTTTATAAGCTTCACCTGTAACTAACTGGGTGATAAAAATTCAAAATGACCCACTTTCCAGTATTTGATTAACCTGAAATTTTGCATACATGTGTAGTTTGGATGACAATGTAAGTACAGTTAGCTAAGTGACGTCATTTTAAATCCAATATGGCAGACTCTCAAAAAATTCGGGCTAGTTATTTTTTATACATTCTTATGATATGGGTATCAAATGAAACTGTTTCCTGAGAAACATACGAAATAATACGTCGCACGAATACTTCAAAACTTTTTTTTACATAAGATCACGCCTGTAATCCCCAAAGGGATAGGCAGAGGTGTAGTAGTACACCTAAAGCTTTCAACTTATGAATAATCAAATTGAAATCAAGTTCACAGGACTGCCTATAAATATAGTGTAACAGAATATAATACATAGTCTTGCAAACGCCTCTTACGCCATCCACTAAAGCATTGTTCGAAGTGGCCTATACTCAACGAGGACCACTTGGCAATAGGCGCCCATATTTTATGTATTGCTCACAATTGCCTTACTTACTGAATAAACGGAGCTCTAAATGGTACCAATGCGACGCGAATTGCTTTGGCTTGATGCCATATTATTGCTTTAATAATATCTATGCCTAATACGAGTATAGGCATACCTGCAAACCTCGAATAGTTGAGCAAATGTTTACTTTAAATTGGCCGAAGATCGGGAATATTGCTTCTGTGTGTGCAGTTCGATTCGTCGGTTACGATTCAGGAATCATCAATATTTAAACGTAGCTGTAACCAAATGTGATTTCTGTTTCTAATATACGTTCGGTATGTACGAATCAATCTGACTCATGTATCAGTACAGTCGACAAGCTAGCTCTGTAAAGTTGGTTTACAGACGATAGTTTAACGTGACAACGTCAGAAAATCGAGTGGAAGAGAGAAATTACCTATACAACCTAACCTCCTAGCTCCAGCAGTAGATTAAAAATAATAACCTAGGCTTGTCAATATCTGACACTACGAAAGTGGCGCAAGCGTACAATGAGCGTAACGGGACGGGACACTTTTTCGTGCATGCAGCCGGCGAACATCGATTTATTAGACGTTGTCACGTCAAAAATAACTACTCGTAAATGGTGGATCTTATAAATAGCTGGCATGGGTTCTAGAGATATATAGCAATTAAATGTTCCCCATTTTGCAATCATTTTTGCAAAACTCATGTTTTCATATCATTTGTACCCTTGTTGTTCCCGCTGCTGAGGACAGGCCTGCTTCCCTTAGAGCCATTTTCATGTATTTGCAAACCTCTAATTCAAAATTATTCAAAAAGTTTTCAGAACGAGAGCCTTTACTGAAGCAATAAAAAAATTAAGCTCCTAGTACTTTCCATCACAATTTCCCATAAAACAGCACCTGTTTTCATCCTGATTACTGCCATAAAATAAACAAGGATTATGTATTAAGTTTTAAAGTATAAAACTAATAGTGTGCAAAACTGTCTAGGCACCGTGTAAAGTTAAGAAGCTCAAGAGGCAAAGTTACCCGGAGTGAGATTTTTAAACTTTACTCATAAAAGATTTCGTTACGCTTCATGAATATGAAAATCTTATCCGTTGAATTTATTGAGCTAAGTGTTTGGTTGTTCGCAATGTGACAGTAGTTGGTTAAAGTGGTGGGAAGACTGCTCAGTGGGCTAATTCGCGTAACTAAAGAAGTGCTGTTGCAGTGCAGTTGCAGTTAAGTTTCGATCAAAACAACGCTTTTCGTATTCTCTACCGCTGTCAGACACGCTCGCGTCAAGTGCGCGTCACGCGAGCGCAATAGCAGCATTCTACTGTTGCGCGTCTTTGGTGCGTGCCTCAAAACGCAACATGATCGGTATTCTATTATTCGTTTGACATCTCAAAATGACAGCTTATAAATGATAATAACGTCTAATCATTGAAATGTAATCGATTCTATTCGGTTATTTAGTGAGTAATATTTTTTCTCTCATGTGGCCATACCATAAGTAAGTTTGGTAGGTTGTCGTACAGTTGACGTGCAGTTCACGCGCAGGTTACGCGCAGTTCAAAGATTACAAGAATACTGCTTATCACTCAAGCTTAAACTTAACTGCAACTGAACTACAACTTCATCGGCGCGTCATAAAATTACGTGAATTAGCTTCAGATAGTGGAGCCGTTATTGCTTTTAAGTTGTAAGAATATATATGTCGGAGCGGGTCATTGGTATAGACTTGGAATGAATCGCAGTACGCCTGTGGTGTCGTCAGACGACGTACTTACTCCCAACGAGGCGTGCTTACAGAGTCTTGATGTTTACAGCTCGACGCTAGGACGACAGTCAGTGTCTGATTGCGGCCGAGTTGAGACGTCTTGAAACTGTACTCGATTGATTGTGTCCCAGTTATTCTGTTAAGTTGTAATCTCAAGTAATTCGTTAGTTTTGCTAGAAACAGTGTATCGTACCAAGTGTGTTTTCATAGCACGAAACCCATCGTTTGCCCACATAATGCTCGAGCCTAACTAAATAAATCCAGGCTTTTCCCGAAATATTTATCGGATCCGGTCGCTAGTATGGACATAAAATGAATTGGTAAGCGTGCCCGGTGCACTGGTGAGATCACGCGACATACTTCCAGTCTACCCACAACACAGCGTGCTTATACAGAGTCGGGGTTGACAGCTCGCGGCGAAGACGAGATAGAGTGTCTGATCGCAGCGGAGTTGAGACGCCCCGAAACTGTACCCGATTCATTGTGTCCCGTGTTTTTGTGTGAACTTGTAATGTATTAGTTTGCTAGAAACAGTGTATCGCACCCAATGTGTTTTCATAGCACGAAACCCATCTGTTGCCCTCGATATACGAGCCTAATGAAATTAATCCTGACAACCCGACATATATTTTATTCATGTTTTAGTGCACCGCATAGGTAAAGAAACAATATAACAAAACAGGTTAAAAAGTGCATAACCGAATTATGCACTTTTTAACCTGTTTTTTTCTATCGATCGCTAACAATATCTTTAATTCCTGACTAGTTTTCGACCGACCGAAGTCTCTAATGAGGTAAACTCTTCGGACGTAACCGAAATATGCATGCATGTAGATATGTAGATTAGTAGATATTCATATAAAAATGTACGTATTTATTTAAATAATTATGCATACTCGAGAACCATATTCGGGTTCCAATGTTCAAAAGGATTCCAAGACCGCTAAGAAAGGATTAAATTAATGCTATTTGCTACAACTACAATAGTGGCAGGTTTATTATATTGTAAAACATTTAAATTCTGAGAAAACAGTATTCTATCTTTCAAAACAACTGATTTTCAGATGGCAATGTTCCCAAGATACTCCTTAATTAGACAGACAGCTGCCAAGGTGACCGCATCTCAATATAATTGTGAATTCAATCGAAAGGTTCGTTCTGGCGACCCTTCTGATCTATTCATAGGTATTTTTAGCTCAAAGAGTATGTATGTATAGAGGCGTCTCTCTTTGTTAGTCACAAACTGACTGACAACGCGCCCGGCCGGTCCTTTGAGCGGTGGTACAAGGATTAGGCGCAAAGTTTTTGATCAAAAATGTGTCAAGGGCAGTGGGACAGACTCTAGTCTAGCATATTTATTATTTACTAACGTTACTTTGTGAACTAACCTCTAAAGGGTCAGAGCGTAGGTAAGGCTACCATCAAGTACTACTACCAGACCATCAATCCTTTGATGCTTGCTAAAA
Organism: Lycophotia porphyrea; assembly: GCA_950005105.1. Taxonomy (NCBI): domain Eukaryota; kingdom Metazoa; phylum Arthropoda; class Insecta; order Lepidoptera; family Noctuidae; genus Lycophotia; species Lycophotia porphyrea. The sequence goes on from OX465392.1 coordinate 3,509,367, forward strand.
AGGACATCAAAGGACTCCAAGTACAAAAGCAATAATGTTTTTTTTTTAAGTACCATCATGTTTTTTTTATCAAAGGAGAAGCTAAATAATAACAACCCCTCGGGTCAATTTATAGGTCCAGTCGCGCTTGCTTAGGTAGGTCCGCGGATAGGTGACCACCCATTATGTACCGAGTTTCCTCCGTGCCTCGGAAAGCACGCTAAACCGCTAACCCGGTTGTCATTTGTAGATCTTTGACAGTCGTTACAGATACTCAGTGGCCCAAAAGTATGACAACCAGTCTTACCAAGGGGTATCGAATACCTATTAGTCGCTCCATGTAAAATACTGGTACTCAGCTGCATCCGGTTAGACTGGAAGCCGACCATAGTTGGGAAAAGGTTCGGCAGATGATGATGATGTTTTCTTACCAAATAATCATTCAAAGACTCAAAATAATGGTCTATAAATACAGAACTGTCGTACACAAGGACCATTTTATTCCAACAACTTGCCAATAAAACATGACCTACTCGTTACCTCATTCAGCTCATTCCCTAGGCACTAGAAACAGTACGTTAGCTCCAACAATAAATCAGGAACATATAATGTCGGAACATTTCCGTTTTCGAACTGATTGGGAGCAAACATTGTTATAGTGTTCTTTTGTTCACATATTCTACGTGTGTTTTGTTACGAAAGTGAACTGTTAGCAGCTGGAACTGGACAAAGACGGGACAAAGAGCTTGTTTAAGTTTCCAGGTCGCCTCGCTCGCGCAAATAGCCAACTTGTAACGTATTAGCTACTGTTAAACTTTGGACTTGGGGAAATGTGTTTGATGATTTATTTAAATTTATTTTGAAATAGCATTTTACTGTTCTCATCAAAAGGCTACATAGCCTTTTGATCATGATGACAAAGATCAATATTTCTGAAACACAACATAGTTTCTCAAATGATCGTAGTTAATAAAATAAATAGTTTTATGTAAGAAAGTGTGATAGACCGTTAGGACAAACGCATTTTAAAATTCAGTATAAAAGAGTGGAAAATGGAGTCCATGTTTTTGTATCTGAGTAGACATAATTTCTGAATAATTGACAAGTGCGTAAGACTCGGCAAAATACGTGATGCAAAGAATATGAGGATCTCTTTCAATTTCCCAAATGTGTGATCAAAAACATGATTAGCCGTCAATGTTGCCACTGCTGGGACATAAGTGTTCTCTCGGTGAGAGGCAGTGGGCTGTAATCCACCACGACAGCCCAGTACAAGTTGGTTGATGTCACAGGTCTTCGAAATTCCTACTCTAATATCTAGAACATGCCGGTTCCATGACAATGTTTTCTTTCACCGTATTCTGTTAATCACTTCCACTAATCATAGACCAAACTGTCTCAACTCCCTCGCCCCAGTAGTGGCACTGCAACTAGCCGTCCAGCAAGATCGGTGGCCACGTGCCCTGACTGCCACGCGAATCTAATTTCCTAAAGCGTTGTCTACACTATCATGTCGATCGACCTTACTGTACAAGGAGACGCTTTAAAATATCATTGCAGGACAATGGGTTTTATGAAATTATGTCCTCTAGTTTAGATTTAGTTATCCATATTCTGAGATAATGGTTGATTTTGTTGTGAGTATGAATGTGGATGGCTTTAAGAGTTAAGGAACGATTGTTGGAGTGGGTAAATGTTCACGAAGGGGTTGACTACTAACTACTAACTAGTTATCAACTAAGTAGTAGGTAACAATAGAAGGAGAGGGCATACTACGTCGTCCACAAAGAGAATAAGAATAATTTATTTACAAAGTGTTACAAAAGTGTACATTTAGGCGCAGTGGTGTTATTCCTCATACAATACTAGAATTAGTGCTTATAAGTAAACAGTTGCAAGTAATGATAATGATGAATGTTTGGTAGCGACCTGCTCTATCTAGGTTTATTTATTTATTTAATAAAGGTTTACCAACAGCTTCTGTGTACAACAATCATAAGGAAAGTTTTACAATATTGGACTTACACAGTCGCCAATTACTGGTTAACCAGCATTCGCAGAAATAAGACAGTGATAACATAACAAGAATATAAAATTAAAACGGTTCTAGAAATTAAATAAAACTAAACCTAAACAACTACACAATTAAACTCCTCAAATCTAAGGGTATTACACACATAACATACGAAATAAAAAAAATTAAAATTTTCAGAAATAAAAACGGCATCGCTATAATTAGCTAACCAATTACGACTAAAATTAAAAAAAGACTTAATATGTAAAGATTAATAACAATAAAAATGAGATCGAGACTAATAGCATTACTATTAAAATAAAATAACATAACAAATAGTGAAATAAAATAAAAACTAAAGGACTAAACTACTAACTAAACTATTTTTAGTAGTAGTTTTAGCTTATTCAAACCTGTATGTAATAAATTGGGATAAAGGTAGAAGAGTGATGTTGATACTTATGGTGAGTGTTTCGTTGAAGGATTTAGGAGCTGAATGTGAGCTGCTGATCTGTTCAAGAGATTGTTGTATGAGTTAAGGCATTTTTGAGCATTATGAGAAAAACGAATCGCCAGGAGATGTATTAGGAGCAGGGCTGTGTCGTAGAAACTTTCACTATTTTTTTTTCGGTAAGGTTTAATTTTCTAGGTACTGACTTTGTTGATCATTAGTTAAAACGCTGGAGTTTAAAAATAATGAGATACCTTTCTGAGCTATCAAAACCTGAAAAATAACGTGCACAATTTGACATCTGTATCTAAATTCTCCCGTGTTGAAATCATGATTCACGCTACGATAAGTTCCATTCCGATCTGTTATTATCCGATCAAAAAGTGTCATCCGCAATTTTATTACACCATTAAACAATTTATTCGTATTTCACTTTACACGCAAAATTCACTCGCTCCATGTAAATACTAATCATATTTATCATGATGAAATATGTTAACTGTTTCACATTGCGAGCTCATTCAACTTGAAAGCTGACTGTGTCACGAAATAACGGGACTGTGTAATTGAGCTGAATAAGTGGATTCAATCTATGAACCCCACGTTACATCCCCCGAATCACAAACGAAACCATCGTCTAAAACGTTATTTCAACTCTCCAATAACAAATTGAGATGAAAAGAAAAAAATCCGTTACAAAACTTTTAACTTCAAATATTTGTACAAGTTTGATTCCGGAAAACCTTTTTTCTTCCTTACAGTCGCGGTAAATTCATAAAGAATGAAACATTTGCAAGTGAAATGAAAGCCGGGAGACGAGAAAAATAAAGGATCCCCGGTCGGAAGAGAAATTCCCATTGTTACAACACTCCCGAATGAGGTCCATTTATGCATACGAAAACTTATTACGATTTTCAGCGAAAAAGTGAGAAAATCTCGCTTTTTGTCTAAGTAAGCGGTCTTGGGAATATTCCAACACCCTTTCTTTGGCAGCGAATTAAGTTAAAATGCGATACTGATATTTTAAAAAGCTGCTAATGTTTACTTTTTGCTTTTTTATTTTTTACCCAAGCACATGGGCTAAGCTAGCTAAGAAAAATAACTTGTCAAGACGTCAACAAATCTCCAAAATGGGTTTTTTATTCAAAACTTCATTGCACTTTTATTTTGACTGAAGAACCTCTATCTAAAAACTATACACTATTTTTAAGTAACAAAATACACGGTATAAACAGACTCTTCACGAAGCCGTCAACCAAGCATTATGTACATCTAACTAAGTAACTTAACGTAAAAAGTAAAAAACTTGTGAAAAAGTTGGAAATTTGACCCCCAATATCTCCGTAACTAAATGGTTCCCAGGTATGGTCTAGAACAAAAAAATGATTGCAATGACGGGGAGAACAAGTGCCTTTCGGCTTCGTTAAGAATCTGTTTTCACCCTTTATGTACATAAGTAGTCTGGCGGGTAAGCGGTTGCCCTGTGAAAAGTTGTTTGCGAGTTCGAACCTCAGCTAGAATATTCACTTTTTGTATTAACCCATTCACTGCCCAGTACCAGTCAACAAAACAGATAGGTATGCAGGGTTGAAAGATATAATTGTTTTTTTCTTAAAAACCGATCGATGCTTTCGAATGAAATTAAAATTAAATGAAGAAAAATAATCAATTGGTTAAATTAATTCAAATATCATTTGAAGATGTGCAACAGTTTCTAAAAAAACAAAACTATATCATTCGACCCTGCATACCTATCTGTTTTGTTGACTGTACATTTATGACAGCGAATATAACTGTTATAAAATATATTCCATACCTTTCTATTGTCTTATAACAGTTATATTTGTTGAAACGTTACACAGCTGTAGACGTACCGATTTATCCGACGACATCGCGTCACACCGTATTACTTGTCTCATGTGCTGACCACCTGTGCGTGGGATAAGTAGGATAACCGACTCAAACATATCGCAGACACACACTTAAGATTACAGTAAGTATTTTGATACATAAGATAATTCTATTTTATTAAGATACATGAAATATTTGCGGCCGATTTCAGTTGTATTTAAAAGATAAAATGTTTTATATTTTTCGGGCATGCCTTACCTTAAGCTTCAGCTTATGATTTCAAAGGATTAGGTTCTTAAATTTGATCTCACTCACTGTTTAAGCCTTTTATTAAGCGACGAGCATAAAAAAAAACTAAGTTCTTTTGACCTTAACATTTTATTCTACAGGATGAATCAGAAACGTGTGGTCATACTTAAAAGTGATACAGACTATCAAACTAACAAAAAAACAACGGGTTGTACTCCGGGAGTGCCGGCAGAAGTGAAAACTTGAAACAACGCCATCTAGCTTAAATATCAGAAATTACAATAGCTTTCTGCAAGAACACAAGATGTCGCTGCCGTAGAAAAAAACTTACAACAACGCCATCTAGCTTTAACTACACGCACACTCGCGCAAGCGCCCTGCGCCGCCGATTCAGTCTGACGATCTGACGCGAGTTAAACAGTTTTCATCCCAAAAAGTGCACAACGCCGCTAAAGAAGTTTTCACTTCAAAAAAAACGTTATGAAACCAACGTCATAATTCATTGTCATCGCCATATCAGCCCAGAATTACCCACTGCTGGGTATAAGCCTTCCGTTTCTACTTCCACACATCCCAGTTCTGTGCGTCCTTTATCCAGGTGTTTCCCACGATTTTGGCAATACCGTTGATCCAACGAGGTTTAGGATGGCCCTGGTTTAAATTGCAATAAAACAGTCAGCTCTTCTATCATTTCGATGGTGTGTACCACACCATTAGATATGATAACATCTTGCTGCATAACTTCCATTAGGTGTCCTGAAGTCCGTCACTTAATTTAATGTCACAGACTTCACGACGTCAAATAAAAGGTTTTTTTAAACTTCGAATTCCTTAAACCCAAATTAACAGCACGGGATCGGTCAATGTGGCGACACTTGGGCAAGTCCTATGTTCAGCAGTGGACGTCTTTCAGCTGAAATGATGATGAAATTAAAAGCAAGGCTATAAGGACCATTATTACAGAACAAGCCACAGAGCAAGCGATAAGTCAAACTCAAAAGTAGTTCCCCACACAGCCTATTCATCGCTCCAACAAAAGCTTCAGTTTTAAATTCAACATCAAACTTACAAAGTCCCATGAAAATTAGTTTCGAACAAAAAGATTGAAATCCTCAAACAGGCCTGTCCGAGGCAGGATAGTTTCCTTTTATTACTCGTACATGCTGCGTCTATAAGCCAAGGAGCGGTAACGCTACAAATGTATGTTTTGAGAAATCAGGGAATATGGGGAAATGAATTTCTCTTGCCTGACACTGGTACCGATTTCCTTGTTTGCAAACAAAACCAAATTTAAGTTCACTTACAAAAGGACAGAAGATACATTTTAGTTTAGTCCTGTCAAATTAATCAGCGCCTGACACTACTCCATTCAAGTTTAGACGTGATTAAAAAGTTGACTACTAAAATTACATCAAATTACGTCAGGTGCTGACTAATTTTACAGGACTAAACTAATATTTTCTTCTGTCCTTTTCATTATGAAATAGAAATAAAAAGATGCATTCAACTTAAATTTAGTTTAGTTTGTGAACAAGGGTTTCGGCACCACTATCTACATATACTAATCTTAGTAATTTTATAAAGAAGTATAGTTAGTGAGTTTATTGTCAGCAGGTAATCTTCGAAACTACTCATACGATTACAGAATAGTACATTTTGATGCAAGTGGGGAAATTTGTTATTGCAGTCGAGGCAAAATCCCGAGCCGCAGCCAAGTGTGTTAAGGAGCCAAAAACTGCAGTAACAAATGTCCACGTGTATCAAACGACGTTTAGTCAATGCACTTTCAAAGAAATAAAAACGAAAAGTATTTCTGTCATGAATTATTAGGAAACTATGATTTAATTTGCTTTTTTTCGTGCTTTGCTTTCGCACGTTGCAGGAGTAGCAAAGGTATGATGCCGCTAAACAGCCTAAACAGCCAATGACTTTTCCACAACATCAAATTGAATTGTGATACATAAGTTTATTGGAAAACGTCGTGTGAATTCATTGGCTGCAAAGACAAAGTTTTCCCACTTGTATCAAAATGTATTATTACCGATAAAAGGCTACACTATTGCCAAATCCCATAGGGTATGTTTTATGTTGAAACAATAAATATTACGAAGGCGAAGTCGTTGACAGAAGCTGGTTTAGTTTTAAACACACATTTCAAATAAATACCCGGTTGTTTTGATAAGTAAATTTGATGATGATTTTCCGATCTATATAAATCAATATTCTGTTTTTTTTGCATCTGATATGCAAATAAAACGAAATTTTCGACATTTCAGAGATACCTCTTTCGGCTTACAAGGGCAGAATGGAAGTCTATAAAGTCGAGCGGGGTTCGTTAGCAACGTGAAAAGCAGCATTAGTGAGCCGACCTCCGGCTCAGAAGGATAATATCAAATAAAAGCCATAAAACATAATGTCATGATATGCTCTTTTGCGGCGGAGATGCTTGTGAGTTTTATTTGCAAATGAGAAGAAATTATGTGTATGTAAAAGTGTTAAATATTGTAAAAATGGGAGATGAGGACCGAGACTCCTCGGGCAAGTTATAGGCTGATTATGCTTCTTGATGAAACATTTTAAGTACTGGTAACTCTTTTACATCCCGAACGCTGCATCAAAATCCTTTTTGGAACGGAGTTCTCATAACATGATTCGCGGGCACAGAACATTATTTACATTGTTATCAACTTTCAACCTCATTACATTGTAATAAATTGTAGTAGGAAGGACCTCTGTTAGATATTCTACGTATAGGTAGACAGATAGATAGAAAAACCATTTATTCAGTGCACACAAAAGACAGCACAACACATAGAAAACCAGGGTGCCAATATAAAAAAAGTGTGTGTGTGTACTTATGTACACGCGTTAGAAGTTATACTTCTTTTTAAAAAAATTATATGTCGCCTTATCTCAACCAGCAGTAGATTAAAAATAAAAAACCTAGGCTTGTCAATATCTGACACTAAGCTAACTTCAGGGTGTATGTTGACTAGCTAACTTCATGCTGTTAAATTTAGGTGTCGGTGTGCGCGCACATCGTAAAAAATTACTCTCATCATTTTTCCCTAACGCGCCATAAGAAGTATAACTTCAAAAAAAAGAAAAACATATTTACTTAAAGAAGTATAGTAACACCATAACATACTTCAATAAAATAACGAGTATACAACGAGTGCGGTGTGCGTCTCAAAGTTGCACCAAATGGGAGTCCAACTCAGCATGTCTCACTTCGGTGGGTGAAAGAGATCAAGCTATACAAAACAAGTCTTCCATCTCTCTCCAACTGAAGTAAGATTACAACAGTACTGATGTAAGAGGTCATGGTAGGCTATCAACGTATCAAAACTGCTTTAATAAATGAAGTATAAGAAGTTGTGCACCAAAGTCCTCCCGGGAATTGTTTTAATACTGTCGTCTCTAGACACTGGTAATAAAAAAGTGAAACAGTCAACATTACGATACTTAAATCACCGTAAATACAAGACAAAAAAGGCGAACAGACAGACGGAACGATTTGTCCGTATATAGCTCACGGAACACGGCCCCGGGAGCGGTAATGCCTAATCCGCTTTTTGGTCTTTTAAAGACCCATTATCTGAGCCCCCGTGAAACGAAAAGAAAAAAACTAAACGAATAAACAGACAAAGGAAAATGTACACCTTTGTATGTACTTACATATTGTGTTACACGACCTATTTTTCCCTTCTTTGACTTCATATTTTTTGTTAATCTTGGGACAGACCTTTTTGCTATTGGATTTGTAAATGACTTTCTGTGTTATACGTAACCTTTAGGTTTTGAAATGTGACTACAATCGTATTCGAATATTTTAATGATTACCGAGAAGTAATGGGATCCACGTGTCGGCTAAAAATATAACGAGGGATGAGATTTGTCGAGTTTTTTAGAAGAGTGTAAGTAGACCATTTTCTGCCTTACAGAAAAAGATTATTGCGTAAAATATATTTTTGAAAGTTTACTCAGAGTCTGAATTCTTGCACGGTTGATGGTAAAAGGCAGCTTTTGTCAGTTATAGAAAGTCAGTATACTGAAAGTCTGACAACCAGTCGTACCAAGAGTTAAGACAGGGGTGGTTGGTATTGGGAATCGTATTACCCAGTACCAACTAGGTTGTGAAGGTCAGATAGCCAGTCTCTCTTGGGAAAAGTCTAGGCAGATGATGATGCTGGTAAAAGGCTCGCCCCTACAGCATGGCGTGTATTTAGCAATAGTACTCCTCTGATTTACCCTTCGAGGAATACAAACGTGATATTACGTTATATTATTATAGAAGGCAAAACCTGAGTCTCATAGTATAAACTTTTAATGCTATCAGTACACAAACACTAACAACATGAGACACCTAATATATGTACATATACCTCGGAGGCTTATAAACTTACTAACTTACTACTAGATAGGTACTTACAACATCTTAAAAGTTTATCAGTACTTAAACGAGCTGCTGAAAATGTTAATACTAAAAACAAATTGAAATTCATCAGAGACACTTGATCCTGCAACAATTGTTATAAAACCGAAGTATGGTCACCATCAAGAGGAATTCAGAAGGTAAACTTCATACTACAAGCGAAACAGGCACACACCTATTGATTGGCCTGTTGGTCTAGTGGTTAGTGACCCTGACTGCTAGGACGGAGGTCGTGGATTTGATTCCCACACAGGACAAATCTTTGTGCGATGAGTACGATTATTTGTTCTGTATCTGGGTGTAAAATTTATCTATAATATGTATGTATTTCGAAATATATAAGTATGTTTATCAGTTGTCTGGTTGCCATAGTACAGGCTCTGCCTAGTTTGGGATCAGATGGCGGTGTGTTGGTTGTCCCAAGATAAGATATTATTACCTAGACACGTACCAGTTCTCCAAAGAAAAATATGCACTTCGTTAATCAACGCCTATCTTCGGAAATCCGAACGCTCGACAGTGAGGTCAAGTGGAGAGTTGTAGCAGTCATGGAAATACTTGCTTATTTTTTACTACCGTGATCAACAAATGATAGATTAGAGGGTTATACTTTAGAGTTACAGATGACCTGATACCTAATATGAAAGAAAGAAAACTTCATACAAAAGCGTAATTTTATGTGTATTGAAACAAAATGCAGCCGGACAGAAGTTAAACGACTTGTCTCTGTAGATTTTACTCTGCGGCGGCGGTGGTGGCGCGCGCGAGCGTGCTAATTCAGAAACACGAAATGAACAAAGCATTACCGCATACCTTTCCTGGTTTAACTGTACGGTGTGAAACTGACCTTCTGTTTCTATTGAGTTTGTGGCATGGTGAAGACCGAATGAATTTCCCACGAGATAGGTATATCAAAGCGGACATTGACTCTGACGTACAGATAATGGACCTTCTTCGTTTGTATTTCTTGTTCGAAAATATATTTATAATGTTTATGAAGACTGTTCTATGTGTATATTTCCGTTATAATAATTATGAATATCACGATAATTTTGTTCATGAGAGATAGAATAAAGTTTGGTACTTACTCTTCGTAAAAACGCAATTCCGGGGAAGTACCGTATTATAAAAAAAGTACTATTTTTTTTAATTCTTCCTTTTATTGATTTTTAATCAGTACCAGTTACCATGTAGTTAACTCACCAACCGATTCTTTATTGTTTTTTATACCTACCTATCATAAGTGTCTGAAGAATCTTTACTGCACTTGGGAACCCTTAAATGACTATTCGAAACTTAAATTGCCATTATCTTGACACCAAGCCAACAAATCAAGTCCAAAATTAGTTTTAATAGCCTAGCACAATCTTGGCATGCTTAATAAACCTACAAACAAACACACATAGCAGCACTAACACAAGTAATATATCATATCAAATAAACGGATTTCAGGAGGCTGCCGAGTTCACGCGAATTAATTTCGGAGTACATTCGACTGTGTTGGTACTACGTGTGTTGTGTTGTGTTGCAACAATGTTAGTAGTACGCTTCGCTGGAACGTGTTGCGTTTGTGAAGCCTACTGTGAAGCCCGTGTTATTTGAGAATAGGACTAACTGTTATTTGTGTTGTTGAAAGTCATTTAACTGTGTTAACTGAAGACGGGTTCCGTGTCTGTTAACAATTAAATGGTTTCGTTTAATTTGACACCAGATGTCGTTTTATTCCGGTTCTTGTTGTAGCTATTTTCCGCCAGTAGGTGCGTTTCGAGCCAGGGCTGCGGGCTGTTCGAAAGAGATACCGCGGCCCTGGAACACAAAGGGCAAGGAAGGAACATGGATGGGTTTTAGTCAGTACAATTTTGACACTCCCTTCCGCTCTGCCCAGAGCGGGAGAGGACATTTGATGATTTCCGATCCGTAAAAAAAAAAAATACGTTGCGTTTCGAGGGGTAATATTTGACTCCGAATTACTGGCTCAATGTAAAGAAGGATATTAATATGTAACGTGAATCATGAAGGTCTTGGGAAACGCAGCTATTACATAAAAAGAACATCCTGCCTCGATGGTCGAGTGGTCGAATCGCAAGCGCGACTGTCGACCATGAGGTCCTGGGTTCTATTCCCGGGTCGGGCAAAGTGTTATCGGGTTTATCCATCAGGAATCTCTCAGTAGCAGCTACGAAGTCTGGGTTTGTGATCGGTTGGTGGCAATAGGCTCGCTCCTATTACATGTGACTTGAACATAACTGGCAAAATGTGGGTGTACTATTAGGTACACTTCTGCCTAACCCTTCGGGGATTACAGGCGTGAGGTTAAGTTACATACAAAGAATGCCACAGTTTGTCACAGATGCTGGCACCGTGATGAAATGGATGACGTGACATTTATACCTTCCTACATCACCACCTTCAAAGTAATCTCTAATCGAATTCCAAAACATAACATCTAAAAGTACAGATACCTTCTCCACATTGACTTTCCGAAGGCAAACGTTGTACGTATGAATAAGAATTGATATGAAAACGCGTTCATTTCGACAAGTGCAGACGGTCGTGCGTGGCCCTTTGATCTTGGAATACATCTCAGCTAAATATTGAATACGTGATACACATATGGAATGTGTTTGTGCGTATGTTCCAGGGTTCAGTATGTTTTGGGTCAGTAGGCCTAATTTTTGGTACAGATTTTTATGGTATTCGTTTTTGAATTCTAGCGATATTAATCTAAGAAAGTGGAAGTGGTCAGGCCATTCCTATAAGCCGTAGAATGGATGGAAGATGAGGGAAGAAAGTGCTCCAGGGCTGCGGGACTGTTCGAAAGAGATACCGCGGCCCTGGAACACAAAGGGCAAGGAAGGAACATGGATGGGTTTTAGTCAGTACAAGTCATACACTCCCTTCCGCTCTGTCCAGAGCGGCAGAAGTCATTTGATGATTTCCAATCCGAAAAAAAAAAGGGTAGAAAGTGCTGGAGTGGAGACCACGGGTGGGACGGAGGAATGTGCGAAGAGAACCGATTAGGTGGACAGACGATCTCATTAAAGTGGCTGGAAGAACCTGGATAGCCATGATACAAAACTGCCAAAAGTAGAGAGATTTCGAAGAGATTGGTGGTCAAAGGTTGAAGAAGAGATCTTCCGATTTTTTGTGACTTATGGATATGTTGTGCTGGCTAAACATGTAACTAGGGATGTGATTTGTACGTACTTTTTAGGTTTTTAGCGCGTTTGGGGTTTTAGGTCTAATGTTTGTACTGTTGAAATCTAGCGACATTCATATTTTATTACGTATTCTACGTGATGGTTGTAAAATAAAAAATTGTGGGATGTGATTTTATGATGTTTCTTCTAGACCATCCTTCAAGTTTCCTTGGAACCTTCTAGTTACGGAAATATTGGGGGTCAAAGTTCCAACTTTTTCACAAGTTTTTTTTTTTTTTAATACACGTTTTGCATGTATTTTTTTTTACCTAAGACACCTTCTCGACCCCCGTACTATTCAATCCATCATCACTACAATGTTTTGAATGCGTAACATTGAGTCCTGCCATAAAACGTGATTTTTCAGCAAAAAAAAAAAAGTCGTTTCCCAGCAATCATTTTTGCGTAAAGTTACTTACAATTAGTTTGATGTATGTACATAGTGCTTGGTTGACGGCTTCGTAAATAAAGAGTCCGTTTACACCCTGTATACATTTAGATAAGTTAAAGGCATGTGAATTGGCAAATTCAAACTAATCTTTTTAGTTTCTGGTCATATCAGCAACTCTAATTCTAGGAAACTACCAGATCATCTGTCATACCATACATTAAGATTAGTAAAGACCAGGATTACGTTAATAAATAATTAAAAGTTAATAATGATGTTTACCTTAGACATTTAGTCTAGTACTCATTTCAGAAAAGTAGTAATATCCTTTATCAACACTCCACTAAGTACTAAAGCCCTCTAGACGTAAAACATTTAAAACATTGTTTATCTACCAAAACTTCGCCCCCTTTGTATCAAACTGAAGTACCGAAAATCTCAACTAATATTTGTATTGAGCAATAACAATAATACCTTCGAAATCGAAAACGTGCTATCCTCTTTGTTTATTAAAACGGCAATCTATACTGGGAAAATCCTGACACTATTCTCCTTGCACGTTTTATGTGAAAAATAAAAATAATATATCAACAAGAATACGGTGGATTGATTCAGTGCTAGTTTGAAGCGATATTCGATTTTTTAAATGCAAATGAACTGTTTTTTTTTTTCAATTGGAACTTTTTTGGTTCTGTTTTGAAATGTTTTTTTTTTTTTTAATTCAAAGATAGAATGGTGAGCAAAGATGTGATGAATGTTCGTTTTGTTTATTATAATAATGAAACACTTGGACCAGCTATAGGACTTACTCATATAAAGATAATCAGTATGATATTGGTTCAAGCAAACTTCCCTGCTAGATTGATGAATCTTCGAACAACCTCAGCTTATTCAAACAAACGTCACGACCAAATCATAACCAGCCAATTTAAAATCCAAAACAGTGCCAATAAATTAAACATTATTGAGGACAAACAGGCGAGTGTCGTATTGTAAACCGCCGTAACAGGAGAGAGCGAGCAGAATACTAATATCGAGGGTACTGGGTAGTTCGTTCCCGGGTTAGGCAAATAACGGAGAGATCCATTTAAAGGTGTTCTATAATTAAATCAGAGCATCTTCTGTTTGCTGTAATTGGTACGGACTGAGAGAAATTTGATTTTGAATCCGTCAATCTGATGGAAATCTGTTGTTTTAGAAATAAGTGAGGATTTTCGGTGCAATTTCTGCTGGAAATTGATCGGAATTTTAGCGTGGGATATGAGGAAAGGTCATGACCACCTACGTACTGAAAATAACTTTCTCGGAAATCTGGTTATGGTAAGGTTAGGTTAGCTATGAATTCTGGTTTTAGAGTTAGTAGTAGGTACAGAGAATGTAGACTGATCGTCACACAGTGATTTCTTTTAAAATACACATACCTGAAAGTTATTACGTAATTTTCAGGAGCTAGTTTTAAAATTGCAAAAAAAGATCGTGTTATGTACCGATTCCCAAATATTATCAAATTCATTGAACATTCAAATCATAGTCAATTTTGATCACGGTTTGTCATCACGCAAGTATTGTCAATGTTTCAGACATGTATTGTAAATTATTTGGCTTGGCTATTTTGTACATTCTTTTGATATTTGTGACAAATAACGCTATCAGCGATGAGACCGCCAGTGTAACCATAGAATTAGCAATATTGTAAAACAGTTTGTGATTCAATTTTAGAAAATAATTAAGGTACAAAAGTTGGTGAGGTCTGCAATAGATATACCTGTAGAGAAGAGGAACTTAAAACGAATACGGTAGAGATACAATATAAATATCTATAGAAATACATCTTGGTGGAAGTCAACAAAACAAATAAATACGACAATATACCTTAAAAACACACCAGCAATACCTGACACATTCAACCAGCAGGCTCCCAAACTTACCCCAATTAGCGTCCAAGGCTCGCAACCTCGCAACAGACGGACGGCCGTTAATTCGATGGGGGACACAACATAATGCCGGCCAGGTAAAAGTATTATCCCCTAAACAATATTAGCTACGTGAGAGGAATGTTGCAGCAATTGACTTATTGCTTCACTTCGTGTGTAGGTGATACTTGCGTCGAAGTAGACAGGGTTCTGTTTGGTGGGTTCAATTGTTGGAAAAGTTTTTGGTGGGTTCAATTGTTGGAAAAGTTTTTTCTGTGCAAGAGTTTTTTTAAGTTTTGGCTTGAAAGAAATCTGGCTGTACGAGTTGGCAAAGGTTCCATAGAATTCGATTCCTACCGGCTTCCCTTTGAAAAATGGCACAGTCAGTATACTATAGACAAATAATATAATCACATTAAAGATATATACTCCGGCTTACCTCTCACAGAAATTGACCCTTCGCTACTGCGAGTTGGTTAAGATTTCTAAGGAAGAGGTAGTGATAAAAGTATGCTTAGGTGGTTTGGTTATGTGGAGAGGATGAGTGAAAGTCGACTAACAAAAGGTATTTACAAGGCAGTTGTGAGTGGCAACGTCGGGAGAGGACGCTCTAGAAGGATAAGATACATACACTGACCTTATTGGTTAGATTTTTCAGAAAGGTCAGGTGCGTGGTGCACAACCGGCGTGCGTGTAGGAACGGACAAAAGGAGTATGCAAGGATCGTAGCTGGTGGCGTTCTGTGATTTCTGCCTACCCCCATGGCAAAAAGGCTTGAGTTTATGTATGTATTTTCTATAGTTATTCTCAAAAGGGATCTGGTGATATGTCAATATGTGGTTAGGATATCTGCAGACTTTAAGAGTTGTGCAACAATTCGGGATCTATATTGGTTGGTGGTAGGTCCGCCTATATTCCATCTTCCCTCTTGTACATGAAGTTTAAATAAATACATAATACTCTTAAAGATTCTAAAGTGTACTTACGTTCTTAGTTTGTTTCATCATTTTTTCTTTCATCATTTCAATCGCCTTATCTGCAATTTCCGACTAAACACAAAGCGACCTCGACCACATTCTTCCTAAAATTCAGAATTTCTCGGAACACTGTTATCGTTGAATAAAAATACCTTTCCGCAAAAAACCTCTCGAATTTTCATCAGAATCCACAATAAACCGAAGTGAACTGGGGCGCCGAAGTAAAAACGAGTGCCTAGAAACAATTTTCGTATCTTCCCTTTAAAAACCGCATCATATATTCCTAACACCCGACACCCTATTTCCCGGGGCACCTATCTTCGAAACCTCAAGCATTCAATAGCGTCGCCGCGAGATGTATACAATTTTTTCATACAAAGATAGGTACAATTTACGAGTATTTTCCGTAGTTCATATATCTAGAGATGGGAGACTATCACCGTACGCGGTTCACGTAATAGGTACCCAAACGCGTGGCGGATATTCAATGTTCCGTGTGTCGCCTACGATCTTCGATCAAGGTTGTCTTGAGTTACGTACGCACTGAAGTGCTCAACACATTCGGTTCCAGGAATGTTGATTTAATTTTGTGATCAGAGGAAAACGTGTTGAAGAGGTATCACGTCTGTGAGAAAATAATCGAATCAATAAAGATAGGTACTTATTTTTAAGAAGACTATTCTATTACCCTGTGTCTTTAGCTCAAGTCAACTGACTGCTAAGTCTTCTTAGTTAAACTTCTACGTGCTTATTTTATAACAGAAACAAATCGAACATTTCCGCCCTTGGCAAAATCATAACCCAGAATTCTGCTCACCCCAAGAACAGCAGCGACTTCAAACACCAGTGGGCACAGAACTTAAGTCCCGCGACACATATTGCGGGCGTGACGCGAAATATCGAGCAGTCGGGCAATACATACAGTTGAGCAATACATATAGCCGAGCAATACATACAACACTCGGATGTGCCCGTGAATTCCGAATTAGGTTTGATTATTGTGAAGAAGCGATAGCGCACGTATTATCTAGTTCCATGTTTTCATAGCTACTTAAATTTTGTTAGAGTATTCGGTTTGAGACTCAAGATGTTACTTAACTTTTATTTACGGTTTTTGGCAGATTCCTTTAAAAGGAAAAAAGGAAAAAATGCGGTAGGTATTTGAAGAAAGGTTCTAGTGCTTAAACAGATTATATATCATCAAAAAAGAAAACATGCGGACATAGAAAAGGTTGATATTTATTTAACTGTAAAAATCATAGCTTTAAAGTCATAAACCAGAAAAAAACAGGCGAGAGAAAAGATCACCCACATTTTCTCTTAATGGCTGATAATACGATCTAAGTTAATCATAATCTTTTCCCAACTATGTTGGGGTCGGCTTCCAGTCTAACCGGATGCTGCTAAATACCAGCATTTTCCATGGAACGACTGCCTATCTGATCTCCACAACCCAGTTAGTACTTGGTAATACGATACCCCTTGGCAAGACTGCTTGTCAGTATTTTTGGGCCACTGACTACCTGTAACGACGAATACGATCCAAGTTAGTGAGACTTCTAATTGTAGGCTAATGGTTTGTTGTGATAGGTTACCATCGGAGAAACACGATATTATTTTAAACTACCGACTTCAAAATGACGTGCCTAATTTGTTTACCCTCTTTGTTTTATATTATGCTTCTACACATTTGAAAATTTGAAGTGATTATTTTTTACAGACATATTATTTCGGCACGTGCTGAATCCTTATTTATTAAATTTACATAAACACGTAGGTTTATACAAGTACTCAAGTTTTCAAAACACGCTAAAAATGGAACTGACTACAAACTACTGGTACACTATGCATAAAACCTCCTTAGAACAGAGCATCATGACCCATGCATCGATTATGCTCGATTACAAAGTTCTAGAAATTCCAACGATACACGGCGGGTGTGCACTTCCGGAATACCAAACATAGGGTAACTGTAGTGCTTTGTTTCGTTCCGGTCACGTGTGCTGTCCTTTATCTCGTCTGTCATGAACATGTTACCTTTCCGTGAGAGTAAGGAACAATTTCAATACGAGGTATATTGGAAAATGTGAGGAGTTTTGTTGCAATATTGCGGGTGCAACGCTTTGATCTGCCGGGAGTAAGATGATATTTAAATATAACGTAAGCTTGTCAAAACAAGGCAGGTGATCGCACACGATGGAGAGGTTTCAAAATTGAAGATTTTGTTTTGCATTTCCGTGGACACAATGTAGGCAAGAGTTGATTACAACTTCATCTATATTCTATACAGATAGATAAATAAAACTGAAGTGTCTGTTTGTAATATTAAACTAACTTTCTTTTTTTTTTCTTTGCTTTTTACTAAGTGCAATGGATGTATAGGTATACTGTATACTAGTACATATACCAGAACGACATTGTTACAATTTTTGTCTGTTTGTTCCGGTTAATCTCCGAAATGGCTGGACCGATTTTGACGGGACTTTCACTGGCAGATAGCTAATGTAACAATGGTTTTATTTTAGAAAAAAATAGGATCTCACGGAAAAAAATCAAAACCAATGATCGTAAACTCCGCGAACTGAATAATAACTTTTTTGTTAAATACCACGCGGACGAAGTCGCGGGTAACAGCTAGTTTTAAATATAATTATGTTAATATCAATTCTCGTTAATAAAAAAACATTTAAATTCAATTCGCAATCTCATCTTGACAATACATGTTAAAATGAAATTAAAGGGGTTTTTGAAAAATTGAGATAATGATTGAATTGGAGAGGTTACTACAAGATTTGCCGATTCGCCACCTAAACAAAAAAACGAGTGTGCTCTAGACCACACGACTGAAGTAAAACTTAAGCAAATACTGAAAATCGTCTGTCAAATTCAAAAACCACACCAAACCTCTTTTTATCTTCACTAACTTCAACTTCCGTTTGCCTCGTAACGTAACGCATTCAGCAGCTTAGCCCCCGTAAAGAAGTTTTATTTAAAAAAAAAAAGTCAAAAAATTGCCATTTTAAAACTATTTAGTTTTTCATACATTCAGTCCCTCAGATCCATTTCATTTGTTTTTCTTATCAGTTAACAAATGAAATCTATTGACATGGCATGCGAGTATGATGAAATGTTAAGATAATAATATTTAGAATGATGCTTGTGATGTGTGATGTTTTTGGCCTTGTTCATAATTTAATTAATAAGCTATACCTACTCGTTCATTAAATATTACAAAGTGAAATGATAATTACTGAAGGTAAATTATTTAGTAGAGTAAACTATAAAAGGGCATCAAAAACTCCTCCACAATTCTGTCAGCTAGTAATTTGCCCAAGAGACTGGCGGCGGTGCCACGTTGTATGGCTACACTTAGCTGCTGGCCAAGGTAAAAGCCAGTCCTTGAGTCACGGAAAGCGTCAACAAGGAGTTATTACTGAAGAGGAAAATATTGCACTAATTTATTTGATGAGTTACAGTGTCTGAATGATTAATGGCGTTTGCTCAAGGCACCCGATTACAATTTCAAGGTGTATCGCTACTATAAATTAATCATATAATTATTAGAACTGTAGTATTCTCTTATCATTACAGAGGTGCGATCTCTATTTTTTTCGTGTAGTTGTAAATGTAAATAAGAATATAATCGTTTTATTTATTTGCCAGGAGAAACTAACTATATACATTGATAATTAAAAACTATTAAACTAAAATAGATAAACTAACAACGAACTGTAAAAGGGCATCGAAAAACTCCTCCTCAACGCTGTCAGATGGTAATGTGCCCAAGAGACTGGCGGCGTTGCCACGTTGTATGGCAACACTTAGCTTCTGGCCAAAGTAAAAGCCAGCCCTTGGGTCACGGGAAGAGTCAACTAGGCGTTTCGAAATTTCCTTAAATAGGCTATGAGCACTCGGACCCCACGGCCCTAGAGTTTCAACCCCAAACGGCTCGAAAATATAGTTACCACACAGGTTTGCCAGGAGTATGTAAAGATCGTTGGAGATGGTATTATATAGTATCTGCCTACCCATGGGTTAAAGGCGTATGTATTTTTTAGGGTTCCAAAGGGTAAAACGGGACCCTAATACTAAGACTCCGCTGTCTGTCCGTCTGTCACCAGGCTGTATCTCATGAACCGTGATAGTTACACAGTTGAATTTTTACAGATGATGTATTTCTGTTGCCGCTATAACAACAAATACTAAAAACAGAATAAAATTAATATTTAAGGCGGGCTCCTATACAACAAACGTGATTTTTTTCAGTTTTTGTCTAATGCTTTGTGCGCGAGACCGACTCGCACTTGGCCAGTTTCTTCTTAATTTCTGCGATACATGCAGAAATGAACTTTGGTATTATTATTCCCAAATAAATGACAAAACTCGCCGCAATTCTTTATCAAACCGGCATGATATATTAAATGGGTAAACAAATAAAGTGATATAACTTTTAAAAAGGCTGCTGGAACATGGTGGATGCGGCAGTATCATTATTATTATTCAAATAATGTATTTTTCTGTATCTTTGAAGTCGAAGTCTCTCTCTCGAAGGTGGTGAGAGAGACACAGCTACTGCTGGGAATATGACTGTGATAGGCCGAGGTAATGATTTGGAAACCAGATCCCTATGAATATCGCACTTAAATATCCAAAATAGCCAAACAATAATATGCCTTGTGGCATTAAGTCTGCCTATAATAATATAATAAAATTAAATTATACAAATATAAAATAGGGACCTAACTTCAAAACCACAACCCGCATAATAACATCATTACTAGCAAATAAATTACTTTATTACTCAGTCAGAATAAACAGATAACCTCTGTACACATTTGAATGTTCTAGTGGCGCGGGCGCATCACTGGCTGATAACCCGTCGTCGATATAAACGTTGTCAACCGCGAGCCCGAACTCAGTCGCAGAGGACAGCGCGTTACATATTGTCGTCACCTTTCTTAAAAATAATATGTGAGTCAATATTGGGTTTATTTTTTAAAATTTAATTGCATTTTATTTGAAGTCATTAGCGATAGTTTTTTTTTGGGTTTTTAAAAGAATTTAACACACATAAATATTACAGTGTCACTTACAGAAAGATAACAAGAGTTGTTATGTAAAACATAGATCTTGTTTTTTTTTAATATTGAATTAAAAAGATGTGTACTTAGGCCCGCTTGCACCACGACGCACTAAACGCGTTTAGCGCTATATTTATTTAAAACAGCATTCTTTTACTGTCATCTTCAAACTAACACGTCATGTTATAGCTAAGTTTAACATGAAATGCATTTCGTAGTTTGTTGTACTAACGGGCCTGAATATGTGTGTAATTTATTTAATTATTTAATACTATCTAAACTGGATACAAAATATTTTATCTCTCTTTTCGCAGTATCTATCTCTTGAAATCTCAAAGCCAAGCTATCGCTCATGGCAAACACACTTCCAAATACCTTATATTAACATGGTTTTAGTGTTATTTTTCTCAGATAATAATGATGACTACGATTAATACTCGTAGAGCTTGCGAGGGATCAGACGCAGCTGGTACAAGGTCTACATTTGAGCCCAAGCAAGTATCAATGAGGTGATTGTATATTTTTAGTCTTAGTACCAGTACCTAATATGCACAGTTGCACATTGAACTAGGCACTCATGATACTTAGAACTGGTTTCACCAAAGAAACTGAACGTAATCAGTACATATAAATTGCGTTTAAGAGAAAAATAATAATAATAGAATATTTTCATAGTTAGTGTCAACTGACAGCTGTTGAACGTAGTTCAAATGTGCTGGCATTCAGTTACCTTGATGAAATTAGTCCTAAAACATAGACCTACAAAAAAAATCAGCTTTATAAACAACCCTTCTATAAGCAATGATTGACTGTCAACGCAAGTAGGATCGAAAGTGTAAACTTTACAATTTACAGAAGAGCGGATTTTATTTGATTTTTCTTTTCTTGAATCACTTTTGGTATAAAAATAAAGACGTACCTACGTACATACAAGGTAGTAGATAACAGTGTAAATATGGCACAATTTAATACATTATTTGTACATACAATAGCATTAGTAATTTATTCTCCAACTCCTTCTTCAACCTTTGGCCACCCAATGCTGAGTGTAGCTCTTAGAACAGATTTACGCCCAAAATTCAAGAGTGAGATTTATTTGAGTGATTAAATTTGTCAATGTAAATATCATAAAATTATGAAATAAAATAACATCCAATGGCTCTTAAATATGTTAGCATTTTTCGCTTAAGTTACTTTGCTTGGTGACCGTCAAATTTTTATTACTTGCACGACTAACTCTAGAAATCAGTCAGTAAACTTGGTCTTCATGCGTGCCTAGCCCTAATCAAGTATTTTTATCATACTCAAACTGGTCGACTAAGACCAAAACATGTTTTTTAGAATGTTGTTTACTTGTATAACTAAATTAGACAAAAAAAGGTTAGGGTTAAAATACTTGATTAAAAGTATTTGTTTTACATATTCATTTGTGTATTTTACTATTTTATACCCTAGTGTTAATTACAAGTTAGTTACTAAATTTGTGAATTTAGAGTTTAATGTTTGCATTGTATCATTTAGGGTACATATCACTGAAACTGAACGTCATCAGTTTATCTTAACTGCGCTCCAAGAGTTGTCAGTATCAAATAATCTTTAATAACAATGATAAAACTCTTGATGGCAGTTTATACCGATGACGTTCAGATTCATTAGTGTAATCAGCAATTAAAAAGATAACATTTTAATTCAATGTTATTTGGTCTATTAACTGCCAATTAAAATAAAACGGCTAACAATAATGAATGATGAATTAAAAGTGATTAAACATTGCTAGTAACATCACCATAATTATCGCATTTTATTGTCCTATTGTCTTGTTGAACTGAACATAATTTATCTTAAATAAATATTCTACTATCTTATCGTATTTTTCCTCTGAATTATAACAAAAAAAGATATTTACTTTGGGTTACTACACGAAAGATAAAAAGATTTTTTTTTTTTAATAAGTAGTTACCGTCACTTGTATAACCCAATAAATAATTAGAAAAACAATTTAGGTATATATTATAATAATAATATTATCCATGTAAAATACTGGTATTCAGCTGCATCCGGTTAGACTGGAAGCCGACCCCAACATAGTTGGGAAAAGGCTAGGCAGATGATGATAATAATAATATTATAAAGAGGAAGTTTGTATGTAGGGGGTAATCTCCGGAACTAATGATTTAATTTAAAAAATTGTTTCACTTGTAGAAAGCTACATTATTCGTGAGTGCTATAGGCTATAAATTATATTGATAGCATGCATATTAGCCGAGTTATCACAATTATTGTCGGGCCAGGCGAAAAAAAATACCTCTCAAAACAGAGTTATTTGCATGCGCTGCCTAAACCGTTGTATATAATTGAAAACAATGTAGGGCAACCTGGTCCATTTTAAATAGTTCTACAATATTCCGCAATACCATATTTCTGTCTTTTATATTTTAGCGAATATGTGTATGTATTAAAAAAATATTTTTCGACATACTTAAGTTTTCACGATTTTTTAAACAACACAGTATTAAACTTTATACAAAAAAAAAAATATTGTATATCATAGAGGTAAGATTTGTCCTTTACAGTATATCGATCGGTTTAGTAGTTTCAAAGATAATATAAAATTAATAAATCGCAAAATGCCATCCAACGTTCTCGAATCGCATTAGAACTTTACGTCTTTACCCTTGGTCAGTTGTTACAACATTACGTCACTGATGATAAGGGAAGAATGTACCATGATTCAAGCTCATGTTGAAGCAGCGGATCGAACACTTAAGGACTTGAAAAACTCAGTCGCTGTCGTGGGTGGTGTAACTTTTATGTTTGCTGGTGACTTTCGGCAGACACTTTCCGTCGTCACAAAAGGGACACGTGCGGACATCATTAAGCCATGTCTAAAATCATCGCGCCTATGGAGTATAACTCAAACTTAAATTTACGTACTAACATGAGAGTCCACCTTATCAGAAATATGGTAAACGATTTTCCACAATAGCTGCTCAAAGTTGCAGACGGGTCTTATTCTTCTCCAACCTTGGGCGCTAACGCTGCGGGAATCGTTATAAAAGAGAAGGGTAGGATAGGTCACACCTTGCACCAAATAGACAGAATAGAATAGATGCAGTATATCCTGACCTTGAGTATTTATAGATAGAGATATTCATTGGCTTTGTTCAAGGGCTTTCGTCTCACCTAAGAACGATACAGTCAATGAAATCAATAATATACAAATAACATAACATCACGCCTGCAATCCCCGAAGGGTTAGGCACAGGTGTACCTCATAGTGCACCTACATTTCGCCAGTTATGCTAAGTTCCATGTTATAGGGGGTGAGTCAACAGTGGTAAATTAGCAAGTAAGATAAAACATTGCTATCACAAGAATTATAAAAAAAACAATTACCAAATGTGTTCACACTACCCGTTACGTGATTCGCCAACACTACCTGCTCTTATCGCAGCACTATGCTATAAGTCATTTGAATAAAATATCATCACTAATGTACAGACACATCAAGCTACTACAATCTGTCTTTCTTTGGTAGATTTTCAACTTTATCGCTAACTAGCTGATGCCCGCGGCTTCGCCCGCGTGGATGTCGGTTATCGCGACCAAAAGTAATCATGAAATTTTGATCCCGTTTCCGCAACAAAAACTTAACAATTTATATACTTAAACCTTCCTAGAGAGCCACTCTATCCATTGGTGAAAAAAAGCGTAAAAATCGGTGCAGTAGTTTTTGAGTTTATGACGAACAGACAGACAGACGCGGCGGAGGACTTCGTTTTATAATATGTAGTGATGTAGTGAACATTAGTTTCAAGGTTAATTGGGAAAATTTGACAGTTTTGGGTAGCTCGATGTGCTGGCTATTATAAAATAAAAAAATACTGAATATTTTCTAAATGTACCGGTGAGGTATAGGTGAGGCCTTTAACAAGTGAGTTTTAAGAAAAAGGCGTTCAAGTTTAAACAGATCTGACATAAACTTTTCGGTAGCTTTATCGTCAATTATATATATTCTTTTATATATTTTATTTTCCTTTATTTATTTATATTCATATTCTTTATATTTCTAAATATTTAAATAAAAAACAACAAAAAAAAAACATTTAAAAATATAAAAAATTACTTTCCTTATTGTTAGTATGTATTCAAATCTTGCAACTGAATTTCAAGCCAGTTCCCTGTAACCGATTGAGCTGAAATTTTGCACACAGCTTTGGTTCTGGTGACAATAGCCTGTACCTACATTTTTATGATGACAAAGTCCTGACTTGATCCTGCAGCCAGGATCGCCTCCTCATGAGAGAACTCCTAACAGGACACGAAATGTGATAAAATGTTGATGATAGCTGATAAACCTAATTTAAACAGGATGTTTTTTACGAACCTTTTGAAAAGATTTTTTTCTGTTTCAACATGTTGACACAACTTAACCGCAAAAGATTTCTATGTTTGTATTTTTTTAATTAAATGTTTTTAGATACAAGAAATGGGAGCTACCGGTGCAATCGATAATAGTAGCGGGTGTAAAGAAAAAATAACAGCGACACTGGACGAAGCTATGTTGTTGTCAGGTAATAGATGTACGCATGACAGGGTATTCCTCAAAGCGCAAATGTTTTTAAGCGCAACTAAATTATTCCTCGAAGCGCAACCATCTGATCAATTTCAATTTGTAAACGCAACTAAAGGTTGCGCTTTGAGGAATAATTTAGTTGCGCTTAGTTGGTTGCGCTCAAAAATAGTTGCGCTTTGAGGAATACCCCCGCATGACGACTAATCAAGCTATACAAAACTAATTTATACGGATCTCTTATTGTACGAGAAATCTTCACGCAGCGAAGCCATGTTATACTGGTGATGAATAGGTCGATGTATCGCTGTGTATACCAACCAATAAATACTACAGAGATGCACAGGTCTTTTAGCGTACGAATGACGTTGACATTAACTGAGGGCGCTGTTGGTTAACATTTATGAAGTGATTTTCTGAAATGCAAGCGCCAGGGTAACCCGCGATCTGCTGCGGGACTGTTCAAAAGAGATACTGCGGCCCTGGAACTAAAAGGGCAAGGAAGAAACATGGATGGGTTTTAGTCAGTACAAGTCAGACACTCCCTTCTACTCCGCACAGAGCGGGAGGAGTCATTTGATGATTACCAATACGAAAAAAAAAAACTTACGTTTATTGCAATTTGTAGTTCTGTGTCGGATTGTATGTTGATTACAATATGATTCGCGATTGTAACAAATATGGGCTTACAGAGTTATAATCATAAAAATCATCAATACAACCCTCTTAGGTAATTAAATCCCATTGAATAACTTTTCCAAGAAATTGTCTTGATTAGATCATTAAAATCATCTATACAACCCGTATAGATGATTTTAATCATTATAATTCTCTAACTACATACGTGTTACAGTCGCGCATTATATTTTGTTTAACATACAACCTGACACTGACCTGCAAATTGAAATAAAACCTATGCAAAATTGAATTTCGAAGGCTACCCTGGCGCTTCTACCTAAAATAAATAAGATAGCAACGATAGTTCCAATTATTCCCACGCGCTAAAATATCCTTGTACATCTGTATTAGTCGATATGATCAAACTTGACATTTGATTTGATTCATTTCAGAAAATGAAATTAATATAGGTCCCAATCATGCACAAAAAATATCAACAGCGCTTATGAGATTCTATTAGGTTAATGCAGGAACGGTCGCAATAATTGTTTAAGTATAATTGCGATAGCGTTGCAGACAATGAGGATACATTATTTTCTAGAGTGATAATGGTGACTTAATAATTTATTTAATTACAAATCTGTATGCTCAAAGAAGAGTGGCCTCAAAAACATCTTTATCTATGTTAATTCTTACTACTGAATTAATTGCAAAAATTGTGTGTTACTCTTAGACACAAAAACTACTGAACGGATTTTGATGAAACTGTACAATAATATACAGCTAATACATCAGAATAACACACACTGTATTTTATAAAGATCCGGTGCATAAAATTAAATTCACGCGGGTGAAACTGCGGATAAAACTTATAGTAATGACTATAAGACCCAATTTTCATTAACATAGTCCAAAAATTCTATTATTTTCAGGATTTGGATTCTACAACATCTTTCACATGCTGACGTCTGGTCTGACGTTGATGGGAATGATCATGCAGGCGCTAGTATTGGGCTATGTTATACCCGCAGCACAATGTGACCTGGAACTCACGACGCAACAGAAGGGATGGCTCTCTGCTTTGCCGTTTACAGGTAAATATCGTTTTTAGTCAATACATAAGTTTGCTGAAGGGCGTCGACTGCACGTTTACCGGGCACCCCCTATGAGGTACAAACCTTGGGTTAGGGTGTCGCTGGAAATGAACAGCAAGGGACAGGCTGGATCGAAAGAATATAAAGCTTCATACTCAGCCTCGCGAGCAAAGTTCAGGAAGCTTCAACTAGAACCGTATTTTTCTATAGAACTCTTTGTTGCAAGGCACACTTAAGGTTAAAAAAACACACATTAAGCACTGCACTCAGCGGCTCTGCCATATTCACCAAATTGAGAAGTCATTTTTGATCATCTTACTTTACACATTTTTATTTGTTTCAGCTATAATACTGACGTCGTACTTCTGGGGCTGGTTAGCTGACACAAAAGGCCGGAAACCAGCCATGCTGGTTGCTATGTTCATATCTGTTATAGTATCTGTGGCATCCAGTTTTGCACCTAATCTTACGTCGTTTGCTGTACTACAATTCCTCTCTGCTATTTTGTAAGTTACTATTCGTGTTCACAAGAAGTTAACATTAGAGTATTTACTTAACTTCAAGTTCAAATATCGAATTTTGAAATAATCGAAATAAAAATGTCTTGATATGTAATAAGATTGAAGATGTGCAACATTTGCTGATGGAGTGTGTTAGGAGCAAGAATGAAAGGGAAGCATTGATTAGAGAGTTTAAATTAAATATTCTGGATGTTGGGCTAACTCAAATCATTTTGGCAAATCCTACATCAACAATTGCAAAGAGGTTGTGTGGCTTGGTGAAGACATCTAATCAAAGATTCTCCTTCTTATATATAGTCCATATTAGTCATACTCAAAATTTGTAAATAGTTAATAAGGTACGGTGGGGTTGGCATATCCGTATGGATAAAAACCTCTTCTTTTTTCTCGTCAATAAAGAATAAAAAATAAAAAAAATGTCTTGGGGCTAAGGATGAGTTAGTTATTGGGACTGAAGAGACAGTAAAAGACCTCTTTCGGTCCGTTCAATTTTGCAAACGATTTACTAAACACCCCGTATAACCCTTTAATCATGCCTGTTATCTCTGAACCTATTGTACATACATTGAAGCTTCGCTAGTTATTTGTTTAATAGGGGGCGTGCTTATTGCTAAAAAACCTGCCACTAATCCAGACTTCGGGGTGTTACTAAACTGTTTTAATTTTGTGTTACTTGCAGTATGACCGGCCCTTCTGCCGTAGTCTACACTTATCTCGGAGAGTTCAATAATCTTCGACACAGAGACAAAATGGTCACATTCGGATCGTCTTTCATTGGGATTGGCACTGTTGTTTTACCAGGTGAGTTAACAATGTTAGACTGGTCCGATCTAAGTGATTATTTTTTTATTTGGTAGCACGTTCACTGGCCTCATATACACCGTGATTTTTTAGTCGTCTTACAACGGAAGCCCACTTCATAAAGGGTGTACACAGACTCTTAACGAAGCCGAAAGGCACTTGTTTTGCCCGTCATTGCGACCATTTTTTTGTTCTAGACCATACCTGGGAACCTTCTAGTTACGGAAATATTGGGGGTCAAAGTTCCAACTTTTTCACAAGTTTTTTTTTAAATACACGTTTTAAGATTTTTACTTTAAACACCTCCAGGACCTCCTTACTTTTCAATGCATCCATCAACACAATGATTTGAGTCCGTTACATTGAGTCCTACTGTAAAGCGTGATTTTTCAACCCAAAAAAAAAAGTCATATCCCAGCACTATTTTTTGCGTAAAGTTACTTAGTTTGATGTACATAATGCTTGGTTGACAGCTTCGTGAAGTCTGTTTACACCTTGTATAATGACTACTATACATTCATAACAAAAAAATAAGATTAAATAATTAAAAAATAAAAATATTAGTCATGGTCATTGGGTCGTCTTAGGGGCGGTCATTATTATGACGTATGACGTAGTTGAAACACCATGTTGCGAGCGATGGTCTACTCGACTCGTACGCTGGGTAGGTATGTTGTACTGTTTGACACGTAAACATTATTAAGAGGATGTTTCATAATTCTAATAGGTATATTATTTGTTTTTCTTTGTACCTATTATCTTAATTTATGTTAAAAAAAATATATTCACGCCTAGAGGTAAAAGGCGTGTTTTTTTTTTGTCGGGTACATTTAGTGGACCACTTTTGTAAAACGACTAAAAAGTCACGGTGTATATCTTGTACAAGTTAGCTTCGGTACTTTATGAGTTATCCGCTATATACATAAAGGGTGTAAACAGACTCTTAACGAAGCCGAAAGGCACTTGTTCTCCCCGTCATTGCGATCATTTTTTTGTTCTAGACTATACCTGGGAAGCTTTTAGTTACGGAGATATTGGGGGTCAAAGTTCCAACTTTTTCACCATATTTTTTTTAAATATTTGTTTTGAATGTAAGATTTTTACTTTAAACACCTCCAGGACCCCCTTACTATTCAATCCATCCATCAGCACAATGTTTTGTGTGCGTTACATTGAGGCCTACTGAAAAACGTGATTTTTCAGCCCAAAAAAAAAAGTCGTTTTCCAGCACTCATTTTTGTGTAAAGTTAATTAGTTTGATGTAAATAATGCTTGGTTGACGGCTTCGTGAAGAGTCTGTTTACACCCTGTATATAAGCATTTTTATTCTTCGTCTGTGTGGATGATGAGTTATTAACTTACAATAGTAAAAAGTAAAATTGATACTTAAAATGGATACGTGTGAGATAACACAACTAAAATAAAAACTTTTTTGCAAAAGAAATAGTTACTTAACCGACTTCGAAAAACACTCTAAACTAACTTTCGGAAGTCCGTTTTGTTTGTTTCATTGACTTTTTTGCCACCATCTCCCGAAAATAAGTTATTTTAAACTTTTTAGTGGTTTTTTTTTAGAAAACTTTTTTTTTTTTTCAAAAAGTTTTTTAAATTTATGATACAATATTCCTTTCAGCATTCGCCTGGTTGATTTTACCTCTTAATTTCTCCTACCGCATTGACTTCTTGGATATTTCCTACTGTCCCTGGCGTCTACTCATCGTAGCTTGCACGATACCATTTAGCTTAGCCACATTATTTCTGTTCTTCGCACCAGAAAGTCCTAAATTCTTGTATGCTAATGGTCGGTACGAGGAGACTTTGGAAGTTGTAAAAATAATTTACGCTATAAATACTTTTAAGCCAAAAAACAGTTTTTCAGTAAGTATTGTAGACAATTGAATATTCCTTTCTTAATACCTTCAAGTGTTGTCAAACCGACCAGAACAGTTTCAAACACCAGACTTTGACAGATAATTTACTCAAATATAAGTTAAAATTCGATGTCCGCAGCAAGTCCTGAGTCTGGCCGGTCGATTTGACACTACCTTTACAAAAACACATTTACTTTTGCTTCAACTTAGACCTCTCGCAAACAAACCGATGAGTCTCTTTGCATTACAGGTGAAATCGCTGATTGTGGAAAGCCAAATTACAAAGTTGAATAGCGGCAAAGGTATAACCGCTATCTTTGCTTCCATGAAAGAACAAACTTTGCCAATCTTCAAGCCGCCTCTACTTCCCTGGATTTGTCTCACCTGCTTCGTACAATTTGGGATATTTGCTGCGTATGTATAACTTGATCTTTATATTTTCGAAAACATTCATCCATAGATATTTTTTTGCGAATTTCAAGAACACTTTGCATGCCAAGGGAATCTAATCTAGATCGTCAAGCTCTGCAGTAGTACTTACGACTATAAGAATAACGAGTCAGGCTGGTATTTTTAGATCTTCAGTAAAATAAACTTATAATAGTATGTTTGATGTTCCAGAACAAATGGCTTCTACATCTGGTTCCCGACCATCCTTAATTCCTTAGCTAGCCAGGACGGTATTGACATGAAAATCTGTGACGTTATCGAATTGACACGAAATAAAGCTGCTGCTGATGTTTTGAATAGCACCACGGTTAGTAAAGCCTTCATAACAACCTTCCTTACCTAGCAGTCCATTCAGTTACAGTTTTCAGGACGAGGATGTACTCACAACGGGTATATCCCGTTGAGTAAATTTCACGATTCGCCAACTTAACCAAATAGCATCACCAAAGTCCCGTTTCATAACTATTTTGATCTTTATACAATGAGTCTCGTTACGTCAACTATTGAGTATGCGTGAATTAATTCCGAAAATTCCCTTGGAGATTTTTTTTTCCAGAAGAATACTTCTGGTTCTACTTCTGCTTCTGGCTTCTTCTGGCTTCTGGTCTACGGACAAATTACAGAAATGGCTTCGGACAAGGACAACTCAAGTCAGTGACTGGTATCTGCAGCCCTGTCCGCACATAGTCCGTAACTGATCCCCAACGCAACAAAGATTTATTCGTAAAATAAAGTGCGCGGCCAGTAAGTTTTTTTATACAAACCAGTCTTTACTATAAATCCATTTTCATTACAGACAATATGCGACGACACAATCTACACCTCCACCTTTGAACGGTCCATCTACGTTGGCTTGGTCTTCTGCTCCATGTACATCATCGTGGGGGTCCTCGTGGACTATGTGGGCAAGAAACCGATCCTAGTAGTGACTCTGTGTGTCACTGGGTTGTGTGCTGTTGGAGCCAACCTAACCTATAACCAGCAGGTTGCAGTGGTCCTGTTTGCTATCTTCCAAATGTCTGGAGCCTGTGTTGGTCTGACAAATGCCGTTGCTGTGGAGTTGTTTCCTACTAAGTATAGGTATGTTTCTGCATCTTAATCATTTAACATTTGTAGAAGAATGACATCTCATTCTAGGAATACGGCATTTTCGGATTGGTAATCATCAAATGACTGTTTGCTGACATCTCTTTGAGGCGCGCGTGGAACACGAACGCGCCGTCTACACGGCGGCATTAAAGGCCTTCACTTTTATTTTACCACTGGAAGCGGCAACCCAATAGCAACTGAGTTTTAAGGAGAATAAAGTTGAGATTCAAAATGACTATGAAAGGACTCTGACATCTATCAGTTTTGATACCTAATTAATCACATATCAGCTATCAAAAGTTTTAAGTCATTTATGTTTCTTTATTTCATTCAGGGCAATGGCGGTTTGTTTGTCTATGATGTTGGGACGGACTGGTTCCATGGTGGGATCCAATCTGATCGGGTGGTTCCTGGATGTCAATTGTGGCGCTGGATTTTATCTTTTTGGAATTCTTCTTGTTGGTAAGGTTTTTTTCTTAACGGACTACATTTATTATTCAAAAAATAATTTACTTTATCCATAATAACATTTAATAACACACACACATGTTCGTGGATTTTTTTATTACAGTAAACGGCTTGGTTTGCATTGCATTACCAAATATGAAGAAAAAAAAGTTAGCCGAAACGGTGACTTCTGAACCCGGACAAAGACAAATTCAAGAACCGTAGTCTATTACAAGGATAAATTACGAAAAAGTGCAAATCATAGAGATTAGAGAACAAAAGCTGAAGAAAAGAACAAGAGGTATATTCGTAAAGAACTGGTTTTATTTTCAAAGCCCTATACTTCTGATGATGTAGAGAGTAAAAATATTCCAGATATAGAAAAGAAGATGCCAATGAACTAACTAATATCTCTACTGTCTTCGTAAATGAGCATCTTTGTCACACAGCCAATCTTTTAATAAAATGACGTTCTTATATATTTTGTTTATTGATTTACCATTTCTTCATGATTTGTCATAAAAGAACAAAATTATTCAGCAAGACATATCACTAAATTAAATCTAGAAAAAAACATCGACATTCATTGTCATCGGATAAAAAGAGAAACACAATCATCAGAGTCGTCTCAGCGGACAACAATATGGCCGTACCAAGAGACTGGATCGCGCGCCATTAGAAATATTGAAGTTATAAGTTTCCGTGACTTACCGCCACCCTATCTGCCTGGAAACATTGTATCAGATTCGATTCACTGAATAGGTAACGTTAAAAAAAGTAAGGTACTTGAAACCTTAGAGAATATTAAAAAAAGATTTGGCTCTTTCTGTTGTCCATGATATCGACTTGTTCTGCACTAGTGTGGCGTCCTTGCGACGGCAAATGGCACACAACTTTTTCGATGATTAAGTAGCTTCTCTCGCATGTAATGAATTGTCATCTGTACTTTTTTTTCCGCGTTATATGTATTTTCTTTTTATCTACGTGTGGAGGCTTGTAATTAGCGATTTGGAAATACTACACTTGTTATATCATTTTTTGCTTGTTAGTCTGTAGGCCTTCTGTAAAATAAAATAAATAAATAAATAAATAAATAAATAAAGTCGGATAATTTTACGTGATAACGTCCTCCGTCCGTCCTATGTCGTCCTAACGTCTCGTTCCGAATTGAATTGAATTATTATCACTGAATTATCATTAATTTGTATAATACATAAATGCGTCAAAAGCCGAACGCTTAGGGGAATCGTGCCTTTGTATCGCTTGTTCCGCGCTCTCGCTTGCACTCTCGGCTCAGGCGGAACGTGACACTTTTTCGTACGTGCAGCCGGTGTTAATCGATTTATAAGACGTTATTACGTCAAAAAAATCAATAGCAGCTGATTTCATGCCTTACTTCCTACCTTACCGTTATTTACCGTCACTTTCAAATGCGAGTTCTGATACTATTACGTTTTATTGCATTACAAAAGTGATAGGTAGGTAATTCTAGGGAAATATTTTGAATAATATTATATTATACTAGTTGGTCCGTGACTTCGTTCCCGCAGAATAAACTTATCCTGTGACGCTTGCCAGTAGTATCGCTTTCTATGAGTGAATGTTTTTTAAAAAATCAGATGAGTAGTTTCAGAGATTACCTCCCAAATCCAAACTCACAAACTACCTCTTTATAATATGAGTGTAGATTAGAATTTATTTTATTCCCATATTAAAATTTACAGGAGAAAGGATTATTTCATTTAAACTAAGTGGAAAAGCCCATAAAAAAAAAAACAATAAAAAAACTGGCAAGGTACGGTTCTCGTAATCTCAGCTTAATTTCAAGTTGCGCTTCTGTCTGCTAAGCCTGCAGTTTCTAGAATATTGGTTTTCTCAACAAAACACGTTTGTCTTTATTGTTGTTCACTCAAGAAGTGCTCCTGGGATTTGCATAAACTATTCATTTTGATTTCTCTTTATTTGTAAACTCAGACTGCAAATGGATGACTCGAACGGGTTTAAAAGCTTAACGAGTATTTTCTTTTTGTTTATACTACTGTCTTATTTGTTTTTTGGTTGTGCCAGCAAAACAGTGGTTGTTGATGGGGATAAAAAGCTATGCTAAATCTACGTCAGACAATGACTGTCTGGAACAAAAAGGTGAGACGGACCAAACACGACAAAGGTTTCATGAATTTTTATTTTACTACATTTAAATTCTGCTGGCCGGAGTTTAATAATTTTATGTTCGTCGATCGAATCAGACCTCAGTTATATAGAAAAGGTTTAAATTTAAGCTGCAATATAAAGTTTTTTTAAAACCTCAGGCAGTTTCCGTGAAATTGATTTAACCATAACAAACGTTATACAAGCGCAAAATATCCTATGCATTCCGAAGTGATTCGATAACTGGCCCGTCGTGTCCGACCCCTCCTATATGTAATTTTATGGATGTTACACCCTGGGCTGCACCTTATCTAGTTTGGACACCCTACCAACGACAATCCAGGCTAAAAAAATACAACAAAAAAACTTGACACACTGATTTATGTTTAAATTTTTTATGAACCTTTTGCTACTCTGTGGCCATTTAACATCGCGTTTAAGGGCTGTCTGAAATGTGATTTGTCGCTAGCCTCGGGCACAGGAAAAGCGTTTAATTGCCGTCGAGTAGGCATCAGGGATCCGACCAATGGGACGGCCGGCGAATATTGAATAAACTTACCTTTAGTGACTCTCTATACCTGGATATACCCCACCTTTTAATCGAGACGTTCAGGATTAGGAAGTGTATTTGATTAGTCTACATGGCACGATAGTATAATTGGATTTTCATGCGTATGAGATTACAATAAATAAGTTAGAGTTCATTTCAATACGAGATATGGTATCCTCCAAAGCATCAATAACTTGATTAAGTTTGCTAGTCATATGCATTTAGGATTTTTCTGAGGATATTCAATAAAATACTCTAAAACAAGCATCAAACAAAGATACTTTATTTCATTGGATATTCAAAACTAAAACTTTATACCTAATATTGCATTAATACCACCAACTCTCATTCGGCAATCACTTACATTCAACATCCTTAAACCACACTCAAATACGCCATAGAAATAAACAAAAACAAGGAACTTTAGCGGCCAAATATTTAAATATGGAATTGAGGCGATTCAAACACACAACAATGTTGTGGTCTACGCCAGCGTTAACCGTTACTAATATGGCGGAACGGTAAACCGCGTCAATTATGTCCCAATTTACGCATTTAAAATTCATGAAGGGTAAACCGATTTAAAGGTTTATAGTGTGTGCTGAGCCGAAATTTACTTATCTTTACAGGCCACCTCTCCAGTAAAAAGGAGGGGAGGA
The DNA here is from genome assembly GCA_950005105.1 of Lycophotia porphyrea. Classification (NCBI taxonomy): domain Eukaryota; kingdom Metazoa; phylum Arthropoda; class Insecta; order Lepidoptera; family Noctuidae; genus Lycophotia; species Lycophotia porphyrea. Next base: position 3,544,726 of record OX465392.1, read on the forward strand.
CAAGACAAAACCAACAAAGTAAGTACTATAATTAATTGAAGTTTCCTAAACGAAAGACATAAATGACAATGAATGGTGTAATATCATAGAGGGTGAACTTGTAAGAAAAGTCAGTGTTGACAAAAGACTACAATATCAGCATCGTTGTTAAAGAATTTCGAGTTTATAGTTTATGTGTGTAAAGGGTGTAACAAGACTCTTAACGAAGCCAAAAGGCACTTGTTCTCCCCGTCATTGTGATATTTTTTTTGTTCTAGACCATACCTGGAAACGGAGATATTAGGGGGCAAAGTTCCTATTTTTTCATCAGTTTTTTTTAAATCCCCCCGATCCCCTTACTATTCCATCCTTCCATCAGCACAATATTTTGAGTGCTGTACATTGAGTCCTACCGTAAAACGTGATTTTTCACCCAAAAAAAAGTCGTTTCCCAGCAATGATTTTTACGTAAATATACTTAGTTGAATGTACATAATGCTTGGTTAACGGCTTCGTGAAGGGTCTGTTTATGCCCTGTATGTATAAAGTGTGCAAAATAGTGTTAGGCTGAAAGGGTTCCCTTGTGGTACTCCAAATGATTTATTCAGAAATTTGGTAGTAAGGCGGTCTATCCTGATGCATTTAACTTTTTAATGAAATCAGCTTTTGAACTTGAACCTAAACTAACTGTTTTGCTAGACTATTCCTACCAATAGCCAGTATTGGAATTCAGACACTACTTATCGAATGCCAATCTGAGAGCTCGATTCAAGTATTCTGGGTACTAATCTGACACTTCCCCTGGTTACCACTTGACACGTTAGGAGCGGGTCGAACGGACGACATACTCGTAGATCGGGATTAACAGGACAATGAAGGTAATCAAACGCGCCAGTACTTAAAGAGGAGTGGGGCATGTCATATGACATGGAGAGGATTTAGAAAGGTAGGTACAATATGTTACCAGAAGATTTCTTTAGATCGTCACTATTACTTCGTCAATAAAGATTGGTATATGGCATGAAGGTATATGGTGATACCATAATGGAATTATCCAAAACATAGCTCACATTGCACTAGATAAATATTAATTAATTCCACTGCAAACTTAAACTATTCTGCTATAATACGAACATAATATTATATAACATATTGGCAGTGTATTGTTGGGTCAAAACAATTACCACAACTATAGAGGAACAAACAAATCAGCGACAATTGTGTGTTATGTTTACTATAGACAAACAAACACACGAACGGAGCGTCGAAAACCGCAACAATTTGGGGCTACACTGAATGTTTGCTTAGATAACTGCAACATTTAACATGCTGCTCACAACCACCTTAGTATCCAAGTAATAAGGGTTACTTTCAAATGTTTTCCGACTTGAATAGCTAGGTTTTAACTGTAGACGACCCGAATTTATAAGCGGGTACAACAGAACAAGTTTGGGCTTTTCGAGATAAAATCTTTCTGTTTGGTTTGTACAAAATATGGTTTTCACACTATGCTCAGTTGGGATGTTTTAGACCAGGGTCACACATAAATGGTTACAAAAGTGTGTGGACTGAAACAACATTGAAGGTACAGCAACATTACAGCAGAATACCGAATAAAAATGTTTAAAATTCAAGTATTTAGTTATACATAACTTTCACAAAAACACTGACATATCTAACATTAGTTTGATAACGTCCTACTAATTAGAGCCCCTCTATTTGTGGTAGCTTAAAAAACAAGTACACCACATTGATATTAATATACTAGCTGCATTTATAATATTAGTTAGGATTTTATCCCAAATGATTTAAAAAGTAAGCAAAAGTGCCGTACAGTTTTTTTTTTTGTAATTCAAAGTTCAGATTTATTTAACACTTTCTTTAAAACAGAACACAAAAATATAAATATATATACGAATTTTTAATTTATAATTCTCATCATTATATTCATTAGTACCCAACAATAAGATCAGTGAGATCTTTGGTTATTTCATTAGTCTCTTAACATCTGTTGCTCTCAAACTTGATGCTATTGTTTCAAGTTTACTCCACAACCGATTTCATTTCATCCAACCACTTTCAACACACAAAATACACAACAATCCTTAAAACAAACGCAAAAGGTTCAAAATCAATTACTAGTTAGGAATACCAGCGCAAATAATAATTTTCAAATTCGACAGTTCACGATATACTTCCCATAAATTTTGGTAATAATGGAAAATTTTGAAAGGGATAAATAATGTTATTATTGTGTTGTTGCCTGCTGAGATTCCTGAACAAATATTTTCAGCGGGCAGAATTTTTAATATAACCTTGTGAAAATGTCAATTATTTAGCGTTGTGGGTAAATAAAATTGCCTGCTTGGAAAAATATAAAAGACAGAGTATCTACAGCAGCATACACCAATGTGTACGGTCATCCAACAGAAGTTGTAACACTGGCAAAGACATTGAAAATCACCTTACTTCTCAGTTACGATATAACGGCGCTGTAGAATGCATGCACGCATTATTTTGTGTTCTACGGAATGGGAGAACGGAAAGGGAGACCGACGCGAAAACGGTTACCACATATACAGTCCATCATTCAACATAGAAATTCATCAGTTATTAAAAAAAAAATGGTCTACATGGTCAAAATGTAAGGAACAGCTTATTTTTTTTTTAATTTCTATTTAGGGGGGCTAAAATGGTGTACTGAATACATGGCAAATGTTTTCGCGTCGGTGGCCCTTCAAACCCGTAAACAGATGTAGAAATACGTGGACAGATTAATTGATCAACAAAAAAATGCATACCTACCATTTTTATATACCTACCTACTAAATCATGATCTGAGGCGGCTTAATTTTTAGGTTCGTGCGTTATTTATCGCGCTCATGTCACCTACACCTGCAAGCGAGGCGGTGCCACGGCGCCTGCCGGTGCGCGCGACACCCCTGATCAATGGCGCGGCTGTTCAGCTTCTAGTTGGGAGGGTAATATTTGTGGAAATATTAAACCGTTCTCGAAGGGTAACCAATAACGGGACCCTATTTCTAAGCCTCCACTGCCCGTCTGCCAGCGGGCTGTATCCATGCATTATCCGTAATAGGTAGACAGTTAAAATAAATATTAGAAAAAATATAACAACAAAAGATAAATATAAAATACTACTACCTTACTAGGATGGTACGGAACCCTTCACGCGCGAGACCGCACTCGCACTTGGCCGGTTTGACGACGAAACATCAAAAAGTATTTAAAAAAATCCTGCGAGTCAGAAGTTCATGGGCTACTTAGACATTGAAATCATACAGGAGACGAAGTAAGTAACAGGAAATAACTTCCACAAAATTCCACAATTCCCAAAAGTTTCAACATTTTTCAGCAGCCGCTCTGTGGTGGCCACAGTTTAAAGAGTTGATGTAACAGTTAACTAGTGTCGTATTTTTTGACACATTCCTGATCTCTAGAGACTTACAAGTGCTGTCAAGTTGTTTTCTATTTCAGAGTTTAGTTTAGAATGAGTTTTATTATCTATAAGTATTTTTATTTTACTTAAGGTTGCCTACCAGCCTAGGCAAACAAAGCGACAGTTAGTACAGATTCATAACATAACATCACGCCTGTAATCTCCGAAGGGTTAGGCAGAGGCGTACCTAATAGTACACCCACATTTGCCAGTTACGTTTAAGTCTCATGTAATAGAGGGCGAGCCTATTGCCGTCAACCGGGTGCAATTCCTGACTCCGTGGCAGAGAAATTCCTGATGGAAAAACCCAATAATACTTTGTCTGACCTGTTAATCGAACCTAAGACCTCATACTCAGCAGTCGCGCTTGCGACCACTAGACCAACGAGGCAGTCATTCCAAACCTTTTAACTTTTAACTTTTTATAGTGCTAGTAACAGTAAATCTAAAACTATACGACTAATCAAGGTTAAGTATAACCACTTACCAAATAACTCTGAAAACTAGAATGTCTATTAAACAAACAATCCCAAAAATCAAATCCAAATTTTATTACTTCACTCAAATTAACATTGTTCTGTAAAAAAGTTAAAGTCTCACGCAAGGATTAATATGTCGTATATATTTCATGGGAAGTATTCGAATCAGTCGAGTATTAGCATAAACAGAGGGCCGTAAACGTTGACGCCCGGTCTCTGGTACCGGCTGGTGCCGGCGGTACCCAACGTTAGGTTTTAAGGGAATTACGTAGCATTACACTCTAGTACCGTTAACGACAAAGTGTGGGATTATTTGTGGAAGTTTCGCGATGTTTCGACAACGGTTTCTTGATTTACATTTTAAATGTTTTGAAACATTGGGATGAAGGTACAGGATTTGCTGATGGATTATAATGGTTGTGATAAGTCGGATGATAATGCGTGACGCGTATTCCTCTTTATTTATTAGAGGTTGGCTTTATATAGTTGTATTTATAAAAAACCATTTTGTCGTACATCGCGTACGATACATTATCAACAAAATCCAGTGGAATATGTTTCAGAATAAGGAGGTGAATGCACCCTGTCAGTTTGTGGAGGGTTGTCCCTTACACCCTGTGTGTCATGATAAGCTGTACTAAATGTTATTGACATCTAGCTATCACAATCAGGAAGTGGCTGTTATACAGAATGCCATCAATATAGCAGCAGTGAGAGTACAAGAGTCTCTTCGCACGCACAACTATCAAGTAGAACATGTTTAAGTCTATAACTTTATGTAAACCACGCCATACTAGTGAATACGTGACCCGATGAGTAATTTAAACTCTCCACGATGGATGTACGGCTCATATTAGTTCAAGAGAAGTAATGATATAACTTAAACGCTAAGTTTGTCTTATAGCAATACCAGATTGTCGGCATTAAGTTGATACACAAAGTTCCAAATATCGAAATCTGACGTGCAAAGGTCTTCGATATTGGATATTGCGTTAAGGAAATTTAATACAGGGTGTAAACAGACACTTCACGAAGCCGTCAACCAAGTATTATGTACATCAAACTAAGTAACTTTACGCATAAATTAGTGCTGGGAAACGACTTCTTTTTTTTTTGGGCTGAAAAATCACGTTTTACAGTAGGACTCAATGTAATGCACTCAAAACATAATGCTGATGGATGGATTGAATAGTAAGGGGGTCCTGGAGGCCGTGTAGACGGCGCGTTCGTGTTCCACGCGCGCCTCAAAGAGATGTCAGCAAACAAGGGCCGATGCCTGCCAGGGCTGTGCTCTGTGTGTCAAGAGTCTGTTTACACTCTTTATAGAAAAACCCGACAAAAACTGTCGGGCAGTAGCCCACTAGACATAACACCCGTCTGGTGGGAAGATCCTCCCTTTTCTATGGGGGATGAAGAACTTTACACCCTGTTCTTCATATCCCAATTGGAGAATTTCAAACGCACCAGAATTAGCGTAAGAAGAATCGGAACAAAAATTGTGACAACTTGTTTAATTCCTAAGGTATTAGGACTATAAACTTCTGTAGGCTCAATCAAAAATTTTTCAACAGCCTCACGTTACGTCACGACAGTAAAACTGCTCGTTTATATTTACGCATTCGGAATACCAACACAGCACGCGGTACACTGTTCTCTTTTACGATCACCGTTATACTATCCCTCGGTACTCGGCATATTTACTTTTATTGCGACGGCACTCGTATTTTGTAGGTACCCTCGAATTCGGAGAAATTAAAATAATGTATTTAGACCCTTCTGTATGAGCATGTCAAGTCGATTACTGAAAAACAACAAATTAATCTATTTTTCAGGATTCGAAGTGATAATAACCAAATTGAATAAAACAATAATTCATAAACTTTACGTGTATTTGAACGTGATTTACCGCTTTGCACGTGCACAGTTTTTTTTTTGTTTAAATAAAAACTAACAAAAATTGTGTAAAATTAATCAACAAACAGTTTTTTTTTTGTACATTTGTGTTAAAACTAAAGAGTAACAAAAGTAACTATAATTTATTGTCATTTATTATTTTAGAAACAAAATTAAGATTTGTAAGTCAAAAATAAAATTAAGAGATCAAATTATGGATCAGCATTGATAATTATCAAAGAAAATATTGAAAATTACGAACCCTACTATATTTAGAAGTCGTGGTCGAGCAATGGTCGCAAATTATCATAATGGTTAAAATTGGCAGATACACCGATATCCACTTAGCTACTCCAGGAAATGTTAGGTACTGCGTGTAAGGTTCGGCATTATCATGCTTAAACTATTCAGCTGCAGCCTTTAAGGATTTTAATGGTAGCCCTGTTTGTAAATAAAGAAAAGATTCTAATATAAATAAGCCTATGTTAGAATAATATATGTCTCTATCTTTAAACAAATTACTTTTGGGTTTTACTAATACCAGTATTGAAAATAAAAAAAAGAATATTTTGTGAATAGTTACGTTCAAGTAGTCTGTGTGATACCGCACCATACCATGACCATACTATGACCTTATCAGGCACGGAAAGAAACATGAAACTACTATGCTCACTAGAACGTATCAACAGCGTATCATACCCGTTTATAACGGGTTTAAAACGGTCATCATACGCGGTAAGACCCTAACACGGTCATGGTAACCTGTACTGGGTAACTGATGGGCAGACTCCGTAATGGAAACATATTTTTTTTCTCACTGGTAATAAAATTAAATTAAATGATTCGTCAACTTAAATATCGAATCCTAAATCCGCCATCATTTACCCATTTACGGCTCGGTAAACACCTGTCACCGATTGAACCTCTTCAATGAAATTGGGTCACTAGGGTAACAGAAAATAAACACGTGACAAGGGTCAAGGCTATTCTTATTCAGTAAGCCCTATAAATAACCCCTTTAGTTAAAGGAAGAGTGAGAGTATATCACGTGGTAACCCATTGATGCGACACTAGAGTACAGTTAGTTCAGTTTATTTTCACAGTTATTTTTAATCGTTAGCTGTTAAGTTGGCTAAACAAAATATATTCTGTGGTCTTTCAAACGTCTTATTTATGGGGCAAATCCCAGATTAGCCATCTTTATAAAAAAAATGGCGTCAAAAAACTCCTGTACGCTGTCAACTGGTAATGTGCTCGAGAACGTTTAGGAACTTTTTCACCAGTTTTTAGTTTATTGTTATGTTAGTCACTATAGGTTACTTTAATATGTTAATGTTCCTAGATAGTGATTAAGAAAATTCATGAATTTAAAGTAAATTACACTAGAAAACTAAATAAAAGTAAAATAACTATGAAAGTTCAGTCGCCATTTCTTTCCCACACATACGTCGTCATTCAGACGACGCAAGTTACTGCGTCTGACATTAACCCGAGCTTACGTCTCCATTCGCATGGCAGGGTTACAGGACAGAGATAAGAGATAATTCGATACGAGTGGATTAGTATCGCGACACTAAATACAGATTACTCTGACGTACGGACATGGCAGTTGGAGGGTTATGCCGATACGACCCGATGGCGTACATAATACGATCGTGTGTATTAATATATGCTACAGTTGTGTAAGATTATTGTAAGTGTCTCGGAATATACGGAGGAGATGAGAACGAAATATTATGTCAGCTGCTCGTCTATTTTAGGAATAATACGTTAGACTTAAGATGACTTGTGTTTTCGTATTTGGCAACCGCCGAAATATTCAGTTTGGGCTCAATCAATACTGTACTGAAATTAGTTCATTGCGTTATTGTTGTTGACATAACATCACGCCAGTAATTCACGAAGGGTAGGCAGATATGTACCTAATATTTTACATATAGCCACATTTCGCCAGTAAGTTCCATTTTAGCAACATGTTATACTTACCAAGGTGTATTCTATTATCCAGTAACTGGGTTTTGGAGCTCAAATAGGCAGTTGCTCCATGTAAAATACTGGTATTCAGCTGCATCCGATTAAACTGGAAGTCAACCCTAACATAGTGAGGACGAAAATGGGCAGAAAATGATTAGTTGACTTTTATTTATTTCCAGTTCATTACAAACAAAATATACATGTAAGGTATCGGTGAAGGAAAACATCGTGAGGAAATCGGCATGTCCTAGAACCAAAAATTCAAGACATGTGACATCTATCAATCCGCACTGGGCCCGCGTGGTGGATTATAGCCCATTCCCTCTCATAGAGAGGAGGCCTGTGTACCAGTAGTGGGAACAATATAGGCTGATGATGATGATACATGTAAGTGAAATTGCGGTAAAATATAGCCAATAAAAACAAACAAAAAGTACACACGAAACATATTCATACATTCGTAGCTACGCTAATTTTTGTAATTAACAAAGAACACGACCCACTGGGACGGAATGCAACAAAATTTTAAACTACACACAACTACGAATACTGCAGTGTTTTTAGCCAATTCACTTTGCATTCCAACAAATGGACGGAAAGTTCTGTGAAAGCTAAATATGCAGTAAATATAATAAAACGTCGAATTTTGTTACAAAATTTGTAGCTGTATCATGTTCTAAAGTTATGTTAGTTAGGGCACTGAAACATGTAGTATTCACTATGGCAGTTTTAGTAAAATATGTTGAGTACGTTTGGTATCGAGATGCCACAACACTTAAATGCTTCAGTAAGTTTTGAGTAATATTTATTTTAGGGTTCTAGGGAATACTTTTAATTACAAAGTAAATTATTTTAAAATTATTAAATGTCGCAAACACTACAGCTGAGCTCCTGGATTTTTAAGTTGAGCAGTGTTATTGGGTTTGCCCATCTGGAATTTTACGTAGCAGCCCGGAGCCTGGATTTGTGCCCGATTGATGGCAATAGGCTCGCCCCCTATTACTTATGCCTTAAGTAAAACGCGCAAAATGTCCTTAAAAAAATCTCATTACATAATTGCGTTATTTTATTCACCAAAGCCGTATTTGAAAACAAAACTAAGAATATAACGTATATTATCTAGACTAATTAGTACTAACACACTAAAACAGCAGCAGCACTAATCGTAGTGTACTCTTGCAAGATAAATACAATATACGATGGAAATAAATACAATCAACTTTAATTATGCAACCGCACGTTCTATTAATTAATTTATGTAACTAACTTGTGTCTGCAGTAATGTGATATTACTCGTTGCACTTAGGGAGCTGAGGCACACTGCAAATTAATAACAGAAGTCTAACATGGGATTAAGGAACAGTACCCACTGTTTCTTATAATGGCTGTAAAAGTACCCTTAGCGAAGCGGAAAGGCACTTGTTCTCCCCGTCATTGCGATCATTTTTTTGTTCTAGTCTAGACCATACCTAGGAACCGTCTACTTACGAACATATTGGGGGTCAAAGTTTTTTTTTTTAATGTTTTTATTTTTATAACTGTACTTTAAATATCTCCACAATGCTTTGTTCTGCACAATGTTTTGAGTGAGTTCTACCATAAAACGTGATTTTTACCCCCAAGAAAAATGTCGTCTCCTAGCAACAGTTTTTGCGTAGAGTTATTAGTTTGATGTCCGTTACCTTATATGACATCTGAAAAGAAAGAAAACTTTCTACCAATGATGACATACAAAATCTCATTTTTTTTGCAACAGCCTGTATTGTCCCACTGCTGGGCAAAGGCCTCCCGCAGAAGGAATTTTCACGCTTTTTTTCTTTTTACGAAATCTTATATAAATAATCGTTTATAATTTTTGCAAAGAAAGATTTGTTACCAAAGATTACATAACAAGTAAAAGTAAATAATAAAAATACTCAACATGTCCGCAACATTGTTCAGGCAGACAAAGAGAGCTATAAACTCACTGAACGGATTGCAATTGAAACGGAGAAGTACGGAAACGCAATCGCTTGAAACAGCATTTGATACAAAACTGAAGGTTTACGAAACGGAAGTGGAGACAAGTTGGAAGTTTTTATCTTCACTACTTTGGCTTTTATGTAAGATTTTCAGTTTGAATAAATTGTGCGTAAATGCTAGTAGTGCTATGCAACTATGCTATCGTTTACGGCGTGTATGTCTGTGCTGTGTACATATGTGTGTGTGCAATGTGTATGTGTGTGATGTGCTTTTTAGAGCTTAATTTTTGTAATTTTTCTCATTATCACTGTTCTGAAACGGTGTAGGCAGGAACCAAAAAATCGAAAACCAATTAATCTGGATTTGATGGTAGAAGTATTATCAACCCACACTGGGCGCATCAGTCGCAGTAAAAAATATCATTTTGAGCTGCCTTAGTTAAAAAGATATTTTAATGCCCTTTATAGCCAACCAATTCAATTTTTTTAAGCATGCAGCCTAAGTACAAACAGGTGTATTCGATGAAGTTTTCAAGAGCTTAGGAATTCAGAAAAGGTGGCTTTCTATATACATCATGTACAGACGCCAGCAAGTCCACCTACCCGAAACTGTCAGATTTTCCCAACCAACCTTGAACCTAATACTTCAGAGATAAAGTTGAAAATCTATTCAAGAAATTGGACAGATTGAAGTAGCTTGATGTGCTGGCGTCTGTACATAATTTGAAATGCTACAAGTCATTATCATAACCATCTTCCTGCCCTTGTCCCATTCTATTTAGGGTCTGCGCAACACGTTTTCTTCTTTCATTCTCCCTTGTCAGACGTTGCTGCAATTCATCACCATGTCCCCTAGATATTAAGATGGAGTTATCTTACTGTCTTTTACTCACATAGTGGCTTATATTCTGTTTAAACTTTATAACAATTAATAACCTCAAATTATGGCACACGCGAGTGTTGTGAATATTAAAACTTATTTGAATTAAGATGGAGAAAGAAGAAATTATGATTTGTTTTCTCAAAGCCAGCTATTAGATGCTTCATTACATTTATGTCCTAAGTTGAGACGAGTTGGGCTTATTAGAGCTGTAAAGACAGCTTTTATATTACTAGTCAGACTTATTACTGAAGAGCATACTGTTGCTAATATTATAAAGAGTAATTCGCATTTTTTGTCCTTTAGCTTTGTCTTGCACATTCAGTAAAACCAAGTAATAATACAAATTACAGAGGTCTAGGAATGCTTAACCTCCAGGCAATAACCACTCAGTTACATGGAGAGAACGTATGATAAAAATCTTCATTATATTAGCCAAAACGTAAGTAAAACTAGCTAACTTCAGGGTGTAGATTGACTAGCTAACTTCAGGGTGTCGATTTTTCGTGACGGTGTTCGCTCGCATCGTAAAAATTTACTCTCATCATTTTTCCCTAACGCGCCAAAAGAAGTATAACTTCAAAAAGATTTCTTATTTTTTTTGCTAAAAGTCAATAAATATGTCCTCTGTATCTCCTACTTAGTAACATAGACTGGAAACCGTCCCCAACATAGTTGGGAAAAGGCTAGGCAGATTATGATCTCTTCAAAATTCGAGTGAATCGGTTGCTTTTAGGCAAGCGTGCTTCTTTTTGCTAAAAGTCAATAAATATGTCCTCTGTATCTCTTACTTAGTAAGAAGACCCTTCAAGTTGCAGTGTTGAAAGGTCATTCACCAGGTGAATGGATGACCTGATGAAGGGTGTGGGAATCTGCGGTATGCAAGAGGCACAGTAACGGTTGATTTAGTTTATGTTTCGGTTGAAATTATCAAATGATGATTACCGACTAGTTACATACCATATTCAACGGCCTGGTTGCTGCAATAGCTAAGCCGACTCTTGAGGTATGATTCGCATCGTTACCTAAACAAGGATCAAACCAAAAAAATCGTTGTCTGTAAAGTTGGTTTACGGACGATAGTTTAACGTAACAACGTCATAAAATAGAGTGGAAGAGAGAAATTACCTATACAACCTAACCTCCTAGCTCCAGCAGTAGATTATACAATAATAACCTAGGCTTGTCAGTATTGACACGGCACCCTCACCTTCCGGGTGAGGGTGCCGTGGTGCCTCTCCAGCCCTCACCTTCCGCCTGACGCAGGTCCTCACCGGACACGGTTGTTTCGGGAGGTTCCTGCACCGAATCGGGCGGGAGGAAACGCCCGGGTGTTACCACTGCGTGGATCGCCCGGAGAACACGGTGGAGCACACGGTGGAGGTCTGCCCTGCTTGGGCGGAGCACCGCCGTGTCCTCGTGGCGGCAATCAGCGGCGGCGACCTATCGCGTCCGGCCCCGGTCCAAGCCATGGTCCGGAGCGAGAGGGAATGGGACGCCGTCACCTCCTTCTGCGAAGCAGTCATGCTAGCGAAGGACGTGGCGGAGCGTGAGAGGGAGAGAACCTCTCGTCCCAGCCGCCGCGGGAGACGCCTCGGGCGTCCGGGGTCACGTGGTGGCTTCCGGCCACCGTAGACGCGGACCTGTGGACGGAGAGTAATGGGCTAGCTCGCCGTCCGTCCGTCTTTTGACGACAGGCCGTGTAGACGGCGCGTTCGTGTTCCACGCGCGCCTCAAAGAGATGTTAGCAAACAGGTAGGGGCCCGCAAGGGCCGATGCCTGCCAGGGCTGCGGGCTGTTCGAAAGAGATACCGCGGCCCTAGAACACAAAGGGCAAGGAAGGAACATGGATGGGTTTTAGTCAGTACAAGTCTGACACTCACTTCCGCTCTGCCGGATCCGTAAAAAAAAAAAAGGCTTGTCAATATCTAACACTACGAAAGTGGCGCAGGCGTACAATGAGCGTAACGGGACGGGACACTTTTTCGTACATGCAGCCGGTGTTCATCGATTTATTAGACGTTGTCACGTCAAAACAAAAGAACCCTTTTTGATTTTAACACAATTCCCACAGCAGGCAGCTGACACCCTTCTCATTTTTAATCGGTAGCAAAAATCATTAAAAACATTCCATTATATCGTCGACGCCAATGAAATATGCATGACGTCAAAGTAGCAGTCACAACATGCACACGACAACAATGTCCAAAACTGTGCCACAGTAGACAGAGATACAGTATTTCAACTAGGACCAAATCCGTCCGTCCGTAGGGTCAAAATCTCCGTATCCGTGGAAGCTAATGATAAATTCAATACACTTTGCCCGGCTTGGGAATCGAACCCAGCACCTCTTCTCCCTCTTGTTAGCAGTAGAGCGCGACCACTGGACCAACAAAGCAGTCTCATACACACATGCAAACGCGTTCACACGAAGTCTTACCATGGTTCAGGTAACAGGTTCCTCGCCAGTTAGTCGGGGTCGTTGCATCCAGACAAGAGGTTGCGATTTATGTGCAAAGTGCATCATTACAAAAAACAAACAGTGGAAATCATCATTTCAGCCCGCTAATCACCAACAGTTGGCCTCCCCTTTCTTCTGCCACTCTTCTCTCTTCTGTGCGTGTGTTATCCATCACCCGTATTTGATTTGACTAAAAGGAGAGATCTTCATCTTCGTAACAATCTTGGCAGAGCGGTCATGGTCACCACGTAGGAGAAGATTTAATTCGACTCACGCTCACTTCTCCCTGCACAAACTGAAACACTGGTCGTCTTTATACTGTGGTGTCACAACGCACCGACGACAATATCCTAAACTGTGTTACAGTCGACATAATATGTCTACTATTATTATTAGTACTAATAATAATTCTCCTCATTGGTCGAGTGGCTGCAACCGCGACTGCTGAGCATGAGGTTCTTGGTTCGATACCCGGGCCAGCCAAATGTCATTAGGTTTTTTCCATTAGGAATTTCTCAGTTGCAGCCATAGAGCCTGGATGTGTGCCCGGTTGATGGCAATAAGCTCTCCCCTATTATATAAGACTTAAAACACCACTGGAGAAATGTCTGTGTACTATTAGTTTCACCTCTGCCGTACCCTTCGGGGATTACAGGTATGATGTTATATAAAATCAGTATTTCAGAAATCGGCTCGCACACGAACTCTAAACATGTGTCAGGTAACAAGATACTCGTGAGTAAGTTGGGGCTCATCGCATCGACACAAGTGCCAAGCTGAAATACTGGTCATATTGATACTGTGGTGCACTAGCAACGCACGTGATATTAATGTCCGAAACTGTGCTGCGCTTTTGTGCCTGTTTCCTGCTGTGTGATGTCATCGCTGCGTTTATTAACTTGGAGTGGCAGAAACATGATGTGTATGAAAGAGGACAATGGACGTTGTTTCAATCAGCAGCTGCAATGCTGCATAATTAGCCTTCCAATTCTTCTATTCGTATCGAAGATAATTCCAAATTATACAGTTTGGAACCAGTAGGTGGCTACGATTTTTGCAGTGCCAGAGGTATTATTTGGATCGTCGAAGGTGCAGGTAAACGGACACCTGGGATACTCCATTACTTGCTGCACTCGCCGTACTTACACTCGGCGTTGGAGGAATCAGTAATACTTTATTTTTAGTACTTAAGTTTTACTTTATTTTAATCAGTAATACTTTTTTTAATCGATTTAAAGTTTTTCAAATAATTCACTACCTGGGCCACAGCACAGCCAGGTATTTTTGGAGCTTCACAAAAGCTTTCCTAGCGATGTAGAGGCTCTTAGGGGAGGTTTAGTAGTTTCTAGTTCGTAGTTTCTAGGACATGTACACAACAAACAAATTCAGATTGAGGTTTGTCTATAATAACTTTGAGACCGAAAGTGCTTAGGGCTATTCAAACTTCGGTAGGTTAAATAAATTGTTCATACTAAAGCTCATATTAGTTTTGACCTAAATGAAAAAGCAACCCGCATTGTATTACTTTTTTAACTTTCCTTTACTTTATACTGTTGGCGAACATGTCGAATACTTTACTACTATTTACTGTGAGCCACTAGAATATCAACAAACATACTAAAACAGACACAAACTGCACAACATTCATAAATCAAGTAAAATTACATCTCTAGCGAGCGAGTCATACGGTGTAATCTTTATTAGTGGAAACTTTTCACTCTGTATTAGTCCCCCGGCCCTCGTTCGCTTTACAAATTGTTTTACTGCATACACACACGTGAAATAAAGAACATAGTCGGCACTTTTTGAATGAAAGTCTCTTGTTGTTGGTAAATGGTTGATAAGAAAAAAATATGTTTAATAAAGTCTATGAAATCAAAGAGAGAAAACTAAACAAAAATGTAATTAATGTAACATTTGAAATTTATATGTAAATACTTTTTAAGTGTATCTTAAACATCTTTGACATCTGTGAAGGAAAACAATGTGAGGAAACCTGGACTTTCGAAATTTAAAAAAAAGTCTGAAATCGCCATTCCGCCTTGAGCAAGCGTGTTGATTATTGCTCATACCTTTTGTATACGAGACGGCGCCTTTGTCGTGCAATAGGACAGTAAAATGCTGGTATTTTTAAAAAATAATCTTAAAAAATAACTGTAACTAACTAACTGCGTATAATAAGATAAATATAATAAAATATTAATATATAATAAAAATAATTATAAAACATATAATAAAATAAATCTTAAAAAATATCTGAACCAAAAATTATCTGCTGCTATTTTTTTTTAATCTTAAAATTACTACAACTTACTAGGTCCAATGGTACCAATCCTTAAAAAAAGAAACATTTATCAAAAAATATTTTCACAGGACACAATAGTAGCCAAACATTGTCACGTAGCCATATTACAAGGAGACATTTTAATTTACAGCAAAAAAAAACAAATGCCAAGAATGTTATTTAGACAAAAATGTCATAACGCACAAAAATCCGGGTGTTCGTCGTACCTACGAACGTACAGTCACGAGCATTAATATGTATACACCGGCCTAAATTCAGAAACGATTTCCTCGTAGAATAACGATTGCCACTTTAAGGTAGGATGGACCTATTGTATAATGGCATAGGATCCAAAATATTATGCTCGTAATAACATACAACTGAAATTAATTTAGTAAGAGAATCAAAGTTGGTACGGTGTATTTCGGGTGCCCCTACATAGAAATTCATTATTTCAACCTAACACCTAACCTAACGCACACGTCCACTGATGGCCGTAGGCCTCCCCCAAAGGGGGTTTTGCCATAATCGCCAAGCTTGGCAGGCGGGTTGACAATCGCAGTACGGTTGTTACAAAGGCACAGAGAACGCTGCTGCTCATTCTCTGGTAAGTCCCTTAGTCGCCTCTTACGACACCCACGGGAGTATATAGGATGATGCTATTCTTTACGTCCGACACCATACAGTACATAGAAATTATTCATCCCTTATTAAAAAAAAATCTGCCGTTCCATACATTTTGACGGTGTAGGCTATACACTTTTGTAGGAAACAGAGAGAGAGTACGTGGTAATCGTTTTCGCGTCAGTGTCCCTTCCACCCCGTACATTCTACTGCTCGTGACTGTACGTAGGTACAATGTATAGTAGGTTTACGTCGTTCTGGACGCGCTCAGAATATTTTGCATCACGAAAAAAATTAAAAGCGCCCCCGGTCTTCGTGTTCAATTAAAATTTTATGAAACCTGCGTACGTACGTACGCGTGTTCTACTATGTTACGATGCTGTTTTTTTTTCTGACGGTCAGATCATTCCACGTTAAGCCGTTGGTCCCGGCTTTCATTTGTAGATCTTTGACAGTCGTTACAGGTAGTCTGTGGCCTGAAAGTCTGACATCCAGTCTTACCAAGGGGTATCGTATTAATTAGTACTAACTAGGTTGTCGAGGTCAGATAGGCAATCGCTCTATGTAAAATACTGGTACTCAGCTGCATTCGGTTAGACTGGTAGCCCACCCCAACAAAGGCTAGGCAGATGGTGATGGTTTAGATCAGTCTTTTGGTAGGTGATATTGCCTTCGTATTATGTTTATAACCAACGATTTGTTTTGATTGTTCATTTCGATATTCAAACCGTTTTTTTGCCATTTTCACTAATTTGGTGTTGTATCATGGCTACTTCTGAGTAAAAAAATTAATCATCAAAATTCACAGGGACTTAAAAAGAAACCAGAACCGCCCATTACCTGTTAGTACCAAAGTAAGTTTTCAACTCAAATATGTAATTTTTTTGCCATGTATGTGTGTTAAATATAGCTTGTTGAAAACTCAACATTACATTTAATGTTGAGTTTTCAACAAGCTATATTTAATCATGAATCATGCGACGCCATTGCGTCGCATGATTCTCAGCAATAAAGGCAGCGTTTCACTTCACGCGTTGGATTTATTTTTACACAGTGACGGCACATATTTAATCTGATGACTCAGCGTATGTTCCTGCCTTACTATTGTTTCGCGATCATGACATGAAATACATGAAAAGGATACATTGTATCCTTTTTTTTACTCAATACTGAAACTCTTTATGCTATTTAATTCTTTTTTGTGGCTGTAAGATCAATTTACTAAAAAGTATAGTCTTAGGGCGTACGGCTTTTTAATGGCATAGGTCTAAAGATATTAGATTTACTTCATGATTTCATCGGAATAATAAGGACATCTCTTTACTGTTTGCGGGCCCAGGTTGGCCGCTGCAGAAATAATCTGGTCAAATGGGGTATCATCGACCCGTCCCAAAGACAATGTCAGTGTGGAGTCCCTCTGCAGGATATGCCCCACCTCCTCTCTTGCCCATCCTGCACAGCCACCTACAACTTCCAGGATTTAAATGAAGCCAATGACAGAGCTGTGCAGGTGGCGATATATTGAGTCTATCGACACGCAAAGAAGAAGATCGGAATAATATTTATTATTTAATAATAACTCAAAACCCCCAACCCAACCCCCGGGAATACAGATGTGATGTTATGTTGTTATGCACGTATATAATAATATTTATTTTATTTATTAAAACTTTATGCACATGTATTAAAAAAACACTGTACAAGTGTGGCGACCCCTATTAACCATTTCCACGAAGATCGTCACACGAATTGGACCTATCTTACAACCAAAATCTACTCTCACTACGTTAGAGTAATTACACTCCCAGCTAGATTTCAACATGGTATCGAGTGGCTGCTACATCTTGTCTACGCCTCTACGCCGTAGCCCGTAGCCAAGCGCTACGCCTCTACGCCGTAGGCCCGTAGCTCAAAGGTTACATGAACTGGAGTGTTGTAGGTTCCGTCCGACATTGAGACGACCTCTCAACTGAACTAGGGGTAAGGATAGACAAATATATTATGCTGTATCTCACAAATAGACTGAGGGTTATGTCAGCTTGCTTTAACGGATATCTAAGGGTTAATGTGGCATGTGATTTAGACTTTGACTTTAACCGGCCTTAATTATAAGGGACAATATGAACCAACAACAATGCAGGATAAAATAATGGTAGAACAATATAATGAAAGGATAATTAATTATCATTAAAACCATAATCATTAAAATCAAAGTCTCCTTTTAAAATTATCTAAGTGATCGCAAATGACTATATTTTCGTAACAATAAACCCTTAGTAATTAGAAACTCTAAGCTTTTAGTTAACAACAAAAAGTAAACAGGTTCCGTGTGTCTAACCACAGTACGCTTATCAGCGTTGATATTGTTCTTATCAGATATTCATAATTGCTAGCTTTTAAAAGTAATGAAATAATTGGAACCATGCCAATTAACCTACATGACTTTGGTTAAAGTTAAATAAATATACAATTTTTAAATGTGACGTCACTCAGTGACTCATTAATTATACAGCTTGTGGTTTAATAGGAACCACGTGAATTGATCAGGTTCTGTAGTTAAGCGACACATGATGCGGCCGGTTAGTAGATGGGTGACAAATCATAACCCTCTATCTTTTGATATCCCTTTAAAACGAATGTCTAAAATATCTGCAGATTGCAGATTTAACGTTGACAGTGATAATTTAATGTCCCTCCAAAACTTAGACACAATTTGTGGAAAGAAGAGATCCATTAGGACGCCTTGGCTCCCATTTAGTGCCAAGTAAAATTCGAATTAAATCCTTAACTTCAAGCCCAAAGCTTTCGGCTTCATCCACTAAACATAAGCCATCAACTAAACATACCAAAACCAGCAAATCTTAACATCAAAATTTGAAACGTCAACCGTTAAAACAATATACGGTTCAACCCTAAACCACTAACAATAAATGTGTAGTCATCAACAATGATTCACGGAATACGGCGCAGGGTTGATATACGCCACCTCCTAGCTAAGATACAACTACGCCAGTGACCGCAAGAGGGCGCTGCGAACGCCATGATAAACTGTTATTGGCCCTCGGCCCTTTGGCCAAATGAATGGTCAGGCACGAATCTAGATTTGAGTAATGGGTTATAATAAAGCCGGTGTCGTAGAGGAAACTATTTTAGGTGTGACTGGGAAATAAATAAACAAAAACAACGGTACAGACAACGGAAACTGACAAAATTTCCTAATCAACCATGCACCTAATGCTTTAGCGATAAAGTTGAAAATCTATTAAAGAAATTTGACAGATTGAAGTAGCTTGATGTGCTGGCGTCTGTACAAATCTATAACCCGTCTGCAACGGACTCCAAAAGGAGAATCCTCCTTTAATGAGTTAGTTACTGACAAACCTCCCGGCGAGTGTTCCGTTCTTATACATAAACATCACACCTGTAATCCCCGTAGGGTTAGGCAGAGGTGTACCTAATAATACACCCACATTTCGCCAGTTATGTTTAAGTCCCATGTAATAGAGGGCGAGCCTATTGCCATCAACCGGGCACAAATCCCAGACTCCGTAGCTGCTACTGAGAAATTCCTGATGGAAAAACCCAATATCACTTTGCCGACCTGGGAATCGAACCCAGTACCTCATGCTCAGCAGTCGCGCTTGGGACCACTCGACCAACGAGGCAGTCAATGTTCCGTTCTTACTGAATTGGTTATCCTTTTTGGTGTATACCCTTTTATTTAGGGGATTTTTACATTGGTATTTGAGAAGCTATACCTTAGAACATATGTTATAAATACATACATGTTATAAACTATAGTCACTTTTTGTGTCTACGTTACGGATTGTTACGGTTTTTACAACCATTCAGCGAGTTTGTTTCGGAAAATGCGTAACAACAATCATATCAATAAAACTGCACTCTCTGTCTGGCTGATTAGGTAGGAAACATGTCTTCCTGCCTGGTCGTCCGTTGCCTTAATAATATTATTTTTAGATCAATTTTACTAACACTAGAATATAAGCTGTGTGTAATACAAACAAAATATAGATCACTGTTGTCCGAAATAAATGAATTTTAATTTAATTTTTAATTTAAACTCACATATCATAAAATCAAATATCATAAAATCAAATCAATAATGAGAGCAGCGGTGGCCCAGTGGCAGCGACCCCGACTTACGAACAGTAAGGCGTGGGTTCGAAACCAGGCAAGGAGCATTACTTTGTGTAATTTATTTTATCACCACTGCTCTCAAAAACGGTGAAGGAAAATATCGTGAGGAAATATGTCCTAGAACCAAAAACTCGAAGACATGTGACATCTACCAATCCGCACTGGGCCCGCGTGGTGGATTATAACCCAATCCCTCTAATAGAGAGGAGGCCTGTGTTCCAGCAGTGGGAACATTATAGGCTGATGATTATTGATGATGATGATTGATCATAAAATCTAGATGTTTTGACAAGACATAAAAGGCTGCTGTGATAGGCATGCTGCTGTCAGCAGGGCCGGTTAGGTGTTGCCTCTTTTATTCGATATTTTATTTCTGTTATATTATCTTTTGTATATATATTAATTGTTGTCTGTATTTGTGTATACTCCACATATGAGTTCATGTTGCTCGTAATAAATGTATTTTTTTTTTTAATCGTGCGCATGTGGGGCTGGTTGCTAAGAGGTCATCATCATTCTCCTACCCGTATCCCAATTTATTTGGGGTTGATGCATCATATTCTTTTTCTTCCATACTTTTCTATAACTCGTCATCTCAGCAGTCACCTCCTTTCTAGCCATATCATCCTTCACACACTCCATCGATGGTTTCTTCGGTCTTCCTCTACTCTTATAGCCATGGTATATGATAAAAAACCGTATGGAAACATGACAGAAAAAAGCTAAGTTGAACGGAAGCTTTTCCTTGTACCACCTAAAAAAGCAGACAAAAAAGAAAAACTCAAAAAGTTTTTAATATGACACTCAGCAAAATTAAAGAACTTGTTTCAAAACAGCCAAAAGCTCAAACAACAGCCCCAACAAAAGCATCTAAATTACGCTTCACTCTCAAGTATAAATAAACTCGCACTTCACTTGAAACTCGAAACTTAGTTCCGAATTCAGTACAGCATGTTCGCTAAGTGATATGCACTCTTAACTTTTTGGTCCTCGTACTCTTAGCTCGCTTCATCTGTTTGAGAGACAGATGCTCGCTGGATGCACTTCTTGAAACATTGTGACAGAATTAAAGCGGCGGAGAAACCGTTTTAAACTAATTACTGTCACAAGTGGCAGAAAGTGGGACTGTTGAAGGTAGCTGGCAGATGACAGCTGCCCCTGTACGCTGGAAAGCATAACTCAACAAATTTAATTTTCAATTTTTTTTTTTTTTTAATGGCATAAATCGAAAAATCATCAGCATATCACAGCTATTTTTCCCAAAAGGTTAGGTAGAGGGAACCGAAACATAATACACCCACATTTCGCCAGCTATGTTAAAGTCCTATGTACTAGGGGGCGAGCCTATTGCCATAAAACTAGCTGCATCTGAGAATCTCCTGGTGAAAAAACTCAATAAGACTTCAGTTAACCCTGGAATCTAACCCAGGAACTCATGTTCATCAGAAGCGCTTTCGATCACTAGACCAACGAAGCAGTCTACTAAAAGTATTTCTCTTTTTTAATATAAAATAAATGTAGATGGCTATAAGAGTAGAGAAAGACCAAAGAAACGATGGATGGACTGCGTGATGGATGATACGGCTAGAAAGGAGGTGACTGCTGAGATGACGAGTTATAGAGACGTTTGGAAGAAGACATGCTGCACCGACCCCGAATATTGGGATAAGGGCAAGAGAATGATGATTTATTTATTTGTATTGTTCCTCTTATTTTGATAAATATATCTGACGCCTCGTTTTTCCAGTGGTCACAAGCGAGACTGCTGATCCTGAGGTCCTGGGTTCGATTCCCAGGTCGGGCAAAGTGCTATTGGGTTGCAAGCATATTATAAGCATATTATACATTAATGATAAAAATGCTTGGCTCAATGCTGGTCCTGCTCCACAACCATAGGGGCAAACTAATTGATTACCATGTGAAGTTATTGTGGAAGCTGCAGAAGATTGTAATAATATCTTTGCATTGTATAGACTCAATATCTTAGTATTATATAATTGCATAGCACATGTGTGAGTACTATGTACTGTAAAGCTACCATTTACATTTGGTTATCTTTCATTGTATGAATTTACCCTGGTGGGTGAGAGAATGTCATGCTCACTAAAATGTCTCGCTGATGGTGGCGGGTGTGTCGGGTCATTTAGCTTCCTTCAATATGGTTGAGCTGAATGGGGCTGATCCATGCGTCATGCTCGTGAACGGGTGCTGTCGGTTGGGACTGGTCATCTCTAAGCTGCCATGGTTTATTTTAACTACTTACTTTGTTTTTAAATTGTTGATATAATATTTTACTCTGGACACTCTTAACGTGCACGTATTTCTACATCGTTCTCACATATATGTATAATCTCAATATGAATGATGTAACCAAGATTTTGTAACAATATTTTGATTGAAAAGAGTGTCCATGGAGTTTCTTGCCCATTCTTCTCCATAGAGATCTACGCTTTGGAATGGGCAACTACAGTACTTTCACAAGTTATTATGCCTTGTGTCTGTGACTGTAGCTTAGCCTAATTTGTTTTTCTGACATTCAAAAGTGCCTGTAATGGTCTAATTGAAATAAATGCTTTTGAGTTTGAGTTTTTTCCATCAGGAATTTCACAGTAGCAGCCACGGAGTCTAAACATACCTATCCGAATGTGAGTGTGTTCTTAGGTACACCTCTGCCTAATCCTACGGGGATTACAGGCGTGATGCTATATGTATATCTGACGCCAGATGGTTGAAGCTGTGAGATACAAAAAATAAAACCAATGTTCCGAGTTTTTGAGATACCGCTCATTGCCTACCGGGAGGAGCAAGCGTCTGGTCTTTAAGTACGGTTTTATGTAAGCGTGGACAGATGGTACGTTTATCTAGTTGAGTTTTGTTGTGCACCTTTTGTGGAGGAGTAGTCAGTTATTACTAAAAACTGGTCAAGTGCGAGTCGGACAAAGGGTTCCGTACCATAAACCAAAAAAAACACGTTTATTGTATGGGAGGGGCTCCCTTTATTTATTAAACAATTTATAGTTTTATTATTTGTTGTTATAGCGGCAACAGAAATGCATCATCTATGAAAACAACTGTCTAGCTATCACGGTTCATGAGATACAGCCTGGTGACTGACAGCCAGACAGACGGACAGTGGACTCTTAGTACTAGGGTCCCGTTTTTACCCTTTAGGAACGGAACCCTAAAATAACAAAAGATACCATTAATTTTTTCTGAGGCAACTGGCCCATAGACATATACCTTACAGACTAACATAAATATGATAAAATACAATTTGTGTTAGTAAATAGAACCTTAAAACTATGTTAGTAACACTAAAAAAAACCACTCATAAAATGACTGCCTCGTTGGTCTAGTGGTCGCAAGCAGCGACTGCTGAGCATGAGGTCTTGGGTTCGGTTCCCAGAAAAAGAGTTATTGGGTTTTTCCATAAGAAATTACCCATTAAATTACCAATTAGTATGTTTAAACAGATTTACCAGTATAATACAACAATTTTCTTTAAATGATTTGAGCATATTGATAAAATGAAAATTATGTTAATAAAGCTTCCATTCTTTGAAGATTATATTGAAACACAAACTCAATGTATCTGTCTCATTTCTATTGTAAACACTTGGTAACTCTTTTTTTGTTTACAGAACACTTCGTAGAACTTAGTGCATTAGTATTTTTTGTTTGTTCTGAAATAAAATTTAATTAAGTCGAATGTTTACAAGTATACAAAGTTTACTATGTTTGTTCTTGGGGTCATTCTAAAGGGCGAACGGACGGTAGAATGATCTTGAAATGTAGTACTTCGTAACAACAGTTAATTAGGACCTTGTAAATATAAACAAGCTCGTTCTAAGACTAACTTGTGTTAACATTTTAGTTACAAGTGAATTTGAACTTAATTTATTTAATAAAATTGAATTTCTTTTAACATAAAAATGCTAAGACACCAATTTGGATAAGTATTTCTATTTTTCATATCGATAGTGAACGATTTCTACCATAAAAAATTGTTTTTACCTCCAAATCTTTCTCTTTCGAAAAATGCTTTGTGCTTTAAGTTATGGATTTAAATACATTCTAAGGCACTTCATGTCTTCAGAAATATCTGTAAAAAATGTACTTACAGGTACAGCGATTTTCCTGAAGGTGTAAATCGATAACATGACATACAGTGTATTAAATAATAATAAAAAACGTAGATACAGCTTACAAACTTTAATTTAATAATACATTGTTATAAAACAAACATTGCACTAAAACTAGAGATCAAGCGCAAATCAAAATAGTTTTAACTAAAGCAACATTGTTGTTTTATTACGAGGAGCTCTCACGTATTTTAATTGAAACTACCCTACTTTTGCTTCACTGTAATAATTGAATTTCTCTTTCACTACATTTTCCTCATTGATGGAATTGTTTTATCCGGAGATTCAAACGTCACAAATGTACGACAAAATGTACTATCATTTTGTCGTATATTTGTGACGTTTGACAGTACATTTTGTCGTACATTTGTGACGTTTGAATCTCCGGATAAAACAATTCCATCAATGAGGAAAATGTAGTGAGGAAAGTTTTAAGTAGCATGTGGATTGGTGGGTATAAGAGAAGGGGAATACCAAAGATACGATGGATGGATTATGTGAAAGATGATATGGCTATAAAAGGGGTGCCTCGTGAGATGACTACCAAAAGAGAAATAGGGGATCCCCAATAAATTGGGATATTTTTTTTTCGTGTGGTTAGTGCCTAACCTGGTGTCAGAGTTTTTCATGCCGCCCGTGGGCCTCTGACTTGGCTTTTCTTGGAGCTTCGAGAAATATCTCTCAAGCATGCTGGTTTGGTTTCCTCACGATGTTGACCTTCATCAGAGATGCGTGACTTGGGTTCGAAATCGAGACTTGGCAGTCCCACGGTCGCACCACTAGGCTATCACTAATAGAAGAGCAGAATAATTATGAAAATAACATTGCATCAACATTATAGACCAATCAAAAATGGTTTGCACTATTACGTTAACATAGTTTTGTCTTAAATATATTCTCTAAATATTTGAATATGTTTCTCTGGATGATTCTATTTCGAATAACGATCACATGAGTATAGGTAGATAGAATAGTATTTACTATGTACACTATATAAAACACTGGTATTGTATTGTATTGTATTGTATAACGGGCTGGTGTCCGCAACTCCACGTCCATTGCGCGTATTTTGCGTGCGGGTGGGAAAAATTTTATTCGATCCACCCCAACTCCCCGAGAAAGGCCAGCAGCGCCTTGATGTTGCCGACAATCTCGCGGAGAGTACCTGGGTTACCGAAGTACTTTGCCCTGTATGGTGCAACCTCTGGGCAGTGCAGAAGCACGTGGGCTGCTGTCTCGTCTGCCTCCATGCAGGCTCGGCACAGGGGGCTGTCTGTAACTCCTATGACAAAGAGGTGTTTGTTAAAAGAGCCGTGTCCAGTAAAACACTGGTATTACAATGTACAACTTATAAAAGGTGGCTTAATGAAATATGTTTGGACATCAGACTCCATTTCATCAATAATTCTTATCGAATCAAACGAAACAAGCATTATGTGTGAGTGCTGCTAGTGCCACACTGGAATGATATTATTTTATTTTATTATATTTGGGTGGCTTATTATAAAGACTGCTCTGTAATGTGGAATGAAAACATCGAAACACGAAATCAAAAAGTAAATCATTATATAATTATATATATAATAATTATATATAATTTATATTTACACACTTCATTAGTGAGTTACATACAACTTTTTTTTTTTACTAGCCTGCTCTGTCCCACTCCTGGGCAAAGGACTCCCTCCACTACTTCCATCTCTCGCGAACATACAACTACATCATCATCTGCCTAGCCCAACTATGTTGGGGTCGGCTTCCAGTCTAACCGGATGCAGCTGAATACCAGTATTTTACATGGAGCGACTGCCTATCTGACCTCCACAACCCAGTTAGTACTGGGTAATACGATACCCCTTGGTTAGACTGGTTGTCAGACTTTTTTGGGCCACTGACTACCTAACGACTGTCAAAGATCTTCAAATGACAGCCGGGACAAACGGCTTAACGTGCTTTCCGAGGCAAGGAGGAAACTCGGTATGTAATGGGTGGTCACCCATCCACAGACCAACCTAGGCAAGCACGGCTTAACCTAAAGATCGACCCGAGCGGCTGTTATTGTTTAGCCACGAGCTCCTCCGAACATACAACTAAAATTTATTAATTAAACGCTTTTTCTTATTTGTTGTTATTTTGTTTTTTTTTTATTCTTTTGTTAATCTTATTGCATAAGATTCTATAACATCTCCTCTTGGGAAAAGGCACTGGCTCCTGCAACACAGGGCTATCACCTAGTACAGGAGTCAAGGACTTCACACAATTTTGTAATCAATTTTTTGTGTTATAAAGTTTATTGATTATTTTTCCACGCCTTTCTGATGACATTCGTAATGACTTCTAGAATACTTCAAGTCTTACGAGGACAAAAAGTTCTCCTATAAATATTTTAAGACAGAAACCACAATACATATTACGGCATACATATCACATAATCAGTACATGCTCAAATAGTATTAACTAAGTAATCTTATTTGTTGTTATTTTGTTTTTTTTTTTATTCTTTTGTTAATCTTATTGCATAAGATTCTATAACATCTCCTCTTGGGAAAAGGCACTGGCTCCTGCAACACAGGGCTATCACCTAGTACAGGAGTCAAGGACTTCACACAATTTTGTAATCACTTTTTTGTGTTATAAAGTTTATTATTTATTTTTCCACTCCTTTCTGATGACATTCGTAATGACTTCTAGAATACTTCAAGTCTTACGAGGACAAAAAGTTCTCCTATAAATATTTTAAGACAGAAACTACAATACATATTACGGCATACATATCACATAATCAGTACATGCTCAAATAGTATTAACTAAGTCCTCGTTACCTCAGTCAAATAGAATCTGTGCGGCGCGCGGCGTACGACGAACGCGGCACGACTAATTGATCAGCTAATTTGTAGATCGCAGGTGTGCAACTGCCTTTATGAATTACAAATAGCCATATGTATAGTTGATAACCATTAGAGAAATCGAAGGCGCCTCCTATTTCATTATACATGTTGTTGTTAATTTATCAAATGAGTTGTTAGTTTGAATTGGTGGGTTTATTATTGATGGGCTAATTTATTATTGGGTATGTGTGGGGTTGATGAGATTTGGCAATGTCTATTAATAATATTGTGTGGGATGTTAGATACAGACGCCAAACATATCAAGCTCCTACAATCTGTCAAATTACTTTAACAGATTTTCAACTTTATCGCTGAAACATTAAGTTCAAGGTTGATTGGGAAAATTTGACAGTTTCGGGTAGCTGATGTGCTGGCATCTATACCAAAGACAAAGTTATTAAATACTTAGTGCGATTGCACTTATGACGTCTGTACAAGTGTACACTCATTAAAGATCTTTCAAGTATTATACCTTATTATTGTAGAAACTTTTTGGCGTTCTCTTCTTGAAGTCAACTTGGATCCCCTCTTTGAGGAGTGGCTGGAGAGGCGCCACGGTACCCTCACCTTCCGCCTGACGCAGGTCCTCACCGGACACGGTTGTTTCGGGAGGTTCCTGCACCGAATCGGGCGGGAGGAAACGCCCGGGTGTTACCACTGTGAGGGTCGCCCAGAGGACACGGTGGAGCACACGGTGGAGGTCTACCCCGCTTGGGCGGAGCACCGCCGTTTCCTCGTAGCGGCGATCAGCGGCGGCGACCTATCGCGTCCGGCCCTGGTCCAGTCCATGGTCCGGAGCGAGAGGGAATGGGACGCCGTCACCTCCTTCTGCGAAGCAGTCATGCTAGCGAAGCAGGTGGCGGAGCGTGAGAGGGAGAGAACCTCTCGTCCCAGCCGCCGCAGGAGACGCCTCGGGCGTCGGGGGTCACGTGGTGGCTTCCGGCCACCGTAGACGCGGACCTGTGGACGGTGAGTAATGGGCTAGCTCGCCATCCGTCCGTCTTTTGACGACAGGCCGTGTTGACGGCGCGTTCGTGTTCCACGCGCGCCTCAAAGAGATGTCAGCAAATAGGGAGAGGCCCGCAAGGACCGATGCCTGCCAGGGCTGCGGGCTGTTCGAAAGAGATACCGCGGCCCTGGAACACAAAGGGCAAGGAAGGAACATGGATGGGTTTTAGTCAGTACAAGTCTGACACTCCCTTCCGCTCTGCCCAGAGCGGGTGAAGTCATTTGATGATTTCCCATCCGTAAAAAAAAAAAAGTCAACTTGGATTAATAACACTGAAATACTTTCGGTTTTGTTGTTAGTTAGGGAACGCTGTTTAGACGTGTCAACGTCTAATAAATCGATGAACGCCGGCTGCATGCACGAGAAAGTGTCCCGTTACGCTCATTGTCCCGATACGCTCATTGCCCGCTACGCTCTTTGTACGCATGCGCCGCATCTATCTTTCTTCCACTCAATTTTATGACGTTGTTACGTTAAACTATCGTCCGTAAACCAACTTTACAGACAACCAATTTTTTTGTTGTAAATATATTTCGACGATTTTTTATCAAAGTTATTAATACAATAGAAAAACCTGTTAGGTACAGGTACGGTCGAACAAGCTATTTGGTATATATAATTTTATTTTATAAAGCTTAACTTAAGCTTACCATTACAAATCAGTCGCTTAATGATAAAAACTTTATAAAATAAAATTGTAAACAATATTGTCAGTGTACTAGAATTGTGAATATTACCGCGTGAATACCAAATAGCTTGTTCGACTGCTACATGGAAACATTGCCAGAGAGGCTCTCTTGGTAAACATTGTAATGTATTAACAATTTAGTCAATAAAGTGGTGTTATTAGTTCCAATTTTGGCCATGCGCCAATAGATCCTGGCACCACTATAAGTAGTAAAAAATGTGTCTGGGTTTTCTTACTAATTAGTAAAGTAAAGTTTTCTTAGTTATAGCTCCTCCTTGAAACAACTGTAATGAAAAAAGCTGCCTGCTCAAAAAATATGTAGTTTAAATCCCTGATGTAAAAAATAGAAGACACGTGGTTCATAAAAATGGTGTTTTACGACTATCTTGTCTGGGTTTTATACTAAATCTTTACTTTAACTTAGCTAAGACTTCGTCTGCAAAGTATTAAGTAAACTTTAAGTTGTTACAGCTTAATTTACTTGTTCCAAACCCTGTAACGTATTTAAAAATTGGTTAAATATTGATCTATTTAGTTATGAATAACAGTTTACGTGTAAACTAGAGTTTGTTGTAGCACGTCCAAGCAGTTTTTCATGTATACATAAGTAATATGCTCTTATTCACATCTAGTTATTAAAAGATTGATAGGAAACGTTCTTGTTAAGGTGGATACAGACTTTGCGAGGCATACGTCACGAGCGGCGCACAGAGAATGCCTCGTGTGTACCATTATATTCGTGGTGAGGCATGTGCTACGCACGTGCGAGGGCGAGCCAACGTATGTCGGTAAATGCTCCAAGATCAAAGTGTCTCAGTGCGAGCATTACATTAGTTGTGGATGTAGTCGCGCATGTACGTTCGAGGTGTGCGCCGCGTACGATATTCACGCACGCCTCGAATAAAAAAATGAGACTGCGTTTACTCGGGCCAAACAGCGCGCAGCGCATGCTCAGGCTGATCCAACCGATACAGCAGCAGACTAGATGGCACCTTTGCATCGCGTGCGCGTATCTACAATATGTGTTGTCTTTTGTTTTTATTGTAATAATAATGATATTTGAAGTGACCCACTGCTGGGACTCAGGCCTCCTCTCTTATGAGAGGGAATGGGCTATAATCCACCACGCGGGCCCAGTGCGGATTGGTAGAGGTCACATGTCTTCGAATTTTTGGTTCTAGGACATGCCGGTTTCCTTCACCGTTTTTATCTGTTCGTAGTACATGCCTTGCAAAAAACATGAAGATAGACAAACGAGGCATATGCTTCGCACGCGATGGCTCGACCCGAGCATATGTTGGTATAATTTTTCAACACGCACGCCTCAAGCAGAGGCATTCGTTGTGCGCCGTTCGTGGCGCATGCCTCGCAAAGTCTCTATACACCTTTACTTAGTCCACACGGGGACACATCAAGTTATACATATCCGGTATAACCTGACTTCGCTTTGTATGAGCTTCTCGCACAATGAGAGATCAGTTTAATTTGGTTTTCTATAGCTTGATTGATCATCGTGCGTACACCTATCATATTATGAATGTTTTATGAAACACCTATTTCACGCAACCAATATTCGATTTAAGAGATTTTATTAAAGATTCCATTTTAATAACCAGTTTTAGAAAAGATTGCGAAAGGTTCAGTTTTAAAATAATTAAGTACGAAAATCATTTTTCTAAAGTATTAAAAGTGATTTAATTCTCAGGAAAAAAGAAAAAGAATCAATAAAGGTCAACAGACACTTAAAAGCACCGCACAGGATTAAGGATGATGCCGTAATTGCTCATATTGAGGTGATGCTGATACCGTGTTCTGCTCATACATGTGCATTGAGCTTTAACTCTGCCGAATCAGACGATACAATGCAATATGTGTGAGTGTTACCAGTGAACCACTGGAATGATTGAATTACACCTGAAAACTCCGCGTGATGTGGGATTTAGGCAATGACATTCTCAAGCCTTTTAGGGTTTGTATTGAGATAATATACTTTCTTATCTATTAAGTAGATGAAATAGTAATTATTACAATAGTTAGAACTTACAAAATTCATCTCCAAATCCCTTTTTATTAAAAAAAGTGTGTGTGTACTTATTACGCTCGTAAAAAGTTATACTTCTTTGACGTATAAAACTAAAATGTTAACTAGCTAACTTCAGGGTGTCGGTTTTTCGTGACGGTGTGCGCACGCATCATTTTTCTCTAACGCGCCAAAAGAAGTATAACTTCAAAAATGACGCATATTTTTAGAATATGCATCAAGCCTCCAACCGACACAAAGAGGGCTAGAAAGCCCTCAAGTAATAAGTAAACAAATCTTATTACCTACTTAATTAAATTGCCACATCTCCAGTTATGACTTACTAATTCACTACCATTTAGAATTACACCCCTAACTCAATGCTCCACATGACTACACCAAACCAGAAATCACGCACTATACAAGCGAAAAATGTGGCCAAAGGTCGCTACCAATTGCGTCGAATCAAATCGTAGGATTACATTCCTATCGCTAGTGTTTATCACTTGCCCGAGGCGATTCGGCCTCCGACGAAATAATTTCGGCAAATGACGTTTAGGCGCCGAAAACGTCGGAAAACATCAGTAATTGCCCTCTCGCTTTATAAATTGCCTGAGTGTGTTACCCGGCAGTGGGAAGGGCTCGAGGTCTAACTAAGAAATCTCGATTTCGGGGATTTCTTTTTTCAATTATTGGTTTTTGAGTTATAGATATTAAATTATAAATGTCTTGAACTGTGAAAACATTTAAAGCTGAAAAAAAGTGATATATATAAGTATAAGTGGTAAATTTTTATCTGATCAGTAAGAGTCGATATTTTATATCGACTCTTACTGATCAGATAAACATTTACGTTTCGTTTCAATTGGTTAGACAGTCACAGTTATTATAAAAGACAAGCACATTTTTAGACCACATTACACATCTTCCACTAAATTGATCTTCCATTTCTGCAGATTTTCTATATTCTTCTTAAACCTCCCAAAAGCGAGAACCGCAAGTAGTAATGTTTAGTAGCACTCCTGCAAATGAGGTTTGTCGATGGAGCTGGGGCGGTACTTCGTGCAATTACCGCACACCAGCGGGGCGCCACCGTCGCTCACGCTGCACAGGAATTTATGGGAGGCGCGTGTCAAACACATTTTCTACACGATAACAAAAAAAACGGGTAGGGTATTCTGGTGTTAATTGTGTTAGATTAAATACAGGACAACGAAAATGTCATCGGAATAGAATACATCCAATCTATAAAAGAATACCTCATAAAAAGGAGAATTTAGTGTTTGATTTCAAAGACAAATATTATATGTATCGGTACAGTAAAATACAATAACTAGGTTTTTACAAAAGTTACAACTATTTTGGTCCAAGTACCACCACATAAAGACGAGAATCATCAATTAAAGACCTCGCACATGCTTTAAATAGTCAGATCCAGATTTTCACAGTCTAGCAAGTTACAAATATATACTTCTATATCTATACTTCTATACTTAATAATAATAACTATTATTATTTAGTTATATATATATATTTTTTTTTTTTAATATAATATAATTATAATAATTATTTAATTATTATAATATAAAGAGGTAAAATTTGTTTATAAGTTTGTATGCAAGGGGTAATCTTCGGAACTAATGATTCAATTCTACAAATGTTTTCACTGATATGAAAAAATGGCTTTAAATTATTATTAGCCGAGCTATCACAATTTTTGCAGACGAAGTCGTGGGCGAAGTGCTAGTCGTTACTTAAAAGCAATTTTGACGTCCTCCAACTCATAGAGACATTCTCCTCCATTTCCTCTGAACTGTTCATTGAATACACCAACAAACAGAATACCTAACCTTCTCCAAACTTACTCAAATAAAATTTTCTTCCTTTCTTTCCAACTGAAGAAGACTTTTCTCATGTAAATATTTCTCGTAATTCTTTTCAGAAATAAAGACTCGCCGTAAAATACACCCTTACGTAAGTACAGTCTGAAGTTATTATGACCGGTTATTTGTAGGGGCTTACTCGTCCTACTTGCAGTCATATAAAGTCCTGGCGAGGGAATTTACGGGAGGACTGTGCGCCTGGCATTTTTGAGTTAATTCACCAAACATTATGTGCATCGCATTCAGAGGGTTGGGAATGCAGGAGGTTTAAATGTAGGTTTTGATGGGAATTGTAATCTGCCTTGATATTTAATAAAAGGGTTATTAACTGGTGCTAAACAGACTTTAAATACGCATGTAATACCTGAATTGTCGTTATGAAAGACTCGGATATTTGTAGGGCCAATAAATTGATGTTCTTTTTTGTGTGTGCGATGTATGTAATCATATTTTAATCTTTGACATCCAGTCTTGCAATTTTCAAACAACTTGCGATCTTTCAATCTATCAGATTACTAAGAGCGACTGTATCTTCACCAATTAATTTGAACGCGATCAACACATCTAAACGAACGGCGTTCAAGAGCTGTCATTGTGAATATTCCATAGTAATAAAAACATTCATCTGTCTAGCCTTTTTAAAACTATCTGGGGGTCAGTTTCCAGTCCAACCGAATACAGCTGAATACCGTTATTTTACATGTAGCGACTACCTAAGGAACTCGGTATGTAAAGGGTAGTGACCCATCCACGGACTAAACTAGACAAGCGCGGCTTAACCTAAAGATGGACCCGAACGGCTGTTATTATTTAGCCACGAGCTCATCTCATCTGCCAGGGCTGCGGGACTGTTTGAAAGAGATACCGCGGCCCTGGAACACAAAAGGCAACGAAGGAACTTGGATAGGTTTTAGTCAATACAAGTCTGACACTCCCTTCCGCTCTGCCCAGAGCGGGAGAAGTCATTTGATGATTTCCCATCCGAAAAAAAAAAGCTCATCTCATAGTAATTATATTGACAGCTCTTTAAATGTGCAGATCACGAACAGTTTCTTTGATGAGGGTCAATACCCTTAATATCTTCATAAGTCATTTCAAATTTCGAAGAGTTTAACATACCACGTAAATCATCAATGCTTTGGTGTTAAAAAGAAACCATTTAGAAAGCAACGCTTCTGAACTGAAAGGTATTCCAAGTCTTCCACGTTCCATGAATTCTTTTTAACGGTAGATTGAGAGTGTAAATTTTTGCTCCATCCCGTTTTTTGCAATACCTGCTAATACTTGCTTTCCAGTGAACAAAATTTGGTCACGGGAATTTCCCTGAAATCTTTGTATGTTCAATTGATTGGAAAAACTAGTAATAACCTGTCACAGAAAAGAATTTTAAACCTCGTAGTTTTAGCAAATATGTAAAACTGTTAACGGATTTTTCATCAGTGATGTGTTTTGGTTACAATATTACTTGGAAAGTTGGCTATTTACAAAAAAAATCTCGTATATTATTATTATGACTGTGAATTCGGGCAGTTTTGATGCACACAATATTATATTTTAAAAAAATCATTAAAAGAATAACAAACAATAGAGAACATGCAAGAATAGTACATTATGATATAAGTGCGGTAAGTTGAAAATTACAGCCGAGGCGAAATTGCTACAAGAAAGCAGAGGCTGTAATTATCAAAGCGCACGTATGTCATACGACGTTTTATAACATATTTGCGAGGAAATAAATAAAACTCGGATTTTCTTAAACGAAATTTTGATACGCTTGTAAGTATCTATCGGTCGATTTTTCAAGAGGCTTAGAGTAGCCTTTTTCGCTGCCTCTGAGACTTCAGCCGGTGTCGAATTAATAAATTCATCATTACTTGACGACATTTTTCAATAAAAACAATACAGTGAAAAGAAAAAGCGCGCGGAAAAATTTTTACTTGTTCACAAATTAGTGAGGCGCGCGCATTAGCGCTTTTTTTTTAAGGCAAAGGCTTAAAAACAGCCAGTATTACTAATACAGTAAATTAATGTTTTTGTGTTTTTGTTACAGATTTTTGGTTGTAATCTATTGTCAAAATTAATTAAATTAAAGAATTTAATGTTTATTTATTATATTTTATCTCCCAAAGTTAATTTTATTCATAAAATGTTGACCACTTTTCAGACATAACAACTCTTTGCTAAGATTTAAAAAAGTACCGTTCGTTTTTGACGGAGCATCTGGAAGCCGTGCGTTTTACTTTACATTACCGCACAAGTGCGTAATGAGGTACCATACGATATTGAAATTAGTGAAATAAGAGCCCCTTTACGAGCAAATGTGTTATAAACGCTCTTAACGTGCACGTATTTCTACATCGTTCTCACAAATATGTATAATCTCAACATGAATAATGTAACCAAGATTTTGTAACAATATTTTGATTGAAAAGAGTGTCCATGGAGTTTCTTGCCCATTCTTCTCCATAGAGATCTACGCTTTGCAATGGGCAACTACAGTACTTACACAAGTTATTATGCCTTGTGTCTGTGTCTGTAGTTTAGCTTTCTTTGTTTTTCTGACATTCAAAAGTGCTTGTAACGGTCTAATTGAAATAAATGCTTTTGACATTTAAGAGTTTTTTAAATATCATTCCTGTAAGGCATTTCAATAATCCCTTTCAGTTAAGAGTTGCTTAGAAAGATTGCTTTTAAGTACTTTAACGGCATTCAGTTTACAGTCCAATGCGAGTAAAACTAATACTTTTACTACAGAGCTGCTGTTACTATCTGTGTCTATAAAGGGGTATTTGTGTATTAAAGACTAATATACTAATATCATTCTGTAAAATAAAGATGGAACGAAGATTGTGATTAAAAGACTTGGTTTTACATCAAAGTTGAAGCGGCTGTAAAAACAATCTATGTTTCGGCAGTAAAATCGCTCGTAGTATATCTACCTCACTAAAATGTGGTTTCCAACATTTAACGACACACGTTCGTTTTTACAATCCACATCACTACGCCAACGAACCGCGAAACGATTTGATAGTTTCATAAAATCGATAAAACAAACACGAATCTGTCAAACAGTAATCGAACATTCAATCTGTCTGCGAACAGGTTATAATCGAGGGTCGGATAATATAATCGGATGGAACGCACGCCGGGCGTGGATACAATATGCTAATTCAATGTTTGCCAAATGTACTGTGCCAATTCGATTCCACTCGTCGAACGGGACCTACGACACACGCTGTTTATCGATAGTGATGTGATGAAAGCTTTGTCCAACACTATTGTGTCGAATCCTCTGTGGGCGGAAGTAGGCGTAGGAGAAAATACATTCGAAATTCAAACACTAATATTCCTATCCCATCGTTTGGTGTGTGTTATTTTAAAGTTATCTTGGGTAGTTGAAAATGTGGTACCTACGGACGAATTTTAAATACATTTTCTTTGGTAGGTCAGAACTTGCTACCCAGACGACATTTCTGTTTAACAGCAAACATTTCGCTTATATTTCTGCGTTATAAATCCTGAATTTAACGATGAGAGTTTCCAAAGTTGTAACTGTATAGAGTATTGGGTGAGCGTGATGGATTTTAGCCCAATTCCTCTCATAAAAAGGTGTCCTGTGTCACTGTGGGAACATCATGGAATCAACAAAAAATGAATATGCTGGGTTTGCTATGAGTAGTTTTTTGTGTAATTATGAAACCTCAAACGTTTTGAATATAATGGGTGTAAACATATCCTAACAAAGCCGAAAAGTACTTGTTTTTCCCGTCATTGCGATCATTTTTTTGTTCTAGATCATACCTGGGAAACTTCTAGCTACGGAGATGTTGAAGGCCAAAGTTCCAACTTTTTCACAAGTTTTTTTTTTAATAAAAGTTTTTAATGTTTAACTTTACTTCAAATGCCTCCACGACCCGGATACTATTCAATACAGGTATCAGCACTATGTTTTAAGTGCATTATATTGAGTCCTACAGTAAAACGTAATTATTCACCCCAGAAAAAAGTCGTTAACCAGCAATATTTTTTGCGTAGAGTTACTTAGTTTGATGTACGGAATGCTTGGTTGCCGGCTTCGTGAAGAGTCTGTTTACACCCTGTAGGAATAAACTCCTCTGTTCTGGTTACAAAAGCAACAAACGTCACATCACTACGTGTAAATACACAGTGCAATGGACTATGCAGTGGTCCCACAGTCCGAACGCAACGCAACCAAACACACTGATTACCCAAGAATATTATTGGATTGTGAAAATATCGGTTTCAGTTACAATTTTAACGATACTCATTTTCATGTCAATCAGAGGGACAGACACATCATTACATCACGCCTGTAGGCGTAAAGGCAGAGGCAGTGGTGTGCCTAATAGTACAGCCACGTTTTGCCAGTTATGTTTTTATGTTCCATGTAATAAGGGGCGAGCGAGCCTATTACCATCAACCGGGTACAAATCCAAACTCTATAACCGCTATTTAGAAATTTCTAATGGAAAAACCCAATAACTCTTTGCCCGACCTGGGAATCGAACCCAAGACCTCATGCTCAGCAGTCGCCGTGCGACTACTACGCCAACGAGACAGTCAGAGAGACAGTTAAAGTGAGAATCACCAATGTGCATTATGCTAATCTTGTATTGATATAAGGCAACTTTTACTTAGTTTACATCAACGAAGAGGTCGAAAATTATCCCATGGAATCCAGGTCACCAAATTTTATCGAAATATGTTTAAAAAAAAAGTATGTGTGTACTTAATACGCACATAAGATGTTATACTTCTTTGGCGTATAAAACTACAATGTTGACTAGCTAACTTTAGGGTGTATGTTGACTAGCTAACTTCAGGGTGTCGGTTTTCCGTGACGGTGTGCGCGCGCATCCTAAAAATTTACTCTTATAATTTCTCCCTAACACGCCAAAAGAAGTATAACTTCAAAAAGCCAACACACTTTCACATTTATAATATTAAGTAGTTAGGTTTTCCATCACCTATTCTCTAAACGTTCCTAATACTTGTATCAGTCCAAGCTGTTCATACATAAACCATTAAGTGCACAAGCTGAGGGAACTTCAGCTATAAAGTTGAACTATTTAGTCATCCTCACAGCCGGATTTCCTTTAGTGTATAAATTGTGAAGCTAGTAAGTAGCCTCTCGAACATTCTAAGACGTGAATTACTCAGCTTTCTAAGCGCACGTGTTTTATGAACGCGAGTATTTGCTGCACTTTGAGATTTCGTGGATTATTTGAGTAGGATAATGTAATAATAGCTGATTTAAAATAAAAACAGGCACTCGAATCAATCTTCAGGTTAACCGCGGTAGCCTAGTACGGTCTATGGATGGGTGACCACCCATTACATACCGAGCTGCCTCGTAACGCACGTTAAGCCTTTGGTCGCGGCTGTCATTTGTAGATCTTTGACGGTCGTTACAGGTCGTCAGTGGCCCGAAAGTCTGACAACCAGTTTTACCAAAGGGTATCGTATTACCCAGTACAGAGTACAAACTGGGTTGTGGAGATCAGTTAGACAGTCGCTCCATGTAAAACACTAGTTTCAGCTGCATCCGATTAGACTGGAAGCCGACCCCAGTATAGTTGGGAAAGGGCTGGACAGGTGATGATGAGATGATTCTAAAAAATAGGTCTGGAAAATTAAGAAGCCTTATATTTACCTTCTTTTGAGATACCTTGCCTTATGGTTTAGACCACAAAACTTTGGCCTGGTCTAATTGAAAATAATTTCAGTCCTCTTTGCATCTACTTTTTTCTGTTTTACTTAGCCTCTAATATCCCACTGCTAGGCAAAGGCCTCTCCAAAGCCTTCCACTCTTGTCTCCGTGCAGTTTTCTTTGGCCAATCTCTTACAAATGATATGCCATTCTTTATTTAAGAAAAAAATGATTTTTACTAAACAATATGCATAGCACTATTCTGTCGCAACCGTGCGTGTATGACCAGATGTATGAACGAGAACGAAGCAAAATGAGTATGTAAGGATCGTAACAAGTGGCGTTCTGTGGTTTCTGCCTACCCCCATGGGTAAAGGGCGTAATTTTATGTATCTATTTAAATAAAGTAAACACAGAGAGCAATCCAATGACTATAGCACTATTCTGTCGCAACCGTATGTATGACCGTATGTATGTATGTGTGTATGACCAGATTTATGTACGAGAATGAGGCGTATAGGAGTATACAAGGTGTAAACAGACTCTTCACGAAGCCGTCAACCAATCATTATGTACATCAAACTAAGTAAGTTTACGCAAAAAAATAGTGGTGCGAAACGACTCTACCCTAGGACTCAATCTAACGCACTCAAAACATTGTGCTGATAGATGGATTGAATAGTAAGAGGGTTCTGGAGGTGTTTAAAGTAAAAACATTACATTAAAAACATGTATTTAAAAAAAGACTTGTGAATAAGTTGGAACTTTGACACCCAATATCTCCGTAATTAGAAGGTTCCCAGGTATGGTCTAGAACCAAAAAAAAATGATCGCAATGACTGACGGGGAGAACAAGTGCCTTTCGGCTTCGTTAAGAGTCTTTTTACACCCTTTATAAAGTAAACACAGAGAGCACTCCACTGATCGTTACTGTTCGATCATTTCATTTAGAGTGATTCCCTTTCATAGCACTATTCTGTCGCAACCGTGCGTGTATGACCAGATGTATGAACAGAATGAGGCGAAAGGAGTATGCAAAGATTGTAGCAGGTAGTGGTCTGTGAGCGTGAGTTTATTTAATTGCCATGCCATGCACCTAAACCTGTACTAAGCTACCTATGTTGGGTATCCTGCAGCCGAGCCAGATTGCGGAATTAAAACTAAAATTGTTTTGCATAACATTTAACGTCCTGAATTTCCGCAAAGTAACGCCTTATTCTATCACTTATTTCATGTATGTATGTAACACAATAGGGTAGTTCACCAAAAAAATCTAATTAGTCCGTCAGATAGATTTCCAAAAAATATTGGACACGTATTTTTTTTCTCGTAAACTAAAAATGAGGACGATGCAGTGCGTCGAAAACTCGTGTGACGTCACTTTTCGGTACACTTTTTAGCGGAAAGTGACGTCACAAGCCCCCAATCATGAACTTTGATGCGTTTTATCTTCCTTATTTTTTATTGATTTGATAAAACAAAAATACGTAAGTATCCAATATTTTTCGATAATCTAACTGAAGGACTAAATATAAATATTTTTTGATGTTATACTTCTTTTGGCGCGTTAGGGATAAATGATGATAGTAAATGACACCCTGAAATTAGCTAGTCAACATTTTAATTTCATACGTCAAAGAAGTATAATTTCTTACGTGCGTAATAAGTACACACACACTTTTTTACTCGGGAAACATCCCTATTCTCTATCTGAAAGCCTATACGCAAAATCTAGTCCAATCAAAACAATTCCGCCGCTAAGTAACACGCCACTCCGTTGATAGTTTCTCCACGCGCATACTTAATACCCCCCCCCCCCCCGCATGTTCCCACAACCTCACTTACGGCAAAAGGTTGCAATATGCGATACATTATACGCTGCAATATTCCCAGATTTATTGAATTTTCCAGCAAACTGCTGCTGTAATGTAGACGGGGTTTTGCGTTATTACTTGGTTCATTTTTTAACTTTGTTTGATTTTTAATGACTTTTTAGCCATGGAGTTGATAAGGTAGTAGTAGGATGGTGGAAGACGGTGTCAAACTCTACACAATGATACAGCCGCAGTAGGATGCAATAGGATGAGGACAATGACGGCGCGGTTGGCGCAATGGCTGAGCGATTGCCTGCTGCGCTGCGTGTCGCGGGTTTGTTTCCCTTTTTTTATTTCGGATGGGAAATCATCAAATGACTTCTCCCGCTCTGGGCCGAGCGGAACGGAGTGTCTGACTTGTACTGACTAAAACCCATCCATGTTCCTTCCTTGCGCTTTGTGTTCCAGGGCCGCGGTATCTCTTTCGAACAGTCCGGTTCATTTCCCTCACGGAACAAACATTTGTATGGCCTACAGGTAGTTGTTCCGGAACTGGCTGTTTGTATAGGTATGTGACTTTAAATGTTTGTAAACGCACTCGCGATACAGGAGGAATTCCTAGAGTGAGGCAACGTTTTAAACAAAACAGTGTACTTTCGAGAGGCTTGTGGTATGATAACAGCCACATGGGTCTTCATCTTCAAGGTTAAGCAACAGTTGCCAAAGTCAGTCCCTAGATGGTTGACCATCTCTTACATTCCGAGTTCCCTCTATTTCTTGGAAAGCACGTTAATTCGTTGGACCTGGCTGTCATATGTGTAAATATATGTTAGGGTTTCGGTTTCCGCAAGCATAGGGAGATCTTTGGCTGCCATTACGGACATTCGGGTTTCTGAGGACATTCAGACACCCGAAATTCTAACAACCAGTCTTACCAAGGGGTATCGTATTATCCAGTAGCTGAATTGTGGAGATCAGATAGGCAGTAGTACTCCATATAAAAAAATGGTATTCGGCTGCATCTGGTTAACTGGAAGCTGACTTCACCATGATTGGAAGAAGACTAAGCAGATGACAGTGGGTCTTTTATTTCATAGTCGTCATAGTTTTGACTAAGTTACGGGTACAGCAACTTTGATCTGTCTTAGAGTTCTGTCGGTTCCTTCACCGCACTCCGGATAAAGATACACATAGCAAAAGTACTGCCTGTGCAGGACTGCCTCACTGGTCTAGTGGTTGAAATAACGACTGCTGAGCATGACGTCCTGGGTTCGATTCCCAGGTCGGGCAAAGTGTTATTTAGTTTTTCCATCAGGAATTTCTCAGTAGCAGCCACGGAGTCTGGATATGTACCCGATTGATGGCAATAGGCTCGCCCCCTATTACATGGGACTTAAACATAACTGGCGAAATGTACTGTTAGGTACACCTCTGCCTAAACCTTCGGGGATTACAGGCGTGATGTTATGTTATGTTATAACAACAGCATGAACAAACCCAGCATAGCTTCATTTATCTATCAAGGATGGCATGTAAACAGCAGGCCATTACTTCATTTGCCCGAGTCGGCTCGACGTGCTTTGATTAAAATTTATCGACCTAAATTCTCATTTGTTTGGCCCTTTGTTCGCGTTCCCCGTCTATAGTAACATGGACAAATTATTTCTAATTCGCTCTTGGGTACGCTCCATGTATTATGTAGATGGGATCTCATGCCAATGCTAAAGAAAATATTCTAGAATTTGGTTCGTCTGTTATAATTCAAGGCTGGAGCTGAAGGCTTTAGCAATACTTCTCTATCAAATTGTGTATAATATATAGGCTGATGTTACATTAGACTGTAGGATGATGGGCTGCGGGACTGTTCGAAAGAGATACCGCGAACTGGAACACAAAGGGCTAGGAAGGAACATGGATGGGTTTTAGTCAGTACAAGTCTGACACTCCCTTCCGCAAGCCTAGAGCGGGAGGAGTCATTTGATGATTTCTCAGATCCTAAAAAAAAAGCTGTGGAATCATCAATATTATAGACTTCTGCGTTTTCCAGTTTTAGTAACTCGTTTAGTGACTCGTTCCTGACAACACACCGAGAGAATTGGATAGGAATGGGGGAGGCTTTTGCCTTTGCAGCAGTGGAACAGAATAGGCTAAACAAAAAAAACTACAAAGGTATTGAAGAAGAAGATATGCTGCGCCGACGCCAAATTGAATTGGGATAAGGGCAGGAGAATTATGATGATGATAGAAGCTAAGACATTTCCCAAATACCCATTTGTTCCATCTGCTGAAAATCTCCAACCCGGACAAGAGTTACCATGGCTGACCTGGAATTCTTTAAATAGACACCGGACTCAGGTTGGCCGCAGCAAAGAAAACCTGCTCAGGTGGAGATTCATTAATGACTCTGCCCTGGAGTGTAAATGTGGTGATGGTCCACAAACAATGGGACACTTATTATCGTGTCCTGCGTGTCCTGTTTTTTGTTCACTACAGGCACTGATGGACGCTACCGACAGCGCCAAACTAGTAGCTCAGTTCTGGCCCGACACAATACTGATTGCCATCGACACGCTAAGAAAAAGAAGATTTCCCAAATACAAAATTAAACCTCTTTGGTTATATTACATTTCCCCAACCTATAAACACATTAATAAAACCTATATTTTCTCAAGAATGTTCCCCTAAACTGTATTCAAAATTAAACAGACATTAGATAAACACGTTCGGCAAACAACTCGCTTGTATTAACGATTATCGCAATGGTATCCGCCACCCTAATTACAACGCTATTCATGTTTCTTATTGTGTGAGAGCAAAGAGATTTTATTGCCTGTGTTTAGCTTATTTGGAACGTAGTATTTGATCAGTGTAGTAAGTACGAATTTCGGTAATGAAACTCGACGAGTTCAAGAACTGTCAGTGTCGAAGTTCAACGACAAAGATGGCACTAACAGTTTCTTGAATACGGTTTAGATATGCTGATCGCCATTAGAGATTGCTGTATTAGATTGTGAACTAGGACTTTTTTATGAGCATTGACAGCATAGGTAATAGATAACGATTACCATCAGAATAGGTATGTCATTTGAATGTTTTCCAGTTAAACGATCAATCATACAGATTCATATAATATCTTGTGCATTTATTCATGTGAGTTTCCTCACACTTTGACCTCTGTCATCAGATTTCAATAATAAAAAAATAAAAATATTATTCATTATTATGACACATTACGTAGTTAACACTCTATTGCGAGCCACGATGTACTCGACTCGTGCGCTAGGTAGGT
This sequence comes from Lycophotia porphyrea, assembly GCA_950005105.1. NCBI lineage: Eukaryota > Metazoa > Arthropoda > Insecta > Lepidoptera > Noctuidae > Lycophotia > Lycophotia porphyrea. The sequence continues at coordinate 3,588,280 of OX465392.1, forward strand.
ATGTTCTACCGTTTGACACGTAAACATTATTAACAGGATGTTTCATAATTCTAATGTAGTATTTATTTTTCTTTGTACCTATTATCTTAATTAATGGTAAAAAAAAATTGTAATCGTGCCTAGAGGTATTTTATGTCGGATATATTTAGTAGACCACGTTTATAAGACGACTAAAAAGTCACGGTTTATAAAGGGTGTAAACAGACTCTTAACGAAGCCGAAAGGCACTTGTTCTCCTCGTCATTGACCATACCTGGGAACCTTCTAGTTACGGAGATATTAGGGGTCAAAGTTTCAACTTTTTCACAAGTTTTTTTTTAAATACATGTTTTTTTTTTTTTTTTTTTACTTTAAACACCTCCAGGACCCCCTTACTATTCAATCCATCCATCAGCACAATGTTTTGAGTGCGTTACATTGAGTCCTACTGTAAAACGTGATTATTCAGCCCAAAAAAAAAGTCGTTTCCCAGCACAATTTTTTTGCGTAAAGTTACTTAATTTGATGTAAATAATGCTTGGTTGACGGTTGCGTGAAGAGTCTGTTTACACCCTGTATACATTTGTACCAAGACTTGGTACACGAGTATTTTTGTCTAAACATCAACAATGCTTGTGACCTAAAATATTATAATAATTCGCATATTTTGCGTACTGATGGACTCACCGAAGTAACTCAAAATTACGCGTCACTACCCCATAGAATAAACAAGCAACCCCAGCACTACAAAAGCAACTCTACCACCAGCTAACAAAGTCCAATTTCAAACAAAGGCTGCCAAAGTTGAATAAGCAAACATAATTTCGAAAGCTAAATAATAAAGAACTGCTTTGTTCCATTAGGGACTCGCGATGTTGAGGCAGTTTCGACACGCACTAAGCTAGAAAGGTCCACGACGTTCATTGAACAAACTTCTAAAGTGCGAGAGGAGGAACCCTTTTCTTCAGAGTGTATTTACCGAGCCATCGCATGAGATTTGTCAAAGAAAACTCGGGAGCTATACAAATAGAAGAGGTGGGAACGAATCAACTTGAGATAAATAAAGAAGATTGTTTTTGTGCATTCAAATTGTACAATGATGCGTAAAACGGGACGGTTTGTGTTGTGTATGGTTTCTTGATTCGCTTGTGTAAAATATTTTGCTGTTTTGTTGAAAACAAATGTGAGCGTTTCTATTAATTTTACTAAAACTGGAAATATTGTTACTGGGTGTTTCCATCAAGAATTTCTCAGTAGCAGTCAGAGTCAGGATTTGCGCCCGGTTTATGGAAAAATGTCGCCCTTTCTCAGTGGCGTGCCTAGGGGCCAACAATACGGCAAGCTCATAATGCAAGACTGTTGTGACTGTTGTATCATCATGAAGAGTGAGTTATAAGGGCAAGCCAAGTATTTAGGCTTGTATGAAAGTACCGCCACTGCCCCTTCTATCATGGGACATAGATGCGAAATGTGACTGTACTTCAGGTACACCCCTTCGAGGATTATAGTTGTGATGAAAATAATGCTACTTTCTAGTCAGAATTCCGTTAATATCTCCTTTTCAAATCGAACTCAAACTCAAAAGCATTTATTTCAATTAGACCATTACAGGCACTTTTGAATGTCAGAAAAACCAATAAGGCTAAGCTACAGTCACAGACACAAGGCATAATAACTTGTGAAAGTACTGTAGTTGCCCATTCCAAAGCGTAGATCTCTATGGAGAAGAATGGGCAAGAAACTCCATGGACACTCTTTTCAAACAAAATATTGTACAAAATCTTGGTAACATCATTGATGTCGAGATTATACATATGTGAGAACGATGTAGAAATACGTGCACGTTAAGAGCGTCCAGAGTAAAACATTATATCAACAATTTAAAAACAAGTAAGTAGTTAAAATAAACCATGGCAGCTTAGAGATGACCAGTCCCAACTGACAGCGCCCGTTCACGAACATGACGCATGGATCAACCCCATTCAGCTCAACCATATTGAAGGGAGCTAAATGACCCGACACACCCGCCACCATAAGCGCGACATTTGAGTGAGCATGACATTCTCTCAGCCACCAGGGCAAATTCAAGTCAATGAAAGATAACTAAATGTAAATGGTAGCTTTACAGTACATAGTACTCACACATGTGTTATGCAATTATATAATACTAAGAGATTGAATTTATACAATGCAAAGATATTATTACAATCTTCTGCAGCTTCCACACTAACTTCACATGGTAATAAATTAGTTTGCCCCTATGGTTGTGGAGCAGGACCAGCAGTAAGCCAAGCATTTTTATCATCAATGTAATCCCCCAACTTATAATATGCTTGCCTACATAGTGTGCGTTTTATACAAGATTTAAATTTCGTCTCGTTTAGTTGTAGAATGTGGGGAGGTATTTTATTGTAACATTTTAAACATCAAACATCAAACACATCCCTGAGAGCTATACAGATATCTATAATCTACGGGCTACTAGTAATTCAGTGGTGGAAGAGATAAAAGCTGCTAAATCCCAGTAAAGGCCTCCCAATCTATCGCCGGCAACACCCTGAATTGAATCGCTGGGAAAAATCTAACGTACGGAATTGCATTGCTGTGTGCAATATCGATTTGTCTGACTATTTCAAACTGTGGAACGATATCGCCATGAAAGATTGAGAGGTGACCGATATAGATCTGCGATATTCGCCGATGTGTCCATGGCTGTTATCTGTTCTAGTTTTAGTCGGAGTAGATAGATTGTTCGATTGATATAATTTCAGATACTACTGTAGAAACTGACTGTAAATATTGTTCTTGGTATTGTTAGAAGCCTATATTATACCATTGCAGGACAAAGGCCCCTCTTTCCACTTTTCGCGATCTAATGCGAATGTAGGAAAATCCTTTAAGAAAGAGTCCAGCTCATCCCGTCATCTCCGTCTGGTCCTGCCGTGTTGTCGTTTCTTGCTATCTGAGTTGTTATTTTTGCCCATTGCTCCTCCGACATGCGGCAGATGTGACCAGCCCAGTTCCATTTCAACCTAGCAGCTGTAAGCCCAGCAGCAGCTTTTTGGGTTTTGGACCGAAGTATGAAGTTACTAGACAAAATAAGGATTTGCGACGTACGTATCTAAGTAGACATTGAAGCTATTGCTTCTGTTTTATGACACAAAACATCAAATTAAAATGTAACCTGGTCATAGATCTTTCCCAAGCGTTGCCATATCGCTCGATCATGTGTTTCGCGCATAGTGCCATACTATAAGTATGCGCCCGAGCTAGTTCTTGATAATGGTAATATCACGTTGTATTGGGATCGACCTATCACCACTGACAGGACTATTGTTGCTAATAAACCTGACATTGTGGTGATAGATCGATTGGAGCGTTGCGCAATGATTGTTGATATAACAGTCCCGCATGACGAGAACCTCGTGAAAGCAGAGAAAAATAAGCAGTTCAAGTATCTAGATCTGGCTCGCGAGGTTGTCGACATGTGGGACGTGAGTACCTACAGCAGCAATGGCTTTATAGCCAATAGCCTTTTTTTTACGGATGGGAAATCATCAAATGACTTCTCCCGCTCTGGGCAGAGCGGAAGGGAGTGTCAGATTTGTACTGACTAAAACCCATCCATGTTCCTTCCTTGCCCTTTGTGTTCCAGACCCGCGGTATCTCTTTCGAACAGCCCGCAGCCCTGGCAGGCATCGGCCCTTGCGGGCCCCTCCCTGTTTACTGACATCTCTTTGAGACACGCGTGGAACACGAACGCGCCGTCTACACGGCCTGTCGTCAAAAGACGGACGGACGGCGAGCTAGCCCATTACTCACCGTCCACAGGTCCGCGTCTACGGTGGCCGGAAGCCACTACGTGACCCCCGACGCCCGAGGCGTCTCCCGCGGTGGCTGGGACAAGAGGTTCTCTCCCTCTCACGCTCCGCCACCTCCTTCGCTAGCATGATAGCTTCGCAGAAGGAGGTGACGGCGTCCCATTCCTTCTCGCTCCGGACCATGGCTTGGACCAGGGCCGGACGCGATAGGTCGCCGCCGCCGATTGCCGCCACGAGGACACGGCGGTGCTCCGCCCAAGCGGGGCAGACCTCCACCGTGTGCTCCAGGAAGCAGTACTTCTGGACATGGCGCGTATTATTAGGAGGTTCCTCTCACAAGAGCCCTGACCACCGGTACGCCGGACCCTGTTCCCAATGCTGGTGGGCTACTATTTTTTATATTTTTAAATGTTTTTTTTTTATTTAAAAATGTAAAGAATATGTGTATGGATAAATAAAGGAAATAATAACATTTCCAGTTAATCCAAAAACTATTAACCTATTAATTTATCTCCTTATTTTTGTCGTGTCTCTCCTATTCTTGGCTCATTACAGGACGCCACTGAAAGGACCAAGCTCTTAAAATTGCCATCGACAAGCTAAGCTAGAAGAGAACAAGACCCTAAAAAACGGACATATTATCCTTCCAGCATAATTTTTCCGGACAATTCCAACCTCCCACCGGATTGATCATCACGTCACTTATCAGCAACTTTGCCTTAACTTAGCAAGTATTCAACTTAACTCCCGAGAGGCAGCCGTCGCGAGACGCCTCGTCTTGAGGCGCCTCGATCCGATCGCTTCAACTTAGACACACTTAATTACCGGTCTCTACTTCATAAGTGGTGTAAGTTTATAATTTTCGTGATGTTTTAACTTTAATTTGTTTGAAGTGTGGTATCGTTGGAGGGTTAAAAGTGTAGACGTTTAGAGTTGTGAAAGTGGGGTGTGTTTATTTTGCTTGGGGTTGACTAGCGTTTAGGATGACGGTAGTTTTGATTTGCTTGTTAATTTAGCATCATTCTTTTTAACCAATAATGTTCTACCCTCTTTACTAACTGCCTAGTGAATATAATTTTGAATGCGGAGAATGTAGTTAATTTACTGCAAAATAAAATTATTTTCTTTTCAGTAGATATTATGTAAATCGAAGAATATTTCGTATACCGTAGACATTAAAGTTATGTATTTTAAAACATTGCTTATTTTTTCTCAGATAATTTTAAGTTTTCGTAATACAAATTAGATACTTATTTAAATACTGAAACAATATAACGAATATTTTATGAACTCGAGTTTCTTTTAGTTTACTTTCATATTTCGTTTTTCGAATTCGTTATATTTAGTGCTAACGTAAACTGTGATTTTTCACACATATTTATCAGCACAAGTCGTTTATCAGCAATATTTTTTGCATAATTACTTAGTTGATGTACAGAATACTTACTTGACAGCTTCGTGAAGAGTCCATTTATACTCTGTACTGTGCAATAGCACCAATGAAAGTGAATGCAATCAGCACATGATAAATATATTAGTTTATTATATCTTTATATATATATATGTATTAGTATGTAATGTAGTAGCTGTTTATGTGTGTCACTACAAGTTTGCTAAATGGTATTTCCTTATTTGTTGTTTTTGTACTCTACCACAATGCTGTCCTATTTGACCCAAAGGTTGGCTGGTAGAGAATGCCTTGTGGCATTAAGTCCGCCTATGTACCACTCTTGTACATGAAGTTTAAATAAATAAATGATCTCAACCACGTTCAAGAGCTCTCATTGTTACTATTCCTTAGCAATTATTACACGACAGTTCTGGAACGAGGTTTTGGAGTAATGAACCCGTTCAGTTTCATTGGAGAAATTTGCCTTAAGTTAGATGCATAAACGGGAATTTATAACCTTTTTCTTCTAGCAACTGGGTAAGTACTTTTACACTCGAAAAATACTGCAAAGCGACTAAACTCGTACCAAACAGAGCAATCATCGCGCTGTCAGTAAAACTGCGGGCAATTGGTGAAATAATATTGCGACAGTGCCGTCAAGGGCCCCTGCGGCCCGCCCGCGACTGTCCACGGCGCTATCTTGCCAACTTTTCTCGTTTAAACTTATTCCTTTTTATCTACGAGTGGCCGACGTGGGCCGCCCCGACTTATCGCACACTTTTATTAAATTACTTGATAATTTCAATCCCTGACGTCTCGCGTGGCGGCTTGTTTATTCTTTTCTGAGCTTTTTTGTGAGTTTTTAATGGGGCTTCTCTTTGGTGGGTGGAAAGCAAATTGTTCGGATTCTAAATTGTCTGTTGTCTTTATGTGACGTCCAATTACCCTCACTGGGTTCACGCGGTGGATTACGGCCTGATCCCTCTCCCGTGTCACAGCACTAGGTACATTCTAGGTTAGCAATTATGCCTCGTTGGTCTAGTGGATGCAAGAACAACTGCTGAGCATGAGGTCTTGGGTTCAATTGCCAGGCTGGGCAAAGTTTCATTAGGTTGTTCCATCAAGAATTTCTCAGTAGCAGCCACGGTCAAGATTTGCGCCCGAAGCTGGCTAAAATGTGGGTGTAAAATTGGTACACCTCTGCCTAACCCTTCGGGGATTAGCAGTGTGATGTTATATATCTAATTATGCTCATATTTTATAGTGTAAGCTGTCTCTAAATTGGGAACAAACATGGCTAGGTAGGTCCCACCGGTGTCGTCATCACCTATATTTGGTCCTATATCAAGCTTAGACTAAACCAGGTACGGGCTATGTCTTGATCCGTTTGGGGAATATAGGGCTTCCACAAACAGGATTTATGTTATCGATTGGAACCAGCTAAACTAGCTCGATATAAGGTTCCATATGTTAGGTGTCTGGTTTATGTTGAGTCCGATTTTCGCACTTTCATCAAAAGTAAGGTAAGGTAAATCACCTTATATTTTAGAAAATTAACCAAGACTTTCACCCCGCAGACATTTTTGCAAAAAATCATGATTTAAAAACTAACTTAAGTACTTACTTATTATGCAAATCCTCCAAATAAAAATCGTTTTTAAAATAATTTATAAAATACGACTCTAAACAGAGATTGATGAGGTAACAACAGTAGAGTAAGATTATGTTGAAATAAACGTATTTTCTTTTAGAGTCACTACTCAAAATTTTTAGGGTTCCGTACCTGAAAAGGTAAAAAAAGGAACCCTTATAAGATCACTCTCTTGTCCGTCTGTCTGTCTGTCCGTGTGTCACCACCGATTTTCTCAGGAACGGGTGGACCTAGCAAGTTGAATTTTATACCAGATACTGAGGTCTATAGCCCCTATTAGGTGTATAAAAATCAAGGTCCTGAGTCAAAACGATAAAAAGATATGGGCAAATTTAGATTTTCGCGAAAACTTGTAAATACCAAAATTTATCTTAATTTTCAACTATTTTTAATTTTCGGAATTTTCTCTTTTCTTGTGCTGTAAGACCTTGCTTTTAACCAAAATTTACAATTATAGGTCAACCAGAAGTACCCGTTCCCGTTGACCTAAAATCAACGCACCGCAACGTGGTGGGGCAACGTTTAAAAAAATAAATTAAAAAAATCATGAAATTTGGCAAGAAGCAATGTCTTACAGCACATGTAAAGGAAAAAAACTGAAAACCACAAATATGTAGTTTAATAACAAAATAACTACAAGTTTATAAGGAACCCTCGGTGCGCGAGTCCAACTCGCACTTGGCTGGTTTTTTATTCGGTAAATTAGTCAAAACTTTCTACCCTCGAACATTGAAAGATGAAAAGACTCAACGTAAAACTAAAAAAAAATTGATCTAAAAGCATCCACACAAAAATGTTATTAAAAATATTCTAAAACACACGCCTCTAAACCAAGATTGATGAGGCATATTAATCCACAATTTGCATGAGAGATCTCACGAACACCATCTCGAAAGCAATTCTCTATAATGTCAGATAAGATATTGAAAATGAATTTTATCAGATCGCAATTCTTAAAGACTTTACAATGGGGATTCGTGAGAAGTTTATCCAGTGTCGGAATGCCCTATCGGCTTGAAAACTAATTGAACAACTGCCATATAGCTTCGCAATTATTAAAGTATGGGAAAAGTTTGTTAATATTGTGAGCTTTCGACAATCAAACTGTCTTTTTCGCGATTGCAGTGCTGTAATTGTTCGATGTTATTGTGAATTTATTGGTAACTTTGTTTTTGATGTTCGTTTTGAGCTATGCTGCTGTATTGTGGTCGTAAAGCCTGTGTTCTAGATTCTAGAATAATGCGAAAGTATGTTTTGATTGTAAACCGATTTTAGTATGTTCAGATTCGTTTTTAATCTCTTAAAACTAAGAGATTAAACACTCATTTGAAGATCATCATCATCCACAGCCCCACTTCACCCACTGCTGGGCATAGGCCTCTCTTTGCTTGTGCCCAAGCTCCACGTTCTTGTGCCAATCTCATCCAAGATATTCCCGCAATGGCTACGATGTCGTCTGCCCATCTCGCCGCCGGACGGCCAACACTCCTTTTCCTTTTCCATTCCTTGGACGCCACTCGGTCACAGCTTTACTCCACCTGACAGCACCGCGCCTTGCTAGGTGTCCTGCCCAACTCCATTTGAGTTCCACTCGACTCCACTCCATTTGAGTTCCACTCGACTCCACTCCATTTGAGTTCCACTCCAACTCCACTCCAACACCATTTGAGTTCCACTCCACTTACCAAGACGCACTGGCCAGCGTGGTGTTTTAAGGCCCCTCTTTATGAATAGTACCATTTGAAGATACTAAAATACAAATAAATTTGATAAACAAGTTTCATGTTTGAACTCTGCCTCATGGGTATAATAGTCGCAAGCGCGACTACTGAGTAGCAGTTGTGTTTTAAGTCCCATGTAACAGGGGGCGAGCCTATTGCCATAAACCGGGCACATATCCAGACTCCGTGGCTGCTAATGAGAAATTCCTGATGAAAAAACCCAATAACACTTTGTCCAACCTGGGAATCGAACCCAGGACCTCATGCTCAGCAGCACTTGTGACCACTCGGCCAAAGAGGTAGTCGGTAGTTTGAGTAGTTTCTGCTTATTACCCGTGGGGTAATTACGTAACACATTCACAACGGTAATGCCTTTCATTTTTCATTCATTCATTGCATTTTACATTCATTGCATATATGATGCAATTAATGTTGTCGATCTGACGCAATTCAAATATACGAAGCAATGAATTACAATTTTCTTTCAAAATCATTAAGAATGCCATAAAACCTTTATTACGCAATCCGGGTGCTAAGCGCTTAACGTAATGTATCTACCAACCATATAAAGATATTTACAAGTCTCGCCATCCTAAAAAAGCATATTATTTACTTTAATCAAAAATTCAACCAACCATTAGGTAAAGTTATACCACGCGTGTATAATACCGTTCTTATTACACTAGGAGTAAAATAAGGGACCACACACAAAGTTCGCATATAATATGGGCACAGATTACACTGAGACTTTTGGGGAAACGTTTTTATCTGGGGACTAAGATACAGCCTATTATCCGCCATACTTATGTGACGAGCTGAGATGAAACTTGCCATCTGGGAGCTGGGCCCATTACCACTGAAAAGACTTAAGAAGAAGGTCAACTACTTCAGATATTACTACATAGAGTTAGCCTGGAAGATAATTTACCTTTTTTTCTTTGCTTTTACCCATACATTCGGAGATCCGCTGGATACGAGTCGCACGGGACTGATCAATGTGGCGGCACTTGGTCCCCCTAGTGCCGACGACGTCCACTGGTGAACGTCGTGGACGTCGCAGTAGTGAACGTCTTTCGGCTGAAATGATGATGATACACTCGAACACATTATAACATGGTGACTGAGGAACTGTGTTTTGAAGGCAGTAGCTCCATGTAAAATTTTGGCAAGCTTTCAGTTACATCCGGATAAACTGAAAACCGACACAAACAAGTACAGGTTATGCAGATGATGGTGCAGAATAGACGTAGGTATCTGTATAATTGATACATAGAAGACCCAAACAACTTCTTTCGCAGCCCACAATACCAACACATATTTAAGTTCTACAGCTTAACCTTGTAACTTGTCCTTGACCTACCTCAGGGACAGTCTCAAAAAGACGAATATTTATTGCTGTATGTATAGGGTGCTTATGTTACCTTTATATGAGTCTATAAACAATTTATATTCCTGCTAGCTACTGTTGCTAGATATTGGCCAAAAATCCTTCCGTTAGGTTTGAGTGTGGAAGAAGATGGATGAAAAACGATGAAGAATGGATAAAGTAAGGAATCAGTATATTAGAAGAAGTTTGAAAGTGGCTTCTGTTACAGAAAAATTGAAACGAAGTCGTTTGTCTTGGTATGGCCATGTAATGAAGAGGGACAAATCGCATGTGACTAGAAGGGTGATGAATATTAATGTTCATGGATGGAGAGGGCGAGTAAGAACGAAAAAACGATAGATGGGTTATGTGACGAAAGATATGAAAGAAAAAGTTGTAAATGATGCCGTGACGTCTGACAGGAGAGAATGAAAGAAGAAAACGTGTTGCGCCGAACTCGCTGACCGTAGAATAGTACAAGGGCAAAAAAAATATGACGAGTTTTGAGTATCGGCCAAAAGTGCTAGATCACGTATGAAGTGAACCTTCTGTATAATCCTTTGAGTCTGAATATCTAAAGAATGACCCTCATTACTCTCTATAGTTATGTGCGAACTACTTTACGCGCGTTCGCTTATTTATATTAAAGATAATGTCTGTTTAACGTTACACTGCGTTGAAACAACGCTTCTTGAACATTCACAAGTCGGTTAGTTCGCACTTTTAAAATGGAAAAGACATTTTCGAAATGGGTTTGTAAGCTAGGATGTAAAGTGCCGCTTAAAAGTTAGGAAACAACTAAAGTTTTAGTCTAAAAAAAAACTGTGCATAAGTAGTTACAGTGGCACGAGCACTATACCCCACTTACATTGTTCTTAGCCAAGATAAAAACTTGCTTATCTTTTTCACTGTTTTTCTGAGAACATTTTTGAGACTGACTTTGTAGCAAAGGTTTGAACATAGAGATCAATTAACTACAAGAAGTATATACTTTTCCTTAGTAAATACGAGCCTGTTACTGTTTCATTCAGGGATGTTATGAAGCTCCGTAACCGTAAACGAAACTATCAGATATCCGAAAAAAAAATATATCCGTAACCGCATCCGTTTCACAAGTTTTGGATAGTTTCGTATAAGGGCGGAGTCTAAATAAAACGATATGTTTCGACAGGTTTTTGTTTCACCGCTCGCGCGCCACGTAAATCTTGCAATTTGTTTGTTATGTCTAGTGATAACATAACCTCTTTCATAACTAGTTAGTTTTTTATTATATCCGTAACCGAAACTATCCGAACCTAACGGATAATCTGAAATAATTACATATCCGTAACCGTATCCGAAACCGATATAACTTTATTCCTATACCCTATAGTATCTGCCTATTCGGATATTCGGTATCTGCCTAAGCGGATATTCGTATTAAATAACAGTACTTACTTACAATTCATTTTCATAAATCCTTTCATGTTTCATTTTCATCACAAATATACCATGTGTGGTAACAGAATTTGGATATAAATCACTGCATTTACATTCTCATCCATTATTATCTCATTATCATTGTAACTCCGTTGGTTTTAATAGTTTTACGAAATGTTATATAATATTTTTCCTGAAATGACAAGTAACGTCAAGCTGTCAAGCTTATTTATTCTTTCTCTTTGATTTTCTGTATCAGCCTGATCAATCAAGGTTGTATTAGGATGTATTACTAAAAAAGTCATTCATATCGTTTTGGCTAGTTTCAATCTAGTTCTTATATTGAATTACGTTTGTCGACTGATTAAGGTAATACCTAATGATAATTATAAAAATTATAACGCAATCTTGGACTTGGAGATTTTATACGTCTAGGCCGACTACACCTGGCAGGTCAGACGAATATTGACTCAACAAATATAATCGTAAAACGAAACAATCAACTCTAGAACGATTGAAAAGTTCCCTATAAAAGGAGTCGCTTACGTACTTCAACCAGTTTACGACGAGATTTCAGTAGCGAGCAACCAGTATAGTGAAGTCCACTCCACTAAAAGTGGACTAGTGCCAGTGACAAGTGGTAGGGCGCTGACGCTCTGACGCGTCCCTCCACCTCGCAGAAGTCAACTCCATCCCGGCGCTCCGCTAAACGGACTTGGCCCGAGACTCCTCTCCTCTCCAAGCCTCTGCGATAGCCTACCACCAGAACAGCCAGGACTGACCTGACGCCTGTTCGGTGGAGTCGCAGGACCAAATGCTCCAAGGGCCTACACCCTTCGGATTTAAAAACAGCAAGTAGATAGGTGTGTTTTTATCCGATTTGTATTTTGTACCTTCCCTCTTTTATCAAAATAAATTTAATTGTACTGTCTACCTCCTACTTTTTATTTGTTAGGAATAGTAGACATGACAATCCATATCCGTATCCAGATCCGAAATATCATATCCATAACATGTCTGGTTTCATTGCAGAGCAAAGGCTTCTGCTCAAACAGAGAAAGCACGAGCATTAATTACCACGCACCGATAACTTGATGCATGAGAAGCGAGGTTTTAATTACCAATGAGCCATCATAAAAAGTTTCTTGAACTTAAGATTCAAAATTCACAAAAATAAAGCCTCCTAAATAGTGTTCGGATTACAAAACAACATTGAAGGGTGCACTTTATTCTCTACCATTACAGGTAGTACGATTTATTTTATACATACAGCATGTGTAATTTGTATTTGTAGCTCAAATAGAAGCCTTCATTCAAAAAGAACTACAAAGCATACACAAATAAATCAACGTCAAAGCAACTACCACGGTAACACAGTGAGTAGTTTACTTTCCAACAAAAAGCGACATCGGGATCATGCTGACGCGAGCACATAAGTAACAAAGCCAAATTCGAAAAGGGTCATTTCTCCAAATCGAATTACAGTTCTTTCCAAGAGCAAATTTTTTAGATTGGACTCGGCAGGGGCGTCAGATAGTAAAATTAGAGCGTGGCCAGTAATTGTTTGAAGCGAACGTACGCTTGTAACCAACTGCCAAACACCACCCCGACAAGCAACTCCCGACTTTGTTCATCGTTGTTAGAGGTGCTTGTGAGAGCAAAGATAAAGTTGGTGCTGATATCCGGAATTAGAACAAAGGGTTGTCACCGGTAGAACGTTGCTCAATAAAGTTTAATCAGAGCCGACAAGCAAATGTAAGTTACGTTCAACCTTACACCTTCATTGCTAGTGACGTAAATACATTTATGTTCGTAAGGTAACGAGGCTGCATAATTCGTTGGAAATGCTATTATGGGCGCTAATATTCTAAATTTAGTTTGCGACGATGGTAGGACGGTAGGATCTAATACCCTCGCAAATTAATATAATTCATTGATGGGGACCATTTTGAAACATTACCAATGTCAGGAAAGAGCTCGTGGTGAAATAGTAACAGTCGCAGGTTAAGCCGTGCTTGCGTAGGTTGGTCTGTGAATGGGTGGCCACCCATTACATGCCGAGTTTCCTCCGTGCCTCCGAAAGCCCGATAAGCCGTTTGTCTTGGCTGTCATTTGTACATCTTTGACAGTCGTTACAGGTAGTCAGTGGCCCAAAAAGTCTGACAACCAGTCTTACCATGGGGTGTTGTATTACCTAGTACTAACTCGGTTGTGGAGGTCAGATAGGCAATCGCTGCAGGTAAAATACTTGTATTCAGCTGCATCCGGTTAGACTGGAAGCCGATCCCAACATAGTTGGGAAAAGGCTACGCAGATGATGACCCAATGACAGGAAAGAAGACCTTACATTTATTGATTGGTTTGACTGGCTGACCTACTAAATGAAACTTCAATATGTGCAATTATGACACTCAACTTAGTGCCAACGATATTTTAACTACGGAATTATTATTGTAATTTTCATGCCATCGATCTCACTCTAAACACCAAATTGGAATCATTTATTTATGTATTGGTAAACATAACTAAATGCAAATTGTGTTAGGGATTTGAGTGTTGCCTGCTAAATTATTTTAAATATAGGTTCATTAGAAAAACAATAATGCAATGGTAAAAAAAAAAATAAGAAAGCGAACCATCTTTACTGACTTTACTTATAATTTTACTTTTAATAGAAAGTAGGTAGGCTATTTATCAATGACATCATCATCATCATGATTGTCATCTAAAGCCAAATCAGAGGCCTATGGGCAGCATAAAAGCTCTGAAGCCAGGTTAGTCATTAACCAAACGAAAAAGATAAAGATAGAAAGTAGGTTTAGTCTTACTTTAGCGACATCTATATCACAAGAATCTTACATGGAACACACCAAAAACAATAGCGAAGTCGACATAGTGGGAGCACAAACAACGCCAAACGTATTCAGCATTCACAAAGACAGTAAATGTCGGCCGGCCCAACTGCTACCCAACAAAAGCCTAGACCGGTCGATAGCCATGACAAACATCATCAGACATCCATGAATATTGTGAGGGCGCTTCGTATACAGATATTACAAGCTACTATATTTATACCCCTAAACAAACTGCTGATTTCAACGGGAGTATAAAATGAAGACGAGGGTTTACGGCGTAAATAAAGTCCTAAGTGCTTTGAAATGACTTTAGGCAAGTATCCTATAATGAGCAGCGAATCACACAATAAAAGACCTAATATTATTTACTAAAATAAAATACACATCAGCAGAAAATAGATCGTCCAAAACTCGCTGTATTTAATTTGATACACACATATTACGCCTCAATACCCGTTCCTTGTTACGCCAAACCCAATCGCGGCAATACCCAATCACAAAACGAAATAGCTTTCCTCAAACTCAGCAATGTCGATTTTATATCAAAAGTCGAATCGGAGAGATAAAACCTCGCGAAAAATCTTCTCCCTTAGCCCCGCAAGCGATTATCAAACCATTTAGTTTTATTACCATCGATCTTTCCCCGAAACGAATTCAAAACGGTTGACATTTAACGCACGAATTCATTTCTAATTTTCCGTCATTGTTTGAGCGAAATTAGTATTTGATTGCTTCTCAACGTAAGGTCACGAATTCGCGTAGCCAATATAAAAGTTGAATTCGGAGGAATTTCTATTAAAATTTTTGATGTGAATATTATTTGTTTTTAGACCTCTGGGGAAGATTACAGATTTACATTTTGGGTAGGTTAAAAAGGTGTCCTTAGAGAGTAAACCTCAAATGTTAGTTCTATTTGGCACCTGTTTTTTTATTATTGTTATTATTGTTTCGAACTAACGTTATGTATGTGCTTATGTTACAATTAGGTATCAAAATGAGGTATCCGCAGATATCGACCGGAATTCTATGATCAGCTTCCAAGTACCAAGGGTCACCGAAAACTACTTGTCAAATTATCGGACATCTGACTACTATACGGAAAATTAATAATGAGAAAACAGTATCAAAACCATACTCCTACAGTTTTTCATATAAAAGTCATAACAAACACATGACAGTACATAAATTGAATATTTTGACAAAAAAATGCGTATTCTCCATGTTATGTCAGTCACAGATGTCGAAACGGCAGTTTTAGAAATTTATGTGTGTGCGCAACCCTTGGCCTAGATTTGGCGGTTTCGTAGATACGCCTTTGTCCCACAAGCTGTACCTGGATATTTATAGGACTACTAGCATACTGCCTTAGTGTCAGATAAAAATAAAGAAGACGTGCTTTGAAAATTGGTTTTTTATTTAAAGGAAGATTTGAGATGCAAGAAATAAATGTGAATTCGTAAATAAAGTTTTTAGGGCGTTTTGGGTAGTAGTTTCTTCTGTTAATGTTTGTCTCTGTCAAAGTGATAAGTATGGTTTTTTTTAAACGAGATGCAACTACAAAAACCAAAAAGGTTCTTCATGTTTGCGTTGCTGTATTTGCACTGATTTAGATTTACCTAAGTATTTTTTCAAATGCCGTGGCGGTAGCTTCATAACATTGCAAATTAAATTTAAAAAAGTTGCTTACAACACATTATGAATCGAACGATCTAGAACAGCTACCGTCAGTGTAGTTACAATCTTGTAACCAAGTCACGTCTCCAATAAAAAGTAAAAACCTCTAATAACAAAATTAAACAAACTAGCATAATTAAGGTATAATCGAGCTACTGCTAATCGTTGTGACCAACTTAGAAGATCATCTAGTTTGATTGGATTCCTAACTTTCAGTATAGTTGCTTCATAAGGATTATTGGCTCTATTAATACTATTAAGGACATACTTGGCCGGTATTACACGCGATAGTCAGCGGTCATTAGAGCATAATGTTGTATGCTCTCCGGCGTATCTCCTAAATGAGAGGAGTTGTTGTTAGTGTGTTAGTAAATGTTTAGTAGATTATGATTATAGTCGTAGTTGTTTTAGTAAGTAGGGTAAACTAGTTTTGATTAGTGCTAACGATACTAAGCAGAAAACGGGAGACTATGATGGCTACAATCATTTATTGATGAGAAATAAAGATAGTCATAGCAGTGATAGCCTAATCGTGTGCCCATTAGATTGCCAAACTATCATAGCTGGGCATTAACTCGTTAATCTGTTAATTAACGAAGTTAACATTTCCATTAACGAATTAAGTTTTAAGTTAACTTCAAAAAATGTTAACGGACTCGTTAACTTCCGTTAAATTTCCTCAAGTCCGTTAATCGTTAATCCAGTACTTACTATTTACCAAGCATTGCGCTCAAAAAACTCCGAAGTTTGATTCTTATTCCAAAGCGAGTCTCGCTTTCAGACGAGAACTTCACCATAGTAATGTTCATGAAAGGCAATATCCACATTATGCCAGATGATTAAATTACACACTCTAATTATACGTCTTTTTTTTTGTTCCTAAACTGTTAACTTCCAAAACTCAAACCAACAGATTTTATGAGTAGATCATTAGCGCAACGATATAAAAAATGCAATTTTAATCACGTGTTAATGGATTAACGATTAACGTTAACTTGCGTTAAATCTTCCGAAACGTAACGATTTAACGTTTAACGAAATTAACTTTTTTCGTATAGAATTAGCGATTAACGAAGTTACTTATTTGTTTAACGGTGCCCAGCTATGCAAACCATAGGTGTCGAGTTCGACCCCAAGACATGCATCTCTGATTTTTCGGGTTCATGTGCGTATTGTATAATTATCACTTGCTTCGGTGAAGGAAAACATCGTGAGGGAACCAGCATGCCTGATAGATATTTCTTGACGGCATGCCGCATGTAAAGCCAAATCAGAGGTATATATATAGAGGTGCATAAATAATTACCACACGACAAAGAAAGAAGATAGTCAATAAAATGAAGCCGAGAGCTGCGACTGGAAAACTGAGAGGAATGAAGGAGACTTCTTCGAGATTAACGTACACTAGAAGCTTAATCGATACAATTATACTTTCAGGTGATTATTTTATTTCGAGTTTCTTCAGAAAATCTTTCCGGGACTTATTCATTTTTACTGGGAGATTTTTTTAGATCAGACTGCCTCGTTGGTCTAATGGTTGCAAGCACGACTGCTGAGCATGAGGTCCTGGGTTCGATTCCCGGGTCGGGCAAATTTAATAATGGTTTTTTCCACTAGGAATTTCTTAGTAGCAGCCACGGAGTCTAGATTTGCACTTGGTTGATGGCAATAGACTCGCCCCCTATGACATGGGACTAAAACATAACTGGCGAAATGTGGGTGTACTATTAGGTATACCTCTGCCTAACCCTTCGGGAATTACAGGCGTGATGATATGTTATGTAATTTTTTTAGAATAATAAATTCTCCTACTTCGCAGTTGCAGTATTCACACACACAAAACTCACATGCGTAACACAAACCCCTTTCATAAAATACCTTACGATTTCGAAGCCCTACTATTTAATATGGGTACACACCCCTATTTGTGTCGAAATAGAAATAGGACGCACCCCTGCGGCCGTTTAGGGAAACTGTAAATAAGGTGTGAAAATATTTTTAAGGGTCGCCCCACACCGTATGAAGTGTTTGCAGCCACGGGAGAGGTGAGAAAGAGAACCGACATTTTTCTCGCAACTTATGAAAACTAAGTGACTGTGAAGGAGTTACTGTTATGGTGAATGGCCTTGAAACCATTATTAATACCAACCAACATTAATATGTTTGTTGTTCTAAGCTGTAAAACAAGACCACACAACAACAGCGTCCTTTTCAATCACATAATCAATTATAGAAAGACTATCATTGATTTCGTGATTGAAAAGAACGCTGCCTTCTGCACTGCACTGTACTGCACTTTTATTTTACCCGAGTATTAGTTAAATACAACATAATAATTTGTCCAGCGCCTCCTTCTCACACAAACGACACAACCGCGGTGAGATCTTCCTTAAAGTTAGACTACCTTTTACCTTTTGTCGCGAAAACATGATGCTTTAGTAATGTAATAACGCGGTAGGGACAGATGAAAATGGTAAATATAGTGGACGAACTGTGTTGTGGAGTTTCGTGGCGGTATTATTGTGTTGAAGAAAACATATTCAAGGATACAGCCTATTAAGGTTAGGTTTGAATAAAACTGAGAAAATTTACTTAATTTGTTTTATTTAGAATAATAAACGACTGCACAGCAAGAACACAAAATCATAAAAGGAAAGAGGCAGTGCTGCCATCTATACACGAAAATGTGAAACAATGGGCAACGACCCCGTGTCTATTCAGCCAAGATCAAAGTTTTCACACAAGTTAACACTCATGTTTTCTTCAACACAATAATGCCGCCGTTTTACATACTTGTGAGGTAATAGTACATTATGATATAAGTGCGGTAAGTTGAAAATTACAGCCGAGGCGATATTGTTAGCCCGAGCCGTAGGCGAGGGCTACAAGAAAGCAGAGGCTGTAATTATCAAAGCGCACGTATGTCATACGACGTTTTATAACATATTTGCGAGGAAATAAATAAAACTCGGACTTTCTTAAACGAAATTTTTATACGCTTGTAAGTATCTATCGGTCGATTTTTCGGGCAAGAGGCTTAGAGTAGCCATTTTCACTGCCTCTGAGACTTCAGCCGGTGTCGAATTAATAAATTCATCATTACTTGACGACATTTTTAAATAAAAACAATACAGCGAAAAGAAAAAGCGCGCGGATAAATTTTTACTTGTTCACAAATTAGTGAGCCGCGCGCATTAGCGCTTTTTTTTTTAGGCAAAGGCACAAAAATAAGCCAGTATTACTAATACAGAAAATTAATATTTTGGTGTTTTGTTACAGATAAATGGTTGTAATTTATTGTGAAAAACAAGTACGTAATGAGATACAATACGATATTGAAATTGGTGAAATAAGAGACCCTTTACGAGCAAATGTGTTATAATAGTACATTATGATATAAGTGCGGTAAGTTGAAAATTACAACCGAGGCGATATTGCTAGCCCGAGCCGTAGGCGAGGGCTACAAGAAAGCAGAGGCTGTAATTATCAAAGCGCACGTATGTCATACGACGTTTTATAACATATTTGCGAGGAAATAAATAAAACTCGGACTTTCTTAAACGAAATTTTGATACGCTTGTAAGTATCTATCCGTCGATTTTTCAGGCATGAGGCATAGAGTAGCCTTTGTCGCTGCCTCTGAGACTTCCGAAGCCACAGCATTCATTCTGGGATGTGAAGACCATACTGCAAGTAACAAAAGATTTCGCTCAACCTGGGCATCAAAACCAGAAGGCCCAGACCAGCGGAAATTGCTTTCAAAGCTTTCCGTATGTTTTAGAAAGACTGTCAATATCTTTTCCATGTCATCATTATCTTTGATAGAATGTCTAAAAGTACTTCTCGTTCTATTATTTTATTTCTTCGTGTGTTGAAAAACGTCGTTTGATACACGTGGACATTTGTCACTGCAGTACGAGTAACATAACCACCGTGGAAACGGGTTTTGTTGGCGGAAGAGTTGACAAAATGACAGATTGTAGAAAGATTTCTATCGTCGTAAGCATGGCGATGTGAAAAAAAATGTACAAAAGAAATGTTTCTATTCTTCAGTTGACAAAGTCGAGTTGTAAAGAAAGAGAGAAAGAAGAAGTGGGAAGAGAGTGGTGGTGGTAGGTGGAGGAGGAGTGGAGTAGTGTTGGTAGAATAGAGATGGAATTGGCCATGCTACAAACCTGATACAGGGTTTGTCTCCACCGATCACGATATCAGGTTGAGTACGCATGCAGTCCTTACGGCTCGCGAAGTTTGCCCACTTATACAACGTGTAACGGAAAGGGTGTATATAGCCGAAAGGGAAAAAAACTTTTGTTCTACGATTTTGGAAAATTCGCGAAAAAATAATTTGCTTCTCCATACAAACTTGGTTGGTCACGTGACTTTTTAGTATGGGGTGTAGAATTTCCGAAAATTTCCGAAAGTCGTAGCACTAAAGTGGTTCAGAATGAAAAGTTGTGTGACTCCCTTTCGGCTACATATACCCTTTCCGTTACACGTTGTATAAACTGTACTATTTCAGTGTAACAATACTAATGGCAACACCACCAGTACGGTTACACAGTCCATGTATTAATCTCCGACACCCAGCCTGTCGGGTTCCGACAACTCCCGAAGGTGCACGATGACACCCGATAGCAAGCTACACCGAAACTCCATTACACGATTGCTTCGACCACTTAACGTTATTCTCACTAATTGATTAACAAATTGCATATCGCACCCGATACTACTGGTTTTCGTGGTATCAGTTTTTATAGGAGGTGATTTTTCGTGGAACCCGCTTGAAAAGCGTGGGAAAATCTGCTTTGATTTTAAATGGGGTTAGTGATTTAAAGTAAATATATTAGAAGTCGGTTCTAAGAAGAATTAAAAGTGTTAAATGGCTCTTGCACCTGTAAGGTTGACGAAGTCTTCGAAGTCGCGGGGTACACCTATATGAGGGAAGTATGGCAGAAAAAGGGAGAGGCCAGCAGTCTTTGTGGTGATTTTAAGTGAAATGTTAATGTACGTTTAGCCCGGAATGAGATAATGTTAAGGGTATTTGTGTTTATTACGCGTTAAAACTTATTATACCATGATAATAAACTACTGCCTCGACGGTCTAGTGGTCGCAAGCGTGACTGCTGAGCATGAGGTACTATTAGGTACACCTCGACCTAACCCTTCGGTGATTACAGGCGTGATGTTATGTTATGTTCAAAATTTAATAGAAAATCCTTATTTCTGACTGAAAACTTCCTGCTATCTAACAACAAGCATTAATAAAACTCGTACTAAGGCAGTGAACACACCACACGACACAAAATCCATTAAAATTTCATCGTGCATTTAAGCGAATAAATTAGATCGATCCACGTAACATTTCACGAAACATTGCACTTGTGTTAGGATCATTTTTAATCTAAATTCCATCCAAGCCCGCCCTTTGTACTGCCGCAAGAAATTGCCCCACCCTCATGGGCTACGTATTGCCTACATTATACTGGATAAGAATTTATTCCACACGAATAACCTGGAACACTTTAAAGAAATTGGGCAAAGGCCTTTGCACAAACTGCCTACTCCTTTTAAGATAAACTAATAAAATCTTAGAAGGGATTAAGGATGATTTTCGGTGAAACTATTTGGGTTCAGGAAAGTTATAAAAGTTTGCTGGGCCTACGATATATTAGAAACAATATTGTTCAGATATTAAGAAAATAAAATGGTTAAGGGCGAAAGTTATCCACCTGAAAACTTACTTAGGTTTTCATAAGTGGTTTATAGAGATCCCGGACATAAGAAATTATAATAAAATACCATTTTTAGGGTTCTTTAGTCCACAAGGAACCCTTATAGTTTCGCCATGTCCGTCCGTCTGTCTGTCCGCAGCGTCGCTATCACAGCAAAGTGAGCTTTATAAGTTAACGAGTAATAGTCGACCAACTTCTAAAATGTATTTAGATAACCAATTTTCCTCAACATAATGTATGTGAGCACAGGTTTTTCATCTGCAAATGTAAGTTTGTTTTTATTAAATTCAGCGAATCAGTTTAGTTAGTCCGCATACAACTGGCAACAACGGGACCCTACATTGTGCGTGGCCCGACATGCACTTGGCCGGTTTTTTCTGTGTTGCATCCAGGACATCCATTACTGCCAAAGAGCATCAATCACTTAAGACAAAATCTTCAAAAACCTTTAGCTTAAATAGCTTCAGTATTTGTGGAAAACAACCGATTACTAAAACTCCGACTTGGCGCCATATTAATTTAAAACTTTAAAACGAAAGACAATCTCCATTCTTCAATTAAAACACAATCTCAGACTGCACAGTGTCCTTTAAAACAAACTCATTAATTGACAGTTTGACTTCGGCAACGGAAGTAAAACATCTTAATTTGTTCTCCGTCTAAGTACTAAGTTTTGAGATAAAACCTACTTAGGGTGTCGTTCCAGGAGACATGTTGTTTAGTTTTGTAACTCTCTACGCTCAACTCGAGCGGAGGAATCTGCTTAAGTGGATGAAAAGCGCAGCTTTACCTAGGGAATGTTTGCGCACTTCAACGAACACGTTTTATAGATCTTAAGCTAAACTGAGCAGGTTGAGAGATGAGTTCTTTTTATATATTTTTTGAGGAGATGAAAATACTTACTACTTTTATTCATGCGATCAACAGTACGAAGCCAGATACAAAGTTTTTTATTTACTAACATAGGTGTAAAAGGTGTAAATAAATAACTTCCTGTTTACAAAAAAAAAACGGTTTGTTAAAAAAAATCAAATTTTGTTAAAAAATGATAGCAGCAATTAACCACAAATTATTTCTTAATAACATTTCTTATTCTAAACTACAAAACAGAGCCGTACGTAATTCCATAAGCATATAAAATTACGGGAATTCGGCTTACATACTTAAAATTGTAGATACGAAAATTGCGGAACGTATTTTCGACCCTTTCGACCAGATTTACAAGCGGAAACAGTTTGTATATTTCAATTCGAATAGGAACAGTAGGAATCCATCCAATTAAACCGAACAACGAAACAAAATGCAACGACCAATAAAAAATTTTATTCAACCAAAAGTAACTAAAAGACGATCATTTTGTTTCATACCGGGTACTGTGTATGTTTGTGCCATACGCCCTCAGGTGACTGCACAGAGCACACAGGCGAAGCAATACGCTTCAATAGATTGAATAATTAACTTACGCGGGCGTTTTAAAAACACACATGCGAAAAAATATTGCATCCGCCAATGAGCCATCATGAAAGTGTGTGAGGAGTAGTTTAAATTGGAGTTGGAATGCGAAAATTTTAGATATTATGGTCATTTATAACAGTTTGCATAGCAACCATATATGTAAATGCGAAAGTAACTTCTATCCATTACGATTTCACACCTGAACGAGTCTCGATGTTTGACACATAGGTCACGCTACTCACGACATAGGATATATTTAAAACCGCAGTTAAAAGCTAGTGTTGTCATTCAAAAGTGAAAAATAGAACGAGAGCTCAATATATCGATGCAGAGTATAAAAGACTTCGTCCGCAACTTCGTCCGCAAAAATTGTTATAGCTCGACTAATATGCATGATATGAAAATAATGCATAGAATTTTTTGAATTGGATCATTAGTTCCGGAGATAGAGACATAAGCAAATTTTACCTGTTTATAATACATATTAGCATAAATAAAGGGTAAACAGACTCTTAACGAAGCCAAAAGGCACTTGTTCTCCCCGTCATTGCGATCATTTTTTTGCTGAAGCTTCCAAGGTATGATCTATCATACCTTGGAAGCTTCTAGTTACGGAGGTATTGGCGGTTAAAGTTCCAACTTTTATACAAGTTTTTTTTAAATACATGTTTTAATGTAAGATTTTTACTTTAAACACCTCCAGGGCCCCATTACTATTCAATCCATCCATCAGAACAATGTTTTGAGTGCGTTACATTGAGTCCTACTGAAAAACTTGATTTTTCAGCCCAAAAAAGAAAGTATTTCCCAGCACTAATTTTTGTGTAAAATTACTTAGTTTGGTGTACATAATGGTTGGTTGACGGCTTCGTGAAGAGTCTGTTTACACCCTGTATTTATTGAGTTCAAAAATCGAACGAGTTTATTCGTTCGATTTCCAGTGACCAATCATACTCAAGCACAATCCAGTCTCCAGCCCCAAATATAGACTAGAACATGATCTAGAACTCCCAAACGTGGAGATCGTTCAATTAACGCTGCCAGCTGGACCGTCTACTAATTAAATGAATGACCAATTAGCTCCATAACGACTGACTACGTCCGGCCATCTTGGATACTCTACTTCGGTTGTTCTGATCACTACTAGAGGCTCTCTGTCATTAGGATCGAGCTTTCAAATTAACACAGGATCGATTCAGTTATCGCCTATCACTATCATCCTATGATTATACCAAATAATATTGAGTCAATGCAACAGCCTCTAAATGTGAGTGAATTGCTCGTTGGTTGAGTGGTCGCAAGCGCGACTGCTTAAGTGTTATTGGGGTTTTCTATCCGGAATTTCTTAATAGTAGCGACGGCGTCTGGATTTGTGCCTGGTTGATTGTAAAAGCCTCGCCCCCTATAACATGGGACTTAACACATCACTGGCGAAATGTGGGTGTACTATTAGGTACAATTTATGACACTGACAGCTAAAACAACATAAAAAAAACAACAGGTTGCACTCCAGGAGTGCCGGCAGAAATAAAAACTTGAAACAACGCCATCTAGCTTAAACTACACGCACACTCACGCAAGCGCCCTGCGCCGCCGATTCGATCTGGCGATCTGACGCGAGTTTAACAGTTTTTACCCATCCCAAAAAGTGCACAACGGCGTTAAATTTTCACTTCAAAAACATAAGTAGGTATAGGTATGTAGCTGCCGAGATTTGCAAGGCTGAAACAATCTGGAACTACTGAATTAAGTTTTCGTTGATAACAGTCAAAATCACAGTCCATGTAACTGCGTGCATTCACTGAATTCCATATGTACGTTAACAGAGAGTAGTAACGAGTACATGACATGGCCACCATTTGTTTTTTTACACAAAACAAACTAAAACCCGCAGTTTTGATAGATATCTGATTGGGAAACTTTCAACAATCAATTTCATTGGTTGATAAAAAACGTTAGATAAACGTTACAACTTAGGGCGCTGTTATTGAAATGGGATTACATTTCTAATTTAATTTTTATGTTTGAAAGTTTTTGAATAATTAAAACTTTCAGATTCTATCATCATTTCTGAACATAGCATACTCAGCCTATGATGTTTCCACTGCTGGGACACACGGCCTCCTTTCTATGAGAAGGAATGGGCTATATAACCCACCACGCGGGCCCAGAGCGGATTGGTAGATGTCACATGTCTTCGATTTTTTGGTTTAAGGACTTGCCGGTTTCCTCACGATATTTTCCTTCACCGTTTTGAGAGCAGTGGTGATGAAACACCACCAGTTTTTACACAAAGTTATGTGCGTGCCTGGGTTCGAACCCACAACTTAATGTTCGTAATTCGGGGCCGCCTCCACTGGTTCACCGCTGCTCTCTGAACATAACTAGCACCATAAAACTGCCTGTAATTAATGGTAAATATAATAAATGTACTAAGTCATTTCATGTTTCCTCATCATTATTTTCAAAATTAAATATACCGAACCGTGAATATAATATATAAATGGAAATTACGAATTGCAGTGCCATGAAGCAAGCAGGACCAATGATAAAACTTAAAATAAATGTACAAAAACTTTAAAATCAAGTGAAAGTAATTGAATCATTCATTTGGCAAAGCTGTTAACGAACACGGAATCTAATTGGCATCACTTGACCATCGAGTGAAACAGCCGAGACGTGGCGGAGAATCTAAATCAGGGTTACAGGGGATCATGGAAAAACGTCTTGATTACGGCTGAATTAAATTTAATTTGTCGCGCGAGGTGTTCCACCCCCTCTCGCTCTAATGAGTTCCGAACTTTCCCTCTTTGTAAGATTAAGCCCAAAAATTGTGAAAAACTTGAGCGTCGTCCGGTCCCATGGCGGATGTTGTTTGACATACATAATATCTAGCGTCCTTGCCTGCCCCCGACAAGTTTTACGTACTTTCTACAGCTGTTTACTTAAGTATGCTCGGTGGAATTAAAACTTAGAAGAAAGTTGTTTAGCTGAAGTGATTTCCTTAACTCACGCAACGAATGTTTTTTAAAATTTATAGATAGAGGTGTGTTGTGTTCTCATAAAATATTTACGGCTTTTTGTTTCCGTAAGCAAGTTTTTAAGCCAATGTTTTCGTTTAAACTAACCGAAACTGAAATATTTTCAAAAAATTACAATACCGAAATATCGTCACACACGTACTCTAAGTATTCATTTCTAGCTGAAACTCAGTAAACTAAAACTGTGTCGGCTGCGCTCAATATTGTTGGAACAATAACTTTGAAAATACGTTTAATCTGACAAAATTTATTACACGGACGCTGCCACAAATAAATATGGAAACATTCTCTGCAAATGACAACTGCGAAGTCAATGTTTACTTAATTAAACACCAAGGCAAAATACATCGAGCAGCAAGCTTTGTTTTAATATAAATCAGAAATGAGATTAACAAAATTATAACAGAATGTTTTAAAATCCTTCAAGGGAGGAAAATATTTAACGTAACTGGGAAATTTCATTAAGCTCCTACTAATTAAAGAGCAGTATTGTGGCTGAAAATTCGGCGGCAAAACGTAAATGTGGCTTGTACAAATTATATCTGCTAGTTATCATATACATGAAACATGCTCAGATATTGTTGCGAATTAGCAGGAAAATTATCCGTTCTAACAAGAATAAATGGAGCTTCGTATATGATTATTAAGTAGTAAACTTGGGATAATCATTTATTACAAACTAACTTTCTAATGAAGTTGTTGAACTTTGCTAATCAATCAATTTTAATGAAAAACCGCACCCAACTTTCAGTTCTGGGGTTCTTAATAAAGCAATAGGGTTATAAAACGTCTAGATAAACCGGTATTTGGCCCGTTCGGTTTTTACGATGCTATCACCGTTCACGAGGGAAGGTGAACGAATGATGTAACAGAAACTGAGCAAACAATAACAGAAGAGCTCTATTCCGTACGGCTGCGGCGAGATATTGTCCCGAAATGCCGTAGATCCCAGTACAAATAATACTTTACCGGGGACATATCCTCACGTACCCTCGCAGGGCATCTTCGACAGGCTTGTCTAGTTAAGCCTCACATATTTACTGATATTGATACAGGGAACAACCCGCCGAGATGACAATTACTCGACCCGATGGCTGAGTCAGAGCTCACTGGATACGACACGTTTTAATTTCTTTCGTGCACACAGGACAAGTTTTTTTACAAAACGATGGTTTATTAAAAAACGACTTCTTCGAGAAAATTCAATATTTTTGCTTAATTTAACATTTTGGTTAGTTAATGACAGAAAATCTAATAAAATTCCTTATACAAGGTGTAAGCAGACTCTTCACGAAGCCGTCAACCAAACATTATGTACAGACGCCAGCACATCAAGCTACTACAATCTGTCAGATTTCTTTAATAGATTTTCGACTTTAATGTCAAAGCTTTAGGTCGAAGGTTGATTGAGAAAATCTGACAGTTTCGGGTAGCTGGACCTGCTGGCGTCTGTACATCAAACTAAGTAAGTTAACGCAAAAATTAGTGCTGGGAAACCACTTTTTTTTGGGCTGAAAAATCACGCAATCAATGTAACGCACTCAAAACATTGTGCTGATGGACGGATTCAATAGTAACAGTGTCCTGGAGGTGTTTAAAGTAAAAATCTTACATTAATAACATGTATTTAAAATAAAAACTTGTGAAAAAGTTGGAACTTTCACACCCAATATCTCCGTAACTAGAAGGTTCCCAGGTATAATCTAGAACAATAAAATGATCGCAATGATGGAGAGAACAAGTGCCTTTCGGCTCCGTTAAGAGTCTGTTTACACCCTTTATAACGTACATTGTACAAGGATCACCCATTTTATTGTTAGTTATATCTTATTTGATGTAACTACAATCTTTATAAATAAATTTTACTTTATATAGATTGTAGTCTATAATATAATCCTATAATAGATTGTAATAATGGTTATTATAAGGGGACCTTACACCTTAAATACTTCTCAGAATAACTCAGATATCCATTCTTTGATGTTTAATTAACATTATCTTTCGCAGTTCATAAATATGGTGCCTACTACATAATATTTGCGGCTACGATCTATCACCTACGAGCCCCACTTAAACTCTCTACGTAGAATCGTAGTACATACTTCGAAAGCTACACACTACGCTAGAATTCTACAACCACCTGTGTTTAAAATACTTTCAACATTATAAGTGTTAACAACTTCCACACTCATATAATGTCTGCGCTAAGCATACTCATTGGAACATAATGGCAATATTTATGGTGTGAAAAACAGTTACCGAATTTAGTTAGAAACTCATTTAGATGGTAGATTAAAAGTCAGTTAAACCTAAATCACCCGCTGGCTGGCGCGAAATTGTTTGGGGTACGAAAAAGTTATTTAGAGGTTTGAACCAAACACTAATTTGCGTGCGATTCGTGCGAACACAGCAGTTTAGCAAACCGCATCGGCTATTAAATAAAGTAAACGACATTAATGGTGGTCCTTTCCAGCGACGATATATCTATGGCTCACGACAAAACCGCTGAATTTCCCAGGAGCGCTATCCACAACATACAGCGAAGAAGAATAACCAGAGTGAATGCAAAATGAAAATTATCATACAAATTCGCCATCTTATATGAACCGAGGTATTACTGTCACAGTATAAGTATGCAAAAATATGTAAGCAGAACGCGGTTGCTTTTACGGGGGCGAAAATACGCGACTGAATATTGGCTACGTATTCGCGCGCGTAAATTTTCAGTACTTGTAATTTGCATCTGTAAAATAAATAATTGTGGGACGTCTTTTGTTGGGGCGTCGATGTCTCCGGGGTGTTGAGACGTTTGTCGCGGAATCGTCGGTTGATGTATGGAAATTGCGTTGAATATTTTTTTGTGTCCTTGTAAGCGTTGAGTTTGTTTGAAGGCTTTTCGCTTTTGAAGTGCTTATTTAAGAAGCGGCGATGATAAATGCAGATTTCTCACCATGAATATTATAGAAGATAGCTACATATAAATATGTTAGACGATAACTACGTACATAGAGGTAATGTTAAACGCCATTAACATAACGAATCATACGATATTATGTAATGAGTGTAAAAGACCCTGAAAGACCCTTAAAGAGTTTCGGTTTGGTTTTCCCGCCATTGCGGTATTTTTTTTTTATTCTGGACCATAACAGATGGGAACCTTTTAGTTTAGGATATGTTGGAGGTCAAACTCTCAACTTTGTTACAAGCATTTTTTTTTACATTTTCTTCTAAATAGCTCCTGACCCCTGTACCATTCAATGCCTCTATTAGCAGAATGTTTTGAGTGCGTTACAATGAGTGCTACCGTAACCCTGATTTTTCACCAAAAAAAAATATTGTTTCCCAGCAATAATTTTGAACTTGCGTAAAGTTAGTTAGGTTTATATTCAGAATGCTTTGTTGACGGCTTCTGAAAGGGTCTGTTTCCACCTTGTATAGGCCTAAACCAGGTTCTTATACCTACTTCCTACAGACCTCCACACCATCCAGTACATAGGTACTACTTATAAGTGGTAGTTTAATTTAATTAAAAAACCACTTTGCAAAAATCTACTTGAACAAAAATATGAATTATACATGCAAGTTAATAAAGTCAGAGCACCCTTATTATAGCTAAAGTTAGCATAGTGAGATGCAAGTGTGCATCGAACAGTGGGCCTGCCACAAACGCGCGGAGACAACTGTTTGTCACAAAAAAAAAAAATGCTATAGGATATAATGTAGCGTGGTTCTTTTGTCACATTGTCAGGAGCGGTTGGTAAACATTTGTGAAATTATCTGTGGGACTTGTGTTGAAAAAAAAAATGGCTGTATCAGTTCTGACTTTGGCCAGGCACGAAAAGGATATGCTGCACTAGGTACCTTCAATTTAGAAGTCATTTAAATTTCGTTACGCTAACGTCGCGTGCTTGTACAAGTACCTACTTGTGCATCGAATAAGCGATGAGGTCGAGTGCGGCGACGCAGTCTCTTGACGCCGAGTGAGGGAAATGAGCAGAAAACATCGATAATTCCCGGCCCGCTGAACACAGCAAACGTAATATCCAGCATCGCGAATAATCAGGCACATTATTTTGAGGAACAACCTATAGTTGAAGTTGAGTATATCACCACTGCTCTCAAAACGGAAGAAAAACATCATGAGGAAACCAACATGTCCCGGAACCAATGGTATATATGACGTATAGCGTCCCTAGCTGTGTCCGCGTGGTGAATGAGGTGCGGGCCCTTCCCTCTCACAGAGAGAAAGCCTGTGTCCCCAGCAGGAGAACATGCTTATGCATAATCAACCTAGCGTAGGATAGATAACGTTATGCTACACTTGACGAAGTCGATAGGAGGATCGGCGACCATCCATTACATATCACGACCCCTCTGTGCCTCAGATGCAAGTTAAATTGTTGGTCCCGGCTGGCATTCCCAAGCCGTTCTAAAAAATCTTAATGTCCATGCAATAAAACCGAAACAATACGGTTTTATCGGCATGGCATGGACATAAAGCTCTCTCTGACCGGTTAAAGCCAATTCCGCGTCCATGAGTGTCCATAATGATGCAATATCAATGATATGAGGTAGCAGTTGTCTCGAAATATTCATCGATTCCAAATTGTATTAAATAGCTGTTGCCCGATACCTAGAAGTCCTTGTGAAATTGTTATAAAAATATGACTTCCCTATTTGAATCGGATTTTGTGTTAACAAATTCATGTTTTTTTGCACGAAACCCTAATCCAATACAATAAAAAGTAGCCTACATTACTCCTTATGACATCAGCATCTGCCAGTAAAGCATCTGCCAGTAAAAGTCCCGTCAAAATCGGTCCAGCCGTTTCGGATTTTTTTTTGTTATAATACCGTATATACCCAATGATATAATAATATGCATTCAGTAAAAAGCTATTATTTTTTAATTACAGACATATACACTTCAATTTTATTTATTTGTATATGCTTATTTCAGTCTACGTCGTCCCACTGCAGGGCAAAGGCCTCCCTTTCTCTGTACCAATCCTGTCTGTAGGTGTCAGTGTGAGCTTGGCCCGCAAGCTTCGCATGGACCTGCCGCGAAGTGCTAGACGTTTTCCGGGACCCATTGTGATTGATTTTGCTCATGATTCGTTCGACTAGCGGTTCATTAACCCAGTTGAATATTAGGTGATTCGAAGCCTTAAACTAAAATAGTCAGGATAGTGCATAGCTCACGACTCATGAGGCCAACACTAAATTTAAAATAACATTGGTTATTCGCAAGGTTGCTTCCGCCGCGCCGTTCTGATCAATTAATTAGCCTACGGCAGCCGATGTACGCTTGATAAAATACTCAATGACTTTAAACAGGATCCTGGTACGCCTGCCTATTTTAGAACAACTCATTTATGTATGAGAATGTTTGTTGTTGACTTGTTGGGGTTTAATAGGGTGTCTCGAGTGAAAAGTGTGCTTGAGGTTGGTAGAACGGTTTTTTAATGTCGCAGTATGGTTAAGTTGGTAAAGCTTGCAGTAAGGACTTAAAAAGTTGTAGGTTTATAGCTAAAACCTTCTATCATTACGTACATAGATGGTTTATGGCCTCAGCGTCTGCTAACACAAAAAAAGTAACACGTCTGTGTGTGTGTTACTTTTAACATCGGTGACCAGCGATTTTACCAAGTTCGCTCAGACCAAATAAAAAACCAAGACATAGCACTGCGAACAATACAGTGAACCATGTGCAAAACCACGCCCCGCTCTATGCATACACGCTCACACGCACACATTTACATCAAACTACAACTAAACTAAGCTCACAGTGCACACATGTTTGCGAAACCGGCTTCACGTCATTGTTGACAGTGCTGTGTCTTAGTTTTTTATTTGGTCTGAGCAAGTTCGATAGGTACTGCTGCTGCGATTTACAAAAAGCTAAGAATTGTCAATGAGTGTCAATTGGATACCAGAATCCAATTGTGCAAAGTATAATTATATCCCAATTGCTTGACTGCCACGTCGGTCTAGTGGCCGCAAGCGCAACTGCTGAGAATGAGGTTCTAGATTCGATCCCCGGGCCGGGCTAAGTGTCATTAGATGCTTCCATCGGGAATTTCTCAGTAGCAGCCACGAAGTCTGGATAATGGCAAATGCGGGTGTAGTATTTTCCTAACCCTTCGGGGATTACAGGCGTGATGTAGGCAGATTATTTTCAGTGGGCACTTGCAAGTCCAACTCTGGCTTGCATTCGCCTGTTCGCAGAATCGTCGATTTCTACAATAGGACGTTTAGTCTTATGACCTGTTTCATGATGTCCGAATAGCCACTACTTACCGTTCAAAAATGGAACAGAATTTGTGTGAAATTATCTGCCAAGTAAGTTAACGGGAACTTAACGTAGGTGGTGAAACAGGCCCGTATACTTAAGGGGCTTATACACCATTTTACAGTTATTGAAGTTATACTTCTTATGGCGCGTTAGGGAAAAATGATGAGAGTAATTTTTTACGATGCGCGCGCACACCGACACCTAAATTTAACAGCATGAAATTAGCTAGTCAACATACACCCTGAAGTTAGCTTAGTGTCAGATATTGACAAGCCTAGGTTTTTTATTTTTAATCTACTGCTGGCTGAGATAAGGCGACAGATATTTTTTTTAAAAAGAAGTATAACTTCTAACGCGTGTACAGACGCCAGCACATCAAGCTACTACAATCTGTCAGATTTCTTTACTAGATTTTCAACTTTATCTCTATGATATTAAGTTCAAGGTTGTTTGGGAAAATCTGACAGATTCGGGTAGGTTGACGTGCTGGCGTCTGTACATAAGTACACACACACACTTTTTTTTCTACACCATTTTTTTCTTTTGTATTTGTAACCCTAGCGATTGTTTTCAGTTTCGTATCGTAGTTAATCTGTGAACAGCGGTGTGGGCTACAATATTGTCTACAAGTTTTGTGTATATCTTATTTCTATGTTTTATGTTGCAGCTTTTTGTTGTTGCTTTTGAATAAAAATAAAATAAAAAATATTTTGTGTACAAAAATCCATTCTAAATTCCAATTAATTTCAAAAAAACAGAATAAAAAGAGTGTCCATGGACAGTTAAGAGTGTCCATGGAGTTTCTTGCCCGTTTTTCTCCATAGAGATCTACGCTTGGGAATGGGCAACTACAGTACTTTCAGTTTTTATGCCTCTTTGTGACTGGGACTGTAGCTTCATTACATTGTTATCTTGTCGACACTTCAAAAGTGCCTGTAACTAAGCCTACTTGAAAAAAATGCTTTGATTTTGATGTTTGATTTCAAAGCAATGATTTCATTAATATTCATGATTTCATTAATAAGGAGCTCGTGGCTAAACAATAACAGCCGCTCGGGTCGATCTTTAGGTTAAGCCGTGCTTGCCTAGGTTGGTCTGTGGATGGGTGACCACCCATTACATACCGAGATTCCTCCGTGCCTCGGAAAGCACGTTAAGCCGTTGGTCCCGGCTGTCATTTGAAGATCTTTGACAGTCGTTAAAATAGTCAGTGGCCCAAAAAGTCTGACAACCAGTCTTACCAAGGGGTATCGTATTTCCCAGTAGTAACTGGGTTGTGGAGGTCAGATAGGCAGTCGCTCCATGTAAAATACTGGTATTCAGCTGCATCCGGTTAGACTGGAAGCCGACCCCAACATAGTTGGGAAAAAGGCTAGGCAGATGATGATTTCATTAATATTGCACTCATTACCGTTTATTGTAGGTAAGCGTTCCTTAGTACTGTTATCTCAGACAGCTTTTATGTAAATGTTTTGCCAGTACAAATCGCAATAATGAGTGAAGATTCACCATGCATGCTGATTATTTTTCTTGAAGCGATGAGCGACTAGAGTTGCCTGCCCGCTACACCGTACCATTTCATGAACGTGTCAGGCAAGGAAAGAACCATGACACGGAGCCACAACACCGTTCCATCGCCGAACAATTTTTTTTTTTTTATTGGCACGGCATTGGTATGATGCGGTATAGTGGGAAGACTCCATCATTTCTAGCAAAACAGGACCACAACTTATATTCATCGTCATCATTATTTCAGCCAAAAGACGTCCACTGCTGGGCATAGGCCTCCCCAAAGTGTCATATTGACCGGTCCCGTGCGACTCGCATCCAGCGGATCCCCGCAACCTTCACAAGGTCATCAGTCCACGTAGTGGCAGGGACATTGCTCCCAGGACAGATGGCCTAACCGGAAGACGTTGCGTTGGAAAGCCTCCCACTAGGTAGAACAAACAAGTAAAAAATAAAAGGGTAGTCGAAAAAAATATTTATTTCATTAGAATATAAGCTGTCGTTACATAATTAATACAACGTTATTGTACTTGGCAGATCAACACGATAGAGTTAAATAGTATTGCTTTTACACCTAGTGAACAACATAGATAGCTATATTTTTTATAATGTTTAGTAAGTACCAATCACTTATTAAAAAGGGTAGAAGAAATGCAACGCTTTACATACTACAATTTTTACAAAATCCATCCAAATTTAACTTTTTGACCGCCACAAACATCTTTGAACGTCAAATCAAAAAGTGCTCACCACGCCATGGACGGGATGGCACGTCGAAAATACAACTTTGTTACGGTTGCTTGGCGTAGAGA
Source organism: Lycophotia porphyrea (assembly GCA_950005105.1). Taxonomy (NCBI): domain Eukaryota; kingdom Metazoa; phylum Arthropoda; class Insecta; order Lepidoptera; family Noctuidae; genus Lycophotia; species Lycophotia porphyrea. Next base: position 3,623,000 of record OX465392.1, read on the forward strand.
ACACAGATTTTCGCTATTGACGTGGCGGTCAAAAGGTTAAAAAATAAAGAATGCTTATCGCCGACTAAGAGATTCACTCAGAATAGGTTAAATCTAAAATATTCTATAACCAAATGCGATAAAATTCGAGATTTGTGCATTTCCTCTACCAAATATCTAGAAATACCGTTTAATAAATGCAATATACGTAAATAAACTAAATACGAAACATTTACAAAATATTTAAATGGAATAGATTTTGAAAATATCCTGATAATTGTATTATTTTCACTGGAAACTTTGGTTTTGTTATTAGAAACTAAGATACTTATAATCTAAGTTATTTGATAAAACTATTAATGCCACACAGAGATTTCATATAGTAAATTGCGAAAAACTCCATTTCATATAAAAAGTTAGACTGCATGCAAAAGCAATTTTCATCTATGGATAATAGGTTTGACTTTTTAAAAATACCAGCCTCAAAATATTTATGTCACATGTCCACTTTTGCTCTTAAATTTTATAGTTTCTTTAATTTTTCCTAACTATTTATTTTAGCTGCATATTGAATTGTTTCACTATATGACTGGTTTGTGACTTTCAGAGAGAAAGGGACTTATGACGAATTGACGAGCACTTCCAAATTTTCTTCCAAAAAAATAAATCTATATTGACAAAAGCTCAATAACATTCGGCAACTCAGTGCAGTATTGGCATATCCCGAAGTTTTGTTTTTCTCAATGCATTTCCCTCGTAGAATGGAAGACTTCGAACTACATAGCTGAGATTTACTTCAATACTTAACTTTAAACAACGTTTCTATGTAATACAGCTTCTTAATTTAAAACTCGTCATGGCGGGCGAGTGCTTCGCCGAAGTCAGTCGCTTGAGAGCCGACAAAGAGGTCGTATTTCTCCAAAATCTCTTGTTTAGTTAGTTTTTCGTCGACGTCCGTGTCAGCTTCGAAGACTAGGTGCCTTGCTTCGGCCTCAGCGTGGTCGAACTCGGGAGGGGCGATCCAGTCTTTGACCTCGTTCTCGTCCATGAAGCCGTCCTTGTTGGTATCTCTGTGGAAATATTATGGAGTTTAGTTGTGACTAGCTTTTGCCCGCAGCTTTGCTCGAGTTATGGCCGGGAACTTCGCCACGGGAACGTTTTAAAAATATGTATTGACACTGAGCAATCAATTTTTTTTTACATTAAATAGGCCTACTCTTGATCTCAATCTAGTCCTGAGGAGTGAGGACAGAGATAAGGTCGACAATGGAATGGGCTAACCCAAAAGAAACCTATTAACTTGCGGCTTTAATAGATGAGGATAATTATGAACTTGGGATTACCGAAGCAGGCAGAAAATTCGCACTCCTTGGCTGTGCGCAAAATAAAAGAAAATTAATCGATATCCTACCTCTACAAATATTTCGTTTGTTGGGGCAACAAAGCAATCAAATTAAATCTTATCCGAACGCTTATCGTGTAGCTCTTTATGCGTAGAAAATTAATTAAATGCATAATTAATTAAGTAACACCGCGCAACTATTAACTATTAAGTAAACAATCTAACGTTGATATTCGTTTATTCACTTATAGCAACTACTTCTTACATTTTTTGTTGGATCAATGGAAATTTATAAGCTGATTATGTAATTAACTACCTGTCAAACCTCTCTTTGAATTTAGAACATAACAAGTCTATGACATCGTAATAACTAGGGCAACAAAAATGCATGTCAACTAACCGGCCAGTCACATTATTCAGTGTCAATACATTCAATGGAACTAAATTGATATTGTTGTGAAAGCGGTCACCGGGTGACGGCTGCTTATTGACGGGATTTGTGTACCAATGTGAATGACTGGGTTATTGCGAAAGAGCAATGAACTAGGAATAGGGAAGCTTCTCGAATTTTGCGAGTTGCTACTTTAAAGATTTAAAGGATGAATAAATAATTAAACGTGTTTCCTTTTAAAATGAGCAATGAAATTAGCGGTACTTATACGATTCGAAATATACCATTTTTGCGGCATGAACGGCCGTATCTTTTTTTTACGTTTACATAGAAGTTTGATTTTTTTACAGCTTCAAGGGACTGTAGACCTACACGCGTACCCGAAATATTGGGTTTGGACTCTTGACAGACAGACGGACAACAAAGTGATCCTATAAGGGTTCCCTTTTTTTCCTTTTGAGGTACATGCCATGCCATGCAAAGCATGAACATCCCTTCCGCTCTGGGTAGAGCGGAAGGGAGTGTCAGACTTGTACTGACTAAAACCCATCCATGTTCCTTCCTTGCCCTTTATGTTCCAGGGCCGCGGTATCTCTTTCGAACAGTCCCGCAGCCCTGGAACAGTCCCGCAGCCTTGGAGCCTTAATTTGAATTTTTGACTGAATGCCTTAATTTGAACGTTCGATTCAAAAATTGATCGAAATTGCGTTACATTTACATCGTGCCTCTGTGGTACAGCCTCAGATGTAAAATCTTCATCATTTGGCAAATAACTGCATGACATTTGCTTGTAAATAAAAACCCGACCGAACTTTCCGTACTGTCCACTAGCAGCCTCACAGTATGAGGTTCACAGACGAAACAGTAATATTGGCTTACCTGTAACCATTGAACTGCTCCCTCTCCTGCTTGACCCAGTCAGGCTCATCTTCGTCTTCACCGTCCTCAGGTTTGTACATGTCCCCGATGTACTCGTCTAAGGAGACCTTGCCATCCTGAAATATTGGGTATAATCTTTTAGTTTTATATTATCAAAGATCAGTAGGTTATGTAAGCAAGTAAGGTATTTACTGGTAAAAGTTTATTTAAGGTGAAATCGACCAATCAAATTGATTGAAATTAAAATCTATGTAACGTCAGCCTGTTCAGATGCTATATTATCTAAGTAATGGAATCAGCTGTTATTTTGCGGAAATCCATGACATTTAATGTTATGACAAATATTTTGAGTTAATTCCGCGGAAAAGATCCAGGTTAGATGCAGGATGGGGCAAGGCCCCCGCAAAAATATGCGCCCATGCAGGAAACCAATATTTTTTTTTAATACATTGCCTCCACACTAGGAATTTCTCCCATATCGTGGGTGCGTTTACAATCATTTAAACTCATCCCAACATAGTTGGGAAAAGGTTAGGTGATGATGATTTTGCATAGCATTCAATGCAAATATGTGCTGTCTACATTGTTTTTAAGATAGAAGTGATAGTTTACCTGATCTTTATCGATGTCTTCCATAGTCTCAAGTACGACGACGTCCCGCATTTCGGAGTGATCCTCCGGGTGAAGGAACGCAGCGAACTCCGTGCGGTTCAGTGCGTCATTTTCGTCGGCATCTGAAATTAAAAACAAACTTATTTATCTAAAGAATTATGCCGTCTTCTTCTTTGCGTGTCGATAGACTCAAATAATACTGTCTATTGCCACCTGCACAGCTCTGTCAATTATGCTGTTAGGGCCAGGTTTTCTTTTTGTATATTTTTTTTTTACTTTTCTAATATTCTTTGTCATATAAATGACTATGATACAGAATTTGATTATTGATTTCTGTCTCTTTATTACCCGATTTCGCCGGAGTGAAAAAAAAGGGTAAAAGAAACGACATTCACAGTCAGAAAGAGCTTTATTTTCGACAATCAGAAAGAGCTTTATTTCCATGTAGTAAAAGCGAATATTCCGTAGCGGCGTCGAGTCGCGTCGTCCGAACCGAAACGAGCCAAATTCTTCGGTTTTATTGTTATTGTAAAGACAAAGAGGTTTTTCTAAATTGCTCAAGTAAATTCCACGTCAATGCGTATGGTCACTCCCTTATTCTATCGTTGAACACGCTAATCATGAACTACTGGTTCGGTTTAGTGTTGGATAGCCCATTTATCAAAGAAGGCTAAGGCTAATATAACATGACGCTACGACTAATAGGAGCGGAGCATCAATTAAAAATGTTGCAAAAACGGGGAAAATTGTATTTTTTATAATAATTTCACGCGGATGTTTTCAAGGTCGTGGGAAACAGCTAGCTTGTTATAATCTCGACCTACAGACCGTGCGAAGACTCCTGATAATATCTGGGGGGTATGAAGAACAGGGTGTAAAGTTCTTCATCCCCCATAGAAAAGGGAGGATCCTCCGACCAGACGGGTGTTGTGTCTGGTGGGCTACTGCCCGACAAATGTTGTCGGGTTCTTCTATATAATCGAGTCGCGGATAACTTTGCTTGCGCGATTTAGGATTCGATGTTTAGTTCATCCGCTGAGTCATAGATGGCGCTGTAGTAATTTTTGCTCTATGTTGCTATAGTACTTTTTATAGTGCCGCTACAATATAAGCGACTATTACTCCTCCTCATAAACATTTGATCACCGTATCATTTATCTTACAGCTACAATCACAATCCCTAGTTTACCGCCTCCAGTGCCAACAATGACCCATTTCCTCCAATTGGTTTACAACTTCCAATAGAACAATAAGCAGGTCATTTGTATAATACTCATTACTCATGTATGTTTGCCACTTTACGTAAGTACTACCTTAACAGTACAACCACGACTTGACTTAGTAACTTTGAAGTCAAACCTAACCAACTATTAGTTACTATCAGTTCGCAGCTATAAGATGTTGATTTTGTGAGGTTTGACAGTAAAAAGTCCGCCATCTATCTTAAAGTCGAGTACGGAAAGCCCGCGAAATTCAAATTTTCTTAGGCTTTTAGTAATTTGCAGGTCAGTGTCAGGCTGTATAATATGATGCGTGGTCGTAAACAAATACGGCTTCAGTAATTCATAATCATTCAAAATTAAAGCCTTTATTTCAAGTAGGCCAGTTACAGGCACTTTTGAATTGTCGGCAAGATAACAATGTAATGAAGCTACAGTCCCAGTCACAAGGCATAAATCACGTTGAGATGGAACACTATGTGTAGCAAGATATGCACGTTAAGTGTCTATAGTAAAAAAAAGGTCAGTGTCAGGCTGTGTGTTTACAATATGATGTGCGGCGCTAAAAAATACGACTTCAGTGAGTCATAATCATTAAAGACTATTGAATGCCTATTATATACCATTAAATGACTTTTTCATGAAATAAATATAAGAATATAATCGGCTTTCAATAGTTTTTAATGATTATGACTCACTGAAGCCATATTGTTACTGCAGCACATCGTATTGTTTAACATACAGCCACTGACAATGACCTGCAACTCATTCTGTATATTGTTGCTTTAGCTGTGACCTCATTGTAACTAGCAGTTGGTTAGGTTTTCACCTTAATGACGCATTGGGTCACTGAGATTTGTCTTTGGTGGTTTAGCCTAACCAAAGGCCCTATCAAAACGAGCAACCTAACCGTAACGTAAATTCGAAAGCTTTTGGATTCAGAAATACGGCGAGCAATGTGCCCTGTCCACTGCCACTTCAGTTTGGCAATACTTCGGGCTACGTCGGTAACCTTGGTTCTCTTGCGAATGTCCTCATTTCGAATCAGAAATGCACGCAAGGAAACTCTGAGCATAGCCCTCTCCATTGCCCTTTGGGTGACTTTAAGCCTTCTGATGAGGCCCATTATGAGCGACCACGTTTCGGTCCCGCATGTAATCACTGGCAACACACACTTGTCATAGACTTTCGTCTTGAGACACTGCGGTAAGTTGGACGAGAAGATACCACGCAACTTCCCGAATGCTGCCCAGCCGAGTCGGATTCGACGATTGACCTCTTTCTCGAAGTTGGACCTACCTAACTGGACCGTTTGTCTCAGGTAGACATAATAAAAATAGTATAAATATGTATACTGAAAAGTATAAGCATTTTGTTTAGAATTTGGCAAGTACAATGAGTATCACCCACAGCCTGTAAAGTACATAATGAATAAATGTGAATCATTTAAATTTACGTTACGTTTACTTCTCGCATTCGCGCTAGACCTACCCGTCGTTTTAATTATTTTTATCAAGGTCATCTATACTAATATTATAAAGTTAAAGAGTTTGTTTGGTTGAACGCACTAATCTCAGGAACTACGGGTTCGAATTGAAAAAATATTTTAGTGTTTAAAAGCCCATTTATCGAGGAAGGCTATAGGGTATATAACATCACGCTACAACCAACAGGATCAGAGCATCAATGAAAAATGTTGCAAAAACGGTGAAATACTTAAGTATTTTTACAATAATTTCACGGGAACGAATGTCGCGGGGAACAGCTAATCTAACATAAAATGACTGCTTACCAGCATAAGTCCATCTCCTACGGTCCCTCTTCAGCAGGTTGGTGTATGTGAAACCTTCACTATTAGGCGCCTTGAGTTCTTTGGGATCCATCTCATCCATAAAACCGTATACGTTCTTTCTGTACGCCTATAAAAAAAATGATGAATATTATTTTGTCTTGTACATGTGCACACGGTGATAATCAAGCTATACATTTCCAGTATAACATGGCCTCGCTTTGTACAGATCTCCTGTACAATGAGCGATCCGCATAAATTAGTTTTGTATAGCTTGATTGGTTGTTGTGCATAGAGTAGGTAGAAACAATAAGATATCACTTGCTAGGATCCTTATACGTACAATCCTTTCTTTGTTTCGTCCAAATTCATGTATATGGTCTTGGTCATACACAAAAGCCTTGTATTAATATAAATCGCCGCTGGTATGCGAACTTGAATACATTAACTCAATAGGTCATGGGTGGCCTATGGTGTTGAGAGATAAAATATTATAATGGGTGTATGGACTATTTAACTATGTTAAAAAAGTGACATGATAAGTGCCTATGATAAAGCTTGTGGTTGATAAAGCGATTGCTCTCTCGTTATCTCATTGAAAGTGTTATCAGCACCACAGCTGCAGTAACTACCCACCGCTCGAAGCACTGCCTTATTTTATGATGGCATACTAATATCAGCTTTATTAAAATCAAGATAAAGTTCAAGTTTAATTGTTATCAACAAAATCGCTCCAAAATTCTGTGCTGGCCTTGAAAAGCGTGCCATATTTGCTAATTAATGTAAAAAATTCTTCACCTCCCAAGGAATAGTCTCATCATTGTTAGGGTTGTGTTGTCTCCAGTGTCGGTCCACATCCTCATTGATGTACCGCTTCTGAGTGTATCGGATCCAATCCTTCAGTTCCACTAGCGTCACAAAGCCATCCTTGTCTCCGTCGATCTTGTCCACGATTATTCTAGAAAGAATTAATCAAATCAGTCATTGTCGCGCTTGATAATGGGGTCAGTGAACTGTGATAGATGAAGTTTTTATGTACTAATTATAACACAAGATACTTTAGGTAAGTATATAGAATTATTATCGCGAATGTATGCACATTCCTAAGCTGTTTCTGACTATTATAAACCTGATACAGACCTACTACACTCAAATTAAATTGTTTGTAGGATAATGTGCGGCACATCAAGCTTTGCGTTTCCAGTATAACGTGGTTTCGCTTTGTATATATTTTCTGTACAATGAGAGATCCGCATAAACTGGTTTTGTATAACTTGATAAGCCATTGTGCGATAAAAAAAAAAACAAATGTAACAAATAAAATACATTAAATTTGAGAATTCTATTTCTTGTTTGCATATCTTTTATTAATAAGCCAGCTTTAAAAAAAAAACTGGCTAAGTCGCACGAAGGGTTGCATACCATAAACCAGAAAAAAAAAACTTTCTTGTATGGGAGCCCCCTTTACTTATTTAATAGTTTATATTTTTATTATTTGATGTTATAGCGGCAACAGAAATATATCATCTGTGAAAATTTCAACTGTCTAGCAATCACGGTTCATGAGATACAGTCTGGTGAAAGACGGACAGCGGAGTAATATGGTCCTGTTTTTACCCTTTGGGTACGGGACCCTAAAAAGCATATTCTTGATTATTTTTTGTGTTTTGACACCCTTCAAAAATCGACCTAGGAAAATTACTCAACATTTAAGACATACTTTTTCGGTGAATTGAAAATATTACCCTGTTAATTGAATTCTGATAACAGAATGTTTAAATGATTTAACAGTTAAATTAAATTGCATGAAAAAATTACACACACATTAAAAACTAATCATTTCTACATGATTAATAAATGAAAATACAAAAGAAATCACATGCTGCTGGGTACTGGCCTCTCTTTGCTTGAGCCTTCTCCATGTTCCGTTCCTGCCTAATCCAGGTTTTATCCACAATAGCAACAATGTCATCTGCCATGCAATGAAACATTTTAACATAACATAACATCTTGCCTGTATTTCCCCAAAAAGTAAGGTAGAGGTGTATCTTACATACACATATCCCCATTTATCTTTGAATTTACCATTAGGAGATGAACTGATCTCAAAATACATTGAAACATACATCATACATTTTAGTTGTAAATAAAACCCTCAGCAAGTACATAATAACAAATCCTATAAAGAGTTGAACTCTTCTTATTCTTAACAAATATCTATAAGATAACATGTTAAATTCCAAAATTAACAAAATACAATGATAGTTGACTTTTATGTAGGCATACATGATTACCATTTCATTATTTAAAAAATAACTAGACTGTATGCACAGATTGTCTGAGTTGTTATCTGCTCCTTAAACTAACCCACTTAGTGTGGGTGAGATCATTGACACACTGAGATTATCTCGAGATGCAGGAAATTGGAATATCTGCTGTTTAACTAGAACTTTTTCCGATTCTCTAAGAGAACTGTTCAAAGAAATTAACATCATGACAGTACCTTGTCAATACATCTATGAAAACATCATGTACGTTAGGAAAAATCTGCATTTATTTAGTAAAAGAGGTGACAGGCACCACTATAGTACTAGAAACAGGGACCAACTAGTACAGCCAGGTTTTAGGCTAGCTAAAGTAGACTCATCTTTTATGGGGTACTGCTTAAAATGTTACAACAAAATACCTCCCCACATTCTAAAACTAAATGAGACGAAATTTAAATCTTGTATAAAACGCACACTATGTAGGCAAGCATATTATAAGTTGGGGGATTACATTGATGATAAAAATGCTTGGCTCAATGCTGGTCCTGCTCCACAACCATAGGGGCAAACTAATTGATTACCATGTGAAGTTATTGTGGAAGCTGCAGAAGATTGTAATAATATCTTTGCATTGTATAGACTCAATATCTTAGTATTATATAATTGCATAGCACATGTGTGAGTACTATGTACTGTAAAGCTACCATTTACATTTGGTTATCTTTCATTGACTTGAATTTACCCTGGTGGGTGAGAGAATGTCATGCTCACTAAAATGTCTCGCTGATGGTGGCGGGTGTGTCGGGTCATTTAGCTTCCTTCAATATGGTTGAGCTGAATGGGGCTGATTCATGCGTCATGCTCGTGAACGGGCGCTGTCGGTTGGGCCTGGTCATCTCAAAGCTGCCACGGTTTATTTTAACTACTTACTTTGTTTTTAAATTGTTGATATAATATTTTACTCTGGACGCTCTTAACGTGCACGTATTTCTACATCGTTCTCACATATATGTATAATCTCAATATGAATGATGTAAACAAGATTTTGTAACAATATTTTGATTGAAAAGAGTGTCCATGGAGTTTCTTGCCCATTCTTCTCCATAGAGATCTACACTTTGGAATGGGCAACTACAGTACTTTCACAAGTTATTATGCCTTGTGTCTGTGACTGTAGCTTAGCCTAATTTGTTTTTCTGACATTCAAAAGTGCCTGTACTGGTCTAATTGAAATAAATGCTTTTGAGTTTTTTGAGTTTTTTTGAGTTTTTGAGTTTTTGACTTACTGGAATGTTAATACAAACATCATGCTTGCAATTCATTACGAGTTAGACAGAAGTATAGTTTTATTACACCCACACTTTGGCATAGGGAATGTTGTACATTAGTCCTACTACTACATTAGTTCCTAGTGTAATATGAAATATATTTTGGTTTTTATCTATTATTAAGATTTGCATTTTTATTAGCAGGTGTATAAAGCTGGTCAAATAGTTGTCCTTTCATAATCGTTTTAGGGGTAAAGAAGAACACAGGAAAGACGATCCACTGACCGATAAACTGTAGCTATTAAATAAGTTAACATGTTTCAACTCACCCTAATCTTCTTTTACTCTCTTCGGGAGCCAGCTGATCAAATGTTTTGGCCTGATCTTCACCCAAAAAGGCATCATGATCAAACTGCTTGTTATGGTGCTCGTTTTTGAAATGTTCGGACTCCGAGAGGCGGTCCATAAGACGCTTTGTTTCTTCAGGAGTCGGCACCCCGGCAAATACGGCCGAAACGGCCAATGCAACGAAAAGTGACCTCAGCATTTCGATCTAAAAAAAATACTTTACCATAAACTTACGTTATTTAATTGAAACACAATACAAGCACATTAGCCACAACATAAATCAATTAAGTTTCATAATTACAAATCACTGAAATAATTAAATTACTTACTTTATTTAACAATAATTCTGTACTTACTGAGCGTTAAAAACAATTACTCGTTGGATACGGCCACGTCAACACGACCACGTAAACTTCCTCGTTCCCTGAAAGATAACACAATCGGGATGAATCGGAACTGAAATCTGAATCGCGGGAGCGGAGCGGGCGGAGGAGAGTGGGAGGCACAAAACCAAAACGCAAGCGAGCGAGGATGCTGGCTATTGTGCTTGGCATGCCGGTGTGCGTTCCAAAACCTATGCAACTGTCAATGTCAAAACTGATATAAAAACAGTTTCTTTCCAAACATTCGGTTTAGTTTAGAAAAATCTTTAGCTGAACTGAATAACATTAATTACATTTTGTCTAATTTATCTATCTTTAATGAAATATAATGGCACTTGACGATATTGGCACTTGTATTTTCTAATTGCTAGTAGATATTTTGTTCAGTTTTAGGACGGAACTATCAAGTTTGATAACGAAAGAATAATGTTGCCAGTGATAAAGTGAGTTTCATTGTATACGTAGTACTGTGAAACGATGATGTCATACACGAACGTGACTCGAATGATCAGGATCAATCAACAGTAAAATAGTGCAGTTTTATTATTTCCCTAGATAGTGAAATCTAGCTCGGACGCTTTAGCTTCTTCATACTGGGAACCGGGTTAAAAATAAGTCAAGTTTAGCTAGATACCTAACTTCTTTCTCCTATTTACTGTAGTAACCAGTTTTGTATTATATTTTGAGGCCCTAGCACGAGCGTGCGGTGTACGTAACGTAAAAACATCAGTTTAACTAAAGCGACTGCTGAACATAAGGTCCTGGGTTCGATTCCCAAGTCGCGCAAAGTGCTATTGGGTTTTTCCCATCAGGAATTTCTCAGTAGCAGCCACGGAGTCTGGATTTGTGCCCAGTTGATGGCAATAGGCTCGCCCCCTATTACATGGGACTTAAACATAACTGGAGAAATGTGGATGTACTATTAGGTACACGTCTGCCTAACCCTACGGGGAATATAGGCGTGATGTTATGTTATGTATATATTATTATCATCATCATCATCATCATTTCAGCCGAAAGACGTCCACTGCTGGATATAGGCCTCCCCAAGTGTCGCCACATTAACCGGTCCCGTGCGACTCGCATGCAGCAGATTCCCGCAACCTTCTTACTTGCGTGATAAGGGAAACCACGAGACTTTTAAAATAAAGATAATGATATATCTTGATTGATATTTTCATGCCTAGGACGGCTAATGAAAAAAAAAACCAGTGTGCTCTAGACCAAACGACTGAAGTAAAATTTAAGGTAGCCATACAGGCTAGGGTGTACCTGACAGGTTTGCCTGTACAGTTGAACTGTACAGGTAAACCGGAGGACGTATGTACCCGGAGCCTGTTCAATTTTGCAACATACACGCTCCGGGTTACCGGTCCAGGCAAACCTGTCAGGTACACCCTAGCGTGTATGGCTGCCTTTAAACTAATGCCGAACAATCGTCTGTAAAATTCAAAAACATAAATCTCTCTTTCAAGTTTCGTTTGCCTCGTATCGTAACGCATTCACCAGCGTAGTCCCCAAGTCAAGCTTGCGTAAAGAAGTTATATTTCAAAAATTACGGCACAATCTCGATTCCTCTATCAAACACTCAATTTTAGTCTTTGATTTTGACTGCTGTTTTTTTCAACTCTCTAATCTTGCCTTGTCTGTGGTTATGTCATAATCGTAACTGTTGTGCTTATTTTGCCCATTTCCAAAAGAAATTCCAATTATGTTTCTAGAAATAAGTGCAGCGCATTTGTAAATTAACAATAATCGGCCGTGACAACCGTATATTCAGTCTTTAAGTTGCTAAAACAGAATTGCAAATGTCAATATGTCAGGATCTCGGCCTTAATTTCCAACATAGAATGGTGAGAGAAATGCATGTTTAATTATATGTTAATTAATCGGCTAATTACGATCAAAAGTTGAGGAATGGATTAAGGTACTGATTTTGAGGACATGGCTTCGAAGTGCGCAAAGATGAAAGTAAAACTAATGGTATTGCAACGTCGAATAAATGTCGGCATTTTTAATGGATTTGTAATATGTGGTTCATTCATCTTCATTTCAGGGCGCAAATATATCACAGCTAGAAAGAGATATCGGGTCAGAGCAGTTCCCACCGAATGAACATTATTTTGGTTTAGTTAATGTAAGTTGGTCTCTAAGTAAATACTATTTTCCAAGCAAATAGTGTAATTAGAAAAAAATATTAATGTATTTAGAGAAAAAGGTAAGTAATCACATTTCCGGGTTTTAAAAGATAATTCATCATTACAAAAAATATAATAATAATATCATCTAAGTACACAGACCTTCAATGGGATTTATTTTGATACTCAAATATTTTCACTGAGCAGATTTCCAATGCTCTCAGTCAGTAATAAGGAATATGATGTATGTGAATAAGATAAGACATTCTTATCATTATTATCATTTTCCTACAAAGATTAAACACAGTAGCAGATGTCCAGTTGCTATGAGAATGAACCTAACAAAAAGATGACAAAGTTTTTAGGTTGTACAAGGAACACTTGAAAACTCAATTACTGTAAAAGCCACTTTAATTGTCAAGTGATTCATTATGGTGGACATAATATCAGTATTTACTTTGAATAAACCTATACAATTTAAACAATAATGTTGAAAAAATGTGTAGTTTGAAAATAGCTTAGACTGAAACTCTAATATTTTTTTCAGTTTGGCAATACATGTTATAGTAACTCAGTGTTGCAAGCATTGTATTTTTGCCGCCCATTCAGAGAGAAGGTGCTAGAGTATAAGGCCAAGAACAAGAGAACAAAAGAAACCCTTCTGACATGCCTTGCAGACTTGTTTTATAGCATTGCTACACAGAAGAAGAAAGTAGGTTCCATAGCGCCTAAGAAGTTTATTGCTAGGTTGAGAAAAGAAAAAGGTAAGAATATCTATGATTTCTATTCCATAAAAATATTTTCCTAAAAGTAGAAAATTAACTCATCATCTGCCTGCCTCTTCCCAAATATGTTGGGGTCGGCTTACAGTCGAACTGGATGCAGCTGAATTACCAGTATTTTACATGGAGCAACTGTTAATCTGAACTCCACAACCCAGTTAGTACTGGGTAATAGGATACCCCTTGGTAAGACTGGTTATCAGACTCTGGGGCCACTGAATATCTGTAACTACTGTCAAAGACCTACAAATGACAGCTGGGACCAACGGCTTATCGTGCTTTCCGAGGCGCAGAGGAAACTTGGTATGTAATGAGTGGTTATCCATCCACAGACCAACCTTGGCAAGCACGGCTTAACCAAAAGATCGACCCGAGTGGCTTTTATAATTTGGCTGCAAGCTCTCAAAAGTAGAAAATTTATTATAAGTAACTAATAAAAACGACTTGTGGTTGCAAGTGCAACTGCTGAGCATGAGGGGTTCGATACCAGGTTGGGCAAAGTCTTATTGGGTTTTACCATCAGGTATATCTCAGTAGCAGCTACAGAGTCTGGATTACTGCCAGGTTAATGGCAATAGGATCGCCCCGTAATACATGGGACACACAAAGATAACTAGCAGAATTTATGTGTACTATTTAGGCACACCTTTGCCTTACCCTTTTGGGATTACAGGCATGATGTTATGTAGAAAACAAACTGCAGAATTAAGCATTACCATCATCTTTCTTCGTTTGTCCCATATTACTTATGTTGGTTCATCTTTTTCTTCCATTCTACCTATAAGCCTACATATAAAAGATATGTAGGCTTATAGGTAGAAGGCTCACAGTATCTATCCATTTTTCTTTGGTATTTGTCTCCTTCAAACCACATCAAATCAACATCTGCAGAACAACTTTTTTTGTATATATTACTGCTGAAAATGTTGACTTCTGTAAACATGTGTATTTCTGTTACAGAGGAGTTTGATAATTATATGCAACAAGATGCCCATGAATTCCTAAACTTTCTAATCAACCATATAAATGAAATTATTTTAGGTAAGTAACAATTCAATAATTAAACTGAATACATTATTGACTCTCTAGCTTTTACAAAGTTAACATTTTTAATTTCCTCAAAGTAATAATAAAATTAAATAGAAGTTATTTGTGCAAGTTTTTTGGCAGGGTTTAGTTTAGACGCAACGTCTTTCGGTTCGCGGTTGCCACTCCAGAACTTTTCGGCCCCATCGGCCATACGTTCTGTGAGCAATGTGCCCTGCCCACTGCCACTTAAGTTTGGCAATTCTTCGGGCTACGTCGGTAACCTTGGTTCTCTTGTGGATGTCCTCATTTCTGATTTGATCACGCAAGGAAACTCCGAGTATATTACCCTTTGGGTGACTTTAAGCCTTGTGATGGGGACCATTGTGAGCGACCACGTTTCGGTCCCGTATGTAATATATCTGACATATTTTTTTCCAATTAGAATCCTCTTGCACTAAAACAAATATAGTAATGTTAGAAGAAATAAAATATGTAGCATGTTGCTCTAGCTTTTTTTTGGTCCTTTCTCCATGACATCGGAGTATTTCAGCCAGTACTCACATTTTCAATTGTCGTGAGCAAACTGAGAACCATGTCCAGTGTCCTGACCAAGTAGATCAATAGATGTAGCTAACTGCATCCAAAAACGAAGTCTCATGCACTTATAGCCTGTCTACTTAAAGGCGATTTACACACAGACTGACGAGCGTTTAGGAACCAATTTATTCGCATGCATGGCTGCCGAGCAAGTCCAGAGAATTAGGCACTGTGTAACATGCACTTTGGAGTGCTCACACTTACTGATCATAATCACGATCTACGTGTACTGAACATTTGTCTCAGGGCCGATTTCACCATTAAAACTGAACGCGATCAGCAAATCTAAACTCGCAGCTAAGAGCTATCAGGGGATAGTTCTTAACCGCGGGTCGATTTCCTGAGCTTTTCATCAATCAACATTGTTACGGAATGTTGAAACAGCCCTCGAACGCAGTTTACATGTGCCTATCGCGTCGCCGAAATTCGCCCTAAATCTACTTCCTACTATGAACATAAATCATTTCACCATTTAAAATCAAATTCAAAAATTGTAAACGCATTTCAGCCGAACGCAATCAAAGCACATTAAAAGTACAAAAGAATGCGTCTGGCGAGAACGTCACGTGCAACGGTACCGCGCCACAGAACGCCGAGCCGACGTGGGTGCACGAGATATTCCAGGGCACGCTCACCAGCGAGACCAGGTGCCTCAACTGTGAGACTGTTAGCAGCAAGGACGAGCATTTCTTTGATTTACAGGTATGACTATAATCAAGTTCTTCTAAACTAACACACTGTTATGTTACTAGGGATTTTGTTCCGCCACTTTTTTTGACCAGCTAAAACAATAGCATATGCCGAAGGGCGGGCATTTTGGGGGCCGGATTACCTATTTAACTTTTGGATGTTCAAAAACATAACATCACGCCTGTAGTCCACGAAGGGTTAGGCAGAGGTGTACCTAATAGTAACCCACATTTCGCCAGTTATTTTGAAGTCCCATGTAATAGGTGGCGAGCCTATTGCCATAAACCGGGCACAAATCCAGACTCCGTGGCTGCTATTGATAAATTCCTAATAGAAAAACGCAATGGCACAAAAAGTGCTCTAAAGCGAAGTGTTTGTTCAAAAAGTGCTTTTCTAAAGTATTTTAGTTGTAGGTCTTGACGGGGATATGCTGGCCAAATAACAGAGCGCAGTAACGTTGTTTAGGTATTTTCCTTTAGTTAGTTAGTTAGGAATTTCCTGAGAAAAACAGGACTAGTTATTGCGACGTTGCGCAAGGACGGGTTCCTCAAGCATGTCTATCAGTATAAAGGATAAAGTGTGTTTAAAGCACTCGAATCGGATTAAAATTAACCAGGCATGAAACTACGATCGACCCACGATAGAGGGCATTTGAGAGGGTGTTATCTTTACATAGTATAAAACAATATCGCTCCCGGCCTCCCGCAATTTGTACGCTTAGATCTTTTATACTCCGCAACGAATTTTAATGCACTTTTCAGCAATAGATAGAGTGATTCAAGAGGAAGTTTTATAACTACATGGCATCCGTGCAAAGCCGAGGCGGGTTGCTAGTTCCTTATAAAAGGCCAAATACCTGGTATTTATCCACAGAATTTGGCAAACAGGGCTTTGACATTGTATCTTAGGAAGTGACAAACAAACATCAAACAGTTTAATCATGACTGTCGATATTACACAAATTATAAAATTAAGTCTTATTAATTACTGTTGTACGATATCGCGGAACAAAAATTATCTTAGCGTGTTTCAGTCCAACTCACGGCATCAGGTATAGGTAATACCTACAAAAAAACTACTATCATGTTAAGTAATTTACATCAGATAACTTAGTTGGTTACCTCAAGTTATTTGTTCTCGTGTTTCTAAATCATGTTTATAAATCGACTTGATTTTCATTAAACTAATTCGCAATATTAGTTATTTCGGGACCTACTCAGGGTTTTACGTGCATTTAAGTAATCAGGCCATGGCCATGGCCAGTAATCGTTTCTACTATGCTTATCGTAGTAACATCCACAATGTAAGACCATAGAGAGAACATAACTATCAAATCAAATAAGGCTGAATAAATGTAATATAGTTAAACAAAAACTAACAAGCACGCATAATATTATTATAATATGGGTATCAAATTAAAGGGTTTAGAATGAAGTCAGTTAGCTAACCATGCATTGTAATCCAAACTAAACATGTATGCAAAATAGGGTAGTTTACCAAAAAACCTAATTAGTCCGTCAGATAGATTTCCAAAAAATATTGTACACGTATTTTTTCATTTTTCACGTAAAAAAAAAATTAAGACGTGCGTCGTGCAACAGTGCATCGAAAAGTCGGTTGACGTCATAGTGTCAGTACCATTTTACTGGCGAAATGTCGTCACAAGCCCCCACTCGTGTTCTTTGATGCGTTTTATCTTCGTCAGTCTTTATTGATTTGATAAAACAAGAAATACGTATCCAATATTTTTTAATAATCCAACTGACGAAGTAAATATAATCATATTTTTTTTTTACTCAGGAAATATCCCTATTTCAGCTTAATCGGAAACCGAGAATGGGTTAACTTCTAAGATTTTTAGGGTTCCGTACCCAAAGGGTAAAAACAGGACCCTATTAATAAGACTCCACTGTCCGTCTGTCTGTCACCAGGCTGTATCTCATGAACCGTGATAGCTAGACAGTTGAAATTTACACAGATGATGTATTTCTGTTGCTGCTATAACAACAAATAATAAAAATATAAATTATTTAATTTTGAGAGGAGGCTCCCATACAAGTAATGTGTTTTTTTTTTCGGTTTATGGTGCGGAAGCCTTCGTGTGCTCGACTCGCACTTGGCCAGTTTTTTTTTTTACATAGTTGCAACTGAAACTAATAAGAGGGTCCCTAAAACGCTCGGCCTTCACCTTTCCTAGTGTTAGATAGAATAATTATATGAGAAGAATTGGCCCAACAACTTCCTCAACAATTCGAACAAGCTCACTAAATTCTTTATTTCCTTATTTCAGGTCGACGTTGGTCAAAACACAAGCATAACACACTGTCTAAAATGCTTTAGCGACACAGAAACGTTATGCAACGACAACAAATTCAAATGTGACAACTGCAGCAGCTATCAAGAAGCTCAGAAACGTATGAGAGTAAAGAAACTGCCGCTCATATTAGCTCTACACCTTAAGAGATTCAAGTACATGGAACAGTATAATAGGCATATCAAGGTGTCCCATAGAGTCGTTTTTCCTTTGGAGCTGCGATTGTTTAATACGGTAAGTTTAATAGATTACTATTTTACCGTAAGTTTATTATTTCTCTCTTTTAGACAATTTTTATGAAACTATAATTTCTTAATAATAAATAAGACTTATGTTGTCTTCATAAAAGTTCGACAAAAGCGGGTCTGTTCTGAGCCAGCCGCATATTCGGAGAAGCGTTTTCAGCAGCGTTCGACGGGGCCTTATGTAGGCACGCTTCAAGATACGCCTCTGCAAATTCGCGGCCCTAGCTTTAAACCTATAAACGAAGGTGCTCCCCAAGGTTGCATCTTTGGCCCATTCCTTTTTGATATCATAGAATAATTTCTTTCTTATCTGTTTTATAGAACCCATCATGATTAACAGCTATTAATTGGTAGTTTATAGTTTAAGTCCAAACAATAATTTGTTGGGTACTTATTAGTTGTATTTTAGAGGATGATACTTCTCTAATTCTTTTAGAATTCTCTTCTTAATTGACAATTATTGGCAATATTTGTCTTAATATTTATTTCAATCAAGTCTCATAGCACAACTGAATACATATGTTATAGCATTTTCCCTTACAGTCCGACGACGCGGTAAACCCAGACAGGTTGTACGATTTAGTAGCAGTTGTGGTGCATTGCGGCTCCGGCCCCAATCGAGGACACTACATCAGTATTGTGAAGAGCCACGGCTTCTGGTTGCTATTCGATGATGATATGGTAGATGTGAGTATACCTAGTGCAATTTGGTAGGTAGAGAATAATGTGGAACATATTGAAAGGTTTGGAGGAGCTTGTGGTTAAATAATAATAGCCGCTCGGGTCGATCTTGAGGTTAAGCCGTGCTTGCCTAGGTTGGTCTGTGGATGGGTGAACACCCATTACGTACCGAGTTTCCTCCGTGCCTCGGAAAGCACATTAAGCCGTTGACCCCGGCTGTCATTTGTAGATCTTTGACAGTCATTACGTAGTCAGTGGCCCAAAAACTCTGACAACCAGTCTTACCAAGAGGTATCGTATTACCCAGTACTAACTGGGTTGTGGAGGTCAGACAGGCAGTCGCTCCATGTAAAATACTGGTATTCAGCTGCATCCGGTTAGACTGGAAGCCGGCCCCAATATAGTTGGGAAAAGGCGAGGCAGATGATGATGCTGATATTGAAAGGTTTGGGGTTGAAATTTATCTTGAAAAATGATGATGCTGTAAAAAATATGTTTAGAATTTTAGATGGAAGTAATTCAATTTAATAGAAGACTTGTTCCCCTTTTCACTTAAACATTGCGACAGCTAAATGAATGCCTAAATATTATTGCATTGCGTTGAAAATCCAACACTGTTTAGGAATTCTAGTTTTAGTAAAAACAGGCATTGGTGTTAGACTCAGTAAAACATAGCTTTGGACACAGATAACGTAATACAGTATCCAGGTATACGATTTTCGATTACAATGGAAATGTAGATAAGGTAAATCCTACCTCTTCTTTTTTTTGTATCTCTTTCACTAAACTTAGTTTTCTTTTTACAGAAAATTGATGCGTCCGCTATAGAAGACTTCTACGGCCTAACTTCTGATATACAGAAATCTTCAGAAACAGGATATATATTATTTTATCAATCTAGAGATGCTAGTTGTTAAGTTTATTCAATTAATTTTAGTAATTTAAATTATTTAAGATAGTGATTATAATAAATCATGTTATCATGCCACATTTGTTAAAGTTGAAAAGGCATATAATTATTGAAAAATCGTTTAATTCCAATCATTGATTATATATATTCATCTTTTTAATGTTCATACAGTTGTAAATATATTTCATTTCAAAATAAAACGTTGTGATCTTTCTCCGCGTGAATTGTATTTTATTATTACCTAATTACCGTGGCTGCAATGGGGGTATCGCGCATGAATTCGCCGCTAGAGGCGTTCGTGTAGAGTAAGGTCTTCGGAAATGTTAGATGTCATAGAGTTTTCGCGCGTTGCGTGCTTTTTTATCACGTATTGTAACTAATATTCATGATTCTGGTCTAGATTGAGCCATTCCTGATTAATTATGACTAGCAGATTTCAAGTAGCAACTTAGGATCTTATTTGTTAGTACTTGGAGGTAGAATGATTTTTAAATGTTTCATGCTTGTAAATGTTAGGGAGAATATTTGTAAATATGTCTGAAGTTTACACTATGTTGATATACGAAATGAAATAAACTTTTTATGAAGTTATTTGTACTTTAAAGTATAAAATAGAATTAATGACATGACCTTACTAGACAGTGGCGCCATCTGGTGAGCTTAAAAACGATAGCCCTCCATTAGTGCAATCAATAACCCATGTTCAAGTGTTGGTGTCGTGGTCGCAAGCATGATTGCTGAGCGTAGGTTTTCGATTCTCTGAAGAAACAAAGAGTGTACCTGTTTTGTTTGAGCACTAAAATATCTGCAGAGCACTTGGCAAATCTACCTTGAGGTGGGCCACCGTGGCTGAAATTTGGTTAAGAGAATATTAACCTATTTCAGCAGTCTATACTGCAAGCTACAGGATTGCAAAATGGATGCAGATTAATAACCGCAAAAGCAGTTAATTAGTTTCCTTTGTAAAAATGTAGTTTGGGAACCGCCCAATCCCATTAATACCGGGAGGTACGGTTAATCTGACGAAATCTTTTATAGAAATCCAAAATTTAAGCAGCAAGACAAAGCTATAAAAAAATAATTTCATACCGCGTTGGAAGTCGGAACCATATGGGTGATTTTTAAGATCACCTTGAAAAACTTAAAAAAAATCAGCTGTATGTAAGTCGACTTAGGTCTTCGATGGCATATTTGGATAAATTCGAAACTATAGCTAGGTATGACAAGTGTGATGAAAGAAACCCTGACCACTATTGTGAAGACAAAACTGCAGTTTTGTTTTTTCAGGAAAGCTTCTGCCTGAACCAGGATTCGAACCCGATTCCTTTTTTAAAAAACATCCTGTATATTATTTACTGACCCGCAGTTGGTGCAAATGTACGACTGCCTATACACTGCTTAAACACAGGTTTCCTCGAGTTTTGTTGAAAATGAACTGCGCATAGGAGAGCGACCCGTGAATTCATCGCGGGCGGGCTCGAGAAAGCGCGCGGAGTCCCGCGGCTTCTCGAGCAGTCGCGGGAATCCGCGCGCCTTCTCTACCGAGCGGGTCGCTGCGCTTCGCTGCCCTTCGCCGCTCTTTCGGTGTGAGTTGACCCTTAGGATCAAATACGGCAAGAATAGTTTCTGCAGCAATGATATATTAAACTATAGATACGTTGCCCGCGCTCTGTATGGCAACATGAATTCAAGGTAATGACCGGACCTCTATTTTATATTTTTAGTAGCTATTTAGCTACCGAAGCAATACTCTGTTTTCGAGTGCCGATGCATGACGCGTTTATTTTTATATTACGTCATTGTTCTGCAGTGATTGTTTTTACGGAATATTGAAGTTTGTCATAATGTTTGTTCCCAGTAATCAGAGTACTCGATCTAGATCACCTATACTAACGGGTTCGATTCCTGGTCCAGCCAAAACTTCTTCAAAAATTAAAATATGTAATTTTATTTTTCTTCTAAAATCGAAGTCATGGTTTTTTTGTGACTGCTTTGACCTAGTTACCAGGTGAAATTCAGTATTCAAACATCAAATAGGTACTAGGTCTAATACCTATAGTTTCGAATTTAGCCTTCTAAAATCCCAAGTTCATTTTACGCAGCTGACGTGACACCTATAAAGCCGACTATATTTGTTGAAATTGACCCACTTATATTCCTTCCTTTAGAGGTTTTGGCGCGGTATGTTTTTTTTTATCATCTTTGACATGCTGTAACTTTGGATTCCCCAATGGGTGCGTCAGCTGACTAGTTGATCAGTGCATTTTAAACTATACGAACTAGAAATGTATATTTTATTCGGTATAAAATTTCTCACAAAAATCGCGCGCAGCCTCCCGTAACCGTAATATTGTACACTACACTGTCAGAGTTAAATTACTTCAATAGTTGTTGAAGATTTACACCACTTATTGGATGGACTGCGTTTGGTATGAGTCTAAGAGAAATTACCTGTTTAGAGTATTGAGGTGGAACAGACTTGAACTCCATAAAATCCTGGCTCAACCAAATAGTGATGATGGAAAGAGTCAGTTCAGGTAATCAGGTTTATGGCTCAAATAAGAACAATGTGTATTTAGGGTATGATGGGACTGCCATACGCATTGCGATTATAAATGTCCTTAAATAAATAATAGTTGGTCATTTAAACAAACAAAAAAAGTTCAAGTTATTAGTCAAGATTCATATCCAAGATCGATAATGAACTATTTATTACATTAATGAATCAAACCTTCAGTTATTGGGAGGTAAGTGATGATGACAGTAAATAAAATTCTTGCATCCTTAAATATACTTTTTATTTCCATTTTTAAGCTACAAACTCATATGGGATGGGAGCCAGTAACACTGGTTTCTCAGTACCACTGACAATATGAGCGGGCTTAGGTCCGGCAGGTTGTCTCTTAAGGTTGGCGATCTTGCCCGCTGCCTTAGCTTCAGCCAGGAGCCTCTCATTCTCCTTCACCCTGGTGAGGAAGTCCTGTCTGCACTTGGAGTGCTTGATGTGCTCAATGCGGACATTGATGCGCTTGGGTAGGATCCTTCCACGGACTCGCTTGTTGACGATGACGCCATAAGCGTGTTGTGTGACATTGAAGATACGGCCAGTCTTTCCGTGGTAAACTTTGTGAGGCATACCCTTCTGGACTGCACCATTACCCTAAAACAATATATTTCAAAATAAGTAAATCTGTTATAGAGGCCTAACAATAGGTGGTGTACAAAGTATGAATTTAACATTTGAAGTAGAGGTGTTTTTTTTCTGGAAACTGTTTATTACAACCTAAGATGACCCTATGACCCAAATCACTACACAAGAATTTCTATAGAAGGAAGATGTTCCTCTATTCGATCCAATTGAAAGCAACCTCCATACATGTACACATTGTTTTGAATACACTATGAAATCATCCAGCAACCAGTATTGTAATAGTATTATCTCTAAATTACTTGCATGTTTAGGAATCATAGTACATATTTGTCGGTCGTTTGGTCAACCGTAGTTTCAAGACTAAATCTCATTAGTTAGGAGGCAAGGAAACTTACCCTGATGTCAACGATGTCGCCGACTTTGTACACTTTCATGTACGTGGAAAGCGGGATGGTTCCATGGGTACGGAATCTGCGGGCAAACAAGTCCCTGGTTCCGCGACGATAACCTTTGGAGTTCGTCATTTTTGGGCCTGAAACAAAATCAGTTTTCGGTCACCGCCAATCGCACACAACACGTGGATTTTCGATTTCGATTAACAAAAGCAAGAAATAACCGGAACTATTATTAATATCACTACTAAAATATTAGAACGTGCATTTACATACAATGTTTAAACTTTTATTCGTATTTTGCAATATTTAGAAATATTTTACTCGATATTCACCTTGTGTTACAAAGCTTGACGGATAAAGAAAGAGGTTATGTTAGTCTATGGTCGGTGTAAGTAATAAAGCCAAAAACTAAAAGACTTTACATAGTCTATGCCTTTTATTGGTAAGATAGAAAATAAATGAAATTAAATTATTATGAAAACGTTGAGCTGGTTAGGCAATCTTTACTTCAAGAAATCAGGACCTTCCTACTTCAGTCACCTTTTCACCTTTCTCTATTTATGATTGTGCAAATGTGAACGAGTGCACAAGAGTAACCTTGAAAAATCTATGGAAATGACCGAAACTGTCAGATTTCCCAACCAACCTTGAACCTAACGCCTTAGAGTTACAATTGAAAATCTATTAAAGGAATTTGACAGATTGTAGTAGCTTGCTGTGCTGGCGTCTGTACGTCAATCTAAATCAAAATCGTAAAAAGTAGGAGTGGTAACACAAAACATTTGAGATCAATTTCCGTTTCCGGCGTTTTAGGTCATTGTATACTCTGACGATCCGTTTGGCGCCAAATTTACTTTTACTATAAATTAAAATAATATCGACAAATATTTTTTTTTCTTTTCTTTCTCATTGGTATAGTGACAACCAACTATGCGTCGGTGCGCCTGCCAAAACTGTTATGTGCTTCAAAAGCACATAACTGTTTTGGCAGGCGCACCGACGCTCTGTAGATCTACAGAGTTGGTTGTCAAAATAATATATACTTCTACTTTTAATGCCTTAGGTATTTTCTACCAGTCTACCTTAGTCATTACTCTCGTTTTTGTCATTTCTGATTTGATCACACAAGGAAACTCCGAGTATAGCCCTTACCATTGCCCTTTGGGCTTTAGGTGACTTTAAGCCTTCTGATGAGGCCCATTGTGAGCGACCACGTTTCGGTCCCGTATGAATTTAGATACCCTATTCTAGAATACCCTTCGGTTTGTGCAACTTAGCCCAAACCTTTCAAAGATTCATATACCATAGTGGTTAGACTTTCTATACTCATTCGCTGATGACGTCATTATAGCTTCCGTGGACGCAGCCACGCATAAGCGACACCTGGAAGAAGTCTTCAGAAGATTTAATGCATTCGGCATCACAATAAAATTTTCTAAGTTTCGTTTCGGTCTGGAAATACTCAACTTTCTGGGTTATGAAGTATCCACGGAAGGAATTCAGCCCCTGCAGGACAAAGTCAAAGTAATATGCGATTACCCAAGGCCAAAGACAGTTGAAAAACTACGCAGATCCCTAGCTATGTTAAACTTTTATAGTTCACAGATTCCACACGCAACCCAGGATCAAGCAGAAATGAACCAATACCGCCACAACTCCAAAAATAAAGACAAGACCATCATCGAGTAGACAAAGGAGGCGGAATGCGAATTCGAGAAAAGTAAAGTCAGTTTACAAAAGGCAGCTTTGTTGACACATCCACTACCAGATTCCCCACTAGCGTTGATGACAGACGCATCAGACAGCAGCATAGGAGCTGTATTGCAGGAACGCGAAGGAATCAACTGGAGTCCGCGAAGTTGTGATCTACACAGACCACAAACACTACGTGTACTTATTTAGTAAACTAGGAAGCGAAAAGGAAACCCGTAGGTGAACCAGACAAATTATGCTCATTAGCGAGTTCACAACAAAAATAAAACACATTAGTGTTACAGATATAACGTAACAGCGGATACATTATCGTGCATTGAAACAATAAATTGCCCAACAGGTTTCGATTTATTGGAACTAACCCGAGCACAGGAAACCGATAACCAGCTCTCAGAATTATTCACGGCTCAAAGAACCGGTACTTTGCGTTTTAGTCGACACAAAGTGGCAGGCACAGAGTATTACATTACATATGAAACATCAACCGGTAAGGAACGAATGTACCTACGTACAGTTTCGCGATAAAGGAATTGAAATCATATACAACATCAGTCACCCGGGTATCAGAACTACCAGACGCATAACAGCTGACCGATATTTATGGATAGGCGTGAACAAAGACGTCAGTAGGATAGCAAGGACATGTATCCGGTGCCAAAAGGTAAAGGTTCATCGACTCACCCTTCGAACACATACACATCGATATCGTTGGACTGTTACCTACTTCACAGGAAGGCCATTGATATCTGAACACACCACAGCATGGCCACAGGCAATACCAGTATCAGACATCTCAGCAAATTCAGTAGCCCGAGTTGTACATGAAAACTGGATAGTTCTTTTCGGCTGCCCCTTGAGACTAACAAGTGATCAGGGCAGGAAATTCGAAAGCAAGATATTTAAACACTTAATTTTTAGGAGTAAAGAAAATACGCTCTACTGCTTACCACCCTCAAAGAAACGGAGCTGTGGAAAGAATGCGTAGGTCATTAAAAGTAGCACTTAGGGCAAAGCTGAACAACGAAAATTGGGTAGGTTTGTAACTGCCAACAGTTCTGTTAGGATTCAGGGACGCACCACGGTGCGAAGCTAATGTTAGCGCGGCAAAATTTGTTTATGGTATACCACTTTAAGGTTGCCAGGAGAATTTTACAACACCACCGCACAGTTTTACGATTCACACGAGTATGTATGTACAAACGCCAGCAGGTCAACCTACCCGAATCTGTCAGATTTTAATGCTAATTTCCTAATGCTTCGGAGATAAAGTTGAAAATCTATTAAAAAAAATTGACAGATTGTAGTAGCTTGATGTGCATGCGTCTGTATAAAACTTAAGGCAAACCGTTAAAAATTTAATGCCCAAACCAAGTCAGCACAAAGACTCCAGGACAATTTTAGTACACCCAGAGTTCAAAAAATGCAGCCTCGTGTTCGTTAGACGGGATATGGAAATCATTGCAACTATCATACGACGGACCGTACAAAGTCATTAAAAGAAACGATAAAATATTTACAGTAGAGTTGCCAAGCGGTATTTATTAGTAACATGTCCATAGACCGAATCAAAGCAGCGTACCCAGTCGAGAATCAACTCTTTCGGCTTGGCATAACACAGACAGCGGTGCTAACATTTTTTGGCATAATTATCTTGTACATACTTCATGTACACGAAATGCAACACTAGAACAAAAAGGTGGATTGGCAAATAAATGCTCAACGCAGCGCCAGCCCAAGAGCAAATTAACACTATATTTATTACTAGCTTTTGCCCGCGGCTTCGTCCGCGTGGAGTTCGGGAATTGCCCACAGGATCTTACTTCTGTAATAATAAGTAATCTATGTGCTATACCATACTATAATCTATTTCTGTGCCAAATTCTATCTCGATCTTTTGAGCCATTCTGGCGTGAACAAACATACATCCATCCAAACTTCGCATTTATAATAGTTTATGTAAGATAACGGGGTGGAAAGGACACCGACGCGAAAATGGTTACCACGTGTTCAGTATATCATTTGGAGCATAGATATTTCAATTTATTTATTTTTTTGTTTTATCGCACGCCCTACTCAACATGCGCGCCAAAACTGTGACTCGTGTCTCATAATTTTAATTGAACAGTGTGTATGTACACCAATTTATGAGTCAAACTGGGAATGGGGTGTTAATTTTCTGCAAAACTTTTTAATTAGTCTCGGGGTTGATTAAGTCTATTCGCAAAAAAATCAACGCCCCCATTTTACCCTCTTAGGGGTCGAATTTCGAAAAACCCTTTCTTAGTGGATACCTACTCTTAACAAAAAATACACCCTTACATGTCTTTAAGACCAACGGTTTGGGCTGTGCGTTGATATATCAGTCAGGTGATGACTTTGGAAAAACTGTCATAAATGTTTTTCATAACTTTTACAGAAGACTTTGTACACTAATTTTCAAGTAAATCAACCC
This sequence comes from Lycophotia porphyrea, assembly GCA_950005105.1. Lineage (NCBI taxonomy): Eukaryota > Metazoa > Arthropoda > Insecta > Lepidoptera > Noctuidae > Lycophotia > Lycophotia porphyrea. The sequence continues at coordinate 3,650,575 of OX465392.1, forward strand.
CGAGACTAAAAAGTTTTGCAGAAAATTAACACCCCATTTCACCCTCTTTAGGGTGGAATTTCAAAAAATTATTTCTTAGTGGATACCTTCTCTTTACAAAGAATACACCATCCAAATTGCACGTCTTTAGCACCGGTAGTTTAGGCTGTGCGTTGATATATCAGTCAGTCAACCAGGACTTTGAATTTTATATTGGGGGATGATTTTAGAAAAACTGTGATACACGTATCTCGTAATTTTAACTGAAGAGTACATACACAAATTTTTAAGTCAATCGACCCCGAGAATAAAAAGTTTCACAGAAAATTCAACACCCCTTTTCACCCTCTTAGGGGTTGAATTTCGAAAAATCTTTACTTATTCCATGTTTACGTTATAATGGAAACCTCTGCGCAAAATTTCAGCTTTCTAGGTCCAAGGGTTTGGGCTGGGCGTTGATGAGTCAGTCAGTCAGTCAGGACTTCTCTTTTTATGTATATAAAATGAGATAAGATAAGATTTTTACAAACCCTATAAACCCTTAAATAAAAATAAATGAAATATGCAAACAGTCAGTGTTATCGAAAGCAGCTGTTACGCCATGCGCCTCCGGAATACGTGCGGTATTTTTTTTTTTTATGGCATCTCGCATTTCAGCCTAGAGAGGTTGTCGTCTGCTTAACCGGACTATCCTGTGGGTGCCTTGAGTGTAAGGCCTCCAGCCAGGGCATAGAAACTTACAAACTAAACGACTACACGCTAAGGGCACCCCGTGTTGTGTACGGGCCTCGGCTTAGGGCGTTGCTGGGGGAGGGCAGCAAGGGGACAGGCTGGATCTGATTATGATTATTTAGGGGCTGATTTAAAACTACAGGCCGCACGGGCTGGCTCGAGCAAGGGACGTGGAGGGTTTGGACCGGGATCTCGCAACGGGCCCCGACGGCGAGGGCGGAAAGACGGTTGTTTACGCTTCTTGAGCGTGCTAGTTTTCCTACTGCTCTCCTGGAGGGGGGTGATAGTGTCATCGGGATCGACTAACGTATGCCTGGGACGGCGAATCGATCAGGGGATTACGAATCGAAGAAGCGCTTGGAGAGGCGCTGTCTATGTGCAGACGATCATTGCGGACATAGAAGAGGGCTCGTGGGAGCCCTCTTCTATGTCCGCAATGATCGAACTTTGCGTAAGAATCGGTTCTGGAGAACTTGCATCTTATAGAGGTATTTAGGCTTGGTATGTGCGAACACAACGCGACGTAAGCGTACGTTATAATAATAATATAATAATTCATTTATTGCAGGTAAATAACACCCATTGACACACATAAATTGATATAAATTACAGACAACATAAAACTAAATAAAATACAATAAAATCAAACTAAATGATAGGACGGATCACCGCAGTATAGAGGCGCAACTTGCACCTGAGGGACAGTTTGCCCTCTACGGTAAGCAAGAAATGGAGTCTACCCATAGCGAAGAAAGCTCGGTCGCGAGCTGCAGTGATGTGGGGACTGAAGGTCAGATGTTGGTCGAGTATGACTCCTATATTTGGCTTGATTCTCCCAAGGGATAGGCTTACCGTACATAGTGTTCGGGCTGGAGGCATTGGCGCAGCTCTCGGCGAGTTTTATATACCCAGGCGCAGGCGTGTATAACCTACAAACGTCCAGCTTAAGCTGAACCCTATTTCATATGATTGATTATATAGATCTGAGGTCAACTTACATTGGTTATTAAAAATTTCCGAAACTGATTATGTTTAAATTACTATTATTATAATCATCATCATATATCATATAATTTAATATAGACCATTATTATGAAGTTTAGTAAAGTTTCAGTCAATGCTACTGAACAGAGAAAGAATAGGTAGTTTAACAAATGTTCGACGTGATTCTTTAAATTGGCATAACTTTTTTATTTATGAACCGATTGACAGGAAACAAACACTAAATGTTAAGTGAAGCTATATACAATATATTAGTGTAAACCACATCTGAATCGGATAAGCCGTTTCTGACATTAGCGGCACAAACGCACAGACAAACAGACAAAAATTCTAACAATCATTGTTTTGGGTACTATTTGCATTGATAATGGTCCCTTTAATCTTTTTCGTATATATCTTCCATGTACAGACAGCGATCCGTTACATTTTTATTATATGTATACATATAGATAGATTTCAATAGCCAACGTTGTCATAACTAAAAGGTATTTTATAATATAATTACAATTGCATTAAATAAAAATTGAAATAAAAAAATAAGAAGAAGAATGGCGCTACCATGGGAACGTTGCAGATTCCAAGGGATGGTATTTTTAATTTTAATGGCAGAACGAATACCATGGTTGCTACCATCAAAGTAAGGAGTGAAAATAAGTTAGAATAAGACCTTAGAAACAAAAATATTATTAAAAAAATAATTAAATATAACTCTATACTACTTAATTATGTTATTACCCAAACCATTGTTTACTGTCAACATCCGACAAGTAACAAGACTCGGATAAGTTATCCGAGTCTTTTGTGTTATCCGGGCTAACGTCAGCGCCGCATTCCGCTGCAGCAAACAACAATCTAACTAAAGACATCAGGATAACAGCACACAGTGTAAAATTAAATTTGGTTCTGTAGAAAGCTTTTAAAATGAAAATTTTGTAAGTTTTGAAGTAAAACTTCTTTACGCACTTTTGACTTGGGGAGTAAGCTGGATGTATGCGTTACGTTACGCGGCAAACGGAAGTTGAAAGAGACAGAGTTACGTTTTTGAATTTGACAGACGATTGTTCGGCATTTGTTTAAGTTTTACTTCAGTCGTGTGGTCTAGAGCACACTCGTTTTTTTTTAAAAAAAGGGGGGAATAGATGTAGTCACCCTACAGCGTCATCAATTGCAATGTAACTACTAACATAGGAAATGTACAGGCGACGCCCCGCCGCCGCGCCGGCAAGCGGCAGTCGCACCGTGAGCGTGAACCCCATTCGAGCCGGTGTTATCGTGTCGTGAATTGAGTGTATGTAATAATCAGGGTTATTGTGTAACTAGTGGATAATCAAATAAAACAGCAAGTTAATTCTATGTCTGTATGTTTATTTACTCCTCCTGCCTCCTTGCATCCTACAAGGCCCCCATTGATCTCAAGTGCCCAGGGCCTCCAATTGGTTAAAAACCGCCCTGTATATTGAAATGTTAATAATGAATATTTTTGCAACAATAACAACATCCATTTATTTTAAGGCTACTTTGGCGCATAGATCCACCTGAACCTGTACACCCGTGTGTTCCTGCTGTACCTTACAGACTAACATACATTTATGATAAAATACAAATTGTGTTAGTAAATAAAACCTTAAAACTATCTTAGTAACACTTCACTTGTGCACTATGTCACTGCGCGTTCATGTGGCACTTGCCCGTGGAGGCGACGGAACACCACTCCTTGCGGCCAAAAGTCCTCCTCCAAAACGACTAAACGAGGTGTAGGATAGCACGTTGGTATTCACACCACGAACGCATTATAGTTGACGCAACTCAACCAGGTGCACTCTCGCCACGTAGGTACTTGGTCTTCTGAGTCTGACGCACGTACTCCACGATGTCCTCTGCCGTAGTGGTGTAGTGTAGGTGGGAGATGTATACCGGAGTGTTCGGCTTCGCGGCACAAATAGGCACGTTGGGCTCCGATGGAGCCGTACCGTTTTATTTACAGTTTTATATGGATCTTTTGACGCTCCTTTGAGGTTGACAGAAGAGCGCTATTGGTAAACACTTGTAAAATGTATAGAGAGACCTATCTTTTGAGAGTATTTTTACGAATGTACGCGAGCTCTAAGTGTTGTCCCCAGATTGCCTCGTAAGCTGCCTTTTGTACGGAACCCTCGGAGAATCAGACTCTCACTTTTCCGGTTTTTTTTTTAAATTCAAGTTACTTTTTTGTGATCTTTTTAATATTATTTTAGTATCTACATGCCTCCCATTTGAGTACATCGCATTTTAAGTATATGAAAATGAAACTTCTATTTGCAATATTGTTAATGTGAGTATTTCTACTTCTCTAAAATATTTATTTCTTCTGTTTAAATACACGATAAATGTATTTAAAACAGAGATACCAGTGCAGTAATGCTAACCGTAGTGAAAAAGAAAAACAATGAGTAAAGTAATGCACTTTCCATAATTCGCTGGAGCATACCTCAAACTCAAAAGTAATTAATTCAATAAGACCATTATAGGCACTTTTGAAAAACAAAGAAGGCTAAGCTACAGTCACAGACACAAGGCATAATAACTTGTGAAAATACTGTAGTTGCCCATTCCAAAGCGTAGATCTCTATGGAGAAGAATGGGCAAGAAACTCCATGGACACTCTTTTCAATCAAAATATTGTACAAAATCTTGGTTACATCATTCATGTTGAGATTATACATATACTCGTATGTGAGAACGATGCAGAAATACGTGCCCGTTAAGAGCGTCCAGAGTAAAAGATTAATGAACAATTTAAAAACAAAGTAAGTAGTTCAAATAAACCGTAGCAGCCTAGAGATGACCAGTCCCTACTGACAGCGCCCGTTTACGAACATGATGCATGGATCACCTATGCGTAACAAAGACTATGGCGGCGGCGAAGTACACCCTGCTACGATGCTTTTCACCGGGACAATCGTGACAATGATCTTTTGAGCCCTGTTCAAACTTGTTTTAAAAAAGGGCGTCCAGTGCGTCAATGGGTACTCAGAGACTAATACTTTTATCAAATTCACAGTTTAATACAAGATGCACTAAGTGATTTGATTCAAGTGGAGGTAAAACAGGGCAAGTTGGAGGGCGAGCTTCTTGACTTAATCACTGGGGATGGGCAGTACTACAGCTTCAAAGGGATACCATACGCCGAACCCCCCATTGGAAAACTAAGATTTAAGGTAATGAAATGTGGAACTTTTTCATTTTACTAAGTTAATCATTTAAAAATTTGAGGTTTAATTTTTTTTTTTTTAGGTTTTTATTGTTATAACTTTACGTACGTAATACCTCCCCGTACTATTCAATGCATCCATCAGCACAATGTTATGAGTGCGTCAGATTGAGTTTTACTGTAAAAACGTGATTTTTTCACCCAAAAAAAAGACGTTTCCCAGCAATAATCTTTGTGTAGAATTACTTAGTTTGATGTACAGAATACTTGGTTGACGTCTTCGTAAAGTGTCCGTTTACACCATGTACACACGGCAGCACATCAAGCTTTACATTTCCAGTATAACGTGGCCTCGTTTTGTATATATTTTCTGTATAGTGAGAGATCCGCATAAACTGGATTTGTACAGCTTGATCAGCCGTCGTGCGTACCTAAGTATTTTTTAAAGTTCGGCTTCCTTAGAAGTATATTCTTATTCCTTTTCTTTCAGTCCCCCCGACCTGCTGTTGCGTGGGAGGGTGTAAGATCTGCAAGACAACATGGTTCTGTGTGTCCTCAAGTGGACATCTTGACAAACTTATTCATTCCCGGTGATGAAGACTGTTTATTTCTCAATGTATATACTCCAAACTTGACGCCTGATACTTCTCTACCAGTTTTAGTGTTCGTTCACGGAGGGGGATATAAAAGCGGATCAGGGAATGTTGACTCTTACGGACCAGACTTCTTGATCAGAAAAAATATGGTCGTCGTGACATTTAATTACAGATTAGATGCTTTAGGCTTTCTTTGTCTCGGTACTAAAGAAGTTCCTGGAAACGCGGGACTGAAGGATCAAGTTGAAGCTTTGAAATGGGTGCAAATTAACATCAAACATTTCGGAGGTGACGCAGACAGAGTAACTCTCATGGGTCAGAGCGCCGGCAGCGCGTCCGTTGCATTACATATTGGGTCTCCGATGTCGAAAGGATTGTTTCAAAGGGCCATCGCACTGAGTGGCTCTCCGTTTTGTGATTGGGCCTTAGCGATTCAAGCCAAAAGGCGTGCTTTTGTTCTTGGCAAGCAACTAGGTCGTCAGTTTGAAGACCCCGATGAACTGCTGGTGTTTTTACAAACTGTTTCTGCAAAGCAATTGGTTAACACATCTCCGTTTTTATTGGCATCTGAAGAAGCAACCTACAATATGTTGAAAATGTATCATTTTGCACCTGTTTTTGAAAAACATGAAGATCATGATAGTTTCTTGACCAAGAACACATTTCTAAACAAAGAGAGCTTAAATGAAGTAGACATTTTGTTTGGTTACACTAATCAAGAAGTACTTACAGGAGTCACAATTATTGTTTCTGAACTATTAGAACGCTATAACAAATATCCAGACAATTTTGTGCCCAGAAAAATTTTAAGCATTTCTTCGCCATATTCAATTTTAGATCTATCAAATAAAATTCGTAACTATTATTTCGGAAACAAAAGCGTTGATATTAACTCAATAAAGGAGACTGTTGCTTACTTGAATGAGGCGTCTTTTGTATATGACATCATCAGATATTTCGATTTGATACCAACCATCGGGTGTACGAAAAAATTTTTGTATCAGTTTTCCAGTTTGTCAAATAGGAATCTGTTTGGAAACCAAGGAGCACAATTTGGCATCTACGGCGCTGGACACGTGGACGACTTGTTTTACTTGTTTGACCCAAAGGCATTAAATATGGCTTTAGATAAAAGAAGCCGAGAATTTGAACTCATAGAACAAGTCACTACGCTCTATACGAATTTTGCTAAATACGGGTAAGCGAAGAAAAACCAAGCGTACAGTATTAAAAAGTTAAGTTCAGCACAGATCGCGGCACAAAGTTGAACCAAAATGGCGGTCATCCGCGCAGGTACACTGTCAGATTTCCATTTTTATCCAACTTTGAACCTAATGCTTTATAGATAAGTTGAAAATCTATTAAAGAATTTGGACAGATTTTAGTAGCTATAGTCGATAGTGACCCAAAATGTGTGTGTGTGTTACAGCTCGCGGCACGTAAGTTAACCTTGAATGCGCAGCACACGACCGCTATTTTGGATCAACTTATGCGCCGCGATCTGTACTCAGCTGTAAATACGGCAGATTGAGTTTTAGATAATGTTTGACTCTGTACAGCGTCGTTTCTTAAATACGTTCAAATCATCTGTGTCTCTCTCTCCTCTAATTCCATGTGTGTGTCTTATATACTCGTATAATAATTTACGCTCGAGTTCTGTCGGTATATAACCGATTTTAAATAACTTACTTTTGGTTTCAGGAATCCTACACCTTATTCTTCATGTAACTTAACCTGGCCTGTGTTTGAGCCAACTACGATGAACTACGTAGACATTGGGAATCATTTAAGTATTTTAAGTGTAAATAACAATGAGAACTATAGATTCCTGAAACGTCTGTTCAAATCCTTTGATGTGAAGCATTGGTTAAGTTATTTGTAGAAATTCAAACAAGATACCTAATTATGAAGATATACATAACCTACCTGGAGTCCGGGATATCGATGTACCTACCTATATAATATAGGTACCTACGCCTCCAATTCAAGAATTGTGACAGAACCTAACAAAAATGTGTTTCACTCAGCACTATACTCGCTAGTAAACAAGGTTTTGTTTAAAATAAAGAAACGCAAAGCAAATTTTATTTTATTTATCTGAAAAGTAAGCACAAGAACAAAAATAACAACAAATTCAGACACCGTTTTCGGTGCGTCACTATTTAATTTAGGATCCAATATATAAGGCTTATGTTTAACTAACCACCAGATATAGTAAAAAGAAACGGCAAAAAAATAATTTGTATTGCCAAAATTAGTAAACGATCACCAAATTAATCTCCTTAGATAGTATCCAGGGTCTGATGATGGAGATGGAAGGTGGCCATAGGAACTACGTTATAAAACGACATAACCACATCAAGTTTGAGCTAGTTCGATTCGTCTCGGCGAGTTCTTTGTCTTTGGATGGTATCAAGGGTCTGATGATGGAGCTGGAAGGTGGCTATAGGAACTACGTTATAAAATGACATAACACCATCGAGTTTGGGCTCGTATGATTCGTCTTGACGAGTAATTGGTTTTTAGGTGGTATCCAGGATTTGATGATGGAGCTGGAAGGTGGCCATAGGAACTACGTTATAAAACGACATAACCCGATAAGTTTGGGCTAGTTTGATCGTCTCGACGAGTACTTGCATAATTTGGAGTTGGTTGTTTTATGTACGATCTCAAGTTATAAAATTTTTAGATCTAATTTCATGCTAAAATGGGGATTAATTTTGGTGATCATTTACTATTTTTTTTGCAAAATAAGATGTTTTTTTTCCAATTGATTGATCGAGACTGAATCATTTTAAGTTCGTAAATCCTTTTTAATGTTAGAATAGAGCTCCTCCCAAAACTTGAATCTTTTATTATCGTTCACACTTAAGACAGTTGCTGTAACTTCCGCCCCATCGTTTGATAGGTCCACGTATTGCTTAGTGCGGCTGTTAAACAAAGGCCACGTTATGTTGTAAGCTAAACTATGTGAAGGGTTGCTGAAATAAACAATAATTTTATCGTTAATGTATGGTATCAAGTATTAAGCGAGTTGGACACAAGTATACAGGGTATACGGTGTATACCCGATGTATTCCGTATACATCGACAATCGACATACAAACGATCACCACGTCTTCAGCCCGGGTAGCCCGCGAAATTCAAATTTTCTTACGTTTTTTGTAATTTGCAGGTCAATGTCAGGTTCTACGTTGATGAAAAATGAGTCGCGCCAGTAACACGTATGTAGTTACAGAATTACAATCATGAAAATCATCAATACAACCCTCTAAGTTCATGTACATGAACTTAGAGGGTTGTATTGATGATTTCAATGAATATTTCATGAAAAAGTCATTTAATAGGGTTAAATGGACTTACAGGCTTATATTGATGGTTTTTATGATTGTGAGCACTGTACATGTGTTGTGAGATTTTTAGGCAAGTAGGTAGGCATTCCATTTTAATTTGAATCGTCAAGACGGAGGCACTGTGAGTTATGATTGCACTTCAATCAACTCGGCATAATACCAGTGCTGGACATAGGCTTCTTCCATGTTGCACCACTACACAACACCTTGTTTTATGCCTAACTGCAATTGCACCTGAGCCATTTCAGAGTGAAATCATATTTAGACGCACAGATCAGCATTTTCTTACATCTTTGTCCCTTTCTGTCACTTACAACTGCAACTCTATAAAGTGAGAGGTCCAATCGCACGAGAGTGCTTCCTATGTGAATGAATTCAGACAGTCGAGTCTTGCGACCGGACTTCTCGGTCCAAACAAATAACGCTTTATGTGGCAGACTGAGATAGGAATACTAGAAAACGCTAATTCTTGCTCACAAATGTGATTTCAGTCTTATTGTCCGTTTAGGGTCAGTTCACACCGAGACGCGACGCTGCGCGCAAAAGGACTCAAAATATAACTTTATTTACTACACGAGAAGATACACATTTCATTGAATGTGTTGCGCGGCGGCGGGCGCGTCTCGGTGTGAACTGACCCTTGCTTGAAGATTTCATTGTGAAGAAAACCTAGTTTAAACTCATACGATTGTACGATTAGCTAAGAATCATGATCGAAAGCCCGACTTGAAACAAAATACAAAATAAATATAGTAAAAGAAAGCACGCCGTGGATTGACTTACCCATGTATAGCAAAGTCCGTGAAGATTGTAGTCAATTGATCTATGAGTTGGAATTCTGTACTGTTTTTATCCGAAACCAGATCTAATGACTTTGGATCGAACAAGTACATCAAGTCATCCATATGGCCAGCTGCGGAGATGCCATACTTTTCTCCTTGCAGACCATAATAATTCCTGCTTGACGTGAAAGAAAATTGGTAGGCATACCTAACAGTATTTGTTTTTTCCGGCAATCTCGTAAAATACCTCAAGATATCGTAAACAAATGATACGTCACTCGTATACTTTATAAACTCTTTTGTTGAGTTTATATCAATACTCTTGTTTCCGAAATAATATTTACGAATTATATCCGATAATTCCAAAATGGGATCTGGCCCCAATTGGTTCAGAAATATCCGAGGAACCAACAGTTCTGGATAATTGTCATAGCGTTCCATAAGTGTTGGTATGATGGCATCAATTAATGCAACGTTCTCTTCGTTAGTGTGCCCAAAAAGAAGATCAACTTTATTTGTATAAGCAGGTTGTTCAAAAATATTGTGTGTCATGAAATTGTCCTCGCCAAAATTCTTTTCAACGACAGGAACGAATTGATACATTTTAATGAGGTTACAGGTATATTCTTCAAATGATAAGATGTTAGGACTGGTGTCTATTAATTTTTCTGAAGGGACGGACTGCAAGAATTCGAGTAGTTCATTCGGGTCTTCAGTTTCAAAGCCAAGCTGCTTACCAAGAACAAAGGCGCGTCTTTCAGGATGGAATGGTAAGCTCCATGTATTGAACGGCGAGCCGCTTATTGCAATCGCCCTGTGGAATAAGTCTTTCGACATCGGAGAACCAATATGTAACGCGACGGAAGCGCTGCCGGCGCTCTGACCCATGATAGTTACTCTTTTTTCATCACCTCCGAAATATTTGATGTTCTTTTGCACCCATTTCAATGCTGCATTTTGATCCTTCATTCCCGCATTGCCAGGAACTTCTTTAGTACCGAGACAAAGGAAACCCAATGCGTCCAATCGATAATTCAACGTCACTAAAATCATGTTCTTTATGACCAGAAAATCTGGACCAAGAAAGTCATCATTACCGGATCCGCTTTTGTAAGCCCCTCCGTGAATGTGTACTATCACTGGCAGAGGATGGCTAGGCTCCAAGTTTGGCGAATATACATTGAGAAACAAACAGTCTTCATCACCGGGGATCCATGCGTTTGTTAGAACGTCCAAATGAGGGCATCTTGAACCATGTTGCGTGGCGTTTCTTAGTCCAGTCCACGGTAGAGGATCCAGAGGTGCCTGAAAATCAATGTGCTGCTAATATATGTGCTACTAATAAATGCCTTGCTAATAAATGTGCTGCTAATACATATATGTACTGCTAAAAAATAGGCTTGAGAGCCCTACATCCAATTGGTTGCAGTTGACAGGCTGACAAAATAACGATCAGTGAGTGTAATAAGTGTAGGCAGGTTTTAGGTATAGATTCTTTTTTTTAGCAAATCGAAATGGCAATTATTTGGGTACCGATTTAATATAGTTACGCCAATAAATAACAAAAAAAAACACTAGCCGTATGTTTGAATCCTTTGTATTTGAGAAGGTTCATAATTTTTTTGCTGAGTTTGTGTGTGAGTCATTATCAGTGATCGGAATAGGCTGACTATATTTACCTAAACTTCGGAGAACAGAGACAGAAAGTGGAGACTTCCTTACGACGACATTTTTTTTCCCGGAATTCGGGGAAATCTATATACATATAATAAGACAGTAAAAAAACTGTGTCTGTACATTGAATATATAAAAAAAAAAAAATTGGGGGGTGTTTAGAAAAAGTAATAGAGCACGAATCCAAAAAAAAAATTCTGTCTGTTTGTCTGTACGCTAATCTTCGGAACTACTCGAAGGATTTGAATGTTTTTTTTTTGTTGTATAGGTATTAAGTCTGGGCAAAACATAGGCTATAATTTATCTTGGAAACTTGAACATCTGATGCAGAACCGCCACAGACCAGCTAAACTATAAGAGATACAAAAATGGTACCATAGCAAAAATTGTTCCACGTAATGAGCATTTTCTGCTAAGAGAATAAATTTGAAGATCTGGAACAGCTGTTGTGAAGCTCCAAGAGCCCAGTTACACTTTAATATAATGACGTCTTAGCAAAAGTTGTCCAGCCTGATGAGCACTCTCTATTGACGTATAAAAATTGAAGATCTGGAACACCTGATGTGGAAATTAAAGCTATCACTAATTTCACTGTATTTCTACCAACGGGTATCTTATTACCCAGAACTAACTGGGTTATGGAGGGCAGATAGACAGTCGTCCCATGTAAAATACTGGTATTCAGCAGCATCCGGTTGTACTGGAAGCCGAACCCAACACCACTACATATTATAACACAATGTTCTCCGCCGCGTCTATCTGTCTGTTCGCGATAAACTCAAAAATTACTGCACTGATTTTCATGTTGTTTTCTTAAATAGATAGAGTGGTTCTCGAGGATTTTTTTAGTATATAATTTGTCAAGTTTTTGTACAGATTGGCTAAAATATAATGATATTTGTTGGAGGTTTTGGAAAAAAAATACGCCGTCTGGGGGAGCTTTCAACGAAAACGCTGCCCTTTAAGATATAACAAAATGATGAATGGTAGAATTGTATATCTTATATAGGTCTACAGAAAAATCCGCGATGGCTTATGTCTATCTCTTAAGGATAATATACTATATCCATTTTAATACTTTGAAAATGGGCAAACTAGGTTCCCATGAGGAAATGGGATCATCATGATTACTTTTGGTCGCGATAACCGACATCCACGCAGGCGAAGCCGCGGGCATCAACTAGTCTTAAATAAGTTGAAAAAAATCATGTATTCAATGATTTGATACAACGGTTAGTTTAAAGACCGTAAATATAATTCGAATATATGAATTAAATTTAGACTATTTATTTCGGGATTATACGAGAAAATTCCGAAAATTTGGTAATTGCAAGTTTAGTTAAAAATAGCTTTTACCTATCTTAAATAAAGCTTATTTTCAACTTATTTCAGATTTTTCCCGGTTCCAGGGGAAAAAAAAAGTCGTCGTAAGGAAGTCTCTACTTTCTGGCTCTTTTCTACGAAGTTTAGATAAATATAGTCAGCCTATTCCGATCACTGGTCATTATTTACTAGACTAGTAGGTAGGTATGCCTACCTTAAATCTACGGGTTCCGTTTGGTGGTTGGGCGTACGGAATGCCTTTAAAACTATAGAACTGCCCGTCTCCAGTAACGTAGTCCAGTTTTTCTCCTGCCAACCAACCCTGTGCGACTTTTAGTAGAACCTCATCACCTGCTACATTTTGTGTGGCTCTGCAAACATAATTAAATGAATACAGGTAGGTATTAGTACATTTTGATAAAAGTGGGAAACATTGTTATTGCATTCGAGACGGAATTTACACCTGAGCCGCAGGCGAGGTTGTTATGGATCCGAGAACTACAGTACATAACAAATGCCCACGTGTATCAAATGACGTTTGCTAATACACTTTCGAAGAAATAAAATAATATAACGAAAAATATTTTTGTCATAACTTATTAGAAAACTATGATTTAATTTGCTTTTTTTCTGCAGTTTGCTATAATCGCCAGGTTGAAGGAGAAGCAAAGGTATGCAGCCGTTAAACAAAAATTCAAATATTTTTGAATTTAGAATACAAATAAATCTTAATTTCTTCAAAAGAGTTTATTTTTTAAATAATCATGTTTATTAAAGACATTCTATATAATACACAGAATTAAAATATGTATTTAAATAAATAATCCATACAGATTTAATACTAAGACGTTTTTCATTTCTATGAAGAATTTTCTGTGAATAACTTTTACGACATTCATAAATAATAAACTGAAAATCCAGAATGAGTAGTACAACAATTCAACTGAAAGAAAAGATTAAAAATCTTTATAGCAACGGACGTAAGTTCTGACTATAACATCAAAAAGTTGACTACTAGTTTACTTACATGAGGAATACTACAAATAGTTTTACAAATAAAATCTTCATTTTGTTGCAATATTACGTGAAAATAAATGCACTCAACTAAAGGCTTTAATATGTTCTGTGATACTGATGTGTTCGCAAATTACGAGTCGAATTACGAGTCGTCGTAATTTGTCGAATTCTTGCATTTGTATAAACAAAAATGTCTATTCAAATGTTTGCTGCAAATTAATTAATAAGAACAAACAATTAATTTGTAGGAAACATTTTAATGGTCCATAATTATAGATACCTAATTGTTTTCCGATGCTATATTTTCAAATTACTTAATTACCTATAACTAGCTGATGCCCGCGGCGTCGCTCGCGTGGAAGTCGGTTATCGCGACCAAAAGAAATCATGTTTTGATCCCGTTCCCGCAACAACAACTTCACAAATTATATACTTAAAAAAACCTTCCACGAGAACTACTCTATCCATTGGTGAAAACAGCATTAAATCGTTGCAGTAGTTTTTGAGATTATCGCGAACAGACGCGGCGGCGGCAGAGATCTTTGTTTTATAATAAGTAGTGATTTTTAATTAAATAGGTTGGTCCATGATTGCGCAGTCGATAAGACTCACAAGTCATAACTCGAAAGCAAAGTGACATTCGTAGAATCGTAGGTAACTTCAATGTTAAGTGTCAAGGTAGGTACCTGTTACTGCTCCCGAAACATTACCGGTTTACCGTGAAAATACGATATCCCAGATTCCCAGGTAAGTTTAAAGCTTTTATCGTTGTTTGATCTAGTTTTACATCAATTTGGGCATGTATTGAAAGTGAAACTAACTAGTTTAAAGTAAATCAAACAATAACGTTTTTAGTTCCTCGTAGAAGGTGTGAAAAGTAAACTATGCTGATATGCTCGTCCTAGACGAGCTTAAAGCCTTCACTGCTCTCAGGATTCTAATCTTAACTTCCTCGCTTCGCTAAGGAGTTAACTCAAAGCTCCAAGAGCCTTAATCCCTCGCTACGCTCGGGATTCAAAGTAGAGCCCGTGACGTAAGACACTGCTTTATCTCTTAAGTGCTTATCTACTGTTATAAATATATGTAGCCCGAGAAAAAAAAAGATTGAGTATGGCTGGCCTAGATGTGACTGTACCATGCCCTGCGTTTTAACGAATACATTAAATAATTAGATCTATATTTGTTCTATCGAAATATGCATAATACGCAATTTGTTCCGTTTTAGTTTTTAAAAATAATGAATTTTTCTATAACAGTTAACCGGCGATGTACTTTTAAATTACACACTTTAAGAAAACAAAATCTAGTTAGGCGATTAGTTCTACATTAACTCTAATTACTTATCTACTTTATACTTATAATGGCATGGTCAATCGCTAGGTACAGACACATCTGGCCTAGAGCAATAATGACTTGCTATTATGTTAAGTTTTCATGACACATAATTTGTCATATTTGAGAAGAAACAGGTGGTTGGAAAATTACCTATTAAATTACAAGGCGAAGACAAACAAGTTAAGAGCTCTTGCCAGCGCCGGTGTACCAACGGTTTTAGAACCAAACGGCTTGGTACGTGACGATGGCAAGAGACCAAACGGCATGACGTTGGTGCCTTGGGAGGTGGGTAGGCCTTTAGTGTGGGACGCAACCTGTGTCGACACCCTTGCGCCATCGCACGTTGCAAGCACGGCGGGCTGTACGGGCGCTGCTGCTGCACTTGTTGAGATCCTCAAGCAGCGCAAATACTGTAACCTTGTTGGTTACTACAGTTTTGAGCCGTTTGGGGTCGAAACGCTCGGGTCATGGGACCCGAGTGCGCGTCTCCTGTTTAAGGAAATATCTCGCCGAATGGTCGACACTTCGCGTGACCAGAGGGCTGGCTATTTCTTTGGCCAAAGAATTAACATTGCCATTTAACGTGGCAATGCTGCCAGTCTTCTGGGCACGTTTCCGGATGACAGCGATGCGGAGGAGTACTTTGACGCCTAAGTCCTATTGTTGTTGTTGTAAATATGTAGGTACTTACTTTTAGTCTTCCTTTATTTTTAGCATTATTTTTGTTCTATTTGTAGTCCGTATATAATGTACATAAAATGTAATTAATATAAGTACTAGGTTATAGTGAATCTCGAATACAAATTTTCTGTTCCTTCCGTTCAATACCAAGTGATACTTTTATGACTGAAAATAGTTTAATATCTCTGTTTGTTTTATTAGGTACCTGTTTGAAAAATATAATGGGGAAGGAAGTTGGTTATAAATAAATAAAAAATAAAATAAAAAGTTGTAAGGATTGAATATGGGGAAAAATTCAGAAACTAAAGCAAATATTATAACATAGAAGAAGCTAGGTTAATGTACAGACGCTGGCACTTCTGCTACTACCTACAATCTGTCAAATTTCTTTAATAAATTTTCAACTTTATCTCTAAAGCATTAGGGTCAAGATTGATTGGGAAAATCTGACGGTTTCGGGTAGCTTGATCTGCTGGCGTCTGTAAATACAATCCACGACGGTTCCATATTACTTAGGTTAAATATACAGTGAAGACACAATACTTGAAAATAAAATGACGTAAGTACATAAAAAGAGCAAAAACATAATTATTTAATAATAAAATAACGACAAGAAGAGACAAAAAGAATGACTTACTTTACTTTAGGACTCCATGACATAATTATAATTGAATAACATGTTCTTCCATAAGGAATGTATGGGATAGGATTTTTCAACTGAAAATGTAGGTATTTTCTTGCTACTGTGGAACCCTTCACTGTGCGTGTTGCGACACGCACTAGGCCGGTTTCATGTTTAAGTAGGTAGTTAAAGACAAGCACGAAAGCTTGTAAACCAACTCTTAACGAACCCGAAAGGCACACACACACAAAGGTTCTACCCGTCATTGCAATATTTTTTTTGTTCTAGACCATACCTGGGAACCTTCTAGTTACGGAGATATTGGGGGTCAAAGTTCCAACGTTATCACAAGTTTTTTTTTAAATAGGTACATGTTTTTAATGTAAGATTTTTACTTTAAACACCTCCAGGACCCCATTGTTATTCAGCCCATCCATCAGCACAACGTTTTGAGTGCGTTTCATTGAGTCCTACTGTAAAACGTGATTTTTTGCCCAAAAAAAAAGTCGTTCCCCAGCACTAATTTTTGCGTAAAGTTACTTAGTTTGATGTTGTACATAATGCTTGGTTGACGGCTTCGTGTTTAAACCCTGTATTGTAAACAATAAAAATGTAAGCAACCACAAGTAGGTAAACGTAAAAATACTAAGTTCTTGTGGAAGCAGATGTTGTTACTGGACAGCTTCATTTGGTACTCATTCACAATCATAATCGTCTTCATTTTGAACTTGAAGTGGTTTACAAGTATTATCAATTACTACATTTTTCTTTTGTCTGTTCTTCAACATAAAAGCACAACTATGCATGGGTTAGGTATAAAAAAAAGAACTTAAACACCTTAACATTTGTGTTTATGACTTTGTACTTAAATCTTCACTTGGCTTTACACTCGGCGTCACCTGCATCCATATCATAAGAAATGTATGCACCAATGGAGGAATATAGCTGGTCCCAGAAGTTGAAGCTGCCATCATCATTCACACTCTTCACAGTCAAGTTGTTTCCTATGTCGACGTACTGCAAACTCTTCTTGTCAAACAATGGCTATGTTGTCTTGAAAGCTGAGCTGTTGTGTGTAGGGTTGCTGGAAATAAAAAATATTTTGATCCAGT
The DNA here is from genome assembly GCA_950005105.1 of Lycophotia porphyrea. Taxonomy (NCBI): domain Eukaryota; kingdom Metazoa; phylum Arthropoda; class Insecta; order Lepidoptera; family Noctuidae; genus Lycophotia; species Lycophotia porphyrea. The sequence goes on from OX465392.1 coordinate 3,667,973, forward strand.
CTATAGACAAGAGCTCTTTTCAAAAGAAAGAATAATTATTGACAAGTAGACTTGTGTTGCTAGAATAAAACAAAACCAATCGAAATCCTAGGGGGTATAGCCTAAATTAGAAAGCTATAATATTGAAATATGTGCCTTCCTAAGTCATCATCTACCTAGCCTTTTCCCAACTCTGTTGAGGTTGGCTTCCAGTCTAACCGGATGCAGCTGAATACCAGTATTTTACACGGAGCGACTGCCTATCTGACCTCCACAACCCAGTTATTTCTGGGTAATACGATACCCCTTGGTGAGACTGGTTGTCACTTTTTGGGCCACTGACTATCAATGATCTACAAATGACAAACGGGACCAACGGCTTAAAGTGCTTTCCGAGGCACGGAGGAAACTCGGTATATACGGGTGGTCACCCATCCACAGACCAACCTAGGCCAGCACGGCTTAACCTAAAGATCGACCCGAGTGGCTGGTATTATTTAACCACGAGCTCCTCAAGTGGCCTCCTCAAGTGCCTTCCTAAGTAGTTATCGAAAAAGTTTCAAACATTCTGAATGTTAGTATTTTCGTTATTACCTAAGAACACGATTATAAAACACGCAAAACTTACATACCCATATTTTGCAAAATCCGTGAATAGCGTAGTGAGTTGATCTATAAGTTTAAATTCTAAACTGTCTTTTGCCGAAGTCATATTCTTTGACTTTGGATCAAAAACGTAGAACAAGTCGTCCATGTGTGCAGCTCCAAAAAAGCCGTATTTTTCTCCTTGTAGACCATAATAATTTCTACTTGACATGGATGAAAATTTGTAAAAATATCTTACAGAATTGTCAATATTAGGCAATTTCAAAAAATATCTAATGATATCGTCAATGAATGCAACATCATTCGTACAACTCACAAACTCTTTTAAAGAGTATCAACACTTTTATTTCCGAAATAACGTTTAAGGATTCTGTCTGATAAGTCCAAGATATGATTTGGTCCATGTTGGTTTAATAGTTTTCGTGGAACAAAAAGTTCTGGGTACTTTTCATAGTTTTCAATATAGTTGGAAACGATGGTTTCAATTACTGTAACTACCTCTTGACTGGTGTGTCCAACCAAAATATCTGCTTTATTAACATGGTCAAATTCTTTGTAAATATTGTATGACAGGAAGTTGTCTGTTCCATTAAATTCGAGTAGTTTGTTAGAGTCTTCAGTTCTAAAGCCAAGCTTCTTACCAAGAACAAAGGCGCGTCTTTTAGGATGAAAAGGTAATCCCCAATCATTAAACGGCGTGCCGCTCATTGCAATCGCCCTGTGAAATAAGCCTTTCGACATCGGAGAAACAATATGTAATGCAACGGAAGCGCTGCCAGCGCTCTGACCCATGATGGTAATTCTCTCTGCATCACCTCCTAAATGTTTAATGTTCTTTTGCACCCATTTCAAAGCCGCGACTTGATCCTTCAGTCCCGCGTTTCCAGGAACTTCTTAAGTACCAAGACTAAGAAAGCCTAAAGCATCTAATCTATAATTCAATGTCACGACGACCATATTTTTTCTGATCAAGCAGGCTGGTCCGTAAGAGTCAACATTCCCTGATCCGCTTTTAAATCCTCCTCCATGAATGAATACTAAAACTGGTAGAGGAGCGACTGGTGTCAAGTCTGGCGAATAAACATTGAGAAACAAACAGTTTTCATTTCCAGGGATATATTCATTTGTGAAGATGTCGAATTGAAAGCACACTGAGCCATGCTGAGTTGCGTTTCTTACTCCATCCCAACTAAGAGGAGGAAGAGGTGACTGAAAAAACAAAAAATGTTGATCAAAAGGGCATCCCGCAGGAACTTTCATTTATCACACACATGCAGAAGTCTGCGTTATCCAATTAGTTAGGTACATACCATGTAGCTATTAATAGTATTTACCTTAAATCTAACGGCTCCGGTAGGAGGTTGGGCGTACGGAATGCCCTGAAAGCTGTTGTACTGTCCGTCAGCAGTAACTAAGTTCAGTACCTCTCCTTCCAACCAACCCTGTTCTACTTTTGATCGAATCAAATTACCACCTGTAACAGTTTGTATGGCTCTGCGAAAATAAGTACTTAGTTAGTTTATTGACTTTTTATTGAATTTGAAGTTATTAAGTAAATTATACGGCTAAATGTGAATCGAGTATGTAGGTGTGATGTCATGTGTAGGTACTGGAATATTCTAAATCCTACTCGAAGAATAAAGTTTTATCTCTGATAAGTGATAACAAAATTAATTCACCCTTTTAAGTTTCGATGTAGTATCTAACTCCTCTATCGTAATGGATTAAATGTCTTATTATTTTTATCTATACATATCAAATTCAAAGCTACGACTGACTGATATATCAACGCACAGCCCAAACCGCTCGTCGTAGAGACATGAAATTTGGAGGGTGTATTCTTTGTAAAGTGTAGGTATAAGGATCCACTAAGGGAGGAAATTCCACCCCTAAGAGGGTGAAATGGGTTGTTGAATTTTTATGAAAGTTATTTTCTCTGGGTCGATTGACTTGAAAATTCGTGTACAAATACTCTTCAGTTAAAATTATGAGAAACGTATCACAGTTTTTCAAAAATCATCCCCCAACAGAGTCAAAAATATAGCTTCGAATCTCATGGAGACGGGCGCATGGTGCGCCTGCGCAGTGTGAGAGTATAAATTACCTATTAGCAAGTAGGTTAGGATTTTTCTGAGGCGTGTCTGCAAATATATGGGAAATCCCAATTTTTGCATTGGCGTATCAGTCAGTCCGTCAGTCAGGACTTTGAATTTTATATTGTGTATTTGTAGATGCTAAAGTTTGTGATGATGGATGAAGGGATGGATGTTTGTTACTCTTTCACGCAAAAACTACTGAACGGATTTAGAGGAAATTTAGCACACACATAGTTTATAAATAGGATACATTTTAACCCGGTAGTATGATCCCGTGGGACAATTATCGAACTCCACGCGGGCGAAAGAAGAAGAAAGACCACTTTTTTTTAGCAATTTTTTTTATTTATTTATTGAAAACTTCATTATGGAGGGCCTAACCCACCTACACGACGCGCGACGTAGGGTCTTACATATATAGTTAGTCCCTAAACTGGACTGAGGTGGAACCACTGTTGTTTCGGGAGGTTCCTGCACCGAATCGGGCGGGAGGAAATGCCCGGGTGTTACCATTGCGAGGATCGCCCAGAGCCGCCCAGAGGACACGGCGGAGCTCCGCCGTGTCCTCGTAGCGGCGATCGGCGGCGGCGACCTATCGCGTCCGACCCTGGTCCAGTCCATGGTCCGGAGTGAGAGGGAGTAGGACGCCGTCACCTCCTTCTGCGAAACAGTCATGCTAGCGAAGGGGGTGGCGGAGCGTGAGAGGGAGAGAACCTCTCGTCCCAGCCGCCGCGGGTGACGCCCCGGGCGTCGAGGATCACGTGGTGACTTGCGGCCACCGTAGACGCGGACCTGAGGACGGTGGGTAATGGGCTAGCTCGCCGTCCGGCCATCTTTTGACGACAGGCCGTGTAGACGGCGCGTACGTGGTCCACGCGCGCTTCAAAGAGATGTTAGCAAACAGGGGGCCGATGCCTGCCAGGGCTGCGGGACTGTTCGAAAGAGATACCACGGCCCTGGAACACAAAGGGCAAGGAAGGAACATGGATGGGTTTTAGTCAGTACAAGTCTGACACTCCCTTCCGCTATGCCCGGAGCGGGAGAAGTCATTTGATGATTTCCCATCCGTAAAAAAAAAAAAAGGTGGGACCACTGTCTTACTTTTTTGGTATGTGTATCTGCCTAAGTCGAAAATGTTACTCCGTGTATCATCATTCTCCTGCCCTTATCCCAACTTATTTGGGGTCGGCGCAGCATGACTTCTTCTTCCATACTTCTCTATTTCTCGTCATTGCAGCATTCACCTCCTTTCTAGCTATATATCATCTTTCACACATTCCATCCATCGTTTCATTGGTCTTCCTCTTCTCTTTTATCCATTTATATCCATACTCAACATTTTCCTTACTACATTTTCCTCATTCCTCCGCATCACGTCCGTACCACGATAACCGATTACCTCACAACTTTTCAGTCACCGGCGCGACTTACAGACTTCTTCTTATGTACTAATTCCTTATTTTATCCATTCGCGATACACAACACATCCCCCTTAGAAATTTAATCTCAGCCACATGCAAATTCATCCCTTTTGTGGCCCAACATTCTAATCCATACAAGAAAGCAGGTCTAACCATGGTTTTAAAAATCTTCCCCGTGAGTTAAAGAGGAATGCGGGAGTCGCATATTGTTTCCATGACCTGCCGCCATTTCATCCATCATGTTACCCTTTGTAAATAGAGACAAAATAAAACCGAACGAGATCAAAAATGCGAAAATCATTTTCGAGCTTATTTCCTGGAGCACCCTCTGAAATAAATCCTGCCACCGCGGGCGTCCATTCATGCTGTTTACTTCAAATATCATACCTAATGGCCAGGATATTAGAATTCTTCTTTATCGTGTGGTTAGTGCCTAACACGGTGTCAGAGTTTTTATGCCGCCCATGGGCCTCTGACTTGGCTTTTCATGCCGTCAAGAAATATCTCTCAGACATGCTGGTTTCCTCACGATGTTTTCCTTCACCGAAGCTTAAGTGATAATTATACAATACGCACATGAATCCGAAAAATCAGAGGTGCGTGCCTTGTGTTCAAACTCGAGACCTTAAGATATTATAATAGAAAGATATTAGAAGGAATATCGTTCGATGAAGAACGTTTCCACATTTGTATCCCTATGTAAAATGAACCTTCACAATTAGCCTAGGCTCTGGAAGAGGTACCAGTCAATAAAAGGAAACGAACCTGGTGACTTTATCCCGCTCCTAAGGAAAAGTTAAACCAGGTTTTTTTTTTAACTCAAATTGATTCCTAGTTAAATTATAAAACCACTTACATGAGGAATATTATTGAATAAAAAATAATATTTTTTTCTTTACAGAAAGGCCTTCGGATAACGACAATGAAATTGGAAATGCAAGAGAGCACTGATATCCTTGAATGGCAGTTAGGTACCTACTATAATTAACTACCTAGGGAGGTAAATTTGAGCCCATTACTATCAATATAATAAAGTTATTATCTTTTTATATCTGGTGGCAAGTCTACCATCATAAAAGTTTAACATTCTACGTTCCAACATACGTTACACAAAATAAGGTTTTTGAAGAAACTATCGCAGTCGCTCTTCGAGCGCGATTTCGACATTGGTGCGATAAAGACAACCACATATCCGAAAAGTAAAAAGTCATAATTCGAGGTTTGGCTCTCGACCAATTTAAAAGATATTTCATAAACCGGCCCGTTCCAGATTGGGAGCCAAACGTCGGAAATGCTCCACAAAGTTCCACCGACTGTTGAGGACGAGTCCCAGGTACTTCAACGTCGACTCGACGCCGATGGGAACCCCTTCTACCGTCAGTAGGGATCCCGACGGTGGCGCATTCCGAGGCCCATGAAAACACATAGCCGAATCCTCTCCACGACTATTGCAACCTCGCGTGTCATGACTTCGGCCGCCGCCTCGTGCGACCTCCCTAGTGCCAGCACCAGCGTATCATCAGTGCAGCAAACTACGCTGACGCCGCTAGGGAGGTCGGCGCGCAGCACCCAGATGACCCATGTTCCACAAGGGCGGCCTCAGAACCGATCCCTGTGGAACAACGGACGGCATCCCTCCGGTTCCATTCACAGCTACGACTAGGGTAGATGACGACCCTATCCGTCTGATAATCCCCGACCACACGATGAAGGTAGGTCGGCACCCGGTGAAACCGGTATGCCTACCTAATGCAAGAAGACGACAAGACGACCCCACCCCGGGAAACTGCATCCCCAGTCGTGAGGTTTCTCATGCGCATGATGGCGTCCACCGACGAGCGCACCTTGCGGGAACAAAACTGGTGTTCCGAAAGGTCCGACCCCATCCCCACAAGATGCCCGGCGAGGCGGTTTGCAATGACTCTCTCAAAGAGCTTGCCTACCTCGTTGAGTAGCACGACGGGCCGGATAGTCCGCAGGGCGCCATTTTTAGCCATAAGCCTGCGTACCGCCGCTCTCAGGTCTACCGCTGTCACGTCCGGAACGTCGTCGTCGTCATTTGAGTGGTCCGCTTCTGGCACCGCAAGCGGTGGAGCCATAGGCGGCGGAGGATGTTCCCCTCGCGAAGAGAACAGAGCGCTCACCACGTTCTCCACAAGCTGAGGCCGGAGACTGTGCATCATCATCGGAGGGGGTCAGGTGCGGAGTTTGTTCCGCACCATCTTGTAAGGGCGCCCCCACGGATCTCCGTTGAAAGTCTCCAGTATCTCCTCGCTGGCCAGATCCTTGGCCCGCAGGATAGCCTCTCGCAACCACCAATACACCTGACGCCGGGAGCTTCCTGGCCGAACTTTGGTATTGCCACGTCACATACCTATCTCGGACATAGCCTCCTGGAACCACCCCGCCTCGCTGGTGATGTGCACAATCGAGGCTAGAAATGTCAGTATTCGCGCTTTTTATCACTTATTTATTTCGAGATTGAGACATTCCTACCTTTCCGCTATAGCAACAAATACTAAAAACAGAATAAAATAAATATTTAAGCTCCCATACAACAAACGTGATTTTTTGCGGCCTTTTTGCTCGATATTCATAACGGCGATAGGTAGACGCTTGAAATTTTCACAGAATATTTAGTTGTATAATCACAAAAGAAAAATATTTAGTCCCCAACGTGCCGGGGCTGCGGGACTGTTCGAAAGAGATACCGCGGCCCTGGATCACAAAGGGCAAGGAAGGAACATGGATGGGTTTTAGTCAGTACAAGTCTGACACTCCCTTCCGCTCTGCCCAGACCCTTCGTGTGCGACGTCCGACTCGCACTTGGCCAGTTTTATTTTTTCATCTCACAAAAATGTCTTATCTGTATATAGAAAAATCTCGTGTCACGAGGTTTGTGGTCGCACTCCCCCGAAACGGCTCAACCGATTTTCATGTATGAGAATAGGTCGTAAACGATCGTAAAGTATAATTCACACCGTAGTTTATAGAGCAGAATAACGTTTGCGGGGTCAGCTAGAACTTTTAATAATAGAATACAGTTTCATTATATGAATTTTAAATAAATTGTAAAATTAGTGTAACGCCGCACGGTGGGCTGAAAATCGGCTTTCATAGACTTAGGGATTTCAATTTGCAAGTGCTTGTTTTTATGCCGGATATCGCTTCTATTAGTCATTACTATGTACAAAAATGACACCCGAGTTAATTCTACCCAAAAACGAAGGAAATATAATTTTTTTACGAAAAATTTGTATGAAGCTAGTATGAAAAATCGAATTATCTCCTAAACGGCATGTTTAACCGTAATATCCTTGGAGATGGTCTTAGTGCTAATTATTTATGATTTTTTGGTTGGCGATTGGACGAAAAATTTAATGCCGTTTTTTTTTTAAAAATCGTCAAAATATTTTTATTTATTTTTACATGTAAAACGATCCCTTTTAGTGTCTAAGTTAAAAAGTTCGATATGTTATTAACCCAAATATTAAGAACACACGAAACAAGAAAAATAAAATAAAAAAATTGCTGTTTTTGACACATTTATATTAATTTAAATAAAAAAAGATTTATATTGAAGTAACATATGAAGTTATATTTTATACAAAATAAGTTAATTTAAGGAATTAATACTAAGCATTCGTAAAATAAAGTAAAATAAATAAAAAAAATAAAACATATCATTAAATATTACAAAAAAACCCAAACACACTCAAATACAAATTCACAAATATGTACATATATATCTTTTTTACAAATTTTCCTTATCACTCTCGTTGTCAGACTCCAATTCTGAGTCAGCATCCAGATTGGATATATCCAAAAATTCGAACTCAGTTTCCTGAAATTGAATTAAGTCGAGAGTTTCAGCAAAAAAGCTCTGCTTTTTCTTGGCATCTAACTTAGGCCTTTGTGCACTTAGCAAAGGGTCCGAAGAAACAACAAGCATATTTAAAATCTCGAAACAAAGATTTTAGGAGGTTTCGAGAACATCATTCGCGGAAAAGAAGCAGGCAGGATTCCAATCAAGACATTTTAAATATGCTTGTTGTTTCTTCGGACCCTTTGCTAAGTGCACAAAGGCCTAAGTTAGATGCCAAGAAAAAGCAGAGCTTTTTTGCTGAAACTCTCGACTTAATTCAATTTCAGGAAACTGAGTTCGAATTTTTGGATATATCCAATCTGGATGCTGACTCAGAATTGGAGTCTGACAACGAGAGTGATAAGGAAAATTTGTAAAAAAGATTTATATGTACATATTTGTAAATTTGTATTTGAGTGTGTTTGGGTTTTTTTGTAATATTTAATGATATGTTTTATTTTTTTTATTTATTTTACTTTATTTTACGAATGCTTAGTATTAATTCCTTAAATTAACTTATTTTGTATAAAATATAACTTCATATGTTACTTCAATATAAATCTTTTTTTATTTAAATTAATATAAATGTGTCAAAAACAGCAATTTTTTTATTTTATTTTTCTTGTTTCGTGTGTTCTTAATATTTGGGTTAATAACATATCGAACTTTTTAACTTAGACACTAAAAGGGATCGTTTTACATGTAAAAATAAATAAAAATATTTTGACGATTTTTTAAAAAAAAACGGCATTAAATTTTTCGTCCAATCGCCAACCAAAAAATCATAAATAATTAGCACTATGACCATCTCCAAGGATATTACGGTTAAACATGCCGTTTAGGAGATAATTCGATTTTTCATACTAGTTTCATACAAATTTTTCGTAAAAAAATTATATTTCCTTCGTTTTTGGGTAGAATTAACTCGGGTGTCATTTTTGTACATAGTAATGACTAATAGAAGCGATATCCGGCATAAAAACAAGCACTTGCAAATTGAAATCCCTAAGTCTATGAAAGCCGATTTTCAGCCCACCGTGCGCCGAAATGTAAGGGGGCTCTTAATGAAATTGTTAAGAACCAGTTTAGATGGTTACGGGTTACCGTTTCAGTGAGTCAACAGATCGTAGCGACCACTTGATAGCTCCATACAATATACACGTATACGTATATTTGGAACAGAATATTGTAATATTTTTTATATTCTATTTATTATAAATTGAGTTACTTTTAATATTTTGTTTATTATCTATATATTTTTTATATAAACAATAATGTCAAACTGTATAGGTCACATCTTAGGATTCCTTATTCTGAGTCACATCTATACAGTTTGAAATTAGCATGTGTCAATTTAGTCTCTAGGATTAAAAAACACATTTTAGTTTTAAAAAATGTGAGTGGAAAGCTTCATGGAAATAATAAGTACCAAGTCTTTTGGTAGAAATGAGAACCATTGCATCAAACTTCACGGTAACTTTTTCTATGGACTAATTAAGAAATTTTGATCAATTATGTCGTTAATTCAAATTAAGATACTATTTACTATTTGCAAAATCTTTTAAGATCTCAGAGAGCATAATTATATTTCTCCCTTTCAGTATCGATTTTATTAATGTTGGTACTTTATTTTATTTACGTATGGTATCCCTTCGAAGATTTATGTCAACATTGTCAACGTCGCGGTGGTATTTTATTATTTACGGGATTCTCTAAAAGTTATTAGAAAATATATGTTAACTGTAATGATTTATTATAATTAAGTGTTGTACTTAGAAATATGAATACTTCTGTAGAAGGTATTATCGTAAACAACTGTCAATACGCCCCGATTTACTTGATACAAGATCCTGGCGCCACTCAGGTAATAACTGTTATGATTGTTATTACTGTAATGATATTTCAAATTATGTTCAGTAACATCGATTTTTATGTTCCCAGGGCAATACTTACGTCCTAGCTTCAAGTAATGTAGAGCCACCCAAACCTGTTAGTAATAACCTGAAAACATTTTACGAAAACAGTGGAAATATTGAAAATGGATTAATAAACGCAGATACCGGTATCAGACCCAATGTGATCAAAAAGAAAGAAAGCGTTTTGATCAGAAATAATTTGAAATTGGCAAGCTTTTTGTTGCCGAAACATGATAATGTAAATAAACAATATGTAGTTGATAACATTGTTTTGAAACCTACCATCACGACTACTGCAAGCACACCAGTACCAGTAAACCATCATCCAGTGAACACAGTACCAAAAATAGATATTGATAGAAAAATAGTAAAACTCAAGGAGGTTCCGATAATCAATAGACATCGACCTGAGAAAGTTCTGCCAAAGATTAAACCAAAAGAGAAGTAAGTTTATTGTAGATTGCCATCATTACATTTTCAGATTAGGCATTTGTTTAAGACAGTGAGCACAACAATGTTTATCACCATCATCATATCCAAAGTGTTATGAATACTTACAGTGTTTTTATTCATAAGATATGATATGGCATGTTTATTAGTTGATAGTAGTGTGCATCCCCTGGGTGATGCTTATACACATGGTGTAAACGGTAAAGGACCTTTATATGCCTTGTCGTAAAAGTCTGTCTGTTTAGGTATAGAGTAGGTGTAACATTGTATTTAATAATGTAATAGAATTGTTTGCACTCTTGACTTACTTGAATATGACCAACAAAGAAAAGACCACCCAATTTGCCTTGTTGGTAGTACAATGTGATTTTATATTTATAAACAGGATGTGCAATTGAGCAGCCACACCCTCTAATTTACATAACATAATAATAATTTTATAATTTTTTTCCTCATTAATAATTTTATAACATTTTTTTTCAGCACACCCAGCCCCACACCATCCAAACACACATCAGTGCAATTAATAAAGTTAGGAGAAACTTATCATAGGTAAATAATATGGTTTTTATATACTTTCATAATTAGTTCCTAGCACTGATGGCCGTTCTTGTTGAGAGACAGAGTGTATTATATTTTTGTGTTGTAAGTTAGGTGAGTACCGTGCAGTCAAGCTAGTCTATTTTTTGTTTTGTGTTAAATAATGCTGAACATACAAACAGACTGGCTTGTTCGTCTAGATTCCCAGATCAGACAGTGTTATTGGGTTTTCCCATCAAGAATTACTCAGTAATAGCCATGGAGTCTGGATCTGTGCCCAGTTGCTGTCAATAGGCTTGCCCTTTATTACATGGGACTTAAACATGACTTGCGAAATGTAGGTGTAATATCAATTATATTATTTCCTACCCTTTGGGGATTGCAGGCGTGGTGTTATGTATGTGTACTTAAAATATCACAATATCTCTGTCATCTTTAAATAAATGTGGAAATGTTTATTTAAAGATGACGGAGATATTGCATTGACTTATACTGTTATACACTTCTCTAAAATATGGTGTATTAAAGTAACTTTATCCTATAACTATTCATATCAGTATTAATATTCGATGCCATTAAAATACAAAGTAGTAAAACAAGAGACCTACCATTTGTGATGGTCCTTCATCACAGATAGTATGAGTGCTTAAAAGTGCTGACTCATGCTTTACCATATCTTTCAATAATTGTTTATTCTATGATAAGATTATATTAATCCTGTGTCATTCCCTTTTCCAGTTTAAATCACTTGAGCGATGAACAGATTAAGATGGTAAATCAGGCATTGAAAATGTTCAGTGATCCTGACAAATCAACACCGGAGCCTACATATGATCCAATCACAAACACTAAATATATTTATAAGTAAGTTCTTCTGCCAACTTTCGAAGTGCAAACTTGGTATTCTAATAATTAGTATTTATTCTTTATTTATGAGTAGTTTCTTCCTCCACTTCCAGGGCGGGTATTTCAGGGGACTTCCTCGTAATTTCGGCCAAATTATTGAAAGTGGCTAGACTATTTTTTTTAAATATTCAGACTATTCTTTTACATTATGCCCTAAAATATTTTAATTCAAAACACATCAATTAATTCGGTTTATTATTTCAGGGTTGTCTCACCAAAAGATTTGACAGTTGTTGCTAAAAAGAATCGAAAGAGTCATACTAAAATTCCCAAGAAATTTGAAGAAAAAGTTGTTAAGCACGTCAGTTCAGAAAAACTTGTGAAGCACTTAATTTCAGAAAAAGTCGTTAAACACGTAATTCCAGAAAAAATCGTAAAGCACGTTATTCCAGAAAAAATCGTTAAGCCTGTCGTAACTGAAAAAATTGTGAAGCCCGTATTAACGGAAAAAGTCGTGAAACCTGTCATACCTAAAGAAAATTCCATTCCAAAGGAGGATAGTGAAGAAGAGTATGAGCCTGAGCCACCTGCTGAGGTATTTCATGAATTCATATTTTCTAACCCGTAGCCTGTCCTTTAACCACATGGTTCAGGGTGTTAGTTTAGCATTTGTGTCTGCTTCACGGACAATTAAAGTATAAAGAGGGCTATCACATTTTTTCTTGTATTTGAGCGTTTTACTCGGTTTTTGATGTGTGATTATGGTTTATATATGGCCACAAAATTAAAAAAAATATGTCCTAGAAAGTGTGATTATTTTTCTCGGGAATTTTTTAAACAAATATTTCAATTTGTTTACGTACATGAGTAAAAACCTTGTCTCTGCAAAGGATGTTTGATAAAATCCTACTTTTGGGCATCTTTGATGCGTTGTTACATAAAAGATATAATAATATTATATTATATACAAATGTCCATGGTACAATTGAGTGGTGTACTTTGGAATGCTTTATTCAATTTTTTATGTTTCATACAGAAATACACCAAAAAAAAATCCGTAAAACAGAAAGATACTGACCATTTTTCGTCCGAAATGATATTTTTTATCTGTGAAGATTTAATCCAAATTCAAAGAAAAAATATTTAATAAGGTTACTATCTTACCTTGCTTGAAAAAAATAATTAGACCATTTAAAAGTAAACTATTATTTTATGCAATGCTAAAAATCAATATAAATCTCGGAACGGGCGGTCCGTAGCTTGTTTGGTCATTTTGGTTTGTTCCTGGAATCCGAGGCATAGCTGTTTGCATGTGTGCGTAGTATACCTAGCTATCAAGCTAGATGCACACTTGCGCATCCACTGCCGCATTTACCTAAACAGAATTCTTTAATTTTGTGATAGCCCTCTTAAGAATACATTGACACAAACTTGAGACTATTTTCAAAGGGGAAACCGACCTTCATACTAATATGATTTAGGAAAAACCAAAATTTTATCAGCCTAGGGTAATTTAGGAACAACTAATAACTATTATGCCTGCCTAGCTGTAAGTTTTCCGAAAATAATAAAATAAATTAAATAAGTGCTGCCATTTATTTCAGACGAAGGTCACAAGGAGTGGCCGAAAAGTAAAATTACCAAAACAAATATTACCAGAGGGATCACTACAAAAGACAAAGAAGAAAAGTGGAACCATTATCTCTTGCTTCCAATGTGCTGCTGTAAGAATAACAATATGTTTTGACTTCGAAATCTATCATAATACCGTTGAAGTCAGTAATTAATCGTAAAATCTCTTTCCAGGACTTCGGCAGTTTGTACCGCCTACAAAAACATTATGAAAACCACCCCACACATATACCTGCAAAAATCCATTCCAATTTATTCCATTGCTTACTAGCGATTATCAAGAGCGGTTCAGATGGAAATAAAACCAATATATTTATACAGCAGTTAGAACAACTAATTGTTAAACTGAAGTCCTTATTGCCTTGTTTATTGAAGAAGGTAGATGGAACCGATGGTCAACCTTGCACAATCAATGAAGACATTGGCAGGTAAAGAATTCTCATTTATTTGTTACTTGCTTTTGTATATAAATCCTTTCCAAGACTTCCAATATGCATATTTTTATGATTTCCAGACTTTTCGGCATGAATCCTGGCAAGTACAACATTGATGTGGAAGCTTTAAATTGCGTCAAAGATAAAAATGGATACTGTGTCCACAATCCTCCAAAAATCAATCCAATTATAAGAGACCAAAATAAACCTTCCCTACATTTACTGAAGCATGAAGTACCAAGTCCTGATAACGAAACAGAAAACTGTGCAAGAATAAATTCTGTGGCAAAATGGCCGACTGTCAGTAAAAGAATCTGGAAGCTCAAACAGAAAACACACGAACAAAGTGCAAAGAAGATGAGACTGAAATCTGAGAGTGATACCCTCATTGAACTGGGAACTGAGGACTTCTTATTTCCTAAAGAAGAGAACGCTGTGAATAATAATAATACTGCAAGTATTATTTCCGAAAATAATATGAATACAGCAGATATGATTCCTAAAGTTGATGTAGCAAAAATGTTGGAAGATGCACAAGACTGCGACATTAACTGCGAACCGGAGCCTGAGCAACAAACTCATAGCATCATGATGGACGAGCTTACCCAGCCAAAAAATAATTACGTGCAATTCCACAGTGCTCACTTCGACATAAGATCATCGCCAATAAAGCCGTCATCAACAGTTTTTCGTAAATTTCAGATAAACCCTAGCAAAATGAGCAATTATGATGTACAAGTCATTCGTTCGTTAGAGATGGTTAATAATAAGGCTCACGACAAACGTCTTTTACCAAACTCTGATAGAAATGTACAAGTTTCTTTGTCAAATTCTGAAAGCAATTTAAACTCGCAAAACTTGGAAAACAGGCTACATGTCAGCTTGCCAAATACAGATACAAGACATCATGTCGCTATTCCCACCTCGAATAATGGTTCACATGTCAGTGTATCAGACAGTTTACTTGGCACATTAACAAATTCGGATAGTCAACAACATGTTACCTTATCACATTCGCACAAAAATGGGTTACATTCTCACACTCACATACACACATCCTTGGCAAATTCAGATAACAGGCTACATGTAACAATGCCAACGTCTGAAAACAGGCTTCACATGAATATGCTAAATTCAAATAACAATCTACATGTTGGAAAACCTAATTCAAATAATGATTTACTTGATGATATGCCGAATCTAGATGACAGCCTGCATGATACTATTCCAAACTCAAATAATAATTTACATATTACCATGAGCAACACTGATAGCAGGCTACATAGCGATGATGGCTTACATGTAGCAATGCCAAATAATAATGGATTACACTTGACATTACCAAGCTCTGATGAAAATTTACGATTGATAATTCCGACGTCAGAGAACACTTTAGATGTAAATATTTCAAACCCTGATAGCTTACATGACCTGTTCAAAAACGATGTAGACTTATGTAAAGACTCGGATGTGATAGACCCTGATCTTAAAGACTGGATTATTAGTACAAGTGAAAAATCAGAGGACGGTTTCACAAAGTCTAGCAGTTTGATTGCGCCATCGTTATTACATGTCAGAGATAATATGGACAAATCATTAGATTCACACAAAAATGTAAACCATTGTGATGATATGCCGTCGTTGGACGACTCATCCGACAATCGCCTTCTATCAAGTCAGGGCGAATCAGTATTAAACTTTTTAGATACATTAGGCAATGACTTATACCCTGAGACTGAGATTAGAAGTAATGGTGTGGACTTCCAATTGGATCTGTTCGCATTTCATCATTCATAGTTTAGTAGTACTAAGAACAAAATTAATATTAAGGACTTATTAGAAAATTATATTTAAGTATATTTTTAGAAAAATAATAGATTTGTACTTACAGTCATATGGTTTTATTTATCTTATTATTTACAATAACATGGTGTTTAGATAATCATGAGATTAGATAAAAATGCAATTATGATGACAAAAATTTTAATTTGGTCATCATGTGAATTCTCACAAATCAACTAGAAACTATGTATAAAAAAATATTTTGTTTGTATTTTGAAATTTTCACATAAAATGAACTGCTGGTTTAATTGATTTGGTTTGTATAAATAAAATTATATAAAAAAAAAACAATATTTTTCTCCCCTTTTTGAATATTGTTAGTTTCTTGTTTGGCTACTATGTCACCCTTTGACCATTATTATGTAAATATAATGTATTTAGAAGGTGAAATATTGAAGAAAATAGTAGTGTTTGCTATATATTTAACACTCTCACCACCATGCGGTCCGCCAGCGGGTCGTAAGCGCTAAAATCTATCAAAAATATCGTTAATATTTTAAATTCAATCGAAACGCGCCCTACAAAGGTTACATGAAAATGCGAGATCGTAGCGGACAGCACGGCCTGCCAATAAAAACAATCGGTGAACCCGCCGGCCGCCTGTACGGCCTTCTGCAATCTTTAGAACATTTTCACTGTGTCTTGTGAGGATAGGTCAAGACGCGTCCGCCGGTGGCCCGCGTGGCTTGCTGGAATTGTAAATTCTTATAATATTAGTGCCGCTGAGAGTGTTAATTGCTGACAGTAACAAAAAACATATCTCTAAATTAAAATATTAATATCTACAACTTAATCTAAGCTTGCAACACTGGTCTCTCATTCTTTCCTTCCAAGTTCTGGTTGGTCAAAGCGTAGCCTGTTCCACCTCTTTGCACCATGATGATGTCTTTCTCTCTGAGCTTGTCGCCAGTAAGTGGATGCAACCAATCCTTCTTTATGATCTTTTCAACACATTCCATGGTAACTACATGGCCAGTTGTCCTGTGAAATGACAATGTTATGAATTGACACAAAAAATTGATTAGAGAGATGCATGATAGTGATGGACATGCATGTAGCATGGCAGTGACGAATTTGAGAAGCATCAACACAAAAATGTTTACTTTCAGAAATGGATTTGTCAAATACAGCCACAAACTACTAAATTCATCAATCTTAAATCTTGCACTGCATGCACTTGACAATCTTATGACTGCACTGAATTTTGGGCTAAACATATTTAATAAAAATTTGCCATCAACACTAAGAAGATCAATCTTACAATATATGAATGACCTGTTGGTCTAGTGGTTAGTGACCCTGACTGCTAGGACGGAGGTTGTGGGTTCGATTCCCACACAGGACAAATCTTTGAGCGATGAGTACGATTATTTGTTCTGTTTCTGGGTGTGTAATTTATTGACAAAGAAACTTGTCTGGTTCCCATAGTACAGGCTCTGCCTAGTTTGGGATCAGATGGCAGTGTGTTGGTTGTCCCAAGATATTATTATTCCGTTTATTCATTTATATATACATATATAGCCCACCGGTATCGGGAATAGGGTCCAAGCTACCGGCGGTCAGGGCTCCAGAGAGAAGAACCTCCTAACAATACGAGCCGTGTCCAGGAGTACCGCTTTCTGAATCAAGCCGTTGATCCAGCTGCCTAACGAGAGCCTCCTCAGGTGTTGGTCGAGGCTTTTGGCAATTAAGCCATGGGCTGATACGACTACCGGCACAATGATCGCTGAGTTCACATCCCACATGTCGACAACCTCGCGAGCTAAGTCAAGATACTTGATTTGTTTATCTTTCTCGGCTTTCACGAGGTTCTCATCATGCGGGACCGTAATGTCAACAATCATTGCGCGACGCTCTGATCGATCCACCACCACTATATCAGGCTTATTGGCTACAATAGTCCTGTCAGTGATGATGGATCGATCCCAGTACAGTGTGATATTGCCATTATCGAGAACTGGATCGGGCACATACCTATAGTACGGCACTTCCGATTCCACAAGGCTGTATTTTAGAGCAAGTTGCTGATGCATAATCCTGGCTACAAGGTTGTGTCTATGCAAGTACTCTCCGTTAGCCAGACGAGAACACCCGGAGATAATGTGACGGATTGATTCGCCTGGACGGTGGCATGCCCGACATATGTCAACCGTGCCGTCCTTCACAATAAATCTCCGGTAGTTATTTGTCATCATAACTTCATCCATAATTGTACAGACAAAACCTTCGGTTTCTCCAAAGAGGTCCCCGGATCGTAGCCAGGCTACGGGCGCTGATAGGTCTACATCGGGCCCATGCAGGGCCCGGAAAAAGCGTCCGTGAAGCTCCTTACTCTGCCATACTTCCCTGCGGTCGTTAGTGTCAAGTACTATAGGTTTGCGCCAGTTCTCTTTAGCCAAGGAGAGCGGGGTGAGGCCCTTGTCCACCGCGACCACATCTCGATGCATCCCCACGTCGGCTTCTAGGAAATATTCCCTGAGACTGCATATCTCGCGATTGTGAAGAGTCTTAGCATTTAAAAAGCCTACACCCACACTTCCGCGGGATATACAGTCTCATAACCGAAGAACGTGGGTGATGCATTCGAAATGCCGTCAACAATTTGCGGACCTTCACATCCAAGGCGTCTAATTCTGTTTGAGTCCATTTGAGTATGCCAAAAGAGTACATCAAAACCGGCATGACCCAACCGTTGAAGGCACCTTATTTCCGCCTGACAAAAGACTATTAGCAACATTGATGCCCAGCGCTTCTGACATACCCAAATACTTATAGGTTTCGGTTGCTGAGAGGGATCTAAGATTTATGGAATCCGTGAGCTTGGTTCCCACAGATTCCACAATCTCCCCTCGCTTTACATGCATGACTGCACATTTGTCCACACCAAATTCCATCCTGATGGCACGACTGAAGTTTCAGTTACCTTCAGTAGCACCATCAGTTGCAAATCATTGGGGGCAAAGAGTTTCAGGTCATCCATGTAAAGGAGGTGAGATATAACTTGACCACCTCTCTTCAACCGATAGCCTAGCCCTGAATCCTCCAGCAGTGTGTTTAGAGGATTCAAGGCCAAGCAGAACCAAAGCGGACTCAAACTATCGCCCTGAAATATTCCTCGCTCTATATTTATCGGTTCGCTATTCCTCTGGATTTGCCGACATCCTGGATAGCGAAGAACTGTCCTCCATTGCCCCATACATGATATCAGGAAGGTGCGCAGAGTTGCATCAACTTTATACAACTCTAGCACCCTCATGAGCCATGTATGTGGCACTGAGTCATAGGCCTTCTTATAGTCTATCCAACATGTCGACAGATCCTTTCGTGAATGGCGAACCTGTTCACTAATGGCCATATCAATGAGGAGTAGCTCCTTAGTACCGCGGGACCCGTTCCTACATCCATTTTGAGAAGCAGACATAACAGAATTTTCGTTATTATTATTATAGACAGACAAGCTCATACAGATACATAATATTTAAATGTGTATCACCTGATAACAGCACAAGGTACAGCATTGCTCAATATGTCGTGAGTGACTGGACACATGTATCTGTTCTCTTTAGCTATCAAGGACTTCTTATCATCTGGGTCATTCACAAGCGTCCATTTCACTTCAATTAAGTCCTTCATTTTCAAGGGCTTTTCACTAATTGGGCAGTATACAGTAGGATCTGGCTTTTCCATTTTAGAAATTTTAGCATCAGGCAGCATAGAAGGCACCCAGAAACTTGGCAACTCCTTTGCTTTCCCATTTGCAAGATTTGATATTGATGATGATGTAGATGGTCCGCCATCTGCTTGCTTGTTGCTTGAGATATTCTTTTCCCTGTTCATGAATTTAATCAGGTTCGCTTCTTTCTCAGCTGCAGCCAACTCGGCCAATTCTGAGTCCTCTTTCTTCAACTGCTTCTCATACTTCTTCATCTTACGTGTGTATTCATTCTTCTTAGTGATTATGTATTCTAATATAGCTTCTTTATCGAACAAGTATCCTTCTTTAGTGATCACAGGGTTCCTACAAGGCTGTAAAGTTAGACTACAGCAATCGAAGCTCTTCACAGAATCCTTCCCAAGCCTTTCGTTTTGAGTTCCGTATCCAGAAGCGGCAGCATCTTTTTTCTTTTCATGGTACGTGTATACAGCACCAGCTGTGCAATTTCTTGCATGTCGAGTCATTGCTAGGTCACAATGCTTGGTAGTTCGAAGAAAATATTTTGACTCAACAAAACAACTAGGAATTACTGACAAAATAATGTCAATGTCAGATTGTCATCAATCACATCTCAGTCAAAAATTGATGAATGAATGATTAAAACCGGAAAACGATTTCAGTTACGGATGGGCATCAAAAAAAAAGTTTATTTCTGAAAAATGAACCATAGAGATAAAGAGGTTTGTACTTGAGTTCTTTAGTCGAATATTTTATTGATCTTTTTTCATGATAACGGCAACCCTGTTCTTTAAACTGCCATAACGGGGAAATAAATTATCAGACAGCAAAAGAAAAAAAAACAAACGTCAACTCAACGAACGTCTACGTCTTGTTTACATTTTATTTCCGTAGTTTCACGAGTTTCTCTTTCGCGATAGGTGTATTTTTGAGGGCAGTTCGATATAATATTAACATACGATAAAACTTATCTGTGATTACAGCAATCTAATCTCTTAGATTTAACTATAATTCACTCGCAGTGATAAAGTTTTTGAGTGTGTCGACCTAATTCGTTATAACATATTGGACACATCGTTTGGTGTGTAATAAATTAGTTGTTTTGTAGTGATTATTTTAAGTGAATAATGAACTTATCGTTCGCGGGTTGTGGTTTCCTTGGTATCTACCATGTCGGTGTTGCAGTGTGTTTTAAAAAGTATGCTCCTCATCTGTTGTTAGGCAAAATTTCTGGCGCCTCTTTTGGCGCACTATCAGCTTGCTGCCTGCTCTGTGACCTACCTATTGGTAATTATGCTTTTATAATTATAACTGTAATAATTCTAATTGAAACTCATATTAATAGTTTTTAAAAAGTGCAATTTTATTTATTTTGTTTTGTTATAAACTTCAGTATTCAACAAAAATCAGTCAGTTAAAAATAATACATATTATTTACTAAAAGAACACAGTCTTTGTCAAGCAATGAAGTAAATTTTATTTAATCTATGTAAATTAGTTCTGTACAATCAACAAAGTAGGTATTGAAATTAGTCATCATTTTAATTATTGTAAATGAAGAAGATGAGACAAGGCCACAAAGCTAACTTGAAATGTAATACACTTTGTTTACATTATACATCTTACATGGTAGGGAAACATAGAATTACATCTCACACAATTACCAACTTTATTCCTATGACACTAAGTTTAATTTAGAAAGACATACCCCTGTGAAAATGGCTTAGAATGATTTTCGCTGAAAAGGAAATTGAACTGTGTGTTGAATGGAAATTGCATTCTTTATACCAAAGCGCAATTTTGTGTTATACATTTTAAATTACAAATGCACATAACTAGCTACACATTCTCATGCTTCTTGGTGTCAATATTGACTGTTGGGTAATTAGCAGGCCTATGTCCAGCAGTGGATGTTTTTCGGCTGGAATTATGAATTAGCATGCAATATTTTTGTTATCATATTGATGAGTAATTAAATTGATAAAGTACTTTCTTTTGCTATGCACACATTTTAACCGATGCAAAAAGAGATAAAAATCTCATACAAACATTTATTAACATTTATTTCATGCAATTTATTGTACACCAGAAAGAAAATACCTAGTAGAACTCAACTTCATATTTGAATGATTTTGAGAAATGAAATTAATTATAAGTTTACTATTTTCTGAAGAATTATCAATAAATAAGTCTCATAGATTTTGGTGTAAATGAGCTAGCTAATATAAACACCCAAGTAGTTTTAGAAAATTAATGACAAGCTTCAGGAAGATGCCATTCTAACTATGGAATTGTGCTAGAATATTGAGTTCTATTATTGTTCAGCTATTTTGATCTGGAATAATCAAACTGTATTTTTAATTATGTGTAAAAAGGGTAAGCCTGAAACAAAAAAGGCGGCAAATAGAACTTACAGCAACTTGAAATTTTAAAAGTGGCTAATTTATTTCATGGCCTTTTTATTATATGAATTCACAAAAATATATAAAAATTGGGTTTCCTACATGAGTTACAAATATTTTTTATACAGAAAGTTATCCATAAAATAAACTTCAAATGAGTGTACTGTAAAGTTAGCCCTTTTCACTTTCTATAGTTTACCTAGGGACAGACGGAATGGCCAATCAGTGAACTCAAGTCCTGGCTGCCTAACTGCCATAACACCCTATACATTTTGCATTCATGTTCCCCAGATCCTCAATGTTCTTATTATACACCAACAATAATAATTCAGCTGATGTCCTATAATCGTAGGTTGTTGACATATGCTGATAATTACTTCACCTAATTAGCCTCAGATTTGCTGATAATACAATATTAGTTTCGTTGTTTCCATGCGCGAAAGAGATTGCCAAACTTCTGGATCTTAAAAATCCCCAGCTGGGTAAAAAGAAACGTGCAACAAGGTTTTACCCTCGCATTATTTCGTGCCAAAGCAAGACACGCATACATTTGTCGTATCAGCGCGAGATCATGCGACGACAGGATTTTGTCGTACTGCAAATATTAGGCTGGTTGTTGTCCCTAATTCTATTTTCTCTTTCTACTAGGTGAGATCACAACAGATGTATTAAGGGTAGTGAGCGAGGCGAGGGCTGGCTCCCTCGGGCCGTTCAGCCCTTCCTTCAACATTCAAAATGTCCTCCTCGAGGGTATGCAGAAGTACCTGCCACATGACGTGCACAAAATCGTCAGTGGCAAGCTCCACATTTCCCTGACGAGAGTCTACGACGGGAAAAACGTCATTGTCTCTGAATTCCCCACGAGAGAAGACCTATTACAGGTGAGCATTAGTACCTAATTTATTCCTCTTTTAATCGTTTGGAAATGCGTAAACACTTTCCATCCACCTAAGTACTTCTAGTTTTCCTCGTGCTAAATAGTGCGCAAAATTTGTTTTCTTGCTCGGTATCACAGCTACGACGAAATCACGTTAGCATCAACTTACTTCCTAAATAACATTTTATGACGTGCGATTTCTTCACGCAAAAATCTGCATTTATCCGAATGTATGACATACATTATACAGTAATCACTTGGATAATAATACTTGAACGTCATCTTACATAACTTTCACAACGAACGTGCTTCGCATTTTCGCAATCAGGCATAATTTGATTTAAATTAACCTAGCGGTTCTTGGTTAAGATTTAACTCAAGCTCATCTTGTAAGAAGTATTAGTTTTTTTTTGGCAAAACAACATCCGAATATTTCACGCTTAATATTTCGATTGCCAAATTTTTCTCCGCATCCAAAAACTGCCATGGAGTGTATTAACTTATTTTCCGGAAATTTGATACAGATTTACTCTCCATTGACCGAACTACTTCCACTCCATCTACATTAGGTGATTAGCTATCAATAGAGCAATCTAGGATCTAGTGCTCATTTCGAACCAATCTTTAAAACATTCTATTGACTTTATTTTTTTCCTAGGCGCTGTTAGCGTCATGTTTCGTGCCAGTATTCTCTGGGCTGCTGCCCCCTCGGTTCCATGGCATCAGGTACATGGACGGGGGCTTCAGCGACAACCTGCCCGTATTGGATGAGAACACTATCACTGTCAGCCCCTTCTGCGGCGAAAGTGATATATGCCCAAGGGATTTGAGCTCACAGTTGTTCCATGTAAGTATATATTTATAACATTTGCTAAAAATAGAGTGTGTGGTCACTTCCAGCGGAAGACCAGATGATAAGATCTATGTATGGCGACCTTGAGCTAATTATCTACTATATATAGTGTGATCTATGCCAATCTCCAGCGCATGAATGCGCAATAGTTAACTCTACGCATTCTTTCGAGCATCTTTCTCAGCCATTTTATTCCACTTATAGATTTTCCATGAATGTTGTACAATTTTGTGATGATTAATTATGCATGCTTGTATGTACTTGGTACAGGTCTTGAATAGAATACAATAGGCGATTGTGCGACTAACCTAAAGTAATTGTTATATTCTAGCCTGAAAATGTACAGTGTCATTAGATCATGTCATCCACATAAAATGTTCGTATATTCTAGAATCGATGTTTAAACTGATTTAAGACGGATAAACTTGTCTCAATGAACGTTGTTCTGAGCGACCCAGTACTGGGTGTCTACACTAGCAGTATTTCGCCACAAATAATCGCAATAACATTACGTTGCAGATAAACCTTTTATAATCTCGTAAAACTGTTGAAGAAATAGTTACGTGACTTATCACGTAACGCCAATGAAACATTCGACCTTCTGGCTCAAGTTCACGGTTTTGATGACTCCATTTCAACAAATATTGTTATGTGAAAGGCACATGCAGCAATATTTTATTCTAGTGTATAACTTTCAAACGGTATATATAGCTCTAAGATTTCCAAGTAAATAATTATGTATTATGATGGTTTGCCCTTGAATGATGTGATGCGGAAGTCTCTTGCGTCTCTTTGGAACTTTGATATCCCACATAAATCGCTCAAGGTTGAGCTCTGTCTCGATCAAAAATCTAACACAAAATACAATGACATTTGACATCCAAAAACCCGCATTTAGGCCCGCGTGATGGACTCTCATAGGAAACTTTACAGGATTATTATTTGTAAACAAGTACTTACGACTCTTCATTCTCAACAGGTAAATCTGGCAAACACAAGTATAGAACTATCAAAGCAGAATATGAATAGATTCGCGCGCATTCTCTTCCCACCAAAACCAGAAGTTCTAAGCAATATGTGCAAGCAAGGATTCGACGACGCACTACGGTTCTTGCAGAGAAACAACATGATATCTTGTACAAGGTGTCTTGCAGTCCAATCTACCTTCCAACTGCAAGATGTGCTGGACGATACCACGTACGAATACGATCCTGATTGTGAAGAATGCAAGACTCATAGACAGGTAAAGGGGGAAAATAATACGCAAAGATTAAGAAGGGTAATCCTTTGATAATGCATGTAATTATCGGAATTAAATTTACGTGATAATTGCTTTATACGTACTAAGTTTTATCAATGCAAATTGGCTAGTTTGGTGAACTCCTAATCGCAATTTTATCTAAATAAGCCACAACAATGAATTTACCTAATTGCGAATCGAAATAGCAAATAAAAGACAACAAAGCCAGCAGAAAAAAATATAACATTTTTGATCTTGTCGTAAGAGTCGGTGTGGACGAAACATCCACTGCCTCTCTCTTTATTGAGAGCATCCCAAGTATAAGACTTGAGCCTAATACAGATTCAAGTCATATAAATCGTTATACATCGGTGGACAAGGAAATTTGGACGGTAGCACATCAAGCCACTACAATCTGTCAAAATTTCTTTAATAGATTTTCAACTTTATCTCTAAAGCATTAGGTTCAAGGTTGTTTGGGAAATAGACAGTTTCGGGTAGCTTGACCTGCTGGCGTCTGTACGTACTTTTGTATGATATGTCTTTCTTTTTTAACAACCGCCGGAAAAATCCTAGGCTCTAGACGGGGGTTAAGAATCATGGGCTAAATTCATGGTAAACTTTTGCACGTCGATGTTCCTTAAACCGTGAATTTTCGAGGCTCCCAATTTTTATATGAACTTGTAAAAACACATTTTGCTAAAACTCCATTCCATTTTTAGGACGCGTTAGTAGATGACCTTCCAGACACAGTGATGACAATATTCCAGAACGCGATAGACTCAGCGAACAACGGCCTCGTCAACTGGGTGATGAGGCAGAGGGCAATGAGATATCTAACACTCCTCACCCTCCCCTACAGAGTTCCCATCGACATTATGTATGCGTCATTTACCAAGTGAGTATGATACCCTATAATTATCGTGTAATTAAGGCGAATTTTATCTATGAAATTGAACAAAAGCAATATATCTAATTCACGTTCATTGACATGACATTTTTCATAACAATCATGACACTGACAGCTCTTGATCGCAGTTAGATGTTCAGTTTCATTGGTGGAATTTGCCCTAAATTATTACTAAAGGTTTATTGGAAATCTCTGTTTGATATTGTCATCTTCAGCAGTTTCGGTTTATGGCTTTATTTTATTTAAGTGTTGGCCTATGTTCAGCATTGTACTTCTAACCACGGTTTTTAGTTATCCCTTAGTTTTAGAAATTAGGGTCTTCTAAAAAGGCGACTAAATAAACAATCTTCATAACAGTTTTAGTTCTAGGTCTGGCAGGTTCCTCATAATGTTCCTTGAAAATGGTCTACAGGGATTACTCGTTTTAAAATATCTCTGTTTTAAATTAACAACGCTCACGCTCTTTTAATTTCATCATAATCATGCGACTTAAAATATGGGCGGCACATGTATCTCATTCAATCATCTTCCCTTTGGAGAGAGAAAGTTGCTTTCTGATCGCGACATCCTCGTTCTAGTTGACTGCCCTTATAAGTACGTAACTCTTTACCTGATCAAGTTTGTATTATATGTTCTATACATACATAGGTACTGCACTAATTTAAATATTTATATAATTATGTCCTAATTTTAAGTGTATCTCATGTGTCCTGTTGTGAAATCAATAAATACTTTTTCTTTCTTTCTTTCTTTCTTTCATAAACTCGTAACTTGAGGTATATACTCGTACGATCCGGAACAGATTGAAAACTTGCATAAAATAGGTTTTAAAGTTGCTAAAAAATAGGAACATAAAAAATAATATCGCCTGTGAGCCCCGAAGGCTTAAGCAGAGGTGTACCAATGGCACACCAGCTACCGCATACATTTCACCAGTTATGTTTTAGTCCTATGTAATAAGGGGCGGTCCTAATTGCCATCAACCGGGCTCAAATTATGACTATTTTTTAAAAGCAGTATGGCACGGCTTGTCCTGCTTAATACGTGGGCAATCATGTTTTAACTTCGGCGATAGAAATCACTTGGTTAGATAGTTTTATTAAAGTTCCTGGCTTTTTTGAGTTTAATACCTCTTAAAAACCGAAAAAAATAACGGAAAAAGTCTAAGTTACCCGTCCTAGTGAACCCACATAAATATTTATTTATTCATGTATACAAATAAGCATAGAAAACTATTATAGTGATGATATCGTCACCCGTGTTCCAGCTTGATAACGCTTTAAACAATGCACTACTAATAGAAATATTAAATTATCACTTAGGATAGGTACCATTAGTTAAAACTTAATACATATTGTTTCTACGTTTTAGAATTAAATATTTTAAATTAACAAGTCGACTTTTAATGTAATGAATGCGTCATGCATTACATTAAAAGTTGACTTGTTATTTGTAATGTCACATTAATTATTTGTTTACGACAATGACGCAATTACAATTTATAGATAAAAGAATTTAGAAGCTTTGTTTGTGCGCAGTAACTTTTGTAGGTAGGTTTAATTTATCAGTTGAAATAGCAGCTGTAGATAAAATTCTATTTCAACTGACTGATCAATTTTAAGTTTCGGTTGAACTTAATAAACTGATATAGGATAGTACTGGAGGAATGAAAGGAAATTTTCAAAACATCTTTCTCAGTTGCGATTTTATTTTGAAAAGATTTTACATTGTAACAATTGCAGCAAGTTTTTAAAAACACTTGCGAAAATTATTTATATGTTATGTAGGTACTGCTCGCGCTAGTTATCATTTCAGCATAATTATTCTATTTTAATGTATGCCATTGTTACCACATTTATGTCAAGGACAAAATCTAAGGAAATAATGTAATGTGATAAATGATAAAATATGTGATATAATTAGGTTATAAAACAAAGAAATAGTTAGATTTTTCTCGAAAATAACTTAACTCATACCTAAGCGTTTCACCTGCTTAAATTACTCAGATATTATTTGTATAATTATTTTTAAGGTAGACGATACAAATTAAATGCACGAGCGCAGGTGAAGCAACCAAATTGTAGCAAGAACAATTTTAAAGCTGCCTTATGCAAGAACATAACTTTTAGTTTAGCGTGTTCAGTGCATAAGTTCGTTATGTATCTTATGATGACCCACTGTATGCCCACAATGTTCTAGTTAACTAATTTCTCGCCAAAGTGAAGGCGCAAACAAAATTTAGTTAATTGGTAGTCAAGACAAGGTAGACAAGAGACATTTCGCAACTTTGTCCCTAAAGTTAGCAAAGTATAGGGAAATAATTCGATTTCAATTGTGGCAGATATGCGGTAATAACCATTTTCCGTCTGGTGGACCTTCCGCGTTGGCGATAGGGAGTGACCAAACTTTTCGACATTTCTTTGAAAGATTTTCAGCTTTACCCGTTAAAGCATTAGGTACAAAATTAGACAATTTCGGGTTGCTTGATGTGCTGGCATCTGTACATCATTCGCCTCTTCAGTTCGGACGATGTAACTTGACACAGTACCGAACTACATATGATAAAGTTTGGTTACTCCCTTATTGGCTAAATAAATTAAACTTTATTTTCAGACCTCAGTCCATAGTTTTGTTAGTATTTTAGTGTTAGTAACAATGGTGGCTAAGTAATTATGTTAGTATTATTCCCGAAGGGAATGGGCAGGAATCGGCTTCTTAGGTGCCCTCGGGCCTGATTGTTAGTGTTTACAAGTTAATGATTTATTTAAACCTATGACTGTCCCCACCCAGTGTCCCTGAAAGGGACAGTCCGATCTGGCAGCAATCATCTCCGAAAATAACCTTACCATAAGTTCCTTCTATAAGATCACATCCCGGCTTCTGTCACTAACACATCAAACGCTTTTTAGCTATGTGGGCGATAGAGTAGAGAGGCATGCGGTTCAATACAAAGTGGCTGGCAATGTGCTCATCCGTAGAAAGCGGTGTGTCCGTCACAACAACGTTATGCATAGGTCAGTCCTTCAAAGTTTTTGTAGACGGTGGAAGGGTTATGTATGTTCGTATACGGTGTCCGTTTTGGGATGGTGATGGGTTCTTATGGCTAAATGTTTTAACCCCCGACGTAAGACGAGGGGAGTTTATTTTAGATCCTTTTTTTGTCTGTCTATATGTTCTTGGTATGGAGCTTCCAAACCAATGTACCCATTTCAATAGTATTTTAACCTGGTCTCGAAGTTTCAATATGATCTATGTGTTTGCATCTTGGTATGTGCATATTTTCACTTACGTTGAGAGATTTTTGTTACGTTCCGAAATGCTTACTAACCTTTATGTTGTAATTGTGGTTCACCAATGAGCTCGTGGTGTCCCTCTTTTAGCCATATTTACTCGAACCAACCAAACTCTTGTAACCCTACTCCTTCATAACTCTGTGCAAATCCTTAAAAGATGTTCAGATAACCATCGTTTCCACAGATGTGTGTGTGAATTATTTTAGTGCTCTAAATGTATCGCCAGAATAATTTAAGTGCCCTAAATGCATCGTCAGAATAATTTTGGTCAGTTCTGGTT
Source organism: Lycophotia porphyrea (assembly GCA_950005105.1). NCBI lineage: Eukaryota > Metazoa > Arthropoda > Insecta > Lepidoptera > Noctuidae > Lycophotia > Lycophotia porphyrea. The sequence goes on from OX465392.1 coordinate 3,697,128, forward strand.
GAACAACTAATGATCATTAGGAACTTACTTATAATTAATTATATTTCCTAATCACGCGAGTTTTCAAGACAACGTTCCATCCATCCAACGTGACGTGACGTGTTCCAACGTTCGTTCGGTCCATCAGGCTAACGTCATCATCTCTAATAAACTTGACTTATGCTTAACCCATTTCTGACGCACATACATTTTTTACGCAAGTTCCACTGTCTTATATTACAAATAAAACATAAAGTTTATCTGCTGTGCGTCTTCCATATCTTTATATAAAGTGATTTATTTGAATAGGTCAATGTCACAAGGCGAGATTTCTTATTGTTTCATCTGCAGATGTTTGATATTGTGATGATTGTTAGTTAATTCGTTTATCATGACATTGGTATTGTTTTATTTGCTGAAGTAGATAGTTGACAAAACATTTTGATTTGTTGTGTAAAACAAGTGCTTACATTGTAATTGTTTTTGTTCGGAGAGTAATAAACTCCGGTCGATTAACTTCAATGTTTTCGTTGTTACGTCAAATGCATTGATTATAAAGTGTTTTCTTTTCCGGGTTTTTTTTTTCGTTGGAGACGATGGTGATCTTTGCGTGTTCCCATTCAGATTCCGTCTACAGAAAATTACTTAAACCATGCTTCTACAGGGTGATTGGAAGATGGGTGCAAAGCTTTAAGGCGAAGATAGTACAGACAATTTAGAACCATTTAAGCCATGGTTGTCTTAGACGAAGTCTTACCAAATATTTTTAACCAAATTTTTAAGTTTTTTTTCGGAAATTCTCAAAATTTAATGTAAACTGCATAATTATGGCCAAATTGAATGATAAATGAATTCATTTTTTATTTATTTAATTAAAGTAATGTGTAAGCAATCAAGCAAAACATGTTTTAGGCTTCTGTGTCATTAGACATTTTTTTTACAGACATTTAAAGATCAGAAAAAATAAAAAAATTGTACAATACGTCTTTTAAACCTTATTCAAAAAAAAAACGGAGGGTGCTTTTTTTGTTCAAACCTTTTTGAAGACATGCTTGATAATCGCTCTTTCTTTTGAGGTATCATTTATGCGGATATCTTACAAATTATTGAAATTAGGGCCTACAAACCAATTTGAGGGAGATTTTTTTTTATTTTAGGCAGACTAATTAAAACAACATTTGAATTAAAATTATTTATTTTTCATGTTCAAAATGACGGCCGTGATTCCTAATACAAGCACGGCCCCGTCTTCTAACTTCTGTAGTCGTTATTTTCAACATCATCTCCTGCTTCATTGTCTCAAACGCTGAATTTATTCTTTGTATCAATTCTTCTCTAGTGTTAATTTCTTTGTTGTTATACACCAGTTCCTTGGCCCGGCCCCACACGAAAAAGTCCAACGGGGTCAGATCTGGGGAGCGAGCGGGCCAAGGGATGGGTCCATCCCTGCCGATCCAGCTATCAGGAAAGCAATTGTTGAGGTGTTCTCTTACATTTAAAGTCCAATGCGCTGGACAGCCGTCTTGCTGAAAGATGACTGTTCGGTCTCTTTCGAAGATCGGGACACCTGATTCCTCTACCAGCAGTGGTAAATCAATTTGCAGAAATTGCAAATAATTTTCGCCATTCAATGGATCAGGCAAAAAGTGGGGCCCAATCAATGTTCTGCCAATTATTCCAGCCCATACATTCACAGAGAATTTCATCTGAAATGACACCTGCTTCTTAAAATGTGGATTGTTGTCTACGTCGGCCCATTCATGGATGTTGTGAAAGTTTGTAACGCATCACGCATCTTCGATGTCTCTGTTGAGGAGGAAACGGCAGAACTGAATTCTTCTTTGAGGATCTTGCTCTACTAGACCTTGCACACTCCTGCCATGGAACGGATACTTATCATTTTGGTGCATTGTATGCCACACCTTCCATTGAGAAATGTTTAAATTTCGAGCTACTGCTCTAGTACTGGTAGTAGGATCCGCTTGAAATGCTGCTAAAATGTCTTCGTCGACGGCAGTTTCGTGTCTGCCCGGGTTGACTCCAGGTTCCACGCGGTGAAACCCATCTTGGGCAAGACGACGAAACGTGTTGTAAAACACTCGGACATTCGGTATCCTGCGATTCGGATAGCGCTCTTGATACATCCGTCGCGCCAAAGATCCATTGCCGTCTGCTCTACCGTACATAAATACGATATCCGCATATTCTTGATTGGAAAAAGTAGCCATAGTCACTTAACAATTAAGAAAAACGGCGTAGGAGCGCACTAAACGTCAACTCAACACAATTAAGTCAAAAATCAACACGTGCAGGAGCGCGAGGCTACGACTGGACACGGTGAAACAAAAAAGTTCAAAACTAACGCAAACAACACGTGCAGGAACGCAAAGGGCTACAACTGAACACGGTAAATTGTGAATCAACACGACAACGTCCACTCACAAGGGCAGTAGTTTGACTAATAAGTAAAAGATGTAACGGCTTCATCACAGACCGACTGACCCTGACTAAAGAAAAACGACTTTGTTGCCTCAGTAACTAAGACCATTTTGCTGTAAAAACCAACTCTTTATCGCTTTTTGCTATTCATTGGGCGTTCTACCTGGAAATGCCGTCGCACCGCGCTCGGTGGCCATTGTTTAGAGAATCTCCTCAATGGGTTCCCCTCAATTGGTTCCTGCATGTGCCAAAAATTCTTAGAATTGAACAATGTTATCATTTCGAGCACATAAAGTATTCTTTTAAGCAAAAATTTTGTGTTTTGTTAGACTGCCTAAAATTTAAAATTTCTCCCTCGATTTGGTTTATAGGTCCTAATTTCAATAATTTGTAAGATATCCGCATAAATGATACCTCAAAAGAAAGAGCGATTATCAAGCATGTCTTCAAAAAGGTTTGAACAAAAAAAGCACCCTCCGTTTTTTTTTTAAATAAGGTTTAAAAGACGTATTGTACAAATTTTTTATTTTTTCTGAGCTTTAAATATCTGTAAAAAAAATGTCTAATGACACAGAAGCCTAAAACATGTTTTGCTTGGTTGCTTACACATTACTTTAATTAAATAAATAAAAAATGAATTCATTTATCATTCAATTTGGCCATAATTATGCAGTTTACATTAAATTTTGAGAATTTCCGAAAAAAAACTTAAAAATTTGTTTAAAAAAATTTGGTAAGACTTCGTCTAAGACAACCATGGCTTAAATGGTCCTAAATTGTCTATACTATCTTCACCTTAAAGCTTTGCACCCATCTTCCAATCACCCTGTATAGCGGATCTTCTAAGATCTTTCCAGCTATTCATTTTATCATCAGATTTTGGTCTTGCCGTTGTTGCAACACCGGCTGACTTTTACAAAACCACTTATGTATCACATTTTTCTCTTTGTCTTACAAAGTTACTATTGCTTTAAATTGGACACCAACATGCCACCATAGTGATTTATTTTTTATTGCTGCTTATTATTATTATTCTATTTTGCTCTTACTGTTTGTCGCTAGCCAAATTTTCGCTCGGTTTTTGCCAAAATCTGTCTTATTATGTTGTTGTACAACATCAAAACTTAGAAGCTTGAATTAAACCAATACAAATCAGAGATTAAACCAAGTCCGATAATACTATACAAAGACGGCAATGATAACGCTACCTATTTCTGTTACTCAAGTATTTGCTTCGCTTTCTTTGGCTAAGATAAGAAATGCATTGGAGTTTATAAATATTGTGAGATAGTGTTATGTGTTCTAAGCAAGAGGATTATGATTTGTTTTAAACTGTTATTTATTACTTTATGCTCTTGATGCGTCTCAAAATATCAGATTTTCTGAAATCGATGTTCAAATGATGTTACTTTCAAGCATTTGACTCCGGCGCATGCATACTTAAGTGAAGTAAGATTGCATTAGAAGGTGCACGTGGACAAACTGTTTTCTTCTTAGGCAAGCTGTTTAAACACGTGATGTTTCCGTTACCAGCCTTTTGTTTAAACTCCGAAGACCTTTTTATGTGGGCACACTTATGCACTATATTTCCTGTGTCGACGGCTAGACTAGAGTCCGTTGAGTTTTGTCGCCTTGAGCGAAAACGGTCAGGAGGACTGTTTATTTATTACGAGGTGCATTCAATAAGTACCTAGCCTCATCGCCAGAGGGCGCTGTAGTTTCAAAAGAGTTTTACCACAGTGTAGCACATTCTTTTTTAATTCTTTTTTCTAATTTTCATTCCAATCCCTTCATTAGTTATAATTTGACAACTTATGGAAGCGAACGTGTCGATCGGTTTTACAAAAATGGAAAAAGAGCAATATCGTTCGGTGATTCGATTCCTATTTTTGGAAGGGAAAACGCGCATAGAAATCAAAGAGCGCTTGGATGCTGTGTACGGTGACTCTTCTCCATCGATGGCTACCGTCAAGAATTGGTTCAACGAGTTTGCACGTGGCCGTACGTCGGTTTTTGATGAACCACGTCCAGGTGCACCGAAAACGGAATCCGAAAGCGGAATCCAGCGGAGTTTTTGCGTCGTTTTGTGACCGTCGATGAAACCTGGATCCACTGGTACACACCAGAGACCAAGGAGCAATCAAAACAATGGATCCAGACCGGGGAACGTGCTCCAAAGAAGGCGAAAACTCAAAAAAAATCGGCCGGAAAAGTTATGGCCACCGTTTTCTGGGATTCACAAGGTGTGATCTACATCGATTACCTCGAGAAGGGTAAAACAATTACAGGGCTTTACTATGCCGAGTTATTGCCGATTCGACGCCGAATTAAAGAAAAAACGACCCCATCTGGCGAAGAAAAAAGTTCTGTTTCACCACGACAACGCACCGGTTCACACGTCTGCCGTTGCCATGGCCAAATTGGTCGAATTACGCTACGAATTGCTGCCCCATCCACCGTATTCTCCAGATTTGGCCCCTTGTGACTTCTTTCTGTTTCCTAATCTGAAAAAATCACTCGCCGGGAATAGATATGGATCAAATGAGGAGGTCATCGCCGCCACGGAGGCCTATTTTGCAGAGTTTGACAAAAACTATTTTTCGGACGGGTTAAAAAAGTTGGAGCATCGCTGGGCTAAGTGTATCGAACTAAAAGGAGACTATGTTGAAAAATAAATTGCCACTTTTCTAAAATTTTCGTTTACTTTCTGTAGGCTAAGTATTTATTGAATGACCCTCGTATCATACTCTCCTGCGCTTGGCCCAATTGATTTGGGATCGGTTTGATCGACTTCTTCTTCCATACTTCTCTGCTCATTTCTTCTTTCACCATCTATTATTTCTTTGGTCTTCCGTGTAAGAGTAGGGTCTTACGGTAAAGCCATCCACATTCAAAGTCAAAACTATAAGTAAATATTATTTAATTCTAGTTCTCATAATCATGCAACGTTAGCATTTCCTCCTACATGTTTGATGTGTTCAAAGTTCGTTCAGCCATTTTATTGTCGCTCTTTCGCTCAAAGGTCTAATGTCTTCTGACCGATAATTTTCCACTATACGTCTGAAACGTTTTTATCCAATTATAAAAATAGATAAACCAAATCAAGACCTGTGTCAGTTCAGTCCTAATCAACTAAGTATGAAAGTAAGCGATCATTTGACCTCGTACGAAACTTATCAGCATAAAGTACTGAAAATTATAAGCATGTTACTGATAAAACGTTTTGTCCGTCCGCTGGTGATTATTTCCTGTTGTTGTGTAAAAGCTAATACCGAGTTGATTCTTCTATTGACCTACAATAACATCCTGTTTTACGTATAATTGTTACATGTTTTACTTGTCTATGAGCCGATTTCTGAACTATTGTGTAGCTATCGGGTATTAGAACTCTGGAAGTGTCTAGAATGTCTCAGGGTCACATAGTCTGATCTATTACGATACCGTTCTCATTTTACCGTTTTGATTAATTATCTTGAGTGTGACCTAATGCTTAGTGATTTTAAATTGTTGTAACCTCGTGACCCCAAACACAACTGTCTGCAAATATTAAGTAATTCGCAAAATGAAAACCTACTTTGATAAAAATAAGACGTCACGTTTTGGCATTTGTGTTCATTATCAAATCTTTTAATCTAATGGTATTAAATAGCAAATTAACATGCGTCTTTACACGTGCTTGGCACTATCGGTTTTTTAATTCATTTTTATACTGCATCCGCACTTACGCAAAAATGTAACGTAAATAAATGTTTCGAAAAATGCGAACAAAGGTTGTCGTTGATCAACGGCAACCGCGGTTCGCGTTTTATTTTTTGTCAAGGTGGATAGGATAAATTCATTTATCCTTATCATTTTTTCGTTGGGATTGCCATTGCGCTTACGAAGAGTGGCTAGAATATCAGTAACTACCTATAGCCGAAGTACATGTCTTTCATGTGATTATATTATTTGTCTATATACTGACTGCCATTTTTCAAAGGAAAAGTAGGGTAGAAAGGAAAGGAAGGTAGGAATCGAGTTGTATGGAACCTTCGCCACTGATAGCCGAGAGTTTTAAAATAGAGCAGGTGCCTTTTAGGCGAGATACCGATATTTTTTATTAGTTTCTCGTCAGCTTTGTAATGCAGATTTGGCCAGTCATGATTCTGATTTCGAGCCCGTCATGAGTAGTCCAATACCTAATAACATAACACATACCTGATGGATTAGGCGAAATTGTACCTGCAGTTAACCCAGAGTTATATTCCCATAGAATAGGGGGCAATCCTATTGACATCAACCTCTCACAGAACCAGCCTCCGAGCTCCTAATAATAGTAGATACAGTAAATTAAACATAATCTCCCATTTCTTCCACAGATTCGTAACGTATACTCCGAAAATGAGCAAGTCGCTTTGGAAGGTAAGCCTAAACATGCTGCAACAGCTTCACGGGTTCATGTACGCGACGCACGACCGATCCGAAGCCGCCGCTAGGATCTACTACAAACTGACCATGGACACCAAGATGGATGCTAATGAAGGAAGACAGCTGAATAGGAGGTTCGTCAATTTATTTTTATATGGAAACCTGAACACCGGAAATCGAAATCATTATCATCATTATCAGCCTATAATGTACTGAGACACACGGACTAAGAGAGGGAATGGGAATCCACCACGCGGGCCCAATGCGGTTTGGCTGATATCACATATCTTTGAATTTTTGGTTCTAGGACATGGCGGTTCCCTCACGATGTTTTCCTTCACCGTTTTGAGAGCAGTGGAAATAGTGAAATCGAAATAGATACCGAGTAATTGGCCGAAACGTGTAGATAATACCTTCCTGAATTTATCAGTTTTATTACGGAAATGTTTGATCGTTTTTAAAAAAAAATCACAAGTTAGAACTTTAGGCAAATATACTTCTTTACCAATTCAGATCTCTGATTGTGTGAATTCCTTTGTACTTTGATCTTGAATGGTTGTTGAGACTTCAAAACTTTTTTATATATCATTGTTTTAACTCCATATTTTTCTCGGTGACAAACTACACCGTTCTTTATTTTGCACTTTTTATATTAATTATTAGAGAGTTTGTTTCTTGTTACTAATTATTCTTTGAAATCATTAAGTATCTTAAAGAAAATGATACTTTGATCTTATTAGGTATTTAAGTCATAATCTGGTGTCTTTACATTATTGCCGCGACACCGCGACTGTGAAGCCTTTCAAAGACTTCGAAATTCGAATCAAACAAAACCTTCCTGTTATAATCGTTGATAAATATAAATAAATAACTCATTATTGTATCCGTACGTATGTCATAAAACTATGGTATCATTTTATTGTAACTGTAATCTAATCTATACGACCTTCGATAGCTGGTTAAACTTGACTTTGTGTCCAATTATATTGATGCCAGGTTTATTGTCCGCCATTTTGAAAACAAGTGCAGTGTAAACTCTTTATAACGAATTTCAAGGGACCGAGCATTTTCTTTCGTTATAAAGAGTTTTCGTTATAGGGAGGGAAGAGAAAAAATAAACCAAATTTAACCGATTTCCTACAGACAATGTAATCTAAGAATTAATACACGTGTTAAGGTAATTAACAATAACAAAAGCGAGACGGCTGTGTATGACCTTAATGGAAATTTCGGCACCTCAAAAGGTTAGTTTTCGAGGCTGATTATAAAAAAATTGCATTGTTAAACATGTGTTGAAGTCTAAATATGAAAATATTTCTTCGTTATAGAGAATGGCGGTTGCGTTATAAAGAGTGAATGAATGTATGGGTTTTGTGGTAAACCAACCAAATTGAACTAATTTCTATGTTATAGAGAGTTTTTCGTTATAACGAACGACGTTATAAAGAGTTTACACAACTAGCAAGTCTCCTTTCCGCGTTGGTTCCTTGGGTAATGGTAGCCCATAACCTGGGAACCTTTTCACTGTGTGTGGCTTCACAACCTCGGCTTGAAGGTTGACTGTCAGCTTCTCTCCTGACATGGTTGGTACTTCAATGATGTACTTACACAGATGATGTGTCACGTCTGTCACGACTTTCATAATTTGTCTGAAACGTTTACTTAATATACCTCACAGAGCATTTTAACTCTTGCTTATCACTATCACTATCACTACATGTCACTACATATTATAAAACAAAGTCCTCCGCCGCGTCTGTCTGTCTGTTCGCGATAAACTCAAACAGTTCTGCACCGATTTTTATGCATTTCACCAATATAAAGAGTAGTAGTATATAATTTATTAAGTTTTTGTTGCGGGAACGGGATCAAAATTTCATGATTACTTTTGGTCGCGGTAACCGACATCCACGCAGGCGAAGCCGCGGGTATCAGCTAGTATTATTATAGATGCGAAAGTTTGTGAGGGTGGATAGGTGAATGGCTGTTGGTTACTCTATCACGCAAAAACTATTGAACGGATTTGGATGAAATTTAGAACACAAATAGTTTATAACCTGGATTAACACATAGGATACTTACTACAGGAACACGAACTCCTCGCTGACGAAGCCGCGGGCATAAGCTAGTCATATATAATACTAACATATATATCAGAACATCACGTCTGTAGTCCCCGAAGGGGAACAGTTATAATGTTTGAAGTTCCATGTAATAGGGGGCGAGCCTATTGCCATCAACCGGGCACAAATCCAGACGCTGTAACTGACAAAATTCCTGATGAGTAAACCCATAACACTGCCCAATCTGGGAGTCGAACCTCATGCTCAGCAGTTGCGCTTAGATCCACTACACCAATGAGGCAGGCATTCTGGTTTTTATTACTAGTTATTATCTTTCAATCAGGTCTATTGATCCAAGGTTGGCAATGATATGATATAATAAACATACTTATATTCCATTCCGAACTCCTCTGTTTATGCGTCGTACGTGAACGTAAGTGCGTATCAAACGAAAACCACGTCATGCTTTGATGCCAGTGATAAAAGCTACAAAAGCTTCCTTTTTGATGATTATGAATTTTGATAGGTGTATCATTCTTTCGAACTAGCACTTCGCCTGCGACTTCGTTCGCAAACATTGTGATAACTCGGCAGGGGCGTAGCTACCGCCGTATCTGCCGTATCAATTATACGGGGCCCCCGAGCCACGGGGGCCCCCGACGTGCGTAAACAAAAATTAATAAAAACTTTCCAATTTTTTTTTTATTTCAGAAATGACAAATGTCAAAAAAAGACAAAGATAGTGTATATTTAATTTGAATTGTTTGTAAAAAAATTGGAAAAAGCGGCAGATAGATATTTATGATGAATAAATATTTCTTTTAATTTTATGCAAACTTTTTTTTTCTTTTGTGAGAAATCTTTACCTTTCATAAGGCCCCCCAAACAAATTTTTATACGGGGCCCCGCCAAGGCACGCTACGCCACTGACTCGGCTAATAATTATGTATACTATAAATATAATTTATAGCCTATAGCGCCCACGAATAATGTGGCTTTCTGCCAGTGGAAGAATTTTTAGAACTGTAGTTCCCCACCTTAGATTGCGTCCTTACAAAAAAACAAATTTTACCACCTTAGAGTTAAATAAAAAAATATATAACTCTTAACCAAATCAATACAACAAGTTGACGATTGTAAGGGAAAGCTTTTAAGTAAAAAGAAAGCTGTAAAAAATGGTTGTCTGTAAAGTCGGTTTACGGACGAAAATTTTACGTGATAACGTCATAAGAAAACATTGATGACAAATTGCATAGTTTTATGAATTGAATTGAATTAATATCTCTGAATTCTCATTATTTTGTATAATATATAGATGCGTCACAAGCCGAACGCTTAAGCCGAGCGTGCCTCTCTATCGCGTATTCCGCGCTCTCACTTGCACGCTCGGCTCAGGCGGAACGTGACACTTTTTCGCGTGCAACCGGCGTTCATCGATTTATAAGATGTTATCACTTCAAAAATACCTGTATTAGGAGACGATATTGTGAGTATACATATGTAGATGTCACACAGTTTCATATACCAAGTCATGGAAATTCTAAAGTCCAGATCGTTTCTTATTTGTACAATAGTGTGTAATTGCCATAAATTAGTTTGGACTTCAACCAAGTCTAAGGCTCGGCGCAAACGTGCCACCGGTGGCCGCCACCAGTGGCTGTCGCGCGCCACGTCCTTTGATACCGCGCAAACGAAGGTGGTCAGTGGCTGCCACGAGTGTTCGGTATTTATTTATAATTCGCCACCGGTGGCGTTTCGCGGACACTGAGTCGCGAGTGGCCGCCACCGGTGGTAGCGTGTCGCGGCCACTAAGTTGCGAGTGGTCGCTACTCGCTACACGTGTGCGGCGATTCCATACAAAACGTTCTAAAAATCATGTAAACAGCTTGTCGCCAGCCACCGGTGGCCCGTTTGCGCGGAGCCTAGCCTCTGTAGAATGGCAATTATAAATTACTAGCTTTTGGTCACGGCTTTAAGAATTTGAGAATATTTTAATTGCCTCGGGGATAATGTAGCTCTCGATTTATTTTTAACTCCTGATCTAAAATACCGGTTAGGCACTTAGGAAGTGATCGGGATTTTCAACTCCTTTCGAAAACCATTGTCATTACAGTTAAAAAAACAAAGACATTTTTAACTCGTAATAAAAGTCGTTGGTCTAGTGGTCACAAGCGCGACTGCTGAGCATTAGGTCGTGGGCTCGATTCCCGGGCAAATTTTTATTGGGTTTTTTCCATTAGGAATTTCTCAGCAGCGGCCACGGCAAGCTCGCCCTCTTTTGCGTGTAACTAAAAACATATCGGGTGAAATGTGGGTGTACTATTAGGTTCACCTCTGCCAAACCCTTCGGAGATTACAGGCGTGATGTAATGTATGTTGTGTTCAATACAGTGCCAATCCTTCATTTTTCAAGCAATAAAAGATTGTAATTCTAATTATTTACCCTTTGTTTCCGGATGGGAAATCATCAAATGACTCCTCCCGATCTGGGCAGAGCGGAAGGGTGTGTCAGACTTGTACTGATTAAAACCCATCCATGTTCCTTCCTTGCCCTTTCTGTTCCAGGGCCGCGGTATCTTTCGATCCCGCAGTCCTGTAATTATGTACGTCCTGTAATTCAGTCCCGCAGTCCTGTAATTATGTCATCATTCATCATCATTTCAGCCAAAAGACGTCCACTGCTGGACATTGGCCTCCCCCAAGTGTCGACACATTGACCGGTCCCGTGCGACTCGCATCCAGCAGATCCCTGCAACCTTCATCAGGTCATCGGTCCACCTAGTGGGAGGCCTTCCAACGCAACGTCTTCCGGTTCGCGGTCGCCACTCCAGAACTTTACGGCCCCATCGGCCATCCGTTCTGCGAGCAATGTGCCCTGCCCACTGCCACTTAAGTTTGGCAATTCTTCGGGCTACGTCGGTAACCTTGGTTCTCATGCGGATGTCCTCATTTCTGATTTTTAATTATGTACTTACCCTTAAATTGCACCAAGTTTACTAAAGCAACATGAAATAATATCCGCATGTACTTATACTGCGTAGTTGTTGCATGAACGTAAATAATTTATCATCTTGATTTGTTTGTTCTTCTTCATACTACACGGCTGCACTTATCTTTGTTTTTGTCTTGATTGCTTACAATTTGAAGGAATGATTCAGTTTTGAACTCGTGGCTAAACAATAACAGCCGCTCGGGTCGATCTTTAGGTTAAGCCGTGCTTGCCTAGGTTGGTCTGTGGATGGGTGACCACCCATTACATACCGAGTTTCCTCCGTGCCTCGGAAAGCACGTTAAGCCGTTGGTCCCGGCTGTCATTTGAAGACCTTTGACAGTCGTTAAAGTAGTCAGTGGCCCAAAAAATCCTGACAACCAGTCTTACCAAGGGGTATCGTATTTCCCAGTAGTAACTGGGTTGTGGAGGTCAGATAGGCAGTCGCTTCATGTAAAATACTGGTATTCAGCTGCATCCGGTTAGACTGGAAGCCGACCCCATCATCATTTGTCATTTGGGAAAAGGCTAGGCAGATGATGATGATGATTCAGTTTTGAACTATGATGTCACAATGTGTTGGCAGGTGCAGATTGCTAATTATCTTTAATTGGGGAGAAGATAAAGTTGAAAATACCTTATCCGCAGTGATGTCATCTCAAGCCACGTGTTTATTATGGTAACCATTTTTTGCAACTTATCTCGCAGCCGGATTTAATATTGTAATCGATAAAGGACGGGCTTTGAGTGCATATTGAAGATTATTGTATGAGTATACTAATTTAAATTGGGCAATTATGTAACCTCTATATTTAAGGATGGGTCGAACCGATACGGGAGAATGACGGCTCCAATCGTGGACACCTCCATACGAATACCTACTTAGTGAAGTAGCTGGCCGTGTTCGTGTCCAAAGCAGCGTCCGTAATGTGTCCGTTTGACTGATCGTAACCACTGTTTAAGTCAGAATAAATAAAAAACTGGCCAAGTGCGAGTCGGACTCGCGCACGAAGGGTTCCGTACCATAAACCGAAAAAAACACGTTTCTTGTATGGGAGACCCCTTTAATTATTAAATAATTTTTATTATTTGTTGTTCTAGGGCAACAGAAATAAATCATCTGTGAAAATTTCAACTAATTAGCTATCGCGGTTCATGAGATACAGCCTGGTGACAGACGGACAGACAGACAGCGGAGTCTTAGTAATAGAGTCGGGACCCTATTACTCAGACTCCGCTGTCTGTCTGTCTTTTTTTACCCGTGCCTGTTGCGTTTGGGTACGGAACCCTAAAAATTGCTGTACATTAGAAGTCGAGTCATAGTAATTCCTTTATTAATTTATAGACATATATTTTACATTTTTAAATATTCCTATACAAATAATATTTAAAAAAAAAACATTTAAAGTAGTAGCCAACCAGCATTGGGAACAGGGCTGAGCTACCGGTGGTCAGGGCTCTTGAGAAAGGAACCTCCTAACAATACGCGCCATATCCAGAAGTACAGCTTTCTGAATCAAGCCCTTGATCCAGCTGCCAAGCGAGAGCCTCCTCTGATGTTGGCAGAGGCAATAGCCTCGACCAACTTCTGAGAAATGGCTATGGGCTGCGGGACTGTTCGAAAGAGATACCGCGGCCCTGGAACAAAAAGGGCAAGGAAGGAACATGGATGGGTTTTAGTCGGTACAAGTCTGATACTCCCTTGCGCTCCGCCCAGAGCGCATTTGATGATTTCCCATCCGAAAAAAAACAAAAGGTTATTGGCTATTAAGCCATTGGCTGACACGACTATCGGCACAATGGGTATTATTAGGTTACTCGTTTTTATTTTGGTATTTGTTAAAATATTTATTAGTTTGTGTATATGTGCATAAGTATGTATATAATTTTTTCAAAAACAAGAAAATATTTTCTTAAATTTTGTACTGAAAGGTTGTTTCATAGAGAATGTTTGTGGCATTAAGTCCGCCTATGTACTACTTACTCCCTAATGAAATTCAAAGGATTGCACCGAAATGTCATAGGAAAGCAAGCCTCCTTTCCTCACTTAATGAGCTAATAATTCATCAAACATTATGAGTATAACAAAGGGAACACAGCTGTTTGATTGACACTGCGTCGATAAAGTGACAAAGACTGTTATCCAACTGGCCCATTTCTCGAGCTTGTAGATGTTACAACAAGTCACAGTAAACAATAAACAGAGAACCAACTTATTCTGAATTTTTTGTCAAACACGGACGTTAGGGCTGTCATCCAAACTTTTTGTTATGTTTTAACGTAACGAGTTGTCTCGATGCGACAGCGACAGTGCCAACTTGTTGAGGAATATCTTCAGGGGCTAATTACGTAACACACTCGCATTTCTAAAATTTTTTTTTTTTTTTTTTACGCACACGATTTTTTTTGCAACTAGCACTGCGCCAGCGACTTCACTCGCAAAAATTGTGATAACTTGGCGAAAATGCATGATATAAATATAATTTACACTCTATGGCACCCACGAATGATGTAGCTTTCTGATAGTGAAAGATTTTTTTTAAATTGGATAACTAGTTCTGGAGATTACCCCCCACATACAAACTTACAAACAAATTGTACCTCTCTAAAATATTAGTATACATGTAAGATGTCTTACGGATTTCTTCAAAATCCTTTGGAAAAAGATAGAATATGGTGTTACACAATTGATGTGTTGTTACCTGAAGTACGCTAAGAAAACGCGTAAACCCTTATGGTTGTGTGTGTGAGCCGATTCTAACCATTTGTTCCTAATTGAAAATATTGAAATACTGTATGTTGTACTAATATGTCAACTGACCAAGTACCACTATCGCTACTGATAAGGTAGTTACACAAAATAATTATTTGCATATTTGTGTATAATGTGTGAAATATAAATGAATTTATTGTTCATTTAGTGAGAGGATTGTTTGATGGTTTCCCACGGTGACTTTTAATGCCATTTACTTTAAATACATATCGTGTCGTCGCCGCGTCGTCCTAAGGGTTTTTGAAAGTTCGTATAACAAGGTATCCACAATTTTGGTGGAATTATTTAAATCAAAAGTCAAGATATCTGTTCTGTCAGTAATAATTGATATGCATAATTTAAATAACTGAATTAAAATATTGCTTTAATGCTTAAATATTTGATTTTCTGTTTCATAATGTGCTGGCATTTATCTAAAAAGGCATTACAGTATTTCTTAAGCGAACTATGTCAAAGGAAAATGTTCGAAAAATAACTCCTATCGAAGACTGATCCCCTGAACAAGAAATTATATAATAGGAAAAATTACTATCTGTTATGACAAAAATGTGCGCATGATTTATATCAAAATAAGATAAGGTAATGCGCAGTTTGCAGTAATTAAACTTTTTTTTTTTGGAAATAATGTATGCTACTAATGTGATAGGTATTTCCAAATATTTGATCAGATAGTGTAATCCCGAGCCTTGAGGGATCTGCAATTATTATTTACAGAATATTATAGATAATAATTAATAGCATAAATAAATAATCCTTCTTTATTAAAGTTAAACCCATAGAAGACTTTTAAATGTTATTGTTGTTTCTAAATAATGTGGCTTGATAAAAATACACACTCACTTCAGGCTAATGCAAAGGCTAGTTTTACTTATTGCAAGTTATAAAGTAATAAAATATTTCCCTTGCAAGTGTGTTGCAAAATATCGTTTTGTTTCGCGTGAGCATTGCACACACACACATTACACTCTCAGCGCCATAACTTGTCAATCTCGCCTTGAGTGCTATGGCAAACTTTACACACTTGCGTTATAATATACTCAATAGGTGTGCTGTGCACCTGTATCTTTTCACATTGACACGCTCTGGTTTTAGGGTCCCTATGAGTTTCGCGGTCTGAAAACAGAAAACACTACTTTTTTGAGCAAAAATTTCTCAATAACCATAAGGTACCTGGTATGTTTTGTCCTGGTACGATTTTTTTAGATTATAATTCATTACCAGTTAGCCATAAAAGCTATTGAAAAACCTGGTGTTTCGTGCTTACGTAAAAACGTATGTTTGATTTATATTTTTCCTAATTTATGTTGAGTGGTTATCAAAATATAAATTCGTACACTTACTAAATGTAAAGGTGATATACATATAACTGTGCATTAAAAAAAATACTAGATACCTTATGGTTAATGAGAAATTTGAGCTGAAAAAAGTAATATTTTTTGTTTTTAGACCGCGAAATTGATAGGGACCCTTAATAACATAATTCAATCTAGCAGTTCATAGCATACCATTGTATGTTACGTAGATGGTTTGTGCAAAAAAAAAAAAGATTATGGTAAGTTTGAGACAAACAATGAGTAAGGTTAAATACTTACAGACCAAATGTCGTAAACACAATTAGCATACGCTTTTTAGAGTGTTGACTAATGATTCAGTGTCATAGTTCAAAGACAATAGTTGTTCAATCTAAATAGTATTTTCCCGTGGCTTCGCCCTCGTGTGTGTCGGAAATTATCCTACGAGACCGTAAAACTCGGGGGTAAAAAAAGTATGCTGTCTCCTAGCACAGATCATGGCCTACCCGTTGTCCAAATTTCATCGAAACCCGTTCAGCCGTTTACCGGAAAAGATCATACACAGACAGACAGCATCATTTAAGTTTAAAATGATGACTTCACCTATGGACAAAGATCGCTTAAGTGAAATCATCAAGTTCATTAAGCGATCTTTGTCAATAGGTGAAGTTTTATCCCCCACAAAAACTATAAGTACCTCCATTATGTTAATTTTCATTGCGGAAAAATGAGCATTATAACAAACAATTTTAAAACCATTAGGTTGATCATTATGTTGATCTGAGAACAAATGGCAATAACAAACACGAGGCTGTGATTGTTCGGTGTGTCAATATGTATCGTGTACACAAGGAGACACTTCAAGCTATACACATCCAGTATAATCTCACCTCCCTTTTTATAAGCTTCCCGTACGATGGCTTGATTGGTCGTAGTCTCGAAGTGCGTACTATGTCTAAAAATCGAGCGGATGTCTGTGATGTGTGTGTGAAAAAAAAACAGTGACGTGCTGTTCGCGGTTAGGGTGGCCATGAGGTTCGAATTTCCCAGATATGTCCTGAACAAAGGAATAATTATTAAGCAAATGCTATTTATTATTGAAAAAAATCTCAAATTAATATAACATCCTTGCTTAGCATGTTATATTAAACTACCTTTGTCAGTACCAGACATATTATAGGTATTAATGTGACCTTATTTTACAAACACTGAATGAAAATTCGAGGTACTTAGTATCAACTAAACATGAATTCAAATCATTTCTTTGTTTGATTACGTCTTAATAACGTCATTAGGGTTCTGAAGGTCAATGTAATGACGCGACTCACGTGATTTTATAGCTATAATCAGCAGGATTAACTTTCGACGTTATCAGTTATCGGTGAGTCGCCCACTACTTAAGAAAACATTTAAAACGATAACCATGTGATCAGTTAGTTGCACTTAGATATCGTTTGAGTTCTAATATTGCGGCCGAAGTCGAATAAAACCTTCTGAACAATATCAATGACACATACTTTATCGCCTACGGATCCTAAACAAAATGAAATTTATTTTTCAAAATGCAATATTAAGTTTTGGTCTTATCGCTCATCCCTGCTCTATTTGAGATTTGAAGCTCTACCTCTGAAGTTCCATCTCAAAATATTAAACATCTATTGGTTTTGCCCATCAAAAAAACCAAGAAGAAACGTAGCACAATTTCCCATATCACATAAACTAATAATAAACAAACAAACCCAACGTGAACTATAACCTCTTTTGATAAAAATAAAATAACAGTTGTTTTACATCACGCCACGTCGATGGATTAAAGGCAATGCCGTTTTCGCTGTACATTTGTAACTGACCTCGTTGGCTTTCGAAAGATACTGGCATTCATCCTGAAAAGTTCGCAATGTCATATGTAACTTCCTTTGGGCGGAATTCTGAAATCTCTTCGTGACTGGTCAAGTTGTTGAAATGTTGCGCAGACAGATTTGTGCCGTGACAGGTATTCGTTTTTAACCAGCTTTAAATGATACAAGGATTCGTTGTTGTTAAGGTGGAAGCGTACGGGTAGCCCGCGAAACTCAAATTTTCTTACGTTTTTTTGCAATTTGCAGGTCAGTGTCAGGTTGTATGTTGATGAAGAATGAGTCGCGCCAGTAACACGTGTGTAGTTACAGAATTACAATCATGAAAATCATCAATACAACCCTCGTAAGTTCATTTAACCCCATTGAATGACTTCTTCATGAAATATTCATTGTTAATGAACTTAGAGGATTGTCATTACAATCATAATCATTTATTTCATAAACAATTTTGACATTGTATTGAAACTCATTAAAAACTAACAACACGGCTTATAAGGTTTAAAGTTAAAAACTAAATGATATTGATGATTTTCATCCTACCATTTTGGCACGCGCTTGCTTATCACGTACCTAAATGGCGGTCAAAAATTGCGGTTATAAAGAAAATCGATTAATATTTTGCATATTTCCTTTACCAGACTCTTTTGTCACTAAGCTGTTGGCAAAAAAACCTTCCTTATTAATCTAATGTATGTTTTTTTTGTCCTTCCAGGCGTGCAAGCGAGTTCCGCATCACATACGGCGACATGCGAACTACACACGATGATGTAGACACGTTCGAGCACATTCTGAATGTGACGTCACATAATGAAGCACTGCTCGCTTACTATTATCTCGACGGCGAGAATAAGGTAATTGTTTTGTTTTGCAACAGGTTTTTACAATAACAGGGCAAGGAGGCATGCATAACTTGGTCTAAAGATCTAGAGTAACAGTCTTTGGCTGACAGAAAGTTGTCCAATTAAACTCCACAACTTGTCTTGAAGATGTGGTCGTGCTGAATTTGTCCTGGCCTTTGTTTTAGTAGTCTTTTATTGTAAGAAGTAAGAACATTTAGGATGCTTTTTATCCTGGTAGTGTGATCCTATGGGGCAGTTACCGAACTTTACGCTGGCGAAGCCACAGGCATAAGCTAGAAATATATACTTTTGGACTTACCATCGCGAATCGTTATCGAGTAATCGATAGCGATTTGATCGACTGGCTAACCCTACTAAAACATATCCTTCTCTATTGCTGCTAATGTAACTAGTAGGCTTTAAAATAGTTCATTCAAGAGAAACAATGCCACTGGTCCACTTTTCCAATAGTGATTGTTTACGTTGCCAAGTCCACCATAATAAAGGGTGTAAAAAGACTCTTAACGAAACCGAAACTACCGAAAGGCACTTGTTCTCCCCGTCGTTGCGATATTTTTTTTTTCTAGAGGCTAGAACAAAAAAAAACCCTTCTAGTTACAGAGATATTGGGGGTCAAAGTTCCAACATTTTCACATTTTTTTTTTAAATACATGTTTTCAATGTAATTTTTTTACTTAACACACTTTCACGACCCCCTTATTATTCAAACCATCCATCAGCACAATGTTTTAAATGCGTTTCATTAAGTCCTGCTGTATAACCTGATTTTTCACCCCAACAAAAGAAGTGGTTTCCCAGCAATATTTTTTGCGTAAAGTTACTTAGTTTGATGTACATAATGCTTGGTTGACGGCTTCGCGAATAGTTCGTTTACACCCTGTTTATTACTCTTAATGCAGATAGGATACGTTTGTGCAATAAACGATGTCTTTCTGGCAACAATTTGATGAGGTAAGTGTCGGCCATCTCGAACCAGAGAAAAATAAATCTTATTAATTACATAGTTACTGTTCCATCCCTTATCAAAACGTGCTGCCATCTTTCCGCTAGCAAATATCTCTTGTATTTCTAATTAGCATACTTGACCCTTGCTATCGTTGGCCAATGGCGTGCGCGGCCCGGCTGAATGACGTAGCAGCGTAAGGCATCGGGAGACCGCACGCAGAGGGTTATCGCTGATGATCATGTTCGAAAAAAGTTTTTAGTGGTGATTTGATGATTGCGTATACTCTGTTCTATAATGATTTAATGTTAACATGATAACACGATAAAATTGGGTCAACTTGGAAGGAAAGAAGCGAAATCAAAAGCATTCTTGAGAAAAATAAAACCTCACGATGTTTTCCTTCACCGTTTTTGAGAGCAGTGGTGATGAAATAAATTACACAAAGTAATGTGCCTGTCTGGGTTCGAACCCACGACTTACTGTTCGTAAGTCAGGGTCGCTACCACTGGGCCACCGCCGCTTTAATTTAGAAACGCGTTAATTTAGAAAAAAAAAACTCTTAGCACACTACCAGTTTCTATATAATAATATAATTCAATCATAATTCGAAATAGACGTGGCGCTATCTATTTTCATAAGAACCTTATTGTTGTTTTCCTCGGGAACAGTACTTATTTTCGGGATGAAAGGTACCCTATGTCCGTTTCTGTACACCTGACAATGTATATGCAAAATTTCAGTATGATCTGTTCAGTGGTTTAGGCGTGAAAAGGTAACAAACAAACTTACTTTCGCATTTATAATATTATATAAAGTTAGGATTATGCAGTTTATTTTTCTTATGATCAACCAATTGATCGTGGACTCGTGGTATCATTATGGTCTCAAACAAACAAAAAAAAATTATAAAGAGACAAATCTTATATTGTTTAATCTCTATTAGCACATACTATCAATATAAGTAATGTTTACAGAAAATTATCGCGTTGGAAGTAGTTCAAACATTTCGAACTTCGCTCTACCCGTGAGTAATAGTTGTGGTAATAGTTCGTATCGTTCACTTGGGCCGTAAATACGATAGCGGTATCTTTGTTTATTTGTGATGAAGTGACCACACGTCAAGCTTTAACTGGACATACAACACTAGTCCATTCGATTGAATATCATTCCAGCAACAATACCTACCGTTTTTTCTTGTCACATCGCGGCGGGTGGAAATTTTAATTTTACAAATATAAAATCTTCACAAAGACCTCGCAATGTTACATAGTCGAAATTTGAAAGGAGAAGTGTCTGCTCAGCACGTCACAAGTTATTACGGCAATAGAAAAGATTTTGGCATAAACTGTCCTGGATTTTTTCATTATTGCCTGGTAATCCTAGCTATACGGTAAAGTTTTTTTTTTTATATTTATAAATGATGAAAACAAGCAATTAGATGTAGATGTGTCAAATCATGCCGGACAAAGTATAGCTGATGATACATAATAAAAGGTGTAAACAGAGTCTTCACGAAGCCGTGGACCAAGCATGATGTATATCAAACTAAGTAACTTTACGCAAAAATTACTGCTGGGAAACGACTTTTTTTTTTGGGCTGAAGATCACGTTTTACAGTAGGACTCAATGTAACGCGCTCAAAACATTGTGCTCATGGATGGATTGAATAGTAAGGGGGTCCTGGAGGTGTTTAAAGTAAAAATCTTACATTAAAAACCTATAGGTATTTAAAAAAAAAACTTGTGAAAAACTTGGAACTTTGATCCCCAATATCTCCGTAATTAGAAGGCTCCCAGGTATGGTCTAGAACAAAAAAAATATCGCAATGACGGGGAGAACAAGTGCCTTTCGGCTTCGTTAAGAGTCTATTTACACCCTTTATAATATAAGTACATGATAAATTAATGTTTTATCGCAAATGTACGTAAGTATTGTTTGTACGTTCTAGATCGTCTTCAATTGGAGTACAATTTGTTCACATACCATGTTGATTGATTTCAGTTTTATGTAGGTAGAGGTACCTACAGTACAATATTTTTCTAGGCTTGTAAAATATTGAACTTTTTTTTTTGTTTTTTAGGATGGGAAATCATCAAATGCTGATAAATCAGACGTATTCATGTGTCCGCTAGTGGAATTCCATCTTTCAACATTTCTGGTCTGATAATCAAGTGTTACAAATCAAACAACAATCTAAACATAAGCACTATTGTTTCAGATGAAAATGACAGAGATATACGACGTGACAGACGCAGACACTGACGCGGTACAGTCCCCCATGGAGCGTGACGTGAACAAGCAACTCGAGTTCGATAACGACTGGAGCGCCGAGCTCATTGCCGACAACGGTCAGTACTAACAGTAGTGTAACACCTAGATATACGACGTGACAGCGAGACGCAGTCGCCCATGGAGCGTGACGTGAACAAGCAGCTCGAGTTCGACAACGACTGGAGCGCCGAGCTCATTGCCGACAACGGTCAGTACTAACAGTAGTGTAACACCTAGATATACGACGTGACAGCGAGACGCAGTCGCCCATGGAGCGTGACGTGAACAAGCAGCTCGAGTTCGACAACGACTGGAGCGCCGAGCTCATTGCCGACAACGGTCAGTACTAACAGTAGTGTAACACCTAGATATACGACGTGACAGCGAGACGCAGTCGCCCATGGAGCGTGACGTGAACAAGCAGCTCGAGTTCGATAACGACTGGAGCGCCGAGCTCATTGCCGACAACGGTCAGTACTAACAGTAGTGTAACACCTAGATATACGACGTGACAGCGAGACGCAGTCGCCCATGGAGCGTGACGTGAACAAGCAGCTCGAGTTCGACAACGACTGGAGCGCCGAGCTCATTGCCGACAACGGTCAGTACTAACAGTAGTGTAACACCTAGATATACGACGTGACAGCGAGACGCAGTCGCCCATGGAGCGTGACGTGAACAAGCAGCTCGAGTTCGACAACGAATGGAGCGCCGAGCTCGTTGCCAACAACGGTCAGTATTATCAGTCGGGTAACACGTATATATACGACGTGACAGCGACTCGCAGTTGCCCATGGAGCGTGATATGAAGATGTAGCTTCTTTTTCTCGAATCGATGACTCACATTAAGTCCGACAGTACGTAATGACCTGAACAGCTCTTCCGTTTGCCTCACTCAAATCCTGGTGGGTGCAGTTTGTTGTTCTCCACGGGCAGGAGAAAAGGTGTGACTGTAAACCTACGGTCAGTAGTCACCGCAATGCACTTTTTAAAGGTTGGCCTGTTTCGTAAGGTTTTGTTCTCTTGAAACTAAATTCGAACATATCGAATAGAATAAGGCATTCAGAGAGGTGTTCTAAAAGTAACTCCACGCTGTACCTTTTCAACTATAAGAATTATGCATTATCAATCCATTTGGTATCATAATATCATCGCATTCATCTATCAAACATCTCTCATCAAGATCTGAGATCTTTATAGATTTCGTGATTTCATAACCTCCCAAGAGTAAGTTTCTGCATGCGTGTTTGTTGTAAACTTGAGAACCGCTAAACCTTCATTGATATAGTACATACCAAAAATATCTTGAAATGGCTTCATCATCAGCCTATATTGTTCCCACTGCTGGGACATAGGCCTCCTCTCTATGAGAGAGAATGGGCTATAATCCACCACGCAGGCCCCAGGTAGATGTCACATGTCTTCAAATTTTTGGTTCTAGGACATGCCGGTTTCCTCACGATGTTTT
Source organism: Lycophotia porphyrea (assembly GCA_950005105.1). NCBI lineage: Eukaryota > Metazoa > Arthropoda > Insecta > Lepidoptera > Noctuidae > Lycophotia > Lycophotia porphyrea. Next base: position 3,720,474 of record OX465392.1, read on the forward strand.
CCTTCACCGTTTTTGAGAGCAGATTTTTGGAAGAGCACCGTTTTTGGAATGGCTTAGACCATCATAAAATCGTTAACTGATATGCCCAATTATTTTATCTATAATTCTGTGTGAATCGCATGGCCATTATTGCTTTTTAATTCATTCATTCATCAACTTGGTTTGAATAACTGATTACCCTAATTTCGCTGTTAGTCCGGTCAAATTAAGCCGAAAAAGGGCAATCAGGGGAAATAATTCATGTAGTCTTGAAAATTGGTACGGTTATACCTTACGGTATCCAGATGAACATACTAAAAGTCCTCAAGGGTGGGGGGTGTGCTGAGGGTGTAGGGGGGGGGGGGGGGTTGAAGGTACCTTTTTCAGGTTTTTGCTCATATCTGTAGGAATAGCATTATGATTACTTCTGACAAAAGTTTCCACATAAAACCTACATATTTGGTCATATTTATTTTTGCTCTACGATCAATACTTTAGGAGCTACAGGGTGTGTAAGTTTTAACAGAGAGATAAAAATAGACGATTTAAGCGAAAAGCGCCGATTTTTCAAAATTGTTAGGGTTCTTCCTGAAGTCCTAGAAAGCTGAAATTTGGCATGTAGGCTAGTATTAGTACAGTACAGCTAGTATTACCTCTTAGCACACCCCGCACCCTTGAGGACTTTTAGAATGTTCATCTGGATACCGTAAAGTATAACTGTACCAATTATCAAGACTACACGAATTATTTCCCCTGATTTTATTTATTTTCCTAGACTATGTCCCTTTGGTTTAGTTTGATCTTGAATTGATCTTGCATTTGCGGAATATCACATAGTTCAAAGTCATTGGAGATACCTTCTGATCCTCTTCTTTGTGTCGCTTGCAGGACCTTCTGGTAAATGTATAATCAATCAAACTTTATTTCGAACAAGAGTCCATACGGGTTAGTAGTGAGTACTTAAGATCTATGTTAGTACGACTTTTGGAGAAACGGTTCTTATTATTATTAAAAATCAATTTAAAATAATACTAATTCAATAGTCCAATTTAACAATCCAAATTAATTTAATAATATAAACGGCTACCCATCAGGTTTACTGTTTATATTATTGAATTAAATTAAAGGAAGAATAAGGCTTCATCATCATATTAGCCCGTTGCTGTCCACTGCTGAACATAGGCCTCCCCAATCGATGTCCAACGTGTCTGGTCCAATGCCACCTGCATCCAGCGAATAAATAAATAAGGCTTAAAAAGCCTTATTTATCCTTTCGCGCACTGGACCATCAATTACATGTTGCAAAAAAATATATTTTCTTATTCTTCAACCTTCAAAGTTCACTACCTTCCAAACCAATTCATCTGTCACACATTACAAACAATTTGTTTTTCTTTATCCTCCTCATTTACTATGCGTACACCTCTGCCCATCCCTTCTGCGTATGCAGGCGTGACTTCATACTAACTCTTATATCTTTTCTGCAGACGACCTGGACATGGAAGCAATGGACGACGATGCTCTAGCCGACAGGAACATATTCTCTGATCCCGAGAGTGAATGGAACGCGCGGAGATCAATGTCGGTTTCCGACAGTGATGGAGACCAACCTGAATCGGATCGGAGAGCGCCTTATATCGAGTTAGCTTAGTATTAAGATTGTAGTTGACTTGCCTTTTGATCCTCAGATGTTTATAACAAAGAATTCGCGCATGTTCACGTGTGCGATGGCTTTTCAATTCTCGTCGTAGAACTAAGGGTTCGGAATTCAACACAGAGTACCCCTTGCACGTTGAAAGGATGCACTGCTAGATTTCCAACGCAGAAAGTTGAAAATTCGTCCATGATAAAGTGGTTTACATCACAGGCATTCGGAAAGTATCTACCTAGCATTTGTTTCATCATAATCATCTCAGTTGAAGCCTTCGTTACTAACAAATCTCTTCGTCTCTCTCCACCGTCCCCCGAATGTATACAGCATTTGTTTGTTTTCAAATATAAGTAGACATTTCATGACAGATGTGGCCGAAAATAGAACTAAAAATAAAAAATAAAAAACGGGTTCGTGAAAAAAGTTCTGGTGGTCAAAAGGTTAGTCAATTAATTATATACATAGCCAGTTATTTTAATTTAATGTACCTCCCATTTATTCCTTTTAAAACCTTAAGAACTTCAAATTGTAAAAGGAACGTGATCATAGTTTTGACATCGCAACAGTTCACAAAATTTGCTATTCATAAAAAAAACATGTGCTTTCTTTCTCCTAACAACGCGATAATGAAATAATAATCGGATATTAAATCTCCGTTTATCGTTATTAGATAAATCGTTATAATATCCACGGTTATTGTGCGTGTTCCGTATTGTATGTACACACGCCTCAATTATTAGGTACGCAGGCAAACGATGAATAAACAAATGCTGTTTGCCTCGGTAAGTATTCATCGTTTGCCTTTACCAACTGTCTGGTCTGGTCAGGTGGTTTGCACACTTATCAATTTAGCTCTCTGTACATTAACAATGTTTCAGAGTAAAACTTTTCTATAAAAACCGGCTGGCGTAGATATTCAATACCAAGTTTTTTTCTCTATCTAAACATTGTTCATTGTGGGACTGAAAAATTTGTATAACGTTTCAAACAGGCTAATATGATCACGCTTCTGCATACTGTTACAGCAAAAAGCCAGGGATTGATGAAAATATTAAAAAATAATCACCTTAACCACGATGCAAGATGTTTGAACATTTGTCTTTGTAGTAATACATTTCAACATGGGGCATTGACAGCAAATAGGTACCTTTTTAAAGTTTCCATTTTCCCAGGGATGTTTTGGAGCTCCGTAACCGTAACCGAAACTATCAGATACCCGAAATAAAAATATATCCGTAACCGTATCCGTTTCACAAGTTTCGGATAGTTTCGTATAAGGGCGGAGTCTAAATAGAAGGACATGTTTCGATAGGTTTTTGTTTCACCGCTCGCGCGCCACGTGAATCTTGCAGTTTGTTTGTTATTTCTAGTCATAACATAACCTCTTTTTCAACTAGTTATTTTTTATTATATCCGTAACCGAAACTATCCGAAACTAACGGATAATCCGAAATAATTACATATCCGTAACCGTATCCGAACCGATGTAATATTATTCCTATATCCATATCCGTATCCAGATCCAAAATATCTTATCCATTACATCTCTGCATTTTCCTCACGGCCCTCAATACTAACCTGACTTATATTTTTTTTATCTGTCAAATCTGACTAACCTACTTACTTCTTCTTTAATCAATCCTATTCCCTATTTATCCTTCCTGTATCCTGTTTTAAAGTTGCTTCAATGTTGTTTAACCCATTTATTTTATGAATCTATAAAAACAGATACATCTGTCAAAAATGTTGCATCAAAGGCTTCATTCATGTACCTATTTAAAATCATCCTGGCTAATGTACTGAACATAGCACTGATCTCGCTACAATGCAATGAAGAATTTATGAAAAAGTAACATAAACATGTATAATTATATTTAATAGGTATTTACTGTACTCTAGGTATTATGTCAAAAAGGCTATAAATATTACAGGAATATTAGCTTAAAAATGATCATACAATGCTCTTTTATTTGTTATAATAGAATGTATTTTTATTTAGTTTTAAAAAATATGTACATTCCACTTGAAATTTAACAGGACTTGTAAAGCTCGAGTTTTCCCAGAGAGTTTTCCACGAAATATTGAGTAAAACATGACCAAAGATAACAACTCAGTTGAAAAGGTTGCATTAAAAGTGATCACACTTATAAAGTGCGACTTTTTCCAATACTTATCAAAAGAGTTGCGACTGTTGGAACTTAACATAACACAGCTGTCTGGAAACTTACGCTGGGAGTTTACTACCCCGTGAAACCCTTTTAATTAATGTACCAAGTATATTTTATTCCCAGTACAATTAGGATGCGTTCTGATTTATTTTGTTTATTGTAAATATGTACAATTCAGATTGTATGGCTACACAATATTATTGCATTATCGGTGACAGTGCAGTTATATTAGTTTAATTTATTTTACATTATTATTTTGATGTGGTGAACTGAGAAAATTAATGACACCCACCTTGACTAAAGCTATCGCCATCTATCACCAATCAAGTGAGTTAGTCTATGCCCCAAAATGTGCTTTGATAAAACCTGATAAATTACTTTTTTCCTTGCCATTTAACTTTGCTGGTATCTCAATCTGATTTTCTACTATGTCTACCTATTATAATTTTCAATTCATCACATCGTATGTAACTCTAATGTGATATCATTATTATTGAAAGTTATTATCTTCTTATAAGAATTAGTTTAGTAATTTAAATATCCATTGTTATTAGCCGATAACTTCAGAATAAAATATGAGATCTTTACTCACTGAACGAAATATTCTCGCTCTCTTTATACCCGTGCAGGTGAACTTATGTTTTTTAAAGGATACGTTCTAGTGGATAAAGACCATAGTCTAGTGTAGTTTAAATTCAAAGTGCCTTAGCAATGTTACCATGAGTTACCCCTACATATTTCTCTCTCTTATAATGTCATAACTGGGTTATAGGTACCTAGACATATTATGTCTATAAAAAAATGCCGCAACGGAAAAAGAAATAGAGGTTTCCTTTAACCCTGTTAAGAAAAAGAGGTTATCGAACAAGTTATCGTCTAGTAATTAGATTATATTGTGTGTAAATAGTTTGGTTAGACGTTTCTAGCTGGTCTCGCCTTCGACTTTATATCTGATTTATATAATACTTCCGCACACGGTCGAATAATGAGGTGTTACATGCTAATTTTTGCTATTTCTACGATCTATCTTAGAAAAATATAAAAGTAAAAAACTGCGGAAGTCTAAAATCAATTTCAATTCTTTTTTTTAGTATTATTTTTCAAATTATTGAAATTAGATATTCGGTCCTCGGCGATTGTGTTGTCAGCGGAAGTTTCTGTAAACGACTGTCACAAATATTTTTTAATAAAAAATTTAAATTAACATCTTTGTTTAATTTGATTGATCGATTTAGATTCATTCTTAGACCATTTAATTTACTGTCATGTGTAAATCTTTGACAGTCTTTAGGCTCCGCGCAAACGGGCCATCGGTGGCAGGCGACAAGCTGTTTACATGATTTTTAAAACGATTTGTATGGAATCGCCGCACACGTGTAGCGAGTGGCGCCCACTCGCGCCTCAGTGTCCGCGACACGTTACCACCGATAGCGGCCACTCGCGACTCAGTGTCCGCGACACGCCACCCGTGGTGAATTATAAATGCAGTACCAGAATGTGAATGAAGTCAACTGATTCCGATGTTGACTGCAACATGCTTTCGGAGTTTTTCTTATCTGTATTTGAACCCGTGTCACCAACGCTCACCTCGTGAAGTCCACCGCAGCAGTGAATGATAACTTAATTAGTAATTTGCATATCGATAAATCAAAAATACTCAGCGAGTTGAAACGGTTGGACCCCTCTAAGGGGGCAGGACCAGACGGTCTTCTGACGGCCTTTTTTAAGTCCACGACTGATAATATGTGTGAGCCGATCTATACATATACTCTTTAATAGATAATTATCTGCATGAAGGTTTCAACAACAACTTTCGCAAAATACTCAAGTGGCTCCCAATTCGACTTCGCAGGAAATCTCGGATATTGGTGCCGATTCCCTTGTTCACAAACTAAACTAAATTTAAGTTGAGTGCATCTTTTTCTATTTATATCATTATGAAAAGGACAGAAGATTAATATTAGTTTAGTCCTGTCAAATTAGTCAGCACCTGACGCAATCTGATGTAATTTTAGTAGTCAACTTTTTAATCATGTCTAAACTTGTGTCAGGCGCTGGTTAATTAGGCACCATTGTGTCTGCTATTCAACATCCTTCATAACCCTAAAACGCCATCCTATCCACGGGGACGCTTTTCCTACTCCCGTCCTTCTGATGCACCTTGCAGGTCGCATCTAAAGAACCACCTTAAATCCCTTCCCCACTCTACCGACTTCTACTCCTATTCCTTCACTGTACACGCAGTGTGGCTGTGAAATTCACTTCTGCCTGACCTTAGGGACTGTAAAACTGTTGCAGTTTTCAAGAGAAGAGTGAAAGAACATTATCTTTCCATTTCGTCATAGTTGCATAAGTATTTATTTTTTTAGTTATTTTATTTTATAGTATTGTTATATGTATTTATAAGTATGTAAGTATATTCTTATTGTGTTGTATGTTATATGTAAATAGGTATCTGCTTTATGTATTCCATTTTCTCTTCTTCTTTTACACACTTTGTCTACATCTCTTTTTTTTTAGTATCTCCTTTCGCTGGTATGCTGGAAGAGATTTCTTTAGAAATAAGCATCACCTCTGTACTATTTTCTGTTCCTTTCTTCTTTTATTTATTTAGTGTGTACATACATTTTTAAATATATAAATAATTGCCAATTACCTTTTTGAAAATGTTTATAAGCGATTACAAATCGATACGGTCTACACTGATTTCAAAAAAGCTTTTGACAAAGTCGGTCCTGAAATTTTGCCGAATAAAATTGCTTACAATGGAATACGCGATAATTTATTGCGTTGGTTTGTGTCGTACCTCGAAAACCGGTCACAAAGGGTTGTGGTTAATGGTCACCCATCTGTCTTTGTTAATATTACTTTCGGAGTTCCACAGGGCTCTATTCTGGGGCCGCTATTATTTATATCAACGATATTAAGAAATGTTTAAAAAAATCACAATTCTTGTTGTACGCTGATGATTTGAAGGTGTGCGTCAGGTTCGTGAACGTGCTCTGCGCTAAATTCTTGTCGCACGAGCTCTGGCTTACGCTGCCCTATTCATAGAATGTTGGAATCTTTAAATTCAAATTTCATTGATGTTGATTTATTTGCATGCTCGAAAAGTAAATTTAAATCTAATACTATACAAAAATTATCCTAATTGTAATCTTATTCTTATTATTTATCTATTGCATAATGTAAGTAATGAAATTGATTTCTCTGAATGTATCATAATTATATAGCAATTATAGAAGAAATGTAGCAAATATAAGCAATTGGATAGCAATTCTTTTTTATACTTTCAGAGCCGCTTCCCATAGGCAACCAGCCATTCTGACGCTAACATTTCATAAACTCCGATTGTGCAACACTGTCGAAATCACAGTGATCTTATTTTGTTCTCTCTACAGAGGTACAATAATTACTGCGAGAGTATAGTGTATCTAGTATCTACTATCTATTTGGTACCTAAATTATTCGGTAATATAAATACTCCTTTAGTTTAAGACATACTTCGATTTCATTAAAAAATAATTATGACTGTGACGTTTAGAGATACCGGCCGCATCAAAACCAGATAATTATGATAAAAAACGTCAATGTTCTAATTTCAAACTACCATAATAGCGATATTATTACTTTCAACTTTATTTTTGAGCAATTATTCAATAAAAAAAATATTTCATAGCTTTTAAATTTTAACGATATCAATAGTCAAAAACCGCGCAGTTATACGTATTATTTGCGATTTGAATGTTTTTTTACTTGTGCTCTGAATATGGGCCGCGATGGGACCGAGCCTAAAAGTAGCCGAATATTTCATCAATGTTATTTGAACTGTTGCAAGTTGCAGAACCTTACGCCTTTGACCAGTGTCATACCTTCTGGAAATGGCAAGGTGGTGGATTTCTGTGTGGATAGGATCAAATATGCGGATTGGCCGCCTATATTAAATGCGCTCTGCTGTGATTTGAGCCTGCATACAGTTGCTATCAAGTGTCGACAGCAAGTCAAAACGGGTAATGTGATAATATTGATACAACTCAGTTTGATTTACAACCTAGTATAGACAATATTGTAAGGGGTTTGAAGTACATAGTCACCCCATTGCCTATTTGATTTTTCTACAAAGTTGCAGCGCACAATGAACCTGTACCTACATTATGATATGGATAAACGCAAAGGACATACAACTTTGTACATATAAACAGCTAGTCGCCAGCCACCGGTGGCCCGTTTGCGCGGAGCCTAAGAGCATCCGGAAATACGTGTGCGTTTCGATGGCGTGACCGCGGCGATAGTAAAAAAAAAACTATTTCAAGATTTGTAGTTTGTAAAAGTTAAAAAAAAACCATAAATTTGTCAGTCATGGTTAAAAAGTTTTATGGGTTTGAACGTGGCCGCGCCATTGAAACGCGGAGAACCAAGCGGCCACAGAGATCTTTAAAACTAAGCGTTGCAGAGACCTGAAATTCTGGTAAATAACAGATTGAATTTAAAGTAAAAATACTAGGTTTATATTTTAGGACCTGTGAGACAAAATCCCCATGGCCGCGCCATTGAAACCGTGGAAAACACGTTACCGCCGATACCTCGCTGAAAAAACATTGCAGACAAGTTTTTTCTAAACCACAGATTTGAATTTGTCAAAATTTGTAAAAATACAACAAAAAATCCTAGGTTTATAAAGGGTGTAAAAAGACTAACGAAATCGAAAGGCACTTGTTCTCCTCATCATTGCGATCATTTTTTTGCTCTAGACCATACCTGGGAACCTTCTAGTTTCGGATATATTGGGGGCAAAGTTCCAACTTTTTCACTAGTTAATTTTTTAAATATATGTTTTAATGTATTTTTTTTTACTTAAAATACCTTCACGACCCCCGTACTATCCATCCATCAGCACAATGTTTAGAATGCGTTACATTGAGTCCTACCGTAAAACGTGATTTTTCACCCCAAAACAAAAAGTCGTTTCCCAGCACTAATTTTTGCGTAAGTTACTTAGTTTGATGTACATGCTTGGTTGACGGCTTCGTGAAGAGTCTGTTTACACCCTGTATTTCAGGAGCTGTAAGACTAAAAGCCCGGTGAAAAACACGTTATCGGCAATATCTCGCTGAAAAACCATCGCAGACGTCGTGAAGTTTTTATAAAACCTAGATTTGTTTTTTTTTTCATAATACAAACCCTTCAATACGTTTCGATTGTGTGACCATGGCTTACTGTTTAGAAAACTTTCCATCTATTCCTTTAGAAACTAGCTGACCCGACAGACGTTGTCCTGTCAACTATGAATATTGAATTCGAATTGACCTACTACCTACCTACTATCGATATTTGCAGCACGCAGTATGTCAAACGCCATAAGGTTACATTAAAAAAGTTAATATTGTGAAAAGCGAGATTTTAATTCATTATTCATTAGAAAATTTAATATGGTGGTTAAATATTCTTAAATTTTCTAATATTCCGCGCAATTTTCTTAATTTTTTTTCGAGCGCGTCAGATTTTCATAGGGTTTATTCAGTGAACCCTACAAATGCTTCAATTTCTTAATCTGACGATTTGGAATTGGCGTAAGCTAGCAGCGAATTATGGAAAAGTTGCAAAAGACCGGGGTGGCCATGCGAGAGGGGTGAAAACACCACGCAAATCGTCAGATTATTATATATTTCATATCAGAGACAAGTTGGACGATGAAAAATATCAATATCTGACGCGCTTGAGTATTTCAGTGTCATTGTTTTTTATTACAATTTTGAAAATCTGTAGACGCTTCCCCCACCGCTAAAAGTGGAAACATTATAGGACCATTAATTCTTCCTATCATCTAATCTACCAATTCTAATAGGTTTCCGCGGCGCTCGAGTAAATACACATTTAGCATCATGGGGTCCCCTACTATGATGGAACTATATTATATATACTCCTTGCTCTTCTTGTAGAACCGATTACCAAGTAAAGTAAACAACCTGAATCAGGCTATTAGTGTCTGCTATCCAAAGGTCAATGAGGTGATAACCTTGGTAGCTAATCCTATTTATAGGCATTAATCATAGATATATTTCTAGAAAATCTTTGAACAGCAACTGGACTTTGGTCATCATAAAATTATCACCTCTTGCACTATAAGCGAAGAAATAAAAAAAACAAAATTATAATAACAAGCAACAGTCAACATTACAGATGTCTGGCAGATAAGGTTTCCGATATCTATTGGACTTTAGTTCAGTCAGAAATGTATGGGGAGGGGTTTGCAAGATTGCCATCTAATATGATAGCGGAATTTAAAATTGTTTTGATCATTTCAAACCTGTCTGGTCTCTTTCTTTGTAGATTCCTTAATTTTATGCAAACTAATCCCACTTTTATTACCCTTCTTTTAAACACAGTATTAGAACACATAGACTGCGAGAGACTAGCGAAAACGGTCAACAAGCGATGTGTGGTTCTGACAAACTTTATGCTCAGTAACTTAGTGGAAGCTGTAGCGCAACTGCTCTCTAATACGGCTTTGTTGACGACGTTAGTGCTTGAGGGACTTCCGTTGAGAATACCGTATTTAAATCCATTGTGTCAGGTAAGTCATGAATTTTATAAAAAAAACGGACGTAGTATACAGGTCAAATTGAAATGGGACCGGGAGGGTCACACTTCCAAAAAGGACCAAGATAACTGACATCGTCCCACAGTGGGTACCTAAGACGCGCAAGAAACGCTGGCGTGATGATTTGGACTCATTCCTGAATGATTGGTCGCTCTCCGACCAAAAAACACAAAGCAGAACACAAAAAAATTTGGAAAGGTATGAGAGAAGCCTTTGCTCAACTGTGGGACAGAATAGGCTAATTAAAAAAAATACAGATTATCTGTAAGAATCTTATTTTTCCAAAACTCTTTCTAGATTACCTTTTTTCTAGGCGCTAACAGTGAATAGTTCCCTGCAACACCTACATTTGCACCGGTGTCTGATCGGCGACGCGGGTTGTCTGGCTGTTTGCACGTCCATTAAAGCAGTTCTGCCGAATATGGCGACGCTGGACCTGTCAGGATGCGAGCTGACGCCTCTAGGTGCTGGATACATCGCTGAATTAGTTAAGGTAGGTTCTAATATCAAAATTAGATATAAAAATGTAGACTTTTTCATTCTTCAGCACTACCAATCTTAAATTGATAGGTGGTGCTGCAAAATAAATAAGTAATCTATAGGTACATATAAGACAGTAAAAAAACTGTGTCTGTACATTGAATATATTTAAAAAAAAAAATTGGGGCGTGTTTAGAAACAGTAATAGAGCACGAATCCAAAAAAAAATTCTGTCTGTTTGTCTGTACACGCTAATCTTCGGAACTACTCGACGGATTTGAATGATTTTTTTTTTGTTGTATAGGTATTAAGTCTGGGCAAAACATAGGCTATAATTTATTTTGGAAACATGAACACCTGATGCAGAACCGCAACAGACCAGCTAAACTATAAGAGATACAAAAATAGTACAATAGCAAAAATTGTTCCACGTAATGAGCATTTTCTGCTAAGAGAATAAATTTGAAGATCTGGAACAGCTGATGTGGAACTCCAAGAGCCCAGCCACACTATAACATATATAGGAATGACTTCTTAGCAAGAGTTGTTCAGACTGATGAGCACTCTCTGTTGACGTATAAAAATTGAAGATGTGGAACACCTGTCGTGGAGCTCCAAGAGCCCAGTTACACTATAATATATATAGGAATGACGTCTTAGCAAAAATTGTTCAGCCTGATGAGCACTCTCTGTTGACGAATAAAAATTGAAGATCTGGAACACCAGATGTGGAAATTAAAGCTATCACTAATTTCACTGTATTTCTACCAAAGGGTATCGTATTACCCACAACTAACTGGGTTGTGGAGGGCAGATAGACAGTCGTTCCATGTAAAATACTGGTATTCAGCTGCATCCGGATGTACTGGAAGCCGAACCCAACAGCACTACATATTATAACACAATGTTCTCCGCCGCGTCTATCTGTCTGTTCGCGATACACTCAAAAATTACTGCACTGATTTTCATGTTGTTTTCTTAAGTAGATAGAGTGGTTCTCGAGGAATTTTTTAGTATATAATTTCTCAAGTTCTTGTACAGATTGGCTAAAATATAATGATATTTGTTGGAGGTGTTGAAAAAAAATAAGCCGTCTGGGGGAGCTTTCAACGGAAACGCTGCCCTTTAAGACATAACAAAATGATGTATGGTAGAATTGTATATCTTATATAGGTCTACAGAAAAATCCACTATGGCTTATGTCTATCTCTTAAGGATAATATACTTTTCAACACACTTGCTCATAAAATGGCTCTAATTTCACTGCAATTAAGCACGTAATGACACCTATAATCAAACTGTGACTTTTTCATTGCTATTATTCACAAGTGAGTTATAGGTTTTATTTTTATTTTATTCGTGAGTTGCTTTTGTTCTTAAATAAATTTCGATCGTGTAAATCGTGTTTAAAAGTACAAATAAATTAATTTTCAACACACTTGCTTATCAAATGGCTCCTGTAATCAAACTGTGACTTTTTCATTGCTATTATTCACTAGTGAGTTATAGGGTTTGTTTTATTGGTTGAGTTGCTTTGTTCTTAAAAAAGTTTCGATACAAAAAAAAATCGTATTCAATAGTACAAATAAATTAATTTTCTTCACAAGTGTGTTGAAAAACGTCGTATGATACACGTGTGTATTGATGATTACCGTCCTTGGCTTTCTTAAGACCCTCACCTAACGGCTCGGGTCTCAATGGCGCCTCAGCGGTAATCACCAACATTACACACTTGTACCATAATGTACTAATATCCATTTGAATACTATGAAAATGGGCAAACTAGGTTCCCATGAGTTGAGGGAATGGGATCATCATGATTACTTTTGGTCGCGATAACCGATATCCACGCAGGCGAAGCCGCGGGCATCAGTTAGTAATAATAATAAGTGTTTTAGCAGTAATAACAAGTGTAAATCTACGAAAGGCAGTCCTTGAAATGTTGGGTCGTCGGTGTACCTACCTCTTGGTTGACCGACGACCCCTGATAGACCTTGCCAGGAATCATCGGTCAACCAAGAGGTACACCTTATTTGGACCAAATTTCACCAGTTATGTTTTATCCCTATATGATTGGGGGCGAGCCTATTGTCATCAACGGGCACAAATCCAGACAGTGATACCGAACTCTTAATGGATAAACTTGGGAATTGATCCTAGACCATATTTATGCACAGCTGTCGCAGCTTACGACCGCTAGACCAAAGAGAACGAGTACAAAGTTATGCTTCAAAAGAAATCATAGGCTAGCACATTATGAGTACTAAGATGACTGATATCCGGGGACCAGGGGTGCTAAAAATAAAAAATAATATTATAATTTAGGCCCTTAGTTTTTTAGCAATTTAAGGTGTACCCTAATGTTTTGTAAAGCATAATTAATTTGATAGTCACAAAATATTTTCGTTTTCATTCCAGTTCCAGAAGATCCACAGATATAGCGAGAACTGGACGCATACACTACGGTATCGACTACCTGAGCTAGACTCTATGGGAGGTCTGCGTAGAATCACAGTTTGTGCCAACCCTCAGTTAGGAGACGAAGGAGTCGGCAAGCTCCTCGATGTGCTCTCTGATGATTTATGGATAAAAGGTCAGTACTTGGTTTTGTTACTGGAGGACCTCGTGGCTAAATAATAACAGCTGCACGGCTGCTGTCGATTTTCAAGGTTAAGCAGTGCTTTGCCAAGGTCGGTCCATCACTCACCAAGCACGTCGGACCATCCTTTACATACTGTTCGTCCCGGATGTCAATTCAACAATATTCGACAGTACAGGTCAGATGCCCGTACGTCTGACAACCAGTCCTACCAAAAGGGGTACACAGTTACTGGGTTCTGCCTTCTTACCTGCGTAGGTAAGAAGTTATACTTCTTTGGCGAATTAAAACTAAAATGTTGACTAGCTAACTTCAGGGTATCGGTTTTTCATGACGATGTTCGCGCGCATCGTAAAAATGTATCCTCATCATTTTTCCCTAACGCGCCAAAAGAAGTATAACTTCAATACTGGTACCAGTTAGCTGCATCTGGTAAGACTGAAGGCCGACCCAAAATAAACCCAATATTTCAGAAAAGGCTAGGCAGCTGATGAATTGTTTTGCTACGGCACTCGCTGACAACGACAGAGAGGCCTAAATGGATGCTCAAAGACTCCTGAAATAATAATGCTGGGTTGTTTCTTTCAATTGCTTGACCAATTCACTGTTTCAGCACTGGACATCCAGAACTGTGGTATAACAGAAAAATCGACGGCCGCAGTTCTGCAAATGTTGACGTCCAACAAGACTCTCGTCGTAATAGATATAAGGTGCAATGACGTGAGCTTGGATTCTCTGTCCAAAGTGCGCTCCACACTCAGGGATAACGAAAGGGGGACGAAAGGACAGGTACGCACGCATGTAGCGCATTTCCCTTTTTTTTTTAAGTAGTATGTAGGTAATAGGCACACAGAGCATATCCTGGCAACCAGGCCAGTTTCTACCTCGCTCATTCAGCTTGTAATTAAATTTCTATCCGACAGTAGAGAAGACGGCTCCAGAGGTTCTGCAGTAGGCATTATTACGATCAAATACAATGAGCAGACGTTCGATAATGTCTTGCACAAGAGCTGTCTGTCTAGGTACTTAAGGCGGTTGCGTCAGGGTAGCCCGCGAAATTCAAATTTTCTTACGTTTTTTGCAATTTGCAGGTCAGTGTCAGGTTGTACGTTGATGACTGACAGGGTTATATTGATGATTTTCATGATTGTGATTCTGTTACTACATACGTGTTACTGGCGCGACTCATTTTTCATCAACGTACAACCTGACACTGACCTGCAAATTGCAAAAAAAACGTAAGAAAAATTGAATTTCGCGGGCTACCCTGACGCAACCACCTTAACCCTTTCAGTGCCCAGCACCCGACACGCGGGTCGAACAATAAATTCGTTCCTTCGCACAACCCGTATCCGTAGCTATGGACACGCTAGTCGGGTTCTGGGTATGGATACACGTCATCTATAGCTTATTATAACGACGACTCGGATACGGGTTGTGGGCACGCGAACGAATTTCGCGAAGTTTTCGCGAAGTACTGGGCAGTGAATGGGTTAAAGAAAGTTTAGTACACAAAGTAAGATACCACTTTATTATAAACTGTTTGATATTGAAAATATATCTCACAAATTTGTTTCAGTTTTCGTGGCTGGCTAGCCTTAGTGGTTCTTCGAGCGAGAGACTGTTAAAATCGATTGCATCCAAGTTAGTCAATACTTACAATTATTGTTATCATATCATTATACGTAGTCTTCTTGATTCTTAATCAATTATTTATGTACAACCCTAATCAAGATGCTTTATTTACTCTTAGGACTGTAATATCAAAAGACCAAACAGTAACAAACTTCAGAGCAGCGCCCACGAAATATGTTAGTAAACCTCGTACAGAGCAGAAAGAGAAGTAAGTATGCTTACTCAATTTCATCGTTTAGGCGCAGAATGTCCAATTCGCAAAATGTCCAGCGGGGGAAAAATGGCCAATTTGCAAAATGTCTAGTTCGCTTAATGTCCAGTTCGAAGAATATCAAGTTCGCAGAATGTCCGATTCGTAAAATATTCAGCGGTCGCATCAGCAAGTTTCTTAAAGACAAGTTTTTCTGCCGCAATGTGTGGTGAAAAGTACTACGCGTTTATATGATTCGAAGAGGTCTAAATTATCTTCATCTATTTGCCTGCCCTTTCTTCTTGAATTGTCCCCATCGCAACATACAAAACCGCGAATATGCGTCTCCGCCGCCGCCACCGATGTACCACCCCATACCGGACCCATATTTTGATAAAAACAACTTTTTGAATCATATGAGCGCCTAGTACTTTTGACCACACATCGCGGCAGAGAGTCGTCTTTTAGAAACTAGCTGACGCGACCGCTGGACATTTCACGAATTGGACATTCTGCGAACTGGACATTTGGCGAATTGGACTTTCTGCGCCTAAACTAATTTCGTATGCAGTGATATAGGTAGCGAAATCAGCAATTACTGAGAAGTTCAGACAGAAAATGACTTAAATCACGCCTGTACTCCGCGCGAGGAAAGGAAAGCACCAGACTTCAGTCGGCTACTGAGAAAGTGGAAAAACAATTGCGCTTAGTACCTACTAACCGAAGACCCAAAACAACCCCTAGACTTTTCATCAAAATTTAATTTCCAGAGACTACACGGAGGCATTAGAGGAACAGCTCCAAGCAGAGATCTCGCACAGGCAACAGCTTGAAGAGTTGAACTTACAGTTGATGGAACAGTTGAAGCAATTGAAACTGCAACTGGCACAACTGTGGAGCAACAGTAGGGGGGCGTTTTCAGGTATTTTACTTATAATGACATGAGCTGAATATGAGTGAACAGCGCGTCTTTCGAAGCGTTCGCACATATTTATGAAGATAACATTGCAGATAGACAAAGTGGAAAAAAAAGTCGACGTAACGTTTTCCGTTATGGTATTAATTACATTGAGATTCAATCTGTGGAACAGCCCAAACCCTCGACATAATTCCTAAATCGCAAATTTTAATGGTTTTTTTCGTACTTCCCAGGTTCCGAACAGTCTTTAGAAGTAAGCGTGTCAGGTGACTTATCAAGTAGTTCTGGTTCAGAGAGTCCTATTTCTCTCGATCAGCACACGGTATCTTACGTCCAGCAGGCCTTCAAAGATATTTACAAGTTTATAAAGAATAACCAATGCCCCGGGGGAGCTAACGGGTTAGTTTATCTTGTCTGTACTCTTAACTTCTTTGCATGGACGTCGCCAGAGTGCAAAACTTTTATCACTGAGGCTCCTTCTTTTTGGGGTTTGTCTTGACCGATCCCGATTTGAATTAGCCACAGCCACATCAAATTTCTTAAAGAAAAGAAGTTTTACACAAACAAAAAGAGTATACACAAACTATAAGAATTCTTTGAAACCCGGACTGGTATTGAGAACCAAGAATTCATGGAACTTAAACCCAAAAATACACTCATTTTGGGTATAAAATTTAAACTCAAAATGAGTGCTGCAATGTGGCATTAATAGTAGTACCGTACCAATAACGCCATATTTATTTTTGTATTATGAATAGGATTACTATTCAATCTTATTGATATTCCCCAGGCAATGTATTCATGTAGTACCGAGTGAATCGGCATCAAACAAAGAGAATGTATTAGAGAATATATGTGGAGAACCAAAGCCAATCGAGGTCATCGAGGAAGTGGAAGAACCATCATACAGTGAAGAATTACGAATCAATATAGGGTCGAAACGTCCGCAGAGTTCGCACACAATGCCAGACAAAATGAAGGTCAATAAGACGACTAAGTCCGCGCATCTTTTGGGTGGCTTGCAGCGAGTGGATGCAGTCGAAATGGTAAGAGGTTCTTGCAACTTAACTGTCTTGAACTAGGTCGTCTTCGGGGATCTTTAAAAGAACAGTCATGACATATTCGGACACATTTTATAAGGAAACTTGCATCGGTACTGAACCCCAAACGAGGACTACAACAGAGTTTGAATAGGCTGTATGGCTAGCAGTTCGTTTTACATGATGGATCTCATTATCTGACTCAGTTTGTTTTTTGTGACGTGTTAAGGTGTTTTTTTTTTTAAACCAATTTACAAAAAGAAATATAATCTTATCATTATAATCTTATTTCCAGAAACTGGAGATGATTGAACGGCAAATGGGCGACACGGTGAATTCGCATCGCGAAGAATCTATTACGTTAGAAGATACTTTAATTTCAGCAGTATCGAAACCTATAAAAAAAGTAAGTGCTATCTTGTTTACTGTTTTCAAATAGAATATGAAAGAACACCTCTGCCTAACCCTGCGGGGATTACAGGCGTGATGTTATGTTATGTTATGAAAGAACAATAAACAGGGTGATTGGTTGCAAAAAATTTGACCCACTTGAGGCCCAAACTAGGTGGTTTTTGAGAAATTAGGAACATTTAAAGTTTTTTTTTTTAATTTTCCTTCTCCATCATAAAGTACTGATTGTGAGAAATCTACGTGGTTCAGGATGTTAAACTGATACTTTTCTGATTGCTCATGAACGAATGTATCCTTCGAAAACCAATTTGTCAAAAGAGTATATCTGCCTTCGGAAAATAATCGGCATAAACCTAATTTTTTGTAAATTTCTTAAAACTTCTCTTGTTTTTCGAGACAGGTTTCTCAAAATAAATACTACTAATTTTTGCGTAAAGTTACTTAGTGTCAGTGCGATGGTATGTTACGCTATACAGTATACATACATAGAAAACATACTACTTAAATGATATTGGAAAACTGATTAGAAATATTCAAGCCCCATTTACCGATGTATTTTATACAGCTATGCGGCATGCAAAGCGCATTCAAAGACATGATCATCATTTCCAGCGCTCATCTCAATTTACTTATTTGGGGACGGCGCAGCATATGTCTTCCTTTTTCTTCATTCAAAGTATGTATTTATTCGATTACAGAATACACACGGGCTGAGCAGCCCCTGCAGCAGCGTGGCTAGCGACTCGGAGACGCTGACATGCTCACCACAGATCACACAGCGCTCCATAAACCCAGCCCTCATTAACCCGCGAGATGTACTCTATTCGTCCTCGGATGAAGACGAATCTTGACGGACGTTTTTACGTATATATATTTATGAATTTACCATGAATATCATGTACGATTAAAAATTTGTTGGTTTTATGTTTGGGTTTTACTGCCTCATAAAAATTGAGTTAGGTAATTTTTTTGAAACTGCAGAGAGTAATTATAGAAGCAACATCACGCGATTTGTCTAAGATCCGGACTTCAGCGAAGCGGAGGTAACCGGAGAGGTATACGATTAGAGAGAGAAGAGATAAGATTCATATAGGTATCTCATTTCCGTGTGGTGTGAGTAGGGCTGCCATCTCTCGGAAGCGTAAGCACCCCGGACTTTAGAGCCTTCACCCTGGACATTTGAATACTTTTTTTATTCACTTTCATCATGAATTCTTGATTAAAAATACCTACATTTTACTCCGTACTTTATAGAAGAAAACTTGAATTTTAAGCCTTTTTTTGCATGAATTAGGGTATTTTACTCGTGACTATTAGTGAGCAATAGCTTAATAAATTTAGTCAACTTCGCCTTTCCAGCTCGCTTTTATAACCTTCTTTTAACTTAAGGTGGAAGCGCCAGGGTGGCCCGCAAAATTCAAGTTTTTTGCAATTTGCAGGTCAGTGTCAGGTGGTACGTTGATGAAAAATGAGTCGCGCCAGTAACGCGTATGTAGTTACAGAATTATAATCGTGAAAATCATCAATAAAACCCTCTAAGAATTTCGCGAGCTACCCTGACGCAATCACCTTAAAACAGTCTTTGTTTTAAAATATCTTGGTTGACGTTTATTCTGTCAGTCAGTCAACCCGAGTGAAGTCGCTTCAAAACATTAACCAATCACAGCGCCCCATTCAATGCTATGTGTCCGCACAGCAAAGAGTCCATTAAGTATTGCTTATGAAATGAATGGCCCGCGCCATGACGAACGCAGTGAGAAATGCCTTACTTAGCATAGTGTTGCTGCCATATTTATGTATGTAGCGTTCTTGAATACCAGTGTGAGTCACGCAAGTAACACGTATGTAGTTACAGAATTATAATCATTTAAATCCATACCAATATTATAAATGCGAAAGTAAGTCTGTTTGTCCTTGTACCTTTTCTTTACCTGCAAATTGCAAAAAACCCAAGAAAATTTGAATTTCACGAGCTACCCTGACGGTTCTACCTTAATTAAAATAAACAAACCAAATATCAGTTACTCAGTCAGTAAAATTTTTTTTTTTTTTTTTTACTTTTTCATACACTTAACAACGTTAAATGTTTTTTTTTTATTTAAAAAAATATATAAAAAAATGGAAAAATAAAAAAACTTTTTTGCAAAAAATAAAATCAACTTCAAAAACACAAAAAAGTGAAAAATAATTTAAATAACCTTCAGAAGTCGGTGACTTTGGTTGGATCATCCATTTTTTTTGCCACCGACTTCTGAAGGTACTTTTTATTTTTCACTTTTTTGTGTTTTTGAAGTTGGTTTTATTTTTTGCAAAAAAGTTTTTTTATTTTTCCATTTTTCTTTGTAATATCCTGTACAAATATGTGCTATGCATTTATTTTACATTGTTAACAATACATTTTATGGTAATAGGCTTCACCTCAATAAAATGGAACTCAACATTCCTTACTGTCGAAATCTGGGTGTAATGTACACCTGTGTACACTCTCAGAGGATACAGGCGTTATGTTATGTTACGATATTGAGTAAACCACAAACATCCAAGCGATTACAGCAATCCCGTCTGATTTGCTGTCAATTATTGAAGACTTCCTTTGTTTATCTCCAAAGATCAGTATTAGATCTTCACCAAATTTAAACGGGACCACCGCGAAATAACATACTTCCAACCAAAACAAGAATCGTCAAAATCGGTTCAGAATGAATTGGCGAAGATATAGCTGAACATACATAACTGGCGAAATGTGGGTGTACTGTACATATCTGCGTACCCCTTCAGAGCATACTGGCGTGATGTTACGTTATGAAATTGTGTAAACAATAAATATCCAAGCGATTGCAGCAATCACGACACATGTGCCTTCTATTATTGAAGAGTTCCACTGTATATCTCTGAAGATCAACATCAGATCTTCACAAAATTTAAACAGGACCACCGCGAAATACTAACTTGTTGAAATTGGCGAATAAAACGCTGAACATACACAAAAGAACAAAAAAAAAGAAATCTGTTGACTTGATAACCTCCTCCTTTTTTGAAGTCGGTTAAAAATGCATATATAAAATGAATAAACGACTACAATTAAAACCCCGTCCGGACACTCCCTGGACGCCCGCTCTCCAAACTAGGACAAATTCATGGGAGCCCTCTGCAATAAGTATGTAACCACGATAATTATACAAAACAATAACTGATTTTCTCAACCACACTATGTGAGATTTGAGGTTGTTAACCCCAAAGACAAATCAACTCTTGTTTTTTTCGTTTCACGGCTGCTAAGTTTCGCTAGGCAGGTAAATAATTATGTAGCTGTGATAGACGAACGTATAAGCAAACGAAATCGCATAATATGAATTCTTTTTTAACCATTTTGATACCAAACCCTAAAAAGCCTCAATTTCAACCACAAAATAATTATTTTTAGTAAATATTATATAAGGTAGTTGCATCGGGGTAGCCCGTGAAATTCAAATTTTCTTATGTTTTTTGCAACTTGCAGGTCATTGTCAGATTATGTTGATGAAAAATGAGCTGTGCCAGTAACACGTATGTAGTTACAGAATCACAATTATGAAAATCATCAAACGAAAGTGTGAAATCCAAAGAATACTAACAATCTACTGCATGTATTTTCTCATATTTGCCATACAAACAAAAAGAAAAATATTTTAAATTACAATAAGAGTTTAATAAACTAAATTACACTACAAGTAACTAACCTATTCACTTCTTAGCATCGCTAATTTCTACATTCTTCTGCTGTAGCTTGGCAATCATAACCTTCTCTTTAGCTTCCTTCCTAGCCTGCTTCTCCAATTTCTTCTGTTCCTTCTCTCGTTTGGCCAGCATCTCTTGGAACCTGTCATCTCGAGGGTCTAGCTTGAAGCCAAAGTGTCTTCTTACTTCCTCCACTAATCTCTCTTTCTTTTCCTGTAAAGATGAAACAATTCTTGGTTTATATGGAGTTACATAGCTTAATTTAAAGATGAATGTTTAAATTTGAACTAAGAGTGGAAATTGCCACTAACAAATGCTTAAGGTGGTTGCGTCAGGGTAGCCTGCGAAATTCAATTTTTCTTACGTTTTTGTAATTTGCAGGTCAGTGTCAGGTTGTACGTTGATGAAAAATGAGTTGTGCTAGTAAAATGTATGTAGTTACAGAATTACAATCATGAAAATCATCAATACAACTCTCTAAGTTCATGTAATCCTATTCAATGAATATTTCATGAAAAAGTAAGAATAAACCAACTAAATAATATTCAATTTCAAAATAATTCAACAAACCTTAGCTGCATTGGCTTCAGAAGTCTTTTTGGCAATCTTATCATTAAGGTCTTTTTTCCATTGTGCCAGTTTGACAAACTTGGCGGCAATATCTTGGTCCCTTTGCTCAATTTTCTGTTGTTCCTCTTTTCTTCTCTTTTCTGCTGTATCCATCATCTCTTTTATGGTGAATGGGTATGCTACAGATTCATACTCCAGTCTCTCCTGTATGTCTTGCTTTGATGGGAAGCATAGGCCTGAAAATATTAGTTCAGAGGTTATCTTAAAAGTTAATAAATATGCTGCCAGTGTAAGAAGTAACTATACCCAACTATAAGGTCTAATTGGAAATAATATGGGAATCTCCAAACGTTTTTAATATTATTATATCTGCAACAACTAAGGCTTACTAGCTGGGCGATTAAGTTTTAGACTAGTAAGTAAATAATTACTTGGATTAACACCACTCGCAAGGCCATACTTCCCGTACATCTTTCTGCTGTACTTAACAGTCAGGTGGGCTGTACTTCTAGGTTCCTCGTAAGGTCTACGACCATTAACAAGATTCTGATGGGCACGCGATAGCCTAGAGATATTCCTCTTTGCTTCAATCGCAGCTTCTCTCGCCAGAGCCTCTTCGTCATCTGCCACTACTGGCTCAATCTGCTCGATGGCTTCCGCTTGTGTGGTTGAATAGCGGAATAAAGAACCTATAAGATTCGGCCGCAAATACTTCGATCTAATGCACAGGCTCATTTTAAGTAATGTTTTTGTTGTTAAAATTGTATTTTACTGAAAATAATGATATCAAAATTGTGAGGTTATGTGTTTGACACTTTATTTGACCATTTCCATTTGTCCATTTGACATACAGGTTTGATTTTGACACTTGAATTGAAGTTTGAACGCTTAGGTAGAGACAAAAGTTTACATTTAGTTGCCATTACAGAAAATGTATGAATCACCTATTTCTATTAGATAACTGATTGATTTTCGACTTTATTTCAACCACCTAAGCATTAAAACGATTTGGTATTCACTAGGGTGAATTGTCATCGTGTCAATGAAATCCCATTTCACTCGCTCTTTGTATTGTCTTGTCTGTGCCTTCTAATTAGATTGAAGCTCCCATTTCCTGGTTTGTTATTTTCTTCAGAATCCTGTAAAACTCGAAATAATGGATGATTTCGGTGATAACTTTGTCCAACCTGAAGTGGACCCAGCAGCGGAGTTTCTTGCTCGCGAACAGAACCAGTTAGCAGGGCTCGAAGATGAGTTGGAAACCAGTGCTCCGCCCCCCATTATATCTTCCTCCAACGGCCTAGTAGATGATTTTGTGGGTAAGTAACATATTTATATCCGATATTATATCATACAACAGTAAAATTCGTCAGTTATGGGCAAAATTATAAAAATCAATACTAGAACAACCCAAACTTGGCGTTCTGTCAAAAACAAATAAAATATATCTACCCTGTCTCTGTAAATAAACAAAATGTACCAACATTCTGTCAATTATGCCATAAACATACACTCTTGTGCCTATATCCAAACCTAAAAAAATCAATATTTCTCTACAGAAGTGCCAAGTGCATCTGCCTTCGACTCAAACGGCCTTTTAGATGACGAGCCTATCCAGACTTCAGTGTTCAGACAAGAGAGAGAAGAACCTGAGAAGATCAAAGCTTGGCGTGAGGAACAGAAACAGAGATTGGAGGAGAAAGGTAAACAGTATAACACCCATTCTTCAGCTAGTATAGGTGCCTTCCATCCTACTAGTCTATTACGTAGGCTTTTCCAACATCACATCTGTGACTACCTGTTATAAAATCAAAAGCAGTAATACATTTACATAAAGAATTAAGTATTTTCAAGTTTAGTAGTTCTGTTGGCTTGTTGCTACATTTGGGAGATACATGGTTAAGTAGGATATACTAATAATACAAGGATTATGTAACTACCCTACTTTTATAGCCCGATTACAAGACATCAACTATTATATTAAAGTCTGTAAGGTCTGCTGGGCAAAAGCGTTCCTGCTGTCTAGCCACTTTTATCTGTTTAAAGTTCTTTTGGGTATCTTTTTTACTTAATAATAAAGGTTACCAACAGCTTCTGTGTACAACACAGGGTAGTGATTTCGTTAAACGGATCCTTCAAGAAGGTAAGGTGCTTGGGTCGATCTTAAGGTTAAACCATTCTTGCCTAGGATACTCCGTGGATAGGTGATCACCCATTACATACCGAGTTTCCTCTGTGCCTCCGAAAGCATGTTAAGCCATTGATCCCGGTTGTCATTATAGATCTTTGACAATCATCAGAGGTACTCAGTGGTCAAAAGTGAAACAACTAGTCTTAGCAAGGTGAATCTCATTACCCAGTAGTAACTAGGTTGTGGAGATCAGATAGGTAGTTGCTCCATGTAAAATAGTGGTATTCAGCTTAATCCAGTAAGACTGGGAGCCGACCCCTACATAGTTGGGAAAAGGCTAGGCAGATGATGATCCTACAAGGAGGTGAGGCTACCCATCATATTAAACTACTTTCCCAAATAAACTTATTTAACCAATTCATGAAAAGAAGAGACGGTGGGACGAGCCGCTCTGCAGAGTAGTTCAGAGCAATCTGCTGAACACATCTGCTACTACTGCTGAGCGTGCGCGCCTGCGGGCTGTGGGAGTCGGGTCTTTGGCTTCACGCACTACCGTCGTCGAGCATAGGCACATTGTTCGACGACACAACCTTCCGCCTCGCTGTTTCTTTACGCCTTGGTGCCGCTTGCTGTTCTCCTCATCGCTGTCACTGCGGTGAAGCTGTCAACAACCTCGGTCACCACGGCCTGTCATGCAGCCGAAGTGCGGGCCGTTTTGCACGGCACGCAAATATAAACGACATTATCCGACGAGCTCTTGTCACCGTCGGCGTCCCAGCTGTTTTAGAACCCAATGGCTTGGCACGCGACGATGGCAAGAGACCGGACGGCATGTCTTTGTTTCCTTGGAAGATGGGTAGGCCTTTAGTGTGGGACGCAACATGCGTCGATACTCTTGCGCCATCCCATCTTCCAAGCTCATCGTGCTGTGCTGGTGCTGCCGCTGCGGCTGCAGAGAACCTCAAGCGGCGTAAATATAGAAACCTGTGTGGTAACTATATTTTCGAGCCGTTTGGGGTTGAAACTCTAGGGCCGTGGGGTCCGAGTGCTCATAGCCTATTTAAGGAAATTTCGAAACGCCTAGTTGACGCTTCCCGTGACCCAAGGGCTGGCTTTTACTTTGGCCAGAGGCTAAGTGTTGCCATACAACGTGGCAACGCCGCCAGTCTCTTGGGCACATTACCATCTGACAGCGTTGAGGAGGAGTTTTTCGATGCCCTTTTATAGTTTGTTGTTAGTTTATCTATTTTAGTTTAATAGTTTTTAATTATCAATGTATATAGTTAGTTTAACCTAATAAAGTTTATGTTATTCATGAAAAAAAAAGATGAAGGTTTTCATACATGCATTGAAACAGTCAGTCTATGATTGTATTATAATTTGCTTAGTTTTCACGAATCAGTTATGAATTTCTTTGCAATAGTTATTTAATAATATATATAATATAGACTCACCTCCTTGAAAGATTCAGGTAACTAAATCGCCACCAGATCCAGGTATCTTATTGTATTGTATAACGGCTGCTATCCACAACTTCGTCCTAGCGCGTATTTTATTTTAGAGCACGCTGGTTAACTAGTACTTGGTTACTGTGCAAGTCCTTTTTTTTCGGATGGGAAATCATCAAAATGACTTCTCCCGCTCTGGGCAGAGCGGAAGGGTGTGTCAGACATGTAAAAAAAGACCTTTATATATTGTACTTTGTTGCAACTATGTACTTATTTTTTAAATAAAATTAAATATTTAATTAAATTATTATCAGATGCTGAGGAGGAGAATAAGAGAGAAGAGATGCTGAAAATAGCCAAAAAAGAGCTTGAGGACTGGTACAAAACTCATGAAGAGCAGATTGCTAAAACTAAGGCAGCTAACAGGTAATTATAAACCAGTTTCATTTGCCTAATTTATTTATGTGGTGAACTAGTGACATTAGCATTCAAAGTCTGCAGACAGTATTGGGCTAAAATATATGAACACTGCAGCATATGCCATGGGATATCGCATAAATTAAGGTATTGTTAAGAGGAAATAATTAACTATTTGGAATTTTATTTGTAATACTTCCTATTTCTGGTAATGAGAAGCCTAAAGGCTTCTAATAGTGTAATATAAAGTCGCTCCTGTCTATGCACATAAATCTTTTAAACTACGCAACGGATTTTAATGCAGTTTTCAGCAATAGATAGAGTGATTCAAGAGGAAGGTATATATGTATATTAGTATCTACGCACCCGTGCGAAGCCGTGGCGGGTCGCTAGTTAGTACTTAAGCCAGTATAAATAAGTTAAAAAAAAAACAATCTTTACCTTACAGTTACAGTTAGTATTGAGCCCTATCTAACTGCAATTAGTTACTCTTTGCTGATAGGAAAATACTTGGACATTTACAGATATCATTGAAAATTACTCACTTAATTACTGTGATTGCAAACCTTTATCTACTATTTTGAATGAATGAGACATAATTTAAATCTTTGCATGACCAAATATAACACTAATTGGACTCTTTTCTTTTCAATGCAATCAGGGAGTCCGCTAAGTAAGTATACCTAAAGTATAAACTAAAACAGGAACTAACCTGGTTTTACGCAGTGGTGGGTGGTTCCTGGTGATCAAGTGTATTAATTATGTATTTCATTTTATATGTCCAATATCTGTTGGGCATTTCATATTGTAAGGTATAGGTGCTGGTGCAACAGGGATAATGTTGTAATAATAACTTGTTTTGAGTTTTTATATTTTTGTATAAATAAAAGAATCATCTACAGCTACAGCATCTTTGTAAACTCATCAACATTCAGACCAACAAAACATTTTTTTAAATATTCCATTAAGAATTCCAACACAATTTCATATTATAAATATGTAACAATAGGTCTAATTGCATAATACATTGGCATTACATCATAACCCTTCATAGATGGGAAATAAGGCACAATATGGATTCTTAAATTATCTTTGTTTCATAATAGGAATGCAGAGAAAGCTCTAGCACGCGGTTCTGAGGGTACCGTGGAAGACGGTAACGAATGGGAACGCGTTGCGGAGCTCTGTGATTTCGGGCCGAGGCGCGGCCGAGACGTGGCGCGTCTTAGATCCATCGTGCTGCAGTTGAAACAGTCTGGAGTTAGACCTAAGCACCCACCACGCACTACTAAAGTGTAAGTTTCTACCCAACATGCTAGGATAAAGCTCTGCTGCATAGTTATAACCAGAGATTGGAGTAGGTAGATTGAATTGGGGTCATTGATCCGAAACGTATATACAACGTGTAACGTTAAATGCGTAAAACCTCAGACACCCCAAATGATTTTTAATACAATTAACCTAATTCTGAGAAAAAAAATATTAAAAAAAAATTAAAGGTTTTATATGTTGTTTTAGTTTTAATGGCAATTCTGATAGTTTCTTGCGTCTGCGACGACGCTCTGTCGAGGGAAGAGTCGGTAGGTAGGTATATCACTGGGCCGCTGCGCCCTATTAATAAATAGACAGGGCAATATTTTTAGTGATGATCTTTTAAAAAATGTGACCTATATTAAAAAGTGGTTCAATTGATTCTGCTCGTTATTCTGATCAAACTATTTTCAGGTTTTGCGCATTTAACGTTACTCGTTGTATATGGACACTCCTCCGGATTTTCGGAATTGGTTGATTATTAAAAAAAAAACGGTAGGAATTGTATTAAAATGAGCAATATTATATTGTTCATAATTTTTTTTAACGTTACCCAGTCAAGATTCGACAACCCAACGGCCAATCAGAGCAAAGGATCATGGGTGGTGCCAACATTAAAAATATTTAATTGGATCCCGGAAATAACTTATCCATGTTATTCTTTCTGTGAATATTTATGTTACAAGTACCAAAAATCAATCTACCTCTGATCACTGGTTATAACAATTTGGTCTAACTACCACGTTGCCGAGGACAAACTATGTATTTTATATTGTTCTAATTACTTTTATTGGCTGAAAATGGACCCAATCATTAGTTTAAATTGTTTTACTATCTGTATAGTCATCAACTAAAAATATATTTTAACTTTAGACTCATTCATAAAATAAAGCCGAATTTATAATGGTGGTTTGTGAACTGACTAGTTATAATAATTGAATAGCAACAAGACTTCTTACTGAATACATTTAGAATAAACATACAAACACGTACACACAGATTAAAAATGATTAAATAAATATGTTTGATTATAATAAAATTGTAGTTAAAAATAATGATTATTTCTTTGTTCACAGAGCTTGAATTGTCAGTGGAGATGTAAGAGTTACACAACTACAAAAAATTGTACCTAATCATCAGTCTCGGTATATAAAATCACACTTAATTATAATAATTTAGGAAAAATATATTAATATACTTAAAGTTGTTCCACTGCTGTTTCATGATACTGGAATGTAATAACAATCATAATAGAAGTGTTATTTATTCATTTTGAATTGTATTGTATGATGTTATTAAATCATAATGGCAAACTATTATTAGGAATTAGTTAAGCCATCGCGTTTTTATTTTTTGTCATAATGTTAATAAATATCATTCCAAAATAAATAATTGTTCAATTCTTTGGTACATTTTTATAATCTAAATCATAGGTTCCCAACCTTTTATGGACTGCAGCGCTCTTTACAAAAAAAAAAAATCCAACACCCCTTTACAAAAACAAAAAATTACCAACTTTACATAATAGGCAATTTCAGACTTCCTTTTATGTACTCATTCCTTATTTTAGTTTGAGCTTGCTTCCTGTACTGTCGAGTCTTTGAAAAAATAATCTCTACACGGCTTAATAAATACTTAAACGAAAACGCTACTAATTCAGAGCATCAGTTTGGATTTCGAAGACGACATGCGACCATAGAAGAAGTCCACAGAGTGAGTGACCATATTAGAAATACTCTCGAAAGTAAAAAAATACTGCTCAGGGGTCTTTCTCGACATACAGCAAGCTTTTGATAAGGTTTAGCACCCTGGGCTGCTGTATAAACTGAGAAGAACATTACCTACCACACAACCTGTTCCTGATATTGAAATCTTACCTGGAAAATCGTATCTTCTCTGTAAAAATTAATGATGCCGCCTCAGAATTTTACGATATAAGAGCTGGAATCCCACAAGGCTCTGTCCTAGGGCCCGCCCTGTACCTGATATATACGGCAGATGTTCCTGAATCGGAAACTGTAATGACAGCCACCTTTGCCGATGATACTGCAATGCTGACATCTGACGCCAACCCAGAAGTAGCCTCCAGTAAGCTACAGTCGCAATTGGATAAGGTCTATACCTGGATGAAGAGTTGGCCCATCAAGGCTAGTGCAGGTAAATCCAACCACATCACATTTACCCTCAAACAAGGGGACTGCCCTGCTGTGAAACTGGGTAATCGTCGTTGCGCTTGCCAAATTCGTTATGTGCCTTAGAAACACAAAGGCACATAACGAATTTGGCAGGCGCAACGACGTAATGAGCAGCTACCACACAACACTGTAGTAAAAGTACCTTGGATTCTACCTCGATCGCAAACAAACGTGGAAGACCCACATCCAAACAAAGCGCGATGAACTCAATCACAGATGGAGAACACTGGAGTGGTTATTGGGAAGAAAGTCTCGACTCTCTGCCAACAATAAAGTTTTAAACTACAAAACTGTCATAAAACCAGTGTGGACTTACGGACTTACGGCATACAGCTCAGCAAAAACCTCTAACACTGAAATACTCCAGCGATTCCAAAATGGCGTGCTTAAAGCCATAGTGAATGCCCCATGGTACACAAGAATGGATGAAATTCACGAATATCTAAAAGTTCCTTCCATCAAAGAAATCAGTAATATAACAAAAGCTTACAGAGAGAGGATAATAAATCACGAAAACAGACTTGCTCAGGCTCTAAGTGAATTGATGCCAACAAGACGTCTTAAAAGACTGCACACTTGGGATAGAAAGTCTAGTGAAACAATATTCAAAGGCAGCCTAACATTGGGAGGGCAAGCCTAACATGTCAAACACCTTCAAAAACAACTGCTTATGGTTCAAGAACCGATCGCATGTTTGCAAAAAAAAAAAACTTATTTTATCCATTCGCGTTACACCACATCCTGGGGGGTGTGTGGTGTGACGCGAATAATGCCATGTAATAAACGCGAATGTGCCAGTGTGTTTTTGTATAATGCCATGGGTGGCATTCTCATCTCAGCTACATGCAAATGCCTTTCATTCATACCACTCCGATCTATTTCGCCATCGCGTTGCACGAGTGAACTGAGATACCGAAATTCGGAGCAGCGCAATCTAGCGCCATGGCTACAGAACTGGAGACTGCCCAAATGGCAGAACATGTATTCAGTTTTACTTCTGCTGATTTTCAAGCCTACATACTCCAGCTTCTGTTGCCATTTCTTCAATCTGCTCTGGATCTCAGGTCCGTCTTCACCGACAAGAACAATGTCGTCGGCAAACAGCATGCACCAGGGTGCCTTTTCCTGTATGTCCGTATAAAATGTTTTTTCACGAAAATAGATGTACTTTCAATGTATTTTATATTATATTAAATTCTTCCTTGACTGTCAAAACGCCTCCCATTTGCCGTTGGACCCGCTACTGCTCCCACGAAAAGCTCCAAGGGGGGCGTCCATAAATTACGTGAGGCGTTTAGTGGGGGAGGGGGGAGCCGAATCTCACACAATCTCACGAGGGAGAGAGGGGGGGGGTCTCGGCAAATATCACGTAATTTTTGACATTGTAAAATTGTGATTTAACTGGGTTAAATTAAGTAAACATGTTTCTTTACTAAAATATGGCCAAATAATATTAAAAAAATAATAATATCAATAATATTCAATAATAAATTTTAAAGTAAAAATAATTAAACATAAGTTTAACATGAATTCAACGCAATCAAGCACAGATTACCGTATTTATACTAAACTACGCATTTTGATAAATCTCACGTGATATTAGGAGGAGGGTGAGGGGGTCAAGTCAAATCTCACGACATCTCACCAAGGGGGTAGGGGTCGAAAAATTGCCAATATTGAATCACGTAATTAATGGACGCTCCCCAACGTCCACTAGGGGGCGGTACCACCCCCGTTGGCAACGTATGATCTAAATTTTTCCTAACCCTAATTCCTAATTTTGAACACATTGCACTATTACACAAGAAATAATAACTAACCCTATTTGTGTTTACCCATAAAAATTTCTACTTATTCTAAGTTTGACAATACTTATGAATCAATTCACAAATTAAAACTTAAACTTGATACTATAACTTAAAATCCTTTGCAATATCAATATGTTTCTTTTTATATATTTTTTCAGTCAATTTCAATAACAAATACATTAAACTTATGACCAATAAAAAGGGCCATACACCACATGTGAGGTAGTTTCGTAATTGTAATCCTAGAGACCTTTCTTTATTCATAGATATCTTATTGTAAACTATTTCTGTCCTCTTTGTGATATCCATCCAATTGTACATTTTCCTTATTCTTATATTGCATTCAAAGGGACATAACATATTGCCCTTGTCTATGTCTTCCATGGCTTTTTCAATTCCCTCTACTAGGCTACCAACATTTGGTTCTGTCAAGTAAATCATGCTCTCAGGCAACACTTCAGGGATACCACCAACTTTAGTTGAGACCACCTTCAACCCACAAGAAGCGGCCTCCACTATTGCCATGCAATAAGCTTCAGTAAGAGATGTATTCAAAAATATATCTCCTTTTACTAACACATTCCTAACTTCAGAATGTTTGAGACTTCCTAAGAGGGTCACACAATGTTGGAAGCCCTTCTGTTCTCTGACTTCTTGTAAGAGCCACATTTTGGGACCATCTCCACCAACTATAAATCTTATATTGGGATATCGTGGGCACATATCAGCTATTACAGCAGCCATTAAGTCAACACCTTTTCTGTACACCAGGCGTGATACAATTACTATTGTTATCACACCTGGCTCTCTTTTACTTGGATCAGGAGTGAAACTGTAAGCATCAACAGCATTTGGAATGACGGAAACTTTGTGTGATTTTACTTTTGCTCTCAGCACAGTATTTTCTTTCCCAGTATGTGAAACACAAATACAATGGTCACACTCGCATAAACACATCTGAAGATATTTGTTTGTCAAAACAGCAGATGTGTCAGCAAAGCCAAATAAGCTGTGATCTGTAAAAACTGTTTTTAACCCCATTAATTTACCTATAATTGACACTTCATGGCATAGAACACTGAATGCAGAATGTCCATGAACAATTTCAACTCTTTCTCGAATCAATATGTATCTTATCAGAGCTATATTGCTTATCATTGTTGGAAGTACACACTGAGCGTAAAACACTTTCACAGGCAAGTAGTAAACTTTGAGTCCACACGTTAAATACCGTATTCCTACCCGTTGCCCGTAAGAATGTGTGATTATGACTACTTTGTGGCCTCTCTTTATTAAACACTGCGACAAATTGTAGATGTGTTCTTCTACCCCACCCGTATTAGGATAAAAGAAGTCGGAGGCCATGCAGATTATGTGCTTTGAATTTCTTTTACGGTTTTCCTGTAATAAAATATAATAGGTCAACCGATGGTATCGCATCGTTAGCATTCTAATAACTTGAAAATAATAAATAATTACCTTTCTTTGGATTCCCATTATGGTAAACCTTTGTTGAAGTGATCAAATGCGGATTCTATGAATTTATTAGCTTTTTTGTTTTCAAATATCGCACCTAACCAATTTCTGGCGAATCAACTTTCCATTTCCAAACCAAATAGCGGCTGAACTGACAGTGACAGCTGACACTGACAATTATTGTGAACTTACATGAGCCAGTTGCCATACTTGAAAACCGTTACATGAGTTTGTAAACGTACTGCAGGTGGTCATGAAAGCTGTCAAAAACTGCCAGACTGTCATTGTCAAATCACATGACAGTTCTGTCTGAAGAAGTGAAGAGTACCTGAGTTGATTTATTTTTATTCTCTAAAGTTATATTTTTCTCAAACAATGGACGAAGATAAGAAAACTGAACGTAAGAGAAAAAGGTTTGCCGCTAGGTTGAAAAGTTCCAAAGGAATAACATGCAGTGAAGTGCCTGGACCGGTATGCCACATGACTGAACTCATTACTTCTTAACCTTTATTTATTTTGTAACTGTAGCACTAATGTAAGACTCTATTCCAGAATATAGTGCTATGTAACGCAGGACAAGCTACTGGATTAGAAAAAGAAGCGGTATTTGGTTTAATAACAGAGCATGGACTAAATATACTTTTACCTAAGTTTATCGCAGTAAAAGGGGAGTCACATTCCTTTCTGGTGTTTGACACGACGAATAGTGCTCAATTATTTTATAATGCGTGCAATGGTAAAGCTAAAACTGATGAAAATGGCACACTGCTTTACATGAACTTTATTGAAAAAGGTAAACATGGCAAATATTTATTAATTAACAATTTTTTGTTTACGGCTCGGGCCGCGTGGTGGTCGGGAATTATACCGTGGTAGAGTTCCCAGGTCATAGCATACTTATGTACCAAAAATTGCAAACCAGCCAATAAGGAGTGTAAACGTTACAGAGAGTCAAAGTAATCTTCCCATTAGTATGGTTTTAATAAATAAATAAAAAACATTGTCCATATAACATTATGAGACTAGCAAGATGTTATCAGTCCTTATTGTGATTTATTTGTTTTGTAATATTTTTCCAGTTCCCAACACAGAAATAATATACCCACATGAAAACCCCCAAGGCCTATTATTACTAAATGATTTCATCAGCATAGAAGAAGAGGAACAATTCATAAAACTGTTTAATTGGAATCCAGAAGTAAATAATTTAAAAAACCGGCAAGTAAAACATTTTGGCTATGAGTTCAAATATGGCAGTAATGATGTGGACCTAAACTGCCCTTTAATAGAGAAGATTCCAGAAGAATGTGATCTTCTTTGGAAGAGGTTGATAGAACAAGGTTTTGATGTTGGAATACCTGATCAGTTGACTGTTAATAAATATTGTCCTGGACAAGGTATGTATTGTTTGCTGTTTTAATTAATTTTGAACTGTTATCTATCCATAACTGAAATAACTAAAAAAATTAAAACAGAACATTGTCCTCAAAAATATCATCAACTTTTACTATGCAAAACAAAATCAGCTTTTGTCCATGTTTTCCTGAGATACAAAAAAAAAATGTATGTATGAGCAGAACTTTTTTTATACCAGTTCATTCAAATAAATAATTGACAGTATGTCCTTGTCAGTAAGAACCTAAGATCTCATCCGCACTGCAGAAAAAATTGTAATATTGCCATCAGCAGCATTATGCTATCAAAGACAGCTATCATATTTATTATTTCAAATTCGATTCCTCAGGTATTCCATCGCACGTTGACAAGCACAGTCCATTTGGTGACACAATACTGTCGCTCTCACTAGGCTCCGATGTAGTAATGGACTGGAAGCATCACACCGGGAAATACGTGCCGACCTTAGTTCAGGCAAGATCTCTACTTGTTATGCAAGATGAGGCCAGGTGATTAGTTAGAATTAGCTTGAATGTGCAGGCGTCTTAAAGAAAATACTCATTTTTTTGTAGTAGTCCTGGTGTCATTTGTATCCTGGTTATCATTGTTTCATCATCTTTGGTAATTCTAATAATACTTTTCTTACAATCATCATCTTCCTCCAAATTTCATAATACCTAAGAATTGTAATGTCTATTATTAAAAATCACGAAATTTACTTTACCGAAAGTCGTAATTGCAATTTGTTTGTTTTCCGATTTTCATAAATTCGAAGAATCAAATGCTCTCGGGCTCAATGGGTTCTCGGTCCGAAAAACGACATTCCGATTTTCAATACTTCGAATAAACTGCTAAACTTAGGATTCTGAGTATAATATTCAGTTTTTTTTTTGTCTTCCAGCAACCTTTGTGTGGAGACTTTTGCCCAGCGGTCATCGTGCATGCGGCTGACGTGACCCGCCCAATCCCATTTTAGCCTAGCGGCCTTCTTGCCAACGTCCAATATTCAGTTACGCATATAAATTCAAAATCTATAAGTAACATTTAATGCAGTTTAAAAATAGATTGTTTTTTAACATAATGGTGCCGATTCCCTTGTTCACAAAGTAAACT
This sequence comes from Lycophotia porphyrea, assembly GCA_950005105.1. Taxonomy (NCBI): domain Eukaryota; kingdom Metazoa; phylum Arthropoda; class Insecta; order Lepidoptera; family Noctuidae; genus Lycophotia; species Lycophotia porphyrea. The sequence goes on from OX465392.1 coordinate 3,755,728, forward strand.
AAATTTAAGTTGAGTGAATCTTTTTCTTTCTATTTCATTAAGACAAGGACAGAAGATATATATTAGTCCTGTCAAATTAGTCAGCACCTGAAGTAATTTGATGTCATTTTAGTAGTCAACTTTTTAATCACGTCTAAACTTATGTCAGGCGCTGGTTAATTTGACAGGACTAAACTAAAATTTATCTTCTGTCCTTTTTTAATGAAATAGGAAGAAAAAGATGCACTGAACTTAAATTTGGTTTAGTTTGTAAACAAGGGAATCGGCACCATTGTATTGTTTAGCATATTGTTTATTTAGAGCAGTGGTTCTTAACCTTTTAGTCATGAGGGACCATTTACAAAGTTGCTGTCTTGCAATGGACCTCCCAGTTGGTTTATTGATTTGTATACAGTACAAAAGGTACAACACAAAAAATATTTTGCTAACTTCGTTAAAAAAAAAAAAAAGGGAATTGAGAATTACTTAAAGAAAACTGTCGTTTGACTATTTATGCAAGGACTTACTTTGTCGGTAAAAAAAAGCTTAGTTGAGAAAGCGTAGGATTGAAGAGCGAGCTCAGCGAGCTCGAAAATTTCAGCATTATGAACGAATTCGACCAATAAAAAAACCCGTGAATGCAAATAACGTGCGAAAGTTTTTGCACCCCACCAGGGGTAGGTTATATTTTCTTCGGGCCATTATTACTGAAATAGATAAATTAGGTTCATCATCATCATCATCAGCCTATAATGTTCCCACTGCTGGGACACAGGCCTCCTCTCCATGAGAGGGAATGAGCTATAATCCACCACGCCAGCCCAGTGCGGATTGGTAGATGTCACATGTCTTCGAATTTTTGGTTAAATTAGGTTATTTTTGCTTATATATTCAGAAATGAGAATTGGAGTAATTCTGTCAGTTTATAATGAATTGTGCACCAAAATACAGGATGTGTTAGCGAGCTCGAAAATTTTATAGATGTCCGAGATTTTGGGGGGGTTTGAATAAGTTTCACTCAAGAAATTTCGCTCTGGCGGTGATGGGCGGGTTTGGATACGGGCGGCCCCCGTTTGCACCCGTAGCAATTGCTAGGTACTCTTCCTACTGGTTGAATCCGGCACTATAAATGTCAATGAAAATAAAGTTAGGTAAGCAAGGTATAGCAATGACTCGAAGTTTTGGTAAAGAAATTGCCTTTTGGCTCCAAAAATCTTCAATATTAATTCCTGATTCGAATGTATCTTTTAAGTTACGGGTGCAATGCATTACAATGACTCCTTCAATTTCATCAGGCACCTCAGAAACGTTGACAATGAAAGGATTGCAGATCATTTTCTGTTTCGTGCCTATGGATGCGCGCCGCGCGCGTTGTCACGTAGTTTATCTGATTTATTAGGCTGGCTCCGCGGACCACTTGGGGTGCTTCCAGGGACCACCAGTGGTCCGCGGACCACCGGTTAAGAACAACTGATTTAGAGCAACGATTATTTGGGACAACTTCACTTGGCGTACTATGAAGATTAATTTTAATAGGCATATTGCAATTTCTGTAAATACGCATTTAACCTTAAATTAAAAGATTGTCTTAAAAAGTCAATATGTTGTGTTACAAAAGTTAGTGACGGAAACGAATCGCTGCAAAACCGACTTCTAGTAGTCTTGTCTGCCCAACCCCTAAAGTGTAATTTAAGCCCTCGTAGGCGCGGAGGGGCGAGGCGGCTGCGGTGGTGAGCGTCAAACCATCAGCGACGATAAGCTCGCGTGGGACCGCCGGAGCCGTAACATAAACCATGCCTGCTGCATGTCGCATGGTCGTTTGCATGCTGCATGCTGGATGCATGATGTGTGCTTGTATGCACACTGCATACAGCAGTATGATACCTAATTAATTACACATACTATTACACTTCTTTCTGACGAGCAATTATGTGTTTACTTGTTGATTAATTGATATCCAATTTAACAAGGGGTTTTTATTTCGGAATTGTAATTAATCGGTACTTTAATAATCGGAATTCGGGTTTTGATTTTTCGTGTTATCATGAAGTCGAAGTCGTTTTTATTATTGATCTAATGAAACTCGGTATTTTGAGAATAGCAATTATAAACGTTTGGAATATAGAAATTTCGGAACTATAAAAATAGGATGAATGATACATCGGAGTGTTATATTAGGAATTCTGAACCATTCGGAATTATGAAAATCGGTATAGTGAAATTCGGCTTTGTGACTGTTGGAATAAAGTTTTTCGTATTTATGTACTGTACGGTGTACCCCATAATCATGATTCATTCTTCTTAATTTTTTTGGTGAATCTTTTATTTATGTAAGACGAGCTATTGCCCTCGACGCTTGATCTTCATCCGTGGAAATTATCATATGAATATTATTTCCCTATTTGAATTTGATTTTGACAAAATGATACTTTTTCGTATCAACACTAAATATATAAAAAAAAGTTTTTTTTTTTAAAACATCACCTTACTTTTCTTACCTCAATCTTCAGATATGACTGGCAGCACGGCATACAACCTCGGACATGGGATCCAGTCCTCGAAAACCGCACAGAAAACTCTCAAACAATCAAAGTAATATCCAGCGATACAGTTACCAGAAATACGCGAATTTCACTTACATTCCGTTGGACTAGAAGTGGTTCCTGTGAATGTAGGTACAAGACGCTTTGTGATAGTGCAGAAAAGGTATCAGCTGATACCTTAGAAGATGAGTTAGCTGCCAACTTAGAAGAATTACATGTACATCAGGTTTGTAGGTTATAATGATAAGTTTTATACACCTTTGACTCCTTAGTACGCAATGTAATGTAACTTCTTAAGGAACATAGAACCTCCTCCTTTTTTGAAGTCGATTAAAATCATAAGATCAGACCTGTAATGCCCGAAGAACCCTTGGTTACTGGCTAGCCTGTATACACGTACTGGACCGTATGTTGGCTTTGTTCAGCGTCTTTTATTTATCCATACTAATTGATACTAATATTATAAATGCGAAAGTAACCGTCTGTCTGTCTGCTACGTTTTTCTCTCTCTCGATTTCCAACGTGTCCGGTTCAATGCCACCTGCATCCAGCGACTCCCTGCAGTTTTAACAAGGTCGTCGGTCCATCTGGCAGGTGGCCGTCCCACGCTGCGCTATCCAATGCGTGGTCTCTACTCCAGCCAGTATCTGTTTGCCACATCGGCCGTCCGATCTTCGCGCTATGTGGCCAGCCCATAGCCACTTTAGCTTGCTTATCCGCTGGGCTATGTCGACGACCTTGGTTCGTCTACGGGTTTCCTCATTTCTGATTCTATCACGTAGAGGAACGCCGAGCATAGTCACAATTCGAACGTGTTCAAAAACAAGCTGGTAAGTTGGAAGGGACCAGCTCGTTTTTGAACCCGTTCGAATTGAGAGTTAAGCCTCCATAAAAAGTATTTCTTTTTTTTGGTATTGTGTGGCTCCAACACGAATTCTCTTTCAATTTTCAGGTTTACGAGCAGATAGCAGGACATTTCAGCACGACTCGACACAAGCCGTGGCCGAAGGTGGTGCAGTTCATGCAGGGAGTCTCCGCCGGCAGTGTGGTGATGGACCTCGGGTGCGGGAACGGGAAGAATATATTGAGGAGGGATGATATTGTGCAGGTCAATCAAGATGTTGTAATTTTGAAAGTATCGAGTAAAGTCGCATACAGACATCTCTGAATATCTCTGCAATGGGGGCTATCGATTTTAAGCTCACCAGATGGCGCCACTGTCGAGTAAGGTCCTGTCATTAATTCTATTTTATACTTTAAAGTACAAACAACTTCATAAAAAGTTTATTTCATTACGTATATCAACATAGTGTTAACTTCAGATACATATTTACAAATATTTTCCCTAACATTAACATTTGAAATCATTCTACCTCCAAGTACTAACAAATAAGATCCTAAGTTGCTGCTTAAAATCTTCAAGTCATAATTAATCAGGAATGGCTCAATCTAGACCAGAATCATGAATTGAATATGAGTTAAAATACATGATAAAAAAGCACGCAACGCGAGAAAGCTTTCGGACATCTGACATTTTGCAAGACCTTACTCTACACGAACGCCTCTAGCGGCGAATTCATGCGCGATAGCCCCCATTGCTTACCTAAAGCAGTATGGATGGATAGCAACTTGTCCATCAGCTGACCTAACAGGTGCTCACGGTGCGTGTGTTAAACTTGGAAAACCATTGACAAAACATGTTCAGCGGTGTCTGTAAGCACCATTACATTGGCATAGCAGCACTTTCCTCTTTTTGTTTTGCAGTGACATTTTTTTTTTTCTATTATCCATTTTATCGGTTGACCCAATGTGCTTTTAGACTGCACTGGGTCGTAAGTTCCCTTAGTCGTAAAAGGCGACTAAGGGAACTTACGACCCAGTGCAGTCTAAAAGCACATTGGGTCAACCGAGTGGTGACGGATAAACCACCAACAAAAGCATTCCCAAGGAGGGTTAGTGTCAGGTAGGCGGCCGACTGTAAAACCTTAGCTAAAACCTTTTTGCAACATGGCCAGAAAAAATGATATGCGCGATAGGGCTAGGGCGTACCCCGCAGGCGACGCGCAGGGGCAGCACCCGGCCTCCGCGGGAAATGGACAAGGGTTGTTGCACCATCCCGGGCGGGTGCGACGTAAGAAGCGAGCTCGGGAAGTGAGACTGAGGTATGCTAGTTGGAATGTTGGGACAATGACTGGAAGAGCCAGAGAGTTAGCGGATGTATTAAAAAGAAGAAGAATAAATGTGGCGTGTTTGCAAGAAACTAAGTGGAAGGGTACAAAAGCAAGAGAAATTGGCGAGGGATACAAGTTTTTCTACTGTGGAAGTGACGGAAAAAGGAATGGCGTGGGAATAGTATTAGATAGTAATTTGAAAGAAAGTGTGATGGATGTAAAAAGGATTAATGATAGAATAATAGGTGTGAAAGTTATGTTAGAAAATGTTGTCTTGAACGTGATTAGTGTGTATGCCCCACAAGTAGGATGCGAAGAAAGGGTGAAAGAGAAGTTTTGGGAGGATTTTGATACAGTGTTGATGACCATCCCTGTGCATGAAGAATTGATAGTTGGAGGTGATTTTAATGGACATGTGGGAAGAATGAGAGGAAGTTATAAAAGAGTACACGGGGGATGGGGATTTGGTAACCTCAACAATGAGGGGGAAACTCTATTGCAATCGGCTACTGCATTTGATCTCGCAGTAGCCAACACTTGGTTCCAAAAAGCCGATGGACACCTTATTACATATAAAAGTGGTTTGCATAACACGCAAATCGATTACTTCCTCGTCAGACGCAATAACCTAAAGCACATCAAAGACTGCAAAGTGCTACCAGGAGAAGACTTGGTCTCACAACATAGACTCCTGGTTATGGAAGTAGTCGTACAAATAAGGCTTCTTAAACAAAAAGAGCGACCTCCCCCTAAAATAAAATGGCATATGCTAGAGAAGTCTGATAGTGCAAAGAAATTAATAGAGCGAGTGGTGGATAAAATGATAGAGATGGGTGATATGAATGATCAAAGTGTAAATGAATGTTGGAATGAGATGGCTCAGTGTATTAGAAGCGCAGCAAAAGGTATTTTGGGAGAGACAAAAGGAAGGGGCACGATAGACAGGGATACATGGTGGTGGTCGACAGAGATACAGAATGTGCTGAAGGATAAAAAGAAGAAGTTCAAAGAATGGCAGAGTGTTGGAAATGAGAGTGCTAGTTTGAAGGCTGAAAAGAAGAGTGAGTATGATGCTCTCAAGAAAAAGGCCAAGAGAGCTGTGGCTATAGCGAGAGCAAACGCCCAGAATAAACTCTATGACACACTGGATAGTCCAGCCGGCCAAAAACAGCTATACCGGCTTGCTAGAGCTAGAGAGAGAAAGGCGAAGGATGTTTGTCAGGTCAAATGCATAAAAGACGAAACAGGACTGGTTATTTCGGATGATGAGAAAATTAAGGATAGGTGGAAGGGTTACTTTGAAAGACTGATGAATGAGGAGAATGACTGGAGTGGTGAGCTTGAAAATAAACCAGTAAATGAGGGACTAGTGAGAAAGGTAAGTGTGGATGAAGTGAGGATTGCAGTAAGTGGAATGAAGAATGGTAAGGCATTAGGACCGGACGGAATACCGGTTGAAGTGTGGAAGTTATTGCGAATGGACGGATGGACGTGGTTAGCTTTATTCTTCAATAAATTGTTGCTGGAAGAAGCCATACCTGATGAATGGTGCAACAGTTCGCTGGTGCCCATCTTTAAAAATAAAGGTGATGTGCTGGAGTGCAATAACTATAGAGGAATAAAGCTAATGGCGCATAGTATGAAAGTTTGGGAGAAAGTTATTGAAAGACGACTGAGAGAAGAGAGTGAAATTTCACAAAATCAATTCGGTTTTATGCCTGGTCGGGGAACGACGGATGCTATTTTTGCCATTCGCCAGCTGTGCGAGAAATACAGAAGTGCGCACAAAAACTTGCACATGGTGTTCATCGACCTCGAAAAGGCATACGACCGGGTACCTCGTGAGGTTTTGTGGTGGGCCCTAAAAGAGAAAGGTATGCCTGGGAAGTATGTGCAGTTGATCCGAGCGATGTACAGTCGATGTAGTACTCAAGTCCGGTCTACAGCGGGCACTACCGGTAGCTTCAATGTGGCTGTCGGCTTGCACCAAGGGTCGGCTCTAAGCCCTTACCTCTTCCTGGTGATAATGGACGCACTTACGTCGGACATGCAGGAAGAGGCTCCCTGGTGCATGCTGTTTGCCGATGACATTGTGTTGGTAGCCGAGAGCGGCTTAGAGGTCCAGAGCAGATTGGAGGTGTGGTGGCAAAGACTGGAGAACGTTGGCCTGAAAATAAGTAGAACGAAAACCGAATACTTCTTCTGCGATTTCGGCGGTATCTCCAGTTCAGTGCCCATAACTCTTGCCGGAACGCCCATACCAATCTGTTCCGATTTTCGGTACCTCGGGTCGCTTGTGCAAGGGGATGGAGAAGTAGACCGGGACGTAACGCACCGGATCAACTCAGGATGGATAAAATGGCGACAGGTCACTGGAACAACTTGCGACCCACGGATGCCCCTCAAGCTAAAGGGGAAAATATACAAGTCCGTGATTAGACCTGTCGTACTGTATGGGTCAGAATGCTGGGCTGTGAAGAAGAAGGATGAAAAACGATTGCATGTAGCGGAGATGAGAATGTTAAGATGGATGTGTGGAGTGACAAGAATGGATAAAGTAAGAAATGAGTATATTAGAGGAAGTTTGAAAGTGGCGCCTGTTACAGAAAAATTGAAAGGAAGTCGTTTGTCTTGGTATGGACATGTAATGAGGAGGGATGAAACGCATGTGACTAAAAGAGTGATGAACATGAATGTTGATGGATGGAGAGGGAGAGGTAGGCCAAAGAAAAGATGGATGGATTGTGTGAAGACTGATATGAAAGAGAAAGGAGTCAACGATGCCGTGACGTCTGACAGGGGAGAATGGAAGAAGAAAACATGTTGCGCCGACCCCAAATAGAATGGGATAAGGGCAGGAAGATGATGATGATCCATTTTATCGGCTCTCGGCTGCATAATCAGTTTCTACAGATGCCTTTCCAGTTTAGTTGGCTTTATAGTGTTACCATCATCTTTCTGCCCCCGGTCCCATGTTCTTGGGGTCGGAGCAACACGTTATCTTCTTCCTTTCTCCTTTATCAAGCTTTACGCTATCATTCAGTTCTTAGGCCAGAAACCACAGAACGTCACCTGCTATCCTTACGTACTCCTTTCGCCTTTCATAAATCTGGTCATACACGCACGCCAGTTGCGAGTACTACGCATAAAAGGTGTAAAAAGACTCTTAACGAAGCCGAAAGGCACTTGTTCTCCCGTCATTGCGATCATTTTTTTGTTCTAGACCATACCTTGGAACCTTTTAGTTACGGAGATATTGGGGGTCAAAGTTCCAATATTTTCACAAGTTTTTTTTTAAATACATGTTTTTAATGTATTTTTTTTTTACTTAAGATACCTTCACGACCCCTGGGGCCGTATTATGACCTCTTAAAACCATCATGTTTTCGGTGTGAAAAAGATACAGGACGAATAGCACTATCCTTTTCTCACACAGAAAACATGGTACTACTCAATCCATCCATCAGCACAATGTTTTGAAAGCGTTAAATTGAGTGCTACCGTGAAACGTGATTTTTCACCCTGTATATTCATCACTACTGCAAAAACTAAAGTAATTTATTTATGTTGCAATATTTGTGTTATAGATAGCAGGCGAGCGAAGTTCAGGCTTATTATCAGAATGCAAGGAACACATAGATGGTATCACAGGTGCAGATTGCGTGCGGTTAGACCTATTGAACGCTATGCTGAAAGATGAGACGGCGGACATTGTGATATGTATCGCTGTTATACACCATTTTAGTAGCAAGGTGAGTTAGAAACGCTTCATTGTCTTATTTATTTAACTTTAAGCCTTAGCGTCTGACTACAAGTTAAAAGCAAGTCAGCGTCTTCTTAATGTCTCAGCTTCAGCTCGGACAGAAGGGCTATTTTTGAACGCAACATTTTTTTATCCTTCACTGGATTTTAAACGGTAGGTCTTGAGCTGAGCAATCGAGAATCCAGCAGACCGCAACCCAGCGTGTTGAACAAGCGCCACTGTTGGATTGTCAACCACCGAGGCTAAGCAGAGAGTTCAAAATACTGTGCACAATAAAAAATGCCCGTGCAAACGAAAGCTCATATTTTTGTCGCAAATATTTATGTCTCTAAACAAGAAACTGTCTGAGCCATTGCATTATTTTTCCACAGGTACGAAGATTACAATCCGTATCAACTATACACCGCCTGCTGCGTAAAGGTGGTCGTGCTCTCATCACGGTTTGGGCAAAAGACCAAACAAAATCAAACTACCTATTGAAGAGCAAACAAGACCAGCAAAATGAAAGTCAAGCCGAAGTCCAAGTCACAGTTGGCGGCGTTAACCTTCCAGTACACGAAAACAGAACGCAATTCAAACATCAAGACTTATTAGTGCCTTGGAAGTTGAGAAAGATATCGGATAATAAGCTGGCGAATAACCCAGAAAACACCTTACTAAGATACTACCACGTCTTCGAAGAAAACGAACTAGACGAACTATGCAGGGAAGCAGATTTCACAATCGAAGACAGTTTCTATGAAGAGGGTAATTGGTGTGTTGTATGTAAGAAAAAATAAATTTATTGAGGTAACGCTTTGTACTTTCTTTTTTTAATTTAAAAAAAGTCACTGTCTACAAAAATAAAACGACTATAAAAACAGTGGTTTATAACAACGTTATATCCTGCGCATATGTAAAACTGAAGCGATTTAGGAAATTACAAAAACCATTTAGACGATAATGTTGCTATCACAATTATTTCAGCCGAAAAATATGTTTTTGTCTTTGTTTGAGCTTAAAAATCTGCCTAAAAAAAGAATAAGGGTGAAATCACACCTGCCCAAGTCTATATTAAAAATATAGTCTTTAGCGACAAAGTAATTTATAGCATACGATAGAATCCTATTGAAGCTGAAAGCATTCGATAGCCGTCTATTGCAGCCTTTAATTCACGATGCGTATAAGTGTGGCCATAACCACCTAGCTAAAGGCACTCCTCGATGATGACGAATGTGATTTCATCCTAAATTCTGTTTTTCACCGTTATAAAATAACGCTATTGCGGTCTCTTGCTATTAGGTAGTTCTACTGCGTAAGAACACACCGGAGGTTGCACACTTTGAGCTGTGATTTAATATAAAGCTAATGGGCAGCCCACGTTGCAAAACACAAGGTATCTGTAAATTACCAGAATAGAAAATGTTTTATGATCACATACATTTAATTTTCTCGAGAATACTGCCGACAAACAGTTCCGCAGTTTTGAAGGAGTTTTGTGTCGTTATATTTATGAATTTCTATGAATATACAAAAAATATTATATTTTTTGCCTTTTGTGCACTTGCAAATAGACAGTAGTCAGTCTGACTTTTAAAATGCACAGCTCCGAGCCTTCCTTTATCACATATACGCAAGATATCGCATCAGGATTTCATTAAAGCTAATTGCAACAACGGTATAACAGATATGGTCGACAAGTCCGCCAACACAGCATCGACGTTCTGTATAGTATTCACTTGGAAGATATTCTCCTTTCTAAAGCTAAGTATTGCCAGCGCTAATAATGGTAGGATTTCTAAACAATCGTAGCCTAGTATGGCATCCCAGAGTAGTAGTAATTGATCTGGTGGTAGGTGTCCACTGAAAGCGCGCATCAGCCATTTGAATACCACTCGAATTCTGAAATAGGAAACGGAAATTGAATTTGAAAAGAACTGATACTTATACTGTTAGCCTGCGTCATCCCACAGCTGGGCAAAGGCCCCTCCCCTTTACTTCCAGTTGTTTAGATCCAGGGTTAATGTGAACCACTGATCGTTGGTTTTGTCCAAGTCGTAGCTCTATATTCTATGAGAACTATGTAGATGAATTTATTAGTTAGGAAAGAACTATGTAGATGAATTTATTAATTAGAAAAGAACTATGTAGATGAATTGATTAATTCCTAGTTTCAACCCGCAGCTTCCCTCGCGTTATGGTCGGTAATTCTCCTCGGTGATGTATATTATTCTGGGACGGGTATATTATTTATCCGTATCAATTATAGGGAGGTATTATCCACTTGCTTTTTATTTCCTTGAAGTTTAGGCAAATAAACTCCACCCATTCCTATCTCTGATTTCATTAGTGTAAATTTTTAAAATACTTACGGATTAATGTTGATATTTCTAAAATGTATCCATAATAATGGTTCATTTGCTTCTAAAAGCCTCTCGTATAAAAGGCACAATGAAACTATACCCTGAAAATAAGAGACACACTTTAGAATCAATAGGCGATTATTACTACTAAGGGGTCGTCCATTAATCACATGACGCTCGAAGGGGGGAGGGGGTTTGGAAAAATCAAGGCGTTAAAAAGTTACTAAAAACATCATGTGATTAATGGACAACCCCTAATTCAACTATCAACGATAATAGTTATATTCCAATGTTTTACTTTGAGTCAATATCAGGAGGTCGTGGCTAAATAATAACTGCCACTCAGATCAATCTTCAGGCTAAACCGCGCTTCCCTAGGTTGGTCTGTGGATGCGTGACCACCCATTACATTATCTAGTTTCCTTCGTGCCTCGGAAAGCACGCCGTTGATGCCGGCTGTTATTTGTAGATCTTTGACAGTCGTTACTGGTACTTAGTGGTCTGAAAGTCTTGACAACCAGTCTTACCAAGGGGTATCAAATATATTTCCGGTTGTGGAGGTCAGATGCCTATCTGACCTCATCCGGTTAGACTGGAAGCTGACCGCAACATAAGCAGACCAGATGAGGACCGCAGAAAAAGTTAGGCTGATGATGACTTTGAGTCAAGTTGCAGTTATATTGTTTGGGTATTCGCATACCAAAACGAAACAACATAAGTACAAGTTAATTATACGACTACCTACAGTAGTATACTATACTCGATCTAGAACTTTACGACTGTTGGTAGGGTACACAGGCCCCTGTACGAAGTGGGCTAAATTGCACCATAATTTGTGGAGGCCATAATTTATTTTCCAAATTTGTAGAGGGTAACCTCCGCAAAGGCAAAACTACTTTTAGATCGGCTTTATACAACGCACTCTCAACCTCTCATACCAGTGAGTGAGTTCCTTTATAAACCTCGATGTGTCACTTAAATTATGGAGAACTATAACTGATTACAGGCTTAAAAGGGCTAGGCCCCAATTCTAACCACAAAACAAATGCGTGGATAACAGTTCAGTGAATAGTATGACGAATATTTAGGTATATTATTATTCACTGATCTACATACTTACCTACTTTAAGGAAAACAGAAAAGTAAAACATAATTGTTTGACTTTTCTGCTCAGCTCAATAAACTAAAAAATTAACGTGTTTATTATTACATGTGACGATCAATATCCATGTAAATACTAGCTACATTATTGTCTCTTCCTATCCTTAGGGTTTTTGAATAAAGATACGGGTTCCCATTACGGACAAGTTGAACCAGGGATCGATAAATCGTGTGAAAAATTAACCGTTACGGGTTAATTTAAATATTGCTAACTAACCAGAATAAAAGAGATGGAGCACCGAGCATCGGATGACTACGTCACAGCGTCACTTTCTTGCATATTTTTTTATGTAAAGACGCTAGCACATCAAGTTATTACAATCTATAAAATTTCTGTAACAGGTTTTCAACTTGATCGCTAAAGCATTAGGTTCAAGGTTGTTTGGGAAGAAATATCAGTTTCGGGTATGTAGGTAGATGCGCTGGTGTCTGTACAAAAAAGAACTGGGCGTGAACCAGTTATTATAGGCTGATTAACATAATAATACTTCCTTTACTCTAGGGTTTTTCGCTTACCCTAAAAAGTAACCCGAAAAAAACCTATACGCATAAACTTTTTGCCCCCTGGTGGACTACCATGGCGTCATAAAACAGTTGTCAGTCCGTTACAACTGCTTTAAAGCGTCATAGTAACCCCCCTGTTCGGAACGGATCGGTGCGGGTACATCTGTCAAATTATTTCTGAAAAGAACAGTGCATTAAACCTGTATCTTTATTCAATAACCCTTAATGAATAGGGTATATACCTGTGAATGTGTTGATATGTAGTGCAATCGATGCCAATACCGTATATAGAATGCACGAAACGTGTAGTACAATTGAACGGGGTCGTCATATAGATAGCAGAATGGAGTTGCTGGAAAAGTAAACACACAATTTAACACCACACCTGGGTCCTCGAAGCGTTAAACAGGGGTTAAGTTAGAACACCCAAATTTCCCCAGAATAGGGAACGACCCTATAGCCATCAACCGGACACAAATCAGGAAAAATAAACATTTAGTGTTAATTATATACTTATTACCTACTTATTAGTTTGAACCGCAAACCACATTTGGCTATATACTTAAATTCATAAAATGGTTGAGTGTTGCGGTGAGAAGGGTGGTCCCCTTCTCACCTATTTGTTGCGATCCCGCGCTTCTTACCAGTTCTTTAGATATAGGGGCCAATAAATTTCTTTTATCATACACTTCATGGCTTACGACGACTTTTCTTATCGCAAGCATTAGTTTGGTATCAAATTCAAAACATTTATGTATATCAAATAGACCAGTTAAAGGCACTTTTAAATTGGCACATGGTCCTATTTTCGGTTTCACAGTTTAATCATTAACAAATGGAGAAGGGCAACAAAACCTTACCATACATGCTGAAACCATGGAACGGAATAATCCCGCTCGGCGGGAACACAGTGACGCTCTCACATGCAGCCTGCTTGCCTTTGACGGAGACTGTGGGTGGATTGCCGATGCTGCCTTTTAGCTGTTGCATTACTTCAATATCGCGGGAAAAACATAACATCACCTGTAAAAGTATTTTGCCATATATTCCATATCAATCAATCAACTCAGCCTATAGGAGTCCATAGCAGGACATGCCTTTCTCAAGCTGTTCCACAACACCCTGTTCACCGGATTCCTCACCCAGTCTGACTCAGCTACCTTTTTTAAGATCGTCAGTCCATCTCACAATACTTTTAGTCGTCATCATCATCATTCTCCTGCCTTTAGCTCAATTTATTTGGGGTCTGCGCAGAATTTCTTCTTCAATACTTCTCTATTACTCGTCATCTCGGCACCTCCTTTCTAATCTTCTTCTTACCGCGTCGATGGCAATCTAAATAATGGTCCCTTCTAATCATATCATCCTTCACACAGTCCATCCATCGTTTCTTTGGTCTTCCTCTACCCTTATAAACATTCATACTCAAAACCTTCTCGACATTTTCCTCATTCCTCCTCATCACATACCAAGACAATACTCCAAATGTTGGATCAAAATAGCTACAGTCTAGATATTTAGGGTTGCGCCTCATCTATCAGCACCTAATCCCACTTTTCCATGTTCCTATCCTTTTCCGTCGCTCAGAACCGTAATTTTCTGATTTTCTAGAGCGAAAAACAGAGCGGGAGTGCTATCGCACACGTCAGCATCGATGATGCGCTCGGTAGCACACTTATCATCATAATATTGGTTAAATAAAAATACTTTACCTGATATAATAAATCTTCAAATACGAAATATTGGTCATCGTTAGAAGCGGTCAATTGTACGTCTTTGAATATAAGTTTGTCTATCATTAAATCTACCTCCAGAACACTTTTCTTGAGCTGAGCGAAGTATGCCGTTTGCTGAAAGTTATAAAATAATGCAGCAATGTTCAACACTCAAAAATATCGTGGGCTTACTTCAAGTTCTGTAGGTTGCGCTTGTACAGAAATGAAAAAGACGCCTGTCTTATATTATGTAGGCATCAAATGTACCTGACTCTTGACATCGGAGCCTAAAACCTGCGACCACAACTTCGCACGAAGGCACTGCGGGCTTCCCTTCTTCAAGTACTCTTGTACAACCGGTGCATAGCCCAGAACTGCCACTCTTTCGCCCAAGCTGATACGCTCAGCCTCGAGGGATGCAAATCCCGGCACTGAGCTTGGTATGTTCGGATTCACGCCTAGAAGAGGTTCACCGTTTGACCATTCTGGGAAGACTTTTCGCTAGAATGAAAGGTTTTTTTTTAATTAAGCTATGCTTATTATCGTAAACTTACAAATGCGAGTAGGTGTTAGCATTTGTCAATTTAAATAATAGACATTAATTTTCATTGATCTCCATAAGCCAAAAAAAAGAACCCTGTGGAACTCCACACCAGTGACGTAGTCTTTGCTAATTGGGGCGGGAACATCCCCAGGGATCGTAATCAACGATAGCTGAAGATTTATGTAGATTACCCTGTTTTGGATATAGAGTGTTTATATTAATATGTATCTGGCCTTTATAGGTTTCGGTGACATGAATGGTTTACTATGTCTTGTAGCTTTACATTGTATACACAATTTTGGAATAATGGTTGTAAACAACAAAATGATGCCTTGTCCGTGGATACATCTTTTTGAGGCTGACTGTCGGTACGCACGACGGCTGATCAAGCTATACAAATCCAGTTTATGCGGATCTATCATTGTACAGAAAATATATACAAAGTGGGGCCACGTTATACTGGAAATGTAAAGCTTGATGTGCCGCCGTGTGTATTTGTGTGCGAGTAGTACTTAACTACTTACTAACTGATCTAGTGTCTTCACTTGAATTGGTAAATGAGCAAACTCCCATTTTGGTTCATCCCTGCAAAAAACAACAAAAAAAATGATATTTTATTTTGAAAATGTTTATTTTATTGAATTCAAAAGCACTCACTCTCTCGTGTAAGGAACATAACCGGATAATGTTATTAACACTTCCAAAAAGTCTTTTGGCGCATAAACTGGTCTGTATTTTGTAAGGTCTGGAAAAAAAACGTATTTAATAAGTAGAATAGACGCATTATGAACCTTAGCACGTTTTTCATAACTCACATAATTTATGAAATTTACTTCTATATTTTATGTGAAACTACCTGATACCCGCGGCATAGCCCGCGTGGATGTCGGTTATCACGACCAAAAGTAATCATGAAATTTTGATCCCGTTCCCGCAACCCATGGGAAATATCATTATATTTTAGCCAATGTATACAAAAACTTGACAAATTATAAACTAAAACCTTCCTCGAGAACCGCATGTAAATCGGTGCAGTACTCTATGAGTTTATCGCGAACAGACGGACAGACGCGGCGGAGGACTTTTTTTATAATATGTAGTGATAGTGATTACCTAAAGTATATGTACTAAGTTCATTCCATTTTTCTAATAATTCTTCGTGTTCACTTTGAGGTCTTATTTTCGCTAGTGACGTTTCGAGGTCTGAGCACATCGAATTTAACGATTTGTGTATTCGCTTCTCCCATTGAGCACTAGCCTTGAGTAATGATGTTAATGGGTCTAATTTCTGTAAAATAATAATGATTGAGATATCAGTAATATCATGCCCAAGACTTCTCAATCATTTATTTTATAGGGCTTACAAAAAAAATAGGCGGCTTACACTTTGTTTATTCTGTGTTCTAACCCAATGATAAACTGTATTCCTAAGTTTAGTGTCTAAACCTTTTTCTTTCATAGCTTGCTGTAATGTATGTTTGAAATCTTCCTTCTTTACATTTGGTGACGATGCTAATTTCTGTAAAAACAAAAGAAAATATAGTGAAGTGCCCATTAAAGTTGCGTGCTAAACAGGTATTATTTTTAAATCGTGTGCCGTAATCGTGATGAAGGCTCGTGAATCTTACACAAAGGGTTTCAGGAAGGTACTTCAGACCCCCTCCTTCGAGTGGTTTTTAATTTAGTCACAGATTTAGTTAAGGATAAACCTATTGATCATCAACAAAATAGATTATCGCTCATGTTTTTCTATCTATTATCTAACATTATACCTTTACATCAAGGAAATGGTTCGCTTATAGATGCTGCCAATAATATTTTTGGATAACTTCGTAAGTGTATGTACAGACACCAGCACATCAAGCTACTACAACCTGTCAAATTTCTTTAATAGGTTCAAGGTTGGTTGGGAAAATCTGACAGTTTCGGGTAGGTTGACCTGCTGGCGTCTGTACAGTCAAACAAGCTATTTGGTATACCTACACGCGGAAATATACACAATCTAATGTCGAAGCGTAGATTTATTTCTGATGATATGAATAGAAAAATTAAACTACAGCTCTAATACGTACCTGTACATCACTATAAAATGATTTGTATAGGGAAAGATTTTTTATTTCTTCGGCTAGTTTTAATGCTGTGTGATGTATGGCTTCTTCTTTTATTCCTTCCATAGTAACTTTTCATGAATTATATCTATTTTAATTTTGTAAAAATAAAATAACAGACGTAACTGTGTTTACTTTTTTTTATAAAATTCATAGTTCATGGGAAAATGAAAAGACACTGTTGCCTTGGAAACTGACAAATAAATCGTTGGAATATGTAAGTCGGTACACCAAAAAAGTATTTCATATAAAATATTGTTTATTTTATTCGCGTAATAAAATATCTAGGTTTTATCCTGCTAGTAATTCATTCATTCAAAAATAAATTCGGTAGTTTTGCGATTGTCTCCATTTTTGCAAGAGTTACGTTCGGAAATAGATTCAATTTTGTAAATAATTAAACAACATAGATACAAGTTAACAACAAAGTGCGTAAAAGGGCCCTCTCATTGTATTAAAGTTAATAGATAAGAAAAATATAAACTGAATAGGTAAACTTATAGCTATCAAACACCTTTTCTTTTTTCCAATTATTTTATTAGTTTCTAATTGATTTCAGAACGAACCAGTAATTGTCGATAAAAACGTCAGATCAGATCGAAGTTGTCAGCAACTCAGCTGAATCGTTGTTTTGACAACAAAGAACTTAATTTCGTAAAAATGGGGAAAATATTCCTTGACCATATTGGTGGTACACGTTTATTTTCTTGTGCATCTTGCGATGTGAATCTGACAAATCGTTCAGAGTTGATTAGCACACGGTTTACCGGAGCCACAGGTAACATAATAAGCTTTGCGTTCTATTTGCTTTCATTACGCTCGATAACTTGTACAAGATTATCACACCATGCTTTTCATTACGCCACGTATTCGTGAAAGTGGATGGGTATAAATAAATACCCTATTGATAAAGCAATAGAAGAATTTAAGCCTCTTCTGGAAACATATGCACTATTGCGAGGGACTGTACAATAGATCAGTGTCAATCTAAGTTATTTTCTAAACAACTACACTAATAGTTTATACAGTAGTAGAAATTACTATTAATCGTCATCATCATTTCAGCCGAAAGACGTTATGAAGCCACTACTAGACATAGGCCTCGGATATAGGATCCCCGTAAAATGAATAAGATTTTTTTTTTTTTTCCAGGCCGAGCATTTCTGTTCCACAAGGTTGTGAACCTAGTATACTCGGAGGTGCAGGATCGCGTGATGTTAACGGGCCGCCACATGGTGCGCGATGTCTCCTGCAAGAACTGTGGCACTAAACTTGGCTGGGTCTATGAATTTGCTACAGAAGAGAACCAGAGGTAAGCTTAATAGCAATTTTATTGATAGACACGGTAAAACTGTACCTATGTCATACAATTTTTGACAGCATTACCGCAGTAGTCCACCTTAGTCACATTGCCATTTAAATTGTCTGAAATTTTGTAACATTGAGTGTGTTGTTGTGCAAGTTCCAAACTTATGCTTCAGGACAAAAAAATACTAATAAATTAGGAGTGATTGGTTAATTGTAACTCTTTATAACCTTTATTTATCTTTATACATATTGATTACATTTTTGAATATATAAATATTTCATTATAAAACAACATAAAAAAAAACATTTAAAAATATAAAACATAGTGGCCCACCAGCATTGGGAACAGGGTCCGAGCTACTGGTGGTCAGGGCTGTTGAGAGAGGAACCTCCTAACAATACGCGCCGTGTCCAGAAGTACTGCTTTCTGGATCAAGCCCTTGATCCAGCTGTCAAGCGAGAGCCTAGTATTGCTTTATTATTATTATTATAACTAGCCCATATTGTCCCACTGCTGGGCAAACCATTCCTTTATTAATATCAATTTGAATTTATTCTACCTTTTACATTTAATAAAAAAATTCAAGCTGTAAAAAAAGCTTTGAACAGGTATAATTGTAAACCAAGGTTTAATTATTGTAGAATGTGGATTACTTATATTAATAATTCTGTTTGGATTCCAGGTATAAGGAAGGCCGTGTAATCCTGGAAAGAGCTCTTGTGACAGAAAGTGATGGCATTGAAGAAATACAAGTCAACAATGAAGACTAGCTGATCTCAAATATTATGACTTGCTGATGAAATGACAAACTTAACAGTTTTTTGTAGAAAAACTTTGATATTTACATGAATGCGTGTGCAGCGGAAAAATGTCGAATATCTTAATTTCAGTTTAGCAAATAGTTAGTGTATGACAGTTTAGTGTACAGTGTATCCAACCATTGCTATTCACCTATCTTCAGTTTTATGACACACAAATTTAATTTAAACATACACATTTACCTATTTATTGTATGCCCTTAAACACTAATTATTGTATGTTTTTTTCTTGTACGTCCATAGTCCAAAAAAAAGTGCTGCTAGGATGGCGTAGTTCCAGCGGAAACAGTTTTTGTTGAATAGCTCCCCAATGGTTGGGTACACAAATTTGTACTTACAAATCCATCCATCCATGTCCATTGGGGAGCTGACCAACCATTGGAGATGGTAAGTACAATACACAATTACACGACGTCATACACTAAATATTTGCTAAACTGAAATTAAGATATTCGTCATTTTTCCGCTGCGAATACGCTCACCATAATTGCTGCATTTTTTAAAAATGTAGACCAAGAAAAAAAGGAAATCTCTGAATCATAATTACTTAACCTTCTTTTCTTGTTTTTAATTAAGATAAATAAAACTTGAGAAAGTATTTTGCCTGTTCTTTCTACAAACCAGCCACTTTTAAGGAACCTTAATACATTAGAACTATACAGGGTGTAAACAGACTCTTCACGAAGCCGTCAACCAAGCATTATGTACATACATCAAACTAACTTTACGCAAAAATTGTGCTGGGAAGTGACATTTTTTTTGGGCCGAAAAATCACGTTTTACAGTAGGACTCGATGTAACGCATTCAAAACATTGTGCTGATGGATGGATTGAATAGTAAAGGGGTCCTGGAGGTGTTTAAAGTAAAAATCTTACATTTAAAACATGTATTAAAAAAAAAAAGTTGTGAAAAAGTTGGAACTTTGACCCCCAATATCTCCGTAACTAGAAACTTTTAGAAGGTTCCCAGGTCATCATCATCTGCCTCGCCTTTTCCCAACTATGTTAGGGTCGGCTTCCAGTCTAACCGGATGCAGCTGAATACCAGTATATTACATGGAGCGACTGCCTATCTGACCTCCACAACCCAGTCACTACTGGGAAATACGATACCCCTTGGTAAGACTGGTTGTCAGACTTTTTGGGCCACTGACTACTTTAACGACTGTCAATGATCTTCAAATGACAGCCGGGACCAACGGCTTAACGTGCTTTCCGAGGCACGGAGGAAACTCGGTATGTAATGGGTGGTCACCCATCCACAGACCAGCCTAGGCAAGCACGGCTTAACCTAAAGATCGACCCGAGCGGCTGTTATTGTTTAGCCACGAGCTCCTCCTACCCTTCAGCTAGAAGGTTCCCAGGTATGGTCTAGAAAAAAAATGGTCACAATCACAGGGAGGACAAGTGCCTTTCGGCTTCGTTAATCTGTTTACACCCTTTATATGGTGACAATCAAAATATTTAATTGCTCCTACTATTTTGGTTTATAGTAATAATATACAGCCCATGGTTAATTAAAGTCCTTTGGGGAAAACCAGCGTGTTGTTGATTCTGTTAGCCATGATATGGAATATAATATATTGATATAGGGCAAATTGTGACCAGTAAACCACATGCTGCGAAACATTATAAAAATCCACTGCAGAGCAGTGGTTGTCCAGGGGTAAAGTCACAGACTTAACGGGTTGTAGGTTCCAACCCAAGCTGGGGGCATTACTTTGCGTAATTAATTTCATCACCACTGCTCTCAAAACGGTGAAAGAAAACAGTAGGTAAGGAATCCCTCGTCCATCATGTCCTAAAACAAAAAAAAATCGATGACGTCTACCAACCCGTACTGGATTACAGGCTATTCCATTTGTGCCTAAGTGTTCCTACTGCTCGAATACTAAAGATTGATTATGCTATGCTTATGCTACTGCAGAAAATGGACTGCCTTTGAGTGCAGAATGCATTCACTGCTATGTCGGCATAATCTATGAAAATAGATTAAAGGGTTTGTTTCCCGCTACAAACGATTTGAGTCTAGTTTAGTCAGAACAGCGCAGTGCTTTAGACTTCATGTTTCCACTTCAATGCACGCATGCATAAGATCTGAGTGAATATATGAATAGCGAATAGCAGTATTTTGAGAGCTGTAGACACTAGTGGAGACAGATTATGAAACTGAGTTGATGGTTGCGTGTGTGGCGTATAATGTCTCGAAATAATGCAAGCTAAGGGCTGACAATTGAGAATTGCCAAACTTAAGTGGCAGTGGCACATTGCTCGCAGAACGAATAGCCGATGGGGCCGTAAAGTTCTGGAGTGGCGACCGCGAACCGGAAGACGTTGCGTTGGAAGGCCTCCCACTAGGTGGACCGATGACCTGGTGAAGGTTGCGGGGATCCGCTAGATGCGAGTCACACGGGACCGGTTAATGTGGCGACACTTGGGGGAGGCCTATGTCCAGCAGTGGACGTCTTTTGGCTGAAATGATGATGATGATGATGAAGGGCTGACGTATACCGGGCACAGTGCATGGCTTGAAACAGTTTCATTAACATCTTCGCGGACAGAGGTAAATGATTAAAGGTAAAGGTATTTCAACTTTTTCAATAAGAAGTCAATGTTGATATTTATTTGGCTCGACACAGCGCCCTGCACATGAATGCATGGGCTCAATTCGGGCTGGCGCACACCTGGCAAAGTGCTGTCGGTTGCGATGAAATACATCCATCACGCTGGCGGGGGCGCCGCGCTTCTTCACCAGAGGGATTGAGTTGAGGTTTAGGGTCAGTTAAGAGGAAACATGGTACTTATTTGAAAAAACTATCGCTGCCTCTCTGCGAGCGTGATTTCGACATTGGTGCGATAAGGACAACTATAGTAAAAAGTCATAATTCGAGGTTTAGCTCTCGACTATTTCCTCCTCCAATATTCGACCAATTTCAAAGATATTTCATAAACTGAATAAGAAGGATATATACTGTGTCCCTATGTTTTTCATTCTTCATTAATAGTTGTCAAATTTGTACAGGCCTCTGTTGACACGCGATCTATATAGGCAATTTTGAGCATTTTGTAAAGGTTCTATTGCTTATACAGATTATGTATCATCAAAAAAGAAAATAGAGGGACATAGAAAAGGTTGATAGGTTGAGGTTGGTTGGTTGGTTGATGAGGCTGGTTGGTTGGTTGTTGCTTTCAAGTCAAAAACTAGAAAGAAAACCGGCGAGAGCGTTTGTATGGAAAAAAGACCACCCACATTTCCTCTTAAGTGTCTGGAAAGCAATGAATCAAAGAAAGAACCAATACACTGTATCGATCCTTCAGACGAGTGCTTTGTGTTAGCAAAGATAAAAAACGATCACACAGTCGGTATCACATTTTATTGATAATATACAATAAAACACAACATATATTTTTATCGGACGATAAAACATTTTCCTCTACCTTCATGCGATTACTTTAGCTCTGTTTTACAAATTGGAATAATAGTTTAAATAAAATGCCAACAACATATAATAGCTCTGAATAATTCAAGCAGTGATAATTTGGTAATTACACATTTAAGCCCTTCTTAGGGTTTGAATAAAATATTTATAGTTCGCGTACTAGGTACACTAAAACATCGATATAAGACGTAATTAATTTTTAATGATTAACATTTCATTTCATCGTTTATTTTTAAAATTAAAAAATATTTTGTTATAGTTTTGTGCGGCAGTTCATTATAAATACTTTCTCCCGGCTTAGTTTATAAACTTTAACTATGTACGCGACATATAAGGTATCATTACTATAATCACGATTAGTTTAACAATAAAATTAAAAACTTACTATTTAAACAAGTACATGTCATTACTCATTAGCTTGTACTTAGGAAAAATCTTAACGGCCCAAAGACGTCACATAAAAGTAATCATTAACTTTAGATACGTTCTTTTTTTTTAAACAATTGTCAATTAAAATTTATGATTAAATATTTTTAAGTGACGTCTGTTAGTGCGTTATGTTTACCTGTAGGACTGCTTATCCCTGTTATTACTAACACATTATAATGGTGTTGTTTGCCTTGTATAGTTAGCTGAGCTCCTCGTATACTGCTAAAATAACCCACGGTTCCGTATACATTGTGGTTGTGTTTCAGGGCAGCAGTGTCACGTAGGTTTCAGTATGAATACAACAAGGATTTAATTTGTTACTTAGTCTTATCAATATCATGTATAAAACACTAGTTCATGGCTGTTAACACATAAATATTGTGGTTATAACTTTATAAGTAGTCAATTCATTTTATATTTTTAATTTTATTATTCAAATATGTAATTGGAAAGTATAGTAGTATGTCGACACGAATTCTATGTGTCCACACAAGTCTTGCTTAGCGTTTTAGAAATACATTTTCAGGACTATTATGGATATCTACATAGAATATCACCAGTTTTTTTAAATAAAATTACTTAATCAATATTTCCGCAGAAAATAAATTAGTAGTACAGATTCTGCCGAGCAAGGCACCGAAAAGCAAAATTATATACAAATACATCATTATTGAATTATGTGCGTTAACATTATAATCGTTGTATAAATAAAGTGTCTTATAGCGTAAGTTTTATACTAGAATACACACACTAATCCCTACATTAATTATTACACCGAATACTATTTAAAGAAATACAATTAAATTATCACTGCCTGAATTTGCCTACATATACATACGTACTACGTAAACTACGCGTACAAACAAAATAAAACATAAAATTAATAACGCACCATGTCATTACCATCAAATACTTCACATAAAAAGCACCTCCGATTACAAGTTTTGACAAGAATATAAATTTAAAAATACAATAATTTTATATTACATACTTGCTTACATATAGAGACTGTTTGGTATAAATTGTGTTACATTCATTTCTCAGTTTTTGTTCGAAAATGTGGCTGATTATTCTTAAATCAACCATGTTGACTGCGTATGTAAATTATTTAAAAATTAAATGTATAGTAGGTTCACCTGAACAAGATTGCCATACAACAGGGAAGCATAGCGTAATGGAAGAATACCCCAGTGGGTTGAAAAGGCTGTGTATGGTGATGATGATGGATATTACTTTAAATGATGAACCTTCCACACATCAAAAGTATAAAACACATCCAATATATATGCTATACAGTTACTGCACTTACTACCAACACAATATTCTCGCACATTTATCATTTTGTGGGAGAACAAACACCTATCGTCTAAAATAATATCGACTGCTGAAATATTTCGTAATATAAAAACACTAACTACATAGTATGTTTTGTCAGAATTGTAAAAATATTGTACGGATTTTGAGGGCAGCGTTTATGAAACATACCTAGGTCCATTTGGATTTTGTATCTTGCTACCACTAGCTATGTATGGGTTTACGTTGGGTAAAGATAAAATGCTCTTCCCTGCCGTCCCGTGCGCTGGCGTTTATAGACAAGCAACCTGTGTCAGTAGGCTTTGTTTCTCCTACAGTATGAAGGCTTAATTTTTAGCTGCAAATAACATTTTATTTCACTTTGTTGAATTTACGCAACGCTTACCATTTTGTTATAACGATTTTACAATAATTTCTACTTGTTAAGGTTGGGAAATAAGGCACCAAAAGGTTCAATTTAAATCCGTTTTTACAACACATACCATTACGTCTGTGATCCTGATCTGATCCTGAATTTAAATTATTTGCAAGTTAACCACTATATTTTTGTATGCCAACAGGCAGAATGTACTGGGAATATATCTGAAACTAACACTATAACTGTAACACCTGCATTCTATACAAATAAATAAATTATTATTATCCCTGACGGGTTATGCACTCTATAACTGTCAGTAGTAGTGACAAATTCATACGTACACATAGTATAGTTACATAAACTCACGCATTTTTCCCATGGGGGTCAGAATACCACCTGCTACGGTATTTACATACTTACTCCTTTCGTCTCGTCTACGTTCATACATCGGGTCATACACGCAAGCTGGTTGCGCATACCACGCTACGCACCTGACCTTTCTAAAGAACCTCACCAATTCTTTCTAGAGCGGCCCCTCCCGGCGTTACCACTCACATCTCCTTTGTAAATACTTTTTGTTAGTGCCTTTCACTCACCACATGACCCAACCAACTAAGCATACTCTTTTAAATTTTTGCCACTACATCTTCTTTTAAACCGTCACGTTGTCGTATAACCTCGTTCCATGCACCATACATGCTTCTGTAATTTTTTTTAAATTACGAATATTAAACAGCATACCGTACATAAATGTGCTGCGTTCATTTTGTAAAGTGCACCAGATTATTTTATAAATGGTAAGCGTTACGTAAACCTGATGACATTTAAATTTATATAAAAAAAGTTCACTAAAACGTCGATTGTCGGAATATAAAAAAAAAATCTTTTCAAATCAAACTCCAATTCGAGATCACGTTGAAGCCAATCTCCTGACTTTCGTGTAGTGCAACATTAAAGCAACAGTGTGATAAATTATTCAGGTCGCCGTTACAACTAAAATAATAGTTTTTAATTAACAACAATATTATTTATTTTATTTTCCTCATAAACTTCACACAAAGCTTGCTACGATAGGACACGGTGAAAAAAAACCTTTTAAGTGCCTCCCTTAACTTACCACGTGGTTAAGCGCATACCTATCTACAGGTGTATCTTCCTATCATCAGGTCCTCAGATCATAAAAAGGTGATTGCCGTGCCATGTCGCATCGCATTTAAACTTCGTACATATACATTCACTTACACATAATTTATTTCCTTCATCGTGGACGCTAAGATATCTATTCTTCCACATGCCAGGGGAGATTATCCTATACGCATGCTATGCACATTGTCCTGCTGTGATCCTTTTAAGGGTTTTTTTTAGACAATTCGTGCAACAGAATAAAATACCCATACACTCTTCTCCCCTGTTCTATGAAACTAATTTGAAGGAGTGTTTGAAAGATTTTCGCGCAAATATTTTATCGCCATCTAATGACGTCTCGGAACAACCAACGTCGTACCCTCAGGCAGGGGTTTACAACACTTTAATACAATCAGGCCGACAACTAAAATAAACTCTTCAACTTAATATACAAAATATTATACACAATATTCTAATTACATGTTTCATTGTGCGTAAAATTAGATTTCACCTTATTCATTAATGACAGTTTACTTTTTTAAATGAGTAAAAGGAGATCATTTTTTGGGCCTAAAAGTAGCCAACAAAAAAAAATTGGTACGTATTCTTAGAACTAGCCATTTGGAGCAATA
Organism: Lycophotia porphyrea; assembly: GCA_950005105.1. Classification (NCBI taxonomy): domain Eukaryota; kingdom Metazoa; phylum Arthropoda; class Insecta; order Lepidoptera; family Noctuidae; genus Lycophotia; species Lycophotia porphyrea. The sequence goes on from OX465392.1 coordinate 3,781,983, forward strand.
GTTAATATGTATAACTAATTATTTTGATCGATGTAATTAATCGAATGTCTAAACGCGTTTTTACTCGACTGCGAAAGCGAGGGTTATAATTATGTTTTGCACGTATATGCATGTATGTAGTTTTATTTGTTTCCCTCCTAGAGCCTGAATTACTCGTCCGATTTTGACTAATGAGGTGTTAAATGAAATATATTATTGAGTTCTCTGGCTGCACAAGAGCAGTTGGGTATTTTATTTTTTTAAATTAAGTATAGTTCGTTAACCATAACATTTGGATTTACCAAATCTTTGTTTTGTTATAGGCTGGGTGGTCGAAGTGATAAACAGCCGCATTAAAACGGACTTTCGTTTACTCAGAATTGTTCACAACAACCGGGCATTAAGTAACATGATGGATTATTTTAGGATCGCGGCATCATTATTTTATGTTTCCCAGCACTTTCAGAAATCAATAAATGTTAGGAAATGATGAATCATCGAAGTTGTATAACTTGATTCAGAGCAATCATGCAAGTTTGCGCCAGATTAACTATTGCTCCAAATGGCTAGTTCCAACAATACGTACCAATTTTTTTGTTGGCCCGCACTTCTTGAAAAGGCCCAAAAAAGTATTGAACCTGAACGATCTCCTTTCTTTCTTCATCTGCATTGATATTACAATTCCTTAATTTCATTCGTTTTTTTGTAAATAATAAAATTGCATCGATTATCCACTCTGGATGTTATTACACGCGTTATTAAACAAAGGATCGACGCAATTGATCATATTGATTTTCTGGTTATTGATCGAATGTGCTATCCACCACATTTTTTTATCGATCCGTCGCGACGCGTATGGATGATCAACGATTGATCAAGTTATTTTTAAGAAATAGTACAAATCGATGTACAAAATCAGCGTTGAACAATGCATTTGATATTGTAGGTACAGACGGCCAGCACATCAAGCTACCCGAATCTGTCAGATTTCAAATTTTTCCCAATCAACCTTGAACCTAATGCGTTAGCGATAAAGTTGAAAATCTATTAAAGAAGTTTGACAGATTGTGGTAGCTTTATGAGCTGACGTCTGTACATCGACCGCGCATCAATACTCCCAATCTGAATGTTCTGTTAATTTGATAGTAATATATTTTTTTACTTTTAACATCTCAATGCATAATATAACAATTTATAAGTTGAAATTCATTGATATGGTAAAATTTAAATAGGTACACGGTATTGTTGATGATAAAAATCTAAACTAACATAAAAATTAGATCTGCGAGCGACTCTCTAAGATCATCTAGTTTTGAGAGAAAACTCTTTGAAAAAAAATAAAAATATTCTACATACGGATTTAAGTATCGCGCTTCCAAAAGTGTATTTATTATAGGATTTCTTGTAATCGCTACTTGGAACATGAACTTTTTTACCACCATTATCCAAAAATAGTGGTCGCCGTACTCGCCTTACATTATCAAGACGTAAAAAAATCATTTTAATGTTTAACATTGTATAATAAATCGATATTAAGCGCTGTTAAGAAATGGATAAGGGAATATTAATTTGAGACCTACAATTTCCCACCAGATAAAGCTTTTGATAAAAATTTCTTTGCACTTTTAGCGCGATTCATAAAAAAGGTACAGAATGTGACCACGCCCGAGGAGAGTCTTGGCTCGACTCGGGGCCATAACCGATCCTTTGCTTCTCTGTTTCAATAAACTCTAAAACGGCCATATAAATAAACTTATACTGTGCCTCGTTTTGCACCATTCCAGACCGCTGGTCACGCACCATTTGGACAGTACGGTGGATGTCGATTTCACAGTCGAATCCCTCTTTTCTTATTTGATCTAGGATCATATCGATGACTATAAACGTCCCGGTCCTACCGATGCCTGCCGAACAATGAACGCACACTACCGCCTGTGCGGGAGGATCCGGCCCAGTCATAATCTGTTGTAGTCTATAATTTACATCTAACAATATATTCAGAACCCTGCCCGGCTCCGAAGGGACACCGTGATCCGGCCACGCAGTAAAGTGAAAATGATAAATAGTTCTTTTGATGCAGGATTCTTCCTTTTTCGTAACTACGAAGCGCCTCAGCGTGTAATCCGGGGTCGATGATTCTGATTCATTGTGAATCGAAAACTTTTTGAAAACTTCAGTTTTATTTAATTCTGGCCAATACCGCTCGCACTTAACTTTACCACGCTCGATCTCTTTCGTGGTCATTATAATTATGCGAACGTCCTCCTGCCATATCATTGACCAAAACGGATAGATCGTAGTCGATAGACAGCCTTGAGTGGCGATATATGTCTTGTTATAGACGTGATCGACGATGCCATTTTCAGTTTCCTCGGTAGATTTTGGTATTGTGGTATTAACATAATTCGGATTGGTCCTGAGGACACAAGGCTCGAAAGATGGGATTAATTTCGTGCCATTTGAACCTTGAACTTTTATGCCAGCATATTTTTCTTCGCAAACGATGACACTAGTGTGAACGGGTGACAACTTCTCTTTATTCTTTGATGGTGTATTATCTCGGCTCAAGGATGAGCCGTTTTCGTAATAACTTCCATTACTTGAATCGGCCATATCGGACTCCATCATTTCACATCGGATATAATTGGCGTTTATGTAGTCAGAGCCGGCCGGTGCGTCCGGAGGAATGTCCTTCAGTACCACACGAGTACGATCGAAAGGTATTATATTTTTGTATCTATTTTTTCGTATGTTTTCTGGCTTAGATCCCTCCATTCTGTCAAACAGTTGTAGATTTTCCATCATTTGCAACGTTTCAAATTCTTCCCAAAAGCCTTGCTTGTAAGCCATACTTTCAATCGGACCTTCATTTTCTTTTTGAAGTTGTTTTACTCGTGTATGGAAATGTCGCACTTGAATACGAGTGGCGTTAAAAGGCTGGATCAGACGCAACACTTCACCTGTGGTCTCGACCATGGGGAAGCTTCTGTAATGTTCTATTAGACTGACGAGATCATTAAATTGTTGGCCGCCGCCTACATCGTACTTGTTATCTTGTCGTCGTATGATGACGTGTGTGACTCGGTCTCGCGTTCTGACCGACAGGACGAAGTCTCCCGGCTGTCGCTGAGACTCACGTACTAGAAACGAGCCATTTTTACCATTTTCCAACATCACCCGCTCTGCTTCTTTTGCGGTGAGTTGTCCATGGTACCAGCGCTCTGTAGTAGGGTCGGCGCAGTTGAGTGGCGTTTTTAACCTGATGATGTTGCCGTTTTTCTCACGCAGTTGACACTGGTTGTCCATATAATATTGAACAAGTTCGGAAAGTGTAGCGAACTTCTCGCCTCCATATAGGTCCAGAAACTCGCCATTATTTTGTATCTTAATATGTGTCACTTCGTTGCCTCGGCGTACTGATAGAGTGAAATCTCCTTTATTGCTCATGCTAGGCCTTGCTAAGAAGTAGCCATCGTGCCCGCACTCCATGAGGATCTTTTCTGCGTCCACCCCTGACAGTGTTGGGTGGAACCATCTTCTTGTAATCATCTTACTTTAATAAAAGCACCACTCTGATACTTACAATACTCTATATTAGTGTGTGTTTGTCTTGATTCCTAGTTTTTCTCCATACATCCTCATTTCTCATCTGAAAGTAAAGATTAAAAATTGTAAGTATTAATAATGAAAAGTATGGGAAAAAGGCATGAGTTTTTTTTTTTGGATGGGAAATCATCAAATGACTTCTCCCGCTCTGGGCAGAGCGGAAGGGAGTGTCAGACTTGTACTGACCGACTAAAACCCATCCATGTTCCTTCCTTGCCCTTTGTGTTCCAGGGCCCCGGTACCTCTTTCGAACAGTCCCGCAGCCCTGGCAAAAGACGTGAGCTAATGTATTATATGTAATGCTAAGTACCCGAACAATAGTTATTTATTGCTGCTTGTGAATAGTCTTCTGAATGAGAACGAGTTGGTACTTAATGACTTGACTAATAGCCTAGTAGCCAGTTTCAATATATTAAATTATTAATAGTATTCTAAACAAATAACACTCAATATTAATTAAAATTAGTTTTAATACAAAATAGAAATAAGGAAAAGTATTATGAAAAACACACGTGAATACCATAATTGATTACTATAATATGGCTTACCCATGTGTTTTGTTGCATTTGCAATTCAATAGTATATTTAGAGGCAAAACTGTGTTAGGTTTATACTAATGTGCACTTGTTGAATAATTAAGATTGCATAGCCTACAACCAACTGTAAAAGGAGCGTTACAGTTGCACTCGGAGATGTATTTTTATATATATATACTAGCATTTGCCCGCGGCTTCGCTCGCGTTAATTTAGATTTTGACAGTCAATTCGGGTTGTACTCTGCTTCTAATAATAATCAATCATGACTCAAAAGACACGTGGCGCCATCTATTATCATAAGAACTATTATTATTTTCCTCGGGAACAGTACTTTTTTTCGGGATGAAAGGTATCCTATGTCCGTTTCGGTACACCTGACAACGTATATGCGAAATTTCAGGATGATCGGTTCAGTGGTTTATATGTGGAAAGGTATTGTATTGTATTGTATTGTATAACGGGCTGGTGTCCGCAACTCCACGTCCAATGCGCGTATGTGGAAAGGTAACAAACAAACAAATTAACTTTCGCATCTATAATATTAATAATATAAAAGTTAGGATTAGGACTAGTTAGGATTAATCATCCTTTCATTTTAAAATATGACTGATTTAATCAATTAAAGTTAGTGACTAATTACTTATATTACTGTAAAGTTATAGGCTAGAAAGGAGGTGACTGCTGAGATAACGCGCAATAGAGAAGTATGGAAGAAGAAGACATGCGCGCCGACCTCTATCCCAATTTATGATGATGATTACTGTAAAATTATCAGAAAAAGTGATTTCTTAAAAATATATATATAACCTTTCTGGTTTGCATATGATGAGTACTGTAAAGTTATCAGAGACAAAAGTAATTCCTTAAAAAAAAAAAAACCTTTAACTTTTTTTATAGTAACCACAAGATATATATTAAATTTAATGTTAACAAATGTAACAAAATAATCTCATTGTATTAACTATATACATTGATAATTAAAAACTATTAAACTAAAATAGATAAACTAACAACAAACTATAAAAGGGCATCGAAAAACTCCTCCTCAACGCTGTCAGATGGTAATGTGCCCAAGAGACTGGCGGCGTTGCCACGTTGTATGGCAACACTTAGCCTCTGGCCAAAGTAAAAGCCAGCCCTTGGGTCACGGGAAGCGTCAACTAGGCGTTTCGAAATTTCCTTAAATAGGCTATGAGCACTCGGACCCCACGGCCCTAGAGTTTCAACCCCAAACGGCTCGAAAATATAGTTACCACACAGGTTTCTATATTTACGCCGCTTGAGGTTCTCTGCAGCCGCAGCGGCAGCACCAGCACAGCACGATGAGCTTGGAAGATGGGATGGCGCAAGAGTATCGACGCATGTTGCGTCCCACACTAAAGGCCTACCCATCTTCCAAGGAAACAAAGACATGCCGTCCGGTCTCTTGCCATCGTCGCGTGCCAAGCCATTGGGTTCTAAAACAGCTGGGACGCCGACGGTGACAAGAGCTCGTCGGATAATGTCGTTTATATTTGCGTGCCGTGCAAAACGGCCCGCACTTCGGCTGCATGACAGGCCGTGGTGACCGAGGTTGTTGACAGCTTCACCGCAGTGACAGCGATGAGGAGAACAGCAAGCGGCACCAAGGCGTAAAGAAACAAAATTAAATTAATTTAATAATGTGAAGGGCACGCGCGTGGGTTTATGCTCTAGCGTTCAAAAGGTTTATGTAAGACTTATAGGGAGCCCAAAATAATAATATTACCCCAGTGCAATTTTTTTATGACAGTTACGTATGCCACTACTTTAATTACTTGTACTAACTGAGTTGTGGAAGTCAGACAGGCTTACGCTCCATGTACAATTCTGGTATTCAGCTGCATCTGGTTGGACTGGAAGCCGACCCCAACATAGTTGAAAAAAGGCTAGGCCGATGATAACTTTCAATTCGCAGCAGCAACGGCTCAGCGGCGCACGGTGGGCTGAAAATCGGCTTTCATAGACTTAGGGATTTCAATTTGCAAGTGCTTGTTTTTATGCCGGATATCGCTTCTATTAGTCATTACTATGTACAAAAATGACACCCGAGTTAATTCTACCCAAAAACGAAGGAAATATAATTTTTTTACGAAAAATTTGTATGAAGCTAGTATGAAAAATCGAATTATCTCCTAAACGGCATGTTTAACCGTAATATCCTTGGAGATGGTCATAGTGCTAATTATTTATGATTTTTTGGTTGGCGATTGGACGAAAAATTTAATGCCGTTTTTTTTTAAAAAATCGTCAAAATATTTTTATTTATTTTTACATGTAAAACGATCCCTTTTAGTGTCTAAGTTAAAAAGTTCGATATGTTATTAACCCAAATATTAAGAACACACGAAACAAGAAAAATAAAATAAAAAAATTGCTGTTTTTGACACATTTATATTAATTTAAATAAAAAAAGATTTATATTGAAGTAACATATGAAGTTATATTTTATACAAAATAAGTTAATTTAAGGAATTAATACTAAGCATTCGTAAAATAAAGTAAAATAAATAAAAAAAATAAATCATATCATTAAATATTACAAAAAAACCCAAACACACTCAAATACAAATTTACAAATATGTACATATATATCTTTTTTACAAATTTTCCTTATCACTCTCGTTGTCAGACTCCAATTCTGAGTCAGCATCCAGATTGGATATATCCAAAAATTCGAACTCAGTTTCCTGAAATTGAATTAAGTCGAGAGTTTCAGCAAAAAAGCTCTGCTTTTTCTTGGCATCTAACTTAGGCCTTTGTGCACTTAGCAAAGGGTCCGAAGAAACAACAAGCATATTTAAAATGTCTTGATTGGAATCCTGCCTGCTTCTTTTCCGCGAATGATGTTCTCGAAACCTCCTAAAATCTTTGTTTCGAGACTCTGAGGCTTCTTCCGAGAGAGTCCCAATCGGCACAATATTATTTTTCTCGATTATGTCAGCCCCATGGATTAGTAACTTATGAACGGTTGACGACATGTAGTACCAGTCGTATAGTAATACGTACTTTTCTGCTGTTTTGCGAGCATAATCTCTAAATTTTATTATATCGATCTGCTCTCCAGATGTAATTGCTTGTAAAATTACAGCAAATCTTTTGATGAGGTCTTCATCCAAACCGGTTATAGCTGCGGTTTTATTAGAAAACTCAAAGAATTTTCTTGCAGTATTCCCGTCATTGGTGGTTCCCGAGCCTTGTTTTACTATATCAATCAACAGATTGAGCTCATCTTTGAATTTATTTTGAATTATTTTCTTTCTTGTCTGTAGCATTTCTTTGTGCTCATCACTTCTCGCTGCCCACCGTTTGAAGTCCAGTCTGTATGCAATGTGTAACAGACATTCCATACAATTTATACGGGCGTGTAGGGATGACAAGCCAAACTCATACAGGTCCGAACACACAATTTTTGATGTTACAGCATCTAAGCGGTTCATTTCTGTAGGCTTTGCTAAGCACAGGTAGCACGATGCATTTGATCTAGCTTCAGAAAGGTCCGTGTTCTTCAACATAAACACCAAAAGGAATCGTTTCATACGTAAAAACAAATAAAAATATTTTGACGATTTTTTAAAAAAAAACGGCATTAAATTTTTCGTCCAATCGCCAACCAAAAAATCATAAATAATTAGCACTATGACCATCTCCAAGGATATTACGGTTAAACATGCCGTTTAGGAGATAATTCGATTTTTCATACTAGCTTCATACAAATTTTTCGTAAAAAAATTATATTTCCTTCGTTTTTGGGTAGAATTAACTCGGGTGTCATTTTTGTACATAGTAATGACTAATAGAAGCGATATCCGGCATAAAAACAAGCACTTGCAAATTGAAATCCCTAAGTCTATGAAAGCCGATTTTCAGCCCACCGTGCGGCGGCCCCGTCTTACGAGCATATCGTGCAGTACGACTGTAAGTCGTGGGTTCAAACCCAGGCCTGTAGGCGCACTACTTTGTGTAATTTATGTGAACACCACTGCTCTCAAAACGTTGAAGGAAACCGGCATGTCCCAGAACCAAAAATTCGAAGATATGTTTAATCTACCAACCCATACATAAACATAATGTGAAAACCAAAACTTCTGCTCATCTAACCATTTAGAAAACGTCTAAATTATAAGCACCAATCCTTATTATATTAATTTATTAAGTTTACAGGAAATACATAGTATTATTTTATTACAATGTTGGCACAAAGTTTTTGAATAGTTTGGCTTTGTAGACTGTTGCTATTCATTCACCTGAATTATCACATGAATCATCTGAGACAAGCTTGGTTTCACTTACTCTAGGTGCCATCGAAATGATTGCCTTACGGTCATAAGTACGGACTTAAGTACGAAACATAATAATGTACAGAATAAAATTGATACTCTTTTTACCCACAATGAAACGGAGACGGTATATGCATTTGGGGTGAGAGGATGATTGTTTGTTTGTGCTAATCGATGTTGCCATTTTTATCCAAAACTACTATTTCGATTTTGATGCAGTTTTATACCAATTCTTTGATTGTAGTAGGAAAAAGAGTGTTACGGATGTTATGATGTTTTTATTACTTTTTAACAACATACCTATATTTAAGATATTTTATCCTTATTTACTATATTGGTAGAACTGTAAGTTACTTATTATTAATGTACACTTGTACTCAGGCCTCAGGTTTAGTTTAAGTTACCAAGCTTGTATTATTATGTATACAGCTGTTTTTGGGCAGATATTTGTAATTATTTTTCTTGTCATTATTATTTTTCATACACTTTAACTCACAATAGCCAAAAAAGAATCATCATCTGCCTAACCTTTTCCCAAATATGTTGGAGTTGACTTCCAGTCTAACTGGATGCAGCTGAATACCAGTATTTTACATGGAGCGACTGCTTATCTGACGTACATAACCCAGTTACTACTGGGTAATACAAAACCCCTTAGTAAGACTGGATGTGACTTTCGGACCACTGGCTGTAATGACTGTCAAAGATCTACAAATAACAACCAGGACTAATGGACTAACATGCTTTCCGAGGCACGGAGGAAACTCGGTATGTATTGGGTGATTACCCGTCCACAGAACAACCTAGGCAAGCGCCAAAAAAGAATAAGTATGCATCATCATCATCATCACATAGGCCTCCCCCAAGTGTCGCCACATTGACCAAAGTAAGTATGCATAAATGAATCAAAATATGATAAAATTAGTTTTAGTACAGTTCTCCCCTTTTTGTTTAGTTTAACTGGGACTGAGACTGAGTTTATTAACTGTATGATTGAGTTCGCAACTCATTAGCAGGATCTCATATATTCGAACTGAACACATTTTTGCATTAGATTAAATGTATGATTGATCATCCAAGGCCCTAAGTGTATAGTATTAAGTACAGAAATATAATAAAACCCAGTCTAACAAAAGAGAATTATGGGCAGCCATGAAACAAGTTGAAGTAATCAAATATCAGTTATATTATTTCTTCATATTCAAACTTTATAACAGGAAGTTTTACTGACCGTGGGAAACATATAGACTGTGTACTTGTTACATTCAAGGAGCAATATCAATACCTCATATCACACAGTACGTAAATAAACATAACTTAGTAAGATTATGAGACAAATTGTGAACTTAACATGTAAAATATGACATCATCCTATCATTGAGTTGTGAATACAAAAAGCAAATAATGCACTTAATGATAGATACAGATAGAGACAGTATCTTTTCAAGAGGCTACATGAACATGAGTTTCGATTTAATCATTTTGTTGTGACAGTCACGAATATTGCGGGAAACTCCGTGTACTAGCTATATCTTATACATTCACTTTATATAATAAAGTATGTATTGTTATACGTACGGAACGAATGCACAAAGCCACAAAGGTACACCCGAGACAACATTGTTGTAACAGTCTACTACTACATAGATATTTTAATCATATAGTATGAGAAAATACTCACCTCAAAAAGGCACCCTATCTTCTGACAGTGAAAGATATCCCTCAAAATAGGAATTATATGTACCGAAGTGCTGTTGCTATGCTGACACTAGATTCTTTTAAAACACTGTTTTCAAGGGCGTCTGAACACACTGACTTATACATGTATACTATCAACTAAATATATTGTTAAACTTAAAAATTAACGCTATGTTGTATTGGTAAACGAAACCAATGGTCGAAAAAAAATATATTTCACACAAAAAGAAGCAGAAAATGAACTCCGTGCCCGAGTTGCCTGCAGAAATGTCAGTTCATTACTTCAACTTTTTTACTAGTGTTGCCCACAGTAATAAAAAAAGAATACAAAATGACGCAAAAATAACAGCTGTTTCGGACATTGATTTTATCACCACCCAGCGATTTCATGATTTCATCCCTTTTGATAGGGAAAGCCATAGGGTTTACAGTAAACATGTTCAGCATGAAGTCTTGATGACAGAACGTTAAAACTATACCTAGGTACCTACTTAAAAGTTTCAGACAGCAACGTTGTTTTTTACCTCATTCGTAAGGGGCCCAGAATCCAAATCACTTAAATAGGCCAGACATTTTGAAGATGTTGTTGCCTTTCTTGATTTGAAGAATCTGACTATTCTGAAAAAAATATTTGGACATTAAAGATATCAGGGATAAGGAACACTTTTAGAGAGAATTGGATGGTCACATTAAGGTAGCCATACACGCTAGGGTGTACTTGACAGGTTTGCCTGTACAGTTGAACTGTACAGGTAAACCGGAGCGCGTATGTACACGGAGCCTGCACAGTTTTGCAAAATACACGCTCCGGTTTACCTGTAAAGTTCAACTGTACAGGCAAACCTGTCAGGTACACCCTAGCGTGTATGGCTACCTCTATAGGCGAATGCTACAGTAAGAGAGCGCCTTTAAAGTGCAACAACGGATAACAAAAAGTGAATGATGAACAACTTTTAAAAATACCAACTGGTTCTGATGGCGGTTGGCCATAATCGGAACTAACACTGCCATCTTGTTTCAATACTTTTCACAGATCTATATACCTGCAACGCCCTCCTTCCAATGTTATTGAAGAGCTGAAAGATCCATGATGCACTATATGATAGGCGGTATGGCGCGTGAGCAACAAGTGGTCGTAAGTTTAGAAATACATTTCTCAAAATGTTATATTAATGCACCTTTACGTATAGCATCAACTTTGTTGTTATTACTTATTAGTATTTTTAAATGTGTGGAACCATAAGTGCCGGAGCACACCGCGAGCGTACCGCTTGTGCCCGCCGATACGGCGAAATCTTTGCGGTGCGGCGCCGCAACGCATCGTATGCTAATTGTATTGAACCAATAAATAAATAAATAAGAATCAACTTGCAAAAAATATTTATTTACTCATAATTTCATTTCTCGTTTGGAGCAGTAGAAGATTTGATTTTTCCGAAGTAGCTTGACAACACTTTTTTCACAGCGAGACGTTTGCTTGGAGTCGAACATTCTCCTTGCTGATTTGGTGACTTGTTCCAGTGTTCAAAACTTTGACGCCTGAATATTTTCCCTAAAGATTGCCACTTTTGTTCTGGACTTACTTCCTTATCCTCGAAATGTTCTTGACTTCCAGATGGCCGATCTCCCTGGAAAATAAAACATATAAGAAGACGCTGATTTTTGGTATAGTTGTGTATTTACATTATGAATCACTTACATCGTTAGATTTAGTTGACCGAAGCTGATTACGAAAGAAATTAGAAATAGACTTCTTCCAAGTTTTGGGGTTTTTGTACGAGTTTAATTCTAAGCCTTCTTCTGTACCTTCGGCAGGTACCTTTTTACTTTTTTTTATGCACGTTTCTTCTTCTTCTTTAGGTATTGTCTCACTTTGCATTAGATAAGCTTCAGGACACAGCATATTGATTTATTATTATCAAAAATCCTTCGCAGTTTTCACTATAAAGTATTCAAAATTATTTTTAATTTACGAGTGTCATGTCAAATAGTCATTTGTTTCAAAAAAGACAATAAAGTTTGAATAAAGAATTTTTCTTGCATACAATCTTTTTCCATACTGTAAAGGTTTAACTATAATTTTAGTAGCTATAATGGGGAAGGCAACCCGTTTGGTATAAGTATTTTGACCTATTCTTTGAAGCCAACTGTTAAAGTTGTGGCGCTATCGCTAGCATAATTATCTGATATGGATTTTTTTTTGTTCTATATAGACAAATATTTTATCTGTGGCAGAAAACAAGGGCGCGCACCTATTTAGCACGCATGCCGAGCGTCGGCTGTCTAACTAGGGCGGGAAGCGGGAACTCAAAAAGTCAGTCAAATGTTTTTGATGAGTTCAAGTTTTAGACTGTTAAATTTCGATTTTTAATTTTATAAGCACAAACTTGTCTGATAATGTCTGCTACAGCTACTTTTACATCACAGGTATGAATTTCAATAAGTTTTAATGACGATTGTCGGGTTGCCTTTATAGCGGTCATCTTATAGTCAGAATAAAATAAACCAAATTCGAAACCATACGGCCTGGACACAAAGTGGAGACGAACGGAGCGGAGAGATGTGCAAGATTAGACCAATCACAGAATAGACGAGAGACGCGATGTGGACTTGTGACCAATGTGATTGGTCGATTTCCGCACAAATCTCTCCGCTCCGCTTATCTCCGCTTTGGTGGAGTCCGGGCCTCAGCCTTGTTTGTGTACCTGCTATCATAAAATAGTATGATCAACTTACGGTTAACCCTTCACTTTATTTGTGATAAATAATTTGCTATAGTTATTTTGTAAGGCGTTTTCTTTTTTTACTTATTGTAGTAGTAGTACCTGTATGCCAAGATTCTACTCTTCCACTACGACTCTCAATTCACACCCTTGTAAAATACTTTTTGATTAGGTAACTTTGCTGTTAAATTCAAACATGGCAGGTTTTTAATCCGACAAAGATTCGAATCTACCTACATCGAAAACCTAGTAACTCCAATATTTTTCCAAATAGGCTGTAGCCGAATGGGTAAGATTATTCCCTCGCCAGGCAACAGAAACATACACAAGTTCCGTTACATTTATGAAACAATTGACTGTCGTCGCCGTCAGTACCATCACTTATTTGAAGAATGTGTTCCCTGAAGAGAGCTACACTGTCGAGAATTTCGGAGGTATCAGGTTAAGAGTTCTGAAGAAGAAATGTAGGCATGAGTTAGCGAATTTTGTTAGTACGGCTCTGACTCAGGCTTTTGAGGCGTTTGATAAGAAATATGTAAGTTTTCATCATCACCATCATTAATTCAGCTAAGGACGTTCATGTTCCCATAATGGGGATAGGTCTGCCCCAAGTTTTGCCACAGCGCCCGGTCCTGTGTTGCATCTAGCAAACCCCGCTCATCGGTCCACTTGTGCAGGGTCTACGTTCAGTTGACGTAAGTAAAGTAAAGAAAGTAAATTGTGGCGTCAACGTATATGTCACATGTCACGGATATATATGCCCTTAATGGGTGATATAAAGTAGTCCGGTAAGTCGGTTACATCATCCGTGATTATGTGCAAGTTTTCACGGACACTAGGAAACACCTAACTATTCAATGCCATTTAGGCATTCGTTTAGGTATTATACCTAAGGAAAACACGCGATTCTTGTCTTTAGGCTGAAACCGAATTTCATTTTCAGCTCCACCAACTTGTTATATGCTTTTACGACGGCGAATGCAAGGTCGAGAACTTAGTAGAATATCACATCTTCGAATACTTATACAGCCCCGACGGGGTTACCATGAACGTGCACTCTAAAACTCGGGACAGCGCCAAGAAATCCACGAGATATGACTTTGATAATGTTAGGGAGAGGACTCTCCATCTAATTAGAGCTTGTGTGGTCATCATGCAGGCTTGTCAGAACGAAATGCCCGAGTCTTATGATGTCAGCTTGCGGTTGTATTATAATGAAGGTGAGATTGCGGAATACTTATGCTCCTATGTAAAGAGAGTTTGTAGTTGTCCAACCCGCACTGGGCCCGCGTGTTGGATTATGGCTCGTTCCCTAGCACAGAAAGGGGGCCTGTAGAATTAGTCTAATGTTCCCTCACCCATATTAATTGCTCTCTATCTAACTATTCTCTATTTCGCATCATACGTAATTTGATAAAAATAAATTAAAATTATATTGTTTAAATTCTATTTATAATTTTTTGTCTTTTCGTATAAAAAATCAGAACTTTTTCACAACGCCTTAACTTCTTGTAGACGCACCTGAAGGCTATCAAGCGCCAGGGTTTCTCAGTACGACAGAGGAGCAGGATCATTTGGAGCCAACTTTACCAGAGACCGTCAAACTAGGATGGGTAGAGACTCCGTACCATAGGATGACAGCTCGCACGTATATCAAAGAGAGTATGGGCTCAAGCCATGATGCTATTGTGAGTATAACCATATAAGAACAGTGGTGTGCCAACAATATGGTAAGCCCCTAGGCCCCCTAGAGCAAGCGGACTGTTCAGGAACCCTAACATCAAACTCAAAAGCATTTATTTCAATTAGACCATTACAGGCACTTTCGAATGTCAGAAAAACAAAGAAGGCTAAGCTACAGTCACAGACACAAGGCATAATAACTTGTGAAAGTGCTGTAGTTGCCCATTCCAAAGCGTAGATCTCTATGGAGAAGAATGGGCAAGAGACTCCATGGACACTCTTTTCAATCAAAATATTGTTACGAAATCTTGGTTACATTAAACTCAAACTCAAACTCAAAAGCATTTATATCAATTAGACCATTACAGGCACTTTTGAATGTCAGAAAAACAAATAAGGCTAAGCTACAGTCACAGACACAAGGCATAATAACTTGTGAAAGTACTGTAGTTGCCCATTCCAAAGCGTAGATCTCTATGGAGAAGAATGGGCAAGAAACTCCATGGACACTCTTTTCAATCAAAATATTGTACAAAATCTTGGTTACATCATTCATGTTGAGATTAAACATATTATTATGTGAGAACGATGTAGAAATACGTGCACGTTAAGAGCGTCCAGAGACATTATATCAACAATTTAAAAACAAAGTAAGTAGTTAAAATAAACCATGGCAGCCTAGAGATGACCAGTCCCAACTGACAGCGCCCGTTCACGAACATGACGCATGGATCAGACCCATTCAGCTCAACCATATTGAAGGGAGCTAAATGACCCGACACACCCGCCACATTATATGTGAGAACGATGTAGAAATACGTGCACGTTAAGACTTTAAGAGCCCACGCTAAGTTACATCATGAACAATGGTAGAATATAAGGACAAGCCAAGTTTTTAGGCTTCTATGACAGTGTCATCACTAGATATGATCTGTAGTATTCTGTCTAGTAGTTCTAGGCCGACATGCATAGACTAAGAGAAAACATATTTTGCGGCCTAGCTCTTGCTTGCAATTTCGCTCATCTCTGGGGAACTTCAGTTAGCATCCAATGTTCCAGGATATTGCCTACATTCCGTTTAGCTTGCCTGTACAGCAGAGATATAACTACAAACTTTCATATTTTATGACTTGCTGTTGCCCGCGAACCGCGACCGCGTGAAACATTATAAAAGTATTAGGTACTCCGTTATCTCTAGGGGCATAGGAATTGTCAATGTTCAGAGACGCACTTACATTACGTTTTCACATTTGAATCGGATTTTGTTAACAATTTCATGAGTTTATTTGTTTTTACACGCAACCCTTTTATTTTTCTAAAATAGAAGCATACGTTACATTTTATAACATTAGCTATCTGCCAGTTAAAGTCCCTAAAAAAAATCTGGGTCTTTTTTGCGGAATTAAAACTAAATATTTTACATAACATTTAGTTTCATGGATTTCCGCAAAGTAACACCTCATTCTGTAACTTACAGTACAAGTTCCGTCAAAATCGATCCAGTCGTTTCGGAGATTAGCTGGAACAAATAGACAGACAGACAATAATCAAAATCTTTGTTTTAAGTTTTATTTTGTTACAAGTACCGTATCTACTTTCATAAATTCAGTAAAAAAACTTTTATTTTGAAGTTACAAACAGTCATTTTAATTTGATTTGTTTGTATAGAATAGAATAGCTTCAAATTGATAATGTTATTCAGTTAACTGGTCATATTTTTACAGCCATCACAAAATGCACCGAAGATGACGCAAAATGATCAAGACAATTTCGATATCAGTAAGTTTATGAAAACTCTTGTTAAGTGCATTAAAGTGTGTGTACAGATACGAGGGCAGCAATAAGTTATTACTACAATTTGTACCTACTAGTCATTAACACAAAGTTCCCTGTTTTGTACAGGTTCAGCTATGAAAAGTACGTCGGATGCCAGTGAGATAAGAATACAGTGTCCGTGCAATAAGTACGACCCGGACGCCGTAACCCACGCCCTTCTTACATGCACGTTAGTGAATTTTTCATACATGATATCAATAGAAGCTTTTATTTTTAACTGCATCGTTTGTTGAGTATTCTTAAGGATGAAATATTCGTATTAGATGTCTATTGGGCGAAAGTGAATACGAGCATTAGAATTAAAGCAGCGCTGGATCATCATATCCGCCCGTTGCTGAACATAGCCAACATAGGCCTCCTCAAACGATTTCCAACGTGTCCTCCAATGCTACCTGCATCCAGCGACTCCCTGCAGTTTTAACAAGGTTGTCAGTTTTAAGAGCGTTGGATAAATTTCACTA
Organism: Lycophotia porphyrea; assembly: GCA_950005105.1. Classification (NCBI taxonomy): domain Eukaryota; kingdom Metazoa; phylum Arthropoda; class Insecta; order Lepidoptera; family Noctuidae; genus Lycophotia; species Lycophotia porphyrea. The sequence goes on from OX465392.1 coordinate 3,798,804, forward strand.
ATATCATGAAATATGCGCAGCTATACAGTGTGAATCAGAAGTTTTGAATGCGGCAACAGAGGCCCTAGTACCAGCGCCCGGTGTAAACATAACGTCAATACGTCGATTTCTGAATCAAAAAAACAATTATCCTATACAATTTTAGTTAAATTGTTTGCTACAAGCACAATCAGTATGATCCATAGAAATTAATTAATTTTAAAAATTATAAAAATATTAGCTGACCCGCGCAACTTCGTCTGCGTCACATAATGCAATTAAATACTATTGCGACTATAAATTGAGATGTAAGCTATCCTATCTTTCAAGTTGGATCAAACTACACACGGTGTGCAAATTTGATTGAAATCGGTTAAGTAGTTTAGGAGTCCATCGCGGACAAACAACGTGACACGTCATTTATATATATTAAGAAAGATTAAGATTATAATGTGAAACGAGTGTTTTTAATAAAAAAATCGACATGTTTACGTAACGTTAACACTGCGCGCTTGTGCTATATCTTTGAATACTTTTGCATCGACTTACGATGTTGGTTCCATGGAAAAAAAAATTGGTTCAGTCCGTTGGCATGAATCACTTTCTAATACATGTCTACATTACTTACATCTTTGGAGAATAACAGCGTTATGTTCCGTAACTATAGCTTATATCGAACTCACTGTCAAAGGTACTGCGGCACTCAACAACACGCCGCATGCTTCGGTCTGTCTCGCGAGAACGCGGCGCGAGAACAGCGTCACTGCTGTACGGAGTGTTCTGATATGGAGCCGAGTAGGGAGCCTACTGACCAACGACTGGCATCTCTGAGCGTTAAGAAGAGAGAAGTGAGTCACTGAAAGATTTTTTGTTTGTCCCTCATTGCTATAGCCGCATCACACACGTTATCCTAATTCCTGACCTACTTCTTGTGCAACTCCACCTACAGTTTCAGGGACCTCTCTGAATCCACTACTAATGCTGTCGAGGTGGCAGACTTTTAATCCATGCACCCACATCATTAAGTGACAAAGTACTAAAGGCTACAAAGTAATTAACAACGATAATTATTGTTAATTTGTGTAGTAGAACTGTCTCGTTGGTCTAGTGCACAAGGGTTATTGCTAAGCATGAGGTCCTGGGTTCGATTCCCAGGTCAGGCAATGTCATTAGGTTTTTCCATCAGGACATTCTCAATAGCAGCCTGGATTTGTGCCCAGTTGCTAGTATTTGGCTCATGTCCTATTGCAGGGGATTTAAACATCCTCAAAGAGATGTCAGCAAACAGGGACGGGCCCGCAAGGGTCGATGCCTGCCAGGGCTGCGGGACTGTTCGAAAGAGATACCGCGGCCCTGGAACACAAAGGGCAAGGAAGGAACATGGATGGGTTTTAGTCAGTACAAGTCTGACACTCCCTTCCGCTCTGCCCACAGCGGAAGAAGTCATTTGATGATGAAAAAATAAGGGATTTAAACATTTCGCTAGTTACGAAATGTTGGTGTATTACAGGTCTCTGCCTAGGCTTGATGTTACGTTATCTAGGTCGTAGTTGCAAGACGTCTTTGTCCCCACAGTGCCTCTGCATATTCCGTCGCACCATAGAGTGGTGCACTCGAGTGCCCACCATAGGAGCGCAGGACCTCGTCGACAAGTTCGCCCTATCGCCCGCGAACGCTTCTAAACTGATGAAGTTATTGCATTCACACAGCATCATTGACCAAGGGTCGGATTCTGAGTAAGTGTACATATTAGTTTTTGTTCTGACTAACGTAAATGGTGCCGATTTCTTTGTTTACAAACTAAACCAAATTTAAGTTCAGTCCACTTTTTTTTTCTATTATTATATCATTAAGAAAAGGACAGAATATAAATTTTAGTTTAGTTCTGTCAAATTAACCAGCGCCTGACACAAGTTTAGGCGTGATTAAAAAGTTGAACAAAAAAATTTACATCAAATTACGTCAGGTGCTGACTAATTTGATAAACTAATATTTATCTTCTGTCCTTTTCATAATGAAATCGGAAGAAAAAGATGCACTCAACTTAAATTTAGTTTAGTTTGTGAACAAGGGAATCGGCACCAATATGTAGTTTGAGGAATTTACTTTAGTTATAGCCCTATTTGGGGCATTTTTGGCATTGGTTCCTTATTTATTATTTTTTATTGGTCAACCATAATGTTCTGCTCTAAGGTTAGTATAACAACGTCTTAATTCACAGTTATAAACAAAGTTTTTCAGCATTTCTGCTTAGAAACTGATTTAAATCTCTGTTATTATTCTAAAATTCCTAATTTCCAGTCTCGTTTCACCACGCGAAATAAACCAAGAGCAGCTAAAATCGGTGAAGAGTCAATACTTCCAATACGAAGAACCAGACTTAGTGAACCGTTTGATCCAAGAGACTCTTTCCCAAAGCAGCCAACCCGACCCCGTAGGAGAGGTCCTTAGCCCTATGGAAAAGGTGAACCTACAGAATGCTACCACACTTGGGAAGATTATAGAGCCTGAAGCAATCAAAGTGGTCGAAGACAAGACTTTGAAAGAGTATAGAGATGCTATTATGTGTGATGTGCAAGAGGAACAGGGGTTACCGTTGAGTGGTAGTCATAACCCAGTCAATGTGGAAGATTTTGGTAAACGGACCGTGAAGAGGAAGTCGACTGCGGCTAAAAGGTCTGGAGTTAGAACTAAAAGGGCTAGAGCCTCTCATGATTAATTTAATTTTGTTTAAGTAGAATTGTAGTAGTAAAAGAGATTTGGAATGTTATGTTTTTAAGTATGTTCTTTCACAAAATAAAACTTTGTTAAGTTGATTATCCTGTTTGTTAGAAACTTGTTATTGCGATTAAAAAAAAACATCTAAATATTGAATACCTTAAAACAGTTTGTTATTGGCAATTGGCAAAGCATTTCATACAAACGAAGATAACTACCGTAAAGAAAAAATGTTTTATTGACAACTGAACTTAGTTAAGAAATAAACTGTATTTTTACCTACAAATACACTTCAGCAGAGCATCAAACACAGAAGAATACAAAAACAGGTAGGTACTTTAAATTATTATTGCTTTCACTAATTCTTGGGGAACTTAACGTCACATTTTTTAAATTAGAAACAAAAGTATAAAAGTCTCTTGGTCGAGTTCAAGTTGAATAATCCTTACTAGCCTAAACATACTCATTGTTCCTATTCTAGATCACTCACTACAATATGATTGTACTTCTCGTTCTCTATGAGTGATAATTATTAAATTATCGGCATGACCGCATCGACCATTATTAAGATAATTCTAAGATATCAATCACGTTGGTGTAGTTCCGCTAGCTAATTTAGTTTGACCCTGTATATGAAACGCATTGATCACCTAAACCTATCAAATGTGACTCTTCAACATTTCAATTTCATCGTTATCACGGACACTTCACTGGAGGAGTTCTCAAACGCTCGAAGTCTCCAAAGTTAGTGAACACTCGTCCCCAGTACTTGGGGTTCGCTGCGGGATCCAAGTCCTTGTTGTTGGGAGGCACCGCCGTTGCGTTTACTCTATCCAGCTCAGATAGTAATGCTTGCAGAATTTCTGGTTTTCTGGGGAAGAAAGTTGACAATTTAGAAGATTTCTTCTTTGAGATTTTAGAAGTTTTCGGCACAGAAATGCATTGTAGATATTTGCGAACTATTCTGACATTTTTCAAAAGGGTTGAAAGATTTTTGATCGAAGCTTGGGCTGCGGAACTTCCGCTATAGAAGCTACTGCAAAATACGGTCTAATATAGGCACCGCCGATGTTGGCGATTAAAGTCTGCGAGGTTAACGAGGGACTGGGCGAGTCATGTTTTTAGGATGAAGCCGGACAGATGTGCGAAGAACAGACACAGTGAGTGCCTCAAGACGGGCGTCGTAACCAAGGCAAACCCAAGAAACGCTGGATGGCGTGACGATCTGGACGCATTTGTAACGGATTGGCCCTAGAAGGTAAAATATAAAGAAAACTGGTAAGCCATGGGTTTTCCGAGGGACCAAAGATAGAACAGGCTGTAAAAAAAAGAAGCCACGCATAAAACCTGTATTCATCAATAGCGGTTATCAATACAAACAAGTATTTTATGAGACAAAATCTTCGAAAACGTCACGTTTCCGAGATAGGCTTTTTTTGTATCAAACATTTTAAACATAAAATAAAACGGTTTAGGCAGGCTAAATTCATCAAACCCTTTTATGTAAGATGCTTGTGAGCTAGGCATTTTTTTTGTCAATAATATTAAGGACGCGTTTCGAAGTCACCTGCATGTCCAAGGGTCTAACTGGGTACTTAAAATTTAACTTACTCATTAGCCATATTTCTTCGCTCGCAAGGATCTGCATTGATGTCAAAAAGGCATGGTGCTATCAGCGGCTTGCATGGTGTGAGTGGAAGACTCTTGTCGCACTTAATTGTAGACCCATCTCTGAAAATGATAAATCGTGGTTAAATAATCTTAGATCAAGCATGGCACACAGGTATTTAACACCACATAAGTATTTAAAGTTCTGGTCAAAATTAAGGGCACCCCGTGTGGAATGAGGGACGAAACTCGTTCGTGCCCATTGAGTTACCTAACTTGTATTGAGGTTTTCAAACTTTCTAATCATTTATTACAATCGACGCGCGCAGTGGCATCCGCCATCGTGGGATTCACCTGTGTGGCCAGAACTTTAAATAAACTTTTATGGAGGTTGCAGGGTATAAGTTTCTTGGTCTTAGACATCTACTTTATTATGTCGAAAAACGATAATTATTATCTATTTAAAGAATGGCGATTGAAACTAACCTGATGCTTTTAATCTCGTCTTTACTAGGAATTTTAGTAATCTTGCCGATGGCCTCGGCGGATTTGCTTTTGTAAACTAAATCATAATCGTATTTTCCTTCACGACCGCCCGGCCCGTACCAATAGTCCCAGGAACCATTGTAACTTGTGCCTGAAAATAAAAGCGTATTTATCAAAGTTTATGAGATATCAAGAAACAAAACTAGTATTTAAAAAAAAAACCAGCCAAGTGCGAGTTGGACTCGCACATACAGGGTTCCGTAGCACCAAACAATATAATAACAATATTCTTACACTCAACAGCAAAACTACGGTTATTAAAAAAAATCTACTGTTCCTTACATTTTGACCGTGTAGGTATTGCACTTTTGTAAGAAATAGCTGTTTTTTTTTATAACTGATTAAACATTTCTATGTGGGTGACTCAGAATGATTTACTAAATACATACGTCGTAACCGTTTTCACGTCGGTGTCCTTCCACCTTTTTTATCCCTCATTTACACAAGTAAATCAAGTAATCAATGGGCTTCATACAAATGAAGCCATCCCTATTTTTATTTTGTTGATAATTTCATATTTCTTTTGTGTAGTGGTTCATAGAAGACTATTTGGTGCCAACGTCTCGGAGTGAAATGGCTGTGACAAACGGACGGACAGGGCGAATCTATAAAGGTTCCGTTATAGCCCTTTGGCAGTGGAACCCTAAAAAGACAACACAACACTTATGTGTCTGTATGGTAGAGATACGTTGTTGCCTACTATCAATTTACCAATTTCAATAAAATATTCTTCCTAGACATAAAATCGGGCTGCTTTGATTTATTTAAGTTATGTTAACCGCAAGAACTGTACATCAAGGTTAAACCGCGCTTGCCTAGGTAGGTCCTTGGATGGGTTACCTATTACAAACCGAGTTTGCTACATGCTTCGGAAAGCATGTTAAGCCGTTGGTTCCGGCTGTCATTTTTGTAGATCTGACAGTCGTTACAGGTAATCAGTGGCCTGAAAGTATGACAACTAGTCTTACCGAGGGGTATCGTATTACCCATTACTAACTGGGTTGTGAAGCTCAGATAGGTAGTCGCTCCATGTAAAATACTGGTATTCAGCTGCACCCGGTTATAATGGAACTGGAAGCCTACTCCAACATAGTTGGGAAAAGGCTAGGCAGATAAGATGAGTTACCTATATGGACTTTCCAATTGTCCACAGTAATGGAAGCAAGTCCCCAGATGTCATCTATGTTATGTACTATCCTAGTTCTCTGAGATGGCAGATCTTTGGATAACGCCTCCCATAAGTCGAAGCCGTCAATGTTTTTATCTGTAAATACACTGAAAGCAAAATATTTAATTAGAACTCATTCTTTCATTAGTTAACTCAGTTACTCATTCGAGTTAGCTCAGTTACTTAGTTATTCATTCTAGTTAGCTCATTCTGAAAAACGCCAATGTCTGTTTTCTTTAGCTTGGTTTGGGGACTAAGGGTCAGTGCTCACTCAGCTTTTGTGCGTCATCGCTAACGTGGAGGTCGGAAACACTGTTACAGACAGGCCGACAGACAAAATTACATTCGCATTCTTCTTCATAGTTTCAATGGTTGCCATTACTATCTACATAATTAAATTAGCTTCGACCAGAACTCTGTCACATCGATTTAGAAGTATGGATGACGATAATATTGGTCTGGATGATCAAAAATTAAATCGCAAATTAAATAGTTTAGAAAAAAATATCATATAATATAATTGTGGCACCTGGTATTGCCTCCTGCAGCACTGTAGAATGTAGGCAGCCAGTCAACAAGGTGGAACGTCTGATTTGCAACTCGAGACTGTTGCTTTATTAGAGGACTCCACAATAGGCCTGCGCCGCGAACTCCACCTTCCCACAGTGTATTTTTTACCTAAAATAGAAACAGAATAAAATAAATAACAGCACGCTTGTAAGCCCGAAGGGGTTGGACAGAGGTGTACCATCATGTACCTGAAGAAGGTACACCCACATTTCGACAGATATGTATAAGTCCCATCTCATGTAATAGGGGGCGAGCCTATTTACATTAACTGGACACTTATGTATAATATGGACTACAGGCTGCTACTGAGAAATTCCTGTCGGAAAAACCCAAAAACACTTTGCTCAACCTGAAAATCGAATGCAGGACCTAAAATGCTCATCAGTATAAAAGTGCAAATGGTTTCCTATTAGTGGTAATAATCTGGCCTTTTACTCACCCCCTTCAGAGGATAGTTAGAAGCAGCATTAGAATTAAACCCTGCAGCAGGCCCGCCGTTGTCGGAGCTGAACAAGATGATCGTGTTATCCAGCAAGCCTTTCTTCCCTAAGGATTCCACCACTTGGCCCACTGACTCGTCCAACTTTGCCAGCATGCCTGGAGAGTAACAGATTTTTATGCTTGAAAAAACCTAAGGTTGAACTTGTACTTTGCAGAACGGTGTAGGAGCGCTGACACGCACACACAAAAACGGTAAAGTCCATTTTTGTCTGTATGATAGATGGTTTCAATGAAGTAAACTTTTCGAAGTGTCTTCTAGCATGGGGACACAGTAGCAGGTAGCAGCAACTGAGCGATAGCTGTTTCGCATGAATAATTGAGAAAGAAATCCTTAAAAATAGCCTGGGTACACAGAATACGGACGGTAGAGTAAGGGAATACTGTGGCGCGACTTAGTAGATGCCTAAATCCAGCAGTGTACTGAGGTAGGCTGACGTGATTTGAGCTTGAACCTCTAAATTTCAGGGAATTATTGTCTAAACGGGTGAAGTAATTATGCCATCGACAAAATATGTATATGACAGGGCCTTTTCCAAATGATGTTGAGTCGATTCACAGTTGCAACAGTTGATATTGACAATGATAGGTAGGCCCTTGTCCCTCATTATAAATAATAATTAGCAATCCTATAACGAATGCTGTGGTGCATTGGCATGACTTTATCGCTTTGATGTTGTGTAAACAATAAACATCCAAGCGACTGCAGAAATCACGATAGATTTGGTGTCTATATTGAAGAGTTCCGTTCCATATCTCCGAAGTCCATGATCAGATCATGACAATATTTCTATGGGACCAATTTGGGAGTACATTCATCCAACAAAAAAATAATTTTACAAATCGGTTCAGGCGTGTAAGGCTTAAGGTGAGTAATCGGTGATCATACATAATAGTACATTATGGTACAAGTGTGTAACGTTGGTGATTACCGCTGAGGCGCCATTGAGACCCGAGCCGTTAGGTGAGGGTCTTAAGAGAGCCGAGGACGGTAATCATCAATACACACGTGTATCATACGACGTTTTTCAACACACTTGTGAAGAAAATAATACTTAAAAATAATTTTATTTAGTAGATAAAAAGTTTAATTAGAAAAACAATTAGTAAACGTGCCGTTAGTAAAATTATAATTAACTGTTTTTGATGGCATGGTGGTCTCATCAGATAGATTATTTGTACTATTGCACACGATCTTTTTTTGTATCGAAACTTTAAGAACAAAGGAACTCAACCAATAAAATAAAAAAAAAAACCCTATAACTCACTTGTGAATAATGGCAATGAAAATGTCACAGTTTGATTCCAGGTGTCATTATGTGCCTAATTGCGGTGAAATTAGAGCCATTTTATGAGCAAGTGTGTTGATAAAAGTTTATTTGTACAATTGAACACGATTTTTTTTGTATCGAAACTTTTTTAAGTACAAAGCAACTCAACCAATAAAATAAAAAAAAAAACCCTATAACTCACTTGTGAATAATAGCAATGAAAAGGTCACAGTTTGATTACAGGTGTCATTACGTGCCTAATTGCGGTGAAATTAGAGCCATTTTACGAGCAAGTGTGTTGAAAATATATATATATACAGTCGAACATAGAACCTCCTCCTTTTTTGAAGTCGGTTAATAAGTTTACATTTAGGCGCAATTATTTCCCCTATCAGTATATCAGTATATAATTAGTGCTTATGTATGTATACAGGCGTCGTAAATGCGTTTTTTGAACAAATGTGTTGAAAAATATATTTAAAAGCTGCAAGTTTAGTAATGATAATGAGGTTACTATTACTAATTTCAATGTAAAATTACGTTCCCTCTACGCAGTACTCCATTTATGTAAATAATACTGTTAAAATAAAAAATCCAACAATGGATGTTGAAAAAATCTAACGAACGACGCTTGAAATCAGCTGTTCACTGCCTGCCTAGCAACAGAGTTCATCAAACTCGTCATCGCGCTTACCGTTCGCTACATAAGTTTTGCCACGGTAACGATACATTGCGTATGAGGAAATAAAACAAATCAAATTTATTGGATTCCCATAACATTCCTAAAATAATTTCTTGTACCGACCTTCTCAGTATGATATACTGAATTCACCCGATCAGTTTTTGGAGGACTGTCCCTTACACCTGTATAAGCAGGGCATGGATAAAGGCTTGTGTAAGAAGAACAAATTTTTAAATCAAACAGTACCGCTGTAGCGGCGCAACAAAAAGTACTATAGCAACATAGAACAAAAAGTACTACATGACCCAGATGATGAACTAAACATTGAAATCTATCTCAATCCTACATCGCGCAAGTAAAGTTATTCGCGACTGACTATACAAATATAAAAGGACCTGACAACAACTGTCGGGTAGTAGCCTAACAGACACAACACCCGCCTGGTCGGAGGATCCTCCCTTTTCTATGGGGGATGAAGAACTTTACACCCTGTTCTTCATACCCCCAAACCGTAAAATAACTAGAAAAGGTAGAACCAGACAACACAAACCTGCATATTTCCGCCTCTGCGTATCATTGATGTAAGAGAATCTATCAATGACATCGTCAGGTGCTCTCAGAAACTCGGACGGGTTCCCACTGTGCATAGCAGAATGTGCTACCATCAAGAATAATGGTTCACTCTTGTTGTGAGCGTTTACTACCTGAAAGAAAACACCAGCCCACCATTAATCTAACTCCAAGATACAGACTAACTGTCTTGTTTGGGGCTTAGGTACTAACAACAACACTATATAAACTAGTTTTAAAATATTACTTGCCTTTTTGAATGGGATTTTGTTAAAACTATTAAATATACAAAAAAAAAAACGAACAACAAACTATAAAAGGGCATCGAAAAACTCCTCAACGCTATCAGCTGGTAATGTGCCCAAGAGACTGGCGGCGTTGCCACGTTGTAAACGTTGTATGGCAACACTTAACCTTTTGGCCAAGGTAAAAGCCAGCTCTTGGGTTACGGGAAGCGCCAACTAGGCGTTTCGAAATTTCCTTAAATAGGCTATGAGCACTCGGACCTCACGGCCCCAGAGTTTCAACCCCAAACGGCTCGAAAATATAGTTACCACAAAGGTTTATATATTTATGCCGCTTGGGGTTCTCTGCAGCCGCAGCGGCAGCGCCAGCACAGCACGACGAGCTTGGAAGATGGGATGGCAGAAGAGTATCGCAAGCATGTTGCGTCTCACATTAAAGGCCTACTCATCTTCCAAGGAAACAAAAACATGTCGTCCGGTCTCTTGCCATCGTCGCGTGCCAAGCCATTGGGTTCTAAAACAGGTGTATTTTATTTATTTGTAACTATATGTAGATTTTAAGCCACTTATGACATCCCTTGTGTATACTTGTAGCTGCTTATGTATTACCTGCAAAATACTCAGTCTGTGACGATTTACTAGGCATACGAAATGGTGCTTGTTAATAAGCAAGAAGCTAACAATAATAAAATAATAATAATTAATAATATCGCGCATAGATGCGTAATTTGCTTACATATTTAATCCTTTTTCAAGAATTCCTACTAATTAAGGCGTCTATTGTTACGGAAGTTATTTATTAATTAAAATACATACTTTTACTGCTTCTTTAGTGTAAATGTCTGTCGCATACTGACCAAATAGGTCATCAGCGACCTCGAAACCTGAAACAAAAAATATAAAACTTGACTAAACCGAGCAAATTATTAAGAGACTAATATTAACACTTTGTTGTTTATATACATAATAGCTAATAGCATCATAATAATATATTCAGAATGTAATCAATTTTGACAAAGCAGTAGTTTTCTGTATTGTGTAACACTTTTTTTATTAGCCTATTTGAGTGTCCCACTGTTGGGCAAAGCCCTCCTCTTTCTCTTTCCAGACCTCTCAATCCTGTGCAATATCTGGACATGTTCACCCCGCAAACAAGATCAGATCATCACACACGTTGTGTGTGTGTGTGTGTGTGTATGTTACATTTGTTTTTGTTGTTATGTTGTTTGTGTGTAGGTTTTTGCAATAGGATTTTTGATGTCCTCTATTACATGGCACACCTCTGCGGCTCTGCCCATCCCTTCGCTGATTACAGGCGTGATGCAGACCTTGTGTACAGTATGGCATATATTTGATACAAACAGGTAACTTTTATATTTTAGCTTTTGAATACTTAGAACGTCTATATTTACCTCTTCTAAAGTCGAAACCCCACGTAGCAGTTTCCATATTAGTGTGGTCATATAAATCGATCTTTCCACACCAAAACCCGATGTGAGAGTCAAATCTAAAAAGATTATGTGATAATAGTTTATGTGAAAACAAAAACGATGAATGGTACAAAGGGTTTAAATTAATGAACGCTTTTGTGCAATGTAGGCATACAGTTTATCACCAATAATCACCATACACATCTGCAAATAGTTTATCGGAGAATAAACACAATGCAACAGCAACGGCATATTAACAATCATAATTTGTTATAAATGTAATCACAATGTCCGATGATTCGTTTTTTGACTTCTTATAAGCGAACATCCATCACCTTGCTTTTGGGGTGGCCGACAACTTGATCATAGATAATTGCAAAACACAATCACGTCCTCAATACTATTCATTTTGAAAATTCAACAACATTCATTGCGTTGTCAACGAAGTCCAGCAGTTCAAAATCCTTCGAAATGAGATAGAAAAGTGTATTACGGATCTTACACGGTCTTTCATAAAATGATGAATAACTAAATGTAGGTACTAAACTACTAACCCTCTGTTCAAAGGAAGATATTCCTTCTTGTAATGCCCCAGGTGCCATTTTCCAACAAGATGCGTTTTGTAACCTAGGTCTTTCAGGTACTGTGGAAGTATCTTTTCAGATAGAGGAAGGCCTCTCGGCTCTTCGCCACGTATAACGCTGTGTTGCATTCCTGGGAAAAGTATCAGAGTTAAGGACGCGTTTGCAAAATTGACAGGTATTTAATCGAACTACTACATTCATTTTCATACACACGGATCATACACACAAGTGTACGCACGGCTAACTGCGAGAATAGAAACTCATTTTGATACTTTAAAAGATTATTTTTTTACGTATTTCTTTGTAATAAAATTTGATACCTACAAAAAATATTTATTATTGCAGTTTATATTTTTACGAATTACCTCCGGACTTGATAGCGTGACCTGAAGGTGTTCTTCTTCAACTAGGTGTGCCGAGGTTGGGCGCGCTTTGTTAGTTAAAATGGGACCTTACCGTCTGACTTGATGGCGTGACCTCATTTTTGTTATCAGCGACCCCGAAAACCACGAAAACGACATCCATGACGGAAAAACCAAAAATGTTCCTCGGTGCCATCTTGGATTTTCATATTAACCTCATGTTTGATATCAGCAACCCCGAAAACCGCGAAAACGACACTCATGACGGAAAAACCAAAAAAATTTCCTCGTCGCCATCTTGGATTTTCATTTAGACCTGACTTTCGTTCAGTGACCCCGAAAACCACGAAAACGATGCCTATGACGGAAAAAACGTTAATTTTCCTCGGCGCTATCTTGAAATTTCATTTTACACACACACCATTCCAATTAAGAATCAAATAACAGACAAATACACCATTCCAATTTTATTAAGAATCAAATAACAGTGATCCTAACTATTTTCTTTAACTCAGCCTACCCTTCAAGTAGGTAAGGCGTGATGTTATGTTTACTTTACAGAGTAAACGTTAGTGGCCGCTAAGTCGCGCAAGTGTCCATGCGCGCTCCTGTAGGTAGTGAGGAACCTAGAAAAAGTTTGGTTTGAAAACAAAGTTTCGAATATAAACTTAATTTTGACGCGAATACGATACTACTCACCAGTATGTATGGGGTATTTGCCAGTCATTAGCGCAGACCTGGATGGGGTGCATATGGGCGTCACGTAGTAGTTCTGTAGCACGATGCCCGAGTACGCCAGCGCGTCGATGTTAGGCGTCGGGATCTGGTTCGAGCCGTGGAAGCCCACATCATTCCAACCCTATTATTAACAAATATTTATGTATTCGGTTTCACTTGAAAGCCATAATTGGAATATAAAGTACTTGTTGTAAAATACATAGTAGGTATTTATTTTAAGAAAAAACAGCTATTTCCTACAAAAGTGCAATACCTACACAGCCCACGGTCAAAATGTATGGAAAAGCCGTTTTTTGCCTCTATGTGGGGGTATTCAGAATGATGCACCTACTGAACACGTGGTAACCGTTTGTCGGTAACCCCGTGACCCCTCTACCCTGTATACCTGCACCTACGCGACAGAAAAGCGCTCATCGCTCAGTGCTCCAAAATACAGGCAAGATCTTCTTTCATTCGTCCATAACCACATCACAGGCTGTTCCAAGAGACTGTTGATTGCGGAGAGGTACTTAAGAATTTATGAACTGTGTCGGTCATGACCATGAGATAAAAACGAAATGAATCTCACGGTTTGATAAGTGTTTACTGCCATGACTACGTGACGAAGCCCACTGAGATCTACAATTACATGGAAAAAACACTATCCCCGTTTGTGTTCCGGCAAGAATCTTTAGATATCAAAACAAATGATTTTCCCAATATTTACATTCCCAGATCTATAGACCGTAAGTAAATATTGTTAACAATAATAAGTTTACTTCGGCTCCAAGCTAAACTTCTTGCCTGTAGGTACAATTACATCATTTGCTCTAATTGTATGCAAATAAGCAAACGACAAACCGCAAACAAAAACGGCTTGCGGTTAAGATTAACTTTGATTGAAGGATATGCGTCTGAAACTCTGAAGTACCTACGTAAATAAGTAGGTAATTACTCTGAATAGCTGTGCACGGGCACGCGGCGCATTTTAGCGATTCTGAATTCTTTCGTTTTTGAGTCTTTCAACGACAGAACCTTTCCACTACGAACGTTCCGCCGATAGAACGATTAATTCATGAGTGAATTAACGACAGAATCTTTCACACAATATGGATTCGTCGATAAGACTAATTTAAGCATGGTTTAACACTACTGACTAAATCTAAACTATGCATGCTAGTTTAATTGTGGTGATGATAATATTAAAGCATGTTCGCTTATTTCTAAACGAAAATACGAACGAACAATAATCATCATCACCATCATCATCATCACCGCAATAAAACTAGCATGCATTAATTGTGTATTTAATTTTGTATCATCATACATGTAAGCAGTTAAATAATAAGCTAGCCGGAAATTATGTAATCTTTCGATATGACTGCGAGCGCAAAATTTAATTTTATGTGTTTACTGTTTAGTATTATTCATAGTTAATGCCAAGTTTAGATTTAGTCAGTAGTGCAAAACCATGCCTAAATCAGTCTTGTCGACGAATCCTTATTTGGTGATTTGGGATTCTGTCGTAGATTCACTCATGGATTAATCGCTCTGTCGGCGAAACGTTCGTAGTGGAAAGGTTCTGTCGTTGAAAAACTTACAAACGAAACATTCTGTCGGCGGCTCATCCGGCGGAGAAACGTTTGCCGGAGTTAAGTTTCAGCATCCATTTTAGCTGTGTGGATTCATTTCTTTGTTTCCACTGCAGTACACGCTACACACCCACACTTATGTACTAATGCAGCGTGCGTTGCCCACCGCGGCGCACGGAGAGCCACGTTTAAAACCATGTATAGAAGCCAGCAGGTCAAGCTGCCCGAAACTGTCAGATTTTCCCAATCAACCTTGAACCTAATGCTTTAGAGATAAAGTTGAAAATAAAGGGTGTAAACAGACTCTTAACGAAGTTGAAAGGCACTTGTTCTCCCCGTCATCGCGATCATTTTTTTGTTCTAGACCATACCTGGGAACCTTCTAGTTACGGAGATATTGGGGGTCAAAGTTCCAACTTTTACACCAGTTTTTTTTTAATTACATGTTTTTAATGTAAAATTTTTACTTTAAACACCTCCAGGACCCCCTTACTATTCAATCCATCTATCAGCACAATGTTTTGAATGCGTTACATCGAGTCCTACCGTAAAACGTGATTTTTTGTACCGCTACCGCATGCATATCGTGCATGGTATTAACAGCGTGAAGCTATGTGAGCGTCTTATTTGAGCAAGCCACGCATGTACTATGATGACGTCAATTGATGCATACCGTGTCCGTGGTTTGCAGTGGACACTATCACATTGATTTTCTTTTAAAGCGAAGCTTAACACACGTACGTGCGTAGCCTATCCGGCGCCGCGGTGGGTATGCGCCTGTATCCTCACAAGGGATTTTATAACTAAGGTCCGCTTGCACCACAACTCTACTAAACACGTTTAGCGCTAAACATTCAAATTATTGAGATTTGTGGTGCAAGTGGACCTAGATCCCGAACTGCAATGGTCTACATTAGTCACAGAACGTATAGTCCCTTTGAGATTGGAGCTGCGTTATTATGTATTCCCGTTATCTATAGATTTCTACTGTTTACCTACCTATTTACAAACAGGTTTATCGTGTTCGTAAGCCCTTCAGCGGGTAGGCAAACAGTCATATTTATCGGCAGTGCGTGTCTCATCGATCGATAAATTTTTACGATTTACAACGGGCTTTTACCGTACCTTACTAGAGGATTTATCGCCGAAGGAGACTATCGACCGGTGCACATATGGGTATTTTAATTATCTAGGCCGCCAAAAGTCAAAATAACAATGTTTAAGGAATGCTAATTACATTGACTACCTGAGGCAGGGGACACTCCAATGGACAATAGACCGCCACCGCCACCCTTCTTCCGTTGCACGTTTTCAGGTAAATTCAGTCGGAAATTGATTATTGAACCTTGTGTACGTGTCTTTTATCGGCAATTTACAAAAGCGTTAACTTGTGTGTTAAACTGAAGTTTTCTGTGTTGACCTGGTGCAAAATAGCAATGGATTCAAAGACTACAGGTATGTGACAATCCAAATATAATATATTTGTTAAAATTTGTTTTATTTTAATATAATTTCGGGGTCGCGAAGTAACGTCTGAAATAAGGATATTTTTTTAAGAAATTTATGTTTAGAAAGCTATTTGTGTTAGTATAGGGATAGATCCGGCAACTTTAGTAATTTATATGAAAAGTATAGACCCGCGAAGTAGTGAATACTAAATAAATTAGCCGCGGAATAGCGCGGATGCGCAAAAACGTAGAACATTGAATTTCACGGTCAAAATAGAGAAAGAAAGAATTCACCTCATTCTTGAAAAAAAAAAGTATTTATTGTATAAGTATTATAGTATTTACTTGTTCCAGATACAGTGGGTACTTCCGGAGTGACAATAGTACTCGTAAATCTCTCTTTGATGTTATGAAAAATGAAAATTTACGTATTTTGGAAAAAAAAACTATATTTTTATATTTTTTTACCTTTACACTCGTGGCGATCTTACTGAAAATCAGTTAAAAAAACTGAAAAACGATTCTGCACATTTTAAATCGGAAATGAAACAAAGAGGGATTAAATCTAACAAACAAGAAGAGATTTTTTTTAAAAACAACCAGCTTTGGCTGGTACATTCGAAATTCCGGTCAAATCGTCTAGGTCGCCCTCGTGAATCGTTTGGGGAATCTAGCGAAAGGAGCAAAAGCAGAAAAACGAAAGGGATCCGATCTCTCACGTGTTCTGCCAAACACCAAACCCAGCAAAATCCGAAAATGGAGGTGAGTTGATTTGAAAAAATATGTATTGTTATAAGTAAATTAAGTAATGTAAGAATATGTAAATATAATATATAGTTTATGTATATATCCTATTTCAGCATTGTTTTGTTGCTTTTTTGAACAAATTATAAAAATTTTGTCTGTATATATTTTACTTGTTTTATTTCCGTCATTTTAAACCAAAAAACCCGCACAAATATTTTTGGCCAGCTAGATTAATGAAATACCCCTATGTGCGAAGGAGACTATCGACCGGTGTGCAGTTATTAATTCGTTGGCTATCTGTCTACATGACCTTTATGGTCATTGGCCGGTTAATTATTATTATGTGGGCAGGATTATCTTACGTTGATAATGCGATGTGTCAACATTGATTAACATAAACCAGAGACCAACCATCTGTTTGCGGATGGATGGACGAATATTTTTTTGGTATGTCAGAAGTACTTTGAGAGGAATTTATGAAAGTGTCAAATTTTGCTTTACTTTGTTATTTTGTATGTTTTAATTATCTCTTTTATTTTTATAATTTTTGTTACTGTAATGGGTTCTTAACGCAACCGTTGTAATAAAATAAATAAATGAATGAATGAACTTCATGACAATAGGTATCTTACTACCTGTTAATCTAGTTTTACACTGTGATTCTTTGCAAAACACATGCAATGGATGTTTAGTTTACCTGTTTATTAGTCTTCCATGTCAGGAGTGAAGCTTTAAAATCAACTAGCAACTTGAGAGATTATAAAGCAGTGTTTACCGTCTAGGATGGGAGAGGGGCCTACGTGTGGGTCCACAACCAGACAAAGACCTGTGAGCTAAAATCTGAATCGATAGCGCACATAATCTTGCTAAGAGTGAGCGTTATTTTTTATAATTTTATGAATGCATGTGGAAATAAAATTTGTTTTTTTTTGTTTACTCAAAATCTTTTAGTTTTCACTGCATTTCGCTTTGTAAGTAGATCTTTCTATATCGGTACCTACTGAAGTTTAAGTATATAATCCTTCCTATAATAACAAAATCAAGATCACTTATCCCCGGATCTGATCACCGGGGTCCACTGTACAACATTAGCATATAAATAACATTGAATAAAATATTTAGATATAAGTACTTACCAAATCATCAGCTAAAAAGATCACAATATTCGGCCTCACTTCGCTCTCAGCCCGGCACAACACTAAACAAGCACTTAGTAGCCACAACATGCCGCTTCGCTCTCCCGTTTACGATTGAGCCGGCACAATGAGAGCTCGGAACCGAACTAGGCTATCTACAACCGCGGTGCATGGTAATGAAGGTACATCCTTAAAGTAGGTTGATTTAGCGCTTTAGGTCACTGACACAACATAGGTATATTATGAAGTTAAGAGTGAAAATGCGTTTTTGAGTGCAGTTTCGCAGTAGGATCACCCGTAGCGCACGGTTCTATAAGTTATATGGGTTTCAGTAACTGCTAACATAGTCAAAGGAGCGACTATTATTATCATCAATGTTGGCAGACGTTTTGGTGATTGCAATTCTGTTGTTTTTAGCACTAAGACACTGTTTGACATCCTACTTTGTAATAGAGCTTTTACTCTTATTTCTGTTAAGTTGCAATGTCCTCATCTGTTGGTTTATTTAGACTTTTTATCGTTTATCCCGTTTTCGGTTTTACCCAAATCATATTTAACTCATACCTATCAGTTTAGGTTTTTCTCTTTTTGGGGAAGTACCGGCAATAAAATTAAGTCTACTGTATCGTGTGCTTCTCAATGGATAATACCGGTACCCAGTGCATTTGAAACAGGTTCACCTTTTGGGTCCATGACTTAGGCCCCCAGTAGTCGAGGCACCTGTGGCCCCCGATTCGATTAATTTAATATCATTTTTTTGCTTTTTGACTTAGTACAGTAAATGAGAAAAGTGTTTCACCATAATAAAGTATGTTTCCTTGCTAAACAAATGTTTTCTACCAAATAGCAGAGATAATATATCGCAACTTAAACCCTTAATTTCTCTATCCATTTCACGGTCTGGAAACAGAATATACTACTTTTTTTCAGCTCAAAAATCATAAGGTATCTGGTATGTTTTATAATGCACATATCATTTATGTCTATAAGTGTACCCACCCTCTGGGCCCCAGAGGGTACACTTTACTAGTAAAATCAATTTTAAAAAAAGACGTAAAATACTGCAATGCAGTAAATTGCATATAAGGTGGGTGCTTAAAAATGAAACAAAGCGCATACAAATAATTCAGTTTATTATCCATATAAATTACAGTCCATTAACTTCACGTATCACACAGAGTCGTACTTAGGAAAAATAAAGCAGAGACTATGTGTTATTATTTATTTTATTACAGCTGCCTGAAACAACCGTGGTGTTGTGGGTTAGGCAGGACTCACAGCCTATAAAAGTCGTCTTATTATAAAACTATTAAAATCCCAGCTCACCGATGTCTCCATAAAACTTTGAGTTTGGAATGTAAAAAAGATGAGTATTTTTAGACTCTGACAGCTCTTGAACGCGGTTAAGGTGTGCTAAACGCGATCAGTTTTACTGGTGAAGTTAGACCTTACATTACAATAAAATTTTGGTTTAGGTACATCATGGCTCCGCAATTTTACTTTGTCGTGCCCATGTAACACCATCCGTGAAGATTAGTGAGATGGATACTGACAGTTGCATTGGGCATGGACAAAGGATAAAACAAAGCAACATTGTAGTGTACAGTCACCAGTACATAAACTGTCAAGCTTCTCCAAATGATTTTAAACCATAAAATGTTGATGGTTATGTTCAAATTCTGACTACTTACTGATTATGCTAATTGTGACAATAAACTATTTTGTATTTTGACAGTTTGTAGTAACTTGATGCGACTGTACATTGTACGAGGCCTACAATGATAGCTCGCGTAACTTATTATCGCGCCAACAATACAAGTTAATTTTTGTTTCTAAACTACAAATTAATGCATTTAAATACTTTCGATAGAGAAGTTAGAAGAGCTCGTGGCTAAGTAATAACAGCCGCTCGAGTCGATCTTTAGGTTAAGCCGAGCTTGCCTAGGTTGGTCCAAGGATGGATAACCGCCCATTACATACCGATTTTCCTTGGAGACTACGTTAAACCGTTGGTCTCGGCTGTCATTTGTAGATCTTTGACATTCGTTACAGGCAGTCAGAGGCCCGAAAGTCTGACAACCAGACTTACCAAGGGGTATCGTATTACCCAGTACTAATTGGGTTGTGGAGGTCAGATAGGCAGTCGCTCCATGTAAAATAAAGGTGTTCAGCTGCATCCAGTAAGACTAGTAGCAGTGGTAGCCCACCCCAACATAATTGAGAAAGGGTAGGCAGATGATTATATACTCTCGTTAGGCTTTCGATGCTGTGCCTCAAGTTGCAAATCCAACCGATGTTCCTTACGGCATTTAAAATTACCACTGCCGCCATATTTTCGCGAATAAATATGTTTATTTTTTTTGTTATTTTTACGTAAATATTAAATCGAGCCCGAATCCTGCTACTTGGATATTTATAGCCACATCAAGTAAGATGTTTCCAGCAATTGTTAAGAGTGCGCTTTTGAGTGCAGTTTCGCAGTAGGATCACCCGTAGCGCACGGTTTATAAATTATATGGGTTTCAGTAACTGCTAACATAGTCAAAGGAGCGACTATTATTATCATCAATGTTGGCAGACGTTTTGGTGATTGCAATTCTGTTGTTTTTAGCACTAAGACACTGTTTGACATCCTACTTTGTAATAGAGCTTTTACTCTTATTTCTGTTAAGTTGCAATGTCCTCATCTGTTGGTTTATTTAGACTTTTTATCGTTTATCCCGTTTTCGGTTTTACCCAAATCATATTTAACTCATACCTATCAGTTTAGGTTTTTCTCTTTTTGGGGAAGTACCGGCAATAAAATTAAGTCTACTGTATCGTGTGCTTCTCAATGGATAATACCGGTACCCAGTGCATTTGAAACAGGTTCACCTTTTGGGTCCATGACTTAGGCCCCCAGTAGTCGAGGCACCTGTGGCCCCCGATTCGATTAATTTAATATCATTTTTTTGCTTTTTGACTTAGTACAGTAAATGAGAAAAGTGTTTCACCATAATAAAGTATGTTTCCTTGCTAAACAAATGTTTTCTACCAAATAGCAGAGATAATATATCGCAACTTAAACCCTTAATTTCTCTATCCATTTCACGGTCTGGAAACAGAATATACTACTTTTTTTCAGCTCAAAAATCATAAGGTATCTGGTATGTTTTATAATGCACATATCATTTATGTCTATAAGTGTACCCACCCTCTGGGCCCCAGAGGGTACACTTTACTAGTAAAATCAATTTTAAAAAAAGACGTAGACTATACTATATGCCCAGTATGTACGATTTTTTTTTCAGATTATTATTCATTACCAGTTAGTCAAAAAAAAACTATTGGAAAACCTGGTGTTTCGTGCTTACCTGAAAACGTATACATGTATGATTTTTATTTCCAAAAAATCAATAGACTTCATATAAAATGTTAGTGAATGTTGTTGTTATAAAGATAAAATTTCCATATGGTAATTCATATGGAAATTTTATCTTTCAACTTCAACCAACTCGTCAACTAACTGAGCAAAACCAGTTATTGGTAACAATAAAAAGTCCGTCTTTTTGTCCACAAAATTGAAAACATTAAGGAAGTATGAATAGATACTATGTCTATCTCTCACACCAGAGTCAAGTTATTGAATATTGCAATTGATAAGAAAGTTTAGTGTGTCATCTCACAATGACGAGCGAAGGCACTTCGCAAGGGCTCATGCGAAATAATTACAATATAGTTAAAAATAGACTTGGTGGAAAAACATTATTGCACGCTGGATTTGATTAAAATATTCATAGAAAAAAATCAAAACTCTAGTGTGTGGGTGTGTGTGAATAAATGACCAGTGTGGTGGTGCAGTTAAATTGACCGCCATAGTGACGTATTATGACGAGCATTTGGATGCAGACAGGCTGACAACGCGACGAGCCGTATAGCAATTAAAACGCTATGTATAGTTATTGTCTTACTAACGTACAGTTTTGTCTATGTATTAGCATTTAATTAAAATATTCATGATAACCGAGTACACACAGCGGCACATGAAACTGTACATTTCCGGTATAACTTGGCCTCGCTTTGTATAGATTACCTATACAATAAGAGATCCGCATAAAATGGTTTTGTATAGCTTGATTGGCCGTCGTGCGTACAACATTGCAGCGTAATTGCCAAACTAGATTCACACAACACACTCTAATTTCCCTTATCAACCATTGTCAGACAGCAAAAAAATGAATTAGCAAATAAAATGATTCATACTGGGATTTTTTATATATTTAGGAATCATCGATAGCTCGCAATTTGATGAAAATACTGCAATGCAGTAAATTGCATATAAGGTGGGTGCTTAAAAATGAAACAAAGCGCATACAAATAATTCAGTTTATTATCCATATAAATTACAGTCCATTAACTTCACGTATCACACAGAGTCGTACTTAGGAAAAATAAAGCAGAGACTATGTGTTATTATTTATTTTATTACAGCTGCCTGAAACAACCGTGGTGTTGTGGGTTAGGCAGGACTCACAGCCTATAAAAGTCGTCTTATTATAAAACTATTAAAATCCCAGCTCACCGATGTCTCCATAAAACTTTGAGTTTGGAATGTAAAAAAGATGAGTATTTTTAGACTCTGACAGCTCTTGAACGCGGTTAAGGTGTGCTAAACGCGATCAGTTTTACTGGTGAAGTTAGACCTTACATTACAATAAAATTTTGGTTTAGGTACATCATGGCTCCGCAATTTTACTTTGTCGTGCCCATGTAACACCATCCGTGAAGATTAGTGAGATGGATACTGACAGTTGCATTGGGCATGGACAAAGGATAAAACAAAGCAACATTGTAGTGTACAGTCACCAGTACATAAACTGTCAAGCTTCTCCAAATGATTTTAAACCATAAAATGTTGATGGTTATGTTCAAATTCTGACTACTTACTGATTATGCTAATTGTGACAATAAACTATTTTGTATTTTGACAGTTTGTAGTAACTTGATGCGACTGTACATTGTACGAGGCCTACAATGATAGCTCGCGTAACTTATTATCGCGCCAACAATACAAGTTAATTTTTGTTTCTAAACTACAAATGCATTTAAATACTTTCGATAGAGAAGTTAGAAGAGCTCGTGGCTAAGTAATAACTGCCGCTCGAGTCGATCTTTAGGTTAAGCCGAGCTTGCCTAGGTTGGTCCGTGGATGGATAACCACCCATTACATACCGATTTTCCTTGGAGACTATGTTAAACCGTTGGTCTCGGCTGTCATTTGTAGATCTTTGACAGTCGTTACAGGCAGTCAGTGGTCCGAAAGTCTGCCAACCAGACTTACCAAGGGGTATCGTATTACCCAGTACTAATTGGGTTGTGGAGGTCAGATAGGCAGTCGCTCCATGTAAAATAAAGGTGTTCAGCTGCATCCAGTAAGACTAGTAGCAGTGGTAGCCCACCCCAACATAATTGAGAAAGGGTAGGCAGATGATTATATACTCTCCTTAGGCTTTCGATGCTGTGCCTCAAGTTGCAAATCCAACCGATGTTCCTTACGGCATTTAAAATTACCACTGCCGCCATATTTTCGCGAATAAATATGTTTATTTTTTTTTTGTTATTTTTACGTAAATATTAAATCGAGCCCGAATCCTGCTACTTGGATATTTATAGCCACATCTAGTAAGATGTTTCCAGCAATTGTAAGGAGTGAAAGGGATAGTGGGTATTCTTATACATTTTGGCTGGGAGTCCATCGCCATTGAGGATTGTGCTCGTTCATTAAAAGTATTATTAAATGAAACATTTGACGATATTCGAAGAAACGGTAGTCAGTGAAGAAAGGAAGGGAAGCATGTAGGTCCATAGAAGAGCTAATAATTTTAAAACTGTTGCAGTATTTAAGTTTCGCGTAATACCGAAATCCGCCGTCGAACGAAAGTCTATGACGTCGGGACCGGGCGGTGCGCCTCAAATGGGCTTGAGCAGGACACTTGGCTAGATGCGGAGATGGCCGATGGAGCAAGGCTTTGACCGAATGGTGCCAAGAAACCAGGGCCGTCCTAAAGCTCGTTGGGTTGACGACATCGTCAAAGTCGCGGGAAACTCATGGATCAGGGACACACAGAACCGGGAAGTGTGGCAGAACAAAAGGGGAGGCACATACCCAGCAGTGGGTGATTCCGGGCTGATATTATGATGATTTAAGTTTATTTGTTTCATAGTTAACGTACGTTTTAATAGATACGAGCACGATCCTTCGGAAATAATTCTAGTAATTAATAGTGAACATTCAAGTATGACAAATATATTACAAATACAATATTATAGTGAATACTCGATAATAAGCAATGTTTTTCTAT
Source organism: Lycophotia porphyrea (assembly GCA_950005105.1). NCBI lineage: Eukaryota > Metazoa > Arthropoda > Insecta > Lepidoptera > Noctuidae > Lycophotia > Lycophotia porphyrea. Next base: position 3,823,016 of record OX465392.1, read on the forward strand.
CTAAATGTACAAGTCATGAGTATAATGCAAAAGGAATTATCGCACGAAAAGTGGAGAATTCGCTACTAATAATAAGTCGACAAGTTATATACAGATAAATCCTTATAAACGGAACCCACAACAATTTAACGAAAACATTAAAAAAAATTAAACTAGGTACTTATTTCACATATTATATTATATTCCACATATAGGTATTATGTATAACATTTATGAACGTAAGTCATAACAAAAACGAATGAACACGCAGTGCGGGTAATGCTTGTTTTCAAAGTACAGTCGGCCACGGCAGTGAAGAAAAGTTTATTTGTAACAGAAGATGAACATTTAAATGAAAAGCCACTTCTGTAGCCGACTGTGTCGAAATTAAATGAAATCTTTATCATACATGTGTATATTGTAAAAATGCAACATAAATTCTCTCAACATTTTGTTCACTTGGTCACATGTTAAAAATAAAGGGACGCTGAAGTTCTTTGGTAGTACAGAAAAGAAATTATTTATATGAATTTTATATATTATTTATATACCTAAGACAGCTCTTGAAGGCTCTTGGCTAAATAACAGCAGCCGCTCGGGCTTATCTTTCAAGTTAAGCCGTGCTTGCCTAGGTTGGTCTGTGGAGGGGTGACCACCTAATACATACAGAGTTTTCTCCGTGCCTCGGAAAGCACATTAAAACGTTGGTCCCGGCTGTCATTTGTAGATCTTTGACAGCCGTTACAGGTAGTCAGTGGGCCAAAAAGTCTGACAGCCAGTCTTACCAAGAGGTATCGTATTACCGAGTACTAACTGGGTTCAGGAGGTCAGATAGGCAGTCGCTCCGTGTAAAATACTGATTTTCAGCTGCATCCGGTTAGACTGGAAGCCGATCCCAACATAGATGGGAAAAGGCTAAGCAGATGATGATGATACACCTAAGACAAAATAATAACAGCTTGTTGCTAGTAAAATTATAAATAATGGTTGGTCTCAGAAATATAAAACTTTACCCACATTATATCCCTTATTTGCTCGAATCAAATGATTGCTCTACTTTATTTAAACACTATTAAATATAATACCTTTAACGTCACTATTGTATGTAAAAATAGTAGAATATTATAATATTAGGTATGTAAGATCGTATATATATCAAGAAGTTATTATTTAGTCCTTAACTAGAAGGAGACCGCGAAATATAGTATTACGGGCAAGAAATATGAGAAATAATTTTCTATAATATATTATTATTCTAAAAATAGCTTAACTACATAAAAGAAAGTTTCTAAAGAAGGCAGATACGCACTTTTATATTGAGCCCGTTATATTAAAGGGACACACCATTTTGTACCTTATAGTCTTGTACCTTGAGAATTCAAAGTAGCCGAAACATGTTGTATCCTTTTATTTTGACGAAATATGATTGAAATTGCTGTTATAGAACTCTTTCTTGAATTAAAATAATTTTGTTAGTTTAAATCTAGCTTTGGCCATACCAACATATTCTTTGGTTGCAATTATTATAGCAAATATGTTAATCAGATTCCAGTGTGTATTTTTACACGACTACGGCGAAGCCAAAAGGAAGGGTTATGATTTTAGCTTACTATGTATGTATGTTTGTAGTTACTACGTTCCTCCGTAGCGCCTAAACTATTCATCTGATTTTGATGAATAATCCATTCTTTATTATGGCCCGGGTAACATAGGCTACATTTTAACCGACTTCAACAGTAGCAGGAGTCGATTTTACCTTGTTAACCTTTTAAATTTAATTAGAGCCTGAATTTTCAGTCGTCGGGTTTTAATTGTAGTGTACCACACAAATTCTTATTGTATCTAAGCGCCTTTCATGGCTGACCTGGAAGTCCTTAAATAGACTCCGGACTCAGGTTGGCCGCAGCAAAGAAAACCTGCTCAGGTGGAGATTCATTAATGACTCTGCCCTGGAGTGTAAATTTGGTGCTGTTCCACAAACAATGGGGCACTTAATATCGTGTCCTGCATGTCCTGTAGTTTGTTCAGTACAGGAACTGATGTACGCTACCGACAGCGCCAAACTAGTAGCTCAGTTCTGGGCCAACACAATATATATTACCATCGACACGCTAAGAAGAAGATATCAATGACAATCTAGATTCTCAGTGCCAAAAGGATAAAGTAACTTAAAGACACAACCCCTGTAACACCCCAGAGGATTAGGCAGAGTTATACCTACACTACCCTTACATTTCGCCAGTTATGTTTAACATACATTAAAAACTAATTATTGGTCATCTCAACAAAACCCAGCTTTATTACACTTTAAGAAAGAATGTCCTATAACAACATTTCCAATCACAAGCTCAACATAGAGTGACGCGACACTAGCGCCACCACACTACGACATGTGGTGACGTCAGCGTGCAACCAAACGCACGCTACATACAGACACTACGACAACACACCTCTCACACACTCACGTATATTTGAACTATACAATCGTACTGCTCAGTGCTCACAATACTGTTTACTCTTTGCGGGGTTTGCGTTTCCGCTGGCCGTCGCCGGCGCCTTCTGTGTCCACTAAAGGAGTAGTCTGGAATAAAATAAAACATCTCAATATCTTGATGTTCAGATTTGCTTATTTAATTCCACCCGTATGTGTATCTACACAATCTACATACATTTCCTAAGTTAAATAGGGTAGTTGACCAAAAAAATCGAGTTAGTTCGTCAGATAGATTTCCAAAAAATATTGGTTATTTTTTCTCGTAAACTAAAAACGGGGACGATCCAATGCGTCGAAAACTCGTGTGACGTCACATTTCGGTACAATTTTTAGCGGAAAGTGACCCCATGATGAACTTTGATGCGTTTTATCTTTGTTATTTTTTATTGATTTGATAAAACAAAAAATACGTATCCAATATTTTTCGATAATCTGACGGACTAAATAGAATTATATTTTTTTTACTCAGGAAACATCCCTATTGCTTTGTTACCTATTAATGCTATTAACCGGGTACATATCTGCCTAGCTCCTACCGAGAATCTTCTAAAGGTAAAAGCAATAACACTAAACCTGACCCAGGAATTTAACCCAGAACCCCAAATTCAACATGCGCGCTTGCGACCACAAGAAAGTCAGATATTTTCATTAATATTTAAACAACGCCTTAAATTGTTTTTGAATAGAAAGAAATATTTTGTTAGTCACTAAATCCTCTTTAGCCTTCTTAATGTAGGAATATTCCACTCCAACTTTTCTTGTCAGATTTCCATTAGTGTTGGTCTTGGTCTTTCGAAAATGCAAGAACAAGACTAAGACTGCAAGACCAAGACCGTTGTGGGCATTAAACTCGCTAAATCTATACATTACATGCTTTGTGTGCGCTTTTATATTTACAGAAGAAAGTAATTACAGACTGGCGGGAACTGCTTAAGGGAAAAATCGATGTTGGTCTTGTTCTTGCATTTTCGCAAGACCAAGACGAAGACCGATTTTGAACAACACTAATTTCCATCTAGACCCCTTTGTTTATTATACAGGCTGATTGCTTTAACTTGGACAATACTTTAAGGAAGTGAAGTACTCATAAATATGAGCAACTTTTACTATGGGACTAACAATGAAATATGATTTAAAATCAAAAAATCTGCTGATGCCAATATTTCTTTGAGTTCCGTGACCAATAATGTATTGAGCAGCTGATCTTATACTAAATTATTTATTTTCATGCGTATTACACGCACCTAAAGTATTACCCGTGTTTAATAAACCAATCACCAAGTATAGTTAATTTCAGTGTATACTTACATCCTCAGTAGAAGTCACGACATCAGCATCATCACCCTCAGGTCCCTCCAGGTCAGCCTTGCTGGGCCGCTCCTGCTCTTCTCTCATATCTTCTTCAGCCTCCGACAGATGAGGATCATCCTCTGCAACGGCATCTGTCTTTTTCATGTCAGCGTCGGGATCCTATATGTGGAAGTAAAATATGGTTTAAGATTTTAAGTTTCTGTGTAGTTTCCTTTTTGGTTTTGAACTTTTTTTTTTCTCAATTTTAAATTATAAAGATTATGCAGGGTTGGGTTAAGTCCAGACCTAATGTTCTTATAAAAGAATTTATAAATGATTATGGCCATGTTGTAAGCTAATATGAGAACAATAAATTGTTTTTATCAGTTTATTTATGTGACTGTTATTTGTATGAATAATGTTAAGAATTCATTCATTGTATTAACTAGCCCGGTCAATTTAAACCAAATATTGTATTATTGATGAAATACCTCGATTCCGGGAAAAAATCGGCATCCTAAGAAGTCGCATCCACACTTTTGTACCCTATCTCGATCCCGGGAAAAACGCACTTTAGGTAAATATGCATCCCAATATTCGCCCAATGACGTCGATTTATTCGATTGTTCTCTGAGCGAGTTCACAATGCATTGTTTGTTACAAGTTAATATTTTTTTTATTAGTAAATATTTTATATTATTATTGTGACAGATATTATTTCAGACAATCACATTAGGAAAACTTTGTAATGTCAGTACTGTAAGATGACGTAATAAATCAAAAGTATCAAAACATAGTAGAACTAAACTTACCGATCTAGCAAACCCGCAGCAGGCATAAGCGATGAGTCCGACTACCACGAAGGTGCCAACTATAACCACAGCGTATATCCAAGGGTTGTCGCTAGCGAACTGCATTGCGCGGTCAAATACCGAGTCCTGGGGATTTTAGCTTTGGTACATACTCGCAAACTACGTGTTCACACATTATAGGGGTATTACTAGGGGAAATATAGGGTAGGAGTGTTTCAAGGTGTTTATGGGCAGTCTTACAAACGATAAACTTTGGGTGTGGTCTAAAAGTACTGTAATTAACTACATCATTCGGACCGCTAAGCTGATTATAAAATTCTAGCTCTTACATATTTCATTCTTCTACATTATTTCGTTTGCTAAGTGACCAACCATATTTTAGCAGCAGTTTGCTGATACCAATCATAATCCATAAAGTTGGATCCTTGGCACCAAAACCTTTTGAACCTTTGTGTCGGTCGCGCAAACCGAGCATACTTTTCATTTAGCCAATACTTTGAACAATAAGGCAATAGCTAGCATCTTTCCACCCAGTATGTCTAGCTACACGCGCGAGTGACCTCGTAGGCGCGTCGTACGAGGCAGGCGACGTACGCCACGACGGGCACGGCGACGTAGAGCGCGTAGAGCGCCCACCAGCCGGGCGCGTAGTTCATCGCGCGCAACATGCGACCCCACAGCGAGCGCTGTACATGGGTATCACTTTTTGAAGTATGTTTAGTGGTTAACATAACTTGAAGATTTTTTATTTCTCCCAAATGAGTTGGATTTTGCATGGGTAAAGCCCATTTTTACTAGGCCAAAATAACTCCAGCAATGAAATGCCTGATTGATATTGCACTGCCGGAGTCAACTTTCGAAATTCGAACTCGTTCACTTTTTTTTTTTTTGTTTTCCTACCTGCGTACTACGCATTTGGTGTCATCACAGGGACGTTTTCATAAACTGGTATGAAAACGTACGGTTTTCAGGTCATACGGGCTATTTGAGTCTGAACAAGCTCTGATGCGAGCTCGGATACCTACTGAGCCCTGATACTGACACCTGTGAGGATAGAGCTGACGAAATTTTCGCAAAGTACTCTGTCAAACAAATAAACTTGGTTGCAGGCGTCTTATTTTCTATTACAATTCATTTTTCTTCATTGAAGCAAAAATGAAATAAAATCGTTATTATTAGGCCAGGAGAGATATAATAATTCTCCACTTACCGAGTCCCTCGATAGCTTAGCACGTTTGATTGCGAAGGAGGCCAGCGCCCATTCCTGGGCCACGGCTTGGTCGTCCGTGATTATCAAATTGTCGAACAACAGCATAGGAGACATCGACCAAAGCTCGAAACCGACAGCATGCTGCACAAAGTGTAAAAATATTAGAGATATATTTACGGGTGATTTTAATTTTTTTTTCTTCATCGTTTTCTTTTTCGTAAATAATTAGATTATTTACTTCGAAAAATTAGTGATGGAACTGAACTTTAATAGATATAGATACTTTTTTAAAGAGATACAAAAAACACCGCGAAAAAACAACTGTTTATCTCTTACATATCCATAGATTAGTGTTGTAACAAGTAACAGAAACTATTTAGCCAGTTAAATAAAAAAACAAGATAACTTACGATAGCCGTCATCCTGAAGGGCTGTTCGTCGCGGAAGTAGTCGGGGTTGGGTATGCGGCGCGGGGCCCACTTGCCGCGGTAGTTGGGGTTCGCGACCAGCGGCGCGCGCCAGGTGCCCTGCGAGGGTACAGTGACTAACATTAAACTTACAGAAACAACATCATCATAGATTTATACATAGTGGAAGGGCATCAACGCACAAACGTATACCACAGTATTCAGTACATCATTCGGGACCTTCCTACATAGAAATTTTCCATCGCCAATTAAAAAATAAACAGCTGTTTCTTACAAAAGTGGAATCACAACAAAAGGTAAACACCTAAAGGAAAATTGGACACCAGCTTTATTGTTGCGGTCTGCCATAGCGATTGGGCGACTTTGCAGGTTTGGTTTGCTTCAGCAATAATTTTTAAAATTTAGTTTGAAACATCTTTTTGAAGCAGCTTCCACAATAAGGTGGCAAAGTAATAACATTATTATTTAATGTGTCGTAACATCTGCCTAGTCATCATCTGCCTAGCCTTTACCAAATTATGATGGGATCAGCTTCTACCAAAATTGTTAGATGGAGTGACTGCCTATCTGATGGGGCTGCCAGAACAGTCAATCTTAACAAGAGGTATTGTGTTAACTCGATCAGTAGGTAACTAGGTCGTGGATGGATGTGAAATGATATTTATTTGTGAAAACATATATACAAGGTATGCAGGTTGTTCATAAAGCTCCATCATGTTCGGCCTTTGGGGCATACAAATATGTAGGTAAGAAAAATCATTGGTAGGTATTTAAACAAAGCTAAAAACATGTTTAATTTGCACACATGCTAATGATTAAATTTAAACAATAAATTACAAATTTGAATTAAATTATCCTCTAATCTAATAATACATTGTAAAAATTATAAAATGCCAGTAAATATTACACTTAGTAATTTAAACATTCTGGAATACTGTAGTATGTACATTCCCAGCTAGAAATAATTTTAGCCGCTTTTTTATCATATGTGCGCGCGCTTAGCATTAGATATTGTGAGATAAGAATGCAGTATTTAGTTACCTTGTAGTTGGGGTTGGGTATGGTGGGCGGCTTCCACTGTCCGCAGCCGGGCGCGGCGGTACACGCGGGGTTGTCGATGAGAGGGGCTTCCCACTCGCCGTCCATCTCCTCGTCCCAGTCCTCGGGCTTCTTGGCTTCAGGGTCTGCGTAATGGAGAAAAATATGATTTCTTTCATTCTTTGGTTTGGTTTAGATGATAAGAATAAGTAGGAGTGAAATGGACGAGGGAACCAAGAAAACCGCATGCTGTGCCAGCAATATCATGTTGAACAGTGTTAATATATTATATAAAAAAGAAAACGAATATTACAATTTTATCTGTCTAACGTATCAGACGGTAACGAATATGAATGTTGTGAAGTTGGCGCGCTCCCACCACCGTGCTGTCAACACTTCACGTCGCTCGCAAACTACCCCTGAGAGGCGCTAGATGGCGCTAGTAGTGTCGTTATTGTACAAACAGTTACAACCAGTAACCATTGTGTTGTACCCTATACATTCGTTTCTTAGTCCGTTTCAGCTAGGAATTTCATGTATTATAGCTTATTTTCGTAAACTATTTTATTACTAACCTGGAATTACTTCGGGTTCATCGTCCAGCCAACCATCGGGCTTCACTGCGTTAGGGTCAACGATTTGAGCGGGCGCTTTCTCATCCCAATCGTCTGGTTTTGTCGCTGATGGGTCTACAATCTGTGTATAAAATAAAATCCAAGTTTATTCAATTAAATTAAAAACAAAAGAGAAATGAACGCCTTTTTCCCATAGATGGTGGGTAGGCAGAAATTAGAATAGCTACTTGGTAAGATTCTAACAAAATAAGAACTGGAAATAAAATCAAGCATCTTGAATTTTAAAGACTAAATACTTGTTCAGTTTAACTGTAAAGTGGTTTACATACTAACATAACATTACGCCTGTAATCCCCGAAAGGTAAGGCAGAGGTGTACATAATAGCACTCATTTTACCAGTACTTTATGTTAAAGTCCCATGTAATAGGGTGCGAGCTTATTGCCATCGACCGGCCACAGATCCAGACTCCGTGGCCGCTACAGAGAAATACCTGATGGAAAAACCCAATAAAGCTTTTCCCGACCCGGGAATCGAACCCAGGACCTCTTGTTCAGCAGTGGCGCTTGCGGCCACTACACCAACGCGGCAGAAAGTGGTTTACATGGTAGTTATTTCTAATAATGTATGATTAGATTGAAATAGATTGAAGTAGATTTATATTTCTTCCTGTGGTTTGGGAGCCATAACATAAGTCATAAATGTAGTTAATATGCAATGTGTTGATTTCATGCAGATTCTGTACATCAACACATATATGAAATTTGAATTTGTTATTTGATGAGAACAATCACCTCATTCTAGGCACATTGCCAGGTATGTTATATATGTTTCAACGATAGGATTATTCTGAAAATGTGTACTAGTGGACATTTGCACTTAAATGTGAGTTAGTATGATGTTGCCTTTGTAGTTCGTTTTATGGAGCAAAAGATGTATGTTAGCATGTGTACCGCTTCATATTGAGTAGATCTGATTTTCTAAATGATTCAGCAAAAAATACAACAATCAGTCACAATGAATTTCGCTAACAAATTGTAAAAAAATAATCCAAATCCGGATTCTGTTGCAAATGAACGTAAATTTTAGCTTTTTTGATTCAGGTCATCCAGGGCTAAAGTGGACTGTCGGTCGTACGTGTAATCCATCTCATCCCACTAATTTCTACGGGGTCAGCCGCGACGCTTTCCAGCCTGAATTGTTCCACTGCAGAGCAAAGGCCTCTCCAGTTTTCTCTCTGATTGTAGGCCTTTCAAAATGAGTCATCACCGCCTAGCCTTTTCCCAACTATGTTGGGGTCGGCTTCCAGTCCAACCGGATGCAGCTAAATACCAGTATTTTACATGGAGCGACTGCCTATCTGACCTCCACAACCCAGTTAGAATTGGGTAATACGATACCCCTTGGTAAGACTGGTTGTCAGACTTTTTGGGCTACTGACTACCTGTAACGACTGTCAAAGATCTACAAATGACAGCCGCGACTAACGGCTTAACGTGCTTTCCGAGGCACGGAGGAAACTCGTATGTAAGGGTGGTAACTCATCCACAGACCAACTAGGCAAGCACGGCTTAACCTAAAGATCGACCCGAGCGGCTGTTATTTTTTGGCCACGAGCAAATGAGTCTATCCAAATTGTCATAAAAAAAACTTTTCTTTGGCTACCCACCTTTTCCCTCTCATCCCAGTCCTCAGGTTTCTTGTCATTAGGGTCATCAATCTCTTCTGGAGGATTGACAGCAGGAGTGAAGTCTTCGAGCAGAGAGCCAGCATTGACCTCCTTGTTGTCAACTAAGATGCTGAATGAGTTATCAGGCCGAATGATCAGAGTGTACAGATGAGGTTCCTTGTCTTTGTAGATCTCGTCCAGGCGTTGGCTTTAAGGGGCGAAAAATGGGAATGTTATTTTGGTTCATGAATAAATGGCAGTGTTATTAATTCCTCTGTGGATGTCTAGAATTTGCCTAATAAATAGCAAGTGTTTAATTTTTACGCTGTTGTTATTGATTTAGAAGTTTTTTAGGGTTGTTCATGGATCATCAAATTGTCAAAATAAACCTTAAATAACGGAGTAAGGGATAAAATAATAATGCTGATAAGAAATACAACCAAATAAATACTATTTATAGCCACCTGAAAAACTACCAGATTACCTTGTACAAGTAGACTGACTTGAGTACTTTATCAAATGGTTAGACAAACAGCAAAAATTAATCGTTTTTTAAAAACATAAACACTCACGTAGGTTTCTTGCTATGCTTCTCCTCAATGGTTCCATTCTTGGGGTTCTTATGCCTGAAGATGAAGTGCAGTTTGTTGTCATTGCCGCACTTGTCGGGCCCAAACATGATCGTGTAAGGAGTTTGGTCGTAGAACTTGCGGAGATCTGCCTTGGTGTTGGTACCGCGTGAAAGGAGCTTGATGTACGCACCACCGCAGTTCTGACCTTCCTGCAAGTTAAGTGTACGGATGAGCACACATAAACATAGTGAGGCTATTCCTACTGCTAGGTCGTATAACTCCTATTTTAATGCACCACCGGATAGGTAAATGTCTTCGAATGTTTGGTTATACGCCATGCTGATTTCCTAACGATATATTCATCGTTTTGAGAATAGTGAGGAAAGAATGCCACGTGTAGTGCCTGCCCAAATTTACGTAAAGTAACTCAGACCAAATAAAAAACGAAGACATAGCACTGCGAACAAAACAGTGAAGCATGCGCAAAACCACGCCGCGCTCTGTACATACACGCTCACACGCACACATTTACATCAAACTACAATTAAACTACTCTAAAAACCTAAGCTCCCAGTTAAAAAACCGGCTGCACGTCACTGTTGACAGTGCTGTGGCTTAGTTTTTTATTTGGTCTGAGTAAAGTAAACGTAAGTCAGGGCTATAACCACTAGTATACCAGTACTACTGTTAAGTTTCTAGCAAATTGAGTATTTATTGTATAGTGCCTTTCGTCAAGTTCATTATCGTGTACAGTCAGAAGTCATTACACGTTGTTGTCAAAATATGTTATTTGGTCGTTCAACAAGGGAAACACATGCATGAAAACCAATTACACTAACACTCAACTTTTAGCGAAACGATGAGAGATCGGACTAGGTAGATTGAATTGGGGTCATTGATCCGAAACGTATATATTAATATGAACATTCCTCCGGATTTTCGGAACTGGTTAAATATTTTAAAAAATCGGAACTTAGGTAGGAATTGTATTAAAATGAGCAATATTATATCGTTACCCAGTCACGATTTGACACAACCCAACGACCAATCCGAGCAAAGGGTGGGTAACTAACCGGTGGTACCTTCCTTTAAATGAATTGAGTAGTAATAATATCACTACCAACATTAACAATATTTAATTGAATCCGGAAATACCGGAATGACTTATCCATTTTTTTCTTTCTATGAACATTTATGATACATGCACCAAAAATCAATCTACCTACTCCGATCACTGATGATGACACATTCGATTCCTAAAACTAAAAATAGTAATTTCACAAAAATACTGGACGTGATTTATAGCGTTCAGTATAGAGTAACAAAAACAATATCAAAGTTATTTATAACATCTAACGTCATAACGCATTTCCGAAACTGAATTTTGGACAACGTCCAGCATATGTTTGTAATAACAATGTATGTGAATGTGAGTGAATCTTGAAACTATGTACTTCCGAACGAAATGGCTTAGTTATTTCGCAATCAGGTCTAGATTAGGTGTAAATCAAACATGGATTTCTGTGAGTCGATCATTAAAGATGATTTCCTTGTTATAAACAAGACTAGAAACTCTAAGATGTTTCTAACAAAACATCTAATAATGGATATACTTAAAAAAAATACTGAAATGCTGACGATTATTCTTCTGTCTTTCGAAAACAATTTAAAGAGTTACCAGCTTTTGCTCGCGGTTTTGCTCCCATTATGTACGGTAATTAACCCACGGGAATGTTTTAATAGTCATTACATCTTTATATATATAATTCTACTATGCGTGTGTATGTCACTGAACTCCTCCTAAACGGCTGGACCGATTTGAATGATTTTTTTTTGTATGCCTTTGGGTGGCACCCTGGATGGTTTAGATTCACAAATCAGCCCGACAGATGGCGCTGCTGTCGTTATCTAGGTTTGACGCAGACGAAGTTGCGAGGGACAGCTAGTATCATTATAAAACAAAGTCCGCCGCTGCGTCTGTCTGTCTGTCTGTTCGCGATAAACTCAAAAACTACTGCACCGATTTTTATGCTGTTTTCACCAATGGATAGAGTGGTCCTCGAGGAAGGTTTTCGTATATAATTTGTCAAGTTTTTGGTGCGGGAACGGGATCAAAATTTAATTATTACTTTTGGTTGCGATAATCGACATCCACGCGGGCGAAGCCACGGGCATCAGCTAGTAGCCTATATATAGCACTCGGAATCGGGTCAGTAGTTCCGAAGATTACCCACTACATACAAACTTACAAACAAATTTTACCTCTGTAAAATATTAGTATAGATTAGCGTTGAAAAAAACAGGAAAATTTCCCCTTTCTTTCCAATTCCGTTGTTTTTGTTCAATGTTTCATTCGAAAGTTTCAAGAAAATTTACCAATATATATTTCATATATTTTTTTTTCAATAATAGCGAAAAGAACCGAAGAATATGAAAGAAACGGGAAACTTTTCATGTTTTTTTTCAATATACGTATTTACTATACTTATTTATCTTCTATGCTTAATAATACGTAGGTACTAATAAAATGGAGGGTAGAATGTTTTGTGTTTCACATACATAACATCATAACATGACGCCTGTAATCCCCAAAGGGTTAGGCAGAGGTGTACCTAATAGTACACCCACATTTCGCAAGTTATGTTTAAGTCCCCAGTAATAGGGGGCGAGCCTATAGCCATCAACGGGGCACAAAACCAGAATCCGTGGCTGCTACTGAGAAATTCCTGATCGAAAAACCCAATCACACTGCCCGACCTGGGAATCGGCCCAGGACCTCATGCTCAGCAGTCGCGCTTACGACCACTAGCCCAACGAGGCAGTCGGGGGGTGGATTTCAACTATTAAAATATATTGAAATTTCAATACAACTTGTTTTTTTCAATTTTTCAAAACATTAACCGAAAAATTCGAAAGAATATTGTTTCTTCCCAAAGCATTCCTTCTGTTAATTTTTCCATGTAACATGCGAAAAAAATGAAAAAAGCCACAAATTTTTATTTTCGGAATTTTCAACGCTAGTATAGATAAAGACCGCAGCAGGTATAAGAAACTACTAAGCATCAAATAACGTAAATTAATATATCAACATATGAACAAGAAGTAACATAAGTATTCATGAAATCAAGAAAGACAGCCAGAAAGCCACAAAATCAATAACCATAGCAAAATGAGGTCACAGCATTACACTAATTAGCTTACAATTACGAGATTTAATTCATATTCCACATACACTCACATGACGCAATGTACGTCTGAGTTTCAGGTACCGTCTAACACTTAGTCTTATGTGGAAAATATGAACCAGCTCCGAGCTTAGCCCGTAAGCCAATTGAGTGACTCAATTCAATAAGTATTTCTGTACATACCTGTCAGTTATATGTACGTAAACCTATTTTAATGTTACAGAATTAGAAGTAAATATGTTCTATCGCAAACATAGACAGAGGATATAGTTACTTGTGATGGTATAAATCTAAACTTCGAAATATTTAAGTCCATTATCTGGTGTTGAAAAACTGTGCTGGTCAAAGAATCTCTCCTTTGATGTGAATAAAGTTAATTAATAAAAATAACACATATTATTTGATCAAAGATATACATACAGAAAAATAAGAACATTTTCCAAAATACGAGACAAATAAAATGAGAGTAATTCACAACAAAGTGTTGTTGAAAGCAATCGCTTTCCATCAGTCGGCATCAAGGTCAAGAGGACCATCTTGTAATAAAAAATAAAATAAAAAAAATGAACTTGGTTGACGTAATTACTGCAGGATGACGTGCATTTTCACAGGTACTGCTTTCTTTCCGTCCAGCTTCCTTAAAGAGAAACCTGCCTAACAGGCAATATTTATTACTAAGTTGATAGTCATCTTCATTAAATAAGCCTCCAATATCCCCATGTTAGCTGAGTTTTGGGCTAAACATACTATTTAGACTTTTTGCCATCGAAACGCTAAGAAGAATATCCCCATGTTGGTCTGTTGGGTTAAAAAACTAATCCTGTGCTAGTTGAAAGATGGAGATTATGTTTTCTTATTCAGATCTTACCTGCATAGTAACTTCATACTGGACAATGAAAGGTCTGTTCTTGAACTCAAATGGCCGATCAAGCAGGGCTGAAATGGCTGCATGCTTAGCTTCAGTTGTCAAGACGAGACCCAGGTCCTCTTTGAAGATTTTTCTGCTAGGCTGTTGAATCTGGAAGAGGATGAAATCGTTAGAATTATATCCATCCGCTGGATGCGAGTCGCACGGGACCAGTCAATGTGGCAACACTGGGGGGGGGGGCTATGTCTAGCAGTGGATGTATTTCGGCTGAAATGATGATGATGATATCCATCCAGAGGCTAGTGGAGTTTTTAATGAAGAAATTGATAATGATAAATGATGTTTATTTTGCAAATAGGTTTTTACAAACACTTTTACACGTCATGTTTTTTAAAGCTAGATGGAGCCGGTGTTTCGTACCTGACTACTCTGAGAAGAAACAGCCGAAACAAACTCAGAGGTCATAGTCTCTTTTAAAGTCCAGACATAACCTTGATTTACTCACATGAGGACTATGCAGATTAGTGTCTGAGATGGCCTTTGGAAGAAAGAACCGCACAGATTTAAATGGACCTGTCCAGTCAGTGCAAGCATTTGTCAGTTATCGTGAGCTCGACTTATAACTCAAGGAGCTCAACGACACGACGAACAATACCAAAGAAAGGAATTTGAATTTGATTTGATTGAATTATTGATTTACATTACAAACTATGGAACTAATGGCATAAAAATTAAAATTTCTACTGCATTTCTCTTTCTACTATTTTATGTAAAAACGATCCTATCTCAGTAACACCATGAGGAAATAGATTTCTTGAATAGTATTTACGATTATTTTTGTCATAGCATGAATCATAGCAACAATGTTTAAATAAAAACTAGATATCATTGCTGAGAAACTAAAGTTCTGATCTGATCAGTATGATCACATGTTTTTATCAGTTGCAAGATAAGGTATTGCTATGAATAGTTTTTGCTATGGTTATCAAGATTTTCAACTGTGACTTGTGTTAGCATGACAATTTCGCTATTTTAAAACAGGTGTGTGCATTGCAAGTAGGCACTACCTACTTGCCTACTTCATATGATCTAATTAAACTATCTTACTCACCTTAATAAGTAAGATGGGTGATGACCATAGATCGGAGTAGATAGATTGAATTGGGGTCATTGATCCGAAATGTATACATATAATATGGACGTTCACATATTTTTTATCGTTACCCAGTCACGATTTGACAAAACCCAACAACCAATCAGAGCAAAGGATCTTGGATGGTGCACTACCCGGTGGTACCTTCCTTTAAATGAATTGAGTAGTAATAATATACTACCAACATTAACAATATTTAATTGGCTCCGGAAATACCGGAATTACTTTCCGGGAAAATGACTTATCCATGTTATTCTTTCTGTGAACATTTATGATACAAGTACCAAAAATCAATCTACCTACTCCGATCACTGGTGATGACCAATATATTTTATTTACATATCAGTTATAAGGATAACTGATATTTAGTTATGCATTATGTGGCATTTAAATGCTTCAAACTAAATATACTAACTAGATATGTATTTACAAAAAAAAGAACCAAATTAAGAATAAAACTAAGTACCACACATACAAATATACAACAATGACAATAGGACACTTAAGCATCAAAGTACTCCTTTGCATCACTATCATCTGCGAATGTGTCCAGAAGACTGGCAACATATTTGAAGATAGTTAAATTGGAGCTTATGAGCAAGGCAAGTAGGCAGTACCTGCTAGCAATGTAATTTTGCAAAGATAGTAGAATGAAAATAGTAGTCCTATGAAGTCAAGTAAGACGAGTTTTGTTTAATAACCACCAAAGGCCACAAAAGGTGTCAATAAATGGCAATTGAATGTGGCTGAGATATGAATGCTAAAGAAATTAGTACATAAGAGGAAGTCTGAAAGCGTAGCCGTTGACAGAGTGTCGTAAACGGTTCTCTTGGTATAGGTAATTGGGTATGTGATGTGAAAGAATGAGGAAAGTTTTGAGTATGAATTTGGATGGTATAAGAGTAGAGGAAGACCAAAGAAATGATTGATGGACTGTGTGAAGGATGATATGGTTAGAAAGGAAGAGACTGCTGAATCAACAAGTAATACAGAAGTATGGAAAAGACATGCTGCGCCAACCCCAAATAAATTGGTATTAAGGTAGGAGACTGATGATAAAGATGATATTTTTTATCTGTGTGTAGACTGTGTGGTAAGGCTCTCTACAAAAAATTATAAGATGTAATTTTATAACAAAAGTAACTAAATAATTGAATTTCTTCACATTACTTCAAAGTTATAGAAGTTAAAAGTAATATGTAAGTAATATGAACATCTTACCTCCCATTTACCATCATATTTGGCAATATTTTCGTCAACACCCTGTTTCTTAGCTTCAGACTTAACCCATTTCTTCTTGAAAGCAGCCTCATCATCAAAGTTTTCCACAAAATATACCTTTTCAGGACTTATTGTTGGACTGTGGTACAGATTTTCTTCTTCCACTGTCTATAAACATAAATGAGGTTTTATTTGAAGATGACATAATGTTTTTGAAGTTCTAACACCGCAAAAGTCAAAAATAGCAACTTTACTGGAGATTGAAAAAACTGCATAATTATACCATACAATGGTACAATATGATTTTATAATTTCTGTTCACTTCAAATTAAATAGAGATGATGCCTGTTACTGTGATTCTTTAAATTCTATAGCAAACGGTATCAAAAATCAGAATTTGAAAACTGCCTAAAATGACTTACATGATGTCAGAACTTCAATGACGATAACATCAAGCCTGTAATAATTACAGCAAAGCGTAAGACAGGGATGAACCTATTTACTACACCCACACTTTACCAGCTATTTTAGTTCCATGTCCCGAGCCTTTGGCCATTGAATGGGCCTAAATCCAGACTTCCAACTGCAGTTCATTACATTCTATTGTCATAGAAGCCTGTCTTGGATATTTTTTACACCTTATAATGTAATCAAGTTATTACCATAGTAAAGGAAGACCTTGATGATACATTATACTATAAAAGACTTGTGTGTGCGATAAAATTTGAATTGACAGTGATAATTTCTTTTGTTATATCAAGGTTACTGAGACACTAAACCTACATTTCATTCATTATCTCTAGATAATAATGTAGGTCATAAACTCTCAGTCAGGCGTGTCTAACCTACTCTTTTTTTGTGATCATTGTAATTTATTCAGGTCATGTAACCTATAAAAACTAACCTCCACGGTAACTTCGCCGTCACCATCATCGTTGTCGGCTTGCACCACACCCGCGGCACTTACTAACACCAGAAAGGCGCCTAATAAGTATACTTTACGGCTAAATAAAGCCATCTGAAAAAATTCAATGTACACTGGTGACGAAACACCGAAACACGTCGGCTGACTCAAAAAGCGTCGCTAATAACAGAGAATGAATAAACTTTGGGCAGTATATACTCCGCCACGAGAAATGGACTTAATTTAATTAAAAATAAGCATGAATTTATGTAGCACTCGGACACGAGTGTTCGGTGCAGCCGGATAACGGAAATCCTCAATAAAGGGCGACCAAATGTTAACAACTTAAACTAAATAAAAAATACTTCGCCCCAGCCATTACCTTGAAATATATTTGATGCACTTATTGTTTTAAATGTCACAATTTATATGATGCACAGAAATCAAATAAATTCCCTATTGAGAGGAATTTGATTTTCCTGAAAATTTTCAGCCAATCAAAAACAAACAGTTGTCAAGGTAGCGATCGAGAATTTTCCGAAGCGTTCGGATTTATAAATTTAATGAAAAAAATAATATTTTTCTTATTGCTTTAATTTCAACCATCAAAATAAAATGACAGGGCATTTTAAACTTATATTAAATGTTTAAAATGCCCTGTCATTTTATTTTGAAGGGGACAAAAAAATATTTATGTTTTAAAATAGGATGAATATTTAGTTACCATTGCTTCAACGATTAAAAAAAACCAAACCGCCTTGCTCTAACCCGACCAAAATCAAAATGCTTCTCGTCAAATGTCACTTGGTTTGCTATCTCTGTCACTTTCGCAACAAATAGAAAAAATTAGGTGGATGCATGGGTGGATTATAGAAGTGAGCAACAGTATCTTTTAACATTAGTCGTGTCGTGTAATTAGCACTGGTTGGTTTTTTTTTGTCCGTTTGGTATAAGTTTAGTATTCTACTCTTTGTTATCTCCAACCCATCTGATTATACTCCACGGACTGATCGCAGATTGACCTATAAATAAAAAAATAATAATAATTTGTATGGACAAAAAAGGTCGGGGTTTGGTTCAGTGTTTGCTCAACAGATGGCGTACCTGTACCCTTCTCATCCATCAATCTCCTGCTGTTTGGGGGCTGTGCAGCGTGTCTTCTTCCATACTTCTCTATTTCTAGTCATCTCAGCAGTTACCTCCTTTGTAGGCATATCATCCTTCACACAGTCCATCCATCGTTTCTTTGGTCTTCCTCTACTCTTATACCCATCCACATTCATACTTAAAACTCTCCTCACGACATTTTCGTCATTCCTCCGTATCACATGCCCATACCACGACAACCGATTACCACACAACTTTTCAGTCACCGGCACCACTTTCAGACTTCCTCTTATGTACTCATTTAGTATTATATCCACTCTCGCAAGTTCGTAACACCACACATCTCCTCAGCATTCTCATCTCAGCCACATGCAAATGCCTTTCATTCATCCCTTTTGTGGCCCAACATTCTGATCCATACAAGACAGCAGGTCTAACCAGCATTGTTTTATAAATCTTCCCCTTAAGTTTAAGGGGAATGCGGGAGTCGCAGATTGTTCCCGTGACCTGCCGCCATTTCATTCATCCCGTGTTCATTCTGTGCTTTACCCTACGGTCTATTTCGCCATCGCTGTGTACCTGCACGAGTGAACCGAGATCCCGAAAGTCGGAGCAGATAGGAAGAAACGCGCCATCTAGCTCTATGACACCAGGACTTAGCGACCGCCAAAATCGCTGTACCCTTCTCATCCATAATGGAATTTAAATAATCCTGTAGAACATTTTCTGTAGATCAAGTATAAAATTTTAACTATAATTATCAATTTATTAGCACTGCCTTAAAAACATTATTTTGTGTAAGCGCAACTGCTGCAGCTGACAACACCGCCCGCAACTCCGAGACTAGGCAAGCTAACCGCCCACAGAGCGTCATATTGTATACTAGCCCTTCGCCTGCGACTTCGTCAGCAGAAATAGTGATGGTCGGCTAATTTGCATGATTTAAATATAATTTATAGCTTAAGTCACTTCCTGACAATTTAGCTTTCTAATGGTGAAATAATTTTTGAAATAGGTCCAGTAGTTTTTGAGTTTATTCGTTACAAACATACAAAAGTACAAATCTTTCCTCTATAAAATATTAGTTTTGATGTAACTGCTAGTGGACTTGGTATAAAGTTTTTTTTTTGTGGATTCACAGGTCAACTTAGGAGGTTGTCGTCTGCTTAACCGAACTATCTTGTGGGTGCCTTGAGTGTAAGACTTCCAGTCATGGCAGAAAAAAACTTAAAAACTAAGCGACTACTTGCTAAAGGCACCTCCTGTGGGGTAAGAGCCGGCATAATGCATCATTGGGGGAGGACAGCAAAGGGACAGGCTGGACCTGAATGATATCATTATTTAGGGGCTGATTTAAAACTACAGGCTCAGCATCGCGGGCTCGACGGCAAGGACGGAATGACGGCGGTTTGCGTCTGTATTTATTGATTGTGCCAGTTTCCCTACTGCTCTCCTGGAGGAAGGTGATAGCGGGAATGACCAGGGTATGCCTTGGTCGGCGAATGTTACAAATACGCGAGGGCTCATATTGGGCGGCCGACGCGATCAGAGTATTATGGTGCCTTATGGCAGAATCGAAGAAACGCTTCGCTTCGCGTGTCAGTTCAGAATGCCCAGTTCATGAAAAACTGGGCATTCTGAGGACTTAGTGTAGGGACATTACGGACATACAAGCGGCTCCCGAGACTTGTCTGCATCTTAGAGATATAGCGAGGCGTGGAATGTGCGATCACAACACAAGTGTAGATCATGATGGGACGGATCACCGCGGTATTGAGGCTCTTTACCGTTAATATGAAACTGAGCATATACGTAGCAAAGGCAGCTCGGTCACGAGCTGCTCTGATATGTGCGGCGAAGGACTGGTGGTGGTCGAGTATGACTGCTAGGTATTTGGATTGCTTCTCCCAAGGGATAGGCTTACCGTACATAGTGGTCGAGCTGGGGGAGGGGCGACTGACACGCGGTTGAGAGAATAGAACCGCTTGCTGAGGTTTGGAGGGTTTTAGCGATAGCGTTCTGATAGTGGCCAGTGCTGTAGATGGCCGTGTCGTCCGCAAACAGGGCTAACTGATTCATTTTTGTTTTGTGGAATTTCGCTAGTGAACGTGAAGATAAGTAGTGAGATGACGGAGCCCTGAGGGACTCCAGCTCGAATGGGGTGAGAGGGGGAGATAGCTTCCCCGATGCGATAGTGAAAGTTGCTATCCGACAGAACGTCTCGTAAGAGCACGAGACGGTTTGGCACTCCTAGTTCTCCGACGTATAATAAGCCGTTATGCCAGACTTTGTCTAAGACTTTCTTAAACCATATCTGAATCGGATAAGCCGTTTCTGAGATTAGCGTGCCCAAACGCACAGACAAACAGACCAACATTCTAACAATCATTGTTTTGGGTGCTATTTGCGTTGATAAAGGTCCCAATAATATTTTTTCTCATATATCTTCCATGTACAAACTGTGATCCGTTACATTTTTATTATATGTATTGAATATCTTCCATGTACAGACAGCGATCCGTTACATTTTATTTATATGTATTGATGACGATTACAATAAAAAGCCTTTTGTAATATGACTTACTACATTTTTAAAGTTTTCCATACTTGCATCACACTACTATTATAAATGCGAAAGTTTGGATGGATGTTTGTTACTCAATCACGTCAGAACGCCTGAACGGATCAGGATGATATTTGGCAAAGAGATAGATTATATATAGTCTGGAATAACACATAGGCTATATATTATCACGCTAATACAATGGTTGACTGGTAGAAAATGCCTATGGCATTAAGTCCGCCTCTGTACTTTGTGCTTGAAGTGTTAAATAAATAAATAAATAAATAATAACTTAAATGGACATAATGCAATATTGCTCACCCCCCGTGAGCAATATTGCATTATGTCCATTTTCATCAATTGTTTGACAACTGACAACTGTCATAACATGCTGCATGTTAGAAGCTATTTTAATCTAATTGTCACAGAAGTAAGTGGCCTGATGGGTTTAGCGACAGCCCTGTAAAGCAGTGTTTTTTTTTTTTTTTGTTTGAGCGATTGACTGCTGTGCTGCGGCGTGTCGCGGCTTCGATTCCCGCGCGAAACAAATTCTCAATGTCGTGAGTTTTATCTAATTTTGTGTTTATTTTAAACTTTTTATATTTTTTTTTTCGCTCGGTGTAAATTGGTAAATTTTTATTTGTTATTTTATGAGAGGGAAAGGGCTGTAATCCACCACGCGGTAGATGTCACATGTCTTTGAATTTTTGGTTCTAGGACATGCCGGTTTCCTCACGATGGCTCCATTACCATTTTTGAGAGCAGTGGTGATGAAATAAATTACACAAAGTAACACGCCTGCCTGGGTTTGAACCCACCACTGGACCACCGCTGCTCTCAGAGAAATACAGAACGGTATAAGAATAAATAAATAAATAGCGCCCAAGAAGGCGTTTGATGGGCACTTTGAAAAAAACGTTGTATAATGTTCCGGTTTTTAAACCATAGTCGCCTCAACGTCATTAAATTTTGTTTCGGACCTTTGCTACTATTACGCAAATTTTATTGTAACTACCCATAGTTATTACAGTGCCCAACATTTGCGTAATAGTAGCCCTAATGATTGTTGACATTACGGTCCCGCATGACGAGAACCTCGTGAAAGCCGAGAAAGATAAACAAATCAAGTATCTTGACTTAGCTCGCGAGGTTGTCGACATGTGGGATGTAGACTCAGCGATCATTGTGGGATCAGGTTCCCTATGGTTATTACAAATGTAGGTACACTAACAAACAAGTACATAACAGACCTAGTAGTGGCGGCAGCCAGTTGACATTGGCCTCGGTGTGCGCATCCAAGAACAGAATAACATCAGCCGTGGCCTCCTTCGCACCAGCTGAGCGAGCCGTCATCAGGCCACTGCGCTCCATAAGACGTACCACGCGAACTTTCGGCATGTTCTTCGCTAGATAGTCGTCTAACTTCTGTTTAAGGAAATCTGGAAATTGAAAAAAAATAAGAGGTTGAGGCGATATTCCCCGCAGGCCGCAAGGGTAGGGAACGTATAGTAAACCCACCTTTAGACAGTTACTTTTTTTTTTTTTTACCGATGGCAAATCATCAAATTTAATGACTTCTTCCGCTCTGGGCAGAGTGGAAGGGAGTGTCAGACTTGTACTGACTAAAACCCATCCGTGTTTCTTCCTTGCCCTTTGTGTTCCAGGGCCGCGGTATCTCTTTTGAACAGCCCGCATCCCTTAGACAGTTATATTTAAGTATTATAATATAAGATCCGGTTTTCACTAGCGGTTGAAAGCGGAGTGGTGACCAATCATAGGAGAAACGAAAGACGTGAAATGGGTTTCAACCAATGCAATTAGTTGATTCTCACACGTCACCTCTCCGCTAGTCTCGTCTGGAAAAACCCGTTGTCTGCCCTGAGAATCGAACCCAGGACGACACGTTCACGACTCGCGAGTTAACCACCAGAAAAATGAGTCAATCCAATAATTCCAAAAAAAAACACTCTATAAGTATTTTGATGAAGAATGCACTCCGCATCCATCCTCATCATCATCATCATAATATAAACCCGGAATCACTCACTACTGGGTATAAGCCTCCCCTTTTTTCTGCCACACATCCCGGTTCTGTGCGTTGGAGTGCATCCTGGCGATACTTCAAAACTGGTATCTAAACGAATATAGGGGCACAGTCAAAGTCGCGAATTATTGGTCATGGGTGTCATTTCCCGAGTTGCCAATTTTGAAGGTATTTATTGGCTAAATAGATTTTTAACCTCAGTTGCCTCGGAAAAAATGCTGAAACAGAACTTGGATTCGCGTTGGGCGGGAGAGACCTCTTTTCAACGCCTGATTTACCCTACAAGAGCGAGTTTGATGAACTTTAAAACATAGGTACTTATTAAGCATATAACCACAGATCGTAGAGACAACAGCTTCTATGATCTGTGCATATAACCAATATTATGTTGCACGTTATTTTATAATGAAACTAGCTGTTGCCGGCGAGTTCGTCCGCGTGGCTACCTCCCTGCCAAATTTCAAGTTTGTACAGACGCCAGCAGGTCAAGCTACCCGAAACTGTCAGATTTTCCCAATCAACCTTGAACCTAAAGTTTTGACATTAAAGTCGAAAATCTATTAAAGAAATCTGACAGATTGTAGTAGCTTGATGTGCTGGCGTCTGTACATGAAATTTGTACACAAAAATTGCGAGAATTTGACGCCCTTAATCTGGCCTTGTCGCAAGTGGACGTCTACTAACTATAAACTACCTCCCTCCCAAACGCCTTTACACGTCAAGCGGTTTTCGATATTTCGCGATGAAGTACTCTGTGGTGATGACTGAGTGAGTGACCTTTCGCTTTTATATATTTAGATCAGGGCCGAAGGCACCTAAGAAGCCGATTCCTGCCGGCAACAAGGAACAAAGCACTCTACTTAGTGTCTAGGTCTTCACTCGCGGCTCTGGAGTCCAAACACCCCGCCCCAGCGGATGGCCTTTCCTTTCCCGACCCTCCTGATTCGGACTTGCATTCCCTCACCATTACAGGTCGAGAGTTGGTCATAGCCGTTTGCTCCTTCCGGAGTGGCTCCGCAGGTGGCCTCGACGGCCTAAGTCCTCAGCATCTAAAGGACTTAATATGTTCAGGCGCCGGGGAGGCTGGTGAGTTGCTCTTGAAGGAGCTTACGGCTCTTATTAACCTTATGCTCTCCGGCAAGGTAAACGAGTCCGTCATCGACGTTCTGTACGGGGCCAATCTATGTGCCCTGCGCAAAAAGGATGGCGGAATTCGTCCCATTGCCGTGGGAACTACCTACCGTCGTATGGCAGCCAAGATTTGCTGTAAATTTTATGGTGAGGCTGTTTCGAAAAAATTTCAGCCCCTGCAGCTTGGATACGGCTCTAAAGGGGGCTGCGAGGCTGCCGTACACGCTTTGTCGACCTACCTAAATTCTGGCAAAGGTGAGGTCATCCTGAAGGTTGACATAAAGAACGCCTTCAATTCAGTGAATAGGGACACCTTGTTAACAGAAACTAAAAAAGAATTACCCCAAATTTATAGTTTTCTTTGGCAATGTTACAGATACCCATCTAAATTACTGTATCGGGACAACCTTTTGGAATCTGCTGTTGGCTGTCAACAAGGTGACCCCCTCGGGCCAGTGATTTTTAGTTTAGCTATTCACCCAATTGTTCGACAGCTAAATTCCAAATTTAACGTTTGGTATCTAGATGATGGAACCTTGGGGGGCGATGTAGATTCTGTTTTAAAAGATCTAAATTTCCTAAAAAATGAACTTCATTCCATTGGCCTCGACCTCAACCTTTCAAAATGTGAAATTTATGTAGCGGACAGTACCGACAGACAACAGACTCTATCAAAATTTAACGCCATAGCCCCCGGCATCAAAATTACAGAAAAAAGCTCTCTTCGTCTCCTTGGGTCTCCCATCTTTGAAAATTCTTTTCCCGATTTTATCGAGGAAAAAATTCAAAATTTCAATGATGTTTCGGAAAGATTGCTCGAAATTAACATACATTCGGCCATCACAATAATTCGTTACTGCTGTTTCAGTCCAAAATTGACGTATTTCCTTCGTGCTTCCCCTTTATGGAAGCACACTCCCCTTTTGGACAAAATGGATGAAATTATCAGACATACTCTATGTCTGATAATTTCATCCATTTTGTCCAAAAGGGGAGTGTGCTTCCATAAAGGGGAAGCACGAAGGAAATACGTCAATTTTGGACTGAAACAGCAGTAACGAATTATTGTGTGGAACGTCAATTTTAAATGTGGCTTTGGACGACCGAGCTTGGGCACAAGCTACTCTTCCTATTCGCATGGGAGGACTCGGCGTCCGCAAAATTTCCAGTATTAGTTTACCGGCTTTTATATCCTCGGTCCACGGCACTAAGAAATTAATCAGGAATATCCTGTCTTCCACACTGATTGATTTTGATGTGCCGTGCATGCCCGAGGCTATCGATGCTTGGAAACTCGCTTGCCCGAATACTGAAGAACCCGACCATCCATTTTCCCAGAGACGGTGGGACGAGCCGCTCTGCAGAGTAGTTCAGAGCAATCTGCTGAACACATCTGCTACTACTGCTGAGCGTGCGCGCCTGCGGGCTGTGGGTGAGTGGGAGTCGGGTCTTTGGCTTCACGCACTACCGTCGTCGAGCATAGGCACATTGTTCGACGACACAACCTTCCGCCTCGCTGTTTCTTTACGCCTTGGTGCCGCTTGCTGTTCTCCTCATCGCTGTCACTGCGGTGAAGCTGTCAGCAACCTCGGTCACCACGGCCTGTCATGCAGCCGAAGTGCGGGCCGTTTTGCACGGCACGCAAATATAAACGACATTATCCGACGAGCTCTTGTCACCGTCGGCGTCCCAGCTGTTTTAGAACCCAATGGCTTGGCACGCGACGATGGCAAGAGACCGGACGGCATGTCTTTGTTTCCTTGGAAGATGGGTAGGCCTTTAGTGTGGGACGCAACATGCGTCGATACTCTTGCGCCATCCCATCTTCCAAGCTCATCGTGCTGTGCTGGTGCTGCCGCTGCGGCTGCAGAGAACCTCAAGCGGCGTAAATATAGAAACCTGTGTGGTAACTATATTTTCGAGCCGTTTGGGGTTGAAACTCTAGGGCCGTGGGGTCCGAGTGCTCATAGCCTATTTAAGGAAATTTCGAAACGCCTAGTTGACGCTTCCCGTGACCCAAGGGCTGGCTTTTACTTTGGCCAGAGGCTAAGTGTTGCCATACAACGTGGCAACGCCGCCAGTCTCTTGGGCACATTACCATCTGACAGCGTTGAGGAGGAGTTTTTCGATGCCCTTTTATAGTTTGTTGTTAGTTTATCTATTTTAGTTTAATAGTTTTTAATTAACAAACAAATTATATCTATTGACGCCAATTTAGATAAAAACCCAAAAAATTGCCAGTCATCAACCTTGTATCTTCATTAGACCTAAGTTATTCCTATGGAATGAAAACTTGATTAATATTGATAGGCTTAAACTCGGTGCGTCTAGTACCGAGCTATTATTCCAATATCTATCGAGCTTCATAATGATACCCTAATCTCTCATCTGCCTTTAATCACCGATTAAGACAATTTTAATTAACCGTAACTCGATTGATATACTAGAAGTTTAAAAATTAAATAATCTAACTCCATCATCAGGTTGCCTAGATCATTCCATAGTTATTGTATCATCATTGAGTTACACACAATTACGAATTTGTTAGGTAAATACAGGGTATAAACAGACTCTTCACGAAGCCGTCAACCAAGCATTATGTACATCAAACTAAGTAACTTTACATTAGCCCATTACTCTACACACGTTGTAGCTTAGCAAAGTTTGTATTTGTATGTTATTTTATACAAATTTTTAATCAATAAATTAAAAAAAAAGTTGGAAATAACTGCATTAATACTTTAGTAAAAAAAAACATTGTAAACCTGCGCGAATATTTCGACAGGTTGACAATTTTTTTGGACTGGGCCCTTAATCCAGGCTACTGCATCACATCCCTTCTGTTCAATGACAACTTAGTAACTACAATAACTGCACACATAAAAAAATAAGTGCATTCAACCATAAAGTACAGGTAATAATGTAATAATTCCTCAATATCCTATAGCAATACAAAACATGATAGACATTCCAACCTACGTACCTACAGCCGAAGTAAAAGCATTAATTAGCATATACACAATAGGCGCAAATAATGATACAACCCAATTAAAAAAGTGCATGTCTATCATTGAAGTACCAGCTGTACCTACATGTAAACATGCACCTGAAAGTCGTCAGTGTGAAACTATTATCTAGCTGCTTGTTTAATAAAATGTAGGTACTCGTTTATCTTTTATTTCAGCAACTAATAGGTAAAGAAAATGGGGCCCTCCAAAACTGATAAAAAAAAAACATTTTTACGGCCGTGGTTAGAGGACACCAGACAAATTCAAAGTTGTGGTCCAATTTCAAAAGTGAGATGACTTAATTTTAAATCTATTGTGGACGGCAGTACCACATGGAAACCTTCCCAATCAATTGTGGTTACATTTAATGGGCAGATATTTCCCAAAAGAATTTTCATGTGTTACAATGCATTACCTGTCGATTTGTACATTTTCCCTACAGTACAGTGTTTCAACTGCTGCCGTTTTGGTCATACAAAACCTCAGTGTAGGTCGAAACCTAAATGTTATAAATGTGGCCAAGGACACACTGGAGAGTGGAGATAGCTGTGAAACTGATCAAGAAAACGAATCTTGCTGTCTTTGCTCTGGATACCACTATGCAACAAATAAGTCTTGCCCAGAATTTTCTAGGCAAAAATTAATTAAAACATATATGGCGCAAAGCTCTGTGTCATATGCTGAAGCAGCAAAAGTCCACTCAAAATCCTATGCAGACTCACTCTTATCTCCACCATCCAAAAACTTTACTGATACTCCTTCAATCTCTTTACCTAATAGAATGTCTGCTTCAACAAGTTATAAAAAGACTGTCTTCTTCAAACCACGCTCTCCTCCCAAATCTGTACCAGGCTATAATAAAGAAGCTCACAATGCTATTATTAAAGATGTTAACATTCCCCAACCATCAAATGGTTGTGCTATCTCTAATATTGAAGGTAAATACACTAATTTCTCCATAAATCATTTTCTTTCTGCATTACAGTCTTCTTTCTCAGTTCAACATTTCACCGTCCAACGTTGCCCCATCTTTCAATGTACATCAATCCATCCGTAATGGACAACACATCCAAAATAATCCAATGGAACTGCCGCAGTCTTATAAACAAAAAGAGTGATGTTATATATTTGTTAAACAAATATGAGCCTATTGTCTTTGCTTTAGCAGAGACTTGGCTAAAATCTTACTTCATTTTTAAAATCAATGGTTATTTAACCATTAGAGAGGATAGATCTGATGGGTATGGTGGAGTAGCTATACTTATCAAGAATTCTATCCCATTTTCTATCATTACGTTACCACCTCATAGTGAGGAAATTTCAATTGTAGCTATTAAGGTGCACCAAACTTGTTTTGTTTCTATTTACATTCCTCATCCTTCTTCTTCTATTCTCCAAGAGATGAATAATCTCTTTTCATTTCTTCCAAAGCCTTTCTTAATATTGGGGTACTTTAATTGTCATCACCAATCATGGGGTTGTTCTGTTTCTAATTGTCATGGTGAGGAATTACTAGATATAATAGACTCACATAACTTATGCATTTTGAACTCAGGAGCTGACTCGCCGTTCAGATCCCACCCAAAACCAAAGTGCAATTGACCTTTCTATCTGTTCTCCAAACTTAGCCTCTTCATTACCTTGGCATACTCTAACCTCTACTCATGGTAGTGATCATTTCCCAATAGTTATTTCTTACCCTCTCTCCAAATCAAAGGCATCATCAAGGAGATCTAATTTAAAACATAAATTACCTAGTCAAATTAATAATGACTGGGACAAATTTAGAAGCATTGTTGACAGTAAGCTAAGCTCTTTGCCTGTAATTTCTGATGGCAATGAAAACAGTTGTACTGAAGCTTTAGCACTTTTGTTAATCGAAACTGCAGATGTAGTTTTTCCAGTAAAAAATAACAATATTAGTACAATTCCCTCGCCTCCATGGTGGGATTCTGAGTGTACAGGATTAGTAAACAAACGTAAAGAGGCGGAATACAATCAACAACCTCGGTCACAGCCAAATATAAACGACATCATCTGACGAGCTCTTGTCACCGTCGGCGTCCCAGCTGTTTTAGAACCCAATGGCTTGGCATGGCACGTGACGATGGCAAGAGACCGGACGGCATGTCTTTGTTTCCTTGGAAGATGGGTAGGCCTTTAGTGTGGGACGCAACATGCCTCGATACTCTTGCGCCATCCCATCTTCCAAGCTCATCGTGCTGTGCTGGTGCTGCCGCTGCGGCTGCAGAGAACCTCAAGCGGCGTAAATATAGAAACCTTTGTGGTAACTATATTTTCGAGCCGTTTGGGGTCGAAACTCTAGGGCCGTGGGGTCCGAGTGCTCATAGCCTATTTAAGGAAATTTCGAAACGCCTAGTTGACGCTTCCCGTGACCCAAGGGCTGGCTTTTACTTTGGCCAGAGGCAAGTGTTGCCACACAACGTGGCAACGCCGTCAGTCTCTTGGGCACATTACCAGCTGACAGCGTTGAGGAGGAGTTTTTCAATGCCCTTTTGCCTTTTATAGTTTGTTGTTAGTTTATTTATTTTAGTTTAATAGTT
This sequence comes from Lycophotia porphyrea, assembly GCA_950005105.1. Lineage (NCBI taxonomy): Eukaryota > Metazoa > Arthropoda > Insecta > Lepidoptera > Noctuidae > Lycophotia > Lycophotia porphyrea. The sequence continues at coordinate 3,852,830 of OX465392.1, forward strand.
TTTAATTATTAATGTATATAGTTAGTTTAACCTAATAAATTTAATATCACATTATAACCTTGATATGTCTGATATTAATTTTGAAACTGTTACTAACTTAATTAATGAAACTTATAAACTTTTTAAGAAGAAAAAATTTGAATCTTGGCGTAACTTCTGTTCATCAATTTCACCGAACACTTACCCAACGATTGTCTGGCGTAATATCCGTAGATTTAGATCCATTTATAAGAACCCTTCCCCTATACTTCCTTCTTCTCATAGCTAACGAGGTCCTGGCATTTATCAAACATGCCATTGATTACATGGACGAAGTCAGCATCTTGCAGATCTGCAAGTCCAGTTTCAAGGAGGAGGAGGTCAGCAGTGCCAAGCTGCTGCTGTTCCAGTCGCTCGGCAAAGTCGAGCAGATGCAGTCCCGCCGGAGGGATGGTGGCCAGAAGTGTGTGCAGGACATCATCACGTTGATGAAGAGCACCGACCCGGACGACGTGCCCGCTTTTGTGGCGAAGGAGCTTCATAAGCTGCCCCCAGTCACGTTTGACCACGTCGACGTCACCAGATTGCTAAAGGACATCACAACTCTCAAGGCAAGCCTGGCCGAGGTACAGTCCAAGTTGGAGGTGTCCAATAACACCATTGGTGAGCTACGTGCCGAAGTGGATTTGTTACGCAACGCCATTATGGTAAATAGGTCGCCTGATGCCTTCATCGTGAGCACATGTCGCGGAGTGAGAAACGCTAGCGTTAGCTGTTTTGAGTCGCCGAGCTACAGTGCGTCACCCGCTGCTGATACTGCACGCGTTGCACCTTGCGCCGCCGCCGTCGCTGACTCGATGCCGGTCGAGGTAGTGACTCGTGTGGGTACGTTGACCCCTAAACGTGCCTACGCTGCTATCGTCGCTACGAACAAACCTGTGTTGCAGACCAAGAAAGGGGATAAGAAGAGCTGCTGTGAACCTGCCAACAGGGGTACGAAACAGCAAGGCCCAGCTACGGGCACGTGTGACAAGGAGGGCTTCGTGATGGTGGAGAGGAAGAAGAGGAAGAAGCCCCCTAGTCGGAACCAGTGCGGGACCGCGCTGGCAGGACCCAATGTGCTGCGTCCGGCAATTCCAACGACGCTGCTTTATGTGTCCCGGCTACATCACACCACGAAGGTTGAGGAGATCATGGAGTATGTCCGAGCGAAGACCAGCTGGAACTTGAGGGTTGAGAAGTTCGAGTCGCGCCACAAAACGAATTTCAAGTCGTTCGTGGTGCGAGTTCCGACTCAATATATTGAGACCTGCCTCAAGGAAGAGTTTTGGCCGAAGGGTGTCATGTATCGGCGTTTCCGCGGAAGGTTACGCGACACCACGCAGTGCAACACGACATCGTCACTTCGTGTACAATAGTTTATATTTTCTGGTTTTTATAATTATGTATGATAGTCTGTAAGGTATTTATGTTATGGGTCTTTGTTACCTGAATTAAATGATATATTATTATATTATTTCCTTTATTTATTTATATACATTTTTTTTACATTTTCAAATATTTAAATATAAAACGTCATAAAAAAACATTTAAAAATATAACATTTATAATAATAATAATATTGATGATGATGATGATGATGATTGCGGTGCAGCTACAAAATGTATCCAGTGCTCCGCCGCGATCCGACCGCGATGGTGAAGTGGACGATGACGAAGTTATATCCGTGAGTACCCAGTGCAACACACAATTGAGGAGCGCTTTGGAGGGTGCATTCCGGGAGTACCGTTCCACACCGCCTGAACTTAGACCACGTCTACCTCGTTTGCCTATGCACAAGAAAAACAAGGCGCTGGTGTGTGCTCTAGATTCGCAGCTGTCGAACAGCTTTGACAGCAGCAAAGACCTCGCCGATACCCACTCAATATTGTACTGTGGAGCTGTAGCGGCATGTCGTGTAGCTCATGTCAAGTTTCCAAACAACGACAGAGCTACACGACCAAAATTAGCTGTTCCAGCTTGGCAGTGCAGGGTTGAACGGCGTATCGGTGAGGCTAGAGCACTCATCGGCAAGTTAATCTGCTTCAGGGAGGGCAATACTCGCCCTTGAGTGATGCGCTTTGTGAGGCGGGCGTTCTCGGGAACCGATGTTAGTTATCGAGATTACTTGACCCGCATCACAGAGCGTATCGACTTCCTGAAGCAGAAGATCTGTGCGTGGGCAAGCCGTATTCGTCGGTACAAGAGGCGAGTGGAGCGATACACTCTGAATCGCACATTCCAAAGCGATGAAAGGTGGGTATATAGGGCTTGGGAACGACCGGACCAAGGTGTAACTGACACGCGCCTGCCGGATGATGATGCCATGTGTTCATTCTGGCGCAGCATTTGGTCGGTGCCTGTCAGTCACACTGAGGGCGATTGGACCCGGGTGGTTGAAGAAGCGTGTGATCCAATACCAGAAATGGGGGCAATCATCATCAGCCCCCAAGACGTAGCTCGTGCAGTCCGTCCGTTGCCTAACTGGAAATCTCCTGGGCCGGACAGACTGCACAACTTCTGGATCAAGTGGTTCCAAAGATCGCACGCTTGCTTGGCGTCCCAGTTTCAATCAGCCTTAGAGTCAGGGTCGCTGCCCCAGTTCTTGACGACAGGAATTACCCACCTGCTCCATAAATCAGGTAGTACTACGGAGCCCAAAAATTATAGACCAATCACTTGTCTACCGACGGTCTATAAAGTTCTTACATCCATTTTGAGAGCTAAAATCAACCAACATATTGAGACTAATTCTATCATGTCTGCCTCTCGGAATGGATGTAGGAACGGGTCCCGTGGTACTAAGGAGCTGCTCCTCATTGATATGGCCATTAGCCAACAGGTTCGCCGCTCCCGAAGGGATCTGTCTACATGTTGGATAGATTATAAGAAGGCCTATGATTCTGTGCCTCATACATGGCTCATGAGGGTGCTGGAGTTGTACAAAGTTGATGCAACTCTGCGTACCTTCCTGATGTCATGTATGGGCCACTGGAGAACGGTCCTTCGCTATCCAGGATGTCGACAGATCCAGAGGAACAGCGAACCGATAAGGATCGAGCGCGGTATATTCCAGGGCGATAGTCTGAGTCCATTGTGGTTTTGTCTAGCCTTGAACCCACTCAGCACACTGCTGGAGGGTTCAGGTCTAGGCTATCGGTTGAGGAGAGATGGTCAGGTCGTATCTCACCTTCTTTACATGGATGATCTGAAACTCTTTGCCCCCAACAACTTGCAACTGATGGAGCTACTGAAGGTAACAGAAACTTTCAGTAGCGCCATCAGGATGGAATTTGGTGTGGACAAATGTGCAGTTATGCATGTAAAGCGAGGGGAGATTATGGAATCCGTGGGAATTCAACTCTCGGAATCTATACACCTTAGATCCCTCTCCTCAACAGAAACATACAAGTATTTGGGTATGTCGGAAGCATTAGGCATCAACACTACCGACATGAAACAATCGTTGAAGGAGCGCTTCTTTGCCCGCCTGAAAAAAGTATTAAATAGTCTTTTATCAGGCGGAAATAAGGTGCGCGCCTTCAACAGTTGGGTCATGCCGGTTTTGATGTATTCTTTCGGCATACTCAAATGGACTCAGACGGAACTTGATGCCTTGGATAGGAGGGTCCGCGTACTGCTGACCGCAAATCGGATGCATCACCCACGGTCGTCGGTGATGAGACTGTATATCCCACGGAAATGCGGAGGTCGTGGCTTCTTAAATGCTAAGACCCTGCATAACCGTGAGGTATACAGTCTCAGGGAATACTTCCTAGAAGCCGACGTGGGTATGCACCGAGAAGTGGTTTCAGTGGACAAGGGCCTCACCCCGCTCTCCCTGGCTAACGAGAGCTGGCGCAAACCTAGAGTATTAGATACTAATGACCGCAAGGAGGTATGGCAGGGCAAGGAGCTTCACGGACGCTTTTACCGGGCCCTACATGGGCCCGATGTAGACTTCTTAGCGTCCGTATCTTGGCTGCGCTTCGGTGACCTCTTCGGGGAAACCGAAGGTTTTGTCTGTGCAATAATGGACGAAGTTATGATGACGAATAACTATCGGAAATACATTGTGAAGGATGGCACGGTTGACATATGTCGGGCATGCCACCGGCCGGGAGAATCGATCCGACACATTATTTCTGGGTGTTCTAGTCTAGCTAACGGAGAATACTTGCATAGACACAACCTCGTTGCCAGGATTATCCACCAGCAACTTGCTTTGAAGTATAGCCTTGTGGAATCAGAAGTGCCATACTATAAGTATGCGCCCGACCCAGTTCTCGATAATGGTAATATCACGTTGTATTGGGATCGACCTATCACCACTGACAGGACTATTGTTGCCAATAAGCCTGACATTGTGGTGATAGATCGATTGGAGCGCCGCGCAATGATTGTTGATATAACAGTCCCGCATGACGAGAACCTCGTGAAAGCAGAAAAAGATAAGCAGTTCAAGTATCAAGATCTGGCTCGCGAGGTTGTCGACATGTGGGATGTGAGTACAGCAGTTATTGTGCCGATAGTCGTGTCAGCCAATGGATTAATAGCTAGTAGCCTCGACCAACATCTAAGGAGGCTCTCGCTTGGCAGCTGGATCAAGGGCTTGATTCAGAAAGCAGTACTTCTGGACACGGCGCGTATTGTCAGGAGGTTCCTCTCTCAACAGCCCTGACCACCGGTAGCTCGGACCATGTTCCCAATGCTGGTGGGCTACTATTTAAGGGCTTGATTCAGAAAGCAGTACTTCTGGACCGGCGCGTATTGTCAGGAGGTTCCTCTCTCAACAGCCCTGACCACCGGTAGCTCGGACCATGTTCCCAATGCTGGTGGGCTACTATTTTTTATATTTTTAAATGTTTTTTTAAAAGTTGTTTTTTATTTAAATATTTAAAAATGAAAAGAATATGTATATAAATAAATAAAGGAATAATAATATATATATATTTAAATATATATATATATATATATTATTATTCCGTTTATTCATTTATATATACACATGTTTTAACATTTTTAAATATTTCTTAAAAAAATCCATATAAAAAACATTTAAAAATATGAAAAAATAGCGGTCCGCCGGTGTCGGGAACAGGGTCTAAGCTACCGGTGGTTAGGGCTCCAGAGACAGGAACCTCCTCACAATGCGAGCCGTATCGAGGAGTACTGCCTTCTGAATCAGGCCCTTGATCCAACCGCCTAAGGAGAGCTTCGAAAGATGGTCGTCGAGGCTCTTAGCCATAAGGCCATTGGCCGTTACGACAATCGGCACAATGACAGCCGAGTTCACATTCCACATGTCGACAACCTCGTGTGCCAAGTCGAGATATTTTATTTGTTTCTCTTTCTCAGCTTTCACGAGGTTCTCGTCATGCGGGATGGTGACATCGATTATAATAATTCAATTATTTATTGAAGTAACAAAACTCATGTGTTAGTAACAATCTGACTTATTCCTATGCTAGTAAACTAAATTAAAACATAGATAAAGACAAGATAAAGAAAGGAAAGTAACATACAATATACAAGACAGCGATATTAACCTGCAGGTCCAGCAGAAATTTTGCAGCATCGGTTAACGATCGCACAATCCAGCCGGCCCGCGATCATGTTTAGGATGCTGTTGGTGCTGCCCCGTACCCTGCGTACCAGGGATGCGCATCTCTTACGCATTACTGTATAAAAGCAATCCACGCGGGCTTCTGCAAACATCCCTGAAGCACTACAGAAACGCGGCAACCCCATCAGCACCCTAAACGCGTTGTTGTATTGGACTCGAAGGGCGCTGTACGCCTTTAGTGTAAAATGAGCCCACAGGCTACACGTGTAGAATGAAGTACAATATGCACGGAACAACGCGACTTTGACTTCACTCGAACAGCGTGCGAACCTGCGAGCTATCATGTTAGCACGTACAGACAGCGCCCTTCGCTCCCGTTCGATGTCATTATCATCCCTAAGGTCAGCAGTCAGAATGTGTCCTAGATATTTAAATTTGTTTACTCTCTGTAGAGGAACATCGTTCAGTTTGATGATAGGCATCTCAATAGGCACACAACTGCTGCCGGCCTCAAAGACCATAACTTCACTCTTTTTCACATTGTACACAAGTCCATGTTGTAATGCATACCTTTCACAAATCCCCAACAACTTGCTGAGACCACAGGGTGACGCACTCAGCAACACCATGTCGTCCGCATAGCTAATATTATTTAAGCACACTCCATCTACATAGCAGCCCACCCTGGTGCTGCTGAGCTCCTCAATCAGCTCCTTCACATACAGGTTGAAGAGCGTGGGTGATGTCAACCCTCCTTGTCTCACCCCGCACTCCAACCCATAAGCGTCAGATTATCATTACATATATATATTATTATTATACCTGATTCTCTAGCCAGCGAATTTTTGGATAATTTAGCGCCGCCTTGGGTTCCTGAGGCTATTAACCTTAACCTGTCCTTACCAATACTGTCAATAACCAACGGATCCCATAACCAAGACACCCATACGACTCTAGACGGCCCATTCACTCTTACTGAATTAAAGGGTGTTATTCATAAAACTAAGGATTCTGCACCAGGCAGTGATGGCATCCCATATTCCTTTTTTGCTAATTTACATGAAGATGTCCTCAGTTATTATTTACATCTTATCAATTCTATTATGATCACTGGAAACATCCCTGTCGAATGGAAACGTCAAATGGTGTTGCCATTCCTTAAACCAAACAGACTACCATCTGACGCTTCTTCATACCGTCCCATAGGTTTGTCATCAGTCTGATGAAATTAGCTGAACACTTAATTAAAAATCGTCTAGAATGGTTTGTTGAAACTAAGGGTCTTTTGGCAGAATCTCAATATGACTTTAGAAAAGGTAGAAGTACCAGTGACTGTTTAAGCATCTTAACATCGGATATTCGGATTTCATTTTCTAATTATCAATCCATGGTCGCGGTTTTCCTCGACATTAATTCAGCTTATGATAATGTTGTATTATCAGTTTTACATAATAAATTAAGAGCCTTACGGGTTCCATTGAATTTGTCGAATTTTATTATTAATATTCTGACTGAATGCTCTATTAGTATGTTAATTGGAGATCAAGAGGTATCTCACCTTGTGTGGAAAGGCCTCCGACAGGGTTCTGTGCTCAGTCCCCTTCTATATAATATTTACACTTTTGATTTAGTCTCATACTTATCTGACCATGTTAGGGTTCTTCAATATGCCGATGATTTATTATTATATTCTACAAGCTAGTCGATTGAGCAAGCTAGCTGTTCTATAAATTCTGCTTTATCTGCTTTGGATTTATGGTTACATTTAAACGGTTTGGAGTTATCAACATCTAAAAGCGCGGCTGTTTTATTCACCCGGAAGAGAAACATTCCCGGAGTAAATCTTTACTATAAAGATACACCTATTCCAGTCAAAGAAAATTTCAGAAATTTGGGTGTAATTTTAGATTCTAAATTAAGCAGTGTTCCCCATTGCGATATTATTGTTAATAATGCGAAAACCGTTTAAACATGCTTAGATGCCTGTCAGGTGTGTGGTGGGGCGCACATCCTTTTTCTTTAAAATTAATTTACAATGCTATAATCAGAAGCACATTAGATTATGGATTATTTGTTCTAGAACCGGGTACTTCCTCCGGAGACTTCTGTTTTTACAGGAGAATGTTTTGGCATTTTAAAAACCATTGAATACAGTCGGATATTTAAGCTCAAAAAAGTTATAATTTTTTCAGACTCGTCGAAAGGGTCGTTATTTTTCTTTGATCCACCCCGATGTTTCGGAAAAACCGTGGTTTGGCAGGGCTAAGTTTGGCAAGATGGAGACCTCCGTCATCGTACGGATGAGACTCGGTCACGTTTGTTCTCCAGCTCATCTTGCCAAACTTAATATATAAATATATATAATAACTTAATATATATATATAAATAATCCCAGTTGTTCGTGTGGCACAGATGTGGGCGACTTGAACCACATTCTTTTCTCCTGTCCTCTATATGACCATTCTTCCATTCTCAGTAACCTATTATCTCTCCGTATTCCTTTTCCTACTTCACAACTTTCTTTATTGTGTACAAATTTCATTTAATATTGCATTAACTATATACATTGATAATTAAAAACTATTAAACTAAAATAGATAAACTAACAACAAACTATAAAAGGGCATCGAAAAACTCCTCCTCAACGCTGTCAGATGGTAATGTGCCCAAGAGACTGGCGGCGTTGCCACGTTGTATGGCAACACTTAGCCTCTGGCCAAAGTAAAAGCCAGCCCTTGGGTCACGGGAAGCGTCAACTAGGCGTTTCGAAATTTCCTTAAATAGGCTATGAGCACTCGGACCCCACGGCCCTAGAGTTTCAACCCCAAACAGCTCGAAAATATAGTTACCACACAGGTTTCTATATTTACGCCGCTTGAGGTTCTCTGCAGCCGCAGCGGCAGCACCAGCACAGCACGATGAGCTTGGAAGATGGGATGGCGCAAGAGTATCGAGGCATGTTGCGTCCCACACTAAAGGCCTACCCATCTTCCAAGGAAACAAAGACATGCCGTCCGGTCTCTTGCCATCGTCGCGTGCCAAGCCGTTGGGTTCTAAAACAGCTGGGACGCCGACGGTGACAAGAGCTCGTCGGATAATGTCGTTTATATTTGCGTGCCGTGCAAAACGGCCCGCACTTCGGCTGCATGACAGGCCGTGGTGACCGAGGTTGTTGACAGCTTCACCGCAGTGACAGCGATGAGGAGAACAGCAAGCGGCACCAAGGCGTAAAGAAACAGCGAGGCGGAAGGTTGTGTCGTCGAACAATGTGCCTATGCTCGACGACGGTAGTGCGTGAAGCCAAAGACCCGACTCCCACTCACCCACAGCCCGCAGGCGCGCACGCTCAGCAGTAGTAGCAGATGTGTTCAGCAGATTGCTCTGAACTACTCTGCAGAGCGGCTCGTCCCACCGTCTCTGGGAAAATGGATGGTCGGGTTCTTCAGTATTCGGGCAAGCGAGTTTCCAAGCATCGATAGCCTCGGGCATGCACGGCACATCAAAATCAATCAGTGTGGAAGACAGGATATTCCTGATTAATTTCTTAGTGCCATGGACCGAGGATATAAAAGCCGGTAAACTAATACTGGAAATTTTGCGGACGCCGAGTCCTCCCATGCGAATAGGAAGAGTAGCTTGTGCCCAAGCTCGGTCGTCCAAAGCCACATTTAAAATTGACGTTAGAGTATGTCTGATAATTTCATCCATTTTGTCCAAAAGGGGAGTGTGCTTCCATAAAGGGGAAGCACGAAGGAAATACGTTAATTTTGGACTGAAACAGCAGTAACGAATTATTGTGATGGCCGAATGTATGTTAATTTCGAGCAATCTTTCCGAAACATCATTGAAATTTTGATTTTTTTCCTCGATAAAATCGGGAAAAGAATTTTCAAAGATGGGAGACCCAAGGAGACGAAGAGAGCTTTTTTCTGTAATTTTGATGCCGGGGGCTATGGCGTTAAATTTTGATAGAGTCTGTTGTCTGTCGGTACTGTCCGCTACATAAATTTCACATTTTGAAAGGTTGAGGTCGAGGCCAATGGAATGAAGTTCATTTTTTAGGAAATTTAGATCTTTTAAAACAGAATCTACATCGCCCCCCAAGGTTCCATCATCTAGATACCAAACGTTAAATTTGGAATTTAGCTGTCGAACAATTGGGTGAATAGCTAAACTAAAAATCACTGGCCCGAGGGGGTCACCTTGTTGACAGCCAACAGCAGATTCCAAAAGGTTGTCCCGATACAGTAATTTAGATGGGTATCTGTAACATTGCCAAAGAAAACTATAAATTTGGGGTAATTCTTTTTTAGTTTCTGTTAACAAGGTGTCCCTATTCACTGAATTGAAGGCGTTCTTTATGTCAACCTTCAGGATGACCTCACCTTTGCCAGAATTTAGGTAGGTCGACAAAGCGTGTACGGCAGCCTCGCAGCCCCCTTTAGAGCCGTATCCAAGCTGCAGGGGCTGAAATTTTTTCGAAACAGCCTCACCATAAAATTTACAGCAAATCTTGGCTGCCATACGACGGTAGGTAGTTCCCACGGCAATGGGACGAATTCCGCCATCCTTTTTGCGCAGGGCACATAGATTGGCCCCGTACAGAACGTCGATGACGGACTCGTTTACCTTGCCGGAGAGCATAAGGTTAATAAGAGCCGTAAGCTCCTTCAAGAGCAACTCACCAGCCTCCCCGGTGCCTGAACATATTAAGTCCTTTAGATGCTGAGGACTTAGGCCGTCGAGGCCACCTGCGGAGCCACTCCGGAAGGAGCAAACGGCTATGACCAACTCTCGACCTGTAATGGTGAGGGAATGCAAGTCCGAATCAGGAGGGTCGGGAAAGGAAAGGCCATCCGCTGGGGCGGGGTGTTTGGACTCCAGAGCCGCGAGTGTTTCTGGAGAGCACGGTGCCACCACATCGCTGCTAAAGAGAATCCTGGCTGCTCCGCTAATGTCACCTTCCCCTAACTTCGTTTCCACCAGGTGGGATATACCTCTTGAGGGCGTATATCTCTGTGCCGATAATTCTGTGTCTAAAACTTGAGCCGAAATATTACAATTTTCTTTAATTTGTGATGTTAAAGATTTTTTGGTTGCCAAATTCTTTTGCACGTGAAGAATTCGGTAAGGGAAGGTGAACAGTTGTTCCCAAGCACTTAGCGAGTTCTCCCGGACGGCACAGCGCACGCAACTTGCTAAGTTTTGTGCTACAAGCGGTCTAGCGCCTCGGGGAACTCGCTTTAATACAGGAACGGAGTTTTTGGATTTTGAAAGGGTTTTCCAAAGTGGGTCAATAGAGGAAATTGCCTGTGCTATAGGTGAGGGTGTTATAATAGGGTCTGAAGTCGGTGCGTTTTGTACTTTATGTACTTTTCCAATGTGCACATTCAGACCCCGCTTACCTTTAAAAAATCGTGCTTGGGTACAAAGCGGGCATCTCTCGAGGGTCGTCAACGATGTTGAAGATTGACATGCACTATCACCCACCACATCGCTGCTACTATTAGACATAAAGCTAAACAAAATAAATATAATTAACTAAATTAATATAAAACAAAGATTACAGACACAGAAACACAATTTGGAAAAACAAAAAAATAATAAAAAAAAAAACAAAAAGCGTTGTCAGGTTGAGGGTTCAGAGCGGGCCGCCAATGAAAACATTGCAGCACAGCCCCTGCAACGGCTGCAGGTGAGGAGGAGCCAAGCGTCGCGCGTCGTGTGCTCAGCGTGGAACTTCAAACACACCGAAAATCCACTGACATGTAAACCAAAATAAATATTATAAATAAATTAGAATTTGCAGCACAGCCCCTGCAACGGCTGTAGGTGAGGAGGAACCAAGCGTCGCGCGTCGTGTGCTCAGCGTGGAACTTCAAACACACCGGCAATCCACTGACATGAAAACCAAAATAAAATATTATTAATAAATTAGAATTCGAGAAGATAAAAATACGTGCTGTCAATTTGACGGTTGTGTACAAATAGTTTACCTGTATATAAATGTATAGCTTTATTCATTACCATTAATAATATTAAATTGTAATATATATATTTTTTTCGTCAACTTATTGTATCGCACCATTCATTATTATTATAGTTAGTTATAATCCTACTGATCCGTTGAACCACCAGAGAGCGTTCCCAGCTCTCGGTAAAGCCTCAGCCGCTCCCATGCCCGGGTTATTAGATACCCCCATTCCTCCCCCGGCACCTTTCGTAGCAGCTCCTGTTGCACCTGCAGTCCCATCAGCTTCCCCTCGCGTCGCGCCGTCAGGCCCCGAGGCCGTAGAAAGCTCTTTTAGGACCATCGCTAGGTACAAAATCTTTTGCAGTCCTGAGGCCGACCGCTTAGCGGCCGGACGCAGGAAGGCAAGAGAATTTGAAGAGATCGCGGCAATATTTGATGCCTATCCCAATATCAGGGATGCCCTTCGCAATCTTTAAAATATTTCCAATGGCTGCTAGAAATATTAATTGCACCAAACCCCGATCCCTTAGACTAGCTTATTTCAACGCCAATGGCCTTAGAAACCAACGTGATGAGATCGCCGCTTTCCTCCGCGACCATCAAGTTGACGTCCTCCTCATACAGGAGACGTTCCTCAAACCCTGTAATCGCGATCCGGAAATAGCCAACTATCGCATAGTTCGCAACGATCGGTCGCGCTGTCACAAGGGCGGTACTTTTATATATTTTAGGAAAGAACTGCATTGCATTCCGTTAGACCCCCCCCGTTAGAGTCTCTGCTTGAGGTTTCCATCTGTCGGCTCGGCATGACCGGTCACTCGCCGATCACCATCATTTCGGCATACATTCCTCCCGGTGGCTCGACCGAGGAGCACATTCCACTCACCAAGGACCTCGCCGTCCTCTTCGGTCTGAGTGACTCCGTTATCTTAGCGGGCGATCTCAATGCCAAACACCCAGCCTGGAACAGCACGTTGACCTCTCCTAGAGGGAGACTCGTGTTCAACCTAGCGAACTCCCTCATCTTTGACCCTATCGCTCCTATGGAGCACACTCATTATCCCCACGATCCTAATCTTCGCGCAGATGTCTTAGACATAGCACTTCTCAAGAATGTCAACCTCAAGTTGCATTCGATCGAAACGCTCTATGAGCTCAACTCCGACCACCGTCCAGTGCTCATGCACTTGACTCCTCGCTCAGGTCCCTCAGACCCTAGCCAGCCTCCGCTTACCCAAGTGATCACCGACTGGAGGAAAGTCAGCGAAAAGCTGAAGTGCCTCTCGTCGCCTCACCTGGATACTATCCCCAATCACATTGTCTCAATTGCTGACACGACGGCCACCATCGACTCGTTTACAGAACACATCCAATCCGTGCTGAAGGATTGTTCACGAGAATCACCAGTGATGAGTGATCATCGCTGGCGTCTTCCCGATGACGTACGTGAACTGATAAACGAGAAGAACGCGGCCATCCGTGCCTACAGCTCTTTTCCCTGCGACGCGAATAAGACCAACATGCGCAACTTGCAGCTTGCTGTAAAGAAGTGCATCAGTGAGCATCGCTCCGCCCAATGGGAGAAGGACATTAGTGAACTCGAGCCCACCCACCTCGCTTTCTGGCAATTGCAAAGAAAGATGCGTGCCACCGATCAGGCTTCGATGCCTCCTCTCATCCGACCCGACAAGAGCGTCGCTTTTGACGACTCTGAAAAAGCCGAATGCCTAGCCGACAGTTTAGAAACTCAGTGCTATCCTAGCTCTCAACCAGTAGACAGAGCTCACCTCGAGATGGTGAACGCTGAAGTCGAACGTAGGGCTGCCATCGCTCCCGTCGACGACCCCGATGATCCTCTGCCTGAGGTCTCACCAGACGAACTGCACGACATCATTAAGAAGCTTCGACCACGGAAAGCACCAGGCTCCGATGGTATCACTAACAAGGTACTTAAAATTCTCCCCAGTCAACTCATAGTATTATTGGCGGCCATCTTCAATGGCGCCCTGAGTAATAATTTCTTCCCCGAAATATGGAAAGAGGCCACTGTTATCGGTATCCCGAAACCCGGTAAACCCAGGCGGAGCCCTCCAGCTATCGTCCTATCAGTCTCCTGAACGCACTCGGCAAGGATTACGCCGAAGCTAAGAGCCTCATCCCTAAAGAGCAATTCGGCTTCAGGACCGAACACTCGTGCATTCAGGAAGTTTCACCGCAACATCGAACATTTGAGCGCTGGCTTCCAGCGCGGAGCGATGACAGGTGTTTTGTAATTCGACATAGCGAAAGCCTTCGGCAAAGTCTGGCACAACGGCTTGTTGCACAAGCTGTACCAACTGGGCGTGCCGGATCGTCTCGTGCTCATCTTGCGAGACTTTCTGTCGGATCGCACCTTCCGCTATCGCATCGGAGACGCTCTCTCCTCCCCTCACCCCATTCGCGCAGGAGTCCCGCAAGGCTCCGTTCTCTCTCCGCTCATTTTCACCCTATTCACGAGCGATATCCCAAAGAGCAAAAAGGCTCAGTTGGCCCTGTTTGCAGACGACACGGCCATCTACTATACGGGTCGTTGTAAGAACGCTATCGCCAAAACCCTCCAAACCTCAGCCAACGTCCTAGGCGCTTCGTTCAGGAAATGGAGAATCGAGGTTAATCCCGATAAGAGTCAGGCGGTTCTATACTCGAAACCGTCGCGCGGTAACAATCGCACCTCCCCCTGCCCGATCACTATGTACGTTAAGCCTATCCCTTGGGAGAAGTAAGCCAAGTATCTAGGAGTAGTTCTCGACCAACATCTGTCCTTCAGACACCATATCATGGAAGCTCGTAACCGCGCTTCCTTCGCGATGGGTAGACTCCACTTTTTGCTCACGGCAAAAAGTAAACTATCTCTTAGGTGTAAATTGCGCCTTTATACCGCGGTGATCCGTCCCATCATGACGTACGCGTGCGTCGTATTCGCTCACGCCAGTCCAAAGTACCTTTATAAGATGCAAGTTCTCCAAAACCGATTCCTACGTAAAGTCACGGGAGCCCCTTATTATGTCCGCAATGATCGTCTGCACATTGACCTTAGATTGCCCACTATCCAGCAGTTCATGAAACGCCTCGCCAAGCGCTTCTTTGATTCTGCTGTTAGACACCGTAACCCCCTGATCGCATCTAGCCCTCGCGTATTAGTCAGATCCGCCGCCCGAGGCACACTCTCGTTGACCCCGACGACGACATCACCCTCCTCCAAGAGAGCAGTAGGGAAACCAGCACGCTCACAAAACACAGACGCCGTTATCCGTCATTCCGTCCTCGCCGACGAGGCCCGTCGTGAAACCCCGGTCCACGCCCTCCCCGACCCTTGCTCGAGCCAGCCCGCGCAGCTGAGCTAGAAGCTTTAAATCTGCCCCTAAATAATATCACTCAGATCCAGCCTGTCCCTTTGCTGTCCTCTCCCAGCGACGCCCTAAGCCGAGGTCCGTACCCCACAGGGGGTGCCCTTAGTGCGTAGTCGCTTAGTTTTGTAGTTTAGTTTGTAAGTTGCTCTGGCTGGAGGCCTTAATTTCGAGACATCCACAGAAAAGTCGACAACCTCCCTAGGTTGAACTGCGAGATGCCCGTCAAAAAAAAATATATGCTCGTCAGTCGGTCTTCGGATTCGACTCGATACAGAGCTCCCCTCCTCCCGACAAAACTGTCGGTTTATTTGGTACAGCGCTGCTGTATATTTTACATAGCTGTATTCGTCTTGCTATTAGTGAGCGATACACTTGTAATTGGGTGGCTTGACCACTATACGAACTGTGACCTTAAAAAGTCAGTTCGTCTTAACTTTTACCTGTTTTATCTTTTTTTTTCTTATTACCATTTTAAATTGTGTGTTGTGTACTATTTTGATTTTGTATTGTGTGATTATTAATACCAACTATAATAAATCCATTGTATTTGTTTATACAGTCTTGTTTATCTCAATAAAATGGGAACTCCAAATCCTGACGATATACCCCCTCGGCACTCCTGATCCTAAATACATAAACTCACAACTTTTCCCTTGAGCGTAGGCAGAAACTACAAAACGCCACCTGTTGCGGTTCTTACATACTCCTTTTGCTGCATTCATGTTCATACGTCTGGTCATAAGTGGTCATGCAAGCGGATACTTGTATGACCACTAATGAGTTGCGAGTACAAACCGCTTTCTACGTAATAATTACAAAAACCATGCATCAGTCTGAAATCGTACCTTTATCGCTTGCATCGTCGACTAGAATAACTTCTTTAATCAGAGTACTAGGTGACCGTAACAACACGCTGAACGCAGTCCTAAGCAGCGTACTCCAATGCTCGTTGTGGAAGGGAACCACGACGCTTACAGCAGGCAGTGAAGCAATGTAAACCTTCTTCGCACAAGTAGGGTGCCGAATGTCAGGTATGGAACGATTCAATGGAATTTTATTACTTATTGCGCCATTGTATCCGTTCATTGCGTAAATAGCCTTTTCTAGATCTTCGTCTGATTTTGGCAAATATGCTGGCTTTCCATGCTCACCAATTCCTGATAGAAATAAAATTAGATTACTAAATATATTATTATGGAGTAGTACCTTTATACATAATATGTTTGATCAACCGGATGTCGGCAGTAACGAAACAGAGGCAGTTACAAAGTGGGCTGCGGGCTGTTCGAAAGAGATACCGTGGCCCTGGAACACAAAGGGCAAGGAAGGAACATGGATGGGTTTTAGTCAGTACAAGTCTGACACTCCCTTCCGCTCTGCCCAGAGCGGGAGAAGTCATTTGATGATTTCCCATCCGTAAAAAAAAAAGGCGATCACAAAGTCAAAATATTACTAGAGACATGCATTTAACTATACATGTACAATAATTGTAATATGTATTGTATGTGTCTTTGTAATACCCAACTTTAACTTTATTTGCATGCAATGCAAAACATCCATTAGTGACATAGGAATAGGAATCTACCAATGTATCTTCAATATGTTTACAGCATTGCCATCCTGGCTTAGTATACAGTAAACTGTTGGGGCCAGAGTATTTATACCTATGATAAGGCTTTACCATATATGTAGGTTGTATGTAGAAGTAGCCAATCTCCACTATACCGGGCTGGAAGGGACGCCGACGTGGTAACCTTATTAAATAGCTAACCAATGTCAAAGTAGATATTTCAATATTTAACTAAACGTCATTCACATAGAAGATTACTACTTAAAATAAGCTAGCTGATTATTTGAGCTAAATAAAATTCTACTGTTTTCATAAATCTGTTGATAATACCCACCCACTCGCATCCTTTCATGTTCTATCAGCGCATAGTCATGCCAGTCAATTTTCTGGAAATATAAAATTTGTAAGAATGTGGAATATAATAATTGTTTAAGCAGGATTTTTTTTCAATAGGTCGTCTTAGGATTTCTGAAATATGAATTAAAAATGACAGAATTATGTAAGGACCAACTAGACGTACAGTTATTTAAAAATATAAATACACTCCGTCAGTTATGCTCTTTCAGGGAATACAGACATAAGCCAGAGTACAGTGCATTAAATGTAAGTTTCAAGCAAAAATATTTCAATTGTGGACTATACTGTACACAATATGTTAAAAAAACTTTTCCGCTCCGAAAGGGACATAGAGGTATACTAGTGACATTACCAAATAAAATACGAAACAAAAATTATTAATAAATTTTTAAATGTGTGATTTTTTTGCCCAAATTACCACCATGTCCCTAAAATCTAGCACACTTAAAACGTGACCACGCCATCTTCGACATTACTATGTTCGATCGTCAATTGTTTGCGATGACGTCATTACCAGAGAAGTGACCCACCCGAGCCCCTGTGTTGCCATGTGAGTTTCCTCATTTTAGTACATTTTTTTTAGTTTTTGTCGGCGTATGTTTTTACTCCTAATCCAAAAAGGATTACATAAATAGAATCTAACCTCGATACCTAATAATACCCTCACGAATCGGACAACGTTTTTTTACATATGGAATATTATGTATTCACGTATTTGCAATCTCTCAATCAATTTTAAATGGCACACACGATTATGGGCCATAGTAGTTTTACTTACTGCTGATCACTGATTGAGATGTACGTAAGTAATAACTTTAAACAACTTTATAAAACCTATGTCATAATAGTGCGACTAGCCACTAATACAGTAGGAGATAAAATCACATTTGTCGTTTGTGCATTGATGGCATTCCACCCTGTATTGTTGTTTCAAATATAAAGGGTGTAAACAGACTCTTAACGAAGCCGAAAGGCACTTGTTCTCCCCGTCATTGCCATCATTTTTTTGTTCTAGATCATACCTGGGAACCTTCTAGTTATGGAGATATTGAGGGTCAAAGTTCCAACTTTTTCACAAGTTTTTTTTTAAATACATGTTTTTAATGTCAGATTTTTACTTAAAACACCTCCAGGACCCCCTTACTATTCAATCCATCCATCAGCACAATGTTTTTAGTGCGTTACACTGAGTTCTACTGTAAAACGTGAATTTTCAGCCCAAAAAAAAAAGTTGTTTCCCAGCACTAGTTTTTGCGTAAAGTTACTTAGTTTGATGTACAGAATGCTTGGTTGACGGCTTCGTGAAGAGTCTGTTTACACCCTGTATCGTCAGTTCATACATATTACTTAGTGTAGGATATTATTAGTGACTAGAGCTGGGCCTCGCGACCTTCGTCCGCGTGAAATTATAACAAAAATAAAAGTAATATTTTTTGAATCCTATTTTGTTAATAATTTCAGAGGTTTTAATATTTTTGCGCTGAACCATAATTCTGTTTCTAAAATAAAAGTAGTTATTCCATATAACATCAGCTATCTGCTAGTAAAAGTACATACTCGTACCATTCTCAGACTCTTCAATTTTATGTGTGCCCCTGAGAACCCCCCCACCCCCCAAGTATTAGGCTGGGACCGTGCCTGAAGTCGTTAGTCACCAGAAGGCGCATGACGTAGAGGCTAGCTGAATACTCTAAACCCCTCTTTATGTTATTACTAGCTCATGCCCGCTGCTTCGCCTGCGTGGATGTCGGTTATCGCGGGCAAAAGTAATTATGAAATTTTGATCCCGTTCCCGCCGCAACAACTTGACAAGTTATATACTAAAACCTTCCTCGAGAACCAATCCATCCATTAGTGAAAAAAGGAAAAACATCGGTGCAGTAGTTTTTGAGTTTATCGCGAACAGATAGACAGACGCAGCGGAGGACTTTGTTTTATAATAAGTAGTGTTGATTGTAGTCATAGTAATAGATAGTGCAGTCTTGTGAAATAACACAATAGTATTCGCACGAACCATACGCAAAATGTCGCGTGAATTGTACAGTCGCGGACTTAGCTTCAGAAGTAAATAAATAACTCTTTACTAAACTGAAACTTTGATGATTTATTTAGTGTTTGTGATTATTTATCCAAAAAAAATATTAATCATCACAGGAAGTCTACGTATGTATTTCTTATTTTTTCATTGAGAATAGTTGTTTCCCAGCAATAATTTTTGCGTTGAGTTACTTAGTTTGATGTAAAGACTAGCCGCCAGCAAGTCAAGATTGAT
This sequence comes from Lycophotia porphyrea, assembly GCA_950005105.1. Lineage (NCBI taxonomy): Eukaryota > Metazoa > Arthropoda > Insecta > Lepidoptera > Noctuidae > Lycophotia > Lycophotia porphyrea. Next base: position 3,871,976 of record OX465392.1, read on the forward strand.
TGGGAAAATCTGGCAATTTCGGGTAGCCTGACAACCGAAATTGCCAGATTTTCCCAATCAATCTTGAACCTAATACTTCAGCAATAAAGTCGAAAATCTATTAAAGAAATCTGACAGATTGTAGCCGCTTGATGTGCTGGCGTCTGTACAGAATGCTTGGTTGACGGTTTCGTGAAGGGGTCGTTTAGGTACACCTTTTATTTTTTAATAAATAATCTTATGAACAACAAACTTCATAATTATGTTGCCATTTATTTATTTGTTTCAGCACAATGTCAATTCCAAGGCGCCAACTTTTGCGTCTATTGAGGCTGTGTAGTCTTCGGAGGTTGACGCTAATAGTGATACTACTATACATAGTGTGTCAATTAATTAGTCTTATAGACTTAAAGAACTCACTTGCAAACCAGGCTGAGGAAGTTTTTAAAATCCCAAAACGATATCGCCGAGAAAAGGGCTTTTTTAAACCCACTAATTTAAAGGTGAGTTAAATAATTTACCTCAGTTGAAATTTAACAATTTACTAGATCTTTTATTTACGGTTTCCACAGTGACGATCTTTACAAATAAATAAAATTAAAGAGTCTGAGAATGTTATGTACTTTTACTGGCAGATAGCTGATGTTATATAACTACTTTTATTTTAGAAACAGAATTAGGGTTCAGCGCAAAAATATTAAAACCTCTGAAATTATTAACAAAATAGGATTAAAAAAATATTACTTTTATTTTTTATTACTATTAAGTAAATAGTAATAAAAAATAAAAGAAATATTTTTGTAATAATTTCATGCGGACAAAAGTCGCGAGGCACTAATAATATCCTACACTAAGCAATATGTATGAACTGACGACATATTTGAAACAACAATACAGGGTGGAAAGCCACTGCAAGGGTTGCGTGACTGTTCGTAAGAGATAGCGCGGCCCTGGAACACAAAGGGCAAGGAAAGAACATGGATGGGTTTTAGTCAGTACAAGTCTGACACTCCCTTCCGCTCTGGAGAAGTCATTTGATGATTTCCCATCCGAAAAAAATAGGGTGGAAAACCATCGATGCACAAACGACAAATGTGATTTTATCTCCTACTGTATTAGTGGCTAGTCGCACTATTATGACATAGGTTTTATAAAGTTGTTTAAAGTTATTACTTACGTACATCTCAATCAGTCATCAGCAGTAAGTAAAACTAATATGGTCCATAATCGTGTGTGCCATTTAAAATTGGTTGAGAGATTGCAAATACGTGATACATAATATTCGATAAGTAAAAAAACGTTGTCCGATTCGAGAGGGTATTATTAGGTATCGAGGTTAGATTCTATTTATGTAATCCTTTTTGGATAACAAGTAAAAAAATACCCCGACGAAAACTAAAAAAAATGTACTAAAATGAGGAAACTCACGTGGCAGCACAGGGGCTCGGTTGGGGTCACTTCTCTGGTAATGACGTCATCACAAACAAGACGATCGAACATAGTAATGTCGAAGATGGTGTTGTCACGTTTTAAAAGTGTGTTAGATTTTAGGGACATGGTGGTAATTTGGGCAAAAAAATCACACATTTAAAAATTTATTAATAATTTTTGTTTCGTATTTTATTTGGTAATGTCACTAGTATACCTATATGTCCCTTTCGGATCGGAAAAGGTTTTTTAACATATTGTGTACAGTATAGTCCACATTCCAAACATTTTTGCTTGAAACTTACATTTGATGCACTGTACTCTGGCTTATGTCTGTATTCCCTGAAAGAGCATAACTGACGGAGTGAATTTATATTTTTAAATAACTTTACGTCCAGTTGGTCCTTACATAATCCTGTCATTTTTAATTCCTATTTCAGAAATCCTAAGACGACCTATTGAAAAAAAATCCTGCTTAAACAATTATTGTATTCTACATTCCTACAAATTTTATATTTCCAGAAAATTGACTGGCATGACTATGCGCTGATAGAACATGAAAGGATGCGAGTGGGTGGGTATTATCGACAGATTGGTCAAAACAGTAGAATTTATTTAGCTCAAATAATCAGCTAGCTTATTTTAAGTAGTAATCTCTTTGTGAATGATGTTTAGTTAAATATTTAAATATCTACTTTGACATTGGTTAGCTATTTAATAAGGTTACCACGTCGGCGTCCCTTCCACCCGGTATAGTGGAGATTGGCTACTTCTACATACAACCTACATATATGGTAAAGCCTTATCATAGTTATAAATACTCTGGCCCCAACAGTTTACTGTATACTAAGCCAGGATGTCAATGCTGTAAACATATTGAAGATACATTGGTAGATTCCTATTCCTAATGTCGCTAATGGATGTTTTGCATTGCATGCAAATAAAGTTAAAGCTGGGTTTTACAAAGACACATACAATACATATTACAATTATTGTACATGTATAGTTAAATGCATGTCTATGGTAATATTTTGACTTTGTAACCGCCTCTGTTTCATTACTGCCGACATCCGGTTGATCAAACATATTATGTATAAAGGTACTACTCCATAATAATATATTTAGTAACCTAATTTTATTTCTATCAGGAATTGGTGAACATGGAAAGCCAGCATATTTGCCAAAATCAGACGAAGATGTAGCAAAAGCTATTTACGCAGCGTACGGATACAATGGCGCACTAAGTGATAAAATTCCATTGAATCGTTCCATACCTGACATTCGGCACCCTACTTGTGCGAAGAAGGTTTACATTGCTTCACTGCCTGCTGTAAGCGTCGTGGTTCCCTTCCACAACGAGCATTGGAGTACGCTGCTTAGGACTTTGGTCATCGTGTTGTTACGGTCACCGAGCACTCTGATTAAAGAAGTTATTCTAGTCGACGATGCAAGCGATAAAGGTACGATTTCAGACTGATGCATTTGAAAGCGATTTGTACTCGCAACTCATTAGTGGTCATACAAGTATCCGCTGCATTGCCACTTATGACCAGACGTATGAACATGAATGCAGCAAAAGGAGTATGTAAGAACCGCAACAGGTGGCGTTTTGTAGTTTCTGCCTACGCTCATGGGAAAAGTTGTGAGTTTATGTATAACTAGCTGATGCCCACGGCTTCACCCGCGTGGAATTCGGTAACTGTCCCACGGGATAGTACTACCGTGATAAAAAATATCTTGTGTATTAATCCAGGTTATAAACTATCTGTGCGCTAAATATCATCCGAATATGTTCTATAGTTTTTACGTGAAAGAATGACAAACATCCTATCCATCCTCACAAACTTTCATATTTTTGATATGATGTAAGAACTACGTATTTTAACAAAATGTTCAATTTAATTAAAAGAGATAACAGTTTCATACATTGCTAATCGTTAAGATTGGCGTCACGATCGATTATGGCAGCTGTAGTAGTTTTAACCTAGTTGTAGCATTTTTTCAATAAGCTTTGATAGAACGACTTGGGTTTTACAAGGTTCATCAAATAGTGAATGTTTTTGTTGTCAATACTTATTTATTATACAATATGTTAAAAAAACTCTGTCCAATTCGTGAGGGTATTTAGGTATCGAGATTAGATTCTGTTTATGTAATCCGTTTTGGAGAACAAGTAAAAAAAAAATACCCCGATGAAAATAAAATAATTTGTACTAAAATTAGGAAACTTATATGGCAACACACGGGCGCGAGCGGTCGCTTCTCGGGTGACGTCATGAAAAAACAATTGACGATTGAACATACTTATTCCAAAGATGGTGTTGTCACCTTTTAATTTTTTTTTTTATAATTTAGGGAAAATGTGATAATTTGGAACAAAGATCATGCATTTTAAAGTTCATTAATGTTTTATGTTTTTTATTTTATTTGGCAGTCATTGGGATACCTTTATGCTTTCGGATCGGATAGGGTTTTTATGTCATACTAGCGACCAGCCCCGGTTTCGCACTGGTGCAATGTAGATACTATACATATAAATCTTCCTCTTGAATCACTCTATCTATTGCTGAAAACTGCATTAAAGTCCGTTGCGTAGTTTAAGGATATTCCAGTTTAATTAACCCATTTTATGAAAAAACTTCGAATTTGTCTGGTGTCCTCTAACCACGGCCGTAAAAATGTTTTTTTTTTTTTATCAGTTTTGGAGGGCCCCATTTTCTTTACCTATTAGTTGCTGAAATAAAAGATAAACGAGTACCTACATTTTATTAAACAAGCAGCTAGATAATAGTTTCACATTGACGACTTTCAGGTGCATGTTTACATGTAGGTACAGCTGGTACATGCCATTTTTAAATGGCTGGTATAATTATTTGCGCCTATTGTGTATATGCTAATTAATGCTTTTACTTCGGCTGTAGGTACGTAGGTTCGAATGTTTATAAATCATGTTTTTATTGCTACAGGATATTGAGGACATTATTACCTGTACTTTAAGGTTGAATGCACTTATTTTTTTTATCTGTGCAGTTATTTTAGTTACTTAGTTTTCATTGAACAGAAGGGATGTGATGCAATAGCAAGGGGCTTAAGGGCCCAGTCCAAAAAAATTGACAACCCGTCGAAATATTCGCGCAGGTTTACAATGTTATTTTGACTAAAGTTATTAATGCAGTTATTTCCAACTTTTTATATTTATTAAAATATCCACAAATAACATACAAATACGAATGTTAAGATACAACGTGTGTGGACGGTGAGTAATGGGCTAGCTCGCCGTCCGTCCGTCCTATGACGACAGGCCCGTGTCGACGGCGCGTTCGTGTTCCACGCGCGCCTCAAAGAGATGTCAGCGAACAACGATGCCTGCCAGGGGTGCAGAACTTTTTCACCTTATTTAACAAAGAAGAACGGTCATTTGTGACCCAAACCCGACACGAAAGAGACATATCTCAGTATTTTTGTTATTTTAAATATATATAGCTTAAATATATCTATATTTTTATATTTGGAAATCAATGGCTGACACCAAAATATTGCCTTTTGTTTTTGAACACGTGATATGAAAAGAAAAGTAATACCTACCTATTTACCTAACAAATTCGTAATTGTATGTAACTCAATGATGAATTGATGATACAATAACTATGGAATGATCAAGGTAACCTGATGATGGAGCTAGATTATTTAATTTTTAAACTTCTAGTATAACAATCGAGTTACGGTTAATTAAAATTGTCATAATCGGTGATTATTGGCAGATTAGAGATTAGGGTATCATTAAGAAGCTGGATAGATATTGGAATAGTGGTAGCTCGGTACTAAACACACCGAGTTTAAGCTTATCAATATTAATCAAGTTTTCATTCAATAGGAATAATTTAGCTCTAATGAAGATAAAAGGTTGATGACTGAATTTTTTTGGGTTTTCATCCAAATTTGCGTCATTTTAAATAGATATAATTGCTATTCATTAATATTTGCCTGAAAAAACCAAAAGGCAATATTTAGGTGGTCCGCGACTTTGATCGTGCCCCTATATTCGTTTAGATACGTTTCTCCTATGATTGGTCACCACTCCGCTGTCCTCCGCTGGTGAAAACCGGATTTTATATTATAATACTTAAAAGTAACTGTCTAAAGGTGGGTTTACTATACGTTTCCCTACCCTTGCGGGGAATATCGCCTCAACATCTTATTATTTTTCAATTTCCAGATTTCCTTAAACAGAAGTTAGACGACTATCTAGCGAAGAACATGCCGAAAGTTCGCGTGGTACGTCTTAAGGAGCGCAGTGGACTGATGACGGCTCGCTCAGCTGGCGCGAAGGAGGCCACGGCTGATGTTATTCTGTTCTTGGATGCGCACACCGAGGCCAATGTCAACTGGCTGCCGCCACTACTAGGTCTGTTATGTACTTGTTTGTTAGTGTACCTACATTTGTAATAACCATAGGGAACCTGTTCAACTGCCAACGAATAAGCAACGGTCAAAAAACGTAAACAAGACAGTACCATGTCAGTCAAAGAGATACCTACATGCAAGGGTGTCGCCAGTTGGATAAACTAACTTTGTACATTAATAATTAAAAACTAAAATACATAAACTAACACCAAACGGGCATCAAAAAACTCCTCCTCAACGCTTTAGCTGGTAATGCATACGACTGGCGGCGTTGCCACGTTGTATGGCAACACTTAGTCTCTGGCCAAGGTAAAAGCCAGCCCTTGGGTCGCGAGAAGCGTCAACTTGGCGTTTGGAAATTTCCTTAAACCGGCTATGGCTCTCTACTTATTTAAAAAAAATACTGTGCCCGACAGGGTCCATAATGTTTCTATATTTTAGTATTTACCACCTGTGAGTGTATACTATGGATAAACTATAAACGATTTGACTCGAAATTGCGAACGTATGCCATATCTTACTATATATAAATTACGCGTCACGTTGTTTGTCCGCGATGGACTCCTAAACTACTTAACCGATTTTAATCAAATTTGCACACCGTGTATAGTTTGATCCAACTTGAAATATAGGATAGCTTACATCTCAATTTATTGTCGCAATATTATTTAGTTATCTAATAAAGCCTTTGAGCTTGGGGCTCCTAATTTATTTCAGCCTCTGACTATACCGGTCGATTATGTGAAAATCCAGGAATGCATAAAGGTAGAAAACGGAGCCTTTGTGATAAAAGGTTTTTCGCAGAGCTCAAAGTACAAACAGTTTGTTTGAAGAAGATGTGTAAGTTTGTAGGAGTAGGTACTCAGAGGGACTTATGCCCGGTTCGTCACTGTCCCGGTTTGTCATCAAAACAAAAGATCACGAGTCACAACTGTTTCAACAAGGCTCATTTTTTTTGGGACTCATAATAATTTGGGACGAAGGAAGCATATTTGATCATCTTAAACTTTGTTTGCACAGAACCGATAGCGTTGAACTACAGGACGGTAACGTGTCCCTTAATAGACGTCATTGCGCACAATACGTTTGAATATGGAGCGCAGGATGAAGGGGGCCGCGGTGCATTCAACTGGATACTCAACTACAAGAGGCTGCCTATACTGCCGAAGGATAAACAGAATATGCCTGAGCCATTTGAGTTAGTATGCCTACTCTTTTATTTATTTTTAAGCTGCGTTTTTCACCGGAGGTACATACAGCTAGGTTAGGCAAACCTGTGAAAAAGAAGCGATAGTTTTGGCTAATTTCACTCATATTATACGCTGCGCATCCTCGCATATTTTTGGTGAAAACGCAGACTTCTGAGGTCGGAACTACAAAAACGCAGTGCGGTTTAGCATCAAAACGAACGAGTAAGTGGTACATTTTATTTTCAAGTTGATTTCAAGTTTCAACCAGCACAATGTTAATGTCTCTTTGGCAGTGCAATACCACTTTGCTCTTTTTCAGGTTAGCGTGAGCCTTATTTTTACTTAATTTTGCACACACCTTTGGTTCAGGTGTACGATAGACAATACCTAATCCTGAAGTCAGGGTCGTCTCTTTCCCAAGTAGCAAACTAATGTCATATAAATGGTACAATAACGTTTTTTATTTAACTTTCAGCCATCTGAAAATGGTTTTATAATAGTTTTTTATACGTAAATATAACGCGGGTTTGGGCGCAGATTATATAACGTTTACATCGTTTAAGGGTCGTTTTGCAGTCACGTCAGCGACAATAAACGTTGAGTAAAAATCGCGTAGACGTTAAGTTGTTCAACTAGTAAGGTTTGTAATCGTTTCTATAAATAATCCTACATAACCATATCATCGTATAGATGTTTTTTTAATGCTGGTGGTCGGTCAGTAGTGCAAGCTAGAAAAAATGTGTGACAATTTATTGTGTTACGATAAAACTTGTAAAAAATCAAATAATATCAGATCATTATTATTTATTAATTTTATGTAAAGAAAGTATATTATGGTGGAAGAAGAATAGCGGGGACTTCTACTTGGGAATTTAAAATTTTCGATGATAATATGTATGGTCATCCTTCTTAATATTTTAATGGGCCTTCATAATATTGGTGTTTTAATATTGTTTATAAAAATAAAATACATTAATTCTCATCAATACTTTCCGCCATATTGCCAATAGACATTGGGCGACTGCATTTAGACATACAGTATACAACTATTGGTCTTATACATGTTTTTTATACGATTTATGGCGTCCACCATGACGGTTGCAATTCGAGGTCTGTTGGAAAATAGGAAAACCTTTGTGTATAGTCATGGGATTACTTCTGTATTTTTTACAGGGACATCATGGTGATATATTTTGGCGTTGATAAGTTTGGCAACTGAGTTATATAAAATTTGCTAATTATTTGCCGTGCAGTAGAGAAGTCATCATCTGTTAATAGCGCGGATACGAAAAAAGTGGATTATGATACGTTTACGTTATCAGAAATGATTACGACAAAACGAAGAATTTGAAAATAAAATGATTAATTAAAAAAACCAATTCAGCAACCGGGCTCAGATCCTTAATGGAAAAATCCCGCCATATTCTACGAGGTCTGCCGCGACGCGTGTCAATGTTGAAACAGACTACAGTGTCGTGTCGCATTCGAAGCATATCGATCTCTTACATTTAGCAGAAACGACACGACACGACGCAGTAGTGTGTTCCTACCACAGATATAGTATCTGTGGTTCCTACCTTAAGGTTTCCCCATAGTATCTATTTAGGCCCAGAAACAAGTTTATAAGTCAAGATAAAATGATACAACAACAACAACAACAGTAACTAAGCCCATATCTTTTCCAAAATTCGTGTAAGATGTAAAAATATGTATACAAAATAATAAAATAACATTTGTCGTACACAGGAGCCCAGTAATGGGTGGCAGTGTGTTCGCGATATCGCGCCAATTCTTCTGGGAGTTGGGTGGCTACGATCTTGGCCTGGACATCTGGGGCGGCGAGCAGTATGAACTTAGTTTTAAGGTTGGTACACAACAACAGAAACAGTCATTTTAAGACACTTATTATATTAGAGTTATTTACCTCTGACTTCGACTTAACATCATACCTTTTGTAAATTTGTAATCCGCCTTGTAGGCAGAAGTGTACCTAACAGTACACCAACATATCGCCAGTTATGTTTAAGTCCCATTAAAATGGGCTGAGCCTTTTGCCATCACTGGGCACAAATCCAGACTCCATGGCTGCTACTGAGACATTATTGATGGAAATACTCAATAACACTTTACCCGATCCGGCAATCGAACCCAGGACCTCATGCTCAGTAGCCGCACTTACAACCATTAGACCAACGAGGCTGATTTCGAATCACTGATTAAATGACAGTGACGTTAATTGTCGTTTCACAAGGTCGCTGTCGGTTGATGACTTGACTGTTATGAACAAGTCAGTCAGAATCACAGTGATCTTTTTATATTCGTTGTAAGAAGGTTAGCATCAAGTTGCTACTGTCAGATGTAAAATAATAAGATAACTCTGTGGAAGAACTGTAGTTAACCTTGTAATATTATATTATACGATATAAATATCACCATTTTCCTGCCCTTATCCCAATTCATTCGGATTACTTCTTCCATACTTCTGTATTAGTCTTCTGTATTATTGTCTCGTCAGACACCTCCTTTCGTACATATCATCCTTCACACAGCCCATCACATCATAAACATCATCATCATCTACATTCATACTCAAAACTTTCCTCACGACATTTTCCTCATTCCTCCGCACTACGTGCCCGGACCACGACAACCGATTATCACACAATTTGTCAGTTGACGGCGCCACTTTCAGACTTCCTCTTATGTAGGTACTAATTTCTTATTTTATCCATTCGCGTAACAACACACATCCCCTGGCCTTTGCACAACACCCTTTTTTTTATGCGCTGACGACGCGCGTTTATGATTAGCGCGTCCTCTGCGCGTTATCAACACGTTTTAACAGATTTTACACATTTTAGAGGATCGTAGCAGGTGGCGTTCTGTGGTTTCTGCCTACCCCCACGGGAAAAGGGCGTGAGTTTATGTATGTATTTAAGGAAAAAGCAAAAATAGACAAAGATATATTGGTTACATATGTTTGTTAAACTATTTTTTTAAATAAGGGGTCATCCGTTAATCACGTGAGGTTTTTTAGGCCATCTTTATAGCCCCTCCTCCGTATTGGTAATACGTCGTGAGGTTTTAAGCTACCACTCCTCCCCCATCCAGCCTCACGTGTATTTTTTATTATTCAAAAGATCAGATAGTTTTAGAATCTGTTTTAATAAAAATATATTTTCCATCGGATTTTTTAAATAAAAATTCATTTGCTTGAGTTTTAATAAATTTTTGGGAAAACATATTTCACACCACACATAAAATTAAAGTGTTTCGTCCCACGAAAAAAATATGTGACTATCACATTATTCCATCGCCCCCCATCGTGATTAATCATGTATCTTTCTGATCCCCCCCTGTTCAAAACTCACGTGATTAAAGGACGACCCCTAACGAAATACCACTTCAGTTTCTTTCTTCTTGCAATTTCGAATTCATAAACGAAAATATCCTTTTTGTGAATGCCGAAGTGACGGGAATAGAGAGCAGGAGTACGGGTAGCCCGCGAAATTCAAATTTTCTTACATTTTTTGCAATTTGCAGGTCAGTGTCAGCTTGTATGTAGATGAAAAATGAGTCGCGCAAGTAACACATATGTAGTATATAATTATAATCATGAAAATCATCAATACAACCCCCTAAGTTCATGTAACCCTATTCAATGAATATTTCATGAAAAAGTTATTCAGTGGGGTTAAATGAGCATAAAATAATGTACAGTGGGCTGCGGGACTGTTCGAAAGAGATACCGCGGCCCTAGAACACAAAGACAAAGGGCAAGGAAGGAACATGGATGGGTTTTAGTCAGTACAAGTCTGACACTCCCTTCTGCTCTGCCCAGAGCGGGAGAAGTCTTTTGATGATTTACCATCCGAAAAAAAAAAGAAAAAAAAAGTGATGTACAGTGAATACGTGGTGACTGTTTTCACGTCGGTGTCCCTTCCACCCTGTATAGTTAGTAGACTATACAGGGCAAATATACATAGTAAAACACTATAATATGTATATTATGTGTGTTTCTAACACACAGCATCGATTGAAGAGGCATCATAAATAATACCTTTGGACGTCTTATGATAATGCATTTATATCTCTTACCTTGTTCCTTTTTGTGTTACCTCTCTCTTTCACCCTTATGCAGAATGGCGCCCACTTTCGAAACTGGATCACTTGCTTGTCATAGCATCTAAATTTTACCGCGAAATGGACGCAAAATTTTTTCTCTCTTTAATTTTCCTATAAAATTATAACATCTTTCTGAAAACTTTACAGAAAGTGAATATTAAAATATGAAAATGAAATGACATAAACAAGTCGCTCGTGTCAGCCAGAAGGTTACTGGTACGCTGCGGGCTCTGTACCGTTTGAAAAACTTTTTACCGTCAAATACGAAAGCAATGCTTGTACAGTCCTTAATTTTTCCTATCATCGATTATGGTGATGTGTGCTACTTTGACCTGAATGCGGATCTCCTGGACAAGCTTGACCGTCTTCTAAATTACTGCATTCGATTCGTTTTCAATCTATGTAAATACGATCATGTTTCAGAGCACCGGTCTCTTCTTAAGTGGTTGCCCATACGTCAGCGTAGAGAGCAAAGGGCGCTCACCACCTTGTTTTCTTTCCTTGTTTCTCCCTCTTCCCCTAGTTACCTTGCTCCCCACTTTCAGTACATTTGTGCCAACCACAATAGGAATCTGCGCTCATCGCAAAACCGAGTTCTTCAATGTCCCTCTCACCGCACTGACTTCATTCACCGATCTTTCTTCGTCCAGTCTATTTCTCTGTGGAATTCGCTTCCCCAGGAAATCAGGATGGCCACCAATCGTCTATCTTTTAAATTTAAAGTTCGTGAGTACATTCGAAAGAAGCTGGCAGTTTCGTCACAACGTTAATGGATTCTCCATTGTTTGTCTTTTTATTTTAGTATACCCGTGTAATTGTCTATCTACATATAGATATACTTTGATATACATTTATAGTATTTTAATATATATTTATAGTATTTTATATATCCTTGTAGTCTATCTTAGTATAAAATTTAAAAATATTTTCTAATTTATACACCTACCACTGTTTGTCTCTCCATCACCCAAAGGTTGACTGGTAGAAAATGCCTATGGCATTAAGTCCGCCTCTGTACTTTGTGCTTGAAGTGTTAAATATATAAATAAATAAATAAATATTGGTGCTCGTGGTAGTGTTTTAGTGTTCACCCTGATTGTGGGTTAACGTCTCACCGAGAGGGAGATCGATAGTTTTCTCAGAGATCACGATTCTGAGAGCAAACCAAGTCTACCTAAGTGCTAGAGTGCGATCCTCGGAGGATATGTTTAGAGCACTTCTAGTATGACTATGGATGTGTTTTTCCCCTCCGCCGAACAAGAGTCTAACCTCTTGTTATCGAAAAGTTTCTTTTACATAAACTACACACTAATAATGTGTGAGTCGCAAGTAAGTGTTGAATCTTTTTACATGACACAACTCGGAAACAGAAACTGCTTCTAACTTATTATAAGTTAGCTAATCAAGTGTTGATATTGCGTCTTTCAGAAGCGCATTGCAGTTTTCCTTAACAACCCTTTTCTTGTCGCAAGAGACAGAAATACTACACAACTATAATATTTCAGTGTAAGATATGATGAATTTAGGGAGTTATTCCTAAAGTAAACTTAGCAGAAATTCTAACATGGAATAGAATCTGTTAGAAACCTGGGGAAACCTTACAGTTAATCTCAGTCTTCCTAGATAGCACACGGTATAGGTAGACGAGTTGTTATAATACTAAACCTAACTATGGACTATTAAACCCTGATGGAGGGATTTTTTTTTGTCTGTGATCTCTAATGTTAGTCCCTATCAGAAAGAGCGGACTGCTAAAGAGCAGCTGAAGGCTATGACATGCATTGACTTTTTAACCGTGCAACAAACACTTATTTTGAATTTTATTTTGAAAGCAAGCCTGACTAGTCCTGTACAAGAAGTACTTTAGATGGATTGTACATACAATTCAAATCTGTGTACTGAACAATGTGTCTCTGGGTACAATGAGGACATTTGAAATCAGGGTCAATAAATAAATATATTTATTTTGATTAAATTTTATATTCAAAATTACTTATAAATAAAAATGACTAGTTCATTATAACATTAAGGTTATAGAGCTAATTAAAAGAAATTGAACTAACAGGATAATATATTTCTGTTGTTTTGGTTTACGAAGATTTTTTTTTGTAAATATCACCATTGATTACTCTTATAAATATCCCCAAGAAAGGAAAGAAAATAAATGTACAGATTGAGGATAGAATATGAAACAACAACTAATCAGTTTGATACTGAAAATACTAATAAGATCTAGTTATTGAAATAACACCATACATTATTGTTTTTAAGCCACACTAGCGGTTTTTTCAAATGTATTACTGTAAGGGAAGGGTGCTCTTGTCTGAGATATGAATTTTTCTAGTTTTAGACATGTTTATTGAACATAGCCTGTAATTATAATCATGGAGATTTGTTATAAAGTATATGAAACATAGATTATGGTCTTGCATTATATCACTGACAGCGGTGTCCATATAGTGCATGAACAAATCATTTATAGAAATTATCTTTTTTTGTTAGAAAAACCAAAGTTTTTTATAGCAGAATGAGGATCAGGGATTGAAATAACTCTGCCAAGCTTCAGAATTTTTAGGAGGACACCCTAAATAACTAAGAAAAGCTGTAGAATTAATTAATACAAACCTGATTTTGTTAACACTGAAGGTAATGACAGAAAGCTAAACCTCCTTCATAATAGTTTTCTCTTTAAACCATATTAATCCAAGATTATGACAATAGAATCAAAGAGCATATTGTTTACACTCTTAATTACTAAGGAGTAAAACAGAAGCAATGTTATATGCAGTTAATGACATTGGTCACATCAATAACTGCTGAGAAACAACTAAAAGTATGAAAATTGTCATTTCTCTGAATATTTGCAGCAGTAACCAATTGGCAAAGACTTTGCCTGCCTTGAGCTTTGAGCCTGTGGTTTCTGCATTATTGTTTGTTACTTCAGATTATGTTTTGCTGTCCTATGACCACAAGTCATCATAATCCTATGTCTCGGAGACTGGAATTTCTAACAAAGCAAACATGTGAACAGCTGACGTGTAACAAGTTCAGAAGTCCGCCTATAAGGTTATGCCTATGTTGTCATGAGACAATCAGAATTTGTTTTTGACCAAAAGTAACGAAAGAGGTGGCGCTGGTTTTGCCAAGAGTTTATTTTTTGTTTTTGGTGGTGCCATAAAACTATTGATAGACCACTCAGTTTCCTCTAGACATGGGTGAGGTTAAATCTACTTCCTTGTCCACACTGGCTGTGGGGGAAGGTTAAGATCCCAAGTGAAAAACTCTCATCATCAGGAACTTGTTAACTAAGCCAGATCAGACTGGTATTCTAACTTAAGAGTTGTTTTTTGCCATATACACAGAGTTTGTTTTGCCATCTACTCAGAGTTTGTTTTGCCATCTACACAGAGTTTGTTTGGCCATATATGCAATAATTAGCAGCCAGAGTCAACCTTCCTTGAATATGTGCATATTGTAGTTTCATCATCAGCCCATGGCAGTCTACTGCTGGACATAGGCTCTCCAATAGCACGCCACCCTGCTCGGACACGATCCCTAGCGCTCCATAAGTGAACCCGAAAAGTGTCAAGGCTAGCAGATTAGCTGAATATTACTCTATCAGCGGTTTACCTCCCGGGGAGTTGTTAAATTGATATACCGGCTTAGCCGACCGCTTAACTAGGAACAGACTAGCCAGATTGGCCTCTGTTGCCCCAAACCCCAGGCCTCGGAGGTCATGTTTTTGAAAGTGGGGTGTCCCAACGTGAAATGTTTTTTCATGTCAGTTTAGTCGGCCTGTGAGCGACTGTACGTTACATGGGACTCAAACGACGGCTTGGCAAGCTTCTGCAATGTTTACATTCGGAGATGAAATTATGGACTGGCATGCTTTTCTCTTCCCTATTTAACAACGAGTGCTCAATCACCTAAACTCAGAAGTGGGTACGTACTATGTATAATATGGTTCCCAGCCTTCGAGACGAGAGCTATCAGAGCCAGAGTCCGAACTCCTGATATCTAACAAGCTGCAAAATAGATTCATTCTTAGCTTGTAAAATTTAGGGGGGGGGGGGCAGCCATGTTGCAAAGGAAGGTTGTCAGCAGAAGAAAGAGGCTTGTTATATGGTGATTGGAGTAGATCCATAATAACCTAAAGAGTTATCTTCTCTAAGATTTGTCATGGTGTAGATTTCATGACATTCAGTCTAAATAATGGTATCCGAATAGTAATGCTTAAAACACTATCTGTTGACACAGATTTGCAAATTGTACACTTATAGTGCACAATATACGAATTTTATTTTTTGACCTAATGTTAATTTCAAAATTATTGAGGATCTACTTAGTTAAACCACTGCCTGAAAGACCACTTGTTGGGTATACGGAACTACCCCTTGATTTGATTCGCAGGGAATTGAAATGACCAAATATTTGTGTATGTTGAATAACGTAACATTGCAATGTATGGCTCATAGACCTCGGTAGACAGGGTTGCTTACTTATTTTGTTTACAGGAGCTAGTATGTCTAAGCCTGCTTAAAATTATAATTAGGTATATAAATTAAATATTGTCTCTCTTATGGATGGACTAAATCCATATTCAAATAGACCGAGATTTAGGAGCTTGCCTGCTTGTAGCAGGAAGCGTGTGGTCCGTGCTACTAGCCTTCGGGAGGCTGACTGAAGAATAGACCACTGGTTGAAATTTGATTGGAGGAGCAGAGAGTCTTCCAAGGGTGCTACTAATGTAGGTACATTCATAGGAGTGAGAACTCTCTCAAGAGAATTTAGATTTGTAAATTTTCTTATTTTCCACTCTTGGGCCACAGGTCTCTTCTCTGTGAGCGAGAGGATATTTTTTGTCATCAAAACATTATGTGCATTTACAAGATCTCTTGGCTTATCAATGGCAATCTAGATTGTTTCGGGCCAGAACTGAGCTACTAGTTTGGCGCTTTCGGTAGCGCCCATCAGAAACACAAGGATGCATAGGGTACAAGTAGTAGACTTGAATACCTCATGTTAGATCATTTATATGCATTGCTACCTAATCATATACTTAGTGTTTGAAGTTGATTGTTAATTGAAGTTGTTCTTTATTTAGTATTCCCACACCTTGATATTTTCGAAGGGATTCAAGAATATTTAATCATTCGTGTATATTTCCTAGCTGGTTGTCAGTTAAATACATGTGTGAATTCCTTAAATAACAAGGAGTTTAATATTTTATTTCAGCTTAAGTCTCACTGAATTTCAATTATCAGTTGTTAAAGTATTTTATATTTTATGTGTACCTTATAAATAAGGCATAAGTATATTCATTTGCCATGATATTATTTATAACATGTTATGGAAAACATGTTCATTTTAACATTTTCTAGGATCACTAGATTGAGAACTTTTAATGTTTTAATGTTTTAAGTATCAGCATTTAACAGATATACAACGAAATATTCGTTTATACTATATATAATTCACATAGCATCTAAATCCTTCAGATATTCTTTCACCAGCAGAGAGCAAACAGGTCTTCAATCGATGCTGTGTGTTAGAAACACACATAATAGGTCTGTTTTGCATTAAAACAAAACAGTTATTATGTGTGTGGAGAACACACAGCATCGAAGCAAGGTGCTTGCTGGTGTTTGAAGACTATGACAAGCAAGTGACAGATGTGCTCCAGTTTCGAAAGTGGGCGCCATTCTGCATAAGGGTGAAAGAGAGAGGTAACACAAAAAGGAACAAGGTAAGAGATATAAATGCATTATCATAAGACGTCCAAAGGTATCATTCCGCTCTCGGCAGCCGTTGAGTACACCCGTGTGCTCTAACCGCTACGCTGATCGCCTACGCGCCCCCCGCAATCCCCGTACTGCCCTCGTAGCGCTACGTCTCGTAGCGCTCGGGCTACGACTCGGTCATCGATCCGCCGCGTTCGCCCCGCCCACTCGTAGCGGTGCTACGTGTTGTGCTACGTCGTAGCTCGGTCTCCGATCCGCCGCGTTCGTCCCGCCCACTCGTAGCAGTGCTACGTGTTTGTGCTACGTCGTAGCAGAGCAGCTGTGTATTGCGTACGCGATCCAGCTGTTTTGCTACGCTCGCGATTCGCGCCGCGTCTCTACGTTTTGGCTCCCTAGGAGTTAAATCCAACAGTTTCGTTGGTTCTTGGTGGAAACCTCACGGTGTAAACGAAACCAAGAGGGTGGTGACCCAATCCGCCCGCCAAACCCCTTCAGGGTAAGGCAACTCATTGGAGTCGGGAGCTAGGAACTTGGCCTTGGGGGCTTCCCTAGCCAAACCTTGTCTCTGATTTCCTCCACAGCACTCACCTTGTGTTGGTTGGGGTGTCTACCCCTTCGCACTTGAGACCCTTACGGGTGTAGGACCCTGCCGCACATTAAGATAGGCGGCAGGTAGAATCAAGCTTAAGGCTCACCAATAAGTACTCACCTCCCTGGGTTACCCCCCCAGGGAGTGCACTCATCCCCGGGCTCTCCCTCCCGGGGAGATAGGATTATCGGCCCCTCTGGCCTACCAGACAGTAGTGTAGCTGACGAGTTTGTTTAGAGCTTTCTTCTCGTCAGTGTAGCACTAGGAAAGTTCTCGGGGAAGGGCTCCTTGTGGGAACTGTCTGCCCGGGGGGTACACGTCAGTGTCTCCTCGGGGTGTAGGAGTTATCTCCCCCCCCCCCCCTTTGTTTTCTTTTCTCTTCCCTGTCTAGCAATGGAGCTAGACAGAACACTCCTCTCCTCGGAGAAGGTAGAGATCCTCCTGAGGAGGATCATGTCAGATAATCACCCGCACATCCAAACATATGCGGTAGAACTGGAGGCACTGGCGCTAAAGCCGTCCCCCTCCTCCCCCTCTCACTCCCAAAAGGGCTCCCCTCGCCCACTCTCCCCGGTATCATCCGTTCTGATGCCTTCTCAGGAGGACCTCACTTTCGACATGGAAGTGGTCCCCACTTTCTCCCTGACTGTTTCCGGCTCCAGCGGGTCTAGCGAATCCTCAGACTCTGAGGAATACCAGCTAGTCGGAAAGGGGAAGAGGAAGAAAAGGCGAGGCGGCAAGGCCAATAAGGCCAAAAAGGCCGTAGCGGCCCGCACCACCCCTCCCCTGACTTCTCACGTCTCCCCCCCCCTCCCCCCCTATTGCACCTAATGGAGGTGCTTCCCCGGCTCCACCAAGCCGCCCCGTCAGCCCTATGGCTACTGCCCCCTCTGCGGCTAAGAAGCAGAAGCCCCCTCCCCCCATCTATCTCCAAGATAAGGGGAAATGGACCGACGTGTCCAAAATGTGCCTGGAACACAAAATCCAGTACACCAACGCCAGATCAACGATGCAAGGCATCAGGATCTCCGTCCCCACCTCTACGGACTACAGAGAGCTAGTCCGTACCCTTCGTGGAAAGCAGATTGCTTTCCACACTTACTCCCTCCCGGAGGAGAAGCCCACCCGAGCGGTGATAAGGCGGATCCCCAAGGAGATCGCGTCCCAGGACATTCTGGACGACCTCACCGCAAAGGGCATCCCTGTCCAAGCGGTCCATCGCCTGCACAAGGCAAGGGGTCACGAGGAGTACGACATGGTACTCGTCGTGTGTGATCCGGTACAGGGTCACCACCCCATTTTCAAGATAAAAGATGTCTGTTCTCTATCAGGCATTGAAATCGAGCGCCCGTACAAGAAGTACGAGGTTGGTCAGTGCCATCGCTGCCAACTCTATGGTCACAGCCAAAAGCACTGCTTCGCACCATTCCGGTGCGTAAAGTGCCTAGGCAACCACGCTACGGCCGAGTGCTCCCGTCCTAAGGACAGGAGCGAATGCACAGAGCCACCGAGCTGTGTGCTGTGCGGCCAGCAAGGTCATCCGGCTAACTATAGGGGCTGCCCTAAAGCCCCTAAGCAGTTTGCCAACAAGTTGGCAAAACGAGCTAGCGCCCGTCAGCAGAGGGAAAGCCCCTCTGTTAAGGTACCGTCCTCTAATCTCCCAGAGCGCCTTAGCCCCCAGAGGGCATCCCCATGGAACGCGTTGAACCATCAGCGCGCCTTCCCAGCTCTCAACAAATCCCAGGCTGCACCCATGCCCGGCCTCATGGACGACCTCGTCCCTCACCCGGCACGCTCCCCTGTGATTTCTCACATCCCCTCAGCGCCCTCTCAGCCCAGACCTCTCAGTCCTGTGGAAAATGAGAGCACTTTTGACACAATTGCCAGGTTCCAGGTGTTTGTGTCCCCTGAAGCTGACCGCATGGCAGCTGAACTCAGGTTGGCGAAGGATTTTGATGAAATTCGCCGCATTTTCAGGACCTATCCGAGGATAGAGTCAGCCCTCCGCGCTCTTTCTAATTAGTTGCCATGCTCTTTAGAAACGTAGCATGCACCCTTCCCCGCTCCCTAAAATTAGGCTTCTTCAATGCCAATGGCATTAGAAACCAACGTGATGAGATCGCGAGTTTCCTCCGTGACCATCAAGTTGATATTTTCCTCATCCAAGAGACATTCCTCAAACCCTGCCAACGTGACCCGAAAATTGCGAACTTTCGTATAGTTCGCAACGACCGGGCACGATGTCACAAAGGCGGAACCCTCATATACTATCGAAAGGAGCTGCACTGCATCCCTATTGACCCCCCCCCCCACTAGCATCTCTTCTCGAGGTATCAATCTGTCGGCTAGGCATGACCGGTCATCAACCGATTCACATCGTTTCTGCCTATATCCCCCCTCCAACACGTCTGAAGATCATAGCCTCCTGGCGAAAGATCTCACAGCGCTCTTCGCATTAAGTGACTCCGTTATTATAGCGGGTGACTTTAATGCCAAACACCCAGCCTGGAGCAGTATAATGACTAACCCGAGAGGGAGAGCATTGTACGACTTATCTGGGTCTCTTATATTTGACCCCATCGCTCCCATGGAGCATACCCACTACCCCAACACCGTCGGTCAACGTTCAGACGTCCTCGATATAGCGCTTCTCAGGAATATCAACCTTAGGTTGTATTTGATTGAGACGCTACACGAGCTGAACTCTGACCACCACCCGGTGCTCATGCACCTTATCCCCAACTCGGGTCCCTCTGACCCCAACCAACCACCTCCGACCTCAATTATAACGGACTGGAAGAAAGTAAGCGTCAAGCTGAAATCGGAAACGTCCCCCCTTCTTGATGGTATCCCAGACCATATTGTATCAGTCGAAGACACCATGGCAGCCATCGACTCGTTTACAGGCCACGTACAATCCGTACTGAAGGATTGTTCACGGGAGGTACCAGCGTTGAGCGATCAGCGATGGATACTGCCCGCTGACATCCGTGACCTGATAACCGAGAAGAACGCAGCCATCCGTGCCTACAGCTCCTTTCCCTGCGACGCGAACAAAGCCCACATGCGCAATTTGCAGCTTGCTGTAAAGAAACGCACTAGCGAGCATCGTTCAAATCAATGGGACAAGGAGCTCAGCGAACTCGAGCCCACTCACCTAGCCTTCTGGCAACTGCAACGAAAGTTGCGTGCCTCCGAAGAGGCCTCAGCGCCTCCTCTCATCCGCCCTGACAAGAGCGTCGCATTCGACGACTCCGACAAAGCAGAGTGCCTGGCCGACAGCCTGGAATCTCAATGCTCACCAGTAGACAAGCGACACCTTGAATTGGTGAACGCAGAAGTCGAACGTAGAGCTTCTCTCCCCCCAGTCGAAGACCCTGATGCTCCTCTGCCTTCTGTCACACCCGAAGAAGTGCAAGACATCATCGACAAGCTAAAGCCGCGGAAAGCCCCTGGCGCCGATGGCTTCACCAATAAGGTGTTCAAACTTCTTTGCCCCCAACTCATAGTTCTTTTGGCAGCCATCTTCAATGCTGCCATGAACAATAATATCTTCCCGCAAGTGTGGAAAGAGGCCACGGTCATAGGTATTCCCAAACCGGGTAAACCGAAAGCCCAGCCGTCGAGCTACCGGCCGATCAGTCTCCTGAGTGCACTCGGCAAAATCTACGAGAGACTTATTTACAAGCGACTCAAAGACTTTGCCGAAGCTAAGAGCCTCATTCCCAACGAGCAGTTCGGATTCAGGACCGAACACTCGTGTATTCAATAAGTACACCGCATCGTCGAACATCTGAGCGCCGGTTTCCAGCGCGGGTCGATGACGGGAGTACTTTTCTTCGATATCGCGAAAGCGTTCGATAAAGTCTGGCACAACGGCTTCACTACATAGTATAAAACAAAGTCGCTTTCTCTGTCCCTATGTCCCTTTGTATGCTTAAATCTTTGAAACTACGCAACGGATTTTGATGCGGTTTTTTTTAATAGATAGAGTGATTCAAGAGGAAGGTTTATATGTATAATAACATCCATTAAATAGTGGAGAAGTACTGTTATTTTTGAGGTTTCTAATGTGATGTCGTAAATAATTACATTTTTTCCGCTTACATTGCAAACGCAGGCTGAACCCTACGAGTTTTATCAAAATAATGTACTAAGTATTGTACACATTGAAAAGGTCTACAGAAAAGTCCGTGATGGTATATGTCTATCTCTTATGGATAACCCACAATAACTTTTTTTTGTCATTTACTTTTTACGACAAATAATGGCTAATTTTCGAAGCGATTTTAACCAATACAGCATTAATCCTTAACCAATTAAATACCTTGAATACATTGTTCATTTAATATAGATCTATATGGCCCTTTACACCGTATGATTTAAGTGAATATTTTCGAAGATATTACAGATTTAAAAATTGCGGGACGTAGCGTTTGCGGCGGTACCGGCCGGCCGCCCGGTGCGGCAAGAGCGTGCCTATAAATAGCGCGTCTGACGCCGCGGTTTTCCCCCTGGCTGGAGGCCTTAACTTCAAGGCATCCACAGGATTAGACCGGTTAAGCAGTAGCCAGCCCCCTAGGCTGAACTGCGAGATGCCATTCAAAAAAAAAAAAAAAAACGCGGTTTTCCCTATAGCACTTTGAATTTAGCAGCGATCGGACGCGTTTATTATAAAAACGTGCTTTTCAGCGCGACAACGTATCAGTAATTATAAGTAAGTTACGATAAATAATTGTATGATAGTAGTTTTAAAATATAAATTATATTCTATTCTAAGGTTAATTTTTAAATCGCACTTATAGTAATTATAAGTACCTACATAAGGTGAGATAAGATTAGATTAAATAAAACCATAATTTATGGATTGCAATTTTCTATTAAGATCTTGATTAAAATTTACATTTACAGTTAGATCAATTTAATATTAGGGAAATTATTTTCAAAAATCGTGATTTAAGGTGAGATATGTAAGTTCAGAAAAAGTACTTAATAGAATAGGTATCTTTTGTTGTTGATGATTGTTGATTATCTTTTGTTTTTAGTCGCACGAATAGCAAATTATTTTTTAAGTACTTTTAATTTAATTAAAATCGTTGTTTAAGTTGAGGTATTTCAGTAAAAAAAAAAAGAACTGAATAGAATAGGTATCTTTTGTTTTTTATGATTGTTGATTATCTTTTGTTTCTAAATGGTAAGAATTTAGATATTTTTTACTGCGGCACATACTAATAATATGGCAATTTGTGCATAGGTAATCATACATATAGAACTGAGTAAATTTTGTACATTTTGTACAGAAATTATAAAGTTATGTCTGGAAGACGTCGTCGTTCGAACATAGGTCGTAGTACAGTGAATGCCAGAAGAGTACGTTCAGGCCGGAGCGGGCCGCTATGTTTTTATATACAACGTTCACAGTTTTTCTGTAGTGTATTTAGTATCAGCATTGCACCCGTGCGAAGCCGGGGCGTATTATATAAGCTGTACCAACTCGGAGTGCCTGACCGTCTCGTGCTCATCATACGAGACTATCTATCGAACCGCACATTTCGCTATCGCATTGGGTCCGCTCTATCTTCCCCCCATCCTATCAGGGCAGGGGTCCCCCAGGGATCCGTCATTTCCCCCCTTATCTTCACGCTGTTCACCAGCGACATCCCCAAGAGAGCGAAAACCCTCCTAGCTCTATTCGCCGACGACACGGCCATCTATTACACTGGGCGTAAGCAGGATGCCATCGCCCGGAATCTACAAGAGGCAGCCAACGCCCTAGGCGAATGGTTCCGTAAGTGGAGAATCGAGGTAAATCCCGATAAGAGCCAAGCCGTGCTCTTCCACAAATTGCGACTTCATCGCACCCCCCCCATCCCGATCACCATGTTCGGCAAGCCTATCCCTTGGGAGAAGCAAGCCAAATACCTCGGAGTCATATTAGACCAACACCTGACCTTCGCGTCACATATCAAGGCCGCTCGTAACCGAGCATCCTTTGCTATGGGTAGACTCCACTACATGATTACGGGTAAGAGCAAGTTGTCACTCAGGTGCAAGTTGCGTCTCTACACCGCAGTGATCCGACCCATTATGACATACGCATGCGTCGTATTTGCCCATGCCCACCCACGCTTCATCCATAGGATGCAGACACTCCAAAACCGATACCTCCGGAAAATCACCGGAGCCCCTCCCTATGTCCGTAACGAGACCCTCCATCTAGACCTCAGAATCCCTACCATTCAGCAGTTCATGAAGCGCCTCTCCACGCGCTTCTTTGACAGAGCTATAAAACATAAAAACCCCTTGATCGCATCGGCCGCCCGATACGAACCATCGCGTATTAGCATCGTTCGCCGTCCAAGGCATGCACTAGTAGCCCCCGATGACCCCACCACCCTCCTCCAGGAAAGTAATAGGGAAACTAGCACAGTCAAAAAACACAAATACAAACCGCCGTCTTTCCGACCCCGCCGCCGTGGTCCGTCGCGACGTCCCCGTTCAAACCCCCCCCGACCCTTGCTAGAGCCAGCCCGCGATGCTGAGCCATTAGTGATAAATCAACCCCTAATTAATCTCATTTAGATCCAGCCTGTCCCCTTGCTGCCCTCCCCAGCGACGCCCTAAGCCGAGGCTCGTACCCCGCAGGGGGTGCCCTTAGCGTGTGGTCGCTTAGTATAGTTTATTGCCCCTGGCTGGAGGCCTTAACTTCAAGGCATCCACAGGATTAGACCGGTTAAACAGTAGCCAGCCTCCTAGGCTGAACTGCGAGATGCCATTCAAAAAAATAAAAAAAACGTCCAAAGGTATTATTTATGATGCCTCTTCAATCGATGCTGTGTGTTCTCCACACACATAATAACTGTTTTGTTTTAATGCAAAACAGACCTATTATAATAGTACGGTTGGCTACCCTAGCTCCAGGGAACGTTAGGTGTCTATTATTAATGAAATAATATGATTTATCGCAGATATGGATGTGTGGCGGTCGTATGGTGGACACGCCATGTTCCCGTGTGGGACATATGTTCCGCTGCCACTCCTCGCCCTTCAACAAAGGACACGGTGACTATCTTGGCAAGGTAAGATACATTTTAGACTCTTTATATCTAGAATAGGTATCTATCCACTTATATGACGACATTAAGAGTTATTAAAATCAGTAAAATTTTCATGAGGCTAAGTACAGAATATTAAAGTAATAAAATTAAAAGGAGACAGGAGTCTTGACATCTTCTTTGCAGAAAAACTGAACAAAATTAAAATTTTACAAAGGAATTTTCCACTTTATTTCACTCTTGAGATTATTTTGAGTATGCCGAAAGAGCACACAAAAAACAACATGACTCAACCGTTAAAGGCGCACACCTGGTTCCAGCCTTAAATAAGGCTATTTAATAACTTCTTCAGGCCTTTAAAGAAGCGCTCCCACAAAGATTGCTTCATGTCAGTTACGTTAATACCTAACGCTTCCGACGACACCCAAATGCTGAACATTTTCGAATGAGAAGAGAATCAAAATCAGAACTTTATTTGCTATGAATGAAGAATAAGAAGAAGAAGAGGATGAAGAGGGATCAAAGGTGTATGAAATCTGAGAGATGAATTCCCTCGGATTCCATAGTCTTCCCTCTCTTTACAAACATGACTGCACATTTGTCCACACCAAATTCTATCTTGATGGCGCTACTAGTAAAAGTTTCAGTTACTTTCAGTAGCTCCATCAATCGCAATTCGTTGGGCGCAAAGAGTTTCAGATTATCCATGTAAAGAAAGTGAGATATGACCTGAGCACCTCGCTACAACCGGTAACGTAGACCTAAATCTTCCAGCAGTGAGCTTAGTGGATTTAGGGATAGGCAGAATCAAAGTGGACTCAGACAGACGCCCTGGAATATTTCCCGTTTATCCATGCCGGTTCATTATGCCCCTGGATCTGTCGACAACCTGGATAGCGAAGGATCGTTCTCAATTGCCCCATACACAACTCAAGGAAAGCGGATACGCAAAATATCGCTCAAGTTCCACAAAAATACGTTTTATGAATTGTAGCACGAAAGCTTTCCAAATGAACCCATACAGAAGTTGTGAAACTGTTTTTCGACAAGTCTTGTAATGTTGTGTATAAATCAAGTATCATACCTGCATGATTTGAGAGAGATTGCAGCATACACAGTCACTATAAAAAAAATGGTTTTGCAATAAACACTTCTATCATAATTAATATTGTCAACTACAGAACTACCGTCGCGTAGCCGAAGTGTGGATGGACGAGTACGCGCAGTTCTTGTACGCGAGGAGACCTCACTACCTCAACATCGACCCCGGCGATATGTCCGAACAGAAGGCCTTGAGGGAGAAACTGCATTGCAAACCTTTTAAATGGTTCATGACGCAGGTAAAGATTTATCATTACTCGTACTGAAACACACACACACAGACAGACAGATGAAAACACACGAACAGATGAAATGGGACCGATAAGGGAGTGGCCACATTTGTCGACGCGGTTAGAGCGCTTTATGACTAAGCGATAAAAGTGAAAAAAGAATGGAATGGACAATATGCATGTAATTTTTATGCATATTGTCCACTCCATTTTTTTCACTTTTATCTTTACTTAAATCATTGAAATACAGTATTATCAACCCAGGAAAATGATGAAAAGTTCAACAAATGCTTGTCACTCAAATAAAAACCTTGACTTTGTTTGTTTCATTGATTTTTTTGCAAAACGATTTGTATTTTACCCTTTTTAGCTGTAATATACCAAATCAATTTTACATTGTAACTAGAAGTTGTTAAGGACCATTATGTCAACACTGGCCAAGAAAAAAAAACCACACTACTGAACCGATTTTCATGAAATTTCTATGGGACTAATCCTTTCACATAAAAAAAGATTGTTCCAAATCGGTTCATAAATGACGGAGGTATGAGGTAACAAATATAAAAAAAAAAAATTTAAGCTAATTGGGAACCTCCTCCTTTTTGAAGTACGTTACTGGCTACGCCTTTCGGTGAATACAGACATGACGATTTGTGTGTATGATATGTTTTATCGCGTTTGGATAGCGATGCCCAAATCGAGCTAATTTAATTTGGCCTTGTGTACTGCGCTGGTGATGTCTTCAAAGATCATCATCATCATCTTTCTGCCCTTATCTCATTCTACTTAGAGTCGGCTCAACACGTTTTCCTCTTCCATTCTCCCCTGCCAGACTTCACGGCATCATTTACTACATTCTCTTTTATATCAGTAATAATAATCCATCCATCTTTTCTTTGGCCTTCCTCTCACTCTCCATCTTTTTTTAGTCACATGCGTTTCATCCTTCTTCATTATATGTCCATACTAAGACAAACGACTTCCTTTCAATTTTTTTTGTTACAGGCGCCTTTATGGATAAAACAGGCTAGTAACACCTTCGCTTTTCATTACAGATCGCATTTGACCTGACAGCATATTACCCGACTGTAGAACCGAAACCATTCGCTAGTGGACGCGTAAGTACTAACCTGAATCAAACCTGTAGTGCCGCGTGGTTCTCGTGATCATTATCGGAACTAACGCAGCCATCTTGCTATTTCTGTACAATGACAATATCCACAGACAATTCGATGATGGGATAGATTCGATTCCCGCACGAAACAAATACACACATCAAAAGTGTCTAGGGATATTTTGTTATTTACGTATTTAAACAAAACTATAAAGAATTTCTTCAAGCATCCTTATATCAAAGTGTGCAGAATTTTATACTCTTACAGAATATATCATAAAAAACTGTTTTTTTTTATTTTATGAAGGTTTTTTAAGATAAAATTGAAAAAGTTACAATTTTGCTAAAATTAGACTTATTGTCTTTGGTGATTAAAGCAGGAAACAAAACTAAATCTATATCTATATATATTTGAAGATCTGGAACACCTGTTGTGGAGCTCCAAGAGCCCAGTTACACTATAATATAATATAGGAATGACGTCTTAGCAAAAGTTGTTCAGCCTGATGAGCACTCTCTGTTGACGTATAAAAATTGAAACACCTGATGTGGAAATTAAAGCTATCACTAATTTCACTGTATTTCTACCAAGGGGTATCGTATTACCCAGAACTATCTGGGTTGCGGAGGGCAGATAGACAGTCGTTCCATGTAAAATACTGGTATTCAGCTGCATCCGGTTGTACTAGAAGCCGAACCCAACATCACTACAAATTATAACACAATGTTCTCCGCCGCGTCTATCTGTCTGTTCGCGATAAACTAGTTACTTACTGCACTGATTTTCATGTTGTTTGCTTAAATAGATAGAGTGGTTCTCGAGGAATTTTATAGTATATAATTTGTTAAGTTTTTGTACAGATTGGCTAAAATATAATGATATTTGTTGGAGGTGTTGGAAAAAATAAGCCATCTGGGGGAGCTTTCAACGAAAACGCTGCCCTTTAAGATATAACAAAAATGATGAATGGTAGAATTGTATATCTTATATAGGTCTACAGAAAAATCCGCGATGGCTTATGTCTATCTCTTAAGGATAATATACTATATCCATTTTAATACTTTGAAAATGGGCAAACTAGGTTCCCATGAGTTGAGGTAATGGGATGGTCATGATTACTTTTGGTCGCGATAACCGACATCCACGCAGGCGAAGCCGCGGGCATCAGCTAGTGAAATAATAAATTTTGTATAAAACCAAAATTAATAAACTGTAAGAGCACCTGGAACTTTAATAACACGTCTGCAAAGGTTTTTCAAGCTTAAAACAATGTTGTCAAGTTCGCCTTGTGGTGTAAGGTACCAGGTCTGACGAAAATGCACGAAAAGTGGACTGTTCGGCAGCAGATTCTCGGGAAAATTCGTAGAGACCTTCGTTGCACATTATTCCAGGCGTGCTTAACAGGGTTTAAATCTGGAGATTGTGTCGGCCAGTCCAGAGCCTCTTCATTATGTTGCGGTAGCCGCTGAGTTACCGCTGGAGTCGCAGTTGGGCGGGCCTCAGCATGCATACGCATAAAATCTAGTCCCATTTCCATCCGGTGTGGTTGGAATATAAGTGCCAGCACCTTATCACGGTATTTTGCAGCCGTTAAATTCCATTTTATCTAAACACGGTCAGTTCTCCCGCCTAGACGTAGTCTCGCCCATACCATGATTGTTTCACTTTGATATGGATAGACTTTCTGGGGATTTCGCAAGCTGGTCTCACTTCCAGGTGTTCGCCAAACACGTATTCTTCGTGTATCTGGAAGGATGCCGAACCGGGATTCATCTGAGAGTAACATCTAGACCATTGGCGATCATATAATCAGCCAAAAGTTCGTTTGCCTATTCTAAAATTTGTCCGCGATTGCTTCGCCGTAGTGCTGGAAGCGAAAATGATGTACTAGCATGAAGGTTGACTGCTTGTGGTCTCTTCCTGCCAGTTGGGTCACTAACGAAGATCAGGTGTTCTGTTCTGAGTGTACCTTTAAAACCAATCGCCAAGTCGTAGCGCACGGTTGTCTTCTCACCGTAATTTGTAAAAATCGGTCTTGTCTGGTGGTGGCTTACCGAATATTCCCAAGTTTCCGCTCAACCGACTCACCAATATCCCGATAGCGAGAACACAAACTGGATATGACACTTTAACTGGTGCCAATGGTATCAGCAATATTGCATAGGCGCGTGCCTGGTTCCAGCAAGTCTATTGCTCTCAATATCTCTTACCTAGTTAAATTTCGATGTTCCATGGTTTAGCTAAACTCAGCAGTGTTGATTTAAGTCAAAAATGTACGAAAAAAATCTCTGTTTTAAAAAAAAAAAAACAGTAAAATCTTCAACACATGTAGGTAACAAAATTATGATTTTTATGAAGTATACTGAATTTTGCCACATTTGAATTATTGTTTTAATTATTTTTTTTTTATGTGGAAGATAAATTTACCAGGAACAAATTTGCGTTTAAATCTTTTTCCATTACTTTTAAAGTTATGCTAATAAATGTGCATGACCCCTAGACATTTTTGATGTGTGTATGTGTATGGCCTATAGGTAGTTGTTCCGAATCTGACTGTTTGTGTGAGTTTAAATGTTTGTAAACCCACTCACGATACAGGAGAAAAACATAGTGAGCAACGTTAAAAACGTGCTTACCAACAGTGCCCTCTTGTCACTGTAAGCACGCCATATTTTTTATATTTTTATTCTTTTCTTTATTATTTGTTTATCACGTAGAGCCTAATTAATCATAATTCTAAAAAATTGTGTAATCCATTGAAACGTTCCATTCGGGGTTGCATTTGTCAGAGGACGCAATTTTATTGACAGTGCACTTTTTGGGATAGGTAAAAACTGTTTCAACCAATCAAATGGCATGAATCTAGTTTTAGGTAATGCGTGAGTATTGAGTGACGTTCTGTAATACGGGTCTACATTTTACAGTGTTTTATGTATTTAATTTATAGGTGCGACCAGTATCAGATCCCAGTATGTGTATTGACGCTCATCACGGAGAACAGATGGACAAGTTACTCATAACGCCGTGTTCGACGCCCAAAGGAGAGAATGAGTTTGTGTTCTCTTGGCGCACGGACGTCCAGTGAGTAGTCATTTATTGCTTTATTTAGATTCTTTGAAAAACTTACTGCTAAATAAAACAGTTTGTGTATCTGTCAACTAATTAAAAGTGTTCACTAATTGCAGCCAATTAATGAAAACTTGTAAACAACAACTAAAACAACTTGTAAACAGCGACCAATAGACCAGAGTCAGCACTCTGGTCTATTGGTCGCAAGCGCTACTGTTGATCATGCGGTCTTAGGTTCGATTCCCAGTAGGGCTATTACGTATCTCTGTTGACAGTTCAAGTGATGATCAAGTGATGATCACTTTGGCTCAGTGTCCAACAATTAACTGTCAAAAGCTTAGTTTGGTATTGGTTTAGTTTGTATTTGTCACCGTAACTCATTTTGACAGTTGCTTTCGTATCGATACTTGTATTATTGCGATTGTGTAAGCATAGTGGATATCAAATTGATGTTCACTGAGGTTGAAGTTGCTTTCGTGAAAGACGCTACTCAAAGGTAGTGTTTTTCAAATTCAGTAATGAACACCGAAGCCGGTATTAAATATTGACATAACGTTTCTTGTTGTTTTATTGTTATGTGTGTTGGTGGTGAAGTATGGCACGTACAGACGCCAGCACATCAAGCTACTACAATCTGTCAGATTTCTTCAATAGATTTTCGACTTTAACGTCAAAGGTTTAGGTTCAAGGTTGATTGGGAAAATCTGACAGTTTCGGGTAGCTTGATGTGCTGGCGTCTGTACAATAGTGCTAGAATTTGCTGAAGAAAAGAGAAAAAAAAAGTCGTCTGGTGACACCGCGCTGCCTACGCGATTATGGAATGCTAGAGATAATTTATAATATTCTATATATAGCTTGTGATGTTCTAAAATGTTCATTTTCTTGCATTAATATTAGTTTTTGGAGTTTACTCCTTAAGAAACTATTTGAGTTATAAGGCCCGGTACGGAACTTTTATGAGGAGTAAAATCAAGTGTAACACGAAAAGTTGAGGCGTTACGCAGAAAGAGACAAACGTATATATCTGTAGGATTGAACGTGTAAAAGAATGAGATGGAAGACATTAGTCAGCTACAGTATTTAAGAATGTTATTATAATTCAAAGTGAAAGAAATCAATCATCCTAAAATTGGATTTGTATAAATTGAACACAATTATTATTATTATTTATATTATTTTGTAACATACTTTATGTAATACGCTTTATTGAAGTAATATAAATAATCCGAATAATTACAGATATATGTTTGTTTCTCTTATCATTTTAGCAGATGCGTTTATTTACCCTTTTTTTCTATTCAATATATATCATAATTATCGATCGTAAGGAGTAAACTCCAATCGTGCGTCGTAGCTGACACACACACACTTTTTTTTTTATTGATTATTTTATGTGAATAAAATCGGAAGTAATGGAATGGTATCGTTAGTTCTGATTTTAGCCACGCGCCAAAATATCCTTGTACACTTACAAATGAAAAGGTTTGATTTATTAAAGATGGTAGTTTTATAAATAGCTCGTAATACTTTTACCCTAACTTCACTTTTCTACATAATGTAAGTATATTTGTGTTTAAAACATGTTCAAAAAAAGGCAATTAATAATAATCCAGTACGAACATTTTATTGTTTGAATTATTTGAATGACCTGTTGGTCTAGTGGTTAGTGACCCTGACTGCTAGGACGGAGGTCGTGGGTTGGATTCCCACACAGGACAAATCTTTGTGCGATGAGTACGATTATTTCTTCTGTTTCTGAGTGTGTAATTTATCTATAATATGTATGTATTTAGAAATATATAAGTATGTTTATCAGTTGTCTGGTTGCCATAGTACAGGCTCTGCCTAGTTTGGGATCAGATGGCAGTGTGTTGGTTGTCCCAAGATATTATTATTCCTTTATTTATTTATATTCATATTTTAAACATTTTCAAATATTTAAATATAAAACGACATAAAAAAACATTTAAAAATATAAAAAATAGTAGCCCACCGGTATCGGGAATAGGGTCCAAGCTACCGGCGGTCAGGGCTCCAGAGAGAGGAACCTCCTAACAATTCGAGCCGTGTCCAGGAGTACCGCTTTCTGAATCAAGCCCTTGATCCAGCTGCCTAACGAGAGCCTCCTCAGGTGTTGGTCGAGGCTCTTAGCAATTAAGCCATGGGCTGATACGACTACCGGCACAATGATCGCTGAGTCCACATCCCACATGTCGACAACCTCGCGAGCTAAGTCAAGATACTTGATTTGTTTATCTTTCTCGGCTTTCACGAGGTTCTCGTCATGCGGGACCGTAATGTCAACAATCATTGCGCGCCGCTCTGATCGATCCACCACCACTATATCAGGCTTATTGGCAACAATAGTCCTGTCAGTGATGATGGATCGATCCCAGTACAGTGTGATATTGCCATTATCGAGAACTGGATCGGGCACATACCTATAGTACGGCACTTCCGATTCCACAAGGCTGTATTTTAGAGCAAGTTGCTGATGGATAATCCTGGCTACAAGGTTGTGTCTATGCAAGTACTCTCCGTTAGCCAGACGAGAACACCCGGAGATAATGTGACGGATTGATTCGCCTGGACGGTGGCATGCCCGACATAATGTCAACCGTGCCGTCCTTCACAATAAATCTCCGGTAGTTATTCGTCATCATAACTTCATCCATAATTGCACAGACAAAACCTTCGGTTTCTCCAAAGAGGTCCCCGGAACGTAGCCAGGCTACGGACGCTGATAGGTCTACATCGGGCCCATGCAGGGCCCGGAAAAAGCGTCCGTGAAGCTCCTTACTCGGCCATACTTCCCTGCGGTCGTTAGTGTCAAGTACTACAGATTTGCGCCAGTTCTCTTTAGCCAAGGAGAGTGGGGTGAGGCCCTTGTCCACCGCGACCACATCTCGATGCATCCCCACGTCGGCTTCTAGGAAATATTCCCTGAGACTGCATATCTCGCGATTGTGAAGAGTCTTAGCATTTAAAAAGCCCCACACTTCTGCGGGATATACAGTCTCATAACCGAAGAACGTGGGTGATGCATTCGAAATGCCGTCAACAATTTGCGGACTTCCAAGGCGTCTAGTTCTGTTTGAGTCCATTTGAGTATACCAAAAGAGTACATCAAAACCGGCATGACCCAACCGTTGTAGGCATGCACCTTATTTCCGCCTGACAAAAGACTATTAAATACTTTTTTCAGGCGGCCAAAGAAGCGCTCCTTCAACGATTGCTTCATGTCAGCAACATTGATGCCCAGCGCTTCTGACATACCCAAATACTTATAGGTTTCGGTTGCTGAGACTGATCTAAGATTTATGGAATCCGTGAGCTTGGTTCCCACAGATTCCACAATCTGCCCTCGCTTAACATGCATGACCGCACATTTGTCCACACCAAATTCCATCCTGATGGCACTACTGAAAGTTTCAGTTACCTTCAGTAGCTCCATCAGTTGCAAATCGTTGGGGGCAAAGAGTTTCAGGTCATCCATGTAAAGGAGGTGAGATATAACTTGACCACCTCTCTTCAACCGATAGCCTAACCCTGAATCCTCCAGCAGTGTGCTTAGAGGATTCAAGGCCAAGCAGAACCAAAGCGGACTCAAACTATCGCCCTGAAATATTCCTCGCTCTATATTTATCGGTTCGCTATTCCTCTGGATTTGCCGACATCCTGGAAAGCGAAGAACTGTCCTCCATTGCCCCATACATGATCAACTTTATACAACTCTAGCACCCTCATGAGCCATGTATGTGGCACCGAGTCATAGGCCTTCTTATAGTCTATCCAACATGTCGACAGATCCTTTCGTGAACGGCGAACCTGTTGACTAATGGCCATATCAATGAGGAGTAGCTCCTGAGTACCGCGGGACCCATTCCTACATCCATTTTGAGAAGCAGACATAACAGAATTTTCTTCAATATGTTTAGTTTTTTATTATTTTAATGTAAGTATTTTACTAGTTTTATAAAAATTTGTTTACTTTTTGACCCACAGTAGGTGCCTGTATTAAACTATGTTAGGGCTCTTCTTCGTGCAGGCATCTTAAGGAAGGGTTAAATAAACTTACAGGGTTACATTGATGATTT
This sequence comes from Lycophotia porphyrea, assembly GCA_950005105.1. Classification (NCBI taxonomy): domain Eukaryota; kingdom Metazoa; phylum Arthropoda; class Insecta; order Lepidoptera; family Noctuidae; genus Lycophotia; species Lycophotia porphyrea. The sequence continues at coordinate 3,906,099 of OX465392.1, forward strand.
TCATGATTGTTTCTGTAACTACATACGTGTTACTGGCGTGACTCATTTTTTGTCAACGTACAACCTTACACTGACTTCATCATCTTCCTGCCCTTATCCCATTCTATTTGGGGTCGGCGCAACATGTTTTCTTCTTCCATTCTCCCCTGTCAGACGTCACGGCATCGTTTACTCCTTTCTCTTTCATATCAGTCTTCACACAATCCATCCATCTTTTCTTTGGCCTGCCTCTCCCTCTCCATCCATCAACATTCATGTCCATCACTGTTTTAGTCACGTTTCATCCCTCCTCATTACATGTCCATACCAAGACAAACGACTTCCTTTCAATTTTTCTGTAACAGGCGCCACTTTCAAACTTCCTCTAAACGCATTTCTTACTTTATCCATTCTTGTCACTCCACACATCCATCTCAACATTCTCATCTCCGCTACATGCAATCGTTTTTCATCCTTCTTCTTCACAGCCCAGCATTCTGACCCATACAGTACACTACACTGACTTGCAAATTACAAAAAACGTAAGAAAATTTGAATTTCGCGGGCTACCATGACGCAACCACCTTAAGTTGTAAACGTTACTAAATATATTATGTTTGCATAAATTAAGTGGTTATACTAACATAAATAAAGGTTTTATTTAAAGAAGTTATTCAGAAGTAAACACTGACAACATAAAATAATTTACAATAACCATTTCACATGTCATATAAACCGCTAACTACAAAATGTTCCCTTAAATCAAGTATTGTAACTCTCAAAGGGTGCTACTCAACTTAGCCGCATAATAGTCGATAAAAATTAGAGGCGTCAAGTACTGAGACGAAGAGCACCGTACCCGGTCTGTTAGCCATCGTAACGTAGTGTCCACTCAATGTGATACGCAATACCAATAATATGACATACTCGGTGTACAACTGAAGCTTGATAGCCACCGCCTATCAAAAGGATACATAATAGCCCTGCAGGACGAGCAATGTTATTAGGTTTTTCTCTTTTAGGATTTTTTAAGTAAAAGTGCGGAGGATTTGTGCTCGGATGATGTACACTGCCTAACCCATCGGGTATTACAGGCGTGATGTTATGTTATGTCTCGTAATTATTCCAGATCTAAATTGCGGCGAATGTGCTGGGATCTGCCGGAGTCTGCCAACAATAGTCCAATACTGTTGTACTCATGCCATCTTTATGGAGACAATCAGCTGTGGATGTATGACATGGTATGTACTTTGACGCCTAAGTGTCCTATTTTTGTAAATGTAAATATGTAGGTACTTACTTTTAGTCTTCCCTTTTTTAGCATTATTTTTGTAGTCTGTATATAATGTAAATATTGATTAATTTATAAATAAAGTAGTTCTGTATGTACAGTTGTACACCATACTTACAATATTTCATAATCAGCGTATAACGATCAGTTACCCACAGCTGGGACATACGCGTCGTCTTGAAAGGACCAGAAGTCCCAAAGAACTCACTTGGGTCCTAATCCACCACGCGGGCTCAGTGCGGCTTGCCGAATACTTCCTTAATTCCTCGTTAGGACTTAAACATAACTGGCGAATTGTGAGAGTATTAGGGGATTACAGGCGTGATATAATATGGTATGTTATTTACCAATACCAAATTCATACCCCTTGTTTCGTTCATAAATCTAGTAATATGCACCCCACTTACGGCAAAATAACCGAATTAGGCGGTCAAAAATCAAAGATGTGAAATAATAGAAGGTGTAAACAGACCCTTCATGAAGGCGTCAACCAAGCATTCTTTACATCAAACGTAGTAACTATACGGAAAAATTATGGCTTTTTTGTTTTGGGGCCAAAAAATATTTATGAAAGACTTAATGTAACGCACTCAAAACATTGTGCCGATGTATGCAGTAATTTAAAAAAAAAAAACTTGTGAAAAAGTTTGAAGTTTCAAAAACTCAAACTCAAAACTCAAAAGCATTTATTTCAATTAGACCCTTACAGGCACTTTTGAATGTCGGAAAAACAAAGAAGGCTAAGCTACAGTCACAGTCACAAGGCATAATAACTTGTGAAAGTACTGTAGTTGCCCATTCCAAAGCGTAGATCTCTATGGAGAAGAATGGGCAAGAAACTCCATGGACACTCTTTTCAATCAAAATATTATTACAAAATCTTGGTTACATCATTCATGTTGAGATTATACATGTATGTGAGAACGATGTAAAGAGGCGTGCGAATTAAGAGCGTCCAGAGTAACAGAATAAATCAACAATCATTTAAAAATAAAGTACTTAATTAAAATAAACCGTGACAGCTAAGAGATGACCAGTCCCAACTGACAGCGCCCGTTCACGAACATAACGCATGGATCAGCGCCATTCAACTCAACCATTTTGAAGGGAACCAAATGACCCGACACACCCGCCACCATCAGCAAGACATTCGAGTGAGCATGACATTCTCTCAACTGCCAGGGCACATTCAAGTCAATGAAAGATAGCTAAATGTAAACGGTAGCTTTTCAATACATAGTACTCACATATGTGCTATGCAATTATATAATACTAAAAGAAGGAATCTATACAATGCAAGGATATTTTTACAATCTTCTGCAGCTTCCACAATATTTATCATGGTAATCAATTAATTTGCTCCTATGGTTGTGGAGCAGGACCAGCATTGAGCCAAGCATTTTTATCATCAATGTAATCTCCCAACTTATAATATGCTTGCCTACTTAGTGTGCGTTTTATACAAGATTTAAATTTCGTCTCATTCAGTTGTAGAATGTGGGGAGGTATTTTATTGTAACATTTTAAACAGTACCCCATGAAAGATGAGTCTACTTTAGCTAGCCTGAAACCTGGTTGAACTAGTTGGTCCCTATTTCTAGTCTTATAGTGGTGTCTGTCACCTCTTTTACTAAATAAATGCAGATTTTTTCTAACGTACATGATGTTTTCATAAATGTATTGACAAGGTACTGTCATGATGTTAATTTCTTTAAACAGTTCCCTTAGAGAATCACGTCTACGTAGATCATAAATGGCTCTGATGGCTCTTTTCTGCAGAATAAATATAGACTCGATGTCTGCAGCCCGTCCCCATAGTAAAATACCGTATGTCATAATACTATGAAAATAACTAAAATACACTAGCCTCGCGGTATCTACATCAGTAAATTGACGGATTTTTCTAACAGCATATGCTGCCGAACTCAGCCGTCCTGCAAGAGATGTTAAATGGGGACCCCATTGTAGCCTTGAGTCAAGCGTGATTCCCAAGAAAACAGTTTTATCGACAAATTCTAGTTTCTCTTGATTTAATATTATGTCACAATCACTACTTCTGACATTTGGTAGAGCAAATCTTATGCACTTAGTTTTTTTCCCATTTAGTACTAAATTATTTGCGGTAAACCAATTATGGACCAGCAGTAGGGCGTTATTTACGTCGTCAAGATCCGCGGCACGTCTGTTTATCCTAAATATCAAAGAAGTATCGTCAGCAAACAATACCATTTGCGGTTGGTTGTTAAATAAATGGGGCAGGTCATTAATATATACTAAAAAGAGGAAAGGACCCAATATCGAACCTTGTGGATCACCCATTTTTACTCTTAAACCTTTTGAATTGACACCATTTACTTGTACTTGCTGCAGTCTATCATTCAAATACGATTTTACTAATCTGAATGCAGATTTACCTAAACCGTAATGCTCAAGTTTCATGAGCAGGGTCTCGTGATTTACGCAATCAAATGCCTTCGAAAGGTCACAGAAGATTCCAATGGCATCTTGTGCCTCTTCCCACGCAGCAAATATGTGTTTTAATAAAGTAACACCGGCGTCAGTTGTACAACGTCCCTTAGTGAAACCATACTGTTGCTCGTGTAAGATCTTATTGGTATTAAAATGGTTAAGCATTTGATTGAGCATTATCTTTTCAAACACTTTGCTAAAAACCGGCAACACGGATACGGGCCTAAAGTTATTGGTGTCTGTACTGTCCCCAGATTTAAAAAGCGGTATTACCTTACTGTATTTCATTAGATCCGGGAAGACCCCTTTATCCACGCACAAATTAAATATTAAGGCTAAATACGGTGCTATAGTCTCAATGATTGAGGTACAAGCTTTGACAGACATACCCCATAGATCTTCGGTTAATTTGATCTTGATTTGTTTAAAAGCTTTTATGATTGTTATGGGGTTTATATGCTGAAATTTAAATTCATTCGAACAGACTGAAACGTTCGCTTTCAATAAATTAATAGAAAGCAAGGGTGAAGAATTCAAGGTTTCAGTAGTTTTAAGAGGGATACTGGTAAAGAAATTTACGAATTCTTGAGCAACTTCATTGTTAGATTTCACGAGGCCACGTGAGGTCTCTAGTGTGAAGTCATTATTTCGATTTTTATTTCTATTTGTTTCACTGTTTATAATTTTCCAAACCGTTTTTATTTTATTGTCGGCTGATTTAATCTTGTTGCTAATGAACAAAGATTTGGCTACCCTGCAAGTGTTTTTAAAAATTTTCGAGTAAGTAGCAACATATTTATTAAAGGTTTCAGTGTTGATGTAAGGCTTAAGGCCGTACAACTCAAACAATCGTTCCCTACTTTTCCTAATACCCTGTGTTGCCCAGTCACTGAAAATAAATTTTGGCCCAATAGTTTTAGTTTTCTGTTTTAAAGTATTATTGAACTCGGTGTGCACAACCGAAAAGAATTCTTCATAAAATTCATTTACATTGTTTATAATATGGCCCGGTATACTTAACTTGCTAATTAAATTATTATTAAATTTATCCAAACTGCTGGGTGTTATTTGTCTAGTTTGTATCTGAATTCTTTGTAATTGTATATTGGACGCGAAAGAAACGGTCTGACCGCTGTGATCTGAAGGAAGGTAATTTACGATGGATTTATCTAAGTAGTCGCCGCTACAAAAAACATTATCAATACATGTAGCAGTATTTGTAGTAATTCGGGTTGGTTCAGAAAACACATTTGACAAATTAAATGATTTAAAGAGACTTAAAAATCTACTGCTATTAACATTATTCTCTAAGATATTAACATTAAAGTCACCACAGATAATTATTGGTTTATTACCAGTTACAAGTTTTGCTAAAGCATCCTCCAGTACTGACTCAAAGATAGAATAGTTCAAGTAATTTGGGGGCCTGTAAACGCACACTATTACTTGCTTATCAAGCTCAACACAAGACAATTCAATACTATGTTCAACCGAAAGATCGACTATATCACTACGGGACTTAGATTTAATACAATTTTTAACTAAGATTAATGAACCCCCACGCATCTTAGATTTCCGGTTAAAGCAACTGCCCACATTGTAATTTTCATAATTCATTAGCATTTCATAGTCTTTCAACCAGTGTTCGGTGAAACAAACAATATCAAACATTGTTTTTTCTACAAATAACTCAATTTCTAGTTAGAGAGAAATAATTTCAAGGAATTTTGCTTAGCCCCTTTTTTACATTTAACTATCTGAGAGCAAGAAGTATCTTCCGTTGTCTTGCTACCTAGTTTAAATGAGCCGGAGTGAGCCCCAGAACTCCCATGCCAGTAGATGGCAATGATTTCCTACTACTAGTTGATCCTACTTGAGAATCATCTACAGTTATGCATGAATCCTCCAATGTACAGTTATTATAAAAATGTATATTAGTATGATTACTAATGGTCGCTGTGTTAATAATATAACTAAACTTAGACATACTATTTATGTCCGTGTGAATATTATAAGCTAATAGCCTAGCTATTTTGTGTCTACATCTAATAGGTAGATACACCTTACCCCGTGTCGACTTAAGTTTATCAACAATAGTGTTGATATCCAGATATATAAGTCTGTCACAATAGTGACCTACTAAGAAATGTAAATGGTTATTTAACATATGTATATAATTATTCTTTCTACTACTTAAATTTTCAAAATATGGAAAAGCACACAATACGATTTTATTACAACTTAACTTTAACAACTCTGATACACAGTTAGTGATATCTTCCTTTTTAATACCAGAACTATTACCAACGCATATAGTAATGGTAGTATTATGATAACAAACATTTTTTATTGCTGATGCCATGACCTGTTTGTAGGTTGACCCCGGCATACAATAATTTTGGGTACAATAACTCAGGTGATTACTGATTAAATTACCTAACCCTCTACCTATACTATCAGAGAACATAATTGAATGATGACAATCATTACTATCCATTGATACAAAATGACTAACCTCAGGCCGTACTACTTGTGAATCATGAAGTGTAATGACAGGTATAGTGTCTTGATTGGTTTCACCCCCAATACCTCCGTAGCTAGAAGGTTCCCAGGAATGGTCCAAAAAATGGACGCAATGACTGGGAGAACAAGTTTTCGGCGTCGTTAAGGGTATTGTTATACCTATTATGTCCATTTATACTTAAAAAGTTTTCTGACCTTGGTTAATCTGTTAAGATTGCTTGGAAAAGATTTTGTAGCAACCAAGCTAAAAAGTAATTATAGCTAAAAATTATAATTTCATAAATGTTACTTAAAGTATACATAATTATCAATAATATAATAGTTGTACATCAATTATTATGGTGCAAAAAAGTAATTAACATTACTATCACTGCCATCCATTGTTTCTTCGTCATCATACAGTCAGTGTCATCTACCATTTTTAAAACAGTCACATTTAACGTTTCCAGCACTTCCGTAGAAAAAAAAACGAGTTGCACTCCGGGAGTGCCGGCAGAAGTGAAAACTTGAAACAACGCCATCTAGCTTAAATATCAGAAATTTCAATAGCTTTCTGCAAGAACGAAACATGTCGCTGCCGTAGAAAAAAACTTGAAACAACGCCATCTAGCTTAAACTACACGCACACTCGCGCAAGCACCCTGCGCCGCCGATTCGATCTGACGATCTGACGCGACTTTAACAGTTTTTACCCATCCCAAAAAGTGCACAACGCCGCTAAAGAACTTTTCACTTAAAAATCTTTTTTATTATGGCTCCTTCTCTTGGATGCAATAATTGGATCAGAAGCTATTATCATCCAGTGCATACAGTGCATAACGCATGTAGGTTGTATGGATTCGAGAGGTTTTTCTAGCATGGTAAAGTCGTAAACGTTTTCATTCTTAAAAAGGGCCTAGTGTCACAATGAGTTGGTTTGAGTTTACAATACTCATTATCATCTTTCTGCCCTCATCGTCTATTTGGGGTCGGCAAATGCGCAAGTGCTAATATTTACGATTAGGACAGACAGCCGTACTAAGCGGAACATTTTTTAATGCAAAGTAAGAGTGGATTGAAATCGCAATTTATTATCAACAAGGGTAAAAAAAAAATAAAAAAAAAACGAGTGTGCTTTAGACCACACGACTGAAGTAATACTAAAAAAATACCGATTCAAAAACGTACCTTCTTTTTTTCTATCTTCACTAGGGCATACTATTCGGATATCCGGATATCCGCGATATAAAATATTCAGATATCATATTGCAATACTATTCGGATAATACGAATAAAACGGATAATCTTTGGTTTATTATTTTTACGTATTTAAACACAAAATATTTATTTTGCACAATTATTCTGGCATTTTTCGAAAACAGCGACACTGAACTGAACCCCGCACTGAACCATATTGTTGACGCTTCGTCCGCCATTAGTTGTGGCTTCCAACTCACCATCTACAGATCTTCATGGAAGAGGACTTTTAGCCGAAAGGTGTCGCGAACAACACGACGCCGTCAACGATACGTATCTAGTCATACTTTGATAAGGTTTTCTTTTTTTTTTTCAAGAACAATACTTGTTCAGTTTCATGGTCTGAGATACCACTCGAGAGGAATGGCGTTTATTATGTTACCCCTTGTATAAAAATGAACAACTATGTCACTAATCGCTCTTTCCATTTCTTTTCAGCACACGAAACAAATAAAGCACAACGACTACTGCATTGAGTATAGCCCGTCGAGCAAGGAGGTTTTTATCTTTCAGTGTGACGAAATCAAAGAGACGCAAAAATGGACCATAGACAATGTGGATAATGAGCTGATGGCGAAGTGGACGAAGTTAACGAGAGTCACGGGGCCTATTGAAGAGGCCTGAACTTACGTATGATGGTTTTTCTGTATTTTACGGGCATCGGGTAAAAGATAGAGAAGTTATGGGAAATTTTATGTGTAACATCTATGATGAGGCAGTAAAACCGACTCGTATATAGCTTACTTTGCAATACATTGGAAAATTCGCGAAAAAAAATTTACGTCTCCATCTATACAAACTTTGTTGGTCACGTGACTTTTTAGTATGGGGAGTAGAATATTTTTTTCACGAATTTCAAAAAGTCGTTGAAGAAAAGTGGTGCACCACTCTGCACCACAACGTGAAACGGAAAGAGAATAGTAAGCCGAAAGGCTTACTATACTCTTTCCGTTTCACGTTGTATATCTGTTGTGCTAACATTTTTGTATTTAAGTAAATACCTATATTGCTGATTTATTGTACGAATTTTGTACGGTTTGTTTGTACGAATCTTTTCTATTCTAAAACATATCACTATTAGTTGTGTATAGTTGTTTTTTATATTGAAAATAAAATATTTTTATAATAAAGTCGTGATTTTTATTATTAAACTAGCTGACCTCGCAAAATAATTCTCTTCTCTTTGGTTCCTCACGATATAAATATATTCACCGTTTTGAGAGCGGTGATAACCACTAGTGTACTCTGTTCAGTGTCTAACAAATTGACTACCTGGATATGTATTGCTTATTATTCTAAGTCTATTGCATTGTCCTTTCGTCAGTCAACAAGGGGAATCACAAGCATGAAACCTAATTGCGCCAACAATCTGACAGATTCATGAAACTAACAAATAGTTATTTCACCAATATACACGATCCAAATCAAGTTCTACCTACGTGATTTGATTGAAAAATATTGACGCGAATCAAAGTTCTTTATAACACCTAACGACATACTGCATTTCTAGAAACCGGTTTTAAAAACGTCCAGGATATGTTTGTAATAACATACACGTGTAATGCGAGTCTTCATGTTTTTGTGTCTAAACAATGTACTTCCGAAGGAAAGGGCTTAGAAAAGCCTTATTTGATTCCAGATTAGGTGTAAACAACAGATTTCTGTGAGTCGACCAGTATAGATGATTTTCTTTTTATAGACTACAGAGTCCAAAGATCTTCCTAAAAAAACATCTTTAAGGCATATGAACGGACTTAAAAAAATATTAGAACGATGACGACTATTGTTCAGTCTTTCGAAATCAATTTTACGAGTTATGGTAAAGTTTTACAGCCTTGCCTTGAGCTGATCAAAGCCCCTTCTCACCTCCAAAGAGTTAAAACCCAACATCCCTAGTGTGAGTCTATCTGGCGCCCCAACGAGATTTATCAATAGGTGATAGCTTTTCATAAACACATTATTTTGTACCTAAAGAAAATAAATAAGATATATTTTGTACCTCAACAGTTTTTGATTAAATGACGTTTCTATGAAGTGTCTAGCTAGCGGACCCCTTATGATTATTTTTTTTGTTATTATGCTTATAGATCGCCCAATAATGCTTGGAGTTAGAAACTATTATGTTCCTTACAAATCCAAAATTTCGACTTTCTGAGAGCTATACTTTAGGAGTTATTCGTTATTTAGACAAACGTCCGGCCAGCGAGCCCCTTCTTTAAATACTAATCTTTTATATCATACAATAGCATTAGGAGCTTGATGCTATTATGTACCTTACAAATCCAAAATTTCGACTTTCTGTGAGCTATACTTCAGAAGATATTCATAACTTAAACAAACGTCCAGCCAGCGGGCCCCTTTTTAAATACTATTCCTTTATATCATACAATAGCATTATTATTATGTACTTTACAAATCCAAAATTTCGACCTTCTGTGAGCTAAACTTTAGAAGATATTCGTTATTTAGCCAAACGTCCAACCAGCGGGATTTTTAGGGTTCCGTACCTCAAAAGGTAAAAAAAGGAATCCTTATATCCTTATCCTTATCCTTTTATTATTATCCTTAATCCTTATCCTTATTACTCTCTTGTCCGTCTGTCTGTCCGTGTGTTATCACCGATTTTCTCAGAAACGGGTGGACCAAGCAAGTTGTAATTTATACCAGATAATACTGAGGGCTATAATCCCTATTAGTTAGCTCGTCCTCGCTGAGTCAACACGCTAAACTTAAGACATGGGCAAATTTAGATTTTCGGGAATACTTGTAAGTACCAAAATTTACCTTAATTTTCAACTCTTTTTATTTTTCGGAATTTTCCCTTTGTTTGTGCTGTAACACCTTGCTTTGAACCAAAATTGACAATTCTAGGTCTACCGCAAGTACCCTATAGGTTTTGGGTCGAAAACCTTTAAACATTAAAGGGTGTCCCCATACATACATACTCTAATGTTGTATAGATAATGGTACGGAGCCCTTCGTGCGCGAGTCCGACTCGCACTTGGCCAGTTTTTTTTATAATACTCTTTTAAAACATACAATAGTGTTAGGACCTTGATACTATTAGACGAACAAGAGAGTGATCTTATAAGGATTCCTTTTTTTACCTTTTGAGGTACGGAACCCTAAAAATCCCGCTGGCTGGACGTTTGTTTAAGTAACGAATGTCTTCTGAAGTATAACTCACAGAAAGTCGAAATTTTGGATTTGTAAGGTACATAATAGTATCAAGCTACTAATGCTATTGTATGATACAAAAGACTAGTATTTAAAAAGGGGCCTGCTGGCTGGACGTTTGTTTGAATAACGAATATCTTCTGAAGACACTTCATAGAATAGTCATTTAATCAAAAACTGTTGAGGTACAAAATTATATCTTATTTATTTTCTTTAGGTACATAATAATGTCTTTATGAAAAGCTATCACCTATTGATAAATCTCGTTGGGGACGTCCCGTCAGATAGACTCACCCACATACCTAATAGATAAAAACCATCCCAGGAAAGTTTTCAGCACCTTTTCTAGCCTCAGAGTTGGGGTGGAGGTGTAGGGATGCCAGATAAAGGCACTTGATTCAAGTTCGAGCCAGAGTGGTGTACAGTAATTTGATAACATTAAGATAGCTGAAGTCATGAGCATTTCGCATAACAAAACCCAGGCGCCTGAAAGATTCCTTTGCGAGGATAGAAATACGTCTGCGTCGTTCGAGCGCAAAGTCAGTCAGCGGTCGAATGTCACTCACAAATCCTTAACGTAGGCGACTCAAGAAATAACTTCACCCAATCTTTAGATGTAATGCTGCCGCTAACCTCTACCGTAAGTCATGGCGTTGTATTAACACCTTATTTTCAATTCTCCACTAATAGATGGTATCAGTATCCCTTTGTAGGAGTTTGCAATCCTCGTCTGTTCTGATGGAAACCCGAAAACCCAAACCCCACTGATCCCATGATCCCACGCCCAATCTCTTCCCTCCTTTTCTCTTTTCGGTCCATGAGGAGGTGTACTACATTACCTCAATTCCAAAAAGGCCCACTAACCCAACTATGTCGCAGATCAATAAAAATATTCCCCAGGTGGGTCAGGCTGCGACTTACGCGCCACCCAATTCTACCATGGGTGCGACCTCTGCGCCTACTACCCTGACACCTGTTACACTTTCCACGAATGCCTGGCAGCAGAGCATCGTTCGGAACAGTGTAATGAACAACCCCGACAAGTCTTGACGACGAACTCCGCACGCTGGCACTCCAACGCGAGAGAATCGAAGCAAGGCTGAGAGACATTGACTCTGGATACCACGGGACGGGAAAGGAAGCTGAATCCGGTGGCTCGCTTATGCCTGCTCAAGCGTAAGCGTGGAAAAATCCGAAACAGAGAGAGGGATCTCAACAACCGTTTGCGCAACATATGCGAAGACAATCTTCAGCTCGGAAAGCAGCCGGACGCGGAAACATGCGGGCAAGGACTAGTACGCGAAGGGGAAACCCAGCGCGAAACGTCACTGCCCGCACCTGGACCATCCGGAGGAAGCAACCGGAACCACACCGAGACGACCAAAGACCGACAACGACCCAGACAAAAGCGAGGCAAGCGATCTGGATTGTCACGCAGGGTGTCCCTGGCACAAAACACCGTGTGCTAAGCTCCTCGGAACCGCAACCCGGGCCAAGCGGCCTGGCAACGGCGAAGAGGGTGCGCCCGGATAACACGGCTTCGCCGAGCACGCTTCAGGGGGACGCCAAGCGCATCAAAATCCAGACCGCTCCCTTGAGCGGTCTGGATTTTGATGCGCTTGGCGTGTTTTGGGCAGAGGACCTACGCACGGGCCACAAAGGATATTCCTGCGCGGCTCGGCGTAGCGATCTGCCTCCCGCCTCCATCCCACGACATGACCACTGACGAGGCTGAGCATATCAAGTACAGCCTCGAAGACCTCGTCATGAACGCCGACCCCTCCAAGCCACTCCTGGCCTTCCGCGGTTACCCACTGGTAGCGGATGGCACGGTCCAGATGTGGTGCGAGGATGACAACGCCCTGATTTGGCTGACCGAGAACGTACCCAAGATAAGACTGCCCAAAACAGACGCGTCACTGACAGTCATGAAGCAGTCCGATGAACCCACCCGTTTCCGACCAGCGCTCTTTGTACCCAGGTACAATGGGGTCATAGCGCGGCTCCAGAGCGTTCTGACTCGTCAGAACACTTGGTACGTCATAAGGAGGTGGTCGCTGTACAGGGCGACATTAGTCGGTGGTGATAACCATGGGACTTATCTGACCCTGGGTTTCCCACTGGAATAAGTCGTAAAGGTCTTGGGGAGCCAGCGGTGGGTATCGTACCTAATACTTGGGTCGTATACGTGCGCTGTCCCCCCAACACCCAACCCTCCTCTACACCTAGACTAAGACCACAGACACTGCACTGACGCGACCAGGATCGACAGATGAGTTTACCATGACACAACTGGAGGAGGAGATAGCCAGAGCGGCGAAAGCTGATGCCGACGCTGTGAGTATGCCGACCTCACCACCAGGTAGACAGAGCAGCTGCTTACATCATCACCGACACTGAGCGACGACCGGCATGGACTGGAAGACGGGGGAGACTTATCCGAAGGATCCATCTCCTCATAGCTCCACCCTACCGCCACCGGCACCCACGTCCATCATCCGGACCAACCTCCAGCTTAGCCAGACTGCCACGGCTTGCCTACGCAGGGCGCTGGAGATGAAACCCCGAACCATTGTACTGATCCAAGTACTTTGGATTCGAAATAACAGAATATGTGGCATTGGAAACATTGGAGGTAAGCTAATTCTCGACACACAGGGCACAGAAAAACCACAAACCTGCGCCTATATACCCAAAGATGTACCTACCACAACACTATCACAATTATGTTCCAGAGACCTGACAGCCGTCAGGCTCAAAACTGACGGTGGTGCACCTGACATCGTCCTAGCCTCGGTTTACAAGCCAGGCGAAGATAAAGACTGCTCACCAAAACAGATTGTCGACCTGGTAAGGTACTGTGAGGACGCCAACCTGGACCTGGTCATCTGCACAGATTCGAACGCCCATCACCCGCTTTAGGGTTGCAACAAAGCCAACACTAGAGGTGAGGTATTATGCACATTTTTATTCTCCACTAACCTTAACATCGTAAACCGTGGTTCGGAACCCACTTGGGTCACAACTCGCGGACAAACAATAATTGACCTAACGCGCGACAAAACTTATCTCCAACTGGCAGCCTTCCTGCTCTGACCATAGAAGGATCCATTTCTCACTAGTAGCTAACACAAAAAAAAACTAGAAACTAGGTGAAATCGGCGCCGCACCTCCGTACCCGACTACAAACGGCTTTTGGCCTCACTGCTAACACAGCACCAAACACCCTTTAACGGATCCCAAACAACTTGAGGACATTGTAACGAAACTCTCGGAATGCATAACTCAGCAAGCTCTGGCAAACGATGCGTAATCAATTCAACAGAGCTAAAAACACCAGGCTCCTAGAAGACTGGGACTTATATAAGAAAACACAATACACCTGCTACTGCGCCTGGACAGAGATAGCCTGCGACTGATGGCGGGGACCATCAATGGACACTGTTCACTGAACAAACACTTCCACACCCTAGGTATCACTGACAGCCCCCTGTGCAGAGCGTGCATGGACGCTGAGGAAACGGTGGCGCATGTGCTCCTCGATTGCACCAGCGTCACCCAGATCCACGAGGAGACTCTTGGAACACCGAGATCCCTCGCAGATGCCCTGAGAAGACCGGGAAGTCTGATCTGCTTCTGGAGGGGGGTGGGCTGGTTGGAGTAACGGCCACCATGGCTCACGTTCCTACCTACATGAAGTGAGCTATCAATTGCGCTAATTTAAAAAAGCTTTTATTTATTTCTGATAGCTTCGTGTATGCCACCAAAGATGTCTTCGGTCATCGTCAGAAAGGAGAGAAGAGAATTGCATTGCACCAAGCTCTTGAATAAAATCGAATTGAGTTTTGCACTAAGGAGTATTGATATCAACTTCGATGCATATCACTCCCAAAATAACTTTCTACCCCTTTCTTGCATGTTTATTTATTTGCTCTAGCGATCAATAAACAGTTTCTGATACAGTTAGACTGCAATTTTGAAATGTGTTAGAGACAGCTTCATTTCTAAACGTGTATAGTATCTATAAAAGTGCAGAATGTGTAAATATATTAAATTTAGTAGACCTAGTTTCAAAATGAACATTTCAAACTGTCATGTTGTCCGTATCTAGCAAGTTGTATTTTAAAAGTCCACTGAATACTAAATATATGACACTAAATAAATAACAAGACAGATTTTCGAATATGAGCATTCAATTCATAGAATTAGAAAACACAGAACTTAAGATCACCGTAGAAGACCTCAACGAAAGACTTGCTAACCTGGAGCAACAGTCGAGATCAAACAGCTTAGAATTGCAATGTGTACCAGAAAACAAAAGTGAAAATGTTTACAACATTGTAACTCAACTTGCGCGTGTGGTTAACTGCGAAATCAGTGAAAGAGATATATTACATTGCACTCGTATTGCTAAGGTCAACTCATCAAGTAACCGTCCTCGATCTATAATTGTCCAGCTAGCCTCACCAAGAATGCGTGATCATCTTCTGGCAGCAATAATCAAGTACAACCAAGCTAATCCTCAAGAAAAGCTAAACTGCTCGCACCTTGGTTTAGCTGGACCAAAATCTCCAGTCTTTGTTGCTGAACATCTGTCCCCGGCAAATAGAGCTCTTCATGCAGCTGCGAGGTTAAAAGCCAAAGAGAAGAATTATAAATACGTGTGGGTCAGAAATGGTAGAATATTTGTGAGGAAAAATGACGGCGCAGAGTATATACAAATTAGGAACAAGAGCAGTCTTAGTAAGGTTGTGTGATTAGTATGTACTTGTTGTTATAGTTTTTACTGTTGTAATTTAATGCATGCATTAGGTTTGAACTCCACAAAATTCAAGGATATTTTAATTTATTACCAAAATTGTAAAGGCTTACGAACTAAAACGAATATTTTTTACTGTAAACTGTGTAATATGAATTATGATGTTATAATATTAACAGAAACCTGGCTGAACAGTAATGTATTAAGTAGTGAATTGTTTGATGATCGATATGAAGTTTACAGACGGGACAGAGAAACAACTGGGTTCCAGTATAACAAAGACGGGGGAGGAGTCTTGATAGCAATAAATAAAAAAAATAACTCCACACGTATCGAACACTGGCAGATCTCTGGGATCTTGTGAAGATCTCTGGGTCACACTTGACATATCGACATCTCACAAGTCACGCCAAGTTGCTCTTTGTGCCGTCTATCTTCCACCACCAGTATGTCTCGCAACTTTGGATCATTTTGTGGATGGCTGCAACAGAGTGCTCGACTCAATGGACATCCCCTGTTTTATAATTGGTGATTTTAACTTAAGTAAATTGAATTGGGATAAAACCGCCGTAAATGACTCTTTACCCAAAACTTGTCAAAACCTCTTGGATTTTATGAATGTAAATGAACTATCTCAACATAATTATGTAAAAAACTGTTCTGGTCGAATACTGGATCTGGTCTTATAAACAGAGCAAACTTGTTTAGTAAACGAGTCCAGCTACTCTCTAGTTGCTATCGATAAACTGCATCCTCCCCTTGAACTAACTATGTATTTGCTAAAGGACTGTAACTTACCGTATAGTATGGACACAAGACCTAATTTTTATAAGGCTAATTACCCTGAAATTATCAATTACCTCAATAATCTGAACTGGAATGAACTTTTTGTAAATACTTGTGATGTGATTGACATGGTGGCAATATTTTATAAATGTCTGCGTGAGGCTATTGGAAAATTTGTGCCACGTCGGAAGCCTAACAACTGTCGTTATCCGCCGTGGTTTGATTTAACATTAAAAGAAAAAAATAGGCTGAGGTTGCGTTACAAGAAATTCAATAATCCTTTAGATAAAATTGAACTGAAACTAGTTTCCAAGCGGTGTGAAAAACTAGCCATGAATTTATATAATGACTACATAGATAGAATTGAAAAAGACATATAAGATAATCCCAAACTTCTCTGGAATTACATAAAAGCGAAACGCGGTGGCACTAGTGGCTACCCTTTGACAATGACTGATGGGCAGATTGTTACGTCCAACGGATCTGAAATTTGCGACCTTTTCGCAAAACATTTCACAACCGTGTATACGACTGACAAAGATACAGAAATTAACTGCCATACAAAACACCTCCAAGCACTGCGTAACAATAGTCAGGGCTTGAGTATTCCTGTACTTGACCGCGACTGTTTACTAAAGAAACTAAAAACAGTAAACATTAGTAAAGGACCTGGCCCGGATGGCATCCCACCTGTTTTTATTTCTAACTGTGCCACAGCTCTAGTATCCCCTTTACTAATAATATTTAATGCATCGTTGGCTACTGGAACTTTTCCGTCAGAATGGAAAAAAGCCAAGGTAGTCCCAGTGCATAAGTCAGACAAAAAAGATACCGTAAGCAACTACAGGCCAATTTCAATTTTATCCACATTCGCAAAGATTTTTGAATCTATTACATTCAGCAACATTTAGGATTGTACCTTAATGAAAATCAACACGGTTTTGTAGCATCTAGATCTACAGCTACAAACTTGGTGTCATTTACGGAGTCCCTAATACAGGCTGTAGATGTAGGCAAACAATTTGACGTAGTATACACCGACTTCAGTAAGGCATTTGATAAAATGTCACATTCCATACTGATTTATAAATTAGCAGCCTATGGTATAACAGGGCCTCTATTAAGTTGGTTCAAGTCCTATCTTACTGAACGCGAATACTTTGTCGTTGTAAACGGTTTTCGATCAGCTGCACACAAAATAACATCGGGTGCCCCCCAGAGATCTCACTTAGCTCCAATACTATTTATTATGTTCATTAATTACCTTCCGGAGTGCTTTCGTTTTTCCCAACCTTTTATGTATGCTGATGACCTAAAATTCGCACGAGTGATCGAGTCAAAAAGAGACTGCGAACTTCTGCAACACGATCTTAACCAAGTCATAAAATGGTGCCACAATAATAAAATGCAACTTAATCCAAAGAAATGTTACCATGTGTTCTCTTAGTATTATATAATTGCATAGCACATGTGTGAGTACTATGTACTGTAAAGCTACCATTTACATTTAGTTATCTTTCATTGACTTGAATTTGCTTTGGTGGCTGAGAGAATGTCATGCTCACTCAAATGTCTCGCTGATGGTGGCGGGTGTGTCGGGTCATTTAGCTCCCTTCAATATGGTTGAGCTGAATGGGGCTGATCCATGCGTCATGTTCGTGAACGGGCGCTGTCAGTTGGGACTGGTCATCTCTAGGCTGCCATGGTTTATTTTAACTACTTACTTTGTTTTTAAATTGTTGATATAATGTTTTACTCTGGACGATCTTAACGTGCACGTATTTCTACATCGTTCTCACATATGTATAATCTCAACATGAATGATGTAACCAAGATTTTGTACAATATTTTGTTTGAAAAGAGTGTCCATGGAGTTTCTTGCCCATTCTTCTCCATAGAGATCTACGCTTTGGAATGGGCAACTACAGTAGTTTCACAAGTTATTATACCTTGTGTCTGTGACTGTAGCTTAGCCTTATTTGTTTTTCTGACATTCAAAAGTGCCTGTAATGGTCTAATTGAAATAAATGCTTTTGAGTTTGAGTTTGATACGCGAAAAATTAACTGTATTGACACAGAGTACTTCATAGACCAGGAGCGATATATCATAGGAGGAGAGGAAAGAAGTCGAAATAATAAGGGATCTAGGAGTACTTTTTGACAAAAAGGTCACTTTTGTGCCCCATATTGAATATATCATTAAAAAGTCATCAAAAATTTTGGGGTTCCTACTTCGTAACACCAAAGGTTTTCGTAAAAGTAGCACCAAAATAATGTTATATTACAGCCTCGTGCGCAGTGTTATGGAGTATTGCAGTGTTGTGTGGAGAGCCCACTATGCCACTCACATGTTGCGTCTGGAAAGGGTACAGAAACGTTTTGTATGGCATTTAGCCTTTAGTGAGGGGAAATCTAAGCGTCTGCCCTCTTACAAAGCCCGTGCAATCGTTATCTATGCGCAGAGATATAACCGATGCTTTATTTGTTTACAAACTGTTGCACAATAAGATCGACTGCCCCAGTTTAGTGAAGCTCATTAGGTTCCGTGCGCCCTCTAGATATCCTAGGAATAAAATAACACCCCTGTGTCCACCACTTCGAAGGTCTGTCCTTGGTGCGAATTCTCCAATACCTCGATTGTGCAACATCATTAATGGCCGCAGTGACATAGTAGATTTACACCACGACAATATTAATAAATTTAAGTATACGAGCTTTTGTAATTAATAATCCAATGTAAATTTAATTTAATTTTATGCGTGTTTTCTATTATTTTCAAGTTTTAAAAATTAAATTAAGAGAACAAACAGATTACTCTGTTTGTTCTCTTAATTTAATTTTCTTATTTTATATTCGTAATCATTTTAATTGTATTCATTAATTAATTAATCAATCTCAAATTAATTATAATTTAATGAGACATTTTGATGCAAATGTTTGTTTTTTTATTTTTATTGTTTTCATTGTTAATGTTCTGTATATTATTTTAATTTTGTTTTTTGTATGTATATTAACTTTTTACGTACCTATATTATTTAAAGCCGTTTTATTCTTTTTGCATGTGGTGTTAACCTTTAATTAATTGTTGCATTTGTAAATGTTACCCTAGTAATTAAATTAAAAATGTATGTGTAAACAATTGTTGGTTAACCTAAATAAATAAATAAATAAACTTTATAAAATAAAGTAAAAAACACACACACTTATTATAGCATAATTATATTAGTGTAATATCTACGCACGTACACAATTATAATACTCAAGGACTACATTTATATTTCCTGCGTAGTTTTCTTTGGTCAAGTTTTAAAGGGGCTCATACTAGATGGTGATATAAACCCAGGCTCATATTTTTTGTTCGTACTTGACAATCACGGACGGAGATGGCGCTAGTGCTGCCACGATCACTTCGACTCCGTGTTTAAAAATTATTTAAAATTATAAATTGTGCTCTGTTCATAATGAATATTATCTAAAAATGTGCTTAAACATCTAAAGCTCTAGTGACATTATTAGTGAGTGAACAGTGACGCGTTAAATCATAATAAAAAGCCTAAAAAACCATCACCATCAAGTTCACTAATAAGTTGTCAAAAACTTAAAATTGTAAGTAAAAGAAACAAATAAAGACAATCAACAAACATAAAAGTGACCAGTGACAGTAACAAAACCACCATAATTAAACAAAGCAATCAATATAAAAACAAAAGTGAAGTGTCATAGTGTGGCAAACATTTTTTCTCAATGAGTCACAGTACTCACAGTAACGTACTTTCTTGATTTAAATTTTGTACGAAGAAGTAATCCGTGGATAATTTCGACACTAATGAGTAACAACCAAGTGGCTAATTAGCTACGGTAAGGACACAATATCTGACACAGCCGTGTAACTCCGGGTTCAAACCCAAGCAGGCGCAAATATTTTTGGAAACTTTAAAGAATTCTAAAATGAATTTCTTAGATAACATCACCTTTCGTCGCAACCGTACTAAGTCCGACTCAAGCACTACCAGTATTGCAAATGACAGTAAAACTTCAACTGAATCGCCTATAGATGGCACCACAACTAGCTTACCAGACATTTCTGATGACGAAGACAACCAAACTATCCAACTAAAAAAACAACTTGAACGATTAACAACAGAACTAAACAGCGCTCACAATAAAATAGAATCATTATCACTAGAGAATACAAACCTCAAGCGCATTAATCAGGAGTTGCTTGAACAAAATGAACATTATAAAAACATGACATGTAATTCTCCAAAATTAAAAACACCAGTAAACCAAGATTTAGACGAAAACAAATCAAACCAATCAGAACCAGAAACGAATATCAAAACTACAGTGCAATACAAACAGAGCAAACAAAATAAAATTTGTATCATCAGCACTAACAAATCTGTATTATCAATAGCAGAGGAAAAAATTGACAATTATAATATTTATCATCACCTAAAAACAAACTGTGGAATTCACCAACTACTCACGGGAATAAAAAACATGCTTAAAGACTATACTAAGGAAGATTTTTGTGTAATATTAATTGGAGAGGACGACTTCAAAACAACAAATGACTACTTTGATTTAATCTATGACATAAGAAGCAACCTGAAAGAAATTGACAGCACAAATATTATTCTATGCCTGCCTACCTTTAAGTTTAATAGCAGTTCAAATCTTTTCAATTGGCGAGTAGAAAACTTTGCCAACTTACTGTATCTAGATATAATGACACATTTACATGCATACCTATTGGACTCTAACCTAAATCTTACATATGACAGCAGCATGTTTAACAATTTGACAGGAAGACTGAATAACAATGGAATGCGCACCATATTTGACGATATAAAACGACTAATGGATGATATAATTGCTGTAAACCTTATGACGAACGATGACTACAATCTCGAACAAGAGGGTCAAACAAAGGCAAAAGGAAAACTACGTGACGGCTCTCAGTTTTTTCTCTAACATTGAATTGCACCAAAGAAAAAAAACAGGTGAACTGACCAAGTTTACACTGATTTTCCAAAATATCCAGAGCATAGGAAACAAAGTAGAATTATTAGAACAATTGCTTTTAGATTCTGAAATTGATTTTATCTCACTATCCGAATTGTGGAAAAACGAAAATTATTGTGAATCAATCTTGCCCCAGGGATATAAAATAGCGTCCATTTTTTGTCGCAAAACCCGCGAAGGTGGAGGAGTTTGTATTATTGTAAAAGACTCATTAGATTTTATTGAACGAATAGACATTGTAAATCATTCAAAGGAGTATGTCATAGAATTTAGTGCTATTGATGTTCCCAAACTAAACTGTACTTTTATAGGACTTTATAGAGCAGATCGTCATTTTGATATATTTCTACAACAATTTGGAAGAGTTTTACATAAATTAAATATTAAAAAATCACAAAAACACTTAATAATAGGAGGAGACTTTAACATAAACGTGTATAATAAAAATAAACAGACTCTAGAGTTCTTGAACTTTATGAAAACATATAACCTGCAACAACTAATCCGCAAACCAACACGAGTAACTAAGACAACATCCACTTGCATTGACCTACGACCTCTCATAAACAAAGCAACTGTCAACGATTATGGACTATCGGACCATAAGGCTATAAATGTTCAGTTAAATGTAAACTATCTATCAAATAACAATAATAAAACTTGGTGTACCGAAAAAAGATTATTTACTAAAAATAACGTCGAATGTTTTAAAAGTTCACTAAACTCAGTAAATTGGGAATCTATACTAAATAAAAATAACAGTGTACACACAAATTACGAATCCTTCATTACAATAATAAAACACAATCTAAATAAATATATTCCATTGCAAAAAATAAGAATAAAATCCAAACCAAAAAAAACGATGGCTTACAAAAGGTCTCAAAAAATCATGCGAACATAAAAGAGTATTAAGAACTATTTTTAATGAAACCAAAAGTTGTGTCATAAAAAAACACTATAAATTATTTAGTAAAACATTAAAATTAACTATTAGAAAATCAAAAAAACTAACATATATTAAACAAATGCAAAAATCTGACAATAAAGTAAAGACAATGTGGAATATAATTAACACAAAAACAGGGAAGACAAAAATAAATAGACGTGAAAATATATCACTAAAGATAGACAATGAAGAAGTAAAATGCCCGTTAAATATATCGAACAGATTTAACCATTTTTTTGCGACGGTATGCGGTAGGGCAAAATCAAACAACTAACTCGACTTATAACACTGGGAAACCCGTGGTCAACCCTTCTACTTGCTCAATGTACGTACGCCCGGTAGACCAAAAAGAGATAGTTAATATTATAAGGTCAACTAAAAATAAACATAGCTGCGGTATTGATGACATTCCACCAATTTTATTAAAACAATGCGCAATAGAACTATCCATTCCTCTAATGTTTTTGATCAATCAAAGCTTTCAAGATGGCCAATTTCCAGACGCACTAAAAGTAGCTTTAGTAAAACCAGTACATAAAAAAGGTGACAAGCATATCCCAAGCAATTATAGGCCCATAGCACTACTACCGACCTTTTCCAAAATATTTGAAAAAGCTATGTGTAATCAACTATATACATTCTTAGAAAAGTTTAAAATTCTTGACGACGCACAAAATGGATTTAGAAAATGTAGATCAACAACATTGGCAGTTTATAAATATGTCCAACAAGCGCTACAACATATAAACGACAAACAATATGTAATTGGGCTACTACTAGACATGACAAAAGCATACGACAAGGTCCTATATGACATCTTACTCACTAAACTATATGGTTGCGGCGTACGAGGACCAGCTTATTCGTGGTTCAAATCATATTTACATAATAGGACACAAATAGTACAAATAGAAAATTACGACCATGAGAAAAATGAAATCAAAACCATTAGATCGCAAGAAAAACAAATTACTTGCTCAATCCCACAAGGAAGTGTGTTAGGATGCCCCCTATTTTTAATTTATATCAATGATCTTCCCAAAATATTAGATAAAGAAAACGCTTTACCAGTACTATTTGCAGACGATATTTCAATATTAATCAAGTGTGGAAACGTCAATAACCCTAGTCTACAAATACAGGATATACTCCAAACCGTAGATACTTGGCTCCAAATCCACAACTTGGAAATTAACAGTAATAAAACTAAAGTAATACAATTTAGATCATACAAAAAACCACCTCTCAGCCTAACAACAAAATTCAAAAACGCGCAAATAGAAGGAGTTCATACATTTAGCCTACTTGGCATAAATATTGAAACAAAACTCTCTAGATTTTCTTACGCTCTTTTTCAAATTAAGCAAAGCACTAACACACAAACAGCTATGGCTGCTTACTACGCATACGCATACTCGTGGTTGCGATATGGCGTCATGCTGTGGGGAAATAGTGTTAACGTAGATGAACTATTCATAATACAAAAGAAGTGTATAAGAATTCTAGCCCAAATAGATAATACGGAGACATGCAAACCACACTTCATAAAGTATCAGATTCTAACTCTGCCGTCAATATACATACTTGAAGTTCACTAAAGTTGAAGATACACACAACGTCAACACTCGCCATAAAAAGAGGTTATGCGCTCCATCCTCAAGAATTAAAATGTTAAGTAATAGCCCATATTATATGGCAATAAAAATATATAATAAGCTGCCCAACATGTTTAAAACTGAAAAATCAGTAACAATATTCCAGAAAAGGCTAAAACTATACCTTATCCAAAAATGTTTCTACTCAGTAAAAGAATATTTAGAGTCTAGCTTAAAATAACGATTTCCTCTCATGTATAAAAGTGGCGATCTGTCCTATACAAACAATAAGATTTAGTCTATCCTATTTAAATCCTTATAAAAATTAAAAGGACAATGGTGAAATCTTAGCTGAATTTAATTTCACCGTCTAAAGGTGATTTATATACGAAGGCAATTCCATTATTTTTCTACGTTTTTTCAAAGTATCACAGTAACTAGTTAGGGCCAGATAAAAAAAATATTTTAAGTGAAAAGTTATTTGACTTTTTCATTGACGTTTAGTGCTGCCATTTATATTCATTCTGCCTAGTCACAGTAAGTACAGCACTATTGTATTATAACCAGGGTTAATTTATTATTATTAAATGAAACTAAATAAATGAATTTACAATACTGTTTATTTCTAAGTGGAAGTGTTCCTTCAGGGAGGTAAAAAGGTTGTACTGTAAAAATAAAAAAAATTGCTTTCATGAATGATTGGCCAAAAGACTAATATACCAAATCTAAAAAAGATCTCATCACTCGACACTCATGTCACAGAGTGACATATTTACAAGACATTGCATGCTTAAATAATTTAGAAAAGAAAATAATAATGCAATGTTGCCCTTTTACTTCCTCGAATTGGAATTACCATAAACATAACCTACAAAAGTTCATCACTGAATTTATATTATTCTCGGCCTTCTCGAACAAAAATTCTTGCACAAACTGATTCAGAATTTGAAGCCAAGTTAAACTAGATATTTTTCATTTAAAGACGCAAGATTTGAATCTCAGCTAAATTAATGTATGGGTGGCTGCCATTGTCCTTTACACTACCTGAAAAGGATGACATAATATATATTACTGAATAATTGTATTAAATTCACTATTATTGACATTTAATTTTGACATAAGTAATTATAATAAATATTAATCATTTCTCTATTTAATTGTATATAAAAGTAAATAATAGTTAATAACATGTTTATGCATTCTAATTTAGATTATAATTATTGCAATGCTTGCTGCTAAGTCTTGAACTACAACAGCGTAACACCACATTATACACTTAGTTCGCAATAAACGTTTTGACTTTGACTTTGAAAATCTTCTTGCATAAAAATGTTCTGTGATTCTATCTATACAGTTGTTAAGGTAGCGATAGAGAATTTCCGGAAGCGTTCAGATTTATCAATTTAATTAAAAAATAGCACTATTTTCATTCATTGAATCATTTTTTTTGCCTTTATTTAAACGATCGATTATTTTTAACATATCACATGTCATTTTATTTCGAACGGGATAATACATTTTTTTTATTTCGGAATAAGTTATATTTCATTACCATTGCTTCAAGGATTTAAAAAGTCAAACAGCCTTGCTATAACCCGACTAAAATCAAAAGGTTACGTCATTACGTGAAATGTCACTTGGTCTGCCAATGCTGCTTTCTCTGTCACACTCGTTAGATAACAATATATTTTAACATTAGTCGTGTAATTAGCACCGGGCGGTTTAGTTTTGTATTTCGTTCGTGCCTTCGTGTCTTATTGAAAATCTTGTTTTTCCATGACGGTGATGTATCAAAACATCTTTTGTGATATTGTTAATGCATTCTTGTGAAGTAACAGTATTCGCACGAACCCTATGCAAATATCTTGTAAGTATTGTACAGTCGTGCACTAAGCTTCAGAAGTAAATAAATAACAATATTATCACCGTACACTTTGATGATATGTTTGTGAATATTTACCCAAAAAAAATCATGTCTATTCGTCAGAGAAAGTCTCAGTATGTATTTCTTATTTTTTCATCATTAGTTAAATTATTATCTTGTTGCGGTGTCACTGTCTTATCAGATAAAAAGGCTAACTGATTCCCGGTACTTAATTAGTACTTTCCCTGCTACTTACTTATTACTTAAATACCCTGTTCATCAAATATCAAAAAACCATACAGTAAATTAATGTTCTAAACTGGAATACGTAGTTTTATTTTCTTCCAATGTATTTTATGGAAACAAATCACATATTTTGCCTCATAGAAATATTAAATTAATGAGTGTCAATAATTAAATAATTTTCTCTTATTATATTAAAAATGTTGAGTAGACTGGTTTAAAATAGTACATTTATGGAATCAGATCTACTTTTTTTTGCCAAGCCCATACTTACCCCTTACTACTGGTAAAGGCCTCCCTCAGCATCTTTCCGAGAGCTCTTGTCTCCCGCTACCTCGAACCAAATTTTTTAACTTTCTCTATTTAATGCATAAGATAATCTTATGATTAAAAAACTCATAATTATGATAATATTCATTTATTTGTTTCAGCACAATGTCAATTTCAAGGCGCCAACTATTGCGCCTGTTGCGGCTGCCTAATCTTCTGATGTTGACGCTAATAGTGATATTACTATACATTGTGAAGTCGTTTATTATACTAGACACAAATAACGCATTTGCAAACCAGGCTATTCAAATGTTTAAAATCCCAGAAAGACAACGCCGTGAAAAGGACTATTTTGTACCCACCACTTTAAAGGTGAGTTAATGAATTATCAATACAGGGTTGAAGAGACATTGATGCGCAAAGTGGTAGTATTTTGTGCATCAATGTCCCTTCCACCCCGAATATCTCATATGAGAAGAGAGTTAATTGTAGGGAATTGCTTCACTGGTTAAATAGGATTTTATCTCCTACTGTATTAGTTTTATTGTTCAATTTGTTACTTGCAAAGTACTGGAACTCGCACTATTATGACATAGGTCTTTCACAAAGTTGTTTCAAATGTTTTTCCTAAACAAAACAGCACAATAACTGAATTAAGTGGTTGTGAACTGTACATCTCTATCAGCCAATAGCGTAATTAACTTCCTTTTCAATTCATTCAATTCTGAGCTTTGAGTAAACTTCAACGCATAAATCCACATCTTTAAAACATTTAGAATCAGTGATCTGCAGTAAGCAAAACTACAATAGCCCTTCTGCTGTTTGTGCCATTAAAAATTGGTTGAGAGATGTTGGAAATTCTTAAATAACAGTATGACTGCATTTCAAACATGTTTGTGTGTAATAAGTTAAAACTTTAATTGAAATTAAGTTGAAACTTTAACGTTTTGGTGTTCTATACTCTTCTGGCTCATGCATGTATTCTTGAAAGAGTATAACTGACTAGGGCATTTATATTTTGAAATAAATATAGGTCATTAGACATCCTTACATAATTCTGATATTTTTAAAGTCATGTTTCAATCATGTCATGTTTAAATCCCATTTCATAGGGGGGCCATAAACTTATGTTTCCCGATGCAATAGCATCGGGAAACATAAGTTTATTGCCTTAAACTGGCCATAATTACAGACTCGGTTGTTACTACATGAACCAAAAGAAAATTCCTACTAAAATAATTATTACATTCCACATTCTTACAAAAATTATATTTCCAGAAAATTGACTGGCATGACTATGCGCTGATAGCACATGAAAGGATGCGAGTGGGTGGGTATTATCAACAGATTTGTCAAAACACTAGAATTTTATTTTGCTTAAATATTCAGCTAGCTTATTTTAACTAATTATCTCTAAGTGAATGAGATTCAGTTCAATATTGAAATGTGTTTAGCTATTTGTAATGTGTAAGTACATATAGTGGTGATTGTCTACTTCACATACTTACAGCCTATATAGTATAGCCTTTTCATAGTTATAAAATAGTAAATACCCTGGCCCAAAGCATATTACTATATAAAAGCCTGGATGGCAATTACTGCCAATATTGAAGATACAATGGTAGATTCCTATTCTTGATGTCACTGAATTTGCATTGCATGCAAATAAAGTCAAAGTTGGGTATTACAAAAACACATACAATACATATTACAATGATTGTACATGTAAAGTTAAGTGCATGTTTATGATAACATTTTGAATTTGTAAACGCTTTTGTTTCGTTACTGCCGACACCCGGTTGATCAAACGTATTATAGATTAAGGTACTACGCCATAATGATATGTTTAGTAACCTAATTTTATTTCTATCAGGAATTGGTGAAAATGGACACCCAGCATTTTTGCCAAAATCAGACGAAGATCTAGAAAAGGCTCTTTACGCAGCGAACGGCTTCAATGGCGCACTAAGTGATAAAATTCCATTGAATCGTTCCATACCTGACATTCGGTATCCTACTTGTGCGATGAAGCTTTACATTGCGTCTCTGCCTACTGTAAGCGTCGTGGTTCCCTTCCACAACGAGCATTGGAGTACGCTGCTTAGGACTGCGTTCAGCGTGTTGTTACGGTCACCTAACACTCTGATTAAGGAAGTTATTCTAGTCGACGATGCGAGCGATAAAGGTATGATTTCAGATGCATGGTTTTTGTAATTATTTCGTAGTCTACCAGGAAGCTAATTTGTAGGTACTCGCAACTGGAATATTTGTATGACCACTAATGACCAGACGTATGATCGTGAATGAAGCAAAAAAAGTATGTAAAGATCGTAGCAGGTCTGGTTGCATTTTGTAGGTTCTGCCTACCCTCACGAGAAAACGTGTGAGATTACGTACTTATAACTTAGCATAGATATGCCTACGGTTTCACCCACATGGAGTTCGGTAACGGTCCCACGGGATCGTACTACCTTGATAAAAAGTATCTTTTCTTGTGTGTTATAAACTATCTGTTCGCTAAATTTCATCCAAATACGTTCTGTAGTTCGTGCGCGAAAGAGTCATAAATATCCACCTATCCATCCTCACAAACTTTCGTATTTATAGTAATACTAGCTGACCCCGCAAACGTTCTACCATATAAATTATATGGTCTGAACAATACTTTACGACCTATTCTCATACCCCAAATATACATAAAAGAAATCATAAAAATCGATCAACCCGTTTCAGAGGAGTGCGACCACGAACACCGTGACACGAGATTTTTATATGTGTATATAGTAGTAAGAAGTACGTATGTAACGATATTGTTCAGTTTAATTGAAAGAGATAACATACAATGCTAATCGTTAAGATTGGCGTATCGGTCTTAAAACTTGCGAGTATGATGGCTGGAGTAGTTAGGTATAATCTGGTACCTAGCATTTTACTATTGATGTGAGTGTGGCCGTAAACCAACACGCAAAACCGAGTGTTGACGAATAAGGATAATTTATTTGCTTTGTTACCAGTTGTTATAATTGGTGGTTTAGGCACAAACCATATTTTTCCTTTATAAGGCATGCAAATATAAGTTTGCGTTATTATGTAATGCGTATGTAAGTGAAATATAACAAATATTTCCATGCTAATTTAAAGTAGGTAAAATAATAATAATGTCACACGTTATTGAATCTCGACGTCTCCCAACAAAGTTTTCTTTAGTTACTATGGTTGAGATACCTGTACTTACTGCCCCATATCAAAATACCATCGTTTATATGTATTGCAAGCTTTTATTTAGTTTAACTTTTTATAGTATCTTCATATGTATATGGCTCTAGTTTTACGGGACAGTAGTTTTGAACTCGAAAGTATAAGTAAAGACAAGACTCGACTTTGTCCATGACTTTCGAATCCAAAGACAAGGTCAGAATTATAATCTTAACTTCTACTTCGGAGTTCATTCGACCCTGGAGGTCTACTCTCTCTACCTACTGTCATAAGACTGGTTCGGGGCCCGAAATAAGAATGATTGTGAACACGATGTGACAGTCTGAGAAGGTTTTGCTGACAGACTCATGTTCGCGTAGGTACAGTGTGTACAACAAGACTGGCCGGCATGATTTACATCGACTGTTTTACAGAAAAACAACTGATTATAATCAGTAGAGGGACTCTTTGCCTAGGATTCACCTTGACAATCAAAATGACAAAAGAGTCCGAAGGTTCGAACAGTAAAAGGCACTTGCACATGTGCATCCGCTTCGACTCATCGTAAATAACATCTAGTCAGTAAACTTTTCACCGTCTGCCTAGCCTTTTCCCTATCTTCTCCAATCAGAACGGTTGCAGTTGAATACCAGTACTTTACATGGAGCGCCTGTCTGAGCTGCCTATCTGACCACTACAACCCAGTTCATACTGGGTAATACGATACCCCTTGGTAAGACTGGCTGTCAGACTTTCGGGCTACTGACTACCTGTAACGACTGTCAAAGATCTAAAAATGACAGACGGCACCAACGGCTTAACTAGCTTTTTTAAATTATGAGGCATGGAGGTCAGAGCACTAGTTTTACCTATTTTTATCTACGGAGTTGAGACGCGGACAATCCGAGCAAGAGAAAGACAGAGGATAGACGCATCCGAAATCTGGTGCTGGAGGCGGATGCTGCGAATTCCATGGACAGCCAAACACACAAATGTGTCTATCCTTTCCCAGCTCGATATCAAGACTAGATTGTCTACGGTTTGCCTACAGCGTATTCTGACTTATTTCGGCCACAAAATGCCAAGAGGAGCATCCTTGAAAAACTGGTCATTGTTGGCAACACCGAAGGCAAAAGAGCACGAGGCCGGTCGCCAACACGATGGTCCGACTAAGTGAAAGAGCCTATGTCCTCAAGCAAATTTCAGCAGGTGGTGATGGCAACTTTGGACCGGAGTCGATGGAGGCAGATTGTCCATTTAAAGGGGTCTAGTGACCACACTCCTCAGTAATGAGGGACCGATTGAAGAAGAAGAGGCATGGAGGAAACTCGTTATGTAATGGGTGGTCACCCATCCACGGGCCAAGCTAGGCAAGCGCGGCTTAACCTGAAGATCAACTCGAGCGTCTGTTATTATTTAGCCATGAGCTCCTCTTAGTGCAGAAAGCGCAGCCCACACCGCCAGCTGGCGGGCGGGCGAGCGGGCGAACGACGCGTCGTTTCACCTCTTTTCATACTTTGGTTCACACCACGAACTACAGAGCTAAGCTACGTCAGCGATACAAACGATGCGAACGAAATATCCGACTATGCCAGCTACTCATTGACTTCGCCCCCGCCCCCGAAAGTTCCGATGATGATCTAACTCAAAATATTAAGAAAAATATAGTAGTCTTGAATTATTTTAGAATGAAGAAGAAAAAGAGTAGATTTTGGTTGCATATACAATTCAGACAAATCACTGGAGAATTTAATACTTTGTTTCGGGGCTCCTCTCGCATCGTTCGCGTAGTTTTCAGTGTGAACCTACATAATTTAGCTCGCGTATCTTCGCGTAGTTTGCATAGTTTCCATCGCCTTGCTTCGCCCGCCAGCTCGCTCGCTCGCTTGCTACCTGGTGGTGTGGCCTGCGCTTTAAACTTTTATGTTGTAATTTTTGTAGTAGCTGTGTGAAACATGCAGCCAAGCGCGTATAGCTATAATATTGACATTTTGTTGTTTATTTTTCTTGTCGATATGAATCTGAAGGCCGTTTGCGGGTAATAATAATTGAGTTACCATTCAATGAGGTTTGAAAGGACGGCTTTTGCTATACAAGTTTCATCATAAATGTAAGTTTTTTTTTTAAATACTTACATATACGTGATGGACTACATACAGGTTTCAATGAATAAAAAATATCTCAGTTTAATAAACCCCTTAGGTATAATATGACGATTGCCGCTTAATCTTTAATCTAGATGTAAGTGGGCTCCAAGCTTATGATTAGGTTGGTGGATGTGACACGCACAAATGGGTGGTGCATGTGAGACGCAGGTCAAATCTTTCAAATTAAAAAAAAAAAAGGATCTATTTGTTTCCAAAAAGCTTAGGAAACAAAATTAAAAAAAAGCAAAGAATAAAAGGGGTTTCCCCTCTATTCCCTATTTCACCCGTGTAGTGGTTGAGTTTTCCAAATTTATTTCTTAACGGATGAAAAAAGGCATACGTTTATGTATTATGTATACGTTTGTGTAAACGTATGCCAAAATTGTAGCCTGATCCGTATAGTGGTTTGAGCTACGCGTTGATATCATTCAGGATAAACGTGTATTTTATGAAGGGTATTTAAACGACCGAAAATAAATTCAAATTAAAGGATAGAATACTGAATAGGGAATATACATGTATTTTTTTTATATTTTCAAATGATTTTTCACTAGCTGACATTTTTTATTATAGACTTTGACGTCACAATTCGTTCCGACTAATAGCATTGCGTTTCAACTAATTGGAATTTCCCTCTCATTTTGTGCACTTTTCAATAATTATTATCTTAATCAAAACAAAATTAAATTAAAAAAATATTAATATGTACCTACGTAAATCTAAAAGAAAAGAGTTTATATAAAAAAATAAATTGAACGTTATTTTAATCATACGCATATTCCCTATTCTAAATGGGCGACGAACGGGCGAATACAAATGTTTTGGCCCTATCTCGCTTATAGTACCCAGACAATCGTGGAAAAAAATAATAAAAAAATTAACCACATGGTCCTCACATTCACAATAATCAAATGAAATTAATAATACTTTATAAAATAAATGCCAATAAAAATCATAAGATGTCACCTTACACAATATATATATATATGTATATATATAAATAAAAAAAATAGTAAAATACTTAGGTACAAAGTAAGTATTCCTGTTCAATCATTAAATGTCAGAATTCACAATAATAAAAAATAAATAATTAAAGAAAAAAAAAACTTAACAAAGTTAGTACATATATTCATATTAAATCACATATGTCATGTCACAAGTGTATAAAACAAAGGAATTAATAATGAACCAGCGAAGTCGAAGAAGATGAAGGCTTTCAGGCATATAGCTTCCGTTTTTCCGTGTGTTCACCTGGTACTTCAATGATAAGCTAGTCCTTTTATTAAACCTACCTACCATAATGATGTTTGCCTTTCTTAATTGCCACGCCTTAGTAGTTTTAAATGGGTTTTAACATTATTAGTTGCGCCTATTGTGTATAATTTCGCTAATTAATGCTTTTGCTTCGGATTTAGGTACGTTGGAATGTTTATCTAGCATGTATTTATTGCAATAGGATATTGAGGACATTTGTTATGCTGTAAATTTTTCACTTGAATGTTGAATGTGAAACTTGTTGAATGCACTTGTTTTTTATCTATGCGGATACTAAGTTGTTATTGAACAGAACGGATGTGATGCAATAACAAGGGGCTTAAGTATGTAATTTTTGGGTAATGATGCGTAGTGTCACCCGGTACTGCTAATAGGAACCCGTGTTCGGTCCCCAGTGTCACCCAGTGAGTCAGTCGGTCCCAGTCACCTATAACATAATGTTCCCACTGCATGCTGCTGGGGGACAGTTCTCTCTGCGAGAGCGTGGGCCGTAATCTACCACTCGGACCCAGTTGGGGAATGTGACGTCATGTCTTTGAATTTTCGGTTCTAGGAAGCCGAAAGGCAATTGTTGTCCCCGTCATTGCGATATTTTTTTTGTTCTAGACCATACCTGGAAACCTTCTCGTTACGAAGATATTGGGGGTCAAAGTTCTAACTATTTCACAAGTTTTTTTTAATACATGTTTTTAATGTCAGATTTTTACTTTATACAACTTTATTTTTATTTTTTAAGGATGGGAAATCATCAAATGACTTCTCCCGCTCTGGGCAGAGCGGAAGGGAGTGTCAGACTTGTACTGACTAAAACCCATCCATGTTCCTTCCTTGCCCTTTGTCGTCCAGGGCCGCGGTATCTTTTTCGAACAGCCCGCAGCCCAGGCAGGCTACTTTATACACCTTCACGACCCCTTATTAATCAATCCATCCATCAGCACAATGTTTTGAGCGCGTTACATTGAGTTATATCGTAAAACGTGATTGTTCAGCCCAAAAAAAAGTCGTTTCCCAGCACAATTTTTTGCGTAAAGTAGCTTAGTTTGATGTACATAACGCTTGGTTGACGGCTTCGTGAAGAATCTGTTTACACCATTAGTTACATTGTAATCGCAAACTGTCGTTCATGCCCTAGTGACATTAGCCAGTGAGCAAGGTAGTAGGGTATAAACATTCAAGTGTCAATCTCCAAATGTTACAGATAAACCATATTATATTTTATTGGGGATAAATATAATGACAAATCTGTTTACACCATTAGTTACATTGTAATCGCAAACTGTCGTTCATGCCCTAGTGACATTAACCAGTGAGCAAGGTAGTAGGGTATAAACATTCAAGTGTCAATCTCCAAATGACTACAGATAAACCATATTATATTTTATTGGGAATAAATATAATGACACCAAAAATAACTTTGTGACCACTAACATCTATCACCTAAAATATCAATTGATCACCAAATATAGTAAATGACCACCAAATTTTAATGAGGTGATTTTTTTGCCGTTACATTTTACTAAATCTGGTGGTTGGTTAAACATAAGCCTATTTTATTCTTGGACTGTCTCATATGTCAGCCTGGAGTTCAGATTATACAAACAAGTGCCTGGTCAATGTCAATAAGTCGACCCCCTATTCGACCCGGTTTCTTCCAAAACGGAGACGAACCGAGAAGTGACGTGCGAGAATCAACTAATCGCATTGGTTTAGCCATTTCCCGTCTTTCGTTTCTCATTTGATTGGCCGCTCTGCTGTGCTCCGCTGGTGGAAACGGGGCCTTATATTATGAGACTTAAAAGTAAGTGTCGAAATGTGGGTTAACTACAGGTAGTTGTTCTGTTTGTGTAAGTAAGTTAAAATGTTTGTAAACGCACCCACGATACAGGAGAAATTCCTAGTGTGGGGCAACGTATTAAAAAAAAAAAAAACTATGATAACCTAGTAGTATAGATGATGATTGTAATTATTTTATAATTTCCAGAGTTTCTTAAACAGAAGTTAGACGACTATCTAGCGAAGAATATGCCGAAAGTTCGCGTGGTCCGTCTTAAGAAGCGCAGTGGACTGATCACGGCTCGCTTAGCTGGCGCGAAGGAGGCCACGGCTGATGTTCTTCTGTTTTTGGATTCGCACACCGAAGCCAATGTCAACTGGCTACCACCACTACTAGGTCTGTGTATGTATTTGTTTGTTAGTGTACATTTGTAATTACTATGCAACGGTTAAGAAATTTTCTCGCTCATGAAGGGTTCCGTACTATCGCAGTAGGCGAGCCCCCTTTAATTTTCAACTACTTGTTTCTTAGTGAAGCTTTTTAGTACACACGGCGGCACATCAAGCTTTACATTTCCAGTATAAATCCTATCCTATCGTGTCCGACGCTGGTCCAATCCATGGTCCGGAGCGAGAGGGAATGGGACGCCGTGACCTCCTTCTGCGAAGCAGTCATGCTAGCGAAGGAGGTGGCGGAGCGTGACAGGGAGAGAACCTCTCGTCCCAGCCGCCGCGGGAGACGCCCCGGGCGCCGGGGATCATGTGGTGGCTTCCGGCCATCGTAGACGCGGACTTGTGGACGGTGAGTAATGGGCTAGCTCGCCGTCTTTTGACGACAGGCCGTGTAGACGGCGCGTTCGTGTTCCACGCGCGCCTCAAAGAGTCAGCAAACAGGGAGGGGCCCGCAAGGGCCGATGCCTGCCAGGGCTGCGGGGAAGGAACACGGATGGGTTTTAGTCAGTACAAGTCTGACACTCCCTTCTGCTCTGCCCGGAGCGGGAGAAGTCATTTGATGATTTCCCATCCGTAAAAAAAAGGTGCCCTCGCTTTGTATATATTTTCTTTACAATGATAGATCCGCATAAACTGGTTTTGAATAGCTTTATCAGCCGTCGTGCGTACACTCGATCCCTTTTGTAAAAAAACAACCTCTATGCACACAACCTGTATACAGTACACTGAGCGATAGTGTCGCTGATAAGGATCAAATACTCCAAAGGAATAGTTTGTGTAGTAAATTCAAAGGCAAATCAGTACTTGTAGTAATTTTGATGTTTAATTTAACATAACATAACGCCTGTAATCCCCAAAGGGTTAGGCAGAAATGAACCTAATAGTACACCCACATTTCGCCAGTTATGTTTTAAGTCCCATGTAATAGGGGGCGAGCCTATTGCTATCAACCGGGCACAAATCCAGACTCCGACTCTTAATTTATTACGGAAAATAATAAAAAAACAGCATTTCCATTGATTTGTCCATACTTGTTCCCAGTATTTGATCTACACCATCTACAGACACTATCGGTTAGTGCAATAAAACAGTGTGGTGTTTTGGTCAAGAAACGGGTTTCGACTTTTCGAATTTAGCCTATGTCTTCCAAAATCCCGAGTTTATTCACCCAGCTGACGTATATTGCCTCCACATCCATGCAGCTGACTATTTCTTTTTAGGTTTAAGGTGTCCCCAATAATCTATCACCAGCAACTTCATACAGCGCCAAATACTTATAGTATTTGGCGCTGTATGAAGTTGCTTTTTAGTCTAATTTTGTTACTTTGGTGACCCCTATGGGTGCGGCAGCTGATCTTCATTTGGATGAATATGAAACAACTACTAGAAAAGAATTTGCTCGCAAAAATTACGTACTGCCTTTTGACTGCTTTCCGTAATATTTGTAGGCACGGTGCCCGGCGCAAAATTCACATAAAAACTTACTGTCGAGATTAAGATTTCTGAAAAGAAAATTAAACACAAGTCAAATGATGCGATTGGCAGTGGATAATTCATTCAACCAAACCACAACACTTGACTTGCGTAAAAAATAGAGATTCTAATAATGTTTTTATGTGATTTTTATAGCGCGAACGCATAACGTTGCTGTGAATAAACCGAACTTAAAACATCCACACCTAAATACCTAACAATACACCACAATCACCAAATATTTGAGGAAAGAGGAAGTGTGAACCCATTAAATTAAACTGATAATTTGAAAGGAAACTTTGTTTGCACAGAACCGATAGCGTTGAACTACAGGATGGTAACGTGTCCCTTCATAGACGTCGTTGCGTACGATACGTTTGAATATCGAGCGCAGGATGAAGGGGCCCGCGGTGCATTCGACTGGGAGTTCTTCTACAAGAGGCTACCTATACTGCCGAAGGATGAAGAGAATATGCCTGAGCCATTCGAGTTAGTATGCCTACTCTTTTGTTATTTTAAAGCTGTGTTTTTCACCGGAGATACACACAGTTAGGTTAGCCAAACCTGTAAAAAATTTCACTCACATTCTACGTTACGCATACTCGCGTATTTGTTGTGGAAACGTAGTGTTCTAGGTCGAAACTACAAAAGCTGAGTGCGGTTTAGCATCAAAGCGAACGAGTAAGTGGTAAATTTTATTTTGCACAATGTTAATGTTTGTTTGGCAGTGCAATACCACATTACTCTTTTTCATGTTAGCGTGAGACTTGCAATGTGGGATACCGGCCGTAACTTATAGCATTCATGCTAACCTCTCAAGCCAAAGCAAATAAGAGTGCGCTAACGTCACGATATATCGTCGTATCGTGTCGATATGTTGTGTGTATTGCGATCCCACAGTCTCTCACTGTGGGTATTGCAAACTACAGAATTCAAAATAAACTTATTATTATTTGCTTTTAATACGCTCTACTTGTGTCGTAGTTGTAGATGGGCTAAATATTAAAGAATTGTCATAAATTGCGTCTGGGCAACTTATTTCTACATCAATTCATGTAAATAAAATGTAGAACTGAAATTCAGAGATATTTCAGTTTCAGCAATTGGTTGTTAAATACAAGTAGGCAAGTCGTCACGTAATTAATAGCACAATAATCTGCTAATTCACTCGATTCAGTCGGTTTTAATGGATTGATAAGCTAATTTATTTTCATTGCGTACATATGGTTGAAAATCTATTAAAATGGATTTTGTTATTCATGATCGTATCTTATGATATTACCTACATGGTAAACTAATTAAGGATTTATCAAGGTATGTTAAAGTTACAAATACCTATACTGTTGATTAATTTAGACACAAGGTCATTGTTGTGTTTGAATTTCTTATGGGGTAAATGAGCGCAGTTATGTTTAAAATACACAACCGACACAGATGCAGAGCTATTCAATTGTATTGTACAGATGCATCTAACACAACCCCCTCCCAGATACATGTTACTATTAGCCGGAATCGTACCATGTCGTGCTATGACGTCCAGTTCTTTCGATCGAAGGATAATGTGGACCAGCGGTCGCTTGTTGTATCCAGTCCGTCTCGCCATATTCTACTAGGTCTGCCGCGACGCGTGTCAATGTTGAAACAGACTACCGTGTCGTGTCGCGTTCGAAGCATATCGATCTCATACATTTAGCAGAAACGACACGACACGACACAGTAGTGTGTGCCTTTTTTTTCGGATGGGAAATCATCAAATGACTTCTCCCGCTCTGGGCAGAGCGGAAGGGAGTGTCATACTTGTACTGACAAAAACCATCCATGTTCCTTCCTTGCCCTTTGTGTCCCAGGACCGCGGTATCTCTTTCGAACAGTCCCGCAGCCCTGGCAGGCATCGGCCCTTGTGGGCCCCTCCCTGTTTGCTGATATCTCTTTGAGGCGCGCGTGGAACACGAACGCGCCGTTAACACGGCCTGTCGTCAAAAGACGGACGGACGGCGAGCTAGCCCATTACTCACCGTCCACAGGTCCGCGTCTACGGTGGCCGGAAGCCACCACGTGACCCCCGACGCCCGGGGCGTCTCCCGCGGCGGCTGGGACGAGAGGTTCTCTCCCTTTCACGCTCCGCCACATCCTTCGCTAGCATGACTGCTTCGCAGAAGGAGGTGACGGCGTCCCATTCCCTCTCGCTCCAGACCATGAATTGGACCAGGGCCGGACGCGATAGGTCGCCGCCGCCGATCTCGGCTACGAAGGCACGGCGGTGCTCCGCTCAAGCGGGGAGTAGTGTGTGCCTACCTTAAGGTTTCCTCATTGTATCTATTTTGGTTCAGAAAC
The DNA here is from genome assembly GCA_950005105.1 of Lycophotia porphyrea. Classification (NCBI taxonomy): domain Eukaryota; kingdom Metazoa; phylum Arthropoda; class Insecta; order Lepidoptera; family Noctuidae; genus Lycophotia; species Lycophotia porphyrea. Next base: position 3,944,918 of record OX465392.1, read on the forward strand.
AAGTTCATACGTCAAAATTAAATGATATAACAACAGCAACTGTAACTAAGCCCATAATTTTTCCTAAAATCTTAAAAGAAGTAAATATATATATATATATATATATATCAAAATAATCACATTTGTCGTACACAGGAGCCCAGTAATGGCTGGCGGTTTGTTCGCGATATCGCGCAAATTCTTCTGGGAGTTGGGCGGCTACGATCCTGGCCTGGACATCTGGGGCGGCGAGCAGTATGAACTTAGTTTTAAGGTTGGTACACAACAACAGAAACAGTCGTTTTAAGACACTTATTATATTACCTCTGATTACGGCATAACATCATGTCTTGTAATCCGCCTTGTGGGCAGAAGTGTACCTAACAGTACACCCACATATCGCCAGTTATGTTTAAGACCCATATAATAGGAGTCGAGCCTATTGTGATTATAATCGTAATTATAATCGCTCTAGAAAGCATAAATTGTTTAATGTCCCATTTTGTCACACTGTGGCTCAATCCACCTCCCCTATACCGCGTATGCTTATGATGCTCAACGCGCTTGTGGAGACCAACCCTGGATTGGACTTGTTTGCTGATTATCAAAAGAACTTTATTGTTGTTTTCCTCGGGAACAGTACTTTTTGTCGGAATGAAAGGTACCCTGTGTCTGTTTCTGTACACCTGACAACGTATATGTAAATTTCAGGACGATCGGTTCAGTGGTTTAGGCCTGAAAAGGTCACAAACAAACAAACTTACTTTCGCATTTATAAGGCTTGTATATGAGTAGGTACTATCATCTTCCTGTCCTAGTCCCTTGTTTGGGGTCGATGCAACACGTTGGCCGTGACGCAAAACGCCTCTTTCGCAAAATTTTATCTCAAAAATGTATCACTTTCGCACAAATTCAAATTCAAATTCAAATTCATTTATTCACGTATAAATAGAGTAAATACAATCGGTGGTTTCCATGTTACATTATTTGGTCTTATAATTCTATTTAGCCTGTGGTATGGCATGTGAATCGTTTTCATAGAAGTAAAAATTGAAATAAATGGTTTGAGTTTTACAATGTCAATTTCGCAAAATGCCACTTTCGCATAACATCACTTTCGCAGAGTGTTCTAAATACTAATGAGACTTAATCGATAGGGTAACAATAAAATGCATAGAAATCATCAAGCAAATCTTTAATAGAATAATGAAAATGATCCTAGAAGAGCCGTACCCGACCCCGGCCGACCAGGTCTTAAAAATATCACATTTTACTGGGATTAATCCATGATCACTGACAGGCCTATTGTAGCCAAAAAGCCTAATATAGTGATGATTGACATGACGAGAACCTCGTGAAAACCGAGAAACATAAACAAATCAAGTATATTGATTTGGCTCGCAAGGTTGCCGACATGTGGGATGTGAACTCGGCGATAATTGTGCCGATAGTCGTATCAGCCAATGGCTTAATTACCAAGAGCCTCGACCGATATTTGAGAAGGTTCTGGTTAGGCAGCTGTATCAAGAGCTTGATTCAGAAAGCTACTACTTCTGGACACGGCTCGTAATGTTAGGAGGTTACTCTCTCTAAAGCCTGTTCCCGATACCGTTAGGCTACTATCTTTTATATTTTTAAATGTTCTCGATAGCCAAGGATAGCGGGGTGAGGCCTTTGTCTACTGAGACCACATCTCTATGCATCCCTAGGTCAGCTTCAAGGAAGTATGAAACTGCACACCTCGACCTTGTGAAAGTTAGCATGCTGTTCATATGTTAGTGTTTAGCATCCGCGGGTTAAACAGTCACAACACTGATGGTCGTGGGTGATGCATAGGATCTGCGGGCAGCAGGGTGCGGACCTGCTCATCCAGGGCGTCAAGTTCCGTCTCAGTTCAATTGACTCTGTCAAAATGATGTATTTTGTAATTGCCATATTCTGTAGTGGTTAGTATTAGGTTTCACTACGGCTCTACAGCACCAAAAATACCTAAGATGCCAGTGTCGCTGGCACACATAGCATTATAAGTAAACAACTTTTAAAATAGCATTAAAATATAAGTACTTTTTGCAAGCGAGGCAACTGAAGAGAGTTATATGGGAAACCTGCTGAGTTCAGTCATAAGATGTGACTGAAGGAAATAGAACTCAGCATGGCGCTCCCGGTCATTTAATAGCCGCATCTCGTATGCTCCTGCACTTTCAAGCGACCGCGACATTGCATTTTGAGTTGAGTGCGCATAGTATCTAATCGCGACTGACGCGACGTACTACTTTCTCCACGTCGAGTTTCCGCATTGTGTTCTCGCAGAACAGCCAACCTTGCCTCACGCTCAACGGCGGTTTCAAGAGATCGAGCTAACCTTTTCCTTCCGGAATCAGTGAGGATTGAGATAGGTTACACCGTTTTCTAGGCATTTTGATTCTTTTTAATTTGAAAGACTAAACAAACATAGATAACAGAAAAATAAATTACACACCCAGAATTATGCAAAGTATACCTAAATACGGATAATTTGATGAGATGATGATAATTAATCAGTAGTTCGATTGAATAGCGAAGTAAGTAATGATTATTTATTGAACTAAATTTATATTTCCGCGTAACTACGTTAAATTCGACCAAGCACACAATAACTAACAGACATCGCAGATAGCCCCCGTTTCCATAGATTGAGGCGGCGACATCGGTACCCATAACATTACCTTTTGTGAACGAAACCATAGCGTGATCTAATACGACGGCAACACCATCTAGTTAGGAAAAAGGAAACATTTTTATATGGTGAAAATTTATTATGACTTTACACTATCTTGAACATAAAATAAATGGCTGTGATTGAGTAAAAATAAATCCAGCTAGTTTTACATCACATTTAAGTTTATAATTAGGTATACGACATGAAAATATATTAATTACCAAGCAATAATCACACAGATAAATACCGAGCAAAAGTATTAACAGTCAATGTTTATTTTGTATTAACAACATGAAACTGATGAAGAAATGGTCGTCATCAATGAACATAACTTTTTTGTAATACTTAACACCGCATTTTTTTTAAATTGTCTTCCTCAACTCTGCTCAAGATTTTGAGGGTTTATTTATTTATTTATTTATTTATTTATTTATTTAATAAAGGTTTACCAACAGCTTCTGTGTACAACGATCACAAGCAAAGGTTATACAATATTGGACTTACACAGTCGCCAATTACTGGTTAACCAGCATTCGCAAAAATAAGACAGTGATAACATAATTAGAATATAAAATTAAAACGAGTGGCTCTAGAAATAAAATAAAACTAAACCTTAATAACTACACAATTAAACTCTTCAAATCTATGGGTACAAAATTTAAAATTTTCAGAAATAAAATAAAAACGGCATCACTATAATTAGCTTACCAATTACGACTAAAATTGAAAAAAAAAGACATAATATGTAAAGATTAGGGTTTGGTTGGAACTTGATTTGTCAAAACGATACAACTTTTAAAAAAGAAAATGCACATTACCATCTATGAATTTTAAGAATAACTAACTACTAACGTCGCCAACATGATCAAATTTAAATTATTAAATTTCAAAAAGTGTTAACATGTAACTTGATATGATTTATGAAATCTCATAGATGGCGCTGCTTTAAATTTGTCTTTATACTACTAACATTCATTAAACTATGTTTCTCTGCCCAAGTTACTTAAATGGCGTAGTTTTTATAGTATAAAGCTAGATAATAGCATGGGTTACTCAAAACATTTAAATATGCGTCGTCAGATTACACGCTGTCACAAAAAGCGTAAGAAAAATAAAGATTCACAGCTCCTCCCCCGTAGCTGATAGCGTGATAATATGTAGTCTATATGTTGACCCGACCTCTTAGTAATATTCATGCAAAATTTGAAGTAAATCCATGCAGTACTTTTTGAGTTTAGCCCGGACATACATACAGACAAACAGACAAAAATTCTAAAAACTATATTTTTGGCTTCGATATCAACTGTAGATCACACCCCAAGTATTCTTTAAAAAAAATATTCAATGTACAGTTTTGACTTTCCAACGATTTTATTATATGTATAGATTAGTATCAATGTCATTCAGCGAAAGTGACAATGTGCGATAGTGACGTTGTGCGAAAGTGACGTTGTGCGAAAGTGACGTTGTGCGAAAGTGACTTTTTGCGAAAGTGACGTTCTGCGTCACGATCTACTCGTTTTATTTCTCCATTACTTCCTGTCAATCGGCACGCTATCATTAGCTCCTTTTTCTTTCATATCATTCCTCACACAATCCATCCATATTTTCTTTGGTTTCTTTCTCAACAGCCATTAACATTTATATTCATCACTATGTTAGTCATGTGTTTCATCCCTCCATATCACTTGTTCATACCAAGACAGACAACTCTCGTCTTTTTAGAGTACCCAAAGGGTAAAAACAGGACCCTATTTCTAAGAATCCACTGTCCGTCTGTCTGTCTGTCAGTCTGGCTGTCTGTCACCAGGCTGTATCTCATGAACCTAGATAGCTAGACAGTTGAAATTTTCGCAGATGATGCATTTCTGTTGCTGCTATAATACTAAAAACAGAATAAAATAAATATTTAAGATGGGCTCCCATACAACAAACGTGATTTTTTGTCGTTTTTAGCTCGATATTAATAACGGCGACAGGTAGACGCTTGAAATAATGGTATGGAACCCTTCGTGCGCGAGTCCGACTAGCACTTGGTCAGTTTTTTCAACCATATTTTTCACTTTCCAGCATTCCGATCCATACAATATGACAGGTCTATCATTTCATGAAGCAATATATTTTGTCACAGATATGGCAGTGTGGCGGTCGTATGGTGGACGCGCCATGTTCGCGCGTGGGACACATCTACCGCAAGTTTGCACCCTTCCCTAACCCGGGACACGGCGACTTTGTTGGCAAGGTGAGATATAGTTTAGAATTAAACTGAAAAGTAATTTATTTTTTTACACTGCCGTCATAAGGAAAAAGGACACAGCTGACATTTTTTTCGAAATTGAGTTAAATATTCTGGCAGAATTGCCTTTTTTTTCTGATTCCGAATATGTATATAAGTCAATTTCGGAAAAAAATGTTAGTTTTGCCCTTTTTCCTTATGACGGCAGTACAGAATATCGAAGTAATAACATTAAAAGCAGGTATGGGTGTCAGGGTGTCTTGAGTGTTGACATCTACTTTGCAGCAAAGCTGTAATTGCAAAATCAAAATTAATATTTTAAAAAGATATTTGTCACTTTTTCATGTCATTTTATGAGTATACATATCTATTTTAGTTTAATAGTTTTTAATTGTCAATGTATATAGTTAGTTTAATCTAATAAAACCATTTTACTTTGAAAATAACTTACCTTTTTATATTTTATGTTCTTCGGTTATCCACACATGTATTCAGTTCCACTTCCGTCGAAATCTTATACATATTTTAACGTATTTGTGTATCTACATAATTGCCGTCGTATCTGCAAAGCTTTACGTTTCAATTTCACTTTTATTATTGTACAGGTCTATGTTTCCATATGTCCGTGCCATTTATTTAGGTACCTTTTTTTTGTTTTATCTTGCACTCTTGCACGATATTTCTTATTATGCACATTTTTTGATATCCTATTCATACACATATTAACACAAAGTACAAAACTGTTTTACGTCCGGCACGGCATTATTAAAAAAAAAAAAAAAAATTTATAAACACTTTTAATATAATATCGTCATCTACAGAACTACCGTCGCGTAGCGGAAGTGTGGATGGACGAGTACGCGCGGTTCTTGTACGCGAGGAGACCTCACTACCTCAAGATCGACCCCGGCGATATCTCCGAACAGAAGGCCTTGAGGGAGAAACTGCATTGCAAACCTTTTAAATGGTTCATGACGCAGGTAAAGATTTATTTTAACTCGTTGGAGGATATTTGGGTATCCCAGCTAGATGAAATGGGACCGATACGTGAGTGACCACAGAGTTTGAACCGGTTAGAAAGAGCTAAGAGAAATTACTAAAGATGAGAGAATTCGTGTTGGTTGAGACCACGGGACTTGACAGTAGAGCTCTCTCCGACCGGTCAAGGTCAAAAACGGTCAAAAACGTTATGTGTAGTACATACCAGTGGCGAAGGTTCCATAGAACTCGTTTCCTACCGGCTTCCCTTTGAAAAATGGCACAGTCAGTATTCTAAAGACAAATAATTTAATCACATTAAAGATATATACTCCGGCTTACCTCTTACAAAAATTGACCCTTCACTACTGTTGCATACGTATCCCCAGGAATATCCCACAGATGTCCATACAAACAACCTTTGACTGTCTTTCATATTGACCCGTTTCGAAGTCGTTGCGCTATCCAATACTTAGTTTTTCTCCATAAGGTTGTCAATAGTCAAAAAACGAAGGCAAATTGTTGCTAGAACGCATTATGTTGCCAGTTCCATTATAACCGTCATAGATAGCCAATTTCTAAATTTGTTCAATCGCCAGCCAGTAGAAGTAACACTGGGAGACACTTGCCAGTATCAAGAGTGTGTATTCAATACATCATCATTCTCTTGCCCTTATCCTAATTTATTTGTAGTTAAGCAGAAAGGACTCAATCCACATGTGACTTAATGTGGATTGAGTCCTTTCTGATTAATTACGTCCAATTGTAACGCCTCCTATTTTCATTACAGATCGCATTTGACCTGACAGCAAAATACCCGCCTGTAGAGCCGAAACCATACGCTAGCGGACATGTAAGTATCTATAGGACTAAATGAAAATTTATCTTTTGTCCTTTTCTTAATGAAATAGAAAGAAAAAGATGCACTTAACTTAAATTTGGTTTAGTTTGTAAAAAAGGGAATCGGCACCAATGTCCGGATTAAGAATATGGCCATCCCATCTCATCCCGTGGGTGTTGTAGGAGACGACTAAGTGTTGTATATTCATACTTATTAGGTTTGTACGTATATAGAAAGACTGGTAATTAGTGACCGATACTTATACACGTGATTGTACTCATGGTAACAAACAACTTTCCCAAAGAAACATTTTTTTCACACACCAAAGCCCTGAATTTCCTAATAAATAAGAAGGCTATGAGCGTTCCGGGAAAGGTTTTTAAAGGTACAGATAGGCTGCAAATCATGGGAAATGGAATTAATGATTTCTGTGCAACCATTCACATGAGTCCGCATCGCATAAGTCGCTCAGCATAGTTTCGTATACGGAAAGTCAGAGTGCACGAAAATTAGCCATGAATCCTGTTCACCGCAATGCGACAAAACATTTTGATGTAAAGTTTAATTTTTCCCGAGAAAAAGAGACCGATAATGGATATATCCGACCTTAGATATAATATTAATTATATATTAACCTAGCTAGATCGATTTATCGCCCCCGAAACCCCCTGCATACTAAATTTCATGAAAATCGTTGGATATTTCATATTCAAGGATTTTTGAATATGAAATGATAATATGAGAAAAAAAAAAATGAAATGAAATTCTATAAAACTGTTGTCTATAAAACAGTGTACAACCGCTCCTCGTGTCATGTGGCAGTAGTCTTAATAAATAAATAAAGGGCGGAAAGAACCATGCAGCACTGTGATACATTTTCATTCTAATTCGCGTATTGTCAGTGTTACATTTCTTATTTAGTTTTAAGTTAGTTTGTTTACTTTTTTTTTTCCTTTTTGTTATATTATTTTTGTTTTTACTGTGGGCACTTGTGGCATGTGCCAAATAAATGTATTTTCTTTCTTTCTTTCTTTCTTTCTTTCTATTACATAAAGACACTCAAGACTCAAGCATTATTTAAAACTAGTTTCAACCAATTAAATGGCTTGAATCTAGTTTTAACTAATGCGTGAGTATTGAGTGACGTTCTGTAATACGGGTCTACATTTTACACTGACTTATTTATTTAATTTAAAGGTGCGACCAGTATCAGACCCCAGTATGTGTATTGACGCTCATCACGGAGAACAGATGGACAAGCTACACATCGAGCCGTGTTCGACGCCCAAAGGAGAGAATGAGTTCGTGTTCTCTTGGCACAGGGACGTCAAGTGAGCAGTCATTTTTTTTGTTATTTCTAAAACTTACAGCTAAATAAAACACTCTGTCAACCAATTACATGTTTTCACTAATTTGCTGACTCTTTGGTATATTGGTCGCAAGTGCTACTGCTTTTTTTTTTCGGATGGGAAATCATCAAATGACTTCTCCCGCTCTGGGCAGAGCGGAAGGGGGATTGTTAGATTTGTACTGACTAAAACCCATCCATGTTCCTTCCTTGCCCTTGGTGTTCCAGGGCCGCGGTATCTCTTTCGAACAGTCCCGCAGCTCTGGCAGGAAGCGCTACTGCTGAGCATGCGATCTTGGGTTCGATGCCTAGGACGAGCAGTGTTATTAGGTTTTTCCAAAAGGATTTTCTCAGGTGCCGGAATCTGGATTTGTGCTCGGATGATGACAATAGGCTCGCCTCGATCCCATGTAGTACACGTACATGGGACTTTAAGTTAGCTGGCGAAATGTAGGTGTATATTGTCAAACCCGTCGGGTATTACGGGCGTGATGTTATGTCTCGTTATTATTCCAGATCTAAGTTGCGGAACATGTGCTGGGATCTGCCAGAGTCTGCCAGCAAAAGTCCAATACTGTTGTACTCATGCCATCTTGGTGGAGGCAATCAGCTGTGGAGGTATCACATGGTATGTACACCTTACTTACAATATTTCGTAATCAGCGTATAACGAGTGTCTCACTGCTGGGACATAGGCGTCCTCTTGAAAGGACCAAAAGACCCACTCGGGTCCTAATCCACCACGTGGACCCAGTGCGGCTTGCCGAATACGTCCTTAATTCTTCGTTGGGCCGACTGCTGCACATGAGGTTCAATTCCCAGGCCAGGCAAGGCGATGGTGGGCCTTATCCAATCATGGACATATTATATAAACTGGACTGAGCACTCGCACCAGATAAGCGTGCTGAGAGATATTTATAACCGAGCCTGTTTATCTCTTTCTAATAGGGTGACCAAACATTTTTATAATAAACTAGCTGGACCCCCGGCTTGCGTTGCAATTGCAATGCTTTTTTTCCAGAAACCTTCCCAGCCGTATGAAGAACAACTGTGCAAAATTTCATCAAAATCGTTTCAGTGGTTTAGGAGTCTTTAAGTTTCGAACAGACATTGATTTTTATAAAGTATATAAAGGGTGTAAAAATACCTGGGAACCTTCTAGTTACGGAGATATTGGGGGTCAAAGATCCATTTTTTTTTCGCGCATTTCAATCATTGGTCATCTAAAAATTTGGGACTGCTCTAGTGTCTCATCATCTGCCTAGCCTTTTCCCAACTATGTTGGGGTCGGCTTCCAGTCTAACCGGATGCAGCTGAATACCTGTATTTTACATGGAGCGACTGCCTATCTGACCTCCATAACCCAGTTACTACTGGGAAATACGAGACCCCTTGGTAAGACTGGTTGTCAGACTTTTTGGGCCACTGACTACTTTAACGACTGTCAAAGATCTTCAAATGACAGCCGGGACCAACGGCTTAACGTGCTTTACGAGGCACGGAGGAAACTCGATATGTAATGGGTGGTCACCCATCCACAGACCAACCTAGGCAAGCACGGCTTAACCTAAAGATCGACCCGAGCGGCTGTTATTGTTTAGCCACGAGCCCCTCCTCTCTAGTGTCTATTCCCTTTCTTTTATTATCACTAATCTTTTTTCCATTTCCTTTCAGGAAGGGAAACAAATAAAGCACGGCACTGAAAACAACTGCATTGAGTATAGCCCGGAGAGCAAGTCCGTGTACATCTTCCCGTGTAGCGAAACCAAAGAGACGCAAAAATGGTTGTTAGACAATGTGGATCATTTGCTGCTTGCGAAGTGGACGAACTTCGAGCCGAGAGTCACGGGGCCTGTCGAAGAGGCCTGAACTTATGTTTTATGATTTTTCTGTAGTTTATGGGCATCGCGTAAAAGATAGAGAGGTTATGCGATATAAGTTATTTTAATTTAACTTTAGCAAAATTTGCTATGGATTTCAAAGCCTTCTTAGAGTGGCTTCTTATATGCCCAGAAAATTACTGATTCCTCTTAATATGTGATACTTACAAACTATGAACTAAGCGATTGTTTTTGTCTTTTACTCGATGTTTCATATTTAAGTATGTATTAAACGTCCTGTAGGTTTTAATAAGCGCGTCAGACGGAAGGCGGTCCGTTGAATGCTACTACTAGAAAAAAAAAGAAAAAAACATATGTTTGCAGTACTACTGCTTGTACTTCTCTTTTTGAGTAAGTATTTTCAAAGTTCAATCGCGTTCTTCTTGCGATTTTTTTCTTATGCGTTCTAGCGATTTTCGTCTTGGTTTCACGATGTTTTTCTTCAAAATACGCCAAAGCTGTGTAAGTTTAAATGATTCCTGAAAATGGAATTGGTATTGGTCCGTCTTCGAAACCTTATTCTTGTTACTAGATCCAATATTGATTTGAAGTGTATTTCAATGCCACACTTAGACCCGGTTTCCACAAAAACGGAGATGCAAAATTGACCAATCACAGGAGAGACGAGAGACTCGTTGTGTCTTTATAAAATGTGATTGGTCGATTTCCGCTCCGCTCGTCTCAGCTTCGGAGGAAACTTGGAAAGTGAGCCTATCAAGTAACTTGAAAAACCTCGTTTTCTCTTTGCATATCCTGTACTTAGTTATATTTTAGTCTTTAACTTTAACCCGTCCTTAGTCTCACGCGCTTTTGATATCGCTTAGTAGGCTGACTAAGGTACGTAATGAAGGTACTATTAAACGTGATAGGTATGGAGGTATTAAAGTAAAATGCTATTAGTTGAAACCATCGGTGTTTAGGTAAAAAAGGGCATTATGGATTGGGCGTATTTTCAGCGCGACTTCTTTGCAGGCTTGTAAATGATGGGCATGCATTGTGTTTTACTTATTCAAACGCATATATTCATATATATATATATTCTCTATTAATATGCTGTTGAGAAGATGTGTGCACGCGTTTACGGTCTAAATATGTACAATGTATATAATCGCATATTATACGGGCGTGAAAAATACGAAATACGCACCGAAAATATGCTCGATCTATAATTACCTTAATGTTTATACGTTAAGTACGTTCCAAATAATATATTGATATTGTCTTTTCACGTATAATTAAATATGTAGATCGGATTAACTCACCCAGTGACATCCGATCTTAAATTATGTAAAGTAATCTCGTCTTCATTTTTGTTATTATTGTTTACTAGTTTTTTCCCGCGGCTTCGCTCGCGTTAATTTAGAATTTGACAATTAATTCGGGTTGTACTCTAATATGATTCAATCATGATCCATGGCGCCATCTATTATCATAAGAACGTTATGGTGGTTTTCCTGTGTCCGTTTCTGTACACCTGACAACGTATATGCAAAATTTCAGGATGATCGGTTCAGTGGTTTAGGCGTGAAAAGGTAACAAACAAACAAACTTACTTTCGCATTTATCACTACACACAAGACACACATAGTATAAAACAAAGTTGCTTCCCGCTGTCAGTCCCTATGTGTATGCTTCGATCTTTAAAACTTAGCAACGGATTTTGATGCGGGTTTTTTAATAGCTAGAGTGATTCAAGAGGAAGGTTTATATCTACATTGTACCTGTGCGAAGCCGGGGCGTGTCGCTAGTAATATTATATAGAGTGATTCAAGAGGAAGGTTTATATCTACATTGCACCTGTGCGAAGCCGGGGCGTGTCGCTAGTAATATTATATAAGTAAGGATAAGGAATTAGTAATGATTCTATTTAGTTTGCGCTTTGCACAACTCGCTGTAACACAATTTTAAAAGATGAACGCTGTTATGAAAACATATTTGGCAGTCTTTGGTCCGTGTGCTCTGTGGATGTCTGTCATGTTCGTTAGTTTAAAGTATTACACACACAGCCATACATTTTTATACACAACTTCCAAAAGGGGTAGATATGAGAATCTGGGAAGGGTTGGGATACAATGAGGATCAGATTCATCATAATCTTCCTGCCTTTATCCCATTCTATTTGGGGTCGGCGCAACACGTTTTCTTCTTCCATTCTCCCCTGTCAGACGTCACAGCATCATTTACATTGTCAATGAGGCCCAGATTACTTCACATAATTGAGGATCGGATGTCACTGGGTGTTAATCCAATCTATCTAATTATGTTCCATAATCTCGTCCTCATTTAGTACTGGTTAGATGCTTAAAAAGGAAATTGTGTTAATCAACATGTTTATTTGACAAACAGAAAGTAGGTTACTTAGCCCTGTCATCATTATAGAATAATCAGGGTCTGTGGATACTTATTAATTTTATTATAGCCTCAATGGTCTAGTCGAGGTATTAATGTGGGCACTTAACCATATCAACATTGTTCTAAATGAGGACGAGATTACGGAACGTAATACCGTATTCTGGCAAGTTACGAGGCTATGCGTTTAAGAAATGTTGCTGTCTACATAAATTACCAAAAAATATTATGACAGGAAATTATTGTAACTAGCCTAGACTAGAGTGTAAATATAAAATAAGTAGGTATGTATTAAAAATTTTGAATGTTTATGCAATGTTGCCCGCGGTCGCATTTATACTTGGTAGCTATACCCGTTCAGGCCTTTATTCTAATAGAAGAGGTGTGTGATGGGCTGTGGGGTTAAAATGAATAAGTATGATATTCATTATAAGTATGATATTTATTATTATTTATTTCGGTGAAGGAAAACATCGTGAGGAAACCGGCATGTCCTAGAACCAAAAATTCGAAGACATGTGACATTTACCAATCCGTACTAGGCCCGCGTGGTGGATTATAGCCCAATCCCTCTCATAGAGAGGAGGCCTGTGTCCCAGCAGTGGGAACATTGTAGATGATGATGATATCGGTGGAGTTCTATTCTTATTGGTGATTTTCTTCAACAAGGTCAGGTGCGAAGTACGAAGGAACGCGTGCGGAGTGCCTGTAAAAAGGAGTAATAGTATGTCAGGATTTGCAGGCTGCTTCTGTGGTTGCTGCCTAAAAGCACGTATGTATAACGTTCGACTCGTTCGTTTCGTTCGTTTCGTTCGTTCGTTCACGTATGTGTAACGTTCGTTCGTTTGTGTAACGTTAGAGATATATGTATGTAGCTTGGACTTCCATAATTTAAAGTTTTTTATTGACATTCTGGAGTACTAGAGAGATTTGCATCACAATCCTCAACAAAAAATAACTTTTTCCTTTGAAATTGCTTTGAAAGTAACTCATTTTCGCTAGTTATTAAAAGGGGATAAATATAATGACCACCAAAAATAACGTTGTGACCACTAACATCTATCACCTAAAATATCAATTGATTACCAAATTTAGTGAATGAGCACCAAATTTTAATGAGGTGGTTGATGACAAACTAGTTTTGCCTAGGCAGACTTGGGGCACTCCGTGGTTATTTTTTTATAAACAATCCAGAAGTAGGAGCCCCGACCGGGTCTCCCTCAACTCGGATGCAAGAGCAAAACAGTTCAATTTCTGGTGGTCATTAACTATTTTTGGTTCTAAGGTCACGCTAAAATGGGGATCTAATTTTGGTGATCATTTACTATTTTTGGCAATCAAAAGTGATTTTTTTGCCGTTTTATTTTACTAAATCTGGTGGTTGGTTAAAAACATAAGCCTTATTAAAATGATTTAATTGGGGTTATCTACTGGTGCTATTTCTATGTCGTTAATTCTTAAATAATATTTTGCATATATTTCATAATAATTATGTTTAGTTCCCTCGCATCATAAATAAATTTTAGTTTGTTATTTAAAGTAGTATTTTATGCTATGTAGGTATACAGTATGTTAGGTTAAACGAGGGACATATTGAGGGAGGGTATTCAGCATTCGATTCTCGTCCCAAATATGTAAAAAAACTATGAACTTAATTTATGACCTAATTGTCCCATAAAATACATTATTCATGAACACTGAGCGCGCAAGAAGTGAACTTGTGAACAGTAAAGTAATCACGCGGCAAAAAACGGGCCGATCCTGCCGAAAAGGAAGCGCGTACGCAAACCCCGCCCCTTTCCTTTGTGTTGTCTCCGATGCGCCGACGACGGGACAAACCCCCGGTCCCCCGCGCTGACCGCAGTCTATGCGTGTGCGCCGCTATTTCCGCATGTCTAATATTGCGCTTCCGCGTATTGCATAAACAACCCTTACTTCGCGATAAGTGTGTCCTGTAAACGTAATCTTGAATAACAAAAAATGCCGTCTTATCAATACTCTGATGAAGAATATTGGGATATGGTTCGTACCTAGGTACGTGTTATCTAATGATAGTGTGTGAAGAGCCATTAATTTGTAACGAGAAATGTTTACCAATCACCAGATTCCGTCGCACAATCTTAAGCTAGGGGTCAACCAACGATTGTGAACATTCGGTCAGTTCACCGTACCGACGCATATCCAAGGACGAGGAAGGGAGCCGTACCCAGTGCACCTACAAGAAGCCATTTTTGAATACTTCGAGCATCACCCACACGAAAGTACCTACTTGAAATGTTGCAAGACGGTACGGTGTATCGTATTGGACTGTTTGGAACCTGCTGCATGTAGAAGGAATGCACCCATACCATTTTAGACCCTTTCAAGAATTTGGGGTCAACGATCACGAACCACGGGTGAAGTTTTTACGTTGGTTTTTGTCTAATTTAGACATTAACATTTTATTTACTGATGAAGCCACATTTACACGTAGCAGTGCATAATGAACATTGGTGGAGTAATTAATATCTCTATGTTACGCGACATGACGCTTATCAACACCGGTTTACTGTAAGTGTGTGGGCAAGTACCTATTTTGAATAATCGTTTAATAGGCCCGTACTTTATTGATGGAAAACTTGATAGATAAATTTAACTTTGTCTCATCATATCTTTGTCCTAAATTATTGCGGATCAATTCACATTTGCATTGAAGATTTTTTAATGTTTTGTTTAGTACTTAGATATTTTTGCTTGTCCAAAGCCAGGTTTAAAGTATGAAGGTAAAATGAATTATACCTAAAATTCATTGACCCGCGCACATGTTCTGCAGCACAAGGGTGTACACACGTTGCGGGACTTTTGCGAAATTTTTGATATGGTCCTGTCTGTTATTTATCAGTGTTTTTTTTTGTTCATATTTTTATTAGTATCATGTTAGCATGCACTATTGTGGGTTTGAATACATTCCTCGTTTAACCTAACATACTGTATCATCATCATCATCATCATCAGCCTATTAATGTTCCCACTGCTGGGACACAGGCCTCCTCTCTTTTTTTTTTAACTATACATACTGTATAGTTAAAAAAAAAAACCATTTAATATCCTTTATTGATATGAGTCTAATACTAGGTACCACGAGTCTAAAATATTAAATAAAGTATTAAAATATTTATGCTTGAATCCGACTGATTTTAAATCGATGAAAAAATATGTATAAATACGTCATATTTTTTTTAAGTGCATTAAAATCAAAAGTTTCACATTAACTGCCATTACATGTTATGCTTAGGGTTAATAGGCTTAATAATTATTTTATAATAATATATTGCGCGTGTTCAAATATTACTAAAGAGTCTAACAACTGGGTTTTGAAATCGTGTGATGATGTGTAATCAGCAAATCTTGGTAAACACAGTGCAGAGAGACGACTCGGCAGCATTAGTCATGGTCGAGTGTTTTATTTTTATAAATTAAAATGTTTAATTATTATTTTAATATAAATAGTATAATTATAGATGTAAAATTTGTATTGATGTCGTTTTAGAGATGAAGTTATACAATGTGTAGTAAAAATTTGACGTTACACAAATTCTTTGATAACTTTCAAATGTTTAATCATTATAATATTGTACTTTTTTAACTACACGCGTTGTTAGAGCCAGGGATAGAGGCCTTGGATGCCATAGATTGGTCGGTATTGTATAAGGAATTTATAACAACTCTCACAACAAACTGGCAACTGTTAACGCTTAATATAGTCATGGCCAACGCAAAAACTGATTTTAATAGTCAATATCAGCAATAAATCAGAAGCGTATCGAAGCACATCCGCAAGCCTGAGCTCAAACAAGAGTGTGCCCAAACTAATCTGATTTCAAGGCGTTAACTTGAGTGACGTGAACGGTAAATGTAAATCTTTAAGTTGAATGAAAACTAAAAGATTTACATAAAATATGCCTTTATATACTATATAAAGGCATTAGGCCTTTAAACTTAAAATCCTCTATACAAGTCCAAGGCCATAATTTATGATTTTTTCAGTTTTCCTCTTATATGACACCCCCGAAAAGACTAATCTTCGGATATAACGACATTAAGATGACCAAACCTTTGTTAAAAGAAATTGGACTTAAAGTTCGTGTCACCTAAGTATGTTATTTACAAGTGAGGACGTAGCGTTACTTTGCGCAAGGGCTTAAAATCTTATTAATAGTACACAAACAAAAATGTACCTAGTGCTTTTGACGTAAAAACTATTTTACTGTGAAAGATTGGGAAAGGTGAGTTTTGCCAAACGAGGCAGTATGTATTAGTAAATACTTTTGTTAAAGCCATCATTTCGCATTTGTGTACAACTTAGGCTATTAGTATTGTAGGTAGGTATGTAATACTATTTATGTATGTTGCAATTTATATATATCTGTTATGCTAACATTTTTGTATTTACCTATTGTTGATTTGTACGAGTCTATTCCATTGTGAAACATATCACTAGTTGTATATAAGCACTTATAGTTTCATTTGTGTATTGAAAATATATTATTTTTATAATGTAGTCGTGATTTTTATTACTAAAATAATACCAGCCTGTGTGTGTCTCACTGCAGGGCATGTATACATGAGCATTCATAAAATGGACACTTGCTCCCTGTGCCCTGTGCTCACGTCCGTTTAAAGGGGCAGATAGGATAAAGGTTTCATCGTCCCCTTGCCACTGGCGTCAGTGTTTAAAGGGGAGGATAGCACATAATTAGTACTATTCACACACACGCCTTTGCCTAAGCATTATCATTCACTTCACACAACACACTTAAATAACATCACGCCTGTAATCCTCGAAGGGTTAGGCAGAGGTTTACCTAATAGCATCACATCCATATTGCGTTAAAATATGGGTATGATATTATATCAAACCTTGATATTTACATTTACCCCGTTATTCGAGTAAATATCTAATTTCATTAGCAGAGGGGTAAATGGGAACAAGGCATAAAAAGGGGGATAAAATAAAACGAACAAATATTTTTTTATTACATATATTCTATTAGAATACTTTCTTATCGTATATGCCACTCTCTCGATTAACAGACTATGAATGTTGCTGTTGACTATGTGTACTTATTTAATGACATGTAGTGTGATTAATCAAATACTATTAAGTTTTTATTTTATTTATTTATTTAACTGCCTTAAACTATCATTACAGGTCTTTAACCTAATGCAATAGTCTAGTCACACGCACAAAATTAAAATTTAAGCACCAAATACATCAAGATTCGTAACACAGTGTAAATAATAGTACGTTTGCGAATTCACCCCAGTGACATGTAAAAATATCAATTTCTTTTTGAATGCAAGTTGTTTGAATATAGACATGCTCGTGCTTCGGCTATGTGAATATTGCAACTCTGTGTGCTTTAAAATCTCTTAAGAAATAAAGAATGTATTCTAACATGTAGACCCTCCCCCACCCCTAGATGAATCAAGTGCCACATATTCTTCACATCATAAACCTATCCCTTTACCTACAGAGACAGTTTTGAACTGTGGCTCGCTTGGTAATGTAAAGGTTATGGAGATACGTTACTACCGTTACATTGCCGGTAGCAGTCAAAGGAAGTAGTTAAAAAAAAAGTTTCCATTTATTTTTTCAAAAGGGCTCTTACACGAAGTATTTACATATAGAACTGATTTCATCATAATGCATTTAATTTGTATGTAGATATGGTGCATAGTCCCCGATAAAATACTCTGAATGTAGAATGTATACTATAAATATCGAGGTTACAGTATAAAATCCAATAAGTGTCTTAGAATCGCTTTATTAGTTTCCAGTGGTCTAACCCAATAAGCGGAATTCGCAGTAGAAAAAAAAATGAAAATCAATCAGAAATCACTTGAAGTACTAAATAAAGTGATCAGTTATGCCAAAAATGAAAAGCTAAAACACTATAAAGTGTGCTAGCTTGATAAATAATATTATAATTTCACGCTCAAACCACATTAACCTATTTATTTGTATTGAGTGTTCGATGATTTCCACTAAAATTATTTAAATTCATAAAGGCAAATAACCAATATTTGTACTTATCTATTGGGTTTTAGGTTTACGTACGTAGAAAAGAAAATAAACAAAACCCAAAAGTCTGATGTTCCTGGACCTGGTTAGGGCGACACCTGGTTCGTCTGCTGCGGGATGGGTGGTCGCTTGTCATCTACCTTTCCCTTTCCGCAGCTTTCTTCTGCGATATGACAGTTTCGCCATCAGCGCTTCTCAGGACACTGCGCTGCTGAACATCGAGGGAACTACGGTTGGCAGCGACAGGTCACCTTCCACCTCTGTCACGAGGGTACGGCGCGGCTCATCCCCCGTAGCTCACTCGGCCAACGTATACCGCACCGTGTCCCCCAGACAATTGACGCAGTGATGGCACCAAGCTTCCGGCTCCCTGCTTATGCGACAGGTATTTCCTGAAGCAGCCGTGTTCCGAGAGTACCTGCGTCACTCGAAACGTCACCCGAACCTGTTGTCGAGTACTGACCGGATCGTTGGTACTGACAGTGTTGGTGTTGAGGTAGGGAGCTCTACCCTCCCCCGCCATTTCACCACCACAATCTGACAGAGCTCAGACCGGCGCAGCGTTATCAGTCGCTACACCTGCCACGCAGCAGTCGCACCACAGATACGATGTCTTCAGCCTAATCCGCAAGCTACCTCGTAGGAGATCATGTAAATTCCTCTTATATCTCTGACGGTCATCGCTCTTTGCGGTCTGCGCAGAACTGCAATAGTGTGGGTCGTCAAATCAGTCACCCAAACCGGGGCCCCGTAAAAGGTCGTCAATCGCACGATCCCCAGGCTACAGGTGGTGCTTAGGCCCGCTAATGGGAGGCCCGAGGAGGCCACCTATCTATTTTTTTTGTGATCCATAGAGTACACCAATAAACCAAAAGTACATTAAGCGTTTAATTTCTCTTGAGGTAAAACCGAATAAGTCGGTACATTTTGTTACTTATAATTTTTAAATTATGAAATGGACTACCCCAGAAACTTATAAATACTATTGTACCCTATTTGAATGTATATACTTTCACCACAAATACTCATTGTAACGACTATATTTGTTTAACATTGAATATCTCGAAAGTAACAATTTCATACTTATTGGGTTTTAGCTCTATACCCCCGATATCTAATTTTTAATTACAATTTGTGCTTCTCGCTGACTTATCGATAAGGAAACATCCTACGAATCACAATAGTATTAACATTCGTAACTGCTAGACACACTTGTTCCACGCGTCTAGTGGTTCGGGCGCGTATTGTCTCAGCAGCTACTTCGGGGAGCGGAAACAATAAATCAGTCTCTAGTAAACGTTCTGATAAGTCACCAAGAAGTGTTCGATTATTCCACAACACATGCAGAATGTACGTATTACGTTGACTGTCATTTTAATGAGTTTATTTTTTTATTTATGATATAATATTTTTTTTTAAGATGTCCTGAGATCATCTACTTTTGGGATTACTGTATTTTACTTAGAACTCTGTCGCACCGAACGGGTAAAATGGCTTTTCTAATTTACTGAAAACACGACGACGTATAGTAGATTTTGATAGAACTGGGGAAACTTAGTCACTGCAGCCGAGATGCAATTCACACCCGAACCGTAGACGAGGGTCTTATGGAACTGCAGTGACAAATAGCCACGTGAATCAAAATATGACGTTTTTCGATACACTTACTTTTAAGATAAGAACAGTACGAAACAGCTGGATAAGGGACGCACAAAACCGGGAAGTGTGGCAGAAAAATGGGGTGCCTATACAGTCTTGGCCAAAAGTATTGAGCACCTTACAAATTTCGCTCGTTCACGGTAAGTATGGGAGAAAACCAAATCTACTGTTGAAGTATTCTTTTGTCAGTCATCTACAAACATTTAAAAACTATGACCCACACCGCAGCTAGCAATAAAACACCTAGGTGCAATAAAATGTGTCTTTTACCATTTTTGTATTTATTTATCAGTTGGCTACCATCGCTCGTTGTGAACACATCCAGTGATCTAGTGCGACTTTGGTATTTTATTTCAAAGTTTTAAGTGTTATCGTTGCAATATGCCAAAAAGAAACGAACTTTCTTTAGAAAAACGTGTGCAGATACAGCTTCTGCATGAGCAAGGGAAATTACAAGTAGAGATTTCCAAAACTGTGAAATGTTCGCGCCGATGCGTGCAATATGCTATTCAGCGATTCTCTGCTACCGGATCACATCAAAATAGACCGAGAACCGGGCACAAACGCATCACCACAGACCGTCAGGATCGTCAGTTACTGAGAGAGTCGTTAAGAAATAGGAAAAAAACATCTTCAGAGCTCGCTGCTGAGTTGTCAGAACAAATTAAGAAATCAATTTCTACTCGAATTACTTGTAGAAGACTTCAGGAAGCTGGTCTGAAAGGCTGTAAAGCTAGGAAGAAGCCATGGCTCTCCGACAACAACAAAAAAGCTCGGTATAAATGGGCCTTAAAACACCAAACTTTCACCGCTCAAGAGTGGTCAAATGTTGTGTCGTCAGACGAATCAAACTTTGAGGTGAGTAAGTCAATTTAATGCCCTAGTAAAATTATATAAAATGGTTTAAAAACCAAACGCATAGATGAAGTTATTTTTTTTTTCCGGAACTCAATATTTTTCTTTTTATTGCAGATTTTTGGAACACCTAGTGTGACCTTTGTGCATGGCCGATTGGGCGAAGAATTTAAGCTAGAGTGTGTGATCACAACCGTAAAATACGGCGGCAGCAGCATAATGGTCTGGGGTTGCATGACCGATTCTGGAGTTGGCGAATTGTTCGTGTGTGAGGGCCGCATGGACTCTACTAAGTACATAAATGTACTAGAAACTGCGTTGCTGCCTTCATTCACGAAACTTTTCGGCGACACGAACATGGATGGTGTTAAATTCCAGCAGGATAACGCGCCATGCCTCAAAGCTGCCTGCACTATGACATGGTTTCGGGAAAATAACACAGAGCTTCTTGACTGGCCTGCCCAGTCGCCAGATCTAAACCCCGTAGAACATTTATGGGGTTATTAAAGCGTAGAGTTAGGCGCCACACAATTAACAACAGAGAAGATTTGAAACGCTAGCTGCGCCTAGAATGGAACTCGATTACTGCTGAAGACTGTAAAAATTTTGTTAGCTCTTTACCAAAAAGAATTTCTGCCGTAATTAAGGCAAAGGGTGGACCCACAAAATATTAATTTTCTATTAATAAATAGTAAAATAAACCTATATAAAACGTTTTGTTTTGTTTCTATTTGATACTCGGCATAAAACTGAAAGATGTCATGGGTGCTCAATACTTTTGGCCACGGCTGTATATACCCAGCAGTGGGTGATTCCGGGCTGATATGATGATGATGAAGTACGAAAAGTACATTGAGAGCATGATAACATACTAAATTATTATTAAACAATGTTAGTTTTGCGAAGTAAAAAGACTTTCAGGTATATAAAAGGAACAACTACAAGAATAAAATATACGTATTTTAATTTACAAATACCTAAAATATAGATGTAAGTATAGAACAAAATGTTAGGCTAAACTTAGGCTCAAGTTACACTGCCGCGGAATGGAATGGAAGTCTTTTTGTAACGAATATAGCTTAATGAACTTTATGTCAATTGTATAAAATACAAACTAAATACGAGCCAAAAAAAGGTCACGGGAAGCCGACTTCCGGGGAATCCTCGCGCATTCTCAAGAAATCTCCTAGCTACTGTCGGTGCCGTCTGTGGAATCCGTAAGAAGTGGTGGAACGGCCAACAACTAACGTCCTTCAAGGCGCAGTTGCGCGAATTCGCTGCAATGCACGAGAATTCTTGAGCATTCCCGCGAATTCTCGCGTCATGAGGCGAAATTGACGCTTCTATTCCATTCCATTTCGCGGCGGTGTAAATTGAGCTTTAATAAGAATACATGAATCCTGGATAACATCTTATGAGATTAGGTACAGTTAGTTCATGATGTACAAAAAGACAAAAAAAAAACCTTAAAGCAATATTAAAAAAAAACCCCTGCCTATAGTGACTTGTTACGAGATTCAGTTCAGTTCAACGATGAAAAATAAATAAAGTATGTAAAAATAATGGATGAGCTTTGTAACGCCTAAGTAAGAAAATAACAAAATAGAACTTCAAAATTCATTAGTATGTTTACTTTCAGGAATATCGAATGTTTCGTATTTTATTTGGTTATGGTCATTGGTATACTTATATGCCTCTTTCGGATCGGACAGGGTTTTTTATCATATTGTATACAACGACTATAATAATTGATTTACGGGTGACCACTGAAAACCAGCGCTGTGCTGTGGGCCTCCTTTAGCACAGCATCATGCTGAGTAACCTGTTTGTCGCACTCACGATGTGCAAGGTGTGAAGTTTAATTTTTTTTATTGTTGTTGTTCAGTTCTGTTCAACTCGAAATGTTATGTTATGCGAAGTATGTTTACTGTTTATTTTTCCTAATATTGTATGCACGTTATGTGTCAGTGACAAATAAATATTTTTTCTTTCTTCTATTTAATATGTTTCTCCTATTATATTAAACATGTTGACTAGACCGGTCTAAAATAATATAAGAGACCTTTTAGTTGTGTAGCCAATACTCAGGTACCCACTGCTGGGCAAAGGCCTCCCCCAATGAATAAGAAACTTATAATTATAACAATATAGATAATTGATTTGTTACAGCACAATGTTAAATTCAAGGCGACAACTACTGAACCAATTGAGGCTGCATAATCTTCTGATGTTTACACTAATAGTGATATTATCATACATAGTGAAGTTGTTAACTAGTTTAGACGCAATTAACTCATTTGCAAACCAGGCATTACAATTTTTACAACTGTCAGAAACTCATAGCCCAGAAACGGACGTTGTAACAAGCTCTACTTTACCAACTAGTTTAAAGGTGAGTTGATTAATTTTCGTCAGGTTGTGAGGCTGTTTGATTTGACTCCAATAATAGGTGTGGCATAAACGCTTGGACACAAAAGATTGTTATAGTTTTTACAAGGTCCGTATAGTAAATAACTCCGGATGTAACCTGTACACTATCTAACATAATATTGCGTTCATCCTGTCAAAGACTACACTTGCATAATATATGTCGTGCAGATTGTTCATGTTCGCAGTCAGATGTAGAACATTGACAAAAAGGCAAGGCAACCAGTTTGAAGGAAAATAATTTACTCTTAAAGTTACCATGATCGGTGAGAAATTGGGCTACACAGTGATCCACCTCTAGCCATGTATGTCCTGGCCAGCCGCTCACGAACGGATGGAAAGAGAGGAGGCCCTGCCTTCCTTGTGTTCAATTGAAGTTTCGTCCACTGCTGGACAAAGACCTCCCCCAAAGGGTGTTTTGCCATCATTGCCAAGCTTGGCAGGCGGGTTGGCGATCGCAGTACGGTTGTTACAAAGGCACAGACAACGCTGCTGCCCATTCTCTGGTAATCATCCGCATTGCGTTACATCGCCTTATTTTTTATAAAAAAAAATATATATATGTATATTTGAAATGATCCACTATGATGCTGCATAGATGTAGATGTGCTAGGGTTGGATTCTGATTTGATTATTTTTTTTGCTATTTCGGATTTGGTCCCAAAGTGAAAGTTGTTCGTAATGATGAGTACAATGACCCCTTAAGAGATTTCGTGTATGAATAGATAGACCTTATACAGGGTGTTTGGCGCATGGACCGACACAATTTTTCCAGGGATTTGGGAGGTCATTAGCTAGGTTCTACCCATACACCCTTTGTCCCAAATGTCACGGTTGGTTACATATGTATTTTTTTTTTAAATTGAAAAAGATGCCCAAAATGTTTCCTTTAATTCGAAATAACTTTTTTGATTGTTTTTTTTTGTCTTTTTTGTTTTTTGTTTCTTTTTTAACCTATATCTCGCCTTTTATGTTTGAATCCCATGCGATAGGGGCGTGTTTATTGGCAGAAACTGGCCATACATACAGATTCTGGTTGTTACTACATGAACCAAAAGAAATTCCTACTAAAACTATTATTACATTCCACATTCTTACCAATTTTATATTTCCAGAAAATTGACTGGCATGACTATGCGCTGATAGAACATGAAAGGATGCGAGTGGGTGGGTATTATCAACTGATCTGTCAAAACAATAGAATTTTATTTAGCTCAATAATTAGCTAGATTAGTTTAACTAATAATCTCTATGTGAATGAATTTCAGTTAATTATGTAGCAATAGGTAATGTGCAAGTAGTAGTAGTAGTTTAAAATGTGGCAGACAAAAAAAAGTTTTAGGTTAGGTTAGGTTTGTTTCGACTTGAAATAAATAGACAGCCCTGGAACCGAATTTGTTGCGCTTTGGCACAGAGATACCTTCCAAACAAAAATAGTCTAAACTGTGGCGGACAAAAAAAAAGTTGTTAGGTTAGGCTTAGGTTAGGTTAGGTTTTTATAAATAAAGTTCAGTAAGTAGACCTATTCGACTTGAAATAAATAGAGAACTATGGGTCAGAATTTGATGCGTTTTGGCACAGAGACACATGGCTGCGATACCTTCCAAACAAAAATAGTCTTAGGTGTGGTGGATGAGGGTGTGCCGCCCATACATTTTTGCCCACTATTCGAGGCATGGAAGCACGAGAACAAATACAAAAGTGCCATAGTAGATACATTCGATGTAGGAATACTGGAGATACCAGATAAACAAAAAGATGGAGCTTCCTCCTGACCAAAAAATACTCATTTTAAGCAAATTGCGAACCTAACGCGTACGCGGGTAACAGTTAGTGTATAGATAAATGCATGTCTATGGTAACTTTTTGACTTCGTTAGCGCCTTTATTCCTTTACACTGAGAGTGGTTTTCGTAATAACTGCCGACGCGACGTGCGATTGATCATACGTGTTATGGATAAAGGTACTACACCATAATATTATTGTACCTAATTTTATTTCTATCAGGTTTTGGTGAACAAGGAAAGCCTGCATATTTGCCAAAATTAGACGAAGATCTAGAAAAGGCTATTTTCGCAGTGAACGGGTTCAATGGCGCACTAAGTGATAAAATCCCATTGAATCGTTCCATACCTGACATTCGGCACCCTACTTGTGCGAAGAAGGGTTACATTGCTTCACTGCCTACTGTAAGCATTGTGGTTCCCTTCTACAACGAGCATTGGAGTACGCTGCTTAGGACTGCGTTCAGCGTATTGTTACGGTCACCTAGCACTCTGATTAAGGAAGTTATTCTAGTTGATGATGCAAGCGATAAAGGTACGATTTCAGATTCATAGTTTTTGTAATTATTTCTTGATCTGCCACTTGCCAGGAAGCGAATTTGTAGGTACTCACAACTGGAATGTTTGTATGACCACTAATGACCAGATGTATAAACGTGAATGAAGCAAAAGGAGTATGTAAGGATCGTAGCAGGTGGCATTTTATAGTTTCTTCCTACCCTCATCTGAAAAAGTATAACTAGCTTATGCCCACGGGCTTAGCCCGCGTGGCGTTTGGTAATGGTCCCACGAGGTCATACGATCGGGATAAAAAGTCTTATGTGTTAATCCAGGTTATAAACTATCTGTACGCCAATTAACATCTAAATCCGTTCAGTAGAATAAAAATATTTCATGAAAAAGTTTTTTTTTTTAAACGGTGCCCCACACTAGGAATATCTCCTGTATCGTGGGCATTCATTCACAAACATTTAAACTCACATACATAAGCTGGCCAGTTAAATCTTCAACAACCTCCAGAACAAGCAGGCTCCCGTCAAGGACTTTCCACCACCGACCACTACCACCAAGAATATATTACTCCTTTGTATTTTGCATTTGTCGACTATTGTAAAGCCTTTGACGGCATCATACATACTGCAATATTGAATGCCCTTAAAAAACAACACATAGAACCTACCTACATACATCTTTTATCATCTATATAATATATACACCAAAAAAATTAAATACAAATTACAGCTGATATTAGGTTAGAGAGCGTAGGTCCAAAGTTCGACATTCTCAAGGGAGTCAAACAGGGCGACCTGCTATCTTCAAAACTGTTCACCAGTACCCTTGAAGAAGTCTTTCAGACGCTGGCAGTCAAATGGGAAGAGAAAGGGCTTGTCGTCGGTGAAACAAGGTTGAATAATCTGCGTTTCGCTGATGATATTGTCCTTTTTACCCCACAGCCACAGGACTAGACTTATTGTTACAAGATCTTAGCGATGCAAGCCTTGAGGTAGGACTGAAGATGAACATATCGAAGACCAAGCTCAAGACCAACAGCTTCAAGAGGAGCATACACGTAGGCGGGGAGAATATATAATATGTGTGTCACCGGAAAATAACAAGAACCGCCAATTTATAAATTTCTTGGAAATTTATATACTTTCGTCGGATTCTAAACGAGAGATAAATTGTATTTTTTTACGGCCACATTTTCGCAAATTGATAAACTTACCGAAATCACGCGTAAAATAATAAGTATACTGTGTATGTATAGGCAATAACCAAACGCCATGTGCGCTCTGATTGGATTACCACTGTCAACATCGACCAATCAGAGAGCGGTGTGTTATTTGCCGTATTTTAAAGAAGCGTAAAATTCTTTTGTGATTGGTCGTACCGTTGAGAATCTTACGAATGGATATCCAATATATATAGTTTATAAATTTACGACGCGACGTCGCAAATTGATAAATTTGCGAAAATGTGGCCGTAAAATAATAGAATTTATCTCTCGTTTAGAATCCTACGAAAGTTTATAAATTTCCTAGAAAATTTATAAATTGGCGGTTCTTGTTATTTTCCGGTGACATGTCCAAATATATCTACTTGGGCCACGTAATCTCATCTTTGGAAACCTACCCGTTTCCCTACCCTTGTGGGGAATATCGCCTCAACATCTTGCTATTTTATCATTTCCAGATTTTCTTTGCCAGAAGTTAGACGACTATCTAGCAAAGAACATGCCGAAAGTTCGCGTGGTACGTCTTAAAAAGCGCAGTGGAGTGGTCACGGCTCGCTTAGCTGGCGCGAAGGAGGCCACGGGTGATGTTCTTCTGTTCTTGGATTCGCACGTCGAGGCCAATGTCAACTGGCTGCCGCCACTACTAGGTCTGTGTATGTATTTGTTATAGTGTATATTTCTTAAAATCTGTAGAAGGCACGTGATCAACCATCAACTAGGAAGCCAAAGAAAAGTCCAAAAGACTATAAATCCCGTGTCAGTCAAAGAAATACATGGTAAGGTCAAAAAGCAGGTTCATCGAGTAAAACGGAACAAAACCAAAAACAGTATGAGAGCGAGGGGGAAGAAGAAACCAGTAACACAGATGAGTACCTACAGCGGTAACAATAACACGGATAAAACGCCTCTTCGTCAACAACAAAGCCCTATAAAGAGGGATACAGGGTCCAATGGTAGCCAGGGCTGCGGGACTGTTCGAAAGAGATACCACGGCCCTGGAACACAAAGGGCAAAAAAGGAACATGGATGGGTTTGAGTCAGTACAAGTCTGACACTCCCTTCCGCTCTGCCCAGAGTGGGAGAAGGCATTTAATGATTTCCATACGAAAAAATAAAAAAAATTGTCCAATGGTAAGCTAAACGATTTTTCACGCAAAAAATCGGCTAACGTCCATGCGGGCAAAAGTCCCATCTTACATTAGAATCACCAAGTATTTGAGGCAAGAAGAAGTGATTAAATTAAACTGATAATTTTAAAGGAAACTTTGTTTGCACAGAACCGATAGCGTTGAACTACAGGATGGTAACGTGTCCCTTCATAGACGTCGTTGCGTACGATACGTTTGAATATCGAGCGCAGGATGAAGGTCGGCGCGGTGCCTTTAACTGGGAGTTCGATTACAAGAAGCTGCCTATACTGCCGAAGGATGAACTGAATATGCCTGAGCCTTTCGAGTTAGTATGCCCTTTTGTTATTAAGTATATAGTTCATTTTAACCTAACATAACACCTCTGTTGTAAACCCCGAAGAGTTAGACAAATGTGTACCTAATAGTACACCCACATTTTCCAGTTATGTTGTCCCATGTAGGTAATACCCCTATTATACTCCCCCCTTGCTACTGACAAATTCCTGATGGAAAAACCCAATAACAATTTGTCCGACCCAGGATTCGAACCTTGACCTCATGCTCAGCAGTCGCGATTCAAAATCAAAGCATTTATTTCAAGTAGGCCAGCTACAGGCACTTTTGAACTGTCAAAACAAAGACAACAATGGAATGTAGCTACAGTCCTAGTCACAAGGCATAAATATTGTGAAAGTATTATAGTTGCCCATTCCAAAGCGTAGGATCCATCCATCGTAGGGCTACAATAGACCTGTCTTTTAGCGAATAGCGGAAATAGCGAGAATATTACATAATTAATACACGCGTTTTGTTTTCTTGTTATTTTTAATTAATTTTAACGTGTGCCCATAGTCTATAGTAAAATACGTACTTCTTAAACAGTAACACGTGGTATATGTATTAAGGGAAGGTTTGGTGTGAGGCGCGATTTAAAGAAGTTATTCCTTATTATAGGGTGCATGTAAGCAAAGCCGTAAGCTACAGTTAACAAAATATACGTTTTTGAAAAATGCTTCTAAAGCCCTTTCATTTGACATCCAACACACCACCATTAATTTTATTTTATTTTTTAGATCATGACTTTATGATCTCTAGAGGGCGCCATATCCAATTTAATGTGACGTCACATAACCTATAACTAGCGGATGATCAAGACGCTTCCAACGATATCTCATTTGTCAAATTATGACAATTAGTTCAGAAGTTCTGTCAGAACAGATGAACATACATATCGGTCAAAATTATAACCCTCCTTTTTGCGAAGCTGTTCAATTGTATAGATGCATCTAACATAATCCGGGGCACCCATACTAGGCTAGTCAATGATTTCCAGTTCTTTCGATCGAAGGATAATGTGGACTACTGGTCGCATCCAGCTTATCCAGCTCTTCTACGAGGTCTGCCGCGACTGCTAAAAGGCGTCAGGTTTCATCTAGGGCTTTCAAATACCGGATATTTTCAATACCGGTATCAATACCGGTATTGTTAGTTAATACCGTGATCACGGTATTAATACCGGTATTGAACACAAGTTCAATCAGGTCAATAATAAAACATTAAAATACGTGTTTTTGTTTTCAAATCAGTCTTTATTGTTTTATATATACATAATACATATTATAAAACAAAGGCCTCCGCCGCGACTGTCTGTCTGTTCGCGATAAACTCAAAAACTCCTACACCGATTTTCATGCTGTTTTCACCAAAGGATAGAGTGGTTCTCGAGGAAGGTTTTAGTATACAATTTTTCAAGTTTTTGTATACATTGGGTAAAATATAATGATAGTTGTTGGAGGTGTCGGAAAAAATATGCCGTCTGGAAGCTTTCAACGAAAACGCTGCCTAAAAACCCTTTGAGGTATAACAAAATGATGTATGGTGGAATTGTGTATCTTATATAGGGTGACTGGTAATTAGTGACCGATAATTAAACACGTGATAGTGATAACAAACCACTTTCCCAAAGAAACATTTTTTTTAAATTATTCATTGCCTTTATCATAATAGCACAGCAGCCGTATGAAATTCGCGCGTCCGCACCTGTGATCTATCTGTTGTTAGCTACATGACGCCGTTCTGCCTCATTACTATCGTACCGTGCAACAGTGGGTAAGCAGAGCACCCGTGCAGTACCTACATGTATACATCCGATAGATCGTTGCTAAGTTAAAAGTATAACAAAAAAGTGTTTCTTTGGGAAAGTTGTTTGTTATCATGAGTACAATCACGTGTATAAGTATCGGTCACTAATTACCAGTCACCCTATACAGAGTGTAAACAGACTCTTCACGAAGCCGTCAACCAGGCATTATGTACATCAAACTATGTAACATTACGCAAAAATTGGTGCTGGGAAACGACTTTTTTTGAACTGAAAAATCACGTTTTAGTAGTTTTTAGTAGGACTCAATGTTACGCACTCAAAACATTGTGCTGATGGATGGAAATAAAAACAATACAAATAATAATAATGTTGAATTAGACAGCGAACTTCTCAGCCTGTTACATAAATAGCCTTCTGAAGAAAAAACACGAAGCAGTTTCGAAGACACATCTCTACTGTTATTATACGTTTAAATTCGGTGCTCGTAGCTTAGGTAGCACTCTTGGTTGCAATTTGGATATCTCCCTCTCTAATTGTTTCTGTATGGACGTGTCTTCATTTTCACTGCTCGTATTCAATGAAGTAGAAAGTTCTCCTATCGTCATATCATGTTTATGATCAGTCATTGTTGTAATACCGTGATCACGGTATTGGGGCGTCAATACCGGTATTGATAAAGGCCGAGATTAAATCCGTGATCACGGTATTACGGGATCCCGGAATACCGGTATTGAAAGCCCTAGTTTCATCACATAATGAATATTTTGGCCCAGATACATGTTCCACAAGAACTGTATTTAAAAATGGACTCTTCAGAAAAATTAATTGATTTATTCGTTAATACTCTCACTTAAAGTTCATACATTACACCAATGGAGCCAAAGAACAATTAACCTTGCTGATTTTCGTCCACTCCGTGCGCAGTTGACATCGAACGGCCGGCGGCGCGGCGGCGTGGCGGTTTGCGGTGGGTCACTCTCACTCATCCGCGTCAGGTCATCTCTGCTCCCTCCTTGCGCATTATACTCCATATTGCGCACATTCTTTAAGAATAGGTTAAATTATATGAAAAGGTTAGACTATACTTCGTGTAATAAATAAAAATACAAAAAAATATAATAATATTTCTCGTTCTCAGGAACCCAATAATGGCTGGTGGTTTGTTCGCGATTTCGCGTAAGTTCTTCTGGGAGTTGGGTGGCTACGATCCTGGCCTGGACATCTGGGGCACCGAGCAGTATGAACTTAGTTTTAAGGTTGGTACATAACAACAGAAACAGTCGTTCAATGACATTTATTGTACTTAAGTCCTTTCAAAGATAATTTACCTCTGATTTTGAAACGCTTCTGCGCTGACTACCTACGTGACGTTTATTGCCATACTTATGGTTGCTGACTTTCTGTTACTGTTGCCGTTTCTGTGACAATTGACACTCAAGATCATACTGGTCTTTTATTTTCGTTGTAAGAAGGTTGGTTCGAAGTTGTTCCTGTCACAGTTAAAATAACTGTATAGAAGAACTGTAGGTTCTTTGCTTAAAGGGAGGCTTCAATCTTCAACTTGTTGTTCTGTTTTGGTTAAGAAATGAACATTTTTTTTTTTGTTTTTCTACTGTAGAAGAACAACTCGCCCGGTGACAGCACCGCGACATAGACATGTACCTACTGCTGTCTCTAAGTCTAGAAAGTTTAAAATTGTAAAAACCCGGGATAGAAGTCAAATTTTAGCACACCTCGTTACTAAAGTGCGAACAATAGTGAAGTGCGTATCAACATAACAGAATAATTAATAAAACAACAATTTAAAGTGACAAATTGCATCAAAGTTGGATTCAGTTTTTCAAAACGCGGGTTTGTAAATAATAAAAATCAAAAATTTCACCAACAGTCGTTTACCGGTAACTATCAGCAGCCAACTAAACTAGTAAGATTTTCAACACCTCTATCTAACGTAGCGGCTGCGTTTCTATTCGCCCCGTTTTACGTTGTCAAATATTTTGAAGGGCTACATACAAAAATCTCTTTTGTTTGTTTTTACTATAAGCGTAAACGCATGAGATTTCTCCTAACAAAAGTAAGGCCAGTGTTTCAGCAAGATAGTCCTAGGCAAAAAGCTTGTAGTGTGGCTTCTAGTTTTTTTTTAATGTTTTTTGTGCATATCTGCGATCAGTCTCAGCTTCTAACATAAGTAACATCACTACATATTATAAAACAAAGTCCTCCGCCGCGTCTGTTCGCGATAAACTCAAAAACTACTGCACCGGTTTTTATGCTGTTTTCACCAATGGATAGAGTGGTTCTCGAGAAAGATTTTGGTATATAATTGGTCAAGTTGTTGTTGGGGGAACGGGATCAAAATTTCATTATTACTTTTGGTCGCGATAACTGACATCCTCGCGGGCGAAGCCGCGGGTATCAGCTAGTTATTAATGAAACAATAATTATTTATGTATATGATTTGGCATATCAAATCAAATCAAATCATAATTTATTTGTTAACATAGGTAAACAAGGTAAAGATCTTATATTTAAATAGAGCGCTATGTCATGCCAGGAGGCGTACAAATATGGTGTGCAAATCTAGCATAATGTTACATAACATTTAGTAAAATATTCAAATCATGCATAGTTGTGGTATTAAATTAGAAAATAATTACATAGATATGGCAGTGCGGCGGTCGTTTGGTGGACGTGCCGTGTTCGCGCGTGGGACACGTCTACCGCCAGTTTGGGATCATCGATATCAACCTACACGGCGACTTCCTTAGCAGGGTGAGATACGGTTAAGAAAATTTATTTCTCACAAGAATTTCGAGTATAGGTAATAGGTATCCACTTATCATAATCTTCCTGCCCTTATCCCATTCTACTAAGGGTCGGTGTAACACATTTTCTTCTTCCTTTCTGACGTCTGTCAAGGGTGACAGACGTCACGGCATCATTTACACCTTTCTCTTTCATATCATCCCTCACACAATCCATCTATCTTTTCTTTGGCCTTCCTCTCCGATCATTCACGAAGCCGTCAACCAAGCATTCTGTACATCAAACTAAGTAACTCTTCGGCAATATTTTTTCTGGGAAACGGGTGAAAACGTTTCACTGTAGAACTGAATGTAACGTAGTCAAAACATTGTGCTGATGCATTATTAGTACAGGGGTTATTATGAAGGTATTTAAAGTAAAGCTAGAACACTTAAACCTTTTATGAAAAAAAAAAACATGTGAAACAGTTGGAACTCTGACCTTCAATATCTCCGTAACTACAAGGTTCCCAGGTATGGTTCACAACATAAAAATTATCGCATTTCGGTATCGTTAAAGGTCGTTTTACACCCATTATAATATTGTTACCTACAGAACACCCGTCGCGTAGCTGAAGTGTGGATGGACGACTACGCGCAGTTCTTGTACGCGAGAAAACCGCACTTACTCAGCATCGACACCGGCGATATCTCCGAACAGAAGGGCTTGAGGAAGAAACTGCATTGCAAATCTTTTAGATGGTTCATGACGCAGGTAAAAGATCTTTGATCTACTCATTGAGTGATAATAGGGTGTCTCAGCAACGGGGGTCAAATTCTGACGCCTTCTTATTTAAATTCAGATCGCGTTTGACCTGACAGCAAAATACCCGACTGTAGAACCGAATCCATACGCTAGCGGACGTGTAAGTATTAACCTGAACCTAACCTGTAGTGCCGCATGGTTCTTTTTGCCGCGTGGCCATTATCTGAACTAACCCCGCCATCTTGTTTTTTCTGTTTCTGTCCAACAGTGCACTCCTGTCAATGGTATTCAAGCACGACTTACTGATACTGATACTGTTAGCCTACGTCATCCCACTGCTGGGCATGTCTTATTCTTTTTTATTTTCATTATTTCTCTTTATTATTTGTGTATCACGTAGAGCCTGATTAATCGCAAATGTTATGCTGCTGCTGTCATTGTTATGTAAATCAGACAACATACTATCTATCGGTCAAAGGCAAGCTTATGTAGCATATTGGCTTGAATCTAGTTGTAAGAAATGCGTATTGAGTGACGTTCTGTAGTATGGACCTTAGTCATTATCTTGTTTATTTAATGTATCAACACATTTATTGACATTTTCTAAAAATTTCTTTAAAAAAAAAACATACAAAAACATTTAAAAATATAAAAAATAGCGGTCCGCCGGTGTTGGGAGCAGGGTCCAAGCTACCGGTGGTTAGGGCTCCAGAGACAGGAACCTCCTCACAATGCGAGCCATATCGAGGAGACTGTCTTCTGAATCAGGCCCTTGATCCAACCGCCTAAGGAGGGCCTCGAAAGCCTCATTATCTTTATTTTTACAGTGTTTTATTTATAGGTGCGACCAGTATCAGACCCCAGTATGTGTATTGACGCTCATCACGGAGAACAGATGGACAAGCTACTCTTGACACCGTGTTCGACGACTCATAACGAGATTGAGTTCCAGTTCTCTTGGTACAAGGACGTCAGGTGAGTAGTCATTTATTTATTTATTTAGATTCTTTGGAAAACTTACAGCGAAATAAAACAGTTTGTGTATCTGTCAGCCAATTACAAGATTTTACTTATTTGCTGACTCTTTAGTCTATTGGTCGTAAATGCTACCGCTAAGCATGTGGGCTTTTTTTTTTCGGATGGAAAATCTTCAAATTACTTCTCCCGCTCTGGGCAGAGCGGAAGGGAGTGTCAGACTTGTACTGACTAAAACCCATCCATGTTACTTCCTCGCCCTTTGTGTTTCAGGGCCGCGGTGTCTCTTTCGAACAGTCCCGCAGCCCTGGCAGGCTAAGCATGTGGCATTGAGTCCGATTCTCAGGACGAGCAGTATTTTTTCGGAATTTCTCAGTAGCCACCCAGAATCTGGATTTGTGCTCGGATGATGACAATAGGGTCTTCTGTTTTTATAAGACTTAAAGGTAACTGGCGAAATGTGGGTGTACACTTCTCCCTAATCCTAATACTACAGGCGTGTGATGTTATGTTAATAATCCAGATCAAAAACGCGGAACATGTGCTGGGATCTACCGGAGTCAGCCGATAAGAGTCCGATACTAATGTACTCATGCCATCTTGGTGGAGGCAACCAGCTCTGGAGGTATGAGATGGTATGTACACCATACTTATAACATTTAGAGATCAGCGTGTATCGTAGTGTCCCACTGCTGGGACATAGGCCTCTTCTCTATGAAAGGGGACCAGCAAGGTTCCTTAACTCTTCGTTGGTTTAGTGATCGCTAGCGCGACTCTTGAGGTCCAGGGTTCGATTCCCTGGTCGGGCAAAGTGACATTGGGTTTTCCATCAGGAATTTCTCAGTAGCAGCCACGAAGTGTGCCCGGTTAATGGCAATAGGATGCCCCCTATTACATGGGACTTAAACATAACTGGCGAAATGTGGGAGTATATTTATTAGGCACACCTCTGCCAACCCTTGGGTGTTTGCAGACTGTTATATTAGGTTATTTTTCATTACCAAATTCATACCC
This sequence comes from Lycophotia porphyrea, assembly GCA_950005105.1. Classification (NCBI taxonomy): domain Eukaryota; kingdom Metazoa; phylum Arthropoda; class Insecta; order Lepidoptera; family Noctuidae; genus Lycophotia; species Lycophotia porphyrea. Next base: position 3,980,484 of record OX465392.1, read on the forward strand.
CTTGTTTCGTTCATTCATCTAGTAACATGCACCGGTTCGAATCACGAGTGCGTAGTTTGACTTTAATGTACATAGAAGTAAGGTTGAAATTCCAATAACTCGTGAACTATAGTAGCTGTGCCATTGTGAACCTCATTTTCTTTCGTATCAATGATGGTTCTTATCCGATACCTTGGAACCAGTGGGTGATAATCGTTAATCGCTGCCTCAAAACCGTTGTATGCGACCCTAAGAGCGATGCAATAAGAGCCACTTTTCGAGGTAGTAGAAAATACCATTTATCAAAGGTTTGCATGTATAATACACAGGTTTCAGATTTCCATACTTTCGTTGGTGCTTTTTTTAAAGCACAAAATGTGGCGCGCGTGTTAGCGTTACACGTAAGAGTTTATACTCGCTAATAATAAGCTAGTCTTAAACCTTTCTTTGAATATCCTCCAAAGTACAGACGACACTAATCAAGCTACTACAATCTGTCAGATTTCTTTAAAAGATATTCGAATTTATGGCAAAATCATTAACTTCAAAGTTCATTGGGAAAATCTGACAGTTTCGGGTAGCTAGACCTGCTGGCGTCTGTACGAAGTTATAATACGAGTATGTATAAATATAGGTACATACAATTATATCACTAATCTTCTTTCCATTTCCTTTCAGGGCACGAAACAAATAAAGCACGGCCCTAGCGAAAACTGCGTTGAGTATAGCCCGTCGAGCAAGGAGGTTTTCATCTTCAAGTGTGAGGGGTCCAAAGACATGCAAAAATGGATCATAGACAATGTGGACAAGGAAATGATGGCGAAGTAGTGAGCAGTTGGGACAAGAGTTACAAGGCCAAGGCCAAGGCCAAGGTTATTGAAATGGCCTCTACTTACGTAGAGGCCACTTCAATAGGCCTTGTAACAGAAAATTCAACATTGTGTAAACAATGTTGAATTTTCTGTTTTTGAAGTTAAACTTCTTTTGGCGCGTTAGGGAAAAATTATGATAGTAAATTTTTAGGACGCGCGCACACGCCATCCCGAAAAACCGACACCCTGAAGTTAGCTAGTCAACATACACCCTGAAGTTAGCTAGTTAACATTTTAGTTTTATACGCCAAAGAAGTATAACTTCTTACGAGTACGTGCGTAATAAGTACACACACTTTTTTCTGGGAATTGGTTAAAAGAAGGAGAAGTTATGCAATATAGGGTATTGTTGTTAACAAATAAGTCTTGGATTTAACTGTATGGATTTCGTTTCAAACTGGCATGGGTGCGTTGCTTTAGTGACTACATGGGATTTCTGACCTTTTTCTTTTCTAAAGTATTTTTAGAATTGCTTCTCATATGCCCGGAAAATTACTGATTCCGTGATACTTACAAACTATGTACCAAGTGATTGTCTTTGTCTGTTACACAGTTTATAAAAAGAAAAAAAAAATGAAAAATGGTGAATAAAAATCCCAACCAGTCATACTGTAACTAGATAGGACAACTTTGTATCGTTTGTTCCTAACGAGTCACACTGTAACGTGTCACACACGATGTTTCATAATTAAGTATGTATTATACATCCTATAGAACCTTACATGCCCATCGTGAATTCCAAAAAAATATCATTAGCATCCACCTTAAATTTGATGGGTTCTCTTTTGTCTATTAACACACAAAAACTAGTAATTTTGCCAATTTGTAATAAAAAAACCCGAGAAAGCAAAAAACGTATATTTTTTGCTCCACCTGGGGTAGGTTATATTTTACTCTGACCAATCATACAGAAAATATAGGAGTAATGAAGATATATACTTTGTCAGCTAATGCAGAGAAGTTTCCAGAATTAAAAAAAGGCAGGAACAAGAGAAGCGAGCACGAAAATGTTGGCAATCCTCCTCAGGTAAAGGAGGATGGGCAAAAATGTATGGAAGCTGGTCTACCTTGCAATAAGAATAAGTCTTAAGTTAATAGTAGGTTTATTCTATGTATTTGCATGTATACTAGGTCGCATGTCTCTAAGTATTGTCGGATCTGAGTTCTACTACATTGAATCTGATAGTATTTTTAGTGCCAAACATTGAACATTGTCAAAATCAAAACAATAGTCAATAGGTATATCAATAGGTATATATAATAAAACAATATGTATATCAATAGGTAGTATAATATAATATATTATTAAACATCATTATCATCGAAGATAACATCGTTAAGGAACAATGCAGGTGCATTAAACCCTTCATGACGAGCACATCCTAAGTACCACATTATCGACAGTACATGGGCACAAGTACCTATAGTACGTCGTCCTGTTAAGCAGGTACAATAATATTGTACAATATTGTTATTAATATTATTAACTAAAATATAACAATAATATTTCCTGCTTCTGACATGTCGAGACTGTATGCGTCCACGTAATAGCCAAGCATGTTCGTTAATACCATATTGTGGCAAGTCCTCTAGAGCGTTATCTCTATACGTCTCGATTATATAGAGGCCATTTTGTAGGTGCTCGCTACAATATGATCTAGCGAGCTTCAGCTGGTAAGTACCCAAGGCAAAATGTATCACTTGTTCCTCAGTAAGCCTTGGGAAGTTTTCGATTTCAGTTGCTTCGATTCGCATGAAGTCTGCCCTCCTATAATTCAATCTCTTTGCCTCCACGTAATTGTACAATGTGTTAGGCATGTTTATTTTAGCTCTTATTGAATTCAAAAAGGCTTCTGTGTGTAAACTATCCTCGATGGGGGCGTGGAAGTGGTTTAGAATGGCTGCAGCTATTTTGAAATCGGTGAACATTTGTGGCAGCGTTTTATTAAAATATTTTTGACGTAAAAGTTTAAAATCACGTTTAAACCTCCCATTCACCACTTCCACTACCCATCGGCACATGGTGACCAAACGAGACTGATTAGCTTGCTCTGTGGTAAGCTGATTTTCTCTTCTGTCTTTGGTTGGTGGCACATGATATTCGTAGCCACAAGCTTCTATATCCTGCAAGCTGTCTCTAAATCCTCGATCCAGGATAAATGCATCATTATGTTCGAGAAACCAATGCAGCGGCTCTTCTTCTTTATTCATTATGTCACTCATAATGTTGGCATCTGTCTTGGTAGCGGCAAATGGCCCTTTGACATCTAATATATAGCCATCCGTGGTTACCATTAAAAACGGCTTCAACAAGTTTTGATATTTGTGTAAGCTGTATGACAGCCGTTGAAATAGAAAATTCGAGCTTTTGTTAATATATATGTATGTACCGTCACATACAATGATGGCTTTGCTGTTTGCGTCGTTTCCAAACAAAGTTCTTGGAATAGTTAAGTTTCTTTGGAGAATATTATTTCTGGTAATGTGGTCCACTCCTAGATGCATCACAACGTAATCATTACTTAGACATTCTCGAACTATAGGCAAAAAACGTTCTAGTTTTCGACGAGATATATGAAATAATGTTGCCAGTCTCTCGTCAGAGTCGCCAGTTCTTAGTTTCGTTAAATAGATGCCTAATGCAGTTTTGGGCTGGTTACAATGTTCGCTTAGTGATGGAGTTTGCTCTAATATAGCTTCGAACTGATCGTACGTGCACCCAGTCCATAAGTGCATCTCTTCATTAGACATCGCGCCTCTGTTTTCGAAGTCGATTCTGGGCTCGTTGTTAGCAGCCATTCTCATTAAGTTACAGAGCGATGTAAACTGAGCGTCATTAAAATCATGTGTCACATTACACATTTGCGGCAGGTTGGTCCATTCATTATGTTCTAGGTGTTCTGTACAAACCCTAGCGCTGTCAGGAATAAAAAGCTTGCTCTCACAAAATACATTAATCTTTATCGCGTTTGGTATACGATTACGGGTAACATTGGCACAGTTGTTGAAAATACAATGCACCGAAGTGTTTGGTGCCCTCATATAATCTTGAGAGTGCACTGTACCAGGCGCTCGTGCCGGTGCCGCTTGCTGTGCGGGTCTATGATCGCGCTCAGTCCTCTGCCAACATCGGTGACACAAGCTTCGAGTATTGTCGAACACCACCTAAAAATAATAACAATTAATAGGTACATAAAAACAAATCAAAATATATCTACTATATTCTCGGTGCATTAATGACCGACCTCTTAGCTTTCTCAAACAAAGTGCATTAACGGTAAATAAACACCTTTACACGTTTTTAGACGTTTCGTAACAAAAACACACATTGTAAACAAGTGCTTTATGTAGTTTTTGCACTAAAATATTACTTTGTTAATCGAAATACCAAGATACTGTTATAATGTTTTAGTGTAAGTTTATTTTGCTGAAGAAATAAAATAAAAAAAATGAAAATAAAATAAAATAATTGGTACCTACTAACCTCTAACACAGCATTTTGTTGTATGAACGCGGCGATTTCTGGTCGTTCTCTTGGAAGGTTATCAGCCAAGATATGTTGCTGGTACCGTCCGCGGTACAATCCTCTACGGCACATCACACAGTTTCGAAAAACTTCCATTATCGATAGGCAGTTCAAAAGTCCATAAATCGAGCTGATACGAATAACGAAAGGAGAATATATCACACGAGCCAAAGTTAACAAGTTAGGAATAAGTAACAAAGTCCATAAGCAAGCCGAGGTCAGTAAAAACAGAGAAAGAGGTCCAAACACAGCAAAATCGTAACAAAAGACGTGACGTAGCCACTCACTTAATGCTAAGATCCGACTGATTACAAAACTCGTTATACCAGTCCAGGTAGCCCGCCCGGCGCGTACGCAACCCTCCCCCTGTGGCGCTTACCTCGCCCCTGCCCCGTCCCGCTCTTGCTACTGCATTGTATAGTAGCCTAGTCATCGCTAAAGCGTTATTTTTAATAACAATTACATTCATGGAAATGTTGTTTGAAATAAAAAGTACTCATTTTCGCATAGCTGTATCTCCAAACGGACACAGATTTGGGGAAACTTCCCATAGTGAATATTAATGTATTATTTTATCCCAATCTGAAAATGTGCTACTCATTCTTATTGGACTGTAGACCAAGATGCCCGTCCTCCTTTTACAAAAAATTCGGAATTTCGGAATTTGACGGCACGGTTGGCGCAGTGGCGGAGCGATTGACTGCTGTGCTGCGTGTTCGTTCCCCGCACGGAACAAATATTGGTATGGCCTACAGGTAGTTGTTCCGGGTCTGGCTGTTTGTGTATGTGAGTTTAAATATTTGTGAATGCACCCACGATACAGGAGAAATTCCTAGCGTGGGGCAACGTTTTATAAAAAAAAAGTAATGAGAATCGAAGTAGGTAAATCCGTCGACTTTTATTGAATCAAGTAAAGTTGTATTAGTGAGCAAAGCGAGCTCAAAAATTGAACATTCCGCCTAGGTTAGGTTAGTTTCTCTTATAGTTGTCCGAGATATTGCAGGAGAGGTTTACCTGCCGTCTACCTTACCCTGCCTACGGCCCTGGCCAGACAAGTGTGTGCCCAAATCTAATCTAGCTTCAAAGCGTCAACTTGAGCGATGCGATGCGAGGAATGCTTTAAGTTGAATGAAAACTTAAAGATTTACATAAAATATTATATATTGTAATCTTGGAATCCTTTTTTAAACTTTTTTCGCAAATATCTCTTAATCTACCTTTATATAACTGTCGGTTATCATTTTTGTATTATCCTATTATTGATTTGTGTGTTTGTACGAGTCTCTTCCGTTGTGAACATATCACTAGTTTCATATAAGCACTTATAGTTTTATTTGTATCATCTGCCTAGCCTATTCCCAACTATGTTGGGGTCGACTTCCAGTCTAACCGGATGCAGCTGAATACCAGCATTTTACATGGAGCGACTGCCTATCTGACCTCCACAATTCAGTTGGTACTGGGAAATACGATACCCCTTAACCCATTCACTGCCCAGTAATTCGCGAAAACTTCGTGAATTTCGTTCGCGTGCCCAAAACCCGAATCCGAGTCATCGTTATAATGAACTATAGATGACTTGTATTCATGCCCAGAACTCGACTAGCGAGTCCATAGCTACGGATACGGATTGTGCGAACGAACGTTCGACTCATATGCTGGGTTCTGGGCACTGAATGGGTTAATAAGACTAGTTGTCAGTCTTTTTGAGCCACTGACTACGTGTAACGATTATCAAAGATCTAAAAATAACAGCCGGGATCAACGGCTTAACGTGCTTTCCAAGGCATGGAGGAAACTCGGTATGTAATGGGTGGTCACCCATCCGCAGACCAACCTAGGCAAGCACGGCTTAACCTAAAGATCGTCCCGAACGGCTGTTACTTAGCCATGAGCTCCTCATATAGTATTATTTGAATATTGAAAATAAATTATTTTCATAATGCATTCGTCACTTTTATTACTTAAAAATACCAGCCTGTTACTGGCCCATTGCAGGGTATCTCATACATGAGCATGGATAAAATGGACTTGCTCCCATTCAGCTTTGCACTCCTGTCCGTTTAAAGAAGCAGATGGGAAAATAGTTTCATTGTCCCCTCACCACTGGCGTCTTTGTCTAAAGGGGTGGATTGCACCTAATTCGTATCATTCACTCCCATATTGTGTATAAATATGGGGATGTCATAGATCAAGGTATGAATACGCATGGAACAAGGCATAAAAAGGGGGATAAAATGAAACGAAAGTAAATATTTTAATACTTTTTTTATTACATATTCCATTAGAATACTTTCTATTATTATCGTACATGCTCGCGTCTGATCAGCACGCACTCTCTCGACTAACAGAGTATGACTGTTGACTATCTATACACATTCAGAGTATTTTAATGGGGTCTATGCACCATATCTACATACAAATTAAATGCATTACGAGGAAATCAGTTCTACATGTAAATGCTTCGTGTGAAGATCGTACACTGTAAGCTCTCTAAAGTAATCTAGAAGCTGAAGTCTATGGATGTCAATGGCCGTACGTTATCTATGGAGCTGTTCTCCATTTGAATTTCCCGCCGAAAGGTTGAAAACCGTATTTATACGAGACAGTAGAATAATCGTCTGAATATAAACCAAACATTCAAATGCTCGACCTATATTCAAACAGTATTAACCTCTCGGTAAAATTCCTTTTGATATATTACAATTCATCGTAATCCTAAGATCCTTATCGGGTTACATTATAAATAATTCAAGCGTAAAGATATGTACAATATTTTTACAGATTACATACTCAATTAAGTACCTATTTACAAATTAGAATTCTTTATACATCATAAAAAAGATAACATACCGCTCTAAATATCACCATGAAATCAATAACTACATTCACAATAGATATATTATTATATTATCAATTAATTTCAAATAAAAATACACCTTAAAGTTCTAAATAAAGAGTAAGACGTATTACATTACAGTATTGCTTCTTTTAGTCACATTTTCCAAAATATCACCAACGCGCGGGTCTTCAGCACCCGACCCGATAGATTCGAATTTTGAATTTTTTTCACCAAATCTATACTTTTTTTTGTAAAAAATATTCTCATCCTATCACCGGCCACTCAGTCACCTATCATTATAGTATCTCTAACACAGAATAGACACCACATTTTAAATGAGACACATTTATGGACATATACTATAAATATCTACTTTTTAATTACAATGTGTGCTTCTCGCTGACTTATCGATAAGGAAACATCCTACGAATCACAATAGTATTAATATTCGTAACTGCTAGACACACTTGTTCCACGCGTCTAGTGGTTCGGGCGCGTATTGTCTCAGCAGCTACTTCGGGGAGCGGAAACAATAAATCAGTCTCTAGTAAACGTTCTGATAAGTCAGCAAGAAGTTTGTTCCTAAACGGTTACGATAAGACCTACTGTTCGATTATTGCACAACACATGCAGAATGTACGTATTACGTTGACTGTCATTTTAATTATTTTATTTTTTTATTTAGGCTATTTTAGTTTTTTTTAAGATGTCGTGCTACTTTTGGGATTACTGTATTCTACTTAGAACTCAGTCGCTCCGAACGGGTAAAATGGCTTTTCTACTTTACTGAAAACACAAGAAGTCTAATGGAAATAATTTTCTTTTTTAATTTTTTTCAACAATGATTGTAAAACATTTCATTTCCAGTGAAAATAAAACATTTCATTTCCAGTGAAAATAAAACATTTCATTTCATTGACGTTTCGAGTGAAAGCCTAGTCAGTCTTTCTAAGTCGGCAATGTCAAGATTTGTTCTGTTTTTACTTTTGTTTCTACATTTTAGCGACAATCGATAGTTTTTCTGAACCACGCCTACTTATATTACAAAAGTTGCACATGATATTAACACACTTTGAATTTAAAAGGAATAGTCACTTTTAAGTTCACTCCAAAATATGGAGATCTGATTTCTACAAATTTGATGTTACAAGCCATTCTGCGTTAATGTGGCAAGTTCCCTACCAAGCAAAAAATATAGACGTAATTTAATTTGAAGAGTCAGATATAATATAGGATATAAAATACAAAATTATTGCTAAATAGTGTTAGTATTGCGAAGTAAAAAGACCTTAGGTCTATAAAAGGAACAACTACAAGAATAAAATATACGTATTTTTTTATTTACAAATACCTAAAATATGTAAGGATAGAACAAAATATTTGGCTAAAACTTAATAGGAATACATGGATCTTGTGATAAATTATAATATCCTATGTGATTAACGCGTAGTTCATGATGTTAAAAAAGTTTAAAAAAATACTTCATTGAAACAATATAAAAAGTTAAAATTGTGATTGCGTATTGAGTATTTTGGTTCCATAAGTATTATGCTCAGTAGTCGTATTATTATATATTTTTTTTTATTATTTAAGTTTCTTTATTTATGACTCGGTACCCTGTAGTGAGTTGTTACGAGATTCAGTTCAGTCCAACGATGAGAGGGCATAAAGTATGTAAAAATAATGCATGAGCTTTGTAACGCCTAAGTACGAAATGAAAAAAAACAAAAAAAATCTTCCTTGACATAGAATTTCTTTCGGTTTCCAGTCAATCTTAACCTAACCGTAAGCTTAAATTACGAAACTTTTATTTCCCACTCAGTCCTAGCAAAAACTCCTACTATTCTTAACCATCAGTAACACACAGATCACAGGAGCCTCTTTTGTCTTTGCTATTCACTTTTATACACTTCTTCAGTCCAATAAAAAAATAGTTAAGAACTAAATACCGGCGCGTTCCAAATTTGAAACTTCACTATTCACTTAAAATGGCCAGTTTCAAATCTGGAAATCAAAATGGCGTTGATTTATGGCACGTTAAAATTATGAGCGGTGTCGCGCTCTCCCACTCTTTCTTCGTTTTCTTCTGCTGTCGCGTACAAAGACGATGTTTGCGGGGTCATCGGCTAGTTGAGGGTACTTTGATACAGAATGGACGTCTCTGGCAACCCAGCCGTCCACGATTCCATGTGAGATAAGTTCTTCTTTCTCTTCTTCTGTCCATGACCCCCTGCCCTCCCAACCAGCCGCGACCAGAGCCTTCTCACGTTCCCAGGCCCTGGCTGCTGCCCGCTTGTGAGCATGTTTCAAGAGTTTGATTCGCTCTTGGTTGGGGTCTACACCGTAGCGAAGCACGATGACCGCTTGCGCAGAGCCCTTTCCAACGGCGTGAACTCGTACCTGAAAAAATAAAATTATTCCGTTGAGTTCAGGCTTTTTAGTTACGATGATAATAATTTTTGTTAAATTTTCAATTTAAAAAGAAAATCACCTCTAATCCTTGATCGTTGGTTTCGTCTTGCGACACGTTGAACTTGCCGGAGAGCCTTCTGAGTTCTTCTAAGTCGTCCCTTATCTTCAGCGTATTGTCCTTAACAAAATAGAATACATCCTGGTCGTGGATATTGAAATGGACGTCTAAGAAGTAGGAGTTATTGAAAACGGTGGTTATCACGTCTTCGACGACGTTGTTCGCTCCATCGACGACGCTTATTAGCGCTTTTCCATCTACCCTTGATATTAAAACTCCTTCGCCAAACACTCCCCGTTTGTAAGACACTCGTGGTAGTAGATTCCTTGTGATCGGTTCCATTTTAAGAAGCGGGGTGGGGACAAAGTTCATGTCTGCGAGTTTGTGGCTTATCTGGAAAACAAAGACATAGGTTAGTTTTATAATATAAGGTTTAGTCAATATTGATGTAGCTATAAAAATGTAAAGAATGCAATGATTTTGAAGCTCGACATGAATCGACTGATCACTTGTCCTAACGTTCTAAGTGGGCAAACCATTTACTAAACAAAGAAAAGGTTATAAACATACCTTTTCAATAATACATTGTAGACCAGACAAAACTTCGAAGTCGGGAGTCAATCTGGGCGCCGTCAGTTCCACTTTCGGTTGGAAGATCATATCAGTAATATATCTCGATCCCATCATCTTGTTGAGGTCGTATCCATACATCTGCAGCCAACTGCCCAAATCCGTCATGTAAGCAGTATTCTGATTCCTATTTATTGGATCATTGTTCTTAAACCGATAGATAAAGATGTCTGTGGGAAGGTGAAGTTTACTTGCCAGATGTTCCCAGCTCGGAGTCATCCATTGACCCACTACAGGATCATATAACCGAGCATCTAAGTAAATCAAATTCGTATAGAATTCATAAATGCCTCCTTGGAAGTCTACGGGCACGTAGAACTCGGGGTTTGTGTCTTTCACGATCTTTCCGAAAGGACTGCGCTTGATTTCTTTCACAATCTCACCATTCACATCAAATACTACGAGTGGGGATCCATTTTGATCAGTGGCGACATAGAATCGTTGATCTTCAGTTTCAATGCACGTTAAGAAATCTCTTTGGTCGTATAGATATTTTACAGTCTTTCCAGATTTCGGGAAATGGACGTGCGTTACTAGGTTTGGAGTTTGTGGGTTGGCGTAGAAGAATTGGGTGATATTACCCTTGTCGTCCTTCCAAGCTACCAATCTGCTCCTGTCATCGTAGTAATACCACATTTGGAACTTGTCTCTTTCAGAGGCATGTACAAATTGGCCACGGGAGTTGTACCTGTATTTTTGTTCACCACGTCTGATAACGAAACCACGGCCATCGTAGCTGCTGTACTCTAAGTCGCTATATTGAACAACTCTGTCACCAATATCATAGCCCAGATAACGTTTTTCTCCATGTTCAATAACTCCGATCACGTTGCCATTCTCATCGTACACGTACTTCCAGTCATCCTCGGATCCCACTACTTCCATCAAGTGCCCGTCGTAATTGTAACTAATTCGTTCGTTCGATGAGGTATCGCCGATCATAATCTTTTTCGATTTTATCCTGTTTCGTGAGTCATATTCTACTTCAAGGCGGAACACGTCGAAGGCTTTGATGTTAATCAGGATGGTCTTGACTCTACCACGATCATCGTAATCAGTAATAGTGAAGTATTGTTTGCTTGTGTCCTGCATCACTGATCTATTAAACGTGTTTCTATAAATTCTCAAATCGCTGAGTGCTTCCAGAATACCTAGGTTTTGGTTGTACTTCATTCTTAATTGTGGCATTTCTTTGCTATTAATATTTACATCAATTGTGGAAAGCCGAGCGTTACCATCGTACTGATATTTGAAATGAGCGTTGTTCAGATTACTCTTGGGACTGAATTTCATCTTCTCGTCTTTGAGAATTCCGGCGTGATATTTGTAATCTTGCCTGAGTTCGTAGTCGGAGTCCGTAATTTCAACATTCTTTACAAGATGTGTATTTTCGTGGTAAACATAACGAATAGCAGAAGCACCTGCTAATACCATTTCCAACTTTCCGCTGTTATCATATACGTAAACAATTTTGCCAGATTGATGCGGAAATATTTTAGAAAGAATGTTACCATCGTCGTTGTATAAGATTTCGTACGGGTGTCGGTTCATAGGTGAGAAATACTGGTATTTGAAGTAGCCTAGTGATGTCATTAGAGCAAACGTGTGAATGTGACCTCGTGGAGTGGTCAAATTTTGGAGTGCACCAGAGTCGTCGTAGTCTAGCAAATAATCGCTACCTCTAGGTGTTGTTACTTTCAATGGTAGTGATGTGAACATATCCCTGAACGAGTAAGCTAAGGATGATCCATCGCCGTATCGAATTTCGTTTAGTCTACCAGCTCGATCGAACCCATATGTTTCATTGAGATCACCCCAACTCCATTTAGTTAATCTGTTGAACCTATCGTAATCCAGCACGACTTCGGCAAATATACCATTGCTAGGTCCAAACCGTACGGGTCTCGCGGTTCTGTCATATGTAACGTTCAAGAGTTCCACCTTATCATCCATGAACACAGCAATCGTCGACGAGTCTCTGTCGTACTCCAGGGTAAGTAAGTTTTCACCGTTAATCCTCAGCTTACGTCCAACTTGCGCGATGGATTTTCCACTTCTCGCTTTGTTCAGAATTTTTCGCAAGAAGTATCGCCATTCGAACCTATTTGCCAAGTCACCGCCTACTTCTGTTCTCTGCTTCGCTGGAATAGGGAAGCTTTCTCCCAAAATTGGATCAACTTCTGCCAAAACTGTGTACGGAACGGTGTCTGTTGATATTACGTGACCCCAAGGCATGCTGGAAGAAATACTGCTGTCTGATGAAATAATAGTTTTCTGTTCCGCTTCACCTGTACGAGTGTTCACTGACGATCCCTTTATCAAGATCGAGACAGGTTTCTTATTGTTTTCAGTGATGCGAACAGTGGCGCCCTTGATGCTTAGATCGAAGTTCAGATTGATAATTCTGCCAGTGGGCGTCACAGCAGATGTGAGTCGACCGAATTCATCGTACTTGTACACGTAACTTCTTCCTGTACTGTCATATTTAGATTTGAGTAACCCACTGGGTCCGTAGTAATCGAACGTAACATTGAAGTTGTCTGGAGTTCTCAGTTCTTGCAGCATCTTCATCCTGGACATTTTCAGTCTACATTTCTGTCCCTTGGTATTTTCAATCGAGTTGACTGAGGTGGAGTAATCTCTTAATAAGAACACTTTGTTGCCAGCTGCGTCTGTTACGGTGCTGAGTTTGCCATTGCTAGTGTTAACGGTGTAAGTAAACACATAGTTGTTCTCTCCAGTCAAGATATTCTTGCTTGTGACGTGCTGGCCGAACCTGTTGAAGATGTAAATCTCTTGCGTATCAGGTGAATAGATTTCATATTCTCTTGACCCACTTGCGTCCGGTATGCTTGCCATTACTGATCGAATCCTGTAATTAGCTTGATCAGCGATGTGAACGATACCGTCGGGACTAACAATGACAGCTGAGATAGTATTGAACTTTGAATTGGATGCCAAGAAGTGGTCGGCTTCAAAGCAGTCACAGCCCCTCTCTAAGCAGTTGCATTTCGATTCGGCGCCAGCATACAGTGAAATCTTCCCATCAGTGGTGATAAGACGAACTCTGTTTATTCTCTGAGAGTCACTTTCAGCTACGTACAGATCACCTGCTGAACCGAAACCGATACTCTGTGGCATTACTAACGTAGCGTACGTTGCCAATTCAACATCTATGCCGGTCATGGGTGAAGGGCAATGCAGAGGTCTTCCAGCAATAACTTTCACTCTACCATCTGGAGCCATTTGTAAAATCATGTGATCGTCAATGATGTGTAAACTGTTGTCTAAAGGATTGATGGCGAGCTCTGTGGGCCAACGAAGGTGGACTTCTTCGACGCTAAGTGTTCCCTCACAAGGAATAGGTTTCCAATGGGCTCTGTGCATGTGGTTGCCGATGATAGTAGTTATGATACCGTCTCTGTCTACCATTCGTATATTAGTACCATCAGCGAAATAGACGATGTTGTCGATAGAAACTGCGACTCCTTTGGGGTAGGCGAGTTTAGCATCTCTTGCCAACGCACCATCGCCGCAGTGAGCTTCATCACCTGGCAGACATCTTTCTCCAGAACCGACAACAGTCTCCCAGTTGTGTTCGGGGTCGGTAAAGTCTTCCGTGTTGCGGACTCTGATGATTTGATGGGATTCTGGGTCTGAGATGTACAAGTTGCCGTCTAGTGGTGATAGCGCCATGTGGTAGCGGTAGGAGACTCGAGTGGCACTGAAAAACAAGGAAAATCGTTAGGATCAAAACTTATACTCAAAACTATGTATACAGGATGTAAGGGTAAACACCATTGTCACTCAAACCATGGGTAGTTGAAATAATAAAAAAAAAAATAGGATCGACTTAAAAACAGAATAAGTAATTTACTTAAAAAAACATTACAAATAAATTATCCTATACTGGCCGCGAATTTATGGTAAACATGCACCCGAGTGACGCAATCGCTGCCCGTTCTATCTACCTACACAATACTCGTAACATAACTTGTGACTGTGATGCAACTTTTTTTTCATAGTTTTCGTGGCTTAGGACTGGCAAAAATACGTACCTTAGGTGTTGCATAGGGCGAGTCTAAATGTAGATTTGATTTGACAACAAAGAAAATAATCCAAGCCATTGGGTAGGTATTTTTAGCGTATTTAAAAAGTTCATCACAATTTTATGTACAGTTAAAAATCACCGTTACATTTTTACACTGTTCAAACTGGGATCCATTTACGGCCGCACATGTCTCCGCACGTTTTTGTTGGTGGTTTGCCCTCGAGAATCTACCTCTGAGATCCTACGAGCTTCGTTCAGGTTATCACCCGCGATGGCGTAAAGCCGAACCATTTTGGTTCATTTGTGTAAAACATAGCACGAAGTATACTCAATTCACGCGCGAGAAACAAACGGCGCGGCGCGGTGTTCGGCGCTACGACAAGTTACGTGAGCTCGCTAGCGCGACAGCTGAATGACTGAAGACATGACTCATGACTCGTTCGTTGCGCGTGCGGCGCGGCGTAGATATAACCGCGTGTGCCCGCCGCTCTGCCGTCAGTGGTTTGCCCGCGCGTATTAGGGTGAAATGATCTTGTGGGAAATAGTAGATTTGCTTCAAAAATTCTTTTTTTATTGATTTTACGTTCTATTCATGTAACCCAACCACTGGTTTCCAGGATAACGGTGTTTACACCCTGTATAACCGTAGGAATGGACATTAAAACTTCACACTTACTTCAACTTGACCACTGTACGCACAGTCCCGTCAGGACTGATCTTCCGAACGAGATTGAAGTCTCCCACGAAGATAGATCCATCAGGTGCTGCGGCTAAGGCTACCGGTGCCAAGAGTCGTTGTCTGGACGCTACGCCTGTGCATTCGTCTCCACACTCCAGCTCACGTTGACGACCATCGCCCATCGTTGTAATGATTACACGAGGTTTGTGCTTCAGATACACGTTAGTTCCGTCTCCCTTTTGAAGGATACCTAGAAAAAAAGAACGAAAAAAATTTGATCTTAAATGTAGTGTTATTTTTTTTAGTTTATTCTAGAAAATCTTTATTGTATGCTTTATCAATAATAATATAGGCTATATAAAATCTAGTATACTTAGATTCTGGCCCCTCCCTACGCCCAGACTTAAGCTAAGCGCACATTAACGCTACGTCGAGCCGCAGCGCATCACATTTCAATATAAAAGGTATATTGGTTTATACGAAATGCATGAAAGTGATAAAGGAGGATTTTTGCAATACGTCCAAATCTGCGAAAGCCTTTAAATCACTATTATTATCACATTATTCTAGAACATTGCGTACCTATTGTGTGTGCATTCAACGAGATCGATCGATGCCATTGAAGAGGTAAAATATACTGAACCACTTAACAGATTACATGGCTTTGTACTTAGGGCTGCAAAACGGTTAGATATACTAAATCCGAAACGAGACGCTTTAAACCCGCGTGCCCGTGGTAAAGGGCTTTAGAACATCGTCCCGTGTAAGCTGTACGTAACCCTTTCAAGAACAAATAATAAGTTAATTTACCTTCATGGAAGTTGTATCTATGATGGATGTCCAAATTCCAGCCGCCAACATCGGATATACTCATATCCTGTCCACTTAGTTTGGTAGTTTGCACATTCCAGATGACATCTTTGCAATCCGTGTACTGATAGCCAACTTTCACCAATGCTGTTGTTACTCCATATACTCTTTGCTTGTACACATTGAGGCGGTTCCATGGATACGTGAATTTTATGACTGGATCGGCTTCGAAAGTCTTCTTGAAGAGAATGCCTTCTATTGTTATCCTAAGATGGATGAGTGCTAACGTGGATGGAATTTTCTCAGGAGTGAGCTGCAGTTGGATGGTGGACAGATAGCCAGCTGCTCTGGAGCTATGGTACACTAGGTGAAGACCAGTTCCAGGAATTTCGAGACTTTCTTGGATCACCTACAAAGAATATTTCAGTACTTGTCAGACATTTTATTTTAAGGAATAGTAGAGTTATATCGTTCGAGGGTATTGCAACGCCCTCTAAAGAATGCTATTAATCAAGACGAATCTGATACTAAGACAATCGATAAAGAAACACAATCTTCTCTTAGCCATACCTGTGATTCAGCTAAAATAGCACTCTTGTCAGGACAAGCTCCTTGGAAGCCATGTTTCCACGTTGCCAGTACGACAGGCTTCATGGTGTCGTAATCATGAGCGAGGCAAGCCTGTGGCGGGCCCATGTTGGTCTTCTCATCCATCGTCGTCATTAGGACAGTGTCTATTATAACAACCTGAAACAAAGTATCGTTAAAGAATTAGAAGGGATTCATGAAACATTTTGGAGGGAATAGGAATGAGGAGGTTTACGTTACTTTAAACAATAAAATGAATTTATTTTTGGTGATAGAAGTGATAGAAGTTCATTAAAAAAGTACAAGAAAAACTGTTACTAAAATAAATCATGAATGCAATCATCTTATAAATCGAGTTAGGTAAGTTTGAAGTCTTTGTGAGTTGCAAAACTATGCAATCATGAAAGTCTAAGCAGAAGTACGGTCAGTCAAATATTGGATTCAAAACACAGCAAGGCATAAGCGTGTTTTAAAATAAAGATTTTTATTAAGAAAAATAATAGAGTCATAAAATTTTTAACGTCCTTACGGTTAATCGCTGGTTTGCATGTTTCTACTTAGGAAAAAATATAATCACCCTGTATGAAGTTTGGTTGGAAGTTGCTTGAAAATTGAAAGACTAAATCAAGCATGTCTAGATCGAGCTAAGGTTTTCATGAGACATGAAATATAAGCAACTTTAGGAATTTGACTTGGAATAAGCAAACGTCTTGAGTCGACATGAAAATTACGAACTTAGGTTTACATCACATCTGTAATCCCCGAAGGATTAGGCAGAGATGTACCTTGTAGTACTAGCAGAGTTGTACCTAATAGTACGTCCACATTTCGCTAATTATGTTTCAAGTCCCATGTATGAGGGGGGGGCGGGAAGCCTATTGCCATCAACTGGGCACAAATCCAGACTCCGTGACTGCTGCTAAGAAATCCCGGATGGAAAAACACAATAACTCTTTTGCCGACCCGGGAATCGAACCTAGGACCTCATGCTGACCACTACACCAACGAGGTAGTATTTGGAAATATAGGCTTTGTTTACAAGTTTAGGTTTTGTACGATGTTTTGGCAAAATCTAGTACTACTTAGTAAGTTTTCATTTGTATTTTGGATGTATATAACAATTAACGGTATTTATGTACCTAAATAAGTAAAGTCTGTTTTGGAACTGCATTCCCTATATTTAATGCATGTCGTGGCAGCTTTTAATTGAGGCTATACTAAAAGATGTAAAAATGATGTGAGTACTTTAACATGTATTTTTGGTGTATGCTTTGTTGGTTGTCCTTAAATAAATAAAATAAAAGGCGCTCTCATTAATTATGGCTAGCAAAGCTGTGTAGTTAATAAAGGTAATTAATTAGAGTTCGTTCATAAACATTAAACCTTAAAAATTATGCAATTACCTCATTCCAAGGCACGTAGACGACCTTCGTAGCTCTTTTAAATGGCGCCCTTCCAAAGTTAAGTGTTACAGCACCTCCTCCGTTTACCAGCAGATCAAACCAGCCATCTTCTCTGGTCAGGGTGAAACCTTCAAGGGGCGTATCAGTTGATACTCTGACGCCAACCAGACCAGTTCCAAGTAAGGTGACCACTCGGCCTCTGACTACCGCTGAACGACTGGAAATTCGGGTGATGTATTCATTAGTACAAAGTTCAATGTTGATTGTTTGAACCAATGTTCAAACAATCAACATTGAACAACATTTGTGTTGGTTTAGTTTGTGGAAAGTTCTAGTAAAGAACTCTTAATTGGTGGTATCGACAAATGTTGGTGATTGGTTGTTCTTTCAAAGGGATATTCTAGTTTCTAGGAGTGAAAGACTAGTATTAAAGTACATGGGGCTAGTGAGTTACTCGTATATAAATAACGTGTGTGATCTACGTTGTCTATTATACAAATGGTGAATTAACTAGGGGATTAGAAGTAGTTAGATGAAATTTTGAAAAGATCGAAATTGATTAAATCAATCAAAGATTACATTTTGGGACTGATTGTAAGGGCTAAATATCTATTAAGAATTAATAATTTCTTTCTACAAATGTAAAATTGTTTAAAATATTTTCAGATGGTGGTTTTTTTAACAAACGTGATGGACAGAATATTATTACAAACATTTAAATAAAAAGCGAACACAAAGTCACAGGACACAATAGTAGGTAGCTAAATACTATAGTAGCACAACATGCATGACACAGATACATAGAATAAGTATAGTATATTTCGCCAATTAAATACATATGTATATAATGTAGGATATATAGAACTCGTAGATAAACTCTAAGTTAAACAAACACTCTATCCTACGTTCGATTCACAAGTCTTACCTCGAATTGAAGTGGTTCCAAAACATACTGCGCAGCGTTAGAAAAACCGAGAGAAATGACAGAATGAGTAAGTATTATTATTGTGTATAATAATATTAATTTAGAAACAAGGAAGCTCGGAAACGTTAGAAACAGCGGCGGCGTTAGTATACATGTATCACATGCGGGTGACGATCTTCTAGATTCTTGTCCTTCGATGTCAGTACAAATAAATACATTTTGTTCCATATAAGTGTAAGAAAAGAAAGAAAGCATTGTGGTACACTCTTATAATGTAAATAAAACATGGGATTGACTGGGGCACAACATTGCGTATCTTATATAACAAATATTTATACGGCGCTTGTCGGCTTAGGGTTAGCCGACAAACTAAATATTAGCTAGTTATTATTTAACGCTTAACCCTAACAGATAACACTGAACATCCAATCACTCACCTTTCGTTGAAGTTCTCCTGTTTTGCGTAGTTTTGGAGACTACCTTCATCAATGATGAACTTCATCCGCTCGAAGAAAGACGCTGTGATTGCAGGAGGCTGTTTCCTAAGGAGAATATCTGTAGGCTTCGGCGAAGACACGCAGAGTTGACTACCTTTGCAGATTGGGCTTAGACAGCACTCTGGATCCTCGCAATCGACAAGGCCATCTAAACAGAATAGATGAATGCCATTATTTTAATTTAGTATTTTACATACAATCCTGGAGTTACATCAAAGCAGCACATACCTTTGTCATTATCTTTGCCATCGTCGCAGATTTGTTCTTTGAGCGTCGTACAATCCGGTCCATCCCATCCATCGAAGCATTTGCAGGACCACTGACCATCATTTGCAACTTTACACTGTCCGTGTCCGGCACACCCTCGCGGACAGCCCTCTAGTGTGCAATGCCGGCCGTTCCAACCGGACACACAGAGACAAGTGCCGTTTTTACATTGACCATGGTCACTGCAACGGGCGTCGCACAGCTTAGAAGTACAGAACTCGCCAGTCCAACCAGGATCGCAGACGCAGGACTCGCCAACGCATCTTCCATGGAGACCACAATCAAGATCGCAAATCTCTGTAATAATAATCATAAAGCCAATTACATTTAGTATGGTTACACCAAAATACATATCCAATTTAGGAACAAACATTTACCTTTGGAACAGTCATCGCCTGACCACCGAGCGTGACAAGTACAAGTCTGGGTATCAACGTCGAACGTGCCATGTCCAGAGCAGTCTGGAAGACATTGTAGCGCGTCCTTATCCATAGTTGCACAGTCAATGCCTTTCCAGCCTTTCTTGCATATACAGGAGCCTTCGATGCAGAAACCATGGCCGGAGCAAGTTGGATGAGGGCAGTCGATGTCAGCACAAAACTTGCCTTTATATCCTCTGACACAAGAACATTTTCCATTGACACAGTGTCCATGGCCGTTGCAATCTGGGACTTCACATTCGTCATGCCGCAGGGAACATTCTTTGCCTTTCCATCCAGGATTACACTGACACTCGCCGTTAATGTACTCGCCTCGTTGACTGCATAGGACTGGACAAACACCTAAAAATGATGAAAATGGAGTATACCGCTTCGTTACCAAACCTGTCATACAAAGTCATTAGGAAGAAAATATTTGACGGTTAAGTATCAATAAATAGTATAAATGTATGGCTTACTTTTACTGCAATCGTCGCCACCAAAGCCAGCCTGGCATTGGCAATGACCCATAAGACATTCTCCTTTCCCTGAGCATCCATTAGGACAATTGTGCGTCATTTCGTCAGCGATCATCGCAATGAAAGTGATCTCCTGTGGGTCACCATCGTCGTTGTATAGAGATAAGAACCAGTGGCCTTGTTCCATATAGTGTGTAACTTCTTTCTTAATCGAAGGCTGTAAATGAAAGGCCTAGTTTAAAGTGTTTGCTTTATGCTACCTTGATAAAAAATATTCATCTTTATTTCAATAAAAGTTAATGCTTACATGTGAAGTTCTCGTTGTTCTCGCCTTGAAACCGCTGAGAACCTCCAAGATATGATATTGCGTATGTGTTGGTAGAGCGTTTCTTCTCGCGTATACGCCTATGGAAGCTCCTCGGGGTATCATGTAGTCGAACTTCACGTAACTGGCTTGAGTTTGATAAAACTGCATATTCCAGTAGCTATATGGAGGGATTTCTTTTGATAATTTTTCACCTAAAGTAATTTGTTTGAACGTCGTTCCATCTGGTGGAAATGTTTGCGCTGGGAACGTTCGCGCACCTAGAAGATATTGAGATGTTAGTTTTATATTGAGATTTTACGTCATATTTTATCATGCGATAATGTGATGAATTTTCGTACGCACTGTTAAATAGTATCTACTTATATGTATTTACTAATAACTACTACCCATTTGTTGGTTATTAAAGCACATGCAACAGAAATAGTATGATGCTATAATAAATGTTTATTATCCTTGCGACTAGTGATGAGCATGCATATTAGTTTGTTAGACACGTTTGTACACAGAACCCCTAAGCGGTGATGGATTTGGTGACCGTTAGTAAGTTATCTCTGACTTTTATTGAAGGTCAACCTCACCTTCCAGTATAAGAATGGGTGGAGGCTGAATTTTTGGACAAACGCATTTTGGTGATTCAGTTGTAGTCAGAAATTCCGTTTCAGTTGTAGAATCTGTTGTGGACTCAATATTTTTTGTTGTGGAAACATTTTCTGTCGTGGAATTATTTTCTGTCGTGGAAATATTTTCTGTCGTGGTCGATATTTCAGTTGTTATTTCTGTTGAGGAATCTGTAGATGTGACTGTTACTGACTCCATCGTACCTGACGATTTACTTAAATCTTCAGTCGTCGACTCTGTTAGATCGAAGTAATCAGTGCTTGATATTTGATCAGTTATAGTAGACGAATCAGATTTAGGAGATGCTGTCGTTGCTCCACTTTCAGTCAATTCATCATAAAAATCATCAGTGGCATTGCTTATGCAAGCTGGGCACGAACATTCACAGCTTCCCCCAATGTCGCTATCATCTTTTGTAGAATTGTTGACTTTCGTAGACCCTTCTAAAGTAACAGGTTTGTTAAAATGCGAAGCTTGAGTTGGTTCTAAATCCATGGGAGTAATTTTAACAGTTGGTATCTCATTCGTGTCTCTAACTGTTGGGACGGTCAATGTTAAAGAATAAAGCTGTTTGAATGATGAGTTCTCGGCATTATCCGCGGAAATCGTCAGGTTAATCAACACATGTTTAGTATTAGTCACATCAGGGAATTTGGTATCAACAGTATTCACAGTGGGAGCTTCGTCAGGAGTTGCCTCAGTGGTAGTACTTGTAGTAATTCTATCATTAGTAAAACTCGGTGTTGGTGTTGTAGTCACAACATGCTCCATGTGCGTGGTGAATTTATTTACAGTATTAGTTACAGAGTTTGTTGTTACATGTTCATTTGTTACCGCGGTTTCTGTAGAACTAGCCGTTGAAGACGCTTCAATTGTTGGTTTAGTTGTTGAAGTTTCAGTAACTATTACTGGCTCAGTCGATACAATTTGAGGCGTGCTTGTCGTGGTTATGGTTTTTGAACCACTATTTTCACTGTCGTAGTGAAACTTTTCCAAATCCTTATCCATGTCAGAAGAGTCATTGGGATATATGTGAAGCACTTCTTTAATTTGTTCCAATTGGTTTTGGATTTTAAAGAACTGAAGCTTTTCTAAACCATACGACCGAATCAAAGGAAATGAATCACCTTGCATATCTTCAGGCTCATAAGCAATCTTATCTTTTTCAGATTTCACTGGACCGTTAACTTGCTTATTTACTTCAAATGGATGTTCTACGTAAGTTTCTTTAATAGTGTTAGGTGGTGCTGTACTAGTTGTACTGCTAACGTAATTAGTTACTTTAGTTGTTATTTGAGCAGTAGTGGCAGTAGAACTGGCAGTAGTAGCCGCTTCAGTAGTAGCAGCAATAGTGGGTGATTCTATTTTTGATGTGGTCGGCTGTTCAGCCGTTATCGAAGCAATGGTCTTCAAGGTTATTGGAGGAGTGTTACTCGTAGATTTTCGATTATTTATTGTTAGATCACCAGTATTAACCAACACATCATCGTTATTGCTAGACACAAAAGCATTGTTAGCACCCTCGTTATTTTCTTCGTCCCGCTGAGTGGTGATGTCTTCTGCCACACCATGCACTAAGCTAACAGTGTTCACAGAAGGCTTGTTTATATCATGCATATTTACAGTGGTGGAAGAATCCTCGGAAGAAACAGATTGTGGTAAAGAAGAAGCATGCCCATCTACTACATCTACACTTCTACGATGACGGGAGTTATGTTCCTCTTTACCTGTGCCTATGGTTGGCAAGCTTTGATGCGGCCTCGCCATAGTTTTGTTGGCGAATTCCAGTGATGTTGCTTTTGACGCCGGAAACACTTCTGTTGGTTCACCGACGACTACTGTACATGATTTGGGGTTTTGATACGTCCAATTAACAAAATATGACGCTGTGAACAAAACAAAAATAAGAATTAAGCGCATACTTAACTTAATTAACGAACATTCAAATGGGAATGTTACGTTATGATAATATTGTTGTTCAAAAGTTGCAGACAGTTTGTAATCTCATTATATAAGGTTCAAGAAATCGGTCTTTTTGAAATAAAATATATTTCCGTAGCTGTCATGAAGGGAAATTTATTTTAAGGATCCAAAAATATAATACAATTAGAGGGAATCGGCACTGTTACTTCTTAATAAAGGTTATTTCATAGCCTAGCAAGAAGAACAGCACGTCACCCACTTGATTGCCAGAGATGTAATACTACCTACTTTGTGCAATCTGTTTTTTTTTAAATATAAATAAAATAAATAAACAACTCTCTCTTCTTTTTAATTTTCAACAGTAACGTAAAAAATGAAATTCAAATAAAGCTTCTAAGTACGTTATTTAACACCTATAAATGCCTCGTTTATTTGATAAAACGCTGCAAGACTCACCTGTCATATAAGACGCGATGGCTAACAATAGAACGAAGAGTACTATAAATACAATAGCGGTGCACTTCCAAGAGCACCTCGACGAAAGGCCTTTTCGGAAGTGAAACCGCGAACCGGCCGAAGGAAAGTTCGAAGAACGAAGGTTGTTCCGAACGGGAAGGACTGGAACTGGGGTACCGAAGGTCGGATGCGGTCTGTCTGACCGCTCCATTCTTTCTAACGTGCTTTTCTCTGGCTTGCCTGGACTACTACACGAAGAGTTCGACTTGTAGTCCATAGACGGATTCTTTTGAATATCCCCTGAAATTAGATGAAGGTTAGGATGTGCTGTTTGAAACTATACAATTTGAAATGTTTACGTGTTTTCTTTGAAATACTGAAAGGATAAATATCATATATATCTTATTAAAAAATAGTGAGTTTAATAGGGTTCTTAGAAAACATCTTCGAGTTACAGATCGCAGAAGTACAATAATATCTTCACATATTGATCAGAAATTTGCTCTGCAAGTTTTAATAGTGTGTCGATACGTATGCTAATGGTTCTCAGAAATACTCGAATTGATAGTGTGATGTGTGGTGTTTCGATGTACTTAATCTAATAAAAAAGTCAAAAAGGGTCTAACATTCACCTGAAGGCACGTAGAAGTTGCCTGAAGGCGTGCGCACGAGACAAGCGGGTTCAAAATCACCCAGGTCCGCAGGGTTGCCGGTGATGCGACCGTTCAGGCGAGACATTGTCGGGTTGCGGGGCGGCACATCAGGCGGGAGACGCGACCCTTCCAAGAGACACCCTGAGGAAAGAGAGGTGAGAATTAGATATGATACTTGGCTACGTAATGGAGGATAGAAGAGGTGGAAGAAGGCTGGTGGAGTGTTTGCTTGATGTCACAAAAGCTCTCCAACTTTTACGTAAAATATAATCTTGTTGTGGCCTGTTTTTTGCTTCACATAGTCAGATGGTATGATATAAGTTTTATGCTCCAGGCTTAGGTAATTTACTAGCGTAATTTACATAATTTAGACAAGCTTACTCTTTAATATAAACATGATTATCCTTCTTCATAACTTTGACTCAAGTTTAACGAAGTCAATGCAATCAAACAAGGCTTACACTGAAAGTCGTTGAAAACTTTGGAATACAAAAATAAGGCTCCAACAATAACGCGAATCGGAACAAACGAATGAAAAAAATCAAGCACTTGCAGGTTTATTGCTGTTAAAATAAAACAACCCTTCTAAAAGTTACGATAAATAAAGCCCAGTCTTTATCTTGGACGCTTGTGGCAGTTTTGCTTCGTCAATAAAAAGAAAAATAACAAATAGGGCGGTAGTTTGATAAGACAAAGAAGTATGACGAACTCAGCGTCGCATGAACCCAAGGACGGTCATACAAAAATATCTCCTGATATAAAACCTAAAGTCCCTTTTGTAATTAACGAAGCAGAACTTGGCCTTCATTATTACCAATAATCTGTTATCAAATACCGTTATTTGTAAAGTTAAAGGCTTTTACAAAATTAATCAGCATGCTCCAGCGGTCGTGGCGGAGGCATTAGCACAGGGAAAAATTTAATTAATTCCATCCACGAAAATTTACAAGTTGAAATTCAATTAGGGGCGAATATTGCTCACCGTAATGGCTCGTAAACAAATAACCGTGGATAGGCTCATGCAAATGGATCAAAGATCGCGTGTTTCGGCTGTTCTTTATAAGGAAAATATATTAGATCGGGAGCTATTGGTGTAATCGCGGGCGCGGCGGACTCTCCCATCGCTAATATAAGCTAATGGAAAATCGAAGTATTATCTGTGGCCCGGCACCCTCGACGCCTCTTATCGGCCCGCCATAACATCCAACTTTTGATCCTCTACGAATTTTAAGGATTCCTTCGAGCGTTAATTAATTTATTGTACCACCCGATGTAGCCGCAAGAAAACTCAATTAATTTTAAAAGGGTTTTTGTGTTGTTTTTTTCGCGATCGATCTCCCCCACCCTCTCGATCACTACCGAAATGAAAATGGTGAACTTCTCAACAATATCGTCAGCCGCCTTTTGTGGTCTCGCCCTTTGATACCATTCTTTTCTTAGCAATTAGAGATTAATGAGTTTCACTGGACTTTCATAAAGCGCACTATATAATCTTAGTGTAGTGTAATCTCAGTACTCCACTGTGCATTGTAGCAATTTTTAGATATGGTCTGAAATGTTGTTGAGAATTCTAGAATAAACCAAATTTATTTTCTTAGATTCAATTTTAAAACATTTATTTTTTAGATTTATCTATTTAAATCTTATGTAAAAGTCTTGTATTCCAAGCTTCATCTCATTCTTCAAAGTCTGTAAGCGAATAGCGTATAGAGTGATCCTGACCTTACCATCCATAGACTCCTATGTAACATAATAAGAAGATAGTCTACGACATTTCATGGCGTGCTTTACACTAAGCACTTTCTAAACGCGGTAATTTGTTATGAGGGCCGATGTTTAAGGACAAATGCGCCAAGTCGAGCGGACCGAACGGTCGATCCATCCCATCCCGCCGCCGCAGCCAATGAAAAAACTAAATCACCAAATCCCTTACCTAATTTAGGAGGACAAGCATAGTCATTAATACACACGTCAGTCGTCGTGCTACTACAAAATGTGGCCCATTTATATCCCGTCTCGGGGCCTGGGAATTATGGTAATCGGACGAGTCGTGTCCTTTGTCTGTAATGGTTGGTAATTACCGAGGCACCTCCGGGGGCACTTCGTCTACTGAGGGGCCCACGGCTCGGAGAATTCGACACTCGTTACGCGAATCGTCTCAACTTTAAAAAGGGAACGCGATTTTGAATGCCGTCATGGGATTTGTCGCTGCGCACCCGGAACAAACTCACTTTTTTCTCTCTTTTTACTTTTGCCAAAATTGCCTCCCACATACAGGGTCCTGATTGGTCCTTTTTGAATTCTGTTTACGCAAGGAAATCGGTATTTTTTACAACCAACCCAGACTTTTCGGCGCTCGCTTTTACTATCCCATATTATTTATTGAGACTACACTATGCATAAAAGTGAATAACAATCAGATAAAGGCCACTATCCATATTCCGGTTCGTTTATTTTTATATTTTTCGAGCCATCTGGCATCCGATCTCCTATTTTCCGTTTAGGATCCGTATTTTCTTCCGAAGAAATCCAAAGCTCGCTTACTTATTGGAAGATAAAGGGGGTGTGTTTCGGCTCATTTGCGGCCGAGCTCGGCCCGAACAAACGTGATTTCTTATTGGAAACGGAAAAGAAACAGACCGACTTGTAATAGAGTAACTGCGGTTTACCCGCCAGTAAGCTTCGCTAGAGAGGTTAATTCCCTGTCCATTATGCCGGCTAAGATTAACATTTAGCTTTTTTACTATTTGTTCGAGACTATTGGTAGGAGTTTGCTTTTACTTTTGACACAAGCAAGCAATTTGACGCAGATGTCGGCAAGGCACAAACTGTCTAGTATATATCTCTCCAGGTATTTTCATAACCTGCGACGTTGATGTATGAGACGTAAAGCACATTCACGTGTAAGACGCACACCGATAGAAACGAGATACATTTGGGCAATCTCTGAAGGCAAGAGACGCGGCGGCAACACGTGCTCACAATCTTAAACTCGTTACACGAACATTCCCAAAGCAATTTAGAATTTACCCCTTAATCTTGATCCTAACTCGAATTGAGAACATACAAGAGAATCCTTATTTACGTAGATTAATATCGGAGAAATATAGGTACATATCGATAGTTTGGAATAGTTGGGCGGTAAAAACACTTAAACCTTACGTTCTCGGTGGCGTCGATTCCCCAATTTCGATTTTAAATTTAGCACCAAAGTTGGACCCGTGCAATATTTATATGAGAGAGCGCGCTGCGATTTATAGTTGGGAAACAATCGGGAACTTGGTCCGGCGTCGTCGTGACTTCGTTTTAATTAGTACCCATTCATCGTTGAACAATCGAGTGCTCGAACAAATCCATTATCGGGAACTTTTCGATAGTCGAAAGAGGTGTATTCAAAGTTTTGCGATTGTAAGGGAGTCGAGCACGAGGGCTTTTGTGGATCTTACATTCTGATGCCCGGGAACTGTCTTCCGGGAGATCCCGTCCGTTATACAATCCATAAAATAAAAGTACTCGATATTCAATAGATTCGCTTTCATCGCGTATTTTTTATTATTACGGCTTTGAAGAATTGGGTTTTCTTATAATTTCCTTTACGTTTCGATATCGGAAGGTTTAGCAAGTATTATCGAAAAATTCGGAGGCATTAACGAAATTCAGCAGTTCGGGAAAGGAAGGCCGCCGCTATCTCCCGCTACAAGTGGAATGGGCTTGCGTAATGACATTACGCGTACATTTTAATCGATGGCTCACGGTTGGCCGGAGCCCAATGCTGTATACATAAGCTTATCTCTACGGTACATAGACGGATTCATTCTATTAAAATTGATTGATTAACTTCCCGCATTGGTTTGAATTTGTAAAACAGTTGTACAAATAGCGCTTTAAGCGTGACACGTGTAGTGCTCGATTAAATCATGATGGTACGTTTCCATGTGCGTGTTGGTACGAGCGGCGACGAATGTAAATGTATAGCGCGCGCAATGTATCATGTCAAGACGCGGCGGCCGGCTGCCACGCTGATAAGATTACCAGACAAAGGAAGTCCACCCATATCACTACCACCACGACCGCTAAATGCGAACCTTCATTTACTACCCCTTTTGCTAACGTAACTAATCTCAATTTTAACACAAAAGCTTTAGAGTCGACATTGTCTCGTACGGTCTTTATTAGTGTCCCGACGTCAACGTCTGCTTCGTTAAAGGACACTCAGCTTTATTTATGTTGACATACTGGCAATGTTGCCTTATTTGTTGTTGACTATTCCTATTGTCGTGAATAGGATTTGAACCGTATAGTTGCTGAAATAGAGTTGAGATTGGTTGTTTCGGTGTGTAATATAGTTGGTAGCGTTAAGGGAATTTGACTTCTTTTCAGTTGGTTTTAGGGTTGTTTTTTTAAGTATCGACGTTGTAGAGAGAGGTTAGCCGGGTGGTTTCCGGACGACGATAAGACGATGTTGCTAAGTCGGTCCGTCACGCGACCTGTCCACTAATTTATGTTGCGCTGATTTTGTGATATAGCAACCCAGTAGACAGAACCCTTCTCGTACACTTGTCGTTGTACATGGGGCTGAACTACGGCTTTTTATGGGCAGTTATGTTAATGTATTGTCTAGAAAACATCCGTAGAACCAAGTAACTTACTTTCAGAACATAAATTTACATTAATCTCATTAGAATTCGACGTTCGGTGTCGTAGTATTTTGCAAAGAAAGCTTACTTTGGGCATAATTTACTTACTCAAGGTAAGTTGAATCATTTACTTTGATAGTGTTAAACCTATGGGTATTTTTCAGTTAAGAGCAGTAGTTGAGTCTGTTAATTTGTACCCAAGTGATGTACCGAGGTTTGTAGTTGGAGTACCTACGGATGTTAGATTACAGACTTGATAATAAACAGAAAGTTCAACGTTAAAGCTCGTTAGAAGCCTCGCTCGGGAGCCTTCATTAGTGTTTACAAGTAAATGGAGAAAAAATAAAGCGTCCGAGAGCAGCCGGTCGGCTCCGGTTACAATGCACACCAGTACCCACACCAGCGCCGGGATATCTTCACGACTCGACATCAAGTAACTAATGCTTGAAACAATATGCAGCGCCATCATTAATCTCACTATCTCATTGTACATATTTCTTTGTCTAAATCCATTAAATTAATTACAGCCATTTGGGGAGCCGACTCCGTATTTATTATGCTCGTTATCATTCATTGAATCTTTCGATAGACGAGTACTCGGTAAATTGGAAGAAATGCCGAGGCGCCGTGATAGATGTTCTACTTACACGTAAATGGGGGGCCAAATTAGCTGTCTACCGAAGAATGCAGTTACGTCTTGACTGATACCCGTCGATGGGTTTCGGGCGCGAGATCCCGAGTGCGACTTAGATTCATAGGTGTCATCGCGTCCGTTTAGAAGGGTGTTGAAATTGGGAAATTCCTTACGATATTACACGAGGTGCGAAGAATCGGCGGAACGAAATGAGTGCGTTGAAAGAAAGAAAGAAAGAAAATTGTTTTTATTTGGCATTAATAACACCTGCGCGTTGCTTGTGGATAGCCGTTCATTGTTGACATAGCTCGTTACAGCCGAGTGTATTGCGGGCGAAGACGGAGACGTCTTTGTGTCCGCGAGTCCTCCCGGTCCGCGAGCCAGGAATGTTTATTAGTCGCGCACAATAGAATCGACGGCGGACTGCGGACATTTGATTCTAGTTGAGCCCGTTAGATGTCCGATAACCGGCGGTGGCTCGACTTCATTAACCTTTACCCGTCCGCGGAGGCATTAATTACGCTTAATAGAAACAAACAAAACGAAACTCCGACAGATAAATGGGCCGAGATAGTTATTTAATTGTCTTATCTGAGGAGCGGGCGTCGAGACGTCTCCGCTGGCGTGGGGTGTTGGAATAATGCAGATTCATTTGCCGTTTACGTCTTAACTTTTGTCAAAAGTTTCCATTTCTACCGATCCCCCTTTCCGCTAATGAACGATTCACAAACGAGATTGGGTGTTGTGAATTAATGTTTTGTGTAATTGCTTGTGTACGATTGTGTAATTTGATGCGCGTAATCAATGGTGGGAGATATCAACCGCGGTCCCGTTACAGGGAGACACATGAAGCGCAATTTAACATCCGTGAATTATATTTTATTGCGATTGTTAAACTGATTTTGATTGAGTACCTTTAAGATCTGAACGTTTTAGTCGCTAATATGCATGAAGGTTTCAAAAAACTCTGTAAGACATTTGTCAAAGCTTAATCCGCATTCCCCTTGTCTAGAGGGGAGGCACGCATATGTTATGGGAATATATTCAGGCGCGTCGCACTGTCACATGTCCAGTATGGAAGCGGTCATATTTTTCGTCGCCACTTTTTTCAGGAACGGAAGCGCGAGCTTCGCCGACGGCGATACCCTGATAGAGATTGATGATCGCACATACCCCGCCCCGTCCCGCGCACACCCTCGCGGGTCATTGAGCTTACCCGATTACACCAGGCCAGAGGGGATTCGCATATATCCAAATTACCCTAGTGATGGACGTTTCTTACCCAGATAACTATCCTCCAATAATCCCCTGGTACCGTATCAACGTATCGATATCTACTCGTATGTTCACATTTGTGTCTAGTTAATGATGCACTGTCGATTTTCATGCGCAAAATAATGCGGACTTTTAATATGAATACTAAAATTCGAAAGCTTTCAGTTTTATCGCCGTTCCATTGTACGCTAACAACATTATTATACAGGGCTGCACCAGTTTAATGTTAAAATTGCCATCCATAAAAGTTGGTTTTGAGAAAGGAGATTTTACCGTAAAAAAAGGAGTCTCTGTTACGCAGTGTTCCGATTCGTAATTTAATCTGCCGTCACGTCGGCTAATTATTCGGCCTCTTTTGATAAAAAATATTAAACAAATGACAGCCGAGCCGCTTGATGCGCATTTGTCAACGCGCGTTGCAGCGCCCGCCATCTTGAATCTTGAGTGGCATTCGACACCGACTGAGTGGCCTATCCACGCGCCCAACCGCAGACAAGTGTCATTATAATAGTGCGTACAAAAAATGCGTTTTCTTTGCGTAATTGGTTATGAACCTTCACTTGTTATAAATGTGTGTACAGCTAACACCTCGTGATGCAACCGATATAATGTATTGCCGCACGGCGGGAGGAGGGCTCTCAATTGCGGCAAAATCATATCGCGTATGAAATAAATCAGCTGTTCCGGGGTGCCTCGGGACGGATCGCGTTACACCCTCGATTTGTGAGGTTATTTGCATTTCGATATAAAATGGCGGCCGCGGTGGGATTTGACGTGACGTTGACAGGTGAGCTCGCTGTCACACTGTGGACTCGTTGTTAAGCGGGTCGTTGTGCTCAGTGTTTGATTAATTAGAAGTGATGTGACTCTCGTAGTGTTCCTTCTTCGACAATTTTCAGAGAGTATTGATTTTCGATGAAATTCCTAAAGACGCATTAACAGCTAGAATAGTTTTTACTAGTTACATAAAGAATGTAAGTAATAGCATTAGAAACTAAGCCAATAATAATTGCGATAATTAGTTACCACTCTTACTCTAAAGCCCGCCGACGAGAACTGAATAATCCATTCAAACTTTTTTATATAAAAGATATAAAACGAGTCTTTCGAGCAACTTTTTCAAAGCGGATTACTTTAGGCTTCATGCTTTAAAAAGTATAAAATAACCTAATTCCACATAAGCGGTACTCGCGAGATTCACGGAAACACACAAACGCCGGGCGACCCATTCTATATGTACTGAGGTCAAGCATACTCACAGCCCTTTGTACCCAAATAGATATAGTACTGTGTGCATTAGCAAGGGTCGCTTTTCTTAACATTTTTTTCTCGACAAAGACGAGGCAGTACCCTTCAGCCTCTTCCGGTAGGGTTCGCGGGGAACCGCGATTAAATACATGTCATTTTGATTTATACGTTCAATTATTACACATCACACACGTACGCACAATGATTGTGTTTCTGGCCAGACTTAGAACGAAGGGTTTGTACTAAGCAATTAATTTAATTAAACGCACAAGCAAACAGTATTAATAATAAACTCGGCTGTTATGGTTTAGTACAAATATTAGCAAGGATACAATTAATTAATTAGTATCGCATTGTGGCATTAATCTAATTGCGTATATGTAAATTTCACTGCAAAACATTTGTACAAAAAGCATAGGACTATGCGTGGACGTAGGAAAAATATATCGAGCACGGGACGGTCAAGCGAGCACTTCAGTTTAAAACCCATTTACAAATGTAAACGTTGCCGGCGTTACTCAAACATTGCGGAGGCCCACGGGCCTTTCCGGAACCATCCATCTTGCGGCCTAACGGGTCCGAGTGTTACATTGACGAACGATGGCCCCTCGATATGGAAGATGACACAATGCGATGACCCCGAATCCATTCCTTCTAAGACCCCAGTAATAGTTTTTCCCCACTATCCGTTACTCTCCATATTTTATCGGACCTTTTTATGAGGGTTATATTGAGAATGTGTCATGTTGCGATTCGTTCGGCGTCGCTGTTGCGCGCTTATGTATACATATTTGATGCAGACGCGTAAAGGATTGATGACCCTTGTACCATTTTTTTGGGACTGACTTCGCAATCTATTTATTTTCGGATTCCGGTTAAGCACATGTGTTAAAGATATCGCTGGGGCGACACGTCCAAGGGTCTCGAGTAATGCTTGTGTCTTATTTGCATTGTTGCAACCCTAATGGAGGCCATTTTGTTTCGATCACGTGGAGAGATTAATGACGTCATCCATCACGTCAAGTTGACAAGCCAGCGCAGTTGCAATGGACGCGGATTTAGTGTTGCTATCCAGGAAAAAACGAACAACAGAAAATGTAGAACTATTAAAAATCTATTCTCTATATTTTAAAACATATTTCGCAGTTCTGTTCGTTGGTTCTGCATTCATAAATTCGTCGTAACAAACGTTCAGTAACTTCGTCTGATTAATGTACCTAGATCACAATTTACAGACGTAACAGATGTGTAATTCGTTTAGTTCTGTCTAAGCTCATTTGGAACAAAATCGTACTTGAGCGCATCAATGTCGGTAATTTCCCCAGATTTCGCACTAAATTTAGGCTGGCAGCTCGGTTACATGCGCTAATCCAGGTTAGTAATCACACGGTAAACCTATTACCATTTCAAGTGTGAAGTGTGAAATCGCTCATTTCCAAATGGTGCTGGAACGCCAGCTAAATGCAACCGCACCACGCTATTTTTAGAGCATATATTCAATTATGAATTGCCTCATTCGGAACAGAAGGAACGAGAAATAAGGCGGGGCTTGTTAGTCGTAATCTAGTGACTAAATAAAGGCGTGAGTTACGACGACCACCGTGTGGATTAAAACTGACTTTTCTATAAAAAAATGGGCAATAACCAAGTGTGGAGAGGGTATACCCAGCGGACAAAATCCCTCCCTGGCGGAATTTCATTTGCAAAATTTTCTCTGACCGAAACGCCATTATGAACTTCTACAACGTGTATAATATAAGTGTCCTAAATTGAATTTCTTGACATGAGCGCCTAAACTGGGCTGTAAAAATGAGATTTCAAAATTACGCGGCGTAATTTTTACGCGTGAAAATGACGTACGTGTAATATAACCCACGCGCGAGATTAATCCCTCAGAAATGTAGACGGAAACGAATCAAGAAGACAGCGGTGAGTATCTACACGGGTATTCCATCAGGGCGCACCTTCGCACCTCCGCATTTTTATGTTTTCATAAATTTCCGTTGAGATCAATATTTTATATTCGCACCGGTACCGCAGTAAATGGGGATTTTTTGCAAGTTCGCGCCGCACCCCCCGGCTTTATTTATTCGGATGTGGCCCTCTCGAGATTCGCCACTTGTACCGTTCGATACATTTTTCACACGAATAATGTTATCACGTACCGTTTCTATGCGTCTTCTCTATCACTTATGCATACATGGTGTTTTTGTGGTGTGTACGTTGGCTCTAATTTCAAAATCGCAACGCGACGTCGCCTTAGCTGTCGCTTTAAACGTGAGATTTGTCCGGTTGTCCGGTCGTCGTGAGAGACAAATCCAATCGCTGAGAATCCTTGTACGGGCAAGCGTTGATTGGTCGCGACATTTTATTACCTTAGCCAGGAGTTGGTTTTACGAGGCGGGCCCGACAGCCAGGAGGGTGGTTTTACGTGATAAGTATTTTTATTTGTTCGAGAGCTTGGATAAACTGGTGGAGGTGGTCGCGGATTACTTTACCGTAACACAATCTCTAAGCTTTTACGGGTACCTGTCACGTCGCTGTCCTATATTTTGGAGCTTTTCTATAAGTTGAAGCTGTCAGTTTATCAAATTACGTCGTTACAGATCTATGGTGCAGGCGGTGTGTTCCCATGGTAGTGGTCGCAGTGGGTATTTCCAGGCCGCCCGTCGCTTGGCGCTTTGTCCGCGCGGCGCAAAAAATGACCCAGTGTGCAGCGCTCCCGCTGCTAATCCTATTTACTCCGGCAAATAAATTATAGCGGGAGACCACTAATATGTACGGACGGTGCCCGGCGCGCGATACTAACTGCTCTATGTTACTGCTACATTTATAGTGGGATTTGCCACTTGTAGTAGATTTGTTGTATCGGTTTCTATTACGACGATATACGAGAATATTAAGTTTCCTTTGTGTCATTTGATGGTGTATTTTATCTCATTATAGGAACGCGATGGAATTGTGTAAATAATAGGCTTCCAACTATTGTATTCCAAAAAAATCCTACGGGGGTATAGAATTAATGTCCCTCTCTTCTGTTGAAGCGCAATTTTTATTATTTCTGTGTAATCGATGGTGGACATGACAATCAAGTTAGTATATTACGTATGATTACGCCAATATCAATATGATCTGAGAAAATTCAAAATACAATATTATTCTGATAAAAAATAAATACTTGTGTCACTTTTGGTATCAATATTTTTAGTCGTTTGCTTACATTAGGTTTTTTTTGTGTAATTACAAGTAAAAACTTATTAAAAAAAAACTTATTTAGAATTTGTCCATATTTTGAAGGATTTATTATGACGCAGACATGGTAGAAAGGAATTAAAGACAGAATCAATCAAAATCCTTATGCTTTGTAGTAACAACATAATAACATAACATGACGCCTGTAATCCCCGAAGGGTTAGGCAGTGGTGTATAGTACACCCACATTTCGCCAGTTAAGTTGAAGTCCCATGTAATAGGGGCGAGCCAACTGCCATCAACCGGGTGCAGATACAGACTCCATGGCTGCTACTGAGAAATTCCTGATGAATATACCCAATAACACTTTGACCGACCCGGGAATCGAATCCAGGACCTCATGGTCAGCAGCCATGTTTGCAACCTCTAAACCAACGAGGCACCAACAAAATTATGCAATATGTATTAGCATATTATTCGATATCTCCAACACATATCCGCAACACTATAAGCTAGGGATGTGACTAATTCGGCATCTATCGACAATATCAATTAAGTAATCAACACATGCACATAAAGGGTTATTTGTGGCCCTTCTCTCCATCTATCGCGATGCAGGTATGTTCAATGAAATAGTACGTAAACACCTGTCAGTGTTGATAAGCATAGCATTATAAAGCACAATATGCGATAATGGGAACAGTTCCTGTGTTGGCTTAAGCTGATATCTATTTGAGTAGCCTTGACTGAGGTGAAATGGTGGCTCAAGGCTACATCATAATGGGCTGCGGGACTGTTCGAAAGAGTTACCGCAGCCCTGGAACACAAAGGGCAAGGAAGGAACATGGATGGGTTTTAGTCAGTACAAGTCTGACACTCCCTTCCGCTCTGCCTAGAGCGGGAGAAGTCAAGTGATGATTACCCATCCGAAAAAAAAAATGGCTACATCATAATACGTCTGTAATATGTCCACTACTGGATACATTGAAAACTAGTATTCGGTTGCATCAGGGTAGACTGGAAGCCGATCCCAAAATAGTTGGGAAACGGCGAGAAAGATGATGAATATTGTCACTGCTGGGACACAAGCCTTCTTGGGATGATAGGCAGTAAGTCATTATCCAGCAGCAGTGCGGGTTGGTGGTGCTATATCCAGTCGAGGTAAGGAGGTCATGTCACCTTTGAAATGACTCGTTCGAACGCAACCTGATCGAGCGAAGTGCTTCAGGTAGGACAGAAATGCCAGTCCGACCCAAAGCCGCTGACAGTTGATCATTCCTTCATCTCCTGAGATAAAACTGTTCTGATGGAGTAAGAAAAAAAAATTATAGCAGTATACCGCGACCATGGCGCTTGCGACAGCTACCGATAAGTTTATTTATAACTGTAAATAAAAACAGTTTTCCTTGTTGTACGAAAACACCTCCTGTCCTATACCATTTCAAAACAGTTCTAGTATTACACGTTTTACTAAAAAATTAAACAATGTTCTGTCTTTCTATGTCAGTCGTTACGTTCACTGATATCTACCGTATGTGAGTGTTTAATGAAATTGTTTACAAACAACTGACGGTGTTGCCAGATTGGCGCTTCACTATCATAACACAACGTACAGGTGATAACGTGAAATGTGTGTTTGTGTGTGTATAAAACACGCGTTTATGTGTCTGCGGTTACGAACAGCCTTAGGTTGTAAGTCAGTGTCTTGAAAAGCAGTTCAAGGTCAAGTTGTAATAATTTATAGTGTGAACTACTTTTGTCTTCATAGGAAGTAAATATTAAATGTTATTGTGGGTCATGTTTGTTTTCATTATATTATGTGTGCTACGAGTCTACGGTTATCGTAGCACGTGCTACGCGAGTTTTCAGATTGACCGCTACGCGTCTACGCTAAATTCTGTTTAGCAATGATCATGAAATGTATTGCTACAATATTATAAGATATTGAATATAGAAAACTTTAAACAAAAGTAAGTTCTTTGTAAGTTGGGATAACCTACTTTAAGTCTTATTCTAGTTCAAAGCAAATATATTATCGACGATGCTATGTATGTTAACTTTATTCTAAACCAGTCGTAGACTTTATTAAATATCTTCGCATAAAACATTCCTTGATAAAGTTTTAAAATACTCCATATGACGCGACGTATAACAAGCGTGTTTGCATAAGCATTCCTCGAACTGAATCCGAATTGCCGTCATATAAATTACAAACTTTAGCGTTTAAACATGAATTATTTAATATTCTAAAACGTTCAGAGACACCGCCACTATAATTCTAAATTAGAAATTCCATCTCACACATGCGGCGCACACAAAAAAGATAAATAATTTCGTGCCATTTCAATAAAGCCACAATTTCACGGGCGCGTTGGCGCGAACTCGCGAGTGTTACAATTTAATAGAACTTCAAAAGGCCTGCTGATTCCACCACAATTCTATCAGCTTAGCACGAGATCCCGAGCATTATGCGTATAAAAAGCGGTTATCGCGAACCCTCCCCCGCGCAGGCGAGCACGGGGGAGGGGGGTGAGAGGCGAATAGGGGAACAAAACGGATACGGGGACGATACTACGTGAACTCTAGCGGAACATAACTTTTGAGTAACTTTTTAGGTTGTTTTAAGTACATTGCTGTGTTGCTACGGAAAGTACCCGGTAGTTTATTCGGATGCGCGCATTATAACGCTTCGATATATTGAGTCCTTCTTTTGTATCGATATTGTTTAAGTGGTACACATGTGTCTCCATTTCGTGCGCTTTGTTCAGAATTGCTGATGACGGTCTAAGTGAGGGAAACTAAAATAAAAATGTGGCAAATAAAGAAACCGTTGTTATTGCAAACAGCTACGAGTTCAAACTTTAGAAATGTTTCCATACGTCCATTCAGTGGTTATGGAAAAAAAACTGAAATGAAAACAGAAGCGGAGAAAAATGTTGGGGTTTATATTTATAGTTTCAATTAGCGGGCTTCGCACGCGCCGCCCGTTTGCCTGTGAAGCTCGTTATTAGAATTTAAATAATATATAAGCCAACTTTCTAGAAAAAATACACTGTCGACCGTTCCAAACTCGAAAATAAATCCAGCTGTAAATTAGCGCGAGTATAAAATTCATTGCGCGAAAATTACGACAGTATAAAAGGCGGTCGTCAACAAAATTTAATTTGACATTCGTTGGGAAACGCCTCATTTGAACGACAATAATCAACGCATAAAACAGTTTAATGCGGTCACTTTAATAAGCTCGCGATACGCATCCAGCGGCCACTGCGCTTTCGTTCAGAACAATTAAAATCGCGCACTGTCAACGCTTTGCGATTTAACAGTGACTATTTAGCGACAATTACGTTACATCACTGTCCATTGTCCTGTAGCGATTAAGCTTCAACTACAATGGTCCAATCCCGACCCCTAACGAAGCGACTTCGGCTGTTTCCGCCCCCACTTCGGTTTGCTCAAAGAAGCGTAATTTGCGGTTACGAAAATTGTAGTCGCTACGAATTTTGACAATGTTCACCGAAGTTTACAAACTGCAGTCGTTTGAAAGTCGACCTTCCAACGGGTTAAGTCGAGTTGACGAAGTTCCGGGTGTGTCAGGGTTAATTCGACCGGTCAGTTTAACCCCTATTGGCTCGGGTGGGTTAGGATATTAAATAGCACGGGTTAGTTCACTACTGATAACATTACTTTTTATTGGAGTCCTTTTGTTGTTAGACCTTTACACACAGATTAAATTGCACGTCCATGTGTTTCATTATTTTCAGCTTTCCGTGAAGGTATCTTTTAGCACGAATATTCTCAAAGAGGATAGGTATCATCCGGGCGATAGTAATACGACATGTGAAGAAACAAATAGGATTCACAGATCAGCAACAAAAAGCCTAACCCTCCGTCGAAACCGAACATTCAAAGAAAAACCGATTCCAGTAAGCCTTGAAATAACGGTAACTTTATCCGTCTATTAGCAATATTCTGTTCGCAGTGAGTGCTGCGCAATTATACGTTGACAAAGCTCGGCAAAGGAGGTAGGGGCCCTTTGTTACAGCGACGCCAATAATGATGGCATAAACTTTACTAATTTTGCTACAGACCGCGAACGCTGTCGCACCAAAGCCCGGTTCACATGACG
This sequence comes from Lycophotia porphyrea, assembly GCA_950005105.1. Taxonomy (NCBI): domain Eukaryota; kingdom Metazoa; phylum Arthropoda; class Insecta; order Lepidoptera; family Noctuidae; genus Lycophotia; species Lycophotia porphyrea. The sequence continues at coordinate 4,020,014 of OX465392.1, forward strand.
CGTCCTAATTGTCGTGAGGAAGTAAAAATTGAGCTGCAGACTTCTGTTGGAGCGGAGGGAAGTGGTTTATGATTGGTGATGTTTGACGTTTGAAGACTGTAACATAGAAAGAGTTTTGGTGGGTACGTTTTCATCATCTTTTATTTTGGACTAGTAGGTGTGCTCATGAAAAAGTGGAACAGTTCTTCAACTTCCTTAGTAGTTTTTGTAAGCATCATATAAAAAGCAATGAAAAAAATGTAGGGAATAGTCAGGGGATAGTCCAGTTAAGCAAAAGCCAAGCTCATAGGTTGACCTGTGAGATATCAATAAAAAAAGGAACAATGATTTTGTATGACGGGTTCTAGCGCATCATTTGAATCATTTTCTGCTTGCGGACTCCACTCTCTTAATTTCTTTTTCTACTGCGTGTCGCTGGTTTGAAAGCATTTAATTTTTTTACTTCAAAAACCAATAACCCAAACCCACAAAAACCAATAACCACATTCTGCCCACAGCTTTACTTCGCGTACTGTTTCAGTAGCTACTTCAGAGAGCGATATCAATTGCTCGGTAACTACAGCAGATAAAACGCGTTCGCCCTTTGACAGCAGACTCGGAACTTCCCTTATCAGTACTCTCGTTAAATTCTAACAATACAGGATCGTGCGTCTCTATGTATTCCTTGTTTAGGAGGCTAGCAACTTCAGTAACAGCACTTGGGTGGATTTTATTAGTTATACAGAGTGTATTAGTGTGGTCATATTTAAGTGTGTTGTACAGACCATCGAACTGAACTACTTACTCCATGTGACAACAACATGACCACAGTTAAATCGTGAAAAGAAAAATGGTTTTCTGTAAAGTTGGTTTACGGATGATAGTTTAACGTGACAACGTCATAAATTCGAGTGGAAGAGAGATAAATGCGGCGCAAGCGTACAATGAGCGTAACGAGACAATGAGCATAACGGGACACTTTTTCGTGCAGGCAGTGACGTTCATCGATTTATTAGACGTTGCACGACAAAAAAACCACTGTCCTAGGATCAGGGTTGAGTAGGTATTGAAGTTTGTATTGGCTGTTTATTTTTTCGCGACTACGGCGTTTAGCATAATTAGCCTATAATGTTCCCACTGTTGGGACACACGGCCTCCTCTCAATGACAGGGAATGGGCTATAATCCACCACGCGGGCCCAGTGCGGGTTGGTAGATATCACTTGTCTTCGATTTTTTGGTTTTAGGACATCACGATGTTTCCCTTCCCCGATTGAGAGCAGTGGTGATGAAATAAATTACACAAAGTAATACGCCTGCCTAGGTTTGACCCCACGACTTACTGTTCGTAAGTCGGGGCGCCACCACTGGGCCACTGCTGCTATCACACCCCTGGGCCACCGCCGCTCTCGACTACGCTGTTTGTTCCATATAAGCGTTATTCAGTTAAATGGTCTGATTCACACCGTTTAATATGACCACATATATCTGATGCAAAGGGTGTAAACAGCCTCTTAACGAAGCCGAAAAGCATTTGTTCTCCCCGTCATTGCGATCATTTTTTTGTTCTAGACCATACCTGGGAACCTTCTAGTTACGGAGATATTTGGGGTCAAAGTTCCAACATTTTCACAAGTTTTTTTTTTAAACATGTTTTTAATGTAAGATTTTTACTTTAAACATCTCCAGGACCCCCGTACTATTCAATCCATCCATCAGCACAATGTTTTGAGTGCGTTACATTGAGTCCTACCGTAAAACGTGATTTTTCAACCCAAAAAAAAGTCGTTTTCCAGCACAAATTTTTGCGTAAAGTTACTTAGTTTGATGTGCATAATGCTTGGTTGACGGCTTCGTGAAGAGTCTGTTTACACCCTATATTCCTTATTTAAAAGTTGGTGACTTCAGTAACAGACGTTAGGTGGTTTGTATCGCCCATATGTTTAAGCAGTTCATGTATGCGAAGAATTGTGATTAAATGTTGCATGCTAACTACCGGCGAAGTTCTTTATGTAAACGTTACGTAGACTGGATAAGGCGTTGTTTATTTTTTTGCGTTAGTTTTGCTTAGTAACGGTTAGTGGGATTTAGAAGCAGATTGTAGTTTACTGAGCTAATAACTTGGTTAAGAATTGCAGTTAGTAAATATGTAAACGTAGTTAGAATATTTTAACCAGAGTTTAATTAAAAAAAAAAAAACTACCTCGTTGGTTGAGTGGTCACAAGCGCGACTGCTGAGTATGAGGTCCTGGGTTCGATTTCCGGGTGGGGCAAAGTGTTATTAAATTTTTCATTAGAATTTCTTAGTAGCAGCCACGGAGTCAAGGGACGGTAAAACGTGGGTGAACAACTAGGCTCATCTCTGCCAAACCCTTCGGGAATTACAGGCGTGATGTTTTGTTTATAATTAAAACAAGATAAATTTCGCTTACAAAATGTATAAATTAAACAACTTTCAAAAACAATACCGTATAGCTTTTCTATATTCTCATTAAACCAACATCTACTCCACCAGCGAACCTTGAAATAAGCTAGTACAAGAAAAAAGAGCGACAAAAACATATCCTAATAAAAAGTCTCAAATTAAAAAGCTCGCGCCCAACAACTGCAGCTCACGATAAAAAATCATTAAACGCCAAACATTGTTCCAGTGGCGTTGAAAATCGCGATTATCACTAACTCAAAGCTCGGCTTCGCGCCCCGAGGACGCGTTAAGCGCGCCCCGCTCTCCCCCAAAATATAGGCACAAAAAGCCGCTCATAAGTAATTCACCTGTTAAAGCGGATGAAAGTAATGGCCGACTACCAATTTCAGTTCTGCTTAGTCGTGAAAAACGCTCGCTCGAATGAGATAATGGTATTAAGATAATAGATTTTAGTGCGTTTCGCTACGACCGTTCAATTTTGCAACGTAATGAATATGAAAATGAAAACTAAATTGTAATATCGCTGCAAGTTATATTTCAATTTAGATTTATCCTCTTGGATGCTATACCTGGTAAGTTACCTCATAAATTACAAGTAATAACTACGCTACAAGAATGTTAGATGATAAATTCTTGAATTCTGAACGTAACTGCTTGTACTACTTTGCGGCATGAAGAATCTTTTCAATAATTTCGGAACATATTCTCCATAATTTTAAAAGTCGAATGTGTTGCGAACGTAAAGTGCGACATTAAAGGCTTTTTATAATGTCGGCGATAGAGTAGGTTGGGGAGAAATGTGACCCCACTAGAGTTTACACCACATGCTCCTAGTACCTTGTTCACGAATTTACTCGTAAATACCAAGTTAAGCAAAAAGAATATTCTTGAATTTCCCTTTTAATACTGCAGTTGGAAAGTTAAAATATAAGTTATTAACTAATTTGCGTTTAATTAAATAATTTATTGTTTTCATTGATTTTTTTGTTGTTGACTTATCCAATTTGATGTTTGTTGATGTAACAGTTGATTAGTTAGCTTTGGAATGATTAAGTTAAAATTATCATATTAATTAACTTTAATCGACCACCTTTTTATACTCTTAGCTTATTGTATAAAACGAATAATATAATAATGTAGTCTCTATAATTAATTGCGAAAAACTCCCCAGACTTTGTTTTTAAACCGAATGCCACCTAACAATGCTTTTTCTTGAATAATAAGAGGCGGTAGTCTGGCTTTTCCTTTAAGACCAGGGAGTCCGCAAGATTTGCTATTAATTATTTAGTATTCTGGTTCGACTCGCGATCTCTGCAGACTTTGGAGAAATGTTTAATGCCGTAATTGCAAATACAATATTGATACAAATAACTGAAAATGCTTGTATTGTATTTCAAATGTGAAGAATTTGAAATGAAAAATACTTTTACTCTTCACAAAATAAATAAGTTGAATTTAAATTCTGATTTTTTATAACAAGTCTATTGAGTTTCATAAAATAATAATTCATACTTATTTTTATAGTTTTATAAGTACCTACTTAAAGGATAAAACTGTTTTATGTTTAACTGCCATAGATTGTCGCCACGGAACCCATATGCACAGTGTTATGTGCTTGTGTACAAAGATCACAATTAAAGTTTAGTTCAAATATTTACTGAACATTTATCAAAGTGTCCGTTTACTTACGTGGCGGCGACTAGATCCCAACTAAAGCTTAGGCGGTCACTTTCCACTCTAGGCTGCACTCGACAAACAACAGTTAAGCGCTCACAAATAAACACATTTACTGACGATTTAATTATATTTATTTTTATTGTAGACTAGCTGTGCCCGCGGCTTCGCTCACGTTAGTGCGTTTTCTTTTGGCATTATCAGGGAACTTGAAGTCGTAGTATATTTCTAACATCCTCTACAAATAGTGTACCAATATACTAACTTGCAGGAGAATGATTTTTATTGTTGTCTATCTGGGTTATGTTTTTTGAGGAAGCTTTGAGTATTCATGAATAAAAGCTTACTCTTATGGAAGACGATACCAGAGAAAGACGATATACCTAGAAACGAATAATAGAGAATTATGGAATACGACGACATATTGCGCAGATCCTAAATAAATTGCTAAAAGGGCAGGAGAATAATGAGTTATATTGTTTCTAAAGTAAAATATTTGCGGCCAAATCTAATGGGGCCGTTGTAAATAATGTATAAAATAAGTGCACCTCAGCTACTTGAAACATTCTTGTACAATGCAGAAGTCAAGGTACAACTCCAACTTACTCAAAAGCAACAAGGAAACATGAGTGCAACTCAAGAACTTTTCACGGCGAAACATCTACATTTATTCCAAGTTCTAGATTCTCACACCAATTAATTAGCACTTGAAACTTCACAAAAGTGAGGAGCTAAGCGACCGCTCAAATTGCTTAAATCTTTCACGGCAACAAAGGGAGGACAGTCATTGTTAAAGAGGATCGTACACTCAGCAAGATGCAGTGCAACGCGCGAGCAAAGGCCACATGTTTTCTAAGCTGCATTCAAATTCTTGTTTCCAATTAATGATATTTTTACTCCAACTTGGATCAACTTTATGATAGTGTAGAGTAAGTGGAGTTTAGAATGAGTAGAAAATTAGCTAAAAATTAGCTAGAAAGAATATAAGCTGTGTGTACCACAATATGGATCACTGTTGTCCGAAATAAATTAATTTTATTTAAAATTACTTTAACGTATATATTTCTGACCTCGCAGAAGATAGTGGGACGAGTTGGACAAAATCAACGACCAGTGGTCCTCATTACCTCTGGATCGAAAAAACTGCAAGTCATGGGATAGTTACCCAGTAGCAGGATGAAGCTAGCAGTAATAATGTAACTTTTTCAAAAACTCGATATTAGTTTAGCAGCGAAAATCGAACAGCGAACGCAAATTCGAAATTCGCCTACTTTCCCGGGTGCCCCGGTGCTACGGTGCACTGTTTGCTGTGCGGCGCCCCTAAGCGCTTAAATCGCGATCATTTCAGTTGCATATTCTCAATTATTGTCGGTTCCCGACGACTTGCGGGACTTTGGGAACGAAGCCTGAGCTCCTTAATTGCAGCGAGGCAGCGTCGTAACCGCCTCCTGATATAAATTGAGACACCACAATCAAGGTGGAATTAAATTTCAGTATCGGTGTTGTCGTCTTGATTGTCAAAACACAAGCATTTGGTATACAGTGTAAACTTTGTTTAGATGGAGTTTGGATTTCAGTAATTTGTTGGGAGTTACCTACTTTGTCTTAGAAGTGTGATGTCATTTTGCTGATGGCGTAGTTAGAAGATTAGGACAGGCAATGGAGGAAGAGTTTTGGACCTATTAGTTAGACTTAGTGCTCAAAAAGCCGCTAAGCTGAAGTGGGACTGGACTAGACACGTCTGCTGTATGCCCAATGAGCTGTGGGCCAAAATAACCACTTTCTGAAGCCCTGACACAGCCAAAAGGCGTCGCGGCAGACCTCGTAGAAGATGGCGGGACGAGCTGGACAAAACCAACGACCAGTGGCCCACATTAGTCTTGGATCGAAACAACTGGAAGTCATGGAGAGTGGCCTTTGCCCAGCAGTGGGATAACGCAGGCTAACAGTATCAGTAGTACTTAGAGGGAGAAAGTGGAAGCCAGCAAAGGTTAAGCAAAGAAATATAAAAAATCATTTAGACTAGGTGCCTAGTACTAGTACTTATTTTCTTAGGTAACCTTTGTTGATGACTCTGAAATGGAGGTGGGCAGGACACTTGGCCAGAAGTGCGGTGATGTCAGTTGGGGTAGAGCCTTCACAGAATGGTTGCCAGGAGACGGTAGAAGAAGTGCTGGTCGACCAACAGTCGATTGGTGGACGATATTTAGAAGGTCGTGGGCAATAGTTATTTGTGGCTCGCCCAGACCAGGGAACCATGGCTAAAGAGAGAAGGCCTATACTGGCCTGATGATGATCTGTGTTTGCCCAAAATGCGTCTTTATCTTCTTCTTTGCGTGTTGATGGACTCAAATAATACCCGACCAGAATATAGCCACCTGCGTAGGTCTTTCGTTGGCTTTGTTTAAATCCTGGAAGGTGCAAGCGGCTGTGCCGGATGGGCAAAAAACTAGGTGGGATTTCTACAGCGGCCAACCTGGGGCCGCAAACCGTTAACAGATCCCCAGATTGGCCATTGCAGTTCCTGTCCAAGAGGAAGATGGGATGTCTGTTCCTCCACAATGAACATCTTATATCTGACGCACTGTCTTCAGTAGAAAATGCCTGCCTTTATGTAAAAGCTCTTATCAAACCATTAATGAACCTCTCCTCAATTTATCAATCATTCGCAGCAATTATAAGAGAAACAATGAAACCGCCATCTAACGTTGCGATTACTACGTTATAGTGGTTTTAAAAGAACAATTAAGGAGCGAAACTTATCGCCATTGGGTCAGGGTTACCTTTTGTGAAGCGAGTTGTTAGCGCCATTCGCTATTTTTATGGCCATTTGTGCTTTCCGGTACATTTCTACTTTGCTACCACAACAGTAGGTACTGTAGGTAGGTTGGTGTTAATTACACATTATTTTTTCACAATAGCACCTTAGGTTTAATGTTTAATTGGGTGAATTCATTATTTTTTTATATTTTATTTGATAAAACTACGATTAAACATGTATCTTAACTATTGATTTCAGTACGAAAATATGCATTTTTTCAGGTAAGTTCATTCAGAGTTTCTTGGAAGAGGGTGGAGTTTCTTGCCCGTTCTTCGCCAGAAAGAGATACACACTTTTGAATGTGAAATTTTCTAATCTTTTTGGCTGGTTGACTCTGTGACAATTCAAAAATCTGTTTTTAGGTTTATTGAAATTAATGGTTTCAATTGAGTTTGAGTACTTTTTAAATAAAGACGAACACGAAAGGAGGTATATAACTTTACGACGTGTGATAAGCTTATATGGCAATCTTTGTAAATAACCTACGTAATACTTATCTAAAGCGATACGCCTATCATTAGGCGCTGTTAGGTGCTCAAAACTTCGCCATGTTTGAGTTCAACTTGAGGATATTCTTCGCGTCTAAGTAAACGAACTCTGGAATAAGAGTCGATGTTACAAAGTTCAAGGAAAGCGCAAAACAACCTTCCCGTACAAACAAAATAATAAACGAGTTTCAGAATTTAATAGCTCAAAGAATTTTCAGCTCTGAAATCTAGAAAATTGTTTGACTAACTTTTACCTGAAAACGCTTTTGTAAAGTTAAGAAATTATTTTTAAATAAATTAATTGATTTAATTCCGATTTGCGAACTCATTTCTGAATATAATTCAGATTTTACTTGATTACGATCGGGGTTCAAGGGTATCTATAGAGCCGTGTCTTAAAAAATAACCTTACGATTATCATCAAAACAACTGCAATGAATCACATCGAAATTCAGAATCACGATTACGCTATAGTTCACAAAAACCGATTCCTTCCTTTTCAGTTCGAAATATGAAAACAAGCAAATAAATAAAACCATCAACACTACAAACCATAAACGACACCTGGACATTTCAAAGGCAGATTTAATGACCCGACCGTAAATATCACTTAAAAAAATTACTACCGTGTAAAACCATCACTAGAACTATTAACTAAACCTATCATTAAACCAATAGCACTTCCCCTACGTTATAAAAATTTCAGTTCACCGTTATAAATGTACAAAGTGTATTGGATGGCTAGTGCATTATCCGTAGCATGTCTGATACCAGCTTTTGAAGGAAATAGCGCGCCTATGGAGAAGGCCGGTATTTCCGTTCCGTGAGGGGAGGCGAAGAGGGGGGAGAGTCAGGGTAGTCGGCCATTGCCGCTAATCGAGCCAGCGGTAAAACGAAGTATCTGATTTCTTTGAATTTTATTGCAACTTATTCCACGAAAATGGTCGGTGTATTCATTTACAGCGTTTTGCGTTCTGCCAATGAGGTTTCTGTTAACGTTAGAAATTAATTTTGATTGATATTTTAATTTCAATTTGGCAGTTGAACGTTTTGGTTTGTTGTAAAATTGTTGTTAAAATTTTAGGAGTTTCAATTTTGATGTTTATTTACTGGTTTACAACACGCACTATTTACAAGGAAGTAAGTTAAGTTTGCATAATAATCGGATCTATTATAATAGGCTCAAATCAAAGTTTTACGACTATCCAATTTTGTTATCCCTAAAAATTCAAACCCCAATTACAAACTAACTTTACAAAATCTAGCCCTAAACATTATTCAATACCAATTTAAATTAGTAATCAACGAACACTAACCCTCTAAGGCTAGGCCGTGTGTGTATGTGTGTGTGTAAATAGCCTTACAGCCCATAGCCTCGACACGATGAAGGCATCGATCAAATGGCGTGAACCGTAGAAAGCTACCGCCGGCCACTTATCAGATTTAGACCTATTTGTTCGCCTACTTATGAGTAATTTCCGCAAATCGATTTGTTTTCTGAATAGGTCGATAGTGAGGAGGTTTGATTGTGGGCGGGTTGTGTTGTGATAGACTTTGTGGTAGAACTAGAGGTTATAGGGTTATATCCTCAAGGACGTTTGAGGTGAATTTGGATTTATGTGATCAATTTGTTGATAACATGTTTTGTTTGATGTATAAACGTGGGCGAAGCAAAAGGAGTAAGTATGTCAAGATCATAGCAGGAGGCAGGTTCTGCCTACCCCTACAGGAAAAAAGACCTGAGTTATGTGTCTATGTGATGCATTTTTGGATCGCTCTTCTATTGGAATATCAACTGATTTTGAGCCTAAAGTTTAATTCTAGGAAACATAGAAGAAAGTGCATAATCAAGTATTGATTTCGTGATACCAAAGTATAAAAATATAATATTGACCTGTTTCAAAAAAGAAAACTCGCGCCTCACACGATCAACTCGATTAAGCTGTCGATTTGCGGAAAAATGTGGACACGCCATCATAAAACGTATCGTTTTGTCGATCGTTTGCGCGGTGCCTAACGGTAATGTTATAATTACATGTTTAACAACGTTATTTCACCTTTAACCCTACAATTTATTATTGCCCGAGGTTGTCAGTTACTGTGACATTATTCGTTCCACTTGCATAAATAAAGAATTTGCAGCATATTTTTGGTATTACGGAATTTGATAATAACCAAAACACCACAAAATATAAAAGTTCCGTTCAAAATCGAGAGCTTACAAAAAAAGCGCTATCCGACCAAATATTTACACAAAATGGGTACTCGAGAATTCAAGGGTTGAAGTACAAAATCCGTGCTCATTAAAAACTTTTCAACGCTTAATGAAAATCTTATTGAACCGGCTACGAGTGCATCGGGCCTCCCCTTTCTCCTCCTCAACGGGGAGAACCGCCTGAAATGGCCCGGCTAAGTGTATTACAGTCGGATCGCTGCCTTTCATTCGACACATCAAAGAAGATCCCGTTCGTTCGCAACTAAATCGAATCAGCATAGCTTTGTTTTAGTCTGCAGTAGGTAAATTTGCAAAGGGATGGGCACGATATTGAGAGATTACTGTCTTTCATGTAGATCTAGGCCGTTTGATTTGTAAAGCAGTTGCGTAGAACAGGTATATTAGGATTATTTATATTGTGGAAATAGTTTCGAGGTTTACTGGGTCTTTCGGTTAAAAGGAAGGGTCAGAACTAAAGGAAGAATTCCAGAACAAAATAAAACCAATTTATATCATAAATGTACGAAGTTATGTTTGAAGAAAATGTATATCTAACTGTAAAACTTTATAAAATGTCGAATAAAATTTGAGTTTGCAACATCAAGAAAGCGAGTCACAAATTACATTTTACAACAGGCGCGCCAGTAAAAGAGCTGCGAACTTAATATAGAAGTTCAATAATAGTTACATTTAATATTTCTCGAATGACTCCCATTTGACCCGTTTCTTACAACTAGAACAAACTCACTCGCCTTGAAAATAAAACCTCTGGAAGTTATGGAGCTAAAAATTCGAACTAGGATCGGTCTGTGAGATCGGTGGCGGGTGGCGGTGGTATAGCTAGCAATAAAGCAGGCAGGGTTAATTTCAGTCGCGTTGGCATCCGCACTGGCGTTAAAAACTAAACCAATATACTTCTTAAAATTACGCCCGCGCCGCCGTCGGGTTACGTAAGCGCACGTGATCCTGGGTGATTTTGGCAAGCGGCCGGCGGGGGTTAAGATGTACATTGACACGGATTTTTAAACTTGTACTCTAGGCAGAGTTTGGCAGTATGTAGTCCCCAGCGACCTGTCCGGTATGTCCATAAACTGTTTGAGCTTCAACATTTTTCTCGTAAATATATTTTATCAAAGTAAATCCAAATCTTGCGAGGTTGAAGCATGCCTTTTGGAACAAGCTAACGTTCTCTAATCTTATGTATGTTGCTTAAAAAAACTTTACATAAAAATTCGATGCCCAATTACAACAAATAGCATAGAAACGGCTCCATTACTTTTTAATTTGGCACTTCCGAAGCCACTGCTTTAATTTTCCGCTTCGAACAGGAAAACATTACACCCGCATAAATGCATGGTAATGAAATCTAGTTAGATAACACTAAAAATATCCTATCAATTAAACTGAATCTAATACTTCCGCTCCAAAAGTCCAGTTCAAACGCGTTTCCCATTCGATCCGAAATTGTTTTCGCAATCGGTGCGGGGCTGGCGAGTTTCCCAGTCCGTACGTGTCTGGCCTACAGATGGACGGAACCAACGCAACCAATAGTCCGCCTCCTTCTGCGGAACTCTGCGGAAACGGTCTTTTTGCCAACTATTCATTATAACCATCTCGTCAACATTACAATACATTAAATTCCTATTGTTGGGAATCAATAGGGAATTTTCATAATCGTGCGTTTATTGTTTTGTTTGCGTGATAAGCTAACATGCACGATCTTATTACAAACTTAACATAGTCTACGTGTGCACTGAATTTAGAACTTTATAGGTTGGATATAAACAGATAACTCTATATAATATGAGCAGGAATATATATAGCCATGTTTGCTTTCAACTTAACCTCGATGTCAACCTAGTCTATTGTGTAATTTTTAGAAATAGTTGGAGAATTTAGGATTGTCTCTACAGTCGGATCTGGCGATTAAATGCAATGGGGAGGTTATTCTGGGCATTTCAAAATAGACCTCGACAGCTGGCGGTAGCGGTTTTCGTGAATAAACCTGCTTCCTATGCAATACTACTTGGAGAAATAGATAAATTGGGTGGGTTCTATATACTTGGGAGTCAATATATATATATCGCTTTGGGTGGTCTTGATAAGTGCGAATGGTATTTACTCAAAGCGAGTGCAGATGCTAAGCACTACATAAAGATTAAGAAACTTCTAATTTTAGCTTACTTTTTGTCTTTTTCAAACTCCTAGAATCTACCTGAAACGGAATTTAAAACATTGGTATTATAAAATAGTAATATAAAATATGTGGAGAACAGGTTTTCTGTCACTTGGTCTCATTTTTAGGGTTCCGTACCCGAATGGTAACCAACGGGACCCTATTACTAAACCTCCGCTGTCCGTCCGTCTGTCAGCGGGCAGTAACTCATGATCCGTAATAGGTAGACAGTTGAAATTTTTACAGAATATGTATTTTTGTTACCGCTATAACAACAAATAATAAAAATGCATGCGCGAGTTCAACTCGTACTTGGCCGGATTTTACTTGCTGATGTTAAACACAGCTGGATATTCTATGTACTACTAGTATATTCTGTGATGAATCAGAAAATCGTCTGGTTTTCTCGTGTATTGTTTTCGGTATTCTGAAAGGCGAGTGTACTGCGTTCTGCGTTCGGCATTTCTATCAAGCTTGCGTAGCATGAACGTGAATACATCAAAACGTAGAACACAAGACGCAGGAATGAAGTCTGATGAGCCTTAACTTTAAAATGATAAAACTTATGCCATTTTCTTCCTGCCAGTCGTTACGGGTAGTCGGGGACCGAAACTCTGACAACCGGTCTTACCAAGAGGTACCGTATTACCCAGTAATAACTGGATTGTGGAGGTCAGATATGCCGTCGCTCCAAGTAAAATACTGGTATCAACTGTATCCGGTAGAACTCGAAGCCGACCCCAATAAAGTTCAGAAAGGGCTTGGTAGATCATGAGTTCCTGCCAGTAAAGACAGATAAAGAAAGTAATCCTAATCAGTATACAGGGTGTTAACGGACTCTTCACGAAGCCGTCAACCAAGCATTTGTACATCAAACTAAGTAACTTTACGTAAAGATTATTGCTGGGAAAATACTTTTTTTTTGGGGTGAAATATTACGTTTTATGGTAGGATCTGACTCAATGTAACGAATTGAAAACATTGTGCTGATAGATGGTTTGAATAGTACAGGGGTTGTGAAGGTGTCTTCAGTAAAAAAAATACATTTAAGACATGTATTAAAAAACTTGTGAAATAGTTGGAACTTTGACCCCCAATATCTCCCTAACTAGAAGGTTCCCAGGTATGGTCTAGAACAAAAAAAATGATCGCAATGACGGGGAGAACAAGTGCCTTTCTGCTTTGTTAAGAGTCTTTTTACGCCCATGTCTTCGAATTGTTGGTATTAGTAAGAGTATACGGTCGCGGGCCTGTGCTTCGCGAATCCTGTTTGCGGCTCCCTCTATGCGTACCCAAACTGCTCGATATGCGCCCAAAACGCTTTCAGGATGCGGATCTAGATATGTTTTCGAGTAGTAGTAAAGCTATGCTTAATTATTGCATACAATTGTTTAGTGTTCGTAGTTAGTTTATTTAGCTATTATATGGTGCTGTAACTGTAAGTGCAGAAAGTATCTATTTAAACAAATATCTATATAATATCGGTTTAAAGATTCTTCAATTATTCTAAAAGAACATACATTGCTCACTTACAGAATAAATACATAACTAAGGTAAATTGTAGTCCAGTAGTTAACAGTTTTGTTAGCTTAATACAGGTAGGTACGATGTCGACATATTATTGTGAGTGACTTAATAGTTTTGTGTTGTTAGTGACGTATTGCCTGAGTATGGCTTTAAATATGTTGAAAGAAGATGTGTTCCTGATATCTGCCAGTAGACTGTTGTAAAGTTGAACACCTTCGTACTTTATATTTTCCTGCCATATTGCGTTGGCGGGGGGCGCGTCTGTATTTGGTAAGGGTTTCTTTGGCTGTATTTGGATGTTTTCGTGTTGAAGGACAACTGTGTGTGTATGGTTTTGTTATAGTTTTCAAATAAATCATCATCATTATTACAGCCGAAAGACGTCCACTGCTGGACATAGGCCTCCCTGAACGCTTCCGCTTGGCAGGCGGGTTGGCGATCGCAGTACGGTTGTTACAAAACCACAGAGAACGCTGCTGCCCATTCTCTGGTAAGTCCCCTAATCGCCTCCTACGACACCCACGGGAAGATAAGGGATGGTGCTATTCTTTACGTCCAACACCATACAGAACCAAATAAATAGTAACCTAACCTAACCATTATTATTAAACGAATCACCCGCTATAATGGTAGTAGTTATCTATCTAGAAACTCCTATGAACTAGTGTAAACCCATTTTCTAGGATTGATATCTTGATTGCGACTTGCGTGGGAACTAACAGCTGTTTCTGATGTACTTTACGATTTCTTTCAGTTGTAAAAGTGCATGGAAACTTTACCGTTCTGGATTTACAATGGTAGAATGTTTGGAAGGAAAATAGTAGTATCTAAACATATAAAGATCGTAATTCATCATCATAATCATTATTTTAGCCCAAACACGTCCACTGCTGGACATAGGCCTCCCCCGAGTGTCACCACATTGACCGGTCCCATGCGAGTTGCATCCAGCGGATCCCCGCAACCTTCACCAGGTCATCGGTCCAGCTAGTGGGAGGCCTTAAGTCTCGTATAATATGGGTGAGCCTTATGCCATCAACTGGGCACAAATCCAGCAACTTCAAAAAGGTGACTGGGGCAGGCTGGATGCGGTTTATGGAAGACAGGGTGCCGCAACTTGAGGGGTCTTTGTCCAGCAATGTCAAATATTCGTCTACCTAAAATCCACCAATCATCATCTTCATCATCATTACAGCCGAAAGACGTCCACTGCTTGACATAGGCCTCCCTGAAAGGGGGGGTTTTGCCATAATCGCCTCGCTTGGCCGGCGGGTTGGCGATCGCAGTACGGTTGTTACAAAGGCACAGAGAACACTGCTGCCCATTCTCTGGTAAGTCCCTTAGTCACCTCTTATGACACCCACGGGAAGATATGGGATGGTGCTATTCTTTACATCCGACACCATACAGAACCAAAACCGAAATTCAACAATAGATTACAATAACTTGATTAAGATAAAAAAGTACAGAACACATCATCAGCCTAGCCTTTTCCCAACTATGTTGGGGTCAGCTTCTAGTCTCACCAGAAGCAGCTGAATACCAGTACTTTACATGGAGCGACGGCCTGTCTGACCTCCACAACCTAGTTATGACTGGGTAATACGATACCCCTTAATAAGGCTGTTTGTTACACAACTACTACATAATAAATATCCGAACAACCAGTCCAACTTAGACGGAAGCCGACTGTAACCCAACATTCTAAAACGGCCTCAAACGAGAATAGACTCGTGTAAACGGCACATCACTAATCGCGAGCACCGCATGCATAAACATGAACGTTTTAAGACAACACTCGTCTTAACAATTCGGTTATCTATGCATTCTATGCAGTTTGCGAGTTGCCCTATTATTTTCGTGCTGACGCCATCACGTCTAAATTCACAGAGTAAACTTGCTAGCGTTGATGTTAAATAATTTCCTGATTATTTGACGGCTGCTTTGGTAGCGGCTTTAGAGGAAGATTTTGTACTAAATTTTGGCTTAGCTGCAGTTTTTGTTGGACAAATTTTTGTAGTTAAAGTAATTTATTTACTGTGGAATCCTCGACGGCGAAGAGCATAATAAACGGATTTAATTTAACCATTCCAAACACTATTAAAGCCATTAAATAAACATTGCGATGCATCCGAAAAATAAATCGACATTGCAAATTTACGTTGCCTCTGCCTCGCACCTCGACTCCCACTGATCTAAAAGAAAACAACAATGTTCTACACGAATTCGATAAAAACAAGCCGTAAATTACTTGTTTTTTTAGTACTACGGTTTATTCCAGTCAATTAACTTTTACAAGCGCATCTTTTTTGTGCGGTGCTACGCCGTAGCTCCGTAGCACCGTACTACGTAGAGGAGTAGCATCTTTGTAGGTCGGCTACCGCTACAATGTTTTTCGAAACACAATTCGGTTACCACTTTGTGATCATTTTTAGTGCCTTCCAAAGCAGTATATATTTTACTTTCTTCTGCTTGTTTATTCATGGTTTTCTTTTGACCTTTAGGAGTACAACGTATGATAACGGTTTATTTAACGTTAGTAACATGTTTGATTTTAGGAGGAACAAAGCTAATGTATGTATGTGTAGGAAAGTAATTAATTTTCGTATTTTCTAGGATTAATTGATGCGTTTTTAAAAAAGTACCTGAACAACCTCTGTAGTCAAGAGAAACAAATTTTCCTACACGACAACGCAGCTTAAAAAACAAACCAACAGCAAAACGAAAAACACAAAATATAAGAATAAATAAAAACCCGTTCGCACTGTACGCGACGTTCGCGCGAAATATCGTCGCGAGGGAAGACAATAAAAAAAATGAACAGCAGAAAGTAACTGCACACAGATGGCGCCACCGCGGAAATATATTAAGTAAATTTAAAAAACGTATTCCCGAACGCGAGCAGGCAATGGCGCGTGTGAAATTTAGTATTGCGCTCTTTGAGATCTGTTGCCGTAGGGCGTGAGAGGAATCGTAATACTCCATGAGTCTATGTTGCTTTACAGCATCAAATAACCTCGGTTTACAGTGTCACTCAGCCCGGATTTGTGAAGGACGAATATCCTTTTACCATGCGTACATCTTTTTTTTTTTACAGAGATAAGGATACGCACAAAATTTCCCTTAGAAAATTAGTACCTCGAAAACATTTTCCTTATTTTTTTTGCCTCTTTTTATAACATGTTTTCCTTAATAATTTATTTTATAAAACCAATTTTGTACCTAAAATTCTGTACATCAAAAGACCGTACGAAAATCAAAACAAAAATCAAGTTCGAATCTCAACTACTGGAAATTTTGCCGATCGAAATTGATTCCTATAGGTTTGGTTGGAAATGTTATCGAAAATTGAATTCTCTGTTTAAGCACCAATTATGGCAGCCTGGCCGGCGTCGGATAGCGAAACTCAACTCAATCGTAATTATTTCCCTCTCGGAAGAAAACTTGAAGCGCGCGTTAATTGTGGCCAAGGTAGACGCCGCTTTACACCCGACGACACGAATGTGAGACGGCTACGCCACGATTTACCAACGAAAGACTGAGTATTTTGCATTGTCGAATGAATGGTTAATGCGATATGCGGTATGGTTACCAACATAATAATGAAAAAAAAAAAATATTAAATTATTTTTTTTTTCCTTAGTAATGTTTTTTTTTAATTTAGAGCTGGGACGTATTTTTTGGATGAATTCAGTATAAAAACGAAACGAGTGTCTGCAATCCGTGACCTAATATCGGAAGATATCCGGTTTATATCCTATGGTGCGTTTTGAATAGTCTGTAGAATTTTTCTGGCTTCCGAATTCCAATGAGTGGTCATTGATATTCCCAGTTCTGTATTCCTTTTGTAAGTTAAAAATATAACCCGCTATCACATGTTGAAGTAGGAACTTTTATTTATTTATTTGTTCGGAAACAAACCGGACACCAGAATATATCAATTTAATAAATAGAATTACGTTTTGGACGGAACAAATGAAGTTTTGTTTACATTTTTCAGTTGCGACTTTATTAAATAAAATTTAAAATAGTTATAAAGCTGTACGTCAAATATACATTCGTGAACTCACGCTTTTTCATGGGGGGTAGGTAAAAAGTACAGAACGGTGTCAGTTACGTTGTTTACATCCTCCTTCTTTACAAGGTGTATAGGGTCCCTTCACGAAGCCGTCAACCAAGCATTATGTACATCGAATTAAGTAACTGTACGCAAAAAATATTACTGGGAAACGGTTGGGTTCTACGGTATTACTCAATGTAAGCACTCAAAACATTGTGCTTGGATGCATTAAATAGTACGGGGGTCGTGGATGTATTTAAGGTAAAGTTATAACATTAAAAACTTGTATTAAAAAAAAATGGAACTTTGACCGCCAAATATCTCAGTAACTAGAACTTCTCACGGAAGATCTAAAATAAAGAAAAAAACATGTGCGCAATTCACACGTGGTAGAAGTGAAACCTTCAAAAATGTTGGCTTTCAAGATAAACACTGTATAATGCTTCCTATCTCTTTTTCCCCCACGTTAAATCTTATGAATTTATGTGTCTGTCTCTATTTACTGTCGCTTTTCGTTCTTCGACTTTCAAATCACAACGATGCTAAAGAAGTTTTCACTTTAAAAAATATCGCAATGACAGGGAAGCAATTGCTTTTAGGCTTCGTTAAGGGTATTTTTACACCTTTTATGTTGAGTCAAATATGGGTAACTATAGTTAAATTAATGGTTGTTAGAGTACACGTGAAGAATTAAGTTCAATGGGAAAAGTTATTTTGTTTGACCTTTAAAACACAAACGTAGCTCTTGAAGGTATTAATTAAGAGGAGTAGGGAACTAATAAAGGACTTTGAAACACTTTGTTTAAATAAATATCTTAAAATACCTGTTATAGGTACTGTTCAACTTCTGTTTATAGGCTTCAACTCGTACAGAAAAGGAAGGAGCATCGATTCATTAATTAATTAAGTTAGTTAATGTATATACCTATAAATATATAGTCTATTTGTAACATAAATATAATAACATAATTCTGGGTTAAGCTCGCCATTGTACATAAGTTATGCAATTTGTATGTATATTTTTTAATTTGTGTGCAATAAAGAATAAGAATAAGAATAATGTTACATTATAAGATCAAGATCAGTTCCGTGTTTTAATGGTTAGAATTTTTATTTGGTTCGTTGCATTTCTTACATTTACATGAAGTTGATATTCCAAAAACAAAGAAACATAATCAATGATTTGTGTGATGGTTGAGTGATTTTTGTTCTCAATTTAATAACAATTAGCCTATGATGTTTCCACTGCTGGGACATACCTCTTTGTTAGCCCGGGTTTACCATGATCCACAAAAAGGGCCCAGTGTGGGGTGGGGTATAAGTATGTAAGTTTATGTCACATACAATAAACTCCCCCCTTCTATGGGGGTAGGCAGAAACCACAGAACGCCATTTACTACCATCTTTACACACTCCTTTCGCCTCGTTCACGGCCATACAACTGGTTATACATGCATACCGGGAGTACTACTCACCTGACCTTTCAGAAGATTTTCACCAATAAGGTCACATGTAATCGATTTTTTTGGTTCTATAGGACTAAAAAATCGGATAGGTTTCCTCACGACCCTTTCCTCAGATCACTCGTCGCGTGTAAATCGTCCTTCACCATGGACAAGCAGGAGGTGAGACCGTGTGACGTCATTAGCAATCTGCCACGTCGCTGTGCTCGCGGCAAATTGGAGCAATTATAATGTACAGTTTGTTTTGTTACAAACCATCGCTCCTTGAAACATTCGTAATTTGACGGCTAGCTATTTTGAACGCCGTTCTATTAAAACGGTCTTTAACGTCTTGTCATTTTTAATAAACGAGAGTTCAAGTGTTTTTCGATTGTTCCTGTCTTGGGAAGTTATTATTAGGGAAATTGCACGTGATTGTTAATTGCAGTGTTTATTCAGGGTTTTGTTTCAGATTTCTTATAATGGCAGTCTTTTTTTACGAAGGTCGATGTGTGCAATTTTGTTTATGTAATATAGAAAGTTAATAGAAATGAAACATATTAGTTTTCCGCCTGTCTCCACGAGAAAATAGAACTCCGTAAAAAAGGGTTCAGGCGCAAAACTATATCACTATGTAGTGCATATAATTTTTTAAACTGACGTGTTCACCAACATTATCCATAAGACTGTTTGTTTTGAGTTCCCGATATTTCGGCGCTGTTGCAAGCGCCATAATCACGGAAAAACTGAAGTAATTGCGGGTGGGTGTATAAGAGCAGACAAAACAAATACTAAACATGGTAGACATCCCGTTTTCAGAGTTAATGATAACCAGAGGTCGTTTAAACACTGATTTCATATAGCGAAAGAATAAAGTGGATATGCCGCAAATCCCGCATCCGAACGCATCCTCGTTACAGGAAAAAATCTTAGTGGGGCAACATAAATAAAAAAAAAAAATTGTATTGTGAATTAATGTAAATACTAATAAAAATTGTATGTTAATTATCTTTGTTTTATTTGTCTTATCTATCTCTGAGGTTTTTATTATTATTTATTTGTGATATTGTTGGCCACACGGGATTGTATTATACAATTCCGTGTGGCCAACAATATTACAAATATCAAATCCCGGGAAATACCGGGAAGATCCATATTAATATCAACATTTCGATGCAAGTACATAAATAACTCTACCTAATTCCGACCTCTGATGATAACGTAGTGCATGTTGACCCAATCATCTACCTAAAAAATATCAGCATCCATAATGTCCAGCCTTTCGATCCGTTAATAAGACATGTGATATAAGTAGCAACAAATAGGCATAATCTAGGGATACCGAGGTTGCCCGGAGCGGGCAATTTTGCCCGAAGTGTGCCCGCTTTACGCTGGTTGCCGAAAGCCAGTTAATTAGTAGAAAACTTTGCAGTCATCGGCCGTGCGGCTTCGGAAAAAGGAAGCCATTGCGAAGTACGGACGATTGTCTAACCAGCCTTTGTAATGAACGGATTAAGAACATATGCATGCTAAAGTTAATGGACAGTTTGGCAGACAGTGAAAATGAAAAAAAAGATTGTAAAATATTTCGGTGGTCGTTTTTTGGTGATGGGCGGCCGATTTATGGGACTGTCTTGTGTCATTTTGAAGTTTAAAAAGTGCTGATTTGTTAGCCTAATTTGTGGACATGATTTTTAATTCTGATTTTGCATGAATGCTCTCGTGATGCTAACGTCATAAAAACAGGCTTGTTTAAAGAACAAATAATGTCAACATAGTATATTAAATGTCATTATCAAACAACATCTAAGTGAGTCTGCTTCGTTGGTCTAGTGGTCGCAAGCGCGACTGCTGAGCATTAGGTCTTGGGTAACGGGTGTTATTGGGTTTTTCCATCAGAAATTTCTCAGTAGCAGCCACGGAGTCTGGATTTGTGCCCGGCCGATGACAATAGGCTCGCCCCCATGGGACTTAAACATAACTAGCAAAATGTCGGTGTACACCTCGGAGTCTCGGTGTTAGGTACACCTCTGCCTAACCCTTCGGGTATTACAGGCGTGATGTTATGTTATGTAATTACCTAAGATAAAATCTAAGCAGAAATAAGTGACCTTTTCTCTGTCGGAAACTATAATGACGCTCATTCATCACATTTAATACATTGTACTCATCACAGAATTCCTTTTATACTGTTTGAAAGACATGTGTAATGCCAACCTTTATTTCGAGTTGGTTCAACAAACAAATTAATTTTGTATCATCAGGCCGGAGTATGTAAACAAAGCGATTTTCCTGTATATTTATAAGAAAAACATACAAATAATTAGACGTTTTTGTTTATTAATTTCTATATTTGTTTTTGTATTTCAATTATTGTAACAGTGTGTGAGGCTTCATGGTAACATCAGGAAGAGGTTTAAAAAATAAGCATTGATGAGTTAATGACTAACGAACCCAACTACTTTGGGTGGGCTTCCTGTCTAACCGGATGCAGATGAATTCCAGTATTTTACATGGAGCAACTGCCAATTTGCACTCCATAACCCAGTTCATCATATCAGCCCGTTGCTGTCCACTGCTGAACATAGGCCTCCCCAATAGATTTCCAACGTGTCCGGTCCAATGCCACCTGAATCCAGCGACTCCCTGCAATTTTTACAATGTCGTCGGTCCATCTGGCAGGTGGCATAACCCAGTTAATACTGGGTAATACGATACCCCTTTCTAAGACCAGTTGTCAGACTTTCAGGCCACTGACTACCAGACTGTCAAAAATCTACAAATGACAGCCGGGACCAATGGCTTAGCGAACTTTCCGGGGTACGAATGATAGTCGGTATGTAATCGGTGGTCACCCAACTAGGCAAGCTCAAATCTGATCGTAAAGATCAACCCAAGCGGCTGTTATTATTTAGCCACGAGCTTCGACTTCTACTATTGCTAGTAACCGCCGATCCTTATTTCAACCGAAAGACGTCCACTGCTGGACATCAGCCTCTCCCAAAGGGGGGTTTTACCATAAACACCACGCTTGGCAGGCGGGTTGGCGATAGTAGGACGGTTGTTACAAAGGCACAGAGAACGCTGCTGCCCATTCTCTGGTAAGTCCCGTAATCGCCTCCTACGACATCCACGGGTAGATATGGGATGGTGCTATTCTTTACGTCCGACGCCATACGGTAAGCCACCCAGTACGGTACGGTACCGCCGATCAATAATGTTATAATGATAATTGCTTGATTGTATATTTTAATGATCATTGATATGTATCGGCTGCCACAGTCATTTCACACATATTGAATTAGTTTAAGTGGTCTCTTGTGGTACAAACGTAGTGGAAGTGGGCGTCCCCTAAATGCCATCAACTGGATGGAAGATGGGGGAACAAAGTGCTGGAGTGGAGACCACGGACGAGATGGAAGAATATGGGAAGACAACTGACTAGGTGGACAGACGACATTTTTAAAGTGGCTGGAAGAAACTGGATAGCCATGACACAAAACCGCCAAAAGTAGAGAGATTTGGAAGAAACCTTATACACTCAGCATTGGAAGGCTAAAGGTTGAAAAAAAGAAGAGAATCATACCACAAATGACAGCATACCCCTTCTTGCTCAAAGTATATTTACTAACACCCAAACCGCCAAATTTTTCCCCAAAATAATTTAATTCAAATTAACTTCATAATGAACACGAAATACCTCATAAACTATCTTTGGAGACGTCAATTACTTAAGTTTCAAATTAAACCGCTTTCATCGGCCATATTATATTGTATAGTACGTCGACGAAACGGCTCAATCTTTGAGCCGGGTAACAAAGCAACCTTATATTCAAGTAGCTTCGTTTACTACCATTCTGATCGCTAATAAAGTAACTATGGAAACTATTGATCGGGGAATTTACGATAGATTGTTTGAAGTCAAAACGTAAGTGCTTTTAGAGGACGTAGGTGCTAACTTAATCTTTATACTTTGTTGATAGTAAAATGCCAAAGTCAGAGGGAGAAAGAAAGAAAAGGGTTTATCAGAAAGGAGTTAGTATGGAGATACCTATCATGGGAACATTTTTAGCAGCCCCTAGGTCTAGATTTGGACTCAGTTGATGGCAATAGGCTTGCCTCCATTACATGGGACTTAAACATAACTGGGGTGTACAATTAGGTACACCTCTGCCTAACCCTTCGGGAATTATGGGCGTGATGTTATTTTTCAATTGATAGATAACTCTAGATTCTTTTGATTGTCAGGTCAACAATGAGATCATTTGCATTGATCTATGTTCATTATTCCGGTAAGAAAGCAGTACTAAATTATTTTGTACAAAGTAAGCAACTTCTGCAAAATACAACTAGTCCAAGACAAAACACAATACAATGTTAGGTCACCTCTTACACCCACATGACTACCCGACTGCTCCAAATACTCGTAGCAAGAACCAAGAATAGCCCAGAATAGCTCAGAATAGCCTACTAAATGAACTGGGTACACGTTACTTAATTAATTTAAACAGTTCCCCGTACTCCACGTAATAAAGGAAGTTACGTTGCGAAACTTGAGTTTTTTAATTTCCTACAAAAATGTTGACGCTGCTTTCAGAGATCCGCATTTTGTAAATATTTATATGTTTACATTCCCTTTATGACTTGGATTTTATTTTAATTTTAAGCCAGTTGGTCATGCATGGCGTAAATCGCTTAGTGATAAGGGAACCTTTTGCAAATAAACAGTCCGTAATAACTTACTTACTTAATATATCTACGCCATAGTTACGACTTCTGTAGGAAGTAAATAAAAATAGATTCATATTTCGAAGCCTCGAAGTAGCCTATTTCAGAAGAAGTTCTTTGAGTAATCATGGTTACGTTTAATTATATTCCTGACTAGCTGGTGCCCGCGACCTTCGTTCGCGTGAAATTATTATTAACAAATCCCCATTATTATATCCCTATTTAAATCGAATTTTGTTACCAATTTCAAGGTTTTTTTTTTCGCACGGAACCTTAATTATTTATCTAAAATAAAAGTTGCCTAAGTTACTCCTTGTTACATCAGCTATCTGCCAGTGAAAGTCCCGTCAAAATCGGGCAAGCCATTTCAGAGATCAGCCGGAACAAACAGACAGACAGACAAAAATTGTAAATAATGTTGTTTTGGTATATGTACCGTGTATACATAAATATGCACTTATTAAAAAGTAGTTATTTTAATATTACAAACAGACACTCCAATTTTATCTATCTGAATGAATGTATATGTATGTATGTATAGATGTATAGATTATGCAATTAATTTAATATACTAAAATAAAGTTGCTTCGTATACAAGAATTGCTGCCTGCAAAATTGCAATGAAAACCTTGTTTCAAATAAAATTCGAAATAACAGACCGGCTCACATTTGCCTTCTTTTTCTAAGCAATAACAACTTTAAGCATTTTACGTTTAGCAAAGACTTTCGGGAGAGAATGAGGCAGGTATATAATTCAAAATGGGTTGAAAAGAGATAGCATCGAAATGAGAGCCAATCAAAATAAACAGAAACAGTTGAAGCTGCCTGTATACGTCTTACAATGTAACTTTTCTTTAGTTGTAGTTTTGAAGTCGTTTAGAAATGAAGAGACTTTTAATTAAATATTTTAAGACGATGACTTTGATACACAAAAATATTGTGATATTTTGTTGTACATTCCATGTTCTTGTAACTGACGATGGGCTATACCCAACTGGTTTTAGATAGTTTTATAAAACTGTGCAATTTCTACGTAAAACTGTTTTGCTTCCCAGAAACTGTATTAAAACGAACTAAAAAAAACCAATCCTCCGTTTTAAAATTGGAAATCAAACTTCGGCCATAAACGGGTAGAATCGCGAACTCAACTAGCTCCCCGTCTAATTACACGGAGATACCAACCAGATACCAATAGAAGATACCTATTTACAACGATACCAACCGAATGATAATATTATTTTATACAAGTTCAAAACGAAGTTATCGCGTTGCCCTGAGCGTCCGCAGTCGCAAGATAAACTGAAATTTCTCATTCCGACACAATAAAGTTTCGCGAGTATTTTTTTACTTCGCCAAATATTTCAGAATACTTTTCTATTTGCTTTAGGATTTTGCTAGAGAGTTTTACAAATTGTTTCGATGTGACTCCCCAAGAATACGGGTGGACGGATTGATCAGCGGAATGAAATTCAGATGAGTTTCGCGATTGGGAACTCGTGAGAAATTCTTTTTTTTTTTGTTTTGCATGAAGAGACTTTTTGGTGTTTTGTAAAGGTCGGAGTGGCCGCCGAGCTCTGTTTTGTTTCTTTTTTATTTAAATAGTAAATAAAGCCTCGGGCATTATTGAAATGAAGTTTATTTTTCCCTAAGATAAGAAAATTTCGTGATAAGGAAAAATGTACCGAAATCTATTGATAACGTGAGTAAAAAAGGTTGTTTATTTAACCGAGAGATTAAATTCCGAAAAAACACAGTTTCAAAATACACTCTTATTTACACAACCGTATTATCTTCTTATGCCGAACGAATCCTAAAAAAATATCAATAACCGAAAAAAACGGTCAAACATTAAACATGGAGCCGGATATAAGCAGATCGAGGGATGCCCATCCCTTGGAGGATAACAGATACTCGCAAATTATAAGTGGGCGTACGGAAAACGACTCCTTGGGCGATCATAATAATATCTTGGAGCGAAAAATGGCGCGAATGCAGAGGGTTAACCGATCGCGGCGTGGGGCGTAAGACATAGGCGGCCATTTGATTTAGACATCATCAACTTCATATCAGTTCGTACAATTTCGATTTTTACCTTCCCCTAGCGATCTTCTTTTATTTTCGTGTTGAAATTCGCATGTCATCCTCAGGAGGGCCTCAAGGGTGTTAATCGCATGTCTCTTTCAAATAAACCACACTGTCTTCAGCACAGAAAAGAGTGTTGAGTGGACTTACAGAGATCTTGATGAAGTTGCAACCGAAATTATACTGCCATCACGTATCCCGAAAAACACCCATAAAAATCCCTAAACACAATTCATATTTTTTTTCATGAACAACGTAGGAACTGTTTTTACGCCAAACTATTTTTGAATACCATGATTAGAACGTTCTTCAAAAGGATTTATGTTTTTTGCAACACGACTTTGTGCACTTCAAAATTTTCCCAGAAAATAGTACACTGCACCTACAAATTTAAAATGGACAGTTTGATCGAGATAGACCCACAGAAAAACACATAAATTACGATTCATCTAGCTGTCTATCATTTTATTTTGTTTATAAAAAGAATTTTAATAAGGTTTTAAGTCATGAATACCAGTGCCACAGGTCAAAGTTTATTGCGGTTTACAGGTAGCTTATAATTTAAACAATGGTTTTATCAAAGGGGTTTGACGTTACATGGGATACCACATGTGGGCTTTAATATTACAGTAGGGGGCGAAGGTTTCAGACTATACACATTCTTGTCTACTGCCTACAATACTAATGGATAATCATAGAGTAGTAAATCATAGAGGATAGCCATAGTGTTAATTTCACACTAGGGACCGCTGATTATTCTTTCGCGATTTTGATGCTAATCCCATACAAAAACTGGTTCAGTTCAGTGGTTGGATCCATAGAGATTGTTTCCACCTTCCTTCATCTAACATCTCCTCCTTGATTCTGTTCTCCTAGTACTTTCTGTTCAAATTCTAAATTGAGTTCTGTCGTAACATACCTTAAGAGTGCCAGAGAGAGACAAAAAATAGCAACATCAACAAGAGGATTCCTTGTAACTTGAAGAGTTGACTGTACCGTAGAAAAAACAGTTGTTTAACGAAACGGGAATCAATGTATGAAGATTAAAATAGTTACGAAAAGGGACTATTTTCACTTGTTTTGCACGTCTTTTGTATAGTAGGTGAAACGGGAAAGTTACCAAACGGAATGTACCCGTTTTATCGCAGGACAATCGCGATTCTGTTTTGTTTAAGTCGTGTCGTTGGCTTTATATGGGGGCAGTGTAGTAGCAGTAAAGTCGCGAACCGCAGCATGACTCCATATCCTCTCGACCAACCAACTATCGAGTGTGTGGAGTGTCACCTTTATTGTTATTTGTAAATGTCTACGAACTGTACCTGTTTAGTCTGGTTATCTTTTATGTTAGTCTGACCGATCGAGTCTATCTTTTGACTCAGTCCACATTCTAACAATACTGTAGATCTGGATAGCCTAAAGTCGATCACTTAAATCGATGCTTCTACACTCTGCTGTTATAGTTTGTAACTGCAATGTTCAAACGAAGCCGTCGATGTATGTTACCCACTGGGACTCGAACTGATTACTCGCCGTCTGCGGGCAACGATCTGAGCCAATAGTGATACAGCACAATACTGCTTATAATTTCAAGGGGTTTGAATTGTTGCGAACAATAAGGTATTATACTCCCAAGTTTTAGGGGATCGATGAACAGAGTATTCAATTTTTTAAAGATTTTATTTGTTCTATACAGACTAATATTTTAGGAGGAGCTCGTGGAAAAATAATAACAGCCGCTCGGGTCGATCTTTAGGTTGAGCCGTGCGTGCCTAGGTTGGTCTGTGGATGGGTGACCACCCATTACATACCGAGTTTCCTCCGTGCCTCGGAAAGCAGGTTAAGCCGTTGGTCCCGGCTGTCATTTGCACATCTTTGACAGTCGTTACAAGTAGTCAGTGACCCAAAAAGTCTGACAACCAGTCTTACCAAGAGGTATCGTATTACCCAGTATTAACTGTGTTGTGGAGGTCAGATAGGCAGTTGCTCCATGTAAAATACTGGTATTCAGCTGCATCCGGTTAGACTGGAAGTCGACCCCAACATAATTGGGAAAAGGCTAGGCAGATGGATGGACACTAATATGTTAAATGAAATGCATGTTTGGTAGTTATTGACGTAGGCTGAAATAATTTGGACTAGTAAGTAGGTAGAATATAAACCTTGAAATATTTAAGATACACAACTCGTAAAAGCATATTAATCGCATGGAGCACGCGGGCGAAGTCGTGGGCGAAACATAGTAGTTTCAGAGAAAACTAAAATTTGTAACGAATAAGATTATTCATTTACCCATATCCATTACATTTATTTTTAGCAATAATTAATGAATATTGGTCTTTGCAGTTTTCAATTTCTGGAAACCGTTAAATATTTCGCGGAAAGCATGTTTTAGAAATACATAAAATTCATGTTCACGTTGAAAATCAAATATTGTTTGATTGTGACAGGCTGTCATTGGACTAATATGTATTGGCTTGAGTTGTGGAACTATCTGGTGCTATTAGTATGTTGTTAGCTAAAGAGATTACTGTAGACATTGTAGACAACAAGACAACAAAAACACTCTTAACGAAGCCGAAAGGCACTAGCACTCCCCGTCATTGCGATCATTTTTTTTTCTAGACCATACCTGGGAACCTTCTAGTTACGGAGGTATTGAGGGTCAAAGTTCCAACGTTTTCACAAGTTTTTTTTTTAAATACATTTTTTTTATAAGATTTATACTTTTAAGACCTCGACGACCCCCTTACTATTCAATCCATCCAACAGCACAATGTTTTGAGTGCGTTACATTGAGTCCTACCGTAAAACGTGATTTTTCAGACCAAAAATAAAAGTCGTTTGCCAGCACTATTTTTTGCGTAAAGTTACTTAGTTTGGTATACATAATGCTTGGTTGACGGCTTCGTGAAGACTCTGTTTACACCCTGTATAAAATTGTGAATGTGCTTGAAGTGATTCTTTGACATTAGTCAGAGATTCTAGAGTATGTGATGTGTATAAGGTTGATACAGTTACAAGGTAACTTCTCACCCATCTACAGACCAAACTAGGCAAGCGCGGCTTCACCTGAAGATCGACCCGTGCGGCTAAGGTATGGTTAGAAATTAAGCACCCATTTGAAGGGACCGCCGAAAAGGACTTAACAGTAGTGATCTCAGGCCTCGTGAAACGAATGATGCTCGATCGCGATTTGCATGCGAAAGGTATAATAATAATCTTAAAATTTAACTAGGTGAGATAACTGAACGGAGCTTTATCTTAATTGCAAGACTTTTAACAACTTTCGGGATGAGATTTTTTGTGATTTCTAAATTAATAGGTTTTTTTTGACCGGCTTTTATTTTTGATCCTTAAGAGTGTGTTGGGCTTTTGTTGATGTGACTACGGATATATACATATTTTGGGGTACACAATTTGTGGTGTTTGTCGCAGTGGCTATAATCGAGATTTTTCCTATTTGTCGCTAATGGTGACAAAGCCGGTGGTGACGACTGGGAATAGACAGATACAGATGGTGCCGATTGTACAAAAAAGTAAGTTTGGCATATACTGACACAGTATGGGCCGTAGAAGGAATATAAAATAGGACGAAGCGGGAATAAAATAATTAAAACAATATTTTGGGATGAAGGAAGCATATTGTTTGGGACGAACCAGGATTTTGTTATGTGGGATAAAACTCAGTGGGCCAAAGGAATAAGAATAAATCACCATAGTCACACTGGTGTGGCAATTTGGTGTGACTATGGATCGGTTGGGCTTCTTTTAACCTTTTTGAAACGTTGTTTTAAATGGAGGGTATGTGATTTCGTTGTAATGTTTGCTTACCATTGTATTGTTAAGAATTAATGTTTGAGTAGATAGAAAATCAATTAATTTGTGAAATCTAAGCCGAGAAATAATAGTGTTGAATTATAGCCATTGTAGGCAAGTGAAAATACAATATTTTAGACGTTGTTGAATAAACATTAAGTTTATAGCAACAAACTCACACTTTCACACCGCCTTTCAAGCCGAACGCTGATTTAGCTAAAATTTAATAACAAAAACGCGAGCCTCCCAGCGACAATAACAAAGTAATTTTTCATCCGCACATAAAAAAAATGGTTTCAAAACACCGTCACTATGAAACGAAGACTCAGTGGAACATTGTCACGTACAACAAAAGAAAATTCTGTGACGTCAAGTACCACCAGTTTAAAACGATAAAAAATAATGCAAATTCACTCCTGTGCCTCTTTCGTGATATAACGTCGGATCGTAACTAAGATAACGGAGTTTTTCCGTTAAATCGCGCCTCTTCAGTACTTAACGACAGTGTCCTTCGTTAAGCAGAAGTGATTCAGGTACTCGTTTGTGTTTGAGTGCTCTTTTTCATTTGTGTAAAGTATTTTTAGAGAAATTTTTACAATGAGTTTTTGTATTGTTGTTGTTAAGTTTAAGGTGTATCGCGTGGGGTGAGATGGTTAATGATGGTGTTTCTTATGAGGGGTAATATAATTATACTTTATTACAGATATCCAACAGCGAAGGCTAGCTGCGAAAAATTCCGTGCGTCATCGACATATCTCTCTCGACAAACTTTTTATATATGACTAATTGAATATTGAAAAGTAGTATAAAAATACATTTTATTAGGATAAACAAACTATATACATTAATAATTAAAAACTATTAAACTAAAATAAATAAACTAACAACAAACTATAAAAGGGCATCGAAAAACTCCTCCTCAACGCTGTCAGCTGGTAATGTGCCCAAGAGACTGGCGGCGTTACCACGTTGTATGGCAACACTTAGCCTCTGGCCAAGGTAAAAGCCAGCCCTTGGGTCACGGGAAGAGTAAACTAGGCGTTTCGAAATTTCATTAAATAGAAAAAAAGTAGTTAATTAACTATCTAAATAATTAATGTAACCGCACTGAATGTATGATGTCTTAGTATCATACAGCAACATCTCCCAAAACTAACATGAATATCCATTGATATTGAAATCCAAGAACATATAATGCCTAAAGTGCTTCTAATATTAGTAGAGCAATACAAACTGAACAATGGTGCGTATTTACTTCTAATATTGATACCATTAATCTTAGATAAATATCGCCGGCGTCTCCGGTATATACCGGTATATACGGAGTAAGTCAGAGGCGAATATTGAGAACAATTTCATTTAGTGTTGCGAGATAGTTTGAAACGTAATTTATATGGTTTGAGGTAGATTGGACGAAGTGATTAATTTGAAAGATGGACATTATTAGGATTTAAAACTAGTGTTCTCCTATGTAAATAAAAGTTTTTTAGTACTTAGAGAGTGAAAAAAACAAGCTACGTTATTTTACTTAAAACTTTTAGTTTAACAGTAGCTACTTATACGGTAGCTTTTAATAAAGTTAGGAAAAGTTTCAGTGATGTTTTCCGGAAAAAATATATTGGAGCTTTATGTAAAAATGTTTAAGTAAACTAGCATTAAAGCGAGAAGCCATCTAGCCTTAATGTTCAACTCACCAGCGTCACTAATTAAATTAGAAAATCTAATAAAACTTTTGGGTACTTCTGTTAACGCCCAGCGTTTCTCTTAATACCAGCTTTTATATCACCTGAGTCGAAAGATGTTGAAGATAAGAAGAATCCAATCTAATCATCTTGGAACTTTTGACGAGAAAAACTGGGACATAAAAAAGTGTCGTAAAATCGACTGGGAAGCATCCGCAACGGGCAACGCCGGGAAATGATTTACTTATACACGGGAAATGAGAAATTTTACAAAGAAAAAATTATTAAGATTCGTCTATACAGAGCGTTATTTAGACGGATCTTGGCCCTGTTAATCTTTGAGTCAAAGCCGTCATTATTTCCAAAGATGTGAATATTTCAAGTAAATTGGGGAAAAGTTACAAGAAGGTTCTTTAAAGGCTGTTTTAATAAGATATTAGACAGGACAGCGTTTTAGATTAATCTCCGGAGTTTATGAAATTCCTGGTATTTGTGGCTACACAAAATATTGGTTGATGAATATAAAATTGCCGGAATTCTTAAATCAGTTCCTGACTTTTGGTTCCACCAGAAGATATTTCCTTAAACATAATTTTCTTACAAAAGAAAAAGCCACCCCATTCCTGAACCATCCCGACCATAAGACTTCCCTACACACATACATACACACGTACCTACATATCTGCTTTTATTAAAGCATAGACGTATATGAAAAGGTTTCCGCAAGGATCAGGTGGAATCGTTCTAATTACCTGTGTACAGGATAATGTTTGTAATATCGCAGGGAACGCGTACAAATTTCCTGTTTACCCTGCCAAATGAAAAGGGTATTTAATTTCTGTATAAATCGTAGACTACGGGTGTCCTCCGAGAATAATTGCTTTAGAAATAAAAGTGTTCTTTTTCATAGTTTTTTGTTTGTTTTATAAGGTACTGTTTCTTTTGGTTGTTATTGTTCTGCTAAGAAGGAGGTTTTATAGTGTCTACAAACCTTAAATAACTGTTTCTGTTATTTAGAATTTTTGCATTAAGTAGTAGAGTGTAAAATGTTTCTGTTTATTTATTTATCACTTTTACGACAAAGTGCAGAGGCGGCATAATGCCATAGGTATTTTCTACCAGTCAACCTTTGGATGATGCAGAGATAAGCAGTGGTAGGTGTACATCTGAAGATAATTGATGATCTATGACAATAAATAATTCTGTTTCTATTTGGCTATGTACATTCTGCGCATTTAGTAAGTTATTTATAGTACAACATTCCTAGACTACATTATAGACTGAAACAGTACGTAGATGGGTGCATACCCGCTGACCCCACCAGTGGGGCCACTGGTGGTGGGGTCAGCGGGAATATGTGACTTTAAATAATAACACTATCACAAGACTGCAAAATTGTATGAAACCTGGCTTACGTGGCTAAAAACATCATCAAACCAAACAGAAAAAAGAGCGAAACAGAATCAAGCACTACCAAGGATGATATGGCATCTGAATTCTCTAGGGACCCCATTTTCACAGCCAAATTTCATACAACTGGAGTGTCACAGTCACCTAGATATCTACAACACGATTAAGTAAACAACTTGGTACAACGCTCGCAACGTTGAGCACACAACATGGCTGTTCGTTGCACATTTTAACACGACACATTGCCTTCGGACGTGGCTCCTACAACGGATATAGAACTCGCTTGCTACTGAATAAGGAGTGAATTTCGGTTATATATTCGGTGTGAGAACATAGATCATTGTAATTATAATTGGAAGATTTGCGGTGATTTTTATTGATTTTAAGGGCTTAGTTTGTGGGCTGCGGGCTGTTCGAAAGAGATACCGCGGCCCTGGAACACAAAGGGCAAGGAAGGAACATGGATGGGTTTTAGTCAGTACAAGTCTGACACTCCCTTCCGCTCTGCCCAGAAGAAGTCATTTGATGATTTCCCATCCGTAAAAAAAAAGGTCTTAGTTTGTTAAAAAGGAATGAGCTATAATGTCAAGTTTTAGTGGGCGGAAAAACCGGCCAAATGCGAATCGGACTCGCACATGAAGGGTTCCGTACGAACGTAGTACCCGCCCCCTTTAATTTTTAATTTACTTTATTTTTATTATTTGTTGTTACAGCGGCAACAGAAATACACATTCTGTGAAAATGACATTTGCCTACCTACTTACGGATCGTGAAATACAGCCCCCTGACAGGCAGATGGACGGACTAACGAATGGACAGCGGAACCCTAAAAAGCAGGTGTGTGTGTGATATAATGCTGTACAAAATAAGCATATATTAGCTTAGGGTTATAACTTCAACTGTTCTAGCAACACATTTCACAAAACAGTTTATGAATAAACGCTCACACGTATTCGTCAACGACAACTATGTAAACTAGCTAACCTAGTTTGATCGAGACACACAGAAACACAGTGCCGCTAAATGGAAAACAGCAAACACAGGGTAGAACTCAGCAGGAATCCTTCCAACTGCGCGCTCATTACACTATAACCGGCAAATTACGTACGTTCGAAGCGATTGTTTACCAGCAAGTTAGTGATTTTCAACCTAAAGTTCCGTGTTTAGCGTGTGAAGTTCTCACTGGTTTTCAACTTGGGCTGGTGTCTGATAATTCACCTAAAGAGGATGTATTTTAATGAAAGAGGTTCGCTTTCAGCGGCTGTTTTATTGTGCTGAAGCGCTTTATGCTGTATTGTAAAATAATAATAGAATTTTAATTAACTGTAATAACCTACAGAGGTGACCTTACAAGTATGCTAGTTAAGTTAGCCTTGAATTTTATTTTTGGTTTAAAGTGACTTTGTCGGGCAAAATTAAAAATGTACTTTTAACTTTAGTTTTTAATTGTAAACCTTATTGATAAGACAAATACCAACGAAAATACAATTGAATAAATGCTGCTGTTTTAAACGTTTAAAGTTATATTTCGAAATTAAATGTTATGCAAAATATTATTTAGTTTTAATTTCGTGAAAAAGACCCGCCGACCAGCCAGGCCATAGCCTGGATGTTTTTCGCGGAATTAAAACTAAATATTTTGCATAAAATTTAGGGTCTGTTTCACTACCTGCGATTAAGTTCCCATTAACTTACTTCACGGATAATTTCATACAAATTCTGTTCCATTTTTGAATTTATTCGGTAAGTAGTGGCTATTCGGACATCGTTACATATGTCCTTAATGTCATGGATATCCGCAAAGTAACCCGGATTCCGGATTCCGGATTCCGTAGTTTATCTTATATTTCGAAATCAAACCGAAAATGTAATAAACGTAAGTACCTACATTATAATTATGTATAGAAAGGGCATCCGATGCTTCACTCAACTTAAAAGAATGTTATTATGAAAGCGATTATATCAAAAGAATGAAGACTGATGAAACCGCCATTGACCTATCACGGAAATATAATTATATACCAGAATAAATATAGTATATTATTTGTAATACATACCTTGTGATACTCTCTGACAGGTAAGTCAATATATTGAGTAGGTTAAGGTTCTTACTCTTCGTTATACCAGGTGTTCTTTAGGGTTCCGTACCGAAAGGGTAAAAACGGGACCCAATTACTAAGACTGCGCTGTCCGTCTGTCTGTCTGGCACGGTTCATGAGATTACAGCCTGGTGACAGACAGCCAGAAATGTGTTTTTTTCAGTTTATGGTACGGAACCCTTTGTGCGCGAGTCCGATTTGCACTTGGCCAATTTTTTTCATATCCCATAACTCTAGGTTATGAATGAAAGCATATCAAAGAATCAAGTGGCAATTGAATTATTTTTCAATTATATATTTTTTTGTTTTAAATTTTCTTACAAAATAATAAAAGACTGTAGGATTTAAATTGGTGGTTTAGGCAGGTTTTTTAGCGCATGCGAATATAATTTTACATTATAAAGAGTGTTTGTACTCCAACCCTAATGTTATAAATTCGCAAGTTTGTAAGGATGGATGTATGGATGTTTGTTATTCTTCTCTTCACGCAAAAACGACTGAAAGGATGGAATAAACATATAGGATACTTTTTATCCCGATTGTACGATCCCCTGGGACAGTGCCTAACACCACGCGGGCGAAGCCGCTGGCATAAGCTAGTAAACTATAAGTCCAGTAAGCCACTGCTTAAGACATGCATGAATTATAAGCAAAAATAAAAATAGCTACACAAAGTTTCGCCATACTTGAAAATATCAATCATTCTGGCATAATTACTGGTACTCAAAGTTTCAGATGCATATGAAACATACAAAAGTGAATTTTAACGCTTTGGTAATAAGACTGCGAATGTGTGTGCAGTAAAGTTTGTTGAAAGTAGCCGCTACGGTAAAGTTGTGTGGAAAACGGAAAAGTGGAAGTTTTTGCTAAAGAAGGCTGGCCAGTTGTAGGGATGAATAAATTAGTACATACTGGTGGCTAGCGTAGATGTTTAAATAAATATTCACTGCAGTATTGTGGACGATAACGCGTTTTAAAGGGTGTAAAAAGACTCTTAACGAAGCCGAAAAGCACTTCTTCCCGTCATTGCGATCATTTTTTTTGTTCTAGCTTGATCATACCTCGGAACCTTCTGGTTACGGAGATATTGGTGGTCAAAGTTCCAATTTTTTCACAAGTTTTTTTTTTTTTTTAAATACATTTTTTTTTTTACTTAAGACACTTTTCCGACCCCCGTACTATTCAATCCATCCAACAACATAATGTTTTGAATGCGTTACATTGAGTCCTACTGCGGTAGGACTAATGTAACGCAAAATATGATCTTTCACCCCAAAAAAAAAAAAAAAATTGAAATTCACTATCCAGATTCACTCGTACCTATGTAAAAATTGACAAGCTTTTTGTTTAGTATACTTAGTAGAAAAATAGAAACAATAAAGCTCTCCACTGACCACCAGTTATTTAAGTATTATCAACAAAACAATATTTCTCCCCCAATAGCAGGAAACGTGTAAATTCGTTGATTTATGCGACGAATAGCAACTCTATATTTGGTAGTGAACTGTGCGATTATTTATCTGTCTCCCCTACCATCGGTTCTCGATTATACACCGACAAACGTATTAATGCGCGCGGCGAATTAAGGAACTAACGTAAAATGTATTGAATTTGACAGGACTTTGACATGTTCCTTGACGAGCAGCGCCCCCACTAGATGTTTGTCTATCAAAGCGATCGAAAATGATGACGTTGACGGATGAGTTGTAATCTTATCGGAACTAACGTGTTTTGTTGACGTTAAACGAAAGCTTTGTTTGCGGGTAGTAAACGTAGGTAATATCTTTTGTGTGAATACAATTATGGTACTGTGTAAACTGTGGTTTTATACATAGTTATGTGAAAGGTTATCTTATGTAAGGTTATCTTGTGCTACGGAAAATACATGCACATGGAATAGTTTCTATTCCTTGGTCCTGTATGGTATATGCCTGAAACTTAGTCAACCGGTACAAAGTCAGATGGTGGTCACATCCTCTCTGAAACACAGATTTTCAGTCTATTTCCTTGGCCTAAAAGCTAATCCTAACTGCAACCGTAACATCGTCTGTGTAGACTGTTTGCAGCTTTATACGAAAATCCTACACAGACGATGAAGTAGTAAACAAAATCATACGCAAATCACAAAACAATTTAATGGAACCATTCCACCATCTTGTGAAACAAAAAAGCGCCGTCTATATCGTATTATTTCAATTCTTTCGCAACTTTATCCTCGTCACATTTGTTCGGGAACAGTTCAATGGAACAAATGGTTATGACAGGTGGGCTACCGTGTAAAAGTGACTGATCTGCTCAATACAGCGTCCACGGACTGGAAAAAATATTGATAGCTATTACGTCAGGCCTTTTGTGTGCGAATTTTTCCGCCATTTTTTTTTTCAAATCTTTTTTAGAGTTGTGAATTGTGGCCGTAATGTGAGGAACAATAAGGGTTGTTTTGTTCTACTTACGTTCGTGGTCTGGTCGTTCGAATGTGGACCTCAGCATTCCTGGAACAAATAGAGTACGATTATTAGTGGCGATATAGTTTGTATGAATACGTTTTCAAAGCATTATAAATTTATAAAGTACAATTATTTTTGTCACAAACACGTTTCTCCCTCCTTAAACATAAAAAAAAACACTATGTTCATCAGACATTGAATTGAAGGGCTGAAACATGAACGGAAAATCCGATACCGAACTACCGCACAAACCTGTTTAATAAAAACAGTCGTTTAAGTACCGACCTTCTATAAAATATTCATTCATCAATATGGCTTCTATTTATCCATTCATCATTTTACATTCACACAACTATGGTACAGCCACTGACAAAAGCGCCAGCCAATTAGTTTGTTTAACGTTGTGTGCCGAAAGCGCGCGTTGTCATGGCAACCGGTTTATGGTGGGCACGTGTTAATTGCCCGGCCTCTGTCTGAGCGACTAACATTTTGTACCATTTAGCACCTCCCAGCCACGTTCATATACGTACAATCGACAATAGATGATATTAATTCCAAACATTTTAGACTCGCATTTCTAGATAATTTATCGCTTTTTACTTAAAGTCTGTGAGCTCGTTTTTGTGTCTTTTATTCTTTGAATACACTTTTACCTTGCAAAATTTACAGCGTTTTTAAATAAATTGACGTACCTACCCGCTGTAAAGCGATGCGTCGCGTCGGATGAAACGATTTAACTTTGATTGTGTTTTAAATTTAAATTCGTTCATTACACGTCTATTATTACGATTTTAGTTCGTGAGCAGTAATTGCTTTAATTATTTCGCGGTTGAATAAATAATGTAGTAATTAGATTGTACGCGACTGTACCTAGTGTTGTTCTCATGGTGCATTGGATCCGTTGTTAAAAGTTTGTGCAAACTTATCATAGATAGGAATGAAACAAAACGGTTTGTGGTGCTTCTGAAATAGTTGGAATAAATCACTCTTATTGATTTAGTGGCTGGATGTGTTGCATCAATTTGTTATTGCATAATTTATTGCGGTTAGTTACACAATAATAAAACGAATGCAAATCGGAGTTAAGTATGTACAAACGAAATGTAGTGTATTTTTAGGGTTGTGTACTCGAAGGGTAACCAACGGAACCCTGTTACTAAGCCTCCGCCGTGCAACTGTCAGTCTGTCAGTGGGTCGTATCTCATGATTCGTAATAGGTAGACAGTTGAAATTTTCACAGAATGTGTATTTCTGTTGCCACTATAACAACAAATACTAAAAATAACATTGAAAATTAAAGGTGGTCCCGCCTTCAATTTTTAATTTATTATTTATCCTACAACGATGGTACGGATCCCTTCATGCGCGAGTCCGACTCGCACTTGGCCGGTTTTTATTTATTATAATGCCAACCTTTGCTATATTATTATTAATTGAATTGAATAAATAACCTGTGCTGTGATAACCAATATTTTGACAAGTAAGGTAGTCCGACCGCAGGAGACGCCCCGGGCGTCGGGGGTCACGTGGTGACTTCCGGCCACCGTAGACGCGGACCTGTGGACGGTGAGTAATGGGCTAGCTCGCCGTCCGTCCGTCTTTTGACGACAGGCCGTGTAGACGGCGTGTTCGTGATCCACGCGCGCCTCAAAGAGATGTCAGTAAACAGGTAGGGGCCCGCAAGGGCCGATGCCTGCCAGGGCTGCGGGACTGTTCGAAAGAGATACCGCGGCCCTGGAACACAAAGGAAGGAAGGGAAATGGTTGGGTTTTAGTCAGTACAAGTCTGACACTCCCTTCCGCTCTGCCCGGAGCGGGAGAAGTCATTTGATGATTTCCCATCCGTAAAAAAAAAGGTAGGTAGTCCGACAATAATATTACCCGTTCACTGTTTTTACATTATTTTTAGAGCCATAATGATAAAAGTTAATAAAAAGACTGCACAAATTAATGAATAAATTATTTACATAAAACGTACATAAAATAAAACAACATTTCATTCCAATTAGAGTGAATACAAAATCGAACAGTTTTGTAGCTCGTTAGTAGAATCAATTTTGTGTTTTATAAAAGCTATCATTTGTGTGTCACTGTGATTACAATCAATTCTTACATTTCTATGTTTAAGTTAAATAAAACACGCGTGCGTACGAAGTGGCAACGTTTTCTTTGTTTCAATAAATATTTAGTTGTACGTCAAGAGCATTATTTTTGGTATAGTCGGACATAATTATGTTTACTCATTTTGAAAGTTTATTTTTGTTTTATTATGTTTGTGTAGCAAGTTTACACAGATTAACATTAATCATCCGTAATTGTTTATATTCTTTTTTCACTGCATTTATTTTAATATCCTGATAAGTATAAATTGGGTGGTGTTAATATTTTTATGATTTTAGACATAAAAATAATCCTAGCAACAAAAAAAAAAAACAAATTAATGATAGTGTTTTTGTGAATTTAAGAAGGCTACCAATCTACCGAATGTTTGATGCTGCCAAAATAAAGTGGTTTACAAAAAGAAAAATGTTTTTTTTTCATGTAACAACATAAAAACCTCGAAGGCACTTGTGTTCGTCGATTCCATATACCTACAAACGTGTTAAAATAACTTATATGCCAGAAACAGATGTGGGGTGCGTAGTGTTTATTATT
The DNA here is from genome assembly GCA_950005105.1 of Lycophotia porphyrea. NCBI lineage: Eukaryota > Metazoa > Arthropoda > Insecta > Lepidoptera > Noctuidae > Lycophotia > Lycophotia porphyrea. The sequence goes on from OX465392.1 coordinate 4,059,738, forward strand.
TCATTGTGTACGCCCGATCTACTCGCGTCATTTCGATATAGGGGGTGAGTGAAAATTCTTTTCAAAACCGTATTATTATGAAAACAATTTAAGTTTTCGTCAGTTTTCGATGCATCACCACGTCCCGTGTGAATTGTAAACACGTGGTTCAGAATATCAAAATATAAGAAGCCACTTTGACGGTTTTATTTTACGAAATGCAAATTTATTTTTTGGAATAAACATTTTCTTTTCGAGTGTCCATTTTTGTTTAAGTGGTTTATATTTTTAAGTTTTGTTATTTGGGTAGTATGGAATATGTGGGCTTTGGGACTGGGAGTCGTATTTATTTTATTGAGTTCAATAACGTATGCACACGACAACCAATCAAGCTATGATAACCAAATTAAGCTGATCATTCATTGTAGGGGAAGCTTATACAAAGCGAGGTCATGTTATACTGGAAATGTATAGCTTCATGTCTCACCGTGTGTACGTTATGGTTGATTTCAAGATTTAATAGATACCTACCGGAAAGTATACTAGTGCAATTATCTTCCCTAAAACGGCTAGAATAAAGGTCTTATGCTGGTATTATTTGTATTTGCGTAAATTTTATAATCACATTTTCATTTCAACACAATTTCACAGAGCCTTTGTTTTTAAAACAAATGCGAAATAATAAAAGTATGATGCACTCCATTTTCTTTTATTCCCATTTCGCAAAAAATGAAGGCAGGTTAAAGTGCATACTCAAAGTGGGCTCTAAAAATATTCGGTAATAAACACTCCCCTGTTTGGGGTGTGAATGTCTGTTTGCTAATAATCTTTATCCCTCTGTTTTTGTTTCAAAGAAGTTTCGTTACTTCGTGTAGAGAACATTAGAGAGATAGATACTTAGAGAGATGGCATACATGCATTGTCTGTCCGTCTTTTATTGTATAGTCCGCGGTCTAAACGACCAATTCACGATTACGACCATGAAGCGCCACAAAGCGCAAATAAATCAAACAGTTTATTGAATAGTAACATCAAAACAATCCGTTGAAAGTTAACCCTCAAATGCGAGCGTGACCGCCGGACCGATCACGACACCAATAAATAACTATTGCGACAAAAACTGACGACAAAAGCGCGCGTCGTGAGTCACCAGTCGTGATCCGTCGCACGTGTCCTGACAGATCGGAAGCCGATCGGTACGATAAGATCACGATTCTCTAAAAATAGGACTTTCAGTATACGCCCGGTTTAGTTAATTGGTCATTTTTACTTTTTAATTATAACGATTCGTGACGTTTTAGCGGACGAGGGTTGAATTTCGATTCTTTTAATGAAGCTTATTTTACTTTTGAGTAATTAATTCACACAGAGAAATTATTCGTGTTTCATTTCTTTTACGATTAGGGAATTAGCGAGTTTTTTTTTCATTAAACTTGATGGCGTTTGTGTAAACAATCTTTTATTAAATTTATTTTTATCATAACATAAAACACGAGTTTAATTAACAGACTGTGTAAACAGTATTCTTCAATCGGCTACCTATTATAAATGTAATGACGCAGCATCATTAATTTCACAACCACATAAATCGCGGGTGTATAAATCACGGGAGGTCAATGAAACTGTAAAATTTACGTATCATTATAATGGTCTGTGGTGCATTGATAAAATGTCAAAGTTCATCTGTACACGGCTATTCCTGGCTCGCGCTGATTGGCAGTAAGAATTCCTGGTGAGTGTTATTGGCACTTTGAAATGCAGGAAATAATGTCAATTTAACATATAGGAATACGATAAGGGTACTGTTGCCTTTCCATGTTTTATTAATAGAATATTCTGATTTTGATATAATAATGGATGTAGTGATATTTCTACTTCAAATTAAAACAACATAACATCACGCTAGTTATCCCCGAAGGGTTAAGCAGAGGTGTACCTAATAGTACATCCACATTTCGCCAGTTATGTTTAAGCCTCATGTAATAGGGGGTGAGCCTATTGCTATCAACCGGGCACAAATCCAGACTCCGTAGTCTCCGTACTGAGACGTTACTGCTGGAAAAACCCAATAACAGTTTGCCCGACGTCAGGAATCGAACCCAGAACCACATTCTCTGTAGTCGCGATTGCGACCACTAGACCAACGAGGAAGTCAAATGAAGACAAGTCTGGTTTTTTAATTCTTTCTAACCTACTCGTATAAGGTACAAAAATTTCGCAACACAGCGGTCGTAAACAATCTGTTAAGTACGATTCAAGTCATGACCTCTGTCCAAAAATCACTTGCATGATCGAACGATACGCCCAAATTCGCTGTAAATTGTTAATAAAACATCTCAAAAACGTTGCGAAAACAAATTATACTCCCAATGAATGTAATATGGGAGTCGTCTCAATTATCAAGTTGGGTTTACAACCTTCTGTTTAAGGAGTTATCGTTCCTATCTCTCTCATTGCGATGCTATAAAGTATATGTGGTGGCCGGCCACACCCAAGTTGGGCGACTTTCTGAACAGCGCGGCACACAAATATAAACTTGGGTACTTTTTACTTAAATATTTTGTTTTAAAACCTTTGCAAAATGAGGCCGTAAAAATTACAAAAATATGGGCAGTAAATATATAGATCTAAATACAGTAATACTTTCGAAGATAACTATTGACTGACACATACGGAAATGGCTCTCTCTCACATAGCTGAATATCATTATTGTACATATTCTAACGTCGTACTATTAGATCAACAAGTAGATATATGTCTCAACGTCACTCCCTCTATGATTTATGGTCGCCGCGGACTAACTGACAAGACGACATCACTTTTTTGCCGTATGAAGTTTCCTTACGAAGAGTTCAGTAGGTCTAAGCCGAAAAGGATATTACTTTGCTGGATAGTGATCTTGGCCGCGACACTTGAGAGCGTTTATGGTTGTAATAACAGATATCGCGTTGATTCGATTCGATATGGACTGCTCGGGTACTATCGATAGCTTGATTGCTACGAACATTTACTTAGAAGTGGCTCGTGAAACGTTAATGGTGGCTTTTATAACACTGTTGGCGATAAGAAAGGTGCACATTTGAGTCAATCTCAAAGACGTAAATAGTAGAAACAGATAAAGAAAAAAGCAGCGTTAAAACAATTTAGTCAACAACGAGCTCTGAAACTGGTACTAAACATTCTTTTTTTGTCACCAAATACGGATGCTGCACCCGACAGTGAGCGCTGTAAATTAATTTCCAAGTTCTACCACAATTGTATCGCGTTACAAGCGCAGAATGCAACTCTCAGTGCCATATATGGGTACGCGGGGCCGGCTGCCATACCGGGCTGGACATAAATGGCCAGCCGTTACCAAACGCGGTGGCTCGGGACAGCCCGCAGCGAACGGGTTAAGTGACACACACTCGATTTTGAAATACGTATAAGAAAGCTTCGTGTTAAATGATAATTAAAAGTACTCGTAACGGGTCTGTTTGACCGCACATCTTGTTCATAGGGCTGCTAACAAGGTCTTTATTAATGGTAATTTATTTTAACGTTCAGTGGCGATTATTGATTTTTGAGTGTACTTAATTGACTCGTACTGTAGTTATTTAATGAGTTTAATATTATTTTCAGAAAGGCTTAAAAAATCACTTTGCATTAACCAGTTTAAGGGCAAATAAATTGCTTCGCGTTTTAAGTTCAACTTCATCTACGAAATTGAAATTCCTTTTATTTCGCACCTTCCCCTTAAAATTTTGAACAAAATTATCATAATAAAAAACAGAAGGTAGGTGAAATAATCCATTAGCTATATTCCAGATTTTTTTCTTTTTTTTTTCATTAGAATTCATAAGAGACTTAGTTAACAAAGGACGGAGTTAGATTGGAAAAATTTATAACTTGCAAGATTTGCGCTACTCAAGTGGCGCGGTATTTGCATTTTAATTGTAGCTAGGTGCAGGGCGCTTCTGCGAGCGAGGAGCGATAAGCGACTTTGTATAGTCTTGCGAAATCAAATATAAAATGTTGAATTACTAAAAAAGGAAACCTAACAAATCAATAAGAAACACAATCAAGATGTACATAACTTACAGTACTGGAACTAGAAATAGAATTATGAAATATCTTGCTATAAAACACTCATCTCAAATAAATAGCCTTCATATTATTCCTATTAAAAGAGCTTTAATAAAGCTATAAATTATAAAATTTCTCTTAAAGAAAACAAACCCATACAGAAAAATAAAACTTAAGAATCGTTATCAATATAATTGTCAGGAAAATATGGTTTTTCTGCGAAGTTTTAAAGAAAAGAGGTCTTGTCGCTATCATTGAGAGCTCAGGTTCTATAAAACAGCAAGTAATCTTCGACTATTCATTATAATACTTTCTGAATTCATGCATATTTCCATCACTACTGGGAATATGCTCTGCTTTTATTAATTAAGTTCGCGCTTGTTCGGATCGATTTTTATTCAGAAATCTCAGTGACAGAAAATCGCAGCGAATCGCAGATAGGGAAATATTTCCCCGTCTGCAAAGATATTTAAAATAGTAAAAAGGAGATATCGAAAGAAATCATCACCATAACATTACACCGGTAATCTCCTATGGGTAAGGCACAGGTGTACCTAAAAGTACACCCGCATTGCGCCAGTATGTTTAAGTCACATGTAATAGGGGGCGAGCTTATTGCCAACAATTAGGCATCAATGCAGACTCCGTGGCTGCTATTGAGAAATTATTAATGAAAAACCCAATAGCATTTGTCCGACCTGAGTATCTAATTCAGGATATGATGCTCAGAAGTCTTGCGACTACTCGACCAACGAGGCAGTCTAGGAAAAATGTTATAATAAAATATTAATCATCAATCATTTTATTTTATCTCATGTCTCAATGACGCCATTTTCTTAGTAAAATTACCAGTTTGACATGTTATACTTTTGATAACACCAACCAGTTCGTTATTGTAAATAGGTTACCATGTTGTTCTCTTAGACCATCTACCGTAGGCATATTTATATGTATTTGCACGTCCATGAACTTTTGGCCAAGAAAAATGCCTGCTTTTCATACTGAATAAATAATTATTAGATTTTCCGAGGCAATTTCGGTAATCAACGTCAGCTTACTCTATAATCCTGCTTACTCAACTCCATTTTCATATACGCGTAAATATTTATATTTTACGCAAGCGTTCATACGCGTTTGACAAATGGGGAGACGTTCGATTCATAAACCGCCAAACTAACATATGGCCAGAAAAAACTGCAAAAAAAAAATACTAAATGGCTATATTTCACCATGTTACTGGCAACTTTGTTCTGCTTTCGGAACAATAACGTTAAAGTTGGACTTAAACGCTAGCTGTTTACAAAAGTGTACATTACTTTGCTTATGTATGTACATAGAAGTAAATAGAACGAAGCCAGCTACCAACCGTTAAGTGTGAGTCGAGTTGGCGAGTCATTTATCTCTGTCGGCGTCGCGATGTGGCCTCAGCTTTACATTAGGCTTGTTGATAGCCGTCGGGGTTAAGTGAAACGTCTATCTAGGAGGGTGTGAATTCGAGAAAAACATGTTGGTTACGTTGCTCTAAAGCGCAGATGTACAGTCACGAGAATACCTTTCCTTTTATGCAACATTTAAAAGCGATTTTCTCGTAAAAAAATTATAAGATTTTTTATCTATAAGTTGTATTTTACTGTATATTTACATTATTTACAAACTACAAATCTGTAATAGTAAAAAATATGTAAAAATTCTTCCACATCCCTGTCAACAGGAAAAATGCCCAGAAGGCTGGCAGCATTGCCACTTAGGATGGCAATTCTGTTTCTTTGGCCAAAAAATAGGCTCGCCCTCTGGTCACGTGAAGAGTCGACCAACCGCTTGGCGATTTCCCGTTTTTTCTTTAGAGTATGGTTTCGAATATACTATCTTTGTAAAACACACAAGTACTAATCAATAGAGCAGCGGTGGCCCAGTGGTAGCGACCCCGACTAACGAACAGTAAGTCGTGGGTTCGAACCCAGGCAGGCGCATTACTTTGTGTAATTTATTTCATCACCACTGCTCTCAAAAACGGTGAAGGAAAACATCGTGAGGAAACCGGCATATCCTAGAACCAAAAATTCGAAGACATGTGACATCTACCAATCCGCACTGGGCCCGCGTGGTGGATATAGCCCATTCCCTCTCATAGAGAGGAGGCCTGTGTCCCAGCAGTGGGAACATTAAAAAGGCTGATGATGATGACTAATCAATACTTTAGGAGAAATCACCATCGTTATTCGTTATCATTCCCCTGCTCTTGAACTAATCTATTTGCGATCGGCGCAGCATGCAGCTCCATACAGGAGGAAATGGTTATTGAACCTTACGTAAATGTAACGTATTTATGCTTGTGACTGTAAACCGGATGTTTTTGTATGACGAGCGGAATTGCTGGCGCTTGTGCTTATATCAGGGCAGAAATATCAACGGATCGATCCGATATTTTTGTGTAACATTGTATTGCGCTTAGTTGGAAGCATCACAGTGCATTGATTCTATCAAAATAAATTTTAGAAAATGTAGCCTAATGTTTTTAGTCTAAACTAAGTCTATTTTTGCCAAAGATTGGTTATGATAGGTGAAGCCAAAAGGCACTTGTTCTCCCCGTCATTGTGATCATTTTGTTGTTGTGGACCATACCTTCTAGTTACGGAGATATTGGACGTCAAATTTAAACATTTTCACAAGTAAAAAATTTTTATTATGAGTACCTCCATGACTCTTGTACTAATCGATGCATCATAAGCACAATGTTCCGAGTGCGTTACACTTGAGTCTTTCTGTAAAAAGTGATGTAACACCCAAAAAAAATGTTGTTTCCCAGCAGTAACATTTTTTTTTTTTACGAATTTGAAATCATCAAATGACTTCTCCCGCTCTGGGCAGAGCGGAAGGGAGTGTCAGACTTGTACTGACTAAAACCCATCCATGTTCCTTCCTTGCCCTTTGTGTTCCAGGGCCGCAGCAATAACATCTAACGGCGGATTTTAGTTGACGGCTTCGGGCACCTTGTATAGATGATCTTATGCTGACTGAAAAGTGTTACCATAAAAATGTAGCACAGACGGAATAAAAAAGCCAATCCAAGCAAAATCCCGTAAAACGCCTGAAACATACTTCATTCCCAAGGTATATAAGGCCCATTAAAATAGATGGACAGTAGATGGACTTTTAGACATCATTCAGACCACAAAAATAAGGACAATGGTAAAAAAAATAATAAGAAAAACGCATTAGATACTTACAAGAAAAAAAATCAGCTAACGAAAATACACAAAAAATGCCGGCAATTTATTATTTTAGGTCAAAATAAAATCACTTTAATCAGTGTATTTTTTGCTTGATATCTTTGGTTAGACGTACTGAACACTGTGTTAAAATTTGTTCATCTATTTTAATGGAACCTTATATAACCTACCCGTTCGTTGGCTGCATAAATGACTAAAATAGAAATCTAATAAAGAAATCTTTTCTTAAAACTTTTCATATAAAAGTGGAGAAGGATTTTTATTACAACGGAAACGGTAGTTAATTTTAATGTTGCCAGTAATTAACAAATCTTAAGACCCTTGAATATGGGTAGGAGAGGGCTCCACGGCTTAATCGCGCCGGCCTAGGGTGTGGCCTTAGTGATGCGTTGCAGCGATTTAGCCGTTTACTTGCAACCAATGCAACCCTTGCATGTATGAACGTAGACGTAGGGAGCATATGTTCTAGGGTTCTGTCTACCCCCTCGGATAAAAAGAATGCGTTTATGTATGTGTGATAACATAACATAACATCACGCTTGTAATCCCCGTAGGGTTAGGCAGAGGCGTACCTAATAGTTCACCCACATTGCACCAGTTATGTTTAAATCCCCTGTAATAGGAGGCGAGCCTATTGCCATCAACCGGGCACAAATCCAGACTCCGTGGCTGCTACTGAGAAATTCCTGATGGAAAAACCCAATAGCACTTACCCGACCTGTGAATCGAACCCAGGACCTCATGCTCAGCAGTCGCGCCGACTCGACCAACGAGGCAGTCTGTGTGATAATAAATAACTAATAATGTTGGTATTTTTGATACACTGATTTCCTGTTGAGTTTACTGAATGCTAGTTTGACATGAACTTAAGCGAAATAGTTATTTAATTTTCTTTGTTCTATTAATTAAACACTATTTTGACCAATGTGAAAAATTTCTAATTTCAATCAGAATCAGACCATTGGCTCTGACTGCGTATTGTGTGTTGTAATTGTTTTCTTAACCGAGGATGGTTCAGTCATAAAACTAACTTTAAAAAAAAAAAAATGTTATCTACAAGAGAGCAAAACTATTCATTATCGCTACCTCCTCCATTCGCACCACGCCCTTACAACAGAAAAGACGTTTTTCTTGGATTTTTCGTAGCAAACGAGTAAGTAAAGAAAATTAGATATTTTACCTTTCGTCTTAATGAGGAGTTATCAACGTACTTGAGCAGGGGTCGAGCACTCGCTCAATATCGAGCAATTACCTTTTACGACCCACTAGTGCCTGGTAATTGTTATTAAAAAGTTTTAGGCAGATAGAAAAACTGCGGAGCTATTTTGTAAAAATAATTCTACGCCTGTAATTTTATGCAAGTTGCCGTTTTCATCTTTAGGGCTGGTGTTATTATTTTTTAAATTGCAAAAGAAGGGCTTCTGATATAACTTGACATAGCATCACGCCTGTAAACTCCAAAAGGTTAAGCAAGGGTATAGTTACACCTCTTTCAATCCCAGTTAAAATTATTTATTTCAGTAAGATTTATTGATTGAAAATAACTATAAGCACTTTTTAAAATGTAGGTCAGTCTTCAAGGTAAACATCATTAAAATGGTGATGTTTATAAGCGTGTTTTCAACCGTGTGAATTTTGCATATTTATTTGGTATTTTCACCAATCATCCGAGCGTTTTAAATTTCAATATTGATGGGCATCGAAATATGGATATTTGTATTCAGCCAATCAACCGATCATCCATAATTTTGAATGTACAGTCATCTACCTGGCCTTTACCCAACTATGTTGGGGTCGGCTTCCAGTCTAACCGGATGTAGTTGAATACCAGTATTTTACATAGAGCGACTGGCTATCTGACCTCCACAACTCAGTTATTATTGGTTATTACGATACACTATGATAACACTGGTTGTTTGACTTTCGGACCACTGACTAAATGATAGACAGGACCAAAGGCTTAACGTGCTTTTCGAGGCAAGGATTCACGGACCAATCTAAGCAAAGCCCCGAGCGGCTGTTATTATTTAACCACGAGCTCCATCTACAATTTTGAACGTACAGTGTGCTGTAAATATGTATCAAAGAATTAGAAACACACGCATACTATGCCCAGCAGTATTAAAAATATCGATCAGTGATTGAAGGCACAGACTCAACCCCTACAGAATATTCCCGTGAAGGTATTTAAACCAAATGAAAAAGACTTAGCAAAGGTGAAGTTATTTAATCTAACGGAATATCCCCTTATTCACAATATTAGAATATGACTGCACACCGATGAGGGGGAGGTTCGACGTAATCAGCGTCTGATCACGTGTTCCTTTTGAAATCGGCTTATCCTCTACCTACTGACACCAAAAAACGTCCAATACTCAACTTTCTGTTCAACTACGTAGAGTTGGTATTCCAATAAGAAACTTTCGATACCCGTAAAATGTTCACCCTGACCGCCCGGACGAAATTCGTCTTCAGCGTTACCTTTGAACAAGTAATTATGGCGGAATTCCTGAATTAATACGAGATAAGCCGCTTCCGTATTCTTCCTTTTTAAATAGCATAAAAATGAGGCCTCAAACCATTATCGACGCGTATTTCTTTCGTAATTTACGAGTCTCGCTAATCAACGGCAGGGCCAAATTGCGTTTTATAATCCCATTTCATCATCTCTCAAACTGTGGGGTGAAAACCTTTTGTGGTGTATAAAGTTTGGGTGAATGTTGGAAATCAAATTCTATTCTGAATCGACAGGAGCGAACAACTATGTGTTGTTAAAAATTCACAAGTTTCGCCCCACACCGTTGCGGTGTACGTTTGACATGGAAATGTGCAAGCCTACTCGTTGTGATTTCCCGCGGAATTTATTCAAACGCCGAACACCTCCCCTCCAACCCTAGACCGCACGCATCTGTCTTCGCATTGATATGCACATTCGATTGTCGACAGTCGCGCGCAGCGGACGTGGGTAACACACATCAGCGTTGAACGTTGTTGAATTCGTTTTTGACGAAATTAACATTTGGTTTCGAGTGGCACCAAACCGTTTCGCCCTTTTATTATTACCTTCTATAAATATCATTCTTAGTAGGTGCTTCATGGGTGATTGCACACCCCATAAGCAAAAGTAACATGACAGGTACGCTGTTTAAATAAAATACCTTTCATTGAATTAAACTAGTATCAGGAACACATTATCAGTATCGATTCATATATTCACTTCAAAGCCCTTCACTCTGATTGATTCGGGGCAATTTATGATGATATCATTTTATAACTAAATCGATTTATCTAAAACTGAGATATTAACATGTCAATTCAAGATGTGTATCAGACGATGACTTGCGGTACCACGTGGAGGGAAGAAGTTAAATTAGGGGACGTGGAAAGATAAATGGCACAAGCTGTCAATATCTACTTTTCATTAATGGTTCAAAAGTGTGTTTGCGTGGAATAAACGATGGCGTTTCTTGTAAAGTCACTGTCTAATGTAAAAGTGAAAAGTTTGCCGTTTTCTTTTACGATCATTTCCTTCAGAATGTTCACCTTATTAAGTAGCAACTGTTAAGTATTTTCCTTAACAATTCGGAAAGCCTCGACCTTTTGTGGTCAAGGCTCTTTGAGTTGTGCTAAGTCACGGGCAACAGTGGCTTGGCTTTAAACGCCACAAAATGTGCATAAGTACTTCCTTCCTGTTCTATTGCTCAAAGTACGGCAATAATTATAATAATTTCCCTTTATTAATGGTTTTTTAAATCGGCCCATATTTTTTCAATTACAAGCGAGTAATGTTACGGAGCTGAGTAATGACGCTTTCAGTGTGTCGTTAAAATAATACGTCTTTACTAGAAGTAAATATATTCATAAGTTTATGAATCACGAAAGTGAGCATGTTTGGTGAGCGTTTCTGTGGCGTTGCACGGTTGCACACTGTGTCCTTACTGTGTTAAGTGTGCCGTAATTTAGGTTTAAATGATATGGGTACTTGTTTGTGTGCTAATACTAGAAAATTCTGTCTACAGTTATGTAACTTTCTTGAAATATTAAGAGGCGTTTTCGTTTATTTGGCTCGTACTTATTAAAGTGTTTCGATGTGTCGTGATTATGATGTACAGGCTTATGATAAACATTATCTTTGTAAGATTTTCTGTCTTTTTTAATTAATTAATTTTCTAAATCTTCAAATTTGTTCAAATTGATACAATTAAATACATCGCCAATATATACGGGATTCGTTTCAATGATTTAAATTTTAATATACAGATATTTTGCTGAAAAAAGATAGGCAGTCACTCCATGTAAAATACTGGTATTCAGCTGCATCCGGTTAGACTGGAAGCCGACCCCAACATAGTTGGGAAAAGGCTAGGCTGATGATGATACAGATATTTTGCTCCCTTATGGTTCTAACCTACATTATGTACACCTCAACTATTGTATAGGGACAATGCGCCTCTGACTATGACAACAAGTTTTTAGTAAACTACCTGTAAAATTAAGTCTTTAAATACATAAGCTCTTACTATCTAAATTACTTACGTTCGCATGAAACTGCAAGTTAATAATGTTTCGTGAGATATTACACTCATTGTACATACACTTAAATGTGTTATTACGTTGGCAAAGAATTATTTATAAGAGAAAACGTATTATTATAATCAGACACGTTTTTATTTTATCTCACGACGTACTTTACTGTGTTTAACTTCAGAATAACTCGATATATGTAATTTTCGACCCTAGTTTTAACAATGTAAGGTCGCTTGTGCTTAATTTTCATTAAAGACCACAAAACACTGTGCAAATAGCTGGAAACATCTTTAGAAAGCGCCGCAGTGGCGTGTAGGGTAAACGTACCAATTATAGCGAGAGACGGCGTTCCTAAATCCCGCTGCTGGTTTATACCTCTTAATTCTTCGTTTTAAATAACAAAAGGCTGTTACTAGCGTTTTTCAGTGCCAGGCACAGGGTAGCACACCCTCGCACCCTCTTAGCCGATCTAATAGGTTAGGTGGCCGTTTGATATGAATGCCGAGGTTAAAAGGGTTTTTTTTCATAGATAAGATTTCCACTTTCAGTTTTATTGCCATATTTATAGTTTTTGTTGGTAAATGTGGATTTATTTCAGTTTTGTTACCGACCATTTTGGAGGTTCATAAAATAGTTTTAAAGTTTTAAATTTCGGAGCTTTAATTTGAAGTGGCCCCTGTTATAAATGAACAGAGCCGAGTTATTTATTGCACATGCAATATCTAGTAGTTTTGAAAGTTTGTTTCATTTACCTGTGTTGTCTATTCTAGTACTGAAATCAATTTGTTTTATTTTTACGACTCGACCGAAAACAAGTTTCTCTTTTGTTATGTCTGGTAATACTACGAAAAAAAAAACCTTGGCCTTAATAGATCGTCAGAGATTAACAGAATTATTATTTAAAAAAATCATCATCATCATCATCATTTCAGCCCAAAGACGTCCACTGCTGGACATAGGCCTCCCCCAAAGGGGGGTTTTGAAAACATCGCCACGCATGTCAGGCGGGTTGGTTTAAGCTTTAGTCTATAGTGTTTTAACTGGGGAAAAAAAGTGTCAAAGCAAAGTCCTCAGCAACACTTGTACGTCAGAACACGTTTAGCTATCTGTGGCGAAGGTTCCATAGAACTCGATTTCTACCGGCTTCCCTTTGAAAAATGGCCCAGTCAGTATTCTATAGACAAATAATATAATCAAATTAAATATATAATACTCCGGCTTATCAATTACAAAAATTGATCCTTCGCTGCTGATAGCTATCTTGTTACATACATATCACCTAAGGCCTTTCAGTTGGGGCTGCGGGACTGTTCGAAAGAGATACCGCGACCCTGGAACACAAAGGGCAAGGAAGGAACATGGGTTTTAGTCAGTACAAATCTGACTCCGCTCTGCCCGGAGCGGGAGAAGTCATTTGATGATTTCCCATCCGTAAAAAAAAAAGGCCAGCATCAGCAGGCAACTGGATTACAGCACTAATTATACACTGTATAATCGATAGGTTGTGTATACAATAGGGACGTACTTGTTATGTAAAGTTGTATAAATAGTTCGAGCTATTTTGCGCTTGTATTTCTCCGAAGGCTTTGCAGATGACCTATGGCACACCTCCATTTTGCCAGTTACGTTTAAGTCCTCTGTAATAGGGAGCGAGCCTATTGCCATCAATCGGGCACAGATCCAAATTTCGAGCTGCTACTGTGAAATGATTGTTTTAAAAACCCAATAACATTTTGCCAGACCTGGGAATCAAACCTAGGACCTCATGATCAGCAGAAGGCAAAAAGTCATTCATTTGCTTAAAGCTGAGTTTACAAACAAATTCATAGATAGGACTTTTGCATCTCTGCCTTAACCTTCGGAAATACAGGCGTGAAATTATGTTATAAAACCATTTTTACCTAAGCTTCTGCCCGGTAAAGCGCAGAGCAAAAGTAAAGCTGTCTTCTTAACAAATAAACCGTTTGAAAGCGCTGAATGAAGCGGATGAATTTAGAAAATACAAAGACAGGGTAGGCGCTCGTTTATCTTAACTAGCCTTATAAGGCAACTAGATTCTATACAGATCTGGAAAATAATGGCGCATATCAAGTTCCTACTAACATAAGTAGTGTTTGACTGAAGGTAAATTTCTGACCGAAGCCGAACCCAATTAATCGGCTATCACCACAACCTTTCAGTCAAGTCATGATTGGCTAAAAGTGATTAAAATAATATTTTTGAAGTTATACTTCTTTTTGCGCTTTAGGGAAAAATGATGAGAGTAAATTTATACGATGCGCGCGTAAACCGTCACGAAAAACCGACACCCTGAAGTTAGCTTGTCAACATACACCCTGAAGTTAGTTAGTCAACATTTTAGTTTTATACGCCACAGAAGTATAACTTAACACACTTTTCTTTTTTGTAAATTACAAGTGCATGATGACTGTACGTAAATAACTTAACGAGATTATTAAAATTACTATACAACTTTAAAAAAATAGGACACGTGGAAATGTGTGGCCCCTGCCCCCGCGCATCGCTTCAGCGCACTTGCGCACTCGTAATAGTTTGTTCAATTTCGGCTCTTAAACCTTCGGCTACGGCCAAAATGAGCCAAAGTTTTGGTCGAATCTGAAGGTTCGCCGAAGGTTCGGTCTAAGGTGGCTAAAGCCGAAGTTTCGGTCTGACACTAAACCTAAGTAGTATTTCAATTGAAATAGCTGACAATATGGTTGAAATATTCGAGGTGTAGGGCTGGGTACAACGATATAATTTTATAGCTTAGAGTTGCTGCGGACTATGTTCAAGAGTTATTTTAACTCTGCTTTGAATGTTACATTTTAGTTCGGGCTGGACCTAATATTTACATTTCAAAATGGTAATAATTTATATTGGACTATATTAATATCACTAGGAACCGATTGCTCTTATTTGATTGAAACTAAAAACAATGACAAACATTACTAATAGATAAATACTGACCAGAGATCATCAATACAAATCTACCCGTTCTGGTGCTACGTGCAGGCCATTCCCTCTCATAGACAGGAAATGTCTGTGGCTCACCATTGAGAACATCGGCTGATTTTCCTAGGATAGTACCGCCCAAAGTGCGCAGGATGAAAGCTAAACGACAGTACTAACCTGCATCTTGCAAAGCCTCTTTCATGGAGTCCCCAAACGAACTCATACACCTAAGACTGAATATCTACCGCAATTCACATGAGAAAAGAAGACCGAGTAGTAATCTAGCGTCTACATCAAAGTGAACAGCAGGCTCGATATCCACAAGCAATTATGGGTCGGTGCATTGTTCAATTTGACTTATTAGTGCCGCCCATGCATCCGTAATTGGAATTATTGGCTAGGAGGCCGACGTCCTTTACACTACAATGGACGTCTTGTAATCTGTTTGCTGTAATCTTGTGAGGAAGTTGATGGACGGCCGTCTGAGAATATGGGAGGCTAAGGTTCTGTTCTTATGAGGTTAGTTGCTGGTAAGGAAGTGATGGTCTCGAAGAGTCCAGAGAATATTTTGTTGCAGGTTCGGTCAAAAACCAAAATTAGGAAAAAAATGTGAAGTCACCTGACACACTGTCTGTATCGGTTTGACCGATCCTTTACAGTTGAACGATGAATATTGAAGCATACAGTCAATTGTTCTGGGTCTCGGCAAGAACGTCATTCAAAAGCCAGAGAAAAGACCCATTACTCTGACAATTGCACGAAGTTGACTGGTCCACCAGTGGAACTAAAGCGACACCGCACTGGACGACACAGCTCAGTACCACACGAAACAAAGCCGCAGCCGACCAGCCCATTCATTGTACACGTCTAATTACGAGCTAATTCGCCCATAGATTATTTGCTGAAAAATATGCGGTACCACGATTAATTAGCACATCACTAGCTTCAATTAGCACCTAGATTTGATAAGGGCGGACAGCTACGTCTAACTATGTTCTAATAACACCGTACTGGCACAACACTAATGTAATAATTATAGCCTACCTCAATTATGCAAGGTAATTTCGTATGTTAATATAATTGTAGCCTTCAGCCATCAGGTAACTACCAAGAAAAGGTACGTAACAGACGGATTCCACGTACCCTATTCACACACATATCACGTTGGCGCGACTTAATAAAAACCTATCTACTTGAAAAATCATTTCTGAAAAGAATCGCACAAACAATACAGAATAGTGTTGCGGCATATATCGTATTGTAAGTTATCGATCTGTCGATGCATTATTGAGCAGACAAGCGGGAACTCGAGTCGATACCACGTTACGGGGCCGAACAACTCCTATTTACCTGAAGCCGTTCTATTTCTGATCGCGAACATTGTTTATGGAATCCATAATGCACGTTGGTGCGGCCGAATGACATTTCACAAAGAACAATCACTATTTCGCCATTTTGAAAAATTATTTGTCTTGTAATGTGTGGACGTTGCAATTTTGTTGGAATTTTCTTTCAGTTATTTTTTTGTTTTTCTGAGGGGTATCTTTCTATTACTTTTAAATTGATATTACTGAATTGTAACTTACCTTCACAAGGAGATCATTGTTAAATAAAATTGAAGCAAATTAAGTAATTTAATAAAATGCTATTTCAAAGCTTTCAACTCCGTTATATCAAACAAGAATTCTAAATTCATTACGTTATTTTCGAACTATTAGGAGACGAACGTGACTAAGAGTCGTGAAATATTCAGAGAAATATAAAGAATCTCATTAATTCAAGATTACGTCGTTCAATTAAACAAAAATACGTCTCATTATTATATAGCCAAGGTTTGTTTTAAAATATCCTCTTTTCATAATACAAGCAGCTAAAGTACAATAATAATAAAAGCATCGTTGAAGTTGAGACGGCAATAATTCATAAGTAGGTCGATGGCCCATTGTCTACGAGTACCGTATTAACTCATATCCATTGACATTCACTTAAGCAGTACATTTTATGTTCCATTTTATTCTTATATCGGCCTGGATACAAAGCTTAATAGCACTTCAATATTGTGCTGTAACCGGAACGTTGATGATAGGAGCGATGGCAGACAGTTATTACATTCTTGAATAATAGAGGGAAACTTTGCGGACTAAACTTAGGGAAGTATCACGAGGAATCTCATTATACATCGAGTTGATTTATTTATTAAAGATGCCGTGGATCGTGTGTATTTTGGATAGAGTACTAGCTGTTAGTCATGGTCCGCGCAGATGACGGATGTTATCCTACGTAAACATCTTGCTATGATATAAAATATCCTATACCCCAACTAACTAAATTTTCATCCAAATAAGCTCAGCCGTTACAGTCTAGCAAAAGCAAAAGATAGCTAGAGATGCTTGTGTTTATTATAAAGTCGTTTGCATTTTTTTAGGTAAGCTTAGACCACGTAATGTGACCTTAAAGTAATATAGAAATTCTTAATTACATTTATAAAGTAATTATTAACCTGTCATTAAGGTTATGTGGTTACGATAATTCTGTGAATCATGGCTTGATCTTCTGAAGTTACAAAACAGGTTAAAATGTTTTTATTCAGAATATTATAAAATAAGTTAATTAAAGCAATTCCACGAATAAAAGTGAAGTTCATTAAATGAGATTGTGATATGATATGAAAGCAGAAATGTAATAAAATTAAGATAACAATAACATTTGGCTCTTCTACGTGAATTTAATGAGAGTTTATTAGAAGAAAAGTTTTTGTTTATTTACGAAATTTGTAATAAGTATAACAAAATGGAAAAGAAGCCAGGTATTATGGCACTGGCTTGATAAGTACATATGAGGTTATGTTGATAATATCTACGAGTAGTACGGCAATAGTTCGAGTGCGCTTTTGATTAAAATAACGTTATGTACGGAGGATTTCATGTGAACTAATAAAAAATCGCTCCATTAGTAGGAATTTTCCGAACGCTTTCAAGTCCCGATTGCTTCGACATATCGCCGCTCTAAATCTCACATTTCCACAAAATAATGACTTCATCAGCACCAATCGATTTCTGTAATGCACGCTCCACCGCCCGCCGTTTGATTCATACATTATGCTGTAACAGAGAGCATTCAAATTGCTGTTCAACAACGAAACCGCAACGTCACGTGTCAGAGCCAATTCACACGACAGATCAAAGGCGGGAGGAGTCAGAAAATTCTATCGATATTTCAAACACAGGGCCATCACTATCGATACGGTTTCGTGTCAGAATTTCGCAAATGCATTACGGCCTTTTGTGGAAGTGGGCCAGTCGGCAGCGGCGCTGTAGCAATTATCGAATGGGTGCGACTGCACTGATGGCTCCGGCGTTCTTTGAGCCGTGCTCGACTGTACTATCTGACTGACTAGTATCCTTTATTTTCTGCGCGAATGTACCGCCGGATTTAAGGAGATTTGGTTTTACGTTTCGCCACTTACTGGGAATTGGGGATGATTGTATTTTCGTGTTTTTAGAATTTTATTGCCAAAAGCGTAATCATTTGATGCATCTCAGAATCAGTGTTTATTGCAATCAGTCTTATTTATAAGGTAAATGTACTTAATAATCTTGCATAGAGTTCACCAAAAATCTTATTTGGCTTGTTCGTTCCCAAAAAATATTAAATTAAGCTCAAAAAATTCTTACTTATAATACGAACACCTCAGATTTTCGCGAAACTTTACTGCATATAAATACAACTCAAATAAAATTACGTTCTCATTCAAAAGTAGATTTTTTTCTTCGCACGAGGCATCTAATTTACAATATAAATAATCACGAGCAATCGCGTTGAATCCGAGCTATTTACCTTTGAAATGTTCGCGGGGCGACAAAGGTGGCTTAACGAGGCACCGAGAAACGGCGGCTTCGAATTATAAAAGTTTCAGTAGAAATAAAATGGAAAGTGTTCGCGAGGGGGCGCCACTAGATGCGGGCGTGCCGCAGACAGTCACTGTACAGTTTAAATAAATTGTGATTTACAGGGGGACGAGGTGTGGTGCATTTACCTTACAGATTAACGGACTTTTTCTGAGAATAGAATTTTATTATTGTTTTAAGATATATGGACGTGAGGTCTTAATAAGATAAGTAAAATTCGAACTGCCATCCTTACCTTGTGGAACAGAGGAAATCGATATAAATTCGCAAGAGGACAGGTGTCACAGCACTATTTAATCATTCAAATAGTGAGATTAACGAGCACTTTATCAAACCTCTGATCGAAATAAAAAGAATAGCCGTTGACAATTTGAAACGAAGTCACAATTCTCAGCTGTCAATGGACAGCGCGACCAGAAAAAAATTGGGCACAGTAACACAGTTTAAAATGGATTTAAAAATGTCTAAGGTTTATAATTCAGAATCAGTTTATGCTCAACCTTGTGGTAAAGTCATTGTTTAACATTTTCAATATAACTATCAAAGTTTTGTTCAAATAATAGTTACAAACCCTAATCTAAAATATAAAAGCCAGTAAATAGTGGAAAGCTAAGTAATATTTAAATGCTAATCAAAGTTCTAGAGAAAGCATAAGTAAGTTACCGCAACTTTGAATCTAAATGTACCAGGAATTCTTTATAAAAGTTTTTACTTATTCAGTAATATAGCCTCTGTGTGAGCTAGATAAGAATGGCCGCTTAGGAAAGGCTAAGCCAGGCTGCTAGGCCAAGAATACGTGGGTGAGAGGCCATAATATAACACTGATTGAGTTATTACTATGTTGTAGTGGTCATTGGCGCCCAACGTGGTGTTTGTCACTGCACTTGTGTTGCCAACATTAAAATTGATAAAAATTAAACCAGACCAAAAATTGTGAAAATTGCGTATGCATCATCTTGCGAAACTATATCGGAGTCGGCTACGAATCTAACTAACTGCAGCTGAATACCAGTTAAAGTTAATAAAACTCTGGAGTGGCGACCGCGAACCGGAAGACGTTGCGTTTGAGGGACTCCCACTAGGTGGACCGATGACCTGGTGAAGGGGATCCGTTGGATGCGAGTCGCACGGGACCGGTCAATGTGGCGACACTTGGGGTGGCTTACGTCCAGCAGTGGACGTCTTTCGGCGTAAATGATGATGATGATGACGAATACCAGTATTTTACATGGAGCGACTGTCAATCTGACCTCCACAACCAAGTTACTGGGTAAATACCCTGGCTTATGGGTTGACTGGTAGAAAATACCTATGAGAATAATCCGCCTCTGAACATTAAGAATTAATAATACGTTATGCATGATAAGATAGAAAACTGGATGCATCATCCCAAAGAAAACCATACTACAATCATGAAACCGTTTTGTCAAACCAACTGTCTTTAACCAAGCTTATGTAAAGTCCTCTACTCGACCATAATAACGATATTTTCCCATAAATGCATAATAACTGTTCATTATAACGCAGCGCGCTATATAACACGTTATACAGCATGTTATTGTTGCGTTGATAAACAGCGTGACGGTAGTTTGACGGGTGACGTCATCGTAACGTGGCGTGAGGTATTGTTTGTAGTTGATATATGTAATTAATATGCGTTTGAGTCTGTGGTCGCCTCATTGAGGTTGTGGTTGCAAGCTGCTTAATGTGAAGTGGTAGGCTTGATTTTCACGCGAGTAAACGTGGGTAAACTAAGAGATTGGGAAAGTTGTGGAGTGATTTTAGTATTAGCATTAAACCGCCCGGTAAAATACGAGCTGGTAAGTTAGTAAGTTAATCAGCGTTTCAAAAATCACCCACAATAGTTTAAATTAAAATTATGACAAGCTGAGGCGATGTTATGGTCAGTTTTCAATCAACACAGCATACGTAACGAATATCTCAGTCAACTTCTAGACTCTGTCCTCTGCCTCTAGGCAGACCCAGCTAACTTTCAAAGATCAACGGTCCATCTAGCATCTAAGATTTTAGTGAAGTTCAAAGAAGAATATTCTTATTTTACCAGTACATACCCTCAGACTGCAAAGTGCCAAGAAAAATAACCAACAAACACACAGATCCAAATTCTATAAAAATCTCAATACTTTTAACTGCACATTACACTTTAAATCAGAATCTATTTGTTGAGAATATATAAAACAGTATAGCAATGTTAAGATATAAAGGGGAAGCGCCTGCGAGTGTCGTTCCGAGCCCGCAAACTTCTACAACAAACAGGGGTAGGGCTGTGCCATCTTAAATATAGGTACGCGATTATGTTATCGATGGAGCGAACGGAATAAGTTGTGGGTGGATGTTATGTTTAGGCTGTTTCTTTCGATAAAGGTGTTGGAGAATGTAGTAGAATTTTTCGATAAAACTTGGGTTTGGTTAGTGATGCGGAGATTGTTGAATGTTAAAATCTATTTGTGGGTTTTATATCCATGTTGTTTTGAGGACTTTTTATGTAATCATTCTTTATATTGAATTAGTCTTGTCCTGTTATCTTTCCTGTCTTGTCTTATGTTGCATTTGGTGACGTTTTATCTGCAATAGCTAGCTAAGTTTGCGCTGATTAATATTGGGCCAAATATATTTGAACTTTTTGCTATCTATACGCTAAGATGGGCCTTGATGTTAAGTGTGGGCAATTCAAACGATATAAACGACGAGCTATAACGTTTATTAAACTAATACCTATTTGTAAACACGAACGCCTTTGAACTTTATAGTAAACGAGCAGTTAATAACGTCTATAGGAGTAAAATACTGAATGAAAGTGAAATTGAGGATGTTGAAAAGATCGTAAGAATTGCGTTGGTGTTGGTTTCGATGTTTCTGTTGTTTTTAATTGAAATGCTACAAAGGCTTTGAGATAAAATCTTACTACTAATAAAAACGCGAAAGTTGGTGAGGATGTATGTTTGAACATTCTCAATGATAACAAACTACAACGGATTTTTTGAAAGGGGTTTGAATTTAATGGCCGGCCTAACTTCCGAAATTGTTTTTTTTTTTCTTCAAAGTTTCGGCCACGCATAAAACTTATACTAATCGCTTATATTAATAGCTGGTATCAATACAAAAAAGTTTTGTACGGGACAAAATGTTCTAAAGTGTCACGTTTCCGAGAAATGTTCTATCAAAGTTAAAGTACATTTACTGATGGCATCTTCAGAACAATTTTGATTTGATTAGCAATGCGTAAAATCGCTATCAATCGATAGCTAGCATCAAGATAGTGTGTCAGGTTAAACGAGGGACATACTCTAAGGGAGTGTAGTACACATGAAAATTAACAACTTTTACTAAGAAACCACCACTGAAATCAAGAAAATAAAACCGGCCGCTCTATACATTTATGCTCGCATAACTGGACAAAATGCAGGGAACAGCAGTTTTATTTTGTTTCATATTTTTGCATCCGCGCCTTAAATGTTGTTCATTTTCATGAGTACTACACTCGCTTAAAGTATGTCCCTCGTTTTACTTGACACACTGTATACAAACAAATTTTGTATGAAAAGTAAAAGTCTTTTCACCGATGGCATCCTCAGCACAACTTTATCAAATTTGCTTATATCTCGGAAACGTGACACTTTAGAACATTTAGTCCAATCCAAAACTTGTTTGTATTAATTGCAGCTATCGATTAATATGAGTGGCCGCAACTTTGAAAAAGAAATTGATATGGCGGAAATTAAGCCGGCCAGGTTTTATATAAAAATCTTCCAAGCCCATCATTGCTTATACATCTAAATAGCACAAAACCGGAACAGCTGTCATTTGAAGGTCTTTGACAGTCGCTACAGGTAGTCAGTGGCCCGAAAGTATAAAAAAGAATAAGAAAAGTATCGTATAGCTAAGTACTAACTGAGTTGTGGAAGCCAGTTATGCAGTCGCTCCAATAAAAATAAAATACTGATATTTAGCTGCATCCGGTTGGAGAAGCCGACTTCAACATAGTTGGGAAAAGCGTAGGCTTATGATGATGGTCAAAATAAATTGTATTTTAAAAAGATTTTGTTAAAAAAAAAATGAATTTACGGGAGCAAAACAGCGGCAGGGAGCTAGTTTCATAAATAAAGCCGTGCGTTATATATGTCAGTCAAGGAATTTATCGATTTTTTCTCAGAGAATTGTAATAAAATTGTCTATATTGTTAGCGGTACCGCATCACTAGCTCAGTTGAGTTGCGCTATTCAATCGCTACGTCATTTCGCTGAGCCTTGCGGAGCGCTGTTACTTAGGATTACGTATTGTTTGCTATCAACTTAATTTCTATTTCTATTGATAGAACATTCTCGTAATTGAATTCGCTGTCTCTTTCTTTTCTAGTACTTTGATTCAAGTTCTTAGAGCATTGATTTTGCGGTTTTGTTTAATGGAATGTGTGTCATTGGTACATTAACTTTTGAACATCGAATGTTGAGTTAATTAATTGGGTGGAGTAAGATTCGAATTAAGATTAAATGGTCGTGTGTTAGTTTTGCTTGAAAATTATTTGGAGATCTAGATGATAAAACGTTAGGTCAAGATAAGAGCTACGCTCGGTACGGGTAATTATACAGTTTTTATTTGGCGACATTTTGTCCACTTTTAACCTTTGAATGGTATCTACAGTGCGAACCCGCACTAGGCCTGTGTGGTGGAATATATTACAGTCCATTCTCTCTTAGCGAGAAGAGGCCTTTGCCCCAGTCATAGATTAATTCTAAAGGTGCAGTGGTAAAACGGTGTGGAGATTCAAAAGTGTGTTTTAGGCTTCGAGAGACAGAACCCACTTTTCATCCTTAGAAGGACATTGTACCGATAAAGGAGAAAGGTCAACATTGGCCTTGTTGTTGGCGAACCAAATACCCCTGCACCATACAAACACAGGCTGTTACAACCAGCTTAGGCTCTAAACAAGGGACAGTTGAGACAGACGCGCGAAGCAACATCTCCAACATTCTCACCTCGTAGTTAGCACGACTGAATGACTAAACAGGGTGTCCATATTTAATCTGCGCGCCGCGGTCGTATCGGTTTAATGTGCGGCGAATGCATGCATAATTCAGAGCGCACCGAGCAACTTGGCATGGTGTGTTCCGCGGCATAATGCGATGTCTGAGTTACGCTTCCGCGCCGCAAATGTTGGCGCCAACACGCTGTAATTTCAGTTCAAGACGATTGTTGGCCGCATTGGCCATTATTGGCCCAAACAGGTGTGATGTTTGACAGCTGAAAAATTTTTAAACAGACGGGGAATGTAGATGCAGATGGTTTGCATGGAAGGTTATGTGGACTCAAAATATGGTTGGCATTAAAATATTTCTGGGTAACGCAGTAACGGTGTTACAGACATTCTGCTTCATCATTATGCCCCTTTTTTTTTTCGGATGGGAAATCATCAAATGACTTCGCCCGCTCTGGGCAGAGCGGAAAGGAGTGTCAGACTTGTACCGACTAAAACCCATCCATGTTCCTTCCTTGCCCTTTGTGTTCCAGGGCCGCGGTATATCTTTCGAACAGTCCCGCAGCGTCATTATAACTCCTTGAGTGGGACGATACTAAAATTCAACAATAAGCCTTCAACGAAATTGATGTCAATATTACCTTCACACAGATAATATCTGCAAACTTAAGCCACTTCTCTTTCACTATCCAAGACACGGAATCTATCAAAACAAACAATTCTAAAGATACGTGGTTCCTAGTTTTTTCTTTAGCAATCGACTCATGTCCCTAGGCAGCGATAAATCGTGGTCATATTGTCCGTTCGCGTTTTTTCGCCATCCCCTATTCACCTGCGAGCCACGTATTTAATCTGGCTGTACTTCGCTTTGGCATGCATCCGCTCTCTTGAGGATTCAAAGTTTAGGGCCCTATAAGAATACGTTTGTTTTATGGCCGCTCTGCTTGGATGATTTTTGAGCGACAAATTGCTTCGTTGGAGTCGTAACGTTGTGTAGTGTAATCCTGAATCTGATTGTGAAGTTTAATGGGAGTATGTGTGAAGGAAAACATCGAAGGAAATGGAATGGATTTTTGTTTTTTTTTAAAGTCTGAACTCGTTAATCTGTCTTGAGCAGGCATAGTGATATCTTCAGTGGGACAGTGCATGCTCCTATTTAATAATTGCTTGGCTTGAAATTAGACTGATAGAGATGATGTCGTTCAACTCTTTTTCAACTTAGCACTTACACGTTTTACAGCTTAATTTTAAAAGCAAAATGAAATGGACAGAATCGCCGGTAGGTAAATTTTATTTATATCGTTTTTACGAATATTATTCTCAAAGCGGATTCTCGAGGGTAATATTGTGAATAATGTTTTATAATATTGAAAATGTTTCTCTTTTTTTCAGTAATTCCTTTGGGCTTTCACTGACCTGTAAAGCTTGGTCATATTTATTTTAATTTAAACCAGTTTACGGTTAAAGCGTCCATTTAAATTGAAGCTTGCAATGATGAACTCAGTGAAACGTTAACAAACTAATAGCATCAGTGTGCCACAACAGAGCACTCAGGTACATTTACATTGTTAAACAAACCGCTAAAATTTATAAATATAGCAACCATTGTCGGCATTAAAATAATTGTCGCACAACCCTTTACCAACGTCGCGTTATTTGTGTTTAATTCTGTACACATTAACGAAATGAACATCGTTGTTCGCACAGTCCTAACTCAATTTATATAATGAATGCCATACATTACCCGTTTTCTGTTAACAATTCGCTATGAGCACTCCACTTGCAAAGTTTGTCTACGTTGTATCAACAGCGGCTGAGGTGGCATTCGTTGCTCTGACGCCGCGCCGTGCGGACGTCTCATATTTATTTTATTAATAAATATGTTAATACTGAGGTAAGTAGCGTCGCGTGCATTATTCATCGGGAACGGTGGCTCAGTTGACACAGCAACGGATAGTCATGCAAATTCAATCCGCCGAGATGCGGCCAAAAATTATCATAATTGTGACGTTTTTGTTTCTATACCTGCGCTCAGCTCGGGAAGTTTAATCTGAAGTTTGCCCGACACTTTTAGTTTTGTATAACGCCGTCATCACATCCCCATTTGCAATTCAGATGGTCGGAAAAGGCGGACGCGGGCCGGATCCGTTTCGCCTCAACTTCTGCCGCGCGCTGCGGGGGATTTGTTTGAAAAATACGCAGGTCCCCGGTTGAGGGAACTCTTTTTCGTCTTTGTACACTGCTTTTCAGCGTAACGACAAATTGAATAATGTTGTAAACGTAGGAGCGAGTTTGCCAAACTTTCGTCTAGCTGATATATGAAAGTGGATGTTGGAATTTCTTAATTCTTTTTTGTCGGACAGTGGGTCGCGCGGTTCGCTCGGGCCGGGGCGCTGATGTTTCGGGAAAGGTCGTGTTTAGTAGACAAAGCGGAATAGCGTAGGAACGTTAATGCATGTAAGATCAACTCTGATTAAGTCGGGTGACGTCAGACAAAGGACGGACATCATAATCTATCTGTGAGATGTATTTAAGTGAAACCAGAGTAGGGCAACACTGCGACGAGGCTTAGTCTAAGCGACGTAAATAACTAGCTTTATTCGCTCTGACGCAGGACTGCTCTGTAAACTGTTGTTATTAAACGTAATATTGTTCTGGACAAGTGATCTTTAGAAAGCTATAAAAGCGTAAATTGAGTTGTTCGCTGAATCGCTGTGTTCATTAAGTTTGAATCGTTAATATCTATTTTCAATAGCAATTTCTATTGAGGAACCCGAAAGATTGCAGTTTCTAAGACCATCATTAAGCTTTATCAAAAATACAGCATCTGGTCTAAAAATACTTTTTGTGAATTATATCTATAAATAATACACCAATTTTAGAGTACTACCTTTCACCTTCAAGCCTTTCAGCCATTTCCCTTACTATAATTATAGAAATATGGTTTGAACACCCCGCAAATAGGCTTCAAACATGTAAACAGTCTTTAAATCGAGTAATACCCGGTCGTAACCGGATATAACCGGTTTTATTGCGCCTAGATTGGAAGTCAAACGTTTACAGATATTATGTGAGTTTTTATAGTGTCATCATCCTGTAAATACCTACAGGGTGTTAAACTTGGCCCTTGAATCGTAAACGTAGGGTGTCGGATCGCTTTTAAGCCTACCGATCAGTCTTTATGTCGCAACGAAGTGTCGTTTCGGATTTATTACATGATGTGAGCCTGTTAAGTGGGCCGTAAAGTTTTATGTAAAAGAAATTTTTACATAAATGTCCTTTGTAGTGGACAATGGTTTGCGAAATGTATTTAAAGTGACAGCTTATTAGTTATAAGACATTTTAGTACTTCATTGAACGTTTACCGATAAAAGTCAAGTAGGTACAGCTGCTCCCACTAGGTGGACCGATGACCTGGTGAAGGTTGCGGGGATCCGCTGGATGCGAGTCGCACGGGACCGGTCAATGTGGCGACACTTGGGGGAGGCCTATGTTCAGCAGTGGACGTCTTTCGGCTGAAATGATGTTGAATGATGAGGTACAGCTAACCTCCGTTCACCTTGAGCTGGCCTAATTTAGTACGGAGTTTAAAAAAAATAAGAGGCCAGCTTACAATGGTTTTGTTATCCTTGACGTTTGACCTACTGTACGAATCTAACGCACAAAGAAAGGCAACGCTTGGGAATATTCTTGAGCTACAATGTATAATATAAAATTATATCTAATAACAAATAGAGTCTCGAAAATAAACTTTAGATTCTAGGAACACCAAGTACTCTTCTTTTAGTAGTGGCATTAGTTATTAAACCTTTAAGGCACTTTCATAATATTCAGTTTTATTGAACGACTAAATGTAAATAAATTCCTCCTTTGCCATATTTTTATAGGACTGCGATGTTTTGCCGTGTGGTCTGTTGGTCTTGTCACATTCCGTGGGTGTTGCGCATGGGCAACTCAATGTTAATAATAGCAATAACATGATTTTGCAATAAATTCTTGGAGGCTCTCTGTGGATATGAATATTATTAAGAGTATTTTTATTTGGCCTCACACGACGACTAAAATGGAACCAAGTAAATAAAAATGTAGTTAAACTTATTAATCGTTTGGATTGAAACACTCTTATCCGCTTGCATATATTTTTGTCTTGAAATTGCATATATATCAGGTGCTCAGAATGGCCGCTTAAACCACAAATAATCAAAGCTATTGCAATTTACATTATAGTACTATTTCTGACAATTCATTGAAGTTGTCAGGGAAAAATAATGTTGTGTTGCGTGATTTTTTATTCAAGCGGACCTCACCGACTGAGTATTTATTAATTTAATAAATAAACCCGACCAAAACAGCGAAGACGTTGACAAAAGATCATAAAAAAACGAATTTCGAATGTGACGTTCTATTTCCAAAATTCCCATTCAATTTTCGTACGTCTACGTCTGCCAATCAGCGTGAGGGGCGCGTGGGTCGCTTATTTCCGTTACGGTAGTGTTCGTGATTTTTTTTCGCGGCTTGACGTGGACAAACTTGGTGCATACATCACTATGTCGACAAGCAGAGCTAAGAAGTGATCGGAATGTTCCTTTTGGTGTATTTTTCTTTCTTTCCGTGTTCCATTTTTGGGGAGAGGTATTGGCATGTTCGAGTTTCTAGTATCTACTCAAACAGTATATTTTCAAAAAGTATTTAATTTATATTAGCAAAAGGGCATTTCTCAAAATCGATAAGTTACTTATCTTTGAGTTGAAAAGGGATAACTTCATGGTTTGGTGATGTTCTTATTTTTTATATTTTTTCCGTCTATTTGTTTCATAAACTTTAATCAATAAGTAAATAGAAAAACTGTACAACATTTACAAGAAATAAAAGCTCTCAACATACTCTTATACGTTTTAGATGCGGTACTCTCTACAAGTGTACCGCATCCAAAATGTAACATGATAAATAAATAAATAGCTACTTCACTTCTAAACATTCATATGTCTACGCGGAGGACCTATACAGGGGGATGTTTTAGCAAATGAGCGTTGGCACGAAGTCGACGAGGCGCCAACTGAAAAATTTGTACCACCCGCACATATACAATCACATCCTGTAGGTGTGATTGTATGAGTGTGTGGTGTAAACGGGATATTGCCGTTTTCAAAGTAATTCGTATAATATATCGCGTAAAAGAGGATTGGAAGAAAAATACGGAATTCAAATTGTAAGCCAAGGAATACCCGATTAGATGTAATGCTTTCTAATAAGGAAATAAAAAGTGTTACAGCTTTAAAAAGAGAAATCCCCGAAAGGTTTGGGCGAGGTGTACCTAATAGTACACCCACATTTCGCCAGTTATGTTTAAGTCCCATGTAATAAGGAGCGAGCCTATTGCCATCAACCGGGCAAAAATCCAGACACCAGTCCACAGTCAATGCCAATAACACAATAACACTTTGCCCGGCCTGCAAATGAACCCAGGACCTCATGCTCAGCAATTGTGCTTGGGACCACTAGTCCAACCAGGCAGTCCCTTATTCTAAGCTACTGTCTAAAAAAAAACTCATCCAATAACACAAAATATCAAATTTTCCTTCAGAAATTTAACGATGTCAAGATATATTTGAAAGTTACGTCGACTAACCTAAATTATTTTTTAATAGCGAGCTCGATACAAGACGTTAATTCAACAGCTTGAAAGGCAATGAACGGAAGATTTCCAAAGATATAATCCAACCTCGAAATCCACTCGTTTATACAACGTTTTTGTTTAATCAAAGTTTTAATTGGAGTATTAATACGCGGTACCTGGTAGTACAGGACTTGGAAACTCGATGTACATACGTATTTTGGGGAGGTTACGCGACGAGGTCGGGTTTGGAAACGATACTTGTAAAGATTATCTACACAGGGTTATTTGTAAAACACCAATAACCTCGCAGGAGTAGATTACCAACATCATAAACAACAACACTTGTTCTACGACTTTTTCGAAAACAGGCAAAAAACATCGACTTTTCATACAAAACTCGATCAGCTGTTCGGACATAACTACACGGTGTAAACAGACTCTTCACGAAGCCGTCAACCAAGTATTCTGTACATCAAACTAAGTAACTTTACGCAAAAAATATTGCAGGGAAACGACATTTTTTTTTGGGTTGAAAAATCACGTTTTACGTTATGACTCAATGTAACGCATTCAAAACATTGTGCTGATGGATCGATTAAACAGTACGGGGGCCGTGAAGGTGTCTTAAGTAAAAAATATACATTAAAAACATGTATTTAAAAAAAAAAGTTATGAATAAGTCGGAACTTTGACCCCCAATATGTCCGTAACTAGAAGGTTCCCAGGTATGGTCTAGAACAAAAAAATTATCGCAATGAAGAGGAGAATAAGTGCCTTTCAGCTTCGTTAAGAGTCTGTTTACACCCTTTATGTATCGACCGTTGAATTTTATTTGTCTGTTTTCGAAAAAGTCGTAGAGCAAATGTTGTTGTTTATGATGTTAGTAATCTACTCCTGCGATGTTGTTGGTGTATTACAAATAACTCTGAATCGAAAGTCTTTGGTGTAATTATTTCGACTTCTTTTTACCCGACTACGGCGAAGGCAAAAGGAAGGATGATGATTTTAGCAGTCTTTGTATGTATGTTTGTATTTACGTATGTTCCTCCGTAGCGCCTAAACTATTCATCCGATTTTGATGAAAGGGTCGATCGATTTGTTAATGTACCCGGGGGTAACATAGGCTACAATTTAACCGACTTGTACAATAGGAGGACTCGATTTTACCTCGTGAACTCCGAATTTAATTATTTGTAGTAAACAAATTCTTGTTAAAGAACTGTCTTAGTCTCTCTCTCCATGTGGGATCTGGATACACTTCTGTTTACCCTTCGGGGATTATAGGCATGATGCGTGTAAACTCTTCCAAGTTTTATTTTAGAGACCCATTTTGGAAAACCATAACGCAGAGTGAATGATATTTAGGACTCCTTTGCTTAGTTGTATCATACTTTGTTGACACAAGATCGTTTATTTTAAGTAGCTTATGAATTATATGTACACACGGCGACATATTAAGCTATACATTTCCAGTATAACGTGGCTTCGCTTTATATACGTTTTCCGTACAATGAGAGATCAGCATAAACTGGTTTTGTATAGCTTATTTGATCGCCGTGCGTACGTGTATAAAACTAACATAATTATAATGTTGCTTTTATTCTGGTGTCGTCATATTAAACGAAATATTCAAACAGTAATTTGACAAAATTGTTATTCCTGTTGACTCATTACAAAGACAATCGTAACGTTACGGCATAAAACCTCATTTCGTGTGTTTCCACGCCAAACTTTCAGCTAAAACCGTTTAAAGAGATTACTTTCGTTTTGTACAAATATTAAGGGACTGATTGAGTTGGAAACTTCTTAATTACGTCAGTCGTAGCAACATTGTTCTGATTGGTTCATTCGGAGCGGTGCGTGCGATACGGCCATGCCATTGGTTGAAACATTCCAGAATATAGCTGGAATGTTTTTTTCATTCAATTTGTAAGATATTTAAAGTGTTCGTTTCGTACTGTTGAAAGTTTTTGAAGCCGTGCTTGTAGTTCGGAAATTGTAATCGACTGGGGATATGATACGTGTCTTTTTACTGATTATTTAACGGTTTTTTAATTCGTTACATTTAATTTCACTTTATAAGTAAGTAAGTAAGTAAGTAAGTATCTATAGATATATACAGGGTGTAAACAGACTCTTCACGAAGCCGTCAACCAAGCATTATGTACATCAAACTAAGTAACTTTACGCAAAATTATTGCTGGGAAACGATTTTTTTTTGGGGTGATACATCACGTTTTACGGTATTGTGTTGATGGATGAATTGAATAGTACGGGTGTCGTGAAGGTTTCTTAAGTAAAAAAATACATTAATAAAATGTAAATTTTAAAAAACTTGTGAAAAGGTTGGTACTTTGACCCCCATATCTCCGTAACTAGAAGGTTCCCAGGTATGGTCTAGAACCAAAACAAATGATCGCAATTATGAGGAGATGCCTTTCGGTTTCGTTAAGAGACTTTTTACAGTTTTTACACCCTATAAAAAACAACATTACGAGTTATCCTCGAAAGATAAGGATGGCTTAAAAGACCCTTATTGGTGTCAGAATACACTTACCTTAAAGCTTATTTGGTTTTATGGTACGAACGACGCCGAATCAAGTTATACAAAACCAGTCTATGCGGATCTCTTATTGTACAGGAAATCTATCCAAAGCGAGGGCATGTTATACTGGAAATGTATAGTTTGATGTGTCGCCGTGTGTACATACTGCATCTAGTTGTTGTTCGATTGATTGATGCGAGTAATACAGATGTTTGCTTACCTGAAACAAAAATATTAATAAAATCAATAACAATTTATAAATCAAATCTGTTGTAAACGGGCGTCGGGCCTCAAACTTAGCTGAAATTCAGTAACTTCATAACATAACATCACGCCTGTAATCCCCAAAGGGTTAGGCAGAGGTCCACGTATTTGTTCACCCCCGTTTCGCCAGTTATGTTCAAGTCCCATGTAAAAGGGTGCCAGCCTATTGACATCAAACGGGTAAAAATCCAGAGTCCGTGGCTGCTACTGAGAATTTCCTGATGGAAAAACCCAATTACACTTTGGCCAACCCGGGAATCAAATCCAGGACCTCCTGCTCAGCAGTCGCCACTAGACCAACCAGGCAGTCAGTAGCTTAATAATATAGATATACATCGAGATATTAGATATCCGTAGCTTAGTTAAGGTTATACAATTATACATATTTACAATATTCTAAGAATGGACCAGTTTACAGGCCAATTGCCAGACTATCGTAACAAATAATCTGATTCAATACAAATCGCTAACTCAAGAAACGCTTTATCTCAGTTTATACAGGTTGTTGTCATAAACAACATCAGATATATCGTATCATTTTCACCAATCTAAGCGGTCCATTTATAAGGGGATTCGAGTGAAATGAAGCGGTGACAAATACCGGCCGCCATAACGTAAACATCAATACATAACTAAAATAAACTCGACCCAATATGACGGATGGGATCGTGTATTTTCTACACAAAAATATAGAATTATTGTTAGAAAAATATGAGATATGAGCATTTTTGTTATATTGAGGAATTTCTGTCCTATTCAATAGGTGTAATTTATAGTTATTTATTATATACAAAAAGTAGAGAAACATGTTTTAGTGATATAAAAAGGTTTTTACCTACAGCAGTGTTTGGAATAAACAATTTGAGTATATATCTGTTTCTACGGCACACCAAAGAGGTTTTTGATGTTATTTTCGAGTGTCATTTCGTTGTTATAATGTGTGTTCGATACGATATGTTTACAATAGAGTACAAAGGACTGGATTATCATAAAGGACTTTAAAGGAATTTTAAATTATGTCCTACCCTTGTCGGTTATCAAATAAATGAAACAACATGTATAAATGTGATTTTTAATGCTGTATATTTTTTTTTATTGCGGCCTGAAGGTCTATTTTTGTGGTTGAAAGTAATTAAATAATGGGTATATTTAACGTGTTCTAATTGATTGGTTGATGATTATTTCCTAGCATATCAATTTTTTTGCAAATTTTTTGTTGTAACTTTCAACAAGAGCAAAGACTATAACAGTTTCCCAACAAGAAAACAAAACTTCGATAAAGTCATAAAAATTGGAACACACAATGTTAATGATCTACAGAAACGTCACTTTCATATCGGTCGACTTACATCGCGCGAGTCTTGGGGTAAGTAAATATTTTTTTCTAACAAACTCATCAATGTACGTGTTTTCTTTGCATCGTTCGGAGTGCACCAAGCACCTCTTAAGGCGGAGTATCGATGTTTTTTTAAGGCGAAACGCACACGGTCATGTTTGCGTTCGATCATGAGTTTTGAAGTAATATGGTGTCTCCATCGTTTTGAAATGTGTGTTGTAAGTGATGTATAATGTCACTCTATTACACGTGCTGCGTGAGTGATGTTTTAAGAAGGTACTTAGCTTTCTACAAGACAATTGCACTACATGAAGAACTGTCATTCGCAATTTTAAAATTTAAGTTATAAAACAAGCATTTGACCAGGTGATCTAAGGTTTAAAAGGCTTCGGACAAAGGATATCCAGGTCTAGTGATTGACCCAGTGAGGAGCTCGTGGCTAAATAATACCAGCCACACGGGTCAGTCATTAAATAGCGTGTTTCCTCCATACCATGGAAATACGTTATGTCGTTGGTCCCGGCTCTGATCTTTGACAGTCGTTACAGTAGTCCGAAAGTCTGAAAACCAGTCTTAACAAGGGGTACCGTATTACCCAGTACTAACTGGGTTGAGGAGGTCAGATAGGCAGTTGCTCCGTGTAAAACACCGAGTAATTCAGCTTTGTTGGGGTTCATATTATTGGGGGCGGCTTCCAGTCTTACCGGACGGTAAGACTGGAAGCCGATCCCAATAATTTTGGGAAAAGGCTAAGCAGATGATGATTATCCAATGATTACGACCGTTCGACCTGTCTGATCGGTATGACCGACCATTAAATGAGTGGCTACAAAAAATATACTTCTTCGTCGTTGTAAAATATTTAGCTTAATAATATTTTACATTTTAAGCACTAACAATGTTCGATGTGTTCAAAAGCAGCTTTCAACAACAATTTGTTAAATTATGACAAAATTGCGTGCTTAGTAATATTTATTTTCTCATTTCATTCCTCCTGCTTCTAGTACAGTCACGAAAATAACAGCTGGCACCCAAGTTAACTTTATAATCTCGACTACTGTATGAAAAATAATTATACTGTTACTGTTATATTTTGACTTTTAAAACCACCTTTAAAACTGCTTTTTACATTAAGGAAGATTTGTTACATAGGTCAAATCCTTGAGTCAAATACAGTTGACCTAATATTGAGTTTTTACACTATAAAAGTTGCGAGTCACTTTTGTCAGTTTCAATTGCTAAGTCCTGCCTACCCGTTATGTGTAGGATCTTTTCCTATTGACAGCGATTATATCGAATACCTTTAAACGAGCAATTCTTGTATATATGTATGTATATAATCTGAATCTCGGAAACGGCTTCAACGATTTTCATGAAATTTAGTATGCAGGGGTTTCGGGGGCGATAAATCGATCTAGCTAGGTTTCATTTTTAGAAAACGTCAAAAAAAAGAAAACCATCCATTCATTATTCATTCCATCCATTTATTTATATATCGACAGCGGACGAATTTTTGGACACCCTGTTATTCTTTTCCGATTTTGTTACTTGTACATATTTTATTTTAGATCTATTTGTAGTTTGTTCAAACAAAAAAATGCAGGATCTATCTATGTTATATCTACGTAATTCTCATTACACATATACGAAACTGCGGGCAACCAAAAAGCACATAAATTAAAAATAACAAAAACCAGCATTACGTTAAGTAACCAAACATTGTGCGCACATTAAAACAAATGTAAATTAATAAACACACAACTACAAATTAAGTTTTAATGAAGTAATAAATTAATTTGTTAAAAATTCATTGGTAAAAACCGTTGATGGGGGTTATTTGGTCCGAACGCTGTAAAATGGCCGAATGGCAGTTAATTTCGGTAATTGTTGTATACTTGTTATAAATTCAGGAGATTAAGCCATGTTGTTCCCGGCGTTGTGTGCTCACGGGTTTAAATTAAGACTGTATTACGATGATATATCGAAATTGAAATTAAATATTCATACGGTTTTTGTTGGCGGTGGGCGTTGGACAAGCATGGCTTGGGC
Source organism: Lycophotia porphyrea (assembly GCA_950005105.1). Classification (NCBI taxonomy): domain Eukaryota; kingdom Metazoa; phylum Arthropoda; class Insecta; order Lepidoptera; family Noctuidae; genus Lycophotia; species Lycophotia porphyrea. Next base: position 4,095,206 of record OX465392.1, read on the forward strand.
AGTTGATGAGAGTGGCCGGAGATGGAAGGAAAAGGCTATAAAGTTCGTGCTCATTGTAAGGTTTTCCTACATTTTCTATGGAACATTGCGTATCAGTGATGGGGCATCTTCTTCTTAGCGTGTCTATGGCAAATTTTTGCTAAATATGTTTGGCCCAACCACGCGAACTCCGCTCGCTGATGCAATCAAGAGATCGTCAAGTGCGCAAGTGTCAGGGCATGCAGTGCAAGATAGGAGATAGGCCATCGTCTGTGGAGACACACCGCATACACATTTGAGATCTGAGCCGTCTATGAATCCCCATCTGAAGATATTGTCTTTGCTACGGCCGACCTGGGTTCGGAGTCTATTCAGAGATTTCCAAGTCGGCCATGGCAAAGTATCCCCAGGCTTTCCGACGGCTCCATGAAACCATCAGGGGGCTTAAGCAGCTCCCGCCAGAGATCACATCTCGCTGTGGAGGCATTGCTATTACCTGGACTAGCTGGACCAACGCACCCAAAGAAGCTTTTACGGCTTTTCAGACTCTGGGGCACTGGTACGTAACTGTGCATTGGGTGGCGTGAGTCAGCTTGTAGCTTCGTCCTCTCGAAGCGGCTGGTCCTACGAACTTTTGGAGGTGCAATCCTAGTTGGTAGATACAGCATTCGTACCGGAGTCGGATTAAGGCAACCACTGATAATAGGCAACCACTGATAATCCAGTGATGGGGCATTATGAACGATGATCTAGGTTTGTTTTTACAGAAAACATAAAATTGTATTGAACTTCTATAAGTTCAACAAAATTCTGCACGATTTTTAAAAAACATTTGTCTTTGCAATACCGATTGACATGCTATTTAATCACGCTAGAATAAATGCTCAAAGTTAAATAGATAAATAGATGCAACTGTACAGCACGTTTGTTTTCCCTCTGTTTATGCCCCGAACATTTTTCGTGCATTCAACCCGTACAAAACAAATATACGAAAATAAAACAGCAAGCATGACATCAACGCTATCTAATAAAAAAAATTAGATGTCATTCCATCGTGCAATCGTCGTAATGCAATCGTCTCAGGCGATAAAATAAAACGTCAATGCCTACGTTTAAATAAAAAAAGAATAACGTAAATTCTTACAGGCTGTACACAAACAAAGGCGAACGCCTTTGCTTCACATGAGGAGTGTTTGCAAAAATTTCGATCGCCTTTTATCCCCTGCCTCCTCTTAACCCCCTAACGCCCGTCGCGTACAATCATAAGTGTTTTCTTTGTGGATAGCGGAGCCAACAGCACCCTATAACGTGTTTATCCTTTTCGGTCGAGCCACCCCTTTATAAACGAATATTTTGACCCTGTTTTTATTTTTATACTGTGTTATTGTAACTGAAATGTTTGTATGGAGGTATTCTGTTTACCAACATTGGAATTAATGGACGTACATTACTTAGTTCCTACACAAACGAACGTAACTGTGGAAGCAATCAGTGGCGAGTTTTTTAATGAAAAACGAACTGTGATCTGTTGCGAATGTTGGGATGGTTTTTATTTCTAGCGCTTTAAAATTAAATAAATAAATAATTTAATCTGCTCTTGTAAGTATCGGTTCTATAAACACCGACTATCGAAAACTTTTCCTTAAAATAAAATTCCTACAAAATAAAGTCGCAACATCATTTAAACTTAAACCTATTTTTCTATTACAAGCAAACAAATTTAGCACCTTATCTAGAGGCAAGACATTTCCTAATTTGGTAATAGAATTTCGGTTTGTTAGTGGACCACGCGCTGCGAATACGTACCACGTACGTGGTCGCTGCTGGCGATGTGTGGTCGCACTTCCAGCGAGGAATGTTCATTAAAAGGCAACATTACTGTTTTGTATGTAGGTAGGGAAAGTAGATGTTTGTTGCTGTCTAATAAAACCTTTCTAAGATTTCCGTGTTTCGCATTTTAAAAAAATATTTCGTTCCTAGATATTAAACTATTTTGAACTATCAAAGATTCGTTCTGTCATTCTCTGCCATTTATAAACGACTTAAAAGGCTGTTGATCATAATGAAAGAAGGAAAATGGCTTACCAATTTATAATATAGATTAAGGCCATGTAAAATAAGTGAAAAATTACAAGGGTTTCTTTTTTTTCTCTGGCAACAGAACCCTAAAAATAACCATTTTGTTATTCTAAATAATAATACAACAAAAAACAGTAATAATTTAATATAGCTTGTCGCTGCAACTGGCCCCACAACCAACGTTGTTGCACGTTTTGCCGGAGGCGCCGGTGGATTAAACGGATTACACACCACGGGATACGCGTGTTTTTATCACGTAATAGCTGCCAAAGTCACCGGTTTATATTAAATTGATAACGTTTTATTTGATAGTAATTATACGTTTAAGATACGAAAGTCTGACAACCAGTCTTACCAACGGGTATCGTATTACCCAGTACTGACTGGGTTGTGGAGGTCAATTAGGCAGTCGCTTCATGTAAAATACTGGTATTCAGCTGCATCTGGTTAGACTAGAAGCCGACCTCAACATAGTGGGGAAGAAAACTAGGCAGGTGATAGCGAGATGTTACGTGTAAGATACAGGGGGTTAGGAGCGATTTAGAAGTCACTTATAAGTGACGATAGCCAGAAAAGAAGCTAGGTGAAAATAGGAAGCAATGGACTATGTTTGTAGGGCAATTCATAAATTAATGATCAAAGTAATAACATAAGTACTACACGTGTAGCAAAGAACTTCGCAAGTGACGACACTTAAGTACACTCGGAGTACTTTGGTCAGAAAGAATCTTCGTCTCATTTATTGACGGGAAAAAAACATTTCTTTACTGTGTGTGAGGTTTTTAACATAATATAAGTAACACATCATAATGTAGATAATTGTTACAATATTATTCATACGAAGGGTATATTTACATGGATCTTAGAAGGAAAACGTGAATAGAAACATGGAATCAATTAAATTTTTTTGAACATCAAAAGTGATTTTTTAACGTTATAATAATTGAAATAAATATTTTTATTAGACTTGAACTTTTTTGCACAAATATGACATAACAGTTATAATTTGTTTTAAAAATCTTTACCAGCTGAAACTGGGACCCCAACCGTCCGCTGCACGTATCGCCCGAGGCGTCGCGGATTAAATGGATTACAAGCGAGACACGCGTGTTTTTATCACCTTATCATTACACCTAGATGCCGAATACAACGTCCGGTGCTTTCATATTTTATTTATTTGTTTTTTGTACTAAAAGAAAATATATTTTTTGTTTTTAACACGAGTTTTGTTCTTGACACGAGAATTGAAGGGTTGAATAGAGGAGGTGGGTGTTTTTGGACATCTATTCGTTGTGATTTGCATTTGTTTTTAATGACACACTTTTTGTGAAATAACAGTTGATTTTTGTTCGTTTTTTTTTTTCTGAAAGGGCATTCTATCTGTTAGTCTCTGAATATATACAGGGTGGAAGGGACACTGACACTAAAACGGCTTACATGTATTTAGTACATCGTACATCGGTTATTAAAAAAAAAACAGATGTTCCCTACAAAACTGTAATACTGAAAAAAAAAGTGTGTGTGTGTCAGCTACGACGCACGATTGGAGTTTACTCCTTACGAACGATAATTATGATATATGTATATTGAATAGAAAAAAAGGGTAAATGAACGCATCTGCTAAAATGATAAGAGAAACAAACATATATCTGTAATTACTCGGATTATTTATATTACTTCAATAAAGCGTATTACATAAAGTATGTAACAAAATAATATAAATAATAATAATAAAAAGAGGAGACCCCGAGAATGAGATACGCTGTGTAATGTCTTCCATCTCATTCTTGTACACGTTCAATCCTACAGATATATATGTTTGTCTCTTTCTACGTAACGCCTCAACTTTTCGTGTTACACTTGATTTTACTCCTCATAAAATTTCCGTACCGGGCCTTATAACTCAAATCGTTTCTTAAGGAGTAAACTACAAAAAATACCGATGAATGCGTAGTATGCTTAGATGGTTTGGTCATGTGGAGAGGATGAGTGAAAGGCGACTAACAAAAGGTTTTTACAAGGCAGATGTGAGTGGCAACGCCGGGAGAGGACGCCCTAGAAGAACATACGCTGACCTCATTGGTGAGGTTCTTCAGAAAGGTCAGGTGCGTATTACTCGCAACCGGCGTGCGTGTATGACCAGATGTATGAACGTGGACGAGACAAAAGGAGTATGTAAGGATCGTAGCAGGTGGCGTTCTGTGGTTTCTGCCTACCCCCATGGGAAAAAGGCGTGAGTTTATGTATGTATGTATGTATGAATGCGTGGTAACCGTTATAGCATCGATGTCCTTTCTCCCTATATTTAAAGTGAAACTACCTAGTCTGAACTCTTGTGGCAAATACTAACAACTCACTTACAATTTAATCAAATGCAAACCCAGTTAACTTCAATTACAATTTAATTAGCGGTAAAATATAATACTTCGTAAATTATTATCTACTTTAAATTTTAGTGAGGATTCCTGAAACTATAACGGCATCAAAGTTTACTATAGTTTGCTTAAGTACTGCTTGAACCCGCATTAGTTTCCTAACTATCCGTAGCCGAGGATTGAATAACGGCGAGCACTTGAAGGAAATGACGTGTGGGTTCTCTCGTATCCAAAATAACTGTAGGAATAGTATAAGGGTATTGTTTTGTATAAGGAATAAGTCAGAGGATGAGTGTTCAATGTCATTTCGTAAATAATTTGTATGGATTCCAGGGAATAACATTAGGAATTCCATTTGATTTAATACAGCTAATCTTTAATGTTAAAAGATTGCTTACACCAGTACGGACAAATTGAGGACACGGCTCTGGACACTGACACTGACAAATATTTTAGTCAGTATTTGTATGAAGATGCCCGCGTTTGCAAGTTTTTCATACCAGTTTGACGGATACTTCAATCATGCCTACATTCAGATAAATAAGGGGCTTGAAGAAACTAAACTTATATCTGGCGAGCTCCTTACATTAATTTAATTTTGTACAGAAAAAAAGACTTCATTTAGAGGGGTCAAAATATTTTCCAAAGTTGAGAGGTGTATTCTCAACATTGGACCAGGAGTAGATATAAATATTTCAAAATGAAAATATCAGTTTTTCGTTTCATCTCGTTGCCCATTAAGCATTAGCAACAAAAAAAATTGACAAACTGACAGACACATGATTCGATTTCGATTTGACAAGTCGTATGTCTATCTTTTTTTGGCATTACGAAAACGAGCGAGATAGCTTATACGACTTTCCGTATCGAAGCGTTTGTGAATAGGGGGCCTGCTGGTCTGACAGGTCTTACACTGACGGCTGCCGTTTCGTTTTGAAATAATGAGCTGGTCTAGAACAAAAAAATGATCGCAATGACGGGGAGAACAAGTACCTTTCGGCTTCGTTTAATCTTTTTACACACTTTATTAAAAATACCGTCAGCTGTTTAATTGATCATGGATATTTAATTTAAGGAGGTTATCGAACAGCGCCATCTAGTTTAATCAGCTAAAACCATAACTTGGGAAAATTAACCAAAAGTTACAGGATATAAGGGACATCGATTGAAGAGACCCTTTTTTTCGGATGGGAAATCATCAAATGACTGCTCCCGCTCTGGGCACAGCGGAAGGGAGTGTCAGACTTGTACTGACTTAAACCCATGCATGTACCTTCCTTGCCCTTTGTGTTCCGGGGCCGCAGTATCTAATAAGTTACTCTCTGTAATAGTCCTGCAGATTGAAGAGAACCCGGTTTAGCGTTATGCAGGTTACTAGTCAATGTTCCTTACATTTCAATTTCAGAAAGGGCTAGGCTGATGTTGATATTTATTTCAATGTCAGCCATTTGGAGGTTAACTGAAAGATGGGTAAATCAGAAAGCGTGCGTGTAAACACTAGAATTAAAAATCAGTGATACATCAAAACCTGGACAACCTACCTTGCGTAAAAGCGTCAAACTACACGGTCTTGTTCAAAAACAGTAGCTCGCAACACTTATCTATAGCAATTAATCATTTTTATTTGTTTAAAGCCACCAAAGCTGTAATATGCATAAACTAATACTAAAGTACCTGCTTCGATCTTGTTAGAGCTGGTCGGGCAGCCATTTTTATCATTACGCGTTTATAGGGGCCAGTCACGCCATGCGAGCTTCGTAATTATATTGCTACTTGAACTTTATAGCATTATATGAAGTCATTATACCTTTGAATTTAATATTTGTTCTATTCAAAATATAGATTTACTGTTTGAATAGTTATATGATTAGTGTGATCGCATTGATAAATGGTAAACATTTGGTTAGAGTAAGGTCTTAACAAGAGTGTGCCTGGTATATAAATAAAAATTCGCGTGTGGATGTGCTACGAGCTACGCGCTACGGCGTAGCACATGCTGTAGCACTTCATTATCTAGTGTTAGTTCATCTATCTGATTGGTAATGGGCGAAAACGGTTCGTTGTTATTTATGTCCAAAACATTCAAATGCATAAAAACAATAGAGAACTACCTCCCCTCAGTTTTTCCTCAAAGCTAGGAACAACTATTCCTTCTTTAACGCGGAAGTAAGGAAGGAAATCCTCATAATCGTAAGAAAAACGTTCACAAAGATTCCTTTTAAGCCTGTCTTAGTGGAACGTGATCATTATACATTTATAGACGACTGGCTGTGAAAGATTCCTTCGGCATGTAGACATCCTTAGGATAATTTTCAAAAGCTCGTCGCCTTGCAGAGCCACCGCACCGTGATAATATAATGGTCTGGTCCTAAATGTTTTGGAAAAGTCGCGTCGCGAAAGACCATTTTCTATTTTGTTGGGATTCTAGCGAAAATGAGAAAAGATCAAAGGCTATTGTTGCAAAATGCGGGTTGTATTTTAATTATGATAATATTTTCTTTGTAGAGGTCTTCATAGAATTTAAATCTGGCACAAATTTTACGCAACGCGTGGTGTGTGTGATTTAAATATACGGGTACCCCCCTCCATTTTAGTCTGGAAAAGACCGATAATTCATTTACGTATTTTTATTGAAATCAACACAATTTTCATTACATGTAGCTAATTCCACGATTGGAGGAATGAATTTTAGCCGGCGAGTTAGTTTCAAAACAATAAATAAAATAACGTTTTCGGAACACCGCCTTAATGCTGTTCGTTTATTAATTCTTGAAACTGGTTTCTATAAGCAATAACAAAATTTTTGTATTACCGGTTTAGCGAAATTTCTCGTCAGAAAGATTGCAATTTAAAATATATCTCACACACACATAAAATAACGAAAACTTCCAGATTAAAGCTGAACAGGCGAATAATAATAGACGAAAACATTATAATCCCCCCCCCCCTCCACCCCGCTAGCCCTCTCCATTACCAAGCGTTTTACTTGGCGCGGATAAATTACACAGTTATGAATAAATTTCGCATAAAACTCGGAACTGCACCTTTACATGACGAAAGAGTAAGCAAGATGGACGATTGGGGGCGTTAGAGAGGGACGGACAAACCGGCAAGTCGTAATACGAAAATTTCATTAAGAAGTCAGGCCATCCCGAACAGTTTTGCTGATATCTAGAATATTCGGGCGTACTTATTAAGACGTGGAATATCTTCAATTTCTGCAGATGATTTTAATATAGTAGCGCTTTGAGATGTAATTATGTTATGAACGATTTCGTGGTTTGATGAGGTTGGTATTAATGTGATTAAACTTTTCTGTTTTGTCATCCATTTGAGAAGTTATTATGAGGTTAGATGACGCTGGGGAATTTATGGAGTGTAAGTTATGGTAATAAAGTAGATAAGATTTGTTTTTGATGAAAAAATATAGTTGTGGTGCGGTGCTGCTTAGTGCTCAGCTTATAAGAACCTGGTTTTTTTTTTACAACATCACATCACGCCTTTAGTCCCCGTAGGGTTAGGCACAGGTGTACCTAATAGTACACCCACATTTTTTTTTCTACTAAAAATAATTAATTAGTAGAATGGTTTTCAAAAAGAAAAATAGATAAAAGGTGTGAATCATGAGATGACGACTAATATAGAAATGTAGAACAAGAAGACAATCTGCGTCGGTCCCAAATAAATTAGGATAACAACAGGAGAATGATGATCGATGATTTTCAAAAAATATTTTACAAAACTTTTAAAAACATTAAGAGCATGATACGATGATTATCCGTTTACCAATCAGGACTAAAAATTTCGAAAAACGTTCGAAACACACCCGCCATTAATTACGGTCGTGACGTAAATTTTTCCAGTTAATCAAAAAACTGTCGGACTTTTCTGAGGGTAGGTGTATCTCTCGTGACGTCATTAGCAACCTACCAAGCGCCGAAGCACCTAAGTTGATTTTCGAACGAATTTAATTTAATTTACAATTAAACTGTGGTCCTCTGTTTATTTTTTCGGAGCACTGGCTTCTAATTTTGAATTTCGATGGAAGTTTGTTTTTCTTATTTTTGTTTCCGTTTGTTTGTGTTGCTGGCTGGGTACAATTTGTTGTTTTAAATATCGATGTGTGTGTCTGTGTTGTCGGGGACATGACAAGGTGACTTTTGGTTTAGGTTTAGAGCATATTGTGCCATGCCAACCGATTAATTTTAAACTTTTCTAAATTTAATTCCAAAACATAAAGTATTTTTTACACAGATGAGAATTTAGAAGCAGCTACAGATGGCCCCATTTTCATTGCCTATTAATCTTACAACCCATACAGTGTCAGAGCCCAATTGACATTCAAACGCCCTCAAAAATTAGCCACAAAAATGCGTGCACACGATCACACACCCTCTCTCATCCTATTATACGAATTATCATATCAAACGGTAACCGAAGCATTCGCCATGAAAAAAAAAACAATCATTCAAAACCTTTCATCCTCTTATTAGAGAGAAAGGGTTAGTATTCGGCGGCAAATATAATTTTGCTGCTGATGTAAACAGATTTCAACTTTAAAGCTTTAAGATAAAGCCGCTTTGTTCTGTTGCGTCGTTTGTTATGATGTAACGAGCTTACCTCGCATCGCAATCAAAGGTTCGCCGATTTAAATAAATCTAGATTGAAATTCACAATGGAGTTTTAAGGGAGTCGTCGTCAGTCGTTATCGGGGCCGCACTCGGGTAACTCAAACGGGTGCAAACGGGTTACAATTTATTGGTCCTCGTTTTGCATTCTTGGGGAAATAATGTTGTTACAGACTTGTGTATTCCTATGAATGGGTACAGTTAAGGAAGAAAGTTTTCTCGTTGGGTACAAGCTATTTACTTTTGGCCTGAGAATTCGTGTATGTATTCAACTTTTTATATCGGTTTTTCTCAGGTTTAATCGCTATATACTAGTTGTGCCCGGTTGATGGCAATAGGCTCGCCCCCTATTACAAGGGACTTAAACATAACTGGCGAAATGTGGGTGTACTATTAGGTACATCTCTGCCTAACCTTACGGAGAGTACAGGCGTGATGTTATGTTATGTTATACTAGTTAAAACTAAACCATTGATGTGATATTACTCATATTCGACAAATTGATAACTTAGTTTTATCTCAATATATAAACCCCAGAGACGCAAACACAGCAAAATAAAAAACACAAAAAAAAATGTCCCTCAATCCGCCTCCGGCCCTGGCGATGGCGGAGAGCTACCAAAAATTATGGACATTACTTTTGCCAGCAAAATTGGGTTACCGATGGCTATGTAATGAAGTGCTGAACTTTCAGGTCATGTGTAGAGGCTTCCTGGCGTAATTGCCTCTGATATAGTGTGCCGCCGAATCCGACGGAGCGGCCCCAATGATAATGGGTTCCCCCCATAGTTTTAATCTTCTTTATAGGTGACCCTTTCGCTAACTTTGGAAGTCGTTCCGCCCCTATTATTTTATGTTTGTATGCGTGTTCGCTTGTGTGTGTATTGAAACGGATACCGTGGTTTAGGCTTGTTGGTGTCTGTGATCGTTACAACTTAGTGCTTAGATAAACTGATTTGATAGGGTTTAGTAGCCGCAGCTTTAAAACTTTGTAATGGGTTTGCAACTAAAATAAAGGGCTGGAATAACGTATTTCACAGTTTTATTAAGTGGATTGGATAAAACGTCTGTTTCTTTTTATTGATATTTAAGCGCACACAATAAATTCTTTGAAAACTAAATATTGGCTAAGACTATTTTTAAAATTGTAGTTCTTTAAAGAATAGAAATGAACTGATTCTAAAGGGTGTAAACAGACTCTTAACGAAGCCGAAAGACACTTGTTCTCCCCGTCATTGCGATCATTTTTGTTCGAGATAATTCCTGGAAACTTTCTAGTTACGGAGATATTGGGGGTCAAAGTTCCACCTTTTTCACAAGTTTTTTTGTTAATGTAAGATTTTTAATTTAAACACCTCTATCCCCTACTATTCAATTCATCCATAAGCACAATATTTTGAGTGCGTTACTTTGAGTCTTACTGAAAAACGTGATTTTTCAGCCCAAAAAAAAGTCACTTCCTGCTGGGAAACGACTTTTTATTTGGGCTGAAAAATCACGTTTTCTGCGTAAAGTTACTTAGTTTGATGTGTAGAATGGTTGGTTGACGGCTTCGGGAAGAGTCTGTTTACACTCTGTATAGGGTCTCTCTTTTAGCGTTTAAGATAGCAATAGTAATGAGGAATTCACTAACTGAACCAAATTATCGCTCATCAGTGTAAATGAAGCTCCATTGTAACCAAACAGCTCCGTAAACATCTACCCTTGGGCCTTAACAATCCATTTTACAACAACAATGCAATCTTCCCCTCTAACACTTAACTAGTAGGTAGTTTCTGAAGTTATAAATCTCAAACCAAAAACCCAATGAGCGATGATTTTTCAAAGCGAATCGGGGTGTGCGAGCGACATAAGCGCTACAATTAATTTAACAGGCGTCTCCGCTTGTTCTGTGGGTGGTACAAGGGTGGTGCGCCAGCGATTTGGAGTGATGTGTGTTTGTTGTGTTGGTATGTTCAATTATATTCATTTATTTCAGATAAATCACAATCATTAGTAGATATTATAATCATCCAAATATGTACATGTCACTACATATTATAAAACAAAGTTTTCCGCCGCATCTGTCTGTCAGTTCGCGATAAACTCAAAAACTACTGCACCGATTTTTATGTGGTTTTTACCAATAGATAGAGTGGTTCTCGGAGGAAGGAAGGTTTTAGTATATAATTTGTCAAGTTTTTGTTGCGGGAACGGGATCAAAATTTCATGATAACTTTTGGTCGCAATAACCGACATCCACGCGGGCGAAGCCGCGGGCATCAGCTAGATTTAAATAATATAGTAAGAATATTAAAGGAAGCTAGAAAATATCGTCTACAAGACATTAGATATGTCTACTATGTACTCTTTATATATTTTTTTTTCACAACGCTGGCTTTCTCGATAGGTTTGGCAGAGGTGCGCTTATATAGTACACCTACATTTCTCCAGTTTTTACTACTACTATCATTATCAAGAATCGTGACATAATTTGTACAGACGCCAGCATATCAAACTACTACAATCAGTCAAATTTCTTTAATAGATTTTCGACTTTATATCTGAAGCATTAGGTTCAATGTTGGTTCAAGCAAAATCTGACAGTTTCGGATTGGTTGACTGCTAGCGTCTGTACGTTAATGTTCAAATTCATTTGTTTGTCTGAATATGGTACATTACATGTTTCGAATATCGATGGTCTTATCATATACTGACTGCCATGTGACCATTGATTAAATTTAAGGCGATGTGTTAAAAGTATACTTACAGTTTGTGTCAATCTAATAATATGTTTAAACTAAAACTTGCGAGTAAATTACTAGGTCAACAATAAAATTGTTATTATTCCGTTTTTTGTATTAAAGGACCAATAATAAATGTGGCCTTTTTGTACTATAAACATGATAGTTTTCGAAATTACTTAATTAGTTTGGTAAATCTAGATAGACCTCATGAGCCATAGTACTACTTGATAAGCATATACCCAACTTGGAAAAAAAAACATCAATTAAGGTCAGGTAAACAAAAGAATCGTTCCTAATCCTTATCACAAAATCGCCTACATATTCTAACTTAGAGTAAGTTGGGGGTAAACTGGGGCAAAATTGTAAGACATTAATCTTTAGCTCACGCGAAAAGTATTGTACAGATAGCGTGGGGGACTGAGATGTTTGTCCCGACTTCCCCAGCTAGTCAAAGTGGTATACAATGATTACACGGGAACCGGGTATGAACTGTGTTTAAAGATGGCACTAATCCCGAAATTATATGCTTGTAATTTTAACATAGCTGCGTAATTTGATAGCAGAGAGCAGCGGTGGCCCAGTGGTGGCGGCCCCGACTTAAGAACAGTAAGTCGGGAGTTCAAACCCAGGCAGGCGCATTACTTTTTGTAATTTATTTCATCACCACTGCTCTCAAAACGGTGAAGGAAAACATCGTGTCCTGACGATATTTCGTAATCGGCATGTCTTAGAACCAATCATTCGAAGACATGTGACATCTACCAACCCGCACTGTACCCGCGTGGTGGATTATAGCCCATTCCTTCTCATAGAGAGGACGCCGTGTGTCCCAGCAGTGGGAATATTATAGGCTTATTATGCTTATGCGTAATTTGCATACTAGCCTGTATGTTCCCACTGTTGCACAATTATCTACCCCGCGTTATTCCATATAACTGTGTCTTTTGTTAGTTTAAGACTGTTTAATTTTGTTCTTTGTATTATATCAATGTTTTTAACGACATTTTTCATTAAAAGTGTTATCGTCATGCCTACCAGTCTCTTATAGTCTCATAAGGAAGGTTCCCTTTACAAGGAAAAAAACCGTTAATGATTAATTATCACAAAATTCATTCACTTCCGTCATACCACATCTTACTTACTTTTCCAAGTACGTAGGCTGAAGCCATATGATTATCTTATGGCAAAAGTTCCCAAACAATGATAGAAATATGGCTGAACACAAACAAACAAAACTCTCTTCATAAAATTAAGTATAGTCGTAAATTCCCACATACCAGTGTGGCGCTACCTTTACCAGTATTAGGGTTCCGTAGCTAAAAGATTAATCGCAGTGCTCCGTAGCTACACATTAAGTAAATTTCTAAGCAACACACATATAAATCGCGCTTAACGGGCGTCGTTGAGAAAACTGTAGACTTTGGCTTGTTTCAGCTGAATTCAGAATTGTTTACAGTTCAATTGTTGATATTAATTGTTTGAATAAAGTTGTGTTTGCGCCTTTGTTTTAATGTAAGTTTGCATTGTGAATACAAAAATGACTGAACGTTTTAATATTCATAGTTTCAACCAGCCAGTTAGGTCATTTGAAGGTGCCTCTAATATCTTTTCTAAAAATACAAAGGTTTTATTTACTCTGCAAAGATTTACGGCTGTTTCACATTGACAAAAATACAAGAACAGAGAAAAGCTATATAAAACATAGAATCGAGGACATGACTATCAAATAATTCACAATAAAGTTTAAAAGATGTTACATGGAAGTGTCCAGAATAACATCTATAAAGTGTAGGAGACAAGTGAAACGTTTTCAGATCGTATCGTGTGTCCGCCATGCCTACAGTGCTGCAACTTGGCAACACTATCCAGGTCACTCCAAATATCAGACATATACTACACAAAACGTTTTCCAACTACGTTAAAATACACTTTTACATCAGATTGCATTACTCTCAAACTTTTACATAAAGAAACTTAGCACGGAGTAGTTCAAAGGAAACTGGAGCAAATTCCAGCTTCACTCACCAATAGCGAGTAACAGATTGCTCTAAAATACACCAACTTTTGAATTAAAAGCAATGTGACAACTCTGTGTGCTGTTATTCTGCTATTTCTCATTTAGCCAACGACTAAACGCGGATGCGTCTGACATCGTGGCTTCGTAATATCCTGTCACTACATTGACCTATTTCTGGACGAACACGACTCGACACAGTGTCGCACTGTGCACCCCCTGCGCCTAAACTTACCAGCCGAACCGCCGTAAATTAACACAGCAAGCTTCTGTGACGCTTGTTGGAAAACTTACACTGTAACATTACTTAAATCTTTATTACGAAAGCAATAAAGGCCATATTTAACGCTGTCAAAGGTTTCGTCGAAATTAAAGCGTTGAAATGAAAGTTCGGTTGTCTTTTTGGGGTGGCACTTGGGGTCCTCAAGAGTTTACTTAATGGAAAACGCTCTTTTGCCGTTTTAACTGGAAGACTGTCTTGCAAAATTAATTATCTATCAATTACAATATTTTAAATCTTTTTTGGAACCGGAAATTACATGAGAAGAAACTTTTCTTAGAAAAACTTTTTTTCTTCAATAATTTTGATTGTATTTGCGGCTAGTTATTTAAAAGGATTTTTAAGAAACTTACGTCGACACTGAAATATTATCAAGGCTTGAATTAGCCTTGAAAACAACTACGATCACCATCGTGAAGAAGTTCCTCAACAAAAACATAGATGGCGTTACCGTACCTTGCTGAAAAATACCATGCAAAGACATAAATAATTCGTTCCAGCAAATGTACGGTTAAACGAAAATAATTCTTATCACTGTGACCCAAATACAGTCGTATTAACCTAAAACCAAAGCTACCGTTCGTATGACCAGTAGTACTCGTAGTTAATTTATTGTAGCGCATAGTTTTATGCTTTTTACTTTACCCATAGAACCTTAGTTTAACGATTTCTGGGAGTATATGGGGAGGTAAAAGATATACTGATATAGTGACTATCCGTAACATGAAAGTATGACAAACTGATTTAGGTTTCGACGAATCGGTTTTATTAATTCAGATGGTGGTGCTGATGACTTACGGCGAGTAAGTAGTTCTTGAAATGGCTAGTTGTATGCTTTTTGCGTTAGACTTTTTTTTTTAATACCATTTTCTACTTTTATAGGTTTTTGATAGTGAAGAGGCGAATTTTACGAATGGAACTGATCGCGATCAAAATCATTAAACTGTGTTCAAGAGGCGTTCAGTATCATCATTGTATTTTGCCACTGACAGCGTTTGAACGCAGTTTCAATGTGCTGTTTGAATTCTGTAAATTTATATTGGTGAAATTCGCTCTTGGATTAAGCGAACCGAAGGACCAAAATAATGTAAATGTTTAACGTTGAACTAGAATTGAATGCTTTTCTATTGATAAATAAATGGCAAATCTATTAAATAATTAGTAACAGCTGTTCCGTTTGGACATAAATTATGAACGCGACGGGAACATAAATACCCGCGTGTCATATTACGGTAATTAATACTCGATTATGCATCTCTGTTGACCATACAAAATGTAGACTGATTGTTAAAAAAAAATTGGTTGTCTGTAAAGTTGGTTTACGGACGATTGTTTAACGTGACAACGTCATAAAATCGAGTGGAAGAGAGAAATTAACTATACAACCAACCTCCTAGCTCCAGCAGTAGATTTAAATACATGTTTTTAGTGCATTTTTTTTACTTAAGACACCTTCACGACCCCCGTACTATTCAATCCATCCATCAGCACTATGTTTTGAATGCACATACTAGTAGAATGCAATACACATTGCATTCTACTGTAAAACGTGATTTTTCACTCAAAAATTTTTGTCGTTTTTCAGCAATAATTTTTGCGTAATGTTACTTAGTTTGATGTTCATAATGCTTGATTAACGGCTTCGTGAAGAGTCTGTTTACACCCTGTATTATGTTCACATCGTAACAAAAAAACTACTTATTTCTACACAATAGAAAATTAAGCACCAATTCATAAAAAAAAAACAAAAAAAATAGAAAACAGTAAAAGAAATAATATAAAGGGCAATTATAGGAAGAGGCCCGATTTCAGAGGTACAAGCGTAAGCACAATGAGAGGTATTAGGACCATTCGCAGGCACAGCCCATAAAATAAGAAGGTCAAGCCCCGTCCTAGAATCGGGGCTTCGAAGAAAGGCATCGGCCAAATTGGTAGTTAAGACTCCAGAGCAGACGGGCGACTGGGTTTGACGCAGGTGAGAAAATAATGAAATGACCGCTGTGATCCTTCAAGGGCTCACGAATTTCTGTTCGTATTGGAATTTGTCGTATTATTACATTTGTGTGGGATATAAGTTCTGATATGAAATAAGTTTTTGTTTCTAGACCGAGCATTTTCTTCTGTTTCAGGACCATCTATCATTGTCTATGTTTGTTTGTGTTATGATAGTTTAATCTGAAACACAGACATATCATTGAGCTTGGAGCTTGGAGTTTTTCTACCCCTAAAATCGCAAGTCTACGCTCCCATCCTTCGGGTGCGTCGAATTTTTCGGTCGGTCATTCGCGTGACCGCTTCGCAATGAATCAAATTGAATAAGGCCGCGGTCACATCCGCGATTGGAGGAAACGCCCGTCGCTTTGCTAATAAATAATCATTTTAACTAGTCGTGCTACTGAACTCGTGTTAATGGAGTTTTCAGGCGCACCACTTTGTTTAGATTAAGAATTGATTAGAATATACGTGTTTAGGGTAAGGCGTGAGCTAATGGGCAGGCATTTGTGGTAATTGATACGATTGCTTTATGTCTAGATGTAAGCTGGATACCCCGTCTGGTGTGCACTAAGTGATTAAAAGGAATTACGTGACCATTTATTTCTAGCGACCTCTGGAAATTAATTATTAAATAGTTATGATTCACAGAAATGCTTTGCGTACTTTGCTACTCAATTACGAATTTAGTCGAAGCAACTATTCGTAAAGTGTGGGCAGTCGATCCGCTTAGTTCAACAACAAGCATACCGAGAGACGTTTATTCATTTTAGCTAACTTTCATCGATACAAAGTGATAGTTATAAATAGTTACAAAACGATACCACGGACGTTATTGACGATATTCAATTCGCACTATACCATTAACAATTACTTGGTGCTCAAACCGCTAACCCTAAATTGAAGCTCGCACATTTCAAACAATATTCCAGCCAACACTTTCGCCGCTGCGTCATTATGAGAGGTCGTAACGACCCCACAGTGCAGGGATTAGGGCGCACTCGCACACCAAGTTCAAAGTCGTACTCTGAATTAATAGGGTTATTGTGGCAATAAATACGGGAGGCGCCTAGTTTGTGGTGGACTGTGGTCGGATAAATCAAGTGGGCGAATGCCGCAAGATGTCCCGTGCTACACCCTTCCGTCTCTCAGTGGCCTGTGGTCGTCGGTGAAGGAGGTAGCGGGTTAAGGAACTGAGCTTTTGAGACTATTTTCTTACTTATTAGTGGCTTCTAAGCCATTAATTGCTGGAGTGATAATAATTAGCAGGCAATACTCGAGATAATATTTTTAATGATCTTAAAGTACACAATGTTTTCAGAATGGCCTCATTGTGTAAGACAGTTATTTGAAATGAGTTATATTTAAGTAACAGATCGGGCTCCAAAAGATAGGATTCTTCCTTTTTCATGTCACTGGCACAACAATTTTTATATTTAGTCAGCCCAGAACTTTGCCACTACCAACGCGTCGCCGGTGTCAGCGCAAAGGTCTTCGGCTGCATGCATGGTTAACAGGGCAAGATAGAAGGAGGAAAGGATGGCTTTAGTAAACTCTTCACATCTTCTCCCTTTAAAAAGCACATTTGTACTTTCTTAGAAAACTCGCTCTAGTTTACAACTTGGGCCAACTTTCCAGACCAAAACAGCCAAGTTTAAAGGCCATCCTAAAGTGAGTGTATTGGCCATGTTATTTTGTTGAATGTACTGAGCTCATGGTACCCGTATGTACCGCTCCACTTATATGGATACATGAGCGAAATACTCATGTAATTTAAGCTAGTGTTGACTTTCAAGCGAATTTTGTTAAATGAAGGATTGAATCCGCTTTATATTTTTTGGAACAAATAGAACATAGTTATTGTTTTACTCCGTTTTGTAACAACACAAACTATTGTTAAAATTGGTATTGTACAAGTATAATGGCAAGCAAATTATGAAAATTATGTAGTATTAAATTATAATGAAACAAAGAGGATGATATTAAATATGTACTACCGAAATAGCTTATAGAGTAAATCATTCCAACTATTCGTACCGAGTACAGATCGCACACAATTATTAATTTTATTCTGTACTTGCAAATTGTGGAAATTAATTGACGAATTTTGAATTTAAATGTGTGTTTATTAAGGCTGTTTATGTACCCAGCAATATCCAACTGCGAGTTTTTCCTTTTAATTTCTTATCCGTAGTTCATCAACAATTGAAATGGACCAAAGAGGTCACAATTTATGCGAGGACCAAACCACCTGAGGCCCCTAAAAGCTAGGGGTGACTAATTTATTGCAGCTTAATTTACTGGACATGTTTTATGTATGCCCTGAGGGTCCGAAAGAATGTTCCGGCGTGATTTGCATGTGTTCACGTCTAAGTGGCCTTTAGAACTGGACAAGGCCCACTGGCCCGTGTGGCCCATGGCGTTGATGTATCGTGGCGGGGAGTAGTGTAGCGAATTAGCTGTGTGTGTGTCGCCTTAATAGTTTTAACCCTTGCGCTGCTTCAGTTTAATGTTTTGGACAGCCCATTTTAAATAATTGGCCAGTTGCGTTTGAAAGTAAATAATTTAGTGGGATTCCTATAGTGAAGTAGTGCTGTAGTGCCCCCTTATATTGCAGTTTAATAGCATTTAATTGCATTAGGAGCTTGGACGGATATTATTGAGTACTCTGTCAGTGTTTTAACAGCTAAGAAGCTGTACTGTAACAAAGCACTCTTAATCGCCGTGATTACTCCTACTAACATTATAGATGCGAAAGTTTGTGAGGTTGTATGGATGTTTGTTATTCTTTCACACAAAAACCACTGAACGGATTTGGATGAAATATAGCAGACAGATAGTTTACAACCTGGATTAACACATAAGATACATTTTATCCCGGTAGTATAATGCTGTGGGACATTTATCGAGCTCTACGTGGGCGCATCCGCGGGCATAAGCTAGTACTTCATAAAAATCGAGTCTGGTTTATTTGTGGAATTTCAATCGAATAAGGAAATCTATAAACAAAAGTAACCAATTATTTACGGAAAGATACAATTATGAATACAACGACGGTAATAGACATGCTTGATTTTCCTTCAGTCTGCTCTTGACATAAATAAATTCAGCTCAAATTCCCAACAAATATTTTAACTTGATAAGTGGTCGTACGTTTTTGAGCGAGTTTTTAAACAATACTCGTTGTGGTTCGCTTTAGAGGGTTAATGTAAGGGGAAAAAACGTAGTCTGTACGAGTCTGTGTTGTGCCAACAAAGTGACTTTACTAATTGATCTACAAAAGTACTGTATTGTGTTTTACCGAGAGTTTTGTGATTTCCGCAATTTACACGAATACAAAGGTACAATTATTCCGTAAAGGTTTCGAATTGTATAATTATTATAAGTGGATTACTTATTAACTTCAGAATTTTATATATGTAAAATCATTCTTATTCTTATTCTTTATTGCACACAAAAAAGAGAAATACACACAAAATTATGACAAATAGCATATGTACAAAGGCGAGCTTACCCAGAGTTGGGTTTTCCTACAAACCTAAATTCGATTGCGAAATTTGCAGAAGAGGGTATCCTTATGTGCATATAGAGTACATTTATAAACTTAGATTAACTTATTTTATAAACAAATTAACGTATATATACAATATAATATTCGTAAAAAAAAAAACATGACACAATTGAGATTCATATGATTTCAGTTATACAATAAACTGAACATTTGTATAATATCTATGGCAAATAGATCCTACTTCTGAATAATGGTAGGTATCATAGTCGAAGGTCTTTCACGTACCCAAAATAAGTTTGACCTTTCGTGTAAGTACCCTACACGATCAAAAGCCAAACAATACGAGATCGCTTAGGAGTTCCACGTACCGATTCAATTTAGTAGAAATATCTGAGATTGGCAAGTTCAGGCTAAACGCTTCCGTAGACCCTGTCAGACCCTAAATTATCTCGGACCCAAATTGGACGTCCGTTAATTATAACTTTTGTGCTGACGTGTCCAGTAAAACTGTGCACTTCAATTAAAAGTATTTGGTATTAGATAGCCCGGGCCTTGTTGTGTAATTATAAAACGCTATGGGGTTTCAAAATGTTGCCAACTCCGGCCTTCATTTTGTGACTGTATTCAGAATAATTGAGGAGTATTTTGTATCGTTTTTCTATCCATGTGTTGCTATATTTGGTACCAGGAAAACATAACAGTTAGATTGTAATCTTGATTCTACGGATAATCGATCAAGCGACGGTAGGACGGTAGAAACTTGTGTTTTTATAAAAGAAAACCAACACTAATGTAACTACCGCTAGTTCTTTTAAAGAAAAATGGAATCTGTCTAATCGAAAATATAAGCTAAAATGAAACACACACACTGGAAATTAATTTAATTTTTTTTATTTTACTTAATGAGTAAGTGAGACTCTAGTGTGCCTAAGCATGACTGCTGAGCAAGAGGTCCTGGGTTCGATTTCCGGGTCAGGCAAAGAGATACTGGATTTCCATCAGGAATTGCTCAGTAAATGCTCTGGAATTGCGCCCGGTTGATGGCATGAGAGACACGTGAGAGTTAAATATAATTGGCGAAATGTTGGTGTACTATTAGATAAACCTCTGCCTAACCCTTCGGAGATTGCAAGCGTGATGTTATGTTAATGAGTAAACAGACTACACAAGTACACACCAATGAAAGCAGTATTTTCAAATGGATGCGAAAAACCAACACTGACAAATGAGAGCTCTGATTTAACATTCACAAGCTTGTTCGCATTAATACAAAGATCGAACCCATCAATCAGCTAATGAAAAGGCTTCCAAAAGGATTTTTATTCCATTCATTCGATGCTTTTCAAGTATTTCAAGATTAAGCGCTTAAAACATTAAGTGCGATTTTAAAATATGTGAGATTTTATTTTAAGTGCGATTTGATTTTGTGTTTGGAATAAAAAAATGCTTAGTAAATTACTTTTTTTGCAAATCATAGGGTGCTTATACCTACAGAATACGCTCAGACTGCCTTTGATCAATTAACATAACATAACGCCTGTAATCCCCGAAGGCTTAGGCAGAGGTGTATTTAATAGTACACCCACATTTTTAAAGCAAGTTATGTATAAGCCCCATGTCATCATCATCATTTCAGCCGAAGAACGTCCACTGCTGGATATAGGCCTCCCCCAAAAGGGGGTTTTGCCATAATCACCACGCTTGGCAGGCGGGATGGCGATCGCAGTACGGTTGTTTCAAAGGCACAAAGAACGCTGCTGCCACATTCTCTGGCAAGTCCCTTAGTCGCCTCTTACGACACCCACGGGAAGATATGGGATGGTGCTATTCTTTACGTCCGACACCATACAGTACGCCCCATGTAATAGGTAGCAAATCTATTGCCATAAACCGGTGAAAAATTTATACTCCGTGGTTGTAAATAAATAGTATTTTATGTACTTGACTATCTAGTCCTAATTAAGCTCAATAACGTTAGTCGTCATGAATAAGTGAACCAATCCTAATATTTCAAATCGATCCGTGGTAGCAATTCCAGTCACGATTAGGTTCAGTAAGTAATTAGTACTTACTTTGGTAATTGCAAAGGCATTTTAGTAGTTGGCTGGTTGGTATTAGGGTTTTCTGAATTGTTTGGCGTTGGCTAATAAGAGTAGTTGAATGAGATTGAACTTCAGTAGCTAAAGTAAATAATCACTTGATGGTGGCATTGGAAAATGTTGTATGAATATACATAAGTCCATAACACAGAACATTATGCCTGAAGCCCTGAATAGTTAGCCAGAGATGTTTACCCACATTTTGCCAGTTATGTTTAAGTCCCATGTAATAGGGGCGAGCCTATTGGCACCGAGCACTGTGGCTGCTACTGAGAAATTCCTGATAGAGAAACCCAATAACACTTTGCCCGACCTCGGAATCGAACTCAGGACCTCTTTCTCAAAAGTGGCTTGCGACCACTTGATTAACAAGGCAGTTATTTATTAAAGCTTAAATTAAAGCTTAATCAACGGGAAACCAACAAATAGACTAGAATTTGAATCTAAACTTAATATTATAAAAAGAGGAAAGATTTGATTTTTTGTTTGTTACGATTTAAGTCAAAAACTACTGGACCGATTTTAAAAATTCTTTCACTCATGGAAAGCTACATTACAAGCAAATAACATAACTTATATTTTATTCCCGTATTCTCACGGGAACGGGAAGTACGGGGGTGAAACCGCGGGGCCCTGCTATCTGATATATTCAGACACTTTAGTGGAGATCTTTGTGGAGAATTGGAAGTTTTTATGCCAGTATTAAAAGAACACGAGAAAGGTGAATGCCCTAACCACTGGCCATTACAGTTAGGGTAGCTACTCATCATCTGCCCAGCCTTTTCCCAACTATGTTGGGGTCGGCTTCCAGTCTAACCGGATGCAGCTGAATACCAGTATTTTACATGGAGCGACTGCCTATCTGACCTCCACAACCCAGTTATTACTGGGAAATACGATACCCCTTGGTAAGACTGGTTGTCAGACTTTTTGGGCTACTGACTACTTTAACGACTGTCAAAGATCTACAAATGACAGCCGGGACCAACGGCTTAGCGTGCTTTCCGAGGCACGGAGGAAACTCGGTATGTAATGGGTGGTCACCCATCCACAGATCAACCTAGGCAAGCACGGCTTAACCTAAAGATCAACCCGAGCGGCTGTTATTGTTTAGCCACGAGCTCCTCCGTTAGGGTAGCTACTACATACTTTAAAATATATTCGAAGGTATAAAAATGAGAAAGCCTAAGTAACCTACATTCCTAAAGCAAGAAGTTTATGTATGGCTTCAATTTACCCGTAATAAATGAAAAAATGCTTTTAGCACCCATGTTCATTACTCGTATGATTGGAAATTCCCCAGTATTTGACGCATTGATTGAAAATCGACACAAGATTGCGTGACGCGCCTTATAATCAGAATTACATTACCCGAAGATTGGTTGACTTGGGGTTTGGTTACAAAACCAGAACGTAGGTAAATAAGCTCATTTTTTAGTAGCTTTCGCCAACGGATTCACACAAGTTAATTTAGAATTTGACAAAAAATTGGGTTGTACTCTGCTTGTACTCTGGTTGAACTGTTTGTTTTATTTTCGTTTTTACTCATGTATTTAAATATTTATGCTGTATTGGCTTCCGCACGTTTTTTCACGGGTGACCACTGAAAACCAGCGCTGTGCTGTGGGTCCCCCCCCCATAGCACAGCATCATGCTGAGTGGTAACCGGTTTGTCGCACTCACGACGTGCAAGCTGTGAAGTTTTAATTTTATTTTCATTTTTTGTTGTTGTTGTGTTTTGCTATGCAATGTATGTGTACTGTTTTTTTTTTATTTTTTTTTTGTATGCACGTCATGTCTCTGCGACAAATAAATATTTTTTCTTTCTTTCTTATTCTTTCTTTCTTTTAAAAATATAATTCAATCATGATTCGAAAGACACGTGGCGTATCTATTATCATAAGTACGTTATTGTTGGTTTCCTCGGGAATAGTGCTTTTATTCGAGATGAAAAGTACTTTAAGTCCGTTTCTGTACACCTGACAAAGTTTATGCAAAATTTCAGGGTGATCGGTTCAGTGGTTTAGACGTAACAAACAAACTTACTTTTGCATTTGTAATATTAAGTTAGGATTTGATAGAAGTTGATCAGATAGGTAACAAAAAAAGTAATTTGTGCATATTTGCCTGAATACGAATAACTTTGTTTCAACACAATTGATTTTCATAATAACAGACTGTGAGAGAGTATCCATTTTAAAAGAACTTGTTAATAAATTGCTCCGGGCTACCTCCAACCTTCGCCCCAACAATCAGAATAAAAGTTGCAAAAAACGAGACTAGTGCACCCTTAAAATAAAAAAATAAATAAAACAAAACAGGTTTTACGTCCAACTCCGTCTTAGAGCAAGTTCGAATGAAGAGGACTTTTTTAAAGAATCCCGTTTGTTCCTTTATAAAAAAAAGTCCGGGGCAAAAAGACGAGAATTTGACATACGCGCCTGATAAAACCAATAAAGGACTTGGAGTGAATTGTTTACAGGCGATTCGGTGCTGTCCTTTTTTTAATGGCAAATTCTTTTACCTGTCCGTCGTTTCAGAAAAGTTTAAGTAACAACTACTGAGCGAACTTCAAAAGAAATGAGACAAATTAAATACTAAGAGAATGTCACATAAACTGGTCTTCTATGTTTACTTTTGTTTTTCTACTAAGATAAAGTTTCCATTAATTTTCTTGCCGAAAACTCCGAGTTTGTTTTCTTTATTTGGTGTATCAAATTCACAATAAAATGCCACACAAACAGTATGTTGCTTTTTCATAAACTAACTTAATCTTCTTTTGCTTAGTCAAACGTAGATATTATATAGGGTTGGTACAAAGTAAGAGGTAGGTAAAGAGCAGACAAAGGGTCTCCCTCTTCATATTTACATGGTTTTAGGTTGTCAGCCCTTATCTACGAGTGTTGGAATAACTTTTGACCGGGTCAACAGGCGGATAACATTTCATTTTTTTTTGTTGCCTTTTCTAACAAAGACATACTTATAACATAACATTACGCCTGTAATCCCCGAAGGGTAGGTGTATCTAATAGTACACCCACATTTCGCCATCTATGTTAAACTCCCATGTAATCTATTGCCATGAATCGGGAACAGATCCAGACTCCGTGGTTATAACCGAGAAATTCCTGATGGAAAACCGTATAACACTTGCCCGCCCGACTCGGGAACGGAATCCAGGACCTCGTGCTGGGCAGTCGATCAACCAGGCAGTCTCACTTATGTTAGACATACTAGTTAATTATAGTATAGTATACCTATAGGTTGTATCAAAAAAGATCAAAAGATCTCTAAAAGATCTTACAAAAATTCCATCAGAAAATTCGGAATTCGTCGTCCAAACCGATAGCCAGCCAAAAAACACCGAAGTTGACCATTACTCACTAACATTCCGAAATCTTCACTTCGGATTCCGTAAATTCTGAACTGACAAAAAACTGCACAAGTTGAAATTGGATTCGGAAAAACTAATACTTTTAGAACGGCAACACACACAAAGGGATTCTTTTCGCGAGCCGCGCATTTCTGGTGCGCGTTGTGCCGTGTGTGCTGACCTTAATATCTCCGCATCAAGTGTATGTTCTTTATGTCGGTCGTTGTTTGCTAAAGTGGTTTTTACTCTGAAAATTGGAGTATTTTTTTTAAAAGAAGTTTTTTTTTGTTGGGATAAAAATAGACGCTTTTTTCATGGCCCGTAACAAAGACTTATCTTAGGCCCAAAAATGTACACTGTACCTTGTAGTAATTATAATAAGAAATTGGACCTTAATAATCCAACGCAATATCTTATCTTAATGAGTATTTTTCGGAAAATTACATTTACTGCTTCATAACAATTAGACCACTTAATTACTTGTCCTCACACACCTCAAGAGACTGGCGTGCTGAAACCCTTGAAAGTCCACTTCTAGGCATTCGTTCGTGCCGACGAGAAAAAAAACTACGACTAACTACTTCAGAAATATAATTCATCTTGAGGTTACACGTAACGCTACGACAAGTTCGACCTTGCGTGAGAAAAGTCAAAAAGGTGAGGTTTTATAGTCAGGTCACTTGAAATAACCTCCTTGTCTCAGACACCCAGGTTTTATTAGGACATTCGACCAAATAAAAGACCCTTTCGTTCTCCACGAAACTTTTTAATAATCGTTCAGAAGAGCAACTCTGTAGCAACAGTTCGGCCACAAAAAGTTGTTTGATTTGTTTTTACGGTAATGCTCATGGGGGTCGTTACTGATTTCACTTTTATAGACGTTTTTTGAAATTGCGAAAGTTTCTCAACGAAACTTTAGATATTTATTTGTTCCTTTACGACTGAAATGTTTAATTGTTATCGGGTATTCAGTTGGTCCTCGAAATACGTTATTAACCAGTCTAATGTTGTAAATGACGAATCCAAATTAAGCATTATATAATTATATATACTTTTTCTACTTCGTAACAGAAAAAACTTGAGTAATGTAAAA
Source organism: Lycophotia porphyrea (assembly GCA_950005105.1). Lineage (NCBI taxonomy): Eukaryota > Metazoa > Arthropoda > Insecta > Lepidoptera > Noctuidae > Lycophotia > Lycophotia porphyrea. The sequence goes on from OX465392.1 coordinate 4,121,355, forward strand.
CATAAAAACTGAAGATACGTCAGGAGGCACCAACGGCATACTCAGTACACTCGCGCAATGTGTCAATTTAAAAGACCGACACACGCTTACCATCGCACACACACTCGCCCATCTTCGCCCATCTTCTATGTACGTCTGTCTACACTAAGAGATTTCTGCTGTCTATAAGCCGTTTCATCTTTCCCTTTTGGAGAGAACAAGAAAAGTTCTCAAACTCCTTTAATACTGGCAATGTGTTTTGTCGCGGCGAACGCCCATTGTTGCTTTGAAACTTTTTTCTGTTTTTACCTTTTTTTTCTTTAATTTTATTTCGGCCTCGCTGTGTTATCTGCCCTTGGGGTTTACACGCGACGACTGGTAATCGTAGCCATGTTGAATACATTTATAGGTGCTAAATTCAAAATGGTGGACATAAAATGTTAATAGTTTTGATACTATATTTAGTGGGACTAACACGTGTTGTGAATATTAATAAACTTTATGCTTTTAGCCAAATTTTTAGTTATTTACAATTGTTTGTGGTCATGTCAAGTTTTTTCTGTTTTCCAACTATCATAAAAAAAAACAACCAATGAATTTATAAGTAATAATGAAAATGAAATGAGATGTCTAAAAGTCTAGATAAATCTCTATTCATCTATTTTTCAAAGCAATCGCAACCTTTAGACGCATCTAAAAACCGTATCGCAGTCGTGTCGCACAATCAAAAAGAGACGTCAAGAACTCTCACTTTTGAAAATGAATTAGGGCCGCTGATTTCGTTATTTTTATTCAGTGCCCCAAGTTTCTATTGCTTTTGTTTTCTGTCCAAGTTAACAGTCTTTTGTTAGTAAAGTTAGCCCACAGTTCAGATAATGTTCGGTGAATGAAGCACCTTTTTATTAAGAGATTTCTATCTAGCAGATTCATTTGAATACTTTTTTTCTTGTTATCAGAAAAGCCTCCGTTTTGATGAATAGTTACGTGCAAAGCAACTGTGAAAGTTTTATTAGTTTCATGAGTAATGTTTTCGTCCGTTTACGTAATGAAGTATCGTGAGGTGATGTTTATTTATTGTTTTATCTAGCTAGATTATTTATAGTTTTGAGCTTGGGTGTGCTGACCGCTGCTTTGGCATTGGATTTGACCTTAATTTTCGTTATACTAACAACAGCTACCTACAATTTATTTAAGTCTCTAGTATCATTAAAATCGAGTTTCAGTCGCTCAAAATGTGTGTAGGAAAACGTAGTGAGGAAAACGTCATGACCAAGGCCCAAATTCCACCAAAGCGGAGACGAGCGCATTGAAGAGGAGATATGCGGAAATCAACCAATCACATTTGTTAAAGTCTACTTCGCATCTCCTGTCTTTATTGTGATTGGTCGAATCTTGTACATCTCCCTTCCAACCCGCTCGTCTCCGCTTTGGTGAAGTCTAGCCAGTATATACTGTACTTTGTATCCCAGCAGTGACCAAAATATAGGTAATAGTAATATATTTTTGTCACTGCTGGGATACTACATAATATTATGTAATATAAATATAAGCGTAAAAACGAAAACAAGAAAAATATATGTAGCTACACGAGACCGTCTCATTCTTTTATACCGTTTTATACCTTCAGCACCTATTCTTTTTTTGAACTATCACATTAATCCCACAAATTAATCCAAACCAGCCAATCCCTAATCAGCTAAATGAAACGAAGCAGACAATTTACGCACTGGTTCCTAAGAAAATAAAAAAGCAGAAATCCTTCCAGGCGGATTTAAAAAGAAAAAATCTTTAAACCTGAACCAAGTGACTCGTTAGACGAATGGTCTGAACCCGTGTGTCGAACGCAGGATGCTCCCTCCCCCTCCCTAAGGATCCTCCCGGTTGACCTCTCTTGTAGTAAATGAAGGAAGCAGAAGGTTTAGTTCTTACTTGCGATAAACGTTTCGCGAATAACAGAAGTAATTTAATGAAGATTTATTTTATGAAACAGTGCTGAGACTTTTTGTGTGTACTCTGTAGCTAATAAACGTTGTAATGACTGAAAAAAATTGAAAAGATGTGGCTAAAAAGAATAGTAAAGTCATGCTCGAGTCAATATTTTGAGATACTAATTAAGTTAATCCAAATACAATTATATGGATAATTTTCATACTTTTAAAATATTTATGGTTAATGTTTGAAGTTTATCACCATCATTCATAAATCTTTCTGACCGTCAAGGGGAAATTATGCACCAAAACACAAAATATCACAAAAATAGTAAATCTTTTGCGCATGAAAGGGCTCGTAAATAAATAAAACTATTTTTGGTTGAGTTTGGTCCTTCTGAATCTCCCCTGTACATTTGGGCTGTCGAACGCAGCCGATGCCTTCGTTAAAATTGCGATAAGGAGTTCGATACCTTACGGTCTCTAGGAGTCGGTATGATCTTTATGATTGTTCAACGATATTTGCCGGAGATTTTTTATGAAGACGGTTTTTATTGTGACCCACCTGTCAATAAGATTTTGGGCAACAATTTGTGAAGGGTCAACGAAAATAAGCGTATATTTTGTTGTTATACGTTTAATGTCACTGACACACAAAAATGTCTTGAAAATATTCAAATTCAGGACAAACTTTGACCAAAATGATAACCGAATTTGCAAGTTCCTTAAATAACACAGCTTACGGTCAAGATTAGCATAATCATTCAGGTGTGTTGCCATAACCTTAGGACCACATCTTGATTGCGTAAAGCTAACGTTGCCGCTCCCTGGCTACTGTGAGCATAGCCTTTGGCAAGTAACATGTCAATCGGGAGGCCTTGCCTCAAGCTAAAGCTTCAATAAGACATGAGTCCAACTTACGTGTGTACAACGGAGTTAAGTAAACACAATATGTTGGATAACGGGAGAATTCCATAAAATGTCTCCGTCAATGTAAACAGTATGTTGTACTTAAATAAAGTTGTGGATGGTTTGAGGAGACGAAACAACAACGCGATGTAGGTACTGTCGCTTTGAGCTATCGTTTGTTTTTGCTAGATTCTTTTGTTTTATAGATCGTGTTTTGTTTTTGTGAGTTTCTCGGCTGAATGTTGATTGAATAAATGTTTTGTTGTCAACACACGTACTTACGTAACTGTCAAAGATTAATTATTTAGACAAAAAACATCTTGAATGTAAATAAAACTATGTTTGATTCACTAGACTTCATAGAACTGTGAGATGGACATCATTTCATCACAAAATCGAATTTCCAAGCCCCTTGAAAGACGATCGATCGACGAAATCCCCGTCTTATCTACTTGCTTATTCAATCCTTTTATTATCCAAAAACATCATTATACAAATTCAAATTCGGAATGTAACCCTCTCAATTTGCGGAGGTAGGGTGACTAGAGGGTACGTTCTGAAACTTCTCTTATTTAATAAGAAAGGTATTTTAAAATAAATAGAATGTTCGGATTTGGCAGTGTATTTGAAGAACTTGTACCTATTTTTGAAATAAGAAAATATTTGGGTACTTCATTTATTTTTAATTGAGGCTAATCTTTGTAAAGGTTGCCAGTATCAATAAATACAGAAAAGTAAATAATACAACAGTTGCTTTAACATACCTTTTTCAAAATTATGTCATAGCCCTGTGCTATGACATAATTTTCACAATTTGTCTTCGTCACAGCATTTTACGAGTTTGTTCAGAGCAAAACAAAATACATACTAATTACCCTTTGCTTGCCAACCCTACGCTCAGAAAAGAGACATCCCGTACATTTATTTCAGTCAATAATCAGGGGACCCGAAGCAGTAATAGCCTTCAGGGCTGTCACTAGCATACGAGTCAATAGAAATCCTCATATACCGGCCAACTTTCGATTCTTCGACGAAACAAAATGAGCGAAGTTGTAACGTAAAAGAAATTGGATTTTCGTATTGAATTGACAGAGGGGTCTGGGGGTGCGGTGAGGGCAGAAGAGGGGGGAGGGGGCAGGTAAGTAAACACAGGTGAAAGTACGTGGTATGTGTCAATACGATCTGTCAAAGATCGGGACATCAGACTTGGTATTGCAGTTTGATTGGACCAAAGTCAATTATTGTTGTTGGCATTGTTTTCATATGGTTTAACTGCATGCGATGTGTTTTTTAGTTAGCCAGTAATATGATGACGTCACAAAATATGTAATTTTCAAACTTACACCGAGACTTTTCAGAAATGTTATTAAGTTTTCATAATACCTTACATAAATCAAGCAGTACCAAGTAAAAGGTATAGTATAAGCAGAACCTTTATGTTCTTCTGTGTTAATATATTATCCTGTTAAATATTTTGTGTGTACATAAATAAATCCTTCCTAAAGAAAGAGCATTAAATTCGAAATATCCCTTGAACCAAAACTAATTACCAGAATGCAATAAGTGTGTTTTCACACCGGCAGTGTCTATTGCCTCCTTTGAGAGTCCCCTTTGGCGGCAACACGAAATTATTACAAGCGCAAAATTAATTCGTATCAGACTTTATTCAAAGTAACAACGCGAACGCTCAGAAAAGCAGAAATAAACTATTTCGCTCTCTTGGTAAGAAGACATTTACATATAAATTCAAAAGACAATTCATTTCAAGTCGGAATCGAACCGGCTCCCTCGCGGAATGAGTTCTGCAAAGTTTGCGCGCTACAAGTACTTAATGTCTAATTAATAAATTGAGCAAGTTTTAATTACGAGATGTTTGAAGATATTGTATGAGGGATTGAGGAAGTGTATGGAATTGAAAAGATTCTGGTTTAATGATTAAAGATGGTTCTTCTCACTCTCTCATAAGCAGGCCCGTGTGCCAGCTGTGGCAAGTTTTATAGGCTGTTTTTTAGGGTTCCGTACCCAAAGGCTAAAACGGGACTCTATTACTAAGTCTCCGCTGTCCGTGCGTTTGTCTGTCTGTCTGTCTGTCAGTCCGTCTGTCACCAGGCTGTATCTCATGAACCGTGATAGTTAGACATTTGATATTTTCACAGATGATGTATTTCTGTAGCCGCTATAACAAAAAATACTAAAAACAGAAAAAAATGAATATTTAAGGGGGGCTCCCATACAACAAACGTGATTGTTTGCCGTTTTTACTTGATATTAATAAATTATAAAACTATACTACTACTACTTACACTTTTATACTTTAAAAATAAATGATTAAATTGAAATATAATAAAATCGATCCACGTTCCTTCCTTCCCCTTTTTGTTCCAGGGCCGCGGTATCTCTTTCGAACAGTCCCAAAACAGCCCTTTCTTAATAGCCTTGAATGTCTTACTGCTAGGCAAAGGCCTCTCCCATATCCTTCCAGTTGCTCTTCTCTAGCGTCACCTCGAACCAGCCTTCGTGATGCACATCTAAATCATCTCGCCATCTCTTTCTAGGCCGATTATATATTGTTATTTTTTTTTCTGGTCTTAACTCTGAGAAAAGTGAAGTACTTAAGTGTTTTCATTATGGGACGAATATATGTTTCAACTAGCTTATACCCGAGGCTTCGCTGGCGTGGAGTTGTATTTTCGGGATCAAAAGTAGCCTATGTGCTATTACAGACTATAATCTATCTCCGTGCCAAATTTCACCCAGATCCGTTTAGCCGTTCTGGCGAAATTGAGTAACCAACATCCATCCAATACTAAGTCTAGGTAAATTCTGTTATGTTTAAGCAATATAAACAACCAAATTGACAATTTCTTTAAACTCAAAAAAAAAAACCAGTGATCTCTCTCCACACACACATGATGCCTTCCAATAAAAACTAAGTTCAAAATCACCATACGCCTTGCAACCAGTAACCATTCAAAAAGGGATAACCAAATGAACCGAATCTTTCGCGTCTAAATTAGTACCCGGAAATAGACTCGTATGCAACAAGGTTCAATTCCGTATAATTTCGGGAGCGTTTTATCGACCTCTAGCGTTATCCCTAAATCCTTAGGGACAAAGCGTTTCCGCTAGGAGCCCAGACGGTGAACTTCCGAAGGCACACTATCGCCCTCTATCGAACCTTATCGGGACCTTACGATCTTTTGTATGGCGGGTTATCTAGTTTCATATGACGATCTATTCATTTTGATAACATCGCTCTTTGTATGGCTTTGGATTGGTATCGAAATGTGGCGAATTAATATTGTGTGGTATTGTATTTTATTGTGTCAATAGAATACGTGTACACGTGAGCGAATTCAAAAGCACAGTTAGTTTTACATAAAAGATTGTAATTTTTGAAGTAAAACTTCTTTGCGCACGCTTGACTCGGGGAGTAAGCTGGCGAATGCGTTACGTTACGAGGCAAACGGAAGTTGAGAGGGAGATATAAGTTAGTGAAGATAGAAAGAGAGAGAGTTCCTTTTTTGAATTTGACAGACGATTGTTCGGCATTTGTTTAAGTTTTACTTCAGTCGTGTGGTCTAGAGTGTGCTCTAGACCACACGACAGAAGTAAAACTTTTTTTAATTAACTTGATTAAAAATAAAATACTTCTGAGAAGTCCTTTAAGAAATAACTCACAACATCCGCCTGTAATCCCCAAAGGATATGGCAGAGGTGTACCTATTAGTATACCTACATTTCGAGCCTACTGCCATCAACCGGGCTCAAATCCAGACTCCGTGGCTGCTATTGAGAAATTCCTGATGGAAAACCCAATAGCATTTTGCCCGACCTGAGAATCAAACCCAGGACCTCGTGCTCAGAAGTCGCGCTCAAGACCACTAGACTAACGAGGCAGCAAAAAAACGTTATTAAAAATGTTATAATTGACCCTACAAAATATAGAATCGCAGCCAACCCTAACATATGAAACCCGACACCCTGTATCTCAATCACATTTAAATCGACTTTTTAGTACAGAGAGGGATTAGGTATCAGTCCAGTACACTAACGACTCGACCCCTTGCATTTACCTATTTACACCCCCGATTTGAACCCCATTGGGGCTATAAATTCTAGTGGCCGACGAACCGCTTCCGTTTCGTACCTGCTTTCGGGTTAAACAGGGGGTTCTAATCGGTCCAACGAAAATATTGCTGTATCACTACTTCTCTTGGTAATCATTAGATTTTTTAACAAGCAAGTTGGTGGTTTATTTATTGGTTAATGTCACGCGTTTACGATGTTAATTCTCTGTTGGTATTCCTTGGGGCCTGATTGGTACAAGTGTTAACACTGGTACGTAATTGCTGGATTGAACGTATCTATGTTAATGTTGGGTTCGTTGAAGTTTCTTTTTTTAAGTTTCTTTTTTTTAAGTTTATTTTTGTTACTGAAATTAGCAATCCTTTTTGCAGCTTAAGTGTAACGGTTGTGACAAAAGCTTTTTCAATTTTCGAATGGTAAAATTTCGAACGCAACCGCAATCGGGTTCGGAATATGAAAACGCTACCGGAGACGTAGACGGTTCCGTGAACGCTTTCGTATACCTTTTTCATTGAGTGATGTAGAAACCAGTCATGATGCTCTGGTCTGTCATTGCGGAATTGCCGGAGTTTGAGGTTGCAGTCACTTGCAGCATTGTCATCATCATTCTCCTGCCTTAACCCCAATTTATTGGAGATCGGCGCAGCATGTCTTCTTCTTCCATACTTCTCTATTAGCAATCACCTCGTTTCTAACCATATCATCCTGCACACAGTCCATCCATCGTTTCTCTCTTATACATTAATAATCAAAACTTACCTGCAGCATTGTATCGTTAAATATTGAATCCTACGAACAAACGGTCATATTTGGATGACCGTTTGTAACGACAAACATTAAACTAATTCTATTAAATAAATAGGTTAGCAAATGGTCATTCACATTTCAAGTTAACGATGCCAGAAACGAGTTTAAACAATACAATATCCACATTTAAATGTCCATTCGTACTACGTCTGTCTTTAATTATAGTAATCGAAATATAAATAACAGATAAATACTCCGACATTATGTCTTTTCAACGGATGTTTGATTGATAATTACTATAGTGACGGGTAATTATATTTGTGTAAAGAAAATTTTCGGTGGTTCGGTTAATTTCATCCATTTTGGGAAGGTGCTATTGTCGTTATAATTCTCAGATATTATTCTCTAAATAAAGGCTTACTCGCATATAAAGAGTGATTATTTTAAGTTGGGCAACAAGGGACATCCGAATCCATAAGAGATACCGGGAGACTTTAAATCTAATTAACATCATAACATAACATAAAATCACGCCTGTAATTCCTGAAGGGTTAAGCAGAGCTGTACCTAATAGCACACGCACTTTACACCAGGTATGTTTAAGTCCCATGTAATAAAAAATGGCACAACCAAAGGGGGCGGGCCTCCCTTTGGTTGTGCCACGTTACTACTATACTCAGTAGTGGGTGGAGTCGGGCTGTGGGTGATGAGGTTGATGATGGGCACAAATCCAGACTCCTAGACTGCTACTGAGGAATTCCTATTGGAAAAACCAAATAACAGTTTGCCCGACCTGGGAATCGAAGTAAGGACCTCATGCACAGCAGCGTGCTTGCACTAGGCCAACGAGGCAGTAATTTTGTTTTGGTTTTTTTAATCAAAGTGTGAAGAATATCTGTGACATAGATAAATGATTGCTCATAAACAAAAGTCATTGCACCATTTATTTCTAGATACTCCAGGGAAAACTTTAACCCATGAATTAGTCAAGTCAATCTTCACAGTATAACAATTTTGAGTGCACAGTACACACTTAGGTACGTACAGTAATACCCTATTAATTTGATTTCTCTTACTAACGAGGGTGGCAAGATACCCCTCTGTTTATCGTTTATCCCCTAAGTAATATGCAGTTTTTCCATTTACGTGTAACGGACAGTTATTGGTATAAAGTTGAAGCGTTGATTTAAATGAATGTAAGGTTATACCTGTTGGTAATGAAGGGTCCAAACTAATTGGATGTTGAGGTATGAGAAGGAATCCTTACCTGTAACAAATATGAAACAAAGTATTAGAATCGTTGGTTTGTTTTTGGTGGAAACATAGTTTTAATTAAGAGATGGTTTACTTTGGTGAAATGGTGCGGTAAAGATTAGATTACACACTTAATGTTTGTGATTATAATTATTTTGTAACTAGCTGATGCCCGCGGCTTTCCCCGCGTGGATGTCGATTATCGCAACCAAAAGTAATCATGAAATTTTGATCCCGTTCCCGCAACAAAAATCTATCCATTGGTGATAACAGAATAAAAATCGGTGCTGTAGTTTTTGAGTTTATCGCGAACAGACAGACAGAGGCGACGGAGGACTTTGTAAAATAATATGGAGCGAAGTGATAGCGACAGTGATTAACACTGGAAGATTTCTTTATTTGGAAAACCAGGACTTTTTGCGCATGGGAAAAGTCGTGAGTTTCTTTTTTTTTAGCTTTTTTGGTCTCAATCGAAGAGTAGTTATACTGCGTACCCTCCTACATCTTTTTGAGACAGTGGTATTTAATCAAATCTGAAGCTCCACTAAAAGGGAAGACACTAGGGAAGATTTTCTTCCTTTTAATAAGGCCATTGAACTATAGATTAAATAATTTCGACCCTCAGTGCACCCCTATTTTGATTGACGATGCGGTTGATTGAAAAACGAAACCCACGCACACCGAAATTGATCCCTAGTCATGCTTAGGGTGGACGTGATTTAAAAAATAAGTTTAGGCAAAAGCAGGAAGTAATATTAAAAAGTAAACAGCAATCAGGAGCGTAGCGTGATGTCCATATAATGCAAAGAAATGGCTTATTTCGGGACGTCTTTTATTAAAGGTCCAGCTGAAAATATCGCTTGCGCGATGCAGGATTTCACAGCGTCATCTACTGAGTTCTAGTGCCACTTTCATCTACGTAGTTAACGAGATAGATGTCACTACTGGTGTTTTATTATTTATACAATGGTTTTTATCAGTGATTCAGTGGTCATGATAGCAACCATGAGAGGGAGGACCAAAGTCTTTTTTTCCTTTCCGATTGTTGTTCAGGATTTCGTCAGACAATGAAAAAAATGCTCTGTTTCGCGGTTAAAGTGGAAGGTTATGGGGGTTGTGTCTACTATAATATAAGCATTAGTATACTTTCCAAAGTTATAGAAGCGTTATTTTGATCAATATGCCCCTAATATGAGTTTTCTCTTCAGAATGTACCTATCTGCAAAAATTTTTGCTTAACGAGTAAGTGCTTTTGCTTTATGCCTCGTATAAGTCATTACGAGCCCTAACGGAGTAAAAGGTTCATAAGAAAATACAAGATATTGAAGTGCATCACTGTATTGGATTGAATAACCAAGTAAGTTACATGGTGAGTGTATCCTGAGGGAGAAAAGTGTTATGTAATAAACATTTGAAAATTAAATAAATTTATACCACGGTGCTCTACACTTGTCATAGTTATCGCGTCAGCCACAAACCATGGTTTAATACTCAACTCGGGAGAACGGATTGATTAATACAATTTATATTAGCAAACAAGAGGAATATTCAGCACATTCTCTTGACATAATCCATAGGAAGTTAACTGATTTAGCGAAAACCACTCAACCAAACTATTTATTCACCGAATTCTGTAATACGCAAACCGTTCGCATGTTAGTCAACATTGCTACAGCAGTACCTACCTTAATAAAACAATCAAACTGATTCGATTGTCACTCACAAATTCAACAGTCGTTCATTAACGGGTCTGTCGATCCATCAATCGGGTCGCGCAAATATAGCTAGAGTTTAATGCGCAAACGACAAGGTCTCATGCAATTATCTAATTACGTGTAGCTCCACCAAACATGGAGGAGGCGCCAGGATTACGTTGTTTGCGCAAATTGTTGGAGTTCAAGATTTCTGATGTTTACTCACATACTGTGACAGTGTTGTTATGCTAATTTTCGTTTGTGTTTTGCCGTTGTGAATTTGAGTGAGGTTTTTTGATGTGTGTGTAAGATTTTGGCTCGGTGAAAAGGGTATTTTTTTAGTACTGAACAAGATTAAGAAATTGAAGCGTGGGTTTGGCTGCTACAATAGTAGCTTTCAGTTCTTATACAGTACGGTTATTTACATATTCAGTAATATTTTTAGCGGGATTTGTATTGGTAAAAGCGGAGCAGAGTCGTATAAAAATAGACCCTTTGGTGAATCCTCTTTGTCAATTTGAGTACGCAGTAGTCTATATCTTTTTGCCACTAATCCGGACCTGACGCAGCATTCAGACGGATTCTCTTTTACCTTTATAGTTTTTCACATATTTTTCCACAGTTATGTATTGTTAATAATTCTGGGCTCACATTTATAATATTTTCAGTTGTCTGTCTGGCTCGCTTATTGCGAACACAGTTATTTCGTGATGAATTGTGATAGATGGCGATGTCGGCTAAATGTTTTGCGCCTGTTATTAATTTACGCTACGAAATAATAATTATTGTTAATTAGTTTTTTATGAAATGCGAGACTGCCTCGTTGGTCAAGTGGTCGCAAGCACGACTGCTGAGCATGAGGTCTTGGGTTCGATTCCCAGGTCGGGCAAAGTGCTATCTGGTTTTTCCATCTGGAATTTCTCAGTAGCAGCCACGGAGTCTGGATTTGTGCCCGGTTGAGGGCAATAGGCTCGCCCCCTATTACATGGGACTTTAACATAATTGGCAAAATGTGGGTGTACTATTAGGTTACACCTCTGCCTAACCCTACGGGGATTACAGGCGTGATGTTATGTTATGTTATGAAATGCGAGTGTAGTGTTCTTTGTTTATTGTAGGCATGTGGAAGAGCATTCTGTGGTTGTGTAGCTTGAATTTCCCACATATTTATGATCTTCGGATAAATTGCTACGTGTGTGTTTGCAAAAAAACTTTTTTATTGTTTAAAAGTTATTTGAATTGGTGCAAGGTTTTTTCTTATGCGTTACCATAATATCGGAAAAACATGTATTGAATATCTCGTATTCCAGGTTCAATTATTTTTAAATGTCGTCACTATAATAGTTCCGAACACTAAAACAACAATACACAGTACAGAAAAAAAATATTTATCATGAGACAAGAGAGTCAGTCAGAGTCAGAGAGTTAGCTACTTTCTCTTCCAGACACATTCATCTACTTATCTCCCTCAACGAAAACTCCGGATTATCCTTCAAATTTGTAATGAAAATTAACATATTTTCAGCAAATTCCGCAAACGCAGGTGTTATAGTAACAACTTATACGGAATTGGGGGAAATAGGGGTGTTCGGATACCGTACCTGTATCCCATAGGGGCAAGGCGGGGTAATTGCATAATATTAACATTTATAACTTCTGGCGTATTGTATACGGGACCGTTATTATACGGAAAGCTTTATTGCTTGGCTATAGTGTTATGAGGGGGCGGCGGGGAAAATTAGACCGTTCTTGAATATTTCATTTTTTTTTCTTGACGACAGCTTTTTATTGTAAGGTGTGGTTAATATTTTGTCCAAATATAAGCTACATTTTGAACCAAAATTGCTATTCATTCGTTTGAAATTTCGTCATTTGTTGTATACAATTGGATCGATGCTATATTTAACTGTGATACCTAGTATATTACGCAATTACATTGCAGCTCCTGGTCTATTTGTAGCAAGTGGTCATTATCTAACATACAGTTCACAGTAGTGTCTATGTTTTCCTTTTATAGCTAACACTTTAACTTTACAACAGTCAAGGAAAATCATATAAAAAAGTTAAATTCAACACATATGTAAACTATCAGAATAACTGTTACTTATAACTACAAATTTATTATTACACATTTCCGTGAAAACAAGTCATACAAGTTTCTACCTAATTTGACACCCAGCTAAGATATAAAATCGTACAAAAGTAACAATAAAACATACTTCTATTAAGGTATCGTAAAAAGAAGTTATGGTTCCTTGTCTGTTTGTAAACACTTGCTTTCATGAAAACTAGGCCAAGGTGATTGAAAAGTTTCGTCGATAAAACTTAATAGATTGCATGTTAAGGCTCAATATGATATTCTGCCTATTCTATTGGGCCCACTTTCCTTGGCATAAGTGTAGGCTTCTCTGTTTTATGATATTTTATGGGGTTTGTTACTAGTCGTAGTCAAGGTTATCTGTGATTTTCTAGACATTTATTTTTCTCGGCTATGGAATGAAAACATTTGTTAAGCATTTAAATCTTATAGAAAGTAATATGGTTTTTTCATACACAGTAAACTATAGCACATACGTACTAAAGATTTAAATAATTGAAATGTTGTTAGATTTATCTTAATCCTGAGTTTGTTTTATAATTAAAGAACATACATATATTATTACATACATATATTTTGCTTCGTCTATGTTTTTATTTTCCGTTCATAATTCAGGTTGCATCTGGTCTTACTGACGAACATCGGCAATAGACAAAATAACACACAAATCTGAAATCTGCTAATGCCATACAACGTTTCTTGAAACAAAATAACGGCAGCAACAAACATAAACTTTCACAATCCTGCGCATACTTCAAGCAACTCAACGATGCTTTACGTACAATTATACTTAGAACGAGTCGTCACTGATACGCTGTCATGATGCTGCTCAAATTGCAGGCGCATCACGACCACTCGTCACGAGGTACCGGCTGTTTTACTGCCTTAGTGGCTGCTGCGGTGAGTTTGGTGTTGGGTACACTTTCATATTTTGCAAAGGTTAACCAAAGTCATGATTATATAACTACATTTTATAATAGGGCCATTTCTAGCGCATCAAAATGCTGACAGTACAACATTTCGGTACTTAAAATGCTTTAGGACTAGTATGTTTTAGTAAGAATAAAATACTTTTGTCCATTCTTGATAGTGAATACATAAAATTTTCTACCTCTGTCAATATGAGAATTTATACTAGGATCAAAAGCCAAGATTATTAACTAAAGACGAGTTTGAACTTTTATCAGAGAATCAAATTAATAACCTCAAAAGCACAATGTTAGAGCCAGAGACGGTAATTTAATTATTTTATTTCTATGTATCCACTTTGATGCTCGTTTTACCTTGTTTTCAAAGAGGAAACAGCTTTAGCATCGTCTACAAAGGAACCACATACGTAATACAATACGGTTGAATATTGTTAGACCGCAATTAGAATTTTAGCGCTTATTTTTGTAATACGAACAATTTTTCCTTATAATTATGTCGGCACTCGAAGCTATAATAAAACTTTTGTCTGTACAGAAGTAAGGTAAAGGGTTTATATTCGTTTTTTTAAATGCACATAATTTAATTCAATTCCTATTTACACAATTTTATAGCATCATTATTAAAACTATACAAAAATGGTTATGAAATGTTTTAATTTGAATTGATATGATTAGATAATCCAACACGTCTCATAACGCCACCTGCTACGATACTTACATACCTACTCCTTTGGTCCACGATCATACACGCACACCGGTTGATTGTTTAAAACAAACAAGACAATGGTGCCGATTCCCTTGTTCACAAACTAAATTAAATTTAAGTTGAGTGCATCTTTTACTTTCTATTTCATTATGAAAAGGACAGAAGATAAATATTAGTTTAGTCCTGTCAAATTAACCAGCGCCTGACACAAGTTTAGACGTGATTAAAAAGTTGACTACTAAAATTACATCAAATTAGACGTAATTTGATGTAATTTTAGTAGTCAACTTTTTAGTCGTCAAAGGACAGAAGATAAATGTCAAATTAGTCAGCACTTGACGAAGTGCTGACTAATTTGACATTTATCTTCTGTCCTTTTCATAATGAAATAGAAAGAAAAAGATGCACTGAACTTAAATTTGGTTTAGTTTGTAAACAAGGGAATCGGCACCATTGTGCCTGAATTCCAGATTAATTTTGATATGAGAACATCAGTTTATTAAATTGTATTTTATTTCATTCTTTATAGCACATAACCCAAAAATATATAACCAAAAAAGACAAAAGTTATTAAAGGAAAATTATCCCAGAATTTCAGAAAACAAAAGTTAACAAAATATTAGTTTAGTCGCGCTCTAGTTACGCTTAGTTGGTTGCGCTCAAAAATAGTTCGCTTTGAGGAATACCCCAACAAAATATATTATCCCAGGACAAAACAGATCCTCATCCAAACTCCATACGCTCAGTAGTCTCACCGCTGTCGAACGAGAGCGGAGGTCGCCGATCGCTGTTAAGATTGCACGAGCACAAGTTCACCCTTCATTGTCCCGGCGATGTTGGCAAATGTTATTGTCTACACTAGGCTTTATTATAACTTTGAGATGTTACTTTGTTCGAAAAATGTTGGCTTTTGTTGAGATACAGTGTGGGAAAATAAAAATTCGAGTTGGAATTTTTGTTTTCACAAAATGTAATGTCTAAACATAGCCTTATTCTTTATTGAACTAGATAAATGAATAGTACTTATTTATAACCTAATAACGTCCCCTTGGTTTATCTTTTTGAATTTTAATTCAATAAAATAAAATTAAACTTGCCCGCCCGAAGTAAGGTTAAAACTCAATAAAACATTTTCTAGAATTTAAACTTTAACGTAATTAGTTAGCCAACTTTATTTTCCAAGAATCTACCTTGTGATATTGTATAAAATAAAAGCGAGTTAGACACTTAAGAAATCTGAAGAAAATATCTATCATACAAAAATCTTTCACAAACGTTGAAAACAAAAGGACATTCCACTGCTACTTTGCGTGCCTACAATAAAACTATCATTGTCACGCGGAAAATACTCCTTAGTACCTAAACATAATTATACCTAAAGCTCCACATATACCTACTGAAACTAAAGGTCTACCCATGTGTCGTCTAATCCAGTCTTTTAATTGTCGAGGGTAAAGTCAAACGGTATCCTATTTTCCGAAAGATATCATCGTGTTAGCTACGCGACTCCCCGCTAAATTGTAAGGGTAAGACAAAGGTCACATAGCGCTAGATTAAGTCGATCAAGAGAACGGTCTGTCGGTCGGTGTAATGTAGGTTTTATTTTCGACGAAATATTTGTTTTTTTTTTTGTGAAAAGTGTTGATTGAATTTAATATACTTACAAATTCAAATAATAATTAGTTATTTTCTTTAGGATTTCTGAATCCACCGATTTTTTTTAACCCAAAAGTATTAATTCGGTAGGTTTCTTAACATTTACGTTGGTTTTTAAAATTGTTTCGTATGCATAGATGTTATTTAGCCAGTGGCCAGCCACAGTTAAACCATGTTTGAACTGTCAAGTGTCACTTATGTCATTGTCACTTATGTCATTGTCAATAATGTCAATTTAAGAAACCCGGGGCCTCTAGTCCCCAGTGGTGGTTAAGCGTTTTTTATTGCTGAGTACCGTAGTACCCGCTGGTGTTTAAGTGGGTAGTCTACCAAATTCAACTTTATTCATTACTAGCTTATGCCCGCGGCGTCGCTCCGTGATCGATAATTGTCCCACGGGAACATACTATTGGTATAAAAAGTATGAGTATAACTACGATTTAAAGTGTGTTAATCCAGGTTATAAACAACTGTGTTCTTGCGCGAAAGAATAACAAACATCCATACATACAAACTTTCGCGTTTATAATATTAGTAAGGATTATTAAATCCAGAATAGGATGTCATTGTACCAGCAATAAATATGACGGAAATCTCCAAAAATGTATTGGATTGACGAAAGCCTTATCTCAAAGAACTTTAACCACGATATCTTACAATAATGACTATAACACAATAATCTAACTCAATTAAATATATACTACGAAAACCATCAATATAAACCTCACCCTGTACCGTAGTTGTAAACGGACTAAACGTAGGCGGCCCCGCGGGACTGACCTATGTTATCTTACGAGCTTCAGTTAGATTAGTTCCCGTTCTTATTATTGGAAATATCGTCTGCCCTATTATGTGCCGTTGATTTGTCCGGATAATAACATGTCCGAGTATATCGCTACTGATTTATTAACGTCTTTGGGTTGTTTTTCTTTCACGTAAGCGTTGAGAAGTCATTGTTATTTGGTGTTTGTTAAGCCATGTACAGACTTACGAAGATGTAACATGTAATGTAACACGCAATGAAACAAATTCGCCTTGTCGTTAGGTTACATTTCATGTTGCATTGCATAAGACTGGACGGCTCATTCGTGTTACATTTGACGTTACGTTGCACCAATGTGTACTCGGCATAACGGTAAACTAGAAGCTTTATGCAGTACTAGCTTTTGCCCACGGCTTCGTCTGCGTTAATTTAAAATTTGACATTTAATTCGGATTTTACTTTGCTGGTAATAATATAATTCATTCATGATTCAAAAGACATGTGGCGCCATCTTTTATCATTAGAACGTTATTGTTGTTTTCCCCGGGAACAGTACTTTTTTTCCGGATGAAAGGTGATGATCGTTTCTGAACACCTTAACAACGTATATGCAAAATTTCAGGATGATCGGTTCTGTGGTTTACGCGTGAAAATATAAACAAACTTACATTCGTATTTATAATATTATTGTTAAGAAGTTAGATTTATGAAGTTAGGATTCTTATAATTATTGTTCGTATTGTATCTTTGGTATGTCAATGTTAAGTATTTCTATAAAGTAAATTAACTTTTACACTTTTTACCGGATGTCCAAGTACGTAGTTGACTAAACATTGATTTTCTTTTCTTTACATCTCATTACCATGAAAATACCCAATTTATTTCATTTCACGATCATTGTTACTTAACATTCCAAAATTTAAATGAGCTCATCTCAATAACTGAACAACTTTGATCTAAGTAAAACACCCACAAAAAATATCAAACAAATAAAAGGAAATTGGAATACTTCAAAAGTCCCATTATTTCAAGACAAATAAAAATTGACAGAATTAGCTCCTCCGAATATCGATGATGGTGGAATTGGACGTGAAACGGAACGCAAAGCAAACAGTTTCCTATCTTAGGGTATTAACAAAAGATTCCCCTATTCGATTAAACCGACAGGAATAAAAAAGAAGCCACCCCATCTCTATTTCATAATTTGCATCGTAGACGCAAATAAATTTAAAATATTGCTCTGTGAAACCTTAATTTTCCCTTTCTGGTGTTCCAATCAATCTTCAGTGTATTTGTGGGGTGGGTTTCGGATGTTTTTCTGAACACAGATAAACATGCTGGTTCGAATTGGAAAAGTTTTCTGCTTCATGTCAAAAGATTAAAGACCTGCATGGATAATCACCCTCGACTGAACGTCAATATTAGCTTGGTGATACGTTTGCCTTGCTGAAATGACAAAATAATGAAAAAAAAAAGACGTGTAAATGTTCTGGGATAAAAATGATACAGTTACTGTTTTCTGCATGTTGTATTTACTCAATGTGTGTTACTGTAGAATATAGTAGAACTAATACGGTAAATCCAACACTTAATAAGTGCGTGCGCACTTATTACACTGTGGTGGTAAACGCCACTAGTTAGTGCTAGCCACCACCCCGGTGGCAAGTTCGGAGGGGGCGAATGGGAATAAAGGAGTAAAACCAATATTGGAGTAAGATTAACCAATATTCAAGCCTTTGACAATAGCATAATAAACTATTTTGGACGCTATCAGTGAAGATTTCAAATCAGATTCCAGTCAGTTTTGACTGAAATTCCGAGAACTTTACACAATACATTGTTTAGAACAATATGCTGTTTAGTAGTTTGCATGTACCTATTGCTGAAACATACTATTATTAAGTACCCTAGTTATTATTACAACAGTATGAAATCTAAATTTATTTCGCCTCTTTACTAGAGCAACGTGACATCTCAAAAAAACGTTTTTATGAGATGTCACGTTGCTCTTGTATAGAGGCGATTTCTTTAATTCAATGACTTTATTTGAAACTGTCGCGAGGAAAGTTTTGAGTATAAATGTGGATGACTATAGATTAGAGCAAGACCAAAGAAACGATGGATGGACTGTGTGAAGGATGGTATAGCTAGAAAGGCCCTATTACTCGTCATCTCAGCAGTCACTTACTCCTGAGATGACGAGTAATAGAGAAGTATGGTAGAAGACATGCTGCGCCGATCCCAAATAAATTGGGATAAGGGCAGGAGAATGAGACGGCGCGTTCGTGTTGATGGCGCGCTCGTGTTCCACGCGCGCCTCAAAGAGATGTCAGCAAACAGCGAGGGGCCGATGCCTGCCAGGGCTGCGGGACTGTTCAAAAGAGATACCGCGGCCCTGGAACACAAAGGGCAAGGAAGGAACATGGATGGGTTTTAGTCAGTACAAGTCTGACACTCCCTTCCGCTCTGCCCAGAGCGGGAGAAGTCATTTGATGATTTCCCAACCGAAAAAAAAAGAAATGGTCAGCTACGAAAATTTGTATTTTTTTTTATCCTTTTTAGATATAGATGTCTATCACGCCTACAGAGTTTCGTTAGCTAATTTCGTATTACCCTGTATGCACTCAAATCACAACAACATAATATGGAACTACTCTAGTTCTATATTTGCGTATAAAATCACCTGCTGTACCTATCAATACATTATGGTTGACCAAACACCAATGCTTTCATTGAACAGCTTTTGTCACGAATTTTGTATTTCTCTCTCAAAATTGTGTAGTATTCGCTTGAGTGTTTGCATCTCCCATAATATAATTTTACATCAACATATTACATACCCCCTGCATTACTATATTTAATGCTCTTTTCATTGCCATAATAATACTAGCTTATGCCTACGGGTTCGTCCGCGTGGAGATCGGTAATTGTCCCACGGGATCGAACTACCGGGATAAAAAGTATCCTACGTGTAATTCAGGTTACAAACTGTCTGTGTGCCAAATTTCATACAAATCCGGTCAGTAGTTTTTGCGTGAAAGAGTAAAAAACATTCATCCATCCTTACAAACTTTCGCATTTATAAAATTAGTAGGATTATTAATCTATTGGATATTCAACTTTCATCTCCAAGCCTCAGAGTTGAAAATCATGTAAGTTTATTTAAGCATTCATTTAGCTGTCGCTTAGCGTTAGAGAAAACGTGCAAAAGTGTTCCGATGTAAACGATTACCATAGCTACAGGCTAAGGCTACCAACCGATCATTTCTAGCGATTCCATCCAGTGCCTCTACTTACACTGTCACAATTTATTCATTATATCTTTAAGCTAACACGTTTTGCAGTACATGGCTCCCAGCTATACTGATTGGTACCTTTAAATGAAGGCGGTGGATTAGTCGCTATATTGTATAGAATGCTGGAGAAATCGGGATTTAGATTAGAATCGATTTTGAATAGTAAATATTGCCTATAACTCTCATAATTTTATCTAATAATCGTTTATTTAAATATAGTCTTTTTTTAAATTAAAGATAGATAACAATCACCTTCACTAGATTTATGATATCTTTGAAACCTGAATATAAAAAAATTCAGACCAATTGTTATGTCCACGCGCAGCGATGATTCACACGTAAAAAAACAAAAATCAGGATCTGAGAGGTCAATATAAACCCAGGGCTGCGGGCTGTTTGAAAGAAATACCGCGGCTTTGGAACACAAAGGGCAAGGAATGAACATGGATGGGTTTTAGTCAAAATAAAGATTACAATTTGCTCTCTATTCAAGGCGATCCATAGAAAAAACTTTATTACAATACAAACACAATTTCCTCTAATCCCCTACAAAGATGACAATCTTAATTCTACAATAATACCAGATATCGGTCAAAAAACATCAAAATATTACCACAAAACCACGGCGAGGGAATTTAAATCGGAAATCAAATAAAATTGCGAATTCTGAGCGCGTCCTCTGCTGACAAGGAACCCAGGGTATGTTACTGCTTCCCCAAGACGTGTCTCTATACAGTGATGTTTTTGAATGACAAGTACCTAAGGTTTTTATGACTGCAGCCCCTTGTTTGGCTTTTGATGAAGGTCACGCGTTGCCAAACGGAATAGGGGATTACGAGATACTTGAGTTTGCTTGGTCGACGTTTTTAAAGATGTGTTTTGGTTCACGTTGTTTGTTAACACAAGATGTTTGATAGAGTGCCTGATTATGATCAACTATTTAGACTTTCTTTGATATTCTGCCTTTTTATAGAATTAAAGTTTATTTATAGAAGTCTTACAAAGACGACTTGTTTTCCGTAGAAAATTATCGCCAAGATCAGATGTCTTTTCCAGCTGGAACTAGGTTACGTATTACATTTCAGTACCAACCTACACATACAAAAATAAAATAAATAAATCAAATTGGCATTTACATCCCACGTATCCAATTTGCAACATGAAACGGATTTTCTTCGAGAGGAAATCATTATTTTTGACATCACATTTATCGAGTAACAATTTGAGATTTTTAATCTACATTTTTGCATTGGCTGATATCGTTCAAAATGGCGGCGCTGGTGCTGATACTGCTAAAATAACAAAAAGAAGATCAGCGTTTATGAGCACTTTGGAGTCGGATCGTTCTCAGTAATTTCTCCCCTATTCAGATACCTTCCGACAATTTGATTAAAAATCGCTGACTACGCCGTTTAAATAATTTGAAAAAATATTTAAAGAAGGCGCTTTCGTTCGTTTGCTGTTTCATAATCTTTATAATTGGGGCTTTCATATTTATCTAGGCGTGAAAATGCTGTCTACGACATTGTTATTAATATCGATATTTATTTACTTTTGTGCTTTCTTAAATCTATATTCATACAAACATAACATCTTTAAATTCCAACAAATATCGTAATCCCAAACTAAATCGTTCAGAAACCGCGTGGACTAAAACAACCGTGGAGCTGTTATTGAAATAATTCAATTTCGCGATAGAAAGACTAAAGCAGCCATTATGTTAAGCTGGTCCCGTAATGCTGGTCGAGATCATATCGCGGTGCCACCGTTGGCTACTGACGGACGGTCAGCCTACCGATCTGCGGGAACAGGAAATTGAATGGAGTTGTCGACGTACATTTTATTTGATAAATATGTTTTGTCGTATTTTGTGAATATTGGTGGAAATTCGAGGATAGTGATGTTGCAGATTTTGGAAATTGAGTTGTATAAAAATATTTTAAATGATCGTGTGTTTTTGAAAATTAACTGTACTGATTAGGACGAGTCTTCATTTAATATGCAAGCATTGGCTCGCTATTTTCAACCGTAAAAATCAAGGAAAAACTAAATTACTTACCTACTCCGTTAAAAAGAAATAACAGAACCCGATCTTAACCTAGAAAAAGATCTCAACAACAAGTACATAACATCTAATCCCCCGAGAATAACCCTAACAATCCAGTGCTCGGCCAATTGGAAGCATCTACGGAGTACCTTGCCCGTAAGCTGGCCAATCAATATAGTGGCTGCAATTATGTTAATGCACTGCCCTAGGCCGCGAGCTCAGACGCAATTGAAAATGTAAACGACCGCTGCACACCTCCACCGGCCCATGATCGCCTGGTACTCAACCCTGATGTAGCCGTTCAGATGTTTTAGATGGCCATAAACAAACCAGGGGGGCGTGGGAGAAAATGATCATTGCCTTTCAATTTATTCTCAGTTTTCGTACTGAAATTTATCTGAGGCCTGATAATGGAGGTGCAATCGGTAGTATTCCGTTAATTTATGATTTCATTTAGTGAAATATGTTGCGGGTTTTATTTCACTTGGATTACGGTGGGAGTAAGAAAAATCCTTCCATTAAATAATGTGGAAAAACATACATATGGCGCTTCTACATTAGGTTCAAAAATGTTTTGTACATTTTGCTTACACTTTGCTTAATAATTTTAATTAAAACGAAATCTTGTCTTCACACAAGGAAGTTGCATTTGCAACACTGTATACATTTCCCAGTAAAATTATGAAAACAGTACAAAATTTTACGTTATTATCAAGTGCGTGCGCTAATTTTAGTTCAGTGTAACTGTTTTACTTAATGTTTCTACGGAACACTATAATATGGGCTATTTGTAACGACAATATTGTATTGACTTTATCGACTGGCAGCGCCTGAAGCCATTGCTTACGAGAACTAATCATAACACTGGTGTTATAAGCTATATGTTTTGTATACCTAGTGGCTTTCTTGATTTGTATCTAGTTCTTGTTGCATGTTTATTGGAACTTTCATGTTTTACCAAATATAATATCTAAAAAAGAATGAATTAGAAGGTCGTTGAAAATGTCTCGCCAGATTTTAATCATATTAAAAAAAAACTCGACTAACAACTGTTTTCCTTTACATTTTCCTTATAAAAATTAGACTTTGAAAAATTTCTGCACCTTATATTATAAATTAGCTATATACTTCAACATCACTCCTAAACCACTAGATATTTTAACATTTAACCGGGTAATAACCTGTGACTACCTAAACTAATATCCCAGGGTATTAATGAAGAAAAAAAAATCTAATTACAGCATAAAATTAAAGGCCGGTCAGTCGCCTGGCCGTGGCGTGGCTGTGGCGTTGCTTGTCCGACGGAATAGTAATTAAAAGAGGCGAGATTTTTTTCACTAGTGTGTCAGGAGCGTCTGTGAAAGTCCCCTTTCTCCCCTTCCATTTGAAACCGGTTTGACTAGAATTGCGCGAAGAAAATGGTTTTTGGTAGAGGATTAATTAAATAAATCCTTACATGCTTTTAGAAATAGAATGCTTATTGGCAATTTCTTCCGCTAGTGGGCATGATTGCATTAGATTGTTGAAAAGTTTAAATTAAAAAGTTCTTAATTATTTTAATTGTAATATTTATTAACTGCGTGAAGATACTGCGATTTTTGCTATCTTAGTCAGAGACCACCAAAATCCAAGATGGCTCCAAAAAAGTTTACAAATCAGCAACCGTATTATGACTACGGACGTCCCGCAAGGATCTATATTAGGACCAATTTTATTAATCTTATTTTTTAATGACTTAATCAATTACATGAATACAATTTTACCTGACATTGATATAGAAATTTTTGCAGATGACACGAATGCCATATTAGCAGCAAATGACATAGATAAATTAGCAGAGACTGTAAATGCAGCATTACGAGTATTTCATGTGTGGTTCACTATGAACAAATTGTTAGTCAACACCGCAAAGACCAACATACTATTATTTAGAACGACAGCCCGTAATAAGGACGATTTAGAGGTTGTTTTGAATGATGAAAAAATTGCTCTCGTCAAGGAAACTACATTCTTAGGTTTACATATAGATGAACAGCTAAATTGGAAAACAGAATTAAATGCTATAAATGCATCAGTATGTTCCGCATGTTATGCTTTAAGATCACTTAGAACAGAAATTGGCATTGAGCAATTGAAGTATATTTCGCGTTGGTAGAACCAAAGATTAGATATAGCATAATGTTTTGGGGAAACAGTTGTGACTATAATATCAATAAAGCTTTCGTGTTACAAAAACGCGCAATTCGCACAATAGTCCGTATCCCGCAAAGAGAGAGTTGCAGGGAACATTTTAAAACACTGAATATACTTACAGTGCCGAGCATTTATGTATTTGTACTCCTAAGCAACATGGCTAAATATATGCATGAATATGAGACAGCAGAAGAACGACAGATTAGAGAGTCCACACGGAGACAGGACATTATACGGTACAAGGTACAGCCTAATTTAAATATTGTGAGGCACAGTCCCAGATATCAATCGGTTATATTATTTAATAAGTTGCCTCTACATTTAAAAAGCGCTATCTACTCGAGCTCGTTTAAAAACCA
Source organism: Lycophotia porphyrea (assembly GCA_950005105.1). Lineage (NCBI taxonomy): Eukaryota > Metazoa > Arthropoda > Insecta > Lepidoptera > Noctuidae > Lycophotia > Lycophotia porphyrea. The sequence goes on from OX465392.1 coordinate 4,146,002, forward strand.
ACTAAAAAGTTTCCTATTGAATAAGTGTCTTTATGCTGTTGAAGATCTTTAACGAAATTCCTGTATATGTTGTATTTTGTTGTTGTATTCAAATTTATGCATAGTTGTAGTATTTTGTAATTTTAATTTTCTATGTAATTTCAGATACAATTTATTGTTCATGAATAAATGACTAATGACCCATGGGCAGCATAAAAACTCTGACACCAGGTTAGGCACTAACCACACGCTAAAGAAGAGAAAAGAAGCTCTCTCAGTTTTGCGAAATATTCCCTATAGCAGCGCCCCGCGGTTTCACCCGCTTAGTTCCCGTTCCTGTGAGAATACGGGCATAAAATATAGCTTATATTATTTACTGATAATATAGCTTTCCATTAGTGAAAGAATTTTTGAAATCGGTCCAAAAGTTTTTGACTTAAATCGTAACAAACAAACAAAAAATCAAATCTTTCCTCTTTATAATATTACATATATAGTTTAGATTGTAAAAGAACATGTTTGTTTATAACTGAGCGATATTTGGAACATCCATAACTAACTATTTACAACTATTATTATTTTATTTTAAAATATAAATCATTCACATTCTACAGTAGCCCAAATGCAAAGTAGAAAATCAATAAAGAGCCTTTCGAACCAAATAATTGAAAAAGTTGCATATGCAAATGTTCCTCAATGCCAACAATAGAACCAATGGGTGTGTTATAATTAAAGCATTATACGAAATAGTCTCAGCAACAAATAAATCACGGGATCATTTCCCGTGGGGGCCGTAAGGTAATTAAGGGATTACATGTATCAAAAGGTAGGGATGCAACCAACACACATTGCGATAACTGACTGCCTGCTTTATTTAGTTTATGCCTGCTTTCAGTAACCTTAGGCAATACTTAATTAAATGCCTAAATAGAAGCGTACTGTTAGAATTTCATAACAAAAATATATGAACATTTACTTAAGACTGCTTCGTTGGTCTAGTGGTCGCAATCGCGACTACTAAAAATGAGGTACTGGGTTCAATTCCCAGGTCGGGCGAATAGTTATTGAGTTCTTCCTTCATGAATTTCTAAGCAGCAGCCACGGAGTCTGGATTTGTGCCCAGTTGATGGCAATAGGTTTGTCAACTATTACAAGGGACTTAAATATAACTGGCGAAATGTGGGTGTAATTAGGTACACCTCTGCCTAACCCTGCGGGGATTACAAGCGTGATGTTATGTTATTTCGCTAAAGTTAGTAAGCTTAGTAATTGAAAACAGGCATTAGTGCTTACTTTATCAAAACCTAAGATAAACAGTTCATCACTCCAAGGAACTTAAACTGATTAGATAAACAGCCCAACTTATCCGCTACCAAAAGTTTTTAATGAACATCTAAACACTCTAAATAAATATAAATATCGCGGAAGGATACACATTCCCCTCGTTAATTAGTTAAACTTTCAGTTATTGACTTGCAGTTAGTTGCTCCTCTGACAGTGATAAGCCAGGCTTAAGTATAACACGACAAGCGTTAAGACTATTTATTTATTTTATGTTATTAATGCCTTCTAATTTCGTTTTGCTTTATTTTTAGTTTAGTTTAAGTGTATAAATAGCAGTTAAAATAGTCCTTTTTTTACTAACTGTCTTTGCTGCAAAAGATACTTTTCAAGTTGGGCATAGCGTGGCCTACCATATAAATTCAGCCTAAAATTGATAGATACTCACGTATATTATTATTTGAAAATCTGTGCTGTAGGTATTTACTGATCATCAATGCCCTGATATCGGTGAATTGCCAAAGTTACGACGCTCTTAACGTGCACGTATTTCTACATCGTTCTCACATATGTATAATCTCAACATGAATGATGTAACCAAATTTTGTAACAAATATTTGATTGAAAAGAGTGTCCATGGAGTTTCTTACCCATTCTTCTCCATAGAGATCTACGCTTTGGAATGGGTAACTACAGTACTTTCACAAGTTATTATGCCTTGTGTCTGTGACTGTAACTTAGGCTAAGTTACAGTCTTTGTTTTTCTGACATTCAAAAGTGCCTGTAATGGTCTAATTGAAATAAATGCTTTTGAGTTTGTGAGTTTTAAGCTCAATCTTCTACTTAATATGACTAACCCAGTGTACAAAGCTGACATAAAAATTGACCTACTAAACTCAATTTCCTCATTTTACTCAGATCCATATCGATAATAAAACATATTATTATAGAAAATGAGTTCCGTAACAATACCCGATTAATAACCGAACAAAGCCGAACGACTGCGCCGAAATTATCTCGTTTTCAACACAATACCATTATGTCGAATCAACAATTGACAATGTCACATGCAATGTACCGGGTAGGTACCTACATACCTACATAGTACGATCAACAAAAGGGGGATTTTGTTCAAATAAGCGCATTGATCGAACATTCTCACGTAAGATCAAATCTATGTATTTTAATCAGCACACGAGTCCTCGAGAGGCAATTTTGAAAACGCGCACGTTTACGTTAAGCTAACCTCGGATTTTTGATGACATCGACCCGTTTTACCCGGTACGTTTGCTTGCTAGAACGTGTGTATTACTCCTGATTTTCTGGTGATTCGTATGTTTCAATATTTATGGGATTCAAGCTTACTTCATTTTAGTTCTAGGTCACCTGTTACTAATAGATTTTCTGAACTTCCGAACTTGTTGAAACAAGACCCCTTTTCATTATCTTAGCTCAACTTGAAAGCCGCCAGAAGTACTGGATACAACTGACTCAAGATGATTTCATCTAAATGTAAACACGAATTTTAATAATATTGCTTTAACTTGTAGTTGGGTATTCAAATTATTTCAAGGGTTAGGTTAATAATAATTTTATATTAACTGACAGACTGACTAACATCGTACAGTCTAAACCGATGAGTCTAGGTGAAACAAAAGTTCTTTATATAATAAAAATTAACAATAAGCAAGGATTTTGAACTCCCCCCTGAAGAGGTTTAAAACTGATGAAAGTAATCCTGGAATTTCGTCATTTTCGCCAGTGGGAAATTGCATGGACTTGTTTCCAAAAAACACCTACACATTGTGGTGTTATTTTCAACTGAAGTCGAAAGTAATTTAAGTTCATCGAAACAATATACAATATTGAATGCATAAATTCCCCGAATTCCTATGAGATTCCACAAAATATTACCCCTCACATTTCCTACATTTAAATGTAATCGAAATAAATGAAGCCTGTTTATTACCTTTATCGATGTTCTCATTAATAATGCATAACTGTGTCAATTTGGTACATACCTGAAACAAAAGAATTTATATTTATTAATCGTTGACCTAAATGCATACCACAAGGGTTGGTTCGAGGAGTTAATGGAGACTTGGGGAGGCCTTTGCCCAGCTGTGGGACAGAGTGGGCTACAGAAAAATAAATTACAATAATAAAGGATTTTAATAAAATTCCATATCGTCTTGTTATGTAAAATTCACATCGCACTGTAAGCGACCATTACATAATCTGCCTATAACCTTCCACCTTTCAACCACTGCTGGGACACAGGCCAACTCTCTGTGAGAGAGCGTGGACTATGATCCAGCACGCGGGTGTGGTGTAATATTGTCATATTCATTCTGATAAAAGACAAAAGCAGTCCATCCTGTCAGTAATCGTAGTTAGATTTCGTGAATCATATCCGTTGCGGTCATATCCTTTGGAAAATCAGACGTGTTTATAATTATACCTAGTGAGAAATTTAATACATTGTAATCAAACTTAATGTTGTTAACTTAACTTTACTTAAAATGAGGATTGAACATATCAGGCGAAACGTGAGTGAACTAAGTACACTTTGGTCTAACCCTTTGGCGATTAGAGGCGTGATGGTATATAAATAATAATATAATTATTTATGCGAAAGTTTGGGAGGATGGATGGATGGATCTTTCTTTCACGCAAAAACTAATTAACGGATTTGGATGAAATTTAGCATACATATAGCTTATAACCTGGATTAACACATAGGATACTTTTTGTCCCGGTAGTATGATCCCTTGGGACAGTTATCGAACTCCACGCGGGCGAAGCCGCGGGCATAAACTATAGTTTATTATGGTAATATGGCTAAATCATATCTTCTTTGTCAATTGCTATGTAAAAATACTTTGTATTTAAAATAATGAACACACCCTTAAAACACGCCAACCTTTAATTTGAATAAAGGTCAACAAAAACCATAATATTAAAACGTAGTCCACCGCTGCGCTGGTTACGTCAAAAGCCGCCATATCTAATGGCGTATGGATAGATTTTAGGTCAGATTAGTTGCGGCCACATTATACGCAACACTGCCACACTGAAAAGAGCAAATAGAATATATGCCAGTTACAGTATTAACATAACATAACATCACGCCTGTAATCCCCGTAGTATAAGGCAGAGGTGTACCTAAGAGTAAACCCACATTTCACCAGTTATGCTTTAGTCCCATGTAATAGGGGGCGAGCCTATTGCCATCAACCGGGCACAAATCCAGACTCCGTGGCTGCTACTGAGAAATTCCTGATGGAAAAACCCAATAGCACTTTGCCCGACCTGGGAATCGAACCTAGGACCTCATGCTCAGCAGTCGCTCTTACAACCTCTAGACGAACGAGGCAGTCTATTACTTTTAAAGTGGAATTGTGGAGATACCCTAGAAACTCGGAAAGATTTTACTAAAGCGTTCGACACTCTAAACAACGTACCTTGCGTTAAAAAATCGAATGGTATGATCTGGTGTCTGTACGCTACAGTCTTATCACATAATCATATGATGCATAACATGAGCCTCTCAAAAATACGCAGAAATTAACGACTGAAAGGAAATATTGGTATAAAGATCATGGCTTTTGCAAGCTTTGCAGATGAAGTAATACTCGTGGAGTTACTAAGCCCAAGCCAAGCTAAACCAATTTTTATGTTGAGCCTGCAGAAAAACTCCCAGTAGCTCACCAGCTACCACGGTACCTGAAAGACTCTGAACCGACTTCTAAGCCAGGTGGGCCGTTGTAGATACAACTTGGTCCGGATATTCCGATAAAGCTGAGTGCGACTGCGGAGTCTCATCCTAAACTATGGCCCACCTCCTTTTTTTTAATAAATGACTTCTCCCGCTCTGGGCAGAGTGGAAGGGAGTGTCAGACTTGTACTGACTAAAACCCATCCATGTTCCTTATTGCCCTTTGTGTTCCAGGGCCGCGGTATCTCTTTCGAATAGTCCCGCAGATGGCCCACCTCCTGACTTGTTCTTTTTGCAACTATACCTGCACTTTAAAGAACTGTCCGAAGCCACTAGCAATCGATGTGACTGAGTTCTGGTCGAAACAAATTTAATTAGATAACTATGAGAATCATCGACACGACTAAGAAGAGAGTTACTAAGTACTATCAAACACAGACCTAAATACATACTGAACATTCGAAGCAAAACACAGAAACGAAAACCGTCTTCAAAGCTGACAAAACGATCATCTCTCCAACCGAGCACGACCAAGTTAATCAAAATTGTAAAATGTGTATATCAGAAGTTGCGGCTAATGTAACTAGGGCAGAGTGGAACCTGTGAATAAATGAGGAGTCCGCAGCAATCCAGTTAGCTGTACAAACACGGGTTGGGAACAAACAACATTGCCCTGGGACACTGAGTGACGCGCGATTTGTGTGTCTAATAACTTTGGACCAAAAATCGCTTGTGAGGTCGGAAGAATTAAACATAGTGGTGAGACAACACTTTGGGAATACTGCAAGTCTGTTTATACTAGGTGTTAGATTCAACAAGGGATATAGGTACTTGGCAATAGTGTATTTGGTACTCATGAAAATGTATAATGACTGAACAATATTTTTTACGAGATACGGTGACACCACACCCTTACAGCATGTCTCTTGTGTAAACTTATACCATATAGATCCTGCTAATCCACTTCAAACGTGCAAATGGTGTAATGATGTGCTATTAAACTGCACTTGCAATAAAAGGTTGTTTGTAGTCAGCTGAAAGATTGACAACTTGCCCGAAGCAATGTGTAGACATGTACCAAATGCTTTATTCAAATTGCTATTTGATGATACATCTCTAGCAAAAACATCTGCCCAGAAGAGTTGTCGGAAAATATTCCAGTATCCAACAAAGTAGGATAAACATGTGGGTCTATCGACAGCTCATTACCATTCATAAACAAACATTAAAATACACCGCGGATATTTCTAAACTCTTGAATAAAACATTCTACAAGACACAATCCCGCAACGAATATTACACCGACTACTGCCTTTCCGAGGCGATTACAAACAGCTATAAAAACAAAAACATAACCCCTCACTCAGAGTACACTGGGGCAAAATAAACTCTACCTCGCAAATAATAGGGTTCAGTTTTTAATGGAAACTTATGTTAATAGCCCGTCCACAGGTGATACAACCATCTGCTTGGTTATTTTGTGAAAATATAAAGTTTTTCCCCAATAAATAATGCAACGGTGCTTTGAAAGCGAAAGGTATGGAAATACAAGTAACTAGTAGGTAGAATATACGGTATTTTTGTTGGAGAATTATTTTAGGGATAAAACTAATTCATCCGGCAAGATAATGTTTGTACAAGTTATGAAAACATTCGGAGATGTGGTGTCTGTAATCCTGCAGATGTGACTAAGGAAACAAAAAAAGTACGAGTGGGTTGATGATGTATTATATGAAGTGAAAAAGTGACGGATTATTAATTTTTATGTGGGATTAGAAGAACATATTTGGTAGGCATTTCACTACTGAATATTTTCGTAAGTACCCACCAAGAAGGAGCTTAATAACCAAATGTAGTTTGAAAGAGATTAAATAGTCTATCTATTTTATAATTAATTAATTAATTAACGGATTGTCCGTGGACTCTAACAACATTGAAACACAGCTTACTTATTGTGTTGTTGAAAGATTCCAGGAACGTTCTTATTAAAATTCTTGCATTACCTATCTAGTCAAAGTAGATAGAGTACCTACAGTTTAATGTTTTTTATTAAACTTTCCAACAATGCACACAAAGAATGCTAAAATATTCTCTTGAAATTCACAATGGACCATCAGTTAATAATATTAATGCACCAATCAGTATGATTTTCCGTCTACTTCGGTTCGTTGTAAATAGCGATAATCGGACAGTTTCACAATGTAGCTTTGGCCTCATTGTTGGAACCAGTAAACCAAGCTTTACAATGTTTCAGTTATAATTATGTATATTCCTAAGAGTTCCTACGCTGAACGTCCCTAAGAAAGACTCACCAAAATTTCAAAGTCAAATCCTGGCCCTAATACGCTTTTAGGTCGCACCTAAAACTGTTTATTTTAACGATTACTCTACCAAGAAAAGCTGCTAAAAATTCCACGTGAAAACATAACCTGACAAAAGCCGTTTATATAAATTTTAACACGTATTTAAAAACACACGACAAAACCAAACTTTTCCAATATCATCGATTCAAGTCCAACAAACTTCACAGAACATAAAAATATTCACGTGTAACAGCGCCGCACACAAACAAAGTAATATCAAGACGTAAGATACTTACCGTCTACTACGAGGATTATCCTCAACTTGACTTAGATATTTTGATGTTTTAGCAACGAAATTGGTTTTTCCCTTCAGCAAAGAAAACCCATTATCGTTGCTGTGGAAGCCGTCTCGTTACCGCGTATCTAATTTGGGATCATCCAGATTTCTCTTTCTTTGCCCTTAGGTGTGAGATTGACAGCAACGTAAGTAGGGATTTGTACAGTATAATGGTTAGTTCAAGGGTGCGTTGACTCGCACGATAATGGTATATGATGGGACCTTTTGAGGGCCAACATTGTGAGGTCGAATCGGTTTACGATTGTGTGATCATGTCTTTGAAAAGCGTTGATCGAATAAAATCTAGGTCGGTCGGATGGAGCTATCTCTTGTGGAGGAGATGCTACAATCTGATGTAGGTCACCTGTTGTCTGTGTGAGAAAACACTAAGTGGATGTGGCTGTTTGTCTTGTCCAGATTTTAAGCGAACAAAGAAAACGTATACAAATGCGGATAGAAGCAAACAAGTAGGCTGTAATTATTTTTGCACCAGTTAATCTAAAATAGAACACGAACATTGACAAAATCACTTTCCAAGTTTTGTTAAAAACCACCAAAAAATGTGAGCCAATCTTAATAAGTCTGAGAGTGATTAATTAAAAGAGTCATACCCCTGCACTATAAGCTCAAATCAATCTTGTCAAAAGCACCACAAAAATCAAGACATCTCACACACCCACTAAACGCAAAACCTCAGTGGTGTTGAAATAAAATTTGCAAATTGATTACAGGCATCATTCACGAAGCTACAAAATGTTTTGCTTTTGTCACATCCACGCGTATGGGGGTGCATTGTGTCTGGCAGGCGTAATGATGCATTTGGCGATGCACGCCAGTCGGGGAGGGGGCGATTTGTGACGTGTCGTAGTTGTGTACGTTTTTAGGGAGACACTTTTTGGGCCTATAATGGGGTAGACATTTAGGTGACATTAGGTTAGTGGAGAATTTTATTTAAATACACGATTGGGTGGGTATCTGAAGCTAAATTTTCTTTAGCAAAGAAGTATTATGCTAAACCTAAACTTTTTGCAGAAAGAATACGGCTACGATTATCATGAATAAATAAGTACAAACAAAAAATAAGGCTTCTTTTAGGTAACCTAGAGCCATGATATCCAATTATAAGAAGAACAATAAATGATCTAACAAAAAGTATTTTCTAAGAAAAAAATATATTCGGTCCATTGCGAGATATGTAATTACGTTGTACAAATTGTCGTAGACACTTATATTTCTTCTGTTATAACTAAAGCTTAAAAATCTAACAACGTTATTACATTTGCTAAAGGATATCGCGACAATCTCCTCAGGAATCTCTTGTTATTTAATTTATTTGTTTTATTTCGTCTCCCTCATTGTACTTTTGTGTACAAAGTTATATATTATTATAAGATTAACTCAATTTTTGGGGCCACGAGTATTCTTTTGTGATGAAAAAAGTAAAAAATATGGCCGGGGTACTGCTGAGAGTTTTAATGGAATTTTGGTGAAGCGAAGTACGCAAATCGGTTTTTATTGTTCCATGAATTATGTATAGGTTTAAGCTTTACAATATATGGACGATGGAAAGAATGAATTGAACCTTTTCGAGTCAGAATACATTCGAGACTAAAAGTTTTATTAAGAAGTATTACGATGAATATGTTGCTATTTTGTAAGTTGAATAGATTACATCTCGAAAATCTACGAGTGGCTTCAGAATTTCAGACGAGACCACATATGCTGAAATAAATAAATCATTCACCTTATCTACACTTTTGTTGGATTGGTAGAAAAAAGTGGATAGCGGAAAAGTACAAAAATATTAACATAAACAGTGTTTATTATTTTATCATGATCAAGACTTCCTTTGATTAAATAATAATACACACACAAGCCACAAAAGGGAAAATTGATAAAGGCAGTCCTTTCTAAGAAATTTAATTCAAATAATTATTAAAATATTATTCTATAAACACGAAACCCGAACGTTAAGAATAGGGAGCTTAATTAACTCATCAATACACGTTTTCTTTGAAAACACCATCATGAGGCGAGCGATCTTTAGGTATTCCACGAACAGGTTGTAAGTGTCGAATCGACTGTGGGACAAGTTAGCAGTAGATAGAGTTAGGAAAAGGTGAGACGGATGATGATGATGTGCACCAAAGAAAGGGCGTTTCCAATGATGAAGAAGAAACCAGTTAGAAGAATAAATTCAGGAGAATTTTTGAACATGCTGGTAAAATTAAATATTGAACCTCTAGAACTAGTAGGTAGCCAAGATAAGGAAGAAGTCAAAGCAATCCAAACAATATGATTTGAAAACAGATAACGGCCAAGGAGATTACTTTTGAGATCCAAAACCAGTGCAGGAGGGTGATACTGTGGTCAATACACATTCAAGTACAGTGTTACTGAAATTAAATTACTCCCGCTACTTCCCATATCTTGCAGCCAAGCAGGAGCGATTCCCCGGACGGGTGCTTACTAGAGATCCCACCGCCTTATCAAGGCCCCGCAGGCATTGCGGCCTCAAGCGTATTTTTGTTAACAACTTCTTTTCAGACAATTTTTACTTGACGTAGTACATTGTGAAGATGGAATTTGATTTTGTTGTTATCGTCCTCCAACGACACGTAACTTTTACCGAGTCTTGTTTTTGTCACATGTTTGGGTTGTCTCCAGTTTTTGTTATTGTGTGTTTATTTTTATTTGTAATGTAACTATAGGACTAGTTTACCACTTGTTTTCTTAACAGTTTTGTTACTTAATGATATTTGTCAGAAACTATATTGTATTCGTAGACGTTAAGATGTAAAATGTTTATTTAGTATGAATACTACTTTCTATTGGAAATGATGAGATATTTTTAGAAAATATTGGAAACGAAAAAACCATTATAGGAGAAAATAGACTATTTACCGACAATAATAAGCAATTATTACAATTTTTCTGAAATACCTCTCGAAACAAAATACAGGACATCTGCTTTAAAAGAACAATATTTTGTTTCGCCACAAAACAATCAAAAACCAATCTTATGTTAGGGAAATAAGGGCTAGAAACAAAATACGTTTAGGGAAAATGAGGAAATCTTTCGCAGGGCGTCAAAATTGCTACTTTCGCTTATATCCTCCCTTTGTGTCGGTGTTGCCTCAATGCACTCTCTGTCTCAACTTTTATCAATAGGTATTGTACTAAAACATATTGCTACTTGTAAACTTTTACTATGTAAACAAATGTGTAAAGAGAATAAAAACTGTATCGTTCGATCGTTGTGAAAATACCAATAATTCTTCCCCTTATTATTTGTGCTTCTAATGCTCGTTTTCACATTCACTAGGCGACATCTAAATAAAAGCGCTCTGTTAGATTACAACGCTAGGATCAGTGCTAAGAGTTGAAATTCTAACTGTGCCATCACATTTAACCATTCATTTTGGTGTCATCTTGTCTTAGATAACGGGCATCAAACCCGTACTGGCGGTTCACTTTCAACTCAAGACAATAGCAAGATCAAAATCAGCAAATCGTTACAGTATAGTGCTAATTTGCAAATTAATGTTAGGAAACCACATAAAACCCACTAAACAACGCGCTTAAGTCCATAAATATCTTCCACGATAACATAAATCAGATGACCCCCGGTGTTGCCAGTACAAGCATGTTCAGTGTTCACGTTTATACATTTAACTTTATTTAACAATTTCCAATTTTCGATTGTTACACGGTATCGGGCCGATCGGTGAATATTGTCGATATTTTATTACTTATTCAGTACCGAAGTCCGTGCTTTTGTCTTACTATAAAATACTATGGCCACGGTATCGGCCACAGAAATATTACTCGGTTCAAAACGAGCCGTTAATGTTGTAAGAGGTACTCAATGTTTAGCTACTGTACTTTAGGCGTTATCGAAGTGGTCGTCTAGAATATGGTATACTCCGCAGTCATTATAATGATTTATTGATATTTTGGCTTTGGAGAATGGTCATTTTTATAGTGTTCATGAAGTGTGTCATGGTTTGGAATTTGCTACATTAGTTTTACTGTTACGTGGTTGATTTTTCATATTTTATGGTGTTTTCAAGAAGTCGAAATCACTAATTGTTGCTTTGTGCAACTAAACAATCCAATGCCATAAAGACAAAATAATAAACTTTGATTAAAGATTAACTTCCTTTAAGTTATCTCCTCCGGGTGTTAATTGAACAATAACTAATCAATAATGATCAATCAATTCAATAAGTCCCTTGGTGGCAGAATTATTTGGATAGCAATAATTATCAATAATAACCATCAAAGTTTTCCTCTAACACAACACAACTATACACAGGTAACAATGTTTAACATACATAAGTTACTAATAGAAGTAGGCACGTAACAAGAATTAGAATTAAATAAAGTAGAACACGTTCTAATTAAAGCAGAATTATACTATTCTAATTATCAAAATGAAATTACTGAAGCTCATTAAATAATCCCTCGTATTTTTGTTTCTGTTAAGTAATTGAATGTCGCGAGCAAGATTATAATTATTATTTTGATACCTGCGCAAATAATAATAGAAGGAAAAGAAAAATACTGTCGTGAAATATTTTTTCCAAGTAGGCGACATTATTTTTTGTCTTTAGAATGTCAAGACTAGCTTTTGTGTGCGGAATAATGTACCTTTCAATAGTGAAAGATTTTCTCAAATAGGTGCCATGGTTCCGCAGATTACCCTCCGCATACATACAGACTCACAAAATTCACACTCTCTATTTTTAATATTACTTTAGTTAGTCATAATTAAATTATTAAGAACGATATAGAATCCTCGTTTAGCACATCAATTATTTATGTGCTTCTGTCTCTAGTCAGTCAGTTTTGCATTCAACTGAAACCACTGGACGTAAACTTCGCTTACCCTTAGACAAAGGATGTTGCCGACTGAATCATGTCTGGCTTCGACACTGTGTGAACTATCGACAACCCGAAGACGTGGAAAATGTTCCCTGCAGTCTTCTACCCCAACCGATATTTTCATTTAAGTTTGAAAATTGCTACCGCTCGCCCGCGCAACTCGCAAATTGTACTGGAATAGGGATCGATAATAGGATTGTAGGTGCGATTTTCTTTCGCCAAGATGACTGGAGTGTAAATCTTTCTGATAGAAAAATTTCGGAAATTGTCCTGGAGATTTATCGCCTCTCCCGCCGTCGTTTGCTACGGTAAATTGTCTTTTGATATTACACTGACATTGGATGGGTTATGGAGTTAGTACATAAGGACGAGGGAAATGTTGGCGTTATTCGCTGCAAGTTCCGAATTTCAGTTATATTTACATCATCTAAGGTCCCATTTATTTTATCGTTGAATTGTCTAATAAAATGATGTAAAGAAAATAAAATACATGGGTAACAAACTCGACATACACTTAGCATATTTGAATTGGCTATTATTATATCGTATCTACTAACTATCTATGTTATCTTTTTAAAATGACATTGAAAATATATGCCAAACCAAATTCGATTTAATTTACTAATGGAATGCTTTAAAGAAAACAAATGCTGCAGATAATGCGCCACTAATTACTTTAAAAAATACTAATTGTCCTATTAATGAACACTGCTATAAGTGGTCTCAAAATATGCGTAAGTAGGTACCTCATTAAGCTAGGAAATACATTTAATTGTTCAATCAATTTACCGTTAATCACTACTTATAAACATCCAAATTGTTAATACAAGTAATTACTGATAAATCTTATTAAATACTGCCGTTTCAAAATTATTATACTTATGATATCTATTACTCTAAAATGCTGTAAAATAACAATCAAAAATAGAAAGAATACCATAAACCTCATAAAAAAAAGATTTACTCCAAATAAAAACAATAAATCTTTAAACAATATTTTACGAATGTACATGAAAGACGTTTATTCCAATCCCAAATACACGATTGCTTTCTAAACCTTTCAAACTCAAGATTATTACGTTGCCAGCCTTTGAGCCTTCAGAGGCAAAAAAGATTTACATAAAAAGAAACTTCCAGTCTCCTAAATTATGATTCAATTAGTATTAAAGGATTGGTCTCTCAAAGGACTCGTACTTTTTCGGGTCTGGCGACTTTGGTACTGAACTCCTTTGTGCTTTCGACCAAACTAAGAAGGTTGTAGCTTTGTGCCATGGTTAGTCGCATAAAGCTTTTGGTACAAATTACAAGCGGATTTATTTGTAAGATGACGATATGACAAAGGCATAAGCGGAACATAATGAATTGATTTTCTTTTTGCCTTTCATGTATGTGGGTTCCCCAGGGAGGTTACTCAGGACCGCTTCTATATTTATGTTGACGCTACTCGCTCTAAACTTGTACTTGGGTCACACAGACGTAGTAAAAGATTTCAGTTCATTACGCATTACAGTATTTCTTCCTTCGTCCTCCGTTTTCGGGTGAATTTTTACGCTCAATGTACTGTAAAAATTTGCTCTACTGTCCGTTTGGCACGAAAGTCCTTTGTAATATACTTTTAATCGTTTATTTTTCTAAGACACCGATATCGGGAATTAGATAGACTTATGAATGACGATAAACTTCTTAAACAATATTTTAAAAGACCATTAAACTTTTTCAAATCAGCTTCCGAAAAAAATATTTTAAATCGTTTTGCAATCTGCCACCTCTTTTGCCACATCTGACAGCTCCATAGTCTTTTTTTCTTTCTCGATGATATAAAGATGGTATGACGAAAGCCTTCCCCATAAGTGTGTTATATTTCTACTTCAGAGGGGAAACACGTTAAGATCTTTCTTTCTTTTTTGATCACATAAAACTCAAGCCTGCGTTTGTCACAACTAATACTAGGTATTTGTTTGACTAACCCCCCGAGATGCTCGGATTAAGTGACGAATTATATAATTTTTTCAGCTCGTCACAACCTCGCGATTATTCCGCTCCGTCCGTGAGTTTGAGATATTCGTCTTGAGGATTAAGGGGATGTCTTGAGCGAACGAAATTTCACAGTATCCCCTTGATGGATGAATACGGAAACATTAATTCCGCAATTTCGGGGTGTAAAATAGTGAAAGACGCGAGAAGCGGCGCGCGCTGAAGCTAATAACGTCATACTCTTTCTATCTATTTTTATACATTCACTAATAGATTAATGATCCTTCGTAACACTCATTCCACATTTGTTTTGTTAAGTCCGACTCGACGCGATCATTAAAACAGGACGGCACCATATGGAAATTTAAAAAGGCATTCATTCATTAAACAAACACACATAAAATTTAACGAAGCGCTGCCATATTCGTTAACGAATTTCCGGCTTTCATTATGATTATCCCACGGTTACTGCAACACTATACATATGCGTCTCTTTCTAGTGCAGTAGTTGGGATTGAGAGCGAGCGAGATAAATATTGGTTTGTAATGTGAAAAATAACCGGGATCCATCTATCGCTCGGCGATTCGTCACAAGCATGCGTTTAATGGCGGCAATTAAAGGCGACATTCGGTAGGTTTACCGAAATATCGCGACATAAAAACGTCATTGTTACCGCGTATCAAATTGTTTAACACATTCGTTGGGCGAGATCACATTTACGACTTGTCGCCGGTTTATGACGGTCATTCAAGCGATTTGTGATACGCCATCGTTTTTAAGCGTAGGCTCAATCCGTTAATTGATCCTCGGAGCCGGCGTTTAAGTTATGAAAAAAATATTTCAACGAAAAGAAAGTTTCTATTTTGGTGGTTAGAATACTAACTTTTGATTTTTTAAGCTAAGAGAAAACTAATCATGGTATTAAACATTCAAGACAAGAGGGTGAAAGGTAAAGTAATGTGGGAATAATATTTATCTATTGTTCCTAATTTATGCTATGAGCTTCACCGAGCGTCAACGAAACTTGCTCATTCAAGTGAAACCACTACACTTAAACTACACCTTATTACTTATGTTAATGTACGTCCGTTGCCCAAGACAGAAAAACGTTAAATAGGATCGTATCACTTAGTTTAATTAACGAGTCGAAATGAACTCGAGTGACACAGGACGACCCAAATTAAAGATGAAACGTAACATACATTACGTACGGACAAATTATCCCGGAATTCGGTGAAAGCAAAACACAGGCGGAATAAATTCAAGACCGCAAACAAAGGTCCCACGCACAGACCACGGAACGACAAATGTTGTACTAAACGACAAATAAAAGCTGCGATAGTTTAAATTAAATTGGAACCCCAAAAACTGTATGTAAACAAACGTTGGTCCCAAATTTTCAACTGTAAAGTTTTGAGGGCCGAAAGTGAAACATTGAAAACACGCGGTGGGTATCGGAAACGTTCGTTAGTTATTTGTATTTACAAGTTAAAAGTTATAACTAACGTTATTGGAGCAACACGTAAACATTTAACTGAACTAGGTGAATGTTGAAGTTTTTGGACTGTTTGTGTTTGAGTTTGTTACGATAGGTGAGATTGTTGGGATTTCGTTTGAGTAATCTGAATTATGACTCGAAAGGTAATTACTTAGTTAAATTCAATTTATGTAATAGCTGTGCTATGATATTTCTGTTACTTAACTTTACAGAATAGTCTATAACATAACATAACATCAACAATCCCCGTAGGGTTAGGCATAGCTGTACCTAATAGTACACCCACATTCCGCCAGGTAAGTTTAAGTCCCATGTAATAGGGGGCGAGCCTATTGCCATCAACCGGGCACAAATCCAGACTCCGTGACTGCTACTGAGAAATTCCTGATGGAAAAACCCAATAGCACTTTGCCCGACCTGGGAATCGAACCCAGGACCTCAAGCCCAGCAGTTGCGCTTGCGACCACTTGACCAACGTGGCTGTCTATATTTATGCTTAAGAAGTCCATAAATATACCTTTAAACATCGAGGACGTCCTATAGAAGCACAATTATGTTAAAAAATGCAAACTGTAAATTGCAAACAAATTAAAGAGATAATCCGTGGAACTTACGTGGCTCTGAATAAAATACCAAATAACGTCGACCCACAAATGCAGTCGATTCAAATCACACCGAGGGAATTCCAATTAAATTGCATTTCAATGAAATCTAGAACGATTATAGAATCCAATGGTTGGCAAATTAAAACCGGGACTCCCTAGGATTTCCTGTTCAATTTTCATGGAGCTCGACACGATAAAAATCCATTAGGAAACCGTCGCGAGAGGCCTCAGTGACACAGTGCTTTGCTAAATGAATTTAGGGACCGCTGGAAGCGATATTAACAGGGAAAAAATTAAAAGTCTTACGTCAAAAATTTCAACATTTCTGCTTAAAATATTTTAATTAAATCTGACGGGAATTTTGTATGCATGTAACAATATTATGAGGAGGTTTATATAAAACAGTTTTGGTTACAAATTTTTTAAACACTGCTACGAATCTTGTAACCGTCTGTCCAGCTTTTAAAATATTCTACATACGACCTGTTCCTGATCTACCTACTAGCCTGCAAAATAAAATATCGTTTCCAGTGACACGGGTCGATATCCAGGACTGGCATAATGCGATTCCGTAGCAATCACATGCTTCATTTTGCATTCCAGCAAACACTTTTACTGCGGGATCCTCGCAGCCTTTAACATGGCGTAGTGGCCCTTCGGCTTTACCGTTTAAATTCTAATAAATAACGTTTCTAGATATATCCTATGGATATCCCTTGGAATCTCTGACGTTATTTTGGTTTACTGAATCTTCTGGATTTAATTTAACATTTTTTGAAAAAGTTATTTTATTTCTTTGACGTAAGTTGCAGCTTTGACCTGCTTGAAAGTAATTTATTTTTTAAAGATAAAAAAGCTCTTAAGTAAAATTTCAAACTAAATATCCATTTAAGTACCGTATTATCTTTCTTGACATTTTTAAATAATAAAGTACTAAGTAAAACAAGTTGTATATCCAGTTTTACCCTTAGAAAAAACAATTGCTAATTACTTTCGACACATTAAATGTAACTTAAACTGTTACTCAAATATTGGATTACTTCACCACTTGGAGAGCTCACACGAACAAAAAATCTATCTAGCAGTCATGTTACTTCATTACAGAGAGATATCGGAAAATGTATTAACGATACTCTTGAAAACGAAAATCATAATAATATAGATCACAGGGAAGATGTAGACGTAAGACGAATAAGCGGTATTACTGAGGGAAGAAGTGTTACTTACAGATATTATAAGGAAACAGGAAGTTTTGATTAAATGAGTTGTCGTAAAGGAAATTATGTTTGTACGAATGTCAGGTGACACTCTATTCATAACAATTTTAGTATATTTGACTTAATAACAGACAATGAATAACCTTAGCCATGACTAGAAACATTACAATTTGGCACAGGCGTTTCTTATATAATGAAGGTGGGTACTATGGAAGGATTTCCGAAATTTCGTCCCTATAAGGTGTTAAATATGCGATGAAAGTTTGTGCTGAAGTTCGTCATATTTGATAGGAAGTCCCACAGGGCACTTGGGTTGTTTTTATTCCTTGTATTAACCCCTATAGTAACGTAGGTACACTTTAATAAGTATATACATTCTATATTCTCGTTCTATTAGCCTACACAGCAAATGCGAAAAAAAAATGTTTAAATAATGGCTGCCACATGATTTCGTTATTGAAAAACCAGTTTTTGACGATTTCCAAGAATCCATAATAGCGAAGTTCCTTGATAATGGAAACTAAGAGAAAAAATATATACAATTTAGAAATGTGAGGTTCAAGTAAACCTAAGATCTCTATTAGAAGAAGCAGTAGTAGCTGTTTCACTGAATATAAGAGACATCTGTAATCTAACCCCATACCTATGATTGCCGCCAAGCAGCATTTAAGGTACACCAGAACTCTCGCTCTACCCAAGTCAAGCTGAAATAGAACACACCTCAATAAGACTGATATTGCACACGGTCGTGATCAACCAATAAAATGAGGGGATTGTTCAGGATAGATGACCGTCATAAACAATTTGGTCCTGTCTGTCATTCGTAGATATTTTACAGTCATTACGGATAGTCAGAAACTTGGAAGTCCGACAGCCAGTATTCCCACCCCAACATATTTGTGAAACCGTTAGGCAGCTGATGATGTTCAGGTTAATACCACAAAACAAGAAGAAGTAGCTTACCGTTATGCAGCAGGGTGGAGTCCCTAGCCAACGGCAGCTCCGAGTCCGTGAGGGTTGCGTCGGACGCGTTGTCGGAAGCCGACGTGGGCGTAGCGGGAGCGGTCGGCGAGTCGGAAAGGCCGCTGCGCGCGCGCCGCCGCCCGCTTCCGCTGCTTGATCCGCTACCGCTGCCCGAGCCGTACGGCTGCAGCCGGCCCAGGCCTGTGGAGAAAAGAGGCGGTTAATTATTGATACCCAGTTAAAAAATCAATAACTTTGGCTGGGTGGGACTGGATGCAGAAGGCGAAGGACAAAGGGTTGTGGCGCAGTTAGGCAGAGGCCTATATCGAGCAGTATACTGCCTAAGCCCGAATTTATTTATTGAATCAATATCGGTATAGAGTTATAAAAAATAAAATTAATATGATACTTTTACTGTGTAAAAATATATTATCACTTATTATTATCACAAGATATCTCCCATGATTATTATTTATTTTGAGCTCCCGATATTGCAGATATTAGTGATGATAAAAGTTTAGTTATAAACCGTAAAAGCTTAAAAAAGAGTTATATTGTGTAGCTCGGCATGTCATAAGACGTTTTTATCGACTAATGAACTGATATAGTATGGTGATTCATTCAAAATCCGACTTTTATTGAGATCACAAACAAAAGACATTTGTTTACCTGGATGACAGGCAGTTAATAAGATTAAAGGCACTCAAAGGAAATCTTAATGAATTATGTAAAAGATTCATAAAGCGGAACTCAAACAAAAGAATATCAATAACACATGAGGGAGAAAAACTTGAAACATCCAGAGAATATATTTTTGAAGTAGACGTTTCATACATATCTTGCGTTACGTATAAAATAAGGAGATAATATCGAAAATAAATAAAAGGAAAGAAGCCGCATAACGAAGTCGGAAGGAAAGGACAAAAATAATTAGGAATAATATGGCTTCGGAACATTACAAAGAGTACAATAAGAATGCTTCGTGCAATGATTTTAATGTTGGGAATGAAAATAAGAAAGTACGCGGTAAACTTAGTCGAGATGAAAGTATTGGATGCTCCACTGTTTAAGGTGCAAGTTATAAAATTGTAAGCTAAGGTTATTGTTATTTTACTACTCAGGTAAAACCAGACAATAAAAATGAAAGGTTAAGTAGGGAAATAAAATTGTGAGGCACTTATTTCTTAAGAAATCTTTAACTAAAGGAATTATCTAAGCTGATTGTGTTATAGATTTGCGAAACATAAATGAAGGGTTAATTTTAAAAAGAGAAAGTACCTCGTACCTCTAGTTTGAAATATCTTAAGGTCATACTTAAAACAGCAGCAATCCATTAATGCTACACATCCAACAACCATGTTTAGTATGGATCATCTTTCTCCTGCCCTTATCCCAATCTATTTGGGGTCGGGCAGCATGTCTTCTTTTTCCATAATTTTCTTTTATGTTGAGTATAGATACAGATAATATGACACGAACACTGAACTAAAAAGAATAATTTAGATACGAATACTGTACTTACCAAGTAATAAACCAAAACTGAATTAAAGTGAGAGGATATCCATGTTGTGATTAAAAAAGGGCAGAGTTCTAAAGCTAACCTCATTAACGATATTTATTTCTATTTTCCTTCTATTTTATCCCGAGTCGTACAGTATTCGTACGAGATCATTAGGGATAAGTATCGAAAAGAAATAAACAGGCCATGGAGGAAGTGCTCTTGAGATGTAGAGAAGAAACTTTTTAATTTAACGCAAATATCCCGGGAGGCCCACTCAAAGGAATAGAAGAAAATAAAATAAGTTTCGACTCAGCCTCATTACTGGACTTGGGCTACTGAATGTTGGTTGCATTAAGACTGCTCTGATGGACTGCAGAATCTGATCAAAATTTTTTTGAGCTACGGCTTTGTAAAAACTTGTTTGTTTAGTTTCAAAAGAGAAGAGTTATTATTGTAATGGTAATCATTATCTAGAACTGCAGAGTTACAAGGATCTTTTGACACTTGAATGGCATTGATAGTAAGGTGAAAGTGCTTCATGAAATTGTATTTGAAAACAAGATGGCGGAGTTAGTTCTGATTTTAGCCACGCGCCAGAAGATCCATGTAAACTATAAACAAAGAGACCTGATAACTTCGATTTACGGTTTGATTGAGTTCAAATCAATTTCATTAGAAACTTGTGTTGTAACACTGCTCAATTATTATGAAAATAATTTATCAACATCCGATTAACACAAGTTAATTGGGTCACCATGGGTTACACTATTCGTTAACGCTGTTGAGCAATCTCTAAACCCATTATTACTAATTACATTCGTTATTTCATGCCATATGGTATGGCCATGCGTGACTTAAGCGATTTCAACACTTGGCTGCTTACTGCTACCATTTTAATGTGAAAAATACACTTGTATAAACAGAACACATCATCATCTGCTTAGCCTTTTCCTAATTATGTTGGGGTCGGCTTCTAGTCTAACCAAATAAAAGATGCCATAGGTACCAGTACCATGGAGTGAGCCTCAGGCTAGGTGGAGCGGTGATCTCCGCCGGGTGGCTGGTAGTGACTGGATGAGAGTTGCCGAGAATCGAGTTAAGTGGCGTGTGATTGAAGTGGCCTTAGCCCAGCAGTGGACTGCTGCAGGCTCATGGTTATGATGAGGAGATGGAGCGCTTGCCACTCATTTAAGCTTCTGACCTTCTATAATGGCGGTCAGAGTCTTCTCATGGCAGACAGGACTAACTCCGTATCGTACTTTCCAAAGTATGGTGGTGTTTTTATGTACATATGTAATGAATTCACTGACTGACCTCGCCAAGCATTATTTAATGTCGAATATCGACCGGCTGGTGCCATAAAGCCACGAGCCCCACACACGTGAAAAACGTGCCTACACATGAAATATATCTTACCACAACACGTACTTAAACAAAGCTCTAAAAAAATTGTCAACCATTGAAATCATCTAGTCAAATAATTTTGGATTCTTCAAGCCGTTAATTAAGGACTGCGACGGAACCCTTTGGTCCAAATAAAAGACAATGAGCTCGTTAGGTGGAAATTTTTGCCAAGTCCCCCCCCCCCTCCCTCCCTACCCCCTGCGGTGGTGGAACTAGATAAGGAATGCTAATTGAAAACGAGTTGCATAGTAATGAGTATGCAGTTTTGTTTTTTGGGAATGTTTGTGAAGTATTAACTACTTTTATTAATTGCTTGGATGGCGAATGCTGTCATGTTGAGGAGAGGACATTATAATATCTGCACATTAACTAGGATATGACCGAAATTATCGTCGGGGAAGAAGTTAACGCAACGCAAAAATGGGACAAGCAGCCTTTTAATTTTAACTAGCGACCCGCCCTGGTTTCGCACGGGTCCAATAAACCTTCCTCTTGAATCACTCTATTTATTAAAAAAACCCGCATCAAAATCCGTTGGGTAGTTTTAAATATCTAAGAATAAATAGGGACAGACAGACGGGAAGCGACTTTGTTTTATACTATGTAGTGATAGTGATACTACTGCTAGAACACAGGCCTCCTAATCGTGAGACACTTAAGATCCTTGCCATAAACGCCATCTTTAATTACCTATGTTAAATTATAGGTACTTAAACGTGCGGTTCTAGCTCTCAGTACCTCCACATCACACCCAATGAATCTACTCCACGTCGGCAGTAAACTGCCAACGACAGGTCACTGCTCAACGTCGCCAGGGCAATGCACATTTCAAATTTTATTACAAACGTGTTTGTTTCTCTCCATGCCTTCCTCTATCCATAAATCTAGTTTTATATTTTGTGGAGCATTTTTTATGCCCGAATCACGTTTAATCGAATTCAATTGAAATAATTTAACAATAACATTTGAATTGTATCGAATTAACAGCATCCACGTAATTTGATAATTAAACGAACATACATACTTAATCAATAAACAAACATACTTATAATTAATCAATATTGGTGAACTCGGTGTTTGATTATTCAATGTATTTTATCTTTTGTTAGATTTAATCACTGGCTGGCAGTATTAATTAATAAACTTTAAAGCTCACTGTGAACACTATGCCACACTTTCAAGTTGAACAATATTTTTAGGTTCGCAATGTTTGTTTTCTATAAACTTTCACATAAATTATGAACAGACTATCACTGGCACTCTATCCAATATTTTTTCGGGATCACTGCATATATCACGTTCGTCCTTCAGATAAAATGATGCGAAACTAATTCGCGCCACAATATCACGGATATTCTAGACTTCAGTGGCGTCAAATGTGGGCGGTGGGGACTAACATAAATAAAAATACTGTCTGTTTCCTCTTTCGGTGATAATGTTGGTGATAAGGGGTCGGCGCAGGACGTCCGCGGTGATAACCGTTGACCGGTCAACTTTAATGAAACGAATAGTGTTTTAAATGTAAAACAGCTTTGTTAATATAGTAATCTATGTATGTTGAGTCATACTGATACCAAAAATAGTGACAGTAGTGTACTCACGACTAAGAATGCGTCGGTTGATGCAACGTCGAGGAACGAAATAAAAATAGCTACTCTTAAGTTTGTGTGACAGGTTATGCTTGTTCCCTTCCTAATAGAGCCGCCGTGGATAGATCTATGGCTATTGACATCATTTGAGCGACGCGGAGCAACAACACACCATGTCAGTTTTTAAATATTGCACAATTAGTGGCAAATTGCCAACGCAGCGCACCGCCCAGGAAAATGATGCAAACCATTTTTTCAACAAAATAAAACTTTTAGTTGCAACACAGAACATATTTCAATCGTAACAATGATTCATAAACGACCAATTTCGAACTTCACGCGAACTAATCCCCAACAGATTCAACTCAAAATTGGTAAGAAAAAAAAAGTATACAGCATAATAGTGAGCTCATAAATATACAATTGGTGGCTTGCTTACCTAGCTGAATCACGTCTACTGCCCCTAAAATAAACACAAAAATATATACATAGAATAAAACGTAAAATCCTTTTTCCGCACGTATTGTCGGGAGTTCGTTACTAACAGAAAGGAAAACTACGATTTGAATTTGACAAAGTCGCATAAACGAACTGACAAATCTCCTCCCTGGGGGGACACCAGTTACGATTGGTGCAAAAAAATCGCATATAGACAATCGTTATTGCACACCCCTTGAGACGCTTGATGCACAATATATTGATTTATTGATAAACAAAATTAGGGTTATCCTGATGTGGCAAAGAAAAGACTACATGTGACAGTTGTTGATCAAGTATTCATGCAATTTGATGACAGAATTTAAAGCGTTGTGTGAATAGTTTCTTTTTGTACTTTGTGGCGATAAATTGTGTGCAAATATGACAAAGGAGTTTTTGTTTTGCATGAGTAAAGGGATTGTACTATAACTTGAACTATATTAAAAATACTAATGAGCAACGAGAAAATTTAACAATAACGTGTTATAAACATCCTTATATGCATATTTTATTTACATACCTATATATATCGAGGTAAACATTTGTTCTAGATCTATTTATAATGAGGTCTCTCTAATACACAAAATTAATTACGAAATATCCCTTAATTTAGCCTAATTAGCTCTTAATTAGCAGATATCGATTATAATTACACTATCTTAGTGTGTGTTGTTGTTAGTTTTAGAACTCATTATGACATTACTCGTAATTTCAGTAGCGCAAGTTCAGTAGCGCAAGTTCTGGTTGTTTCTGTATCAAAATAAATATTGTTTATACCTTTAGAGCCAATTACCAAAGTTGTTTTAAAAACACGCTTTACATAAAACCCACAGGCGCTGCCCAGAAATCCAAAGGCTGGTTTTAGAAGACCTCCTTGCATACCAATTTTGCATAGAAGGGAAAACATGTAAAAAAGAAAAAGACAAATTCTAAATAAATTCGCTGAAAATAGAATCGTACACGTAAAAAATATTACTTCCACTCATATCCTGTACATTTCCACGTCACTCGAGATTCATTTCATTTGTCCAGAATCCTTCAGCCTTTTTTCCTTATGTAAATCAATATGACTTCCCAAGTCCCTTCTTCAGATATAATATTCTAAACACGGTGGCCCGCGTTAAGGCAAACGTAGAAATTTGTCACATGAGCGATGGTTCGCCTACGTGTTTCGTCGTCCAAATCCCAAATATAATCCGTCGCAGTTCAAATAAAACACACCTTTATTACTTTAAAGAGAAAAGCTTAAATCCAGCGCGGCGTCCTTCGGGGATTTCATATTTCATACGAGAGCGGACGTGGATTATCGTGCGAATTTATGTCTTAGCGTTCTAATCAAAAAGTACGCTTTCTGTCGACTCCCGAGCTCACCGCGTTTAGTGTTGTAGTTACGCAAAGTGAGACTGTATGATTTCATGCCAGCAAAAGTAAAGAAGGTTGACAAATAGGTCGGGCGTGCCGATGTTCAGTTTTATTAAAATTAAAATGTTCTATCGTGACATTAATAAAATGCGCTAAGGTTTAGAATCGCTTGCGCATAGCCGTTTAAATTTACAACGGGAACACGAGGGATAAGCTGAACATTTTTATTATCATCGCGCTAGTTTATTGCGTCTCGAGTTTGAGCATTAGAAATAATCTTCAATATGGGGTGTATTATTTACGTTTCCGAGCGCGGGAGGTTTGTCGGGAACAGACAATTGTCAGGGCGGTCTTAATGACAGCTTTTCCGTTAAGCAAATAAATGCAGATCGAAGTAGACGTTTCCGATATGGAGGGAAAGTGTTTACGGAGGCGAATATTTCTAAAAACAAAGCGAACGATAAATCTGTCGGGCCAAAACAGCGGACTCGAAGGGCCCGTCCACAGTCGTAACTCACTCCACGTACAATTTTACCGACAATTTATTCGACATGAACTGTACTTGTCAATCGCTGACGTTTGCGTATCGGAGGAATAAATGATAGACATAAAAGAGTGGCTGGAGACTAGCGTGACTTAGATATTGTTGTCACGTAGCAGTCGCGAGACGACGGAGGCGCAATCTTCGCGGAAAGAATTACATTTATCCAAAACATGGCAAAATCTTGAGTAATTCAATGCATATATTCGATGAATAGAACGATAAATAGAGAGAGCTTTTGAAACGTCTGACACGATGGCGCCTAATAATATTTTTCGTACAAAAAAGAGAAAGAAAGAATAACAAATTCACGTTGAAAATAAATTCTGTGTTCTGTTGATTTAGTGATTGGATTTGGTGCGAAACTCTATAACTCCCGACAACAGCTTGTCTAATAAATTATAGCAGACTAGAATATATTTGAATGGAATTTTATTGTGCTGCTCCATATGATTCATAACAGATACAACGTAAAAAAGTTTTTGTACTTTATTTAGTTTTTTAATGTTTTTATTCTCAATATTGAAAAGTTTGTTATTCTGATTTTATGGGATTTTGACTGTTTATTTACTTTGCTATTCATATCAGCTACTGCAACTACAATAACAGCTGATAAAGCCGTTTACTTAACATAAGCTTTTCAATGATCGGTCAAAGGGGAAAACTAGCATATATTTATAATGCCTGACTGATCTTAGCTGGATTGGTGACGGCAGTTAGTAGTTATTAGCTGGGAGATAAACGCTTAGGTGACTTTAATAACACCACTAGGCAAGGAGAGGCTGTCCTTTCCAGGCCTATACGAAATAGGCGAGATTTTACTTCTAATCTTGCACGAGAAATAAAGGGGTTGGTAGGTTCGTACAAGAAGAGTTTTACATGCAAGAGGTTTTCACTATATTTTCGAAGGCTAAAATGATGGCACACGCAAGAATTCCCCATTTTATCTAATATGATATTGTTGAATGTTGACCTTCTTAGTGCAGTCACTGTTTGATTTGTGTTTTTGATTCTATACTATTGTCGTAATTGAGTTGAATTTAGAATGACGTTTGTATTTGTCAATGTGACCGCTTAATGGCTTGTGATTTTTTTCTTTTAAGTAACTTTATATCAAATATATTATCTGGTGTACGAGTTCTTCAAATCTTTGATTGCATCCACGGAAAACCCTCTATAAGAAGTTAACAAATATTGACATCTATATTTGTGGTGTAAGCAGTTGTCGTAATCGCATAAAATTGAACGCTGACAGCTTATAGACCTCGAAATCCCAAACGTACAATCACAACACACGATGATTGGGAGTCATCCGAAACTTAGATCCGAAAATCCCTACAGCGAGTGTTTGTTTTTGATTTTTGTCTAACGAGACAATGGGGAAATGATGAGCACTGTGCCGTACGTCGCCTTTGGGATTTCACCCTATACCACCCTCGCATTGTAAGTCTAATCAAGATTGAACTTTATATAGTTGGTGATAAAGTTTGGAGTTATTTGAAACGATTATGGAGTTGTGATGTTTTTTTGCTAGCGTGGCCACATATGGCGTCGAACGGGCCACGCAGAGTGACGGCATGCCACTCGAGGGACCAGTATTGGCCTCCAATGCTCCACGGGACATTCACTACGACGATGGACACTGGAGTTGTGACGAGATTTAAAAATCAGGTGTATTTGCTGTATTTCCTGTAATTTTGTTAAAGAAGGAGGACTTGTGTTTTTTTATACTTTTGAACTTGAATTAGCGTGACCTGTAGGGTCTAGATTTTTAAGATAAGATAACATCAGTCCTGTAACCCTCGAAAAGTTATATGGGAGTGTAGCTAATATTACACACACATTTCGCTAGATATGTTTAAAATCCCATGTAATAGGACGAGCTTATTGCCATCAATCGAGCACAAATCCGAAATACTTAGCTGCTACTGAGATATTCCTGATGGAAAAACCCAATAACAGTTTGCCGGACCTGAGAATTGAACCCAGGACCTCATGCTCAGCAGTCGCGCTTGGAACCTCTCGACAAAATACTTGGAGCTTATAAGCAATTAATCATCCAACAAAACTCATCATTATAACACAATAAACACGATACGATCGGCTTACAAATAATAATTGAACTCATCAAAACATCTTAATTAACAAAGTCTTTTGTTCAAGACATTGATTGGTAACGAGTTCTATATACGCGTTAATTGTGAGCTTAGAACTAAGAAACACCGCCATCCCACATTTACGCAATTAGAGCACCGAATCAATGGTCTACTAAATTAATAGGAACAGTCACTAAATTAGTGGATTAGTCAGTGCTAACCGAAAATCAATAAGAGACGTTCATGTATTCCTAATTAGACGCTCTTGTTTACCTTTGTAATGATTTGACATCAAAGAGTCGGGAGGATGTCACAGGGTTTGGTTTGAGAGCAGTAGTTCAAATGACATAAGCGTGTAAGAAATTATATGAACTTACAGTTGTCCCAGAAAAAGTATGCGCTTCGGCAATCATCGTCTGTCGTTGGAATAAGGAATATTTCACGAATTTTCCATATTCGTGATTAAATGACATCATGTTTGGCTTAGTTTTATATCAGGTTCAATTTCTTTTGCAATTATCATTCACATTAGAATGCCTCAAAGATTTATGTACAGTCACGGCCTTTTTTGCATTATAAGTTAATTTTTTTTCGCTTGTATCATGCGGAGGCACCCCGCCCGTTTAGAGAGCGCTTCATATTGTGAGTGCAAGCAAACATGAGCTTAGTGGTGATCAGGCGGGAGGGTCCGCCATTGCACATGCTTCTTTATTCTGTAAGTTTAGTTCTCAAAACTTGATAAGTATTCATGAATGGAGATGTTACTATGATTTCTAAGTCAACAGAAACCCAGTTCCACACAAATAATGTGACGAGACCTGAACTTGCTCAAGAGGTAGTGAGCAAGCTTGGCATTAATGCTTGTGACTTTTCAGTAAGAGCGAAATATTGGTCTGTAGTTGGCAAACAACACTGGGTTGTGGAAGTCAGATAGGCAGTCGCTCCATATAAAATACTGGTATTAAACTGAATCCGGTTAAACTGGAAGCCGACCCTAACATAGTTGGAAAAAGGCTAGGCAGATGATGAGTCTGATACAAATTCTAATATTTACAGGTAGTTTGCACGTGTATGTAAACATAAATAAAAACAAAACGAAACAAACGTGTACAAACGTGTATTGAAACTGTTTCTGGTATAGAAGCTTCTACCATACTGTGAGAGCATGAACGTAAAGCGTTTAATTCATCAATATCTAGTGCGTCAACAGCGGCCCAAATACCCATGCATATGCATAAAATTACAGGCCGTCCGCTAACACCCTGAAACTGGCGCGGTAACCCCTTTCTGTCACTCAACTAATATTATTTGTTGGCCATGATAAATTGCTGAAACAGCTGATAAATTCTGTGGTAGGGGCATTGTGTGGGATAATTTTGACGTATTAATAGCTGGTAGTATTCATTTTGTGATGGTTTTTGAACAGTTATTGGTTATGTTTGAGTATTAGCGAGAACTCGACTACATCGATATAAGCCAGATTATTTGTTGTCTAGAATGAAGTTATCCTCGTTTCTCTTTTGTTTCAAATTTGAAATCTGTTTCGTGTTCTTTCTTGAGGGTCCAGACAAGTGAAAATCGTTTTGTATTCCTTCAACGACTGTCAACCAGATTGAAATATTGAGTGGAAAGGAGTTTTACGCTTAAACGGTTACCATGTGTTGAGTACATCATTCTGAACATAGAAATGTTTCATCGGTAAGTTTAACAAAATTCAAGTGTTCACCACATTTTGACCGTGTAGCTGTAGGTATTGCAGTTTTGTAGTAAACAGCTGTATTTTTTATAATTGGCGATGAAAAATTTATACGTGGAGGTTTGTAACGATGTCCTGAACATGTGGTAAACGTTGGTGCTTCGACCACTAAGTCTATGCTTTTCGGTATGTCAGTCAATTTCTACTTTGCATCTTCGTTAATGCTTATAGAATGTCACATTATCTTATAGAATGTCACATTATCTACGACCTTTGGTCTAGTCTGGGTTTTCTGCCCCTTTACTTAATAATACATACAAACAATACACTTTTAACAACTTTCTACAGACGCAGTTAGTATTATGAATTGTCACTTTACCATTCTACGATTACATTACACTGAAAAAAAAGTAGTTGCCACAATCAAGATTTTGTTTAGATTGACTAAGTAACTTGTTTGCATCTGAGCTTAGCAAGCACAATGATCACAGCTACTAATTGTATTTGATTGAGATTCAATGATAGATGCTACCAAGTCAAATCAACTTAATAAAATTTCAGTGATCTTTATTAAGTTACTTACTTTGTTACAGTTAACATTTTTTTCACCCATTCAGTGCCCAGAACCCAGCATATGAGTCGAACAATAATTTGTTTGTTCGCACAATTCGTATCCGTAGCTATGGACTCGCTAGTCGGGTTCTGGGCATGAATACAAGTCATCTATATATAGTTCATTATAACAACGACTCGGATTCGGGTTGTGGGCACGCGAACGAAATTTACGAAGTTTTCGCGAAGTACTGGGCAGTGAATGGGTCTTGTCTCATTATTAACTCTTCTACAATGATGACATCATTGTAGAAGAGTTAAAAATGAGACAAGACAAGGGTAATCGAGAAACTTGTTTGAGCGTTCAATCATTTGAACTAGTATTGCTGCAATCATGTCGTGATGATCAACTTAACTAAGATTTTGATTAATCTTAACAAGATATCGTTAATCAAGCTAAAAAGCCACTTGATTGGATTGCATTTTTTTTTCGTATATATACATTTTAACCATTTTAAGAATTGTAACGTAATTCATATTATTATTATCCCATTATGATTCAAATGAAGCGGCCATTAAGGCCCCGTGGTCACTGTAAACTCATTCTAAAACCTTTACTGTTGTTGCTTGCCCAATATATTACGTCATGTGGTACAAAAAAACCTATCTCCCGGTAACCGTAACCAATTCCTCTGAATGACACACAGGGGAGTAATCCTAACTTGGCCTACTGAATCTGTCTGTTGACGTCAGGCTCCGTATCGCGAAACTCAAACTTAGTGATTTATTTACGTTGCTGTATTGATCGAGTGTATGAAGGTACATTTAGGGAGAAACGGGGTCAAGTTGCTACTGGTACTCTCCTGGTACTCTCTTGGTACTCTCGCTACTCTTAGTAGGATACACTCCGAGTCATTTTGTTTGTTTTACACGAGTAAATAATCTGGAAGATTTGATTGAGTCGTGTTCTTGGTAAGAGTGGGGTTATTTGATGTCTTTCAATGGATTTGGGTTTAAAATCTGTAGGTGTTTTGCGTTGATTTGTTTGATAAGTTTATAATAAGATGTTTGGTTATAATTAGTACATTTTCTACGTTCAATTGAATACGACTATCAATAAAATTTGGTTACAGAAAAGCTTAATCGTGCCTGGAATTTAAGATTAACCTCAGATGAGAATGAATGGGTTGTTTCTAAGAATACACTAACATAATATCATTATCTGCCTAGCTTTTTCCCAACTATGTTGGAGTCGACTTCCAATCTAACCGGATGCAGCTGAATACCGGTATTTTACATGAAGCGACTGCCTATCTGACCTCCATAACCCATTTAGTACTGGGTAATACGATACCTCTTGGTAAGACTCACTCAGACTACACACACATAATAAATAGAACCTGGATGACCGATCTCCTCCTATTACATGGGACTCAAACATAACTGGCAAAACATGGGTGTACTATTAGGTACACCTCTGCCTAACCCTTCGAGTAATACAGACGTGATGTTATGTTATTTCGTTCCATTAGGGACTGGTTGCACCAAAACATACTAAATACGTTTAGCACTAAACATATTATTTATAAAAACTTTCTGTCTTGGTTGTATTCAAAGACATTATCATCATCTGCCTAGCCTTTTCCCAATTATTTTGAGGTCGGTTTTTAGTCTAGTATATTACATGGAACGACTGCCTATCTGACCTCCACAACTCAGTTAGTACAGGGTAATACGACACCTCTAATAAGTTTGGTTGTTAGACTTTCGGGCCACTAACTATATGTAAAGACTGGATATTCAAAATACTGAAAGAAAATAAAGTGCAGGCCTAGAAGTGTGTGCACTTTAGTTCATAAGGGGCAGTGGGGGGAGTACTACGTATATATGGGGTTATTTTTGATTGGTTAAGTTTTTTTTTTTTTTTGTTTTTCTTGTATACTACGTAGAGACGCCAGCACATCAACCTACTACAATCTATCAAATTCCTTTAATAGATTTTTAACTTTATCGTTTAAGCATTAGGTTCAAGATTGATCGGGAAGCTTGATATGTAAGATGCTTGCCCATTACAAGCAAAAAAACATCTGTCGATCGAAGAAGTGTAATTATAAGACGGGACCTTAATGACACTAAGGAAGACACCGATAACTAATTCAAATTAAACTCGATAATATCGAACTGCACAACACAGTACCGGAGGTAAATAATTGAAGTAATTGTTGGGTCAAATCGGGTCAATTAATCATCGGATGCGGTCCAGAGCCGCATTATCAATTTATAAGCCGACCAAAATACTGTGAACGTTTCAAACGCCCGCGATAGGTTTGTTCAGCGTAGTTTTAGTCCTAACAATGTAGCTGATTCTAGACTAATACATATTTATGCTGGAATAGCAAGCTGTCGGCAATGAATTATGGCGTGAGTGATGTAACATTTTTGTTGGTAATTTACTTTTGGATAAAACATACGTGGCATATCTAAAACGTTGAAAATGGTTATCTTCTAATTAATATACGATTGGCAGGTTCTAAAAGGGTGATTTAAATATTATTTATTTCATACTGGCCAGTTCTACGAGGTGTACTGACCAGCCAATTCTACTGATAAAATCATAGAACGGAATACTCGTTCCTCAAAAGCTTGTAGAACACCCCTACGGAAAGGTATAAACACAATTTCGCATCAAAAATAAAATAATCTCCCGGCGATAATATGGATATATGGAAAATAAGTGATTTAACGCATCGCCACATCCGCCCGAGATCCCATAAAAAGTGATAAGTAACGCAGCCCACCATAAAATCGTGGATTCATCCCGTGGGACACAGCACTTTAAGTGTCAATATCATAACGCTGATACACTTCGAGGGCGGCTTGCGTTGGTGGTGCGATAAAGACATACAAAAAATACTAGACCACTCAAATTGATCCGAGGATATCTCCTATTCTCCTGATAATACCTTACACGTCTATTAAGTTAGGTGTCTTAATAAACTGGTCGGATCAAAACGTGGGTGATCCGATTTAAAGATCAACTGAAATTCTTTTTTTTAAGATTCTTATTACTCTAATTTGATCTTTATTTGAATTGAAATCCAGTGAGAGCATCGTTATTATAATAGAGCTTCTTTCAACAATGCAAACTCATCCAATTTTCCGAGAGCTGCTTAAATAATTATGGAAATAAAAACACAACACAGAGATCTTAATTTCTCTCAGAACATAACGTCACAAATAGAGAATGGCTGACAAAAACAGTGACAGAAAAAAACTATATCGTTCTAAATTCAAATGCGACGAAAAACTCATAAATATTATATCATTCGAGAGTGCAGCACGCTCCTAAAAGCGCACTAAAAAACCTTTGTCCTGTTTCAAACAATAAACCAAAATATCCGAGTGACTAGAGACGGAACATTCGAATGCAGTAAACTTTATCTTAATGTCTCTATACAGTTTAAAAATATCCCGTCCATATGTTGGCTGCAGTCGATGCAACAACGACGGACGTTGTTTGTCGTCCCACTTTGTAATACGCGTGTATTGATGGCAGGATTTCATTGTTTTTTTGGCCTTTCAACTTGTAATATATGGAGTATGACGGCCGACCACAGAGAAATGCTTGTTTTAAAAGTCGAACGCCGAAAAATCATAAAGGCCCTGTTCCGTTAAACGTTTTGTCAATCTTTTTACGTTCAACCTATTATTGCGAGCTACGTTGTGTGGTCAGTCAATCATGTTTTTCTCTTTGTTGGCTTGTAACTCGGACTTGTACGGTAAAAACAAAACAAAATTCGGACAAATGTATTTTTATTTCACGATTTTGAAAGGTGAATGGCGTATTGAGGACAAATTCGATACAATTCGTCTTATTTTAGTATACATTTCTATATTCCAGACGAACAAAACATTCCATCATCATCATCATCTGCCTAGCCTTTTTCCCAACTATGTTGGGGTCGGCTTCCAATCTAACCGGATGCAGCTGAATACCAGTATTTTACATGGAGCGACTGCCTATCTGACCTCCACAACCCAGTTACTACTGGGAAATACGATACCCCTTGGTAAGACTGGTTGTCAGACTTTTTGGGCCACTGACTACTTTAACGACTGTCAAAGATCTTCAAATGACAGCCGGGACCAACGGCTTAACGTGCTTTCCGAGGCACGGAGGAAACTCGGTATGTAATGGGTGGTCACCCATCCACAGACCAACCTAGGCAAGCACGGCTTAACCTAAAGATCGACCCGAGCGGCTGTTATTGTTTAGCCACGAGCTCCTCCACGAACAAAACATTCCATAACAAATTTAGCCACGAACAAAACATTCCATAACAAATAATTCTTTACATATAAACAGCGGTGAAACCGAGCATATCGTCGACATAAACTAGCCTTACAAACACCCCCATTACCATTCGAAGTGCCGCCATTTTCGCGTAACAGTTGCATAGGCTAAGAGCTAGGTCATAAAAGTAACGCAATGTCTTATCAAATGCCGCGGGAAATGTGATGGTATCGCCTGCCATGCCATGGTAACGTAACATGCGGCTGGGGACCCATTGGGTGTTACCTTACAACTCACGTTTGAAATTTAAAATTTTCATGTTCACCGATGTTAGGGTGAGAGATGTATTCTAGAGTAGCAAAAATTCAGCAAATAATTTAAATATTTCGCTTTTGAAGTTGTAATTTGTATGGTGGAACTTTCTGTTTACTTACCATGAGAAACTTTTGTAAGGTTTCCTAGTTTTGTTATTTATACGGAAAATTACTCTTTCTTTACAATGAAAAGTTCAAAGAAATTGCTCGGTGTTTGTGGTGCCTACCTACATAATTTTTATGTAACGATAGGATGGCTAGAAAGTGTACAATTTCGACCTTTATGTTACCGATCATGAAATTTTGGGCAGTGTGATTAAACCAGAGAGGCTTCCTTAAACAAATAACCCATATTTTACCCGACTGCGGCGAAGCTCAAAACTAGGGTTATGTCGAATGAAGACAAGATATGACTTTTAGTTAAATCAATTACGGTATCTATCTCTTTATATCTAAGAAAAGCTATGAAAAGTCAACCCCATCGCTGCTCTCCCATAAATACCACACCTCACTGCCTATAAACATACAATTTTTCGTCAAATCAACACTCGGAGATGTTCGCACGTGCAACCTTTCAGGACGGTTTGCTATCAACATACAGATATAATTGAATCGTTTACTCGTGAAGTGGGCGATTTAACGTATGTTTGCGTCCCAAAGCGATTCCGAATCGATTTAAAAAAAGATGATTTGGTAAGCGATTAGATATAATTTGTTCATATTTTGTGTTGTTAGCCAACGATGAAAATGTTTTTGCGAATAAAGGAATGTTTTTTTTTTGCGATCTGGCTTTTTCTAGGTTTATTGACAGGCTGTGTTTTTGCTTTGAAAGCTTTTTGATCTATCACTCCACCACTCTCGTCATAAATGTGAATGTAAGTGTTTTGCTTGTCTTCCATTTTTTGTTTTAACATACCCTTGACTGGTGCTAACCACTCGTGGTTTGATTTACGTCACTACATCCTATAGGGCTACTTTTCATCTTAAACTTACAACGAAAAGTGGGGATTCGAATAAAAAGGTTCTACCAAATCTTCCAACGGCTTCTTCCTCGTGGACGAGGCAAAAATAGTATGTAAAGATCGTAGCAGATGACGTTCTATAGTTTCTGTCTACCTCCATGGGAACAAGGCGTGAGTTAATGAATATTCTCCCAAAGTCTGAAGTCGAAAACACGCTTTTACCATCAATGAAAACGTGTTATTTAAAATTCTAAAACGATTACGAATAAACGATTCGGTACCTAATACAGTCAAGTGAAATAAAACACGAAAATGTATTTTTAATTCATCCTCATTGCAAAATGCAAACTAAATAAACCATCGAATCGAAATAACGACGGTGCGAATGCAAATTATTTAATCACCTTGCCGTGTAGAGCTGAAATATGAACAAAACGTAAAGTAGCCAAACAAAAATATTGGCGACGGAGACTAAGTTTTACAGTTATGCTGTTTTCTTAATTATTCCGAGTTCGGAGAAAAAAGTTGACAAAAACGGGTTCACGACATAATTTGGAATTTAGTGGTGATTCAGGAATTGAAAGAAAATGTATTGTCTGACTGTATTGTATATTGGTAATAGTTTGATTCTCAGAAATTGATTCCTAAGTAAATAAGAAAGAAAGAAAGAAAATTTGTTTTTATTTAACATTAATAACACCTTAAAAATTATACAAAATAAATAAACAAACAATAATAATAAAGCCAAAAGGGCCTCAGCTCAGCATAATGCCAGATGGCAACACAAGTGTACTACCACCTGACGCTGATTTTCAGCTGCAACCCACGAGTGCCATACGCTTGAATACATAAACAAACACATATTTAAAGCCTACATTTTTTGCACAAATACCAATTAAATTAAATTGTTTCTTACATACAAAAAGAAACAATAAAAAGGAAGAATTTATAAAATTAATAACAATGGTAAAATTGGTTAATGTGAAAAAATTATAAAATACTGTGCCCATTTAGAAATAATAAATAATAAAAAAACAAACAGACAATAATAAAAAGCAAAAAAGATAAAATCGATAAGACAATAAAATTAATTAATTAATAAGAGATCTTTGTAAATTGACATTCCTACCTTATTTGATGGGTTCAGTAGCTACATTCGTAATGCAAAAGAAATTCGCGCAGCGAACCCGAGCCAATCCTGCCGTCTATTTAAAATATCCACTACGGCATGAGCAATTTGCTTCAAGACCGTGCCGCAACTACTTTTCCTGAATAAAAGCTTCATCAATGTTTCAGCAAAATATAATAGCCACTTTGAGCATGTTATTATGTAAAATTGATTTTCATACAAAATAGCCGTAACAAGCTTTGTCTATATAACTCTGTCGCTTAAATATAAAACAATGAACAAAACATCGCTGAACGGCGTCCACACAAAGCCTATCGGGCCCTATGTGCCTTTCCAATGTCGGCCTCTATAAAATATTTTCAATACCGAGGGAAATTGGTCAAAAATGACTCCCCAACAAGATTATCTCGGCTGCTTCAGACCTCAAACAGAATCGTGACTTACGTCTGCCATTTTAAAGTTGATTTTCCTTTGATAACTTTCAAGTATTTTAAGTATACTGTTTCAGCATTATGTAAGTTACTTCGGGGACTGGAGAAGTAATTTGTTGGGGGCTTATTTAGTGTTCTTTGCTGAGAGATGAAATTTATTTCGTAACATGTATATTGCGACTGGCTCGAATAACTTGAAGTAGCGGGCATAAATATGGGAAAAACAGGGACACATATTATGTATTTGGAAAATATATGGAGCCATTATAAACTGGGTAAAAGCCTTGTAACACTTTTCATATTTTATAACCATCGAATAATCGTGGTATCGGTTACATATTTTACTTTTACTGTCTTTTAATCGACATCGTCTGTTAAATACAAAGAATTACCTCAATAATCAGTTAAGCACTTAGTAAAAAATCGAGATACGGTTTCCCTCACAACTTTCATGATACAGCATCATTTGGCTTATACAACAAGCAAGCATTGTTACCTCACCCGTGAGCAAAAATCCCAAAGAAAAGCAAGCCTGCTTACTCCGTACACAAAGACATAACGACGCACTTTCCCAATTGACAGTACGTATTAGAACTACGCCCCCTCCCACACCCCCTGGGAGACCGTAAGAAGACAGGATCACCAACTTTTTCCATCTGAAACTTGCACTATAAATCGTCACGGACCGCCGAACGAGAACTATCGAAAACTATCCTCCGCCCCCCGTTTTATTGACAATTTATGGCAGATTTGCATTAGTAGTGACTTAATGACTCGACGAATTCCGAGTTAGGAACGGGTTGAATTTAGATTTATTTTTGTTTAGTTTTTCGGAACTAGTTTTATGTTAGACTAGCTGATGCCCGTGGCTTCAACCACGTGGATGTCGGTTATCGCGACCAAAAGTAAGTATGAAATTTTGATCCCGTTCCCGTAACAAAAATTATATACTCAAACCTTTCTCGAGCACTACTCTATCCGTTGGTGGTAAAAAACAACATAAAAAGCCACGGAGTCTAGATTTGTGCCCGGTTGATGGCAATAGGCTCGCCCCCTATTACATGGGACTTAAAAACATAACTGGCGAAATGTGGGGATTACAGGCGTGATGTTAGTATGTTATGTTATTTATACGCTATCGTTTGTTGTACTATCTACGTTCTATGCAAACAGACATCCCACCAAAACATACCAAACTAACTACTGATTAGCATCGTTCGAAGCCGTAGCAAGTGTCGGATTTAAAGCACACTAAGTACACTGCAAACCGTATTGGATTTCACATAAAGCGCCGAATGCAATCCTTTGTCTTATATTCCATGTATTATGAACGAATATCTGAATAAGCAATTGAAACGTTGAAATATTCTACATATTATAACATCACGCTTGTAATCCCTGAAGGGTCAGACAGAGGTGTAGGTACCTAAACTAGACTACACGGCAACTGCAAAAATCCTGATGGAAAACTCAAAATTACATTGACCAAACTGGGAATCGAACCGAAGACCTCATGCTTAGCAGTATCGCTTGCGACCACTAGACTAAGTAGAGTGTCTATGAATAATGAAGGCATATCTGAATAAGCAATTGAAATGTTCAAATGTTCTACACAGGAGGGAGGTATGGAATATACAATACGGTTAAATTGTGTCCATATGAAATTGTATTAGGTGCCAATTTGTTCCCAGTTTTCTCCACGAAGACTGTATTAGGTAAAGAAATACTCCAGATGTATGTAGATTGGGCTGGGGGAGAGAGTGAAAATATAGAGACATCGTAAACGTTGGCGGTTGAGTTCATTCTAACTTTATAACATGTACATAGTCTTCTGAAAATATACGAGGTTACAGTTTACTGTGTGAGTTGCTACTATAGATATATTTTAAAGTGTTTTCAGGTAACCCGTAGTGCAGTTTTTTAATTATTTCAAGTAAAAAAATCTAAATGCCTAAAAAGTATATCACGCTTTTTCCCAACTAAGGTAGGTGAATCTGTACCAGTGTTCGCATGGAACCCCTATCTGACCTTCAGAGCCCTGTTGCTGGATAATACCTTATAGATACCCTTTGATATTGTATAAGCTCGTCCGTCACATAGGACTTAAACATAACTGGCAAAATGTGGGTATACTATTAGGTGCACCTCTGCCTAACCCTTCGGGGATTACAGGCGACCTTGTCATAACTACCTACTTTGTCAATACGAGATGATGGTCATGATAAAGTCAATCGTTTATGGAGACATGAGAGCCCAAGGTTAAATGACCATCTTCCTGCCATCGCCTCATGTTACTTTGGGGTCGGCGCAATACGTTTTTTTTCTTCCATTCTACTCTGTCAACCGCCAAGCTATCGAATACTCCTTTATTTTCATATCATTCCTCACACAATCCATCCATCGTTTATTTGGTCTTCCTCTCCCTCTCCATCCATCAACATTTATATTCATCACTCTTTTAGTCACATGCGATTTGTCCCTCCTAATCTAATCACATGTCCATACCAAGACAGTCGATTCTCTTTCAACTTTTCTGTAGCTGGCGCAACTTTTAAACTTCCTCTAATATACTCGTTACTTGTCTTATCAATTTATGTCACACCACACATCCACCTCATATTTCTCATCTCCGCTACATGCAATCTTTTTTCATCCATCTTCTTCACAGCCCAGCATTCCGATCCATACAGTACGACAGGTCTAATCACAGACATGTATATTTTCCCCTTTAACTTGAGGGACATCAGTAGGTCGCAAGTTGTTCCAAGACCTGTCGCCATTTCATCCACCCTGAGTTGATCCAGTGCGTTAAATCTCTTAGCCCAAGGTTAAATACGAAACAATATTTAAACATAGTTCATAGCACGTCGCAAAGCACTCTTGTATAACAACGATTACATCGTGTTTTCGTTATTGATTTCTTAACAAAATTTTGACTTCACAAGTCTGTAGTCACCAAGTAACGATGCCGTGACCGCGCCAACCGCAAACGAAACTCGATCTACTCGATTAGATGTCTGTACAATAAATAATCGATATCGCTCATTCGTTTCGACGTTCACAAATAGCATTATAATGTTTTATTTCGACAGCTGTACGGTTGAAATAGAAGTTTTGGTAGCAATCAAAAGCGTCAGGAACTGTTATTTTTCAGAATGGTGGTGTAAATTTATGGCGGGTAGTTTTTCCTTTATACCTTGTAGAAAACAAGCAAGCTTTTTTCAGCCTATCAAAAACCCCAGCTGGACTAGAACATTTCCTAATTTATGTGTAAATATCCCGTCGCACGTAGGTAAGCAATCCGCAGAAAGATTGGGTCAGTTGTCTTCCTTTGGCATCCTTTACAACTTATTACCAAATATTCCGTTGTATCTGCCTACCCCCATGGGAAAAGGCGTGAGTTTATGTATTTATTCTACTTACAGTTAATTAATACCTAAAGAAGTTATTTATAAAGAAATTGAGCCGAGAAACCGCCCCATTCCACAGCCAAATCAGCTTGAGAATACCAGAACTGAAATGCTGTTTTAATTCGTCGTGTTACTTAACAAGTGTTGTGTAGGTATTCAAGTTTCCCTTTGATTAAAGACGCGAAGATTTCTTGATTAAAATGTCTCAACGGAGTGACTGCGGTTGTTACTATTGAAGAACGTGTTTTGAGTTACGTTCGCCTCTTTGAAATTTGAAAACTTTAGTTTATCTCCTCTAAGATTGTTGGCATACTGTTATACAAATGTTTTAATAAGTTCTATATTACGTACATTTGTATTTCTTTGTTCGTAATTTTAATGACAAGAACTTAAACATTTTGTTGCCAATATTTGTATTTATACAAATATTGGCAAATATTTTGCATATCTATTTATAGTTTTGTCTTGTATTAATTTAGATTTTACCTCTCACAAACTGAGTTAGTATTTTAGTTATAGCTGTTACGTAGACCAAAGTCAGCATGAATAGTCTGGCCACGAATTACGTTAAAGACGATTGTGTCATTGATGAAGTAGGCCTAGCCCGACGCACGGAGGCAACTGAAAACCTTGGCACGTAGGGGTGCCCGCGTCGGCACTTATGAGAACCATAACACATAAATACAATTTCGGT
This sequence comes from Lycophotia porphyrea, assembly GCA_950005105.1. Classification (NCBI taxonomy): domain Eukaryota; kingdom Metazoa; phylum Arthropoda; class Insecta; order Lepidoptera; family Noctuidae; genus Lycophotia; species Lycophotia porphyrea. The sequence goes on from OX465392.1 coordinate 4,187,217, forward strand.
CGGTATCATATCCATATTTCTTGCCTCACTGATTAGATATGAAGAATAATATTTTGTCGGGGTAAAATAATATCCTGATTTATTCTTACGGGCAAGATAACGGCGCGAAGGATGTGCCCGTAATGGTCGGCACCGGCCCGAAATTGTCCGAAATGGCCCGAAACGGGCCGAAAGTGGCCCCTACCCAGCGCGTATTTTTACATATTATTTTCAGGGGAAGCATTAAATTACAGGGGATTTTTTGTGGGGAGTTATGAAAGACCATATTTTGCGGAGGTGTGTGGAATGAAAACGACTCCTGCCTTCGAGAGCCGAGAGAAAAATATAATTATATGTTTTATGTGGTTCTATATTTTATTAGGGTAGGCTTTTGTACGTAAGTTTCGGGTGTTAAATCAACGAGGAAAGCGTTAATGTGCTATTTATCAGTGTAAACGCCACGCTCAGATATTTGGCTTAGAGGATGCAATTTTCTACAAAGCGTATAATACAGGAAGGGTCATTTACAAAATACCTAGTGATTACGGCACATTTTTGGGGAAAATGCAGCACACAATACATTATGATAATCCTGATTTATTAAGGATTATTTACATACATAAATGGGGGTTAATACAAATCTACATATGTATACTTGTAAAATACTTAGGTATACTCAGACGTCACAAACAAAAGCTATCTATGTCATTCGTGCTTATGTGATACATAAGGGATGAAGCGGTGATCAAAGTTGATGAAATAGTTCAATACCTTCACTATCAGATCATCTTCGTGCATCCAATGTTCGCAAAACTGGAAAATAAAACGAAATTTTCAGAATTTAGAAAAATTCAGTGATGAATTTTCTCATGTTCTGTATAAAACTGAAAACGTATCTTCTCAGTATTTTGTCACCATACATAGAATCAAATTGTCACTCTGTATTTTAAGTTTAATCTAGGCTAAAACCTGCCTAAAATACATCGGTTCCAATACCGTTTTCATTAGTTCACTATAACAGTAAATCAACACAGAACAATTCCAGGAATCCAATCCAACCATATGACCAATACACAATGCGTTGATCAATTCGGTCTAAATCTATTGTGTGACAATAATCCTTCAGGGTCATGAGTTCATGACGTCAAGAGTGAGGTCATAGCTCCTATTATATATTCAGTGTACCGTAACCATCGGGGCGACTCGAATTTTTATACGTTATAAACAATTGATGAGCGATCCGAAATCGTGAGAAGATTTTTAATGGAGAATCGGTAAGTTTAAAATAATTATGAGTACACATGCACTTGGCACAATAGAAAGTAAGTATCTAGCATGTTATAGTGGTATAAAAACTTCTTATTGGTCTTCTGTCACTATCCATACTTAATATTATGAACGCAGAAGTAACTCTGACTGTCCGTCTTTTACCTTTTCACGTCATAAAGGCTAAATGGATTTCGATGGAACTTAGCACATGGGTAGACCATGATCTGGGTTAGAACATCGAATACTTTTCATTACAGTAGTGCATTCCCATGGGACAATTTCCGACCAGCAAATCTAGTCTTACATAAAACCAATAACTTGCACAAATGTATACAAGTGACTTGTATGCCCAATCAATCAGAAGTGTTTTCATCGCATAATGGGTGGCATGTGTATTCATGGCTTATATTAAATACTCCAGAAATTCTCCAGACACAATGATATCACATCATACGCTTGACTGTGGTTGGTTCTCTGCATCGATTGCATTGCAAACAATAGTAGTTTGTATCAAAGCAATAATATGGTGGGTTTAAGGAGACCTAGTGAGCATAAAATGTAATGGTATCTCGTCCTATCGTATAAACCGTATCCTTGTATTGACTTTTACTACTGCATGGGATAAGAAGCAGTCTCGTATTGCTATCGACTTTCAAGATAGTCTGTATAAAGCTAGTTTTTAACGTAAAACTTAGTTTCGATGGTTCAATTTCACATACAAAAAAATTGCTGCCAAACCAAACAAATAGCGCGAAACAAAAAGGAAAATCGAGCGAACTTTAAAAATCGCGTTCCCCAAGAAAATTCTACGTGGTCCCGTTCATATGTGGCATTCAAAATCAGTACCTCGACGCCCTGTTCGAAACAAAACGTGAGAATGGTACCTTTGAAATCGGCTTTCTGCAATCCAATGCATTAGAAAGAGACGGCTTCACAAAAAAGTAGTTGTACAGAAAAGGATAGATGATATGCGGACAGTCTGAGACGTGAGTTGAATTGTAAATGCGAATTGCGAGTCGTGGATGCAGTTTCAACCTAATTTGCGTTACCGGTTAGTTTTCTGTTGCAAATGGACATAATTTGGAATTCTTTCGATTTGAACAGCAGACGTTGGAAATTAGGGAAAAGATTTCAACAAACATTTAGATAGTTCAAGGAATAGAAAAGTCACAAGTATGAAAAGATCTATGAAGGTAAACTGTAATTGTAACAAATACTTTATATACCTTGTTTGGAAGGATCTCAATGGGCGATGATGAGATTCATTAATGATGATGCTGATCCACAAATGATGGGACACTTAATATCCGTTTAGTCGACATTTGACAGATTCTACTTTTGACATCATAGTCTAATATGACAGATTCTACATATGACAGATTCTACATGTGACAGACTCCACATTTGACAGATACTATATTTGACCTGTGTGTCCTACTGTTTATTCACTACAAAATCTGATAGACGCTACTGAAAGCGCCAAACTTGTGACTCTGTTCTGGGCTACCACAATTTAAATTGCCATCGATACGCTTAGAGGAAGATACGTAATATGACAGAAAATAATGAATTACAATGTTGTGTAATAAATAGTTACAACGCGTATGCAACCGAATGACGCCAAACAAAAGATGACACAGTTCAAATCATCCTTTCAGGCAATAACAAACGCAGTTACGAGACCAAGATCTTCCAAAAATGAAAACAGACCAACATTACTAATTAAGTTATTGAAGAGTCGAACAAACTTGTTGAAATTCAAAGTGGATTGTTTTTACGCCAGAGCGTAATCAAACTAAGGAATTTTACCGGTATATTTTCAGGTGAAGAGTGCTAGACGAGTTCCTTGCAATCTTATTATCATGGACCAAGTTATCTGAGTTTGTTTTTCAAGTATCCCATGGATATTTTTAAGGGAGTAATGGAGATTTTATTATGTTTACCTTTGGCTTGTAGAACGTTTTAGTACGTTAGTTTAGTTCTTCAATCTTTTCATGATTTAGTGAGAGTGGATGCAAGTTGCTTTCAAGTTACTTTGTTTGGCAACGAATTCACTTGGTAATAAATGAGTAAAGAAGTCTGTTCGTCGTAATATTGAAGTTGAATAATATTTACTTAGGTATTAACTTATTTGAACAATACTGTAGGTAAATGTGTTAGTGAGTCATGGAAATGTTTGCGGTCACAAACCGCAAAAATCTTAACGAAGGTTATTTTATATGGATGATATAAATAATATTTATTAAATGAATTACTCTTATAAAGGTATTTAAGCGGGGAATATTTTTTATGACACATTTGTTTTTACTTTAAAAGTAACACACGTTGTAATAGGTATTTGATTAAAAGTAGAAACACAATTTGAATGATAATTTAGTAGTTTCCAAGATGAAACGAGTATATTACTCACATTACGAAATATCAGTTAATCGGTTTTTTTACGCACGACGACCAATGCGGATCTCTCATTGTATGAGAAATCTATATGAAACGAAGCCATGTTATACTGGAACTGTATAGTTTGATGTGTTGCCGTGTGTACATTATCGATTCATAGGACATCGAAACATTTCAATTAAACAGCCGTTGTTTCGTAGGAACCTCGACGTACCAAGTCTATAAATTCAGAATTCAATTAGTTTATAGAGCCAGGTACGCTTTCTAGCAAATTCTAGGTCTAAGCTACAATGTATGACCTTTTCTATTTGATTGTATTGCCTTGATTTAATTGGATGTCAGATATAAATCTTTATTGTTAAGGTATCTGTGTATTATCAGGGAAATTAATGGTTATTGAATTTGACTTAACACTTAAATAGTCCTGAATATAGAAATCTCAACTGTCATTCTGGGGAAGTTTTATGAAATACTTGCGGTCTGTTAGGACCGATTCCTATATTGTATTGATCTCTTAATGAACACATCTCAAAATCACCTTATCCCAAAACTACTAAAAGTCTTTTGCAATTAACTTTATAATTTGCTTAATTTGCTTGTGTCAGTTTCCTTGTTGGTACAATTAGAAATAGCTTATACATATGTTTTTATGTCTGGTTGTCTATGCCTTTTATATTAAATATGAAGAAATACTCACTTATATAACTATAGCTGCAATCATCCCCATTCTGTTGCGACTCACCTGTAACAAAAGAAATAAAAATTAAATAGGGAGTAAAGTGTTACTTCACTACATATTATAAAACAAAGTCTTCCACCTGTCTGTTCGCAATGAAATGAAAACTACTGCACCGATTTGTATGATGTTTTCACTCATGGATAGAGTGGTTCTCGAGGAAGGTTTTAATATATAATTTGTCAAGTTTTTATTGCGGGAACAGGATAAACATTTCATGATTACTTTTGGTCGCGATAACCGACATCCACACGGGCGAAGCCGCGGGCATTAGCTAGTCTTTTGATAATATGGTAACCTAGTAGCTACGTACAAATTACAACTATTTTTTGCCGTCCGTAAAATAGAACAAGAATACATTTTAAGGGTTTATGTTGGACTTCTGACCGCATAACCAAACTTTGTGGACTTCAACAAACAAATTCATTCACGTCCATTACGGAATCGTGACGTCACGTACTAGAATAAAACATGTTTAAACATCTAAACACTTTTCTAAGTATACTTTATAGGGACAGTTCATTCACAAAATAATGAGTTATTAGCTAGCAATGAAATGTGAACTTTGATACTCAAAAAATAAAGTCTAATATCGGGTCGACACTGATCGGAGTTCGGCAAGCTTCACGAAAAACTCGACACGTGTCATCTGTCTCAATCAAAATTGAATTCTATTACTGACTAAGTAGGGTTGAATTGAAAGTGGTGATTTAAAGCATCGCAACGTCACGTCAATGTGTATCGCAACGTCACGCGACATTAGATATGAATCTGGAACTCCTTAAAATGTCGTAATGATGTCTTCCGTGTGTTTTGTTTGAGGATTTTAAAAGCTATTTTCAAGTCACTTAGACTCACATGGTTATTAATATAAAGTAACTGAGGCATAATCAATCGTTTCAGTTCTTTTATTTTAAAGGCCTATGTTTTTATTATACTCTATATTCAAACGCCTGTTAGTTATTAGTCGAGTTGTTAACTGACTAATAGACAAACAACCATTGTTATAAACCGTTCGACTACGGCCCATAAAACTGGGTCAGTCAAATCTAGAACAAAGGTGGTATTCCAACACATGATCACCTTACATAAAAACATTGTTTTCAGTCCTCAAAGGTATCACTGCCGGGATATCGAATGACAAAAAGCTTGGAAAACTTTTTGACGGAAAATCGGTAGTCGTCTTTTTATCCATAATGACGTAACTCTATACTTTATGGGCCGCTAGGAATTTCATTTTGGGCCTTTATATTTTTGACCACGCTGTCCCCATGGGTAGGGGGGATGAGGTAGGGAGGGCGGAGTGTTCTTTATCGTGGCCATTGCGGGCTCTCTCACGTACGCATATTAGGAGAAAGGTTCTTCTAAAAGTCGTAAAGAGGTCGACTAAGGTCGGTGCGTCTATGATGTGTCTTTAAGCTTCTTTTTTATTTCTTCCGATCGACTTTTCAGTTTGGAATTATGTATGTAAATAAAAAGGTTGCGTGTAACCTTTCTCTATTATTCTGTGACAGGTAAATGTGTTGCTATGTTATTCAAGGATATAAGTTACATCGTTGTCAGTAAAAACAAACTTCGCAGACTAATAAACAACCAAAGTCGCATCAAATCATATTTCATTATTAATTAAAAACCACAACAAAACATTATTACCAACAAACCCATCGAACAAAACAAAAAAAAACATAATAATGTCGGGAAGCAGATATACGGGACCATTGTCGTTGAAGAGGCTCTACAGTCACAACACTAGCGCTGTTCAATACCGTGTGAAGTTTTTTTACTTGCAGCACTATCGTTGTATGCATCATCATGATTGTCTCCCTTATAGAGTGATCCTAAACATTCCAACATAAGGCATTGACATGTTCCAGGTTTCCAAGACCACGACAAAGTATAAGACGGTCATGGTAACTGAAGAGAGTATTGGGCAAAGACTCTTCACAAAGCTGACAACCAAGCATTATGTACATCAAACTAAGTAACTTTACGCGAAAAATTGTGCTGCGAAACGAATTTTTTTGCCTAAAAAATCACGTTTGACGGTAGGACTCAATGTAACGCACTCAAAATATTGTGCTGATGGATGGATTGAGTAGTAAGGGTCATGGAGGTGTTTAAAGTAATTTAAACTTACATTAAAAACATGTATTAAAAAAAAAAAAAAACTTGTGAAAACGTTGGAACTTTGACCCCCAATATCTCCGTAACTAGAAGGTTCCCAGGTATGGTCTAGAACAAAAAAATATCGCAATGACGGGGAGAACAAGTGCCTTTCGGCTTCGTTAAGAGTTATATGTGGCTGGATGACATTCAGGATATCACTGGTAAGGCATGGTGGAGACGCACAGACCAGAATAACATGGCACAGAAGAGAGGAGACTTATTATATACAGCAGTGGGTGAAACAATTCCGTTAATATTGATGATGATGGCTGGTCAAAGAAATAGTCCAATAAAACTATGGATGGATTGTTTATTAAATGATATGGGTAGAAAGGCCTTCCACTAGGTGGATTGATGACCTGGTGAAGGTTGCGGGGATCCTCTGGATCAGAGTCGCACGGGACTGGTCGTGGCGGCCGGATGTGGCGACACTTCAGATTCAGATTTATTTATTTGCCATCAATGTAGGTACAAGTTTAAGATGATACAAGAGCGGTAAATCCGCTAAATTCTACCTTACGGCATACAAATTCATAGAAACTAATAGATTAGATACAATATTGTTATAAATAAACAACTAACATGTCATTCTTGGGGAAGGTCTATGTCCAGCAGTGGACATCTTTCAGCTAAATTGATGATGATGGTGATGGGTTATAGAATACCCAGATGAAGACCAGGTAAATGAGATATGTTGAGGAAAAAAATATACTGCGCCAACTACAAAAAATACGGACAGAAATGGGGCTGAGGATTGGTGCAAAGTATATCATATCATCATTCTCCTGTCGTCATCACAATTTATTTGGGGTCGTCGCAGCATGTCTTCTTCTTCCATACTTCAAAGTAAAATACGTATAACATATATTGAAATAAAAGTCTTATGTCGGCCGATGATCTCAAGCTGAAAAGTCAGTACGCAATGTAGGATACGGGACTTACAGCATGGTCATTCTCTCTCTTTTTTAAAATTCGAATTTCTGACATATTCCAGTTTCAAAAGACCGTTTGAAACTGGAATATGTCAGAAATTCGAATTTAAGAAGTAATACCGTCAATAGCTTTAAAAACAGTCAATTGATAGCAGTGTGAACATTCCCAAGGCCTAAGGTGCTATAGGATTCCGAAACCCAGTGTAACCCAGAGGTATTATCTACGGATGAGATCAGAATGTCGACAATACAGGGGCTGGCAAAGAGTTGGTTGGACCTGAATTAATTTCAAGGGATTGAGGTTTAATGTGGTTCCATAGATACGATTGTGCGTAGCGAGTGGCTTCGCTTGGATAGGCATCAGATCATGTGAATGCCAGCCAGTATTAGTAGTATGTACAAACCTAGGTGGTTTTATATGCAATCTGTTTGATACAATAACATCATAACGTGACATCACGCCTGTAATCCCCTACGGGTTAAGCAGAGGTGAACCTAATAGTACAGTCAGATTTAAGTCCAGAGCCCAGGGCACAAATCCAGGCCTGTCAGTATAGCTTTTTTCAGATCCATACATTTTTGACTATTCGTTATGACTGATATAATGATATTTCGAAAAGCTCTCAGTTCAATAATAACCAATGCTATATTGAGACCTATTGCAGAAAATATTTTTGATTACCTACCGTCAAACTGATTTTTTAAATCTACTAGTATACTTTTCATGCAGTCCTCTATATATTTCAGTCTGCCTATCACGTTACATAGCTCAGCAACTGCCGAAAGATATAAAACTTAAAATATCTCGTTTTAAAACTGGCGAAATTCCGTATAAATCGACAACGTCTTCACGTATAAAATTTATAGTCTAATGAAATATTGTTTAGCACTCGGCGCCGGTCTTACCACGGGTTTACGATTCATCCCCGCTATATTTTTTTTGGGCTTTATTTAGATTCTCATTGGATTGTTCTGTGGTTTTCTTAAGTTTATTAGAAAGAAGCTTGAATATTCATTGCAATTTGGAAATGGAATCAGTCAAAAGTCGGTACTGCTTTTGATAGTTATACATTTTTTCGTGATGACTAACTGAGGTCTTATTCAAAGGGCTGCGGGACTGTTCGAAAGAGATACCGCGGCTCTGGAACACAAAGGGCAAGGAAGGAACATGGATGGGTTTTAGCCAGTACAAGTCTGACACAAACTCCCTTCCGCTCTACGCAGAGCGGGAGGGAGTTTCGGATAGGAAATCATCAAAAAAAAAGATCTTATTCAAAAGTCACAATAGAGAATATTCTTTCCCAAACTATTCCTGCGGCTTCATAATTTCTTTAGGATTTTGTATACGTGCGTCTTTTTGTGGTTAATTTCTTCTACATATCGGTTATCACCGCTAGCCTAGCCGCTTTCCTAACTACATATATTGGGATCGGCTTCCAGTCTAACCGGATGCAGCTGAATGCCAGTATTTTACATGGTGCGACTGCTTTTCTGACCTCCACAACACAGTTAGAACTGGTTCTAAAACTGCGTTTTTTGGTATTTTTTAAATATTTAGTACATTTCCATCGAGAACCCGTAGTATACCCCGAAACTGCGAAGGGTGGGGGGCTGCGACATTTCCAACTCGGAGCCGACTTCTCCTAATGACGCGAATATTTCCCGCTTGACGTTTAATTAACTATCAAAAGAGGGTAGTTTGAATAGCGTCCTCTAATGCGACGGTGCCAATCCTCGACACAGCTTAGGAATTGCTTTTACTCCCTTAAAGCTAATAGTTGTACCGGCTCTTTTTAGTTTTCTAAATAAGCAAAGTTTAAGTACAAATTAATATTCGTTTAAATCTGAAAAATCCGTAAAACTAGTTCACGTAAACTTCTACCAAATATGTTTTAAAAACTTTTATCGATATCGAAAAATAAAGCAAAACTTATCGCGAATTAAATTTCCCTTAGGAGACGAAGTTTTGAAATTGGTTTGGTTGTTTTTTTTGGGTTTTTAAAAGTCACGTCTAAGCACTAAATTTAAAGGTTTAGAGATTACATCAGTGATAGGGGACAGAGTAATCATTTCAGCATCTCGATTTAAGTTTTATCTCAGAGACTACTACGCAGTTACAAACATAACATCTAACATGAGGGCTCGGTTCGCCGGAGGCTGAACAACTGGCTGCTTGCTGTGCTGCGTGTCGCGGGTTCGATCCCCGCACGTAACAAACTTTTAGTATGGGCTACACAAAACATCATGCCTCCCATCACAAGTCCCCGAAGGATTTGGCAGTGGTGTACCTATACTAACTACACCCATATACCCACAGAGAGAGCGAGCGTTTTGCCATCAACCGGGAACAAATCCAGAATTCTAGACTGTAAGCTGCTACTGCAAATTTATAATGGAAATACTCTAGGCGAAGGAGGCAAATCTGACACCGAGGAAATCTTTTTCATAATATTTTTTGCATGTAACCTCTTTTGATGATAGTTTTTCCTCTGTAGCAACAACAAATCAGAACACAATTTCTCATAGCTCTATTTACAAAGCAATCATCTATAACCGCACAATCGCTCTTTGTGCTCTAAATAATCCTAAATGATAGTTTTGTGGGTGCTTCGGTGCAATCGTGCGCAACGACGCCGTTCGACGACCGATCGAGAACTTTACAATCGTTTTTTACTAAAAAATCTAGTAAAAATTGTTCAATTCGAAGTCTTTATAATCCTCTTTTCCAATTGATGTTACTATTCCTCTTACTCGAATGTCAACTTTATACTCGTGTTATTGAATAACATAACATAACATCACGCCTGTTACCACGGAAGGTTTTGGCAGAGGTGTACATACTGTGTTATTAAATAGATTTTAGAATTACTAGTACAGTTGAAATAGTATCAAAGCAAACCGAACTCTATGTATGGGTATTAAAGTTGTTGATCCAATAACACATATTTGTTTGCATGTTTGGTAACCAAATCGTAAACGTAGTTTATGTACAAGAAGTATTGTGAATGTAAAGAGGTTGGGTTAGATTGGAATTGTATGAAAAAAAAATTAAATGGTGTTCACAAGAGCATGCTTGTTGAAGCACGTTTTGTTTGCAAGAACACTACTAAAGTGAGGATAGATCTTGTGATGTGTATCTTACTTTCACTGTTTAATTTTATCACGTTTTAATACGGTTTTACTTTTTTGTCTGGCGTCTGCATTGTGCAAGATTTATGATAATATTCAGTGTGGTCTTCTCAGACGATATGAACTTTAAAATTACCTAGTATTAGTTTGCATCGTCCCACTGCAGGAACTCAACAAAGCCTCCACTATTTCTACTGAATTCGATCCTGAGAAAATATGAATCTGTCCTGTCTATAGGGGTCAATTTCGATCCGCCATCTACGCTGCGTTGGTAGGCCTCCCGGTAGGTGGACCGAAGACCTGGTGACGGTTGCGGGGATTCACTGGATGCGAGATGCACGGGACCGGTTAATGTGACACTTGGGGTAGCCCTATGTCCAGCAGTGGACGTCTTTCGGCTGAAATAATGATGATGATGATGATAATCTACGACTGAGCTTTTGGAAACTACATAAGACATGTTTAAGCATGGCAACACACACTAAATCTACCTCTACCGTAATAGCTTCTTCAAACATTTACTTCCAAAAGTTATGAACAATACTCCTACTACCTACCAAAATGCGGTCACTACTTCTCCATTGTACAAAACCCATAAATTACATTTAATTTCACTTAAAATCAAACACTTAGCACAAATTCTAGTAATACTTAAGCAAATAGTCCTAAATCAACAACTTGTAACTTAAAATCGTCCGCTGCGAGCCCTACTGAAATAAATCAGATGAAATCCATTGAAAGCTTCTAACTTAAAAAAGCATTTATTTAAAACTAAGTATGTATTATTTAAATTCTTTTATATTCACTGTTTAAATTTTGTTGATACAGTAAAGTAATATTGGGACGGAAAAGTATCGGTTTTTTTCTCGCGTGAGAAGTGTTGCTATATTGTGGTCGTTTGGGACACTTGTGGCATTATTTGTTTATGTTATTAATATTATAAACACAACTGTTTTGTAAAAGATGGGAAAGTCTGCAATTAGGGATACAGGGAGCATCAAAGGAAAAAAAATATGAAATTTCAGGTGTAAATAATAGTTTTCCTGAAGCTTTCACTCGGAAAGAATTAATGATCGACACACACGATCATCAGGAGATACGAGTAACCAAATATCGTCTTCAGAATGAATAAAAGCCAAGTCTCTCACACAACGTTAAAATAAAGAAGCCCATTCATACTACTACATCCGCGCGACTGAAGCCACGTTACGAATTCGACGGCAATTTTTTCACACCGTCGCAATACGGTCTACAATTCTTTGAAATATTGCCTCGACGCGTGCAAATTTCGCTCGCGTACTTTTGTACAAACTTACCGAGCATTAAAAAGGACCTTAGCAGGTCTGTTTAGGGTGTATTCTTGCTTGTGTTAACTGCAAACGAAAATTGGCGTCGAATATAAGTTACATACGGTTCCCTACACAAAAATAACGAACTGCGCCGTCGAGACGGCTGTAGTAATCACGACGTGAATGGCCGACCATGGACTATATTATGTAAAGGATCTTTTGAGCTTTTCAAAGGGATTCTGAAGCGTTTTCAGGGCGGTTAATTACACGATACGGAGGCCGTAAGCCTGAAGTTTGTCTTCAGTACTGAAATTCGTAGCTATAAAGCGATTTTATGCTTCTTTAGGAGTTTCTTGACGGTTTGCGGTTTGTTTTTTTCTTTGTACGTTCAGAATATTTTCCCGTATAACAGTTTTGTGGAACATTGAGCAAGATTGAATGTTTAAACCTCATTTGTGTTTTTGTAACTACTGATTTGTAATTGGCCTTTTAAGCGAAATGAATTCTTTTAGTGGTAGCATTTTGTTTACATTTGGAAACATCGCTAAAATGAAACGGGAAATTGAATCCAGAGTTATGAATAATCTAGACACAGAGATACGCAACTATAAAAGTCAGAATATAATGGAAATGATTTTTTTATTCACAAACTGTACATGTGAAATATGATGATGACAGAAGTAACGTTGTAGTTATAAAAAAAAATATACAGGGTGTTTAGCAGAACGTTGAACATACGAAAATGGTGGATAGGTGGGGTCATCTGTTACTTACTCAACCCTAATTTATTTGGCCCTGGCACCCTGGATACTTTTTAATTTTTTTTTCTTTCTTCTAGTTTCACCACTTTCTTAACTTTAAAGTGTATTTTTTATTAAAAATGGGTTAAACAGGCAATATTTTGTTTTTTTTTTAATCTTTAATGTTGGCGGATTCTTATAAAACTATTACTTTATTCAGATGTTAGCTAGAAAAAAAGTTACGAGTCCTCAAACTTACAGAAAGATGTAAAAAATACTTAAATCTTAATTTCAACATTTTTTTTTTTAATATCCAAGGTGCCAGGGCCAAATAAATTAGGGCTGAGTAAGTAGCAAATGACCCCACCTATCCACTATTTTCGTATGTTCAACGTTCTGCCAAACACCCTGTATATTCACTCTGGAAAAATATTTTAAACTATTCCCGCCTGACCTTACCATTCATACAGACAAAAACGATGAACGAATTTACATAACAACATAACATCACGCCTGTAATCCCCGTAGGGTTAGGCAGAGATGTACCTAATAGTACACCCACATTTCGCCAGTCTAACGACATTACCCTAACCACTAAAACGCCAGCGGGTACTGCGGGAACCGGCAATAAAATAGCGGGTAACCGTACCGCCATTGGGTACTCGAGGCCCCGGGTTTCTCAAATTGACATTATTGACAATGACATAAGTGAAACTTGACAGTTCAAACAAGGTTTAACTGTGGCTGGCCACTGGTTATACTATTTATAGATTTAAACCAAATAAAGGTCATTCACCCACCTATCCAGGATACAGCACAATCTTTTTCGGAAAAGGTGTTCTCACAGTGGAACATAGCGCCATACTAATTCGCAATACAATTTGTCATAGTCTCACTGCATTGCAGTTTCCTACTGCGACAAAGAGCCATTCTGATATATCAGAACGACAAGCCATTGTCAGAACAAAGTGTGGGCCACTACATGAGAGTTAAAGAGAATACACTTTTGTTGTTAGTATAAACAGTTTGTGAACTGATAACGGTTTTAGTAACTAATATTATAAATGCGAAAGTGACTCTGTATGTCAGTCACTGTTTCTCTACATATCAGCTGAATGGATATCGATGAAATTCAGCAAATTAGTAAGTAGGTCTTGACCTTGGTTGTAGGATACTTTTGATACCTGTAGTATATTTCCGTGGGATAATTTGTAGCCTTCACGCGAGTAAAGCCGCAGGTAAAAGCTATTTTTAATACGCGTCACTTGCTATGATCCTTACGTACTCCTTCTATCTCGTCCACATTCATACATCTGGTCATACACGCACGCTGGTTGCGTATACTTCGCACCTGACCTTTCTATTTTTTACAATAGTAATTAAAGTTTACAGCCAAACATTATACCTTTAAGTAGTTATTTGTTACAACAACATAAAAGATATTATAAGGCAGCAAGTTTCCCGAACAGTAATAACAACACACTTGACTTTTACAACCACGCTTTGTTTCAGTTAAAGCTTCTATAAAACTGTCGTAGGCGTCTAAAATATCAAATTCCTGACGGTTATATAAGTTAGAAAGAGTTTCAAAGTGTATAGGGCCTAGTATGAACCTTGAAAGACCTTGAACGCTTTAGGATTTTGTAACATTAAAGGTGATAGCTAAGGAGTATTTGATGTAGCTGACTTTGGTAGTATTGCACCTATAATGTAAATCTTTAGATTAAACCGTGCTTACGTAGGTTGGGCCGTGGATGGGTGACCACCCTCCGTGCCTTGCCTTGCCATCTATTTGTAGATCTTTGACAGTCGTTATACAGGTAGTCAGTGGCCCGAAATTCTGATAATCAGTCTTACTAAGGGGTATCGTATTACCCTGTACTAAGTGGGTTGTGGAGGTCAGATAGACAGTCGCTCCATGTAAAATACTGGTATTCAGCTAAATCCAGTTAGACTGAAAGCCGACATAATTGGCTAAAACCTGGGCAGATGATGATGATGTTGCCGATGAATTCATATGACAAGGTTCTAAAGTTCTGCGTAGAATAAAACTGATAGGACACTGACAGCTTTTGAATTCGGTTTAGATATGTTATATGTAATGATAACATGGCTATGAAAGTCAGGGAAATTATTTCGCAAGTAAACTGACACCATAAGTCAATTTGTCGAATTATAGCCATTTTTCTATTGTGTATAATATACTATAATTTATTTAACAAAAAAAACCTATTTTCATCTATTGCTGATTTTCATTAGCCTATAACTGCACTAGAATCAAATCACTCGCTAGTTTAGTGGCTTGACCCGAACGTGTTAAACTGACAACGCATCGGGCAGTGTTACGATTGCGACTGTTCGATTTATGTGTGGTCGGCCTGTATGTGTCCGTTTGTGGGTCATTTAGCAGTGGACGCAAAGCGGATACATTGGAATTTTAAACTAAGTAAACAGCTGTAATCCCCGAAGGGTTAGGCAGAGGTGTACCTAATAGTACACCCACATTTCACCAGTTCCATATGTAATAGGGGGCGAGCTTATTGACATCATTGGAGCACCCAAACTCCGTGGCTGTTACTGAGAAATTTCTGATGGAAAAACTCAATACCACACTGCTCGATAAGTGAGTCGAACCCTAGACCCCATGCTCAGCAGTGACTGTGACAACCGAATGTAGTGTAAGGTTCAACTGTTTTTTTTTCTTATAGCTTCAGACAGATACGTATAATTATGATAGAAACTTCTGCATTTTCATAGCATTTATTCAAGACCATCAAGCCCTTTGATATTTTTATTTAGACATAAGTGACCACCATAACTTTAGCATCAGGCCAGTATTAAATTGAAATATACAGCCCCTCAAAACAGGTGTGTATAGATTGCAGGAACGTGGCACAGTTGCTTATGTTTGCCCCGTGGGAGGATGGCCATTGTCCACATACATACGTGTACACACCACCCAGCCAGTCAGGGCCACGTTAAATAAATAACAAAACAGACTTCGGTACAACCTGAGAGCTAAATTCTGTACCGACAACACAACATCATCTGCCTAGCCTTTTCCCAACTATGTTGGGGTCGGCTTCCAGTCTAACCGGATGCAGCTGAATACCAGTATTTTTACGTGAAGCGACTGCCTATCTGAATTCCACAACCCATTTAATACTGGGTAATACGATACCCCTTGGTTAGACTGGTTGTCAGATTTTTTTTTTTTGGCCACTGTATACTTAACGACTGTCAAAGATCTTCAAATGACAGCCGGGACCAACGGCTTAGCGTGCTTTCCGAGGCACGGAGGAAACTCGGTATGTAATGGGTGGTCACCCATCCACAGACCAACCTAGGCAAGCACGGCTTAACGTAAAGATCGACCCAAGCGGCTGTTATTATTTCGCCACGAGCTCCTCCTCTACCGACAACACAACGATATTTAATAGTACTAATACATTTAAGGTTGTAAATCTAGGAAACTTGAAAGCTGTTCGTTCAACAAACTGTCGGGAAGTGAACCTGTACATTATGACTAACATAAACTGCCAGACTCCAACTTTTATACCACCAATAAATCCTACGGTGCCCACTGGTTATTTCTGGAAATATCTAGAAAAATACCCTTAGTGTTTCCCCTGGCTACGCTTTATGCACTACGAAACGGCGTATTTCTTTCAAATTAGTGCTATAAAAGTTTTATTGGTCGTATATAAAATCGAGAGGTGACTATTGCTGGTACATGCTCATGCATAATATATATGTTTAATAGTAGTATATAAATACATCTACAAAACTTCCAAAAGTCATTAACCTTTTAATCAATCATAAAAGGTCAGAGGGAGCAATTATTTATTTGAACATACAAATACCTGTTTTTATTAGGATTGTGTATTTATGTATCTGATGAACCGATCAACCGACTACCAATTATATTTCTATATATATCAACAAAGATAAAACTGTAAATATTATTTTAAACTGTCTGCTACCAATTAACAATTATGTTCCTATGTAAAAACATACACAAATATTTATTTAAGAATTTTATTTAATTGGGCTAGCATTCAAAATAACATAAAATATGTCTATATTTTAATTAACTCACTAGTGTATTTTGTTTACTGTAAAATAAAACACATATACAGTATGTATCAAAAAGCAAACTCCAATATCAATTCCGTGTAATTCGTAATTTCCCTTGTCAAACACCGAGAATCGTTCGAACTTAACGAATTAATCTTCAAACGTCGACATTGAAAAGTGTCTACCGAACACATTTCCGTGTACAAAGAGATTAAAACGGTTTGTCTGTTTGTTTGTTTGTTCGTTAGATATCCATGTTTGTATGGCATTTAATGACGATAGGGTAGGCTAGGGGAATATACAACAACATTTCGGATAGTTACTATCCGGTTTATTCTAAAGTAATTCTGAAGGTAAACGACGATCGTAAACGCATAAAGTTAGAAAATAAAGGGGTTCGGGAATATTTGAAAGGACGGAGTAATGAAAGGATATTAAAAAATATCCGACGAATTCCACATTTCTAATATTTAAAATTATTTGCGTATGGAAGCGAAAAACATCATAAGAAAACTGCAGTTGAAATGTCAGTTGCTTTTCATACCTTTTATTTTCGTTACATAGCCTTGCATATTGACTAAAAATATATGTAGTCAAAATATCTAACAACGTGTAGATACACACACTGTAACTTGCTACGCAATAACCCGCGGGCGAATTCAAGTTCCGTAGAGCTTAGTGCGTGAACGCTACGACGACGCTACGCCGTAGGCGATTGCTACGGACCTACGCTACGCCAGGTTATTATAATGCGAAATTCATTTTAGAATATTGCATGTTCAGATTGCGCTATGAGAGGGTGAGATATTGACGTTTATTTTGAAAGATTATATTTATTTCTTTGGAGGGGAACCGAATTTCAGAATCTTTTTCAGGTTTATATGCAGTCGATTGTCATGCAGAATATTCTATCCAAAAAATATTTATATACAAACTGAAAAGTTCCGAAAAAAATACCATTAAAAACATCGGTTCACCCAAAAAATAATAGCAACGCAATACAAATGAGTTGATCCACGCAGAATCCCATTGTTATTAATACGTACAATAACTGGCGGTCCAGAACGTTTGTCCCACAAATAAATTGTTCGCTTAATCATTGTGCGTATGAGCGATGTTCTCCATCAGTTATAAGGTTCGCTGTTTTTTGGTCGCGCGACCCCGTTGCCTCGCTAATCGACGATATTACGGGTTTGACGTTTAGCTCCAGGCCTGCTGATGCGGGGGTTGAGATTTACGGGTCAGGCAGTGAGAGATATATTGTGGTGACGATGACGTAGTTAAGAGGTAGCTTGGTCATTTGGTAGGTCTCATTTTGTGTAGTGCCTATCTTAACTCAAGTTAAATTTGTTTGGGAAGGACAGTGATTCTTATCTTTCACCTTTGACCACAAGTTCCACTTCTAAGAAAATGTCTTTTCGTGTTGTATTTTGCTAATTGACAATAATACGAGATTGACGTTTTGCTCCAGGCCTGCTGATGCTGCCGGGGTTGAGGTTTATTGGTCAGGCAGTGATGAGTGTATTTTGTTGACGTAGGTAAAAGATAGCCTGGTCACTGGTAGTTTTGGTTTTGTGAGAGTGCCTATCTTCGGTCGAGACTGTTGGAAAGACGGTGGATCTATCTTTGACCACATACTAATAATCTGGGAGTTGTCATTGGTAGTTATTTGTTCTTTGTTGGTGCTAGGTTTTTTGTGAGGCAACCAACGACCAAATTTATTTGGCCCCGGGACACATTTCTGAAATTATTGTCTGTTTTTTCTTCTACGAAAATGTTAATTTTTGTTAACCAATCTCCTCAGCAGTATTTAATGTTATGTATTTGAAACACGTTTTAATTATTGATAAACTAACTATATACATTAATAATTAACCACTATTAAATAAAATAAAATAAATAAACTAACAACAAACTATAAAATGGCATCGAAAAACTCCTCCTCAACGCTGTCAGCTGGTAATGTGCCCAAGATTGTGCCTATTTATAGATTGGACCTTTGACAACACATTATGTAAAGTCAGTATCAGAATTGTTATTACTGGTACGTAGGAGGAAGCCAATGAAATGGTAACGTGATACTGTAGAAACTAACAATCTAAATGTCTGGAATACGCATTAGCAAACTACTTGGAGAATACTAACGAGCCACTAAAACGCCAGCGGGTACTGCGGGACCCGGCAATAAAAAACTCTTAACCGCCATTGGGTACTCGAGGCCCCGGGTTCCTTAAATTTACATGATTGACAATGACATAACAGTGACACTTGACAGTTCAAACAAGGTTTAACTGTGTGGCTCCACTGCGTAGGTAGTACAAATGGTAAATTTATATCGATTCTTATGAGTTATAAAAATGTTTTCACTACTTCTACAAATATTAGACGTCATCCCATGCATACTTACTGGGTTAAAATAAAAAAGGCAAATATAATTTTCGTAATTGAATAAATTTACAGCCTGTGTGAATTCCTAATCGTTACAAAATACTAAAACATAACACTAACCTAAAATAAATTTACTTTTGCGCACACAGCAAAAAATAGCCAACAATTAATTCCCAAATGGAGTTAATTAAACAATAAATTCATTGTCCAGCAGACGTCGGCGCACTTAAAGCCCGAAAGGGTGTTACAATCCAATCGATCTCCTTATCTACAGGTTCCAGTTAACGTTTTAATTGCTTTATAAATAACTCGGCTAACCCCTGCGCCCTAAAATACGAGAAATTATGACCTTAGGGTGGCACATGGTATATTAAACATGGTTAAATCTTTAGAACAATGCTTTGTGGGCTTAGGTTTTCAAACAATGAGTGTGATTAAAATTTTGGGCTTTCCATTTTCGTGTGTGGGACGCAAGTGATTTTTTTTCTCTTTTAAATAAAGGCTTGGATAGGATTAATGTGTCTGACAACATTAATATTATTATCTAGGTGGCTTCTAGTTGGTTTTCTAGAGATAATGTGTTGAAACCATCTGTCAAAAGATACTGTGAACAATAATTGAATTGCGCACCAAAATATTCTTTACTTTAAATGAAAGCTCATATGAACAGGGTTTGAAAGATAGATTTGATTTTAATTAATATTAGAGTGAGCGTGTGTTTTAGGTAAGTGTAACTTTTTTTAAATAAGCTTATATTATTGTCCCACAGCTGGGCTTAGGCCTCCCCCATAGCCTTCCACTCTTCTCTAAGTGAGGTTCTCTCGGGTCAATTTTTTACAAACGCCACTTAGTCGTCACGCCAGCGTTTTCTAGGCCTCCCTCGGCGACTTTTTTATTACACCCTTTTAATACTCCGTCAGTTGTTTCGATATTGAACCGTTTTATTTGTCATTCAAAACTTTTCTTAAAATCTTCTAGGCTTTCAAATAGGTTTTGTAAAAGTAAAGACTATAATTTTTTTTTATGGAAAAACTTTGCCCCACACTAGGAATTTCTCCTGTATCGTGGGTGCGTTAACACATTTTTCAACATTATATATCTTATTCCCAATTTCTTTTATTTAAAAGTCAGTTTCGTGCAAATCAACGTCATGTCATGAAACTGGGGTTAGATAAATATTTAGTTTTCCTAAAAAACGGTTATTTTACTACTTTTGCCTCTTGACTCCAGACTCAGCCGTTTAGAAAATTGATGTCTATTGAGCAGTTGATTAGATTAAAGTAAAGAATCACAGGTTTTAGAAACTACATTAAAACCATTTTTTGAAGATTTACTTCGCAAGTGTTACTTCACAAACCTAAAGTCTGCAACCTTGATTACCTAACATAACTAACAACCTAAAACTTATAACCCAGTCCATAAATCCCCTTTCTACCAAAGACCATACATTCTAAGACCCAAATCAAACGCGTAACTTGGACCCATTACAGTTACTACCTAATTCTGCGACGGATGCCGCTAACTGCGGGGAATTTCTATCGTTATGTCATCACTATAACTGTTCGTGGGTTCTAAGGACCCTCATCCACGGGAACTATTTGTAGCGATGTTGACGCGCGTTTCATTTGTAGATCTTTGACAGTTGTTACAAGTCAGTGGCCCGAAAGTCTGACAATCAGTCTTTCCAAGGGGTATTGTATTACCCAGTACTAACTGGGTTGTGAAGGTCAGATTGGTAGTCGCTTCATGAATAATACAGGTATTCAGCTGCATCCAGTTAGACTGGAAGCCGGCCCCAACATAGTTGGGAAAAGGCTAGGCAGATGATGATGTCGCGCGTTTCTTAGACGCTCTTCTGCATCACCGCTACGGCACGTTAGTCGCAGCAACACGCGGTAGAAGCGACGCAACCGTGCGACTGTTTCTGAGGACATCGGGGAAAAGAAAATTTGCATCTCGGCAGCGTTGCGTTTCCATCGCGTTTGAAAAGCAACGCTGCCGCGATGCAAATTTTCAGCATTGCCGTCATGTGAGTGAAGGTAGGAACTACCACGCTCACTGACGGTCGAACCCTATTTACCCTTATGCCTTGAGTAATAAGGTTCAGGTTGCTACGTATTGGTCGGACAAAGTCTAAGTCATCGATTCGAGAAGAAAAAAAAGAAAAGTTTCAAAAGATGAGGTTCATCGTGACTGTATCGCGGCAGTCTTGCGTTCGCATCGCTGCAAAGTCGCAGTGGACGAGGGCCTTAGGAATCGCGAGTGGGAGGATATTGTTTAAGAATCGTTTATGACCGGGCTTCGTCTTTATCGCCGATCGTACCTTGTTGTGGATTGGCTGAATAATGGCATGGATTTAGTGCGGCAATTGTGGTATTGGATGAGTGTTTTAGAGGTGGTAATGTTACATTAAGTAGATGTTTTCTTTAGGAGCAGCCAATGGGATCTTCCATCGAAATGACGAACTTTCATCCTCTATTTAATTCCTCCCGGGAATTACGTAACATCATCATCACGCCTGTGATCCCCGATGGGTTAGGCAGAGGTGTTCCTAAAAGTACACCCACATTTCGCCAGCTTTGTTTAAGTCCCATGTAATAGGGAGCTCCGTAACTGCTACTGAGAAATTATTGATGGAAAAACCCAATAGCACTTTCATCGACCTGGGAATCGAACCCAGGACCTCATGATCAGCAGTCGCGCTTGCGACCACTAGACCAACGAGGCAGGTACTCTGTTTAGGGAATTGATTTTTAGTAATCCTTCTTTTTCATCGTTCTTTTTCATCGTCGCCCTCCACACCAAGCCACAATTTCACCTACCATTTTGTCACATATTTGTGTCATCGGGCACGCGCTTGCTTGTCACGTATATGTGACAGTGGCGGTCAAACGGTTAAGTAGATCACACTTGCAGGTGAACCGAACTCACTCTGAGTTCGGTTCACCTGCAAGTGTGTTTTTTGGATAAACGTATTTGTTTGGTAAAATATTACCTAAATAGCCTTCTATCGGTTGAAGTTCTCTAAAAGATCGAATTACATTTAATAGCTTCTCTGTGTGATCGAAAATTACCAGTACCATTAACCCTAGAAACAGCTAAATTTAAAACAATCACACACATAAATTTAACTGTTTTTGCTCAACATTTGACCTAAAACTTTTGGAATAGTAAATTAATTACACAGAAACGTTAAATATGAGTTACCAAAAATAACAGATTGTGCCTACACAATTAAAAACATAACGAAAACACATAAAGTTTGCTTCATGACGCGTAACTTCAAACAAAAACTAAATTATGAGGGTTGGCATTAGTTGCTATCGAACGGGACCCTCGCGAAATATTGTATCTACTTGCAGTTAGCTTATTAGACAGTGGTTTCCAAATTATTGGAATTGTTTGCAATTATCATTTAGGAGACAAAATAATGGGACAGTTTTAGGTTAATTGATATGATTGCGATAAAATATGTTTCCAACAGAGTAGCAGAGTAGTATCAAGCACATTTTGTACGCAATATACCTAAACTATCTAAACTGTCTTTGCTAGTTAAAAGATGAATGTCTAAAGTTGCTTTAGCGAAATTGCGCTTTAGAATTTTCAACTTTCGGTGGTAAGCAGAAAGCGTCGACATTAGGCATTATTTAGGTGTCGCTTAACGTTAATGAATGCCTAGAATCAGAAAAGTAATTTTGTTGATTTTTAACAAAAAATAAAATTATAAAAAAAAATAGTATTTATTCTTTAACTACTTCGAGCAGCATAATATTAACGCAGTTTCTTCTAGGTGCTTAAGCAAATAACGTAATGTAGAACTCATCATTAAAATGTTTGTTGAGACTGCAGTTCCAACCGTCAGTTGTATACCTAACGAGGTTGTCATCTATCACGATAGCCATAGCTTTAATTATAAGTACACACGTACCAATTGCATAACTACCGTTTGTAAAACCATTGATACTGGCTTAGATATGACACGCGATGCGACACCGTGAAATATTCTATTTTCAAATAGCTATTTTTTTTTTGTTTCAGTTAAAGGTTGGTTGCAAATAACAGTTAGATTTTTTTATTCAAATATCTAGACTTAAGTTTGTAAGATTGCCTTCGAGAACTTTGCAGAACTGGCATTCATTGCTTGAATATTTTGATTGAGCACCTTTTAAGGTGACATAATAACAGTGATAGCGTAATGGAGCGTCGGACTGCCAAGTCATAGGTCTTGAGTTCGAACCCAAGGCACGCGCTTCTGATTTTTCTTGTATAATTATCACTTGCTTCGGTGAAAGAAAACATCGTGAGGAAACCAACATGCCAATAGAAATTTCTTAACGGTATGTAAAGCCAAGTCAGAGGCCCATGGGTGGCATAAAAGCTCTGACACCAGGTTAGGCTCTAACCACACGATAAAGAAAAAGATGACAAGACATGTAGTAACTGAAAAATGTAAAACACGGTCTCAAAAATTTTAAAGTTTATTTCCCCGGGGGCTGAATATGTTTTTTTTTGTGGCACAGACAATAAGTTTGGAAACCATTGTTCTACACAATAAATTCAGTTCGGGGAGACATGCGATTGCTTTGCATCTTTCACCACCCCATTGAATAGGTTTCGACGTTTGATTAATGGTATTGAAGTAGGGGACGAAATATTTTCACATATCTTGATATAAGATCCCTTATGTATTCTATCCTAACAGTCTTTCACTCCAGTACTTTTTGTGTCATTTTTTTACTTAATGTATTTTGGATACACATTAATTAATATTTTGAAATATGGTGCCGACTGTTGATGGAGTTTTATTAATATTGATGACGAAATCTCGTAATGTTTGAGAGGGAACTGAATTGAGTTATCGTATTTTGATTTGTTTGATTGATGGCGAAACGGGGATCACTTTACATATTTATATTAATGACTAAATAAAGTGGACTCTGAAAATAGTATAAACATTGGGATACAGCGGTAAAGTGATTCCGGCCTATCTATCATCAAAATGATTACAATATTGAATAGCTGACAGACCATGTGCCGTGTTTACATATAAAATATATCTTCTTTCAAACGGATTGCGAGAACCACATCAGTTTTCATTTATTCATTACCAATTAAGATCAGAGAGAAGTCAACACTCACAACGCCGTAACTTACAAAGTTATTTTATATACCAAATTAACACCCCAACATCAAATCAGCACCGCACTAACGAATTGGACAAACGATTGATCAAAGGAACATTTATGGTCTACTAACAACCAAGCTGAACCAAAGGCCACTAGAGAACGTCAAGGGAATGGCACGACCATCGATAGAATTTCACTTGTACGCTCGAATTCGGACGAATAAAATTTTTGCCGAAATTGAATCGGCCGGTTGCCGGCAGTAGACCGTAAAATTGGTCGGCACGCTGACCGTGCCGTCGTATACGGTATCTTCTTCGGCTTTTGGTCGAATTATGTGTGTATGTTGGGCGTCGCGTTCGGCCTCCTGAATTATACATGGGCCGAGGCGACCTGTGATTTAGTACACCGACTTCCGACCGGGACGCGCCGTTTAAGAGGTATATTCGTTTCCCGTATAGACTTTGCGCCGCGTTGCTTTTGTTTTTCTTTTTACAGTATGTCGTGGGTTCGAACCCAGGCAGGCGCATTACTTTGTGTAATTTATTTCATCACCACTGCTCTCAAAAACGGTGAAGGAAAACATCGTGAGGAAACCGGCATGTCCTAGAACCAAAAATTCGAAGACATGTGACATCTACCAATCCGCACTGGGCCCGCGTGGTGGATTATAGCCCATTCCCTCTCAAAGAGAGGAGGCCTGTGTCCCAGCAGTGGGAACATTAATAGGCTGATGATGATGATTATTTTCGGAATGGAATTTATGTTAATTTGACACTTGCTAATGTATTGGATTTTAGTAGGATGGTGAAAGTAGATATTAAATAATTATAATGTATAAATAAAAAAAGCCTTTGTATTTTATGTTAAACTACTTGTGATCCCACCAAACAAGCTTGCCTGCACCATTTTATTCAATTTTTTACTGCACAAAAATGCACTTTTAAATATCAAACCCGGATACGGGAAAAATAATCTCCAAAACGCGTGATATTTTAAGCGTTATAGGATTATCGAGTGCTCCATAAAACCCATTAGAAAATCAAACAGTAGCTATTAGAAAAAAGCTTTCTATAGGAAAGCTTTTAAATAAATTATTTGTGTAAAAGGAATTGTTTTTTTAAACTTGTCGATGTACAATTTGTCCAGCTAGTATTTATTTTCGTGCCAGAGACGAGAGTAAACTGAGTGTCCAGAGGACGGTTCCTCTGGACACACAGTTTACTCTCGTCTCTAGTCAAAAAATTAAAATTACAGGAATTTGTTGAATGTATATTTTATATTTCTTTCTATATAATCTAGTCTTTTCTGGCCACAGTTATAACTTAACCTAACTTTAGCATTTCTTTTCAAATAATTAACCTACTCAAACTAGTTCATTTTTTCAAATTATATAACTCTCCAAAATCTTATTTTTGCATTTATTTATATTTTTTATCATATCAAATCATCTGACCGAACCTTTATTTTTTATAGACTGTTTGCTGTAATAAATAATTTGATTAAAAACCAAATGCCTTAATGACATTATCCTTGGTAATATTCTGCTAAGTAAAAATGTGACTAAATGAAAATGCGCGTTATAAAATCATTCCAAATATTCCGTTGGTATAAAAAAGTTACTAAAATTTGTTTGGGTAGTGAAATTTTGTCAAAATCTTTTATATCCCCCTGTATATGTACACGTACGTCCACGTATGTGTACACTCATGACCCACCTCCACCCACCGGGGTGGAGGTGGGTCATGAGTGTAAAAATATTTTAAAATTAAAATAAATTCGAAATTTATCATGAAGCGTAAGCTTAAAATTTGATTAAAAAGCGAGTAATTACCGGAACCTTTCACACGGGAGCTAGAGTGAGAGGAGCTTTTAAGCTAAAATTATTAAGCTCAACTTGCACCACCGTATAATGCTTAAAGTAAGCTAGCTGACGTATAACACCTCTACAGATTATCGACGGTTTGTTGTTTAGTTTATGAGGGGTGTTCAATATCCAGGGCTGCGGGACTGTTCGGAAGAAATACCGCGGCCCTGGAATACAAAGGGCAAGGAAGGAACATGGGTGGTTTTAGTCAGTACAAGTCTGACACTCCCTTCCGATCTGCCCAGAGCGGGAGAAGTCATTTGATGATTTCCCATGCGAAAAAAAAAAGCGCTGTTCAATATATGGGGTATTGTATAAACCACTTTTAAGGCATATGAACCTAAATTTAGCTGTGTGATATTTTTGAAAATTCGTGGATTACCTTAATTAACTTGCCCTTATTTTCGTTTGTACGTATAGTGTTCTTTAGCGCGACTGTTGAGCGTGGGGTTCCAGATTCGATCCCAGAGTCGGGTGAGGTATACTGGGGTTTCACATTTGATTTTTCTTGAGATATGTATATGTTGGTGGCGCCTGCTATATAAATAACACTCATTATTTTATGCTATGATGCGATAAATGTTTCAAGCTGCATGCAACTTTAATCATAAAACTTTTCTGCTATCTCTTCTACTACTAGAAAAATGGCGACCTTTGGGAATAAAAGAATGAATATGAAGGATTCACAATGTGATTCGAACAAGTTTAGTCGGTCGTAATTTTTAAACATAGTGGAAGCCAAAGTAGCAAGTTTTCTAAAAATTCTGCTGCACGTGCGGACAGAGATTGCACATAAATTGTATATGAGTCTCGTACTTATCATTTGTAAGGGGAATTTTAGAATTAGGTTTGTAGTAGATAGCATTTTTCAAACGTGAAGTAAACTTTGAGTCTTTAAACCTTATATTCTTTGGCAACATAATTGTTACAATTATCTATATAAACAGGTTTTCGGTAATATTATATTTCAGATACAATCGATTATTTTAAAACTCACGCTTACATAAAGAATCATAGAAAATTGGTAATTTTAGACACCAACAAAACCTATCAAGATTTCAATACAAACATTATGTAATAGTATAGCCTATCCACACAACAATCAAAAGTAGCTATACATATGTAGGCAGATAGGTATCTACATCTATAGATACTTCTTTTATCCCACAATACCTCTTCAATAACCGTTCAATTGTTCTAACAACAAACAACACGCTACCAAACGCCTTGTTTTCTCCAGAAACGAGACAAAGGCATGAAAATCGAAGCTTTTCACGGGAACATCAACTAAAACAACTAGTAGCCCCTCTAATTCCCGTTAAAAGCGAAACTAGGGGCTGCAATAACAAATAGTTATTGTCGGAACCCAGCTAATAGATAAAGACTGAAGAAAAATAAATTGCGATGCGACTTCTCGCTTCGGAAGAATTCTTGTAACGGTTTTCCCTTGTTTTTCTCGTGTTTTGATGAAGATATTGTCACTGAATGTTCTTGAAATTGGTTGGAAGTTGAGGGCCTAGCCTAGCACTACATTCGTCAGTTTAAACGATGCTGGAAAGTGAAAAATGTATGCGGTTGACATAAACTACCAAGAAGCTTCTCTCAACTTCGTTACCCAGTGCAAAATTAAGAAAAACTTCGAAAGCGATTGTCTAAGCTCTAAGTTATAGGAAAGTTTTAATAGAAAAATTAAGATACAACGAATGAAAACTAATCGCGGATCCTTTACAGATAAACTTTTGAGGAATGAAAGAATAGTGCGCAAAGACGATTAAATTAATTACATATTTATATTTTTACAGTACCTGGGCGACTGAGCTCTGCTCGGGCAAAAATAGAGAAAACGAATTTTCTCAGATATGATACCTGGCTAGATCGATTTTTCGTCCCTATAAGTTTATTTGCCTATGTTGCAACTTTCATCGAAATCGTTACTTATAGAACCTTACAGAAACTTATAGAACGTTTTTGAGAACGTGATTACAAACATATGTATTTTGTATATTTAATAGTATCGATAATAGTATCAGTAATACCTACTTCAATTTAATTTACAACATTTTTAATATCGAAAAACACAAAAAAATAAACACAGCTCAAGTAACATGATACCTACCGATGAAACCACACCAAACTCGCAATAAAATCGAAATGTAATCATCAAATTGTAGATATAGAATAAAAACTACGTAGCTACAGTCAGGTAGGATATTTTATTTAACCCGTGCACTGCTTTCTGATAAATGAACGGGTCTGTGCGGCCACTGGGTAGGAAATTGATATTTCACTCGAATCGTCGTGTCAAGGGAGTTTTGCCGTCTGGAAATTCATCCGACAGATAGACAGACGTTTCAAATTTTGTATAGATTTTCGTTACTAATAATCATGGCTGTCAACCGCCATTTTTTTTTTGGCGCGGATTATTTTTGGCCAGTATTTTTTGGTGCCGAATGATTCGTGTTCGATGTCTTGCCATGTATTCGAAATATGAATGAATTTGATTTAGGAAGGGCGGAAGGGAGAATGAATATGTTCGTTTCGTTTGATTAGAATTAAGTTGCCCACTGAATGTATACTGAGATCAGTAGGTAGGAACCATTGTGGTTCTCCATTTGGTAGTAAGAGAAGAAAGATCATATTTCTAGATTTATGAATATCTCTTTTTTCCTTATAAACACCCTTTGAAGTATAAACTAGTTTTATTCCAAGGAAAATTAACCCCGCGTATTATTTCATCGAAAATTATTTTTTCACGTATTTTTCCTGAACACTGATTAAAAAACACGAATGAATAAGTCTTATTTATCTCGTCCACGTGTGGAAAGCTTTCTACATTCAATTTTTGTTTTGTTTGCAATAGAATACAGGAAAAAAGATAAAATATGTTATAGAGAGCATGCTACGATCCACTGCAACGCGACTTGAGGAATGAAAGTACTATTTATTGAGTTCATTGACGGTCTGCCCCTTTTAACCCTTATGCTCTAAGTAATAAGGTTCAAAAATGATCGACCGTCAGTGAAACCGGTAGTACTCACGCGTAGGATACAAGTGACGTGCGTGTGTTGTTTGACGAAGATGCATCGCAATCGCAAATCGCATCAGCTGAGAACGTGAATGAGTCTTATTAAGGGTGTAAAAAGATTCTTAACGAAACCGAGTAGTACTTATTCTTCCCGTCATTATGATGTTTTTGACTTATCCAGACTTAGGAACCTTATGAATACGGAGATATTGAAGGTCCAATTTGTTCACATTTACTTTAAATACCTCCATGACCCCTGTACTATTTCATGCATCCATAAGGACAATGTTTTGAGTGCGTTAAATTGAGCGTTGCCGTAAACAGTGATTTTTCACACCAAAAATACGTCGGCAATAATTTTTGAGCAGTATTAGTTTAAAGTACAGTATCCTAGGCTAGCTTCCTGTCGTGTCGTGTCGTGTTCGTGTCCTTTGCGATCTTTTTACATCTTGTATGTAGATAGTATGAATCTGATTATTTTTTAATGTTTACGTAATCACTATTCCAAAAAAAGTGTTTTAAAAAGCAAACACAAGTGGCAGGCGCCACCAAGCTTCTTCAGTTCGAACTGTGAAAGCTCGTGGTTGTCTCGAAGAACCAAAGAGAATATTCATGCGATAACAAGCTATGAACGTGTTTAGACGTAGAAGCATAATAGAGAAGAGATTTTTGGAGACGAATGTGGTGACTAAGAAAATAACTAATTACTTTGCAGAAAGTATTCCTTTTTAAAACCTAAAATAAGTAATAAATTATTAAAGATACCGATTTAAGAAGTTATTTTTGTTTACCCACCTAAAACTCTTTTTTCTCCCAATACAGAGGGACCATTAAATAAGTTTTAATCATCAAATTCTTCATCACAAAACCGAGTTGCTTATTCAATAATGCCGCGATTATTGGAAAATTCTTTCGATGAAGCCCGTAGGCCTTTCAAAACGCCCCCGTCTCAGGGAAAAATTAAATATTAAGTAATGAACGGAACAAATAAATGAACCGCTCTCCCGGGAATTCCTTTCATACTCCTTTTAGGATGTCTAAGAGTTTTAATGAGACCCATTGAACCGCTTTTCAAACTCAAATAAAAGATCATAAAAAATATAACGAAGTTCGGGTACTAAATTTGGAAACACCCTTTGAACGAACTAATTGTGTGAGAAGACCTATTTAATATTCTAAAAATGTGCGGTTCCGTTTCTGTTAGATTTTCGCAAGAATTAAAAAAAACGCTTTCGTTTTACAAACAAACTCTTTTGGCTAATGTTTCCTTTCTGATTTCATGGAACTGATTTAATAAAGAAAATTTAAGATCAAAGGGGTTTATCAAATTCCGGGAAATGCCTGTAAAACCCAAATATTCCATCAAACGTTGAGGTAATTTGACTGAAAATTGTAATCGAATAAAGAAATTCTTTACAAAATCACTAATGAAACTCATTCAATTTATTTGAATAATAACAACAAATAACCTTCCCTTGCTTAAATTGGACACTATGGGATTGTAATAAAGTTTAAAACTAGTTGAAACTCGTATAAATATCCGAATATCCGATTTTATTCATTTTGTATCCCTAGGCAATTAGATACAACCGCGATCTGCATATTTACTTTAAAGTTAACGACACGTGACATCAAGTTTTATGGCAATTAACTTTACGGTCGTGTTATAAACCGTATGATTGCTTTACGATGCTGTAAAATCCGCGGTTTTACAATTGTTCGCGTCCCTACGGTGTGACGGGAAACTAAGGAGTGAAACTGTTTCGAATTTTATTTGTCATTGTTTTATTCACGCAAGGAATTATTTGTAGCAATAAATCTGGTACTTGTTCACCTTTTTCAAAATTCTTTTTCTAACTTTAATAATCGATAAAAACTAAATTCTAAAACACGTAAACAAGCTCTGTTACTTCGTAAATGAGATCAATTATTTTTTGGTGATTAGTTTAGTTCTGATTAAATTCCAAAGATAAAATTTATTTTATAAGCTTACATTTATTAAAAAAAAAACAATTAATAATTGTCATACATACAAGTAGACGTTTGATTTAATAAGTATGTATAATATCTTGTTTTGTCTGTCTGTATGTTTACAAAGCGTGGTCTATCTATCAACACAGTCCACGCGAGCTTAATTTATTACTTGTTTACTACACTTATACGCACTAATATAAACAACATAAAATAGTAAGTTTTCCAATAAATAGCTCGCTTAAGAATTGTCGGGGATTTTTGACCCATCCCATATATTTAAGTGTTGACAGCTTATATTGCGCTTTTTTATCCGCTTTTTCTTTTTATGTGTGTGCTTTATATATATACCTTTTTTTGATAGCGAATTGTATTGTGAGAATTTCTTTTATTGTGCTACAATATTTTTTGTATGTGCCACTAATTTCTATGAGATTAATTTACATTTACAAATGTAAATAAATTACACAACGTATTTTTTTTTCAGATGGCTGTCAGCCAATTACATATGAATATGAAATAAAAGTTAGGGCAATCAAACGTCCAGTGAACGGCAAAAATCAAAACGCACAGAGACGCTGCACTCGCGAACTAAAGACAAAAAAAAACTGAAAACGATTTTGTGAAATAGCCGATTTAACTTTTTCAATTAAGCGAATACGGGCCGCGCGGGTATATTCTGACCCAGATCCGGGAGTCGGCTCTGTCCGATTCGGACCGGCACAGTCCGGTACGCGCCGGTGCGTTGTCGAAATGAAAACCTTTTGATTGTGTTTTGTGGCGCAACTCGCGTGGAATAATAAAGAAAAACAAAAATTCTACTCCGAAAACGGTTTGATTTTTTTGACGCTCTTTTGCGATACTTTTTAAAAGTGCTGCCTGTTAAATATGTTTACAAAATATTTTTATTTTCCTAGTTGTAAAATAGCTTTGATTTTTATGGTTTTTTTGTTACATTCTGGTAAAACTTTTATTATTTGTGCACACGCCTAATTTTTCTACAAATAAGACGCGACGTATCAGATTGAGAGCCGTCTCCATGTTCCCATAAAATATTTTTATGAAAATAAATAAAACATAGATACCAGCCAGCTTATTTATCGACAAATAAGGTTATAGCGTCAACAAAATGCTTTTTTTACACAGTAAGGCCAAAATTTCCTATCTCAATAAAAAAAGGTCACGACAAAACGT
The DNA here is from genome assembly GCA_950005105.1 of Lycophotia porphyrea. NCBI lineage: Eukaryota > Metazoa > Arthropoda > Insecta > Lepidoptera > Noctuidae > Lycophotia > Lycophotia porphyrea. The sequence goes on from OX465392.1 coordinate 4,219,499, forward strand.
CAATTCGTTTGGAAACCTTCTTAGATCGAATTGTCTGCAAGGTACCTACACGACAATATATTTGCATGAGTTGACATGGCAATCTTCTTATATTTGAGCTTATCAACGCACGATTCTTCGTCATTCAGGCCTAAATTGTGTTTGGTATCTCAGGGGCTTCGGCGCAAATAAGCTTGCGAATATCCGAATATCCGAAAGGCACGGATTGTGCGCACGGCATTTTGTAGAGAGCCTAAAGCCTATCTTGTTAACGTTTGAAGGCTGATCTGGAAAATCTAGGCTAAATGGTGAGAATAGATCTTTGAAGTAAAGCAAGGTTTTTTTTTGTAAATACGAGTGCGTTGACAGAAATATTTTATTCATGCGATGTGTTTTGTTTCTCTTTCGAATCAACACGTTAATATTTGAAAAAGTCCCTTTTATTTTTATTGTGTTAAAAGGCGACGTCCTTTTACGTACGTATATTTTCATATAGTATTACGAATAGGTTTGTATCTACCCGCACCGAGCTCGCGTGGAGGTACAATCAGTCAAATTTCTTTAACAGATTTTCAACTTTATCGCTAAAGCATTAGGTTCAAGGTTGATTGGGAAAATTTGACAGTTTCGAACAGCTTGATGTGCTGGCGGCGTCTGTACATCATTATAAGCCTATAAAGTTCCCACTGCTGCGACACAGTCTGTTGTGTGTTCAGCAGTCAGTGTCCGACGCTGTAACCCAACACGCGCCCCCAATGCGGGGTATTCCTCAAAGCGCAACTGTTTTTAAGCGCAACCAACTAAGCGCAACTAAATTATTCCTTGAAGCGCAACCATTAGTTGCGCTCACATATTCTAATTGTTCAAATGGTTGGACTTTGAGGAATACCCCCCCAGTGCGGCAGCGCGTCACCATGTCTTCTAACTTTTAGTTCTAGGACATGCAACATGTATTGTTTTCTCCAACCATTAGTAGATCAAATATTTTATTCGGTAGCTTGAATAACGGTTAAATGACGAGACCTTGCTCTATAAATATTATTAATTAATGTTAAAAGAATCATTAATTTCAACGCAGTGTACAGCAACTGTCATGAACATCTGTTCCACTCAAACATTGCTCGGAACTTGACAGTTATTTAATCAATACTGTCAAAAAAATAAACTAGCACACGGATAAAACGTGAAACGTAAACGTTATACCATCATGGATAACTGAACATTGCTCACTAGTTAAATTGTAGGTAAATATGATGTCACGGTTCAAATTAACAGGTGGATTCAAAATAATTAAATAGGGTCATAATACAATATTGCGAACTGATTCAAACTCAATCCGGTAACCTTGTCCCAATTAAAGTTCCAATCAACTCGATGCCAGTTAAGTTGACACGCCAACTGACCAAATAGTCGGCGCCCTGTGGCTGCACCAAGTATGACGACCCTCAAGTAAAGCCGAAGTCGGTCGAACTTTGCCGAGGGAGTCCGAAGTGGGCCCGAGCATCCGCGATCAATACCCCACACTGGCACCCGCGTTTCGCGTCAATTCCGGGGGCAAAAGTCACGCTTTCGGGATAGCCGTCGATTTCGGCCGGTCAGGGCCCGATCGAGTGCGTCCTGCCGGTAGCTCTGTGACTAACGAGGCACAAGACACTTATGCAGAATTTAAATCTTTTAAACTTCGATCTTCGGGGCCATTTCTAAGGAATTGCAGCATTGCAGTGGGGTTTTTTACTTGAATTATTTTATTCATGTTAATTTACTTGATAGTTTGTTATTAGGAAGTTTTAATGATGGAAATGGAGATCCCTGCAGCAAACATAACCTTTCGTTGTAAATCGCACAACAATAAATTACGACCAGCAAATATTTGCAGCAACTAAACAGTTATTTATATTAAAAGGTACGGAATACAGAAAAATATCTTGATATATTTACAATACAAAAAGTGTAAACAAGCCAAGAGAACGGAGGCGGATGTACACAGAAATGCCGAGATAAAATTGTTGGTCCTTTTTGATAAATAGGTCACGAAAGCAATGTCAAGTAACGCCGTGTTGGGGCGTTCCGAGACACTTCGCATGGACTTGAAACGTTTTGATAACTTACAATAAATAAACAACTTTATTTGAAGAAACTGCCTTAATAACTTGATAGAAATATTTTTGTGAAGAGACATAAATATTGTGATATTAATGTAACAAAGTACTGAGATAGTTTTAAAATAATATTGGATGTTATAATCCATTGTTGAGCAGCTGAATATTTGAGTTATTTCAATATTGCAGAGTAAGGCACTGTTCTCAATGCACTTGCCCGATTGTATAAAGTGAAGACAGTATATAAAACTGTTATTCACTATATTAGTTTATTGCTACTGTTTTTCTGAGGGTAGCAGCTGAAAACTTCGTAGCAAAATCTTGTGTTGATGTAGAAAACAAGGACTGGTAGTTTCTTAAACATGGGTGCCAAAACAACCCTTTACCCTCACTCAACGCGAATAGGGCGGGATAGAAATCAGCTGACTCACGAGACATGCATTTTTCTTGCCAGCCAGTTCATTATAAAGAGTTACACTGTCGTACCGATTACAACTTAGACGTCATTCGAATTTTCCCAACTTTTGTGTCATAAGTAGGTCACGGTCGCATTTCGAAGGGAGTTGGAAAAAACACATATAATATGTTCTTGGTCTAATTCCTTAAGAAATAGACGAAACAAAAACCGCCAGGCGCCCTTTTTCCTCAAACTCCCGAAAGCCAACTCCCAGGCCTAGGGAAACCTTAACCCCACTCCCATGATCCCATGCCCAATACCTTCCCTCCTTTTCCCTTTTCTCCCTTCGGTCCATGAGGAGGGGTAACCTCAACTCCACAAAAAAGCCCACAAACCCTTCATGTCGCAGAATGTAAAAAATATTCCCCAGGTGGGTCCCGGCAATGCCGGGGAATCCCACACCGACTCGTCGGTCAGCCTCCACCGTAATCTGGGGGGGGGCAACAATCTGCCACTTAGTGCCGCGCCTTCTGCGCGGCAGGCTGCTTTAGCGCCAACAACACTGGCTGCGGCTCACGCGCCACCCAACCCTACCCTGGCTGCGACCTCTGCGCCACCTGACACGATGGCTGCGAACCCTGCGCCAACCGACACGACGGCTGCGACTTCCGCGCCTACTACCCTGACACCCGTTTTACCTTCCACGAGGGCCTGGCAACAGAGCATCGTTCGGAACAGTAAAACGAACAACCCTGACAACGACACCGACAATGCACGACTCTCCAGTCTTGACGACGAACTCCGCATGCTGGCGCTCCAGCGCGAGAGGATCGAAGCAAGGCTGAGGGAAATTGACTCTGGACGCCACGGAATGGGAAAGGAAGTGGAATCCAGTGGTTCCGACTTTGTCTCTGTGGACGAAGTACGCACGCTTAAACGCAAGTGCGGAAAAATCCGGAGCAGAGAGAAGGTCCTCAGCAGCCGTTTGTGCAAAATCCGCGAAGGCACTAGCCAGCGCGATGCGCAGACGGCCGCTGGAAGGGAGGTACGCGACCAGCCGCGAGTACGCGAAGGGGAAACCCAGCGCGAAAAGCAGCCGGACGCGGAAACCCGCGGGCAAGGGCCAGTACGCGAAGGGGAAACCCAGCGCGAAAAGCCACTGCCTGCACCAGGACCATCCGGAGGACGCGACCAGCACCACACCGAGTCGACCATAGACCGACACCGACCCAGACAAAGGCGAGGCAAGCGATCTGGATTGACACGCAGGGTATCCCTGGCACAAAACCCCGTGCCACGCTCCTCGGAGCCGCAACCAGGACCAAGTGGTCTGGGTAAGGCGAAGAGGGTGCGCCCGGACGACACGGCTTCGCCGAGCACGCTCCAGGGGGACGCCAAGCGGGTCAAAATCCAGACCGCTCAAGGGGAGCAGAGAACCTACGCACGGGCCTCAAAGGACATTCCCGCGCGGCTCGCCGTAGCAATCTGCCTCTCGCCTCCATCCCGCGACATGACCCCTGACGAGGCGGAGCATATCAAGCTCAGCCTCGAAGACCTCGTCATGGACACCGACCCCTCCAAGCCGCTCCCGGCCTTCCGCGGTTACCCACGGGTAGCGGACGGCACGGTTCAGATGTGGTGCGAAGACGACGGCGCCCTGACCTGGCTTACCGAGAATGTCCCGAAAATTAGACTGCCCAACACAGACGCGACCCTGAACGTAATGAAACAGTCCGACGTACCGACCCGTGTCCGAGCTGCGCTTTTCGTGCCCAGATATAATGGGGACATAGCGCGGCTCCAGAGTATTCTGATTCGTCAGAATACTTGGTACGACATAGGGAGGTGGTCACTATACAGGGCGACTTCAGTCGGTGGAGATAAGCATGGGACTTTTTTGACCCTGGGTATCCCACCGGAGGAGGTCGTAAAGGTCTTGGGGAGGGAGCGGCGGGTATCGTACCTACTTGGGTCGATATACGTGCGCTTTTTCCCCAACACCCAACCCTCTGACACCCAGACCGAGACCACAGACCTTGCACAGACGCGACCGGGACCGACGGTAGATCTGACCATGACCGGACTGGAGGAGGAGATGGCCAGAGCGGCGATGGCTGATGCCGACGCCGTGAGTATGCCTACCTCACCACCAGGGTGGACAGAGCACCCGTTCGCCTCCTCACCAACACTGAGTGACGGCCGGCACGGGCTGGAGGACGGGGGGGACCTAACCGATGGATCCGTCTCCTCATAACTCCACTCCACCGCCGCCGACGCCCACATCCGCTCCCCTAAACATCATCCAGATAAACCTCCAGCACAGCCAGACTGCCACGGCTTGCCTACGCAGGGCGCTGGAGATGAAACCCCGAACCATCGCACTGATCCAAGAGCCATGGATCCGAAATAACAGGATATGTGGCCTTGGAAACATTGGAGGTAAGCTGATCCTCGACACACAGGGCACAGATAAACCGCGAACCTGCGCCTATATACCTAAAGATGTACCTACCACAACACTAACACAATTATGTTCCAGAGACCTGACGGCCGTCAGGCTCAAAACTGACGGCGACGCACCCGACATCGTCCTAGCCTCGGTCTATATGCCAGGCGAAGATGTAGACTGCCCACCAAAAGAGATGGCCGACCTGGTAAGGTACTGTGAGGACGCCAACCTGGACCTGGTCATCTGCACAGACTCGAACGCCCACCACCCGCTTTGGGGTTGCAACAAAGCCAACACTAGAGGTGAGGTATTATGCACATACTTATTCTCCACTAACCTTAACATCGTAAACCGCGGCTCGGAACCCACTTGGGTCACAGCTCGCGGACAAACGATAATTGATCTAACGCTGGCTTCAGAAAGCGCGGCAAAACTTATATCCAACTGGCACGTATCCAACGAGCCTTCCTGCTCTGACCATAGAAGGATTCGTTTCTCACTAGAAGCTAACACAAAAAAACCAAAACCTAGACGTAATCCGCGCCGCACCAACGTGCCCGGCTACAGGCGGCTTCTGGCCACACTGCTAACACGGTACCAAACACCCCTAGTTTTAACGGACCCCAAACAACTTGAAGACACTGTAACAAAACTCTCAGAATGCATAATAGAAGCCTATCATGCCTGCTGCAAGCTACCAGAGCCAAACACCAAAAGTAAGGGGAACTCTTGGTGGAATGCAGAACTCAGCAAGCTCAGGCAAGTGATGCGCAAACAATTCAACAGAGCTAAAAACTCCAGGCTCCCAGAGGACTGGGAACTATACAAAAAGACACAGTACTCCTTCAAGAAACAAGTCAGGACCGCCAGCAGGGCGGCCTGGCGGAAATTCTGTGAGGACATCGAATCTAACAGCGAAGCCGCGCGAGTAAGGAAGATCCTATCTACCGATCAGGATCGCACCCTCGGGTCGCTGAAAAACCCAGACAACACCTACACAAAATCAGACTACGAAACTAGCAAAGTCCTCCTGGAAACCCACTTCCCAGGCTGCAATCTCTCCGAAGATACAGCATGGACAAGTGAGCCAACGCACATCCCAAATGACCAGGACTGGTCCAGAGCCCGCACGGTAGTAACCGCAGAAGGAATAAAATGGGCAATCAAAACCTTCAAACCATACAAATCCGCAGGCTTGGACGACATTTTCCCGGCCTTGCTGCAATGGGGTGTAGACGCCCTTGCGCCATGGCTGGCTGTCACTTTCCAGGCCTGCTTAGCACATAACTATGTACCACTCCAATGGCGAGAGGTGAAAGTCATTTTCATCCCCAAACCAGGCAAATCCGACTATACACAACCTAAAGCGTACCGACCAATAAGCCTGACATCCTTCCTACTGAAAACCCTCGAGAGACTCTGTGACCGACACATTCGGGACGGACCTCTCCGAGAGCTACCACTCCACAGGCAACAACACGCCTACTCCACAGGTAAATCAACAGAATCCGCACTACACAGTGTGATCTCAAAGATTGAATGTGCAGTAGACTCCAAAGGATCCTCACTAGCTGTGTTTATTGACATAGAAGGAGCTTTTGACAAAACCAATTTCCACAGCATCAACGCAGCCCTCGAGGAACACGGCGTGGACTCGACCCTGCGAGGATGGATAACAAACATGCTCAGACTGAGAGCCGTACAGGTTACGGTAAACGACACCACCAGAGCCATCGTGGCGAAGGGTTGCCCCCAAGGGGGCGTCCTCTCGCCACTGCTATGGAACCTCGTGGTGGACACCCTTATTAGGCGTCTTAACGACAAAGGTTACTTCACGGTGGGCTACGCCGATGATATAACCATAATAATAAACGGCATACACGAAAATACACTGTGTAATCTTATGCGCCAAGCCTTGAAGATAGTAGAGGACTGGTGCAAGGAATATAAACTAGCAGTGAATCCTACCAAGACAGAACTTGTCCTCTTCACAAAAAAAAGGAAGCTGGCAACCCTACAGCTGCCACGTTTCTTTGGGACCACCCTAAGCCTGTCAACTGAAGCCAAATACCTGGGCATCTATTTGGACAAACAGCTGAACTGGGCAAAGCACACCGATTACATCACCACAAGGGCCAGCATAGCCCTATGGCAATGTAAAAGACTGCTCGGTAGAAATTGGGGCCTAAGCCCCAAAATCACCTACTGGCTTTATACTACAGTCATCCGACCAATCATCACATACGGCTCTTTAGTTTGGTGGCCCAGGACCAACCTGAGCACCGCCCAGAAAGAACTCGAGAAGCTACAGAGATATGCATGTGTAGCAATCACTGGAAGCATGAGGACATCACCTACTGCCGCTCTACAGGTGATGCTGGGACTGCCACCTCTACACCTCGTCGTAAGAGAGGAAGCAACCCTAGGGATCTTCAGGCTTGAAGTATCCGGCACCCTAAGTAACGACTCCAGAATAAAACATACACGCATAAAGGATGATGCAATCAAACGACAGCCTATGATGGCATCACCCAATGACAGAACCCTGAAGGCCCACTATTTTCAAAAACACTATAATATTGAGCTCACAGCGGAAATGTGTGACTACTCAGGTCCACACGAGCTAAGGATCTACACGGATGGATCAAAGACTGACGATGGGACAGGTGTCGGAGTTTTCTCTGACGACCTAAACATCAAAATATCCAGACCCCTGGGAATGCTCAACTCTGTGTATCAAGCAGAGTGTGTAGGCATTATCCAAGCGGCACACGCCATAGAAGCCAGGGGAGTTACGGATACCCATATTCGTATACTTTCAGACAGTGCCTCAGTTCTACAATCCTTAAAGAGAAACCAAATCACATCAAAATTAATACTAGAATGTCACAATGCCCTAGAACGTGTTACGGTGCTAAACCGCAACACTGTGACACTGCAATGGATCAAAGGACACAGTGGATCACTCGGAAACGATGCGGCTGATGAGCTTGCCAGAAGGGGATCCAGCACAAAGGCCATCGGACCCGAACCCATTGTGCCCTTTCCGTTTAAGCAGCTAAGGGGCTGGCTAAAGGAGCACACTAAGACACAAGCGGAAAAATGGTGGACCTCGACACCAGGGTGCAGGCAATCCAAGGAAGCTATGCCATCCCTGGATGCAAAGCTGACCAAGCGCCTTCTGCGCCTGGATAGAGATAGCCTGCGACTGGTGTCGGGGACCATCACTGGACACTGCTCACTGAATAAACACTTCCACACCCTAGGAATCACGGATAGCCCTCTGTGCAGAGCGTGCATGGAGGCGGAGGAAACGGTGGCGCATGTGCTCCTCGAGTGCACCGGTGTCACCCAGATCCGCGAGGAGACTCTTGGTACACCAAGATCCCTCGCGGATGCCCTGAGAAGACCACGAAATATAATCTGCTTCTGGAGGGAGGTGGGCTGGTTGGAGTAACGGCCACCATGGCTCACGCACAATGGTCCACCTTTAGGGACTAAGTGCGGAAACCAAACCCTTTAGATAGATAGATAGTGTAAACAAGCCAAGAGAACGGAGGCGGATGTACACAGAAATGCCGAGATAAAATTGTTGGTCCTTTTTGATAAATAGGTCACGAAAGCAATGTCAAGTAACGCCGTGTTGGGGCGTTCCGAGACACTTCGCATGGACTTGAAACGTTTTGATAACTTACAATAAATAAACAACTTTATTTGAAGAAACTGCCTTAATAACTTGATAGAAATATTTTTGTGAAGAGACATAAATATTGTGATATTAATGTAACAAAGTACTGAGATAGTTTTAAAATAATATTGGATGTTATAATCCATTGTTGAGCAGCTGAATATTTGAGTTATTTCAATATTGCAGAGTAAGGCACTGTTCTCAATGCACTTGCCCGATTGTATAAAGTGAAGACAGTATATAAAACTGTTATTCACTATATTAGTTTATTGCTACTGTTTTTCTGAGGGTAGCAGCTGAAAACTTCGTAGCAAAATCTTGTGTTGATGTAGAAAACAAGGACTGGTAGTTTCTTAAACATGGGTGCCAAAACAACCCTTTACCCTCACTCAACGCGAATAGGGCGGGATAGAAATCAGCTGACTCACGAGACATGCATTTTTCTTGCCAGCCAGTTCATTATAAAGAGTTACACTGTCGTACCGATTACAACTTAGACGTCATTCGAATTTTCCCAACTTTTGTGTCATAAGTAGGTCACGGTCGCATTTCGAAGGGAGTTGGAAAAAATACAGTCCTCCCCTTCGAAGCGGAACATTGCGAAATTAAAACGTCGCTGTAGGCAAAACTAGGGCTTTCACAGAATAAGGATGTCATTATACGAAATACGAGAGGGAAAAAAAATATTTTCGTGTGTTGTCGCAGTTGAAAAATTGGACGTTTTCCTGCTCAACACCGCCTAATTGTGGAGACGGAATTAAACGAATTGTTTTCATAGTGGGAGGATTAAAATAATACTGTACAATTAAGAAAAAATATACTACGTTTTGTTTTTAAACGTTGATTAAATTTTACTACTGAAAAAGTATCTAAAACATACAATATAGACATGCTAAAACTACTACCACCGCTTCTTCTACTGTACCCAAGTAACCTGATGCGACATGCCATTGTTATGATAGAAGAAAACTTTGAACATCATTGGTTTGCCTATTCAAGCGACAGAAGCGAAGCGAGTCTTTTCTACAAAAGTTTATTACAACACCAGAACTCCGCCAAACCATAAGACAGCAGCCACTCAGTGCACATTTACTCCCAAAGACTGTTCCCTTTGTGTATCAAAAACCGATTTCAGGGTGCATTACCAAGTTGAAACGTTGCATGCACTCCTGCACGTGTCCACTTAGGACCGAATGCCTAGACTTCGCACGTGCCCATGTCCAAGGATTAAGGGATTTTAACCTCTCGTAGGGATGTACTGAAAGCGACATGTGTCGTGTTCCTTCGAACTGGTTTATTTACACAAATGTTTTAGTGTAATTGGGAGAATGGAGTGGAGGATTTTTAAAGATATTGAGAGATTTTAAAGAGTTGGTTCTCTTGTTTTTTTTTGTGCTGGGTTGATGGTAAACAGGCTTGATTCCGCATGGTTCTTAAACATACCTAAGGTAATGTGGATACCCTGAGACGGCTGCGGGACTGTTCGAAAGAGATAACGCGGCAATGGAACACAAAGCGCAAGGAAGGAACATGGATGGGTTTTACTCAGTACAAGTCTGACACAACATGCAATAAAGAATTGCATTGAATTGAATTGACACTCCTTTCCGCTGTGCCCAGAGCGGCGGATGTCATTTGATGATTTCCCATCCGAAATAAAAAAAAGGTAATGTGGATATCATTATAAGTAGGTTAACTTTTCATCTTTTAATTGGGGAAATGCTGGCGTGATTTTATGTTGAAGACTGTTTTTTTTTTAATTTCTTTGATGGAAGCATGAAAAACTGGTTCTACATATTTTGGTCAGGAAGGTAGGGATAACCCCCACAGTCTAAACCTCAACATAAATAGAGGGAATAAAGTTAATATGAATATGAATAATGTATTTTACACCTGAACATTGGGACATTCAAGATATTGATCTTGAATATAACTACATTACAACGTTCAAAAAGTTTCTCATAAAACCCTTTTTCTTAACCCCCTTATGGCCATTGATCACTCATCCACATTTGACAGTAAACAGCTGATATCATAAGCCCAAACAACTTGTTGGCATTGGACATCCCCCACGCAGATACAGGTGGGATCGGACTAAAATAGGTAGATGCGATGCCTGCTAGCGAAGGGCTCAAATCAGAGCTGTTTGTAATTGCCATTTATAGAGTAGGGTTATAATTTGAAATTGGAACGATAATATGATAAAGGTATGGGGTTGGATCATGATAACAATGAGAGCTAGTTTTAATAAGTATTTGATAGACTTCCTCGTTGCTCGAGTGGTCGCAAGCGCGACTGCGACTGCTGAGCATGAGGTCTTGGGTTCAATTCCAGACTCAGGCAAAGTGCTATTATGTTTTTCCATCAGGAATTTCTCAGCAGCAGCCACAAAGTCTGGATTTGTGCCCGGTTGATGCCAAGGCTCTCCTCCTATTACATGGAACTTAAACATAACTGGCAAAATGTGGGTGTACTATTAGGTACACCTCTGCCTTACCCTACGGGGATTACAGGCGTGATGTTATGTTTAGTAGATAGTTACTGTATTTGTTTCTATGGGTCTGGTGCGAGTATTCACCAGAATGAGTAGAATATTTAGTGATCTCAAAGAACACTCGTCATTTTCGATTGTTTTTTTGCAACTAAAAGGTGGAAATGCAGCTTATTCATTAAGGACATGATTTTGACAACATAATGGAGTATTACTCTCTGTTAATGTGTGATTGAGTGTCATATACATGTAAAGTGTTATATCGATGCCAGACTTTAATAATAATTAATCTATGCTGTGCCCAACGGGCTCCATAATTGTGTCTATATTTATTTTCCTACACTGAAAAAAATGCATGCCAAGCAAGTGACTTTTTAGCTTGATTGACGATATTTTGTTTAGATTAATCAAAATCTTAGTTAAGTTGATCATTACGCCATGATTGCAGCAATACTAGTTCAAATGATTGAACGCTCAAACCAGTTTCTTGATTACCCTTAACATGACATCATTGTAGAAGAGACAAGCTTTATTGACGTAATCAAAATGCCTGATTGACACAACTAACTTACTTTTGACTTAATTGCTGCAAATAGGATTTGTGATAATTCCAAACAAGATCCCGTTTCAAATCTCAATCAAATAAAAGTAGTAGCTGTGATCATTGTGCTTGATAGGCTCAGATGCAAACAAGTTACTTAGTCAATCAAAACAAACTCTTGATTGTGTCAAATACTTTTTTTTTGCACTGTACCACTTTTATTACATTATGGTACAAAATAAAGAATTGAAAAAAAAGAAAGAATAATATATACGGTTCAAATTACCAAACAGGACAGGTCATATAGACAACATTCGAATGTTTTGATCATTGTTGTTGTACCATGTTAGTGCATGTGTTTTCAAGCACCAAGATTTTCCAGGTCTTACGAAAAGTAAGTTCGTGCTAGATCTTTTAAGACGAACTTACGCTTCGCTCACACTCGTAGCTTTAACTTAAAGAATCAGTGCAGAGTTTTAAGTGTTACAGATGTGTGGTTTCAAGCGGAAAGATAAAGTCTGCGTCCCATATTATAACATTTGGTCTCACTCAGTGAAAATGATAAAACTTTTGAAGGTTTTACTTAACTGTGAGAGATTTAGCTGAATTTTGATGTAAGTTAAACTTGAAATAACATATTTTAGTTTATTTAATATGGATCATGTTTTACCTTTTTGACCAGTTGGATTATTTCGTATTTCCAACTGACTGCTACATAAATGTGATCTGACGTAATCTTGAGTATTAGTGGTGCATTTATAAGTTAATTTAAAATATCTGTCTCGACTTGTGTAGCAACGTGTACAATGATTATTAAAAATAATAATTAAGTAGTTACAGATCATCGAGCATTGCATTAGATGAATTCTTATTTCAACAAGAATTCATGATTATTGTAAGGGCACACTTAATGTTATTTGTCATTATCAAATAAGACAAACATGGAAACACCAAACAGTGTTGTAACAACTTACACTTCATGCCAAAAAAACTCGACACCCCACTGCTGCAGCTCTAAAAATCGTTGCACCAAATCCACACTCGGTTAAGGCGTAACAAAATTCTCACGGCGCATGCATCGTAAATTTACAGTACACCGGAGGGTAAGTTGTGTACTTTACTGTGGTAAGCTTTTACGATATGGCTTAAGTAATAAGCTCAGCACAGCTTAGCTTCCACGTGAGCGCTATAAAACTTCGCGTTTAAGTGTTATTGGGAGCCGTGGTGACATGTTAATAGTGATGTCCTTGAGACGTGGTTTTCGATCTAAGGGAACTAATTTTAGCTTTGTTCGAATTCGTGTTTGCCTGTCGTTCTGTGAATAATTTTGGGGACTTGTAAAGTTTAGGGTTTATTGTGTAGGATAATTTGGAAGGCTTTCGATATACATTGACACGAATTTGTATTGTGGGATGGACTGGTATTTTTAAATTAAAGAAAATAACGTAAGCCATTTAATAAGTCACACTTTCTCCTTTCTCATTCTAGTACGCACGACGTCCAATCAAGCTATGTAAAACTAAAATATGCTGATCTCTCATTTTATACGGAAAGCTCATACGAAGCGAGGTCAGGTTATACTGGATTAATTGGATTTGTATAGCTTGATATGTCGCCTTGTGTACGTACTAATAAGTCTTATAATTCAAAAGAGATAATTTAATTCTAATTAGCCCATTGTAATTCATTAAATAAAAGCTACAGTTTGTACAGCTCAGAAACCAAATTACTTTATTAAAATATAAAATATGCGAGATAACATACATACCGTGGTTCCTACTACACTGGAGAGGTAGTTTACGCGATAATAAAGATAAAAAAAAAACTATTACACTCAATGTTACCCAATAAAAGCTTATTCTTTTAACTTGTACCACGCCCTCGATACACAGAACATCGACCGCTGAAAATACCTAAACTATAGGATCACAAATTCTACGTTAAAAAAATAGCTGCTACTTAACGTGTTTTCACATTTCTAGATTATTTTAATTAAATCTCTAGAATATTTCATTAAACCTTAGTCAAAGCTTTGAAGAAAAACAATATACTCGTACCTATCCCGCACCAGCTCTATTTCAATGTTAGTTCTATTTTATACAGAAGGATATGATCAAAGTAGGATATACACACGACAAAAATACGCAACTATATACAAAAGTTACAAGTTACTAAGTACTAGTTATACGAAATGAAATACCATCCACAAAGTTTATTCGCTCTGGTCGCGTGTCACTTTAGTCTGTGCACTTAAACGGGCTATCCGTGGCCTCAAGTGTACTCGCTTACTTGTAACTTGATATTGAACACTACATGTACACTGGCGGGCAAGTTAAGTGGTAAAATCCTAAGGTTTTCGCATCGATGTCGGCCAGTGTTGTTTGTTTAATGATGTTTCGTATTGTTTCTAGTAAACAGAATCTATTTGCAAGGTTAACACAAAATTGCTCCAATGTTTATGGCCCTACATGGGCCAGTGTGTAAAGAATAATGTCAATCGCTCCATTCTCCTATAAAAGAGATGTATCGTATTCCCCAGTTCGTAATGGAACGATGGACGTCATTCATAATCGTTAGTCGGGCTTGTGTCGAGGCAGCGTTATGTGCAACTAGGAGAAATGGCTAACGTTGACACTCTTTGGCAATCACCATCTGTTACTTACGACATTTACGTTTTGAGGTTATGGTTTTGGAAACACGTGACTGCTACCTATGAAATGAAAAAGATGTTTCTTTTTTCGAAGGGCTGGTAATATAAAAAGATTGGAATTTCGGTTAAAAAAAATCATATTTACCGATAACCTCAAAGGGCATGAATACCTAATTACATAAAATATCAACGTACCCTAACCGAAAAAATGACAAAAATGTTATTAATATCGAACATCACACGATTCATTGTGTTCAGCGGTTGCCAACCGAATACCTATTTAAATATCGGAATATTCGTATCTCGTTTAATAACAAGGCATGGTAGGCAGCCCTATAAATATTTTCATAGGTCGTATTACGCATTATTTCCGTGGAATCCGATATTAATAAAATTATGTGCGTGGTTTTAGTATAACAATAATTAATCTTCAATAATCGAGAACGCGGTGTTGTTGGGTTCGCCTTTCTGTGAAAGGGGGCTTTTTAATTAACACCTTCCTTTACAAATGTAAATATATCGGTATATTATTTCAGGATTTCATGGAATAACAACATATTTGCTTACTTTTGAGAACTCCTTTAACTTTGGTGGGTGCTCATTTTACGGTTTAATGATCATTTGAAGACTACTTGCTACATAATAAAAATCGTATGTTTAATAATGAATTTTACTCAAGTATACTTGAACCTTAAAAATGGACATGTTTTAATCATATAATACTTATGCATAATAAAGTCAAGGACATTTCTTTCTCCAACTATGTCGGGATCCGCCTACAGTCACAGCTGAATTTTAGTATTTTACAAGGAGCGACTACCAATATGACCTCCAAAACCCACTTACTAGGTATTGTATCCCGGTAGCGGGAGGGTTACAGGCTGAATATTTCTACAGGATTGCTCTAAAGCAACAGAAAAAAGCACCCACTTAACTTTACACGTTCTCTGAATCTCCCAAAGACCGTGACGGCAAATCGAAGAGGTGTCAAAAAGAAACCTGAACGAATTTCGTTCAACCTTCAACTGAAAACGAGCTGGTTAAGCGCGCGACGCTTGGCTCCTCCTCGCCTGCAGCCGTTGCAGGGGCTGTGCTGCAAATTCTAATTTATTCATAATATTTTATTTTGGTTCTCATGTCAGTGGATTGCCGGTGTGTTTGAAGTTCCACGCTGAGCACACGACGCGCGACGCTTGGTTCCTCCTCACCTGCAGCCGTTGCAGGGGCTGTGCTGCAAATTCTAATTTATTTATAATATTTATTTTGGTTTACATGTCAGTGGATTTTCGGTGTGTTTGAAGTTCCACGCTGAGCACACGACGCGCGACGCTTGGCTCCTCCTCACCTGCAGCCGTTGCAGGGGCTGTGCTGCAATGTTTTCATTGGCGGCCCGCTCTGAACCCTCAACCTGACAACGCTTTTTGTTTTTTTTTTATTATTTTTTTGTTTTTCCAAATTGTGTTTCTGTGTCTGTAATCTTTGTTTTATATTAATTTAGTTAATTATATTTATTTTGTTTAGCTTTATGTCTAATAGTAGCAGCGATGTGGTGGGTGATAGTGCATGTCAATCTTCAACATCGTTGACGACCCTCGAGAGATGCCCGCTTTGTACCCAAGCACGATTTTTTAAAGGTAAGCGGGGTCTGAATGTGCACATTGGAAAAGTACATAAAGTACAAAACGCACCGACTTCAGACCCTGTTATAACACCCTCACCTATAGCACAGGCAATTTCCTCTATTGACCCACTTTGGAAAACCCTTTCAAAATCCAAAAACTCCGTTCCTGTATTAAAGCGAGTTCCCCGAGGCGCTAGACCGCTTGTAGCACAAAACTTAGCAAGTTGCGTGCGCTGTGCCGTCCGGGAGAACTCGCTAAGTGCTTGGGAACAACTGTTCACCTTCCCTTACCGAATTCTTCACGTGCAAAAGAATTTGGCAACCAAAAAATCTTTAACATCACAAATTAAAGAAAATTGTAATATTTCGGCTCAAGTTTTAGACACAAAATTATCGGCACAGAGATATACGCCCTCAAGAGGTATATCTCACCTGGTGGAAACGAAGTTAGGGGAAGGTGACATTAGCGGTGCAGCCAGGATTCTCTTTAGCAGCGATGTGGTGGCACCGTGCTCCCCAGAAACACTCGCGGCTCTGGAGTCCAAACACCCCGCCCCAGCGGATGGCCTTTCCTTTCCCGACCCTCCTGATTCGGACTTGCATTCCCTCACCATTACAGGTCGAGAGTTGGTCATAGCCGTTTGCTCCTTCCGGAGTGGCTCCGCAGGTGGCCTCGACGGCCTAAGTCCTCAGCATCTAAAGGACTTAATATGTTCAGGCGCCGGGGAGGCTGGTGAGTTGCTCTTGAAGGAGCTTACGGCTCTTATTAACCTTATGCTCTCCGGCAAGGTAAACGAGTCCGTCATCGACGTTCTGTACGGGGCCAATCTATGTGCCCTGCGCAAAAAGGATGGCGGAATTCGTCCCATTGCCGTGGGAACTACCTACCGTCGTATGGCAGCCAAGATTTGCTGTAAATTTTATGGTGAGGCTGTTTCGAAAAAATTTCAGCCCCTGCAGCTTGGATACGGCTCTAAAGGGGGCTGCGAGGCTGCCGTACACGCTTTGTCGACCTACCTAAATTCTGGCAAAGGTGAGGTCATCCTGAAGGTTGACATAAAGAACGCCTTCAATTCAGTGAATAGGGACACCTTGTTAACAGAAACTAAAAAAGAATTACCCCAAATTTATAGTTTTCTTTGGCAATGTTACAGATACCCATCTAAATTACTGTATCGGGACAACCTTTTGGAATCTGCTGTTGGCTGTCAACAAGGTGACCCCCTCGGGCCAGTGATTTTTAGTTTAGCTATTCACCCAATTGTTCGACAGCTAAATTCCAAATTTAACGTTTGGTATCTAGATGATGGAACCTTGGGGGGCGATGTAGATTCTGTTTTAAAAGATCTAAATTTCCTAAAAAATGAACTTCATTCCATTGGCCTCGACCTCAACCTTTCAAAATGTGAAATTTATGTAGCGGACAGTACCGACAGACAACAGACTCTATCAAAATTTAACGCCATAGCCCCCGGCATCAAAATTACAGAAAAAAGCTCTCTTCGTCTCCTTGGGTCTCCCATCTTTGAAAATTCTTTTCCCGATTTTATCGAGGAAAAAATTCAAAATTTCAATGATGTTTCGGAAAGATTGCTCGAAATTAACATACATTCGGCCATCACAATAATTCGTTACTGCTGTTTCAGTCCAAAATTGACGTATTTCCTTCGTGCTTCCCCTTTATGGAAGCACACTCCCCTTTTGGACAAAATGGATGAAATTATCAGACATACTCTAACGTCAATTTTAAATGTGGCTTTGGACGACCGAGCTTGGGCACAAGCTACTCTTCCTATTCGCATGGGAGGACTCGGCGTCCGCAAAATTTCCAGTATTAGTTTACCGGCTTTTATATCCTCGGTCCACGGCACTAAGAAATTAATCAGGAATATCCTGTCTTCCACACTGATTGATTTTGATGTGCCGTGCATGCCCGAGGCTATCGATGCTTGGAAACTCGCTTGCCCGAATACTGAAGAACCCGACCATCCATTTTCCCAGAGACGGTGGGACGAGCCGCTCTGCAGAGTAGTTCAGAGCAATCTGCTGAACACATCTGCTACTACTGCTGAGCGTGCGCGCCTGCGGGCTGTGGGTGAGTGGGAGTCGGGTCTTTGGCTTCACGCACTACCGTCGTCGAGCATAGGCACATTGTTCGACGACACAACCTTCCGCCTCGCTGTTTCTTTACGCCTTGGTGCCGCTTGCTGTTCTCCTCATCGCTGTCACTGCGGTGAAGCTGTCAACAACCTCGGTCACCACGGCCTGTCATGCAGCCGAAGTGCGGGCCGTTTTGCACGGCACGCAAATATAAACGACATTATCCGACGAGCTCTTGTCACCGTCGGCGTCCCAGCTGTTTTAGAACCCAATGGCTTGGCACGCGACGATGGCAAGAGACCGGACGGCATGTCTTTGTTTCCTTGGAAGATGGGTAGGCCTTTAGTGTGGGACGCAACATGCGTCGATACTCTTGCGCCATCCCATCTTCCAAGCTCATCGTGCTGTGCTGGTGCTGCCGCTGCGGCTGCAGAGAACCTCAAGCGGCGTAAATATAGAAACCTGTGTGGTAACTATATTTTCGAGCCGTTTGGGGTTGAAACTCTAGGGCCGTGGGGTCCGAGTGCTCATAGCCTATTTAAGGAAATTTCGAAACGCCTAGTTGACGCTTCCCGTGACCCAAGGGCTGGCTTTTACTTTGGCCAGAGGCTAAGTGTTGCCATACAACGTGGCAACGCCGCCAGTCTCTTGGGCACATTACCATCTGACAGCGTTGAGGAGGAGTTTTTCGATGCCCTTTTATAGTTTGTTGTTAGTTTATCTATTTTAGTTTAATAGTTTTTAATTATCAATGTATATAGTTAATACAATAATAAACTTACTGATAAATTGCAAAGTAGATGTAAACTTTCTTTAAGTGCAGAGACATAAACGAGGCTTTTGATTTATAAAAAAAATATGATGTTGACAATGGAAGAAAAAATATTTTGCTAATTTTTTTGACAGAGATAAAAATCTTTTTTTTCAACTACCGCCGAATCAAAGTACATAACAAACATAAACATAACGTCACGCCTGAATGCCCGAAGGGTATGGCAGATGTGTGCCTAATAGTACACCCACATTTTGCCCGACACGAGAACCGAACCAGTACAAAAAAAAAAGAAAAGTAAATAAGAAAATAGGTACCTACGTAAAAAAAACATTAATTAAAAAAAAAAAAAAATAATAAGGTCAAAATGTTGATAATTCGATAACGTTTCATATTAGGGAGCACTGAAAATAGGATCTAGCACATGGAAGCAATTACACTTTATCTACAATTCACTTTAATCATTACGCGGTACAAATGGGGCCAAGTTAATGGCTCACTTCAAGCTGCAGTAGGTAATAAATATTTTATTTTTGTTTCACTGCCCGCTCTCGGTTAATGCTAGCCTCAAAAATATTAATGTAAATGACAGCTTCAATGTGGTTACATTATTAAAATATAATGGCATATAAGTATGTATGAATGAGTAACCTCACTTATCGACGCAGAATAGGCTTAAGCCGGTTATATAATAATAAAATTTATCTTTATATCAGACATACGTCCATTCATTTTTATAAAAAAAAAGGTGTTAGTAATTTGTTATTAATAATCAAAACAAGTTATATAATAATAACTAAGTATATTTCCTATGGTGGAGAGCAGCGGTGGGCCAGTGGTAGCTACCCTGACTCACGAACAGTAAATCGTGGGTTCGAACCCAGGCACGCGCATTACTTTGTGTAATCACCACTGCTCTCAAAAACGGTGAAGGAAAACATCGTGAGGAAACCGGCATGTCCTAGAACCAAAAATTCGAAGACATGTGACATCTACCAATCGGCACTAGGCCCGCGTGGTAGATTATAGCCCATTCCCTCTCATACAGGGGAGGCCTGTGTCCCAGCGATGGGAACATTATAGGCTGATGATGATATTTCCTATTTCTGTGCAGGTGTACACTTGCCCAGCCCACAGTAAAAGGACTGTTTATTTTGCACGCTAACGTTCTGTGGACAGTGTTGGTGCTACCACGAACCCTGCTCATCATCGAAGCAGTTATTTTCAAAGTGAGGGTTATAACATCCTTTTGTCCGTGCAATAAATACGTCACGTTCATGCAACTCGACACCGTGTCGGAAAATTCGCTATTAATGCATGGATTTTCTAGCCGGCTTAAGCCGATTCTACGTCGAAAAGTGTGGTGACTCCGAAATGATGTGGTAGTAAACATGACTAGCAGCCTACATTTCGTGATATTCTACGTCTTTAATTAAGGTAAGTAGTTATTTACGTACTTATAATTAATTATAGTTATTAAATACACTACAAGTACATACTATATTTAAAGAAAATGCTCAATACTTTCTTCAATAGCAAATAAAATTCAAGATGCAAGATTATATTCCAATATTATGAATAAAATTAATCATTTAAAAAGACTTTTTTAAAATGCTGTCAGAGCTGTCTACGTACGTACTACTTAATTCATTTAAAATGACTCTATTTATTTTATAAGTACTGAATTAACATCTCAAGAATTCGTAAGTTTTCATAAGTATCTTAAAACACAGACATGACGAATGTGAAAATTTTCGCTAAAACAAATGACAAGCGAAACAATTTCAAGAATAATAAGACTGAATTATAAT
The DNA here is from genome assembly GCA_950005105.1 of Lycophotia porphyrea. Classification (NCBI taxonomy): domain Eukaryota; kingdom Metazoa; phylum Arthropoda; class Insecta; order Lepidoptera; family Noctuidae; genus Lycophotia; species Lycophotia porphyrea. The sequence goes on from OX465392.1 coordinate 4,240,097, forward strand.
TTGACACTTTCATCGTCTTAAAATAATTTCGTTAAAGTAGAATAGACTTTCAAATAAACAGTTGTACGTTTAAATTATTTCTAAATAAGAATGGCTAATACGTTTCAGAAAGATATCAGAACTAAATGGAAACTGTAGAGAAGATTGTTTTTATAAAACAGAAAACAATTTTAACGACTCTCAGTAGCAAATAAGAATATTCTGTTACCAACACCGAAGGTTTTTCTGTGATTAATTAACAATAAAACTATTCCAACTACAGTCGAAAAAGCAACGAATTTTATATTTAGTGAAACCATGAATTATTTATTACAGTATCTATCCTATGAAGGCAATTATTATCTTACTATCTTACTAATATTTATAAATGCGAAAGTTTGTGATAATGGATGGATGTTTGTTACTCTTTCACGCAAAAATACTGAATGGATTTGGATAAAATTTGGTACATAGATAGTTTATAACTTGGAACAGCACATACGAAACTTTTTAACCCGGTAGTTGATCCCGTGGGACAGTTACCGAAGTCATGCGGGCCAAGCCGCGGGCATAAGCTGGTATAAAATACAAGTGTTAAGTAAAAAGAATAATTCAAAAACAAATTCATTCCTCAAATTGGTTTCAAACGCGGCTGAGATTTGGTTTTAATCGTCGAGTCTGTAAAATCGCGCCTGCACTGTAATCGTTAATTCGAAAGACAGTTTATCGTTTTAAGTAACGTTTAGTATGGCTAATGGGCTTCAAATGTTATCTTTAGTAATTAATTTATACTTTAAATGGTGTTACTCATATATTATTCCCAGCCTAGTTTGGCTGAGAGAAACACTTTTAGTAGAGCGAACACATGCAACTTTTGTGTTGTGCTACTGACCTAAATAGTAGTTGTGATAAGTATTTTAACAATAATATCGTTAATTGAGTACCTACTTAAGTTCACACACGGCAACACATAAAGCTGTCCAGTCCAGTATTACATGGCCTCGCTTTGAATAGATTTCCTGTACAATGAGAAATCCGCTTAAACTGGTTTTGTATAGCTGGATTGGTCGACGTGCGTATAGTTGCTAAGAAAAAAGTGTTTTATCCTATTATTTTGCAAGTAAGACTAACTTAACAATATTCTGATTTGTCAACATTCAAAACCGTATTAATATACTTATACTTATGGTCCTATACAGGGTGTAAAAAGACTCTTCACGAAGCCGTCAAACGAGCATTCTGTACATCAAACTAAGTAACTTAATGCAAAAATTATTGCTGGAATACGACTTTTTTTCTTGGGTTTAAAAATCACGTTTTACGTAACACACTATAAATTGTGCTGATGGATAGGTTGAATAGTACAGGGGTCATGGAGGTGTCAATAAAAAATTTACTTTAAAAACATGTATTTAAAAAAAAAACCTAACCCTGTAAAAATGTTGGAACTTTGACCCCCAATGTCTCCGTAACTAGAAGGTTCTCAGGTAAGGTCTAGAACAAAAAAATATCGCAATGACGGGAGAACAAGTGCCTTTCGGTTTCGTTAAGTCTTTTAACACCCTTTATAATTATAACAAATCCATGTTCTAAAATATAGTTTACTGACAAAATTGACTTCCTTAAAGAAGTCATCAAGATGGTCAAAGAAAGAATTGTATTTCAATTATCTCCGTCGAAATCCGAAACAGAAGCGTCCCCTCAAACAAAAGTTTCCTTAAATAAACAAAACTCAAAAATCTTAACAGGCCTTTAGAAATTCCGTCCGATGCTCGAATTCTTGATGGACGGTGACAGTCCTTGCCACCCCTTGAAGAAACCACTTAATCCCGTCTGAAATAATGACTAAAACCCCTTACAGGTTGCAAACGGATCGAAGCCTGTCGTAAATAACTAGTCGGTAGTTCGGACGTAGTGTGGAAACCAACTGTTTTGTATAACATACTGAAAGGGAAATAAATGTTTAAATACGGGCCCATTTTCATTAACCGGGTATTGATCTAGACTTCGGATTACTACCGTGAAATTCGTGATGGCAATTTTTATAACACTTTGCCCTACAAGTTTTTGGTTAAACATTTCATATTTTTCGAGGTAGTTTAGTAATTATGCAAGTAAATTAATGTACTTGTCACGGTAATCAATATTCCACCAAAGCACTTATTGGCGTACCCATCACTGTCATAATCATAATACACCAGGATTTCATAAAACATCGCTACGTTATGTAAAAGATTTGTCTATTCTAGAGATATAATCCCACGATCACGTTCTACGAAAAGCGTAGAGCTGCTACGAATATTCGTAGCAAAAACAAACTACGTAGACTCCGAGTTCGATTTTCACGCATTCGTACGTACGTAAAAGCTTTGACTGTGGATTGGCATAAAAAACGTAGCGTGGAATTCTGCGAAAGGCGAAAGACCTATATATGCGGAGGGCTGTCAAAAATGGGCATTCGCAAGATTTCCTAGAAGATTTCTATGTGCGAGGCCGTAGATTCTCCACCATCCTTTACAAATCCCATTATTCGAAATCTCAAAGCACAAACAACTTACAATCTAGTTATAAACAACACACTACACACATACAAGTAGGACGTAAAACGGAGTTTAACAAGTTTAAGCTTACGAGCCTCGTACGCACGCAAAGTTGTTACTTTATTATTTTAAGTCGTGTTTAAGACACACTGCCATGATAAGTGGCTAGCGAGTGGGATTATTATTGTTATTATTTGTGTCGAGATATCAGGATGTTGAAGTTAAGAAAGGATTAGCGTCTATTTAGAGAAATGTTTTGGTTCTAAATATAATTGTGTCGTCTTGTTTAAATGGGCGATTAGTCGATGTCAATCTTTTCTTAATTTATACTAAAGGAAACATTGTATAAGAAATTATAGGAAGTTTTGTTGTTCAAAGGTTCCTAAACGGGTACGGATTAATTGTGGATTCGGCTTCGAACACCGGTTTAACATTTACAGTAAGTATCCTGTCAGCGTCTGCATACAGTTCAGGCACCAATTCCTCCGAATTTTAAATTCCGCCAAACAAAAGACAGGCGTCTTGTACGTAATAACTTACCCATACAAGAACATACCCTCACCGTAATTATTTCACTCACTTGCCAGAGGTTAATAAACTACTCAACATCGGCAAGTCATCCGCGAGCGCCGTGTGTCACCACAACAACATAATTAGACCCAGTAATGAGCTAATGTCTCGAATATTCCGCGCAAAATTTGTTTTGAAAGTCATTACGGCTTACTGGGTGTCAGCTCGGCTCGGCTTAAACGCTCCTCCTATGACAAATTGTGTTGGAATCGTGTCACCGATTGCTGACGATCGATATGTTTTGAGGTGGCTTCGTTCCTAGTAGTAGGGAATTTTGTTGAAGAAAATATTGTATTGTATTTGAGGGTTTTTTGAATTAAAGTTCTAATGATAGCAATGGAAAGTTCATTATAATAATTTAGAAATAATTTACAATTAATAACAGTACCATTGTCATGTTACGGTTTACTTTAAAGAGGCTATTTTCTCCGTTTTTCAGTATGACCTTTTTTGTTACCTAAAAAAATTGCAGACATTGGCGTTGTATTTAAATCATTTAAAGTAAAATTGTAATTGTGTAAGATAAAGAAATTATAGACTAAACTATTAACTGGTCAACGTTTAAGGCAACCATCAATATTGTGTCCCCTTATTTCCTTCATCAGTAATAGGCACTCACCTAAATATACATCAGTGTTGAGCTATTTATAGCCAAGTCCAATTCGATTAATTATGAACTACCTACATGTAACCATTCATACATATTATATCTACAGAAAGCGCTTTACTAGGGCACACATTTTGGGAGTAGCCCGCATCGCATTGTTCGTCGGACGGCAATTGTCAGTCCATAATTTTGTATGAATTATCGCGTACAGCCGTATGGGAGACGGACCGGAATGGATCGCAGACGACCGGAATTTTTGAAAATATCCGATAATTTCGAACCGGCTTTCATATGCCGTCGTTAGTCATTTGTGAATTTCCTAGCAAGAACTGGTGAGGGAATATTCATAACTACGGAGTAGTGTCTATTTACGTGGTTAAGCAAGAATCCCAAATCAGAAACAATAATAAAAATGACCGTAGAAACAACGGACTTAATTTAGCTTAAAATAGTGACACATTTTTTGTACAAGCGCCCAGAGCGAGATTTTAATTCGGACAACCGGCTGTCCGACGTTATCGCCATCCAACTGTTTGAACAAAAAAAAATCTAGTAAATTCTGGACGAATTCGGGATACAGAAACACGAGTAGCATTAGTGCGGGGACGTTTTGGACATGCGGCGATACCGCCGGACAGTTTTGATAAACGCCCCGCAGCATCGGCTTGTACGGGGATTTTTTAAATATACATCCGTGCTATGGTGAGAATCTTATTTTTACACGCTCTCTTTTTATCTATTCTAGGAAAAAATATACTTCACGAAGTTGTGTCGGGAATAAATAACACATATCTGGCAAAATGTCGGTGTACTATAAGGTACACCTCTGCCTAATATTTCGGGGGTTACAGGCGTGATGTGATGTAGCAAATAAAACTTGCAGTGAGTTTATCACTGAACTTAAAAACGTAACCCAGAATAGAATAGTTAAAGAGTTCCGACCCTCAGCATCTGGAATGAGACGTTCAACAAATCATGACAAGATACCACAAAAGATACAATAATGGTAAAATTATGGAATCACAAAAACAAGTTGATAGCATTATTCTGGTATTCTGTTGCAATTTCTTGTAACTACAAAGAGCTGCAATCCCACAAATTACTAAGAAGTGAACCCTATGTAATGAATCTGTATCCAACTACGGAAAGATATTTTTTATCTTATTTCATCATGAATCGTGCTGAATAAAATAAATGATGCCATAAAGAAACCAATTTTATTGTAGTTCCGCGTTTCTGTATTAACTGTGCGATTGACAGAAGTATAAACAGAGTCCATTTTAAACAAGGTCTGCGTTGAATACAGCTCGCTTTGGGCCATCCATTACTCTTAATCAAAGCCGCAACAATAGTTCGGATTTAGAGGTCTTATCCTGTCAGAAAGAGAAGCACATTTGTTTCTTTAAAACGTTAGAGAATGTACGACTTCGTAAGTCGGGCGTGTTGTATCAAAGGTCGGGGCACGCGAGAATTGTTAATGTTCGCGCTCTCTTTTTCTATAACGTTAAATACAATCATGGATCCATCATCAGTTACTGTTAAAGTCATATTTGTTACTTTAAATTCTTAGACATCATTCCGGAATTAGTAGCGCTTTACACTCACAGTACAGAAGCTTACAAAAAAACATATCGAAATACATATAACAGTAGTCCATTATCCTTGATTCGTGGAAAGAAATATGAAACGGTGCTATAATTAAACAAATAAAGAAATATGAAAATCCTTGATCTGTGTTGAACGTGCATTTTGAATTTAGAAGTCTTATTTTTTATTATTGATCCCTACTTAAAGCTCTTGCATTCATGAATGCGTCTTTAAGTGCTCACATTTGTAACTGTCGCCACGATTGGTCATCATACATTTTTTGTGTCCAGTTCGTGTCACTCCTTTATACGGATTATAGGCTTTCGAACTTTACATAATTCATGTACTGATATGGATGGGTTTGTCATACGATTAATGTTCTCCTCGAGATTTTTCTTATGTAATTTTTATGCAAGGCCCCTCACCAACCTTAATTGACTGCATGCATCATATTAGGAGTTTGTTTCGTAACTCTACAAAGATGCATTGTTTATTTTTGTGATTGAATATTTTTACTGCAATAACTTACAGCTCTTGTGGGCGAAATTGATTAAGGTTTTAATAAAGGCAACAATCGCAGAAAAGATTTAATCATTCTTTTTAATTCATCTTTTATGTAATTTAAAATAATCTTCAACACCAACAAAAATGTATGTACCTAGGTAGATTAAAAACATGTGTGCAATTCACACGTGGTAGAAGTGAAACCTTCAAAAATGTTGCCTTCAAGATAAACACTGTATAATGCCTCCTATCTAATTTTCTCCCACGTTAAATCTTATGAATTTATGTGTCTGTCTCTTTTTACTGTCGCTTTTTCGTTTCATCAACATTCAAATCACAACGACGACGCTAAAGAAGTTTTCACTTCGAAAATTGTATTAAAAGCTATTACATTGTTAAAGCCACATTTAGCGCATAACAATACGTTCCCGCCAAAAGCGGCGGCCATTTTGTCGTATCCCAAATCCCTCTCCGCCGGTTCAAGCATGTGTGATCGTTTCAATGCAAGGGCTAGGAGCTGTGATTGACAGCACACGCGTTGCCCCGGCTAATCTCTAGTCTCACAGCCTGCAGATTGCCGACACCAGACAGCCCTGTGACACCAACCATCTTCACAAGACCTTGTCACCTCCTTCCACTTCACCCACCATCGATGACTTGGGACGAAATTATGTGTCTTACACAGGTCTTGCTAAATTTGTTAGCCAGGAACCTCGTATCTTGCGCAAGTTTAAATAGATCTGGTTAGGCCTAATTTAGTGTTCAGTTAGTTGACCGATTGGAATGACGAATCGATACAAGAGTATCTCCATTATAATTCCAATAATTGACACCGAATTATGTATAAATAATTCCGTCTATCGGAACAATTATTCGGGCCAATTAGTTTTCAGTTTCTATGTAGTTTAGGTAGGTGCGTAATGAAAGAGCCGAAACTTTGGGAGCGTTTGTAATAAGAACCAAAATAATGTACTTACAGGCATCAGTCTATACAAGGAGGAATGAACACCGACGCTATATATCATTCTGAACCTTCCCACATATAAATTTTTCATAGGTATTTTTTTTAAAGCCTTTTACCGTGTAGGTACTTATTGCAGTTTTGTACTGTTTTTTTTTTATATTAATAACAGACGAAAAATGTCTATGTGCCCGTTCAAAATGATAAACAGACACCAGCAAATCAAGCTACCCGTAACTGTATTTTTTTTCCAATCAACCTTGAACCTAATGCTGTAGCGATAAAGTTGAAAATTTACTAAAGACATTTTACATATTGTAATAGCTTGATATGCGTCGGTACTGAAAACGTGGTAACCGTTTAAGCGTCGGTGTTCCTTCGATCCTGTATTCATAACGTTAGCTTCTTAGGGTTCCGTACCTAAAGGGTAAAAACTGTACCCTATTACTAAGACTGCACTGTCCGTCTGTCTGGCTGTCTGTCACCAGGCTGTATCTCATGAACCGTGATAGCTAGACAATTGAAATTTTCACAGATGATGTATTTCTGTTGCCGCTATAACAACAAATAATAAAAATATAAATTATTTAATAATTAAAGGGGGCTCCCATACAAGAAACGTGTTTTTTCGGTTTATGGTACGGGTTTCTTGTATGGGAGCCCCCCTTAATTATTAAATAATTAACGGTTATTACGATTCATGAGATACAGCCTGGTGACTGACAGCCAGTAACGTGTTTTTTTCGGTACGGAACCCTTCGTGCGCGAGTCTGTCTCGCACTTGGCCAGTTTTTTAACTGATGCTAAAAAGATACATCGTGTTTGCCATATAATTAAACTGCATTTTTATTTAATCCTCGACATGTTCCCACTGTTTATATTTATTTATTACCTACTGACCAAACATTACATAACGATCAATCTATGCGCAGATGGAAATCAAACTACCCTTAGGCGTCTATCAGATTTCCTGGAATATGGCTCAAATGTTAATTTGTTGTTGTTGGTCAACACAGTTGATGTAATCGAATGTCCGGTATATCCTTGAACTACCGGTAGACTATGATGATGCAACACTATTGTGCCCTCGGAGGCGAAAATCGGTCCCTATCACAAAAAAAAATTTTTTTTGCATCTGAAACAAATGGCTCATCACATGAACTCTTTAAAATAACAGTATCTTCCTTGAAACATTTTAAAATACCATTATGAAAAATATTATGCATTATAATTTTGACTACTTACTACTTACTTTTTTACTTTGCCTAAAAGTATAAATAAAAAAATTATACATTCGAATCTTTTGTAAAACTGTAATTGATTCCGTGGCAACAGATGGCACCACGATTCTAAATATTTTGAGGGTTACCCGGTAGTAAAGTTCACTGTCAACATTTAACGCTACTCACCAATAGATGGCATTAGTAGTTCGTTTTGGTCCCTGTTAGTAGAATGTTGATTTTGTGTTTATTTAAATTTCAGATGACGATAAATTTGTACAAGGTTAGGAGATAGTAACAGAAGGATTTTTTTATCAATAAAGATACGTACATCTATTGTCGGGAGCAAACGTCATGGCCGATCAAAACTGTTTCATTCATACTTTTTTGTCCATCGAACCCAATTTAATTCTTATACCCGAGAATAATCGTCAAAGAAGCCGTTGGAACGAACTAAAGACGTTAGTGCAGTTGAAAAAAGTCGTTTACAGCTTCGTTTATAGTGTTATGATGCGTTTATTATTATTATAGCCCTTTTTGTGGGAATTGTATCTACGTGAAGTGAAAATTGGGAAGTTTTTTCGTTTTATCGCCGTTTCGAATGAGTGTTATGTTATTTGGGATTTCACTGTTGCGTCAGTTTTGTAGTACATTTAGAGTGGGTACTGTTATTGCAACACTTACGATGTAATAACAGAGGAAGAAGGGCGGAAAGATAACGTACACGATTTTCGTACAGTTTGACTACATATGTACCAAAACTAGCTAGTATGAGTTGGTATTTGCGGTAGACAGTTTGATGCCGAAGACATTTTACCAACATTACAAAATCTCATTAGGTGGTTAGACCAAGAGTTTGGTGGTCACAGTAAGATCTGATGAGATCTGCATTCAAGAGAGTGCTGGGTATAAAGGAGTAAACAAATGACAGTCTAATCAAAAAAAAATAAGTACATTGGCGGACACACCCGCCTGATCACTATTAAGCTCATTTTTACTTGCACTTACAACATGAAGCGCTCCGCATGATTTGGGAAAAAAAATTAACAGATCACGCGGAAAAGGCCGCGACTGTACATGCGAACAAAACACTTTTCGAATTTCCATTATAGGCTTTTTCACATTCACAATTGTATTATCAATATAGAAAGCGAACACATATGGTAATGAGTTATCCATTCACGGAGTCTATTGTCACGGAAAATTGAAAAATAGTAGAGTACGCTTATATACGATTCATATATTCATAGAAACACATGTACCTCACACCGATGTGTGAACACAGTAATATCTTAGTTTTATTTCCTTAGGAATCTACATATTGCCTACTTTCTGGTAATACTAAACTGATTCTTGAATGAGGATAATGTGAGGAGTTAGTTTTGAGAGCTGGAGTGTGATAAATATTCAATTTCAACGCTAAATACTAGGAACTTACCACATAATTATAATAACTTCAGTTTCACCGAGATGTGTGTAAATTGATAACATAATCGACTACTATATTTTCACAACAGTAGACCAAGCGGAAACATTTTCAGACATTCACAGAATTCAAATCCGCTTTTGTAAATGCCGCTATCAAATGAAACTCAGTTACCTATTGATTGTTGGCTAATATAGGCCACAGCTAAACATGCAGCCACCCAAGCGTCATTTTCATCACAGTTACGCCCAAATCACTGGGGACCACCTACATAATCATTGTCGTTAATTTTGTCCCCGTATCAGACAGGTTGATGGGCAGATGTCTATTTTATTAAATATTCTATATGCTTATAATTAATACAGTCAACATGCATTGCCACTAAAACATTAACTCTGGATTCTACAATAAAGTAGACAGGGAGCGGTTTATTAGGTACTCAAATTTTGCCAGTTACATCAATTAATAGTTAACTGTAAGAGATGGCAAGATCATTTCTACTGGTCCTAACATAGATAAAGAAGACAATTTGATTCATGCTTGAATAGATGTTTGCAGATTCTTAATAAAAGGAGACCTAATTGAACGAAAAATGAAGTGCAGGCGTTGTTTAAAGGAAGAAGAATAAGTTGTTGTAGAAAATAATTTGCTTTTTAAAGATAATTTTAATCTAGTACTTGTTTACATAACTTTCTATATCTGCATTAGTTATGAGATCTAAAATGAAATAGGTCAGGGATTCCGCAGCTGGCATCGAGATTGCACACTTCTGACATACTGTCCAAGATGTCAAAGCACTCAAATTAGAACTAGAATAACATTTCAACAAGTATTAAATTATCATGTTTCAAAAATTATTTGTGTGAAAAATTAAGCGTGTGAGGTTATACAGCTGTGTGTGTCACTACAAGAGAAATGTAATCACCAGGGCTTGATTGTTTATGATTGGGTAAACTAGGTGTTCTACTGTAGTTGTTTCATCCATCAATCTATATTGGGCTTGGTCATTTATAATTTTCATGTCATCAATGGGACGAGTCTAAAAAGTTCTACATATATTATGCAGCAGTCACCTTTTAATAAAAAACAATGTTTATTAATCTTGCATCGAACCCAATTCTCCCCTTGAAATTGGAATTCTTTATTTTTTGGGAAAACACAATGTAAGCTAACAAATTCTTGGCCTCTACAAATGTATTCAATAGACATTTAATTAACCGGCTATTTATCTGTAAAGCTAACTACTAATTTATCCAAGATGGCGGATAATCCTACTAGGTGATAATTAAAGCCCTGGAGACGATCGGGAATTTAACGAACTAGTGGAAATTATTGCACGCAGATATGAGTGGTAATAACCTGAAGAATGAACAACATAATTATGTTAGGCGATAATTAATTGACAAAGTAGGTTAATTAAAAGGCGAATTAAATTACAGAAGCTAGAGGTACAAAGATACGGAAGAACTTTAAATCCTGAAACTACAATGCTGGTTTCGTTAAACCTTTGAAAATAAGAGCAAGACAATTTTAAACAATAATTTAAAATATTTCCGCGGGATCCCTTGGATGGCTTCCTTGCAAATAGGCGGGAAGAAGCACACTATCAAGAGAATTGGAACAAATGGGGTGAGGCCTTTGCCCAGGAGTGGGACAATACGGGCCATTAAAGAAAAAAAAACAAAATAGTTCCAAAATGTCTAAAGATAGTAAAGATCTATGAAAAGCGAGCTGTACTTGAACTCACGACCTTAACTGCTTCGTATTTATGCAGATTCTTCAATGAACTATAAATAGTCTATCATGTATTTAATCTCGCCAAGCTTCTAGATCAATAAGGAAAAAGAGATCAATGTGATAATGACAGCCGGTGGGTTATTGACTGAGACCGTAGCTATTAAAGTCGATGTACTGCTTCAAACTATGTCTAGACGGTTTCATTAAACAGATACAAAAGTTCTTACGGGCTTCAAAAAACTTAAATCAACCAAAATCGATCTCCCTTATAACCAATTTGTTTAAAGTTTACGATCTCTGATAAAGCATCAAACAATGAGCGAAAGTATTGAGTTTTTACGGCATTTTAACTTTGATCGTTTACTAACATAACCATTTTATTGGCCGCCATAAAAATTCTGTATCTTTTTTATTTCCACCGCATCGAATATCATTATCATCGAATGAAATCATTTTGTTCTCCTAAATAGCTTTTTAATAGCACTTCAGCTAAAGAAACGGCTGTTGACTTTCGGCAAATGTGTCATCAGCCAGGTTTCGGCAACAGTTACTGAAAAGAGGAAATGCCGCAATAATAAAAGCCAAAATAAAAGAAATTCGATCTTGACTGGTTGAAAGCAAAGTCGAGGTTGAAGATACATCTATACAAGTAACTAGAATATGCGCCAATTATTTTTCATCGTTAGTGACAAATTACACGCATTCATAACCATGGAAAACCTTTCACCTGTGGTGCAGCTAAATAATCAAAATAATACACAGTTACAAATAGACAAAACATGGTTTCTTCAAGGTATATAATGGTTTCCTAGACCAAACAGTAAGACGATAATAAGCCCTTTCTATACCAAGGCAATCATTACGATGCACTAAATACACAGTATTGGCCTCACGAACCGTCCGTAATTATCATTGGGAAGAACTTTTGTGGTAATAGTAGGCAATTAGGGTGCAATGTTTTTGTTTCTGATGACAATGTGTTTTCTGGGAAGTTTGTTGTTGGTACAACACACGTGGGAATCCCGGTTGTGTTGTCTTTTGCCTGTCGTTTGGATGCATACGACGACCCTGCGTTAAATTAACCGGAAACTTAAGGGAAACATTTGAGATTCGACACAGGTACGCCGAACGAAGTATTACACACCGAGGGAATACTGCTGTGTATCGAAAAATGTTTAGTTCTGTTTCGTAATAGTTGTTATTTACTTTGTTTTTATGATTCAACGAGCTTAATTAAGTTTTCTCAAAATTTCGACGCCACAACTGAAATTTTAAAATAATTATAAAGTTCCTAAGCTTTAGTTGAGCAAAATTGTATTTGTTGAATGAATATTAAATGCCCTAATTATTTGCTTTGATGAGAAAACTGTATTTAGTCGTAGACTTGCCGTCGTCAACTTGTTTATTTATAATACTGTTGCTAAGCCCTTTTTCTCAAACAAAATTAACATTTATGTATCTCTGTTTAGGAGGTAGATCGAAGGTATCAACGTTGTGTAATGGAAGCTATTAAACCAATATTATGACATTTATATCTGAGGATGATATTATGGATGTTGTAAAATCGTAAGAGGTTGCGCAAGTAATAATTAAGATCAAAGTTGCCACATCAACATTTAGTAATATTATGTTACAATTTTAGAAAAAAAAAGTTGCGTCTAGTATTAAGATGGAAAGTTTTAATAGTGAAACAAGTGAATCACACAATAATAAAGATAAAACGTATCCTCAATAACAATAAAGAACTAAAAAAACCAACCCAATCACCGGTAGCGAACAATGTAATCGATAAAGATGCATCCAATTTAAAACAGGAAAGAAAACAACAAAAGCCGGATGATGATGCAGTTCTACACGCGACACATTCGAACAAAAACCTGTCCTGTGGAGATCACAAAACGAAAACAAAATAACTATAAGAATAGAAGAGATGTAAATTACGTAAAAACTGAATACAAACGGGCGGGTCCAACTATCTTTTGATAGTATAATGGGGACGTTCGTGCCGCGGATGAAGTTGAGCGGATCGCGCGGGTGGTCCAGTGCGGTCGGACTATTTAAATATTACTTTTTTATTATTTGCCAGCACTATTTGGTGATTTATGTTGGTTTAACACGAAGGTGTTTGGGTAACATAAGTGTGATTTGTTTGCTCTTTATTGGCTATCGATTTCAAAATGCCCAGAAAGAGAAATATATCTTCATTTTTTTGGAGTTTCGGATGAGTTATTGCCGTTAATGCGCTGAACCAGTTTACTTTAGATTTTATTAAATTAGGTGATGAACGAGTTATTGATGGCCATAAAAGTTACGAAGATAATAACGATTATTATTATTCATGATAAGAGCATGCTAGTAGAAAAAGGAATCTACATAAAGAAGATGATACCTAAAAGGTTAAAGGTCTTCGGGTTTAGAATTAAAATCACACAAAACTTTCCTATTATTTACTTGATGAAAGTAAGTAAGTAAATAAAATACACACAAGAATCTCTTCGTCTCACATGAGTATAAATAATTCAAGCAAAACTGATTAATATGAACTTTCTTGGAACTGTTTACCGGCTTAATTATGTTTGTATACTTAAGTGATAAAATTGACAAAAACAAGTAAGTTTATAAGAACATGTTTAACATAAAGCGATTGGAGGAAACCTTTTTCGCAAATGATTTTTGTTTACTAAGCTGACATATTTAATTAAGATCTTTTTGAGTTGGTCTTTGATTTTTAGTTACCACTAAAGCCATTATAGTAAACAAACAAGTCAAAAAAAGAAGAAGTAGTTCACTTAGTTTTAATAATGTCAATATCATCTAGCTTCTCTTCAATCTGAGAGTAATTGAGCATGATAAAAGTATTCTCGTAAGTCTCCATAAACATCATTATGTCGTGCATCAAGCAATTCTTTCATTAAATCAATTACTGTCCAAGCATTCCTCAAATCATTTCCAATGATTTCACAACAAGCCATCCTGTAGTTCCATCGTTTGCCCTTTCGTCTTAATTGGACAAATCATTACCAATTTAACTGGTACTTCGTGTTCGTTCTCATATCTTAACAAAATAAAGCTGTTGACTCAACGGTCGTTAGTAGTTATCTTGTTGGATTTAATATATTCTCCAAGTTTGTCCTTTTCGGTTCAATGTTTAAGTGCACTGACTTCTGTTACAACCAGTTCATCTATGATAAGAATTCTTTTGCTTCCGTTTTGTCTATCGCTCTTGGAATTAAGCTTGTGCGTTTAAGTATTTCTGATATTTGGAGATTAAACTAGGATTGGGTCAGAAAAGTTCATATCATTACGGTTACTGGTAGAACTTAGGCCTATTTTTGTGATTTTCTTGATTATTAGATACTTTAAAATTTTAAGTGGCTTATTTTTCTATCGGTATCATTATTTTCATTCAGTTCTATTAAAGATCTTTCACTCGTTATATTTAAATATTTATTTTCACTTTGTAAACTGGTAACTCGTTGTTTATGTTTATGAAAATTAATCACAACTTCCTATTCAGCAATAATAAATTACAAGATTTCCAAAACATCAAGAACTCGTGTTATCTTTGCTTTGAACTTGCAGTTTAACTAAATAATAAACGAAACTCATCTCAAAATTTAATTAAGATCTCACTGGAAAGCCCAGTTATTATAATCAGAAAGTTTAAATTTAATGTTTACATTATGCAAACCTAATTCCCTACCCACGCGAGAAATTGAAAGAGAATCTTGTACGAAATGAATTTAGAACATTTTAATAACGTGACCCAAGTCACCGCATAGCCGCTGAAAATGCTGAAATGCCGCAACGCACGTCCCATTACACGCGAATAAAGCCAACGCTAACCGCAGCCCGAACGAGGCAATTTACGAATTTCCGCCCAATTCAGCATTAACAAGAACCAAACATAACCAAAACACAAACTTACGTTGATCGAAGAAGCAGCGGTCCAAACCATTCATAACGTTGTAAACAACCTCATAGTGCACTCAAAACACCAATTTTATGCGTTTACGTTCACAGCTTGCACTAGTGACGTCACACTCAAAACAAATCACAACGTATTCGTTCCCACTACGGTTAACACAACGTCGGGGCGGGTTCGGTTTAGGGTAAGTTTATAGGACGTGTTGTCCATGCGGCGGTCGGCGCGCGACTGGTGTGCGCGGCGCAAGGAGCGAGGGGCGCGGGGTGGGGGGAGCGAAGCGGGAGGGGGTGCGTGCGTTCGGAATTCACTTCCCACGTGCTAGCCACCCGTCCTTTTCTTGCGGGACGGGTTAGCTTTTTAAAAGCGAAGCAGGGCCCGTCGACGCATCGATACGGCCGGAGGCGACGTTTAGCTGTAACCTTGTTTATATGCACTGCAGCTAATAATAACGCGAATAGCACTCCAAGTGAGCGTTTGTTGTTATTTTTTTTTATATGAGCTAAGTAACATTGTGCGTTAGTTGAGTGGCCAGTGAGTTTGTTTATACGAGTTTCCGATACTCTCGTTCCGTTTTCGGGTTTCCTGTTTGGTGTTGAATGAGTGTTGTTATTGTTTTTTTATTCGATTATATTATTTTTCTTTTTTCATTCTGGAATTAGCTTTTACTTTTTTATATATTTTTGGTTCATGAAGCATTGCTGTACATATTTTAATGGGTTGCATGGCATGCCTGTCATGTTAATGTATTTTAAACGGAATTTTGAGATAATTTCTATCATTAAAATATTTAGAGCGGTTAACAAGAATGGTATCATGCCCAAAGAATTCTAAGATAAGGTACAAGTTGGGACCGAAAAATGCAGTAAATGTCGATTGAAAATGTTTGTGGTTCTGTATCTGACTTTCTTATTTAGTAGGTAATTCAGAAGTAAGCTTTCTATGATTTATTTATGTTACCCATACATAAATATGTATATCAATTATTAATGTCAGTGAACTCAGTGTCTTCAAAGAGCAGAAAGCTAGTTCGCACTGGCATAGTTATTATGTACACAACTAGGAATTACACAAATGTAATATTTACTTAAATTCATTCATCCTCTATTGGTTGCTCCCAAATAACACGATTACTCTTGACAGCCCACAATGTTACAAAATTATTAGATCAATGAGCCACTGACGGATTGTCTACACCAAACGACCCGCTTCCAGTAAACACCACGCGTGGGTAGCAGCTGATAAATTTCACCTTTTTTAAATTCCAAGATCAGCATTAAGATTTGAGGAACCCTAAAAATAGTTAATGCATTTCTTAGAGCTGTTCTGGTGGCCTGTTCCAACTCCTTATCGACTTGTCATTCAACAAGAGGTTTTAGTTTTTTTGGTACTATTTTGTCCGGTGTTGAAAGGGAAGACTGGCTGGTTAAGGACAAAATGGATGATGGATTCTCGTTGTGCATTACGCATAACGAATGTTAATGAAAACGTGACGTATTCTTGTCGTGATAAAAAAATAAGTGCACTCCGAATGAATATGTTGATGTGTTTGTATTTATGTTAAGCTGAAGATTTCAACGGGCGGTAAATAGTTCACGTGTGAGCGTCAATCATAGCTCGTTCTGTTTCATTGAGCTTTTCAAATTGTGTAGCTTCAATTAGGACCCCTTTGGCTTGCTCGTTTACTTTTAGATCAGATGGGGTCATAAACTGTCCGTGAAATATGTACTACCTTATGCCCTCGCCTTCGCGGTGCGGCAATTGTATAACGGGATAAAACCGAGATAAAAAGTATCTTATGTGCTAATCCGGGTTATAAACAATCTACATATGTGCGTTTCATCCAATTCTGTTCATCCATCCTCACAAACTTTTGCATTTAGAATATTTTAAGTATTAACAAGAATTGAGATGATTTCTTTTTAAATCTTTTTAATCAAGTTGCGACTCTAACCTTATATTACTCAAATTAGTTTGCAGACTGAATTCATTGAAGTTGGAGATCAAGTATAATCAGAAAATTGCTAAACTCATTTGTTTGAAATGGCTTTGCAATGAAAATGAGTTTTCCTAGAATCTAGAAAAAGCTTTTTGCAAGATACTTATTTTAACAAACACATAACATAACATCACGCCTGTAAGGCATTAGGCAGAGGTGTACCTAATAATACACCCACATTTCGCCAGTTATGTTTTTAAGTCCCATGTAATAGGGGGCGAGCCTATTGCCATCAACCGGGCACAAATCCAGACTCCGTGGCTGCTAATGAGAAATTCCTGATGGAAATACCCAATAGCACTTTGCCCGACCTGGGAATCGAACCCAGGACCTCATGCTCAGCAGTCGCGCTTGCGACCACTAGACCAACGAGGCAGTCGTTATTCGTCGTGTGTTATTTTAACAAAGTACCTAGATAATACCTATATAGAAGCAGGTACTTATCAATTTAATTGTACTTAGTGATGGAGTAAATTAAATACAAGAAAAAAACCGGCTAAGTGCGAGTCGGACACGCGCATGAAGGGTTCCGTATAATCGTAGTAGGGGAGCCCCCTTTAATATTTAATTTATTTTTATTATTTGTTGTTAAAATGGCACATTCTCTTAGATTTCAATTGTCTACCTAATCAGATATAGCCCGCTGACAGACAGACGGACGAACGGACGAACGGACAGCGGAGGTTTAGTAATAGGGTAACGTTGGTTATACTTCGGGTACAGAACCCTAAAAATAATCACCATGAAACATAAAAATTGCATATAAAACGCAAAAGTTTCAACTTTTTACACTAGTACAAAGATACAACAGCTGATACGCAAGTTAAAAACGAAAGTTTTGATTGAAACAGAAATTTTCATTTAGTAGCCGAGTATTTAAAATGAAAAAAGTTATCTTCTCAATAAATACGACGATTAAAACGAATGATTTTCAATGAAACTTTGAGTGGACAGAAGAAAAACATCGTTTGAATTACTCATGAAATGGATAACGATTTGAAACTTTAGTTGTTATTTTTATTTAGACTATTCTAAAAGTTATTTCAGTGTCGAAGTTGTTTCAATAAAAGTAAGGGCATAATTTGGAAAGCAGTACTTCTGGACACGGCTCGTATTGTTAGGAAGTTCCTCTCTCTTCAGCCCTGACTGCCGGTAGCTTGGACCCTGTTCCCGATACCGATGGGGTACAATTTATTAAGTTTTTAAATTGTTTATTTTTTTATGGAATATTTAAAAATGTATAACATTTGTAAACAAAGGAATAATAAAAGGAACAATTCTATGGTTCATATTTTGCTGTCAATGATCCGTCATCAAATGGGGATAATGCAGAGCAGCCCTGAAATAACTATCACAGAAAATAAAATATGAAGTAGATTATAAAGGGTGTAAACAGACTCTTAACGAAGCCGAAAGGCACTTGTTCTTCCCGTCATTGCGATCATTTTTTGGTTCTAGACTCTCCGTAACTAAAAGGTTCCCAGGTATGGCCTGGGAACCTTTTAGTTACGTTAGTTTTTAATGTAACATTTTTACTTTAAACACCTCCAGGACCCCCTTACTATTCAAACCATCCATCAGCACAATGTTTTGAGTGCGTTACATTGAGTCCTACTGTAAAACGTGATATTTCAGTCCAAAAAAAAAGTCGATTCCCAGCACTAATTTTTGCGTAAAGTTACTTAGTTTGATGTACATACTGCTTGGTTGAAGGCTTCGTGAAGAGTCTGTTTACACCCTGAATTATCTTTAAATTCGTTTTTTTACCAATTCTTAAGGCAGAGTTACCTGGGAAACAGGCCGGTATTAATTTCAAATACATATTTTCATATAAATCCGTACTACAGGTGAATTTTAAGGAAGTAGCATTAAATAAGGGAAAATCAGGGTGGATGTTTGTCTAAGAACTATCCAAGGAGACGTCGTCTTCCTCGTTAATATTTTAATTGTTTAAGTGTGATTGTCTTGTTGGTGGAGTGCTCGTAAGTGCGACTGCTGAGCATGAGGTCCTGGGTTCGATTCCCGGGTCGGGAAAGCGTTCTTTGGTTTTCCATCAGGGATTTCTCAGTAGCAGCCACCGAGTCTGGATTTATGCCCGGTTGATGGCAATAGGCTCGCCACCACACGTGGTGATCAGCTAATATAAATGAGGTGAGCTCCAAGCCGGAGGAATACTTATAAATATTGTAAACTGCACCAAAGTGAACTAAAACCGATTCTATTATTATCCCTTTAATCATGAAACGCGAATGTCCTTTTAGTGTTTATTTATTCTATTAAACGGAGTGGTAATGTATTTCCCACTCAACGAGTAATCCTAATGGCTGCCTCGATCGTACCCACGCGTGGTTTTAATTGAATCAAGTTTATGGAACTGTTGAACATATTATATTGTCATTCCTGTTTCTCCGGGGAATTGTGGCATTCCAAGCTGTGCTAATAGAGTTATATAAGTCGGTTTAAAGATCACTGTTGTAGGATTCTAAGTAATTTTGTAAATTCAGCCTATTTCTAGTACCTAGCGAGGCAGTCACCAAAATTCTGTCTATTTTGGTACCTAGTGACTGCCTAAAAACAACCATGTGAGTGAATTATTATTTGCCAATAGAGTAGTTTCACAAAGAAGTCAAATTAGTCCACCAGATAGATTTCCAAAAAATATTGGACACTTATCTTTTTCCATTTTCACGTTAAAAAAATGAAGACGATACAGTGCGTGGAAAACTCGTGTGACGTCATAATGTCAGTACACTTTTACTGGCGGAGTGACGTCACACACTCACAAGTCCCCACTCATGATCTTTGATACGTTTTTATCTTCGTCAGTTTTTATTGATTTGATAAAACAAAAAATATGTATCCAATATTTTTCGATAAAATCTAATTGACGGACTAAATACAGTCATATTTGTTTTTCCTCAGGAAACATTCCTATAAGTAGTAGAATTTGAATCTGTTTCTGCTAACTTATTTTATCAGGTCTGTAGATTCCACAATAAAATATTTTGATTTGATTTGATTCTTGTACTTTTTTCTGTATTTTTCTCTGGAAAAGTTTTTGTTATAAGATTATGAATTATTTTTTTTAGGAATTGTGATCTCTTTTTTTATAACACATTCGTGTTCTTAGTTTTTGAAGATATACTTATTTTGGCGCGTTAAGGAAAAATGACCGACACCCTGAAGTTAGCTATTCAACATTTTAGTTTTATACACCAAAGAAGAATAACTTCTTACGTGCGTACATGAGTACACACACACTTTTTTTTTGACGAATTAAATTTATTTTATTGGATAGCTCATATGACCCGAATCTATTTAAGTCGCGAGTTAATACGCTTTTTTGGATAAGCTCGTTCCATCATCGACTTCATCTGTGGCCTCGCGACAAGACGACGAAAATATATTATCCTATGCAACACCTAAATTCTTTCACATATGTATTGCTCTGTTGGATTTCAAATCTCGTCACTGAGTCCACCATTGTCAAAGGCTTATGTTTTACCAACCACCAGATTTAATAAAATGTAACGGTAAAATAATCACTTTTGATAGTCAAAAATAGTTAATGATAGCCAAAATTAAATCCCCATTTTAGCGTAAAATTAGAACCAAAAATAGTAAATGACCACCAGAAATTGAACTGTTATGCTCTTGCATCCGAGTTGAGGGAGATTCGGTCGCCGGAGCCCCGCGAAGCGGGACCCCTACTTTTGAATGGTTTATAAAAAATAACCACTTCTAACCTAATCTATCGGTGTCGGGGTGCCCCAAGTCGGCCTAGGCTAAACTAGTTTGTCATTAACCACCTCATTAAAATTTGGTGGTCATTTACTAAATTTAGACTGGAAGCCGACCCCAACAGTAGTTGGGAAAAGGCACATACAACGATCTATACCTTACTGTATGATTAGTCCAAGGGTCGAATGAATAAGATCATTAAGACTACCAAGATGGGAGGGAAGTTTCAATAAAACATATTTTTATTTTCCCCACACATGACTGCCTCACAAAAATAAGACGTAAGTTTTTCAGTTCAAAATCCATCAAACGCGAACGAATGATTTTCGCAAACAGCGTTCACCCTAACTATCGCACGTTACAATGTGAACGATACATCATATACGTCACGATACAATGTATAGATATTTATCACAATTTGTAGCCTAATGCGCCGTATCGTCGATGACAAAGGGACTGCCCTGCACAACAGACCGTAGCGGACGATCAATACAAATGACGTATCGATCGAACCGTTATTTTAGGCGCCAAAGATGACATAATTAGATCGAAAAAAGAACGTTTGAGTTCGAGATTTAATTTTTTTAAATCGGTGAGACATTAAATCCATCTCTGCTTGTGTGTGTGTTGTTTAAAAATACTTAATTTACAAAAATAACAAATTGTTGTGTTAATATTAAATGATTATTATTTTAATTCTTATAAAATCATTATTCGAATTGATTGCAGAATAAACCTCTATTCCAAATGTACAGATTGTTTTTAATATTAATCAAAAAAACTTGCATTTATTTGATTGAATTTGCTGTTTATTATGTTTACCACTCACTGAGAAAAAACTTCCTGTTGCAAAATATCATAATATTATTAAAAATAGTTTCATAAACATAGGCATAAAAACTAAAATAAATTCTCACATAAAATTAAATTGTGAAAGTTCTTTCTTTATATTTACCATTGACATACACTTGTCAGTTTATTGTGGATGAGTCATAAAACATTGCAGCTCGCTGAAGCGGTATCTTTTCTTTGAAGAGCTTTCGCACATTACTCACTTTGTATTGTAAGAAATTATCGCCAATAGTTTTAGTGTTCTTTTATTTAAAAAAATAATATGTACGAGTGATTTAGAGAATCTAGGATGATAATGTTTTCGATATTTCCGAAGCAAAGAATTTTTTTTTAAGTATAATATTTATTGATAAAATATAAGAGAAGTCAACCGAAAAATGACAGTGTCACAAAGCTACACGAAAATATTTGGACAAGAAATAACAAAAGCCGAGACAGGGAACACCAGTGTGAATTGACATTCAAAATTCGTTAATTACCCTTTACAGTGACGCGTGCATCCTTTATTTTATCAACTCACAGATAAAGAACAATGGCAAAACGTTACAGCAATGCGCGTCACACATCGTCAGGCCTAACCCCACACATTAGTGCAATAAACTTGACAATAACTTAATTCTGAGCAATGAAGGGCGATTCCCCCGGCGTTCCTTACAACTCCGTTAGGGATGACAATAGTTCAGAACCGAGTTGAATTTAATTAGAATTATCGATCGGCCGCTTTTCCGTCCTAAACTAA
Source organism: Lycophotia porphyrea (assembly GCA_950005105.1). Taxonomy (NCBI): domain Eukaryota; kingdom Metazoa; phylum Arthropoda; class Insecta; order Lepidoptera; family Noctuidae; genus Lycophotia; species Lycophotia porphyrea. The sequence continues at coordinate 4,262,484 of OX465392.1, forward strand.
CATTTAGGTGAAGGTATATCTGTTCGTTGGCTGAAATATTTGTGGGTTAACCTAAAGTTAAAACTCAATGTATTTACATTGTTAAATAGGATAGTGTAGTGCTACCCGATTGTGGTGAGGCTGTTTAACTAAGTCTCGGTAAACTAAAAAGTAAACGGACTGAAGTGAAACCTCTTTGGTCGATAATAATTACGAATGGACCTGTTTGGTAGTCCATGAGCACCAATATAACACTTACCTAAATCCAAAAGCGATTTTATCGTAGAATTAAGATTAAAACTTTTAGATAAGATTTATTTTATAATAGTATTCTCCTAGGTTACGAAGTAGTGCTTTGTTGCCCGAGCATTAAGTGTTATTGGGTTAATCCATAAGAGATTTCTTAGTAGCAGCCATGGTGCCAGAGTTTGTGTCCGATTGATGGCAATAGGATGACCCCTATTACATAGGACTCAAACGTAAGTGGCAAAATTAGGATGAACTATTAGGTACACTTCATAGGAGACTTCTTGTCATAGGAGTTACAGACGGCCCCCTGTGCCGAGCCTGCATGGAGGCAGACGAGACAGCAGCCCACGTGCTTCTGCACTGCCCAGAGGTTGCACCATACAGGGCAAAGTACTTCGGTAACCCAGGTACTCTCCGCGAGATTGTCGGCAACATCAAGGCGCTGCTGGCCTTTCTCGGGGAGTTGGGGTGGATCGAATAAATTTTCCCACCCGCACGCAAAATACGCGCAATGGACGTGGAGTTGCGGACACCAGCCCGTTATACAATACAATTATACAATACAAATAGGTACACTTCAGCCTAACCCTTTGAGGATTGCAGGCTACATGTTAACTTATACTTTAAACGAGCAATTCTTGTATATATAATTATATATATAATCTGAATCTCGGAAATGGCTCCAACGATTTTCATGAAATTTAGCATGCAGGGGGTTTCGGGGGCGATAAATCGATCTAGCTAGGTTTCATTTTTAGAATACGTAAAAAAACCATCCTGGTCATCCAGGCACTGTATGTAAAATACTATTTTCGTAGGTAATATAATGAAATTGTAATGTATATTATTGGAGGAAATCACGTTTAATAGTTACTAAGTGTATAAATACTGGAGCTCTAGAAACGAGACGGTGACACATCAAGCTATACATTTCCAGAATAACATGGCTTCTCTTTGTATACATTTCCCGTACAATGAGAGATCCACATAAACTGGTTTTGTATAGCTTGATTAGTGGTCGTGCGTACCTACCCAATGTACCCAACTAAGTTATATGGATATGGAAATAAACCTAAAAACATAATTTACTCGAAGCCAGAAAAGTAAATTCCGACCATGTTCCAGAAATTAAATTCAGATTTCTTATGAATGTTACTTACCTGTGTTTAACAGAATAAGGCATAAACCGAGCGCCCTGAGTAACTAAAAGATATCGTAAGATTTTTCATTCCAGGTAGAAAGTCATAATCTTGTTTATTTGCGGAATACCTACCGTCGTTTTTTTGTAAAGGCCAACGGCCGCGACTTATAAACAAATTTTATTTATTTTATTTATTAACACATACAATTGTTTTTACAGGTAAAACCCAAACTAACAAAAGTAGTCATTAATTGCAATTAAATTAAATTAATTGTATATTAATATAAATTATATTAATATACCTAAATTTAATTATTTACATACGTATTTATAGAATTGTTCGTGCTTCACCTATGGTATAAATCGTCTCATAACTAAGACGTGTTAATACGACTTTATTCAATTGTACGACTACTATGACTAACTCGTTGGTCTAGTGGTCGCAAGCGCGACTGCTGAGCATGAAGTTCTGGGTTCAATTCCCAGGCCAAGCAAAGTGTTATTGAGTTTTCCATGTTGAATTCTGTAGCAGCCACAGAGTCTGGATTTGTGCCCAATTGATGGCAATAGGATCGCCCCCAATTACATGGGACTTAAAACTGATGAAATGTGGGTGTACTACCTATACATATATTAGGTACACCTCTGCCTTTCCTTTTGGGATTACAGGCGTGATTGTTATGTTATGTAAAACAAATAAAGCCAAAGATTCCCACACAAACCGTTACACGGCCTATGAAACTAGGTTCATCATCATCAGCCTATAATGTTCCCACTGCTGGGACACAGGCCTTCTCTTTATGAGAGGGAATAGTTACAGGAATAGTTAGAGGGAAACTAGGTTACCCGACTAAAAATTGTTCGATTTGGCAAGACCCAATTCGTTTTCAATCTGATGGCCAAACCGACAGCCCAAATCTCTTCTAGATTAATGACTCATAGAACTAAGATCAGAATTATACTGTTGCGGACTCGAAGTGGAAACAAGGACACTATATTCATTCATGAATTCATTTGGCAGTGGTCCAAACGGCAATGAATGAATTTAGACATGCTGTCAACGCTGCTATGTGAGACTTGAAGATGGACGGAGATCTTGGCAGGAACTGAATTGACTCCAGAGTAATTTAATTACTGATAATATAATTAGAGACTTGTATGGGCAAGACTGATTACATTTGTAACGTTTATTGGTTTGATTCCTATTAACATTTGTGCTGTCGAGAGACGAAGTTTCTAGACTGCTCTCTTCTAAAACAAAAGACCTGAATAATGCCTTTCTTGCAGTGGGAAATAAGAATTATTTCCATAATATTTGATACTAGCAGCGCCCCACTGTTTCACCCGCGTGGTTCCCGTTCCCGTGAGAATACGGGGATAAAAATATAGCTTATGTTATTTGCTGATAATGTAACTTTCCATTAATGAAAGAATTTTTGAAATCGGTCCAGTAGTTTTTGACATCATAATAAACAAACAAAAAATCTTTATAATATTAGTTTAGATCATTTCTTATTTTTAGTTAGCCACAAGAACACCGTTTGATCAACATCTTAAACATAACATCTGTTATGCCTGAACAGTTATTCAGAGGTGTATCTAATAGTATACTCACATTTCGCCACTTATGTTTCAGTCCCATGTAATAGCGGGCGACCCTATTGCCATCATCTGAGCATAAATGTAGACTCCGTGGCTGCTACTGAAAAAATCCTGATGGAAAAACCCAATAACAATTTGCTCGACCCGGGGTTTGATCACAGGACCTCCTGCGCAACATTCCCGATTGCGATCACTAGACCAACGAGGCATTCTTAAAATAAAAATATTTTAAAACTCTCAACCAGTATGTAAGTTGCAACACATTAAAATTAAAAATATGAACACGGACAAGCTAAGCTTTACGCTGCGATTTAGCAAAGAGAATTAATCAAATTATGTGTTTTTTAATTTCTTTTTTCGCATGGCAACAAGCTAGCGTTCATTTTTGCTCGCAACGCCGAGCGTGGTGGACGTCACATGCAAATGTTGCCGTGCAAAATATATAAGAAAATGCAACATCAAATTTCATTTCCTCCGCCGGATTTTATTCTACATTTCGATGTGTTCGTGACGCAACGTTGATTGTATAGTCAGTCGTAAAATTCGAACTTTAAATTTTGTTTTAAAAATCCTTTTCTAAGTTCTAGAGAGGGTGACATTTTTTTACCGTATACAGCGGTTACGGGTGAGCTTTATTGAATTTAGCACTTTCAATCGTTTTGAGGTTAGTACACGTACGATTGTGTTACGGAATTTAAACTTACGAGGTTGTATTTAACGTTTCGGCTATTTTTACCCGACAGCCAAGAAAGGGGTTTTCGCGCATATCTTGTATGTTTCTTTGTAAATATCTTTATTACCGCGTATGTTCAAATGGCTGGATGGATTTCGAGGATTAAGGTATCATTAGATTCGTCTCAAAAACCCAAGTGTCCTTAGATAGGTGTTTAAAAAAATAAAACAAAATGGCGGGTTTTGGCGCTATTTGCAAGTCGTTAATTTTTTACTAAACCATACAAAAATAACCAAACCTATCGAGTGGTATATAAATATATAAAGGTACATAATACAATTTCTAGTTAGGTTTTTTGATACTTTTAATTTAATGTAGTAACATTAAATTAAGAGCATTATTTTTATGTCAAATTAAAATGCATATCCAGAAAAAATCATGTTTAACATACTTGTTAAACATGATTTTTGATGACATAAAAATAATGTTCGTATTTAAAGGTCCTGTACTCACGCAAACTAGACTGGTGTGTTCGTAAGTTACCTGTGAACAAAAACAAATTTTTATTAGTTACTTAGTTTAGTTTTTTTTAGCATGGTTAGAAAACTAATGGTTATTTGATACATAGCTAAAATGTCTCGGTAATAATCTACAACTAATCATTCTATTAAGTAAGGCAAGACTTTGGCCATCATCACTACACTTAGCAAAAATAGCTCGTGGCAAAATAATAACAGCCGCTCGGGTCGATCTTTAGGTTAAGCCGTGCTTGCCTAGGTTGATCTGTGGATGGGTGACCACCCATTACATACGGAGTTTCCTCCGTGCCTCGGAAAGCACGCTAAGCCGTTGGTCCCGGCTATCATTTGTACATCTTAGACAGTCGTTACAGGTAGTCAGTGGCCCAAAAAGTCTGACAAGCAGTCTTACCAAGAGGTATCGTCGTGACCTCCACAACCCAGTAGTAACTGGGTTGTGGAGGTCAGATAGGCAGTCGCTCCATGTAAAATAGTGGTATTTCAGCTGCATCCGGTTAGACTGGAAGCCGACCCCAACATAGTTGGGAAAAGGCTAGGCAGATGACTACACTTAACAAAAATACTGGTGACCAAAATAATTACTATACCAGAATAAATGCAGAATGAATAACATTAACACAACATTAACCCTACAACCTAACATGTCAAATGAATGAAATAGTTTTAATTAAAATCGAATTAGCCCGAATTCCACTAAAATTAATGATTTTGAAGTATCTACATGATTAAAACCGATAGCTGTCCATTTACACTGTTTGTTTCGAACAAATATTATGTAGTTGTATGACATGGCATGTTAAATCATGCGTTGTCAGTTAGGGTTACACAGACTATCGCCGACACTGTTATGGCGTGGCAGTGGCCCAACTAGGAACTGTACGCGACACTACAAATAGTTTTACTATACGACGATAGCTTGTGAAGTGTAAGCATAGTGTTTATGCCCATTCACCAACACAAGTTCAAAAACCACTAGTACAACTTCTGGCACGTGGCTCAAATTGAAATTTGGTTTTTTGAAAATAATTTCTCATCAATAACGTCCACCTGCCAGTGTTCCTTCAAGTGCCAAACCATCCTTGTAGTTCTGCATTTTAATCTAGGGTCATAATAATGTCAGTTTTACTTTCTCCCAAGACAGTGCATGAGGAGGGAAATTCTTCCGATTGCTTGCAATTAGAAAAGCTAATGTTTTAACGACTTTTCTAGCCATCTTATATGTTGTTCAGTGAAAAGTTTGCCGCTCCAATAAAACAATGCATTTTGAATAACAAAAGAAAGCACAAATTGAAGGAACTAGTGTACAGTCAACAAAATAGATAAGTACCCATGGTCGTTAGATATAGTTGCAGTTTTTTTAGAAACTGTTGCACATCTTCAAATGAAATTGAACTAATTGAACCAATTGTTTATTTTTCTTTATTTAATTTTAATTTCAGTCAAAAACATCAATCGGTTTAAAAAAAAAAACAATTATATCGTTCGACCCAGGATACTTATCTATTTTGTTGACTGTACATAGATTGTAATTAAATCATTCCCGATTAAATTTGTCTCCAAAAGCGTCGACTCAAGATATGCATGTTAGCTCCATTATTCCGAAAAATCCCTAAACATAAGTTATAATATAATAAACTTTCCGATGTTGAACTAGCAAACTAAAAGTCATTAAAATTATCGTTTAACTTGTTTTCGTACTTAGATATTGCATCGCGGACCAACTATAAGGAGGGTTGACCCACTTTGTTATCGCGCGTATCTGCTAACAGAATCTATAGACGCAAAAAGTAACTATATAACTACGTAACTACGGTATATAATTAAGTTGAAGACTTGGAGTGCCAAGCTGTTTGTTTAATACAATTAGAAGGAAAGGAAACTCCTTTAATACGTTTAAAGGAATAAACGAAAACGTCTATGGAGCAGACTTTTAGAGCCTATTTATATCCTGTCCCAAAATGTCTAAAGAAAGAGGCTGCCCTCATAGAAAATGGTTACTTAGGTTACCTTAAGCCACCTGAAGTACTGGCGGGTAAGTTTGGATATGATGACCATACTTCACATTAGCTATTTCGTCGCTATCCCTACTTGGTCACATTCACTAATACGTCACCTTGTGCATCTGGTCAGTTTCTTAACTCGTTTCATGCTCTAAAGGGTGTAAACAGACTCTTAACGAAGCCGAAAGGCACTTTATCTCCCCGTCATTGCGATCATTTTTTGTTCGAGACCATACCTGGGAACCTTCTAGTTATGGAGATATTGGGGGTCAAAGTTCCAACCTTTTCAGAAGTTTTTTTTTTTAATACATGTTTTTAATGTATTTTCTTGACGACCCCCGTACTATTCAATCCATCCATCAGCACAATGTTTTGAAACATTGAGTCCTACCGTAAAACGTGATTTTGCACCCCAAAAAAAAGTCGTTTCCCATTTTTGCGTAAAGTAACGTAGTTTGATGAATGCTTGGTTAACGGCTTTGTGAAGAGTCTGTTTACACTCTGTATTTAGTTGTATATTCACTTTATAAATAAATAATTAAATTAAAATATAATGGTACGGAACCCTTCGTGCGCGAGTCCGACACGCACTTGGCCAGACTAGATAATCTTTACAGCGATATAAAAATGAAACTTTTTCTAATAGAAAAGTCACACGATTTTCTCTGACAGCGACTATTCTTTGAAAGTAGCAAAAAGCTGTAATTATATAAAACCATAGAATTCTTAGCTCCAGAACTCATTCTTTCTTGGGTACTACAGTTCCCTCGCCTAGGGAACTGTTTTAAAAGAAAGAAAGAAGTACAAATAAAGAGAATAATCTAAACATAGTTACAGGAGTAAAATCAGCTCGCACTGTTCTCAAAACTTATCCCCGCTTTAGGAATACTACATAATATAATATAGGTTTTTGTGCAGTACTGGGTTTAAGTTTTAGATGCAACGAGCGTCTGAGAAATGGTGGTCACATATTGTTGAAGCAGTAGCGAGTTGAAACCATACACTGCTGTGTTCAGAAAGTAAAGTGTTTTGGAGCTACAGTTCCTATGGGTTTTTCTGCGAATCTGTTGTCATGGTCTTGGGAAGCGAGTTTTTCAACAAAAATTGTAATTTTAATGAGGAAAGAAGATATTTTCAACTAAAAAATACAAACAACCGAATTGAGAACCTCCTCATTTTTGAAGAAAGTTGATTAAAAATACCAACAAAATACTACAATCTTGGTCAGATTTAGTCTCAAAGTCCCGGTTACGTAATTTTCAATTCTAGCATCAAAGCCTTACTTATTAAATTATTTTCTTTAGACCGACATTTCATTACCCGTTTTGCTAAAACCGCTCTCAAACTTCTAAAAATTTTCGAGCTTTTCACCTAAAAATCTTATTTTTATTTCATCTACGTTGCCCGCTAACGCAAAATAACGTATGAGCTTAGTATTTTCTTTCCAGAACTGGAACAAACTGGGAACAGAAAATCTAAGGAGATTGTACGCTGAAGTTGGTATTGACAAAACAAAAGTTATTGTTTTAAGTTTCCCAAGAGATGTGTCTGGCATTTGTTTTGGTTAGGACTAAGGGAGATTTTAAAAGTGCATAATTATGTATGAAGCTGTTATTTCAGCAAATCTTAGGCAGAACACCAGTCTCTTAGCGCTCCACTGTCGAGAGGGTTTATTCCAATCTGCCCCCACGGGTCTGTCACCAGTGGGGGCAGTTGCATCTGATTCAGTTGCGTATGCTTCTACCTCTATCACTACAATGGAGCAAGAAGGAGTCTTATAATTACTGCATCTTTGGATTGTAAAAACCTATTTATTTCATGGCATCTATCTTTTAGAAGCTATATGCTAATAAAATGAAGTAAACTAGTGAAACAACTTTACTTTATACTGGCTAACTTATCGTCATGAATCTGGACTCAGGTTTCATCTTGGTTCAAATCAACCCAGAGTTACTCTCAAAGTCTTAGAAATTTAAAGGTATCTTTCCATGTGGTAATACTATTAATACTCGTTTGTGCATTATAATACCTGAATAAAATATTATTATGTCTAGAATAACTAGGTTGTCTGACAATATTGACTTACGGAAAAATTAACAAGAACTTAGATCCTAGCCTTTTCCCAAGTATGTTAGGGATGGATAAGCATCGATGGCCCGACCTCGGTAAGCGTGGGTAATCTTGACGTATATTTATCCAAAAGAGATGTATTTTTAAATATAATCTCAACATTTGACTATAAAACTGTAGAAAGCTTTTCAGCGGCTTACTCAAAAAACAAAAATAAAAGAGCCAATCTGCCAGACCAGTACACTACTACATAATGGCAGCCTAGTTAAGTGCTCATAAAATAATCAACGTGAAACCGCTTGTTGCTGTAAAAAGCTGCTTTATTTCTTACTGTTTTTTTGCACTTTTCTATGATTTTTACCTCCATAAGCTCTCAGTGCCATGAAAGTATTAAGAACTGGGCCACATTTAATTGCACAATGATTCTTCTTCTTCAAATCAAGTAAATTTTATTTATAGATGACAGTGCATTCAAAGAAAACCTCTACCAAACTATCAAATCAGATTAATTGCATTCAATCAATCAACCATAGTATTTCATCGCTGGACCTACAGGACTCAAAGTTGAGCTCAACATGATTGATACAGTGCACCGATTGATTAATATTTTGAGCGGACTTACAGGTGGTTGTACCTCCCGGGTCTTTCCGTTTTTGTGCAGGATTTGTAAATGTATAACTATACAGGGAGTTCAAACTTTGGGTGAAAATCTGACGGGGTCTTAATAATTTTACGAGTGGCTATCGTATGGGGAAGAGAGCTTAATTTAATTTTCATGTTTTATTTTACTTAATTATTTATGTTACTTGTATGAAGCATTAAAGATTAAGCGATATATAAATGTGAGGACCGAACGCCACTAATACTGATGGCGTGGCGTGGCGAATGACAGGGCCCAACTGATTAAAAACAACCGTCAAAATCATCATCATCTGCCTAGCCTTTTTCCCAACTAAGTATGTTGGGGTTGCCTTCCAGTCTAACCGAACCCAGCTAAATACCAGTATTTAAAATGGACCGACTGCTATCTGACCCCTACAACCCAGTTAGTACTGGGTAATACGATACCCCTTGGTAAGACTGGTTTTCCGGCTTTCGGACGACTGTTGATTGAAAACAACCATTAACAAGAAACAAAACCCTAGTGGAAGCAATTATAAAATTTACATCTTTGAAACCCGATTACCTGATTTATGTTAGGCACACACCGAAATAAGGTTTCTTCCTTTTAAGTTTTATTCTAATCTGATAGTCACGACCTTTACACCTTGCTAGATCTTATCCTTAATTCCAAATAGTAAAAAACACTACCACCAATTACCAATTATTAAAACGTGAAGTATGATTTCCAGTCGTATAACAGGAATATAACGATGTAATCGTATTTGATAGCCGGGGGCGATCGCGCTTTGAACCCGCGGCCCGTTTGAAGTTACCGCGTGAGCGGTCAGAGGAAGCACACTCAATGTAAGCGGCAGTTACACCGTGCTGTAACTGCAGGGGTTGGCGAAACTGTGAAACGTAAGGCCGCTCAATGACGCAAGGCATTGGCGTGCGTGTCTGACCAATTGTAGGTATGAACATAATTATCATCATCATCAGCCTATAATGTTCCCACTGCTGGGACATAGGGCTCCTATCTATGAGAGGGAATGGAAATCTAAAAGGGCTATAATCCACCACGCGGGCCCAGTGCGGATTGGTAGATGTCACATGTCTTCGAATTTTTTGGTTCTAGGACATGCCGGTTTCCTCACGATGTTTTACTTCACAGTTTTTGAGAGCAGTGGTGCTGAAATAATTTACACAAAGTAATGCGCCTGCCTGGGTTCGAACCCACGAATTACTGTTTGTAAGGCGGTGTCGCTACCACTGGGCCACCGCTGCTCGATGGTATTAACATAAATGAAGCAAAAGGTTATGCCTTATGCTTTCGTTTGGATCTTAGCATGTGGTACTCAGTAGTTTCGGCCCACACCTATAGGGAAAAGGCTTGTGTCCTTTACTTGAAGTTGCAATTGGTCACAATATCTAATAACTTCAAGCTTCTGCTGGTACATGGTGTACTCTACACTGTAGATATAACAATACATGTTTACCATTTAGTTGCAAACAAAGAACTAACGACATTAGAAACGGAGGTGTGAAAATAATACCAGTGTCGGTGTAACAGGCGTCCACTTGAAGCTTTCTATTTTTACACTGTCAGTTTGAATGGGCCCCAAGGTGCATAGGTCTCGTGGTACTTTAACCACGTTTTTTTCTAATTAAAGCCTTGGGATTTCCGGGACGGTACTCAGATTTTTTGCGAGTCAAGAGATCGGACCGGCGGCTATCCGTTTACCTACCGATTTAAAGCTATCAATACGATTGGCTTTTTTACTTCAGGGACAGTTGGGTACATGATACGAAGAGCAATTGGAAAAATGTGGAGTTTTTTTTTATTTAACAAAACTGTTTTTTATGTTTTTTTTTTCACAAAAAAAGTTCTAAATCCAAATCTTATTATACTCAGTAACAATCGTTTTTAATCTGCGCCGTTTAATTCCAATATTTTGTCGTGATTATTATTAAAAACTTTTTATCTAAAGACTCCATTATATATATCTATCTCCATAGATTATCATTATCACTGAAAACGGAATATTTACTATATTTACTGTTTGTTTTGAGTACCCGATATTTCGGCGCATGCACCATTATCACGACATGATAATGTTATTGATCACGTCAGTTAAAAAATCTAATTGGATTGTAATTTCTATAAGACGACGTCTTTTGATTTGTTTAGTTGTTATAATCTTTCTAAGTTTTCAGCACTTAAACACTGCTAAATTACTAAATTTATTAAACGAGTAAAACATTTCTACCTAAATTAGATAGAATTAAGACTACACCGTTCTAAACATAATAACAAGCGACTCGTTGTATTGCACGAAAAGCTTTTTGTTTTTTTTTTTCGAATGGGAACTCCTCAAATGGCTTCTCCCGCTCTGGGCAGAGCGAAAGGGAGTGTCAGACTTGTACTGACTAAAACCCATCCATGTCCCTTCCTTGCCCTTTGTGTTCCAGGGCCGCGGTATCTCTTCCAAACAGTCCCACAGCCCTGTTGCACGAATAGTTTCAGTAACATTATGTGGATCACGTATTGATCGTGTTGCAGAACAGAGTTGCACAGCCACAGCCTACCTTACAGTTATTAAAGATTTAGTGGACAGGTGTGTTGCACTTGTGTGCATACCAATACCATGTACAGACGCCAGCAGGTCAAGCTATCCGAAATTGTCAGATATTCCCAACCAACCTTGAACCTAATGCTTTAGAGATAAAGTTGAAAATCTATTAAAGAAATTTGACAGATTGTAGTAGCTTGATGTGCTGGCGTCTGTACCATAGCTACTGTGAACGAGGTAATGGCCCATCAGTTAAGATACCTGCTTCTCGTATATAAGGTTGTGGCTTGTAAACTGGCTAGTGCTTGTATGTGGTATAAAGGTACCAGCGTAAGGTAGGACACCTTCAAACTAATGTGGCTGGCAGCAACTGGCATAGCAACTCGATTCGTAGATAGCCATTCAACTCGATTCTCGGCAAAATGAGAGTTGCTACATTCCTGGTCTAAATAACCGAATAACACTTGGCCCTATGATTAACAGGCATTAATGCACCTGCTCGCCCAATATTAGGTGGGACTCAAACGGAACTGAGAAATTGTGAGCATAGCCAACGGGGTATTCCTCAAAGAGCAACTATTTTTGAACGCAACCAACTAAGGCCAACTAAATTATTCCTCGAAGCGTAACCATTAGTTGCGGTCACAAATTCAAATTGTTCAAATGGTTGCGCTTCGAGGTATAATTAAGTTGCGCTTAAAAACAGTTGCGCTTTGAAAAATACCCCCTGCCAACCATTCGGGGATGAAAAAAATACTATATAAGGTCCCATTAAAATACATGGACAAATTTTAACATAGCATTCAGTAAGTCTAACCAAACATATTCAAGCAAAAAAAACACTGATTAAAGTGATTTTATTTTGACCTAAAATAATATTTTTTTTTGTGTATTTTCGTTAACTGATTTTTTTTCTTGTAAATTATCTAATGTGTTTTTCTTCTTTTTTTTACCATTGTCCTTATTTTGGTAGTCTGAATGATTTCTAAAATTTTGTCCATCTATTTTAATGGGGCCTTATATAAATTATGTTTATTGCAAGTCACCAAAAAAATCTTGAATATCTTTAGTTTGTAAGTACCTTTTTTGGCTTTATTTTATTGTATCATAGATAACCATTATTGGTGCATGTTGTGTTAGCCTGTAAGTAATTGTTGCACTTATAAACGTACTATTAAGCAAGTATAATTTTAAATATTTGGTGTAAACAATTGTTGGCTAACCTAAATAAATATATAAATATTAATAATAATATTGTTATGTTTAAATTACAATAGTAAGCTTACTGAACAAAGCGTATTCACGTCCTGATATGAAATCTCTTGTATCGTTGCTTAATTATTCTTATTCCTTCTGCTTTTTACATTTAAATTACATCCAGCCTCTCCGATCATATCCCAATAAAGTCGTAACGGAGAAACTTGAAAACTAATCGAATAATTACACGGGATCGATCATAAGAACAAAAGACGGACAAGGATAACTGCTCCAAACAAAGAGAAAATATTATTAATAACTTACACGCATATAAACCAAATTATCTTTGCTGTTAGCACATCAATCATTGACGCTAAATTGATCTTTATTATGTAAGTGTTACGGTTGTTGAAAGAATTACAGGAGTGAACGGATTATCTTTGGAGTTAATAATGAAAAGAATCTCGGGACTATTAGGGCGTGTACAGACACAACTGACTATTATAATTATTATGTGTCAATATATAATCATGTATTGTTTATTACACATTCCATAGAATCGTGTAAGTTTGTGTCGTATTTCTCTTCTAATTACATAATTTATTAAGGCTATGAGTCATGATCGAGAGGTCGCCGCTTTGACACTGGCCGATAAATCTTTTTTATCAGAGCATTGAACGAGCAAGACTTTGTAAGAAGGTTTAAACGATATTAATGATGTGCAAAACAGTTCTAAGTAATCCAAATTGATTGGATTCTGAACTAAGTCAGTTCTTAGAAATTTACTTCTATATTATTTAAGTTACAACTAAATTGATGCCTTGGCAAGGAGATAATATGGATAATTAATTAAATTACATAGACTTGGTATAAATAGCATAATACAAACTATGGAACTGACTTTGATGTGGTTTCCAACAACAGTTAGGCCTATTTCAGAGGAAAACCACCGCCGGTTGCGTGCGGTATTCGATATCCAAAGCGTTCGTATTATAGCGTTCACTGTTTAACGCGCCTGTTCAAACCCACGACCGGCGCCGTTCTCGCCTTGAAATAGGCCTTAGACAATGACCCATGCGCGTAAACAAAAATTAAATAACTTGCGTATAATAAAGAAGATATAAGTTGAAGAAACCGCGTTACAGTGGGTCACCAGGCAATTTGACCAACTCCACATGAGGTCAAAGAAACTACACGACTGTTTAAAAGAAAAGTGCTAAAGCCCACAGCTCCAGTTTACAAAGCAAGATAGCTTCTTTTATAGTTTATCTGGTAACATACATCACGACTGAATGAAATGCTTGAAAGAGACGTTTAAAACAGCTAAGTTTCCTTTTTAAAAGAGTGTGCATTTATAAAATGAAAGCACTATTTAGTACGAAGGAGAAATTTTTACACCAATCATATAAAATTCAATTTTCGAAACAGCTTCTGTCATAAAAATCGTTGAAATAGAAACAATAACAAAATGGAAAAGGTGGCCAGTATTTTACGAGAAAAATGATTGAAGACAAAGAACAGCCAGTGAATGAATGAGCAAAAGATTGAACTACATTAATTTAAATTTCAGGTATTCGTGATATGTGATCTAGAAGTAGAATAAAGCTATAAAAGAAATTGGTCACGATTGATGGATAACGACTGGTGGCAAGTCTCGTAAGAAAGAAAAATAGCAGCTAAGCATAATAAAAATCATGGCCGGCTTGACCCAGAATTAAAAACTAACAGACAGTATAGGACATCTACTAAATCGAATTAGGCCCGTGTGGTGGATGATGGACCACTTCCTCTAAGGAGACCGAAGTCCCAGCGGTATGGACCGATGCTTTTCTTTTCTTTTGTTCATCAAAAACATTTCTTACTAAAGCATTCAACAAAATATTTCCACCTACTAGCATTAATTTGGGAGTAATTAATGCTAATAGGTTGAAATATTGTTTTCCACTATGCTAATAACTGATCACATCTGAACGCGCTCTTACGTTGTATGTGTAGCGCTCAGCCCACACGTCTGATGCCGATAGAGAATAAATGGATGCACCTATTTTTGTTTAAGACGATCCTTCATTTTGATTAATAGTTTGTGCCGGTACCGTATTGTTGGACTATCTTGTTCTGATTTAGTCGTAATGTCGTTTAAAGTACGCCCTAATGTTTCTTCGTAATGTTTTTCAGAACGAGCTTTTAAAGGAGTTGTCATGATATTGAATTTATCGAGCTTGTTCGGGTGTCTTGTTTTGTGTGATCATATGTTAATGGTCTTCGAGATTCATTGAACGAGAACAACAAAAACAAAACAGACTTCAGCTTGAATTTTAATGTTCAAATCATAGATGTCAATAATACAGTACATACACTCACACAAATATAAAAGTACGAATGGGTCTAACACCTGAGATGACTTTACCCATGACCAGAAAGCGATCGATATTTACCTTTCGACAATATTTACCTTCACTGTGAAGTCACCAAAATCAACTTTCGCACCATTACACAACCTCCAAATTTGTAGAATAGTACTTAATGAATGCGACATAACATAATAGACAGTTATCATGAGTTCAAGTCAGACATTCTCCGTACAGTACATTTGGGCCCAGTCATCGGCATTCTTCGTAGACAGATCGCGAGCATTTAGCACATTCCGCCAACTGTTCTACTTAACCAATGTAAAAGAAACAAAATAGAATTTTGAATCAGCAATTCACGGTGCTCTAATGAGTTTCCAATGCAATTAGGAGGAAACATTTTAACAAGGTTCCGTTAAATATATGAGAAAAAGAAGTAATGGAACATTTGTACCGGATTTTTGGTAAAAAGCTTTCTAATGGTTGGTTTTTGAATTACTTTCACGTAAATTGTAATTTATTCGTACCTGCCAGGTAGATTTTCGGACAGATTGTTCGCTGTTTCTGAGTCCTACATGAGTCGTGGGGTGACTAAACTTTTAAACAAACATCCTCTTTGGAGAAAGCTAAAAATTGTCGATGGCCACGCGAAATGATGGATCTATGAGGCAACGGCGAGCATATTAAAAACATCAAATGGCGCCAAAAAATATTGGCATGCCAATAGCGGAAATCGTTTGTCAATCCGCAACAATGAAGATACAAGGCGGAAATGCTACAAAAATATGGTGCGCAGTTAAACGCTCCATATTTTTTGTCATAATTGACCTATACAGTTCTCATTACTGGTGAGCAGCTCTCGTCTCTATGAGAGGGAATGCCACCACGCGACCCATTATCAAATGGAGGGTATACAAGGTGTAACATAATAAACGCAAGACCTCTCATGTGGTGTTTCGGGCCATGAATCTGAACAATTTTTGTTTTACGAGTTCTTGATTCACAAAAAAAAAATGATTGTCTGTAAAGTCGGTTTAAGGACGATAGTTTTACGTGATAAAGTCATTAGGAAACATTGATGATAAATTGCATACTTTTATGAATTGAATTGATTTATTATCACTGAATTATCATTATTTTTTATAATACATAGATGCATCACAAGCCGAACGCTTAGGCCGATCATTCCGCGCTCTCGCTTGCACGCTCGGCTCAGGCGGAACGTGACACTTTTTCGTGCGTGCAGCCGGCGTTCATCGATTTATAAAATGTTATCTTGTCAAAAAAGAGTAATTTATATAGGAATTGACGCGATTAGCTGATTAACATGTATGGTAAAACAAAATAAAGTTATGAATTTCCAAAAGTCATACATCAAAAGCTGTTAATTTTTATGGTTGGGTCACCAAACGAAAGGTCTTGCGTTTATTCTGTTTCACCCTGTATTTCAAAGAAGAGATGTCAAATGCCTATGAAGTTGTGGTTCTAGAAAATGTCGGTGTCTTCACGAAGTTTTCCTTCACCGTTTTGACAGCAGTGTTGATGAAATAAAATCTTACAAAGTAATGCGACGTCGGCGTCGTCGGTTCAGTTACCAATAATCGTTGTCTTTTTGTTCTCTTATGGTCACTATCATCATTATCCGTTAACTTAGGATTACAAGCTGCTGATACCCCATTCATTATAGCCTTATTGTTTGTAACATTTAAGCATATCTTAAACGAATATTCGTGCTTCGTCCATCGGTCTAAGCTGACCTTATCTGATTCTTTAACAATAGACCCTTACTTCGTCTACACCATTTGTCACTAATGGCGTTGCGTAAAATTGTAAGAAAAAAAAACCTGTCGGATGGAATGTCCACTAAAGATTTTTGGGTTCTGTACCCAGAGGATGCCCACGGGACCCTATCATGTAGTTATCTTTTGAACAGTACCAGGTAGACACTTGAAATGTTCTCAAAGTAATATTACAGCCGCTTATACAAAATAATAAAATTAAAATAAATTCTTTTTTAAAAAACGTTGCTCCCACACTAGGAATTTCTCCTGTATCGTGGGTGCGTTTACAAACATTTAAACTCACATACACCAACAGCCAGACCCGGACCAACTACGTGTAGGCCATACAAATAATTGTTCCGTGCGGGAATCGAACCCGCGACACGGATATGTGTTATTTTTTTTATTTGCCCGATCTTAAAAATGATAACACGTACAAATTAAATGAATATTGGCAGGTGATACAGAACCCTTTTTTTTTCGGATGGGATATCTACAAATGACTTCTCCCGCTCTGGGCAGAGCGGAAGGGAGTGTCAGACTTGTACTGACTAAAACCCATCCATGTCCCTTCCTTGCCCTTTGTGTTCCAGAGCCGCGGTATCTCTTTCGAACAGTCCCGCAGCCCTGGCAGGGTACAGAACCCTTCGTGTGCGACTCCGACTTGCACTTGGCCGAGTTTTTTTTAAGTGTTTACATATTTAGAGGCGCTTTATATGGTATGCTAACATGATTCATTTTATTAGTAAAGCGACTAGTGTGACATGGTTGTGTTGGAAATTGTATTTATGTTCGCTTCCTTTTTTTTTGGTGTTAAATTTTGTAAAATGGACATGGTTTAGACGGGTAATTTTGTTTGTGGGAGATTTATTTGAAAATGTTCTATGTTGATAATGTTTGTTTGGTAGGCAATAAAGCTTTTATTTATAGTAATCTACAGCTATAACTAGAACGAGAAAATATTAAAAACTGGCCAAGTGCGAGTCGGACTCGCGGACGAAAGGTTCCGTACCATTATCTATACAACATTAGAAAAAACGGCAATAAACGCATGTGTATCGGGGCCCCCCTTAAATATTTATTTTATTTTATTAAAATAATTTAATTATTTATTTTTAAAGTGAATATACAACTAAATATTCTGTGAATATTTAAAGCATCCTCCTGTCGCCGTTATTAATATCGAGCAAAAAAAACGGCAAAAAATCACGTTTATTGTATGGGAGCCTCCTTAAATATTTACTATTTTATTCTGTATTTAGTATTTGTTGTTATAGCGGCAACAGAAATACATCATCTGTGATTTGAAATTTCAACTGTCAAGCTATCACGGTTCATGAGATACAGCCTGGTGACAGACGGACAGACAGACAGACAGACAGGCGGATGGACAGCGGAGTCTTAGTAATAGGGTCCCGTTTTACCCTTTGGGCACGGAACCCTAAAAATCGATATTATAATTCTTTTTTCTTACGTGTTAATAAGTCGTATCGAATTATTGAACTGTGCTGACGAATCAATTTAATTACGAATTCATTTTCACGAATACTCAGAAAACTTTTGAATTCCTATCAAATTCACAAGTCACGCTCCTTAGGAGCCTACACACACACTCCTTTTGTTCTTCCACATTCTCCTATGTGTGTGTGTGTGTGTGTATTGTTGTTGTGTGCGTTCTTTACTCATTTATAAGTGCGGTACGAAACGCAGTGACCCAGAAGTTGGCCGTTTAACATTGAATGGGCATTTCACGTCTCGTTAGAACAAAAGAATTACAAACGTTGGCCGCGTACTCACAAAACAATGCTAAATGATGCGAGTGGAATTAGTACGTATGCTTGCGGTTCATTTCTAAACTGGTTGGTCAGAGCTCTTGTAGGTCCATAACGAGTCGTTTCATCATCATCAGCCTATAATATTCCCACTGCTGGGACACAGGCCTTCTCTCTATGAGAGGGAATGGGCTATAATCCACCACGCAGGCAGATTGGTAGATGTCACATGTCTTCGAACTTTTGGTTCTAGGACATGCCGGTTTCCTCACGATGTTTTTCTTTACCGTTTTTGAGAGCACTGGTGATGAAATAAATTACACAAAGTAATGCGCCTGCCTGGGTTCGAACCCACGACTACCTACACCTACCAGCCTACCACTGGGCCACCGCTGCTCTCAACGAGTCGTTTACTTGGTGTTTATTTTGTAACGTTGCCTAAAATCATTCGAGGCTAAATAATAACAGCCGCTCGGGTCGATCTTCGGGCTAAGCCGCGCCTGCCTAGGTTGGTCTGTGGATGGACCTATTACATACCGAGATTTCTCCTGTATCGTGGGTGCGTTCACAAACATTTAAACTCACATACACAAACAGCCAGACCCGGAACAACTATCTGTAGGCCATACAAATATTTGTTCCGTGCGGGGATCGAACCCGCGACACGCAGCGCAGCAGTCAATCGCTCAGCCACTGCCAACCGTGTATTACCAAGGGGTATCGTATTAAGGTCAGATAAACAGTCGCCTTTGCTGGATTTTTAACTTTTGGCGCAGCGCTTAGATTTAAGAATCCAATGCTGCGATAATATTTAAGCATTTAGGTAAACCGGTATCGCTTATTGTGTGTCCAATGTTATTCTTACAATTACGACCTTACGTGCTTTTAAACTTAAAGAAGTCGTGTTAAAAACGATAATCTTGAATAAAATATGGATAAAGATCTATCGATGTAAATTCCATTGGTTACTTAGCGTATTGTTGGTCGCGCAGTATTCTTAATTAGAAGTCTTGTATCTGAACACGAGTGGGCGGGCTAGTGGCTCCACAAGGATGCGTTTTAGTTAAGGCTCGGTTGAATGATCTTTATCTCTTTACGTTTTATTTACAGTTTCTTTCTGGCTGCCTAATTGTTCGCAAGAGCTGCTTTTTAGTATGATCGAGTTCGAATCCCAGGTCTAGAAGAGAATCATTGGGTATTTCCATGAAAAATTTCTCAGTTGCAGCTCAGTCATGATTTTAGCCCGGTAGATGGCAATAGGCTCCTTTTACATGGGACTTAAACATGGTGCATGTATCTTAAGCAAGGGTGTATCTATATTTATCAGCATTGATGTAAAATTATTCTTAGAGCAAGACCCCCTTAACAGTATCTCTAGTGATTAAACAGTATTCGATAGAAAATTCTTTATTGTATTGCTCTAGTTTATAAGTTTAGCTTTAATTAAATATCTTAGTACAAATGATTCTTATTTTATTTTAGTTTTTGTTTGAGGTAACAAGTTTACTTGCTATAATTTAATTGGTTAGGTTGAACGTCTTTTGAGGTAAAGGCCTAATTTATTTGAATTTTCTTAGTTAATTAATTCCAACTATGTTATTTATTTCTCTAGCTAGATTGTACCTACTTGGTAGAATACAACGGGGTAAGTCAATAATTATAAATGAGTATGAGCTATATTATATATATATATATATATATATATATATATATATATAATAGTTATTATATTATAGTATTGGGACGAAATAGGAAAGATTTTGGGCCCGTAAATAGCATTAATCATTACAAATGATTTAGATAAACAATGAACACCATAATTCGCAGAAAGAAAATTATATAAAAAAATAAGATAAAACTAATGGATAGATCTTTTCAAGGGGAATATTTCATGTTATGACGTACCCCCCAATATATTCGTTGTTTGGAACTACAGAACACTAAATGTGAAATCAAATTACCAACATCATCTGATCTGAGGTTTCTTAACAGTCCCAAACTAACAGTACCTACCAAAGAAAACCGTCGGGCTAGCTGGCCCGTCAGCTCAGTTATCTACGAGATAGGATCGCTACGTGTCGATGGGAATGATACCGAGCTAAACAATTAGACGCCATTACTGCGATCGATTCGGTACAGTTTCGTTATAACGAACGCAGGTTGGTGTTACACCGAAGTGTAACATGGCGACCATTTTGTTTTACTGTAGAAAATATACAGGGTGACTGACGAATTCAAAGATGAGTTTCATTGCAAAAGTTTTTAAGTATGTTGGGTAGAATCATCCCTTTGAAGACTAAATCGCCAGTATGTATAACAATATCTCTGTGCAATAAAAAAAAATGGCGACAACTTAAATCGTTTGTAAATTATTCAAAGCACAAACTATTTATTTTTGGCAGTCATTTGATATAATATGTATCTATAAACACATTGACTTACTTGCACACACAAGGAAACTTAATTCTAGAGCAGATTAACAAGTCAAGTCAATTGACTTGATCGCAACGCTAATACGCTGTAAGAGCTATGCATTGATATTGGTTTCCAACTCAGTGGCGATGGCGGATAAAGCGCATTTAGAAAGTTGTACCTACTCAGTGCTTCCTTCTCAAACCTTTTACATTTTGTTATGCTATTTTCCTGATCCAGAGCTATTCTTCCTGGATGCGTACCGCGAGGGCTAGTCCGACGACGCATGGGAAAAGAGCACTTGGAAGGAATTGGAAGAGACCTTAGCCCAGCAGTTGGACAGTACAGGCTAACAAAAAAAATCCTTCTTCAACCTTACACAACGGTGTAATTGCATCCACCATCACCGTGGTAGAGGTTAAACAGTTCATAGTGCGATGGTATCTATAAGAGCCGGTATTTTTAGTGCCTTACCGTACCTCAAGTGACTGACTTACATACTTCAATAAATTCTCTCAGTGTTGTTATTATTGTAGCTCATTTGATGTTGAGAAACAGATTCGAGTGTTTTTGTATTACTTTGTGAAACTAGTAAGGCTTTTGAACGCAGTTTCGCCCGCGTGAAAGTCGGAAATTATTCCACAGGAATGCAGTACCGGGGTGAATAGAATCCTGCTCGTATGTCCTAACCAAAGTCAAGGTTAAAAAAGACAGATAGACTAACTTAAGGCTGTATCTTCTAAGAGTAGTCTGGTATGAAACAACAGCCTCATATAGTTTTAAAAGTGTTTGTGAAAACCTTTTTGCAAAATAAACATAATTTTATAATTTATAAGGATCATCATCATCAGCCTCTTAATGTTCCCACTGCTGGGACACAGGCCTCCTCTCTATGAGAGGGAATGGGCTATAATCCACCACGCGGGCCCAGTGCGGATTGGTAGATGTCACATGTCTTCGAATTTTTGGTTCTAGGACATGCCGGTTTCCTCACGATGTTTTCCTTCACCGTTTTTGAGAGCAGTGGTGATGAAATAAATTACGCAAAGTAATGCGCCTGCCTGGGTTCGAACCCACGACTTACTGTTCGCAAGTCGGGGTCGCTACCACTGGGCCACCGCTGCTCTCTATAAGGATAATTATGATTTTATCAAAATTCAACTAAAACAATGGTTGTGAATTTTGGAAAACCGGCACCAATTTAGGTTATAGCTTCATGTAGCCTTTAATAAACCCCAAATATAAATAAGTATCAAAAATTTCTGTTCCATCATTATTTTTCTTGCTCTTATCCCAATTCATTTGGGGTCGGCGCAGCATGTCTTCTTCTTCCATACTTCTCTATTACTCGTCATCTCATCAGACTTTACACAACGTTTCAAAAATTTCTGTTTCCCTTAGCAAATTGTACCTGCATTAAGTATTTTTAGAAATAAACAGTTCACAATTGAACCGCACGTACAATATGTGGCGATACGAATTCCCGCACGGCCGTACGCAAATACTGTCGGTAAATACCGAACAACATTAACGCAGCGGATAAAATTATTTTTGTTGAAATAAACCTCCCTGTATTTCGCAAAAACGACATAATACTACCTCTACTGACAGGCTCATCCAATAATCCACTTTATCGGCCATAAAATAGAGTTCAATATCGAATGGAGGTGAAAATTTATACTATAAGTATCATTCATGGAATCAATGTAGTAGAAAATATGACTTGGTTTCGGTATTAAAGGTTTAAGAAAATCTGATAAATGCCTTAGATCGGAGAATGGTTTTCTTTGAAGTTTCTTCGGGTAACTTCGGATAATCGCGTGGTATGATTCATTTTACGTAGTTCACGAAACACTTTGGCACTGTAAAGTCTTTCAAGACTGATGATTTTGAATGCTTGAGGTTTTAAGCTTGCAGTATTTTTCTGCTGTATCGGTCGAAAACGATGTTGTTATAGTTGTGCATTCAGAATATTAACTATCTATCAAATATTTCGCTGTTTTAATTAATTAATCAATATAATGTACCAACCCAAATTCATTATGATATATCACTGTTTGTGTTGCACTAAATATTGATATCATTTGCAATAATAACAACGGATTAGTTGTAGATACTAAATATTCACGACATTCGTGATTACAAATGATAACCAATATTTGGATTACAGATCATTGTGTTATATATTCTATTTACTTAGTAACACAGGTTACACGATATTACATCTAATGCAGCTACTAAAACAACGCATAAAATTAAATTTATTTAGCACACAAACAACTGCACAGGTTACTAATAAACCCTACTGACCATCAAAGTTCGTGGCATTACTCAAATTTTAAATAAACGCCAAATAGGGTGACAATCAAATCAAATTAGGCGAGACTGTCCGTGAGTGCGGGACGTGTAAATTGTGATGTAATTGCACCTATTACGGGGCCCGTTGTCCGGCATTTCATGGGAGTGGGGTTGCCCTGTAATTAGCGTGTCTGTCCATCTGTAATGTGCCAGTTGTTTGAAAAAAAAAAGTACATAATTTTTTAATGGAAGGCGTGTTTGAACTTTGACATGGCTGAGTGGTCTGTGTGTAGTGGACACGGGTATACTTTGTTTTTAAATAAAGTGTTAATGTTTTGTTAATCGGCTTTGGGTTGGCCCTCTCGAATCGGGTGAGTCTTGTGATATAATTAGACCCGTTGCAGATGTTGACATTGAGATGTAAAGGATTAAAAGGATGCCTCACTTCAGTGTTAAAATTAACATTAAAAAGTATCAATTAATTAAAAAGTATTTTTCTATTCATGAATTGTAGGCACTTACATATCTTGAATAAAGACAGGCAGGGATTCAAAGCTTAATAAACCATCAATTTAAATCTTACGTAAATTCAAATCAAGACTGTCATTCTTATGATCAGTGAAAATCTGCTCACCAAACAAGTTCTAAGAATCTATTTTTTATCTTTTTTTACAATTTTAAACTATCTAGTTCCTGACTGACTGACATGCGTTTAGAAATAAAAATGAAAATATTTTTAGTGTTAACTTAAAGGTATCCTCGACCCGGACTGCTATCACAAAAACATGACTAATGATTAAAATTACCTACATTTACATGACTGACCATCAGTCATCTTAAGCTTTTTACCGCTTAGGATTAGTCACTTGACGTTAGAACTTTTTGCCTCGACTTTTTTAGCATAATTATTATTTTAGACATCTTTGTTCAAGAAAAGCTTAATTCTATGAAGAACTCCGACTTTTTGTTAGTATTGTAGGTAGGTTTTGGTAATAAACGGTTAAGTATTAACTAGTTTATCATATTAAATGCCCACTGATGGGCCCAACTTACCGCAGTGTCTCAAGACGAAAGTCTATGACCAGTGTGTGTTATCAGTGATTACACACGGGACCGAAACGTGGTCGCTCACAATAGGCCTCATCAGACAGCTTAAAGCCACTGCAGAATTGCCAATCTTAAGTGGCAGTGGGCAGGGCACATTGCTCGCAGAGTGGATGGCCGATGGGGCCGTAAAGTTCAGGAGTGGCGACCGCGAACCGGAGGCGTTGCGTTGGAAGGCCTCCCACTAGGTGGACCGATGACCTGGTGAAGGTTGCGGGGATTCGCTGGATGCGAGTCGCACGGGACCGGTCAATGTGGCGACACTTGGGGGACGCCTATGTCCAGCAGTGGACGTCTTTCGGCTGACATGATGCGGATGATGATGATGACTGTTGGGTCTAAGATCTATGCTCCGTGAGAAAGAGCAGTTCTAGAAACCGCATTTCTCACTTTTGAAATCACGACCCACAATTGGTTAGTCACCTCATCACTGAACCACCATGTCATTATTATTATCAAAGGTTAGATAAGTTGATACCTATTGCAGGACAAAACACTCCATATTATCTTTTCGCTTTCCCTCTTAAAGCTGCATAATCTTGAGGACCAGTTCTTATTGAGCCAGTCCAGCCCACCCCACCATCTTCTACTTGACGCGATGTCATCTGCTATTATGAGGGACCCATTGGTTCATGAATTATCATCAGCTTAGCCTATCCCAACTTTCATTGGTCGACTTCCATTTTAACTGAATACAGATGAATACTTGTGTTTTATATGGGAGGACTGCTGATCTGACCTCCATATCCCAATAACTGGATCTGACCACCACTGATACTGATAGTCTGTGTCGTCCCACTACTGGGCAAAGATTTTTCATGACCTCAGCTTTTTTGATCAAGGCCTAACAAGAGACGGCAAGGGTGTGGTCCTCAAATCAAACGGAGGTTCCGCGTGTAGTTAGCACTCAGTGAGTGTATTCATATACTGAACAAACCATTTCTTTTGAACTTTTAATATTCAATAATCTAAAAAAGTTCAAAAGAAATGGTTTATAACGATTTATTAGATTTTAATACAAAAAAAAATCAAACTTCAGGATTTTTTTCTCGGTTAAGTAGTGCGCTAGGGTTTGAGTATATGAATACACTCACTGAGTGCTAACTACACGCGGTACCTCCGTTTGATTTGAGGACCCCACACCCTTGCCGTCTCCTTGTTAGAACACTGGTCGTAGGTTCTGACCACCACTTCTCGATTTAATGAAGCTTTAATGTATATGGACGGAGAGGTAGAGGAAGGCCAAAGAAAAGATGGATGGATTGTGTGAGGAATCATATGAAAGAGAAAGGATTAAATGATGCCATGACGTCTGATAGGGTAGAATGGAAGAAAAAAACGTGTTGCGCCGACCCCAAATAGAATGGGACATGGGCAGGGAAATGATAATGATACACGCTTTAATAAAGCGATCAAAATATTACTACAAAAATGACCCGCTCCACACTACCACGTGTTATCTCCATAAATCACAATTATTAACGCTATCATTACACAAAAATAACGATCATTATCTAAATCGCTGTGCAATTATCACGTTAGCGTGTCACAACTAATATATGTATGTTGAAACGCTGCATCTCATTAATAAAACCGCTGTGTAAATATTTCAATGGGATTTTATTGCTTTATTTTGATAGTGTTGCTGTTTTTCAGTGGATAGATAAAATATATCTAAACATTGTGTCCTACCGTAAAACGTGATTTTTCACCGCCAAAAAAAGGCGTTTCTCAGCAATATTTTTTGCGTAGAGTTACTTAGTTTGATGTAGAGAATGCTTGGTTGACGGTTTCGTAAAGGATCCATTTACACATAACATCACGCCTGTAATCGCCGTAGGGTTAGGCAGAGGTGTACCTAATTGTACACCCACATTTCGCCAGTTATGTTTAAGTCCCATGCAATAGGCGAGCCTATTGCCGTCAACCGGGCACAAATCCAGACTCCGTGGCAGCCACTGAGAAATTCCTGATGGAAAAACCCAAAAGCATTTTGCCCGTTCTGGGAATCGAACCCAGGACCTCATGCTCAGCAGTCGCGCTTGCGACCACGTTAGGTAAGTATTTTGCAAAAAAAATAAAATTAAAACCTAGGTAAATATTGTCTCGTTTCGAATAACAGTATAATAAAGTGGAAATATGCTAAAACTGAAAGCTAAAACTGATTTTGGTATTACGTTTGTATGGATAATTCATCGTATTTAACTTTTACCTTTCATTCGACGACATTTGTATCAACCAGGTAACATTAATTAATTCTTACCCTCAGCACATTATATTTGGAAGGAACCGAAACATGGCCTATAAAATCTATGGGCCCGGTTCGCGGCCATTTTCACCCGAAACACATCATTTAATTTGCTCCTAATTAACGTTGGCCCACCAACATTACGGACAACGCTAATGTGTGCATTGAACGAACCTTTAAATTTGCTGCCTGATATAATATAGATACGGCATCGCAAACAGATTCTAATTAACTATATTTTATGGCATAATAATCAGGATGTGGTTTTCTTCCCAAACACTATGAGGATTATGTAAGCTTGGTTTATTATTATCTTAGCTTGGAAAACATTCCGTGTTACATAATAACTCCTGTAAGACGTCGTCAGACATTCATCACATCTTCATATGAAGTCCACAGTGTATGGTAAAAACAAATTTACAAAAAAAAAAATAGGAAACAACAAAAAAAAAAACGAAATGTGTGCTGGGACACATAGTAGAAGTGAAACATCAACGGACAAGTGGAATGATTTTTTGATGATGATGATACCGTTCGCATGTGTTGTCGATCGTGGATGCGTTTTACCAGACATATCCATTGACCGCAAAGAAGCGTTACTTTGAGTTCTCTTTATTTAATAAATAAAAAAAAAACAATAAGTTAAATTTTTCGTGATTTTTTTGATTGTTATTTATTAAAAAGAATAGTCCCAATCGTTTCGAGTTCAATGCTCGAGTTTATGTCTTTCGGTTCCAGAACGACCTAAAAGTAACCGTGTATTGTTTACCCCCTCCACGTGGCCGTAACGCTTTTTCGTGACAGAAAAAATCCTAATGTCTATATAGAAGTTACACTTCAAAAATCCGTAGAAGAACATTGCCTATTCTCTTGACACAATCACAGTAAATCATTTTCCAGAAAATCAACTATAAAGTTCTCCTTATTATGACACGATTTCCAATTCATTAAGAAGCTCCAGGATCAAGCATTAGTGTCAGTGATTGGTGACAATTGTTATCCCACTACAATCTTTGACGTATCTGCCAAGAGTCTGTCTGCCAAGATATCACCTTTTGGCACGACATTGACCATTTCGATTAGCAGCTTGAACATAGTTAGAATGTTATATCCTATAAGTCTCTAAAAATATGAGTGTCATCGCTTCTTTAAATACGTACGAGTACCATGCAATATGGTCTTCTATTAAAGTTTTGTATCTGCTGCTGTTGTCTCCTTTATCATTTCTATAATTTCTTTTAACATCCTTTTGGCTTTTCGATGGCCTTTTAATTGTTTCGACTATTGTGACAGTTATAAGAAAGAAGACGATACTTCATATTCTCCTTGTCATGTTAACATGAGCCAGGTGACAAAATGGCACCTGCGGATTTTAAGATCTGGCTCCAAAATGCGTTTTTATCTTTATAGGACAGTTTGCTCATAATCTTCCTCATCATTTTCAATTTTACCTCAATTTTCGTAAAGAAACAGGCCATTTAGTGATCTACCTCATTGATAAGGCCAGGATTCTTTTATATTTATTACCTCATACAGACGCAAGCCCATCCCAGCACATGCCTCATCCAAGCATCGATCATGATCCCTGTATTAATAGCATTATTGAGCAGTGGAACACTATCGGACTAACCGAGTTAATTACAGCGCAGATTGATATGTCCTCATAGGCTGCTGTTTGCAGTGGTTGCCCGATAATACGACGTACATGCGAGTGGATATAGTGTGTGGGCTATATCCTTTGTAGGCAGAATATTGCCATTTTGCCGTCATAGAAAAATCGAGAATTAGTTGGTCTAGTGGTCGCAAGTGCGACTGCTGAGTAAAAGGTCCTAGGTTCGAAATGGATACCCCAGTTCGGGCATTGTGGGTTTTTCTATCAGTCTCTTAGTAACAGTTATGGAATCTGGAGTTTGATCCGGTTGATGGCAATAGGCTCATGCCCTACTTAATGGGACATAAACATATCTGACGAAATGTGTGCTTTTAGGTACATCCCTGCCTAACCGTTCGGAAATTACAGGCGTGATGTTATTTAAAAATCGAAACTAATGACCAGGATTCCATCAAGTCCAGGGCTGCAGGACAGTTCGAAAGAGATACCGTGGCCCTGAACACAAAGGGCAAGGAAGACACATGAATGGGTTTTAGTCAGTACGAGTCTGGTCTGACACTCCCTTCCGCTCTGCCCAGAGCGGGAGAATTCATTTGATGATTTCCCATCCGGAAAACATAGGATTCCATCAAGTGTTCCAAGTTTCCACTAGCATTTTTATGCAAATTTAGTCCTAATGTTGGTCTCCCAATATTCCATCACTTCTTTTTTCCACATTCTCCTGTCAATCAAGTGATTTCAGATTGTAAGCGCTTCTTAGTTACTGCAATAAGTTAGGATTAATTAACTATACCTAGCAAGTACTCAATCAAGTCTCACTTAATTAGGAATGTTTGAAGTGAGAAAAAAAAGTTTTAAGTCACTCGAAAAGTCACTGGAGAAAAGCTTTTTGCTGTAAAATCTAAGTAAAATTCAAACAAATTAATTAATCAGCCTTCAACAAGTAAAAATTAAAGTATAATAAAGATATTTTTACTCACAAAATAATATAAATTGGCTCCAAAGGTCGACGACAAAGGGTGACCTTGATTAGAGACGTATCAAATATCGATATATATTGATATTGTCTTTTTTATAGATATTAAATTACAGTCACTGAAAAGAGCAAGTATTGTGATAAAAATATGTTTATTTGATTACAATACAATATTGCGAGTATGGTTGTGGAAAAATGAGCAGATGTAATATTTTTAGTACTCAAGTTTATTGGTTATTTTTTATATTTGTTTTTTAGTCTCGTATTTTTATAAGTAAGTTATACGTAGTACAAATTAAGGCTCCTTACACTAATATTTTCAATATCAGGTACATTCACTTGGTTCATTCTCCGAATGCAATCAGACAGAAAATCCTAGTACTGAGTAGTCCTGATACATGATATAAGGTTTCACGGTTTTCAGGGCTGCGGTACTGTTCGAAAGAGATACCGCGACCCTGGAACACAAAGGGCAAGGAAGGAACATGGATGGGTTTTAGTTTAGTACAAGTCTGACGCTCCCTTCCGCTCTGCCCAGAGCGGGAGAAGTCATTTGATGACTTCACATACGAAAAAAAAAATGTTTCACGATTTATATATTACGGGATATCTTCCATGATTGTTATTATTTTTGAGTTCCCGATATAACAAAAAAATATTAAACATTTTCATTTTTCATTATTAATATCGTGAACTCAAAATAAATAACAATCACAGAAAATATCCCGACAATATAAGTATGATATAACGTTCTAGGAGTAATCGATATTTACTCATTCGGTTACATCACTATTCAGTTAAAGGTAGCACAAATTAGGGGAGGCCAAAACTCAGGTTAATCTTTTAATGCGAACCCAAATCATTCATTTTAGATCAAAGCCCTGTGCGATACGGACTGCATTAAAAAATACAAAACTCGTAATTATACCTCGCAGTAATTAAGAAAAGAAATATTTCTGCCTAACAAAAGCGCGCAATTTTACATTGAACAATAAAAATAATTCTGTCCAAGATTTTTGCACAATATGCTTAGAATTAGAGGAAAGTCGGGAACAATGTTATCTTAAGCAAAAAAGTTCAATTTGGGGAGAAAGGGCTGTGAAGGCGAGAAATGAAGCTCGTAATGAAGTTTATTATTTCCATTATTAAAGTTGAAAAGTACTGTAAAGCAAACGTGAAAATATACGTTTTTCACGCTGCACTTTATTTTTAGAGCTTTAAAAGTGGTGTTTAAGAAAAACAACATCGATCTTCTTATGTTAGAAAAAACTTGCGGGGATATTGCGTACCACTTACAATGGCAAGTTGAAAGTTCGTTTGCCAGTTGAACAGTACTCCTTACGAGTAGACGACATACACAAAAATATGAACCAATCGATAGTTCTTAAGTTCAAAATTCTTCGGATTGTGATTAAAAGTGTGATACGCAATTGGGGTATTGTATGAGTAGGACTTTCCTCTGATAGCTGTATAAATCTCATCTAACTTTGATTGTAACAATAATACATCCCGTACACACAATATACAATAGATATATTTCGCTAAACTCAAAGTACAGTTTCGACGATGTAATATCTAAAGTTGCGGGTCTTGGAACTTCTAACCTGCTTGGAACCGTAAAACTAAATACTACAAACTATACAACCACAGTTATTGATTTTGGTACAGGCAACAAATAGGTACAAAAGGTTGGCTATCAAACACTGGTAAACAAGCGAAAACGGACGCACACATAAGTATAGACAGCACATCAATCTACCACAGTCTATCAAACATCTTTAATAGATTGTCAACTTTATCGCTAAAACGTTAGGTTCAAGACTGGTTAGGAAAATTTGACAGTTTCGGGTAGCTTGATGTACTGGTGTCTGTACAAGCAAGTGAGTACCATTTGTATACGAAATGATGGTATTCACTGGCGAAACGTCATTGCACTGCGGGCAGCCATATTGCTATGAGCGGTTGTCAAGAATGGTGACGCGTGACAAGCATTGACGGATCGCTGACGTTTGTTTTTCTAAATCTAATTAAATCTTTCTCAATTTTGTACCAACACTATCTTTTAATGTTAAATTACGTTAGTGGTTCTTAACATCATGGGTGATTCTGATGAGGGTGGGCAAGAGCCTACACATCAATATTAAGTTCTTTCTGATCAGCTTAAGCCGATTCCAGGTGTTAATCACGTAAGGTCAGTTTAAACCAAAAGAGCAACCTACCAAATTATATTTGTGTAACTAGGGATAGATCATTCTTTCGTTGATCTATCCATGCTTACAACATTTTCAACAGTAATGCTCTTCCTTTTTAAATTCTTTTTCGTTTGGTCTCAACCCACCTTTATATCGCAGTCGATCTGTGTTCAGGTGTCAGAATCGTTCATCGTATGGACTGGACCTTTGGCACCTATCTTTTTTATGGCACAGTGTTGAGCGTGTGATCTCCTCGCTTAATAACATTGTTAATGTTTGATAGAACTTGATAGATCGAGCTCTTAGTTGCTAAGTGTCACTGGTACGATGATCATGAATTATGATTAGAAGGATGAAATGAAATTTAAAAACAAAATAAGCTTTTAATAAAATGAAAATAAGAAACATGGATGAGTTTTAGTCAGTACAGACTTGTACTGACTAAAACTCATCCATGACACTCCCGTCCGCTTTGCCCAGAGCGGGAGAAGTCATTTGATGATTTCCCATCCGAAAAAAAAAAGGACCTAGTAGGTCCAGTCTAGTCTAGATAAAAATGTATTGTCACTAGAACCAAAGGTGTGTTCAAAATTTCAGGTCAATCAGTTGGTTAGAACTGGTTTGAAATTCAGTTGCAAGATTTGACCAATACATACTACGAGTAGCTTATTATCTAACTAAGCAAGATAAATAAAAGCTTATAAAAAAAAAAAACCTTTGTGTTGGCATAGTGGAAATTCGAGTTTAATGGTATACTTATGATTGATAGAGGTAAAAAATTAAAAAATGGAGTGATTCTAATAAGGATGTAATGCTATGGATGATGCAAGAGATCGCGATTATCAAATTTGAAAATGTCAAGTCAAAAAGAAACATTCAGACCTCCAACCACCAACTCAGACCATTTAACCTCTTCTTCTTTTGGAAGTCAGTTATCTATACATCTATAAAGATAAATAAAATTGGAGTGTCTGTTTGTAATATTAAAATAACCGCTTTTTACTAAGTGCATATGGATGTATGACACGGTACATATACCAAAACAATTTTTTTTACAATTTTTGCCTGTCTGTCTGTTTGTTCCGGTTAATCGCTTAAACGGCTGGACCGATTTTGACGGGACTCACTGGCAGATAGCTGATGTAACAAGATGTAACTCAGGCTACTTCTATTTTAGAAAAAAAAATAGGATCTCACGAAAAAAAATTAAACCAATGATCGTAAACTCTACGAACTGAACAATAACTTTTTTTTCTACCACGCGGACGAAGTCGCGGGTAACAGCTAGTTTAATCTAAAACGATGAAAGATGGGTGGACATATTTACAAAACAAGTTATGGTAACACACAAACTGCAACATCTACATCTTGCCTAACCTGCAAACATTAAACAGGAATAACCAGTTAGTAGATAAGTTGGTAATCTTTCACAATTTATGCGTGATTGTAATCTAAGTCATCTTCCAGGAGCAAATTACTTCATGTTTATATTATACTGGCTGGTTCCTAGTTCATAATTATTATGTCAACGGCTTTTGTAATTAAAAAATAAACGGTGTTTAAAACTGTACTCATATGGAACTAGTGATTTTTGTAATTGGTTCGAACACGCAAACTGACAGTGGCAATTGTTTTTTGTTAGACTAGTAATTTTAACTGTACTAAGTATTATCAGGACGCGTACCGCGGGGTCTGGTTCGAGGAGGTATAGGAATTGGGGAGGCTTTTGCCCAGCAGTGGAACTGTACAGGCTGATAAAAAAATAAATAAAAAAATGTTAAAGTGAAATAAAAAATGGCTGTCTGTAAAGTCGCTATACGGACGATAATTTTACGTGATAACGTCATAAGAAAACATTGATGAATAATTCCATACTTTTATGAATTGAATTGAATTATTATCATTCAATTATCATTATTTTGCATAATACATAAAGTGTCACAAGCCGAACGCTTAAGCCGATCGTCCCTCTCTATCGCTTATTCCACGCTCTCGCTTGGACACTCGGCTCAGGCAGAACGTGACATTTTTTCGTGCGTGCAGCCGGCGTTCATCGATTTATAAGACGTTATCACGTCAAAAACGAATGTTAGCTTTACTTATGGTGAATTGAAAGTTCAAATCAGTAACGCTGTAAGTAAACAAGACACAACTGTCAAAATACAAAAAGCTAGCTCAATAATAAAGTAAGGTAAGATATCATAGTACACCTTTCAAGATTTGCTCGACAGTGCACGCAATCACAACAAGAAAACCGCATTACACTTTTATAAAAATGACGCTATCACCGCGCCCGTCCCTCCGACAAGGTGTTGGGGTACAAATAATTTATCGTCTTCAAGCCACAGACAACATAAGCCGAGAGAAAAATAAGCAAACTACCCACTTAAAAAGACGTAACATTTCTTACGGAGCGGGCGGTAACGAAAGCGAACCTTGTGTCAACGGTCCAAATTCAAAAATCAACCCACTCCCTGCGACCATCGGTCTTTTTTACCCTGCAGAATCATAGTTTTCTACAAAGGGGTATAAATTTCGAGTTGAAGCGGGGGAGTCGAGTCGACCTTATTTAATTTCATAATAAATTGCAATAATTGCATTAGCGAAGCGGGGAGGAATAAATCAAGTGATACGGAAGATTTTCCTTGAAGAACACTTCTGTCGAATTATGAAATTTGTTGTGGTTAATGTTTCAAAAAGCTCTTGAAATAAATAATGAAAAATGCTTTTTTTGCTTATGAAAGAAGGGTTTTTAAATTGAAATTTATGAAACCAGCTTGGTAAGTTAAATGGTGATTTCATTTAAATAGATACTTCGAGGTTTGAATGTGTAAACTTTTCGATAATAATATCTAGGAAGCACCGATCACGCGCCGTGCACCTGGATCGAGTATTTTCTGAGCTTAATTTGGAAAAAAATACGCATTTCGTGCCAAGTAAAGGTTAGTGAAAAGTTTACCTCTACAAAAGCCTTTGAATGCACAAAAATAACAACAAGGCAACTAGACTTGCATACAAATTCACTTAAGACATTTTCTCGAAGCAGTACTAATAAAATTAACATAAAATTCCGCAGCAGACTTCTAACCCTGTAATTACATCCATATATCTCTCCACGACGAATAACAGACTAGCATTGTTCAACCCCCCGAGAGTGTATTATCGGCCCAAAGTACCCCTGGACTTATGAAGATTCGATTAAGCCAGCGTTAGATTAAACCAACCCTGATTACGAGTGAACATGGAAAAACAATTACGGAGAATACTAAAACAATGACATACTATAAAGTTCGTCTTTGTTTTCTGTATCTTAACATTCGCTGCGGTGGGCGGGTCTGTAAGACCAGGGGTAGCTCCGGTGCCTCGGTGCAAATATGCACGGCATTTTGAGGGTTGAACGTTTAAGCCGTTACAGCAGAATTTATAGTTTTTAGATAAAGTGTAATGGAGAATAACTTAGTTTAAATGCTGAAAAGTTTTTCTGCGATTGTATGGAGTTATGGGTATACTTATTTTTTATTACGGTTCTCTAGGTCTATGTGGAGCAGTTTTAAGATTTGGCATAGCAAAATTCCAAAAAGTAAAATAAATAACTTGCTATCTAACTTTGTAGAAAATATCTACTTTCTAGTCAACCCTTTCAAAATAAGATCAGTTCGCTTAGTTACTTACTTGTAAGCACATATTGCACTTTGGGGATTTCTATATAGAATTGTACGCGTATTAATTACCGATTGGTCGTTCTGAACATGAAATAAACTCGTAATAAGTCACCTCAAGGCAAAATACAAATGAAATATTAAAACAGTAAAATATCTCCCGAACATGTTTAACAACGCATATAGACAATGAAATATACTACACATAAAACAAAAAAAAACCAATCAACATACTTCTATTAAAAAGTAAAACACAATAAAAATGTCTATAATTAACAAATGATGCTATGAATCACTTGAAAATGACGTTATATATGGAGTAGATATTAAAAAAAAACTCCGGGATTTTAATGAGTACGGAGTTAACGACAATAGTTGTTAAATTAAAATACATAAAATGTATTGACTCTGGAGTATGCACTCTTTTGTTAAGTGAAAGCTTTGTCCAGACACTGAAAGTCAATGTAAATATAGTAAATGAGCAAATGTTTACCAATTTTTAATATAAGCCTATGTTTTGTAACGAGATTGAAAAATGTTCTGATAAAAATTAATTAAAATTTCATGTTTTTTATTAAAAATGCTTAAGTATTTATTCATATTTTGATCAATCTTGCTGGTTTACATTATTTTTTACTAGCTTATATTTAAATAATATCTACTAGATTATTTTGCTAAATATATAAAACCATCAAATGAATGGTGTTCGAACAAGTCGTAATGAGAAAAAATATAATTATATTATGTATGAGTTACATAGAAATATCTAAGAATAATGAAGTTTCCTGAACTAAACGTTTCTAAAAGTCTTTATTTTATAGATCGTAACATTTACAAACAAAAAGTGAAACATTGACCGGCGCGCGTTAATTTATGAGTTATGAATATTAGCTTTCGACAAGTAAACATTCCAGTTGACAAGCCCGTTTGGCTTGCCCCATGTAGATCCAAACTTTTTACTTTGTTTCAAATTAAGTAAACACAGCAACATTTTTTTTGTAAAGTCTAACTGGGTTGTACAGGTCAGATAGGTATCTACCTATCTGACTACCTATCTAGGTAGTCGCTCCTTGTAAAATACTGGTATTCAGCTACATCCGGTCAGATTGGAATCCAACACCAACATAGAAAAAGGCTAGGAACATTTAAGATGTTTTTTTTTTAATTTGTACTGAAAAAAGGAAATCGATCGATTAAAAAAAAAAACCGCCGAATATATTTTACTCTTCTACTAAAATGATTGCGTACTTTCATACTCTCATAATTATTGAGACAGGGAGTCGATAGGAATAGTCGATCAGAGGGCATACAAGTGGTTCTTTTATAGCGTTACGTATTTCTACGGCGACTTTCAACAGGATTGACCTTTGGTTTTCGGTAGCTTATGTTAATCTTTTCGGTAGCGTTTGGCATTTTCGTCTGTTACATCATCTATATCGCTGATAGAATGTCTTTGTTCTCAGCCCTAAGCGAATAGACGCCGTGCTCCTATACGCATACAAATTATTAATAAAAAACAGAATCCGGTTCGAAGGACATAACACTGCAAATGACGTTCCCTCATCGTCAGTGCAAGTTAATTTGTCACGTACTTCCTTGTACAATGTAAGTTAAACGAGCACATATGTAGTATAAAGCGAGTTGTCACAACTCTTGCAACCTCTAGACTTCGACAAGTTCACTACTATCACTTTCCGCTACGACTGTCCTCAGTATTGGCGTACGCTTTTCAGCTGATTATGATTTTCGCATTTCATAATCGTTTTCAATTCAAGAAATCCACTTTGTCTTAGCTAAGCCCTTTTTATGGTTCCGTACCCAAAGGGTAAAAACGGGACCCTATTACTAAGACTTCGCTGTCTGTCCGTCCGTGTGTCTGTCACCATCTGTTGCTGCTATAACAACAAATAATAAAAATATAAATCATTTAATATTTAAAGTGGGCTCCTATACAAGAAACGTGTTTTTTTTCGGTTTATGGTACGGAACCCTACGTGCACGAGTCCGACTCGCACTTGGCCAGTTTTTTTTGGATGGGAAATCATCAAATGACTTCTCCCGCTCTGGGCAGAGCGGAAGGGAGTGTCAGACTTGTACTTATTAAAACCCATCCATGCTCATGCCTCGAGTGTATTTTTATAACTAAGTAAAACATGCATAACAGAACTCAGGTAAAAAATACGCGAATCCTCCTCAATCGTAAAGCAAAATCCGGCTCACATCTGA
This sequence comes from Lycophotia porphyrea, assembly GCA_950005105.1. Taxonomy (NCBI): domain Eukaryota; kingdom Metazoa; phylum Arthropoda; class Insecta; order Lepidoptera; family Noctuidae; genus Lycophotia; species Lycophotia porphyrea. The sequence continues at coordinate 4,299,735 of OX465392.1, forward strand.
CTTTGCCTCGACGTCAGTGCAAGTGAATTGTCACGTGCTTCTTAGTACATTGCACTAAACAAAATGTTAGTTAAACGAGCAAATACTACACAGCCTATAAAGCGAGTTCAATAACTGGCCGCCCGTTACACCGTCGTGAATAGCCGGGCATCGTGCATCAACTGAATACTGCTGCGCATACTAATCCGCCTTCAAACTGTGTTACAATGACTGTGGGGTTTGCTGGAAGAGGCAGCTTCAGACGAAGCTTCATCTTACTTGTATGTAGTGTAATGTTTGTTGTATAGCTTGATGATTATCACAGAGAAAAGTAGTGTTTTCATGAAAAAGGAAAATAATCAAATAGATAGGATCATTGTATTGTGTATTTGAGCTATTTATTCTATTTCAATTAAAAGTCATTAAATTAGGCTGAGAATAAATAGCTTTTAAACCTCCAAAATACATAAGATTTCCATAAACGTACACTTTTCGTAATTTTTTAGTGTTTTGTCTGGTTTGAAGAAATGTGGAACAAATTTCTTAGGAACAAACGGAGGAATTGTTCTTGAAACGAAGTAATAGAATGTAAATAATTTTCATAAAATTAGCTTCATCATCAATTAGAGTTAAAAAAGAAACCTACAATGAAAGTAACTGATTTTCTTACAACTAAGTTTTAACGGTTTGTTCGCTTTAGGACAGATTCGCTTTATGGCAGATACCACATCCAGTCCTCAACAATCAATGCCATGTATAAAAAGATCGTATGTTCAAACCATTGTTCTTGTAACTTGATAATCGATTTATCGGAAAATATCTCCGTCAGTGGGCGTCCACATTCGATACCTATTGAACTATCGATACTAACTCAGCGGGTCCCTTTGATTCCTAAGAAATCGAAATTGTAAATGTTTATGTGTAAATGCGATCGTTCACTGTTTGGGAAAGAAAGTTCTGGCATTGTTTGGCTTTATAGATTGTTTTTTTTTTAACGGGTTTTAATGTCGATGTAGTCCGTAAATAATGTGAGAGTTATTATGGCTATTTACAATAAAAAATAAGGGTTATTATTTGAAACTAGCAACCCGCCAATGTATTAGTCAGTGGTGCATTTAATGAAATTTAAAAACATCGCGATTTACGAGTTAATTATTGATGTACAATCATATACCTTCCGGAATAAATGTACTAAATGATGCTGAAAACCACGCCAAAATTAATAGCGGACTATAGATAGATGAACAACGCGGTCACAGATACATGCACGAAAAAGACTGTATCATATTATTATCAATACATACATATAATTACAGGAGCTCGTGGCAAAATAATATCAGCCGCGCGGGTCGATCTTTAGATTAAGCCGTGCTTGCCTAGGTAGGTCTGTGGATGGGTGACCACCCATTATATACCGAGTTCCCTCCGTGCCTCGGAAAGCACGTTAAGCCGTAGTCCCGGCTGTCATTTGCACATCTTTGACAGTCGTTACAGGTAGTCAGTGGCCCAAAAAGTTTGACAACCAGTCTTACCAAGAGGTATCGTATTACCCAGTATTAACAGGGTTGTGTAGGTCAGATAAGCAGTCGCTCCATGTAAAATACTAGTATTTAGTTGCATCCGGTTAGACTGGAAGCCGACCCCAACATAGTTGGGAAAAAGCTAGGCAGATGATGATGATACATAATTATAATTACAGATATAAAAGATGATTAGTTAACGCCGTAACACGCACATGTCATCATTCAGATTTAAAAAATTCAAAATCCATTAAAATCTAAGTTCAATCTTTTCATTTAAAATAATCCAAAGAGATTTTAATTACAACTCGCAAACAAGTTTTCTCTCATTTTCTTCTGTTTCATTAATTAATCTTTTGTTATAATGTTTTTATTATTAGTTTGAGCTATCAGTCAATAATTTAACATTTCGCCCAAAAACTTAGCTAAGTAAGTGTAGTTTTAAGTTAAGTTATTAATAGACGGAATCGGCCAAGCGTTAAATTATGGGGTACGACGTATACAAATATACCTACTCGTACACATTTGAATTATAAGTTTTAGGAGACTTCATCATTCAGGTTAGACTGTGAAATGAAGTTACATACTTCTTCTATTTGTGGCACCAGCCCGCCATACTATTCCCAAACTTCTGCAACTCCTGAAAGCCAGAATCAACATTGGCGACCACCAGAAAAGCACCGAGACATTGAAGGTTGACGAAGTCCCTGAGAAACAATTTAACTGTCTTGGATCCCACGACGAAATTAATCATAAAAGATCGAAGGAATAGGAAAAACATAATTTCCTCCTAACTATCTCCTTTTACTATCAAAAACTTTGACAGTCGTTACAGATAGTCAGTGACTCGAAATTTTGACAACCAGTCTTACCAAGGTAATATATATCATATTACCTAGTACTAACTGGGTCGTGGAGGTCAGATAGGCAGTCGCTCCATGTAATTTACCGTTATTCAACAGCATCCATCCGGTTAGACTGGATGCAGACCCCAACAAAGTTGGGAATAGGCTAAGCAGGTGATGAGCTTACGGTAATCTGTAATCACTATGTCACCATGCTCAGTTATGTTTTTTTTTTTTTTTATTGTTCACAAAAACATACATATCTTTAATTCTTACACAATTTGCTCGCCAAACTTTTAAGTTTGATGGCGCTTTTAAGTTTGATGTCGTCAACCAATGGGAATTTTATTGCCCTTATCTCCTAACTTACACCACACAGCTTTCCTCAAACTACAGTCATCCCAAAACAAAATTAGCACACACTTGAGGGGTTGCCTAAGAAACTGCCTTTAACTCAATGTTTACGCAAGCAAGAGTTTCTTATACTTTGCATCAACAACCCTTTATTAAACATTTATATTCACGCCTCTGTTAAAGGGTGAAGGGTAGGTGCCCCTCTGTCTGCTGGAGTACGTTAATGAATTTAGATGATTCAAGTGCTGAAATGACTTCAATTGTAGCTTTGTTGGAGTTTGCTGTCTTCAAGTAAAAAAAAACTTCAGAGAGAAATGCAGACGGCAGCCAAATGATGGAACCTCTAAACATCTTTGTTAATAAGTTTGTGTAGCAAATAAAACAAGAAGATCTGTCGTTTAGATAGCATCCCGTAATTACGACAATTTGACTTAAAAAATGATGATTCAATAAAATTTCGAATTGGCGAAGGTATGAAGTCAATCAACCTGCCACATGGGCTTTCTTTTAACATATTTTGTACATTGTAAAAGCTGCAGAATATCAAAATGACCTCGAGTAAGATGATAGGAACGTGCATGTGTCAAATAACAATTGCCTATCCTATTTGGAAGATATGGAGTTTTATACTTGCACTTATTTGGAGTACAATGAAGCCATCATGATTTTGTGGTTATGCAAATATGCCCACGGTGACAGCCAAAACAGTACCATTTTTTAGCATATTTCTTGCTTTACTTTTTTCCGACTGCCTCGTTGGTCTATTGGCCGCAAATGTTTTTGCTAGCTTGATGCACTGGGCTCTATTTCCAGGTAGGGCATGATGTTGTTGGGCTTTTCCATCAGGAATTTCTCAGTAGCAGCCACGGAATCTGTATTTGCGCCCGGTTGATAGCAATAAGTACATGGGACTTAAACATAACGCGAAAAGTAAGTTTACTATTTGGTACGGCTCTGAAGCCTTCCTGGGAGTACAGGCGTGAAATGTTCAAAAGTCCTGGTGTCTACACAAAAAAACAATTCAACATCATACTGCATTCACTTACTCATCAATGATTCCTATCATCGCCAAACACCATGTAATACTCATTTCATGTGGTATAAATCCGTTTAGTATTACAGTCAAGTCTTTTCCAAGAACATTTGCAACGTAAACGAGATACAGTCGTATGTCTCGACCATTCAATGCAAATTCGCGATGACACATTGAGACATCGAGACATTCAATATCTTGATCATCGAGATTTCATAAACAACTTAATTTTACGGTTGAGTGACTGAATTCGGTTGACATGTTTTTTCGACGGTGGGAATATAAAATTGTATGACGTTATACTTTGGAATACCGTTGAGGCTTTTGCTTATTTGTTTTTACCAGTTCCTATTTTATATGTAGGTTTAGATATATTTGGAACTCTTGATATTATTGATTTCGTCACTGTCTTGGTGGATTTGAAACAAAAAAATTATGTGCCAACTTCTTACTCTGCAGCGATTGTCTCTACGCAAGGATAAGCGATCCTATGGATGATATTCATGAGTTTCTGGGTTCGATTCAGGGAAGAGTGTTATTCGATTTTTGACAAGATTATTTTAGTTCTTCAGAAAGGCTTGCGTGTATGACCAGATATACATCGCCGTGGATGAGGCAAAAGGAGTACGTAAGGATCGTAGCAGGTGACTGCAGGACTGTTGGCTGCGGGACTGCTGGCTGCGGGACTGTTCGAAAGAGATACCGCGGCCCTGGAATACAAAGGGAGGCAAAGAAGGAACATGGATGGGTTTCAGTCAGTACAAGTCTGACACTCCCTTCCGCTCCGCCCAGAGCAGGAGGGGTCATTTGATGATTTCAAATCCTAAAAAAAGATATTATATATTTTTTTAAATATTAATGAAATATTATATATATTTATGTATGTGCTGCTTGACGTCCAGATTTGTGCCTGATTGACATTGCCCCACCCCATTACATGGATTCTAATCAGAACTGTAGGGGTATCTGTCTGACTCTTCGAGGCTTACAGGCGTAGGGCTGCGGGACTGTTCGAAAGAGATAGCGCGGCCCTGAAACACAAAGGGCAAGGAAGGAACATGGATGGGTTTTAGTCAGTACAAGTCTGACACTCCCTTCCGCTCTGCCCAAAGCGGGAGAAGTCATTTGATGATTTTTTTTCTTTTCCATATGTCCATAACGTCACGGCTGCAAAGCCGTGACGTGGTTTGTTTAGGTCATGATATCACTACAGATATGTGACAGCATCTAATCCTCCATTCTGATCAAACTAAACAACCAGTAGCTAAAACATAACATACGATATGTTTGATAGGTTTTAGTGACAAGATTATGTCATTAAAATAATAAACATAGCAATGAATGGCCGATACAAATGATGCAGCAGACTCTGTGGACAAACAAACCAACCGTGAGCGCGATAATATCCATTACAAGCCTTCACTGTTGACGAATGATCATATTAGAACCGACCAGTATACACATATGAATCAACACAATACGAGAATCAATGGTAAAAACTTTATGTCAAGGGGATAAGATAGAAATTCTCGTGGTAAATTCGTTAGTGAAGAAGATTCACAACATGAATCAATACAACACAATGATCAATAGTAAAATCTTTGTCTCTATTAAATAAGGTTGAAATTTGCTTGGTAAATTAGTTAGTGAAGACGATACAAAGTTTGTCTTCGTGAATGATCAAAATGAACTATGAAGTTGTAAAATGGTACCGGGTAGAGATGTATAACAATGTATGTGAGATAACGTATAACATGCGTTTACGTGGGATGCACACGATCGGATAATAAGTTTTTTGTTTGCATGTCACAGTCGATAATCGGAATCGGATGAATTGTGAGTTGTCATGATGGTTTGTGGGTTTTTGTGAGCATCGATTTAGTTTTGTATAAATATTTCAAGTTATCTGAATCTCTGTTGGATATTCTATTTTTAACATCATGCTGACGAATTAGAAAAAAAATGACAATCGGAATCACCAACTGCTGGGTTTAGGGCTCCCCTTTTTCTGCCACACTTCCAGGTTCTGTGCGTCCCTTATCAAAGTGTTTCTCGTGACTTTGACGATATCGACGACCCAAAGAGCTTTAGGACATGTTCTACTAAAATTATAATTTCTTTCTATTAATAATTTCTACTAAAATTCTACGAGTGTGCTATTTTTCATTTTATGAAAAAAAAAAACTTTTATGAACTCCGATTTGAGCTGTCAAATCGGAGTAAAACATAAAAATTGATCAAAATCTCGGAAATAAAAAAATCCAAAGCCACCAATGTATACTGAGAAGTAATAAAACCTACATCCGAACTTTACGACTGATCTAATATCCTGAGTGAACAAGACAGTTGATAAAAGTCCCGATAGCCAGAACTAACTACGGCATTGTCTATCCGACGTTTCATCGGACGTGGGTGTCCGGTATCGGATTTTATTTTACGTTTGTTTGTTATGTAGCTCCAATAGTTGCTTTTTTTCCCACCATTTTAGCAAAAATATTCAATGGAATCTACTATGTGTTTACGAGCATGTGACACCGTTCGAAATATTTATAGATTCCTGCAAAAACCTTCAAACACTTATTTTGTTTTGTTTATAAATAAATACACAACTGGCTGTCTGCCTCGTTGGTCAATCATGAGGTCCTGAGTTCGATTCCCAGATCGGGCAAAGTGCTATTGGGTTTTTTCCATCTGGAATTTCTCAGTAGCAGCCACGGAGTCTGGATTTGTGCCCGGTTGATGGCAATAGGCCCGCCCCCTATTACATGGGACTTCAACATAACTGGCGAAATATGGGTGTACTATTAGGTACACCACTGCCTAACACGGTAATTACAGGCGTGATGTTATGTTATGTTATAAATATCCAAGGCACCGACGGCACGGTTGGCGTAGTGGTTGAAGCGATTGACTGCTGCGCTGCGTGTTGCGGGTTCGATCCCCGCACGGAACAAGTATTTGTATGGCCTACAGATAGTTGTTCCGGGTCTGGCTGTTTGTGTATGTGACTTTAAAAGTTTGTGAACGCACCCACGATACAGCAGAAATTCCTAGTGTGGGGCAAAGATTTAAAAAAAAAAAGTTTATTTTCCCCTACTTAGAACTAGAAACCTGATCTTTGAATTGACAGATTGAACCTTATAGCAGTTACATAAGAAAGAAGCTTTTAAAAAGAACCGTCTTTCAAACGAAAATATGATCATCATCATCTTCCTGCCCTTACTCCACCCCCATACTTATTACTTTGAGGTTTCCTCTAGCTAAGCGTGGTTCCCCTTAGGCTACGTCATATTTTCATATCAGGTGAGCTGCGGCCAAACACAAGCCTATTTAGCAAAAAAAAAAAACAGGTTTTTGTAGTGACGTAACGTTCGATGAACGCCGGCTGCACACACGAGAAAGTGTCACGTTTTTGCCTGAGCAGGGTGTGCAAGCGAGAGCGCGGAACAAGCGATAGAGAGGCACAATCGGCCTAAGCGTTCGGCTTTTGACGCATCTATGTATAATACAAAATAATGATAATTCAGTGATAATAACTCAATTCAATTCATAAAAGTATGCAATTTTTCACCTATGTTTTCTTATGACGTTATCACGTAAAATTATCGTCCGTAAACCGACTTTACAGACAACCATTTTTTTTCTCTTTAAATACATAATTCTCTGCTTTCAAATCATTTACTCCTCCAATCAAAAACATAATAATATCTCGAGAGATTTCGATTCAAATTCCCTACAAGAATATGGTGAGTTTAAAAAAAAGTCTGTTAGTAGAAACTGACCACTATACTGTGTGTCGGACATATTGTGGGACACGGGTGTCCGGTGTCAAACTCTTCTTTTTGTTTGTACCGTACCCTCAATGTCTTGTTTTGTTCCAATCCAAACTATTGTTGATACACAATGAGAGAAATGTAACACAGACTGTTAAGAATTTGAGATGGTACTGACCAAAACGGTACAGCTACATAGTATAGTTGTATATTATGGATCAGTTGCATGTGTTTGGTCATTTTGTTTTTACTACAGAGTTTCCACTACCAGTTTCGCGAATGTTTACCAACAAAACCTTATCAATTTCATTCAAACGAAAAAATATCCTTGCAGGACTGTTAGTATGTTTTTTTTTATTATTTCTAGAAGTTTTAGGAAAGACCTCGAAACAGAAGAAAAATACATCTTCTTCTTTTTTATAGTGTGGTTTGTATCCACAGTGCCAGGGTTTTTATGCCGCCCATGGGCCTCTGACTTGACTTACACGCCATCGAAAAATATCTCTCAGGCATGCTGATTTGGCTTCCTCACGATGTTTTCCTACACCGAAGCATGTGACAATTATACATACAATACGCACATGAATACGAAAAATCAGAGATGCGTGTGTTGGGGTCGAACTAGAGACCCTGTGCACCCCTTGGGCCTCGTTATACCACTCGGCTATCACTGCTAAAGACTAAACAGTAGAAACTAAAATAATTGTGTCACAAATCACTATAACACTCATCATCATCATCTGCCTAGCCTTTTCCCAACTATGTTCGGGTCGGCTTCCAGTCTAACCGGATGCAGCTGAATACCAGTATTTTACATGGAGCGACTGCCTATCTGACCTCCACAACCCAGTTAATACTGGGTAATACGATACCTCTTGGTAAGACTGGTTGTCAGACTTTTAGGGTCACTGACTACCTGTAACGACTGTCAAAGATGTGCAAATGACAGCCGGGACCAACGGCTGAACGTGCTTTCCGAGGCACGGAGGAAACTCGGTATGTAATGGGTGGTCACCCATCCACAGACCAACCTAGGCAAGCACGGCTTAACCTAAAGATCGACCCGAGCGGCTGTTATTATTTTGCCACGAGCTCCTCACAAATCACTATAACACTATTGACCTCAAATACCCTAATAATCGCCTAAAACGATAACTAAAGCACACTGACATACAAACAAGCATCAAAAGCCTTTAAACCCCGTTACTAATACATTACATTCAAATTATAATCGGATAAAAGCAACATCCTTACATTTTATTTAAATTTTACAAAAAAATTAAGAGAACGCTAAGCTGTATGCGTTAGAAAAAGTAAAAAATCGTATGTCCCGCTATTAGTGTTGTAAGAAACTCGAGTCTTTTAGTCTTCATTTCGAGACTTGACTAGATTTTCAAGACTAGGACTCGTTATACACATGATTCCGAGTCCTTTGAGTCTTCTGAGTCCTTTCGAGTCTTTTAAGTTCATTGAGCTAGACTGAGTCTTGAACTTGAGTTGGAGTATTATAATAGGTAATACTGGTTGATTTTATATCTTCATCAATATTTATTTACTGATTGAAAAAATATCACACAATAAAAATTTGTAACAATTAAATTGCATTAAACGGAAATAACCTAATCAAAAGACACCACCTGAAGACTGATGATTTGCTGAATCAAAATGGGAGTTAAAACGTCTAAATAAAATAATAAACACACACGTTCATTGCTATTTTATTTACTTAAAACTACAGCTATGTATTTATAGGAGTCAGCCATGAGTTTTTTTAAAAAGACTCAGTCTTTAAGTTCCTTTTACTAAAGACTCCAAATTATGCAGGACTTGAGCTCTAAGTTTTATTTATAAGACTCGAGTCTTCAAAAATAGCTCAAGTTTTATTAAATAAGACTCCAAGACTCGAGTTTCTTACAACACTACCCGCTATTCTCTCACACCACACAACTAGTTCCAAGTCATGATAGCCTAAACGAGAATTGATCACCAAATTAACAAGGAAAGGAGAAACATCACGCGTTTTGTATTAGCCTGCGGGGGCGGCATGGGAACGGGGTGATAAGTCTGATACAACGAAAAAAGGATTATGTTTGAACATGTTTTCAAGCGTCATTAAGATGAAAATATTTTTATTGAGATGTATTTGAAATTGTTCTTAGAACTAAAGGAGGTACACGTATAAGTATGTCATAAACACACGTTTTTTTATAGGAGTACGCAGAATCTGCAGATCGTAAGCTGTATAAATATCTCGAAACCTACTATAGAAAACATCCCCTAATTTAAGTGTTAACATGTTTACACATGTTATTGGCGTCACTTGGTTATGCAAAGATTGAATCATAAGATTTGCTGCAAGAATCAAATCTGATAGACCAGACATAATGACGTATCTAGATCATTAGAAGATGCAAAACATACATACTAGTCATCCATTAAAATGAAATTACACATTAACCGACCACCCAACCATAACAGCAGCTAAAGACTCGTGCAGACGACCAGACACAACTGTTATTTGGTCGCAAAACGTCAGTCTAATTGCCTTGATCGTGACTATCCGACGGCAATGTGCGACCGAAAATCGGCTGTGTGCCCATACCTTAACATTATTACAGTATCCATAGATTAGATTCCACTTTTTGACAAGACATGTATAATCAACCCCATTTAACTTCAGCTACGTCATCATCAAACAAATTGCGAGATACCGCTTTGATCTGCCGCACTTTGATTTTGTTCTGTTCGTGGCAGAAATTATATTGCGAATCTGGTTTCATTGGATAAATGAAATGTGAGGTATTTGACGGATTATTTTTATGGGAAAATGTTTATCTAGCAATACAGTAAAATAAACCAATAAATCTTTGTTTGGGTTCTTACTTTAGTTGAAGCGAAGGGATTACGTCTGGAGAATCGGTTGGAAAAATATATTATACCTTAGTTACGTCTTAGGTACTACAACCACTAAACAGTTATTGCTGAAGCCTATTTACCATTACTTGAAGTGGCTATGACTTATACTACCTACGATGACTTTCAACAAGATCTTTCCGGTAGATTACTTTCCATTATTATTTTCGTTGAAAAAACAAATCATCTTGTTTACCTTATTTTATACAAGGTGTAATGTGGATCCTTCAAGAAGCCGTCAACCAAGCAATCTGTGCATCAAACTAAGTAACTCTACGCAAAAATTTATTGCTGGGAAACGACAATTTTTTTGGGGGTGAAAAATCTTGTTTTACGGTAGGATTCTATCTAACAAACTAAACACATTGTGCTTATGGATACATTGAATAGAAGGGGTACCGTGGAGCAGTTTAAATTTATAATAATAAATATTTGTTTGACCCCCAATATCTCCGTAACTAGAAAATTCTCAGGTATGGTCTAGGAAAAAAAAAAGAAAACAGAGAAAAAGGTAAGAGAGGAAAAGATATCGTAATGATACAATGACGGGGAGAACAAGTGCCTTTCAGCTTCGCTAAGGGTTTTTTTATACCCATTATGTATAAAGGGTGTAAACAGACTCTTAACGAAGCCGAAAGGTACTTATTCTCCCCGTCATTGCGATCATTTTTTTGTTTTAGACCACACCTGGGAACCTTCTAGTTACGGAGATATTGGGGGTCAAAGTTCCAACTTTTTCACTAGTTTTTTTTTAAATGCATGTTTTGAATGTAATAATTTTACTTTAAACCGCTCCAGGACCCCCTTACTAATCCATCCATCTATCAGCACAATGTTTTGAGTGCGTTACATTGAGTCCTACTGTAAAACGTGATTTTTCAGCCCAAAAAAAAAGTCGTTTCCCAGCACTAATTTTTGCGTTAAGTTACTTAATTTGATGTACATAATGCTTGGTTGACGGCTTCGTGAAGAGTCTATTTACACCCTGTATCTAAATTATTATGCTGATCCTCGACTATACACTTAGTTGATGAATAACTCTTGTCTCCACTCCACAACTATATTAATATATTGTACCTAGTAATTATTTCCATAATCTAAGTGCATGTTTCGTACGGCGGTGGCTTCCTAAGCGATCGCTCTCGGTCCAAGTTCACAGTTTAGTTGCTCTGTCCCGGTACCCTCAGGTCAACTTGTACAAGACGTAGTTTCCAAGGTTGGTAACTTTCAGAATAAGGGCAAACTTGTTACTTCATAACTTTGATTGATAAGAGATGTGTTATATAATATATTTAGCAAACAGAAGCGAAGATGTTTAAAGAAAGACAACGAGGTACACAAAATAGTGAATACAACCGTTTATTCTAATTTGGAACAAAATATCAATGACAGAACTATCCCAAACCACCACAAATCATAACGAATTCAATTAACACGTAATTGTTTACGTAAATAGCGAGTAAGTACACAAAATATGGAATTATGAATCTTACAGCCCTTTGAGCCATATTCCCAACAACAGTCTCTCGCGACCAATGTCAATTCGAAGTTGTCAATCTTTTCCATAGAACTAAATGTGCTACGTAAAACCTCATTTCTTCCTAACAATATATTTATTTTGTTTCTTCATCACTGCGCACGAAACGGTGAAGGAAAATGAGGTATGGATACCTGTATTTTCCTAGAATCCACAATTTGATGACATGTGACTTTCTCCAACAAGTACTGGACCCACGTGGTTATTTACGGCTCACTTACTTTTGCAGAGGGAGGCCTGTAGTAAAAAAAAGAAAAATAGCGTTAAAATTGTTCAAGAAAATGAAATACATATTTAGTAATAAAGCTGTCCAATACAAAATAATTAGAAGAGAAATCCATCAAAAAATTGAAATATACATCAAAGAATAAAGTTTTCTCCAATCATGTTTTGAATTCTAAAGCTTTTATTTATAGTCGATCAATCTAAACTTTACTAATAGTTCCAATCAAGGCTGAAATGTATGAATTTGTGAATATTTAAACTCCAAAGATTTTGAATATTAAACCTTTATCGAGACAAGGTTCAATTAATCATATTTTTTATTAGAAATTCTTAAGCAACGAATTTGCCATTGTTTGGATGTTTTTTTTTTGAATATTAAAACAAAAAATCCCTCCTGCAGTTTTCTCTGGCCAGTCTCTCACAAACGCCTATAGGTCGTCACGCCAGCGTTTTTAGGCCTCTCCTGGTAATAAAGCCCGTCTTTTGGCACCCTGCGTGACGGCTCCGGCCCATCGGTCCGGATGCATTCTATAGAAATGGCCTGCCCAATCCTACTTCAACCCAGCAACACTTCAACCCAGACAATTTAAACATACTCGTATGCAATGTCTGTAAAACCACTACACATACCATTATAGCTAACCAAGTATTTAAAACAGAAACCCAACAAATCATTTAATAAGATTTCTTAGAAGAGAGAGGCAAAAGCTATTGTTGGTATATTATCAGAAGCGCCTACATCTGTGGTTCAAAATGTTATCATTCCCCTTATATACGCTAATGTCGATATAGCTGCGTTGAATCACGAAGTTGAAACAATACGTTTCCTACATACTATTGTCTTTGTGTTGAAAGTAGATCTTAGAGATATTTACTTTGTTATCTTCGAAGGAGTTTCTTCTTTTCTAGGTTTCTTGAAAGGATACTAAGATTAAGAAATAATTTGTTGTTTACAAGATCTGGAAATACATAATAGAAACGGGTAATAATGGTCCTTTATTCCCGTCTACCCCCACTGGTTTGTCCCCAGTGGTGGCAGTTGCAACTATTTGTTGCATCTATCACCAGTGGTGGTCGTTGCGTCCGTTCAATTGCATCGAAGTTAAGTAAATACTCTGTACGTCAATTTTACATGTAGCCATTTCATAAAATTGACAAGGAATGATTGTAACGAAATTGTTAACTAACTTAAAAAGTCCGTATATTCAAATGAATATACGAACTTTTTAAGTTAGTTAGTTTTGCTCAACAATCCATTTCTCCGATTTAACTCTTAATCAATGATGTATGAAATAAATTTGCAATAATTTTACCAATATAATCCAAACCTTCGAATGTACTAGAGAATTCAAATTATTCTCTATCCCACCTGGAAACTAAATGCAAGACCTCAAGGTCAGCATTCGAACTTGTTACGTCTAAAACAATGGTACGACTCTGCACTAATTAGGCGACCTATTCATTGTCTTGCCTGTTACGTAGATTAAAGGTATTCATATAAGGTTTTGTAGCCCATTACATACCGAGTTTCCTCCGTGGGTCGGAAAGCACGTTAAGCCGTTGGTCCCGACTGTCATTTGAAGATCTTTGACAGTCGTTAGGTAGTCAGTGGCCAAAAGAGTCTGACAATCAGTCGAACCAAAGGGTATCGTATTACCCAGTACTAACTGGGTTGTGGAGGTCAGATAGGCTGTCGCACCATGTAAAATACTGGTATTCAGCTGCATCCGGTTAGACTGGAAGCCGACCCCAACATAGTTGGGAAAAGGCTAGGCTGATGATGATATAAGATTTTGTAGTATTTTTTATGTTAGCAAAAGCTTGAAACACCATGTTGTTTGGTTACAGATGACTTTGTGCTTTAGAACTTTGCTTTCCTTTAAAGATTTTCTACAGTTGAAATACTGCACCTGAATACCAGTATTTTACATGGACCGACTGCTTATCTGCTTCCACAACTCAATAACTGGGTAATACGATAGTCCTTGGGAAGACTGGTTGTCCGACTTTCGGGATTCTGACCACTTGTAACGGCTGTCAAAGGTCTACAAATGACAGTCCGGACCAACGGCATAGCGTGCTTTCCGAGACACGGAGGAAACTCGGTATGTAATGATGATCATCCACGGACCAACCTCAGAAAGCACTGCTTAAAGATCGAACCGTGCGGCCGTTATTATTTAGCCATTATTTATTACTGGACATAATTATCTCCTAATCACGGTGTTCACAAAGCAGTTTATTATAATCGATAGTTTCACCCCGCGTTCTAACCAAAGCGAACGGTTGCGGGAATACGCGATCATCAGGTTCTTAAAAATATAATAAATAATATCTTTCATTTAACAGTCGTGTGTTCCCACAATGGTCGTTCTGGCCAGGGCGCGCCTTTAGGCTTTGTTATATTCTAATCTTCTTCTTAGCGTATCGATGGCAAAAAGTCTAAATAGTATGTTTAGCCCAAAACTCAGCCACGCGAAACCCGCTCACTGATGCAGTAAATAAATCATCAAGAGCGCAGGTTATAGGGCATGCAGTGCAAAATGGAAGGTGGGTCATTGTTTGTGGGGAGACGCCGCATATGCACTTGAGGTCTGAGCCGTCCGTGAACCCCCATTTGCAGAGATTATCTTTGCTCCGGCCGACTTGGGTTCGAAGTCTGTTAAGAGTTTTCCAGGTCGGCCACGGCAACTCGTGCCCAGGTGGAAGGTTCTCTGATGGATCGTTGAAATTATCAGGGGGTTTAAACTGCTCCCGCCAGAGATCGCATCTTGCTGTGGAGGCGTTGGAATTGACTGGGCTAGCTGGGCCCACGCACCCAAGAAAACTCTATATATATTCTAATTTGTATGCATCACTTTTATTTTTGATGATCATGACCTTGAGACAATAATGGACTATTTAGAGGACCACTAGTGTCACTACCTTTTTAATGTAATTTGCTATTTCAGAACACTACGTTTCTATATTAACCCTCAGGACACTACTAATGAGTTTCAAACAGGGACCATGGTCTACATACACTCGATCATTGTCAAAAATGACAATCGTAGTGCGATAGTGGATGACTTTCAAATAAATTCAACGTTCATTAGATTCGCTTGCAGGGGACTACTCAGTGTAGAACTAATGTTTTAGATTCAACCATTAACGCGATCCAGTTTGTGATTTGTAAAGGACACACTGTTTGAAAAGTTGGTCAGCCAAAATGTTTCATTTACTCTTCTTCCTTTCTTTATCAACCCAAATAAATACAACAACACGCCTGAAATCCCCGAAGGATTAGGCACAGATGTGCTTGATAGTACACTCGCGTTTCGCCAGTTATGTTTAAGTCCCATGTAATAGGGGGCGAGCCTATTGTCATCAACCGGGCACAAATCCAGGCTAAGTGGCTGTTTCTGATGGAAAAATCACTTCAGTTAGTCACTGAGTCATTACTTTGGTATTTAAAGCTGATTATGCTTACCTAAACTAAACCTAACTGTATCTTTTCAACAAAAAACAAACCTTATACAGTCATCAATTGAGATAAAATACATTAAGTTGGGCGAAATTCCCGTCAGTATGTCCCACAATTATGACGATGAGTCAGCAATCTGAAGTAATGCGCGTGTGGATGTATGGGGTTGCCATGTAAAATATATTAAAGTACGTAATTAAATGAGTAATATTCCTGCTGATCTGATATAAGCTTCTCATCTTGGTGTAGATGGTATTACTTACTTAAAATACGGGAAATGCGTCAAAAAAAAGGGAGCCCTGCACCAGCAGTGGGTGATTTCGCGGTGATATGATGAAAATGATTCATGCTGATCTGCCATCTTAGCGTTAGTGGTATAACTTGCGTTAAATTTGATTTGTCGTTCCCACATACAAGGTGTAAAAAGTCTCTTCACCAAGCCGTCAACCAAGCATTCTGTGCATCAAACTAAGTAACTTTACGCAAAAATTATTGCCGGGAAACGACTGTTTTTTTGGTGTTAAAAATCACATTTTACGGTAGGACTCAATGTAACACATTCCTAACATTATGCTGATGGATGGATTGTATAGTACGGTTGTCGTGGAGATGTTAAAAGTAAGAATCTAACATCATATTTAAAAAAAAATGTAAAAAAGTTGGAACTTTGATCCCCAATATCTCCGTAACTAGAAGGTTTCCAGGTATGGTCTAGAACAAAAAATGATCACAATGACGGGGAGAATAAGTGCCTTTTGGCTTCTTTAAGAGTCTTTCTACACCCTTCATTAGAAAAGTTAAAGGTATACAATGATAATTCAGATTCGTATCAAAATATTTGCGCAACCCACTGGTTATCCCCAGTTATTTCTGTTATTTAGTTACAAACATTTTAATAGTATTTAGGCCCACGTCGGGGATCGTCCAATTGTTGTGTTGTGTTTATAAATAAACGGATAGGCCGACAAAAGTAGAAACTAATACAGTACATTCTGGTCCTGAACAAACTCACGTTAGAATAAAATTCGTGTGACTAAAGGTGAGTACAGGTTTGCTCGATTTTTGACGATCGGTATTACCTACATAACATGACATTATATTACACCCGTGTAATCCCTGAAGGGTTAGGAAAAGACGTTTTCATCATCATCTGCCTAGCCTTTTCCCAACTATGTTGAGGTCGGCTTCCAGTTTGACCGGATGCAGCTGAATACCAGTATTTTACTTGGAGCGACAGCCTATCTGACCTCCACAACCCACTTAGTACTGAGTAATACGATAGCCCTAGTGGTTGTCAGACATTTTGGGCCACTGACACTCTAACGACTGTCAAAGATCTACAAATGACAGCCGGGGCCAACGGCTTAACGTGCTTTCCGAGGCACGGAGGAAACTAGATATATAATGGGTGGTCACCCATCCACAGACCAACCTAGGCAAGCACGGCTTAACCTAAAGATCGACCCGAGCGGCTGTTATTATTGAGCCTCCGGTTAGGAAAAGGTGTTCAAACTTGAAATTCTATGGCTCATTTCACTAGTTATGTTTTTCGTCAGTTTTGTAGATTTATATTAAAAGAAGTGCAATCAAGAAGTGGTTGAAGTGCGGAGTCTGGATTTGTGCCCGGTTGATGGCAATAGGCTCGCACCCTATAACAAGTGGGTTCTTCCATCAGGAATTTCTCAATAGCAGCTACGGAGTCTGTATTTGTGCCCGGTTGATGGCAATAGGGTCGCCTCCTATTACATGGGATTTATAAACATAACTGGCGAAATGTGGGTGTACTATTAGGTCTGCCTAACCCTTCGAGGATTACAGGCGTGATGTCATGTTATGTTGTTCATTTCTGCATGCTATGTTTTGAAGACCAATATGATTACTCAAATGATTAGTAAGTCTCATACAGAGTTACTATGAAAAATCCGTGTCGGTCGTCCGTTGCCTACACATTTTTTTTTAAATCACATGGTTTTCTGAAATAATCTTTTTATTATACAAGGTGTAAAATTATAAACGCAAAACCTCCCCTGTATGTCCCCGAACCATAAAACTAAATAAAAAAAATTCTACGAGTTCTTGAAATTCTCAAGAAAAAATTGAACTTTCTATAGGAACCGACGCAATCAGCTGATAAAATGATGATGGTAAAACTCAAAAATAAGTTACGAATTTCCAAAAGTCAAAACAAAAGTTGTTCAAGTTCATGGTCTGAGACACCACACAAGAGACTTAGCGTTTATTATGTTACACCCTGTATTTAAATTAATAATCAAGCAAATCTGAAAGCATCTTAACTATCATCAACTTTTCGTAACATTTTTTTCATATTTTTTTTGTAGAAACAGAATACGAACTATAAAGATGGCGGAGTAAACAAACGGGAATCTTTGTTTTATTTTTTAAAGTTGCCTTTATTAAATTTGAGAGTTGCAGCAGCCCTTGAGATAGAGGGGTGAGGTTTTATTAGGGGCGACTAACGAGTGCCGATAAGGAGGTATAATGCCCCTCTGTATCATTGTTGGTACACGTCACAAGACACAGCGTAAACTGAGTATGTGTAAAAGCAAAAAGGATAACACCTACCTCTCTCTTAAAAGCACGTTAAGATTTTGTGTGGAAATTTATATGAAGTAGATTTAAATTGAATTTTCCGTAAAACATAATAAATTTACTATTGGAATAGATACTACATTTTGGACTCGTAGGTAGTACGGGTCAACTATAAAGTGAAATTTTTTGCGCGTCCATTTTGTTTTTCTTATATTATAACTAGCTGACCCGCGCAACTTCGTCTGCGTCACAAAATGCAATTAAATATTATTGCGACTATAAATTGAGATGTAAGCTATCCTATCTTTCAAGTTGGATCAAACTACACACGGTGTGAAAATTTGATTAAAATCGGTTAAGTAGTTTAGGAGTCCATCGCGGACAAACAACGTGACGCGTAATTTATATATATTAAGATTATTCATTATCGTAGCAACCAAGTTGCTACAAGGTTCCCTGTAAGCGTTAAAACTGTAGAGAACTATATATAATAACGACTTAGCTAGCCTTCAAATTTAAAAACTATCACGTAGTTTACCCTACCCGCGTTAACCCTTCAAATTGTACCACTAAACAGAGGGGGCAAAACCATCCACTGTTTAATCTCCAGTTCAATCTTGACTTAAATGAACACCTAGATGTTCCCCTGTATCGATTGTAGGATAGTGTTAAGCCACTGGTTTTGCTAATGAATTGATTTCCCGCTCTCGTCAATTTATAATGGAATTCATTGGATTCTGCACGAGGATTTCGACGAAATTCAAAGGGTTAACACGGAATAGATGTTGTTGTTAATTTGTTTTTTTTTTGATAAATAATTAGTTTTGAATGAGAGAGGTTTGAGAGATATGAAACTATTCTGTGTAGGTACCTATTTCGTGTTATTTTGTTACTGTTTTAATAATATGCTATTTGTGTAACCAAATACATACTACTTTTCCTATTTCAAATACGCATTTCCAGTTTTACATTTAAGTTAACAAACAAAAAAATCACAACTACAGATTTTATATATCGTAACTACGACTTGTGTGTTTTAACTAGGGTATTTTGTACCTTACTCGAAAAGAGAAAATCATTTCAATTTCGTTTAAAATAAGAAGTTCCCATTTAGAACTTTCTTCTTTGCAAAATTGATTAAATCCTCTACAGCACACGGAAATCAATGTAACTGCACAGGATTTAATTAAATCCCATTGAACTGTCCCATCTCCAAAACATCAAAATAGTAAATCCGACAAATGGGACGCAAACCATTAACTTTTATATCTATACAGATTCTACTTACTCCTTCAGACGATAAGGACTTCTATCATATTGATTGGGTATTGGCAGCAACTAAGCCCCGTTGCATGGCAAATTCACATTCACAATCCCCTATACTTTATGATGGTATAACACTAAAAAACCCTTATATTGTACCCCCTTCCTATCTGTAATGGCGTCTTATCATCTTTATATACGTAAAGCCTGTCTTTTGGTACAAAAACACGGCAAATGCATTGTCCTTCCCTTCGCTAAAAAATAAATCCTTCGGCGTATCTCTTTGGGAGATAACGTTAGATTTATTCGTATAAGGATGTCAATCTACCCACCTTTATAGGGCCTGACGATTTTTTTTCTTTATTGAATTGGGGGTTAAAAAAGGTGAACACTGATAGTGTAAGGGTGTTTGACTTCTCTGATAAGAATAATGACTGATTCGTTATTTCTTCAATTCTTGGAGCTATTGACACCCTTGAGACGTTTCATAACATAACATCGCGCCTGTATTCCCCGAAGGGTTGGTCAGAGGTGTACCAAATAGCACACACACATTTCGCCAGTTATATTAAAGTCGCCCAATGATAGGGAGTGAGCCCATTGCCATTCACCGGGTATAGATCTAGACTCTGTAGCTACTACTGAAAAATTCCTGATGGCAAAATCCAATAACACTTCGCCCGACGCAAGAATCGAAACCAGGACATCAGAAGGGGCTAAGTTTTAGAAAGCGTGCGCCTACTACGATATTATGAATGTGGACGTAGCACAAAAAAGTATGTCAGGATCGTAACAGGTGGCTTTCTGTGGTTTCTGCCTTTGTAAAAGGAGTTCAGTTGTAATTTTGTGTTCCACTAAAATTATAAATACGAAAGTTTATTATGTATGAATGTCTAAGTGTTTGTTACTCTTTCACGCAAAAACCACTGACCGGATTTCGATGAAATTTAACACACATAGGATACTTTTAATTCCGTAGTATGATCTCGTGGGACAATTATCGAACACCATGCGGGCGACGCCGCTAGCATAAGCCAGTATCCTATAGAACAACCATTAACCTTACTGCAGTAGCTAATCTTAAGTGATCACGAAGCTAGATGTATGGCTTGTCGAATTGGATAACGCAGAAATTAGTCCACAACCATTAGATGGCCCAAATCTATCTTGACTAGTGCGTTATCTGCTGAGGCGAGTTCGGCACGTGCACTGCCATATTGGGTTACAACCCCATCGTCTGCGAGCCTATAGTAACCCGTGATAGTCAATTGTTTTGTAAAATATGTGCCAGTAGATAACGTAGCGTTGAGTACGCCAATATTGATATGGAGGTGATTTAAATTTGTACTCAAAAAACTCTCCCTTTGAATTAGAAACTTGGCCAGTTTATATTTTAAATCATGGGTGTACTAGTAACGTTTACGAAGCCGAAAGGGCGCTTAATCTCCCCGTCATTGTGATATATTTTTTCGTTCTAAACCATAGCTGGGAACCTTCTAGTTACGGAGATATTGGGGGTCAAAATTCCAACTATATTAAGATTTTTTTTAAGCACATGTTTTTAATGTTATAACTTTACATTAAATACCTCCACGACCCCGTACTATTCAATGCATCCATCAGAACAATGATTTGAGTACGTTACACGGAGTCCTACCCTAAAACGTGACTTTTTGCGTAGAGTTACTTAGTTTGATGAACCTGTTGTATGTTGATGAAAAATGAGTCGCGCTAGTAACACGTGTGTAGTTACAGAATCACAATCATGAAAATCATCAATACAACCTTCTAAATTCATTTAATCCCATTGAATGACTTTAGTATGCTTGGTTGACGGCTTCGTTAACACCTTGTCTGTACTACATACCTGTAGGTACCCTATGGCATAAAGATGTGGGGAATAACATCAGTCCTGTGGCCCCAAGTGTGGGCGGAGGTGTTGTGCACCTTTTGCCTGTTATGTTTAAGTCCTATATGTAAAGAACCGCTCGTAATGTGCTCAAAGTTCTTAGAAAAATGTTGTTGTTGTTGAAATGTGTTGAATATCAACGTCGTGATATTTTCACGAAATTTTTTAGAAAATGGATAACATAATTTGATAAAGATCAAATAAGTATCATAAAACATTTATTTGCTTTCAGGTCATTGATATTCGTAGTTTTTTAAAGAATTTAAATTGACACTCAATACAACAGACTAATTCAAAGAAAAAGCTATTAGATGTAAACAAAATTGCGATCAAGTTTACATTTTAGATATTTAAATATTGTTATCTGAATTTTAAAAGCATCTTTTAAATCAATCGGCTACTGATTTTTAATGAACCTTGTATAAATAAATTCACTAAATGATGTTGGAAACTGCATCACAATCCATTACGAAATTCAGAAGAAACACGTGACACAATTTTAAAAGTAATATTTGCTATATTTTAACAAAAATGAAAAGATTTTTATGTAACTTTCAATTTACAGTAAAGTAATTTGTGTAAATGGGTTTTATGAACTGCCAGCTGGCTAGTCTGGTCTAATAAAAATATTTTGTTCTTGTTTGTACATACAGTAGGTTAGAAGCAAGTACAACAAACTGTTTCCAATCTTCTTACAAGTACCTACATGTATACAGGGTGCGATGGATTTCAGAATTGCTTTTGCGAATTTTGAAAGCAGAGACGTAATAATACTGGTGTTAATTTAGGAAGAAAATATCTACAATTATGTTGCATTTTTGAGAGTAGCGGTGGCCCAGTGGTAGCGACCCTGACTTAAGAACAGTAAGTCGTGGGTTCGAACCTAGACAGGCGCTTTACTTTGTGTAATTTATTTCGTCACCACTGCTCTCAAAAACGGTGAAGGAAAGCATCGTGAGGAAACCGGCATGTTCTAGAACCAAAAATTCGAAGACATGTGACATCTACCAATCCGCACTGGGCCCGCGTGGTGATTCCCTCTGATAAAGAGGAGGCCTGTGTCCCAGCAGTGGGAACATTATAGGCTGATGATGATGATGATGTTGCATTTGGTAAACCTTTTTAAAAAGGAAGGTAATTACAGAATGACATCCTGGGTTACCTTCTTTCATAGTCTCTTAGTGTCCGAGGCAGTATTTACTATTAAATTATTTTGACTCACCAATGCACATACTTTTAGACTACTTATTACAATATTTTAGACTTAGGCATCCTTATCTGTTACCCGTTTATAGATCGGGTATCAGACTTTTGTTTTGTAATTATTATTTTTATTTTCAATTCACACAGAAATATTTCCTTCACAAGAATACAATATCGGGTCTATTTATTCAGCTACTGGATTTTTTTCCATATTTTCCAGACTCCCCCTCTATCCAGCGAGCAACAACAGCCTGTTCCAGCGGACTTCACGGCACTAAAACTGCGGGAGGTCATAAAATAAAAACTGTTTACTTGGCCCGAAGATAACCAGGAACAAAGTTCCTTGATAACTTTTTATTTCCTACGGGTATAAGCAGGTAACACAGTCCAATGTAATCCGTACAACTTCAGAAGTTGTATTTGTTTTGAGATTTCTTGCAATTTCTGTGACGTCTGAATTTGGTGGGCTGTCCTCACCTAGTTGAAATGATTTGTTGTGTCAATATAGAGAAAAAGTGCAATCAGTAAGATACGTTTGTTTGTTTATCTCATCCTAGAATAAATATGAATAGGAGTGATATTAGTCCAAAATTGAGACGATAATGTCATATTCAAGATAGCCATGGCTTTTTTTTACTGATTCGGTCGTCTTGTCAAATAACTATCTTAAACACACGATAAGGCTTATCAACCTCATCCATTTGTAACTAATTAACAATTCACTAACAAACTCTCCATATTATCAAGACAACAAAATAATCTCACAGCCAAAAGACATTCCTCACGCTTATTAAGCCGTAAGGACGTGAACAATGCGAGATAATTCTTACCTGTGGAGATGAATCATATTTACTGTCCCGCCGGAACGCGGGGCGCCCGACCAACTTCCTACAATAGCCAATAAACACACCATAAAATATGAAAAGGCCGCACTAAAAATGCCATTATTGTTTGCTAAATGTCCACCTTTTGTTAAATGAACCTGTCAAATGTTTCATGCACATTCGTGTCAGAGGGTGTCGATCTGACGCAGCCATAACTCTTTTTATAACGCAATAAAAAATCGAACTTGAATTCTACCGTACTCTGTACACATTCGCACACCATAAACCCCGTGACACGTTAATTGCGTGCTATGACTTACGACTTTTATGGAAATAGTACACAATAATTCGCTTTTTCCTGGTGTAATTTATTCCTCTTTTAGGGAATCGTTCCTGCGATTAATCGCAATATTGAACCTGGCCAGCCGTTATTAGTACCTAAAATAGTTGCCAAGGTGTTCCACCCCTCTATAAATCTTGTCTAATTTGTGTGTAATTACAGAGCGGTACAGTTCCCGCTGTAACAAGGAGTGCGTAGCAGCGGGGAGTAACCGGCACGTGCTTACGCGTGCTCCACTCAAGAACCTCGCCAAAAGAACACATCACTCTATTCCATGACATCGAAAATCATGCCTTAGCAGCTGCAAGTTATGAATCAAATTCCAGTGCCAGTAGTACTCAAATATAATTTGAAGATGTTTCCAATAAAGCTTCAACTAATTTCGATGCTACGTTTAAGGTGGAAGGTACAAATTACCCTAGCAAAATAATATTTATAACGACCGAGGCTCAAGTTTTGATCACTATTAAGTAACGCTGCAAACGCGTTGAAAGGTCGATGTTAAAATTTAGTAAATGTGTTCTTTGACCCCTCGATGAGATGATAATTTTAATATGTAAAGTACGGGGGTGCACTATTTCAACAATAATTTAAGTTCCGTTATTATTTTCTAAGCCCTCGTGTTCACAGCAGGAGCTTGGACGTTGTAAAGTCACATTTTTATTCATATTTATTCAAGAAGGGTAGCTTTTTACGTTTGGAATCGCCGCAGTTGACTGCACGTGTCGAAAACGTCGCTTCCTTGAAAATATAGTTATTCCGAATACAAGACTCGACACTCCGGAGTAGATATTTACTGCCAGATGGCACAAGTCTTTTAACCCAAATGATCCCTTCATAATTAGCGCAGCCAACTCTATACAGCCAAATAAATCCTTACTACAATTGCCATTTCAATACTACAAATAAATCTACGTCATGTACTGCATTCGTCGCCAAAATGAGTGTGCAGCAGTGGAGTGTTTCGATCGCAATCAAAAACGTATCTTGCCAACATTGTTTTAACATTCAAAATGGAATGCATACAATTTTTACAGTTGCAACCCCAAAAAATATCGTTTCGAGTGTCGATCCGAAACTGTACACCATTTACGAGCTTGATTGAAATTTTGCAATCAACAGGGGGAGTGCTATGATGAAATTATTCGTGTATATTTTTTTCCCTCAAACCCGCCGACGTTGTTCCTTTATAATGGCCCTTCGGAATAGAAAATTTACGGGGGATTTCAGATTGTAATCACGGGCCACTCGGTTGTTCAAAGTGATTATGGTGCAGATAAGGGCCTGGAGCGAAGCTGGTCGTCCCACGCGAGATGCATGCCGCTATATGTACGTCGGCCTATCTGTGATGTTAGCTTGTACCTGACCTGGCTTTGTTTTAGGTGTCGCTGTTGGCAAATTCGTATCCGCCTTGTGTGCTGTGGATTTTCCAGGAAACAATATTTCGTCAACTAAAATCTGAATATTACGTATTGCCTATAACAAACTTTATTATTATAGTGTCAGGTATCACTTTACCATTTCTGATATTCCTGCAAGACATGAATTTACATTTTTATTTACCGTCCTAGATTTTGTTCAACAACTTGCAGCAATATTTTCCGAAGATCGGACGCTACTTTTACATGAAGAACTCGCGTCAAACACGAACAATAAGTATATAATTTGAATTGCATGACCATAAGTCGTAAGACCTCACTTCATATGCGACCTACTAACTGAAATATTCATATATAAGCATTCAATATGAAAATAAACGTTGTTCCATCAAGTGCTGAGCAATTCAGGATTGATATTTAAATCGATGAACAGGATATTGGTGTTTTCAGAGGTTTGCAACTTCGTCGACTTGGATCTTATGCAGTTTCTACCTTACTCTTGGTACCTTTATACATTATAATTATTTCAATGACTTGGCTGTTATGGCAGGTGATAATTTCAAATAGTTCCAGAATGAATACTGATATATAAATATGTATGCCTAATATTGTAGTTTAAATATAGTAACAAAAACTTGCATGATGAATAAATTAGGTTTTAATTCAATCCAATGTGATTTTTTTTTTAAATAAAAATATTATATTGTGTATTATATTGTGACTGGTAGTCAGTAGTGCCTCATACTTAAATACGTTTTTTTACTCGTCATTACAGTTTATGGCAATAGGCTCGCCCCGTATTATATGAGTCTTAAACATAACTGGCGAAATGTGGGTGTACTATTAGGTATATCTCTGCCTAACCTTACGGGGATTACAGGCGTGATGTTATGTTACGAACAACTCTCATAGTAAAGACCCAAAACTTAAACATTTATAACGTAGGTTCTTAACCAAATTATGTAATGCAGTAGCATTTCAAAATGTTATAAAGGCAATCACATTAAATAAGAGAAAGACCGCGTAGCCCGCACTTCAAATAAAATTCTTACTAGTGATGACCTCCGATAAGAGGCCAGATCTCAAGGCAGACAAGTTGAAATTATACGAGACGTCAAGTGTCAAATTGGACATAAAATACTGATGCAACGTGCTTACTTCCAATGCAAAGCTATCTCTACAATAAATGACGATCGATCCTTATCAATAGTAATGATATTACCAGTATCCGTCACAAATAGCCCGAGTGGGAAGAGCCACTTCGTATTCTAAATTCTTGCATTCAAATCTGGTTTTTTTTTTGTAGGAAAATGAATTTGTAAAAGTTTCTATTTATACTTTGTAAATTAACATAACAAGCAGTCCGTATTTAATTTTAAGGACGAGCAAGTTTTACGGCGCATATTGAATCGCACTATTATTCAAATTTGTATGGGTGCACGCACTACAACGACAGATATTGTAATTTGTTTGTCACAACGAGATTCCTTTCATTATGCGTTCGTGCTCCATAAAATATGCATCTGAAATGAGAAAAATGTGTCGCAGTGTCGCGAGTTTCGGTTTTGGGAACCAAACAGCTTATAACTGAAGTCACATTCATCCCAATTTGGGCTATGTTCAGTTTAGATAAAGTGCAAAGTCCAGTGTATCATATATCTCAGTTGCGATGTCTTCTACAAAATGCGTCAAAGAATCATAATCTCGGCTTCCAGTGAGTTATACACACGTCGTCTATTCACATTAGTTTTAGAAATATACAGTAAACACACATTCGTGCAAAAAGTAAGCAATGGCATCTGTTATGACTTTCAGTCAGTTCTATTGTTGCTTGAGAGAAAAAGTTCCTCCGTTGTGAAAATGATGTCTAGTAGATTTTTTTACGATTTTTCAGGCCATTAGCAAAAGAACGAGTAGAGATAGTGTTCGTATCTACTCGTAAATAATGGCCGTTTAGGTTTTTTATCTTGACTTTGTTCTAAATGAATTTAAAATTACAAATGTAGCTTAGGGCTATCTAAACCTGCCAGGGCTACGGGACTGTTCGAAAGAGATACCGCGGCCCTGGAACGCAAAGGGCAAGGAAAGAACATGGATGGGTTTTAGTCAGTACAAGTCTGACACTCCCTTCCGCTCTGCCCAGAGCGGGAGAAGTCATTTGATGATTTCCCATCCGAAAAAAAATAAATAAAAAAGGGCTATCTAAACCATGATCTATTAAAGTCACTTAGCACATGTTTTATATTAGACCTGTTCCGATTTCTATATTTCACTTTTCTTGTAGTTTAGTAGTTGTGTGTCAGTGACAAGAATAATGCCTAGCCAAACATAACATAACATCACGCCTGTAATCCCCGAAGGGTTAGGCTGAGGTGTACCTAATAGTACACCCACATTTCTTCAGTTATGTTTAAGTCCCATGTAATAGGGGGCGAGTCTATTGCCATCAACCGGGCACAAATCTAAACTCCGTGGCTGCTACTTGAAAATTCCTGATGGTAAAACTCAATAACACTTTGCCCAACCTGAGAATCGAACCCAGGACCTCATGCTCAGCAGTCGCGCTTGCGACCACTAGACCAACGCAGCAGTCTCAGTCTTTGCCTTACCAAAGTACGTAAGTAACGTTCATGATTCTCAGTTAAAATATGATCTACTAAAGCATAATTTTTATTTTAGTTACGATTTTCCGAAGTCTCTTTTAAAACTCCCAACAAACCATTATCCGGAATTGATATTAAATTAAGACCAGTGTTAAAGACGACACTTGCTCAAGTAATTCACACGTAATCCCACACAACGTTCATCATAACTTTTAATGTGGAACTTGGAATCGAAATAGCACCATTACGTAGAGTTAATGCCGCTCCACATTCAAGATTAAATACCCGGTAACTTGGTTACCGCCATATACTGGTATAATCGCAATAAATTTGGATAAGCCCCGCTTGTATCGAGAGTACAGTACTGAGAGTAAATCAAGTCAGATTACTTATCTCTTTTTGTTTCCAATATTGGTAAGGAAGACTTGATAATAGTATGAGCTACTTATCAGCCCCCGTAAGTTGTAAGAGTAAAATACTGGAAGCGGTTCACTTCTGTGCTCGGTAAGTCCTTCGGCAGAAACTGGTTGGGAGCGAACACCCATATTATGCCTATTTAGGAAAAGTAGAGACGATGTCATACTGATCTCGATGAAGTTGCAATAAGGAAATTATTGGAAATTCATCATATTGTTTGAGTCAAACACGCGACTTCGGGTAAAATGGCAATTTTTTACCATTTCACTTGCAATTTTAATTGCATCTTGTCTATGGTGATGATATAGAACTTGTTTCTATGCTTTTAGTTGGCTGGTGGTCACTGTTTAACAGAATATCTGCAATGCCAGGGGAATTGCGAATTCCCCTGATTTTTTTTCTAAATATTTGTTATGCGTTGTATGTTTATTGTTTATTTCATTTTGGTCATTTTGTATGCTCGTCATGTCTCTCGACAAACAAATACTTTTCTTTCTTTTTTTCCTTGCCAGCCTAGATCCAAATCTGAAACGTCTTATGTGCTTATAAGTGGTTTTACATAGGCAAACAGCCATGGTGTATTTGGTCCAATAAAATTCTTGTTGTAAAGAACCCTTACAAATAAACATTACACTGATAATACTGCCTAAAAAGTAACCCCCTAACATAGATATAAGCCAAAACTAGTCCTAAATAAAATATAAATCAGTCGATAAGCGTAAGTGGTTTTATTTTAATGGGTCATAAAAGTTCAGCCGGTACCACCGATAAATAATATGTTTATCCTTAGAAAGCGTCCATAATGATGGCCGATGCATTATTATAATGGCCGTGTTGATTTGTAAGTACGAGTTAAACTCGGTTTAAGCCCAGGAGCGGTTAAGACATTCGGGCGACATACGGGTGAATGTATGGTCGAGCGATAGAATAAGTTTTGGAAAGTTCAATGAGCTGATTATTTGAATTATTAAAATGTTATTTTTTTTGTATACATTTGTTTGCAATAAGAAGTTAATTAACAGTTTTAGGCTGCCAGCAACTGGCAAATCTACCATCAGGCTGTAAACACGAGACATTTTAATGAAATTAATTTCATGCGAAGTTATCTTTCTGCAGTACCAATGAAATCTTTCTTTGGAAATTGTACTTAGTTTAATCATTCAAAGAACAGCATGGCGTCCTTAAAGTCATCAAGAAGATACGCATTGTGAATTCTTTGGAGATTGTTTTAAATAAAAAAAAAAGACATTCAGTCAAATTGAAATTCTCTTTTTAACCGCCTTAAAAAAGAAAGGAGTTCTTAATTCTGACCGACGAAGAAGAAATACGGTCTTTAATTTTTAATTAAAAAAACGAGTGTGCAGTTGGCGTTGATAATATTTCTGGACCTTCCTCAAACGATTTGTTGATATAATTGTTCCTCCACTTAAATTCATATGCAATCTCTCTTTCTCTTCCGGGGTATTATCATGTGCCTTCAAGATATCCAAAATTGTACCCATATTTAAATCCGCAGACAGATACTGTGTCAACAATTATAGACCAATCTCTATACTACCAACGCTATCAAAAATCTTAGAACGATTAATGAATTCCAGACTTACTAATTATCTTGAACATAATTCCCTCTTATCTCCATCACAGTTTGGTTTTCGATCTGGTAGGTCTCCTGCTGAAGCCGTCCATGAACTAACTGATCACTTAGTCAATAAAATTGATAGTAAAAAAAAGACCTTAGCCATTTACCTGGATTTAACTAAAGCATTTGACACAGTATCTGTTCCCATTTTAATAAAAAAATTAGATAATATGAGTGTGAGAAGTCAGTCACTTCAACTTTTTACAGACTATTTGACCTACCGAACGCAAATTACTAAAATAGATAATTGGATCAGTGACGAACTACCCATTCAGTACGGCGTTCCACAGGGCAGCATCCTCGGCCCAACTTTATTCTTAGTTTATATAAATGATTGATGTAATATTAAGCTACAAAACGGAAAGATCATTACTTTTGCGGATGATACTGCTTTGGTATCCGATGCTGATACGTGGGTAGACGTCCAAAATTTTGCTCAACAAGGCTTCAATACAGTGTATAAATGGTTGTATGCTAATTTACTTACCCTAAATGTCGATAAAACGAAATACATGACTTATTCCCTTAGACCCCAAGATCAACCAAACTTCCGCCTGAAATCCCACTCATGTTATTCAATCAACCATTGTTGTTGTCCTGTATTACAAAAAACGGAATCTATCAAATATCTTGGCATAATTATAGACCACCGTCTCAGCTTCCAACAACACATTGAAACTTCAGTTAAAAGAATCCGCAAATTAAACTACATATTTAAAAATCTACGACATATTTCTGATACTTCAGTAATTAAATTAGTTTATTTCGTATTATGTCAGTCCTTGCTAGCCTATTGTATCACCACCTGAGGTGGTATTTCTAAATCGTTTTTAATTAATTTAGAGAGAGCTCAAAGAGCTATATTAAAAGTCAGTTGTTTTTTCCCAATACGCTATCCAACCTTCGATCTCTACCAACACTGCAAAGTTCTAACAGTCTGTTCATACTCATGACTGTATTAAAAAACACTCTGAACTACCCATAGATAATGATTTCCTTACTCAAAATAGAAGTTCAGCAAATGTTTGCCCAATCATCCGTTTTAACACCAGTTTTTCCCAAAAAAATTTCGCCTTTCTTGGCACTTTTCTTTATAATTCAACTAATAAAATATCTATTTACACACATACTAAAGCTATTTGTAAAAGAAAATTGCGCACCTGGCTATTGAGTCTTGACTACGCTTCCACAGAAAAGTTACTTAAACATGTGTCTTAACACTCACACGTAAACACTCAAACATTTACACTCTCACATTCACACACACACATTTACTCACACATCCACTCACGCATTGCACACAGTTTCACCCCATTTCTACTTTGATCCTTTTGACTAAAATTTTTGTTTTCTGTCTAAGTATTTACTTATAAACATTTTAACCCACTTTTTTATACAATCCATATTTTTTATTATTCTTGCAAGCATAATTTATAAAAATATATACTTTTTTTTTCTTGTTTCTACTTTAGAACTATTATTATGTCATACATAATGTTTCAGTTAGTTTATGTTTTGGTTTTACCTATGTTTAAATGTAAAACTTTAAATAATTAATTTTAAGTACTTGTTTACCTACTCCCAATTTTAACTTTAATATCTTGACTAAATTTTTTGCTATATATTAAATGTTATATCTAAGCCGGAGAGGTGATCTGTAACTCAGGACCTTCCTACCTCAGACACCTTTCTCTATATAAGTTTGTGCATATACCAGCGCCTGTAATTTCTGATATTGAGATAAATAAAGATTTATGATTATGATTATGTTGTATTTTTCTTTTGTGTTTGCTTTACGTTTGTTAGCTCATAACTCCGTCACCGACATCAGAAGTAAAGTTATTTTAGACTTTTTAGTGTTTTTTTAGAAGTCTGTTCTTTTTTACAAAAGTTTTTATTTTGAAGTCAGTGAAAAAGTAAACCTTCCTTCCATATTCCTTCCATATTCCTTTACCACGCAATACCTTCATTTTTATTTGAATTCGACATTATTTGAACCCATAGCAAAAGCAAGTTCGTTCAGTTCAGTCTGCTCAACAAAACTCGCAGCCGTATGTCTTCAAATTCATAAGCTTGTACTTATACATCATTCAAGGCTTCTGTTCGTCTGTTCCCCTACATACACCATAACCGAGCAACTGAGCCACTGTGGGGGTTAATTTTAATTCAGTACTCGCAGGCTCACAGTAGTCGTTACTCGTCGTAAAATATATAAGCGTTCTAGAGAGCGGAGACTTCACATCTTTTGTGAACTTTATTGTCTTAAGACGATTAGTGGTCTGTGTTCTTGCCGCTTTATAAGTAGTAGGTGGTGAAATGGGTGATTGGGCGGTCAACTGACTGCATGAGGGCTTAAGAGTGCAGCAAAAGATGGAGTTGAAAATGTGGAAGATCTAGAAAATGGCAAGGAACGAATCATGTTGGATAGAACAAAAACTTTTTTAGCACGCGTAACGTGACCACCGTAGAAACGGGTTTTTGTCGGCGGAAGAATCGACAAAATTACAGATTTCTTTTGTTGATCTGTCATTTTGTCAATTTTGTGGTTATGGCTACGCGTGCTGGAAGACTACCTGGATTAATGTAGCGCTTTTACACTAGGCCCACACATTATGGGATTTAAGTTCCCATCGATACAAAAAGAAGAAGAAGACTGGAATGATACAGAATATAATTGTGATGATTGTCGAAACTATCTAATGTAATCACAACTGCAACATCATCTTGCTGCTACAGTAATTTGCTAGATTACGAACATACCAAGAAGGATGATGAAGAAGAAGAAAGATGGATGGACGCAAGAAGGCTGATGTAAAAAAAAAAAGTAAAAAAAAGATTCACTTTTTTAGTTTTTGGGATGCATGCACGCATGTGACTAAAAGAGTAATGGACATGAATGTTGATGGATCTAGAGGGAAAGGAAGGTCAAAGAAAAGATGGATGGATTAAAGTGAAGACTGATATGATATAGAGAGAAGTAAATGATGCCGTGACGTCTGACAGTGGAGAATGGAAGAAGAAAGCGTGATGCACCGACCTCAAGTAGAATGACGTAGTCCACGAACAGCACCCGTCCGAATAGCACCGACGCGAATAGCACCGAGCCTAGTCCACGAACAGCACCTATCAATATTTTTGGCAGGTGCTATTCGTGGATACAAATCTATTTTATTATTTGTGTCCACGAACAGCACCTACGGCTCGGCAGCCTAGTGCTGGGATGCATTTGTTTAACAGGACATTATTAAATGAAACATATCGATAAAAATCACTAGAACGTTTATTAAGAAATATGTCTAGGCGACATTTAAATATAAGAAAAAACAATAAAAAGCCTTATGATAATAATTATTAATCTTACAAAATAATAAATCTGTAACACTTTCTTAATTTTTAATGTATCACAATCAGTCTTTTCAGATCACCTCACCTTTATTGCAAAATTAGACTTAGTTTAATCTTACTAAATAATATCACTTTCTTATTTTATAATATATCACAATCAGTCTCCACATATCACATTTATTGAAAAATCAGCAAATACAAATATTTCGGTCTAGGCGACATTTAAATATAAGAAAAAACAATAAAAAGTCTTATGATAATAATAACTAATCTTACAAAATTATAAATCTGTAACACTTTCTTAATTTTTAATGTATCACAATCAGTCTCCACATATCACATTTATTGAAAAATCAGCAAATACAAATATTTCGGTCTAGGCGACATTTAAATATAAGAAAAAACAATAAAAAGTCTTATGATAATAATTACTAATCTTACAAAATTATAAATCTGTAACACTTTCTTAATTTTTAATGTATCACAATCAGTCTCCACATATCACATTTATTGAAAAATCAGCAAAATCAGCCTTAGATCCTTATTGATGTACTAATAACAGCGCTCCGTGAACATTTTGTATATTGTCCTTCACTATCCGTCGATTGCGCAGGTGTTACATTATTCTAATTTAAATTTAAAAATAGAAAGCCTTAAAATCGCAGCTTTTCCATGCAGTGGCCAAGAGAAATAAATCCACTTTTATATTCTTTTATAATATTGTCTATTAGTTGGTTTCTTTTTGCGGCATTTTTTTGTGAATTAGAAGTAGCAAATTTTTTTCGTATGTCAGTGAAATTCTTACAATTTTCCTGTAAGACTCTTAAAACATTAAGTAAGTTCTTATTATTTTTATTAATTGATTTGTTAATGACCGAATAATGAGTCTCAGTATAATTGTTCGTTTTGTGAGTCTGGCCATAACAACACCATTTGTTTGACCAAAATTTGTGGTCAATCCATTGTGTGATCATGTAGTCGTTAAATTTTGTTATATTACTATCTTGAGGACTCTCACTCATAATGTAAAGCCAAGCGTCATCTAAATCATTCGGTGGCAAATAAGGGAGCACTGTACATAGAGCAACGTGCTTTCTATATATACTATTGTCGTTAAGACCTAGCTCCTTCTGTTTTTTTTTTAACGCCTTCTTAAAGTGAAAGTAACATCCCTTTACTGCTACGTTGGGAAATACAGACAGTATTCCTCTCACTGCGGCTTCTTCAAAGTCACTCGTGAAAAAATCTACAGTCATTGCTGGTATCGAAGATTTTAATAATTGAAATAATGTTTTATATGTAGACATTTTTTTATTTAGAAGCATAGCATATGCTAACGGCTTAACGACACCATCGATATCACCATGGATACTATAAATCTGCAGAAAAGGTTTCGGCGCAGATTTAAAAGTTCCATCACAATACAGATGACGTGTTTTGGCAAGTTCTTCTTTGCTTCTTGACGTGGCGAATAGTAGAATTCGATTTTTCCCATCGTAGTAATCAGCTAACAAGAAGTCCAAATATTGTTTGGGTACCTTAAAATAAATAGATTAGCTTAGTTTAGGATTAAATGGTGCTGTATATAGATGTCCAAACATTATTACTATTATACTCCTATAATCCATAAGCAATATCATAAAATTACATTTTTAATAAATATAATTATAAAAAACAAATAATATTTAAAAAAAATATTTAATAATATGGGGAAAGTACCTAGAAAAGGTGTTCATAAATAGACAAATTAGGTAGATATATCATTGTGTGTAACAAAATCACGGATCTAGAAAAAAATTAAAACACTAACTTTCAACGTACAGTTTTAGCAAAATAAAAAAATAGTTGTTTTAATTTTTTTACTTCATAGTCTATGTGAACTACTACCTACTGATTAAATTTATATATTTCAAATTGCAATTTTTTATATTGTGAATAAAAAAATAAAAGAATAATAATATAATATAATAATATTAATAGGATGGCGGCTAGAAGATTACTTACTTGTACCTCGCCCGCGGTTTTTGCATTTAGTCGGCTAACTCCACAAGCCCTATTTCTTATGTTATAAAGACTAGACTTAATGTTTTTATAATTTGGGCAATCGGCTACTAAGTTGAGACCTTCATCGAGTAGTTTATTTATTTTGCTCTTGTATAACGTAGGAATAGGACCATCGGTGGCTGCAGCTTCTTGTCGAAGTTCATGCATACTTTTCTTTATTTCTGTCTGGGCACTGCTCATGGGTTCACAGGTGTGTTCTGTAATTTTTATTACATCTTCATTGCCATCAAGCGTCAGGAACCCTCTACACGATATTTTTATGCACCGCCATAACACATTAGCATTATTTTTATATGTTTTGAATTTTCTGTACTGTCTATCACTATGTATTAGTAATGGCGCTCCTTTTCTACTGGAAATGTAGCTAATGTTACTATTTTTATCACTTCTACCGGCAACAGGCTCCATTATTGTGTTTTATAGATACTCACTAATAAATCTACTACACCTTTTGTTAGCACGGAACATACAGATACAAACTATTATAAACTATTCTTGTGACGTCCCTTTGTGCCCTGCCGAGCTATCCGAACTAATAATATTATTTGCAATTTTACGTAAACAAGCTCCGGAAGCGTTCGGTTAAATTCGTCATACTTTCGTGTGCTCCGGCGCATTGTCGCGTCGCTAGAACAGTGACAAGAAATCACGGCTACACGATAAACAGTCTTAACGCACTATCAGCCAAAGGTCCAATGTATGGCGTCCGATGGGTGGAATCGGTCGAAAATTGCTTGCTCGCAATGTGCAAGGGTACGACAAGCTGCACCCTATAAGAATTGTAGAGTAGCGATACTGTGTCACGTGTCTTTGCACGTTACACAGTATCGCTACTCTCATCACCTTTGATGTGAATAGACTGATTGTGATACATTAAAAATTAAGAAAGTGTTACAGATTTATAATTTTGTAAGATTAGTAATTATTATCATAAGACTTTTTATTGTTTTTTCTTATATTTAAATGTCGCCTAGACCGAAATATTTGTATTTGCTGATTTTTCAATAAATGTGATATGTGGAGACTGATTGTGATATATTATAAAATAAGAAAGTGATATTATTTAGTAAGATTAAACTAAGTCTAATTTTGCAATAAAGGTGAGGTGATCTGAAAAGACTGATTGTGATACATTAAAAATTAAGAAAGTGTTACAGATTTATTATTTTGTAAGATTAATAATTATTATCATAAGGCTTTTTATTGTTTTTTCTTATATTTAAATGTCGCCTAGACATATTTCTTAATAAACGTTCTAGTGATTTTTATCGATATGTTTCATTTAATAATGTCCTGTTAAACAAATGCATCCCAGCACTAGGCTGCCGAGCCGTAGGTGCTGTTCGTGGACACAAATAATAAAATAGATTTGTATCCACGAATAGCACCTGCCAAAAATATTGATAGGTGCTGTTCGTGGACTAGGCTCGGTGCTATTCGCGCCGGTGCTATTCGGACGGGTGCTGTTCGTGGACTACGTCAGTAGAATGGGATAAGGGCAGAAAGATGATGAGTTTTTGGGTTTTTTCCTTTGTAAAATTACCAACACTGATCACCGTAGCCAAAATAGTTAACATAACATTACATCACACCTGTTTTCCCCGAAAGGTTAGGCAGAGGTGTAACCTAATAATACACTCTCATTTCGCCAGTTATGTTTTAAGTCCCATGTAATAGGGGGACCTTATTACCAACAATCGGGTACAAATCTCCGTGACTGCTACTGAGAAATTCCTGATGGAAAAACCCAATAACACTAACCGACACGGAAATTGAACGCAGGACCTCATGCTCAGCAGTCGCGCTAGCGACCGCTCGACCAACGAGGCATGTTCTAGTTTACGTTCATAGTTTTTTTTAATAGTAACATTACCTATACTGATTACCGTGACCAAAATAGTTAAGTAACATCAATCAAAATTCACTTATTCAATATCCACATAATCTGTCCGTTGACAAAACGTGTAATAAATAATAAATCACACGTCCGTTTGTACGTTGTTTGTTTTTCATTAGTGGCTGCAGTAATGTCGAAACAGCTGTTATGTTCAGTGTTGCCAGATTAGTGATATATCGTCGTTATGGTGGCAGTTAATTAAAAAGTTCCAGTACACGGAATTAATGGTAAAGTGCTCCGGAATTGTTGTTTTTTTTTTTTGTATTTTTTTGTTTGATACAGTGTTATTGCATGTGTGGCCACGCAATCTGGGGACCGCACTTAAAGCTTACGTTCGGTTTAAAGACATTTATTTCTGAAAGTACTAATTACAGTTCACTTATAGAGAAACTTAAATAAATTAACAATAGGTTGTATTTTTCATTACGACGTTCAAGCCATCCAAGAAACTGAACACCGTATAAACTTTTATAAAATAGCAAGTATGTAGTAAGGTGTAGTTAAAATACAAAGTAGTTCACGCTAAACTTATGTTTTAAATAAAAAAAAAAACTAAACCAAACGTATACATCTAATATAAAATTGATTATGCTTTTTTTAAATGTTGGTATGCTTGTACACTCTCTGACTTTTTTAGGTAATTTTTTATGTTACGTACATATATTCGTAAAATTACTCTCAAAAGTAGATCTCGATACAATTAAAATAAAAATAAATCATAGCTTACCTTTCATCTTAAT
Organism: Lycophotia porphyrea; assembly: GCA_950005105.1. Classification (NCBI taxonomy): domain Eukaryota; kingdom Metazoa; phylum Arthropoda; class Insecta; order Lepidoptera; family Noctuidae; genus Lycophotia; species Lycophotia porphyrea. The sequence continues at coordinate 4,337,550 of OX465392.1, forward strand.
TTATGTAATTTTATATTAAGATCGACGTAATAGGCGGCGACCCTATTGCCATCAACCGGACACAATACTCCGGATCCTGATAGAAAAAGACCCAATAACACTGCAGTTGTGTTTTAATGAGGTTGAATATTTTTCCACACCGTGCCCTTACTATCTATTAATTGGTGCTGAAATCGTCAATGTATCAACTACAACTTCAATATTCACTGTTAGAATATCCAACGTTATTTAACGAGTCAAAACACACAAGTTGTATTAATAACTCATAGGCTGGAAACCGTACAGGTGTTAAATTGATACCTAGTTCAGTGGAAGTTACTGTGAAATTGACGTCGTAAGTACAATGTCCTGTAAACGACCACTGCTGAACTGTTTAAAGTTACTAAATATGCACTGTTGGGTTAGGACTGAAGTTTTAAATGGATGGAAAACGCGGTTGTAATTAACAACCGCGCTATTGATTTTAAGTTGTATGTGTAAGAAATAGCAGTGATAGTCTAGTGCTGAGACCGTCGGACTGCTAAGTCTTAGGTTTCGAGTTCAAACCCACAGGAAACACCTTGATTTTTCGGATTCATGTGCGTATTTATTGCTTGTTTAGGAGCTCGTGGCTAAATAATAACAACCGCTCGGGTCGATCTTTAGGTTAAGCCGTGCTTGCCTAGGTTGGTCTGTGGGTGGGTGACCACCCATTACATACCGAGTTTCCTCCGTGCCGGCTGTCATTTGTAGATATTTGACAGTCGTTACGTAGTCAGTGGCTCAAAAAAATTCTGACAACCTGTCTTACCAAGGGGTATCGTATTACCCAGTACTAACTGGGTTGTGGAAGTACAGGCAGTCGTTCAATGTAAAATACTGGTATTCAGCTGCATCCAGTTAGACTGGAAGTCGACCCCAACATAGTTGGGAAAAGGCTAGGCAAATGATGATGATGATGTGCGTATTTATTGCTTCTTTAAAACCAGCATGTCTGAGAGATATTTCTTGACGGCACGTAAAGCCAAGTTAAAGGCCCATGGACGGCATAAAAACTCTGACACCAGGTTAGGCACTAACCACACGACAAAAAAGAAGTTATTGGGTACAGGATTATAACTATTGTGACATCTTCTTTACATAGTATACAACAAAGTCGATCCCGCTGTTTCTACGATTAGATCTTTTAAACTACGCAACGGATTTTAATGTAGTTTTCAGCAATAATATATTAGTGATTCAAGAGGAAGGTTTATATGTATTACATAGCACCCTCGCGCGAAGCCGGGGTGGGTCGCTAGTCTATATATACTAATCTAAATCTAGACTTAATATTATAAAGAGAAAAGATTTGTATTTTTGTACATAACTTAAAAACTATTGGACCGATTTGAAAAATTCTTTCAGCAATGGATAGCTACGAGTACATTATCAGCGAGTAACATATGCTATATTTTATCCCTGTACTTCCACGGGAACGGGAACTGCGCGGGTGAAACCGCGTGACGTCCGCTAGTTAGTTATAAGAGATAACTAGGTTCAGTCATTATAATGATAATTCACACAATATGCTATTTACAGCATAAGAGAGCTCTCAGTGTTGTTATCACAAAGCGGAAAGGTCAGTTCCTGGGTGGATAAAGCTTATTAGATAAATGCAAAGGCTATCACTCAATTAAATGTGGATCAAAACTACCTTTGTAGAAAAAAACCGTCCATAAAGAAAATATTATAAATTTAATTTATTACTATCATCTGCCTATCCATTATCTATTTATTTTTGTCATCTCATAAAAGCGTATTTCTGATTTAAATATTCCTTCACACTTCAACTCAACTGTTTACCTTGGTTTATATTTGTGGTTAACGTGGTTATTAAAACCAAAGTATTAATTAGACTACCTTTTTGGTGTAGTGGTCGCAATCGCGACTGCTGACATAAGGTCGTGGGATCAATTCCCGGGTCGGACAAATTGTTACTGGGTTTTCATCAAGAATTTTTCAGAAGCAGCTACGGAGTATGGAATTTGTGGCCGGTTGATGGTAATAAGCTCGCCCCCTATTACATGGGACTGAAACGTATCTGGAGAAATGTGGGTGTACTAATAATTAGTACACCTCTGCCTAACCCTTCTGAGATTACAGGCGTGATGTTATGTTTATGTAATAAGTCAAACTTAATTCATCTTGTAAAAATGATGGTTCTTGCAAATAAATCGTTTAGTACAGAAAATTATTGAATAAGAGGTTTCTATAACTCGATTTCATCCACCAAAACATTCACTCATAAAAATATGCAAGCCGTACAATATTAACTGGATATAAATTCTCAATTATCTGAAGTCTATACCGAAATCACGGCCCGCCATTACTGCCAGTGTATTTCTCACGGGGAAACTAGCTGCTTTAGTCCTTACATTGTAATAGGAAGATGGGGCGATATGGCATACAAACCACGTTTGTGACTTTGCTTAATAGTGTTTTTGTTTTGTTTCGATGTGAGTCATTGCAGTACTTACTTTTCTAATTTAAAAAACAACAGGTTGCACTCCGGGAGTGCCGGCAGAAGTGAAAACTTGAAACAACACCATCTAGCTTAAATATCAGAAATTTCCATAGCTTTCTGCAAGAACGAAAGTTGTCGCTGCCGTAGAAAAAAACTTGAAACAACACCATCTAGCTTAAACTACACGCACACTCGCGCAAGCGCCCTGCGCCGCCGATTCGATCTGACGATCTGACGCGAGTTTAACAGTTTTTACCCATCCCAAAAACTGCACAACGCCGCTAAAGAAGTTTTCACTTAAAAAAAAAAGTGTATTAAATCTAATGGGTGCCGGACGTTGCCGTCGGTTCCAGATGAGTATGTACTTAAAATTAAACACAAGTGCCTGTGTTAGGCGTTGTGCTGACCCTAGGTATGGTGTCCGATACGGACCATGGTCCCATGAATCGACAGTGATCGTTCGGACGTGGTCACGACACATACTGGTTTAGGAACTGCTCTGTGTTTCCTATTATGTTCAGAGTATTTAGTTAGTACAGTAGCGTTAGGCGCCGCCGAGGCCGGCCCAGAATGAGATGGCGAGATGACCTGGATGCACATTGTAATGGCTGGATCGAGGTAGTGCGCGGGGAGGCTTTTACCCAGCAGTGAGACATATACGGATATAAAATTAGGCAGCTATGAAGCCATCCTTCCGGATACCTCATCATTGAGTTGCATAAAAAACCTGCCAACCAGTTTGTCTTTGGGCGGTTTTGTCGTTACGGTTTGCGGTTATGTTTGCGTTTGATTGCGTCGTAATAATAATTTTAAGTTAATGTGTCCATAATCCTATCTAAAAACAAAATGACCATCGTAGATTTTGCTAAATTATATTTTGCCAGCGGTCAAAACAGATAAGAATTGGATACATGCCTCTGAATTACATATTTCTCTATGCTCACAAATAAACTGACCTCACAGCCACATTTTCGAGAAAAACATGTAACAACAACCTATCCACAAAAACAGTTTCATAGTGACATGTTTGTAAGCAGTAAATTCTAGCCTGAGGGCCGCAGAAAAAGTATGCCTAACCCTCGAGAGGCGCGTGATCCGACAATTTACCGCCGACCTCCAATGCGATTGAGTCGCCATTTTGGATACGTTTAATTTTCGATTCCGAAGCACTGGCTGGTTGGAGTTTTTAGAAAAAGAGGACGGACATACTATGGATTTGAAAAAGGAAGTGCTTTGTTACCAATGTAATTATTTTGGTAAAAAATGAAAGAACAATGTGATGAATTTAAATGTCATGCCTGTATATTCCTAAAGTATCCACATTTCGCCAGTTATGTTTAAGTCCCATGTAATAGCTAGCGAGCCTATTAGCTTCAACCAGGTCAGATCCTAACTTTAGGCTATTTTTGAGAAATTCCTAATGTGGAAATCCAATATCACTATACCCTCAGCGTAGTTGAGAAAATGCTACGCTGACGATGAGTTGGCAAAAGACACATTTTTAGCAATATTCAAAATTCATCTTAAAAACTTGTTCCATAAATTCTCAATTTCAATGACACATACTCGATATACACTTAGCACTGAAGATCTGTACCCACACAAGAGGAAGCGGGTGTAAATGTAACACCTAAGTTAACGACTGTAATTCCTTTCATTAGCTGCCTTTGAGAGGCCCTACAAAACCAATAAGGATTCGCTAAGCTCTTTGCCAAACCAATTACCTACATACTAAAGTGGCACATGTATTTTAGGGGATCGCTTTAAGATTTAAATGTGTTCTGTGTTTCAGTCTTTTATCTGTGGTGATGTAAATTGAAAAGTTGGAAGTTTAGGGGTTAATAAAAAATGTATAATGGTTGGGATTTCGAAAGTGGAACTGGTGATCAGTTTTGATATGGTTTAAATTCAAAGTTATGGGTCATTGTACTACCGAGTACACTTAGGTCATAACGAAGAAAACTGGCTGACCGTCAGTGAGCCTAGATCCAAAAATACCCTTTTTTCTCTTAATTATCTTACAAATAAAATGGGAAAAGTTAATAAAAACAATACCTTCCTTTCAATCTCCACTGTTAGTTAATCCCTATTACCTTTTCATTAAACGTTATTATGTTGTTAGCCCAATGTTTAAGATCATTTATGTAATTTTACCACACGGCACACACCACTATCACACACGTACGCACACATATATGTTCTTACACACACGTTACATTTGCACGGCACCACGTAATTGTAACGGCAAGCTCAATCATGGTGACGAAAGTAGCTGATGCTTATAGCGCAGGAGTCCTCCTAGTTTAAGCCCAGATACACTTGTCTTGTATATTGCCACTACGTTATTTAGTCTAATTTACGATACAAGAAATGTAAATAAATATTGTTTTATTTATTTACCTCTATCGCTTCAAACATAACTGCACTTCAACAGACAATAATCACACAATAATATCGTTAATTAAAGTTTATCCTAGTGATGTTAGCTTCACATATGAATAACATTCCGAATGCTCCTTGTACTCCCTTGTGACATCGTCCAACGATTCAATTACAGAGACCGGACCAGCTAAACAGTGTTATTGTATAATCGGACGTTCATAGAAATAAGTGTTTGGTTGAAATGATATGCCGGCTGGTTTGGAATAGGACTGAGATCGTAGTTGTTTTGATCAACAATTTTGAGGAAAATAAAATAGATCTGTTCATCGTTGTGGTCAAAATATACTTTGCATCAGTGCTAAGTATACAAGGTGTGAACGGATCCAAAGCCGTCAACCAAGCATAATGTTCATCAAACTAAGTAATTCAAAGCAAAAAAAAAAATTTGCTGGGAAGCGACTTTTTTTGGGGTGAAAAATCACCTTACGGTTGGACTCCATGTAACGCACTCAAAACATTGTGCTGATAGATGCATTGAGTAGTAGTGGGCCATGGCGGTATTTAAGGTAAAATAAGATTATAACGAAAGAGTTGGTACTTTGACCCCTAATACTTCTGTAACTAGAAAGTTCCCAGGTATGTTCCAGAAAAAAAAAAGATCGCAATGACTGGGAGAACAAGTGTCTTTCGGTTTCCTTAAGGGTATTTTTCTCCCAATATACTTTGCAACAGTGCTAAGTATACAAGATGTAGGTAAACAGACCTTTCACGAAGCCGTCAACCAAGCAATCTACACAAAAATATGGCTGGGAAACGATTTCATGGAGTGAAAAAACACTTTTTGCGGTTGGACTCAATGTAACGCACTCAAAACATTGAGCTAATGGGTGGATTTAATAGTACTTTTATACTCATTATGTGACTATAAACACGTATGCACAATACTAACAGTAATTTTCTAAGTTCTATTATAATCGGCTTAGTAAACCACACTATTTTATAGAAGTATTCATTAGCGGTATTGATACAGTTCTAGGAAACTAAATGAGTCATCGGATTATTACGTTTTGATGTCGCAATACTCCTGTTTGGGATCGAAGGACGTATGATTCGCTGGAATTTCATGTTTCTTTATGGAATTAGTTAAGCAGAAGTTGAAGAGGAATGTACTGGCTCTATCCATACCTACTTAATATGTATTATAAATGCGAAAGTAAGTTTGTTTGTTACCTTTTCACGCCTAAGCCACTGAACCGATCATCCTGAACTTTTACGTTGTCAGATGTACAGAAACGGACATAGGGTACCTTTCATCCCGAAAAAAAGTACTGTTACCGAGAAAAACTACAATAACGTTCTAATGATAATAGATGACGCCACGTGTCTTTGGAATTATAATTCAGATTACAATCCGAATTGATTGTTAAATTATAAACTAACGCGAGCGAAAAGCTAGTAACCTATACTCTTATGAGTAAGTAACAAGATTGATTATTCTAAGAACAATAGAAGTTATTTACTGTATGACTTTCAAGAAGTGCATCAGTTATCTTCTAAGTACGAACGAGTACTCTAAAATGAACGCCTCCGAATGTGCTGATGAAACCTAAAGCTACAAATTACTAGACTCTTCGACGATAGAGACGATATCATCTAGCGTCTTTAAACGTAAGAATAAGGTACTTACTCAATACGAAGAAAACCAAATATTCTGAACCCTCTTACCTGAAAGCAAAACAAAAAAACATATTACTCCATAATATCTAGAACAATCAACCGCAAAATACCCTGACTAAACAAAAACAGAAACGCAAACAAAACGGAAAATCTTTGGCAAAACTTAGTGTAGCCTAAACTGAGCAACAGCCCAGAAAATGAGTCGAAATCAAATATGAGCCTCCACAAAATGAGTAAGACAAACACGGGCTTACATTGTGTATCGTACAATAGGGACGTAGGCGAACAATTCTTGACCCTTTTTCTAAGTACAACTTACAATGGGCGCTTAGACCGATTACATATTCTGATGCAAATATATCAGGGCCCGCAAGCGAGAATTAATTGAAAAGACCCTACGTGACTTTGATTTATGGCGTACGGTGCGATACGGGACAACGTGAATTCTTAGGTTGTCTTGTGTCATCTGATGGTTGGTGCTAAGATGGATGGTGTAGCTATTATTTTAATATGCGTGGGAATTAATTATGATTAGTGTAAAAAAAGAATTAGTAAACAGAGGATGAAAAATATCTTGAGAAATTGGGTATGGATATGTGACATCCATAGTTTATTTACTCGTTTGAGAAAACATCACTACATATTATAAAACAAAGTCCACCGCCGCGTCTGTCTGTCTGTTCGCGAAAAACTCACAAGTTACTGCACCAATTTTTATGTTGTTTCACCAATGGATAGAGTGGTTCTCGAGGAACGTTTTAATATATAATTTGTCAAGGTTTGTTGCGGGAACAGGATTTAAATATCATGACTACTTTGGTCGCGATAACCGACATCCACGCGGGAAAGCCGCGGGCATCAGCTAGTGTACTATAAAGGGTGTAAACAGACTCCTAACGAAGCCGAAAGGCACTTGTTCTACCCGTCATTGCGATCATTTTTTTGTTCTAGACCATACCTGGGAACCTTCTAGTTACGGAGATAATGGGAGTCAAAGTTCCAACTTTTTCACAAGTTTTTTTTAAACACAGGTTTTTAATGTTTTTTTTTTTACTTATGACACCTTCACGACCCCCATACTGTTCAATCCTTCCACCAGCACAACATTTTGAATGCGTTACATTGAGTCCTACTGTAAAACGTGATTTTTCAGCCCAAAAAAAAAATCGTTTCCCAGCAGTAATTTTTGTGTAAAGTTACTTAGTTTGATGTACATAATGCTTGACTGACGGCTTCGTGAAGAGTCTGTTTACACCCTGTATATATAACAGACAAGTCCAAGCTATGGCACAGACAAAACACAGGTTAAAACAAACATATTTACACTACGGAATTATCAAATACTTAAAAATAATAAGAAAAAGTTATCTTCCTTGCGTCCTCTCGCAGACCAAGCACAATAATTGTTCCACACTCGATCCCCGTGGTTGGTTATGGGCCAATTTCTCTTACCAGAATGAGGCCTGTGACCCAGCAGTGGGAACTTAACAGGCTGATTATGTTGACAAATACCTAAATACGTTAGGAATCACAGAACTCCAAAATGTTGCATCAACACTGTTAAGATAACTCCATCAAATCATCAGCAACAAACACTACAAACAAGATTATCATAATTCACTTTATGTCCACTCCACCAAAAAAACAAACCAGTCCCAAATTAAACCATTTGATCGAATGAAAACCTATTTAAGGAAATTTCGAAACGCCTAGTTGACACTTTCCGTGACCCAAGGGCTGGCTTTTACTTTGGCCAGAGGCTAAGTGTTGCCATACAACGTGGCACTGTGTCACTTGGGCACATTACCAGCTGACAGCGTTGAGGAGGAGTTTTTCGATGCCCTTTTATAGTTGGTTGTTAGTTTATTTATTTTAGTTTAATAGTTTTTAATTATTAATGTATATAGTTAGTTTATCCTAATACATTTTTTGATTGAACAACGAATATTTAATTATCAAATCTGTCGTCACCTTTCCCCAATTTCTAACGAGGCCAATAATTTCAGCTACTAACAGTAGGCACCTTTGCCTTTCCATATCTGATCACTGCCACATAAATATTAAAGTGGCTCTAGTAATTCTCCATCGTAACAAAAAGGTTTTTTTACAACACATTATTTACTTTTGAAGCGACCTCGTAAAAGGTAGAGTAAAGCTCCATTACATTTCAGCCTAATAAAATATTTACATGAGTATTATTTTCATGAGAATATCATATTTGGTGGAAGGATGAATGAGTGGGATGACACGTATAAACTGGTTTATGAATGGAGATATTGATTTTGTAGTGTTAAGCCAAGGACAAGCTAGATTCACAACTATCTCTAGGCCACTAGGCCATACAAATATTTTCAAATTTTCTTACGTTTTTTGTAATTTCTAGGTCAGTGTCAGAATATTTCATGAAAAAGTCATTAATTGGGTTAAATGAACTTACAGAGTTATATTGATGATTTTAACAATTGTGATTCTGTAACTACATACGTGTTACTTTTCGTTTTTCATCAACATACAACCTGATAATGACCGGCAAATTGCAAAAAACGTAAGAAAAATTGAATTTGGCGGGCCTCCCTGACGCAACCACATAAAAAACAAACGTTAGTGTAGTGCGTGTAGATAATTCATTCGTAGTAGTAACCTTCTATAAAGAGTTTATATGGCTTGTACTTAGCCAGGATCATACCAAAACACGTATTAAGTCGCTCCTCTAAAACCTGACATTAATACTTACAAGAGTATAATAGAATGCTCTGGAACAATCCGACTGAGTATTGCATTATCATCAAGCGTCGTCTCGTAGCAGCAATTACATACCGTCGCATTATCCATTTGGAAACAAAATGCCAGAACATTAGGTTTCACAAAATTTCCTTATACCGTATTAACAGCGAGTACTAACAAGAACACACGAATGAATGCACAAGTGCTTAATATCTGGAATTCCTTGCTCAAAACCACCAGTCTAACTTGAACCTCTAACTTTGGAGTTGTTCCATCTCTCTCCCTTAATTTTGGAAATGCGAGGAGGGGGAGGGATGTCTAGATATGTTGGGAGAACTGTACCTACATCGGGGCTCCTAGTTACGATCCACGATAAACTTTGAGTCTCGTGAAGAGTGAGAGCGTTTAAATTGTCGACGCTCGACGCTGCTAACCGTACATTCTTCTATGGTTTGTAATGGCAGCAGAAAAGTCATAAGAATTTCTTTCATTTCGTTTAGTTTCTTGTTCAACGTTTTATGTCAGTTTCTTTTAAATGGAGTTTTAATTGTTAAATCCCCATTTAGTTGTTAAAGTTAGTTAAATGATTGTGAGAATTCTATGGCATGAAGTTGAAATCACATGCAAAGGGGATATTATGCAAATAATAAAATGAAACATTAAAACGCAAAGGAAACTAACAATTATAACTTCAACACAACATTGTAGCACCAGCCTCGGCTTACAACACAAAATATCGTTCCAATTCTCCCTTACAACAATATACTATGAAAACAACTGACAGCAACGGTTTCACTCACGCCAACACACGACAGCCCTAAAAACAATTTTACAAAATAAAAAAATAAAAAACAAAAAAATCGCAGCGCCACAACTCGTAGCGACAGCAAAAAAACGACGGCAATCACCATTTTTGCCGACTCTACAATAAAAGAAGTATTTTAATCAACAAAATAAATGTTGTAATTATTTAAGTGATTAAGGTGCACTATACATATCATATATTACGTAGCAAGTGGTCGGGTGACTTCTAGGGAGGCCCTCCCTCTATTTGGTACCCTCGTACTGTAGATGGGGGACGAAATTAAACATTTTGGGGGCTCTAACGGGTTACGTGTGCGACGATCTTAACACTGTATGTGGAAAATAGAGACACTGGAAGGTACAACGCCTGATAAGGGTTATCTTGCATCATATTTATTCTGTGTACATGTGTAAGAGTACAAATATTATCGTTGAGATAAAAAAATGCATGAAACTTGCAGCGAATAAAAAAAAATGGAACTGCATCGTTTTTAGTGTCGAATTGTAGTGACCTTCTGACAGTTTTTTAGCTATGGCGGCCAATCTGAACATTCTGATAGCGAGAAATACATATTATAGTGCGCAAGTTTGTCGCAAAAAGTCGGGTGCGCTCGCTCTTCTCGCAATTTCATGGGCCGATTAGTGTCGAATATTGTGTATTTATATAGCAAGGACGTTTTCCCAACTAAAACTCTATGAATGTTATCAAAAATCTATGGCAATAATAAAGTTATTTGTTACATAATCTCCTCTATTAATTTTAATAAGCTGTAGTTTACGTTAATGTTCGTTTAATGACTCATTCTAGTGCCAAGTTTCCAAGAAATCGGTGAACTCGTTCTATCGCAATTTAATAACCAAACCAATAGGTTATTATTCAATTGTTGATGTAAATATTCATGTTACTCATTGTTTATAGATAGAATAACATAATTAGTCATTATTGTCCATTTTATTTTATCTGCCTATACTTTTTTTTTCTAACATCCAGTCTACAGTCGTTTCGCAGTTATTGTACCGATACCAATTAGCAACTTCATTTTAACGACTACATAGTTCTTTGCGGTGTAAACCATGATGCAAAATAACTGTGAATGGACTGTTAACCTATCGACTGCCATGTAACGGTTTCAGAAGCTTTTTCGTAAGAAAAACTTAACTTACCAAGATATAGATAAATGATGATTTCCTCAAAAAAGAGAGTGGTATTTCCAGTAAGAAGATATGCGCTCAGTAACAGAATATCACACTATATCGTACTAAACTTGTTTTTTTTTTTAAATAGCGCTGAATATGCGCCTAAGCGCTGAAAATGGACCTACTCTGGGCCATTTTAAAGACCCTGATTCCAAACGCGTGTAGTACCACATCCAGTAACAAAACCTCTTTAAAAATTAATGTGTACGCTATATTTGCATGTTCATTTCGCTCCAGAAATGTTATTAGAAATTCAGATTTTAGGGTATGTAAATATAGTAGGTATGTAAGCATCGCTTAGTTTTTACGGTCCTCATGTAAGCGTCATGGGTTACGTTTATGAAGCCATTATATGGTCTCTTGATTAAATATAATGCGGTGCGGTCCTCCATATAAAATGCCAGGTAATATCCCGTACAATTTGTTTTGTAATTGTCGTGCGAAGGGAATACATAGTTGTAAAATTCTGGCTCTTCTAGACCAGTTGATTGCTGTAAACTTACTTGAGTAAATAGTGAAAAGAGAATAGTAGCTGTCCATGATGGCGAGCGTTTGAATTTGGATGGCTATAAAAGTAGAGGAAGACCAAAGAAACGGTGGCTGTACTGTGTGAAGGATGATATGGCTAGAAAGGAGGTGACTGCTGAGGTGACGAGTAATAAAATATGGAACAAGAAGACATGCTGCGCCGACTCCAAATAAATTGAGAAAAAGGCAGGAAGAACTACAATGATAGCAGAGCTTTTGCTGAAAAAAGGCCAAGATATAAGTAATCCTACTTTGAATTTTGCATTGAAGAGAATGGGTACCAGCATGTCTACCGCTACATCATATTGCGAAGACCACTACTAGTCAAACGAATAGATTACTACCTACCTCTGACTGTTCAGCGTAGCGCTCTGCATTTAGCCATATATTCAAATACCTATTTTACTGGCAGGTTATATTTGCGGGATGGCATGACGACACATTTAATTTAGTAAACTGTAATACATAAACAACATCAATTTATCATACCCAACATTTAAATTATACGTAACAGAAACTCATTACTAATATTCTAACAAATGAGATTGCCCAAAATTCATGTGCCCAATGTCTGGTTATTCGGGTGGACAAAAGCCGAGTTTAGCCGCTATAAAACTACCAAATACAATATCACACGAAGAGATAAGGATCGGTTTAAGCCTCCGCCACCCGAACTTGTTCGGGTAAACTGGGGTCTCAATACAATTTTCCGGGCGGATGCATTTTGAATTTATAACTAGCAAATTGGTTGAACCAATTTATACGTTGAATATCTTGGAATTAATTGGTCGGTGACCGTGACAGTTTCGCTAGGCCCTAACAGCGTACTAACTACGTAGTTTATAGTTTCATAAAACTAGTGTCCATTGCTATATTATTCAGGGTTGAGGCTGAAATTCTGTGTTTTAGTAGTTTTCCGACAGTTTATTTGCGCAAATCGACAGCTTATGTTCACTGGTGATTATCAATTATGTTTATTTTCAGTAACATGTCGACACCTATATGAATGCCGAAATAAAAGCTCTTTGCTGTATTTACAACCCTCGGCTCAGCACTGAAAGTTATAAATTCAGCAACACCCTCAAGGCTTCTTCTAGTGTCAGTGAAAATTGACATAAGTCCTTATTTATATTAGGCGTTGTTTCATTTGACATCAAATGGAGTACAAAAATGATTATAGCTTTATTTTTAGCGGAGTCGCGTGACCGGCGGACTGCAAAGTCATAGATTTCGAGTTCGAATCCCAGACCTATGTTTTTTTGAATTCATGTGCGTATTGTATAATAATCACTTACTGCGGTGAAGGGAAACAACCTGAGGAAACCAAACCACCGTGCCTGAGAGATAGTTCTCGACGGCATGTAAGCCAAGTCAGAGCGGGGCGGTATAAACTCTGACACCAGGTTAGGCACTAACCACACGAGAAAGAAGAAGAAGCTTTATTTTGATGCGTACACCCCGAAATAAAATGAATTGTCACGGCTGAATTGTTACATACATATTAATATCAGCACCTAGACCCAGACTGTTTATTAGAATTGACAGAAACAGACTTGAACTTGATAATAATAGACACTGAACTGGAAAATTTGATGTGTGAGGATTGTTACTGTGGAGCATATTGTTGAGTAAGGGCAAGAGTTGATATAATTTATTTCTTTTATCATTTTTTTTTCACTTGGAATTTTCTTGTATAGTGGCGGCGTTTATAAACATTTAAACTCACATACACAAACAGCCTGACTCGGAACAACTATATGCCATACAAATATTTGTTCCGTGCGGGAATCGAACCCGCGAGGAGCTTGTGGCTAAATAATAACAGCCGCTCGGGTCCATCTTTAGGTTAAGCCGTGCTTGCCTAGGTTGATCTGTGGATGGGTGACCACCCATTACACACCGAGTTTCCTCCGTGCCTCGGAAAGCATGGAAAGCCGTTGGTCCCTGCTGTCATTTGAAGATCTTTGATAGTCAATAGCTAGTCAGTGGCCCAAAAAGTCTGACAACCAGTCCTACCAAGAAGTATCGTATTACTCAGTACTAACTGGACTGACTAATACGATACTTACGACTGCCTATCTGACCACCACAAGGTCAGATAGGCAGTCGGTCCATGTAAAATACTGGTATTCTGCTGCATCCGGTTAGACTAAAAGCCGACCCCAACATGGTTGGGAAAAGGCTAGGCAGATGATGTGGGAATCGAACCCGCGACACGCAGCACAGCATGCAATCGCTCGGCCACTGCGTCAACCGTACCTACAAATTCTATATCGAACTTCAGTACTTCATTCACTAATTTAATTTAACCCCGTATGTTTGCTCAAAAAACAAGATAATAAGTACACCAAATTCAGTATCTTCTACTTAACTTCTTAATTAACTATGGCAATAACGGTTACATTTCATTGAATGCCGATCACAAAGCTTACATTCCAAACATACGATAACATCTTGAAAGTCTTTCAAAAATGTAAAGCTGTTTACGTTTAAGAAAAAAAAAACCAAATCCGGAAATACCAAGTGCGCAGCTGCGTCCGCGAAACTAAACTACAAAAAAAAACCAAGCGTAAACATCCGGTGACGCAAATTTTAAATTGCTTGTCTTGTTTGACAAGTTGCAAGGTCGGGGTCATACATCTTGTAGACTTGTAATGCCCGAGGATTGAGTAAAATTGAAGTCCTTGTTAGAATCTTCATTTTCCTTCAAGAGATACACCGTTGAAGATTGTTTTCTTGGATGGACAGTTTATGTCGTGTAGCAGGTATTGTTTGACATTTAACTGAAGTTTAATACAAATTACGTAGTATAAGTTTTTAAACTGACATGGTCAATAAAACGGTGATGGAAATCATCGTGAGGAAACCGGCATGTCCTGTCCGGCACTGACATCTACCAATCCGCACTGGGTCCGCGTGGTACATTATAGCCCATTACCTCTCATAGAGAGGAGCCCTGTGTCCCAGCAATGGGAACATTATAGGCAGATGTTAATGGTCAATAACATTATCATTAACACTGAAAACAGGATATTTACCAGGATGTTGACGCCCAGCCGCTATAGCTTCAATTTATCCGGGATCGTGATGCATGTAACAGCACCGAAATATCCCGTATTTAATGGTAATGATAAAGTACACACGACGGCTGATCAAGCTATACAAAACCAGTTTATTATACAAAAACAGATTATGGTGGATCTATCATTGTACAGAAAATATATACAAAGCGAGGCCATGTTATACTGGAAATGTAAAGCTTGATGTGCCGCTGTGTGTACGTAGTAGGTTTGAACCCCGCCAAGCACTTACTGTCACTGTTAGCCTGTGTCATCCCCCAGCTGGCCAAATGCCTCTTCGGATGGCTTCCAAATCTTTCAAAGGCACTTCATTTTGAGTAATTTATTTCATCACCGCTACCGAAACAGCAAGGAAACATCGTGAGGAAACTCGCTAGTTTTAAACACAAAAAATCGGAGACATCGATCAACACGCATTGGAACCGCGTGGTTAATTATAAGCCCACTCTTCTCACTGAGAGAAGTCCTGTATTCCAGAACGTTACAGAATTATATAACATATCATCGCGCCTGTAATAATCGCGCCCACATTTCGCCAGTTATGTTTAAGTCTCATGTAATAGGGGGTGAGCCTATTGCCATTTACCGGGAGCAAATCAAGACTCCGGGGCTGCTACAGAGAAATTCTTGATGGAAAACCCAATAAAACTTTGCCTGACCTGGAGATCGAACCCAGGACCTTATGCTCAGCAGTCGCGCCTGCGACCACTAAACCAACGAAGCAGTCTGTTACAGGATTATGTGTTTGTTAAACGTTACCTCAATTTTGTTTACGATGAAATACATTACACTTTCCCTAAAGCTGTTCTTAAAAGAACTACTAGAAATCCAATTTTATCATTCACAGTTCTTTCCGAAAACTTCCAAACCTTTTAAACTAGGTACCTAAATAAAAAAACAAATCCCAGTAAAAAAACAGCGGGTAAAAAGGTCCTGCTTCTGACTCAAGATAAGAAGAAAAGAAATTATACCGGCTTGAAGCTTAAGGACAAACTTTATACGCAAGTAGAACTCGACACACTATCTACCAGGATTAAGTTTTGAAACTTCTTTTTTTTTTGAATTTTTATTTTAGTTTGATGTGGGTGTACAAAATGTACTTATAGGGATTGCTGCGTAATGACTTCATGAGGGATATTATCTTGTTTAGGACTTTCCAAAAGTTTGGTTTTCCAGATCGAAAATGAGTTATACTAGTTTTCTTTTTCTCAAAAAGTATGGTAACCGAAAACTACCGCGTTTCGGTTCCCTATGGTTTCGTTTGTATATAGGGTGTAAACAGACTCTTCACGAAGCCGTCAACCAAGCATTCTGCACATCAAACTAAGTAACTTTACGCAAGAATTATTGCTGGGAAACGACTTTTTCTTGTGGTGAAAAATCACGTTTTACGGTAGGAGTCAATGTAACGCATTCGAGGTCGTGAAAGTGTCTTAAGTAAAAAAAATACATTAGAAACATGTATTTAAAAAAAAAACTTGTGAAAAAGTTGGAACTTTGACCCCCAATATCTCCGTAACTAGAAGGTTCGCAGGGTGTGGTCTAGAAAAAAAAATGATCGCAATGACGGGGAGGACAAGTGCCTTTCGGCTTGGTTAAGAGTCTTTTTACACCCTTTATTTTCTTCAGCTTTTTGTTACCGCACCCTTTGGACCCACCTGTAAACATTAACTCAAACAAGGATTAAAGAAAATTAAACCAAATGAAACGCAATTTCGTTCGATACAGTTATTAAATGGCAAAGGGAGCGTTTAAAGCGGCCGCAGTGTTTACAGACGTCACCTACTGTGCAATTATTATAATACAAACAATAGGGCGTCCTAAGCCGGCGTTCGGTCGCATTTCCCTTATAAAATCACTTAGTTAAACCGATGCTGTCACTTCTGTCCAACCCAGAGACGATTAGGACAACAAAAACAATTTTCTGGACACACTACTTCTTTGTAGCGGTCAGTATTACACCTTGTTCTGTCAAAGTTAAAGTTTCATTTCATTTGATGGTATACAGTCATTTACAATGAATGAAAATGAGCTTTGTGTGATAGTGTTAAGGTTTATAATTGATATTAGAAGTGAAGGTGATGTAATATTGAAAATTTGGCTCCATTAAGAAGCGGAAAGTGACCACTGCTAATTTGCGAGGGTCTTGGTAGCTACAAACTATTGTTTTATACGTAGTTTTATTGTAGGCCTAGTGTCAGTTATTTCAATTGGAGGGCCGGTTGTCCCATCAAGGGTTCCATTACTTTGTTTACCTTGATTAAAATTCAACTGAAAATGTTTAGTCACACTATAAGTTGGAACTTTGCCCGGAGAATGGCTCGGCTTGCTATCAGGTCGGCCCCTAATATCGTTATTGGCAATTGGTGTTCGGAACTATTTGACTATTTTGTGGAGCGCAAGCAATGAATAATATTCTTTAGAATATGCAACAGCATCTTGCTATAATTCTGTTAGCATTTTTATGAAGATACGAATAGTAACGTAGGTACGATCACAAGAACCTCCGACAAAAGCTTCCTTTGCTTAGAAAATCACTTA
Organism: Lycophotia porphyrea; assembly: GCA_950005105.1. Lineage (NCBI taxonomy): Eukaryota > Metazoa > Arthropoda > Insecta > Lepidoptera > Noctuidae > Lycophotia > Lycophotia porphyrea. Next base: position 4,354,968 of record OX465392.1, read on the forward strand.
TGCTTTTATAGACTCTAAGGATTAAGGAGGATTAAGGAAAGGAAAAGAAATATGAAAGATATATGAAATAGCAACAATACACACCAGGCTTGCCCTTAGGATGCACACTATCTAATAGTAAAAGATGAAAGATATACGAAATGGCAACAATACACACAAGGATTGCCCTTAGGATGCACACTATCTAATAGTAAAGGATCAAAGGTATACGAAATGGCAACAATACACACAAGGCTTGCCGTTAGGATGCCCAATATCTAATAGTCTTCCTAGCCGAATCTCGGTCATGGCGGCCAATCTTCACGAAAAGTAGCGAAAGTGTACAAGATGAGATGTGCAATGCGCAAAGTTGCAAATACAACTATACTCTTTCTTCTCTTACTCTTATTGTTACATAACAAAACATAGCTTTGGTAAACACTAAAATGTACAAACTCAAAACTCAAAACTCAAAAGCATTTATTTCAATTAGACCATTACAGGCACTTTTGAATGTCAGAAAAACAAAGAAGGCTAAGCTACAGTCACAGACACAAGGCATAATAACTTGTGAAAGTACTGTAGTTGCCCATTCCAAAGCGTAGATCTCTATGGAGAAGAATGGGCAAGAAACTCCATGGACACTCTTTTCAATCAAATATTTGTTACATAATCTTGGTTACATCATTCATGTTCAGATTATACATAATATGTGAGAACGATGTAGAAATATGTGTACGTTAAGAGCGTCCAGAGTAAAAGATTATATCAACAATTTAAAAACAAAGTACGTAGTTACAATAAACCGTGGCAGCCTAGAGATGACCAGTCCCAACTGACATCGCCCGTCCACGAACATGACGCATGGATCACGATGGTACAGTTATAGTATTGTAAGAATTTAAGTGCTAACTCTACGACACCTGTATCAGATCCTTGGTCCCAGTTAATCCAAGAAGCTATTTCGAATAATCACATCATACCCGCATTTAACTCATTAGCGACGAACATAGTAATACAATCGTGAATTGTATCCGGGTTACACGCTTGTAACAAGTAAAGGCTTATCATTGCACGCTTCAATGTCGCGACGATAACACACAATACGCTTGCGTGAGATCACGCCTCAGTGGACATCAGTGGGATGCTGGGCTGTTAGAACTGCGGGTCTGTTATGTGTGTCACATGTAATTGGTTTAAATACAATAGGGACACCTGTTTTGAGCACAGTATCTTTATCTGTCTCACATTATACAGCCATACAAGACAAGTTTCGGTGGTTACTAAATTTGACTTATAGCGTCTATACAGCTAGGATAGTGGGTACCCAGAAAACATTTGGCTGATAGTTGGGTACCTATCCTGCCGTTTGTTGTTACAGTCCTATTATTCCAATTATTGCATTTGAAGTATGGAACTGTCTAGAATGAAGCCTACGTAACCTTGAGTGCACCTCCTAAGGTTGAGCAGATAGAGATCACCTCTATCTGCTAACCTAAGGAGATGTATTTAGGGTTAGGTATTCTGTACTCTTTCACACTTACTTATCTAGATTGAATTGCATCCTAACATCATTTCCTCGGTCTACACACTGTTCTTCTTCTTTTGTCATTCATATTTTGTCAAACCGGAACCATACCATACCATATTTCAGGCAAATACATAAATCTATCTAATAAGCAACCTGCACCTGACATTGCCATTCACAAAGAAATCTTTTGGAGTTTATCCACCCAAGGTAAATTCTTAGATCTTTTTTACCCCAAAATGTTGTCGTTCAAACAAGCAATAACAAAACTATCGGCTTCACCACACGTGTTACCGAAGACCACCCCTGGTGTCTCCGAGACTGACATTTTTTACTAATTTCTCCCTCTGACATGTGTTTGCAGATAAGCTGGTGCTGGTGGTATTTTGAGCGGACGGGACGAATGCGTGACGATTTTTGGAGAATTTAAGTTAAAGATATTGTCTTTCTCGAACAGGTACTCTATTGTAAACATAATTTATAGATCTAGAGAATTAGAAGAACGTTCTTAAATATGAAGCTACATCTGTTACACAAAACAAGATCAACATACCTTCATAACATGGAGTTCCACCTTTCATAATATGTATACAATGGATATAGTGCATTGAGTATAATACGAGTTACACTGTGAAAGCAAACACATAGGTACAAAAAGTGTAACATCTTTGATCCCTCGTTAAAAAAGCCTGAGCAGCAAAAAGTCGTAATCTCTAAAACTCACATGTCGGCCGGAATCGAGTTTTAAGCAGGCCTGATTTATGAGTTCCAAGTTATGGGTGCCGTGAGACAAGTGGCCGTACTCCAAAGATTCCATACGTCACATTCGTATGTCCCTAAATGTTTTTGAGAATTTCTCAAGTGTTTAAAATATCGCGAAATGTGAAACCGACGGGGACAAGGACGCTTATCTTTAGTTTTGGTAAGAATTGGGCGAAAAGTAAACCTCATGGGTATAAATAGAAGAAAGTTTATGAGCTTTTGGAAAAAAAAACCTTGCCTACTGATGTATGCGGTGCGCAAAAGGGAATGCTGAGTGATTGAGTGATTGGCGACGCTGCAATGTGCACCATATGCAGGCTATCGATTTTTGCAGTGCAAATGTGAATAGAAGGAACGGATTTTTTCAATGTGTGTACGTTTATTAACCTAAAAACATTACAGTGGTGAGAAATTTATTATGACTGGCTTTAAAGTAGACCTTCTCGTATAACCAATAAATCAAAACATCTATTAAGTTTCGGCCTTTCAAAATGATCACAATTTATTCAAGCCCAGCAAACTCAAAAGTTTCTTATTTCTTTGTACAAAACTTGTACAAACACAGTTATCTCGACTGGGCTTTATCGGCTTTAAATACATCTTCGCCAGAATTTACAGGATCCACGAAAATAAGTCCAAAAGCGTATATAATTCCTGAATCAGCACGGCAATAAAATGTCTTCAAAGACAACATTAATGTCGCATTAACTTTCTTAATCCTATTAACTGTAACATCCATATAACGTTGCTGAACTCGCAAATATATTCAGAGATAAACACGAAACAAAGTCAAACATCTGAACTGCAATAAAGGAAGTATACAATGATCATCATTCACTTAAATTACATATTACGCCATTCTCTGTTGGACTGATATAGTTGCTCTTTCGTATAAATAGAAATAGACCTCTGCAGTAAGATTGGCCTATAATGGTCCTAATATACGAATAAGTACGCCCATACGAAATGTGGAAATGAACCAGAAGTGTTATGCGGGAGAGAATAATAATGTCATGAAAAATTACTTTTATGTTAATAGCACCGTTTCTCGCTTGGTTATTCGAGTTAATTATTGCTAGTTACATAGCGATATAGTGGTTAGGCAACGATATTATTTCTCTTAGCGATGTGTCAAAGTAACTAGTGAAGCCTATAAATACTAGCAACATAAGGCGTTTATGCACATGAGGATACCCTCTTCTGCAAATCTCGCAATCGAAGTAAGGTTTGCTGTAAGACAAACCAATTCTGGGTTAAGCTCGCCTTTGTACATAAGTTATTTGTTATAATTTTGTGTATTTCTCTTTGTTTGTGAACAATAAAGACTAAGTATTAAATTAGTTGTAGTTGACGTACAAATTTAATTCGAAATCAACTTCGAGAGTGGATTTGGTATTGGAAGCAGCTCATAAAACGTGGACAAAATGGAGTTTCTCACAAAACACCAAAGGGCTAACAAACTTTTACCAAAAGTAAACAGCAAAATAGACATCCTAAATCAAAACGTTTCTCCATCGGAACATAACTGCCTCATACATACGTTCGTAGTAGTGATAAATCTTTTCGTGCCATCCAATTGTCCACAACTAGGTCATCTGATTGTCCCCTACCTATTTACTGTCATGTCTTTTGTGTTTGAGTTTTTTCCTGTTTCAATTTTCTTTTGTGGTCCCCGTTGTATTAAGTTGTTTCGTACGATTTTGTGGACGACGAATAATGTATATGTTGGTTTTGTTATCTTTGGGTTCGAGGTTCTATCTATCTTTGTATCTATACTGTTTTTAGATGAGTTGCGACAAAGCGTTTCTGTACTTTCATCTATCTATTCAGTTCACATTTTCCCAATTCAGAATTCTGTCTTTTCTGCTTAATCATTTGCTTTGATCCTGTAATCTACATTGGTCAAATTTGTTTTAAACTTATGTTTATCGTTGTTAAAAATATTACAACTGCAAATTTTGTTTTCGTAATTTGACTATTTTGATGGGAAATAATATTAACATAATGGTTTACGTTTTCGATTATATTTTGAAACGTGTATGGCGGTAGTCTAACTATTACCTACAGCTTTTACACTATTGATGTTACACCCGGGACTAGAAAATACCTATGATTGCAAATACTCATTCACAGTCCTAACAGTGATTTACAACTGAATGGTGAACCAATGATATTTGACGTAAATATTAGCAGTTTGGTTTATGAACGGGTCATAGACATCCATAGCAAAACATGGGTCTTTTACACAATTCTATGTTATGTCGAAATGATGATTGTAAGACTCGCATAGAATATGATATTTAACGAAGATTCAGCCAGCCAGATGATTAAATGGCTGATATACATCAGTCATTTCACCACGATAGTACGCGACATAAGATTTTTATAAAACAATCAACTTATCAACGAAATAATAATAACAAACAATAAATCTACATTTTGTGAATAGAAAACGAATACCTTACCTTCATAACAAAACCTTTTAATCACAGCTCACGGATGAGGCGTCATTCATAGCAGTGACAACAGAGGACAAACCTCCAAACAGAAATTCAAATGTAAATACAATTTGACAACGCTTGAGCCAAGTTTCGAGGACAGTAGTTTGTATAACTGTGATCCCTGTAACAAGGGCCAAATGAGGTAGGCATTTAGTAGTGTGCCGGTACAAAATACAAACGACACGCCCGTTCAATCTGGGCAGGTCGGAGTTATGACGGCCGTGAGTCGATGTGATGTCCGAATGTGGGTTAAGATGTAAGAGGAAGCTGTCTAACTAATAATATTAAAGAAGGTTTTAAATGTGTGAAGGTTGGTCTGCATCTAGTATAAGCATTAGCACACAAAAAATACTACTCCTACTTATGCAAAAAATTACTTTAATGAAACAGCATGTTCCTTTAGTCGATTTTAGATTATGTAGAAATTGGCGTACTACAAGGAGCACACAGTGACCATAACAAAAAACATAGCTGATACTTGATTTTCATTCTCGTACTAAAAAGACAAGTAGTAAACGTGACCTTTTTGGGAATAGAACTTTTACTTCAGTTATAACTACATCATCGAAGTCTTTATAATTTATCGCCATTCCCTTATCACTCACAGACTTATAACAATGAGCAATACGAGGGTCCAGTTTAGACCCATTTCATTCGGCATTAGGTTTGATGGCAAGGATTTCTTGCCTTGAAATTTTCTCGTCAACCATAATTAATAGGGTGGGCCGCCGATTAGTATGCCCCATTGAATGCGTGACCCTGATAGGACATCTGGATCCGCCATCTGTCTATTGAAGATTGGATGAAAGCTTAATCAGGGGCACCTCGCCATTGTTTTGGTATTTGTCAAACGAATTGATGCGGACGTGGAGGTTAATCATGGGTAATGCATTCTGTTTTCTAGGACTAAGTGACTACGTGGTCTGCTTGATTTAAATGATTGGTGGATCATGGTGCATCAAAAGCGCCTTTAGGCATGTTCATCCAATGCCATGATATGAAAAGTATGTAGATTTAAGGTGTGGTGTGGTGGTCGTGTGGTGTGGTGGTTGTGTGGTGTGGTGGTGTGGTGGTGTGGTGTCGTGCTGTTTGTCTTCTTTATTGTTCTAGTGAAACAGGTATAATATATTTAACAAAATAACTTCCAGTATAAAGGATGTAAACAGACTCTTAACGAAGCCGAAAGGCACTTGTTTTCCCGGTCATTGCGATATTTTTTTTGTTCTAGACCATAGCTGGGAACCTTCTAGTTATGGATATTTTTTTTTAATACATGTTTTTAAAGTAGGATTTTTACTTTAAACACCTCCAGGACCCCCTTACTATTAAATCTATCCATGAGCACAATGTTTTGAGTGCGGTAAATTGAGACCTACCGTAAAACGTGATTTTTCAGCCCAAAAAAAAAAGTTGTTTCCCAGCACTAATTTTTGCGTAAAGTTACTTAGTTTGATGTACATAATGCTTGGTTTACGGCTTCGTGAAGAGTCTGTTTACACCCTGTGTGTAGGTACTGTAAAAAACGACTTGGCTGTCTCTTGTTTGGTGATATGAATTAGTTGAAATTGTTTATGAGGTTTTTGTATTTTTCTTTATGGGTATAGAAAATTATCCCATTATTCTCATCATCAAATTTTTGTTCACACCAAATTACTTTACAGGCACATAACGTTATCAGAACAATAAAAAACAAAAAAAAATCGCGTTTAAAAGCTAGTGATAAACAAGTCTTCTTGACCGTCACTTTTTCAGCTCAAACTAGATCTGAACTATTTATTAGTATTCCCTTTCATTCGCCCGTTGCAAAGCTTTGAGATATTACAGCATACCCCTCGTTCGATTTCAAAGAACCTTTAGTTAATATCGAGAAATAAGAGAAACTTCAATGTAACCCAGTTAAGTAGTAAAGTATTAAAATACAACTTGAACTGGTAGAATTTAATGAGGTTATAAGATCTGGGTAGAAATAGAATAAAATCCCAATGAGATGAGGTGGAATAATTTGTACCTATTTGTAAGTGCTTTCGATGGAGTATTCCCATTTGAGCACCGATTTCAAGAGCACCAATGCTTATAGCCAATGATATTCCCTTTGCTCAAAAGGAAAAATCTTTGGTGCTCTTGAAATCGGTGCTAAAATCGGAATACTCCCTTTCGATAAATGCTTTTTAAAAGTTTTGAGCATAATAATATGCTCATACCATGCATTTTTGTCTCTTTTATCGTCTGTAACTATAATAGAACATCACTTTATTTTTACCCTCAGCCCTCTTAAGTCGTGGTTAAAGACAAAATATTTAAAACAGAACAGACGATGATTTAAAAATCGGGAGCAAACCTGCAGGTATTTTTTTCTTATCACCCCAAAATTTTTGGGGATCCGCACGGTTACCCAAAATGGCAATACAGATCGTACGTGAGATGTTTGGGACGTAATCATCTAAGTTATGACTGAATTTTAAAGCAGACTCCCCTACCCCATTGCCCGCGATAGGATAGGTCAGAAAGCTTCCATAAAAAATATTTTATCGTATTTTTGGGCCCGAAAATTTGTAAAAGGCTGTTTTTGTTTCAGAACAAAATACATTTTTAATATCGTTCGAATGTAATGTACCCGCATCGAGGCGTAGCGTCATTTCAAAAACCATGTAGCTTCCTACTTAATAATTTATGCCAAAATTAGGATATTTTCCATATAAACCTCTCTAGAATATCTCAATCTTGCAAACCCCTTGTACCACGTGACACGTCTCATCAAACGTGTCGCTACGCAAGACTATAATTAAATTTTGCTCACATTCGGAGATTCAATTAGGGTTTAATATTGACATTCGGTAGTGAGATCCGAAACTCGGGGATCAACACCAAAACATTAGCATAGTTGATTAAAAGGCCTCCCTAGAACTGTTAACTCGTAAATGTCATACATACAACATCATAAATCATCTTAAGATTATGCTTCACTTGCTAAATTTCGTATAATTTTGGAGAGAATGTAATGTGGTTTAGGAACCTTCGAAAATTTCACCTTACAACCTCGGAGTTATGGTTCAAAATCGCAATGTTTTGGCTCGAGATTTGGAACGTTTCGGTAATTTAGATGATTTTGCAAGAGTAGGAAAACCAGCAAGTACTGAATCAGCATCTAGGTGGTTCTCATATAATGAAGTAGAACGGGAGCTGTGATTTATAGTCCAATTATGAACTCATCGATTATTTCTTATGAGTCTAAAGTAGGTAATTGTTGGCTCTTCAGTACTCGTGTTATTGGAAATTGGGATTATAGGTGGTATGACAGAGAGCAGTGGTGGCCCAGTGGTACCGACCCCGACTTACGAACAGTAAGTTGTGGGTTCGAACCCAGGCAGGCGCATTACTTTGTGTAATTTATTTCATCACCACTGCTCTCAAAAACGGTGAAGGAAAACATTGTGAACGGCATGTCCTAGAACCAAAAATTCGAAGACATGTGACATCTACCAATCCGCACTGGGCCCGCGTGGTAGATTATAGCCCATTCCCTCCTAGAGAGGAGGCCTGTGTCCCAGCAGTGGGAACATTATAGGCTGATGATGAGATGGTATGACGATAAGATGAAAATTAAATCTCTGTGTAAACTTACTGGAATCTATTAAGACGTAGGTATTAAAAATGAACTGGGATGTTCTAGATCAGATTTTTGCTTTTCTTTTCTCGGTTGCCTACTTATTTCTTCAATCCTTCGGAAAATTCTGTCTTACTGTATATGATTTCATCAGTACTCATCTAAAAACTAAATCAACTCATTTCTCTTACATCACAAGCAAAAGTGTTGATGTTCTATTCTTAGCCAGAGGCCACGAGCAGAAACAAACAGAACAGGCCAAAACTGGTCCTAATTTAAACCAGTAAGCCTACCCGACAAAATGAAATAAACGTGGTTATAATTAATATTTCATACGAGGTCGCTCGGACCGTACATGTATGATGTATCGCACTGAACATCAGTCTGAGACCGACTTGCATTGTGATATTGTGACCTGATTTTGTCAAGTGGTTTTAGAACGTACGATTTTTGATTGGGTCATTTTTAAATTGGAATTATTATGAAGTGGGAGTGCCTAGACATAGTTAAAGATTCTGTTAGTAATAACGAGGAGAGTCAAAAATGTATTGGATTGAGCAAAAAGCTGATCAAACTTGTTGAAAATCGTTTTAGAAATACCAAAAGCTTTGAAAGCGATAACCCCTTGTCTTTAATTTTATTAATCTCTTTCATAGTGTCAAAGCACGTAACCTCTTCACTTTGGTCTTCTTAACCATGATTCGTTCACGTGGAAGAACAGGAATGATGTTTGTCAACCGCAGCTTTTTGCTACACTTTACGCCTCCTTCTGCAGCTTTTTCTCTTTGCATCAGAACATTATTTGGAAGGTCAGTTTCTTACACTTTTAACCTGTGAATAAACCTGGCCGTCAAAAGTGACGGCCAGGTTTATTCAACGTTTTACACTATGCAACACAGGATACAAGCTTATAATCACAAGATGACTCGTCCATAAGTCCAATTTGCATTTGTTCCTTCATTGCAATCTGCTTAGTTACGATCGGATCGCATCGTACAATCTAAATGATATAATATGTTATGAACTGTGCCGTTCCAGCAGCCGTCAGTGTCACAGATAACGAATGCGCCCTTTGTGATAATATCTCCGTATTGTGAGTACTTGTCCTGTCCGCCTGTATATGTAGGCATCATTTTTGAAGTAGCTATATTTTTAGACTGGTCTAGAATCTGTATTGACAGTTTGTCACGCCACAGGGGTCGTGATGCCTCATTTTCTTTGTAGGCTATTTTATGAAAATAAATACTTTTTCACAGTGTTTAGAAGGCCATAAAAGTAAGTATTTCGGTACGTGATTGACCGAAGTAAGGAAACCCACGACGACTGTGCCCTAGAGTGTAAATGTTTTGTAGTTTCACAAACTATGGGACATGTAATATTGTGTCCTGTTGTGTGCATGATAAGGGAGCTGATGGACATCACTGAAGATGTTAAACCCTGGGCCGATTAAATTTCGTTTGCCATTGACCTGCTAAGAAGATAAGAAAATATCTTGTCGCATAAAAGGGTAAACAATTAAATTTCTACTAATAGCAACTGACCTGTAAATTGGTCGCTTCATTGTCCAAGTTATCCATGACATTTCAGACTGGCATTAAACCTCACCCAGTTTATAATCTTACCAGGCTGCCATAACCCGAAACAGTGTTCTAAATGCCAGCACAAACCAAAGCCACGTGTGTTTGTTCGGGAGAGCCGAGTACCGCTCATATGAAATATAAATTCGATTATACCGTCCGAACGCGACCGAAGATTTGCCTAATTAAACAACGTTGCTTCTAATGATTCGATTTACGTTCTCGTATCGTTTTATTTGGCTTTGATTAGAGCACTAGAAAATAATAAATATAACACAAAATTATGCGTCTTTACTGTTCTACAATGAAATGGTCCGTAGCTTTTTTGTTCAGATCCTTTATTTTTTGGTGGTATTTGGTACCATTTATATTCTAATTATATTCATATTATTCTTCCAATTAATAGTCTTCAGTGTTTTATATTTTGGTTAAATAAGAAACAGGATTCAGTGTGTGCGTGAATACGTATCCTATCTTTGAGAACTAGATTTTACTGTTCACCAGTGTATGTATTGTTACGTCAAAATATACAGTCGATCAGCAGTCAAGTTAAGAAACAATAGACTTTAACAAAAAGGTCTTTATCAGCAAACTATCCCCCTACGCCACTTTCAATTCAGAAAGTTAAGTACTCTACTAAAATCAGCTTTTATCTTACCCCGGCTTATTAGTTTCTCCTCCCTTCCTATAGAAACCAAAGCAATAAAAAGACAGTCTGGATCTATCCGTAAATAAACAATAGAAACTGATAATTATTCTCATACTAGGGTCCCCATTGTTTCAACTTCCCCCTGGAAGTTCCCCGTTCTCCCCTCTACTTAGACTATACTCGATACGATGGCCCTACAATGTAGGGTTATTACTAAATTGAGCGGCCATTTTTTTATTTTTGTTTTTAATTATGAAGTTATTGTAAGTCCATATGGTGTCTGTGGAAGGGGATTTAGAACTTAGGGTTAGACTGAGTTAAGTGGTCGTAGGAAGGTCGTAGTCGTTTTAAGTTCTCCATAAAGTGAAGCGCATAAAATGAAAGGACTTAAAGTTAAGGGAAAAGATTTTTGATGAGAGTAAATTTTTAGGATGCGCGCGCACACCGTCACGAAAAACTGACACCCTGAAGTTAGCTAGTCAACATACGCCCTGAAGTTAGCTGGTTTTACTTACGTTTTGGCTAATATAATGTAGATTTTTATCATACGTTCTCTCCAGGTAGCTGAATGGTCATTGGCTGGAGGTTAAGCATTCCTAGACTTCTGTAACTTGTATTATTAAGGTTTTTCTATTGATTCTTGAGTTCTCCGAATGTTTGTTTACTTTTGTAGTGTCAGATATTGACAAGTCTAGGTTATAATTTTTAATTTACTACTGGAGCTAGTAGGTCAGGTTGTATGGGTAATTGATATTAGACCTTGTTTCTACAAACGTAGGATAAGGCGAAAAATAAAATTTTAAAAAAGATTTTTATTTTGTTACGCCAAAGAAGTATAACTTCTAACGCGTGTACACACACAGTTTTTTTTTAAATTATGAGCATTCTGAAAATATTTTCTGATTTCTATGATATAAAATTATAATTCAAAACGGTAGAGATATAAAACCTTGTTATGACTCAAAAACCACTCACATTCCACGTACCAATAACAATATTTTCAAGATTAAAGCCTTTAAAACCTGCACTTTAAAGCCCACCAACATTGTTACACCTAAAATAAATTAACGAATACCTTCCCTCCGATCGTAACAATCATAGCTTCAGAGCAAAATTCGCTGAAATAGCCTAACTAATGTCAAAATAAACGTTTTTACAGCCGAACGTCACATAAACATATTAAGTTTATTCGACATTGAGTTTTAAGCGGCAGATAATGGTGAGAGGGAAAAATTATCGTATCCATAATGCGAATATGGTTAACGATGATATTATTGTTTTTCTAAGAACTGATATGCGTCATAGAGGAACAGATGTTATAGTCCGTTTATTGGTAGTAAAAAATTAAAAACGGTTGCCATGCGGATTTTTGTGAGATGTTACTATCTTCTCCTTTGCGTGTCGATAGACTCAAATAATACCCGACCAGTTTATTGCCACCTGCACAGCTTTGTCATTGGCTCCATTTAAATCCTGGAAGGTGCAGGTGGCTGTTCAGGATGGGAATGTTACTATAATAGTAGCATGATCAATGTCTGTGATTATAGTGATTCTGTCACAAACTTGGTGCAAAAGTACCCTTGACGAAGGTGAAAGGTACTTATTCTCGCCGTCATTGCGATATTTTTTTTGTTAAAGACCATACCTGGAAACCTTCTAGTTACGGAGATATTGGGGGTCAAAGTTCCAACTGTTTCACAAGTTTTTTTTCTAATTATAAGTATTTAATGTTGTAACTTTACTTTAAATACGTCCACGACGCGCGTTATATACAATGCTTCCATCAGCACAATGTTTTGGTGCGTTACATTGAGTCCTACCGTGAAACGTGATTTTTCACCCCAAAAAAAGAAATTGTTTCCCAGCGATAATTTTTGCGTAGAGTTACTTAGTTTGATGTACAGAATGCTTGGTTGACAGCAGAGATGTTATGGATATGATATTTCGGATCTGGATACGGATATGGATATAGTAATAAAATTATATCGGTTTCGGATACGGTTACGGATATGTAATTATTTCGGATTATCCGTTAGTTTCGGATAGTTTCTGTTACGGATATAATAAAAACTAACTAGTAATGAAAGAGGTTATGTTAAGACTAGAAATAACAAACAAATTGCTAGATTCACGTGGCGCGCGAGCGGTGAAACAAAAACCTGTTGAAACATGTCGTTTTATTTAGACTCCGCCCTTATAAGAACTTATCCGAAACTATCCAAAATTTGTGAAACGCATACGGTTACAGTTACGGATATAGTTTTATTTCGGATATCCGATAGTTTCGGTTACGGTTACGGAGCTCCATAACATCCCAGGTTGACAGGAACGTTTACATCTTGTATATCATAGAACTCTTCGTCCTACACAAATGAGATGTTTAATAAACAAGGTAGTACATTATTTACTTCAGCAAAAACATCTACGAAACAAAATTTGGTATGTTTGTTCACCTCAGGTGACCTAAAAAGTCACCAGACATTACGTTCTACATTTGTTGCAAAATAAGCGAACAAAAGCAGATTTAATGTATTTTTATTTCATTCCTATTTCGTAATAGTCTTCTTTTGCAAAAAGAATCTAAGAGACTCATATTCTTTGTCAAAAATCGTAAGTTTCCAAAAATGTTGCTCATTAAGCTGACAAGTTATTAAGCTAGATTGGTTCAAGACTTTATCTTTTAGTAACACTGACGGCTGTACCTTGTGAGTCAGCTTAGAAATATGTTTGTGCCGATTTTACGTTTTTTTTATCTGCTATCTTTTGGAATGGGAACGCGATCATTAGTTCGGAAATACGACTTTATGAAAATGCTTACAATATATATATTTCGCCTCGGATTTTAATACAAGGTTTTCTTGTGTGTCTACAGTCTAGTCTGGACTTGTTATGAAGTATCTAGGATTGCCATTACCGAATACACAAATAAGGTACTCCCATAATGGCCAAATGTTGCTTGGTTTATGATTGAGAAAGTACTGAAAGTGTTTTGCGTAGCTCTTTCCTTCCCATCGCCTTCGTCTTCGTCTTTGCCGAGGCAAAGAAATCGAACTGCACGTCAAATTGCATGATGATGAATACAGGTGGAAGCCCAGTCCTAGTGAGACCATCCAGTGGTGCCCATTTTCAGCATCAAGTGTTCTTACAATTTTTAAAGCGCGTTTTGCGAAGATTAACTATCTTTATCTGGGACCGCATTGTTTTGTGTTCATACAATTTTATACTGTTTTCCTTTCTTCTTTTTCTCATACTGAAACACTTTATACGTTTACCGCTTTCGATTTTCCAGCACAATATAGTGAAGATTTACGTTACAGTGGGTAGCTTTAGGAATTTATTCGTAGTGGTGGGGGTTTTCATTGTTCGTATAAATGAGTGTTATTCTTTTATTGTCGAGACAAAGACGGCACTTGGCCTCAAAGCGAGGCGCCAATATTTATACAACCTTCGCCCGCGCCCTCCTTGAAATAACGCCTTGGGGAGCTAGTGATAAGAGGAAGCGAAGCGATTAATATACCTGGCAACGTGGTTAACATCATCAGCTCCGTTCAAAATTATTTATTTATTTCAAATTTCTCCATCCTTTTAAATATCTCCACTAAAGAAGAGGAGGAGCTCTCAAAGAACAAAAAGACAACTGCATTTTTTGCAAAATTCACTTCGAATTCAGAATTCTTTATTCTATCCAGGTATTTTTTTTTTTCATTTTTAATGTTCTTTTTTTATGATTAACTATTACAAATTGAAGAAGCTAGATTAGGATCTTGTAGAAGTTATTACATTATTGCGTTAAAAACGCTTTCCTGGAAACTAGTGATTTTGTAGATAGCCATTTGTTCTTTGCTGGCGTCGAAATAATATCAGCCACTAGGGTCGATCTTCAGGTTAAGCTGCGTACCTTGGTTGGTCCTTAGATAGTTGATCTCCTATTACATACTGAAGCCTTCCGTGCCTCGGCCAGCACGTAAAGCCGTTGGTCCCGGCTGTCAATTGTAGATCTTTGACAGTCGTTACAGGGAGTCAGTGGCCTGAAAGACTGACAACCAGTCTTACCAAGGGGTATAGTATTACCCAGTACTAACTGGGTTGTGGAGGTCAGGTAGGCAGTTGCTCCGTGTAAAATAATGGTATTTAGCTGCATCCGGTTGCCGGATAGCTAACATAGTTGGAAAAAGGCTAGGCAAGATGATGATGTCTGTCAATATTTGATTTTATTCTTTCAGCGAACATTGAACTTCGTGGAAAGATCCAGGAACGAGAAGTTAAGGTTCTGTTTTATATGTGGCTGGAAGAGTGATATTTAAGTGAAACATGTATAAATGATGGCGTGGTTGACAGACAAAAAAACTTGTTTCACCGACGCCAAGTAACATGGGACTTAGGCAGGACGTTATAAACATACGCTTTCAGAATGCACGGCTATTAACTAATTAATAACAAGATAAATCGTCTGCAATTAAGTCACGCTCCTAAAACAGTCCTTCAATTGCCATTACCTAAAGCAGGGGTACAGACAATCTTGTTAGTCACGCCGTGCATTACCGCCACCTCTCCCCAATATGTGATCCCCTTAACGTGAACATCTGAGAAGCGCCTCTTGATTATATAAGAAAACGTTCGATGCTCCATTGTTGGATCAGGGATGTAAGTTGTTTCAAGTGTGAGCAGGTTATATTTTGCTTACAGCGTGTTTATAGCGGGCGTAGGTACAGGCAATAAGGTTTTATTGATGTTCTAAGAAACTTTATTAGGTTAAACTAACTATATACATTGATAATTAAAAACTATTAAACTAAAATAGATAAACTAACAACAAACTATAAAAGGGCATCTAAGAAATGGAACTTAATTTTAGATGGGAAATGGGGGTTGATGGAGTCATGTCTTAGGGAGTAAAGCTAGTTAGTATTTTTGCAATTACGTTGTAGTTTATCTTGATACACAACTTTATCGATGTAAGCAAGGTTCTTAGAAGTGGGAACGTAATTTTCGATGGGATATTGGGTCGGTTGAAAAGGAAGACAACAAAACATGTTTGTTTACAAAAAAAATGTATTTTTACATTTGTTTTTTTATAATATAATTATGCTGATATTTCACTTATTTATTCATTTTATTTATTTATTTCGGTTAGCCAACAATTGTTTACACAAATAATCTATAATCTATTTCTAATTAATACTTTTAAGTATAAGTGTAACAATCACATACACACACCACTTGTTGTGTAAGAAGAAGATTAATATGGTACAATGTGTAAAAATAAACTAAAAAAAATATATTTGGATAAAGTTTATCAAAAAACGCAGAACTAAAAATTAATAAACAACAAGATAAGCTCCTACGTTTAAGTTAGTAACACTAATTAAGATAAGGCATTTATTTTCCTTCCAATTCCCGGATCAAAAGGGCTCACCTTTTATACGGGACCCTAACTAGACATTTCGTGTTAACAATAAAATTGTCACCTTTACAAATGTTTTAATGGCACGCCATTTACGTTTTGACATTTTAATCAAAGAAGGGTGGAATTAATAGATAGAACAAAGTAGGGACACAATTATCTACTTCCCATGGGTTCACTACTGTTTTCAAATTATTGTGGTTAGGGCAACTTTTGCTGTTTTTGTGGGGCGTTGGCTTATGCCCTAAATAACGAATTATATTTTGAAAAAATAAAATGCAAAGTAATGAAGTTCCGGCTGCCGAAAGCCCCACACTACTAAAGAACTTCGTAGTAACATTCTCATTAAAGCCAATGGCACTGACAAACTGACAGTTTCATCAAAAAAGAAACTGTAAACAGCATTTTAATTTGAGAATCTGGTTTTCTGCCCGTTTATGGCAATAGGCCCTATTACATGGGACTAGGGCATGCGAAACCGGGTTTCGGTCCCACAGTAAAACCTGAGAAAAAACCGGGTTTAACTATCGTTTTACACATGCGTGTACTATTACTTTTCTTTTGCGTTTTACTTGTTTATTTTTGTTTAGTGTAATTCTGACATTTAGGTTTCATTCATGTTTCTAATGTAATTCTGATATTTAAGTTTTAGGAATTATTTATGTTTTCGTATGTGTATTTTTATCTTTCGTTGTTTTATATGGGTCTCGGACCTGAAATAAATGAAATTTATTTATTTATTAGATACATCTCTACCTACCCTTCGAGGATTACAGGTAAGATGTTATATTATGTTTAATTTATTCTGAAGTATTCATAATTCAAACTAATATAGTTTTCTTTTACTTTAAAGAAGACTGTTTATACCAATTTTATTAATATAACCTTGTTTAATAAACTCAGTTTGTGTACAAAACCAAACAACAATATATAATAACTTTCCAAGAAATTACTATGTCTATAAAACGTTTAATATCATAATGTTTGCCAACAACATCTTAGGATCCAAGTTATTAAAAATTTATTTTAATAAAAATAATTGAATGATTAATGACCAACACCTGAGGAGGCTCTCGTTAGGCAGCTGGATCAAGGGCTTGATTCAGAAAGCGGTACTCCTGGACACGGCTCGTATTGTTAGGAGGTTCCTCTCTCAGGAGCCTTGAGTGCCGGTAGCTTGGACCCTGTTCCCGATACCGGTGGGTTAAATTTTTTTTTATATTTTTAAATGTTTTTTTTTCTTATATTTTCTATAATGAATATTTAAAATGTAATAAATTTGTAATAAGATGAATAAAGTAAATATAATCTTTTTGTGTTTCAAGCTTTTCAGAATACCACATCAACCGATTGTGTTAAACAAATACAGGAAATAGTTAAAGACGTCGTAGATACTGAAGTATCATCTTGCAATAAGACTGTTGATAATTCACATTAATGAAGCTAGGAGATCAAATAAGCACCTTTAAAAGATATCACTATCACTACATATTATAAAACAAATTGCTCCGCCGCGTCTGTGTGTATGTTCGCAATAAACACAAAAACTACTGCACCGATTGTCATGCTGTTTTTACCAATGGATAGAGTGGTTCTCGAGGAAGGTTTAAGTATGTAATTTGCCAAGTTTTTGTATACATTGGCTAAAAGATAATGATGTCTGTTGGAGGTGTTGGAAAAAAATAAGCCGTCTGGGAGCTTTCAACGAAAACGCTGCTAAACCCTTTGAGATATAACAAAATGATGTATGGTGGAATTGTATATCTTATATAGGTCTACAGAAAAGTCCGCGATGGATCTGTTACTATTTTTTTTGCGATAACCGACATCCACACACGGGCGAAGCCGCGGGCATCAGCTAGTACATAATATAAGATTTAAACAGAATAAGAAAAGCTGACCGTTATTTTACAGAATCTTCATCAGAGTGTTGCAGTCCAATGTTGTATACTAGGTAATTTATTAGACGTGGGCAATACTTTAGGGGCGTGTTGTACTCATGAAAATGAACAACTTTTACTATGGGACCAACCATGAAATCACGAAAAAATTATCACTTGGTCTTTACTTTTATCGTCGTATAACAAGGAAAAGGTAAAGAACAGCTGTTTTTTTGTCCATATTTCAGAGCGATTCCCATATTAACAGTTGCTTATATTTAGAAGTACTTCACACCGTTAAAGTATTGTCCATCTTTAATGAATCACTCTGTATAGGCCTCTCCGTTACGCCATAACATATTCTACGACTATTCTTCTCAAGCGTTATCTATTTGCGAAGATTACTATCCTACCTGGCAGCTTTCGTTTAGATTCTATTTTCAAAGACACTTATCGCTTATCATCATACCTGTAATACCTGATGCGTTAGATAGATGTTTGTCTTTTTGACATATAGCCAGTTACGTTAAGGACAGGAGGCGACCCTATTACCATCAAACAAGAAAATATCCAGACTCTATCAGGAACAATTCCATAGAAAAGTTTTTTTTACGAAAATAATAACAGGTCATAACTAATTATTCATATTCCAATTAACTTTTAATCACATCACTCATACGCCTTAAAATTAAAAGTAAAACGCCGTGCAATTGCGTGTTAAATGAAAAATAAAACGGGGTAAAATCAGTGATGGTAGGGGATCAGAAGGGCTTCCGAGTGCACTGACCTCTAAGGGTCGCTACGAATTGGGGACCTGATCAGCTGGACATAACAGATAGGCTTGTGTACGGGAAATTGGGTGCTTCCTACTATAATAATTTCAGTTTTATGTGTTATGCTGTTTGTTGGTGATTTAGTTTGCGTTGATTTGTATTCGGTCAATATCCTGATTTATTTGTTCGGTATATTACGAAGCATAATACTGTTTTTATTGGCAAGGCGAAGGCACTTTTGAAAATTTGTTTTTAGCCTAAGCCATTGTGTACTTGCACAAAAGTTAGTAAATTAGTATATATACTAATAAGTTAAAATTTTAATTATTAATAATTTTTAAATTAGTATATATACTAATTTACTAACTTTTGTGCAAGAGCAAGAAATCTTTTTTCAAAATTGATTCTCAAAATTTGTTTTGGAGTTCTACCCATGGGATTACCATAATACGGGATTATACTGGCAAGTTTTATTATAATCTAAAACCGATTTGTTATTATCTTTCAATATTTTGATGTGATAAGCATCCTTTTCCGAACAGGTCAATCCGTCAGTAGTGTGACATCTACGTAGCCGCAAAACGCATACTAAGCTCACCTAATATCAGCAAATCCAAAACTTACATTCAATATAAAAATCCTCGCTTGCAAAGTAAATCCTACCTTCCTATACAGTATATGTAGGTTAGTAGATCGTTCCAGCTATCTGCCAGTCGCGCCAACCATCTGGCCTATCTGAATTTTTCACTTTTACCTTTACCAACAAAAAAAAAAAACGTTATTTCCAAAAGTGGGTCGCGTAAAATGAATGCACAACGTGATTTATAGCCGGAGACTGCTTTTTTAAATTTTATAAAATCTTATTTGGATGTGTCGTCCCTGTGATTACGTTATCTTCATTGAGTTAGAATTTTCTCCGGCTTCTTTTTTTTTTAATTTATTTATTTACCGTGTTCAGTTTTTTACCTTAAGTTGGAATCTGCTTAGTGGCTGCTTATTTTATGCAGGATATTTAGGTGTGTCAAGAAGATCCTTATCGACACTGTTGAATGAATACCACGTATGTCAAAAGAGTACTTTCTTTTTTGTAAAAATCGAATGAAAACCATGTATTTTATAACACGGCGAAACCGTGAACCCAAAAGTAGGTCCTCCTTTTTATCATTCATAACATGAGCGAAAAGCACTTAAAACTATTTTCACAACACCACCACCACCACCATCAGCCTATAATGTTCCTACTGCTGGCACAGGCCTCCTCTCTGTGAGAGAGAATGGGCGGATTGGTAGATGTCACATGTCTTCGAATTTTTTGTCTACGATATAAAACTATTTTACATTGACGAAATTAAACTTCTTTTTTCGTTTCTGTAAAGTTTGGATTTTTGGACATACAAGGTTATTATCTATCATTCTACAGCGACGTTATGCATATTAGACTATGGACAAGACATTTTTAAATCGTTTTTTGTTTTCTACAATGATTTTTAAAAGGACGGATATCTGATACTTTTCGATAACTTATGCTAAACCAAAGATTTTTTACCCAAAGATTTTTTTTTTTAGTTTTCCAGATAAAAAAGCAACAAATCGATTTATTGACAAATTGATCTATTGGCAAATTGATCTTTTGACAAATTGATCTATTGACAAATTTATCTATTAATCATTAAATTTTAGAACATAAATTCAGGTTCATAAATGTTTTTTTTCTTATGTGGGACTCTTCTTACAAAGGTATAGAATATTTTAGTGCTTCAAAAGTATTATTCACGAACTATTTACTCCAAAATTACAGTGTCCCCCAAGATTTCTATAAAAGAATCATTATACGGGAGACAAGTGAATCATTACGCAAATGATGATCAACCCTCACGATTCCATAATAAGGCAGCCATCATAAAGTAGCCAAAAACCGCAATTTTCCCTTCTACCAAACGATCCGAAAATTAATGATTTATTCAACAATTCTCATTGTTATTCAACGATATTCCCATTCACGTATTAAGATGAAGTGTTCAGTAAAAAGCGATTTTATATTAAAATTTCAGGGTTTAGCATTACAATTGAATGCAATATGGAGCGTGGCTTTCGTATCCCGTAAGTATGAACAAAGACTGTCGTTTTGCTTTTGACTCGCGCGTCTGCGGGTAGTATCCTACTTCCTACTAATAGTGTATAGTAAACTAGCTGATGACCGCGGCTTTGCCCGCGTGGATGTCGGTTATCGCGACCAAAATTAATCATGAAATTTTGATCCCATTCCCGCAACAAAAACTTGACAAATTATATACTAAAACCTTCCTCGAGAACCACTCTATCAATTGGTGACAACAGCATAAAAATCAGTGCAGTAGTTTTTGAGTTTATCGCGAACAGACAACCATTCGCGGCGGAGAACTTTGTTTTATAATAAGTAATGATAGTGATGCGAAAGCCATCCATCGTTTCTTTGATCTTTCTCTACTCTATACCCATCCATACCCAAAACTTTCCTTACGACATTGTCACTATTCCTCCGCATCACCTGCCCATACCAAGCCAACCGATTACCAGTTAATACCTAAGATTATTTGAAAATACATAAAATTAAAGGTTTTGTTATAAACATGAGAAACGATATAAAATATTATGAGTAATCCAGCTAAGTTTACACAAAGTTTTTCTTGGAAAAGACGTTCAGTTTTCATCCCGGCAAAGCTAAACCTACTAGATTTCTACACTCAGGCTTCCTGAGGTTTTTCATGTTAATTTCTTGATATAAAACTTTGTTAGAGATTCAGACATATTAAGAACCATTTCCTGGAAGATAGTATGAGTATAACATAATTAAGTGTTGTAGTTAAGTAACTATTCGACATGTTATATTTATGTATGTATTCCTTTATATTAATAATTATTTTATTTATTTATATCATTGAATCTCTGAGATATTTTCTGAACAAGAAAACTCAGTAAGATTTATGTTGACGTCATTTGAAGCTAAGTTGATTTAGTCTACGTTTTATTGTAAAACTTAACAAAGTAGAACTCTTACTTAAGCGAGAAAGAAAACGTCTTTTTTTAGATTTTATTAAATTAAAAAAAAAAAACTTTGATTCAATTATGCTATTGTCTCAAGAGAAAGTATAAAAGCTAAAGTATTACACACAAAAACATTTGACTACAGACAAGATTTAATCAAATGTATGAAAACAAAACAAGCTCGTATAGAAATCCCGATTAGTTCAACAAACGTACGTACGAGTAGTACATACGTTGTTCACCCAATTTATTTTATATTAAGTAATTGCTTTAGACAGAATTACAGAGCAACAATCTCTTGCGTATGTCGTAAGAATTTCTATAGAATTTTCTGATAGTCATTTTGTATATTGAGGCTATTGTTAGAGCTATATAAAGGTTGTGTAAGTAAATAAGTAATTACCATAAATACGCTTTGCAAATAGCTGTGAAGAAATTCTTACCACTTTGAAAAATCACATACATTTCCTTAGTTTATTGATAAAACCGTTAGTTGATTTTTGAGAGTATTCCCATTTGAGCACCGATTTCAAGAGCACCAAAGATGTTCCCTTTTGAGCAAAGGGAATCTTTGGGTCTAAGCATTGGTGCTCTTGAAATCAGTGCTCAAATGCGAATACTCCGATTTTTGAGACCTTTGTTGATCCAAAATGTTCTTTTAAAAATCCTTTCTTTTGATTGGTTATAAAAACCGGTTTTAATGGTTTTTTTGCAAGTATTTTAATACCTAGCAGATTTCACAGGTGGTGTGGCTGCTTAGGTGTTATACTTCGCTAAGTTTATTATACAAAATTAAAATGCAGAAACTTAGCATGTCGTACTGTATTTACTTAAATAAATCCTTATGAATATGATCGCTCGGCAATCACTGGAAGTTTACCTCAACATACAGTTGGAGGGAATACGCTTTGCATACATATAAGACTGATTGAAATTTTACGCTCGCAGAAATTTTTACGCATATTTTAGTGCCGTTTCGCAATTTCACACCCATTCTAATATAGTCGTCGGCGAACGAGTATTTTACGTATAAATTTTCACTTTTCCTTATTTTCTTGTATTAAGAAATGTGTACGAAGAAACGTATACAGTCGGATGGGAATTAAAAACACTGTTTGTCGGAGTTTCAGATTATATTTTGACAAAATTTGTTTGCCTTCAATCTGGAGATGGAATATTTGATCTACGAATTCTTAGTATATGTTGGCAAATAAAGGATAGGAATATTCTTAGGAGTACGTATTAGCCTTGATATTACAATCTTTGATCTGTTAGTTTTATTAGTCTATCATAAATAACTGTATGTTATTTAGAAAGCGGTACCCAATAAGTCTGCCTGTTTATCATTTAGGCCAATTCAACTTCATTGCCAAACACGCTAAAGAGACTCTTGCCTAAGAAGAAGGTTTCAGCTCAAAATAAGTTTAAAATTTATCAGAATGTAATCATCAATTCACAACTCACAGAGAGACTAATGTGTAGGTAAGTTCCACCAGTCTGATAAAAAATACTGTGTACATAGTTCAAACCAGGGCGCTCCTGAATGAATACCAGGTGGCCTTTTTTTTTTTGATGTGTCATCATCAAATTACTTCTCCGGCTCTGGGCAGAGCGGAAGGGAGTGTCACTGACTAAAACCCATCCATGTTCCTTCCTTGCCCTTTGTGTTCCAGGGCCGCGGTATCTCTTTCGAACAGTCCCGCAGCCCAATACCAGGTGGCCTACCATGACGTCTTAAAGCAAGAGTAATTCCAGTGTGAGACCGAGATAGCGATAGACGACCTGTATAGTTCTAAGACGTCATAGTAACCCCCCTGACCTTATTTTTCCGTAATATATAAAAAGTATGTTTAACAAAATTACCTGGAATTATGTACGTTTACGCACAGATACCTCACTCTCACTACAGGTCTAAAAAATTAAACTAAACTGACTGATCATTAACGATAAGAGATGAGACGCAATTCTCCAAGAAAAAGGAAGCTACGATAAAGAAGATTACTTATTGTGTAAACGGTACACCCCACACAGCTTTGTTCACTCGGCAAGGTTAAAAGAGCATAAAGATCTTAAGCAGGCAAAGTGCAGTTCTTGCCAACGACAGACCTCGCTAAGCAATTCAACAAATGCAAAGGTAAAAATACAAAATGCGAGTCAAACATTAACATTTTCATTGTTTCGCCCCCAGCAACTTATATTAAACCGTTGGGACATTAGAACTTATAACACTTGAACGTAAACTTGCTACACAGTTACAAACTTAGGTTTACCGCTCTAAAACAACAACAATGACTGTAGTGCTCAGAATTTAGTGTTGGTTGTTGTGTTTTGAAGTAGTTTGTGAACGGCAAAAACAATTCGGTGCGTTGTTGGAAGAAAGCATCCATTCATATAGGAGGGATGCGCCCTTATTTATTTCACCCTACATCGGTTGTTGACGTAATTTTTTTAATCATCTTTTATACTCGTATTAATTTACTTAACGACCGTCTTAGTCGGAGGTTTATGAATGCGTCGCTACGTTTTCGATGGATAACGAATGAGCTTGCAGTATTATAATTAAGTTGGTGATTCTTGAAGATTGTTTGCTGAAGCATCGGTGCGGAGAATTCTGATCTTGATTTTCATATTAAACTGTCATAATAATTCTGCTTTGATTGGATGGTTCATTTACATGTTGGAGTGGAAATGTACTCGTAAATGATACTGTTAGTAAAATGAAAGTGATTTAGAAAAGTTCCTAATTAAATTAAAACTATTTGAACTTAGAGATCTTGAAAATGTTAAAATAAAAGCTGCTTCAATTTCTTCAATTTGTAGTGGTGACCTTGACGAAAAAAAGAAATCGAGTTACATCATTCGAAGTAAGAAACAAACATTTCTACTAGTACTACATATAATCTGTTTTTGTGTCTACTGTGTCATATTTTGTCTCATTCAGAAAACAGTGAAGTGGATATGAAAGGAATATCAACATAAACAGAGATCTGTAATGCTACCAACATTGAAACAAGAATAATACTTTTACAATGGTTATTTCTAATGATCCACTTTATATTTCCCCATAAATCCATTAAGAGAACAAATGGAGGGGGATTCCAGATATGATTTCAAAGAATTTCAGTATCAGAATCACAATAGGCGATATAAAATTTACAAATTGTAGCCATAAAACGAACGCGGGAAACTTAGACTGGGAAATTATTACAAGCTAAAGGTAATAGGTCTTTGAAACAATGTAACTTTACATTTTATTGTTATTCGAGTCGTCCGAAGGAAATAAGGAAGCATCAGGGGTCGTAATGTGATTTTTATTCAATACAGACGTGCAACTGTGTTAATTCTACAGAGCTTTACAATGTGTGGTCCAAGTGATAGAAAGCATTGAGGTAGGATGGGTCTTGTTACAAAGATTTAAATTGATCAATTTTTTTAGTATCGTAGAGGAAGGTTTGCCACAATTTGTTGTTTTGTCGTCGTATAGCAAAGAGACCTTTTCCTTTGTGTTTTTTCTAGATACATGAACAAGAGTATTTCTAAACCTTTACAATGTATTAATTCAGTTAACCATAGAAAGGGACTTATTCGACAACTGGCCAGTGTGAAACCCGTGAGTGCGCGCGAGTTGCGGAGTTAATGGCAAAAAAAAAATAGGTAAAATGGGAAGGTGTCAAATCTCGCGCACTCGCGAATTTCAGATTCGCTAGTTGACGAATAAGTCCGAAAAAAAAGGACTAAGAACGTATTTAATTAATTATTTAAAAACGGGCGGCGAAATCCGTGAGCTTGCTTAAAAATAACTTACTTTGCAATAAAATATCTAAACTCTTCTCAATAAATCGCTGTATTTTTTACCTTACACCAAGCACTGGTCGAGAACACGGGAGGTAAAATTCTTGAGGTGCTGTTTGCCCTAAAGGCGATTTACTCCAAGTGTCTGTTAAGACGATAATTACAAAAGTTTTTTAATTAGTTTAATTTTGCCGTAAGCCGACGAGATTTTTGAAGCTTTTAAAGCATTATGCACGATACGTTTACGAAGTTAGTGAAAAAAAAAATGTGAACTTTTTTTTGTGTGTGTGGGTACTTTATTAGGTTTATTCTTCTTTATTTCTTTGTTAGATACTGATAAGCTGGACCATTTTGTTTTCTCCAGATTAAGTATTATATTTTTTTAAATTGTTTCTTTGACACAGTGGTCTTTTAAATCAATGTCCATCATCATCATCATCATCAATTCAGCCGAAAGACGTCCACTGCTGAACATAGGCCTCTCCCAAGTGTCGCCACATCGACCGGTCTCGTGCGAATGGCATCCAGCGGATCCTCGCAACCTTCACCAGGTCATCGGTCCACCTAGTGGGAGGCCTTCCAACGCAACGTCTTTCGGTTCGCGGTCGCCACTCCAGAACTTTACTTTTATCGATGTCCGTTTATGACGAATTGGAAATGATTATAGAATATCCATGTTAGTTATTCAAGCCTGTCAAACGTTGGACCTCTGATTACCCCTTACAGCTTCTTGAAAGTACGTAACTGTTTGACAAGAACCTTCTGACTATTGCGGCCTAGTTTAGAACGGTACTGCGCGTTTTTACAAATACAAGATGGCATTTAAATGAATGCGTAAATTGACCTCTAAGCGCATAGACGAACTGTTGAAAATACAACAATGCGTTCCATTCAGGCATTCCTTTAGCCACCTAGTGAAAACTGGTATAAGGACAGAAAATCTTATTGACAAGGCTGCATACCTCCTCGACACTAAACCTGATAGCTCTCAGCTTATGGTATTTACAGCAATACTACATAGAAAATCAAATCCAATAGCTATTCTCCTTGACCACAATTACGCAATTAGGCCATATTCAAGCGGAAGTCCTCATAATGACATAATGGTAATAAGTTCTGTTGGAGTTTGGGCTCGCTAATCTCGTTTCAATTTTTAGGTCTGGCAAGAAGTTTAGTATGATTAGGTACTTTTTAAGCTGGAAGTTCGGGCTTTTGGGACTGTCCTTTTCCATTAGATGGCTTTGTAAGCCGAAGCTTTCAAATTGGTTTTACGGGTATTTGCCTACTACAAACATACTCAAATGACTGCCTCGTTAGTCTAGCGGTGGTAAACGCGACTGCTGAGCATCAAGTCCTGGTTTCGGTTCCCAGGTCGGAGAAAGTCTTATTGGGATTTTCAATCAGATTTTTTTCAGTACCGGCAACGGATTCCGGATTTGTGCCCAGCTGATGGCAATAGGCTTGCCCCTGTTAATTGGGATTTAAACATAATTGGCGAAATGTGGTTGTACTATTAAGTACACCTGCCTCACAAACCAATGTCCTCCGTATTCTGCGTTATCATCACAGTCAAATAGCAGACAAATAGTAATATATATTAAGTCCCTACCATGGAAAAAAGGTCTGAGTTCGAGTATGTACAAACATAACATAACATCACACCTGTAATCCCAGAAGGCTTACGTAGAGGTGTACCTAATAATACATCCACATTTCGCCAGTTACTTTTAAGTTCCATGTAATAGGGGGCGAGCCTATTGCCATCAACCTGGCACAAATACAGACTCCGTGGCTGATACTGATAAATTTCTGATGGAAAAACCCAATAACACTTTGACCGACCTGGGAATCGAATCCAGAACCTCATGCTCAGCAGTCGCGCTTGCAGCCACCAGACAAACAAAGCAGTCATTCCTGAAATAGGCGCTAGGTATCCAATCTATTTTAAATCACAACGTCTAGACAGACAACCTTTTGTTTCTGAGTATTTTATAAGGTCACCGCTATGATATCCATAACAAATGTTGCCTAGCCTCTCTGGGATTAAAGGCGTGAAGCAGGTTACAGCCAACAGGGCAGAACAAGTTGCGACCAGCCCCGGAAGAGGAGCACGCTTAGCCAAGCGCAGGATGTCGTCACTTCCAAGTTTTAAATTTAATTAAAGACAACTTTGGGGCGAAGCATTGCGACTGTAAACAGATTATGTGTGGACAGACGGGCGTTTGTTTTTGATTGGTAATGGTTTGTAATTGATTGTGATGGCAACCGCTTCACAAATCTTCAATTAAACTCATAGCAAACAAAACCCTAAATACATATGGATTGGGATTGAGAGCAGCGGTGGCCCAGTGGTAGCGACCCCGACTTACGAACAGTAAGTCGTGGGTTCGAACCCAGGCCGGCGCATTACTTTGTGTAATTTATTTCATCACCACTGCTCTCAAAAACGGTGAAGGAAAACATCGTGAGGAAATCGGCATGTCCTAGAACCAAAAATTCGAAGACATGTGACATCTACCAATCCGCACTGGGCCCGCGTGGTGGATTATAGCCCATTCTCTCTCATAGAGAGGAGGCCTGTGTCCCAGCAGTGGGAACATTAAAAGGCTGATGATGATGATGATGATATGGATTGGAATGGGTTGTTAATGTCATTAAATGATAAGCTTCAGATCAAATTTCAAATCATTTATCTTTGAAAGAAATACATACATATTATGTAAATAAAAAAAAAAAACATTTGATTAGGACCAAACATTTTGTACATTTTATTGCACCAACCAAACTCCTTAACAGTTTTTCGGCGGGATGTAATACCATAGAGTCTTTAGTATAGGTAAGAAACAACCGCGTTTATTATTGTAGATGTCTATAGGCGACGGTAACCACTTACTGTAATATTAGGTGTTGCTGATTATTTATCACTCTATATCAGATGTTCTAACTTATTTCGTATACCGTCCACCAGGAGAATTAATTGCTTTTTTAGAGCCCCCTAATTTTTTAACTTTACCACATCGTAAAAATCACATTGACAATAATTTCTGTAATTTAATTATAGCGTACCATATGAGTCTATTCCTGTTTCAGAGTTTAAACTTACAACTCTTTCAGGTTTGGTGGTTAGTTTGCTAACCACTTATTCTAGGTTATTTAAAAATATTTCCACGTCATCTATCGACAATGCACTGAACTATTATGCTTTTTAAAGACATTGTTGACCGTGTGTTGTGAAAACCGCCATGGTGGTTAGTAAACTAGCACCCTTTTTCCTCAAAAGCCTTTTTTGGTATTTTCCGAAAATATTTTTTTTTTCTTAATAAATGAACCCTAACTAAACAAAATGTCCAATTGTTTTATTTATAAAGTCATCTGATTAAAAGTGTGCCTGAAAGAGTTAAAATAATCTGTTCCAATGCGGAGAATAAAGTGCAACACAACCGCCAACCGCAGCGTCTCGCCCGCTCGTCTGCACCACAACAACAGTCGCCATGTGTCGCCACGTTACAGATGCACAAAGTATTGCATCGCGACATCCACGCACTTTTGCATAAAGATAACATGGCCGGCTCCCTTGTATGGGGCTCAGTTATAATAACTGTTATTTTTTTTGGATGACTGAGGATGTTATTAAGTTTTTGGATGATACTTTTATAATTTAGTATGGAACAATGGGATATCCAATCGGCAACAATGATCGGCTTATTCATGTATTCAAAATTTCATCCTGTATTAAGTTTTCATAAATCTTTTATTAGAAATTCCTAAATTATAAGGAACTCGTATGCTAATTTCCGACTAGGTGGACAGACGATCTGATTTAAGTGACCAAAAGAAACTGGATAGCCATGACACAAAACTGCTAAAACTAGAGACATTTGGAAGGGGCCTACACTCAGCATTGGGTGGTCAAAGGTTGAAGAAGAGAAGAGAGAGAGAGATGCAAGATTTCACGGTTTTACATAAACCGTGAAAAAATTTAGGTTGTGAGAAAAAGGAAGATTTGTTAATGGTAAGGCCGAATCTTATCCATTTCTCAGATATACCCGTGAGTAAGCGGTAAGCGTAGCGTGGGACGCGTCCAGCTAGATGGAACGACCACCATAAAAGGAGGCTTTAACAAACTGGATCTGGAAGGCGAAAAACCGGGAGTATCACAACTTAGAAATGCCTACCTATGTCTGGTTAGACTTTTATAAGTTGAGTTGATTCATTGACCGGATTGACCCGAGATGAAATGTAATTGTTAATATAAATCATGATGCAACACAATATATCTTGTATCTATCGTTTATTATATCTTTATATGTATATGTGTATTAGTATGTACCCAATTAAGTTAACAAAATGGTAATTATCTTATTTAGTGTTTTGCACTCTACCACAATGCTGTCCTTTTTGACCCAAAGGTTGACTGGTAGAGAATGCCTTGTGGCAGTAAGTCCGCCTATGTACTTCTTGTACATGAAGATTCAATAAATAAATAAACATGATATTTCACTATCAGTAGTAACAAAAAAAAACAGTATTTTGTGTTGTTGTTAAATGGTTGTTGTTCGAAAGGATTCAAATTGCAACATATTTTGTTACTCTGAATCCTTTTGCAACACAAAGTCTTGCACGAAAAAATCCGACTAATATTGTAGCTACACAACAAGTCATCAACAAACTTGCAGGTGAGAAACCTTTCATCCACGAAGGTTTAACGCAAAGGAAAGCTTGAGCATACATACTACGGAACACGCTTTAATGCGGTAGTTCCCGTTAATTTAAAAAGGGCCTCGCCTATTACAGTTTACGCGAAAGCATAAAACTCACGACCCAATTTGGCAAAAAGAAAATTTCTCGCAAAATTACCTATTTGGAGCCAAGGCACGTGTTTTTGAAGTTTTAAAAATAAAAAGGAATGTTGGTTTTGCCGAAGCTAGAATGTAAAATGTAAAGAATTATTGGAATATAACAAAATATGACCGGACGGGTTTACCTCTATAAATCGTTTTACATCTGCTATAATGTAATGAGATTTAACCCTCCTATTCGCGTTTACGACATACCCGCGCCGTCTAAATAGATCAGAATATTTTTTTTCTATAGAAAGATCTTTTTTGTAAATATACGCGTCTATATTGAAAACGGGTTCGCTATATTGACTGTTATTTGATGATGGATCTGGATGAATGATAAAATACCAGAGACCAATTTCACGTCTTTTTTTTTTTATCTAGACATGAATGTGTTTGTTCAATATCTCATCGATATTTGCGAAAATATATGGGAACTGAATTTGTTAATTTTTTCTTCAAAATGTTGAACATTATTTTAGAGCTATTGACACTACTTTGACATTTACTTATTAACCAAATTTTCCTTTGAGGTGATCAGTTTCCTAGCTGCAAGCTCGTCTCGTCAAACTTTGTAAACAGTTTTGATTGACTTCTGAGCACTTAGAATCTGAAAAGAGAGTAATCAGCTGCATCCGGTTAGACTGGAAACCGACCCCAACATAGCTGGGAAAAGGCTAGGCACATAATGATCTGTGACTGCCTCATTGGTCTAGTGGTCCTGGGTTCGGTTCACGGGTCGGCAAATAATTGGGTTTTTCTACTAGGAATATTTCAGAAGTGGCCAAGGAGTCTGAATTTGTGCTCGGTTTTTGCCTATAGGCTCGTCTCCTATTTTGGGACTTAAATACGTAACTGGTGTAATCTGGGTGTACATTTAGGTACACCTCTGCAAAACCCTTCGGGGATAGCAGGCGTGACGTTATGTATGTATCTGTCAAAGTCCGGTCCACAGCCCAGTACGCTCGGTTCGACATAACTACTAACAACAGACCCGCACAAAACCTACTACCGTATAATTTCTTTCCTTATCTTTTTAGTACAATCCCACAAAAGTTGATTGACGTATTCGAGAAGGGAATTCCTTTCTGAGAATTTGTTTAGTCCTCTCAATGGTCGAGGGAAATATTAAGAAATGCCTCCCGTTCTATTGATGCCCGATTTTTATTCACAGTCATCACAAGATTAATTCCAATATGGCTGTGTATTTAGATACGGCATTAATGGACCTTTAGAATTTTGGCTAATATTCATTATTGGATATTTGCGAAGTGGATTAACCGACGTTAATAAACATTTAACGTTTTGGCAATTACATTAGGATTTGGTTATTGATGTCGCCAAGAGTTGAGAGGAAAAGTGTTTTGTTGTAGTAACGAGTTTATTTTGAATGGGGGTATAAGATTACAAAATATGTTTTGTGATTAGACAATGATGTTGTCGAAATTTCTTTGGTTGGAATCTTTTGGACATTGGTTTTTTCTTTAGATATTCTGTTAATCTACTATTGTTAGTTAAAGGCCAGATGATGATGCACGTGGACGAGGCAAAAGGAGTAAGTAAGGATCATAGCAGGTGGCGTTCTGTGGTCTCTGCCTATCCCCATGGGAAAAGGCGTGAGTTTATGTATGTATGTATGTTAGTTAATGTGGTAAGTATTTAGCTTTATAGCGGAAGAGTAAATTTAATTGCAGAAGACTTAATTTTTCCCACCACTTTTTAAAGCTCATAATTGTGTAGATATTATACAGTTGGTAACTTGGTATACATAACATGAGCGTGCAAAACTGGAGGTTTGGAAGTTATCCCACGTTAACTCGGCCAGGCTTAGCCTGTACATAGCCACGTACATACAATTTATAAAGAATATAACACAAATATGTAGTGCATAAATCGACAGGTTTTTGGCTCGCTCCCAACTAACATCATGGTAACCTATTTCCTTTAGCTCGTTGTACAATTTCCGCGGGATGGTAAACAGCTGATAACTTTATGTTTTTCCTTTAGTTAATCATTCTGGTTTTACTTTATGAAATGAGAAGGGGATACGATAAAGCAAAGCTTGGTTGGCACTATTTGGATGTTGTAAATAAGGGAGATTTCCTGATTGATGGAGGTTTTTTACGCTTGCGAATAATGTCACAAAACAGCCTTTTATCATCGGGTTAATGTACTCTACCATCGTTCATAGTAACAAACCTCATCTCCACAGATAGGGGATTTATCCCCTTGATGGACGGAAGTGGATTAAAACCCCTAACAACTTCAACGATCCATCAGAAAACCTACCTGGGCACGCGTTACCGTGGCCGACTGGGAAATCTCTAAACAGACTTCAGAAACCAAGTCGGCCGGAGGAAGGACAATCTCTGCAGATACAGGGGTTCATGAACGGCTCAGACCTCAAGTCCATATGCGGCGTTTCCCCACAGACAATGGCCCACCTTCCATCTTGCACCGCAAAGCCCTATCAACTACGCACTTGATGATCTATTTACAGCATCAGTGAGCGCGTTTCGATTGGCTGAGCTTTTTGGCTAAACACATTAGAACTTTTTGCCATCGATACGCTAAGAAGATGACAGATAGGGTTTCATGGGCGATTCAGATCTTGAGTGCGGATTCAGCTTCCGCCACACAGACAATGGCCAATAGTCACCTGTGCAGTTGATGACCTTATGACTGCGTCAGTGAGTAGAGTTCACGTATCTAAATTGTGGGCCGAAAATGTTTGGTCTCTTTACTATCAATACGATAAGAAGGCTTACTTTCAAAGCAAATAACTGTAATAAGTACTAATGCAATGAACAGAGCACTTATTATAATGACTCAATTGAAGTACACACTAAAGAAACGTAGCAAGTTCATAAAATCTGATAATTTTTTATGAGCAATCCAACATTCCCGAGTGATAAAATCAATACCTGAAGTTCTTGACCTTAGAAACAAAAGCTATGTAAAGCTTTAATCGTAACTCAATAATTTATATCGAGCACAACACATCACTCCAGCCTTTACATAATGCACGAAGGTAGCTAAAATTGCGCTTCGGAGCTTTCCGATGGATTGGTACAGTAGATGTGGTTAGTGTAGTACTAATCCTTAGAGGTTACATGAAGTTCCTCATGAACGTTGGGAGATCTGGGGTTTCTTGAAATTAATTTACCTAGACTTTAATAAATAAACATGAAGTTGAACTTCAGAAAAAAGAAAAGAGTAAGTTGGCTGCACAACTTGAGCTTTGAAATCTAAAGCACTAGAAAATGCTATTTTTTATGAGAAAAGGAAACATTTAGTGAAAACGCGAAAATTATAAGCTAATAACTTAATCCAACATGAAGAGAGGATCCAAAGTAATCATATATTTTTTAAAGGTTCCAATTTACGTAACAACTTAATAACTTTACACATATGGAACTAAGCGCCATTTTATCAGCCCAGTGCGCGGGCGCCTCCTATTATTTCTATCTGAATCTCTTTTATTGCATCGTAAATAAGTATAGTGACAGTTTTTATTGCGCCAAACTCAGTTCCGGAGTTAGTTGGGGTGAGATTAACATCTCCGAACGAGTGCAGAATAAGTATGAGGATTGTCGGTTTTAGAATTACTCCCATCTTTGTTCTGTGTTCCTGGTAATTCTTATTACATTTTCTTGAAAATGTTTTAATGATTAGCTGGTAATTGTTTAGCGGATTTCGGTTGAGCTTGGAATCTTGTTGAGGATTTGTATTTGGCCTTTCAATTACGGTTGAGAGTAATTTTATTTGGTACTCCAATTTATGTTTGCTCTTTGATTTGTGTACGGTTTCGTAAATACGGTTGAGTTAAGAATTGTTAATTTGATTATTTCTATCATGTATGAATTTTTTTGGAACACTGACGTACAAAATATCTCAATGCCTTCAACCACTTATGGTGTGCACACAAGTGTCGGTTAATCATTTCAATTTTTGTTCGGAAATCCTTTCTTCTATGAGTCTCCAAAAATCTGTAATTGATTTTACCCGATCCGATTTTTATTGGTCGTATTTCTTTGTATTTAATCCAGAAGTGAAGGACCCCGCATGCTTAGCAAGAGGTTAAACAAACACGAAATTGCGGCTGGCAAAGAAAGTTCCCCAGTACACATCTACACTCGTGTTGAATTTACAGATTAAGTAAAAAATCCCTTGGAAAA
Organism: Lycophotia porphyrea; assembly: GCA_950005105.1. Classification (NCBI taxonomy): domain Eukaryota; kingdom Metazoa; phylum Arthropoda; class Insecta; order Lepidoptera; family Noctuidae; genus Lycophotia; species Lycophotia porphyrea. Next base: position 4,389,460 of record OX465392.1, read on the forward strand.
ACGGCCAAGTGCGGGTCAGACTCGCGAAAGGTTCCGTACCATCGTAGTAGGATATAACAACAAATAATTAAAATAAATTAAAAATTAAAGGAGGCTCTCGTTTAATTTATTTTAATTATTTGTTGTTATATCGGCAACAGAAAACAGATTCTGTGAAAATTTCAGCTGCTGCCTGTTAAGGATCATGACACAGTCTGCTGACAGACAGAGGGACAGATGGACGCACGGATGGATGGACAGCGGAGGATTAGTAATAGTTTGGATCCCGTTACTTCTGTAACGAAACCCTAAAAAAGCACCCCAAATCCCGCACCAATTTCTTACTTCACCTATACAATTTAACTTATAGATACAGATAACTCCCAAAAGAGAGACATTCACGCTCGAATTATCACTATTTGTTGCGAGTGCAAACTTCACTCCCCATGCAGGTACAGAAAAAACGCGAATCCACGGATAACTTTTACGTAAATAGTAAGGTATGTTTAAAGTTTTGTGCCGAGGGTGAACTGATTGTGTTGCAGGCTTTTGTTTCTCTTATAGAAACGTGTATTTGAGAATCGGAAACGTTTTTTGAATTTTTATTTTTGGGGGATAAACTTTTTTTTGTCTTTTCACTGTGCTGAATCATCGATAATAGAATTTTCTTTTTATTAACGTTACATACATGGTTCCTCTTATTGAAATTTTGTTTTTTTTTTTGCTATTTTCTTTATTATTTAGGTAAATTACAAGGTCTTATAGGTTATTGTAATTGAAATAAACATTTTTTTTATAGACGTTAGGTCACTACCGGATCGGTTGAGCCTGATCACATTTTTGCTAGTTGATCCCGATCAGGTCATACGTTTACCATGCTTAGGTATGCATAATGTTTTTATATTATATTTTTTTTATTTATGTAATTATTTTTTTTTAATTATAATATAAAACACGCTTGTAGTCCCCGAAGGGTTAGGCAGAGGTGTGCCTAATAGTAATTGTTGAAAATTTAAGTTATCCAAGTGAGCAATGGCCCTTTTAATCCTTTCCTCTACACTAGCTTTACCTCGCAGCTTCGCTCCTTTTAAATTTAGCATATGACACTCAAGGATAATGTAGTTACCCGTGAGGGAAAGAATTTTCGAAATGGGATCACTAGTTCCGAATATTACCTCTACGTACAAACTTAAAAATAAATGTTATCTCTTTATAATATTAATATAGATCAACATCATCATATCAAACGTACCGTAATGTTTTCAAACCGGAACATAATATAAGATTACTGCATTCTCGTCGGTGTCAAAATATTTTAATATAAAAACTAGATCATTTGCTCCGTGAGAACAGCGATCGTACTGTCGGTAGATTGAATTACCTTCTTGTGCAAGTTACTTAATTTTTAGTTAAGGCGAAGCTGAGAGTTTTGTTATTATAGACTACCTTTTTAAAACATATATAAGGTCCCATTAAAATAGATGGACCAATTTTAACAAAGCGTTCAGTATGTCTAACCAAAGATATCCAAGCAAAAAAAACACTGATTAAAGTGATTTTATTTTGACCTATAATAATGAATTGCCGGCTTTTTTAGTGTTTTTTCGTTAGCTGTTTTTTATTGTAAGTATCTAATGCGTTTTCCTTATTTTTCACTGACCTTAGTTTGGTGGTCTGAATGATTTCTAAAAGTTAATTCATCATTTTAATGGGACGTTATATGTATATTTTCAATGATTGAGTTATCTTGGAACATAAATCCTTTGATAACGATACCAGGAATTTCAAAGTAGGTAAACCAAAGCGAAAATCCTGTTGACCATTTGTTAACCATTCCTAGAAATAATGAAAAGGTAATATAATGTTTGATGAAAATGAAAGCTCCTGATTCTTAGAATCCAAATTGATTTTCAAAAGTCACCTACCTATTCCACAAATTTAATAATATTATTAAAATAGTTATATAGTTAATAGTTATTTAGTATATTACTTTGTGTAATTTATTTCATCACCACTGCTCTCGAAAACGGTGAAGGAAAACATCGTGAGGAAACCAGCATGTCCAAGAACTAAAAATTCGAAGACATGTGACATCTACCAATCCGCATTGGGCCCGCGTGGTGGATTATAGCCCATTCCCTCTCATAGGGAGGAGGCCTGTGTCCCAGCAGTGGGAACATTATAGGCTGATGATGATGATGATGATGAAAATAGTGTAAGTAGAAGACTTATATTCTATCAAAAACCGGCCAGGTGCGAGTCCGACTCGCGCATATAGGGTTCCATACCATCGTAGTAAGACAGCCCCCTTTATTTTTTTTTCTATTGCTTGTTATTTTAGCGGCATATACATATTCTGTGACTTTCAACTGTCTATCTATTACGAATCATGAGATACAGGCCGCTGACAGACAGACGGACGGACGGAGTGACGGACAGTGGCGGCTTAGTAATAGGGTCCCGTTGGTTACCTTTCGTGTACGTAACCCTAAAAAGTTAATTTGTATCTCCAATTCTCCATCAATAGATGATGGATTTTTGTGAATCGTTCACGTAAAAACTACCGAACGAATTTAGATGAAATTTGGCACACATACTGTTTTTAAACTGAATTAACAGATAGGTTACTTTTTATCCCAGTAGTTCGATCCCGCAAAATAATTACCGAACTCGATTTGGGCGAAGCCGCGGGCTTAAGCTGGTCTTTATCTCTTTTATAAAGAGGTACCTAATTTTTTATTAGTGAGTTTGAATATAGGGGGTAAACTCCGAAACTAATGACCCAATTCTAAAAATTCTTTCACTGGCAGAAAGTTACATTATTCGTGGGTGCTATAGGCTATAAACTATGTTTATAACATGCATATTAGCCGAGCTATCGCAATTTTTGCCGGCGAAGTGCTAGTGTCATATAAACATATCACAAAAGCTCTTGCCTTTAAATACTGATCACAATACCATAACAAATCGAGACGACGGTTCTGTAGAATACATTGTGGTTATTAAAGTATCCCCTCTTATTGTTTTTATAAGATTCGTGTTCAAGATAAAAGTACATGCATTCTTGTACCTTAACTTAATTTCGTGGACAGACCTTTTGACCGTAATTTGATGCTCAATTAATCTTTCACATGGTGATAAACAAATATTTATGGTTAATGTTCTTAATTTTCGCACTTAATATAATTTAATGGCCTTGATGCATGGTGGTGTATGAAGGTTCTAATTGCTATTGGAGGCTTAGTAATAGGATCCCGTTGGTTACCTTTCTGGTACGGAACCCTAAAAAGTCAATTTGTATCTCCAATGCTCATCATCATCATCATATCATCCCGTTGCTGTCCACTGCTGAACATAGGCCTCCCCAATAGATTTCCAACGTGTCCGGTCCAATGCCACCTGCATCCAGCGACTTCCTGCAATTTTGACAAGGTCGTCGGTCCATCTGGCAGGTGGCCGTCCGCCGCTGCGCTTTCCAATGCGTGGTCTCCACTCCAGTATCTGTTTGCCCCATCGGCCGTCCGATCTTCGCGCTACGTGGCCTGCCCATTGCACACAGCTTGCTAACCCGCTGGGCTATGCCTTGGTTCTTCTACGGATTTCTTCATTTCTGATTCTATCACGCAGAAAAACGCCGAGCATAGCCCTTTCCATGGCCCGCTGAGTGACTTTGAGCTTCTGTATCAGACCTATTGTGAGAGACCACGTTTCAGATCCGTGAGTCATCACTGGTAACACACATTGGTTATAAACCCTACTTTTGAGGCACTGAGGTATTTTGGACGAGAAAACATCGCGTAGTTAGTTTCCCGAACGCTGCCCAGCCGAGTTGGATTCGACGATTGACTTCTCTCTCGAAGTTGGACCTACCTAACCGGATCGCCTGTCCTAGGAAGATATATTCGTCGACAGCTTCGAGAGTAGTGTTCTCAACTGCGAGTACGATGAGTAAGGTGAGTGATGTATTTGCCGTTGGTATTGATGCCAAGTTCTTTCCATTCCAGGAGTTTGAAGGCGTCCTCTAGAGTAGCAGTAAACAGTTTCGGAGATATGACGTATCCCTGTCTTACTCCTCTCTTAATCGAAATCGCCTTCGTGCACTGCTCCTGTACTCGGACTGACATAGTGGCGTTGATATACAAACAGTTCACCACTTCCACGTACCGATAGTCAATATGGCACCTCTGGAGAGACCTAAGAACCGCCCAAGTTTCGATCGAATCAAACGCTTTCTCATAGTCCACAAACGCCAAGCATAAGGGCCGATTATACTCTTCGATCTTCTGTATAATCTGCCGCAGCGTATGTATGTGGTCTATGGTACTAAAGCCTCTTCGGAAACCGGCTTGTTCGGGTGCCTGGAAGTCATCAAACCTGCGTTCGAGACGATTCGTGATGAATCTTGAGAACAACTTATAGACATGGCTCAAATACTCTATATGAGTTAAATGAAGTTATTCATTTTTCCGTTCACATTTTACCAATGACTCTTTAATTTCAGTTCACCTACCGCTTTGCTATAATACTTCAATATTCAAAAACTCTACATCATTAACACACACCGTAATCAGACATAAAAAAATCCAAATAAAAAATAATGCCCCCTATCACACGACTCAAACACGCTTAGTATGGAAATGAAGTCATCAGGCTAAAGCCCGCCATTCAATACACGGCTGGATCGCTGCGGTGACAGTGGTGACGCTAGTCATTCCTACAAATCATGTTTACTGGTTGTCCGAACAACGCCGGGGCAGACTGTCAATAATCGTGTATTGCACCCCTGCTGTCTGTAGTGCGTTTGGTCTGCTGGATACAGTTGACAATGAGTGGAAGTTTTATTAATAAAAAAAGTCACAAATTAAAAAAAAATCTGTAACTGAGATTTTATTGTCGATCGAAGTTAGCTATATAAATCTTTCGCAGATGTTACAAAAACCTGAAAATCAATTAATTTACCTACATTTGTCCAGAGAGGACTGTCTATTTGAAGATATCAGCAAGAATAAGATGTTAACTCATTACTTTTTAATGCAAATAATTGGGTTATATTATTATCATAACACTAATCAGTCGTGTATATTGAAGTCAATTACCATTACCATGACTCAACTAGTACTAGCTACTACTGGATGACCTAAAATAAGCCACGACACAGAAAAAACAAAAGACGTACAAAAAAAAAAAAAACAGACGGGCGAACAAATCTTGACACCGGACATGACAAGCTGTATCTTCCACTTGACTCGCTCATGCACGTAAGTGAACGGGTCACGAATCTACTCACCTGTTAGTGAATCTCGATGACTCGGCGGAAAGCGTTCACGTGCCATACAAGTCATTCTATTTGTTTGTAACTGGTTTGTACCGGTTACAGGATTACTATGTGTTTTTGTTGTCATCTCCTATGAATACAACAGGTAGTAATCGTTTTTGTGTTTGAGCTTTTGAATTATTGTTGAATTATAATGCTAGGAGTGTGTCAGGATAATCGCTGGTGGCGTTCTGAAGATTATCTCTACCTTTACGGGAAAAGGCTATTATAGTGTATATTTTTATACTTTGCGGCTTAAAAAAAGATGTAGTGACAAAAATTTTAAAAAGTGTGCTTAGATGGTTGGGTCATGTGGAGAGGATGAGTGAAAGGCGACTAACAAAAGGTATTTACTTACAAGGCAGATGTGAGTGGCAACGCCGGGAGGAGACGCCCTGGAAGAACATACTCTGACCTTATTGGTGAGGTTCTTCAGAAAGGTCAGGTGCGTAGTACTCGCAACCGGCGTGCGTGTAAGGATCGTAGCAGGTGGTGTTCTGTGGTTTCTGCCTACCCCCATGGGAAAAGGGCGTGAGTTTATGTATGTATGTATTTTTATACGTACAATGCTATAGGCAAGTGGTGTTTCCAGCAGGCTGTTTTGTGTTACTGTTAATAGAAATAGTTGCTATGGAAGACCTACTTAGCTATTTCTAATTACTACAGTAATATAACCTTAAATTAATTTACCAGTCCCAGGGTCTCAGTTTGTCAGTTGCCATACCTGAAAAAAAAACAATTAGAAACGAGTAAACAAATCATTAAAATAACAATCATTTCGATTGGAGCGGACTAGTAACCTGCTGCAGGATATATGGAGGATATTAATCCTGACTGGAACTACTGGATGGAGACGATGGAGAACCTAGTCTTGTATCTGTTGAGCAGCCCTTGATGGAGCTTATGCTCACCATGATTATATTGGTGATTGCAGTCATGAATGCTTGAGCACCAGCTCTCTGTAACCTCTAGGGCTCAAAGAGAAGACAAACTAACACCCACCACAAAGGACACCTGCCCTAGTCTGCACAAAACTATCCTCAGTTGACAGTCAGTCGCAGTAAACAACCGACAGTCTCAATATTTTTCTTCCAAACCCAGATGACGGCAATAAAATATAAATAAACAAACTGAACTGAATCAGTGAAACTAAACTAGCAAGTGACGAACTACGTCTCAACAAAGACAAACAGTAGCTTTATTCGCAACAATAAATAAACCAAGCAAACACATGAGAAATAGTGGGTATACCCTTAGGAGCCCTCATTATTTTAATAGTGTAAACCACATTATCCAAACTAAAATTAACTTTATTTGCTAAACATACAACCCAAATTCGTTTAGCAAGTCACTTGAGGTATTCAAAAGTTGTAGATCAGTACTTGCCAGCTGAAATAGAACCTTTAGCTGAAAATGTTAGGGTTTATTTTGAAGTTTGGTTTTCTCTAGCTTAGTGGTTGACCGGTAGGGACCGCACACAGTGTCTTGACGCCTACACTAGAATCGAATACGCCTTCGGATCAAGGGGAGACGAATAATTAACGTGTATCAAAGTTTCCAAACTTGGGATGCTAATAAAATATTTGCATGCGAAACTTTTATAAGACGTGGTGGATCATTGAGTATGTATGACGGAGTTGGCGTCTTTATTCATGGAAGACTTCAGTACCTAGGTACCTCGTCATCTAAGGAAATTCTTTTTGATAAGGTGTAATTTATGTATCAAAGGCAAATGTTACGTATATTTTTAAGCTCCAGAATCAGTTTTAATTTAGAGATGCTTAAAATCATCATGAAGTAATGATGTCAGGAACTGATGAACGGTACTGAAAACGCTAAACTCATTGCCGAATACTGGTCCAACTTAATTAATATTACTATCAGCAGACATAGAAAAAGATGCTGTCATCCGTTTCCGGAGAAAGATACCAGAGCTAAACTACATTTCAGATTTCGGTTTTTGAGTTTTCTGCACTAACTCTATAGAGTAGAATAATAATAATGGAGTATTCCTTTTTGAGCAACTATTTGAAGAGCACCATAGATATTCCCTTTTGAGCAAAGGGAGTATCTTTGGTGGTCTAAGCATTGGTGCTCTTGAAATCGGTGCTCAAATGGAAATATCCCATAATAATTTTATTGTGGTTGTAGATGGGTCACAAATAAAAGAGGTAAAAATAAAAAAAATATTTCTATAACATACTCTTACGAAGTAAATTAAAAAAAGAAAAATACTAATACTTATTGATTAACTATGAACTAACATTGATAAAATTAACTAAACATGATCTCTTTTTTACGTATTCTTGGAAAAGATAGATATAGGTTTATAGGTACACATAGATTTAGTAAAAAATAAATTAAATAAAAGCTTTTCTGATCTTTCCAAGTTTTTGCAAACAGATATCTTCAAGACTCCGTAACAACCTGTAGGTTACTAATACCGTCACAATCTCATTAACCGTTCTACGATATTTTAACCGTGTATCGAGAGATCTTCAAACGCCAAATCACCTCATCCTTACTAAAAGACAAAAATAAAATCACCAATTACGATATCAACATGAGCCATGAAAAGGTTATTGGTACAGCAAGACCACCCATCTCTTCCTTATTTTATTTCTTCGACTAAGTAGTGCTGGCCACCGGTAACGTAATTATTCAGTTTTATTGTAAACAGCCGGTTTGTTTGTATGTATAGTGTCGGATTAAACCGTCAAAACACAGTTGAAACGTAATTAGATTTAATGATGTTGAATTTGGAGCTGTATCGTACTGGCAGGATTTAGATTTTAGGCGTTTATAGATGGTTGATTCGGTTGACGGGTTCGGATGACAGTAATTTGATATTCGATGGCCACGTGTGTTTGTGTGTTCGAAGGATTTTATTAGTTCGTATTTGAAATTAGATGTTAGGTATTGATTTCATCACAATTCAGTACAGTTAAATGACGACATTGATACTCATTTCCTTGTAAGGTATTGTGTTTCTATGTTTAGCAACGTTTTATTGTAATGTAGGTGATATCATTCGATACCTTACTGTATTATTTACCTCATCGTCTGTCTAACCTTTTCCCAACTAAGTTGGGGTCGCCTTCCAGTCTCACTGGATGCAGCTGAATGTTAACCAGTATTTTACATGGACCGACTGCCTATCTGACCTCCACAACCCAGTTAGTACTAGGTAATGCGATACCCATGACTGTAAGACCAGTTTTCAGACTTTCATGTTTTCTGAATTATAACCTATTAGTCGGTAAATACATCTGGCTGTCATTTGCACGTCTTTGACAGTCGTAACAGGTAGTCAGTGACCCAAAAAGTCTGACAAACTTACCAAGAGGTATCCAGTATTAACTGGGTTGTGGAGGTCAGATAGGCAGTCGTTCCATGTAAAAAACTGGTATTCAGCTGCATCCGGTAGACTGGAAGCCGACCCCAACATAGTTGGGAAAAGGCTAGGCAGATGATGACAGTCGGCAAATACAACTAAGAAATAAAATATATTTTACTTTTATGAGCAGACGCTACAATTTCCCACCCTATTAGGCTGCTCGCCCACGTCAGACTTTTTGTAGGACAGATAGTCGGGCCGATTTTTCCTCGGATTCTTAGGACCGATTTTGTATGCGCCGATTTTATTTCTGACCTACTTTTTGTAGGACCTGTGCGTTGCACTATTGCTATCAGTGTGTTCTATTTTCTCCTACAAAAAATCGGTCACCGATTATCGGACGTGGGCGGGCAGCCTTAAGAATAACACAATAAAAATATAAATACGGTGGTGCACAAAGAAATTCTAATAAATTCATATGCACCTCCTGTGTGTAGTTTCACAAACGTAAGTCACGGGTTATTGCGGCCTGATTCGCTATGTGTCGTTAGCAAAACAATAAAATTTAAAATATATCAAATAATTTTACTGCACCGGTTTGCTGTGTGGTCGTGGTGGTGGTATGGATGGTATCGTATTTTAGAAAGAATTGAAAAGCTTAGATGCGTGAGCATGACACTTATCCACAAAATAAAGTCATTCAGTAGCAGCCATAAAGTCTCTATGCAACATGTTATTAAATCATTGTGACCAACGTCTTTTTTTTAAGATTCAGTAGGAGGCATCTTCGAGCAAGCCGGCAGTCATAGACCGTAGATAATCAATAGTGACTAAATCGACCCATTGTATCAGCCTAAATCGACCCACCTATTAGTTTTTTCTTTTGTCGATCACGTCTGATCTGCAAATTCGGATCTTTCCTATTGTGAATTAATCTCACAACAAGATCTGGTGTATTATTTATGTTTAAAAAACATGTTGTTGTTGTTGCTGTTGTCGTTTTACGCTGAAGGAGCAATAATTATTAATCGACACATTATTGTGTTCCATAACTGGACTTAGCTATTCTATCATAAATATAACATCACGCCTATAATCCCCGAAGGGTTAGGCAAAGGTGCATCTTTAGTACACATTTCCTCAGTTCTGTATGAATCCTATGTAAAAGGCAGCGAGCCTATCGCCATCAACCGAGTACAAATCCGGAGTCTGGGCTGCTACTAAGACATTTCAAATGGAAAAACCCAGTAACACTTTGCCCTATCCGGTTATAAAACCTAGGACCTCATAGTCGGCAGTTATACTTGCGTACGACTTAACCAACAAAGCAGTATCTATAACAAGCATAAAATTAGAATAAACATCAATTTTTATTTTTCTGTTGTCTGTAGGTACTGAAGTAGCTCACGTCGTCAAGGAGGAGCCGCCGATTAAGGTTATCGGTTCCGTATATGGCCACTTGAACATTGTCAGCACTTTGTAGATTATGTGTAGATACACTTATGAAGGACTACCGAGGGAAAATGTACGCATTTTTAGTGAGGAATAGAGATTTCTAGAGGTGTCGACACAATGGTGTTAGGATCTTTGGCGCTACATTGTGATGTTAGTGTAGATAAATCAGGAGGTCTGTAGGTACAGATTAAGGTCCAGCTACTTTTAGTATCAGAAAGAATAAGTACATAATAAAGGTACATTCTTCCTTTTATAATCCTACTTACGCATTTTTCTTAGGGGGTAGTTCGACACTACAGAAAGCCACCCGCTAAATTCCTTAGATACTCCTTCTGTTTGGTTTATATTCATACATCTGGTCATACACGCACGCACACCCGAGGGCTTTTTTTTTTCGGATGGGAAATCATCAAATGACTTCTCCCGCTCTGGGTAGAGCGGAAGGGAGTGTCAGACTTGTATTGACTAAAACCCATCCATGTTCCTTCCTTGCCATTTGTGTTCCAAGGCCGCGGTATCTTTTTAGAACAGTCCCGCAGCCCGGGAGTCCCGCAGCCCTGGTCCTTACACACTCCTTTCATTTGGTTTATATTCATACATCTGGTTATACACGCACGCCTAGCAAGAACTGCACACCTGACCAGCAGCAATTGACGTGTTTTTGGGAAATTCGATCATACCACGTTTCTACTTAGACTTGAACGTAGTTTCTCTGCCTTATTCTAAGTCAGTATTATCACAGCTAGTCATAAAAAGATTTTTATGTGAGTAATATAAATTGACTGCCTCGTTGGTGTAGTGGTTACAATCGCGACTGCAGAACATGAGGTCCTGGGTTCGATTCCCGGGTCAGGCAAATTGTTATTGTGTTTTTTCAGCAGAGGAATTTCTCGGTAGCGGCCACGGTGTCAGGATTTGAGCCCCGTTGATGGTAATAGGCTCGCCGCCTTTTGAATGGGAATTAAACATAACTGACGAAATATGGGCTTACTATTAGGTACACCTGTGCCTAAGCCTTCGGGGATTACAGGAGTGATGATATGTATTGGCTGGAGAGGCGCCACGGCACCCTCACCTTCCGCCTGACGCAGGTCCTCACCGGACACGGTTGTTTCGGGAGGTTCCTGCACCGAATCGGGCGGGAAGAAACGCCCGGGTGTTACCACTGTGAGGGTCGCCCAGAGGACACGGTGGAGCACACGGTGGAGGTCTGCCCCGCTTGGGCGGAGCACCGCCGTTTCCTCGCGGCGCGTCCGGCGCGTCCGGCCCTGGTCCAGTCCATGGTCCGGAGCGAGAGAGAATGGGACGCCGTCACCTCCTTCTGCGAAGCAGTCATGCTAGCGAAGGAGGTGGCGGAGCGTGAGAGGGAGAAAACCTCTCGACCCAGCCGCTGCGGGAGACGCCTCGGGCGTCGGGGGTCACGTGGCGGCTTCCGGCCACCGTAGACGCGGACCTGTGGACGGTGAGTAATGGGCTAGCTCGCCGTCCGTCCGTCTTTTGACGATAGGCCGTGTTGACGGCGCGTTCGTGTTCCACGCGCGCCTCAAAGAGATGTCAGCAAATAGGGAGGGGCTCGCAAGGGCCGATGCCTGCCAGGGCTGCGGGCTGTTCGAAAGAGATACCGCGGCCCTGGAACACAAAGGGCAAGGAAGGAACATGGATGGGTTTTAGTCAGTACAAGTCTGACACTCCCTTCCGCTCTGCCCAAAGCGGGAGAAGTCATTTGATGATTTCCCATCCGTAAAAAAAAAAAAAAAGTGATGATATGTATGCATGTAATACAAATTAATGACACTTCCTCATGTCGTGTATTATAATTAAACAAAATCGATTTCTAATATGAGTATTGACGCATCGACTTCATCCTTCTATTGTTAACATTAGTGAACGCTCAACATCCACGCGAGGTGTGAGTTAGGAGCACCATCATTTTGCTATGCTTGTTATGTTACGTGGAACCGAATTATTTTAGGATCTTCACCTGTATGCTGAGTGCGTTTACAAACATTTAAATTCACATACACAAACAGTCAAACATTGTTCATTGGTTAGATATGTCTCACTTTTGATAATGTTAAACTAGATATTATTGATTAACTTGGCTATTCTTCAAACCCGGGTGTTTGAAGAACAGTAAAACCCCGAAGAGAACCGGCTCTGACGCTCCAATCTGGAAGACTATAGAAAAAACGATGTCTTTCTAATACGGAATACATACCCATAAACCCCATATTTCACTAAGACTACAACTTAACTGGCATCTTCCTATCACAAATTTTATCATTCGACCTTTAAGCGTAAATTATAACCATTTGTTTCATTTAACTCCACCAAGTTAAAATACCACGTATGAAAAACTACGAAAGGCAAAATGGTGGAGTAACTCCAATCAGAATTCTACCGCGTGGCAACCCTACTAAGCGTGACTTGCTACCTTCCGCACGATAATTCTCGCTTCCTGCGGTCATTGCAAGTCATCGTAGGGGTGAAATGATTAGAAATTAGTGCCTATTAGTAACCTTTTCTGATATTAATGCAGTTAGATTTATTTCATTGAGGGTTACTTTAATTGCTCTGTCGAGGGCGACGACCTGCGTCTGAGAAAGGTTGGGTCTAGTCAAAGTGATATTTTATGATGACAGTGGCAGAAACGTCAAAATGTTTGACATAAGCTACAGAAGACCTTATATCAATCCTTTTGTTTGTCGTCGTAGAAATACGACGTCTTGTAACCGATAGCCACTTGTTTATGGCCCCTTTTTTTTGTTTTGGAAAATCATCAAATCACTTCTCCCGCTCTGGGCGGAGCGTAAGGGAGTATCAGACTTGTACTGACTAAAACCCATCCATGTTCCTTCCTTGCCCCTTATGTTCCAGGGCCCCGGTATCTCTTTCAAGCAGTCTCGCAGCCCTTGTTTATGGCCCCTTACGTCTGTTCTATTTGAGGAGCTCGTGGCTAAATAGAAACAGCCGCTCGAATCGATCTTTAAGTTAAGCCACGCTTGCCTAGGTTGGTCCGTGGATGGGTGACCACTCATTACATACTGAATTTCCTCCGTGCCTCAGAAAATACGTTAAGCGTACGTTGGTCTTGTCTATGATTTGTAGGTCATTGACAGTCGTTACAGTTAGTGACCCGAAAGTTTGACAGCCAGTCTTATGAAGGGGTACCGTGTTACCCAGTACTAACTGGGTTGTGGAGGTCAGATAGGCAGTCGCTTCATGTAAAATAGTTGTGGTGTATTCAGCTGTATCCGGTTAGACTGGTATTCAACCCCAACATACTAATAAATAATAAAGGCTAGGCAGGTGATGATGCTGATGATAACATATATGTACTTTGTTCCATTAAATGCCTGCTTTTGATTTTTAGAACGTAAATGTACAATATTTTGTTTTATTTTTTTAGGACATGTCCAAGACATTATTCCCAAACCACAGTACTACCTGAAAGCTAGAATCAACAGTGGCGCCCGACAGAAAAGCGCCGAGATAATGAAGCTCGACGAAGATTTTACTGTCTTGGAATTCGCAACGAAATTAATCAGAAAAGAATAGCGGAGGAGTAGAAACTAATGTACACTAACGTAAGTAGTCCATTCCTTTATTTCATCATCATCATCAGCCTACACCAGACCACTGCTGGACATAGGCCTCCTCAATCGCACGCCACTCAACTCGATTCTCAGCAACTCTCATCCAGTTGCCAACAGCCACCCTGCGAAGATTTAATAATCCAAAAAACCTAAAAATAAAATCCCATTGCCTTTCAAATATCCTACAACTATCAACACATGCGTATATCTCTTTATCTCGGTCAAAAGGTTACATTATACTTTCAGCTGAATTCGAAATGAACAAAGAGAAAACTTTTCATTTGAAATAGGCTTTTGCAGGCACTTACTTATGAAACATCATGAATTTAGAAGTGTGAAAGTAATATTGGAAGACTGGGGCCGAGATCTACATGTAAGCGTTACATAGCACGGACTAGCTAAACGTTATTCCTCTCACTGTAGCATATTGATGTCAAACTTTAAGTATAAGATAAACAAGGGACAGGTCTAAATCAAAAGGTGAGTTAACGAACGTTTATAGATCTCAACCTTTGACTCAATTTTGTTCCTAACATTGGCTTTGTAAGCATTGAAATCATTTGGCAGCTGAACATATTGTTCAAAAACCGAATTGTTTCAACAATCCCCATAACCTAGAATCCTAGATAACCTTATGAACTAAATATCTGTAATGGAAAGCAATGAGTGATTTGCAAGGTTATTTTTGGAAACCCCGGTATAACTCACTTTGAACCAATTCTTTAAAATTAATTCTAGAGGGCCTGGCGGCAACCTTTTTCAAACCATTTCATATTTCTACAACATTCATCAGGATTAACATAAGTTATTCAGTAGCTTGTGTCCCTTACATTATAGACTTCACTGTCGTCGTTATCGTTGATGTTGATGTAACTTTGTCTAGACCCTCGGCTCGTTCTGCTACCAAGAATCAATCATTTAATTCATCCTATTACACTTCAATATAAACCTCTCCAAACCTGCACCACAACACCCTGTCCAGCTCCTATTTAGGATCGTTAGGTCATCAAGCTGAGGGGCGTCCCATAACTATGCTTTTTAATACGCCTATAAATCATTTTCGTTCATTTTTAGAGTTTCGTACTTCTAGGGTAACCAACGGGATACTATTACTAAGCCTCCCCAGTCCGTCTGTCCGTCTGTCAGGCTGTATTTCATGCAAGATCAGTAATAGGTTGACAGTTGAAATTTTCACAAAATGTGTATTTCTGTTCCCGCTATTACAAAATAAAATAATAAATTTAAAATTAAAGGGGGCTCCCCTACTACGATGGTTTGGAACCCTTTATGCGCAAGTCCGAATCGCACTTGTCCGATTTTTTTAATGTAACAGCAAAAAGGCTCCAGAATCTCTCCTCTTATTTTTCCAACTTCTTCTTCAAAGCCAACATGACTAACGACGATCAGTGACCACTACTAATTGCCTAACTAATCACGCGACGTATCTCGACTTGCGACACGGTGCACTGCTCAATTAAACAGAATGCGAAGCTCGCTAGACTCACAACTCGATTACGTCGCGTCCCAGCCGCGTTTTAGAAAGTAATTTGAGTAGACTTTCGCCACTACGTAAACGTGTTAGGGGTTGATTTCGGAATTCGAATTTTGTAGTGCATTTTAGTGTTGTAGTACTTACATTAAAAATGTATGGTAATTATGTACGGTGTAAAATCGTGAAAACTGTACATACAACCAGGGCAGTTCTCGTATTTATAAAACCGTACGCAATCTAAACTCTATGTCCATCGCATAGCGTTTAACGGCATTAAAAAAAAGCAAAACAGAAAATATTGTACCAAAAAGTGCTACAGCGCCATGTTTGACACAAATGAAGAACTAACATTAAAATTCTGAATCGTGCTATTAAAGTTATCCGCGATATATAGGGTGACTGGTAATTAGTGACCGATACTTAAACACGTGATTGTACTCATGATAGCAAAGAACTTGCCCAAAGAAACGTTGTTTTAATCACAATAATAACACAACAACCGCTTATGAAGCGGGCTTGCGAGCCTGCGCGGGTGCTCTGCCTACCCACTGTTGCACGGTACGGTGTCACGCGGCTAACAGCTGATAGGTCATAGGCGCGTGCGCACGAATTTCATACGGCTGTTGTGTTATTGTGATAACAGTTAAAGACAATTAATTTTAATTAATAATTGTAATTTAATTAATTACAATTATTAATTATTAATTAATTAAACAATGTTTCATTGAGAAAGTTATTTGTTATCATGAGTACAATCACGTGGATAAGTATCGGTCACTAATTACTATTCACCCTATGTAATAACTCGACAGTAACCTTTGGACGTTTTTTGAGAGCAGCGGTGGCCCAGTGGTAGCGACCCCGACTTACGAACAGTAAGCCCACGACTTACTGTTGTCGAACCCAGGCAGGCGCATTACTTTGTGTAATTTATTTCATCACCACTGCTCTCAAAAACGGTGAAGGATAACATCGTGAGGAAACCGGCATGTCCTAGAACCAAAAATTCGAAGATGTGACATTTACCAATCCGCACTGGGCCCGTGTGGTGGATTATAGCACATTCCCTCTCATAGAGAGGAGGCATGTGTCTCAGCAGTGGGAACATTGTAGGCTGATGATCATGATGATGAACCTTTGGACAGTAGCCCACCAGTCTGGTCGGAGGATCCTCCCTTTTCCATGGGGGATAAAGAATTAAACTCCCTATTCTTCATATACTATTGGCTTTGATTGTCACTGACCTGAAATTGCGAATCGATTTTGAATAGTTTTAATCAGGGAAAGTGGAAGCTTAGTGTAAATATGAAGCGACGTTTTCGGGGAAAACCAGTAGCGCTTCAAAACCAACATCAAATATCATCATGGATATCGCTGGTTTCATGGATTGCTTCGCAGTTTACATATAAACTAAAATCAATAGTTATCAATCAAAGCAATGTGGCTATCAAAATAATACAAAAAGTGTGAAAAACATACGTTAAAAATTAAAAAGAAGCCTTGTTCCAGAAAAAGCAATTCACAAACGATTTCTACCATGTAATACTCTAAAACAGTAGCGGAAATTCAGTCTCCACAGCACGTATCCCACTCGTATTCTCCCACTATAATTTACATTTCCCTCCAAGAAATACAAACAAACAAGATAACAGAATAAAAACAAAAATAGCACACAAAGAGGAATGGAAAGGGACGAATTTATCGAGCCATTACGACCGCGACTGGCGGCATTCATGTGTCATAGAAGGAAATAACAATACAGATGCATGCTAGAAATAGTCCCCAATAGTACCGTCTGACTTGCTATTTGATTCGCCACTTAGCTTGTCTCTGTCTAAATATTGGTTCTGTGGTTTAACTTTATCACTTAGATGGTTTTCAGGTGAAATTGTCTTGTGATAAGAACAGGACGTATGCAACCCTATTTTTAGAAGACAAAGATTTGCAACTAAATGTATGCTAGTTTTTACATGCTATCTTGTTCTAAGTTTTAAGTACAGGATGATCAAAGTAAACATGAACAAAAATGTATGCCCGGAAAAAATAATAAGGTATACGAAACTTAATTTACCTATAACGCGTAACTTACCAACACTGCTTATGGAAAATTATGACCTTTATACCTCAGCCAAATGTAGCTCCGACCCTTCCCTGTGTTGACGTCGATTTACTGCTCACTCTCTTAAGGCAACCAGCCTTAAAGATAAGTAGATAAATATCCGCCAAGTACCCGTTAATGTCCCGCAGATAAAAGGCGGCTTCAAGAACCACATTCTCTTAGGAGTTGTTTCCAAAGACAAGCCAGCTCCTGCAGAATAACCAATTTAATTCACATTTCTCCATATTTGGCCGCATTATAGCCAACCAGTCGACAATACTGCATTGTACCAGTAACTTAATCCGATAGGAGGAACACAACCAATTCAGGACCTTTAATCACTAAAAATAAAGATCAGAATTAACTGAGGCTGAGCATCAGCGGCGCCTACGCAAGAGTGTCGTATGAGTATTTTTAGCGTCGCGCGTCGCCCAAGAAGTTTTATTTGATTGCTACACAACACATAGTTGCAGGGATTTGTGTTTCAAATAAGTCATGTTTAAAAATAACAATGCCATAAATTCCAGAATGGGACTAGCGACGTATAAAGGTAAATGTAGGAATCAATAAATAATGGAATCAGCGATTGAAAGCGCTAGAAACGACACCACATTTTGCCTGACTAAGCGACATGAAGTAGCATAATCCGATAATAATTGTTTGTGGAGCTCTAACTGGCACAAACCTCACCCATAAGCGTGTATTTATCGATTAATTTATTGATTTTGACACTTAAATCGTTTAGGCCTTATCTCGATTTCAGGACTAAGCTGCCGATTAGTCTTATCTTTGGGCTACTTGTTCAATTTGCACTAATGTTTTGTCATAAATATTGAGATCGTGGAATATAATTTGCAATTATTTACAGCAATCTAGGACAGAAACAATATTTTGAATTTTAATGCGTTTACCAAAGTTTCGCCACTGCACTGGGCATAACTAATTTAGCTTTAATACTCCTAAGTACAGTCAGCGTCACGATGTGAGTACCCCTCTTGAAAGCACCTACGTTTCCAACTGGGATACCCAATTGATACAGCCTACCGTACATTGGAAGTGTTTTCTAGTAACTTTATCTAGCGTTATTCTGAAAATTCAGAAACAAACCAATTTCTAATGGACTTAATCCCATTTTCACTTTAAGTGTGGCACCTATCGACTTGAATACCTAAACATTATGGCACCGTTTGTTGGAAATTCAGCTATCAGTGGTGAGCTGAGCGTTGAGAATCGTTTAAAAAAGGGCTTCTATTTGGGCTTTGGGTTTTTTAGTGACTACGGAAATCAGTCTTTATAAAATATAGTTGGTTTCCTAATTCTCAACTCAAATAAGAACAAATAGACCAGTGTCATAATTCAAAAAAATCGCAGCACGCAGTTCTGAATCCATGTTGTCTAACCAAAATCCATACGTCACTTTATTATTCCAAGGGAAATAATCTCCACCTGGGCCGGTCACATCCGGCAACGGGATTTTCCATTTCCACCCGGTGTGTGCCACTTCCGGGGGGTGGTGGGGAACATGTCCTTACAAGTTCTCCTATTCTTGTGATTCTATGCTCACGTTAGCAATCAGTCGGCATTGTCCGGCCACGTTCGATAATTTTCGTCACTGTGCATTTCGAGATGAGCATTGAGTACTCGTTATTGTGTTTTTGGACAAAGTTTGGGTGGCAATGTGATTATGAATTGGGATGTAACGTGCGAGTAATGCAAAGTCAAATCTATTCAACATTTTTGAAGCTATTTCCTTTTTAGAGCTTTTAGTATCCGGTCATATTAACTATTTAAATCACACGAATGCACTAACAAGTGGGTAATTTCAAGTTTTAGTTTTGCTTAGTTCTTAATAGAGCGTAATAAAATGATAACGTTATAAGACGCTCGCTGTGTTCCAGCTAAATACAAAGGACTTTCTCGGAATCCGAATCTAAAAACGACTGCAGTATTACGAACTCCAGTTGTTAACACAAGAATTCCCACTGTTGAACTATTCTCGTAACATAATAAAAGAAAGAATCCACTGCCAAGTGTTCCGAAACATATTTTCTTAAGAAAAAAAGAAACGAACATAAAAAAAGACGAGAGAAAACTAGCAAATAAGCTGGCTGGCTTCCGTAGACGTAAATATAAAAATAAATGAAAAATATATTATATAAACATTTTCGGGGGCGTTAAATTTGCATTTTAATGGAGATCCACGCGTAGGTAACAAGTTTAACTAATAGCCGTGAAATGAGGGGAGGCGGAATGGGCGACCGGGCACAGTGGTGCTTTTGTTCAGCGCCGGGCCAAAAATGTCATAAATTCAAAAAGGTTTACTGTCTTTGTCTTATGAGTTCACTGTTTATGAGTGTAAAGAAAGCCTGTGTGGATATTCGTTATCCTTTACGAGCATACTTTGTTTTTAATGAGTATTAAAATGAAATGAATTTATTATAATTCATTCAATCTTAATAGTAATATAATAGTTCGGTCAAACCTTTACGGTCAGATCTCGGACCATCTATGGACACCGGACTCTGACTGATACTACAGTACATTATCTGTGAGAGTCCGGTGTCTGCAATCCGTGTTCGTAATTTGAATGCATAAGGATTTCTCATAACGGTTTTGATAATGTTATTTGAACGATTTAAATGTACACTTAAACAATATTTGTAGAACAGGTACCATTTCTATGCACCTCTAAACCAACTAAAACAGAATATACTCCACAAAACGAAGTCCCAGAAACCAAATACGCTAATCCTGCAAGCACAACAGCGCAGCGGGTCAAGTTTCTTTTCAGCGAAATTTTGCCTCATACCTTACGAAATACAAAACATTGTTGGGATACAGTGGGTATGGGGGACAGTGGTACACTAGTAATCCTGGCTGAACAATCGGCCAACGCTCGCTCTGCGGAATATGGTACTAAATAAGAAGAGAGCGCTCTCTTCTTGTGGCAAAGAGTAAGTTAGTGAATAGATCAATGGTTTCGAGGTTTGGTTTATACCTATTTTGCTTTGAGCGTTGTGACGACAGACTCTTTCGAAAAAAAAGTGTGAATGTTAAAAATAACCCCGAGTTTCACAAGATAAAGGCAAGAAGATACTTAGTGAAGAGAGATCCTTGAATTAATTAGACATTTTCATTTATTCAACTTTGGGATCCGTAGTTCATCTGATATTGTTTTAGTTTTATATCCATTGTATCCGTTTTCGTAGATGAAAGAAGTAGGATACTGGATACCTACATACATTTTAATGAGATCTTTTGGTTGTTGTTTTAATTCAAACATTAAACGACTATACTGGTGAGTTTATAAACAGGAAACTATTAATGGCGGCCACACCGGTAATTGACATTGGATCAGATTTACATACTGAAATAACATCCGTTTACAAGATAATATAATCAGTAGGTACCTATACTTAATGGATTATTATTTACTTTGCATGCTCACTACTTTATATTTATTGTACCTAGTACATTAACAAATAGCTTCAGAAAAAGGGTTTACTTGTGTTATTATTGGCAAGAAACACTTCAGTGATAAATGCCTTACGATTATGAAGTAACTTCGATTTTTATTAAGTGTTTTATTCCATTGTCATAATTATCATACCTGGTTAAATGGCTGTTTCTTTTTTTAAACTTTGCCCTACACTATGAATTTTCCCTGTATCATGGGTGCCTTTACAAACATTTAAACTCACATACATAAACAGCCAGACCCGGAACGACTACCTGTAGGTTATACAAATATTTGATCCGTGCGGTGATCGAACCCGCGACATAGTAGCGGCTTAGCAGCCAATCGCTTAAACACGGCGCCAACCGTGTCGTCATTACACAACCCCAACATTTAATTTTGAAGTGACGAGGCATAGGTACCTCGTATACTCTCAGCCAGTCACTCCGTCTTTTATTCAAGCTCCATCCATCATAGCACTGTCATCTCTGTTCAAATAATCTACGGCTCGTCGCCACATAAAGCTGTCCCGCGCTATCTTGGCATATTGCATACCGTGCGGACGCATATGATAAGTGCATAACCCGAACGTTTGTTGGAAAAACACACTTTCATCGCGGAAAGACGAGACGATCTTGTTTTTCAAACTAGATGTTTGTGTTTACATTGCTTGGGTGAATTTGTCTTGGGGAGGGATGTAATGTTGGGGATATGTTATGGATTTTGTGTTGATGGTTTGCGTTATGGTACTGTAAAGTGTAGGGATATAGGACTATATAAAAAGTAACATCACGCCTGTGATTTTTCACAAGGAGTATCTATAGTTCTCCAACATTACGCCATGATTAAGTCCGATTTAGGAGATGAGCCTGTTAAATTAAGAAAGGAATTGGTATTTTTAATATAATTCGCATCCTGATATTATTTAGGTATCAGTGGCATTCTGTGGTTGTGCCAACAAGTCTTACCAAGGGGTATCGTATTACCCAGTACTAGCTGGGTTGTTGAGGTCAGATAGGCAGTCTCTCCATGTTAAATACTGGTATTCAGCTGTATCTGGTTAGACTGGAAGCTGACCCCAACACAGTTGGGAAAGGCTAGGCAGATGATGATGAGTGGCATTCTGTGGTTGCAGTCTTATAGTCCAGTCTCAATGGAAATTCTAAAAGGATACTAAAAGATCATAATCTTCCTGCCCTTGTCTTTGTGTATTGTGTTGGTACTTGGGTCAGCAGTACGATTTTTTCTTCCAGTTTGCTTTATCTTACCTTATCATAATGTACCTTTTTTTTCGGATGGGAAATCATCACATGACTTCTCCCGCTTTGGGCAGAGCGGAAGGTAGTGTCAGACTTGTACTGACTAAAACCCATCCATGTTCCTTCCTTGCCCTTTGTGTTCCAGGGCAGCGGTATCTCTTTCGAACAGTCCCACCCGCAGCCCATCATAATGTACCTTAGTTATCTTTACTAAAGGTTATAAAAGTAAGTAAATCGACTCCATCAGTGCTATCCCGACCTTTTACTATCTCACATGACATGACAAACATAAACCTGTCCCATAGATCTTTCCCTTAGCCTTCATAAAACAAAATACAAAATAAACTCAATGAAAAATATACTCTATGACCAAACCAAGCTCGCGCTTTACAAAATCATCATACCCGCGATAAATTCTCTTAATCTTAACCACAGAGCATAAACAAGACAAGTCGTGAGTCACGTGACCTCGCCACAAAAGCTAATTGTATGTGTGCGTTTAAGAAATTCGCAAATAAATAAGTGTGTCTCCACCCACTCGAAGTCCGTGTGGTCAGAATGAAACACTCTCTTGTGCTTTATTGAAGTTGTTGTGATCCAGTGGTAAAGCTAAGAATTGGAAACTTCATTTTCTTTTATAAAAGGTGTAAACGGATCCTATACGAAAGCGTTTTTAAAAGAGTGTCCATGGAGTTTTTTGCCCGTTCTTCTCCATAGAGATCTACGCTACGGAATGGGCAACTACAGTACTTTTACAGTTTTATGCCTTGTGACTGGGACTGTAGCTTCATTACACTGTTATCTTGTCGACAGTTCAAAAGTGTCTGTAACTAGCCTACTTGAAATAAATGCTTTGATTGATTGGTTGATGCCGTCAACCAAGCATCCTTTACATCGAACTAAGTAACTCTACGCAACAATTATTGCTTTGAAATGTAATTTATCTTTTGGGGTGAAAAAACAGGTTTTACGGTAGGACAAAATGTAGCGCTCAAACAACGTGTAACCCTTACACACTCTTTTGTTTCTCCCAAGAACATGAATCTCCCATGCATGTACATGCATCTGATTGTACACGTACTCCAAAATATTAACATAATAGCCATTCTAATCATTCGAGTAGTTACGGTTGATAGGAACATAAATTCAGTGTTTTCATTTTCTTAATACGAATCGTAAAGCTATGTTTAATTAGAAAAATAAACAATTTTACTTTAGTAAAGAACAATTTCCGGGTAATAAAAGTTTTACAGCATTTTACGGAATTAGAGGTAACGTATAGGTATTTTAATATTGCAGTTTGCACTAAGTTAAAGTCATAACTTTACGATGAGTTTACCGTTAAAAAGTACTTAATTATGAAAATGTTTTTATTTTTACATCTCTAAGTTGGTTCATGTTATCATTGAATTATTTGTATTTGTTTTCGTGTTCGACATCGATAAAGTAAAATATTGTCAGGAAACCTCGACTTAACTAAAATAGCCCATCGTCATCATCATCTGCCTCGACTTTTCCCAACTAAGTTGAGGTCGGCTTGAATTACAGTATTTTACAAGGAGCGACTGCCTATCTGAGTTCCACATCCCAGTTAGTACTGGGTAATACCATACCCCTTGGTAAGACTGGTCATCAGACTTCCAGGCTAGGCAGACTACCTGTAACGACTGTCAAAAATCTCAATTTGTGAAATTGCCCATCAGCTAGTACCTATCAGTAAAACAAGAACCCTCCTCTACATTACAGTTGAAGTAACAATTTCTTTAATGTTTTTAAATCTGGGCCATAACTACACAAAAATAGCTTAGCTTCCATAATTGTTTCGCTTCAGCTACACCACCGCAGTTTTAAGCACTGACAATTTATAGCGCACGCAATTACAACATGGCGGACAAAAATTGCAGCGCGCATGCGCGACAAAAGGCTGTCAGCCGGCGCTTGCGCCCCGGTGACATATTTACGATTTTCTTGTTTTATTTAATTAGATATGCCATGTCTGTTTAAATTGAGTGTCCTTTGATATAGGAGGTTTTTAGATAAGGGTTGATTGTTTTCAATTTATCAGCCAAGATATTGTACTGAGTATTACGTTAAAAGCTCTGTCACCACTTGGCCACAACCTCGACTTTTAAGCGTTTTTAAGATGCGTGTTGTGGTATGGAATGATGTGAAAGAAAATGAAAGAAATTGCTTAGGGCATTCCACGAGTCACTATGATGCGAAGAAATGCGAATGCACATGCGATGGAAACAAATGACACACACGCCGTTCGTTTGGCAAGTTGCATCACCTGAGGTCGGGTACAGGACATAAAATCACGTCCTGTAATCCCCGTAGGGTTAGGCAGAGGTGTATCTAATAGTACACCCACATTTCGCCAGTTATGTTTAAGTCCCATGTAATAGGGAACGAGCCTATTACCATCAATTGGGCACAAATCCAGACTCCGTGGCTGCTAATGAGTAATTCCAGATCGAAAAACCCAATAACACTTTGCCCGACCTGGGAATCAAACCCAGGACCTCATGCTCAGCAGTCGCACTTGCGACTACTCGACCAACGAGGCAGTCAGACAGGCGAACGAAGCAGTACGGGACGATAGTGTTATTCTTATACGGGTATGAAGAACATGGTGTAAAATTCCTCAATACTCCATAGAGAAAAAAAGAATTCTCCGACCAGACGGGTGTTGTGTCTGGTGGGCCACTGCCCGACAGTTGTTGTCGGGTTTTCCTAAATACTCATAGATCGCAGATAACTTTAATAGCGCGATTCTGAATTTTGATTTTCGTTGTTTATTCGTATAAAAAGACTGCGCTGTAACACTTTTGGTACTACATAATTATGTTGCTTTAGTACTTTTGTAGTGCCGCTACATTATATTCAATTTCTATTTTCCCAGCAATAAAGATTATAACAGACAGAATTCACGACTACCAGGTAATATTTGTTGATTCTCTTCTAAAGAGGACTAAAGGACCTTTATCGCATTTCGAACGCCACAATTCCTGCTGCAGTTTGTCTTTTTAATCAGAATATTCCTCGTTTTACAAAGCGACAACAGAGAAACATCAGTATTTCCCGGAATCGAAATCAAAGCTGGTTCCACGAAGTAGACTTTAACCATAAACAGGTTAAGGAAACAGGTTAGGTTAGATTAGGTTATTTTATTGCATAATAACATCATAAATCACGCCTCTAAACCCTGAAGGAAGGCAGAGGTGTAGCTAATAGTACAATGACATTTCATCAGTTATGTTTAAGACCCATGTTATAGGAGGCGAATCTCTTGCCATTGGCCGGGCACATATCCAGACTGAGAAATTGCTGATGAAGAAAAACTCATTAACAATTTGCCCAATCACGAATCGAACACACGACCTTACGCTCAGCAGTCGCGCTTGCGACCACTAGACCAAAGAGGCAGTGCATAATATTTAATACCTGTAATTCTCATCAACTACAAATATTGCAGTTTAAAAGAAGATGTAGCAACAAAAATGTAAAAGAGTATGCTTATAAAGGGTTCAAACAGACTCTTAACGAAGCCGAAAGGCACTTGTTCTCCCCGTCATTGCGATCATTTTTTTTTGTTCTAGACCATACCTGGAAAGCTTCGAGTTACGGAGGTATTGGGGGTCAAAGTTCCAACTTTTTTTTAATGCATTTAAGTTACAAGTTTTTTCTTAATACATGTTTTTAATGTAATATTTTTACTCTAAACACCTCCAGGGCCTCCTTACTATTCAATCCATCCATCACCACAATGTTTTGAGTGCGTTACATTGAGTCCTAAAGTAAAACGTGATTTTTCAGCCCAAAAAAATATTCGTTCCCAGCACTAATTTTTGCGTAAAGTTACTTAGTTTGATGTACATAATGTTTGATTGACGGCTTCTGAAGAGTCTTTTTAGACACTGTATGTTAAGAGGATGAGTGAAAGCCGACTAATAAAAGACATTCACAAAGTAAAAGAGGACGCCATAAAAGGACATACACTGACATTATTGGTGATGTTCTTCGGAAAGATCAGGTGCGTATCGAGCGTGTATGACCAGATATATGAATTAAAGGAGTATGCTAGAATCATAGCAGGTGGCGTTCTATAATTTCTACCTACGCCTATGGAAAAACGGCGCGAGTTTATATTATGTGTATACTCATAAACCGTGTATTGGTCGTTATCGGCGCACGAGTCGCGAAACAAGACAGATTGATCTAGCGCCCTTGGACGGGAACAATGTTGCCAGCTTCATATCTGAAAGATTTATAAGCTGCGATTCTCCGTAATGTTCAAATAGAAGTTTATATGCTTTAAAGTTATCTGTTCATGGTTGCTTGTTAGAATTAAAAGGTGTTGATGATTTTTTTATTTACTGAAAGAAAGGCCTAATTTTGGCATTATTAAAATAATATTGATTTATTAAAAGTAAGCTTATCGTTGGCAATGTGAAATTATTATTTTATAAAGGTTTTAAATATCTCTGATTTAAGCGCAGGTGGTATAAAAATTGAATACCCACATTTCACTAGTTATGTTTAAGTTAATCCATTTCCATTTAAAAGAGGACAAGCCTATATAAAACGGGTTCAAATCTAGATTAAAAAGTGCTACTGTCATTAAAAAAAAAAACAGGTTGCACTCCGGGAGTGCCGGCGGAAGTGAAACTTTGAAACAACGCCATCTAGCTTAAACTACATGCACACTCGGGCAAGCGCCCTGTGACGCCGATTCAATCTGACGATCTGACGCGAGTTTAACAGTTTTTACCCATCCCAAAAAGTGCACAACGCTGCTAAAGAAGTTTTCACTACAAAAACCACTAACCTCCGCCGCACCACCATTCTACATTAAATAAATAAATAAAATACAGTTTTGTTCGGTAATGACCATCAGTCACAATAATAAAAAACTTAAAACAGTTTATTTATAATGTAATACAAAGCATTCTATATCCCCCTCAAAGTTTACGACGTCACTTGACGTAAAACAGATGGTTCCAACAAATATGTACGGTATAAAGTGGCAAAACAGACATTTAGTCAGGGCGGATACACAGACAAACACACACATCAAACCGACATTAATTTTGGAGATTTTTTGTTGTTTTGTGGTTAATGATCACAGGAGAGAAGTAGAATAGAAAGGTGATGCGGTGAATAAATAAGGTGAAGAGTGAACGTCTACCTCCTGGTACACACGGCGGCACATCAAGCTTTACATTTCCAGTATAACGTGGCCTGACTTTGTATATATTTTCTGTACAATAAGAGATCCGCATAAACTGTCTTTGTATAGCTTGATCAGTCGTCGTGCGTACTTTGCTTGCCTGGTCTTAGTGGTTGCAATCATGATTGCTATAGTAGAAAGTTAGGCCGAGAGCCCGTTGTGTCATATTATCAAAGATGAAAGATGTTGAATAAGTTAAAAAATTAAGCATTAAAAAAACAGGCGTTTAATAAAATAAAAAGAAGGCAATTAGGTTTATTTATCAACATTTAACGCGTTTACAAAGTTTGGTGTCCGTGCTATTAACTGCTGAGGAATCAAATCATGTCTGTCATAAAATGTTGTCACCAAAACCAAAGGTGCGTGTAAAATTTCATTGGTTTGAAATTCAGCTGCAAGATTAGACCAATACACAACAAGTCAAGTTAAATAAAAATGTTTAGATTTGCCATAAGCTACCCTGATACCTAAAGCTTCATATGCCAATCCTGTGAATAATCGTTATAAAAACGAGAAACGCTGTAAAGGCCTACATCAGTGATTATGCTTATCACTGGTGTAGGCCCTGGTTACTTACTGATGATGACTGGTGGCCCAGGTTGGGCAAAGTGTCTTCCTTAAAAGAATTTCTCTGTAGCAATCAGCCTGAATTTGGTAATACTGCTCTGTTGCATAATCTTTATCCAGACATGCAATATCCTTCAATCAATTGTTTTTAAATTACCAAAATTCATGATGGAAACCCGAATGCAAATAAAAATAACCCAATTTCTCTTGTGAATACTTTTCTCAAAGCCTAAAATCCTAAAAATAGAGGAGAAAAATCATAAATTTTATTAACTTACTCCTTTTTACCGCCGTACCACATCACCACATACTCATATACTTATAATATGTACCTACATAAATCATACTCCACCTAATATTTTGGTAGTCGTGGTACAAAGCAACCACAAGTTGGTCAATCCAAAGTAGAACTAGGTTCGTTTATTTACTTAGGAACCGTTTGGTAACCACATGTTGTGTTGTTTAAGAGCCAGACAACTTTGTTTTGTACGGATTTGCGATGTCGTGTTGGTTGAGTTTTGGCTTTAAAAATTTCGGGTCAGCAAATAGTTTGAAGAGGAGTATAGTTGACCAGTATTTCTGCAGTTATGTCATAAATTCCAACTGGACTGTGAGCAAACCACCATTTACCGAATTTCAATTCTCCAACTCAAGGACTGAACACAGAACCTCGCGCTCTGTAGTCTCTCTTTCAACTACTACTAAACTAATAAAGAACTAAGACAAAATTTCAAAGGTGACCACAACTGCAAACCTTAGCTGCCAAGTGGTAAAATTGAGGGTAAAAAAAACCTATACCCATCTTTCCGGTATCAGCCAAATATTTCAACATTACATTCATGGATACATTGTATCCATATTTATCAAATAATTTCTGATAAACGTATTTGGTTTAAAATGCTTAATAAATAACTTTATTCCGCTGTAAATTAAATACAGTATTGACACAATTATTTCTGGTGTTTCCACCCAATTTGAATAACACATAGTATTAACCCAGCTATACATTAATTCGGTCGGTAAAAACGTATTGCTTTTAAAGAGATCAAATAAATAATCTTCTCGGATCAGTTATTTGAATGAATTAATATACCTTTATTATAAAACTATTTAAAATACCAACTATTTATAGTAGTTATAAAATAACTAACAAGTAAAAAACAAAATAACATCTAAACGTTAAAGTCCGTATTGCTTCAACATGGCCTTAAGACTGGCAGCATGGGTACGTGGTATGACAATGCTAATTGTAGTAACCAACTCCCGCCATCAGTGGTATCTGACAGTTGTCATTAGTGACAGCTACCTGACTACTTGTGGTTGTGAGACAGTGTTTTCATATCTATTAAATAGATACACTAGAGTTATAAATAAATTATAATGTTAAGGATTCAACCGCTAGCTCCTTGTCTATAACTCGTTTCCCCACTAACTTACGTCATGTCAAGGTCACAGCTTCGATTGATGATAAGCAGATTGAATTCTCATGATGATTACACATTTCCTGAAATTGTTAACTACCATGTTTCATGTAAAATGTATAACTGGCTATGCAAATAAATTATTATTATTATTATTATTACTTACGTCATAGTAAAAATAGACCACATTTCTAAGAAGGTAGAGTCTATTTTGGGAAAAAAAATGAGCATCTGCAAAATTAGCTGAGAATCGGGAAACCATGTTTTAGACAGCTGTTCATTGTGTTTAAAAGACGTCATTTTTGACAGAACGAGAACAAGTTTGACATTTCGCACGCTCGTAAAGTTTTTTAAAACTATCGTTGACTTAATTCTGGGTGTAAGATACTTTATGAGTTCAGTGACATACCACCCAAGGATCATAATATTTACTTTAGGGTCTGAACTTCGATAATTGAAACGTTTTATAGTTGATCGATCTCCATAATAAAGTTTGAGTCATAATTATTCGGTCGCATGGTCACAGATTGCGCAATCATTTACTTTTTAGGTTTTATCACACTTTTTCCCGAGGTTTCACATGCTTGGTTGTCGAAAATATCTGACGGGAACTTACTTCCAAGTAGTCTACGGCTGTGTTCTAGCTGATATTGTATAGCCATTTAGTTAGGTTAGGTTAGGTTAGTGTAATAGTAGTTGTCCGTTAGTGTTGTTGAAAAAAGACGTTAGGCATTCAGTTAGGTGTCCCATAGTTTTGGTGAAAGCGTTAGGCAACGAGGCGAGCAGAACCTAATGTAAAAGACCACCACTCAGATCTAACTTTTAATAATAGCCATCTTGACCGAATCTAGGCCATGGCGGCCAATCCCAGCGGAGACTATCGACGCGGGAGATATTATAGTGCACAAAACAAGTGCGTGCGCAGAGAAGGTGCACTCTTATAGATTAAGCGTAGGACCTACCGCTTAACGTGTCCTCCAAGGCACGGCGGTATCTTCTGCACTTTAAAGGACCTGTCCGAAGCCAACACCAACGCCGTCATTGTGGCTGAGTTCAGGTCGAGACAAAATTAATCAAATGACCTTAAGAGTCATCGACACGAAGGAGAAGACCGCCAATTTCCAAACCCTGGGTAGCTACTGAGAATTTCCTCATATAGAAAAACACGGTACGAGCTCTGGGGATCGAACCTAGGTCTCCACATTCAGCAGTGTCACTTGCGACCTCGCCAACACGGCAGTCAGTCCAGTCTAACTTTTAACCAGGATTAAATGAATAAATCCTTAGGAACTTCAGCACTTGAATCTACCTTTTTACTCCAAAACCCATAAAAATATAAAAAAACGAGCGTGCTCTAGACCACACGACTGAATTAAAACTTAAATAAATGCCGAACAATCCTCTGTCAAATTAAAAAACGTAACTCTCTCTCTTTCTATCTTCACTAACTTCGTACCGTAACGTAACATAACACATTCACCAGCTTACTCCCCGTAAAGAAGTTTTACTTCAAAAACCTGGACCCTATTCCGTTCCGCTCCTTACAATTCCTCACCCGTAAGAAACGTCAAGTAACTGATACTCGTCAAATCGTGGCCGCTAGAGCGAGACACAGATATCTAGTTCTATTACCGTCTTCCCGAATTGTAATGTGAGCTGATGTTTTGTTTCATTCTAGTTTGGGGCATCGATAGTTGGTTGATGGTTGGTGTACGCTGTACATCACTGGTTTTCTGGATAGATTAATAGATGGTGAATGAGGGAAAACTGTAGTAGTTTGGCAAATTGGGAATCCAGAGCCGAGAAAGGAGGTAACCGCTTTCAAATCGTATTTCTAAAGCAAATTTTAACTTCAGTTCTTTTTAGTAGCTTAAATCAATCAAATAGCTAAATTTTTGTCTTTTCTATCAACGTTTATGCAGATTGGGGGTAACTTTCTTTAAACCTTCAGCTATAGATTTTCGTAAGCAAAATTCTTGGCTGGCTGACTATAATTCTCTGAATATGCTTACCAAGGGGTATTGTATTACCTCCAAAACCCAGTTATTACGGGAATAACTGGGTTTTGGAGGCCAGATAGGCAGTCGTTCCATTCAGCTGCATTTGATTAGACTGGAAGCCGACCCCAACATAGTCAGGAAAAGGTTAGGCAAATTATGATGTCTTACTAAAGAAGAAATTGATTACAAAAATTTGGTCATCATCAAAATAAATACATTAATAACAAGCAATGTATTGTCAACATCTAAAACATCCATCGCATTCTGAACACAAAGGGATCTGTTTCGTTATAATTGTATTTTCGAACAAAAAAATTGGGCTGACATGCATCGGCGATTTAGTATACCGATGTTATGCTGCCCGTCCGTTGTTGTATAAAATTGATTTTGACATTGTTTGTGGTTGCACTTGTATGTTTACCCGACTGTACATCGGTGCGAGCTTGTAGATTTTTAATGAACAAAATAGATAAAAGTTACCGGTTTTTTAGGGTTCCGAAGTCAACAAGGAACCCTAATAGTTTCGCCATGTCCGTCCGTCTGTCTGCAGCTTAGCTCAAAGACTCTTAGTACTAGAAAAAAGCTGCAATTTGGTATGAATATACAGATTAGTTACGCCGACAAAGTGGTAAATAAAATCTCGAAAAGTATTTTTTTTAGGGTATATCCTGTACATGTAAAGTGAGGATTGTTTTTTTCTTGCGTACCTTAAACAATGTATGGGAACATAAGTTTTTCAACTGCAAATGTAAGTTGTTTTTTATAATACCCTACATTGTGCGTTGCCCAACACGTAATTGGTTTTCTGTTGATGGATTTAGCTATACTTCTACTAGTATTATTTTAAGTTTTGTAAATTATGAAATTAATATCAAATGAAAAATAACAAACTTTTTAAAGGGATGTGCGCATAACCCTAACTGAAGTGACAACGAATTCAAAATGTATTTACACAGTCGTAGAAAAGTCATTTACGCAACCATCAAATTAAATAACCATAGAAACAAACATAAAAACCTCCAAAAAGCCAGCATTTAAACCATTTATTGGTCAGCAAAAACATGAACCGAGTTCCCAGGGGTCATAAATAAGCGATCGGGCTCGACGTTGGCGCGTCTCATTTCGCCACATTTCAAAATTAGCGCGCGATACCGCTCCAATAAAACATGGCCGACCATCGCTGCAACATAAAACAGTCCTGGATTTATGTATGGTGTAAAATTTTATATTATTCCACTCCATCTATGAATTGGTGGATGCTTTGGCCTGATTGTCTGGGACTCGAAATATTTTTATGTTTATAGATAAATAATTTGGATAAAGTTTGTTTTTGCATATCTGAAGGGTTATCCAATACTTACAGTTTTCATGGAATCACAGTAACATACTTGTGAAAATACATCGAATATTGTAATATGCCTTACTCACAGTTATCAACTCAGTTCCCAACAATAACGCATTACAATCAGCTTGTACAGACCTCGTCCAATTGCAAATTTAATCGCGCAAATTCCGACGACAAATGCAGCTCAAAATGTAACTCTTTCTCTTTCGCTCGCACAAATACGTAAATTAAACGTAACTACATGCAGAAGTTGACCATTTAGTAGCAGGTGGGGTGCAAGTTTGTGACTGCACTATTGTAAATCCGCATCCGCATTGCAGCCTCTGAATACTTCTGGAACACGACCGTCTGCTCACCGCAGCCGAATAATTTCCAAACTTGCTTTCACTGGCGCCGAATGTTGAACGTTTGTTGTAGATTTGTGGTTGTGCTGCATAAATATTAGACAAGTAGATCGTTACGGCTGTTCGTTGGTAGGTGAGGGTTTTGGGGAGCTTTCGCCATGTCTGAATTGCGTTGTAGCTCTGGATGTTAACCATTGTTAGAGTTTTCAAAAGCTAAGGGTAAAATATACGCAAAACAAGCAATAAACTATTCTATTATTTATTTGCCAAAGATTTATAACCCTGTTATAAAAACAAACTACATTCTTTTTAGCAAAGTGTCTTGCTTTTTCACAATTATTTAGACTTCTTTAACGCTTACAAAAAAAAAAAACCTGTCACAAAAAGCTGTGTTCATACTCCAATAAATAAACAAAACTTTTGTCTCCAATATTTTAAATCAAGAACTTATCTCACAAAAACGTAAGAGACAACCTAAAAAATGTCGTTACGAATTTTCATGCGCTAACAAAAATGGACGAAGCAATGAAATAAAATTTCAAGCAACGCCATAGGAGGTAAGTTATAGCGTCAAATAGAAGCATTATGTGTGCCCGACACGAGCTCGGATGTCGTTAACTGTAATGTAGTTTAAAGTACAATATTACTGTTTTGTAAGTCGGCTAAACTTCGCACTTGTTCTTAAGTAAACTTCTTGTTATAAATATCGTGTGGCAACTAAAGTTTTGTATGGAAAACCTGATCTTTTTTTTTTTTAAATGAATGTTTTACAGTTTCAAGATATGGCTTTTTAGGGCTGCTAAACTCTTCGAATTTCTCAGAATAAGACTATTATTACTTTAGAATTCAATTAGCTTTTAATAAGAATACCTCCTACCAGAGTACCTATGTAGTTGTTTCCAATTACCCAATGTCAGTCGTAAACTCTGTTTAGTTTATATAGTAGACGCTAAAACAACATCAGTTACATATTTGAAATGTATACCAAAAACTATTTCTGGGGAATTCCGAGGAAACTATTGACGACATTCAAAAAACTATTCCTCCTTATTTATTTGACATTAAATGTAAAAATAAGATAGGCATTATATTTCTCGGTTCTTAAACCGAAAGTGATGCCAAAAAAGGAAGCCATCAATTTTAAAGTTCTTCTTCTCTTTCTACATCAAATGATAGAAAAGGATAGAAGAAAAGAAAACTAATGCGACGTCATAGCTAATTAGCGTCAGTTAGTTTTAAGGCGTATATCTTCGTTTCGAAAACAAACTTATTTATTTCTATTTTTGACAATAAAATATTTTTTGCTAAATAAGCGTTATGTCTATTTAAATTTTCCAGATACAAATTTATCTAAATAACAATTATTATAGCAATGCCAATGGGAAAACAACAGATGGTATTTAATCAGTGTTTTATGAAATATTATCAGCAGTGCCAGCAGTTACCAACGAAGGTCGTTTACGCTAAGGTCTCAGAATTTAACAAATATGGAAGATGGCAGACGGCAGATTGAGAACTGAATATTTTTTCCAAGTATTTTGGCAACACAGAAGTAGAAGTAACACAGAATCGTAACCGTTGTAAGGAATGGAGGGAGGCCTTTGCTCAGCAGTGGCACAATACAGGCTAGTTACAATCATAATTCTGGCAACAAAATTGGTAATCAACTATAGTTCGAATTCGCTACCTAGTGTTTTGTTTTCAATTTTTTTTTTCACGATCTATTAGGTGCAAGAACTGCCCCTTAAATAAAGGCCACTTCACACGGCAAGGAGACAAGGGGGACACGCATCGTTAGTCATGATCTTAACTTTTTTCTTCGCTTAAAATGCCTTTTAATTGAGCCCACATGTTTTCAATATCTGATAAGTTGGAGATTTTCAGATTGGTTAATACACGCCCGCAGTTTTTTGTTGATGCTCAGTGAATGGGACAAAAGGAAAAAACGTTAATAAGGTGGGGAAATAAAAGATAAACAATGGATTCATTTGATACGGATCAAGTAATGGGGTTTATTTTTTATATTTTGGTCAAACTTTTTTAAAAAATAGGTTAAGTTTGACCGTAGCACCAAACAATATAATAACAATTAAATATGTTTAAGGATCATTCATAATTACGTAAATTTTGCTAGACTTGTTTTTATAGTATGTTATTGAAAACAAAGTTACTGGTGCAGTTTGACGATAAAGTATCATAACTGAAAAACTTAATTATGTAAGTTTAATCAAAGCAATTTTCGTTTAAAGTTCTTTTTACGTTCTACAAACTCACATTTTATCAGAATAAATTTCAACTGTTTGGTGTCAACATTCTCGGGATAAAATGGCTCTGACATAAGGACGGACTGACAGACAAATAGATGGACAGAAGGAATATGCAAAGGTTCTGTTTTTGCCATTTGGCAACGGAACCCTAAGAAATTATATTTAACAATTCATAAAAATAACACAATTATACGAACTAAATAAAAGTTTACAACACTAACAAACCAATTTCTTAAACAATTAACACGCTTTATATCAAACCCTTAAATGTGACGAAACATCCATATTCCACGGTTTTTATCATTTTTATCACAATTACCTTAATTTGACAGTATGGTTGTGTAATAAAATACGTCCGAAGCGACACGCGCCCAATAATTATCAACAAACCAGTAAAAAAATGGTTCAAAGAAAGATTTTATCACTAAACCACCACGATAACTCAACTTCCACATATCGAAAATCAAGCAAAAATCAACCATAACACCTTCAGATAAAGATGAGATAGCTAAAAACTGGTGGTACAATGTTCTGGTGGATAGCCCACACAGCAATTTACGAGAATCACCAAGTCACAGTTAATTAAATAACAAAAAGAATCAAAAAGTTAAAAAAAAGTTTTTGATTTATTTAGGGTTCAAATCGGATTCCAGTAAAGTTTTACGTTGTAATCACTAGGACTTTCAAAAGGTAAAAAAAAACAAAAAGAAATTCGGTATAAATGTTGAGACAAGGGCGCTTAAGTAATTAACAAGGTATAAAAGGTACTGTCTGGTTTGTCTAGTGGTCGCAAGCGCGACTTCTGAGTGTGAAGTCCTGGGTTCGATTCTCAGGCCGGGCAAGGTGTTATTGGGTTTTCTATCAGGAATTTCTTGGTAGCAGCCACGAAGTGTGGATTAGTGCTTGGTTGATGGCAATAGGCTCGCCCTCTACTACGTGGGACTTATAAAACATAACTGGCGAAATCTGGGTGTAATATTAGGTACACCTCTGCCAAGCCCTTCGGGAATTACAGGCGTGATGTTATGTAACTACAAGGTACAAACAAGTTTGACTTTCGGTTAACACTCTCACTGCCATCTATTGAATTTCATAAAAAAATGGCCAAAAGAGGTGATTATAATATTTTGTGTAGATCTCTGACTTAGATGATTAGCTTCGTACCACAAAAAAACCCCGGTTTTTCAATATGTCAGGAAATCGAGAAGAAAGTTTTGAGTATAAAATGTAAAAGCGAGTTTTGAGCTATTCATTGTCCCTGGCTGGAGGCTTTAACTTCAAGGCATCCACAGGAATAGACCAGTTAAGCAGTAGCCAGCCTCTTAGGCTGAACTGCGAGATGTCATTAACAAAAAAAAAAACAATTTTTGAGTATCAAATGTAAATGGTGAAGCAAGTTTTGAGTATAGAATGTAAATGCCGAGATGATCAGCAAAACATAAGTATGGAAGAAGACATGCTGCGCCGACACCAAATAAGTGGTTGAGAATAATGATGATGACGTAAATGGCTATAACGCATACATATATGGCTGTACTTTCGTTTTTCTACGCTGCGCGCTGACATCTTACTTTGTTGATCACAGATTATGTAATTACTTTTGATCAATTGATCCATAGACACCGTGCGCCTGCGGCGTCATTTTCGTTCGTTTGTCAGTATTGCCATTTTTTTCTCTCTTGGCATAGACAAGCACTATTACATAAATATTTTAAAGACTCCCTTATTGTTTTTATTAGTTTATTTTTTATTTTTAGTTTATTTTAATTTTAGTTATTTTGTTTCTGTTTTTTCTGTAAATGTGGCGTCACCAATGGGCCCTGTCAGAATACCAGCGCTGTGACATTTGTCTCAAATGTTACAGCACCATGCTGAGATAGTGGCCTTTTGGTTTCGCATGGGACTAATTTAAATATTTATATAATTATGTCCTAATTTTAAGTGTATCTCATGTGTCCTGTTGTGAAATCAATAAATACTTATTCTTTCTTTCTGTCTTTCTATAAGAGTAGGTGAAGATCAACAAAAGAAACGATGGATGGACTGCGAGAAAGATTATGGCTGGAAAGGGAGAGGCTACTGAGATGACGATAAATAGAGAAGTGTGAAAGAAGAAGAGTGGCGAAGGTTCCATACAACTCGACTCCTACCGGCTTCCCTTTGAAAAATGGCACAGTCAGTATTCTATACACAACTATTATAATTACATTAAATATATGTACCTACTCCGGCTTACTTCTTACAAAAATTGACCCTTCGCTAATGAGAGATGTTGAGCCAATCCCAAATAAATTGGGATACTGGCAAGCGAATTATGGTGGTCGAATTATTTACAAATTATTTAGCCATATGTCCAACAATTCTATAATGAACTCATTATTATCATCATCTGCCTAGCCTTTTCCCAACTATGTAGGGGTCGGCTTCCAGACTAACCGGATGCAGCTGGATACCAGTATTTTACGTTAAGCGACTGCCTATCTGACCTTCACAACCCAGTTAATACTGGGTAATACGAACAATTTTTTAAGTAAAATTGATGAGTTTTCTGCTACTTTTATACCTAGGTAGATATTACCGTTGCCAATGCATTGAGTTAAAAGCCGGAAAGCCATTGTTCCTATTCGATACGATTCCGGACAAATATTGAATGTGTCGTTATTTGATATTCAATTATCAGAATGACCCAACATACGAGCTAATGGGATTTTAAATTAGTATTAATGTTTTAATATTAATGCCAATTTTTCCTTCATGGGGTTGGTAGATGGGAAAATAAACTTCATTGATATAGGTTCTATAAGCAATCAAAATGTAGTTATCATGAAAAAAAAGCTTCTAGTGGTGTAATATAAATAAACCAAAGATTAAATAATATTGAAGTACCTAATGATAGAGAAACTTCATAAAAGGAATTACTTTTAAACTTCAAACAGAAAAAGTACTATCAGTATCATACGTATTAAGTTAACGGTTCCATTACTCACGCAAAGCCAACTTTAATTTAAGAAAAAAACATTTTTCTGTAGTTAAACGAAAACAAAGGCCAGACACTTATATTATTTTCGTATCACTAAACGGTACAAATTCGAACAATTTTCTAAAAACATCAGACACTATTTGGGGAACATCAAAACACGAATCCATTTGCTACATTTAATCCTGTCCTAATCTCACGCGGTATAAAACGACCTAAAATAACAATTGTATAAGTATTTATATTGCTGAAAAAAGAACTAGTGGACTTTTAAGCTTGGAATGAGGGGGGTGTTGTAACTGGGTCCTAAACGGTCCGCCATTAGGTCTATACGACCGACATTAGTCTTCAAACGTTCGGGAAATAGGGCGAGACGTGACCCGAAGTGTAGGCCCCTTTCGTTCCAAGTCGGTGTGAACGAAGGAATTTTAGATGCCATCTATTCGTGACGCTAGATAAGTCTTAAAATAAGTATAATTCTTAGGTAGTGGTATGATTTTAGGAAGGATTTGTTGTGAGACTTAAAACTGTATTTGGGTTAAAACATCGTTGACGATAGTTTGCAGCAATTCTACGTAAAAATCATATCAGTTACTTTCCAATCAAGCACAAAAACCTGACTAATCGCAATATTTGTAATCCATGAGTTGGTACATTTATAAATTTTCAGTCTTTATAATGATGACATTATTTAGTAATAATGACGACTTTCCCAACATATCTACAAACAATACTTACGTCACTGATCTAATAAAAAGTAGCCTGATATAAATCTAAAAAAAAACAAATAATTCAAATAAAAGAAAACCTCTAATGTTACCAAAGATTCTAGATTACTCAGTAAAACGAAGCGAAAAATACACATAAATTAATTGATGACAGATAAAAAACATAAATAAAATATAAAACTGTAAATTCTGTTCTTACAGATACAGATGTAGTACTACATAATAAAAGTCAGAAATTAATTTGTCCCTTGCTAACAAATACATTTTAACGAATAAGGCTTAATTTGATTAATCTGTGGTAAGCACAATATAAATC
This sequence comes from Lycophotia porphyrea, assembly GCA_950005105.1. Lineage (NCBI taxonomy): Eukaryota > Metazoa > Arthropoda > Insecta > Lepidoptera > Noctuidae > Lycophotia > Lycophotia porphyrea. Next base: position 4,428,642 of record OX465392.1, read on the forward strand.
TTGGGGCAACTGTACGGGTACATGTGCGTAGAAAAGTGTAAAGGATTTTTGAGTCAAAAGTTTATACAGATCAAACTCAAACTCAAACTCAAACTCAAAAGCATTTATTTCAATTAGACCATTACAGGCACTTTTGAATGTCAGAAAAACAAATTAGGCTAAGCTACAGTCACAGACACAAGGCATAATAACTTGTGAAAGTACTGTAGTTGCCCATTCCAAAGTGTAGATCTCTATGGAGAAGAATGGGCAAGAAACTCCATGGACACTCTTTTCAATCAAAATATTGTTACAAAATCTTGGTTACATCATTCATATTGAGATTATACATATATGTGAGAACGATGTAGAAATACGTGCACGTTAAGAGCGTCCAGAGTAAAATATTATATCAACAATTTAAAAACAAAGTAAGTAGTTAAAATAAACCGTGGCAGCTTTGAGATGACCAGTCCCAACCGACAGCGCCCGTTCACGAGCATGACGCATGAATCAGCCCCATTCAGCTCAACCATATTGAAGGAAGCTAAATGACCCGACACACCCGCCACCATCAGCGAGACATTTTAGTGAGTATGACATTCTCTCACCCACCAGGGTAAATTCAAGTCAATGAAAGATAACCAAATGTAAATGGTAGCTTTACAGTACATAGTACTCACACATGTGCTATGCAATTATATAATACTAAGATATTGAGTCTATACAATGCAAAGATATTATTACAATCTTCTGCAGCTTCCACAATAACTTCACATGGTAATCAATTAGTTTGCCCCTATGGTTGTGGAGCAGGACCAGCATTGAGCCAAGCATTTTTATCATCAATGTAATCCCCCAACTTATAATATGCTTGCCTACATAGTGTGCGTTTTATACAAGATTTAAATTTCGTCTCATTTAGTTTTAGAATGTGGGGAGGTATTTTATTGTAACATTTTAAACAGTACCCCATAAAAGACGAGTCTACTTTAGCTAGCCTAAAACCTGGCTGTACTAGTTGGTCCCTGTTTCTGGTACTATAGTGGTGCCTGTCACCTCTTTTACTAAATAAATGCAGATTTTTCCTAACGTACATGATGTTTTCATAGATGTATTGACAAGGTACTGTCATGATGTTAATTTCTTTGAACAGTTCTCTTAGAGAATCACGCCTACGTAGATCATATAAGGCTCTGATAGCTCTTTTCTGCAGAATAAATATAGACTCGATGTCTGCAGCCCGTCCCCATAGTAAAATACCGTATGACATAATACTATGAAAATAACTAAAATAGACTAGCCTCGCGGTATCTACATCAGTAAATTGACGGATTTTTCTAACAGCATATGCTGCTGAACTCAGGCGTCCTGCAAGAGATGTTATATGCGGACCCCATTGTAGCCTTGAGTCGAGCGTGATCCCCAGAAAAACAGTATCTTCGACGAATTCTAGTTTCTCTTGATTCAATACTATGTCACTAACTATACTTTTGACATTCGGTAGAGCAAATCTTATGCATTTCGTTTTTTTCCCATTTAATACTAAATTATTCGCGGTGAACCAATCATGGACCTGCAGTAGGGCGTTATTTACGTCGTCAAGATTTGTGGCACGTCTGTTTATCTTAAATATTAAAGAGGTATCGTCAGCAAACAACACCATTTGTGGTTGGTTTTTAAATAAATGGGGTAGATCATTTATATAAACTAAAAAGAGGAAAGGACCTAATATTGAACCTTGCGGTACACCCATACTTACTTTTAAACCCATTGAATTGACACCATTTATGTGTACTTGCTGATGTCTATCGTTCAAATACGATTTCACTAAACTAATCGCAAGTTTCCCTAAACCGTAATGTTCGAGTTTAAAGAGTAGGGTTTCGTGGTTTACGCAATCAAATGCTTTCGAGAGGTCACAAAAGATTCCTATGGCATCTTGTGCCTCTTCCCACGCAGTAAATATGTGTTTTAATAAGGTAACACCGGCGTCAGTCGTACAACGTCCTTTGGTGAATCAATCTAATGTGTCTCGAGGTGATTTGTGTGTGACTCGCAAATAACACAAGGCACGTATGATTTATGTTTCATTTTTAAAAGCCTAGAGCATCGAGGGATTCTCAGAAAAGTTATTAGAACAAGAACAGAAGATAACTGTCATTCTGTCCAGCTCTTTGAAGACCGTAGATGACTATTTTTCTTAGGTACGACCACAGGTGTCCTCTATTTTCTTCATGATTTGTAAAAAGTTTTATATTATATAAAAGGTACACGCGATATCAAATTGGTTTGTCCCGAAAAATTTGAAATTTCCATTAAAACTTTAGCTCGATTTAGCCTACAAGTCATCTATTTCGTTATTGACTGTACCTATATGTTTAAGTTTACAACGTATTTAACTGTAGTGGCTTAATACCAATCTCTGACCGAAACTAATAAGGTGCAGCCCTTTATTGTTTGCCATAAAACTAATTGATGTCCAACAATCTTAGAATTGGTATGCCAGTTTTATGGGTTCTCACCCACCTTGGATTGTCACATTCAATTTATAGGTCGAGGTTTATCTAAGTAGGTATCGGGTAGCATGTTTTTTTTTATAAATAATTATAAAAATATATAAACGTTATCAAGAATGTCAACGTAAGTTAGCTAAGGAAACTACAAATTGAACGGCGTGATGGGTAAAAAAATTATAATTATTTTGGAGTCAATGACCGCTTGTAGTATTAAGTTTAGATATCGATACGTCACGTCTACGGAGTTTCGCTACATAATTTCATTTGACCTTGATTCTTTGAATGAAAGGGTATGTCATCAAATCATGCCTAAGAAAAGTACCATTTTGTTAAATTGAAAAAAAAATTGCACGCACCTAAATCTTTATACCACAAAAAGAAGTAGTATAGGAATGAATTTCACCCAACTGCAGAAAATAATGTACATAGCTTTATTTCCTTGACAAGCCAAGAAAAGACAGGAAGACGTTTAAATTATGTTACAATATTTTTCTACCCAGTTAAGGTCTGTTGCGAATCTTAAGTAAGTTTTCCTCATTTTCAAAAGCATTCAAAAATTCTAGAAGAAATAATAATACTATATTTTTTTGAAATCACCCTTTTTATTGCCACTTAATTTTTGAGACAGCTCAATCAAACACGCCTTGAAATATTAAAAAAAATTGAAAACTTAATAACTATACTCTCATTTGTTGACATCAAATTGATTATAGCTAACAGCGAACCCTCATTAGACGCGGTCCGTAGCTTTTTATGACAGATTCATTAAAGCTCTACCTATTTGCCAGTTTTTTTATATAATATAAAGCGAAAAATTCTCTCCTCGAGCCTGCCGCCGTAGAATGAGAAATATATTTCGTTTCTGCATAATTAGTTTAAACTTGGTCCGCGGGTCACTCAACTGAATTATGTTCGTTTGTTTGTTTGTATTACAAGGACCAAGTTTGATTGTTTGTTCAGGACGCTCTGCTTTTATTTTTCTGCAGTGTCTTTATTTTCAACAATGTTTGAAGTTTTTTGGATTGAAGTTTTTGTGGAATTTCGGGATGGTTTTCTTGTTCTTTTGAAACGAACTGTACCTAACTACGAGTACATGGCAAAGTTATTTTAGACCAAAGATCTTGGATAAGAGAAAATTGCTCTCATTCGTTTCGTTTTGAGATTCACATAAGTTTTTCGGAAGCCTATGTGAGTCTCATCCATGTTTGACGTTTCCATCATCAAAAGTTGTCCAGGTCTCTCATTGTGGGTGCGCTCAACACTGAAATAAACTCGAAACATCACAGGATTAATGAAGATTGTGAACAAATCCTTGGCTCTGACACATCTTCATGTATTTAAGTTCTGGACACTACATTAGGTTGACGTTATCTTTGTCTGCTATCTCTCATTCCCTTCCATTGTTATTTGCAGAACAGACTCATGCTGATCCATTTTCAAATCCACGGATTCCTTTTTTTAGCCAGTACTATTTGCTAGCGGCCAGATCCTTGAATAACTCGATCAATATACCTAAATAATTGGTATACATTTGAATTGAGATGCGTTGTACGTAACTCGACTAGAGTTTGGAGGCAAGGCATTGTTAGTGCGAACAAAGAGTGCGGCCGGAACGTCGGGCATCTGCCTTCAGTATCGCTGGCTTATTGTGAAATAGACAACTGCTGGGTGGCCAGGAGAGCAGCGGTTAGCGAGTCTGATATGAGCTACAGGGTGTGATAACGGAGTCCTGTCGAAAATTGGTAAATTAATTCCCAGAAAAGCAACTTTACCTGATTGCCTGCAGTTTTATACCATCTTACTTGAACCACATTAAGTTGAAGTGATTTGGTATTTTTTACCAGTTGTGTTTTAACCTCATGTAATAAGGAAAGCCTCATGCTTTCAACCGAGCTCAATCCTGAGTATTGCGTAAAAAACCTCGTTACATTATACCCATTTTGGGATTCGTACCCTACACGTACATCTCATGGTCAGAATTCGTCTTTTAGATCTCTAGACCCAAAGGCAGTCATGCTATCTCTTTTTTAAACCTTAGAACAGATTATTTTTGCTAATCAAATAACAAAACAGTTTTCATGGCCACACCGAGGATTACAGTGAATATCAGAGAGCCATTTTCTTATTCAGATCTAAATGCCAAATACCGAGAAAACCAGTAATCTTTGATAGAAATGAATATTTTTATCCTCCAATTATTTGACTGTCTAGCTGGCTTAAGGAATTTATGCCTCTATTATTCAAATGCTGAGTAAAAGAGTTATAAGTGCCTAAGTTGATAGATTGTTGCAGTGCGTTCACTTGTTCTCGTGGTAAAGATGAGAATTTCAACATAAATGAGTACTAATAAATAGCCTGTATCCCACCAGCACCACCGAGAGCAGCGGTGGCCCAGTGGTAGCGACCCAGGCAGGCGCATTACTTTGTATAATTTATTTCATCACCACTGCTCTCAAAAACGGTGAACGAAAACATCGTGAGGAAACCGGCATGTCCTAGAACCAAAAATTCGAAGACATGTCACATCTACCAATCCGCACTGGGCCCGCGTGGTGGATTATAGCCCATTCTCATAGAGAACATTATAGGCTGATGATGCTGACGATCCCACCCCCCCATAACATCCAGTTTTCACGATCCAGGGGTAATGTGGGCCACTGGTCGTTGGTTTCGTTCAGCTCGTCCCGCCATGCTCCATACCAAAATTTCAACATAAAGCATATTATAATTATTTGATCTTTTTTATTTTTCTGTATCTCTTTTTTGCTTACACCTAATTCAGTGTCTATCGCTATTACAGATGTTTCTTTTAAATAATTCAGTAGTGGTTAATCTAGACTGCGACGTTCCACGACACAAGAAATCCTTTAAAGATATTGATCGTGTTTTTTTTTATTTCAGAAGATTGCCTGGTTTTTCCATAATAACAAGTTGACGTAAGAGGATATTTTGTAAATTAGTTTATCTGCCTGGTAACATTTATCAATATGCTAATTTATACGGTAGCAACACTATACCAGCTTCTATACTATAAACTATTCGGTAGTACGTCACTCTTGATTTCTCGACACGCGGTCGGCTTTGTGATCGAGGACAGCACTTGTCAGAGTATGATGGATGACGTGCGAACGATTGATCCAATTATGAATATAATTATATTGCTTCATTGTAATAAGTAGCCTGTCGAGTCTATAGGACAATGACCTGGTTATAATGACTGTTTTGATGGAAATAGGAACTTATTGTCTCGATGCCGTTCGAATGATTCAATCGATATAAAAAAATACCCTTACCAATTTAATTATTTCTTGATTCCCATGTCGGGCAAAGTGTTATTAGGTTTTTCCATCAGGAATTTCTCAGTAGCAGCTACGGAGTCTGGATTTATGCCCGGTTGATGGCAATACGACCGCCCCCTATTACATGGGACTCGAACATGACTGGCGAAGTGTGAGTGTACTTTTAGGTACACCTCTGTATAACCCTTCGGGGATTTCAGGCTTGATGTTATACATGAAACCAAGTTTTTGACGAGTAAGGGCCCTCGGTCTATTGAAAGGTACGTATAGTCGTAATGTACTTCGTCTGTACATAGTATAGTGAGTATCCGAGTTTTGAAGTTCTAGGTAGGAAGGTTCGCCAGATTAACTTAAAGGTCGAAGGTTAATCAAAAGTTTTAGACCTTAACGTAGTCTGGGTTTAATTCTGAGTTCTATTTTTGACAAATAATTGGGAATAGTAGTTGTGACCCTAGCTCAGTCATTAAAATTAGTAGTTTTTTTAGTTGAAACAGAAAATTTAGTTTCTTTCATGCGGATTAATTGTGGATAGATATACAGTAAAATGCCTTAAAATCTGACAATTATAATGATTATACTCGTAATACTAAACCCAATAGACTATGATCTGACGACATTATAAAAATAGCTGGGAAATATTAAAAAAACCTGGGTACCGATAGAGACTCGTGTAAGAAGTTGGAGTTGGCCTTCACCTAAAGACACCCGTATCACATAAAAATTATAATAAGTTATTAAGAAAATAGAATAACTTTATTTACCTACCCAGTATTATCTGGTACAAAATGTAAAAAAAAAAAAAAAAAAAAAAAAAAAAAATACTTTATTTCAGACCTTGATCCATATGATGTTAGTAATACACACTGCTTATAAACTATGTTAGTAACAAAAGGAATAAAAGATATTAAAATTATAAGTGTCGTTCAGTTCATATATCTGCCGCATCCACCAGACACCCCGGGTACATGTACATGGACACGTACCCAATGCGCCATAATGGTGTAGCACGGCTTATCACTAATGACCTTCAGGATGTCATTGCCGCTCCCACGCACTCTGCGCATCATGGAAGCAATCTTTTTACGAATGATGGTACTGAAACCATCAGTACGTGCATCTGCAAACATTCCTGATGCGCTACAGTAACGTGGGAGCCCCAACAACATCCTGAAAGTGTTATTATACTGAACCCGGAGCGCGTTGTATGCCCTCTGCGTATATCGAACCCACAGGGTGCACGAGTACAACGATTGACAGAACGCCTTAAAAAGAGTTATTTTTACTTCTGGTGTACAACGAGCAAACCTGCGGGCCAACATATTGCATCGGACAGCTAACGCCCTCCGTTCCCTTTCCATATCAGCATCATCTTTTAAGTCCTCCGTAACTATGTGCCCAAGGTACTTAAAATCTAGCACTCTTTCAAGGGCCACACCTTCCAGCATAACAGGTGGCATATTATGTGCTGGTTTTTTATGTTTTGCCTTAAACACTAGCAATTTGCTTTTCTGTACATTGTATACAAGTCCGTGCGCTTCTGCATAGGCCTCACAGACTGCCAACAACTTCCTGAGCGCGCTAATTGACGGACTCAGCAGCACCATGTCACCAAAAGCAGAGATATGGAAAAAATGGCTTTGTTATTATTTTTATACAAAAGCTGAATTTTACTAAACAATCCCAATATTACACCACAGCAAAAAACCCTTATACACCCACAAATAAACAACAATAGGATTATTACACCGAACAGCGGTCATCATCATCTGCCTAGCCTTTTCCCAACTATGTTGGGGTCGGCTTCCAGTTTTACCGGATGCAGCTGAGTATCAGTATTTTACATGCAGCGACTGCCTATCTGACCTCCACAACCCAGTTAGTACTGGTTAATACGATACCCTTTGGTAAGACTGGTTGTCAGACTTTTTAGGCCACTGACTACCTGTAACGACTGTCAAAGATCTACAAATGACAGCCGGGACCAACGGCTTAACGTGCTTTCCGAGGCACGGAGGAAACTCGGTATGTAATGGGTGGTCACCCATCCACAGACCAACCTAGGCAAGCACGGCTTAACCTAAAGATCAACCCGAGCGGCAGTTATTACTTAGCCACGAGCTCCTCCAATTACACCGAACAGCGGTAATATCCAAAATTTTGTGACCCAGAAACCACAGTGAAACCAAAATACTCGTTGAGGGGGAAAAAATTAAGGGTCCGCCAATTAACAATAATGAATTGGAGCTTTAAAGTATTAGGCTTTCGACCTATTCGTCGTCTCGTCGCCGCTTGGTACCAGGTTCGAAACCGCTGACATTTTGAAAGATGGCCCCACTAATATTTACAGGGCTTAATTTGTTTGAGAGTCTCCCCTTTGCGAATTTGTTGCAGAATCTTGCCACTTTACGGTTTTTTATTTCGTAATATTTTGTATTAATACCTTTTTGTTCAATTGCTGGATCTTACCTAGAACAAAGACAATGTTTTTTCATTAGTATACGCATTTTACAGGGTTTCAAGGTTTAATTAACTTTAATCAAAATGTTTTCGTCGCAGAAGAAAATGGTTGAACGCTATTCGGATCTGCTAGGTTTTACTCCATCATCTGCTTAGCTTTTGCCAACAATGTTGGGGTCGGCTTCCAGTCTAACCGGATGTAGCTGAATACCAGTATTGTACATGGAGCATACTGGGTCATACGATACCCCGGCTTGGAAAAACTGGTTGTTAGACTTTCGAGCCACACTCATAGAATCATAAAGATCACTCTGATGATGTGATTTTTGCCTACGATAATCATAACAAAGAAGACCTCCTGATAACTGTGTTTTTGTTGATGTTACAGTTAAGGTATCTTATGTCAATAACCTTGCTGTCCCTGGTAGAAACTGTAAAGGTGCTTTCCTTGAATCAGATTTCAAAATCGCTCCACGACGTTTATATCGAAGTGTTAAGTTATGTATGTAGGCGTTACAAACAACTTCGCTCACAAATAAATTCACTGACCTATCACAATCGCCTGTCATGAATATTATTCCTTCACCCTACCCGCCCGAGTCACCGATGTAATAAATATGTAACGCGCGCGTAAACGTTACTGATATGAAGTAAACGGCAAGCTGGTGTGCCGGTAACCCGGTCGTGTGACAGGTCAAGGTATGAACGGGTTCGATGGACTCGCAGTGATAGCGCCAATGCACTTCGTGTAGAGATAGCAGAATAATAAATGGTTTTATTTTCGTGATTTTGGCAGTTACTTTAGAAAGGAAAAAACTGTTCTCTAACTCTTTTCATTAAGAAAAAAAGTTTATTTATGACAAACTCGAAGGTCTGTAAACACGTCAAAATTCTACAATTACTTAATTTTATTTGTTTCTTCAGAGCTGCTTCGGACTTCGAATGTTTTCATAATTTATAGAGCCTAGTAGGTGTAAGATACCAGCTTTACCTATTATTATTGTAAAAATAAAAGATCCTTTGATCTATTGAAATTAAAACGATTAAAACTGTCACTAAAATATTTCTGCGAACGCTACAATAAATCGGCACACACAGTGCGATGCTCCGTTGTTGCTGCTACAATATAGGGCCCATTCACACGATTGATATTTGCACGAATCACTATATTTTCGGTGGTTGGTAAAAAGTTATTATGAACAGTCAATTTAGGTCCAGTTTCAGTTATTAAAAATAGAGAATAACGAGCTAGAAAAAATAGATATTTTTAATTTATTTTGTGAATACGTAAAACGTTTTTATCTAGTGAAATAACTGCAACTGCAATTATTTTAGTTTGCGCAGGTAATCTATATAATTTCTTAAGTCCAACTGATGGTCTAATCCCAACTTTTGTGGTAAAACTATGGCTTAATGAATATGATTCAAGTGATGATCCATGAATGAGCCCTTGACGTCAAACACAAGTAATTGGTCATTCCTTAAAAATTACGGAAACAGCATATTTTCTTTATTGCAGCTCCAAGTACAAAGCGCAAAGTAAACACAAACAAAAACTAAATTACACAGAAGTTATTATGACAACTATATATTCAAGCCATAAAAATTTCAAGCCAGACGTAAAACATTACACAAAGAGCTATAATTCAAAACTTAACAAGAAGTTCATTGCGAAAGAAAATTAAAGGAAATCGGGTGTCTTTTCCCCACCTTAGCAGTTATTCTAATCCTTGGAGGATTCTCCCATTTGCAGGATACCCGCGCTTGCAAGGATACGTGACGTCTGCACCTTGCATTTTATTATTACTGCCCACCCCCTAACGCTAGGGGAGTGGTAAGTGCCTGGTAATTGTGTAGGATAACTTAGATTGGGTTTTTAATTCGAAGAACTTATAAGGGTGTGGTAACTTAATGTAGTTGGTGCAAGAATTTCATGCGTTGTAGTTATGAGGGTGTGGGTCATGTTGGCGTAATTTTGTTTTTTTTTTTCTAATAGTGCGAGGTTTTGTTGGTCTGGTTTTGTGAAATGTACTATTGATAATTTTGGTCTTTGGAAATATTATTTGGCTTTCATTTAATTTTATATAGTGTAAAAACTTCGATGGTGATGGCTAGTACAGCAGAGCCATTAGCGCCTTCGCACACCACTTTCTTTTTATACGCTAACGACGCGCGTAGAACGCAATCAGGATGCTCAGCAAACGCAAGACTGACCATTGGCACAAACGCGCTGTAAACGCGCGTTTGTATTGATACAAACTTTTAAAATCTGCTAAATCGTGTTGATAACGCGCAGAGGAGCACTAATCAAAAACGCACGTTGTCAGCGCATAAAAAAAATGTGGTATGCAAAGGCCCTAACGGAATGGAAGATGAAGAGTCGGCAGACCAACAGCCTGAAGATTTGCCTGTCGCTTATACATATTAATAAATATAAATAAGTTTTTAAACTGACATGGTTAATTGGTCACTAACACTGCCATTTCAATTGAAAACGGAATATTTACCATGTTTACTACGAGTTCGTTTAGTACCTAAAACAAAGATGTACTAACAGGTTTTAGTTTAAATTGACAGTAAGTCAGTATCATCATCATTCTCCTGCAAGTTAGTATATTAGTACACTATTTGTAGAGGATGTTAGAAAAATACTACGACTTCAAGTTCCCAAGTAATGTTCCCTGATAATGCCAAATAAAAACGCGCTCACGTGAGCGAAGCTGCGGGCACAGCCAGTATTTACTATTTGTTTTCAGTTCCTGAAATTTCGGCGCTGTCATAGTAAATATCCCGTTTTCAATGTTAATGATAGAAATAAGTTGTATCAAAGCAAGAAAGACCTGGTGGAGAATCACGCGGATGAGAGTAGCTTGGCACTAAAGGAGAGAAACCAATGATCAATGATTTTTCTGACACTTCTTAAAAGTACTGAATTATTTTATTCTTTTCCGAAGTTTGGTTTCGTCAGAAAAGATACATCTAACATTACTAAACCCACTAAAACATTAAAATAAATAGCGGTTTTCTTCGTGCCTTACTTAATTCTTCATAGAATTCTAGAATTTATTGCTTGAATACTAGAACTGCGTGCTAGAATTTATCCAGGGTATTAGTGCACTTGCACTGCTAGAAATATTAAACTTCCCTTCAGGAAAGGAATTATATCTCTCTCATCTTGGCTGAAGGCGACAAGGTTGGGTTATAAATCTTTTATACAAATCTTAGGAAAACTTTTGTATAGTGAGTATTTTTAAATGTTTTTATGGTTGTATGGAAATACTTATTACGATATACTTTTTAGGGTTCTGTACCCAAGGGTAAAAACGGGACCCTATTACTAAGACCACTGTCCGTCTGTCTGGCTGTCTGTCACAGGCTGTATCTCGTGATAGCTAGACAGTTGAAATTTTTACAGATGATGTATTTCTGTTGCCGCTAATATATTTATAATCCCAAAACTGTTTTTTATCTGATCTTCAAATATCACATAATACCCTTTAATATATTCATTTCGATCACAAAATAAATAAATCCTCAGACTGGTACATACCCATTTTATCTTATAAATACATCAGTCAGCGGCTGTACCGTCTCCTTCGATCGTAGGCCTTATTGTGAGTTTGTGAGAAACAACTTTATTTTGCACTGACGTGTACAAGATTCGCGCGCTGTCCCAAATTTATGGGCTCTTGCCAACACCCGCCTCTTTATACCACTTTTCATGGGTTAAAAAACAAAATAAGTAGTGCAGTGTATTCATTTAAAATGGTATGAAAGTTGGAATTTGTGGTGGGCTATTTTAGATCTTAGTTGTGATTAGTGACTCACCAGTTACTGACATTAATGATGAATGATAAAACCTCCACTATTTCGTCTAGTTGGCCTACTAGCTCGACACTACAATTCATCATCATCATATTAACCTCTTACAATCATCGCCATATTGATCAGTCAGTGCTCCTTACATTCACCGTATTCCCGCGGCTTCGGTCAAGCCACACTGGAATCAGAACTGGTTATTATCATTATTTTCAGTCATTTGTGTCCACTGCAGTGGGTGAGCAGCGGTGGCCCCGCAGTGGCGGCCCCGACTTACGAACAGTAAGTGGCAGGTTCGAACCTAGACAGGCGCATTATTTTGTGTAATTTATTGCATCACCGCTGCTCTCAAAACGGCGAAGAAAACAAAATCGTAAGGAAACCGGCATGTCCTAGAATCAAATATTCGAACACATATGTGACATCTACCAACACGCACTGGGCCCGCGTGATGGATTCCATCTCATAGAGAGGAGGACATGTGTCCCAGCAGTGTGAACACCACCGACCTCCCTTCCCTCCTTCCACTTATCACTATCCAGTGCTGTTATGCGTCAATCATTGCGAAAAAAGTCGAGCCGTCTGCCAAGCTCAAATGGAACTGGGCTGGCCACATCTGTCGCATGCCGGAGGAGTTTTAGGCTAAAGCATCCACACAATGGGTCCCAAACTCCCAAACAGCAGTAAACGCCAACGTGGCAGGCCCAGAAGGAAATGGCGGGACGAACTCGAACATATAATAAAGAAATGATTTACCTACAACCATACTTGACACGTGGACTCCAGATTGTTTCAAAGGAGGACATCACAAGTAGAAGCATATTTTTCCTCACTGAAGATTTCAAGCAAGCATTTCATAGCTAAGTACGTATTAAGTTTCGAATTATTTTTAGAAAATAAGAAGGTAAACATACGCAGAAGGCGCCTCGTGCGGATAAATTTGCACGTGTAGACTGTGACGAGTTTTATTTAAACTTCTTTCTTTCCATACCTAACTAACATGTGTTACCTACTTCCTGTTTTTACATTGAACATTTATGAAAATGGCGTAATAGTACACCCTCATTTCGCCAGTTATGTTTAAGTCCCATGTTATAGGGGGTGAACCGGGCACTAATCCCGACTCCGTGGCTACTGAGAAATTCAAACACCCAATAACAATTTACCAGGCCCTGGAATCAAACCCTCATGCTCAGCAGTCGCGCTTGCGACCACTAGAAAAACGAGGCAGTCTGACTGTCAAGTCAGACTGTCACTGACCTGACCGGGTCTGACTGATCTTGTGGATTATTGTATGACTACAATACTGCCGTAATAAGAAAATAGGGCACAACTAACATTTTTTTCGAAATTGAGTTAAAAATGGCAGAATTGCCTTTTTTTTCTGATTCCGAATATGTACGAGTATATACCTACCTCAATTTCGAAAAAAAATGTTAGTTGTGCCCTTTTTCCTTATAACGGCAGAATAGTACATAAATACTATGTATTCTTCAGCCCATATTCACTCAAATCTGAGTAGTAGGTCTTCTCCATTGCTTGCACATCAGCCGGTCTTGGGCCTCCCGCTTCCAACGCTTGCCTGCTATTCTGATAAGGCCTTCGCTCTACCTGGCTCTTGACTGCCTATTTCATCTTCCTGCCGTGTTCCCATTCTACTTGGGGTCGGAGTAAAACGTTTTCTTCTTCCATTCTCCCCTGCTTCTAAGACCAGTTCTAAATTCAAAAATCATAATTTTTTTTTTCTAAAGCTGTCTATTTTTCTGAATTTTGTCTGACCCGCTACTGTGGGCTTTGAATAAGAGATAATCGCAATTCGATAAGTATACAACAATGATCTTAAAGACACAATTCTGTATGACAGTAATCCTATTCAGGATAATAATTTACTAAAAAAGATATTAAATAAAAAAATGTCTTTGATCACTTCGAACGAAATCCGATCAAACCCTTAATCCCTCGCTACAATGACTTTTGAAGTGTCATCGAATCTTTTAAAATGTTAAGGGTACTCTAAGCTTCTAATGCAAACGACATAATTTTAAAATTGGAAAAGATTTTTTTCTTTTTTCCAATTTTGCAACCATGATTACCTATTAAGAACTTTGGAATTTATATCTCTTTCTTTCAAATATTAAATAATTGGAGATGTTGTCTAGTTTATAAAATTGCATACATCTATTATTTTGATTTTTCCATATTAAAAGAGAACATTATTTTAACACTGAAACAAGTCATTGAATTCTTGAGTCAATGATTCCGAAATGTCATATAGCTACTATCGCTTGCTAGACTATTATAGGTTTTCTCAATCGGCTTTGTTAAGATGAAACATCATCGGTCCAACTTTTTGCTTTTCTTTTTTTTTGCACACACAAGTATCTCTTTGCTTAAAAGGTGATCTCCAAATCATGTGTGTTATAACTTTATGTACATTGAAATAAACACTTTCCCAAATATGATCGCCAGTATTTTACACAGAGCAACAATTATTTTCTGACCTCCTTGGTAAGACTGGTTCATAATCTATTTCATCAAGTCTATTAATTACTAAAGAACGCATAATCGTATACCTGAATAAAGCTCGCAACCTACTTACTGATATTTTTATTCTTGTTGACAAACACCGACCGTTGTTATGGTTCATTATAGTAAAGGATAAAGGACGCAGTGGGGAACTTGGGAAAAAATGCTTGACAAAACGTTTTGACATGTTGAAATAGGGCTGCTACCTGTGAGGAGGAAATGAAATATTGTACGAATGATTTTGGACTTTTCCATAAGTAAGAATGTGTTACTTTTGACACTGTTGTCGCCTTCCCGTCTGACCATTTCCTTTACTGAATTTGTTCAAGAGCATCTCTATCTAACAATATTCATTCTGATAGGTAAATGTTTTATCAAAAAGAAATTTGCAATGGTTACAAGATAAATTGTTAAAGAAATTAAATGTGCATCTACCGAATTATTTATTTAGGGACTCTGTCGCGAGGAAGCAAGACTTCATTCATTCAAGTTTATCGGAGCTACAATTTTGGTACATAGCTATCTACATGAATTTACTTCTTGGTAAAAAAATCATAAACACAATGATGTAAGTTTGCTAGTCATATTATAATTGCTTTACTTATTTCTGTTCACACTATTTATTTCAATCATCACCATCATTTCAGCCCGTTGCTGTCCACTGCTGAACATAGGCCTCCCCAATCGATTTCCAACGGGTCCGGTCACCTGCATCCAGCGACTTCCTGCAGTTTAACAAGGTCGTCGATCCATCTGGCAGGTGGCCGTGTCCAGAAGTACCGCTTTCTGAATCAAGCCCTTGATTCAGCTGCGTAACAAGAACCTCCGCAGGTGTTGGTCGAGGCTCCTTGCGCGCCACTCTGATCGATCCACCACCACCATATCAGGCTTATTGGCTACAATAGTCCTGTCAGTGATGATGAATTGATCCCAGTACAGTGTGATATTGCCATTATCGAGAACTCGGTCCGGCACATACGGCACTTCTGATTCCAAGAGGTTGTATTTTAGAACAAGTTGCTGATGGACAATCCTGGTTACAAGGTTGTGTCTGTGCAAGTACTCTCCGTTAGCCAGACGAGAACACCCGGAGATAATGTGTTGGATTGATTTGCCTGGACGTTGGCATGCCCGACATATATTATTATGTCAAGTTTTAAACTTCAACAACCCTATTCTAAATCCACGGTTACTGTCAAGCCAAGGACATAGATCTTATAAAATTATTTACAGATTGTATACATTTTACGCACTAGCAAGTTTCAATCAATGTCGTAGGCCCTTCTAGAAAGAATCAAGTTTGCAACAAATGACTCTAAACTTTAATGCTTGAGTGAATTTAGTGAATTTCTTGACAAACTTTTTGTCGTTAGTTTAATGAATTCAATGCTATGTATAAAGGGGAACGAGGGTGAATATTTTTTATTGAGTGGGCAAGAAGAAATGATTTTCTTGATAAAGTTTTGTAACAACATTAATCCGTTTCGGTTTGTTGAATAAGAAGGAAAATACTGTATTAAATTGGGCTTGAAACATTTTATTTGGTCGCCTTTTTGTTTTATTTGTTTGTGTTGCTAATAAGAGCAAAATATTTTTATCTTAGAATATTCCTACACAGGGCCACCAGGCCATTCTATGAAAAGTACGAGAGCTCCAAAGTAAACCAATCACTTTTGAACACGGAATACCGTTCATATTTGAAACTCCAACAAAAACTGTGTAATTATACTGTCGCTGAACATGTAGCCGACGGCTTTTGGTGAAAATTGTATGGAAAAAATATATTGGTCGGGAAACGTCGAGTCACGATCCGAGTCACCTTACTGAACGTCCGTAAATTATGGTAAAAATTGGTAAAAAATATCACTGCAGCATTAATATGAGCCGGTATTTGCTCCGGGCGCCCGTACTTGTTGCAAAATATTGCCGAATTTTATTACTGTATGTGGGAAAATTCGGGATAAATTGATGTATTCGGTTTCGAATGCGCTTTCCGATGGTTTTTCTGCAAATGTTTTTGAGGCGCACGTGATATTTTAATTGTGCTATTGCGGTGATGGAGCATGTTCGAGTGATGGTTTTTTGTTAGTCCACATAGTTGAGGTAAGGCTCAGCATTGCTGTATAGCTAATCTTTCGACATGGAAAAATGTTATGTCTTAAGGCTTAAAAATGCCTTGTTGCCCTAGTGGTTGCAAGCGCGACTGCTGAACATGAAATTCTAGGTTCAATTCCCAGGTCGGACAAAGTGTTATTGGGTTTTTACCAGGAATTTGAGGTTGATGGCAATAGGCTCGCCCTCTATTACATGGGGCTTAAACATAACTGGCGAAATGTGGGTGTACTTATGGGTACACCTTTGTCTAACTCTACGGAGATTACAGGCGTGATGTTATGATACGTCAAGAGTCATCATTTATGAAGAAAAACAATACTCTAACAAACTGTTAACGCAATTTCATGGACTGAACAACCTTCTTATATTAAACTACACAATAATAAATTCGACCTTTCCGATTGGTCGATTATGACATGCGCGAAACTATCGCCTATTGGCCTATCAGCCTAGATGAAAGCAAAGTTAAGTTGTAACGTGTCTATATTATAGTTTTGAACCCCAGATCACAACATCACTCGTAGATCGCTTACAGGCCAATCGGGCACGATCGTACGCCTTATAAGCCGATAAAACGTTTCCACCAAGCCTCATTGTTACCGGTAATGCCGGTAAAGTACGGTAAATTACCGTAAAGTTACTGCTATACAGTTATTGTGTAGATGAACCTTGATTTTACGAGGTGCCCGTGGGGTCAGAAGTAAAGGGGACACTTAGGGATGAGGTATGAAGCTTGGGATATGGTATTTTCTGAAGACCAAGGTTCTAAGTCTATGTTAGAAAAATTTGAGCCATAACGTTGAAGACTAAGGGTCAATTCATTAAAGAACATTGTCGCTTTCGTGTTTCTCCCTTTTGTACCCCGACTGTTTATAATCGTACGCACAGTGAGAAGTACCACTCAAACACTATTGTTAATAAGAAGAACCTGGGCTAATGCCAATTTTTTTCACCATCAGTCAATTGCTTCTGAAAGACTATATCCTAACTTTGATAATCCTGCTCTCCAATTTCTTGATTTTCAGATCTTCTTCGTGACAATTCATTGTTTTAAAAAATTTGACCATGATACGGACACCTAACTGTTTCAGAAAACCAGGTGTAACAAGCAAACGAAACAAAGACACAAGTTTCAAAAAAAAAGAAATCAAAACTTTTTTACACGGCACTTTGCGGCAAAGGCACTTCAGAAAGCCTCATGTACATTGATTGCCAGGCGAAAATAAACACACATCGTTACTACCCTAATGATTAGTCGTAATTTATGAAGCAAAAACCAGGAAATTACAACCACTTGTCCGTTTTTACTGGCTCCAGTGAAATGTCAAGTGAAAGTTGACAGTGACGAGTCGACCGGTGAGAATGTCTAGCCCCTCATCAAGGAACTAGACAAAACTGTAGTTTTTGCTGCAATAGAAAGCTGTGTTTTCAAACTTTGTTACTGCATTTTCATTGACCAGTTGTAACTTAAACTGACGTTATAACCTGCCAGTTAAAAAAAGTATTAAATATATATCAATATAGTTTGATAATTTTGAATATAGAATTTTATGTGCAGTTCGTTGCGCAATTCACAAACAGTTTTTTTTATACCTTACAATCTGCCTATATGGCGGCAAATGTAAACTATCTTAGACATTATTGTTCTCAAGGACGTCAAATACTGTGTATTTCTACTGCCAAGTACAAACAGCGACCATCCATCTCAAGCGTAGTAGAGATATTAAAGCGACAACGCGCTTCTTTCCATTTTGAATAACAAACCATTTTAAAGTCACACTTTTTTTAACAAAAAATTTCATAGCGAAACCCAGATCACTTTTACAAATTATTTCATTCAAAAACGGTCGTTAAAATGGCAAATTGGCCACACAACCGACACTTTCATATCATTAGTTAAAGGCCTCAACCGCATTATTAAAATGTTTTCTGGTTGCTTTACATTAAACATTTAAATAATGTTTAATGTTTTTTACTTGTTTTTTTGTCAAAAATCCCTTACGGTATATACCCTAAAGGTGATGTTGAGGCAGAGATATTCATTGTGTAATGATGATGCGACTGTGGCGAATATGGGGGAGGCCTACATCCAGCAGTGGACGTCTTTCGGCTGAAATGATGATGATGATGATGAATATTACCTTCATCTCATTCAGATCATCTATTACAATCATTGTCTTGTTCTTTTGCCAAAGGAGAGGTTTTGTCAATATATTCTGCATATCCTCCAAAAGGCCCAATTCAATCGGCAGATTTTGTAATAAAATCAATCTTATTCTTTTCTAATTAACGATGACCTGAGTCATTAGCTTTATAAGGTCATTCTTGAAAATATGTATATATAAAATATTTTTCTTTATAATATTGCACGGATTCTATACAATGGTGTTATATCCCAAGTGATGCTTTATGAGATAACGCCCATGTCATAATCATCCGATGTGAGCGATGCCTTATAATCAGAGGGACCGTTAGCAAAAGCGACCTGAAAACTTTCTTTAGGTAGGTATTTATATTTTTTATAAAAGTGGAAAAAGAAAAGAAAGTGAAGAGAGAGAAAGGGGGTGGTGTGTGTGTGTGGGTGGTGTGTGGTGTGTGTGCGTGTGAGTGTGAGTGAAGTGTGTGAGGAAATGAAACTGTTTTGTGTATGTGGATCGTAGAAGACAGATGGCGCTTCGTAGTTTCCCACCCCCCTCGGGAAGGAGAAGTGAGTTTATGATAAATAAATAAACAAAAGTTTTTTTGTAGGTAAAAATCAAAATATTTTATGGTACCTGTTTTTGTCTATAAATAGTATGAATACTTCGACTCACTGATCTGATTGGTGACTGCTTTGTTGGTCTAGAGGTCACAAGCCACCCAGGACTGGGTTCGATTCCCAGGTCAAGCAAAGTGTTATTGGGGTTTTCCATTAGGATTTCTGTGTAGCAGCCACGGATTCTGAAGCCCGGGTGATGGCAATAAGCTCGCCCCTTATAGGACTAAAAAACATAACTGGCATAATGTGGGTGTACTCTTAGGTATACCTCTGCTATAGGCTCTGGGTATTACAAACGTGATGTTAGTGTGTAAGTAGTGTACATAAAACCTATGATCAAGAATGTGAACCAGTCTCCATGTATTAGTTGCACAAATAAAGATCCGTTAAAATCTAGAACGTGGCTGACTTTTTAATAAAAGTTGTTTTCTTCTCATTTACTGCCCAGTAACAAGACATTTTTGGTAGATAATTTTCAAAATAAATTCATGAATTAATTTCAGTTTTTTAATAACACTAGTTTAACATTTATTTATTATTTAAGCCACGTTTTTCTTAGCTCTAAATTGATATTCAACAGACACAACATGAAGGATGAATTATGATTGAAATTATTAAAAACTTAGCATGCATGGAATAAAAGACTGATATTAAATTGTTTTCTTCGCCCTTGAAAGTGCAAAAAAACCTACTCTGTTACGAAATAGTTATGTTTTATTTTCAACTGCGCAAAACATCGAGTTTCTTTTTTAAATTATGTAGGTAAGTTTGTTATAAATGTTTTATATTCTTATTTTTTTCCGGACAACATAACTTACGAAATATGGGTGTACTATTAGGTACACCTCTGCCTAACCCTTCCGGTATTACAGGTGTGATCGCATAAAAATCCGTAGTTTAATTTAGAAAAACACTGCATAGATCTTGATTTCTAAAAAATATTATTTTAGGTACTCTAGCAGGTTAGTTAGAATGATGATAAAGAACAGTATGAAATCTTATTTCAAAATTCTTTCAGATGTATCCGATCAATCACAATGCAAAGTTACAGAAGGAAACCGAAGAAACATTTCTTTAGTTATAATTAGTATGGAAAACTTTAAAATATTAATCACTAGCCTGCGGTGACGCCCGCGTGGAGTTCAATGATTATCCCACGGGAACATATTATCGGAATAAAAAGTATCTTATGTTTTAATCCAGGTTATAAACTATCTGTGTTCCAAACTTCACCGAAATCCGTTAGGTAGTTTTTGCGTGAAAGAATAACAAATATCCATACATACAAACTTTCGTGTCTATATATTATACTCTGTTCTTTTCTAACCCTCTCTGCTGACTATACCTGAGGTCATCACTTGTCCGTGAAGCGATACATTTTTATTCTTTTTCGCCCATCAGTTTCTTAATTAATATCCCTGGCTTGGCATGTTGAGAGTCCCGGCTTCGAATCAATCATAATTACTCGTTATAAAATATTTATCATTATTTTACTAATAGATTTACCACGGGTATTTTTAAATGAAAGACGTAGTGCCTAGTTGTGTACTGTTATACAATAGTTGCTTGTCATGTTAGTGTGTTACAATTCAATAGTTGGTTGGGTACAAGTTTTTCTGATAATACTGGGACTTTAATTGGTGTTATTGCAATTAATCCTTTAATTAGACAAAATTTGTGAGGAATGTGTGGCAGATGTGAGTGGCAACGCCGGGAGGGGCGCCATAGAAGAACATATACTCACCTTATTGGTGACGTTCTTCAGAAACGTCGCAGCGCTGTACTCGCAACTGGCGTGCGTGTATGACCAGATTTATGAACGTGGACGAGGCTAAAGAAGTATGTAAGGATCGCAGCAGGTGGCGTTCTGTGGTAGAAGCCACAAAACGCCACCTGCCTCGTCCACGTTAGCCCATGGTGTATAGGGGTAGGCAGAAGTCTATCCCCATGGGAAAAAGGCGTGAGTGTTTGTATGTGTGTATGAGAGGAAAATCAAGAAGGCTGCCATAAGCTTTTTGGCAACTTGTGTCTCATACATTTCTAACTTTTTAGCATCTTTAACGCTGATAGATGTTTACTTGTTTCGGACCTCAGTATGCTGTCACTAAGGAATAGGTTCCTGAGTCAAGTGACACTATGAATCATAGAGGATAGAGTTAATTATAACGACTTAATGTAGTTCTAGGTACTCTTAAGGAAAATGTATGATTAATAAAAATGTAACTTAAAGATCAATCAATTTTTTTGTAAAATGCTAAAATGAATAATGAATTTCACCACTATGATTCACATTACTTAGATATGCTGTCAAGTCAAATCATTCATCAAAATGACGACGGGCCGACAGTTCGCAGGCTAACTAATAAAACTATGCATGATAATTAATACTGATTCATGTAAAAGCTTGCGTCATGTTCTGCGAATCACTAAATGACTGGATGGGAGCCAATCTACTTTAATATCGGATTCATTTGCGTGTAAGTGAGCCGTAAATATGTTTTGAATCAATTAATCAAAGGGTTTATTGGCGAAATTAAGTACAATTATTTGCAGATATTTTTCAAACAGTAAACATGGTAAGTATCACGTTTTTAATATTAATAATCATGTTAGTGATCATATCAGTTTAACTTATAATATTTTAATTATTTCTAGTTTTTGAAAACTTTTGCAACCCTTGGTCTCCCAATATTTCCTATCACAAACAGGCACTGAAAATTTAAATAGGCTTTTGGTGGTTTAGCAAAATCAGCCCATAATGTTCCCACTGCTGGGACACATGCTCTCCTCTCTATGGGAGGGAATGGGCTATCCACCACGCAGGCCCAGTACGGGTTGGTAGATTTCACATGTCTTTGAAATTTTGGTTTTAGGGCATTCTGGTTTTCTCACGATGTTTTCCTTCACCGTTTTGAGAGCAGTAGTGATTAAATAAATTACACAAAGTAATGCGCCTGCCTGGGTTCGAACCCCACGACTTACTGATCGTAGGTCGGGGCCGCTACCACTGGGCCAGCGCTGCTTTCGGTATCTTAATTTCTTTCAATCCAAAAAAATTGTATAAATCGAATTTAGACATCTGTGGATTGGTCGATTTCATATTCGGTCGATGTTCCTTCTCTACAAAAAAATCGAGCCGTGTAAAGCCGGGTTTACAAGATAACACAAGATTGCATGAATACGTTAAGTGCATGCAGTCAATTGATTGAAGAGGTTATTAGCACTCTCGATGACTTGTAACATGCCATTATTAATTGCGATATTTTAACATGACATGTTAATTGGTCAAGTAAGAAAGTAAAGCTAATGATGATAATACAAAAGATTCCAACCAATAAAGAGTCTCCTTCTCCTTGAGATCGGTCAAAACTTGATTTGGTTATTCTAATATTCTTTGACAGTACGCCTCGTTCCCTACAATTAATATTACATAAAAATGAAACGTAACTACGAAATGTGGGTTTACTATTAGGTACACCTCTACATAACCCTACAGGCGTGATGTTCTGTTACGTAACAAACAACCTATAATTAAACTGAACTTCCGTTCAGTACATTAATACTTTCTGCTTCTTTCAAACCACAATGAATCCCTAATTGCAGTTAGGGTGTTTAACAATAAATTTTAATGATAACCTAAAGTTATTCATTACCTAATCACGCCAGAGTGTGGCCAGTATGATTGATGAACGATGAACGTTTCCCTAAGCTTCTCCTCGGGAATGAACGAAGGTAGCTGAGCGGAAACATTCGGTCAATCATTCGTGTTAGGAGTGTAATGATGGGTATAAATGTATTGTGTGTGGGAGAGTGATATTCTTTTTGGTTTAGTTGGAGGTGTTTATGTGTTATTAATCAAATTATTGGTACGAAACTAAATGTGTAAGCTATACTTAAGTGCGTTTTCTAAAAGGAGACGAGTTGAGCAGAAGAGACATCATCACTGCTTTGGTGAAACCCGGGCGTTACCTAGTTATTTAAGTTCATCGATAACTTTGATTCTTATGATAGCATGTCATTATGTGTGGCCACCACTGTAATATGTACTATAAATCGCTTTTACTGTATATTTATGTGTGTCATCATTTGTAACTGAAACTGATACTGATTTAAAAGAGTGTCCATGGAGTTTCTTGCCCGTTCTTCTCCATAGAGATCTACGCTAGGGAATGGGCAACTACAGTACTTTCACAGTTTTTATGCTTTGTGACTGGGACTGTAGCTTCATTACATTGCTATCTTGTCGACAATTCAAAAGTGCTGTAACTGGCCTACTTGAAATAAATGCTTTGATTTTGAATTTGGAACGTCATTAGGATTTGGTAAATTAGATAGTGGTGCCGATTCCCTTGTTCACAAACTAAACTAAATTTAAGTTGAGTGCATTTTTTTTTTCTATTTCATTATGATAAAGACAGAAGATAAATATTAGTTTAGTCCTGTCAAATTAGTCAGCACCTGACGTAATTTGATGTAATTTTAGTAGTCAACTTTTTAATCACGTCTAAACTTGTGTCAGGCGCTGGTTAATTTGACAGGACTAAACTAAAATTTATCTTCTGTCCTTTTCTTAATGAAATAGAAAGAAAAAGATGCACTGAACTTAAATTTGGTTTAGTTTGTAAACAAGGGAATCGGCATCAATATCCGACTTATACTAAGTCAGCAATTTGATATAGCCGACAAGTGGTGCTGATTCGCTTGAATCGGCACCACTTGTCGTTAAATAAATTATTTGGATTGGAAAACTTAGTCCGCTGTTTATGTGACAACATAATTATTTATTAAGCGATATTCTGGTACAGCTAAACTGAAACGTTGGTTGCCGGAAGACGGACGGCACCGCCGAGGCCGGCCCAGAAAAAGGTGGTGAGACGGACGCGTACCGCGAGGGCTGGTTTGAGGAGGTACGTGAAAAGAGCACGTGGAAGGAATTGGGGGATACCTTTGCCCAGCAGTGGGACAGTACAGGCTGCTGAAAAAAAAAAAAAGGTAGCTTTTTGTCACGCATATGAGTCAGGGGTTGCCGATATCCTAATGGTGCAAAATACGCAACAACTTGATAGGATGAGACCAACCTTTCTTTTTAAATGAAGGAGCTATTTATAGAAAGTACACGACAAATAAATCGAACAGCCCTAACTCGTTAACGTATTTCGTAACAACATCCTATCATTATCCTTTCCGCCATATTGGAAGACATAAGGACAGATGCGTTTGCGCCGTTACGGTGTTCACCTGTTACCCCGGGCTAAGAGAAAGGGGTATTTTTAAAGCTTTTTTTGCTGGTCTTCATTCGATTTGATGTTGCGAATTTGCATCTGATGTGAGCAGAAAATTATGGGACATCAAAGCCGATTCGGTATTTGATGCCATGGGCTGTAATTTTGACACCCACACTGTTTTAAAGTTATATCAAAATTCCGGGAATACTTGGTCATTCAGACTAGGGATGCTTCATTCCTACCGCGGCGGTTCTAAAAGATTAAATAATTACGCACCTAGCAAGACTAAGTAGGAATAAATACATACACAATGGTGCCTATTCCCTTGTTCACAAACTAAACTAAATTTAAGTTGAGTGCATCTTTTTCTTTCTATTTCATTAAGAAAAGGACAGACGATAAATTTTAGTTTAGTCCTGTCAATTTAACCAGCGCCCGACACAAGTTTAGACGTAATTAAAAAGTTAACTTCTAAAATTACATCAAATTACCTCAGGTGTTGACTAATTTGACAGAAATTAACTAATATTTATGTTCTGTCCTGTGTGTTATGTGTTTCATAATGTAATAGAAAGAAAAAGATGCACTCAACTTAAATTTAATTTAGTTTGTGAACAAGGGAATCGGCACCAATATCCGACTTATACTAA
Source organism: Lycophotia porphyrea (assembly GCA_950005105.1). Taxonomy (NCBI): domain Eukaryota; kingdom Metazoa; phylum Arthropoda; class Insecta; order Lepidoptera; family Noctuidae; genus Lycophotia; species Lycophotia porphyrea. The sequence continues at coordinate 4,453,989 of OX465392.1, forward strand.
GTCAGCAATTTGATATAGCTATGATATTTCAGCTCCCCACGAAGTTATTAAATTAATTGCCGTCGAATTACTTTGAATTTTCCAAATTTTGAACACTCAAGAATGTCACGAGAATACATTAAATTAGTATTTAAGTTTTGCCTAAACACAGCGAAATTTAAATACTAATTAAATGTGTTCTTGTTCTTACCGTAAAACCTTATCGAAGTAATTTAATTAAATCAAAATCACATTCCAGAAGAAAACAGTTTCATATCAACGTCTATGAATTAATTAAAAATGTATTATAAGCGTTAAAACGTGCTATCTCGTGTGTAGTTTATTTTTTAATTGCATAGAAAATAATGCGCCAAGCTTTCATTATGTCTGGAAGCCCGCTCCGCAGTCCCTGCCTCGTTACGCTGAATAACAAAACCTTTAATTCCTTTTTCATATTATTTATCGGTTCGTTAAAATGTTCGTTTTAGAATGGCGTGTAATTTACTTTTGCTCGGAGAAACAATTTAACGATTTGCAGTAGCGTTTTTGTGATCGGATTTGTGTTAGGTTTTTTGAGATAAAGTTGAGTTCTTTAAAGATTAATACTGCCTGCTGTTGTTACTGAGGTAGTCAGTCCTAGAAAGATTTGGTGACAGTGTTGATAATGTTAATCTCAACCTTTAATGAAAAATCTTTTCAGACTTACTATAACTACAAAGGTGGCTGACAAAATATATCACAAGGCAGAAGACAGGGTGTTGTGGTGCAGAATGGGCGAGGCCTATTTCTAAGTGTGATTGATCGTAATGGAACATCAGCAAAGAAACAACATGTTTGTTGAGTTCATTAAAGTACCTATACAATGTTTCCTAAATAAGTTTTAGACAGTAAAATTTCATGATTTTACTTTAACGTTTGATCGAATATTCTATTTTTTTACTCTATTTTATTTTCATAAAATAATTACTTTTTCCGCTGCAAATTAACTTTCGCCGTACTAAATCGGCACTTGATTCGCGTGCCGCGCTCGCGTGACGGCCTACCAACGTTGCTTTTATGCGTTTTCATAGTGTAAGCTCTCGTACTCCTTAACCTATATAGAGAATGAGTGGTAAGCGCTTAGCTAACGTTGGGTTTATAGTAATGTCGTACTTACATTTGTATATTGTGTTCGAGAAGCCATTTGTTTGTTGTTAATGTGCATGTCGCAAACAACACAAGGTTAAATGTGCAGATAGCATGGTTTTGCTACGTTTTTTGCTGTGTTAGTTAGGACCGGCCTTTATTTATTAAAGAAGGAAAGTTAAAAAACGTGTGGGTCTGGACAAGAAATTAATTGCGGGCTAATTGCCACACACACACAATCTCATTACCATTGATTTAATCTTTTACGTATGTACTCTTACGAACTTTTCTAACATACACTAGTATGAAGCAATGTTTCTCAAACCTTCAAAGTCATTTAGATTCTGATAGAAATGTGTATTACATTTGCAATGGGGGCAAATCGTTTATTTAATTGCAATTATTGTATGGGGCTGTGCTAAAGTACAAAAGTTGACATGTGAAATCCACAAACAGTTCCCGACTTATAAGGCACAGGTACTTTCCTAAGCACCCATGCCTGGAGAGCACCTGTATCAGCCGGAAAGTAAGGAGGCCATGCTGTGTCTCCAGTCACTCCGTCATCATGGGTCTAACCGCCGCAATTGTCAACACTACCAATGCACTTTACATAGACATTACTGCACTAGCTTCAAGATGCTGTACAAACCAGTATACTTTAAAACTAGAGCACATCACTCTAACTACGTCACAACATATATGATCGAACATACTACCTCCAATTGAAACCGTTCCATTCAAATTCTTTTCAAATTCAAATTTCGAATTCGCAACGGACAACAGCCAACGACAACACTGTCCGTTTGTATAGTGACGGGAATCGGGCGCATGAATCGATTATTCGAATGAGCTGTCTATCTGATTGTAGTCGAGAACGGCACCGTCTCATTCTGAACATATGTTGTTGAACGAGTGAATGATGTTTTGTTGCGAATGTTTTGGGAATACCTTTCGTTATTGTAATGCTTTTTTTTCGCGACTTTTTTGTTGCATATTGTAAAATTTTTAATCCCTGCTAATCTGAATTATATCTTTTTGCACTTTACAAGCAGTCATGTTATACTTTATAACTAAAAAGAAATGAGCAGGAGATGATGATCCGTCCTAAAAACAAAAGCAGCAAGCAAAATCACGAGCCACGATAAATTATCTTAAAAAGTACCTACATGCGATTCTTTATCATGCCATAAATTAGCATGAAAATATGCACACGTGCGATCTTCAATGCATTATTAAGAGGAGCGCAAGCTGATGCCTGCAATTCTCATAAGTGAGCGGAACGCGTCGCCCCGAACAAAAGGACACGGAGATAAATATCAGGTGGAACGACGAATGATATAATCAAACCGGCCATCAATAATATCGGCAGAGTAATTTCATACAGATTATCATGAAAGTCAAATTAACAGCGATCAGATTTGTTCAAACACACGATTTTAAATGTTCAAATGTATCAGTGACTGTATTATCTCATCAAACGGCCGGGCGGTTAGAGATCCCATTAGGATAATGGTCGGCTGTAGTTGACTAATGGCCGTGTGTTCAGAGCTCTTTCATTCACTCGTTCGCATTCCATTCAACTCGTTCATACGGTCGCTGGGCTATTTACAGCTTTATGAGTCCGCGCCGAAGATCAAATAAGTCTTGATTTATTTAAATATGTTTTAGAATTTTGTGCTATATTTAAATCGTTTTGATGGAAAGTGGCTCTTTTTATTCTATTTCTATAGCAACTTGAATACAAGTTATAGGAATGAATTGATAGAAGAAAGGTTCAAATGCCTCTTAAAGCGGGAAATGATGCACTCTCGGACTGTGGTTTGTAGCTCCTGGTCCAACTCCTAAAGGAAATATTACAATACTACGTTGCACAACAACACGCCTACTGAACTTAAACAAAGCAAACGAACAAACAACTTTAAAACAACGCACTGGAATCGATTATCGATTCGAATGGAGTAATCGGTAAGTTTGAAGAGTCACTCTGCTTTTAAAAATCGAATCGCTATGGTCCGTCCACTACAAACTAGGATCTGAATAAAAGTAGTTTACACATTTAAATATACGTCTTAACAGAATTTAAATAAAGTTGAAAATAGAATAGGATGTGAGGGTTTATTTTATTTTTTCGGACATGTATTTTTGCAGTGTCGGACCGTTGCCTACATTCTGAGCATTGACAATAACAGAGAGCTACGTATTTCGAGAGTTAGTATATTCCCTAGCTTTTGCTGAATTCAGGTGATTAGTTTGGGAGGATTTTGTGGTATATTTAGTGGATATTGCTGATGCTAGTTAATTCAATTAACGTCAGAAATGTTTGGAGCTAATTAGGAACTAGCTTCATTAGTATCTAGGGTAATAATTAGAACTACTCCATAGTTTAACTCTACCGATTGATGTTGAGTTATAATTGACACATCAAATACAAATAAGGTATTTCAGTAAGCTTGTCGAAATGTATGTATTTAGAAATGTTAGTGTAATTTCATAAAATTATCAGGCATCAACGTTCATAAAATGCACCTTCCACAAAGAAAAAAAATACAATACACAGTAATTTCCATGTTTGGTAAATTTCAATACATAAAGTACAAAAATGACGAGATGAAAAAGTTTTGAGAAAGCGACTTAAGTTATTTCACATCGTTCAAATCTTGTTTTCGAATGTGATAAGCTGAAGGTAACAGAAAAGTTTTTTTAAACTAGGACAACGTCCTATCTATGAAACAAGATTAACAATAAGAAACTTAAAACAATATCAGTTCAGCTATCAACGTAAACTATCTAACCTTTAACATACTTTATTATGCCGCAGTAATAAAAGGCACAACTAACTTCTACAACTAAAAGACACCGACAACGATTAATATTATTTGATAAGACCACAAAATAATCCTTTTATAACAAGAAAAGTCACATTAAAAGTGTAGTCATAACAAGGCGTTAACTTAAAACAGTGTGACTAGGGTCAATAAAGTTCCCCTACTCTCATACTATATTAACCCATACGAAATTACTTACACGCTATACATTGCTGTATTTTAACACAGGGGCATAAACGGGGGTGCTACGAAAGCGGTAATGAAACGCGTACATTATAGGTGCGGTCGTAAATGGAGAGTTTTATGAGATTATGTCTTATACAGAGGAAGCGGGGGCAAGCGATAAGGTATCACAAGAGACAAATGCTATGGACTTAATAAAGATATTGCCCTCGTAATAAAACGTATGTGCAGAGTTACGTTGAAATTATGACAGTAATAATTTCTGTATGAGGAAAGAAAGGTGACATAATAATAATAAACAAATTTATGAGCGCTGTTGTATGTAAGGATACACAGTCGGTGCGGGAAAGGTTTGGAAGAAGATTATAAAATACTATTAAGTTCTTCTTATCAAAAATGACCATACTTTTAATGCTAATCAAGTGAAAGATGCGACGCCCTCAGGCTATAATGGAGAAATGTTTTTCGCGGGGTAGCACCTGGATGAGAGTTACCAAAAATCGACCTAAGTGTCGTGCAATTGGCGAGGTATACAGGATGTAAACAGACTTTTCACGAAGCCGTCAACCAAGTATTTTTACATCAAACTAAATAACTTTACGCAAAAATTTGTGCTGGGAAACGACTTTTATTGGGCTGAAAAATCACGTTTTACAGTAGGACTCAATGTAACGCACTCACATTGTGCTGACGGATGGATTGAATAGTAAAGGGGTCCTGGAGGTGCTTAAAGTTAAAAAATTTACATTAAAAACATGTATTTAAAACTTTGACCCCCAATATCTCCGTAACTAGAAGGTTTCCAGGTATGATCTAAAACAAAAAAAAAATGATCGCAATGACGGGGAAAACAAGTGCCTTTTGGCTTCTTTAAGAGTCTGTTTACACCCTTTATGTCCAGCAGTGGACAGCTGTAGGCTGAAGACCTTCTTTCTACTTCTTAGCGTGTCGATGGCAATCTTAATTGTAGGGCTGATAACGATGATGTTAATGCTAGTTTAATTACACAAAAAATATGAGAATATAAACAAAATATCCCCAGCAAAAGCCGCACAGGTAACATCGTGAACACAGAATCAGCGGTGTAATCTGTGCAACGTTAGACAATAACAACAATAGCTGCGATGGATCAAGCGAGGCGAGGGGTCGCGCATGCGTTGTTGTAAATTATAATCCCAAGCTATGAACTCGCTATCTGACGAAGTACGAATGAGCTGAGAAATGTTGGAGGTACGAAGGGAGGAGGTGACCAAAGTTGTTTTTGAAATAGATTAAAAATATAGACAATGGGATGGCCCCCAAATACATGGGAATTAAACATAACTAATCGTTGCTACTTAATACTTTGTGTAATTTATTTCATCACCACTGCTCTTAAAAACGGTGAAGGAAAACATCGTTAGGATACCGGCATGTCCTAGAACCAAAAATTCGAAGACATGTGACATCAACCAATCGGTCCACGAGGTGGATTATAGCCCAATCCCTCTCATAGAGAGAGGAGGCCTGTGTCCCATCAGTGGGAACATTATAGGCTGATGATGATGAAGTCAGTTTTTATAGTTTAGTGTTGAGTTTGTAGCAGGGATTTTCATATTCTATAAGGCAGGGTTTGGTTAAGTGTATAGGTTAAGTTTACTAAGGTAGTTGTTAAGGAAAATTGTTACTAACATTTTGAGTCATGTTACTTGTTAATTAAATATAAATAAATAAATAACTGTCAAAATGGGTGTAGTATTAGGTGCACCTCTGCCTAACCCTTTGGTGATTACAGGCGTGATGGTTAAAATTATTACAGGGAGTGTAAAATTATACACACTGACTCTATATGTCATGACTCTAGCAATAAGCAAGACTATTGAATGTCACCAGATCAATTTGAACTGACATGACTGAGTGATCCAGATTACAACAAGTAGGGAATTGTTGTAATCAGGATCATCCTGTCATGACAACTAATAAAATGAGGTTTAGCAAACAATTGACTGTTTTGCACTTAAGAAAAATAATAATTTCGGCCTAGTAAATTTTCACTCTTTCTGGTTCAACTTGCTGATCCAGAAAAATCGAGAGAGAATTCAGAATTCATCGCTTCAATTGATAGAAAATCTGTATTGTATTACAAAGACATTTCCATTACAGTTACAGAAAAATCCCATACTGGTTCAGTGAGTTTCAAAGGAACAGATTTAACTACAAATCAAAGTAACACATTCAATTTAGAATTTTAATGCAGGTTATAAAAGATTCTATTTCCGCTGAAAGATACCGCACCTAATTCTTGAAATACAGCCCGTTTATTAAGCAAATCTTAAAATCTAACTTCACCAATACGAAAACAACGATACCCTCTCTACTTTCCTATTTAATAATTCGGAACTTGCAGAGATCCAGAGCTGAACTATGTTGGTGCAAGTCGAACGCATAAATCTGTAGCTAGGCGCGGTGCCCCGGGCAAGTCGCGGCCCGGCCATCGAACCGAAACACCTTTGAATTAAATCCAACGTATTACTCTTTAACTATTATTTCCTGATGTCGGTGGGAGGAAAATTTTAGACAGGTTACATTGTCATCGGGTTCTGTAACCAAAGTTAAGTTGGAAGGCAATAAATATTCTTCCCATACTTTGTAAGTGATCTTTGAGAAGTTATCCCAGAAGATCAGAAAATTCGGACTGGTCTATTATAGAGGATATACAAGGATGTATGGTTATTTTTCTTTTAAAGAAAAGGAAAGGAAGAAAAAAAAAGGAACAGATACAGCATTCTTACAGAATCTCCGATAAAAACGACGATTTTCATACCAAACACAAGGCAATAAATCTAGAACATAATTATAAACTAACTAGCTTATGCCAGCGTTTTGCCCCGCGTGGAGTTCGATAAGTCTCCCACGGGATCATACTACCGGGATAAAAAGTCTCCTATGCGTTAATCCAGGTTATAAACTATCTGTGTGCTAATTTTCATCCAAATCCGTCTAGTAGTTTTTGCGTGAAAGAGGATTTCAGGATGATTGGTTCAGTGGTTTAGGCGTGAAAAGGTAATAAACAAACAAACAAAATTATTTTCGCATTTATAATATTAACTAAGGATAGTAGGATTGGACAAAAAGAAAGGCCCCCAGACGGGCTAAAATCAAAATAAAACACACATCATATTCCTTCTTCGAAAAAGAAATACCTTCATAGTAAAGCTTAGCCAATAATTAATTATGTAACCTTGTTAACCCAACACGTAGGCAAACGTGATGTTACTTTAAACAACCATTTAAACAACCAGAATTTAGTTTTATATTCTTAACAAAATAGGGGAAGCAAACCCCAGCAAATTAATGTGAATCAGGTGGACGGCAGACCCCTATTTCCAAAACCCACGAGCCCTATTCGGACCCCTTAAAAATTTATCAAATGCACCGCAAAGGAAATATCCAGTATTCTTATACGTATAGGTTCCAGTGAAAGTTGTAAAGCAGGAGGTTGGGGGGATCGCTGGAGATTTACAGCGTTTCAACTGAAGGTCCTAATAGACGTAAATTACGTTGCGGTCCGATTTATAGACTATATTTCTTTTGTTTTCCTTTTTTTATCGATTTATCGCCAGGTGCGGTGGTTACGCTGTTTGGATATTTAACACGACTAGCAGGCTGGGGAACTACATGAAGGAATCGTTTTATTTATTCTGTGTTCACAAGTCTGACTAAGTAGCTATGCTCCGTGACCTTCGTTCGCGTGGAATTTGAATCGGATTTTGTTGACAATTATAAGGATTTTATTTTTTGCACGGAACCCTGATTTTTTTTTTAAATAAAAGAACCGAGTTAATCCTTATAACTTCAGCTATCTGCCATAAAATTCCCGTCAAAATCGGTCGAGCCGTTTCGGAGATTAGCCGGAACAAAGAAACAGACAGACAAAAATGAGAAAAACTATATTTTTTGTTAAGTACCGTATATAATTTCTTATAGATTCCATAAAAAAATGTTGTTTTTAAATAACAAACAGAGACTTCAATTTTATTTATTTGTTTAGATTGGTACCTGGAACTTGGCACGTGATTGCTTTTTTAGCCCTTAATTGGGCCTCTTGAAACTCTGCCGATAACAAGAGGCTAGATAGGCTATTGACTATGTTTTCACCCCGACTGCTTGTTGTATTATTATATTATGGAGTCGAGTGTACTTGAGTTGTCGTATTAAGAGCTCTACTGATTTGTTTGACGTCAAACAATTGTGCTGTTGTTCAACACATTTTGTTATGTGCGGCAGTAAACATAGGTTTAACAAAATTTTCCATAAATTAAGGTCCCAAGGATGCACAGACAATTTTTTTTTTGCTTTTTCTTGTGGTAAGTGCCTAACCTAATGTCAGTGTTTTTATGCTGTCCAATGCCTCTGACTTTGCTTTACATGCCGTCGAGAAAGATCTCTCAGGCATGCTGGCATAGTTTCCTCACGAAGTTCTTTGTATATTACTTATACAGACTCACAATCAGAGGTGAACCCAATTTATAGTACACGCACATTTCGCCAGTTATGTAATAGGGGGCGAGCCTATTGCCATCAACCGAGCACAAATCCAGTCTGCGTGGCTGCTACTGAGAAAATCAATAACACTTTCCTGAAAGAAAAACTCAATAACACTTTGCTCGACCCGGGAATAGAACCCAAGACCTCATGCTCAGCAGTCGCGCTTGCGACCACCAGACCAACGAGGCGGTTGACCACTTACACAATCTACCAAATAATGCTAAAGCTGTGGAGCTTACAAGGCAAAAGTAGGAATATCAAAGATAATATGAATGACCTATAACGACCTATACTTACCTTACTCAGTTGACTTTTGCAACTGGGGAAAAACATGCCTAGGCTATTTAAGTAGTAGCTAGAACATGTATTTTGTCTTGATCAGACTTTCATTTCAAATTTCATGGTTTAAGTAAGAAATGATGCAATATCTGCTGGAAATTATATGCAATCCTGTGATTTCTTCTCGTACATATACGCGCGCTGAAGAAACGTTTATTGATATCCAACATTTTTAGGGTTTCGTACCCAAAGGGTAAAAACGGGACACTATTACTAAGACTCCACTGTCCGTCTATCTGTCTGTCTGTCTGGCTGTCTGTCACCAAACTGTATCTCATGAACCGTGATAGCTAGACACTTGAAATTTTCACAGATGATGTATTTCAGTTGCCACTAAAACAACAAATAATAAAAATATAAATTATTTAATCATTAAAGGGGGCTCCCATACAAGAAAGGCGTTGTTTTCGGTTTATGGTACGGAACCCTTCTTGCGCGAGTCCGACTCCCATTTGGCCAGTTTTTATTGCATGTCACATCTCAAATTTCAGATTTCTCATTTGGGATTTTTTCCTCCCAATATTGAAATTTATTGCTTGTTAGATTAATAACTTATTGGTGAAAGAGCTGTGCAGGTATGCAGCTTTTCTTTTTTTTTTCGGATGGGAATTCCTCAAATGACTTCTCCCGCTCTGGGCAGAGCGAAAGGGAGTGTCAGACTTGTACTGACTAATACCCATCCATGTTCCTTCCTTGCCCTTTGTGTTCCAGGGCGGCGGTATCTCTTTCGAACAGTCCCGCAGCCTTGGCAGGCATAGGCCCTTGCTCCCCTCCCTGTTTGCTGACATCTCTTTGAGGCGCACGTGGAACACGAACGCGCCGTCAACACGGCCTGTCGTCAAAAGACGGACGGTCCGCTAGCTACTAGGACACGGTGTTGCTCCGCCCAAGCGGGGGCGCAGGTATACAGCTGAACTATACAGGCTGTAAACGGACTCTTCACGAAGCCAAGAACAATAAAATAATCCCAATGACGGGTATAACAAATGCCTTTCGGGTTTGTGAACAGTCTTTTTACACCCTTTATACTGGTATGATTAGGGTCCATCGACAAAAGGGAAGAACTTATTGTTAAAATGTCATTTGATAAAACAGCAATATAGGCCATCCAATTAGGTATTATTTTTATAAAGTTAAGCAGTATTGAAACATTTAAAACATTTTTATTAAATTACATAACTCAAGTTGATGGCTGAAAAATAATAAATTATAAACTAAAAGTTGTTCCTTTTAACATAAATCTCATATTTTAAAGAGAGATAAAGTGTTGTTTTCATAAAAAACTGATTTATATAAAGTTTACAACGAGACGAAGTGTTTGTCTTGACATTTTGTCTGTCGAAGACAAAGTTTCGAGTTTACTATGAGTAAAGTATGAATTCTGAATTAGTGAAAGATTTCGGAGACATTCTCGAAACATAACCTGAGAAAATTATACGGGCGCTCCGACAATATGCATTTTATATTAATAGCTAACTTTTTGAATAAAACAGGTTCAATATTATTTCGATGTTTATATCTTATTATAACTATGACCTAGATTTGCTCGAAACGTAAACTAAAATACTGACGTCTATATTTTAATAAAGAATAATATATTGTTGACTAAAAAAATTGCTAGACATTTTATATAAGCCAAATATTATCTACGTATTAACTTTTTTCTTAAGTTAAAGTGAGTTGCCAGTGATGAAAATTTAAAATGTCATCATGACCTTTTAAGGGGCGCAGATGTTGCCAAACTTTTCTTTATAAGAATACAAAATAAACTTTCTTCAAAGTTAATATTTAAATACTTATGCTGACATCATAATACGTAGGTTTTTGTCTTTTAAAGGATGGTAAAGACACGTACTCGTATATTCCAGCAGTCAATTATTGTGCCAACTGTATATTTATGACGTAGATACATTATATATTGAGGGTTCCGAACCTCAAAAGGTAAAAAAGGAATCCTTATAAAATCACTCTCTTGTCCAGCTGTCCGTGTGTCACCACCGATTTTCTCTGGAACGGCTTGACCTAGCAAGTTGATTTATACCAGACACGGAGGTCTATAGTCCCTAAGTATTAGGTGTGTAAAAATCAAGGTCCTGAGTCAACACAATAAAAAGATATGGGCAACCAAAATTAACCTTAATTTTCAACTTATTTTTTTCCGAATTTGTGCTTTAAGACCTTGCTTTTAACCAAAATTGACAATTCTAGGTCAACCGGGAGTACCCTATAGATTTTGGATCGTAAATCTATAATTATGGTAGTTCCCGTTGACCTAGAATCACGAAATTTGGCAAATGTTAATTATTTCATTCAATTGACGGATTTAAGGTACTTATCAATTTGATTATCAATGGTTATTTCTAACTCTGTATGAGTCAAATAAATCCAAAAACAAAACATAGCGAGTGTATCCAACGTTATACATAAAACGCGTGAGCTGTGAAAGTCAATTGAGGGAAAGTTATTATAGTTCACATCGCCGATAGCTACAACTCGTACTATTTATGTTTTATTGCGATCTATAAACTCAGCATGCCATTGCTCTCGGTTTTAGGTGTACCGAAATATTTCGTATTTTTATTGCAGGTATTACAGCTAAGTGCTTTTGTTAACCTTTGGGTAGGTAAAGTGGTTTTAGTAATGTTGTTAGGTTGAGCCTATTATTGTTGTTGAAGGCACAGTTCTTAAGTTCATCACCATCAGCATCATTTCAGTCGAAAGACATCCACTGCTAAACATAGGCCTCCCCCAAGTGTCACCACATTGACCGATCCCGTGTATCTCGCATCCAGCGAATCCCTGCAACCTTCACCAGGTCATCGGTCCACTTACGGGGAGGCCTTCCAACGTAACGTCTTCCGGTTCGCCGCACGGTGGGCTGAAAATCGGCTTTCATAGACTTAGGGATTTCAATTTGCAAGTGCTTGTTTTTATGCCGGATATCGCTTCTATTAGTCATTACTATGTACAAAAATGACACCCGAGTTAATTCTACCCAAAAACGAAGGAAATATAATTTTTTTACGAAAAATTTGTATGAAGCTAGTATGAAAAATCGAATTATCTCCTAAACGGCATGTTTAACCGTAATATCCTTGGAGATGGTCATAGTGCTAATTATTTATGATTTTTTGGTTGGCGATTGGACGAAAAATTTAATGCCGTTTTTTTTTAAAAAATCGTCAAAATATTTTTATTTATTTTTACATGTAAAACGATCCCTTTTAGTGTCTAAGTTAAAAAGTTCGATATGTTATTAACCCAAATATTAAGAACACACGAAACAAGAAAAATAAAATAAAAAAATTGCTGTTTTTGACACATTGGATATATCCAAAAATTCGAACTCAGTTTCCTGAAATTGAATTAAGTCGAGAGTTTCAGCAAAAAAGCTCTGCTTTTTCTTGGCATCTAACTTAGGCCTTTGTGCACTTAGCAAAGGGTCCGAAGAAACAACAAGCATATTTAAAATGTCTTGATTGGAATCCTGCCTGCTTCTTTTCCGCGAATGATGTTCTCGAAACCTCCTAAAATCTTTGTTTCGAGATTTTAAATATGCTTGTTGTTTCTTCGGACCCTTTGCTAAGTGCACAAAGGCCTAAGTTAGATGCCAAGAAAAAGCAGAGCTTTTTTGCTGAAACTCTCGACTTAATTCAATTTCAGGAAACTGAGTTCGAATTTTTGGATATATCCAATCTGGATGCTGACTCAGAATTGGAGTCTGACAACGAGAGTGATAAGGAAAATTTGTAAAAAAGATATATATGTACATATTTGTAAATTTGTATTTGAGTGTGTTTGGGTTTTTTTGTAATATTTAATGATATGTTTAATTTTTTTTATTTATTTTACTTTATTTTACGAATGCTTAGTATTAATTCCTTAAATTAACTTATTTTGTATAAAATATAACTTCATATGTTACTTCAATATAAATCTTTTTTTATTTAAAAAAAAATTTCTTTTTTTATAAATGTGTCAAAAACAGCAATTTTTTTATTTTATTTTTCTTGTTTCGTGTGTTCTTAATATTTGGGTTAATAACATATCGAACTTTTTAACTTAGACACTAAAAGGGATCGTTTTACATGTAAAAATAAATAAAAATATTTTGACGATTTTTTAAAAAAAAAACGGCATTAAATTTTTCGTCCAATCGCCAACCAAAAAATCATAAATAATTAGCACTATGACCATCTCCAAGGATATTACGGTTAAACATGCCGTTTAGGAGATAATTCGATTTTTCATACTAGCTTCATACAAATTTTTCGTAAAAAAATTATATTTCCTTCGTTTTTGGGTAGAATTAACTCGGGTGTCATTTTTGTACATAGTAATGACTAATAGAAGCGATATCCGGCATAAAAACAAGCACTTGCAAATTGAAATCCCTAAGTCTATGAAAGCCGATTTTCAGCCCACCGTGCGCCGGTCTTAAGTCCATATAACAAAAATATTGCATGCTGTACACAAACAAACGACAGCCTCGTTGGTCAAGTGGTCGCAAGTGTGACTGCTGAGCATGAGGTCCTGGGTTCGATTCCCAGGTCGGGCAAAAGTGCTATTGGGTTTTTCCATCAGGAATTTCTCAGTAGCAGCCACGGAGTCTGGATTTGAGCCCGGTTGATGGTAATAAGCTCGCCCCCTATTACATGGGCCTTAAACATAACTGGCCAAATGCGGGTGTACCAAGTAACACCTCTGCCTAACCCTACGGGGATCACAGGCGTGATGTTATGTTATATGTGTTGTACACAAATAAAATCGCTTCATAAAAACTACTATGAAACTCTCTCACTCAAAGTTGTTAAAAATATTGTAACTGTTGCATAATAATGTCACGTTTGTAATCTCCGAAGGATCAGATAGATATACAAGGTGTAAACAGTCCTTTCACGAAGTCGTCAACCAAGTATTCTGTACATCAAACTAAGTAACTCTACGAAAAAAATGTTGCTGAGAAACGACTTTTTCAGGGTGAAAAATCACGTTTTATGTTAGGACTTAATGTCGCGCACTCAAAACATGCTACGGATGCATTGAATAGTGCAGGGTTGTGGAGGTGTTTAAAGTAAAAAAAAACTTGTGGAAATGTTGAAACTTTGACCCCCAATATCTTCGTAACTGGAAGGTTCCCGTTAGGGTATTCTTACATACATTATAGTTCAACTGCAACTGTTATGTCGCAAAAAAAAAAAAAAAAAACTGTTTTGTCTCTGGTCAACTCTAGTGTAGGTACATACTGTCTAATTTAGTAATCTGTACCGAATCTCAATTTTAATATCAAAGACAAGTTTTCAATTTATTTTCCCTTTTTAGGATAACGAAATATTTTAATGAAAACGTAAATGATTTCGGTGAAAACGGCAGACACTCAAAAACTGATAATATCAAAGACATATTTTTTAATTTCATGACCACTTTCGCTGAACCCAACCTTGTCGTTATGAAAAATCTACGGTAATCTCCTGCTTGTATTAAATTTATAAATTATATTACGAAAACGGTTTAAATAAAGCTACCTACGTAAGTATAAGCGTTAGTATACATTGCTATTAAGACTGGCCACGTACCGAACCTCGTTTACTAAAGATTTACGCAACAGATAGATCTTACTCGAACCCTTTTCAGTCGTTTTATACCCCTAATTCTACCTACGCAACGTCAAAACGTAACATGTCTTTTAGAAGCCCGAACCGAATAAGTTTTTACCGAATTGATTCGGGATTTTTATTCGGCAATATTAACACAAAGCTATACAAATTTTCCTAACACCTTATGGAACGTCACATAAGGTTACAATTTGAGTAACTTTGCTCAAGCGTGAGTGTATTGTGTAAAGTTGTGGAATGCGTTCAAAAGTTAGGTTTTCGTTTTGTCCATTTTTCTTCTCCCCTACGACGGCCATAGAATGCTATTTTTAAAACATTCAGCTAGCTATCTCAGTTGTGTTATGGGAATTTGGTTTCAGAATGAATACTTGTTGATTTCTCAGGTTTCAGGTGGTTTTTGTAAGGTGCACTTTCGGTATGGCTAACATTGCTAGCGTTTAAGCTTTGAGTGCTGGGATTGAAATCTTAGTACCTACATGATAAGGCTGATATTATTCATTTTGCCAGTAAATCACTATCAAAAACAGAGATGGATGGAGGTCGTCGTCATCCACACGTAAATAGATTGGTTCAATAATGGTTACTGACATATTTAAAATTGCTACTTTTGGAGAATTAATTTCTCAACTCTTCAATTGACACTGGTTAAAACTGCTGTATAAAAAAGAAAAACAAAAAAAAAACGTGTCGTCAAAAGAATTCATCCAAAATCTTGTGTATGCTGGCAATCACAGAGCTTTCAAAGACCCTTATAAAAAAATAACATTATAAATACTAACCAAATAATAAAAATGCCCAATAAAAAGCAGTATACAAGCAAAAACCCAAACGATCACAATCACCAATTGAATGAAATTGAACGAGTACATGACCCGTTCGTTTTCGTAATGAAATTAATCGGCGTCACCGATTGAGCGTACGCGAATAACCGCCTGACAGGACATCGAAATGATTGCCGCTCAAACTTTAATGTTACTAGCCATTTTATATTTTATCATTATAATCATGTTATTAATGTTTGCGAACACCAATTTAATGACAAACCTTGATTGCACTGTTTTTTCGGTTGGTTGGGCAACGGGAATTTATTTATATTTCCATGCTGGCAACCCTTTGGGAGCTGTTCAATTTGGTATTTTGTACTGATAGAGTTTAATATCACACAATTTGTTGTGGTACTCGAAATTTTAGTGAAAATGGACACCTTGAAATAAATGTCCGTGCATTATAAAACATGTGGTTTGAAACCAGGCTATATACGCGAGAGCATTGATATGCCATAATATTATTATACAAGCTCTAAACGAATCCTTCACGAAGCCTTCAACCAAGAATTCCGAACATCAAACTAAGTAACCCTACGCAAATTTATTGTTGGGAAACGACTTTTATTTTGGTGTGTAAAATCATATTTTATGGTAAAACTCAATGCAGTGCATTCAAAACAGTGTGCTGATGGATGCATCAAATAGTAAATGGTTCAAGGAGGTATTTTAAGTAAACTTATAACCTTAAAAACTAGAATTTAAAAAAAATGTGAATTTATTTAACTCGAAACTTGGTTTATTCGTCCTACCTATCATGAAAGACGATCCATCGAACAGTGACAGTACCCTAACTAGATACAAATGTGTTAGCAGATACCTTTTATCACCCCTCCAATTTTATCATCCCCCTATCTTTGACCACACTGACATACGTTCCATCCTTCTTCGGAAGCGGCATCGATCTTGGTTCAGTAATTATTAGTACCCGTCCCCTGTAATTGGTGCAATCGGTCATGCTGGTATGCCGTACGCTCTTCCATCATTGGCAGAAGCTATTTAGTCGAAGAGTTGTGATTGGTGGAAATAGGGCATGACGGTTTAGACAGGTAGTGTGAATGTGTGTTCAGAAAGCAAACCCAAAATTTATTCTGTGAAATCTTATCTATCGATTGACGGCACGGTTGGCGCAGTGGCTGTGCGATTGACTGCTGCGCTGCGTGTCGCGAGTTCGATCCCCGTTCGGAAAAAAATATTTGTATGGCCTACAGATAGTTGTTCCGGGTCTGGCTGTTTAAATGTTTGTGAACGCACCCACGATACAGGAGAAATTCCTAGAGTGGGGCAAAGTATTTAAAAAAAAAAACAAACTAAGTCCAAAAACTCGAAATCCCAAATGAGAGTCGGACTCGCGGATGAAGGGTTCCGTACCATCGTAGCAGGGAGGGGGGAGGGGGTAATTTTTAATTTATTTCTATTATTTGCTAACAGAAATACACAAATATATTATATATTACGGATCATGAGACACAGCCCGCTGACAAACAGACGGATGGACAGCAGCGGCTTAGTAATAGGGTTCCGTTGATTACCCTTAAATATAGAGTATGAAACCCTAAAATACCAAATGCCCGAAACTTCCAGAATTCCAGTATCAGAGCTAATTTTCAGAGCAAATGATTGGTTAACGAATCGAGTCTAATTTGTCGATATACAACGGAGACCTAGTGCTAATTTGCAATAATTGAACCATGCCAATTGGATTTGCAATTGAGACGTCTAGACCCTGAGCAAACTGGGCTTATCACCTGAAAGAAATTGATGAATTTGCTAGAAATAAGGTTCTTGTTTAAAGCTCGCGATTGAAGGTCCAAGCTCATTCTATTCATTCAGATCTTTTGGAACAATAATAATTATGTAATGTGGCACTGGCACAGGAACGTGGAGCTTGGCACAAGCAAGAAGAGGCGTAAAGGGTGTAAAAAGACTCTTAACGAAGCCGAAAGGCACTTGCTCTCCCCGTCATTGCGATCATTTTTTTTGTTCTAGACCATACCTGGGAACCTTCTAGTTACGGAGATATTGGGTTTTTTTTAAATACGTGTTTTTCATGTATTTTTTTTTACTTAAGACACCTTCACGACCCCCGTACTATTCAATCCATCCATCAGCACAATGTTTTGAATGCGTTACTTTGAGTCCTACCGTAAAACGTGATATTTCACCCCAAAAAAAAAAGCCCAGCAAAAATATTTTTTGCGTAAAGTTACTTAGTTTTATGTACAGAATGCTTGCTTGACGGCTTCGTGAAGAGTCTGTTTACACCCTGTATACTCAGCAGTGGGTGCAGTCAAACTGTAGAACGAAAATGATGAATGTGGTACTTTTGGAAGTTTAGGTATATTTTGCGGATAGTGTATCTTACTGATAGAAACCAAACAACCATGATATCAGAAGACCATCAGTTTTCCATTTTTAAGGCTATCAGATGTTTCCATATACAGCCTCTTTGTCCTTCCATCATTTGTCTTCCTTTGTCATCATACTCACCAGAAAACACTTTCTTATTGACGACGATCATTTATTTCAGTGTAAAGTTTTATACCTACAATATTGTAACACTACTGCATAATACCTACATGTATTTGCTATGTGGTCTGAGGTTTCATGGGGTGGCCGCGTTAATCGGACAAATTGATTGCAATTTGGAGCCCAACCCCCATAATTACGAAATGTTATTTGCTACTGATGGCTATGGTGGTTTTCTTGTGGTGCAATTGTATTGGGTAACTGTCACTTTGATCTTGAATTGTAAGAAAACAATAGGGTGTAAAGTGGTTTTAAGATGGTTTAGGGAGAAAAATTTGAATAATTTTGGACAAATATGACGTATTCTTCAATCTCTTCGCATGAAAATCTTTTAGTAGTTAGTTATTTAGTAGATAATTTAGTATGACTGGCAAAATAATTTAGAAACAATTGACATGCTAATTAAAAGTCTTGAATTAAGAAGTGGTCGACAAAATGATTTAAAGACATTGTTGTAAGCAAAGAGCTAGTTTGAAAAAAGATGAACCGTACGGAGGGTTTATTTTTTTTCTTTTGCGTTACGTAGAAAACGCACTAATCCCCGAAGGGTTAGGCAGAGGTGTACCTACATACACCCACATTTGGCCAGTTATGTTTTAAGTCCCATGTAATAGAGGGCAAGTTTATTGCCATCAACCAGATACGAATCCAGTGGTGCTACTGAGAAACTCTTGATGGATAAACCCAATAACACTTTGCCCGACAAGAGAATCGAACCTCAATTGGACCTCACGCTCAGCAGTCGCGATTTCGAGCACTCGACCAATGAAGCAGTCAAAATATCGAATAAATGGTTAGTAGGCAGGTAATTTAAAACTAGGATAGTCTGATTAACAAAAGTTAGTACGTATCCATGTAATGGATCCATCCTATTATCATTGCCACACAAAACGCTTATTGAATACACCGCAATTTGATGTCCAGAAAACATTGATCTATAGAACCCTTGCTTCGGCAAACATTTATAACTAGCCTGGAGGTAATATAATGACGTGGATGGGATCTAAATGAATTGGCTGGTCTAGCGGTCCCAATAGGATTGAATATTGATGCACCAGATGGCGGCACATTCGACACATAATTCATTTCTCAGTTACCCACCACGGGTTTGGACATTGTTGTTCTATTTACATGCTACTGTTTGTCTAGTGATAAAATGTTAGTTTTCTATTTTTTTTAGTCAATTGAAAATTCATTTTTTTAAGCAGTGACACGTATGTCTAAAAAGGTCGAGAAAACAGGATATCTTTGTTCTCTATAAAAAATACCGTCAGTACGATTTATTTTTTTCTGTCCATACCTTCTAGTTACGGAGATATCGGGGGTAAGAGTTCTAACTTTTTTTTTATATTTTCTTTTTAATTTGTAATGTTATAACTGTACTTTGCAATGCTTTGAACAGTAACCACCCAAATGTCATTCGGAGGAATGTGGGTAGACAACCAACTAGGTGCACAGACGATCTCATTCAAGTTGCCGGAAGAAACTAGATAGCCTTTTTTTTCGGATGGGAAATCATCAAATGACTTCGCCCGCTCCGGGCAGATCGGAAGGGAGTGTCAGACTTGTACTAAAACCCATCCGTGTTCCTTCCTTGCCCTTTGTGTTCCAGGGCCGCGGTATCTCTTTCGAACAGTCCCGCAGCCCTGGCAGAAACTGGATAGCCTTAGCCATGTCAAAAAACCGCTAAAAGTTGAGACATTTGGAAGAGATGAATCAGAAACGATGCTGATTGTAGGTAAACTCCTCATTGGGTGGTCAAAAGTTGAAGAAAGAAAGAATCAACTCAAAATTTCATAAGTAAACAAATTCTTATTCATACTATGTGTTGTATGAATAACTTTCCACAAAACCACAATTAAACGTTTACCAATGTCTATTAGGAAAGTGTCGACTAATGTGAGCAAGAACAATGAGTAAGCTCTGAATGACTCGGCGGACCGTTACCGACGAGCGGTCAATTGTTTGAGAATCTGCGGACGGTAGACGGTATGTTACATGAGTCAGGGTGTATGATTGACATGTATACGAGTCGGTTGCTTGCGGTTTTTGCTGGTCGTGAGAAAAAGGTATGTATATAGGTAAAGCTTGTCTATACCATGCGTGTATTGTGTGTTTAAGACATTACGTTTACTTTAGAATAAGTCTTTAGAGAACGATGTTTGTAATCAAAGCATGACGTCGATCCGTCTTCGCGAAAAGATTTTTTATTTAAGTATATTACTTAACAAACTTTTTACTGTGGATACCTAGTCAGGTTCAATAAGCTTGCACTATGCGTAATTTCTCAACGTAATTTATGAAAAATAATAATTTGTAAATCCATGTGAAATCAGCCACTCGAATCGAAAAAAAAACATCAACGCGCGACGCAAAATTAAGTCCTACTAAACTTCGAGCTAAATTCAATTTACAAAACTAGACCAGTCATTTTCCTCTCTCCAGGATCAATAACAAAAGTTATTCAAACCTGATATAGGTACCTACCTAAGTAGTGACAAAGACGTGAAGTATGACGCATTACACATGAATATATTTGTGTTAGTACATAATATGCAGGCTCATGCATTATGCATCGGAGATCATCGCGGTAAACGTTCAGATTAAAGTAGGCTTTACGTTAACCGAGCGCCGGAGGGGAACCGGGCGGGGAACGCAGGAGTCAGTGATTTAATTTGCTTGAAAATTGGGTTTTTTCCATGCAACCTTTACGTATGTCGCTGGGGTTAGAAATTCTAGAAAAAGCAGTAAACTTTGGTTTTTATCTACAAAGAGATAATACGTAACGAGTTGTACGATTCTTATGTTTTAAGCTATAAGGACAAAATGGGAGTACCTATTTGTTGAACCACCTTCTTAAGAGTAAATTTTTGATCAGGACAAAATGAGGTCAAAATCAAAATCAAGATATTTTATATCTTGATTTTGATTTTGACCTCATTTTGTCACTTAGGCCCAGATGGGTACTTATAAAACGTCGACAACAAGGTGCACAGTTCGGTTGGTTGTTTCCTTTGGAGAAGAACCGGCCTCCATTTTATATCACAATCTTAATAAAATTGTTATGAGACTGTTGTATCAAGAACAATCTAACTTGACCAACTTCTTCCTACGACCGATGAACGGACCGGAGAAAACTACAGGATAAAAATAACCGCAATCGGACTGTACCAGTGGAAACTCCCCCTAAGACCGTAGCATGCGTCGCTATGGAGAAACGCATCCGGTCATATTTCGACCGGTATTAAGAGTTATAGCCGCATTTTTATTCATAGAGCAATTTTAGAAATCCTTTCTGGGACACTCCTAGGATTTTTAGGGGTTTCAAATGCAACCAACCCTTATTTGGGGGAGAAACTGACCTTTTATACCGGTCATAAAATGGGGTACGTAATGGCATTTCATATACATATTTGGATGACGCAAATTTTAAAGTACTGTGCGTTTATCACGCTTAATGTGATGGCCTTTAAATGTGTTTTTAGGATTTGGTATGTATTTTTTTAATTTGATAATTTATGATTCATGAAAACGTTTCTATTCATCAAATTAAATGAACGACAAATGTTTGTTCCTAGAAATATGGTTAAGAAAGAAAGCAAGTACCTACTCAGATATTTCCAGAGTTCTGGGAAAACCTCTGAGAGGTCCTTTTCAATCTGTGATTATGAAATCTAACTCTTGACTGAATAGTAAAATTCATACTTACTCGTAGATCTAACTAAGAACTCCAACTTCAATAGCGATTTTCTTTTGTAACATTTTACCGCATTGGAAAAACATTATTATCCGTCCGTGGAAGTCCAACTTACGCAAGGAGATAAACAATTAATACTCTTTTGATCCTTTCTTAAACCACACTTGAACGTTCAAGCAATATAAATTGAAACTCCAATAAATGTTGAAAGTGCTCTCAGAATTAATCAAAATAACCCTTCGAACGCTTCGAAAACTTAACAGAGCCATCGAGATCTTAAATCGTTTAGAAGGGGCCCCATATTGAGTTATCCAGCGGTTAGACATAAGTAATAATGTATGGCAAGGGTGTAGTAACATCGGCGCTTTAGACCCCGATACCGGTTTGATAGAGACTGCCTCGATGAGAAAGGGTTAGTACCGATAGAATATTAGGTTGCTATTAATTTTGGAATGTCAATTATGTTAACAATGGATTTGACGTGGAACTTGGAGTACAGTAAGTACTCAGAACAGTGTGTCGCGACCGCAAACTGACATAACTTGAAGCGGTCGGTGCGAAGCGGCGAAGGTACCATTAAAAAATCACTAAGAATACACAGTGTTGGAGACTGCCTCCACTGCTTTTACGTAAAATGAAGATCTGTTCTAAGGTGAACCACAAAAAACTACACACGATACTTCGTCAAAATCTTTGTAACTACCACAAACAACCAATGACCGTCGAATACCCAACGAATTTTGTTTGCAACATAGGGCTATGCGGAGCTAAATCAAAAGTGAGCCAAGGCATTCTTGGTTGACAATATTAAAATAATAAAGCCGCAAGTATTTTGTCTGATGTATGCCTTCTCTGATAAGTTGAGATATGACAGAACTATAAAACATGATTTTCACTGAAGGTGAACACTGAATAGTTCGGTTAAGCAGAAGCCACTCTCAAAGGTTAACCTGCGAGACGTCATTCAAAAAAAAAAAAGGAGAACACTGCCTTTCTAGGTTAAACATCAATTACTGGTTCAATTATTGCAGAGGCAGTTGTAGCTTCGTTGGTAAACTAATTTAATGTCAGCATATTTTTGGTGACGTGTTCATTTGAAGCAATGCTTACGTCATAAAGATTTCAATTTGATACCAAAATATCTCTGTTGACGCTACTAACCCGACGCGCAAGTATCGTGTATGCTTAGACCGTAAGTTATCAAGATGCGTTAAAGGCCCTGCCTCAGTAATTAATAATGATTGAAATACGATGCATATACGGAACACAGTTTAAGCATTAGTGGCCAGAACACATTGGGTTCGGTAATGTATTCGTTGGACGAAAGCTCTCGATTTAATTTAAATTGTAGGTACTATTTCTTTGGCTACCGTAGTTCAATAATCAAGACATTAATTTGGAAAACCAAAACCATTATAAAAAGAACAAAATGAATGCATTAGTAAAATTTATGTTTATCGAACCATTTTCCTTTTCTTTATGATCTTTAAAATAACTTTAACATCTGAGTTCATGTTTTATTTTCTTTTTCAAGTGATTTGTGTGTCTTGCATAGTAAGTCTTCGATCGTAGTGAAAGACTAAGTTCTGGGCCGACTCAGTGTATATTGTTAACGACAAGCTCCTCCAAAATATGACACTGTATCAAAATTTCAGAGGGCGATAAGTCGGACATTTAACCGTACGACTCCGCACGAGCATCGCCGGTGGCCGCGGCATCGGATTGCGAACGGTTTCGGCATTCGTCGCGTACGCCGCCGACCTCGTCGGTACGCGATCCGAATTGTTTATCAAATGGGGGATACATCGTACAAGTGCTGTTTTGTAGAACAAGAGGTGATTCATTTGCATATTGTATATTTTTTTAATAAGGAAAATTAAGTCAAAATCAGAATTTATCTAGTCTTTACCAGTATACTATGGACCGACTGCCTATCTGACCTCCACAACCCAGTTGCCTGTTAAAATCCCTAATAAATCACCTACCAGTTACTGTCAGCTAGCTGTTGGTTCTATCGACGAGCTCTTAATTTCGGGGTTCTGACAGATGAGACCAATGGTTTAACTTATTCTCCGACACACGAAGGGGTCTCAATATATAATAGATGGTGGATCTATCCACGGATTGACCTCAGCAACCTTAGTTTTACTTAACCTTCGATCGCTGATAATGATAACATCAATGGACTACCCATTGCTGATAAGATGATGATACTTGAGCGTGAAAGTAAGGATGAATACTATAAGATGGATGAGCAAATGATTTAGAAGAAAAGGAAACCGGCAGGTCCTAGAACCAAAAACTCGAAGACATGTGACATCTACCAATCCGCACTGGGCCCGCGTGGTGGATTATAGCCCATTCCCTCTCATAGAGAGGAGGCCTGTGTCCCAGCAGTGGGAACATTATAGGCTGATGATGATGATGATGTGTGCATGTCAAAATCAGATGGATGTTGTCATACACAAAGTAATGACGCATCAATACATTAGTTGTTCAAATAGACAATCGTGTGGTGAGGAGTTGTATACGGAGAGTGAATACAAGGAATCACGGTTTTCCTTATACTGCCAATCAAAATTCACGCCATGGATATTTCTGGTGAGTACTTAGTCATCAGGAGAGAGCTCCGTACTCGATATGGAGTACTGAGTCAAACTTTTTATTTGTATCTTATGCCTAATGTTGTATGTCCTTAGAATTTGTAATGAAGGTGACGTCTCTTCAGTTCTTTATTTAAATATCTTACTTTTTTTGGGAGTGGTATTTGATAAAACTGGCTGCGTGGTGATCTACGAGTAAAAAACATGTCGTGGTTTTCGGTGGCTTGCAATAGTATCATCATTAATTGCTAGCCACTTCTCAACTATACTGGGATTGACTATCAGCCTAACCGGATGCTGGTGATTTTACCTGGAGCAACTGCCTGTCTGACCTCTCAGACCAAATAAAAAACTAAGACACAGCAATGTTAAAAGTGACGTAAAGCTGGTTTCGTTAACATGAATGTGTGCACTGCGAGCTTAGTTTTTGAGCGTAGTTTAGTTGTAGTTGGATGTAAATATGTGCGTGTGAGCGTGTATGCACAGAGCGGGGCGTGGTTTTGGGCATGCTTCACTGTATTGTTCGCAGTACTATGTTTTGGTTGTTAGACTGGTTGTTAGACTCTTCGGGCCACTGACTACCTGTAACGACTGTCAAAGGTAGTCGGGACCAACGGCTTAACGTGCTTTGTGAGGCAGAGAGGAAAATTGGTGGTCAACCATCCACGGAAAAACCTAGGCAAATGTGGCTAAACCTAAAGATCGACCCGAGCGGCTGTTATTATTTAGACACGAGCTCCTTACTTAAGTATTTGTAAAACATATGTATGTAATTTTAATATTTAAAGCTTTATAGAAATGTTTACGCATAAGTTTGTTGAAGATTCACCTATCTCAGAATGTAACTCAAACAGATCCTAATTCCACACTTATTTTTCCATACCTAACCCAATTTCAGTATCACCCATCCCTGAGTACTCGTAAATAAGTAACGAGAGGTGACCGCGACGCAATCCTTCAGGTGTTCCGATTCGTCGACGGCACGAGACCGGTACGGGACCGGCACGGGAGCCGTGTCACGATAAATATGTTATGATCTTGTTACGGACATCACTTGCAATATTAATGTGTAAATATGGCGGGAGAACCTGTTACTGGATGGATGATTTGGTTAATATGTGTGTGTTTGTCATGTTCTGTTTAGTGACGACTGATAGGGGTTTTCTTCGCTGCAGATTTATTTTGATGAAGGTTTAGTCTTGTCGTAAATAAGATGTTACAATGATCAATCGTGTTTCTACAAATTTGTCAAGACTCCGCTGCAAAATTCTGATTTTTAACTATCGTGAAAAGTTTTGAACTTTCACTATACTCTTCAAAATATTACGGATGGAACAAAAAGAACATCCTCTAAATAATACAGGGTTAAAAGACGGATCAACATCCTTTATTACCAAAAACTGACTTACAAATTAATTATTTAGACTCCACTAACAAATCCGTACGTTCAACTTTCCTGCCTCGGGCGACCCACGCTCGGGTTTGTTCAAACCGAAAGAGTAGCATTACTTTGCTAAATAAAATAAAGTTAAATCAAGCAAACTACAATGTTTGTTAAACTTGAATTGAAAGCTTAATATTTAAGATGTTATTTTGAGATACAAGATAAAAACAAAAATTAAACTAAAATATATTTTTTATTCTTTATTAAAGGTCAATAAAGTAAAAACATATTTTTAATCATCATAAAATACACTCAGTATCGCCGAAAAAAACTGAACACAAAAAAAGTTATTTTTAATCTCTACTGAAAATCGGTGCGTTCACCTTAACTGCCTTCGGCGACACGCGTGTGGCGGATTGGGTCAGCCTGAAATATCAGTAGTTATTTGTGTTACTTCATTTATTTATGGCCCAAGTATGCTTTACAGATCACGGGGAAATGAAAAATGTGAGAGTTGGGATTAATCTTTTATTTAAAGGGCCGAAAATGAAGAAAAAATGTTAGTGATATTGATGCTAAAATTGATTCAGTAAGATTCATGCCAGCAGCAATGTTCTGAGGCCCGTTTAGAACCTAACAATCAATTAAAGATGATTGGCATTTTGGGGAACCCCAAAATAGAAACAGAAAGACTATCCTATATCATTTTGGTTATTTTTTTTCTGCAAAAAACTAAAGAAGAGTTGACTAAAATCTTAGAGTTATGTTAATATAGGCTACAGTAAATATTACGTGCGAAACGAATGTTTTCAATTTTAAAATAGTTGGAATTTACATTACGTTTAGTGCATGAGTTCGCGCTAGGCCTACTGGGACATGTTAAATCCGCCTGAGCACCATTTATTGTATGCGAAGTTTAAATAAATATCTAAAGCCCTCTCCGATCTACCTCTCCTCTGATTTCAGTGTTGCTGTATTCGAATTTTTAGAAACCCGAAAGGAGTATAATGTGTAAAAGAGTGGTATGTGACGAACTGACAAATACATTAAAGCTCAATAAATAGAATTGAACAGAAGGTATCAGACATCACCACAAAAACCACTACACACTACTATAACATACTCACACACCTATTAGCAACACCTCAGGCGCACACACTTCTACAAACTCATCCACGCTGTACTCTTAGCAATGTATTGTTTAATTAAATTGTAAATCGGTAATTAGCTGTAAGATTAGTTTATATTGTAGGATAAAACTTCAAAGAGCTCTGGTTTTTTATGATAATAAATGGATAAATAAATAAATATATATATATAAATAAATAAGTATACGCTGAAGAAATTACTGGTTTCGACTTAATGTTTAGTTTCTCTATCTTTATTGAATATTTTATACTAAGTCCTCTTACTAAATAGTGCTAACTGCACTGCTTTGTCCAAACACAACAACATTAATTAAGACATAATTGCTTGTCAATTTTATAAAAAATTTGGATAAATGAACCTATCTAACTATAACAATATGTCTCCAAAACTAAAGAACCGACACCTGCCAGTAATTAAAAAAAAACTATCTCGACTTCTACTGCCAATTGCGACCCGACATTCCCATTAATTAAGAGGGCGCAGTTAAAAATCGTGACTGCGTTGCGACTGTCGTAAAATATATCTTCCTTCTAAAACAAAACGATGTTTTGACGTATGCTCCCGCGCAACGGAGCCGACGCCGCCGAAATAGCCCGACTAATTACGATCGCACTTCGTGATGTTCTTATTATTTTTTGAATTATGAATGGTAGGTGGTGCAGTGATTGGAGTCAGGATATGAGTTAGTGCGGTTAGCTTTGAGATATATTGATCCTATAAGGATAGGATTACTTGTTTTCGGAGTTAAAAGATTAAGACTGTAGAAAATTAGAAATGTATGCAAAAAATGAAAGTGTATCTGTTTTCTTAGAACAATACCAATAGCCACACATTCGAAGCTAAAAAAACACACGCTGTACATCTCACACATTTGCCTGTTAAGCATAATAGTTCCGCGAGTAGCGGTGGGGCAGCTCCGGGAAATTACTAAGTTTAGACTTAAACATTAAACGTAATATTAGGATTATTTTTCTTTAAAAATGAAATATTTTTACTTTGCGCAGATCACAAATGCATGCATGGTAGATCTTACGTGAGAATGCATGGTAGATCTTACTTGTGTCATATTTTTTCAATCAATAAGATAATATTCATTCTTAGAAAAAAAGCTTTCCCATTGATTCTGAAAATAATTTCAGAAACAACACAAACTAAAAACTATAACGGAAAAAATTACAACGGTATAAACCGTTGTAAGTTTTTAAAAGAATATACCCCAAAACTTGAAGCTTGCAATAAAAAAGCACAATATCTCATACACTACTCCGTTAATCCTAAATCCAGTATAACAGTTTCGCGAGTAGAGTGGGCGCAAGCGAGCGCGGCGGCGCGGCTCCGGGCAATTAATAAGTTTAGACCGGCGTCGAGACGACCGGGGCCGGACGTCCGGCACGCGGCTGTCACATTGTTGTGTACTGGCGTACGAACGGCAGAATAGATTATAATGGAAATATTGTACGACTACCAGTTTATGGTATAAGCGTTAAATATGTGTTGAGATAGAAGAGGTAATTAAGAGAAATTGCATTGACAGTTTAAAAAAATTCTTGTTCGATCTTTAAAAAGTTCTTGTTCGATTTTAAAAACCTTCTGATTCGATTCTAAAATTGAATTTGGCCATTATAAATCTACGTTCTTATTTTAAACAGGTTATAAATATTGTATCTACAACTGGTGTTAGTTAGAGAGACAATTATTAATTTGATACTGGGTGTAAGTTGATGGTGTTTCTTGCGTTTACGCCTAAGGGCTTTTGAAAGTAAGGATTTAAATTGAGAGCAGCAAACTATGGATCTACATACATTTATTTATTATTAGGTCGATAAACGTAATAACTTCAATTTCAAGCCTCAAAAGGTTTGTATCTGATACTAACATAAACTTTGCATTAAAAAAACAGTGAATATTCTAGTCTTTTAATTTTCTCATAGACTCATCATTATCATCTGCTTAGCCTTTTCCCAACTACGTTGGGGTTGGCTTCCAGTCTAATCGGATGCAGCTGAAGCAGTATGGCATCGAGTGACTGCTTATCTGACCTACACAACCCAGTTATTACTGGGTAATAGGTAGTAAAAAAATCAACCGAAAGTGCCAATGTTAGTTTTGCAACCTACGCTGCTGACATTACACAAGTGTCAAAGAAGCCAGCAGGCCAACACTGGACATCCAACACGGGCGTGCTAACTCAATAGACAACAAGACTTCTCTTAAGTAGTAGTACCAAAATAATATAACATCACGCCTGTACTCCCTGAAGGTTTACGTAGAAGTGTACCTTACAATAGTACACCTACATTTATTTGTAATAAGGGGCCAATTGCCGTCAACCGGGCACACATCCAGACTCCATTGGTACTATTGAGAAATTCCTGATGGGAAAACCCAAAAAATCAGGGGGTCGAACCCAGGACTTCATACTCAGTAATCACGTTTGTAGCCACTAGATCAACGAAGCAACATAAATAAAACAATTCTTATAGAATCTCTTCTATTACAAGTCCATAGAATAAATAAAATATATCTTTAGAAATATATAGATACCGAAAGTACTTCTGAATCTCTGTTATTTTTTATCCTATTGAACTAAGTTCTACTCATCTAACTTATTAATATAACATCACGCCTGTAATCCCCGAGGAGTTGGGCAAAGGCGTACCTATACAAAAACCCTATATTTCACCAGTTATGTTTGCGTGGCTGGAGGCCTTTTTTTTTTTTTTACGGATGTGAAATCATCAAATGACTTCTCCCGCTCTGGGCAGAGCGGAAGGGAGTGTCAGACTTGTACTGACTAAAACCCATCCATGTTCCTTCCTTGCCCTTTGGGTTCCAGGGCCGCGGTATCTCTTTCGAACAGCCCGCAGCCCTGGCAGGCATCGGCCCTTGCGGGCCCCTCCCTATTTGCTGACATCTCGTGGCTGGAGGCCTTACACTCAAGGCACCCACAGGATAGTTCGGTTAAGTAGACGACAAGCCCTCTAGGTTGAACTGCGAGATGCCATTCACAAAAAAACAACCATTTATGTTTGAGTTCCGTGTAACGGGGGGCAAGACTGTCAGTTTTACTAAGTGTCCATTCTTTCAGAGCTAGAAAAAACATTTTGTATTAAAAAAAGTTTTGTTTATTTTCGTTGCTATCGTTACTTAGCCTAGTGACAAGAGCCAATGGCATCACCCCGCGGGCTGTGGCCTGACTCCGGTTCGCGACAAGTTTTCACAAAGTTGTGGCCAAAAGTAGTGGCTAATAGTAAGTTTATCATTTACAAAACTAGTACAGTGAGCCTATGAAAACATTAAACAGGTTTAGATACTTGTCATATTAAAATGATGTCAATGGGGATGTTAGTGCCTCTTAAAGAAATATAACATATCATAATAACATACCGCCTATAATTCCCGTAGGGTTAGGCAGATGTGTACCTAATAGTTCACCCACATTTCACCAGTTAAGTTTAAGGCCCATTTAATAAGGGGCGAGCCTAATGCCATCCGTAATGGCGGGCACAAATCCAGACTCCATGGTTAAGCTGCTACTGAGAAATTCCTGATAAAAAACCCAATAACAATTTGCCCGACCAGGGAATTGAACCCAGGACCTCATACTCGGCGGCTGCCATTGCAACCACTAAACCAACGAGCCAGTCAAAAAGATCTATACCTTGCTAATATCTTGTCATTTATGTTAAACCCAGTTTTTGAAACACTTTAAAATAGTATGTCAAATCAGCAGTTTTATAATTATTTAAATACTTATATTCAATACAATAAATAGCGGCCAAAAAAAAAAAAAAAACGCGACAAATTTTTTGTACAGAAAACAAACGGTAAACAACTAAAATAGCTTCGGGCTTCACAAAATAACACGAACCTTTAAATAGCTGTGAGCTTAAACGGTTACTGATGTGTTCATGTATAATTCAATGGTCAGTTAGTGCCCACATCACTCAATTACCTAGAACTAGTGTCAAACACGCGAACCAATGTTTAACCTTTTTATTCACTAATAATATTTTAATTCACTAATAATATTTTAATGCCATAATTGTCATTTAATAGTCAACACGATTTTACTGCGGCTTTGTATGATATCGCTAATTGGTACCTTGTTTATCAATTAAGCCATAATTTGATTAAATAAATGCCTATTCATTTCAGTGAATAGTTTTTAATACAAACGTTTTTTGCTTATATGAAAGTACATAATTCTAAGCTCATTCTGAGCTTAGCATTACAGCTCAGAAAATTACTGATTAAAAACTATTATGTGGAGGGGACTCAGGATGCTGCGGTACTGTTCGGAAGAGTTACCTGAAACACTAAGGGCAAGGAAAGAACATGGATAGGTTTTAGTCAGTACAACAGTCTGACACCGGATTCCGCTCTGCCCAGAGTGGGAGAAGTCATTTGATGATTTGCCATCAGAAAAAAAGGGGGACTCAGAATGATATACTGGATACGTAGTAACTGTTTTCGCGTCGGTGTCTCCTCCACCCCGTATAAGAATCAAGTACATAGAAACAAAAGTAGCAAATAACAATCGGAATCCTGGAGATTCTTACTGATTCAGGATAATAATCTGTTTTCTGAATAGAAATCGTAATTGCAGAAAATCTCAAAATACTTAGGTGAGTAAAAGAGGAACCTATTAACATACACAAATTAGGGCTAACATCAGTTCGCACTTACCTTCAACACTAACTTCAGGAACAGAATAAAACCAGAAACCCAAAGCCAGGACCCAAAGAGGTCACGTCTGAATAACTAATAATACGGTCACAAAACTATCCCTGTATAACTCACAAACAAACTTCCCTGATAAATCTCAACCAGATATCGTATAAAACAAATTTTTCCAACTAAATACATAATTCATACAAAGACTGTATCGATAATCGGTTGGCTTGCTACCGGGGCTACCGGGCAGTATTTTCTTTGTGAACGCCTGAAGCCACGCAGATACGATGCTTGGCAGAAATAATAGGACAACTTTTATCAGTGGCAGAGACAAGCAAACCGAATGGTACCTTATCGCAGAAATACTCTTTCAAATAACAGTGGCGGCGTAACTTTTTATCGGTCTGCCCCCGGCTTTGGACCTCATAATCAATAAGTGGTTACTTCTATCTTGTGGTGCTATTGCCAAGGAAGCGTTGTAAGTCTGGAATTGTTAGAAAGTTTTGAAGGAGTTCGTTTTAAGAAATGGTTAAATATGTCCTTTTACTTTTTAAATTATTTACGATTTAAAGGCCTTTACGATCCTTAGAATCTTAAGGAGTGAGCAGTCCTTGAAACAAAATAGATATATTTCATTGTTAAGTTAGTTATGTGCAAAGTTTAGCGCGTGTGCTTTCGGTAAATGATTCATTCCATAATGACATTGATTGATGTTTATAAAAACAACTTACAAAGCAATTTGTGCTCGGACTTCCCAAAATAAATTTTAGAAATATTAATCGAGCAGAACCATGAATTAGACCTAACTTAATCAAACAGTAATCGTTCTAATCCCTGCCCAGTGTCCACAGCCAAGCGATCCGAACCACATATAACACGTTATCTCCCAAGTGTCATACACACAAAACATTTTCCGGCTAAAACTGGGTTATCACAGTCCACAATGGGTCTGCTCGCCGCGACTCCATCTGATAGGCCTCTTGCCAGTTGCCTCAGACTTGGCTCACTAACAAATATGACTGGAAATACTCGGTAGGGTGGCTATGGCTAATACTTGCTCTGGAACAAGTTGTAGAAAGTTTTGTTCGGATGGATGATTTAGTTCATGATGAAATTGACCCTAATATTTTTGTAGTTGACAAACGGTTTCTTTTGTCAATGTTCAGTAGTTTTTGCAATTGCTGTTTTGGTGGGAACCATGTTTAAAGTAGCTTTTTGATGGTTTGCTCAACTACACACTGAATTTTGAACCGAGAATAGGAATATTAATAGGATTTACAATTATCAAGACTGTATTTACTTACAACACACATACACTACATAATAGAATAACTTTATTAACAAGTATAATATCTTATTTGAGATCTACAACCACATTTGGTCTATCCTTGTGAAACTTTGTGAATTATTGAATGGTCTTAGGTAAACAACGTGGGCGTCCTTTATGTCTACCTCATTTCATTGAAGTAATCTCTTCGGTTTGATTAATTAACAACAAACAAATTAGTGGCAGATTATACAAAAAAATGTTTTATTTTTTTGCTTATTTAAAAATATAATCGCATTTTTGTTTCGAAATTAAAAATCATTTATGTTTTTCGTAACCGGAACCGAAAGTGTCGGATTTGAGAAATCTTATTTAAAGTATCACGTATGATTTCGGTAAGGTAGCAAGATGCTTCAAATTAGTTTGAGAACAAGTTCATGTAACCAGATGCTGCAAGCAGAACAAAAATAAAGTACAATCTACCGTATGCAGATGTAACTTCAACTTAATCCTAACTCCGCACATGTCATGCTTGCAAGTGATTGCTGATTTAAACTTTGTTTCTTCTTCAGAAACATCAAACTAACAAAAATGTAAATAGAAGTTTCAAGAACTGAAAAATTGCGGATCAGCAACGGAAACCCGATACTGACAGGTTTTTTCAGAGAGAGTGTGAAGATGCAGCTAAACCAAGTGGACTGGACTCCACACCGCATTCAGATAAAGATAAAGATATTTTATTTGTTAAAAACATGCGTTTACACACAAATTGAGCATGCAAGATCTTAATAAAGTAGGGTAGGTCCGTACATGTTTTACCTGGTAAGGTAAAAAAAAAAAAACAAATTAGTAAATTTGTTTTTTTTTTTTTACAGTTACTCAGATTATGTCATTCATATTTTAGTCATTGTTTGTCTAGATTCATAATAACTAATTGTTTATATATTATATAATTTCTTTAAATTATATAATATAAAAACAAATAATAAAAAAAAACCAAATTGTCCAATTTTATTGTCTTGTAAGAAGAACTGAAATACAAGGTAAAATATGTCAAAAGGTAAAATATGTCAAAAGGTAAAATATGCCAATAGGTAAATTATGTCAAAAGGTAAAATATGTCAAAAGGTAAAATATGCCAATAGGTAAATTATGTCAAAAGTTATGCGATAAGAAGTCATTTCTATTATAGTAACATTTGTCTGTTAGAAAATTCCGAATCTTGTTTTTAAATAAATTTTTAGACAGAGCTTTGTAAGACTGAGGTATTTTGTTGTAGATCTTAGGGGCCATACACAGGACACCGGACTTGATCGATAGGACTGGCAATCCATTGATGAGATTGAAGAAGAGCACCACCACCCGGCAATGTGAACGTGCACCTGTTTCTACGCCTTCTTTGGAGTCGACCTCCTAGACCAGTCTGTGCCAGTAAGTAGGTGGCTGCGACCTCACCCGTCCAGTCGGATGTCATTAGATATCAAAGCTGCGATTCCCTGAGCCATAATTAATGGCACATTAATTTCCATTTTCCAACTACGTCAAAGCATTTATCGGTATGATTATGAACTATAATTGGTTTAGAGTCACTTGCAAGCTGGATTCTCTGCAAAATTTATTCAGGGGTAAGATTTGGTAAATCAAGAGGAAATCTGTGTGACTACCCATCATCATTCTCTTGGACTTTTCCCAATTCATTTGGGGTTGCATGTCTTCTTCTTCCATACTTCTCTATTACTCGTCTTCTCATCAGACACCTCCTTTCGTGCCAATTTGTGTGACTACCTGTTTGTAAATAAGTTTATGGACTTAAAGGTTCTGCGAAACAGACAGTCATAAAATAAAAACAGTAGTCAGTAGATACTGACAACTAAGATAGTGATCTTTTAATCCAAGTAGCAACTAAATTATGTACAGTCAACCAAATAGATAAGTACCTGGATACTTATCTATTTTGTTGACTGTACATAATTTAGTTATAATTGTAAAGTCGAAAGGTATAATTGATTTTATCTTAAAAACCGATCGATGTTTTCGAATGAAATTAAAATTAAAAGAAGAAAAATAAACAATTGGTTAAATTAATTCAATTTTATTTGAAGATGTGCAACAGTTTCTAAAAAAACTGCAACTATATCTAACGACCATGGATACTTATCTATTTTGTTGACTGTACCTATATCTATCTGTCACGTAATAAACTCGAGAACATTAGATTAATAGTTACTACTTACTGTACATTAAGCTAAAACGTTTTGTTATACATAAGTATAAGAAGCCAATTTATTTGTCAATTATTGTGACCACATCTGCAATAGACGGGTAATCTAAATAGCTTTCATTAGGCGTTATCTCATTGCCTCGAAGACCCTATTCCAATTATCGTTAAACACATAATAATATAAAAAGGATTGGATTTTCTAGATGGCTATTTTGCCACGTTTGTCGTGGTATCACCTAACTTCCTCAACCTCATCAGCATTTCAGCTGGAAGACGGATACTGCCCCGTTGGTCTAGTGTGCATAAGCGCATTGAGCTCGATTCCCAAGGTCAAGCAGACTGTTATTGGGGTTTAACGTCAGGATTTTTTCAGTAACAGCCACGGAGTCTGGTTTTGTGCCCGTTTGATGGCAATGCACTCGCCCCCTATTACAGGGTTAGACATAGGTGTACTTTTTAGTATCCCCACATTTGCTACTGGTGGTTAAGTCTAAATGTTATCAGAGGCGAGCCTATTTTCCTTCTGCGAAGCAGTCATGCTAGCGAAGGAGGTGGCAGAGCGTGAGAGGGAGAGAACTTCACGTCCCAGCCACCGCGGGAGTCGCCCTGGGCGTCTGGGGTCACGTGGTGGCTTACGGCCACCGTAGACGCGGACCTGTGGATGGTGAGTAATGGGCTAGCTTGCCGTTCGTCCGTCTTATGAACCTGGAACACAAAGGGCAAAGAAGGAACATGGATGGGTTTTAGTCAGTACGAGTCTGACACTCCTTTCCGCTCTGGATGATTTCCCATCCTAAAAAAAAACAAAGGCGAGCCTATTTTCACTAACCTGATATAAAACCCGACTCCGTGGCTGCTACTAAGAAATTCCTGACGAAAAAACCCAAAAATACTATTCCCAACCTGGGAACCGAGCCCAGAACTCATACTCAGCAGTCGCGCTTGGGTACACTAGATCAGCGAGGCATATGACACCTATGAAAAATTCACAGATCAATGAATTTGATTTTCAATTGACGGAAATTCAGCTAACTTAATATTACAAACATGACAAAAATGGTAAATGTTCCAAATTAAATATGCATCAATAATTTCTTAGAGAAAGATCGTCACTCACTGGACGGCTGAGGGTGGACAACGAGGTCTACGATCTGAAATAACGATATGTAACGTAATGACGATATGAAAAAAAATCCTGAACCCTTCATGGTATCTCTAGTGAAGTAGGAAGAGGGCGCATTACCAGCACACTCTTTTAATAGGTCGGGTTTTCGCTCTACTATTAAATACTCAGTAAGATGTGGTTGCCAAATTGGTTCCTACTAGTTACAGTTGCCATTTGCAATCTAAAAGATTTGTACCGCTCTTAGATTTTATTTTTATTGATGCTGTGGGGTTTTATTGAAGAGTTTTTCCTTTTATTAGAGTAATAACCACTGGGAATGTTGTTAAATATAACATTCTGTAATTTTTTCAGCTACTTTGGTAGCACTTAACCCTCTGTTTTCATATTGCTTCTTAGTGTTATTTTTGCGGTCAATTTGATAGTTACTTTTCAATTTGTGTTATTTAACTGCAAGCAAAAGTACTATCAGATGTTTCAGTCGATCAGATATTATCGACCACAGAGTTATCGCAATAGTTTATCTTGATCCTGAGCAGGTAAACTCCTAAGTTTACTGTAATATTTGGTTTCCCGCAGGCTTCCAAATATCAGATGGCAGTCACTGCTAACAAAATGCAGGTAATAGTGTAGAGGCTGACAGCAGTCTAATATTTAGTAACTTTTTCATTTCAAAATACACATTAAATATGTATTTTATTATTATTTGCATCAGGCAGTAATTGCTCACAGTAAAATATCAATCAGTGCACTGATAAAAGGCATATAAGAAATATTTTTCATAAACGTTGCTGAAGTTTCAAATACCTATGAGTCAGGAGTGAGGACATCTTATTGCTTCTGCACACAGGTATGAGTTGTATTGGCAGAGTTGACGTCTGGTGAACTTAGTAACAGAAACTACACGCATATTGGAAACCAGTTGCTTATTTGCGAAGGTGCATATTGGAATATTGGTGAGATCTATTCTGTACAAATATTATGGACTGCTTCGTTGGTCGAGTGGTCGCAAGTGCGACTGGAGAGCATGAGGTCCTGGGTTCGATTCCCAGCTCAGGCAATGTGTTATTGGGTTTTTCCATCAAGAATTTCGCAGTAGCAGTCACGGAGTCTAGGTTTTTGCCTTGTTGATGGCAATAGGCTATTTACATGGGACTTAAAAATAGCCGGGGAAAGAGAGTAAGCGGTATAGTTTACATTGAAAAATCAATAATTCAAGTCACCTACAAGCAATCTACTTTTTTTTGAAGTTGTTTCAAAACGCAAGCCTTCAGAACGGTTGGTAGCGAGTGTGTACAAACTTATTTATACGTCGCGCGCAACTGCGGCGGAGTGTCTGGCGTTATGGGGTGCCGAGTGCTTGCTACTGTGCTGCCTTTGCACTACTCTCCTGTTTGCTTGCTAGTGCACTTGGGGCAAATAAAACGCGAGTATTACAGTGGTCGGCTATTTGTACTACTTCCATACCTTAACTCTTTCAGGCACACTTTTAATCAGATGACTTTATAAATAAAACAATTGGATATTTTGATTAGTTAGGGTTTAATTATTAAGAAATAAAATATTTTTCGAAAATACCACAAAAGGCTTTTGAGGAATAAGGGGCCTAGTTTACTAACCACCATGGTGGTTTTCACAACACATGGTCAACAATGACTTTAAAAAGCATAATATTATAGCACATTATCGATAGATGACGTGGAAATATTTTTAAACAACCTAGAATGCGTGGTTAGAAAACTAACCACCAAACCTGAAAGAGTTAAAACACAGAACCGCTTGTAGCATCTACATATACACCAAAGCACTCTTTAATGTCGCTCTTGGTTCTCCTACCACTTTGCTGACTCTTTATTTACATACCCCTGTTTAGACACAGAAAATAATACTCATTACATGTTGGTACGCTTAAGTTACTGTAGGCCTTACATAGATCCTGTTCAGTCTCTCTATGCCTATATTTAAGCTTTATTTTTTTATTAAATGGATTTTACGGCCTTAGTTCAAATGTTTCTAACTGTTCATATTTCATTCAGGACAGTAACTAGCTAAAGCCAACTCCCAAGTTACAGCGGTACAACGGGACGCGTGTCTCGTCACTCAGTGGTACTCAATAATGTATATGCAGACTGAATCGCACGGCCTACGATCCGGTTCCAGCGCACAAAAATGCCACTTTGACACACTGGCCATGTAAACAAATGCCTGATGAAATGGATTGATTAGTTGCCTGATGGTTTTTGTTGGGAAATTAATTGGCTGGTTTGATTTAGGTTAGTACGCCAAAATGCAATCTTTTTATGAGAGTTATGTACTGAAGAGGGTTATATTGTTGAAACTCAGTACCTGCGTACAAGTAGGTATAGACACACGTATACACACATAATATGAAGTACACATGACCATCATCATTTTTTTTGGTCACAAGCTTATGCCCGCGGCTTCACCCGCGTGGAGTTTGATAATTGTCCCACAGGATCATATTACCGGGATAAAAATCTTATGTGTTAATCCAAGTTATAAACTATCTGTGTGATAAATTTCATCAAAATGTGTTCAGTAGTTTTTGCGTGATAGAGTAACAAACATCCATCCATCTTCACAAACTTTCGCTTCGCTTTTGTTATTATTATAAGATGTTTAGGTTTTACGGACTTTGCTGTGACGTGTGACGTGTGGATTCGACTGTTGTTTTATTATTTGCACAAACCATATCCGTAAACTAACATTTTTTTAGAAACGTATGCAGATGTTATAATAATCACAAAATAGCCCAAAAATCTACACATTTCAAGTTTAAAATACAATCTCACAACATTTTATTTCTAAAACTATAAAAAGTATTTTATCTCTTCGCCACTTCCCACAAATTGTAATGACTCTCAACACCATAATAATCTCACGCACTGGAATATAACCTTGAACCTGGTGAAGGTACTTTTCGCACCCACTCAGCGCCACTACGGCTGTCTGAAGTAGTCTGGCGAGACACCAAGGGTTCCTGGCACTCCTTGTACCAGGCGTTTGGAAAGATAGGACACGCAATGGTGTAGTTTTAGTAACTAGTATTATATAATGTATGCAGAAATACAAATATTTTGTTGTAAAAGCCTGTGGGAGCAGTTTAGTAAGGAAGTAAAAATGATCAAGAGCAGCGGTGGCACAGTGGTAGCGACCCCGACTTACAAACAGTAAGTCGTGGGTTTGAACCCAGGCAGGCGCATTACTTAATTTATTTCATTACCACTGCTCTTAAAAACGGTGAAGGAAAACATCGTGAGGAAACCGGCATGTCCTAGAACCAAAAGTTCGAAGACATGTGACATCTGCACTGGGCCCGCGTGGTGGATTATAGCCTATTCCCTCTCATAGAGAGGAGGCCTGTTGCCCAGCAGTGGGAGCAATATAGGCTGATGATTTTGATGATGATGAAAAATGATAAAAGACAAGTAATTTGATCAAATGAACCATCGATATGAAAGAGGAACGTGTGTGAACGTACTTGTCATAGAATTCTTCTCAAGTTGTGTACTTAACACCACAAGAATCTTATGAACGGTTGGGAAACCCAATTTTTAAAATCCGAATGCGGTTTTTAGGGAAATACTAAATGGAATTGATTTATGTTTGCGCAAAGAAACGGTAATCTTCAAATGAAAACAACCGAAACAGTAATTTAAACTTCCAATATCTGGGATTTCAAGCTGCTTTCGTCTCAGTACGTCGTCGGTGAACAAAAATCACTAGGTTAACCTTTTTTTTAACAAAAAAATATTCTGTCAAAATGTATCCATATAAAACGCGTTATGGATTTGATGGAAAGCTTATTCGAGACACGTGTTAATAGTTATAAAATATAATAATCCCGAAATGTCTTGACTGTTATCAAAGCGAACACTATTTCAGCAATTAGTAATTAATTAGTGTTATAAATTATTATATACGTGTAACAGCTTGTCTTCGTTAGTAGGATTAAGATTATAGTCAAACAA
This sequence comes from Lycophotia porphyrea, assembly GCA_950005105.1. Lineage (NCBI taxonomy): Eukaryota > Metazoa > Arthropoda > Insecta > Lepidoptera > Noctuidae > Lycophotia > Lycophotia porphyrea. Next base: position 4,494,048 of record OX465392.1, read on the forward strand.
TTATTACTAATATTAAGTATAATATGAAATGAACAATTACACTTTAATTTCCTTGGACCTATTTCCTAGATATTGAATGAATTAAAAATACCGAATTGCTCAATAAAGTAAAAGTCAAAATAATTTTAAGAAAACTTGTAGACAATAAATTCGCGAAACTCTACCCTATTTACAAAGCGTAATCTTGTTCAATACAGCTTAAAATTATATCCCTAGGTACCCTAAATAGAAGGACTTATTTCCGTGCGTTTACCCTTCGTTTAGGGGCTGTTTAGGACGTGACTGCCTACCATTTGCACCCTCCACCCTTACCTGGCAGACACCCCTTATTCAGTTTGCAGATTCTATTCATGATTTTAGGTTCGTGATACACGGAGGTGGGTGAATTATTTTGGTTTGGCAGCGATAAAGGGAAAAAGGTAAAGAGTTTCACGCGCAAGCATTTTTGGGAATTGAAGTCGATGTGGTCTGTTGGTGTTATTTACAACTAGCTTATATCCGCGACATCACCCGTGTAAAGTTCGATAATGTTCCCACGAGATCATGCTACCGGGATAAAAATCCTAAGTTATAAACTATCTGTGTGAGAAATTTAATCCAGATCCGCTCCGAAGTTTTTGCGTGAAAGAGTAACAAACAGACAGACATCCAGACAGCCATACATCTTCACCAACTTTCGCATTTATCAACAATATTAAGTAGGTTTACTAATACTAAGGAGGCTTAGTATTGAAATTACTTTGTAAAATATCCAGTGAGTTCGACGATCGTGTGAAAACGTTTCTTAATTCTTTTCTTTGGCGATTATTAAGTATAAACAGGACTGACATCAGTTTTTCTTTAGTTTGTCAAGACTTGATATTTCCATCATCACAATTTCACAATTTGTTGGGGTCTGCCACCCTTTTTTTATACGACACTAGCTGTTGTATGCAGTTACTGAATATAAGAAGAGTAAGAATATTTTATAGGAGCATCAACACAAATCATTTAATGCATTTTCAACAATCAAACTGTCTCGTGGTTATCTATCATCATCATCATCATCAGCCTTTTTAATGTTCCCACTGCTGGGACACAGGCCTCCTCCTATGAGAGGGAATGGGCAATAATCTACCACGCGGGCCCAGTGCGGATTGGTAGATGTCACATGGCTTCGAGTTTTTGGTTCTAGGACGTGGCGGTTTCCTCATGATGTTTTCCTTCACCGTTTTTGAGAGCAGTGGTGATGAAATAAATTACACAAAGTAATGCGCGCCTGCCTGGGTTCGAACCCACAACTTACTGTTCGTAAGTCGGGGTCGCTACCACTGGGCCACCGCTGCTCTGTGGTTATCTATAGTGACGAGAAAACTTAGAAATTAGATTTATCGTCTTAATAAAACCGATCTATCTTTGTATAGCGCATCTTTCACTACCCCCAGGGCTGTCTACCCCTTTAATTGTGACAACATATTGCCGTGAATTGTGTGAAATCGACCAAACAGCTCGTCTAGGCGGTACCCTACCGGCGAAGCGTGATGGTATAGGTAATGGGCGATATCAGGTACTCGTGAACGCGTGTATAATATCAACTAAGGAGGTTGAGGTAAAAGTAGTGGTTTTTGAGAGTTTTGATGTTTGCAATTAAAATACGGAAAACGAAGATAAAGACAAATCATCTGCCTAACCTTTTCCCAGCTATGTTGAGGTCGGCTTCCAGTCTAACCGTTTAGTACTGAGTAATACGACACCCCTTGGTAAGACTGGTTGTCTAACTTTTTGGGCCACTGACTACCTGTAACGACTGTTAAAGGTCTACAAATGACAACCGGGACCGACGGCTTTGCATGGTTTCCGAGACACGGGGAAAACTCGGTATATAATGGGCGGTCACCCACCCACAGACCAACCTAGGCAAGCACGGCTTAACTTAAAGATCGATCCGAGCGGCTGCTATTACTTTAGCCACGAGCTTCTTTAAGATAAAAACAAATAATACTAAAAAACAGAAGTGTTTCTGAGTGAAGTTGCTCTTACAAATGAATCTTGGTAAATTAATGATTCACAAAATAACAATTTTCGTTTAGTTTGCGTAGCTTTTCCCCGACTTAGTTTTAGTTGATTTTCATCATCGATATAAATGTTGACATTAGCTGTTGACGCAAATAAAGAGAACGTAACATAGTACCTAACTTTCACGACAGTAATCTATTTGTGTAATTTATTTCATCACCACTGCTCTCAAAAACTGTGAAGGAAAACATCGTGATGGAACCGGTATGTCTTAGAACCAAAAAAATCCAAGACATGTGACATCTACCAAACCGCACTGGGCCCGCGTGGATTATAGCCCATTCCCTCTCATAGATAGGAAGCCTGTGTCCCAGCAATGGGAACATTATAGGCTGACAATGATGAATCCCCGAAAGATTAGACAGAAGTGTAACTAAGAGTACACTCACATTTCGCTAGTTATGTTTAAATGTAAGAGGAGGCGAGCCACGACCAGGGCACAATGCCAGACTGAGAAATTCCTGATGGAAAAACCCAATGACACTTTGTCCAACCTGGGAATCGAACCTCATGGTCATCATGGTATTAGCAGTCACGGTTTCGACCACTAGACTAACAGGGCAGTTAATATATAAAAATAAATTCGTCAAAATCTTACCTTGGGTATACAGCATACTATGCGCACCAGGAAGTTTCCATTCCCCTTTTCTTGTTTTAATCATTCATACACCACTCACCTGAAAAAAAGGAAATACTAATTAGACTCATGTTTGTTTGTAACGTGGTTTGAAAATAAATACATGCCAATTAAAATGTAGTAAAAGGTTGTTTTTTTTTGTAATTCTTTCGAAACATTCTCTCTTTTTCCTTTCAGATTTTTTTCTCTTTTAAGAGTTGTCGACATCGTTCAATTCTTAAAATAAGAAAGAGAAGTCGACTCATGTCATTGTTCCTAATCCTCATTGAAAAACAAAACATCACGATACATAATACATACATAACATCACGCCTGTAATCCCCGAAGGGTTAGGCAGAGGTGTACCTAATAGTACACCCATATTTCGCCGATTATGTATACGTGCCATGTAATTGGTGACGGGCCTATTGCCATCAACTGGGCACAAACTCAATAACAATTTGCCCGACCCCGGCGTCGAACCCAGGACCTCAAGCTCAGCATAGTCGCGACTGCGACCACGATTCATAACTGTTTAAATATTTTTCGTAACCATTTAAGTTTATGTACAAAAAACCAATGCTCCCAAAACAATATGACCTTGACTATCAGACAATTGAAAAGATCATTAAACCTGAATCTCAGAAAGAGAGCGCCTTAATTTTCTCAATCATGCTACATAGTTATACCAAGAATTAACTTCAGTTCGCAAGCAGCTTCAACAGAACCAGTAAATTGGACGGGATTGTTACACAGTTTGCGCGAAACGAACCTCACTAAATTATTTAACAGACTAGTCAAAATTCAACACAGATTGTATAAAGCAAATATTACAATGAATGTTGCTGTTAAATGCACGAAGGCTGTTGTAGGGATGTGCCAAATGTTGTAATTACTATCGATATTTTTTTTTTTACTGAAGTTGTTACATTGTGTTAACTAATTTTTTTCGTCAAAGCTTGGATTTGTTGATAAGATGAACTTTGACTCATGGCGTTATGCAGAAGTAATTTAAAAGGTGGTTAGGTCACACTGTATGTTGAAAACATGGTATTGTGGCGACGCTTGGGAGAGGTCTATGTCCAGCATTGGACTAAGCTGATTTTGTTCATACAGATAAATAATAATGTAATGTCTCACAAATGTAATAATTTAAATATCGGAAAAGGCGAATAGCTTTAAAGAATTTCACGAACAACGTACCAGGACCACATTGTGCCAGGTATAATTTCGATAACTTCCAACATATGACAAAAATAATGTACCCAATGAAATCAAACCAATGATCGAGTAGCAGGAAATTTCAACGGTGTCAATAAAGCTGTTTTTTGGTGGCAAACAACAATCGACAAGACAAATTTCCGTGTCTGCCCACACTGGCGTGCACACAAACAAACAGGTGTTCCCGAGCCAAGTGGAACGCATAAATATCGCAAAACACAAAGTTATCGATGCCACTAAGCCGCCTTTATTGACTACGTTTCCCTACACTAACGAAACGGCTGAACAACTACTCTTGTCACGCAATTTTAGCCCTCAACACTGGAGTGTAGAGTTTAGTTTGTGTTGTGAGTGTGATCAAGGATGTTCCGTTAGTGTTAGACAAACTTCGGTTTTGCAATAATGATAGCATGACAGCTACGGTGTGTATAAAGTGCGTTTCATATAGTAAATCGATACGGGCGCTTCGACGCCGAATACAAACTAGTGTTAAGTACAGGAATCACTGATTTGTGGCGCTGAAAATACTGATCCTATTCCAATGGACGTGGTCGGTCATTTCGAGAATATAATTAGCTGTAAATAGGTAAATTAATCATAAATCAGTAGCTTTATGACCTGGAAACACACACATTGAAAGGACACACGTTTTTTTTTTCTCTCTGAAACATTGAAACGTTTTCATAATCAAGTCATCTTTTGTTTTAATTCACGTCATCAGCATTTTCATTCTTATTTTCATCGTTTGATCAAAGTTCAAAATGTAAGCTAAAAATATACTTTTGAAGTCCAAATTCTTTATTAAAACAAGTTACTCTAAAATTGAATAAGCCAAAAATAAGTCCGAAGATTTTCCTTCATAATTTTCGAAAGTGAATTCATGAACACTCGAAGGCCTTTTCTGTTGCAGTCTCTAGTATCAGTCATGGTAGAAATAATCCGATTATAAAATATATAGAATGCTGTCTCTGAGCCCGACTATAGTAAGTAATTGCTTCTTTTATTACAAAAATGGCATCTTCATCTTTTGTTTTCAAGGAGGTTGTCATTGACTCGGTTATGTTCCTTTTGTTTGTTTGAATTAGATTGTTATTTTATTGATTGGTTTGTTCTATATTTGTTTCTTGGTTATTGTTTGTTAAGTCCACAATAATACTTGGAGAAAGGTTAGTTATAGGACACCAGGTCAAACATCAATCGATGTCAATATGATGTGGTTTAGTGAGGTCGTGTGGGATGTACTAGTCGTATGGTCTAGTTCCGTTATTGATAAAATTAACTAAAATATTCGAAAAAGGTTTTATTATTTAATGGTACCCTTAAATAATAAAAACTTTTTCGAATATTTTAGTTTGGTAAAAAAAACCAATAGAACATTGGTTTTTTTTTTTCATTTCCAGGTCGGAAAAAGTGTTGTTAAGTTTTTCTATCAGGCATTTCACAGTACCAGCCCGGATTCAGAATTGTGTGCCCTTCGATGATATTAGGCTTGTCTCCTAACATGGCACTTCAATATAACTGGCAAAATTATTTCTAAATTATTGAGTACAAGATAATTTTATTGAAATTCATTTTCATATAACATAACATAACATCACGCCTGTAATCTCTGAAGGGTTAGGCAGAGGTGTAACACAATAGTACACATATATTTCACCAGTTATCTTTAAGTCCCATGTAATAGGGGGCGAGCCTATTGCCATTAAGCGAACGCTAATCCTCCGACTCCGAGACTGCTACTGAAAAATTCCTGATGGAAAAACCTAATAACACGTAACAATAGCATTCATTTCTATTAAATCGTATAACAGTTCCAGGTAACCTAATCAAACACGTTTTCTGTGTTACCATCTAGGGCACCAACTATAAAACTAAACTTTCCAAAGAAAATGAACTCCATAAATGTCTACAAGATATTACCAAAACACATTCATTAAGATAACAATCTCGGCGCCTCCGACGCCAATCTAAGTTTGCTCTACTCTTCATAACGACGCCAACCTCTGGCAATTTGAAGGAACTCTGTACTATAGGTAGGTTCACGGTTTTGTGGAGGACTAAGGCCCTAGTACGAGCGCGTTTTAAAATAAAAAATACTCGTTTTCGCTTGTTATGTATAATTTTAAGAAATTAGTCATAAAAATGCTTTAGTATAATTTTATTCTATCTTCGATTCAAAAAGCGACGTATTTATGTAAGGTTTAAACTGCGCACTCGTATTAGGACCTCTGAATTAAAAACAGTGGAGTCTCTAGAGTAAAAATTTGGATAGAATTAATGAATTGGACGTTCGTTTTTCAGGATGATGTGAATTAAAGTTTAAAAAGTCGGACTTCCCTAACTTTCAAATCTAAGAAATCAGCCTCTTTTCTTGGGGTGTAACGCTATAGAAACCTAATCTGCCACTAATAAATATATAACTATGTAGATCTCCTTACAGGCGGAAGTGTTCTTTAGAAATTGTCTATAAACAATGGTAGCGAGGCAAAGAGCTCCGTTTAATTACGTAGGTGGTCAAATAATAGTGTTCTTAATACTATCTGAATATTTCAGATTAGGATAAACACAATCAGAACCAAAGAGACTATAAATGAAAGATGATTTCGTCATCATTAGCTTACCCAGAATTACTTATATAAATTAGTGAGGATTTACTAGGACTATTTGACTGCCTCGTTGGTCTAGTGGTCTCAGTCGCGACTGCTGAGCATGAGGACCTGGATTCGAATTCCGGGATGGGCAAATTTTTATTGGTTTTTTCGATCAGGAATTTCTCAATAGCAGCCACGCAATCTGGATCTGTGCCCGGTATAAGCTCGCCTCTACATGGGACTTAAACATACCTGGCGAAATATAAGTGTACTATTGGGTACACCTCTGCCTAACCCTTCAGGGATAGGGATCACAGGCGTGATGTTATGTTAAAACTATTGGATTTCAACCAAAAATATTCACATTAAATGAAAAACCGGGTTACGTATTCCGATACCCGTTCCACCAGAACATATGCTATTCAAGTGATCAATCATTCTAATCACCCCGCGCGGAATACCTTAATCCAACATTTAATTTGTCTCTTTGTCTATTCGTGTCACGTAGTAATTAAATTATATTAGTACGTATTAGATTTTGGTGCGGTTTCACTTGTATTGCGGTTTTGAATTTTTTTAAATTGGCTTTATAATTTCTCTTTTTATGGATTACAGGTGTAAAGCTTATGGCACTAAGTGCTATATTCTTGCAAATTGTATTAATTGTTTGTAAAATTCAATACAAATACAAATAAATTTACTGTTTCAGAACTAGATTACATCAAAAGAGGGTTCTGGTCTTGGCCATTCTTGTTACTATGACTATGGCCAATGCTTGTTTTCACCAACAATAGGTAACCAAAAAGAACGCCTACATAAAAACGCTTTGTCTGATTTTCATTACTCGGCTCAGCTCTGAGAGTTTCAATTCAATTGCATTAAAGTAAAAACGGGCTGGTGAGCACTTTGTTTCATTTTAGTTTCGACAGGCTGGTAGTTATCTAGCCAAAGATACCAATGGTATTGTCGATTTTCACTAACAACGGCAACCATGTTCATCATTGCTTAGCCTTTTCCCAATCATGTTAGAGTCGGCTTTCAGTCTAACTAGATGCCGCCGAATACTTACCATTAAATGGTCAAAGCAGATTAGTGGAAATCTCAAAAAGATTACATCATTTGAAAACAAAATATTCTCAATATTTAAAATATATCTCGATTTTAAGAACTTGTTTTATTAGGCTAGACAGCCTTTGATTTAGATGTAACGTACTGCTGTCTGACCTTTAAAACCCTCAGGGAAATATCGCAGTTCGTAGACAATGAGCTGAGTAACTTACTACATGGCCTTTAACAAGCCCTAACACCGTAGTCCTCAAAATTAATTGGTATGTATTTTGTCACCTTGGTTGGACAACCCTAGCCAGAAATAATTTTCATCAGGTATCCATTACAACAAGACTAATTATAGTTTATTATAGTATAATTGAAGACTTAGTGTCTTATTATTATTTTTTAAATAAACACATATTTATTTATTTTAGGACTTCATTTATGGACGACATTAATTACAAACAAAAATTATTTCATACACGTTACGACATTATTTATAGACTTAAAATAATAGTAAAATTATGTAGAATTATCTAAAAGGGAAAATAATTACAGAGAGTCAAACGACTTGATCAACTATTAAATACATAATTATTTGGGAAACGGAAGTCCTACCTGTATTTAATTTAACTATATAAGGTCCCATTAAAATAGACGGACAAGCTTGTAGAAATCATGCAGACCACCAAAATAAATACAATGGTAAAAAAAAAGAAAAACGCATTTGATACTTACAAGAAAAAATCTGCTAACGAAAATATACTAGAAATGCCGGAAATTTATTATTTTAAGTTAAATTAAAATCACTTTAATCAGTGTATTTTTTGGCTTGGATATCTTTGGCTATAATGGGACCTTATAATTAGGCCGAAAAACTGTCTCTCACACCGATTTTACCAAACCACACATTGTTTTACATCTCCCGATCCCATAACATGCGCTCACATCAGTGCGACATATAAATACGCATCCAAATACGACAATAGTAGTGTCGACAATTAGTCTTGCCGTCTCGCCGAAGCCTTTCAACTCTAAGCTGTAGCCAGACGCCGTTGTCGCCACTTTTATTTCGACTATACCCATAGGACATGCCTATAGAACATATAACGTTATATACGTAGGCTCCTATAGGTAGCCAGGAGGGTTCTAGAAGTGTCTCGGCGTGTGAAGTTTAGGACAATGAGGGTGTTGATGATTTTATCACAGGTTGTGTGGGGGATGGTAATCTGGGAGTTTGGGTAAATGTGGTAATGCATGTATGTTTTCGCGTTTTGCTCAATTTGTTGTACTGGTATTAAAATTATACGTTATCTGTGAAACTAAGAGAAGAAAGAAATTTTCCTTATTTATTGTTTTTGTACTCTACCACAATGCTGTCCTATGTGTTGTTGTGGCATTAAGTCTGCCTATGTACCACTCTTGTACATGAAGTTTAAATAAACAAATAAATAAGAAATAAAGATTTCAACATTAAATCCCTGTTTCTCCCTTTCGCTGTTAGTTGAAATCGTAATCTCTATCTATCAAACATGTTTTATTTGATTATTTTTCCGTTTGCCAGTACGAACGCAAGAAGAATGTCATGATGCCGAAAATGTGCTTTATTTTACCTGCAAGGCAGGTCATATCTAATGATGAACCAACAAATAGTATCCACTACATTTTTTCACTAGGTTTGACAGTTGGTAACGTTACTAGTAAATATTCTTAGAATCTTCAAAAACAGGCGTAGGTTGGTGAATTCTTGGCGTTACCCGTGTCATGGGTTGTGAGGCTTCTTTTAAACACATTGTTTTTTTATCTCTACGACCCATTTATACATTAAATATTTATTTTCAATTAAGTAGGTATTTTAATTTAATTTATTACTGAAGAAAAAGTTGTAATTGAAACAAAGCTTTTTTTTTACGGATGGGAAATCATCATATTACTTCTCCCGTTCTGGGCAGAGTGGAAGGGAGTGTCAGACGTGTACTTACTAAAACCCATCCATGTTCCTTCCTTGCCCTTTGTGTTCCAGGGCCGCGGTATCTCTTTCGAACAGTCCCGCAGCAAGTTGCAAGTTGCAATTTGTAATGTAGCAAGTTGTAATTAAAACAAAGCTTTCCTCAAAGAAACTCAACTCCAATCTCCCACCTGGACAAGAGTTACCATGGCTGACCTGGAAGTCTTTAAATAGACTCCGGGCTTAGGTTAACCGCAGCAAAGAAAACCTGCTCAGGTGGAAATTCATTAATGACTCTGCCGTGGAGTGTAAATGCGGTGCTTTTCCACAAACAATGGGGAACTTAATATCGTGTCCTGCATGTCCTGTTGTTGTTCACTACAGGAACTGATGGACGCTACCGACAGCGCCAAACTCAGTTCTGGGCCGACACAATATAGATTGCCATCGACGCGCTACCCAACATACTACCCAATATACACACACATTTATTTTTAATTTTCTAACCTACCTCATATTTTTGTCAATAGATTTTCTTAAATGAGTAGGCGCCATAAATGAACAGCAAAAAAGTAACCAATTTTTGTTGGAAAAAAATTGACGACACAGTTGCGCAGTTGCTGAGCGATTGATTGGCTGCTGCGCTGCGTGTCGCGGGTTCAATTCCCGCACAGTCCAAATTTTCATATGACCTACTGGTAGTTCTTCCGGGTCTGGTTGTTTGTGTATATGAGTTTAAATGTTTGTAAACGCACCTACGATACAGGAGAAATTCCTAGGGTGGGGCAAAGTAAAAACATAAAAAATTACATTACAATTTTAGAAACGGTAAGCATTCCACATAGAGGGCCGAGTGTAGGTTGTTCAAATTTTGTTTTACGGTCGTGTCTGTTTCCTCACGATGTTTTAAATGTATTAGAGCACCAGCCTGGGTTTGAACCCACGTCGTAGCCACTTCCACTTGACCACCACTGCTCTTCTTCTGAAGCAAAAACGCATATACCCTGAATCTTTAACGAAATCTCTCCGCATAGTAACATATAATAAGTTGAAAAGATACAGAGATATTCGCTCGTAACTGAAGTTTACAAAACAAGCGCATCAGAGGCGCTCCCGAAACAAATGTCGTCGGCAATTCTTTCTCACGGCGCGGGCGTACGGAGTGTAACATCTCTGCCATCTTATGCATGGCGTATGGGGTAAGGTATGGTGCGGAGCGGGTCGTATGTGTGTCGTGATAGGAGGAGCGGGAAAGATTTATCATCATCATCATCCACAGCCCCACTTCACCCACTGCTGGGTATAGGCCTCTCTTTGCTTGTGCCAAGCTCCACGTTCTTGTGCCAATCTCATCCAAGATATTCCCGCAATGGCTAAGATTGAAAACGGGAAAGATTGCCTTCGTAGAAAATCGAACAGAGGTTAAAGGGGACCGTAATCGCGATCAGCAAGGGCAATGGCAGACCGCAGCGGCAGTAACTCTATGAAGAGGATAAGAGAGAATTTTCGGCAATATCTAAGAGAGTCTGAGTTTCATGAGCCAGTGGCGATTGCGTGACGGTGCCCCTGAAACATCGTGTCCAAGTTGATCCTAATGAAAGTGTTACAGCAAGTTGAGTGTTCGTTAGTTTTAGTTTGGCGACCACTTCGAAGTTTCAGAAGTTCGTAGATTATGATTCTTGATTAAATAATTATTTTGGTCTACAAAGCCTCATACTGCAAGACAAGTGTGGAAGTCATTGGGTGGCTACCCAATGACTTCCACGACAATGAATCACGGTGTTCAGTTGTAGAATCTTTAAAATACTTTATGATTATTACTATCAGCAATTCAGCACTATGTTTCTCCATGTCTGTGTCCCAACTCTACTAAAAGTGCTTAAAGGTAACCTGACTTGAGTTTACGTTCCAATAGATAACCATTACACTTTTCTATCACTGAAACTTGAAAATGTTTTAACCAGTTTCACCATTCATAATCACAACAAAATTATCTATTACACCGTCCAACCAACAACCCATCAAAGTGTCAATTCGCTTCGTCTCCCACCAAACACCATACAAAAAACTACCTCAAGTAAAAGTTGCTATTTTTCCCATCTTAAAGGCTTCTAATATCGCAGCTCCCCGCCTCAGGCCGGTTGTCATTTGTCTGCTGCTCTGTAGGCAAACTTCGCTTCAATGTTTGAAAGCACTACATTATATCCGTCCTTCTTTATCGTCTTCGTCTAGAGAAATAGTGATGGGCTGTGGGAAATGATTTGCCGTATGTCGATAGTTTTGTAAATTTTCTTTAGAAAGTCACAAATGACAAAAGAGTTTTATTAAGGTTTCTAATAATTTTCAGGAAAAATGTACTGGTATTATGTATCAGAAGGTTGTTAGGCCAGTTATATAGATATTTAATCATGTAATAGATTCATAATAAAGTCATGTATGGGGCTTTCATATTATTTTAAGAGATATTAATAACATCATTAGTGGTAAATATAGGCTTGACAAAATAACCATATTGGTTCACAAAATTCCCAAAAACTCAAAAAGAACTGTTAATTGGATGAAAAAAAGAAAATATACATCGTTGTGAAAGTTTCAAAAGCCGAAAATGTTTAATTAATATTTACTGGCCTTTGCCTACACTTCAAAGGTGTCTACATTAAAATAATTAATTTTCTGTTATTAATGAGATCATTTTCGGGAAAGCGGAAGCTGATTAGAAACTTTGAGTTATGTATCTCATTTTAATTATCTATGCTTGTTATTTTAACATGTTATTTTGGTAACTAAATGTATTTATCAAAAGTGTTTAACCATATCACAAATAGAAAATGTCAATGCCAAAATATAATCGACACATTGTTAGTCTGTAACAGTTTTTTTTTTTATCGATAGATATTCTTATCGATAACCTATCGAAACTACAAGAGCTCAAGACTCGGCACTTCGTAACATAGCTTAGATTTCTTTTTAATACCACACATTTAAACTCTTTGTGGGAAGCACATGTCGTTGGTTAAACTTTATATCTACTTCATCTATTGTACTATATTGGAAGTTTATGTTGGAGTGGTTTTACTTGCTACTGAAACTTGTTTGATCTAGTTTTGTATGTTTTGAGGTAGGCTACTTATATTTGACATCGATATTTATATGATAGGTTAGGTATGGATTAGGGTGTTAATAGATTGCTATCATCCTAGATATGCCATTCCTCTATTGAATTTTGCATCCATCTCTATATATGTACAGTTTTCAAATCAAAGAATCATTACAAATTTTAGCGCTACATGCAAACTGCAACTAAACGAAATATTGCGTTTGCTCGCAAGTATAATCTTGGAAAGCACAGAAAACGCATTTATGTCACGTGTGTACTGTTCTAAACAACATGGAAACAAAGGGGATGATCCATATTAGCCACAAAATTCCTCTCTCTTAAAAACAATTTCACAACCCCACAATGCGCTCTGCTTTCCCGCATCAGCAAGAAAATCAAATAAAATAGTGCGAATTTTAAAATCCTGCACAAAAAACTGTCGCCAAGGGCGTCCACGAGGGTTCTAGCCGCAAAAACAATAAACTGTCATAAATCAGAAGGAAAGTTTAATATACCCCTACTTCGTGCAAGTTCGCCCACTTTTGTACTAGCCATGTTACATTCGCCAGTACCGGCTTTGTTATTGCGGGGAATTTTAAACTTTCCTGTGATATATAACTGTGTAATGTAAATAAATGAGTGATTTTAAAGATTATTTATGAAGGAGTTTGGTTGGGATACGGTGTCTGGTCGGTTTACCGAATTTTGCAGGCTTAGATGAGTTTCCTGGGTTTGATATACGCGTGTATGTGAAAGATTAAAAAAAAACTAGGTTTAGATTGTAAAACAGACTAGTAAATAATCTGCAACTACTCAAATGATTTTTTATCGGTGTAAAAAGACGATTTAATAAAATGAATCTCTTCAGCATTGTTGAAAGTTTCAGTATTGATAAAATTCCAAATTCATATAGCCAGAAAAACTTCAATATCCTCGTATGTATTTCACATTATTTCCGACGAAGTGTTAACTAATTAACACCAGAACAAATTTGTAACGAAAACAGAAAAAATAAACACTCCTCATCTGGGTACAAATCCAAAAAAAAAATTAAAGTATTTTCCGTGCAGTTTTAACAAGTAGAAAGGAAATATGTTGCCTTAGTGAAAAAATAATAATTTAGCCTGCGTAAAATTTTGTAGAAAACAAGACGAAGGTTTCTTTAGTCAACGACCCTCCTGTGGGAATGCCGAGCTAACAAGAACGTCTTAGCGCTTGCCACGACAAATTTAAGTAGGAAATTTTCTTTTCTGACGATTAAGGAAATACGGAAACGAACATAAACATGTTATAAAGTTCTTAAGTGTTTTAGCTCACAAACTTTCGTGGTGAACTCTTATGGAAATGTTCGTCATAAGGTTTTGTGGGACTTACGTAAGAAACTGCAGTAGTCATTACGAGTTGTTTTGTAATTTGTCTGAAGTTATATGCTCATGATAACCATGTGGCGAAAATGGGCTGTATTACCATTGGCACAACGTACTATGATCACATAGAGAGGAGGCCTGTGTCCCAGCAGTGGGAACAACATAGGCTGATAATGATGATGGTGATGACTATGATCACAAATTCGTTATATTTAATAATTTGTTAATAAGATTTACGAGAAAGGCATCGGCCCTAACCATTCTTTTTACCGGTGTTTAAGCAGGTGGTGATAATATAATTATAACGATAAGACCAACATCTAAAAAGGCTCTCGCTTGCTAACTGGATCAAGAGCTTAATTCAGAAAGCGGTACTTCTGGACACGGCGCGTATTGTCAGGAGGTTCCTCTCTCAGGAGCCCTGACCACCGGTAGCTCGGACCCTGTTCCTAATGCTGGTGGGCTACTATTTTTTATATTTTTTTCTATATTAAATTTATTTAAATGTTTTTCTATATTGTTTTATATTGCAATATTTAAAAATGTAAATAATATGTGTAAAAATAAATAAATCAAATAAACAGAAGTCACTGAACTTTCCACATCTATACTAATATTATAAAGAGGTACAATTTGTTTGTATGTAGAGGTAATCTTTAGAACTTTTGATCTTATTCCGAAAATTCGTTCACTAGCGGGAACCTACATTATCCCCGAGTTATAGGCAGACATACATGTACACAATATTGTCTAATGTAAAAGTATGAACGCGACTTATAATTGATAAAACGGAACGCATCGAATGAAAAAAGGAGAAGTATGTGTGCGAGTGAGAGGGGGAAGAATGGAAAACGACTAGATTACGACGGACATACGGTGTCATGTTTTCTTGTGTGATATAAATAAAATGTTTTAAAAGTATTTCCTAAGTTTATTTTGCCATACAATCCCACATACATCTAAAATGTTCCCGTGGGTTAATTTCAGTATAAAGTGGGAGCTAAACCGCGAGCAAAAAGATAGGCTATCGTCAAGGTTACAAACGAACGAGCTAATTGACTTATTCGTACCAAAAGCACCCAAGCTAAGTCCAGCATACTTATTAACTGTTAAAACAACAGCAAAAAAACCACTAAGCCAAAGTGCCTCGGCAGCGCCATACCGTTCACACTCCACGGACCATACAATATTCAGGAGGTCGCATTATGCATTGGGACATAACAAACAAAATCAATATGACTTTTGTACTACGAAAGATTTCCTAAGCACCTTTGTCATAAATATTTAAAGACGTGTTGACATTTCGTATATTTCAAGAGGTTTTTTCTGGTTTCTCCCTTTTTTTGGTTTACAGGATCTGTGTGTGTCATATTGATTGGATTGTGGATGTCCGCATTCTAGGAAAACATGTGTTTTGTTCGTTTACTATTTTCCTGGCAACATTGTCCTGTGAGTTTTTCTCGTTGTTATTGTATTTTAGGTGTAAAATACAGTCGATGTTGACTATTAATACGTTGTTTTAGAGTGCATGTTTGGATAATACATAGCATAGCATAATCAGCCTAAATGTTCCCACTGCTGGGACACACGGCCTTCTCTCTATGAGAGGGAATACACGGGCCCAGTGCGGGTTGGTAGATGTCACATGTCTTCGAATTTTTGGTTCTAGGACATGTCAGTTTCCTCACGATGTTTTCCTTCACCGTTTTGAGAGAAGGCGTGATGAAATAAATTATACTAAAGTAATGCGCCTGCCTGGGTTCGAACTCACGACTTACTGCTCGCAAGTCTGGGCTGCCAGCACTGAGCCACCGTTGCTCACAACCACCACTGCTCTCGGGAATACAACCAAGCATAATGTTTCAACGTAACCGAGTT
Organism: Lycophotia porphyrea; assembly: GCA_950005105.1. Classification (NCBI taxonomy): domain Eukaryota; kingdom Metazoa; phylum Arthropoda; class Insecta; order Lepidoptera; family Noctuidae; genus Lycophotia; species Lycophotia porphyrea. The sequence goes on from OX465392.1 coordinate 4,509,871, forward strand.
AGGCACCTTTTGAAAATCCCCAATACCGAGAAATTTGTAAGCCCGCCATTCACACAAATCACTTTTCTGCCGACATTTCTGCGAATCGGTAGCAAACTCATTTGTTCGGGGAAATGGTGTACAGAACACGAGTGAAGAACTAAAGAGTTTTTCGATACCCTTCATTTAACTCCGTTTTACCTAAAAACCCTCGCGATACTGTATTCAACGTGTGTGCTAGGCATTCGAGATTCCCGGTGCGATTCGATCCGCTCCCTTGACGGACTACCATAAATTCTCGTCGTAGGCTTCAAGCCGCCTCAAGAATTTGATTTCCCAAGTGGCCTGAGACACAAGTTTTTTTTTTTAAATTGGATTATTTTATTTTTATCCGACCTTGGCCTTTTTGGCATCGAGGTCAAGTTCTATGTTTCCTTGTTTTTAAGTTTAAGTGGCTATGTCGAAGATATTGACTTGTTATCCCTTTGTATGCATCATCATCATCATCATCATCAGCCTTTTAATGTTCCCACTGCTGGGACACAGGCCTCCTCTCTATGAGAGGGAATGGGCTATAATCCACCACGCGGGCCCAGTGCGGATTGGTAGATGTCACATGTCTTCGAATTTTTGGTTTTAGGACATGCCGGTTTCCTGACGATGTTTTCCTTCACCGTTGTTGAGAGCAGTGGTGATGAAATTAATTACACAAAGTAATGTGCCTGCTTGGGTTCGAACCCACGACTTACTGTTCGTAAGTCGGGGTCGCTACCAGTGGGCCACCGCTGCTCTCATTTGTATGCATACCAAATGTAAATGAAAAAAGTTATAAATCTACAATATGTTTTTTTTTTTAAATAAATGATTATGTTATTAAATTATTTCGTTACGTATAAAATCTATTAACTACGTCCTTGGGTCCTTATTTCTTTATAATGTGTCAAATAGTCGTAAGAGCATTTATTGGAAATAAATTCATTTAATTAATAAATTAGAATAAGTTAATGGTAGAATTTGCCTGAGGCATCCGTTTTTTTCTACTCGACTAAACACCAAGTTTTTTCCATGTATCGTGTTCGCTACATAGAAAATCGAATGAAAAAGCACCGTGCTTTGCTGCGGCCTTCAGATCGCTCTCACTGCACCTTTTGTCAAAGACACTTTTTAAATAAACTAACGCTGGCTACCAGTCTACTTTCGAGCGCTTTTATCGCCTTTGACTATCAATAGTCCAAAAAGGAAGATAAAAAGTTGAGTTCTAGGTTCTGCTAGATAATTTTATTTAACTAATCTTCATAACACTTAATGGCTATAAAAAACCTGGGATTCAAAAACGCTATGGCAGACAATTCAAGTTAAAAGCAAACTGTAGAAAAATATAAGAATATTCCCAATCGATCATTTAATACAGGCCTTACAGTAATTTACCTACAAACGTTTGACAGTGTGCACATTAGACTAAAAAAAGTTTATTAAATATTACCGTAAACCGAACAGTTTTGTACTGTAAGTTTTTATACAGCTTATAGCCTGTTGAAAGACATCATCACCCAGGTCTGCACACAGTCTTAGAACGATTTAGTATCCAAGATCTTCACTAAATCAAAACTTTGCTCACTCATTCTCCAAATGTTATCCTTATTTATAGACTGGCTACATTTGACTAACTGCAACCAGCTCAGCAGTTAATCAGCGCGTCTAAATGTTAACTCAAGACTTGTTGAACTTAATTAGAAAGTTGAAAACGTTTGTAAGTCGAAGAGGACTAACTTTTGGGAAGCGTGCGCCCGTTTCGTTGGAGCTACACGATCGTGTTATGTAAAAATTGAATGTTGGAGATATTTCAGCGTATTAATGAAATACTACTCTTGGAAAGCTGTTGTATAATGCCTAATGTCAGCTACTTAGTCGCTGACCAGCTGAAGACCGCGGGAATCAGCTGAATGCGAGAAACACACGCTTGGGACACACCTACAACGAGCCGTAGAAATTTTTCACCATAATAATTATGGTGATGGCTACATGGTATCTTCCTGCAATTACTGTCGATGTCTTAAGGTTGATTACATATCCGAAATGTTATTAAATTTAATCCGTTTTATATAAAATTCGTCCTATTTTCTACCATTGCTACTGAAAACTATGTTTTGAAGAATTTGTGGTAAACGTTGGAGCCATGCGAACATGTTGTTATGATCAAGGAAGAAGAATATTTTTTTTTTAGCTTTTTGTAACTTTACTAAAAGTTGAGTAGGTACTTTTTACTAAAAATTGAGTAGGGACTTTTTGTTACTAAAAGCAAGGACGTTATAGAGCTCCGTAACCGTAACCGAAACCGATATAATTTAATTCCTATATCCATATCCGTATCCAGATCCGAAATATCATATCCATAACATTTCTGACTAAAAGTTGAGTAGGTTTTTTTTTTTTACGGAAAGTTGAGTTAGTTCTTTTTAGTAGTCTGTTGTCTGATTCAAATAAAAATAGATGTAGTGTTTAACTGGGAACACTACAAAGTTGAAGATAAGCTTTCATTGTGTATCCAATGGTAAGTCGGTTTTAATCCCACAACTTTTTTTTTTTTTTTACGGTTGTGAAATCATCAAATGACTTCTCCCGCTCTGGGCAGAGCGGAAGGGAGTGTCAGACTTGTACTGACTAAAACCCATCCATGTTCCTTCCTTGCCCTTTGTGTTCCAGAGCCGTGGTATCTCTTTCGAACAGCCCGCAGCCCTGGCAGGCTTAATCCCACACCTTAGATAAAACTAAGCATGTAATAGCCAGCGTAAACATGTTTGTCCGCCAACTTAAGATAAAAACTCCTCGACGTGTACTATACTTGAAAAGTTTGAACAAAATAGAGTTTTAGTGAAAAGTTACATAGTTTATGTTTACGTTTGTTGTTTACATTTAAACATCCTTGTTTAATTGGTTTACATGTGGAGCGCATGTTTGAGTGGATTTTGGCAATTTAGTAAATGTTTAATTATATAGGATAGATTACATTGAAATAAATAAAATAAAATAGCAATGAGTAAATTTGAATGGCGTTTGTTTTTATTGGGCAAAGCAACATTCAAACTCAAACTCAAAAGCATTTATTTCAATTAGACCATTACAGGCACTTTTAAATGTCAGAAAAACATAGAAGGCTAAGCTACAGTCACAGACACAAGGCATAATAACTTGTGAAAGTACTGTAGTTGCCCATTCCAAAGCGTAGATCTCTATGGAGAAGAATGGGCAAGAAACTCCATGGACACTCTTTTCAATCAAATATTTGTTACATAATCTTGGTTACATCATTCATGTTGAGATTATACATATTATGTGAGAACGATGTAGAAATGTGTGCACGTTAAGAGCGTCCAGAGTAAAAGATTATATCAACAATTTAAAAACAAAGTACGTAGTTACAATAAACCGTGGCAGCCTAGAGATGACCAGTCCCAACTGACAGCGCCCGTTCACGACCATGACGCATGGATCAGCCCCATTCAGCTCAACCATATTGAAGGGAGCTAAATGACCCGACACACCCGCCACCATCAGCGAGACATTTAAGTGAGCATGACATTCTCTCAGCCACCAGGGTAAATTCAAGTCAATGAAAGATAACTAAATGTAAATGGTAGCTTTACAGTACATAGTACTCACACATGTGCTATGCAATTATATAATACTAAAAGATTGAATCTATACAATGCAAAGATATTATTACAATCTTCTGCAGCTTCTACAATAACTTCACGTAGTAATCAATTAGTTTGCCCCTATGGTTGTGGAGCAGGACCAGCATTGAGCCAAGCATTTTAAATGATTTCATCACTTAGTGAGAAGTGTTCTTTATGTTAAGGAACATGCATAAGTATAAGAATAGTTTAATAGTTTATTTTTCCGACTTTCAAAAGTGCCTGTTATGGTCTAATTGAAGTAAATGCTTTGAGATTGAGTTTAGCAACTGAATTATTTATGGAAAAGACCGGGCCATTTCAGTAATTTATATTACTCACACTATATATTCATCAAAATCGATCTACATTTATTAAAATTAGTCTGCGAGTCAGCAGTTATCGAAATTCCTCTTTGGTCGAGTGTTTGCAAGCGCGACCGCTGAGCATGAGGTTCTGGGTTCAATTACAGAGCGGATCATCGGTAATAGAGTTTTTCCATCAGGAATTTCTCTGAAGCAGCCATGGAGTCTGGATTTGTTCCGGTTGATGGCAATAGGCTCGCCCCCAATTACATGGAACTTAAACTTAACCGGCGAAATGTTGGCGTACTATTAGGTACCCCTGCCTAACCCTTTGGGGGTTACAAGTTTGATGTTATGGATGTTTTCTTTATCGATAGTCACCCCCACCTACAACCACCACCACCACCTACAACTTTTAATGTCACGGCATTGCAAACAAACAGTACCAATTTCACCTACACCTAAAACTATTGCACCTGTAAATTGTTCCAGACCACACTAGAACGGAAAAAAATAAATTTGTCACCATTATTTGACGTGTCACGTCGTCAACGTCAATTCGTCGCACGTCAGTTGTCAGTGAGTAACTAAAACAACAACATGGCTGATAGAAGCACACCGACATCCGCTTCCGGCAACCACACAAGACGAATCGGGCCAAAGATTAAAGAGGGAGAGAGTGACCTTGACTTTTGAACCTATTTTAAAAGGGACTTTCTTTAACTAATTTAAAGTTAACAAAACGAAGAAAAAGATTTTTGTTTCCTATGCAATAGATATAGTAAATTTGGTGGTCAATGAATGAATGATTGAAATAAATATAGATACAGAAGGGCTTATGTTTAACCAACTACAAGACTTAGTAAAATGTAACGGCAAAAACAACACTTTTGATTGCGAAAATTAGTAAATGATCACCAAAATTAGATCCCCATTATTGTTAATGACCCCCAGAAATTGTGCTGTTATGGGCTGGGAGACCCGGTCGAAGCCCCACTTAACGGTGCTCCTACTTCAGAATGGTTTATAAAAAAATAAGTGGGGGGCCCCAAGTCGACCTAGGCAAAACTAGTTTGTCATCAGCCAACTCATTAAAATTTGGTGCTTATTTACTAAATTTGGTGATCAATTGATATTTTAGTTCATAGATGTTAGTGGTCACAAAGTTATTTTTGGTAGTCATTTATCCCCATTCAGATGACCTTGTGCAAAGGAACAAGAAAAAAAATATTTTTATTAGTTCATAGGTTATTTTACTGACAGTCACGACAGCGGCGTTTGCTGTATAGTATAGTCAAACTCGTAATTGCTTTATTACAAAACTACGTAGTTGCTTTAGAGAGTTCTTGTCAAAAATGCCTGTTATTCGACTACCATGGTATAGTCGAATAACAGGCATTTTTAACGTCGCAAAAATACAGAAGTGTGGCAGAAGAAAGGAATCAGTGAATGATTTCGAACTGAAATTATGATGTCGCCCTGACCCATTTGCGCCACTTGAAATCTCCCACCTGGACACGAGTTACCATGGCTGACCTGGAAGTCTTTAAATAGACTCCGGACACAGGTTGGTCCAAGCAAGGAAAACCTGTTCAGGTGGAGATTCCTAGATGAGTCTGCCCTTGAGTGTAAATATGGTGTTGTCCCACAAACGATGGGACACTTGATATCGTATCCTGCTTGTCCTATTTGGACATCACAGGAGCTGATGGATGCTGCTGAAATTGTCAGAGTCTTCGTCAAATTTGAATAGTCATCGACAAGCTAAGATGAAAATCATGATGAAGATGATGATACCCAGATCTCTTGCTATTTAAACAGTTCCATAACAAATTTTGTACCCACACTTTACCAGGTAAATTTTCATCTACCAAGTTCCACCCTAAATCGCTATAACACATCACCCAAACCATTTAAGTTTAATACGTTTAATCCGGCAGCTGATCTAGCTTTGTAATTAATACATATTAATCGAATGTCAGCCTGCACGCGTCAATGCTAATGAATTCATTAATAACGTTTGCGTTTATCGAAAATGGCTATGTGTGTGTAGAAATGGCTTTGGATCTTGTAAAGACGCTGTGGGTTTTCAAATGTAGTAATGGTAATATTATGAGTTAATCTGTCGTGTAAGGTGTCTGAGTAGGTGTGAAAATTCCCTAGAGCTATAACTTAAAGCCCTTAGGTACTACCTAGTTCACTGACAGTCGATTACTTAGGGGATAAGAGTTAAAAGTGGCAGACTGTCAGTGAATTCCGTAGTACCTTAGGCATTTTGGTGGTAGTAGCATGTCAAATTGCAAATTGACACAAAAAAAAACTGTTGATAAGAGCTACAAAATTGAAAATTACTTTATTAAAATTCAGTTTTCAGGATGGTCAAACGAATACATTGACCTTTGTGCTTTTTTACCGTCTTGTATGTTTCTTCCTTTGGCTTGGTATGGGCATGTGATGCGGAGGAACGAGGAAAATATCGTAAGGAAAGTTTTGAGTATGAATAAGTATAAGAGTAGCGAAAGACCAAAGAAACGATAGTTGGACTGTGTGAAGGATGAAATGGCAAGAAAGGAGGTGTCTACTGAGATGACGAGTAATAGAGAAGTATGGAAGAAGAAGACATGCTGCGCCGACCTCAAATAAATTGGGATAAGGGCAGGAGAATGATGATGATTATGAGGTGTGTATTCTCTGTTAAGTGTTCTGTTTGTGCATGAATAAATAAATAAGATTTAATACAGTGACACGTAACTCCACAAAAATAAAACAACAAAAATTAAAACGCAATCACAAGAACCGCAACCCAAAAAATATTCAGTCAAAACAAGTAAACAGAAAACAACAAAAAGAGCACAGATTATTGAATCGAGTCGCCCCTCTGCATCGACTGGCGGTCACGTATGTCGCACGGTGTACGTTAATGTGTCCTACGTGCGCGGCCTGCCTAATGTACGCTTATAAAACGTGTAGTCGCGTTGCAGTCGCGCGATTTTATTCTACTTCTGATTGTGTCGACGTGCGTACAAGGACACGTGTGCGGTGGGATTTTCGTTACGTTTTCATTTATTTCGGTAGTGTTGAATAGTCGTGTTAGTTTGTACAGGAAAATGGGTGGTTCTGTGAGGAAAATGTTAGATAACTATATTTTAGCAAATATGCTCATAGTTAAGGGGGAAGTGCCAGGGTAGCCCGCTAAACTCGTATTTTCTGACATAACATAACATCACGCCTGTAATCCCTGATGGGTTGGGTTAGGTGTACCTAATAGTACACCCACATTTCGCCATTTATGTTTAAGTCCCATGTAATAGGGGGCGGGTTAGCAAGCTGAAGTGGCAATGGGCAGGCCACATAGCGCGAAGATCGGACGGCCGATGGGGCAAACAGATACTGGAGTGGAGACCACGCATTGGAAAGCGCAGTGTGGGACGGCTACCTGCCAGATGGACCGACGACCTTGTTAAAACAGCAGGGAGTCGCTAGACGCAGGTGGCATTGGACCGGACACGTTGGAAATCGAGTGGGGAGGCCTATGTTCAGCAGTGGACAGCAACAGGCTAATATGGTGATGATGATGATGAATAAGGGGCGAGCCTATTGCCATCAACCGGGCACAAATCCAGACTCCGTGGCTGCTACTAAGAAATTCCTGATGGAAAAACCCAATAACAGTTTGCCCGACCTGGGAATCGAACCCAAGACCTCATGCTTTGCAGTCGCGCTCGCGACCACTAGACTTAGGTTTTTTTCAATTTGCAGGTTAGTGTCCGGCTATTTGTTGAATAAAATATGATTTTCGACGGTAACAAGTATGTATGCACAGAATTATAATCATTAAAATCATCAATACAATCCTCTAAGTTCTTTTAAACCCCATTGAATGACTATTTCATAAAAAAACGTCATGTCCTAGGTAGAGGTGGCCCAGTAGAAACGGCTGCGATTAATAACTTACGAGTGCCTGGTAAGTAGGTTCAAACCCGGTTTCTCTTCCTTATTTCATAACCGCTTTTCTCAAAAGATATGTACAGTCAACCTCACGATGTGGGTACCCCTCTTGAAAGCACGTTCATTCCCAACTGGGGTACCCAATTGATGTAGTCCACCGTACATGTGACAAATACGAAGAATTTTATAATATCCACGGGGCCCACGTGGTGTATGGTCTTGGACCGAACAGTAGTCACATTATATACTTTACGCATCATTAGTTGTGGGACAGTTTCATTATTAAATTATTTTTTTAACAATCGTTGCTCGTAGGCAGTAATCAAGTGTCACGTCATTTCTCTCTTTATTTTTAATCTTTGACCTGTACATTAAATTTTAGTTGTACAACAGACTTCAAACGGTATCTATGCCTCTCTCTACCATTTTGTTTATGTTAGGTATATTGATTTGTTTTCTTTGTAGACCGTGAGACTCACTGACCTTGTATTAAATACTTTACAATATTTTGTTGTTTGTAATTCGTTAAAGTTTGTCACTATATTATTGGGATTGGAGCAGGTTCTATACAACCATGAGAAATAGTGCGAATTTATGTACAGACGCCAGTAGATCAAGCAACTACAATCTGTCAAATTTCTTTAATAGAATTTCGACTTCATTGCCAAAGTATTAGGTTCAAGGTGTATTGGGAAAATCTGACAGTTTCGGGTAGCTTGACCTGCTGGCGTCTGTACATACATAATGTACAAATATCCACGTAAAGTAAATAGGGAGTTTTATAAATCACATTACTTGCACAATTTCATTTACCAGAAGATAATTTATTGGAACAGTTTTGTATTTTCTCTATACCTGCAAGACGGAAACATAGGTAAACGTCTTTTCTAAACGGAACGACTATAATAGACTAAAGTACTTGCGTACTACTATTAATTTTATAATACCTCTCACTAAACTAAAAGCAAATTGAGACACAACCCTTAAAAATAAAAATCTCGTATTTCCAACGACATGACAGCAGATGATTTATTATACGAACGATAAAGCCACCAACCGCCGCCATTTTGAATATTCGAGAATTTAAATATTGCTCCTTGGAGCCAGATTGACAGTAATATTTTTCCTCTTTAGTGCGCAACGTCACTATTACATGGAGAATATTGTGTGACCTTGATTTAGATGGTTTCAAATATTTGCCATTGATCTTGGAAGCTTTTATGGTTTTTCTTGACGGGTTCACCGTGTATAGAGTGAAAAAGACGCCGACGCACATACGGGTACTATGTATTCAGTACACCATTCTAAACCCCCCCACATAAAAATACTCCCTCAGGATGTCGATGATGAACATTCTCAAGGAAGTAATTCGTCATAGCAAGCTTTCGGAGTTCTGTACATCGCGACGATGAATATTCTCAATCAATTAATTTTTCATAGCGTACTTTCTGACTAACGTAAGTCGTACTTTCAAATTTTATGTATAGGTATGATACATCGGTATTTTTAACTCCAAAGTTCAGTAACACAGCTATCCTGTAATATATGCAAATAGAAAAAAATGGTTGTCTGTAAAGTCGGTTTACGGATGATAGTTTTACGTGATAACGTCATAAGAAAACATTGATGAAAAATTAAATACTTTTATGAATTGAGTTGAATTATTATCACTGAATTTTGTATAATTCATAGATGCGCCACAAGCCGAACGCTTAGGCCGATCGTACCTCTCTATCGCTTCTTCCGCGCTCTCACTTGCACGCTCGGCTCAGGCGGAACGTGACACTTTTTCGTGCGTGCAGCCAGCGTTCATCGATTTATAAGACGTTATCACGTCAAAAGCTTCAAGGATCCAAGGTCAAAGCTAACTAGGCAAGCGTGGCTTAACCTTAAAAATCGACACGTGCGGCTGTTATTATTTATACAAGAACCCCACAAAGACTCGAAGGTAAGTACTCTCTACCAAAACCAAAGTATTTTCTCCTCTTTAGCAATTGACCAAAAGAAAAGTTGTAATAAAACCCAGAGTAGCTAAGCAGCAATTGCTTTCAAAGCGCTTCGTTTTCCCACAACAACTTTCAACAGAATTGAACCTTTTCGGTAGTACGTCAAACCAATACATTTTTGACTATATTCCATCACCGCTGATAAAATGTCACTTTACCACAGTATGACTTGAAGGGTGTAGTTCAAAGTGGCGCTGTTTGTAAAAAAAATCATCGATATATCAACGTAAGTTGAACCAAAATGGTGGTCGTCCGCGCAGTTAAAATAATGGATTGAGACCGGAAAATGTGTTAATGCGCATTCAAGGTCAGCTTACGTGCCGCAAGCTTGTAACTCACACATTTTCGGGTCTCAATTGGTCTCAATCCATAATTGTACTTGCGCGGACGACCGCCATTTTGGTTCAACTTACGTGCCGCGATCTGCCGTTATTTTAGTTCTGTGTTTTCCTGCCTGATTTTTGTCTGTGTAGGCCCTCCATTTTTTACTTATAATACTCAAACTGAGAGTGCTACGTAACAGTAGTGTCCATACAATCGGTTAAATGCGAAAAAATACCTAAATTAAGTGCACTGTAAAAATAAAATTCGGGCTAAAAATAACCCATATCACTTTTTGAAGTTTACAATGAAACAAATACAACCGAGTTCGCTGACGGTCGACCTCTTTTCGACTTTATTACTAAGGCCATAAGGGTGGCCAAATATGGCAAACCATCAGTTACTGTAAAGTGACCCTTTATTAACAGGTAACTTGTGAAAAACCAAAGCTTTTCTTTAAAACTTTTTACTATAACCTACAATATTCCATAACACACACATGCCATTGAAACCGATCATATTAAAGTCCCTTTTCGTACATAAATAATGTTTGAAAGGAATTGATAGCAATGATTGATTGACGTGGAGTCCCCTTGCATCTTAGAGAGTAGTTGAGGGAGCTAAGCATACGGGTACATGACAATATGAGGCTGAGTTTGAAGTTAAAGATAAAAATATTTTGAGAGAATTATCGAAAAAATGAATGTCATAAAAGAATTACAGTTTTTCAAATATTTTGAGTGTAATTTTTGTGTTGAGCCAAAGTGGAGTTTTTACAGTTAAACGAGTCCATTAAAAATAATACTGTAGCTTAAAACAAACGGAAAAAAATAGCCTGAATATAGAGCAAACGTTCAAAGTAATTACACCTCTTTGTAATCGACCAAGAAAAGTACACGAGCCACAGTCATCCATAACCTGACAGAAAATTTATAACAGGATATTATAACGGTCTAATCTTCTTTTAAGTAATCTGCCCATTAAATCGGACACATAGAATTGAATTTCGATTGAAAAACGAATGGAAGTTCAGTCGTTTTGGACGGTAAGCTTTCCAGCCAAGTGTCAAACGCTCACTATTATGACGCGATAGAGAAATATCGGCAAGTTAGACACGCTCCATCGGCTCTTTTTAACTTCAGATGCCTACAAAATTCGTTCAGTTCATTATTTGCTTTGGGTTTGACTTAGTGAGCTTTTTACCGTCGACATAACGGCATTTTGGGGTTTCGTTTTAAATAGCCTGCTTTATGCGGTGATACGGGTTTCGCTTTTATTCATTCTGTTTTGGTGGTCGTGTCGTTTGGAAAAGGGTTCCTGGTACATGGTCTTTTTGGTCCATTTGTACCGTATATAATGAATATAATATGATTTCAATGTATAAACATATCTTTGGAAGGGTTAAGACTACTTGGTACATCTAAATAGTTTTAACCCTTACAAAGATGTGTTTATAATACGTTGTTACTCATTTTCCTGTTCCTTGCTTAGATTGGTCAACAAAGTTTTGCAAATAAAAGACAAGAAAAACACGCTTTCTTTTTTTGTCTGGTTACAAATTACCCAATGTCATAGACATGCCATCTATTTTTAGTGTTGTCTAAAATAAAATTGTATGAAAAACCAATCGAAGTTAATTCAAAACTTTGTTAATTATTTGAAAACAAAAAGAGGAAAAGACAAATGAAACGAAGTAAAAATAGTAGACAGACACAAAAAAGGAAAAAAAAAATTCAAAAGTGATTTTTTTTTTTTCCTTTTTTGTGTCTGTCTACTATTTTTACTTACAAAACATTATAATTAAGTGAGAGAATTTAAAATTATATCGGAACTTAAAAAAATAAACGATGATTACTAATTTGAATGCTCATCGACACTTGAATGTTATTTTTGGTTATTTGTCATTGGTCTAGTGGTCGCAAACAAGATTGCTGAGCATGAGGTCCTGGGTTTGATTCCTGAGTCAAACAAAGAGTTATTGGGTTTTTCCATCAGGAATTTCTCAATAGCAGCCACGGAGTCTGGATTTGCGCCCGGTTGATGGCATAGGCTCGCCCCCTATTGCACAGTGAAATGTGGGTGTCCTATATATTATGTACACCTCTGCTTAACCCTTCGGGGATTACAGGCGTGATGTTATGTTATGTTTATGTTGTTCAGAAAATAATTTGTTTTAACAACAAACACAAGCATTCAAACAATTATACAAAATGTTTCGAAAGCCGACTTCAAAGTCAAGGCCACGTCTCTAGGGAGAACAAAATATTCAACACTAATCATTCAGTTATAAATTCCTTGTTTCCCTTGCTTCAAATTGAATTAAGATTTGTCACAGCAAAATCTGGGGGCTTCAAGGATTCGCAGTTCTTAACCGGCATTCTGTTGACTAGCACTGATATTTATTAGGTTTACGAAAAACGAGGGGTTGGTAGAATAAATTCGGCGCGACAGGGGTGGACTGTCAACAGGGGTACACTGTACCATTCATTGTCCCCTTTGATGACGTTAGTTCATGTCCGATGCACAAAGTCACCGCTCAGTGATGCATTGTCACTTTTAGAGGAGCAAACAAGTCATGTTGTTCTCTCCTATCCCCAGTCTCTCTATATTTTTGTTCATTATTCTCATGATTGTTACTCAGAATTTTGTGAGATTTTGTTTTTATTTGATTTTCGATTTCAACTTTTACATTCGTTCGGTTTGAGTACTCCGTGTTTTATTTTTGTTTCGGATTATTTTATTTTATAAACAAGATTAGTTAGCTTTAAGTATTTGAGTTTAGGCCAGTGACTTTCCAGAACTTTTCATGCGCGATCGCAAAATATTTTCTTAAGTTACTTATTCATATTTGCTGATACAAGCTCTTTATTTTACTTGATTCTTCGAATAATGTTTGATTTTCGTGAAAAGTTTCACGGTTACGAATGTAACTGCAGAGCGAGGTTATGGGTCTTGAAATTCTTTACCAATTCTGTTTTCATGACTGATTTTTCGTTCCTTGAGGTGACGGATCGGGAGCGGACGCTCCGGAGGCTAAATAATAACAGTAGCTCGTGTCGATCTTTAGGTTAAGCCGTGTTTACCTATGTTGGTCTGTGGATGGGTGACCACCCATTACATACCGAGTTTCCTCCTTGCCTCGGAAAGCACGTTAAGCTGTTGGTCCTGGCTGTCATTTATAGATCTTTGACAGTCGTTACGTAGTCAGTGGCCCAAAAAGTCTGACAACCAGTCTTACCAAGGGGTATTACCCAGCAATAACTGGGTTGTGAAGATCAGATAGGCAGTCGCTTCATGTAAAATACTGGTATTCAGCTGCATCCGGTTTGATTGGAAGCCGACCCCAACATAGAAAAGGGCTAGGCAGATGATGAGGTGACGGATCGAGTTCCTTAAGTCTACACAAATCCCTGCTTATAACATCCCTTTGAGCAAATCTTACTTATTCTTCTGAGTACAAAGTAATTGTTCTACTGAGACAGCTTCAGACTCACATCCTTCCTGTTACATCCTCCTTACCCTATTGTCACTCGAATTCTACAAAACAAAGTTACATCAAAACTTGTAAAGCGAATCTTAATATTTAAAAATGGAACAAAAGAAATTTTCATATATTAAATCCGGTCGTGTGTGTTGAGAACAATAGGCAACTCGGCAACTCGAAGCCAGAGATAAATCATCTGCCGTCGCCATGGGAACGACAATTGGGGGACCAAATTAGAAATAAATTCCTTTCGATATGCCAAGGGCTGTTCTTAACCGTGTTATTGGTGTATTTGAACTCGAATGTAGAGCGTCAGGTGTGAAAAATGATTTTGGTTTACGCCTGATCGGTTTGTTTGCTCATTTCGTGCGTGGGGTGAACCGACAGCCCCTATATCCCCATCTCGTGTTGTTGGCTCTTATGCTGATAAGCGAATTATGGAAAACATTGTGTTTGTTTGCTGTTTGTCTTCTCTGAATTGGGTCAAATGGAAGAAATGTATCAATTATGAGATTTTAGGAGCAAGAACAGCATTTTATAAGTCTGGTATTTGGAAATCAGCTCAGGGTCAAAGTTCCAACTTTTTCACAAGTTTTTTTTGAATTACATGTTTTTAAGATTTTTACTTTAAACACCTCCACGACCGCGACCCCCTTACTATTCAATCCATTCATCGGCACAATTTTTTGAGCGCGTAACATTCAGTCCTATCGTAAAACGTGATTATTCAGCCCAAAAAAAAAGTTGTTTCCCAGCAATAATTTTTGAGTAGTTACTTAGTTTGATGTACATATTTCTTGGTTGACGGCTTCGTGAAGAGTCTGTTTACATATACAGGATATACCTATGTACAACTTAAAATCCAAAAGCACCGCAAACCGAAATCAATCAACTTACTAGGAGTATTTACAAAAACAGAAAATACCGTCTAAATGAAACTGGAAAAAGAAACACGTAAGGAATCCACAATTTTTGGCGCAAAAGTGGAAAAAGGCTCCGAGCTTGATGGATTGCCTCTTCCTTATTAGTGTGCGCTTAGACACCTAGCAAACGTTTCGGTTTCGAGATGTTTCCAAAGAGGATTTCTAAATCTTTTCGCATGGATTTTTGCTTTTTACTTTATTTTTCGCGAAGTTGTTATTAACGAAAGAAAAAAAGTTTAACGTTATTTTGGGAATGTAGGGTTTTTAAGCGAAGCTATAGCATATTGTGATCTTGATTTGTATCAGTCTTTTAAAGTACCCAAGCAAGTGACTTAATTTAGAACATAAATTTAATACAATAACTACTGGTCTTTGCCTTGTCCTGGTGGCCTACCATTATGTCTTAAAGCAGGAGTAGTTCCAGTGTGAGAAAGAGATGGTACTAGACGACCTGTATAGCTCTGTCTCTATCCCACACTGGATTACTTCTGCTTTAAGACGTCATAGTAACCCCCCTGTTGTGTCGTTGAATCGTACTTGACAGGTTGCCTAGGTATATAGATAAAGGGTCAAATCAATGAGCCACTTTACCAATTTCCGAAAAACGAAATGAAGTGATGAAATGAAATTTCGGGTGCAAATGAAAAAGTGATTAATCACACAATATCGACAGCCACCATAAACAAGTAAGGAGAATTTTAAAAGTATGTAAGCTTCACGTAAAGGAAGCAACATTCTGTAAGGATAAAACAAACAAGAATTCCTTATCCCGTCAGTGCTGGTTATAAATGATGGCTGGCAACCCTTCGAGGGTGTTAAAGCTTCTCAAACCCTTGTTTTGGCAGCTTTTCTGGTTTTTCCCTTAACGAAAGCGTACTTCGGGTACCTAATACGCGGTTACTTGAAACTTGCGTAATTTATAAGTGTGGCAACATTGTGTAATCCAATTAATTGTTATGAGGCAAGTTCGCTTTGTCGGATGTTCTCAGAAATCGACGATATTACTGGTATGAAACTAAGTTTATAGTTAGTGCTTATTCCAGTTGTTACTAGGTCACCTAGTGGCATGGGACAGATATTTTATGAAGGTTATGAGGTTGGATCACAGCGTAGGATGTCGTAGATGAAGAAGTGAGGTGAAACTTGGAGCCATAATATTGAAGCTGTAATATTGTCCAAGAAAAATCATCGAGATACATGTTCGAAATATTTCGAAAAATGCATCCCAAAATATCAAATAAAAAATGTTGAACAGGTGAGTGGAAAAATAATGGTAAAAGTCGTGCGGTCGTGCGATTGCCCGCGGCGATGTCGCACTCATAATATTGCTGTGACATGCGATACAATACGCGACGCCTTGTCGCACGACGTCGCGCCCACGGGCAAAACAGCGCTGCATCGCTTTTTTGCGTGAACCAAATTTGGATTAGCGCGTATCGACAAAGCGATACTTTTTTTGTTTCGCTGCATTTTGTTTTGACAGCTTTTTATGGTACAGCAGTTCTTGTATAGATTGTGTTTGTTTTAAAACTATTTCGAATTGTAAAACTTTGGGAATTAATGTTTTTAATGGTGCTGATAATGACAAATATCTGTTTAAGCATGGTATCTAAGTATAACCTTACACATGTTTGAGTACTTTACTAAGCATTTATAAAAGAAAATATTCAGGTTCTGACACCGTTCGCCGACCATAGTGACCGCTTGGCAAGTCTTTAATGGATTTTCGAATTTAGAATAGATGGTGACACCGAGGCCAACCCAGTAAAATGTATTAAGATGATCTGGTCATGCATCCATCGCAGAGAAAAGAGTACCCAACCAGCAGAGAGGCATACAATGCCCAGAAAAAACGACTCTGTTATGTAGAGAACACACATTAATCCCGAACAATCCTACATCTACAAGGAAAACTGTCCCCAAATACAAGACAAACACAATAACGTGCCAAAAAAAAACACAAAAACATGACGTCATCGATCAGCCTAGAAACAAACGCGATCCCATTATTCATAATTTGTCGCGCGTTCTCACCGGTGTATGGCGGAACCCTAAAACTATAAATTGCAGCGAGCGTACGATCAATCACCTGGTTCCGTACAGTTAGTAAATTAAGTCCAGTTTTGAATTAGCGACCGCCTGGGCGCTGACTTAGTTATGGTATTACGTAATTATACCGAGCTAATGAGATTTAACGTGGATGTTCAACACGTTCACTTATTAAAGTTTTTTTTTTTGTTAAAGTGCAGTTTTAAAATACTGGTGTTTAATTTTCAACATTATTTAAGCATTATTTTAGTGATATGCTAGTCTGCTTTTAATTAAGACTACCAACACGTTTACTTTGTAAATCCTACTTCCAAAATTTTGGTTGCAACAGAGTGACCGATCACCGGTCACCGTACCTTCCCCAGGGTCGACTTTTGCGATTACGTCAAGAGGATTTGCTATAGCGTCAGGGCAGTATTTTCCTCTGAACTAATTAAAATAAGCTGATATTATAACCAATGGTTAGCTAACTGTAGGGTGCACGCTAATATCCCTATTGGTTGCACGAAAGGTTGGTAATGAAGATTTAAAGGTTTATGATCAAGTATCATCAGTAGCTCGTTATAGTACAGCAAACCTGAGCTGGTTTAGCGTAATAAGAAGTTTTAATGAGAGGTCTGATGTTCTGGTCTTTTTTTTTCGGATGGTATAGCATCAAATGACTTCTCCCGCTCTGGGCAGAGCGGAAGGGAGTTTCAGACTTGTACTGACTAAAACCCATCCATGTTCCTTCCTTGCCCTTTGTGTTCCAGGGCCGCGGTATCTCTTTCGAACAGTCCTGAAGCCCTGGTGATGTTCTGGTCTGACGTGTAGCTTACTTTTTATGGAGATCCCAGAGGTTTTATTGAGCTTTGAATCGTTAATGAGTACAGCAAGAACTATATTCAAAGTAATTTAAATAAGGTTGCTATAAACACCTCTATAAAATATACAGATTCCCCGTTCCTTGAAACTTGTGTTACAAATTCAGTTCGGTTTTCCTCCGTTCAGTAAAACCGGTGGAAAAATTCTCCATAGTAATTTTCTGAGAATCGAACCCAAAGTATCTTCGAGAGCTGAGCAATTGAGAGGTCAAGCATAGTTGAGCCGATTAATTTATTGATTCAGATACAGCTTAGTTTACTAGTTTATTATTCCAATAGATCTGACTTCAAAGAAAACCAGTTGAAAGACAAATAAGAGCTATTGAAATATTCGTTCTCGTCAAGAGCATGAGTATTAGTTTAATATGTTACTATTAATTCCTATTAATACCTATTGCTAAAATATGTACGTTTAATAATCCGGGCGGTTAGTGGAATTAAAACTAACAAGAACTAATTGGTGCTACTTTAAAAAAAAACGCTATCACATAACAAAACATCACGGCAAACATCACTGATGGGAAAACCCAATAACACTTTGCTCGACCCGGGAATCGAACCCAGGACGTCACGGTCAGCAGTCACGCTTGCGACCACGAGACTTACGATTCAGTCACCAATATCACTCTTCCCCTAATTCCTGAGTTGCTTTTGCCCCCATACGAAAGATTGTGTGCTTTTTTTTTTCAATCCACAAAAAAATTTCAGTCAACTTTAAATCTACCGATAATCCAGTATACTACCCGTTTCAGAAAGAAGGTTCTTACCCAGAAAGTAGGAACCGGTATTAAAAATGACGGGCAATCAAAATTAGACCTTAAAAACCTGGGTCAACATCCATCACGAAAGATCACAAAGCTCGTACGTACCTGTAAGTAAAAAGACAAGCGTTAGCAACATAACAAATGCACTGGCCTACGTGAGAAAGATCCCAATAAACAGGAACGGTATACACACAAAAAGAAACCATAAATTACGTTAAAACGCCAGCAAAAACCAAGGAGTGTTGCTTAGAGGTGAGTGTTCAATGTGCGTATGTTTGTAGGCAATACGCGTATTGGCGTCTACATTACCCTTGTTATTGGTATTTTCTACTTCATTTACTTTGTTTTAAGCCTTTTTTTTTACGGATGGGAAATCATCAAATGACTTATCCCGCTCTGGGCAGGGCGGAAGGGAGTGTCAGACTTGTACTGACTAAAACCCATCCATGTTCCTTCCTTGCCCTTTGTATTCCAGGGCCGCGGTATCTCTTTCAAACAGCCCGCAGCCCCTTTGTTTTAAGCCTTATATTGGAAAACTCTTCATCGATAAAAATCACTAAATCATCATCCAGATCATTCTCTTGCATTTGTCAAAATCATCAGCTGTTTCTTATATAGTGCAATGCCAACACGGTCAAAAGGTATGAAACAGCTATTTTTTTTAATAACCGACGAAAATTTTCGACCTGGGTCTATAATTAACTGAATTCATGGTAATGAGTTGCACGTCGATGTCCCTTTTACCTGGTGTAACAGACAGTTGCTAAAATTTAAACTGTCTCTCACTTTCTACAATCATATACGTTCGAAATTTTACTCTGTTCTGTCGTATTTGGTAACAAACAAATACCTACTAACAACCGCGTAGTGGACACTGAACAGTGTTCCTGCACTTATTAATTGTTGGTCATTTAGGTAGGTGCACTTCATTTGGAACAGAGCCCTTTTTTATGATTTCATGAACTACTTGCATGTTGTGTCTACATATTTTATTCTCTTTACCTGGGAAGAGATAGTAGATATACATAACATAACATCACACATTTAATACCCGATGTGTACCCATAGTTTTATCCAGATTTCGGCAGTCATATTTAAATCCCATGAAACAGGGATGCCTATTGCCATCAATCGGGCACAGATCTATAGTCCGGGTTTTGCTGAGAAATTCCCTCGTTGGAGATCAGTTAAATGTTTGTACCTTCTTTAATTATTAGGAACTGTATATTATTCAATGCCACTGATAAGAATACTCTGACCCACGTTTCAGAAAATGCATAAAGACGAATCTCAGGAAAGATTGTTCTAGCATCCAAAGAGTTTGATACTGGTACAATTCATAACCAAACAATTACCAATAAAATAGACCAACAATATCAAAAACAATTTTAAAATAAAAACAGATATAAGAATCCATCACAGCATTGAATCTAACGGAGCAGTAGAAGCAGTAGTAAGTGCGCAATCAAAAGGCAATGTTTGCGCATGAGGCGTCCTCACGACCAATTAGCGTCGACATCGCGCCACATAAATTGTATCAAACAGCTCGGTTCCTAGCCTTGCTACTCCTGGATGTACAACTGAACTAGATGATAGTATCGTGGCGAAGAATGCAGTGCCTTGAGGTTTTGCTAGTTAAAATTCAACAAATTTTCAGTTGCTGCTACTCAGAATATAATTAGTTCATGACATGACACGAATGTGACACCCACACTGGATCCACGTGATGGATTGTGGCCCACTGGTTCTACATATTGCAGAGAGGAAGCCTATGTCCCAGCAGAAGAACTGTTACATGTTGATTATGCTAATCAACGAAGATCTTGCATCTGTCTGTAATTATGATTCATCATCTGCCTAGCCTTTTCCCAGCTATGTTGGGGACTGCTTCCAGTCTAACCAGATGCAGCTGAATACCTGTACTTTAGCTATCTGACCTCCACAACCCTAATAGTACTAGGTAATACGACACCCCTTGGCAAGACTGGACTTGGTAAGACTGTCAGACTTTCAGGCCACTGACTGTCTGTAACTATGATTACTCCTATAAATTAGTCGATTTCGTTTTGCCAATAGAATGAACTTATTCATCATCATCATCATTTCAGCCGAAAGACGTCCACTGCTGGACATAGGCCTCCCCCAAGTGTCGCCACATTGACCGGTCCCGTGCGACTCGCATCCAGCGGATCCCCGCAACCTTCACCAGGTCATCGGTCCACCTAGTGGGAGGACTTCCAACGCAACGTCTTCCGGTTCGCGGTCGCCACTCCAGAACTCATTAGTAATTCATTTTGTCATACCAAAAGCAAGCAACGGTGACTTGGTTTCAGTCGTCACTTCTCGATAGAATTATTGTCATTCTTTGCTAACTGTCATGAATTTTTTTAGTGAATCATTAAACAATCGTAGTACGCCTGACTTGATCAAAATCTTCAACAGTATCGTCTTCTAAAGAAACCTTATCACAAAGCTCTTCCATCAAGTTTTTACATCTACAGTTAGTACTTGTGTCCCTGCCCCGTCTCAGGCAAGAGTTCATTATCACAAATACACCGAAGAGCCTTTCCGTTTTTATTGTTCAGTTGTTCGGTGGCAATGTTCCACCACAATGTACTACGCTATTACACTTGAAACTATGTTAAGTGTTGTTCCACAGGATATTTGAAAGATATGATTGTTGTAGTTAACGTTGAAAGGGTTGAAAGAGGCTTAATTTTTATTGTGATGTGCGGTATCTTTATTACTTTAGGTTTCTTGTAGGGGATGTATATCTATATCTTTGGAACATAACATCACGCGTATAATCCCCGAAGGGCCTAGCAGAGACCTTAGAGAGGAGCTTTTTGGCCTCGTACAGAACGAATTTCGTGTTTTTTTTTTTATTTGAATGTAATTTTACTTAACCATTTTCTTTTTGTGTATTTGTCCTGTGCGAGCTCATAAATAATTTTTCTTTCTTTCTTTCAGAGGTGTACCCATTAGTAAACCCACATTTCACCAGTTATATTTAATTTAAGTCCCATGTAATAGGGGGCAACCCTATTGCCATCAACAGGGCACAGATCACTCCGTGGCTCCTGCCGAGAAATTCCGAATGGAAAACCCAATAACACTACCGCGATCACTAGAACAACGAGGCAGTCATAGATGCAGGATATCTTTGGAACTTTGTCTAATTATTATTTTTCACTAAATGGTTAAGGTAATGATAACACTATATGGATCCACTGTCTGAATTAAAGAATTTGAATTGATTAATTACCAGTTAACACAACACTGGAGTGGCTATTGCGAATTCCAAGGCATTTCGCGGTATACGTCATAACCGCTTGCGACAAAAACACAAAGTCGCAAATCTAACATAACATCGCGCCTATAATCCCCGCAGGGTTAGGCAGAAGTGTACCTTATAGTACACCCACATTTCGCCAGTTATGTTTATGTCCCATGTAATAGGGGGCGAGCCTATTGCCATCAACCGGGCACGAATCTAGACTCCGTGGCTGCTACTGAGAAATTCCTAATGGAAAAACCCAATAGCACTTTGCCCGACCTGGGAATCGAATCCAGGACCTCGTGCTCAGCAGTTGCGCTTGCGGTCACTCGACCAACGAGGCAGTCTAAAAAACAAATCTAAAAAAATCTAAAGACATTGTTCTTAAAATTACCTATTACATTACCTACGACTAAGCTTTGGGGTTACCCTATGAGGTAAACTAAACCGACTACACCATACCAGTCATGAAAAAATTGGGGTCGCGATCAATAGAACCCTATTGATTGCATCCCCCAAATAGATTCGTGTATTAATATTACTAATACGCAAGGGCGTATTGCTAATTTCTTTGAGCCGTCCCCTCTTACCATTGTATCTATAGGATATGTCTTATTACATCAATCTACGAAAATGGTTATTTGATATAGGAATTGGAGCCAACGTACACTAGGATCGTTCGGTTTTATTAACATTTTTGTGCTATTGAGGAGGTTTCCTCTTTGCATTGTTGCCAAAGTTGTCTTTGGTAGAAAGGAAAACATCGTTGTCCGTGTTATTTATGTCATCATTTACTGTATAATCCAGGCGTATCCAATTCCGATGCGTAAGCAAAAAAAAAAATATTTTCCTATCTTTAATATCCAAAATATTATACAGAACTGTTTTGTTATTTTTAACCTATTTCAAAACCACTGCAAAAGAACCTATTTTGAAGTCATCGACTTAAATAACACAATTAAAAACCGATCACAAACTAAACTTCGAAACATTAGGGTCCCGCATCAATCACGGAATTCTAAATTTACTCCAAATCGTAATCCAACTGCCGAACTATAGAACCAGAGGTCCGTACAGAACATTAGTAATCTAATTAAATAGGCGAAGGATTAATGGAGTGACAATAATCTTACGTCACGTTTGGGGTAAGGGATTATCCCAAATTTAATCAGCGGTAGATACCGCAACCCTTATGATGGCGACTCGTTATATTCTGATTGGTGCAACGAGGGTTACTGGGAAATTAAAGAGGTTCACAAATTCGATTACTGTTTTTTAGAGTTCCGTACAAATAAACAATAAATAAATCATTTATTTACAAAAGTTAAAGTACATTGATTGCACTGTATACAGATTAAAGTTTTTAGTTTAGCATAGATAAATAATAAGTAAGTACAATAGTTTCAACCCTGTCCCCTAAACTAGGCTAGGCCTGTATCTTACGGGGCAGCGTCCGGCTATAGGGTATGCATGTACAAAAATGGTAAACGGAACCTTTGTGGTGCCACTTAGTCTGTGTAAGCAACTGTGACTGCTGTTCCCAAAATACAGTTGCTATCAACTTGAAATTGAAAAGCGAAAAGTGTGAGGTTTAAAAAAAAAACATGTTTTTAGCGGCATAATTTTTAAGACTTTATGTAGCTAATGTCCCAAAACATTAAAAATTTACTTTGAAAGTGCAATAATATTTTTTTCTTCAATAGCTTTCTTTCAGAACCCTCAACGCAAAAACCCGATTCACCATGCCGGTTTTTTTTTTATCTGATGTTGCTATAGTGATACGTCAGTGGCTTACGTTACATAAAGCTAAATTAATACAAAAATTACATAGGCCCATCTAGTCAATCCCTTTGGGTATTGTAATGGGTGATTTACGGATTACGTAATTATTATTATTTTGGTACAAACAGTAGTCCACCTGAGTTGTTCTATTGTGTTGCATAATTATGATAATCGTACGTAACCACCTGCTCGAATTAAGATGGCACGACTTAATTTACAATAATATAATAATAATAATAATCGTGGCAAAAGAGGAGCTCGTGGCAAAATAATAACAGCCGCTCGGGTCGATCTTTAGGTTAAGCCGTGCTTGCCTAGGTTGGTCTTTAAATCGGTGACCACCCATTACATACCGAGTTTCCTCCGTGCCTCGTAGAGCACGTTAAGCCGTTGGTCCCGGCTGTC
Organism: Lycophotia porphyrea; assembly: GCA_950005105.1. Taxonomy (NCBI): domain Eukaryota; kingdom Metazoa; phylum Arthropoda; class Insecta; order Lepidoptera; family Noctuidae; genus Lycophotia; species Lycophotia porphyrea. The sequence continues at coordinate 4,533,651 of OX465392.1, forward strand.
ATTTGTACATCTTTGGCAGTCGTTACAGGTAGTCAGTGGCTCAAAAAGTCTGATAACCAGTCTTACCTAGAGGTATCATATTACCCAATATTAACTGGGTTGTGGAGGTCAGATAGGCAGTCGCTCCATGTAAAATACTGGTATTCAGCTGCATCCGGTTAGACTGGAAGCCGACCCCAACATAGTTGGGAAAAGGCTAGGCAGAACTTAATTTAGAATAATTGGCATATGAACAAACCTACTGCAACTGGAATTATAAAAGACAGGAAATTTGACTAGCATTTTATAGTTATCTGATGGTATTCAACTACTTACATCTAGTTGGATTAGAAGCCGATCCCAACATAGTCGGGAAATGGCTAGGCAGATAAAAACGACTTAGATACGTAGGAACACTACAAACTACTTCATGAAAACGATACAAATCAAAGTTGTCAAGTGCAAGAACAACGCACCTTTCATAAATTAGTCTTCCTGTATAGCAATCAAACTTGATAGCATCTACTCTCATTATTTTTTCTTGAAAACATTATAATACGTTCCTTATAATTATTACTTGAACATACGAACGTAGAAAAGAAGCCTTTTGTGTAATTAATGAGTAATATTATTCCATACAATATTTTTTTCAAATCAGCATCGACAATCAGTTTTGGTAAACATAAACGATTCGTTCAAAACTCAACTTTCACGCAAAATTCCAAAGTAGAATTTTGGTTGAATAATTTTTTGCTTACAAAATATTCGTTACATGCACACAGCAGTCATTAAAATTGTAACATAATAATAAAGGGGGTCGTTTTTATAATAGACCTTGTATTGGGGTCCCATTGTACCCCATGCGGGGTTCGGGCAATTTACAATACGTAACCTTGTAGCAACGTGTATCGGACATAAATAGTAACATTTCGATGACAAATAATAGTGATTTAGAGGACCATACAATAGGACTGAGTTTAAATGTAAAATTAGCTGCAAATGTCGGGTTAAATGTGCGGATCATTAAAACTTGCGTAAACGCAAGCCGGCTGGTAAAAATGTTGGTAAGTAGTTGCAGTTTGTACGTCTATTCAATATTTGTAATGATATCCTTGACCAGTTAGCCTAACTAGCGATTTTGAATATAAGATTCTGAGGCTCAAGACTGAGACTCTTGGAATACATAATAAGAATTAACATAACATCACGCCTGTAATCCCTGAAGGGTTAAGCAGAGGTGTACCTAATAGTATACTCAATTTCACCAGTCATGTTTTAACTCCCATGCAATAGAGGGCAAGCCTATTGCCATCAACCGGGCACAAATCCAGGCTCCGAAGCTACTAGCTCGAAATTCTTGATGGGAAAAACCCAATAACCGAATTGACGAATGTAAAATATCTAGACAGCAAGAATTATTCAAAATTGGACAAATACACACACACACACACATAATAAAGGTACAGAGGCGGACTTAATGCCAAAGTCATTCTCTACCAGCAAACCTTGGTGCAGAGACAAACTGTGGTAGGTATAATGGAGAAAATTGTTTACAAATAATATATTTTTATGCCATAATCGCCATTGATATGTTAATTCTATGGCCAAACATGGTATGTGCATGCATGGTATATAAGATATTCTTGCAATCACACTAGGCTTACATAAAATTGGCATCAATAAAAACAAATGAAGCTACAAGGAAATGAACGAAAATAATATCTCATTTGAAGACGGCTACTACCGCATCCCTATTTTATTCTGAGTGGTCCAAGTAGTGACGTCATATAAAAATTGATTCCTCACGCCCAGGGTGTTTAAAAAAACTATTTATTTTTACAAGGCTCTTTTGTTACTCTTGATGCTAATGAGATTAAAAAATGCCTCATGTGAAAAAGCCGTATAAAAATAAAGATTAGAATTTATTTAAAGCGGCTCCCATACAATTTTCAAGAATCTAATACTCGAAAACTATCAAGAATCGCGGAATATACATCCTCTATTTTCCGATACACCAAAAAAAAATAGATTCCTCATAATTTTTTTTAAGACGTCACTATTTTGACCACCCTGTATAAGAACTCATCTGACACTCGATATCGAAACCCATACCATACTACCATATCAGCCGAAACCCAGCTGCAATCAGCAAGATATTATGAAGATTTACGTAATACGTATGTAAATACTAATTGCATCAGTTGAAGTATCAACAGCTGCTCAGAGTAGATAATCTTATTAGTAGTAAATGATCCGAATCCATAATAAACAAGGTGAAATGAATTCTATTCAGTTTCCGATGTTTTTGCTGATGTAATTAAGATTACATTTGATGATTAATCACTACTTATTATAAAACAAAGTCCTCCGCCGCGTCTGTCTGTCTATCTGTTCGTGAAAAAGTCAAAAACGACTACACCGATTTTCATGGTGTTTTCACCAATAGATAGAGTGGAGTCTTGAGAAACGTTTTAGTATATAATTTGTCAATTTTTTTGTATATAGTGGTTGAATTTCATGATAACTTTTAATCGCGATAACCGACATCCACGCGGGCGAAACCGTGGGCATCAGCTAGTTTAAAAAAAAGGCCAATTATGGTAACAAAAAATGATAGTAGGATTCTACTTTCAAGAAGGAAGACATTTTCCGACTTGGTTGACGAATATCATCTTAACTCAATCTTATTTATATTTATGCTATATAGCCTATGACCACCCGGAATGAAGTACCTTTCAAAGGGTGAAAAAAGAAATTAAAATAGGTACCGTAGTTCCGGAGATTACTTTACCTTACCGCAACACAAACTCACAAAAATTGCCCTTTTTTTTTACGGATGGGAAATCATCAAATGACTACTCCCGCTCTGGGCAGAGCGGAAGGGAGTGTCAGACTTGTACTGACTAAAACCCATCCATGTTCCTCCCTTGCCCTTTGTGTTCCAGGGCCGCGGTATCTCTTTCGAACAGCCCGCAGCCCTGGCAGGCATCGGCCCTTGCGGGTCCCTCCCTATTTGCTGACATCTCTTTGAGGCGCGCGTGGAACACGAACGCGCCGTCAACACGGCACAAAAATTGCCCTCTCTTTATAATCTAAATGTATAAAAATGTTTGTCGCACTCCTCAGGGTCAGCTAGTAATAGTATAGATTACTAGAGTAGATATTCTTTATTGCACACCAAAATTTTATTAATTGTTTTATTTTTTAGTTATAATAGAAATATGAGATTGCGATTGGAACAGTCTTTATTAGACTTATGTATATGAATGAATGAAATTGAATAAATCTTATGTAAATTTTCTTAAAGATTTACGATACAATTGTGTGAAGAATATAATGTAAGGAACGTAATGACAAAATCCATCATGGAAAATATTATCAGAATAAATAAGAAATTTTATTTACTTTTTATTACGAGTAAGGAATTTAATAACCAATGATAGTATGTAGTTTCAAAGGAAAAATATATCTATCTACTTTGATATTTTATATTGAAAATATTAAACGGTAAATATCTTCAAAATACTGTAACAGTCTTTATTTATTGAGTCTTTTACGGTTTTTGGTTTCAATGCGTTGACAATGACATCACTAAACTGTAGAAAACACAAATAACGGAAAGTAATGTATAATTTAAATATGATTTGCTTTAAATATCTAGTATCCGTTTATGTTTTGAAATAACTTTCGAATCGTAAGGAATGAAACATACGTTGTTACGCACGACAGTCAATCAAGCTATACAAAACCAGCTGTATAGCTTGATGTGTCACCTTGTGTACACGCATGACTCAGTAGATATAATTTAAAGTTTCGCGTTACTTTCGACCATGTCATCAAGATATTAGACAAAAATTACAAAGCAACATTTTTCCCAGAAGTAGTTACTCGTCATTCGTTGGGGGATCAGAAACAAGTACACAAACAAAATGCAGATCAGTAGACACATGCAATATCATAGATCAGACCAGCCAAGGCAACCCGAGAGGATAATGAACCGTTACTGCTGAGCAAAAGATCCTGGGTTCAATTTCCGTTTCGGTCGAGGTATTATTAAATTTTTTCACCAGTAATGTCTAATAAAACGCCTTGAAATTTTGATTCATGCCCGATTTGTGACATAGGATTATGAAATATTTAACTAAAACTGACTGTACATGGGTGTTATGTTACGTAATACGTAAGATCAGAAAGAAGTATACAAACAAAATGCAGAACAGTACACACATGCAGCATCATAGAGGTATGACATCACACCAGCTGTAGCAGCCAGAGAGGATGATGGATCGCTCGTCGTCGCCTACAAATAGGGTCGCCATTCAGAGGCGCTCGTTATTGTGTTAAAATCAATTTGCGCCCATCCCCGCCGAGCTGTTAGTGTTGTGCGTGCAAAGATTTATCGATATCGATGTTTTGTGACTTGCAATGGAGGAGTTTCAGGATGTTGATAACATTATACCTATTTAACTAAATGTATCAAATAATAAAGTTTTTATTTTTTCAATAAATTACTGAGATTATAGACTATTAAAGTCGAACAAAACAAAAATTACACAGAATGAGACGTATTTTTTTAATCCGTCCTACGTTAGTGCGGAAATAAAAGGAGTTTAACTTTCCAAATAAATACTTACTTATCTACCTTCTCTTGGGATTGTTTCGTAAGCCACAAATCAAGAATGAATAAAGTCAATTTATATGCATTTATATAACGTGATATGATTAATTTGGGTTCTTACTACTCATAATTCTAAGAAATATGAAGGAAGTGTTTAATGAGTTTAATGTTTATAAATCTTTGTTTTCAAGTTCATGTTAAAACCAAAATTTAGAAAAACTTTACTCGCTTACCGCTATAACGATTGCCTAGTAGGTACCCAATTTAATGTATTTCAGTTTTGTAGGTGTAATTTAATTTATATTGTAATACCTTGAATATATTGTGATCCCTCGGCTCATTCGTGGTTAGACAAAATACGCTTTAAAGTATAAATGTACATGTTTAATATTGAAAGATAAAACGGTATTATTTTTGTAGATTTGATTTTCAACGAAAAAAAATCACACTACTGATATCGTCCCATCACTATGCCCATATGCGTCCGGCACGCAAAAATAGTTTTAAGGGCATTCCACCCCACAGATTGTCCATGGCCAAGACAATGCGGCCGGTAACAAAAGTCGCCCTAAAATGTTGTTAATTCGAGACGAGACAGACTTTTTTGATATTTTTTTTACTAAAGGGGTGTTCGGTTACTATTTAATAAGCATTCGTTTTGATTTTGATACCAGCGTAAAGGGGTAATTTTTGCGTCAAACTGACAGTTGATTTTTTTTGTGTGTAGTTTGTGAATGTACTAGGTGCTGTAGATATGGCTTTTTTTACTTTGTCTTTATTTTTAGCAAAATATTTAAACTTGTTGTATTTTAAGTATTCTCTATTTTCATAAAGGTAATTCTCGATTCCACTTCCGCTTGTGGCAGTCAATTTTATTAATAGAATCAATTTTATTCGAGTTCGGTATTTTTATAACATTTTATTTTTATTGTACCTGTGCCTTTTTATACCAACAACGGACTGAAAATCAATTATTATTTTTTATGAATTGAGAAGCATAACTGCAATATTTTAGGTTCATTCCCACTTATCAGCCAAGTTAAATACCTACAAACTAAATATTTAAACACACAATAAAAACCTTTCCAAGAATCCCTAGACATCCCGTAAACCGTAAAACAATAACAGGGAAGAATGACAGCTACATTTGACAACTCCATTACAGCATTTTTTCCAAATCGGTTTATTTTAGCATTCGAGAAATGGGTTTCTGTTTATTCACGCCGGCTTCGAGGGGTTAGAACCATTAGATAAATAATTTATTTATTATAAGTGCCTTGAATTAACTTCCCGGTAAAATTGAATAGTTAAAAATGTTATTTTGTATGGTTTGAACTTCAATGTTGACTGATGTCGAGTGCGCGGTGTTTTGTAAAATAATGTAGTGGTGTTTTAATAGTTTATTCATATTAAAATAACATTAATATTAGGTAAAATTACATTGTAATCACATTGTTAATTTATTAATATTAAACTCCAAAAAAAAACTATTAAATGAAGACTCATTTGTTATGTTTAGTAAGATAAATAACATTACTCAATGGAATAAGACAATTATAACATTCAGACAACGTCCTGTCTTACATTTCTGATATAATAGAAGAGTATATTCTCTTCTGTTATCCTTTTGTATTTTTTTGTTTCTAGCATAACCTATGCTACAAACAAAAAAATGACAATTCAGACGCTTTTTTCACGGTGCAACTCATTATGGTTTTCATAAAGAAATCTAATATTGTCTTGGGAAACAGTAGGTATACGAATTAAAGACATATCAGACTATCTAGAAACCTAAATCTATAAACATGAACAAAAAACTGATGGGGATCAACTTTGTGTAAGCATAAAACTTGGCTTGACACGCTACCGCGTGTCTAGATCATACATTGCCCGTGGGCCTTAGTTACTGAAAGTACTACCGAGATCACTGACGTTCGATCAATTTCCAACTTTATTACTAACGGCATAAGAGTGAAAAGTGTCAGACCGTCAGTGAACTCGGTAGTACCTATACAATTATTAGAGCTTCCAGAAACATGTCAAGTCACTTTCTATACTTTAGGTTTTTGGTATTAGTCAGGATAAAAATTCAGAAAACATTACCAAAATAATGAGTTTCCATAACAGGCTTGTCGAAAGCCTAATTTTGTTACTAAAGACTTCATTGTAAAAGAAAATTAGTTTTGTCTACAAATTACTAGACGTTTATTTTAGTCAGCACCAGCTTATTTTGTCTGTAAAATATGCTCAAACTATAGTAATAGAACATTACTTAAGAAAGGGGATCCATGAAATTTGTAGACAGGCTAACAGAGGTACAGTCTGGCTGTAAACATGGTTACACGTTTTATTTCGGTATTGGGGAAGACCCACAATATTTTAGGTATAGGTAGATTTTAAAGTAAAATAATGAAAGAAACGCTATGCTTCTGGTATGCAAACAAATTGCATACTCGACATTAGGAATTAAATACAACAGAAGACTCATTACATAGATCTTAAGAAAATTGTTACTAACACATATGGATTCTGTCCGAAATAAATGAATTATTATTATTTTTATTATATTACTATTGATTTAGCATTAATTTAGGTCCAGATTTATCCAGCAGCAAATGGTGATGGCCTAAGGAAAAGAAATAGTTGAATACCAATTGTTCATTTTCCCCAAAATGAAAAACTCTATCGCTGTATTTAGCTACATGAAGGATATGAAGATTAATACTGCAACAATTCTAAAAACAATTCAACCATCCGTCACGCAAGTCGCCAATAACGTATCGTAAGTAACAACGGGAACGCGACCCGGGATCCCTTGAGCCGTCCTCAAATATTTGCGTAGTAGAATCATCCCCGGGCTAAGTCGACGCTCTATGTAATATCGTGATGGATGACGTTAGCTGTTTGTCTTGACTTTCCGATAGACGATAGTAATGAGGGGTTATCAGTTTTCTTTTAATTGAGAGAAACTTCCCTAAGGTGCTAGCTGAGCTAAAAAACAAAAAAAAACAAACATGTGTGCAATTCACACGTGGTAGAAGTGAAAAATTTTGGCTTCAAGATCTCCCACGTTAAATCTTATGAATTTATGTGTCTGTCTCTTTTTACTGTCGCTTTTTCGTGTCATCGACTTTCAAATCACAACGATGGTAAAGAAGTTTTCACTTCAAAAATGCCTTCTGAGATCATAAAGTACCTAAGGCTTTTTGGTCTACTAGTCGAAGTGAAAATACTAGAATATAATTCAAGGTATCGACAGCATTTTGCTATGAACAATCTGTGTCGGGCCCTACTGCCAGAGCAGGAATGCTATCGCACGCGGCAGCATTGACGATGCGATGCACAACACGCTTTCTCTTTCTCGCTCTAGTAAACGGCGGTTCTGCGTGACAGAAAAGGATAGGAGCGTAAAAAGGGAAATTTCATGCTGCAAGATAAAATTTAACTTCTTAAACGGACAGCCACCTTTTACTGTTTGACTGAAACTCTTGCGCTGTTTATATGTAGTAGATTGACTCATGATGACTTTACAGCAATTCTAGCATTTATATCTACAACCGGAATCCGTGAACCAGAAGACGTTGCGTTGGAAGGCCTCCCACTAAGTGGACTGATGATACTGGTAAAGGGTCCGGTCAATGTGGCGACACTTGGTGGAAGCTTATGTCCAGCAGTGGACATCTTTCGGCAGAAATGATGATTAGTGTTGCCCAAAATCGGTCTTGGTCTTGCGAAAATGCAAGAACAAGACCAAGACTGCAAGACTAAGATCGATTTTGGGCTTTAAACTCGCTAAAACCACGACCAAGACCGATTTTGGGCAACACTAATGATGATGATTATGGGTTTCGTTCGACAACTAGTTTATACAACGTTCCTTGAATTTACTTTACACAGAACATGTTTTACGGGTTACTCATTTGAAATTCACAGAACGCTGCCTTGACAATCCTCAAACAAGCAACAATCCCCTAATACCCCACCTCTTCCGAAATGAACATACCTCATACAATATTATCACTGCATGCATTGCAAGCGACAGCCTTTTGCCGCTGCTTTCATTCGCAAGCAGTTACATTTTCCGCTTGGCTGCTGCAGTCACGGTTCCAAAGAGCAATGTTCAGGAACCAGACATATTATGTACTATTTATAGAAGGAGTTTTTGTGCTTAATTTCGACGGCGTAGGGGTAAGTAGATGAATTTGAAAGTGTTCTTGGGAAAGTAGGTCTTTAAAACCGCAGTACGCGGATGTTTTTTTTTTGCATACAAGGTGTAAACAGACTCTTCACGAAGCCGTCAACCAAGCATTAGGTATATCAAACTAAGTAACTTGACGCAAAAATTAGTGCTGGGAAGCTTTTTTTTTTGGGCTGAAAAATCACGTTTTACAGTAGGACTCAACGTAACGCACTCAAAAAATTGTGCTGATGGATGGATTGAATTGTAAGTGGGTCCTGGAGATGTTTAAAGTAAAAATCTTACATCAAAACATGTATTCTAAAAAAAAAGTGGTGAAAATGTTGGAACTTTGACCCCCAATATCTCCGTAACTAGAAGGTTCCCAGGTATAGTCTAGAACAAAAAAAATATCGCATTGACGGGCAAGACAAGTGCTTTTCAGCTTCGTTAAGAGTCTGTTTACAGCCTTAAAAAATAATAGATAGTCACATTAAACATAAAGGTTTGTCATTGTAGAGATTTTCACTAATAAGAAATCGTATGTGATTTAGATGAACATAATGTTTTTGGTTGTTAGAAGCTTTTAGCCAAAACACAGTATAACTAAAGAACTAAAACTACACTAACTAAAGAAATTATGACAGAAATATTTCCCAACAAAATAGAAATAGAATGCCACACATCCTCACATGTGAAGTAATTAACAAACAACATTCCTCAAAACTGCTCACTTGATTCAACTCCTGTAAGTTAACTCAGTTCTGCATTCTGATACGACTTCAATACAAACATTGCCATACAAACATTACGTAATATGTATTAAACTATTCAGAACTAAACTATTTGAGGTCAGTGTGCCACTCTATACACCGTTGAGGGACTCCATTCAATGGAGGTTTGCATGCACTGGCTTTGTCGTCGTAGCGTGCAATTGAAAAAAGAAAAAAAAACTTTTGAATTTGGTATGTGGAATTGTAGAATGTCATTATGGTAATAAATATGGAAAGCACGCTCATAATATCTGAAGTAAGTGGAGTGACTTTTGTGATAAAGAACTGTTAGAAATGTTTGAGTTCTTCTTCTTTCTTTATCGTGAGTCAAAAAGTCAAAGTATTTATTTGTGTGATATTTGGTGAACAGTAGGTCTTATAGTAATACACAATTTGACAATATAAGAATTTAAAATTGATGTAACATACAAATTAACAAAATTTCAACATTTAGGATACCATCAATAATAATTTTTATAATAAACATTTAGAACACAATTCATTATTATAAATAATATTCACAATACAATTAATGATTGAAGTACAGTAAATACAGGGTAATGTTAATATTTTAAGCGATTTAAAATGCGGTTTACAGCTTTCCGTTGGTTTAAGATTGCATATTGACCTAATGCACATGTGAGGTTAGTGTCTAACCTGTGTCAGAGTTTTTATATCTCCCATCGGCTTCAGTTACATGCCGTCAAGAAATATCTCTCGGTCATGCTGGTTTCCTTACGATGTTTTCATTCACCGCAGCAAGTGATAATTATACAATACGCACAAGAATCCGAAAATTAGATGTGCGTGTCTTGGGTTCAAACTTTAGGCCTATGATGATTGATTGTTGTAAATTTATCAAAACAGACAAATAACACGATATCTCACAATTTATAAAATGTAGCTTACTTACTCCTAAAAAACAAATCTGTACTGTTGTAGTCTCCCGTATTGTCTAAAATATTTTTGTCTAAAGTAGTTTTCGTAAAGAACAAGTTTTTTTTCGGCAAGCTTAAACCGCGGTGCATCCAATCATCGCCAAACCAACGCCATCTATCGGGACTTTTGAAAACGACAGTCACCTTCAATGCTTCTACAATGAAACAACAAAAAAATGGTTTTCAACTTAAAATACATGGGTTTAATTTTTATTGAGTATTTTGTGAAAAGTTTAAAATTTTCAGAAATCTGCTTGTATTGCCAAAAGTATGTTAGTTTTTAAGTGTGCATGTTTTACGAGCCATCTCTTCGAAATAGGTTCTATTCCTTTAAAAAATGTACAATAAAACCACGTTTTTTCCTATTGTTTATCATTCCCACTGGGACAGACGCATAATAATGCTCAGTGCAACTTGTAATTGTGCGCAATGCGTTCGTAGTATGAGTGACAGTGGCGCGCTCCCAGGTGTGGGATCATACATTACACTGATTTGGATGGCCTGTTCCATATTGTACACAAGCAGGTATTAAGTATTATTACTGTCTATTGAGATGGAAATGGCATTATCGTTATGGACGAATCGGAAACCTGCCGATTTTTTAATGAAAAATAGAAACATCTTTAGTGTAGGCAAATCTGCGTTTGTTTTGGGAGATTATAGTTAAAACTATCGTCATATTTGACTAGTCTGGCTTTAAATTATAATTTACTTCTTTAACTATTCATTATTATCTAGCCAGTAGGCCTGTTTATAATGCAATGATAGTATGCGCTACCACGGCGCGAGTGTAGTGATCATGCCTTGTACTGATTTGGATGGCCTGTTCCATGTGGTATACTAGCAGGTATTAAGTATTATTAATGTCTATGTAAATGGCATTGAGGTACATATTTCATCTGAAAGATTGGTATTTGAAGATTTGTCTCTAATTGTGACACGTTCGCTAAACCACATTAATCTCGGAACTATTATATACCTACTGTCATAATTTGTACATAATATGTTTTCGCAGCTGTTCCTTTTGCTATAAGAGGGTTTTTTCATTGGCGTCTAGCTAGTTACTATGGTTATCATTGCCTTCACACTTTTAAACAAAAACGTCGGGAAACTTACGATGTTGCTTGCATATATGATTTGAAAAGATTGCAAGCTAATTATGACGTGGTTGGCAACGGTCAGCAGGGCTATTGCAGTAGAGGTGACCCAAACATCTGCAAGCATAGTGTGATTCCACAGTTAGATGGAATGCCACCCATAAAAGATGGATAGGTAGTCATAAGAAGGCAAGGAGCATCCACAAACCCGCACCAGTTTACGGCCCACTCTTTCATACATAGAGGACGTTTGTGTCCAAGCAGTGGGAACCGATTATTCTTATCCTTAGGTAGGTAAAGTGCATAAACAAAGATAAATCATGTACTTAAAAACTGAGCTGCATTAGTTCAAACAATATCCCAAAAAATACACCGAACAGCAGTAGTTACTCACAGATCACGCGGCATCTTTTGAACAATCTACTGAGTGACAACGTAATTCAGTAGAGATGCGATCAAATGGACACTCTCCTTTGTTTATTCAATTAGTTTTTATTGAGTAGAGAGATTTATTTGTAACGGGAATTGAAGATAGAATCGTGTGTATGCACGTGTTACGATAACAGATTTTTACAACTCAAAACAACATGAAAAGGTAGCAAGGCTTTGGATGAAGGAACCAAACTATTTTCAATTTTCTGCTCAAGCTACCTGAGGGCCTAGAACGAGGCCCGCAAGGGCTGATGCCTGCCAGGGCTGCGGGACTGTTCGAAAAAGATACAGCGGCCCTGGAACACAAAGGGCAAGAATGGAACATGGATGGGTTTTAGTCAGTACAAGTCTGACACTCCCTTCCGCTCTGCCCAGAGCAGGAAAAGTCATTTGATGATTTCCGATCCAAAAAAAAAGGCCCGCGGACGAGCGCGCGGCATGAACGTAACGTACATACGTCGATTTAAAGATACTGGTATTTCATATAAAATTTTCATATTTTTAAGAGTTTATTCATATCTATGGATGATACTGATTGTGCTTGTTCCAAATAATTTAACTAAATTGTTATAGGATAATTGTATTTTCGACGTATTTACGTATCGTTTACACCGTGCGCGCGTGCGGCGTACTAGGACCTCTGTACGCTAATGCCTAACGTATCTCAACGTGTGGTATTTGCCGTGAAGAAGGGTCTTTTTTAACCATCCTCTTTCCAGCCTTCTATTTGGTTTCAGTATGGCAATTGATTTTTAAGGCTTCTTGAAGTTATAAAAACGTATTTTTACGTCTCAATCTCTAAATAAACTTGAATGGTCGCATCATCATAAAAAAAGTTCGCTTAAATACATCGTTAAATAAAAAACGTCCCTAGCAAGTACGTACTCATAAATAATATTAAATCAATACACCAAACACAGTGGAATTGATACCCGTCAAATGTAAGTACACATAATAATAATGTCAGCAATGAAAAGTATCTCGTTCGGGAAACGTATTCTAGTGTTCATTTCATTTGTCAGGACCGAAACTAGCCAGATTTACCTGACATTACACTGGAACAAACTGTAGGTATACATAATAATCACTGATAAATCCCGGTATCATATAGAGGAGGCAAGCGTCGAAGGTAGCACTGAGTTTATAATGGACTGCTTATGAATCTATGTATTAAAAAGACTGCCACGTTGGTCTCGTGGTCGTAAGCGCGACTGCTGAGTATGAGGTCCTGGGTTCGATTCCCAGGTCGGGCAAAGTGTTATTGAGTTTTTCCATCATGAATTTCTTAGTGGCAGCCACGGAGTCTGGATCTGTGCCCGGTTGATGGCAATGGGCTCGCCCCCTATTACATGGAACTTAAACATAACTTGCGAAATGTGGGCGTACTATTAGGTACACCTCTGCCTAACCCTTTGAGATTACAGGCGTGATGTTATGTTTATATGTATGTATTAAAAAGAGTGAGCTGTTCAGATGGGTCCCAGAGATGCCTGCTTATACACCGTTCATTCATGAAAGGATGTTTTTCATCAAAGAAGGAGTCCAAACAACATGAATTCCCCAAGTATGCCAAAGACAACAGCGTTATTTGCTTTAAAAGTATGTTCTCCTTTTCATTACGACAAATAGGTTTGAACTTTCCCTTCCCCTCTTCGATATCGCAGCAGCCTAGCTCAACAAATCCGCAATATGTCTGCCACGTCAGTTCAATCATGTAATGGAACGAACGGGACGCCCACTGTGGATTCAATCAATGAAACATTCATAGCGAGAGCTAAAAACTTATATAAAACATTTTTGTATCAGTGCTGCTGATATTTACTCTGACTTTTATACTTTACAATTGATGTTTTTTTTTTAATGCTGGTAACTTGTGTTGGGGTAGCTGGGATGATTAGAGTTGAAATTAATCGAAATGTAATATAGAACTACCTGCTCAGTTGAAATGTTTACAGTATTTTCAATTATACCGATATAAATGGATAAATATTTGCTTAGTAAAAATATTGCAAACTTGTATCTTTTACGAATACCCAACGGCTGCAATGTCTACGCATTCGTAAAGTTACAGCAAATTGGACATTCATGAAAAATGACCATCGCATCGGCCGTCTAAACAACTCCTTTCTTTTCAAAGACATGTGAATGCTTTAAAATAGAAAAAAACTTAATCATATTCGGAAAAAAGGTATGGAAGATTTTTATTATTCTTTTTCCTATTCCTAGCACAAAAGCATTTTTAAAACTGTTGAAACAAAACTTAGCCTCACTTCGTTACACAAACAGAAGTCTAATGCCAAAAATTACTACTTGCAAACTCTGATAGCATAAGGGAGTATGCGGTCACAGTTTGCTCTCCCATCTAAAACCAAGCGAGCATTTTTTTGTGGGTTCTATACTCCTTGGTCCACATGGAAGTTCCCTGCACCGTCACTAAAACCAAGTGTGGGTACCAACCCTCATAAAATGGGGCTAGTTCATAGGCAGCAGGGTATGGATGTGATGCTGTGTGGCATAATTCCAGCTCAATTCCTGCCCTATATGCCTCAAAACCATGCAGTCAATTACGAAGAGCTTTCATCACTACCTACTTGACTACTAACTTCATAAAGCTATTGTACCTCTTCTACTTGCACCCACGTAATCAGAATATCCATTTGATTTTAATAACACCCACGGGTAAGAATGGGTTCGCTATTTTACTCGTTATTTTTAGGTTTTAATATTACTTGGCAAGATTATATCCTATTATTAGTCAAGCAAAGACTCTTACACCAATGAAGAAAACTTAGAAATAGACAAAATGAATAAATTAATGTTTTTTATCTTCATCTTTTTAAAGGTTAACTAATGCGTAGAGCGTTTTTTTAGACAAATATTTAATGGTAGTATCCAAAAATAGACTTCTGTAAGCCAAAGCTCTAAGTTAAACTATAGAAGGTTATGGAACTAGTGCAAAAAGGGTGTCAAATCTTGTTTGAAAACGGCCTACCTTTCCACCGAAATTATTTATTAATAAAATATAGTATGAACCGAAATAACCAAGGCGCGACCCAAAAACGCGGCCGTCTCTCGCCGCGCGTTACATAATCTCATGTAAAAGCGTAACCTCTTTTCAATCCAGAAATAAATGACATTCATTAAGATTGCCTTTTTCTTTTCCATTCAAATTAAAAAAAAAGGAAAAAGTTTTAATCAATGGAACGGGGACACTAAATTAGGTTCGCTATATGGCTTTTTGGCTATAAATTAAATGTTCATGACATCTCATGACTTGAATCGAAAATGACCAGAAGTAGCTCAGTGTAGTCCCCATGTTCGGTCTTTATATAATTTCAACCCTACAAATGTCTACTTTTTTGTCATACCTGTAATTTGTTTGGTGTGTTGTAAATTAAGAGTATTCTTTCTATCTATCCATAATTTCAATTAATATGTTTTTTTTTTTACTTCTCCCGCTCTGGGCAGAGCGGAAGGGAGTGTCAGACTTGTACTGGCTAAAACCCATCAATGTTCCTTCCTTGCCCTTTGTGTTCCAGGCCCGCGGTATCTCTTTCGAACAGCCCGCAGCCAATTAATATGGCTTTGAAAATAAAACTTGCACTATTATTGCTTTGAATAAATCAGTCAGGGCAATAGGCTGCAGGGTTTTGAAGAACACCCTTCAGCTTGGTGATAACAAGGTGGCTTGTGGTTAATGTAGTAATGAACCACCAGCCACCTTTCCAAGCGTGATGATTATTTAAAAGTTTCCCTTGATCGTTCACCGAACAGCAGCAAATATCAGGAGATATCATACTTACAATATTGCTTGTTCATAGGTCTCGAGTTCGAACCCAAGACACGTACCTCTGATTTTTTGGATTCATGTGCATATCACTTATGTAATTATCACTTGCTTCGATGAAGGAAAACATCGTGAGGCAACCAGCCTGCCTGAGAGACATTGTGAGGCAACCAACATGCCTATGTCTTGACGGCATGTAAAGCCAAGTCAGAGGCCCATGGGCGGAATCAAAACTCTGACAGGTTAGGCACTAAGTACACGATAAAGAAGAAGAATGTTGCTTGATTTCTCAACAAACCTTGTACGAAACAGGCTTAAAAGACAAATAAACATATCAAATATACCTAGCATAGTATTAATATAGGTTATATAGGCAACTAAGCGCTCCTGAGCTTGTCATCCATCATGATCGTATGCATATGCGTTGTGACAAATGCCTTCCTAATCTGTTTCTGTGAGCGGCTGATATTACAGGTAAATATGTACGCTTATTTTATTAATATCAAGGTATTGCCATGCCGTCATGTTAGTTTTTTTTTGGTTATGACAATATTGAAAACGAAGGCCGGAATTATGAATTTCCATAACTCCATTTACTTTTCCGATTATGCAGGTTTCTACAAAAATGTCATTATGATAGCTATATTTTGATATAATTATGGTGCAGTAACACCAATGGTTATCCAGAAACATTTTAGTCTGGATTCATCATCATCATTTCAGTGAAAGACGTCCACTGCTGGACATAGGCCTCCCCCAAAAGTCGCCACATTAACCGGTCCCGTGCGACTCACATCCAGCAGATCCTCGCAACCTTCACCAGGTCATAGGCCACCTAGTAGGCATCCATCGCAACGTTTTCTGGATTATGAGGATCAAAATCACCCATATCTAGCTCACCTTCCCATTCGAACGTTTTCAGCAAGACATTCGAAATAAAGGACACAGTACAAAATGGACTTGATCCAAGATCCCAGAGCTGCCAGACTTATTTTCTGATTAACAAAATGTGTGGCATCGAAAAATGACACTGTGAACGTAGACATACATGCTGATTAATTTTTAAAAATTGTTACATGATTGCAGCCTGTTAAGAAACGAGGTAAATCCCGATAAGAGTCAGGTGATACTCTACCAGAAATCGCGTCTAAATTTACAAATTCAGTACTAGTTATTATCGTCTACTTTTCCAAAACCAAAAATTCTCGTCTCGCATTGTGTAGCATCTGATCCCATAACACGTACTCCATTTTCTTCGTACCAAGATCAGGCTTAACTTGTGGCTTATTGATGTCAAGTTTGCGAAAAGTTTGAGGTCAAAGGTCAAGTGAATCGTTTCTCGTCTATATCTTCCTATTTATTAAGACAGTTGAGAATTTTTGTGGTCCTACGTGGTGGGTCTGACGTCAAACTGGAACTAAGGGTGGAATAAGTCGTTCTTATTTTCTAAGGCGTAAAATATATTTTATTTACAAGAATGTTGTACGTCTTACGCCGTATGGAATTCTTCAGTTATAGATATGTACTGAAAATCAACGAGTACCACGTATGTATGTACTCTGATTCGGTTTCTTTTTGTATTTGGAACATGTTAAAAAACTGGCCAAGTGCGAGTTGGACTCGCGCACCGAGGGATCCGTATAAACTTGTAGGTATTTTGTCATTAAACTACATACTTACGGTTTTCGGATTTTTCCTTTACATGTGCTGTAAGACATTGCTTCTTGCCAAATTTCATGATTCTAGGTCAGCGGGAAGTACCCTATAGGTTTTGATTCCCTTGTGAAATTGCAAAATATCAGTCATATCTTTTGATCGCGGTGACTTAAAAAAATGTGTTTTTTTACTGCTCTAAGGGATAGCAGACCTGAGTATTAATGAGTATTAATTTGGATATTAGTTTCAGCTTGATACCTCTACTAGTTTCTGAGAAAAAAAGTCTTGACAGACGGACAGACAGACAGACAACAAACTGATCCTAGAGATCCGGTTTTGCCTGAGGTACGGAACCCTAAAACTTGTGAGTCACCTCAAATTCTCGGCTAAAAACGGAACTAATTTAATAAGCTCGATATTTATGTGTCGTACGTATAAATCATACCATTTCTTAAGGTGACGTGTGACAGCCCATCTTCATCCTCACTCCTCAGTTCTATACGCTCAGATTATTGGCAG
This sequence comes from Lycophotia porphyrea, assembly GCA_950005105.1. Lineage (NCBI taxonomy): Eukaryota > Metazoa > Arthropoda > Insecta > Lepidoptera > Noctuidae > Lycophotia > Lycophotia porphyrea. The sequence goes on from OX465392.1 coordinate 4,551,627, forward strand.
TAAGTCAAGTACACTCCCACACAAAAGCGTTTAAAACATAAATGTTATGAAGTTCAAGGCTCCCAAACGTTGAAATTTTGGCAATGGTCATTCTTTTTACGGCTATTGTTATTTTTAATGGTATTACCAGTTAAATATTCGCTATGAAAGCTGCAACCATGTCTACTTTTATTTAAGTTGTTTAAGTCGCGTTTTGGAAAATACCCTTGTGATATATTTTGCCTATGTCAAATAGATTAGGATTAATAAAAATAGGTATTTGAAAAGCGTGATGCGTGCGTGATTGTACCTTAATGCAACCCAGACAAGTATTGGATATTCGGTTATTGCTGTCTTTTTCTATCAATGTGATGACGAGAGAGATGGCGGGTCTTTAAAACGTATTCGGTTTGATCTGAGTAAGTAGGTATCTAAATTATTTCTAGACAGGATACAGAGTCGGTCGTGCGTTTGAAGTACGTTTTATTTTTGTTTTTATGTTGTTATATTAAGAACATTAAAAATAATAAAATATGATGCTAGTTTTCTAAAACAGAAAATGGAACGGGTCAGAAAATAAAAATTGAGAAATAATATTTTGTAAGCTGTGCAGAATTTTGATACAATTTTCAGACACATTTTTATTCTAGTTTGGAGTTTGACTTATATAAGGTCCCATTAAAATAGATGGATAAGCTTTTAGTAATCATTCAGAATACCAAAATGAGGACAATGGTAAAAAAGTAATAAGAAAAACCCATTGGATAACTTACAAGAAAAAAAAACAGCTAACTAAAATACACTAAATATTTTAGGTCAAAATAAAATCACTTTAATCAGTGTTTTTTTGCTTGGATATCATTGGTTAGACTTACTGAACGCTGTGTAATAATTTGTCCATCTATTTTGATGGGACCTTATATAACATTTTTATTCTACTAATTGTACGCCCGACGGTCAATCAAGCTATACAAAACCAGTTTATGCGAATCTCTCATTGAACAGTCTATACAAAGGCCATGTTATACTGAAAACTTATAGCTTGATGTGCTGCCGTGTGTACTTAGTTATCCTTAATTTGTTCCTACGACACAAGACTTGTAATTAGCAATTCTCTCCATTAGTTCTACATACAAATATTGTTTCTCTTCTAAGAAAGACTAACTAAATCTGTGTCATTCACAAAATTGCTGTCATACAGAACATTGTTTGGCCACAAAAGATATATTGTTTAGATAAGAGTGTGAGACCAGGCCCGCACGGGCGGTTTTAATACGACGTTTTTCTACCGGACGCTGGATTTTCAACCCTCAGTGCTATGCTGAAGTTTGAAATCTAAGAAAGAAAAGAATTAGAAGAATAAAAAAAGAAAGAAAAAAAAACATGAGTGCAATTCACACGAGGTAGAAGTGAAACCTTCAAAAATGTTGGCTTCAAGATAAACACTGTATAATGCTTCCTATCTCATTTTCTCCCACGTTAAATCTTATGAATTTATGTGTCTGTCTCTTTTTACTGTCGCTTTTTCGTTTCATTGACTTTCAAATCACAACGATGCTAAAGAAGTTTTCACTTCAAAAAAAATATTTTATAAAGAAATAAGTTCTTTAAACGCTTTTTCGATGCGCTTTTTTGGATTCTCAACGCTAATGTAAAAAGCGTGTGTGCGGTTAAAAAACGTCGCGTTAAAAAAGCGCCTGTGCGTACGTGGGTTTATATAACAATTTTCTTTTTGACACACACGACAGTACCTAATCCAACTTTCTTCTCAGTCGGTCTGTTATGTATTTGGTGGATGTTTGCCAATGCCAGTTAGGTAGACAACCTTCGTTTTGTTTATGGGTTTTTGGACTACCATGATTGGTAAACAGCTATGTTGGTTGTCTAGTTCGGGGAGGTAGGTAGTGATACAGGAAAAAATCAATAATGATTTTGTTGAATACAATAGAAGACGATATTTTATAGAGCCGTTTTAATTGTGATTTATTGATATTATTTATAGTAGATTAAAGTCGAGTTAACTGATGTATTTATACTGCCCTTGTATCTGAAAACTCAGTAACTTTAATAAAGTAATTAGAGAATTCAAGAATTTTCAGGTACGAGGGCAGTAAAGGGCTCTGTCAGATAAAATAGACTTGATATATACTGCTTTATTTCAGTTCAATTCACATACCTTTCAAAAATTAAAAAAATACCTGTTATCTTTTATGTATCCCCCAAGCGAAATAACGTAAAGTAATGAATGACTCTCCAATTTAAAAGTTTTACGTAACTTAGCGCCATCTGTCATGTTCAGTTAGAACTGCACGCGCATTAGCATTTGCAAATAAGAGTATTTTCTGTTAGTACATATTTCTATTATTTGTTCACTAAGAGATGGAAAGCTTTTTTGTGTAGTTAATATCTGGAATGCCATAGACGATCATAGGCCCGACTCAGATCAATAGCTCTCTCTCTACGAGTACTGGTTTTGTTTTGTTTACTCTGACCAAAGTTTCATAAGTAAGAAAAGCAGACAGCAACTGCAAACTGTGCTTTAAACATTCATACTTTAACATTGAGAGCAGTGATGGCACAGTGGTGGCGGCCCGAACTTAAGCATTACTTTATGTAATTTATTTCATCACCACTGCTCTCAAAAACGGTGAAGGAAAACATCGTGAGGAAACCGGCATATCCTAGAACCAAAAATTCGAAGACATGTGATATCTACCAACCCGCACTGGGCCCGCGTGGTGAATTATAGCCCATTCCCTCTCATAGAAAGGAGGCCTGTGTCCCAGCAGTGGGAGCATAATTATGCTACTTTAACATTGACATATTATTTAAAGTAATAATCAGGCTTAAAGAGTATGCTTAGATGGTTTGGTCATGTGGAGAGGATGAGTGAAAGGCGACTAATAAAAGGTTTTACGATGCAAATGTGAGTGGCAACGCCGGGAGGGGACGCTCTAGAAGGACATACGCTGACCTCATTGGTGAGGTTCTTCAGAAAGGTTAGGTGCGTAGTCGCCGAATACTCGCTGTTTTTTCTCTACATCAGCCGGATCACGGCTAGTCCAGACATGGTCCATCCGCGTAGATTTCCATAACGAACGGTTCTGAACTGGGAAATATTTTGTTTTCTGTAGAAGGTGAGTCATACAATTTTCTGACGAGAGATTTTTCTGGTGGACCTTACTCACTTTTTTATTATGGTTATACTATAATACCAAGGTTCTTTTGAAGGCCAGATGCGTAGTCCGCGCAAGCGGCGTGCGTGTATGACCAGATGTATGAACGTGGACGAGGCAAAAGGAGTATGTAAGGATCTTAGCAGGTGGCGTTCTGTGGTTTCTGCCTACCCCCATGGGAAAAGGGCGTGAGTTTATGTATGTAATCAGTCTTAGTTAGTGTTATGAGGTGATTGTGATCAAACTGAAAACTCCGCTCAATTTCATAAACCCCAATGACTTTTTCAATGTCAGACCGAACCATGTTACACGCCCAAATACTTCTTACCTAAAGAAACCAGACATTTTGGGGAACCACATGTATTTATAATAAATAATTAACTCACAAGTACCGTCATAGGGTTTAATTAATCCCGGACAACGGGAACGTTTCCCGCACAAATTTATTGCTATAATTTACGACAGTCCCGGAAAAAAGGGAATACAAATACTGTGTACTGTATTAGACGGTTGGGTAAGGAAATTAGTGAGACTGTGTGGTAGTCTTAGAGAAGTTTGACACGGGACTTTTGTAGCGACATATTCCCGGCAAATCAACGGTTACCGACTAAACGCTTCTAGATCACAAACTATCATCATCGGTTTAGCCTGTTCCCAATTGCTTCGGGGTCGGCTTCCAGTCTAACTGGATGCATTTGAATACCAGTGTTTTACATGGAGCGACAGTCAGATATCTGACCGTGATAGTACACAGTTACTGGGCAATACGATACCCCTTGGTACGACTGTAAACCACAGTAAGTCGCAGTGTGTAACGTACCTTACGAACATTTTATCCGAGACCCATGTAATTATGTACCGGAAAATTATAGGCGAAAATTATGTTTGAAATGCAATTAATTTTATTATTGATTTTTTGTTTTATAGCACATTGAGGTGACTGCTGAGATGACAAAAAAAAAAGAAGTAAACAAGAAGAAGAAGAAAGAGGAAGGAGAAAACATGTTGCGCCGACCCCAAATAAATTGGGATATGGGCAGGAAAATTCAATTTTAAACTCTTTTTAATACGAAATTATATATAACTGGAAACAAACTAAGTGGTGCTTAGTTGTATTCTGTGCCTTCACCTGAAACTTAATGCAGTATGCTAAACACCACGTAAGTATTTAAGAAGCCATGTGAACGTCAACACGACGCATCGAAACACGATATGAAAGCGAGCATTTTCAGTATATACTACTTCATTGTGACCAAACAATCAAAATTGAGGTTTTTTTCAGACCGAATTCAAACCTTGCTCCTGAAATAATGGACAGATAACTCAACACCTACTTCAACTTCAGGTTTTTTTTTTAATTTTTATAACAAAATGAAGTTACGTAACAAAACATAAAATGATGTTTTGTTCATTTTGTTACTTTCCACAATATTGTGAACATAAGTGACAACTGAAAACTCTGGTGGTCATTACTAATACGTAAATGCCAATTTATAATCTTAACCTATAAAACCGCAAAGAAAACCACACACAAAACATGTATTGAATTACCTACACAATACAATTAGGTACCCCTTTACTCACATACTGTAAATCTGTTACAAATTAATTGAACACCAACTAAACTCCAGTACCCACAGACAAAGAGCATGTTATTGCACTTACAAATTCGCATACCGAACGCGAATCAGCCATAAACATTTAAACCAAAACCATGTGTAAATGAACCGAGGTTAAAATCGTAACAGGGTGTAAATCAAACGCACTGCACATGTCTGTTCTCATGATTCATGGCTCTACAAATCTTACAGCTTTATTACAAGGGAACAGAGTTCAAATTAACGAAGGATTCTGCTTGATACTGGCCTGTAAGGACTTATTAAGATCACTTTGCATGCATCATGCCAATTGAGTGCGGGATACATGTGTTTCTGATTTCTTTTTTTATTTAAGATGATACTTTGAGTTAGGATGTAAAAGTAGTTTATTTGTTACGTTTCGAAGTTAAGGGTTTAATGAACATGAAGGTGAAATTGTTTAAATTAAATTAAGAATACGAAGTAATAAATACTGAAAGTTATGTTGGTAGCATTTGCGCTTTAGTAATGGATGGACATAAATGATCAACTATAGGAATTTGTATTACGTTTGTATAAGAATCGTTTTTTCTAAGAAGGCACGACCAGTTAGTGAGTATGTAGCTTTTAAGATAACCTAAAAATTATTGCCGTTTTTTTTTCCATATGATGCGACTTATTCGAACCGTACACATTGATATCTTACTGTGAAAGAAAATAAATATATATTTGTAAATTTGGGATGCTACAGTCATAAATATCTAGAAATGAAACCCAGGTTCACACATGGGAAGTTGTTGTTAAACAGAATGCATGTATTTTCGATGAAAAATACGGGATATATTTCATCAATTGCGTAGATATATCTGCAAAAGGTCTTAGACTGTTCACTTAACACAAATGGAAAGAAACAAAATATTTACACTTGATAATAAGGCTTTGTCGGCACCATTAAATGACGTCTCCCCTCACTTGACTTCCGAGGGTACCAAGTACCGCGGGAATATCACCAGCTGACACTTTCCTCTTTTCTTTTCAACATAACAACCGAATTTACGATAAAAATGTTAGGAGACACTATCTATCTTACTTGCAACATCATTATCTAAGTGGGTTTTATTTTGTGGGCAAAAAAAAATATCGTGTTTATTTAAAACTTTGTTTTTGCAAAATATAATAAAGGTAGACAGGTCATTGTTCGTGGCAGGATATTCCTTGATTTTACGATTATTGAGAAGAATATAGATAAAGTTCTAGGTTTATTGTGCCGTAAAAAAAGTATGCAAAACTTACCTATCACGATGAACTAGAAACACTATATTCACAACCTTAAAATGTTATCCAAAACTATTAAAAGCTGTTCTAATAACTCCAAATATCGAACGTTTCTAAAACTACTATTGTCTAACATCCAATATCCAAGATATTCTTCACAAAAATTAAAGTTATTCACAACACTTCGCGTTATAAGTTAGGGCGGGAGGTTGTACGGAGGCTTCGCACAGCCGCCCGACGCCACGACAGCCGGCTAACTGCCGCCCGCCCTAGCCGGCCTGAATGTTTTCGCAACAACTGAAAATTTTATTCAGCGAGCGAACATTATCTTGAACTTTTCGAAGAGTTCGTAAGTACTGTGAATGCAAACTCGAAGCTGTATTTTTTAGTTATAAAAGACACTCATCTTTCGAAGGCTTTCAATATTGTTCAGTTTTGCTTTGATCGTTTCGTGATCAACAGCGATATGAATTGCAAAAAGAATCTGATAATTCGGCTTTTAATCGTAAGAATGTAATTTGAATCGTTGGTCGTCTACGATAGCCGATCGTTTCAAGGTTAACTGTTGATCTTGTCAACAGCCTTTGCAAACTGTTAGGCAAGCATTTTTCTGAGCATGGAATATTCATAGGCCGTGCGCCGACCTGACTCAGATTATCATTAGACCGACCATCGCCATCGCTTTGCAAAAACCATAAGAGCACACAGACTCGTTTACAAAACCGTTTTATTTAAGCCAGACCAAATTGTTCAGCATACATCAGACAAAACTAATTTCACTGTGGTGTGCGCACAGTCTTAGTGATAAATTAGACTATGATGGCTGGTTTATCGTTAAAAGAATAGCTACCACACCTCAGCAGTCACCGATAAAGAAGATTCCTTATCTATACCAACCAATCAAAGTGACGCAACCATCGCAATAAAGAAAAAAAGAAAAATAAATGGTCATTAATTAATTGGTGCGATCGCGTCAAAACAATGCCTTATCTATGAAAAAGCCTCTGTTTTAACGCTTTAAGTTCGCGTGCCAGTGGCTCCCCCTATCCATCACTCAGATAACATGAACAAATACTTGGTGGAATTAGCATAAACCCTAGAAATTGTTACCAACTCCGGTCTAGAATAATAATTTGATATTTTCGAAGTAAGTTTGTAGTGAAGACGGAATTTCAGTCCCCTGCCATTTAGCGACGATAACTGTGTTATCTTTTAGATACTGATTAATCTTGAATATTTGAAATTCTTAAGTGTATTATCACAAATTGTTACGCCTATTTTCGTGCTAGGCTGGGCAGAACAGATAGGAATTCTGAAAGCAAAATTGATGAATAGAAATTAACTAAAATTAGTGTCGTTATTTATAACTCGTCTATTATTTTGTAGTCTGAACTAATTATATCAGGATAATGATGACTAATTAATGTAGTTACCGTTAAATGTTTGTACGAATGTGTTATTACAATTGAATTAGATCTGTGTCAGGCAGATTAAATGAATTAAATTGAAATATAATTTTGAAAGCAAGTAAAATGAAACTAAAGCAACCAAACAAAAACAACATTCATTCATTTATAACCAATCATTCTATACATCAAACTAAGTAACTCTACGCGAAAATTATTAATGGAAAACGACATTTTTTTGGGATTAAAAATCACGTTTTACGTTAGGACTCAATGTAACGCATTCAAAACATTGAATAGTTCGGGGTCGTGATTTAGAGTAAAGTTATAGCATTAGAAACTTGTATTTAAAAAAATAATCTTATGAAAATGTTGTAACTTTGACCCCTACCTACTAGAAGTTTCCTAGGTATGGTATACAGCGTGTAAACAGGCTCTTCACGAAGCCGTCAACCAAGCATTCTGTACATCAAACCAAGTAAGTTTTATGCAAAAATTAGTGCTGGGAAACAACTTTTTTTTTTTTGGCTGAAAAATCACGTTTTACAGTAGGACTTAATGTAACGCATTCAAAACATTGTGCTGATGGATGGATTGAATAGTAAGGGGGTCCTGGAGGTGTTTAAAGTAAAAATCTTACATTAAAAACATGTATTAAAAAAAAAACTTGTGAAAATGTTGTAACTTTGACCCCCAATATCTCCGAAACTAGAAGGTTCCCAGGTATGGTCTAGAGCAAAAAAATGATCGCAATGATGGGGAGAACAAGTGCCTTTCGGCTTCGTTAAGAGTCTGTTTACACCCTTTAGAACAAAAAAAAAAGATCCCAATGATCCCCACCATAAGGATCATTTTTTTAAGAGTAGAGAACAAGTGTTTTAGGCTTCGTTAAGTGTAAATTTACACCCATTGTTTTATTTCAGTCCGCTAATGGCCCGACTTTCGCCAATATCCTTTGTAAAAAGAAAACGCCACGTGTCACATACTAGTAGTACATTTGTTACTACTACGGTTTGAAATAAACAACTACGGTTTTTGCTTTCTGAGTGACCGACTTCTTGACAGTTCAATAGTGTTAGTTGATTCTAAAAACTTGAGCTTTTCTTGTGTTACATAAAAACATAATATCTTAAACCGTCGCGCGGCCATTTTGCGCACATGCGCATGTCTGTTGAGGCTTTTTGGCGATTTTGGCGAGTTTTTTTAAAACGACGATATCTCCCAAGTTACAATAGTTAGTTAGCTTTCTGCCAGTTGTATTATTTGGAATCGTTATTAAATTAGCTAAATGAATATTTAAGGATTGGTGTCGTTCAAAAACCGAAAATTTAAAAAAACAAAACACTATCATGACGTCAAGTGACACGCGCCGGTTCAGAATAAAACTACAATTATGTTTACACGAACGCTTTAGGCCTTGAGTTTGTAATTTTATAATAATGTTTAGTCTACATACTTATCACAGACAAAGTAAAGTAAAGAAATGTTTCCAGAAATAGTGAAACGACTCTTAAGCATAGTAGTCAAAACTTTCAGCCAACGACCCACCGTCTCAGTAATACAAAATCGATCTTTCATACCAAAATTAACATTAAAAACCCCACATTTTACTACCTCTTGAACGGCCGACAAGCAAAGTGCAGTTTAACGACGCAATTAATGTGGCTACAGTATAAACTTGTAAACTCCTCAGGAACGAACAAACGTATGCAAATTATGCGATATCGTGAAATGTTGCGTGCGCAATCAAACCTTCCCTATGTGATGAACTTCATGTAAAGTTAGTGTGTGATGTGGAGTGATTGTGTTGTAGTTGAGTAAGGAAAAAATAACCCAACCACTCCGCGAGTGCCGACAGAAGTGGAAACTTTATTTTTTTCAAGATTCTGGATTGTTTGTAGAAAATATTTTTGCACTGTATTTTTTGACTATACACTGTTTTTTTTTTGGCTTGTAATAAGTAGCAATACTTCTAACACTGCAACGAAAAAAAAAAACTTTTTTTTTTCAAAATTCTGGATTCTTTTTAGAAAATATTTCTGCATAAGCCTTTTACTTATACATTTGACTATACCCAGTATTTTTTTTGGGCTTGTAATATGGCTAACTCTGCAACGAAAAAAGGTCGTTTAACGGTGTCGCGAGTTCAATTGTTTTTCCTCATCTCAAAAATGCCCAACGCGCGTAAAGAAGTTTTCACTTCAAGCACTTGTTACATTGTATCAACCAATGGTCTGAAAAGATTTAGAACTCCATTTTATAAACTCGCTCGGTATTAGTAACCGCTCACATACATAAACTTACACCTTTTTCTCATGGGGTTAGGCAGAAACCACATAACGCCACCGCCTACGATCCATGGGCGGAACGAGAAAATTTTGCCGGCGCCGATACGCTACGTGCATGGCACGCGACGATTTTGGTCATTGCATACGAGTAGTCTCATACTTTTAAATACAAAGATTTATGTTTTTGCCTGACACCTTCTTAGCACGGTCATGGTATGGTCCGATGTAGTGGGCAGAATCCTTAAAACCAAACCATTCTGGTAACGTTAGCTGTCCCAGCATTTTTCTTTAGCCGTCGAATACTCTCTACATCAGCCGGAACACGGCTAGTCCAGACATGGTCCATCCGCGTAGATTTCCATAACGAACGGTTCTGAACTGGGAAATATTTTGTTTTCTGTAGAAGGTGAGTCATACAATTTTCTGACGAGAGATTTTTCTGGTGGACTTTACTCACTTTTTTATTATGGTTATACTATAATACCAAGGTTCTTTAGAAGGCCAGATGCGTAGTCCGCGCAACTGGCGTGCGTGCATGACCGTGGATGGGGCAAAAGGAGTATGTAAGGATCGGAGCAGGTGGCGTTCTGTGCTTTCTGCTTACCCCGATGGGAGAAAAACGTGAGTTTATTTATGTATGTATAACCAACTGATTTAGGGAATGTTTTATTTTTAGCTGTGGCTTTTTACCCGACTACTTTTATGTGTGTGAATGATTCTACCATAATTATGGCTTAAATTGCTTTATTTACTCTTTGTGGTTACTTGAAATTGTGTGTTAGATAGGACTCTGCAAAAAAACATACTTCTACTATTCTATTTGAACTAAGTGTACTCATCATTATGAGCCCAACGGATCAGCTAAGATTTAGTTCCATGGTAAAAAAACAATATCATTAATGATGAAAACAACGATCCCGTGGGCATTTTTTAATTATTACACCTTTTATAGACTACAAAATAGCAATTTATATTTTTATTAACTGGATTTTTAAAGGGTCTGCTTAACTTAAACAATCTTTAATCAGCTGCCCTTGTAACACAGGCTATAAACTTATAGCCAGCAGGCTTTAACCTTAGTTCTACATAATGGAACATATAACACACATCTATGTAGATCGTCTCTGAGAGCGTCATCTCACATTTTATAGCCAATTAAACTGGTCGTTAACAAAGCGTCGTTTGTCTTAATAAACTCGGTAAAACGAGACTGCCGATAACCTTCAGTTAAACCATGTTTAACAATTGCTTGGTTATGTGTAACATTGGGTGGATTATTATCTCTGGATAGTTTCAAGGACAGCTAGACTGTGTTAAAGAAAGTAATTTCAATTTTAAGATGTAATTCTCCATTTGCTCTGTCTGTTGCTTTGGTCCGACGTAATTTATTAATGTCGAGAAGAATTGTTAATATTATTTTAAAATTGGAACAGTTATTGTGAGGAAATCTGAGAAATTTAATCTCTTTTCTTATTCGTGTTGTTTGTGCCTAATCTAGTGTCAAAGTTTTTATGCCACTGATGGGCCACAGACGTGGCTTTACAGACTGTCGAGAAACATCTCTAAGGCATGATCATGATCTTTGAGGAATTTGATACAAATAACACAATTAACTGACGAAATGTGGGCTTTGCCTTGCTTTGCTTTTATAGGTAAAAAAGTTTCAGATCGATGTTCCCGAAACAGGCATAGAAATAGGACGTCAAAATATACGTGATCTTTAAAAAAACATAGTTACAATTCCTGTTATATAATTATACATACCAAAAATTATAACAGTCATTTCTCACAAGTGATTACACTAAATTATACCATCGCAACGCCAGCCATATAAGCAATGAAATATTTAAAGTTACGCTAAAACAAACGATATAAAATAAAAGAAAAAAAGCAACATTACCATTATAATCGACATTGGGAGTAGCTCGGGTATGGTAACACTATCGGCACAAACGAGAAACGATGTCTATGGACAATGCTGGACGAGGGAACGAGGATGGTGGATATGGTATAATCGTGATTTGTTAACGAGCCCCCTAGAGTAGGTTTCGCTCGTCACCACACAAATAGTCCTCCGTGCATCGCAAAGCTCGATAAGCGGTTTGTCCCGACTGTCATTTGTACATCTTTGACAGTCGTTACATGTATACAGTGGCCCGAAAGTCTGACAACTAGTCTTACCAAGGGGTATCGTATTAGCTAGTAACTAGATTGTAGAGGTCAGATAGGCAGTCGCTTCATGCAAAATTTCTGCATCTGATTAGACTGGAAGCGGACCTTTACATACTTGGAAAAAAGATATAAGATATCATGATGTTCCAATATTTTACTTTAAGTGTTGACTTTATGAGAAAATAGTCTATATTCTGTTATAGACTCATCATCATCATCAGCCTATAATGTTCCCACTGCTGGGACACAGGCCCTCTCTATGAGAGGGAATGGGCTATAATCCACCACGCGGGCCCAGTGCGCATAGGTATATGTCACATGTCGAATTTTTGATTCTAGGACATGCCTGTTTTCTCACGATGTTTTCCTTCACCGTTTTTAAGAGCAGTGGTGATGAAATAAATTACACAAAGTAATGCGCCTGCCTGTGTTCGAACCCACGACTTACTGCTCGTAAATCAGGATCTCTACCACTGGTCCACCGCTGCTCTCTACTCGTTAAAAATTAGAAGCAACTCGTCTGCTGGTATAGTTTGTGTGCTATATTTTAGCCTTCAATATTAGTACTTTGACACTACCCAACTGTTGCACAAGCACATACCGCATCCTATTTTCCCTACTCCGAGCACACCATAACTGCTCGACTTTTTGCCACATCTCCACCATCTGTCGCGATGTTTATGGTGGCCGGTCCACGCACCGCGCTTTGTAGCTTTTTGCTAACGTACGGCACAATTGCAAGGCCACTGGAACTAAGGACTTGGCTTTCCTAATATGTATTGAACGCATTAAGGTATGAATATCTTGGCCTGTTCTTGATCGGGATATGTGAGGTTTTTTTTGGCCATGTGGAGATGGTTTGTGCTAAATTGCTAGGTTAAGGCTTTGCATGTAGTTGATGGTCATCTATCAGATAAGTATATTTGCAGTGGACAGTTTTATCATCAACGAGATTTATTTTTAATACAGCAGAAATAGATTGGTTTACTACCAATTGCTGTACCTACTTCTGAAATGGACCGCCATTCGCCAACCTTCCGACATTTCGTAACAGCAAGTAATCAGGACCTATAAATATTTTATAGGTGCCACCAACATTCGGTAAATAAACCTATCCAAAACAAAAGCACATGAAAATAAGTAACAAAAAAAAAAACACTTAAAACGAAAATAAAAAGAATATCTACCGCGCCGATTATTGTACCGAGTTAAATTTACGGACGCAGCGACGGGTTTTTTAATCGCATTCGAATTCGCTAAACGATCGCCATTTTAGTAATTGAATTTTGTTTTTTAGTATATCTCTGTTTGGTTTATGTTGTGTTAAATATTTTTGTATTGTATTATTCAATGAAAATATAACCAAAAAAAGTCCGTGACCCATTAATAAATTTGGATAGGTACACTGTCTATTATATGGCACAATGGAATATATTATGTGCTGGAATTTTTTGTATTGTTCGTGTTGTCTTCGTCAACTAATTTTGGGTTTCTATTATACGAATGTCTCTTTTTGCCTCCTATGTAGGATAGATTATCGTTCTGATTATTTGGCAGAGAGATAATTTTATAATCATTTTTAAAACTACGTTTTATGCGTAGCTTCGGCCGCGCCTATGTCAGACACTATCCCAAAATACCGTACCTAATACCAGGATGTGTAGTGTCTGTAACCTCGGCAGGTCGCCAGCTACCTATCTGTTAGATTTCATAACAATAGGTTCAGTGATTTTGGCCTGATAATATAAGATGGTTTTTCTACCGGAAGCTCGTAGCAAAAAACTCATTTCACACGTTTCAAAACTATTATTCTTACGAAATACCTAGTGAAAAAGATCTCGGCACGACCCAAACACCATCACAAACGTTTCACGACTCTCTAGACAACTGTAATATTATATAATCGTGCTTACAATAAACCAGTCAGCTTTTGTACTAGTGTTGTTACGTTTCATAGTGTGGACGCACCTTTATGAGTCAAATGCCATCGCGAATGGATCTCAGGGTTGGTTTAGTTTTTGAGGTATTTTTGATGATTTTAAATACAGGAAACTACGGAAAAAAAAACACCCCATTTACTTACGAAGTTTTTTTTATCAATATTATTTTCACAAAGTAGTTCAGACTTTCTAATTACCACGTTTTCGTTCTTCACAATGATTCTTCGTTTGTCGCGATTATGATTGTATTTTTTTTTTCACTTTACTTATCCTGTTTCTTTGAAATAATAGTCTAATATGTTGTTAGATTTTCATCGGCATGTAATTATACAGGGTCTAAACAGACTCTTCACGAAGCCGTCAACCAAGCATTATGTACATCAAACTAAGTAACTTTACACAAAAATTAGTGCTGGGAAACGACTTTTTTTTTGGGCTGCAAAATCACGTTTCGCAGTAAGACTCAATGTAACGCACTCAAAACATTGTGCTGATGGACGGATTGAATAGTAAGGGGGTCATGGAGGTGTTTAAAGTAAAAATCTTACATTAAAAACATGTATTTAAAAAAAAAGTTGTGAAAAAGTTGGAACTTTGACCCCTAATATCTCCGTAACTAGAAGGTTCCCAGGTATAGTCTAGAACAAAAAAAATATCGCAATGACGGGGAGAACAAGTGCCTTTCGTTCCTTCGTTAAGAGTCTGTTTACACCCTTTATATCTCTTCAATTAAGTTGTGCACCCATTGATGACATTCTCATCTTCTGTCTGCGAATCTTGTTGCTAGATCTGATATACTATTTATCTTAAGGTGAGAGTATCTTAGCCTGCCCACTCCCTACAGTTCAGCAATTGATAGGAAATAGAAAATATTTGGTAAAACTTTTATGGTGTATTTGATGCCAGCGTTTCGTGAAAAACGACTGAAAAGTAACAAAAGCCACCTCTACACTGCACTGCACCCCAAACTTTACCTTAGCATGCTTCCTAAAAACTGACTTTCCCTCCTATTAAGAATATAAACAGCGCATTCCCAACTAGAATGGGCGCGCCACATACCACGCAGTCCTTAAGACAGTGTCGTTAAACAATTACCGTTAGTTTCGGTAACTGCCGGGAGGGGCGCCACTGTTTGTGGATGACCCTTTATTTACGATATTACTAGGTATGTGAATGAACAGTATTATTTCACTGGCTAAGTTCATTCGGCGTTAAATGTGAGGCCCTCGTGATATTCCCTGGGGAGGAAGTTTCATGGCGGATTATTCACGCTTATTTCTGACGCCCCGTTAGCCGGTGGTGCATGTGGATTGTGGCCCTTCAGGAACTTAGGGCCTTTTCTTCAGGCGGGTTTATTGTCGTATTTTATGATTATTTCCTGGTTGGAATCTAGGATGGAGATCATACTGAAAACACAGTTAAGACACAGAAACAGTGTTAGGGCTCCGAATTTGCTATCTTTTTTCTACTAAGCAATGCAGATGTGATTTAGCAATACTATAGTTTTTTCGTTAGTCTGATTTGTCCCACATCTAGACCAAAGCCTCCTCCCTTACTATTCGTAAATTGGTGAAAAGAAACGCAATAAATAATATTACTTAAGTAAAAAGATATAATAACTGTTAATCTTTAAACCGAACTAACATTAAAACCGATTAAAGCCTCGTAAACAAAATAAAAGCAACATACATAGACGTTATCGCCAGCATGGTGTCACGCGTTCGTCCATTGTCTACCATTCTATTGTGCAGGGCAGGCGAGACGAGGTGTCTGCACTTGTATGCAGGTAGGAACGCAGCCGGAGCGTAAGCGCTCTTTATGAGTACGGAACGTGATTTGGAAAAATGTAATCTTGGAATTAAAGGTGGGGAAATTGTTTGGTAGTTTTATAAAATAAGGACGCAGCTGAAAATGTTGGCTATTAAAAGATTTCTGGATTTGAAAGTCTTTGGAATGAGCATGTTCTTCGACATTTGATTTTGAAAATTTAACAGGACCTGGATTGGAATCGCATAGGCCAAGTAATCATAGCAAAAGGGAGGCCAGTACTAAGCAATGGATGGATCAGAGCTAGCAATGATGATGATGATGATTGGAGATGAAATGAATAATCATAATTGCTATGAATTTAATGTTTTTTTCCTGCTAGGACCATAACCTGAGCGATGGGGCTAGCCGGCAAATGGCTGCATTGAAGAGAAAAGAATTGATTTTTTGCAGATTCAGAAAAGTAGTACAAATATTGAGAGTGATAGCTTTGTACAGTTCTAGGTAAAACTGTAGAACTCGCAGAACACCATAAAATCGACTTAACCTCAGAACAAAGGTAGGGTAAAGGACGCAAAGTTATAACTGGAATCAATCAAGTCACGAACAATCAGGTACAAACCATAGCATTTACCTTGTCTGTTCAAAATTATGTTGGGGTCGACCATCGCAGTTATGTATTGGAAAAATATGTAATTAAACTGAATCAAGAGTATTTTTTTAATAATTTATTCATTTCCATCTGAAAATGTAAAGAATTTCATTTCATTTAGGTAGGTACAATAACAACATATATGAAATATTTTATTAATATGAGAAATTTGGTTGAAATTGTAATAATCAGTATATTTAAAATTAAATGTTATTAGTATGTACAATAAAATCCAAAGTAGAAATATGGCAAGATTATTTTCCACTTCGTTACTTAACTTATAATTCACCGCTTTACGTTTCATATGTTGCTCTGAAGACATCATTATTCACAATCCAATGCTTGTTGTTTGATTTTTTACAAATTGCCGATCTTCAAGTTAAGCCGCGCTTGCATAGGTTGGTCCGTAAATGGGTGACCATCGATTATACACGACTTTACTCAGTGCCTCTGAAAGCACGTTAAGCCGTTTCTCCCGGCTGTCATTAAAATTTGGAGATCTTTAATAGCTCTTTTTAGTCGTTACAGGTAGTCAGTGGCCCGAATGTCTGACAACCAGTCTTTACCTAGGGGTATCGTATTACCTAGTACTAACTGGGTTGTGAAGGTCAGATAAACAGTTTACCATGTAAAACACTGTTATTCAGCTGCATCTGGTGAGATTGAACCGACCCCAACATAGTTGGGGAAAAGGCTAAGCAGATGATGAACACGAGCAAAGCCGCAGGCAAAAGCTAGTGTGTGTTATACGCGGGTACTTTTTTAACCGATCCAACCAATCACAGTGCTCCTCACAATCACCAATCACATTGATGAATGATACGAGATAATCACTGATGGCTACACGGATGATAGATAAGCCAGATAACGATCCGGTCGGCAATTTTCTATGCACCATTTGTATGTGTCCGAATTAAGACATATCACACCATGGATGAGATCGATAGTGATGTTTGGGGCCATGAAGTTTACGATTCAAAATTAAATCTTTACGTGATGTAAAAGTTTTTGCTTGTTGTAAGCGATAACGATGGTGGAAAAACAAAAATATACTGGGTGTAAAAGTACCCTTAACAGAGCCAAAAGGTACTTGTTCACCCCGTCATTGCAATCATTGTTTTGTACTGGATCATACCTGGGAACCTTCTAGTTACAGAGATATTGGGGGTCAAAGTTCCAACTTTTATACAAGTTTTTAATGTTTTATCTTTACTTTAAATACCTCCATGACCCTTGTACTATTCTATGCATCCATTAACACAATATTTTGAGTGCATTACATTGACTCTTACCTTAAAACCAAAAAAAAAAGTCTTTTCCTATTTTTCGTAGAGTTACTAAGTAGCTTGTTGGTAGTTCATATTATATTCGACTGACATGAACTATCAAAAAGTTTATAAACCAGTTGAAATTTTTTTAATTAAAATGAATCACTTTGAAAGCGATTTTCACACTTATGGTTGTCAATTTTTCCACTCGTGAAATCTTCGATCGTTTCCTAGAATATTATAGCCATAATTACGCAGTTATACAAAAATTTACATTAATTTGTCAGAATCTTGTAGTTAAATATGCAGATAACTTAAATGTACATACCTTTACCAATATTTTACATAAAGTGTAATGAACATCAAAAAAAGTTGAGCATCAATGATGACCAAGCAATCTGCCACTATCAAAACCGATTCTGATATCTTAACTACCAATATTTTATTATCTTAACCGTGGAACCTAAGGTCAGAGATCTCACAGCCTCACGTTATCATGTCTACCGATAGGGAGACGACAAGAACAACACTTTTTTCTTAAGTAAATAGTCACTTTAAAGATAAGATTATAGTCACATTGTATTTAACCCATAGAACTACGAGTTAATCCGTTAGATCGCGTGTTGGATCTTTTGATACAAATATTGAAATGTTCTGAGTAAAATGACCAATTTAAATGACGAAAACTGAAAAGATAAATTACTTATACTGAAGATATAAATTACTCGAAGTAATATGCCTGTCTGCCTGGTTAATTTCTCTAGATATTCCAAATGCCACAAATAAGAAGGTAGTTTTTAACGTAAAAATTATTTATAAATGTTGTAACACAGGTAACAGGGAGAGCGATAAAACTACTTAGGTACCTACTTACTCTATATTATAAGCTTTTATCATAACTGACAAATGTCGCTTTTAAGAATATTTAAGGTAAAGGAAAGTTAATATGTGTCTATTCTAGAAATCTTTTTCCAGAAATAGTTATATGTTATAAGTGAATGTTCAGGCATCCGTTGCCAAACTAAATCGTACACGTGCTAAAAATACATAACATAACATCACGCCAGTAAATATTTTCCATTGGGGTAGACTCCATCCATATTTTGTCAGTTACGTTTAGTCCTATGTAGACATGAACGAGGCTTAGATATGGAAAAATAATCTTAGTAGATTCAGAAAGAAACCCACGAACGCTGCTCAATTCGAGGATCAAACCAAAGAAAATAGTTGCTGTTTAGATCACCAAACAAGAAGTTTACTGTTGTATTTCATTTCTAGAGCCACTCGTTTTAAATTTATTTTTTTCGTTTTGATTTATTTTTGTGACTGCCTCATAAGTAGTCGCAAGCGCGAATGCTGAGCATGAGGTCCTGGGTTCGATTCCCGGATCGGGCAAGTGTTATTGGGTTTTTCCATCACGAATTTCTCAGCAGCAGCCACGGAGTCTGGATTTGCACCTGGTTGATGGCAATAGGCTCGCCCCTTATTACATGGGACTTAAACTTAGCTGGCGAAATATGGGTGTACCTACTATTAGATACACTTCTGCTTAACCCTTCGGGGATTATAAACGTGATGTTATGTTATGTTATTTTTGTGAATGCTGGATAATCTGTAATTGGCGACTGTGTAAGTCCTAGGTGTACCTAATAGAACACCCACGTTTCGCAGATTATGTTTTTAAGGCACATGGTCGACCCTATTGTCATCAAACGGTGAATTTCTCATCTCGGACTGAGAAATTCATTATGGAAAAACCCAATGACAATTTACCCGACCCGGGATCCGAACCCGGGACGATTTACTAACGACGTAGACTGCCATGAATAATATTATATATTGTTGCTGTCAATTCCTGTATCCTACCTATGTAAAATATATTATTAACGTCTCGACGTCCGTCAGTAAAGCACACTACTAAACTTTGTTGGTTCATTTTTATTTTGACTGACAATGAGAGCATATTTAAATCGAATATTGATAGTAGGTACATTGTCGTGTTCTGTCCTTCCTTTAACTGATTCTTGTCAGAAGGATGACTTCTAATTTCTTAGGAAGATATAAAGTTAGTTTATTATCTAAACTGTTTATTTATTTATCAAAACTTTAGGTAATACAAATTTTCAGTTTCTGTTCGATTTCCTCAGAGACAAAACTATAGAGCATTGTCATAATTGTTTTTAGCTCGTTGTCTTCATAGGAAGCAATGAAGAGTAATCATTAGAAACAGAGCTTTTCATTCAAAACTTAGTTAGTTGCTGCGCGTTGCGTAAACAACCCAAGTTTATAATTACACCGAGGTTTGCTTACTCACAGATGACAGAATGAAAACAAACCTCTAATGATTCAACATGGCGTATAATTTAATCCACACGACACTTAACGCCTTAACTCATTTCATGCAACATTCAACTCTTTGACTCGTCATTACAAAACGAATATCTTACTTAAAACCACTTAATTTTCTACCTTAAACACTTGCCATAGAATTTAAAATTGTAGAATCAAAAATGTGTCTGTTATACTGTTTTGGTTTTGATTTAAACAGTAGCGTCATCTGTCGAGATCAATAAATGTTTCAATTTGAATGTTCTTTTTTTCAAATTTAGATGACGATGGAGTTATGTGACGTGCGCGCGCGTCGCTCACTTAAAAACTTGTTTGAAGTCATGTTTGGTAAAGAAAAATTGTATATGGTTTGGATTTCACATAATTGATTTAAAAGGCCTGGGTATGTGCATACCGACAATTCTTTTAGATGAAGCTTATATAAAAAAGGCGAAAATTAGGCAAAGTCCAAATCAATGGTCTGGCCAAGACAGTGAAGCCTAGTTCATAACTATACTTACATGGAAAAAGATCGCCAGAAAGTTAAGTCGGGACTATTACATCACTCGGCAGTGAGGAAAATACTGAATAAGGAGGACTTAGTCATGGGGCGGACATGGACATGTACTAGGAGAACGGAAAATAGAAAGAGGTGCAAAGAATTGAAGGAGGCTTTTGCTAAAATTGGGCAAACAGACCGGAATATTGGTGTCACTGACTCGCCAGAGTCGTTAGATTACCAATAAAACTACGTAAACATTTTGTGTCTGAATGCAGATTTAAAAAACTGGCCTAGTGCAAGTCCGATTCGCGTACGATTCCGTACCATAAACCGAAAAAAACACGTTTCTTGTATAATTAAAGGGGGCTCCCCTTTAATTATTAAATAATTTATATTTTTATTATTTTTTGTTATAGCGGCAACAGACATACATCATCTAAGAAAATTTCAACTGTCTAGTTATCACTGTTCATGAGATACAGCCTGGTGACAAACAGCCAGACAGACGGACAGTGGAGTCTTAGTAATAGGGTCCCGTTTTTACCCTTAGGGTACTGCACCCTAAAAACTATAAAAACGATTACCTTGTTTTTAGATCATCATTCTGCCGAACCTAAATAACGTCACCTAAATAACCAGCGAAAACTGTCTATGTGGCCCCCCTACATAGACATTTTGCAGAGTTCATTGTCAGTTCAGAATAATGTACTGAATTCCACCTTGAATACCCTGATATATATCATAGTAATGTGGACACGAGAAAAAGACGTAAAACGTAAAAAATATTAAAGAAAACCTATTCGAGCTAACATTCAGCAGCAAAATCTTCGCCAGCCAGTGACATCCTAACAGGGCTCTATAACAAAATTATCACTTTAGTTTCAGGACTCAGTAACGTGTAGCACGCCAAGTAAGAATCGTGATAAAGCCTTTAATGTTGCTAACCTCATTTTCTTGGCCGTCAAGTGCCATTAAAAGTTTAAGCTTCGGCCTAGGATAGTCTGGAGACCTTACTTGCCTTTATGACTGGATTTAGTACACTAATAAATAAGTGTGGCCATATTACAGATAGTGTTTGTGAAACAAACTTTCTATATTGTTTGGTAGTTGAGGGTTGAAGATTATAAGGATGGAATGCTTGTGTTTCTAAGGAGTTGACATTATCTGTGAGTATCTTCTTAATACTGTACTGTACTGTATGGTATCGGACGTAAAGAATAGCACCATCCCATATCTTCCCGTGGGTGTCGTAAGAGACGACTATGACTAAGGGCCTTATCAGAGAATGGGCAGCAGCGTTCTTTGTGCCTTTGTAACAACCGTACTGCGACCGCCGACACGCCTACCAAGCGTGGCGATTATGGCAAAACCCCCTTTGGGGAGGCCTATGTTCAGCAGTGGATGTGTTTCGGCTGAAATGATGATGATGTTGATGATCTGCTTAATATCTACAGGTAAATTATGTGAATTATATTTGTAGATCTTTGACAGTCGTTACGGGTAATAGAAATTCAGAATTTTGACATACGACATGTCAAATTTTACCTGGTAAGACTGGAGGTAAAATTTTCTGGCTGTCCTGGGGTATTATAGCCATTTACAGGGTTGTGGCGGTCAGAAAAGCTGTCACTCCAGGCTGAAAGCCAACTCAACATAGTTCTGAAAACAATTTTATTTTTTGAATAGTTTTTGTATAGGTTTGTTGATGTAAGGTACAGTCATTGAAGTCTATGCACCGCTTTTTTATTATGCTCAGCACAAGGAGAAGTCACAAATTCAGCGACAACGACTCCAAAAAGCGAATCAAATGTTCCACTCAACCCATTATAAACTTTTTAACCAATACAAACTCTGACTCCCAAACTAAAGCCTGACGAAGATGGCAACACTACTAAATATCATATTAAGATACCAAACCAAGTCGTTTTTAAAATCACACACTGCCAAAAAACACCCATAGGACTGCATCCAATGTCCAAAAAGAATTTCTCCAAGATAACCAAAACCCTTTAAAAAACAGCTCACCAAGTTCCACTCATCCCTAACAATACGCATGACTGCACCATTATTTCTTCCAAAATCCTCGGTCGGCCAAACAAATAACCAAATCGGCTCCAAGTGTGATAGTTCAATGCGGCCCGTTTTATCACGCGGTGGGTAGTACAAAACAAATTGAGATCCCCTGATATGTGTGCGTTACATAAATCTTCGCTGTTCGCGGGAATCCTTCGAATTATCTTGTTTTTGTTTTATTTACGGTATTGCGTAAATATTGTGCTTTCTTGGGTAGGCTACTTATTGTTTGTACTTATTCGAGGGAAGTGGGGCACTCGATGTTTATTTTTCATGGGATTTTAAAACTGTAAAATTTTCCCAATAAGCCTTGAACCTAATGCTTTAAAGATAAAGTTGAAAACCTAAAATAAATTTGACAGATTGTAGTAGTTTGATGTGTACATTATAAACGATCAATTCATACTAACTACGTATTATTGTATTGAATGTTCACACTGCACCTTTTTGTGTCTAAATTGTTCCAAGTAACCCCTTTTGGAAGCATTCGAAAATTTTTCGAAAGTAATAATGAGCCTTAAACCTAAGCAAGTAAAAAAATAAGCAATTCGAGGTAGAAATGTAAGTTGATTTAACATTGAGCACACTAGCGCCACGTGAAAACGGGCGGCGCAGTGCAGAAACAAAAGTTTGTTTAACGCCACTCGCCGATAGATGTCACTACATATCGGTTGGTACGAAAGCTTTAAATGGAAAAACGATGAAAGAAAATGTTAATGTTTTCAGAGCGGTTTATTCATTCTTAAACGAGTTTATTTACTGTTTTCCTTACATCCAAACGCTGCCGATTGTTAAGGTGATTAGTACCTATTAAAATGTAAATGCCTATGAGGATATTGCCACTAAAAGGGCCGGTGGAAAATGTAATGAGATTTTTCCCATTTCTCGTTTTGTCTTTAACAGTTATCGGATTAGAAACTGCGACCTAAACCGCTACCCACCCAACCGCTGCCCCTATTATCAAGATACACTACCCAATCTGCTAGTTACGGTGACACTCAAAACTAAAGTTAAACGAAGTCGTTAGTAGATACTTTAACTGCACTTTAACAGCTTAAAACGCTAAGATAAGAGTAATGAACGAAAGATTTGGTAACTTTTTAAAACCTCAAGTTCTTCCAGAGTTATCTGATGGTTTTTTACAAGTTTTAACTGAATTTTAAACGAACAAATGAATTATTCAGTTGTAATTACAGTCAATTGATGTGCTCCGTTAGTAAAATCCTTTTGTTATAATAAAAGGATGAATCTTTTTCCTTAAAGGCCTTTAGATTGATTGGCAGTAGAATTTCTATCAAGGGAATACCGTGAAGATTGCAATTGAGAGAGCCATGGAGGACAGTACATACCTATGGAAATTGTGGAAGCTTAGGATCATTTTCTTCAAGCCTAACAAGTTTTTGATTTATAACAAGCTAGTATTTACTTAATTATGTTACAGCCTGACACTGTGACACGTCTTACTGTTCGCCGCGGGGCATGCTTCATACATTTCTGTACACTTATTTTAGTCACGAATTTTCGCTGTATCGGATGTCCCATGGACAGGCTGTTATTTTTTTAAATATTACTGCACCATGCTGAGACTGAGGTTTTTGGTCTCGTACAGGTTCAATGTAGTTTAATATAGGTACATATTATATTATGACTTATTAATGTTTTTTATTATTTATTTTTGTTGTTTACTTTTTATTGTTCTATTGTTGTATCCTGTGCTAGTCTAAGAAATACTCTTTATATAAGGCACTTATTTGTTTACACATACAAGGTTTTACAGGTTTCGTCAGCTAAGAAGGTCGTCAATTAAGAAGTCAATAGGCTGAAATTAATCAAGATCTTAAATAGCAATTAGATGTTATTTCAACGTCGGAATATTTGTCAGGGTAGCGAAATAGGGCACTCATCGCTTACGTTGCACTTAGGGCCGGCCACAAGTTGTAGGAGGAGCGCTTTTCAGGACTTATAGCAGACTGGAAGAAGAACAGCTTCTACTGAAAATACTGTTTTCAAGTAAATATTCAGTCAAACCGGTAAGGACAATTTTCAGGTGCTGATCTGGACACGGACATTTCCTTTTAATAAAAATAACCAACATCACGCCTGTAACCCTCGTAGGTTTATACAGAGGTGTACCTACTGTAGAGATAAGCGCCTTTACCTTAACATTTCGCCAGTTATGTTTAAGTCCAGAATATAATAGAGGGCGAATCTATTGCCATCAACCGGACACAAATCCAGACTCCGTGACTGCTACTGAAAAAGACCTGATCGAAAAACCCAATAGTACTTTGCCCGACCCGAGAATCGAATCCCGGACCTCATGCTCAGCAGTCGCGCTTGTGACCAACTCGACCAACGAAACCCCATCCTTAAAAATACTTACAGAAGTATCTATCAGTGTTCGCTTGCTGAAACCTGTCTGTCATTTATGCGTTCTAATATGACTAATCTTAAAACCGATTTTACAAATAAATTGTTAGCTTATTCCTATGAACGTGATTAGTAAGTACTACAAAATATTAAGATTATTATACGGTTTGTTTTTAAAAGTTATTAGACGGTTCATGTTGTAAGTCATCAATTAATAATCATGATTTGCATAAAACTATAATGAAGACTTTTAGACTCAAGTTATTGAAATATTTTATTCTAACCTACGCTGGTCGTTCAGTCTACATCTATACAATCTATACATCTATACATCTATACAAATAAATATAATTGAAGTGTCTGTTTGTAGTATCAAAATAACAGCTTTTTACTGAATGCATGTGAAAGTATATACGGTAGTTATAACAATAACTCATTTTTTCAATTTTTGTCTGTCTGTCTGTCTGTTTGTTCCGGCTAATCTCCGAAACGGGTGAACTGAATTTGACGGGGTTCCAACTGGCAGATAGCTGATTTTATGAGGAGTAACTAAAGCTACTTTTATTTACTATTAGAATAAGAAGTAGGGCTCCGTGTAAAAAAATTAAAACCCTTAAAATTGGTAACAAAGTTCAATTCAAAAAGGGAAGTAATATTTTTTTATAATTATAATAATTTTACACGACGGAAGTCGCGGGCAACGGCTAGTTTTAAATAATTTACGGATACAGGGTCGTGAACACCTTCAAAACAATCTCTACCGCTATCAGCCTGTACCTTAATCCTGGGCCCCAAAAACCTGATTCTGGCCGTGTGCCACGAAGGCAGGTTATTAACACTACGTGAACACTTGGCACATGCCGGGTGACAAATGAAGCCGACATTATGAACGAACCGCTCATATTTTCAACTAATATTGTGCACCCAGGATAGCGGTCGGACGAAAAATTTGATACTATATTGTGGTATTTTGAGTCCGTTTTAATTAAAAAACGTAGAAAGCTAGTACCTTAGTTCGGTTAAAAATAAAAAGCGACCATAAACTAGCAACACGCACTGGGCTTGCGTGCTCACTCCCACAGCTCCTTCCTGTCGTAGAGAGAAAGCTGTCCCAGAAGTAGGAATCTAATGATGATGATGATGATGCCATCTAGCCGATTTTGGCCACAGCGTCTGCAATCGATGGCTTTCTAGGGAGGTTGTCGAGAGTGTTGGTATGCTGCTCTATCATGTGCTCTCAAGTGGCTAACATATCCAACTGAAAGGCCGAACAAAAGTCTCTTATACCACGATTACAGAGATTATGTACGCTGATGATCTGTGCTTCTATATGATAGGTGGCCTCAATGGCGTTTGTTGTAAATTTGGTCTTTTAATAAACGTCAAAAAAACCGAAGTTATGGCTATGAACGTAGACGAACAGCTGTTAGTTCCTGACATCCTAATCGGCAGTGGCAAGCTGAAACAAGTAAAAAGCTTCAAGTATTTGGGAACCTAATATTATTATGACTATAAACAGTTGCTATTCTGGAAAGTTAACTTTATACCACTAGTATAAAATACCGGTATTATTCTTTACCTCGAGTGACCACACGCTATTTTGAAATTATATTTTCACTTCAGGTCAGAGAAAACAGACAGGGTTAGAACTCTTTTTGGACGTATGTTGGTGACAAAGGAATAAATCCGAGTAGTTTAGGAAAATAAACATGACATTCTTGCTAAAAAGTGACTGTCGTGTTTCACAGTCAACTGGGAATTGCGTAGCAACCACGCAATCACCTTTCTTGAGGTAGGGACGCAGAATAAATAATAATAAAGGGAGTTGAAAGAAATCTTCCCTACGTTCATTTTACGACAGTAAACCCTTTTCAAACTTCACAAAAAAACGTAGGTAAACACTATCAAACTGCAATACCAATACACCTACATCAAAACAGTCATAATTTGGCGTCCGAACACATTACCCATCTTAACGGCCGCGCCGCCGGTCCCGGATTAGAGCCGGGATCAACGAGTGCAATTCCCGGGACTCGCTTGCGCCAGCCATAGGATCCCGTTTATTGACCATTAGTAAGGTCCGCTATGGTGTTTTCTGCTTACACTTTGCTATATGGTAGTGACATAATAATGGGACTATTTTCAAATTATGGTGACTTAGTGGTAATCACCGGTGGTGGATTAGATTCACCGGTTATTAGAGGAAGGCTGGCTATAGATATTGATGTTGTTTTGATACTGTGTTGGTGATATACCAAATTAATACTATCCCGTGACTTAGTAGGTTCGATAAAAATAATCACTATTGTACGGGTAAGGTACATTTAAATGATAGACTCATAGTATAATAGAATTTGTGTATTGAGAGAACACCCAAAACTGATAACTGATCGACTCGCGGCGAATGTGTCTTTTGCTGTTAGCCCAAACGGTGATATGCGACTACTGATCGTTGACTTTAAAACTGTATATTTTATTCAATCGCTCCGCGTCGATGTCAGCATAAAATTTAAACAATTGATATTGTACGGGTTTGCTCGTACAACTATGTTTGTACACGATAATCTCCGAAACCGCCCAACAGATTTCAATAAAATTCTCTAAACGTGTATGGTTGATGGTTACAGCTTGAAATATAGGATAGTTGTGCACCCGATAAGTGGCGCTATGCGAAGCGGTCCGCTAGTTAGATTTGTAAGTTTCAGGTCAGAAATAGTAAAAATTGGTATGACTTATCTGTAAAAAAAGTATGCAGTAGTCAAAATAAAACGACATCCTAATACATCTTGTCTTCTCTGAGCTACGAAAAAGACTGAAATATTCAGCACTTAAACTCACATTTCACCAGTGAGTGGAATAAATAAAATTATCCTAAAACATTTAAAATAATCTTTTCATAACCCAAGCAACTACTGGAAATTACAAGAAATATTAAAACAGTCCGGAATTATAACTTCACATTAATCAGACCTCGAATGAAAGCTCTCATAGCAGTTATGAAACTCCAGAAACTATGTTTCATAGTTGCACTATTAAAATGGATATAAACCCACTGTTTTCTACACTGGTTACGCTCAGAAGCCGGCAAGTAATCAAAGAGGCGTAAAATTTGTTAGATATCCGACTAAAACTAACTTTATGGGGTTAGACGAGGATTTAGGGGAACTAGATGTGTCATGTAAGAAATATTTTGAACCAGTAATTTGTCATTGTCAGTGAGATCATCGGTTTTCAAAAAGCGAGATAGTGGTGGAATAAGGCCCAGCATTTCGTAATTTTTTTTTTTCACTTGTACAACTCTAAACCGACTTCGAGGCCAAGTCGGCCGGAGCAAAGACAATCTTTACAGATAGGGGTTCAAGGAAGGCACAGACCTCAAGTGCTGTGTCTCACCACAGACAATAGCCCACCTTCCATCTTGTACCGCATATATATCACTTGATGATAGAAGAAGAATTAAGAAAGAAAAACCATTTAATTGTCGCAGAGACATGACGTGCATTCAAAATTAGAATTAAAAAAAAAACACACATACATAACAAAACATCTATGATCTATGTATGACATCAGTGAGTGGGGTTCGCGTGGCTGAGTTTTGGGCTAAACACATTTGCCATCGATACGCTAAGAACAAGAAGATAGAAAGTAGAACATTATAATTATCGTTACGATTTTGAGACTTCATGAAGTAATTCAAGAACATACAAATGCTACAATATCATTAAGTTAATTACACTTAGATATTAACTTTCAAATAACTTGTCTTTGCAAAATTGCCAGACAAGACACGAGAAATTGTCTTAACATGAAATTGATCTTTTGAACAAAGGTTGCACGCCCACTAGGTACGCCTACAACCACATCTAGTCACATCCAATTATAATCCCATACATACAAGTAAAGCAAGATTATTGCAGAACTTGGTTTCTTCCCACTCTATTTGCGGCAATGTTTATAGCCCATTACGTCGGAAAACCAGTCGTTATAGTAATGAAAACAGAGTGGCCGGCCGTCTCATTATCATTGGATAATCTGAGACCAAGGGGATGGAACTTTCATACTTAGTAGTTTAAGATATTAAAGTGTACTGTGTTGTGGATTAGACGTGTGATTAGTTCGTTTTGTTTTGGTGGGTCGGTGATTTTGGTTTTATGTGTTCGTGGTCCATTTGAAGCGTATTTTGGGTAAGTCGCCATTTTCATTGCCTTGCAGTACAGCTTCTAGACATTTTATGTACATAATTTAGGGATAATAGCAGTGATAGCCTAGTGGTGTGACTGTCTGATTGACAGGTCATAGGTTTGAGTTCGAACCCAAGGCATGCCTCTGACGGGCTGCGGGCTGTTCGAAAGAGATACCGCGGCCCTGGAACACAAAAGGCAAGGAAGGAACATGGATGGGTTTTAGTCAGTACAAGTCTGACACTCCCTTCCGCTCTGCCCAGAGCGGGAGAAGTCATTTGATGATTTCCCATCCGTAAAATAAAAAAAAAAAGGCGTGCCTCTGATTTTTCGGATTCATGTGCGTATTGTTTATTATCACTTGCTTTGGTGAAGAAAAACCTCGTGAGGAAATCAGCATGCCTGAGAGGTATTTCGTGACGGCATGTAAAGCCAAGTCAAGGCCCATGGACGGAATAAAAACTTTGAAATCAGATTAGGCACTAAGCACACGATAAAGTAGAAGAGTTTAGAGTTTTTAGTAAATCTAGACAAAATTGATACTCATACGTATTACATACATGATTGTATACAAAGCCAAACTTGCAAAAAAGTTGAGAAAATCGTGAGGAAGTTAATGCCTCCAGCGAATGCTGCCAAATGTCCATTAAAGCAGGTAGTGGTCCCATTATACTAGCAGCCTTTTACTCCCGGCCCGGTTACCTCAGCAAACTTCCTGTCTGCAAAAACAAATCCATCTCATTCAAACCTTTCTCCTTTCCAAACACTTAAAAAACTCAACGACCAGCGCAAACTTTCCCGTTTTAAGAAATTATACGTAGTCCAATTACATTAAACTAGAATAAATGGTGAAATAAAACAGAGGAATCCTTATTAAGACCCCCACTTAGGCAACATCTTATCTGTGGTAATCCTAGAAGCGACTAAAACGTTAGGTCTAAAACACAGTGATATATAGCGAGTGGTCTGGGCTTAAACTCAGATTAACTTAGATTCAGTCGGTGGAGTTAATTTGTTTTTAGCTGTATCATAGTTGCGCTGTGAAAGATTTGATTCAGTTATGTAGTTTTTATTTGAGAACGAAGACATAGCTATACTCACGAATAGCAAATTTCTTTGTAAGATTTTATTATTGTTTTCAAAGTGAATCAGTGTCTTCATCTCTTGTATTTCTGTAACGTCAAATAGATTTACATACATTTCATACGTGAACTCAATATGTCAAACACAATATATATTATATACATACATAAACTCACGCCTTTTTCCCATGGGGGTAGGCAGAAACCACAGAACTCCTTTTGCCTCGTCCACGTTCATACATCAGGGCATATACGCACGCCAGGTGCGAGTACTACGCACATGACCTTTCTGAAGAACCTCACCAATAAGGTCAGTGTATGTCCTTTAAGGTGGCCCCTCCCGGCGTTGCTACTCACATCTGCCTTGTTAGCCACTTTTCACTCATTCTCGCTACATGACCAAACCATCTAAGCATACTATTTTCAATATTGTCACTACATCTTCTGTCACAACACTTAAGAAGTATTCAATAAGGAATTTTTCGACTATGATTCAACGACCAAAATAAACGAAGAAAACACTGCAACTATACAAATTATAAATGTACTGCACTTAAATTCCGACATTGATCCGTAGTTGAATTTCGATTGGTGCTAATAAAATTTTCAAGAGTTTTGGGTTCAGTAATGCTTTAACTGCAGGCTTATATGTCCGTTATAAAACAGGATGAGAGAGAACTAGTGGAAATTGTAACGGGGGGAAACCGCGTTTTAGTGGCCTGCAGCGATGCGGTGGGGGCGTTTTCGCTCCGCTTGCATTGTGGCCTAGCTCGATAGTTCCATACAGGCTAATTGAGATAAACAGTTAACCACACGTCCAATAATCGCAATTATCGATTGAACCATAGCATGGCACTGATTGATGATGACCTATTAGTAGATACCTAATTACACATCTACGTATAGACGCAAACATGACGTATAAGGTAAAGCATCTATTTAACTACTGTTTGAATATGGGGCTCTTAATCCGTCCATACGAAACCCATTATTAGTCTAACCTTTTCCCAACTATGTTAGGGTAGGCTTCCAGTCTAACCGGATGCAGCTGAATACCAGTATTTTACATGGAGCGACTGCCTGTCTGACCTCCACAACCCAGTTAGTACTGGTTATACGATACCCTTTGGGAAGACTGGTTCTTAGACTTTCGGTCCACCGAGTACTTGTAACGATCATAAAACATCTCAAAGATCTACAAATGTAACCCGGAACCATCGGCTTAATGTGTTTTCCGAGGCACGGAGGAAACTCGGTATGTAATGGGTGGTCACCCATGCACGGACCAACTTAGGCTAGTGCGGCGTAACCTAAAGATCAAGCGACTGTTAAGGAGCTCCTCTGTCTATACGAAACTTTGAAATAATTTGTAAATTTTTGTACTAATGGAATTCAACAGCTCAGTCAATAAAATCTTCATTGAGAATATTTTGTGATATGTTGCGTCCAACGACTATTTTTTGGTGTTGGAAGCAACATTATTGATTGATTATGTGAATGTCGAAACTCAAGACTACAATTATTGTGCCCATTTAAAATTACTGCTTTGTTGGACTAATGGTCGCAATCGCAACTTCTGAGCATGAGGTTCTGGGTTCGATTCTCGGGTCGGGTAAGTTGTTATTGGGTTTTCTATCAGGAATTTCGCAGCAACGGAGTCTGGATTTGGCCCGGTTGCTGGCAATAGGCTTGCGCCCTATTACTTGGGACTTAAATATAACTGGCGAAATATGGGTGTACTATTAGGTACACCTCTGGCTAACCCTTTGGAGATTACAGGCGTGATTTTATGTATTAAAATTAGTTGAAAATCTCAAACCCCGACCTAAATCCTACGATTCCAGATCTCACCAACTCACTTCCAGTCTACAGTACTTTTGCCAGGAAATCAGCTGACACAGAAAGTAATTGCATTAATAAAACGAAACTTCCTCAGCGGAGAATCCCCTTCGCAGTAAAATCGACGGTAATTTAATTATTATCTTACTATCTTAACCACAGGATAGTATTACTAATTTAATTGCTTCACTCGGCCGCCGCAGTTCAACTAACTTACTTAAACAAGACTTCTTTTTATAAGGGTAGAGTTGGCTTATATGTATAAGTAAGATTTGTTAAAATATTCCTTCTATTGGATTTAGGTTTTAGTTTGGTTTATTGTAGAGCTTGTGGTTCATTATTAACAGCCGCTTGGGTCCATCTTCATATTAAGCCGCAATTGCCTAGGTTGGTCCGTGGATGGGTAAACAACCATTACATACTGAGTTTCCCCAGTGGCTCAGAAAGCACGATATTTACGAGTGTGTCAAACACACAACGTGTTTGGTTTTTTTCAAAATAAATAATGCGATATTGTGAGACTTCTCAAACGTTTAGAAATTAGTGGAATTGAGTTCACAGCTCACACGAGCGCGCGATGTAAGAACCGAAAATACAATTATCCATAGCATTTAAATTAAATTATTTGCGACAAGCACAATTAGTATCATCCAGAGTTAGGAATAAATTTTTAAATTCAAATTCAAATTCAAATTCATAAATGAATAAATTTTTAAAATTGTGAATTAATTATATGTGAAACGAGTATTTTTAATTTAAAAACCGACGTATTTACACTGCGCACTCATGCTAGGGTCTCAGTTTTAGAGTACCAGCCAGAATTATAAATTCTAACAAAGATACAGGGTGTAAACAAACTCTTCATGAAACTGTTAACCAAGCATTATGTACGGTGGGCTGCATCACTTGGGTACCCCAGTTGGGAACGAAGGTGCTTTCAAGAGGGGTACCCACATCGTGACGCTGACTGTACATCAAACTAAGTAACTTTACGCAAAAATGATTGCTGGAAACGACTTTTTTTTTGGGGTGAAAATTCACGTTTTATGGCAGGACTCAATGTAACGCATACAAAACATTGTGCTGATGGATGGATTGAATAGTACGGGGGCGTGAAGGTGTCTTAAGTAAAAAAAAACTTGTGAAAAAGTTGGAATTTTGTCCCCCAATATCTCCGTAACTAGAAGGTTCCTAGGTAAAACAAAAAATGATCGCAATGACGGGGAGAACAAGTGCCTTTCGGCTTCGTTAAGAGTCTTTTTACACCCTTTATAATAAGCTTTACCTTTTACAATACAAGTTTTCAACTGCAACATAATGACATAACCATTTTTGAATGGCATGTTTTCTCATACATACGAGTATCATCTTTTCTCCTATATTCACATAATAAGGAGTATTTGAAAATTCCTTCCTTAGCCGTGGATATCAGATCACAGACACCGTTGTGTTCATTAGCATGAGGGTAGTTTCAGGTTCTACACGTAGTTACCACCGTCTGACCCCCACAGCCCTTGGGAAACGGCTCTCCCTAGGAGATATGCTATTTTTAGTGTTGAGGAAATTGAAGTGCATTCACCTTAAGAGGTTTTGCATTCTGAAAGTTCATTCATAATCAATATTTCTGTGCAACACAAAGCAAGATTACAAACAAGATTATGAACTACATAATCTTGTTTAGATTCTTAATTAATCAAATAGCTATTTGTGTTGTCGTCTAATTTTCAATGCACACTCGCATGACGGTTTCAACACAATAATGATAAATTGAGATAAAAGATTACAGGATGGAAAGGAAACTGAGGCTAAAACGGTGTCCACGTATTCAGTACATCATTCTCAAATTCAAATTCAAATTCAAAATATTTTATTGTATATGTTAGTTACAGGTCTAAACAATAAATTAAAGTTTCAATATGTCCTGCCTAATAGGCATACAATAAGTAATTATGCAGTGGCAATAAGTACATTTAAAATTATCTTACATGTCAAAAAAAAGTTATTAAATGTCAAAATATCAATATACAATAAAATTAATACATGGTCAACAATTTAATTAATGATTCAAGAAATCTTGGATCGTGTTGCTTTCTCAGTTAAGAATTTACGTAGTTTATTTTTAAATATTGGAAGTTCCTTGCAGTGCAGTGAATGTCAATAGGTATTTTGTTGAATATTTTTGATGCCATGCCAAAGAAGCTTTTGTTAAAAAGAGCGACGCCACACAGAGCCGACGGTTACCGTCGCGTCGAGCGGGACGGCTCTGTGTGGCGTCGTCCGTAATATTTAGTACATTACAACTGCTCAGTGTCGCGTCGCTGTCCCGTCCTGCCGCGCCGCGCCCGCTGTGTGCAGAGACCTTTAATAAGAAACATGGTTAGAAAGATACCTACTTATGTTCCAAATAAACATGTATCTGTCTGACTTTCTAATTCTCAAATCTGTCGCTAACGGGTAGCGTTTCTAATTTAATTCACTACTTTTATGCAAATATGCCATGATTTTTCAGCATTTTAATTCGGCATAACATCAAAACATTTTTCGTCTAGTTTTTAGCCTGACTAATGCCAAGCTCCGCAGTACCAGTTTGACGTTCATATCACAAAGCATACATGAGCAAGTTTGACAGTGCAACGGCCGAGAGAATTCAATGCAGCCTTATTATTGGAGCTTGGGTGTCATTCACTGTGGCGATGCGATGGTTTGATGCATTTAAGCGCTGAAAACCGTCAATGAGCTTTAGTCAAATTTGGTTGATATGAATCAAACACTTTACACTCAACCTGTACTTTTCTAAATTTGAAATATATGTAGTTGTCGCAGGATAGTTGGAAAACAGTTATTTCTGCGAAAGTCATAGGATTTTTTTTAACCAACCCAGTCTGTTTAAGACTATTAGGAAATTATGATTGGCTAATTAAAAATTGGATTGGCCAATAACCAGCGTCACCGCATAATATCCATAACGGCCAATAAGCGTTCATACTCATCATTGTTCGCGATTTCACAAAATAACCCGTTTTTATCATATATCCTGTGGCATAGGTAGGATAATCATATTATCTGGATAAAATAAAATATTTATCAATCCTACCTACTAAGGGCCAAGTTCACCGACAACATAACGGTCTGATTATCTGAAAACAGCTGTTTACCATGAATTTTCGTATTCAAAAAAGGAAATCTGATGATTAAGGGCCATGTTCACCGACATTGAATTAGCGATAACAGTTGATTACTGAGTTAAATCATCAGATTTGCTTTCGGGAACACGAAAATTCACGGTAAACGGCTGTTTTCAGATAAAATCAGTTCATGCGTTTAATTCCTCCACAGTTCTGCGAAGCACTTTCATTCGACCTCCTCCAAAAGTAACAATTGTCAATCCCAGCCAATATTTATCTTCTCATCCGTAATACAGTTTCAGAAATATCTGGAGTTCTGGACATTATCTATTCCGAACATCGAGATAAGTTCTACGGTCCAAAAATTTCACATTCAGTTTATTCAAAGTTTATAGCGGGGGAATTTAATAATCTCAACAACACTGAAGCCAACTTTGCGTGTTTGTCTTTCTTCGCGCCGTTCCCTTGGGGCCCGTTTAATTCGCCACCCAGACCATCTGTCGCACTGCACTGTTCCCTAACTTAGACCTGCCGACTTTATAATTTTACACGCCACGATGAAGCTGTTTCGTTTTTCGGGCCTTGGACCTATTTAAATTTATATTGTTTAGTCTGTGGCAGGAGTTTTAGATTTTCCATGGTTCCGTTATGAAATACTGGCTGAAAATAATCAAACGTCGGTAAAGTAAGAAACATTAAAAGAGTACCTATTTAATATCTTGTGATTTGGACAAGGACAACTTTTACAAGGAGATTTTAAAGTAGCTACGCGCCATCCGTGAAATGAAAAGATTTTTACGGGTTATCCACTTAAAACTTCGGAGCATATAGCTAATAGTACACGATTCATATACCAGCAAATCCACCGTAACGGATAACACCGGATAATAAATCGATACCGTATTTACCAGCTGAAATATTTAATCCAAGTAGAACAATCTGAGGTTTTCACTCAATAAACCCATACTTATTAACTTCAAAGCGGAATGGTAAAGTTAAAGAACAATCTGCCAGTATATTTAGGCCTTTTAGAGGCAATATTAGTGGAGTTAGAAAGGATCTGGTAACATTGGCTATGTACTGCGTTTTGAGAGAACACGGGGTTGGTAGGAGTTGGGGTAGCAACACTAATTACGTTAAAAAACAACACTTTTAGTTGTGAAAGCAGACTTGTGGTGGCTCTTGACCCATATTCTAGCCAGCCAGTGTAGTTCCGTTGCCTAATTAGGTTTATTTTTTTATTTTGTTCAACTAACTAGTACTAATTTTATTGTGACTCGGTCTTTATTCGTCTGAATATATTCGGTTGGAATAATTTGGTTAGAGAATTAGTTTTTGCTTGATGTGTGCTTCTGAATACACAGATTTATTTTTTCACAGTCAGTCACCTAGATTATAGAGGTGCTGACTGTTCAGGGCGAATCATTATAACAGTCGGTATCGCAACTCGTTGGAAATACACGTTTTATGGGATATCATGCTACATACTTTTACCGTGGAGTCTAGAATGCATTCATCTATTAAGACACCTCTTTATCATCATCATTTCAGGCGAAAGATGTCCACTGCTGGACATAGGCCTCCCCCGAGTGTCGCCACATTGACCGGTCCCGTGTGACTCACATCCAGCGGATTCCCACCACCGTCACCAGGCCATCGGTCCTGCAGGTAGGAGGTCTTCCAACGTAACGTCTTCCGGTTCGCGATCGCCACTCCAGAACTTTTCGGCCCCATCGGCCATCCGTTCTGCGAGCAATGTGCTCTGCCCACTGCCACTTTGGCAATCGCCTCTTACTCCGTGCATTTTCATACACAGAAATTAAATATTCAACACTGGTAATAATTTCGCAAACATAAATTCCTGAATATAGGTTATGGTAATAACCGCTCGATTAAAAGGTCAACTGCGGAAGTCCAATCACAGTTTTTTTTTGTAGTGGGAGCAATTAAAATGGTGTTTATTATACCTGCTGAGCTGACGGGACTAAATATTCATTTCAATTAAATTATTATCATGAAAATGAAAGTCGTTGGGGTCGTCACTACGTTAACTAAGTTATGAGTTCGGTGGAGTGCTTAGTAAAAAAACTGTGTATCACTTTTTTATCATTATAAGAAAAAAGAAATACTTTTCGTCACCTCGCTTTTCCACATGGTGTTACTTCGAAACCGAAAGCTACTGAGCAAACAGGCACGGCTACAACCAAAAAAGGTAAACCCAAGGACATTTTAAACCCGAAGACAGAATGCAAAGTCTACGTCCCGGCATTTCCTTTTTAATCAATCGTAAATGTCAAAGACACGGCGTTTTCCGGCCTGGGGCGCAATTAAAAATTGCTTTGTAAGCGGTGTGCGCGTGTGTCCCTGCCTTTACGAGATTAACGCGAGCAACCGACTGTAGGAGCCGCGCCTTAATTAAATTTTAAATTTTCGAACGTTCACGTTGGCGAAAGGATTGTCGCGAGTGGGTACGCGGGTTTTGTTAGTTCTTTTTTTAATTTATTTAGGTTCCATTTTTTATTAAATTATTTGCTGTGTCGTTGACACAGCAAATAATTGGGGACACCGTACATTTGTGCTGATTACCGTTGGGTAATCAGCACAAATGTACGGTGTCCCCAAAGGTCTGTGTCGATTTAAGGAAATAGCACACATATCAACTCGGCTACGAATCGCGGCGGTAACTTTTAAACTACTTCTAAATTCTATTACTCTTCCTTGTTCTAAATGTTCATGTGAGCTACTTTTCACTGTCTACTATAGTAGTTACCGTATGGCTTGTTCATTCAAATCCTGATTGTTTGAGATGACGTCACGCGTTTGCCATGTCTCCAGTCTCCAGCACTGAGCACCGAGACGCGGCTGAGTGCCGAGTACGGATTCAAACAAGTGTATCCGTTACTAAGTATGCATTTTGTTGGAACTTTTAAGTTTGCCAGACTCTTTTCATGAAGTACAAAACATACTTTAGATTAAAGGTATCTTTTAAGCAACATGTTAAATGACAATGTACATATCTGAAAGTAAGTAAAACACCTCAGTTACGGATAAAAATAGATGAAAAAATATCTCATGAAATGTCAAGCAAATTGGCAATATTTTAGACAGACTTTTCAAAACCTAGTACTTTGATAGGCTCCCAATACCATCAATACCTACCAATAATAATTCTTGCTTGTTATACACACAATACGATACATCAATTTTGTCAAAGTAATTTGTTACTATTTGACATATACTTACTAGAAAAACGCAAGAGCCCTGGCACACGTGCAAGCAAAACAATGCAGTTGGACCTACTGTAAACTCTCCTATTCTTACCCATTTCTCAGGGAAGCAGTGATCTAAGTATCACTATAAACTATAGCACAAAGAATAAGGCCTATGTCTGTCGGGTTTGAGTACGACACTGAGGCACGTTTGAAGTCGTCATCGCGACGACGCTTCAAGATCTGCATAGTCGATTCATTTGAAAAGGAGAAACGCAACCATTCTGTTTTGTGCCCTATGATGTTCTAATAAGCTTCCTCTGAAGGATTTGTTAGATCTGGGTTTAAAAGAACGTAGGTACTTATAAAAGACAAAATAGGTACAGAGTAGGAAGTTCGTGTTTCATTTTAGTACTAACTATTTTCCACTTCGCAAACGTTCTTACAGTGTAAAAAATTGCACTAAGCTTAAAAATAAGTAAGTAGTAACATACCCCGTTCAACTCCTCTCTTAAAAGTTTGCGTTAAAAGTTACGCAGACTTTCTGTATTTTTTGTGAAACAAAAATAAAATTACACTCTGCCTTCTTCTACATCCTTAACTGCAGACTTCGTTAAAAAACAAAAGTAAATCATGACAACATGTTTCGCGCGAAAAAGGAATGCGTTCCAGAATTCCGCATTTGAATAGTCAAAAAATTTAAAAAACGAACTCGCAACCTAGCGCTAACGTTGGCAGCACTGAATAGATACTCGTGTGCTTACGGCTCTAAAGGCTAGGCTGAAAGGCCTGAGATCCGAGCACGCATAAAAAAATGCAGCATTTTTTGTGCTCGACTACCGTGTAACGAACACTAGACTTTTTTATATTTTTACTCTAAACCGTCAGTATAGTTGAGAAATTGTGAAAATGGGATAGGTTTGCTTTAGTTACGTACGGTATGTAGCTAAAATTCTAAAAATAAAAATATTGTGAAACCTAGATTTCAATTATTGTACAAAAGGTTATTTTCCTCCAACCTCATAGAAATTTGAATGTTGTTATTTATCACGAACTGTTTTTTATGTATTTTTAGAAGTCGTGAAAACATGTATAGTTATTTAGCACCATATAAAATGATATTTGCGCAAACAAGGAGTGACAGACGTCAAAGTTTGGTCAACAACGTTACAACATGAACATTATCCCGTACCATGTCTAGACAACCATGCTATAAA
Organism: Lycophotia porphyrea; assembly: GCA_950005105.1. Lineage (NCBI taxonomy): Eukaryota > Metazoa > Arthropoda > Insecta > Lepidoptera > Noctuidae > Lycophotia > Lycophotia porphyrea. The sequence continues at coordinate 4,591,053 of OX465392.1, forward strand.
CTGATTTTTGATGAAAAAATTGTTCTGGAATCTTTAGAATTGACTTTTTATTAGTTTTATAATCTGAGATATTACTTTTAAAGAATAAATTATCCAGTGAAACTTCGTCCTTTTATACGTAAAAGATTTACATCAACAAATCATAATATATCACTTCTGTACAATCTCTCTCTCTCTTTTGTTCTTCTTCTTGATGGCAATGTATGTATCATCGATGACTATGTTAGTTATTGCAGATAAAACTTACTATTAGTTTAGGTTCAATCAACTTTCAGTACAATATCTATCAGTATTCGTCGTCCAATGCCACGTCTGCAATTTGTCCGTTTAGACCGCCTACTTATATCCAATAACATAAAGAAAGTAGAGCCACCAATAGTGTTAACCCTAAAACCGCCACTCGGTCTTTTTGACCCCTCACGCCTAGCCGACAACAGCACATGTCTTCATAACCCGTTCACAGTTTAGCAACACACTCACGTCCATAGTAATTCGACGTCGGAAGAATGGACGAACAAATTGCTCGCACGATTGTCTGCGAGTACATACGAAATGAGCCAATGATATGAATTGTTGCTGGTGGACTTGTGGACCACCGGGCGAGTGATTGTCGCTTTTAGGGATCCTCAGGGGATGTTTGCAAGCATGCACTAAAGCTTGCCTGTCAAATGCTTTTTCGTATGAATATCAGCCGCTTTCGTCAATATTTTACTAGAGGAAAATACTGTTCAAATAAAAGGTAGAAAAAGAGTTTTCTCTCAAAATCAAAATCAAAAATCTCTATTATGAAAAACAAAATAAACAATAATTAAAAAAAAAAATTGGATACATTGCTAAAGAATACGGAAACCCATGGCTCTCTTATGACGAAATGTATTTTAGTTTTACAGTAAAAGATGTATCTTTCACAAAAAAAAATAATTTATATTAATTGCAAATTTGCAAATAATAATTGCAAAAAATTAAACCAATTTCAAAAACCCAAAAAAAAGTGAAAAATAACTTAAGCTTCTGAAGTCGGTGTTTGATTGATTCAGATTTTTGTCACCAATTTCTTGAAAAATTGTATTATTCCATTTTTAGTTGTAATGTCCTATACAAATATCTGCTATATATTTATTTTACAATACATTTCATGGTGGATTTTCATGGCAACTGTCGAAATCTGAGTGTAATGTACACATCTGTGTACACTCTCAGGGCATACAGGTGTTATGTTATGTAACGATATTGTGTAAACATCCAAGCGATTGCAGCAATTACGGCAGATTTGCTATCAATTATTGAAGAGTTCCTTTGTTTATCTCCGAAGAGCAGCATCAGATCTTCACCAAATTTAAACGAGACTACCGCGGAATAACATACTTTCAACCAAAATAGAGGAAATCTAGAATCTAGAATCATCGAAATCGGTTCAAAATTGGTGAAGATAACACAAAAAAAAATTCAGACGAATTCATAACCTCCTCCTATTAGAAGTCGGTTAAACAATAGCACCGGATTAGTTACATTCTGAACTTTAACATAAACTTGTTCCTCTTAAAGTGTTTAAGTAGTTCAAATTAACTAAAGCGTTTCAAATAAATTCTCGATAAGGGGGATGAAGTCTGGAGCCCGTAACTTAGACTTTTATAAGATTTAAACAGAAACTATGAAAGTTTACAGGATCGTTTATAGTCTAGTCTGACGCTCATTATCTGAGTGTTGACGCAATTGTGATCCCTTTAGACAAGTGATTATTTTTAAGTAGAAAATTTCCTTCATTTTTTTAAATATAATTTATCAACCATAATTATTAATTATATTTATAAATATAAAAAAATATATATATAAAAAATAGTAGCCCATCAGCATAGGCAACAGAGCCCGCTACTGGTGGTCAGAGCTCTTGAGAGAGGAACCTCCTAACAATACGCGCCGTGTCCAGAAGTACCGCTTTCTGAAAAAAACCCTTGATCCAGCTACCAAGCGAGAGCCTCCTCAAATGTTGATAGATGTTGTTACTAAGCCACTGTCCGACACGACTATCGGTACAATGACTGCTGTACTCACGTCCCATATGTCGACAATTCGCGAGCCAGTTCTAGATACTTTAATTGCTTATCTTTCACTACTTGCACGAGGTTATAAGATTTTTTCCTTTATTTATTTATATACATATTTTTTACATTTTCAAATATTTAAATATAAAACGACATAAAAAAACATTTAAAAATATAAAAAAAAATAGTAGCCCACCGGTATCGGGAATAGGGGCTACCGACGGTCAGGGCTCCAGAGAGGAACCTCCTAACAATACGAGCCGTGTCCAGGAGTACCGCTTTCTGAATCAAGCCAGCTGCCTAACGAGAGCCTCCTCAGGTGTTGGTCGAGGCTCTTGGCAATTAAGCCATGGGCTGATACGACTACCGGCACAATGATCGCTGTGTCCACATCCCACATGTCGACAACCTCGCGAGCTAAGTCAAGATACTTGATTTGTTTATCTTTCTCGGCTTTCACGAGGTTCTCGTCATGCGGGACCGTAATGTCAACAATCATTGCGCGCCGCTCTGATCGATCCACCACCACTATATCAGGCTTATTGGCTACAATAGTCCTGTCAGTGATGATGGATCGATCCCAGTACAGTGTGATATTGCCATTATCGAGAACTGGATCGGGCACATACCTATAGTACGGCACTTCCGATTTCACAAGGCTGTATTTTAGAGCAAGTTGCAGATGAATAATCCTGGCTACAAGGTTTTGTCTATGCAAGCACTCTCCGTTAGCCAGACGAGAACACCCGGAGATAATGTAATAAGATTTTATTATTATTTACTGAAAACTTTCAAAATTTCAAAGTGTAGTGTGTGAGGACCAGCGAGATGGACCAACAACTTTAAAAAGGGGTTGGTTCTGACTGGTTGCAAAAAACAGAGGAAAGCATGCAGCTGAGCCACTTGGAAGAGGCCTACGTCCTGAAAAAGATATTATTTTTATTTACTTCTTCACCATTGCTTGGTATTTTTTATATAATGAAACTATCTTAGTCTGTACCTATTTTCCCAGGTAACATCGATTAATATGCCTTTCTCAATGAACTGTTGGTATATACTAAAGTTATTTATTTTATTTGGTTAACTAGCAAATGTTTGCACAAAGCATTAGCAGTAGTTGTAGATTACATTTATAAGTGCAACAACTAATCACAGGTTAGCACCACATGCACATTTGATACTCATCTTGTTATTGCAAAACAAATCGAACCTTTCATATTCTACGGAACCAAGTTATTAAACATGAAACACTCTTGTGCAGTCTACGTTGTATTGTTTCGCATGCACTATTATTATTTAACCCTTTGATTTGTTGTTGTTTTCGTACCAAGCGCTTGATAAATGCACTGGAATAATAATGCACGAATAAATCTCTCAATGCAATGCTTGAATCATTTGAGTGAATTAAATTTCCGTGTTGGTTGACGTTGTTAACACTTGACTAGACACATAATGTAGGTTTTAATGTTAATTAAGTTAACTCTGAAAACAGAGAAGACCGCTTTGGCAACCGCTATTCATTAAAAGGTTAAACTTTTTGTATTTTGAAAATTAATTATAACGTTAACATCTATTTACAGTTAAAACAGTCTAAACATAGTTCTCAAAAGCTAACAAAACAAAGCTTTTCAATGCCAATAAATTTTCACAAATTGAACCAAATATCGCATCATTACGAACCCCTCAAAATATCAATCCATTCAATGACTTGAAACGAAACAAAATATTTATTAAACATTAATTTCTAACTAACAAATTGCGAGCGCAGAACACCATCTAACCCGTAAATTTCGCGTTCGGCCCCAAAGACCGGAACTCTTAAAACTCCGTGGAAAACTTTCGACTCACTGAATATATTTTCTTCCACGCCTTATTAATAAAGACCGGGTGATTAGTAACTTTTGATTCCGACTTTCCGGAGCTCCGATGAGGAGCAATTATTCGACATATTGATTTATTGTTCTACCCTCGTAAAGTTTGAGACGAATCGTCCTTAGATTGGTAACATACGGTTTAGAAGCGGTAGCGGTTTTGTTACCATTATGTTAGTTGAACTAAGATTCTTCCTTACAGTTTGGCATCAGTAACGTATAAGGTCTTAAGAAAGTATAACTCACGTTACAACAACGCAACACACAAGTACACACAAGTATAACACATGTTATCGGTTTCAAGAATACGTAGTATAAATTAATATTTTCTAAGCAAAATTAATTATGTTTATCTTTTGTTGATAATCTCTATCAACAAAAGATAAACATAATTTCGAGAAAATGGTGACACATACTCGTAACTCCATGCTATGTCAACACGCTGTCAATAAAAAAACCGAAGATAAACTGTTGGCCGTACAAAGTGTTAAGCAAAAATTAAACAATCAGCTATTGATTCTAGCGTTCTTGTATAAGTCAGATATAATTAAACAATTTTATTGTAACACAAACTTCATTTTAGAAAAACGCTGCGTTCTCGCACACACTCCATGCTCGTAAGTTTCACTACTCAGAAAGTTTCCCATCGACCCTTAGAGACGGTGATTTCGCTCGTATAAAATATTGGTAGACGCTTTAATAACTTTCCTTGCTGATATGGAGTTTGCTATCAGTTCCCGTGATATGGCACGTTCTGCCCGCGGCTTCAGATACTTTTTTGAGTGTTTCGATATTTTGTCACACTTACTTATTATCATTACATTTGTTTTGGCGGGGGAGAACCGAAGTTTAAGCGGTATCTTGATATCTTAGGGTAGCACAAGTATAAAATATTATTACAAAATTATATCGAAAAATCTATCATTATTATCATTGGCTAAAATACGTCTTTTAGTATTAAGTAAGCTGAAATGGCAGTGGGCTGGCCATGTTTGTGGATGGCCGATGGAGTAAACGAGGCCTGGAGTACGCGGGACGTCATCCAGGTACATGGACCGACGCTCTTAAAAAAATGACTGAGACAGGCTAAACGCAGAAGGTGAAGGACAAGGTGTTGTGGCGTAGCTTGGAAGAGGCCTTCTTCTTCTTCTCGAATCGATGACTCAGATTTTGTAAGACCCAGGGCTGCGGGACTGTTCGAAAGAGGTATCTCTCTTCTTGCGGCCCTGGAACACAAAGGGCAAGGAAGGAACATGGATGGGTTTTAGTCAGTACAAGTCTGACACTCCCTTTCGCTCTGCCCAGAGCGGGAAAAGTCATTTGATGATTCCCCAGGCGAAAAAAAAAATATAAAAAAAAAGATTTTGTAAGACCAGTACGTAGCGACCTGCACAGCTATACTGTTTGCCTCATTCAAGTATAGAACGAATGACTGAATTAATTGAAGTTATTGCACATCTTGAGAGAGGCCTACATCCGGCTGTAGACTGCATGAGCCAAATAGAATGTCTTTTGTTACAAAAACTACTTACATTTTCAACCTTATATCTACATAGACCTCGTTAAAGACGACCCGTCTTAACTTAACCCTCAAACATATCGTTATTAAAATCAACCTTTACACTCTTTACAAAAAGTCAAACAATAGGTGTCTAAAACCCCATGCCCTGAGACGCGTGGTCTTGTGAAGAACAATGCAACATTCATATTATCTATTCAAGACATCCCAGGTCAAGACGACCCACAAAAAGGAGCAAAGAGGTACAAAATATTAATATTTTTCAACTGAGCAACAATGCAAGCCGTGAAATGCTAGCGAACGAGTTCAAAACAGATTTTTTTGCTCCTCTTGAGCGGAAGTTGCATTAAATTGTCTTGGTTATGTTACAATTATTGAAGGAAAGCTATTTGTTATTAACATCCTAATATTTTTCGCAGATCTTGAACACATGTAATGTTATTAGAAAAATAACTTATACTGTTTTATTTACATTTTTTATCGAACTTTTTACACTGAACATAAATCTCAAGGCAAAAAAAAATTAACAGAAAACGTTTTTTTTTTTTAATGTGTATAGTTGGTGAGTCTATGTGTAGGTAGTGTATTAAATTACACAAAGGAGTTTCCTTACACGTATTTTTTGGCCTAACCACAATAACATACTTTAATAACATAGACGCGGAAATAAAAATAAAGTGTTGTATGAGTTGCCTTCATCGACGCAGGGTGCAAATGTCAGGTAAAGGAAGTGTTGCTAAATGCTTATCGGGGACTGAACTAACCTGTCACTGTTGGGGCGTTTGCAATCTTGGTAGGGGGACGATTATGTTAGCTATTTTTTTAAGAATGTTATAATAATACTGATAAAAAAATAAGATAAAACATCAAAGTGGTGTCAGATGTGCGGTGAATTTTATTAAAGTCTTTTTTTGTACAAATAGGATTACTTATTGTAAAAAAAAACCTTTTTTTTTTCAAAAAGAAAATCTTCGAACCCTTTTAAACGATGGGATTATTGCATTTAGTAATACTAATAGTTTTTAGTGCGCTTTCACTTCCACTAAAAGTTCTGGTTATTTTCAGCCGAAACCTACCTTCAGATTTTCCATTTGAAGCTTACCTTAGCCCTTTTTGTTACATTTTTCAAATATAAGCACACAATACACAATTTATTACAATTTAACCTCACAATACGGCTATATTTGGTATAAAATATTAATCTCCGCATCCCCGCTCCCCAGTGGCGACAACTAAAATATGATTTGAGTCCAAAGCGAATACAAAATGAGAGACAAAATTGGAGTTTTCTCTTCTCGGCTAAGAATGGAATAAAACGGTGCAATAGCAGTTTTACTTTAATATTTCTTCTTGGGTGTGTAAAACGCTTTTTTAGCTTGAAAACTGTTTTTATTTGATGCAAGATATATTGCTATTTTTTAGATGGAACGGGGCTTAGTTATTTTTTAAACGGAATGTATGTGTTACACTGTATTACAGTACCGTAGTCGAGTAGTCAAGGTACGTATTTTACCATATTTACTGAATTACTTAACAACTAGTATGTACAAATAAATCATACAAACAATAAACTATAAGATATTCAGTTTGTTTTATTATTTGATCTGTGATCTAGGTATTTTTACAACATGGGTAGGGCTTAATATTGATTATATTCAGTGTGTACTAACTCGAGGTGTGAATTCAAAGTCGAACCAACCAAACTATTATCCTGGATTTCATCATTTTTCAAGCAAACAATCAAAGACCACTGAGAGTTACGTGTTATGCGGTTATCAGTTAACCGCACTACTCGTAACTCTTAATATAAATAATAGACCTACAAAAATAACAACAGCGGATAAACAACAAAAAAGAACCAAGCCACACATGTACATATATAGTCGTGACAAATTGTCGCAACCAGTTCACTAATTACCTGTGTCGTTTCGACCCGCCCCGCCAGCTGAAGGGTTAAGCCTACCTATTTTTTATACGGCTTTTTTATTCTCTTTGATTTTTATTCGGATCGCGATTAAATTTTTAAATGGCACATTTTTTATGCATTTATTGGAATTGTGGATGTTTTATTATTAAATATAACCACGGGATTGATTAAAATGTTGGGTCATCTCCTGGACAGGGAGATTTAAGACTTGTAACCTCATTTGCTTTTTTCCACCGAATTAATATTTCACTGATATTAGAGCTCAATATTTTGGTGAAGTTCCTGGTCAAATAATAACAGCCTCTCGGGCCGATCTTGAGGTTAAGCTGCGCTTGCGTAGGTTGCTCTGTGGATGAGCAACAAACCCTAACATACCGAGTTACCTCCGTCTCTCTGAAAGCACGTTAAGCCGTTGATCCCGGCTGCCATTTATGGATCTATGACAGTCGTTACAGGTAGTCAGTGGCCCGAAATTCTGACAACCTGACTAACCAAGGGATATCGTATTACCCAGTACTAACTGGGTTGTGGAGGTCAGATAGGCAGTCGCTTCATATAAAATACTGGTATTCAGCTGCATACGGTAAGACTGGAAGCCGACCCTGACATAGTTGTGAAAAGGCTACGCAGACAAGGACTCAATATTTAAAACTGACTGTTCACTTCACTAATATCTATTGCACCTAGTCTCTTAACCCTCGACCGATACCAAACTCAACAGAGCCGTCAACTCTATTACACAAACATCACGCCTAATCACCACCACCACCTGCCATGGTGGTGAAGTGGTCACAAGCGCGACTGCTGAGCATGGTCCTGGGTTCGATTCCCAGGTCGGGCAAAGTGTTATTGGCTTTTTTCTTCAGGAATCTCTCAGTAGCAGCCACGGAGTCTGGATTTCCGCCCGGTTGATGGTAATAGGCTCGCCCCCTATTACATGGGACTTAACATAACTGGCGAAATGTGGGTGTACTATTAGCTGCACCTCTACCTAACCCTTCGGGGATGAGGCGTGATGTTTTGTTATGTTTATCGCACGTAATTTATGATAACCATTATCACATCTAATTATGATTTACAATCTAAAACTTCAAGCATCATTGAACTGACGCAAAACATCATAACTGTCATCCGAAACTAATTTAATATTTTTTAACTCGACGCAGGAGCATTAATTTCGACTCTATAGACATCCGACTCCGTTGACAGTAAATTTAAATTTCGAAAATAATCAACACGGAAATAACGTGATTTGTTATGACCGCCTCATTATAAATGTGTGACAGGTTATAATAAGTTCAGAGAAACATAAAAAGTTATGGAATGAGAGCAGATTCACGATTCTTTGCATTCTCTCAGTTACAAGTAAAATATTGCAACACACACCACAATCGTACGAGTTGAGGATGAACGAAACGAGTATTTTGCATCGAATGGCTTGATAATCAGGGCCCAATTTAATAAAATCGATAGGTGGTGAATGTACAAGAGTCTTTCATCCATTTTCTGCTTGATTAAACAGCACATGTCGTGATTTTGTAAGTTTTTGTCAAATTATGATGTATTAAATATGGTACAGGAGATTGAGCCTGTGGGACTCTTTTCAAAGTGTATCTCTATTATCTAACAGAAACAGTTAACTTTAACTACTGCAACCATTACAATAATAGATCTTATCAATATACAGTACAGGATGCTGCCTAAAATAATAATTTACACGTAGATAGAAACTATAAAGCTCATAAAAGCTAACCATGTACACAATTATGGGAACAAAAAGAAAAAAAAGTATCAACAGTGAAGAGCGTTTTAAAATAGATGAAAAAACTAATGAGTGGCTCTGACGGTCGCGACGGGGCGATCCGTTGAATTATGTCCCATAAGCGAAGGGGCAGAAGGGTCATAACTTGTTTGTACCCCGTACCATCCTTATGATGATCTATATTGTCTAGTATAGTGTTTGTGTGGGATGGGAGATACATGAGTCGTGGTCGTGGATGTAGGTATTAATAGTGTACCGCTGTAAGTTGGTTAGGAAATTAATGTCTTGAGTTAGTGCTTGGAGGTGTGGCAATTCTTTGTTTTAATTGGGAACATGAATATGGAGATTTTAGTAATTCAATTGTTTTGGAACAAGCGAAGAAATTTTATGGAAAATGTTCAATGAAGGCTTGACTGAGAACTGCAAGGGCCGGTGCCTGCCAGGGCTGCGGGAATGTTCGAAAGAGATGCCGCGGCCCTGGAACATAAAGGGCAAGGAAGGAACATGGGTGGGTTTTAGTCAGTACAAGTCTGACACTTCCTTCCACTCCGGCGGCGGCAGAAGTCACTTGATGAATTCCCATCCAAAAAAAAAAGGCTTGACTGAGATAATTTTAAAAATAGAACATAATTATCATGTAATTGTAATTATTGGAAAACATCGTGAGGAAACCGGCATGTCCTAGAACCAAAAATTCGAAGACATGTGACATCTACCAATCCGCACTGGGCCCGCGTGGTGGATTATAGCCCAATCCCTCTCATAGAGAGGAGGCCTGTGTCCCAGCAGTGGGAACATTATAGGCTGATGATGAATTGTAATTAAATCTCAGATGAATTTCGTTTCTGCTCCATCGATTCGTTTTCTTCTACCATGACGGCGGCAAGTAATTTGAGGAATGCTTTATGCCATGCTAAAAATGGTAACCACCAAGGGTATTTGCTTAAGAGACACATACTTTTATAAATAGTGTTAACAATATCAAGTGACTGAGTGTTGAACATTACAAAGGCAAAATACCTACTGTTATTTAGCGATTTTATTTGTTGGGGTGAAGAATCACCTGTCATAGTATGAGTCAATGTAACGCACTAAAACATTGTGTTGATGGCTGTTGTTTAGGGGTCATGAATGTATTTAAAATAAAAACTTTATATAAAAAAAAAACTTGTGAAAATGTTGGAACTTTAACCTTCAATATCTCCGTAACTAGGTTCCCCGGAATGGTACAGAACAAAAAAAATACCGTAATGACCGGGAAATCCCCACCACATCAACTTTTTACACCCATTGTAAATTCCAAATTGCTTAAAAAACCCGCGCACCTTACCTCACAAAATATAAAATTTCAACATCAAACAGACAAACTAGCTTCAAAGAAACTTGTGGCTACAACGCCCCAGTTACAAATGTAATACACAATGTCCCGGGGCTAGCAACTATTGTGTGCCCTACCTTACCATATTGAATAACTATATTATTCGTGTTACGAGTGTTGCATTGTTTGAATAGCCAAACGTTGTACAAGAAATGAGAAATTGGCAAATTAAAATATTTTCCTTAGGTATAATTAAAATTGACAGCAGCAAGTATCAGTGGCGAAGGTTCCATACAACTCGATCCCTACCGGCTTTCCTTTGAAAAATGGCACAGTCAGTATTCTATAGACAAATATTATAATCACATTAAAGATATGTACTCCGGCTTACCTCTTACAAAAATTGAACCCTCGTTACTGGCAAGTGTATGTACATATACACCGAGTTTCCTCCGTTTCTCAGAAAGCAGTTGGTTTTGGCTGTCGTTTCAGGTAGTCAGTGGCCCGAATGTCTGACAATCAGTCTTACGACGGGGTATCGTATTACCCAGTAGGTTCTTACTGGGTTGTGAAGGTCAGATAAGCAGTCGCTTCATGTAAAATACTGGTATTCAGCTGCATCCGGTTAGACTGGGAGCCGAACCCAATATATTTGGAAAAAGGCTAAACAGATGAAGATGAGCCTTTGGTATGTACAGGAATATTCGATTGAGAAGTTTTGGGTCCAATCAGAGGTCGAGTTACAAAAGTAATGACACTAAAAAGAATTGTCCAGATCAAAATAATTTTGGAGGAAGAATGCCTAGGCAATTATTAAAATGGCTACTGTCTATTTTATTTATTGACCGATTTCATTGTATTTTGTAGGAGTTTGTTCATCATCTAGGTTTAGATTATTTGAAAAAAATACAAAAAGCAAGTCGCTTTTTCACCTCCAATTAAAATAAATTCTACTCTGTTGAAAAATAAAACCACTACCAACGAACATAAGTAGGTGTCACAAAAGTTCTGCTCACACTGAGAGAGAAAATAGCGTGAAATTATCCTCTACAAAAACAGAACGTGGCCATAATTTACGTTGACATGTCAAACTGTAGCGTGTAAACAAATTAACACATAATTTTAGTTGCACCGCCGTTTACGACTGGCGACACATTAAAATATGAAGTCCTGTGAAAAAAGGATACAGTGTGTATATAGTGCGCACCCTTAGGGTTTGGTGACTGTTATAAGCGACAGTTGGCATTGATATGAAGATTGGTATGTGCTGCAATCTGCAAAACTTGTGAAAAGTGGAAACTTTGACCTCCAATATGTCCGTAACTAGAAGGTTCCCCGGTATTGGCCCAGAATAAAAATATGATCGCAATTTTGGGGAGAACAAGTGCTTTCCGGTTTCGCTAAGGATCCCTTCAATATGGTTGAGCTGAATGGGGCTGATCCATGCGTCATGTTCGTGAAGGGGCGCTGTCAGTTGGGACTGGTCATCTCTAGGCTGCCACGGTTTATTTTAACTACTTACTTTGTTCTTAAATTGTTCATTAATCTTTTACTCTGGACGCTCTTAACGTGCACGTATTTCTACATCGTTCTCACATATATGTATAATCTCAACATGAATGATATAGCCAAGATTTTGTAACAATATTTTGATTGAAAAGAGTGTCCATGGAGTTTCTTGCCCATTCTTCTCCATAGAGATGTACGCTTTGGAATGGGCACCTACAGTACTTTCACAAGTTATTATGCCTTGTGACTGTAGCTTAGCCTTCTTTGTTTTTCTGACATTCAAAAGTGCCTATAATGGTCTAATAGAAATAAATACTTTTGAGTACTTTTACACCCTTCATGCCTATCACCTCAAAGAGGTGGCTGCGTCAGGCTGGATACGGAAGACAGAGGACAGGGTGTTCTAGTTTAGCTTGGGAAAGAACTAGTATGTCCAGCTGTGGACTGCAATTAATAGGCAGAGTTTTTATGTGATTGGTGGATTCACGTATGAACCCTCATAATATTATGGAAAGAAAAAAATAAAAAGTATTTATTGGACTCACCCAGGGAAAGCAATAAAAAATGAAACAAAGGAATTAAAACTAAAATTAAAAAAAACTAGACTAACGAAAAACATAAAATGAATTTATAAATAAGACGTAAAATTGAATCTAATTATATCATTCATCATCATTATACATATCACTGTCATGTCATGTATGTGTGTGTGTGTATGTATCATATCATTTTTTTTATTTTTTATTATTGCCTTTATTTTGGAAACTTAAGCTAATTTTATTAATGGGGTGCAATTTTTGGAAATGATTTTCGACATAAACTTAATGTTGATGTGAAATTACTGGCAAAATTATTTTAATAGATTGGCTGAGTCAGGAGTCAGTCGATCGACAATTTTTTTTTTTTTAATTTTAATTTTGATTCGATAATAATAGGCTACGGCTGAACGACTTATTCCACTCACTCTTACAAGAAAGTTACTCTTTTAATTTAAACTTTCTACTGCCCCATTTAATTGTACTTCAACTTAAAATTCGCATGAATTCTTTAACATCACAATTCCTGTAGTAGGTACGGCTTAAAAAAGGTTCTTAGCTTAATCGGTTAAACTTTTTTGATAACTTACGCCGCCTTGGGTCCAAAAATTAACATAATTTGTACCCTTGAGTCCCCGGAACCCGTCATTATTATTGATCTACTATAATTTTGTATCAAATAACGATTATTTTTATGATCACGACGATTATGTATTAAAATTATATTAAATTAGTGCATTATTTTGGAAATGTGGGCTAATTTTATTGACGGGGTGCAATTTTTGGATAATAATTTTTGGCATAAAATTAATTTTGATGTGAACTTACTGGAAAAATTACTTTAATAGATTGACTGAGTCAGGAATTAATTATTTATTAATAATGCAACAATCCATGTGAAAATTTAACACGGAAAGTGTGTTGTATGATTCATTACATAATGGTGCAGGGACATCGTGGCTCAAACGGTTACCAAGAATTCAGTCCATGCTTTTAGACCCATCAGCGTTGCAATTTTTTATCGGTTATTTAAAATAATCTGCTGTTCCATACAAACCGACATTTGCAATACCGTCTCGTTCAAAACGTATGAAACAGGAGATTTTTTTCTTTAATTTCAAAGTAGAGATTAACTATGACAAAAGTTCAGTGTGTCACGATGTGACCTGACATACGACTAATTCACATCATTTCCTGTCTCGAGTACAGTCTCTCCACAAACACCACTCATAACAAACAACGAATATCAATCAGACACTATATTTCAGACATACATCGCCGGCTCACTTCGCGCACGTCAGCTTTTAACGTCAAATGTACGGGCAATACGCATCATGTCGGTCGTAAATCTCGCCGGGACTCGACGAAGATCGATTGTGACAGGCCAGCGTTGCAACAGGCGCATTTTGGATGCTAGTGGCGATTCTCGACAGTGTGCACTGTACGAGCATGAATTAATTAATGTGGATGCTAAGATTTTAGTTTGTTAAAGTGTTAAATGAAGAATGTTTTGTGTGGCACATTCAGGTGTCGAGATATGTTTTGCTAACTAACATAGTGCTTTTATTGTTAAATTAGTGAAAACATCATTGTTTACTAAACCTGGAAAAGTGGTGATCTTTCTAATCGTTTAGTGTGTCTACAACAAATGTGTATTAATTAATAGGTTTGACATAAACTTGTCGCTGACCTACGTCAGTTCCTCCATTTTTAACTTTTTCACTATCGGTGCCGATGACAATGTGTTACTTTGTCTAAACCTCATGGTTTGTACGACGGAAAGTTCTCTGTAAATACTGGGAGTTCTGTACTAAAATTTGAGTGTTATTTCTCCGCTCCCTGTAAAAATTAACCCCATTTTGTCAGCAGCCATATTGACTTCACATTTCCTGTCATCGGCAGAGCACGGCGGAAACTAACTAACGATATTTCAAGACTGCACGCTCAACGTTTTCCCTTTACCTCTTTCGGCGTACTCAATTTTAAACGTAAGATGCATATCACACAACGCCATTGCCATACAAAATATTCTATTTACAATACATACGTTTCGTTCAGGAATATTTTTAAAATTTCACGCGCGGCAACAATTTGAGAGAGAATCTTGAATCTCGAATTTTGCAGGTCGACCGGTAAATCAGAAATTTATATTCGAATATCAGAAAATGTAGTTTTTTTTGGTTACTGTAAGAGAAATTGTGACAATCGGTTTTAGGTGTGTGCAATTTTAAAACTTAAATCCTTTTGTGTTTTGTACAATAAGAGATCGGTATATGACTAGGGTGTGAATTATGTTTTGTATTTAAATATAAATCTGGATTCTCGAAAATATTAGACATTTCCTCGGTGACCTAGGGATTCTTCCGCTTCATGCTAAAGTTTTTACTGACTTATTCATGACGAAAACCGAAGACGTCTAGGTTTACGTACCATAGCCAATGAAGGCCATCCGCCCTCAGATATTACCGATAGTAGTTACAGGAATCTGTTCTTTTACGACTTCCTATAGGACCTCAAATAGATCTCGTAGGGCCGTTTGGAACTAAGGTTTCAAAGAACGAAGCATGTACAATAAAAACTTTATGCAATCATTGCATTCAATAAGTATTTTATTAATAGGTGTCTCGTGAAATATCTCAAAACAAAAAGACAAATTACCAACATTCATTTTACATTCTTAGAACCCAAAAACAATTTCAGAATATTAATACTATTGCTTAGGTATCATTTATCGTGCACACATAAAATGTAATGCTCAAATGGAAACCTTTTTAGAACTGCTTTGCTTTGGAATGATAAGAATTCAATAATAAATTGACAGTTCAGAGTTTATGACGTTGACCTCAGAGACTGCAAATATGTGACCTTGGGGATCAAAACGGTCTCAATTCTTAGAACTGTCTTTATATTTAGTGATACATTCTATTATGAATGGAAATTGATTTTGGTACTTTAGTTGAGTGTATGAAAATATGAATAAAGTTTATTGGAAAAAATATTTATTTGACCTTTTTTTAATATTTTGGTTGACTTATTCAGTGCAAGATAGATAAGTGAATTATTTTATGGATGAAATATAGCAGACCGTTTAAATATTTCTTTTGGGACTGAATGATATGCTACACCTTATAAACGTAATGATTGTTTTGTTGTCACTGCTGGTAGGGTCACGGTTGGGGCAACGTCTTCTTCTTCCATACTTCTCTGTTACTCGTAATCTCGACAGTCACCTCCTTTCTAGCCAAATCATCCTTCTCTATACACGAAAAGGCGATACCTAGAAGTCAGTTGCACTTTGGCACTAAAGTATTTGTAGTGAGTGGCGCGGGCCGAGCCTACGGAAAGTTTCAACTTTCCGTAGGCTCGCTTCTTGTATTATCAATACAATTTCTACAGAAGATTAGCATTTTCTACCAACACTGCTTCCTGACAATGTCTTTTAACTACCAGAAGACCACCATGCTGTACTATACCCGTAAATGTGACAATAGAATAGAAGTCAGGTTGCACTTTGGCACTAAAGTGTTAGTAGTGGCGCGGGTCGAGCCTACGGCAAATTGAAACTGCCCTCCGGTTTGATTCGCACACCAGTCACGGCCCGACACCGGGACGTACGGTCTGCACAAAAGTTTGATGGTAGATAGAGAATTTCACTCATAGAGATTTTCTTTGCTCCTTATTTTACAATTTAAGTTTAAAAATATTACTATTTACACAGTTTACTATTTACACAGTTTGAAGAAAACTTAAAAACTGATTTGAGGATAAGAAGAAATGAGATAAATGAATAAAATAAATAAATAAAAAATTGTTTATTTCTTAACCAAAACAGAACAACAAGTTGATGATTAGTTAGTCAGAGTTGGGATTAGTGTTTAGCTATTTTTTTAAAGGAAAAAATATGTTCAGAATGTTTAAAATGAGAAACTGATATTTTGGAAAGAGATTGAAAAACGACATCGACAAGATTGACATTGAAATTTGTTTTTTTTTATGAAATCTCACCGTTATTCCGAAAAAAAATCCAGTCTAGGTGCTATAGAAGAATTTATCAATGAGTGAGTTTTTACAGTATACATTGTTTTACTTATGGATAAGATAACCAAACACAAGAAACAAACCTAGACGATGAAGTATTGTTAATCTTAAGTATTTTGAAAGCCGCTATAGAAATATTAAACTCTGAAAACCATCGTTAATTGTATAGCGTCATATAAATTAGGTATTTAACAAATAAAGCTATGAAAAAAAAACCGAACCCACAAAAATCTTCTACTCTATTAAATGAATCTGCTGTCAGTACATGGATGTCGGACGGTGTCCAGCGCGGACGAATTGGCATGCATTGCGCCCTGCCTTTTTACATGCCTATTCCGAAACCGGCCAGTCTGCAAGTGTTGAGTTAGAGCGGGTAATAGAAGGTCAATATTTATTTCCAGTAATTTGAATGTCGACGTTCCAAAAACAGAAAAATTTACTTACACTGAGTACTGAGTTTTTAATAGCACTGAACTCAAACTTAATGAAGAATATTATTTGACAACCAATGCAAGTTTTTGTCACGACCATTCTTATAAATTATCCCATTAAATAGATGGACAAACTTTTAGAAATCATTCAGCCCACCAAAATAAGGAAAAAAATAATAATAAAAACGCATTAGATAACTAACAAGCTAATCCGCTAACGAAAATACACGAAAAATTAACAATTTATATATATTTTAGGTCAAAATAAAATCTCTTTAATCAGTGTTTTGTTTGCTTGAATATCTTTGGTTAGACGTACTGAACGCTGTGTTAAAATTTGACCATCAATTTTAATGGGACCTTATATTTAATGTCGTCTTCTTTTTAACATCTTTATTTTCTTTTTGTTCAATGCTTTACCAATATAGAAACTGCTCCATCCAATCATTTTTAGAACCTTTTTAGAACTGCTTTGCTTTGGAATGATAAGAATTCAATAATAAATTGACAGTTCAGAGTTTATGACGTTGACCTCAGAGACTGCAAATATGTGACCTTGGGGATCAAAACGGTCTCAATTCTTAGAACTGTCTTTATATTTAGTGATACATTCTATTATGAATGGAAATTGATTTTGGTACTTTAGTTGAGTGTATGAAAATATGAATAAAGTTTATTGGAAAAAATATTTATTTGACCTTTTTTTAATATTTTGGTTGACTTATTCAGTGCAAGATAGATAAGTGAATTATTTTATGGATGAAATATAGCAGACCGTTTAAATATTTCTTTTGGGACTGAATGATATGCTACACCTTATAAACGTAATGATTGTTTTGTTGTCACTGCTGGTAGGGTCACGGTTGGGGCAACGTCTTCTTCTTCCATACTTCTCTGTTACTCGTAATCTCGACAGTCACCTCCTTTCTAGCCAAATCATCCTTCTCTATACACGAAAAGGCGATACCTAGAAGTCAGTTGCACTTTGGCACTAAAGTATTTGTAGTGAGTGGCGCGGGCCGAGCCTACGGAAAGTTTCAACTTTCCGTAGGCTCGCTTCTTGTATTATCAATACAATTTCTACAGAAGATTAGCATTTTCTACCAACACTGCTTCCTGACAATGTCTTTTAACTACCAGAAGACCACCATGCTGTACTATACCCGTAAATGTGACAATAGAATAGAAGTCAGGTTGCACTTTGGCACTAAAGTGTTAGTAGTGGCGCGGGTCGAGCCTACGGCAAATTGAAACTGCCCTCCGGTTTGATTCGCACACCAGTCACGGCCCGACACCGGGACGTACGGTCTGCACAAAAGTTTGATGGTAGATAGAGAATTTCACTCATAGAGATTTTCTTTGCTCCTTATTTTACAATTTAAGTTTAAAAATATTACTATTTACACAGTTTACTATTTACACAGTTTGAAGAAAACTTAAAAACTGATTTGAGGATAAGAAGAAATGAGATAAATGAATAAAATAAATAAATAAAAAATTGTTTATTTCTTAACCAAAACAGAACAACAAGTTGATGATTAGTTAGTCAGAGTTGGGATTAGTGTTTAGCTATTTTTTTAAAGGAAAAAATATGTTCAGAATGTTTAAAATGAGAAACTGATATTTTGGAAAGAGATTGAAAAACGACATCGACAAGATTGACATTGAAATTTGTTTTTTTTTATGAAATCTCACCGTTATTCCGAAAAAAAATCCAGTCTAGGTGCTATAGAAGAATTTATCAATGAGTGAGTTTTTACAGTATACATTGTTTTACTTATGGATAAGATAACCAAACACAAGAAACAAACCTAGACGATGAAGTATTGTTAATCTTAAGTATTTTGAAAGCCGCTATAGAAATATTAAACTCTGAAAACCATCGTTAATTGTATAGCGTCATATAAATTAGGTATTTAACAAATAAAGCTATGAAAAAAAAACCGAACCCACAAAAATCTTCTACTCTATTAAATGAATCTGCTGTCAGTACATGGATGTCGGACGGTGTCCAGCGCGGACGAATTGGCATGCATTGCGCCCTGCCTTTTTACATGCCTATTCCGAAACCGGCCAGTCTGCAAGTGTTGAGTTAGAGCGGGTAATAGAAGGTCAATATTTATTTCCAGTAATTTGAATGTCGACGTTCCAAAAACAGAAAAATTTACTTACACTGAGTACTGAGTTTTTAATAGCACTGAACTCAAACTTAATGAAGAATATTATTTGACAACCAATGCAAGTTTTTGTCACGACCATTCTTATAAATTATCCCATTAAATAGATGGACAAACTTTTAGAAATCATTCAGCCCACCAAAATAAGGAAAAAAATAATAATAAAAACGCATTAGATAACTAACAAGCTAATCCGCTAACGAAAATACACGAAAAATTAACAATTTATATATATTTTAGGTCAAAATAAAATCTCTTTAATCAGTGTTTTGTTTGCTTGAATATCTTTGGTTAGACGTACTGAACGCTGTGTTAAAATTTGACCATCAATTTTAATGGGACCTTATATTTAATGTCGTCTTCTTTTTAACATCTTTATTTTCTTTTTGTTCAATGCTTTACCAATATAGAAACTGCTCCATCCAATCATTTTGTTTCCAGGGTTTTGTACCCGACGGGTAACCAACGAGACCCATTACTAAGCCTCTGCTGTCCGTCCGTCTGTCTGTCAGCAGGCTGTATCCAGGGGCGTGCCGTCCATAGAGGCAATTAGGCCTAGCCTACCCTACCAACAACGCCAAATGCATTTATTATAACTACGTAATTAAATAACACAACATATTAAAAAATAAGTTAAAACTCCTGGTAAATACTTATAGCAACTTGTCGCGCCCGTGTGAACTCACACTATACGTTACTACACCGCTCCGTTTGGATTTTTAGGCTCGAAGATCGCGGGCCTACCTTTGTATTCATAAGTTTACGCACACTGATGCATATTTTCGTGTGTATGAACGGCACACATGCATAGATTATGGGCGCGTCTCCTGTCACAGGAGCTGTGTTGCTCTTGGCTAGCTAAATTTTGAATGACTCAGGGTTCCCAATTTGTGGAGATTTCCCCGAATTACGGGGAATTCAAGAAACGGACTACACACAAACACAATAGTTTCATTAATTACTAATAGAGACAATAAAAAAAACAGGGTCGTATTGTCGAACTTATACCTTCCAAAAAAGTATAAATTGTAAGGAATTGCAAAAGCCCTTTATAAAACAGAAACTACAATCATGAATTTTATTTTCCGCTTTGTTTTTAGGGGAGTTAGGAAAATAAATATTGACAACCCTGCTGTGTCTGTCACTTTTATTGACAAATTAGAAATTAAACTTTTCTTCAAGAAGGTTATGTGACAAATAACTTATTGGTTTGGATTTTTATATCTTACTAAGTTATAACACTCGCAATGTCTGATGTGTGTGAACAGATATGAATAATTATCTGTTGATCGCGATTCGCGCCAAATTGAACCGATTTGTTGTGTTATTTGTTTATTTACTTAAAAATGGTGTTCTGTTGTGAAGTTTGCGCTGATAATGAGTGTTTGTTAGAAGTTAAAAGCTTACGTAATTATCATATGAATGATAATATAATTTAAGCAAGTTGTGTCTAAAGGTAGATGTGTACCCAAATTACGAAAATTAACCTAAAAATATGTATACCCATTTTTATTTGGGTATCGGTATGCATGGCCTACCCTACGTGGAGAACCACTGGACGCCACTGGCTGTATCTCCTGATCCGTAATAGGTAGATAGTTAAATTAATCAAATTTAACTGTCTACTTACCAGTTGAAATTTTCACAGAATATGGATTTCAATTATCGCTGTAACGACAAATAATAAATTAAAAATTAAAGGGGGCGACCCGACTAAGATGGTACGGAATCCTTCATGCGCTAATCCGACTGGCACTTAGCCGGTTTTTTTAATTCAATTTAGTTTTGATGGTTTTCCGCTAAATCCTACGTATTGCGTGGCACCCTTTGAAAACGGCCAATAACGTAATAGGCACGTTCACCAAAAACGATATCTGTATCTCGTCTATTTGTTTATTATATTATTTGATATTGCCCCCCAGACTATTATTGACGTTATTTATTTAAATACTAACGTTAGAAGAGTATCGGTTCATGGGGTGGAGAATAGAGTGTAAGGTGTTAGTTTTTATCCAGCTTCGAAAAGGAAGAGGTTATCAGTTTGGCTGAATATTTTTTTGTACGTAATACTGCTTGTATTATACAAATATTACCTTAGAAAAACACAAGATACATTTTAGTTTTCGATAAGTCGCAACTTTCCGGATTTATGAATAGCCAATCGAACCCTATGAAGAATGAGGTTCAGTAGCACTTTAGTATCACGGTGCTCATAGATTTGATATCTCGTTTTTACAAATCTGACAACAATGATCAGTAATTTCTTTCTTGGTTGGAAAAGGTTATTCCTATGGCCGTTTTTTATTTTATTTTTTATTTTTTTACGGATGGGAAATCATCAAATGGCTTCTCCCGCTCTGGGCAGAGCGGAAGGGAGTGTCAGACTTGTACTGACTAAAACCCATCCATGTTCCTTCCTTGCCCTTTGTGTTCCAGGGCCGCGGTATCTCTTTCGAACAGTCCCGCAGCCCTGGCAGGCATCGGCCTATGGCCGTCATACACACTTTTTAGGGTTCTGTCCCCAAAGGGTAAACACGGGACACCCTATTACTAAGACTCCGCTGTCCGTCTGTCTGTCTGTCTGGCTGTCGGTCACCAGCAGTGGTCGGAGTAGGTAGAGCTGTTTGGGGTGAATGACCGCAAACATTGATGTTGACATGGATATGCCTCTGAAATCCCGGGATTTTGAAATTGTCGATTGATTTAAGTGAGTTAATATGAGTAAGTGGGCAGTTATGAGCAGTAGGTGAGCACCCAAACAGTATATACTTACTTATAGCTTCGTGAAATATGAATTAATTAAGTAAAACTGTTAGAAACAATACTAAATATACTTTACTGCACAAGGAAATATTCCGAGAATTCCCGGGATTCCGGGAAATTCTATTCTATTCTATTCTTATTCTTTATTGCACACACAAAAAAAAAGAGAAATACACACAAAATTATGTTAACTAGCTTATGTACAAAGGCGAGCTTAACCCAGAATTGGGTTTTCTTAAAGCAAATCTAAATTCGAAAAAAAAAAAAAAAAAAATTGGCATATCCATGTTATGTCCGCATGTCGCAAGTAGCAAAAACTCTACCTACTCCGACCACTGGTCACCAGGCTGTATCTCATGAACCGTGATAGCATGTTACAACTGTCTACAGTTGAAACAAGGAACGTGTTTTTTTCGGTTTATGGTACGGGTTTCTTGTATGGGAATTTACTTTAATTATTAAATATTTTTATTATTTGCTATTATAGCGGCAACAGAAATACATCATCTGGGAAAATTTCAACTGTCTAGCTATTACGGTTCATGAGATACAGCCTGGTGACAGACGGCCAAAAACGTGTTTTTTCCGATTTATGGTAAGGAACCCTTCGTGCGCGAGTCCGACTTGCACTTGGCCAGTTTTTAGATCATAGTAAGAGCAGAAAGAAATATTTTTAAAGTTTTATGTTTTTGTCGTTACAGTGTTTTCTGAAGCTCTAAAACCTATGTCCTAGCCCAACCTGGACAACTACCATCAAATTAAACGTACATTAATGAAATGTTTATAGGTATTAGCCGTTGTACACACCATCGTTATTTATTATGCATAGCACGACAGTAGACGGACATTACGTGACGTGTCCCCGTGGACTTAATCTCGTGCTTATGTATCTAGCTAGCCTATGTGGAGCCATTTATCTAGTTAGGGACATTGGGATGGATGATATGGTATGGATAGGGTTATGGTTTTCCACTTATACCTACGGCGACATTAAAATTTCTGAGTGTAATCTTAGTCGCTTTCAAGGCCGGTCAGAATTTTTTTTTTGTTGGTTAGTGCAATCATCATCATCTGCTTAGCCTTTTCCCAACTATGTCGAGGTCGGCTTCCAGTCTAACCGGATGCAACTGAATACCAGTATTTTTCATGAAGCGGCTGCCTATCCGACCTCCACAACCCAGTTAGTACTATGGATAATACGATACCCCTTGGTAAGACTGGTTGTCAGACTTTTTTGGGCCACTGACTACCTAACGACTGTCAAATTCTATTACTATAATTTTTATATTCTTATTTAAAGACGTACCAATAAAATTAAGTATATGATACGTGATTATTTACCAATTAATGTTACCTCCAATTGCCTGAAACACAGGATCACCTAGTTTAGGCACAAATCATGGGTGAACTTGATATAGATTTAAGAAAAACTGTAAACGTTATACCTCATTATTTTTGAATAAATTTATTATTATTATTATTAAAGATCTACAAATGACGGCTTAGCGTGCTTTCCGAGGCACGGAGAAAACTCGGTATGTAATGGGTGGTCACCCATTCATAGACCAACCTAGGCAAGCACGGCTTAACCTAAAGATTGACTCGAGCGGCTGTTATTATTTAGCCACGAGCTTCTCGAGCTGCTTGTTGATTTGTGCAATGCAAGCTTCAATTTTAAACGCATGCCAATATTGTGTATGATAAGCAATCGACACAGCCTCCGTCACCTTTAAACTCACTCGCAGAATAGACAGATCCTTCTCCAAATATCACTCAAATAAATCTTTCGAATGGTGTCACCTTTTTAATCGAAAAGAAATTCAACGTTTCCACATAACCATATCCACTTCCCACATGCCTCGACCCATCTTACACAAAACAACTGTATCGCCTACTACCTACATATCCACATGTATTGCCCAATAACCTACGATGGCACAGGACAAAGCCCCATTTAGAGCAATCAGGGGATTAATTGCTCAGATTAGACGACGTCACTTGACCGCCCAGAACGTTTGGACTACTGTGCACGGTACTCGGGAGGACGATGCAGTTGACGTTGTTATTAAATTGCTCTATACTGATAACTTGAACTATTTTCCTTATTGAAGACCTTCACCTTCTTTTTTTCATTTCAAAAGTTAGTTTTTCTTTGGCATTTCACAGGTTTGTTTGAAATAAGAATGGTGAAACAGAAAATGAACCGTAATGTTTAGGTAATTGCAGTGGGTCTAATTCTTCTTCATGTTGCTATCATGACAATATAAAGGCTGTTATAATCATCATTGTCAGCCTATAATGTTCCCACTGCTGGGACACAGGCCTCCACTCTGTGAGAGGGAATGGGCTATAAAAAAACTAAAATAACTTTACTCTCGGAAGTCGGTGACAAAAAAGTCAATGAAACAAACAAAGTCACCGACTTCCGAAAGTAAATTTATTTTAGTATTTTTAGTGCTTTTTTGGAAGTCAGTTTTTTTCTTTGGCATTTCACAGGTTTGTTTGAAATAAGAATGGTGAAACAGAAAATGAACCGTAATGTTTAGGTAATTGCAGTGGGTCTAATTCTTCTTCATGTTGCTATCATGACAATATAAAGGCTGTTAAAATCATCATTGTCAGCCTATAATGTTCCCACTGCTGGGACACAGGCCTCCTCTCTATGAGAGGAAATGGCTATAATCCACCACGCGAGCCCAGTGCGGTTTGGTAGATGTCACATGTCTTCGAATTTTTGGTTCTAGGACATGCCGGTTTCCTCACGACGTTTTCCTTCACCGTTTTGAGAGCAGTGGTGATGAAATAAATTACACATAGTAATGCGCCTGCCTGGGTTCGAACCCAAGACTTAATGTTCGTAAGTCGAGACAGCCACCATTAGGCCACCGCTGCTCTGTTATAATACCCTTCATGAAACCCAAATGTACTTGTTCTCCCCGCCATTATGATATTTTTTTTTGTTTTGGGCTATAGCTGGGGGACCGTCTAGTTATGGAGATATTGGATGTCAAAGTTCCAAGTTTCTTTTTAAATACCAGTTTTTAAGGTTATAACTTTACTTCTAATACCTTCATGACCGTTCACTATTCAATGCAACCATCCGCACAACATGTTTTGAGTACGTTCCATTGAGTTTTACCGTAAAACGTGATGTATCACCCAAAAAAAAAAGTAGTTTCCCAGCAATATCCTTTGCGTAACTTAGTTTGATGTACAGAATGCTTTGTTGATGACTTTGTGAAGAGTCCGTTTACATCTTGTATTTTAGTAGTCCAAAACTGCGCCAATTCCACTGCTTCTACGGCCTATAATATGAACGAGCGAAGTAAACGTGACGTAAGTTCGAAAGTTTTTTCTTACACGTGTCGCACTTAACATTTATGTCCTTAATTTTAAGATTACATTCGTCTGTCACATTTGTTCTTGTCGCTAAGATTTCAACTACAATTTTTGTAATTTTATGTCACACGTTCAGTCTGGGTTTCAGTTGGTGGTTGAATCAGAATGCTCCTAGCCATTTTATAAGAGAAGACAGTTTTTTTGCCGAGAATCCCTAGGGCAGATTGTAGACTGCGTATTAGGCGAAATTAAAACATTTTATCCGAAGCAGCAATTTTCGAGAAAATAATTGGTCTATACACTAATAGGTCTATTTTCTTTATTTGCTTTGAACAATCTAATAGCTGGCTAAGGGATTGTTAGGCTTGTGAATAGACACAGCCAAATAGTCTGTTATAATAGGTTCACTATTAGTAAACCAGTACAATAGGCAAGTTTATCGTAACAAGCAACTTTGTAAAGATATCGGCGGGGTGGATTTTTTGATAGCCAATGTATAGATGTCTAGAATGGTCGTCTTTACTTTCGTTCGATGCCTGGTAGAGAGTTCTTACTGTGTCGCGACAGTACTTCACAGTCCGATAGTCGTCATGTTAAAAGTGTCGTGGCTAGATTTTTTTAACAACACAGCGGGATAATTACAAGTAACATTTATGTACCATCTATGTTATGCGATTAAATTATTTGATTTGAATTACGTAACATACAATTACAAAATCGATTGCGATATTTTACGCTGCTAAGCAGGTTTTTTTTAAACGTGTTAGTTATTTGTTTTAAATTGTTAAAGAATGTTACACAATTGGTATGCAGTTCACAAATCATCATTAGATTTCTATCAATCCATTGTCACGAGCAAAACGTTTCTGATTATTATTTATGCTAACCCTAATGAAAGGGAACCTGTATGAAATAGAGAGATGCCGTGGCGTCTGACAGGGAAGAATGGAAGAAGAAAACGTGTTGCAGCGACCCAAAGTAGCATGTGACAAGGGCAGGAAGATGATTTCTAATAACCCAAAATAAGCCTAAAAATCTCAAAAAAATATACAAGTAATGTCTACACGCCAAAATAAAAACTTGTCGTATTTTCCAATTGGGCGCACAACGACATTTTGTCATTTTCTTCAGTAAGGCTCAACAGTTCACAATTTTAGACTTATCTACGTAAAGGAATTGGTCTAGACTAGACACTGGTGAATGCACCGACTATTGGTACCTACCTATAGGATTGGCCTTTGTTTAGATTCGGTCTAGGTCTGAAAATAGTGAAATGTTGTCGCATGTATTTTTTAGGATTTTGTTCTAAGTAAATGTCAATATACTTAGAAGGTTTGAGCTAGTGTTTGTTTTAGTACGAAAGTATTCAATATCTAGATGTAGGGATTGAAATCTTTACACGGTGCAAGTCTGAATTTTAAAAAGTATTTGAATTTTACGCATATTCTAAATTAGAGAGATTTAGATTTTTTTTAGATTATACTAGATTTTTTAAATTTTTGTTTAAGTTTTCGATCCAGAAATCGGGCGTTAGTGTGTTTTATTAAAATATATCTGTTGTCGGCAGTTAAGGACCACTAAACATTATTTTAATAAAAAAAGCGTAATACATTTTAAGGTCAAAAACGACGAACAAAATTACTATTTCTTTTTATTTTTCCGAATTAAATAGACATCTAATTTGCAAGGTTTATTAAACCAAGCCGCAGACCAATTAATAAACTCAACAACGATTTAAAAATACCTATAAAATTATCGAATTTTCTTAAGTGAACCTTTCTTTGCGCCCAAAAAAAAGCGAACTAAGAAGAAAAACTCTTGAAAAAAATGTTGAACATTTAATTGAAAGAGAGTTTGAACCCGCTTCTCAAATTAACGTTGATTGTGATAGATTGCTGACTAATTACCGTCTCATTTTTCAGTCATTTATCACTGTAGTTCCTGTAACTTAAAACACTTTTAAGACTTTTGTTAAAAAGTGAACTTACTTTACTTTCCTTTGTAAAAATGATTTCATAACATCAAATAATCCCCGTAGGGTTAGGCAGAGGTGTACACCCACATTTATGTTTAAGTCCCATGTAATAGGGGGCGAGCCTATTGCCATTAACCGGGCACAAATCCAGACTCCTTGGCTGCTACTAAAAAATTCCTGACGGAAAAACCCAATAGCACTTTGCCCATCCTAGGAATCGAACACAAGACCTCATGCTCAGCAGTCGCGCTTGCGACCACTCAACCAAACGAGGCAGTCAACATTTATTTCATCACCACTGTACTATGTTATGAAGGAAAACATAAAAAAACCGACATGTTATTATAACAGAAACTCAATAATATAACGTAAGATCCACCAATCCGTACTGGTTTCGCTTGGAAAATTATTATGGGCTGCACTTCACAGAGAGATGTATGTATAATCTCAACATGAATGATGTAACCAAGATCTTGTAAAAATATTTTGATTGAAAAGAGTGTCCATGGAGTTTATTGCCCATACTTCTCCAAAGAGATCTACACTTTGGAATGGGTAACTACAGTACTTTCACAAGTTATTATGCCTTGTGTCTGTGACTGTCGCTACGCCTTCTTTGTTTTTTTTGTCTGACATTCAATAGTGCCTGTTATGGACTAATCGAAATAAATGCTTTGAGTTTGAGTTTGAAACGAGATAGGAGGCCTACCACCAAGCAGTGTAACCATTAATTAAATTAATTGTCTACTATTCCTAAGACTACAATCAAAAAACACACACGTGTCGCAATTTTCCTGCTTGAAAGTATCAAATATTTTTGTGGCCAAAAGAAACACACAAAGAAAATACCCCTGAAAAAAAATTAGAACTCAATACCACATGTCTTTTTCTCTCAAATCGTTTGACACGTGCCTATACTTGCATGTGTATGAACGCGTGACCAAAAGGATCCTACAAAGAGCGTTCTGCAGCTTCTGCCTTCTATGGAAAAAGCGCAAGATTATATATGTATGTGCTTACATACATATACCTATATTTCAACATAATAAGATAGACAACTTCAAAAACTCACTTGAAAATAAACGTGTAACAATCAGATTTCATATGATAATTGTGTGAGACAAACTGAATCGTCACAGACGATATTAAGCGCTGGAGAAAATTTAGAAATGTAAGCTTAATTAAAATTTCTTCTTAACAATCATGTCTAAGCGAAATACCGAGTAACTGAGGGGGGAATATGCCTGATATTTGTGACAAGTCATGAGATTTTAGCGAGTTGACAAGGTTCTTGGGTTTTATAGATTTAATACCATTTTTGAGTGACGGTACTGTGAAATAATTACCCTTAATTACTGAATTCATGGCTAAATAATAACAGCCGCTCGGATCGATATTTAGGTTAACAACCAGTGTGAGTGGGTGACAACCAGTCTTACCAAGGGGTATCGTATTTCCCAGTAGTAACTGGGTTGTGGAGGTCAGATAGGCAGTCGCGCCATGTAAAATACTAGTATTTACCTGCATCCGGTTAGACTGGAAGCCGACCCCAACACAGTTGGAAAAAGGCTAGGCAAATGATTATGAGTTAGCATTAATGAATAACTATTCTTTAATTTCTAATTATGGTTTAGACAGCATTTGGAAAGCGCAGAAGTATGCGACGTTTCTTTTTAAGTGATTTAAAAAACGTGCGTAGTAGATGTGCAATTTAAAAAGTCTAGTTGATGAAAGGCAAACGCCAACTTCATATTATTGACATGTCATTTTGTGAGTTACAATACTGAACAGTTAAACTATTGCAGACCACTTTCTCATGTTACATGCTTGTTTAGTTAATTAGAGGATGAAGTCATAATGATGCAAGCCAGTTACAGCATGACTGTGTCATTCGATTCGAGCAAAATAAAATTTAGTTTATGATATCGAGTTTTAGAGAGAGACTTTTGAGCTTATTTTATTTTAATTCATTGAATAACTATGCTTGTGACTTAGACCACATCACCAAAATTTTGAAGTTTCAGCGGAACAAACAGTAAATTTTGATGATAAGTCGTTTTAAGAATCGAAATAACTGCAACACTCTGGGTGGGGAGAAGTGCAAAAGTTGCTAAGATATTTCGCATCAAATTAATTGATTCATTGAAAATTAAAATCTCAGACGCCCTCTTTTATATTGCAGCTTCTGTTTTTTAATTTAGATTTGTATTGTAAATGGATTCATTAATCGTTGTTGGCAGTTGAGTCTTTAAGGGCTCTTGAAAAATTCCAAGCATTTAACATCTTTATTACTTTAAATCTTTAATGAGTTGTAGCTAATCAGTAGTTATATTTTTTCTAATATTGACTGCCTCCTTGATCTAGTGGTCCCAAGCACTATTGTTGTGACTATATTTGCTAACTGGTGAAATGTGGGTGTACTATTAGGTAAACCTCCGTCTAACCTTTCGGAGATAACAGACGTGATGTAATGGCTGTTCTAATCTTGCGTAGATTTACGATTGACTAATTACACATCACATGTTATGGTTTTATTACTAAATTATGACTTGAGAACTTCAAAAAAATAATCATCCAAAAGAATGAAAGATTTAGTACGAGACGCAATAATTTACTGTTTATAACCAAACCAGACATTAAAACTAGTTTAGGCCGTAACATTAATAACTTCATCTTTATACCCCAGCCTAGTTACCACTCCTATTAATCCTGACGTGTTCAGCCAATTAGAGAGACCGACACTTAAAATGATCGTGAATACTGAGCACGACACAGGTGCACAGCCACTCATTTATTTAGGTCATATATGAAGTCTAAGTCAGGGTTTCTCAACATGAGGTTGCTGCCCCCGGGGGGTTCGAGCGAATGACAAAAGATAAGAAAACAAAATTTACATAATCTTGGCTAGGGCTAATACTATGATAACAATTGTTTATATTTTTGTGTTTTAACTATGAGCTAGAAATGCCTCCTACTAGGTGGACCGATGACGAAGGTTGCGGGGATCCTCTGGATACGAGTCGCACGGGAACGGGTACGCTTGGGACGTTGGATGTGGTGACACTTGGAGGAGACCTCTGTCTAGCAGTCGACGTCATTCTGCTGAAATGATGATCTATGAGCTTTTATTATTTCTTTAAAGACCTCTAAGCGTTGGATAGACTGTATGAAAGATGAGATGGCTAGAAAGGGGGTGGCTTCTGAGTGTAATAGAAGTATGGAAGAAAACGCCGACCCCAAATAAGTTGCTGTACGGCCATAAGAATGATGATGATAATGGCGATAGAGGGTCGTCATTAAAAAGGTTGAGAAAGGGTGGTCTAGGCGAAACATAGGTTATGTTTGAGTTATATTAGTTTTGACTGAACTACACTCGTAAATAAGACATGACTTATGGTGAATTATGCAGGTGTTAAAATCAAGTCGTCAACTTGAAAAACTAAAAATTAATTAAGTCAACCACAGGTACAAGCACAAAAGACCGAAATATAAATCTAGTTACCAGTACATTTATAAACACAAAATTCGAAGTGAGAACTCAGTCGTAAAAATAAGTAGACGAAAGTCACAAATACCTAGATATTTTACAAAATTAACGCTACAAGACGAGACTAAACATTCATTCAGAAATAATTAAAGAAACGATTAGAGCACTTCAGCCCCTTGTAGAGGAGAGGCCAAAATTGTTAGCGCGAAACAGGGCTGTCTCTAGCAATAAACTTTGCTCAGGAATTTCATTAGTTTCGTTCAATAAATTAAGAGGTTATGCTCGCGTGTGTCGGCCCTGCAATTACCTCGTCTACGCGGAGGTGTAATGAAGAACCTCTCGGTACGAGGACGGAGGAACTACAAAAGTAATTTGGATATTATATTATAGTGTTTTGCTTGTTGAGGAAAATACAATGTAGATTTTTCACATCTTTTGCTACCCTGGGGCTTAAACATTTGCAAACTTTTGGTTTTATAAAGAGCAAAGTCTGACAGTGTTATTATAGGTCATAATCATCTCAGAATTATGGTATGTATTTGTTATTAGAATTGAACAGAATTGCTATAGAATACTGACTGTGCCTTTTTTTAGAGGGCAGCCCGTAGGAATCGAGTTGTATGGAACCTTCGCTACTGATAGGCATCCCATTCTAACTCTGTTGTCCAGTCTCCGATTATTAAACCTCCTGTAACATTGTAGCATTGCCACTCAACATGGTAATGCTGCCTGCCTTCTGGGTTCTTTTCCTGTTGACAGCGATGCGAACGAATTTTTTGACGCCCTTTAATTCTTTTCTGCTTTTGATAAAATTATGTCCATTTTGGCCGGCACTGGAGTGCAACCCGTTGTTTTTTTATATAATTTTAGGTCTGTTTGTAACTAATGTATAGATTGTACTTAATATTCACAAATAAATTCAAGGGAACATTATGTCACAACATAAGTTTTATAATCATTCATCTACCCTTTTCCACTTCCCTTTTTCTTTTAGTTTCCAGGCTGACTGGATGCAGCTGAATACCAGTATTTTATATGAACCGACAGCCTATCAGACCTCCACAAACCAGTTTCTGGGTAATACGATACCTCTTAGTGAGACTACATATCCATATTAGACACATCCACACAACAAAGTTCCTCATAATAGTTGGTTTGTCACCTTATTACACGACCGGCTTTGATGAACCGCTTCTATTCTTATAATATTTTTATAACCAACTACCTTCTTCATTTTGTCGGGTTACCACAGTTTTTAAGTAAGGTGTGAGGATAAATTAAGTAACGGTGTACTTTTGAATATAATAAAAAAAAAGATCTCTGTACCTTTTTTCTACTATTTGAAGAAAATGGCAAAAAAGTCTGCTGCAGATACATAAAAAACTTAACTGAGATATGTCAAGGACCTATGTCGGTAAAATTAAAAGGTTAATTTATAAATATTTTAAAAATAAAATTGGTTATTTTTTTTTCATCAACATTAAAAACATGCCAGCCAATACACAGAATTAACCACGCACACACAAACAACACATCATTACAGCAAGTCCACACTTCGACACTCGATAAATGTGGTGTAATACAGTAATGCGATTAATTCGCACATCAATATTGTATGACAATCAATTCAATGATAATTACCTCTACTAATGACGTTAATTTCGTGATAATAACTTGACTAGGAAGGGGACCTATTTATATCAGATTTACTCCGAACTGTTAGTTGATCATACGATGTTATTAATACGTAATATATTACAAAATAATATAAGGGGCTGCGATTCTTCTATTTCCTTCTCTCATATAGAGAAATAATAAATAAAAATTTAGTTTTAGTTTTAGTTTTACTCACGGATAAAATTAAATGTTGAGAATTTCAGAACTTCACAAACGATTCTCACCCATCAAAAAAATACGCTATCTACGCTATGAGAGGCATAAATAAATACAAGAAAAAAAAAATGCTACGGTTATATTTCTTATTATCTTGAGTTATATGATAATTCTTGTCTCTGGGCCGTGATTTAGTACGGGGTCACCGTTAGGGGGCGCTGTTGAGCTAAAAAAATATAAAGACGTCATTATGATAAATTACCCCCGGCTATCTTGGTTGTTGTAATTTTACACCCTGTATTATCAACTAGCTGGTTATCAGTAAGATAACTTTAGCTTTAGAATGGGGTAGGTAGGAGTCACAAAAGAAACTTGTTAAGTTACAAGTAATATAGTTATATAGCCTATCAGTTTTTTGGAATAATTTCGCGAATTCTTTGTTGGATTAGATGTAATATTGTTAATCATCATCATCATTTCAACCGAAACACGTCCACTGCTGGACATAGGCCCCCCCAAAGAGGGATTTTGCCATAATCGCCACGCTTGGCAGGCAGGTTTCATAGGGACAGGTTTTTGAAGCGCTAGTCAATTACGGTGTATAGCTCTCAAATAACAGTTCACTAGATTTCATCATCATGATTTTATTCGGAAGACGTCCACTGCTGGACATAGGCCTCCCCGAAACGATTACGGCAAAACCCCCCGTTTTGCCATAATCACAATGCTTGGCAGGTGGGGGGGCGATCGCAGTACGGTTGTTACAAAGGCACAGAGAACGCTGCTGCCCATTCTCTGGTAAGTTCCTTAGTCGTCTCTTACGACACCCACGGGAAGATATGTTAATAATTATATTTCATCATCATCTTGTTAATAATTATATTTTTTTTAAAAGAGCACTGCTGCCTCTCGCAAAGCTCGGAGAAATATTTGGAGTTCATGGCCAACCTCTCAAAGGGTTAATCTTTTAAGATTTAATCTTTTATTCTTTGATTTCACGATTTTTTACTAGTCTTTTAGCTGATCGAGAAAGCTCTTGTAACCGACAGCCTAATGTGTAAGTACGCCAGAATACATCATTAGAATGTCGCATTTTTAAAACAGGAGTGCTGATATTGCAGGAGATCGATTTAGGTACTGATATTTCTATCGCAACCTTACTCTAATACTGATACCTATCCCAAAACAATTCTAACATAAACTTACTACTCCAAAAATCTAAAATTCACTCCAATATTCTATACAACAACTAAACCGTATAGTGTCGATATAATTTTAATAAAACATCGTAATAAACAAGGGTTTTATGTGACGTACGCGACGTGTCCACGTTGAAAGTTCGATGGGGAGCAACGTCGAAATATTGTGTCGGAATTTATAGCCGTGCGGTCAGCCCATGAGACAGTAAGGCGGGGCGCGAGTGGAAGAGATTCCTACTAGCGATATAATGAAGTCAGAAGAACAACAAACAACAACGAACATGATTATGAAATATCCTGCAATGATGTTAAATATCCCGTTTTAAGTGTTAATGATAGTGTTAGCCATGACAGTTTATTTGATTTATTCTTCGTTCGTCCTAAAGTTTTGTCCCACATTCCAAAAAATTCTTAGTTTGTCCCATATCACTATTGAAGTCCTGCTTCGTTCCAAATTACAAATTATATAAAGGTACATACAGTCAATAAAAAAAATTATTATGTAAACTAACTATGTACTTATTTATCTTTAGGTAGGGGGGTAGGGTTTTTTTTAGGTCTTGTTTTGTTTTTTTTTTTGGTTACCTATGTTAGATAGGGAAACAATAGTTTACAGTTATTTTAACGCAGAGTTAAGAGGCAAAACAATCACGTTGCGATGTTTACTATGAACGTCATAGATTTCCACGGCAAGACTTTGCAACGTACGTATGCGAGGTCGTATCGCATGTATGACATAAGCCCTATGTCATAGGGTTTGGCCCTAAGAGAGGAAGAATATGAAGTGTGGTGTTTTGAAAAGCTCGTTATGTATTCACTGTGACCACACGCTTTCCGCGGCAGTAATTTTGACAGCAATTGATAAATTTTGAAGCGAGTCCCGTAATGATGGAAGTCGTGAAGCTTACACAAATTGGTAAAGAATATATTTCGTATCACGAGGAGTTTAGGTATAGCGATAAAATTAATTGATAATTAGTTAGTTCACTCACAGTCCGCTAACAGCTGAAACTGGCACCCACCCCGCATAGTTGGACACAAAATTGATTACCTATTCGAATTATTGTATGTTAACAACTAGAATATTATAATAAATAAATTACACATACATGCATACATACATGATAGCATTGTTTACATAATGATGCTGATATTGTTTTGATAGTAAATATGCTTCTTTTCACGTTTAAATGTTTCATGCTGCTTTTTAAGTTATTTTACTTAGTTTATAAACAGTTAGTTACGTTTTTACTTGCACGCAGCCCTTCAGCAATAAGTTCACTGTTCTTCTATATGATAAAATTGCATCGTTCGTCTAGTTGTGGGAAGCCCGAATACAGAGTACAATCTAACAAGATGCGATTCTGTTTCGGATTTGTGACCGTAGGTCTTGATTTTATTAAAGTTTTATGATGCTACGAGTAAACCTATGAGCAAATCCAGACGAGATCTTCAACACTGTGTTACTAAAGTAACCTAAAATCTGTCCCCCGCTCCTCGCTCAAACTGGCACCCCAACAGATTGCCAAAGCACTGGATTGGCGGAACAAGTTGTCTACGAAACTCGTCTATAACTGCGGCTGATAATTAAACAGCTGTGCCAGAACACCGACGTTTTGAAGCGACCATGTCAATACAGATATTAAGTACGTTAGTGTTTGTGCGCTTTACATTGCTTAATTAAATCCGTATATACAAGCTGTGTCTCTGGGGGGGGGGCAATGGATGTGTGATGCTATTGTTTACATGCTTATCGCTTACGGATCCAAATTATACAGTAACTTGTCTTATAGATTCTTGAAGACTGATAGAGCCCTACAGCTAAATTAGTTTGAAAGAGTTTTTTTAATAAGAAGTGGTATTGGTGGGGTTTATTTATAAACGCTGTATAAAGTAAATAATGGTATAATCATATCTGTTTGACGTTTGAATGCGCTAAGAACAACCCCATAGTCTACAGTATAACTTCAACTGTAATCGTCGGAGTTCATGATTCGTGACAAGAAAAAAAAAACTGTTCCAATAAGATGTTTGAGACAAAAAAAGCTAAGTTCTTAAATGTAGATTTTCTTGCACACAGTTTATATGCTACATATTTTATCCTTCACACCGCTCCGCACCTGCAGCCTAACTCTTAGCAAGCCGAAACCTTGAAAGGCCACATTGTCTGAAACATTCGTACCCAATTCTGGCCACAATTGTGCGCACGTGCGTCTTAGCAGAATTTACTATGTCTAATACAATAAGTTGGCACCCCACCGTGGGGTGGGGGCCTAAATTATGTATTTTATTGTCACTGGATCCAATTTCATAACCCGAAGAACGGTTGGGATGAGTCCGCAATGTTATAAGCTATTCTATTGAATTTTGCAATACATACAAATGCGTCGGTAGTGTTTTGTGGGTAATGTTCGAACGTGGTGGATTATCGCGAGCCGATATTTATTTTTGGGAATTATTTTTGACGATTCTTCTTCCTTTGTTGGTTCGTGACTGTGGTGTTATATTTTTGTGACTTCCCAGGATACTAAGAACAGGAACACTAGAAAATATCTTTCTGAAGTTTTTTTTTTATCTTTTGATAATATACTAACCGTATGCAAAAAAATATTGGCAATGTAATGAAAATATTTTTAGTCTGTTTTAAAATAAGCTATCCTGCATTCCATTTTTTTCGATTTATGTCATTATGTAGCAAACAAGCGATTTATTTTTGTACATCCGTACGTCATAAGTAAAAGCATTGACATTTCCGACAGGCTCTAATATTTAAAGTTAGAATCCAGCTCCAAGATAGGAAGCTCTTAGTATTATAAAGATAGAATATAATATTTTTCAGGAAAAAAAGACGGTGGATAAAAAAGTTATAGCTGGCCTACATTATTGAATGAACCGCATTATCCCCGCCACCCCGCCTCTCTTTTCCCCTCACGCTACTACCCTTAATTTCATTGTCAATTTAAACCTTTTCCGTACGGAACTTTTTAAAGTGCAATATTTTAAAATAGCAAAAGCTTATCAAGTGTAAAATTAATTTCACGGCAGCCATTCTTCGAGATAGTTCATCAAACTTTCCGGATTCAGATGAGCATAAAATAGGCAGAGAGCGCCTTCGGAAAAGTTTCTGTGTAACGGAAATTAGTTCTAACATTTTACTAGTTTTTTTTTTAATACTTTGATACGGAAGGCAGGAAGCCAAAGGAAAATGGAGAAGGAAAACGAATGATTATAAGGTCTCTTTAAAAAATAAAGATGATTTTTTTATGAAAAGGTTTCCGATGTATTATTACTCTTACGATATTAACAAATGTTTTTTAGAGCTCAACATGGGATTACGTCTAATTCCACTTGCGTATCATTATCCTGGGATTTCTTCGAAACCATTAAGTATTCGTAATAGATACAATAAACTTACATATTGTTTTCTTTTTTTAGATATGAAACTCAATTTTTTATATCGACATACGTCAGTACTTAATATAATAAAAGGAGAATTACCAGAAAACATTATGTTACAAAATACCAAGCTGTAAGACAAAAAATAATTATGTTAAGAATCCTTTTCTTACTAAGAATTGACTTTTTGAGCGACAAAAGTAACATATTTGAGTCAGTCCATTCACCACCCTTTTATTTTTTACGGATGAGAAATCATCAAATGACTTCTCCCGCTCTGGGCAGAGCGCGCGGAAGGGAGTGTCAGACTTGTATTGACTAAAACCCATCCTTGTTCCTTCCTTGCCCTTTGTGTTCCAGGGCTGCGGTGTCTCTTTCGAACAGCCCGCAGCCCTGGCAGGCATCGGCTCTTGCGGGCCCCTCCCTGTTTGCTGACATCTCTATGAGGCGCGCGTGGAACACGAACGCACCGTCTACACGGCCTGTCGTCAAAAGACGGACGGACGGCGAGCTAGCCCATTACTCACCGTCCACAGGTCCGCGTCTACGGTGGCCGGAAGCCACCACGTGACCCCCGACGCCCGAGGCGTCTCCCGCGGCGGCTGGGACGAGAGGTTCTCTCCCTCTCACGCTCCGCCACCTCCTTCGCTAGCATGACTGCTTCGCAGAAGGAGGTGACGGCGTCCCATTCCCTCTTACTCCGGACCATGGATTGGACCAGGGCCGGACGCGATAGGTCGCCGCCGCTGATCGCCGCTACGAGAACACGGCGGTGCTCCGCCCAAGCGAGGCAGACCTCCACCGTGTCCTCTGGGCGATCCTCATAGTGGTAACATCATCCATTCACCACCCTTCCTCTTGCTTAAGGTTGCACCAAGCAAAGAAATTAAAAACTTGCAATAGGGACTATCGAGTTCACTAACGGTCCGCCATTTCGCCCTTATGTTCTAAGTAATAAAGTTGAAAGTGGTCAACCGTCGGTGAAGTCCCTACGAGATTGACGATTACCAAACTATCATCACTGTCAGAAAATTTAAAACTGCGATAATTTAAAGCAACGATTCCAGCGCTATTAATCTAGTGAGTGTACTGTATGGTGTCGGACGTAGAGAATAGCACCATCCCATATCTTCCCGTGGGTGTCGAAAGAGGCGACTAGGGGACTTACCAGAGAATGGGCAGCAGTGTTCTCTGTGCCTTTGTAATAACCGTACTGCGATCGCCACCCCACCTGCCAAGCATGGCGATTACGGTAAAACAGGGGGATTTTGCAGTAATCGTATTCGGGGAGGCCTATGTCCAGCAGTGGACGTCTTCCGACTAAAATCATTATGATGAGATCTAGTGAACTGTTATTTGAGAGCAATACACCGTAATTGACTAGCGCTTCAAAAACCTGTTCCTATGAAACCTGAGCTTGAGAGTAATTCCGAAAACCAGCTTTGTTCCTGTAAATAAAAGATGTGCTTTTATTTTTCATATGAATATCCATTTTTATTGTGTGGAAATTCTCTTTTATGTTCCTGTTCTGATTCATTGGGTTCGTTTCATATGTTTTTAAGAAAATAGTTCCAGCTGCATTTTTTACACCACATTCCTGGACCTGCAGATCAAACTTAGGCTCACGAATGACTAATACTGCGCCATTTTCACTGAATCTAGGCGAAATATACCAAAATCTAAGTGCAACGTAGTGCAATATATTTAGGGATTCGTTTAGGCATCCCTAAGTGAAAGTTAAAGGATGAGCCACATAACTCATATAGAGAGTACCACTAATAACCCAGTTACAAAAATGAGAGTCAAGAGGACGAAAAGTTTTAAAAAGTTAACGAAAAATCTCACAGTCCTAAAGTCGCATCTCCTCAACTCCAACGATTATTGCAGATGCACTTTAGATACAGGAGTGAAAGCGCTTGCAAGCGCTGCACCGTCGGCATCCCTAATTAATATTTTCTCTGTGGACTGCAGTATAAACCAATTACGTAGCTAGACCAAAACTGTGGTGTTTTTCGGCGCGCGCCAAATTGCTTTACACGCGAGCTTTGAAGTGTTAAGCGTTTATTAAATTTGGAATCAAAAGCGCAACATTGCTGAATGTATCTATACATGTGGCATCACTGCTTTATGTTTAATGAGCGTTGAGCATTCACCTCTAAAGTTGGGGAAAGCGGAAATTAAACGGCTCGGATTGGCACGTAAATATTGCTCGGTTAATTTTTTATCTACATTTTTTAACTGAATATTATTATTATTATTTTTTATTAAAGAAGTGTTTTGATAGTATTTTGTTTATGCTATAATCTGATTCCGGAAATTGTTTCATTAATTAATATTTTAACAGTCATAAAAATAAAGAGCTTCCCTTCAGGATGTTCACCCACAAACCCTTAGTAACACATCTCCTTTGTTAACTCACAACCCCAAACACTTCAAAAGCGTAATAACCACCTGATTAATTTTTAATTAATTTCTCAAAATAACATCACCTACCACCCAAGCTCTCATCTAGACACCAAGATTTCCCAATTTGAACGCAACGACTTCTCACACAAAATAGAACAAGATTTATTCCCTAATCAGAGTTTAATCAAGGCGCGGGAGTATCAACGAATTAATTCGAAATTAACGTCGTTAAGGGCCGTAGAACGAGTCGTCGAACAATA
Organism: Lycophotia porphyrea; assembly: GCA_950005105.1. Lineage (NCBI taxonomy): Eukaryota > Metazoa > Arthropoda > Insecta > Lepidoptera > Noctuidae > Lycophotia > Lycophotia porphyrea. The sequence continues at coordinate 4,630,841 of OX465392.1, forward strand.
AACCAGTGAGAAATTGGGCCCTTAGAAAATTATTTAAGTGGGCGGAACGCCGATAAATTCTCACTCCAGTGTACTGTGAGAATTTCTTTAGCGAGATCATTGAATGCAAAATTATATTTGTGAGGGAATTGCTGCCTGATTAAAGAGTGCCTAGTGTAAAGTTCACGATTTTCCTCCCTTGTGAGTAACGAGGAGCTGCCCCGAGGGACACCGAATGTGAGGCGTGATAATAATTTATCATTATATTTATCGACAAAGTCAAAGACCTAGCCGTAAAACCTATGCAATACCTACTCATAAAAATATAATGAGACAAAGTTCTTGGAAAAGGCGATCAATCAGTATCCAAATGTCGAAGTCTAGGTAAAAAGCACTGACCTTATTTTGAGGAGCCGGAGTTGCACTTCAACGACCTGTAGGAAGAAATATTTGTGGTTAGAGAATCGTAATACAATAAGTTCTTTTGAATTAATTAGGTGAAAATCGGACGTCTAAGATTCTTCCAATTAAACACTGCAATGATTTGCGCAGCAGAATTCTTCAAACTTGACCAGAATAAGATTCGAGGAAACAGTATGCGGACTTCCAGAGTCTCTACTAACTTACCTTTGAAAGTTCTGCTCTACTTCTGATTTCATTACAACGAAACAAGCGTAAAGATCTTTACCATTACACTAACTTCAACGAAATAGGTGCCTACTTCACCGAATTAAAAGAAAAATTAGAAGTCGACGTCAAACGTCAGGTATACAAGAAAGAATCCGAAGTCGGTCTCATTCCACGCCGCTCCATTCATCGTTCAACTCGGCCCATTCACTTATGCGAGACTCACTCATTCCGACTGTACGCCGATTCATTCCGTCTCAAACCTACGTTATTTAAAAAGAAATTTCTAGAAAATGTCGAGACGTATGCTTTGAGTGTGAGCTCATTATCGTGGTCTTTGAATACAGGTGTTCATTAACGGGAATAGTGCTGCAGCAAAGGAATTTTTCATTTGCGAGTCATATTCGAGTTCCTGTTCGGTATTGAAACTTGAATGTGGATTCAATTATACGTGTTCAAGAAATTTATTTTATTAAAAAAGTCCGATCATTTTTCAAGCGAGGTGGATTCTGTTTTCCATTGCTTTCAGCAGAAATATTGAAAAATTGCTCTACATTTTTGTGTTATATTTAATGAAGTGCTTATTTAAAAGATTTCTGCAGCCAGTATACGAAACTACGTAACCGAACTTTTACAGCTCCATCGCAGTAACAGTTGTCGGTATCGGTATAGCCTATATTTTTGTGCACTGTACTTATTTTGTCTTTGAACCAAAATCCAAATTAATTTTCTTGGAAAAAGGCTTAGCATTTTCCAAGAAACATAATTTGTGACTGTAACTACCAAAACATTAGATAACTCAAAGACACCACAGACACCTTTTAATACTCAAACAGCCATTGCATGATACAACTTTTCGCTTATCGAAAAACGAACGCTAAGCATTAAGTTGAGAAAACATAGTACATTGTCGGTTTAGTATCTACTCGAAAAAAGCCAGTGGTTCGATTCGCGATTTCCCACCAACGATATAAACCAACAACGCTAATTCCCACAGCTGCTATTAGAAAACGTGCATACGTAAATCTAAAAGCAGATATCAGTTAAGAAAACTAAATAAGAAAGGACTTTGAAAGCGCTTCCGCGGCGTCTAGCTCACGAACCACCTTTAACCATTGTTACCTTTGCTAGACACAATTTTTTTTTCGTCGCCGCCTGCCTTCGATCCACTTACACTGTGGTCTAAAGTGTGAGAGATTTTCGGAATTATTCTAGCCAAATATTTTTTGGAAAAACAGAGCTAAGATACTCTTTGACCAAGTTTCATACAAACTTTCAACCCTCGTTTTAACCTTAGAGGATGAATTAAAAAAAAAAAACCCTTCTTATTGCACACTTACGTCGCTTAAGGAACGTTTATGCAAAATTTCATGCTTCTAGAACCAGCGGTTTCAGCCGTGCGTTGATCGATCAGTCAGTGAATCAATCAGCCAGTCAGTTTCTTACTTAGAGATCGTGGCAGATGCGTTTTGTAGTTTCTATCTACCCCTATCGGAAAGAGACGTGAGTTTATGTACATAATACGAGTATATCTATAGATTGAGAGCTATTTTTGTGAACAGGAAATAGGGAAAATAACCGCTTCTTAGAACTATTTCATAGGATAAAAGAATGAAGATCCAGTCTGACTTTGGAATACTTTTATTTTTCATATTTACAGCGATCATTAAGTATTATTTATATAATTTACACGGCTGATTTTGTTTATAATTATTATTTACCGATCATTTTTGGGATTTCTATTTCAAAGTCTCTTTAGCAAACACAAGCCCAAAAATAGATAAAATATCTGAACAATTTTATACCAATACCTAGAAATGTCGTCCTATTGAGCGAAGAATCGCTGTAATAAATACGTGCTCAATTTATTAATTAATCATACTTATTTCTGTTAGTAAGTTTGTATAAGGACTTTTATATGTTAACATTTGTTTTACTTAAATAGATAGGGACCTGAATATAGAGTTCGTAAACAGCATAATACAAAAATATGCAGAAGCTCATGAACATCGACTTCATCATCATGTTAATGTCGAGGATATCCAGCTCCTCGACAACACAGACATAGTAAGAAGGCTCAAAAGGACTAAGCCTTTTGAGTTAGTGTAGTGTAACCTATTTGTGACTTTACCGCGAGTGTAATATAGTGCCTAGCTATTTATATGGACACAAGAACAAAGTGACTTCACCTTAACAAACGCTAAGTAAACGCAACGGACGTGCTCTTAGATATAATAACCCTTAGCAAATTAAGTTAGATTAAAATTGCTTATTAGCCTTTTTAGGCTACATTGTAAAATAATAAATAAATAAAAAATAAAAAAACTTAAAATAGATGAGGTGTTTTATATCTCACTACTCTGAGAAGAAACGCCGAAACAATCTCATTTAAAAATCAGGATAAATAGTCAGGACATGACGAGGAGCACTGAATTCATGATTCATTCTGCGGGACTAGTCAGGGCTGCGGGTCTGTTCCGGGCTGCGGGACTGTTCGAAAGAGATACCGCGGCCCTGGAACACGGGCAAGGAAGGAACTTGGATGGGTTTTAGTCAGTACAAGTCTGACACTCCCGTCCGCTCTGCCCAGAGCGGGAGAAGTCATTTGACGATTTCCAATCCGAAAAAAAAAGGGTGATTGCAACGGGTAGTTGAAAGCCAAGGGAGAAAACATATTAATAATAATATTTAATAAATAATATAATATTTTTATGTTTTTTGAACTGGTCATGCTGGCCAAAGGTAGTCACACGTTTTTCAATAAAATGAATTACCTATCCGGATTTGTATGGTTTACCATAGTTCTGCCATGAAATGTATTAGTAATTGTAATGTATGTTCAGTGTGAGGGAATTTATTTTAATTATTCCCAGTTTTTTTGTAAAGGTCATTATAATTAAACAAATAAACCATTATTTCAAAAAGATATTGTTTTATTTACACAACTACACATCAATACACGTAAATCAAACAAAACAATAAACAGTATAACTATACATTGTTTACATCTCACAAAGCTTAACAATAACATGACGTCATTTACGGACTCGGATTTCGAAAAGTCAGCACTCCACGGTCGTTTATTCGAACCACTTGATAATTTAAGTATAGCTTCTTTGCTCTTTCCTATTGACTCTGTGCAAGTTTGAGCTAGATAGCAATACATACTTTTAACGGGAAAATAATAAACAAAATAACGACAGTGACGAACTTAGCCCCACGGGCTGAAGCAACATTAAAAATGACCTGTCATTGGCCCGACGGGACAATCAACAATTCGGAGGTTAACAAGCAATGTCCATGTTTTGTGGACCAAAATCTAAGTAATGCTTCCCAAGTATAAAATATAGTGAAGCTTACACAAATACTATTTCATTGACATTGCACATTTTTGTGGGTATATTTACTTTTTCTCTAACTCCATAAATATAAGTAACAAAAGGGTTTATTGTACTGCACACACAAAACGAATATATTTTGTTTAGAAATAAATATAATTACAGGATAACTAGTAACTCGTCGTATTCCTTGCAGGACGTCATCATCATCATAATCATCATTTCAGCCGAAAGACGTCCACTGCTGGACATAGCCCCCCCCCCCCCCCCCAAGTGTCGCCACATCGCATGTGTCGCAGGACGTCATAGTATGGTTAAAATGCAACAAATTAAGCCACCAAATGCTTTACTGAAATTCAGTAGTTTTTGAGTTACTTCGATTTTTAGTTTTTTAATGAAAAATCCGAGATTAAATCATTTGAAGCTAAATTAAAAATAATCTACGGCACGACTGTACTGATATTTTGTATTTATTTTATTTAAATTAAAAGGTTTGTCTGTACGTGTACCAAAAATACAAAATTAGCTCCCACCCGCTACCTCTCATTGCTTGCACCGCGCAAGTCGGCTGCGAACGTGATCTCTGAATACTGAGATCTCTTTGAATACTCACCCGGGTGCAATTGACGATGGAATCGCTAAAGCAATACTAGTACGTTTTATGTAAAAAATTTAAACTTAGTTACATTGAGACCCTTTATACGAGAGATTTTTTAGTTTCATTTTGTAGTTTTTTTTTTTGTGAGCGTATAGTTAAAGTTGTAGAAGGCAAAGTGTAGACCAAAATTGGTTTATTTAACTCTCAGGTAGATTTTTATTAACGTGTAGAAAGATATACTTGTTAAAGACATTTTTGCTCTAAGGAAAGCATGAATTGACTTATAAGCCGGCCGGAGGAGTCAAGGTTATAACCTGCCAGTTTTGTTTCACAATTATTAAAATCATTTCCCAACTAGAGTTAAGTATTATTTTCATTGAATGCCGATACTGGTGCTCTTCATAATTTATTGCACACTGTCCCTGCTTACTCGACAGACTAGTTTGCGAAAATGCATAATCTTAATTCGATTGTGAAATCAGCGTATAAATTATGGTATCCTATAATTAACAACTACGCAACACATTCAAAACCGTGTAACAAAAAGTTCCCAACCATTTCTCGGACCATAAATTTCCGCAATTTGTGAATTAAACGGAAAACATTTACGAATAAACACACTACACATTTTGAAATTATTTTTTCGCCCAAAAACAGTAACGCGTGCATTTCTGTTTTTTGATTTATGACAGCCTAACGTACTGAATTAATTGACTCAATACACAAACGAAACCATATTTATTTTTTTGTGGCTTCTTTGATATTTATTTTTGGTTAAAAGTCCAGTACGACTGTCGAAAAAAAGTAAAGAAAATGTTTGTTTCGGTGAAAAAATACTGAAACTTTTAGCTGAAGCTGGCGGATGTTTTTCGTTTTATGACGTCATTCGTTTGTTGTGTTTTTTTGTGCTCAAATATTGGTCTATGTGGGCAGTTTTAGTATTCAGAGTCACAATGCCCGAACAAATAATTATCCGACGTTTCCTATTTTTGTTTTTAACATATTTTTAAGCCAAATACCACCTTTTTGGATTCAAAGAACTTGGGCAAAGCACACAACTAAACAAAACTCCTTTTTTGGGGCAGTCGTGTAATTAACGGACCACTAGCCAACCAATCTAATATAATAACTGGCTGTCGCGACGTCATATAACGCTTAGACGTACACAGGAACAAATTACACTAAATGTATTCCTGTGACCTCTTCCAAAATTTTGATCTCCTCCATAACTCTTAACGGACATCATTAGGAGCGTAATTGCTCGAAACGACGACGTCACTCTGTCTGACGTCGCAGCGTATTAATCAACAGTGTAGCACCTGAAAGATCACGTGTCGGTAGCGGCCGGACCGACAGTTAGTCGCTGGTAAGTAGCCCGTGAGGTTGCAGTGTGAGCGAGAAGCGAGTATCGTGGTTCTCAGTATGAGCGAGAAGCGATATTTGAGATAAAAGATCAGGTCACGTTTTGGTGGGTGCCAGACCGACAGTAAGTAGCTTTTAAATAGCCAATGAGGTCGCAAGAAGAGCGAGAAGCGGGTATCGTGGGTCACAGTATAAGCAAGAAGCGGTTAGCGATGTATGAGCAAAGTGATATGAAAAATCGGTATATCGTGTCAGTAAAGTTCGGACGGACAATACCTCGTAAGGCCGCAGACAGAGTCAGCGAAAATCGTTGAAATATCGAAACATCGCTTGGAAAATCATGAGTCGGTAGAGACTGGGCTGGACTTGTAAGGGCACAGTGATAGGCTATCATAAGAAATGTCATAGAAAAACTCTGATCCTATATCAAAGTGAAGACATAAAGCAATATTACATAACTGACAAATTTACCGAAGGCATCAAGTTGGTTATAAGTAGACATGATCTTATTGGCTTTTTCTTGTCGATCATTATTATATTAAAATGCCTTGGGGACGACACAGCAGCGTGTTTTTTGAAGTGAAAACTTCTTTAGCGGCGTTGTGCACTTTTTGGGATGGGTGTAAAGTGTTAAACTCGCATCAGATCATCAGATCAAATCAGCAATGCAGGGCGCTTGCTCGAGAGTGCTTGTAGTTTAAGCTAGATGGCGTTGTTTCAAGTTTTTTTCTACGGCAGCGACATCTATCGTTCTTGCAGAAAGCTATTGAAATTCCTGATATTTAAGCTAGATGACGTTGTTTCAAGTTTTCACTTCTGTCGGCAACTCGGCACTCCCGGAGTGCAACCCGTTGTTTATTTTTATATTTCTTAAACACGCACCATAATCGCTTTCCGCCGTCACAAAGGCTCCACGTACCGCCCGCTCGCTCCAACAACGCGTGTTAATCAGACAGATCACGGCTAATTGCCGACTCGAGTGTGAAATGCGGGCTTAGTGATGAAATAATCTGCAGTTAAGCGTTGATATATGCCTGATTTAAATGCTACTACTTATCGGGAGTGAGCGGTGACTTGTAATCGGGAGAGATATGATTTGATTAGCTGTTTGGTTAAAGGCGTTGGTTTAGGTTTAGCGTGATGATAAGGAAAATCCTTTACAATTTGAGTCAATGAAGGCCTAAATGTTTAGTGATAAGTTATCTCCTCATCACATAGTTGGGTACTGGAGAATGACTTTGGCATTTAGTCCGTTTATTTAATTATACTTTACGTTTAAATGATTTGAAGTTTGGTTTTGATAACAAAATGAATCACTAAGAGAGATTCTCTGAGATTATTAGAAGGTGATAGTGAATAAGCCTGATTTCCCGTTCTTGAGGCACTGGACCCGTATCCACAGCGGCATGCAAATCTGGTGTAGCAGAAAGCGGACGTAGTTATAGGTTCTTGAATTAGTTTTATTTTATTGATAAATATTACTAACATAGTTTTATAAGTGTTACTAACAACAATAAACAAATTATTAATTATAATTACATTGACATAACACAACATCACGCCTGTAATCCCCGAAGGGTTAGGCAGAAGTGTACCAATAATACACCCACATTTCGCCAATTATGTTTTTAAGTCCCATGTAATAGGGGGCGAGTCTCTTATTATTAATTCATTTAATTCAGATAATTTAAAATCCATAGGTACAATACACCATACATAAAAATTAAATTAACATCACATTACATAAAACATTATAGTGTTAGTTACAATATACTTACAAACTATGTTAGTAATACACTAACAAAGACAAAAACAGAACCAGGAACCAAGTAACAGGCCCAGCCGAGACCTTGCAGCAATGATTCACAGACTCACAATCAAGCCTGCTCGCTATCATAGACAGGATGCTGTTGGCTATTGACATCAACCGGGCACAAATCCAGACTACGTAGCTGCTATTGAGAATTACATTGAATCATTACCTTATTTATTTATTTCATTAGTTGTACTGACAATAATTACACGTGATGCGCGTGTACACATTATGAGTAAGTATTCTTTTGGGTGCCTCTACATTTCTACAATGACTGAAGGAGAAATGTTTATTTATTTTTTAGCACTTCAAGCACAAAGTAATAGAGAAATAGATTGAACGAAGAAAGATCGGTGAATGAAGTCAGTGCGATGATAGGGACATTGAAGAACTCGGTTTTGCGATGAGCGCAGACTCCTATTATAATCTCCTATAATATCTTCTAATATTCTGAGTTGATTAAGGAAGTGAAAATGCAGCTGATGCATAGTACATTCCCAATATTTTCCGATTCAAGAAAATTATTTTATTTTACAAAATTCCACAATTTCAATATCCTCTCGAAACACCGGCGAAAATTTGCAATATGTCAAACGGCAGTTTTCATTTACTTGTAAAGCGCGGTGCACACTGACGCTTCATTCAACATACAGTAGCACATATTACTGCGGGTGTGCACCTGTGACTCATTCCGTCGATGTCGTCACGACCTGACTCGGCAAGTTGGGACGTTTCAGTCTATGTACACCTTTAGGTAGTGGTTGCAGAACAAATATTTGCAATGAAAAGTTTTCTAGATCTTTGTTAACAATTAAGAGACAGAATTTACGCAATATTGGTAGTAGGGCTTGACGAGGAAGCATAACAAGTATATCAATTAATCAAATAATGCAATCAAATTAATCAATAATGCAACACTGATTATTGAATAAACTAGCAAAAAAAAACAAAAATGCAAAAACTTTTTTTTTTGCTTTTTGTGCAAAAACGGAACAGCTTGTTTTTGTTTATTATATTTTTCAAAACTGTTTCACATAAATATGTTTACCAACAGCAGCGCGGAGCCCCCGCATCTAAGTCTTTCGAGTGCCGAAAGATAATTGTAGCACTGAAGTACTTTAATCGTTATATTTTTACTTTGGTATAATATAACAATTTCACAGCCTCTCTGTCAGTTAATATTTTTTTCAAAATCAAACTTGTGCTGCATAACTATTAAGATATTGATAAACTGTTCCTGTTCGTGACTTCTCCGACCTATCTAAACCTCTTGAAAAATGATCTAGGATATACAAAGAGTCCGCTTTTTAAACAGTACAAAAAACAAAAAAAGAAATCTAGATCTCAGACACGGTAGATTTTCTAAGAATAAAAAAAATATCCTTTACAATATCCTGGTGCGATTTGTCTGCTATCGGTGGCAGCACGTCGCAGAGCCGGCGCGGCGCGGCATTGTCTCGGCCACGACGCGACGAGTACGACTCTAATTGATTCCGGGACCAATGAGGGTGATTGGACCACCTGCTGTCGATGTGCTCCAATTATTACTAAGACTTTCTCTAGCTACCTATATTTTTTTATGTATTTTGATTTATTTTGAGGGTGATGGTAATTGATTTGTGGAGAGTTAATTTGTATTCGCACCTCTAGATTTTTGTGTTTACAGAAATAAAGCGTTTTAAAGTCTGCCTCGTTGGTCTAGAGGTCGCAATCGCGACTGCTAAGCAAGAGGTCCTGGGTTCGTTTCCCGGGTCGGGCAAAGCGTTATTGGGTTTTTCTATCAGGAATTTCTCAGTAGCAGCCTCGCCCCCTATTACATGGGACTTAAACATAACTGGTAAAATGTGGGTGTACTATTAGGTACACCTCTGTCTAACCGATCGGGGATTACAGGCGTGACGATATGTTCTGAAAATAAAAAAAAAACATGTGTGCAATTCACACGTGATAGAAGTGAAACCTTCAAAAATTTTGGCTGCAAGATAAACACTGTATAATGCTTCTTATCTCATTTTCTCCCACGTTAAATCTTATGAATTTATGTGACTGTCTCTTTTTACTGACACTTTTTCGTTTCATCGACTTTTAAATCACAACGATGCTAAAGAAGTTTTTTACTTCAATAAGGTGCCTTTACATATTTAATTTTCACATAAGTACATACATTTTCTTCCTACAGTTTTTCCTACATTCAGAGAAAAATTGCAGGATCAGCTCAAAAACAAAGTAGAAGTATTCGATTGAAAGCGAGACGGAAGACCGTTACATATGAAGAATCCTGAACCTTGGCCGCCTCTTGAGATCATTGGCAAGTAACTCTACTTATATAATAAATAGAAAATTTTAAAAACATTAGTTTGAAATGTGATGTGTTTTTGACTGACTTAAGTATATTAAACAGCAAAGTTCTTGTTAACAGGCCTACTGTTATCGTCGGATAAGTCTTTTTTTTTTTCGGATGGAAAATCATCAAATGACTTCTCCTCTCGGACGAGCGGAAGGGAGTGTCAGACTTGTACTGACTAAAACCTATCCATGTTCCTTCCTTGCCCTTTGTGTTACAGGGCCGTGGTATTTCTTTTTTAATAGTCCCGCAGCCCTGGCAGGCATCGACCCTTGCAGGCCCCTCCCTGTTTGCTGTAAGTATCTTAAATACGTAAAAAGATATCGTCTCCTCAACCCAGAACTTCGTCAAGTTTTACATAATTTCATTTCATCATCTTCCCACCCTTATGCCTTGTTATTTGGGGTCGGCGTAACAGGTTTTTTTCTTCCTTCTCTCCTGTCATTCGTCTCGCTATCACTTACTCCTTCATATCATTTCTTACACAATCTTTTCTTTGGTCTTCCTAATATAATTTCATTTGTTTAATTAATTTACCAATATTACCTCTAAAAAACTCAGTTCCTTCTTACAGCTGTTTCAACTACAAATAAATCAAAGAACCATCATTGTTATAACCACAGTCACAAACCAATCTTACTTAATTAAAATAGAAGAAAAGAAGAACGGTAAAATAAAGGCGAGCATTCTTCACGGCGTCTCAGTCCCTACGGAACCGATCTTCCATTGCGCGAAGTAATCGTGGCTATTTGAACAGTACACACTTGCTATCTCGCTCCCTCTCCGTCTACGTCATAAGACATTAAACCTATTGCGCGGATAATATCGGCAGTATTTTACGAGTGTTTGTATAAGGATCCTACCGTTGGCTGGAGGTGACTTGGAGTCTCGAATGGAGTTGTCGCAAGAAGTTATGTTTAGTGAAAGAGAGGTGTTTTGTGGAAGTAAAATCCTGCTTATATTTTTTCGTCGTGTAAGGTTAACCGAGCCTGGCCTAGAAAGAGGTGGCGAGATAATGTTTGAGGCCGATATGGGGGAGGCCTTTGCCCAGCAGTGTGAAAATACAAGAGTGCTGAAAAAAAAAGTAAACCATTTTCTGATGATAATTTCTTGCAGCATTCGATAGCTTGGATTAAGTGGAACGTTTACTACTATAAGTAGAAGATAAGAAGACCAATGTGGATACGTATTCTTTTCTTCGGTTTCTCCTACTAATTTAACAACATAAAATAACACACACGGATAGCTACCCACTTTATTTAATTCAAAGAATGTTTAACAAAATTCTTTGAATTGTCACCAAATTAAACTGAAACTAGAATATTGAGTCCACATTTTGAATCAAATCAAATATTATGTTGCTATCCTCTAAAAGCCACAAAAAGCAATCCATCAAATTCCAGAACTTTTCAAAGGTTATTTTAGGCAATTCGTTGAATTTTATTTAAATCTAGGTACATGTACACTAGCGATTTTTCACATTATAGTTCTCCTATTTGCTATTTAATTGGTTTACTGCTACGATATCCCCAATTAACGAAACTTCACTTATGCATAAGTTTTGTTGGTTTCAAAAGAAGGCAGAGCATTATGTAAGTGAGTAAAGAAAAACTGCTAGATTTATTCTCCTATTGAAATAGATGGCCCATGACAAGACAAACGGAACTCGTGGCGGGCAGCGCTTGTCAAAGTGGGTCTGTGGATAGACGACTATCATTACATACCGAGTTTCCTCCATGGCTCAGAAAGCATGTGAAGTGGCAGATTTTGACAGTCGTTTCAGGTAGTTAGTGGCCCGAAAGTCTGCCAACCAGTCTTACCAAGGGGTACCGTATTATTCAGTATTAACCGGGCGCTGTAGATCAGATGGCAGTCCACTCCATGTAAAATACTGGTATTTTGCTGCATCTGGAAAGACTGGAAGCTGACCCAAATGAAGTTGGGAAAGGGCTACGCACATGATGAGAAAACAAGTGGTCATAGTTATGACTCTTACGCAGATTTAAGATCCTCATGCAATGTCAAAGTGGCGTAAAGGCAAATATCCTGTCATAGCGAGCTGCATTCGAACAAGAAAGATACCATCGAGAGCCAGTGGTACGACATTCAATTCGAAATCCATCTTTCCACTTTATGACTCGCATAGAATTGAATTGTTGATTTTTGGTGAATTTTAAGTAAGCAATAAAACGTTTTATCGTTTCACCGTCTTATGTGTTTTTGCAGGTTTTTCCTCGTACGATAATATTAAGAATGTATAGTATAAAGAAGCTCACCGAATTATGATTGGCAAAGTAGCTGGTAACAGTGAAATGGGTACTAAAATCAACCAGACCACAAATATCAGAAGAGGGTTCAAGCTCAAACTGAAACTCAAAAACATTTATTTCAATTAGAGCATTACAGGCACTTTTGAATGTCAGAAAAACAAAGAAGGCTAAGCTACAGTCACAGACATAGGGCATAATAACTTGTGAAAGTACTGCAGTTGCCCATTCCAAAGCGTAGATCGCTATAGAGAAGAATGGGCAAGAAACTCCATGGACACTATTTTCAATCAAAATATTGTTACAAAATCTTGGTTACATCATTCATGTGGAGATTATACATATATTATATTATGTGAGAACGATGTAGAAATACGTGCACGTTAAGAGCATCCAGAGTAAAATATTATAAATAAAATAAATAAAAACAAAGTAAGTAGTTAAAGATTATTGCGAGCGAAGGGTGTCAAACTTACGGACCGCATCAGAAACTCCATACTTCGCTCCAAAACCCAAATAGCTGATGCTGGCCTTACAGCTGCTAGGTTGAAGTGGAATTGGGCTGGTCACGTCTGCCGCATGTCGGAGGAGCAATGGGAAAAAATTACCACTCAGTGGATACCAAATAGCAGGAAACGACAACGCAGCAGGCCCAGAAGGAGATGGCGGGATAAGCTGGACTCTTTCTCAAAGGATTGGCCTACAATGGCACTGGATCGCGAAATGTGGAAGGAGGGAAGGGAGGCCTTTGCCCTGCAGTGGGACAACGTAGGCTTATAATAATAACAAGTAGTCAAAAAAACCGTGGCAGCTTAGAGATGACCAGTCCCAACTGACAGCGCCCGGTCACGCTCACGATCAGCCCCATTCAGCTCAATCATATTGAAGAAAGCTAAATGACCCGACACACTCGCCACCATCAGCGAGACATTTGAGTGAGCATGACATTCTCTCAGCCACCAGGGTAAATTCAAGTCAATGAAAGATAACTAAATGTATATGGTAGCTTTACAGTACATGTGCTATGCAATTATTAGGTTGATCATTAGTCAGAATGATAACCTAAATATTGGAATTGTCAATCATCGCTGGAGTCTCAAGTCGGTGCCGAAGCAGTCACGGGTTCGAACCTAAGCAGGCACTTTCTTTATTTAATTTATGTTATCACCACTCAAAGCATGAAGCAAAACATGGTGAAAAACTCCTATAAACAAAAAATCAAAGACGTGATCGATATCCAACAACCCACCCGCACACTAGGTTCGCGTGAATGTTTCATTCTCGCTCGCATGCAGAATCGCACTTTAACTTGCTCCTATCCTTTTCTGCCGCTCAAAATAGTAATTTGCTAGAATGAGAAACAGAGCAGGAATACTATAGCACGCGGTTGGCAGCACGCTTTCAGCACGATTCCGTGCTGCTAGTTGTGGCGCAACCCTAACAACCCGCTCGCTCTGTACCATCACTGCAATTGCTATGCAATACTAGACTGTTTACAATGAGTCTTAAGGTCTAAAGCTGCTAATCTTGCAACGTCGGTATCACCACCACAAATAGACTCCTGACCAAACTAAGGTCTACAACCACGTCAGCACGAAAAACACCATCCGCAACAATTTTAAGTACAATCTACACATGCTTTAAAAGTACGGGCACCGTCCTGCGACGACCAAAGCAAAAGGCGGTTAGTTCATAATTTACCGGAGGGCTGGCCCGTTCGATACGCGGCTTACTTTGACATGTGACAGATTTATGAGCTCTCAAACAAAATTCGCTCGGCTGCGCACCCAGTTAAAACCAGCACCGTTTGAAATGTATTGTATAGAGGGATTCTACAGCTTCTAGGAATTTAGATTTTAATGCCCACTAAAATTGTCACGTGAATTTTGGTAGGTGTCAGTACAAGTTTTGACATTATACGTGAGTGAATATTACAAAGCATTTTACATCATATCGTTGTCTCGTTTCGAAATCCAGGCAAGTAAATAGTAAGAAAAGTGTAAAGAAGCTTTTGTAATGAATATGTAAACATATTTCTGTCTTCGCGACCGCTGAGCATAAGGCCCTGGGTGCGATTCCCAGCTCGGGCAGAGTTATTGGGTTTTTCCATCAGGAATTTCTCAGTAGTAGCCACGGAGCCTGGATTTGTACCCGGTTGATGGTAATAGGTTTCGCCCCTTATTACATGGGTCTTAAACATTACTGGCGAAATATGGATGTGTGGATAGTTGGGTACACCTCTGCCAACCCTTCGGGGTGACAACAGGCGTGGTAACAGGCGTGATATTGTTATATTAATATTGTCTATATACATTAAGAATTATGCTATTCTTAGACGATTCGTCAGTCAAAGGAGCGGGAACATCGCACGATCGTGGTGACGCAGCGACGCATGGAAGGGGCGACATGATATAAGCGGTGCGCTCGTAGAGCGCGTTGACTGGTACTCGGGAGCTCGGACGCGACGGACGTTTTGTGAAGTGTAGTTATTTTTTATTACGGTTCTAACGTTTTTTTTGTAGTTGAGTTGATTTTGTGTTTTCATAAAAATAAATAGTTCTAAGTTGATTTGCTTATTCTTTTTAAAAATAAATGAGCTTCTGATTCATAAGATCAGAAGTGGGATACGTTAAAAAAAAAATACACGCGACTTTGATCGTTCGCCACCTTTATTTTATGTCTTACTGTGTCTTTCAAAAATAATTTTGTTGTTTCGTTTTAAAGTAAATTCCAACCACGTGTTGTGTTTGAAGCGGGTGTGTTTGTGTGTTTTGGGTAGATTAAACACAATTTAACTCGCGTCGTGTAAATTATTGTTATCGGTTTTTAGTTCTTGTGCGTTTTTAGGTTAAACGTCCACGTGTTTGTTTTTGGTTTTCGTTACCAACGCAGTGTACTAACTGCTATTCAATCATGTCGGGTCGCGAGTGCACACCGCGTGGAAATCCGTCTAAGCGTAATTCTCGCGACCACCGTCGTAATGAGTCACATAGCCGTCGCGATGATCATACGAGACGTAGACACCGTGAAACGCGTTGCAGATCCGCTAGGCGTCGTCACGATAGATCAGCGAGTTTCGAATGTCCACGTAGGCGCCGCGATTGTTCTTATGGGCGTCGGGATAGCCCTCGCCACAACCCGTTAAGTGAAGTGCTTGATCGCTTGAACGCTTTAGAGGAACGGTTGGCTACAAACGCGATACAGACTTCCACTCCGATGCCGTCGCATCCGTGCACGAGAACCTACACGCCGGCGCCAGTATCGGCGGCAAACGAAGAACCTGTTCCCAATATGGAAACACGTGCTACAGGGACCGCCGCTTTTGAGGCATCGCGTGAGGCTGCCGCTGCGCACAGGATTGTGGGTGCACTTTCATCCCTGATTCAAGTAAGATCGAACCATTATTATATTTCGAATTTTGATCCCCGTGTGCATGACTTTGACGTGTGGTGTGTCGAAGTAAAGGCGTGATCCGCGAGTCGCAGTCCGATTACGCGAGTCCTATCATTCTTGTTAAGAAGAAGGATGGGGCTGATAGGATGTGTGTCGACTACCGGGCTTTAAACGCTGTCACTATTAAAGAGCGATTTCCGTTACCGCTGACTTACTACCACATTGACAGATTGGGCAGTTTTAGATATTTTACAAGTCTTGACATGGCCACTGGTTTCCATCAGTTGCCCATGAAGGATAATGACTCTATAACTCGCTTATGGCTACCGGAAAAGTGTTGGTTTTCATAGATGATGTACTTGTCATGTCCAATTCTGTCAGTGAAGGCCTGAAAACTTTACGCGAGGTATTAAAAAACACTGACTGATTTTCAGTAAACCTCAAAAAAATTTACGTTTTTGGACACAGAGCTCGAATACCTTGGCCGACTTATTGGGTATGGTCAGGTACGGCCGAGCCCAAGTAAAACTGAAGCTCTAGTTAAGTCCCCGAAACCCTCTAAATGTAAGAGAGGTTCGCCAGTTGCTGGGATTCGCGGGTTATTCTCGCAGGTACATAGCAGGCTATGCTTCAAAAACCGCTTGTATTGCCAAGCTGCTCAGGAAAGGCGAACCTTTCAAATGGGGCGCGGAACAAGACTTGGCGCGTGACTATGTCATTAAAAGTCTAACCGAAGAACCCGTTTTAGCAATTTTCGATCCCAATCTGCTACTGAGCTTCATACTGACGCCAGTCCTATCGGTTACGGTGCGATTTTAATGCAGGAGCATGAGGGTGAACTGAAGCGAGTTGTCGGCTATTTTAGTAAATCCACACAGGGCGCAGAGCTACGACCCGCACCTCGCCTCTACAGCTACTGATTGGTGTCGAAGGCACGACTCCGGTCCTGAGGTCTTTGGTGCGAAACGTCGCGCTGAGCGGCTCTCATTCTAACCGGGAAGCGCTCCTTACGCTGAAGAGACAGAGGGCATCTGAGTTGCTTGCTGAAAATCAGCAGCGACAAGACGCGTATGTAAATGACCGTCGTCGACAGCCGCGTACATTTGCTGAGGGCAGCTTTGTGTTTGTTAGCAAGGGATCCCAAAGTACTGGGAAACTGGACTCCGGAATGCGTGGCCCTTATAAGGTTGTGCAAGCGCTACCACATCACAGATACGAGCTTGAGCTATTGGCTGGTTCGTACGGAAAGAAGACTCAAACTGCCGCAGAACACATGGTTCAGTGGCGTGATGAGTGGACCCCGGAGGCGTGTGAAGCGTTTTTTGGTGTTGATGAGTAATTTAAGCGGCCCCGACATTGTGGCAGCGTTATTACTCATAGCCCCGACATTGTGGCTGTTTGCCCCGACATTGTGGCAATTTTATTTTGTATAAGCCCCGACATTGTGGCTGTTTGCCCCGACATTGTGGCAATTTTATTTTATATAGCCCCGACATTGTGGCTGTTTGCCCCGACATTGTGGCAATTTTATTTTGTATAGCCCCGACATTGTGGCTGTTTGCCCCGACATTGTGGCAATTTTATTTTGTATAGCCCCGACATTGTGGCTGTTTGCCCCGAAATTGTGGCAATTTTATTTTGTATAGCCCCGACATTGTGGCTTTTTGCCCCGACATTGTGGCAATGGCCTCGACATTATGGCCATCTGGAACCCCGATAGTGGTTGCCAGCCGATGTTGTATTTGTTTCAGTAATGATTGAGGTCCGGAACTCTTTCATTGGTGATACAATTTACAAACTACTGCCTATTTTGGTGCAATTGCTAGTAATTTCATTACAATGGGCAGTTAAAGTAAGTTCAAACTTTCAGTATACGTCATATAAGTCTGGGCTTTATTATGTTTTAGATGACGAGTCTACAAGTGAGGACCAACCCGGTGATGACCAGGCGCAGAACTCATCTGTAGAGGAGGAAACAATGCGGCAAGCGATGCCAGAGAGCCAAGCTGACGAGGTCGTTCAGCTGTCAGGAACGGCCGTCTTAGACGATTCGTCAGTCAAAGGAGCGGGAACATCGCACGATCGTGGTGACGCAGCGACGCATGGAAGGGGCGACATGATATAAGCGGTGCGCTCGTAGAGCGCGTTGACTGGTACTCGGGAGCTCGGACGCGACGGACGTTTTGTGAAGTGTAGTTATTTTTTATTACGGTTCTAACGTTTTTTTTGTAGTTGAGTTGATTTTGTGTTTTCATAAAAATAAATAGTTCTAAGTTGATTTGCTTATTCTTTTTAAAAATAAATGAGCTTCTGATTCATAAGACTATATATTTGGGTGAGATATATACCATATCTATGGACGTAAAAATTCATCGAATGCATAATCTCCTCCTTTAGAAAGCAACGAAAAAGGTTTTAAACCACCTTATAGAACCACAAATGTTTCATAGCACTTCCACTTCAACCCACGTTTTAAGTAAGAGCCCGAAACCACTAAAACAGGGAAGCCATCAGGCAGTCAGCCATTACCCGACTTGGGACATAACACATCGCGACCCTCAGTTGGCCACACAAGCGGTCACGTGGTACCTACGTGCCCACAATTAATGAGACGCAGGTAAGAAATTACGAGGTATATTGGACATAGATTAGCGGGAAATATGCAGATGTGTGGGACAGTGGGGCAGGTTTGTGCCTAATACTTGTGGAGCTCTTTGAGGAAGTTTGACAGTCAACATCGCAGCTGTCTAAACGGCACGTTCAGCCGTGTTTGGGTTTAGAAGGCGTACATATTTATATTTTCTGTAAAACTCTCAGATGCACTAAAATCGGAAAAAAACAAATATCGATAAATAAACTCTAGATTTAAATGTTAATGAGTTAAAGATTTAACACTAATATGTATCAACGTTAAGCTTAGTGAATTTTACCAATACCTACACATACATAGTTACTAGGAATTATTAGTTCCAATTTCAAACAAGTCTAGCAAAAGTTTGCCAGGCAGCTTCAAGTAATCAATTTTGAATTTATAAGTAACACATAATATCATAATTATTTATTTTATATTTATACATGACCTGCTGTTGACATTTGATTAAAAGACATATAAAAAAAATATTCACTTAAAATGAGAAACTTAATTTACAGAAGATTAGGCCCAAGTAACAGAAGACAGGGAAAATGGATAGAGGGAAGGGAGATGTGTCGTTTAGAGAAGAATCCTTCCTAGCTCTGCCAGGTAGGCTTCTCCTTCAAACCCCGGGTAGTTAGCGCCGCAACTGACTATCACCCGATTCCATAAACATTTAGCAACCCCGTAAGCGCAATAAAATAGTAAACGTCCAGTCTCCTTGATTTTGATACTCTATGGACCAAAATTAGCCAGGTTGGTGCGCATGTTTGAGCTTCTACTTGTTAGTGGGGTACGTGCGTTACGTTTGGCGTTCGTTTGCCTCCATTTTGCTGCATCCCCAACGGTTTGATCTACTGACTTTAGTTTCATGTTTTTTCATGCGTGAGTACAAGAAAAATATAGGATAAAACGTTTGTTGGGTTGAATTGGGGCGGGTGAATTAAGGATAGAATTTTATTCTAGAAAACATTTTCGTCTTCGTTTGTTTCAGATAAGAGAAAATTACGTAATTCATTTATGTACTGCTAAATTATGCATGGCATAAGCATAATCAGCCTGTAATATTCTCACTGCTGGGACACAGGCCTCCTCCTTTCTGTCCTGTTTTCCTTCACCGTTTTGAGAGCAGGTGGTGATGAATAAAAATACACAAAGTAATGCGTCTGTGTGAATTCGAACCCACGATTTACTGCTAGTAAGTCGGGGCCGCCACCACTAATAATCTATGCTAAAATACTGTTTACTTTAAATTCTAAAGTAACCAGACAATTTGTTTGTACAGACGCCAGCACATCAAGCTGCTAAAATCTGTCTAATATCTTTAATAGATTTTCAACTTTATCTCTAAAGCATTAGATTCAAGGTTGGTTGGGAAAATCTGACAGTTTCGGGTAGCTTGACCTGCTGGCGTCTGTCTGGCCACATTATCCTTTTCTGAATTTTCTCTCAGATAACCACCAAGCCTTATCTTTTCATATTTTAAAGCTAACAAAGGTACCCACAAAGTTACGTTTGACCCTGTAAATTATACCTTTATACATTATGACCTCGAAGAATTCCAATTACTTTTGATCCAAGATAATTCTATAGAACAACGCAATTTAATTAAAGCATTAGTCTATTACACGAAAAACGAATACCCGAAATATCCTGAACAGGTCTTAATTACTTAAAGCAAAGTTATTTAACAGTAATCTTTTAAAGGTACCAGCTTCTGTTAAATCGATAATTAGTGATCTCCTTAGAACTCTTAACGAGTAAATTCAGTCAAGTTTGCAAACGAAAAGTTTGTGTTCCGAATGATTTTTGTTTGGGGCGCATTGAAATGTGAAAAGGCTTTAGGTTCGAAAATAATCAAACGTTCAGTTATTTAAAAGTTTTTTTTATAAACATCATATCTTTTTAAATAAAATGTTGAAATCATAGAATATGATTAAAAACCATAACATGGCTAAAAAGCATTCTTGTTTTGTCCCTTTGTAACTTAGGTACTAAAGAAATGTCAACTACTCACAAGAACAAAAAATAGGTAACCAATTAGTTCCAAGAAAACGTTAAGCACATGTAGGGCCCTCGATAAGGTCTCCATAAGTCATGGACAGGCAGTCTAATTAACTGTAGGTCTATTGACGTGTCTAAGCCACAAGAGAGGTGCTTGAGATTTTCGGAGGCCGAACGTGCTTGCTTTGACCCGCGTTGGTAAAGAAGCCTATAGTACAATTACTCTGCATTTGAAAGAAAAGTATGTGCGCTGAGGACTGCTTTTATTTATTAAACCAAGGTAAGGTTACTATTCCCTAAAGGAGACTTTTTTGAACTAAACTAGACTTTTTAAAACAATTGTAAAGACCAAGTTAAACATTTGGTTTTATTCTAATTAGCTAGTTTAATTATCTAGTGTTTTTGCTTTTTTTAAGTCATGTAGGTACTGTAGAGACCTTAACCTTCGTTATTGATGAATTAATTCTGGCACGTTGTAAATAAAAAAAAACAATAAGGTTGAAATTAGAACAAGAAAAGTTTATACAGCTTAGGCGAACGCCAAAAGTGTATGATGTAAAAGTATGATTTTTTTCAATAATTATTCAAGTTTAATCATCTAAACGCCTTTTATTTATAACACAAAATAACAACATTAAGCCGTATTACATACGAGACATGATGTAGTATTTGGTTCTAGGACATGCTGATCTCCTCATGATGTTTTCCATTACTGTTTCGAGAGCAATGTTATATACTTCCTAACCGTGACTAATTAAACGTAAACGTGGTAATTTCTCAACAATATTCAAAAGCACCCTAATGAATAAGTCTGCATAAAAACACAAATAAGTCTGAACAAAACGGAAGAAAAAGTAATAAAACAAAAAAAAATACCTTACAAATTTTAGGAAACACGAACAAATTAATGTCTTTCGCAATTGTCTAAGTATCTTTAATGAGTTGGGCGCTAGACGCTCAGAAGGGAAACCCCCGCTGAGCTAGGAAGGGTCCCGTGAAACTGACAGTTTTTCGATAATTTTCCCGAATCGGCATTTTATTAACAAGCCAAGCAGGCGCCTGATTTAGACGGGACTTGTGAAGATAGTGGATAATTGGATGGAGACGATGTTTTATGTATTCAAAGACCATACTTCTATGTTTACGAATGGGAGGAGGTACTTAACATGGAGTTTGATGTTTGATTTTGAACTGCGCAACAAGCTTCTGATGTTTTCCTTAGAAACGATTTTGGGCTTATCGTACGAAAGGAGGATAAAGAGTATATTTGTATTTTAGTTTTTAGTAACAGAATCACTATAACATTTGTTAAAATAAGGAAATTGGAATTGAAAGCAAAATAGTCCAAAAAACATTCTTCACACGTAAACTAAACAGATGCAAAATGTACACAAAACTTGATATACATTCCTAAAGTTTAATACCACCGCCGGTTACCATAAATCAACAGTTTCCTGTCCAAAAAAGAAGCATTTTGTTTCGAAGGGCATCCGCTACATACACTTTCAAACTCAATCTACCCCCATTTATATAGGCGTAGCGTGATGGACTGCAGAACTAACAAAATTATTCAAAGTAGTAGAATTTTTATGGAGAGAGCTTGGAGGGTCCACAGAGGTACATTTGGTACATTTTGGGTGCCAAGGTTTAAAAGATTACGACCCAGTAAGGATTGTCAGAATATCTAGTGTTTTTTCTGCACTTTCTCGCTTGTTCGGGGCTTTTAGATTTTGTTTTTTGAAGTGTCTTTTTGGAGATTGTAACGTATTAGTAGGTTACATAGGGCCTCTATTGCTTTTGATAAACTCTAAAAAGAATTGATTTTGTGGATTTTAATAAAAAATTGCATCTAATACATAACATAACATCACGGCTGTAATCCCCGAAGCGTTAAGCAGAGGTGTACCTAATAGTACACCGACATTTCGCCAACTTACGTTTAAGTACCATGTAATAGGGGGCGAGCCTATTGCCATCAACCGGGCACAAATCCAGACTCCGTGGAACTGAGAAATTACTGATCGAAAAACCCAATAACACTTTACCCGACCTAGGGATCGAACCCAGGATCTCATTCACAACAGTCACGACCAAGTTAGCCCAACGAAGCAGACACATTTTTACTATTTTTTTACTTTTTTTGGCATCAAATACTTTGGTGTTATTTATTTATTAGTTGACTTCATGTTGATGGGACCTGGAAACACTTTGACCTTGTGTTGGCCAAGCGTTAGTACAGAGTTTCAATAGAATAAGAGGCCTGCTTATACTGGTTTTTATCATGTTATCACTGACATACAACTTACTGTACTACACAATGTACAAACAAGCTGGCCTCCCCAAGAAACTCCATTACGCAAAACTCGATCAAATCACAACTTGTCTAAAGAGATCTAGTTTTCAAAAACATATAAAAGTCCAAGTAGAACGTATGAAGCTCACCAGTTCACAAATCAAACTATCAGATCTGCTACAAAATAAACAGGTTCTGAAGCAGTTTAAAGTTGAAACTACTAAAGTCTACAATCGAACCCTGGAGTCCCCGAAAGCGTTCTACTCAACTTCGAAGATATATCGGTTTTGTTCCGAACTCCGTCCGATTCATACCTTCATTTTCGCCCGTGGTATAATGAAACTTTGAAAGAAAACTCCGTGAAAATTGTCTCCAAACTCACTTTGCTAAGAAGTCAAAAATGGAGAGGCTATGAAGTAACTCTTGTGTGTAAAAAAGTTGTTCAATTTAGAAGATGGTTTCTATAAGGAGTGTGTGGACAGATTTGGAGGTGGTGCCGATTTAACTTTTTCATAACTTGCGCTTTGTATATACCGTTTTAGCTTACCGGACAAATGCCATGACAGTACCTATACATATTACATGCTATATTTTTATTCACAAATATATCAATATTACTGACGGTATACAAATATTTACATTGAATTAGGTGACACTTATAACACTACCCTAGATTAACCTTAAATTGAATATTACTCAAATAAAACGTTTATTTATAATCATTAAAGTAACTATATACATTAATAATTAAAAACTATTAAACTAAAATAAATAAACTAACAACAAACTATAAAAGGGTATCGAAAAACTCCTCCTCAACGCTGTCAGCTGGTAATGTGCCCAAGAGACTGGCGGCGTTGCCACGTTGTATGGCAACACTTAGCCTCTGGCCAAGGTAAAAGCCAGCCCTTGGGTCACTCAAATAAAATAAAATCAACATTAAACTACTTAAAAGTGCAGACTCTATTAAATAATATCATCATCATCATCATTTCAGCGCGTTGCTGTCCACTGCTGAACATAGGCCTCCCCAATCGATTTCCAACGTGTCCGGTCCAATGCCACCTGCATCCAGCGACTCCCTGCAGTTTTTACAAGGTCGTCGGTCCATCTGGCAGGTGGCCGTCCCACGCTGCGCTTTCCATTGCGTGGTCTCCACTCCAGTATCTGTTCGCCCCATCGGCCGTCCGATCTTCGCGCTATGTGGCCTGCCCATTGCAACTTCAGCTTGCTTATCCGCTGGGCTATGTCGATGACCTTGGTTCGTCTACGGATTTCCTCATTTCTGATTCTATCAAACAATAACTATCATCAAAATAATATAAAGCACTAAATTAATAACTTTAGCTTGGGTATAAACTTTTTTGTATTAATCTAGTATTTATTAGGTACAAAAATTTTTTTAAAGAGTGAGTCTTTTGAAGGAGCCACGACTCCAAAAATTCACCAGCCCCTTAGTTCAAATACAAAACAGCGCTGTCTATCAAGTTCTCCCTCAATAGAAGAGCGTTTAGTTGATTTTTTACGTCATTAGTATTGCAACAAGACAGTTGAAGAGTCCTGCCGGTACCCTTGAGGGTGAGTCGTAATGAAGCGCCGTAACGAACATGAGCTGACGTCACCAGCTTTCACTGTTCAACTAAGATTCTCAAAGTTTCCTTAGAAACGGAATTATGGAGTAAAAGAACTGCATGTTAAATTAAAGCTATGAGATTTCATTTGAGACGGGGATCGTGCGGATTTTTCCTTTCTTCATATTATTAACTTGCTAACGAAAGTAAAAGTTTGAAACTTATTTTGAAACCAAACTAGAATCACTCAGAAATATATTTCTGGCCATATATTTCTTTTTAACAGTCTTTGATAAATAAAAACTATAGACGTTTGACATCTGCACTTAGTCCTAATCATGACACTTATAGTTTAATGGAGAAACTGACTAAAGGATGAAGAAATATCTTTGGGTCTTCGGTATCCACGACAAGAGTCAACCATTGCCTGCTAAATGTCTGCTACGAACAATGTTCTTGAAAATGAAGAAGGCTCTTTTTTTCTTTTTATTTTCGGATGGGAAATCATCAAATGCCTCCTCCCGCACTGGGCGGAGCGGAACGGAGTGTCAGACTTGTACTGACTAAAACCCATCCATGCTCTTCCTTGCCCTTTGTGTTCCAGGGCCGCGGTATCTCTTTTGAACAGTCCCGCAGCCCTGGCAGGAAGTTAACAAGGCTCTGAGTAGCCGATGAAGAAGATCGGCAGTTCACAATGGAATTAGATTTTTTTAAATTAAGGTCGTATTCTCTAATGTATTAGTAACGGCACTTCCCTTCTACTACTCATTAAAACCCACTATTACAATACCAACAAAGTAACTACTACAAGAACTTCAACACGAAGTCAAGCACTCCTTCTTTTCCGAAGAAAAACGGGGTCCTTGAATAAAAATGTAAACCCTGGTTTGTTGCGTCCAACAATAAAATGGTTCCTTTGTGCAAGTTTGAGAGGCACTCGTCCGGTCCAGCAAAGAATCGTTTTGTAACTCAATTTGTGGCGAGAGCGTAGCCATGGGGGGCTATGTGCATAGCGAGGCATCATGTGTGCGAATAGAACTCTGCTGAGAACATTGTCGATAAGGTAATCAAATGTAGGTGAATAAATAAAATATCCTGCCTCGGACTGGACTGCCTCTTTGGTCCATTGGTTGCAAGCGCGACTGCTGAACATGAGGTCCTGGGTTCGATTTCCAGGAGGGGCAAAGTGTTTTCCTTCAGGAATTTCTCAGAAGCACCTACGGACTCTGGATTTGTATCCGGTTGATGGCAGTAGGCTTTCCCCCTTATTACATGGGACTTAACAACTTGCGAAATGTAGGTGTACTATTAGGTAAACTGCCTAACCCTTCGGGGACTACAGACGTGAAAATATTTTAATCTTTTCCTTTGGGATTTTGAGAGAAATGGTGATGAAATGAATTAAACAAAATAAGGTGCCTACTTCGAGTCCGAACCCGCGGCCTAAGACACGTGTGCCGAAGTTCTAACTACCAAGCCACCACCGCTCTGCATCTTATCATTCCCCGTATTTCCTCAGCCGGGATCTGAACAAGGAAACCTTTTACAGTAGTCTTATTAAACGTTACGGTAAAGCTTCCATTAAGACCAGCCAATTATTTGAAGTGGACCGTAACGTTAGTATTTTGGGCCCGACGTTGACCTACGCTTACTTCAGCCTTGAAATTACCTACGACATTTGTAAGGGAAGTACCTTTTTTTAGGTTCTCTAGGTAATAGGAATCAGCCTTGTTATGAACTTCGTCAGTCCTAATTAGTATGAACCAAATTACTATTTATGAGTGTTAAAAATTTGATACCTGTTATTCATTCAAAACGCTATACAGGGTGTAAATAGATTCTTCACGAAGCCGTCAACCAAGCATTATGTACATCAAACTAAGTAACTTTACGCAAAAATTTGTGCTAGGAAACGACTTTTTATTTTGGGCTGAAAAATCACGTTTTACAGTAGGAATCAATGTAACACACTTTAAACATTGTGCTGATGGATGGATTGAATAGCAAGGGGAAGTTTAAAGTAAAAAAATACATATTTTTAATGTAAGAACATTAAAAACATGTATTTGAAAAAAAACTTGTGAAAAAGTTGGAACTTTGAATCCGTAACTAGAAGTTTCCCAGGTATAGTCTAGAACAAAAAAAATATCGTAATGACGGGGAAAACAAGTGCTTTTCGGATTCGTTAAGAGTCTGTTTACACCATTTATAGCTCTATTATACTTAGTCAATTTATGTTAAGCAACTAAAGAACTATATTTTGAAATCGCCTTGGAAACCCACCATACACAGATTTGTAACTGTTAGTGTTAACCTCCATAATCCCACAGCTGGGCAAAGGTCCCTTCTTCCGATCCAAGGCTAATGTGGTCAACAGTCATGTCAAAGACCTAGAGTTACAAAATAAATAAATTATTTGCACAACAGACAAAAAGGAAAGAATAGACAGGACACAATCGGCATTTAGCACGAATCGACCCTCAACTTTACCGTCCCAATAAACGAACTTTTAATATAACTAACGCTAATTAGAAAGAAACAAAAGAAAGCCAGATTTATTATTAAAGACCCGAATCAATCTCGTGGAGGATCGGCTACTTCGGCCAGTTGCCCGGGAACGTACCATGACCTACTTACCGCTTATAATGAGCGCCGTTTGTCTACTTAATGTTCTTTCAGGATATCATGTAATAATGATACAGCATCTGGCCAATGGACTCATTATATCAGGTTGTGTGTCTTCATTTCAACTGATCGAGAGATATGAGTGGTCCGGCGGATGAGGTGGATGAGTTATTGGTGAGCTGTGTTGGCTCAGTTTTAATTTGAAATTGTGGGCCTTTATCTGGTAAAACAGCAGATGTTTTATTGACTTGTGGAGGAAGCGTTATCTGTTTAATGATTCGGTAAAAAGAACTGATAATTTTAAAGGCGCAAAGTTTACATGGATGCAATCAGACTACTTAAATATGGATTAAGTGATACCATCCGCATTTAAGCCCTTTTCCACCAGCTCATCATCTGCTTAGCCTTTTCCCAATTATGTTGGTGTTGGTTTCCAGGCTAACCTGATGCAGCTGAATACGACTATTTTATATGGAGCGACGATCTGATCTTCGATCTGACCGACCACTTGATAAGACTGGTTGTCAGACTTTCGGGCCACTGGAACGACTGTCAAAGATCTACAAATGACAGCCGGGACCAACGCCTTAACGTGGTTTCCGAGGCACGGCGGAAATTCGGTAAATAATGGGGGGTCACCAGTTCACGGACCAACCTAGGCAAACCAGAAGCCCATCCCAGCATAACTAGTCGAAAAAAAGTTAGGGTCAGATTTTGAAATGCCGCATTAAACTGCTTGCCAGTCTTAAACCCCCTATTCACATACAAATGCTCTAAGACCCCCAAACCCAGCAATACCTATCCTTAAATCCAACTGAACCTACCTAAGTTATTGAGGCTGAAATTGCCAGCACAGTTCGGCACTCGACTACATTCATCAATATGTCTGCCAGTCTAAATATCTAGATCTAAACAGTATTCATTTGGACGTGCTGTGTCGGGATGCTATTAATCAGGTTGGAGTTGAGCTTCTGGTGTGTGTGTACTGAACACCTAGGGATGTGTAAGCTGTTGGTATGGATGCGGTATTTTTGGTGTATTGTAAAATGGGAAAATTTATAATACTTTTTGGCAATAGGCTCGCCCGCAATTGCAAGGGGCTTAAACATAACTGGCGAAATATGGGTGTTCAAATAGGTACACCTCTGCCTATCCGTTTGGGGATTACAGGCGTGATGTTATGTTCTTTATGAGTCCTCTATTTTGTATTTGATCAGTTTTGGATTTCAAATGAACAAGATTAAAACTTTCATTATTTGGTGCGACTTGAATTGAAATAAGACTAAGCTTAAATCAATCTCCAAAAACTTTTTTTTGAAGAAAATTATTATTTGTTATAAGCATAATAAGCATATAATACTCCCACTTCTGGGTTACAAACTTCTCTCTTTAATAGGGAGAAGGAGTGTGCCGTCATCCACCGTACCAGTCAGTCACATTTCTTCAAATGTTTGGTTTCATGTTCATTCATTCAAGTATCATCAATTTCCTGCTCTTGTTCAATTCTACTTGGGGTCGGCGCAACAGCTATACTAATGTACATATATTGTTATCTTCTCGTATTTGAAGACTTAACTAAGCATAACACGATACAATTAATTACCTTAAGTCAACAGTACTTATCAACAGCAAGCACTCCTCAATCAAACACTTCACTCAACATACCATATCCACATAATTCATACACTACAGCTAGTCCATAGCTTTCCCATGTTTGCAATACGCGCTGTGATAAGAGCATGGCAAACAAAGCGCCAGTGACCTGGCTGCCAGATAGTCGCCTGAGTGATTACCTAGCCAAGTTATTGACAAGTTGCCGATATAATCGCCGCCATGATTTATTGGCGGGCATAAACTGATATTAGTGGCAGTTATTAGTCTGTGATTAGCTTGATTTGTTGGTGGGTAATGGTTTGTGTTATTAGGTCGTTTGGTAGGCAGAGATATAGGTGAAGTTGCCACTTGGATGGCAGCGAGTTCAAAACTTTCAGGAGTTAGTTAGATTCGTTTGCGTCAATCCAATCTATACTAATATTATAAAGAGTTTTTAACTAGTGGGTAATCTCCGGAAATAATGATCCAATTCTAAATATTTTTTCACTGGTAGAAAGCTTCAATATTCGTGGGTGCTATAGGCCATAAACTATATTCATATCATCCATATAGCCCAAGTCACGCGTGAAGTGCTAGTATGTAATAACCTGCTTGAGATCGGAGACAAGAGGCAATGGCTTTCAAAGCGTTTCAAATTTCTACAAATTTCAACAGGATTGAAACAAGTTTCAACTCATATGAATCAAAAATACCTATTTTTGACTTTTCCAAACTTGGTTTCGCTGAAAGAATATCGTTTAGTAATCTAGTGGCCCACTAGTGGCAAGTTCAGAATTTATTGTCAGTAAGATTCGGTTGCATCAATCTAATAGGAAACGGGATGAAGGATTTGCGTGTATTTCCAGATAAATACTGAAGGTGCAAAACCTCAACAACCAGACAAACTAACCTATACATAAGCCAGATATACAGCCAGATTCATGTTTCAAGTTTGATTTTTGGTTTGGGGACAATTAAAAAGATTGTATACATAAATAATGTTTTCTAATGGAAATAGGTATTGACAAACACTTTCACATGGCATTTTTTTTAAAACAAGATGGGGCCAGTGTTTCGTACCTGACTACTCTCAGAAGAAACAGCGTCAGAGAAACAAAGTCAGAGGTCAAAGAATGTTACTGTTAGAAAGCAAGTGTGTTTCATTCTAATCATATTTTTTGAAAACATATTAATTTGTGCCTACATATCTACATAATTAAATGAAATCTTTATTTACCAGATATAAATCCACATACAACAATCACAAACAGATACTATATAATAAATAAATAAAACATATAGACATTATACATACACACACGCGTCCCAAATGCAGCGAATTAGGTAATCGGCGTGTGGTTGGACTGCCACCTTATATGTACCCTACGTGGTACCAATTTCGTAGAACACACTTACAATAAAATAGTTCTCTCACCATCCTCATTTTCTAAATCAATTTGCCAAAAAAACCACGTAGAACTGCCCTCTAATCAATAGCTCTATTTTTTCAGCTCTCAGCGTTTAATCCACACATTCCTCAAGAACAATAGAGCTCGGTGTCAGAGGTAACCAATATCCACAATAGGACCTCATTAGACCTGGAGTGCACGGCAAACATGAGGGGTTTGACCAAATGTTTGCCCAAATTGAGTGGTCACATCCTGGCAAACATTCATCAGGGAGATTAATTGTAATCGTTAATGGATCTCTTTGCAAGTGTTTGGTAGACTCGATTATACACAGATTTCATTTTTCAGATTTGATTTTTTTTCAAATGTTTGGTACGCTGATTTCAATGATGTGGGGATTTTGGGGAGAGGCAAGATGGACTAGATATTCAACGTCAAATAATTGTGTGTGGTCAACGAAGCACATCAAAACGAATGCAACTTAGTAGGTATAGGTGATTTTTAACCTATGTTAAAATACATACATATACGACATCTCGCCTGCAATCCTCGAAGGGTTACGTAGAGGTGTACCTAATAATTCACCCAAATTTCGCCAGATAATATGTTAAAACTCCATGTAACAGGGGCCGAGCCTATTGCACTCAATCGAGCCACATCCAGACTCCGAGGGAAAACCCAATAGCACTTTGCCCGACCCGGGAATCAAACCCAAGTCCTGATGGTCAGCAGTCGCTCTTGTGAGCACTTGAGGCAACGAGGCAAGGTTTGGCGATGGTAGGGGAGGTAGGTATATATGTATAAAATAGTACCGCAAAATAAAAACAGTATTTTCCTCTAAAAGTTTTTGCACCAGCCTATCACGTACAAAAAAAAACAAACAAAACTAGTGATGGACCATCAAATAATCGATAAATCTAAATGACTCACTCAACGTTCGATTCGTCCCGCACGGGCGCGTACCAATAGACGATACGCTCAAATCTGGATGCAATCCAAACTAATAGACAGTGGACAATACTATCGATCATTAACAATAGCCTTTCCCCGCACAATGGAAAACGAAATGATTTTTTGAAAAACGAACGTGTCTCATTCTGCTGTTGGGGTGTTACAATTTTAACGTATTTTCTGTTTTGGTTTGTCTGTGGCCATGAATTTATGAAGGGTATTATTTGTTGGTAGAAACACACTATGTTGTTTTAATTTATGGTAGAACAGACATCTTCTGTTCATGAAGAAAAGATGGTGAAATCACTGTTTCATGAAAGCGTTGGTTTTTTTTTTAAAATCATGACTGGCGAATTGTGGGTGTACTATTAGGTACACCTCTGCCCAACCCTTTGGGGATTACTGGCGAGATGTTATGTATGTTGTTTGTTTCGAAAGTATTTCAATTCACTCATATTTTACAAAAGTTACCTACATTTGACTTCTGCATTTCAGATAAAAGGTTAAATCAAAATGCCACAGACGCCGCGATTGACGTGGTTACATAAGGGCTAATACCGCGATTAACATACCGTCGCTCAAAAGAAGAAGAAGACCCAAAATCCCAACTTAATCTATACTAATTTTCTCACTACCGCAAATATTGAGGTATTATCTCAATCAACATCATCAAACGAAAACAAAGTACACATTTCCACAACAGCCTGTATAGAGAGTCTTAAACAAACTTGATGGTGTCATGTCCCCCACAAAACATATTAAGTGGATGCGGCGACAGCATTATTGATAGTATTTCTGATCTTCAACCATCGTTCATAACAGTTTTTGCAGCCATCCGCCAGAAACCGTTGCAATGTACAGTCGGGCACGAAGATGTTCACTATGTTTCCTCAAAAAAAGGAACGTAAGGTTACTGAGACGAATTCGACTTCAGTCGGTTGAAAATAAACGTTTACTATGATGCAAATAAAGATAAAAATCAAAAAACACCTGGAAGCAGTTTTTGCTTCTAGTCAACAAAGGTACATAATAATGAAAACGAGCCGATACGAGCCCAGCAAAATTAGTGAATTAAGAATGGCGGACCTTGTAAAATTCAATATGATTCTACCCATCATTTTTACCAGCCTGAAAAAATCAACTGATAAAACTAGCAATTTCCATGACTACTGCAAAATGTGTCATAAGGAATATTACACAAAACTATTTTACTAAAAACACTTACGGGATATCTTCCGTGATTATTGATTACTATTGGAAGCGTCATAATCGATGATGAGCGGTGAAATATCGGGAGCTAAAAATCCTTACTTCCTTACTAATATTATAAATGCGAAAGTATGTTTGTTTGTTTGTTACCTTTTCACGCCTAAACCAATGACCGATCATCCTGAAATTTTGAAAATACGTTGTCAGATGTACAGAAACGGACATAGGATACCTTTCATCCCGAAAATAAGTACTGTTCCCGTGGAAAACAACAATAACGTTATAATTGTCCTAGATGGCGCCACGTGTCTTTCGTATCAGGATTGAATTACAAGCTGAGTACAACCCGAATTGACTGTCGCGGGCAAAAGCTAGTAATCAATAATCACGAAAGACCATATCCTGTAAGTGACAGTATAAGTTTATTTCACTAAAATCCAACGAAACAGAGAGTCTATCACTGCTCTACGCGACAGTACTCCTCAACATTTTCGTCACGGTTCAATCAGAAGGGTTGATAAATAGAAACAATTTTTGAGTGCACATAACTTCGTACTAAAGATTTATCTTACATTTTGACACGTCATTTTTCCAACTTGTCACCATGTGTTACCCGTGAAATTCCATATTTCGACAGTGTATTTTATATCGACGTTATTCAAGACGATTTGATTTTCATTTTGAACGTGTTTTTGAATTGAAAATGAAAGTGGGAAGTATGTATTGTGGAGAAGAAGATTCTTGTTTTGGATTATAATTATGTCTAAGGCAGTACACACGTACGGAACTGTCAATAGACGGATAAAATGTACAATATTTTAAACAACGCCTGACATGAGAGTTTTATTCTCCTCACTGTTTTTTTTTCGTAGATTAAAAGACACTCCTTCGAAATCTTTTGACCATTTACCCATAGGCCTTTGCATTATTTTGTACAAAGAATTAACGTTGTCGCATGATGATTTAATTATGTTTTTATCTTCTTTTTAGGCGACTCACAAAAGGTATTTACAAGGCAGATGTGAGTGGCAACGCCGGGAGGGGACGCCCTAGAAGGACAACGCTGACCTCATTGGTGAGGTTCTTCAGAAAGGTCAAGTAGTACTCGCAACCGGCGTGCGTGTATGACCAGATGTATGAACGTGGACGAGGCAAAAGGAGTATGGAAGGATCGTAGCAGGTGGCGTTATGTGGTGTCTGCCATATAATAGGAAAAGGGCGTGAGTTTATGTATGTATGTTATGTATCTTCTTTTCTTGTGGTTAGTGCCTAACCTGGTGTCAGAGTTTTTATGCCACAGATGGGGATATGACCTGGCTTTACATGCCATCGAGAAATATCTCTCAGGCTGCTGGTTTGGTTTCCTCACGATGTTTTTCTTCACCAAAGCAAGTCATAATTATACAAAAAACACATGAATCTGAAAAAGCAGAGGCCTTGATCTTGGGTTCGAACTCGAGATCTATGACTTGGAAATCCCACGGTCACATTACTAAGCCATCACTGCTTTTTTGTGCACTGCTTTTTTCTATGAATTCTGGATAAGTTATAATCACCAACAAATGAAATTCCATAAAAAAACGATAAACATAACATAACATCACGCCTGTAATCCGAAGAGTTAGGCATAGGTGTACCAAATAGTACACCCACATTTCGCCAGTTATGTTTAAGTCGCATGTAATAAGGGGCAAGCCTATTGCCATCAACCGGGCACAAATCCAGACTCCGTGATTCCTACTGAGAAATTCCTGATGGAAAATAAAACAGCTCGTAATTACCCTTTTTAATGTAATTGTGGGACCATTGTATTATTTCAGTGATTTCAACTACAACAATGTTTCAGTTCACACAACTCAACTTTAGTACTATTTCTTCTCACTACTGTATAGCTTATTCAAATCCTCGGAGACGAGCGTAGGATGTTGACACACTTGCGTTTTACAACTTTACGTATATACAAGTAGAAATTAAGTGGTTTTACAATATTCATTCCGTATTTACAAAAACTATGAAAAGTTCAACTATACCTTTACGTCTTTCGAAACTGAAATAGTTAGTTTCGAATAATTAAATGAAAACAACGGGGAAGTATGGATTTTATCTTAATGCTATTTAAGACTATTAACAACTCCAGGGCTGCGGGACTGTTCGAAAGACATACCGCGGCCCTGGAACACAAAGGGGAAGGAAGGAACATGGATGGGTTTTAGTCAGTACAAGTCTCACACTCCCTTCCGCTCTGCCCAAAGCAGGAGAAGTCATTAGATGATTACCCATCCGAAAAAAAAGACTATTAATAACTGCTTAGAGTCTCAAGAAAATTAAGTCATCAACTTTTATTTACTACACATAAGAATATCAACTACCTTCTTTTCTAGTACTAAAACTTTCCATAATTAGCCTATAATGTTCCCACTGTTGGGACACAGGCCTCCTCTTAATGAGAAAGAATGGGCTATAATCCACTACTCGGGCTCAGTGTGAGTTGGTAGATGTCACATGTGTTCATTTTTTTTTGTATTAGGACATGCCGGTTTCCTTCACCGTTTTGAAAGCAGTGTAAAGATATACCTAGATATGCCTGGGTTTGAACCCACGACTTACTGCTCGTAAGTCAGGGTCGCCGCCACTAGGCCTCTGCTCTACCACTTTACATAAATTTCTTTTATTTGCAAACTTTAAGGCCATTTCCAATAATACAGCCAGTATGTGAGTAGCCTTATTTAAATCCGATGTGACACGCGGGGCCGTGAGAAGGGCTAAATAGTGCAGATTACATTGAAACACCATTAGCAGACCCCGAGCGAGCAGTCTAATCTTAACGTACATATTTTTACATATCAAACTTTGATAGAATGTACAAAATACGATATTGGTCCATGTTTCATATGTAACTGACTTTTTCATGAAATAATCATTTTGTAAGGCGTGTAAGTGTAAGGTGATTAAAATGAACTTAGAAGGTTATTTTGATGATTTTTATAATTCTCCAAATACATACTCGTATGTGTTACGGTCACTAATCATATTTTGTTCAACAAACAGCCAGATTCTGCCGTGCAAATTGTGTTTTTGCAATTTTCAGGTCAGTGTCACCCTGTATGCTAAGAAAAAATAAATTTCGCGCCCTACCCTGGCTCCTTAAGCATTACTGGGGAAATGTGGGTATAACCTGATCTATCGGATTCAGAGGAAACAGGTCTGTGTTATGTTATTTTTAATAATTTTACTTTACAGTTTTACAGAAGAGCTCGTGAATAAATAATAACAGCCGCTCGGGTCGATCTTTAGATTAAGCCGTGCTTGCCTAGGTTGGTCTGTAGATGGGTGACCACCCATTACATACCGAGTTTCCTCCGTGCCTCGGAAAGCACGTTAAGCCGTTGGTCCCGGCTGACATTTGTAGTTCTTTGACAGTCGTTAGGTATTAGTCAGTGGCCCAAAAAGTCTGACAATCAATCTTACCAAGGGGTATCATATCACCCAGTACTAACTGGGTGGTGGAGGTCAGACAGGCAGTCGCTCCGCTGGTATTTAGCTGCATCCGGTTAGACTGGAAGCCGACCCCAACATAGTTGGGAAAAGGCTAGGCAGATGATGATGACTTTACAGTTTTAAAGATCCATTTTACGCCTTCGGGTTACGTCTTCCTATGACATTTTATATTGTGACCGCAAATGATTAGCTTAAAAAATACTGTATGGAGTAAACAACTCAATAAACAGTATGTTGTCCCACAGGTAAAGGGAAATACAATTTATTATTAAAATCTTCACAAACAATGTGAGCCGCTTTGGCCACTGTTTGTATGTCATATTACGTCTAACAGGACGACACATAGGTAATATACGTATATCGTTAATTCCTGTTCAATTTAACTGATTGTAACACACATTTTTTGTGCTGGCAAGAATTAATGCGGTTACGGAAAAACAAAAATCTAATTACGGAAATCCGTGTACAATCGTAGGTGTATTAATAATACTTACAATTGATAAAAACATTAAATAAATAAAAGAAGAAAGCAACAGAAAATAGAACAAAGGTGATGCTTATTAAAAAAAAAACCTCTTTCAGCATACCTGTGATAGGAGATACTAAAAAAGTGATGTTGTATGTCATGTTTTTAAGTATTATTCACCAGTAACCACCAGTATTCGCTCAGCGGGCTATGGAGAGGGCTATGCTCGGCGTTTCTCTACGTGATAGAATCAGAAACGAGGAAATCCGTAGACGAACCAAGGTCATCGACATAGCCCAGCGGATAAGCAAGCTGAAGTGGCAATGGGCAGGCCACATAGCGCGAAGATCGGACGGCCGATGGGGCAAACAGATACTGGAGTGGAGACCACGCATTGGAAAGCGCAGCGTGGGACGGCCA
Source organism: Lycophotia porphyrea (assembly GCA_950005105.1). NCBI lineage: Eukaryota > Metazoa > Arthropoda > Insecta > Lepidoptera > Noctuidae > Lycophotia > Lycophotia porphyrea. Next base: position 4,667,233 of record OX465392.1, read on the forward strand.
CCTGCCAGATGGACCGACGACATTGTAAAAATTGCAGGGAGTCGCTGGATGCAGGTGGCATTGGACCGGACACGTTGGAAATCTATTGGGGAGGCCTATGTTCAGCAGTGGACAGCAACGGGCTGATGTGATGATGATGAACCACTACTAAAAAAAGGAAAAACATCGTGAGGAAACCAGCATGCCTGAGAGAAATGTCTCGACGTTCGACGCTCGACTCAAGTCAGAGGCCCACCCATGAGCGGGAAAAAAACTCTGACATCAGGTTAGGCACTAACCACACGATAAAGAAAGACACTACTAGTTTTTCTATTGACGGTTCTGACTCACACTCCATCCTGAATCTTAAGTCGGACGGAAATGCAATAGAATCAGGGCTAGTATTAAACACATTAGGTTTTACTATTTGAAAATGAAAATGGATCAAATAAAACAGCAACTAGCGACAACCAACTGGATGGTTAATCATAGCAAGTAGGCTATGGGAATGATTTAAAAAGTACGTAAACATTCTTTCGCAAATAAAAGACAATCAACTTTAAAAAAAGCCTGAGCCTTTAACAACTTCAAACATAACTTAAATCACCCTTTTGTCAAGCACTAGAATCTCCCCTTATTGGCAAGACAAACAAGCACAGCGTATACAAATCAATTGTCTTGCTCGCGACTTAACAATAGCGAAAAACAACCGTACTTAAAACGTTGGGTTCAGTAGGTATGTTCAAAGTACAGTTAGCTGGCAAATCATTTGCAACATTGCTTGTTATCACCTAGTCTTCTGATTTTTGTTTATTCTATGTTTAAAATTTGAATTATTGAGAAAGTGCAACTTAATCACGAAGCCTTTTTTTTATTTTTTTCGGATGGGAAATCATCAAATGACTTTGGGCGCAGCGGAAGGGATTGTCAGACTTGTACTGACTAAAACCCATCCATGTTCCTTCCTTGCCCTTTGTGTTCCAAGGCCGCGGTACCTATATCTTTCGAACAGTCCCGCAGCCCTGGTAATCACGAAGCCTGGGAAAGATTTGAATCGAATAGTCCAACCATACCACCTATTTCAAGAGGAACTCGATAGAATAGTCGCCACAGAAGAAATGCGTAAAATACACCTAAGTGCCATAGACAAGTGGCCATCACTTTTCACATATTTTGTACACTTCAACCAAGTTAAAAGCAGGCGGGCAAACATGGAACTAAAAAAATGTACCAAGTTTGACATATCGATGAATATTTTCTTGACAACCAGCGCCACCTTGCATCATTGGTCATACTGTAATGACTTTTAACAGCGTCGACATAAGCTAGTAGGTAATTAGTCAGTGGTAGGTAGTGTATGTCAGTCCTGTACATTTTTGACATGTTCATCGCTAGCTTTGATAGAATATCACTTTGTTAAAACCCTCCATGAAAATTCTAAGTTAGATACAGTGAAGTGGTTCAGTCATATTCATAACGCTTAACACACGCTTATAAACGTTATTTTCCATAAGTAAAGTAAAAAAGTTTTTAAAGAAGAAGAAAAAACAAGAAAATCTGATCCAAAGCTTATTTACACATCGACAGACCCCTAAAACCGCGAAGGAAAAACGTCAACGGTAACACAAATCCACCCTAATTTGATGTTACCGCACACAGGCCCCAATACGTTATTATTATCATTCAAAATATTTCTCATTCTACCCGCCTACAGAGGGGAAATTGTCAAGGAAAATGTAGACCTTGTATAGCAACTATATATTGTAATATCTACTAGTAGACTTATTAAGGGTATGTCATTATAAAATACTTTTTGGGATCAGTTGCTATACTATTAATACTGCAAATATTTCCATTAAATTTCACAAATGTTGAGAAACCTTTTGAATTCAGCTAATACAGGGTGTAGACGGACTCTTCACGAAGCCGTCAACCAACCATTCTGTATATCAAACTAAGTAACTATACGCAAAAACTATTGCTGGGAAACGACTTATTTTTTAGGGTGAAAAACCACGTTTTACGGTAGGACTCAATGTAACGCATTCAAAACATTGTGCTGATGGATAGATTGAATAGGACGGGGGTCATGACGGTGTTTTCAGTGAAAAAAAAAAACAAAAAAAAGTTAGAACTTTGACCCCCAATATCTCCGTAACTAGAAGTTTCCCAGGTATAGCCTAGAATAAAAAAATGATCGCATTGACAGGGAGAGCAAGCTTTCGGCTTCGTTAAGAAACTTTTTACAACACGAATGCACTATAATGCATACTCTAATGTTCCATAGATTTACACACTAAAAGTTGCATAGATTTATCTTGCAGCCGAGATCTGATCTAACTAACAAACAAAAAGGTATGTTCTGGACATTTCTTCGTACAGACGCCAGCATATCAAGCTACCCGAAACTGTCAAACTTTCTCATTCAGCCTTGAGCCTAATGCTCTAGCGATAATGTTAAAAATTTCTCTCTCGCTTGATGTGCTGGCGTCTGTACATATTCTGTGTTGAGCAAGCAAGGCTTAATAAATGTATTTGTTTTAAATTTAAAAATTTGAAAAACAGTCTATAAACAGGTAATAAATGCATCCTTCAAAAAACAATCAGGAAAATTTGAATATTCTCAACCCGCGCCGTGTTAAAAGCGAGTATCAAACTAAATACGACAATCTAATGAATTTCAAGTGTCGATTCTGCGAGCTAATATTAACGTAGCTCTTGTGAAGGGATATAAATGTTAATTCAATAGTTGAAGAGCTAATTGCCATCCGACGGTAGTACGGATAAATATTTACACAACGCCAGTCGTACTTGAGTTTAAAATTCTAATTTTATTGAAATCTGATGTGGTGTAGATTGAAAATGGTTTTTGTCTTTTTATTGTTTTTAGGGTTCCGTACCCAAAGGGTAAAACGGGACCCTATTACTAAGACTCCGCTATCCGTCCGTCTGTCTGTCTATCCGTCTGTCACCTGGCTGTATCTCATGAACCTAAATGGTACGGAACCCTTCGTGCGCGAGTCCGAATCGCACTTGTTTTAATTTTGTTTTTGTGTGTAGATGACTGGTGGGGTTTTGTTTTAGAAAAAAAAATGATTTCAATAGCTTTAATGAAGGCAGATTAATGGTAACATGACTACCTGTGGTGCCAAGTAAGTAAAGTAATGGATGTAAGAGAAAGCAATATAAATTTAAAAATGTTCCGTAATTTCTTACATATTGCATCTTAATCAGTGAAGTACGCCACAGATCACAAAAACTTACCTTTCAGTGTATGAAGATACACGAAAACCTGTAACAAAGAAAATAACAGAATTAGTTTTTCATTTAACTTAAAGACTAACTTTACAACACTGCATTATAAAGTTTACGCCCAAAAGCTCGAAAGCCTTATATGCTTTAAATGATCGTAAAGCAACTTTTAATTTTCCTTGTTTGTTTTTAACTTTTTAATAACTAAATTCATCAGGTTGCCAACCAAATATGCGCTTTAGAGAAAAAAAAGTGTGTGTACTTATTACGCACGTAAGAAGTTATTCGTCTTTCGTATAAAACTAAAATGTAGACTAGCTAACTTCAGGGTGTATGTTGACTAGCTAACTTCAAGGTGTCGGTTTTTCGTGACGGTGTGCTCGCGCATCGTAAAAATTTACTCATCATTTTTCCCTAACGCGCCAAAAGAAGTATAACTTCAAAAAATATCGACGCAAGCGCAGCACTATGCATTTGCAGTTGCATGCGTTTCTATGGATATTATACAGTATCCCATTCCAATCAACATAAAAGCTCTCACACATGGGAAAAAACTTTATCAATTTAAAAACATACATTCCCAAGGATCGCACAAAACTATCCAATATCTTATTTACTTGAAATGTTTGGTATGCAACCTGCCCGGAGTTGGATCTGCAAGGAATCCCGGATTGTCAAAGCTTTGTCGCATAGCTTGGGTGCATTCCGTATCGCCATTTGTTTTTCAACTTCTTACTTACTTCGGAAAATTCAAATTCAAAGAAGTTGTTTGGTAGTTGGGTCGCGTGTGTCCCGACTTAGCAATCTTGTCGAAGGCCTGCTTTGATTTGTATGTGTGTGTGAGAGCTATGCACCATTGAGTCTTTGTAAAAAGCAATTTTAAGTTTATTGAGTTACTCGTTTATTGAAATGCTAGATGTCAATTTATTAGGGGTAATTAATGGTGACTTTGTCAGGTTATTTACCCTTTTTTAGAGTTCCGTACCCGAAGGTTAACCAACGGGACCCTATTACGAAGCTTTCGCTGTCCATCAGTCCGTCGCGTGTGTCTGTCAGCGAGCTGTATCTTATGGTCCGTAATAGGAAGACAATTGAAATTTTCACAGAATGTGTATTTCTGCCGCTATAACCACAAATAATAAAAATAAATTAGAAATTAAAGGGGGCTCCTCTACTACGAAGGTACGGAACCCTTCATACGCGATTCCGACTCACACATGGCTCATGGCCGGTTGTTTTTAATGAACATTTTGTATGCGAAATCAATGTTTTCTCCTATGTGAAGTTTCTTAGGAAAGACATACCAACTTCTATTCGTGTTACGTTATACGTATGACGCTTATATTATGCGTCTTATTAGTTCCTAAACTTCGAACACCTCACACAAAGCAAGTACCTTTGACACAATCAGAATTTAATCGATTCTAACATCGATAGCTGTATCCAAAACCACATCCCGAACCACTTAAGTATACAGCACAATAGAAGTCTTAAGTTCGCGCTCAAACACTAAACTTAGACAAAAGAGGGATCCTATCAAAAGTAGTTTGGCAAAGTTACCTTCGGCCCAGCACCGTTCGAATTGTACAAACTTTACTACTTTAGCGTTTCCTTTTATCTGTTGGAAAGTGTGTTTTTTTCTAAATTATTATTTTTTTCTTTCCCTCGGATAGTTTTGCGTGCTTTATGGTGCGTGCGGGTACGACGTGGGAAGTTTTGCTGATCTTATTTTCTTCGTGGCTTTGTATGACGCATTATTGTCTTTGTACAAAAAGATTTCATTTTTGTTGGTTAAATATACAATATTTACTACACACATCACATTTGCACATGTTACCAAAAAAAACTGGGCAAGTGGGAGTCGGACTCGCGCACGAAGGATTCCGTACCATAAACCGAAGAAAACACGTTTCTTGTATGGGAGCCCCCTTTAATTATTAAATTTTTATTATTTGTTGTTAAAGCGGCAACAGAAATTGAGAGTTCACGAGACACGGTTAATGAGATACTGAAGGTATGTTACGTCGAAATAGAGATCCGCCGAACAAGTGCATATCGAATAAGGGTTCTGTCGAAGTAGTGTTTTTCGAAGGTGTGTGTAGTCGAACTATTTTCTGTCGGACTAACGCTAGTCGAATGTATGTTCCGTCGAACACTGAAGAACTGTTGAAGCAATGAGTAGTCGAGATATTGTTTTTCGAAATTGGGACCGTGTCGAAATAATTAGCTGTCGAAATTCAGGATGACACTCAACCTGGTGACAGACGGACAGTGGAGTCTTAGTAATAGGGTTCCGTTTTTACCCTTTTGATACGGAACCCTAAAAACCTACCCAAAGATCCCACACCTTTTTTTTTTTTTTTTTCGTTCGTCCTAAAGTTTTGTCCCACATTCCAAAAAAATCTTAGTTTGTTTTGTGTATGTTTTTTTTTTGATGTCTTTGTTTTAAATAGGTAGGTAAAAGTATTTAGGGTCAAAATAACCTTTTTCTCTTTCGTAGTCTCTCATGTTACCTATACATCAAATATCATAAGCATAACGATCGGTTCAGTGGTTTAAGCGTGAAAAGGTAACACACAGAATTAATTTTTCATTTTTTTACATTCAAAAGTAATGACTGTATTACTTACAGTGTAAAAGTTTAAGGGCGTTCAATATTCAGAAAATAATATAATTTAGATAGAAAATTAGCCTGAACCAGAACTTCTAGTCAAATCAATAGACTCTGTTAATTGCCTTATTTCCTGTTTCTTAGTACCTGCTAATTGTCTAATGCTTAAAGTTTAAAGACCTTTCGTAAGGCTCCATTACTATTTCTATAATCCGTAGAATAATACGTTAAGAAAATTATTTTATTTTATCCACAATTTCGAATAGAAACTCTTACTGCTGAATCTCTAAATACCTACTGAGATGACTACCAATACAGGGTGTAATCTTCACGAAGCCTTCAACCAAGCATTATGTACATCAAACTAAGTAACTTTAGGCAACAATGATTGCTGGGAAACGACTTTTTTTTGGGGTGAATAATCACGTTTTAAGTACGGGAGGACTCAATGTAACGCATTGAAAACATTGTGCTGATGGATAGATTGAATAGTACCGGGGTCGCGAAGGTGTTTTAAGTAAAAAAATACATTAAAAACATGTTGGTATTTAAAAAAAAAACTTGTGAAAAAGATGGAACTTTGACCCGCAATATCTCCGTGATTAGAAGGTTCCAAGGTATGGTCTAGAACAAAAAAATGATCGCAATTACGGGGAGAACAAGTGCCTTTCGGCTTCGTTAAGAGTCTTTTACGCCCTTTAGAGAAGTCATGATCTTAGCATTGCCTTAGCCTTTTCCCAATAGAGAAGTATGGGAGCTGAAAAGACATCAATCAGTCGACCTCAACTAAATTGGGATAAGCACAAGAGAATGAGATTTAGTTCCAAAACTTCACAATTAACGCCCATTTATAGATCTTCGCTCTCATTAACAGGAAACACAAAGATAACACATATTATTATATTATAGATGTTGACTTTAGTTCCCCCCACTAGGCCAAAATAATATTCTGAACCGCACATCTATATTAATTTTGCTCTTCAGTGCAAGCCTAGTGGAGCTCTTGTATTATTACGAGACAGTGTAATTATTGAAAGCCAGGCCAACGCTTTATATTTTGATGCTGTAAACCGGTTGGAGATTATTTTAGCTTGGTTTTTAGTTATACGGAGTTATTTTGGATGACTGTGCGGATCTTTTTTTCTGGTGTGCACTTTAAATTTATGTAATTGAGACATTACAAAGCTATAATATAAATACAATTAGTTTTCTGCTGCCTCGTTGGTTTAGTGGTAGCAGTCGCGACTACTGAGCATGCGGTACTGGGTTCGATTCCCGGGCCGGGCAAATTGTTATTGTGGTTTTCCGTCAGAAATTTTGTTTGTTTTTTTTTGTACGTGATAGGCTGGTGCAAAACCTTTTAGAGGAAAATACAGTTTTTATTTTGCAGAACTATTTTCTATATATATACCTATATATATATACCTGGCCTTGTTGGTCTAGTGCGCGCAAGAGCGACTGCTTACCATCAGTTCTTGGTTTGATTCCCGGGTCGGGCAAAGTGTTATTGGGTTTTCCCATCAGGAATTTCTCAGTAGCAGGCAAGGAGTCTGGATGTGTGCCCGATTGAGGGCAATAGTCTTACCCCCTATTCCATGGGACTTAAACATAACTGGTGAAATGTGCGTGTAATATTAGGTACACTTCTGCCTAACCCTTCGGGATTACAGGCGTGATGTTATGAAATTAGTTTTCTTTTTCTATATAATTATCACTGCGGCTATTATGAGTATCAATTCAGATAATAATCAGATAACCCTTAAATTCTTAAGCCATGCCATTCGACTAAGTCATAATATTGCAACCTACATTATTCATAATTCTTAATCTTTATTGCACACAAATTTAAAATATATATTGCAACAGTATAGCTTATGTGCAATGGCGAGCTTAACCCAGAATAGGGTTTTCTTACAGCAAACCTAATTTTGATTGCGAGATTTACAAAAGACCTACATAATAAAATCTTTATAATATCGGGATAATCCAGCGCGCAACCACGTAATCAGGGAAGCAAGATATAGCAAAATAACGTTGTTTGTCCATCGAACCATAATCATTTGAGTTAACACGGGTTACGCGTGAAAATTCCACTACAAACAGCCAACAAAAATGTTTACTGACGATAAAAAAATTCAACATTTTCAACGCTCAATTTCCCTTTAAGTTAGTGGAAAATTTAAAATTTGTACAACATGCTAGAAAATATGGTTTTTTTGTTGATGTTGCAGCTTAGCAAAAATTGGGCTAGTTTTTTTCGTGTGCATTTATGAAAAGTTATGTTCAAAAGGCACTAAATTTGTAAGGTGAGAATGGGCTGTAGTATTTTTACTCAAAACCTGTTTAACTCGATGGTATTTAATTAGAAAATCTTAATGAAAAAAAAGTAAAAAAGTACTGTACAACGGCAGACTTGCGGAAATGTAATTGTATGCAATATGACCTAGGTTAGAAAATCTTTATCAGGTAATAAAAACACAGCAAATAGGTATAGATGTCGTATCACTGAAACTTTCTCCTATAACTCCCAAATTACACCATATATAACACAATAAACACAAAGTTTCTCCAAATCCACGCTCTCATAAATAAGGCAGCACCTCAATTATCAGCGATCACCATCGCTTCCCCATAATACGGTGGAAGTAACAACACAATTAATTAGGACACGGCCTATTGTCAGATTTATACTAGCGCCTTATCTCCGCTGTCCTATTGGACGCGGCAAATTCAGATAATTACTTCGAGGACTATCTACTGTGTGAGATATTGGTAAGTATAGAATAGGTTACTTTTTAGTTATATTTTTATCACAGTAATTAGGATAAATAATAGAATCGGGCATTGCTTTGCTGAAATCAATGGCATTAAATATTATGTAAAAAAAATAACATACATAATATCACGCCTGTAATCCCCGAGGGGGTGTACCTAATAGTAAACCCACATTTCGCCAGTTATGTTTAAGTCCCATGTAATAGGGGGCGAGCCTATTACAATCAGCCGGGCGCAAATACAGACTCCATGGCTGCTACTGAGACATTCCTGATGGAAAACCTTATAACCCTTGGCCCGAGCTGAGAATCAACGAGGAAGTCATTATTAAATATTTAGTTTTAATTTCGTAAAAATAGGCCTGGATGCAAAAAGCACATGCAGGAAAAGCAATAAAAAATTAAAACTATATATTCCTTTTTATAAACTCCTCACCCAGCACATGAATTGAGAATCATGCTTTTCAAAGCAAACACCTTTTTTACAAATGACGAAAAGTAGAAATTATAAGGTTATTTTCTAACCAGGAAAGACAAAGAAATTTACGAGAAATTGGACAGACTTTAATCGTAGATTTATCATGATAAAGTAATTATTTAGACTAATGTCAATTACTGTTTCCATTATATCAAAGGCAAATGTAGACGCCTACTCTACAAATAACGAGCCCTGTTCCTTAACGGTTGTGATTCAACGCACTAACAGACAAAACTCGTCGCTTACGCACGCACTCGCGGCACGCACAAAAGATGGCCGCTGTGACGTATGTAGTTGTCATCGTTATGCTATTAGCAGTTTTCAATAAGTAGACATAACCGAAAATATCAAGAACATACTCTTAAAGCAAAATAAAAGTATAATATTAGTTTAAAAAATTATGTCATTACATTCAAAACGAATAAGGTTTCCAATTTGTACTTTCGATGTATTTAACCATTTGTAAAAACGACTGTATTCAGCAGTCATGCTAATCTAAACTGACATAAAAACAAATACTCCAAAGCACCCAGCAGCCTACCTCCAGTATCCAGACATAAAAGATCCTAACACCGATAAGCCTTCGCCGAGAATCGAACGGGGACCGAATTGCCCCATTCCATGTGAGATCTCCTGATACCGATGCGTCGGTAGATATCAGTACACGGGCCGCTTTATGGGACCATGGTGTCCTGTCCATGATTATTGAATGGGGGAACTATCAATAGATGAAAGTGGATTTAGGTACAGTTGGCTACTAAAGTCACTCGGTAGTTCTATTAAAAAAATAAAACTAGCGGACTAAAGCAGTGTGACTAGCGCATTAAAAGTGTTTAGCGATAGCCATTGCTGAAATCTATTAAAAAAAAAATTGTGTGTGCACGTAAGAAGTTATACTTCTTTGGCGTATAAAACTGAATGTTTAATAGCTAACTTCAGGGTGTATGTGGACTAGCTAACTTCAGGGTATCGGTTTTGCGTGACGGTGTGCACGCGCACAAAAAATATCGACGCAAGCGCAGCACTATGCATTTGCAGTTGAATGCATTTCTATGGATATTATATATACTACCACTACAAAACCCGACGACTGAAAAATCACGCTCTAATTATATTCGGGATTTACAAGGTAAAATGGCCCCCTCCTATTGTTGAAGTCGGTTAAAATGTAGCCATAATAACGAATCGATTGACACATTATTCATCAAAATCGGATGAATAATTTAAGCGCTACGAAAGGACCTTCGTAAACACAAACATACATAGACTGCTAACATCATAACCCTTCCTTTTGGCTTCGCCGTAGTCGGGTAAAGAAGGGATATTATCAGATCAGTCTTACAATATCAGTGAGTGGAGCTACCAGTGACTTAAAGAACACGAAAACCCAGTCTTCCCTTCAGTCAGCCCTTGAATTTACTTCTAAGTATACGTACGTACGTTGTGGTAAAAATAAAGCACTTTTATTTGATATTTAGATTAGATCCCTGAGGATATTTATCAGCTAGTTGCTACTGTCAGTCAGGTTGGTGATTCTAAAATAAAATAACAAAAATAAATATATTATTTTCTACAAAAATAAGACGACACTTAACAATATTGCACAAAGGTTCACATATGACAGTGATCCCTTTATATCGTCTAAAGAATATTTCACAGTTGTCTTTCGCAGACATATAGAGAGACATAAGTTTATAATCCAGACACATTGGACTTATTGAAGGCTCTCTACGCACCATTGGGAGGGGCGAGAATTTTATTCACATGGCTTTTGTATTTCCCTTTTTTATTCTTTCGTTTTATTTCATGCGTGCATTTTGAAAATTTGATGCTACATTCGAAGGTGCAATATTATTCCCATCTGAGTTTGTTGTAATTGTTTTATTATATTTTTATTTCAACTGTATTTTACATTTAGCTCAATAATTTAATTTTTCCTTCGTGTGTCTAATAGTCGCCAGTTTAACTGCTGAGCATGAGGTCTTGGGTTCGATTCCCAGGTCGGGCAAAGTGTTATTTGGTTTACCTAAAAACAATTTATTAGTAGCAGCCACTAAATCTGGATTTGTACCCGGGTGATGGCAATAGGCTCGCTCCCTTTAACATGGTATTTAAACATAACTGGCGAAATGTGGGTGTACTAGTGGGTAAATCTCTGCCTAACCCTTTTTGGGTTATAGGCGTGATGTTATGTATTTAATTTTTCGATAACTTCAAGTATTAAAGCAAACATACGCTTAGTAGGTTTTATTGAGACAGATACTAACATATGCATTTTGGCATTATTTAAATAAATATATAAGATAATTACAAGTAATTTCTTACATAAATGATGACCAGCACAATTGAGTCATACAAACACGACATTAAAACTACGGAAACTAAAAGAAGACACAAAACTCGCTTTTGATACGGAGAAAAAATTATGACTGGGGTGGACTTCCCCATCGAACAATCTAATGGCAAATCTATAGAGGCGCCATCGTACACCATAAGACTGTTAAATGAAGCGTAAAATTAGGGGGTTTTGCGGTAGCCACTGGAGTCAATAAAACCATGTCCATGGGACTTCTTTGATGCGATGGTTTATTGAATAAAATGGAGTTCGCTTCGTCAGCGCGCATTAGAAAGGCAGATAAAGGCGGGAGATATAAAACAGATATCAAATAATAAATTGAAAATGAATTTGTTTGGTTTTGACCTCGGATATGTAAGAAGTTTTGTTATATTTTCTACGTGTTTCCTCTGAATAGTTTATGTTGAGTATGCACGTCTTATTTTTGGGTAACAGACGGTTTTATTCTCCGTTAGGTGGACCGATGACCTGGTAAAGGTCCGCTGGATGTTAATCGCACGGGACCGGTCAATGTAGCGACACTTGGGGGAGGCCCATGTCCAGCAGTGAACGTCTTTCGGCTGATGATGATGATGATGGTATGCCGATATTCTTCGTACTGGGATCTCAACTAAAGTTAAGCTTAGATCCCTTGAAACGCATACGTATGTTAATCTTTTCTCCGATGAAATACGCAAAAGGTAACTCGTTGCAGAGACGTATGTTCACCAGATGCCGATTACGGACGAGTATGATAGTGAATCTTGAATAGCATCATTTATAAATATCAATTTGAAAACCGAACTTTTAAAACTACTTTCAATACCGCACTTCTTTCACGTTTTTACCAGAATTGAAACTTCAAATGAGCAACAAATTAACACTGATACCAACCACACCACACAAAACAGTTCGGTACTACCAACATTACCTAATTGGCTCCCTATACAGGTTTTTATCGCGGGACCCTCGAACATGGCAAGCAAGGCAGGCTTCAAGCCAATGCCCCTGAAAGCCTACACCTAATGAAATTCGCAGGTAGATGTTGAAGCGATCCTCTCCTGAGTTCACTAGACTATAATAATTAACGCTTTGCTGTAGCTTTCGTTGAAATTCGCCATAGTGCCGCCTTTAAGCGAGCTCAGTGTTAGGTGGAGTTCAGGTATGCACTGTACAACCCCGGAGTAAAGTTTCATGCGTATTTAACGAAGGGGATGTACTTACTGCAGTATTTTTACACTGTGATGAGTCATGTGTGGTTTATGTAGTTCCCTAATAAGTCACCAAAGAGGTAGCGTGGGTATCGTAAAGTTCACGTTTGAGACGGATGATAGCAAGCGAAAAAGAACACAGACACAACAAGAAGAAAACTAGAAGGTTCCTGGGAACCTTTTAGTTGTTCTAGACTCTAGAACAACTAAAAAAAATCACAATTACGGGGAGAACAAGTGCCTTTTGGTTTCATTAAGAGTCTTTTTACACCCGTTATAGAAAATCCCCACAACAACTGTCGGGCAGTAACCCATCAGACACAACACCGGTCTGGTCGGAAGACCCTCCCTTTTCCGTGGAGGATGAAGAACTCTTCACCCTGCTCTTCATACTCCTGTAGCCTCTTCACAATGAGGAGGAATGTGCTTTATCAGGTTGGTGGACACCACATGACTTAAAATTGTTGGTTCTAAGATATGGTATTCTCTCGACGTTGTTTTTATCATTTTGAGAGCCGTGGTGATGAAATAAAGTTCACAAAGTAACGCGCCTAGTTTGAACCCACGACCGTCGGTGTCGACACCTCTGGGCCACCACTACTTACTGAACTGTAGCAGATCATTATTTGAGACACCATGCCGAGTTGTCAAATACCAAGTCGTTATAAAATAAAAACTAAAAAGAAAATGGAAGTTTTCAACATAAAATAAAACCAGTAATGGATAAGTTTCCGATCACTATGGCAATATACGGCATTAGCCGTCCAGACAGAGCTGACAGCTCCTACGAACGCGTTCAATTAATACTGACACCAAAACTTTCTTCGAAAAACGTTCTAAGTGTCACCAGACACGTGGACACGTGGAAACGTGGAAAAGTTTGTTAGAAACAAAGCTTCAAGGTACTTGTTTTGCGTCATCATCCGACTAGTCTTAGCCTTTTTTATTTGTTTTTACGTATACAGACAGATAAATATTAATCTATGATCGCCTTAAATAAACGAGCAATATTTTCTGTTATTATTTATATTTTATCACTGGTTTGTGTCATATGAATACAAAATACTTATTAAATAAGTGTCTAAGCAGTGAGTAAGTTTATAAACGATCATTAGTTTTTATTAAATAACACAACATCACGCCTGTCATCCCAGAAGGATTAGGCAGAGGTGTACCTAATAATATACCCCCATTTCGCCAGTTATTATATTTAAGTCCCATGTAATAGGGGGCGAGCCTATTGACATCAACCGTGCACAAATCTAGACTCCGTGGCTGCTATTGAGAAATTCCTGATGAAAAAACCCAATAACACTTTGCCGGACCTGAGAATCAAACCCAGGACCTCATGCTCAGCAGTCGCGATTGCGGCCACTCGACCAACGAGGCTTTTTTACTACAGGAAGACGAGTCTGTACGATGGACCACCCTTCAATACCGACGCTTAGGTACAGGCAATAAAGATTAGGGGCGCTCCTTAAATCGATTATAACACCTAATCGCAATATTCAAGTCACACCGTTCAAAAGAATTTCAATTAAACCAAAGTGAGGGTACTTCGAATTGATTACGAATAAAAAAAATGATCATCGTATCACGCACTGCATGAGAATCGGGAGAAACCATTAAATCACTTGACGCCGCAGAACCTATTTAAAATGGCGATTTTTTATCCCACCCCATTCTTGAGCTTTTGAAAATGCACGTTAATTCAGCGCCAGGGTGACCAAGAATGTCGGAGAGCTAAAAAAGTCACTTTTAATCAAATTAAAGGCCCTTTTTAGTATCACTTGCTTAATAGAGCGGATTCCATAAGCATTCTTTTGTATCTATACTACAAATAAAATATACTGATTTCTATACAAAACTCAAGGACATGCAAAGGTTTTTAAAGAAAAACTTTCCAGGTTTTCCCGATCCAAAAGTGGAAAAACGTTGAAGTTTAGAGAAAAACTGTTGTTTTTGTTTATATCAATTTTGAGTCCTGAAATAAATCCCAAATCCCATGGACAATGCATTATTTCGCCGATCTAAAACTTCCAATGATCCCTACAATTTATTTCTAAAAAAATGCTGATTTGATCCTTACTTACTTACGGGTGCTCAGACACCGCAGATATTTTTAATTTATTGACATGTTCGTACTTTGCTATGTTATTAACTCTAGATGAGTTGGCATAAAGTCTTATTTAGAAGAACATGTCTGACATTTAACGCATGTCTTATTTAAAGGAATATGTTTCTGAGGACATTTTTATTGATACTGAAGTAAAAAAAAACGTGTGCAATTCACACGTGGTAGAAGTGAAATTTTCAAAAATGTTGGCTTCAAGATAAACACTGTATAATGCTTCCTATCTCATTTTCTCCCACGTTAAATCTTATGAATTTTTATGTCTGTCTCTTTTTACTGTCGCTTTTTCGTTTCATCGACTTTCAAATCACAACGATGCTAAAGAAGTTTTCACTTCAAAAACGGCTGTTTCATACATTCTACCGTGTGGATATTGCACATTTTTTGGAAAACACCTGTTTTTTTTTTAACCGATGAAAAATTTCGAAGTCCTTAGGATATTCAGAATTAATATGTGGTTACCGTTTGTATGTACGCTGGTGTACTTTCCACTCTGTGTAGACTACTAAGAAAACCACGTTACTCTGTTATATAGGGTGTAAGCGACAGCCCTCCAGAAACTGATGGGGTGAATTCAGTATATCATACAAAGATGACCAGTCATCATCATCATCATCATTTCAGTCGAAAGACGTCCACTGCTGGACATAGGCCTCCCCCAAGTGTCGCCACATTGACCGGTCCCGTGCGACTCGCATCCAGCGGATCCCCGCAACCTTCACCAGGTCATTGGTCCATCTAGTGGGAGGCCTTCCAACGCAACGTCTTCCGGTTCGCGGTCGCCACTCCAGAACTTTACGGCCCCATCGGCCATCCGTTCTGCGAGCAACGTGCCCTGCCCACTGCCACTTAAGTTTGGCAAGATGACCAGTACAAGAAATAATTTCATGAATGATATGGGAATCCAATAAATTTGATTGGTTTTATTTCCTCATACCCAATGTATCGTTACCCTAGCAACACGTATGTAGCGACCAGTAAGCGCGACGACGAGTTTGATAAACTCTGTAGCTAGGCAGGAAGTGAACAACTGATTTCACGCGTCGTTTGTTAGAGTATTTCAACATCCATTTTTGGATTTTGGATTTTAGCCGTATTATTTACATAAATGGAGTGCTGCGTACAATTTAATTTTACATTATAATTTGAAATAAAGGAATAGTAACTGAAAAAAAAAGAATATAATGTTTCCAGAGAAAAATTCCGGTGGAATATGATTCAAAATAAGGAACTGTCAGTTTGTGAAGGGCTGACCCTTACACCCTGTATAGGTTCCTTATGTATTTAACATATCTTCACGCTTGTTTTCAAAAGCTTAGGAAGAGGTGTCTACTCTATCTATATTTCACGAATTGCACCCATTTTCAGTGTTTAAGTCCCATGTTGTACGGGACGAGCGTATTGTCATCCACCGAGCACCAATTCTGTAAAAACCCAATAACACTTTGACCATCCGATTAAATTGGATACACATATTGCCTGAATTTAATCATGTACCAACTTTGGAAATTCTCTTCCAAATACATGGAAATGAACACTATCTACAAGGTGTAAAGGAGTACACGGAGACAGTAAATATTCCTCAAATTGTGGTGTTTGAGTGTGCTAATACTGACGGCCGCAAAATATTTATTATTCAAGCTGACTCAATTTATAGCACCCAAATGAGTTTATTAGTGTTGTGTGTAGTATAAATATATTCTGAAAGTAGGTACCTAAAGTGATTTTAGATAAATATTTATGATATGAATATTTATGATGATTTTTTGATCGATATTTTGTGTAAGAACTCGCATTTTTTATCATCGGTTATCAAAATGGTTATTTAGGTCCAATCAAAAGTTACATTTCACATTCCATAACTCTTAAAACGTTCAGTTTAGCTTTAGCCAAAGACTGAATGCCGTAAAACTTTAATATTTTGTTAATGTCGTTCTCAAATAATGAAAAGTTATTACATACACACTTTTTTTCATACAAATATCTACTTTTACTAATGTTACGAGGTTAAAATGCACTCTTTTCCTAGCTGAGTTTTTTCTCATTGTTTATTATATCTGTATAAAGTTTTTGTCCGGAAGGCATTTTCTTTGTTACTGTTATTATGTCTTGCTTAGAAAATGAAGGTACATTTGCCAATTAGCGTAATTTCTATTTTCATAATGCAATGCGTGATGTTTCCATGAAAAAAGATACTACTGTACGTATGTCTTTCCTGAAATGGCAATTCCTACATACTATTATCCAAATGAAAAATAAATTCATGATGAATTGATGATAGTGCGTTCATACACCTCTGCCTAACCCTCCGAGCATTACATGTGTGATGTCATGCTTTACTACAATCCAATATAGGAAATAAATTTACAGGTTTTGAAAACAATTACAATATAAAAACCCATTGAACACAAAACTAAGCTACGCCTCTTCGTGTAACTATCTAACTACATACAAAAGTCAAACGATAACCAAATTCGAGCTCTATCGAAAATCTTTGTACATCCCGAAAACTGGTTCATGCCAACAAAACTAAGATAGTAAAACCTATATACCCTTGATCGGCTCTACGCAAAGACTATGTAGTTATAGACACGATTTTCAAAAACCAATTACATTTTAGCGAGAAGTTTGCTTACTGCCAGTATCCTGCCTCGGGCGGACTATGGTCCAGGATTGAACCGGTCCAATAAAACTAATGGACCTAAAGATTTTCTAACAAAGAGTATTATCGAGATATGCCCGGACTACAGAGAGGAGAATGAGGTACACAGATAGCTGATGATACTCTACTTGATTAATTTAATTTAGTTTTTTGTGAACATATGTCGTGATGTAGAGAAAGCCTCTTTTTATTGTATTACGATGTCTAATTGATTATACGATTCTTGGTATTGGAATGTATTTCACATAAAAGGAAACATGTGTGAAAAATTAAGCAGCGACTTTGGTGTCGAATAGCATAGATCATGTAACCAAATTTGATTCTAAGAAAGATCTATATATCTGTCACTTAGAAACGGAAATTCAGAGGACATGATGTGGCTAAAAACCAAGAAAACTTAACTGAGAAAACAGCATATAAATTAAATGCCCAGGTTAACCAGAGTAATGATGAATTTATGATTCTAGTTTTATGCCAAACAAAGACAGCAAACCAAAAAATATATCTGAACCAAACCCTTTCAGTGCACTTTCACCAAGAATTTCTACAAAAGACATCCTAAAAATCTCTCAAATGCTTTTACAAGCAACTGAGCGTTTTCACCACCCATGGCAGGGAGTTCGTTCATAATGAATGAGTGAATGAATGAAGGAACCTCAAGGAGTGTTCGTTCTTTTTGCGGTAGTCTGAGTCTTGCGGAGACAAGACATGATAAAACACTTAACACCTGACAATGGTTTAGGATTAGGTTCTATATTGTCTGGTAAATAGGTACTTACTTAATACTTTAATTTTAATTAACACTTATCACGTGACGGGGTAATTTAAATTTTAAATGAGATTGGTTCGTTTAGCAACTTGTCCATTTTAATGAAAATCTATTTATAATTTTCAATTCAAAGACGGTTTTCCCTATTCTTGTGCAACTACATAGTTGAAGCCATGGCTAAAATAATCCCTATATACTACAATTTCTCAAGAAAATTCAATGTTAACTGAAATAGTTTGAATTCTAAGACCCAGATATTTTTAAAACTTATAAAAGCACAAGTAAAATGTTTGATAAAATGTTTGTGATATATTCGTTTTGACCGTTGGAACTAAAACTATTGGAAGGAACGGCGAGCTAGATAGCTCCTCGTTTATATTGAAAACGAGGAATGTTCAGAAATTGAAGGTAGCGATTTTATCAAAGGTATCCGTAACTCGTACGTCAATTATTATTTTGAAGTTATACTTCTTTTGGCGCGCTAGGAAAATAATGATGAGAGTTAATTTTTACGATCGCGCGCACACCGTCACGAAAAACCGACACCCTGAAGTTAGCTAGTCAACATACACCCTGAAGTTAGCTAGTAAACATTTTAGTTTTATACGCCAAAAAAGTATAACTTCCTAAGTGCGTAATAAGTACACACACACTTTTTTTTTATCAGAGATGCATTTTATGCACCTATTCTGGTTACCCAACCAGAAAATTATGCATATTTTTTTTCTCAAATTTCAAGAATACCAAAAACTGGGTAAGTCACTGGAGTATAGTCACTTTCATGGTCAATGAAATTGTAAATACATGACACTTTTTCAAATCATACAATCGTAGATCGTACCCTCCTCCTCCTCCTCAAATACATGACACTTTTTCAAATCATACAATCGTAGAATCGTACCCTCCTCCTCCTCCTCAAATCGTGCTCCTCATTACTGAGGGTCATGAAAGGGCCTCCCTTTAAAACATTAAAAAAATAAAAAGACGTGTGGCACTCGGAGACTGCCGCGGTAAAGCTATTGCATAGCATTTTTTATCAACTTATGTAGGTTTTACCATATTGACAAGCCTAGGTTCGGATTTTTAATCTACCGCTGGAGCTAGGAGGTTAGGTTGTATAGATACAACCTAACCTCCTAGCTCCAGCGGTAGATTAAAAACAATAACCTAGGCTTGTCAATATCTGACACTACGTGTTAGGCACTAGGTGTTAGGTTATTTTTGTTATGGAATTTCTGGATTCGGTCTCCACGCTCAAGGCCCGCGATAGAAGCTATGCAATAGCTTAAAAGATCATCAAGATCAAGATCGTAATCGTACCCACTATCCCGGAAAAACTGTTTGAGACAATGACTATTTAATTTAATAAAGCCAAAGTTAATTCAAAATGCAAGAGATTATAAAAGTATTTAAGTGCACATTACACTTAAATACGAATAAAACTCGACTATAATGCAGTGGCACAAAATATTTAATGCGGCCGCAATTAGTCGGAATTTACTTTATCACCACGACAATTTAAACAAATGCATAATTATGGCGCATGAATCCTACTATGAAATTGCTGTTGCGATCCGGAATTAGATAAAATATAAAATTCCTATAACCAAGTAAGGTTGTAGGAATTTTAATATCGCTGGTGTGGCCATGCCTACTGAAAGATCATTAAAATATTACTAGAGCGCCATATCAATACAAATAAATAAATTTGAAATGTCTGAAGATCTTTGACAAACGTTAAAGTAGTCAGTGGCCCAAAAAGTCTGACAACCAGTCTTACCAACGGGTATCGTATTTCCCAGTAGTAACTGGGTTGTGGAGGTCAGATAGGCAGTCGCTCCATGTAAAATACTGGTATTCAGCTGCATCCGGTTAGACTGGAAGCCGACCCCAACATAGTTGGGAAAAGGCTAGGCAGATGATGATGATGTCTGTTTTTAATTTCAAAATTACAGCTTTACTAAATACATATGAAAGTATATAATATAAGTACTTATAAAAAAAAAATTATTTTTTTTTGACGTCTATCGGTTTATTTCGGCTAATCATTTGACGGGGCTTTTATTGGGGCTGATGTGTTAAGGAGTAACATAGGCTGTTTTTATTTTAGGAAAAAATAAGTTTTCTTATTAAATTCCACGTGGATGAAGTCGCGGGTAACAGTTAGATAATAATAAATGCGAACGGAACTCTGCTCACAGGTTTTAACCGGTAATATGTTCCCGAGGGGTAATTTCCGTCCTCCACACGAGGGCAACTGCGAGTCAAATCTACTATTAAAACATCAAACTGTATGTAATAGAAAACTTAACTACAACTACTCTAAGATAACTTAACTGTAACTTCGGAAATGCAGCCTAATCGGTTAATTTAATTATTGTGTTACGACCACTTTCAGCCAAGCACTACAAGCAAGTAGTTCACTTATTTTAACTGCATAAACTACAAAAAGGGTCGCTTACATACAAAATGCCCTTCGTATTCAAATGATTAATTTTTACAAACTCTATTTTCTTGTAAGACAAAGCAACATCCTGAAAGTGAGACCGCAGGTACAGTCAACATCAATTACCCGAATCTGACAATACTTACAAACACCTAGACCACACAAATTAAATCCTTCAATTTAATAACCGTCGGTACAGTCACGAACACTGATATGTATAAACTTAGAAAAATTTAAAAGCGTATTTCTCGTCGAATAACGATTTTAAATTTACTACATTTTTAATACTCACGCATTTGAAGAACTCATAAATAGATATATTTTTCCGGATGTCGACAATGTCGCCACCTGACTGGTTCAACTACAGCTTAGAACTATTCAGGTATCAATTGGTCAAGCCGTTTAGGAGGAGAAGAATCACGAACATTATGAATAAAGATGTGTTCCAAAACACAATATAAGAAAAAAAAAACTAAATATTTTGCAAAACATTTCATAACATGGATTATTGCTAAGTCCTTGATTCTATAAGTCTTGTACCGTTGGATAAAATCAGTTTTAAAAGCTTCTAAGTTCAAGCATATTGGTGCTCATGACTGTACAGTTTTTTTCCTCTGGCCTTTCATTCCACTTTTGTTCCTCTATCTTATAAAAGATGCATTGAGCGGAACAGGAAAATTAATTTCAGACAATGCGACGTACGAAACAAGTCGCTGTGGGCTTTACGTAGGTATTTATTGAGCTGCTTTGATATCTGACTCCATCTTGTGGTAAAGAGTGATACAATATTTTATTACTAGAAATATATGGTGTAGGTTTTTAATGATTAGGGAAGTTTTATGTCAAGAACATGACTGGAACTGAAAATGAAATTCGTTTTTTTTTGTCGGAATCCAAGAATTTGGTCTAGCATTAAGCATTGAGACAACACTACCGAACAACAATTTAAAAAAAAGTCAACCATTTCTTTACTTAACCTGTACGAATAAATCAACACAACAGAAATAATCAAGCATATTTACCCTCCACAAAGAAAACCTTTCCACACTCACAGCTAAAAATAACACCAGTACAACAATCAATCTATCTGCTAATCTAAAAGACTGTGACATAGGTCACATTGAAAACGAATGATTCTTAGAAATATTTAAACAGGCAAGTCGTCCCATTGTGCCGGGATTGGATGTCGAAAATTGCCTATTACCAGCCCCTGAGCACGGCAGTATTGCCTCTTTATCCAATTTATCGTTCTACTTTACTATTTCTTCAGACAATTGCGATTTATATTTGCGAGAAAGTCTTTGAATGTGAACGAGAGGAGTGTATCGTTCAGTTCAACGCCGAATAAAGTTTATATATTTCCAATGCTAGGTGTAGTAAACTTTATTCCATGATGTATTCTGTATGTACGTATTTGAAAGTTTAAAAAAATAATGTAAGTACTTTTCATTGCAATATGAAAGTCAAGAGTTTTTCTGTGAAACTATTCCGACTCAACCGACCACAGTCCTTAATTCTATCTATAATTTTTCCCACCCTAGATATTACATTAACATTTTCCCCATCGCCCAGGCTCTCCAACCCCACCTGATATTTCCACCACTATTATTCTTTATAATTCACATTAGGCGTAAACTGCGTTTGCAATAAGACGGTGCGCGCATTTAATTTCGCCCGACCATATATTTTAAAACATGCCTTGCAACTACATTTTACGTCGAAGGGAGGCATATATTGTGGCGGTTAAGCAGCTAGATTGTTTTATTGCACTCATTACGAGGGAATCTGCTGGAAGGTATTAATTTGGGAGGAAACTTTAAGGTTGAAAATTATTTTGTAAGAGACGCTTGATCACAATATATAATGCCTTCAAATTGGGTTTAATTACTTGTGTAAATAACGGCTCACCTTTCGAGGGGAGAGGTGATTATGGAGCTCGTAAACGATGGGATTGTAACCTGTCACTGCTTATATCTAAATTATGGGGTTATTAGGTGGGTTGCTGTCTTCACGCTGGGTTTTAAGCGTGTTGCTGAAAAATGGCGAACGCGTATCGCTAACAGTAGAGCAGAGACACTTACACCTTGTTACAAGTGTGTTTGTTACTAGAGCTAAGAAATTCCTTATGTTGAAAAACTAGTTCTCGAAGAGAATTACCACACAACCAATAAAATAACAATTCCATGCGTCATACAAACACCACACCCGTTTGAAGAAGAAAAGGCTCTCAACTGAACCATTCAAAACATTATTTTCAGAGATTGATACAAACAATATCTAAACGCCCATAAAAACTTAAGCTCCTCTCGAAACTCCCAATTAATACATTCTCAGCGAACTGGAAGTGGAAATCCTTTGTAATGAATTCGCAACAGTCGATAATTGACACGTCTACGAAGGTTTAATCTGGCCCAAGACCCGCCGCTAAGATCTCGACAACTTCTGATATTTCACACACGAATTTCTCCGAGTTAGTTCACTGAGGTCGGTGTGGAGTGGCGTATCTTAATTAATTTTGACAGTTCTGGACCAAGTTTAGTTTAATAATGTTAAAGACTCTAAACAACGAAATAATCTGGCCAATAATATTAAAGAAGATACCCAAATAAAAGCTAAAAGTCAAAAAAAAGCTGCATGAACATGACTCCACCATGTTGAGATTTTTTCGCACACTTTAATTTTTTTCTGGTAAATGATCTATTAATTTTCTCCATTTTTTTGTTTTGATACCTATATTTTTTTGGTTTATATTTTCTTGCCTGAAATAAATGTTTTTTTTTTTATTACGTAAATTACGTGTACAGATTTCTTTTCGATTCATATAACTTCAATTACAGCTGTAGTATATTTTCAACAACACGTAACGGAAGCACGTAGTCTATGGAATAAGTAACAGCATTTCAACGGTTGCTTTTATCCCCGTAGTCGTAGTCTGATATCATTAACGTTCGTATCAGAAAAACGGATTCAGCCCGAGAGAGGGTTTTTCTTTCCTATTGTGGTATTAAACCCTTTACTATCGCGTTGCTACCGCTGTCACAAAGAATACAGGTTTAAAGTAGCACCTTAGTTAGAAACGACAGTAGAGATGTCGCCTTTTACGCAACCATTCGCAGAATCTTTGAGCAAATTTGCAAATTTTTTGCACTACCAAACTTGCTGGTTGATTTCACCGGGAAATGAGATAAAGGATTCTCAGTGGCCAATCCGCTGTGGGCCGACTATAAGCTCCAATACTATGAAATGTAATTAACTCAGGTAAATCGGATTGGGTGAAAGTTTTCGCACGATAACTGGAGCGGAATTGTACCCCGCCCCGCCCACCCCCCGCGGCTTAAAACTGCGTAAGGAGGTTTCAACGTCATTAAAATTTAAATACTTTTTTGATGTTTGCTCGCACGGTGAAGGCAGGTTAGTTTTTAGTTAGTTTAACTAATTTTGTTCGGTCAGTGAGCATTTAAGTAATCTAATTTATGAGTGTTGCTGTCGAAGGACGAAGTTAAAATATTTTTACTGCTTATCACAGGAAAAAGTCGTTAAAAGTCTATGAAAAACAGAGATTAGCTAAAGAACTAGATTTATCGTAGCGCAAGTTATTAAACATTCTGTTTCCGTTCATCGTCTTCATAATTACATCTTCCTTCACCCCAAAACGTCACTTTAAACATGACAATTCCGTCTACCATTTTGAATCGGTGACAAAGCGATACAATTTATGCGGTTCTATTATGCTGTTAAATTATAAGGCGGGTCGCCATCCCCCATAGTTGTCACCGCAATAATATAAAAAGCAAGAGATAAAAATAAGGAAAATTGTTATCATAACGTTCCGCGGTGTAAGGTGACTGTGGATGGTGTTATGTTGAATGTAAGAAGGCGTTTATATTTTCAGTATATTTAGATTCGTGAATTAGTTCAAGTGTGTTTTTTTTGCTGCCTACTGACCTAACCCTGCGTCACGATTGCTCGAAATTCACTTCTTCTGGTGAATGTTTAAAGATGAAAACCATTGCATATTGCCTTGCTCACAGTTGCAGGCAAGGTTCAGAGGGTAAGGAATAATCCCATCGAACTGGAAGAGTGCTATTTCAGAGTGTTCCTGCTTTACTTAGCAAGATGAGCGGATTGATAAGTCACTGCTACTGTTTAAGAATCTGATTATTGTTGGTTTCCACATTTTTGTAGCCTCTTTTTTTTTTGTAAGACATGACAAATTAATATTTATATGCAAGACTAGATGTCTTTTTAAGTTGCATAATCAACCTTTTTCTAACTACTATTATAATTTTTTTTTTTTTTTTTTGATGTTACATTTTGTCCCACTACTGGGCAAAGGCCTCCCCTTTCTCCCTCCAAACCTCTGTGTTCTGTGCAATTTCTGGCCACGCTTACCCCGCGTTATTAATAAATTACAATTAATAAAGAAAATATACCCAGACCAACCGTTACATCTCTTATACCGCCATCCACGAAGTTAAGTTGTAGTCTTCGGCTGATAAAATGCAAATTCACAAAGATTCCGCGGAAGTTTTCATATTACTTGTGCTAATAAACGATCTCCTCGCTACGGTTTATATATCCCTGTGCGATTGTTCCGACCAACTTTTAATGTATAGCTATATCTCGGTTTTGATCTTAGAAAGTGTGACCGGTGTAAAAAAAGTTACTTTATTTTATTAGGAGTGAGAGACACAATCTTTTTTGAGGGGTTCAAGATTTCACTCATTTATTGTTAAAGAAATCTGGATTTGTTAGTCAGTATGAATTTAAGTACAAAAGTAAGCGATGTCTTAGTTCATCATCTGCCTAGCCTTTTCCCAACTATGTTAGGGTCTGCTTCCAGTCTAACCAGATGCTGCTGAATACCAGTATTTTACATGAAGCGACTGCCTATCTGACCTCCACAACCCAGTTACTACTGGGTAATACAATATCCCTTGGTAAGACTGGTTGTCAGACTTTTTCTGCCACATGTACAGGTCACATTATGAGAACGAAAATAGAAAAATGGTCGAGAAACGTAATGGATTGGTATCCTAGGGGTGGAAAGAGTCAAAAGAGATGCCACGCAAGAGATGGGAAGGTGGCTTACCAAAAGTATGGAGAAGATAAGCTCGTAACAGAGATCAGTGGAAGAAACTAGGGGGGGAGGCCTGTGTAGAAGAACGACCTGACCAACAAACTGGTTGCTAAAAATTGTGTCATTACTTACCGTACAGAATTAAGCTATTTTTCTTTAATAACTAGATTTTTTAAGAAAATATATAATTTTCTTAAAAAATCTAGTTATTGTATACATACTTTAAAAATGTCCTATATTTAAGGTCAGCAAATGAAGGCTTTTTTATGTATTATTTATGAATAAAATACATTTTGTCTAGACTAAAATAAACACAAATTACCAATTAAGTTATAAATATATTCCTGTTTTCACAACCGCAAGGGTACGCTCAAATGAATTCGTTAATAAAAACGAGCCGTTGTAGTTTCTACTTTCGGCGCTCAGACGAGCGTTAAAAAATCAAATATACGAGTCGTCTAATATTACTGAAAATTAAGAAATTTATCTGACGTAAACACACAGAGACGATACGGGTTTTTTTTTAATACCTTACCCTCAATACTATAAGGTACAAATGATGGTAGCCAGGAACGTAGATAGTTTTAACAAAACAGGCTTCGTCGGCATAAACAAAACAGGATTCGTCGGTACATGTTCCAGGTAAGGTATTCGGAGGGCCGGGAGTAATGTTTAGTAAGAGCCTGACTTGTAATAAAGGTTAATAACGCTGAAGCTTTTGTAAGGGTAATTTTATCCTCGCCACCACTCCAGGTAGACATCTATGTGATTGTGGACAAGTATACTGTAACTAGACCTTCTTTTTCATCGCGTTTTCGACTAAAATAAAAACAAAAAACTTTTGAGTTTTAATAAGGCCTTGTTGTAAAAGTATGCGGGTGTACTTTAAAGTACACATCTCTGCCAATATAGCTTAATAAAGGCTGATAGATGCTAGAAAGGAGGTGTCTGATGAGATGACGAGTAATAGAGAAGTATGAAAGAAGAAGACATGCTGCGCCGACCTCAAATAAATTGGGATAAGGAAAGGAGAATGATAAAGGGCAATATTGACGTGATGTAATACAATACCTTAAATATACGCATACTCATATGTAACGCACATTTATAGGTTGACATTTCAACTTCTCGCTTGTTACTCGGCTTTGGTAGCACCCCTTATGCGTCGTAAAAGACAGTAAAGAGATTACACAAAAGGATGTGCGGTTACTTCTGGCTCCTCCCGTAACATCATACCGTGATGTTTCCCTGCTAAGCCCATGATTATAGCTGGAACCCTCCTTGCTTTATGTCAGAGAGTTAAGCGTAATGCGCTCTTGTATCTAATGGTCTCTTTTAGGTATGTACACTTAATTTACTATGAGGATATCAGTATAGTAAATGGGGATAGAAACAGTCTAAACAGAACGAGAACGAGGACATATGCTGACAATATTGGTGAGGTTCTTAAGAAAGGTAAGGTGCGTAGTATTCGCAACCAGCGTGCGTGTGTGAACGTGGACGAGACAAAGGGAGTATGTAAGGATCGTAGCAGGTAGCGTTCTGTGGTTTCTGCCTATCCCCATGGGAAAAAAGCGTGAGTTTATGTATGTATGATTTTTTATTAAAATTGATTGAATAGAATTATCAATCGATAATTCGAGAGACTTTTATGATGAACTCAAACAAGGTGTTGTCGTTTATCTTCATCCGACATTCATTCGACATTTGTCGGATTGGATTTGCTAGTTAAGACCTTAGTCCTAACTTAGATTTAAACGAGTAATGAGCGTTTAAAAATAATAAATAATCAAAAATGATCTTAGCAATTAAAGCTTATAGTTTTAAAATACGATAGATTAGAATTATTGACGTGTTTTAAGTTCATGAATCGATTTATCATCAGTTAAAACCTATATACATGCAAACAAGTCGGATTTTTTAATTTTGTCAGATAACACCTTTGTCCAGTTAGCCCTTCAATTGTTGTCGGGTTTTACTCTTTCCAATTTAAAGTCAATTCTCATTTTTAACGTGACCTTTTAATAAAGGACAAAGCGAAAGAACATTGGATATCCTACTTGCCGAAAAACGTCCTTTCTAGTCGTATATATCAAATAAGTAAGAATAAATAACTTGAATAGTGCCTTTTCTTTTAATTTTCATGTCAGTTCTTAATTTGGGTTATAGATGGCGCTGTAGTACTTTTACTATAGCGCCAGCGCCAATACTTTTTGTTTGGTTTCGTCGTACAAATGAATGAAAGCCTATTGGCTTTCAACTTTCACTACTTCTTTCGGCTTCTTTTTCTTCTTTCTTTGGCTTGGCTTTCGTTTCACTATTGTGAAACGTGTACTTCCAATGTTCACTTAGCTACATCTCTATCCCTCAATTTTTTTCGCAACATTCTTTCAAAAGCAATATGGGTTACTGGATCAAAAGAACCCCAGTGTAGGTGGGCATTTTCTAGCTGTACAAACAGTCGAACGCAGCTCTAACAATTAATAAACTTCAATCGATTCGATCGTTAGCTATCGCTGACGTTGAGTCGGAGAGAGTTCAGAGATCCGCTTCTTTTACAATATTTCAAGTTAACTGGAGTAGAAAATCCAATACCGTTGAAAATACCATCCATCGTATTCCATTTACCTACCTTATTTATTTTAAAAACTTTACTTTATCTAAATACTTAATTCAAACTGCTATAATTTTTGTTTATTTATTCAACCGGTCTTAGCACGGGGTATCATCGGGGTAAAAGTCTGACTGTCAGTCTTACCAAGGGGTATCATGTTACCTAGTACTAACTGGGTTGTGGAGGTCAGATAGGCTATCAGTAAAATACTGGGATTAAGTTGCATCCGATTAGACTGGAAGCCGACCCCAACATAGTTAGGAAAAAGCTACGCAGATGATGATTATTTTAGTATCAACTGTGATCATAATTTACATTTTTCATTGCATGTAACGCATAATGAATGACCACACATTTGGCGCAGTGACTGAGCGATTGGTTGTTGCGCTGCGTGTCGCGGGTTCGAATCCCGCACGGACAATACAATAACACAAGTAGTTGTTCCGGGTCTGGATGTTTACACCCACGATAGAATAATTACTAATGTGGGGGCAAAGCTTAAAAAAAAAAGAAAATGAAAGGACGTTTAAAAAAAAACATTTAATTCTTTCGCTAACCTCCATAACAATCTTCAACCTATTCTCATCATCATCTGCCTAGCCTTTTCCCAACTATGTTGGGGTCGGCTTCCAGTCTAACCGGATGCAGCTGAATACCAGTATTTTATATGGAGCGACTGCCTATCTGACCTCCACAACCCAGTTACTACTGGGAAATACGATACCCCTTGGTAAGACTGGTTGTCAGACTTTTTGGGCCACTGACTACTTTAACGACTGTCAAAGATCTTCAAATGACAGCCGGGACCAACGGCTTAACGTGCTTTCCGAGGCACGGAGGAAACTCGGTAGGTAATGGGTGGTCACCCATCCACAGACCAACCTAGGCAAGCACGGCTTAACCTAAAGATCGACCCGAGCGACTGTTATTGTTTTAGCCACGAGCTCCTCTTCTTCAATCTTCAACCCATTCTATCAGCTCTATAAACAGCACAACAAAAATACCCAAATGAAGCGTTCAGTATGCACAAACGACACTCACTTAATGGCAGATAATACTTCATAATGAACAAGTCTACTGAAAATACTGACTTTACACTTTCATTGAGTATCTGGGTCGGGCAAACGAGCCCACATTCAACCCTCAACGTAATGAGGATAGGCAGACACTGAATGGTAACGGCTGAAACAGGAAAATTAACTCTTTTAAAAGGAGTATTTAATAGTATTCCACTGAATGAAAATTGGGTCAGCTTTTTAAGATAACAAGGTCAGTAGTGAATAGGAGTTTTACGTTATGTTTTAAAAATAAGTTTGTTTGATGGTAGGCAAGTAAATGGTAGTATGATCTGTTGTGATGTGCACCTGCTTTTCAAAAGTTAATTCAAGTTGAAAACATATCAGAACTAAGTGATACTATCATGGTATTATATTAAAAGTAAATCTATGGATGGAAACTACAGGCTAGATTTTACTTAAATTTCTAATTGGTTTTTTAAAAAAATTAATTCCATAACAATTTATCAAGTCTGGATACTTTGCTCCGAATATTTATCTACACTATAATATTATAAATAGGAAATATTTGTGTTTTTGTATGTTTGTAACTAACAACCTCAAAAACTACTGGACCGATTTCAAAAATTCTTTCTCCATTAAAATGCTACATTAACCCTGAGTAACATAGGGTATATTTATTACGGCTACGGGACCGCTACTCTGTTATATGGGTACATAGTTAAGACATATTGGTATTTGAAATCAGCCTAGGCCTAGAGTCTGAATTTGTACCCAGTTATTGCAATAGGCTAATAGGCTATAAGTCACATCTACTAAACCTTTCAGGAAAACAGGCATGAAGTTAATGATTATATTGATATCCCAAGTATGAATAACATTTATCCCATTGTTTGTTTAAGTCAATCAAAACGATTGCATAAAATAAAAGGACAAAATAGAACAGTACTAACATGCATAGAATGCGTTAATATTGATGTTACAATTAAATTCATTAAAGCAATCACTCATTTATGAAATCATTCGTTCTCTGTTTGTTTAAAGAGATAACTAGAGTGATTACAAATTTTGGATAATTGAGGTAATAAATACGAATTTAGTGAATTACTGTTTAAGTGATATCTTATTGTAATAATTATAAATAGCTCTATCTTGATTGAGATTTTGTTTATCTTTAGTGCTGGATAATAAACTCAAGAGATGAAACGTAACAGGTATCTTCAATGTATGTTATCGATTCATAACTCTGTGGATAATGGGAATCCAAAAACTTTGTATATCATAAGAAAATATTTAAAGAAATGTGTTTTAATTTTTCAACCATCATGTAGAGACTGAGGAGCTCGTGGTTAAGTAATAACAGCCGCTCGGGTCGATCTTTAGGTTAAGCCGTGCTTGCCTAACTCGGTATGTAATGGGTGCAGACCATGTGTGACCACCCATTACATACCGAGTTTCCCCCGTGCCTCGCACGTTATACCGTTGGTCCCAGTTGCCATTTGTAGATATTTGACAGTCGTTACAGGTAGTCAGTGGCCCAAAAAAAGTCTGACTGTCAGTCTTACCAAGGGGTATCATGTTACCCAGTACTAACTGGGTTGTGGAGGTCAGATAGGCAGTCGCTCCATGTAAAATACTGGTATTCAGCTGCATCCGGTTAGACTGGAAGCCGAACCCAACATAGACATATTGGGAAAAGGCTAGGCAGATGATATAGAGACTGGGTCCATGTTTTGTGAGTAGAAGGGATAGGTATATATTCAGGATCATTACTATCTTTTTGAAAAAAAAAGATAAGTACGTGACTGAAACGATAAAAAACATGTTTAAAACAAAACCAAATATGTACTTCAACAAAACAACATCGTTAAACACAGCAACTTGTTCTGCAGTTTTCAAGTAACAAACACACGGTAAACAGTATCACAAACGATCCCAGGATACCTCGACATTCAACAAACCAGCACAACGGTATCTCATAAACGGCGACATTTTAAAAGTAAATACGTTAAAAATATGAACCGCAAAGATTTGTGGCGGCTGGAATGCCCGACTATAAAGTGCATGCACTACCCAAAAATATATCGCCAATAAACAAGTGCGACAAAAATTTTTTCCCTGTCCAAAATGCACCTTGATTTTTAAGAGGTAAAGTTGAAATTTCTGTGGGGGAAGGTTAACGAAATGATGCTACTTGGCGAATATGTTTGACGATAGATAAATTTTAGTTCTCCATCGTCAGTGCAAACAGCTTGACGTGCATACATTTGGTCCCACCTCGGATGCTGCATCTCTGTGGAGGTGCACGTTTATTTGCTTGGAACTCTGTTTATTGCTGCAAAGAGTTGTGTTGAAAGATGAGGCTTTATCAGTTTTTTCTTTGGAGAATTTATGGAGGGAATATGCGGGGATGACTGATAAAATTATACGCGTTATAGCGTTTGAGGTTTTTGAGCAGTTAAGAATCTTTCGTCAGTCATAGGGTAGCAAGTGAAACAACAACTATGCACACATACGACCATGAGAAGATCATCGGTACCTATATTCATATATCATTTTTGGATGTCAACAGTTTAAATTATAAATGAAGAAAATAGTAAGTAGTAGTATCTGTATAGCATCAGAGTCCCCCATTTCTAACATCTACAAAATCACTCCAATCATTATTAAATCCCCTTTAAAATAATTTATTAAAAAAAAACCGTTCTCTTTTAACAAAAACAAAATAGCAGTGCGAAGTTCACTGGTAAAGTTGGTAACCGGCGGGCCGTGGGTTCGAGTCTGTGCAATTTTACGGCGGAGTGGCCGCGAGCAGCGTTCCCGCGCGCAATTTTAAACTTTAAAAAAAGTTGTGCCGTAGATAGATGAATATTACCTGTTAGTACGTGTGATTAGCTGAGGTCTGAGATGGGTTTGAGGGTAAAATATGTGAGATGGCTGGGTCATACCACACTGAACACAACTGATGAAATGAGGGTGAACTATTTTAGGTACACCTCTGCCTAACCCTTCGGGGATTACAAGCGTGATATTATGTATTTTATGTTGTAGTCTGCACGGTTGATCTTTAAGGACCTAGGTTGGTCCCTGGATGGGTTAGCATCTGTTAGAAATCACATCAAGCAATCGCTCCTGGTTTCCATTCGTAGATCTTTGACGGAAGTTACTGAAAGTCAGAAGTTCAAAAGTCTGACAACCAGTCTAACCAAGGGGTATCGTATTACCCTGTAACTGGGAGTAGGATAGTGGAGTTTCGATAGGGTCGTATTTTGAAGCTGCTCGATATAGATACTCGAAACCCTTAAATCCATTTTAAATAATTCAAATTATTGTATTACTAGTATTTAATTACTTTTTGTTCAGGAATAACCCAATTATTACCCAATTTTTTAAACTAATATGTCCTTAATTTCTTTATTTTATTAAATTAATACGTATTAAAGTGGTGTGTGAGTTTTTTTTTATTTTTTAATGCCACATTCTATACTAATACGCAACCGGAACACCAGTAGGGGTAGGTACGTGATTTAATATCTTCTCCGCGAGGGATTTACCAATACTGGCAAAAAAAGTGGTTTACCTCATTGACTAACTTTTGGGGGTTTTCAACCTTTATGAGTTCCTGTGCGGGCGGCTTAGGTTTGTTTGTGTCAGTAATTTTCTTAATGACCTTCCAAAGCTTTTTGCTATTATGTTTCCACTTTTGAACCTCCCTCTCATATTCCTGTCTAACTTTTTTCAATATGTCATCACAAAAGTTACGATACCTAGATTATTTTGTTACCGGAAAATAAAACAACCTCAAAAATTCTTAACAGAGCAGTTTTAATTTAAATACCTATTTAATTTCATTACCATACCTACCTACCATACTAAAATTTTATAAAATTCTTTCACCTATAAAAAGCCACAATATGGAGTAATACTTATGGGCTGCATTTTCGTTATCAACGCGGACGAGGTCGCGGGCAAAGTGCTAGTAATCTATATTATGAGGAAGCTAACTCTTCTCTCATTTGAGTTAGATGTTCAATAATTAACCTTATTTGACAGAGTATGTAGTATGTTATTATTCATATTCACTTAACATTGAATAAAAACACTGTTTCTCAAGAATACTGAATACAGACAAAGTGATTTGAAATATGAGCCAAGTAAAGCCATTTTCGTATGATTCAGTTGAAAACTGTGTCGAACTAAAACTTTTCATTTTATATGTCGACGAATAAATCACTGATTCTTAAATTCTGATGGATATTGACTTTTTAAACTTAAACTAGGGGGCGAACCTATTGTCATCAACCGCGCACAAATCCAGATTTCGTGGCAGCTATTGAAAAATTCCTGATGGAAAACCCTATTAACACGTCATACGACCTGGGAATAGAATCCAAGACCTCATGCTCAGCAGTCGCGCTTGCGACCACTATACTAACGAGGCAGTCAGTTATGCAAAAATAGAAGCTATTTACTATTGAATACAAATCAATATTCCCATACAATCGATACGTCGATCTTTCTGCTACATTTATCAGCACTATCGCTAAAACAAAGCACATTCAATAAACCCTATACTCTATCTACGCGAATACGTTCTACGAGATTTATTCTATCGAAGAGCCGCCATCTTGGATCCGGCAGTTTGTTGGCCCACTGAGCACCGGTAACACGCACGGAATCGAACCCACGGGCCACGGTCATGATAACGACGTGTGTAGCAGATACCTATGTTTGTTGTACTGATAGACTAGGTAGATTTGACAATTGATGAGAGAGCAATTTAGATGCCAAAGGGTATCATCCTATCCAGAAACTGTGAGGATCGGTCGCAAGTATTAGTTTTTAGGCTCATACGGTTTGACTGGAAGCCAATTAGAATATAATTGGGAAAAGGCTAGGCAAATACGGTTAAGACATTTATTTCTCAATACAATTCACTTTTTTTTTTGATAGCCTACATTGTGTCCCACTGCTGGGCAAAGGCCTCCCCTTTCTCCCTCCAAACTTCTAACAATTCACTTAGTATGAGAAATACGAAATGATGATGAAGACAGGAAATAATACGAGGAATATTGGGAGAAATATGTTTTCCTATGCCAAGACATCCAAGCCAAAGAGATAGAGACTAGATTATCAATATCCAAGCATTTATTTCAAGTAGGCCAGTTACTGGTATTATGATTGATTATTATTCTATGTAGGAAGAGCAGCGGTGGCCTAGTGGTGGCGGCTCCGACTTACGAGCAGTAAGTCGTTGGTTCGAGTTCAGGCAGGCGAATTACTTTGTGTAATTTATTTCATCACCACTGCTCTCAAAACGGTGAAAGAAAACATCGTGAGGAAAACGGCATATCCTAGAACCAAAAATTCGAACACGTGTGACAGCTACCAATCCGCACTGATCCCGTGTGATGGATAGCATATTCCCTCTCATAGATAGGAGGCCTGTGTCCTAGCAGTAGGAATATTATAGGCTGATAATGCTTATACTATTAGCAATAGTCATTTTTATTATTTGGAGGAAGACCAAGCATGCTAACATTACAAAGTAATGTATAAAAATGTCTGTAAGACCGCAGCGAAGAAAGGGGTAACGAAATAAAGAATTATGCTTTTTAACCTGAAAAACTCCCCATTAACATTCATAGGCATCAAATAGCAGAAAGCCAAGGGTATGTCTCGACAGGCTCGCAATATTAATGTGCCGGTAGTTAACCCCCAAACTCTGCAAAATGTTAGTCGTTTGTCAAACAACGCGGCAATTATGTCGTTATTTATGCACTGGAGGGTTATAAGGCGCTAAGATGTATTTCCTGTGTCTTCTTTACAACAAAAATGTGTATTATTTTGTTTATTCTTAGAATTAAGCTTGCGGATGCGGTAGTAACAAGAGCGAAAGAAATGGGACCCATGACTAAATTAAGTCGTGAGGTCCATTTTTAAAGCATTTGTGTAAGAGGAGTTCGTGGCTAAATAATAACAGTCGCTCGAGTCGATCTTATGGTTAAGCCGCGCTTTGCTTTCCTAGGTTGGTCCGTAGATGGGCGAGCATCTCCATGGCATACCCAGTTCCCTTCTTCCCTCAGAAAGCACGTTAAGCCGTTGGTCCTGGCTACCATTTGTAGACCTTTGACAGTCGTTACAGGTAGTCAGTGGCCCGAAAGTCTGACAACAAGGCTTACTAAGGGGGGTATTATCCAGTACTAACTAGGTTGCGGAGGTCAGATTGGCAGTCGCTCCATTTAAAATACGGATATTCAGTTGCATCCGGTTAAACGGGAAGCCAATCCCAACAAAGTTGGGAAAAAGCAGGCAGATGATGCTTTTGTGTATAACACTAACAAATTATGAAGGGATTTAGCCCTCTGCATAGGCTAAACGTTACCTCTATCATGATTTGACTGAAAAAGAGCTATAACGACGGTAGCACCACAAATGAAGAGCAGTCCTGTACTAAATGTGAATCGAAATTAACCAAAACACACTCGCTGCCAACAGAAAATACATACCTTATGTACCGAACATTTTATATAGGGTGACTGGTAATTAGTGACCGATACTTATACTCTTGATTACAAACAACTTTCCCAAAGAAACATTTTTTTTAATTGTCTTTCACTTTTATAACAATAACAACAGCCGTATGAAATTCGCGCTTCTATATCCTATCAGCTGATAGCCGTGTGACGCCATTCTGTTTCATTATAATCGTACCGTGCAACAGTGGGTAGGCAGAGTACCCGCGCGGCTCGCAAACCCGTTCCGTAAGTGGTTGTTGAGTTATTGTGATGAAAGCGAATCAGTATAAAAATGTAGTATATTAAGTAGTTGACGGTAGGTCAACATTACATTATAATTGTATGTGAGGGTATCCGTAAAGACATACATACATAAACTCACGCCCTTTTCCCATGGGGGTAGGCAGAAACCACAGAACGCCACCTGCTACGATCCTTACATACTCCTTTTGCCTCGTCCACGTTCATACACCTGTCACTATCTCGCATACTTCATCCATCTTATCTTTTATACCTCCCTGCACATTCAGCGTAGCTAAGCGACACTCCGCAGCTCGCTTTTCGCCCCTTTTTAATCCGTAAATACATCAGTGTCTAACCAACCTACGTGTGTTTCACTACATGGTGACAGCGGTGGGTGTGGGTCTTCAGTATAAAGAAGCCTTGGAGAAAGGTAAGGAGGTACTCAGTGCGCCGCTCTATGAAGACAAACTGCGCACATACTCGCTTGCTCAACTGAACGAAATATTCATGGAGTTAGAAGTCCTCATCCGTGTGTTTTCCGAAACCCTGATTGCCGAGTTGGCGCTGCGAGATGAACTGGAATACGAAAAGGAGCTGAAGAACACGTTTATATCTCTGGTGCTGGCTGTTCAGAACAAGAGGCGCCAGTATCATATTGAGAAGAAGTAGAGGTCGCAGACGCCGAGGTCGCCTAATTTGGGCGGCAGACCTTCTGAGTCTAAGTACTTGACAACAGTGATCCCGTTCCACCTACGGATATCCTCACATACAATTATAATCTAATGCTAGCTTTTGCCCGCGGCTCCGCCCGCGTGGAGTTCGGAAATTGCCCGCGGGATCTTACCTCTGGGAAAATAAGTAATCTATGTGCTATACCATACCATAATCTATCTCTGTGCCAAATTTTATCCCGATCTTTTGAGCCGTTCTGGCGTGATTGAGTAACAAACATCCATCTTTCCATTTATAATAGTTTATTATGTAAGATAACGGGGTGGAAAGGACACCGACGCGAAAATGGTTACCATGTGTTCATTATATCAGTTGGCCCCCACATAGATTTTTTTTCATCGGTAATTTAAAAAAAAATCACGCCGCGCACACCCTACGCAACATGCGCGCCAAAACTGTGATACACGTGTCTCATAATTTTAATTGAAGAGTGTGTACACCAATTTTTGTGTCAAACGACCAAGAGAATACTATAAGTTTCACAAAAAAATTAACTCCCCCCCCATGTTACCCTCTTAGGGATAGAATTTCGAAAAACTCTTTCTTAGTGGATACCTACTCTTCACCAAAAATACACCCTTTAAAATTTCATGTCTTTAGGACCAACAGCTTGGGCTGTGCGTCAATATATAAGTCAGGGGATGATATTGGAAAAACTTTTATACTCATTTTTCATAATTTTAACAGAAGAGTTTGTACCCTAATTTTCAAGTCAATCAACCCCGAGAGTAAAATTTCACAGAAACCATTCACCCCATTTCACCTCCTTAGGGTGGGAATTTCGTAAAACCCTTTCTTAGAGGATACCATCTCTTCACAAAGAATACATCCTCCAAATTTCATACCTTTAGGACCAACGGTTTGGGCTGTGCGTTGATATAATCAGTCAGGGGATAATTTTGGAAAAACTGTGATACACGTTTTTCATAATTTTAATAGATGAGTTTGTACACTAATTTTCAAGTCAATCAACCCCGAGAGTAAAATGTTTCACAGAAACCATTCACCCCATTTCACCTCCTTAGGGTGGGAATTTCGTAAAACCCTTTCTTAGAGGATACCATCTCTTCACAAAGAATACATCCTCCAAATTTCATACCTTTAGGACCAACGGTTTGGGCTGTGCGTTGATATAATCAGTCAGGGGATAATTTTGGAAAAACTGTGATACACGTTTTTCATAATTTTAATAGATGAGTTTGTACACTAATTTTCAAGTCAATCAACCCCGAGAGTAAAATGTTTCACAGAAAATGTAACACCTCATTTCACCTTCTTAGGGGTGGAATTTCGTAAAACCCTTTCTTAGTGGACTCTTCACAAAGAATACACCCTCCTCACGTCTTTAGGACCAGCGGTTTAGGCTCTGCATTCAACACCCTATTTCACCCTCTTTGGGGTGGTATTTCGAAAAACCATATCTTAGTGGATACCTACTCTTTACAAAGAATACGGTAGTTTTCAGTTCTTTACTTTTGGACACAATGGCGTTTTAATTGCACGGTAAAAATTATAATCTATTTAGTTCCTACCTTGATACTAAAATCATGTAAGTTGTTTTTAATATTTAGTTCACTTTTTAAATTCAATTTTTTGATATGGCATGCGTGTTTTTTTATTATTATTATATAATCATAATTTTATATAGACCATTATTATGAAGTTTAGTAAAGTTTCAGTCGATGCTACTGAACAGAGAAAGAATAGATAGTTTAACAAATGTTCGACGTGAGTCTTTGAATTGGCATAACTTTTTTATTTACGAACCGATTGACATAAAACAAACAGTAAATGTTAAGTGAAGCTTACCACAATATATTAGCGAAAACCAGATCCAAATCGGATAAGCCGTTTCTGAGATTAGCGTGCACAAACGCACAGATAAACAGACAAACAGACAAAAATTCTAACAATCATTGTTTTGGGTCCTATTTGTGTTGATAATGGTCCCAATAATATTTTTTCTCATATATCTTCCATGTACAGACAGCGATCCGTTACCGTTACATTTTTATTATATTTATATATATATATATAGATTGACCTACCGTCAACTACTTAATATACTACAAAAAAAATATTCTTTGGGGAAGGTGTTTGTTATCATGAGTACAATCCCGTGTTTGAGTATCGGTCACTAATTACCAGTCACCCTATATACACACCAAACAGTTCTATTACCTCCTACTATCATTGGTTAATTACTTGCTGTAACGAAACCACGCATTCGTGTACGCAACCAAACTACACATAGGAACCCAAATAGGTGACGCATTTCCCCATAAACATGAATAAAATTAAAACATCAATTTGAATATAATCACTACACTCCACACACATTAACATAGCGAATGATTAATTCCCGTTGATAACATGCTTGCGACACCGGCCCAGGAATTTTGATACAAATTTTCATTACGTTACAGAAGGGAGTTTTTGCACCTTGTGATAAATTAGACGGGTAAGGGAATATTTTGTAAGGAGAAATGCTTGAGTTATGTATTAAGACTTTTTGCGTTGCACGCACGAGTGTGACCTGAGTCTTGTCACAAGGTGCGTGCTTGACTGGGTTGTTTTTGGAGCACGTAATTGTCAACGTTGTTTGCGTTTTATTTGCGTGCAGTTGCGATTACGTTGAACATGAATTGATTCATCAAACAGGGTAGAAAATGACTTTATAAAGAGCTTTCGTGGAAATTCTAGAGGGGGAAGGTTGCTGTGGACCTCTGAATTGATAAATGAGTAAAACACTTTTCGATTTGAGAGCATTTCCTCTACATAAGGCAATGATTTAATCTCTAATACTATAGCACTGACTATCTTTTGATTGTAGGAAGTTTAAGGACGTCTACCATGATAAAAAAGCTCTGCTTACTCAGCTTACTTATCGAAATAAAAAAAATATAAATAACATATTATTATTTAAAGAATTTCTCAGTAGCGGCCACGGAGAATGGATTTGTACCCGATTGAAGGCCCCTATTACATGGGACTTAAACATAACTGGCAAAATGTTGGTGTACTATTAGGTACACCTCTGCCTAACTATTCTGGAATTACATGCGTGATGTTATGTTATGTAAATAAATAGACTTCTAAACCAATCAAAGGCCAAGTTCTAAAAACCAAACAGTTCAATGTCAAACAACCACACAACTGCTTACCCCAAACCTCATAACAAACGTGAGAATATTCTTGTTTAAAACCGTTTCTCTTAACAAAACAAAACTAGTAGCGTGGCAGACTATAGCCAACACCTGGCGGCTATAATTCGGCTTCAACCTCTATAAATTTGAGCGTAAGAAAACAGTTAAATCGAACGGCCCCAGTGATATATGTCGAGGAGAGAAAAAATCGTAATTCTGAATAGTAGGAGGATTTGTGTACTGAATGGTTATTGTGGTAGCGCTCGATATGTTATGTATTGCTTTAAGAATATTGCGGTTGTATGTAGATTATGGAAATGGTAAATTGGAGTTGGGTTTGCAAGTGTTTATTGGTATGTGTATTATGATTTTCAAATTTTCAAAGGTGCTGATAGACTGGTAGAATAAAGCTAAAAGGCATGTTGGTTAGACTGAATTTAAACAGAATCACTTCAGCCAATTTATTATGGAATCACGTCCCACTGTTTTTGTCGTGTTTGACACACAAAAGACACTACCTGCTAAAATAGTCTTTTGTTACAGGTAACAAAACTTCCACTTTTTCTTCTTCTATTTTCCCTGATAACAATGGTGCTTACCATTGTTATCAGGGAAAATAGAAGAAGAAAATGTCATACGCCACCCAAGTAAAGCAAGAAGTGCAAGGGCAGGAAGATGCCTGCCAGGGTTGTGGGAATTTCGAAAGAGATACCGCGGCCCTGGAACACAAAGGGCTAAGAAAAAACATGGTTGGGTTGGGGTCAGTAAAAGTCTGAAACTCCTTTCCGCTCCATCGTGAGCGGAATGTGTCATTTGATGATTTCCCATCCGAAAAAAAGGGCAGGAAGATAATGTGATCAGTCTATAATATTCCCACTCCTGGAACGCAGAACTCCCTTTGTGCGAGGGAATAGACTTAGCAGATGATGAACCAAGGTAAAACTTAACACATTTGTCTACCATGCCAGTTTTCTACGAGTAATTCAGCAACCCTTCACAATTGGCCCTACCTACTATGAGGCCCGATGACACCAAATAATAAACTATGGGTAACTAACACGCGCCTCGCGTTCCTGGACACAATTTATGGCGGGCGGGCGAACCCTTCGGTTTGAATTAGTTTTTGCAACACACTGTTAACTGTCGTCCGCGGTACGCGGTGTCTTCCGTCGACCGCGGGTTGGCGCACATGGACAAGTGTATTGGGCCATAGAAAACGCGGTAAAGGATAACAGAACATAGGTAAAATTTCCAGTTAGGAGCATGGCACAGGTAAAAAGAATACTAAAGATGATTTTGTAAGTTTTTTAACCCACTATAACGACAAATGTGTTTTAGTTTACCGGTATTGTAAATAAAAAGTCATCTAGTTCGAGAGCCAACATTCATTTTTTCAGAATCACATCGTGCAGGTTAAGAGGAAGACTTACTTAAAGGCATTGTTTTTTCTACACCTTTATCCCCACCTTGCCCTTGTTTCTTTCTCTTCAGGCCCCACACCTTAGGCTATTAACAGGCACCAGTATATTCGATGATTATTATTCGCCTTCCCACCCCTGAAAATTAATTTTAAACCTAATAAAACTGCCAGTAGCACCTAAGACAGAAACCTAAAACATAAATTTCAAATACTAAGCCCACTTGTTGTCCCTAATTACACAAATAAATTCCGTCTAACTATTCACCTCTAATTTCATTGCCGCACATTAGCGAAATACAGCGTTAGTTTATAAAGGTAGCGAGCCATAGTTGCCGACCTCTGCATTGCTAATACCGACCTATGTCGCGACATATTCATTGCTACCCACTTGGCGTATTCAATTTATTGTTTTAATTAACATTCGCAGATGGCCTTCGGTTTTGTCTACGTTTTGTTGTTTATGATGTATTTGGGGGGATATCGGAGGATGTAGATAGGAACGTTGTAGGTCTAGATCTAGAGTACTCGCTTGCTTATTGTTAGTATTCTTCTTCTTTCAGATATAGGACACGAAATTACTAAAAGGGTCTGTCTTGTCTGTCACATGATTCTAACTAAATCTACCAGTGTTATTTTTTTTCAGCAATAAAAAAAATCTACTTTTTCTTACAAAAGCATTCATTATCAGCCTTTTAATGTTCCCACTGCTGGGACACAGGCCTCCTCTCTATGAGAGGGAATGGGCTATAATCCACCACGCGGGCCCAGTGCGGATTGGTAGATGTCACATGTCTTCGAATTTTTGGTTCTAGGACATGCCGGTTTCCTCACGATGTTTTCCTTCACCGTTTTTGAGAGCAGTGGTGATGAAATAAATTACACAAAGTAATGCGCCTGCCTGGGTTCGAACCCACGACTTACTGTTCGTAAGTCGGGGTCGCTACCACTGGGCCACCGCTGCTCTCTACAAAAGCATAGTGCCGATTAATTTACATTGTCTTTCTAAAAACACGTTGTCTTTTCATATAAAAATTAAGAAAACAAACAAGTCATACTCTCTCTTCTTCAGGCCACCCAATACTGAGTGTAGGTCTCTTACAAATCTCTTCACTTTTGGCGGTTTTGTGACATGGCTAACAAGTCATACTGATAGTTGTTTTTGTCTAAAGTCTCACGAAACTACGCACCTCATTTACTACTTATCTATTTGCGAATAAGAACAAAACAAAAGGAGCCAAAGAAAGCTTTTGTTATCAGCCATAGAAGTCATTAACAAGGTTCATCACCATACGACCCGGAAGCCACACTGTAACACATAGGCCTCCCCATAAATTTCCATAACAAAACGCTTACTTTGTTGGAAAATTTAGTTCCCCGACTATAGTAGTGGCGTAAATAAATTTAGCAAACAAGATAACTGACCCCAGGAGTTCTTTTAACTAAAACGTTTTGCTCATTAGATATCCCGCCAGACGATGATAAGTCACTTTCTTTCACAACGAACTGCGAAATGCATACAGGAATAAAAATTTACGCCATTTTTACGTCAGGGTGCTTAAAAGTGTCGGTCTAATTGCGTCATCAGCCGCGCCGTATTGTCACTCAGTACTTGTGACGTCACGCTGCTGCGAAATGGACCGAATGACGCTCGCAAAATGGCGGATAAAATCGGACCGTGATTATTTATAAGCGCAAAGTTTGTAGTTCCGTTCGATTTTAGTGGTGTTTTAAATATGAAATAGGAATATGGATGGTATTTTCCTGTGCAGTTATTTATATTATTGGTTTATTTCTGCCTGGATTAGTATAAAATATATTAATTTATAAAAAAAAATCAAATCAATTTTTTTAAATTCATGTTTCTGTTGGACTAATGTGAGAGACCTTAACTTTTATAGGACATCTAAGTCGTCGTATTCAACCTTGTACTTTACTAATAAACGATACCAATGGTTTGGAAAAGTAATTTATAAAATCTTAAGCATAGCTTAGATACTCTGTACTACCACACTTACACTTAAACCTCTCTCCAAACATACTACAGCCATCATAATCAAAAAAATCCAAAAAGATAAAATAAAACAATTTGAAAGTGTAGCAAATTGATTCATAAGTGAGCAGAGAGAGATTGCGAGGCGGTGCACGATCGCCGTAAGTTGCTGTAATGTATTTCAAGTGAGGTGGCTCGTTGCCGGATTAATAGAGTATTGCGGACCAAGTTGCGATGCCGACTATAGAAGACTGTTTGACCACCACGGCGGCAGTGTTAGGGTTAATAGTTTCTATTGCGAAAGGTCATAGAAGTTAGAAATAGTGGGCATCAATGTTATGGGACTTGTAAAGTTGTAAGTTGTAACTCTATTGGTAACAGGCCGTTTATATGTTGGGCGAAAATAAAATTGGTGGATGATTATTCCTGTATTCATAATTTTTTGACGTGACAACGTCTAATAAATCGATGAACGCCGGCTGCATGCACGAAAAAGGATGACTCATTGTCCCGTTACACTCATTGTACGTTTGCGCCGCATCTATCTGTCTTCCACGATTTAATGACGTTGTCACGTTAAATTATTGTCCGTAACCAATTTGTGTAATTTTTAAGCGCCAGTTAGTATGTTATAAGCGCACATAAAAGTCCAAAAAGCCAGGGATTGCGGCTAAACGAAGGTTTAGCCAGCTTATCTTAAGTTTATCGTCACACCCACTTTTAGACGTAAAATATGCACCAGGTTTGTTTTATGTTGTATGATGGGTGGTCGCAGTGTGATGTTGATAGCAGAAAGAGGTGCATGGATGGCATTTCACTTTTATTTATTATTTTAACATTTAATTCTAGTAGAA
Organism: Lycophotia porphyrea; assembly: GCA_950005105.1. Lineage (NCBI taxonomy): Eukaryota > Metazoa > Arthropoda > Insecta > Lepidoptera > Noctuidae > Lycophotia > Lycophotia porphyrea. The sequence continues at coordinate 4,711,497 of OX465392.1, forward strand.
TTCCAATGTTATCACAGGTGCGTTTCTTTGGTTTATAAAATGTATTTTTTTTATTTTTACTTTGCTTTTTACCCGACTGCGCGACGCAAAGTAGGGTAATATGTTTATTAAATTTTTACTTACAATTCTGCTTACAAACACATGATTAATTTCACAAAAAGTATCATAGACACTATTCATATTATCTATTCACATCAAACGATGTAATACCAACAATACGCCACAGTGAGTCGTGCATCCCAAACCCGACGCACCGACACCGCAAGTCAGTGAAACTGCATTGCGAATGACGTAATTACTTTAAAAGCTTAGCAAATATTTTTATACGGAATAAGCGTGTACTAGACCGTAAGAATATGAACATGGGTACCATGTTTGTGGATGTACTTGTGAGCAAGTTTTTGTTGGTTTCCTTCTTTAATTTTATTATGTAGATGGCGCGGTTGTGAGTTCGTGTGGAATATAGATGTATGAATGAATTTAAAATGACTTTAAAAACTTATGGGTTGAAATTGAATTGCTTCCAGTTGGTGGTCTGGATATGAGGTCCTGGTTTCGATTCCCGGGTCAGGCAAATTGTTTATTTACATATTGATGTACACACAAAACACATATACAGGAAATACAGACAAAATAGCACAAAGGTACCGTGTATTTCATTGTTATTGGTTTTTTTTCCATCAGGAGATTTTCAGTAGCAGCCACGGAGTCCGGATTTGTGCAGGGTTGATGGTAATAGACTCACCCCCTACTACATGGCACTTAAACGTAACTGTCGAAATGTGGATGAACTATTAAGAACACCTCTGCCTACCTCTTTGAGGATTATTCTATGTGGTTTTGTGGTCAGAGTTGATTTGAAGTCGATGTGGCTGTGCTCAAAAAGATGTGGTCGCAAAGTGAGCTAGGCCCTTTTTTTTTTTGATCCCATGCAAAGTTTAGGTGGCACTAAGTACAGTTTTTCATGGTTTTGGGGTTTTTCCAATGGGAATGTCACCAATGGCACACTATTTCAAATAGTAAGCTGCTATTAATTATTAGTTATTAGTTAATAATTAATCATTTAGATTTTAAATTAGTACTTTTTTAAGTTTTGTTAAATAACTAGCTGATACCTGCGGCTTCGCCCTCGTGGATGTCGGTTATCGCGACCAAAAGTAATCATGAAATCTTGATACCGTTCCCGCAACAAAAACTTGACAAATTATATACTCAAAACTTCCTCGTGAAACACTCTATCCATTGGTGAAACAGCATAAAAATCGGTGCAGTACTTTTTGAGTTCATCGTAAATAGACAGACAGACGCGGCGGAGGACTTTGTTTTGTAATATGTAGTGCCTTTAAACCTTTTACAATTAAAATTTTAGGATATCTTAAAATGAGGTCCATGTTAAGTAGTACAATCACTATCAGAATAGCACCATGCTGAGATAGTAGGGGGGCCTTTTGGCCTTGCGCAGGACCAATATCGTTTGTTTTTTTTTATGTTTCTTATGTTTTCCTGTTTGAATTTTTGTTTTACTGTTAATTTACCATTTTTTTTTTCTTATGTCCTGTGCTGACTAATAAATACTTTTTCTTTATTCCTTTAAGAAACCAGAAAACTGATTTTCATGAATTTGTTAGAAACAGGTACCAAAATCCCAAACCCACTGGGGGTACAACCCACCTTTCAATCAGTCATATAATTAATTTAGAGTACTCATTAAGAAATGGATGCAGCCAGATTTACATTCCAATCAATGTCAATATTCGTTAAGAGAGAGTAAACAGACTCCCCCGCTGGAAGTTTGTATGGAGTCGGCAATTTATGTAATTGTATGGTTACGAGGTTATTACTTTACGTTATTATGGGTTTGTGTTATTGAGATTTTGTTTTCATGTGCTTTAGGTATAAAGGGTGTAAACAGACTCTTAACGAAGCCGAAAGGCACTTGTTCACCCCGTCATCGTCATTGCGATCATTTTTTTGTTCTAGACTATACCTGAAACGATTGATTCTAGTTACGGAGATTTGGGGGTACACCTTCACGACCCCCGTACTATTCAGTCTATCCATCAGCGCAATGTTTTGAATGCGTTACATTGAATCATAACGTAAAACGTGATTTTCAACCCAAAAAAGAAATGTCATTTCCCAGCAATAATTTTTGCGTAAAGTTACTTAAGTTTGATGTACATAATGCTTGGTTAACGGCTTCGTGAAGAGTCTGTTTACACCCTGTATGACTATTTTCCTTCAAACCCTGAAAAAACAAATAGAAGCCCCGCACAGTGAAGCTACGTCGACTCTTTAAAAATACTAGTATTTAAAATGACCTTGAACTGGAGGTGATTTTATATACTAAACAAGATCAAAACTACCTGAAAAATAATTTGATAAAAACTAGTTTAGATTTTTCTTATAAAACGATATTTAGGTTAAATGTGATTTTGTGACGTACTAAATTAGTAAAGAGAAGCATTTAGCCAAATGAATGTTTGTATAGTGAGTGTTTACAAAATAAAACATTTGCGGAATAAGTTGTTTGTGAAATAAATATTATATGAAACGTTGGTTGTAAACTGATTTGTAAAAGGAGATTTGGTGAAACATTAGCGAACCTTGATCCCTCTACGTTTTGATTAATTTATTGAATCATGTTAGAATATATTACAAAAATGTAGGTTCATTTTCTTACAATGGTACTATGATTGAAAAAAATGCAAAGTAAAATATATTTTTTATACAAAGTAGACAGGATGAATAGGACGCGACGTACACCGAAGTGGCAAGAAATATGCATAAATAAAAAACATATTCGCGAAATCATTACGCTACGGCGTAGCAAAGTAAGATGTCTACGCCGTAGCCACGTGTAGCCGGTGTGCTACGAAAGCGCTACACGCGCGTCTGAGCTGAGTTAGTCGGAAGGTTAAGTTTAGGGAAATAAGTTTTTCAGGGTCGCGACTGTATCGACTATTAGTGGATTTATTATTCAAGAATTAAGAAGTCATACATTCATTAATTGTTTTGAAGAAGTTCATTATTTAAATAAAGCGCGCATAGAACAGATTGGTATGATCGTGCATTTAATTTACGTAATAAATGCCAATAATATATTTACAAATAACCACATTAGGTATTTTGTTTATACAAAATAAAAAGACCTTATTCAGATATTTCGTAAATAGTTCTAAGAACTTTCAAATAATTTGATTTAAACTTACCGCAATGAAGATACCACACAGATGGCGATAACTCGATACAGTCAGTTCATACAAAGTTTTTATAACTTTAAAAACTACAGTAAAATCGTATACAAAGATCCTACTCTAACACTTACTACCACGACCTAACATGCAACTACGACAACTTCACAACCAGTGAGTAGCTTCTTAACTATTAGAACTAGCCTAAACACTTCCTAATTACTTTAAAAAATACTTTTTTAAAACACCTATTCAATAAAAACTATTTAGAAAAATCGAGAAGTTCTATTTACGAAAATTCGAGTTTATATTCGAACATTTAGTCGACGGGAGCACTCAGCCGGGTATTACTGGCGAGTTATATATTGTTTAAAAACTTTTTGGAACTTGTTGAAACTTTTTTTTAAATTAGGGATGTGGAGCGCGTGCTACGGCGGGCGCCGACGGTGTAGCACTGAGCTCGGCGGCTATCAGACAGAGTAACGACTGATATCGTAGGTCTAGGATAGGTGTAGGCACAGGAGCCCTAACTACTGATGCCTAGTGCTCGCGACACGAGTTCAGCACGAGTTTTGCACGAGTTGGGACGTGGTAGCGATGGTACACAGACTGATTCTACGTTTTAGTTGTAGTACTGTTTGCATTTAGTTCCACTGTTTTGATGGTATAGTGTTTCTGATTGTGTTGTCAAATATTTTGAATGCAAATTGTTTTTCGGTTACTTGTTAATTGTTATTCTCGGGTTGTCGATTTATGTTACATTGGTAAAGTAACTTAGAAAATAGGCACGATAATAAATAAACAGTATAATAGTAATAGTTAGATATTCAATATACGTGTTTAAAATTCTGGATATTAATCCACAGTTTTTGTTAAAAACCTTTCGCCACATACAGCTTTATAATAAGGTGCAAAAGTATTTCGTGTTTTTTTTATTCTTATGTTTTATTGGAGTCTTTTATCCCTAAAGGCAAGTCAGCCTCAAAGGGTAAAATGTAGGTCAACCTACCCAGGTTTAAGCGTGCCTAAAACATTGCAATAAAGAAAACAAACCGTAACTTCATTCACTGAAAAAAAAAGTTTTTTTTGGAGCCAAACGTAACAAAACTCAATAACCGATTCCAATACAACTTCAAACGTTGGAAACCTAAACCAATTGAATCGCAGAGGTGATCGACGACCACGTTCCACGTAATCGGCTCTCATTCGAACGCACCGAATATAGGCCTTCGAATTCCGAACTAGTTGAAATCAAACTCCGACCATTATTGCCTTCTGCGTCAACGCCCAAAGAAATTTACGAAATCACGTACAATGGCTGGTCAAAGGCGTGATTGCGCTCAGATAGGAACCATCGAATGTAACGCAGCGCCATCTATGAGCGGAAATAGGAACCGCTTAGTCGCGCCTTGATTGAAGCATCGTATTCCGACTGCAGCCGAATTGCAGTTTTAGTGTTTGATTATTTTTGTACTACACTCGTTGGATGTGTTCTGTAGTTTTATGCGTTTCGTTGATTTTGGTGGTATTTCTTTTCGAAAGTTTGTCCACGCAATTGGTTCGCTGGTTATTTAAACAATATATATAGAACAGTAAAGAAAGCACGTTAAGCCGTTGGTCCCGGCTGTCATTTGTAGATCTTTGACAGTTGCAACAGGTAGTCATTTGCCCAAAAAGTCTGATAGCCAGTCTTACCAAGAGGTATCGTGTTACCCAGTACTAACTGGGTTGTGGATATCAGATAAGCAGTCGCTCCATGTAAAATACTGGTATTTGGCTGCATCCGGTTAGACTGGAAGCCGACCCCAACATAGTTGAGAAAAGGCTAGGCAGATGATGATGATATATAGAACAATAAGAATCACTAGATCACGTCTCGGAAAATTTGCACAGTGAGGTAGGTTCTAAGCTATGGTAGGTACGCAAAAATATCCATTAAGATTCTTTAATATACTTTAATCGAAAAACCAGTAAGTATAATAACAAACACAATAACAATAAAGTATCAGTAGCAAGTAGAGTCAGTAACAATTAAGTATAATAGTTAGGAATGTTTTATGAATTCCGTAAACCCTGGCAATAAAAATGTGTACCCGATATAATCGATTACCTGTACTCAATTTTCTTCTGTCCAGTCGCGGTCTCAGGGGTCGTGACCCCACCTCCCCCCCCCAAAATCCAAAAATCATACACGCCAAATTGATAGGTACTCCTTCTCCGTCCCAACCAAATTCCTGGCTTAGGCCCTGTGTTACCCCCCCAAAGCCTTAGGCTGGGAACGCGCCTGCTTCTGTCAACACCCTGCAAGGATCTACTGTGCCACAAATTATTTTTTAAATGAGCTTCTTGTCTTACGTAACGTAGCAGCTAGTTTATTTAAAATCATACTCAATTCTAATTGCCAAAACATCCTCGACGCATTTTCCGGCCGTCCATAGATCCGACTTGCAACTACATGACGATTGTGCGCCAAACATTTACATTACAAATTGTATGTCCGAGGGGCAGTCCCCAGCGATTTTTATAACGCAAACAGTTCACTATGTACGCGACGTTTATTTACTTAAAACATATAGACGAAAACAGCAGTGACGGCTTCCTTGAGAGTTGTCAAACCATGTGAGTATAGGGGTATTATTAACGATTTAAATATGTTTTCTCTTTTAATAAAATAAAAACATGTTATTATCATACATAAGTTTATCAGTATTTTGAAACTTTACTTCTTTCAGTGATCATTAGAGACTTTGTCACTTTCGGAAAAGACTGTAACCACCGATAGATGGCGCGGAAATAACACTACAAAGCCAACTAAATGCAACGGAACTGTATGAGAATTTGGATTGAAAGGTAAGCCATTGCAAATCGCAAAGGTTTTGATTTCATGGTGACTTTAATTTTTATTTCGTAGACACTGGGTAGTTTTAATAGTCTACCACACAACGAAATAAACTATATTTAAGAAAAGTGAATGGGATATTCATACCTATGAAGATTTTCGGTCTATTGAGCTTTCATTTAAACTAATAAATCTACTCTGCTATTTGTTTTATGAATAAAGGGTGTAAAAAAACTCTTAACGAAGCCGAAAGGCACTTGTTATCCCCGCCATTGCTATCATTTTTTGTTCTAGACCATACCTGGGAACCTTCTAGTTAAGGAGATATTGAGGGTCAAAGTTCCAACTTTTTCACAAGGTTTTTTTTAAATAGGTACATGTTTTTTTATGTATTTTTTTTTTTACTTAAGACACCTTCACGGTCCCCGCACTATTCAATCCATCCATCAGCACAATGTTTTGAATGCGTTACATTGAGTCCTACCGGAAAACGTGACTTTTCACCTCAAAAAAAAAGTCGTTTCTCAGCAATAATTTCTGCGTTAAGTTACTTAGTTTGATGTACAGAATGCTTAGTTAAAGGCTTCGTGAAGAGTCGGTTTACACCCTTAAATATACAATTTTAACCATGTCCAGAGTGATATGGCAAGAAAGGAGGTGTCTGATGAGATGACGTGTAATAGAGAAGTATGGAAGAAGAAGATATGCTGCGACGACCCCAAATGAATTGGGATAAGGGCAAGAGAATGATGATGATGATGATGAGGGCCAGGCCAGGCCAGGCAAAGTGTTATTGGTTTTTTCCAATAGATTTTTTTCAGTAGCAATCCCTGAGCCCCTTTTACATGTGACTCTAACATAATTGGTGAACTCTGGGAATATTTTAGGTAAACTATAGGTAACCCTTAGCGGATAACTGTTATAGTGTTATATTTTTTCCCATCAGATGTAGTAATAAAATAAAACTATAGTTTTAGCAACGCAATCCCCACTGTATACACGCTAAGATCCAGTAGTCAGGCTATGTAGCGTAATGTAGCGGTATCGCGGGGCTTGCCGCTTGTTACTCAAGATGTCTAGGGAGACGCTTTGTAGCAGTGGTTCCCAAACTTTGGTCTGTGGTCCGATAGGACACAGGAAAGGTTAATAATTTTAAACTTGAACAAAAAAGGTAAGTGGTGTCATTAGATTTACCATCAGGAATTTCTCAATAGCTGCTACGGAATCTAGATTTGTGCCTGGTTGATAGCAATAGGTTTGCCTCCTACATATTACATGGGACTTAAACACATCTGGGGAAATGTACGTGTAGGTACTATTAAGTACACCTCTGCCTACGCATTCGGCTATTACAAGCGTGGTGTTATATTATATTATGTAAAATATTCAAGTTCAAAAATCACAACGAGATAAACGAAATTCAAATTTTCTATTAAAATGTAAATTTTTCAATTGCTATAGTATCTACTGATATAAAGAATGTTGCTTTTGAATTAAGTTTTGATTATAGTTAAACCTTTTTCCTTCTGTCTGTTTCTGTTACTGATCATAAATTAATATGCGTGTGTTGTGCTTGTGCAGATTAAACAGATTTTGTTTTTAATCTTTCTCAAAGCGGTCCCTAAACAAAAAGTTTGGGAGCCACTGATTGTAAAGTGACTCGGCCTGTACTCTCTGCGCACACTAGATTCATGTTGGTCTTATGATCGCGTGGAGTCGCATAATTTTACACGGTTAGATGGTAGAAAATAACGTGCGTAGTTTGGGTTCTAAAAATTAGGTGCTAGTTGGGGGTTGTGTGACTGTTTCAAATGTCCGTATGGGATATAATTGCATGTCCCTTACGCCATTTTTCTACTGTTGATATGTTTCCGTTACTTATTTAATTTGAAGTGATTTAAAGTTTTTGTTTCAGAATTAACAAATGACTTAATAGCTCCTACTGTATGCGTATACGCACCGGTACCTTATTATGCTATCGTGATTTTTCTTAATGATTTTTGATTAATTACATTATTAATTTATTTACTTTTATTCAGTCGTAATTGTGCCTGGTAAGTGATGGTGATGACTGCCTGCGTCTTCCATATTTCCTCTACTGACTATTAACCAAACGAAAAATTCCTTAGAACTACCCCCAAATACGATTAAAAAAAAAATATTCCCATCCTATCCACAAATACCTGAACATCAAGAAACATCCACTTGTCTACAAACTAACAAGTCCAAAAACAATTTACATGGCGCCCGCGCTGCACGCCCCCCCTCACCTTCCTCCCCCCTCCCTCCCCTCTTGCCTCCAAACGGCCGCGCGGCCGGCTCGATTTCCATAACTAATTAAATTGTGGGACAAAGTTGGCTCGCAGGTGTGCTGCGGTGTGCTACTTCAAGTCCTCACGACCTGTTTATTTGAGTACACAATGCTGGGATGTGTTTTAGCTGCTGAATTTCAGGTAGTTCCTAAAAGAAAACTTCTTACAGCCGCAGTGGTGGCTATCAGTAAGTACTCTTCAGATATTAGGAACCTACCAATGCATATCAATTGAAAACAGACCTAAAACTATTCGTGCAAAAGTTTAATTTGCAATAACTTCACACAGGATTTTCGTAAACAGCTAGCGTTGACATCATTCTTCAAAGTGTCGGTATATGCAGTAACATAGCGTGATGCCTGTCCAAATTATCAAATTTTCGTCAAATGGGTATTTTATATTCTGGTCACAAAATATATAATTATAATTTATGTGGGTATGGTAATAGAACAATATGCAAAGTCATAGATTTCGTATAGGTGACTTTTCAGCGTTCTAAAAAAGAGAACCAGCTCTATCATTCGAAGGGGGGGGGGGGGGAGTTTCAATATTTTTAAGAGCAGTGGTGATATAAAATACAATTGCTTGCTTTGCGCTATAGGTGACTTGATCACCTGGATATGAACAAACAATAATCCCGACTACTCCAACTCAAACAATGATCACCAAACTAAATGCTTCAATAGTTCAGTAAGCATGTGGAGCCATTACTTTTTATTTGGCCTATCGCATCGAATCCGTGCCGGCATTGCATCCGATACCGGCGCTCATTACCGGAACGATTCAATTTCAACCGGATAACTGGAGGCGTTACCGTAATGATAATGAGTTTAATGGACCGTTTTAAACGTAAAATCAATTTAATTACAAGGTAGGCTTGAAATTTACCCATTTGTATGTGTAGTGGTGAAGAAACGCCCTTTTAAGGGTTAAAGTTTTGGCTGTTACGTCATGTTATGCTTCCGTAGAGGTGGCAAGCAATTAATCGTATAATGTAAATTTAATTTACAGCTGCAAACGACACGGTACTGTCTTACGTCAAAAAAATTCTAGCCGTGACCTAGGAGTGAAATATTTTATTCAGACAGAGGGCCTGCTTTCCAGGAAGAGTCCAGCTTACTCCCTGAACACTTCACTAGCGATGCGATTATTGGATACTAGAAAGTGAATAAAAGGATGATATCAGTCTCGTCCGTTTTTCCAATGACAAGGAATTATTTATAGATAGATAAATACATACATTTATTCAGGGAACACAAAAGACAAAGCCCAACACACAGAAGCACAATTAAATTTAAATTATACAATAAATTACATCAATATAAAAACAAGGTGACAATGTACAAAAAGAAAAACATATTTACGAAAGAAGTATAGTAACACCATGACATAATTTAAATAAAGTAACAAGTATACAAGGTGCGGTGTGCGGTTTATTCCCGGTCGTCCCCACCTCGTCGTCCCCACTGGGTACGAATGGGAAAAAAAGTTTCGTTCCTCCCCAGTGGTGACGATTGGAACTTTTTATTTCCCACTCGTTCCGCTATAGACCGAGAGTCAATTGAGAGAATTATTATAAATTCGTTGATTACCTGTGCTTCAGTCTTTTTATATTATGTTTAATCAAAAAAGATGTCCCCACTGGGTACGAATGGGAAAAAAAGTTTCGTTCCTCCCCAGTGGTGACGATTGGAACTTTTTATTTCCCACTCGTTCCGCTATAGACCGAGAGTCAAAATGCAGTAATAGGGATTTCAATAAACGATTTCACGGATTGTTAAAATGTTTTAATTACGACTTTCTGACCAAGGGTGAACAACTTTTTTGATTAAACATAATATAAAAAGACTGAAGCACAGGTAATCAATGAATTTATAATAATTTTCTCAATTGACTCTCGGTCTATAGCGCGTAGCGGAACGAGTGGGAAATAAAAAATTCCAATCGTCACCACTGGGGAGGAACGAAACTTTTTTTCCCATTCGTACCCAGTGGGGACGACGAGGTGGGGACGACCGGGAATAAACCTGGTGTGCGTCTAAAGGTTGCACCAAACGGTAGTCCAACTAGGTAGGCATGCTCCTGACGCTGATATTCTGCTGGATCCCTGTAGTGACATACGGTCGACATTATAGAATATCATTTTGCTTGGAATTTCCATATCGTAATCTTCAACTCATTTCAAATTCCCGCAGGAGCTTCACTGTCGCCAAAATCACAGCTTCGCTAACTGCAGTGATTCTAGTCGCATAAGTATTTTTTTATTAATATTTATACGACATACAGATTCCTACACGCCATGATGGTGAAATTCAGACATTTGTTAAGAGGGTTCCCTTATTAATGGTTAGTTCACGACCATTAAAATTCAGATAAAACAGAGGGGAGGATAATGTGTAAGCGATATTTAGTAATATATCATTTTACAGGCGTAGCGGAAAAACAGATTTTGAGTCATCTTTTGGGAATATTTTGAATATTAATAATCTGATAGGAAAATATTCATATTAGCATCGGAAATAAATCGAATGTCACTTGCCATATAAATATATAGGGGTAGTATTTAAACGAGCAAAAAAATATTCAAATTAAAAGTGTATAGTTGTATACTGAATATGAGCGATCGATATACGATATACAGTGATGGCGATATACAGTGGGCGAATACAAATGTTTAAATCGGCGACTTTATAATACAAATTGGGTAGTATTTAAACGAGCGAAAATAAATTCAAATAAAAGGTGTATACTGAATAATACTGAATACAAAGCGACTGAAATACTAAGAGGGCGACATACAGTGGTTGAATACAAATATTTAAAACGGCGAATGCATAATACAAATTGGGTAGTATTTAAATTCAAATAAAAGGTGTATACTGAATAATACTGAATATGAGCGACTAAAATACTAAATGGGCGACATACAGTGGGCGAATACACTGAATACGAATTAAAACGGTGACTTCATAATATAAATTGGGTAGTATTTAAACTAGCGAAAATAAATTTTAACTAAAATTGTCAAAAATACTGAATATGGGCGACTAAAATACTAAATGGGTGACAAACAGTGGGCGAATACAAATGTTTAAAACGGCGGTTTAAAGTCACCTAACGCAGCGATCGTCAGGTAAAAAAAATTAGGTTGCAAAAAAAATTGTAAAAAAGTTGGAACTTTGACCCCCAATATCTCCGTAACTAGAAGGTTCCCAGGTACGGTCTCCACAAAAAAAATATCGCAATGACGGGAAGAACAAGCCTTTCGGCTTCGTTAAGAGTCTTTTTACATGCTTTAAAGTATCCCATTTTATAAATATCAAACTTCTACAATAATCCAACCTGCTTCACCTAGAAAACTCACTGACTTTTTACCATGAACCTAACATAACATAACATCACGCCTGTAATTCCCGTAGGGTTAGCCAGAGGTGTACACCCACATTTCGCCAGTTATGTTTAAGTCTCATGTAATAGGGGACGAGCCTATTGACATCAACCGGGCACAAATCCAGACTCCGTGGCTGCTTCTGAGAAATTCCTTATAGAAAAACCCAATAGCACTTTACCCGACCTAGGAATCGAACCCAGGACCATGAACCTACTTTTTATAAAGACTCTTTTCTATTTATAAACGTAAAAATCTATACAGTGGAAAGAGAAGCCATTGGGCTAATGAAACACCAGGAGCGCTGTTAATGAGGCATAGAGAGCGCTTTCCATATGTTATGCAGGTTATAGTGTAAGCAGAACTTAACGGCGAGGGTCGGTAATACGTACACTGTGGTTCAGGTTTGTTACACGGAAATTATTTAAGTAGGTATATGTACTGGTTGTAGTAGTTAACTCCGTACACTGATTTGTCGTGAAGGTTTGTAAGTTTAGTTAGTAAGAGAGACACGTTCCACTAAGATGCACTGAATAGATAAGTTTATTTAAGTTAAGAGTAAATTACAGTACTAGAGTGGAAGGCGATTATTTCTCTCAGTTGTTGATAGCTACCCAGTTATAAGTTCGCTATATTTAAATTCATTAATCATGTTGTTTTATTACGCTAAATTATGACGCGCATCGTTGGCCTAAAGTAGGTTGCCGAGTAAGCAGTAAAATGTACGGCGATGAGACCGTACATGCACAAAGTTCTGCTGTGTTTATATGCACAAAGTTGAATCGGTTGTTATGGCGATTATTCCATGATTATAAACAGCAATGGACGTCTGTTTGATTGTATTATTGCTAAGATTAAACCACTTTAATGTTTTTTTTTATTTAATTTAAACTTCATATATAAGAGTGGTACATAGGCGGACTTAATACCACAAGGCATTCTCTACCAGTCAACCTTTGGGTCAAATAGGACAGCATTGTGGTAGAGTATAAAAACAACAAATAAGGAAATTACCATTTTGGTTAACTTGTAGTGATACACGTAAACGGGTACATACTAATACATATATATAAAGATATAATAAACTAATATTTATTATAATACATACAAATAGTCTGAAATACGAGAAACCTTATAATAAATAACTATGACTCTAGTGGTGACTAGATAGTAAGCAATTTAGTCTGACTTTAAATAGAACTAATACTCACTATACTATTTTAGAGAAAAAAACGAAGATTGTGCAGGTAATTGAGGGACATAATCCAATAGACGTGTTTTTGCTTTTATTGTTCCATGAATAAATATTGTTCTTTAAAACTAGTTGTTGTTTTTTCATAGCCTGTTCTGTTCTACTCCTGGGCAAAGGCCTCCCTCCACTCCGCCATTTGGTGGATTCATAAAATAATATTTAAGAGCGCTAATGACTGAGGTTGTGAAATCGTAAATACATAAGTCGAAAAAGTTGAGAGAGGAATTTTCGGAAAATTGTGTAAATAAGACCAATTTTATTATATAAAGGGTGTAAACAGACTCTTAACGAAGCCGAAAGGCACTTATTCTCCCCGTCATTGCGATCATTTTTTTGTTCTAGACCATACCTGGGAATCTTCTAGTTACGGAGATATTGGGGGTCAAAGTTCCAACTTTTTCACAACTTTTTTTTTTTAAATACATGTTTTTAATGTAAGATTTTTAATTTAAACACCTCCAAGACCCCCGTACTATTCAATCCATCCATCAGAACAGTGTTTTGAGTGCGTTGCATTGAGTCCTACTGAAAAACGTGATTTTTCAGCCCAAAAAAAAAGTCGTTTCCCAGCACAAATTTTTGCGTAAAGTTACTTAGTTTGATGTACATAATGCTTGGTTGACGGCTTCGAGAAGAGTCTGTTTACACCCTGTATAGAGGTACTTATATAGATATTTCCAATTATCTTTTTTTTAAGACATTTCGAAAATTAATCTCTCAACTTTTTAGACCTATGTATCCTGCTTATGCGTATGAAGTTTCATTAAAATCGGTTCAATCATTTGGAAAAAAAAACGATTTGAAAGTTTGCATAAAATGCCGCCAGTCGTTACCACTCTTAATGACATCCGAATTCTGCCTTGTTATTGTCTATAGTGGCAGTACTAAAAGATTTTTAGTACTGCCACTATAGAAACTTATATTAACACCTCAATAGTCAACCTAGTATCGTTAACAAACTAACACTATCCAGTATTTTAACAATATCTATGAACAAACGTAGCAAAGCCTCGTAGCACAGAGAGTACCTCGCTACGTACTGGCGTAGCGGCGTAGCACATTCGTAGCCCTTCAATTTGTTATGTAAATGCATCTTTTGTCCGTCCATCCGTCCGGAGCGGGCACCACTCTATAAATTTGTTCGAATACCGCTGGGCGTGGGGATTTCGAGCAATTTTGTACAATTGCTGTTCTCTGCTGGACAACTGAGCAGTTGTCAAGGTTACGGCGGCAAGGCGGAAAGCTTTGATCTTAGTGGTCGGCTATTGTTGGAGAATAAGATAGGACGTTGTCTAAGTAATAGTGGCCGGTAGTTTCTGTATTGTTAATAGGAATACTTCTGACATATTTAGAGATACCCAAGAATTATTATTTAGGAATTTCACAATATTCATCTACATCAACAATGTTAATGCCTTTATTATTAACTAATTGTCAGCTAGATATTCAGCCTTTCGATAAAGTCGGTACCTCAATTCACATCCGTTATAATATTACAAATTTTTGACGGCACGATTGGCGCAGTGGCTAGTGGCTGAGCGATTGACTGCTGCGCTGCGTGTCGCGGGTTCGATTCCCGCACGGAACAAATATTTGTATGGCCTACAGGTAGTTGTTCCGGGTCTGACTGTTTGTGTATGTGAGTTTAAATGTTTGTAAACACACCCACGATACAGGAGAAATTCCTAGTATTTTCATCCATATTTTTTTTTCGTATGTTAACTTTTCCTACCTTAATGGCTGAACGAATATGGATGAAAATTGACACGCGGATGGACGAAACACCTAACACCTAGATCAAGGACTAAAGTTACTTATAACCTCCATTGTACAGTCATCCAGCACATCAAGTTACCATGAACTGTCAAATTACTCCAAATGATTTTAAACCATAAAATATTGATGAATAAGATCAAAATCGAATGAGAAAATTTAACAGTTAGTGGTAACTTGATGCGCTGCTGATTGTTGGTGGTGGTACGTTCCGATATTTTCCGAACTCTACTCGGGCGAAGTCGCAGGCAAAACCTAGTTTAACCAAACATTTAACCTACAAAATTAGCTGCAAATATGGCCAATAATTCCCAGCACAATATAACGTGCGTATAGCGATGATAATACCGTAATGGTGTAACAGAGCCCAGGAGAGCAATTGCCTTATCTACCGGTGTTCGGGAATCAACGCAGCTAACTAATAACGCATAGTTCCAGCTGATATATTTGCGGTAGATAATTCTGGTACTGATTTGTTATAATGTTGATTATTACATAACAATGCAATCCTCGAAGGGTTCGGCAGAGGTGCACCTAATAGTAATAGTACCCACATTTCTCCAGTTATATTTTAGTCCCATTTAATAGGGGGCGAGTCTATTGCCATCAGCCGGGCGCAATTCCAGACTCCGAATGAATTTTGATTATTATTAGATATTCATTTATAGGAAAGTTATGTTAAAATGTTTACAACTGTCTCTCTCGCTGTATAGTAATGTAATCGGCAATTTGAAACTAAATTAAATTAAAATTATTCACTTAAATCAACTAAGGCAGCTTCATTACGCCTATCATCAATAAAAAACCCTTGCAATTAGTTAAATTTGTTCACAATCTCATCATCATCATAATCATTCTCCAGCCCTGATCTCAATTTATTTGGGGTCGGCGCAGCATGTCTTCTTCTTCCATACTTCTCTATTACTCGACATCACATCAGACACCTCCTTTCTTGCCATATCATCCTTCACACAGTCCATTCAAAGAAATTTAGTGCTAGAGCCACTTTCAGTTACCTGTAATAATTATAGAAGATCAAAATTCGACACTCTTTTACCAAAATGTTTTATGCATCACCAGACATTCAATCAGCTTAAGCTGTGACACTTAACTAAAAAAAAACCAAACAAAATTAAAACACCAAAAATATCAATCAAAACTCGACCCTATAAATCAATCAATCAATATTCACTTATAACAAACTCATTGAATACGTTAATAGGTAACCAATCATCAAATCATCGGCGCCGTCATCGAATCATGGGCTATTGTGTGCACGGAGGGGGCGCCACTGAGCTTCTCAATATGTAAATTGCTCTGCCACCGAAAGCCTAACTGGCTATTGTAGGAACGACCTGGATCGGTATAAACGGCTTTAGGTAGCATCTGAGAGTATGTGCCGGCTGTGTAGGTATTTCGAGCTGTTTTATGTACAAATTCGGTAGTCAAAATATTGTTTTTTAAGACTTCAATTACAGCATGATAAATACGTATAGTGGGTACCATCATTGAGATTATAACCAAAAGAATAGATGTAAAAGTTATAAATAAAAGTGCCGAAACTAATAGTCTTTAAACAGTATTGTATAATTCATAGTATAGTTCAGAATAACGAGGAATATACATACAGCGTAGCATATAATGACTTTGATTTATAAAACAGTATTTCTTTCTTTCTTTATCGTGTGGTTAGTACATACCTAACCTGGTGTCAGAGTTTTCATGCCGCCCATGGGCCTCTGACTTGGCTTTACATGCCGTCAAAGCATGTCTTTCAGGTATGCCGGTTTTCTCACGATGTTTTCCTTCACCGAAGTAATTGATAATTTTACAAAACGCGCATGAATCCGAAAAATCAGAGGTGCGTGCCTTGGGTTCGAACTCGAGACCTAAAACAGTTAAAGCTATAGAATCAGGACTTTTATTGTTCGTCAATTTTTTTGATTGTGTTTTATCAACATTTGCTTTTCATATTGGAAGCTAAACCGTTAAATGAGATAATGCAGTGCGTTGAGTATTTATAGTAATTTATTCCCACAAAACGCCACGGAAGTGACAAACATCGAAGGAGTTGAGTGCGCATCTTCGACAGAGACACCATGGCTTGTGTGCGTGGAAGTGCGCTAGCTTTGTGCCACTAGCAAGTCTTCGTACCGCAGGTATAGATGCAAGGGCAGCAGCATCTAGTATTGAGGATGGATAACTGTTCTGATAGGCAAACAATGAGGTAGAATTTTCCGCTCCAACCTATTCCTTTCGTCAATTTTAATTTAAAGATATTGACATCCATCCACGCACTGGGCCCACGTGAAGGATATCAGCCCACTCCCACACACAGAGAGCAGGCGTGAGTCCCAACCATGGGCACATATCAGCCCTATTATGTGCACCTGGAATATAGGTGATCCCAACAAAAAACTAACACTTTTAACAAGATATTTCCTCAAATAAGTCCATGTAACGCAACCAGCTGGACGCGTGTGTGTACCGGATATTGGCATTGCCGCTATTTCCGGTCCACGCGAGGTATCAACAGAATAAATACTGCACGGAATTAGGGCACCGCCGCGCCGAAATATGTTCATGTGCGTTTTTTTATGTGCTGTGAATACCTTAATATATTTTCAATTATAAAAATAAAATAGGAACAGTTTTGTTACTGAGTCAAAACTATGGACAATTACAGCAGTACCCTTTGATATTTGTTTCTTGAAAATTGCTAATTTTCATGTTTTTTTTTATCTTTTATTATACAAAACACATGGTTACAAATTTTACAAAACATAAACATACCAGACACGGCATATGTTTCCTCATCAGTTCTATGTTACGATGTTTGTCTGCGGAATGTATTTTTAAGATGATATTTTGCATAAGTTATAATTATTTACATGACTAGCAAAAATGTTTTCTTACAGTTCTGACTGACATAACATTTTAATAGTTTATACAACATCAACTTAGAGACAGATAAAAGATGTGCAAATAATTATGAATCAGTTGTATTCAGAAATAAAACACAAAGTCGTCTGCATTAAAAACCATTGGCCACTGCACTAATAAACTCCCATCCAATTACTAAACCAGTTTTCCATCTTACAATAAGAACCTCAGACTTAAAAAAGCATTCAGATGTCAAAACAAATAAAGGCGCAGATAATAAAAATAATACCCAAAGCGACACTCAAAATTAAAACGTAGAAAACTCTTGAAGAAAATCTCAGCAAGTTTTAAAAGCATTTCCCGGTTTATTTGCGCATAATGATTAACATTCATCATGTAAATTGTGATAACTTGTTAAATCGAAATGTAAGACCGAATCGAGAATTCCCAAGAAGAAAAAAAAAACTTATTTCTTGAATATTTTCCGTTTTATACTTCATAAACTTCGCGATTAAGATTTCCACTCTGGTTTAGGAAAATTTACTTTTCCATTTATCTTTTCAATTTCTTTTTTACATATTAAACAGGATACTTTTGCTTAATAAGTATTAATATTTATAAGACTGCCGCGAATTTGTGAATTTTGTTTAAGTGTTTAATTACAAAGACGGGAAGATTAAAATGATAAATTATGTGTCTTGTAGACAGGGGAACTGACCAATAAGTCTGTAAATAAATGTACTTTAAATAGAGGATTTAAATGCTGTTAAAATATTTAATTTAAAAAAAAACTTTGTCTATTCATAATCCAGGGTTATTTTATGCTTATACCTACTAAACAAACTGTTTGCGCTGTAAAATTGCGTAAACCTTTAATTTCCAATTATCGGTCGTTCATTAATCGATTCATCATTAAAACAAACAAAATTACCTCTATAACTCGAAAGAACGCACTCATGCCTACATAATTACTGTTTTATTAACCAAACCGCTGAATTAACTTAACTAATGGTGCCCATAACAATAATTCATTCAGTGTACCTCGGCATTATAATATCACAGAAACATAATTCGATTCACATTCCAAATGATTTTATTAAAAAGATTGGTGACCTCTTAAGATGAAAAATCTAACAATTGCATTGAATAATCTTTTCAATCTCGGATGAAAAAAAGATTTGATCTCATACCACGGGGTATTACGCATTCATTTGTGGAGCTCATGACAAAGTAGAAGGAGTATTATAGGGTTATTAATATTATGTACTTCTGTCTCGTTCATATCTTTGTATTCCTGGTAACTGATTGCTTTTATATTTCTGTGTAGACTCTGTAAAGAAAACATTTACTAAGTATTTCAACTTTAGCAGCAAGCAACGTATGTAATAACTTAATTAACCAGGAAATATCGCAAAACCCATAAGTTCATAAAAAAAAAAATATTAATATAAAAGCCACGACGAGCCTACTCGCAGCAGAGTAAGCAAAAATTGACACAAATGCAAAAAGCTGAGCCTGTAAATATCACAGCAGCACATAAATATTGTCATATACACAATGACGCATTTCCATCGACTCACAACATGCATGCAGCAACTGTAAATGAATGTATAACCAAACTATAGGTCTTTCTTTCACCCCAGCTCAGCGCGGATTAATTAATTCATTGAATGCCCTCAAAAAAAATCCCACACTAATGTTTCCCGTTTTACTGATGCACAGACACACAGACATCTTTTCATCCTCCCCGATTGCGGAAAATAAAATGTATCTCCTCCCCCGTCAGTTTTAGTAAAAGAACCATTTGTATATGAAACGACCATTACCATTAGTCGGCGTTTCACTTCGCCATTGATGGCCAGCCCCTCGGCCATTCAGTGTCCGATGCAGGCGCATTATGTTGAGTTCATTACATTGTGCTGTCCATGTAGGACTGTAGGTGTGTACGCGTAATGGGGAATCGACAGCGCAATAGTTTGTAAATACGGGAAATAACGTATTAATGTTTTTGTGAAAGGAATGGAGTCTTCTAACAATCTGGCAATGACAGACGAAAATGAGCAGGCTGAGTTTGTCAGTTAAATATAGTTATGGTGTAAGACGATTCTGTTGTCAATCCACTTGGCGCCTTAAGTCTAAGTAGTTCTATGAGGTGACGACCATTCACTTTCCTTTATAGTCTACCAACCAGCTTTTGTTTTCAACTGGATGTTGTTGAATAGTCTTGTCTCATCGGAATTCATTTACGCAACCAGTCAGCCACAGGTTGAAGCAAATAAAATACCGTTGGACCTTGAATCTACATTTTTTGGCAAAATATATTTTTTTAACAAAATGGATAAATTAAGTAGTTTGCCATATAGCGGCAAAACATTGAGATAGCCAGTCAGTTCGCACTATCGGTAACATAGATAGATGACTCTAGGACATTCGTCTTAGTTTTTGGTTGATATTTAAATCTAGGTGATTTACAAGGCCACTTGACTCACTGACGCCGACAATATGGCTTTTTTTAAAGAATGAAGTTGCTCGCTAAATCTAAATACTTTAAAAGTACCCCTCTGCGACTTCAAACAAACCAAATCACACATAACACATGTTTATTCTATGCACAAAATTCCAAACACGAGTGCAAATCTGAAATCCTCTTACTGGAATACTTCTCTCTCATTGATATACTGAAGCAATAGCCTCTGTGGACTTTGCATTATCACCGGCCATGTTCAAGACGATTTGAATTTCAATACACGCCAAACTGTCCCGGCGAGGCGCGTGGATCATGTAGCCAACATAATAACGCTGGGAGTTAAGCATCATAATATTAGCATTAAGGTTTTGCATAGCAATTTGAGAGATGATTGTGTTTCTTGTAGTTCAATGATAGTTAACTTTAAGAGGGTGTGAAGGATTTATTTAACTTTTATGAAGTACTCTGTGGCGGATTTCTTTAAAGAAGATATGTTTTTTAAGAACGCGTCTTATGCACAACGTTATAAGTTGTTGGAAAACAAAAGAGAATTTGTTTTACCAACAAATTGCCACCAGCTAATTGCCAAAATCACATCCACATCGCACAGCGGATAAGAGTTCCTAAGGACTCTCACGTCAGCTTACCGCGAATAAAAATAAATATCATATAAAAATATCTTCTTTTAAAACCTTAGACCGTGGCATCGCGGGCCGACGCGTATCGTCTCCGTATATAATACACAGTTGTCCGGTCGCCGATCTTAAACAATAAATCTATTGGCGTCCGAAAGGGGCTTAGCCGGTCCCCTTGGCTTCTCTTTGTAAATTCCCTGTTCGTATCTTTTCGCTCGAATGGCGACTTTATCTTCGGGACTGTATTGGCTCCGATGGAAAATGTATGGTGTGGAATTAAGACCGTCTCTTGTTTGGTGTGTATTTATTTTTTTGGGAAACTCTGGTTGTTGTTATGGTCAGTTATAAGCATTCATGAGGGCGTGGAATTTGACGTATGTTAGTAAGGAGCGGTGTAGTAAATTATTCCTTAGTCGGGAATCAGGCAATTTATGAATGAACTGAAAACATAAAGTACTAAAAACATTCCTCTCAGAATAGCAACTAGTCGTTCAACAACTGCATGGGCAACCAAGCAGCAGTTTGTATGCATCATGACGGAGACAGGCAGTGTCACGTCCAATACATCTCTGAGCAAAAAGCATAAGAGCTGTCTGCAACCAAACTACAATAAACGTTCAAAAAGCACACTATGATTCTGAAAAACGCGAACAAAAACAGAAAAGCCGAAAAAAAAATCCCTCACGATCGACCAATTGCGAATTTTAAAAGGGAATTGCTCCAATTTCGTTCTGCTATGGAAGAGTGCGCAAACTTATTAGCAAGCGACCGTTGGGTTATCGACGATCTTCTTTTACTTTTTTCAGGTGATCGGACGCTACGAGATTGATTGGACGATCTCGATTGGACGCTGGCCTCGTGACTCATTTTAGACGTCACCAACTGAATTCTGTGTTGTTTTTAACGATTGCCGATTGCGTTTTTAATGAATGAAGGATTTGTTATCATTTACGTGGAGGTGTGAATCTTTTAGAAAAGTTTACTTTCAAGCAATTCTTGTTTGTATGTTAGGTTGCACTACCTAACAATTGGTCTGCTATCATATACGTAAGTTGATACAGCGACTATCCAGCTGCCAAGGACTGCTCAAGTGGTGTTACGGCTAAATCTCGTCACTACCAAATAAGAGTACCTTGGCTATAGGTGACTAAAGTTAGTCTTATGAAAAAAAATGTTACGAAGAAACGAAAAGATCTTAAAGGGGAACTTACATAAACATGTGATTACTGTACTAAAAGTCCCTAAACAAAAATGCACAAAAATATGCACTGTTTTACTCCTAAATATTAACATTTACTCATTTATCCACTTATCTGACTTATTTATCCAGTTACACACAAGACATATATGTACTGTGTAAATGATAATAGGATTTATGCGACGTTCGTTAAGTAAAAATGTTAAGCCACAAACGTGCACACGTCTCCACCAACAACATTAGAATAATTGATTAACTAAACGCAAAGAGAAATAATCGCGATTCAGCGTTTTATCAGCTAAAGATTGTTGGACAACTGCGACTGAATTCGTTGGTTCTTTGGTGGTGTGATATTACTGCTAGTTGGAAAAAGACTTCCATACTAATATCATTCTGCTGCCCTTATTCTTGGGGTCGGTGCAGCGTCACCAACTTCTTTTATACTTTTCTATTAGTCATGCTGAAACGATATTTCCAAATTGTCTAGCAAGTCAAATCTACTCTAGTATCTTACATAAATACCCAGTATGAACTATGAATAATTTATTGAGATTATTCCGAACATATTTTAGCCCCATGACCAATACAAATTCTTATTTTCATGACTAATTTTGTCAAGTGAAAACACTTAAGATAAAATCTGAACCATGCAACCAGCCTAAATCTCTTCCGTGCCAGGAAAAATGATTTATAAAAGCTCGCTCCGCTATATACGTCCCTTTCTCTCTACCCCATATCGTATACATCCATCCTTGTCTATACTAGTCCAATTTCACAGGCGGCTGGTTGCTTCCGTAGGACCTCGGTAGTAATGCCTCTATTGATTAAGAAACGTGAATATTCATTCAATTATATGGTAGCACGGGTCCCAGATGAAACCTCGTGGGTTATGGTTTTAAAGGGTATTTACCTACTTTACTCCGAAGGGAAATATTTGAGCTATTCTATTGACATTGTCGGTCCTCACTTAGTGGTTTGTTTTTGTAAGTATAAGATGGGTAGCTGGAGCTCATTTAGTTAAAAGATGGTTTAATAAAAAGTTTTGTTGACTTCTTGATTGCAAGAAAATGCAGGCATCTGGGAAACTGGCTTGTACCCGCATTTACAGATCGCGGCTACGTGCCGTGAATGCGCAGTAACACATTTTCGGGTCTCAATCGGTCTCAATCCATAATTGTACCTGCGCGGACGACCGCCATTTTGGTGCCGCGATCTGTAAATAGGTTCACAATGGCACATACTAGTCTGTGGAAATTCCATCCATTTATTTTAGGATCAGAGATGTAGTGAAATTACATTACATTACAAGTATGTGAAACTTTTCAGCTTTTAATACCGTAATGCAGCGGCAGTGCCCTTGCAGCCGCAGGCCTATTATTGACAAGAAAGGCGCCATTCCATTGCTCACTGCTTGTAAAAACGCAGACAATCTGTACACAGAACCATCGCATCTGGCCTAAAAAAGCCAACCAATACTCGAACGACAAATACATCTTCATTATTCATTTCCCCAAACCGCGGTACGTAAGCAAACAAAAATATTCATCGAGGATGTGGAAAAAGATTTCTTTCGTCGCAATATGTAGGGAGGCGGCAGAAGCGGAGGTTTCCGCACAATCTATCGTCGGTATAATGGAGCTGTTAAAGACAATATGCTAGGAAACATATTGGATGCAGCCCGACGAATGTGTAAGCGAGCGAGCGGAGACGACCTGAGAGGAGCGAGGCACACTGGGGGGAAGGAATTGTAAAATGCTTGTTTTTGTTCAACTCTTTGACGAGTTCTCCTTCTTTGTCGATAGACTCAAATAATACCCGAACAGTATATTGCCACTTGCAAAGCTCTGTCATTGGCTTCATTTAAATCCTGGAAGGTGCAGGTGGCTGTGCAGGATGGGCAAGAAAAGTAAGCCTGTAAATCTGCACTCGGGATGATCGCTGAAACGCTGAAATAAACAATCTTAGTGGCCATATATTAGTATTGACTGATATTAACTATTGAACAATGATGACGTATATGTAATAATGACCATACCAGTCAGATTTATTACAATAACTATATTCGTCGCTTCAGGACTACGATAACACAAGTAAAAGTTTTTATTTACTCTTTAAAATACCGTTGAAACCAGTGTGCCTCAGAGTTTATCGGGCGATAAATCCATAGCTACATCTGGGCAGGCGCTCGGTTCAATTTTATTACTATTCTCTCTGCCGACGACTTATTCGATTCACCCGTCAAAGCGGCCCGTCCTACGGGAACCTCGGTTACATTATCTCTTCGCTTTAGATTCTCACCAGCTTATCTTCGCCTCACTCTTTGAGAACCAGATTCTGCATAGACTAACCTAGATTGATCGTCCAAATTCTTTTATGAAAAATCTTTATTTATTTTATTTTTATTTATTTTATTTTACAGAAGGCTTACAGACTAACAAGCAGAAAATGATATAACAAGTGTAGTATTTCCAAATCGCTAATTACAAGCCTCCACACGTAGATAAAAAGAAAATACATATAACGGGGAAAAAAAAAGTACAAATGACAATTCATTACATGCGAGAGAAGCTACTTAATCATCGAAAAAGTTGTGTGCCATTTGCCGTCGCAAGGACGCCACACTAGTGCAGAACAAGTCGATATCATGGACAACAGAAAGTTTATTGAAATTACGTGCACTCCTTATTGAAAAAACATTCGGTATAAATTACGTCAACTTGACGCTGTGCCATGCCGTTCGTAATAAATTCCTGTGACAGAAGTAAGTTGGACGTGGTCGAGCGATTCCTAACAAAACCGTGCTGTTCATCACCAAGAACAGTCTTAAAAGCCGCGTAGACATCAGTGTAAACAATACGTTCAAGAACTTTGGAAAATAGGCAGATTTTGGAAATCGGACGGTAGTTTTCTATATTTGCTTTATCGCCCTTTTTAAAGACGGGAGTGACGAAAGCAGACTTCCAAATCCTTGGAACTTTACCTTCAGACAGAGAACGTCTGAATAAGATAGTGATGGGTTCAGCCAGACTATCAGCACAAGTAACAATAAACAATGGAGGTATAAGATCCGGTCCACCTGATTTAGTTAGGTCCAAGGATTTGAGCAACTTCAATACACGAGATTGGTTTATGTCAACTGAGCTGATAGACATAGCAGTATTACTAAATCGCTCACTGGAAGTACATTCATCATCAGCTGTTGTTGTTTCAGGTTCTAAAAAGGTGGACTGGAAATAGCCAGCGAAGAGGTTGCTAATACCTTGCCCTGTGTTCACAGAGGTCTCACGGTAGAACATCTCACTAGGAAATGAGCCAGCCCTCCGCTTGCTTTTAACAAACGTCCAAAAAGCTTTCGGATTCTCTACAATAGAAGCCTCAATGTTAGTCATATAGTTATCATAACAAGCCTTTTCCAACTCAATAATTCTGGTACGCAATAATGAAAAAGAATGATAATCAGATGAATTATTGTATTTTTTATATTTTTTATGATATTTATGTTTTTCTCTAATAATTTTAACTAATGCTGGAGTGTACCAAGAAGGATAAGAGGATTGTTTTACCGATTTTAAAGGTATGTGTTTATCCCTCAGTTCATACAGTTTATTATAAAATTTAGTGACCGCATCTTCTAAGCTTGTTGACAGTAGAAACTGAGGCCAATTCATTAGATCAAGTTCAGATTTTATGGCGTCATAATTGCCCTTTGAGAAAATATAACGTTGCTTAGGTTTGTCGACAAGTGTATGAATTTCGACAAATTTTGTCTTGACAATAAAAGGCTTGTGATGAAGATCAAGAGGCAAAGCAAGAGGGTCCGTACATTCGGAGACAGTTACAGTGTCGTTACAAAATACAAGATCAAGTAGTCTAGAGTTAACATTCCGCTCACCATTATACTGTGACATATTGAATGTTTGCAACGTATCAAAGAAATGAGTGATATGCTGGGAGGAAATATTTTGTGGTATTAACTCCCCATTAGTAGCAATGTCCCCATTACACCACTCGACATCATTTCCGAAATTAAAATCACCCACCAGCAAAAACTTATCAAGTGGATGGGTCAAAATTAAGTTATTCAAACTATCAGTGAAATTGTGCAACTGAGTGCTATAAGAATTACCTAAATTCTCCTTGCATAAATAAAGCGCGCAAATATGCAAATTGTAACTTACTTGTGGTTTGGATTTTTTAAGGATTAATGATAGCCAAATGTCCTCCGCAGAACTACGCCAATCCAATCTCTCAACTATTGTAAGTTCACGTTTCACTGCTATCAGAACACCTCCACCACGCAGCTGACCGGTTCGGGAGTAGTCACGATCACGTCTCCAAACAAGGTAACGTCCGTCAAATAATTCACTGCTGTTAAAACTATCATCTAACCACGTTTCCGTAAATATAATTATATCAAAGGAACTAAGACACACTCCGCGATACACTATGTTCGTTTTCGTACGCAAACCACGGACGTTCTGGTAATAAATTTTAAGCGTAGACATAATTACCTTTTACTACAACTAAATAACGTATGAATAGATCAATATTTGTAAAATAAAATATTACTATTAAATTAAATATTACTGATAAAATCAAATTATAACTATTATAATGCTTAAGACGGGTAGTGGTCAAATAAAGTAATAGACACAGCAATACACAGTGTTTGCTAAAAATAACATTATAAAAACAGCTGTTGTAAAGGGAAACAATAAGCGACGACTTGTACAGAGATAACAGCACCTCGGAGTAAAACGTCATAATTGGGGACGGTGCACGAAGGAGAATGTACTCTATATTACGGTAAATAAGGTTTAAATTAGAATAACAGGAAGCGACATTGCAAAAATAATATTGAATTGACTTACTTGGGCACACAGTATAGTGACACAGGACTAATAGGAATACGCAACTAGCACACATAAGACTGAGATTCTCAAACAACCTTTTTTCGCACTCAGAAAACACAAACTTCAAACTTAATATTATGATATCGGATTTCACAAGTATTAACAGTGAGTAATTTAAATAATTTTTTGTAGATCTTTCTCCGATTTGATAACAAGTGATGGCGACGTATCGTTTTTTCTTAAGTGTATCTTCGCGTGTTTGACCCAAACATATTTAAAATCCATTTCTGCCGAGGTTTTTTTAGTTTTAGTAAGCAACATCTTGTTTCTTATCGTCAGGTGATCATTTATAAAGATTTTATTATTGCCAATTAATCCAATTTTAACTGGCGATAGGGGTGAGGTCTTCAGTTCGTGCCTAGCAGCTGCTATAAAATCTTCCTTTACGTAACGTTGGCAAAAGCGGACTATAATAGGTTTTATACGGTCTTTTTCACTAGTAGGCACTCGAGTGATGAAGTTAATTTGATTTTTCGAGATAGGGTAATTGACCTTAGCACCGATTTTGGCTATTATTTCAAATAAGTTTTCGTTGCCGGTTTGAGGCACTCCCTTAACTTCAATATTGTTCATACGCGACCATTGATCTTTATTGTTATTGTCTTCTTCTAATTTATCCAAACGGGCTTGCAGTTGTTCGACTTGGTCTTGGACCCTCTCAACTTTCACGATGCGCAGTTCCATATCATTCAGTTTACCAGTGACCTCTTTCATAACTTCGCTGTACTGATTTGCCATGGTTGTTTTGAACTCGGCAAATTCATTCCTCAATGCGACGATTTCTTCTTTCATATGCTCCAATGCGGCAAATTTCAAAGACAATGCACGAATTTCCTGCAGGACCATAGACTCAGGTTCCGGCACAGGTGTAGGTGACGACATTGGCGTAACGGGTTGAAATGCATTGCCGGCCATTAGATTAGTGGCACTTATCTTACATCTACTGCAACGCCACGTAAGCTTTCTGTCACCAAGCTTTCGATACCCGGTCTCCGTTATTCCTGCACAGTGGAAGTGTAGTTCCTGATTGCAGACTGTACAGTGAGCTCCATCAGTCAGCGGTTCCTCACAGGCGCCACACTTGAACGTATTCATGATTCTTAGGTCTTTTTATTGAAGATTTCGAGGTTTCACAAAGTCTTTGAGAAACGCTGGAAAAAGTACTCAATCGCAGTATATGTGGGTAATAAAACTGACCGTACGGCATCGGGCCTACGACGACACTGATTTATGCTGAAGTTGTTTTGTTTATTCACAGGTGAAATCATCACGCCTGTAATCCCCGAAGGGTTAGGCAGAGGTGTACCTAATAGTACCTACTTACATCACATTTCGCCAGTTATGTTTAAGTCCCATGTAAAAGGAGGCGAGCCTATTGCCATCAACCGGGTGCAAATTCAGGCTTCGTGGCTGCTACTGACAAATTAGACAAGGAGAAACCCTATAACACTTTTCCCGATAATCGAACACAGGACCTCATCATGCTCAGCAGTCGCACTCACGACCATTCGGCCAACGAGGCAGTGTATTATTTGGCACTAAAATACATAGAACACAGTTTGTAATTTATACCAAGTCATTTTGGTTGCAAAAATATGCTATTTGTCGAGAAGATCGAAGAAAGGTAAAAAGTGTTTGTCGCAAATCACACAAATTAATGATTTTATGATCCCATAAAATG
The DNA here is from genome assembly GCA_950005105.1 of Lycophotia porphyrea. Classification (NCBI taxonomy): domain Eukaryota; kingdom Metazoa; phylum Arthropoda; class Insecta; order Lepidoptera; family Noctuidae; genus Lycophotia; species Lycophotia porphyrea. Next base: position 4,740,032 of record OX465392.1, read on the forward strand.
CCCTGCTTAATTACATAGCTAGCTGCAGTTTGTTCAACAAAATATGCGCAGTTTATTTCGTATTTGCCTGTATGCAGTCTAATGTATCATGTATCGGCACAGTTGTTTCAGAATTTTTATATTTATTTTTCTATTTCCAAGGGTGTACGGTATATTATTTAACTGTCTACAACAGCAACTAGTTTTGGTAAATATTGTCTACAAAAACAGTGTCTAATTTTAGATTACTAAAAAATATTGCAGAGTTGCACTATACAAGGTGTAAACGGACCATTCCCGAAGCGCATTCTGTAAATCAAAAATTATTGCTGGGAAACGACCTTTTTTTGGGTGATCACGTTTTACGATAAAACTCAATGTAACGCACTGAAAACATTGTGCTGTCTGATGCATTGAATAATAATCGGGTCATTGAGGTATTTTAAGTAAAGTTAAAAACTAGTACTTATAAAAAAAACACGTGATAATTGTTGACCTTTAACTTCCAATATCTCCGTAACCAGAAGATTCCCAGGTATGGTCCAGAACAAAAAAAATACCACACTGACGGAAAGAACAAGTGCCTTTCAGCTTCGTTAAGGATCTGTTTACACCAATTATAAGAACGGCTTTTCGAGTGACAGTCCTCCCTAGTCAATCCTGCTCTTTACGATGTGAATAGTGGATCTCCAATTGCTACGTCCTGACACCTACCTTGACCATCTCCTATGGCTTGTATTTTCCCTGTTATTTAACCGGTTAAAACATCTATAACAACGAATTTGTTAATAACTGACAGCAACACTCACAATATTGACAGAGTTGACAGAGTTGTAGTAACCGGTTAAATACCGGTTGAAATGTCAATATTGTGAGTGTTGCTGTCAGTTATTAAGAAATTCGTTGTTATAGATAAATTTATATTTTCACGGAACATCTTCCGTGATAGTTATTTATTTGAGCCGATATTTCAACGCTGTTGCAAGCGCCATGAGCGCGGGTTGACTGGATAATTCGGGTGGATGGAAATCACTTGTTAAGGGAAGTCAGATCTGCCTACCCTCTTTCTTTAAAATAAATAACTATCATGGAAGGGATATCTTCCATGATAGTAGCAAGTGACGATATAAGTTTAAAGACAGTGAAAGTTAAAAACAGTGTCGTTGTTATAGAACGTAATAAATGTGACTCAGATAAAAAACATGGTAGCTTCGGCTGAACTGGTTCGCTATCCGCTTTGCAAGCTAGCGGCTATCGCCACGGGTGAAGCCAAACGTGAGCTGATGTTATTTCTAGGATACAGAGATGATGAGGATGTAAGTTAAATACATTTGTCAATTTTTTTTTTTTTTCTTGATACCGTTATAAAATGTTTTAATTACGACTTTCTGACCAAAAGTGAACAACGTTTTTGATTAAAAATAATTTTAAAAGGCTGAAGCACAGGTAATCAACGAATTTACAATAATTCTCTCAATTGACTCTCGGTCTATAGCGGAACGAGTGGGAAATAAAAAATTATTTCGAATCGGCCAACTCCTTGCACCACTTTTTTTTTTTTAAACGCACACTTGGCATTTCTCCTGTATCGTGGGTGCCTTCACAAACATTTACACTCACATACACAAACAGCCAGACCCGGAACCACTATCTGTAGGCCATACAAATATTTGTTCCGCGCGGGGATCGAACCCGCGACACGCAGCGCAGCAGTCAATCGCTCAGCCACTGCGCCAACCGTGGCGTCAAAACTACTGGTATTGGTGCCTTAGATGTAATTGCTAACACAAAATTGCTGTAGCTATCGGCTAGGATAGTAGCTTATCAAAGGCTACTTATCCTAGCCAAATCAGGACCATTAGCATGTAAACATACTAATACTAATTTGTTATTATACAACATAATAAATTGTTTTCAGTTACGTTGGTGCTACAGAAAGATCAAGGGACCTCTCAGTGTAATGAAAAATGCTGACCTGACGCTTACCAACAGAATATATGTCAGTTACACTGACGCTATAGATCCAAAGTTTGTTCAAAATTCCACTGAAAAAGATGGAGTACGAATAGAAAAAGTTGGTTTCAATTATCCTAAGGCAGCTATTGCACACATCAATAATTTGGTAAGTAATGTTCTCATGTTTCACCGAATGACGAAAGACAGAATTACTTGAACCTGAGCACTCAAACTCTTTGTCAAGTTTCGGTTAATTTATAATTTGCCATAATTGATCTAATCTTTTTGGGGAACTTCTGTTGGACTAACTATAATTCTCCAACTCGAAAGCGTTGCGTTTTAGAAACTTTTGAAATAAATAGATACGTAGGAAATAAAGACAACATTAGTGTCTGTCTATTCTCATTCTAGGTTATTTGATGCTGGTTTGAAATATTAGTATTATATACTAGCTTTTTCCCGCGGCTTAATTTAGAATTAGACAATCAGTTCGGGTTGTACTCTGCTTCTAATAATATAATTTAATAATTATAATAGATAGAAATATAAGACAGTTATTGTTGTTTTCCACGGCAACAGTATTTTTTTTCGGGATGAAAGGTACCCTTTGTCCGTTTCTGTACACCTGACAACGTATTATGAAAAAATTCAGGATGATCGGTTCAGTGGTTTAGGCGTGAAAAGGTAACAAACAAACTTACTTTCGCATTTATAATATCTGTACATCTGTACATATAAATAAAATTGGAGTGTCTGTTTGTAATATTAAAATAACCGCTTTTTACTAAGTGCATATGGATGTATACACGATACATATACCAAATCAACATTTTTTTTTAAATTCTGTCTGTCTATTTGTTGCTAATCTCTGAAACGGCTGGACCGATTTTGACGGGACTTTCACTGGCAGATAGCGGAAGTAACAAGGAGTAACTTAGGCTACTTTTATTTTAGATAAATAATTAGGGTTCCGTGCAAAGAAAAAAAAACCTTGAAATTGGTAACAAAAATCGATTCAAATAGGGAAGTGCTTATAATAAAGTAATAATAATTTCACGCGAACGGAGGTCGCGGGCAACAGCTAGTTATATATATGTATATAGTAAGGAAAGGATAAGAAAGTAAGGATTAATCCTTACTTTCTTATAGACAGTAGCATATGAGACGGTAAACTTAATAGTACTTTTTAAAAAGAGTAGATTTTTAATGTTTTTCATATTTATATATATAAAATTTATATATATATAAATATAAATTTTATATTTTTATATATATTTTTTTTTTATTATATATATATATTAAAAATTTTAAGCACAGAGTACAGAGGTGGACGCAGTGCCAAAGACATTTCCTATCAGTCAACCTTTGGGTGATGCAAAGACAATCAGCGACAGATGGTAATCTGAAAACTGTGGAATCAGTTTTCGGCTTCAGGAATTCGGGCTTTTGCTTTCATTAATCGAAGTTATGTAGGAAACCCGAATATACAGATTGTAAACGGACTCTTCACGAAGCCGTTAACCAAGCATGTTGTACATTAAACTAAATAACTTGACGCAAAAATATCGCTGGGAAACGACTTTTATTTTTGGGAAAAAATCATGTTTTATGGTAGACCTCAATGTAACGCATTCAAAACATTGTGCTGATGGATGGATTGAATAGTACAGGGGTCGTGAAGGTGTCATAAGTAAAAAAAAAAATTAAAGACGTGTATTTAAAAAAACAACTTGTGAAAGAGTTAGAGGTTTGACCCGCAATATCTCCGTAACTAGAAGTTTCCCAGGTATGGTCTAGAACAAAAAAATCATTGCAATGACGAGGAAAACAAGTGCCTTGCAGAACAGTTGCTGGTTTCGTTAACAGTCTTTCTACACCCTTTATGTGTGAATGATACTCACAAAAGTTAAAATAGGAAATTACAATAAACAAACCTATATATGTTACAGATTAGTGCTATGACGTATAGGAGAATAACAGACATAGTGGATAGCAACGATATCAATAAATCTACAAAAATGATTATCATATCTGGAGCACATTTCAAAGTAAGTCCTATTTATTAGTCATAATGTTAATTTTTTGAAAGAGAGGAATTATTGATCCGTACTGCGATCGCCAACCCGCCTGCCAAGCGTAGCGATTATGGCAAACCCACCTTTGGAGGAGGCCTAAGTCCAGCAGTGGACGTCTTTCGGCTGAAATGATGAGGAATTATTTTTAGTATTTATATATTTGACGTCAGAAGATATACGTGAGTGATAGACCCCACACAAACGTGCACTCCTCTCACATACACACTCATATACACCCCACGCACAAACCACACAAAATCCTTCCAAACAATCACATAATCTCACATAAAATTACGAAGTGAAAATATTTTTAATTTTAAGTTTTAATTGTTAGTTTTTTTTTTATTTTTAGTTTTAATATTTATTATTGCTTATTTCTAACTATTTTATTTCTATCGACTATTTGGAGGTGGGTTGGGTTTTATACTAATGCAGTTGTTATCGAACACAGAGTTTCTGTAAACAGAGTTTTTTCTTTCCAATAAATTATCAATTAAATTATTCATAAATAGTTACTAAAACTACTTATTCCAATTTGCTGCGGAATTTCCTAGACGCCATTCGAGTATCTTTCGGCTTCGTTAAGGGTTTTTTTTTCACCAAACTTACACTGTCATACGGGATATCTTCTTGTACCACGGAAGATATCTGTCTTATTATTCATTTATAAATACATATCTATTAATTTTTTAAATATTCAAATAAAAAACAATATAAAAAAATAGTAGCATTGGGAACAGGGTCCTAGCTACCGGGGTGGTCAAGGCTCTTGAGACAGGAACCTGACAATAAACGCGCCGTATCCAGAAGTACTGTTTTCTGAATCACCTTGAGCCAGCTGCCAAGCGAGAGCCTCCTCAGATGTTGGTCGAGGCTATTGAAGCCATTGGCTGACACGACTATTGGCACAATGACTGCTGTACTCACATCCCACATGTCGAAAACCTCGCGAGCCAGATCTATATCTATCTTATTATTCCTTTATTAATATTTCTAACTTATCTACATTTTTAATTAACAAAAATTATATTTATTTTTTAGTAACAAAAATTACTTATATAAAAAAAAAATATATATATAAAAAATTGTATTCCACCGGTATCGGGAACAGGGTCCAAGCTACCGGCAGTCAGGGCTCCAGAGAGAGGAACCTCCTAACAATACGAACCGTGTCCAAGAGTACCGCTTTCTGAATCAATGTCTATATTATTATTATTATATCCAGTAAGTGACAGTGTAAGTTTAGTTATAAACCGTGAAAGCTTAAAGCAGTCCTTTTACACCCTTTATAATTATCTGATACACGCTGTATAAATCTACTAGTCATTCCACTAATTTTTAAGTTAAATGACGTCACAGGTTGCGTGGGAGACTCGATTTGATTACCGACAGACTAAGCTGGCGAAGTTCCAACATATAGACGGGAAGACCTCAAGAATTCCAATGATGACCCAAGCTGATGAATTCCGGTACAACAGTGGTGATAACTGTGAGGTACATTAAATAATTCGTAACAATCCTTTTACTATTCTATCGTCTTAAATAAATGGTGCATCCAGTACCTACCTTTTCTTTTTTTTTTTCCAAAATATTTCGCATATCTTACACTTACAACAGGATTCTCAGAAGCTTTTCGGTAGCATTTATGTTGTACTAGCATTTGCCCGCGGCGGGTTGCAATCATGATTTGAAAGACACGTGAAGCCATCTATTATTTATTTATTTATTTAACACGTCAATCACAAAGTACAGAGGCGGACTTAATGATACTATTTAAATTATCATAAGATCGTTATTGTTGTTTTCCTCGGGAACAGTACTTTTTTTCAGAAAAAAGGTACCCTATGTCCGTTTCTGTACACCTGACAACGTATATGCAAATGCAATTTTGGGATGGTCGTTTCAGTGGCTTAGGCGTGAAAAGGTAACAAACTTACTTTCGCATTTATGATATTGTTAAGGATGTAATCATCAAACTGAACAACATTTTCCTAAGGACCAAATTAAAAAATTAGCTGCTCAGTGCAAAACTTCAATACCCTTCACCACAAATGTATGGGACAGCTGTTTTTTTTGCGATTTCAATGTTGGTCCCATGGAGAAATTTGTTCAGTTTGATGATCTGAATCACCACTTGAAATATAACCACACCTTTTTGGTGCACGCTGTATTCATTTTCGAATTCTCCGTCAACACTGATGACTGACTGACTCTTGTACAATTTTACTTTCTTGATGCTTACATTTTTTGCTAGGATTTATTTATTTATAACCAACTTAAACTAACATACCACACTGATAAAAAAGGAAATTAACAAATAAAAAGAAAAAATAAAAGAAGAAAAAGCAAGAAACAAAAGTAAATCCTCAAAAAAAAACTCTCTTAAATTCTAAATATAAGATGGTGTGTGAATGATAATTAGAGGACAGAAAGCTTTCATCGACTTTCATCAGCTTCTGGAAATTGCTTGACATCTTTCCTTTCTTTTTCTTTCTCCTGGCTAGTATCCCAATTTATTTGGAGTCAGCCGTTCTAGTACTCCTGCGCCACACCGTATGGTGGTAGGTTATGTCTTTTGTTGTCATTCCTTCCTTCAATCAATTTATAAATAGAAAAAGCAAAAAAAAAAAAAAAATTGCAGCTTACATCAAATTAATAGATACTATTTTTATGAATACAACTACGGAGTTATTTCTTGAATTAAGGTACCTTAATTTATTGTTTATTTTTTCATAGGTTGTTTCTGTCAGGTTGAGGGCGTATCAAGCATCTTTAACAATTGTTTTACCGAGAACGGCGGACGACTTGTTAGGTATACTTCAGAGAATTTATATTGAAAAAGGATACGTCGCAAGCCTTACTAAGGGAGCACAAATGAAAAGTATGCAAATTACAATACCAAGATTTAAAATTAAAACTTTTGTAGATTGGACTGGATTTCTTCAAGGGGTAAATTATTATTATTGTTTTAGTAACAATTAGATTATAATTGTTTCAGAGCAAAGGCCCGGTTTTTCCATCTCTATATTTGACGTCCTTCAAGCTTCCTCTTTGATGCAATACTGTCCTACATATTTCAGCCATGATCCCAGCAGTCTACATTGCTTAAACGCATTTATAACGTTTATTCTTTAGTATGTTCCATACTTACCTACTGTATAACCAAGAAAATGATTTTTCATACTTTCAGTTGGGATTGTACTCAATTTTTAACACCAATTCCTCGGACCTGGCAGGAATTTATAAAAAAGGTCGAAACCAAACAATTGCTTTAAGTAAAATTAAACAAAAAGTTTTTATTCAAATCGATGAAATGGGTCCATCCAGAGTCCGTATAGGTGAGAATATCTTTGCATATCACCTAAATCGTAGCAAATTCAAAACTGTACCTTGAATATTTTTGAAAAAGAGTAATTGCGTCGTAGTTGGGAACGATTCAACAATTTCATATTTTTTTTTTTTTTTTTTAAGTTATGTTACGGATTGGCGTTAAAACTACGGCATGGGAGATGTTCAAATACACCAATATTTCTTATGTTCGTATTATATGGGGCGACTGGTTATTAGTGACCGATACATACAGGGTGTAAACAGACTCTTCACGAAGCCGTCAACCAAGCATTATGTACATCAAACCAAGTAACATTACGCAAAAATTTGTGCTGGGATACTTTTTTTTTGGGCTGAAAAATCACGTTTTACAGTAGAACTCAACGTAACGCACTCGAAACATTGTGCTGATGGATGGACTTAATAGTAAAGGGGTCCTGGAGGTGTTTAAAGTAAAAATCTTACATTAAAAATATGTATTAAAAAAAAACTTGTGAAAAAGTTGGAACTTTGACCCCCAATATCTTCGAAACTAGAAGGTATGGTTTGGAACAAAAAAATATCGCAATGACGGGGAGAACAAGTGCCTTTCGGCTTCGTTAAGAGTCTGTTTACACCCTTTATACACGTGATTGTACTCATGGTAACAAACAACTTTCCCAAAGACATTTTTTTTTAAATATTTTTTTTCTCTTTTATCACAATAACACAATAGCCGTATCTTCAATCTTTGGATACTATTTTTTAATTTAGCAACAACTTAAACAATGAGTTAGGATAGTGCGGTTCCAACGTCACGCGGCTAACAGCTGATAGATCACAGGCGCGAAGTTCCACCGGCTGTCGAGGACGAGCCCTAGGTATTTCAGGGTCAACTCGACGCCAATGGGAACCCCTCCCGCCGTTACTGTGGATCCCGACGGTGGCGAACTCCGAGGCCCGTGAAAGCACATGGCCTCGGACTTGTGCAAAGCCACCTCGAGACCCAATTGCCGGATCCTCTTCACGACTATCGCAACCCCGCGTGTCATGAGTTCTGCCGCCGCCTCGTACGACCTCCCCTGCGCCAGTACCAGCGTGTCGTCAGCGTAACAAACTACGCTGACGCTACCAGGGAGGTCGGCGCGCAGCACCCAGTCGTAACCGATGTTCCACAAGGGCGGCCCCAGAACCGATCCCTGTGGAACACCGCACGACATCTCTCGCCGGTTCCACTGGCCGTCGCGACCGGGGTAGATGACGACCCTATTCGTCAGGTAGTCCCCGACAATACGACGGAGTCGACGTCCGCCCTGAGATTCACTTTTTGTGATTATATTTGTTGTTTTTTTTAAACTGTGAGCTTTGGTATAAGGTAAACATGCCATTATTAAATTTTTATAATCATTTTAAGATAATTTTGATGTCCACAGATCCCAATAAACCAAACTACGACAACATACCATATTACCGCTTACCACAATTTGTCGCGGATAGACCCTTCTATTTCGAAATCGCTTGGGACCTTGATCATGGTCGCTATGAATTGTTCAGTGGAGTTTATTATGGACCTGAGCCTGATCTTCCAGCTTTCTAGTTTATTAGAAATAAAGAAATCAAATTACTGCTGGTTTAAAGTTTTATTTTACCCTATTGACACCAAGTTGTAGTAATTTTCATTTTTTTGGATGGGAAATCATCAAATGTCTTCTCCCCTCCCGCTCTGGGCAGAGCGGAAGGGAGTGTCAGACTTCTACTGACTAAAACCCAACCATGTTCCTTCCTTGCCCTTTGTGTTCCAGGGCCGCGGTATCTCTTTCGAACAGTCCCGCAACCCTGGCACTGGTAGTTTTTTCCTTGATCCAAAAGAACGAACGGACCTCAAAGACATAGTGACAGCCACCAACAAGCTCTGGCCACTACGAGGAGACCTTTGACTCAGCGGTGCGAACGTTACGAGTAAAAAAACAAAGAAAAAGTATTTACTTAGTACTCGTAACGAAGGCCAGAGATCTGCTACTAATGATAACCGGGAGTAATGGCATAAAACTAATAAACATGCGTCCAGGGGGTTATTATGACGACTTAAAGCAGTTGTAATTTGAGTGTGGGAAAGAGACAGAGCTATACAGGTCGTCTAGCGCCATCTCTTTCCCACACTGGAATGTCAACTGCTTTATGACGTCATGGTAGGGTGTGAAATAGAATATCACTACATAGTATAAAACAAAGTCGCTTCCCGCTGTCTGCCTGTCCCTATGTATGGCGCGACGGATACGGTTCGACGGATTTTGATGCGGATTTTTTTAATAGATAGAGTGATTCAAGAGGAAGGTATATATATATATATATATAACATACATAATAATTATAGTAGAGAAACACTGATAATTTAATATTTTTATTTTTTTGTAAATAAACACATTTTTGTTTCGCTTACGACGCAAAGGCTGGCTGAACAATATCTACATTGCACCCATGCGAAGCCGGGGCAGGTCGCTAGTCAGTTAAAATTACAACAATTTGACACGAGCTATTTTTTATTAGAGCCCCTTCGCAATTGGTCAATAATTTCGTAATTAAGGGACCATTTGCAGGACAACGCGTGTTTGCCACGTGACATGCTAGTTATCAATGATTGTGTATTGCGTTTCGTAATTTGAGAATATAGTTTAAATAATTGAACAAAGGCTTTATGCAAATTACATCATCTCACTTGAACTTTAGGGTTCGGGATAGTCAGAAAAATGCATGTGTCTTTCGCGAAAACAATTTCACGTACTTATAATAACAACCATTACTTGGGTAGATCTAAAGACAAACTTGCACGATTTTTTGAGGTATTCCTCGAAGCGCTACCATTTTGAGGCGCACCTAATGAGGCGCTCCTTTTATTAGTTAATATTTTTAATTGCTATCGGGAGCGATACTAAAAGGTGCACTCCGAGGAATAAAAAAGGAGCGTCTCATTAGGTGCGCCTCAAAATGGTAGCGCTTCGAGGAATACCTCGATTTTTTTACGATATGTAGGTGTTTTATTTAGCACTTAGTTTCTTGGCCACGAAAGGCAAAAGTAAGTAATTTATATGTTACCTTAACTTGACACGGTTCCTGAAGAAAGTTATAATACAACGCAATCTAAACGCATTGTTTTTATTGTTTAGTTTCTTGGGCACGTGAGACAAAGAGGGCTTCGTGAAGGAGGAAAGGAAGAAGAGGAAGAAGCCCCCTAGTCGGAACCAGTGCGGCACCGCGCTGGCCCAATGTGCTGCGACCGGCAATACCAACGACGTAGCTTTGTGTCCCGGCTACATCACACCACGAAGGTTGAGGAGATCGTGGAGTATGTCCGAGCGAAGACCAGCTGGACCTTGAGGGTTGAGAAGTTGGAGTCGCGCCACAACACGAATTTTAAGTTGCTCGTGGTGCGAGTTGCGACTCATCGTATTGAGACCTTCCTCAAGGAAGAGTTTTGGCCGGAGGGTGTCATGTATCGGCGTTTTCGCGGAAGGCTACGCGACACCACGCAGTGCAACACGACACCGTCACTTCGTGTACAATAGTTTATATTTTCTGGTTTTTATAATTATGTAAGGTAGTCTGTAAGGTATTTATGTTATGGGTTTTTGTTACCGAATCAAATGATATAATTATTATTATATTAAAAACGTATCTACGACAGTAATCCGATTACTGTGAAAACCGCACTAATATCTGTTGCATTGTCAACTAGTCTGTCAAAGTCAACCAGTAACCAAACAAGGTTCAGGATACATAGATAGAACACTCATTATTATGTTGGGAACGTAGGTGCTTTCAAGAGGGGTACCCACATCGTGACGCTGACTGTACACCATACAAATAACAGCATAATAAAATCTAAAAGACGTTCATTCAGGACATCTTCTACATCTACAGGGTGTAAACAGACTCTTCAAGAAGCCGTCAACCAAGCATTATGTACATCAAACTAAGTAACTTTACGCAAAAATTAGTGCTGGGAAACGACTTTTTTTTTGGGCTGAGAAATCACGTTTTACAGTAGGACTCAATGTAAAGCACTCAAAACATTGTGCTGATGGATGGACTTAATAGTAAAGGGGTCCTGGAGGTGTTTGAAGTAAAAATCTTACATTAAAAATATGTATTAAAAAAAAACTTGTGAAAAAGTTGGAACTTTGACCCCCAATATCTTCGAAACTAGAAGGTATGGTCTAGAACAAAAAAATATCGCAATGACGGGGAGAACAAGTGGTTATCGGAGTCTGTTTACACCCTTTATAAGTTGGGACTAGCGCGCACCCTTTTCCCAAACCACTGCAACTCCTGTGCGCCAGAATCAACAGTGGCGACCATCAGAAATGCGCCGAGACAATCAAGCTCCACGAAGATCCTGAAAAACAATTTATCTGTCTTGAACAACGCAACGAAATCAATCAGAAAAGAATAGCTGAGGAAGAGGAAAACCATAGTTTCCACTTCCCTCCATAACTTTTTATAAAAAAAAAAAACGTTGCCCCACACTAGGAATTTCTCCTGTATTGTAGGTGCGTTTACAAACCTGGAAAAACTACCTATAGGCCATACAAATATTTGTTCCGCGTGGGAAATGAAGCCGCGACACGCAAGGCAGCAGTCATTCGCTCAGCCACTGCACCAACCGCGTCGTCATATCAACAAGAGACAGAACAAAACAAGGCCAACAAAGGGACGTTTACAATATGCCCAGTTGCATAGCACCACGGATAAATATTATTATTAATCCTAAGATTTAGGTCTTAAGTTGGGATGTTATTAACTTGTATTAAGTATGTGTAAGCTCTATCAAATTCAACAGCGGTGTATGTACTTTCTATGGCGGTTAAGTATATCAGCCTACTCTTTTAAGGACTCTTAAGTGACTAGCATATCCACTTTGGCCGAAAAACTCACTTCCTCGAATGTTACTTCCTTACCACAAACAATTCAGTTGTACCAGGGCCGCAGAGCATCGAAGTGGTAACACTGCGAAACAATAACAAGTTGGGACGTTTTGATTTCAATAATTTAATTCAGACTTAGTTGTCAATATAGTGTTAGTACGGTACATAAAAACTTACAAACTATGTTAGTAAAACATGAGGAACTATTTCACATGGATTGGTATCCATTGACTCCATAGAGGACTTTCTATTTTTCGAGCAATTATCCTCATGTAACTGTTGAAACTGTCCCTCACCCTGCGCATCAGCGATGCTGCTCGCTTTTGGATTATGCCATGGGAACCATCCATTTATGCGTCAGCAAACATCGCTGAAGCGCTGCAATAGCGAGGCAGTCCTATCAACAACCTAAAGGCATTGTTGTATTGCACCCCCTGGGTGCTGGCGGGCCGCTGTGTGTAGCTGACCCACAGGCTACAGGTATAGTAGGACTGGCAGTATTCCTTTTTTTTTCGGATGGGAAATCATCATACGACTTCTCCCGCTCTGGGCAGAGCGGACGGGAGTGTCAGACTTGTACTGACTAAAACCCATCCATGTTCCTTCCTTGCCCTTTGTGTTCCAGGGCCGTGGTATCTCTTTCGAACAGACCGCAGCCCTGGCAGGCATTGGCCCTTGCGGGCCCCTCCCTGCTTACTGACATCTCTTTGAGGCGCGCGTGGTACACGAACGCGCCGTCTACATGGCCTGTCGTCAAAAGACGGAAGGACGGCGAGCTAGCCCATTACTCACCGTCCACAGGTCGCTGGCAGTATGCCTTAAATAATGTCTTTTTTACCTCATATAATAGGTACCACGTCCACATCTTCCACATCTATTAGGTACATAATTATAGAACCTATTCTGGTTACCACATTTACCTTTTAATAAACACAATCATAACCCAATATATCACACATAACCATTAAGTTCAGGTCAAACAACAAATTGCTTTAGATCGGAGCACCACATTTGAATATTGCTAAGTGTTTTGCCATGCATACAAAATGGCGTCGAATACGCAAGGGTTGTTATTTATAACATTGTTACTCAGAGTAGTTTGATGGTACGTTAGTTATTCATTTGTTGTTAACCTTTCGGTTTTAACCTTTTGGTTTTAATTAAAGATGAAGTTTTTCGTTTCTGTGAGGAAACTGTGAATTTTACCATCGCTGACAGAGATTTCTGCGTTCGTTGTAGACTAAGTGTCAAGATGAAAAAATACAGGGGGTAAACAGACTCTTCACGAAGCCGTCAACCAAGCATTATTTAGATCAAACTAAGTAAGTTTACGCAAAAATTAGTGCTGGGAAACGACTTCTTTTTTGGGCTGAAAAATCACGTTTTAGAGTAGGACTCAATGTAATGCACTCAAAACATTGTGCTGATGGATGGATTGAATAGTAAGGGGGTCCGAAGGTGTTTAAAGTAACAATCTTACATTAAAAACATGTATAAAAAAAAAAAAGTTGGAAAAAAGTTGAAACTTTGACCCCCAATATCTCCGTAACTGGAAGGTTCCCAGGTAATGTGTAGAACAAAAAAATGATCGCAATGACGGGGAGAACAAGTGCCTTTCGTTCGGCTTCGTTAAGAGACTGTTTACACCCTTTAGATACTAGAACTTAACAACATCAAGCTTGTATTCTCCTGGAGAGGCAGGTAGAGGTGTACCTATGGCTCACCCATATTCACCAGTTATGTTTTTAATAGCCTATTACCAGCAACTGGGCTGCTACTGAGCATAACATGATAGAAAAACTTAACAACACTTTACCCGACTTGGGATTAGAACCCAGGACCTCATGCTCACCAGTAGCGCTTACTACCACTTGACCAACGAAACAGATAATAGAGTGCATTCAAAATATCACCGATGGTCAAAAAAAGGTGCTCGGTCAAGTAAAAAAAAATGATATGTGTATTATTAATACGTACCTACTACTACCAGACTTAAGGCGCGATTCCATTAGGCAAGTCATGCATGCAAGTATGACGTCACATTTGCGTACAAGTTAGCAGCTTACATTGGAAATATGTTTTCGAGAGTGAGTAAATTGCATGCAGGTTTTACTTGCATACAAGTGAAGATGAATTCCCAATGGCACTCATTTCTATGATATGTGATATGTGCAACTGTCGTTTGCACGTTCAATTTGCTACTTGAATAAAAAATGTACAAGTTCAAACTACCTCAAACAAGTTGTAGCTTGTATGCAGGTTTGTTCAAGTTGTATGCAATTTGCAACTTGCATAGAAGTAACTTGCCTAATGAAATCGCACCTTTAAATATTTCTGGCACCAACGAGGTACAATCAAAGTTTAAAGAAATTTTCAAGTTTATCTGTAAAGTGTTCAAAATGGCAAACCAAGCCGAAGTTAAAAAAAAAAAAAACTGTAACTGTCTTTTTTTAGCTCCATATATAACGGCATAAATGCATTCTATTGCCATGCTATCTATAAACACCACTGCTCAAAAAAACCAAAAGAACCAGCTGATCATAAAACCACTGTCTATAAATCAGTAATAGGTTTTTGGACCAAAGCTCTTCGGACCTAATCCGACAGGGAAAGTCGGAGGTAGGACTCTACTGGATCCCAACCAGTGGGAAATCGGCTTTGTCTGGATCGGAATACGGAATAAACTTCAGGTGTCAACTGTTAAATATTAGCTGCGAAGATTTGTTAAGGTTTACTTCGTGGGATTGAAACAGTGAGTGAATGGGTTGGGTATGAATGAATGAAAGATAGGATAGTTTTTAGGTTATGGTATGACAAATGAATTTTTTTTTTGGTGGTTCACGCTGATTAGAACTTTTTTTTTTGTTCTTTTACAAACTTTCTTGTCTTGGGTAGAAGTATATAGAATCTTCGATTACCTATTCTTACATTTTTTCACCATTATTTGCTGAGCTCTGTTTCATAAAAAAACCATCTGATCATCTTCGCGCGCTAACTTAGTAGGTACCTAATTTAACTATTAACGCAAAAAATCTATATTTTTACACCAGATCCTTGGTAGACACACATACTGACCTGGTGTCTCCCAGACTCTTCTAAATCAACCAAGTTCTTCCATCTCTAATTACACACCATACCAATCATAACATTCCTCCAGACTCCACATACACCATAAACCCAACATTAATTCGGCAGTACCAACAGCAGCAAGCGAACGCTACAGTACCGCCAACCGCACCTACATCAAGCCGTTAGGTACGGTGCGCAGAAAAATTGTGCGCCGCGCGCACAATGACAGCGGGTCATTTGTTAATTCGCTGAAATATGGTGGCAGGCGACGGCTATTCATTATAAGGCCGCGCCGGCTCGTTTGCGCCACACGTGTGGGCCGGTAGCGACAGAACAGCAAAGGTGCATCAGGAACGGGGAAATGTTGCTGTGTTTATGGTGATATAGATTTAGACAATGATCGCTGCACGTTTACGAGCGTTATAGAAGTGAACAAGTAATAGAAGTGAACAAGTGATAGAAGTGAACAGACGATATAAAAGATAAAAAAAAAACTCTACGCTTATATAATTTTTATCTCACATTATCTGTCTCACTCCTGGGCAAATGCCTTCCTCCACGTCTTTCATTTCTCGCAATTCCTCGCATCCTCTTTCTAACTCTAAAATTACGTTTAAAACAATCTAGAAGTTGAGAATATTTTTAATATATCCGCACATTGTAATAGTATGCATGGTAAACAAATACATAAGGTAAAATAATAATAAATGGAATTTTATAAAACCCACACAGTTTTCAGGAACAATTCCCACAAAAACAGAACTGTTTACTCCGACATTTATATTGCACTATTTTATCTGTTAACCGTACACAGCCGGTGCATTCGCTCCTGCAATGGAGACGGATTGCGTTCTCTATGTGCATCTCTTTCTATCATCCCATAAATGCATCATCCTGTCCCTGTCTGCCACACGTTAACCATGCTGTATTTCAGTAGGCCTACGCTGAATAAGACTTTAAAAAATTAAAAAATGCAGGTAACTTTATACCTAGATTCAAATAAAATTCAGCGAATTGAATAAAATAACCTTTTGAAAAGGTTTTGGAATTTGATGGATTGCTTTTTGTGACTTTTTGAGGATAAACACTCTTAGCAACATAATATTTTGATTCAAAATGTGGACTCGATATTCTAGTCTCAGTTTAATTTGGTAACCATTCTTTGAATTAAATAAAATGGGTACTGATCCGTGTCTGTGTGTGCTGTTTGTTTATGTGAGTTTAAATGTTTGTGAACGCACCCACGATAAAGGAGAAATTCATAGGAACGTTTTTTTTCTTTTTTTTTTAATTGTAAGAAAACCGAAGATAATAATATGTATCTACATTAGTCTCAAAAACTTGAAAGTAACCTCTTGAAATCATGTTAAACCATTAAAGCTCCCATAGTTAATTAAAGATAGATAATAGACATGATTAAGTAAATAATAAGTCATCAGAAAGTTCTTTCCTTTTCACTTACCGTTCATTTCTTCAAGGCTACCTTCCATCCAGTAATTAATCATTTCATCTCAAATCTGGTCCATTTATCTTGTCAATGTTTCTGCCCATTTCTCATCTACTATCGCCCACAAAATCATTTTACCTACACTAAGCGTTTTTGTAGTGCATTTTGGAAACCAGTTTTATTTCACTGGTTAAACCCGACTGCCTCGTTGGTCAATCTCGACTGCTGAGCATGAGGTCCTGGGTTCGATTCCCGGGTCGAGCAAATTGATGTTGGGTTTTTCCATCAGGAATTTCAGCCACGGAGTCTGGATTTGGACCCGGTTGATGGCAATAGGCCCGTTATTACATGGGACTGAAACATAACTAGTGAAATGTGGGTGTACTATTAGGTACACCTCTGCATTACCCTTCGGGAATTATAATATGGTCACTGGTTAAAATAAATCCACAAAACATATTTTCAATTAAAACAAAAAAGGAATAATTCAAGTTTTGTACAAAACGTCTGATGATGAAGCCAAGAAGTGTATAGTGGAACTCTTGAGTGGCTGCTAATATATCTCTCGATTTGGGGTCACATGATCCGTTTAGAGGAGTCCCGTATATTGCACTTGATGTTGAGGGTCTGAAGATGGAGCTAGGGGTGGACAGTGGAAGTCTCCTGCCGACCTGGTGACCTGATGACCTGATAGATCCAAAACTCGAAAGTTTCGGGTCAAATGAATAGTTTTGATGAGTCCAATACAAAGCACTTGGTGTTCAGGATCTGGTGACAAAATAAAGCGCGATTTTAAGTTTTATTTTAGCTATATTTTAGTTCAGATACCGGTTATGGTTTTATATCTGAGATTTGTTTTAATAAACGTTCCCATGATAGGAACATAGTGTAGGGAAAAAACAGTGAAAATAAAAAACAATAGATTTTATTTCCATGTATTTCTCTAAAGAATAGCTTAAAACAACTGAAGATCGAATCCTAATTCCACCATTTAATCTCTTCCAAATACGCGGTGTATTTGGAAGAGATTAAATGGTGTCGACGTGCACTAAGAAAGGATTATGATGCAACGAGCTATTGAATAATTAATAGGATAAATTATCAGTTACCCAAGTCTCTTCCGATATTCAAGCGGATAGAATAGCAGGAAACCTCTAATCTATATCAACACCTACTGAGTCGCCGCAGACTGCATACTTTTTATCGGACCATAGTTTTAACAATAATAATAACGTTTATTTCAGATAGCTAAGATCCAATTTGTTAGTAGTACAATAACTAAAAACTAGTGTTAGTAATACAACCTTAATACTCGCCCCCTGCCTGACCCATGAATCGAGGTAACAATGCTCGTAGGGCTGCGGGACTGTTCAAAAGAGATACTGCGGCACTGGAACACAAAGGGCAAGGAAGGAACATGGATGGGTTTTAGTCAGTACAAGTCTGACACTGCCTTCCGCTCTGCCCAGAGCGGGAGAAGTCATTTGATGATTTCCCATCCGAAAAAAAAAGAAGGTATCAATGCTCATCGACCCATGTACAGACAGTCAACTCTACTGGCTATGATTTTTAAAACGCTGTTGCGCCTAGCAGAGTAGCGTAGAAGCAATCGATGCGCGCCTCCGCAAACATTGTATTGTGCGGGCAGTGTACGCTTTTTGAGTATAGACTGCCCACAGGCTGCAGGTGTAAAAAGATGTACAGAAGGTTCTGAAAAGAGTGATTTTTACCTCATGTGTACATTGGGCAAACCTGCGAGCGATCATGTTTGCTCTTACGGACAGTGCCCTACATTCAAGTAGTCGGGTCGGTGACACACTAGGTCAACTAAAAGGTAGGGATGGTGACAAATGTATAAACCAGACCAACAGTCGGTCGCTTGCGCTCGAACAGCTTACTAGTTTGTAGGCGACTTCTGAAGAGCACCATTCTGATCTAGCAGTTCGCCGATAGTTTGCCAATAGTATTATTGTTTGAAGGTAATAGTGTGGCCAGTTAAACGGATTTATATAATTTATGCCGAAAGGTTTTTGCTTATAATGTCTACATGTATATGAATTTTATTTTATTTTTTCTCAGCCTGTCATGTACCCCACTGCTGAGCAAAGGCCTCCCGTCTCTCCTTCCAAACATATCATATAGAAAAATCAATTTTGAAACGGAGCGCAGCAGGGCCTGGTCACTAATTTAGTAACCAAATATCACATAATAATCAATCAGCTCTGAAGCGTGAATATGGGATGACCCCTGGGTACTCGTCAGGCACGCGAATTCATTTGTAAATGACGTCAGGTGTCAATACAGTGCGAGTAATAATTTAATGACATTTACGGGGCACGGATTAATTTAATAAGTTGAATTATTTAATGGGCTCCGAGAATCCCTATACATTAATATGTATGTGTGAGTTTGTCTGTTTGTTTGTAACGCTTTCATGTTTAAGGTGGTTGCGTCAGGGTAGCCCGCGAAATTCAAATTTTCTTGCGTTTTTTGCAATTTGCAGGTAATTGTCAGGTTGTATGTTGATGAAAATTGAGTCACGCTAATAAAACGTATGTAGTTACAGAATCACAATCATGAAAATCATCAATATAACCCTGTGAGTCCATTTAATCCTAATGAATGACTTTTTCATGTAATATTCATTGAATAGGATTACATGAACTTAGAGGGTTGTATTGATGATTTTCATGATTGTGGTTCTGTAACTACATACGTTTTACTGGCGCGACTCATTTTTCATCAACATACAACCTGACAATTACCTGCAAATTGCAAAAAACGCAAGAAAATTTGAATTTCGCGGACTACCCTGACGCAACCACCTTAAACATGAAAGCGATACAAACAAACAGACAAACTCACACATACATATTAATGTATAGGGATTCTCGGAGCCCATTAAATAATTCAACTTATTAAATTAATCCGTGCCCCGTAAATGTCATTAAA
The DNA here is from genome assembly GCA_950005105.1 of Lycophotia porphyrea. Lineage (NCBI taxonomy): Eukaryota > Metazoa > Arthropoda > Insecta > Lepidoptera > Noctuidae > Lycophotia > Lycophotia porphyrea. The sequence goes on from OX465392.1 coordinate 4,759,741, forward strand.
TTATTCCTAATTTTGCGGGCTACCCTGATGCAACCGCCTTAAACAAACAACGAGATTCGGATGAAATAAGCAGAAATCGAAATACAGCTATTCTATGAATAGGAATGGACCGAAGTCACGAGTGCTGTTGAGATGTTCCACCTCGCAAGAGACAAGTAGAAATATTCTATCAATAGCCAACCTTCAATATGTAATGCAGAATAGTATGAATTTATAAAGCAGTGATAAACTAGTGCTGTGACCGTCGGACTGCCACAACATACGTCTCAAGTTCAAACCCAAGTCACGCACCTCTGGTTTTTCCGATTCATATACGTATTATTTTCACTTGCCTCGGTGAAGGAAAACATTGTGAGAAAACCAGCTGCCTGAGAGATATTTCTCTACGTCATGTAAAGCCAAGTCAGAGACCCATGGGCTGCATATAAACTCTGACACCAGGTTAGGCACTAACCACACGATAGAGAAAGAAAGAAGAGCCAACAAAATCTCTTCAGTCAACCGCGAATAATAATTAATTAAAAAACCGGCTAAGTGCGAGTCGGACTCGCGCACGAAGGGTTCCGTACCATTATCTATAAAAACAGCAAAAAAAAAAAACATATCTGTTGTATGGGAGCCCCCCTTAAATATTAATTTTAATTTAATTATTTATTTTTAACGTACCACTTTTGTGTACCAATCACCCGTCGCTGTCACGCGTCTACCTATCACCGTTACTAATATCGACTAAAAACGGCAAAATATCACATTTGTCGTATGGGAAGCCCCGCTTAAATATTTATTTTATCCTGTTTTTTTTTATAGCGAGAGATATTTATTGTTATAGCGGCAACAGAAATACATCATCTATGAAAATTTCAACTGTCTAGATATCACGGTTAATGAGATACAGCCTGGTGACAGACGATCAGACAGACAGACCGACGGACGGACAGCGGAGTCTTAGTAATAGGGTCCCGTTTGGGTAGGGAACCCTAAAAACAAAGTTGTGTAAACTTATTTCTACATAGTTTATCTAGTTGCTCAAAAGTCAGACTACGACTAATTGGAGGATGAGTTTCAAACATTTAATCGAATCTTGTTCATAGCCCGGAGATTAGGAAGTTTTATCCCATTGTACGGATAAACAGCTCAGCAGAGATGTTGCAATTGTTTTCATATTTGTTGCTGAGTTAAATGGATTAAATCGTTTCAACTTATCTTTTTGTACTAAGTTTAAATCTGAAAGACATGTCCTGAAAATTATAACTAATCTGAATCTGGTTTTAATATTACTTGCATTACTAAAAATGTCATTACTTTTAATCAAATACTAAACAGTGTTATAAAGAATATTGGGACGACAAATTCCACATCCTTCAAACACAACATAATTATTATAATCTGCAAAATAATTGTATCACACACAATATCAATGCCGAAATTATTTTGATCGGTCATAGCGTTTTTTACGTTGTCAAGCAAACGTATATTTGATTCATATGAAACAATGGATCTGGCATTTCTAAAATCCATCACATGTGATACAAAGTATGGTCTACAATGGGAATGGTATTTGTGAAACTAATGAGGCTAACATAGCTAGGTCTGGACATCGCTATGAGTTAAAAATCTGTTAATATTTTTGTTATTGTGTACATACATAAACTCACGCCCTTTTCCCATGGGAGTAGGCAGAAACCACAAAACGCGACTTGCTACGATCCTTACATACTCCTTTTGCCACGTCCACGTTCATACATTTGGTCATACACGCACGCCGGTTGCGAGTACTACACACCTGGCTTTTCTGAAGAACTTCACCAATGAGGTCAGCGTATGTATGTTATTGTATATTACAAAAAAAAATTACCTCCTTGGTCAGATTGGGACGAAACTATGGTCACGCGATCTACAATGTCCTCTGACAGGCCTTCCTCATCGGGGAGCTGTTTTTTAGATTTGCTTTCCTTATTTAATTTAGCTTTAAATTAAAAACAAAAGTACAAACTATTTTAAACCATTGATAAAAGGCATTTATGTAACCCGGCCGTCTTCCCGCTGGTCATCCGAGCACATCGACTTTATTAGATTACCGCGAGCGAGTCGATAAACTATGAGCCTTCGTTCACACTACAGTGTAACATAACACCTTATGCGTGTGACGACAAAACGAGACGTTCAAGCTCTCTAACCACTAGAAGTGGTGCTTTTATAGGCAAAGAGCTACGAAAAGATGATTTTTTGTCCTGTTGTCTGCACGCTACAGGAACTGATTGACGCTGCTGAAGGTATCAACCTCGTAGCTTATTCTGGACCAACTCATTGTTGATTGCCATCGACACATTAAACAATATAATCATCAAGAATGTTCAATTATTTGTCTGGATTCAACGCAAAGCTAAAGTTTCCAAAAGAAAGAAGGATCATGGTAAGATGTAAAGGCAGCACTATTAGCACCACCAAGTAGAAATGAAAATAAGTATACAAAATTCATGGTTTGCGCATTGATACATGACCTATGAAAAACTCTTGTCATACCTTTGTCAATGTCTTACCGAAACTAGCAACAATCCCACAGCCTCACAGAACGCATCTACCAGTCCAGTCTACAGCCACCCCACACATTCGCTTAACAACTGCTAACTAGTAAATCGGCATTAATTAAATGGAGTGCATCTAGACGAGACCGTCTGCATAGTTGAATGTTTGTGTTCAGATCCAACCACTCATGAAGCGGGTATCTTTTGTGGAATGGAGGAATATCTCCGACAGGTACGGAGGCGGGAATTTGTGAACTATGGTTTTGTGGGAGAGAGAGAATAAGTTTTTGTTTCTGGTATTGTGATGGTGCAGGCAATACTTTAATATCAGATTAAAGGGGCTAGACTTACTGTACAGCGCAAGCACAACACAGTTTTCATATCAATATGTCAGCATTTTACCTGCGCCGGGCCGGCCAATTTAGTACACGAATAGCATTCATACCGCGTGCTCTCATCTATCATGCAATCATACTTTTATCAATAAATAACAATCAATCAGTAATCAGTGTATCAATCAGCATCAACTCAAGGTGTAAGGTCCTTAACCTTTCTTTCAGGTTCTTTTCAGGGACAAACTGGATGTGAAAGGCGCAAGACCAGGTATTGTGGTGCAGCTTAGGATAGCTCTATAAACAGCGTTGGACTATGATAGGCTTTGTTAATTGTCGTTTGTTTGCAAGTATATATGTAACCCACGGCAACTTTTCAGCAACTTTGTGCAAAAAAGTAATAATTTTATAGAACTATAATCGTCGTATTCGTCTTCAAACGCTCCAGTGCAGTATCTTTAGATAACGTACAAACATAAAAAGATCCCATAACAAAAATCCATAAATCAACTTACACAACAAAGCTTAGTATTTCACTCACCCCGTGACAATTTAACAGCTTGAACATAATTCAAACAATAAACGGTTGACAATAACACATCGGTTCATTCGATTTCACTTCATTTATATGGGTTCGTTCGCTCGCAGTAGTTCTGCTGAATAACTGAGTAACAAGTTAATACTGTTAACTTTTGCGCAGTGTCCGCCATGCCTTTTGTTCTACATTTTTCAGCTCTCCTTGTTTGATTGTGTGTGTCTTGATTTTTGAGTGTGATGAACGGGGATTTTGTTAGTCATGTGTCTAATGCTCATTTGTCATCATTTGTCTCTTCTGTCTGTGAGAAATATGAGGATAGATTTCTAAAACTGTATTCAATTAGTCGAGTTATTGAGAGCAGCGGTGTGCGGTGGTGCTTGTCCAGATTTAGAACGTTGTGTCGCTGATCAACAATTGAACAAAACCTACATCGCCCACGCATCAAAATACTCTTTTCAATCACAGTCCACTATTTGGCAATACTTAGGCATAGACCTCTCCCAGACAGCGCCACAATATGCTGTCCATAAGCAGTTTATCTAACTGATGGGCTAACCAATATCAGTCCACCTTCTTTGGCATCGGCGAAAAAAAACATGTCTGACGTCATTTTCAATAACTTAATTTTTTTTCGAGTTGTTTCGGTGTGAGACAACCATCCAGGGTAGCGGGACTGTTTGAAAGCGATACCGCAGCCCTGGAACACAAAGGGCAAGGAAGGAACATGGATGGGTTTTAGTCAGTACAAGTCTGACACTCCCTTCCGCTCTGCCCTGAGCGGGAGAAGTCATTTAATGATTTCCCATCCGAAAAAAAAAAGACAACCATAAAGCACCTCATATAATTCCATAATAAACTACAACACAAAACAAGCACTTTTACATGGATCACAACAATGATAGTGATTATTTAACTGGCAATATTGGCCGTGGTGTTAACGAGATGTGTTGCAAATCAAACAAAATGTAGCTGATTGCGTCCCGTCGATTCATATTCTGTTTGCGGTCGTTAACTATGGCGGATAGCTACATTCATTATACCACTTTATGTGCTCAATTATACCTGCCGTCGATCGTGGTAATGTCAATCGTCAAGCTTTTGAAGTGGTACTGATGTGTCAGTTACTGTTCTTATTACAGCTGTGAGGATCTTGAGCCACTTGAATGATAAAGCCAGGTAGATACTGCTGGAAAATGTTTCTAAAATTATCACTGAAAATTGTACTGAAAAAACAATAGTGGCATCATTATTTTTCGTATTCTTCTCACCAAACCCTTTGAATTAATACCCATATTTTGGGGGTGCAGAAAAAATAACCAGTCCGCCAACTTTGGGCGTCCGCCATATTGGGATCAGAATGACAATGCATGGCTAGCTACAGTCATTAAAACTAAACGTGTCTACAAAATTTCAGCTCAATCCGGTAGGGATGACTGTTTTAAAATTCAATTGCAAGATTTGACCTAAACAAACATACAAACATTGCTAGTTAAATACAAGCTTGTTATAAGATGGTGGCATAATTCTGACTATGGCCACGTGCCATGCAACACTATACCTAGATTGCCAGATGCTTTTGTAAGGGTGCGTTTAAAAATTTATAAATGCATGATTTTTCGTTGTTACCAGCCCTGGTGTTGAACATCTTACATCATTTGAGGATTCCAGGTTTTGTATTTTGTCAGCCGGAATCCAGGTTCCAGCTTTCAAAAATGTTTAAAAACGGTCGTCTCTGGCGACATCCGTAACAGAGAGAAGGATCACAACAATAGATTATTCGTGAAACTAATCATACCATCGTCCTTTGTTTCTCAAATAATCGTTTAACGTATCGTAACAATTATCAATTTTGCTAGCTATACCAATACCAGTATAACATGGCTTCACTTTGTATCGATTTCCTATACAATTATAGATCCGCATAAAACGTTCGGTCAAGTGAAACTAAAAATCAATTATTAGTAAACAAGATTAAATTATTAAAAAAAACTTCACGCTGGCTCTACGATTCTCACGCGGCTTTGTCCCCCTCGTCAAAGATTAACAAAACTAGTAATATAATAAAATTTTACTCTATTGTGTTTGTTACGCTTTTTAAACTGCAGTGTAAATAAATATAATAATGAGAACTGATACTAAGAAAATAAAGTTCAAAGTAAATTCTAAGTTCTTTTCCTATGTTTCCAAGATGATTTGGCTAGAAACGGGATGGTTCATAAGTTGTCAACTAAAAGATAAGTTTCTAAGAAATTGAAATACTGCGCCGACCCCAAATAAATTGGGATGACACTATATGCCTTTGTAAATTAAACTGTTTCAAATTATTTGATATGCCATATCTTTACGAGAAGCTCGTGGCTAAGTAATAACTGCCGCTCGGGCTCGCCTAGGTTGGTCCGTGCCTCGGAAAGCACGCTAAGCCGTTGGTCCCGGCTGTCATTTGTAGATCTTTGACAGTCGTTACAGGTAGTCAGTGGCCTAAAAAGGTTGACAAAAGAGTCTGAGTCTGTCTGTCTTACCAAGGGGTATCGTATTACCCAGTACTAACTGGGTTGTGGAGATCAGATAAGCAGTCGCTCCATGTAAAATACTGGTATTCAGCTGCATCCGATAAAACTGGAAGCCGACCCCAACATAGTTGGGAAAAGGCTAGGCAGACGATGACGCCATATTTTTACAGACTTGGTATAATATTTCTTTATGGTCAATCTTAACTGGTATGTGTATTTTGACTCCAAAGCATAATTTGAAGGTAAGGAAAAAAAGGAAAGGAAAGAAAAAAGAAAAGGTAGTGAAACCATTAATTTATTAAGACACCTTAAATCTGTCTTTATAGGTTGCAACAAATGCGGTAGTTAAGTTCATATTCACACAAAATTAATTGAAACCTACTCCCAAACTGTATAATCCAACATTGAAGTCAGCTAAACAAAGGCTCTCCTAAACTCATAACGTAAAAGCATCTTCAACAGTTTCAATCCGATCAGACGTAGGAACCATCTAACTTAAACTTAAGCTGTGACCCGCAACTTGCAACTTAGATTGCGTACGAGTAATGGATTTGCTCTTACTTGCGTACTTCGTACTCGTAGCTAGTATCAATCAAATGTAATGTTTAATTCAGTTTAAGCTGCATGCTTGTTACGATGCTCGCCGGGTAAGGGGGCTTCCGTAAGTGCTTATCAATGTTTCTGGAAGTATTTTGTTCCACGGATATTATTTTATTGAAGAAATAAACAAAAACGTTGCTCTTCTTTTGGGTTCCGCTGCCGTCCTCCGTCTGGAAAAATGCTATTAAATTTTTGTAGGTATAGGAGTTTTATATATCACTTTTATACATTTTAGTGGTATAAAAGTGTTCGTGCCTTATTACATCGTTTTTAACCTGGTCAATCGTCACTTCGACTGTATTTAATGAACACTTTTTGTTATAATACTTTTTAAATAAATTATTCTACAATTATTTAGAGGCAGCTGTTGACGCAAGTGGCAGTCTGGGCGAACATTTGAAATACTTTCATGTCAGCGCAGCGACTCGAAATAGACAAGGGATATATTTTGACGTGACAACGTCTAATAAAACGATGAACGCCGGCTGCATGCACGAAAAAGTGTCCCGGTACGCTCACTGTCCTGTTACGCTCATTGTACGCTTGCGCCGCATCTAGCTCTCTTCCACTCGATTTTATGACGTTTTGTCACGTTAAACTATCGTCCGTAAACCAACTTTACAAACAACCAATTTTTTTAACAATGCCTCAGTTACGAGTGCATACACATTTTCAAGTACAGGTTCTTATAGATAAGAGCAAGATTGAATAGTAAGTATCTACTTCTCTCTAAAGTCTATCTGAAAATCATAGATTTATTTCGATTGCGTTTCAAACGTCCCTCAAAAGTATAAATCCGTTTGAAGCTTCCCCACTGCACACGGCTAACAGTCCTGGACGCGTCTTGTCCAATTACACGCGAATGAAACGAATGAAGATAATAAACTGAGGACGCCCCGCCTGTTTCTTTCACGAGCACACTGGACGATTATTACGGCCAAATGACCGGCTTAAGACTATATGTGGTCCAAGTTGGATAAAAAAGTATTCCTGATAAACAAGAATTTGTGTGGTTTACTACAACAAAAAACCCGACTACTGAAAAATCAGCCTCGTATTAAATCGGGATTTACAAGGTAAAATCGACTCCTATTGTTGAAGTCGGTTAAAATGTAGCCCATAATAACGAACCGATTAACACCTTATTCATGAATAGTTTAGCGCTACGGAGGAACAAACATAAATGCAAACAGACATAGACTGCGCTAAAATCCTAACCCTTCCTTTTGGCTTCGCCGTGGTCGGGTAAAATAGGTAAGGCATTCTTCACATTTAGCAGCTAGTCATGTGATCATGTCACATAATCTCCATTTACAAATTGAAATTCCGATATAATATCCTGTATAGCAGGATAGATGATCAAAGAGACGGATCGGTATAGCAAAGTTTGAAACTATTTACATTAGTAAATACATAGTTCACTCGAAAATCGAATAAGTTATTAAACTTATTTGATTTTCGAGTTGAAATAAACAGATTTCAAGTAACTACTTTTAATAGGAATTTTATTTTTCGGTTTTTTCGTTAAATATAGCGCTCCGAAAAATGATTCTACATAAAAGTAAGATGTTGTGATATCCCTTCAACTGTACATTATTAGCAATTATTGTTTGCACGAGGGTTTCAAACAGCTATTTTTTATTAGTAACACGGTTCAGCTTGTAACTTGGACCACCGTACAAGCGAAGATACACGGCAAGCTCCCTATTGCCATCATTATGGAAACTCATCTCTCGATATAGGAAATTGATAACTGAGTCGTTCCACTCGATTGAACGAAGATAGTTAAAGAAACGATTTAAAAAGCTTGTATTTTTAGTACTTGCTACAAAGCCCTATTATCTTTATTAAAATATTCACCCAAAAAAACTCTAATAAACTCCATTCGAAAGAAGGGTTCGCCATTTGAGCACCCTTATCGAGAAATTCTTCGATTAATAAATAAAACATGGATTCATAATTTATAAGGTTTCCAAAGCCGATCATCTAAGTATAAAGCTTTTTTAAGCACCGCCATCATTATACGGTTTAACAAACCTATAAGAAGCACAGGTTTTTTTTTTTTACTCTTTAGTTAAGAAAAGAATCTCAAGGTGATACCTAGTAGGTCTATTCAAAGAGCTTTATTTGAGAATCCTCAAACTAATATATACATAAGATAGAAGCTCCAAACCGGGATAAATAATATTTAAATTGATTATTATGTCAGCTCATAAAAACAAAAATAAAAATATAGTTGTTTTCTCAACCATAAAATAACCAATTCATGATAATTTACACCACAAAATCCTACAAAGTTGACAAAAATCAACGTTAATTTGACACCCCAAAAAGGAAACCAAGTGACAAAGATCAGAAAGCACCGTGACGAGATCAACCGAACAAAAGTTAATAACTAAATAAAATAACGAAGGTCTGGAGAAACGTGGCCAATCAGCAACCCTTGTAATGCGTGAAGTGACGCGTATAACTACCAGTGACGGGGTGACGGGTGACGGGGTGACCATACAGCCGGACCCTCAGGATAGCGCCCCTCGCACGGGTCAACGACGGACCCATGTGAAAAAATTAAAGGGTATAAGTTTTTCATTTATTTTTTAATGTCTTTAGTTACGGTACGGCGTATTTTTTAGATTAGTTTAAATGCTAAGTCATTGTTTGAATTACGTTGGCAGGGAGTGACGGAAATTGATAGTTAAAGTGCAGTGGTCCAAAACGTCATTATTGCACCGAATATGTTTAAGTTTATATTCTAAGCTCCCCCGTTGAATAATAAATTTAAAAAAAATGTGTTTTATTTCAGGCAAAATACCCTACATTTTCAACAATAATAAAAATTGAGGCATACAAAATAGTATAAACTGTAAAGAAACAATAAAAAAATCATAAAAATATCATTCAATTAATTAAAAATCATTAAAAATCATGAAAAAACATTAAAAAATTAAACAATAGTAAACTTGAACTCTAGTAAGTTTTCTTGCCAATTGAAACTTCACTTCATTATATCACACATTCCGTATATCTTAAGCAATGTAAACACCCGATACTGAACAATATTCTAAAGAGAAAACCGACAGGTACGAAATTCACGAATTCTGAGAGCCGAACACAGACACCCCGAGATAGGATTTGAATGGTAAAGTAGCTTAAAATTAACATAATCCCGTATTTTGTATCTTTAAGTTCTCACTGCATTATTTGCAGCTAAGATCTTTTGAGACATCGATCTGTGTATATTAACAATTTTGAGGAGGGTGGCAGGCTCCCCCACCTGGGTTTTGTACCAAAATCAACATATTATATTGGCTAGCTCTTCCAGTCTGTGGTACTCTGTCTCTCAGGGACCAGAATTTAAATTTCATGTTTATTTTCATGTGTATATTGTGAGGTGCCAAGAAAAAAAACACTAAGATTCAAAAGGTTTAGGTTTTTTTTATCTATCATATTTAAAAGAAAAACATTTTTTCTTCAAAGTTCTGTCATGTCATTTAAATTCATGTTTTCAGTTTCACAAAATATCACTATGGAAACATACTCGTATCTATCTATCTAATACCTTTAAAAGAGTAATTCCTGCATATATGTATATGAAATCTCGGAAACGGCTCCAACGATTATCATGAAATTTAGTATGCAGGGGGTTTTGGGGGCGATAAATTGATCTAGCTAGGTTTCATTTTTAGAAAACGTCAAAAACAAAAAAAAACCCGAGCTTTAAGCTCAGTCATCCAGGTACTGAACTTAATAATGACTTTTTCTTAAATAATGAACTGTGACAAAAAAAAAGCATTTCTAAGAATCTTTAGCGAGTCTTACTTATCTACGCACGATATTCAATCAGCTTAGTGGACGCTCTTCCTGATTCCATATAATGTGTAAAATATGAAAGAAGAAGACATGCTGCGCCGACCCCCAATAAATTGGCATAAGGGCAAGAGAATGATGATGACCATGTATCCAGTTAATAAAGTAGAATTTTCAAATAGAACCGGTAGAATAAATGAGAATTTTTGGTCTCACTAGTTCTACGATTTGGTAGCACCTGAAATCGTAGAACTAGGAAAATATTCCCAATAGTTCTACCGTAGAACTGTTCAGTAGAACTAGTGGGAATTAACCGTTATTTCTAGTACCTACACTGAAAAAAAAAGTAGTTGCCACAATCAAGATTTTGTTTAGATTGCTAAGTAACTTGTTTGCATCTGAGACTATCAACCACAATGATCACAGCTACTACTTTTATTTGATTGAGATTTGAAACAGGATCTTGTTTGGAATTATCACAAAACCTATTTGCAGCAATCAAGTCAAAAGTAAGTTAGTTGTGTAAATCAAGCATTTTGATTACTTCAATAAAGATTGTCTCTTTTTTAACTCTTCTACAATGATGTCATGTTAAGAGTATTCAAGAAACTTGTTTGAGCGTTCCATAATTTGAACTAGTATTGCTGCAATCATGTCGTGACGATCAACTTAACTAAGATTTTGATTAATCTAAACAAGATATCGTCAATCAAGCTAAAAGGTCACTTGATTGGCGTGCATTTTTCAGTGTAGATTCTTACAAAACACCCAAAAAATACCAATTCAGACACACACACAACTTGTAAATGAAAGTAGTTTAGTGCAAACTATCTACTCGTCTCAGCTGCCGCGGGCTGTATGCAAATATTCGTAGCGGCTGACGATTGTGACGTACAAGTATAACTTACATCATTACACTCTGTTTTGCTTTGTCTACGTACTAGATTGCGCTATCTAAAATTATGCATGTTCCCTGATTTTGGGCCGCAAGGATTATACGAATAATTTGCGTTTCGGGAATTGGGGTGCTGATAAGATTATTGTTGGGTGTTGGGGTCGCTGTTAGGTGATGACGTCAATCATAATGTGGTTAGATCAACATATGTAATAATGTAAAGAGATAACTTACAGAAGTTTGGTTAAATTTAGGTGTTAGAAGTATACATGGTATATTTTGTTTTGTTGGGATTGATGAAGCTTTACAACGAAAATTAAAGCTAAGAGTCAAAAATTTTTAAAAGCGTCATCAGATTAATTGTACTCTAGTCTTTCATTAATGATATCAAAAAATGTTTTGTTAAAGTTTATTTCTTGAATGCATTCTTATGAATGAGCAGTCTCTGTTCAAACTCAAAAAATATTCAAAGCACTTACCGTTCACTCACTCGTTCGTTCTACTTATCGTTCAGCAGGTAGGTATAGTAAATTAAAACGATTTCTGACACAGTTCGATCTCTCATCCAACATCACTGACTCTCACCCCACGTGTAAATGATTAAACAATTAAACCAGACGAGACAATAGACACATATTCAAAAAATATTCAAAGCACTTACCGTTCACTCACTCGTTCGTTCTACTTATCGTTCAGAAGGTAGGTATAGAAAATTAAAATTTCTACCACAGTTTGATCCCTCATCCAACATCACTGACTCTCACCCCACGTGTAAATGATTAAACAATTAAACCAGACGAGACAATAGACACATATTTGACAACCAGTGTTTATAAATTCAAGGCGCGGCTGGTTGCCGGCGAACGCTTGCAAATTAATAACGATTTAATTTGTCAATACCGATCGCGAATAAATGTTGAAATTTTGCGGTGATTTAAGCGAGGGATGTATTTTATTTAAACTGCAACGATTACGATTCAATATTGAGTATGGCAATAAAGTTCGCACCTTTTTTTATTATTAAATCTGTTAGATAGATTTTGTATTTTTAACTTGCTAATGGTTCGAAATACCTAATCGTAGTGTCCTTTTTCTTCTTCCTCTAACTGTATTTATTCAATGTTGAATCTAGGACCTCTATGTGACGCCACTTTTTTTTTAAACGTTTCGCCTCACTAGCCCGTGACACGCAGCGAAGCAGCCACTGCGCCAACCGTGCCGTCAACTACACTCGGTTTTGGGCCTCCTCTCCTGCTATGACCAGGTCGTCGGTCCACCACACTCGTGGCCTGCCTATGCTCCTTTAAGCAGTTTTGGGTCACAACTCCTACACCTTCTTCCCCACCTGCCATCAGGTCTATAGTTGAGTATTCGTAAATTTACTGTCTCAATAACAAGTTCTAATAAGATATCCATAAATACTATAAAAAAATACCCAACGGTCAGCACATTAAAAAATATATTCACCCCCTTAAGCCCTCGCCTTAACATTCCTTAAATTTGGTCATTATCGTTGAGGTAAGTTCAGAAGTGACGTCACGCTAATTCGCCGCCATTCGCAGCGTATCGCACGCTGTCGCACGAAGTCGCACGGAGTAATTTATTGCCGAAGGAAAGTAGCTTGTAATCTTTAACGCGGATTTGATACTTTACTTTCTTATTGAGGTCACGTATATTTTTGGACAGTCTGGCGCTTCAGCTAAGCTTTGTTATGGAGTGATAATTTTGGTTTTGTTTTCCTTTGCTTTACTTCAGAGGTGGAGACTTTGATCCTATTGAAAATATATTAGGAATTGTTACTGCTAAAAACAACAATGTGAAAAAATAGATACTCTTCAAGACCAGAGCCCCTAGTATGAGCGCGTAGTGTAAACGCAACGTAATTGAGTCAATTTTAAAACAAAAAATTATCGTTTCACATAAAATATTTTGATAATTTTCAAGAATACATTCTTATCTACGGATGATACTAATTGTAGTTGTTGGTAACAATTTAACTAAAATTCTAAAGAGTAATTGTATTTTCGATTCAAAAATCGACGTATTTAACTATTTACGTTACGTTTACACCGCGCGCTCATGTTAGCAGTTGAAAGCCAAAAACTTCGCCTATGTCATGAATCTGCGAACCTGACATTTCGTTTATAAGGACCTCCAAAAGCCTCCACATTAAGGAACAAGTTCAAGTAAGCAGGAGTCTGGAAAAATCTTGGACAACGCATAAATGATGTGAAAGTAGATAGAATAACAGGGACCAGCAACGTCAATGTCAAAGTTAACACTCTAAACTACACTTAAGCACAAATTCACAGGCACTTCATCCCATAATTCTCTAGCAAATATTTTCGCATATAAATCAAAATGTAAATAAGAAATATTGAAGGAAGCTGACGGTGCCATCGGTTCGTTGGTCCGCCATTTGTTTGGAAACCCCATCCCGCATCCCGCTCGGTCCAGCTCCGCACAATTCAATTTGTTACGTTTGATTGAATATAACATTTCAGTTTAAACTGGCGAATTCTCTCAATATGCGTTATTATTTGAGAATGAAAATATGACTTGTCAAAAACCCTTTTTGAATTTTGCATTGATCATCAAAAGCGCAAAGGTCTTTCTTGAAGGTCATGTATTTTAAACCGTATAGATTCCCCACTGAAAACCTTTACTCACTAAGTGCCCTTCTCACAGTCAGGAAATTATATGTTCTCCATTCTGCCTTAGAACTACATAAAACGCTTCGTTATGATTCTAGCCTCAATAAAACAAGAAGAAATTATCTTGTTGCACCAGAAGTCCCAGTTAAAACCTCATATGCAAAAAGACAGTTCACCAGACAATCCGCTTCCATCTACAATAAATTAAACAAAGTTTTCAATATTTAATCTATGACCTATGGTAAAAAAAAAAAACAAAAGAAAATATATTTTGTTAGTGTCAATGCTCATCCTATTAGTTCAACATTTATATTTTTAACGAAATCGTCGGTGTTATTAATTGAGTCGCCAACAAAAGAACTGTCACCTCTAAACTCATCAAAACTGCACTTTAAAAACCTTCTAACATTTTCAATATTTTTACGTCTAAAAGTGAAAATACGCGAGTATCGCCATTATTGGCCAGTTTGCGACAAACAAAGGGTGCGCGTACAAAAAGTTTGACAGCTCGTTAGAAGGACGGGAGGCACACTAATTGGCTACCTAGGGGACATTTTGACTATCAGTTCCCTGTGTACTTGCCTTTGTTTGTGTGTTTAAGGTAATTCGAGCTTGAAATTCTTGGCTTTATTTGAATAGACAGGGTAGAACACTGTTGATCTTTTATGGAAGGATTTAAAAAAAAAAATACGGTTGGCATGTTGCTTTTTCATGTGTGAGATGACAGCGTATCATAGTCATCATCAGCATTCAGCAGCCCACTGCTGGACATAATCCTCTCCAATTGCACCTGCTGACATTGTACTCATAAAAAGGCAAAAAGCGTAATCTGCTTTACATGGTATAAAACAAAGTCGCTCCCGCTGTCTGTCCGTCCCTATGTATGCTTAGATCTTTAAAACTACGCAACGGATTTTGATGCGGGTTTCTTTAATAGATAGAGTGATTCAAGAGGAAGGTTTATATCTACATTGCACCCGGGGCGGGTCGCTAGTGAAATAAAAGTGCTAGTTATTAACCAACATTCAGCCATCCAAAATCAGTCGAACCACTTATAAAACCAATACACAACATGACCCCGCAAAAGACCCACTTGAACAACTCTCAATAAAACTCAAAAACCTCACTATAACATTAAAACGTACAACGTTTACATTAAGAAAGCCCTTACCGGCAGCTATTTAATCTTGGTAATTGCCCCGAAAGCTTATCAAACTTGTTCCGAAGTTTGCTTATTACGATTCAGCGTACGAGGCCGGGTAGGCCACTCATGAAATTAAATTACATCGAACCGCGCCGCCGACGGTACTTCGTACAAGACTCGCCATTTTAAAAAGTGGCCGCGGTGGAATTTTTAAGAACGCGGCGATATCTGGGAAGAAATGTTTGTGGTTTAATTGACATGTCTTTATGTCTCAACTGGGTGTCATTCATTATACTCCTGGCCTTATGCTAATTTATTTGGGGTCGTCGCGGCATGTCTTTTTCTTCCATACTTCTCTATTACTCGTCATCTCATCTGATACCTCTTTTCTTGCCATATTATCCTTCACACAATCCATCCATCGTTTCTTTGGTCTTCCTCTACTATACTACTACAATTTTGTCTGCAATAAATAGTTTCATTGCTCAACACAATGTTATTGTGTCTATTGCTTTCATCTCCAGTGAACATAATTTTTAAAACAAAAAATAAAATTTCATCGAACCGAAAACAAAAATGTGAGATTATGATTATGTAGTCAGTAAAAATCTTAATTCAGTTTAAAAAAGCCATCTGAGATATTTTATACACTTTGACGTATGGGTACTACCTATTGCCAAGAAAGGTAAAATTTTGCATGCAAAACGCTGCGTTCAGAAGAGTGAGTGGGCGCTGTTTTTTGACAAATAAACACACAATTTTGAAGGGCAAACATTAAAAGTTGGGCATTTACCATACACGTGGAATAAAATATCAGGTTCCCTTAGTTCTGTATAAATTAAAGGTACGCAACTGACGAAAATTGGTTGATGGCCGATCTTAATTACGCCAATTTTCCACTAATTGGAACAATAAATAAGCTTTATACTAACGAGAGACTTTACGATGGCCATAAAGTTATAGTAAAGGGAAAAACTATTATTTGAATTATCCAACTTTCGTGATTGGATTTATAGGATGAAAATGAAGCGTGATTAAATTTTTTAGATCATTGTTTCTTTTATTTCTGGACGAGTAGCAACCGGCGAAGAAAATCAAGTCGTCAAAAAATATAGGTATAAGGGGAAAAGACCAACCAACCAGCTTTATGTTATTCTTGCAGCAAATTTATCTAAGTTACAAAGTATGTATATTCAAACAAAATAATGCGACAAAAGTTTAATTTAAACTTTTCTCTCTGACTGAGCGCATCCGTTTCCAGCCGAAAGCGCGCATTCAATAACAGTCGCCAATCATGCGGCGTTCGAAATTTAAAAAAGCAAAATGACCGATCACAACCGTCACTAATTTGACAAGCGACATCACATTTTGTTCTGCGGCTGTGACCAGTCGTGTTGAAACTGAAAAATTAATAGGCCATATAAAAAACTATGTTCACAGTGATGAAGAGGAAATCAGAATATATTATTGTGTAGTTCTGTTATCTTCTACTATGATGCGTGCGATGCAACAATATATCGTTTTAGTGATTTTAAATCATTCATAAGTTGCTGAGAGATGTAGATAATATCTAAATCTTACATTAAAACAAAGCTTCAAAAATCTTTTTCAACTTACAATAAAAATCAGATCGTTTCACAGCCTAGAACAGTAACCAGCGATTAGGCCATTAAGACTAAAATGGTTATCATATAGTCCAAGTAACGCGAGTGCCACCAATATGAAAAGTCAATAGGGTTACACCAATTATACCAGTTCGATTGAAAGTGCCTAATGGAATTTTAAATGCTTGCTTCCGTAGCGCACAATAGGACGGTGGGAACAACCCTAATTGTTACTTTTTTAAGTTTTTCATTGTCACTTAAAGTGTCAAATTGGCTATTGTCGAGGCGCATTCATGTGGATGTAGGGCTGGGACTTTCTTTCTTTCTTTTTCATGCACAAAGCGGGCAGTGCGTGTAACGAACATTCCTGCTTTGTTGGAATTCTGTTTTGATTAAGTGAGTGACAAAAAATGGAATGGGAACGGCGTGGTAGCGTTTTAGGATTTAATTGAAGTACACACTAGCAGTAGACAGTTTTAAAATAAAACATGGAATACAACTGAAAATGTTTTATATTAATATTCTCCACATATTACTATGTAGTTGTGGTGTACTTTTCTATGGATTTCTTTTGAACGATTATAACATAACATAACATTACGACTGCAATCCCCGAAGGATTAGGCAGAGATGTACCTAATAGTAGACCCACATTTCGCCAGTTATGTTATAAGTCCCTTGTAATAGGGGGCGAACCTATTGCCATCAACCGGGCTCATGCAGGTTGTTACTGAGGAAACCCTGATGGAAAAACCCATTAACAATTTGTGCGACCCAGGAATCGAACCCAGGACCTCTCTGCTCAGCAATGTGATTGCGACCAATATACCAAGGAGGCAGTCATTTAAACGATTATATTATGGTCGTAGTAATATTATTCTAACAATCTAACCCACTGGAGACGTTCCCAACAAAGTTAATCAATAATACACTCATCGATATATATTCTCATTAATCTTTAACAATAGTTCACATTAAAGTTTCTATACGTGATTGACATATTCATTAAAACTAATATCGGATTATCCTAGTATCTAAAATAGAATCTAAGCGCAGCAAGGGAAAACAAGTAAGGGATGAAGACAGCTTATATTTATCACTGATTGATATTATTAGAAGGGTTCTTTATATTTTTTATAAAACTTTTTAACTAAAAAAATGAGGGGGTGCTACTGATGGGATTAGAAACGATAAGATATCAAACCACATAAACATTATTAGCCTATAACTTTATTTTATTTAATTATTATATCCAGGCAAGAAGGGGAGGAGAGGGGGGGGGGGGGGGGGAGGGTTATTTTTTCTTTCCAGGCAAGGCAAGATAAGGAAATTGCAAGAAGAACAGAAAATGCCTGGAAAAGTTATTGGTCCTTGAAGGAGTATTTTAAGGGCACTTTGCCCATGTCCCTAAAGCGAAAACTAATGGACATGTGTATTCTCCCCATCTTGACCTATGGTGCACAGACTTGGTCTTTGACTAACATCCAAAAGTCCAAACTCAAGGTTTGCCAACGTGCTATGGAGCGTAGTATCTTAGGTGTAAAATTAACAGACCACGTTCGAAACACCACACTGCGCTCCAAAACGCAAATCGTTGATGTGGCTCAAAAAGCTGCCCAACTTAAATGGGACTGGGCGGGACATGTCTGTCGCATGCCGAACGAACTGTGGGCCCGTAAAGCTCAGGATTGGTGCCCTGAAACAGTGACACGGGGTCGCGGCAGACCACGTAGGAGATGGCGGGACGAACTGGATGTCTTCCTTGAGAATTGGAAAGAAGTAGCACAGAATCGCGACCGTTGGAAGGAATGGAGGGAGGCCTTTGCCCAGCAGTGGGACAATATGGGCTAGCTATAATAATATATAATAATAATAATTATATAACTTTTTTTCTGCTGGAACTCAGACCTCCTTTGCATCTGCATGTTTATGCTATATACATACTTTCAGAATGGTCCCAATATACCCATTTTTTTTTGTTACTAAGATATTTTTGTTCACCATTTTTCCCAAAAAACAAGCATGTATAAAATAACCTAAAGAACAATTCCCAGTTTCCAAGTCAAAATAGAACGTGATACTGCAACACACGAGTTAGTGCAACGCGCAACGTCAAACGAAGCCGGCGCAAACAGTCGTCTGAGCTTTGAGGTCTGATAATACAATTTGTGGGCGCGCCGCCGCGGCGTTTCTTACAATTAGCACGTGTGTGAAAAACTTCACATTTCATTACGAGTTTATGCTAATGGGAAACATAAATATTGAGGTGATTGAGGATTCTTCTTCTTTGCGTGTCGATAGACTTAAATAATAATATAATAAATTCAAATAATGCCCGACCAGTATGTTGCCACCTGCACAGCTCTGTCATTGGCTTCATTTAAATCCTGGAAGGTGCAGGTGGCTGTGCAGGATGGGCAAGAAAGGAGGTGGGGCATATCCTGCAGAGGGGCTCCACACTGAAATTGGCTTTGGGACGGGTCGGTGATACCCCATTTGACCAGATTATTTCTACAGCGGCCAACCTGGGCCCGCAGACGGTTAAGAGATTTCCAGATTGGCCACTGCAGTTCCTGTCCAGGAGGAAGATGTTCTGCTGGATTGATGAAGTGAGGAGGGGTGGGATGTTTGTTCCTCCATAATTCACATCTTTCATCTAACGCACTGTCTTTGGAGGGAATCGTGTGTCTAACGAAGCTCTTGCGGCTTTTCAAGCGTGAAGGTGGTAGTTGATGCCCGTACAGTGGGTGGCGGTTGTCTTGTTCCTGTTTTCCCTTCTCGATGCGACTAGCTATTTCACGCCGAGCGTCTGGTGGAGCCAACGGATACAACGCAAGAGGGGTGGGTTTTAAGCAACCCGTTACAATGCGACAGGTATCGTTCAGCGCTTTGTCAACTTCTCTAGCGTGGTCCGAACAGTGCCACACTAGGCATGCGAACTCCCTAGTCGAAAAAGAAAGACATAGGCCGGTAGTGCGTAGAACTTGTGGCGATGCTCCCCAGCTGGTGGATGTGAGGCGGCGAAGAACGTTATTTCTAGTCCCGACGTTTTGCTTTGTTTTAAGGCAGTGGGACTTATAAGTCAGAGATCTATCTAGGGTGACGCCCAGGTAGCGTGGTTGAGCGCAATGCTCCGTAGGGCATTTTCATCATAGAACTTTCCTAGTGTTTCCAGAGCTTCCTTCAATTTATCTTCAGCCTCTTCGAATGTAAGTGGCTGGGCGGCCAAAGCAAGGTCATCTGCATATAAAAAGCGTTTCGGTGGTGGAGAGCAAGGCTGGTCGTTTGTGTAAATGTTAAAGAAAGAAGACTAGCACGCTACCTTGAGGGAGCCCGTTTTTCTGGCAGCGCCACCTACTCTTGTTATTGTCAAGATGAACTTGAAACCGGTGGTTATTGAAAAAAAGCGCTAAGAATTTGCACGAAACCTACATCCTTGGTGAACTCGCTGACTTTTCGTAAAAGTCTTTTGATGTTGACTGTATCATAGGCTGCTGAAAGATCAACGAATACAACACCTGTGACTTTATTCGCCTCAAACCTATCTTCGATGAATTGCGTTGGGTTGAGGGTCTGATTGGTGCATGACTTTCCTGGCCTAAAGCCAGCTTGCTCAGCGATAAGGTTTGATTCGATTACTGGCGTAAGGCGGTTGATTAAAAGCCTTTCAAAGAGCTTAAATGTGTGGCAAAGAAGAGATATAGGACGGTAGCTTTTTGGTTCTTTCGGACATTTACCAGGCTTAAGAAGAGCAATTATCGCCTCCAGAGTTTAGGGATCTTGCAGTCTTTAAGGCACGAGTTGAAGAGCGATAGAATCCAGGAAACAGCTACTGGTCCGAGGTGTTTTAATTGTTCGATCGTAATGTCATCAAAACCAAGAGCTTTCCCATTTTTTAAGTTTCTAATCCCGTATATAACGTCTGTGAGTGTAAACGGCTTGCTGATATTGTGTGAGATATTATCATCTACTACAGATATGATTATCATCTGATTGAGGATGAGGAAGGGATTAACAAAATACTGTTTTGAGGAAGCATTTATTATTACCCATTCCAGTTTCTCGGAAAATGTGTTGCAGGAAATATTCTATTTTCAAACTGAACCACGGGATTTAGGCCGGTGATTTAAATAGCACACTATCGAGGTTGAAAATAGAAAATCTTTTTATTCTAGTAGGTAACTGCAATGGAAATATTATTTTGAAATCTTTTTTCATGTCAGTAGCAAACTAGCTTCAGTTATCCAAAAATAAAGAAAAAGTACAAAACACGCTGGTTTGAGCACTTTGAAAAAAACAAAAAAAAACAACCCAGAAAAGGGACTGCAGAAAAATTAAGCCATTACCGATAATATGATTAAACCAAATAAGGAATTATTATTCACATCAGCGCGAGCGATTTGTCGTGTTTTTCGCCGAGCGCAATGGGCACGTAGGTGGCTGCCAATTATCGCCACCTCCTCTTGCCACGTAACCGTTTGCATTACAATTAGTCCACATTATGTGTAAATGCACATTTCATATCGCACGCCGACTGAATGCATAATGATCGGTATGAACGCGCGCAGTTGCTGAATAGTGTGAATGCTGCTTTAGAATTGATAGTTCCATAGGCTGGTGTTGCCTATTGATTGGGGATTTAGACTTCTAATAGAGAGCCTATCACAGAAACATTTGGTGGGTATTAGAGACGTAAACGACATAGTAATTACAACCAAAATTTGAATATGGTCATTTTAAAATGTTATGGGGATAATCTTATAAACATGTTTCATCCTTTTATAGTTGATCTAAAATTGTAAACAGATTTAGCACACGGGATTATCAACGTCTCTTGAATAGATAGAAAATGTATAAAAATATCTACAAATGCGTTCTAAAAAAAAATTGGCCAAGTGCGAGTCGGACTCGCGCACGAAAGGTTCCGTACCATTATACAACATTCGACAATAACGGCAAAAAAATCACGTTTGTTGTATGGGGGTTTTTTATTTTAATTTAATTATTTATTTTTGACGAGAATATACATCGAAATATTCTGTGAATATTTCAAGCGTTTACCTGTCGCCGTTATTAATATCGAGCAAAAAAACGGCAAAAAATCACGTTTGTGGTATGGGAGCCCCCTTAAATATTTATTTTATTCTGTTTTTCGTATTTGTTGTTATAGCGGCAACAGAAATACATCATCTGTGAAAATTTTAACTGTCAGCTATCACGGTTCATGAGATACAGCCTGGTGACAAAGGGACATACAGACAGACAGACCGACAGACAGACGGACAGCGGAGTCTTAGTAATAGGGTCCGGTTTTACCCTTTGGGTACGGAACTCTAAAAATGATCTAAAATTAAATCTTTATCTTAATCTCAAGTACTGGTCGTCTCATTTCAAAAGTTGCCAAGATAAAAATGTATGAAGAAGACGCACTTATCTGGCGCGGGGTCACGGATTTCATTAACAGTATCAATAGGACCTCTTGGGGACCGACCCTCGCTTTATGCTCGGTATCTGCCACCAGTATATGTTGGTCTTTTAAGGATTTATCATGCGAAAATACTAAATAAGTTTCTTGGTATTACTGGACAAGGATCGTATTTCGTCCGATTTGGGCGTGGTTGGAGAAGGATGGTTTCCGCTGGTTCTTATCGAAAGGGCTGAGCTATTAACAAATAAGTATGTATAAAGATTAAATCGTACTTATATGTATATTAAATGGTTATTATTTTGTGTACATACGTAATAAACCTCGTAACATTGTAAAGGCTGAAAGAACATTAGTTTACAAAAATGATTTAGGTGAATAACGAGACTCTTCTGCTAAACGTTTCAGGAGCCAGAATCATGATGAATTGCTTTTTTAACCCTACAAAAAGACCCACGAAAATAATCAAATAAGAAATACTTAAACAAAAACTCAAATTACGTTCGATTTCTAAATAAACGGGTCCAATAACACTGGCTGATCCGGCCAACCGTCACCATTGTCAAATGTCCGAGGGTTTATCAATACGTAAATAAATTGACCCTTCCTCTGCTCCTGTGTTGTTGACGTACATTTGCTCTTTTTCGCCCTCCATTTTACCCCGTTTAAATAAAATTGGATTTAATATAAATTCACTTTGTGATAACTTAATCGGACGAAGTATTTGCTTACGAGATAGTTAAGCCATTTGGACATCATTTTACGGTTCGATAAACAATGTGGTTCGAATTGGAAAATGGTTGTCCGGGGAGCCGTTTCTTTATACAAATCAGGGCACTGTGATTTGCCTACTTATATTAAATTAACTTCCGTCTCAATAGAGTAACTTGGAAGATACAAAATGGGTATATTTAAATAAACTTGTATGTTTTCTGTCACATCGTGTGGTATTTACACAAAATTGTTATTTATTTTATGTAGAAACAAATGGGAACGCGCGAGTGATGATGTTAGAAGGATTGTTTAAAAATAAACAAAAAAAACACGGAGCTTAAAGTTTTTTTATGAAAATCTCAAATAGGCCTTAGCATTGCATCCTTAAAAACAAAACAGCTTCATCTCATACATCAGTCACTTGTGTCACTTGTTACCTAGCAATGGCAAAGTAGCAGAAATTGGACACATAGCGGAATCAGCTTATCCCTTATTGCATATAATTGGCACACGGCCCCAGCTCCGGGGGTGCGATGTGACCAATCAGCACACAGTGACACGTGTCATTTCGCACCCCTTTTCCCCATTTTCCTTTGATTTATGAGGTACAGACGGGCGTTTAGTGTAAACGTTTTTTTTTTAAAAGGTCTATTTGGCTTTAACATTTTTTTAAGATCTTGCAGCGGATATAAAAAGGTCTATGTATAGGGATGTTGATGGTTAAAATGAAACTTAGCATATTTATTTCGATCTTAGATCAAATCAATTCAAAGTTAGGAATTACTCATGTTATAATTATAACTAAAAGCTATTTATTTTAGTGGTGGTTTATATTATAACTGAACGACACCCCGTGTTTACTCCATAAAGTTTGAAACGTCTACACGGTTCAATCTTCAGCAGCAACGAGTATTTTAACAAAAGCACCAACCAAAAGTGTCATACACTGCATTCACATTCACGCAGCGTCCACCAACTCGTCTGCTCGCCCCAATAAATCCCGTGGGACACGACACCGACACATTGCATGTGACGGATTAACATTATCATTTGACACTGCATTTATTTAACTGTAGCCGAAATACACCTACGTGTATGTGTTGTTGTTTATGTGTACGCTAAGGATTATTGTATGGGAAATAAAGCCGTAGTTTTCTGACAGAGGGGATCGAGATTTAGAGATATGAGGAACAGGGTGTTAAGTTTCAGCGGCGACCTATCGCGTCCGGCTCTGGTTCAATCCATGGTCCGGAGCGAGAGGAAATGGGACGTCGCGTCGTTACCACCTTCTGCGAAGCAGTAATGCTAACGAAGGAGGTAGCGGAGCGTGGACCTGTGGATGGTGAGTAATGGACTAGCTCGCCGTCCGTCCGTCTTTTAATGACAGGCCGCGTTGACGGCGCGTTCGTGTTCACGCGTGCATCAAAAAGATGTCAGCAAACTGGGAGGGGCCCGCAAGCGCCGATGCCTGCCAGGACCGCAGGACTGCTCGAAAGATATACCGTGGCCCTGGAACACAAAGGGCAAGGAAGGAACATGGGTGGGTTTTAGTCAGTACAACTCTGACACTCCCTTCCGCTCCGGCCAGAGCGGGAGCAGTCGTTTGATGATTTACCATCCGAAAAAAAGAAACAAAAAAAGAGTGTTAAGTTTGTCTGGGTATTGTGGCTGTTGGGTTACTGCTCAACGGTTGACGTCGGGACGTTAAATATAGGCTTATATCATGAAATTTAAATTGCGCCAAGCATGATTTTTTAATTCCTAACTTGTGTCGTAGATGTCGCTAGCACGTTAGTTATCTTGGCTTTTATATCCACCACACGACGATACACCAGATATTTAATGTGAAGATTGTTCATGATTATTCTTGGTTGTTCATGGTTTTATCATACGCCTAAGAAGGAAGATTGGTAGACGCTGCCAACATGGCGAAACAATTTATACATTTCATTTAACATGTCAGTCTAATCTTGTGCTAGATGAACATTGATACGTAACTGAAATTCGATAAAAAATATTTTCAAGACCACAAACAGTCGATAACAGTGAATGCAGCAGCCTGTTCTCAACAAAGAAAGATTTATTCAGCATTATCCAGTGTTTCTTCGTTCACATTTTCGCATGTGTGTGGCCTTACACAATAGCATGATATTAGCCAGCAACACTAATTGCGTTTTCAAAGCACAAAGCTAAGGCCCCCAGCATTGAGTGTAAAGGCAACATAAGGTCGACCCTTACATGGGCCTTACCTTTTATTGAATTACTGGTCCAACTGTTCTGTTATTGGCCACTAAAATAGAGACATGGAATTTATGTGTGGTCTATAATTGGCGTTCAAAATTCAGCCAAGCCAAGTCAGAGGTCCATGGGTGGCATAAAATCTCTGACACCAGGCTAGGCACTAACCTCACGATAAAGAAAGAGTTCAGAACACTAAAACTAACTAAACAGCCAACTGGTACTCTAAAACAACTCCCCGCAAAAGCCTTCCTTACCAGACAATTGTGTTTTTTGCTAGCCACCCAGTCCTTTCGTTAGGAGTCAAGTTTGGGTAGTCACGTCATCTCACCTTGGTCTGCTACAAAGTCGTCTTGCATTTAACCGGACCCATTTCTCATCTGACATGCGGAAAACACTAATAAAATAGCATGATTTGCAAGAATTTGACCAATGATTTACGTTTAACCCTATAACAAAGCCCGCTTCTCGTATCCTAAAAATGAATTTATATCTCTATAAGTACCTAATCCTTTTAAAACAATATAATTAACAACTAAGTACAATGGCGGGCGCAAAATTAACGAAAACCACAAAATGCACAACTCGATTCAGAGTTGACAACTAAAATGTATTAAATGTGGAAACGGACGGGCCGGACGATGCCTGTTCTAGAAACCTTAAAATTACTCGACATAGAATTGTTACGAATTTCGGAGAAATTATTTCGGCTTACCGTGAACTGGCTAACTGGCGTACAAGGTTTCCTATCTGCAATTTGTCAGTTCACAGTATGGAAGAAGAGGAAGGTTTCAATATAATTTTACGTAGGGATACAAATATGAACACTTATTGTACGTTACTAGTACATTTTTTCACGGGTGACCTGTGATAATCAGCGCTGTGCTGTGGGCTCCCCATAGCACAGCATCATGCTGAGTGGTAACCTACCGACAAGTGTCACACTCACGGCGTGCAAGCTGTTAACTTTTTTTCTTTTTTGTTCCGTCCTTTATAAATATTTTTATTATTGTTATATTTTTGTCATTTTGTATGATGCACGTCATGTCCCTCCGACAAATAAATATTTGTTCTTTTTTAGAGTTCCGTACCCAAAGGGTAAAAACGGGACCCTATTAATAAGACTTCGCTGTCTGTCCGTCCGTCTGTCTGTCACCAGGCTGTATCTCATGAACCGTGATAGCTAGACAGTTGAAATTTTCACAGATGATGTATTTTTATTGCCGCTATAAGAACAAATAATAAAAATATAAATTATTTAGTATTTAAAGGGGGCTCCCATACAAGAAACGTGTTTTTTTCGGTTTATGGTACGGAACCCTTCGTGCGCGAGTCCGACTCGCACTTGGCCAGTTTTTCTTTCTATTGTTTCTTGTCTTTCGATATTGAACTATTTTGTATTTGTATGCATCGACTTGGGCTACAAGATTCCTCTACACGACATAAGGAACAATCTTCAAGCTCAGCTGCGCTTGCCATGGTTGGTGTGTGGACCTGTAACCACCCATTAAATACCGAGTTCCCTCCTTGCCTCGGAAAGCATGTTAAGCCACTTTTCCCGGATGTCATTTGTACATCTTTGACAGTTGTTACAGGTTGTCAGTGGCCCGAAAGTCTAATAACCAGTCTTACCATAGGGTATTGTATTACCCAGTACTAACTGGGTTGTGGAGGTCAGATAAGCAGCCGTTCCACGTAAAATACTGGTATTCAGCTGTTTCCGTTTAAAGACAAATATAATCGAAAGATGATGATCGCTTGATGATACAGTTAAATGTAAACGAGTGTGACTGTGTGACAGACATGCAAAAAACCTAAAATGAGACATTCTAACACCAGCAGTCCTGAAAAAAATCTGAAACATTCTTACCACACACCAATAAGCAAAAATAAAAGAAGTTATAAAAGTTACCAGAGGTGTTAGACAGGATAATGAGATCATTGAACTCGAATAAGCACCTACCTAAGTAATAATTCACTTTTATGAATAAACCGCTAACCGCAGATCATCAAAGTTCAAACAATAAAAAAATGCTCCCTTATTTCGGCTACATCGGCCAATTCGATTGGACAGTCACCCCTAAATATAAATCATATCGGGAGAGACATTGCATGCTGTTTAGATCGTGAGTCCCGGCTCACGTACGATGCGAACGATTTCACGCGCCGCTGCGCACGAGTTGACGAACACAAATCATTCATGAAATATTGAACTGTGCTGAACTTAACATATTTTTGAACAAATGTTTAGAGATGTGCTCTGGAACTGAATAAGTTTAGTATGTACTTATTAGTTTTGGCTTGATCTTGAGATATTTTTAAGTCCTTTGACGTGGAAACTATTAAATTAAATAAATGTGTATTATTATTGCAAAGTCTTGGGCTAGGTGTCACGACTAAAACAAATACACATTCGATTCACCCTCACGCCTAAAATCCCCGAAGGTTTAAGCAGAGATGTACCCATATAGTACATCCAAATTTCGCGCCAGTATGTATTTAAGTCCCATGTAATAGGGGGCGAGTATATTGCCATCAAATGGGCACAAATCCAGACTCCGTGGCTCTTACTGAGAACTTCCTGGAAAAAAGGCCAATAACACTTTGCCTGACCTGGGATCGAACCCATGACCTCGTGCTCAGCAGTCGCGCTTGCGACAACTAGACCAAAGAGGCAGACGATGCGACGAGGCGATTCAATAAGTGTCTGCTCTTCTATCACATAATATGATTATTAGACAAGGCCAAATCATAAACCTAAACACTTTTAAGTCTAACAACTTATTGACAGCTTACCCGTCTACCCTCCATCCGCCAAACTCTAGCCCAAAACTTAATTTAATTGTCTAAATCAGGGTACCCAAGTCAGAGAATCAGCGAAGAGTGAAAACGAAGACACCCGGGTGGGCCGGTTCCCATCGCATCACGTTGGAATCCGTTGGATCCACCCGCCCGGGTAATTGAGGACCGGCAGAGCGGATAAAAATTAACGAGTATTATCATATTCAAACTGAAAGGCTTAATTTAATAGAATATATAGAAATTTTGGGTTTGTTTATTTTGGTGATTAAAATGCGCGTGTATGAAATTTTCGTGCTGAATTTTCGGTGTGAGGTGCGTTGTAACTTTTGGTGGGTTAAACGTGTGTCTAGAAGTACGGAAGTGAAATGGGGCATTAACGGAAGTTTCTGTTTGTTTTTAGAAAATATTGTGTACATGATCATCTAACAGTGGACTGGTAATGCCATCAGCGTATCAGCGATTGGTCATAACAACCAATATGTGTGAGTGTCATAAATTAGTAAGTTATGTCGGACATACAATTACGGCACCTGAGCTAAGATGACATACATAGTGTAAACGGAACTTTCACGAAGCCGTCAAGCAAGCATTTTATACAGCAAACAGTAACTCAACTCAAAAATTATTGCTGGGGAAACGAACATTTTGTTGGGGTGAAAAATCGCGGTTTACGTTAGGACTTAATTAAATGCATTACAAACATTGTGCTAATTAATGAATTGAATAATATTAACTGAAAAAAACGTTGTGAACAAGTTGGAACTTTGACCTCCAATGTCTCTGTAACTAGAAGGTTACCAGGAATAGTCCAGATCAAAATGATCGCAACGACGGGGAGAAAAGTGCCTTTCGGCTTCGTTAGGGCTGATGAATATAATATGGAACCGTCCTATTAAAAAAAATATCCTCTCTTTTATGTCTAGTGACGCATTATATCACGTGTGGCGCAAAATGTGCAAACCTTGCTCTAGTTCACCATGATTGTTTTCTTAAGTGAAACTAATTGATGTTCTAGCTTCAATTAGTGCGCGTAAAATCTTTGTGGTACAATAATCGTACCTACATATAGTGTATTGTGACGTCACACTGCTCTCGGGCGGTTGCGTGCGCGCTGACGCTGCAAATTTGATCGCGCGGTTTCGGCTTAACGGATACGTTTAGTTATTGTTCTATAGGGTGTTTGTAAATTAGTGATGATTCCTTTTTTCTCATTAGTATTTTTTAGAAAAAAAATTTGTCGTAGAAGATACGCATTTATTGACGAACAAAACAGCCTAAGCTATTACCTGCAACCGCCCAATTTTGCACTTTCTTGTCTGTTGCACTAAGAAAAGAATTTTGTTAATGCACCCCTTGAAGGAAAAGACCCTTAAATAGGTAGGGGGTAAAAGTTTGTATGGCAATTCGTCACTTTTGGCAATGGGAAATCCCATTGTACGCAGCGCTTGTTTTTTAATAGAAAATCAGAATCAATGTATTCAGATTTTATTAAATTAGGGAAGAGTCCTGTTTTTATTTATTTGAGCTATTGATAAGCTTGATCCAGTTATTGAGTACGCATTGATTCTCTACCCACAGCTGGTGACTAAAGTGATGGTATGGTGTTGGTTAGCTTTAACAGTCGTTAAGTAGTCAGTGGTCCGAAAGTCTGACAACCATTCTTACCAACGGGTATCGTATTATCCAGTACTAACTGGGTTGTGGAGGTCATTAGGCAGACGTTTCATGTAAAATAATGGTATTCAGCTGCATCCGTTTAGACTGGAAGCTGACCGCAACATTGTTGGGAAAAGGCTAGGCAGATGATAAAATTATATGTAATTTTTGGCTTAATGCTAAAGTGCTACCCTTTCACTACAGAAGGAAAGAAGAAAAGAAGTTCCCTAACTGATATCATTGGGACAGTCGTATCTTTATACAGCCTAACTTTTCTTAAATGACCCTGTAGAATCCCGGGTATAATTCCAAGTTACCTCGAAATAACAGTTTTTGTCGCCCTCGTTTTAACTAAGATACGTACTACCTTTATTTTTAAAAATAAAAAGGTTTTATGAGGGAAGTTTTTATTTACTACGTTAAGATACAGAAGTGTAGCAATTTTTTTTACATCATGAGAACACAAATGTGCTATAAAATTTGTATAAAAATTATAAGTATTTTTGTTAACTTTTTGTGATTATTTCCTTACATTTTTATTTTTATGCAATCGTAACATAACACCAGATTATCTTAATATCGATCTTCTTATAATATCGACTCTGGGGTCGTGGGGTCCGAGTGCTCTTGGCCTGTTTAAGGAAATTTCGAAACACCTAGTTGACGCTTCCTATGACCCAAGGGTTGGCTTTTAACTTGGCCAGAGACTAAGTGTTGCCATACAATGTTGCAACGCCGCCAGTCTCTTGGGCACATTACCAGCTGACAGCGTTGAGGAGGAGTTTTTCGATGCCCTTTTATAGTCTGCTGTTAGTTTATTAATTATAGTTTATTTAATAGTTTTTAATTTTAAATGTATATAGTTAGTTTATCCATGATAAAATAAAATTCCTATCCAGGATGGATGGGAATATCAACGCACAAGCGGTTACGTATTCAGTATATCATACCAAACCGATAGATTTTTCATCAGTTATTAAAAAAAACAGCTATTTTCTACAAAAGCGCAAAACTTTTTTTTATAAATTTTCTATGTGGCAGGAAGAGGAATGGTGCGGTGGTATGGTGTACTGAATAGGTGATCACTGTTTGTGCTTCAATGTCCCCTCCATCCTGTATTATACTGTTTGGGCACATGACGTAGCGACGACGCAGAAATGGCGAAGGTCTAGGCTAAAAAAAAAATTGCCGTGCCAGCGAAGTAGGTGGGCCCTTTTATTGCGGCATCACACAAAACTGAACAAGAAGTACCTTAGCTATCGAAAAAAAAAACTTCTCCACTTACAGGCCAAGGTATTCCGACACCCGCTGTATAAGCCGCGGCAGTTCGCTGCGATTCGCGACCAAAGAACCGTGAAATTGGTTTATTCGCTCGATCCGATGAATAATTAATATTGTAACGTACGTCTAGCCTACGCGGCCCTAGATTGAACGGGATCGCATCTGCATATATAAACCCTGTGGGAAACTCAGCATGCTATTGTCGATATTAAAAGGCAGAATTCACAATTTTTAAGAAAGAATTATCTTTCAATTTTCGAATGCAAAATGCAAGCATACTTACTATTCTACTCAGTGAAGATTCGCTCTCCAGACACTGACGTTGACTGTCATTGTAGTGAAACATCTGTCAAAATACGGTGTTCGAAGCTAGTCCGTATAGGTTCGACTAAACCGTTCTATTCCATGAAAACATAGTATTTCGAAAAAATTGTCTTTCAATATTCTTGAAACGGATACAGGTAACAGAAACGGAACAGAGACTTATCTTTTTTTTTTTCACTGAAGGTTACTGTAATAAAGTATTTCACTTAGCAACCAATTACTTCCACTTGCATTATGAAAATTACAATATTCACCTTCTAATTTTTTTACCATGACTGCCACGTTAATCTAGTGGTCGCAAGCGCGAATGCTGAACATGAGCCCTGGGTTCGATCGGGCAAAGTGCTATTGGGTTTTTCCATCAGGAATTTCTCAGCAGCAGCCACGGAGTTTGGATTGGTGCCCGGTTTATAGCAATAGGCTCGCCCCTTTATTACATGAGACTTAAAATATAACTGGCGAAATGTGGTTGTACATTTTCACCTTTCCCTAACCCTTTGGGGACTGCAGGCGTGATGTTATAATGATGATGTTTTTTTTTATAAATACCAACAATTTAAAGCAGTGTGGTCGTTCTCTGTTTAGTCCGAGCTGCTTCACCCGTCATAAGATCCAATCAATCATTACCTTACTACATTACTTACCTAAATCACTAACCTCCCATCTACTTCCAATATCAGTATACAATAGTGCACCACATAATAAGCTATATACATGTAAGCCAGGTGATACTGGCTGGCCCCTCGGCACAGATTAATGATACAATATGTCACCGAGTCTCGCGTATTATGGAGTTAATCTACCTTCGGCAAGGATTGATGTATCATTCGCTACGAAATTAGTGTCCCGGTAATTGTTAATAATATCGGTAAAAAATAATCGAGTACCATCGATTTTATGGGCCATTAATCGAGATGGGCAGCCGATTTGTTAGTGAGGTATATATTATTTGTGGTAATAAATAAAGGTAGTGTTTTTTTTTTGTTGAATTTCGTGTTCAAGCAATGAGGTACGTGTACATGCACATGTGTGAGTACTATTTAAGCTACCATTTACGTTTAGTTATCTTTCGTTGAATCGAATGTGGTGGCTGAGAGAATGTCATGCTCACTCAAATGTCCCGCTGATGGTGGCGGGTGCGTCGGGTCATTTAGTTCCCTTCAATATGGTTGAGCTGAATGAGGCTGATCCATGCGTCATGTTCGTGGGTAATTTTTAATTTTGTATTGAAATAAAATCAGTAATCATAATCTTTTCAATATCAATAACACTTACTACGGGATATTTACCATGTTTACTATTCGTTTTAGTTGATAGTAACCATGTAAGTTTAAAAAGTATAATGTTTTCCTTTATTTCCCCGGGGTCATCAGAAATCTCTTTGGCCATTCTCCAAATGCTCAAACCCAGCAATTAAAAACAACTCTAAACTTTCTAACATTCTAATACAGTAATCAACAAAGGGCAGCAGACGAATAAAATCCCGCAACGAATTAATAAGTCGTCAAGCGATACTTGCAATGTACAGTCACGAGCATAAATATGTTTATACTTTGCAGAATTCAATGGCCACCAGGTTTAACGAACCACCAGATTTAGTAAAATGTAACGGCAAAAAAATCACTTTTGACTCCCAAATTTGTAAATGATCATCATCATCATCATCATCATTTCAGCCAATAGACGTCCACTGCTGGACATAGGCCTCCCCCAAGTGTCGCCACATTGGCCGGTCCCGTGCGACTCGCATCCAGCGGATCCCTGCAACCTTCATCAGGTCATCGGTCCACCTAGTGGGAGGCCTTCCAACGCAACGTCTTCCGGTTCGCGGTCGCCACTCCATAACTTTACGGCCCCATCGGCCATCCGTTCTGCGAGCAATGTGCCCTGCCCACTGCCACTTAAGTTTGGCAATTCTTCGGGCTACGTCGGTAACCTTGGTTCTCTTGCGGATGTCCTCATTTCTGATTCGATCACGCAAGGAAACTCCGAGCATAGCCCTCTCCATTGCCCTTTGGGTGACTTTAAGCTTTCTAATTAGGCCCATTGTGAGCGACCACGTTTCGGTCCCGTATGTAATCACTGGCAACACACACTGGTCATAGACTTTCGTCTTGAGACACTGCGGTAAGTTGGACGAGAAGATACCACGCAACTTCCCGAACGCTGCCCAGCCGAGTCGGATTCGACGATTGACCTCTTTCTCGAAGTTAGACCTACCTAACTGGACCGTTTGTCCCAGGTAGACATAATCGTCTACAACTTCGATTGTAGAGTCTCCGATCTTGATAGGAGTGGGTGTTACATGGGCATTCAACATGACCTTGGTTTTGTCCATGTTCATTTTAAGACCCACTCTTCCGGAAGCTCTACTGAGGTCATCGAGCATTGTACTGAGGTCCTCCATGGTCTCAGCCATAAACACAATATCGTCGGCAAACCGAAGGTGAGAGATGTACTCGCCATTGACATTGATGCCTAGCCCTCGCCAGTCCAGAACCTTGAAGACATCCTCCAGTGCAGCGGTGAACAGTTTCGGAGATATGACGTCTCCCTGTCTCACACCTCGCTGCAGAAAGATAGGTTCCGAGGTCTGGTCTTGAAGTCGGACTGACATGGTGGCGTTTTTGTATAAACGCTTCAACACCTCGATGTACCGATAATCGATTTGGCACCGTTGGAGAGACTGCAGTACAGCCCAAGTCTCGATCGAATCAAAGGCTTTCTCGTAGTCCACAAACGCTAAACAGAGAGGCAGGTTATACTCTTCGGTCTTCTGTATAACCTGCCGCAGCGTATGTATGTGGTCTACGGTGCTAAAGCCTTTTCGGAAACCGGCTTGTTCGGGAGGCTGGAAATCGTCAAACCTGCGCGCGAGACGATTCGTGATGACTCTTGAAAACAACTTGTAGACATGGCTCAGAAGTGAGATGGGCCTATAGTTCTTCAGCCGGGCATTGTCGCCCTTTTTGAAGAAGAGTACCACCACACCTCTGCACCATGCCTGTGGCGTTTTCCCCTCGAGTATGACGGAATCGAACAGCTTCTGAAGGGCCTTAAGTACCGGTTTTCCACCCGCCTTCAGGAGTTCGGCCGTAATTCCGTCATCACCCGGTGCCTTGTTGTTTTTAATCTGTTTCAGAGCCATCCTAATCTCGTACAGGCTGACGTCCGGGATGTCTTCGGTATAGTGTCGGGTTAGTCTAGCTCTTGGGTCGTTTGCTAGATCTACAACAGGTTCACTAGTTGACGTGTATAACTGCCCATAGAACCTCTCGATCTCCCTCAAAAGCTCAGGTTTGGCGGATACGATCCTGCCATCGTCGGTCTTCAGTTTTGCGAGCTGGCTCTGCCCAATAGCCAGATCTCTTGCAAATACCTTGGAGCCTTTATTCCGCTCAATTGCGTCTTTAACACGCTCGGTATTAAAGCTGCGGAGGTCGCTCTTCAAGGATTTAGAGATCCGTCTATTAAGCTGCCGGTACTTCCACGCCTCGTCTGAAGACTGCAGGATCATCTCACGCCGCTCCTTCATGAGCTTGAGAGTATGCTCTGAGAGTTTTTTGTCTGGACGACGGGTCTTGCAGAACTTAGACCCAGTCGTATGGACAGTTTCCACGAACCCGTCGTTATATTCGTCCACTGAGCTTCCTAGGCACTCGAAACGATTCTGGAGTTCAAGCTGAAAGCTCTCGGGGTTTTGGATCTGCATCTGTGCTGGACGGAGCGTAGACTTCATCAGTCGAGACCTTTCAAGCTTGATATTGATGTTCAATGTGCCTCTTACCATGCGGTGATCGCTCCCGGTTTTCACCGAATTGATCACAGAGACATCATTGAACATTTGCTTCTTGGTTGACATGATGAAGTCAATCTCATTTTTAGTTGCACCATCGGGGCTCTGCCAGGTCCACTTCCTGTGCTCACGCTTTCTGAAGAAAGAGTTCATCATATAGAGGCCCTCCTTCTCCATAAAACTAGCCAGTTGGTGACCCCGGTGATTCCGACGTCCAAACCCAAATTTCCCCACCTGCAGCTCATCACCGTCTCGTTTGCCCAGCTTCGCGTTGAAGTCTCCCATGACAACGGTGAAGTGAGTTTTGAAACCATGCATGGCTTTAGAGATATCCTCATACATGGTCTCCACTTCCTCGTCGGGGTGTGCCGAAGTCGGGGCGTAGACCTGTATGACCTTCAGCGAATATCTTGAGGATATTCTGAGTATAAGGCACGCCACCCTGGTCGACACACTCTCGATCTTCACCACGTTGTTCACGAGGGACTTGTGGACGATAAACCCAACACCACCCTGGGACTGCCGGTCACCCTCTCGGAAATAGAGCAGGTTGCCGGAATTCAGGGTTATCGTGTCCTCCCCCTCTCTTCGGACTTCAGATAATCCCACAATACTCCATCGCAGCCTGCTCAATTCCTCTTCGAGTTCCGTTATCTTCTCGTCGTTCCGGAGTGTACGCGTGTTGTATGTTGCCAGGTCAAGTCGTCGGTATAGGCAGCCAGATCCCGTCCGGAGATTCTTCGCACCCCTTGCCACGCCGTCACCTCGACCGCTACCATAGTCGAGGGTAGACGGGCTGCCGGGTACTAGGGGCCATTTGTGTGTTGCGCTATTCATTTGGGGGGTTTTGCCATAATCGCCATGCTTGGCAGGCGGGTTGGCGATCGCAGTATGGTTGTTACAAAGGCACAGAGAACGCTGCTGCCCATTCTCTGGTAAGTCCCTTAGTCGCCTCTTACGACACCCACGGGGAGATATGGGATGGTATTATTCTTTACGTCCGACACCATACAGAACGGTATTATTCTTTACGTCCGACACCATACAGAACATGTAAATGATCATCAAAATTAATCCCCTTTTTTGCGTGAAATTAGAACCAAAAATAGTTAATCACCACCAGAAATTGAACTGTTATGCTCTTGCATCCGAGTCGAGAGAGACCCGGTCGACGGAACCTATACAGAACGGACCGGACCTACTTCTGAATGGTTTATAAAAAAATAACCACGAAGGTACCCTTCTAACCTAATAGTTATATCCGTGTTGGGGCTGCCCCAAGTCGGCCTAGGCAAAACTAGTTTGTCATCAACCACCTTATTAAAATTTGGTGCTCATTTACTAAATTTAGTGATCAATTATTAAGTTTGGTGATCAATTGATATTTTAGGTGATAGATGTTAGTGGTCACAAAGTTCTTTTTGGTGGTCATTATATTTATCCCCGAATTCAATTAAGATTTTACAACACTTACAACTTTGATAAAACCTACTTTATAGTAGTTAGGGTGGTTAGGGTAATAAAGTAGTCTGTACGTAATAACGTAAAATTACAATAAATACAACAGGAGAAAATCACTTTTTAAAATACCTATTTAAAGCTTACATATTAGTGGCCGTGACTGTACCGCCAAGTTCTCCCGTTTGATGCCTCTGATTGGCTTTCTCTATATTTTAATTAACTTGTAGAAAACTCTTGTTTTAACTTTATAACTGTTATGGCCGGCTGGGGTTGTGGTTGGATTGATTAAATTGTATTGATTTTTGGATTCGCGGCAGATTTCACGAGAACTTCCCTAGCTGGTTAAAATAGACAATTCGCGAGATCCTCATGGTATTTTCTTAAGTAGGTACACCTCGAGTGGCGTCCAAGGACTGGAAGGAGAAGTGTTGGTCGTCCGGCGGCAAGATGGGCAGACGACATTATTGCCATCGTGGGAATATCCTGAATGAGGCTGGCACAAGAACGTGGAGCTTGGTACAAGCAAAGAGGGGCCTATACCCAGCAGTGGGTGAAGTCTGTGGGTGATGATGATGGTACACTCAGAAAAGACTTATGGCTAGGATTTTTTGTACAATTATTTGGATATTATTTATTATACCTATCAATAGTCTTGAGACTAGAGGAGCTCGTGGCTAAAAAATAACAGCCGCTCGGGTCGATCTTTAGGTTAAGCCGTGCTTGTCTAGGTTGGTCTGTGTATGGGTGACTACCCATTACATACCGAGTTTCCTAAGTGCCTCGGAAAGCACGTTAAACCGTTGGTCCCGGCTGTCATTTGTAGATCTTTGACAGTTGTTAGATAGTCGGTGGCCCAAAAATCTGACAACCAGTCTTACCAAGGGGACATTGGGGGTATTACCCAGTACTAACTGGGTTGTGGAGATCAGATAGGCAGTCGCTGCATGTAAAATACTGGTATCCAGCAGCATCCGGTTAGACTGGAAGCCGACTCCAACATAGTTGGGAAAAGGCTAGGCAGATACATGACACCAATAGCATGACATATCAATATCCCAAAGATCACTTTCCTATATTAACAGTCAAATACTAGAAATCCCTACAAAGTTACTAGTCATAAAAAATAAAATCTCAACGTCCAAACAGTTGACTCGAAGTTAAAGGCGCGATAACTCACAGAAGCCAATCTTTTCCAGGACACGTCTATTCAAATGGCATTTTTCCCGATTCAAAAATCTACAAAGAGCCTATGAAAGTCAACTACCCTCTCTGCTAATACTGTGGATCGGGCGTGGTGAGGTGACAATATTATTCGAGCTAAAATTGGGGATTCGCCGCATTTATTAAAGAGAAAACCAGCAACAAAGGGATGATATTGAATTGTAAGGAACGGTAGCGAAGATTTACGAGATCATGGATGAGGCATTTTCAGGAAAACTTTTGAAGAAAATAGCTGTTGTAAAAAAGAGAAATACTTGTTTCCGCCCGGGATCGAACCGGGGACCTTGTGCGTGTGAAGCACACGTGATAACCGCTACACTACGGAAACTGTGGTAGGTGACGTGCAATTACCGATATGACTTTAATGAGAGGAATGTGTTTTGGTAAATTATTTTAATGGAAGGCCTTTTCCAGATCTTGATACAGTTAGAGCTAACTTATAAGACAGAAACTTTTTCTGATATACAAATGGATGGATTCCGTATTTCAGTGAGTGCAAACATTTAGCACCAACCCCCAAGTCAGTATTATGTGATAAGGACAGGCTGAAAAGAGACAGATTAACAAATTCTAAAATATTTATATTAATTTAAAAAAAAAGCTTGTATTTTTTGTAATAGAAACTTGTTTTACAAAAAAAAAATACAAAAAGTATTTTTTTTTTTTTTGTAAAACAAGTTTTTATTAAAATGAAAAGAAGAAGATAATAACTCATGAACCTCATAGTCTAACTTCCTCATCCTCTCCCTATGCCATAGGTATCGATCCCACCAGCTCCAAGGGTCCAGTCTAAAAGTCTTGAATTTTAGCTAAGTACTAGTTCTTAATAATAAAACAGCTTCAAGGTTTTCTGCTCCTCAAAAACCACAAGGTATAACTTCCTCGCTCCATGTGTTAGATCACGCCAGCTCCGAGGGTCGAGGCGGGTGACACGCACAAAGAACCTCCAACTTCTTTCATTGTAAATTAAATTCTTTGATTCCCCGCTTACCTAGAGAGCGTCCAGAGGGAGCGACGCCAACACTATGAGTAGTTAAAAATGACTGATAAAAATATAATTTTACTCTTCACAAACCTTAGTGTTTGCAGGAAATTGTGTTAGTCCAGTTTGGACAAAGTTGTTAGTAGCAAAGGTTGGACAAATAAAAATCCTTTATGGTATTTTATGAGTTGGTGATAGTGTTAGCAAGTACGCGATATTACACATTGAAGGATAATGAACGTTAGTAGAAAATAAAACCGAAAACTATAGTATACTAGAACGTATTGATCAAAAGTTTTTAAACCTGCTGCACCAACAGTTTTCGAAACCTTTGCAGTATGGTCATGACTGTATTATGTAGGCTTGAACAATCCTAAATTAAAATAAAGCAACATAAAAAACGCAACTACACACATCAAAAGTGTCTAGGGGTCATGCACATTTATTAGCATAACTTTAAAAGTATTGGACA
The DNA here is from genome assembly GCA_950005105.1 of Lycophotia porphyrea. Taxonomy (NCBI): domain Eukaryota; kingdom Metazoa; phylum Arthropoda; class Insecta; order Lepidoptera; family Noctuidae; genus Lycophotia; species Lycophotia porphyrea. The sequence continues at coordinate 4,798,722 of OX465392.1, forward strand.
TTTCAAAAAGATTTAAACGCGAATTTATTCCTGGTACATTTATCTAAAAAAAAAAAACTGGTGTGGCAAAATTCAGTATACTTCATAACAATCATAATTTTCTTACCTGCGTGTGTTAAAGATGTTACTATTTAAAAAAAAAAACAAAGCTGCTGAGTTTATCTAAACCATGGAACATCGAAATTGAACTAGGTAAGTGATGTGGAGAGCAAAAGGCTTGCTGGAACCACGCACGCGCCAGTGCGATATTGCTGATATAATTGGCAACAGTTAAAGTGTCATATCTAGTTTGTGTTCTTGCTATCGGGATACTGGTGAGTCGGCTGAGCGGCACACTGCGAATATTCGGTAAGCCACCACCAGACAACTCCGATTTTTACAAATTACGGTGAGAAGACAACCGTACGCTACGATTTGGCAATTGGTTTTAAAGGTAGTCAGAACACCTGACCTTCGTTAGTGACCAAACTGGCAGGAAGAGACCACAAGCAGTCAACCTTCTTTCTAGTACATCATTTTCGCTTCCAGCACTACGACGAAGGCAAACGCGGACGCGGAACGCGGGCAAAGTTTAGAAAAGGCAAACGAACATTTGGTTTGGTATGATCGCCAATGGTCTAGATGTTACTCTCAGATGGATCCCGGTTCGGCATTCTTCCAGATACACGAAGAATACGTGTTTGGCGAACACCTGGACGTGAGACCAGCTTGCAAAATCCTCAGAAAGTTTATCCATTTCAAAGTGAAACAATCATGGTATGGGCGAGACTACGTCTAGGCGGGAGAACTGACCGTGTTTAGATATAATGCAATTTAACGGCTGCAAAATACCGTGACAAGGTACTGGCACTTATATTCCAACGACACCGGACAGAAATGGGACTAGATTTTATACGTATGCGTGATGAGGCCCGCCCAACTGCGACTCCAGCGGTAACTCAGCGGCTACAGCAACATAATGAAGAGGCTCTCGACTGGCTCACGCAATCCCCAGATTTAAATCCTGTTAAGCACGCCTGGAATATGCTGCAACGATGGTCTCTACGAATTTTCCCGAGAATCTGCTGCTGAACAGTCCACTTTTCGTGCATTTTCGTCGGACCTGGTACCTTACACCACAAGGCGAACTTGACAACAATGTTTTGACCTTGAAAAACCTTTGCAGACGTAATTGTAAACGGTTGAGGTCCCCTTACAGTTTATTAATTGTAATTTTATACAAAATTTATTAATACATTTAATTTTATTTCCTGCTTTAATCACCAAAAATAGTAAGTCTAATTTCAGCATTTTTATCTAAAAAAACCCTCATAAAATAAAAAAAAAACAGTTTTTTTTTATATATTCTGTAAGAGTATAAAATTCTGCACACTTTTATGTAAAGATGCTTTAAGAAATTCTTTATGGTTTTGTTTAAATACGTGAATAACAAAATGACCCCTAGACACTTTTGATGTGTGTATAAAACAAACACGAGCTAATGACACCCAACTATCAATAAATAAAAAACCGCCATCTTGAAATCTCCTGTTTCCCGCGTCGCTCACGCTGGGTGTTCGCCCTCGTTAATATCTGATCTACCGTCAGCAGCTTAATCTCAGTGGCCCTGGATTTAATACATATTTCATTTCGGTATTTCACGAGGCATTACCTTCATTCGCGCCAGTTGTTTGACAAATACCTGTTTATTACCCGAGGTCCTTTGTAAAAATGGGTATTGTTTAAGTTTTTATGTGTTGTCTTGTTTCTCAGATGAGATGTCAAGGTTCTTGTTGAAATGGGAAATTATTTGTTGGAGCAGTGTCTTTTTGGGATGTGCTTTATATTTTGACTGCTTTTGCCAATGCTGCTTATCAAAATCATTTTATTCAAAGTAGGTTAAGCATCCAGCACTTTTTGAATGTTATTAATTACATACATAGGACACAGTCCTTTCATCAGCCCTTCACCATTTTCTAGTGTTTCAGCTTAACCTAAGTGCGGAACGAACTATCCAGCATAAGCAGTTTAAATCGGAAACATATCCATATACTCTCATAAACTCAAACTCAAAAGCATTTATTTCAATTAGACCATTACAGGCACTTTTGAATGTCAGAAAAACAAAGAAGGCTACGCTACAGTCACAGACACAAGGCATAATAACTTGTGAAAGTACTGTAGTTGCCCATGTCAAAGCGTATATCTCTATGGAGAAGAACATAATACATCATAATTTCGAAAGGTATAGACTCTAAAGAGCCTATTTTACAATCATTTCCGGTCTGAATCATGACTTCCTCTCATACATCGATTTAAATAATTTCCCGGATAACTTCAGTGGATCATCGATTATCGCATACAATAACATTCAAACCGAAAACAGCACCGGTTCCAAACACCGTCCATTTAACAAAACTTGTGTAGCTTTATCATCGGTAGTGTTAATTCGGGGGGCAGGGCAGGCAGAGGGCAGGTGGGGGGCGAGGGGTGTCAGCTCGTAAACACAATTGTTGCGACTTTAAATCAAACAGTTCGCGGAGTCATTACGTACACGTGCTACTGGTACGTCGCTGCTGGTGTGCAGCTCCATTGGGCACACGATACGGTACGAGAACTTAGACTTACTTACAAAGGAGGGAAAGACCACCCGCGGTGTGATCGACGCCTTCATGCTAACAGTTTCAGCACATCATTCTATGCTCACCATCGTGCAGCGTCACAATACAGTTGGCACAACGATGTCTCTTCCCTGCAAGTATAGCTTACGAACAATATGGCGGTAGGGCTTCACGAGTGTACATATTTCAATACCTAGGTACGATGTAATACGGGAAGTATTAGTCGTACCTAGGATGAAATAGTATAATAATATATATGAATAGTTGAACTCCAAAATTCATTTTGTAAAAATCTGAGTACATTCTTGACTACTATGTTGGAAAACGTAGTAATTATCAGAAAAAGCTCATAAAAAGAACTTACAAGACACTACGATAACGAAACGCAGATCAAAGCTACAAGAATCATTCGCGAACCATGAAACCTACAGGCTGTATGACCTGTAGGTTTCATGGCTGCCGAAAAATTTTTGGTGAATTGGAAGCCCAAAAAGCAACACGACACAACAACGAAAACGCACCCCAAGAATAATGAAAGTACAAGTGAATGGACACGCAAGTGTAGTAATTATCCGCGCCAACTTTGTTGTTCCTCTTAATTTATCGCCAGTGTATCATACTCCCTCCGATGGTAGAACTTCTGCAGAGATGCTAAACAGATACACGGACAACTTTCGCTTTGTTTTGTCTCAAATTATATGTTACAAACGTATTGTTCAAGTTTTCGAATGAAATGTGTAGCGCTTCGAGTGGGAATGATATGTGAAGTGAGCTGTGTGCTGATAGGTTGTAAGAATTTATTGGTTTGGAATTTGTTGGTATTTATTTATTGGTTGTATGTATTTACGCAGACAGCATATCTACATGCTTTTAAGGAATAGTAGCATCATAAGTTAAAATGAAACCTGCCTTGCTTTGTTCATCAGCAACAGCAGCCAAGTATGGGCTGAGTTTATATTGACAACTTATTGATGATGCGATGACAACAGGCGAAAATGAGCGTCCTCTGATGATGTTAAAGAACTGTGTTCCATCTTTGCTTTAAAGAAAAAACTGACATCGTTTTGAAAACTGCAATGGACTATTTTTCCTACCCTTCTCATCACGCTCCAATGACTCCCGTCTCAAATCGCGTTTGTATATTCAGCTCACCAAGAAAATCATAACACAGGAACGACAAACCTTGTGCAAAAATCTCTCTAAAATTTTCCTTAGCTCCTAAATCGGTATACCGAACATTGCCGAGCGCACCCGAGCGGCCGCTCGCAAATCGTGCTCAATGTAGCGTCACAAACGCGTCGGCGTCACGCCTCCTAACTATTTGATGTCGTCCGCAATGGATAGTGCCCTACGGCTAATTACGAGTGGGTTGCCTACTGTTGGCGAGTATGGGAGCGAAATATTTTGATATGAGAGGACGTTTTCTCAGATATTGTTAACGGTACGTTTCTCACTTCTCTATTGGCTCCAAAAATTAAAGCACATGTCATCCACGTGGACATTTTCTCTCCACACATTCTGAAGTCGTACTTTCCAATTTTCTAGACTGATCCAGTTTCTGTTCATTATACAAAATGCGGGTGCATTTTGTATATACACAGTTTCTGTCCTTTATCGATATTGACAATAATGGATTATTTTTATTGTTCATCCATCAGCCCAATAATATTTTTTAAAATGATATATTTTTACTATTGGCGTTAAAGTCGACACGGAGCAAAGACAAACAAGCCCTCACTATGATCGGAAACATGACAATTGCAAATTGTTTATACTGATTTAACCTTTAAATCGGTGATATAAAGGCCATTTTTCATTGATCCAACTTCAAAAAATGTATTGCTTTTGGCGTGACATACACAGATAACTTTTCTGATCGTGAAAACTTTATGTCATTGTTATAAGGGTGGTTTTCAGTTGTTTATATGGCTGTTGTGTTGGTAGAGAAAGCAGCGGGGTTCCGCATAAGCTGCACTGGACACCAATGGATTTATCGTTGGAGGTTTAGACAAGAAAAGCAGCTTTGTCTTTGAGACAAACGGACGCCAGCTACGGTGTCAAGGAGGGGGCGATAAGAAATAAATAAAGATATTGATTCTCAAATAGTAAAGGGATGTCATAAATCGGAAAATCTTTTCCTCCAAAGAGATTTCCTCTCTTCAGACTTGGAGGAAAATGTCAAATGAATTACATGTCGAAGTACCTATGAATGCCCCGGTAGGTACCTATCTTTTTTAATAATACAATTATGTCAGAACAAGTTAACTCGCGACCGCCCACGTACCTTTTCATTCCGTACAATTAACCTTTACGGCTTTACAAAACAAACGAGGAACTCTCGGTTCCTGGAAATAACAAAATCGAAAGGTCAACACGTCCCTTGACAAGTAAAGCGTGTTATTTAATAACAAAAATCAATATAACATAGTTTGGACAGACACAAACACGATTACTGGGGCCCGACAATCAAAGGGAGCTGGGCATTGTCGAGTTGGCAATAATAACATTATTATGAATTACCAATGCAAATAAATGGACTGAAGGTTCGGTAGCAAAGATTGGAATAGTTGTGCAGTGGCGACAGACAACAGTGACCACAGGATGTCAATTTAAACTTTTGTTTAGCGTGAAGGTAGTCTTTATCGGCATTAGGAGGGCAACCAGCATCACTAGCTTCTTTGTAACTGGGTTTAAGTTACTGCTCTCAAGACTTTTTTGAAAGCATCCTTATTGACCTGCCCTGATCCTGGTTATTAAGTATAATATTTTTTAATAACCAGCAAAAGTGACAAAGATTCTTCAAATTAAATTGTCGCATCTACGACTTAATCTAGCCAGTTATACGTCACAGGAGCGAAACGGCCAGTTGGGCGGCTGTGTCCGGCCGTGATTGCCTGTGTGCTCATCCAATAAGACCGGGCCCTTCACAGCTTATCACTCCCGCACTCCACCAGACACCCTCCCGTCAATATTTGACTTGCTTGCTGTATTCAAGATTAAGTTAGTAATGAATGGCTTAAGTTGTAACGATTTTGATAGTTAACTCTGCTAGTTACAATCAAAACTTGGGCCCTTTTTATGGAGATGATATTTATGAGTCCAAAAACTTCGAAATACATTTCGGAGTTTTCGATCTCATAAATAGTAATTAAAGGTCTGAATTATCACCTAAATGCAGTTATTGCATGAAGTTTGGGGCTGTTGTCGAAAGATTGTTACTTATAGTACTTCGTTCTGGCTATAATTTTCATAAGATCAGAAAAGTTAAAAAGCGGTCTAGAATTCGTTAGACATGTTGTGTTGGCCGCAAAACATGATATTTATCAAAACCATGTATGGGTGCAAGTCCTTAGGAACAAACTTTTCGAAAACAGTTGCATGCATTGTGCTACGTTGTTATACTCGTAGTTTGGAGTATTTTTTTGGCATATACGATGCTCCTAACTACTGCAACTCCTCAGAACCACAATCAATACTGGCTACCATAATAAAAGCGCCGAGGCAATGAAGCTAAGCCAGTCCTGGAGAAACGATTCAACTGACTTAGATTCCTCACATAGGTATCAGAAACAGCGGAGAAGAAAGAACAGGTTACTAGTATGGATATGATAATATTTACCATATAAAACGTCTACTGTCACTCAAAACAGCATCTTTGTTACCCAAAATTAGCAACTCCAGATACAATCTACTTAAGATATTTTAGCCAATCACAAACCGACACCAGTCCTTGTTTACCTTGGCTCCCAGTACACCCGGCAGAAACTTGACAACACAAGTTTTTCCTAATGAAGTCACTTGGCAAGACTGTTTCGGCATTGCTGCAATTTTTGGTTCCGTGGCGTACGACGGTGTACGTGACACGAATGGAAAATTGGTAAATATGCTGCTTGTACAAGATTCTTTGTGTTGGGGCTTTACTGCTGTTGCGAGACTTGTGATTTGTGGCTTGTCATCATCAAAATACTGAGCAGTAAGGGTCTTGACGTTTACAGAGGGTGCTGTTGGTATACATTGCATTTGTTAAACAGTGATAGCCGTCAGTGGTGTGGCCGTCAGATTTCCAAATCATAGGTCTCGAGTTCGAATCATAATTATCACTTACGTCGGTAAACCAAACCAGCATGCCTGAGAGATATTTCTCGACGGCATTTTAAGCTAAGTCAGTGGCCCATGGGTGTTGTCAGAGTTATTAGTTAGTTAGTTGTTGTTTAGTTAGTTGTTTACTGGTTATTAGTAATCAGACGAAAAAGTTGAAGACTGCATTTGTTTAGAATTCGGCCAAAAAATCTTTGCACAGCTATACTTACTGTTGTTGTAAGATGTAGCTTGTCATCATCTGATTAGACAGATTGATGATACTTGATGTCAATTTAGTACACTTTTCCAAACTTTATTTGTAAAGATGCCTATGAGTACGTCTAACTCTATTGCTCATAATTTTTCTCGCATCGTAGGTGAATTACTTGATGGGTATAAGTAAAAGTATTATGTGTGGTAATCCTTACATGGGTCTATCAATTGCCAATGGTCTGTCGGTCTATTTTCATCAACATCCGGTCAGCCGTTCACGCGTGATAATTATTACTACAAACTTTGAGCAGTCACAGGTGTCTAGATATAATTATGTAGAGATGAAAACCCTCTATTTATTTGTTGATATTATTTAGATACTACATATTTTAGAATTAAATATTGGCACGTAACGGATAACAAGGCAGCCTGTAATAATGTAACAGAAAAATTACATGTCAGGAGGATTCCCAGCTTCATCTAAAATTGAGTTCCTATATTCGTATCAAGAGACCAAATAAAACAATGCACAAAGGACCATATTCAAACACGCGACGTAATTAAAAAACTAAAGCAAGTACTATCTTCTTAAGAAACCAATAACGCCTATCATCTTCCGTGTTCCATTGTTCCCGAACAATCTAGACGGGATCGCGTAACGTTGACATGTAAATACAGAAGTTTTGAAACGATCTCATCTATCGTCGCGCCCGGGGCCTCATTGAGTTCCTTCGCAACTTTCTCCAAGTGTAATCAAAGGATAAAACCTTCTGTAGCCAGAGTCAAGTGGCTGCATAAAGGGGAAAATTCACTTACTCCTATAGCGGACGCGGCTCCAAACATTGCGATGGAGATATACAGCCTTGGCCAAAAGTATTGAGCACCCATGACATCTTTCAGTTTTATGCGGAGTATCAAATAGAAACAAAACAAAACGTTTTATATAGGTTTATTTTACTATTTATTAATAGAAAATTAATATTTTGTGGGTCCACCATTTGCCTTAATTACGGCAGAAATTCTTTTTGGTAAAGAGCTAACAAGATTTTTACAGTCTTCAGCAGTAATCGCGTTCCATTCTAGGTGCAGGTAGCGTTTCAGATCTTCTCTGTTGTTAATTGTGTGGCGCCTAACTCTACGCTTAAAAAAACCCCATAAATGTTCTATGGGGTTCAGATCTGGCGACTGGGCAGGCCAGTCAAGAAGCTCTGTGTTATTTTCCCAAAACCATGTCAAAGTGCGGGCAGATTTGTGGCATGGCGCGTTATCCTGCTGGAATGTAACTCCATCCATATTCGTGTCGCCGAAAAGTTTTGTGAATGAAGGCAGCAACGCAGTTTCTAGTACATTTATGTACTTAGTAGAGTCCATGCGGCCCTCACACACGAAGAATTCGCCAACTCCAGAATCGGTCATGCAACCCCAGACCATTATGCTCCCGCCGCCGTGTTTTACAGTTGGGATCACACACTCTGGCTTAAATTCTTCGCCCACCCGGCGACGCACAAAGGTCACACCAGGTGTACCAAAAATCTGCAATAAAAAGAAAAATATTGAGATCCGGAAAAAAAAAATTACTTAATTTTTGCGTTTGGTTTTTAAACAATTTTATATAATTTTATTAGAGCATTAAATTGACTTACTCACCTCAAAGTTTGATTCGTCTGACCACACAACATTTGACCACTCTTCAGCGGTGAAAGTTCGGTGTTTTAAGGCCCATTTATACCGAGCTTTTTTGTTGTTGTCGGAGAGCCATGGCTTCGTCCTAGCTTTACAGCCTTTCAGACCAGCTTCCTGAAGTCTTCTACGAGTAGTTCGAGCAGAAATTGATTTCTTAATTTGTTCTGACAACTCAGCAGCGAGCTCTGAAGATGTTTTTTTCCTATTTCTGAACGACACTCTCAGTAACTGACGATCCTGACGGTCTGTGGTGATGCGTTTGCGCCCGGTTCTCGGTCTATTTTGATGTGATCCGGTAGCAGAGAATCGCTGAATAGCATATTGCACGGAACGGCGCGAACATTTCACAGTTTTGGAAATCTCTACTTGCGATCTCCTTTGCTCATGCAGAAGCTGTATCTGCACACATTTTTCTAAAGAAAGTTCGTTTCTTTTTGGCATATTGCAACGATAACACTTAAAACTTTGAAATAAAATACCAAAGTCGCACTAGATCACTGGATGTGTTCACAACGAGCGATGGTAGCGAACTGATAAATAAATACAAAATTTGTAAAAGACACTTTTTATTGCACCTAGGTGGTTTATTGCTAGCTGCGGTGGGGTCATAGTGTTTAAATGTTTGTAGATGACTGACAAAAGAATACTTCAACAGTAAATTTGGTTTTCTCCCATACTTACCGTGAACGAGCGAAATTTGTAAGGTGCTCAATACTTTTGGCCAAGACTGTAGTCGCGGTGTGGACCCGGAGTTTGATGCTGGTTCGGTTGGAAAAGAAATTGGGTAACTAAAATTCTACAATAGTAGTAGTTGTAGAAACATTACGTAAGCAAAATAATACCATATTTCGGTCTAACTAACCTAATACCACAAAAATACCTCTACAAAAAAAAAAAACCGGCCAAGTGCGAGTCAGACTCGCGCACCGAGGGTTCCGTACAAACCTGTAGGTATATAAGTAAAAGTTATGTTATTTTTATCGCATAACAACGTTTGCTGGGTCAGCAAGTCTAATATATAAAATTCTCGTGTTGCGGTGTTTGTTTCCAAACTCCTCCGAAACGGCTGAACCGATTTGCATGAAATTTTGTGTGCATATCGGGTAGGTCTGAGAATCGGCCAACATCTGTTTTTTTTTTTTAATCGCTGAACAACGTTTGCTGGGTCAGCTAGTAAGTTTATGATTATTAAAAAAAATATACTATGTGATGTAACTAAAAATTTAAGATTTTCGGATTTTTTCCTATATGTGTACTTTATAACGTTGCTTCATGCCAAATTTCAAGATTCCAGGTCGTCTGGAAGTATCCTTTAGGTTTTGATTCCCTTGCGAGTAGTTGCGAGTTTCAAAATATGCGGCTTTAATTGCTGTATCTTTTGATTGCGTTGACGTAGAAGTTTGATTTTGTTACAGCTTAAAGATATTATAGACTTGAGTATTTGTTAAGAATTTCAATATAATACCACTACGCGTTCATGAGTAAAGGGGTAATAAGTTTAAAATTATTAAAAATATTTTTATTATATGATGTAACTAAAAATTTATGCTTTTCGCAATTTTTCCTTTATCTGTGTTATAAGACGTTGCTTCGTACCAAATTTCAAGATTCTGAGTTCACGGGAAGTACCCTGTAGGTTTTGATTCCCTTGCGAGTGTCGAAAATTTGCGGCATAAACGGGAGTATCTTTTGATCGCGTTGACTTAGAAGTTTCATTTTTTCACAGCTCCAAGAGACCATAGACTTGAGTATTTGATATGAATTTCAGCTTGATACCTCCACGCGTTCCTGAGAAAAAAGGTCTTGACAGACAGACAGACAGACAGACAGACGGACAACAAAGTGATCCTATAAGGGTTCCGTTTTTACCTTTTGAGGTACGGAACCCTAAAAAGACGTGTGGCACTCGGAGACTGCCGCGGTAAAGCTATTGCATAGCATTTTTTATCAACTTATGTAATTATAATTATTTATCCACTTTCGTAGTGTCAGATATTGACAAGCCTAGGTTATTATTTTTAATCTACTACGTGTTAGGCACTAGGTGTTAGGTTATTTTCGTTACGGAATTTTTCGTTACGGAATTTCTGGATTCGGTCTCCACGCTCAAGGCCCGCGATAGAAGCTATGCAATAGCTTAAAAACCTCTGTAGAAAATACCTCTATCGGATAGAAGATTTTTGTGGTTAGTATCCAAAACAAAGTTGACGTCTTGGAGCCGGCGGTGCGCTTCAAACACATCTGCCTAGACACTCGAGATGGTCGATGGAGCAAGGCTGTGACCTAGTGGTGGCCAACGTTAGGTCAAACAAAACCAGGGCCGTCCTATGACCAGCAGTGAGTGATTTCGAGCTGATATGATAATGATTTGAACCAAAACTACATACAAGACAGGAACACTGAAACACAGAAGCAGTTAAAAGACTATTTTCACAGCGGACAAAATAAGAGATCTTCGAGTTTTTGCAGAGTGGAACTGCAGATTGCCACCAAATTCTTTAAGAATATGATTATGTGTATTTGGCTTATATCGGGGCAAATATTTACCTCCACATCCTAACATATCCCTTTTGCAACATTAGAATCAAACACACAACTGTAAACGCGAATACAGCCCTTTATATAAAGCCATAGTTGGTTCAGCGAGCGAATTTGCATCGGAATGGCTGATTACAGAGTCATACCATAGGCAGTAGCCTGGACCTAGCTCTACCCAGGTACCGCCGAATGGGTTTCAGACAACTAGATTTTAAACTTGCCGTGAATGTCCTGCTTTATATACGATATAATGTGGTTGGTTTGCAGTTGTAAATATACGGAAGTTTCTGGAAAACTGACTCTAAGGACTGCACATATGTATGCAGAGATGTTTTGAATAATTTACTAAGCTTAGCACCTGTTCTGTTATTGTGGCACGATTGGGCTGGTGATCTTCCGAGCTGATCTTTTTATAATACAATTGGTAGCTCATACCTGCTTTGAAAGAGAAGAGGGATTTACCTCACAATGTGACTTATTATGGCTGGTCATACTCTTGCTTACTTGAGGTTGGATGTATGGATATTTGTTACTCTTTCACGCAAAATCTGAACGTCAGTGATGCCAGATCTACTGATTTAGCAGTAGATCTACCTGATTTAAAAAAAATTTACTGATCTACTGCTTAGATTGTTATTATTTAAGATATACCTGCTTTTTTCCAAATCAGATCGTATCATCTAGTTTTGTCGTCGTGTCGTGTCATCTGGCCTTTATAACATGACATTTGTTCATCAAGTTTTGTGAATTAGCTGTATTTCTTATCTATAGTGTGGTAGGTTAACTGATCCTGAACTCAGCAAAGCTATACACAAATGCTTCGATTCTATTTCGATTCGTATTTCTATCTTTTTTTGGCATTACGAAAGCGAGTTTGGCAGTTTTTTCGGTAAATATTTACATGAATAAAGGGTGTAAACAGACTCTTAACGAAGCCGAAAGGCACTTGTTCTCCCCATCATCGTCATTGCGATCATTTTTTTGTTCTAGACCATACCTGGGAACGTTCTAGTTACGGAGATATTGGGGGTCAATGTTCCAACTTTTTCACAACTTTTTTTTTAAATACATGTTTTTTATGTAAGATTTTTACTATAAACACCTCCAGGACCCGCTTACTATTTAACTCATCCATGAGCACAATGTTTTGAGGTGCGTTACATTGAGTCCTACTGTAAAACGTGATTTTGTAGGCCAAAAAAAAAGTCAAATCAAAGCACTAATTTTTGCGTAAAGTTACTTATTTTGATGTACATAATGCTTGGTTGACGGCTTCGTGAAGAGTCTGTTTACACCCTGTATGTGTGTTCATATGTTCTAGTGTATTATATTCTGCTTATAATTCGAACTCAAGTCCATTTTACCTCATATGGGTATTACTTTTTTAATCTACTGATTTTTCCCTCTATCTACTGCTAAAACTTTATGTTTTCTACTGAATACCTCAGATTCCATCTGGCAACACTGCTGAACGTATTTGGATGAAATTTGGCACACAGATAGTTTATGCCTTGGATTCACACATAGGATACTTTTTATTCTGGTAGTGTGATCCCTAAAGACACTTACCAAACTCCACACGGACGAAGGCGCGGGCATAAGTTAGTACCATAATAATCGCTAAAGAATTATGTCAATTATTCCAGGCAGGTCTACGATGATAATACATTTTCTTCCAAACTGTAACTCAGAATGGACCAGCAACAAGACCTCATGCCATCATCTCAATTGCAGATATTACCCATAGTAGAGTTAAAATACTATCCCCAACAATAACAGAAACCACAATACAAAAGATAAGATCAAAGAAATAAGTTGTTTAATTATTTCTAAGTAATAACTAAAGTTGTACCGGAAGGTAAAGCTTGTCTTCTTAAGGTAAATGCGTTCATTTGCATCGGGAAAACTTTTTCACGCTAACTTGAACTTTAATTAAAAACAGAATTAAGTGTATAGGATCAAGCGGATATTTACAATCGGGGACAAAAGTATTGGCACAGTAAAACTTTGTACTACTTTTCCTTTGTATAAGTCGGTTCCGATCTTTGGTAAGGATTGGCTAAAGTAACTTGTCTGTCGTCCTTCTACTGTTAAGTCCTGACTTAATAAACAAAAGAAAGTAAAAAGTTATGTGAAACAGTGGTCATATTGTTTGACCTGGCGTGTTTTCGAAGCTTTAATCTATACATGCACAAAAGACCATCCCTCGTAGATTTCACTAGTGGAACGTCGATCGAAAATATTACAAAATTTTGATCATCTTCTTGATAGTGCATTTTTCCAAAACCATTTAGTACTTTACAGCCATTTCGAAAGAAACAGTTATTTCATACTCCAGTGTTTTTATTTTTGCAAGTTACTCTATGTCCAAATAGCAATGTCCGCCAGTGTACATTCGCATGTGAGTGTACCCGTCTCCTTGGAGGCGGATTTTATCAGCCGCAACCAGCCGTTGTACTCCCCAAGGATTGGACTCAAAGCAAGAACGAACCAATCATTTATGTTGCTTCATTTAGTTGGTCATTATTTTTTAACTTAAGTGTAAATTATTACTTAATTAAGTTTGCAGATAAACTTAACTTTAGATGTGTGTTTTGATGATTCTAGCTGTTTAGCGCTAAGGCCCGCTTGCATTACAAATCTCTAGATTTAGTGGTAATATGATTTAAACATCATTTAGTCTTTGCAATCTTAAAACCATTGACAGACATACACGCAGACATACCTAACGATGTTTTAAATAGGTATGTAACGTGGTTCAAAAAATAAATAAAACTGTGTAAATTAATAATTATTTCTAACATTAAAGTAAGTGATCATAATAAGCCACGTTGACGGCGCGTTCGCATTCCACGCGCGCCTCAAAGAGATCACAGCAAACAAGGAGGGGCCCGCAAGGGCCGATGCCTGCCAGGGCTGCGGGCTGTTCGAAAGAGATACCGCGGCCCTGGAACACAAAGGGCAAGGAACATAGATGGGTTTTAGTCAGTACAAGTCTGTCACTCCCTTCGCTCCGCCCAGAGCGGGAGAAACAATTTGATGATTTCCCATCCAAAAAAAAAAGGGATCATAATAGCAGCACAGCTAAACAACTCATTGACTTGCCGCGTATACTTATTATATTTTCACTCCCAACTCCATTTACTAAAGGTTCCATATAATACAACATGTACTTATAAACTATTCACTGCCTATAAAAATAGCGATAAAGGTACCTTTACAGCCTTTTTTTCTGTAAATTACATTTTCTATTATGTCCTTAGGCTAACCTTTTATGCCCCTTAGCTTGCACGGCCGTTAGAGTCATCTGTCTTTGTTAGTGCGTTACCTAAGATAGATGACACCATCGGCTAGCCATATCAAAGGCTACACACGTATATTGATATAGAAACACGTGAGCAAAGTTGTGTGTCTGTGTGGTAACTTCTGGGCATTTTCGTGCTGAATTAGTTTGGGTTAAAAATACGTATCTCAGGACCCTTGTCTCAGCGATAGCTTTATTTATAGAGCTATGAATACACTTGATGAAACTAAGTTCGATTGTCTACGCCAAAACAATTACTAGCTACCCATCAACACCACAATGTTCTATTTTCGTCGATTGCTTCGACAAGTATTTCATTTTGCGACCCACACAACAAACTTAGCAACGTTACCTGATAACTCTGAACTTTAATGGCCGCCGTGTTTATCACTGGCCCGGGCTAACGGCGACTAAACCACCCTTCAAACATTTTATGGCGTCCTCACGTCCACGAAAAAAACTACCATCAGCTCCTGACAAAATTACATCTCACTTCAAATAGTGCTCGTAAAATTTACGCCAATTTAGATTCCCTTTACTCGGAGAAAGTCGTTTTTACAAAACGTTGTCGTATAATAAGTCGGTAAAACGTGTGTTTTACGAGGCTAGACAGACCCTCTGTTGTCTGCGTGTCTGTCACAAGATTGTCTGCCGAGCTGCAGATGAGATGGCAGATGGAATGTGGGGACACTTTCTATTATGTGGAGCTTACGTGTAACTGGGCTATTTGAAGGAATTGAGTTTGTTTCAACTGCACGATTGTGATTGCATGGTTTTTTGAGTAGAAGATGCGAGGAACTAAAAGACGCGTACACAGTTTTATTTTATTTTGTAGGTTAGTTCTATAAAATGTGAAATCGTAAGTGGGTTAGTAAAACTGTATCAAAAAGATCTCGTAAATTAACCAACTGAAAACCTTTTACCCCGTGTAGATAGAATCTTAATTCCAGACCCAGAAACGTCAGAGACAACTCCCCATCACTCAATATTCCATCAGCTTGAAACGACGACAAGCAACTGATACTGCTATTCGGTTCCGAACGAAACTAGCGCCAATCGCACATTCGCACCGAAGCGACGCACGCCACACGCGTCGTCAATCAGAAACGCCGTAATCCAGCAATAGAACGAAAACAATTGCCACACACACACCTACCCGCCAAATTACATTTCCAATTCATGAAGGCTGTTATCCAACTTTTTCCCTTTCTTCATCCCTTACCCAAACCCACCCCACAGTTTTCACCTCGCGATCTTTTTCTATGAATAATTTTTCGGAGGAGCTTGTTGACTTAATTTTATATCGGTATCCTTCTTTTTTAATGTGAGCCTAAACCGATAAAAGTGTTTGTACCGCGAATTGGTCGCGGATTAAACGGAGTTTTTACATCTTGCTTATAAGTTCTCTTTTTAGGGTTATGGTGCTGCAGCAAATGGCTTGGGTGGAGGCCTTTCATCATAACAGACCATAAATGGTAATTGCTGAACATGGGCTCTCTAATAGAACTGTCAGGGGAGATATAGCAGATGTGATCTTGCTTGACTAACGTGTTCATTTTTCGCAGTACTGCAATATTTTACTGCCAGCAAGAAACCTTTCAAGAGTGTCTTAAAAGAGGAATCCCTTTTATCACTCTTGAAGGTTTTCAGAATTATTATATTACAACTAAGTACTTTATGTCACAGATTATAAAATAGCCAATGTATTTTAATAGTAAAGTAACCAACTGCAATATTTTTCGATTCGATTAATCTTCGACTGAGCAGATCTTGCCGCAGACAGATAAATAACCTCAATTACAGACGACCACGTCACTTAAACAAGACCTAATCACAATCAATACTTAATTAATTAATTAATCCAAAATATGCCAAAAGCAAGTTAAGCGCATCAATTATGATGCCGTCACGTTAAGTAGGAGTTAAGCTGAAGCCGATAGGTTCGGTAATAGCCAAACTTTTGGACGCAAGAGCTTTGACAAACGACGCCGCGTCGTAGATAACTAACTTTTAGTTCTATGTTCTCTTGTATATTGTTTTATTCTCGTCTGATAGTAATTTTAGCTAATTATGGCAGGGTATTAGTTTTAAGGGCTTTTAGGGTTATTTAGGGCTTTAAAGTTAAATGGATGTCGGTATTTGTCATCTAATGGCTTACACTATTTTATGGAGAGAGAGGTAAGATAATTTATATTTATTTTCAACTTCGAGTCGCCTACCTAAATATTAATATCATGGCTGCCAGAAATACTTCAAATTATAGCCAAAACAGAGTTGTTTCATTGTAACGGCAAAATTATATTCCCCTTTTCGAAATTGTGCTGAAATGGCTAAAAAGTTGCGAGCCTGCCTTGCTACTTTACTACAGTTTTACGACGCATTTTTCTTAACCATCTAATATTACAGTATCTTTTGCACTCGGCATTGAACAAATAAAACTCGATTGAGTAATATTACTTTTAATAGTATATTGTTGCGCATAATAAGAAATGAAAAGTGATTAACTTAGGTTTTTCAACTGGTTCCCTAAATACATACTTCAAAAAAAATATGCAAGCACTCCGAATTCTCGGGCAGTTTATCAGCAAAATTTTCCTTACAATTACCGCTAATATGAGAAAAGCGTGTAGGCAAAATATTTCCACAGCACAAGCATGTCGATAGGCTGGCCAGCCGGGTGAGCCTTCTGAATTTTCCGACCAATTACGTAGCTGCCTCGTTTGCTTCGTAACTGGCACACTTGAGAATTGCTCTCTGTGCATACGGGGCGGCTTATGCTGTAACTCTTGCGGAGTTATTTTTAGATTTAGAAATGTTTGAGTTTATTCTGGCATGAAATGTAAGCCTACATAGTAGTTTATTCTGCCTTATGTTACGTTTGCTGAACGTGACGCGTAAAAAATTAAGCACAAAAATTCAAAAAAAAAGAAAATATTCAAGTGAAAATAAACGAATGATGATCCGAAATCCTAGAGAATTTTTTATTAAAGAAGCTTTTGAAGGCGGAGTAGGTACACTGGAACTGTTGCCCAACAGGCCTTAGGCATCAAGACCTAAAAGTCATAAACTAAACTATAATTAAAATAAAAAACTTAAATACCATTTTTAAAAACAAACCAGGCAGTTTCAGGTGACTCTTCAAAGAAACACCAAATAATGTTGATATTTAGTTAAATATGTATTGCCTTGATGACGAACAGAACAAAAATGGAAGAAAAAAAGATAAGCAAGTACATAAATCCTTGCATCTAATTACAAACTAATTAGTACGCAACGTTGAATTTTGCTCATTCCAAACAAGCAGGCTTTAGCTGGAACACATTGTTACGTATAGCAATACTCTCAGAACCGATAGACTTTTCCAAAAGAAAGTTGATACTGTCTGCGAGAAACCCCAATTTTCCAACAGGCGTGGTGCCTGTTGGGAAATTGGGGTTTCTAGAATAAAATGATAACGTCAGTAAAATAAACACGTGACAAGCGGCCATGTTTGAACAGGGCGCACAAACAGCAAGAGCCACTCTTGACATGTTGCAAGCTGGACGAGCCAAGCAAGGTACACAGATTTAGTAGCTATCTCATATTTTTAGCTGGAATTCATACAAAAATATAACTTTTATTTATGTGCACAAAAAATAACAAATACATATACAAATTGCAATAATATAGCTTATGTACAATGGTGAGCTATATTTAAATATTTTGATTTTGATTATTATTGATGACCACTCACGCAGAAAGCGTTTTGCATTAACTCATCACTATCTTTTCCTTCACTGATGTCCATGATTTCAAAGATAAACTTCAAAAGTACACACGGCGGCACATCAAGTTTTACATTTCCAGTATAACATGGCCTCGTTTTGTATATATTTTTTGTACAATGAGAGATCCGCATAAACTGGTTTTGTATTGCTTGATCAGCCGTCGTGCGTACATAATGAATACAAAAAGTATTATTGGTAATTACCCGGATTTGAGTTCACAACTTCGTGTGTGAGAAGTGAACCATTAGGTCATCATGCCACTGGCAGCTAAAATATCTAAAGCTACAAATATATATATATATATATATATATAGAGTGAATGGTAATTAGTGACCGATATAGTTAAACACGTGATTGTACTCATGATAACAACTTTCATTTTTTTTTTAATACTTTTAATTTAGCAACAATCCAAACATGTAGGTACCTACACTGCTTACGTACACCGATAACTAGCTAACTAACTAGCTGCACAGGTGCTCTGCGTCTGTGTGTACATGGCGAAATGTGGGTGTACTTATGCCTAACCCTTCGGGGATTACACGTAACACGTAACGTATGTTATGTGTAGACTTTTCAAGCGAGCAAAAGTACCTATCAAATTGGCTTACCTGAATTTTGTGTAAAAAACTATTTTCTACAGGGGAATCATTAAAATCTCGGGTTAGCCTTAATATCTAGATATAAAATAACTGTGAACGGACAGTAAGTATCAATGTTTATACTCATAACACTCCCACAGTTCAAATAAGGCCCTTGCATACTTAACGCAAATCGCACGATTTAAAAAACGAACCTACAAATTTGTTCTAAAGCATTTTGGTAAAAAAATTAGCGACAAACATTGATTGTGTTTGACCATGGAGGCAGGTGGAAACTACAGAGCGTCACCTGCTACGATATACTTATATACTCCTAAACTTACGCCTCTTTTATGTTGATTCACGCAAATCTGGTCCTACACACACGCTGGTTACGAGTACTACGTACCTGACATTTCTTAAGAACCTCACAAATAAGGCCAGTGTATGTTCTTCCAGGGTAATCCCCTCCCGGCGTTGCTACTCAGTGCTGCCGTGTTGGTATATCCATTTTTTTAGTCGCATTTCACTCATCATCTCCGTATGATCGAACCATTTAAGTTCAAACCACCATACAATACCATACCATTCAAAGTTACACCACAATGCTTAAAACTAAGTAAATACAATACGATTGTTCCAATTTTAACATTTTTTTAATTTCCGACAAGTTTACTCCTCACGTTATTGCAGGCACTGAAAATAATAGTAGGTGCTCGTCAGAAATACACGATACACCTACATTAAAACTAGTGGCGCGAATCTACCATAGAACATCGATATTCGCTGTAAATAGAACCTTCGCCGACCTGACCTCGGTGAGGCTAAGTTCAGCGTCTACGAATACATCGTGTAGAGAAGATACCTTTCTTGGAAATCTGTAGGATGTGTAGGATACCGTGTTATCTGAAAGCTTAGCTTTACAGTTTAATTATATCAGAGGAGGTACATCACTTGTGTTGGGTTAAATAAGATTGATGGAATTAGGTCTTTTATGCAGCTCATTTAAGCTTAAAAACTGTTTATCAACTTTGAATTTAGACGAGGCATAACGACTTAAAAGGAGTATGTAAGTATTACAGCAAATGGCGTACTGTCGTTTCTGATTCATGGGAAAAAGTCGGGAGTTTATACTGTATACATTCATGTTTCAATCTAATTACATCCCGCGTAAATCATTAGTATTTTTTATTTGTGACACTTACTTTTTTTTAGGTAAAAATGTCTCGCTCCTGTGCCTGATGTAAGACTCTCAAAACGGTGTCAAACGCCAACGATTGCACGGCCCGTTTCTGTATTCTCATCAAACCTGAACACGACCTCGTTCATACAAAAAATAAACAAAAGAAATACGCAGGCGGTGATCTTCTTCGGATAGTACAGGTGGGTAGTACTCGCATGGAGGACTCGTAACTGACATGCGTGTACGACCAAATGTATGAACTCGAACAAACCTAAAGGAATATTTAAGAATCGTAACTGAAATCGTTTCTACCAACATAACATCACGCCTGTAATCCCTGACGGGTTAAACAGAGGTGTACCTAATAGTACACCCACATTTCACCAGTTATGTTTAAGGTGGTTGCGTCAGGGTAGCCCGCGAAATTTAATTTTTCTTAACTTTTTTGCAATTTACAGATCAGTGTTGTCATGTCTACTATATCAAATAAATAAAAGTAGGAGGTAGACAGTACAATTAAATTTAATAAGATAAAGAAGAGGGAAGATAATATGAAATACAAGTCTGCTAAAAAACAGACACCTAACTACACGCACTCAAGAACTGGGGTAATAGGTGGAGAAAGTACTTGCTGTTTTCCGAAGGGGGTAGACCCTTGGAGCACCTGGTCCTGCGGCTCCACCGAACAAGCGTCAGGTCAGTCCTGGCTGTTTCGGTGGCAGTCGATCGCAGAAGCGGAGATGAGTTCCCGGGCGAGTCCGTTTAGCGAAGCCCCGGGAAGCTTGGAGCGAAGAGGAGTCCCAGGCCAAACTCCGTTTAGGGGAGCCCCGGGATGGAGTTGCGACTTCCACGTGGTGGAGGGACACGTCAGAGCGTCGGCGCCCTACCACTTGACACTTGCACTAGTCCACTTTTAGTGGAGTGGACTGCACTGTACTGGTCGCTACTGAAATCTCGTCGTAAACTGGTTGTAGTACGTAAGCGGCTTCTTTTATAGAGGACTATTTTAGTGTTCCAGAACTATTTGCCTCACTTTACGATTATATTTGTTGTAGCCACAATTCGTCTGACCTGCCAGGTGTAGTTGGCCAAGACGTATAAAACCTCACAACCCAAGAGTGCGTTATGAATTTTAAAATTAACATTTAGTATTCTATTAAACAGTATACAAACGTAATACAATATAAAAACTAGTTTTAAACTAGCCAAAACTATATAATTCATTTTTTAGTAATACATCCTAATACAACCTTCATTTAACAGGCCGATATAGGAAAAATAAAGAAAGAATAAATAAGCTTGACAGCTTGACGTTGCTTGTCATTAGTGAAAAATATTATTTAAAGTTTATAAAAGTGCTCAAATTACAATGTTATAATGGAAATAAATTAATGAAATTGCACGGATGATGGATGCCGTGATTTATACCTACTTTCTGCTACCACAGAAGGCATATTTATGATAAAAATGAAACAAAGGACACATGAATTTATTTTTTTATCGTATCTGCTTTATAGCAGAATACTATAGTGTTAGGTTGTATGTTGATAAAAAATGAGTCGCGCTAGTAACAAGTATGTAGTTACAGAATAACAATCGTGAAAATCATCAATACAACCCTCTAAGTTCATGTAATCCTATTCAATGAATATTTCATGAAAAACATACAACCTTTTTTTTTACGGATGGGAAATCATCAAATGACTTCTCCCGCTCTGGGCAGAGCGGAAGGGAGTGTCAGACTTGTACTGTCTAAAACCCATCCATGCTCCTTTCTTGCCCTTTGTGTTCCAGAGCCACGGTATCTCTTTCGAACAGCCCGCAGCCCTGGCAGGCATCGGCCCTTGCGGGCCCCTCCCTGTTTACTGACATCTCTTTGAGGCGCGCGTGGAACACGAACGCGCCGTCTACACGGCCTGTCGTCAAAAGACGGACGGACGGCGAGCTAGCCCATTACTCACCGTCCACAGGTCCGCGTAAAACATACAACCTAACAATGACCTACAAATTGCAAAAAAAGTAAGAAAATTTGAATTTCGCAGGCTACCCTGACGCAACCACTTTAAGTCCCATGTAATAGGAGGCGAGGCTATTGCCACCAATCGTTCACAAATTCAGACTCCGTGGCTGCTACTGAGAAATTCCCGATGGAAAAACCCAATAACACCTTTCGCTGATCCATTTCTGCCAACCACAGTTGAAAAAATAAGTATGTAAATCCAACAAAGGCACCATTAGCTCTACTTAAAACAACAAAAAAAATGCTATTAAAACAATTGCCTATAGCAACTCGATACACGAAACAATTGGACATTAATTAGCCGAATTAAAATAAGCTTTCACGGTATTACGGAGGCAGCTGTTAAATGAACTGTGGACTTTTAATCCAGCAATCGTATTTACCGGTCGACGTTAAATCGCCACACTGGATTACAAATTAAAATCGGCCAGTTGGTTGCAATTGTCGTTCAATGTTTGTGCACTGGACACTCGACATTTTGTGCTACTTGTTTATTATTTCAAATTGATTGCTATGATTTTCAATATAGGTGAATAAACGTAACTTTCAAGTTTTACTGCTTTGCTATTCACCATCTCATCATCGGAACCTCAACTAAAATATGAAATAAACTGTAAAGTAAATATATACTCAAAAACATGGGTGTCACTTACGTACTCTAATCCTTTCAGCAATTTAGAGATTTGAACTTGTTAATAAAATAATGTCGCAACGCACAGTGGTTCAAAAACGAGCCAATGTTGCATATTTTTTTAGTAATAACCGTAATCAAACATGGTAGGTATAACCGATTACATACATACATTAAATAAACTCTGCCTTTTTCCTATAGGAGTAGGCAGCCACCTCCTGCTACAACAACAACAACAACAACATACATTTATTATCAGGCTACTTTGGCCCATAAATATATACCTTACAGACTAACATACATTATTTTTTTTATTTCTTTTTCTTGTGTGTATTTTTTGTTTTTTTTTTTTTATATATATATTTTTTTATTATTGCTACGATCCATAAATACTCCTTTTGCATCGTCCACGTTCATACATCTGGTCATACACGCACGCCGGTTGCGAGTACAGATTACTGAAAGTTAAACAAACAACCTTTCAATAACCATCTAATTTAAAAATTATACCAAAATAAATCCACAAAATAACGCACAATTTCTGTAACAAATAAGGGAACAAAAAAGCCCGTCTGTATCTTAAAATCGCTAAAACACTCAAGTACTTCATCCGATAAACATTAAACACTTAACAAAAGACGATCTATCTCAATTCTAAATTAGGTATTCAATGCAAAAACGTGATCTGCTCTCGTTAATTCCGAAATCCTCTTAGCAATTAACGGGTTAGAAATAAGGCCGGGATATCACAGGTGCGTCGAACAAGATGGCGAGGTAGCCCCGCTCGGAATAAAACCATTACATGGGTGGCTAGCTCCCGTACATTATCTGTACTTTGTTGCGTTTTCACGGGTGTTATGTTCTGGGGATGGACAAATTAAAATGGGCTTTGATGCAGTTGAGTCAAGTTTTATATTTAAACTAGCTGATACCCGCGGCATCGCCCCTGTGGATGTCGGTTATCGCGACCAAAAGTAATCATGAAATTTTGATCCCGTTCCCGCAACAAAAACTTGACAAATTATATAGTAAAACCTTCCTCGAGAACCACTCTATCCATTGGTGAAAACAGCATAAAAATCGGTGCAGTCGTTTTTGAGTTTATCCCGAACAGACAGACAGACGTGGCGGAGGACTTTGTTTTATAATATGTAGTGATGATAGTGATAGTGATTCGGTAATTTAAATAAGCGAGATGCTGATATCTATAATATGTAATTTAAAACCTACAAAAAAGGAAATTTACGAAGAATGTGCGAGTATCTCATTGGCACCATATTTTTTACCTAAATTACGCTGAAGTATATGGTATTGTTTAGTATTATCCCCATAATCTACCATTTTCAGCAGTTTACAATATTACCTAAGTAATGACTGCAGAGCTATGACTAGCCTAAATCCATGCATCACAAGACAGCTATACTTAACCTTACTTTATCAAAACAAACGAATATCTTCACACACAAAGCCCTCCCGAAAAAACTGACCAAAACTTCTTAACACGTAATAAATTCGCAAACTAAAACATATTCAAATGAAACCCGCTGAAACACACATAAAACGTGTCGCAATCTTTAGGGTCACATCCGTGAGGATACCGCTGGGATCGAAAATATCGTCGTTGACATTAGCATATGAATTCTGAGAGAGTAATAAAGGAATAATATGCAAATAAAGCCGAGTGTAGAATGCCAGCGGGCAATAAAACGCGTGTTGTGTTCCGCTTATGATTATCGCATGTTCACATAAATCTAGACCTCAGCTTTATAGGCGCGTTGGGTGCAATGACGGAGCTCAATGTGGAACTTCATTATTACTGTTTCACATTTGCGGGGTGAAAGAATTAGCTTACTGTAATACTGAGTGTTTAACTGAACGTAAAACTGAATGTCTTATTTGTTAATTTTGGTGTAAAATTCAAGGTTTTTCACCTATATCGTGGGTACGTTAACAAACATTTAAAACACACATACACAATCAACTACTTCCGGAACAACTGCCTGTAGGCTATAGAAATATTTGTTCCGGGTGAAAATCGAAACCGCATCACGCAGCGGTGCAGCCAATCGCTCATCCACTGCCCCAACCGTGCCGTCACGTGAGTGTGATCTTCAGGTATTTGGCAGGAGTAGCCCTGTGTTCAGGCAAAGCAAACAATATAATTATACATAAAAGGTAAATACCGTTTGTCCATCGCATTTAAGTTTTTCTTTGTTGTTTTCTATGAGGTCCTGGTTTCGAATCCCAGGTCAGGCCAACTGTTATAGGGTTTTTCCATCGGAAATTTCTCATAGCATCTATTGAATCTGAATATGAATCTTATGTGCCCGTTTGGTGGCATTAGGCGCACCTTCTTGAACATTACTGGCTAAATGTGGGAGTACTATATGGTAGAGGTACACCACTGCCTTACTAACTCTGTAAAATTCTCAGATAGTTGCTTAGAGTGAAAGAAAGAAAGAAAAAATATTTATTTGTCGCAGATACATGACGTGCATACAAAATAAAAATGAAAAAGAAACAGTAAACATACATCGCATAGCAAAACACAACAACAACAAAAAATGAAAATAAAATTAAAACTTTGTGCTGCATGATACTTGTAGTTCTTACAATTGGCTGGAGGATGCTGTTGATAAACATTATCTTATACCTTTAAACGAGCAATTCTTGTATATATGTACCTATATAAACGAGCAATTCTTGTATATATGTATCTATATAAACGAGCAATTCTTGTATATATATATTTTTTCTGAATCTCGGAAACGGCTCCAACGATTTTCATGAAATTTAGTATGCAGGGGGTTTCGGGGGCGATAAATCGATTTAGCTACGTTTCATTTTTAGAAAACGTCAAAAAATCATATAGCTTCAAACGAGCAATTCTTGTATATATATATATTTTCGGTTTCGGGGGCGATAAACCGATCTAGCTAGGTTTCATTTCTAGAAAACGTCAAAAAAAAAACTAGCAAAGCTCGGTCATCCAGGTACTGTAAAATTATCAGAGGAAATCGAATACGAATCTGTGCATTCCAATTAAAGCCAAAGGAACCAAAAATTGCATATTCAAAAATCTAAATTCAACTACCAATTAAAAATAACACTAGCCAGTCCATAAAAATCAGAGTCCATTCTAACAAACTACCTACCGTTTAACCTCTACCGCATATTTGGAAATACTCGTACGGCGCGAGCATATAGCGGGTGTTGGCGCGTGAAATTGGGCAGCGCCGGGCGACGCCGGCTCATAAAATATAGCTGACATGTAATGATGAATCACATAATAACTACATACTGTATTGACGGGCACAAACACTGTCATGTACAGATTATGCGAGAGTATTTTTTATTTTAATAAGACTTTATGCTGTCAAGTGTAAAGACGGGCAGTTATTTCCCCAGCTTCGGAACGAAAATGTTTGTAAATATTCTAAAATAGTATTTGAAACTTGATTGTTTATTTAAATTCTCCTTTTTTTTAGACATTTAAAACACACATACCCACACACGACACCACACGTACTCATTTTACTGGTTTTTAAACAAAAAACAGCATACACCGCCCGACCGCGCGGATGAGCGGCGCTCACCGCCTCTCCGCGCAGCGCTCTATACTATACATCCGCTGGACCGCCTCTGCCCGACCGCGCGGACGAACGGTGTCGTGAGTCATAATCGTCTTTAATGTGGCTGTCCAGCTAGTTTGAGTCATACAAAATCAGTATCAGTCCATACCACTACAGTATTAGTATTTTAAATTAACGAAATCAACTTAGATTACTTATTAAAAAAATACTTCCGTAAGACATCGTTGAAGTCACCATGCACAAAAAAAGGGTTATTAACCTAAGATTTTTGCGCCAATCGTCTCAGTTGGGAACTTGGTTCGTTTGCATATTTATTACTTTTTAATTTTTATCACCGATGACAGGCATCGAGTTTGGTGCTAAGTTTAATTCTTTATAATTAAAGTAAGTTCCTTTGGAATACAGTTCCGGTACTGCGTGTAAATATACTTTATCTTATTTCGTTAGTAACAAGACTGAATGTTCACTGCACGATAGTATTATGGGTGTATTCCTGTTGACCCCACCGCCCGTGGTCCTGGTGGGGTCAGCGGGAATTTATAAAAATAATTAAAAATTGTTCCGGTTGACCCCACCATATGCTGTAAATATGTAACATTTACAGATCCATATATCCCACTGCATTATGGGCCTTACCAAGCGGCACCCGCTTTCGATTCGTCTTTTTTTTTTCTTTGTACACATTCAGCAGGACTGACATATTTTTCAGTGACTTATGAATTATGATAGTCCCATACATTGTCACTTGTTATCATCATCATCACTCTCGCTGGTAGAAATATTACTTAGTGTAAGCCATTTGGAGTTGCCAATTTAAATTTAAGTTATACCTCCGTGCAGCACACCCTGACGTTCTACCACCTGAATAATTATCTAATACTTTCATCACTACAGTAACAATTCGTATTATTGATACGAGAATGTAAGAAAACTGAAATAAGAGGTAAGTACGTCTATTTACTTATGTACTTAGGACCTAACTAGCAATCATTCACCTCCTTATCTTCAACTAATTCCCTAACACGGAAATCTTCATCAAAGTCTTAAAGAGTTTCGCCCTGAACTCCTGACTTACCCTTTTAAATTGCAAGCGTGAGCATATTAGTCTTGATTTCGTGCCGTGCGGATAAGGTGCTTCATTTGTCTTTCGGCTCTTAACTGGTATTTACAGTTTACGGGCCACTGATACAGGCTGGGAATTTGTACATTGTATACCTAGGTGTATCGGAGTTAGGTTTTGATCGAAGTGAGTGTTGATAGTGAGTGTAGGTAGTAGGCATATTGCTCGCAGAACGGATGGCCGATGGAGCGTCATTTATTTACTTACTACTTAGAACTGCTAATGACATTAAGGCGCTTCTATGACGAACTGGTTGACCTTGTATCACACGGCGTTCTAGATAGAGACATTCGGCTCAAAAGCTAAACTAATCAGAGAAGGTCCTTAACTTCCACTTTCTCCTACCCGCTATTTGGACATATGAAACTCATCTCTGTAAGCTCTAATTGATCAACCCGGAGTAAAATATGCCAATCTTAACCCTAAACGTATGGTAAAAAGTTAGTACTGGTTTTTATTTTTTCTCTTTCACCTTTATTAATAACCTAAGTGATTACAAAGTACAGGCGAAATTGCAGTATACGAATATCTTGCAACCCCCATAAAGAAAATTGATAACCAATATACCTAGATCTCGAAATCTCAAGCGATTCCTCGGTATATTGAACCAGTATATAGAATCACTTGAGACGGTACTGCGGTTCGATTACCGAGTAGGTTTGCATACGGTCAGCCGAAGGCTCGCAGGAGCGGGGTGACTCCAGCACTCTTGGACTAATGCATTTGCGATTGCACAGCCATTGTCGGGTAATATGCCAATTTTCAACTATCTACTTAAACTTTGCACTTGCTCGGTGGTCAGTGTTAAAGGGGAATTGTGGTGGATGTGTTTTGTAAGTATACTATAAATAGATTCATGATTAGAGTTTATATGTATTCAAATTAGGCTGACAAGATCAGCACTTTTTCAACGTCAAAAATAACATAAGAGAATCGCCAAAATGCCCTTTAAGAGTGAAAAACCCGGCCAAGTGCGAGTTTGACTCGCGCCCCGAGGGTTCCGTATAAGTAGGTATTTTGTTATTAAAGTACATATTTGCGGTTTTCAGTTTTTTTCCTTTACATGTGCTGTAAGACATTGCTTCTTGCCAAATTTGTGATTCTAGGTCAACAGAACTAGCATATAGCTTTTCGACCCAAAACCTATAGGGTACTTCCGGTTGACCTAGAATTGTCAATTTTAGTTAAAAGCATGGTCTTACAGAACAAGTAAAGGGAAAAATCTGAAAAATAAAAAAAGTTGAAAATTAAGGTAAATTTTGGTATACTTACAAGTTTTCACGAAAATCTAAATTTGCCCATATCTTTTTATCGTGTTGACTCAGAACCTTGATTTTTATACACATAATAGGGACTATAGACCTCAGTATCTGGTAAAAGTTTTAATTTGCTAGGTCTACCCGTTCCTAAGAAAATCGGTGGTAACACACGGACAGACAGACAGACAAGAGAGACTTTTTTACCTTTTGAGGTACGGAACCCTAAAAAAATCAAAGAAACGGTGAATGGACTGTTTAAAAAATGATATGGCTAGACCCTTGAGATGGTGTGGTGTCTAATGAGGAACAGGTGTAGGAGAAGAAGACATTAAAAAAGCTGCATCGACAATAGTGGTAATTGGGATACGGGCTAAAGAAAAATGATCAGATAGATTCTTGGTTATTTATCACTATCACTACATATTATAAAACGAAGTCCTCCGCCGCGTCTGTCTGTCTATCTGTTCGCGATAAACTCAAAAGATACTGCACTGATTTTCATGCTGTTTTCATCAATGGATAGAGTAGTTCTCGAGAAAGGTTTTAGTATATAGCTAGCTAAAATATAATGATATTTGTTGAAGGTGTCGTAAAAAAATAAACCATCTGGGAGCTTTCAATGAAAACGCTGCCTAAACCCTTTGAGATATAACGAAAAGATGTATGTTGGAATTGTGTATTGCGGTCTACAGAAAAGTCCGCGATGGCATATGTCTATCTCTTACTTTTGGTCGCGATAACTGACATCCACGCGGGCGAAGCCACGGGCATCAGCTAGTGTATTGATAATATTATATTTCACAATGTGAAACCTTGTAAATCCAACTGTCTAAAGGTATTTATTAAGCTCCAAACAATTAACATATTCCTCATAAGTATCAAAAACTAACTCATTTCAATTCTCTCGACAACCAAACAAAACAAAAAACCAAAAAAAAATAAAAAACAAATCCAGAAAAAATGTCTAGAAACAAATCCAGGCGCAATTCACTAAAACAATTCACTCAGTTATAAAATTATTATTGTATGCTTTTATTGTTTTTTTTTTTTATTCAATTTCAATTATTTTTATGTAAGTCACATATAGATTGAGTCCATTCTGCTTAACGACGTCCAATTGTAACTAACCACACTAATCACTTCACACGAAACCAACTTACATGTCTGCTCACCCTATCGCTTTAAAAACTCTTCCACTCAAACACAAGCAATTCCCAGCAACAGTCTGTAAATACGGTATAAATTGTCAATTTGTTCCCCCAGACGCCGCACACCCCCTCCCCTCCACCCCCGTGCCCCGCGGCATTATTTCCTGATATACAGCTAATTCACGAAGACATTTCTTTAAAAAGTTGCAGAACCCATAACCGAGATAATCAGAAGTTTTGGCTTGTAAACCCGGCTTGTTATCGCATTGTGGCCTCTCTAATCAAGTTCTAACGAGGTGGTTTTGAATGAGAGGCTTACACACTGTTGCGTGATTTGATAGTTGGTTGAAGCGGTGAATATTGTGGAGTGATGTTATAGTTCATTTTAAAGCGGTGTAAGTGCAGTTAGCTGCAATAAGACTACACTGCATTTGTGAAGCAAGAATTTGCGTAATTAAAACGAATAGACTCCCTCGTTGGTTTAGTGGTCGCAAGCGCGACTGCTAAGCATGAGGTCCTGGGTTCGATTCCCAGGACGAAGTGTTATTGGGTTTTTTACATTAGGAATTTCTCAGTATCAGCCACGGATTCTGGATTTTTGCCCGATTGATGACAATGTCCCTATTACATAGGACTTAAATAGAACTGGCGAAATGTGGGTGGACTATTAGGTATACCTCTGCCTTACCCCTCGGGAATTACAGGCGTGATGATATTATGTTAAAACGAATAGATAATGTGGTAGACTAATAATTCTTTCCATTCTGGACAAAATGGCAAAGTTGATTTGTTCTTCTAGATTAATTTCTCATTTTTTTGTCGTAGGTAATCCAATTAGTAAAGAAACAAGATGTTCTACATAGAAGTATCTACAAACATTTTATGTTCTTTCTTCAATGTAGCTTTTCATTTCTCGCCCATTGCGTTCTCAAAACTTCCTTGTCATTATTTCCTAGGGGAGCTGTCGTGCTTATTATGCAAATAAGACGTGTTTTCATTTAACACGTCATTTCGTAATAACAGCGCCACTCGAGTTTTTTATATGCACCCTTCTTTTCTGAATAAGCCCTGTAATTACACCACTTTGAATCCTGACGTAGTTGGCCTTATTTGGAAATCTTGATGTTATATCATGTTGCCGAAGAAAGAAATACTTACCTAGTTTATACATATACTAGCTGATGCCCGCGGCTTCTCCCGCGTGGATGTCGGTTATCGCAACCAAAAGTAATCATGAAATTTTAATTCTGTTCTCGCAACAAAAACTTGACAAATTATATACTAAAACCTTCCTCGAGAACCACTCTATCCATTGGTGAAAACAGCATAAAAATTGGTGAAGTAGTTTTTGATTTTATCGTGAACAGACAGACGGACGCGGTGGAGGACTTTGTTTTATAATATTATTATAAAACAAAGTCAAACAAAGTCTGTCTGTTCACGATAAACTCAAAAACTGCTATTATGTTCTCTTTGAAAATGGTGTGTTAAAGAATATTGGAGCTGACACATTCTATGAATTAAATTAAAATTAAGGATGGATGTTTGTTAGTCTTTCACGAAAAAACTACTGAACGGGTTTGGATGAAATTTTGCACACAAATAGATTATAACCGGAATTAATACATTGGATACTTTTTATCCCGGTAGTATGATGCCGTGGGACAAATACTAACTTTACGCTGGCGAAGCCGCGGGCATCAGCTAGTAATGGAATATAAAGGGTGTAAACAGACTCTTAACGAAGCCGAAAGGCACTTGTTCTCTCCGTCAGTGCGATCATTTTTTTGTTCTAGACCATACCTGGGAACCTTCTAGTTACGGAGATATTGGGGGTCAAAGGTTTTTTTTAAATACATGTTTTTAATGTCAGATTTTTACTTTAAACACCTCCAGGACCCCCTTACTATTCAATCCATCCATCAGCACAATGTTTTGAGTGTGTTTCATTGAGTCCTACTGTAAAACGGAATTTTTGAACCCAAAAAAAAAAGTCGTTTCTCAGCACTAATTTTTGCGTAAAGTTACTTAGTTTGATCTACCTAATGCTTGGTTGACGGCTTCGTGAAGAGTCTGTTTACACCCTGTATATCAAAACCCATTTGCAAAGCTCAAGGAGAACTACTAATAAGTTTAAAGTTATACAGACCCTCTCCATGTATTACAAGTCCCCTCTCCAACTACATTTAATTCCAAGAACATACACCCGACACATCTACTTACATAAATTAACCGGTACAATATAGCCGTCTGTCTCGTGTGCACGCTCCTTTACAATATCGCCAGTGTAATCAAGTCTTGAAGGCGAATAATATGAATCATCTACCGTAAGAGCGGTTTGATATCTTGGCACGGAGTGTACCACGATTTAAATTGTCGCCGCGTCACTCAGACGTATACGGAGAACGATAAAGTTAGAACCTTAGTTTATAAGTTATTTATGTACTTGATTTGTCAGTCTTTATTACTTTGTTCTTGATAGGGATTAAGAAATACGACTTGTTTTGGGTTCAAACGAAAATACATTTTATTTATTTGTTTACTTGCCAGCTACATTTGCCGTTTTTCATGTTCCTATCGTGTATCATTGTGACAGTTTCACAATAAAATAATTCAAAAAATACCGCCGAATATATGTATAATAAATTCTAATAAAATAGCAGTGGTGTGACCGTTGGACTGCCAAGATATATGTCTCGAGTTTGAACCTAAGACACACACCTCTGATTTTTCGGATACATGTGCGTATATCGTGTAATTATTACTTGCTTCAGTGAAGAAAAACATCGTGAGAGAGAGATATTTCTCGACGACATGTGAAGCCAAGTCGGAGGTCCATGGGCGGCATAAAAATTCTGACACCAGGTTAGCCTCTAACCACACGAAAAAGAAAGAATAAAATAATGACAATACTAAAATAAAGCAACCTTTCTTGAATTTTTTATTGTTTTAAATTACGTGGAGTTCTCTAAAACATTCTAAAATACCGATCAGATCTTCATTCAGCTAAACAAACACAACCCCTTACATTAACAAACAATAAAGACCTTAAAACCCTCTGAAGCGCAAGCACTCTAATAGCAAAGACACCGGATAGATTCAGCGATAAAAATGCGAAATCCTCTTGCAATGAAATTGCGTATTGGGGCTCAGACAGGGTGTAATCTGCCTACGGTACCCAAACGCTCCCAAGGGTTCCGTGGAGTTGCACTCGCCACCATAGATTAGATACGCCTTTCTGTAAAGCGTGCTTATTTCGAATATACCCGGGTTTTAGTTGTAAGGTACAATCGGAAATATGGGATATGAAATTTTTGAAAAAGTTTTAGACTTATGCTTAATTTCTCGTATCATCAAGAGCTGTAACAGAAAAGCTCATGCCATAGTAAAAGCCAGTCATTAAGGTGCTGGAGGATCTGAATATCCATGGGAGTCCGACCAGTAGGAACAATTACAATTCAGTTAACTGTGTAAAGTACTCCTCATCAGAACAAAATTCAGTCAGCGTTATGTACCTATTGATACAAAAAATCAAGCACAGAATTTAGCTCTCAAATTCTGTTATTCTGTGTCTCGTAATGATGAAATGACGGTTTTTCATGTAGGTGCATGATCAACAGTGGGTTTAACCTCACTTTAAAAGTTTCAGCTACAAAGAACATCTATTCTGAAAACTAAAATTACGTAAACAATCAAGAAAGTAACTTTCCCACATTGTGGCTAAGTAAAAACCCAGTCTGCCGGTACAACCGTACCATACTCTCTGTACATGGAATCGCGCCAGAACTAAATGAAATTGAAATTAGCCTTCTCTCCCTAGAGCCACTCTTGGAATTTTCCAAAATAAAAGCGTATTATATTTTAAAATACGATTCTAGTCGCTCTCGTAAATGGAAAAGTCACAAGAACTTAGTGCTTAGTTTTTCGATACGGTAAAGAGTTGCAACGTTTTATGTGCGAGAGTTTTTTATGCTGCACGACGTCAAAATACCAATCTGGATATTTTCTTATTTCGTGTCTTTTTCGTAATAAAGGGACTCTTTTTGCTTAGGTATAAAGTATAAGTTACCTGAAAATAAGTTTTAAAACTTAATTAGTAGTACAATAAAAAACGTAAAGTAGTACAATAACAAACTGTAAACAATTCAACAAAAAAAAATCTAACTATGTAAACTGAACACGCGGGTAAAGACTCCAATTGTCATGTCAGTCTTTAGCTCAAACATCGATCATAGTCACATATTTCATATTCAATTTATTGATTGATTATCTCAGTAAGTAGGTAGATATTTATTATTCGTGTTAGGGCTGCGACAAACAATGATTTTATTCAGTTTGCCTAATTGCTCCACAATAATCGGCTACGTTTCCACAAATACTGCGAAATCGTAAGTTTAATTTAGGTAATTTAGGTACCTGTTTGACAAAATCAAAGCACGCCTGATTTGCGTGTTTCTAGGCATCCCAAACAATTGTGTGTAAATCATTTATTACAGGAATATCGTGTGAAGTGCCAATAAAATACGTATTGTAGAGGCTTACGGGGACATGTTTGAATACGCCGCTCAAAATTCAGAGGCGCATACTTGATGAGCCTGTGTGGGAACAATGACAAGCCGCGCGTACTGCAAGTACTACGCCACCATGGTATGCCGCTACGCCCGGCGTATAGCGAGATATATATTAAATTGTTACCTTCCAAATAATTTCCCTGTAGTCTCGGTGAATCGAACACATTTCAGAATTTTAGTCGAGAAAATGAAAAAAATGTTTTAGGTACTGCTACCATGAAAATCTAACTTCTTAACTGTACTTATTAGGTAACTCAAAGATTGATAGGACCAGTACTTTTCTAGTTAAAGCAAAGGTGTGAGTGCATAGTGTCCTTCACAAGAAGTCTCTTATTAATTTATTATTATCAAATGATGTGTATAACAACCACTGCTTATTTCTGTCCTAATACGATTACTTTTGTCGTACGATTAGATTACGTCAATCAAGAACTAACTTATGTAACCCCAGAAGCGACCACCTACTGGAACTTAGAAGGCTTCACGATTTAGAAGTTTTCACGATTGTACCTATTTGTTGTCGTTTCCCATTGATTTGACAAAAAGCAAATCAAATCACAAAGTAAAATTGTGGACGCAGTAAGGAAAACCTGCTCAGGTGGAGATTCATTGATGACTCTGCCCTGGAGTGTAAATGTGGTGCTGTTCCACAAACGATGGGGCACTTAATATCGTGTCCTACGTGTCCTGTCACTTGTTCACTACAGGAACTGATGAATGCTACAAAAGCGCCAAACTAGTAGCTCAGTTCTGGGCCGACACAATATAGATTGCCATCGACACGCTAAGAAGAAGACATTAATTCATTACAACATGATGCCTGTCATTGAAGTTCCAAACGAAAATGTTTTAGATAAAGATTTCATAAAACTGTATAAGCCGCTGATCTACATTCAATCAATTCTGGGTTCTGTGAAAGTGAACATTCGAAACAATTTAATTTCACCACCGTTGTGGATACAAACTGGATACAGTTTATTGTTTATTAAATTCAATCTAGTGTTAACATATTTAGCAAAAACCATTGCTAATCCCGAAAATGAACAATTTGGTTAGATTTTATGTCAGATTTACGGAGGATTATTTCTCAACGTATCCGTGATTATACTCAATAAAACAGTCAACCGAAGTTCTATGGTGGAACTGTTCCTCACACTGTAGACTTTTGACAGAAATCTGAAAGTCATCGGCAAAGAAAGAAAAATATATCTCTTTAGAATTATATTTATTATTTATTATAATTATTTAGAATTTAGAATATTAAAATGGCTACTAATATACTTTGTATCATACAAAGTATATTGGTAGCCATTTTAATATTCTTCTTGCACATGCTAAAAGTGTATCCATTCATCAATCCAGCCAAAGTATGGTTCGCTTTATTGTCTTTATCCATTTTACTGTTGAAGATGCCGAAATGATTTTATTTATGATGATAATGATAGCCTTGCATCAAAGAATTTGTTACATAAATAAGTTGATAGATTGTAGCAGTAAAATGCGTTGGCAACAGGCACATTTGGACACTCAAGTATTTGAAAGTCTATGGCAAGCTGTCGTTGGTGTTGAAAGATATTTCGCAGTTTTTTAAGTAGTAGTCTTTTCCATCGCCATAAGATGTTCATAAAAACATTAGCTGCTGTTACTAGGGTCCTACACCACACCACAAGCACCACAGGGTAGATGATAGATCATGATAAAAATGAAATCAAGCCATAGCAAAAAATTACAAGTGGTTTTGAAATAGCTGTTTGTTCTTTAATAATAATATCAACCATTTCAACAACCCGTTCTATCACAAGTGTTATCTAGACACGCGGCAGCTAGCAGCGTGTCAAGCCAAGAACTGGTGAAGCAGCAACCGTAACGTAGCCGTAGCCATACACGAACCATTTGGAGACAATTTTTACCCCTTTATTTTATCTCTGACCGACTGGATAAAAAGTAAAGAATATAAATTATCATTTCAGATTTTATACTTGGTAACACATTTGTTCATCTATCAATTGATGAAAGTAAAGAAGGCGTTAGTGATAAAAGACAATATAATGATGACGGTAAGTTGAACAAACTGAAGTCCTGGCAGAACTATCAAGATAATACTGTCCCTAAATATTAATGGACATGTTATTCACTTGACTGCATCTTTAGCGCAGTGTGGTCGCAAAGCGCTATCAGGATTTTTAGTGGCAGCATATTTTATGCCTGAAAATAGGCTCGCCCTATTACATGGGACTTAAACACAACTGGCGAAGTGTCGTATACTATATGTACAGACGCCATCACATCAAACTACTACAATCTGTCAAATTTCTTTAGTAGATTTTCAACTGTTTCTCTAAAGCATTAGGTTCAAGGTTGGTTGAGAAAATCTGACATTTTCGGGTAGCTTGACCTGCTGTCGTCTGTACATGTACACCTCTACGTAACCAATCGGGGATCAGAGGCTTGTTGTGATATATAAATCACTCAAACAACACACAGACTTGTGTTCCGAAAGTGGAAGAAAGTTCGCCGTCGTGGTCGCAAGAAAGCATATACATATCGTCGGAAGATGAAGCGCCCCCGTCGTGCTCGAAGTAGATTAGTTTATGCGGGTCCACCTGTTCGTAGTGTTATGTATCAACCTGGTCGTGTGATGAAGTATATTTATGCTGGATCCTCTATTCAGCAGTTTACGTGGGAATTTGGTGTTAAGCATTTTGATGTTAAATATCAGGAATTGCCTTTGTTTACTTTATTTGCCATGGGTAATAAGAATGTAGGCCAGTATTTGCAAAATCAGTATGGTATGATGTTATTAAATAAGGTTGAATATGTTGCCCACTTTGTTGTATCACTTCAAATATTATTATCCAATAAATCCACCAATTGGTACTTACACTCAGCCTCTTCAAAATCAATTTGCCTTACCTTTAAACAAATAATGCAAGCTTCCATCAACAGTAACTGCATAATTATAATACACTATACCTAATTGATTATAATTGTGTATTATTTATATTATTTCAGAAATTCGAGTGGTTCTACTTACTTGTGTGGCCACTGTGGCCAGACGTCCTGAGTTCCAAATTAGTATTAATAATATGCGTTATTAGCATTGTTATACAGCGCTTAGAAGCTAGTATACTCCAAACTAAAGACAGCTGTATTTCAGCTGAAAGTTATCATTGGTTTGTAACGCTAATTATATTTAACTACCTTGCCCGCGATTTAGTTCGCTAGATAGTCAACTATACACAGTCTTTTGTCATTGAAAGAATTTTAATAATCGAATCAATAAATATTTCCAAACATTGCGTTTTACGGCGAACGGCAACACAACAGCAAGTGCAATTATGCAAATGCATTCTTAGTTTCCAATGATAGAAATTAGTTTTGAAACTCATCATACACCCTCTCTTTTCAAATTGCAAAAAACTAAAACCTTTGTGCGCGAGTCTGACTGGCACTTTAATTTTAATAATAGCCATGTAACACTGTTTTAGTAACTTTTAAGACATCAATCGAAAGATTATCTTCTTGTCCAATAATTCCAACTTATTGAAGTGAAACTTCTAATGCAACTTCCATCAAGGCTGCGTTAAACGTTTAACGCTACCATGGAGGGGGTATGAAAGCACTGTTGCGTTAAACATTCAACGCTCCTGGGGAGGGGGAATAGAACAAGACAGAGCGAGAGCGAATGCGTGGCACTCGAACGCATGCGCGTAGTATACCTGTTTTCATATCCACATTACGAAGTTTCACTTCCGCGCGGAGGGACTGCACGCACTATTTTTTTTTGTTACAGCTTCCTCTCGTCGCTACATGAAGAACATCCTCCGTCGATATCTGATATCCATCCACAGAGATGGAATCCATTACAGTATTCAATTTGTTCCTAATCAACAACGTGGCTCTGCAGAGTGTAACACTCACCACTAAATACTGTATTGTGCTATGTCAATTTGCCCTAGACAAGATACATTTTAAAAACTAAGATTTCATAGTTTAATGTCATATTTTGTTTGTTGATGCAAATAAATTGATCTTGAACATTACAAATCTTTTACTAGATACCGAGTTTCGTGACATACATCTGGAAGAATCTTCTGTAAAAGCTCTATAAAACAATATTACAAAATAATCATCATCATCAGCCTATAATGTTCCCACTTCTGGTTACATTCCTCCTTTCTATGAGAGGGAATGGGCTATATAATCCACCACGCGGCCCTAGTGCGGATTGGTAGAAGTCACATGTCTTCGAATTTTTGGTTCTGGGACCAAATAATCATTAGGTAATAATGTGATTGTGCCCAGAAATGTCAGAATAGTAAACACGATCCAGGTGTGGATTCATATGAATGTGAAGCCTGTGCATAAATCACCGGGGTTTCTTTAAAATAATTTATAGTCATTTCAAAATAGTCTAATGACCGCAACGAGCAACATTGACCACTGAAAAACTAAAAAATGGTTTTATAATACATTACATAACATAACATTACACCTGTAATCCCGGAAGGGTCAGAGGTGTACCCATTTATCTTTGAATCCCATGTTATAGGGGGCGAGCCTATTGCCATTAACCAGGCACAAATCCAGACTCCTTGGCTGCTACTGAGAAATTCCTGCTGGAAAACCCAATAACGCTATGCCCGACCTGGGAATCGAAAGCAAGACGTCATGCTCAGCAGTCGCTTTTGCTAACACTAGTCACTTCAAAACAGTCTAAAGACAGCGACGAGCAACCTTGACATCTAAACAACTACAAAATGGTTTTATAATAACTGATCTTAACAAATACAAAACAACTTAGTTAAATGCTATTCAAAGAGCTGACTTCCATTTTACTGATTAAACGACAAACGACTATAAAAATGTTTATAAAAGTTTAAATGACAAAGAGACAGTACCTCAGTAGTAACTGCCTCACGATTAAATAATGGCGTCTAAACTAAAGGAATCAAGTAAATACATTTTAGATGAGAATTTCATAAAGTTGTTTAAGCCACTAATTTATGTACAAACAATTATAGGTTCTGTGAGAGTGAATATACGATATAATGTCATCTCTTCGCCGCTGTGGATCCAAAGTGCATACTCGATATTGTTCCTTTCATTTACTTGCATATGTTATACGTTCTATTGTGACTTAAACGGTGTAGATTTTACGACGAAATACCTTGAATTAGCTTGGGCAATATTACAAACTAACATAGGAGTGATTTTGAATGCTACAATCATAGTCACCAACAATTTTATGAACAGAGAATCAAACGTACAGCTTTTCCTTACGTTGCAAAGGATCGACAGAAACCTAAAAGTTACAGGCAAAGGAAGACACAATACAAAAATAGACGTCTTTATTATTTTAAGTGTAATTATACTCATGATATACCACGGCTACTGTTTGGTACTAGATACTTTAGAGTTCGACCTAAGCATGGTGTGGATTGTACTACCAGTATCAACTTTATTCAGTGTAGAAGATTATGAGAGTGTTCTATTTCTGACCATACTGCTGATCTTACACGAAAGGCTAGCATTTATTAAGAAGATGATAGATTTTGGTACAGAAATACAATGGCAGCAGACGGACTTAAACATCCTAGTGCATCAAAATATATGGCAGGCATTTGATTGTGTTGTTGAAGCTATCCGGCTGACTGAAAGGGTTTTTCGTATTTATGTAAGTACATGTAGTATGAATCTGAAGAGATACTGACTAATTAATAACAGGCCTGCTCATGGATCGATCTCCAATGTTAAGCCGTGCTTTCCTAGGTTGGTCCTAAATGGGTGACCATCCATTAAATACCGAACTTCTTCCATGCCTCG
Source organism: Lycophotia porphyrea (assembly GCA_950005105.1). Classification (NCBI taxonomy): domain Eukaryota; kingdom Metazoa; phylum Arthropoda; class Insecta; order Lepidoptera; family Noctuidae; genus Lycophotia; species Lycophotia porphyrea. The sequence goes on from OX465392.1 coordinate 4,838,839, forward strand.
GAAAGCACGTTAAGCCCCGGCCCCGGTCCCGGCTGTCATTTGTAGATCTTTGACTGTTGTTACAGTGGTTCGAAAGTCGGACAACCAGCGTTACCAGGGGATTTCGTATTACCCAGTACTAAGTGAGTTGTACAGGTCAGATAGGCAGTCGCTCCATGTAAAATATTGGTATCCTGCTGCATCCGGTTAGACTGGAAGCCGACCCCAACATAGTTGGGAAAAGGCTAGGCAGATGTTAATGATAATCAAAGTAGTTTGAACCTTTTAGAAAACGCCTTTTTAGACTACGAAAATGATTTATTAGTAGGTGTTCTTTATTGAAGTGAAAACTTCTTTAGCGGCGTTGTGCACTTTTTGAGATCTTTAAAAACTGTTAATCTTGCGTCAGATTGTCAGATCGAATCGGCGGCGTAGGCCGCTTGCGCGAGTGTGCGTGTAGTTTAAGCTAGATGGCGTTGTTTCAAGTTTTTTCTACGGCAGCGACTTCTTTCGTTCTTGCAGAAAGCTATTGAAATTTCTGATATTTAAGCTGAAGGCGTTGTTCCAAGTTTTCACTTCTGCCGGCACTCCCGGAGTGCAAGTTTTCTTTTTTACTACCGTTGCCACCAGTTGAAATTGTGATATTATATCGGTCGTACTTCATTATATTTCAGATGCTGCTAATAGCCACGCATTTATTCATTTACTATCTGCTGGGCGTGAAAAGGCTAATAACTACGATGGCAATAAAGGTGAGGGTTATTGTTCGACTTACTACTAGTGTAAATGCGTCAGTTTTTCAGGATGGATGGATGGATGTTTGTTTGTTACTCTTTAACGCAAAAACTACTGAATGGGTTTAGATGGGCACAAAGATATTTTATAACCTGGAATAACACATTTTTATTCCGGTAGTACAATCCCGTGGCTCAATTACCGAACTCTACTCTACTAAGTTAATATCATATTTTATAAGCTTTTTCATAGACAAGGCTTTGGACCACGGTGTTTCAGTTTTTGGCCATTAACTTTTTGATATACTTATCACTTTTCAAGTATGCCTAGTTGTAAACCGGCAATAACGCTTGAAGTACAGAATTATCAAAACCATCTGGAATATTTTATGTGAAATGATTGATGACAAAGGTGACCTCCTTTGCATTCAAATAATTGGATTGTTTTTATTTTATTTTCATTGCTTCATTAACACAACTTCGATGAAAGTTGAATTGATTGACCCAAACTTGAGGTCAGTGTATCCTAAAGCTACTTGAAACAGCCATGATTTTAATATCATGTAGATATGACGGTGATAAAAAGTTTGACCACGGATTCAGTGCATGATTCTATTTTTTTTTTATAACCTACGAAACATTTCAGCACTGATGGTCTAAAATCGCGAATTAAATGCGTACAACTTTTATAATTTCAGAATTTTCGTTGGAGTCAGTTCATAGTAGCACCGGAGCCACAAAGCATCATCTTCATTACAAGAATAAGCCTGATATGCTTCTTAATTTATCTATTGGAAGGCAAACTGTTTCAAACGAGAGACAGCTGTATCAATGCTTTGAGGAAAATTGGAAACGGTGTGTATTTTTTTCACTTAAGCAAATTTTTAATGAGTTTCTTATCATATCAAATCAAAAACCCATGATTTAAACTTGTAGATAAGGAACATGCCATGGCATAATTAAAACAAGAATTTAATAGGTAAAGGAGATTTTATTGGTGGCCAACACGTTTGACAAAGAGTTTGATGGAAATGCGCGGTATTCCAATGAGGCTCTTCGTCATTTTTCAAGCGCAGGCCACACCGCCTGCTAGAGAGTGAGCGAGCGAGCCAAGCGAGCATCGTTTCACCTCATTTCATCCTTCGGTACACACCGCGCACTACCGGAAGTGCCGAACCGAAAGTCGCTCGCTCGCTCGTTAGATGACTTCAGGAGACTGAAGGCGCAGGCCACACCGCCATCCTTTCCTCGTTTATCGTTTTTCAGTCACCTTATAAACAAAAACTTATTTTATGTTTGGAACCAGATTTTCGTAAAGAAATTACACCTCCTACAGTGCCTTGTTCAAACAAGAACGAACACAGCCTCAACATTAAACTCGCACAATTACTCGTACATTGCAACAAAAGCGCATCCACCGCCACAATGTGATTGTCGCGCGACTTCTGACGCGTGCAACATTGACGCCGGTAGACGTTCCGCTGCGCTCACGTCAACTTGTTGTGTTGCTGCATAATTCTTCAATAGCAGGTTTTTCCTAAGAACTACACAGAATAACAGGCAGTTTTGTTCGATTATCATCAAAATAATCATCTATTTCATTGCCAGTAGCATTTTTTTTTTGTTTTAGGCAGCACTTCCATTGATTAAGAATACTGCAGCGGTTATTTTCGGCTTGACTCTTATGAGGTTGTTCTTTTTATTAACACATAACAGAACATCACGCTTGTTATCGGTGATGATGCTGAGCATAACAAGGTGCCAAAAGTTGGAAAAATGGGTGTACTATAACACCCATTTTTCCAACTTTTTGCCAGTTATCTCCCATGTAATAAGGTGAGACTATTGCCATCAGCAAGCACGGATCCAGACTCTGGCTTGTTACCAACCAGTTCCTGATGGAAAATCCCAATAACACTTTGTCCAACCTGGGATTCGAACCCAAGACGTAGGGTAGGGAACGTTTGCGATCACTAGATCACCGAGGCAGTTCCTTTTATTAACAGTATTTTCTAAGTTTCCAGTGAGGTCTCGGAACTACGTAAAGAACATCATCCGCGTCATCAGCATGGTGGAGCCGATGTCAGTGTACCGCATGTTCGCCGTCAACAGTCTGGCGATAGAACTGATAATCCTCACGTTGAAGTACGCCATTGTGTTGCTGCAGTTCGCCTTCTCGTAATATTTGGAAGACAGCTTATAAAATAAAAAAGTCAAAAATTACTGTTTTTTTTATTATTCGTTTTCTTCATAAAAATTAAATAATCATATTTTTTTCAAATAAGACCTACGTGTAACTAAAGCATTTGCCATAATTTCTTGTCAATTCTAGAAATATAATGGGTGTAAAAGAACCCTTAACGATGTCGAAAAGCACTGGTTCTCCTCGTCATTGCGATATTTTTTTTGTCCTAGACCATACTTGGGAACCTTCTAGTTATGGAGATATTGGGGGTCAAAGTTCCAACTTTTACACAACTTTTTTTTTAAATACAAGTATTTCATTTTTTTACTTTACTTTTAGTACCTTCACGACACCCGTACTATTCAACACATCCATCAGCACAATGTTTTTCAACACAAAAAAAAAGTCATTTCCCAGCAAATATTTTTTGCGTAGAGTTAGTTTAATGTACAGAACGCTTGATTAATGACTTCTTGAAGGGTTCGTTTACACCTTGTATGTAGTTTAAAATAAAGTCGCTTTTCATGCCTGGATGTATGATCATTGATCACTTAGTTCTGGTAAGAAACACATTGTATTTTGATATATCTTTCACCATTATTTAGAGAAAAAACATGTCATTCATACATTCTTAGAAAACATAAATTAATCTATACAAAAACCTATATATATAAAATGCTTTGTCCTGAATGACTGACGGATCAACGCACAGCCTAAACCGCTAATCGTAGAGACCTGAAACTTGGAGAGTGTGTTCTTTGTATGATGTAGGCATCCGATAAGAAAGGATTTTCCGAATTCAAATTCTACCCCTAAGGGGGTGAAAAACGGGGGCCAAGTTTGTATGGGACAACGTGATTCCTTGGTCCAATCTACTTCAAATTTTGCATAAACATTCTTTAACAGAATTGATGGAAGACGTGTTTCGTATTTTATTGAAACTCATCGTCTAACGGGGTTATAAAGGGTAGTAAAAGCGTAGTTGATATCAATACTCCTTAGTGCAAAACTGAATCCGATTTTATTCTAAAAACAATCTGGCCCGAGTGTCAAATTGACAAGACTGGATGCGAGTCACACGGGACCGCTCAATGTGGCGACACTTGGGAGAGGCCTATGTCCAGCAGTGGACATCTTTCGGCTGAAATGATGATGATGAATGCTATACTATTCCTTCCTGACGATGACCGAAGACATCTTACACACTTAAGAAAATAATTTTTACCCAAGGGCTGGTTGGAAGGTTGTTATCCCTGGGCTACGCGACTGTTCGAAAGAAATACCGCGGCCCTGGAACACAAAGGGCAAGGAAGGAACATGGATGGGCTTTAGTCGGTACAAGTCTGACACTCCCTTCCGCTCAGCCCAGAGCGGGAGGAGGCCTTTTTCTGATTTCCCATCCGAAAAAAAAAAGGGCTGTATTTTCAAAATCCACGCGGGCGAAGTGCTAGTATATGTATACAAACATTTTGACGTTTATCAAGTCGTAAGACCGCGCAAATCAGAGACGTGTCGCTAGTACATTATCATAATTCACACGTGTAACTTATTCTTTTTTTTTTTCAAAGATGATTAAGAAAATATCTAGACTTATAAAATGGAATTGTGTGGGAACGACTATATTTCAGATGATAGACATATATAGGCGTATAATTGAAACATTATTGATTTTTATCAAGAGAAAGTTCAGGAAGAAGGAGTAAGTAGATACTCGTAGTGTGACGATGGTCAGGGGAGAATGGAAGAAAAAAAGATACTGCGTCGACGTGCTGCGCCGACCCCAAATAATAAAGCAGGCAGATAATGATGAAACTTCAGCATGAGCTCTCCAATATTGAAAGATGTCGAACTAGTTACACGAAGATGGGGAAGCATAAGCTTTCACAGTATTTTTTACCCACAGTACAGCATATTGACCCAAACATAGCCCCCACACTACTACGAATATTAACAGTGTGTTGTTCTTTGCCCTAAACAGTGGGTAGGTACCGTGAGACGCACGGACGGACAAAAAGCCAGCCCCCGAGCAAACACACGCCGTTTACTGACCATACGTGCATCAATTGTAAGGAGGTGCTAAGGGATGGGTCTGTGGAGGTGGCAATTGTAGTAGTAGGCATAAAAAAATAGTTTACTCCAACAATCAATAAATCTACAATAAACCTGAGAGTGTTGCAGCGGTTGCACTTATGCGTACCAGACAATTATGTGTGGAGGCGACGGCCCCCGTTGCTGGTCGTACCTTCAGCTAGGACCAACTGGCCAAAACCCCTCTGACTCGAGCAATTCGCACCATCAATTGCATTCAAGTAGAAAATGATATTTTTACATGTCACTGGGGTGAATTCGCAAACGTACTATTATTTACACTGTGTTAAAAATCTTGATGTATTTGGTGCTTTAATTTTAATTTTGTGCGTGTGAATAGTTTAAAGACCTATAATGATAGTTTAAGTTAGTTAAATAAATAAATCTTTTTAATTCGATTATATTATTTTGTTCTAAAATTGTGGAGCAATAAAAAGTTAAGGGACAATATAAGATCATATCTATCGTGTTCTGGTATTAGCTTTACAATCAAGTGAGTTTTCAGAGACCCACTGTGTTAATTCTACTCAATGGGTTGGTTGGTTGAACTGCAAATAAATTCATAACTAAGTAACGTAATTGAACGAACAATAGTTAGCAGATCGGCAATGTATGTAAGTACATGGAAACTTTAAGGGGAAACACGGTAGGTATTTAAAGAAACTATCGCTGTCGCTCTGCGAGTGCAATTTCGGCATTGGTGCGGGAAGGACAACAAGTCATCATCATCAGCCTATAATGTTCCCACTGCTGGGACTCAGGCCTCCTCTCTATGAGAGGAAATGGGCTATAATCCACCACGCGGGCCCAGTGCGGATTGCAACAACAGTAAAAAGTCATAATTGGAGGTTTGGCACGCGACTATTTCCTCCTCCAATATTCGACCAATTTAAAAGATATTTCATAAACTGCATGATAAACGAAAAACATAGGGACACACACTATCCTTATAGTGTGTGTCCCTATGTTTTTCGTTTATCATTAACAGTTGTCAAATTTGTACACTCGACATCTGTTGACAGGCGATCTAAATAGGCAATTTTGAGCATTTTGTAAAGGTTATAAAAAAGACCACCCTCAGATCCTCTTAAGAAACTATTATCATATTTGCTAAAAATAAAGTAAAGTCAAATTAACCAAACCAAATATTTTAAGCTTGAAAGGCGTATTTGCCGCATCCAACTGCCGTGCCACCTCAACTTCCTTCGATAGAAGTCACGAGTTAAATTAGTTACATTTTCAGTATTCAGTGCGCGCGGTGTTGGTTTTTTCGCTCCCGATGCGAACCACTCGTGTGTACTGCTCCTGTATCGAGCGTGTTGGTAATATGTGGTACTTTTTTTTTTCGGTTGGGTAATCATCAAATGACTTCTACCGCTCTGGGCGGAGCGGAAGGGAGTGTCAGACTTGTCCTGACTAAAACCCATCCATGTTCCTTCCTTGCCCTTTGTGTTCCAGGGCCGCGGTATCTCTTTCGAACAGTCCCGCAGCCCTGGCAGGCATCGGCCCCTGCTTGCCCCTCCTTGTTTGCTGACATCTCTTTGAGGCGCGCGTGGAACACGAACGCGTCGTCAACACGGCTAATACGTGGTACCTACGTTACAGTTTTAGCCCAGGGTGGTAAGTGATGGCTGTTGGGAGCTATAGGAGATGTAGGAATGAAAAAAGGCACCGAATCGACAGTCCTCTACAAAGATATTGAAGATTATATTCAGAAGCTAGCTGAAGAAATATCAAAGTAAACATGTATTCCCATGAAGCTCTGAGGCTCGCTGGGAGGTCATAGAACAGAGTTACTATTTAAATGTGCTTGGTCATATGTATGTAAGTAACTAATCGAGATTCCTTTCTAGGAGTATCTTACGCATCATTTTTTAAAAAATAAAACCATCGCATTCAACATTTAACTTTTGTCAAGTCTTGATATAACTAATGTATATGATTCTCTTGTAGTTTGCTGCGTAGTACTTAGCCGATTTGCTGCCCAATCATCACTTAAGCCGTCACCAGCCACATTATAATGTAACACCATTTGTATTTCAATCATAGTACAAATTGTGAAGTAGTTAACAGCGAATAAAATGAGTATGAATTTACATAAATCAATGCTTATTTTGCGAAACTAGCTTATGCCCGCGGCTTCGACCGCGTGGAGTTTGGGAATTGCCCACAGAATCTTACTTCTAGGATAATAAGTAATCTATGTGTTAAACCAAACTATAATCTGTGCTAAGTTTCCTCCAGATCTGTTCAGCCTTTCTGGCGTGATTGAGTTACAAACATCCATCAATCCAAACTTTCGTATTTATAATAGTTTATGTAAGATAACGGGGTAGAAGGGACACCGACGCGAAAACGGTTACCACTTATATAAAACGCCCCGCACGCCCTGCGCAACATGCGTGCCATGCGCCCGTTTACGTGAGTTTCGAACAGAGATGTCATGGATATGATATTTCGGATCTGGATACGGATATGGATATAGGAATAAAATTATATCGGTTTCGGATACGGTTACGGATATATAATTATTTCGGATTATTCGTTAGTTTCGGATAGTTTCGGTTACGGATATAATAAAAAACTAACAAGTTCTGAAAGAGGATAAGTTATGACTAGAAATAACAAACAAACTCCAAGATTCACGTGGCGCGCGAGCGGTGAAACAAAAACCTGTCGAAACATGTCGTTTTATTTAGAGGCCCTTATACGAAACTATCCAAAACTTGTGAAACAGATACGGTTACGGTTACGGAGCTCCATAACATCCCTGGTTTCGAAGCCCTTTTGACTCTGTTGGGGGTTGATTTTGAAAAAAACTGTGATACACGTGTCTCATCTTTTAAGAAGAGTATGTACAGCAATTTCGAATATTTAGAATAATATTTAGTCTCACAGAAAATTCAACCCCCATTTCACCCTGTTAAGGGTGTATTTCGAAAAACCCTTTCAAAGTGGATACCTACTCTTCACAAAGAATACACCCTTCAAACTCCATGTCTTTAAGACCAGCGGTTTAGGCTCTGTAGTGATATATCAGTCAGGGGACGATTTTGGAAAAAGTGTGATACACGTTTTTCATAATTTTAACTGAAGAGTTTGCACACAAATTTGCTAGTATGTAATAGACTCCGAGAATAAAAAGTTTCACAGAAAATTCAACACCCCATTTCACCCTCTTAGGGGTGGAATTTCGAAAAACTCTTTCTTAGTGTATACTTACTCTTCACAAAGCATACACCCTCCAAATTTAATGTCTTTAGGACCAGCGGTTTGGGCTGTGCGTTGAGATATCAGTCAGTCAATCAGGACTTTGAATTTTATATTTGGAGATGATTTTGGAAAAACTGTGATACACGTATCTCAAAACAGTGGACGTCTTTCGGCTGAAATGATGATGATGATGACTTCGATCATCCCTGTTCTATTCAATGCATCAGTACAATGTTTTGAGTGCGTTACATTGAGTACTACCGTAAAACGTGATTTTTCACCCCAAAAAGAAAGTAATTTCCCAGGAAAAAAATTCGTAGAGTTACTTAGTTTGATTTACAAATCGCTTGATTGACGGCTTCGTGAAGTGTTCGTTTACAACCTGCCGGGGCTGCGGGACTGTTCGAAAGAGATACCGCGGCCCTGGAACACAAAGGGCAAGGAAGGAACATGGATGGGTTTTATTTAGTCAGTACAAGTCCGACACTCCCTTCCGCTCTGCACAGAGCGGGAAAAGTCAATTGATGATTTCCCATCCGAAAAAAAAAATGTTCGTTTACACGTACACCGTGTGTACGTAAATAAGTTCAATTACGATGCTGACGAAAAGTTTTTTTTTAAAACGTTGCGCTACTAGGAATTTCTCCTGTATCGTTGGTGCGTTTACAAACATTTAAACTCACATACACAAACAGCCAGACCCGGAACCACTGGCCATACAAATATTTGTTCTGTGCGCGACACGCAGCGCAGTAGACAATCGCTCAGCCACTGCGCCAACCGTCCAGAATCAACTAACTGCGTCTTTAATTCTACTATCATTTATAAATCAAACATCTGCAAATCATCAACAACATTTGTAAAATAACTCGTTTTTGGGTTACCTTAGTCAAATCACTCTTTCCTACTACTACTAACTATTCCTACTCATATTTTTCAAGACATTCGGTACCAATTAGAATATATTTGAGCTGAAATACTACTTCCAACTCACCTTACGTACGTTTTCTACTCTGTTTTATATATGTAGAAAATCGTTGTAGGCAGACATGTTCTAAATATCATATAATGTTCACAGTGCCACGTGTTTTGGTTCATTTCACAATTGGTTACGTAAATGCACTTTGAAGATTACATGATTATATTTAACGATGTACAAAATACGTACATATTTTGATAGAGCGAGGAAATACATCAAATCAACACAAATAATCGCACTGAATCTATACTTTATGTGTTATCAATTTATTTTATTTGTAACAAATTATTACTGCACAAACGACCGAACGAATCAATTTAATTTACAATTGAAATATATTGTTAATCTATTATTGCAAACGAAGTCTTTATATAAGAAAAGCAGTCGTTTTAAAACGGATTCGTCAGATTGTCATCGCTGTGGTATCACTGAGTGAGAGTGCAATGGGATTTCAAACGATATTCCTTATTTGTCTTGGTCTAACGACCATTCAGACAGTGTGCGGTCAGCTGTGGGAGTTCGGTACGGATAATATACCAGCGGCCATAACAATCACTCAGTATAACGGTCAATTTTCATTTTTTCAAAAAGAACAACATATTGAAATAATTGTAAGTATGTAGAATTGAAATGTTATAATTGAAGTTTTGTGGTTCCCGTCCAGATATGTTATTTTTCTTGTAGAAGATCTTTACTACGAAATGACATAGATTTTATACCCATATGTACAGACGCCAGCAGGTCAAGCTACCCGAAACTGTTAGATTTCTCCAACCTAACTTGAACCACGCTTAAAAGATAAAGTTGAAAATCTATTAAAGTTTGACAGATTGTAGTAGCTTGATGTTGGTGTTTGTACATTCTAGGGCACAGGCTCATAGAAATTTATGCCAACTCCTACGATTGCTCCCGATTGCTCTACGAGTTTATGTACGCTCAAGAATATGATTGATCCCATTGTAAAGGAACAATTAAATATCGTCAGGAGGTAAAACTATCGCAAAAGCAAAACTTTATCATTTCTGGCGCATGTTGCTTATCAGCGCTACCGACTGTAATGATGATTCGTTCTTCAACCACTTTTAAGACGCTGAAGAGAGAAAGCCTTAATTATGTTATGTTATAGGGTATTAAAATTGTTTTTTTTTTGTTTAGGTACCGCCATGCCATGCTCTTACATACGTAAACGTGCAAGTAAAGAATCACTTTTCAAGTCCAAGTGTTTTTTTCAACTACTATACAAACAGAATAACAATACGTTACAGCATATGGCAAATTAGTTCATCCACCTTTACTGTATATGCAAAGGCTGTATATAAAATGGGTTGTAAGATTCAACAATCCCCGCCGGTCCAGGCCGGTGCAACGTTACAACAGAATACGCCACCGATCCCAAATGGCGAACAGGCTATTCAAAACGAATAAATAACAAAGACCACTGGTGAAAATTAAAGCAATAAATGAAGTAAAACATTATTGTTAAAAAATTGCCTCTTTTTAACCGACCTCTAAAAAAAGGGGGTTATGTATTCCATCAGGTTTTTTTTGACGTGACAACGTGTAATAAATCGATGAACGCCGGCTGCATGCACGAAAAAGTGTCCCATTACGCTCATTGTACGCATGCGCAGCAGCTATCTCTCTTCCACTCGATTTTCTGACGTCGTCACGTTAAACTATCGTCCGTAAACCAACTTTACAGACAACCAATTTTTTTTCATGCCTTGTCCCATTCTACTTGGGGTCGGCGCAACACGTTTTCTTCCTTCATTTCTTTATTTTCATTTATCATCATCATCATCATCATCATCAGCCTATAATGTTCCCACTGCTGGGACACAGGCCTCCTCTCTATGAGCGGTAATGGGCTATAATCCACCACGCGGGCCCAGTGGGGATTGGTAGATGTCACATGTCTTCGAATTTTTGGTTCTAGGTTTTCATGTATGTTCACCTATTTCTCCGTGATTCCTGGTCCGATTTATGCGATTCATTTTTCATTTGGTAGAGGAAGCTCGCGCCGTTGTCCCATAGAAAATTAATTTTGCTTCGGTACTTTATGAGTTATCCTCTATAATTTTCTTTTTCGTCTATATGGATGTTGTGCTTATAATTTCTAGTAACAATGTATAATTGATTCTTGACAAGGATTTGTGCACCATGCGGCAAAAAATAAAAACATTTTTGCACAAAAAAAATTGTCTGGCTGGCTGACACTAAGAAGTGGAAAATAAGTTTACTTTCGTCGTTGGAGACTTTTGTTTGTTACATTGACTTTTGGCCACCGACTTCCGAAAATAAAGTTACCTTTCTTCCACTTTATCTTTATATGTGTTTTTTGCGTTAGAGAGACATTGAATCGAATATGATTTTGCAGAACTCGTTAACATTCTAATTTATGAAGTCTAAATAATTCGTAATTAATTGTAGCTTCAGCGTAGCAATAGCTTCACTGACAGACACACGAGGACGTGTGCAAGCAGGATGGCCGTGTCGGATCCGTTCATTAGTACGGACATAAAATTAATCGCAAGCGCGTCATTGGTCAACATCACGCGACCTACTTACCAGTCTACCCACACGCATAGCTTCTACAGAATTTTGATGTTTTGAGCTCGCAGCAGCCTTGCTGCGAGCTGCACAACATGCAGTTCTGATCGCAGCGGAGTAAAGACCCGATTCATTGTGCGCAGTGTTAAATTGTAAATTCAAATAATTTGTTAGTTTAATAAAAACAGTGTGTTTTCATTACAGGCATTTATCTTCATAAATCCTGACGATCATCTTCCTGCCGTTGTCCCATTCTACTTCGGGTCGGTGCAACACGTTTTCTTCTTCCATTCTCCCCTGTCTGACGTCACGGCATCATTTACACCTTTCTCTTTCATATCATTCCTCACACAATCTTCATAAATCCTGACGATACGACAAATATTATATTTACACACAGCACATGTGAACAACGAAAGTCCAGACTCTCGACAAGACCGTTTTGGTAAGTTACCTCTGTAGGTCTTGTATATAACATAAACAAAACAATTGTAGAAAGTAACGACTTTAAGTACAACGACTGAGTATTTTGTCCATTTTTAGTCAATGACAAAAGTTAGTATATAAAGGGTGTAAACAGACTCTTATCGAAGCCGAAAGGCACTTGTTCTCCCCATCATTGCGATCATTTTTTGTTCTAGACCATACCTGGGAAACTTCTAGTTACGGAGATAATGGGGGTCAAAGTTCCAACTTTTTCACAAGTTTTTTTTTTAAATACATGTTTTAAATGATTTCTTTTTTACTTAAGACACCTTCACGGCCCCCGTACTATTCAATCCATCCACCAGCACAATGTTTTGAACGCGTTACATTGCTTTCTACCGTAAAACGTGACTTTTCACCCCAAAAAAAAAAAGTCGTTTCCCAGCGTAAAGTTACTTAGTTTGATGTACATAATGCTTGGTTAACGGCTTCGTGAAGAGTCTGTTTACACCCTGTATTATTATTATTGATCAATGATCATGAGTAAAAACAATTTTAAAATATATGCTAAATAAAGTGATTTTCGACACCCACTATACCCAGTATCTAAAGTGATTTTACATATTTTTTATCTAATATTTTTACCCGTACTGAACCCGCACAAGTTTGCTAAAAGAATAACCATAACCTCCAAAAATATACCAGCATTTCGTTTGAGGCGTAAATAAGTTCAACACTAAGAAACACAAAATATTATATGAAACAAAAAATCTACGTTAATCAATTTAACTGAAATCAATACTTGGTAACTTACATCGTGTACTGCTATGTATGATTAAATTAAATTGTTGTGTATAACATTAGGACTACAAAGTAACATAGGATCAAGAACGTTATAAGAAGTGTAGGCTGGTTGATTCGGGTTCACTTATTTATATAGTCGGTAGATTGTAGTGCAATGGGATCTCGCACGATATCGGTTCTGTGTTTAGTCCTGACGGCTGCACAGATCGCATTTGGTGAGGTATGGGAATTCGGAAAAATTAATACTCCTGGAAGTCTAGGAGTTGTTCACAAGGAAGGTCACATGGGACTATTTGAACATAATAAAAAAGTCCAACTAGTTGTAAGTTACATGGTTCATAATATGTTTCTCAAGTATCTGCAGCGCCCAGAATTGATTAACTTCTTCTGTGGCTTAAAGCATATTTTTTGGTCAAATCTGTTTTGAATAGCATTTGCAATATTCTGCAGTTGCTCAAAGATAACTAAACCCGTCTTTATGGTTTACTTACTTCACTTATGCTGACGATAAGTTCCGAAGCTTCTATACCTTTAACTTCTAAGAAATAAAACTCAATATCTTAAAAAAAATATGGAATCTTATCTTCTTTTTTATTGCGTTTTTACTAAAACTAGTTATTAAGTTATTTTGTTGCTATTTATTAAGAATTTGAATTTGAAATTATCACTTTAGCTAAAAAACTCATCTAACACTAATAAGTCATACAAAAGTGCGTCGCAAATATATACAAAAATCCCTTAAATAAAGACGATATAAAAAAAAGTCATACAAAAGTGAGATAAGAAACAATTCAACAAGGTTAGGTTAATAACGTAATCGTTAAATTCTCATCAAATACTGATTTATCATTTATTTTACTGATTTTATTATTTTGAATCTACAGCTGAAAGATTTACAAAGACATTTCTTGCACTGGAACTTCAGTAACAGATGAATACACTATAACTTCTATTAACTTAACACCACTACTTACTTATCGAAATAATTACAGGTACCACAGTGTTACGTGTTAACGTACGTGAGAGTAAATATCAAGAATCTAATATCAACCCCGGAGGTGCAGTTTAACGTAAAGACAAATGTAGTGTCCATACACTACGCCGCATTTTCAAGCAGTCTTTCATCGTATGAAATAACTGGGAAGGCAGTATGGATACCAGGATGTCAGCGCGATCCTGGTCGGCAGTTTAATGGATGATAGAACATTAATATCGAATGCTAAACGATTTGCCTACACTGCCATTTCTAAAAGTAAAATACTAAAAAAAATTAAAATAAAAAGTGACATAAACGTAGGCATTTTTTTGGTGCCTGAAAAATAACTATAGTTTAAAAAACTGTAGGGTTTGCTTAAAATCTTGTTTCTAATTAAGTTTACGGTTTACTTTCTGCATAAATGCCCATAGCAGTCCATTGCTCGAAATGGACTTCTGCCTATGTCATTTAACTCTATTCTCATCCGTTCTTTACCAGCTGCTACCAGGCCCTCTGCGAAGGTCACCTTTCCTCGGTAGAGCTGTTCGACTTATAGAAAGTAGTTCAGTGATCAATGAGAAGGATACCTAGCCTCTCAAATACGAATAACCATGACCACCATTACCCTTGCTCATTACATTTCGCTTCAGGCGTCTCTAATTCGACCATAAAAAACACAAAAATCTTACATCGCACAAAAGACTGAACGAATCAATTTCACTTGCAATTGAAGGGTTTATTATTATTATTATGTACAATCAAAGTTAATTTACGTACAACACCATTGTGAGTTTAATGAAATACGAAATTATCAGTTTTAAAAAGTGGTTAGCAATCGAGTAGTTATTACTGATGTAGGTGAGTAATCGGTTGATTGTAGTGCGATGGGACCCTTCACATCACTTCCTCTCACTATCGTCCTGTTGATGTCAGTCGCACAGGTACAAAGCGAACAATGGGAATTTGGCAATGCTAACACTCCGGGAAGTGTAGTAATCGCTCATAGTGAAGGAAAAATCGGAATGTTTGAACGTACTATAAAAATTAACTTATCGGTAAGTGACATCTTAGATAGTTCAATGCATTTTAAAGCTGTACCCAGTATCGAGATTATAATATGTAACTGAAATATTGTTGCTATCATGATTAAATTTTGCTTGCTTGTAAAGGATCCAGTTTGCATGTTACTGGTACAATCAACCTCCAATGAAACTATCTATGAAATCCATCCATCGTCCAACGAAAATTTGTTCCTCTACAACCTTCGATTGCGAAATTGCTAACAATATATAACTCTAGAGAACATCTGTAATTTTGATGACTAAAAAAAATAAACGAATTCTTTCAGGTTCCACAATGTAACATAATATCCTACGTGAGTGTGCAAGTCGATAACTTGATTTCAACACCGACTGTAAATTTCAATTTACATATGAGCGTGGTTACCATATCCTACAAGCTATGGCAACACAGCTCCTCGACCTACGACATAGTGGCAAAAGCTGTGTGGAAAGAGGGCTGCGTTCTTCCATCAGCGCAGCAGCAACGCGCCTGGGGTTAACAGTAAAAAAAATGTGAATGAACCAAATGAAAATAGATTGCAACTAAAAGTTCAAATGCAAAATGTCTTTTACCATCTTAAAATGTATTAAAAGAAACTTACGTAAGACTGGTTTTTTTTTCCCATAGCATCTAATCCCCTTGACTACCGCATTAAAAGTGAAAAAAATCTACCATTAATCCATTACTAGTGACTTCCGTGTTAATCATTAAAACATTCCAAGTTTATGATTTTACGTAAATCGTTAGCTAACAAATCATAATTTCACAGTTTGAGCTGTGGCATCGGTTTTATGATTGCACTAATCAATTGCACCATTAAAAAACTAAGTAATAAAAACAAATTCGTATCGGTTTAATACGTATTATTAGTATGGACAATGACTAATTTATTTATTCGGATCTGCTTCTTAAAAGAGAGGCATTACAATTTTAAAGAACTATCCTGCATCCTAGGCGTTGTTCAACGGATGGAAAGAGTCTTTGAGATGAGCTAAATACATATTTTCCATGTCAGAAAGGAACAATCAAGCATGAAAGCAGCGTTAACATTTAGTAGAGCAATGGTTTAACAGCGAACACCGCCTCATAACTTTCAACAAACCTTTGATCAAGTGTGACATCAATGCTCATATTTCAAACAATGAAATAATTCTCTTTCCACGATCCCCATATCTATAATTAGAGTCATATCTGTTGTTAAGATGCTCTCATGGTTAGAAAAGGGAATTTCATTTAAGCCTATATGATTATTAGGGAGGTGTACCCCGGGGAAATGACATGGGCCCCATCATTTAAAAATCTGAACAACTAACCCGACTAGTTTACTGTTGCGATTTGCCTAAGTTAATATTTTAAATATGAATGAGAAAGGAACGCTTGAAGTTCTATTACTAATCTTAGAAATAAGACACAGCTTTGCTCTCAGTTATCGCTTAGCAAACACACTAACGTTATTATCCTTTATTCATCTTTATACATATTTGTTACATTTTTAAATATTTAAATATAATACGACATAAAAAAAAACATTTAAAAATATAAAAAATAATAGCCCACCGGTATCGGGAACAGGGTACGGGCTCCAGAGAGAGGAACCTCCTAACGATACGAGCCGTGTCCAGGAGTACCGCTTTCTGAATCAAGCCCTTGATCCAGCTGCCTAACGAGAGCCTTCTCAGGTGTTGGTCGAGGCTCTTGGCAATTAAGCCATGGGCTGATACGACTACCGGCACAATGATCGCTGAAACCACATCCCACATGTCGACAACCTCGCGAGCTAAGTCAAGATACTTGATTTGTTTATCTTTCTCGGCTTTCACGACTAACGTTATTATTATCACATTCTTTATTTATTTAACTCCCATAAACTATCTTTACAGGTCTATAACCTAATGTAATAACCAAGTCACACAAACAAAAATAAAATTAAAGCACCAAATACATCTCAAGATAATGTTTTGCAGTGTAATGTGTAAACGTTAGTACTTTTACGAATTCATCCCAGTGACATGTAAATTTTATTTTGTATTTTACTTTATTGGGACATTTAACAGTTACACATTACAAAAAATATATGACAGAATACGCTATGAACTAAATAAACGTGAAACCCACACCAATATCCGCGAAATAATGATTAAGGAAAATAGTTAAATGCGTGCGTAAAATTACAGAAAATTAAGTAAGTACTCATATGTGATTTAGGGATAATAGGTATTGGATAGCTACTGTAAGGATTCAATAGCCATCCTAAAAAAAACATCCTATAACCATCCTAAATATATCGATTTCGACCTCAATGTGATGTGTGTGTGATGGTGCGAATTACTCGAGTCAGAGGGAAGATATACCGTCTCCTCCACACATAACGGTCGGGTACGCGCAAGTGCAACCGCTGCAACACTCTCAGGTTGTGCTCTATACCTTAGAGCTATCTCACCATGAACGACACTACTGGAAATTCCCTGGCAGCCCTACGTACTCGTAGAGTATAGGTGCTCGTGGTGTAGATTAGTAAAAACATATATTATGTTGCATATAAAAATCCAAAACATCGGTGATAGATTTTTGTAAAACATAAATTGTTCACTTATTTTTATCAGTTGTTACTTCAAATCACTTTCTGGATACCTTGAGTACGTTTGAAAATGTGCATGTAACGAATAGTCGACAAAAATATTTTCAGATAACTAGCTGGCTAACATTAAAATTTAGCAAAATAATTAACATTTTGATATTAAGACACGTGGTAAGTTTGTACTATATTATAATAAAGTAGTAGACTTATTAGACTCATTTAATTACACTATGAAATTATATGGAGCAAACACTTTGAACGAATCAATTTTTATTGCTCTGTATACAAAGCGCAGTACAGTGAATAAGTACCTACATACATAAACTAAGTGTACTACAGCAGTAAGGTTAAAGCATTCTATTATATCATATGCTTGTACATTTTAAAAACGTTGAGAAGTTCTCGAATAGTCGTAACCAAAGCAGGTTTTAATTTTTAATGCAATGAAACTTCAGGCCACTGTTTTTCTCTGTATCGCAGTAAGTACACAATGTGTACTTGGAGAAGTGTGGGAGTTTGGAGAAAATGATCTGAGCAGTAGAGTTGTGTATAACAATCAAGGTGGTATGACGCTATTAGATAAAACAAGGACTATTCTCTTGACCGTAAGTACAATAACACAACACTAAGAAACAACTTTAAATACCAAAGCTTGAATGCTATCTATCACGAACAATAAAAAACCAAACAGTATCTTCCGTGTCCTTTATTTTTGAACTTTTTTTTTTAACAGGTGCCAGAATGTCACGAAATAGATTACGTCAGGGTAGAAGTGCACAACACGCTATCAAATCCTGCAGTGAACTACGACAAGTTGACGCAAATTGTGACCATCTCCTACAAACCGCTACAGGTCAGCATGTGTACGTACGATGTAGTCGCCAAAGCTAAGGTTAAAGAAGGCTGCGCGGGTGTACTTGCACCCACGTCAAAAACGGACACACTACAATTAGTGTATGGATAATGAAACACGGTTTTTGTAACAAAAACAAAAATATTAATAAAACATCCCCCTGCAGTAGATGTATTTTATTCTCCTGGCTATGTATTTCATTGCACTTGCATAAGGAAGCAGGTTTATCGTTCCCGACCTCAAAGGACCTGAAATAAACTGTTTTCAGGCACGGTTCCGCTACGACTTGCATATTCTGGGAATCTGCATCCTTACCCAGTCACAATATAAAATGAAATCCTCGCAACAAGAATCATACACCACACCATTTATTTAGCTATTTAAGTTTGTAATTTTACCTAATTCAAAAAAAAACAAATTGTACAAAAATGAATTAAGTCAATCCTTTTTGTACAAGTTTCAGGAAGAATATAGACTATTCTGTCACGATGATAATTAAAAGAAAACATTTATGACATCTTCTTTCAAAATCGTGTGAGAAGCATGAACTGGCTTGAATGCTCATCAAATACAAATTCCAAAAAAGTGAAAATAAAAATCATTACATTCAAAATTGAATTTAATTTACATACAGAAAGGTTGCTTGCTATCTATGTATAATAAGTAATATTCGTATTCCAAATCCAGTAAAAAGGTATAACACATTTAAGTTATTGTTACATATCAAATTATGTTCATATCTAATTATGTAAATACTTTTTTTATTCTAGTTCAGAAGACAATTATTACAACCGGTTTATTTAGCAGAAAACCATGCATCCCGTAAAGGAAAGGAATTGCGATGACTTGTTGGAAAATCCACTCTTGGCAACACCACCCCCAGAACCTGAAACACCGAAGCCACCGCGCGAACGACAGCCGCGCGTTTTCAAACTTGTAACGTTATCGACATTTATAAATTTTCAAATAGATTTTACACCTTCTCAGTCTGAAACTAAACCGTGATCATGTTTTTTCACAGCCGCCAAAATTTCCGTTAATGTCGGAGGAAACTTATCATGTCTGGTGCAATCATCAGAAAGAGGTAATTACTTCATAATATCTATTAGTATAATTTCCTTGCACTGTTGTGTGGTAATCGGTTGTCGTGGTATGGGCATGTCATGCGGAGGAATGAGGAAAATGTTATGAGGAAAGTTTTGAGTATAATTGTGAGGAATGGGTAAAAAAGTAGTGGAAGTCCAAAGAAACGAAGGTTGGACTGTGTGAACGATGATATGGCAGGAAAGAAGTTGTACGATGAGATGACGAATAATAGGTATAGGAGTTATGGGAGGGTGCTAGAGTTGTATAAAGTTGATGCAAATCTGTGCACCTTCCTGATGTCATATATGGGGCAATGGAGGATAGTTCTTCGCTAACCAGGACGTCGACAAATCCAGAGGAATAGCGAGCCGATAAGGATAGAGCGAGGAATATTTCAGGGCGATAGTTTGAATCCACTCTGGTTCTGCTTAGCCTTGAATAATCCTAGCACGCTGCTGAAGGATTCAGGTCTAAGCTATCGGTTGAAGAGAGGTGGTCAATTTATATCTCACCTCCTTTACATGGATGACCTGAAACTGATGGAGCTACTGAAGTAACTGAAACTTTGAGTAGTGCCATCAGGATGGAATTTCATTAGGACAAATGTGGCCGTCATGCATGTTAAACGAGAGGAGATTGTGGAATCTGTGGTAACCCAGCTCTCGGATAAATAAATCTTAGATCCCTCTCAGCAACCGAAACCTATAAGTATTTGGATATGTCGGAAGCACTGGGCATCAATGTTGCTGACATGAAGCAATCGTTGAAGGACCGCCTGAGAAAAGTATTTAATGGTCTTTTATCAGGCGGAAATAAGGTAAGGCCTTCAATGGTTGGGTCATGCCAGTTTTGATGTACTCTTTCGGCATACTCAAATGGACTCAAACAGAACTAGACGCCCTGAATACAAGGGTCCGAAAATTGTTGACGGCAAACCAAATGCATTACCCACGTTCTTCGGTTATGAGACTGTATATCCCGCGGAAGTGTGGGGGTCTCTCAAAACTCTCCACAATCGCGAGATTTGCAGTCTCAGGGAATGTTTCCTAGAAACCGACGTTAGGATGCATCGACATGCAGTCGCGGTGGACAAGGACCTCACCCGCTCTCCGTGGCTAAAGAGACCTGGTGCAAACCTGTAGTGCTTGACACTAACGACCGCAGAGAGATATGGCAGAGTAAGGAGCTTCACGAACGCTTTTTCTGGGCCGTGCATGGGCCCGATGTAGACCTATCAGCGTCCGTAGCCTGACTACGTTCCGGGGACCCTTCAGAGAAACCGAAGGTTTTGTCTGTGCAATCATGGATAAAGTTATGATGAAGAATAACTACCGGAGATTTATTGTGAAGGACGGCACGGTTGACATATGTCGGGCATGCCACCGTCCATCAGAAACTTGATCTAAAATACAGCCTTGTGGAATCTGAAGTGCTGTACTATAGGAATGTGCCTGACCCAGTTCTCGAAAATGGCAATATCACACTGTACTGGAATCAATCCATCGTCACTGACAAGACTATTGTAGCCAATAAGCCCGATATAGTGATTGCTGACGTAACGGACGAGTACGTGACGAGAACCTCGTGAAAAGCCGAGAAAAATAAGCAAATCAAGTATCTTGACTTGCCTCGCGAGGTTGTCGACATGTGGCATGTGAGCTCAACGATCATTGTGCCGGTAGAGAGCACACCTGAAGAGGCTCTCGTTAGACAGCTGGATCAAGGGCTTGATTCAGAAAGCGGTACTCCTGGACACGGCTCGTATTGTTAGGAGGTTCCTCTCTCAGGAGCCCTGATCGCCGGTAGCTTGGACCCTGTTCCCGATACCGGTGGGCTTGTATTTTTTATATTTTTAACTGTTTTTTTTATATAATTTATGTCAGTAAAAATATTTAAAAATGTTAATAATAAGTTAGAAAAATAAATAAACAATAATAATGATGATAATTTCCTTACACTAAAAAAGTTTTATTCTGATTTAGTTACAAATGGCGAGACCTAAAGTGGACGATAGCCCACCGGAGCTGTTCCCAGAACTGTACTTAAAGCCGAGAAGACTAGACTACTACGCAAGGCAACTAGAAGAGAACATGAAAGTGAACAAGGATCTACTCAAAAGGATCAATATTATACAGAGAACAGGAGTAGGCTTTTGAGCTATTGTTTATTATTAATATGGGCAGACAGTGTTCGACGAGAGGTTAATAAATATACAACGTGTGAAAGGACCCTTTACGAAGTGCACAGTGTACATCAAACTAAGTTACCCTACACAAAAAATATTTTTGGGAAACGACTTTTTTTGAGATGAAAAATCACGTTTTCGGTAGGACTCAATGTAACGCACTCCCAACATTGTGTTGATGGATGCATTGAATAGTACAAGGGTTCTGGAGATTTTTTAAATAAAGTTATAACATTAACAACTTGTGAAAAAGTTGGAACTTTAACCCCAATATCTCCGTAATCTAGTTACGAAGATATTGGGGTTAAAGTTCCAACTTTTAGGTTTCCAGGTATGGTCTAGAACAAAGAAAATATCACAATGATGGGGAGAACAAATGCTTTTCGTCTTCGTTAAGGGTCTTGTTTCACCCATTATAATCTTTAAAATAGCAAGTCTCAAGATGCAACGTTAAAGTTCACAATAGGAGGTGGTGTGGTCTTGGTATAAAATATTCATATTCCTTCACTGGAAGCTTTATTGACGTGACGGAAGTACCGCACCATTAAGATGTAAGAATTTATAACGGCCGTTACTCGTAGTCAGAAGCCAGCAACACCAACACCAGTCTTCCTTAGGGGTATCGTATTACACAGTTATGGGGATGTAACTGCTCTGTTGGTCTCGCGGTCACAAATGCGACTGCTGAACGTGGGGACCTGGGTCCGATTTCTGGGTCGGGCAAAAAGTGTTATTGGGAATGGAACGGGGGGGATTTTCTATTTGGAATTTTTCAGTAGCAGCCCAGAGTTTGAAAGATGACGGAATGATACCGCCGTGCCTCGGAAAGCACGTGCAGCAGTTGGTCTGTTCCTGATTCTCTTCGAACGTGTCGGATTGCCGTCTTAATGAACTATGAAAGTGAGGGAACAGAGAGTGCATCTGTGTCGGCACACACACTTTATACCCGATGGCTAATATCAGCTTGAGATAGGCCACTGTGACCGAAACGGTCAGGAGACTATTATTGGGTTGTGAAAGTTAGTTAAGCAGTCGCTGATCGCGCCATGTAAAATTCTGTTATATCCAGCTGCATCCTTTTAGACTGGATGCCGATCACAACATAGTTGGGTAAAGGCCACAGGTGATAACGATATGACGTATATTTACAGGGGTACGTGGACTGCTGGTCGCCTGAACCTAACAATAAGTACAATAAGCTGCTCTGCAAACAACGTCAACGAGAACTCAACGCAATAAATAAGTCTAATTTATATTTCTACTCAAGACTACTCATTGCTGTTGGTTTTTTTTTGCCTTATCTCATTTATCCATGAAAAGAGCTGTATTACAGATTCAATGCTCACAAAAATCATGTGAAGAGTCCTCGATTTTTGCGCACATCTACAACGTTATTTTTTGTTTATGCGAAACCTGAATATAGTTTGCTCTGAATAAGTAACTGAATCGATTCCAATAATTTTTAAACCATGTTATATTTTGTCCCAAAAATATTTAAAAAAGGTTACAAGTTGGACACCTCGCGATCATTGAGGGTAAGACGACGCTGGAGGCGCGGGCGGAACGGCTCGCGGGCGCCGCGTGGTGGGTGAGCATGTTTTTGTACGGACAACTAGGTAACAAATCAAGCTTATAATTTTGTGATTTTTCATGATACAGTTTTGAAATTTTGTACATGGATTCTTTACATAAAATTACTAGACAAGCGGGTTTCGCATAAACAAAAAATAACGTTGTATAAAACATTCTTATATAAAGGGAAGGCAGAGTCAGTATATCGATCTCTTTCAATTTTTCTCTGAGGGACTCGCAAGGACCAATCAAATAGATGAAGTGGACTGCCCTCTTTTGTAAAATGAAAATTGAGAACGTATGCTGTCGATCCCCACAGCAAAATGCCAACCCACGATGACGGTTATGTTCAAAAATCTAATGAGAAAAGGACGATGCCGCAAAACGTCCCCCCAACACTTACATCGACCAACAGATTTAAAATGTCAGCATTTATCTCATTCAAAACAGCTTAGTAAGGTGAACATTTTTTATTATGGCGACAATTCTCAACCCCACACGGGTTTCCGAGAAAAATCATGTTTTAATACTAACATTTTGGCACAAAATAACTGTTTATAAGCCATACTTTTTGATTTTCATTGTATTTTAATTATTTCTGTGCACATTAATTACATTTAATGTTTTAATCATTTTTTAATTTAAATAATATAAAAAAAAAAAACAAAATGAAAATTGCAATTATTACAGAAAATCGAACTGTAGAAAGCTGCGCACATATAAGTCAATTGTGTAGTGACATGGGGCTAGGGCGTTACATTAATTTTAATCCACCGGCGAAACTGCTCAATAGAATTAGGAGTATAATTGATAATTTTTTTTAATTTTATATTTTTTTAAACCCTATGGATTTTGAAGTTAAAATTGGTTGCTGGTCTTTTTATAGATCCTTATGAACCTACTAACACATACGAAAGATCTGTTGGAGGGGGGGGACGGGGCTCATACAAAGTTGGTCATTGTCCTTTTACAGTTTGTGGTAACTTGATGCTCTGGCGACTGTATTTTATTATAATAAAATGTTTTCACAGAGATCGGAGCAGCTGCTCACCCGTGAATTGGATGCAGAATGGAAGGCAACCAAACATAAGCTTATTTTAAGCTCATCGTGAGTAACAATTCACGCGCGTCCTTTTTAAATCATTAACTGATCGCTTTTAATGATACTGTCTTCTTATGTTGATCCTAATTTTCAGATTGCCGTTTATTTTATTTAAGACTGGTAAAATTGATCGTGATATAAGAGACCCAGCGTTTGATAAACCTTTACACTTCAACAGACCCAAGTAAGTCAGTCCTGCTTGGTATAATATTAATATTGGTTTCACAGGAATATACACTTACATTCTGATGAGTTTTCGCATGAACTAAACAGTAAGTAGTAGTTCTGTCTTAGATAGTCATAATGGTAGAAGCTTTGATTGGTAACATTCTTACAGCAATAACAAAAAATTTGAAAAACGCTCGCATCGGCGCTGTGCCATAGAGCCACGGTGTCCATCTACTGCCACAAACTTCCATAGTGATCCATCCAACACTTATTATGACCGTAAATTTCAAAGAAAAACGAGTGTACAAGAGTCCTTAGGATATATTACAGACTCACACAAAGGTCAAAACTTTTCTCATAAAAAAGGAATGACAGAATTTTCCACCCTTTACAGTTGGGTTACGTGTGACAACCGCAACCGAACTAAAGAATAATGTTCATGTTGTCTATGGCAGCAACCGAAGAGCACCCATATTGGAACAATTTTGTAGATCACTATTATTTTGACAGTGATTCAGAAGCCAGAAGTGAAACTAACTGTGAATGAACAGTACCTAGTTTCTTCCACAATATTGATATAAAACCTTGAAATTACAGGTGTGCTATGGATATTTGGGTCCGAGGAGGATCAAAGATCGGTTTTGTAACGATAGAGCTCTTCTCAGACATCGTACCGGAAACTTGCAAATTATTCCTGATGTTTATCAAAGGAATTTCGACTGGTCATGGTTATTCTGGCACCAGATTCTTTAGGTTAGTTATTATTAGTGTGCGTCCTTTCCTATTCATATTTGCCAAGATTGCATTTGAAAATACCACAAAAATTTCACACCCTGGGCAGAAAATCCCGTTATTGTAATTGCTTCATCCTCGTAACTTATGGTCATTATTTTCAATGTATTATTGACAACAAGAACATTATTTACCGTCTAATGTTCCACATTTTACTGCGTATTAGAAATCTTTTCTGCCGGTAATGCTTGAATTAAAAAACTTTGTTTTAGAATAGTACCGGATTTGTACTGCTCTGGTGGAGACGTCATGAAAGACAATGGTTTCGGAATGTACATTCCGCCAACAGAGAATGAGAAAGAGTACGTTCAACCTATGACTCCTGAAAGCCGCACCTTGAATCATACTGTACCAGGTGAAGAGCTAGCGATTCTTTTAAGCATTTTCTATGTTTAATTTAATATAGTGTTAATTCCACGGAAAAAGATACAGGCTAGAATGCAGGATATGTCGACCGCCCAACCACTAGTCAATATCTCCTGAGGATGCTCCGAGGAGGGCGAATCGTAAGCGAAATTAACACTCTATATTTTACTTAACATTAAATATTAAAGATTTCCGCAAAGTAACGGTTGATTCCATAACTTATAATTTTTGTCGTAGCACAGGGGCCGCAATAATGACGCAACAATGAAGTATTCAAGTCATATAGCTCCATTGCTCTCTTGCACCGGAGTAACGAAATTTCTAAAAGATAAAAAAAAACGATTGTGCTCTAGACCACACCACTGAAGTAAAACTTAATCAAATGCCGAACAATCGTCTGTCAAATTCAAATACGGAATTCTCTCTCTTTTTATCTTCACTAACTTCAACTTCCGTTTGCCTCGTAGTAACGTAACGTAACGCATTCACCAGCTTAGTCCCTGTAAAGAAGTTTTACTTCAATAATTATAGTGTTTGGTATTTATGTACGTAGTCAGACGATATAAAACAAACAAATGACAAATGTATACTTAAAAAGATGTAGTTAATCATTTCGTACGCTGGGGAGTTGGGTAGATGATTTTGTGGCCATCGCGGGTCGAATCTGGATGAAGCACAACAGGAGCGTGGTTTGGCAGAACCAAACATCTTTTTTTTACGGCCAGCAAAAAAATACTAAGCATAGTCCGACTTTGGATACTGTTAAGCATTTCGCAGTGAAGAGGTTTGAATTTCCCAATTTAATAGCTGATGTACTCCTTTCAGGTGTATTGTCTATGGTGGTTACTGCTAACGGTGAGGTGAGCGGCCAGTTCAACATCATATTCAAGCCTTTGCCGCAGTTCGATAATAAGCACGTGGTTTTCGGTAGAGTAAGTCGATTTTATTACTTACAGGTGTCAGTGGTAGGTACCCATATATAGTATAGTTGTTTTGCTAAGCAATAGAACAGATTTCAATGGAAGGATTAGCCGTGAGAGCCAAGTGGTGTGACCGTCGGACTGTCAAGTCATAGGTCTCAAGTCCGAACCCAAGACACGCACCTCTGATTTTTCGATGTGCGTATTGTAAAATTATCACTTGCTTCGGTGAAGGAAAACATCGTGAGGAAACCAGCATGTCTGAGAGATATTTTTAGACGGCATGTAAAGCCAAGTCAGAGGCCCATGGGCGGCATAAAAACCTCTGACACCAGGTTAGGCACTAACCACACGACAAAGAAAGAAAGAAGAATGGAAGGATTGATAACCAGGGCTGCGGGACTGTTCGAAAGAGATACCGCGGCCCTGGAATACAAAGGGCAAGGAAGAAACATGGATGGGTTTTAAACAGTACACGTCTGACACTCCCTTCCGCTCTGCCCAGAGCGAGAGGGAGTAATTTGATGATTTCACATCCGAAAAAAAAAAAAAGTATTGATAACTTGTTCTCTTAGGGGACGGTCTTTAACTTGCTCTTTTTTTTTATCTGAAATCCATGTGGCCAGATCATGGACTGATGAAGACTGAGTGGAATCCGCTAGTTGCGAGGTGCACAGGATTGGTCAACGTGACGAGGACGACACTAGGGAGAGACCTATATCAAGCAGTTGACGTCTTCCGGCTGAATGATGATGATAATCATGCCGCAGCCGAGATATAGTGAGAATTAAGTGAACTAACGAAATTTGAGAAAATTTTATGGTCTTTATTTCGTAGCAATAAGATTGTTGTTAAAATGAAGTATATTTTTTTTGACCATAGATAATTGGCGGGCCACCGCTTACATTGGAACGTATCAGCGCACTAGGGCTGCCCCTCGGCACTCCCACGTCGGACTGCATCATCCGCTCGTGCGGCTGGTTCACGCGCATCGGCCAGTACCGTGAGGGCGCCGCTAACACCATTAAGTTTCCGCCAAGACGACAGAAATGAGCCGATTTTTTGGAGTATTTTACTTTTTTTTATCTTGTAACGGTTTTTGTTGCAATTATTTGGGTATAATACCTAGTTTTTTTTTTTTTTATAAAATTTAGAAACCAAAGTTTTTATTAACTAATATCTATGGAGCTATAAGTACATCTACTTACAGTTGATATTCCTACAAGTCAGTGTTATACCTTAGTGTCCCAGTTTGTCATTGCTTCCACCGACATTTCATGAACTAGCAAGGGCTACACAATGTGTATTCAAACATTAACTAACTCTTACTTCAAAAACAAACTTGATTAAAAAAAAGACACTATGATCAAAATTCATCTTAGCGACATCAATCTTCAAAAAGCAAACAAAAAATAACGGCTATCCAATTTTTATTGCAAAAATATACTTTTTATAAATAAATAGAAAAGTCTGAAGGCACACGACACGAATCAAACAATTCACAATTACACATTCATAATCGTACAATTAATACTCGATTAACTTTATTTACTAGTCAAGTCCGCGTAGTCGCCATTTTGTTGTCATCATTCTATCTTCACGAACAATCCGCACGATAATATTAAAGCCAGCAACTGAAATACAAGTATATAAGTCAATTAGAATACGTTGAACTCGAACTCAAGCATTTATTTTAATAAGGTATATAGGAAAGAGTCGATCAGTAAGAAAGGACAATAAATTCCAAAGCGTAGTTGATAACAATGCAAATATCTGGTTTTCAACTTTATTTTGGTCTAAAGTCACGTAGGCTCCGCGTAGGAATGCGAATGAAAGATCCCTAGTGTTGCCATTTGCCAAGATAAATTGGGATTAAGGACCGTTTGTCCTAAGTACTGTTTGTCGTTGTGTCTATAGCAATACTAATGCAGTACAAGGTGGGATAGATCTAGCCTGGCTGTGAAGTATAGGACCGTGCAAGCAAACTTGAGCTTAGTGGGCTGCGGGACTGTTCGAAAGAGATACCGCGGCCCTGGAACACAAAGGGCAAGGAAGGAACATAGATGGGTTTTAGTTAGTACAAGTCTGACACTCCCTTCCGCTCTGCCCAGAGCGGGGGTCATTTGATGATTTCCCATCCGAAAGAAAAAAAAAAGTATAGGACCGTGATCCGGACACTGGACGGAAGTTTCTTGTCAAAGTCTAATGCCAATCTGTCACAATATGTCCGTACCGGTTTTACAGTACCATAAGAAGGTAGGCTTTAAAATTGTCTGTCTTGTTTCTCTTGATACGTGCAAATTATTTCCAATACTAAGGGCCAAGTTCACCGACAACATAACGGTCTGATTATCTGAAAACAGCAGTTTAAAGCAAATCTGATGATTAAACTCGGTAATCAACTGTTATCGCTAATTCAATGTCGGTGAACATGGCCCTTAATCATCAGATTTCCTTTTTTGAACACGAAAATTCATGGTAAACAGCTGCTTTCAGATAATCAGACCGTTATGTTGTCGGTGAACTTGGCCCTAAGTCTAGTCAGATGATGCCTTACCATTATCAGAGCTACGATGACGGCCACTGTGCCAACATACACGGCATCCTCTCGCAAGAAGTCTATTACTTTGGAGAGGCATCCCTCCACGTACATCGTGGTAGGATTCGGAGACGCTTTGCAATCCATCCTCTGAAACATTCAGAACATAAACATAAGTACCGTTATAGTTTTTTATGGGGTTAAAAGAAAAGTAACTATAGCTCTTAATGCTTGCTTAACTACTGCAAATATTTCACTCACAAAAATAGTATTACTTATTGAAATAGTCGATTCGAAACCACACATTGTTAACTGCGAAACATAAGGCGACTTCGTTTTCCTCTATCAAATAGGTTCCAATACCACCTTGATAGAAGGCAACGAAAGTTCATAAAACTGTAAAATATCTATGAGGTTTACAAAAGAGATTGTAATCAAAATGTATCAAATGCCTTCTACGTCAATATAAGTTGACAATAGCCATTTGCCATTTAAAAAATAGAAAAAAAAAACAAATCTTAATGGCATCTAACATTATTTTGATGGTATACGGCCAGTTATTGTCAGTTTTCGTGTGTTATTGTCATTAAGTATTCGGAAATATTGATTGATGATAAAAAAAAAAAATATTTCTCAACTTCGCACCTTCCCAGGATAAACTTCCCGACAGCAACTTTCAGGCACATTATCATTCCAATCCTTGTATCCTTTGACGCCACAACACTTCAGGTACGTTTGAGTATCGTCCCAGGACTTGGTATACTCATGCCTGACCCCGTAGAAAGGGATGGCGGCATACAGCTCCCGGTCTAAGGTCGTGAGGACTTTCTCTCTAAAGACGAACTGCAGGATCCCGCCAACCAGTATCACCACGAAGATTATGAAGACCAGGATGTAATACTGAAATGTAATGGAGTAACGTTTTATATGAAATAAGTAATAACAAAGGCGGACTTAAAGCCTTAGGCATTGTCTACCAGTGAACCACAATACAGCATACAACACAAGAATACCTACAGTTTGAGTCAGGAAGATACCAACGTCGTAATTGCGACAAAAATATTCATCTGTCCCATACAACATTTCAATACCTACTAGACCCAAATGTCCCATATATTTGAAATCGAAATGTCTTTTAAAAAAAAAGATAATTTGAAATTTGTTTCTATAGAAAATTTGAAATTGATCTAATTTAGCTGTAACACTATTTTTAGAAAAGTTCTCTGACAACTTTTTAGACCTATGTATCCTGCTTATGCGTATTAAGTTTCATTAAAATCTGTTCAATCATTTCGAAAAATAGGACTTGAAAATTTGTATGAAATGCCGTAAGTGGTTAACACTCTTAAGCACAGGCCACCCGCGGTGCACCACCAGCTGGCGAGCGAGACACTGAGCGTGTAGGGGACACGCTCAGTGTATTTCGGGCATTTCTTACAAATTTTCAAGTCCTATTTTTCTATACATCAAAATAAAATTACAATACTTCTTGCTACTGGTAGCTACAGTCAACCGCTCATCAATGATAACAGTTCTACCCCAAAGCGTCTTTATTACGTAGCGATAGGGGTCGAATTTCGTAATTCATAGTCAAAGTGTATTTTGAAAGTTGACAACGTCGCAAATAGCTGTCAAATATATCACCGTTATTATGTTTTTTTTTCTTATTACGTCTTAATTCAAACGCACCGTAAGCAGCATACATTTGACCTCCTTCGCGGCGCCGCAGCACCCCAGCAGCGACAGCAGCATCAGCGCAGCCCCCATGGCCACGACCACTCCCACCGATGCTATGAACATGTTGTTGCTCATCAGTGTGCTGGAGAAGGAACGGGAGACCCATACCCACAGGCCTACGGCCAGCGCGATCGCACCGCTGATCTGGAAAGCAGAAATTTAATTTGTTAATTGTATAGGTCATAGTTTTTTTTTTTTTTAAGTCAACCGAAATTTTAATTAAAAGAAAAATATGACTGTTAAATGTACAATCGCAACCGCAACTTCAAGCCTTTTTACAGTTGTACGTGCACAAGGATGTTTTGACGCGCTACCAAAATCTAGGACCATCACCGTCTTGTTTTTCTAAACAAATTCACGAATGATTAATAGCGACAAAAGCTCCCTGTAGGTAGCACTGTTTTACACTTTAACCAACTTATATATTCAGGCGGGAAACACAGAACTATACTACAGTTTGAAGGTAAGCAGCAAAGAGTCGATAAGAAATATAACTAAGGAGGTTAATAAGAAGCGTTATTGAATAAAACTGGCATCATCATCATCATCATTTCAGCCGAAAGACGTCAACTGCTGGACATAGGCCTCCCCCAAGTGTCGTTACATTGACCGATCCCATGCGACTCGCCTTCAGCGAATCTCCGGAACCTTCACCAGGGCATCGGTCTACCTAGTGGGAGGTGACATACAACTGGCATATTTAGGTAAAAATAAAATGACAAAAGCCATTCTCCATTACAAAAAAAAATAATAAAAAGAAAATTTGAATGGCATCCAAATTTTTTTAAGGCAAAACGGCCAGTGATTTTAACTAATCGAATTAAAAAGGATGCATTGTGCAAGTTAATCAGTACAAAATATGATGTTCGGCTGATAATTTATCACTTCAGAAAAGGCTAGTTGAACGGCATCTAAAGAAAAAAAAAAACAAAAACAAAAAAAAACTTATAGAAACTTAACAGAGTTCTGACAAAACGTTGATGCTTGAACATAAATCTATAAATTCAATTGAAAGGTCTGTCTGATCATTATGCTTGCGTGATGAGCAATAATCTATCGGTTGTACTTGATTGATGTAAGTGGCATCAGACATAAAGACTATGAAAGGTCACTAATGCATTTGTATACGACATTGACCACACGCAACGGATGCATAAACCTGTATGCATATACGTAACGTGCCTATATACATAAGTGTATGCATACCTATCCTAACTTCTGAGTAAGTAAAAGAAACATGCAATTGGTGCCAACAGCAACGCTTTTTTTTTGTTAGCCTAGCTGATCTGGGCAAAAGCCTCCCCAATTCCTTCCACTTCTCTCGCTTTTTGCTTTCAATAACATTATAGTCAAACAAGTCACAACTTCGTATTAATGCCCCATTAATATAGACATAAGAGTTTTTATCGTGGATACGACCATTTTTTCTACCTTTAAATGCAGGTGGACGTCCGTCTAATGTTAAGATACGATCTAAATTGCTTCATATGCGTTCGTCTTGAAATATTGCTTCATTTAATCGCCAGGATGTTCCATGAGGTTTGAAGTTGAAAGGAGTAACCTTAAATAACATCTAAGGTTGCCGTTCATACATGTTTTATTTCTCATTCACGAAATTCGTTACTTGCGAATCTATTCACATATCTTAAGACTTCTTTTACATATTTGTACCATGCATAGACACGATTGCTTGACGGAAATTGTACAGATTTTTATCCTTTATACAGAGTGGAGAGGTGATACTTACGAAGGTGACTATATTGATGCATATCAATGAGAACTTCATACATCTGCCGCAACTGTCCATTGCTCCTCCCATGCCCATGGCGAATCTGTGTACACGTTACATAGAAAATTTTATTGAGGTTTTTATACAGGACATTGAAGCACAAACCGTTACCGTGTGAGACATCATGAGGTACATGATTATAGACCTCCCAGAAAAGACTTCTTTCGATAGTTATTAAAAAAAATCTGCTGTTACACACATTTTGACCGTGTAGCTGTAGGTGCCGTGCATGTATGTATGCCTGTTGCAATGTTGGACACCGCAATTTCTTTAAATCAACTGCTTGTAATCATGTTCCGAATTAGTGGTAACACATTGCACGTCGATACATAGTATATACAATCTTAAAATTTAAATATAAATTGTGGGGAACATTAACACACTTCACAGTGCCAACTTGCCACTAACCCAAAACACGCGGCTTCAAATAGATACCCAAAGTTTTTTAACTCGGGTCTGACAAGGGGTGCGCAGACGCACGACTTATTAACTTTGTCAACCATGCGCAGGTGATGATGACTGAACTATTTGGTAGGACAGATGGATTCAATCTGCGTCGTTTACATTTTTTGTTTTTTCTTTTCGAGTTGCAACTCCCACGTTTCTGGAGTTTATTCTCAGTCGAGAATAGTAGATTGTTATGAGAAAATTCGTTAATTTTTCTTATGAGGCGTAAATACGAAACATGCGCTCTACAAATTTACAGACGCCAGCAGGTCAAGCTACCCGAAACTGTCAGATTTTCCCAACCAACTTTGGACCTAACACCTTAGAGATAAAGTTGAATATCTATTAAAGAAATTTGACAGATTGTAGTAGCTTGATGTGCTGGCGTCTGTACAAGAATGGCTTAAAACTAGGCAGCTGTACATGAAGGTTTGACGTGAATTCGGCAGTAACGCCTGCAGGACATGAGCACTACAACTTTCGCTTTGCATTTTGCCCAGTTTACTTTTTCGAAGATTTTGATCTGTGTTGGTTGCTTGATGGTTAGAGATTACGGTCCAGTCAGGTGCAAATATAAACAGTATCATATAAGTAGGTACAAACATATCGACGGCAACCTTGAGTACTTAAGTAACTAAACAGTGAAAGTTGATTACAATATATCCAGTTGTTTGTAAGCTATTCACGTGCATGGGACAGTACTTATGGCACACTTTGGTATCTCTTAATGAGAGTAAAAGTCTAAGTGCGTGTGATGGTCGTCATATTGAGCAAGTACGTACGTCCCTCACTTAGGTATCATCCCCATCACTTATCCTGGTGCTGCAGAAAGGTATGGATGCTCATATACAGGATGAAAGGGACACCGACGCACAATTAGTTACCACATATTCAGCACATCATTCTGAACCCCCCCCCACATAGTATAATGTTATAACCTATAATTTAAAAAAAAACAGCCTTTCTATACATTTTTACCGTGTAAGTATAGCACTTTTGTAGGTAACAGCAGATTTATTTTTAAACTACGGATGAAATATTTATACAGGGTGTAAACAGACTCTTCACGAAGCCGTTAATCAAGCATTATGTACATCAAACTAAGTAACTTTACGCAAAAATTATTGGTAGGTGAAAAATCACGTTTTACGGTAGAACTCAATGTAACGCATTCAAAACATTGTACTAATGAATGTATTAAATAGTACGGGGGTCGTGAAGGTGTCTTAAGTAATAAAAAATACATTAAAAACATGTATTTAAAAAAAAAACTAGTGAAAAAGTTGGAACTTTGACCCCCAATATCTCCGTAACTAGAAGGTTCCCAGGTATGGTCTGGAACAAAAAAATGATCGCAATGACGGACGGGGACAACAAGTGCCTTTCGGCTTCGTTAAGTCTTTTTACACCATTTAGGTATGTGGTGGACTTCAGAATTATGTAGGATCTACTTAATTCGTAACCGTTGGTGCGACGATATCCATTCCACCCTCTATAAGGGGGTGATATAGACAATCAAACTGAATAACATTGAACATGGAAAAAATTAATCAGCTGTCCCATACGAAATTAAATATAACTACACCTTTTTTATTCATGCTGTAGGTAGATATATAAGATATATTATAGGAGTATTCTAAGATCGTGGCCATACTATTATCTACATCCGATTGTGTCACAATACACGAGCTACGTACGGGTCTACGAGAATAATAATGTCAATTACAAAATTAACCGGTCAGAGGTTTGCACGATATCTGATCCCACGTTTGACCTTTATAATTTGAGTCATAAATCTTCCGATGCAAGCGTACGAACATAGCGGGAACTCTTGAATTTGTATGACAATGATGACAGAAATGTAAGCAAAGATATTTGAAATAAGAGTCTGAGATACATTCCGGATCGAATGATATCGTGCACCATGAAGCTTGACCTTCGGTAGATCATAGTCCTTAGTTACTCACCTACGTAAATCTTCGTGACAAAGGAGCAACTAAACAAAATGACGAACGTAAACATAAAAAATCATACAACGATTTAGATGATCTAATTAAGTACATCCTAATCAATCTTAGGTTGGTATAAAAACTTGTTTGTAATTAATTAAGTCTTAGTACCTGCTTAAAGTTTATTATTCGTATTTCATATTATCATTGCTCATGACACTAAGATGTGGTCGACATTGTACACAGCTAGGTGATCTAGTACGCCACGGTACAACAAAAAAAAAATAGTAAGTAAGAACTTCTTACCTCCAATAGGTTGATTTCGGTTTCCTTCGCCACTTAAAATGAATTTTAAAACGATTTTTAATACTGATCATGTTACTGTTGTGTTTCTGTTCAAACTTGGAATGACAGATGACAGTAGGTTGATTTAATTGGAGTGGATTTAGTTTTCCTTGTACCTACAACGGCCCACTAGTAGCCAGTAGATACAGACGCCAGTACATCAAACTACTACAATCTGTCAAATTTATTTAATAGATTTTCAACTTTATCTTTCAAGCATTAGGTTCAAGGTTGGTTGGGAAAATCTAACAGTTCCGGGTAGATTGACCTGCTGGCGCCTGTACCTGAATTAATAGTTACGTAGTAAAGTAGGTACGTGATCTCACTTATCTAGCTCGATTTCGATTTGAAAACAAATACATACATATCCTACAACTACAACAATTTATAGTGTTGTTAGATTGTAGGTGCAACTTAACCAATCGAAATAAAAGGATAACCTATGGCTTGCACCAGCTAGGTCCATAGATATTCGAGATTTATGAGTAGGTGTGTAGCTAGCATAAAATCTAAATTCTATCATTTTAGATTTAAGAAGAAAGCTAGAGAACATTTTAAGATATAGGCCGTTGATAAGGTTCGATCCGGAAACCTGAAAAATGGTGGAACCGCCACTCAAAAGTTTCGGAACTTATCCTACTGGCCTGCTAGAAACATCACGCTATTTGGCGTCCGTACCTATTAGCAGAGAACGTTTTACCAATCAATAATCTAAGATAATATTAGTATGTGGGTAGGTAAGTATCTAAATGAGCCAACTCTGCCTAACAGTAGCTACTGTATAATTTTATTGTCTAAAGTATACTATTACATACATGTCATATTGCAATGCTATGTATGTCATGCGAGCATGAAGTATAACGACCACTTGCAGAGAGGAGCTACGCGACTTGCGCGGACGCAAACACTCAAGGTGATACTCCGGATAACACAAGGTCCATCTAATCCATTCTCTTACGATGTTTCTAAGTGAAAGTAGCATTGTATGACGCTTCATTAAAACGAGCACGTAAAACAATAACATAGGAAACGTGCAAACAGTAGTTTAAAGTTTAAAAACTCCCGATTGATGTCAACATCAACATAAGTTAAGCGTCGGTCGTGTCGTGGCGGTTACTTACATTTTGTCACGAAATCCAATATCGTCTTGTCAGAACCGTTAGCCAAAACAGTTTCACTTTATCATCACTCTTACTTCTCACTACGGTTACCACGATTATTTGAACAGTTCATTGACGAGTTGTTTGTTATGGAAGACGACAGGTGCGTCGTGGCCGGCAGTACAGAGTCAACTGGTTTGTTGAGTGACTCAAGCACGCGGGCGACGCCCCACCAAGCAGGCTGTAGGAAGAATGGGCAGCCTTCGAAGGGTCCTACTAACGTGTTTGTGTTCGCAACTAGGTCAGGCATATAGCGTGTAATGCAGCGATTATTTACAATGAAAGATGGGAAAGAAAAGATTGTCACATTGCTCTATATTTACAAACTAGATGTTTCCCGCGACCTTCGTTCGCGTGAAATTATTATTAAAAAATCCCCATTATTATAAGCACTTCCCTATTTGAATCGAATTTCGTTACCAATTTCAAGGTTTTTTTTTTTGCACGGTACCTTAATTATTTATCTGAAATAAAAGTAGCCTAAATTACTACTTGTTACATCAGCTATCTGCCAGTGAAAGTCCCGTCAAAATCGGTCCAGCCATTTCAGTGATTAGGAACAAACAGACAGACACGCAAAAATTGTAAAATTGTTATTTTGGTATATATTATATGTACCGTGTATACATCCATATGCACTCAGTAAACAGCGGTTATTTTAATATTACAAACAGACACTCCAATTTTATTTATATGTACAGATGTACAGATAAAACCACCGAACTTGAATAAACGCTGACGTCATTCAGTGGAACACGTTTGAAATAAACGAACATTTTCGAGTTCTCTTTTTTTACAATACGATGCAGGAGATACTCATTAGTTATGCAACGGGTGTAACATTAAGTTGAATAATCATGTTCGCATAGATATCTACTATGGGCTAAGGCTATGGGCTATTGTAACCTGAAATAAATGGTGTTATTTTATATCTACACTAGCTGACCCCGTGAACGTTGTGAACTTATACTTTACCAAATAACATTTTGAAAAAATCTAAAAAATCGGTCGAGCTGTTTTGGGACCACAAACACCGTGACACGGGATTTATATAGATATATATATATATATATATATATATGTGTATATATATATATATATATCACACTGTGTCTCTGTCTCTGAAAATTACTGAGTGACTACAGGCGCAGTTGTTGGTCAACAACACTAGGTCCCGAGCTGTTTTGGGACCACAAACACCAGACACGGGATTTATATATATATCTATATATCACACTGTGTCTCTGTCTCTGAAAATTACTGAGTGACTACAGGCGCAGTTGTTGATCAACAACACTAGGTCCCGAGTTGTATGTTCGATTCGTGGATACCCATAATATATCTATGGGTTGCTTGTTATACAGCTCATAACTAATAATTTATATACCTCATCATCATCATCATCATCAGCCTTATAATGTTCCCACTGCTGGGACTCAGGCCTCCTCTCTTATGAGAGGGAACCTACCTATAGGCAACAAACTAAAGCTAGGCAGTTTAAATAAAATAACAGTTTGTCACAGTTTCTTTTATTAGCTTTTTGTTAATAAACGTTCACCTCAACTCAATATAATTATAAACTGGTGGTATAAATGTAATCAACGCGGTTTTACATCAATATGAGCATTACTGCGTCTACTACCAACTAAGATGTCATTGAGCTTTGGTTTACATGAAATTAATCATACGCTGATGTTGATATCAGTTTAGTAAATAAATTTTAGATTAAAAACTCAAGAAAATCTATGACATGCGCGCGATCAAACAAAGATCCAATGAACAAAACTGGTTCCAAATTGGTTAAATTCTACTTAATTGTTAAAGTTATAAACATCTAAAAAGATAGGAACATAAGGCCGTTCGTAAAGATTATATATTTAGGCAGTCCACACAGGTATCAGTTTCTACGTGGATAAATCTTTCTATTGTTATAACTTCTTCAGCGAGTATTTAGATGATCGTTATCTACACTTATTAAAACTATATAATATGACCAAAAATACCCGTCTTATACAAATCTTTGAATTACTCTAAACAAAACCTAAGGCATACAAGTCTAAAGTAATCTATCTGGATCGCGCGCAGGTCATAGTAAAATGAAACTATGCAATAAATAGACAACCCAGTGCTTTGGACTTGTGAATATAACATGATATCGAATAGATGTGGATAGTATGACAGTGTGACCGCTCTCACAGCATGAAGGTCCTATTTGATTCCACAATATATCCTCACCTGCTACTGGCTCTGATATAGCTATCACTAATGGGTTAGAAAATGTTCGTTTTAAAATAAGTAGCAAGTGCGAATTATTAGTGATCGCGTAAAAATCAATGATAGAAAAATAAATATAGATACATCGACACCTGCAAGTAAAAACATAGTAACTCACTTTTTAGCCAAATTAAGGTTCCATTGTAACTCACTTTTTTAAGACTTTCCAGGAGATTATAGTAGTAATTTTCTTACATGCAGGTGTCGAAATCTCATTTGTTGTAAACTTAATTTAAACATGAAGCAGTAAACGGTAGGTGATTTCGTAGGTACAATTATTTATATCTACTCTAGACACGGATATAAAATAAAACAAATACATTTCAAATAATATTTTAACTGAAATTATAATCATATATTACATATTTTGCGCTAAAAATACAACGTAATACACTTATACAAGCATCGCGCTACTGCTGTTGGTTACATACGGACTGACAATAAATTAACGCCTGAGAGTTACATCTTTTTAACATTATATTACCTATTTTTAAACATTAAGAATGCTGTAATTAGACCTAGTACACAACACGACCTGCGTAGCTTCTCTTATAAATTAATTGACAAAGATAAAAATATACAAGGTGTATATTTCATTCAAA
This sequence comes from Lycophotia porphyrea, assembly GCA_950005105.1. Taxonomy (NCBI): domain Eukaryota; kingdom Metazoa; phylum Arthropoda; class Insecta; order Lepidoptera; family Noctuidae; genus Lycophotia; species Lycophotia porphyrea. The sequence continues at coordinate 4,878,299 of OX465392.1, forward strand.
GCAAAATATGTAGACTTGGTTCTGAATTAAAAACAATAGAAATGGTAACTTATTCGAGCACCGTCTTTCACCGCCATAAGAAACCAAAAAAAAGCAGTTCAATGTTCAGAAGCTCGACTAAGTATACCACAAGGTACTGCTTTGAGCCCAGAACGGCATTGAAACTCTTTGATAAATACTCCTTAGTTTAAAATATACATCTTGCATAAAGAAAAAACTTCAACACAATAAATATTTAATTTCAAACATGGCCTAATAGGAATAAATAATATTTTTTGTCGTTTATTTCCGATCCCTAGTGACTAAGAACAAAGAAAAACTAAGAAAAGACAATTCAAAAACTGTATTATGCTATACAACAGACAACTAAAGCTGTTGTAATAGATTGATACAAAATTATTCACATCTGTGTAGGTACAATGACATTAGAGCGACAAGACGTAACCCATCTATTTTTTAAGAGTATAATTTTGGTCTATAGTCATTACTCATAAACAAGTAATTATATCTTTTTTAACAACGTCATTTTCCTTAGTTTATAGACTTAAAATACTGCCTTTCGCATATATTTTATTTAAGAACCGTGCCAAAACATTAGCTTAGTGATTTTAATTCATTAGGTTATTTTTTTTACATTTTACATAACATAACATCACGCCTGTAATCCCCGAAGGGTAAAGCAGAGGTGTACCTAATAGTACACCCACATTCCGCCAGTTATGTTTACGTCACATGTAATAGGGGAGCGAGCCGTTTTACATTATATAAAGAAACCAAAATAAATATTTCAATAGAAGACAATGAGGTGAACAGTCGACTGCCTAAGGCACCATGTCCTTTCCTGTGAGTGCAGATCGTATTGCGCGGCACGCTAGCATTAATGATCTCATCCATCGCACTCTTGCCACTACCGGGTGCCAGCTGTCTTAGAACCCAATGTCTTGGCACGTATCGATGGGAAGAGACCAAATGGTAGCTGGTATCACCATAATGCCATGGAAGTTGGGTAGGTTTTTACTATGGAATGGAACTTGCGTCGACACCCTCGAGCCATCCCATCTTACTATCACGGTGGGCAGCGCTGGGGCAGCTGCTGCAGGTGCTGAAAACCTCAAACAGCGCCTCAAATACAATAACTTAAATGGTAGTTATGTGTTTGAGTCATTTAGGGTTGAAACACTAAGGTCCGAGTGTCCACCTAGTATTTCGGGATATCGCCAAGGGGTTGGTCGACTCTTTACGTGACTCGAGGGCTGGCCTTTTTTTGGCCAAGGAATCAGCATTGTCATCCAGCGTGGCAATGCTGCCAGCTTTCTGGGCAGTTTTCCTATTGACAGCGATGTGGACGAATTTTTGTCGCCCAGTAATTCTTTTCCCATTTTGATACTTGTAAATTATTTACTAATTACAAATAGTTATAGATCTATTGAATAATGCACATACTAATGAATAGAAGACAACAAATAAATGCAAGAAAATTTCGTAATGTTTTAAATCAATATCCAAACGCATTTTCAAATCCTTTTTACACAAATATTACAATTATAAAACTAGAAGCTACGCAGCAACGCGTGAGCCCTTTCATACATGAAGTGAAGAAAGTTGAAAACTGACCAACTTCAGCGTGTCTTATGGAGTTGAATATGAACAATTAACACGTACTTATTATTATTATGTATTACATACATCGTTAAGAGGTATTTTAAAATGTTGACTGTGCCTGTTGGCGAGAACCTTCTATGGAGTTTTTTTTCCAAACGCTTCGATCGCAAGTATATTTCAACTTCGTTCACTCATCCCGAACTAGAAATACAACTGAACTTACAACCGAGCCACCTCGGACCACTTTAGAGAGCGTGGTCGACTCAAGCCACTCTTCTCAATACCGATTCGCATGTAGCTGAAAGATTCAATAAACTATTACGCGTATCGCGTGTCAAACTTAATGATTGCATGTGAGCTAGAATTAACGAACCAAAACGCACTATATGCAACCGAATGTATTGCAGTTGGCAGTAAAAATCTATTGTATGTTCAGTCTTCTCAGTTCATCTTGAACAAAGTTTTAGCGAAAGGTGTAAGATACCGAAGCGAAATCTTTCTCGCTATCGATACTGATAAGTGTAGTTTAAGCCTCAACAAGACTGAAGTTATTTGCTGTCACTTCGACTTGTATGGTGCGTTAGCGTGTGGTATTCTTAGTGTTGGTATTAGCGCGACCGCAGCGTAAAAAACATTCGACAGACTGACTTCCCGCAGCATATGCATACATATATTATTTGAAAGATAATTCATTATCATTCAGAGTGAGTTTTGGAACACATGACATTGTATATTCATTCATGTAATGCATACTTACGCGAGATCAGTCTGTGTCAGAAATTGTGATGCTGTATAGAAAATTCATAAAAGCATACTCGTTCTATACAACGCCACGCGGTCACAAAAACACTGTAACAAACTTGCAAAAATAATCACTTTTAATCTGTACCGAGAATCCAATTAAGGAAGTCACTAAAAATCCAATATCATATCCATGTTTAAAAACTAATTGTATTTCCTTTTAGGATGTAAAAGAGCAATCTTTCAATTAGAAAACGCTCCTTTTGAAACTTAACAACATGATGGAAATATATTTATTATTTAGTTTTTTATCAGACACTCCGCAATTATTGTGAATGGGAATCAAGTCTCGCATTCTTGAGGAAACAAAAATTGGAAAATAGTGCCAGAATGTTGTGCAAAGGAGATGGTCCATAATATATGAACCAAAAACCCAGACTCGATTGTGACTAAATGGGTACCAGTAGTATCATTATAATGCACAATTTACCCCACCGAAAGGGCAATGCCAAAATCGATGGGGTATAATATGAGCTATAGGCTGACAAAATATATATGAAAAAATCTTGACTAACAATCGTTAATATATTATTGATATTGTATTAACTGGTAAAAAACACTTGTTAGTCAAGATTGTTTATATATATTTTCTCAACCTATAGCTCATATACCTCATCGCTTTCGGCATTGCCCTTTCGGTGGGATAAATTATGCATTACAATGAACCTATTGGTATTCAGTTTGTCCCAACCGCTTCTGGTTTTTTTTTGGATCTCCTTTTGTCGCCGAAGAATACGAGACTTGACGTTGTCAGCAAAATGTTTCAGACAAAAATATGTTACTGAAACAATATTGTTGAACTTTGCAACGGGGTTTCAATGTAGCTGCCTGTATCGGGTTAGTGGGACGTGTGGGACGTGTGGGGTCGTGTCGGGCCGTATGTTCAGCAGTGTCAGCGCAGGAGGCTCACGTGGCGCTGCGGTCGCGGTGCAGTCAGCTGGCGCCGGGCGGCACCGCGGCGCAGCACTAGGGCCGCCGCGCCGCGAACACGCCGCGCTGCGCCAGGTACGCCGCGCTGTCGGGGTGAGACCCTGGAATAAATACAAACACCACATACATTTTTAGTCATTTTTCATGCTGGAACTTCTACAATTTACACTTAAATGATATTTATATCAGTACAATGCATAAAAAAAACACTTCAGTCATTAAAAATTATGTTTTAAAAACTAGCTGAGGTGGTGTTTCCGCTCCAAAGAAACACCAAAACTTGAAGTCCCTTTAAAGTCCAGGCATAATCTTAGACACGGGGATTTACGTCTAAAGCTGTATTTCGTGGAAAATACTACACAGATATGAGTAAACCTGCCGAGTCAGTGCACACATTTGTCAATAAGTGTGCAGCTGAACTTTTAAATTAAAGAGCTCAATGACTCGAAGAACAATCCAAATATCTATTTGGGTAGGCCACATAAACTGCCAGACAATTCTTAAAATTAAACGAAAAAAAAAAAAAACCGAATACTTACTACTACTATAAAACTCACGAACCTTGGTTAGGGAACGGTAGGCAATTGGTCTTGAGTATCTCCTCGTGATTACCATAGGCACAGAACTTGACAACTACTGTGTTAGCCGATATGCCCGTGATCTCGGCTTCATAGAACTGAAAATTTCAAAAGATTATCTTAATGTGAGCCAATTTTGTTTGATACAAAACATAAAACATTTTTAGTGGGCACGTTTGTGACAGTTTTTTTTTTTAAGGGGGCACCAGGGCAGGCAGGGCAGGGGGCAGGCACCATTATCTATACAACATTAGACAAAAACGGCAAAAAAATCGCGTTTATTGTATAGGGGCCTCCCTTAAATATTTATTTTATTTTAATTTAACTATTTATTTTTAAAGTGAATATGTAACGAAGTATTCTGTGAATATTTCAAGCGTCTACCTGTCGCCGTTATTAATATCGAGCAAAAAAACGGCAAAAAATCACGTTTGTTGCATGGGAGCCCCTTCAATATTTATTTTATTCTGTTTTCAGTATTTATTGTTATAGCGGCAGCAGAAATACATAATCTGTGAAAATTTCAACTGTCTAGCTATCACGGTTCATGAGATACAGCCTGGTGACAGACGGACGGACAGACAGACAGATCGACGGACAGCGAAGTCTTAGTAATAGGGTGGGTTTTACCATTTGGGTACTAACTAACTCTAAAAAGCAGAAAAAAAGGGGGAAAATAGTCGTCGCAATCACGTAAAACGGTCATCGCTCAGCATAATGCTGTGAGGGATGCGAGAAAGCAGCACAACATTGGTTCACACCCAACGTTGACCTTTCAAACCGTATACTGATATTCTGATGGGTGAAGGTACAACTTACATTATTGTCTTCCCAATACAGCGCTAGGCAGCGGTCGCCGACCTTCCAGTTGATGTCGGCGACGCCGAGCATGGCGCGCGCCTGCTCGTTCACGGCCGCGTTCTGGAAGCCCAGCAACGAGTTGGCGAGGAACGGAGCCCCGCGTACGTTGGCGTACTCTTGCGGCCGCGCGCCGTACCCGTACTGGCGGCCCGCGTACCCGCTCGCAGCCGCTGCGACCGCTGCGTTGCCCATGTAGCTAGCCACGCTGCCGTACAAGTTATTCTGCCGCGACTCCACATAACCGTTAGGCTGTTGTCGCCGCTGGTACGACTGCTCTTGGTACTTCTGCAGATCACTGCCCCTCCTGAAGGGCGGTATGTCGGGCATGCCCTGCGCGGCGAGGTACGCCTGCTTGGCGTATACCTGTTCCAGCGGCGGGTAGTTCCGGGGCTGCTGCAGCTCTTCAACCGCCCGCTGAGTCGCCAATAAATTCAAGTTCGCCGTAGCGTCCACTAAACTCTCCATCGCACTCGCAGCATTCCGGTAATTCTGCTGCTGTTGCTGCTGCTGCTGCTGCTGCTGTTGCTGTTGCTGTTGCTGTTGCTGTTGGTGCTGCTGCTGTTGCTGCTGCATTTTATTGTCATTGTTATAATTCCTGTCGCTCCTCATATTCTTATCACTATAATGGCTCTGAGGCGGCGGCGGCAGCGTGTGATATGAATTGTTGTAATGCATGTTCAAGTTAATGCTGTTGGTTTGGAACTGATTCTGGTTATGATGTTGCTGTTGGAACTGCTGTTGTTGCTTGTTCTTCTCCTCTAACTTCCTCTGAAACCTTGGTGGCTTTTCGCTCTGTGTTTGGTATTTTCTATCTTCTCTATGTGAATGATTATTATCATGAGAATAATGTCCTCTTGCATCAGATCTTTGCCTATTTCCACTGTCAAATCGAGATCCTTGATTACGAGGGTTATTTCTTCCACTGTTCCTCTCCCTATAATTATTACGATCATTCCTGTCCTCTTGTGAGGAGCTGTTCTGGCGGTTGCTCTTATCCTTATCAGGTACATTAGGCAGTTTATCTTCTAAGAAGTCAAATAAGGACACTTTTCCTGATGGTTTCACTTGAATGTCCTCATCATTAATTTCCTTGTTACGTCCTTTTCGTTTGGGTGGTTCTGGTTCTTTCTGCTGCTTCTCTTTACTTCTACTCTCTGAGTTGTCTCTCTTTTGCAGGATCTTCAGAGCCCTATCAACATTATTCTTGGTATATTTTAGAGCATTTTCAGCTTGCTCTTCTGAGAATCCAGCATCAACTATTTTCTGTACATTTGCATCCAATAAAGGTTTTGTGCCCCCACCAAAGACCTAAAATGTAATTAGAAACAGATAAATTGTATAGCTAAGTTTTAATTGAAAAACTTACTTGAAAACATGGCAAAATAGATTATTTAAAAATATTAAGTAACCCCATCTTATTGCAATCCCAACACACATCATAAAAGAATCCATTTTTTTACCATATCTCATAAGCTATGGTCATAATAGAATTGGATTCTATTGAATAGAACGAAATAAATTGGATAGTAAAATTTATAATAAATTGTTAGTATTAAAACTGGATTCTAATCAAACAATTTAGCTAGTTAAAAACGAATGTTCCAAAACCCAAACATTCAATAACTAGAGCATGTTCATCAAAATCATTTCATTGAATTATAATGAAAGTGAATGTAAACTGGCATGTTATGAAATTAGGACAAAGAAAACCAGCCTTACAATGGACCAACTAGCATGGTACAATTATAGCAGCCAGAATATATATTTTTTTTACTTATTACTGTAAAATATCAAAATATAAATTACTTTTTTAACACCGGAAGACAGTTTCTGAGCTTCAGCAATTGCACCTTTCCTCTGAGCTTCAAACTCTGCATTATCCTGCTTAGCAGCTTCTGTTAGACTCTTAAACTGCTTGTCCAATGTGAGAGCTTCCAGTCTCTGTCCAAACGGTATCCATGGGGGTGGACCTCCATCCACTCCAGGGCCCCCTAGAAAATAAAGTTAATTTCGATCACAAACTTAAACCTTACAATCTTCAAATATTTAGATATACTTTTTCAGCTTCAAATAAACTGTATAGAAATTAAGTCCACAATATAAAGAGAATTATTTAATTAACAATATGTTTAGACTACAGTGAATTATTTACTATAATAAGTTAATAGAGTGAAATATGTAAGCAGTACATATAAAAAAATTGTGTGCCATCACCGGACGCCAGGCACATGTCTCACATAAAAAACACGATAAATTCTATTTTTAACAATTCATAAAACATGGTAATATTTAATCATTTTATTATAAAATACATGTGTGATAAATCAATCTTTATGATTAAATCTCTCTCATATTTGGGAATTACTATCAAAATTAGCAGAACGGACTCACCTCTAGTATGCTTAGCAAGACTCCTATTAAGTTCCCATTTTTCTATCATGTGAGTGACTTTTCCACCAAGCACTGTTATAACCTCAGGAACCAACCACACCACACCGTGACAGACCTCTAGGCCTTCATTATTCAACATCACCTTAGTACCTGGTGGGGTGTTAATACTTAAACTGGGAATAGGACTAGTTTCTAGGCCTGTACATGTTGTTTTACCATCATGTAACGTCAACTTGAGCATTCGAGGAGCAGACGTAGACTCTTCATTTGCCTTTGGTGCTGACACATTTCTAATTTTCTGTATTTGGAGTATCACAGGCTTCTCCAACTTAGATGGTTCTTTAGTAAAGTCTTCAGGAAGCGCTGCATCTCCTACATCTCTTAAATCATACTGGAAAACAATAAGAATTGAACATTAACACAACCAAAACCAATTGAGCAGTAGACCTTGACAATAATAAAATGTAACCATGCTGACCACTCACATCTAATGCCTTCTTCGTAAGGATATCTATATCCTCTATTTGACCATTTTCACTAACAATATCAAGACCCTCTTCACTTAGGTGCCTGAAAAAATCAGATAATAGTTTGAATATGAACATTCGAAATTTCTCCATTGATATAACGACTTATTGAAAAATATAATTACCAGCCTAGTTCAATCAAATTTTCCCTGAGTGACATGTTTTCATTAATGGTTAAATTAACATGACTTCAAAGAAAATAATTAAAAATAAAACTCCGAGACATACGGCACCACCATCAATGAAATGACAGCCACGGTAATGTGTACAACAGATTATAAATATGCATTTGATTTTATCTATGGAATCAATTTGGATACCGAAAAGAAAGCATAACGTTTTTCATAGACCTTTGCAGTCGTAGTTTTGCACGAGAAAAAACCGGAATGGCATGTGCCGATTTCTCAATAATTCTGAGCAGTCTGGTTCCAGTTTTTTTGTATGCCTGTATCATTTACTTTCAAAACATTCTGGAAGAGTACGCTTTCATTCATAATTTTTAAACACACTTACAGTGTAAACTCTTTATAACGTTATCCTTTATAACAATAAACTCCCTGTAACGTTGAAGTGAGCTCAACTTGGTTGGTTTGCGTTAAAACCCACATATTGAAACACTCTTTATAGCGATACGCCATTCTCTATTACGAAGAAATGTGTTCATATTTGTAGACAGTAAATATTTATTACCGGTATTATTGTTTATGTTATGTTATCAGGTAACAAAAGACTTTGAAGCTCCGAAACATCCGTGGTCTGTCTAGCTTTTGTTATCCTTAATTGCCTTGAACACGTGCAGTATGACGCATTGTTTTCTCGGAAGTGATGGTCTTCGACCAAGCATACTGGGTACCTATCGTATTATCAGTCGTAAACCTACTTTGAAACTGTTAACATGGCCAGTAAACGGAAAACGATTAGTGTTGACGAAAAAGTTTGTGTGATACGTGCGATTGAAAAGGGAGAAAAGCAAAGTGACGTTGGAAAGCGTTTTGAACTAAGTCAATCCACTGTTGCTACCATTTGGAAAAACCAAAAAACAATTCTACCGGCGGCGCTGGAAGGAAACTCTTCTAAAAAATTCAGAAAGCCAAAATTCAGAGACTTAGATCAGGCAATGTTGTCGTGGTTTAACAATCAGCGCCAGAATAATGTACCCATCTCGGGGCCAATTGTAAAAGCTAAGGCTGAAAAGTTTGCCAACCAACTTGGCATAATTGACTTTAAAGCATCTGAAGGTTGGCTCGGAAAATTTAAGCACCGTCACCAAATTACGTACGGTAAAATGAACGGGGAGGCGCGGGATGTCGATATGAATGTGACTAACAATTGGATTAGTACAGTGTGGCCTAAATTAAAGATGAAGTACTCACCAGAAGACATTTTTAATGCAGATGAAACTGGCCTTTTTTTCAAGTTGACTCCCGACAAAACTTTAAAATTCAAAGGGGAAAAATGTGTTGGAGGAAAACTGTCTAAAGAGCGTATTACAGTTCTAGTGGCTGCCAATATGAGTGGCACAGAAAAAAGAAAGCTCTTAGTTATAGGCAAATCGAAAAACCCTCACATACGACGACATAAAACAGTTGCCAGTTACGTACAAAGCAAGCAAGTCAGCTTGGATGACATCGCAGAATTTTGAAGAGGAAGTGAGAAAATGGGATGCTGAATTAAAAACACAGAAAATCTTGCTTCTAGTAGACAATTGTCCTGCTCACCCAATCATATCTAATCTTCGAAACATAGAGTTAGCATTTTTCCCAGCTAATACAACCAGTATTTTACAACCAATGGATCAGAGTGTAATTAAAAGCCTAAAAGGTCACTATAGACGGAAAATGTTGATGGATATGATCGAAACTGACGGCAAGGTCTCGATCAACATGCTACAAGCAGTGAACTTCGTATCAAAAGCCTGGCAAGAGGTAACAGCAGCCACTATCCAACATTCTTTTCGACATGCTGGATTATGTAGTAGCCAAGAAACGAACCAATTTGACAGTGAAGACAATCTACCATTGAGTGAATGGATAAGCCAGTTCAACATACCAAACAATTTTAACGAAGATCTACAATCGTACGAAAATATAGATGAGGATGTAGCCACAACTGGTACACTTACAGATAAACAAATTGATGATTTAGTGTCAAAAAGTTAGGAAACACCCGATAATCAAGTTGAAGAAGATGATCAAGTGGACCAAGGCAAATCACCACCAACAATTCAACAAGCCCTAGATGCCGCTAAGTTGGTAGAAACATTGTTGTTGTTTAATCAAGACGATTCCACCACATATCTAGATATGAATAGAATACATAAAATAATACAAAACAAGTACTAGCATAGCAAAAAACGTCAGACAAAGTTATCAGACTATATGTGTAAACAATAATTTATAAGCATTTATTATCTAAGACATACATATTAAAAAATCTTGTTAATTTGGTTGTTTTTTTGTTCACTCCATATAACGATAACTCTCTATAACGACAAAAAATGCTCAGTCCCTTGAGTTTCGTTATAAAGAGTTTACACTGTATATGTATGTATGTACAGACGCCAGCAGGTCAACCTACCCGAAACTGTCAGATTTTTCCAACCAACCTTGAACCTAATACTTTAGAGATAAAGTTGAAAATCTATTAAATAAATTTGACAGATTGTAGTAGCTTGATGTGCTGGCGTCTGTACAACAATAATTTTGCTTGATAGAAGTCGTTGCCATCTATGCAGGGTCGGATTTAGGGGAGGGCAACCAGGGCTACAGCCCCGGGGCTTCCACAAAAGAGGGGCCCCCACAATAGAAACTACGAAAAAAAAAAAACAAATTCCGACTAGTAAACTTATATATTATTTTTTCGTTGTTTTACCTTTACGTAAAACACATTGTACAAATATGATTAGATTGTTCTTAAATATTAACAGAAATTGATCTTTAATTTACTACCCATCTTGAGGGAGTATCCCAATGGCTCAATAGCTGAGTGGGGTGGTACTTGCCCGCAGCCTCGGAGGTTGGGTATGCGATTCCGTTTCCCCGACTCTTTTTTTTTCTTTCAATTATATACAGTATGTTAGTTCGAGGGACGTATTCAAAGATTCAAACCCACAATAGCGCATGGTAACATGATACTAATAAAAATATGAACAAAAAAACACTGTTATTTATCAGACAGAACCATACCAGAATCTGGGGCCAGGGGGCCTCCACTCCTTTGTTGCTCCGAGGCCTCCAGACCCTTAAATTCGGCCCTACATCTATGCCATCGTGCCCCGGTACCGTAACGCCGACAATCCATCACCCAGAAAACTGGCAATCGAAACTTCCATGTTATGCAGTATCCCTGTGTACACCCCGATCTTAACATAAAAAATTACGTGTCGCTATGATCGTTCGTCACGTCACGTAATAAATACGTTTTTTGTTAACTCGACACAGAATTATACAGTGCCAAGAGTTATTGGAAAACGCAAACGCGCTTGCGCGCAAAATTCAAACTTAATATTAATTAAAGCATTCGTTTAAACTGTAGATTCGGCTATTAAAAAAAAAAAAAAAAATTGTAATTTTACTTTTTTTAAACTCTAGCTCTAGTTAAGGTGGAAGCGTCAGGGTAGCGGTAGGGGGCTTTTTATGTTAAAATTATAATTAAATTACCGCTACTAGCCTCTTATGCCCCTCCCAGAACAAAATCCTGAGTCCGCTTCTGGTAGATCCGTTTTAGCGACTTTTGATATTGAGTCTAGCGACTCGAATATATAAGAGTTGGCAACACTCCTTCCTGCCTGTTCCTGTGCCACACTCACAAATGACAAGTATTGTGACACCTTACTTGTCAGAGATCAACAAACATTTCTTTTCTTCGGGGTTAAACTAAAAGTGAAGGAATATTGAATCATAAGTTGTTGCAATACGTGTTATTTTTGAACAAAATATGATACAGAGTACATTCAACTTGCTTGAATGATTTTTGACAACGTCACTCAGTGAGCTGCTTACTGATAAGCGTAAATTCAGCAATCCACAATCTTTCGTATCTTGGACTTTCTATCTATAATTGTTATCAATTTAGAAACCGCACGTACGCTAAAGGACATAATAAGAGTAATAATGTCATCGGTGAGTGAACCCTATTATCTAGTAACATCTTTTGCCGATAAATATTGTGTTCATACTAAAGTCCTGGATTTGTATTCACAGACACACGTATTCAACGTTGAAATGACTTGCGACGGGTGCTCGGGTGCTGTAGAAAGAGTACTCAACAGGTTAAAGGGTAACGGTGTGGAAAATGTTGAGATAAGCTTGCCAGAGCAGAAGGTTTCAGTCACAGCCACACTCAGTGCAGAACAGTTACTGGACGTGATTAAGAAAACTGGCAAGAAAACAACATATGCTCACTCACAGTAATAGCCTAAGTAATAAGTTACCTAATAGTAATATAATGGTTCAGGAGAGGCCAGCAAAATTTACAAATCAATCTTGTGTACGAACTATGGTATAATTTTATTATAGTCTTTCCAAATTATAAGGCTGACAATGCCCCTTGAGCCAAAATTTGACGTTATACCGATTTTGAAAAATATTCTATTGATATTATTGGTTGTATCATGTATTTTAATTTTAAATTAATTTTATTTTACAATGTCTATAGAATGTAACTATTAAACAGTATTTTAATAAATCATTTTTGCTATAAAAGTTTATTAATAATATGAGAGACTCCAAAGTAAATTAACATTTATTAATTAAAATTAAAATCGACCACATTTACTCGCATCTTTTTTCTTGCTTAAAACATCTTCTAGAGTGTTCAATCGCAAATCAACAAGATCTACGGCTTCATGGAGAGCATTAAGATGGTCCAGCATAGCATTAACAGTGGGTAATACATCAGGACAATTACAGTCTGTATCTCCATGCATATCACAAGTATATGTAGTATTAATTTTTTTAATTTTCTTCTGTGGTGTATCAAATTCATCATTAATTAATTTAAATCCACTGTTTATGGGGAAACTTCTCTTCCTACCCACCCACTCGATAGTGCCACTAGTGTAACAAACATCATTTTCCTTCAGTTTGATCATACCAAACAAATCATCACTTAGTCCACCTCCACAAATAGTCCCCGCGGATCTCACAGACTTGTCCAAAAAAGAGGGTAGGGTGTATGTAGTAGGGCTGGGTGGGATTCTAGGAATATGACTCACATGATCAGCATTGTGTACTGAACCGACATCAGCTGAACATTCAGATATAGCTGGTGTGATTTTTGGTGCACACCCACAACTATTTGGTACATTTATTCGCATTGGGCTAACAATTGTATATGAGCTTCGTAAACAAGGCTCCGTTTGACTGCACAATCTTGGTTCAATCATTGTACTGTTAGCATTTGGTTCTTCTGAACAACTCAGTCTTGGAGATTGGTTACCTTGGCTGACATCATCCAGGTGGACAAATGTAGTTACAGGAATCTTATGAGTGTGATAGCATTGATACCAAGCTTTTGAGCCCTATTTTATGGATGATGAAAACTGTATTAATACTTGGACTCATATTGCAAACTTAGTATGAAGAAGAACGTTTTAAGGCATAGTAATTATCGCAGTTTTCTTTGAATTCTATTTTTTGAAAGGCTACCATATACTTGGTTGAAACGGATTTCAATGAATAGTCCTGAATGGGGAAAGTAATGGGTTTTAGAATTTTATCATTAATTTAGAATATAATCTATTTCTTTATACCATATACAATAAAATAATTAATATATACAAATTAAGTACAATAATTAGCTAGTGACTATGTACTACTGTGTGTACTACAAGTAGAATCTTTTATGAGCAACCTGGTTCCTGTCTCTTGTGTCTTTTGATGAAGTTGTAAGTTTAGAAGATTGAGAGGTGCACTTAGGTATGGTTGATCCATTGTCTGCCATGTTTTCCTTTAAATCACCTGACAGTTCAGTGAAGTTCGTTTTCCATATGAACACCTATAAACAATGAGAAATATAATGCAGAAACATGTGTGCAAATATTAATTACATAATCTCCTTTGTAATGTTAATTAAATATTCTTTTACAGCAGAGTATAGTTAGTAAACAGAAGTTCTTATGTACTTAATGCCACACTAACAGCCTTCAAGTAATACAACATCTGTTGCAGACTTCATTATATTATTTATTCTAATACATAGTACATTATGTATACTTACCAGTTTATCATCCCCTGCAGAGGCAAAGCCTTCACCTCCAGTTGAAAAGTTGACAGCATTGATAGGACCACAATGTCCAGTCAGAGTAAATATTGGATGACCCTCTAAAAGATCCAGTATCTGAAAATAAATTAACATAACATCACACCTGTAATTACAGAAAGGTTAAGCAGAGGTGTACCCAGTAACACACCCATATTTCGCCTGTTCTGTTTAAGTCTATATTTATTTTATTTATGTCTATTGCCATCAATCAGGCACTAATGCAGACTCCGTGGCTGCTATTGAGAAATTCCAGATGGAAAAACCCAATAATACTTTTCCTGGCCTGTGAAGCAAACCTAGGACCTCATGTTCCATGGTTGTGCTAGAGACCTCTAGTCAAATGATGCAGAAATTAAATTAATTAAGTACTTATTAGGTCTAAGACACACTTGCTTCAAAACTGTTGATAGCTGAAATTCTGCTTACCTTCATTTTCCCATCTTGGCTTCCAGTTAGGATGTAACTACCACTAGGATGAAATGCTAGTGAAGTTATGGCTTCATTATGAATACTGAAATTGTACAAATTCAATTTGTTAGAAAAAGTTTCATAAGTTTAAATAATTCAAATATATTTTTGTATGAGGGCTCTTTAAAAATTACCTATAATATTGCACAAGATTGTGTGTCCTCACATCATATAACTTCACATTTCCATGTGAAGTACCAACAGCAATATAACACCCTGATGGGTGCCAAGCTAGGCACAACCCATGGCCTTTCTGATCCTTATAAGTATGGATACATTCTCCATTATCCAGGTTCCAGAGCTTGGTAGACTTATCGTCAGAGCAAGAGGCTATAACTGAACCATCACCGGACATACGGGCACATCTCACCCAGTTAGTGTGGCCAACGTATGAAGCTAAGAACTTATGTTTATCAGTTGACCAGAGCTTCACTATTTTGTCATCAGAGGCTGTGATTATCTGTAAAATATGATTTTTAGTATTGAGTGTGAACAAGGACAAAGCTTAATGATTAAGTAAGGATCAGCAGGTGGTATTCTGTGGTTTCTCCCTAGGTACCTTAGTTCCATCTGGGCTAAACTGCACTGACCGCACAGTCTGTGAATGAGCCTTGAACATGCCAGTACTACCCGTCACTGTGGGCACCCACAGCCTAACGGTTTTATCGCGCGACGCGGAGGCCATATACTTGCCCGAAGGTGAGAACGTTACGTCCATAACGGCTTCGTCGTGGCCTTGAAACCTATAGCTTCTCATAGTACCGCGTAGATCCCATAGCTAAGGACATAAATAGATAAAACATGAGTAAATGCAAAAATAACGCCATCGTATATTCCAAAGGTAAAACTTAATTATTAATTTTTTAACACAAACATACCAAAACGCTGTTATCCAGTGAGCTACTAGCAATTTGTTGTTCATTGGGACTGAAATATAACGCAGTAATTCCATTCCGATGGCCCTTTAGTTGTTTTTCCAAAGATGGTTCCAGGTAAGTAAATTTGTTTTCCATGGTGGAAAATAATCAAACAACTTTCTTTATTAATGAAATAGCGCAAAACAATAGTTTCCAACATAAACAGAATTCAAATCAAACTGCTGTCAAGTAAGTTCCCTGTGACGTAAGAAAAGTCAAAGACCTCGTTTTGGTCTTCGCCAATCTTCGCCCAAAAAAGAAAGACATTCTCATTATTACTAAAATAAAAACACAAAATATCTCAAAGATGACAAATCAAACTATGCTAATAGCCAAGATTTTCAAGATTTGCGAACTAGGTTGAAGTTTTTGATTTATTTCAGAATAAATTATGAATGAATCAGCTGTAGAACAAAAGAATTTGGAAACTTGCAACAAAACAGCCTATGTCATCTCGTTTCTAATACTCTACTTGTCTATTTACTTTACTTTAGTCTATGGCCGTTATTCGATTCCTTTTCAGTGGACACGAGGTGTTTCCAATGTTTTGAATTTGATATATGAAGTTTAAATAAATTCCTTAATTAGAATTGGGTACAATAATTGCTAATATAATTCCAAACCATAAAATATATTTAGAAATGCAACTACCATACTGACTTATTAGTTTTTAACAATTTAATTTAATGGCATATCCTGCCGGTTGCTTTCGTGTATTGTTTTACGGAACAGAATTAAATTATTTAAAATTTTAAATAATTGTCAGGGTTACAATTTTAATTTTCATTAAATTTCAGACTCGTGATTGGGAATATGAAGTGAAAAATATTCTATGGGGATTATTTTTTTGACTGCTGTTGGTAAGTTTGATTGAAGTTTTTCCATGTTGCATCAGTTTACGAATTTTTATTCAAAATTAAATCAGCTTGTTGCATGACAAAAGTAAATTTGTTACATTAAATTGACATTTCCAAAATTATGCATGAATTCAATCTGTTACATGTGTGAATAAAAATCATATAATTTTCATTGTCATTTCTGAATAAACAAAGGCATATGTGTCAGAGTCAAGAGGTAAGAAAAACATATCAAGCTGCCACCAATTAAGTATACTCTCTTGTACTTGAAATTGAAGTTTCAAGCAATAATCATTCCTTTGACTATCTTTATATTGGTTAAGAAAATTTGTTAAAATATTATTTTCTTTGGTTTCAGGTGTAGTACTGAGTGGCAATGAATGTTGTGGGTGTAGGTAGCGAGGCCACCGGGGAGGTGGCTCTCCTAGTTGACGAACTCAGTCGGGCTGTGGAGCTCACTTTAATCCCCACCGTTTCTCACGAAGAACGTAGCCAGGCCTATAATGCATGTGAAAGGTACTTAATGTTTAGTAATCATTAAAAAATAAGTCATCTTAATAAAATAGGTTATAATTATAATTCTGAGCAAGGTCTACTGTGTAACCTTGAATTAGGTTTAAAAAAAAATCAAAACTTTCGTAGTGATCTTGATAAAAGCAACATATTATTATCTTTTTAAATGAGCATTTTTTTTTGCTTGTAGCTTCAAAGAGAATTCACCATGGTGTGCCCAGGCTGGCCTCTTACTGGCCAGTGGCAATCAATACTCTCCAGGAGTGAAACACTTCGGACTCCAACTCATGGAACACACTGTAAAGTATAGATGGACTCAGATTACTCAAGCAGAGAAGATATTTATTAAGGTAAAACATTGAGATTTCTTTATTATAAAAAGCTTAATATTGAACCCGCAAACAAGGACAATGTGATCACAGAGACACAAAAAGTTGCTTTTATCTAAAGGGTGACAGGGAAACTCCAAATTCTTTTTTGCATTCATGTGTACATTTAGTTGTAACATATATGTAAGTAAGTTCCACCATGAAATCCGGTTAGGGCACGGCAACATATAGATTGGACAAAACAAGCATCCAGTGAGTAGTAGCATACTGGATTGCAAGTTTGTTAAAAAAATATTTAATTATTATCCTTACTTATATTATAAAAGCAAAAGTAAGTTTGTTTGTTACCTTTTCACGGCTAAACCACTGAACCAATCATCCTGAAATTTTGAACCTATTATTTGAAATGGGTTATACTATATAGGTCATTAGCAACAAATTAAGTCCAGTCTACTTGGGTTCCCTGTCACCCTGTATACAAATAAATAAAATTGTAATTTCAAAATAATATTTTTTTTACTGAATGCATATGAAAGTATATACGGTACTCAACTGTTTGTTCCAGTTAATCTCCAAAACTCCTAGAACAGTTTGTACTGGACTTTTACTGGCAGATAGCTGATGTTATTAGGAGTAACTTAGTGTACTATTATTTAAAAAAAAAGGATTTCGGCTCCATGCAAAAAAAAAATGAAATCGCGAAGTCAAGTATTTTTACAACAGCTTGTTTATTATAAGTATAGATAAGTCTTCAAATAACATTTTCCTCAAATTCATAATATTATTGCTCAATGTTTGTCAACAATGAATAATGGCACAGTGATAGTCTTATTGAAGAACTGGTACTGCAAAACTGTTTTCTGAAGTACTAGTAATAGTGTTACTATATTAGCACTCATGGATAAATTGTTCAATTGGTGAAATTAGGTTAGACCACATTCCTGGTGATAAGACACCTTGCTCAAAATAATATTTATTATAAATTGATGTAATTTAGTTATGAATAAAAGTCCCTAACTACATTGCATAACTTTTTATTCAATTGCCAATGCACTAAACAAATATATTCGTAATCTAAATTGCAAAATAGGTTGAAGAATTATATTTAAAAATATCAATAAAACAAACTTAGCAATTTTTATATTTAATTTATTATGTGAATAGTCACTTTTATACCTTCACTACTCAACAGAGTAATAATAGGATGTAATAAGCTCCAGCCAAGAAGTTATGGCACGAAAGCTTCCTTTTAAAACCCTTGATGGCCAATAACACCACATAAAGGAGATATTTACTAAATCAAATGTTTCCTACAGGAAAATGCTATGAAACTCCTTTACCTAGGTGGTTGGGAGACCAGCCACTTGAATGACGCGTTGGCTCGCGTCATCGTTGAGATGATAAAGCGAGAGTGGCCTCAACAGTGGCCCACCTTGCTGGCTGAGCTGAGTGACGCATGTTCTAGAGGACACAGGCATACACAGATAGTGCTGCATGTGTTCTTGAGGCTGGCTGAAGATGTAGCTATATTACAAGTGAGTAACATTTTATTTTTTCTCAGATGAATAAACTTTTCACTAATGGGCGGTGTAGATTTTATTATTGGTTGAGTAAGCTAAGCAATCAAACAAGTTATTATTGCTTATTGGGTTTGGTACTGATGATGACAACAGTCATATTCTCTGCTCTTATCAGCAGTGAAAAATTACAAGCTTGACTCAGTTTAACATCACTTGTAT
Organism: Lycophotia porphyrea; assembly: GCA_950005105.1. Taxonomy (NCBI): domain Eukaryota; kingdom Metazoa; phylum Arthropoda; class Insecta; order Lepidoptera; family Noctuidae; genus Lycophotia; species Lycophotia porphyrea. Next base: position 4,897,076 of record OX465392.1, read on the forward strand.
ACATAGGCACCTCAAGTCCTGCTTTTCTGACGGTTCTTACATCCAGAGGGAGAGTGACTCTATCCAGTTTATATTTTAAACAATGTCTCTACTGATTTGATGATGGTGTTCTCATCTAGTACAGATTCTAGTTGCATATAATTATGCAACTAATAAATGAGGATAATTTAAGCATTTGACCTTGTGTAAGGAGGTAGTGAATAGGTCAATGACTTTTCATCAGTTCAAAGTCCTATTTGCAGAGAAAGAACACGTCTAACAGGTCAGCTTTGAGACTGATAAATCCCTCCCTTGCAAAATGATTAAAATATTTTACATTTATTTTTAGAATAACTATTCAATTATCTTTACAGTAAATGATTTGTGAGGAAGTCTAAGTTTTCGAAGTTAGATAACAGCAGCTGTTATCATTTTACATTACTATTAATGAGCGTCACGCATTGTAAATGTGGTCACGATCAACCTTCGCGGGCCCGTGAACATTTTTCATTATTTTACTTTCAATACCAAAGCCATGTAATGTTTGTGTACGAATTGCATCGATGATGTCACACTGTGTCGTGTTTCGACTAAAATAGATTTGTATGCAAGATTGAGAAAATACTAAAGCTTTATTTATGTGAGGTAGCATCCTGTTTTCATTGCGTTTGCAAATATACAAAGAGCGTAACCTCATAGTATAATTAGACACACATGGAAAACACAACCAGCTTGCATGAAGGATGTGGCAACCAGAACGAGTTATTTTCCAAGTTTTGGGGCAGTAAGGGTTAGAAAAAAAAACCCGAACCTCCCCCCCCCCTCCGGGAGTACTGACAGAAGTGAAAACTTTTTTTTTTTTCTTTCAAGAGTGGATTATTTTTAGAAAATATTTTTAGATAAGTCTTTTACTTATACATTTGACTATACACTGTATTTTTTTGGGCTTGTAATATTAGCAATACGGTTAACTCTGCAACGAAAAAGAGGTCGTTTGACGGTGTCGCGAGTTCAATTGTTTTTCTCTTTCTCAAAAAATGCCCAACGCGCCTAAAGAAGTTTTCACTTCAAAAAACTGGTGAAAGTCTTGGCATTTTAGACTTGGCCTTCACTGAGTGACTGACTTTACTTCAAATTCCAAAGGTCGATTTAAAGAGACTTCACCATCATCAGCATTGTTATATCAGCAGAAAGATGTCCGGTAGGTTCTAACGGTTCTAAGACCAAAAACCTCAACCATTTCAAATTGCCTGTGATTACTAACGTGTAATGTTTTATTGGCTTATCGTTCCGCGCAATAGAATCCAGTCGTGTATGGATTTATAATACTTTAAATTTTACACAGAGCATTTATTACCAATTATTGGAATGCAATAAATTCTTTTATTATGTAGGTACAGTCGCGGCCTTATCCGCCTGATCAGATTTTTTTTTTTCGTTTGAATCATTCGGAGGTGCCCCGCCCGTTTAGAGGGCGCTTCATTTGAGAGTGCAAGCAAAAATGAGCTTAGTGGTGATCAGGCGGGAATGTCCGCCATTGTATAATAACTATGCATAACTTGGCGGCCAGATTCGTCACAAATGAATATTACGAAAACCTTTTTATAGAGCAGTGATTTTTCCAAATAAAATCTAAATGGATTTATTCAAATAGACAACTGCAGTCCGCCCTAAGCGCCCGCACTTCATAATACTTTCCTACTTCGTAATGTTTTAGCTAGGGACACAAAGTGGCGACATTAACTCCCCAGCAATGAAACTGAATCATCATCAGCCTATAATGTTCCCCCTGCTGGGACACAGGCCTCCTCTCTAAGAGAGGGAATGGGCTAATGGCTACAATTCACAAATACATGACATGGAAATCCTGATTTTCACCAATCAATCCAATTATGTAATTAACATTTAAATAAAAGTTCAATACCCAAAGGGATACTTAAAAATATAATGATAACTTTTCTCCAGACTTTAGAAAACAATCAACGACGGAAGGACATAAACCAAGGCCTAACTAGCAACATGTCGGAGATATTCGCGTTCTTCATGCGTCTCATAGAGATGCACGTTCAGGAGTTTAGAGAGAAGACTGCCGCAGGGGACTATGCTGCCGCCGCTAGCCACGGACAGGTGGTTCAGGTAAATAATCATCATCATCAGCCTATAATGTTCCCACTGCTGGGACACAGGCCTCCTCTCTATGAGAGGGATTGGGCTATAATCTACCACGCGGGCCCAGTGCGGATTGGTAGATGTCTTCGAATTTTCGGTTCTAGAACATGGTTCTGGAACATTCGGGTGTCCTCACGATGCTTTCCTTCACCGTTTTTGAGAGCAATGGTGATGAAATAAATTACACAAAGTAATGCGCCTGCCTGGGTTTGAACCCATGACTTACTGTTCTTATGTCGAGGTCGCTACCACTGGGCCACCGCTGCTCTCAGGTAAATAATAACCTCATTAAATGGTCTCATTTAATAATGGCCTGGTTGGTCTAGTGGTCGCAATCGCGACTACTGAGCATGAGGTCCGGAGGATTCGATTCCTGGGTCGGGAAAATCGTTATTGGGTTTTTCCATCGTTGGAGTTACTCAGTTGCAGCCACGGAGTCTGGATGTGTACCCGGTTGATGGCAATAGGCTCGCCCCCCCTATAACATGGGAATTAAACATAACTGGCGGAATGTGGGTTTTCTATTAGGTACACCTCTGCCTAACCCTTAAACCCGGGGATTACAGGCGTGATGTTATGTTATTAAATGAAAGAAAGAAAGCCTTCAATTAACACATACCATAAGAAAGGGAGAACTCCAATTAAAAGTGAATAGTCAAGTTTCCTGTGCAACATTTTGGTATCAAATTGCTTGATCGGCTTCTAAAGCCTAAACAAACGTGATAAGTGAAAACTAGGCTAAAGCTATAATGATCATTTCTGTCAATTAAAATAATTATAAATGTGAGAAAATTAAGCAACAAATTTGAAAATACCGAGTACTTTTACGATTTGTTCAAGATTCAAAATGACACTGTTCTTGCGTAGACAAAACAAGCTTTCATTGATGTATCCTAAGTCTAATTAGAACTGTATGTAGTAGCTGAAATGGATATCGTGTAATGAATACATACCATTACATTCCAGGTTGTGTTACTGACTCTGACGGGTTACGTGGAATGGGTGTCCATTAACCACGTAGTGATGAACAACGGGCGCTTGCTACAAATCCTTTGCATTTTATTGCAAGATGATGTCTTCCAGCTTCCCGCCGCTGAGTGTTTATTACAAATAGTTAATAGGAAGGGATCTGTAAGTAGCATTTTATTTACGCGACCTTTAATACGGTAAACGGAGCTTTTGAAAGAGATATATTATACACCGTGACTTTTTAGTCGTCTGACAACGGCAGCCCACTTCACATGTATCCAATGACTACTATACATTCATAACAAAAAAAAAATGGTATTTAAGAGATTTCATTATTATGATGCATAACGTAGTTGAAACATTCTGTTGCGAGCGAAGATCTATCTACTCGACTCGTGCGATGGTTAGGTATGTTCTACTGTTTGATACTTAAACATTATTAACAGGGTGTTTCATAATTCTAATATATTATTTATTTTTCTTTGTGCCTATTATCTTAATTAATGGTAAAAAAAAACACGCCTAGAGGTATTTTATGTCCACCTTTGTCAGACGACAAAAAAAAACACGGTGTATGAGTGACAGAGACGACGGTCTGACTGTCTGTTTTCATCCCCAAGCCTTATGTAATAACGTTGAAAATTGGTTGACCGTCAGTGAACCCGGTAATACCTAGACAGGGTGTAACAGAATAAGCGCAATACTTCTTAGGTGGTGATTCATACCATCATTCTAGACAAAGAAATGGGGTCTAAAAAATTATTTGGCCTCATGATACTAATTGCGTCAGCCGATGCGTTGTTTTGTATGGTTATATTGCCCTTTATTCATTTTTCTAACTTACTTATTACATTTTTAAATATTAAAAAAAAAGTGTATAAAAACATTTAAAAATATTTAAAAAAATATTATTATGTTACACTCTGTACACAACTGGATGTTTGTGATGAAGTTTAATGTTTATGAGATTCTCTTTGATTTATTAACTTTTGTCTAATCACCATGAAGGTTTAAAGGTTTTGTCAAGTGATATCTAAAACTCATTGTGCTGTATGACAACGTACTGCACAAAATAAGTACTTGTGATGATGTGTTCGTATTTTAAATAGTTTGTTTTTTTTTTTCAGACAAAAGAAAAGAAACCCCTTGTAATATTGTTTAGTAAAGATGCGATTTCGTGCATGCATCGTGCTGCAGTCGCTAGCATCAACACTGTTGATGAAGCTCATTATTTGTTCCTAAAGAAATTCTCACAGGTAAGACAACTGTTTTATTTTACAATACACATTAGGATGCAAAATGCTATAGTTAAACTAAAATAATGCTGTGTTCATAAATTAAACAGTTATACAGGTTTTTTGAATATTGTCCATCTTTTTCAATTTGGGCATAGCACCAATTTAGTTTAAATATTTCATCCCTCCTATTTGACATTGTAATATCATTATTGTTAGCTTTTAAGCGTTTTGGTAAAAAACTGTAAGATAAGGGAAACGTTGAGATGAGTTTCCTCCGTGCCTCGGAAAGCACGTTAAGCCGTTGCCTGTTGGTCCCGGCTGTCATTACTTTGACAGTCGTTACAGGTAGTCAGTGGCCCAAAAAGTCTGACAACCAGTCTTACCAAGGGGTATAGTATTGTAAGGAAGGAACATGGATGGGTTTTAGTCAGTACAAGTCTGACACTCCCTTCCGCTCTGCCCAGAGCAGGAGAAGTCATTTGATGATTTCCCATCCGAATAAAAAAAAATAAGAAGGGTATAGTATTACCCAGTACTAACTAGGTTGTGGAGGTCTGATAGGCAGTTGCTCCATGTAAAATACTGGTATTTACCTGTATCCGGTAAAACTGGAAGCAGACCCCAACATAGTTGGGAAAAGGCTAGGCAAATGATGATGATAGTAAAAAACTGTAAGCTTAGAATGTATTTCAGAATAAATAAATAGAAGCAAATATTAGTGTAAGTATATACTCTGTAACTCGTTGAAAAATGGCAATATTTTGACAGAATTTGAAGGTGTCTCGGTTCTTTATCCACATATAACATAACATCACGCCTGTAATCTCTTTAGGGTTAGGCAGAGGTATACCTAATAGTTCACCCACATTTCGCCAGTTATGTTTAAAGCCCATGTAATAGGGGGCGAGCCTATTGCCATCAACCGGGCACATTGCGACCACTCGACCAACGAGGCAGTCGGTTTCTTTTTACTATGCTAAAACTCCAGATTAGTTTTATAAGGTCTAACGACTATCTTTCAAATAGTAACGTTATTTATTGTTCATCCAGGTCTTAGCTGGTCTAGCTCAACAACTCACATCTCTCTGGAGCTACGCAGTAGACGCGGAGTCCTGGCTACCGATCCTTCTAGAGTCAATGCTGTTGCTGACGTCACATCCTTCTCTGACGCTTGCGCACACTGCCAATTCGGTGTGGTTAGCGTTCTTGAAGCATGAGCAGATATCGAAGCTGCCGTATGTGCTGGCTATAGTGCCGCGGTGGTTGCAGGCGTCTGCTCCTAAAGTACTCAAGGTATGTTCTTGAATTTATTATGAGCACATTCTGTTTAGTGCTGTTTTGTTTAGACTTTGAAACGAATGCTTAAAAAACCTCAAGACGAGAACTCAGATGCCCTAAGATCATGTATTTTATATTGGAATTAGTACTAATAAGACAAAATTGTGCGAGGAGTCCCTCCGCGCGGAAGAAGTGAAACTTCGTAATGTGGAAATGAAAACAGGTATACTACGCGCATGCGTTCGAGTGACACGCATTCACTCTCGCTCTGTCTCTTTCTATTCCCCCTCCCCAGGAGCGTTGAACTTTTAACGCAATAGTGCTTTCATACCGCCTCCATGGTAGCGTTAAACGTTTAACGCAACCTTGTTGGATGTCGCATTAGAAGTTTCACTTCAAAAACACGCGCCTTTGTTGGTCTTAATGTGGAATATATTACGTTTTACGGCGTAACAATAGAGCATAGCAGCCTATGACGTTCGCACGACTGGGACGCAAGCTTTCTCTCTGTTAAAGCTCCCCCGACCTCCTCTCGACTATGTCCCCACGCATTTGACTCCACTCGACTATGTCCCGACACTGTTGACTTTTTACAAAACATGCTGCATGAAAAACAAGCTCACCTAAAGGATGTAAAAAGACTCTAAACGATGCCGAAAGGTACTGGTTCTCCTCGTTATTGCGATATTTTTTTTGTTCTAGACCATACCTGGGAACCTTCTAGTTAGGGAGATATTGGGGATCAAAGTTCCAAATTTATCACAAGTTCTTTTTTAAATACATGTCTCTAATGTATTTTTTTTTTTTACTGTAGACACCTTCACGGACCCCGTACTATTCAATCCATCCATCAGCACAATGTTATGAATGCGTTACATTGAGTCCTACCGTAAAACGTGATTTTTTACCCTAAAAAAAAAAGTCGTTTCCCAGCAATAATGTTTGCGTAGTTACTTAGTTTGATGTACAGAATGCTTGGTTGACGGCTTCGTGAAGATTTCGTTTACACCCTGTATATAAATTGACTCGTTTTTCCACAGGTGTCATACCCTACATCTCGTGTGAGCAGTGCCAACGACGCCGTAACGTACGCTTGTATGGACTACGACAGTGAACAGGAATTCGCCATATTCTTCTCGCGATGTCGCACCGAGATATTAGAAAGTTTTAAGTAAGTTCACCTTCGTCTTTGTCATTGTGTATGTCGGTTTTTAATGAATAACCTTTTATTTTGCAATTACTTCGTATTTCAAAAACAAACTAAAAGAATACTTGCTTGGAACTCGTATTATATCCAAAAACCATTCTGGTCTTATGTGTCCAACACATATCGTAATGTATTACATAAAAAATAAACATAAATTACAAATGTTAAACACTTCAGAGGAATCTTTTCTAAATACATAGTCCCAATCAGGTAATATACGTCTTTATAAGACATGTAGTCACATAACATTTAAAATCAAATGAGTTACATAAATTCATAAACTTCCAGGTTTTGCATGACAGCGGCACCGCTAGTGACCTGGGGTTACGTGGAACAATGGACGCGCGCCGCTCTGGACAAAGTCGATACGTGTCCACAACAGGTGGACACGCATCACCCTATGTATATCGAATGGGAGGCTCTATCTCAAGTAAGTTCCAACTAGCTTTACAAACCCAGGAAACAAGGTATAGTTCGGTTCAAACTTTATGGCGGCTCGGAAGTTAGCTGCGAGTGACTGTCTGCGCAGGTATAACAGTTCAAACTTTATGGCCGCTCGGAACATCTAACGTAAAGCTGCGCAGAACACATATTTAGATATAAGCGGGGTACAGAGGACGCATCGTCTTGACTGTATATTACGCAGACCATCACTCGCAGCTAACTTCCGAGCCGCCATAAAGATTGAACCGAACTATATGAGGTGCCAGATGCTAGATTTACTCGGTAATAGAATACCTGCTTCGTTGGTCGAGTAGTCGCAAACGTGACTGCTGAGCATAAGGTTTCGATTCCTGGATCGGGCAAAATGTTATTCCATCAGAAATATTCCCAGCAGCAGCCACAGAATCAGATTTGCGCCGGGTTGATGGCAATAGGCTCGCCCCCTATTACTTGAGACTTAAACATAACTGGCGAAATATGGGTGTACTATAATTGGGTACACCTGCTTAACCATTCGGGGATTACAGGCGTGATATTATGTTATGTAATAGAATAAAGAATATAACAAGCGAATAGTATCAAAGTTGAAAGTATGTAATTTACTCATGAATTTGGTCCTGTATCCTTGGCTTCTGTCGAAAGCGTATCTTGGATACGCGGATGGGATATCAGTAATATTTATGACATAATTTTAGTGTCATGATTTCGGTATTTCGTAGCAGCAACTAGCTTGTTCAGCATTACCATAAACTCGTCACGTACGCACATCATAGATCCGCTTCTAACATTGGTGCTATTCCCCCTCAGGTACTAGACATGGTACTGTCCCGACTGCTGCAGGCAGACCCTCGCCCCAGCGTGGTAGAAGGTCTGCAGCTACTGCAGCGCTGCGTGGTGTGTTCTCCTGTGGCGCCGCTCATACACTCGCTGTTACTGTCCTTCATATCCGCGCTCTTTGTGTTCTTGAGCTGTGCCTACAGTCAGCTGGCTGGTGAGTTCATAATGCAAGATTTTAGATAGAAACTACAAGTAGTAGTAGACATAATATTCGGCGAATTATAAAAGGTGAGGAGGTGAGGTAGGGCGCCATTAGACTAGGTAATGCGAGGACCTTCGCGGGGTGGTACCAGCTGGATCGGCCAAGGGTCGAGTTAAATGTCATATGATTGGAGAGACCTATGTGTATCAAACTAATCACTATACTGAAGCTATTGTAATCCGATTTTTATGCAGTCTCGGTTGCCAGTCTTGATATGGGTTTTCATACGACATACCTTTATTCACATACGAATGTTTATTGAACGCGCCCATAAGCGCTTTCCTTCGTTTCATTTCCGAACGAGACGGCGGCAGGAGAGTGGGACGCCGCCATTAGTCGGCATTATACAGATACCGAAAATACACGTACATTTTTATGTCGCGATCGGGCGTCCATTAGAGCAATATAAATCTAATGATCGTGCCGTCTCTTTTTCTTGAATATACATTATTATTTCCACAAGTTGAGTAGTATCATTAAAGACTATCCTCAACATTTATAATGAAATAAATACGCCTGACATGCTTCAGTATACCCTCTATCTTCATTCTGCTAAAATATTGCCTTCATCATAAAAAGGTCCAGGCGTAGGAAATGCAGGCGCAGACTTACTCCCGCGCGTGTTGGATAAGATTTTCGCAGCGTTGGTGTATGAGGGTACTCCACCCGACGACCGCCGATCTCGATCTGTTAAGAATGTGCGACGACATGCCGCTGGACTGCTGGTCAAATTGGGTTCGAAGGTCAGTACATGGTTGAACGAATACTAGCTTCATAAATCCTTTTCTATCGATATAAAGAAATCTTGTAAGTGGCAAAAAATACTGAATCATCCATGCCATTAACGGTGTCTCAAAAGAGGTTATAGTAGTTGCTTTTCAGTTTTCGCGGAACTGTTGCATATGCTGCACTTAATGGCAGCAACATACAGGTTCAAACTTGTTAGCACAATTTTAACTTGAAAAGCAAAACCAAGATATAGGTCGAGGCACGTAAGTTGAACCAAAATGACGGTAGTTTTTCTGAAATTAAACGAAAGTTAAACGGAAAATCACATTTCATAAGTAATAATAATCTCAGATTTTCTTTCAAATTATTGTATTTCTCGAACAACAGTGGCGTGGGAAATGGCCTTTGGGTATTATTAACATAATAGTGGCCGAGTCATTTTCTTGAAATTAAATTATCACACATTTGAAAGAACTGAAAACTTGTTGCGCGATTGTACTCCAGAGCCGCAAGGAGTGCGCGCGGGTAGCGCGGGGCGGAGTGCACCTGCGTGACGGCTAGTGTCACCACGTTGCTATGGTTACGCGCGGCCCCTCGCGGCGCACCTCATACTCCATTTCGCTTGAGACCCGAAAATGTGTTACTGCGCATAGTTCAACTTACGTGCCGCGGACTATACCATTGTTGCTTAATTTACTTTCCCTATTTCTGAAAATCGAATCTTTTATTTATTGTCCAGTACCCACTACTTCTGCTGCCCGTATTCGGGCGGCTGCACTCGCTGTCCCTCGCGGCGCTGGCCCGGCCGGACCTGAGCGCCGTGGAGAGCGTCACTCTGCAGGAGGCACTGCTGCTCGTGTCCAACCACTTCTGTTGCTACGAGCGACAGAGCGCGCTGGTGGCACAGGTATCTTAGCTTTAGTACTCATTTTAGTCTGTTTATTTTCATAGCTAGTCATATTCAGTCACACGTATGTAACATACTATTTTACTAGCAACCCTAGCCTAGGAAACTTACTAAATAAACGTGGAGTAAAAGGATCATTTGTGAATCCAGATCAACCTGCCTTCTAATCCATTATGTCGGTAAAACGTGACAGAGTACCAAACATCTTTTTTTTAAATAATAGAATGTCCTGTCCTCAAAATAGGATTACTCCAATATTTTAGATACTTACTCTCTAGGCCTATTTGCAATTCTCCCTGTATGTTTGCGTTTATTTTTCTAATTAGTTGGCTCTTTCACCAGGTCCTAGGTGACTGTAGTGACCGCTGGGCCAGTCTAAGTCCACACTTATCCAGTGCAGAAGGGTTAGCTCGATTAGTCGGTCTGGATGCACCGCCTACTGAAGAAGAGGACGAATGTGGTCGAGCGCGACGCACACTTTTACACGCGCTAACTTTGTTGCTAGGTAAGAAATATTGCTTTTCTTTTGATTATTACAACTAGTACGAGTATACAGAGTGACTGCAGTTGCTGATTATTGCAATAGTGGTTGCCGATTGTTATATTGTGGAGTTGTGGGTAGTAGCAATATTATACAAGTAATTCTTCAGTGAATACGGCGTTTGACGGCTAATGATGAGTATATTGCAGGCGTAGTGAAGCGCACGTGCGTGCCGACGGACCCGGACAAGGCGGCGCGCGGCGGGTTCAGTGGCGGCGTCACCCCCGCCGGCAACCCCGTGTGGCGCAACCCGGCCGCCGAGCACGTCCTGCCGCTGTTCCCGGCCGCGCTCGCGCTCAACAGGTACCGAGCTAACGTGTACAGTAACAACCCCGTGTGGCGCAACCCGGCCGCCGAGCACGTCCTGCCGCTGTTCCCGGCCGCGCTCGCGCTCAACAGGTACCGAGCTAACGTGTACAGTAACAACCCCGTGTGGCGCAACCCGGCCGCCGAGCACGTCCTGCCGCTGTTCCCGGCCGCGCTCGCGCTCAACAGGTACCGAGCTAACGTGTACAGTAACAACCCCGTGTGGCGCAACCCGGCCGCCGAGCACGTCCTGCCGCTGTTCCCGGCCGCGCTCGCGCTCAACAGGTACCGAGCTAACGTGTACAGTAACAACCCCGTGTGGCGCAACCCGGCCGCCGAGCACGTCCTGCCGCTGTTCCCGGCCGCGCTCGCGCTCAACAGGTACCGAGCTAACGTGTACAGTAACAACCCCGTGTGGCGCAACCCGGCCGCCGAGCACGTCCTGCCGCTGTTCCCGGCCGCGCTCGCGCTCAACAGGTACCGAGCTAACGTGTACAGTAACAACCCCGTGTGGCGCAACCCGGCCGCCGAGCACGTCCTGCCGCTGTTCCCGGCCGCGCTCGCGCTCAACAGGTACCGAGCTAACGTGTACAGTAACAACCCCGTGTGGCGCAACCCGGCCGCCGAGCACGTCCTGCCGCTGTTCCCGGCCGCGCTCGCGCTCAACAGGTACCGAGCTAACGTGTACAGTAACAACCCCGTGTGGCGCAACCCGGCCGCCGAGCACGTCCTGCCGCTGTTCCCGGCCGCGCTCGCGCTCAACAGGTACCGAGCTAACGTGTACAGTAACAACCCCGTGTGGCGCAACCCGGCCGCCGAGCACGTCCTGCCGCTGTTCCCGGCCGCGCTCGCGCTCAACAGGTACCGAGCTAACGTGTACAGTAACAACCCCGTGTGGCGCAACCCGGCCGCCGAGCACGTCCTGCCGCTGTTCCCGGCCGCGCTCGCGCTCAACAGGTACCGAGCTAACGTGTACAGTAACAACCCCGTGTGGCGCAACCCGGCCGCCGAGCACGTCCTGCCGCTGTTCCCGGCCGCGCTCGCGCTCAACAGGTACCGAGCTAACGTGTACAGTAACAACCCCGTGTGGCGCAACCCGGCCGCCGAGCACGTCCTGCCGCTGTTCCCGGCCGCGCTCGCGCTCAACAGGTACCGAGCTAACGTGTACAGTAACAACCCCGTGTGGCGCAACCCGGCCGCCGAGCACGTCCTGCCGCTGTTCCCGGCCGCGCTCGCGCTCAACAGGTACCGAGCTAACGTGTACAGTAACAACCCCGTGTGGCGCAACCCGGCCGCCGAGCACGTCCTGCCGCTGTTCCCGGCCGCGCTCGCGCTCAACAGGTACCGAGCTAACGTGTACAGTAACAACCCCGTGTGGCGCAACCCGGCCGCCGAGCACGTCCTGCCGCTGTTCCCGGCCGCGCTCGCGCTCAACAGGTACCGAGCTAACGTGTACAGTAACAACCCCGTGTGGCGCAACCCGGCCGCCGAGCACGTCCTGCCGCTGTTCCCGGCCGCGCTCGCGCTCAACAGGTACCGAGCTAACGTGTACAGTAACAACCCCGTGTGGCGCAACCCGGCCGCCGAGCACGTCCTGCCGCTGTTCCCGGCCGCGCTCGCGCTCAACAGGTACCGAGCTAACGTGTACAGTAACAACCCCGTGTGGCGCAACCCGGCCGCCGAGCACGTCCTGCCGCTGTTCCCGGCCGCGCTCGCGCTCAACAGGTACCGAGCTAACGTGTACAGTAACAACCCCGTGTGGCGCAACCCGGCCGCCGAGCACGTCCTGCCGCTGTTCCCGGCCGCGCTCGCGCTCAACAGGTACCGAGCTAACGTGTACAGTAACAACCCCGTGTGGCGCAACCCGGCCGCCGAGCACGTCCTGCCGCTGTTCCCGGCCGCGCTCGCGCTCAACAGGTACCGAGCTAACGTGTACAGTAACAACCCCGTGTGGCGCAACCCGGCCGCCGAGCACGTCCTGCCGCTGTTCCCGGCCGCGCTCGCGCTCAACAGGTACCGAGCTAACGTGTACAGTAACAACCCCGTGTGGCGCAACCCGGCCGCCGAGCACGTCCTGCCGCTGTTCCCGGCCGCGCTCGCGCTCAACAGGTACCGAGCTAACGTGTACAGTAACAACCCCGTGTGGCGCAACCCGGCCGCCGAGCACGTCCTGCCGCTGTTCCCGGCCGCGCTCGCGCTCAACAGGTACCGAGCTAACGTGTACAGTAACAACCCCGTGTGGCGCAACCCGGCCGCCGAGCACGTCCTGCCGCTGTTCCCGGCCGCGCTCGCGCTCAACAGGTACCGAGCTAACGTGTACAGTAACAACCCCGTGTGGCGCAACCCGGCCGCCGAGCACGTCCTGCCGCTGTTCCCGGCCGCGCTCGCGCTCAACAGGTACCGAGCTAACGTGTACAGTAACAACCCCGTGTGGCGCAACCCGGCCGCCGAGCACGTCCTGCCGCTGTTCCCGGCCGCGCTCGCGCTCAACAGGTACCGAGCTAACGTGTACAGTAACAACCCCGTGTGGCGCAACCCGGCCGCCGAGCACGTCCTGCCGCTGTTCCCGGCCGCGCTCGCGCTCAACAGGTACCGAGCTAACGTGTACAGTAACAACCCCGTGTGGCGCAACCCGGCCGCCGAGCACGTCCTGCCGCTGTTCCCGGCCGCGCTCGCGCTCAACAGGTACCGAGCTAACGTGTACAGTAACAACCCCGTGTGGCGCAACCCGGCCGCCGAGCACGTCCTGCCGCTGTTCCCGGCCGCGCTCGCGCTCAACAGGTACCGAGCTAACGTGTACAGTAACAACCCCGTGTGGCGCAACCCGGCCGCCGAGCACGTCCTGCCGCTGTTCCCGGCCGCGCTCGCGCTCAACAGGTACCGAGCTAACGTGTACAGTAACAACCCCGTGTGGCGCAACCCGGCCGCCGAGCACGTCCTGCCGCTGTTCCCGGCCGCGCTCGCGCTCAACAGGTACCGAGCTAACGTGTACAGTAACAACCCCGTGTGGCGCAACCCGGCCGCCGAGCACGTCCTGCCGCTGTTCCCGGCCGCGCTCGCGCTCAACAGGTACCGAGCTAACGTGTACAGTAACAACCCCGTGTGGCGCAACCCGGCCGCCGAGCACGTCCTGCCGCTGTTCCCGGCCGCGCTCGCGCTCAACAGGTACCGAGCTAACGTGTACAGTAACAACCCCGTGTGGCGCAACCCGGCCGCCGAGCACGTCCTGCCGCTGTTCCCGGCCGCGCTCGCGCTCAACAGGTACCGAGCTAACGTGTACAGTAACAACCCCGTGTGGCGCAACCCGGCCGCCGAGCACGTCCTGCCGCTGTTCCCGGCCGCGCTCGCGCTCAACAGGTACCGAGCTAACGTGTACAGTAACAACCCCGTGTGGCGCAACCCGGCCGCCGAGCACGTCCTGCCGCTGTTCCCGGCCGCGCTCGCGCTCAACAGGTACCGAGCTAACGTGTACAGTAACAACCCCGTGTGGCGCAACCCGGCCGCCGAGCACGTCCTGCCGCTGTTCCCGGCCGCGCTCGCGCTCAACAGGTACCGAGCTAACGTGTACAGTAACAACCCCGTGTGGCGCAACCCGGCCGCCGAGCACGTCCTGCCGCTGTTCCCGGCCGCGCTCGCGCTCAACAGGTACCGAGCTAACGTGTACAGTAACAACCCCGTGTGGCGCAACCCGGCCGCCGAGCACGTCCTGCCGCTGTTCCCGGCCGCGCTCGCGCTCAACAGGTACCGAGCTAACGTGTACAGTAACAACCCCGTGTGGCGCAACCCGGCCGCCGAGCACGTCCTGCCGCTGTTCCCGGCCGCGCTCGCGCTCAACAGGTACCGAGCTAACGTGTACAGTAACAACCCCGTGTGGCGCAACCCGGCCGCCGAGCACGTCCTGCCGCTGTTCCCGGCCGCGCTCGCGCTCAACAGGTACCGAGCTAACGTGTACAGTAACAACCCCGTGTGGCGCAACCCGGCCGCCGAGCACGTCCTGCCGCTGTTCCCGGCCGCGCTCGCGCTCAACAGGTACCGAGCTAACGTGTACAGTAACAACCCCGTGTGGCGCAACCCGGCCGCCGAGCACGTCCTGCCGCTGTTCCCGGCCGCGCTCGCGCTCAACAGGTACCGAGCTAACGTGTACAGTAACAACCCCGTGTGGCGCAACCCGGCCGCCGAGCACGTCCTGCCGCTGTTCCCGGCCGCGCTCGCGCTCAACAGGTACCGAGCTAACGTGTACAGTAACAACCCCGTGTGGCGCAACCCGGCCGCCGAGCACGTCCTGCCGCTGTTCCCGGCCGCGCTCGCGCTCAACAGGTACCGAGCTAACGTGTACAGTAACAACCCCGTGTGGCGCAACCCGGCCGCCGAGCACGTCCTGCCGCTGTTCCCGGCCGCGCTCGCGCTCAACAGGTACCGAGCTAACGTGTACAGTAACAACCCCGTGTGGCGCAACCCGGCCGCCGAGCACGTCCTGCCGCTGTTCCCGGCCGCGCTCGCGCTCAACAGGTACCGAGCTAACGTGTACAGTAACAACCCCGTGTGGCGCAACCCGGCCGCCGAGCACGTCCTGCCGCTGTTCCCGGCCGCGCTCGCGCTCAACAGGTACCGAGCTAACGTGTACAGTAACAACCCCGTGTGGCGCAACCCGGCCGCCGAGCACGTCCTGCCGCTGTTCCCGGCCGCGCTCGCGCTCAACAGGTACCGAGCTAACGTGTACAGTAACAACCCCGTGTGGCGCAACCCGGCCGCCGAGCACGTCCTGCCGCTGTTCCCGGCCGCGCTCGCGCTCAACAGGTACCGAGCTAACGTGTACAGTAACAACCCCGTGTGGCGCAACCCGGCCGCCGAGCACGTCCTGCCGCTGTTCCCGGCCGCGCTCGCGCTCAACAGGTACCGAGCTAACGTGTACAGTAACAACCCCGTGTGGCGCAACCCGGCCGCCGAGCACGTCCTGCCGCTGTTCCCGGCCGCGCTCGCGCTCAACAGGTACCGAGCTAACGTGTACAGTAACAACCCCGTGTGGCGCAACCCGGCCGCCGAGCACGTCCTGCCGCTGTTCCCGGCCGCGCTCGCGCTCAACAGGTACCGAGCTAACGTGTACAGTAACAACCCCGTGTGGCGCAACCCGGCCGCCGAGCACGTCCTGCCGCTGTTCCCGGCCGCGCTCGCGCTCAACAGGTACCGAGCTAACGTGTACAGTAACAACCCCGTGTGGCGCAACCCGGCCGCCGAGCACGTCCTGCCGCTGTTCCCGGCCGCGCTCGCGCTCAACAGGTACCGAGCTAACGTGTACAGTAACAACCCCGTGTGGCGCAACCCGGCCGCCGAGCACGTCCTGCCGCTGTTCCCGGCCGCGCTCGCGCTCAACAGGTACCGAGCTAACGTGTACAGTAACAACCCCGTGTGGCGCAACCCGGCCGCCGAGCACGTCCTGCCGCTGTTCCCGGCCGCGCTCGCGCTCAACAGGTACCGAGCTAACGTGTACAGTAACAACCCCGTGTGGCGCAACCCGGCCGCCGAGCACGTCCTGCCGCTGTTCCCGGCCGCGCTCGCGCTCAACAGGTACCGAGCTAACGTGTACAGTAACAACCCCGTGTGGCGCAACCCGGCCGCCGAGCACGTCCTGCCGCTGTTCCCGGCCGCGCTCGCGCTCAACAGGTACCGAGCTAACGTGTACAGTAACAACCCCGTGTGGCGCAACCCGGCCGCCGAGCACGTCCTGCCGCTGTTCCCGGCCGCGCTCGCGCTCAACAGGTACCGAGCTAACGTGTACAGTAACAACCCCGTGTGAAAACCACTACTTGACGCCATTTTTCCTGATTTGATCAACAGCGACGCGCGTTGCAAGAACTAGAACTAAATATTTCAATTTGCCGGGGCACTATGTAAGCGGCGTTTGAATTGTCGATGAAATGTTGTGGCATACTATAAAGTGACACAGCAATATACATTTTGCCTTCGGCATAATACATACCTGCGAGCGTTTTTAAATTGTCGAAGCCGTATGTAAACGGCGGAATCATACAAATTGCCTACCACATATCTTTACAGTAGGGTAGTGGATAGGGCTTTCAAATACCGGATATTTTCAATACCGGTATCAATACCGGTATTGGAAGTCAATACCGTGATCACGGTATTAATACCGGTATTGAACGCAAGTTCAATTAGGACATTAATAAAAACAGTAAATACGTGTTTTTTTTTTCTTATCACTACATAATATTATAACCAAAGTCCTCCGCCGTGTCTGTCTGTCTCTCTATTCGCGATAAACCCAAAAACTACTGCACCGATTTTCATGCTTTTTCACTAAAGGATAGAGTGGTTCTCGCGGAAGGTTTTAGTATATATTTTTTTAAGTTTTTGTTTACATTGGCTAAAATATAATGATATTTGTTGGAGGTGTTGGATAAAAATAAGCCGTCTGGGAGCTTTCAACGAAAACGCTGCCTAAAAACCCTTTGAAATATAACAAAATGATGTATAGTGGAATTGTGTATCTTATAAAGGTCTACAGAAAAGTCCGCGATGGCATATGTCTATCTCTTAAGGATAACATACTATATCCATTTTTTTACTTTAAAAATGGGCAAAATAGGTTCCCATGGGTAGCGGGAACGGCGGGATCAAAATTTCATGATTACTTGTGGTCGCGATTACCGACATCCAAGCGGGCGAAGCCGCGCCATCAGCTAGTTTATTATAGACAAGCTAGCCCCCGACTTCGTATGCGTGGTATTTACAATATAGTATTTTTTTTTTTGTGATAAATGTAGCCTATGTTTTAAGTTAAGAATCTAGCAGTAGAGCGGTGAAAACTGCGTTCAAATCCATGTAATAGTTTTTACGTGATGCGCGTCCAAACATACAGACAAAAAAAACAGACAGCCTGACAAAAATTCTAAAAACTGTTGTTTTGGATTCTGGTGCACTAGTAAAGCCCCAGTATATATATTTTTTTCAATACCTATATTTAATGTATAGACATCGGCCTTTAACAAATTTTATTATTATTTTAGATACTTTTTTAACATAGCTCTCTTATTTAACAATTTGGTATTGATTAATTATTTATTTAGGACGAACGGACGGCGGTAGGACCGTAATCAAAACATAAACACAACGCGCTTTCCTTTTTGGCATTACACTTTCAAAATAAAAACAATACAAATAATAACAATGTTAAATTAGACAGCGAACTCTTCAGCCTGTTACATAAATAGCCTTCTGAAGAGAAAGCACGAAAAAAAAGTTTTGAAGACACATCTCTACCATAGATTTCTAATCGGTGCTCGTAGCTGAGGTAGCACTCTCCGTTTAGGCAATTTGGATATCTCCCTCCCTAATTGTTTCTGTATAGACGTGTCTTTATTTTCCCTGCTCGTATTCAATGAAGTAGAAGGTTCTCAGGTATTGACGCTTCAATACCGTGATCACGGTATTGAGGTGTCAATACCGGTATTGAAAAAGGCCGATATTAAATCCGTGATCACGGTACTACGGGATCCCGGAATACCGGTATTGAAAGCCCTAGTAGTGGACATACCAATGAATTGATATACATTTTACGAGCTGGCAAAACGCAATTCCCCGATAGATTTGGTATGGCAATAGCCTACTATTATGTAACTAATTTATTAACTCATGTCAAAGCAACTAAATTTGAAAACTAATCTGGTTGTGAAACCTAAAATAAAGTGATTAGAATTTTTGTTTAATGATGTCAACTACCCAACTAGCAATATTATAAATTAAAATAGCTGTGGAACAATTTTGATGTACAATAAAGTATATTCTACCTATGTATATATCTACAGGGCGCTACATCAGTTACACGCCCCGCAAGCACAGGGACTCAGGCACCCGGCACACGCGAGGGCACTAGCGCCTCCTGCGGCAGAACGGAGGAACTTATTAGGACAAAGAGACCATGAACCACCCATTTCGACACGTCCACAGGTAAATAATAAAAGTCGTAAAAGTCGTTCAAACAAGCTACATCAAATACATGATCTTTCAAAAACCCACTCATTTTCGACGAAGCCCAAGAGAAGGGTAATATTTTTAACCTGTATGTTACTTCAGATAAACAGTAAATAAATCGAGGATTATAGAAATTAGAATGCGACACGGTTCGTGCTTTCTTTATGAACTTTCAGTCACGATCTAATAAAGAGACCTCTAATTTGCCTACATTTTTGTAAGTTTTAACATTGATTGTCGCTGTGATGAAACTGCGACTTCAATTTAAACACTCCTTATGTAATAATGGCTTACAGATGTCATGAACCTCTTGAACGCCATTGACACATACTCGTGACAAGTAAGCGCGTGCCCTGTACGCCAACGACACAAATATGTGACAAAAAAAATGCTGGTGTACTATAACACGAAATAAACAATTAAATAGTTTTGGAATCCCTATTCTTTTTGTAGGTATTTTCGGTGAAATTGTGGGTTGGCGTGGGGGGCACGCGCGTGCATTTATGGTCTGGCGTTCAAAAGGTTAAACACCTCTCGAAAATACAAATAATTAACTTGGGCTTTTTTGAATACCCACAGGACCGCATGCAAAGTTTCCTCCACACCCTCCACGAGAACGTGTGCCACCTCGTAGGCGCGGCCGCCAGCACGCTGGGCCGCGAGCTGTACGCGGTGGCCGGGCTGGCCGGCTTCCTCGCGGACTCGCTGCTGTACGGGCTGGACTACCTGCCCGACCACTGGCTGCGACCGATAGTCAGGAATGCCTTGAAACCACTGTTACATCACTGCCCACCGGCGCACTACGCGGATGTTGCGTTACCTTTGTTGGAACATTTCGCGCCTTTCAGTAAGTTTTTTTTTCTTTCAGAATAAATATTTTTGGGGTTAAGGCCTCCGGCTATTTTATTTCTGCCACTGAGCAGCGTTGTGAGTAGTGTTTTAACACTTGTTTGCTTTTCCAGTGTTGACCCATCTCTCATTACGTTGGGACTACATCTCGTCTCTCTACGAATCCGGAAAGCTTGAGGAGGAAGGTGGCAGTGAGTCACAGGAAGTGCTCGAAGATATCCTCGTCAGAAATCTGACGAGGGAACACCTTGAGCTCCTGAAGGTTAGTAGACAAAGCAGATATCTCGAATGTAGCTTCAACTTTTGAATGGTACGACTACAGTTTGTCATAGCGCACAAAGATGCTGTGTTTGTGGTGAGACACTAAACCAGGATTGCCCGTAATAAATAGTTCAGGATAGTCATGAGTTTGGCTGTACTTTTCATGTATAGTATAGAATTAGTCTCTAATTTTGTTATAAAGATTAGATGGAAGATACTAGAAGCGGTCACACCTACTGTGGAAGTGGTTTACCAGACAATGATCCTAAATACTGGATATTCTTGCGTTGTGCGTTTCTCATTTCATGTGTTTTCCTTACTTATTTGTCCAACAATTGCAGATATCACTGGTGGACGGCGGACTAAGCGCGGAGAACAGCGCGGATGACATGGAGGACGATGCGGCGCCAGGTAGCGCGACGCAGCGCTCGCCCGACACCGTGTCCGAGCTCGGCGCGCTAGTGCTGGCGCAGCCTAGCGCCGGGCCCGCCGCGCTCTATACGGTGAGTTAGCGGTAACATGCAGGTAGCGCGACGCAGCGCTCGCCCGACACCGTGTCCGAGCTCGGCGCGCTAGTGCTGGCGCAGCCTAGCGCCGGGCCCGCCGCGCTCTATACGGTGAGTTAGCGGTAACATGCAGGTAGCGCGACGCAGCGCTCGCCCGACACCGTGTCCGAGCTCGGCGCGCTAGTGCTGGCGCAGCCTAGCGCCGGGCCCGCCGCGCTCTATACGGTGAGTTAGCGGTAACATGCAGGTAGCGCGACGCAGCGCTCGCCCGACACCGTGTCCGAGCTCGGCGCGCTAGTGCTGGCGCAGCCTAGCGCCGGGCCCGCCGCGCTCTATACGGTGAGTTAGCGGTAACATGCAGGTAGCGCGACGCAGCGCTCGCCCGACACCGTGTCCGAGCTCGGCGCGCTAGTGCTGGCGCAGCCTAGCGCCGGGCCCGCCGCGCTCTATACGGTGAGTTAGCGGTAACATGCAGGTAGCGCGACGCAGCGCTCGCCCGACACCGTGTCCGAGCTCGGCGCGCTAGTGCTGGCGCAGCCTAGCGCCGGGCCCGCCGCGCTCTATACGGTGAGTTAGCGGTAACATGCAGGTAGCGCGACGCAGCGCTCGCCCGACACCGTGTCCGAGCTCGGCGCGCTAGTGCTGGCGCAGCCTAGCGCCGGGCCCGCCGCGCTCTATACGGTGAGTTAGCGGTAACATGCAGGTAGCGCGACGCAGCGCTCGCCCGACACCGTGTCCGAGCTCGGCGCGCTAGTGCTGGCGCAGCCTAGCGCCGGGCCCGCCGCGCTCTATACGGTGAGTTAGCGGTAACATGCAGGTAGCGCGACGCAGCGCTCGCCCGACACCGTGTCCGAGCTCGGCGCGCTAGTGCTGGCGCAGCCTAGCGCCGGGCCCGCCGCGCTCTATACGGTGAGTTAGCGGTAACATGCAGGTAGCGCGACGCAGCGCTCGCCCGACACCGTGTCCGAGCTCGGCGCGCTAGTGCTGGCGCAGCCTAGCGCCGGGCCCGCCGCGCTCTATACGGTGAGTTAGCGGTAACATGCAGGTAGCGCGACGCAGCGCTCGCCCGACACCGTGTCCGAGCTCGGCGCGCTAGTGCTGGCGCAGCCTAGCGCCGGGCCCGCCGCGCTCTATACGGTGAGTTAGCGGTAACATGCAGGTAGCGCGACGCAGCGCTCGCCCGACACCGTGTCCGAGCTCGGCGCGCTAGTGCTGGCGCAGCCTAGCGCCGGGCCCGCCGCGCTCTATACGGTGAGTTAGCGGTAACATGCAGGTAGCGCGACGCAGCGCTCGCCCGACACCGTGTCCGAGCTCGGCGCGCTAGTGCTGGCGCAGCCTAGCGCCGGGCCCGCCGCGCTCTATACGGTGAGTTAGCGGTAGCATTACAACATCTTGTCATCAAGTGTACCTACATTACACCCACATTTCACCACAAAACTTTTCCGCAAATGACATACGAAATCGTCGCTTTCATTATGTCGTCCACTATTTACGCGTGCTAAAACCTATTATTATGTTTTCTACTCGTCATCGTGTATGAGGTATGCACGATGCTGATGTCACGTACACAGGCGAATTGACAAGAAAAGTTCAAATCAACTAAATTGAATTTCAACTTATGAATAAAACCGTGGTAATGTTGCAGGTGATTCGAGCACTAACATGGAACGACTCCCCGTCGTCGCTCCGCGCGACCGCCCTCGCCATGCCGGCGCTGCGCGGGGCGCTGGGCGCGGGCCGGGTGGGCGCGGGGGAGGCGGGCGGGGCCCTCACCGCCGTGCTGCAGGCCCTCAGGGTGCACGGCCAGCACGATGCTAACCAGGCCGCCTTGCTGGCATTGGCTGTGCAGGTAAAATCTTCAATTATACTATCGTCTAACCTAAAGAAAGGCATGCTTGGAAAATTAAAAATGTTACTTGATAAAGATATCAACTAAACGAAAAGAAAAATAGAGATTTCAACATGTTTTTTGTACTGTAGATGTAGGTAGATAGATGGTACTCTCCTACATCTAGAAAAAAGGATAACATTAGGGAGCTGTTAAACAGCACTGATGAAAATACTGGATGATGACTTCCAACCAGACGCAACCTGGGCAGATGCATATGTAACTTTCTGTTTTGCAAGCGAGAGATATGAGTGAAATGTCAGCAGAACAGTGACTCCATTCATAACTCGTAATAGATCTTTATTTAGCCCTATCCCCCATCCCATTTGATGTCCAGGCAATCACTGTCAATTCCAAGATTGACTATATGAGATCAAATAATTGTTTTCTCAATATTATTTCAAATCGGTCCTGTCCCTTCCCAGACATACGAGATCCTGCGCCCGCTATTCCCGGGCATAGTGGCAGTGTTACGTTCCATCCCGGACGTGGACGCACACGACCTGCACCGACTGGACGAGAAGCTCACCGCTCACAACACGAAACCCTCCAAGATAGACAAGAGCAAACGGGACTTGTTCAAGAAGATTACTTCTAGGGTATGTAACTATTATACAATTGTAGAGAATGCCAGGGGAATTTTTTAAGTTACTTATGTACACGCGTTAGAAGTTATGCTTTTCTAGAACATAAACGAAAGTAAAGAAGTTTATAACAAGGTCTAATATCAATTACTTAAACAACCTAACCTCCTAGCTCCAGCAGTAGATTAAAAATAATAACCTAGGCTTGTCAATATCTGACACTACGAAAGTAAACAAACATTGGGAGAAGTAAAGTAAAACTAGTTAACTTCAGGGTGTAAGTTGACTAGCTAACTTCAGGATGTCGGTTTTTCGTGAAGGTTTTCGTAAGGATTTACTCATCATTTTTCCATAACGCGCCAAAAGATGTATAACTTCAAAAACAATGTACAAAAGCTTGTCCGTGTTTTTGGATCCTCCCGTAATTAAGTTTCTATGTAAACTTGCTGTTTTTGAGATATAGAATGTTTTCGATTACAACTGCAGAAATAATGTCGGACATTGTATTTGTTAGAGATGCAACGGATAGTTGTTTGGCCGGATACCGGATACCGGATATTCGGCCGGTGATCAGGCCGAATATCCGGTATCCGGCCAAACAACTATCCGTTGCATAACAACTATGCATGCGGTATCCGGCCGCCGAATATTCGGCTGGCCAAACGATACCTACATTTTAGTTTGGCGGCGGGCGCGTCGTGCAGGTTTCAACCTGTTACGTATTGTAGGTTCGCGCGGAGCGTTTTATAGGCAAGAAACGAATTTTATTAGGTCAGTGTACGGAACTATTTCATATGTAGTACACGTGCGCCCGCCTATTTTGCTGAATAGATAAGTTTTTTTCTGTTTAATGTGTACAGTAGTGTATACGTAATTGTGAACTCTAACTAACCTTACCATTACAAAAAATTCAGATAAAATCTAGACAAGTTACACCCAGCAATTTGAATAAATTTAATGATAACCTAGTTAGTAATTTAGGCATTCCGGGCCATATTATTGAAAATGTTAATCAATTTTATGAGGAATTCTTTTCGGTAGTTAACACAGAGTTCAATAATACACAAAAAATGAAAAGTAAAACTATTTGCCCCAAGTTTATCTTCAGTGACTGGGCAACTAAGGGTATTAGGAAAAGTAGGGAGTGATTGTTTGAGCTGTACGGCCTTAAGCCTTATATCAACTCGGAAACTTTTAATAAATATGTTGCAACTTACTCAAAAAATTTTAAAATCACTTGTAACGTAGCTAAGGCCTTATTCATTAGCAACAAGATTAAATCCGCCGATAATAAAATAAAGACGGTTTAGAAAATTATCAATAGTGAGACTAATAGAAATAAAAAATATAATAATGATATCACACTAGAGACTTCTCGTGGTCTTCTAAGCACTAAAAACGAAGTTGCTCAAGAATTTGTAGACTTCTTCACTAGTATCCCACTTAAAACTACTGAAACCTTAAATTCCTCACCCTTGCTTTCTATTGAGTTATTAAGAGCGAACGTTCCGGCCTGTCCGGTTGAGTTTCAATTTAAACATGTAAACCCCATAGCAGTCATTAAAGCTTTTAAGGAAATCAAAATCAAATTAACCGAGGATCTATGGGGAATGTCGGTTAAAGTTTGTCAAGCTATTATTGAGACTATTGCACCGTACTTAGCCTTAATATTTAATTTGTGTGTGGACCAAGGAGTCTTCCCGGACCTTATGAAATACAGTAAAGTAATACCACTTTTCAAATCCGGGGACAGAAAAGACACCAATAACTATAGACCCGTATCCGTGTTGCCGGTTTTCAGCAAGGTCTTTGAAAAGGTTATGCTTAATCAAATGCTCAACCACTTTAACACCAATAAAATCTTACATGAGAAGCAGTATGGTTTCACCAAAGGACGTTGTACGACTGACGCCGGTGTTACCTTATTAAAACACATATTTACTGCGTGGAAAGAGGCACAAGATGCCATAGGAATGTTTGGGACCTCTCGAAAGCATTTGATTGCGTAAACCACGAAACCCTACTCTTTAAACTCGAACATTACGGTTTAGGGAAACTTGCGATTAGGTTAGTGAAATCGTATTTGAACGATAGACATCAGCAAGTACACATAAATGGTGTCAATTCAATGGGTTTAAAAGTAAGTATGGGTGTACCGCAAGGTTCAATATTAGGCCCTTTCCTCTTTTTAGTTTATATAAATGATCTACCCCATTTATTTAAAAACCAACCACAAATGGTGTTGTTTGCTGACGATACCTCTTTAATATTTAAGATAAACAGACGTGCCACAAATCTTGACGACATAAATAACGCTCTACTGCAGGTCCATGATTGGTTCACCGCGAATAATTTAGTATTAAATGGGAAAAAAACGAAATGCATAAGATTTCCTCTACCGAATGTCAAAAGTATTGTTAGTGACATAGTATTGAATCAAGAGAAACTAGAATTCGTCGAAGATACTGTTTTTCTGGGGATCACGCTCGACTCAAGGCTACAATGGGGTCCGCATATAACATCTCTTGCAGGACGGCTGAGTTCAGCAGCATATGCTGTTAGAAAAATCCGTCAATTTACTGATGTAGATACCGCGAGGCTAGTCTATTTTAGTTATTTTCATAGTATTATGTCATACGGTATTTTACTATGGGGACGGGCTGCAGACATCGAGTCTATATTTATTCTGCAGAAAAGAGCTATCAGAGCCTTATATCATCTACGTAGGCGTGATTCTCTAAGAGAACTGTTCAAAGAAATTAACATCATGACAGTACCTTGTCAATACATCTATGCTTCTATTCTTCTAAATCTATTCTTCTAAAATCTGAGCTTAGCCTAATTTGTTTTTCTGACATTCAAAAGTGCCTGTAATGGTCTAATTGAAATAAATGCTTTTGAGTTTTGAGTTTTTGAGTTTTGACTCGTACTTAATTCTGTGTTTATTTTATTTGTCTAAAATAATGGCAAATAAACGATCTCCGTTGTGGAACTATTTTAAAATAGAAAAGGACGATCACTATTCGGTATCCGGTCGGATAGTGCGCAACTATCCGGTATTCGGCCGGATAGTAAAATAATGGCCGGATAGGCCGGATACCGGATAGCAACCGGATAGGCCGGATACCGGATAGCAACCGGATATCCGTTGCATCTCTAGTATTTGTAATTCTTAAAAAAAAAGTACCTAACTTATTTTTCCGACCGTTAAAATATTTTTTTGTGGTCAGACTTGCACGTGGCCAGTTTTATGCTACTTTGTCATAAACACCGAAAACTAAAACCTTTTTTGCTTTTTCAGTTGATCGGCCGCAACGTGGGCCAACTATTCAAGAAAGAAGTATACATCCTGGACCTGCCCACAATGCACGTGGTGAAAGACAAGCCGCGCAGTGCCATCGACGCTCCCGAAGGCGCGGGGCTAGAACGACTGTTCGCTCCCAGCGCACCTACCTAGCTAACTAGCCCCCTGTTGACTATTTACTACGTCATTAATTATTATACATAACTATTATGAATTAAATCTATTTATACCGAAATATAAGATTGGTTTTGTTTTTACTCAAAGAAGTGTCTTATTTCTTGTTTGGTAAAATATTATATAGTGCCTTCCACCCAAGTTCTATACCAGACGCGTAGTTAAAATACATTTTGATTGTTTTGTTTTACTGTGCCCGTGAAATTATTATAAACAAATAATACTTTCCTTTTTGAATTGGATTGTTTTTATAATTTCAAGGGTTTTTGCTCGCAACCCTATTTTTTTTTAATAAAAGTTGCCTATATTAGAGCTTATAACAACAGGTATCTACTAGTAAAAGTCCCTTCAAAATCGGTCCAGCCAAACCGTTTCGGAGATTAGCCGGAAGAAACTGACAAACAGACAAAAACTGAAAAAAAAAAATTACGTTTAAATGCCGTATATATTTTTAGTTATCGCTCAGCCACTGCGCCAACCGTACCGTCTTACAAGTCGCAAGCTTTTGTTTTACACACTGAGCGCTCCGCTGCCTGCACTTGCTCCCACTTAGGCCCGGACTCCATCAAAACGGAGACAAGCGTAACAGTGAGGAAACGTGCAAGATTCAACCAATCTCAAGAGAGACGACAGGTGCGATGTAGATTTCAACGAATATGTTTGGTTAATACCTGCATGTCTCCTCTCCTCTCCGCTTTGGTGGCGTCCGGGCCTTAACGTACGCAACCATTACGCAACTCTGCGCTGTACATTCAAATAAAACATAATTTTACAATAAATAATTTATTCCTAAAAATAAGAACATCATTATTTTTCATAGGTGTAAACCATTTGCGTGCCCACAGGCAGGTTCTTGCCATTGGAGACTAGTTCCACAGTCGCTGCAGTAAGGTCTACTTTTAATACCGATGCGTTGTCTAAAACTACACATTTGCTCTCGTGGTCGCCGGGAACGGGAATTGATCGGGGACCTAAGACAGGATCTTTGTACCTCCACACAGTTAGGCTGCTCAAGTCTGGAAAGATGAAAACAGGTGATTAGATAACAGAACATGATAAACAATTTGTGAACAAGAGCAAAGATGTTGTTGCACAAGTTGGATAAGGCATAGGTTGGCCACCGCTGTTAAATTAATTGATTGGTTGAATTGTTTGGTGGTTGCAAGAAAGTAGAATAGCCGAAAAGTCAACTTGTGTGAAACCTATTTTACTGAAGTAGAGGACTCCTATTTCTAGTCCAGTACCAAAATATTCTCACCTTTAATCGCCTTAACTTCCTTAGCGATCTTGACCTTCACTCTTTCCACAGTATCACCATCGGACAGAGTGGCGGACACCGTGAACAGTCCGTTCAGAGCCGTCGGGTTGATGAACGTGGCGTCGACGCCCGCCTCCACACTGAACGTGATGTGCGGCGTGCCCGGCGCGCAGTCTTCTTTTGTTTTCTCGGGAGCTTCAGCGTCGTCCGTGAATTTTACTTCTATTGAATCCAACTGGAAAAACGAATTTTTGCTTAAATTGAGGTCTCGTTTTTGAAGTTATAATTCTTTTGGCGCGTTAGGGAAAAATGATGACAGTAAATTTTTAGGATGCGCGCGCACACCGTCACGAAAATCCGACACCCTGAAGTATAAATTCTTACGTGCGTAATAAGTACACACACACTTTTATATGTAATTGTTAAAAGCCAATTAATATCATCGGTTCCTCAAGTTGAACTTTCTTGAATGATATGCAGAAAATTATTTTCTTGTTGTTTTTTATAGCACAAAATGTTTGTTTTAGACCCATTACTCTTTTTAGTAGCTAACTCTCCATAATTTACTAAGTTATAATCACGTAAGTACGACGTCAAGAAAAAGAAAGATAAAGGTAAGTGGCAGGCTACAATTTAGACAATAAAATTTGTTACTTACATCTAAAGTATTAAGTAAGTACAGCTTGTTCTCCAACAGTACAGCGGCCTCATCAAAGGGCAGTCCTACTGACAGGGCTTCAATACCAATGCGCTCCATATTCTCCCTGGTTGCTTGCACGAACGGCATCACTCTCTTCATGTATTTCTTTAGTTCGGGAATGGCACCTAGCTTGCTGGATATCACCTTGTTGTCCGGAAGACCTGCTGGCTGCAAAGAATTGTATGCCAGATTTATATACAGTAACTGGATGACCGCTTAGTAGCTTTGATCGGTAACACGGATAAAACGACATTTTCTAAAAATGTAACCTAGCTAGATCGATATATCGCCCCCGAAACCCCCTACATACTAATTTCATGAAAATCGTTGGAGCCGTTTCCAAGATTCAGATTACTCATGACACATGAGATGCATATATACAAGAATTGCTCGTTTAAAGGTATTAGATACAAATAAAATAGTATAAATAGATTATGACAGGTAAATGGGAGTCAAAAACCTATGTAAAAAAAGGTCATCTTGATTATTCATACAAGGAAAAATAACAATACATGAATTTTCGGATAGCTTTTAGTGATAAGACATCCCATTGTGTCACAATATGTAAAACATCTACATTTTAAACTTGTAAATAAATATGGTGTACATAATAAAGAGTATTCTATGTATCTCGGACCAGTTAGTGGGCACATAAACAACATTCGTTTATTCTCCGACAACTTTGGCCCATAGATATATAAGGTCCCATTAAAATAGATGGTCAAATTTTAACACAGCGTTCTGTACGTCTAACCAAAGACATCCAAGCAAAAAAAAAACACTGATAAAAGTGTTTTTATTTTGACCTAAAATATTTTTATATTTTTTTGCAGGCATTTTTAGTGTATTTTCGTTAGCTGATTTTGTAAGTATCTAATGGGTTTTTCTTTTTTTTTTCACCTTTGTCCTTATTTTGGTGGTCTGAATGATTTCTGAAAGTTTGTCTATCTGTTTTAATGGGACCTTATATAAGGTCTATCTATTCATACAATAAATTTGCTGTTGCCTACATTTATGTTCGAATAGCTCGTCAAAATGTAGGCAACAGCTGATTTTTGCGATTTCAGGTTTGGTTCCATAGTGAGTTGTTCGTAATGATGAGTACAATGACCCCTTAAGAGATTTCGTGTAAGAATAGATAGACCTTATAAACCTTACAGACTCACATAAAAAGCGTAGCATCTATGATGGCAAAACTATTTTGAGACAAGGTGAAATTTTTTGTCAAATTTTACATCAATTGAGAAGGAATTTAAAAGATATGCTTACCCCGTTAACTTCCTTCAAAGTAGTTAGAATGATATGTTGCCATTTAGGATACTCCTTAGCGACCCAAATAACAGCCTTGTTCGGTTTCTTCTCAGGTTTCGGTGCCTCTCCCTTCTTGGGTTTCTTCACTGCACAATGATTCTTCAAGTAGATACGGAACGAGTGCGCTGCGTCCATCAAGTAATTGCTGGCTTTAATTGAAACCTCGTCGATTTCACCCGCTACTGGCCAGCGTTCGTGAAGGATGCTCGTTTTCTGGTGAAAAGGTAATTAATGATCACTTCACCAGGAAAAAGAGGGTACTGTGTTTCACTCGATGGAGCATACAGATCTGGAACACAGATGTGGATGTGGTGTTTGTTACCAAACTCCTCCGATACGGCTGAACCGATTTGAACGAAATTTTGTGTGCATATCGGGTAGATCTGAGAATCGGCCAACATCTATTTTTCATACCCCTAAATGATAAGGGTGACCCACCCTCATTTTACACAAATGTTTTTATTTTTATTTTATTAGTAGGTAGGAAGTAGGTCAATTCGAATTCAATATTCATAGTTGACAAGACAACGTCTGTCGGGTCAGCTAGTATTTGTATACATTTTATAAATACTTAGTGTAGGTACTCTATTAATTGGTTTGTTACAATACCATCGTCTACTAACAAACTATTTCAAAAATACCTACATTTCCCAGCAGTTCCCACACATGTTCAGCCACATGTGGACAGATAGGCGACATCAACTTCGCCTGTGTCTCAATATACCGCGTCACTAACTCAGCATGCATGCCCCCTTCAGAACAAAGTTCCCTGTACTTATCCCTAGCGGCTTGGAGCTCGAAAAAGCCTGATTTTAACGCTTCTTTGAACAACATCTTCTTGTAGTTGTCGTCAGTCTGATTGATCTTAGTGTTCATCTCGCTTACGAAAACTTTGTCGTGGAAATTGAGCTCTCCTGTAAAAAATATTATCTTTGAATATAGTTGCAAAGGAACTACTGTCTTAATAGCTACAAACATGTGCAGCGTAGCCGTTTTGTATGATCAGTCACAACTCATAATCAGCGGTACTACTTAAACTGCATCGGATTTTTTTGATCTAGACTCTAGATCAAAAAAATGATCGCTATGACCCGGAGAACAAGTGCCTTTCGGCGTCGTTATAAGAGTTTTTTAAGCAGATGGCTGTACGAGCTACGCATACTTCACAAACATAATCGTTGTCAACGTAAAATAACTACATATTACATAAGGATTAAAACTGCGAAAGATATTTCAATATCTCTAAAAGCCATTATGGAGTTGCATAAACACTTTACCTGTGCGCAATGTCGACTTCGTCGCAATAATTTCCTTGACCCATTCAATGAAAGTATACAGCCTCAAGATCGCAGCATCAGCAGTGTTCTCTACAAAGTTAGCATCTTCGACAGAATCTCCCGCATCTGCTAAGGTGAGACGCATTCCATCAGCGCTGAACTTATCGATAGATTCAGTCAGCGTTAGGAAGTTTCCGTCAGACTTCGACATCTTGGCCGAGTTCAACATTAAATGGCCATTAGCTCTGATGCCTTTCGGCCATTTATCTTCTTCCTTGACCCATAAAGCGCAGTGATTGTAAATGTAGAACGTTAAATGGTTCTGGATCAGATCTTTTCCTGAACATCTGAGATCGACTGGATACCTTTTTGAATAAATAAAATAACAAGCTTACACAATGGAAGACAGTTGGAAGAACGTTATTCTGGAAAATAAATTATCAAAATTCGAATTGAAGAACAGGAAGATGATAATGATGCAAAGCCGTTTATCTAGCCTTATCCCAAGTATGTTAAGGGCGGCCATCCAGATCACACTGGATGCAGCTGAATACCCGTATTTTATATGGAGCGTATTTTCATCCGAAAACAAATTATCTCTATTTATTGGGTCGACGTAGAATTTCATTTCGCCAATTCCAAATAAATTGGATTAAAATTAAAAGAACCATAATATTATTGCATACACTACGCCCATTTGATATGTTTATAGAATACGAATTTTTTTTTTTTAACTTAGGTTTTTCATACTTATCGTGTGTGGTACACGCCGATAACCGTAAAAAAATAAAAGCTAAGTGCTCTTAATACGCGCCACAACTCGATAAAATAGTAGTTTTTATAGCATTGAATAAGTTGATGAAAATATTGAAGTTCAAGACGTGAGTTACCAGAACTGAAAAGACTTCTTCATGCGATCTAAAGACGCCTTAGGAATTTTAGTATTTTTCGGTAAAGGAGCATCTTTGAAGAATATGTAGTCCCAGACTGCCATTGTCATGTCTTCTGGTTTAATTTTGAGAGCATTTTCCTTGTTCCCTCTAAATGTATCGCCTTGTAAGAAGTGCGCGATTGTGTAGTACGCATTGTAAATAGTTGAGTCTGACAGAGATTCGATTAACCATTGCTGATCCCAAGGCAGTTTTGTTCCTGAAAATAAAAATATTATTAAATATCATCACAAGACTTTTTTTTCATTTTTTTTTAAACAACCTACCTAAACCATAAGTCCTGGAACAAGCGTACTCATGCAGCCACTTCAGGGTAGCTTGGAAGTTCTTCCTAACTTCATCATGGTAGATATTCATAGCAGCAAGTGCCTTCTCCACCTGACTCTTCCACTCCTCATTGCCATAGTCCAAATACCACTGATTGCAAAGAGCCACAACACATTCATCCCCTGACCTTGAAATAATGGTCTTCTCAGGTTCATAGTAAATCACTGCACCCTTCTCTTCAATAAGTTTCGTTTGCAAATTCTTTTTGACATCTTGAATTTTCCTTCCCTTATATTCTCCAACTAGCAAGACGCCATCATAGAATCCTTTCAGGTAAACCATCTCTTTGGCTTGTGTTAGCTTCTCCTTGTCGTTTTGGCTTTGAATTTTAAGCTTATCATAAACATATACAGCAGACATTTTGCCATACTCGGGAATTTCGACAATTGGCACAGGCTTGAATGGGAGAACCATGTCATCTTGGATTCCATACTTTTCCCTGAATGCTGGTTTCTTTTGTAAGTCCACAAGTGCCGCATAGTCATCGGGAGAGTCAGAGGGCACACTGGTAACAATACCTGTGCCCTTGTCCTCCTTGATTGTCAACATAGGAAGGGCATAAATCTTAGGATAACAAGTGAATGGAGATTTTAAAACAGTGCCAATTAAATCATGTCCTACAACTTCTAGTAATACTTTGAACTCTCCATCTTTCTCCGTAAAACCTTGATAAGCTATATTTCTGGCTGCTCTTTTTGTGCAAATAAATATTCCCTCATTGACTGTCTCGAAGGCAATGTACTTGATGTCTGGATGGACCCAGCAGTTTGTTTGTCCGTACATTGTTTCTGGTCTCAATGTTGCTGCAACCAAACTCACCTTTTTACTTTTAAAAGGCCTAAAAAGGAAGACGATTTTAGAATTGAATCAACTGGATATATGTTAGTGAATTCATTATAGTTATTTACAAATTATGAGATAATTATAACATACTTGAGAACTTCAGGGAATGGTTCAACCACTTCCAATTTAAGAAGGGTATACTCTTGAGGGCCAGCCCCTTCTCCCGTACTCCTATCATGGTCCATGCAAGGTTGTTTGTCCAGAGGAGAAAATATAGTAAAGCGTTTCCCATACATGATCTTATTGCGTTCTTTGAGATGGTAGAATTGCCACCTTATGAATGAATCATAGAAGGGATTTGCATCAGTAGTAATGAATTTGCGTCTCCAATCAACCTGTAAAATTAAAAATTGTTTGTTCATTCGTTTTTCCATGTTGGAATAATACATGTAAATTCTTGACTTAAATTTAATTCTATACATAGTATACAGGATTATTAGTATCGTATAGAAACACAATTGGACTGAAAAACTATCACTATAACACATAAAAAAAATCATACAGATTAAGGTAGCCACTGATTCTATAAGAAATACATACATGAATACCCATCCTTTTCAAATCAGCTACAGCCCGTGGAGGAAAGTACTCAAGCCAGTAGCTCTCATCAGCAAACAGCTTGATATCCTCATCAGGGACTCCAATACTTTGCATAATCTGCCATTGGTACTTGGCTGCTCCTGTCTTTGCCACTGCTTTACTTTTCTTCCCTTTACTCTTGTCTTTGGGCACAATATCACTTTCCTCCTTTACTGCAACCTCTTCTTCTTCAGGGAATACTGGAGGGCAACCATAGAGAGCCATTTCTCTTTTCAACTTATCAGCACAAGCTTTAATTGGCATGCCAGTACAGTGAAACCCAAAAGGAAACAGTACCTTTCTACCTTTCAGTCTATAGTATCTTGAGGCAAACTAAAAAATACCAATAGTACACATAGTATCAATTTTTTATACATACTATAAAAGACTGGAACATGACACCGATGCTACCCAGTATTGGAAGGGACACCAATGCACAAACAGTTACCACATATTCAGTACATCATTCTGAACACATATACATTTTTAAGAAGTCATTTAAAAAAAAGGAATGGCTGTTCTGTACATTTTGGTATAGTTGTGAAAATGCAAGGCAGGTGGCAAAAGATACATATAATCAAAATAGTTATTCATTGAAAAAATAAAACTACAAGAAATTTCTAGCATTACAATGTTGAGGTTTTTTCGATATTATTGCATCATGCATGTGGGGTAGGTATGTACTCTTTGTTTATCTTTATAGCTAACAATGTAAACATTGATTTATGTAAAGCGGTTTGAACTCACCTCACATTTTGATAGTGAGAATGTATGACCAAGATGCAAGCGCCCGTTCATATATGGATAAGGAAACGTACACATGAATTTTTCATGTGGCTTCCCATCGTCCGGTGCTTCCATTTCGAATATTTTCTCACTGTCCCATTTTGCCTGGACTTTCTTCTCAATATCTTGCAGATATTCCACCTTAAAGGTACCTTTACGATCTAACGTAGCCTGAAATTTCAGTTAGTACTTTAAACAACATATGCTACTCACATTATTCTTACTCCCGGCTTGAGGAAAACTGCCTACGGTCGAGAGAAGCAGTTTACCTGGCCGTACGCTATAAACAAATTAGAAATGGGCATAATATATGATGAAGATTCAGAAATCTTACCATTTTATCAAGGTTTTAGTCAGCAGTTCCAAACATGCAGAAATTCTCCCTCATAAAAGGAAACGCAGGACTTGCACGTTGCCACGACACTGACAGCTTCTGTCACATGTCAAACAGCTGCATCGGAGGCCAGTCTGTCAATGTCTAATTGGAAACCCTAGTACACACTGAACTCTCAGACCAAATAAAAAACTAAGACACAGCACTGTCAACAGTAAAGTGAAGCCAGTTTTGTAAACAATTGTGCACTGTGAGCTTAGTTTTTGAGTGTAGTTTAGTTGTAGTGAGCGTGTATGCACAGAGCGAGGCGTGGTTTTGCGCATGCTTCACTGTATTGTTCGCAGTGCTATGTCTTGGTTTTTTATTTGGTCTGAGTCTGAACTATGGAGAAGTTTCATATTGTTGATAACATTAGCAGAGTAATAAGCTGTGGAAGCAGCAAGGAGCTAATCACCATACAAAATATGCCTCTTTTCGTCAAAATTTGACAATCACTCACAGAAACATGCATCTTGTTGCTACAAACGCACATTAGAAATACAACCACACAATAAAGAAACACATACACACATTGACAATCATTATTATTCTAATCCTAATCCTAACTATAATATATTGTATAATATATATTAATATTATAAATGCGAAAGTAAGTTTGATGGTTTATTTGTTACCTTTTCGCGCCTAAACCACTGAACCGATCATCCTGAAATTTTGCATATACGTTGTCAGGAGTACAAAAAAGGACATAGGGTACAGACGCCAGCACATCAAGCTGAAGCTACTATATAATCTGTCAAATTTCTTCTTTTTGAGATGAGATTTTCAATTTAATCTTAATCTCTAAATCCTTAGGTTTATGGTTGGTTGGGAAAATCTGACAGTTTTGGGTAGCTTGGCCTGCGGGGGTCTGTACCTCATACTTGACTAATTACACAAATAAATAAATACACACTACGAAAAGTAACCTGCGAAACTGTGTAGGTCAGTAATAACGACAATATGTACAATAACAACCGTATTTCATTTATAAAACATTATATTAACATTATTTTCATAATTGAACATGCCCCATAGCTTGGCCTGTACCTTCCCTATAAGAATGACGCTACAAGTGGCTTACACTAAACGTACTTACATATAATAATAACACCAGAATACAAATTTTAACTTTTTGAATACCCTTCGTCGTCGTCGTCGGTTCGTCCATCCGTACATCTGTCTGTCAGTGGGTTGTATGTGTATCTCATGATCTGTAACAGGTAGATATTTGAAATTGAAGAATGTGTATTTCTGCTACAGCTATAACAACAAATAATAAAAATAAATTAAATATTAAAGGGGGCGCCCCTACTACGATGGTACGGAACCCTTCATGCGCGCATCCAACTTGGCCGGTTTTTGACACAAACAATACATTGGAGAAAGGTTTCAAATATTACATGTATAATGTACAGACGCCAGCACATCAAACTACTACAATCTGTCAAATTTCTTTAATAGGTTTTCAACTTTATCGCTGAAGCATTAGCTTCACGGTTGATTGGGAAAATTTGACAGTTTCGGATAGCTTAATGTGCTGGTATCTGTACCTATAGCAGAAAGTGTTTACTAAATCTCTTTCCCTACATTGGTGTACAGTTTATTATTTCGAAAATGAAAAAGCTTTTTAGAGACTGTTTAAAAGTGCTTATCTACATTAAAGGTCACAGCACACATATCAACTCGGAAAGGGATAATCACCGTATCAACTCGAGCCATTCAGTATTACGTTAAAGAATACTGAATGGCTCGAGTCGACTGCAACGCAAACGTAAATGCGGTATCGTAACGTAATCGCCTCGCTTCGAGACAAGCTCACGAACCGCGGTGTGGTGCGTGGCCAACTTGCAGTTCGTACGGCTCGTCTTCCCCGCGCTTACGTCTCTTCTACATTACTTTTCCTCTTCGTCCAGTGCTATGGCTAAGATAGCTATCTCGCGTATTGGGAACCGAGACATAATGGTGCGCTACACTTCACTTCGGATTCCTGGTGCCAGCCAGGTTAACCAGCGGCCGTCGAGCCGTAAGCGCGGCGACGCCCAGCCGTAGCCGATTCGACGTATTGGAGCTGCTTATCCGCTTTTATTTACGTTATCCCTTTCCGAGTTGATATTATGTACGACATTTATTCAGGATGTCCTGTTGCAAACCAAGATAAAAACTGGGTTCTTAAGTGTTTTGTGAAAAATTTAGAAACATTTCACTGCATTAATCATCAAAAGTTATCGTTTTTTCCCTGAATACTTAACGGAAGGATGATCGTTTTTACGAGAAAGTTGTCCACAAAACTAACAAAATGATTTATTTTGTTGGTACATACATACAAACAAGCAAGCAAGCCCGTGCCCTGCAAATATGTTATAAAATGATAGGTGAAAATATGGCTTGGCGTGGAGCACGCGCGTGCGTTTATGCTCTAGCGGTCAAAAGAATAAATAAATAGTTAAAATCGCGGCTGACTGGGTGAAGTCAAAAACCAATCATCTAGATAATCCGTCGAGAGATCTTGGTTTAGATCTAATTATTTAAACACTACAAACACTTGGGGTATGTAATACAAACATAAAATCTATAAGGTAGTACAAACAATTTTTAAATTGAAAATATTAATTAGTTTTCCATAGACAATTGTTTTAAGTGTGCTCAAAGCTTTAGTAATCTCCGCCATTTTAAAAGAACGTTTAAAAAAAAATTGGGCAAAAATTTGGCGGCAGTGGCGGTACACGATATCTGTCATTTTGCCGGAAACTTCGCCCGCTACCCCTGCTCTCAACAACGCGTTTTCAGACGGGCGAAGCAAAGATTTGCTTGGAATTATTGTGAAATCTGTGATATTTCCTGATACATTTGCCTCGTGACAATGGCGCCCAGGTCTGCTAAAACTAAGGTAAGCTATATTTGCTGCAAATCACTTCTAATCTTGAGAATTTGCATTGAATTTACAAACGGGTTTAGCATTGTTATCGATGGCCACTTAAACGGTGCTAGTGTCAGACGTATTTAACTTCAATTTACGGGAAACCATTGCGATGTTATTTTTTGTGGTTCTCTCAAATTATTTCGCAAATATATTTTACTTTTTCCCGTTAGCACTACGTCGCGGTTTTACAAACACATGTTTAGGCACTACGCAAGCTATTGGCGGCAATTGGCGCCACTTTTGCTGTTGAAGCGTATGCCGTACTGCTTGCCTTGGCCGTTACTTCATATTTAAATTCGCAAAGCATTATTTTTATAGATAATTAAACGTAGGCCACAGCAATAATCAACAGTTTCAAGCATTGTTTCAATTCATTGTTTTATGATGCAGTTGTTGTAATATAAAATTAGGTAGTTTCATGCCTTGTCTTGTGTTATTGTATGTGGTACCTATACCTATGCCAACTATGCTTGGAATCCAAACTCAAACCTATCCCATGGTTTGTATTGGAACTGTGTTAGGAAAGATTTACATGCATAGCTAATTTTTGCAGAAAGCTGCTGATGTTAAAGTAACAGAAACTGATGCCCCTAAAAAAGGGAGAGGGAAAGGAAAAGTTGCACCAGAGCCAGATCTTATTGCAGACATAGAACTTAATGAAAAAGCTGTCCCTGTTGCTGACAAGAAGCCAAAGCGTGGAAAGAAAGCAGCCAGTGATTCTGGTGAACCACAGGTAAATGACAAGCCTGAAGAAGTAGGGCCTCCTGCCAAGAAGGGTCGTAAGAAGAATGTAGATGATACAAATTCTGTAGATAAACAACCATCAAATGGTGATCAATCAGGAGAAGAGGAATCTCTCCCAACTGAGGAGAATGAACTGAGTGACGAAAGTGAAGAAGCCAATGGTCACACAGAGGAAGCACCAGCTTCAGCTAGAGGTCGTAAGAAGCCGGCAAAGAAAGAACCAGCAGCTAAGAAACCAGCTGGAAGAGGTAGGAAAGCTAAACAAGAAGTACAAGAAGAAGAGACACCAAAAGATGAAGTAGAAGAAAAACTTAAGCCAGCTGCTAAAGGTCGGGGTAGGAAAGCAGCTAAAGTTGAGGCTGACCCTGATCCTGAAGCAGACAAGTCTGATACAGAGGAGGAAGTCAAAGAAAAGCCGGCATCTAAGGGCAGAAAAAGGGCCCCTGCTAAAGTTCAAGAAATTGATTTAGATGAAGATGAGGATGATGAGAAAGTTGAAGATAAACCTGAGCCTAAGAAAAAGGAAGCTAGAGGCAGAAAGCCCCAGGCTAAGAAAGCTCTACCTAAAGAGGATGTTGACGATGAAGAAGAGGAGGATGAAACACCATCTTCTAAGAAGAGAAAGGTTACCAAAAAGGGTAACTTATTTCATCAATATGCATTCAGTTAAACTATCAAAAATATTGTCGTTTTAACATAAATTTCGAAGTTAATTCTGTCTTAGTA
Organism: Lycophotia porphyrea; assembly: GCA_950005105.1. NCBI lineage: Eukaryota > Metazoa > Arthropoda > Insecta > Lepidoptera > Noctuidae > Lycophotia > Lycophotia porphyrea. The sequence goes on from OX465392.1 coordinate 4,936,234, forward strand.
AATTCAGTCTAAACAATGAATTTTTTTCTCTTTCCAGCAGAGGCAAAAATTGATGATGAAGATGAAGAGGTTCCAGAAGAAAAACCTCAAGAATCTGAGCCCACATCAAAACGTCGGCGCAAGGGAGCTGCAGACAAGGGTAACTAGTTCTATTGATTATAATTTAAACATTTGACAAATATTGTTTTGAGTTACTATTAAGTGTGTTTATCATTAAATATTATTCATAATAAAACTTTTCCAAATGTATATGTTCAATGCTTTATTATTTTTTTCTACCTTTCTGTACTCAAGTATATAAAAAATTACACAGGTTCAGGGAAACTAATGGCTAGGCAAATTGACATCCTACATCAATTTGCAATTTCATGTAACTTTCAAAGCATGACAGTTGTAAATCACAACTGTAATATAAGGACTGTTTTATTTAGTAGTCAATTTGTTTAACAATAAGTACCCCAGACACTTACTAATTTAAATAATGCTGCACTTGGTCTGCTTCATAAATTATTTGGATAAGTAATGGGCAGGCTAACAAGTAAGCGTACAATGTAGTATAGACAAGATGTAGTTCATTAGTATTCATTTTAATACTAAATAATATTGGGTTTCAAATGTGGTGACTAATGATTAATTTAAATAATAGAGACAGGTGTACCTAAACGAAATAAAAGCATATTTTTCGCATGATAATTTATGTATGGTTACTTAGAGGTTTTTTTATAAGTTATTGCAGTGCATAGTTGATTGGTTTTTTTCTGACGCGAAATTCAATAACACGAGGTATGCTCTCCAGAAGCTCTATGGAATAAAGATTTTCATTAAGATGAAAAAATATATGTGCATGTGACATTGGGCTTCCATTGGCGTAGAGGATGGTGATAACGCACACAAACTTGGTAAAATGAGTCAACATACGACAAAATAATACAAACTACTTGTTAAATTGTCGTATCTTCAGTTTATGTAATGTATTTCAGCGCCTGCGGAAGAACCGAAAAAGAAAGCACCCGCTAAAAATAAATCGGTAACAGATTATGAATCTATTGACTTATCGAATACTTCCGTCAATAGTCAGGGCAAGGAATGGAACTTTAAAATTGCTAGCTGGAATGTAGATGGTATCAGAGCATGGGCCACTAAAGGTGGTCTGGATTATCTGAAATATGAGAAACCTGATATATTGTGCGTACAAGAAACTAAATGTTCACAAGATAAACTGCCGACTGAAATAGCGAATATACCCGGCTACCATGCATATTGGGTGGCTGGCGAGAAAGATGGCTACGCAGGCGTAGGCATATATACCGCTAAATTAGCTATGAACGTCGTTTACGGTTTACAAAACGAAGAGTTGGACAGCGAGGGTCGTATTATCACAGCAGAATATGAACAATTTTATTTAGTCTGTACATATGTGCCAAACTCGGGACGGAAACTAATCACACTACCGAAACGACTGCAATGGAACGAAGAGTTTCGTAGACATGTAAAAGAATTGGATAAGAAGAAGCCGGTAATAATATGTGGTGACATGAATGTGTCTCACAAAGAAATAGGTACATATTTTATTCTTCTTTATTACATTAATTAGTAAGGTTATGTGCTGGGTCTAACATGTTATTTTGGCTTAAACGTAAGGTAAGCCATAGTTAGTATTGATACATTTATGTTGTGCCCATCAGGAAAACCATGAAGATGATAAGACTGCATTTTTTTTTTTTCTAGTAATGAATTCTGACTAACATAATCACTTGCAGATTTAACAAATCCTAAGACAAATCGAAAGAACGCTGGCTTTACTGACGAGGAGCGTTCCGGAATGACCGAGTTGCTTGGAGACGGCTTTGTCGATACATACCGCCACTTGTACCCAGATAAGTCCGGCGCTTATACCTTCTGGACTTACATGATGAATAGCCGGGCGAAAAACGTAGGATGGTAAGACATGTCCTTTTACTTAGTTCTAAACATCAACATGGTGTAAAAGACATGGTGACACAAACTATATTCTTGGATTCAGTACTTGATTTTAGATGGACCCACTTGCATTGTTTGCGACTACTATTACTACTTAACAGCTAAAGTGTGGAACTCGCTGCCGGCATCTGTATTCCCTCCAACATTTAACCCGTCTGCCTTCAAAGCAGGAGTGAACATCTTCTGAGCACGCTCGTCCCATCATAGAACTCGTCCATTGCTTTCCATCGTGATCGAGGTCAAAAGCAGACCCATTTGGAACAAAAAACTTAAAAAAAAACCGGGTACAAAAGTTCATTATCTTCACGTCAAGATGAATGGAACAGCTAAATCATCTAGGATCATGTACCGAATCCTTGATAAAAGTTAATGTCGCGATGTCCTGTGTATTGAAAAAAAGAAAAATTCGTATTATTTGTCTTGCCCAGGACAGAACAAAACTAATATTTTGAACTTCCTTTTCCTGCAAAATACAATCAAACCTTTAGGATTCAATTATGTTGCTCGATTACATGAATAAATAACTATTTTTAGCAGACAACCCTCTAGCTAACGACCAAATTATGATTCCATGCCATCAGATACAAATGGAGGATATAGCTATGTATAACAAACTACATTGGGAACTTTGTCTAATTTGATTTTTTTATTGTTTCAGGCGTCTGGACTATTTTATAGTCTCTGAAAGACTGCTACCAGCTTTGTGTGATAATGTCATAAGAGACAGTGTGTATGGTAGCGACCATTGTCCTTTAACTTTATTTCTGCATTTGAGCACCGCTGACAAACCGAAGGAATTGCTTTCATAGATCTGATTTTACTTGTTTCATACAAGCTGTTCACGCCCTGCTTCGCACGATGTTTACGATTGATAAAGCATCACAATTTCTTTATAATATGTATCTAAGTTTAATATATGAATTCCGTAAGTAATGGTGTAAGCCCCATGAAAATCCGTTGCGAAGTTTAGGAGAAAAACGTGGTCACAGACGTATCATAATTGTAAATGCATAGATGTTTTTAAAAAACATGACGCATTACTATTGACATTTAATCTACATTTCTTTTTCTCGAATATTTTTTGTATTGTTTGTGAAGGACACTTGAAAATAAAGACGTTACTCAATGTACCTGTTTATAATTTATTGACAAGATAACAGTCATCATAAGTCCACCCGAAGCAATTTGTACAAACATAGTTTGTTTGTGTCACAAGTTTAAGCCTTTTGATGAGGCCCATTGTGAACGACCACGTTTCGGTCCCGTATGTAATCACTGGCAACACACCCTGGTCATAGACTTTCGTCTTGCTTGACACTGCCGTAAGTTGGACGAGAAGATACCACGCAACTGTGTGGGTTTCGAACGCGCGGCCACGGCGATATTTTAAAAAAAAACTGGGTCTGGTGGTGTCTTAAGTAAAAAAAATACATTAAAAACATGTATTTAAAAAAAACCTTGTGAAAAAGTTAGAACTTTGACCCCAATATCTCCGTAACTAGAAGGTTCCCAGGTATGGTCTAGAACAAAAAAATGATCACAATGACGGGGAGAACAAGGGCCTTTCGGCTTCGTTAAGAGTCTGTTTACACCCTTTATTTCAGGAACTGTCAAACTAAAACCTCATTTAAATATCACCGCGGCTGCGCGGTCGCAACGCACACCCCTGTATCCATCAACAAGTTTTGAGTGCGTTACATTGATTCCCCAGCAATTATTTTTGCGTCGAGTTATTTAGTTTGATGCACATCAAGCTACTACAATCTGTTAAATTTCTTTAATAGATTTTCAACTTTTTAACGAAAGAATTAGGTTCAAAGTTGGTTGAGAAAATCTGAGTTTCGGGTAGCTTGACCTGCTGGCGTCTGTACAAAATGCTTTGTTGACGGCATCGTGAAGGGTCTGTTTACACCTCGTATGAAAGATTTTATAAACTAATGAATCAAAAACAAATATGTCGCACATTTAATTCACTACGTAAGACTCCTCATATTGTCATTTAATTCCACTTCCGGTTGCCCTTTTTTCTTATTTATTTGGAGCAAAGCAAGACTCACATCATGGGGTGACGCTATATAAATATTTCTAACAGATTGAGGTTTTCGCACAATTGCTGAATATTTAATGATGTCACTGGCATCACCATATGAGCGAAGTCCCAAAGGTAGATCTTGATATTCACGATCCTTCTTATTGCCGGGTCTTCTGTAATGGTGTGGTAGTCGATGCGGAATGTACACATGGAACTCATCTGATTCCTCGCTGAAGATTTTTCCATTAACCATTATTGCAAATAGCAATAATATCTTAAACATGATAAAATTGGTAAGGATTTAATAATTTGTGTTTAGAAACTGAACTTGGACATTATGTACAATCACGGACTTAGTTACAGCGTTGCAGACTTAAAATTAAATAGACTTTATGGCAATATATAATTTAATTAAAACATTTCGTGTTTAAGATCTGAATAATCAATTTTCACACTTCTTTTATTGCGTAGGTATATCAATTAATGTTCAATCTCTAAGCTAAACAAAAAACATACCTAGGTAATCAACAACACTAATCTAGGAAATCGTAGTAAATAAAGTCTTTTTTTTTAGTCCGGCATGCTCTACTTGGCATCCTAGCCTGCCATCCTAGATCTTCAACATGTCTCTTGGAAATTTTGCAGGACAAGAACTTACAAAACAACCAACACCCCAATAACAACAACCCCCACAAAAAATCTCGTGTTCTTTAGGATATACCTATGTATTTACATCTTCGTACTTGAATGCCTACAAACAGCTTTGATTGCTAATAACAATAGATAAGGAGTAAACATGGATTCCAGGTCTGCGGGCTGTTCGAAACAGATACCGCTGCCCTGGAACACAGGGCAAGGAAGGAATATGGATGGGTTTTAGTCAGTACAAGTCTGACACTCCCTTCCGCTCTGCCCAGAGCGGGAGAAGTCATTTGATGATTTCCCATCCGTAAAAAAAAGGAGTAAACATGGATTCAATGCCACTTGAGAAGGCAACGTTAGTGCTTCTAACGCCAGAAATGGTTAAACTTACAAACGTTTCTAACTGCGTTTGTGACCATTTTAAGAATTTTAACGTGATTCAAAACACTACACTGCGCTCCAAAACGCAAATCGTTGATGTGGCTCAAAAAGCTGCCCAACTTAAATGGGACTGGGCGGGACATGTCTGTCGCATGCCGAACTAACTGTGGGCCCGTAAAGCTCAGGATTGGCGCCCTGAAACAGTGACACGGAGTCGCGGCAGACCACGTAGGAGATGGCGGGACGAACTGGATGTCTTCCTTGAGAAATGGAAAGAAGTAGCACCGAATCGTGACCGTTGGAAGGAATGGGAGGCCTTTGCCCAGCAGTGGGACAATATGGGCTAGCTATAATAATAATAACGTGATTCATATTAGTCTATTATGATTTTGCTTCTTCTTCGTCGTGTCGATTTCCCTTTTTTTTAAATTGGTTTTGACCAGTACGATTCTGCTAAAGTGGCCATCTTAGGCCCTCTGTTGTGTGTCTTCGTTGAGATTTTTTTTAAACATTACAAGGCGACATTGCTTTTGAAAAACACAATAGAAATATAATTTAAAAGTTTATTAAAAAAACGCTGAAAATATGATTTTTAACAACCCTGCATACATATTCAATTACCTATTTTTGTTCTATTAGTAGTCTGTTTATAATGTACATAAAATGTAATTGATATTAATTAACTATTGTGTAACATTTTAATAGGCATTGAATTAAATTCAATGTCGAAATTAATTAAATACATAGACATATTAGACATACATAAAATAATGTTCTTCAAGTTAAAGGCACAATTTCTTAAGCTGACAAATGACTATATCGTCGTTTAATAAGTCAATACATGGTTAATGTTGTGATAGTCATTATAACCCCTCGTTTTCACCAAGAAACAAGTTAAATAATAGTTTGATACAAAACTTGTAGAATACTTGTCAAAACATAATTATTTGTTTTATACATGTATTAAGACTGTCTCAAACATTATTTCGTCCACACTGTGTAGCCAACAAGTATAAATACAAGTATAAAACACATATGCGTTTACACTGAAGTCTGTGGCATGTTAGAACTTGTCTGATACATTGATAGCCTTTCCAGCTAAAAAATACAGTCGTGGTTGGTTGAGGCAAGTATTGTTTATTTTATTGCAATTCCTGTATAATACTAATTACAAACAAGTTTTAAACTTTATCCATGCTTGTTGGATAAAGTTTTCAACATACCGGTCGGACCGCGTTTTTGTCCTAGTAAAACGAAAGAAGAACAAAAAGAAAAGAGTGGAGTGGTCAAAGAAACAAACTCTAGAACTCATTGAGCGAATGAGAAAAATGAAGTTTATAAAGATCGTCAGAACGAAAAAGACGCATTGACAGCAATTGCTTCGCAAATGGACATTAATGGATGTTGATAAAAAGATAAAACTACGAACTGAATTTATCTCGAATTTAACAAGTTTAGCAACTTACAACAAAAACAAGAGATCATAAACATGTAGGCAACTAGAAGTTAACCAACAAGTTTTATACAGTTATCAAGTTTCATACATGTCTTGTATACTTACAACAAGTTTTGTATACAACATGTTTTATTACATGTACATACTCGTATATGAAAAACGAAAACATTGCATAAAATTATTATATTATTATTATACCTTGGTGAAAACCAGGGGTTATACATATAATATTACGGGATCCGCCAGCAACATGTCAATTAATTGGCAAAAAATTAAGCCAGCAACTGTTTTTTAAGAGGATCACACACTGTGAGGATGCCTAATGCGGCAACGAAGTGGAGACCCGTCCACCGCGTTGGAACGCTACACAACTCTAAAAGATTATGGTGAATAAGGGTGGTGGTGGTAAGTCAGCTTATACTAGTCATTATGATGGATGATGTACCCATCATTTGTTATAATACTATTATCTACTGACATCACCCAACATATACGAGCAGCCTCTAATTGTAGGGTTACGCACACTGTTGGCAGGCAGTTGAATATTACTTCTAACTTTCACAACACGACAGTAGTCCATAATTTATTCATATACATATTCAACTATGTTAGATGCAGCAGTGAAACGTTCCGCCCCTTACGACGATACTTCAGATGTGCCTGAAAAAAGAAAGAATTATACAGTTTTAGTAGTTCAAAACTATATAAATAACGAAAGGATAGTTCTAATTACCTTAATTATTTCCCCAAATGATGATCTGTTCAATACAGAGTAAGCTGCAATCAAGCTATTCATTGCACTAGGTTCCAGCTCCTTTAGTCCAGAACAAAATAGAGCTATGCCAACCTCCAAGCCAGTTCCGAAGTCACATTCGTCTACAGCTATACTAGCGTAAGTTATTACAGGTTGAAGATCTGATAGCAATTTATCTTTTTCATTTTGACTTGTTGCTTTCTCTAGGCTGGCAAACAGTTTTTTCAGGTTAGCTGTGGAAAAAAAATGTATGTTTATATTTGGTAAGTTGTTAGATATTATTATGTATTCAACCTTGGGCAATTGACGTATTTTATTGAACACTGCAGGATGAACATGGGTGAATTAACATAATTATTTAATTCAATACTAGATAATTAATGCCCCACTCAAATAACTCCTCTAATTCGTGCCAACCCAATTTACGCCTTTTTATTTAACTTAATTCGACAATGGGAAGTATACTGGACATGGACTTTGAAAAAATGTGCAGCAATTTTTTTATCATTGAAAGAGATTTTTTATATCGAATAGTTCGGTTATATTCTTTAGGATATAAATAAAAAATAACTGTCAATGAGCACATGCTCTCATCCAGTCAGTCATTGCTGCAATGTCAGGAAGGATAAGGGCGCCGTGACCTCTCGTTTTTTGTTCTAAAATAGTTTTTTTTTCACTATATATTCTAGAATGTATACACATATGTACACAAAGACTACAATCATTATATAAATTCGATTACGATACGAATGAAACGAAACGAATCAAACGAACAAGGAATCGGCACCATTGTCGAATTAAGGGCTCGTCATAGACAGCAATAGGGTAGTTGACCAAAAAAATCTAATTAGTCCGTCAGAAAGATTTCCAAAAATATTGGACACGTTTTTTATTTTTCTCGTAAACTAAAAATGAGGACGATGCAGTGCGTCGAAAACTCGTGTGTCGTCACATTTCGGTACACTTTTTAGTGGAAAGTGACGTCACAAGCCCCCACTCATGAACTTTAGGAAACTTTACTTTCAGGAAACATCCCTATTGGTGCACTACGATTCGGAGAAAAATGGCTGTGACAGACACACAAGTTATCCTTCGGGTTCGGATTTTTTATTTGGATGTGTGGAACCCTGAAAAACAAATTAAATCATCTTACCATCAGTTTCCACTAAGTGTCTGTATCCTAATTGTGTTTTCTTATTATAAGGCACCACAATTCCCGCACCATGGAAAGACCTTGTTACCATATGCGATAACCTTTTCTTCATGCTGAACTCTTCCAAAGAAATGCTGTTCTTCTCAGCATACGATTTAATATTATTCATTAATTTTTGACATGCCATAGAAGTAAATGGTGATTGTTTCTTCTCATTTCCCAAATACATACTGAAAAAAAAAATTCTGATATTTGAGTTCTCTTTTCAATTACTTTTTTGGCAACCTTGTGTGATGGCAACTATGTTGGGGTCAGCTTCCAGTCTAACTGGATGCAGCAGCAAAAAACCAGTATTTAACATGGAGCGACGAACCTAGGCAACGCGGATTAACTTGAAGTACGACCCGAGCGGCTGTTAACTTATTATTGAGCCACATGCTCCTGTGTTGAGTACTTATGTGTACCTAAGTTGGGTATCAAATGAAAGGGCTTTAATTAGCTCAAATATCGAAAGGGCCGCAGATGTCATGACACAAAATGGAACGTCCGTCGATCTCATTTGTACTTGCTTATTTCAAGAGAGATGGAGGAATGAGATCGATTCGAGTCGTTCGATTTTGTGTCATGCTACTTGTGGCGCAAGGCACAAAATCAATGAGCAAGATTTCAAATAAGCATGTGACTAATAAGCACGTGTAACTTTACCCTTAGTGATTATACGATTAGTATTAATTAAAGTTAATAATGTGTGATTGTACCTATTAAAGGAAACATAATGATGATATTTTTTTTATTTGATTCTATATAACTTTTTGACATTTTTATGTACTTAGTTAATATTTTTCTAATGTAAGCGTGTTGACATTGTGTTAATTTTTTATTTGATTCTATGTAGAATAAGTAATAACAAAGCTCTAATCTACGGTATTTTTTTTTTTTCTGGGAAGGAAGGAATCGTAGCAAATGTCACCATGGGAAGTCTGTTTCTCAGTTGTCACCGCACAGTGGAACGAATGTATGGGAGCGGTTGGACGTAGACATGTCCGAAAAATAAGAGTAAAATTATGACAAACTAATGATGCCATCTTATTCGATTACTTAATGCCTTCATAAATTGTGGTGATGAATTTCTTCATAACTCCCATATTTCGGGAGTAATTTGAGAAAATGTGAAATTTTACTATGAAAATGAGTGTATCGAGCTCTCTCCCTCCTGATTCCGGGCTTGTTTCAAGTACCGGTCTCTAATATCGTAATGCTATTACTAAGAGCTATATTTAATACTAAGACACATAGTGCGCCAAATGTGCACTTTCTGGGATAAAAGGAAATGAAAATTAAAAAAAAAAAACGTTTTTTCCCCATTTGTATTTACTTTAAACCGCAGACAGACTTATTAAGAGCTCTATAAATATATTATATATATACAGAAATATATATTAACAAAAATATTCACAAGAACTGATGAGAGTATGACTTTTAAGTAAGTTGATAATAAATTACCTAGTTTCATTAAAAGTACAATAAATAATTAAGATGTAAGCTCTAATTTACTAAGTTACACATTTTAAAACAATAACATCATTTAATTATCTTCGTCATCATCATCATCATCAATTAATTCAAATTCAGAATCGATGTCCGCTAAATCATTTATGTTAACAAATTCGATATCACTTTTCTCAGAATCCGTAAGCTCATAAAATTCCTTAAAAGAAGATTTTTTTACAAACTTATTTCCTTTTGGACGGATACTTGTAACAAGTGGATCAGAAGACAGTAAAAGATTGTGCATAATATCTTCATTGCATGAGATACTGCTATGCTTTCGAGAATGCCCCTCTCTATATTTTCTAAAATCTTTATTTCTAGCCTCAGATGCCTCTTCGGATAGAAAACCAATGGGCACAATTGACATGTTCTGAACTATGTCTGGCCCATGCATTAAAATTTTATGAAGTGAAGAAGGCATATAATACCATGGGTATAACTCCACGTAAAGCTTAGCAGTATCAAAGCAGAACTCTCGGAATTTAGTTACGTTGATCTTCTCTCCTGATGAAATACACTGCAAGATCACACAGATTTTTCTTAAAAGCATAGCATCTATTCCGGTCAGTTCAGCAGATTTAGTGTAGTTTTCAAAAAATCTCCTTGCCGAGTTGCCATTGTTGGTGGATCCACTGCCTTGTTTCACAACATCGAGAAGTAAGCCCGTTTCTCTTCTTACAGCCTCTTGAACTCTTTTCTTCCTGTCATCAACTTGCCTTTTTGCTATATCACCCCTTACTTGCCATGATTTTATGTCTAATTTGTAGGAAATGTGTAATAAGCATTCCATTGAGCGAATCCAAGCGTGAAGGGTGCTTAAGCTATATTTATACATGTCCTCGTTTGCGTGTTTATCTTTGATTAACTCTAAATTATTCATTTCTTTAGGACAAGCCTTGCATATGTCACACACTGAAGCTGCTGTATCGGATATAATGGAATGAATTTTACCATCAATCATTGTCAACAGCAGTTGGTGTTTGACACTAATTCCATCAGTGATGGTGGATGGAGTTAAGGCTTCAATCTCTGCTTCGATTTCAGCCATCTCTCTCTGCACATTTTCTTTGGTTTCCTTTATAAACTTAAACAATATTGGCCGGCAAAATGAAGTGGAAGATGGTCGCTCGTTTTCCCAAATTGTTACACCTTTTGAGACGAGCCGCAGTGGTACAAGACTAATCATAAAATTACTAGCAAGATCGATTTGCTCATCTTCACTCGTCCTTTGATGATAAATGCTTTGGCTAGATGATCCGTCAAAACCCCATTTGCTGGTCAATACGAGCTGTTGATTGGGATCAACAGGGGTTTCTAACGACCTAATAAGTCTTCTTGAGGTTAAATCCATCAAGGCTTGTAATTTGATTTTTGCAGAGCTCTCTGTAACTGTGAGATCTTCTTTGGCCGGATAGCACTTAATTTTTTCTTTAACCAACATGTAGTAACTCGGGTATTGAAGAGCTCCTTCTTGAGTGTTGAAATCCCGAAGAGTGTTATAGCGCCATTTCGATAAGTTCATCGATACATAAAGAGCCAATGCCTTCAAAGGGGATATTTCCCGTACCTGAATTGATTTACCTTCAATGAAGGCTTTGATTTTTGAGGCCTCTTCTGGATTCTCCGTCAAGTATTTCATAACATAAGCTGTATCGCTTTGTCCTGCCTTTTGAAGCGCCCTTTCGGCCGAAAACATAATTTCAGCGCTGCTACTGCTGCATGAAAGACTATCTTCAGTGCGTCTTCTTTTTTGCCGGTTACTAAGGTCCTCAAAAGATTTACGAGGACTAGGATGTGTACAAGTTGAAGCATCAGATTTAGCAGGAGAAATTATGGGCTCGATGACGTCACTTATATTTTCTGTAGAAGGTTCCATATTTTCATTCTGTAATTCCGGCCATTGAATTGCAGCCTGTAGCCAAATCTCATGTTTCTTCCGAAACTTATCTGTGCTTCTTCCAGACTGTGTCCATTTTGCATAAATGCGGTAGCAAAATCGACGACACCAGTCTTTTAAACTTTTTTCAGCACTTTCACATAACTGAACACAACTGTTATCTTTTAAAACACTGAACAAATAGTTAAAGTCGCGTAAATCTTTATGTGCGCGTGCGCATAAAGCAACGTGAATATCAAGATTTGTATTAAAATTTGGAAAATACATTGCGAGATTAGCTTGGATACAACGAGGTGTAAATCAACACTGATTTTAAAGTTACTAATAGTGACCTATTTATATAAAATCCAGGTATCCCAGGTATCCTTTGTTAAATATTGCAAGGTAATTAGTTATTGTGATAATTAGTAAATGATGCATGCTAAATTAGTGTATTAAGAGCCATTTAGTAATTAAATAATAGCAATGTTCTTATCAGTAATCATTAGTGCATCAGTTTTATATGTAAACCTTAAGTCCCTAATTATATATCCTAATTAGCTTATATCTTCTCTAATTGGCTGCTCAGAAATGTTATTGTAATAATGTTATTGTAATAAGGTAAACCTTTAGAAAAACGGTTTTAATCAACAAAATAAACAAAAAATAAAAAAATTGTGTTATAAAATAAACATCACTCTTTATCCCAGAAAGTGCACATTTGGCGCACTATGTGTCTTAGTATTAAATATAGCTCTTAGTATTAGCATTATGATATTAGAGACCGCTACTTGAAACAAGCCCGGAATCAGGAGGGAGAGAGCTCGATACACTCATTTTCATAGTAAAATTTCACATTTTCTCAAATTACTCCCGAAATATGGGAGTTATGAAGAAATTCATCACCACAAGTTATGAAGGCATTAAGTAATCGAATAAGATGGCATCATTAGTTTGGCATAATTTTACTCTTTTTTTTCGGACATGTCTACGTCCAACCGCTCCCATACATTCGTTCCACTGTGCACCGGGGGGGGGCCCCCGGTGACAACTGAGAAACAGACTTCCCATTTGTCCCCTCTATAGTGCGTTTTTTAATCGATGAGACTAAATTTGTCATAACGATGGTTGCCAGCTTTTTGCAATGCGTATATTACCGTTAATAAAATCAAAAATAAAATGAATCAACAAAAGGTGTAGGTAGTTATATCAAACGAAATAATACATATAATAAGGTATAGATGTATATAATATAAATATACATTTTTAATTAATTACTTACAGGTATTCATTAATCATGCATGCATGTCATTTTATTAAACAAAAAAAAATGCCGTTTTGTATGAGAAAAGGGTTTATATATCCGTTTGGGGACAGCAGTACAGCACTAATGGCATCTGTTTTTTTTTCTAATCGTCTAATGAATATAAAAAGTTACGATTCAACAAACCGGTATCGTAGGTACAACACTACACAAAAGAGCTGGTATCATTATTTATAAGTTTGACATTAGCATGTGTCAATTTCTCTCAGGGTTTAAAAAACAGAGAATAGTCAGTTTTCAAAGGGAACACGAACTCGGCACAAATTGTCACCCCGGTGCCAACTGGGAAGACAATTCCCAGCTGTCACCCCGGAGGACAGGGCTAGAGGGCACTATTGGGAATAATTCATATTTACGGATATTTTAAAACTTTTTCTAAAGTTGATACTCTTTGTTTAATACTTTTCACGGGGTGATATTTACATAGTCGGGTTTAAGTTATTAAACTTATACTTGTTTAGCATGGTTAATACTTACTAAACAGCTCCAAATATGTTCAGAGCCATAGGAGTAATGTGGTAACCTTTCACGCTATCATTACTGGCTACAAATACTGGTTTCTGATCAGGTTCATCTCGAAAGTATCCAATGTGGTACTCACTATTCTTTTTTTTCTTGATAACAGCCTGTAAAAGATGCAATAATAAGAGATAACTGGATGATTTGAACTCATTCTAAAGAGGTTGGATTACAATAGCATTAGATAGTGAAAGGTGGGAGCAACAAAGGCAGGCATAAGAATGAATTCGGGGTGTAAGGGGTCCCAACTAAAATCTTTCGGGACTCAAGCCAACCTCACCTGCACGTGGTGCACCCTGCTAACAAACAAACGAGGTTATGGCGACCCGCCAACACGCATTGGACCAGCGTGGCGGGTTATGGTCCAACCCCCCCTATGGATAGAAGAGTAAGAGACAGGCCCCAAGTGCCCGGCGACTCCAGCGGTTGTGCTGGCGTGGACGGGCGCAGGCACGGCTCTGGGGTCAGGGGAGCTAAGAATCTCCGGGCGAGATCGATAAACCGTCAAACGACCGTGGCAAATTACATAAAGGATTCCGATTCGCTCAATGTTTTAACTTACAATATCCGGATGCTATTGAAAGACGAACGTTTAATCGAACTTGAGAACGCTCTAAAAGACATCAGTTGGGACATTTTGGGCCTTTCAGAAGTCAGGAGAGTAGGAGAACACACAGAGGAAAGAGACGATGCTGTGTTCTTTCACTTCGGTGAAACCAGTGGACAACACGGAGTGGGGTTCATGGTGGCAAAGAAGTGGAAGGACAATATCATTGAATTTTTAGGCTATTCTGAACGTGTCGCTGTGCTGAAGTTCCAACTAAGACCCAACAAAACTCTAACTCTCTTACAAGTAAAAATATGAACCGACATCTGCACATTCCGACGAAGAGGTAGAAGATTTTTACGATCTTGTTAATAGAGCTTGCGACGAAAACAGGGGCACTTGGAACATGGTCATTGGTGACTTTAATGCAAAGGTGGGACGAAGGCAGGAACTGGATAGTGGAGATACGGTTGGTAGTTTTGGTTTGGGAGACCGCAACGTGCGAGGCGCTCGTCTAACCCAGTTCGCCTTTGGACAAAGCATGCATGTAGTCAATAGTTTCTTTCTGAAGAAACCGCAACGACGATGGACCTGGGTGTCACCCGACGGCTTCACGCGCAACGAAATCGACTACATTTTGTCATCGAACCGACATATAATAAAAAACATTAGTGTCATCAACAAATTTAAATACAGCTCAGACCATAGACCACTCCGTGCAAAAATCAGAGTAGACTTTAAAATTCACCGCGCCAAAATGTTTACAAAACAAATTAAAAGACTTTCTAAAGAAACACTCATTAACAGCTCTGATCATTACAACTTAGAACTATCAAATTATTTTAAAGAACTCAAAGTTGATGAAACAGACGCAGAAGAACAATATAATGCAATAGTTACCGGAATTAACAATACTTGTAAAACCATAAAAAATAAACGTAGTAATAGAAACAAACTAACACAGCACAGTATTGAATTGATAGAAAAACGGACTGATAAGGAAATAGGAACACCAGAATTTAGAATAATAGACAAAGAAGTTAAAAGGAGCATTAGAAAAGATTTGAGAAATTTAAACACACACTTAGTCAAAACAGCTTTAGAAAATCATACATCCCTAAGAGTATTAAAACAAGGAGTCACAAGAGGACGAACTTGGATCAACAGCTTGGTTGACAATGACGGCATCAAACACTACAGTAGAATAAAAATAATGGAAATAGCGACCAAATTCTATTCATCATTATATTCAGATCATCCACCGCCTGATATCAACACCGAATATTCCCCTTCAGATTCTGTTCCCCCAATAAACGGTTATGAAATGCACAAAGCACTTACTACTATGCGCTACGACAGAAGTCCTGGGGAGGATGGATGGAGGTTCTATCACTCTGCTACCCCACCTTGCTAACCTATTTAACACCATATTGCAATCAGGGAAAGTTAGAACTATATTTGATTTACACATTGATCAATGTGTAAATCAAATATAGTTCTTCTGCATAAAAAAGGCGACAAAAGTGACATTGGCAATTACCGTCCAATCAGTTTGACATCTCACATCTACAAGACCTTTATAAAAGTGACTGGTGGTGGTGGTCACAATCGCATAGATGGCAAACTGGATAAACATCAGCCACCAGAACAAGCCGGATTTCGCCCTAGTTTTTCAGCAACCGACCACCTACAGACCTTGAACCAAGTCCTAGAAAAATATACAGAATTTAATAAACCACTGTACTTGGCCTTTGTAGATTATGCGAAGGCTTTCGATAGCATCAAACACTCCGAAATATTCAAATCTTTAACAAATCAGGAACTGGAACAGCAATATATAGACTTTTAAAAAAAAAACTACCATAACAGCACCGCAAACATCCAAATGAATACTGCAGGACCTTCGTTTTGATATACAGAAGGGTGTTAAACAGGGTGACCCGCTCTCTCCGAAGTTATTTACTAGCACTCTTGAGGAGATATTTAGAACGCTAGCAGCCTCATGGACAACTAAGGGCATTAAAGTCGGCAGTAAGAGGTTGACGAACCTCCGATTTACCGACGACATAGTCCTTTTTGCCCCTAGGCTAAAATGGGATTGGGCGGGTCACGTCAGCCGCATGCACGATGACCGCTGGGCAAAAGTCTCTACACAATGGTTGCCGGAAGACGGACGGCGCCACCGAGGCCGGCCCAGAAAAAGGTGGCGAGACGACCTGGACGCGTACCGCGAGGGCTGGTTCGAGGAGGCACGTATAAAGAGCACGTGGAAGGAATTGGGGGAGGCCTTTGCCCAGCAGTGGGACAGTACAGGATGCTAAAAAAAAAAAAAAATGAATTCTAATGTATTTTGCCTAGTTACCTGGCTATTGAGGCAGGCAAATGCTTGAGTACTGTTGTTGTAAAACTTACTAAACTTATTCAAAATGTTTACAAGTTACCTGAAATTCTGGGGGATCATAAAAGAATCTCCAGTGAGTTAAGTACAGTTCCTTATCATCCAATATGGGCAGTTTCCCTAAAAGTAGGTCATATGGACCGATTGGCATCAAATTCACACTTGCTAATGTATCTTCCACAGATTTTCCACATTCACTGATGCATTCAAAAAATTTGAAGAAATCTTCAGGCATTTCTACCAGAAACAGTTCCTTTATGAGGCTATTGCTTGTACTTTTATCATAAAATGTTAAATTTTTTGGAAGTTTTACAGCTTTAAGACCATCATGGTCAGGTTTGGATACTTCGAGGCCTTCAAATTTCTTATCATCACTGCTGTCATGTTTGGGTTTTTCGACGTCTTCAGATTTCTTATTAGTCGTTAGCTCTACACATTTTTTATCGTCATCACTGTTACTGTTTGCCGGCTTTTCTTTATTATTAGCTCTGTCGTCATTTCCCTCCTTTTCTTTACTGTTACCGCTAGGTGATTCATCCTTACGAGGGTTAGGTGAATGGCGTGGAGAGTCTCTTGTATATGGAGAGAACCGTCTTTTACTGCGATGAACGCCTTTTCCTGTACTTTGTGGTGGGTGTTTGTATTTTTGGTGGTGTTCCGGATTCTTTTGATAACACTTGGTTGCGTATTTACAAACAGTTCGTGGATCGTCTACGTACTCTTCCCATACATCTGCCATTTTAAAGCAAATACTTTTACCCTTCACAGGATTTCGAAGTTCCAAGACTTTTAATTTACGATTATCCGGATTATCGTGACGCCCATACGTGTTGTGACTTGAGTTGTGTGGTTTCGGTGAAATATGTCATTAATGTCATAATGTCAATGTCAAATTAAAACGCCATTGTCAGTTTAGATTTTTACTTGTTTTGTGGGCTTTGAATACCTGCAGTTTAAAAAAAAAACAAAAAAAAAACTGCAAATTAAAAAAACTTTGGAAAGCCTTTAATCTGTTTCTCTGCAAGACTAAGCCACTGTAGGTTTTGCTCAGATGATGCCCGAGAGCTAGAATGCTTTCTGAGGCTCCTGCTCCATGGTTGCAAAGCCTGAAACTAACTTAGTAACAGTTTGCACGCTTTAGCGAATTGAATTACAGGTCTTTCTGGGTCAATCGCAGACATTATTCTATATTATGTAAGAGTGAGCAAACTAAAAACTCAGGCTCTTAAAGTTTTTATAAGTAAAATAAATAATATTTACCTGAAAGGTGTGGCTAGTATGACATACTCAGATAATTATCTTTGAAAAACTGAGTGTTGGTCCGCGCTGGCGACACTAACATCGAGAACATAAAATGAACAGCCCTGGAAAAATCGTGATTTTTTAGGATTTTTTTCATAATTTTTTTGTGTCATTCGTATGATTGGAGGAGGATAGTGATTTACGAATTACCATTTTTATAAAATTACTGAATATCACAAAGGATTCGTTACTATCCGCTAAAACCAACTAGAAGATGACAATTAGTGATTTATTTACTTTTATTGAAATAATGTCAGGAACGTGAATTACATAGTGTAGAAATAATTTTCAAATTCATTGGTGCGAATGGTGCGATAAATTTCATAAATGTTAACGTTTGTAAATCGGTGCACAATGTAGTTATTATTGTTTTTAAGTGTTTTCAATGAATGGGTGTATAGAATTTTTCAATAATTTACCAAGGACATGTACATAATAAATCATCGTTACTCACGACGTTCTTCAATTTCTGCGGACGACGGATCATGCTATTCAGCAGGTAAATAAATAAATTTCTTTTTCTTTATTTCTTTAGCCCTGTAGAATGTTTGATTAAGCACTATAATACTGTTACATTTTTTATAGTTAATTTCACAGATTTTCACCATCTTTTTCATAAGGTGAGCTAAAATTAATATTTAGCTACAGATAGGTAGCTAAATAATATAGTTTTTATTTATTTAATTTATAAGTAGGTAATTATAATTTCTTTCATCACATGATGGGAATTAAAGAGAAGCATCAGCTGACACATGTTCTGTGCGGGAAGAACGGGAAGTCTATTTTGATCTTTACAAATTACAATATTTAGTGTTGTTTTATGTGTTTTTAATTTCCCTGCTCTTTTGTTAGATCTAGAACCATTAGTATTGATCCCATCACTTGCCAATGCCATTCCCTTTGTCATGAAAGGTTTCACTTGTCAATGCATATTTCTTCCTTTAATATTTTTTCAGTTGTATCTCTTGCCTTGCTGGCCATTCTTAAATGAAAACTGCTCTCTAAAGAGTAGCAGTAATTTATAAAATGGTTATTTTCAAAAATTTTGTCCTAGCACCGTGACATTGTTTTATCATAATCCTCAAGTCATTTGATCATGAATGCAAATCTTACAAAAATAATACGCACAATTTATTCATTGATTTTACTTTTGTTAGAAGGTAATAACTAATGGAAATATCAGTGGTGCATTTTTCATTAGATTTTATGTCTAATCCAATCCCACTTTATCTATGTAGAGGAAAAACTATTATTCTAGACAAGACAAAAACAAAAAACTGCTCTCTTTGTAAAAAAATGTTGCTCTTTGTAAATAAATATGTTGGTGTCTCATTGCCAATTTGGAATATAGCATACAAAAGGCTCAATCAATAGGACCTCAGATAGCACTAATACTTTGTTCTGAAGATCCCCAATTAACAATTAAGAGTATAGGTCCTCCATGCTCTTATTTAGGGCCTGGTCTAGTGGAAGTGAGCAGTGGAGCCCCTGTGGTAATAGTGCCAACTTACAATTGGTGAGTCGTGGGTTCAAACCCAGGGAGGTGCGTTACTTTATGTAATTTATCTCATCACCACTGCTCTCAAAACGGTGAAGGAAAACATTGTGAGGAAACCTGTCTAAGAATCAAAAATTCGAAGAAGTGACGTCAACCAACCTGCACTGGGCCAGTGTGGAAAATTACAACCAAGTCTCTCTCATTCAGAGAATTCAGAGAAATTAATATATATAATGATTATGTGTGTGGGAGTGGAGAGTAAAAGAAATGAAGATTGGTTGAAAATAGCACTCAAGCTATACATAAGTTTCAGCACATCCTTTGTAATTCCATGGTCTTTTGCTCTGTGATCGATGGCTGCAGACAGTTGTAGAGTAGGTGTCTTCTAAAAACTGCTACCCAAAAGTGATGTGAAATTATGAAGACATAAAAATAGGGGTGGCTTTCCAAACATGTGCTGAGAGTTGAAAAAAAAATTATAATGTAAGTATACATATAACGGATTAGGTCAGAGAGGGCTAAATGTAAACAGGGTTGGAAAGCCATGGGGGAGGCCTTTCCCCAGCAGTGGGGCAGAGTAGGCTAATTAAAAGAAAAAAAATACATATTACTTTGATCTATCGATACATACCCCTATGTATCGATAGATCTTGAAAAATGATATCAAGGTTCTTCAGGCACTTTTTTTTTCTTAAGTCAATGTTTCATGTGATATTTGCTTCTAAAGCCGTAAAAATTGAGTCCCCCACTGTAATTTCTAAAGTAAGAGAAAGAATATTCTGAAAAATTTGGTTTGTAGAACAAAAAAAGAAACCTTTTGACGAAAATTAGTTTGAATAGGATAATTAAATCTATTCAGTTTTTGAGATGGGATTTAGTTTATCATTCTTATATATAAATAAATAAATAACGTAATAAAATTAAGTTAGGACACTCGGTAATTACACAAACACTTGAATACACTCAGTGTAGGTGGCTATCTAAAGTATAATACATTAGCGTCGCACATGGCTATGGCTTCTATCAGGTTGGCTGCATCGACGCACTTAGCTCTGGAAGGTTCTCAAGGTTGTAGACCGCGTCCTAACCAAAGCTATCGTTCGCGCGAATATACAAACTTTTTTGAATGTCGAAACAACAAACCCTTCCCGATTTTTTTTTAAACCTTAAGGCTGCGTTTCCGCCTAGGGCTGCCAACATTTCTTCGGCGAAATATAGTATTTTTCAAAATTAGCCATAAAAAATATAATACTTATAGTACACTTAAAAAATATATAGTACCGGTAAAATGCTGCAACATTGCCTGAATTTTGATGTTTTTCTTCGATAAATCTTTAAGTCGTATGTTTTTTTAATTACAGTTCAATATTGTACTCTAAGTCATAGGGCTAAAGTTGCTACTAGTGAAAAAATCATCTATAAAGCACCAAAAAATTGCTTAAAAAATGAAGGCAAACTTGAGGTAAAAACGACAATATTGTCTAGCATAATATCTTTTTAAATGAATAGGCATTTTGGTAACGGATTTGACATCCATATTGCTCAAAAGTTCTTTTCCACATTAGATTTCACTGAATCTTGAATTGCAACACAATATTTTTTATAACGATGATAGGCAAAGACGAACAGGTTTCTCGAAAACTCCATACAAAAGTATTGGGTAAAAAGTTTCGGAAACCTGACACAACTTTGCCGACCATGATTTAACTGTATAAAATACGATATCATACAGAAAAAACAGTTTCAGAACATAAAAGAGCATATTTTCTTTGCTATACTTCATATTACGCTAGTAAATAAAGCATAAATACTCACAAAATTAAATTTTCTTCAGAGCCGGTAAAAAGTGGGTAGTACACTGACAGTAAAACAGACCCTGACAGTTTGTCTATGAAAATTTGGAGTGAAGTATTAACGAATGTTGCCATTTAGATTGCCGACTTGCATTTAATGATACCATAGACAATAAAAAACATTTCTGAACGGCCATAATTTAACTTTTTTGAATTTAGGCAATGTTGAGCTATGATGGCAAAGTTGTAGCGTTTTACGGTATTTTATGGAAAAAGCAAAGTATAAACAAAGATTTGTCACTTAATTATAAAAATATATTATTTAAAAAAACCATTATGCATTTGTCTAAGTTTTTTGCCTAAAATAAAAGTGTCATAAGCTTTATTACATTCAATGTAATACTTAATACATGCAACCCTATTTCCACCAGAAACGAGCGAGGAGGACGCTTAGCGCGAGATGGAACTAACCAATCACATAGCTGGAATACCTCAAGCTGTGAAAAAGAAGCGATATTATTGGTTACATTCACACACATCCCTCGCTATGCATCCTCGTTCATCTCTCGTAGAAACGCAGACTTAATGTATCACCTGCATAAAAACAAAATGGCTTAAAATAAGTTTCACACAATATAATTTAGTTTCTATAAAACCATCTATAAAAGTCTACTTCACTGACCCAGGCAGGGTGCCCCCAGGGAATCTGCAACTAATAAATCTAGAATTCCTACTTGCTCACCGCTTGACACGTAGACCGCCCAACGCGAGCCAATGTCTAGGGAACTACGTCTAGCTCGATCTCTACCCGGATAATATAAAGGGTGTAAAAAGACTCTAAACGAAGCGGAAAGGCACTTGTTCTCCCCGTCATTGCGATATTTTTTTTGTTCTAGACCATACCTGGGAACCTTCTAGTTACGGAGATATTGGGTGTCAAAGTTCCAACTATTTCACAAGTATTTTTTTAAATACATGTTTTTAATGTATTTTTTTTTACTTAAGAGGGAGCTATCACAAAGTTAAAGAATTCAGTTTAGGTTAATTAGACGGCATGCGGCAGTGGATGCGCAAGTGTGCATCTAGCGAGGTATACTACACACACATGCAAACAGCTATGCCTCGGATTCCAGGAACAAACCATAATTACCAAACAAGCTAAGGACCGCCCGTTCCAAGATTTATATTGATTTTTAGCATTGCATAAAACAATTGTTTTCAAGTAGTATTTTACTTTTAAATGGTCTAATTATTGTTTTCAAGTAAGGTAAGATAGTAATCTTACTTATTAAATATTTTTTCTTTGAATTTGGATTATATCTTCATAGATAAAAAATATCATTTCGGACGAAAAAAGGTCAGTATCTGTGTATTTCTCTATAAAACATAAAAAATTGGTTAAAGCATTCCATAGTACACCACTCATGTACCATGGACATTTTTATATAATATAATATTATTATAACTTTTAGGTATGTAACAAAGCATCAAAGATGCCCAAAAGTACGATTTTATGAAACATCCTTTGCAGAGACAAGGTTTTTATTTTTACTCATGTACGTAAACAAATTGAAATATTTGTTTAAAACAACCCGAGAAAAATAATCAAACTTTCTCGGGCATTTTTTTTTTTAATTTTGTGACCATATATAAACCATAATCACACATAAAAAATCGAGTAAAACGCTCAAATACAAGAAAAAATAAGATAGCCCTCTTAAGACACTTTCACAACCCCCGTACTATACAACCCATCCATCAGCAAATGGTTTGAATGCGTTACGTTGAGTTTTACCTTTTTTTTTCGGATGGGATCTAATGACTTCTCCCGCTCTGGGCAGAGCGGAAGGGAGTGTCAGAGTTGTACTGACTAAAACCCATCCATATTCCTTCCTTGCCCTTTGTATTCCAGGGCCGCGGTATTTCTTTCGAACAGTCCCGCAGCCCTGGCAGGCATCGGCCCTTTCGGGCCTCTCCCTGTTTGCTGACATCTCTTTGAGGCGCGTTACTCACCGTCCACAGGTCCGCGTCTACGGTAGCCGGAAGCCACCACGTGACCCCCGACGCCCGGGGCGTTTCCCGTGGCGGCTGGGACGAGAGGTTCTCTCCCTCTCACGCTCCGCCACCTCCTTCGCTAGCATGACTGCTTCGCAGAAGGAGTTGACGGCGTCCCATTCCCTCTCGCTCGGCTTTCCCTATCGCGTTCGGACCATGGATTGAACCAGGGCCGAACGCGATAGGTCGCCGCCGCCGATCGCCGCTACGAGGACACGGCGGTGCTCCGCCCAAGCGGGACAGACCTCCACCGTGTCCTCTGGGCGATCTTCACAGTGATAACACCCGGGAGTTTCTTCCCGCCCGATTCGATGCAGGAACCTCCCGAAACAACACTGAGTCTTACCTTAAAACGTGATTTTTCACCCTAAAAAAAGAAAGTCGTTTCCAAGTAATCATTTTTGCGTAAAGTTATTTAGTTTGATGTACATAATGCTTGGTTGGGCTTTGTGCAGAGTCCGTTTACACCCTGTGTTGTTTTCAAAGGATCTAGTAATTTTAAAATAACCATAATAAGTCTGTTAGCGCAGTCGAAAGCGAATCAGTGTGATTAAGTAATCATAGCATAGATAGAATAATTATTTATCGGTACCGTCCTTAGGCTCAATTTACACCGCCGAATGGAATGGAATGGAAGCATCAATTGCGTCTCATTACGCCAGAAGGCGCGCGAATTCGCGGGAATGCTCGAGAATTCTCGCGCATTCCAGCGTTTATCGTAGACGCTTGACACCGCACTACTGTGATCGACTCCCCGTTAGCGCGACTTCCCGCGGATTCCACAGACGGCACCGACAGTAGCTTGGGTAAAGCGCGCGACTTTTTTTTTGGTTCATTGACATAAAGATCATTATGCTAAGTACAATTTCGTTGCAAAAAGTCGCTTCCATTCCATTCCCTGGCAGTGTAAATTAAGCCTTAGAACTTTTTATCCGTGCGCATCTACGTATGTCTCAACAATGCCCGTCTCTAAGATTCGTGATCGTGAATCCCCGTCTGCCATTACGTTGGTAAAGTTCATAAAAGGCGCGTGAGCACCATATTAACGCCCCGTGACAAACGATCAATAAAATGTCTGCGCATTAACATAGTCCAATCAGACAAAAGAGGCTTCACCCACAATCGCAACGAGCCAGTGCTGCTCATAATCAGGCTTCTGCTTTTCTCGTTTTGCCTTGAGCTATACGGCTCATACTTGGATAAAAAGATAAGCTAGCAAGCCGATTGTGGTGTCGCAACTGGCTATCCATGAGAGGCAAACGGTTATTGATTTTTAGGACTAAAACTAGTCCCAAAAACATCTGAGCGATTACGCAAAATTGTAGGAACGTAGTATAATTTCAGATCAAAAAATCTATTGTCGCGGTTTCCTTAGGGGTTGCATGATTTGTCATGCAATCCTCCAGGCCTTAGGCCTTATGAGTTATGACTCTTATGACTCACGTTAGTAATTTCTTGCCATGCGCATGGTATGCACTATGTTAATATTTTCTTGTACGCTTGCCAAGTCTCACTGAATGTTACTATTGTACAGCCACCATCAAACGATATGATTATCCAAATTCAAGTAAATAGGTAGAGGTAAACAAGGTTTCATTAATTTACTGGAAAAGTGGAGAAAACATTTGCACGAGGTCCTAGTACAAATAAATATACATTGTATGTTTCCAATGTCTCCTTCCTGTCGTGGTAGATGATGTGCTTATGTGATTGTCTTGTTTAGCTTTATTAAATTGGCCATGGCCACTGGAGGCTCCAATCGATTATTAAGTTAAGTGAGTACTATCAAGTGCGGTCCATTTGAAGATAGCCTTAAGGAATCGCTTATTTTACATAACATAAGTGTGCTGTTATCTATTATGGACATAATAGTACTTTAGTGTACTATTATCTATTATAGACATAATAGTACTTATTGTGCTTTCCATAAGCCTAGAAATCGACCAAAACCAGACAAAAGCCTTAATTTGTCGTTGATTTAAGGCAAAAATCATTGTTGTATTAAATTTTCCCTGTTGTTTCGACGAAGCTTCTTTGTGTTCAAACAAACATAATTTATTTTACATACAGTTTCCTATTAAATCGTATAGGTAGTCGGTAGTCCTAATAAAAGCACAGCCGCGCTCTCCATTTTTATAAAATTCCATATTACGTAAAACATAATTCACGTTTCTGTTCATATTCTCTGGTGCTTTCGTCCGTAAAATGTATATTTAGGTCCAGCAGTTTTGCGTTATAAAATAAAATTGTGAACTTCCTTTGTTACGTGGATGCATAATAAGCTTCGATTTTAACGAAACAAACATCGTCCATATTGTAGGTAATGATTTGAGCTGTTACTCCTGCATGAGTGACCGAGTACTCCACCTGCGTCGCTATATTTAGTTTCATTGTGTGTTGGGTGTAATACATCGATCTGCCGTGCAATTTAGAACTGTGTTGTGAACCTATATCTACGTTAATAACGTTATTATGTAGGTAGGTACATAGGATGGCAAGGCTTGTGTATTGCGTTTTCTTGTTTCATAGCATGAACCTTGATTTGATAGAAAATCTTTTATCGATATTAAGAGCCATTGTTAGTAATTAATCGTTATCTCCTTACCTCCTGACCTTCAAATACTGAGTGTATTTGAAGGTAAAATTAAGAGTTTGTCTTGAATGGGCAATTTACGACACACTTGAAAAATGAATTTAGAGATTTTCCCATTTATTCTGAGCTTGGTATCTGAATTGAGTCGGTAGCTACATAATTAGGGCGGGGGCACCCTCGTCAGTATTAGCCTCTTTCGTGAATATCCGCTCATTGTTTTAGACAGCCGATATTACAAGAGCTAAATACTTGTCCTACAAAACAACAGGTAACACGCTGTTGGATTTTTTCCTTCACGTCCATTAAATATAATATCATCGTATTGAATTGATAGCATAAACATTTTAGTAAGTGGTTTTTCTAGTTCTAAGAGTGTGATAGGTAGACTGGTAACTTTATTATTTACTAACTTTTGCTCACGGCTTTGTTCGCGTTATGGTCGGTAATTATTCTACAGGAACTTTTAAATTAAAGCGTGTAAAAAGACTCTTAACGAAGCCGAAAGGCACTTGTTCTCCCCGTCATTGCGATTTTTTTTTTTGTTCTAGACTATACCTGTGAACTTTCTAGTTACGGAGATTGGGTGTAAAAGTTCCAACTTTTTTTTGAATACATGTTTTTAATGTATTTTTTTTTACTTAAGACACCATAACGACCCCCGTACTATTACAATCCATCCATCAGCACAATGTTTTAATGCGTTACATTGAGTCCTACCGTAGAACATAATTTTTTCATCCCAAAAAAAAAAAGTCGTTTCCCAGCAATAATTCTTGCGTAAAGTTACTTAGTTTGATGTATGTACATAATGCTTGGTTGACGGCTTTGTAAAGAGTCCGTTTACACCCTGTATAGCATTTGATATTCGGATAATGTAGCTTTCTATTGCTGAAAGAATTTTCGGAATTGGTTCAGTAGTTCCGAAGGTTATACTCCCTACAACCAAACTCACAAACTTGATGACTCTATAATATTAAGTATACGTAGGGCTTGCCATGGAATAGGTACTCGAGCTGTTTATACCAAAAAAAAAGTGTGTGTGTACTTATGTACACGCGTTAGAAGTTATACTTTTCTAAAATATAAACGAAAATAAAGTAGTTTATCATCATCATCATCATCATTTCAGCCAATAGACGTCCACTGCTGGACATAGGCCTCCCCCAAGTGTCGCCACATTGACTGGTCCCGTGCGACTCGCATCCAGCGGATCCCTGCAACCTTCATCAGGTCATCGGTCCACCTAGTGGGAGGCTTTCCAACGCAACGTCTTCCGGTTCGCGGTCGCCACTCCAGAACTTTACGGCCCCATCGGCCATCCGTTCTGCGAGCAATGTGCCAGTAGTTTATAACAAGGTCTAATATCAATTACTTAAACAACCTAACCTCCTAGCTCCAGCAGTAGATTAAAAATAATAACCTAGGCTTGTCAATATCTGACACTACGAAAGTAAACTAACATTGGGAGAACACAAGAATACAAATTACAGAGGTCTAGGAATGCTTAACCAACAGGCAATGACCATTCAGTTACCTGGAGAGAACGTATGATAAAAATCTACATTTTAATAGCCAAAACGTAAGTAAAACTAGCTACTTCAGGGTGTATGTTGACTAGCTAACTTCAGGGTGTCGGTTTTTGAATGACCAGTTGGTCTAGTGGTTAGTGACCCTGACTGCTAGGACGGAGGTCGTGGGTTCGATTCCCACACAGGACAAATCTTTGTGCGATGAGTACGATTATTTGTTCTGTTTCTGGGTGTGTAATTTATCTATAATATGTATGTATTTAGAAATATATAAGTATGTTTATCAGTTGTCTGGTTGCCATAGTACAGGCTCTGCCTAGTTTGGGATCAGATGGCAGTGTGTTGGTTGTCCCAAGATATTATTATTATAGATATTATTATTTTTGTGACGGTGCACGGTGTGCGCGCGCATCGTAAAAATGTACTCTCATCATTTTTCCCTAACGCGCCAAAAGAAGTATAACTTCAATAAGAGTAGAGTATAGAGAGTATAGAGAAGCAATATGGATTGCCCAGGAGAAAATTAAAGATTTTGGTGCCTATCACACCTGTGCGTCTTTCCGAATATTAACTTGATTAAAGGATCAAACGAATTCAATATTGAATTTATGAACGACACCAACACTTATTCTTTCAACGTACTTCATAGTAGGAATATTCTATTTTCCTATATTTTCTTAGGAGATTGATGTTGTTGGCTGCAATCGGACAATGGTGGATGTTTATTCTGTGAAATGTTTGAAAATTACATGACATGTATTTGTGTCCGTAATATCAATAGAACTGGCTTGTACACATCCCGTTCTGAATATGCATCTGATCTTGTCATTGCCGTGTGCTTGTTTTTTATCTTTTTAACCCTCGACCAAAAAAGAGTGATGTTATAAAAGTTTTATCTGTGTCTGTCTTTGGCATTATAGCTCCTGAAGGGATGAACCGATTTTGATTAAGTTTTTTTCGTTTGCACTTTCAAACACTTTCTTAGCTAAGTTTTAAGAAAATCTGCTCAGCCGTTTGAAGATCATCACCTCTTTTCTAGTTGTTGAAGACAAATTAACAATTTCCACAGGTCTGATCGATTTGAAATTTGAAATCCTGTCAATGATATTACAAAAGCATGATAAATTTGACCTGATGCGCAGGCAATACCAGGAGCATGCAGGATACCCAACACGCCCGAGGAACTTCTCAACAATATACAGCATCTCCCTTTTATTTGGGCTCATACGATGCGTTTTGATGGGCACATGCTAATACAAGCTGGGCGGTAAGGGTCATAATCTACATGTTACTCTAAATGTAAACATTTTTCAGCTTTCTTTGAGTCGATGGTAGCGTGTCTGACAGTAATAAAAAAAATGAAGAAACCCCCGACCCAAAAAAAACGTCTAAAAAGGAAAACTAAATATCTAAATATCGTCCCTTTACGTTTAATAATAAGTAAAAAATCGCAAGAGCTCAAGAGCCTCGACCAACACCTGCGGAGGTTCTTGTTAGGCAGCTGGATCAAGGCCTTGATTCACAAAGTGGTACTCCTGGACACGGCTCGTATTGTTAGAAGGTTCCTCTCTCTGGAGCCCTGACCGCCGGTAGCTTGGACCCTTGTTCCCGAAACCGGTGGGCTCATCATCATCAGCCTATAATGTTCCCACTGCTGGGACACAGGCCTCCTCTCTATGAGAGGGATAGATTTTATATTGGAAAATGTGCTGAAAACTAGATATTTAAATGAAAATTTGAAATGTGGGAACCATTCCACAATATGCACGCCGTGTCCCAGATATGTCGGGAGTGTAGTCCGATGCAACTGCCGAACGGAAATCGCCTAGCGACAACATTGTTGTGCGGTCTCTCTTGTTCGACTTATGAAGTAGGTACTGGGAATCTCATCCATGTGATCGATTTGATGCTAAATATCTTTCCTGAATTTTCCCAATTACCTAACGTGCTTGGTCAATATTTTAAAAGTTTTCTGTGAAATTGGTTTTTCATGTGCCATTCAGTTTAGTCCTCTAAAAACTGTCCAGTCGAGCGATGCTTATGTATAAACTTCTTTCACAACTTTTAAAATCATGTTCTTAGTGAACAACTCGTTATTTACTTACTCATTTGGAAACTCGAGATGTTTTTTAGTACTTACAGGAAAGTCTGGAGTCTGAAGGAATAATTTAACGTTTTGGTCAAATATTTAACATGCTGATGGATACTATGGATAGTAGCATAATGATATCCGATAAACCCTTATCCGGTTACTTAGTATACAGAGATAAATTGATCCAGACAAAATAATGTTTACTTTCATTTGATAAGCCACTTTCATTCATTTAGAAAGGGGAAAAAAAGAGTTTCTAAATATTATGTGTACAATCTAGATACTAGTTACACGTTGCATCAAAACCTGACGAGTTTAGTAATATTTGTTTTCATTGTTCGCAGGCGATGAACGTTTGACCGCGCGATGGATCATCGAGATGGATGGACTGGCATCGAGCCGGTGGCCACCGAGAACTCTACTGATAGTCATGCCCGGGCTGCAGAACGCGACCGGGTGCGCATCGAGTTCTATGCCACTTATGACGTCATGACGGGCGTACGAATAGCCGCTACTCTTGGTGGTTTCTTTGCATTAATGGTTTTTCTGATCGTCTATAAAAGCCGCAGCAAATCCGTGAAGGCTTTAAATGACCCAAAGCTAGTAGAAATGGCTGAAGCTGTTGTCGCTGAAGAAAATGCAGTTGAAGAGGAGAGGCAACTTACAGCAGCGCTAGAGGAAGCGCTATCTGAACGTGCACATTCGCGTCGGTCAATAGGTGAGGAGCCCCCTTGGCCTCGAACGGGGCGTTTTGCGTCATACGGAGGCGGATATGGAAGCTTACTAACGCCGCCTCGTCGGTTATCGACCGTACGCGGTGATTCGCTTCCTGGTTCAGCTTTGCGTTTCGCAGAGCGTCGAGCATCAGCTGGTCCTCGAGACCGACGTTTGAGCTCTGCGACTTGTTCCAGCTCAGGAAGCTCCTATTTGGAGAGACGCGGTTCATCGGTAGTGTGTGCTTTGACAGAACGCCGCTTATCGCCTTGCCCCAGTGAGCGACTTGCCCCTCTCGCGTCAGTGGGCAGCGTAGGCCCGTCCTATGCGGTAGAGTGTGAATTAGCGTCAGTGGGTGCGGATTCAGTATTTGCAGAGGACGATGCGGAGTCCACTGATGATGAAGTGGAGCAGTTTTCGACGGACAGTGGAGGTGGCGAGGCCACGTTGGTAGGCGAGTGCACGGAGCTTTCTAGTCGTCCAACAACACTGCCACTGCAGTTGGACCGTGCTTCTCATTCACGAGAAACGTTGTTCTAGTCTATGCCAAATGGTAGTATATAACCGTTGGCAAAGTTAATGTTAGTTAGCGCATTAAAATATCGACATTTTCCGTTGCCAAATCTATTTATTTGTATTTTAACATATCATAAAATTCGACATATCATTTGGTTTTAAAACTACCAAATTGGAATTTTATTCATACTCTATTTATCTAACGCACTGTCAAATAATATGAAACTGCTCTTGCTTCTTGACAAGCATATCTTTTTTTGTAATTTATCGCTTGTACTTGCGCTTATAATTTTTACTAACAATTGGAGTGGGCAAAGTCGATATTTTAATATGTGATAATCATTCGTGTATATAGATTGTTTTTGTTGATAAATTGATGTTTCATAATGTTGATGTTCCCAGCCCACGGAGAAATTGTAAACAATGTACTAATTACTTATATATGTTGCGTATGTGTATACATAGGTAGCAAATTAGTTAAATTTTGCTCATGTGTATTTATTTTGCTAACGGCTGATCAGTACAATAAACATAATTACCCACGCATACTTATCAAATTCCGCTGGTATTCACCATAGTGTTCGATTCGATGTAAAAGTAATGTGTAAAGATTTGCCGAATTAGTCATTTGTAGTTACATTAAATTAATGTAATTATTTAATATAATAGTTTTCGACGAATTTTTAACTTCTGTAAATCGCCACTCTATTTACAAAGTTTTCAACTCTACCGGGCTAACTGCCAACCCCACTGAAAGTGCGGTTGATGATCTAACCAAAGCATTGCCGACTCACATGGTGTTTGTACAATGTAGATATTAACTTGTTAGGGTAGATAATCGTCAGTGAAGTCAATTGCGAATGTGTATTTGTATTATACTTAATTAGTTTTGTAAACTACAGTTTTACTTAGAAATCAAGGGCACAGAAGACCAATACGTCCTTTGAACAATAAAATTTGAAGTTGGAAGCGGCCTAAGATGTTGCTCGTACCAATGTCATTTTCCAAGTAAACTGCCACTGTAAGTTCTTGTTAGTAACAATGTTACGCGGACACCGGGGTTTTATTGATTCTGGGTGTTTCGATCCCGCCACAGCCACACGTGGGCCCAGTAGATTGATTACGCATAAGTCGTTTTTATTACGATTTAGATTTACGTGTTAGTTTATGTAATGTTCGTTGCTCGAATTAAAAAGAGCTCCCTGTAGTCTGTAAAATGTTGAAATGTATGTAAAAAATTGTAAATATAAAACACAACTCATTTATTGTTTCATTTTCATGATTCAAAAAGTCTTTTACTTTCTTAACCTAATTATTTACCTAGGTACTTGTACTTTATGTGATACTCAATACTGATGCATTATGCAGACGAATTATGTTTATTTATTACATATACAATTAAACACCATGGGTACTTTAAAATGGTATTGGTGCTTACCATGCACACATTAAACATATACATATATTTGTTCCGCAAAGGCAGAAAAGCCGTAACAGTTTTTAAAGTGTAGCTCACTGCCAGACGCTCTAAGGAATGACTTTTAAGTTGTGACTAGAAAGTGTTTGCCTACCCAACCCATTTATGCCACTTCCTGAAAATCTCCTGGACCTGGATACGAGTTGCCATGGCTGACATGGAAGTACATAAAAAGAATCCGGACCCAGGTTGGCCGAAGCAAGGGTAACCTGTTCAGGTGGAGATTCATAGATAACTCTGTCCTGTAGTTTGAATGAGGTGTGGTTCCAGCACAAACGTTGGGGCACTCAATATCGTGTACTGTTGTTTGCACAGTACAGAGTTGATGGACGTAACTGAAAGTGTCTCATTTGGGTCGATTCAATTTAGATTGCAATCGACACGCTAAGAGGCAAACCAATAAATAATCTACGCGTAAACTACCCTGCAAGCAAAAGGCCTAGACATTAAATAAAAAAAAAGCTGCTGACTGTCGGGGGTCTTAAGCACAGAGCACTTAAATTGCTCTGTGGTGGTAGTAAGGATCATCTTTTGGGCTCCTTTAATAGCAGGGTTGTTGTATATTTATAGAGGGTTTCCCATTCATTTATTTAAATAACAATTATCGTCAATACTGCTAAGTTGACAAAAGTAGCCTAATTGAGATTTCATGCCAGTGCATTCTTGACGCTGATTGGCACCCATTAAATTCAACAAAAGTGAACGCGTAATTTAGTCTTATAAATAACACCGCGTGTTCATTTGTTGACAAAACCGCGTATATTGTCAGGCAACCATTTGCCGTGGAAACCACAAATGACGTTTACCGGCCCCAGACCAAATTGTGGAAATCTTTAAGGTGGAATACAGACTTTGCGAGGCATGCGCCACAACCTTTATATTCGTGGCGAGGCATGTGCTACGCACGTGCGAGTGCGAGCCAACGTATGTCGGCAAATGCTTCAAGATCAAAGTGCCTCAGTGCGAGTATTACATTAGTTGTGGACGTAGTCGCGCATGCACGTTCGAGGTGTGCGCCGCGTACGATATCCACGCACACCTCAACTAAGAAAATGAAACTGCGTTTACTCGGGCCAAACAGCGCGCAGCGCATGCTGATCCAACCGACTCAGCAGCAGTCATGATGGCACCTTTGCTTCGCGTGCGTGTATCCGCTGCTGCTTTTATAATTATTAATTCAATTAGTTAAAAGAAAAGAAAAAAACTACTTTTCGTAAAAAAAAATTTCGCGTCCATATTGCGCGCGAAAATCACAGCGAGGTGGACACAACCATCCAAACGCAACGCACTGCTCGCAATGAGCCGGCCGACACACGCTCGCCGCACATGTGCGCCTCGCACGCGCGTGTCTGTTCGTAGCACATGCCTCGCAACAAACATGAAGACAGACAAATGAGGCATTTGCTTCGCACGCGATGGCTTGACCTGAGCATATGTTGCTATAATTTTTCAACACGCACGCCTCAAGCAGAGACATTCGTTGTGCGCCGTTCGTGGCGCATGCCTCGCAAAGTCTGTATCCACCTTAAGACGTCCAACCTTTGGGGGGGACTCTCTGGAGCTTATAACGGAACGACTAGAAAACCCACTTCACCAGAACAACAGGCAATCGATTAAACAATTAAGTAGGTAATTGGTACGACGAGACCTCCGATGCTACAACCTACAACACTCGCTCAATAGAAAAAGCAGGAAAACCGGGCGTCGAAAGTATTCGTCCAATCACTTGGGATAGCCACCTGATGAATTTAACCAAATCGAGTGAGGATATCGTCATTTTGAAGTCGAAGATTCTTGCGGAAGTTTTTTCTCAGGAGAGAAAAAACCTTACTTGAAAAATTCACCCTGTTTAGTTATGTAGGTATGTATTAAAAAATCGATTGATAATTTTTTGTATATTCTTAATTAATTACCCGATTCTATAATATTAGGTCTCTTCTGTTTTGCGAAAGTGACATTGTACAAAAAATACGTTTGAGCAAATGACGTTGTGCGTAAATGACGTTTTGCTAAAGTGACGTTTTGCAATCGACGTGACCAAAATTCTCACGATGACATTTTGCGAAAGTTGCGTTCTGCGTCAAGACCAAAACGATGTAAACGATATAATTATCAAAGGGGCAAACAACCCTACGCAAATAAAATAAGATAATCATGCCCACTTTTATCTGTAGTAAGTCGTTGAAACTACATAGTCGTAAAAATTTACGGCTGACGTTTAGAGTTCAAATCAAAGAAAAGCTCCTGATGATATTTATAAAAAAAGGATCGTAAAAAGATGATCAATGGAAAAAAAGAGTTTGGAAGATTTCATCGCATGAAGATTTACATGAAGCATCCTCATATATAGGTAACTCATTTTCGTATTTATCGATCAACTGAATAATTTCGTGATTGCATTTAATTTCACTGTATAATTCATAGCATAGCCCTTTGTTTTGTATTCAACGAGATTTTAATTTTAAGAACTTAATTACTAATCAGACGAATTAAAATAATAATTATTATTATCACCAATGTGTGTCCAATTGCAGGGCAAATGCCTCCTTTGTCCCTATCTACAGACGAATAGGTTGCCCGAAACTTTTTATTAAAAAAAATTTTAGTTAAGCCTATGCCCAACAGTAGACGTCTTTCGGCTGAAATGATGATGATAACTTTTTCACTTTTTTAACAAAACGAAATAGATATTGGTTAAAGATTCATAATTGCATGAAATCAAATATGGTATGTAAGTGGTACTGTACATACATTATGATCGTACAAATAAAAAGGTTTCTCATATTTCGCATGATCGAAAGCATCAGGCAGTGGTGATGAAATAACGAATTACGAATGGTTAATAATTCCTTTCTTTTATTTAATATGTTTGGTACTTAATAAGATTGTTAAAGTTATTTTCCATTCAGTAAACAAAAGAGAGAAGTCTGTCTTAGACGGGATCTAGACTATTACTGTTTTGCTCATTTTATTCTCAAACATCTGCTGTTTGAGAATAAAATGAGTATGACAACGCCCCAAGTGATGGGAACTTGAGATATTCTGCCGGACATACCTAAATGTAATATATTAGTCTGGTTTGTGAATTTCAGTTCCAGTAGTATTTGTGTAACTGTACAAGAATCCATCGACGCGTGGGCAAACTCGGAGCTGATACCGCTATCTTGTGTTATCGATACATTTAAACCTTTTGAACGCTAATTGTCACATATACGTGACAAGCAAGCGCGTGCCCTGGCTTGTACGCCAAGCGACACAAATATGTGACAAAATGGTAGGTGAATTGTGGCTTGGCGTGGAGGGCACACGCGTGCGTTTATACTCTGGCGTTCAAAACGTTAACAGACTTTTTTACCTACCAACAGCGCCTCGCAATCATCGTCTTGCCAATTTCTGATTTACAGATTTTTGGATCACTGTACCTACAAAGTATGTAGCAACACTTTATTTACCAACAAGGGATGACGAACCGGACGTCACGTCGCAGTTTTCAGATCAGTAGAAAATTGAAATGATTTGAGTTGAATGACGCTATAATAATCAGTTCAGCCTTTTGTGCCTACAAAATCATCGAGTATATTTTCACTTTCAGTTTTTAGCATAATTTTATTAAGTATGTAACCACTCAATACAATATTTCATGAAAACTTTTCTGACGAGTTTTTGAACGCAAATGCTTGGTTGTCAAACGTCATCATCTGTTTGACAGACACTGTCAAAGTGTCAAGTGGCAAATCTAGGGAAGTGGGATTGTTCAATTTTGTAATTGATAATTTAATAATTTTTAATTTTTGTGGATAGAAATTAAGCAGAAATCATGGACGACGATTTACCGACCGATTTCCAGGTCATCGTTGTGGGGACAGGTATGCTATATTATCCTTGTAATACTGCACCGGTCATGATGGCGATAGCAGCCTACTTATCGATCCTTTTTTTCGTAGCTGTCTACGGCTGTCTAGTCATCAATTTTGCTTTGGAAAATGCTTTAATGTGGCTTATTTTGTTAAAAAATTGGCCTATAATTTGCCACAACATATTTTTAAGTAATAATAGTAGCAGTAAACCGTAAACGGTCGACCCAATACTGCAGCTTAGTCATTAATTAAATATTTGCACAGACAGTCAAGCTACTGTCATTGTGTGCCTTTAGAGAACGTTCAACTCTTTCAGAATGTAAGATATGAAATACTTAAAAATGATTTTGTAATGGGATAAATAAATAGTGAAGTAATTTGGTTTTTATCCCTGGGGTGTACCTATTGATGGTTTAATCATAATTGGCGAATGATACATTCGCACTAGACTAGAAATAATAAATTGGTAGATAGCTTGGTATGTCAGCAAGACTGTCTAGTTACCATATTATGCAGAACCCACTTGTATAATAGAAGTATTATATTATAGCTTAGCAATTGATATAAGCAATTACCATCTACTAGACACCGACTTCATACTATCAAGATAACTTAGGTACTTTGCTTTTGTAGCTGTCATAACAAGGCAAGGCCTTCATAATTATCAGTAATAAAATTTCTCAGTTATGACTTTACAAGCAATTTAGTTGATTGGGAAGTAATTTACTTTGAATATTCGTCATACCATGCAATATGCACTACTATAAGACAGATTAAATGTATTGGTTAACGCGCATTGAACGTGGAGTTGCGGACACCAGCCCGTTATACAATGCAATACATGTATTGGTTACAATAAAATCTAATATAGACTGGCATTCCCATGGTTGATATAAGATCTTGCCTCCAATAATAGAAGCATAGATTACAGAAGGATTAATGGAAGAAGATTGGCATCAGCATGATCTTGTGCTTCATAGACAATATTATAGCATCACAAAGCCAGACAAAATAATGTTCTAGTTTTTTTAACTGAGTTTTTACGGGCAGTAAAAACGCAGTTAAAAAAACTAGAACATAATTTTACTAACTGAATTGTGGTGCAGTCTCACTATGAAAAGTACTCGTATTCAGTTACATGCAATTTGACTGGAAGGAGACCATAACTTAGGTTAGATAGGGAGCAAGGAGCCGCTGGCATTTCTCAGAGAGCTGGTCTGGGTCAAATTTTCCCACCCATATGCAAAATAAATGTGCTTTGGACATGGAGTTATCAAGCCCATTATACAATATAATCGGCTAGTCTAGCCGCTATACAGATGATGATGCCTTTTAAGTACCGTAGTGATACCCTTTTTTTTTTCGGATGGGAAATCATCACATGACTTCTGCCGCTCTGGGCAGAGCGGAAGGGGGTGTCAGACTTGTACTGACTAAAACCCATCCATGTTCCTTCCCTTGCCCTTTGTGTTCCAGGCCCGCGGTATCTCTTTTGAACAGTCCTGCAGCCCTAGTAGTGATACCCTTGTCTACTAGTTTGTATTTTTAGTATCACGTTGTTTCAATTTACAAAATAATACTATGTGTAAAACCATTTGAGGAAACATTTTGTGTTTGGTTTTTGACTTTGATATCACTTTATTAATGAAGTAATTACAGGTTTGCTGCAATAAAAATACTGAACAATAGAACCATTTACCGCATGTAAAACATTTATTGACAAATAAGTGGTTCAATTTATTTTATATTCTTGCAAATTATTTAGAAAATGTGACAATTGCATAAATTGTACATTAATTTATTAATTCATTTAATCATCCTTAAACAGGGATCTCTGTGGGTGATAAATAAACACAAGCAAAAGAATATCCATCTTTGTGTTTCAAAACATATTATTACAGCATCACTGGAAAAATAAGTTATTTTTGTTCAGAATAGGATAAAAAAAACATAAATTACATTAAATAGCTTTATTTCCTCTCCACCCATAACATCAGTTGTAACAGAAAATCAAGAAATAACATAACATCAAAAAGCAAGAAACACAAAATGCTTTATTTTAATTATTTATGATTTGACCAAATCCCTTTGTCTAGGAATGGTGGAGTCCATAGTGGCTGCCGCCTGCAGCAGGATAGGAAAAAATGTCCTACATCTAGACTCAAGTGACCATTATGGAGGCCTATGGGCTTCCTACAACTTTGATGGTCTGCAGAAATTTATCAAAGAAGTTAATGCGGACCCAAAAAGACAACTACAAGTCTACAATTTAGCTGAAAAATGGTATATTGAAAAGTGAGTAAAATTGATTTCATTACATTTTTGGGTATTTTCTTTAGGCAGCAGTTTAAACGAAGCTGGGCTCATGGACCCTTACTTGTGCAACCATATCCCATGGGGACTTGATACATCAAATATTTCATCATCATCATCATCATCATCAGCCTATAATGTTCCCACTGCTGGGACACAGGCCTCCTCTCTATGAGAGGGAATGGACTATAATCCACCACGCGGGCCCAGTGCGGATTGGTAGATGTCACATGTCTTCGAATTTTTGGTTCTAGGACATGCCGGTTTCCTCACGATGTTTTCCTTCACCGTTTTTGACGGTAGTGGTGATGAAATAAATTACACAAAGTAATGCGCCTGCCTGGGTTCGACGACTTACTGTTCGTAAGTCGGGGTCGCTACCACTGGGCCACCACTGCGATCAAATATTTAGTCCACAATTGATTTTTTCGTAAAAGGCTGGATTATGACTCAGGCTTAATTATGCTTCTACTGAGAAATAGTGTATAAAACACTACTTCTCTTCTTCTCGTTGTGAAAGTAGCAGACACAATGAAAATACAATTTGATTGAATTGATTAGGGAATCGGCAGAAGATGAGAAAAAAGAAGAAGGAGAGGAAAAGCCTGAAGATGCTAAACCGGAGCTGGGCAAGAAAGTGTGGAGCCAGGCCGACTTCGCGTCAGAGTATAGGAAGTTCAACATTGACATGACACCTAAGGTAATTAGTAGCTAACAGAGCCGTTGATAGAAGCTACATTTTGGCCTTGCAATGGCTGGGGCCATAATATTGGTAGTATGGGCTGCTGACATGTTAAATTGACTTATTACAATATTATTTACTTATTGTATAGTTATTAAATCTTTACATAATCTTAATTACATCTGATCAGTTCTTCAACTTACAACTCCATTTCCATCACATAGCTGCTGTTCTCCCGCGGTCCTTTGGTCGAGCTGCTGATCTCCTCGAACATCGCGCGCTACGCGGAGTTCCGCTGCATCTCACGGGTGCTGACGTGGCTCAACGATAAACTGACGCCCGTACCCTGCTCCCGAGCCGATGTGTTCGCGACCGAAGCTGTCAGCATCGTCGAGAAACGTCAGCTCATGAAGATGCTGACGTCTATCGTTGGATACAATGAGGAAGAGATGCAAAATGAATTTAAAGGTAAGTTCAAGAACGGCTTTCCTTTGTTATGTCGAAATTCCCATAAATCTACAAAACTATCAGATTGTGTTGGTGATTTTTGAACCAGCCTTATGTAGGGTTTCCACTTAAACAGTTCCCTTTCATATCAAGGGAAATAGTTTGCCACATTTAAGAAGAAATCACGCAATATCGCTATCTTACGGTTCATTTACATCTTGCTCCCTAGATTGGAACGACAAGACTTTCAAGGAGTACCTAGAACACAAGGGTCTGACTCCCAACCTCATCCACTACGTGCTGTACGCGATCGCCGGCGGCACTAACACCATGCCCTGCCTCGAGGGCGTCAAGGAGTGCAAGAAGTTCCTCATGAGCCTTGGACGCTACGGCAACACACCCTTCCTCTGGCCCATGTATGGCAGCGGAGAATTACCACAATGCTTCTGCAGGTGCGTACGACAAAATAGATACAGAGGATGAATGACTGAAAATTTTCTTTATCACGAGGTTCGATGTAACTAGATTTTTATAGCATCGTTTCATCCAACACCTGTGTGTATAATTTGCTGTAGAATAGTCTTCAAAACAGAATTCGACACGATTAATGTTTTATTTTGTTTTTATGAGGTTAATCCACGTTAACAACCAATTCATGTCAATTGGAATGATTATTTAAAAATGTAAAACCATCTTATTTCGCAGAAGAGAGATTGATGTTACATTATCAATTGTTATTGCAAAAAAAGTGCACCATGAAAGTGCCGGCTCGATGGTCGCCGGTACAATGACCCAAATGTGCACAGCTCAACTACGCAAACAAAAATGAAGCAACTTTCTAATGTTGCATGCAGCACGATTTAAGTTATCGTAATTTAAAAAAAAGACTTTTCATTTATGACTTTGTTATTTATTTTATGCTATAAGAGTTCAAAATCATTCCGATCAGTTTTATTGCATAGTTGATCAATGAGGCCGAGATGTTTTAATTGTTAACATATTTGCGCGTAAGATGTATTTTTACACTTTATGACTCTAAATACGTCGCTGAAGCATCGACGGTCACATTTTTGTCAACCGCGAGAATGTTGAGGGTTTGGCATTCACGTTTTCCCATTAGCTAATAACAGGTCTTAATATTTATGCCAAACATTCCATGGTATGAGGCAGAGTATACATTCTATATTTGGAAAATAATAAAGCATCATAATTATTTTCATTCATTCCGAACCTAACGGTGTGGTTATTCATCGTTTATTTCTTGTTATTTCAGGAGGGTAGGGAAACAAAGACAACACAACATGTGGGTCGAGTCAAAAATAAACAGACTTTAATAGACACGCTGAAAGTTTTATGTTCATAGAACTATTGAACCGGTTTATTTGCGTTTTTCACAAGGTTATTCACTCAGGAAGTTTATCATTAAAATTCGGCTATTGCTAGTCTCGATTTTAAACATTTTAATTAAATGCAATATTCCAGATTGATGTTCTTTGCATGTAACTTGTTGGCTATAAAGATTGAATAGCGGAAACTTACAATATTTGGTCGAACGTCTATGTTTTATGGACGTGATCCGAAATGGGCGATTCAAAATCTTCCACTAGTTCAAAAGTGTAGCATTCTCCAATAAATTGTATGTTTTATTTTTAGATTGTGCGCTGTTTTCGGCGGCGTGTATTGTCTGAACCGGCCGATCGACAAGGTTCAAACAAAGACTGTGGACGAGGGCAGGACGGTGGTGACGATCGACAGCAAGTCAAAGACTTTGAACTGCGACCACTTGGTGATCGGTATCAACGAATGTCCCAAAGACTTGATCTCGCCGGAGCCGGCCGAGAGTAGCGACATGTCTAAGGCGGTGTTCATAACGAATGGCTCTATTATGAAGAGTGATAAGGACCCACTGACTTTGTGCCGGTTCCCGCCCATCAATGATGGCGACCACTCTGTAACCGTGCTGGAAGTTGGCCCGGGTACCGGATCTTGCCCCAAAGGACTATGTAAGTACATAATGCACAATTGCACATTGTGTGCGGTTTGTAACCGCAAACCGTCATTATTTGAACATTCTCTCTTGACCTTAATTTGTGAAAAATTCCGACAAGACGGCTAGACGCGATGAAATAAATTAGGATGCAAGATACTGTCTGAAACAGTTTCTAGTTAACTCTTTATATCCTCATTGTATATCCGGTAGTAAACATCGGTAGGTACATAATTAATTTGGACGGGTAATTAGTGGTTTCCGTTACGCGACAAGCGTTGTTTTTGGATGAAATGTTCTTGTTATTGTTATTTAAATATTGGTCAATTATCTATTAGAAATGTTACAAGTATCTATTAGCGTCCATAAAACCGTATCATTTGAATGATACAATTACGTATACGTTACGGTATTGGAACGCACTTTTTTCGAACGCGCTACAGTTTCCTTCAAAGTGATCCAAAAAAAATCAGCTAATTGGCCACGCATGAATCATCGGTGGTAACTGGTACTTTTCTTTACGACCAGATAAATCATGGCCGCGCCACTGACGATATTTAAACTCGCTTGGAAGTTGGAAACTGCCAACGAGGTAGCATAGTACTTACACAAAAATTCGTCCAGGGTCACCAGTCCATTTAACTTTTTACTGCAGTTTTTTGTACAGTTTCGCCGGTCGGTAACACGTAGTACTTCAGTCTTTTGTTGAGTAATATGTGAGTCATTGTGAACCACTTCGATCTAGATATGGGAATGGGGTTTTAATTAGCATCAGATATCCCTAAAGTATTAGGCCGTAGTTAATTTAACTGCCGTCAATATTTACTGATATGAAAGTAAGATATATGGGGCGTATTTGATTATAATGGAATGCAATTACTTTAGAA
This sequence comes from Lycophotia porphyrea, assembly GCA_950005105.1. Lineage (NCBI taxonomy): Eukaryota > Metazoa > Arthropoda > Insecta > Lepidoptera > Noctuidae > Lycophotia > Lycophotia porphyrea. The sequence continues at coordinate 4,978,589 of OX465392.1, forward strand.
TTATTCTTATTAAAAATAATTTCATTTCAATTTCACGCTTTTTTAACCACTCATTATTTAATTATAAATAGTCCACACTGATATCATTATTGTTTAGTGCAAAAATATGTTTTAATTGCGTACTGTAGCAAATGATTAGGTAATGCTTATCACATGGTATAGTTTTTAGACTAAATAAACTTCAAAGGTTATAAGATCTTTGATTCGGTATAGCGTTTATTTCTACAATACTAGCGACTCGCCCCGGCTTCGCACGGATGCAATTTACTAACAACAGCGCCTATCGGGTCCATAACGGGCCGTATGTTATTACTTCTCAGAATTGGATCCTTATTAGCGACACTATCGAATGAAAAGAGTAATCATGGAGTTTTTGCCGGTTCTTCTCCATAGGAAACAACCTACCCAAACCGTGCGCCTTTTTGTCGAAGTTTTATAAGAGCCCGTCTGGGCCTAGGTGAAATAAAATATTTTGATTTTTGAATGGTGTAACAATAGTGTTTTTTTAAAAAATCAACGGGTTCATGCGACGATTCATGGCAAGAAATGTTAATTTTTCAAAAATCCAATAAAGCTGTTGCAGTTTTCTTCAAAATCGGGCCCGAGACTCCGTTAAGGTGGAAGCCCCAGGGTAGCACGCGAAATTCAAATTTTCTTTAGTTTGTTGCAATTTGTAGGTCCGTGTCAGGTTGTATGTTGATGAAAATTGAGTCGCGCCAGTAACAAGTATGTAGTTACAGAATTATAATCATTAAAATCATGAATTCAACCCTCTAAGCTTATTAAACCCCATTCAATAATGATTACATGAAAAAGTCAGTCAATGGGGTTGTCAGTCAGTCAATGGAATTTCGCGGGCTACCCTGACGCTTCCAACTTAAGTATTTTTTGCAATTCTTCATACTTTCGGATGTGGCCATCCACGCTACTGAAAAATTCATTCTGTGTACGCTTTAATGGCGGAGTTTTAGTTCTTCATTTGCGTCACAGATAGCGCTAGCGTTGTTTTTTATATGTTGATACATTGTAACTAAGAACACGCGCCAGGTGAACCTTGCAGCACTATGACCTTCCACCTTCTTATGACCATGATCCATGAATTCATGATCCTCCACATTCAAAATAAATACATTAAAACTTGTGCATTGCAGTTGTGGTGTACTTCATAACCAACAAAGTGAAGGATGCTGAGACAGACCTCATGGGCATCGCGGAGAAGATCTTTGACATGTCCGGTGGAGACCAAACTGTAGATGCTGAGAAACCTAAGGTATTAACTGCTCAGTCTCTTATTTAAATACGATGGAAATGAAATCTTGGACGAAGGACTACATAATAACAGTCGATCTTCAAGGTCTTTAGGGAACACTTACCGAGGTCGATCCTTGGATGGGTTAGCATCCATTAAATACCTCCAGAGACACCTTTGAGTCTTCAAACGCACGTGAAATCGTTGGTCCAGACTGCCATTTGTAGATCTATGACAATCGTTGCGGATAGTCATATAAAGATATAGATCGTTGCGGCCCGAAAGTCTGCAATGGGGTACCGAGAGATGTTCCTGAGTAACTGGGTTGTGGAGATGACATAGGCAGTCCCTTAATGTAAAATAATGGTATTCTTATGCATCTGACTAACCTGTAAGCCGACCCCAACATAAAGGCGATGTCAATAGTTCAATACAATCCGCTAAAATCTTATGACAGGCTCATTAGCCTGTACGCTCGCTGGCACGCAGCGAGCTTCTCCCGTTGCATGACTATTTATTCTACCTTCCCTTGAATGCAGACTGAGGGAGAGCACTAAATGCGGCAATAAGTGGCCCGCTGGCACAATACATCACTCGATGCGCTAGACATATTAAAAACATCATTCTCTCTGTGACCTCTTTAAACGTTAGACTAAACAAAAATACGCTTTTTTTTTCGGATGGGAAATCAAATTACTTCTCCCGCTCTGCGCAGAGCGGAAGGGAGTGTCAGACTTGTACTGACTAAAACCTATCCGTGTTCCTTCCTCGCCCATTTGTGTTCCAGGGCAGCGGTATCTCTTTCGAACAGTCCCGCAGCCCTGGCAGGAACAGAAATACGCTAAACGCATTTGATATGTGGTGTGAGGGAGCCTTAAAAATGATGATTACCATTAAACTTATATTATATATATATATATATATATATATATATATATATATATATTATATATATATATATTATATATTAAACTTTGATTAGCAGGTTAAACTATTAGTAAAGACAGTGGTCACATTATGCAAATGCTGGATAAACAGCGTTCAAGCTCAGAGGGTAGATAGCTGTTGGATGTGATTTTGAATCTATTACACAGTTTGTGGGAAGCACAGGACGGGTCGACATGGCGATACTAAGGGGAGGCCTCAGTCCAGCAGTGGACGTCTTTCGGCTGAATAACGATGGCAATGGTGATTTTGTAAACTGACTAATGAAATAATACTAATGTATTTGTATTGTTCCAGTGCTTGTGGTCGCTGTTCTACAACGTGAAAGACACGAGCGCTCCAGTGACAAGTACCAGTGACAGCGTGCACGTGTGCTCGGGACCCGACGCCGGGCTAGACTTCGACCGCGCCGTAGAACAGGTACAACACCCAGTCTTACACACATTAGTGCACGCGTAATGCACGCTATGAGAACATGAACATGTGTGCTCGGCACCCAACTAGATTTCCGGAGTACCAAGATGAACACTTACCCTGTGTTTACAATCAAAACAAATTGTAAGTTTTTGAATTTTTAATGCATTTCGCACATCGTTCTAGTAGGTGTCCGTTTGTTTAACCGGAGTATCTTGTGCGACCTGTGTACCCGATACCATGAAAGTAAAAAAAAAAACACTAAATGACTTCACGTTAAGAACACCCTTACGAGGCTCAGCTTAGGGCGGCACTGAGAGAGGACAGCAAGGGACAAGCTGGATCGGATCAAATATTGAGACGAGTTTCTACAAGTTTTGAAAACAATGAGGCTTTGCAACTTGTTTCGGGTATAAACAATTATTAAACTACTATGAAATATCCTCAAATACTTCACGGGTGTGAAACAATACGCGACTTTTCTAAGATATTCGTTATTCATTGCTTCATATATTTGAAAAAATTGTGCTTCACAGCGTAAAAAATGCAATGAATTTTGCGAAATACGAGTATTTTACACAATTACCCAGCAGATCATCTTGTAGGACATAGTGTTAATTGAACACATCATGAGGCCGGCAGAACCGAGGGTAAGTATCCGTAACAGTGGTAAACCCTCTTCGGATATTTCGGACCTGCGAATACGTAAACGGATCCTCATCACGACTCTACTCATACTCTTTTAGAGAGTGGAGTGTTATCATGTGCCAATTGGATTTTATGACCGAAAGCAGATGTGTGTTTTTGTTCGAAAATAGAAACTAAATACTCGGTAGATTGATCACATGTTGGCACCAATCCTGGATGGTTTGGTCTTGCTGAAGTGCAGCTGTGGGTTGTTAAAAGTTAGTGCCCCATTACACGTTGTCCCGGCTACATCACACCACGAAGGTTGAGGAGATCATGGAGTATGTCAGAGCGAAGACCAGCTGGACCTTGAGGGTTGAGAAGTTGGAGTCGCGCCACAACACGAATTTCAAATCGTTCGTTGTGCGAGTTCCGACTCATCATATCTTCCTTCCTCAAGGAAGAGTTTTGGCCGAAGGGTGTCATGTATCGGCGTTTTCGCGGAAGGCTACGCGACACCACGCAGTGCAACACGACACCGTCACTTCGTGTACAATAGTTTATATTTTCTGGTTGTTATAATTATGTATGTTAGTCTGTAAGGTATTTATGTTATGGGTCTTTGTTACCTGAAATAAATGATATATGTATTATTATTTTATCCTTTATTTATTTATATACATATTCTTTTCATTTTTAAATATTTAAATAAAAAACAACTTAAAAAAACATTTAAAAATATAGAAAAAAAGTAGCCCACCGGTATCGGGAATAGGGTCCAAGCTACCGGTCTGGGCTCCAGAGAGAGGAACCTCCTAACAATACGAGCCGTGTCCAGGAGTACCGCTTTCTGAATCAAGCCCTTGATCCAGCTGCCTAACGAGAGCCTCCTCAGGTGTTGGTGGAGCAGCTCTTGGCAATTAAGCCATGGGCTGATACGACTACCGGCACAATGATCGCTGAGTCCACATCCCACATGTCGACAACCTCGCGAGCAAGATACTTGATTTGTTTATCTTTCTCGGCTTTCACGAGGTTCTCGTCATGCGGGACCGTAATGTCAACAATCATTGCGCGCCGCTCTGATCGATCCACCACCACTATATCAGGCTTATTTTATTATTATTATATCTAGAACTACTGTACCAAATGGACCTCTGCTAAACCCTGTTTTGCGTAAGTCTATATATCATCAATATTCTCCTGCCCTTATCCCAATTTATTTACGGTCGGCGCAGCATGTCTTCTTCTTCTGTTACTTGTCATCTCATCAGACACATCCTATCTTGCCATATCATCTTTCACACGATACATCTATGGATGTTTGCATAAATAAAGGGTGTAACAAACCCGAGAGGCACTTGTTCTTCCCGTTATTGTAATAATATTTTTGTTCTGGACCAGACCTGGTAGCCTGGTAAGTTAAAAAATAGGAAAATTTGTCAAATTAGGGCACGAATCTCGGAATGAGAGATAGTCAGCTAAAAAGTTGTATATACCTTTATTTTGGCACCCTAAATCTTGTCTCAACACCTACTTATCATAGTGTGTCCCATCAATATGTTTGAGCTGAATGGGGCTGATCCATGCGTCAGGTTCATGTACGGGCGCTGTTAGTTGGGACTGGTCATCTCTAGGCTGCCACGGTTTATTTTCACTACTTACTTTGTTCTTAAATTGTTCATTAACCTTTTACTCTGGATGCTCTTAACGTGCACGTATTTCTATATCGTTCTCACATATATGTATAATCTCAACATGAATGATGTAACCAAGATTTAGTAACAGTATTTTTTTTTTATTGAAAAGAGTGCCCATGGAGTTTCTTGCCCATTCTTCTCCATAGAGATCTACGATTTGGAATGGGCACCTACAGTATTTTCACAAGTTATTATGCCTTGTGTCTGTTCTTTGACTTGTTCTTTGTTTTTCTGACATTCAAAAGTGCCTATAATGGTCTAATTGAAATAAATGCTTTTGAGTTTGAGTTTGCCTGCGACTGCAGATATTCCAAGGTCAAAGGTCAAACATCGTTTTTTTACAAATTTATTGCAAATATCTCGTTTCCTTTGGGTTTTATGCATTTGTATTTAATATAACTATTGTAGAGGATTAAATTGCCTACAACTTTTGTCTAAACATTTTTTAATATCTTAAACCATTTTTGAGATAGAGGGCAGAGCGCGCGCTGTGTTTAACTATTTAGAGTATCATTCGAGGTCAACCTGTAGCCCCGATTAAAAACACGCCGTATAAAGTCTTTGTACACCCTTTATTTAATTTCATCTTTCTTGTGCAGCCAATTTGTACAAGTTAAAAAATCGATCTTTGACCTTGGAATATCTGTAGTCGCAGACACCCTACGATAAGTAGGTTTTGAGACAAGTTTTAGGATGCCAAAATAAAGGTTAAGACAAGTTTATAGAAGACTCATTTTTCATGAACATACCACCTAACACTGACCTGCAAATTGCAAAAAACTTTAGGAAATTTGAATTTCGCGGGCTACCCGTACGCTTCCACCTTAACTCTAAGCTACCATTATCATTTCCATGCCCTTAACCCTAATTCAATTTATCCTTCTATGCTACTAATAACAAAACGAAACAAATGAAAGTGAAAACACCTTTCAAAGTTTCGCTCCATATTCACCTTGTTTCACGACACATGTACCTATATTTAATTTCATCTTTCTTGTGCAGCCAATTTGTAGAGGTTCAAAACGAAACATTTCAGTTAGAATTTCTAAACCTTGGCGTGTTCAACGATACTGTCATACTTACATCTGCATTAACCTTAATTTATTCATTCATCTTATTAATATTCAGGTCAGAGTATAATCGGCCATCAATAATCTACATCAGCTCGCAATACAATACTGTACCCGCAGCTACACAGACAGCTATTAAGCTATTACTTTTCAATGGCTTCAGTTACCTGCCATGCTATTGCCGTAAACGTTTAATGTCGACTGTCGAGGAACACGAAACAATTCAATTACAATGATGGGGCCGTGAGTGCCGTGACCCTTTTTTTTCGGATGGGAAATCATCAAATGACTTCTCCCGCTCTGGACAGAGCGGGAGGGAGTGTCAGACTTGTACTGACTAAAACCCGTCCATGTTCCTTCCTTACCCTTTGTGTTCCAGGGCCGCGGTATCTCTTTCGAACAGTCCCGCAGCCCAGTGCCGTGACCCTTAAGTTAGTTCAGTAACATCGTCACGTTGTGAAACATGATACGGTGATAACATGCGGATGTCAACGTTGTTAATTGATAATAATTAAACTATTGCGAAATATGCTAGAAAGATTGTTGTTGTCCAGTGTCTTGACGTGAAACGTAGTAGGATTCTGCGTGAAGCTCGCCTTTGTACATAAGTAATAGTATTGCAGTTTCTATGTATGTTAATTTTTGTGTGTACAACTTTCAAGATGGCCACATCTCGTCGGAGCGCATGTATTAAAAAACCGTTTACTAGGCCAAATTAGTAGATGGGGCGATTTGTTTAAATTTGTGTGTGTATAACTTGAAAAACAGAAATAAAGTTAATGGCAGATCAATGCCTCGTTGGTCTAGTGACCTCCTGAGCAGTTTGCAGCAGAATTGCAACTACTGAGCATGAGGTCCTGGGTTCGACTCCCGGGTTGAGCAAAGTGTTATTGGGTTTTTCCATCAGGAATTTCTCATTAGCAGCCAGTCTGGATTTCTTTCCGGTTGATGGCAATAGGCTCGCCCACACCTTTGCGTGATGTTATGTTATGTAGATCAATGAGATATTCTATCTTCTTCTATAATATATAAAATTCTCGAGTCGCAGTGTTTGTTACCAAACTCCTCTGAAACGGCTGAACCGATTTGCATGAAATTTGTGTGTATATCGGGTAGGTCTGAGAATCGGTTAACATCTATTTTTCATACCCCTAATGTTAAGGGTGACCCACCCCTAAATATTTTTCTTATTTCTTTGGCAATTTTTTTTATTTTTATTTATTAGTAGGTAGGTATTCAATATACATAGTTGACAGGACAGCGTCTGTCGAGTCAGCTAGAATTATTATAATATGCTATCGAAGTAGCATTATTTCGCTTACCTTTACGAGAATAAGTAAAAAAAACTCCTTTTTTAACCCACTTATAATTATGTTTTCTGTGTGTTACCTAATAAATACGAAGCACTTAGATAAGAAAATGATTTGTGACCCAAAACATGATAATTATTTATTTCCGACAGTCATCAATCAGATGACTGTTGTTATTGTTTTTCATTACTCAATACAGATTGTGCGATTGTGGCATGGCGGTCGGTACAATCTCTAGGGTTCAATAGACAATAACTTGTGTAATCGTTTATTAGTAGTTACTATCTATTAGTACCTCTTACTATCTATTATTATGGATGAATATACCTAGTATAATACAGGTTAGAAGGGACAATGACGTTAAAACGGCAAACGCTACATCTAAATAATTACACACTCGGTAATGTTTAGTCGTTAATAAAAAAAAAAACCAGCTGTTTTCTACAAAACTGCTATACCTACACAATCAAAATGAATGGAACAGCTGATTTAAAAAAAAAACAAATCAGTTGAAAAATTTCACCTTCCACTGTCGACGAAGGAGAAGAAGAGTCTGCAGATGATCTCGGGTAGTCGGGTCAGCTTGAATGCTGGTGATATGGAGAACTCTGGATGTTACTAGCAAAATCTTTGAAAAATTTAACGTGGCTGGGGCGGATCAGGCAAACCGCAGATAGAATAGATCGTGTGGCGATTGTTCACTATAATATCAGTAAACAATGAAAATTTTTAGCTAGAATCTTAAAAAAAAAAAAAAAAAAAAATTTACCACTGAACCTTTTTTTCCCGCTATCTTTAGGAATGTGTTATCTTTGCATGTTTCTATTAAATGTTTAAAACAGTTAACGATAGTCTAATATAAACATAATTAGAATTGTTTATAGATAAGTAAACTGATTACTGAACACATCGTGGGTTCAATTAAATTGTTGTGTAATTTATAGATAGCGGTCGAAATACAGGGTGTAAACAGACTCTTCACGAAGCCGTCAACCAAGCATTATGAACATCAAACTAAGTAACTTTACGCAAAAATTAGTGCTGGGAAACGACTTTTTTTTGGGCAGAAAAATCATGTTTTACAGTAGGACTCAATGTAACGCACTCAAAATATTGTGCTGGTAGCTGGATTGAATAGTTAGAGGGTCCTGGAGGTGTTTAAAGTAAAAATATTACATTAAAAACATGTATTTAAAAAAAACTTGTGAAAAAGTTGGAACTTTGACACCCAATATCTCCATAACTAGAAGGTTCCCAGGTATGCTCTAGAACAAAAAAATGATCGCAATGACGGGGAGAACAAGTGCCCTTCGGCTTCGTTAAGAGTCTGTTTACACCCTTTATAGAACGAAGATTTTTGTATGGAAAGAAATTGATTGATTATGGTACTATATTCATTCCACTGGATTCTTTCCCAGTTATTTATGCGTAAATAATTTAATCGTTGCCGCAGCATCAATACTGCGGCAACGAATAAATTATATGTACCATTGTGTAGGTTTTCTTGTTAATTACTTAGTTACGGTTCTGATTATGATTACAGGAACAAAAACCACACACGATGAAAAATAAACAAAGAAATGCATTCAAATATTGATTCGTTATTTTATTTTTTTATGAAAGAGACGATGGTGTCTTATCAAAGCAATTATAATAAAATGTTACATTTATTTCGCAGGCTGAGCAGATCTTCAAGAAGATCTGTCCAGGCGAAGAGTTCCTGCCGCGCGCCCCCGACCCAGAGGAAATCGTTTTCCAGGACGACGTCACGCACGGGCCTGAGTTCCAGCGCGAGCACGACGACGAAGCTGACGCAGACGCACCAAAGGAGTAGGCGCTCGCGCACCGTGCCGCGTTACAGACCCATCAGCACGTTTGAGCGAGTTGCCGCGCTTCCATGGCCCTAGAAAATGTGGATGGACCCAATTTATACCAACACAAAATATTATTCACCTCGCAGACACCAAAAACCGCTATCACAAACAGCACTATAATAAACAAAGCTTTGTATCAAAAGCGCCTCCACTCTTTCCTAGGACCACGAGTTTTTTTGCTCTAGTTTAAGCCAATAAAGATGATTTTAATAACAGAAACACGCTTAAACGTGCTGAATTCAGCTAAGATGTAATCTCAGTAAGATTTATACGCTTTGGTCGCTTGACTTCGTGCATTCCGACTGGTGCGTTAGGTATGAGAATGTAAGATACAAGATACTGGCGTTGTCGCATGTGCTCACATTACGAGTATTGTGCTTATCGAAATTTGAGACCTGCTAAGTCTGCTTCTGCCTTGAATTCATTAATAACTGATAAGCGAACATATCGCTTTCATAGTTTGAACTTTTAAGTGAGTAGTTTTGATAGATTTTGTAACCGCGTTATCAATTGAGGCTTAGCTGGTCGTTTCCTATGTCTATCTGTGGTTTGTCAGGGTAGAATATCAGCTGGGTTGTCTTGATATAGTTAGCAAGATGAACTTTAAGCATATTGAGGCTAACAATAATGAACAATACTAATAGTTTATTCAGCCAATGTTATCCAGAGATCATGTTGAGACCAGTTCCTGACTTGATATCAATATTAGGTATTTAAGAAATATTTGTATTATCACATGGTTGCTAGTGTTGCTACGCTCTCTAGAGATTTACTATGTTTTATTTGGCAGTATTGACGCCTAAACTGTTTGGTTTTAAGACGAAGGAGTATATCAGCTGACGATAATGTTACGTGCAGTGGTAGTATTGCTAGCTAGGATGCAGTTTTTAAAATGTTAAGCATAACATTTTTGGACGCACCAGTCTAAATCATAGATTGTAGCACATATAATTTTTATTAAGTTATTTAGCACTTTTATGATATTTATTGTCAAATTAAAATAATCATGCCTGCGCAGCTTGTGCATTTATAATTCCAATAAATTGTGATTATTAGAACACTTGTTGTTTTCTTTATGGATCACTCTCCACATACACACCCTATCTAATCTTACATTTGTAGATGTCGGCAGTTATCATCCTGATATTAATAAAACCAGCCTTCTATTTTCCTAATAGCAGACCACGTCACATACAGAGAATTCATGAGCAATGCAGAGCAATAGAGCCTTGATCACAATGATCACCACGTACCTATGACATACAAAGCTTCGGTAGCCGCTGTCACTAGTCAATTGCACATCGAATGCTATTAATCTATGTTAATGCCTGGTTTACACAGTGCGAGGTGCTGACTAGGTAGTTCCATCCCGTCAGTACTTCTCGTGGAGCTCTAGGCGAGCACGCGAGTGAAAACAAAAACGTTGAAGTTACTCGGATGCGAGCTACTTCTCCATCTCGCATTGTGCGAGTAACTTGTATGCTATATCCACATTGCGAGTCGCTGCACTGCAGCTACTGCGTAGGCTGACTCGTACTGTGTAAATCGGGCAGGATGTCGTATAGAAACTGATGCATTTCAAGGCAGTCCGTGACAGAAGTTGTGCACTCAAAGCACTCGGCACCCATAATTATTGCGATGCTATCTCTAGATGCTGCCAGCGTGGCGGTTTCGTGCATACCATGTTTTCTCAAGGCGGATTTGCAATTTTTAGGTTTCATTCTTGTTTCTTTCCCAGTGGTGTCCGATAAAAGAGTGGCCGGGAGGGGACGCCCTAGGACGACATACACTGACCTTATTGGTGAGGTTTTTCAGAAAGGTCAGGTGCGTAGTAATCGCAACTGGCGTGCGTGTATGAGGCAAAAGGAGTATAAGGAACTAAGGATCGTAGCAGGGGGCGTTCTGTGGTTTCTGCTTACCCCCATGGGAAAAAGGCATGAGTTTATGTATGTATGATGTCAGAGATAGACTTTATCGCTGTTCAATTATGAGGATACAGGTTCGAGTCGAGTTCACTCTAGAATTCTATAGAAACAAAATTGAAATACTATTCATTGGTGAACGCATCACCTTAGGATGGCCCGATCGCTTGATTTATACTCCGAATTAGGTTGTCATGGAGGGGAAAATTGATTGCTCGGAAATTTTGAAAGCTAGATTGATAATGGTAATAGTCAACGTGTCGGGTCACCTAGTATACTGTAGACTACGGCTTTAGTTGTTAATAGTGTTGTTTTTTGCTACTAAGCTCGCACTATCAGAAGCACGCTTACAATCATATTTTATTGCAAGTGCAGATTACTTGAAAAATGTCTAAGGTCTTTACATCATACATTAAATCCCAATTCAATTGAATTAAAAGCAAGAAGCCTTGTGGACTTTATGTGTCTTTAACTCTTGAATCCAAACAAGATGTAAAACGAGTAATCTTATTACCACTTAGATGTGTATTATTTATGTGTTGGTTAGTGTGTAAATATAATAAAACGAAGATATTTTAATTCACACTTTATTTAAAACTTGATTTTTATCACAAAGCAAAAAATTGCTTATATCTTAAAACATCAAGAAATAAACATGATAAAATATTAAAATGGAATACTCTGTTGCAATGGATAACATATGCTTATATATTTATTTTTAACACCTAATTACATTCAAACTCATAGTCTTAAAAAATAAATTGATTATTTTCTTCAAATATTAACTAGATCTTTTCTTACATTCAGATATACATATATTGAGTTACTTTTTACCTCCCTGACTTGACACTTTTCAGAACAATCGTTTTTCATAAGAGAACAAGCTGTGCACATTGCCTTCCAATTGAGCAGAGTAAGTTCTCTTCATGAATCTCAGATCTCCAGAGTAGCTCATTTCACGTAAGATGTCAACAGATCGAGCTCCAATGTCTTGGCAGCTGTGTTGCATGCCTGCCTGTAAGTAGGGCAGGAAGCGCAGGACTGAGCCCTTGTCCACAATGCTTCCACTCACTCCCTGAGCCACTCGGTGTTTGTCAGACTCCTTGTGGAAGTATCTGCTCATTGCAGCCCCTTTACCATCCTTGTTCTCCATGGCTTCTAAACTGCCCATTCCTCTGTATTTCTTCAACCTCACTCCATCAGAAAAGAAGTATTCTCCAGGTGCTTCTGATGTTCCAGCTAGTAGGGAACCCATCATGACAGTTGTGGCTCCCAATGCTAGTGACTTGACAATATGACCCACAGATTGTATTCCACCATCTGCAATAACTGGCACATTGAACTGGCGAGCATATGATGCAACTTGATACACTGCAGTGGCTTGAGGACAACCACAGGCCATTACTTCTTGGGTGATGCAGATAGAGCCACTGCCCATGCCAACCCTCAAGGCATCAGCACCAGCATCAATTAGATTCTTAGCTTGTATTCTTGTTACCACGTTACCTCCAATCACTTGGATGTCGGGGTAGGTCTTCTTTATATATTTTATCATTTCAATCTGATATATTGAATTTCCTTGAGATGAATCAAGAATAATCACATCCACTCCATTATTGACTAGCAACTTGAGGCGTTCCCTGTCATTTACACGAGTCCCAATTGCAGCTCCAACTAAAAGCTGCTTGTTGGAATCTTTAGAAGCATTAGGGTAGCTGCGGGCTTTCTTTAAGTCAGTTCTTGCAATAAGGGCGACTAGCTCACCGTCTCCATTAATAATAGGTAGTTTACCTTTCTTGCTTTTTTCAAGTATGTAATTGGCATCTTGTAGAGTGACACCAGACTGAGCAGTTATCATATCATGAATGGGTGTCATAACTTCCTTAAGACTTAGTTGAGGATCTCCCTCCCTGAAGTCAATATCCCTAGAAGTGACAATCCCAATTAGGCGTCCTCCCAGCTTTCCATTTTCTGTGATGGGATAACCGGTAAATCCATTTTTTTTCTTTGCCTCAATAACATCAGCTACAGTATTGTCAGGGCCCATGCACACAGGATCCCTGATGAATCCATGTTTATACTTCTTTACTTTGTGTACTTCATTGGCTTGGTACTCTGGCGTGCAGTTATGGTGAATGATACCGATGCCGCCGCAGAGCGCCATCGCTATCGCCATGTCAGCTTCGGTTACGGTGTCCATAGGAGCGGATACAAGCGGTGATTTCAGGTTAATCTTTTTAGTAAGAGGCGACGTTAGGTCAACTTCCTCTGCGGTGAAGTCAATGTACCCGGGTAGCAACAGGAAATCATTGTAGGTCAGCCCCTCGCGGTTTTCAAAGATCTGAGCTGCGGAGAGTCCGTCGCGAAGATCCACATCGCCCTTGGCAGTCATTTTAGTGGCACGTGGACGTTAGGTCGCTGTAGCGACTGTAGCAGACAGTAGTTACGAGTATGCACTGCCCGTATGTCGATCACATTAAAAGCAACTTGAAACTTGTTATAGGATCCTAAGTATGTGTTGTAGAACAAAATCGCACACGTGGTGTTTGTTTTAACTTGAAACTTGTTCTAAATAGCAATCTTCATGGGACTGGATTTATAATTTTTTCTTTGTGTAAACTTGGCGTGTTATAGGGTAAATTCTCAAAAATAGATTTTCGAAAAAATAGTAAATCTTTTACAAAAAGAGTAATGCCGGCTACTCCACGTTCTATTGAAATGACACTGACAATTGTTTGAAGTGTTACCATTTATTTGTAGAAATTATATTTAGGGCTGCCAGCATTTTTTTCAATCGACGACTCCCTACGTGGAAAATGGAGGATAATATTATTGTAATAAGGCTCAACGTTCGGAATAAATAGGTTAAAACCTAGAAATCAAATTATATTTCGACATTGCTGCCGCTAATATATTGTTGCTATTGCTAATAGATTGTTTTATGAAAATCAAAAGGAGCGCGCTTTACTAGATATTTTTGTAGACATTTTTACTCATATTTAGGGTAGTTTTGTGCATTGGCAATTTAGTGAAGATCAAACAAGCACAAGTCATAGATTACACACTACGAGAGCGTATTCGCTAATTTGTTAAAACGTAAAGCGCCTACTCACTGTTTTTGACTTTTTACTTTATTTAGCAATTCATTATTGACTCAATTTGTTACTTTATCGAGGTCAAATACTCTTCCTCCACAGTCGTTATGCAATAGCTTTGATAATTTCGCTGTTACTGCAAGGTTTTAAAGCAATAATATATTATTTTAAAATGATAAAAGTGCGTAATCTATCTATACATATAATAAGACAGTAAAAAAACTGTGTCTGTTCATTGAATATATTAAAAGAAAAAAAAATTAGGGGGGTGTTTAGAAACAGTAACAGAGCACGAATCCAAAACAAAAAATTCTGTCTGTTTGTCTGTACCCGCTAATCTTCGGAACTCGACGGATTTGAATTCTGGGCAACATATAGGCTATTATAGGCTATTTATCTTGGAAACTTGATCACCTGATGCAGAACCGCAACAGACCAGCTAAACTATAAGAGATACAAAAATGGTACCATAGCAAAAATTGTTCCACGTAATGATCATTACTTTTGGTCGCGATAACCGACATCCACGCAGGCGAAGCCGCGGGCATCAGCTAGTTAACGAATAAGTAATTAAAATTGGACAAAATCATTAATTTTGCCAGTAACACATCATTCTGCCCGTAAACCCCAATTTGAGAGCAGCCTAGCATGTTTTCTACATGCTTCCATCTATAAGTCATCGTTTCCAAACTATGGAATAATGAGAACAATAATGATGACCAAAATCGTATTCTGGTACCTAATTCATTTGCATCGTCTTCTTCTTTATCGTGTGCTTAGTGCCTAATCTGGTGTCAGTTTTTATGCTGGCCACGGGCCTCTGATTTGCATCGTGTAATAAATCAGCGTGCTTAGAAGAGAAAAGGCTAGACAGATGATGATAGACCAAAGGTGGTTAAGGTGAAGGTTAAGGTGGTTCCTAACTTTCTGATTTGGTAGACTGGTAGGAATTAGAGGTTTGTCCAAAAGAACCACGAAACATTTTTAATCGTCATTTCGTAGCTATAAAAATAACTGCAGGCGTTCAATGTTATTTAATCGAACTGAAATGTCCTGAAGTCCATCCTGAAGACTGTCTAAATAGATAACTAGTTATCAGTAAGCCATCAGAACCAACCATCATCCATGCATAAAGATGGACGCACATAATGTGGTAATGCTATGCAAATAGCTTATGTAAAGGTAGGTAGGTACCTATTATAACCACCTACGCGGTTGTCGTGCACCCATGCAGTTTAATAAGGCCGATCAATAATAAATTAATGCATGTCAGGCCTCGATGACGTGGCGAAGGTCGCGGGACTCCGCTGGATGCCAGCAGTTCACTACGGGTCGATGAGGCGACACTTGGAAAAGCCTAGTCTAAAAGTGTTTTTTTTTTACAATCACAAGCTGAAGCAGGCGATATTTTTACCACAGTTGTGGTCCACAGTTCACATAATGACGAAACTCCGTATTTCAGTTTTTTATGGGGGCTATCGCGCATGAATTCGCCGCTAGAGGCGTTTGTGTAGAGTAAGGTCTTCCGAAATGTCAGATGTCATAGAGTTTTCGCGCGTTGCGTCCTTTTTATCACGTATTTTAACTAATATTCATGATTCTGGTCTAGATTGAGCCATTCCTGATTAATTATGACTTGAAGATTTTAAGTAGCAACTTAGGATTTTATTTGTTAGCACTTGGAGGTCGAATGATTTTTAAATGTTTCATGCCAATGTGTTATGCTTTTTTTTAATGTTTAATGTTAGGCAAAATAATTGTAAATATGTATCTGATGTTAGTTTACACTTTGTTGATATATGAAATGAAATAAACTTTTTATGAAGTTATTAGTATGTACTTTAAAGTATAAAATAGAATTAATGATAGGACCTTACTCGACAGTGGCGCCATCTGGTGAGCTTAAAAACGATAGCCCGCATTTTTATCATCGTTGGGACAGGGCCTAAGCTGCGTGTTTACCCTCAATACGGTTGAGTATCGCTACTAAGATTGTACTTATCTGTATGGTATGAGTTATGATTATGACCTACAGTCGTAACTTCCTGCATTACAATTTGCGTTAATTTAATAGTTGTATAATTTCTTTCTGGCTTTAAGCATGAATAATATGTAGATAGGTACCTAGCTAGTAGACACTTACACATCATTATTTCATTAATATGTAGGAAATTCCAAATAACTACACCACACAGCATCGCATCGTCACCATTCGTCAAGTTGTTTTGTTGGTGTCATCATTCTTGTCGACTCAGGTTTTTTTTTTTAATTAGAAAGTAAGTAAAGGGTATTCCACAATTAATTACGTTTCGGGTATTTCCGATACTTGTGTGTGTGAATGCAAAGTTGACAGTCCGTCTCAAAAGAAAGTTTTACCATTATAAATGAAAAGAATGCTTCACGTTCCTAGTCTGTAATTTATAATTATTTCAATAAGATTCACAAGATCGATTATTCCGTTAATTCTAGATTAAATAATTTATCCACTTATCTATTAATGGCTTCACAACCTTTATGCAGGTTACCAATTTTAAGAAAAGGAATCTGGCTTCCTTCAAACAGTTAAAATTCGATTTTCACGTATTTCTCTTATATTAATCATTGTTTGTACACTGACATGGTTGAAGGGGTTTCCGGGGTCAATTGAACACTCTTTAAAACAGTACTTCTGACCATCAATTACGTGACAATAAGTTGAATTTTATTCACTGGTCCGCCTTGATGCACTGTCCGTTAACCTTGGCAAACCCTGCAGGACATGGGTCGCCGTTAAAGGATGATCGTTCATCGACATCTGGCACGCTTCCATTATTCGGAATGCTCACAAACGCTGGTTTCACTATTGTCACATTTTCACTTTTCACAGGTACAGTATTCTTCCATATAACTGGGTTTACGTCGTGTCCTGGTGTTTCGCTGTTCTCAAAAGTAATGTCTCCGTATACATCGTTGCTAAAGTATTCGGCGTTAGTCACTGGATCACTATTGTTCAAAGGTCGGTTCATCTTGTCTGGGATCTTGGAAGACACAAATAATTTTTGTTGGGTGTCTCTCACGGTCGACGGCAGAAGGTTATGGTTGCCATTGGCTTTTTGCGGCTGGTCACGATCAGCTGGTCGAGGCGGATTTGTGTACAGCCGTGGAGGTTTTGAAGTTCGAAGCCCGCTATATTCCTGATGTGGAACCGGTCTGCGATCAATCGAAGGCACGTGTAAAGGTCGTAGGTTTGTAACTTGCGACACGACTACCTCTTGGCCGTGGATTTTTCCTACTGCTATTATCGCGAAAACGATGAGTAATTCACTCATGACAGTGTTATTTTACTATGATGGTATATTTTTAGAATTTATTACAGCGAAATTACTTTTTAAGAGTAAGAATATCAGATTAACAATAAATAATGTGTTTGTGAGGAAACAGCTGGACGCGCAATAAGGAATCACTTTGTTGTTCATTGGGCTTCACGGTTTTTGCGCTTAAGGCCAAGTCACAATGTTAATTATGGTTTCGCAAACACGAACATGGTAAATCATCACAATAGTAGTTAACTGGCTTATTTACCAACAAGAATGTTGAGATGCATGATAATTAAGTAGGTATATTTCATGGTATTTAGATGTATCACAAAATGTTAGGTGTTGTTTCCTCAACCGTATAATTGTGTAATAAGGAAAAAATGGCATTAAATTACCGGTTTAGGTGGACAACTACGACTAACTAGATAAGTAGATATCTATTAATAAAGTTTTCCTATCTTATTTCAATTTTTGATTAGACAACAAATAAATAACATGTTTACAGACCCATTAATAACAAAATATCGAAGGTAGGTATGGTATTATTAGGGAGCCAATCTGCTTATTTTTTTATTTTGTACATGGAGGACTTAAATTTATAAAAAACAAACAAAAAGGAAACCATAGTCACCAAAAGCCAATTACAAATCCTCACGTTTAGACTTATAATAAAAAAAAAATGGTGTGAGCACAATACAGAAAACACACCGCCTTTAAATCAAAGTAAGAAGAATATAAATACCTACTCGATTTGCGCAATAAAAGTAGGTCTTAATAAATTGAAATGCTTGCATGAACCTAACCTACCTAGATGAGCTAAGTCACAAAAAATCATTGTAGTTCGTCTGGCTGGGCCAAATCAATACAAACAAGAGATTTTAATAAATATTTAATCAACATTCTGTATTCTCCTTAAAAGTTAATTATAAGTAGATATTCATTTATAGATTGAAGGTAAAATATGGTTAAGTAAAAAATCTTTAAGTATAAATAATATGGAAGTAGTTTTATAGATTGTAGACACCTTAATGACTCAATGAACAAGAATTTCTAAAAATAAAATAAGAACACTTGGTAACTACTTTGCTTGGTTAGAGAACATTGAGCTAATCAAAATACATTTCAGGTATTTTTAAGGTATTGAGTGAATTAAAAAGCTGTAGACATAACGCAAATTAAAAGATATTTTGTAATCACATTGCATAGCTGCTATTTTTAGATTTATTCATTTGGTATCCTTATGTCTAGTCCCAAGTCCTCGTCTTCGTCGCCTGGCTTCACTTTACTGTTATCTGTTTCTCTTTTGGGTGCATTGACCTCTACTTTATCACCGCCGTAAACATAATCGTTAGGTCCGAGTGGTACGAATAGAGGATTGTCACCTCCAGGTTTAACGACGAGTTTATCCGTAGTTTCGTCAGTCGGCTTATATCCGTTGTTAGGTTTCTCGATGGATGTTGGTTTATCAGAAGGCTGATTATTAAAACCATTGTTATTTTGGTTAGGTTTCCCAAATATGCTTTCGATGCTTTCCTTGTCTATGTCCTGGTTGTTGGGATTCCCCTCCTGGTTTTCATTCTGGTTACTGGGGTTCCCAAATTTGTTGTTGTAATTCCCGTTCTGGTTGTCGGGTCTTCCATTTTGGTTGTTGTAATTCCCGTTCTGGTTGTCGGGTCTTCCATTTTGGTTGTTGTAATTCCCGTTCTCGTTGTTGGGTCTTTCATTTTGGTTGTTGTAATTGGGGTTCTGGTTGTTGGGTCTTCCATTTTGGTTGTTGTAATTCCCGTTCTCGTTGTTGGGTCTTTCATTTTGGTTGTTGTTATTTCCGTTCTGGTTGTCGGGTCTTCCATTTTGGTTGTTGTAATTCCCGTTCTGGTTGTCGGGTCTTCCATTTTGGTTGTTGTAATTTCCGTTCTGGTTGTCGGGTCTTCCATTTTGGTTGTTGTAATTCCCGTTCTGGTTGTCGGGTCTTCCATTTTGGTTGTTGTAATTGGGGTTTTGGTTGTTGTAATTCCCGTTTGGATTAGGTCTTCCATTTTGGTTATTGTAATTTTCATTCTGGTTATAAGGGTTCCCGTACTGGTTGTTAGGGTGCCCTTGTTGGTTGTTCGAATTCCAGTTACCGTTTTGGTTGTAATTGTTGGGGTTTTGGTCATCGTGATGTCCGTTATGATGATGGTGGTGGTTGTGTCCGTTAGGTGGAGGACGGTTATTGTAGTTGTTATTACCTTGTTGTGTACCGTATCCGTTCTGTTGTGGTGGTCGGTAGCCTCCTCCTTGTGGGTCATCGTTTACGACTTCCACGACAATGGTCTCAGAAGAGGGTTTTTGTGGCCTGTGTAGTTGGTGATGACCATTTAGAACTTGCGACACGCCTCCAAATAACGCACCAGCGACATTGTGGGCCGCTTCATGCACTTTTGAGTTTACATCTATTGTTCCACTCAAAAACCCTTCTAATAAACTAGCGTTACACTGACAACTCACAGTTATTATAACAAACACTAAGAAATAGGACTTCATTTTTATTTAAGGTGATTAAAACGTAGAGGATTAGATTTGCGCTCGTCCTTGCCTGACTAAGCGCGATGTTCGTTTACGACGTGTGCACAACTAAGGCGTCATCTTCACAATACGATTGCTATTCTCTTATAAACCAGTTTTGACTGAGAAGTTCATATGAAAAAATACCTACATAATTTATTAAAAAACTAGACATCCCCCAAATTGTGTGTTTCCACTACATAACGATACATAAGTGATTCGCTTAGTTGCGGCGGTACCTATATACGTGTTTATTTTATTGTGACCAATCCAACCTACCTACCTATTTTTAATTTTATTGAAGGTAAAACTTTCACTTTATTCCAACATATTTATAATTACGGTTCTTGAACTTTTATTATTTGTGTCCGCTTTAATCCCATATAAAACGTTGCTAAATTAGGTATAATATATCCGTGACGTAGAAAAACAAATTTTATTATTATCAATTACCATTTGTATGATTATTTTACAGTGTCTTTTCGGGCATCAAAATCATAGTCATAGTCGTTATTATTTTTATGAAAATTCTGTTTTGCTTTCGGTTTAGTAGGACCGTAAAGCATTGACGCGATACCTTGGTTATAAATATGTTTGTTATTCGCAGGTTTATCCGGCAAACTCGTTCCACCGTAGACAGTCGTTTCACCTTGATTTTGTATGTGAGGTCGCTTCTTGGTCACTCCGAGAGGTTGAAACGGTCGCGAGTTCACATCATTTGGTTTCGGAAAATGGCTTGGTTCTTTTGTTTTCCAACCAATTTTTGATGGAAATAAACTTGATTTCATGAACTTATTCATGTCTTTCATAATCTTCTGGAACATGGTGCTTGGATCTTGGTTGAAGTCGTTGAGGAGGTCGAAATTTTCTTTTGGGTGCACGAAGTTGAAATCTATTTGTTCCGGCCGCCGTCTGGCGTGTGGTAAAACTTGTATCCTGTGTTCAGGTTCAGGTGCTTTTGTAGATGTCCTGTGTATGATATCCAGTACATCGTCGATAGAACCGAGGTCTGGGTTGATCAGTTTACTAGATAAAACAAAAGAAATACTTGCACATATCAGTGCCACACTGACGACTAACATTTTTAAAATTTAATGCACTAAGCTGTAGGGAATTCGAAATGAAGACTGACTACATTTCGTTGCGTTACATTAGAGTGTATAATTAAGAGTTGTATAGGTAATTATTTAATCATTTAACATAATGGAATGGTATCAGGTACTAATTAAGATCACCATTAGGTAATTAAAGTCCGTTTGCCTCTTCGTATCTTTCGTGAATAAGGCGTATTCGGGGATTTCCAATAGCAAAAAGGTCAAGATTAAGTTTTATTGAAATCATTTAAATGTTCTAGTAATATTCCCTCATTGCGTGCGTCATGTGGAACATGTGAATAGAATACCAGATATATATGTTAAGCACACAGACTGGTTTTTGACTGGTTTGGTTTTTGAGCAAGGTGTTTGCACAAATAATGGGTACGTGGCTGATCTGTCGTGTCGTTTTTACACTGATTTTTGTAGTCAGAAGATATATGACCGATTTATCACTGTCATCCAAGTACGGCACAGATCGTCGTAAGTAGGTACTTACCTGCATAGTTTCAAGGGCGAAAAAAACATTGATTATTTTTTTGTTTTCAAACAATTTACAAAAACAAGATTTTTTGGTAGGTACCTGTAAGCATGATGCTTGTTGAAAGGTTTTTTTTGGTAATATAAGGTTGATTATGCTATAACTTAATAAAACAACTTCTGTTTTAGTTGAACTGTATTAATTAACAAGAATTTTAAGACGTGAAGACAAGGTTAACAGGGGCCCTTACTGTAATTGATAAAATCTCTTGTTTTTTACGTAGAATAAGAAATTCGTAGGATAATAAAAATGACCATAACATTTTCTTACAAGAGATTTCAACAAGGTAAGAAATTAAACAAACCTATATGAGTTTTTTCTAGTCTTAAGAAGAATAAAACAAGGATTTTAATCAATTACAATTCAGGCTCATAATCAAGTTTAATAGAATATAAGAAAGTATAATAACGTGTAAATGTTAGTAAATTAAGTGGAAACATAAGACATAGTAACAGCAATTAAGTACCCGTACAAAACAATGACTTATCATAACATTTGGCTTTAAACTTCTCTTCTAGAATTAACATAAACGCCAATATGACGATTATAAATGGGTGGTGGCTCATTCGATCATTTGAATTGGTGCAACTGGGCGTCCTAGTCTTTGACGATCAGAAGAGACTTGTTGATTAGTACTCCTTTAGAAAGAAAGAAAAAAAGAATGTCCCAGAGACGTGTCTATGTATTTTCGTCTTGTTGGAATTTAACCCTTCAGTAGTCGCGTGGACTACTAGTATAGGTAGTCCACTGGTTCAAAATAAAGAAATGCCAATTGAGAGAAGTTTTTTATTTTTTTGAAGTTATACTTCTTTTGGCGCGTTAGGGAAAAATTATGAGAGTAATTTTTTACAATGCGCGCGCACTCCGTCACGAAAAACCGACACCCTGTTAGTTAGCTAGTCAACGTACACCCTGAAGTTAGCTAGTCAACATTTTAGTTTTATACACCAAAGAAGTATAACTTCTTACGTGCGTATTAAGTACACACAAACTTTTTTTTTAGCAATTATGACACAGAGGTTGTGATTAAGTTTTATTGATTATCTAAATAAGAAATAATGTTGTTGTTTATTTATTTCAATTTAAAAAATGAACTATGTACGTAGTCCATTCGCCTACTGATGTCTCATTTAGACGCGCGACCACTGCAGGGTTAAACTAGTAGTTACTCTAATGTACAGGAAAATGTGAGGAAATTTTTGAGTATGAATGTGGATAGATGGCTGTAAAAGTAGGGGAAAACCAAAGAAATGATGGATGGACTGTGTGAATGCCGATATGGCTGGAAAGGAGGTGACTGCTGAGATGATGAGGAAGACGGAAGAAGAAGACATGCTGTATCGAACCTAAATAAATTGGGATAAGGGAAGCAGAATGATGACGATGATACTCTTGTACATACAGATCTTATTGACGTGACAAAGTCTAATAAATCGATGAACGCCGGCTGCATGCACGAAAAAGTGTCCCGTTACGCTCATTGTACGCATGCGCCACTTTCGTAGTGTCAGATATTGACAAGCCTAGGTTATTATTTTTAATCTACTGCTGGAGCTAGGAGGTTAGGCTGTATAGGTAATTTCCCTCTTCCACCCGATTTTATGACGTTGTCACGTTAAACTATCGTCCGTAAACAAACTTTACAGAGAACCAATTTTTTTAGGATTTCTCTTTGCTAGCAATCATAGAAAAAGGGTAATATGTTACCGCCATTCTTGTCTCTGTCAAAAATAATAGACATCCTGTTACAATACACCGGAACTTGATAGCCAGCCTTGTCACAAGCTTTTCTATTATAAGTTTGGTAGGTTGGGTAGATAGATAGATAGATAGGGTCATTTCAGAAGTCAGTAGTTTTGTATTACTTTTGTACCTACCAAGCACTGTGGCTAGTAATCAAACTGAAAAATGGGCCACCAGCCAAAAATTTAAATTATCAATTAAAACTTTGGAACATCCTTAAAACTCATTATTAAAATATGAACGAATAATTTAATTTAATTTTAACTGTCGTTTAAATTACATTCATTACATAATTTTATATACAATCTTATAAGTAGTAAGGCACATTTCTTTTTTAGGTATAATTGATTAAACATGGTTTTCTGATCTACGTACTTTGTAACATTAGACTATGGTCTTCAATTTGAAGTCGGTATATAATTGATGGATAGAAAAACACCAACAGGACTAGTTAAAGAGTCAAGTCACGGATTTCATTCTTGTTTTGCATTGCAATTATGACTAGTTTTAAACTGTACCTATGTATACTAATTGCAGAACGGAACGCCGATTGCTCGATCAGTATGCGACTCGTAAACTCCGATCTATATTACATATAAACTCATTGGCTGTATTTTCTCATCTTGTTTATCAAAGGAATTAATAAATAAGCTGATTGCATGCATGTGCCACCGACATCGTGTGCTTAGAATAGCAAATGGCGTCATCGTATCGTGCCAGTAACAATTACATTGCGTTTGCTCCCAGAAATAATAGCACTGTAAGCAATTATAAACGAGTAAAGGTTATAAATTATGAAGGTGTAAGAATTACGAGATTACGTGAAAGATTTCTTTGATATTTAGTTGCGTTTGCTTGCATTGTGCTGAGACTCAGTGATTATTTTGAGAAAATCATTTGAGATTGATTAATTTCTCCATATTTGGTAGTTACATTTAGTTACACAATTACTACATATACTTGCAATTCCAAATGGCTCATTAATTAAATAATAAGATCCTCCCTCCCATTAGATGCGCTAGCTACCCGCGATTCTATAACAAAATAGTTTAGCACCATCTTACAATATTAGTCACTATCGAGCCCCGGCTCGGATACACTCTGATATAAATTCGGTCACAGTTTCTACTTCACTAATTAGACACGAACATTAACTCTGTATAATAATCGATTAACATCCGATGAACACATGATCTAAGTCTACATCGAGGTCGCACTTCACTGTCAGTTCAGAAGCTCGACACGAGGAGTCTATATGCTGACGTTGTCGCTGATGGTGGAGATAGGGACGCGCTTGGCCTGGTCGGGGTGCACGGGGCAGGGCGCGGGCGGGGGGGCGCGCGGCGGGGGGCGCGGCCGGGGCGCCCGCGCCGCGCCCCCCGCGCCCCCTGCTCCCCCGCCGCGCGCCGACTTGTCGAACACTTTGCGGTTCTTAGCGTTGGCCGGCGCGGCCCGCCGTCAGTCTATCACGTGCTTTATCTTCACGTACAGCACGCACGCGAACAGGAACCCGAAGATAGGGATGACTGCCATCCCGACCCCTACCGCTGCTAATATGATCAGGTGGTCCCGAATGTGGTTCGTGAACTGTTGCATGCAGCCCTGGAAATGAAATAGATGCCGTTTAGTCGTGTTGCGTTTAAATGATTATAAACAAAATAACCACGATGTGGAGCCTTGATACAGCCAGAAGGCGACGCGGTAGGAGATGGCGGGACGAGCTGGACAAAACCAACGACCAGTGGTTTCATGGGGAGAGGCCTTTGCCCAGCAGTGGGATGACACAGGCTAAGAATAGCAGTAGTAGTACAGATACGGATTGGCGTTATCTAAATCCATAATGTCTTGTCCGTAAATTGATACATTTTGTGATCGTAACCTAAGATTTTTTAACAAACCAATGACTCACAAATAAACTTCGGGATACTGCGACAAAACATTTTAACAACTGCCTGCATCAAAGTAAAACTGTGTCTAAGAGCGAAAACAACACGTTTTATTTAGATTTTTCGTTTAAAAAAAAAAGAGAAAAACAAAACAAACTTTCTCCCTACTTCTTTTGTTTTATTTTACAGAAGGAAGTCGTGTCTTTATTAATTTTCTTTCTTTCTGAACGGAATCGATCAAATACCGCCTATATCTGAACAGGCTTCAACAATGTAATGCAAGGATACTCACATGATAGTATATGTTGGAGGGATGGTCTCTCGCGCCGCAGCGGTTGGTGACAGTCTTGCAGCACGAGTCGGGCACGAGCAGGCGCGGGTCGTGCTCGTGCCAGGGGCTGTAGCGCCAGTCGGAGTACTTCACTGCGCCGCAGCACTTGAACTGAGGGACATATCAGACAATGTATTTACAAAATAAATTCGGCTTTTCAAACCGAAGGAGACGGTATTTTTGGAGAACCATAAATAACTCCTACAAGTACAGTACAGTAAATGATTTATTATTTTTTATAACAGAATTTAATGTTAATGCACATAAGTGTATCCTCTTTTGCAATTCTCGTAATCAAAAATTAGGTTTGCTGTAAGAAAACCCAATTCTGGGTTAAGCTCGCCATTGTACATAAGTTATACCATTGCAATTTATATGTATATTTTTCATTTGTGTGCAATAAAGAATAAGAATACAGAGATTAATAAATGAAACATAAAGTACATTGAATTGATAGATGAAGGAAGTGTTTTCAGACACAGACTCTGTGGCTAATAGACGATGGAACGATGGACGTCATAAAGTTTATGAGAACAAATGTATAATAATATAATTTCAATAAATTTGCTACAGGTTTGGTATTTCATTCCTTTGTAAATAGTTCAGTTTAGGAAAAACATTTTCGCAAGTAATACATTTGTTTAGAATCTTTCTTACAATCCCGGGCGCCTAGCCAAGACCTCATACACTATCAGCGCGTGACAATATGTTTACATAACCAAATACAGATAAACTCAGCCAATAATAATTGGCTGAGTCACGCAATAAAGAAAATATTTATATTACATGATTATTTTAAAAAAGAACAAAATAGATTCATTAAATAAGTTTGAACATAATATCTGACACATGTCAGACGGACAATTATGCTAATGATGGTATTCATGGCTATATCAACAGCTTAACAGCCAAAAACCTCTGAGGAGGCTGTCGCTAGGCAGTTGGATTAAGGTTTTTATTCAGAAAGCAGTACTTCTGAACACTGCGCGTATTGTTAGGAGATTCCTCTCTCAAGAGCCCTGACCATCGGTAGTGCGGACCGTGTTCCAGATGGTGGCCTACTTTTTTTTTTGTTTTTAGTATTGTTTTTAAAGGAATATTTAAAAAATCTTTAGAGATGTGTTGTAAGCATGAATAAAGGAATTATACAAATAAGGTCACCCTTTACTGCACAGGGTCAAGTATCATTTATCGACGGGTATCAGTCATTTTGAAAATTACATTCTAGCAAGAATGAAGACCCGTCTTTTCAGGGTCACCTTACTTTCTAGTATCTTAGAAAATGGAGTACCGACTTACCAAGCACCTTTACTGTGTTCCGGTCTGATGTTGGCTACCATAATAATTACAGATACATACATCAGGAGACGTTTTGAACTGTTTTTTGCATGATATAACACTGGCACATTATATATAACACCTCATTGAAAATGTCCAAAGTCGGCAGTCATCTCTAATCATCAGTACATACGATAGGTACTATCGTTTAAGTTATGCGATTCGTTTTTCAAAGAGCGTCCTAGCCCGTTCTTTTCCATAGAGATCTATGCTTTGGAATGCGAACCTATTGCTTTATCTTTTTGTTGTTGAGAGGCCGACTACATGGTAATTCAAAAGTGCTTGTAACTCGATTAACTTATATTTAATGTTTGGTCCAATGCATTAATTTCTGGAACAACCAGACTTGAATACTTAAATATTTTTGAGATGATAGTCCAAATCTTGGAGAAGATTATAGGCTATTTAACATCATGCTACGACCCTTAGGAGGAAGAGCTAAGCGGCGGCAGAAACCGCGGGGAAGAACTAGTTTAAAATGAATGCTTTGAGTTTGATTCCTCATGGTTAAAATTATAATAGTCTACCACCAATACCAACCTCAGTTTGCATTCTATCCACAGCATTAGTGATAGTGGTATCTAACGCGTAGTTAGACAGGAACGTGTTGTTGAGCTCAGCCCTCAGCTCGTCCTCCACGGCCACTTCATAGTAGTACGCCAGCCCGCCGGCACCCACCTCCAGGATGAACGTTATCAGGAGGAAGTATGTGTACTGGAATATCAGAAGTATAGCGGATTAATGCAATCGTTTTTTTAATGGTATGTAGTTGGATAAGCTTGTAGACCTATCCACAATATGTCGTATGAACTGATGATAGTACGCACGAAGATCATTCAAGCTATGAAAAACCAGTTTAAGCGGATATCTCATATTACGTGAAATCTATATAAAGCTAGTTTATATTATACTGGAGTGTATATCTTGATATATCGCCGGGTGTACATTAGAAAAATGTACTCGAAATGACAATAGATACCTATATAAAACGTGAACCTCTCTTGGAGAGAGCAGATTGTACGCATTCTTCTGCGGTTATGAGGAAATGCGGTAGGTATTTGAAGAAACTATCGCTGTCGCTGAGCGAGCGCGATTTCGACATTAGTGCGATAAGGACAACTACAGTAAAGTCATAATTCAAGGTTTGGCTCTCGACTATTTCCTGCGCCAATATTCGTTCAATTTAAAATATATTTCATAAATTGAATAAGAAGGGTATAAACTGTGTCCCTTAATGTTCGTTAATAGTTGTCAACATGTACACTAGGCCTCTGTTGACAAGCGATCAAATAGGCAATTTTGTGTATTTTGTAAAGGTTCTAGTGCTTATACAGATTATGTATCATCCAAAAGGAAAACATAGGCACATAGAAAAGGTTGACATCTATTTAATTGTAAAAAATCATAGCTTTAAAGTCATAAACCAGGAAGAAAACAGGCGAGAGCGTTTGTATGGAGACAAGACCACCCGCATTTCCTCTTAACTGGTAATACCAGGGTCACGGGAAAATCCTAAAATATTATCCACCAGTTAGCTTCGCATTTAACATTATCAAGATCATTAAGTATCTATTTTCCTTGTATTTCATTTGAAAAATATAAACTAGTCAAGGGGAACTCCCATGACGCACAATTTCGTTATTTCTTTTTGGAGTTGAGATAAGACTGTTTAATGCTTGCCCCACTGGCCCTGACCTGCCAGTGGGGCAAGCTTTAAACAGTCGTATCGTTTGCAGCAAATCAATATTTTACATGACTTTCCTTAAAAGGCGAACTCTCGTGGTCGCAGTCTTGTAAGAAATACTTGAACTTCAAAATCAATCAAAGATCATTTATACAAATCATAATTAACACCTAAATTACAATCCCACAAAAAGGCCAGAAGTGGTACAACAAACTCCCCAGCAAATGATGCATCGATCTTTTACACTTTTCTATAATGATAATACTCACACACTTTGAATATTGGATGTGGTAAATGAGGCATGAAATGAGAACAAATGCAGTGGAAATGCATTTCTTGCGAAGCATGTGTGATGTAACTTGGAATGATAAATTGAGGAATGAGATTATAAATGGGAACGTTGTGGTTTAAAAGAAGAAGTGACAAAAATTGAAAAGAGTATGCTTACCATATGCTCTTTTCAAGTATTCAATTTTTTTTAATTTTTTATCGTCATGTGGAGAGGATGAGTGAAAGCCGACCAACAAAAGGTATTACAAGGCAGATTTGAGTGATAACGCTGGGAGGGGACGCCCTGAAGGAAATACACTGATCTTATTGATGAGGTTCTTCAGAAAGGTCAGGCGTGCATGTATGAACATGGACGAGGCAATAGGAGTATGTAAGGATCGTAGCAGGTGGCGTTCTGTGGTTTCTACCCCCATGGGAAAAAGGTGAGAGTTTATGTATGTATGTATAATACTCACGCATAACAAACTGGTTCTGTTCTCAGTCTTAAGCCCGCAGCAGCCGAGCGCGCACAGGGGGACTCCCATCGCTCCAGCTATGATGAGCAGGTACGCGATAGCCGGGTAGGTCGGCGTCGGTAGCAGCGACACGTATCGATGTCGATACGACACAGTCCACGCCCCCACCCCTAGCACGCCGGCGCCTGCGAACTGCGTCACACAAACTTGTTTATCTAATTGTCTGACTGATAGCTGTTATCAAATAATATCGGTTTTGTTTACTTAAGTTCGTGGAAGTATTACTGAGTCACACCTTGTTGGGAATTTGAAATTGATATTGCAATTTAATTCTTTTGTCTAAGATTTTTTTATCATTTCACTAGCACTCCACCCGCGACGTCATGCGCCGTACTATCCTATCTTCTAAGCAGGAACCGACCATACAAATTTCATTGAAATCGGTTGTGTAGTTTCGGAGATTAGCGTATTATACGAACATAGTGACACGTGATTTTTTTATAGAAACTGTAAAATAAAGCTAAAGTAGGTAGGTACATAATTATGTTGACTCTCTAACATTTTTACCCCGGTACCTATGTCAGAGCATGGATGACTGCACACTGCGTATTTGACGCACATTCCAGTGCCGTGTAGGCTATTTTTATTGCACCCTTTGTATACATACATAAAGGGTGTAAAAAGACTTAACGAAGCCGAAAGGCACTTGTTCTCCCCATCATTGCGATCATTTTGTTCTAGACCATACCTGGGAACCTTCTAGTTACGGAGATATTTGGGAGTCAAAGTTCCAAGTTTTTCACGAGTTTTTTTTACCTTAAGACACCTTCGCGACCCCTGTACTATTCAATCCATCCATCAGCACAATGTTTTGAGTGTGTTACATACATAATGCGTGGTTGACGGCTTCGTGAAGAGCCTATTTACACCCTGTATATCATATACAGTGTGTCGACTAACGGTTAACGCAAACTTGAGCCATCCTTATCAGGATAAAGATCATCAGCTACAGTTAGTTACGAAGTTTGGTGGCGGCGAACCAGTGCAGTATTTATTGACGTTGTGTGAGCTGTGCATATTAGTGCATGTGCATTATATTATTTAATACCTATACGGTATTTAGGTTAAAAGTCAGTCAATGTAAAAAACCCACATTAATGAGGCAAATAACGTTAAAAGGCAAAGTTTATTAAGGAAAGTACACAATCGTATTGATAAAATACCTAATTTTGTTCCAACTTTTAAATAATTATGGTCAGAATGGGGATGACTACTAAATGACAGCTACTACAGATGAAAAAGAAGACTAGGGCTGACCGTACATAGATTGAGGTCGTAAGACCTAGTAAATTGGAAAGAGACTGGCATGTAGAATAGTGATATAGACATTGATGAGTGTGGAGTGAGTTGCCTTTCAGAATGACGACAACCAGAAAAACAACTTATCTTTACCTAAACGTGCCGCATTTTTTCCTTTTTAGATATCATTAATTAAAATACATAAAATGTATCGACAAA
Source organism: Lycophotia porphyrea (assembly GCA_950005105.1). NCBI lineage: Eukaryota > Metazoa > Arthropoda > Insecta > Lepidoptera > Noctuidae > Lycophotia > Lycophotia porphyrea. The sequence goes on from OX465392.1 coordinate 5,009,516, forward strand.
CAATCCAAGATAACCGATAAAGTTAATGCGCAAATATTATGGCTAGAATTTCTTCCTGTTACAAAAAGCTCGGGTTTATCGCGTAATAAGCTGTTACAGGAAGTGTTTCGTCCGCGCTCTATTTACTGATATAGTTTAATCTTATTACACGCATACAAACGTGTTTTGTAAGCTAAATAAGGGGCCATCAGTTGACCATGAAAGGATTATGGAGTTCATTCCGCAACGAGTCCAGCGACGTAATCTTTCAAGCGTTACCTAATACCTAGTTAATCCGTTTAGGACAATTCCCGGTTCCCTAATTCTCTATTTTAGGTATAACGAGCGACCTCAATGCCCGTATCACTAATAAGGCAACACCTAAATATTAAGGCACTAGGAATTTTTACTCTCGGTGCAGAGCCGAGAGTTAAAAATGAAATAGTGTGCTTAGTTAGACATTAATTTAACCCCGCTTGCCTCGTTGGTCTAGCGGTCGCGAGCTGCGACTACTCAGTGCTCATCATAAGGATCAGGGTTCGATTCGATCCGCCCCAGATCGGGTACAGTGTTATTGGGTTTTTCATCACGAATTTCTCAACAGCGGCCACGGTTTCTGGATTTGTGCCCGGTTGATGGCAATAGGCTCACCCTCAATTACATGGGACTTAAAAATAACTGGCAAAATGTTACTGTTAGGTTCACCTCTGCTTATCCCTTCGAGGATTACAGTCGTGATGTTATGTTCTTAATTTAATGTCAGCAAAGGTTTGTAAAAACGGGTAAAAATCTAATAGGTATCGCCGTAGCATAATGTTAGGTACATTATGCTACGGCGATACCTATTAGATACCTCCTCAGTTTAAGAATAGGTAGCATTCATAAATGATATCAGTAACGACCGATAAATACTAATTACCCGCAAACTCATTCTCTTAGTGAAACGATACGGCAAGGTTGAATAATAGAGCGTAGGTGCACGATTATATGCACCATGAGCACAAGGCGAAACGAAAGACACGCGTAACGAAAAGGAAAGTGTAGCGGATTTCATGCATTACTTTTTTGAAGATTTGTTTTTTTTGCTTTTGTTAGCCTTTTGATGTAGCACTCAAAAGATAAAGATATAGAAGGACTAAGATACTTACATAAATGGTGTAAACAGACGCTTAACGAAGCCGAAAGACACTTGTTCTCCCCGCCATTGCGATATTTTTTTTGTTCTAGACTATACCTGGGAACCTGTTAGTTACGGAGATATTGGGGGTCAAAGTTCCAACTTTTTAAAAAGTTTTTTTTTTAAATACATGTTTTAATGTTAGATTTCTACTTTACGCACTTCCAGGACCCTCTTACTATTCATCAATCCATCAGCACAATGTTTTGAGTGCGTTACATTGAGTCCTAATGTAAAACCAGCACTAATTTTTGCGTAAAGTTACTTATTTTGATGTACATAACGCTTGGTTGACGGCTTCGTGAAGAGTCTGTTTATCATCGATCATCAAACTAAGTAACTTTACGCAAGAATTATTGCTGGGAAACGACTTTTTTTTGTGGTGAAATATCACGTTTTACGTTCGGACTCAATGTAACGCATTCAAAACATTGTGCTGATGGCTGGATAGAATAGTACGGGGGTGGTGAAGGTGTTTAAAGTAAAAAAAATACATTAAAAAAATGTAGTTAAAAAAAAAACATGTCAAAAAGTTGGAACTTTGACCCCCAATATCTCCGTAACTAGAAGGTCCCCAGGTATGGTCCAGAACAAAAAAAAATATCGCAATGGCGGGGAGAACAAGTGCCTTTCGGCTTCGTTAAGAGTCTTTTTACATCCTTTATATTAGACATGTACTCACCAGAAAGACCACATTGAAGATATGTAGGACGCATTTCAAGAAGTTGACGCTACAGCAATCCGCGTCTCTCGATTTGCGCGGTTTCACTTTCTTCTTTTTGGCCAGCAGTGCACTCGCATCTTTCTTCTTTTCCTCGGCCATTGTGAATAAACGTCAGTCAAACGGTAGGTATTCCTCTTCACCTGACTTCTCTTATTTTCATGTTCGTTTTAATTCTGAAAGCATAAAGAAACTCATGTTATTTCAATAAAATAAAATGAAGTATGTTCAGAAGACAACTTTGAAATACTTACAGAATTGATTCGAGATTGATAGCTAGTATAGCTACTCATCAGGGATTTGTTTAATTGAAAGGCATGAAAACGAATTACATTGTTTATTTAATTAAATTCCTAAAATAGCTTATAAAAGTGGAATATAGTACAACACTTATAATTCTAAATAATTATACAACAAAACGTCTCAAAATAATTGATTCACAGTTAGTACATTTATTAATAAAATAAACCGATGTATACAGAATAAAAACATTGTATTATGAAGACCTTGTAAGAGTGCGAAAAATATATACAGAAAATTTGAGTTTTGTAAAAGTTAAGCAATAATGAATTACATTATTACGGTTCATTCAGTCCTTATTTTCATCACAATGTAAATTCATTCTATGCAACCTTATTTCAATAATGCTTTATAATCCTTGAGATTACATGAATACATATTTTATTGGATTATCATAAATAAATACCTGTTTTTTTTATATAATTTAGATTAGACAAGTAGAAAGTAAGGGTGGGGCCACACCACCTGATGACAACTGCTAAAAAACTTTTTGCAGTTTATATTGCTGGCTGTTTTGCTTGGTAGTACAAAGTTTAGGTTTCGCCAGTTTTATTTCTGCCCAATAGAGACGAGGTGTCGCCAGGTACGGTGTGGCCTATCCCTAATAAAATAATGCATAAATACATTTTAGGTGATTACTCAAGTTTTTGTTTGATTATTATTTATTAGTACTTTTAAACATTTTTATCAGGATTGATAAATAAATGCACCTAAATTCTTACTCATTATTTATGTCGATGTAGCTTGCTTATATTCTGGACAACTTGTATTATTATCAATGAGAAGTAGTTATCACAACCCTGCCCATTGTCAAGTAGGATAAAGCATACCCTGGCACTATGTAACACTAAATTTATAAACGAATGGTTCTCATTAAAGAGGTCTGTGATGGATCTAGTTATCAGCTATTAGTTAATTATCATTCTTGGCTCAACATTTCCTTATTCGTCATAATATTTGAGAGTAGTTTCTAACTTTTCAACTACCCTTTTGTAGAACGTTACTTGCTGCCTCAAGAATTTTTGCATTGTTGCGTTCAGGTCTCTTGTTCTCTCGGCTTTGAAATGATTAATTTCGGCAAGAAGTGCATAAGATATAACATCAGTTCTCCGCAGTACCTCATTTAGTTGTGCTATTTCCATCTTGTTTTCAGCTGTCAGCCTCTCGCATTCCCGTTTTTTCTGCACTGCACTCTTGTGGGTAGCAAGTACATCAGGAAAGCCTCCGACAACACCCTTGTACAAATGGAATTTATCACCTAGAGGCTCCCAATCATAAGTTGGTTGATCACCATACATTCTACCTATGTCAATGTACGCACTGCCAGTCATCTTGACTGCTGTTGTTAGCTTTGATGTGGATGCTAGTGATCCTTCATCCAAACTTAGTGAAGCAGCAAGGCTACAGAATGCTTCACCAACTTTCTGACAGTCAGCTCTATAAGAGGTCTGGAGTTTCTTAGTATGTGCAACACACATGTTAGAGACGGACTTGACAGAAGTGTCCATACTGTTGACGAACATATGGCATTGCTCAGTTATATGGTCCACTTGAGTCTGTAATAAAGCTTTTTCAGGTACTACTATTGATATGCAATAATTAAGACCTAATAAGGCATCTCTTTCAGCTTGCCGTTTACCGGCTTTCCACCTTTTTTCATCAGTACAAGTGAGGAAATGTTGCCACACTTCACATTTGGATAGTACTGGGTGTCTGCACATCCAGTCTACAAATTCTTGAAGCTGTACTCTTCTACGCTCTATTAGTTGCTCATCGTACCTGCCAGAGATTTGTTTATCTGGCAATGGTGGGATAGGAATGAGTGTGAATTTTTCTTGTAGTCTTTCATGCAGCCAATCAAAATGCTTGTATCTTCTAGAAACCTGAATATTGTTGAAAGATGGTGTTAACTGATAGGCGATGAAGCTTTTGATACCTTTGAACTTGGATTCTTTCTTTGGTGAGGCCACAGTGACATTGTATGGTTGTGTTATTGGCCACCATTCATATCTGTCCTCTTCTTGAACTATGTAAACTTTTTCAGAATCTGCTACTTCTACATTTAGTGTGGCAAGTAAGTAACTCTCACCACTGACTTTAGATGACGGTGCAAACTTACTCTTTCTGACAGTACCCACTGATGATCCATAGTTAGAAGCTGTATCTTCATTTTGATTGTTAAAGTCACTAATAGGCATTCCCGGTAAGGGAGTGAGCTGCTGATTATATTGAGGTTTATTTTGTTGTGGGACTGGTCCTATTTCAGAGTAAGTGTCATCATCCCAATCGTCATCCCAGCCCTCCTCATGAGAAGCTCCTCTTTGAAAGTTACTGTCACCTGCACTAAACTGTTGGTCACCCCAGTCATCATTTGCTTGATCATACCGGGGTGCTGCAGGTGCTGTTTTAGTTTGAACTGATTCTTCTGGTGCCAGTTTACGAACATATGCAGCCGGAAATAAACCAGTCTCTCCATTAGCTTTCCTTCCTTCCCACCAGCCTTCACCAATTTCTGTATTTACTAAGGTTAATATTTCCCCGCAGGTTATTGACATCTCCGTGGTATTGGGCTCCCCCGAGAAGTCGTACAGAGCTTGTACTTGGGTCGTCATTTTGGGACCCCTCACCTAAAACAATTTCAAAGATTATTAAATTAAGCCAATACGGTGTATAAGGACGGATTGAAACATAAAGTACTGACAACACACTATCTTATCATTGTTATCTACAAAAGTAGGGAGTATGCACATATATGTGATATTATCTATGTTCACGCGAATACTGTTCTCATTATTATTAATACTGGCTTGTACGATTTAGGGCGTCGCACACTGCAAGGCGCTGACACATATTCCTAATAGCCCCTAATTAAGCATAGTTGAAACCTAATTGTCCAATGTGCGAGGGTCATAAATATGGTGCTTTATGGCAGATTTTAAAGAAAACTGGACTAATAGTATTCTAAATTACTTTCTATTGTTCTAAAATACAATAACATTACAATGGAAATGCAAAATTCAACTGTTTTCGTAAGAGAGACAAAATTTATAAAACATTATAGTCTGCTGGCTTCAGCAAAGGAAAGTAATGTGCGCCATTCCTTAGGGAATATGTTGTAGAAAACTGCAGAAACAGTGTAATATATTGTAAAATCTTGGTTTTGTGATGGAAATCAAAGCAATGAATGACGTCAATTTGTACAGCGTGTTTCGAGTATTTTTCACAGAGAATTTTGACTTATTCATAGAGAAACTTATACACATATCACAATTACATTCACAAACCAACTGTAAATACAAAATACAAAGACTTCTACTTACTTGTATCACTTTAAAATAATTATTTCAAGGCGGATATACCGATTGAACAGTCATCTGTTTGACAGATCACAAAGAATTTGTTTTTCGTTACACCTTGTTCTCGTTTACGTGGCAATTTTTCTATAAAACTGGAACTTGCCATTGGTTCTATTTATAAAAGTAGATATACAGCCAATGGCGTATTAGCACTATGTTTTATCTGCAGTACAATCGGTAACATTGTTTGGGCAACCAATGGCAAAACAGGTTTACAGAGAGAAAGAACTTGTGTCGTTGGTTCATGAAATTGCTCATAGTTTCGGAGAGATGGCGCTGTTTGAAGCATTCTACTTGAATTATATTTTTAGCTAGTTTTTTTTTTATTTTCGGGGTCAGCTTTATAAGGCCTTTGGAATTGGAATGCTGCAGCCTGAGATAGGTTCAATGTTAAGAAAAAAGTATCTACCGAGATAACCATCTATCTACCTCATGAAGATTGCATTAAACCAGCAAGTTCTAGACTCTTGGATTTGCCGGTTTCGTACACTGTATTGCCTGTCTTTGAATTTGAAGCTCTAGAATCTAGACCCTTACTTGCTCCTAGGAATTAACAAGTCTTAATATACCCGCCTAATAATATTCTTTGGCTACACAACAGTAAACTTACTGTCCAGCTCTCCCGTTAGACGTCGGTTATTAATTTGTTTATCAGGGTTTATGGGATAGATAGATTAAAGGTAGTTCTAGATTTGTGGTAAGTTTGATGTGGCGGATTTATATATTTTATTATATATTTTATATACGGCTAAAGGTAAATAAATTATTTATTAAGTGTTTATCGTTCAAAGCCTTTTTACTGAAAAGGATAGGAACTTGGGAGAGCGGTCGAGTTTGAAAAAGTTAAAACGTTTCGAGTTTCATTATAAGGTCATTGAAGCCGTTTTTCCTATTCAATGAGCAAATGATAAAAATAAAAACGGTAAGTAGATACAAAAATCCTTTGTATAAATGTTAACAGGAACCAAGTACCTAACCTAGCTTTTTTGGAGAACAGCTTTTTATAAGAAAACTAGATAGAAAGATATAGAAGTAGGTAGGTATATAATTATGGGTTAAGGTAGTCCTTTTATGTCTAAGTTTTCTCGTGGTGGAACTTGGGCTTCCACAGGAAGTTTGAAGGCGGTCCCTGACTCGAAAAAAACATTTCATCTGCTCAAGTAGAACATTTTATATCTCGTAGAGTCGTAGCGTCGTAGCCCTCGTAGCAGTCGCACATGGCTGACCTATCGGTATTCGGGATTACGTTGAACGGGGATGAAAAACATTTCCCACTCCGGAATCAAAAGTATTCGGAATAAATGTGTAGCTACCTCTAAGAAAAAATCTCCATGTTACTTGTGTGAAAGCTTTTAGTGAAACTGGCAGGAGAATGGTTTTATTGAATCGATCCGAATGTGATGTTCTTTTTAACGTTAAAATAATCATAATACCTAGGTCTATAGATAAATCTTGCCTAAGTGATTTATTTTTAGTACGAAGATTTTGATGGATGGATTTTCTTTTATTTTAATAAACGGGAGGTACTAACCGATTATTTACTTTTATATTATTTTCCCTGCTTCAGAAAGTTTTTTTTTTAGTTTCAGTTTGGTCTCAAGAAAAACCTGCGGCTTAGTAAGCTAAAGTAGGTATTGCTTTATAGTCGAAGTCCTTATTAAGATTAGGTACATCGTATCATCATTAAAAACAGAGACATAAGTAGCCGTGTGCTGTGACGGCACTACCTAACTAAATCAGTTCGTGTAAACTGACGCACCGTTCCAACAGTCATAGCTTGCGGACCACAGATAATATAATACCTGACATACTACGTCGGGTTAGGTCTGTCGTAGTGATGACGCAAAACGATTGGTTAAATTAGTGACTTCATGAGTCAGGTTTGTAGTTTTACAAATTTTCCAAGTACGTGGAGGGGCGAAGTCCATTAATGAATTAAGTAGATACTAATACCAGTTATACGTAGGTACCTACATAAATATATGAGTACGGGTATGAATAATGACTAATATTGAACAGAATTATGCCTCTCTGAGTAGGTAACCAAGGTAAGGTAGGTGAGTAGGTAGGTGGTCTGGTAGGGTAACTTAGTTAATAAAGGGTGTAAAAAGACTTAACGAAGCCAAAAGGCACTTGTTCTTCCCGTTATTGTATAGATATTTTTTTTGTTCTAGACCATACCCGGGAAACTTCTAGTTACGGAGATATTGGGGGTCAAAGTTTCAACATTTTCACAAGTTTTTTTTTATATTATGTGTTTTAATGTATTTTTTTATACTAAAACACCTTCACGGCCCCCTTACTATTCAATCCATCTATCAGCACTATGTTTTGAATGCGTTACATTGAGTTCTACCGAAAAACGTGATTTTTCACCTTAAAAAAAATACTTAGTTTGATGTACATAATGCTTGGTTGACGGCTTCGTGAAGAGTCCGTTTACACCCTGTAGATACTATTGTTACGTTGATACGTTTGTTTGAACGTACTAATCTCCTCTGGAACTACCGATCGGATTTGAAATCTTTTTGAGTTTGATAACCCAATTCTTGAGGAAGGTTAAAATACTGTCTGTTCTTCTGGGCGAAGCGGAAGGGAGTGTCAGACTTGCACTGACTAAAACCCATCTATGTTCCTTCCTTGCCCTTTGTGTTCCAGGGCCGCGGTATCTCTTTTGAACAGTCCCGCAGCCCTAGTGTTTTAGCTTGGAAGAAGAAGTGACGGAACAAACTCCCCAGCAACACATCTGTCTGATAGGTTAGAAGAACCAGATTAAAAAAAAAGTCCGAAACGCTGGGTACAACCGCGTGGCGCAGCTTGTTAGTTATACATTTGGTAATAGAACCACCAGTTTTGTGACAGTATGGTGTCCATTTTGTGAACCATACCGATGACGTCACAGTCACATTGGCACAAATGACACTGCACTGATGGCCTACAATAATGTAAAAAATAAATCTACAATAATGTAAATTGAAACTATCTATGGATATAAATCCATAGATAGTTTCAATTTAACGTCCGTGCAACTTCGAAATCGGAAACCACTTCCTGATATCTGTGGATTTTACTGCGGAAATAAAATGCAGTACCAAGTAGGTTTTATGACCAGATTCACTACCACAAGGCTTTGCCCTTTTACCAACAACACTTTGCCCGACCTAGGAATCGAACCCATCAGGACCTCGTACCCAGCAGTCGCGCTTACGACCACTTATAGACGAACGAGGCAGTCCATAAATGTTACAAAGTAAAAATTGTAAAATCAATGAAGGATAAAAATACGGCATTTCGATTAAAACAAATGACTCGGAAAATGTTTAGAAAAGATTGCGACAGTCTCATTGTTTCAGAGTAATTGGATTTTTATTTTTGTTTTATTATTTACTCTGACCGGTTGACTCAGAATCTCAAAAGCTCTTTTATTTTTATTTTATAATAATACATATATATAGTACGTAAGCCGACCCCATACAAAAATAGTTGGAAAAAAGCTAGGTAGATGATGATGATGATGATAGTACGTCACTTTATTAAAATAGTTCATTGTAGCGGTCAGCAACAGAGGCATTGATGGACGAACGTGTAAATGTGGGCCGAGGCGAAGACGAGGCACACATACGTAAGTCCACCAATGCCTAGTTGTACAAGGCTTGTGTAGTACTTTTCTCAAATAATGCGAGGTAATTTTTAATATACCGGGTGTTTGGCGCATGGACCGACACAATTTTTCCAGGGATTAGGAGGTCATTAGCTAGGTTCTACCCATACACAAAAACAAAAAACAAAAAAAAAGTTTGCAAAAAAAAAACAAACAAAAAAGTTATTTCGAATTAAAGGAAACATTTTAGGATTTTTTTTCATTTTTTTTTTAAAATCATATGTAACCAACCGTGACATTTGGGATAAAGGATGTATGGGTAAAACCAAGCTAATGACCTCCCAAATCCCTGGAAAAATTGTGTCGGTTCATGCACCAAACACCCTGTATAGCTCAAAATTGTACTTACATAATGAATAACAAAAACAAATTTCGAATTCGAGTTTTTTTGCATTTTCTGAGAAAATTTACCATAGTGTGTATATTTTTTTACACCATCAGAAAGTAGAGATATCAACGAACAAAAAGACTTTTTTTTTAAAGCGCATTGACGCGATAATTTTCGAATGAAAATTAGGGTGCTTTTTCGTTATTAAGTCAAAATAAGGTGAAAAAATAAATATTTTAAATAAAAAAAAATACAGTGTGTTTGGGACATAAAAAGGGTAAGTTTTTACCAAATTTCGTGAAAAAAAAATGATTTGTTAAAGATAAAAATAAAAAACCAAAAACTTGGTTATTTGAATTTTTCACATAAATTTTGAGGTTATGTGAAAAAAGTGTAAATACAAAAGTTGTAGATCTTTTTATTATCTAGAACTTTGCCATTTAACTTTTTTCCTTAGGACTTGTAGTTTTGCCGGAAATCGAAATAAACCATTTTGATCCCTTAAAACTCACCCCATCCACATCCCGAACTCAGATCGCCCGTAAATTATTTTTCCTTTCATTTTTGTTATATTCTCTTCTTTTTCCAATGGGTTTCATCCTACTTTTATTTTGTTTCACTTTTTACCAGTTTCAAAGGCTTCAGTCCTGGTCTATATGGCCAGAATGGGAATGACTACTAAATGACAGCTACTACAGATGAAAAAGAAGACTAGGGCTGACCGTACATAGATTGAGGTCGTAAGATCTACTAAATTGGTAAGAGACTGGCATGGAGATTGATAAGTGTGGAGTGAGTTGCCTTTCAGAATGACCACAACCAGGAAAACAACTTACATTTACCTAAACGTGCCGCATTTTTTTCCTTTTTAGATATCATTAATTAAAATACAAAAAATGTACTGACAAACAATCCAAGATAACCGATAAAATTAGGTATTGCGCAAATATTATGGTTAATCCAGTTTATAAACTATTTGTGTATAAATACTACTAAAATAATACTACAATTTTTTTGCGTGGGAGACTACTAACTACGTCTGCCCATCCATCCTAACAAATTTTCGCATCTAGAGGGTGTAAACGGACTCTTCACGAAGCCGTCAACCAAGCATTATGTATGTGTCACCGGAAAATAACAAGAACCGCCAATTTATAAATTTTCTAGGAAATTTATAAACTTTCGTAGGATTCTAAACGAGAGATAAATTGTATTTTTTTAACAGATATCCATTCGTAAGATTCTAAACGGTTCGACCAATCACAAAAGAGCTTTTAATTTTACGCTACTTTAAAATACGGCAAATAACACACCGCTCTCTGATTGGTCGATGTTGACAGTGGCAATCCAATCAGAGCGCACATGGCGTTTGGCTTACTTATTATATTTCGCGTGATTTCGGTAAGTTTATCAATTTGCGAAAATGTGGCCGTAAAATAATACAATTTATCTCTCGTTTAGAATCCTACAAAAGTTTATTTCTTAGAAAATTTATAAATTGGCGATTCTTGTTATTTTCCGGTGACATATGTACATCAAACTAAGTAACTTTACGCAAAAAAATTCTTGATCATACATGGGAACCTTCTAGTTCTAGTAGCTATATTAGCTAAACTCTTCTAGTCAAAAATACTATCGCAATGACGGGGAGAACAAGTGCCTTTCGGCTTCGTTTAGAGTCTTTTTACAGCCTTTATAATGTTTTTTTTTCGGATGGGAAATCATCAAATGACTTCTCCCGCTCTGGGCGGAGCTGAAGGGAGTGTCAGACTTGTACTGACTAAAGCCCATCCATCCATGTTCCCTCCTTGCCCTTTGTGTTCCAGGGCCGCGGTATCTCTTTCGAACAGTCCCGCAGCCCGCCTTTTATAACCTAGTAGTGAGATAAGATGGACCGGAATCAAGAGTTAAATAAGAACCTAAATACTGGAAACGTAAGATCCTGCTCAGTTTTTTTATTAGCTTAGTCACGGCAACATACTGTGTCTTAGTTTCAGCGAACTCTGCCGTTCAAAGACTTTCCTTTAGCAACATAGCACCGACCACCACAATATCCATATATATTTGAGGCAAGAGACTAAACTTTTAACCGTCGTTTGCACACAGATTCGTTTGAGTTAAGTTGATGGGGTCTATTCAAACAGTGATATTAGCGGATAACGCTCCAGGCGACGCAAATCTCGATGAAATTTGTGTCACACGCGCATGTTTCATAGTTTCCTTCGTGCGACTACCATCGCGTGAAGCCATTTCTTTCATTGTTATCTCCGTTGTCGCTGTCGTAAGGCCCGATTTTCATTAGACAAGGACAGTGGCAAGTAACGACTACAAGTGCCTTCAGTGCCGAGTAGCGAAAACCTAGACGGTGATTGTTGAATCGCTTCTGTCCGATTGGTTTACACACAGGTATACACCACTGTCCTTTCCCACTGTACTTGTATAGTTCACTAAACACTTGACTAATATAATTCGAGCTATAAGTAAATGTCTGTCGCTTGATCGTGTGGCTCCTGGCTAAACGACCAGGCACCACATCCTGATATCCTACTGTATAATCTGTTCTGTTCATTCACAGTACGAATAACTGAAGTCTTACTAACCCGTGCTATGCAACTTTGTAATTTGTTTTATTAGTAACATATTCTCTGTGTAAGTGCTCACTTGCCTTGCAGTTGCATGGCGGTGAAGTTATGCCACACATTGTAATAAAGTTACTGTTGAAACTCAAAAGTTACACAGCACTTTGGGTTTATGGTTTATGTTTAGACAGTCTTTGCTCTTGTACGTGCTTGACTACAATTGTTGAAGATACAATTGGTAAATGACTGATAAATCTGATTTTTAATATTTTATTTACTAAAATATCCGATGTGGTTGGGTTCTTTCTATTATGTTAGATTTACTATGAATGGGTACTATGAGCGTTTCATACCTATTATTATATACTTTCAAATTATTATTATCTATTAGCTGTTACCTGCAACTTCGCCCGCGTAAAGTTCGATAGCTGTCCCACGGGTTCATACTACCGGTATAAAAAGGTTAAATCCAGGTTATAAATTAATTGTCTATGCGCCAAATTTCCTCCAAATCCGTTTAGTAGTTTTCGCTTGGAAGAGTAACAAACATCCATCCTATCCATCCATCTTCTCAAATTTTCGCATTTATAATATTAAGTAAGACAAGATTGTTTTCTCCAAACAAAATCTCAATAACATTAAATCATTAATACATCCATGTATAAACTCACGTCTTTTTTCCTTGGTATTTAAATCGAACTCTTTAAAAGGAAAACTTACCATTCATTCGTTTCGTCCAACTTATAGATTCGAAAGCTGTAAGCACAAAACTTGTAAGTTATTCAGGTAAGTTAATTAAAATGAAAAGAACTTGGTTATTTGCAGTTCCAAGTCGTCTTTTCCGTATTCATTGCTGTTTTCGAAGGTACTTTTTTCATAATCCATAAACGCTGAAAGGTTTTCGGTAGACGTGAAACTGGCTTTTTCAATGTTATCAGTTCTATGTTTCTTTTGGTTAGGTAGCTTGGATATATAAATTGCAGAACTATTTTCTTAATCGGAATCCTTAACAACATAAGTACCTAGTCCAATTTATTTTCTGCGTGCATGCATAAAAAGCAGAATAGAGGAAAGTTTATCAGGCCACGACGAGCGCCGCGTGATTCAGTTTTGCTCGGTTGCCAAATGCGGTCATTCCCGACCAAATGGTCCATTAAACCAGCCCACTCGAGAGCCAACGAATGCTGCTTACATCAAAAATTTCACGCGCATAAGGATATTTATTGCTTCTATTTAAGCAATTGTTAAAACAACATGTAAATTGCAGATTTCAGCAAAAGAAGCATGTTTTGATTCATAGCTTTTCATCAAAAAATTTTGTAAAACAAAGATATTTTTTTGTGAATGAGAACAATAATTATTTAGGTAGCCGAGAATATTTCGTGGAATCTATTGTAAAATGAAGGGAAACTAATGAATGTCCGAGTCCTTATGTGAATTTTAAATGAGTTCAAGAAGGTTTTCTGTTAACAGCTCGTAAATCTTCGCGGTGGGAATTTTATTTCGCTTGGCGGACTTGGCATAAAGTCGTGTGGTGTGAGGGATCCGAGGCTTTGCCCTACCGTCCTGTGCGTAAGTATACTTTGAGATTAAACTTGGTGCGGTCAGTAGGCCGACGAGATTTGTGACGATGATGATGTACGATGGTTGTTCAAAAAAGTTCTCGGCATATTCTGCGCAAAGCTGACACAGAGAACTTGGTGCCATTTGCTCTAGTTTTAAAGCAGGGAGATCAACAGCCCCGGTTATGCTCGTACCGGCCTAAAACTGAGGAGACGACACCCAATATACTCAATAGGTCAATAAATACTAAGAAAAGTAATAGAAAGAATATTGTCTAGGTCCGATGTGATAAAGACTGACATTTGTTAAAATGTGTCACAAGAAGAGAAAAATTTACGTTGTAGACTCTTGTCGACTGTAGAATAGAGACATTTCTTTTCTACATTTTTAGCATCGACGATGTAAATCTTTCTATGATCTGTCATTTTCTGGATTCTTCCGTCTAAAAACCCGTTTCCACGGTGGTTATGCTACGAGTCCATCTTGCAGTCAAGTTTTGTTTCGATTGCATAGTTGAGTGCTTAGTTTTTATGCTAAGTATAAAATTGGTTGACGTCGGTTTAAACTAGTTCATTAATATCTGGATGCTGCGTCTCAGTTCTGAGAATCATTTCAGTCTTACGCAAGAAAGGATCTCATAAACGTGTTCCGTAGAAGATATTGAAGTTTGAGGAAGCCGAACGTTCATAACTAGGCACTTTGTTTGACTTGTGTCAGAATTTGTAATCATTGTCTGCTTTCGTAACTTTGGGGATCTTAATATATGGCTAAGCTTTGTTTAATCAAAACTTGAGTACGTACTTGGATTTAATATAAATTAATCGTGGGGACTGTGACTTTAATAATAAGCTGCTGAGTGGTTTTCACATAAACTAGGACGTAGTTGGGTAGGAAGTAACTTGAACTCAACTCTATAGAAATATTGTAAAAGAAAAAGTCTAGTGGTAAATATGTATGGATGAGTATAACCAATGTAATTTATCTGAAATAAAAATGAATCGAATTGAATTGAATCGAAAGCGCGGCTGTTGAGCATGAGTTTCTGGGTTCGGTTTTACAAATCAAAGTGTTATTGGGTTTTTCGAATCCAGGAGTTGTCAGTAAGAGTCCACGAAGTATGGATTTGTGCACAGTTGATAGCATTAGGCTCGTCCCCTATTATATGGAACTCTGCATCCTCTGCCTGTACTGTACAACACGCTTGTAATCCCCGAATTTCAATGTATGTTAAATATAATTTCAACCTATTTGTTTCCAACTGCCGGGGCATGCTTTCTATGAGAGTGGAGTAAGTCTTATTTAGGACAAGTCACCAGGCAGTGGACGACTGGCTTCCTTATGTTGTTTTCCTTCATCATTTTAGAGCAGTTGTGATGAAACAGTTAACGCAAAGTTCTTGCCTGGGTGGGCTTTGATCCAAAGCAACAGATCGAAATTCGCGGCCGTTACCACTATCTTACCACTTCTCCGTTGATCTTATTTTCTTAATAATATTATTACTATTTGACCAAAGAGAAATGCAACAGAAAAGGCTTAATTACCCTGTCAACTCCTTTCTATATTGTACATTTCTTGCAAGCTTCCAACAGTTAAAGAAAGTTGCCAGGGAAAATAAAATGGCAATGTTTAAGACTGGCAGCATTTAGCGTCATGTGCCACAATGGCCGCCGGAGTGGAGTGGACAACGCCTGTCAAGCTCACTGCGATATTTCATACTCAGTTTCAGAACTTATTCTCTTATTATATTCAATTTTCTTAGAGGTTTTTCTGTATGTTAAGTTCAGCCTTTTAGTGTTCTAAGAAGTGGTTCGCATCCATACTAATATCAGAATTGCGAGAGTAACTCTGATATCATTCCGCACCTTTACGCTTTAGATTTGTTTTTTGACAGAATATAAATGTTTCTTTTTTATATCTTTTGACAATCGCATTTCTTAATTGCTAAGCGGATCCTGTCAACTCATAATACATCAATCTACCGAACATTGACACAGCAACAGCTGGTCAGACGGGAAGTACACACGTAGTACCCCATGTGTAAACAAACGTCGATTAATTAACGTAACGCAATCAAGACGGTCATCCTCCGACGTGTAAACAGAGGAAGTAGACCACATGTTTCTGAGGAAACTTTCAGCTTCAGTTTAAGGTACAATGTCGTTGATTAGGGCTGCTACTGTCTTAAAAACGTTAATTTATGAAGTGTTTATGCAGGATGTAAACATCGGCGAGCAAACTGTTACCGCGAATTTTTTTTTAATAGGTAAATTGAGGAATAAATAAAACGGTAGCGAGCCAAGAATCGTGTTCCTGTTTGTAGATGTCCCTTACACCATTTGTTTAAATAAAATTAGTGTATTTTAGAACCTGTGGAGTCAATTTCAAATCGTTGGTGGAGGAGAATGGGTTCTTGTCTCAGCGCTGAAATTCAAGATAGCTTTACTACGATACGCTAAGTATTTAAGTGACAGTACCAATGCTAGATAGACATGTCAGTCATTTCATGTCATAAGATAGTAGTAGTACTAGTAGCCATTAGGTATCTACTCTCATTTGTCCTATCATACCCTAGGTATCAAAGAACTTCGTTATGAAAACCTATTAGCGTGTGAAGTGTAGCAAACAGCAATTGCTTTAACAGCACTTTCACGAGAGCTGTAGCGCTGCCCGGGTCGTTCGATTCAATTTAATTGCATGCTTGTACTTATACCTCGTGGAGCGATTGGATTGCAGCCTCCAGCACGTATTCATCCCAGATTTTTAACAAGATGAACAAAGTTAAAGGCGGTGCTTTGCTTTTCCTCCGTTAGCTTTTCAGACTTCGTGCTTTTCCTGATTAGGTATTACTTTATAGGTATAAGTATGTATGTATGTATCTGTGTTTGCTATAAGATATACTGTATATCATGAAGCATACCATATACAGTCATTAGAGAAAGATCTGACGAATCTCTAAGGTTTAGAATTTTAGAAGTTCAACGCAAAGATCAGCAAGTCTACTTACATACGAGCTGGGTACCCCGGCTACGTCAGTTACGTAAACTTTGTTACACATGAATGAAATGATATGTTGATCCTCGTAGAGGCAGAAAGTAAAGTACTGCCACGAGCATAAATTTATATGCATTCACTTAGCAATCCTTAAAATATATTTTTTCACTCAAATTAGTTTCGAATTGTAAGGTAGATACAAGAGGAATGCGGAACTCATGGTATTATGAAATAGTTTTTATCTCTAAGTTTCATAAAGTTCACGAGAAAATAACCTTTGAATTTAACTAAGTGAACATGTTTATGCTCGTTACTGTACATTGTATACCGGGTTCCGAAAATTCGAAATACAGAAGTCATTATCGAAAATTACGTAATTGGTCTTACGGACACTGTCTGCAACTCTACACACATTAAAGCCTTTTATAAACTCGTCGCAATTCAGAGAAAACTTTCTCGTGTTAACCCTGCTAAAGGCGGGGTAACCCGGAACCCCGGGGTAACGACGGCACATCTGTCGTCGACAGCGACAGATTGCGCGCGACTCCCGGCCGAGGCAGACGACTGCACTGTCTGTATCGGGATCACGTAGAGCGCTGGCAGTTATTGCACTTCCTGGCGTTAAGGCTAGGCAGATGATGATGATGTATTTATATAAGTAGGTATATATTACTATTTACTGTACGTGTATATTTAATATTCTAGGTTAAGTAAGGTAAGGCACATAAAACGCATTATTCTCTTCCTTTTCTCACACACGTCTACGTTTCTTTTTCATTTCTCCTTTTGCAGGTCTGCTGGCAGACATTTCTTAAGAAATAAGCATTATCTATGTACTCATATTTTATAATGTTATTCTCCTGTGTTGTCTTTTCCACGGGGGTAGACAGAACGCCACATTTCATCTTTACATATTCCATTTGAATCGTCTATATTCATAAACGCGTGCCGGTTGCGCGTCCTACGCACCTGACCTTTTTGAAGAACGTCCTATCAATAAGGTCAATGTTACGTCCTTCTAGGGCGTCTCCTCCCGTCGCTATCATTCACATCTGCCTTGTTAATACCCTACCAAATAAATACTCAACCCAATAAAGTCTATAATAGTCTCACCCTGCGTATTAGAGTGCTAAAGGCCGACGTTGACATGAATTGGACGGGTAAAAGCGCGGGTACAGCGTAGTCTATTTTATTATTGACACGTATTGTTATCGACACAGGCGTTTATTAAAAAAAATATTGTTGTTTATTGTTGGAAATAACTTGTTAGTTTTACAAATAATTTACAATACATGTATGTTGATGAATCTTGTGTTTTATGTTTGGTACAAAATTGATGTAGACCTCTTGACTATGGTTAGCAATCGTTTAGCAACAGTATAGTTAACTAGGTCCATTAATTGCTCAAAACCTCATATTATTAACCAGCAACCGCAATGTCAAATAACCGTTAAACCATAGTGAAACAGTTTTTTTGTATCCTTTGATTAGCATAGAAAATGTATCACCCGCACGAAATCTGATGAAATATTCATTTAATTATTTAAAAGCGGAAACACTTCCGCATTTACGTATGAATGTTCGAGTTAGTGTTTTTTTCTCTTGTGTGGAACCAAACTCAGCAGATTATTGTAAGAAACTGTTATTGTTTTAAATTGACGGCACGGTTGGCGTAGTGTAGTAAATTCCTAGTGTGGAGCAACGTTTTAAAAAAAATGATATAAAAGAAAAACTCAGGAACTTCTTCTTCTGAATTATTAACAACAGAACCTATGTGAAACTACTACATGAAGATAGATTAGATATGACTCAAACAAAAATACGTCTTTAGTCAACAAGTTATTTTACATGAAATTCTCGGAAAATTCAGGTATCATTCAAATAAATATACATGCAAATAAATATAGTCATACGGTGGCACTCTTCTTGCACTGAATTTTCCAGAAATTGATTCCGACATTTTGCTGTTATGTGTTTTAAACGACATTGTCGATTTTCAGCGTCTAAACGGTACAAAATTGACATGTTTTTGCAACATTATTAACAGGTACACAAATTATGGAATAATCTATTTTAAATTACCTCAGGGAGCTTTAAAGACAGAATATTGATGACAGGTATTAATAATCAATCTTATTCAAAATAACAAATTCACAGATGGATTACTTATCTACAGTAAACACGACTGATTTGCATACTGTTTCAGACAGGCTGTCGAAAGGGCTCATAATAAATTTCAGTTTCGCCATCCATCCAAGTGTACAGCGGAAGATTTTATCTATAAATAGAAGGCGACACTTGCTTGTTTACTGTTTGTCTTGACAATGTTTACAAATAGTGTCAACAGCAGCGATTAGTGCTGATCGTTCAATTTTTAAGATCTGTATCTCTCAATAACGGTGAAAGTATTAATTGATCTCGACAGCCTGACACGACATAATATTTCGGTGACCATTTTGCGCCAAAACTGAAAGTTGAACATTGTTTATTAAAAAGTTAGTAATGTGCTTATGTAGTACGACTTTATACGATCTCGTTTCTCCATTCATGTGAAAGTCTAGTTTAATTGAGTAACATACTCGCATCCCAATATTATTTTGACAATTATAAAATACTAGCTTGTGACCGCGGCTCCGCTCGCATTAATTTAGAATTTGACAATCAATTTGGGTTGTACTCTGCTTGTATAATAATACTAGCTTAACGCCCGCGGCGTCGCCCGCATGGAGTTCGATAATTGTCCCACGGGAACATACTATCGGGATAAAAAGTATCCTATATGTTGATCCAAGTTATAAACTATCTGTGTTCCAAATTTCAGCCATTTTTGCGTGAAAGAGTAACAAACATCCATACATCCATATTACATACAAACTTTCGCGTTTATAATATTATTTAGTAAGGAATCCTTGACTTTCCTCTAAAATCCTTCGGATAGTCATAAATAAAATGTGGTGTGTGTTATATTATATTGCGTAACACATTTAGTTCGGTGCTGTTTTTCTAGTTAGAATTTTCTCATCCTATTCTGCAGTGATTTTTAGTTACAGCTCTAATACCATGCACCCGATATGGTCGGCCATGGGTCAGTCTAATCCATTCAGTCTAATCCCTCTAAAGCAATTACCACACATACCAACCCACTCGCTCCCACTATTCACATCATAAACGTGTGATTGCGTACTAAATCAAAACGCTAGAACGACCGATAGCTTCTATTTTCAACCGAGCGCTAGTTTTGTTTGTGCAAGCAGGCATGAACCACTTCCCATTTGTTGGCTGAACCATTCGGATCATAAGTGAGGAGAGGGAGAGTACTCGAAAGTACTAGGTTAAATGCTAGAGCTTCGAGATTTAACTACAATTGCATGAACTATAATTGCGAATCTGGCTGTTTTTACCCCGTAACGGCTGAATGGATTTCGATAAAATTTGGCATACAGGTACAACACGATCGGGGTTGGGACATCACTGTTTTTCATAGGATTATCTTACATCTTCATGCGAACAAAGCTTCAGAAAAAAAGGTAATCCTAATACGTGTACTTCTAAAATGTGTTACTGCTTCACCAGCCATTAAAAAGTAAGCTTGAATATCTTTCATCATTTATATAACCTTGTGATTCAAAGCCAAGCAAGAAAAGTGAATTACAAAAGCCTGTGTAAGGTAACGTTTTAATTTACATTTAAAGCGTTTCGCTCCTCGTCTTGGTCGTGAAGGGTACTGCTTAATATCAGATAGATAGGCTAGGTAAACCGAGGCTCCTTTATATAAAGCAATTACTTTTTATTATAACATAACATAAAATCACGACGGTCCCCGAAGTGTTAGGCAGAAGTGTAGTTATGATAATGGGCTCACCCAGAATTCACCAGTAATATTAAAGTCCCATGTAAAGGAGGGAAATCTATAACCATTAACCTAACTGCGAGTTACTACTGACAAATTCCTGACGCAAAAACCCAATAACACTTTAGCCGACCCATTCATCTAATGCAGTAGAAACACCAGTGTGTGTTGCCAGTGATTACGTACGGGACCGAAACGTGGTCGCTCACGATGGGCCTCATCAGAAGGATTAAAGACACCCAAAAGGCAATGGAGAGGGCTGTGCTCGGAGTTTCCTTGCGTGATCGAATCAGAAATGAGGACATCCGCAAGAGAACCAAGGTTACCGACGTAGCCCGAAGAATTACCAAACTTAAGTGGCAGTGGGCAGGGCACATTGTTCGCAGAACGGATGGCCGATGGGGCCGTAAAATTCTGGAGTGGCGACCGCAAACCGGAAGACGTTGCGTTGGATGGCCTCCCACTAGGTGGACCGATGACCTGGTGAAGGGTGCGGGGATCCGCTGGATGCGAGTCGCACGGGAACGGTCAATGTGGCTATACTTGGGGGGGCCTATGTCCAGCAGTGGACGTCTTTTGGCTGAAATGATGAGTAGGTACAGAAACTCTGGACCAAAGAATGGTTTTATTATGTGACACAGTATAACAATGTAAAATAATCAAATGCGGGGTGAAGGTTCCTGTTTTGCAGTGAAACGGCGACACAATCGCGCGTTAAGTGCCCTCGCGCCCGTTAACGCTGAAAAACTGAAAAGTGCTCGCCACACAGGGAAATGAAAATGTGAAATAGTTTTATAAAAAATACAATAGGTTTTATACATTTCTTTTTACGGTATTTTATAATATGTTGTGTTTGTAAATTCGAATTAACGTATGTCGTTTTATGACTTGACAAAAGTACTTCTGACAAGCATAATCTATCAAAGTAACAAAAGCTACCGACGAACATTTTTCAGTAGTGCAAGATTCGATTTTCAACATTAAATTCAGTTGTTTGTTGCATTCATGTTACAAGTTGTATCATTCTGTCACATTACAGGCGAATGCTCCTGGTGAGTTATTTATTTATTTATCTGTTTATTTGTTTAAATAGATACTTGTTGCACTTACAGATTGCAAAGCGTTCAGCAAGCGAACAGGACAACATACTAACGAAGTAAACTAAACAATTGTATGCAATAATTAAGCATAGCATTTGATTTGCTGAGTTGAATGTAAAAAGTCGACATACTGTTACATTACAAGCGAATGCTCCCAGACAGGGTATCTATATCTTTATATATAGCATTTCTTTTTGTTGCAAAAGTTTAAATTGCTGTGAAGGATCGCATTTTTATGCGATTTGAGTTTCCATAACAACCGTAGGAACAAAGGTTCGTGTTGCTAAACTGTCGTTGTGAACTGCACACTGTGTCCCAAAGGTGATTTATTTAACCTGTATGGATGGATGGCTGCGAACGGTGGATCTATTCCATGTTTTTGTTTGTTCCCCAAATAAGAAACAAACAAAGAACACCTGAAAATGTCCATTCGATTCGAGAAATACTCGAATCGTCCTCCGACTAGCCTTTAGCCAATTAGTTAGATTCAGTTTCAAGTCTGCACGGCTTCTTGTCCAAAGCTAATTGTTAGAATGGGATAGGAGCTGCAATTGAAGCTCAGTCATTTAGATTATGGTTGAAAACGTGTTTGAAAACATCTTCGAATATTTTATTTAAAAAGTAAAGCTTTGATTCTCTGAATAGACACCCATAGGCTGATTAATGTGATTAGGCTGATACCTAGGTATGTGCGAACACCCTTTTTTTTTTTTTTTTTTTTTTTACGGATGGGAAATCACATATCCAAATATATACCACAATTCGCGAATACCCTTAATTCGCGAATTATGTCTAAAAGTTCAGTGTAATGGAGCCATTTCTAAAACTAGGCCAAATCCAGACTATTATTCAACTTATCCTCAAACACCAAACTACAAGAATAAATTGAAACCAAACTTTTCGAGCATCAATTAACACAAAAGTTTGAGATGTTCTTATAATTTGTTTGGCGTTGAAGTTGCAAGTGTATCGGGACGGTTCGAAGTTTTAGTACAAGTGTAACATTTGCCTCGAAGTGCACTTTAAAGTTTGTTACGAGCCACAAACGAGTCGGGGTCGATTGGAGTTCTGTAATAAAAGGTCTAGACTAGACGAATGACGTAGGTCACAGTTGGAGATGAGTGCTTGCATACTTGCAGCTCCGCATTTTAAACGCAGTAGTTGCTAAGTTTCTTTAAAATCTTTGGTTCTTTAACACATACGGCCGTTAGTTCACTATGTGAAAGCTTAGAATTTCTAAAGACAAAGAAAGTGAACCAGATTGAGTGTATAAATTTTCTTAAAAAAAACACACACATTTTAATAAACTAAACTAGTACCTAAGCTAAACACGCTCTCTTAAAAACCTCCTTCCAACCTGTCATCTATTTTCTATTTTCAAAATAATTCAAACTAAGCTTCAGTTTTTCCATAAACTTCGTGATTTTCTCTCGTAATATTTTAAAACGCAAGATTTTGAAAGTAGCGCGCCAAACTCCTCTTTTGCACTAAACGTTAATTCTCCCCGAGGATGAGGTTACATACGTAATTTTCTTTGAAATGGAATTATTTTATGCAAATGGCATACAACTTATGGGAGGTATGTGACTATGAAAGCATATAAAGATTTTATGTTTATTTCATGCCTCGTTTGAACGTGTGATATGGTTCAGTTAATATTGGAGTAAGTGCAGTAATTAAGTGCGTATTAAGGTGTAATTCGATTGCTTTCGGGGGAATCGTTAATTTGTAAAATTTTAAAGTGAACATGAGCACGAAAGGTTTTACGTTGCGTTTAATTGTTTTGGCATGGAAATTAATAAATAAAATGACATAATTAAGTATCTTCAAGCTGGAAGTGTAGATATATTGCAGTCCAATTATCTGAAGGGGAAACAAGGTGTGGCGAACCACATTTAATTGTATTTATTATCTATGGTTCCTATTACGGAGTTTCAGTAATGCGGTTGTAACTGACAACACTCTGGTCTATGGTAATCTGGCATGTTTAATGCCTACAGTTTCTTTGTCCCACTTATCTACAAGGGTACTGAGTTGGAACTTGTTAGGTACCTATCTATGTCATGGAAACAATGAAAATCTTATTAGCTAGTGTAATTACGTCCGTGACTTAGCGACCCATGATTAATGTACTAACTTCTGAAGTGGTGAGAGATTTAGTTTCCCCACAGCCTCTACATTCTACCACTACGCATAATTATAACTTTATTGTTAATGAAATGTTAATTTTATGCTAATTGAGGTCGAAACTAAGATAAATGTTTATTTAGGACAAGTTACCTAACACAAGCCAGACTTTTATTCTTCTTAAATAAAGTGTACCTAATTGAAATAACGAAAAAAATCACCAGTTTTATTTCAATGTAAGGTTCTCAGTTACACTTTGTATATACAAAAGATAAAAGAAATGAGTTTTTACCAATAGAAACTTTTTAAAATAAAAAGAAGATTGAACAAAATAGGCGTTAATGTCAAAGCGTGCGGAAAATTCTCAAAAGAAAACATTTTGTTTTAGACAATTTGCTAAAATAAAAGTGAACACTGCCTGAAAGATTATGTTTGGGACAAAAAAAAACTGAACAAGAGCTTCTAATCGAGGTTTCATCAAAGGTTGTCAGGGACCGATGAAATTGATGAGGATAGATAATGATTTTACGATTCTGTCTGAAATCAAAACCGTTGGCCAAACCATAAATTAATTTAGTTATTACATAAACATAACATCACGCCTGTAATCCCCGTAGGGTTAGGCAGAGGTGTACCTAATAGTACAGCACCCACATGTCGCCAGTTATGTTTAATTACCACGTAAAAGGGGGCGAGCCTATTGCCATCAACCGGGCACAAATCTGTTGCTGAGAAATTCCTGATGAAAAACCCAATAACAATTTGCCCTACCGGGAATCGTCACCTCAATTTGGTAATTGTGTCTATTAAATACCTACTGTGATATTAATAATTATTGTTATTAAATATTCAGATTCGTATTAATTGTAAGAGCGAAGTATTCCATTTGTTTATTGACACATGTTCTTTTGAACATCAAACATTGTTTTGCCTATTGGTTCCCATTGTTTAATTATTTGAAAACCAGAAAATCATTGCTTGAAAATTGAACCTTCTATGTACGCCTATTTCGTAGATTTATATAGAAATTAATTGTTTACCAATTTGACTATTAACTTATATTGCCCATATTATATAGAAATCACAACGGCATGAAATGAGAGTCTTACATGGCAAATTAGCGTAACGTAAGGGTGAGTAGCAATTAATTTCCCTAACAGTATTTGCTACAGCATTAAATATATAAACGCTTAACAAATAGTTTCTACCAGAAAATATCGCAAAAAGCGCAAATATCTTGACTAGAATGACGGAGAAACATTCGACACTACGAGACTGAAAGGCTTATCCGGATAAAGCGTATTCATCTCATTAAAAGCACGACCTTTTGAGAGAGTTTCCATGTTTCAAAGCTGTATACTAAAGATGTGCTTACACATGTAACTAAAAATGTTCAAATTTTAGGCAATATTGCTTAGTTATATTACGTAACACACTTACATTCCCGCTGCTTTATTTGAAAATTCAACAACATTCATTGACTTATTACCAGTGATCGGAGTAGGTAGGTAGATTGATTTTTGGTACTTGTATCATAAATGTTCACAGAAAGAATAACATGGATAAGTCATTTTCCCGGAAAGTAATTCCGGTATTTCCGGAGCCAATTAAATATTGTTAATGTTGGTAGTGATATTATTACTACCCAATTCATTTAAAGGAAGGTACCACCGGTTAGTGCACCACCCATGATCCTTTGCTCTGATTGGTCGTTGGGTTGTGTCAAATCGTGACTGGGTAACGTTAAAAAAATTATGAACAATATAATATGGCTCATTTTAATACAATTCCTACCTAAGTTCCGGTTTTTTTTTAATAGTCAAGCAATTCCGCATATACATTTCGGATCAATGACCCCAATTCAATCTACCTACTCCGATCTATGCTTATTACGTAGGCGAGAAAACGAATTTTTAGAACAAATGAGGTAATGTATTACGAGGAACTCTCAAAATCTTTTGGATTATAATAGACAAATACAATATATAATACAATATATTGTGAATACAATTGAGCCCAATTAGCACACTAGCGTTAAAAACTCAGCGTGTTACGTAATTGGGGTGCTGGTCAAAAAAGCTGGCGTCAAGCTAGCAAACAATTGGCTGCGATGCCATGTACCTATCAGTCAGTGCTAACACCGCACCATATTTAATGTTTAGGGTATATTATGGATTATATTTATCTGAAAATAAATGAATATATAGTAATGATATTTAGCAATCATCATCAACATTTTCCTAACTATTTTGGAGTCGACTTCCAGTGTAACCGGATGCAACTGAATACCAGTATTTTACATGGAGCGACTGCTTATCTGAGCTCCAAAACCTAGTTAGTACTTGGCAATACGATGCCCCTTGGTAAGATTGATTGTCAGACTTTCGGGCCACTGACTACTTAACGATTGTCAAAGATCTACAATTGGCAGCCAGGATCGGCTTACCGTGCTTTCCGAGGCATAGAGGAAATTCGGTTTGTAATAGGTGGTTACCCATCCACGGACCAACCTTACAATCGAGCCGAGCGGCTGTCATTATGGAGCCATTTCACAAATTAGGCAATACAGAATACACGGAACAGTTACAAAGATATACGGAGGTAGGCATTATTGCCGAAACAATAAGCAATTAGACAAGATTAGTCCACCACCGACCACTGTTGTCAAGCAAAACTTACTGAAAAAGCTGCCAGTGTAAGCACAGCTTAAGAAACATTTTAGTCTACATTTTTGAAGGCGCTCCTGAATATATCAGAAAGGGTCAGTTTGCTGTTCCGGGGTACCGGAGTATAAGCCGGGACCCTTCCGGTGTTTGACTGATAGAAGATTTGTGATACTGACCTGTTCTAGTTGCGCGATATCTGAAATACAATAAACATAAAATTAGTTAAAGTATTTTGATATTGAAATGGTTTTATGAAGAAGAAATTTAGAAATAATCAGAGTATAGGGGTATGAAGAACAGGGTTTAAAGATCTTAATCCCCGTAGAAAAAGGAGGATCCTCGGACCAAACGAGTGTTGTGTCTGGTAGGCTTCTGCCAGACAGTTATTGTAGGGTTTTCCTATATCGCCTTAAGTCGCAGATAAGTTTAATAGCGTGATTTAGAATTTTGATATTAGTTCTTCATTTGTGTTATAGAATGCCGTTGTGGAACTTCTTTTGTAGTGCCGCTACAGGAGTTATGAGAGAACAGATGAACATATATACATACACTGTCTGCTAAAATCATGACCCCGTTGGCTTTGCCGTATTAGTCAAGTAAAAAAAAATACCTATAAATATAACATATACTACCCCGAATTCTCCTCCAAGTAGGTACGAATCAAGATTATACCTACTTATTTCAAAACGTAGCTTAAGTGTTGGGCACAATTTTATCCAAGATCGTAACACGTCTTTCAAAGTACGTAATGTAAATGTGGAAACAATAAAAGCCTACACTCCGTTATATATTAGGTACTACTGAGCCGTTGACACGTATATTACGCATTGTTTCCATAATCTACATACTTTGTAGGCTCCTCACTCTCATGTCATGCAAACGTTCACGGTATGCATGCAGAAAAAAAGGCTGCGTGCTTTATAATGGCTGTAAAAGTACCCGGTTGTCTTCCCACATTCCTCCGTCCCGTCCGTGGTCTTCACTCCAGCACTTTCATCCCCCATCTGGATAGCCATGTCACAAAACCGCCAAAAGTGGAGAGATTTGGAAGAAACCTACACTCAGCATTGGGTGGCCAAGGGTTGAAGAAGAAGAAGAAAAGTACCCGTAAAGAAGCCGAAATGCACTGGTTTTCTCTGTCATTGTGATATTTTTTTGTTCTAGACCATATCTGGGAACCTTCTGGTTACGGAGATATTGGGGGTCAAAGTTCCAACTTTTTTCATTTTTTTTTAAATACACGTTTTTAGTGTTATAACTTAACTTTATACTAATACCTCAACGACTCCCGTACTATTCAATGCATCCATCAGCACAATGTTTTGAGTGCGTTACATTGAGTGCTACCGTAAAACGTGATTTTGCACCCGAATAAAAAAATCGTTTCCCAGCAATAATTTTTGTATAGAGTTACTTAATTCGATGTACAGAATACTTTGTTGACGGCTACGTCAAGGGTCCGTTTACACCCCGTATAAGTACCTACAGTCCTTTTATACTTTTTATGTGATCTCCGGTTTTGCATCATTGGCAAAATAGCATTCTTATTCTTCGTTTCAATAAGGTTGCTTTAGCTAGGGTTACTGCCACTCCCCGCACCCCAGCTGGAAGTGACGAGGAGGAACACCGTGTGGTTTTCGTCAGTAGGAGCTGGCCGACCCCTCAGGACATTCAATAAGAAATGATATGCACAAGTAAAGAAAGACTGTTGCCTCTGACCGATATGGTCAGAGGCAACAGTCTTTCGAATGACAGTGATATTTATTCACGTTATAATAAGGTTTATGTTGAGTTGCTGCTGAAGTGTTAACACATCAAATAAGAGACAGTCACAAAGCTTACGTGGAAAAGTTATGTGTAATATTAATAAGTTAATATTTGGCTCTTGTGATACAGGAACTCCTAGTACAAGAGCTAGGGCTACACTGATGTCTGTGCAACCATTTGTCAATAAAGATTTTATTATTATTATTATAATAAAGACCGACAGAAGCTTTTCCAAATTTGATGTGCCATATTTACTGCCAACTGCCAACTCGTCAACTTTTAAGTCAAAAGTATCAAAAGTAAACAGTCACCTTTACCAAAGGGACATTCATTCGTACGCTTCTATAAATATATTATTAAAGTACTTTAATGTTGAAATTCCCTTTGAAAAGGTCAAATAAAATTTTATTTCAATTTGCCTAAATAATTACATATCTTTCATGTTTATTTTTGTCATTTTCTTTTACTAATTAATAACATATTAAGCCTCGGTGAGCTTAACGTAGACAGAGCTCGTAAGTCCCTGTTCCTCGTGCCAAGTTATTTTTGGTAATTAATTTTAATTTGGTAATGACTGTGATGTGTATTCATTTTTTTCCTTTTCTAACGGTATTATAAAGGGTATAAAAAGACTCTTAACGAAGCCGAAAGGTACTTGTTCTGCCGTCATTGCGATCATTTTTTTGTTCTAGTCCATACCAACTACAAGGTTCCCAACCTTGTAGTTACGGAGAGTTAGTTAGTTAGTTTTTTTAAATACATGTTTTTAATGTAAGTTTTTTACTTAGGACACCTTCACAAGCCCCGTACTATTCAATCCATCTATCAGCATAATGTTTTGAATGTGTTACATTGAGTCCTACCGTAAAACGTGATTTTTCACCCCAAAAAAAAGTTGTTTCCCAGCAAAAATGTTTGCGTAAAGTTACTTAGTTTGATGTACATAGTACTAGGTTGACGGCTTCGTGAAGAATCTGTTTACACCCTGTATAGCGTGGGTTTACGTTTTCAATTTGTTACAAAGTTATGGAGGTGTTTATTTTAAAGTAGCATTCTGAAAATATAACTCACAAATTGCAGATGCCTTTGGGAGAGTCGAATGGATAGAAACCAGAGAAACCACCACTCCAGTCTTCTGGGATATATTTCCAGGAAGCCTCATGAAAGGCTATATATTCAGCTAGGCCAGGACCAGAAATCAACAATATGGATCATTATCCTCACTAAGCTTCAGCACTGAGCGACCGAGTCATCATCATCATCTGCCTAGCCATTTCCCAACTATGTTGGGGTCGGCTTCCAGCCTAACCGGATGCAGCTGAATACCAGTATTTTACATGGAGCGACTGCCTCCACAACCCAGTTAGCACTGGGTAATATGATACCCCTTGGTAAGACTGGTTGTCAGACTTTTTGGGCCACTGACTACCTGTAACGACTGTCAAAGATCTACAAATAACAGCTGGCACCAATGGCTTAACGTGCTTTCCGAGGCACGGAGGAAACTCGGTATGTAGGGGAGGTCACTCATCCACAGACCAACTTAGGCAAGCACGCCTTAACCTAAAGATCGGCCCGAGCGGCTGTTATTATTAGCCACGAGCTCCTCTGAGAGACCGAGTATAAAGGAAAATATTCCGAGAAACAGTCTATCCATATTACGTAAAAACTTAATATCTTCCTACTATTTCAGGGAATATTACCTGCTATATAATATGAGGAAGGTTCGCGAACCTCTGTCTCTGTCGGTCCCTTCACAGGGATTGTAGGGACAGTTTACACATTATTGAAACAATAAGTTTCATTGTCCCCTTCGGTTCAACGGCCGTTTTGTACTGAAAACATAACTACGGGGCGGGCGGGTCTGAAGCTTTGGAATAAGCCTGCAGATTTCACTTTATCCCAAAATCCCGCCTTCTCTGTGTCTGGCATTTGTTGGGTTGGAACTTAACAGTGAATTATCATAATATAACATAATATCAAGCCTTTTTTCCATGAAGGGGTGAACAGACATGTTAGCAAACCATTATTGACCCAGTTATTATTTATTTATTTAAACTACATGCACAAGAGTGGTACATAGGCGGACTTAATGCCACAAGGCATAGGCAAGTTTTGCATCATGTACCTAATAGGGGGAGACCCTATTACCATATAATCATCATCATTTTCCTGTCCTTATCCCAATTTATTTGAGGTAGGCGCAGCATCTCTTCTTCTTCCATACTTCTCTATTACTCGTCATCTCAGCAGTCATCCCACCCCTACGGACCCTATTGCCAAGTCATTAACAGAATTACCTATGAAAAAGCCCGGTTACACGTCGTCCGACCCGGAAATCGTGCAACTGCAGTCTCTGGCTGGACCAACGAGGCAGTAATACATGGTTGCATGTAATTTCCAACTAACAAATAAACACGTCTTCACATTTTCAAAGGACAAGTCCTTTATTAGTGACGTGGCTGCAACGTTCTTTTCTTCTTAAAAAAAGAAAGTAAACACACATCAAAGGAAGAGGGATCTCGGGAGCGCGCACGTGCCTAAGTTGATCCAAGATTTAGTCCTGACTTGTATGCAGTTGGACACGTGCTGTGCACTTATACTTTGAACCACCAAGCACAGTGGCTTGGCGGTTCAAAGTATGAACCGAATTTGTTGTGAGTTAGAGAGCGCGGAATAGGGTAGTTGACTAAAAAAATCTAATTAGTCCGTCTGATAGATTTCCAAAAAATATTAGGCACGTATTTTTTTTTCTCGTAAACTAAAAATGAGGACGATGCAGTGCGTCGAAAACTCGTGTGATGTCACATTTCGGTACACTTTTTAGTGGAAAGTGACGTCACAAGGCACTCATGAACTTTGATGCGTTTTATGTTCGTTACTTTTTATTAATTTGATAGGACAAAAAATACATATCCAATATTTTTCGATAATCTAACTGACGGACTAAATAGAGTTATATTTTTTTACTCAGGAAACATCCCTATTGGCTAGAAAAAAAATGAGGTAAGACTTATTTCATAACAAAATGGGTTCCAAAATGGTCCTAACAATATGAAATTGCAATCAATACAGTAGACGAAAATCTTAATTGGTGTCAGTGGCTTTTAATAAGAAAATTAAGATATTCAAGAAAGCCCACTTACACACAACTTCGGTCATGGCCCTCAGATTCTATAAGGCGTTTGTGTCATAGTGAACCGAAATGGTAGTTTTCGGTGATGTGATGGCCGAAAATTTTCCTCACTAGAACTGTTATTTGGAGGAAACTAATGCGGAAATGGAAAACGCGCTTCACTTGTCACACTTTCGGGAATTGTACCCGGAAATGGGTACATATAGCTTTGAGCCGGCTTAGAATAGTGAGCGCCCCATTACGTTTTTCTATTAGACTATTACTGAAATTTTCTGTAAGTGTAAGTCGGCTAATATAATTATGATCTGAACCTAAATGGAGGTAGTCATCTGAATCAGTACATATCAGTGGATTTTTAATTTTGAATACTCACAACTTTTTACACGTGCTTTTTAGCCTGTGTTCGCACGGCCGCTCTTTTAACGCCAAGATTTTTTTCCGCCCTCTTGATTTTCAACTTTCAACGATAAGGCGAGCGTTACAAATTCAATGCACGGCAAAAAAAAGCTGTAGACGGTGAGCTTGATATTTTGCACCTCGGCAATATGACCTCCGGTCCCACCCAACAGTATCTAATCGTTCCTGTATACTTAAAGTACTGTAACTTTAACTTTGTAAAGTACACCGCGCTACGAGCAAACAATCAAAGCCGAACAAATACGCTGACGACGCTCCCGCGAAACAGAATATCGCTTCAACACCGTTTTCTCAACAAAAGATAACAATCGCGTCTTTCTTTTGTAGAACATTTAGTGAAGGAACTAAAATATCGCTTTTTCCGTGAAAAGAGGAGTTGATAAGATCAGACAAGCCGCAAACACGCGAAATCACTGTACGCTCCAATAGTTCGCGTAGTAAAAATACTGAAAGAAGCATTTTGAATTACGACAAGAAAAACACAGTCAAAAACATAACCCTCCTTCTTCAGTCGTATAATAAAAATACATGAGAAAACCAAAAGGTCATTTATAACAACAAATGACAAGTCTAGTGATAAATGGAGCGACACTAGCCTCTGGCTACAAACACCGATTTCCAATTGAAAAGCCAGTGAGGATTTTATCCGATTTCTTTGATGTGAATTCTGAAAGTACCTGTAACCGTGTAGGTAGGGAGTTAACAAGTGAATTGGCACAAACTATGTTACTTCTTTGATACGAACCATTCATTCTTGTTAACGGCCTTTTCGACTCGACAATCTTTGAACACATCGTGGTATGGACATGTGATGCAGAGGAATGAGGAAAATGTAGTGAAGAAAACTTTGAGTATGAATGTGGATAGATATAAGAGTAGATTAATACCAAAGATACCAAGAACCATATTATTGTTCACACAGTCCATCCATCATGGATGGACTGTGTGAAGAATGATATGGTTTGAAAAGAGGTGACTGCTGATATGGCGAGTAATAGAGAAGTATGGAAGAAGAAGACATGCTGTGCCGACCCACAATAAATTGGAAAAGGGCAGGAGAATGCTGATAAATCTTTTAAAACAGAAAGTAAAGCAAACAAAATGATTAAAACCTTTGATTTTCTCAAACCGAAAACTTAATTGAAAACCACAATTCAGCCAGTGACATGGTCCCAATCACATCAGGTATCTTCTAAAATAGGGAGTAACTAACCGACCTCATCGACTTGAAATCCGATAACCACAAGCCACGGTCAGATCCTGAATACGGCGGAGTTCTCATTCATTGGTTCGGAAACTCCCCGACTATGTCGAACACAGTCGTATTGCTCGACTACGTCCATTTGTTAAACTTGTATTTAGAACTTGACCAAATGATCAATCGTTTTACGTATATGCATGCGATTTTTCGCAGTTTAATTGAAATGAATGTTTTTTTGTATAGTATTAAGTACGAGTATGAAGCTTTAGGCCGATGCCTACCGATATTTAATCGATAGATTTTATTTATTTATTTATTGGCCTATCTACAATTGTTACACTGTTAATTCTAATAATACAAGCAATATGATACAAGCATAGTGCAATATGATGCGATAGACACAGTATGCAAAAAAAAACTAAATTAAAAACCTAAAAAATAATTACAATAATAGTGCAGAAATAACACTTTCAACAACAGTGGGTGTGAAATACAGTAAATTAATACAAAGTTGACAGAAAAGAAAAAAAAAATGCAATAAGGTGGTTAGTTTTGGTGGACTTTTATTTGATTAAACCTGTGTATGCTTCTTATGTAGTGAGGTTAGAAAAAACAGCGTTTTAGAATAACTCATCCGTGATCGCTACAAATTGGAAGCAAATGACGGCCATGCCAAAGCTTATGTGAACAGATGTTCAGTATGGCACAGCTTAGTTTTATTATGGGTTCATACGAGACCGGGCTTTGTGAGGCGCGAGTGTGATAGACAGGGCTTTATTAGACTGTTTGTGTCCCAACTTAGGAACGTAATAGTAACTACTGACAGAATCAAATTAGACACAAAACAATCTATTTTGTTCAGTGTAACATTCGGTGTACATTCTTGTACAGAAGTAAAATGTATGTGGGTTAAGAGTGTACGGTCAATATCTAGAAGAAAAACGGAACCTAGCAACAAATTACTTAATGGTAAAAGTAAAGAAAGGAAGACCTTTTGTTTGTACTAGAATAAAATAGTAGGAATAGTCTCGACACAAAGTAAACTGTGGTAGTGCGTGATTACAAAGAAAAAGAATGAGTTTTGTAAGTTCTCTTCCTTTTTCAAATACATTTAAATCGCTAGGGATAGTAATTTTCTGAACTTTCCCACATTCTTTACTTTTCTTTATTGCTCCAATTAAATTTCTTACTCATTTTCCAGCCAGTCCTTTATCTGAAGCATCGGTACGCAAAAGCGCTTCCACTAATGCGATGTGTATCGTTCCCCGCGTAACGCGATTATTAGGACCAATGTGTCTTTGTACTTGCTCACTTAACTGCCTTCAGCTGAGAACAGACACGTAACACACCACGCGATTACTGTTGCGTGTTTACATGATATTTCGTCTTATGACTTCAGGGTGTTACAAGTGAGCAACTTCAACACAATCTTGTCAGGGTTATCACAAGTGTGCATTAGTGTGAGTAATGCCAGCAATTATTCGGCGGTCAAGATCCTTCGGCGTCCTAATCGTAAGCCCCCAACACGGCTACTTGGCGAGATGTTATCCCACGAGAGGTCATTACCGGACCAAGCCGGAGGGCTTAGTAGGTACAGGTTTCCAGAAATTTGTTAGCCGTCGAGAATTTGTGAATTAAGTTTAATAAGGTTAAAGCTAAGTACGGTTTCTGCTTACTTATTAATTAGTCAGAAAATCTTGTTATGAGTTCTCTTCTCTAAATAATTAATTATTAGTTCGTTGTAAACAGAATTATGATCGGAATTTTGTTAATGTAAAATGGTGTTGGGTAATAATTTATTTCTAAATGCGTAGATAAAAGTTACCCTTCAAAATTCCAGACCCTATGAAGTTCAGAGCTTTAGGCTGTTTTTTGGTTTAAGTTTCATAAATCCTAATAAGTTTTATCTATATCTATTCTATACATATAATAAGACAGTAAACAAACTGTGTCTGTACATTGAATATATTAAAAAAAAAATTGGGCACCCCCCAATTTTTTTTTTTAGATTTAGAAACAGTAATAGAGCACGAATCCAAAACGGACGACTCTCGACGGATTTGAATTTTTTTTTTTGTTGTATAGGTATTAAGTTTGGGCATCATATAGGCTATAATTTATTTTGGAAAATGGAGCTCCTGATGCAGAACCGCAAAAGACCAGCTAAACTATAAGAGATACAAAAATAGTACCATAGCAAAAATTGTTCCACGTAATGAGCATTTTCTGCGAAGAGAATAAATTTGAAGATCTGGAACAGCTGATGTGGAACTCCAAGAGCCCAGCCACACTATAACATATATAGGAATGACGTCTTAGCAAGAGTTGTTCAGACTGATAAGCACTCTCTGTTGACGTATAAAAATTGAAGATCTGGAACACCTGATGTGGAAATTAAAGCTATCACTAATTTCACTGTATTTCTACCAAAGGGTCGTATTCTCCAGTATTACGTATTACCCAGAACAACACTGGGTTGTGGAGGGCAGATAGACAGTCGTTCCATGTAAAATACTGGTATTCAGCTGCATCCGGATGTGCTGGAAGCCGAGCCCAACAGCACTACATATTATAACACAATGTGGATAACATTGTGTTATAATATGTAGTGCTGTTGGCCGCGTCTATCTGTCTGTTCGCGATAAACTCAAAAATTACTGCACTGATTTTCATGTTGTTTTCTTAAATAGATAGAGTGGTTCTCGAGGAATTTTTGAGTATATAATTTGTCAAATTTTTGTACAGATTGGCTAAAATATAATGATATCTGTTGGAGGTGTTGGAAAAAAATAAGCCGTCTGAGGGAGCTTTCAACGAAAACGCTGCCCTTTATGATATAACAAAATGATGAATGGTAGAATTGTATATCTCATATTGGTCTACAGAAAAATCCGCTATAGCTTATGTCTATCTCTTAAGGATTTTATACTATATCCATTTTAATACTTTGAAAATGGGCAAACTAGGCTCCCATGAGTTGAGGGAATGGGATCATCATGATTAATTTTGGTCGCGATAACCGACATCCACGCAGGCGAAGCCGCGGGCATCAGCTAGTGTTACATAAATAATCAATTATTTGAGCACAGAACTACCATTCCCACGTAATATCTGGTTGCTCAAATAATAAATTATCGTCTAATTATTATGGCTACAGAAATAATAAAACTTAATCCAAAGAAATGGTCATAATATTTAATCGTTGATGACGGTACACAAGTAATTTCTTTCATATTACGAGTTCTGGGATAACTGTCTATAAGAATAATAATCATAATGTCTGCAGGTTGACGTTTTTCCTTTGTAACCGCATAATGATTGACCGTTAAGTGGTCGAAATAATTATGTTACTTCCTTAATTAGTATCTATGTATTTACAGAATACCAAGATCTTTTACCGAATAACAGGGGCAATCATCAGTGGTGCTATAAGAAAGTCCAGTTGATGATAAAGGTTTTTAGCAAAACTACAGGATAATAACACTGCATTTTTAGCTGTGTTGATTTCAATATTCCATTGGAACACTGATAATAACAGATAATTATAATAATTCCTAGGAAAACCTGAAACTGAAAAGTTTGAACTGTCGCGGAACTCGTAACGATTTGAGAGGACTATAAAATTTAAAGGATTGTATAAAATAATTTTATATAACAAAGTTTATAGTGGATGAGACAGGAATTAAAACATAAAAATAACCAGCAGGAGATTAGATCAGGGGATCCGACCGGAATAACTCGAATATTGTATGAAAATGGTGATCAATGGTCAAGTTTACAGCAGCTTTTTACCAGTATATTGTTACAATGTTAGTAAATTGTTTTGTACGTGAAATAAAACGTAAGAGCTAAGATTTGTTTGCTTACTAATAGTGGCCTTAAAGCGAGCTAGCTGTCTTAGCGCTGCACAGCACTTTAAGCTGGAGAAATGCGGGCTTTACAGCAAGCGGAGTTATGGCCGCCAATGGCCAGGATTTAAGAACTGTCTTTTGTGCAAGCCTTAATTGTACGAACTTACTTTTAATTGGGTAGTAGGGAAAGAAAATGAAATAAGGTATTTACATTTTTGTAGGAAAAAAAAACTAAATTAAAATGTATGCTTTTTAGGGTTCCGTACCCAAAGGGTAAAACCCTATTACCGTCCGTCTGTCTGTCACCAGGTTGTATCTCATTAACCGTGATAGACATTTGATATATTTCTGTTGCCGCTATAACAACAAATACCAAAAATAGAATAGGGGGGCTCCCGTACAACAAACGTGAATTTTTTTTGCCGTTTTTGTCTAATGTTGTATAGATAATGGTACGGTGGATATGGTGCGCCAGTCCGACTCTCACTTGGCCAGTTTTTTCATATTCTGACATAAAAATGTAGGTATTTATACCTTTTCACTCTAAGCAATCTCTTCTGTATTGACTTACCTATTATTGCTTTTACAGATACCAACAGATGGCTCGTGAGAGTGCGTGGTTAAATAACAACAGCCGCTCGGGTCGACCTTCAAGGTTAAGCCGCGCTTGCCAAAGTCGGTCTTTGGATGGGTGACCATTACCTCCGAGTTTCCTCTTTGCCTCGGAAAGCACGTAAGGCGTTAGTTCCGGCTGTCAATTGTAGATCTTTGACAGTCGTTACAGGTAGTAGCCCGAAACTCTGACAACTAGTCTTAGTAATGGCCGTATTACCTTGTACTAACCGGGTTTTGGAGCTCAGATCAGACCGTCGTTACAGGTAGTCAGTAGCCCGAAAGTCTGACCACTAGTCTTATCAATATGAGTCCCGTATTAACCAGTACTACCTGGGTTGTGGACGTCAGATAGGCAGTAGCTCCATTTAAAATACTGGTATTCAGCATCCGGTAATACTGTTAAACCTCAATAAAGTTGGGAAAAGGTTAGGCAAATGATGAGATACCTACAGATGTCACACACACAACCACACATTAATTAAATATTTGAAACTGTCCCAGTTCAATGATTAATTAGTTTACCAACCTTAATCCTAAAGCTAGATCCCGAATTTTACGTATCATTTACCAAAACAACATAAAACAGTTAAAACAACGTGAAACTCATTTAAATTTTCAATTAACGTTATTAATTCAATCCACGAAGTTTTATAGGTTCCAACAGAATTTTGGTAGATATGAAACAATTTTATTCCGGACAGGGAAAATAAGTAAGGAGGTAGGTACAGTTACGGACACCAATACGTTTACACTAGCCTAGATTAAAAAGCGATTTGGTCATTTCTCAGATCTAATTGCGACATTGAGCTAGTAATCGCAAGCGCTTCAGCAGAGCATGATGACCCGGGTTCTAGTTCCAAGTCGGATAAAGTGTCATTTTTTAATAGGAACTTTTATTGGTTATTAGGTTAAACTAACTATATACATTGATAATTAAAAACTATTAAACTAAAATAGATAAACTAACAACAAACTATAAAAGGGCATCGAAAAACTCCTCCTCAACGCTGTCAGATGGTAATGTGCCCAAGAGACTGGCGGCGTTGCCACGTTGTATGGCAACACTTAGCCTCTGGCCAAAGTAAAAGCCAGCCCTTGGGTCACGGGAAGCGTCAACTAGGCGTTTCGAAATTTCCTTAAATAGGCTATGAGCACTCGGACCCCACGGCCCTAGAGTTTCAACCCCAAACGGCTGGAAAATATAGTTACCACACAGGTTTCTATATTTACGCCGCTTGAGGTTCTCTGCAGCCGCAGCGGCAGCACCAGCACAGCACGATGAGCTTGGAAGATGGGATGGCGCAAGAGTATCGACGCATGTTGCGTCCCACACTAAAGGCCTACCCATCTTCCAAGGAAACAAAGACATGCCGTCCGGTCTCTTGCCATCGTCGCGTGCCAAGCCATTGGGTTCTAAAACAGCTGGGACGCCGACGGTGACAAGAGCTCGTCGGATAATGTCGTTTATATTTGCGTGCCGTGCAAAACGGCCCGCACTTCGGCTGCATGACAGGCCGTGGTGACCGAGGTTGTTGACAGCTTCACCGCAGTGACAGCAATGAGGAGAACAGCAAGCGGCACCAAGGCGTAAAGAAACAGCGAGGCGGAAGGTTGTGTCGTCGAACAATGTGCCTATGCTCGAAGACGGTAGTGCGTGAAGCCAAAGACCCGACTCCCACTCACCCGCAGCCCGCAGGCGCGCACGCTCAGCAGTAGTAGCAGATGTGTTCAGCAGATTGCTCTGAACTACTCTGCAGAGCGGCTCGTCCCACCGTCTCTGGGAAAATGGATGGTCGGGTTCTTCAGTATTCGGGCAAGCGAGTTTCCAAGCATCGATAGCCTCGGGCATGCACGGCACATCAAAATCAATCAGTGTGGAAGACAGGATATTCCTGATTAATTTCTTAGTGCCGTGGACCGAGGATATAAAAGCCGGTAAACTAATACTGGAAATTTTGCGGACGCCGAGTCCTCCAATGCGAATAGGAAGAGTAGCTTGTGCCCAAGCTAGTCCTGTCTGTAATGATAGACCGATCCCAGTACAATGTAACATGGTCTTTCTTGAGAACTGGGTCGGGCACATACTTGTAGTACGGCACCTCAGATTCCACAAGTTTATATTTCAAGGCAAGTGTCATTGGGTTTTCCTATCGGGAATTTCTCGGTAGCAGGCACGGAGTCTGAATTTGTGCCCAGTTGATGGTACGAACTCAAATGGAGTTGGGCAGGACACCTAGCAAGCGTGGTGATGGCAGGTGGAGTAAAGCTGTGACCGAGTGGCGTCCAAAGAATGGAAAGAGGGGTGTTGGCCGTCCGGCGGCGAGATGGGCAGACGACATTGTTGCCATTCCGGTAATATCCTGGCTGAGGCTGGCACAAGAGCGTGGAGCTTGGCAAAAGCAAAGAGGTTATATCCAGCAGTGGGTGAAGTCAGGCTGTGGGTGATGATGATGATGATGATGGTAATAGACTCGCCCCCTATTACATGAAGACTAAAACTTCTGCCTAACCCTTTACTAGCGTGATGTAAAGAGAAAATTACTTTGAAAAGTTGGAAACATACATATTGGTGCCCGTGACTGTATCCCCTGAACCCTAATCCTGAAGAAAATTGTGAAGCAAACGTTTATTACCAGGATTATGGAAATGAAATCTCCGTTTTATAGATTGCCGATTAGATTATGCTCTCCATTTTTATGGGTTGTCCGGGAGTCTATGATTGTAATTATTTTAAAGATATTACTATTTTATTGTGGAGTTTGGATGAAATCCTACTAATTACTATTTTATTGTGGAGTTTGGATGAAATCCTGTATTTCAGGACGGTAAGATGGGATGAATAAGTAGGTCATTTAAAGGATTTACATAGGACTTTATCGTTGCGATATATAGATTTACTGTTCTGCAATGTCTTAGTTAGCTGCTGGTATCATCGTTCCCCTGATGCCAATTTACTTAGTTGATTCCCGATGTCCACCACCGGCTTGTCTACCAGTGCTAAACAGCGACACAATTTTTAAACATATTAATAAGACACCAACTTTTAATACGTTTCCCCTTAAGTACCACTCGCGGAAAGTGACACGACTTTTTTTATTTCAAATATTCCGTTGGCCACTACTCTAAAGTGACAACTTATTAAAATAATTCCCAGTAACCACCAGTTTGACAAGTTGGTCGTGGACATCGGGAATCATCGATTTATTTGGGGTTGACTGAGTATATCCCCTTCTTGCTTACGTCAGTCCCTTTATAGCAATATCGTCCTTCACTTACTTAGCTGGTTAGATGGTCGATTTATCTATCATTAGTATTCCTGGCAACACTCTCCCTTCGATTTTCACCAATTAGAAGAAATCATTGTCATTGATATCGTTTTCCTTAATTGGCTTACAAATCATTACTGAACTTATGAGGGTGAATACTGAGCGGGTTTCCTAAAACTCCCTTTGTTTTTTGTCTTTCTCGTCCAATGTAAATATATTGTATTATTACCAGAAATATTTCGTAGACGGCTTACAATATTCCTGGTAAAAATATTGATACATCAAACCTTTATGCGTAACTAATACATAATGTAAACGGTCGAACGTATCTCCCCCTGAGCTCCTAAAGTAGTACGAATTAATATTCATAGCTCGCGCCCACACGCTATATCTACGGACTGAAATTGTCCCATTTTATTCCTAATTACTACGCTATATATCACATTTATAAAGACCCTTGAGTTTTATAGCGCTCGGCGGCTTTCCTTGTAATTAAATGTTGTACGTATTTTATCGAAGATTGGGTATCGTTACAAATAGAATTAGATTCGTCGACAACAGATATTTGCGGAGCGCGTCCCGACACGCTTCACCAACTTTGTTCTGTTTGTGTTTTTTTCATCCAGTTTGTTGTTAGCCCCACGTCCGAATAGTTGGAGCACAACGAACCAATACTTTTGGGCTGGACATTGAAAAACTAAACTCGTACATCATGTCCCCGGAACTTTCAAAACAATGTCTACGTATAATTCCAGTCGATAGCGAACGTCAAACGCATACCGTGTAAGTGATATATTTTCCAATACAAAGTGCCTCGCAGCGTGGAAAATGGCAATACGTCATTCTTATAGAACAGGGCTTCGGAGACAGAACGAATTAAAGTAGTCGATTTGTTTGGAGTCGATATCAAACGAGAAGTGTCGCTGCGGTTGACAGACGGCTCCCTTTGACTTATGAGACAGCGTCGCCGTCGCCGTCGCGTTTTCGAGTTACATACGAGCTGTATTAATCAAATCTCTATCACTTTCGATCGAAAAAACGAATATTTGCTGACAATCACATATACGTCGTTACAAGTTTTTTCTTCTTCAAAGCATTTTCAGCCTCACCGATTTATAGACATTGTCGTGTAATTTCAAAGTCTAAGTTCCCCATTGCAAACTTACTTAATTATTCTATGATGTCTTTGGTCTGTTATCAATTTCACGCAATCTTGCTATAACCCAGTGATTTCCCAGAGGTGCTTCACGTGACGATGATAACGTATTAATTAACTCAGTGTTATGGACACACTCTCCATTAGGGACTGATCTGAATCAAATTATCTATAGTTACCGTTGTTAACAATAGTTAGCGGATTAAATTCATGAAAGAAAGAAAAATTTAGAAATTGCTGAAATTTAGTAGGTATTTTACGAGTTAGTTCTAAAATTAAGAAAAAACGAAAACTAGTCTTTCAGGCATTAAGAAAGCAAGAGATACGGGAATACTTATGTTAATTAGCGTCACTGAAAACACAGATCTATTAAACTATCTTTTTAGTCGACGATTTTTCTCATAAATGGCCATTCTTACAAGTAATATAAAAGAGCGAATTCATCTATTAGGGTATTTAATTTGCGGAGAATTCTCATTTGGCACGTGCCCAACTAGAACTAAGGGAATTTCAACCGCAATTCCGATGAACTTTCGCAGAAACTAAAAAGTTTTCATTCTTTCTTTTTCCACGTTCATCCTCTTATACGATTTGTTAGAGAGCGGGTCAAGGTTTTTATTCTTATTCAATAAGATTACCACCATCACACGGATTTGGAATTAAAAGAAAGAACTCGTCCGATATTTGGTTGTGAAGCCACAAATGAACTCACAAAATATGTCTTCCATTGTTACTTTAGACCCTTTAATCAAATTTAAAAAAGTTTTTCTCCTCAAATGGGTGAACAAAAAGTGAATTACTGAAGCGAATTTCATGCGGGAAAAAGTAACCCTAAAGCGAGGTGTTGTCGAGTCATGTTTAATACAATGACGGCGAGTTCTTGCCAGTGGGACGGCGGCTTAATCGAAAAATTCCTTCAGGCATTACGCGAATACTTGCATGATTGAAGAGGCAGGCAGCGGACGAACACACGCCGCCCTTACCTTCCGATATTTTGAACTATACGGTATTCGAGTAGAAGAATTCTATGAAAATAAACAGACGCCTCACCTTAATACCTGCCATATTTCTAAGAGATGTATGTGGCCGTATTTAGTCATTAATAAAACCGTTATTAAACATAAACTAGTTTTTTCATAACATTAACATGCTTCTTTCATGTAGTCCGCGTTCTGTCAGCTATCATCGTAATTTGTTCGCTTATTTAACCCTAAATAGTAACAAGCTGTGGTAAGCGAGGCCAGTTAATTGAGTTGGTAACGCAAATACAAACCACATGGCCCGGCCGCGGTAGTGCTTGTGTAAGAACCGTCACGCCCGGACCTTTTTCACTTTGTACTGAAAAAGGATTTATTGAATTTCAATTAGAAGTACAAACAGCCTTTTATTTCTCTGTCGAATGATGCCTACAAATGTGACGTCATTGTATATTTTGTTATTCAAAAGCAGACTTGCGGAATATTTACTTAATTCTTGTACTCGCCTAGTCATTAGTGCAGGCGTTCTCGCGTAAACGGCAAATGCACTATTATGGCCTTACAGCGGCGCAGTTAGAGGAACAATAAAACAATCATTTGTACAGAAAATGCAGTTTCCTCAGATGTTACGGTCATTTTGGTGACGAAAGCTGAAAATATTTCATTTTAATTTTCTCTGTAAAGCTCAAAGGAGCTTTTTATAAAAGCTTTGTTTGCGACCGTAACCAATATTTAGTTTTGTTTATAAAAGGGATGATTTAAGCGACTCCTTGAAAATGTCTCAAGAATATTTTGGAGCCATTACGTGAGCGACGTCACATAATAGTTTTCGTTGTTTACAGACAATATAGTGGCGAACAAAAAATGTGGCTGAAGAGACAAGATGTCGCCTGTGTGCGCCTCCACGACATTCTGCTCATGTTTCTTGTGTCTCGAAGTAAGCTCCTTTGATCTCAGTTTTATAATACTTATCATGTTTTATTATAATCTTACAGTATATTTACTTCAACTGTTCTACGTGAAGGGATTTTGCGCGTCGTTCCTCTGCATGTTCGTGCAATAAAATATTGAAATAAGTTTGTTTGCGGCTAAGCGCTAAGGAGCGTGCTTTTGTGCGAGTTGTGAATACTAAATCTAGTATTTTTTTCTCGAGATACGGGATCAAACGTTCTCGTTAGGCCCTGAAGAGCATTTTGTATGTACAACGTGTTTTATGAACAGGCAATTATGTTAGACCTTCCCAAACTTAAGGAGAAATATTATACGAAAAATAAAGCGATCAGATTTTTTTTGTTGTTGTTGTTTTATAATTAAGATTTGCAAAATTTTATTTTAGTTGTTTTTTGTGCAAAATATTTTAGAGTATTTTATTATAATTATGGATGTGTTTGTTTATGTTTTCGAGCGTATGGCACTCGTGGGCTGCAGCTGAAAATCAGCGTCAGGTGGTACACCTTGTGTTGCCATCTGGTATTATACTGAGCTGAGGCCCTTTTGGCATTATTAGTTTTGTTTGTTTATTTATTTTGTTAAATTTTAAGGTGTTTTTGTTTTTAATAATGACGAATAAACACAATTGTCTTTCTTTCTAGAAAGTTCACTTATTTTCAAACTCCCGGTCGGTAGCTAATAAAACAGCAAATATCTCGTTCCAACAACAAGATCTTGTAAGATAAAAGCCGAGATTGCGGCTCAAGTTGGACTGTCAAGAGTTTAATTAGGAGCT
Source organism: Lycophotia porphyrea (assembly GCA_950005105.1). Lineage (NCBI taxonomy): Eukaryota > Metazoa > Arthropoda > Insecta > Lepidoptera > Noctuidae > Lycophotia > Lycophotia porphyrea. The sequence goes on from OX465392.1 coordinate 5,054,026, forward strand.
ATGGACGGAAAGCTCCAGTAGGAAAAACTATTTAGTTGAAACAATAGAAACTAGCTACGTTTTATTTTTACGGCAAGGAATTTGTGGAACGTTTTTACTCTGTGCAATCTACTTTGATGTTATCTGTAGGGACGATGTTCAGTGGTTTTAAAAGGACGGAGCTCATTCCTACGGTCGTAACCTTGTCAGAACCATGCAAAATTATGGAGATAGATCATACAGGGTGTGAATAGACCCTAAGGAAAGCCAAAAGGCACTTGTGTAGTTATAAAATAAAGTTTAATTAAGGACCACGCTATCACATTTTTTCTTGTATTTGAGCGTTTTACTCGATTTTTGATGTGTGATTATGGTCTATATGTTGCCACAAAACTAAAAAAAAATATGCCCGAGAAAGTTTGATTATTTTTCTGGGGAATGTTTTAAACAAATATTTCAATTTGTTTACGTACATGAGTAAAAACCTTGTCCCTGCAAAGAATGTTTCATAAAATCCTACTTTTGGGTATCTTTGATGCTTTGTTGCATAAAAGATATAATAATATTATATTATATAAAAATGTCCATGGTACAATTGAGTGGTGTACTTTGAAATGCTTTAATCATTTTTTTATGATTCCTACAGAAATACAAAAAAAATCCGTAAAACAGAAAGATACTGACCTTTTTTCGTCCGAAATGTTATTTTTTTTCTATGAAGATATAATCCAAATTCATAGAAAGATCCACTTAGACCATTTAAAAGTAAAACGCATTATTCTTGTCCTTTTCTCACACACTTTGTCTACGTTTCTTTTTCATTTCTCTTTTTGCAGGTCTGCTGGCAGAAATTTCTAAAGAAATAAGCAGTACCTTTGTACTCATATTTTATAATGTTATTCTCCTGAGGAGCTCGTGGCTAAACAATAACAGCCGCTCGGGTCGATCTTTAGGTTAAGCCGTGCTTGCCTAGGTTGGTCTGTGGATGGGTGACCACCCATTACATACCGAGTTTCCTCCGTGCCTCGGAAAGCACGTTAAGCCGTTGGTCCCGGCTGTCATTTGAAGATCTTTGACAGTCGATAAAGTAGTCAGTGGCCCAAAAAGTCTGACAACCAGTCTTACCAAGGGGTATCGTATTTCCCAGTAGTAACTGGGTTGTGGAGGTCAGATAGGCAGTCGCTCCATGTAAAATACTGGTATTCAGCTGCTTCCGGTTAGACTGGAAGCCGACCCCAACATAGTTGGGAAAAGGCTAGGCAGATGATGATGATTCTCCTGTGTTGTCTACTGTGTGTACATAAATAGTAAAATAAATAAATAAAATACTACTTGGAAACAATTGTTTTACGCAATGCTAAAAATTAATATAAATCTCGGAACGGGCGGTCCTTAGCTTGTTTGGTCATTTTGGTTTGTTCCTGGAATCCGAGACATAGCTGTTTGCATGTGTGCGTAGTATACCTCGCTAGATGCACACTTGCGCATCCACTGCCGCATGCCGTCTAATTAACCTACTGAATCCTTTAATTTTGTGATAGCCCTCTTAAGAATTCCCTGTAATCTTAGTAGTGTTTAGGATAAATAAATAAATAAATTGTTCTCCCCGTAATGGCGATCAATTTTTGCTCTGGACCTTCTAGCTGCGGAGATTTCACAAGTTTTCTTTTAAATAGGTCCTAGTTTTTGAGGTACTTCTCAATGCATCCATCAGCATTGAATTTTGAGTTCATTCTAGTTACATTGACTTTTATTGTAGAACGTAATTTTTCACCCCAAGAAAAAATCGTTACGCAGCAATCATTTTTGCGTGGGGGTTACTAATGTAACTAAGTTTGATGTACAGAATGCTTGGTTGACGGCTTCGTTTAAACCTTGTAAACTTTGTTATGTGCATTGTAGATCATGCTGATTGGCAGAATAATTAAATTGAGGATCAAAATCATACCCAAACCTTCACAAATTGAAGTCGAATTACTACGACGGTCTAATGAAATCAAGGACAAAAGATAAAACCTTGAAGTTATTGAACTCGAAAGTGCGGTGACGAACCAAATCTTATTAGAAGTAAAGGGGATATTCAGAAGAATTATCAAATATAATAGTTTCAAATCAGGATTATTGTTATTTAAGTAGTACAGTACAAGGTGAAGGTAAAAACAACTATTGGACTTTAAAATAAAGATATGGAAGAGCCTTTTCCGCCTGATCATTTAAAAAAAAATCGCTTGAATCATGCCCGGCTCGAAAGCGCTTCATGTTGTGAGTGCAACCAAAAAGAGCTTAGTGGTGATCAGGCGGGAGTGTCCTTGATTGTACCTAATAGTACATCTTTGCCTAATATAACCCGTCGGGGATTACAGGCGTGATGTTATGTTATTTTATAAGTGCACAAAATATGAATAAGTATCGTTTTTATTGTATTATTACAACACTTGGATATGTTGTTATCGCGAATATATTTTGTTATTAAAATTAAAACAAAAACTGATAAAACTTTAACATTAAACTTAAATGACGTAACACAAGCTGATTAAAGTTTATTTTGTCAGATAATCTCTTAGTATTTCGTTTATTATTTCTGTTTAAACATTGAATTTGTTGTAATTAAAGCAATTTATTTTATTAATACTTTGCTGTTTCAGAGAATAATACCAGTGTGGAACTTTCGAAACATAATTGGCTCAAAATATACCCACTGTTAGGACATAGGTCCCTCTCTGTGAGAGGGCCGTAATCCACCACGTGGGCCTTGTGCGGGTTGGAAGATGTCACAAGTCTTTGAACTTTTAACTGTAGGATATGCTGGTTTCCTTCACAGTTTTTGACAGCAGTCGTGTTGCCATAATTTACACACAGTAAAGTTCTGCATGCGTCTTGCTCAAGAGAGTGCCTTATATTATTCCGTTTCAAGAGAAACATGTGAAGAGAGCATTTTCTTCCCACTCCATTTGGGGCTTTTCAAGATCCCTTGGATATGCTGAATTATTTAGAAATTTGTATGAAGTAAGTAATCAGGAAATCAGCTAATACGTATGGTAATGTAGATGAAATGGAAAGAGGCTGTATAAAAAGTGTGTTCAATGAGAGGAGTTATTTGTGGTGGGCGCGCCTTAGGGCAATTCGCCCGGCATCACATGGAGTGCCTCCGGCTTGCGACGTTGATAAATTGCCTTCTTAAACGCCAAGGGAAATTATTTAAAACACTCACAATTTTGCCGCGTGCAATAACAGACTCATTGGCTGTCTAAGACGGGCCTTGGGCGAAATGTTAGGCAGAACCGGGGATTGAACTTGTTAACCCAATAATAACTAATGGTTAATGTTGGCCTGATTGTAAAAGAATTTCGGTTAAGATTGAGATCAGTGAAGCAACGGATGCTAAAAAAAAGTAGCCATTCAATATGGACAGTTTGGACGACAGAAGTGCGCTGTAGCTCCGTAAAACGGCTCCGAAAAAATGTTGTTTCAAAGAAGAGATTCTATATTATTCTCCAAATACATTACAGAAAAGTTTGAATATTTAAATAGCTGCCAATTAGAGTATGTACAAGAGCTCTAGAGGGATTCCTGAAATTAATTAACATTTCAAGAACTTCTTGTGTTCTAATTTTAGAAACAATTATATTCTTTGTATTTCGCAACATAGCTGATGGCTGCTAGCTGCTAGCAGGAACGAACTTTTGAAACTTTATATTTAAGCGATTTATCTAGACCTTTTTATTAATTTAGGATGTTTTCGCCACAATTGTGTTGGGGTTCTTTTCCAATGAAAATTACTGAAAACTTGATGCTGAAACTTAATAAATGTAGAGCACGTCCACATCACGCTGAAACAAATATAACATATCCCGACTATAGGCTTTTAGAATTCTGGAAGACCTCTAATCTTATTCTTATGAATGTTCCAAGAGATGTATCTAATATTTATCCAAAGTTACCTGTACGTAACAAGCGTGGGTTGCGGAGTCGGTTAACGAAGCCATTTGGTTGTAATGCGAGTCATTTGCGAGCACCAGGAACTCTGGAGGGAGATAAATCCGTGTGAACACCTCGATAAAGGGGTAGGTATGTTATCGGAGGATTGCGTCTTATCTCATCTCGCAGACGCGCTTTATAGCCCCAGGCAGGGTGAAGTGCCGCCTAACGCCAATTGTCGAAATATAAAAGGCTGTAATTTCAAACGACAAGAGTGGAAGTTTTCGCATATTTTATTGCAAATCGAAATGGAATCGAAAATGAAGAATACAATTCGAGTGTGACGTCAGAGGCTGGTTAAATGATGTCACGAGTATGCTTACGGTAACGCACATCCCGCGATTATTGGACACAATACCGTAATACGGCCATACATTCAGACAATTATTATAATGATGTCGAATTTTCCACCCAACGTAGTCTTTTCTCATCCAATCAATCGAAAAATAAAGCCGATTTCAATATCGCTTAAGCTTATTATTTTCTATTGGGGTTTCTGTTTACTTTTACGTTAAAAATATTTAGGTTCCCGAGAGAGAAGATTAGCGTGAAACATTGACGGTTGCTAAAAAATCAAGTAGTTAATGAAAACTGACATTTTGAGGTTGTAAATTTTAAATAAACTGTACCTTTGTGTGACATCTAGGCCATCGTACCTATATTATGAACAAGCTGTTTATAATATAGCAACACATTCCGGACGTTTCCTCTTTCCATTTTAAAGCCCTATAAAATCTGCATGCGTTGTTCATTCTTTCGATTTTGATAAGTCTGTGACTACTGTAATCCAAAGTTGAATCATAATCAAAAGCACATTTTTCGAAGACACCCCATATCTTCCTAGCAAATATTGGCCGACGCTCCACTTGACCTTGAATAACTACGAGTCGGCGAACATTGGCTTCATCTGCTGTCTCAGAAGCACGTTGTGAAGCATTGCGTTCTGCCATACCTTGACGTCAAGATGCCGCTTGCTCCGGTGTTTCCAAAGCACGATAAGATGCCATACGTTCTGCGTTCTCCAGACGACGTGAGGCTGAATCTTCAGATGTTTTATAAGCACGCTGGTCGCTGAGATGCTCCCTCTTTAGGTGTTTCAGAAGCACGTTGAGTTGCCATACGCTTTGCATTCTCCAGACGACGTGAAGCTGCCTCTTCAGATGTTTCAGAAGCTCGCTGAGATGCTACAGGCTCTGATTTCTCCAGACGGCGAGAGGCTCCCTCTTCAGGTGTCTCCGCAGCACGCCGAGAAGCTACAGGCTTAGCATTTTCCTGACGTCGCATCAGCCTGTGCTGAGGTTTCAGCCACTCGGGCTTCTGTCTGACGGCCCGCTGGCTCAAGTCTCCGCTGTTCAGCATGAACCGAAGATTCTTGCAATCTGCATAGCTCGAGCTTTTCGTGAGGTCAGTGATTCGACTTGCGTTTGCGAGTCATCATGAGTGTTACAAACTCTGGCCTTTATAATATGAGTGTGATTTACTGATTTCGCTTTAGCAAAGTTCATGTGTCATTTGGTGACATTAGACGCCAAGACATGTTTAGTGGTGGGATGTATTGCTATGATGTCGATATTTTTTATAGAAAGAGGACACCCATTCAATTTTATCTGTAAACGATTCTCACAGAAAAAATGTCCTTCACTATATTATAATCGTGGTGGCGTGATGCGTCAGCGGCAATTTTGCGTCAATAAAAGTGCTAGCGCCTTGTACGAGTATGTGACACGTTTGCCACCTGTCGTTCCGTTGTTTGTTTGCTTTTGGGTTAAAATTAATAGAACAAATTTAAAAAATAAAATTTAATAAAATATATCGACTATCCTTTATAGCTATACATCCCATCACTAAACCTGTACGTATATGGCGTTGCGTTGCACACACTTTGCTTATTTTTTTTTCAATTTGATTTTAGTTGTAGTCCATAACATCTTGGAAGGTTAAATGTATTTAATTTACTACAGTTATTATTGATTCCGTGGTGTTAATTGCCATGTTTGTTTTTGTGGTAAAATTACCACTATGATAATTAGGGTAGGTACAGCTAGAATATTCGGTCATGATGTTGTAAATGCACACCATTCTTTCCCGGGATAAAATTCTTAAGATTAAGGGCCAGAAGACAAGGTAATAAGGTGATAAGGTAACGGAGGATAAGGTATCCTGATACCAAATGTTATTCAAATCTATTAAGCTGTTTGAGCGTAATTGGGTTAAAACTATATTTGAGTTATTTGAACATTCCACGGGAACACCGCATTTTTGGAATACTGGAGAGTCACAAGAGTACCAGGTAAACAAAAAAATGAAGTTTCCTCCTGACCAAAAAAACTTATTAGGAAATTGCGAACCTAACGCGTACGAGGTCGCGACTCGCGTGTATCAGCTACTTAGTATGGACATAATGCAATATTGCTCATCCCCCTAAGTTATTAGCGCAATAATATATAGACAAATATAAAGGGTGTAAAAAGACTCTTAACGAAGCCGAAAATCACTTATTCTGCCCGCCATTGAGATCATTTTTTTGTTATAGACCATATCTGGGAACCTTCTAGTTACGGAGATATTGGGGGTCAAAGTTCCAAGTTTTTCACATTTTTTTTTTAAATACGTATTGACGTGACAGCGTCTAATAAATCGATGAACGCCGGCTACATGCACGAAAAAGTATCCCGGTCCTGTTACGCTCATTGTACGCATGCGCAACTTTCGTAGTGTCAGATATTGACAAACTTAGGTTATTATTTATAATCTACTGCTGGAGCTAGGAGGTTAGGTTGTATAGGTAATTTCTCTTCCACTCGATTTTATGACGTTGACACGTTAAACTATCGTCCGTAAACCACAGACAACCAATTTTACATTTCATGTATTTTTTTAATTAAGACACCTTCACGACCCCCGTACTATTCAATCCATCCATCAGCACAATGTTTTGAATGCATTACATTGAGTCCTACCGTAAAACGTGATTTTTGACCCAAAAAAAAAGTCGTTTCCCAGCAATATTTTTTGCGTAAAGTTACTTAGTTTGATGTACATAATGCTTGGTTGGCGGCTTGGTGAAGAGTCTATTTACACCCTGTATAGACTGGAAGCCGACCCCAAAATACTTTTCGGAAAAGGCTACGCAGACTGATGATGATGAACAGTTCTCTGTCCATGTCCGTCTTATCCATTCGATAAAATGATTCGGTTTAGCGTATTTGGATAAAATTTGGCACACAGGAAGACCATGATCTAGGTTAGGAAATAGTTTACTTTTATCCCGGTAAGTTGTATGTTCCCATGGTATTATATTCATCCTTCACGCGATCGAAGCCGCAGGGACAAGGTAGTTTAAAATAAATAAAAGATATGTGTCCTTTACATCATAATATCTAGATATAGAAGTTTCGTTATTAAATTTCCCGTTCGCTTCTTGGTTTCTCTTAAATTTGTAAGAAAGACATCGCGACAGTCTAGATGTGTTCGTTTCTAGGGTAAGTCGGATTTCGAGTGCGCTGTAATATCTTCTGTCTGTTATACTTGCGGCAGATATTACGGAGAGAAATTGTAATGTACTTCAATACTCTATAAAGGGTGTAAACAGACTCTTATTGAAGCCGAAAAGCACTTGTTCTACCCATACCCATACCTGGGAACCTTCTAGTTACGGAGATATTGGGGTTTTTTTTTAAATACATGTTTTTAATGTAAGATTTTTACTTTAAAGAACTCCAGGACCCTCTTGTTATTCAATCCATCCATCAGCACAATGTTTTGAGTGCGTTACATTGAGTCCTACTGTAAAACGTGATTTTCCAACCCAAAAAAAAAGTCGTTTCCCAGCACTAATTTTTGCGTATAGTTTATTAGTTTGATGTACATAATGCTTGGTTGACGGCTTCGTGAAGAGTCTGTTTACACCCTGTATTTCTCTAGATTCCAATAAATATAGTGCTTACGTAAGAAAAAAAAAATCAATCTATTTATTTAAAAAAAAAAAACTTTCATATTAGTTATAAAAAGAATAACGCTCAATCTTTTTGAGGCAAGATTATGTGCGCCATCGATTATTATTAGGTTACTCGCTCACATTTCTTTGTCTGATAGTGGACCCACACGTACGCCCCTCCGAGTGTAGTTTCCGAGAAGGTCTAGCTTGATAGATATTGTTTTCTCTTCAGTTTCAATTTGAGAACGATTTCGTATATTGGAGGTTATGAAATCAGTTACCAAAGTATTCTGGAAATTTTATGAATCGGATATATGTAATGATCTTTGGGAAAGTTATTTAATATGACGGGTAGACTGACCTCCTTGGAGAATCCAGGTAACTATATCGCCACCCTCTAAGAAGCCCACTGAAAAAAATCATATTTAGAAGACACAATTATTTTTCAAACCAGACATGTGAGTCGGTACATACGTAAGACATCATTGTCTTACGTATGTACCGACTCACATGTCTGGTTCGAAAAATGATGTCTTACGTATGTACCGACTCACATGTCTGGTTTGAAAAATAATTGTGTCTCATCTGTGATCATTACATATATCCGATTCATAAAATAAAATAACGAAATTGTCTACAGTTATATAAAGCAAAGTTTTTTTCAGGAATCTTTAGAAAAGCTGTTTATTAAGATGGGTAGACTCACTTCCTTGAAGGATCCAGGTAGCTAAGTCACCAACCTGTATTTATCAATAAGATAAATGAAAAAACAAGTTATGAAATTCAAAAAATGTCAACACAAAAAAAAAAATTAAGAAACGGATTTATATTATTTCGCGACTTAGATTTCTAGTTTGAAACTTATAGCTACGCAATAGACATATAAACCAATAAAACTTCTAACCACCGCGAACACTTCAAAGTTCTAACCAACCGTTACCGCCGTTCATCGCTGACAGTTACTCCTATCCTTGTTCCTCAAGGGATTACCTTCTACGAGATAAGAAACTCCAAGTCGACACCGATAGGTGACACGGCTCCAAGCCGTTCTCAGAACGCTGGCTTTGACGGCATTTTATCTCTGACTAGTTCAGGACCATTCTTGGAAATATTTGGAGTTTTGCGGGAAAAGTGAGTTCTAGTAATTGCTTATGTTCGTTGGTGCATTGGAGACTAGGAAAAACATTGACATTTGTGTGAGATCTAAGTAAAGTGTTAATAAACTGTGTACACGTAATCATAACATCACGCCAGTAATCCCCGAAGGGTTAGGCAGAGGTGTACCTAATAAAACACCCTCATTTCGCCATTTATTTTTTAAGTCCTATGTAATGGGGTCGAGTCTATTGCCATCAACCAGTCACAAATCCAGGCTCCATGTCTGCTACTGAGAAATTCCTGATGGAAAAACCTTATAACACTTTGCCCGACCTGGGAATTGAACCCAGGACCTCATGCTTAGCAGCCTTGCTTGCGACCACTCGACACACGAGGCAGTCCACGTAATCCTTCTGGATAGATGTATGCTCTAAATGGTAGCGAAAATGTATTGTAATCCAATCTAAGCACACATACAGACACCAAAAGCAAGTTTTCTTATATCACCTTATTGCAAACTATACATATGTTTATGCGAATTTAGATTTTACGTTTACATGACTCGATCAGAATCCAAGAAGCATAAAAGTATATTACTGTTAAAAACGACCAGCGCAAAACAATCTATCATATCATTTTAAATTTAGTGATGCATCTCACATTGCTAATCTCCCCTTTTCAACTTATTCGAGAGCTGAGCAAAGTCAATGACAGCAAAACTTTGAAAACAATTAGCAACGCGGAGTATAGTTGAGGAAGTTATTTGATTTACGGGTAGTCAGGCGCCCAAAAGTCTGTCAACCAATCTTACCAACGGGTATCATACTACCCAGTACCTAATTTGGTTGTGGAGGTCAAATAGGCTGTATAATGATGGGTATAGTTGAGAAACAAATGGGTTTTAAATAAATGGTCAGGAGGAAAGAGGGGAGAATGGAAGAATGAGTGAATGGGGGGAAAACGAGGAAATTAATCACTTCCCTTTATGTGTGAGCACCTCCTAATTTACATGAGACGGAGTTAGTGGTCAGTATGGTAAACACTGCTTATTCACTTCCATCTCATCCAGGGCACTGTTTAACTTTTTGTGTAGAAAAAAGTTGCTGCGAATTAATTAATTCTCCGGCCATCATTAATTACTAAAAGTTACTGAAAAGTTTTGCTATTTTGACATGTTTGAAGGGGACGAATAATATAATTAAAGGGTCTTTTATTTTGAGCCTGAAAATAAAAGTTAAAAAAGGTGGTTCTTAAATGTAATGAAAATTTTATCATAATAGGTACAATAACTTAAGTAAGTTTTGAAATACATAGTCGAAGTATTCTATCTAGTATTTTAGCAATGAAGTACTTACTTAATAAATACGTAGTAAAATCTCAACATTGAGTGGCCTGAATAAGTTAAATAAACCTTACTACATACCTTAATACATACACAGAAAACGAATTAAGAAACGACGGTACAGTGTACACTCAACCTAACGTACTCGTATGTGTAACAGTTTGACATTGACGGGGCTTCTAAGTCGTACAAGTGGTTTATGATTCGTTTCGCTTTTTGTGAAATTGTCTGTGGAAATTGTATCCAAAAAACAAAATGGTGACTTTAGTTCCGATTAAAGCAGTGCGCTAAAGGCCATGTTCAACTGTACAGCAGTATACGGGGTGTAAACAGACTCTTCACGAAGTCGTTAACCAAGCATTATGTATATCAAATTAAGTAACATTACGCAAAAATTATTGCTGGGAAACGACTTTTTTTTATGGGGTGAAAAATCACGTTTTACGGTAGGTCTCAATGTAACGCATTCAAAATCTTGTGCTGGTGGATGGATTGAATAGGACGGGGGTCGTGAAGGTATCTTAAGTAAAAAAAAAACTTGTGAAAAAGTTGGAACTTTGACCCCCAATATCTCCGTAACTAGAAGGTTCCCAGGTATGGTATAGAACATAAATAAATCGCAGTGACGGGGAGAACAAGTGCCTTTCGGCTTCGTTAAGAGTTTTTTTACACCCTTTATACGGTTTTCTTAGAATTACCCTCGACGTGAGGTTGACTGTACAAGGTAAAGCCTAGCCTGCTTCACATGCAGAGTAAGACGACGGACCTTTTTGTTAAACTTTCATAATGTAAGTGTGAAAGCTCTCTCATCGTCTGTTTCCATTTCGGAGCACGTTCATATGTTTAAAAGAACCTCGCGGGGCATTTTCTTTCACATTAAACGCGAATTTTTTCTGAGTAGCAATATAAGTTATCTGTCATCTGTTGTCTTTTAGGATCGTTGTTTCGCGTGGCTGGTTGGAATTTTTCGGCACTTTGCATAATGGCCCACTTTTGGATGCACTTTAGTTTTCTTTGTGGCTCAAAACTTTTATATTCTCTAGCCTGTGGTATGAATATGGTATGGGTGAATTTTAATGTCTATTTTAAGTAACGAACAAAACTTTCTGTTTCTGAAACCACACCTGCGAAAAATTACAAAAAGTTTAGAGCACAAAGTTACCATTGAAGTACCTGCTCACCGTGTTGTTGCATACCCTCATTGCATTAAAAGTGTATTTCATACATATGTACTTACTAACTACTACTAACATAAACTCACGCCTTTTTCCTATGGGGGTAGGCAGAAATCACAGAATGCCACCTGCTCCTTAGATACTCCTTTTGCTTCGTCCACATTCTAAATCTAGTCTTCTTTCATTCTTAAGCAGTAAACATTAATCGAAGTCTACCGGTCTACCCTCAAATTAATACCAGTACATTTGTGTATCGGTTCCCCAGTGCCACGTAGAGTGGCATCATTAGTGGCGCGGCCGATGAAAGGGGAATTTGTTTTCCCTGTTCCACCGCAGATTTGTTACTGTACCTGGCAATCAATTTGCATAATAGATACTCTCTGATATCGGCGATAATGAAGAGGATTTCATTTGTTTAATATCGACGAGCGGATAACGCGGCGAGGATTAAAGAGTTGATGCGTGTGGATTATATTATGACTATGAGCAATTTGAGCTTTTTGATGCAAAATATTTGTAGGGAAATTTTGATGAGTTTTGTCTCGAATATAACAATGTGATTTTAAATAAAACTTGATTCAGAGTAATAATAGCTCATTACTCTGAAACATAATATATTTCTCATTTTTGAATCATGTTCACCAATCTTATAATAGGCCTTGCTTGACTGCTGTCGCCGTTATCTTCGTTTCCAATACATTTTACACATATTAAAAAGGGCAGTAACGTCCCTTGTCAATGTCATTTAAGCCCCAAATATTCCTGGACATACGAAGAAGCAAACGAAATGTACTATTCAACCCGCACTAAAATCTAAAAGAAAATTGATCGCGTATGCCATTTCCACCACAGTCTGTAAAATTGTAAGTTTATTGACGTAGGGGATGCAAACGAGTCCCCGTGGTGTCACATGAGCGCCCGTCTAATGCCCCATTACCTCAGCACAAAGTTCAAAGAGTTTGCCGACGATGCGTTTTATCCTGCATCTCGTATTAAATGGATTACGTACGGCACTTCTGTAAGTATATGTGCGACTTACTTACGTGTAGTGTCTAGGTTTGAAGCAGTATTCCAGGCCTTACCTGAAATTAGAGAAAATTATTATTTATTTATAGTTAATTTAATTTTTTAGTTTCCATGTTAAATATTGTAATTGATATTTTACCATCAATGACAATAATTAACAGGGAAACAGAAAAGAAAACCAAGGTAACACAACAATTTGACAAAATTCAACTAATACGGAACAGTGGACACTCATTGCATACTTTCTCTCACAGAACACCAGACATATAAACATTAGGTACTTTATTCCATTCATCCGCAAACACATCACAGATTCAGGGTTGGCAGTCAGAAGGGCGTTGAGTATCTTGAGAATACGACACACAGGCGATGCAGCTCTAGCGACAGTTTTGAAACAAACCATTTGATTTTGAATATAGAAATATTAGACTGCCTCGGTTGTATAGTGGTCTCAAGCTCTCATGTTAAGGATGAAAAGCTGGGTCCAATTCCTAGGATGGTCAAAGTGTTATTGGATTTTTCCTCATGGAAAAATCAACAAAGCAATATACAATTCCTCAGTATCAACTGAGAGTCTGGATTTGTGGTAGGAGTGTGGATTTGCTGTTGATGCTGTGTAGACGGCGCGTTCATGTACCACGCGCGCCTCAAAGAGATGTCAGCAAACAGGGAGGGGCCCTCAAGGGCCGATGCCTGCCAGGGCTGCGGGACTGTTCGAAAGAGATACCGCGGCCCTGAAACACAAAGGGCAAGGAAGGAACATGGACGGGTTTTAGTCAGTACAAGTCTGACACTCCCTAGTTCCGCTCTGCCCAGAGCGGGAGAAGTCATTTGATGATTTTCTATCCGAAAAAAAAGCGTTGGCAGTCAGAAGGGCGTTGAGTATCTTGAGAATATGACACACAGGCCATTCAGCTCTAGCGACAGTTTTGGAAAACAATTTGATTTTGAATATAGAAATATTAGACTGCCTCGGTGGTATAATAGTGGTCTCAAGCTCTCATGTTAAGGATGAAAAGCTGAGTCCAATTCCTGTGATGGGTAAAGTGTTATTGGATTTTTCCATGAGGAATTCCTCAGTTCTAACCCAGAGTCTGGATTTGTGGTTGGAGTGTGGAATTGCTGTTGATGCCAATAGGCCTGCCCTATTTTATGTAACATATAACTTTGGTATATTCTACTGAAGTACCTAATCTGCTTACCTTTGGGGAAATCAAGCGTGATTTTATGTTATAGACATATCATGATGATCAATGGACCAAAGTTGCCTGACAATGAATGAATGTTGTTGTTGTTGTTGATATAATCAGAATGGAAACTTAATTGGTATTGGGTACTATCGGAAATAAAAAGTTATTAAAACAATGTACAATGTTTATGTCACCCCTGACGTCCAACAGTATTTTAGCTGATAATACTTCGATAACCAACTATTCAAATAAATATTGGTGAGAATTTCGCACCTAATTTTGCAGCAGAGAATTTTATATGTTGATTTTATTGAAAATGGGATTCATTTCACGATTGAAGTTGGTCACGCGTATGTAAAACTTTGCTGAACCAATTGTCACCGAAAGCCAATCAGTCAGTGATTGCGATTCCTGAATAATGAACCAATATGGTTACGGCATTATGTACGCCGACGCGGTTTGAAATAAATTCCATTCATCAGTTTTTTTGAAGCAGGCATTTATTTTTTTAATCTCGTTGGGATTTTATTCACCAGAATGTATTATGAATCAGATTTCACCTTTAACTTGTTGATTTTATCGAAGTAAGAACAAAACAAAAATCCGTTTTACCCCACAGGGAACAGAAAAGCCAAAAACGCAAAATTTTAATCCAAAATAATTCTCAAGCTTACGAACATCGAACTACCCTCCCAGTCGGAGTAAATCTGGTGCTCAGGGAGCTTTATTTTGTTTAACAAGCTCTCGGTTGTAATAATTTTACATTAAGGATATAAATATTTTATTTTCTCTTGAGAATATTCAATTTTTATTTCTTCTCAGAGGTTTGGCTATACCGTTAAATTATGCTACGGTAATTTTAGTTCGTTCATTTATATAAAGTAAATGGTCGAGAAACGTGAAAACGGGCGTCCTAATCGAAATTTTGAAGTTTAAATACCCTGGAGACAGTTTTCGAGGATTCCCATGCTTGTCACGTTGTAAACGTTGTGATTACGCGAGCCGACCGACGTCTAGGGAATCACGCCCATTGCTCCATTTGTGCCGCACAGGTTGATCAATGTAGTAAGTAATGCAGCAATGGAGGTAATTCGTCACTGTTAGATAGTCTGCGTGTAAAGGGACAGGGTAGCGTTTGCAGCGTTGTGTAATTATTCAATGAGCCATCCATTACATTGCTGTCCGTTTTTGGAAATTAGTTCGCGTGACAGTTTAGCAAAATATCATGTGATTGAACCCCTTTTTGTTGGGTAACTATTCTAAGTAAGCGTGTCTAATATATGGTCCTGCGTGTTCCAAAAATGTTAATTATGTAAATTTTGCTGTAAAACATTTCGCTTAAGCGTACCTACACAAAGCAAACAAATCTGGCTTATGCAGGTATGAATTATGAAGACAGAAACAGAAGCCCCTAGAACAAAACTAAATTCTGGTACAAATTACATACATTAATTACAATTTAAACGTTCTGTACGTTTCGAGGTAGAAAATTAAACGCTCCACACTTTCCTTTTCAAATCCTCGAGCCAGCAGTAAATTATGAACGGTATTTGTTTCCCAAATATAGCTCTGAGATTAGTTTAAAAACAGAGCAATGCACGCATTAACGGTTCCAGCGTAGGGCATAAACTTTGGAATCCTAGAACACTGAGAGGGGTGGGGTGTTATATTAGTTCGTTTCGTCATAGAATAAGAAAACCGTATAGAAGCGAAACTCCTGCTCTTCCCGTTAGTGCGGGCACCGATGACTTTGAAATTACAAACTGCTTTTCGACATCCCACTACTCCTACACCCGCCAATGAGCTCTCCAAGGTCCGATTTAAATTATACATATACCATGTGTGGCTATTACAGGTTATACATTTTTAATGTCTATGGTAGCTGGGGCGAAATAAAATTTACCTACACATTGTTTCGTATGCAAGCATTGGGTTAGGCAGATATGTCGTGCGTCAGGCTCGTCCGTTCACATTTATCTTTCTTTG
Source organism: Lycophotia porphyrea (assembly GCA_950005105.1). Classification (NCBI taxonomy): domain Eukaryota; kingdom Metazoa; phylum Arthropoda; class Insecta; order Lepidoptera; family Noctuidae; genus Lycophotia; species Lycophotia porphyrea. Next base: position 5,069,737 of record OX465392.1, read on the forward strand.
TACCTCCATTTTGGAGCAAGACTGCTGCTTCTGTATAGTCTTACTCTATGGTTTCCCCGTAGAAGCAGGCAAGAAGACCATTCCCAGTCGGGTTGGATTGCGCCCGACTGCCAGCAATTAGCAATGGTTCGACAGTCACGGTAATGGTTGTCATTCACTATAGAAGACCCCTTTTTATCGAGTTTGGTGGATCTTATCTTGTGTAAGAACGAAATAGGTGGTCTGATGGGCGTGGGGTTTGTTTGTTATGGGTAATCAAGGTGTAGGTTGTGGGACTTTTGAAGTCTATAGCTTATTCGGTTTGTTTGTCTCACAATAATAGTTGCCGGTTTTCTTGGATTAAATACTTAGATTCCGAAATAATCCTAATTTTGACAAAATATTCTTTAGACCGTTTCAGTTTGATTAAAAAAAAAACACGCCTTTTGGAAGGATGAGATGTTCGAAATTTAACATCATTTTCAAACAACGACTATCAAAATAAACACAAAAGCATGTTCGATGCAACCTGATTTATTTATGGGACACCCGGAAGCCGTGCAAACATAGTTGGCCATTATAATGACATTGGGACCGAATTGCTGTATAACCAGTGAATATTGAGGCTTGTTGGCTTGCGAGTTGCCTCACGACAATATTTTGTAACCGAATTATACCCCCGCCCGTCTTCTTCTCTTTGTTGGGAACTGAGGAAGTTTGGTAGCCGATTTAATTATAGTAGATTGGTCGGTTATTAAGTTAAACTTAGTTTTGAATAAGGAGTGTTTAATCTAGTTTAAAATATAGGTTATAGTCACGAAAAGTAAACTATTGAAAAACCAATTTTAGCAGTTATTTCACGAATGTAAAATTACGAGTGGTTTAAATTACAACCAGTCTTATCTAAGGGGTATCGTATTACCCAGTACTAAATGGGTTGTGGAGGTCAGACAGTTAGGCAGTTGCTCCATGGAAAATACTGGTTTATTCATATAGTTAGACCGGAAGCCGACCCCAACATAGTTTTAAAAAGGCTAGGCAGAAGATGAGGTTCTCTGATTTATATGATATGTTCCAATTACGATGTTGTTTGTCATAGCTATCTGTACAGAGCATATGTGGCATACCAACAAACATTTCTATTATAATAAAAACTTGTTCTATCAAGGCCTAAATTCCTAAACCTAGTTCTACTGTCTTGTATTTCAGGGGTGTCAGTTGTGTCATAAGTAATCAGTGTCAGTACTATCATTAGTCTTATTCGCGACAACCCGTACTTGGCACTAGATTCGGCAAGCGGACTAATTTGTAACGTCTCTCCTTGCCTGCCCTAATTGCTTTCTCGTCTTCAATAGAATAAATTAAAATACATTTGGAATAGTGTTGCCCAAAATCGGTCTTGGTCTTGGTCTTGCGAAAATGCAAGAACAAGACCAAGATTGCAAGACCATGACCGATTTTGGGCTTTAAACTCGCTAAAACTTTACATTACGTGCGCTATGTGCGCTTTTATAGTTACAGAAGAAAGTCACTACAGACTGGCGGGAACTGCTAAAGGGAAAAATCAGTCTTGGTCTTGCAGTCTTGGTCTTGTTCTTGCATTTTCGCAAGACCAAGACCAAGACCGATTTGAGCAACACTAATTTGGAAATGTAGATACTCTTTTAGAAGTGTTACAGTGTTGAAATGTGACGGTATATCGTCTACGTCAAGGAAAGTCGGAAGTTTCGCAATGTATGGCACATTACAGTGCGTCCAGAGTCTAGACATATATTATGTCAGATGGATGCGTCAACATGAGGTATGCGGCACGTGTGGACGCACCATAACAATTGTATTGTGCGAGCGACTGTCACAAGACGTTGAGAATCTCGTACGTATCACAAGGGAACTGGTGGATGGCGGGCAATTTGGAAACTATGGTATGTTATTGTGACATTCAAATCAAGTGCAATTTTCAACTTTGTTTTTTTCGGAATTATTCAAACTCAAACTCAAACTCAAAAACTCAAAAGCATTTATTTCAATTAGACCATTACAGGCACTTTTGAATGTCAGAAAAACAAATAAGGCTAAGCTACAGTCACAGACACAAGGCATAATAACTTGTGAAAGTACTGTAGTTGCCCATTCCAAAGCGTAGATCTCTATGGAGAAGAATGGGCAAGAAACTCCATGGACACTCTTTTCAATCAAAATATTGTACAAAATCTTGGTTACATCATTCATGTTGAGATTAAACATATGTGAGAACGATGTAGAAATACGTGCACGTTAAGAGCGTCCAGAGTAAAACATTATATCAACAATTTAAAAACAAAGTAAGTAGTTAAAATAAACCATGGCAGCCTAGAGATGACCAGTCCCAACTGACAGCGCCCGTTCACGAACATGACGCATGGATCAGACCCATTCAGCTCAACCATATTGAAGGGAGCTAAATGACCCGACACACCCGCCACCATCAGCGAGACATTTGAGTGAGCATGACATTCTCTCAGCCACCAGGGCAAATTCAAGTCAATGAAAGATAACTAAATGTAAATGGTAGCTTTACAGTACATAGTACTCACACATGTGCTATGCAATTATATAATACTAAGAGATTGAATTTATACAATGCAAAGATATTATTACAATCTTCTGCAGCTTCCACAATAACTTCACATGGTAATAAATTAGTTTGCCCCTATGCTTGTGGAGCAGGACCAGCAGTGAGCCAAGCATTTTTATCATCAATGTAATCCCCCAATTTATAATATGCTTGCCTACATAGTGTGCGTTTTATACAAGATTTAAATTTCGTCTCGTTTAGTTGTAGAATGTGGGGAGGTATTTTATTGTAACATTTTAAACAGTACCCCATGAAAGATGAGTCTACTTTAGCTAACCTAAAACCTGGCTGTACTAGTTCGTCCCTGTTTCTAGTACTATAGTGGTGCCTGTCACCTCTTTTATTAAATAAATGCAGATTTTTCCTAACGTACATGATGTTTTCATAGATGTATTGACAAGGTACTGTCATGATGTTAATTTCCTTAAACAGTTCTCTTAGCGAGTCACGCCTACGTAGATCATATAAGGCTCTGATAGCTCTTTTCTGCAGAATAAATATAGATTCGATGTCTGCAGCCCGTCCCCATAGTAAAATACCGTAAGACATAATACTATGAAAATAACTAAAATAGACCAGCCTCGCGGTATCTACATCAGTAAATTGACGGATTTTTCTAACAGCATATGCTGCTGAACTCAGCCTACCTGCAAGAGATGTTATATGCGGACCCCATTGAAGGCTTGAGTCGAGCGTGATCCCCAGGAAAACAGTTTTTTCGACGAATTCTAGTTTCTCTTGATTCAATACTATGTCACTATTACTACTTTTGACATTCGGTAGAGCAAATCTGATGCACTTCGTTTTTTTCCCATTTAATACTAAATTATTCGCGGTGAACCAATTATGAACCTGTAGTAGAGCGTTATTTACGTCGTCAAGATTTGTAGCACGTCTGTTTATCTTAAATATTAAAGAGGTATCGTCAGCAAACAACACCATCTGTGGTTGGTTTTTAAATAAATATTAATGATAATAAATATTAAATATTATGTTTAAACTTTCTGTCCAGTTACTTGAAAAGCAATTCAATTTTCCACAGAATAGAATCGATATTAGCTCACTGTTCCGAGCGCAAGAAAGCGTCTCATACCTAATTTTCTCCGTTCCTTGATTCCATTTTGAAATCAGTAACACGAAAAAAAAACTCCTAATTAAACCAGTAATTTCTCTCACTGTGTCAGATCCTGACTTAATACCGCTTTAGTTAACGTTGCGGCCTGGATGCATCTGCGCCACACTCGACTGTCTTACGAACAACTTAACGCTATCTGTTGCAGTTTCCAGACCATTACACATGTCTTGGATTTATTGCTTAGCTTCTGGTTTTAAGATGTGTTTCCGTTTTTGTTTTATTGTTTATTGGTGAAGGAGAAAATGATGAAGTGGTAGATTTTGTGGGAGTCGTGAAGGGTGAAATAGGATTCCGACAAGATAATAGGACGCTGTAGTAGACTGTACTTGGGTGCATAGCAAGCCGTCAATCGAACATTCTGTACACACTGCGCAATAAAGATTACTGGGAAACGAGTTTTTTTTTGGTGGGAAAAACCACGGTTGGCTCTAGAGCTCAATGTACCGCAATCAGAACATTGTGCATTGCATTTGGATTCAAGGAAGTATTTAAAGTAAGGTTGTAACTTGAAAACCTTGTATTAAAACAAAACTTGTGACAAAGTTGGAACTTTGTCACAAGAACGTTCCCAGGTATGTTTTTTAAAGGTACAGAATTAAAAAATATCACAGTGACGGGAAAAACAAGGCGTGCGCTGTAGGTGTGCGGTAGAACGAGTCACGACCTAAAAAAGATGCCTAGGTCAGACTGAACGCGGAGAGCAGAGAGCGGAAGACAAAGCGTTGTGGCGCAGCCGGCTCAGCTGCGATAAGCTGAGTTAATTGATTGATCGATTTGATAAGTCTATGATTGACATCAACTTGAAATGCGTAGGTGGTTAGTGGCTTGCCATGTTGACAAGTTTATTTTTGGTGATTGATGAATGCGTCTTGTTTTTGAAACTTGATGTAAAAAGGTTACTGCAGTGATGCTACCTACCCTACCAAATACATGCAACAATCAAATAACACGAGCAAGCAAGGTGATTTTCCCGCAGAAAATATCCCGCTAAGCCGTTGGTCCCGGCTGTCTTTGACAGTCCTTACAGGTAGGGGATACCCCCTACCGTATTACCTATTGGTAACTAGGTTGTGGAGGTCAGATAGGCAGTCGCTTCATGAAAAATACTGGTATTCAGCTGCATCCGGTTGGACTGGAAGCCGACCCCTGCATACTCACCTTGCTTTTTAATTTAAAAAAGACCCATACTCAGCATTAGCCGCATACCAGGCTGTTATAGCGGGAATATAATGATGTAGATACAGGATGTTTGCAGAAAACGTTTCTTGTTTTTTTTTTCGTTTTTAATTAACTCCATGTTAATTCGATTCTACTCACGTAAGGGTTGGCCTTTGTTACCGTGTTCAAGCCTACTCGAATGTTTCTACTCACACGTAAATGGCGGTGTAATATATCTATTATGCTTTCTGTCTCCGTGCCAGTTTCTGATCTGGTCTCGTACTAACTGAAATTCATTAACATTCTTTTGCCCTTATCCCAACTTATTTGGGGTGGCGCAGCATGTCTTCTTCTTCCATACTACTCTATTGCTTGTCATCTCATTCTTCACACAGTCCATCCATCGTTTCTTTAGTCTTCCTCTGCTCTTATACCTATCCACATTCATACTCAAAACTTTCCTCAAGACATTTTCCCATTCCTCCGCATCACGAACCCAACCGATTACCACACAGGTTTTCAGCCACTTTCAGACTTCCTCTTGCTGCTGTGGGACTGTTCGAAAGAGATAACGCGGCCCTGGAACACAAAGGGCGAGGATGGAACTTGGGTGGGTTCTATTCTATTCTATTAAAGGGTTTGGTTTCCGCACTTAGTCCCTAAAAGTGGACCATTGTGCGTGAGCCATGGTGGCCGTTACTCCAACCAGCCCACCTCCCTCCAGAAGCAGATTATATTTCGTGGTCTTCTCAGGGCATCCGCGAGGGATCTCGGTGTACCAAGAGTCTCCTCGCGGATCTGGGTGACACCAGTGCACTCGAGGAGCACATGCGCCACCGTTTCCACCGCCTCTATGCACGCTCTGCACAGAGGGCTATCCGTGATTCCTAGGGTGTGGAAGTGTTTATTCAGTGAGCAGTGTCCAGTGATGGTCCCCGACACCAGTCGCAGGCTATCTCTATCCAGGCGCAGAAGGCGCTTGGTCAGCTTTGCATCCAGGGATGGCATAGCTTCCTTGGATTGCCTGCACCCTGGTGTCGAGGTCCACCATTTTTCCGCTTGTGTCTTAGTGTGCTCCTTTAGCCAGCCCCTTAGCTGCTTAAACGGAAAGGGCACAATGGGTTCGGGTCCGATGGCCTTTGTGCTGGATCCCCTTCTGGCAAGCTCATCAGCCGCATCGTTTCCGAGTGATCCACTGTGTCCTTTGATCCATTGCAGTGTCACAGTGTTGCGGTTTAGCACCGTAACACGTTCTAGGGCATTGTGACATTCTAGTATTAATTTTGATGTGATTTGGTTTCTCTTTAAGGATTGTAGAACTGAGGCACTGTCTGAAAGTATACGAATATGGGTATCCGTAACTCCCCTGGCTTCTATGGCGTGTGCCGCTTGGATAATGCCTACACAGTTTGCTTGATACACAGAGTTGAGCATTCCCAGGGGTCTGGATATTTTGATGTTTAGGTCGTCAGAGAAAACTCTTGGGTGGGTTTTAGTCAGTACAAGTCTGACACTCCTCTGTCATTTGATGATTTCCCATCCGAAAAAAAAAGACTTCCTCTTACTTGTTTCTTATTTTATCCATTTGCGTAACACCACACATCACCCTTAGCGTTTCATCTCAGCCACATGTAAATTCTTTCATTCATCCCTTTTGTGGCCCAACATTCTGATTCATACAACTCAGGTAAGGTGTCTCTGTAATAAAAATAGTTCTTGAAGACATCGTCATTCGTCTGGGCTCTCTAGGATCTCTGTTTTAATATCAATATTTGTGCCCGATAGGTCTTAGTAAGTGAAAAGGAATGTAGGTGCAACGAAGACAAAGTTATTTTTTAACAAAAGTTACTTATTGTTATGTTATGTTGTAAAATGTTGCTCTATTAAGAAAGTCGCTTCTGTGTGGATGCACCTTTTTATGTAGTAGGCCAGTATACCCTTTTAATTACATTATGATTCTACCAAAATTTCTGTAGTTAGCAAAAAGTGGGTTTGTACAAACATTTTTATAATAGCATGGTGACTAATTGGGAAGGTTCGCATGTCTCTCAGCCTTCATTACATAAAGGGTGAGGCTTACCCTTGAGAGCTAAAAGTTACACCTAGCGATCTGTGACGTCACATCTCCTAGTTCCACCTTATTTGTATTACAACAAATAACATCACAGAAGGGTTCGGCTGAGGTGTGCCTACCACACCCTCATTTCGTTATATTTAAGACTCGTGTAATAGGGGCTAGCTAGCTAATGAAGACTTCGTGGCTGCTAATGAGATATTCCTGATTGAAAAACCCAATAAACACTTTGCCTGACCTGGGAATCGAACCACCTCGTACTTAGCGGTAGCGTTAGCGATTACTAGACCAACGAGACAGTCTAAAAGAATTTAATTATAAGCTTGAGCAGAAGGTAGGCACGCCACGGGTACGTGACGTCGAACGTTCGAGTTTTACTTACCGCACAATTGTGCCGTCAAATAATGTATGTCGTACTTTATCTATGTTTGCGGGTTTGGTTAGCAACATTATTACGTTTGATCGTCGGCATTGCGGCATTGGAGCATCATATAGAAGACTTTTCAATACAATTTTGCAAAAATTTTGAATGTTTTGATTCCCCTTTCAGCAACTTAATTTTCTGTCAATTAATTTGATGGATATCGTATCGTGGTCGTGTCGTTGACTCTAAATGGACGTGGGCGAATTCATCTAATAGTGTCATGTTACCATGCCATTACTCACTGCAAACATTTTCACTGAAACGCTGAAAATATGAAGCGAGTAATTTATTTCATGTTATAAAAGCGACAAGAGATAGCGAAATTCCTATGTAAAATTATTTTATTAACAAAATACACGTTGGTTATTCTGTCATGTAACATATATGTTTATCCTCCGTTTTAGCGAAAATAATGTCGTTCTGTTTTTTGCTTAGATACCAAAACAGACCTCAGCAAATTCATGTTTAATATTTTTGCAATGGACTTTTATGATGAGGATTCGAATATACATAATAGTATCGATGTTGGATTTTATTCCTTTCTTATACAATTACGACGGTAGGTACTCTTACATAAATAACAAATCGTATCTCTATCTATTGAAAGAAAAGAAAATAAAGAAAGCTGATACCATATAAAGTACTATCTCATCTTGATGTTCGCCACTATATTCTGCGAAGCCTACATATAAAAACTAATCTAACTTGTGGTTCAAACGCGTGTTGTTTCTACAAACTAAAAAAGTTTCTAACACGAGTATAGTTAGAGCTCAAGTCTCGTATCTTCGGGTGCCTTCGGGCGCACTCGACCACTTTCGGTGTTCCATAAAACATGAGTGCACACGGACAGTAGGATCCAGTAGTTCTGTGCAGCACATAATCTGATTATCTGCTCTGAATACATGTACGGCACCTTGCGTTACTTCGATGGTATCTGTTTACATGTCTCAAGGATTTGTGGTGCTTCCCATCTCCAGTAAAACGTGCTAGTTCCGACTTATGGAGGACGTCTCCGATCAGAATGCAAACGAGAATCGATGAATAATTCAATAATACTGCGAGCTTTTTGCGAGTCATCGATATTCATTTGATGGTGAACGTACTCCACAAATTTAGTTTTGTGAGCAATCGGAAAAGATTACTTGTGGATTTCTGAGTTACTAGAACGTAGATGGTGAAATGATGTACTAGTTTGGCGCTAGAACATGTCTATACCACTAGATAGAAAACCGAATCGTTACGAATAAAGCAACTATCAAAAGTTGATACTTCAAAAGGCACTTCACAACGGCAAGAGAGTGACAGTCACAAACGTGGGAATATTGAAGTACTGCCAGCGACTCAAAAATATATCCATTCATTGAAATTTAAAAAGTGTCCCTGCTATAAACTTCCCCTTTTCTAGTCGGACGATGACAGATTTGCGTTCGTCGTCAATTTGCTCTCGTCTCGCTTGTGGGAGGTAGGTCTGGGTACAGCCGGTAGCACAATTTATGCCGTAACTGAGTATGTATTGTACTAATGTTGTTATGAAACTTTTTGTGCTCGTCCCTCATTTGGCGTGTGTTATGAAGGTGTGGTTTTGTGCGAAATATGCTAGTTAGTTCTGACGCTTACGTCATTCCTCCGTCCTTTTAGCAACTTGCGTAAAGGGAATAAAATATTACCTTCAATTTGTATAAGTATATTTTAGCTTCGTCTGTAACGTTAGCAGGAGGACTAGTAATTAATGCGTAGGTGAACTTAATTTGTAATGATCATAAAAAGAAAATACGAAAATATTTTGCGTTATTTGCATTTTGTTTCGCGGTTTTCCTCTCAAAGTTTCCTTTACTTACTTATTTTGTTACCTTTTAAATTGAATTGAAAGTGAATAAAGTTACAGTGACTAATATGTCGACGCTCAGAGTCTGACACTGATCTTAGAAACGTGTTCGAAGCGCACATTCCGAATGTAGGGAACCACTGAGGCGGGACTTTATTCAACTTTTGCGTGGAAATTGAAATCGAATAAATATCTCTTTTATGTTGGAATGTGTAATTGAATTATAACAGTATAGACGTCCGTATTTACAAAGATTTGGTCCAAAAATTAAGAATCGAACGACCAAATTGTGATGCATATTCCGCTTAGAAAACGAAATAGATATACTTATATACACACACACACGTATATATATTTTGATATATATTTATAGTATTTTAATATGTATATTTATACATGTAGATTTATAGTATTTTATACATCCTTGTCGTTAGTATTAAATTAAAATTTATTTGCAGATTTATTCACCTACCTCTGTTTGTCTCTCCATCACCCTAAGGTTGGCTGGTAGAAAATGCCTATGGCATTAAGTCCACCTCTGTACTTTGTGCTTGATGTGTTAAATAAATATCGAAATCTCAATAATAAAGCTCTACTGTCAATCCTTTTTTCAAATCCCTGAGATACCTGCAGCCTTTTTTTTTGTAGAATAGGGTTTCTAAGCAGTAGTTATAGAATAAAATACCTAAACACTAGTGTTCAACAGTGTACTAGTCTGTGGGTATGGTGAATAATAATTAAGGTAGAGAACGTTCCGGGGACCTCTTTGGAGAAGCCGAAGGTTTTGTCTGTGCAATTATGGATGAAGTTATGATGACGAATAACTACCGGAGATTTATTGTGAAGGACGGCACGGTTGACATATGTCGGGCATGCCACCGTCCAGGCGAATCAATCCGTCACATTATCTCCGGGTGTTCTCGTCTGGCTAACGGAGAGTACTTGCATAGACACAACCTTGTAGCCAGGATTATCCATCAGCAACTTGCTCTAAAATACAGCCTTGTGGAATCGGAAGTGCCGTACTATAGGTATGTGCCCGATCCAGTTCTCGATAATGGCAATATCACACTGTACTGGGATCGATCCATCATCACTGACAGGACTATTTATGTAGCCAATAAGCCTGATATAGTTGTGGTGGATCGATCAGAGCGGCGCGCAATGATTGTTGATATTACGGTCCCGCATGACGAGAACCTCGTGAAAGCCGAGAAAGATAAACAAATCAAGTATCTTGACTTAGCTCGCGAGGTTGTCGACATGTGGGATGTGGACTCAGCGATCATTGTGCCGGTAGTCGTATCAGCCCATGGCTTAATTGCCAAGAGCCTCGACCAACACCTGAGGAGGCTCTCGTTAGGCAGCTGGATCAAGGGCTTGATTCAGAAAGCGGTACTCCTGGACACGGCTCGTATTGTTAGGAGGTTCCTCTCTCTGGAGCCCTGACCGCCGGTAGCTTGGACCCTATTCCCGATACCGGTGGGCTACTATTTTTTATATTCTTAAATGTTTTTTTGGTCGTTTTATATTTAAATATTTGAAAATGTAAAAAATATGTATATAAATAAATAAAGGAGATAATAAGGTAGAGAAAGCTTTAACCGTGAACATTGGAAATGGTGAGGTGTTATTGAAAAGTATTGCTTTGGTAACTGAACATATGCGCTCTGTGGTATTAGGTGGTGGTACTAAGTTGCAATATAGGTTACTATTATTTAAGCATGTTTAAAAAGGGAACGGAAGAAGGCATCATCATCTTTCTGGAGTATTCCCATTTGAGCACCGATTTCAAGAGCATCAAACATTTTCCCTTTTGAGCAAAGGGAATATCTTTCGCTCTAAGCATTGGTGCTCTTGATATCGGTGCTCAAATGGGAATACTCCATCTTTCTGCCCTGTCAATCGTCACGCTGTTATCCACATTTGGACGTAGTTAAGCAGAAAGGACTCAATCCACATGTGACTTAATGTGGATTGAGTCCTTTCTGCTTAACTACGTCCATTTTGTCTTTGGCATTTCGCTCCCTCTGTATCCATCGACATTTATATTTATCATAGCAAATAAAATTTTATACCACATGGCGGAAGCAAGAAGCAAGAGCTAATTGCCTATAGGAAGGTAAGGGTATAAAAATGTCACCCCTGAACGTTTCCACCAAAAGTTCCCGAACAGAGAAAAGTTAAGGGGAATATTTATTGATATTAGTATGTCGTGTTCGAGTTCAACTCCATTTTGTTTCTCTATTGCAGGTGGAACAGGTGTCACGAGGGATTAACGAGTTGTAGAAAGCCATAAACGGCCTGGATTCAATCACAGGGATGCTGTTCACCGGGTTATTGGGACATGAAGTAATCCACAATGAGATTAATTAAATTCTGTGCCAGTGAGGACCCTCGTTTTGACACGTAACGTTGCGGAACGGGGTTTAAGTATCTGGTAGTACGACTGGAGTTAAGTGTAGTGAGGATAGCGTGTGGTTTGGGAGGTGGTGCATTGTTGTGCGACAAGCTTTAACTCAATGTCTAAATAGTGGGAAAATTATAGTTGCTGTTTTCCTTCCCATTGTAGTAAATCCAAATTATCCAATACTCATTTACATAATTACTTATAACCAAACTTAAAATAATAATAATATGTACAGATGCCAGCACATTAAGCTACCCGAACCTGTCAAATTTTCCCAATCAACCTTGAATCTAATGCTTCAGCGATTATAGTTGAAAATCTTTTAAAGAAATTTGACAGATTGTAGTAGCTTGATGTGCTGGCGTCTGTACATATAGAAGTCAAAAATTTCGTCCAGATATCGCTGTCAACAGGAATGGTGCCGTACTTTTAAAATTATTGAAATAATCTGAATGATTTTCAACTTTTTTTGTCCCGTTTTTGAATGGTCGTACGAGATTTTCCTTTTACGGCAATTCTGCTTTAATCCGCGGATCGTCCCTACCAAATAGTCTCATATTTTATTCGTCATTGTAATGATGAGTTCCAATTGTTCGGTTGATTCGCCGCCTATTTGTCAACGTGGCTTTTGTAAGGAAGAGGAAGGGAGAAAAGGACGAGTTTTTCATTTTCTTTCTCGCTTCATTCAGAAGGGTTGCTGTCAGCGATGTCATTTTCCTTAATAAAAAAGTACAAAAATTAAAAAATTAAACATGTGTGCCATTTAGACGTGGTTGAAGTGAAGCCTTCAAAAATTTTGGCTTCAAGATAAACACTGTATAATGCTTCCTATCTCATTTTCTCCCATGATAAATCTTATGAATTTATGTGTCTGTCTCTTTTTACTGTTGCTTTTTCGTTTCATCGACTTTCAAATCATAACGATGCTAAAGAAGTTTTCGCTTCAAAAACAAAGATTTAGATTAGGTGCACTCTTCTGAAAAAAAAAAAATACATATATTGAAACGGTTAGGTATTATGTCAAACGGGACCTATTAGCAGTTGAAATGGTTTTTGTAATTCTTTTTTTTTTTTTTTTTAATTAGCTAATTAGGTTAAACTAACTATATACATTGATAATTAAAAACTATTAAACTAAAATAGATAAACTAACAACAAACTATAAAAGGGCATCGAAAAACTCCTCCTCAACGCTGTCAGATGGTAATGTGCCCAAGAGACTGGCGGCGTTGCCACGTTGTATGGCAACACTTGCCTCTGGCCAAAGTAAAAACCAGCCCTTGGGTCACGGGAAGCGTCGACTAGGCGTTTCGAAATTTTTTATTTAGTTAATCTCTGCAACTTTGATAGATTGAATAACTAGCACCTATGTGCTTATGAAGATGAACATGGAACGTTTGGCGCGTGGCCAAAATCGGAATTAACGCCGAATATTATCCTGTTTTAGCAGAAAAAAAAAGATCCTTATATCACTGTACTAAATAACTTGTGAGTTTACGGTATAATGTACTCACGGCGACTAATCAAGCTATGTGAAAACAAATTAAGCTGATCTATCATTGTACGAGAAGCTCATACAAAACGAGGTCAGGTTATACTGGTTATATATAGCTTGATATGTCGCCGTATGAACCTACATGGGTAGCCGACGAAAGATATCACTTCAACAAAATGTGCGGTCATCTGTTCAGAGACAAATTGTAACCCTTTTTACAGTACGTTGGCACCATTTAAAACCTCAAAGGGACTCTGTAAGTAGGGAATGGGCTTTTGTTTGATGTTTGTTTTACGTCGTTACTCACCAATGTAAATTATTCAAGTGGAAATTAGACTTTAATTAAGATGTTATATGGAGGATGTCTCTTTTGTATGTGAAATCGGTTTTTTTGATCATAAATGAGACCAGTGGTGATGAAATAAATTACCCAAAGACAAGTGCCTTCCTGGGGTTGAACCCATTACGGACTACGGCTCATAAGTCAGGGTCGTTACACTACTCTCCTTCCCCTCTCATTGCTCATGTCTAATATCAATAAAGAAAGTTAATTTTCGTCATACATATAGCAGTCCACTGCTGGACATAGGCCTCCTCAAACGCACGCCACTCAACTCGATTTACAGCAACTCTCATCCAGAATCAGGTATAGCAAGGCCGCCGGGAACTTAAGGCCATAGTTGATTTTGGCCTGTCACTGGAGGGTCTGCCCATAATACAGACATGCGGGTTGACGATCACAACTTCTCGCATTGGTGACGCTGCTGCCCGTCACTAGTCTCGGCTATTTAACTGCAAACATTTCCTTGGAAATGGTTATTTCGCCATCTATCGGTCGTCAGAGCCTCGTTTGTTATTCAGCAGGATATACCAGTACTGTACGAGCAGGTGAGGTTGACTTGGGGCACTGAGATAGAAGGTGTACCCCTAACACTCCTATCTTACAAAATAAAGTAATTCAAAACCATGTTCGTGCAAACTCATATCGAGAAAATCACATCTTTTCGAAGTACCCACCTGTGCTGCATTCAAATAAATGCAGATTAAAATCTATTCAAAACGTGTACGAGATTTCAGCACCTTAAAGCGCAAGGAGTGCTGCAGATAAAAATGTAAATCCGGTTTTAAGATTCTATTGAATTTCAGTGTAAAAAGTCTTTGAATTTAAATTTAAAAAGTCCCTGAAACAGGAGTTTTGTCATGAATTTTTTACCGCTTTTTTGCTGAGCAGTAAAGTATATTCAAAAATAAAAAATTGAATTATGTAATTGAACTTGGAGGAGGCAAAAGGAGTCTTGAGTAAGAAAGACATTTATGTCGGCTTTTGCTTCTCAATAATCGTGTCGTGGTTGTTCAGACGGGGTCCCACGTAAAGTACATACTTACTTGCCTGCATTCGTTTCTGCATTACTTAGACTGAAAACCGACCCCAATAGAGTTCGGAAAAGGTTAGGTGAGATGATACTTACCATAAGGCGTTCTATACAGGAAAAAGACGGTTCGTTACAATCTGTACATCAAACTAAGTAACTCTACGCAAAAAATATGGCTGGGAAACGAGTTTTTCTACTGGGTGAAAAATCATGTTTTACCGTAATACTCAATGTAACGCACTCAAAACACTGTGCTGACGGATGGACAGTACGGGAGTCGTGGAGGTATTTAAAGGAAAGTTATAACATTTAAAACTTGTGCAAAAGTTGCTACTTTGACCCACCCACCCAATATCTCCGTAACTTGAAGGTTCCCAGGTATGGTCTAGAACAAAATGATCGCAATGACAGGGAGAACAAGTGCCTTTCGGCTTCGTTGAGGGTACTTTTACACCCATTATTTCCTACCTATCCATATAAGGAGACCGTCACCGGTTTTTCGCAAAACCGAACTGACGGTTTCCACGCAGTCATACGCAAAAAAGTTGGTTCTCTGGTGCATCGAACGCGGGTAGGGTGCTGGACGAGTAACAATAGTATCCTGAAAATACTATAGCTACTATAGCGGAGTGTCCTTACTCCCCTGCTCTGAGGCATTTTGTGGAGAGGATGGTCAACTAAGTAGCTGATGTCTTGCTTGGTCGTTGTCTGAGCAACCTGCCTCGGACAGTTAATTCGATGTGTTGCCGACGCTGATTGTGTGTTTTATATTACTAACATTAGTTATAAGGTTTTTCTTCACTAACAAGATGGATTATACACCGTGACTTTTTAGTCGTCTGACAACGGCAGCCCACTTCATGTATCCAATGACTACTATACATTCATAATAAAAAAATGGTATTTAAGAGATAAAAAAAAATATTCATTATTATGATGCATAACATAGTTGAAACATTCTGTTGCGAGCGAAGATCTATCTACTCGACTCGTGCGATGGTTAGGTACATGTTCTACTGTTTGATACGTAAACATTATTAACTCGATGTTTCATAATTCTAATGTATTATTTATTTTTCTTTGTACCTATTATCTTAATTAATTGTAAAAAAAAAAACACGCCTAGAGGTATTTTATGTCGGATACATTGAGTGGACCACCTTTGTCAGACGATTAAAAAAACACGGTGTATTGTTGTCCGATACTAAATAAATAAATAATAATAAAGGCGTGAATAGTATTAGGCTATTTAAAGTAGCTGTTGCGATCACACTAGTGGTTGTTTTGCAAGTATTCTCTTTACTCAATAGTCCGGAGTGCTGCCGTGCTGTGTGGTCGCGCCACAAATAGATTACTACGAGTCGTTTCATTCTACCGATTCAAGGGGCGTTTTGTATGTTTCCGGTAGAACGGTAGTTTACTATTTAAGATTAAAGGTGGACTGAAAGTAATTTATTTATTCCTTATGCTTAAAATAAAAATGTAGTAAACTTTCAAACTATTTCGTTGGTGTAGTGGTCGCAATCGTGACTACTGATTATGCGGTCCTGGGTTTGGGTTTTTCCATCAGAAAGTTGTCAGTAGCAGCCACGGAGTCTGGATTTGAGCGCGGTTGATGGCAATAGGCTCGCCCTTTATTACATGGGACTTAAACATAACTGGCAAACCGTGGGTGTACCTACTATTAGTACTGTACCCATTAGTACCCACGATTACAGGCGTGA
Source organism: Lycophotia porphyrea (assembly GCA_950005105.1). Lineage (NCBI taxonomy): Eukaryota > Metazoa > Arthropoda > Insecta > Lepidoptera > Noctuidae > Lycophotia > Lycophotia porphyrea. The sequence goes on from OX465392.1 coordinate 5,085,948, forward strand.
TGTTATGTTATGTAATTTCAAAGTTTACGCGAGACGTTCAATAATAGTCAACAGAATTTAAAGGAACAGTTTGGCTACATCAGCCCCATTTTTATAAACATTAGGAATTTCTCCTGTATCTGTGGGTGCGCTTACAATCATTTAATCTCACATACACAAAAAATCAGCACCAAAAACGCAAATCAAAAGGGATTTTTTCGGCCGACATTGACCTCAAATGAATATGCTAAGACAACTGAAATTAGGTGTATATTCCATTTCTGTCCAAAAAGTTACACCGAAGATATTATTTTTCCGGTTTTTTATTGTCTCCAGTATCAACTTATATGCCAACCACTATGTCAGTTTTAACCCTTAACAAGGGAAGTATCCACTTGGTAATAGATAAGCAAGCATATTAGCCGCAGCTAGATAAAACAGAACTAATGTATCGCAGCAGGCGGCCAATTTGCTGGCATGTGGCGAGACCGCGAGACCGCCCATGTACAAAATACAGGGTGAATGAAATATCGTTGGTGCCAATATTGATCGATGGGTACAAAAAAATTGGTTGTCTGTAAAGTTGGTTTACGGACGATAGTTTAACGTGACAACGTCATAAAATCGAGTGGAAGAGAGAAATTACCTATACAGCCTAACCTCCTAGTTCCAGCAGTAGATTAAAAATAATAACCTAGGCTTGTCAATATCTGACACTACGAAAGTGGCGCATGCGTACAATGAGCGTAACGGGACGGGACACTTTTACATCGGGACATCGATTTATTAGACGTGTCACGTCAAAATTTAAAATTGTTTCGACATTGAGAAGGAGCGGTTTTCTGGAAAAGGGATGTGATTTTCAGCGGCCATAGGCACTACGGACTTAACGACAGGATACTTTTTATTATGTTTTATGCACATGTGTTTGAGGTATATTCTTGAATCAATCTTTTTTCGCAGATTGCATCAAAATTACGTCATTTCAACTTCAAGGTTGTATGGAAGCCTATCATCTAAGTGGCACTGGCTTTCAAAGGATTTCGTTCTTTTGGAGTGTGCGCGCATTATAAATAATATTGTCTCCGTTATTAAAAAGTCGGCTTGTACTATGACCGAAATAAAGCACGCTTACCATAAAGCACAGAGCACATAATTCACCAGAGCAGCAGACTGCAGGCCTGGCCGCAAACCACAGATCGAAACCCAGCTTAAAATATAAACGGATGAAGTGGAGATCCAAATTGATTTGGAGGATTTTTGATCGAATTTTAGAGCGCCTAACTCTAAATGAGCAGCATGAACATAAAGGTGAGTAATTTAAAGGTATATAAATAATAAATAAATAAATTTATGTCTCAATAAATTTCTAATAAACGGATAGAGCTACTAAACCCAACTAGGTATGGTAATGCCTGTACTTCGGTTTCAGTATCTTTTCCCTCGATATTTTAAAATTCCAGTATTAAAATAATAATAAGGTATTTTTACGTCGTCATATTGATGCCTAAACAGTTTGATTGTGACGTTCGAATACTTTCTATTCTGTTCCCTCTAAACTAAATAACTATTCAAAGCGCCAAAGAAAATGAGACTACTAAAAGTCTTTTCATGCACGTATGCACATTATTTTGTAAAATGGTTTTTTTTTTAATATGATATATATGTTGTAACATAAGTATAAGCCAGATAGAGGATAGGCCAGACAGATGTTCTGATAGATAACCATTTCCAGATACATGGAATCTCGAGAGAAATCAAAATAATTCCGGAGAACGTCGCGGCATTAACTAATGTTTGTCTGTCCCTATCTCATTCATCTTTGTTGACAACACAATATATCATTTGGACAACGACTCCTTATGTTTTAAAAAGATTAACTGCCACTGGCTTTGAAACACTGAAATGAAGTAAAGAAAAATATCGTAAGAAAACCAGCGGAGTAATTGCGTAAGGCACTTGCAATCTCAATGCCATTTATATTGATAATTTAAAAATATTCATAGCATTATTTTTCAAACATATGAAGCAGACAATGAATTCTCTTCAAAATCTTTCAGATTGATTCTTTGATTTGCATGAGGTCCTGGGTTCGATTCCCAGGTCGGGCAAAGTGCAATTGGGTTTTTCCATCATGTGTTTCTCTGTAGCAGCCACGGAGTCTAGATTTGTGCCCGGTTGATGGCAATAGGCTCGCCCCCTATTACAAGGGACCCCCCCCTATTAAACATAACTGGCGAAATGTGGGTGTACTAATTGATACTCACAGAAAAATGTTATCTTTCAGATTGTCAACTGAAAATGAATTACATAATTTGGGTGCCGCTTATTATATAGCTTTTATGACATGTCTGGTCCTTCTATGTATGAAAAGACACCCTTACATACCGTGAAAACCTTCCACTGAAGCGAAACGGTCAGCATAATTCTCGCTTAGTGTCACCACGTATAAATAGTATCGGACAAGCAAAAATAATTTCATAACTGGATATAAAATGATTAATTAAATGCTTGCTTAAAACTTGTGAATAATTGTCAGATTCCTGTATACTTCAAATATTATAATTCTGATGATGCTTGAACAACAATTACTGCATGTAATAATTAATACTGAAATTCCGGAATGTTCAATTTAAAGTTACGATTCTAACACATTAAACACATCATGTTGCTATCCATCGAAACATAAATCTGTGAAACATTTATACGTTAAACAATAACCATGTATTTATTGAATTATTTATACAAGCGAACACCGGAATTACAATTTATCACTGCATGTTGCAAACGATGTTAATTAATTCATTTATCAATCAGTCAAAAGTTTTATTTAATTTTTTATTATTATTTGGTTAATTCGAACACATGATTCATATTCTTGTAAGTTACACTTATCTCTATTATATCTGCAAACTGCACTGTGGAATGAGAAAAAGTATACTCATTTTTTTAAAGATTTCTCATGGGAAAAGCTTGCTTTTAATCTTCTGTCTACTGCCGATAGTTCACATGTACTTGAGTATTTTTATTTAGATTAGAGCGATATTCAAATGAAACTGATACAAAATATAAATTGCAGATTTTAATAACCTGTCAAATATGTATATAAATTGGTTCCTCTATCCAACGACATTTTCGAACACACAAATCTGAGTGTGACATCACTGGAAGAACACAAAATTGTTAGCGACGGCGTAATTTAACAAAATTATGAACAACAGAGAAAATATGCGAAGATACACATGTTCTTAATTAACTGTAATAAGCAAGGAAGCGACAGGTGCCGCCTGCTTCGCTCACGGTTACATTAGGGTTGGCACAAATGGCGGCGCGGGAATACAGCCTGTCTCAAATATACATGTATCATAGATATACACGTCACATCTGCCGCGACTTTGTTACAAGAAAATGTTTATGTTGTGAAGAAAATTTTCAAAAACCTAAAGAGACATTGGAAACGTACAGCGAAAATTAAACTCTATTATAACCAGGAGATAAACTGATTATTCCACGACAGAGTAGTTAAGCGGAACTATTCCTTGCACTCGGGAATATGAATCGTTTCGAAATAAAAGTTTTCAGTGCGATTCTAGGCGTTTTTATTGGTAAACTATAGAACTAGGGATATTTTTGCCAAATGTTACTATAGAGCTGCCAAAACTACCCGTTTATACGGTCTTTAATTCCGGGCAATTTTCAGCAAACAATTGAAACTAGTTCTGTGTTTCATTTAACTGTACGTTTACAGAATGTTTACGTTACCAGTTATTTTTTTTAATGAAATCGTACCATTTGGCACAAAAACACAGAAAGCCATTAAAATCTTTTGTGAGCACTTTTTTATTCTAGCACAAGCATTGACAAAAAAAGAAAATGTATACTGCTGTACACTGTTTTACCCATTTTCAGACATTTTGTTATGTAAAAATATAAATTGAAAAAGGGTTATTAAAACGCCATTGAGTGCAACACGACACTAAAGCAAGTTGCGGCAAGACATTTAAAATTAAATAAGAAAGTAATATAAATCTATACTTACTATGTAATATTATAAAGAGGTAAAATTGTTTGTAAGTTTGTATGTAGGGGATAATTTTCGGAACTAATGATCCAATTCTAAAAGTTATTTTACTGGCAGAAGGCAACATTATTCGTGGGTGATATAGGCTATAAATTATATTTATATAGCCGAGGTATCTCAATTTTTACGGACGAAATAGCGGGCGAAGTGCTTATAATGCTAGAAGGTTATAATGGTGAACAACCAATTACAATACATCATACAACCACGTCTTTTTACACGGGGTTGTACGAATCACGTGCGACGCATTAAGCCAGTACCCACGGTGTAAATTATAACACCCCCTTTCACGTCGAGGGTTTAAAAGAAAGAAAAAGGAAGGACATAAAGGAAGGTCAAAACTGATTTATTTGGGTCACGCACTGTACTTAACAAAGTTAAATTAACAGTTAATAATTAAACTGTTAAGAAAGACAAAATCTATGGTGAAAGAGGTGGAAAAAACCCGGCCTCGTAAAATTTATAGAGACATTTTGCCGGTGAGATAAAAATGCTTTTATACCTAATTTTGAACGCAAGTACAAGGAAATAGGAAAAGCTCGTGGTTAAATAATAACAACCGCGTCGGGTCGATTTGTCTAGGTTAGTTTGTGGATGGTTGACCACCCATCCTGGTTCATGACTTTCTTCCGTGCTTCAGAAAGCACGTTAAGCCGTTGGGTGGCTGTCAATTGTAGATCTTTGACAGTCTTTACAAGTAGTCAGTGGCCCAAAAGTCCGCCAACCAGTCTTACCAAAAGGTATCGTATTACCCAGTGCTAGCTGGGTTGTGGTGGAAGTCAGATAGGCAGTCGTTCCATGTAAAATATTGGTGATGATGATTTCCAAGGATGTTAGTTACTGTGTATATATTTCCGGAAAGAGTTTAGTATTATAGTACAGACGCCAGCACATCAAGCTACGCGAAACTGTCAAATTTTCCCAATCAACCTTGAACCTAATGTTATAGCGGTAACGTTAAAAATCTATAAAAGAAATTTGACATATTGTATAAAGGGTGTAAACAGACTCTTAACGAAGCCGAAAGGCACTATTTCTACCCGTCATTGCGATAATTTTTTGTTCTAGACCATACCTGGGAACCTTCTAGTTACGGAGATATTGGGGGTGAAAGTTCCAACTTTTTCACAAGTTTTTTTTTAAATACTTGTTTTTAATGTATTTTTTTTACTTAAAATACCTTCACGACCCCCGTACTATTCAATCCATCCATCAGCATAATGTTTTGAGTGCGTTACAATTAGTCCTACCGTAAAACGTGATTTCTCATCCCAAAAAAAAAAGTCATTTCCCAGCAATAATTTTTGCGTAAAGTTACTTAGTACATGATGCTTGGTTAACGGCTTCGTGAAGAGCCTGTTTACACCCTGTATTAGGTAATGTGAAACTCAAGATCTAATTCTAAGTATGAAGTATTTGCCTTTTAAAATACAAAAGACTTTAGCAAGGTTACAATCCAAAGAAAGTAGGTTATTCTAGTCTTGCGGCACTACTTGAGTACTTGCTGGTACTAGGATAGTTACGCTTAGATAGATCTGTTACGCTTTTTGTGCGCCTTTTTGCGGTTCCTGCAAGTGAATTGGGTAGTTAACTACTTTTAAATCGTTTTTTTATGTATTATGTACAGCCTCGTTGGTCTAGTGGTGGCGAGTGCGACTGCTGAGCATGACCTTCTGGGTTCGATTCTCAGGTAGGGCAAAGTGTTATTGGGTTTTCCCACCAGGAATTTCTCAGAAGCAGTCTGGATTTGTGCTCGGTTGGTGGCAATAGGCTCGCCCCCTATTACAAGGGACTTAAAAATAACTACTACTATTAAGTACACCTCTGCCTACCCTTTCGGGGATCACAGGCGAGATTTTATGTATGGTAATAATTTATCAAATAGAATAGACAGCGTGTACCACAAAGGTGTGGTCATTTTAGGTGTGTGATACCGACCATCGAACTGAACAATTTTCCCTATGGAACCTTCATTGTAATCTCGAAAAAATAATTTGGTGTCCCATACAAAACTTCAATATCAACTCGGCCCCAATGTATGGGACAGTTCATTCCTTTTTTCTTGGTTATGATGGAGAAAGTTGTTCAGTCTGATGATCTGAATTATACCCTCAATATCACTACACTTTTCTACAGCTCGCTGTATTTGCACAAGTAAGTGTAGCTACAGAGATTCTATAGGACCCCTCTGCCATATTATCTATCTATCTATCTTATTATTACCTACAGTTAGGGTAAAATATTACCACAATTCTGCCATGCGAATACACCCAGATATGAAATTGATGACAGTAGGCGGTTTAGTTTGATTAGTTTCGTGGTCCAGAAGTAGAACAAACAGATCAAACACAAATTGGGTTAGCTAAGTAACATGAAGTCGCAAAGACGACGCCCGCCATTTTTGGGAGTCTATATGAGGAGTTACTGAGTTGCTGACTCCAATTTGTCCCAAACAGGAAACTCAATTAACTCCGTAGTGGTTTGTACGGAAATAACAATAAAACTTTTTTAAAGGAGGGTGGGCAAAATACACCCACGTCCGCCACAGCTTTGACTACTCTTGTTTGTAAGGTATCACAGCCATGTGTCTCTGTGCCAAAGAGCATCAAATTCTGTCCCGGGGTTCTCTTGTTGTTTCAAGTCGAATAGGTTTAACTTACTGAGCATTGTTGAAACAAACTTAACCTAACTTAACCACTTTTTTCTTGACAGCCACAGCTTAGACTATTTTTGTTTGGAAGTTATCACAGCCAATACAGCCATGTGTCTCAGTGCCAAAGTACTGAGTACTTTGAAACAACCACAACAACAACCTAACCACTTTTTACTTGTCCGCCACAGCTTTGACTACTTTTGTTTGGAAGGTATCACAGCCATTTGTCTCTGTGCCAAAACGCATCAAATTCTGTCCCAGGGTTCTCTTTTTATTTCATGTCGAATAGGATGAATTTATGATGAATCTTAGTCAATCGTCTTTTACGTAATACGGATCGATTACAAATCAAACAAACTGTTCCACGACTAGGAAGAAACATAATTCCAGTTCAACAATAACCAAATTACAAAGCAGATAAACGTACGAAAAGTCCAAAGCGAGTAGTCAGTTATTTAATATGAAAGCGCACAAGGGTTTGATTTGACGGGCAAGTGACAACAGTGACGGGGGTACTTATGTAGCTTTTTTTTTGTGGATGGGGTCTTGCGATAACCTTAGAGGTTGTCATCTGCTTAACCGAACCGAACAACCGAGTGTGAGGCCTCCAGTCAGGGGCCACGGGGCTAAGTGCGAGCACAGGAAATTCTGTGATCGAAAAAAGTGGTTAGGTTAGGTTTGTTTCAATAATGCTCAGTAAGTTAAATCTATTCGACTTGAAATAAAAAGAGAACCCTGGGACAGAATTTGATGCGCTATGGCACTGAGACACATGGCTGTGATACCTTCCAAACAAAAGTAGTCTAAGCTGTGGCAGACAAGAAAAAAGTGGTTAGGTTAGGTTTGTTTCAAAGTACTCAGTAATTAGACCTATTCGACTTGAAATAAAAAGAGAACCCTGGGACAGAATTTGATGCGCTTTGGCACAGAGACACTTGACTGTGATACCTTCCAAACAAAAGTAGTCTAAGCTGTGGCGGACGTGGGTGTGCCGCCCATACATTTTTGCCCACTGTCCTTTGTTATTTAGATGACGAACATTTCATTGTGTTGTGTAAATATAATGCTTGTAGCCAAAAAATTACTATTGTCTCGTTCTCTAATTTAATGTTCCCTAATAATTCCTTCCTTCGAAGAAAAAACTTCAACGTTTTTTAAAAAGTTTATCATCAGTTTTAATCCATGAAGATTTTCAGTTTATAGAGAAATCAAATCGAAGAAAATGTTCGCCGAAGAGACTAATCCCAAATCTGAAATCAAAGAAAATAGGAAGGTTCACTCCTCGAGGCTATGGGAAAGGGTCGGCCGTAAATTTTACACTGCAAGTGTTCCACAAACTTTATTTTGCTGGCGGCCAACTGCGCTACTATTACTATTTGAGTTATTTTGTTAAGTGAGTTAAGACATCCCAGTTGTCGGCAACTGCAAAATAATGTTTGTGGAAGTTTAACATGACAGGCGACGAGCTTCGGGGAATCACTTCGGGGGATATATTGATAAAATATGACGTAGAAAGCAGTAAAATAGAGACATAAAATATTTGGGTCTCTCGGTAACTAGGCGATGTTATAAAGATCGGGTGGTGCGTATAAAGGGAACAGCTAGGCAATGAAAACGGGGGAGGGGGTGGCTGTATCCACAATCGGGTGTAAACGAGCTGAAGGTGTCGGTACATCGCGTGATCTCAGCTGATAATTAAGCCTAATCGCCGTTTTACTTATACGAAATTTCGAGGCAAGCGTATCTGATTCCCTCGGTGGTGTTGGTGTATGAATAATTCAGGCATTCATTATCGTATTCGGGAAAAATTCTCCTTTCATTTCGACAGGAAATGAATTCTTTAGGAGTGTCGAATTGGGATTTATTGGTTATATGAATACCTAATTGTAAAGCGGTTTCTGAACAACATGCTAAGCTAAGCGATTATGAGTTAACAAACTGTTTTATGAATGACTATAGCTGTTGTCAAAACCCTTGTTGTTCAACGGTTTCAATTTTTTTGCACGGAACCTTAATTATTTTTCGAAAATAAAAGTAGCCTAAGTTACTTCTTATAACATCAGCTATCTGTTAGTGCAAGACCCGTCAAAATCAGTCCAACCGTTTCGGAGATTAGCCGGAACACACAGACAGTCAGATAAACACACAGACAGTCAAAAATTTACAAAAAAGAAGGTGTTTTTGTTGTAAGTGCCGTATATATTTTCGTATGCATTCAGTAAAAAGCTGTTATTTTGATGTTATAAACAGACACTTCAATTTTATTTATTTGTATAGATTAATGATACACAGAATACACCGTGTTTAGTTTGGATTGCTTTAAAAATAGTTTTTCATTGTAGATAATGATCGCATCCATTCAATTAGCTCACATGATAATTCTCATGAAAAACATTAGCATTATTAGCATCAAACTACCGTTAGCATTTAATTAATCTCTTTACATATTACTTCATAAAAGTCCTGACCATTCATTTGCAAACGTGACGTGACTTTTGTGGAAAACATAATTATTAACACTCCATCGAGTTTCGTTTAATACTGAAATATCTTTGAAAAAAATTTTCTATTTGGATTAGAAATAACGGATTTGTGGGTAGTCAATAGCCAATTACTAGTTCCTATAGTCAATGTATGGGGGTGGACGGGTAGTGCGATCGCAACAAATCCCGGAGCGATACTGTTAAATTGGAATCGTTCCCTAGTTGACAGTCAAGACATTCGACAAACTGCAACTGTAAACAACAGTCCATACTTTTGCTCTTTCATGATCTCATTCCTCGCTTCTGTCGATATTTTTAATTGGGTTCTGGTAGTTTATTACTTTGGAAACTTAATCGATTGCTCCTAGAGATTCATTTCGACAAACCACCTAAGGAACACAATGAGGAAAGTTTAGATATATGTTAGAATGAAACTCGATTTGTTACACAAAGGAAATTGTGACTACTTTAAGCACAGTGGAAACAATATATTCTCGTACAGGTTGGTAAGATTATTAGCCGACTACTGCGAAGCCAAAAGGAAAGGTTATGAGTTTAACAATTTTTGCAGTCTATGTATCATCATCACCATCATCATCAGCCTTTTAATGTTCCCACTGCTGGGACACAGGCCTCCGCTCTATGAGAGGGAATGGGCTATAATCAACCACGCGGGCCCAGTGCGGATTGGTAGATGTCACATGTCTTCGAATTTTTGGTTCTAGGACATGCCGGTTTCCTCACGATGTTTTCCTTCACCGTTTTTGAGAGCAGTGGTGATGAAATAAATTACACAAAGTAATGCGCCTGCCTGGGTTCGAACCCTCGACTTACTGTTCGTATGTCGGGGTCGCTGCCTCGGGGCCACCGCTGCTCTCACTCTATGTATGTATGTTTCTATTTACGTATGTTCCTCCATAGCGCCTAAACTATTCATCCGATTTCGATGAATAAGGTGTCAATCGATTCGTTATTATGCCCGAGTAATATAGGCTACATTTTAACCGACTTCAACAATAAGAGGAGTCGCTTCTGCCTTGTAAACCCTGAATTTAATTAGAGCAAGAATTTTCAGTAGTCGGGTTTTTTAGTTGTAGTATCATCATTATCATCATCATTTCAGCGCGTTGCTGTCCACTGCTGAACATAGGCCTCCCCAATAGATTTCCAACGTGTCCGGTCCAATGCCACCTGCATCCAGCGACTCCATGCAATTTTTACAATGTCGTCGGTCCATCTGGCAGGTGGCCGTCCCACGCTGCGCTTTCCAATGCGTGGTCTCCACTCCAGTATCTGTTTGCCCCATCGGCCGTCCGATCTTCGCGCTATGTGGCCTACCAAACCTACTGTGGCCTAGTTGTAGTATACCAAATACAAATTCTTGTTTTAGTAACTGAGAATTGCTTTTTTATTGATACAAAAGACTCTGAAAGCTTTTATGGTGTCGGTTTATTATTACTTTCATAGCTAAAATATGTTGTCATGAAAAATTGTATTGCATTACGTTATGTAATATTTTTCAAGGAACATATTTAATATGCGCGAAGGTTTGCACCATTTGTCATTTTAGGTATTTAATCAGTTCGCGTATAAAGCTGACATTGAGCGCATTCTGCAATGGTTGACATTCCGAATACCGTGTGCCGGGAAAATGTGTGAGGGTAGTAATGTACGTATCTTGTATACGAGGTGGAAGGACACCGACGCGTAAATGGTTACCACGTATTTAATACACCATTCTGAGGCGCCCCACATAGAAATTTTCATTGAGTTATTAAAAAATAAATAGTTGTTTTCTACAAAACTGCAATACCCACATGGTCAAGAAGTATGGAACAGCTTTTTTTTTAATAACAGCCTGAAGGTACAGACGCCAGCAGGTCAACCTACCCGAAACTGTCAGATTTTCCCAACCAAACTTGAACCTAATGCTTCAGAGATAATGTTGAAAATCTATTAAAGAAATTTGACAGATTGTAGTAACTCGATGTGCTGGCGTCTGTTCCTGAAGGGTAGCTAACGGGATCCTATTACTAGGCTGTCCGTCAGTCCGACTGTCAGCGGGCTGTATCTCATGATCCGTAATAGCTAAATAGATGAAATTTCACAGAACATGTATTTCTGTTGCCGCTATAACAACAAATACATAAACTAAAAATTAAAGGGGGCTCCCCTATTAAGATAGTACGAAAGCCTTCATGCGCAAGTCCGACTCGCACTTGGCCGGGTTTTTTCTTTTTTCGCAACTTTTTTTTCTAATAAATCTCCACCACCACTTCAATATGTTATCAACCAAAACAACAATGTTATAAGTACACCTAATACGTATGAATTTTATAAAAGCACCTATCTACGCCTACTTAATTCCGGAATTAACTCCAACACTCCGCAAGAAACTCGGAAACAAAGTGTGAAACCAACCGTAGCGTGTCTTTTAGGCGCAGCTTAAAAACGCGTGTCGTGAATTTGGCACCAAGCTCGTTTAGCATTCTTCACGCGGGGCATCTGACGATACGTAAGCTTAATTGAGTTCACCAAGTTACAGGACGCGGTTCTTAACATGACACGTTGAGTTTTAGGAAGAGTTTGGTGACGAAGAGGTTGGATACTGAATGTGCCTTTACGCACGAGGACTTACTTGTGTGTCTCCGACCTCATTGTTGTCCCTACTCATGTGTGCTAAGCTCTTTGGAAGTCCATTGAACAACGAGTTCCTCCTATGAGTATATATGTATGGTGAAATTTCGTATATATTTTTGTATAGTTTATTCGTTCATGAATATGGTTTATGAAATTCGGATGTGCAGATGTCGACTAACAAAATGAGAAACAAGATACTTTTTTTGGAAACTGGGATATTAAAAAAAATGTCTATGGTGACCAAATCTACACATCTAATCTACAAGACTTACGCCTAGCCTTTTCACAACTACATACGTTGGGGTTGGCTTCAAATCCAACCAGATGCAGCTGAACACCAGTATTATTACATAGAGCGACTGCCCCTGTTACCTCCACACCCAGTTACTGGGTAACACGTGCAAGAATAATTAAGGTAAATAAGTAGGTACAGACGAGAGCATATCAAGCTACTCTATAATCTGTCAAAATTATTTAATGGATTTTCAACTTTATCGCTGAAGCATTAGGTTCAAGGTTGATTGGTAAAACTTGATAGTTTCGGGTAGCTTGATGTGCTGGCATCTGCGTTTGTACAGTCACGGCATTTCCCACCAGATCAGTTAAAAAAAAATTCGCCAAAACCGTGTGGAGGCGCCCCACCCGGCTAGAGAGCGCTTCATGTTGTGAGTGCAAACAAAAATGAGCTTAGTTGTGATCAGGCGGGAGTGCCCGCCACTGTACATTAGAAGCAGGTTTCCGCAACGCAATTTGGTTAATGTTCATTTGTAATGGCCTCTGTAAATGGCGAGATATAAAAATATTTGTGTTGTTTATAGCTGGAACTGTACATAAATCATAAAGTTTGGAGAATTTATTGCATGTCCGATGGTACATGTTTTGTTCGTGACTTCTATGACATCTACGGTGTGACTAGGGGTCATGCTTTGTGAAAATATTTTGAGCAGTCAGGTGAATTTATTGTTAAGCAAACTAACACTGTCCGAACCTCATCATCATCAATTCAGCCGAAAGACGTCCACTGCTGGACATAGGTCTCCCATAGGCGACACAGTCCCGTGCGACTCGCAACCAGCGGATCTTCGCAACCTTCACAAGGTCATCGGTCCACCTAGTGCAGTACTTCTTAACCTTTTCAATATTGTTACCCCTTTAGGAAAACTAATTTTACCCCGACCTTAAAATGTTGTCAATACAAACAATACAAGCAAATACAAATATATTTATTAATCACAAATTGGATCGTTATATGTTTAAAAACAAGTAATTAAGCAAAAATATGTGGTTAGTGTGCTCTGTTAGCTAGAATAGGATATTCTAATTATTAGATTTTTCGTTACCCACACAAAAAAGCTGGTTTACCCCCGCGGGGGTAATTACCCCCAGGAACCACAGACCTAGTGGGAGGCCAACGCAACGTTTTCCGGTTCGCGGTCGCCACTCCAGAACTTTACGGCCCCATCGGCCATCCGTTCTGCGAGCAATGTGCCCAGCCCACTGCCACGAACCCGCTGTCCAAACCTATCAATATTAAAATCACAACTCTTGTTCTTTGTATGAACTTGGCAATGACTTGACTTGACTTGTACAAAAATTACAACGGTGTCAATTTTAAATTAAACATAAAATAATTTCTTGACGGTAGTTACATTCTTATTTGGACGACTAAATTAATTCTTCCCTGGAAAAACTAGGCAAATAAGTGCTAGGTGTAAGTTGCGCGATATCTATATATACATGGATGTAGCACCAACCAAATAATTTCCTGAAGTATGCAGGGCATACATTAGAAAAACACAAAAAAAATGTTGGACAAAGTAAACACGACACCTCCTTAAGAATAATTCAAAACAAAGTTTCTTCACGAAACAGATTACTTATGCAATAATATGAAACAATTTCTATTAACTGGCGGTTTCCTTAGCTAATTAGGGAACGAACATCCGCGAGCATACCATAAGCGGTTTTAAATATCTTACTAAAAGGAAAAGTTTCCTTTCTTGGAATGTATTAAGACAGGATAGGCAACAAGCTTGCAGTCGCTCTGGCCGGATAAATTCCATTCCATTTCACATGCCTTGGATTTTTTTTTAAGCGAACGGCTTTTCTCGCGTTAAAATTGATTTATAGTTTTGTTTCTGCGGCTAACTATCCCGAATTTGTTGAGCTTTTAAAGTGGTTTTGCGGGATTTTGAGAGAGTTTGATTTGAAATTTGAGCTAGCCTGTGAATGCTGTGATGGATGGAGGCTTGTCTTTTGGATTTTGAAGCCATGTGCGACGATATCAAGTTTATTGTTGCAGGTGTTACTATTTTTTTCTATTATTAGATGTAGTTTATTTGCTATAATGCTGCCTACTCATTTATTCTGGATATCTGTTACTGGTAATTACCGGAAATAATTTGAAGTGTTGAAGTGAAAATTACATTGAAGTTCACGACCAAAATCTAACCAACCATATGCAAGCAAAAGAGATTACCTTTTACTGTTAACCGCAAGTACCTAAGAGTTTGCAACAATCTAAACAAATCCGGAAATAAGCCAAAAATCCAAAATAAACGCGAACATTTTTATAACAATTCGATTGTTGTACCGTTCTTTCCTTATGACAATCCAAGGAAATTCAAATCCATTGTATAATAAGCCACGACCAAGTTGTTTCTGAAGTAATGTCTGCAAGTACTTCGGGATCTGTGTTTTAACAGCCGGTTGGGGCGCTAACTCGGCTTCTAACTAATAAAACAGCTCTGTTCGGATCTTTAAAACCCCGAAAACGGGACCTCTGAGGATTTTTATTGCTTACAATATATTTATATGGGCAGTTTACTTAGGCAATAAAGAGTTATCTATAGGTTTGTCGTGTGGAACTCGGAATGTCACTTAATTCATTTAGTTTGGATTAACATTAAATGGAAGTGATATTCCGAAATGGCGAATTTCACGAACCCTTTTTGTATTCCGGGAATAAGAAGCAAGTAAATTGAAAAAGAGAAACTTAATTAGAGTGTCGTCGCGAAGCCCTCGGGGTTGTTCGGCAAACCGACATTCTGTTGAAAAGACGAGACGATGCACGTCACTATTGTTTTTTAAGTTTCAATTTGTGGTTTTAAAAAAGAGCATAATATTTTACAAGCAAGACGAATTAATGCAAGTAAACATGTTTAGACAAAATTGATAATAATTTTAAAAAGTTTTTTGTGATGCCTAAGTTTTCATTGTAATTTTTTCTAACTTTTATGTGAAAACATAATTGTTATTAGCATTGTTTTTTGCTACTGTCCAAACCAATCAGTAAAGCATGTGTGTCGTAGATAATTTCCACTCCAATTTGGTTACCCACACTGTCTTGTTTTTGGTTCAGTCTATGATGTATAAGGATTGTTCCAAGTTGACCATAGTGCATAATGCACTCTGTACATTATTGTAATGTTCCTTTGTCCCAGTGACTTAGTAGACGTTTGGACAGGAGCCTGACAGACACATTGAATACAAATGCAAATCACCTCAAGTACACACGGCGGCACATCAAGCTTTACATTTCCAGTATAACATGGCCTCGCTTTATTTTCTGTACAATGAGAGATCCGTATATACTGGTTTTGTATAGCTTGAACAGCCGTCTTGCGTACAATATGACCTCTTTAAGTGTGTAGTTCAAGATGGCGCTGCATGTCAAAATTCGTACATTTATTTTAGTTACGTGTTATCCCACCTGCACAGATAAGTTGCCTGAAGTGTAGTTAGCATTTACCTATGCTATATTATTATGCAGGTACGAAACCCTACTTGTACCATGTCTAAATATATAAAAATCACGTGTCATTATGTTCGTACACGCTAATGTCTGTAACCACACAACCGATTTTAATGAAATTGTGTAAGCGATTGACAGAAACAGTACGATGTAAATGTACGTTTAGCACTGAATGAACACGTTTAGTGATTGGTGGCACAAGAGAGCCTAGACAATACAAATTTTATGTAACGGAGGTTTTATGTTCCAACTTTATCACTTTAAAACAAACTAAACTCTTAGTTGCAACTGTATGCATGCAACATTTAGCTGATTGAAAATGCTTGGTAGTTATTGCACAATATTTATTTATATCTTCATGTACCTTGTGGTACATAGGCGGACTTAATGCCACAATGCATTCTCTACCAGTCAAAAAAATAATTCAATCAATTTAAATGTGAATCAAAAATCAAAATCATTAATCAGTCAATATAAATGACAATATTGATGTCAATATTTTATCAGTCAATTTACATGTGATGCTGTTGACTACCTCACTGCTAACATGTTTATATGCCAAGTAAGTATTATTCAGTTACTAGTAATATTTCGTAGGTTCATGCAATACTGATATTTGATACCTAATAAAATTTTAATGGAAAATCATGTCTTTTCTTGTTAATTGCTCCATTAAAGTTGTGAAGTAATGCGATCTAGCTGTCCAAATGGGGAAAAATCGATCTGTAACCTGTATTATCACGGACAATTTAGGTGTTAAAATTATTTTTTATAGGTGTGTTTTGTTAACGAAAGATGCCTCTGGTCTTAGATGAACAATTTCAAAATAAACTTACACTCTCACTTATCGGAGATTCTTATTTTCCGTGATTATCAAACTACACTCAGGTAATCAATAAGCTAATCACGGAAGATATGTTGTAAGTGACAAGTGTGTAAGTTAAGAGGAAACATGGTATTTGAAAAAACTATCGCTGTCTCTATGCGAACGCGATTTTGACATTGCTGCGATAAAGACAACTATAGTAAAATGTCATGATTCGAGGTTTGGCTCTCGACAATTTCCTCTCCTCCAATATTGGACCAATTTAAAAGATATTTCAAAAACTGAATAAGAAGGATATATACTGTGTCCCTATGTTTTTCGTTTTTCATTAATAGTTATCAAAGTACACTAGGCCTTTGTTGACAGGCGATCTAAATAGGCAATTTTGAGGAAAAAGGAAAACATAGAGATATAGAAGATGTTAATATTTATTTAACAGTAAAAAATCATAGTTTTAAAATCATAAACCAGAAAGAAAACAGGTGAGAGCGTTTGTATGGAAAAAAGACCACCCACATTTCCTCTTAAGTTATAAACCGTGAAAGCTTAAAACAGTGAATGTAAAATAGGTATAGATAAAAAGTTTTTAAAAGACTAAAACTGAAAGTTTCAGTTTTGTAAAAATATTTCCCCTCAATTACTTGAAGCTGCATTTGTTTTTTTCAAACAAAATGAAGTGCTTGCTCTGTTCCAGAAGTCCCAGTAAATTGTTTTTCTGAGAACTAAATAGAAAAGTACGGTAAAAGGATTCAAACGGTATGATGAAATGAAAAGCGGTACTTTCTCGTTATGCATGTTTTCCCTGATTACCTTTCAAATGAAAGAGTTCATCTTTTTGCTTTTTTTTGCTACGTTTCCAGTTTTCTTAAACGGTGCTCGGGTATAATTAAAAAGGTACACTTTTTGAGCTTGCTTTTGCATGATTACCGTTGTTGAAGTTTATCGTTTGAGGATTAGAGAGGGCTATTTATTTTATGACTAATTTATTTTCCCAAAATGATGATACTTAGCTAAGTTAAGAGTAGATGAAGACCTAAGAAACGATGGATGCACTGTGTCATCATTTGCCTAGCCTTTTCCCAAATATGTTGGGGTCGGCTTCCAGTCTAACCGGATGCTGCTGAATACCAGTATTTTACATGGAGCGATTGCCTATCTGACCTCCACAACACAGTTAGTACTGGGTAATACGATACCCCTTGGTTAGACTGGTTGTCAGACTTCGTTTTGGGCCACTGACTACCTAACGACTGTCAAAGATCTTCAAATGACAGCCGGGACTAACGGCTTAACGTGCTTTCCGAGGCACGGATGGATGCACTGTGTGAAGGATGATATAGCTAGAATGGAGATGACTGCTGAAATGCCTAGTAATAGAGAAGTATGGAAGAAGAAGACATGCTTCGCCGACCCCGAATAAATTGGAATGAGGGCAGGAGAATAAAGATGAGGATGACACTTAGCTGGTCAGATACTGTAAAAGACATACAGGTTTGGAAGGAGAAAGGGGAGGATTTTGCCCAGCAGTAGGACTCGACACAGACTAGCAATAAAAAGCGGGTAAATGTCACAGAATATGCTCATAATTTAATCTTCTAGTTGCAGTGATTGCTTGCTTTGAGCCCTTAACATTTTAGAGCATTGCTTGGTTATTACCTACATATTAAATGGTAATTCAAGTCCAGTATACCTTGCAAAGTTACCGCCAGTTAAACTGCAACTACAGGGCTTCAACTTAACTTCTGCAAATAGAGTAGAACTGAATTATAATGTTCAAAAGATTAAACTCAAGCAATAGTGTTTAACCGGATAAATATCAGGGTGGTTTGAATAAGATAAGATAAGACATTTATTTGTGAAAACATGAGTATACATACAAGGCAAAAGCAAGGCAAGGCAAGGGGTTGTTCATAAACCAAAAAGATCCATAATGGGCCTTTGGGGCATACAAATATGTATGTAAGAAAAATCATTTGTAGGCATTTAAGCAAAGCTAAAAACATTTTAATTGTCACACAAACTAATGATTTTTTAAATAATAAATTTGAATTAAATTGTCCTGTATTGAATAAAGGACAAAATTATAAAATACTAGTAAATATTACACGTTGTCGTTCAAAAATTCTGAAAAACTGTAGTATACTTTCCCAACTAGAAATAATTTTAGCCGCTTTATCTAATAACTGTCTATATACGCATACTTCTCATATTTATATGTATATCTTACCTTTACTATATCTGCTTTCCTAACCTACGGTGCTGTCATCATTATTATAATTTTAATATTCTATTGACCAAACAGTGAATTTTCTCATTCATCGCAAATCAAACGAAGCCTGGTACGTACCTGAAACAAAAATAAAAACAATATTTAAGTTATTTAAATATCTCTTGCGGAAGTTCTTGTCATCAGATCGTTTTCACGCCTAAATTGCTGAACGAATTTCGATAAAATTTAGCTCACAAGTAGATCATGGCCGACATTAGGACATACGATTTAGGACTTTTTACCTAGGCGTATGTGGTTACGGGTACGTTACCTGTGCGTGTGTGGCTCCTGTGATGATAGTTACCGAGCTCCACGGGTGAATAAGCGGGAAAAAGCTAGTATGCAATAATTTTCGAATTACTTTAGATATGTTGGTTTATTAGCACACAGCACAAATCTATGGCGAAGTATTGGTAAAAGATAACATATGCCAGACATTGCAATTAAATTGTTGCAGCCAATACCGATTTATAATTATAGGAATACGGTTTCAAGGTAATCGTGTATGACCAGATGTATGAAAGTGGACGACGAAAAAGAAAAGAAAATATTTACACAAAACCACAAAAAAAGAAAAATAAAATATACATGAATGAAAAAAAATAGTTGGATAAATAGAGTATTTTAGAATCGTAAGCTTTCCTTAGTTTCTGTCTAACCTCATGAGAAAAACGCATGAGTTAGTGTAAGTTATTTATGCCAAACTACATTTTATTTTTGACGTGATAACGTCTTATAAATCGATGAACGCCGGCTGCACGCACGAAAAAGTGTCACGTGCCGCCTGCAAGTCGAGCCGAGCGTGCAAGTGAGAGCGCGGAACAAGCGATATAGAGGCACGATCGGCCTAGGCGTTCGGCTTGTGATGCATTTATGTATAATACAAAATAAAGATAATTCAGTGATAATAATTTAATTCAATTCATAAAAGTATACAATTTTTCATCAATGTTGTCTTATGACGTTATCACGTAAAATTATGGTCCGTAAACCGACTTTACAGACAACCATTTTTTTAAAGAGGTCGCGGGAGGGGTTATGGGTTATTTCACAGCTAGGTAGGTAGCTCTGAAACTCACCTGATTAAAGACCCGTATTGGGTACAAACGAAATACCGATTACAAGCAGCATTCCGATTCGAAAAGGAGGATCGAATGCAAAGAGAGAATTCGAGGAAATTAATTGATTCGAATATTTCGTTAAAAGTACAGTTTTAGCCATGTTTGTAGAAACCGGATCAAGTTTTGTAAAATAGAAAAAAACAGGATATTTGAGAAAACCAATGATTGTTTTATGGAAATTTTGTATAAGCACTTTTTGATGAAATATATCAAACATGACAGACTGCCTTGATGGTGTAGGGTCGCAAGGGCGATTGCTGAGCATGTGGACCTGGGTTAGGTTCCCGGGTCGGGAAAAGTGCTTTTCCATCAGGAATTTTTCAGTAGCAGCCACAGAGTCTGGATTTGTGCCCGGTTGATGGCAATAAGCTCGTCCCCTATTACATGGTAATTAAACATAACTGGTGAAATATGGGTATAGTATTAGGTAACCCCTGCCTAACCCTTTGGGGATCACAGGCGTGAAAATTGGATTATGTATCTAACATGTGAATTGATACATGATTCCAAAAAAAACAAAGCGCAAAAATATACAAGTACAAGGGTTTTCCACATGTTTGAGATATTTAATGTTATCTAATTTGTTAACATTGACGAAGCTAAGTGACAGCAGGATATTCTTTGGAGTTGTTTTGTTTCCTCAAATATTTTCTTTGGTTTTTACAAGGTTGCCAGTTGATGTTTGATTTGATAACATATCATCATTATGTTTCAACCGAATTCAAAAAAACTGTACTGCCTCGGTGGTCTAGTATTCGCGAACAAGGCTGCTGAGCATGAGGTCCTGGTTTTGATTCCCGGGTCGGACAAAGTATTATTGGGATTTTCCATCAGGATGTTTTCAGAAGCTGCCACGGAGTCTGGTTTTGCGCTCGGTTGATGGCATTAGGCTCGCCTTTAATTACATGGGACTGAAAACATATCTGGCGGAATGTGGGTGTACTATTAGGTAGACCTCTGCCTAACCCTTCAGCTATTACAAGTGTGATATTATGTAAAAAAATAAGTAGGTTAGCAATGTAATGTATTTTTTTTAGGTAACGCAAGAAATAAAATAAACAGAGAATTGAAATTGCTTTCCTAAAATCACAGTATACTAGACCAGTGCAATACGCTTGCAAACTGTCACTATTAGCTAACTCCACGAGTATATCGCTTGAAAAACAAGCTTTAATTTGCTGCAATTCCAAGTTTTATCCACACAAAGAAAAACAGCACGATATTCTTTGATTAAATCCAAATGCTTTCCCTCACCATTTAGACCTCAATGGATTAAAGAACGCGGATAAAGAAAAAGGAATATGTAACCCAAATAATCATTAAACTAATCTTTATAGCAACTCCATAACACCCTTTGTAGAGTCAACCAAATTTTGTCCACGCAGAGAAAAACAGCAAAACATTCTTTGATTAAAACCCGACCAAGCCAAAGCAATAGATCGTATCTTCAAGCAAAAGAAGCTAAATCCTACAGCGCTTAATTATATAGAGTGGATGCACCGCATCTGCTGTAAGTGACCAACAACAACACTTGCTCTAAGAATTCCACCCTTACTGCAACTGTAAATTAAACCCACGACGCTTTCAAACATTTAATTACTGGAACATTGGAGCGCTGATTTCAGCGGATGATGAATAAACTGCGCTTTAAAAGCGGACACCTTCATTTTGCATGTTGCTAATTAAATTATGTTAATTAATTTTTGAATGTGGAGTGGTGTTGTTGATTGTGATGGAGATGTGTGATTGTTTAGATGGAAACATGTTTCTGAATAGAATGTTTTTCGACATAATAATTTTCATTCATAGTCTATTTTATAGGGTTCCAAAGCCTAATGAAAAAAACACGCTACCCTTATACATTCGTTATGTCTGTATGTCTGTCTGTCCGTATGTCACTACCACTTTTTTAAATCTGCGAGCACCTTTACCGTATTACACATCTTTACATCTTAACATATATTCGTTATAACATATAAATGTAAGTAACTTAAGATCATAAAACCTGCCGATATAAATTAGGTAAATGATAGTGTAAACCGTATAAAAATCCTATACGTTGATTAGAAAAATAAACATGGCCACTAAAAATGCGCATGAAAACGACTTTTGTTTTTAATTATGTCCCTATAGCTACCTGTCTTCTGAAGTTACGGATTGAAATATCTATTCGACAAGTCCTCTTGCAAAACAAACCTTTATTTTACAAAATGCAGTAACCTAAGAAAATACTTACGAATATCTGTGTTCCATTTTAGAGTCGCACGAAATTGATGAAACTGTTCGGTTCCATCAATTCCGCTTTGACGTCCCCGTGAGTGAGTTTGAATTTGAACTCAATTTTCCATTACCTACTAATGTAGTCTCCTATCAACGACAGTAAATTGACCAATTCATTCACATTTGTTTGAAAATTGTATGTTGTGTTGCTGCAAGGTTGTTTTGGCGCTTAAATTACATTGACAGGAGAATGCGTGAAAATATCTGTGGAAATAATATTGAAAAATAAAACAAGATGGAGGCGTGAGTTTCAATGGGGAAGACTCATTGTAGATGGCGCGACTATAGCTAGGTTAGAAACCTTGTACTACCAATTTTTTATTACGTTGTTTCCTATATTGTTATTAGGTTTCATTGAAAATTGAAAAAAAAATAAGCACATGTGTGCAATTCACACGTGGTAGAAGTGAAACCTTTTAAAATTTTGGCTTCAAGATAAACACTGTATAATGTTTCCTATCTCATTTTCTCCTACGTTAAATCTTATGAATGTATGTGTCTGTCTCTTTTTAATGTCGCTTTTTCGTTTCATCGACTTTCAAAGCACACGATGCCAAAAATGGTTTTCACTTCAAAAACCTTTACATTACCACGTACAACGAATAATATGTCGACATTTATTAAAAAGTATCCATCAGAAACCCAATCACGGCTACACGTGTAATAAAAATCAAAAACCGAAATTCGATTACAAAGAGGTTTTACGAAAAAGTTTGCGTTTGATATCATAGGTCGCCTTTGCCACCCACACCACCTACCGAAATTCATATTGTGTAGTTCGAATAAAAAGGTCGAATATGTATAGTTATGGGAAGTAAGTCCCAGATCGGCAATTGGATTTGTGGATTGGAGTTGCGAATACCGATACGATATGTTTTCCGCTTAGTTACGTGGAACTACTCTAGTTTGTTGTAAAGGGTGACCGTAGTTTGTATTGTGACAATCGCATTATAGATAATTCAATGCATCTAGGCCATGTAGGGAGGCAAGGATGCAATAAAAGAGCCATCAGTAGTTCAGTACCCGTATTCGAGTCAGTAGTGTATTTTCAATGTGGTATTGATAGCCAAGCTCCTAACAACTTTTCACCTCAACAACAGCTGGCCGAAAATAGGTATATTGTGTTGACACCAGAAAAGACTTGCTTTTTGAAGTGAAAACTTCTTTAGCATCGTTGTGATTTGAAAGTCGATGAAACGAAAAAGCGACATTAAAAAGAGACAGACACATAAATTTATAAGATTTAACGTGGGAGAAAAGTAGATAGGAAGCATTATACAGTGTTTATCTTGAAGCTTTTTGAAGGTTTCACTTCTACCTACCTCTCCTACTGACAAACCTACCAACACTTCAGCGTGCTTTGACAGAGACCTGATGTTTACAGCTCGACGCTAAGACGACAGTCAGTGTCTGATCGCGGCAAGAGTTGAGAGTTGAGACCTCTTGGAACTGTACCCGATTCATTGTGTCCCGTGCTATGGTGTTAAGTTGTAATCTCAAGTAATTCATTAGTTTTTTTAAGAAACACTTTTTTGCACCCAGTGTGTTTTCATTAGCACGAAACCCATCGGCTGCCCACATAATGCACGAGCCTAACGAAATAAATCCTGACATTCCTATATATAAGTTCCATGTAAAACAGACGAGCCTATTGCCGTCGACCGGGCACGAATTTAGACCTCGGGCTGCATCTGCGAAATCCCAACAAAAGTAAAACCAAATAATACTTGCAACAAAATATGTAATATACTGAAAATATATTGGGTAGGAATAGCAGCGGAAAGCTGTGGTGGCCTGACCACAACTTAATTTGTTTTATTTCATGGGTATCACACATTAATTGAGTTGTCGGCTTTGTACCGTTGCCTCCCCGCATGAGTAAATAAATAAATGACGGTTCCTTCATTTTTGTTCACGTAATTAGTGTTACGTGTGGAGAATAAACTGTGTTTCGCAAAACAAGCTGTTCGTGGCGAAATGTTATGCTACTTATGATCTGCTTAAATGTAATAGAGTTTGTTCAAACTCAAAATATAAAAAAAACTCGCGCACGAAGGGTTCCGTACCATTATCTATACAACATTAGACAAAAACGGCAAAATAAGACGTTTGTTGTATAGGAGCCCCCCTTAAATATTTATTTTATTCTGTTTTTAGTATTTTTTTATAGGGGCAACAGAAATACATCATCTGTGACCATTTCAACTGTCTAACTATCACGATTCATGAGATACAGCATGGTGACAGACGGACCGACGTACGGACAGCGGGGTCTTAGTAATAGGGACCCGTTTTACCCTTTGGGTACGGAACCCTAAAAAGAACTAGAAAATACATAGGTACATAAACTCACGCCATTTTGCCGGAGGGGTAGGCAGAAACTACAGAACGCCACCTGCTACGACCCTTTTTTTTCGGATGGGAAATCATCAATCATGACTTCTCCCGCTATGGGCAGAGCGGAAGGAAGTGTCAGACTTGTACTGACTTAAACCTATCCATGTTCCTTCCTTGCCCTTTATGTTCCAGGGCCGCGGTATCTCTTTCGAACAGTCCCGCAGCCCTGGAACCTGCTACGATCCTTACATAATAATTTTGCTTGCCACGTTCATACATCTAGTATTATACGCGGTTGTGAACTGTATTTCCCATGGACGTGGATGATCATCATCCAGTAACCTGACTTCCCCTACTAACCTGTAATGGCCACTGATTGCATGGAACCTGAGTCCCTAAATTAGCGTTACAATGTGTAATTAGTTGGCTACAATTAAATGGAAAATTGCGGTAATATAACCACCGTTGCCATGTCGATGGCTCATGGGAATTTATCTGGAGCAGAGTAGAAGACACCTTTTGTCGTAAGTTATATTTACTACATTATATCAATTATATATCTATGCATAGAATAAAAAAAGTTGTTGCTGTTGAGTCTGTTTGTATGACCGCTTAGATCTTCTAAACTATAGAATGGATTTCGAAGCGAAGACATCACCATTTAGACTACCTATTTCGGACCTATTGGAAAGGCTTTTGTTTATTAAATTGTGTTAAATGTAGATACAATTTTACACAGATTTAATACAGCAATGTCGATGTTTCGTCGCCTTTGCACCAATGCGAAACAAGGGCGTCTCAAAAATATATTATATTCTAAAAATTCTCGTTACCAAAATAGCATAATAGTTTTCAACTATAACTCAACCGTAAGTTTCGTTTAAATTTATTTCCTTCTTTCGGCCAGTTGAAACGACATCAATAAAATCCTCCACGATATCCCAACTTGATTTTATTACGAGATCAAATTGGTCGTCAACAAAAAACTTTTTACAAAGTAACCCTCTTTTATTGACGTTGTTTATTTTGAAAGGATGCCTCTCTATCCTAACGGTAATAAGATTGACTAGGAGTGGGGACTTTATTTAATTTGAAGTTCGACCTTCGGAGGAAGGCCTATCTGACGAAGATGATCTGTTTTTAGTCAATATAAATCCGTAAACTATATTTTGATCAGGCTTTTTTGGCCTGATCCAGTTCCTGGTTATTTATGTTAGTCGTGGTTTAGTAATGCAATATACGATTGAAACGAACTATTTGTTATGAGTTGTATGTTTATATGCACTTCATCTCCCTGCGACAAATAAATATTCTTGCTTTCTAACTATACGTCATGAAAATCCTGCTTAACGCAAGCAAAGTTATGGTGAAAGAAAGAAAGAAAAACATTTATTGCTTTTGTTTTTTTTTTTAAATTAGAATACAAAACCAAATACACATACATAACAAAACATTTAGAATACAAGAGAAAAACAAAAAGAAAACTTGACAGCTTGCACGTCGTGAGTGCTGAGATTAGGATAAACACAACAGCCCGACAAAAATTGTAGGGTAGTATTGTAGGTAATCTACAAGGCATAGTACCCGCTCGGTGGGACTTTTCTTTTCATTGGTGGATGGGGTTCTGCCTACCCTGTTTATTTTAATTTATTAATTATGAAAAAAAAAACGATATACGTTGTTTTTTTAATTAAGAAATCCTTAAACAAAATTAATAAACATATAAACCACATCATTGTCCCCGAATTAATTAGAAAAATATTTAAAGAAAATTTATCATTATATTCGGAGGAGCGCGTGGCTAAAGAGGAGCTCATGGTTTTCTTTAGGTTAAGCCATGCTTACCTAGGTTGGTCAATAGATGGGTACCACCCATTACATACCGAGTTTCCTCCGTGCTTCGGAAAGCACGTTAAGCTGTTGGTCCCGGCTGTCATTTTAAGATCATTGACAGTTGTAAGGCAGTCAGTGGCCAAGGGGTATCGTATTACCCAGTACTAACTGGGTTGTGGAGGTCAGATAGGCAGTCACTCCATGTAAAATACTGGTATTCAGCTGCATCCGGTTGACTGGAAGCTGACCCCAACGTAGTTGGGAAAAGGCTAGGCTGGTGATGATATCATTATATTCAGGTTCAGTCTTTAAAGGTAATCTTTATCATGACCTTATAATGTATGTATGATCTTGTCCATTCTATACAAAAACTTCCTTACAATATTGTTACAAAATGATTAAAAATCCTCAAACACTATCTTCATATTATTATGGAATTGCCAACAGTATCACAACTATAGTGACGGTTTTAGTACAACAGCAACAAAAGACAAGCTGCGCTGTGTTCAGCAGACGTGAACAATCTAATTGCTCTGGAACACCCGGACCATTCCAACTTGTTACGAACACAGTTTCAAGCAGATGTCCTAAGTTGTGGCCATGGCTGGTCGATATGTCAACTGTGCTCAAGGAAAGGGATTTAAATAAGATAGAAATGCATCAGTTTTGATCCCGATTGGCAAGTTTGACATGTTACATTTGTACTGACCGCAACATGTTGGCATCACCTGCCTTGCTTTTTCCCAAGTATGTTGACTGGGCTTCCAGTTCTACCGGATGCATCTGACTACCAGTATTTTACATGGAGAAACTGCCTATCTGACCTCCAGAACCTAATAAGTACTGTGGAATACGATACTCTTGGTAAGACTAGTTGTCAGACTTTCAGGTCACTGACTACATGTAACGACTGTCAAACAACTACAAATGACTAAAGGCTTAACGTGCTTTCTGGGGCACGGAGGAAACTCGGTATGTAATCGGTGGTCACCCATCCACGGACTAACCTAGACCAGCGAGGCTTATCCTAAACATCGACCCGAGCGGCTGTTATTATTTAACCACGAGCTCCTCCCACATGAGCTCGTTGTCGCGTGTGAAGTATATTTAAATCTGTTGGTGTTGTTCGTTTTAAGTTATTCAAAAGTATGCCCTCCACGAATAAAATGTATTCAAACTCTGTTAAGTAGGTCCTCATTACGGTTTATTTTGGTGTACTGACTTC
This sequence comes from Lycophotia porphyrea, assembly GCA_950005105.1. Taxonomy (NCBI): domain Eukaryota; kingdom Metazoa; phylum Arthropoda; class Insecta; order Lepidoptera; family Noctuidae; genus Lycophotia; species Lycophotia porphyrea. The sequence goes on from OX465392.1 coordinate 5,113,429, forward strand.
ATTACTTCACAAATAAGGGAAGTCAAGGCAGCATACTAAAAAGGCTTACAATCAAATTATGATATGCTTAAACACTTCAAACGAAGGCAGCTTTTGTACTGGGCTAAAAATAAATAAACAATGCAGATATATATTATAATAACTCATGGTTGACATGAGAAAATCTTGGATGAAGCTGGCACAAGAACGTGGAGCTTGGCACAAGCAAAGAGAGGCCTATTCCCAGCTGTGGGTCAAGTCGGGCTGTAGATGATAATAATGATGATGATGGTTGACTAGCTAAAAATTCTATGTCTGTAACTTCTAAAAATTTTAAACTGACGTCTAAAAACCCCAACTATTGGTCATGTATGGAAGCTCAAACAATAGCACAGTTTTAAAAGATCCATCCATATCAAACCTTCATGTACATTTTGGGTCCTAGAATGCATATAAGTTTAAATTCTTTTCGGTAATAGGATATTATACTAACGACATGCTGTACTCCGCAAGGAGTTTTTCTAGAGGCAGTGAACCGACTTATTGCACAAACTAGCCTGCACTGAAGCAGTTAAGCATAAAAATTGTGTATCGATGCATCTAATTGGAAATCGTTATACAGACTCTTAGTAAACGGACTGTACAAATTGTAGACGGCTCGTTAAACGTAAGGGGTCCTAGAATTGCTCCTTGGGGAAACCTTTCAACTCGAAGAATTATTTCAAAGTTCTGTTCTGTTGATGTTTATTGTATTGTTTTGCTGTTGTTTACTAGTTTATTATGTACTAACAGTAAATTAAACCTATCGAAAGTTTTCATTACTCAGCTGAATACGAAATGTATATTAATTACAATACCGACTATTTGATGAATACTGATAATTTACTTTGAATCTGACCGTATGAAGTCGTATTTAACAGCAACACAATATGTTTTCGAGTTGCTGTGGTGAGCTTTAATACTTATTTGTTGCTAATATCACATAATTTGGCGGTGTTACAATTATTGAAATTCATACAAACACAGTGTTACGTCCATGTGTTGTTTCTAATTACAGTTTAGGTATCACAATTGTATTCAATTTGGCTGTTGGTAACTAATTCTGTTTAATTATTGCATTATTGTCACCGCTAAAGTGTGTAGGACTGTTAATGTGGTCACTAGCTAGGTTTCTATTGTGAGCTTTGTTTGGAAAACGTTAAATGATGCATAACCGGTTAATGATTGACATTCAACATTTTATTCATCTAGAATCATTTGTCCCTTATTGTTCACTTTCAGAGTACATATACAAAGTGTACATTTTAGTGGACTTTTTTATATTCATCAAAATCATCATCATCAGCCTTTTTAATGTTCCCACAACTGGGACACAGGCCTCCCCTCTATGAGAGGGAATGAGCTATAATCCACCACGCGGGCCCAGTGCGAATTGTAGATGTCACATGTCTTCGAATTTTTGGTTCTAGGACATGCCGGTTTCCTCACGATGTTTTCCTTCACCGTTTTTGAGAGCAGTGGTGATGAAATAAATTCTCAAAGTAATGCGCCTGCCTGGGTCCGAACCCACGAATTACTGTTCGTAAGTCGGGGTCGCTACCACTGGGTCACCGCTGCTCCCATACAGGGTGTAAACAGACTCTTCACGAAGCCGTAAACCAAGCATTATGTACATCAAACTAAGTAACTTTACGCAAAAATTAGTGCTGGGCAACGACTTTTTTTTTTTGGGGTGAAAAATCACGTTTTACAGTAGGACTCAATGTAACGCACTCAAAACATTGTGCTGATGGATGAATTTAATAGTAAGAGGGTCCTGGAGGTGTTTAAAGTAAAAATCTTACAGTAAAAACATGTATTAAAAAAAAAACTTGTGAAAAATTTGGAACTGTGACCCCCCAATATCTCCGTAACTAGAAGGTTCCCAGGTATGGTCTAGAACAAAAAAATGATCGCAATGACGGGCAAAACCAGTGCTTTTCGGCTTCATTAAGAGTCTGTTTACACCCTTTTATTTTTTTTATATTACAATCAATTTAATTCCGGCAATTACTTCGAGATGAACCACTATCAGCAGGATTTTTATTTGAATAACTTAACTGTGCAGAACTAAAACTAAGTATTTGAACATTCTCGTATTTTATGATGAGTAAGTGTCTAGCTAGAAATAACTGAGAGGCAGTAATTTCTACAATTTCAAAGCGCTTATGTCTTTTCTTATACCTTTTAGACTTTGAGGCCATTAAATAATGGCTAATGAAAGAAGTTGGGACATAATAGCTTGTTAAACTAATTTAGCGGCTTTTTATTCTTCTAACTTTTGATGTCTTGATATTTTATTGAACTTTGTTTGTTTACAGTTCTACTAATTTCATTAACTATTGATATGCCAGTAAGTGAATGATCATCATCATTTCAGCCGAAAGTGGATCCGTGAACATAACTGTGGGTCCACCCTGCGACAGAAGTATCAGTCTGAGTTTTCTCAGGTATGGTCATAGAAATTGTTATGGTTGATCCTAATTTGGTTATACTATCATTAGTGTGTAATGATGTTCAAATCAAGCTACATGTGTTTTGGGCTTCTGCACCAAAGCGCGGCATGTTTTAATTACTATCATAAATACAGCCAGACCAAAAAAGCCAATGGAAAATGATAACACAAGGAAGGAAGTTAGTGAATGCCGTGATGAAGATAAATAAAAATATATGGAGAAAAGGCCAAACTGCGTCCGCTTCAAATAAATTGCAACGTTACTACATGGATGAACGATGGTAAGGGTAGATTAGTAGCAATAGAACAAAATTATCAGCTGGTTAAAATAAACGACCACATAATAAAGTCATCATCATCATCATTCATGATTTCAGCCGAAAGACGTCCACTGCTGGACATAGGCCTCCCCCAAGCGTCGCCACATTGACCGGTCTCGTGCGACTCGCATCCAGCGGATCCCCGCAACCTTCACCAGGTCATCGGTCCACCTGGGAGGCCTTCCATCGCAACGTTTTCCGGTTCGCGGTCGCCACTCCATAATAAAGTAATAATCATAATTTGGAAGATCATTAATAAAATTATGAAGGAAGGCGACGAAGCGACCAGCCATTCATTACCTAACTACCACCTTCTCACCCAAGATTAATTGCGTAGGAACGACGAGCCGAACGTACTAGCAATACGAGGTAGGTAATCATAGCAATAACTACTTATATACTCTATTTGTGGTAACGTGAGAAATGTATCACCCGTTATTAATGGTGTGTTGTAGAGAATGTATCATTACCTAATATAAAAATGAAATAAGGCCCAGGAAATAATAGATATAGTGTTAGAAAACCAATATGATGAATTAAAGTAAGTTGAAAGGGAACAGGAACCTTGAGGGACAAAAACAGGAATGGTGAAAACAATTAAATTAATACACAAATACAACGCATGTTTATCATATCTTAATATTTAAAACTGAACGAAACGTTCTTTGAAGTCTTTGAAGACTTGTAATAAACCAATCATGTCCAATTAGTAGTTTTGATACCACATTCGATGATTTGATCACTGAGACAGTTCGAAACCACGCGTGCCCGAGCGTAGCGAGCGTGTTAAAAACTAAAATCACGAGCGAAGCGAGGGATTTAAGACGAGTCCTGAGTGTAGCGAGGGATTTAAGCCACCCAAGACTAAGACAGCTTTATCACCGAGGAAAATTGGTGGTGGTGGTGCATCGTGAGTTACGGACGAAGATAAGATGTCAATGTATTAAGTTTTATATTTTTGTTAATTTGACTGCTTAATACGGTTTTATTCACCATTGAGCTTTCGATATAACCCTCAGCTACTCTATCAGAGCTCCAACCACCGTGACTTTTTATTGCCCCTGAATACGCCAAGAAAGTCACCGAAGTTCTTCTAAAGCATTGACCGGTGTAGAGTTCAACATCTTTAAGTTATAAATATTTAGCAATTTCCTTTGGCATAATGCTAATTTTATTTTTGCCGATGGCTTGTCGAGTACATTTCCCATTCCGATTATAAAAAATCTATTGTTTTCCATGTTGGTGGGACGTAATGCTTGGTATTTATGAATGATTTTAGTATATTGTCCTTGTACAATGAATGACCGATTTTTCTTTGTCTTATATTCCTTTAATCAGCAGTAACTCATAGGAATGATTTTCAACGTCCTCCACCTTTAAGTTTACAAGTTCACATCCGCGGCAAGCACCATTGAGTCCAAAAATTAAGGCCCTATACCTACCCCACCTATAACAAAGATAAAAAAAGGTAAACATATAGAATCATTACCATTACTAAGATACGAAATATTCATAGTTAAATCATGTATACTTACTTTTGTGGCCAGAAAAATTGCGGAAGCATTTGCACTGATGGAATCCCACAATTCACTGTCACTGTCGCTTTGATTTAACATCGTAACGTATTTTTAGAACATTAACTTATTTATAAAAATAAATTAAAATAAAACAAAAACGCGGCAAATTCCTAGACTAATATTTTTTTGTCTAGGGTCTCTTATTTCACCAATTTCAATATCGTATTGTATCTCATTACGTACTTGTGCGGTAATGTAATGTAAAACGCACGGTTTATCAAGATGATCCGTAAAATCGAACGGTACTTTTTTAAATCTTAGCAAAGAGTTTTTATGTCAGAAAAGTGGTCAACATTATATGAATAAAATTAACTTTGGGAGATAAAATATAATAAATAAACATTAAATTCTTTAGTTTAATTAATTTTGACAATAGATTACAACAATTAAAATTTATCTTTAACAAAAACACAAAAATATTAATTTACTGTATTAGTAATACTGGCTGTTTTTGTGCCATTTGGCTTAAAAAAAAGCGCTGATGCGCGCGGCTCACTAATTTATGAACAAGTAATAATTATTCCGCGCGCTTTTCCTTTTCGCTGTATTGTTTTTATTTGAAAATGTCGTCAAGTAATGATGAATTTATTAATTCGACACCGCCTGATATCTCAGAGGCAGCGAAAAAGGCTACTCTCAGCCTCTTGCCCGAAAAATCGACCGATAGAAAGTCCGAGTTTTATTTCCTCGCAAATATGTTATAAAACGTCGTATGACATACGTGCGCTTTGATAATTACAGCCTCTGCTTTCTTGTAGCAATATCGTCTCGGCTGTAATTTTCAACTTACTGCACTTATATCATAATGTACTATTACCTATCATGTTGCCAATAAGATTTACCTACGAGTTTCCTAAGGCGGTAGTTTTCTTTGCTTTAAAAGTATAAGTTCGATCTTAGAGCTAAAGTTACAAAGTAAGATCGGTGACGATTTTCAAGACTGCATTTTTTATCATAAACAAACAAGCAAAGCAGGCAAAGTTTCCGACGATCTTATTATGGAAATGGAAATATCAGTGGTTGCCTGGTGAAGGCGAAAAGTCGTGGAACTGCTAGTTAGTGTACTTCGGTACGTATGGCTGAAAGGTGCATGTTCCTGACAAGTTTTCTCCGAAGTCGTGTGTCGAACCTAGGCTTAGCTCTTGGAAAAATATACATGTCTAGGGAATATTGATAGCGATTTATCTTATGTTGTATTCTATTTTTCGTAAAATATGAGTGTGGTGTGAAATCTTTGATTGTTGTTATGAGAGAAATCTTGGCTTATATTTGAATTTGAAGACCCCTGAAATACACAGCTGAAAAATAGTTGTATCGTAGCGACTATTGGACTTACATGGATACATAATTCTATATTTATTATGTATGTTTTATCTAAAACGAACGGAGTAATTAAGTTGTATTTTGTTTCATACATTTTCTGGACCTTTTTATAAGTTCTTTGTTGTCTCTTGTGCCCGCTTGCCTTGCTGCCTATGACTAGATTTCGTTTTTTGTGGTCTCTCTTGGTGTTTCTTAAAAATAACAGTCTGAATGATATTTTGTCTATTTTATCAGTAACAAGGTTAACTTTTCGGTGAACAACCCATGGAAATCCCGTGAAAAATAAACCATTAAAATCACTCCCAGATTGTACGTTTCCTAAACTCGAGCGTTTGTTTTTTGTTGAAATAAAAACATTTGACCGGGTTGGAAGCCAAATTTTGTGCGTATTGTTTTTATAACAACGTGTACAAGCTAAATTATTGCGTTTTGTTTGAGATAAGGGCGTCCAATAGACCGAAACTCTCAACAAAAAGGTTTATCTGAATAATATTTATAGGATTGTTTCTTGTTAGAAACAATTTGCCGCTCAGTTACGCTGCCTCCGTATAATTTGTCAGTTGAATGCATTTTTACTCTGTTGCCAAATGATTAAAGCAACCATTAAACGAAGTTAAAATCTTTAGATGTTTTTTGTGTTGTTTTCAGTTAAGTACCCTTGAAAGAAGATAGTTAAATGTTTTTGTCTCGTAAAAAAAGTTTAATGTTTTCATTTTTATTGTGGTTCATAAAAGTGAAATTTCATTATCTTGGATGACTTGCTTTTTTAATGTTTTTGCAATCGAAAAATGGAGCTTAAAAATGTTCTAAAGCAAATACCTAGCTATATTTCCAAGCAGAACATAAGCGTAAGGTTAAAAATATAAACTTGTTATTGACAATTTTCCTGAATTTCACTTTAAACCTAAGCCAAGCCATTTCGCTGTCTCAAAGCTGCCTTGAAGCTTACTCGCGTAAGAAATAAAAACGTGCAGGATTGGGTGGCAAATCCCCGTTTCAAAACTTAAAACTAAGCTGGAAATTAAAGCAAAACATAAGGCACTGTCCTTATCGTTCCTAGCAGGTTGTAGAAGTTTCTCAAAGGAAAACTAAAAGGATATTTCTAGAATGAACTAGAACTAGCAAGCCGTCACATTGAACTATATTGTTATGGACGTAATATTGAGAAGCTTATTGCTTCTTGTGGTTGTAGCTCAGCTGGCACGACTTTAGACGCGTCGCGTCGTATGGTTGTTATGTAATGTTATGGTCTGAGAGTATTGTAAAAATAAGGGGTGCGTTGTGGGCTGCGGGACAGTTCGAAAGAGATATCGCGGTCCTGGAATACAAAGGGCAAGGAAGGAACATGGATGGGTTTTAGTCAGTACAAGTCTGACACCTTCCGCTTTACCCAGAGCGGGAGAAGTCATTCGATGCTTTCCCATCCGAAAAAAAGGTGTGCGTTGTGGGCGCCGGGAAAAATAGTAAAATATTACTATTTGTAAAAAAAAACGATAATTACACCTACCTTCGGGAAATACAGGCGTGATGTTTGTTATTTGTGATATGATATGAATGCTATTGTCAAAAACAAGTCTACATCGGGCCTTGCCCGCCAAGGAATCAGGGGTGAACAGACAATGACACAGAATTATGTTCCGTCAATTATGTTTGACACACAGATTACGGAGCAATTTGCAATTATTTGCTGAAATAGGTAACCTCAAAATCTATTTTATTCACGGATATTAATTTGAGCAAGCCCCATATTTGAATCTTTGTTGATTATTCGAACGACAAAACTCTTGCAGATAGAAAGAGTACAATGGGAAATTTAGCACTCAAGGACAATTTCAGGCCCTTTGGAAGTTTTTTGTGTACTGGTTTGTCGGTCCTTCTCTTTGCCCAAGATACGAAAATCAGATTAAAAAGAAGAATAAAATTCATTCGACAAGACACTCCCATCTTCAATTTAAAAATAGAATGGCTGTAACAGTAATGAAAATGTTGTTGTTAGAAAATTGATTGAAGTTAATTAATAATATCTTAATGTAGAGGTGTTTTCTTTTAGAAGTTTTAAGAGGCTGTATCCTTCTTTCGAAACCTTTTTCAAACAAAAATGTTTGATCAAACAATTAATTAAATTCTGCTAATGTTTTAATCTACGGTAGATTAGGGTTAATGTAATATGGAGATGGCCGATTCTGAACGTCATTCGTCGACTATTAAGCGTGTAGATGAATATTCATATCGAGGCTCACCCATCACATATATATTGCTCCATACATTTCCTATGTTCTCTATGTCTCGTTGCTCGGCCAACTTTTATTCCCACTAACGCAATATTCTCCAATATGGCTTTTTTATTCGATTAATTCTTAAAAATGGCGCTCGCTGGAGAGATATCGGCGGGTTAACAATATTATCTATGTAATTGAATTCTGTAACGGCTGAATAACTGCGGTTAATTGAGGTCTGACCATCATTCCAATCAGCGGAACTCACTGACCTTTATAGAAAATAGAACAGTTGAGTGATCTAATTACAATAAAGTTATTGATTTTATTCTTGGCATCCTTAAATAGGTCATCTTAAGGCATGCTTATAAGAAATCGAAGGCGTACAAAAAGTAGGTTTATTGTAGGACAGATAGAGAATAAAGAAACAGGCAGTACCACAGAGTACATAATAGAACAGTCGCCAGTACATCAAGCTACTACAATCTGTCAAATATCTTTAATAGATTTTCAATTTTATCTCTAAAGCATTAGGTTCAAGGTTCGTTGAAAAATCCGTCAGTTTCGGATAGGTGGCGTCTGTACCACAAACTGTCAAACTCAAAATAATTTTAAACCATAAAATTTTGACGGTTAATTTAAAAATCGAATGAGAAAATTTAACAGTTTGTAGAAACATGATGCGCTGGTGCCTATACATACATTTAGAGACCACTCATAGAAAAGGCTTGAATGATAGAAGATTATCTACGCATGAAAAAACATAGAAGCAATTAAAAGACTTATAACATCACAGTTCAATGAATCGTTAATAATAACATACAAAGTTGTTGGAGATAAAAAGATAAGTAATACGCCAATCGATAGTCATATTATGGCTATGAGAATTCCATACGCAAGCAAGGCCACATACAACTATTGTAGGAAAATGGGTTCATTCACGATATCTCTCAAAATATTTGTTAGGCTACCTGAAATCCGATCTTTGCCGACGTTACTGTTATTTAGGCAGTCCAGGCAAACATTTAGTGAGTTTGGAAACAAACAAGAGGAAATGAATCATTATGTTATCAACAGGGAATCTATTTTATGTGACTATGTCCATGTTTCAGTTTAACATAGTGGCATAATCAACCTATAATGTTCCCACTGCTGGGACACAGACTCTCAGGCTCTCTATGGAGGGAATGGGCAAAAACCACCACGCGGGTCCATGCGGGCTGGTAGATGTCACATGTCTTCGATTTTTTTTGGTTCAAGGATATGCCGGTTTCCTCACGATGTTTTCCTTCACCGTTTTTAGAGCAGTGTGGTGATGAAATAAATTACACAAAGTAATACGCTTGCCTGAGTTCGAACTCACGACTTACTGCTCGTAATTTGGGGCCGCCAGCACTGGACGGGCCACCGCCGCCTGTTTCAGTTTAGTAGTATGCATTTTATTCGACAGGTTCTAAGGTAATTCTGACCCTTACTCTATTTGGAATTAAGTACACTTTTCCTTGTTTCAATCCGATCTTTTCATAAACATAAGAACTTTGTAAGATGATCAATCTTACTTATAAAAAACAGTTAACCCTTTTATGTTTTTCCTCTTTCAGACGATTTACGTCAAACAATGGTGATGGAATATTTACGAGGAACAGGCTAAACAATAATCCCACAGAGATTTATCTTCGCTACATAAAGTTTGTGAAATTGATTCTACATTTATTTGGGATATCAGACATTTGAGTGATTTGTAAATTGAAGTAGAATTGGAGATAATCCTCTGAGGTATATTACGTCCGACTCTCCCCTCTATACGTCACACAATCCCTTAGAAAAGACACAAAATAATACTTATTTATAAGCTTTTGATATCAGGAAACCCAGTCAAACATATGAGGGGAGAGCAGGGGTGGAAGCGAACGATAAATCGGTTAGTGTGCTGGGATTATTTACTGGCCAGTGTTCATATTTACATTTAAAACTGAAACGTGGTTACGCATTTACGGTATATAAATCTGTGTTCAATATTTTCGCCCACGTGTTATTTCAATACTTTTAAACTTATTTTAATACACGTACATAACATAACATCACGCGTGTATACCCCGAAGGGTTAGGCAGAGGTGTACCTAATAGTACACCCACATCGCCAGTTATGTACTATTATGATACTCATTGGTTTTTTTATTTATTTTTTCTGTTTATAATGTTCTATGTTTGTTTATGTACTTTTTTAATTGGATGTGATAATCTCTCCAATTTTGGACTCGTAAACAAACAAGTAAGCTTTATAATATTAAATATGTGTGTTGGGAATAGAAAATTGTTTGACTCACAGTAGGGATGTAAAGATGTAAAAATAAATAATTGTAAAGATGTACATATAATCATTTTCAAGTCCAGATTATTACAGTTAGGTACACACACAATATTGCTAGTTTGAAGAAGATCTTTACATCCAAACTGTGAGTCAAACATTATTTTTTATTCGCCACACACATTTAATACTACAGCTTGTTTATATTTATTGACCTGGACTAAACAGAACTGGACTGGTTTCTTAGATCTTAAATAGGTACCATATACGTTGTAACCTTTAGCGTGCGTTCTCACTATGTCGTGACGATTAATTTATCGTTGGGTTTTTTAGTTGGCTAAAGTCATGGACGACAGTTAATCGTGTCGTCCTATATGTGAACACCTTCATTTAAATATACAAGCCACGACGCTTTAAACGACACGATAATATGTCACACGACATAGTGAGAAAATTGTACAAAAATCAAACACTTCACATCAAACTTTTGCTAAAGACAAACGGTCTCAAGTGGCTTAACAAACAAAATAAACCAATAGACGACAAAAACACAACTGTGGATGGTCGGGACACCACAAAATTGTGGTACACGTATATTTGCGGCGAGGAAAAAGGAAAAAAAAAGGAATACGCACTGTGGCTTATAAATCTCGACGAGTGAGATAACGCGAAACGAATAGTACCTGTAGTGTCACACCGAATTGTTTTACAGCCAGAAAATGGGCTTGTTTATGTTTTGGAATTACTATAAATTTCTGTCCTAGGGTTTTCGAATTTAGAAGAGATTGGACCGGAAATAACGTATTTGAGATCAGTTTTGACTAAATTAGGTAATGTTGTTTACTAGTACTAAGCGATTTAATACTATTTTACTTTTGGTTCATCATCATCATCATCAGCCTATAAATGTTCCCACTGCTGGGATACAGGCCTCCTCTCTATGAAAGGGATTGGGCTGTAATCCACCACGCGGGCCCAGTGCGGATTGGTAGATGTCACATGTCTTCGAATTTTTGGTTCTAGGACATGCCGGTTTCCTCACGATGTTTTCCTTCACCGTTTTTGAGAGCAGTGGTGATGAAATAAATTACACAAAGTAATGCGCGCCTGCCTGGGTTCGAACCCACGACTTACTGTTCGTAAGTCGGGGTCGCTACCACTGCGCCACCGCTGCTCTCACTTTTGGTTCACCTTAACCATTTTAAAGGGTTATTGCACTCTTCACTATGACCATTTCCCCGTAAATTGAAAAAATGGTCTATATTAATGACAAAGCTGTTTTCTTACACTTTCTGAACTAAATTTTGTTTTCATACCTGTTTGAATTTTATACTTGAAGTAGGTGAATTTTATTCTGAAATAAAAACTACGTATTTATTTTAAGGTTCTTCGAAGTCGTGAAAGTTGTTTTCATGAAAACTCTATAAAATATTTATAGCAGTGCGGTGCTTTTAGAAAAAAGCGAAGTTATTTCAATTTTACACCAGAAACTACAGTTTCTGCTGTGTAAAAGTTCTTTATTTATTTTTCACTTTTTGTAAAATATAAAAGACCTACATATTTACCAAGAAGATAATCTGTTTTTTTTGTTGATATTTCAGTATTAAGTATATTATTATCAGTGCCCAATATTCATTGTTATCTATTACTTAATTTACCATAAAGAAATAAATTGAAAGTTACTTAATATAGAAATAAATCAGAAAACAAGCAATAATGAAAAATAACACACAAAATTCCCAAAAAAAAATCCCATTCAAATATATCAAATTAAATGGTGTCGACATAACAATGAGATGAGAAATTAAATTGTTCGAATTTTTCTAACAAGCGGATATGGATGAAAAGAGGGGAGCGAGAGTAAACAATAGCTCCAGCCTTATGAATAGTCGGCGAGTGTTGAAAGAATAATTGGCTCTTTTGTTTTTGCCCTATTCATCAATACGTAGACGTGTTTCAATCTCTGTCAGCTTTTTGTTTTAATTTATCCCGTTGGAATATTAATCTGGATCAACTGGAGTTACTCAGTGTACTTTTTTTTTTAAATTTAAACTCACCTTTACGTATTCTTATTATTTTTCCAGTTGTTTTCACTATCACTACATATTATAAAACAAAGACCTCCGCCGCGTCTGTCTGTCTGTTCGATTTTCATGCTGTTTTCACCAATGGATAGAATGGTTCTCAAGGAAGGTTTTAGTATATGTAATCCACGGAGGCAAAGCCGCGGGCATCAGGTAGTCCTACATAAAACATGGCAAGAAAAAAATCTTAGTCCTGTGTACTAATTTTTCCTATATTTCTAGGCTGTTTTACAGTTATCCTAAATAATATACGGCAGGAGTACTCAACAAAAGGATAAGAGAAAATAAAAAAAAAAACATTCGCACACGCACGAAATAGGTTGTTTATGTATAATAGACAAGTATTGGACTTCGTAACGTGCGCGTAAAATTTTACTATCAGCTCACGGCATAAATACATATTACGTTGAGCTAAGTGTTCCTGGACCAACCTTCAACCGATCGTTGTCTGTTAGTACGAGCTCCGGTAGGTAGACTACTAGTCCCTCAGGACCAGAGATGTCGTCTTCGCATGGGGACCGTCAGCGGGTGTAGTGGTCGGTTTACGACCCGTCTCGACCTAATAAGGTTCCGTACCCCCGTTACACCAATTTATTACGCCCTTAGTAGGGATTTATACTTTTTGCGGTGATTTCTGTCCGTAGCACGCGTTCTAGGCCCGTAACGTATTATCTACGAGAGTGGCTCATTTTGTATCTGGCAGATGTGGGCGGCATCTGGTGCTGATGTCTTGTGTCCGGCGATGGTTAGTGGCCCATTTAGGGTGGCGACTAAAAAGTAGTGACGTTAGAGTGTGGGTTAGTGTTACGGATTCGTTGGGTTTTGTTTGGTGGAATTGGTGTTGAGGATTACATACATACATAAACTCACGCCTTTTTCCTATCGGAGTAGGCAGAAACTACAGAACGCCACCTGCTACGATCCTTACATACTCCTCCTCTCTCCTTGTGTTGAGGATTAATTGAAAATAATTAATTTTATGTTTTCATACCCGAGAAAAAACCTTTTTTAAACAGCAGACAGGATTTCACACATTGAAAAGTCTCTTGTTTCACACAAAATACGCATTATTGTTGGTGAATTCGTTTATTTATCTGAAGCTATTAACAAAAAGTATAGTAGATAATAATACATTGTAAAAGTACAAAATACATAATATTTATTTTATTAATTTCAAAATTACTGCTCATAAAATAAACATCATATTCATCACACTATTAATTAAAATCAGGGTTAGTGTGCAACGAGTACAGCGAGCGGGCAGCTATCAAGTACAAGGGGAATGTTTTTCAGTGGTTTCAGGAAGTTGGCGACGCGCCACGACGGGACTTGCCACGCGCCGCGTCCAGGGTTGTCATATCCGAAAAAACGGCGAACAAAAACACGTGAATTGTTGCACAGACAAAAATGGAATGGAGAAGCATGGGCACGTATTTTTTTGAGAAAATAGGCACTTCTGTTTAACGATTCGTGCATTTCGTTGCTAAGAAATGATGGCTGTTTGAAAAATTAAAAGAGTTTTAGTATCTACCATAAAATAAAAATCACGCACAGGAAATTCCCTTTTTGAGGGTTGATTTTTTTTTATTGCGTTTTTTTGGACGGTATTTTTTATATCGAAGAACGTAACATTAGCACGTATTTCTTTCATTACAAAGAAATGAAATATAACAAGTCATTGAGTATGCAGGGCTTGTTTCGCTGGCATCTGCTACTCGGAACAGATTGAGTAATTAGCATAATCCCGACATTTTTGATACATAGCCCCGGGACCCGAGTTACAGTGGAAACTAGAGCGGAGAGAAGTGCTCAGTGACAACCCTAGCGTGGCGAGCTGATATCTCGCTTGATGACGTCACTTTTATGTTCCATAGAATACGAATAAGGATTTATTAACTCTACGATAAAGTAAATTAATTAGAACAGTAAATCCTTTATTGGGGAACTATGAAACTGCTTTTCAAGGGATCAAAACTCAGAACTGCCGATAAATCATCATTCAGGGATTACTTAAAGTAATTTTGTAACAACGTTTTAATTACCAAAGAGTTAACAGTTTAGGATTTAACTTTAACAAGCGTTTTACGAGACTTTTTAACGGCGGGGATTGTTCACAGTTTTATACAGCGTGAATTTTATTTTCATGGTTTCAGTATCCGTCTTTTACAGACCCCATTAACCATGAACTGTTTACGTGAAATAAAATACTTTTGTGAGCAGGCTGTGGTTTCTATTGTCGTACAAAGCGGAAAGGCGCCGCATGACGCGTTTCGCCTTTGTCTAGTCCCTTTGAACAAACATTTCAGTGCATCACACACGGTAGACTCACAGGCTTTATTTTATGGGAAAATAAATATGATATTTTCTTTCATTTTTTTTTTGTATGGCGAATTATTTTTTTGAATTAGGCTGATGTAATGTTTGTGTTTCATATGATCTCATAAAACGATGTATCTAGCAGATCGTAAATCGTAAATCGAAAAATGTGCAAGCCGGTTCCCGCCTATTTATTCCTCTCTCATGCATTTTTCCGATTTTCTGATTTATACAGACGCCAGCAGGTCAAGTTACCCGAAACTCAAACTCAAACTGGAAAGCAACCATTCAGAACCTAATGCTTTAGATATAAAGTTGAAAATCTATTAAATAAATTTGTCAGTTGTGTTTTTTTTTAGACGATTATGCCAAGAGGCTACAATCTACTAAAATTAAGTACATACTTATTGAATAAATATTCTCAAGGGTCCTTTTTTACCATTGAAATCAGTCAAAACAAAATCATCATCATTCTGATACTTATGACAAAATCGATAAAAATATATTAATTTCCTAAAATAACAATGGCTTTTATTCCAATATTTTCCTACAATGAAAGATAGTGAAGAGTACTTTAAGGAACATGAATAACCTTTTCCCTCTGCTAAGAGGAATTGAAGAGGCCAATAGGTCATTCAATTACTGCCGAATAACCAGTAAAATACCGTAAAACGATGGGCCAGATACCGAAAGATACCGGAATGACTCATCATCATCATCTGCCTAGCCTTTTCCCAACTATGTTGGGGTCGGCTTCCAGTCTAACCGGATGCAGCTGAATACCAGTATTTTACATGGAGCGACTGCCTATCTGACCTCCACAACCCAGTTACTACTGGGAAATACGATACCCCTTGGTAAGACTGGTTGTCAGACTTTTTGCGCCACTGACTACTTTAACGACTGTCAAAGATCTTCAAATGACAGCCGGGACCAACGGTTTAACGTGCTTTCCGAGGCACGGAGGAAACTCGGTACCGGAATGACTAATAGTATCGATAAAATGGAAGTTATGGACGAAGTAAAGCGATTATAGTTTTGAAGTAAGTATTGAAACAAAATACGGAGGATTGTTCAAGGTGATCGAGAGTTTAGACACAGAATAGATTTTGTTAGGAAATGTACGTATTTTTCACTTCTGTGTAAAATAATGAAACTATTTAAAAAAAGAACAGTAATATTTTTTTTATAAAACGCACTACATAAGTACATTATTAATTAAAAAATAGTAAATAAATTAACTAACAACAAAAAGAACTAAACTGGTAATAAAAAATTAAGACTACAAGTAGTACCGACACATATACAATGATGACGATAGGACACTTAGGCGTCAAAGTACTCCTCCGCATCGCTGTCATCCGGAAACATGCCAAGAAGACTGGCAGCATTGCCACGTTGAATGGTAATGTTAATTCTTTGGCCAAAGAACGAGTCAGTACTCTGGTCACGCGAAGTGTCGACCAGTAGGCGAGAGATTTCCCTAAAAAAGAAGACGAGCACTCTGGCCTCATGACCCGAGCGTTTCAACCCCAAACGGCTCAGAACTGTAGTTACCAATAAGGTTGCCCTATTGGTAACTACAGTTTTGAGCCGTTTGGGCCGTTTTACCCGTTGGGTTATTAGCACCGCTTGAGGCTTTCAGCAACCGCCTATTTTCAGCAACCTATTTTATTCGATTCATAAAAGAATAAAATATAAAGATCCGACAGTTATTTATTTATTTAAACTTCATGTACAATAGTGGTAGGTACAGACGCCAGCACGTCAACCTACCCGAATCTGTCAGATTTCCCCAAACAACCTTGAACTTAATGTCATAGAGATAAAGTTGAAAATCTAGTAAAGAAATCTGACAGATTGTAGTAGCTTGATGTGCTGGCGTCTGTACATAGGCGGACTAAGCGGACTTATACCTTTGGGTCAAATAGGACAGCATTGTGGTAGAGTATAAAAACAATAAATAAGAAAATTACGATCAATCCATCATCATCAATCAATTATTCATCATAGTTCCCCGTCCATAGCCCAATTTATTTGGGCTCTGTGTAGCAGTAGTCTTTAAGAGTGACCATAGCGTAAGGTATATTAACTGTAATAAACTTTGAAATAGTAGTTCATTTTACCCGTTTCTATTTTAGTCATCTCTGTAAAATATTGCTTGTGATATTTTCAATCACAAAATAGTGCCAGTTCGTAAACGGATACAAAACACAGAATACGACCCTGATTTTCATGAAAATATTTTACTATTTTTGAACACATCCTATATTCTCTCTCTACGGTACAAACGCGTGTAGCAGTGTCCTTGAAAAACCCGAACAATACAAGTTAGAACAAAAGTATCGCGGTTGAGGTCTGAAACTCATTTGTCATCCTATCCACACGCGTGTGATAGAATGTCAGTTGAGCTCTTGTGGCCTTTGTAGACTTGCAACTTTTAGTATTGGTGACCAGATTTTGCTTCATAAATGCTATACGGACTATACGGACGACCTGGATGTCGTACTTTTTTTTTTTAGTCTTGGAGAGCATCAATTGACCCCTCCCGGGCGGAGCGGAAGAGAGTGTCAGTCTTGTACTGGCTAAAACCCATCCATGTTCCTTTCCAGGGACGCAGTGTTTCTTTCGAATAGTCCCGCAGCCCTGGCAGGCATCGGCCCTTGTAGACCCTCTCTGTTTGCTGACATCTCTTTGAGGCGCGCGTGGAACACGAACGCGACGGATGTCGTCCTTCAGAATTGGAATAGCGCAAAGTCATGACCGTTGGAATGAAAGGAGGTAGGCCTTTGCCCAGCAGATTGACAATACAGGCTAGCAGTAATAATAATAATCCTATATGTGTTGGGTATTGTGGGCCTGCAGCGGACCGCTGATAGGTTGAATTTGAAATGCTACATTGCGTTTTGGCTACTCGGTGTTCGGTCACGATTGCAAAATCGTGCATTCCAGCTATAGCTTTGATGTTGCAACACTTTTTTGCGACCGCTATTTAAATTTCGTGTTTTATATCTGTAGTGTTTCTCTCTGTAAAGCGACTATATCGCTGATCGCCGAGGCTAAAAGCAGCATTGTCTGCTAAGATCTTTACGTAACACGACGAGCCCGTATTTCCTTCACCGAAACGTCTTTCAAAAAGGTAACTTACAGAAAAAGGCGAAGAATCCTCACTGTGAATACGTCGACGTTTTACCGGAAATTAGGGTCTCTTTACTGTAGATTGCTCAGAGTGATAACAAGCGAAAGGTTACTGCGAGTTGAATCGAATGAGGTTGGAAATAATTTACGTAGAAGCCGTAGAAGGCGCTGTTTTTGTTATACTTTTTTTTTTTGTTAAATGGGAAAAAGAATTGCTTTTATCCTTTGGCGAGTGGGCGGGTCTTGTAACGCTTTCAGAGAGGTTTCAGGCTGGGTCTTAGCTATTAATATGTTATCCTACTTTAATCGGATTGGGCTGCGACAGGCATTTGTTTATGTTTATTTTTCATAGAATTCTTAAACGTTTCAGAAGTGTATTTATTGTGAACGTTTTCATGCCGAAGGAGGCTAATGGTTTTTTGTTTGCATTATTTATGCATGGATTTTGTCTTTTGCAGACGAATGGAGCGCCTTCTGTTTAATTTACTGGATTGAGAGGATTTATTTTGAAGGTTGAGAATTGTAAATACGGTACGTACCTACTGTTTGTAAATGTATGGTACGTACCTACTGTTTGTAAATGTATGGTACGTACTTACTGTTTATCTTACCTGTTGATTGAGTTGATTAACAATAATTAAGATACTGAAGTATTGATATAACGGTTCGGTAAAATGATCCAGATTTGTCAGATCTGATAGAGAACCTATCTGACAGCATTTTACTCGTACCGATGTGACCAAACCTTTTCACGGCCATTTATTTTATCACTGGCACTCGGAAAATTCGAAAAAAGAAACACAACTTCCTACAATCATACCCACACAGATTTTATACCGTTAAACGGTAAAGAAAGCCATTGTGCTGCAGCCCACACATTCGTATTAATTAAACACATGTAATGTGCCGAGAATGCGATAAACAGCGGCACGTGTCAGGCTGAGCATGAGTTACTGGTGCCTCGTTAACTCATACCACTGGTGACACCAGTAGCGTCGAGCGACAGGGCGTTGAGCTCCCGAAAATTGTGTTGAGCTACACGATGGCTGATATAATGTGGATCCGGACTGATCTACTCATAGCTACATGTTGAAGTAATTCTTTCTTTAAAAATAATTTAGGCTATTTTCACTATTGGAAAATCATAAAAAAAAGAATCATCTATTATAGTACAGGCTAGTGCCGAGGCAGCCTGCGAGGTTTTAGGGCGTAGACCCTAATAATTAGGATCACGTCGGTGACATGACATGCGGCAATAATGAAATCGTCATCTGCCTAGCCTTTGCCCAACTACGTTAGGGTCAGCTTCCAGTCTAACCGGATGCAGCTGAATACCAGTATTTTACAGCAAGCGACTGCCTATCTTACCTCCACAATCCAGTACGCTACCCTTTTGGTAAGACTGGTTCTTAGGCTATAAGGCCACCTGTAACGGCTTTTAAAGATCTACAAATGACAGCCGGAACCAACTAACGTGTTTTCTGAGGCACGGAGGAAAATCTGTATGAAATGCGTGGTCACCCATCCACAAACCAACCTTGATAAGCCCGGCTTAACCTGAAGATTGATTTTCCTTTATATGGCAATAATGAACATCACAAGTGTTATTAAGTGTATATGACCGACAATAATTGATCGAAGTGGATCCATTAAAGATACAATAATTGATCGAAGTGGATCCATTGAAGGATAGATTGACAAAAAATTCAAACAGTCAGAAGTAGATACTAATGGAAACCACGCAATGAAATATTCCAGCTTAGTGAAATTAACATCAATAAATACTTAAAAAATAAATGTGCTCAGTTTTTTACAAAGCTTTGAGCGCCGAGTTGTTTTTACGACAAAATTAACGTAAAGACAGGAAAGATTAATGAATAATCCAGAGCGGAAGAGGCGTCGTTTGCTACTTCCGTAACCTCTGGCAACTCGGAAAATAAAACAGCCGGTAGGTATCATCGATCGTTCGCTTTAAAGCGCCACAATGTAGCGCTCGCGCGGAAAAAAGCGCTCTTTGAATAAATTGAGAAGCTCTTTTGTTTTCATTAAATTTCACCCCTCTTCTTTATTTTTTTTTGGGCTAATTAGCTATCCGCTTGAAGCGTGATTTCTGTCTAAAAACCTTCGCATTTTCACAATGGTACCGTCATAATTGACCCGCAAAAGCGCCGTTAACACTCTCTGCTTTATATTAATTTTCTCGGCAATTTTTCAACTTTCGAATTTTCTCATTTCGCTCCGGGGATTATAAGTCATCTATTTTTCTTGAAAGTACGCACAGACAACAGAACTTTTTTACAATACCCGGCTGCAGCGTTAAACTTTTATTAAACGTTTTACGGACTTACAAACCCACAAGTTGGAGGTCCTTTTGAAGTAATCCGATATAATTTATTTATTGGTTTGTGTTTGTATTGAAGTTATACTTCTTTTGGCGCGTTAGGAAAAACAAAAAAAAAAATTTACGATGCGCGCGCACACCTTCACGAAAAACTGACACCCTGAATTTAGCTAGTCAACATACACCCTGAAGTTAGCTAGTCAACATTTTAGTTTTATACGCCAAAGAAGTATAACTTCTTACGTGCGTAATAAGTACACACATTTTATTTTTATTTTTTAAATACATATTCGGAAAACGGAAACGTTATCTAATATCGAAAACATATTTTACAATAAAATCTTGTAGATTTGTTAAAAAATTTTTTCTTGTATTAATATTACTTTATATTATTGACATTATCTATGCTAGACATAAATCCTCCATTACCGAAGCCCAGTTAGAGTGCCTACCTAACACCAATCCTAAAAGTTCGTGCAGCACCTGGCGTAGTTCTAATAAGTCACCAATAGCTCGTTTGTATGAATCCTGTGTTCGGCTTGTGCGTGATCTAGTGCCTATTCGGCTCACCAAATGCCAATATCCGGCCTTCGTAGATTATCGCGACGAACATAGGAGCACCGGGCCGCAACCTCTATTTGTTCAACACTAGTTTTAGAGGTCCGATAAAAAACTGGATATATTTGTAAAATTGTCCGGAATCCGGTTTTTTAGTACTAAATAAGTTAACTTTTTCGTCTGTCTAAAAATCCCTTATACTTTTAGTCTGTAAATGATACACGGACACCTCTCTAGATACTAGAGTATATTATGACAGAGATCTGTGTCCGCAGTTAGTCCGTACCAGTTCGTCTGATCCTTTTTTTTTCGGATGGGAAATCATCAAATGACTTCTCCCGGTCTGGGCTGAGCGGAAGGGAGTGTTAGACTTGTACTGACTAAAACCCATCCATGTATGTTTCTTTCCCTTTGTGTTCCAGGGCCGCGGTATATCTTTCGAACAGTCCCGCAGCCCTGACAGAGTTCGACTGACCCTTAAGTCGAAAAGTACGACCATATCTGGACAAATCCGGACGGATAGTAACTCTAGAAACACGAGACGCGAATTGACCTCGTAATGTTAACAAAACATTGACCAACAAAAAAACAACGGATACCTATATTTTTTTTTTGATTCTATGAATGTCAAAATATTATTTGATTGAGCATAAAAAACGTTGTAATAATAATACATTTATTGAAGACCATGTTTAGTATTAATCAATGTACGGTCTAAAAGCCGTAGGTACATATTTCTTCGTTCACAGTTCAAGGAGGTTATTTCATCGAAGACTCTTTGTGCAAGCAAATTGAAAGGCCCATAAGAAACCTACTATACTGTGGGATAAAGGTTCATATTATTATCAAGAGACCAACATATTGTTATGTACACCTATGTAATACTTCTATACTAATTATAAAAAGAGGACTTTTAAATTTCGATGAAGGATGTTATCACCGAAATTACTGATCCGATTTAAAAAAATCTGTCACAGAAGGAGAACTACACTTATCGAAAGCCATACAATTCTTCCATTCTTCGAACTGGACAATATCGCGCACAGAAACTTGTTTCTTATAAAACTACCAAGTATAGAAAAGCTTACCTTTTTCTTTTCCAATAACTTTTTCGTAACTTTACGTTTTGATACCAGCACTGCGTGAATTCACTCCTGAAACAAAACATAACAAAACTTTTATAATATTTTCTGCCATCTTAAACTGGAGTCTATTGCAAAGTAAATAAGACGCAAAAAACGTTAGTTACATTTCATAAATACATAGTTTGATCTGTTTATATTTAGATTTTAATATTACAGTAAGTAGGTACCTAGCTACCCACTGTACATAACTTATCATCATTTCAGCCGAAAGACGTCCACTGCTGGACATAGGCCTCCCCCAAGTGTCGCCAAATTGACCGGTCCCATGCGACTCGCATCCAGCGGATCCCCGCAACCTTCACCAGGTCATTGGTCCAACTAGTGGGAGGCCTTCCAACGCAACGTCTTCCGTCACCACTTCAGAACTTATAATTAACTTATATTTGTTGTATATTTGTAAACTAGCTGTTGCCCGCGACCTTCGTTCGCGTGAAATTATTATTAAAAAATCCCCTTTTATTACAAGCACTTCCCTATTTGAATCGAATTTTGTTACCAATTTCAAGGGTTTTTTTTTCTTTACACGGAACCCTAATTATTTATCTATACCTCTATACCAATATTATAAAGAGGAAAGATTTTTTTGTTTGTTTGTACCGAATAGGCTCCGAAACTACTGAACGGATTTGGGTGAAATTTGGAACACAGATAGTTTATAACCTGGATTAACACATAGGATATTTTTTATCGCGATAGTATGTTTCCGTGGGACATAAATCGAAATCCACGCGAGCGACGTCGCGGGCATTGAGCTAGTCTAAAATAAAAGTAGCCTAAGTTACTCCTTGTTAAATCAGCTATCTGCCAGTTAAAGTTCCGTCAAAATCGGTGCAGCCATTTCAGAGATTAAAAAGTGTTGTTTTGGTATATGTATCGTGTATACATCCATATGCACTTAGTAAAAAGCGGTTATTTTCATATTATAAACAGACACTCCAATTTTATTTATATGTACAGATACAGATGAAAGCCTGTCTCTTAAAAATTTGCTCTAAAAGCCTGTAAGCCATGATGAATTATTAAAAATATTTCAGAGGTTTATTTTGAGACAAAACGCTAACGACAAAGAAAGTGTCAACTCATCATCATCATCTGCCTAGCCTTTTCCCAACTATGTTGGGGTCGGCTTCCAGTCTAACCGGATGCAGCTGAATAACAGTATTTTGGATGGAGCGACTGCCTATCTGACCTCCACAACCCAGTTGGTACTGGGAAATACGATACCCCTTGGTAAGTCTGGTTGTCTGACTTTTTTTGGGCCACTGACTACTTAACGACTGTCAAAGATCTACAAATGACAGCCGGGACCAACGGCTTAACGTGCTTTCCGAGGCACGGAGGAAACTCGGTATGTAATGGGTGGTCACCCATCCACAGACCGACCTAGGCAAGCTCGGCTTAACCTAAAGATCGACCCGAGCGGCTGTTATTATTTAGCCACGAGCTCCTCAAGAAAGTGTCAACTAATATGTTTAAAAAATGTCGCGTCGCGTAGACACCGAGCTTCGAAAAACCCCAATTTCTTAATTTAGCTCAACAGGCAAAAATAACTCGTCGAGTTACATAAGAAGAGAAGAGTTTTGCTCTTCCACGTCTCCGATACATATGAAAATGGTGTTTGAAAAGCTAATTTGCTTGGAGTTGGCCATAACTTATAAACTTCGGCCATTGCTGGATAGACTGTCTGCCTGTCTGCGCGGCGATAATATTATGTCCACTACTAACGATTTAAGTAACTTTCCTATCACAAATCAGACGTAATGTTTATGTTTTTGGGCGATATTTCGGGTTTTATTGTGCATTAAAATGTTATTTGTGTCGATATTCATTTTCATCCAGATGTACTGTAGTACCAAGCACGAATATGTTCACATTACATAACTATTAAAACTGAGTTTTCCTCTCGATTTGTTCTGTGGATTTGATTGTAATTTTATGTTCTTACGAACTATACACTCGTTTATTATTTACATAAGTAAAGTTGTTTTTTAGGGTTCCGTACCCGCAGGGTAACCAACGGGACCCTATTAAGCCTGTACTGTCCATCCGTTTGTCCGTCTATCTGTCAGCGGGCTGTATCTCATGATCTACGGATCATGAGATACAGCCCAGCTATAGCCCAGCTATAGGTAGACAGTTAAAATTTTAACAGAATGTGTATTTCTGTTGCCGCTATTACAACAAATCATAAAAATAAATTAAAAATTAAAGAGGGGCTCCCCTACTGCGATGGTACGGAACCCTTCATACACGAGTCCGACTCGTACTTGGCCGTTTTAAATAAGTGCAGCTAGAACAAAATAACATCTACACATATCTAAAATAGAGAACCCATTTATAAGCACAGCTGCAGCTGCTGTTTACTTGTAAACTCAATATCTCTCTACTCTGAAATTCTAGCTGTAAATCTCGGCTCCTATTTCTAGTATTTAACGCTAGCCAGGCCGTTTGGTGACCACAGAGCTGGCCCGTTCACATCAGTGACCTTGCTAGCTGTCACATGCCTTATTCAGTTCTATCTCTCGATTCGGCTTAGCTTACTTATATAGTCTCCTGAACTTTACATTAGGAAATTCTTTCACACAAGCCTTGCAGCCAATGGCATTTCCCATTGACAAAAAAATCGGAATTCCATACTATTACTTGTTTAAACTCTTTAAGTTGAAGAAGTTGTCGATGAAGAAGAAGAGAGAAGAAGCGGATGAATTTCCAAAAGTACTTCCGTAGAGCTCATCTTCGATGTATTAGGAACTCTTGGGCTAAATTTCATGCTTCTAGACCCACAATTTCAGACTGTAAATTCATTATTTTATTGTCAATAAAGTAATGAATTTAAGATTTTTATTGAGTAGAACCAACAAATATTGTTGAAGTTCTGTTCGAAGACCCAGCAACACTAACTAGCGGTAAAGTTAAGCAGAGCACACATTGCACACAATGCCTTCTTCAGCACAAACAATAAACACATAGCTACCTACCATACAACCAACTTCGAAAACAACGTAAACAAGTACACTTCATGAAAGATATCGTGAAGGAACTTCCATATCGCCTTCTGCTTTCTGTTCATTCAACCATATGCCAAAACAAGATCTGGTTTTTGCGTAAGCGATATAAAAGTGATGACGGCCAGTTCCCGTTTAATATGGAGTTACTGCTTCCAAGTAGGTTAGCAGTCGTAAATAACTTATATACGGTCATGTAGTAAAAATGTTACGTTTATGTTATGGGGTATTGAAATTCAATGTACATGGTGATCTAAAGGATACTAAACGTTTTGTAAAGGATATTAACGATCTTACAACGCGCGATTTCGCAACAAAATGTGTTGTTGACAATGATGAAGGAGAAAAAGAATTGATAAAGAATAGCGGTATAATCATTTTCGTGTGGTTAGTTAACCTGGTGTCACTCTTAACTCTGGCTTGGGTTTACATGCTGACGAGCAATATCTCAAGCATGCTGGTTTGGTTTCCTCACGATGTTTTCCTTCACCGAAGCAAGTGATAAATATAAAAAAGGCTGTCTTGGGTTCGAAGTCGAGACCTGTCCGTCTGACGGTCACACCATTAAGCTGTCACTGTTAACAAAGCAAACCTTCACGTGTTTTTTCGAGATATTGGTCGAAAAATTTACTCATGTTGATAAATAAAAATACTTCTTACCAATCGTAAGCTCAGTGATGTTTTTGTTTGGATATAAGAAAAAGGCCTAAGAGACTTCAAAGAGATAAATGTTTCAAGCTTAAAAGAGCTACAAATCTTCAACATTTCTTACCCAACAACAACGTCTGTTCAATACATTTTATCTCACACAAGACATTATTTCAATTCGTATCGAGCTTACAGGTAACAAGGGGGTTTCCTATCGGCTCGCAGATTGTAATACGATGTTTGTGTTCGATTGTGCGAACAAACACAAGACAAACATTGGAGGATACACAAGAAATAGCAGATTGCTAGGGCACGGAATACAAGTTTCCTTGTGTTTATTTCTTTTGTACTTATCTTTTGTTACTAGGCGACTATTTTCGATCACCTACGGAAAAGTTCGTAATCACTCTCTCGTTTTTGTCATATGAAACTCGTTTGTTGACGCGTCAACGTCATGTAAGTATTTTTGACTTCTCTATTCTTGCCAAATAATGAATGACAAGCGGGCCTAGACATTTTTTTTTTTATGTTCACAAAATACTTAACAGGATAATTACAATAATATAGAAGAGCACAAAGGTACTGCTTATTTCGGTAGAAATTTCTTCCAGCAGACCTGCGAGAGGAAAGTTGGATTAGAAATGTAGACACATTGTGTAGAAAAGTCTGAAATGACAATGTAGCATTCTGTCAGCGAAAACAATTAGAGAAAAGTAAAAAATGTATTCAACTGACATAAGCTACCGCAAACCTTATGACAATACTGCTGCAAGCAGGAACGTATTACGACAATGGTTGAAATTCGTTGTAGAAATACCCGATTCAAAGCCCTCGGGTTCTAAGTATGGTTGATAGATCTTCTATCTTGTCTTCCCATACCTAAGGGTGTTCAATCACAACATGAATAGAACTGCTGAGTGCATTCAATTTGAGCGAAATTGTGGTAGTAGTAAGGGAACGCTCCCAGTGAAAGACTTGGTCGGGAAGCACTTGCCTTCACATAAGTACATATGTCTACTGCCTAGCAACATCATTGTGTTCGGTTATGAGGAAACACGGTAGTTATTTGAAAAAACTATCGCTGTTGCTCTGCGAGCGTGTTTTCGACATTGGCGCGATAATGAAAAAAACTATATTAAAAAGTCATAATTCGAGGTTTGGCTCTCGACTATTTCCTCCTCCAATATTCGACCAATTTAGCAGAAATTGAATAATTTGAATAAGCAGGATATATACTGTGTCCCTATGTTTTTCGTGTTTCATTAATAGTTGCCAAATTTGTTCACTAGGCCTCTGTTAACAGGCATTTTAAATAGGCAATTTTGAGCATTTTGTAAATGTTCTGGTGCTTATACAGATTATGTAACGTTACATAATCACAGGAAAACATAAGAACATAGAAGAGGTTGATATTTATTTAACTGTAAAAAGCTTTAAAGTCATAAACTAGAAAGAAAACAGGCGAGAGCGTTTGTATGGAGACAAGGCGGGTGGCCTTGTCTTGCATTTCCTCATAAAGGGGTTTCTTCTTCCCATTCAGTTAAACGAACCCTCGAGAGAAGAGTATTCTTTCTCTGTGAACAGTTCATTCAAAAAACGATCACTTCGTAAAAACGACTTTGAGTGAAGGATTACTTCGATATAGCATAATACGTCCGGAGAGAGTTTTTCGGAATACCGTCTTGTAATTAATCTAGTTAGCTATTAGTTTAGTGAGTGACTAAACAAATATAATACTGCCAGTTGATGCTGAAGGACGGAATGAATCCCACTGCTGGGACACAGGCCTCCTTTCATAAGAGGGGATCTTTTTCTTGCATTTGGTTAAAAGAGCGCCTTTTGTAAAATACTGGTATTCAGCTGCATCCGGTTAGACTGGAAGCCGACCCCAACATAGTTGGGAAAAGGCTAGGCAGATGATGGTTAAAAGAGCGCCTTTTCTAAAGTAATACCAAGCTGATGAACTTGATACATTGAAGGTATGCATAGAAATTACACAAACTTAAGGTGAAGTTGCCGGCCTAAACTTAAGCCAGACGTTAGCCATTAAACTGGAAGCCCAAATCCTCCTTCGTCCGTAAATCATGCAAAAATAAAAATTTTGCTTCTACTAATTACTCTTCCACATGCTCCCCATCCGCCTGGCTATAGACGATAAGTAGTAGATGCACTTTACTTAGTTCTTTTACTGCCTCTGGCCACTGGTCACATACATTAGCCGATTGGGCGAACACGGGTAAGTAATAAAAGAGGCAAAAACAAGAAGAGACAAAGACGTGGCTAACTCAGCAGGTTGTGCATGTGAGTACAGTCACGGTCACTAATATGTAACCACTTAGCGACTTTTATAAGTGATTTTCTCTTATTGTACATAATATCACGCCTATAAATCCCGAATGGTTAGTCTGTGTACCACCATTTTTCGTTATGATTATGTCCCATGTAATAGGGGCGGACTCATCTCATAACACTTTGCCGGCCTAGGAATCGAACCTAGTACCTTTTCTTTTCCGATGGGTAGTCATCAAATGACTTCTCCCTCTCTGGGCAGAGCGGAAGAGAATGTCAGACTTGTACTGACTTAAACCCATCCATGTTCCAACCTTGCCCTTTGTGTTCCAGGGCCGCGGTATCTCTTTCGAACAGTCCCGCAGCCATCGAACCTAGTACCTTGCTTAACATAGCGCTTGCGACCATCAGACCTCTTGGTATTTTCCCTTACTGTATTGATTGATATTGTATATTGTTGCGAACACTGGTTTTGGAACCCGCCCTAGTATTAAATAGTTCTTATTTCAAAGTTGCAATCGTTTTTACACATTGTAGCTTTTAGTTATCGTGACTGCACAGTCGCCAGTACATCAAGTTACCACAAACTGTCAAATGTCTCCAAATGATTTTAAACCATAAATTATTGAAAGGTAAGTTCAAAATCAAATGAGAAAATAAGATAGTTTGTAGTAACTTGATGCGCTGCCGACTGTATATTTCACACGTAACTAAATTCGATAACGGCATGTATAAAAGATTGGATCGTGTGATGTGAATGAATATGTGGGCCTCGCGGGACGGTCGTCGTATCCATGTTTTATACCTCTATCTCTGCTCAGATTATTTCAAAATGGTTCCCGCAGCGCCCCCCGTTATATTGTTTCTTATCCCAAGTTTACGGTACACCGGAGAAATATGCTTTATGATATTATTTCGTATTGTGGCTAATGCTATTGAATGATGGGTCTGTGTGGGAATATTGTGGTATGATTTTCAAGAAAGCAAATAGCCTGCTTTTACAATTCAAATAAGTATCAGAATTGAAAACTGATTCAACAGAAATAAAATTGAAGTAGGAATTGATCCTTCTGGCTTTGAAATACCTACACACACAGACAGAAACAAGGCAATAAAGTTGATTTTATTGTGCGCTTTTAAGTAGATCAAGCCTTTTCTTGTCTAATGTAACCTTTCCTTGGAGGTGCAGTGGGATCTAATGAAAAAAAAAAAAACTCCGGGAGTGCCAACAGAAGTAAAACTTTTTTTTTCAAGATTCTTGGTTATTTTTGTATAAGCCTTTTACTTGTACATTTGACTATACACTGGATTTTTTTGGGTTTGTAATATGTAGCAATACGACTAACTCTGCAACGAAAAAGACGTGGTTTAACGCGACGCGTGTGTCGCGAGTTCAATGGTTTTTCCACATCTCAAAAATGCTCAACGCGCCTAAAGAAGTTTTCACTTCAGAAACCAATCTAGTAACACCTAGTCCACACGATTTTATTAAATAAAAAGTACAATAAATACGTCTACAAGGTAACTAATAACATAATAAGTCACGGCGGCTAGGTGGCATTCATCACATCACCGCGTAACGCAATAAAGTCACCGTTAAGAGTCAAATTTATATTTTGGCGCGTCGCCAATCGTGTCAATTTACTTTATCGCTACTTAAATGCGATAAGGAACTAAGTGAATTTGATTTGATATTGATAAAAATGTCGACACGTGCATTTTTTTATGGCAAATGTTACTGAAATAGAAAATTTTAACAACATAAGTTTTAAAAATTTAAAAACTACTATACTATGTATGTTCTGATTATTTAGTTTGTGTGGTCCTGCAAGAGGACAGAGGCCCCTCTTTTAAGGGTTCCGTAGTACCGTATCCGAAAGTTAAACAACGGGACCTTATAACTAAGCCTCCGCTAACCGTCCGTCAATCTGACAGTTGAAATTTTAACAGAATGTGTATTTCTGCTGCCGCTCTAACAACAAATAATAAAAATAAATTAAAGATTAAAAGACTCCCCTACAACGATGGTACGGAACCCTTCATACGCGAGTCCGACTCGCACTTGGCAGGTTTTTTTTTCACCCAATTCGATTCTGCGCCAATAAGATCAAACCTGCCTATAGGCGAAGCTATGTATGTGAAAAACTCTAAGAATAACCGAAATACCAACACATTTTCCTTCATTTTCTATCTTTCTCACGATAAAGAACAGGATATTTCTTTATCGTGAGAAAGATCCATCTAAGACAGTAACACTAACCCGGAATATTGGTATAATTGTACAACGAAAGAAGCAAACGTGTCGAGTTACGGAGTAAACCAAATGAGAGCGCGCGTGTGTTATCAGAAGAAAATAGGCCAGTTTTGTAAAGATTTTGGCGAAAAAACAAAAGGATAAAACGTGTGTATAATCAAGGAACGTGCGATAAATCCTGGACTAGGCTGTGAGACTATGTCTCACGAAAAACATCTTGTTTCGTATTTACGAATCACTTAATGATTTAACTTGGGGAATCAACTGTTTTTGCAAAGAGTCGCGAAACTCTGGGAAAGGTTTTATTCTGTGGTCTCCTTTTTCTCAGGAAAGAAAAAGACTTCTTCTACACTTATAATGTACAGAAGTGAAAGGAAAGAAAGGTTTGTTTGTGATCCGATTTCGAAAATTCATAAAGCACATTGTTAGCCGCTAACATACACTTGCCATTTTTTTTTTAGAATGGGAAATCATCAGATGACTCCTCCCACTCTGGGCGGAGCGGAAGGGAGTGTCAGTCTTGTACTGACTAAAACCCATCCATGTTCCTTCCTTACCCTGTGTATTCCAGGGCCGCGGTATCTCTTTCCAACAGTCCCGCAGCCCTGGCAGGCAACATACACTTGCCTGTTGTTTGATTAAGTCAGTCAGTCAAGCTACAATTAAATCCAAAGCAATGTCACTCTGACACTCAGTGAACTAATTGCGTTAACTGAAATCGTAGCGCATTTACGAGTGCAATTGATTAAGTTAAATGCTAGTCTGGCGACCGGAATATCGAATAAAACCCATTCGGGCTACTTGCGAACTTTGTGGCCGTGAGACGTGGTACGAATGGAGGAAAGCCTCTGCCCAGCTGTGGGTTACAATGAGATGATATATATTGGTCAAAAAACTGATTTCAACAATCTGGTCTTCCGGACTGCGTCCGTCATCTTTTCGATAATTCAGTGGATTTGAAGCGGTAACTTTATTGTTTTAGTATGTCGGAGCAGGTCATTGGTATAGACTTACAACGAATCTCAGTACGCCTGTGGTGACGTCAGACGACCTACTTACCCCACCACGGCGTGCTTTTACAGAGCCTTGATGTTTTCGGCTCGACGCTTGGACGACAGTCACTGTCTGATCGCAGCCGAGTTTAGACCTCTTGGAACTATACCCGATTCATTGTGACCCGTGTTATTGTGTTAAGTTGTAATCACAAGTACTTCGTTAGTTTTGTTAGAAACAGTGTATCGCACCCGGTGTTTTCATAGCACGAAACCCATCGTCTGCCCACATAATGCTCGAGCCTAACGGAGTAAATCCTGACATTCCCGACAAGTACATAAGACTGCTGTTCCGAAAATGATCTAGGTTGGTATTTTGTCGCCGGCAGAAGGCAGTTTACGTTTGGTAGGCCTACGTTTGACGTCCTCCAAACAAACATATTACGTAAAAAGGAATTGTTTTTTTATGCATATCGTTTGTCGAGAGCCTTCTTTTAAACTAGAGTAGGTTATCAAAGTATCAAACATTGTTTTTAACGCGACCTTCCGATAAACTATTGATCTGGATTTCTGTGTTATTTTTATCGCTGTATTTTCCCAAGGGTCATAGGTATGCTCTTGGTAATTCCAAATGCTGATAACAGTACATATAAGAAAAGTAACTTGTGAGAGAAGAATAGGTTACTTATTTAACGGGAATAGCGACAGGCCGCTCGGGTCGATCTTTAGGTTAAGTCATGCTTGCCTAGGTTGGTCAGTGGATGAGTGACATACCGAGTTTCCTTCATGCCTAAGAAAGCACGTTAAGCCGTTGACCCGGCTGTCATTTGTAGATCTTTGACGGTCGTTACAGGAAGTCAGTCGCCCAAAAAGTATTATGACCCAGTACTAACTGGGTCGTGGAGGTCAGATAGGCAGTCGCATCATTTAGAATGATGATGATGAGCGACAGAATACCTGTTCGATACTTTTATTTATTTATTTAAACGTCATGTACATCAGTGGTACATAGGCGGACTTAATGCCACAAAGCATTCTCTACCAGTCAACCTTTGGGTCAAATAGGACAGCATTGTGGTAGAGTACAAAAACAACAAATAAGGAAATTACCTTTTTACAAATTGTAGTGATACACATAAACGGGTACATACTAATACATATATATAAATATATAATAAACTAATATATATTTGAATACATACAAATAGTCTGAAATTCGAGATACCTTATAATAATTACTATGTCTCTAGTGATGACTAGATAGTAAGGAATTTAGTCAGACTTTAAATAGAACTTCCGAACTGCCCTTTTGAAAGCCATTTTGCTTTCAGCTTTTTTAATGCCAAGGGGTAGCGCATTCCAGAGCTTAATTGTTGAGAAAGCGTAAGAAGAGGACATGAAACCAGTACGGTGAGAGGGAATTTGAAGGAGTAGGTTTTTAGAAGCTCGAAGGTCACGACTGTGAGAACTGCCCAACACTTTGAAATATTTTTTTAGGTACTTGGGAGCACAAGAATCGTTTATAATAGTGAAGAGCATGCAGAGAGATCTGAGGGACCTCCTGAGTCTGATAGGCAGCCATTTCAGCTGAGAACGGGATGGGATAGATCAGAGTAACAAACATCAGCATAGTCGATAATGGGAAGCACAAGTGACTGGATCAAATTTAATTTAGTGCTTGACAGGAGAAAATGTTTAAATCTATAGAGAGCAACTTTTCACTAATGGTTATTTCCAGGTTATCCATTATCCATATTACGAATACAATTCATCATCATCATTTCAGCCGAAAGACGTCCACTGCTGGACATAGGCCTCCCCAAAGGGGGATTTTGTCATAATCGCCACGGTTGGCAGACGAGCGAATACCATTACTGATACAATATTTTAAATAGCATAAGACATGCGAAAGCATGTTATTGAATTAAAACTTAAACATAAGTAGCGAAATGTGGGTGTACTATTAGGTACACCTCTGCCTAACCCTTCGGGGATTAAAGGCGTGATGATATATACGCATAAGACATCAAGAACATATCGATCTGAATCTCGAAATAAAGATGTGTACTTAACGGCCATGACAGCAGGTTAAAAAAAATCCAAAGTTAGTAATTTTTACACTTACAACATTAATATATTCAACTTTACCTATAATACCGTTCGCAATTTCAATAGCCATATTCACTTTAATACCAACAAATGAAAAAAAAAAAAACTCAAGTACAGGGTAAAAACGTCAGCGAAATTGTGATAGGGTCTCGTAAGCATTTTGTTCGTCGCAGATTAGATAGCGATTACCATACGATGACAGCCCACGTACGTTTTAATTAGCTAGGTTGGTACATGTTTTATTCATAAGTAATTTTATATTTATACCAGTTTGCCAATTAAAATGTATTACTGGGCACTTTCGTGACGGATACTGTTAAACATAACATAACATCACGCCTGTAATCCCCGAAGGGTAAGGCAGAGGTGTACCTACCTGTACTCCCACATTTCGCCAGTTATGTTTAAGTCCCATGTAATAGGGGCCTATTCCCATGGCACAAACCCAGACTCTGTGGCTGCTACTGAGAAATTCCTGATGGAAAAACCCAATAACACTTTTACCGACCTAGCAATCGAACCCAGGACCTCGTGCAGTCGTGCTTGCGACCACTAGACCAACGAGGCAGTGAATACTATTAAAGTTTCAGTAAATACCAAGGTAATTTAGCAATGAAATAATAGGATATTAACAAAGAATATCTTCGAGATATTCACAGAAATAAACATCGTCCTTAGAGACATAATATTTTTTCTTATAGAGACTGGAGAAGTCTTTAAAGGCATATCTCGGAATACGATTGCAGCCCGCTAACCGCAGCGGCAAAGCCGCCTAGTCGTAATTGTAAACTGCAAGGACGCGACTGGTTCTACAAGTATACGGTGTACAAGTCGCCTTAGAATTTTACCTCAATGGAATTTTCCTTATGAAAATCTTTTACACAGGTATAAAAAATAAAGCTCTTCAATAAAACATTTGAAAAGAATAGTCGGTGAAAGACTAAAAAAGGTTATCACAATACTTGAAACGGAAGGCGATTATTACCCACCTTGTTTTAAGTCCTACTGATCTTGGAAGGAAAATGGAAAACTGTACGATACGAGTCTACGAGCTGAGCTACTTCAACTTCAAATAAAAGAGCTTGCAACGATTTTAGCTATATATTTTATAAAATGTACCACACTTTTACAAAAAAAAAACTCAACTGATAAGAAGTGCAACACAAAGATCTTTTCTTTTCTTAAATTACTCTAAATTCAAAATACTTTGAGAATTCGAATGCAGCTGTAAACAGACTGACTAATAAAGGTTAGTTGTAAATTATAAAACCTTACAGTACTTAGTATATGTAGTGATGTGATAGACACACGTGTAGACTGCGTGCTTTCGTTCCCAGTAATTGAAGCTTTGAGAGTCCGAGCGATACCGACACGAGTTGGTGCGTCGATTAATAAATTTCCCAAAAAATACTGAAGTTTTTTCTTATAAAACTATTAAGAACGTATCAATATTTTTATTACTAAATTGTTTTTAATAACAAATAATATTATCCTGAATAGTTTCACCTCAGTCTAATTAAAAGTCATGTATGATACAGTACGTGGACCCTTTTCAATATACCCCTGCTTTCCCCTCCGGATTACGACCACAAACAAAATATATCCTTTTCATACCGTCCAAAAGGTATCCCCAAATCAAATATTTATGTTCAACTTCATTATTAATCCCAACTCATAAAATTAGAACTCTATACGAAGGAAAATGTCCGCTTCAGGAGCTCAGGACGTTAATTTCAATGAACGTAAAGATTTTTAAACATTAGAGGTGGTAATTTCTTTTTTTTTTATTAGAAAATATCCTTTTGAAGGCTTCAGGGGCTAAAGTGAAATTAATAAGGTAGTCGAGAAAGGTAGGCATGCCCCAAAAAGTTAATTAAGTATCTTCACAAACGATGTTTTTATAAAACTTTAGATTTTTATGTCCGAGTGTGAAGGCCTTTTGAAATGTTTATTTGATTTTGGTACTTTTACAAAAGACGGGGGATACTTACTTAATATTACTTTATTACAATTATGTCTTTATGAAAAAAATGTTTTTAAATTGAACATTTTCATTTATATTGCGTAGATCTTTTATGAAGGAAAATCATGAAAAGAAACACAGAAAAAATACGACTTACATAATTATTTTATGTGAATAATAAACTAGTAAGGGCGACAAATAATAAAATAAGATAATAAAGTATTCTTTTAATAACTGTTTTAGGGTTTCCCCGTATTTATAATGTTTTTAACCCATTTGCTACAAGATCAAGTAACATGATAACTTCACGCCTAGTTTATAATTTCAAAGGTAATTTAGTTTTATATTGGCTGTCGTATCGGCCGTCATAATTATCTTCAAATCAGGGGACAGTTTGGTCAAGTTCAGTTTTATAGGGAGTATACTCTGTATTGTAAATTTTTATTTGTAAATAACTTTATATTATTTTAAATAAATAAAACAACAGTCTGGATTTGTGTTGATGGCATTAGGCCCATCCCTTACGAAACGGGACAGAAATTAACTGGTGAAACGTTGGCTTACTATATGGTATATGTTGGTCTGCCCTTCGAGAAGCTGGCGTAATGTTTAAGTTATTTTACATTTTTTTTATAAACACTTAAAAAAAAGTACACTTAGATGATTTGGTCATGTGGAGAGGATGAGTGAAAGGCGACTAATAAACAAATATATAATTAATGTGGACAAGGCAAAAGGAGTATGTAAGGATGGTGAGGTATGGTTTCTGCCTACCCCCCACAGGAAAAGGTGTGAGTTTATGTATGTATGTGTACTAAAAGCAACATTGTCGATTTTTATAAAGTAATGAGAAAAATAACACTAAACCTAAGCAAAGACATACAGTGTTACTAGCACCTGAGGCTCCGCTAATACATAGAATACAGAAGAGGATAGTTATAATGTAATTAACAACAATATTGTGCCTACCTCTAATGAATACCCGCAACTATTGTCTGCGAGCAAGCGAAGTAATTTATCTTGGAAACCTAATTAATTTCAAGTATGCTAGTGCGTGTTATGAACCAAAATAAGGGTGCAATCTAACTGCGAACGATCGATGTAGATCGATGACGTTGGCTGTTCTTCTCTTCATGTTTTAGTTAGTGCCTTATCTGGTATCAGAGTTTTTAAGCCGCCCATAGGTACCTGACGTGATTTTACAGGCCGTCGAGAAATATCTATCTCAGGCATGCTGGTTTCCTCACGATGTTTTCCTTCACCGAGTGAAGCAAGTGATAATTATACAATACGCACATGAATCCGGTAAATCAGAGGTGCGTCTCTTGGGTTCGAACTCAAGATCACTGCTATTACCGCTTGCTGTTTACCTGTTGAAGAGGCTGATCTAGTGTGGTGCACCGTGCACGGTAGCCGGAATAAGGTTAGGCTACCATTCCTTTTGATTTGTTAAAACATGTCAAGCTTTTCCCCACATCGTCCGGGTATTATTCTCCCCGTCAATGATATTTTCAAGATAACGGAATTCTTTAAGAGACTAGAAAATACTATGCTTTAAAAATTAAAATGTCCGGAATTTATTCGAAAATTATCGTCTTGACGTTTCATATGTCGAAATGGTTACCCTCATTAAGGTCGATCTAAATCGTCAGTTTTCTTTAAATTTGATAGGATGGAGTGAAATTGACTAATAACTATGCCTATATTGATAGACAGTCAGTCATTCGACGATCGACCGTCGATATGGAATACCGAATATTATGTATCGAGGTGATCAAAAGCTACTGGCTGTCGTCGATCGGCCGCAATCTGCGCACACGGCTACGTTCTTATTACGAAAATAAAGTCGTCTCAGTGGATATAAAGTTAGAAATTCATAATTCATGTAGCGTCTTTTCTTGTCTTAAAAAGGGACTATCCCTCGGTGTCTGAAAGCCTAATGAAGGATCCCTGATCTGTAAATAAGCATTCGGTCTCTCGATATTTGATTGTGATTGGTTTTACCTAAATGGAAAACTGGTTACAGATTACAGATATAGCCACAGGATTAATCCATTAGGAATATAGGTTCTGGAAGTCTATGTGTAAATAAGAAAGTAGGTAGAAATCACTACAATCAAATGGCAGTATCAAAACTGCGTAGTCAGAATGAGACTTTTCTTTTAACATCACGAAGATATCAAGATAATCTGCATCTCATCAAAGATTGTCGTTGCCTGTCCTGTAGGTACCTAAATACTTAGTACCTAAAGCCATGTACAGACTTACGAAATGTAACATGCAATGTAACAGGCAATGAAACAAATTCGCCTTCGGGTTACATTTCATGTTGCATTGCATAAGTCTGGACGGCTCATTCGTCCTACATTAATCACGTTACGTTATACCAATATGTACCAGGCATAAGAGGATATTTAAGTTTTTAAACTGACATGGTCAAAAACATTATAATAATTCTGAAAACGGGATATGAAAGAGGGTAGACCGAATTTTCTGATCATAAAGACCCTCCCGACATAACTTTAGTTTTCCGTGATCATAGTGCTTGCAACAGCGCTGAAAAATCGGGAACTCGAATCCAATAGTAATCATGGTAAATATCCCGATTTCAGTGTTAATGATAATACCTAAGGGGATCTAGACTAAGTATCATTCTTGAGGCGCAAGCGGATGAAAAATTAAACTTATTACGCCCGTAAGAAGTTATACTTCTTTGGCGTATAAAACTAAAATGTTGACTAGCTAACTTCAGGGTGTATGTTGACTAGCTAACTTCAGGGTGTATGTTGACTAGCTAACTTCAGTGTGTCGGTTTTTCGTGATGGTGCGCGCGCATCGTAAAAATTTATTCTCATAATTTTTCCCTAACGCGCCGAAAGAAGCATAACTTAAAAAATGTTTTGAATTGACGCCACCGAACAGCTCAAGGTTGTACAAAAGTGTTTTGAAAGGAATTACCACTGGTCTGTCCCATAAGACCAATCAATGATTATTATCATTGCAAGAAAGACACACACAGACAAAACTTTCCCATATTTTCATTATTTGCAGCGTATATTAAAGGCACCAAGCAGAGGAACTAAACGAAACTGCAATATTTTTCCCTTCCTTCTCAGTCCTTGAACACCGTAAATTAATCAGAGTGCAGAGTGGAGTCGAAGAGAAGAGCTCTATTCACACCGAACTGAACTGAATAGTTTCCACGTTCACAATACTGAACAATGAACCCTTTGTACGTGCAGAATTATCGACGGAGATTTGCAAAATGGATTCAGATAAGGCGTTTGGATCGCTGTGTTCTAATCTTAGTCTTAGCCGCGTGGGAATACATGAGCTAAGAATCATAGGATATCTACAGTCGCGAGTACTTACCACTTTTGCTTAGTGTACTAAGCAAAATTCAAAAGTGTATTCTCGTGCAATTACGGTGCCTACTTTGAGAAAAGACCTATTTCGTAATAGTATGACTTCCAAAATACTATTTTCGAAAACGTAAAACGTTAGCCATTCACTAAGAGTAAATGAATTGTAAAAGTTTTTGTAAACAGACTCTTCACGAAGCCGTCAACCAAGCATTCTGTACAGAAAACTAAGTAACTTTACGCAAAAATTTGTGCTGGGAAACGACTTTTTTTCGGGGTGAAAAATCACGTTTTACGGTAGGACTCAATGTAACGCATTCAAGACATTGTGATGATGGATGGATTGAATAGGACGGGGGTCGGGAAGATGTCTTAAGCGAAAAAAATATATTAAAAAAACCGTATTAAAAAAAACTTGTGAAAAAGTTCGACCTTTGACCCCCAATATCTCCGTAACTAGAAGTTAGTTCCCAGGTATAGCCTAGAACCAAAAAAAAATATCGCAAAGACGGGGAGAACAAGTGCCTTTCGGCTTCGTTAAGAGTCTTTTTACACCCTCCCCCCTGTCTTTTTATAAGTGCTCGTGATTGTATAGGGATGGATCCAAATACACGTTGATTTGGTTAGAAGGCTTCCAGCGAGAGTAAGATCTGATAAGAAACGATAATATGATCTGACAAGGAAGAAACCAAATCAGTACCGAGTCATTGTGTATTATGTGCACGGAACATACATTATATCGTGTTATCGAATTTTTACATGGGAACAAAATGTATGTAGAAAGATTATGCTGGTGTAGCTTAGTATAATTATTTATTTTCAACAAGAGTTTACGTCGTTTCATTGAGAAGATAACCTGATTTGTTAATTTTAATATAGGTTTTTTTATGTATAAAGCTAGATATAAGTATAACAAACTGACTGTCACTTGCGTGGTGGGTCTATATTTTACGTAACATAAGCTAGATGTGTTAACGGTTTATGTGACTTCATTTTAAAATTTATATTTGGAAACATTATTGTTTAACCCTCTAACGGTCTGTGTTTTCGTAATACACTTTTATAAAAGTGATTTTCTGTAAATACTTTCATTAGAAACCTTTATAAAGTTGTACTCTGAATACACTGACAATTGAAGGGTTAATTAATATAATATTTTTAATGTTTTTAAGTTCCTAATGATCAACGTGATGTTAGATAATAGATAACACTGACACTGCAATAATATTAGTTTTAAGTTATCTTGCTGCGCCCTAACAGGGTCATGTACTCACTAGTTTCAAGCCTATAGCGTGTAAAATTGGTTGTGTACATTGTGCATTAAATAAATAAATGATATAATAAGTAATGATACCTTACAAGTTAACATTCTTATTACAACACAATCATCATGATAATAAAACAATGTTCAAAACAAAAACTTGTTGAATTTACGGGAACGACTTAAAATTGGCCAAGTCATATTAAAAGAGAAGTTAATTATATAAATTACTTGTTTCAAGTTCCTTGGAACAAACCAAGCCGTTGTTCCAACACTCATTGAGAACGCCAAAATGAAAGCTCTTGAAATATTTTCATCAAAACTGGAGTGTTTCTATCCACAAAGAGTTAAACCATAACACCGTAAAGCCCTTTGAAAATAGTCCATTGTTCGTAGAGCTCCCCTTCCCTTCTGCTTCCCTGCTACTTGAAACTCAATGGGGTATCAGGAATGGGTGTCGGGGTTCTTTATCGGTTGGTTGTTAATAGTTCAGTGGCTGCTATCGCAGTGATTGAGCAAGCCAAGGCCACGACAGTTCGTGCTCCGAATGTAATACAAAACGCGTGTAAGTAAACAGTGGCATTAAAACAAATCGAGATTATATTAGTCATTGTTTACAGATGATTGTGACTTATGTGCGTTGTTATGTATTGAGTTGCGTGTGTTATTTATATGTAACTAGCTGATCCTCGCGGCTTCGCCTGCGTGGATGTCAGTTATTGCGACCAAAAGTAATCATTCTCGTTGAAAGCTCCCAGACGGCTTATTTTTTTCCGATACCTCCAACAAATGTATTTTAGCCAATGTATACAAAAATTTGACAAATGATATACTTAAACCTTCCTCGAGAACCACCCTATCCATTGGTGAAAACAGCATGAAAATCGGTGCAGTAGTTTTTTAGTTTATCGCGAACAGACAGACAGACGCGGCGGACAACTTTGTTTTATTATAGGTAGTGATTCAAATTACTGTGCTCCCACTTCGCGACTATTGGCTAGACACTACGTAGAGTGCCTTGTTACCGAAGGAAAGCCGGCAGGAATTGGCTTCTTAAGTGCCTTCGGGCCTGTTGGCTTCTCAAGTATTGGTCTTACAGGACGAAGATTTTTTTTCCATCCCCCTCTAAGTTAAATAACCCAAGGTCTTAGAACGTTTGCCTATATCTACACAGTTTGATTAATTGTGAATACAGGAAAAAGAGATGAACTTGAATTCTGAAAATATATCTAATTGCATCTGCTGGCAAAACTCATTTAATTTGCCCCTATCGACCTGATCACAACCTGCTTACGAAAGAGATTTGTTCAATCTTTCAGAAACTCTGAAATTTTATGTTATCCTTGAGTTGATCTACACATGGGTGATGCATAGCATTTAAGCATGCAATATCGTACAACGCGGCGTTTTGTCCGCAGCGTTTAACTGTGCGACCCGGAAGACAAATTGCCGACGAAGCTCAAAAGTCCAGCATGGCCAGTATTCTAAAGTGATTGCTCTAGCTATCTCTAGGGTTTGATATATGAACTCCGAGTCAAATTTCAGTGCAGCAGAAAGGAACTTATATTGAGATGATTATACGACTGTAGGGGTATGAAAACTTTGACTTCTCAAGAGAGCTTGGGTTCGATTCTCAGGTTGGGTGAACTGTTATTGTTCTTTGGCAGTAGAAATTTCTCAGCAGCCTGCAGTTTGGATTTGTACCTCGTTGATGGCAATAAGCTCGCCGAATCGGCAGATTTTTCGACAACTAAAGTAAGAGTACTACAGGTACACATCTGCCTAACCGTTCGAAGATTACAGGCGTGATGTTATGTTGATTATCGTATTTGAAATGAGCTTGAACTTTTCAGAGCAATAAAATGTTTATAACTTTCATTTGACGATAAAATTGTTAACAAAATGTTCCCAAAACACTTATCAATTCCACAGATTAATTTAGAAATATTCTAAACAGTTATATCTTGGTTAAATGATCGCTTTATCTATCTGGGAAGCGACCCACGTTTACGTTAACGTCGGTTTTACTCACAAACAAGTTTACGTTACGGTTTTTGGTGTGAACAAATGTATCGTTATTCATTAAGCGATCGTACTAATGCTCCGTTTGCGGTTTGAGCTTACAGTTCAGAATGAATATTTTCAATTTCGTACTAGGTTTAAATAATTCAAATACTTTGGTTTTCCGTAAGACGAGGACAGAAAATAGCAGTGGCCCAATGATATCGGTCCCGACTTACGAGCAGTAAGTCGTGGATTCGAACCCAGGCAGGCGCATTATTTTGTGTAATTAATTTCATGAACACTGCTCTCAAAACGGCGGAGGAAAACACTGGGCACTGGGCCCGCGTGGTGGATTATATCCCATTCCCTCTAATAGAGTGTCCCAGCATTTTATTTTTTTGTTCTAGACCTGGGAACCTTCTAGTTACGGGTCAAAGTTCCAACTTTTACACCAGCTTTTTTTTAATTACATGTTTTTAATGTAAAATTTTTACTTTAAGCACCTCCAGGACCCCCTTACTATTCAATCCATCCATCAGCACAATGTTTTGAATGCATTACATTGAGTCCTACCGTAAAAAGTGATTTTTCACCCCAAAAAAAAAAGTCGTTTCCCAGCAATATTTTTTGCGTAAAGTTACTTAGTTTGATGTACAGACGCCAGCACATCAAGCTACTACAATCTGTCAGATTTCTTTCATAGATTTTCGACTTTATTGCTATAATATAAGGTTCAAGATTGATTGGGAAAATCTGTCAGTTTCGGGTAGCTTGACCTGCTGGCGTCTGTACATAATTCTTGGTTAAGAGTCTGTTTACACCCCGTATATCCAAAATAGCCATATTCGTTACTAATGATTGATCAAATTCATTTCCTAAATAGGTACGATCTATATTCGTAACGTTAATGTTCATATTCGTATGAAACGATCGATCTCGTTCACTTGCAGGAATATGGACGTTATAGAATAAGGTCTCGTTAACTCACATGAAACGCTTACTGTACAAAGTTTGAGTAAAATCAAAATATTATGTCGTATAGATTTTGAGTAGTAGTTTAGTCTGTGCTTACGTGATTGCAATATATCCAAGTTGTTCGCACTTAAATTCAGCCTTTCCTTAGGGTGTGTCTACACTAATAACATAACATGTTATAAAACATGGTTATTTTAACATGATTCAATAGAGAGATTAGCAAAGTTGTATTATTTAGACGTGTTATACATATAAGGTCCCATTAAAATAGGTGGACAAACTTTTAGAAATCATTCAGACCACCAAAATAAGGTAAAAACGAAAATAAGAAAAACGCATTAGAAAAAAAAAACATATTTCTTATAAGAAAAAAAATCAACTAACGAAAATACACAAAAATGCTGGCAATTTATTATTTTAGGTCAAAATAAAATCACTTTAATCAGTGTTTTTTTTGCTTGGATATCTTTTAGACCTACTGAACGCTGTGTTAAAAGTCCATCTATTTTAATGGGACTTTATATAGCAAACGTTTTGTAAGATATTACTTAATCTGGACACACCTTAGAGAATATAACATAACATCACCCGTGTAGTTCCCGAAGGGTTAGGCCGAGGTATACCTAATAGTACTGAAACATTGCACCAGTTGTGTTTAGTCCCATGTAATAGGGGGCGAGCCTATTGCAATCTAAGAAATTCCTGATGGAAAAATATCACTTTGCCCGACCCAGGAATCGAACTCAGGGCCTCAAGCTCAGCAGGAACCGTTGCGATAACTACGCCACCGAGTTCCTTAGAAAACTATCAGCATATTATTTACTTATTAAACTCAGTAATACTACCCATGATTGCACATTAGTGTATTTAAGATTTTTTTTTTTTTTGGACGGGAAATCATCAAATGACTTCTCCCGTTCTAGGCAGAGCGGAAGGGAGTGTCAGACTTGTACTGACTAAAACCCATCCATGTTCCTTCCTTGCCCTTTGTGTTCCAGGGCCGCGGTATCTCTTTCGAACAGTCCCGTAGCCCCAACAGTCCCGCAAGCCATATTTAAGTTTCCTTATGTAAACGTAGTCTGGAGAAGCATCAATAAAGTTTTGTTCGCGTATTACTGCACGATTGCTGAGTTTGTTTGAAGAGGAAAGTCGGCAGTAAGGGAAGAATACGAAAAGGAAGTTTTGAAGAACGGAAATTGAATTTTAAGAAACATGAGGAAAATAACGTATGTAGTTTCCGTAGTAGTTATTTAAATATCTATTTTGATCGAATAGGTGATTTTTTGTAGAATAAGTGTCATGCATAAATAAACAAAAGCTTCATCACTAGGGTACAGTCGACCGCGCATCATGTTAATACAAACTATCACATTAGATATAATGTATGGTAGATAGCTGCTATCACCTTTTAACAAATTTAATCCTTTAAAATTGTTTTAATATTTGTATTAAAGAATAAGAAAAATGGTGTTTAATAAATGTATATTATTACAGTCAAACTAGAAAAGAGAATAACGAACCGTTACCTAGCAACCACCAACCTAGCTCATACTTAAAACTAGAAGGGAACACTTTATAAAATAACGCTGGAAGTGCTTTCCTAACATTCCCTCTTCTTTTTCAAACCGAAGTCTTCGCAAAGTTTTACCAGTCTTGGTTTGAATAATGGCTTTGTAAAGATATCAGCCAATTGATCTTGCGTAGGCACTTGCTTAATTTGTATATCTCCTTCAGACACACATTGCCTTACATAGAAATGTCTTAGATTGATGTGCTTTGTCTTCCGATGATATTCATGAGCCGGATTATGAGCTAGTTTTATTGCTGACTCATTATCAATGCGCAGTACTGGTGTTTC
Organism: Lycophotia porphyrea; assembly: GCA_950005105.1. Classification (NCBI taxonomy): domain Eukaryota; kingdom Metazoa; phylum Arthropoda; class Insecta; order Lepidoptera; family Noctuidae; genus Lycophotia; species Lycophotia porphyrea. The sequence continues at coordinate 5,157,948 of OX465392.1, forward strand.
TAATTTATCACTTAAATTTTCAAACAACCTCTTTAGCCAAATCATTTCACGGCATGCCTCACTGGCAGCTACTATTTCTGCTTCTGTGGACGATAGCGCAACTGAGGTTTGCTTCACACTTCTCCAGGAGATTGCTGATCCAGCGAACATGCATATCAACCCGCTAGTAGAACAACCACTCAAGTCGTCGCCTCCGTGATCCGCATCGCTGTAACACATGAGTCGTTTCTCATTTTTTGTGAACTCTAAACCAGTCTCGATTGTTCCTTTGAGGTAACGAAAGATTCTTTTCACTTGTAACACATTCGTATTAGTAGGGTTATCTAAGGTTCTGGATACGACTCCGACTGCATAGGCAATATCAGGCCTTGTACCCACCATGAGATAAGCCAACGCTCCCACAGCTTGTCTATAGGGAAATTTGGTGTCACAGATCTCTTCCGCCAAACTTTTTACTGGAATATCTTTAACTATTGGTGTTCCAGCGGCTTTACAGTCACTCATTCCATACTTCTCCAAAACCTTTTTAGTATAGGCGGCTTGATGAACTCTTATAGTCCCATCATTGTGTCGCTCCAACTCTAGTCCAAGAAAGTACAATGGCGGCTTGACCGTTATCTTGAAACGTACTTTGAGTTCATTTTCAATGAAATTCTCAGCTTCTACGTCATCAGACGAAGCCAATAATCCATCATCAACGTACAAAGCTAGCAAAATCTTTGTTTTTCCACGTTGTCTGACGTATAAGCATGGATCTGCTTCGCTCTGTGTAAATCCAGATTCAATAAAAAAATCATGAATACATTCGTTCCAACATTTAGGCGCTTGTTTAAGTCCATAAAGACTTCTTATCAGCTTGCATACCTTGCCAGACCCATCATTGTATCCCTCAGGTTGTCGCATATATATTTCTTCCTTCACTTTGCCATATAGGAAAGCAGTTGAGACGTCAAATTGTTTCAGCGATAATCCTTCATTTGCGGCTATACTTAATAATACTCGAATCGTGCTTAGTTTTGCAACAGGGCTAAATGTCTCATGATAGTCTATTCCCTTTTTCTGAGAATAGCCAACTGCAACTAGTCTCGCTTTAAACTTGTCAATTGAGTCATCAGGGTTTTTCTTTACCTTGAATACCCATTTGCAGTTAAGCGCTTTTTTGTTATTTGGTAACTGTGTCAGTTTCCAAGTCTCATTTTCTTTCAGAGAATTTATCTCATTGTTCATAGCCTCAACCCACTTGTCTTTTGCATTACTTTGCATTGCTTCTCGATATGAAGATGGTTCTGGAACAGCAATGACTTGATTGATGAATTGTTCAAAATTAAATCTTTCTGGAGGTTTAATTTGAGTTCGATCACGAAGTACACGACTGTTACCTTGAACAGTTTGAGTGTTTTCTTCTTGTCGATCTTCTTCATAACTATCACCTGTTTCATTATCCAAATTCACTGAATGTAAGTGATCATCACTTTGATCAAGTACTTCTAAGTTTGGTTGATCATCTATCGAAGACGTGGGTAGTTCATAGGTATTCTTTTTGATTTCAGGTTCCTCACTAACAGGTATGTCTCGGTCTAACAGAGGTACTTCTTCAAAAGTTACATCTCTGGAACGCAACAATTTAAAGTTCCTTGTATCATAAACTCGATACCCATCGTCACCGTCATATCCTATAAGAATTCCTTTCTGTGCTTTCTTATCTAGCTTAGATCTCTTTTGTTTTGGAACATGCACATAGCAATCGCTTCCAATGATTTTCAAATGATTAATCTTGGGCTTCTTGCCGTACCAGAGCTCATGCGGTGACCTTTCTTCTATAGGAGTAGGTCCCGTTCTGTTTAATATGTAAACAGAGGCTTTGGCTATCTCTGCCCATAAACCTTCTGGTATCTTTTTATGAGCATGCATCAGTGCTCTTGTCTTCATCTGGATTTAGAGATCGAATAAGGGAATGGACCACAAACGTCTGTACTGATTATCTCTCCAGGTTTGTTTGCTCTTGGTCTCACTCCAAACTTCTGCCTATGGCTCTTGCCGAAGACGCAGCCTTCACAGATATCAGCAGAACTTGGGTCCAGCTTCACTCCAAGCTCTCTTCGTATCAGTTTTGCTACATGTCTCTTGTTCTGATGTCCAAGGCGTTCATGGTAGAGTTGAAGATTCTGTGACGTCGTTAGTTGGTTTATCTCAAGCTCGGGCATCAGTACTTTTACTTTAAGTTTGTACAGACCACCATACTTGTCGCGATTCCCAACTAAAATGACTTTGTCATCGTTCTTTACATAACATGACTGAGCAGTTGACTGAAAGATACTATTCTTTAGCGTATCTTGCGCGGCTAGCACAGAAAATATATTGCGTTCAATGCTTGGAACGTACCATACGTTTGTTAAGACCAGTAATTCTTTGTGGCCGTTTATGTCAGCTTCAAGTTGAATAGAGCCTTTTCCTATGGCTTCAATCACCTCTCCATTGGCTGTCATAACTTTATGAGGCTCGTCAAAAACTTCGAAGATACGAAATACATCTCGTCTATTAGTGACATGGCTTGTCGCGCCATTGTCCACATACCACAAGTCTTTAACTGTTTTCTTATTATCGCAGGCTAGAGCTAGGCCTGTCAGCATCCCAATATTTGAAGATTGCTTTGGAGGTTTTGGAGGTCTACCGTCCGCAATCCACTTCTTGCAAGATGTGACTTTGTGAAAGCCTTCTCCACAGTAATTGCATTTCTTCCATTTCTTTTTGCTAATCCCTTGTTTTTGATAACACTTCTCTCCTCTTAACATAAGAAGTCCATTGCTACTTCTGCTTTCTTCTAAATTCTTCTGATCTAAAGACCTCTCAAAAGTACATACTTGTGTCGTCAGGTTTTCTATATTTTTGTCACTCTTATTCATCAACAGCCAGCTCGACTTAAAGTTGAAATATTGCTCAGGAAGTGTATCCAATATTTTACATACCAATAAAATTTCTGGTAGATTATTTCCTTCAATCTCATTTTTCAAGTCATACCAAACAGTCTTAAGAGTAGAAATATGAGTGGCCATATCATGCTCCTCGCTTTTCTGGTAGCGGAAGAACCTCATGCAGAGATCGTAACTCCTGTCTTCCTTTGCCCCATCATAAAGCCTATGAAGCTCTTTCCACATCTCACATGACGTTTCACATCGCATTACCTTTTGTAAAGTTTCTTCAGTCATATTCGTAGTAAGAATTAGAAGTGCTTGACTGTCACATTTTTGAAACATATCCATTTGATTCTTAAACTTTTGTAAATCTTCAGTTTTTGCCGTTTGTCCTGGATCTTTCGGCTTAATTAACTTGCCTTCAATTGCTTATAGCGTACCTGGAGTACTCTTCAGTAGTAATTTCACCTTGTATCTCCATGTTTGCCAGTTAGTGATACCGTCGAGTCAACCGATCTCGATTTTTATGCCGGACGATTGCATATTTGAGAAATCGTTAGTTTTTCCACTATTGCAACTAAACAATGTTAATTATTAACGCTCTGCTACCATATTAAAGAATAAGAAAAATGGTGTTTAATAAATGTATATTATTACAGTCAAACTAGAAAAGAGAATAACGAACCGTTACCTAGCAACCACCAACCTAGCTCATACTTAAAACTAGAAGGGAACACTTTATAAAATAACGCTGGAAGTGCTTTCCTAACAATTTGTACGCCGTTAACATAGCGAAAAAACATAGCGATCTCATAACTTTATATTTACACCTTTTACACCTATGTTTAGCAAATAAAAACAATTTATACATTTTATGGTTTAAAATGGGGAGCGGGCGGTGCGCCTCAAATGGGCGTGGGCAGGACACTTGGCTAGACGCGGAGATGGCCGATGGAGCAAGGCTTTGACCGAATGGTGGCCAAGGTTAGGCCATAGAAACCAGGGCCGTCCTAAAGCTCGTTGGGTTGACGACATCGTCAAAGTCGCGGGTAACACCTGGATGAGGGACGCACGGAACCGGGAAGTGTGGCAGGAAAAAGGGGAGGCCTATACCCAGCAGTGGGTGATTCCGGGCTGATATGATGATGATGATGATGATGATGGTTTAAAATCATTTGGAGAAATTTGACAGTTGGTGTTAACTCAATATGTTGGCGACTGTACATTACTGATGTGAGAGCAGCGATACCATTGGTCCACCCATTCCACCGCACCTACGTTTCATATAACAATCACATGTGTTCGTAAAACGTAAGGGAGCAGTAACTCTTTTGAACTGCCCACTTACGGCCACATACCCAAAAAAAGAGCCATCTAAAACGGTCACATCAAAAAGTCATAAAAAAGACCATTTTGAGAGCGCATCCGTCCCTCTTCAAGTACTCGTAACTCCGGTAACAATCAGGGTCACTTGGAGTCGGTCTCAAGTGCACATTACGACTCGTATAGGCCGTTGAGTGTCGTTCTATGGATCTCTAGCGAGGCTAGTCCTGGTCAAGTGTGTACTTAGGTACCTACTAGCTATTTATGAGTGCACGAAAACGTATTAGGTGATAGATTACGCTTAAGGTGGTTGCGTCAGGGTAGCCCGCGAAATTCAAATTTTCTTACGTTTTTTGCAGGTCATTGTCAGGTTGTACGTTGATGAAAAATGAGTCGCGCCAGTAACACATATGCAGTTATAGAATCACAATCATGAAAATCATCAATACAACCCTGTAAGTCCATTTAACCCTATTGAATGACTTTTTCATGAAATATTCATTGAATAGGGTTACATGAACTTCGGACGCAACCACCTTAAGACTTGGCAGGTATATGAGTGTGAGGTGTGTTACACTATAACGTCAATCCGTCGCGTTTTTCTTGCGACAAACCGGATGCGTACTTTATGCTGAATATAAATGAACTATAATTTAATACACTTTGGTACGTCCATTACATGGTTCGCCTATAAAATCTATATCAGATCTATCAAGAAATAAAATTGAAGTGTATGTTTGTAATTCAAAATAACAGCTTTTTACTGAATGCATATGAAAGTATATACGGTACTTACAATATATTTTTTTTTATATTTCTTGTCCGTCCATGTGTTCGGGCTATTCTCCGAAACGGTTCTCCGGGCCGATTTTGACTAACCTTTTACTGGCAAATAGCTGACGTTATAAGGTGTAACTTAGGCTACTCTGTGCTATGTTATTTTAGAAAAAGGATTAGGGTTATGAGCAAAAAAATAAAACCAATGAAATTGTAAACAAAATCCGATTCAGATAGGGAAGTAATATTTTAAATTTCACGTGGACGCAGCTCGCGGGCAATAGCTACTATGAAACATAAAATTATTATTATTTATTCAGCATCAAGTTACACGACTCATTATTTGGCACTAAATTTCAACACAAAACATACAATACATACAATTAAAATTATACTTATTCTAAAAAACATTATTAAATTAAAGATATTCAAAACTTCATTAATTTATACATTATTGGTCATAAAAATAAATAATAAAAACAAACACAAACAAACAAGCACTTAATATAGTTTTCTAACCGGCATTGAGACAGCAACATGCCTGCCACAGCAATGCCGAACACCCACACATGGTACTTAAAAGATAAAGCAAAAGATAAGTCATACATCTAAACTCCGGGATGATACGTACTATAACAAATTTACCAATCCCAAAAATCATGCCCAGGACTGGCTATTGGTGACCGATTGATCAGTCTTACAAATTAAAGAAAGAGTTCATCAGTGAACTTTTATACGCCTAATACGGACAGCAGTAAATATTAAATCTGTCTGCCATTAACTAAAATGTTTAATTAACGTTGCCATAACGAAGAGAAATAACGGTAATGATGATGGCGTGCCTCCTCAATATTAACAGGTGGTTCCTTAGGTGAGGGGTCTACCGCTGTGAAGATAATGAATACATGGGTTACGTGAATGGAAAGATAATGGGAGAATTTATTATTATTCATAACGTTAACGTAAATTGTATTTTTGCTGACGATATTTCCTTATTTGAAGACATAGAAGGGTCGTGGTTGTGTCCTTTGTCGTGAAGAATTGCGACTAAACAAGTCGCAATTCTCCTTCTTGTGGTGCCTTTCGAATTAGGTAAGCTATTAAGTAAGATCAGCGGTGGCCCAGTGGTAGCGACCCTGACTTACGAACAGTAAGTCGTGGGTTCGAACCCAGGCAGGCGCATTACTTTGTGTAATTTTTTTCATCACCACTGCTCTCAAAAACGGCGAAGGTATGTACGAATACTTTTTCTAGACCTTTGCTAGGCGGAATACCTTAACAGTACTCAAACGTATAAAGGCATTGTCTATGAGTTGCAATCAAAACAGTTACTACATTTGGGACTTTCACTTTCATACTCTGCGGTTTGAAAAAAAATCACCAAGAGTTTATCATTAAAATTTCTTGCTACCTATCTATCATAGATTAGTGATACGATGCTTTTTATAAAATGTGAAATTACTTCTATATATTTCTTTCAAGACCAACAGCGGATCAAAAATAAAAACAAAAGATTGTGACACGCTACAGGTATATTTATGTGGTGTACCAAACACACGTAAAATCTACGTAAAATGTACCTCGGTATACCAAACCTATTTCGATCCCAGGACGTCTCAGGACGTACCAGGATTCTGTTTACATAGTTCTGCTCTCGCTTCCTTGCAAGCTGCCGTCTATAAATACATGTATGCCATATTCTTGAGGTACGCTCGGCCAGCGAACGTAAATAAACATTGGTAATTACTACTGCCTTTGTCTACAACGAGCTATTTATAAATGTTGGATTAAACGGAACTGGGGGTAATTTAGAGAACTAAAAGAAAGGAGTATTTACGGTCTCGGTTTTCTACGGTTCGTTCTAGTCCAGTTGATTTAGAGACTGTTTTAGTTGACTGTAGAATAGATGTTAGAATGATGTGTTGCAGGCGATGTTAAAATTTTCTTGGTCTCATTGATGTTTAACACAGTGAGAGCTTACAGTTTAACTTGAGGCACCCGAATGATCAGGGCTGCGAGACCGTTCGAAAAAGATACCGCGACCGTGGAACCCAAAGGGCAAGGAAGGAACATGGATGGGTTTTAGTCAGTACACGTCTGACACTCCCTTCCGCTCTGCCCACCGGGAAAAGTCATTTAATGATTTCCCATCCGAAAAAAAAATAAAAATAATAAGGCACCCGAATGATCTCATAATACATTTATTCATAATTTAATTACAATTATTATAGAAATAAATTAATAACTTTAATATTTTTATGTATAGGTAGAGTTTTAGATCAAACTGTCTTTCACATTATGAAAACCAACAATCTGATTACTGTACAAGATAAATAAAAGAACCTCGCCTCCGCGCAAACTGCATCACGTCTTTTGGTACCGCGCGAACGAAGGTTGCAACGAGTGGCCGGTATTTATTTACAATTCACCACCGGTGGCATTTCACGGACACTGAGTCGCGAGTGGCCGCCACCGGTAGTAGCGTGTCGCGGCCACTGAGTCGCGAGTGGTCGCCACGCGCTACATGCGTGCGGCGCGGCGGCGGCGTTTAAAACGTTTATAAAAAAAGTTATAAAAATCATGTGAGCAGCTTGTCGCCAGCCACCAGTGGCGGCCACCGGTGGCCCGTTTGCGCGGAGCCTTAGGGTCTTAGGTATAGCTCCCTAAGCGAAGATTTCTATAACTTCATGTTTTTCCAGAGAATACGTGTTTTCTATTGAGTGAAACATTTTTCATGGGCTTATTTTGCGGAAAGGGTTTAGTCATAAAAATCACATTATGAACCGAGACCAGAATAAAGGTTCGACAATAAAAGAAAAGCAGTTATATCAGGTACAGTTATCAAATATTGGTGCCGATTCCCTTGTTTACAAACTAAACCAAATTTAAGTTCAGTGCATCTTTTTCTTTCTATTTCATTAAGAAAAGGAAGGAAGATAAATTTTAGTTCTGTCCTGTAAAATTAACCAGCGCCTGACACAAGTTTAGACGTGATTAAAAAGTTGACTACTAAAATAGCATCAAATTACGTCAGGTGCTGACTATTTTGACAGGACTAAACTAATATTTATCTTCTGTCCTTTTCTTAATGAAATAGAAAGAAAAAGATGTACTTAACTTAAATTTAGTTTACTTTGTGAACAAGGGAATCGGCACCATTATCTACTGTTTAATTTTTATGGGCTCGTTGATCGCGGTCCTGGCTTCTTTTCCTATGTCAAGCAAAATGGTTTTGGTTTTTTCCATAAAGAAATCTCAGTAGCAGGTCGCAGTGTGGATTTGGACCCGTTTGTTAGTAAAAGGCTCGCTCCCATGAGATTTAAAACATAACTAGCAAAATGTGGGCGTACTATGATACACCTCTGCCTAATCCTTTGGGGAGAACAAGCGTGATGTTACGTTTAACTTTTCTCTTTTAAGTAAGAAATAGTGACGTACAATTCGTACACAAAACATTTGCGACATTTATACGACGTCATCTCTTAAAATGCTACTTCGGATAATCTGTCGTAACTCACGGGATATAAACTCGGTTTTCTTGCTTTTTCCATAAGGCGCTCCTTACTCCTGTTTGATGTTATCCGCTTATAAACCGGGAAGCAAGGATTATAACTTCTTTTTTTTTTACGAAATTTTTATTTGAGTTTTCGAAGATTTCATTTTTAGTCCTAAATAACGACTCTTGGTTTTCATTATCAATTCATCATCGTCTCTGAAATACTAATGAGATTATAAGACATACGTAGATACCCACGTAGAAGATATGATAATAGACATATTACGAAATACTTCCGTATGGTTTGTATTTACTGGTCTGTGTCCATTTGGAATGTTGTAGCACATTCATCAGAACATATTTCCCTAGTCACCACTTACAGCTAGAAATCCACAAAACGATGACTTGTGGGTCGTAAGTTCTAAGGTAGGTACACCAAATCGTATTCTACCTACATAAGGTCTAATTCACGGCCTGGAGCGATGCGACTTGCGTCACTCCACAAGTCGCGTTAGGCGCTGTTCCCACTTAAGCAACGTACCACTGATCTGGCAAATCTGGCACGTAATTTGCCACTGGCATCGACATTGAAAGTAATTGTATGTCGACCTGACGTGCCAACTACTCTACAACATAATACAATAAACGTGACTGTCACGTTGCTTAGATGGGAAATTCAGCGCCTTACGTTGTCTCGTGACCAGGTGGCCACGAGACAACGTAAAACGTAAACAATTACATTCGTTTCCTTTCTCCGCAGTCGCAGCTACTGTCGCAAGACGCGTGTCGCTAGAGCGTGTAAGTCGTGACTGTGCGAAGCAGAGAGGCAGAGAGCAGATGCTCAGAAGCTATTAGTGTGTACTTTTTTTTTTGTTCTCGATGTGGAATTCCTCTATGGATGTCCTCCGCCCTGGGGAGAGCGGAGGGATCTGTCAGACTCGTACTGACTAAAACCACACCGGTGTTCCCTCGCACACTTGCGTCGGGGGGCAACGGGATCTAATGCGACTTCCGCTGCCCCGGTCTAGTGCCGGCCCGCTTGACCTGCGGGCCTCGTCTCAGGGGGGAGTGAGATGTGATACTCCCCCCGTTACGTCTGTGAGAGGCGCGCGTGGAACACGACGCGCCGCCGTCTCGGGTCCAGTGTGATAGGGGGCGATGGATGTCCCCAGATCCGTCGCCCCTGGACCTGTGTGTACTAGCTCAACCATTTCCACTAAACCTATGCGGAAACGAAAAGTATATAAACGAAATTCTATTCTATTTCTATATTCTATTCTCCGCCTGTTGCAGAAAAATTGAAAGGAAATCGTTTGTCTTGGTATGGACATGTAATGAGGAGGGATAAAACGCATGTGACTAAAAGAGTGATGGAGATCAATGTTGATGGATGGAGAGGGAGAGGAAGGCCAAAGAAAAGATGGATGGATTGTGTGAAGACTGATATGAAAGAGAAAGGAGTAAATGATGCCGTGACGTCTGACAGTCCCCTGTCAGACGTCACGGCATCATTTACTCCTTAATGGAAGATGGAAACGCGTTGCACCGACCCCAAATAGAATGGAATAAGGACAGGAAGATGATGATTTTCCGCTTCTGTGGACTCCGGGCCTTTAGTTTTTCGAGGTAAAAAGTAAAGTCATAAGATAAAAAGTAAATTCGCTTACGAAACTCTAGTGGCTCAACTTATCTAGGAAACTAGGTTTAAGCCACGGTAGTACTACATGTTGGTGACTAAACTAAATAAGGATTTTCATATGCAAAACAAACTCGTTGGTTTTTCAGGCCACTGTGCACTGTCGAGCACGATAACCTGGGAACCGCTCAGCGCTGTAAACATTTCAATATTTACAACTCTCCGCTGCTGTGCTTTTTTTTTAAACAAGTTTGATGAAGCGCACTCGTGAACCGGGTTAGATCTCGATATTGTATCGACATGTATGTAAAATCGAGGGAAAGTATTGATGGGCATTACCGTCTTCATTATTCATTAAATATAAGTTTCATGATATTTTTCACAAGTTTTATTTATTTCATTGATTATTTTTGAGCGATCCCTCACCTTACGACTTCTAAAGTATATAATATTCTTCTTGATATTTTATTCCAATTTGGGTTCGGGATTGCACACCAGAATCTCCAATTAAATTTTGCAAATATCCAGTTTCAGCACAATTCCATTTCTTTTTCACAGTATTATTGTGGTCATAGGAAAACACAATGTAATCAGTTGAGTGGTTTTGTAAAATAGGCCCGTACACAGAGGCCCGCGAAGCAAACTGATACCATAGACGTTAAGGTCAGTGTTACAAGGTTAGGTCAACAGTGAGTACGTAGCGTTAGATAATGTGGCAACACTTTAATCTTAAAACAATTTTAAAATAAATAAATGACGTGTTTGGGTACTATTACGATGTTCTCAAGTGAGCACAAAAAAAAAACTGTATTTATTTATAGGTAGGAACTCACAAACAAACAAAACATTTATTATTTCTAATGACGTCTATGGCCGTATTCAAGTATCCGCGGGTTAAGATGATCAATCTTCTCACAGACGAGGTCAGACGTCTATAATATAATAATTATTATACGAAATAATTATGTGTAGATGCTATTATATGAAAGCCAAAATGATCAAGTGGAGTTTGGTCATGTATTTGTATGGCATTTAGTAGGCCCGCATTCTTGATGCCTGTTTGAAAACCGGGCTGTATTATCGGAATGGTTATACTTTACACGATACCCACATAATCTTAGTACGGTAACGGTAGCAATACTAATAAAAAATAATGGCAAGGACCGCTCCAAATTGAATTGAAAGCGTTTGATAGCCAGTTTTACCTGCAGACTATAATATACAAAAATAATAATAGGCGCAAGATTAATTTTATTAAATACATAAAATAAATTGAATTGCATATTTTCCTTTGTACTGTTCCTGAATATAGGATTTTTTTTCCTACATAACATTTTCACTGGAAAATAACATACGAAAATACGTCTACCAGTGGGTTCGAATTTACAATAAAACTTAGGTGATATATGGAGTTGGAGGCCTATGTGAAACATATGAACAGCGCGGCGGGAAGTTTGCCTCGTAAATCGTGTGATAAGTCGGTAGTTCGGTACTAGAGGGTCACTGCGCTGCGATTGGAGGAATTACCGCTAGACTTCTGACCCACTAGACTGATTTATATTGCGATTATTCACTGACCTCTTCAATGAAAACCCCGTTGAAGTCGTGTATTCTAAAGGATATGGGAATAATTATGAAGAGTCTGAAGATTCTATCATATTTTTGAAGTTAAACTTCTTTTGGCGCGTTAGGGAAAAATTATGAGAGTAAATTTTTACGATGCGCGCGCGCGCGCCGTCACGAAAAACCGACACCCTGAAGTTAGCTAGTCAACATACAACCTGAAGTTAGCTAGTTTTACTTTACTTCTCCCAATGTTTGTTTACTTTTGTAGTGTCAGATATTGACAAGCCTGGGTTATTATTTTTAATCTACTGCTGGAGCTAGGAGGTTAGGTTGTATAGGTAATTGATATTAGACCTTGTTATAAATTACTTTACTTTCGTTCTAGAAAAGTATAACTTCTAACGCGTGTACATAAGTACACACTCACTTTATTTTTTGTTCATACATCAAAACTTAATCAATATCACACCAATATCTCCCATATTGGTGCCGATTCCCTTGTTTACAAACTAAACCAAATTTAAGTTCAGTGCATCTTTTTCTTTCTATTTCATTAAGAAAAGGACAGAAGATAAATTTTAGTTTAGTCCTGTCAAATTAACCAGTGCCTGACACAAGTTTAGACGTGATTAAAAAGTTGACTACTAAAATTACATCAAATTACGTCAGGTGCCGACTAATTTGACAGGACTAAACTAATATTTATCTTCTGTCCTTTTCATAATGAAATACAAAGAAAAAGATAAACATCAATCAATCAATCAAAATCAAAATCAAAGCATTTATTTCAAGTAGGCCAGTTACAGGCACTTTTGAATTGTCGACAAGATAAAAATGTAATGAAGCTACAGTCCCAGTCACAAGGCATAAAAACTGTGAAAGTACTGTAGTTGCCCATTCCCTAGCGTAGATCTCTATGGAGAAGAACGGGCAAGAAACTCCATGGACACTCTTTTAAATCAGTATATTTTTACAAAAACCTTGGTTACATCATTCATGTTGAGATGGTACATTATGTGAGAACGATGTAGCATGATGTGCAGTGTGCACGTTAAAAGTCTCCATAGTAAAAACAAAAAAAAAATAAACAATTCAAAAATAAAATAATTAATTCAAATAAGCCATGGCAACCAAGAGATGACCAGTCACAACTGACAGCGCCCGTTCACGAACATGACGCATGTATCAGCACCATTCAACTCAACCATTTTGAAGGGAACTAAATGATCCGACACACGCGCCACCATCAGCGAGACCTTTGAGTGAGCATGACATACTCCTAACCGCCAGGGCACGTTCAAGTCAAGAAAAGAGTAGGTTACCAGTGAACGATAGCTATCTAGTACAAAGTACTCACACAATATGGGCTATGCGGCTATATAATACTAAAGAGATTGAATTTATACAATGCAAAGATAGTTGTACAATCTTCAGCAGCTCCAACAATACAGTTTAATGCTATCCATTTATGCGCCCCTGTCCTTGTGGAGCAGGACCGGCATTGAGCCAAGCATTTTTATCAGTGATATAATCGTCCAACTTGTAATATGCTTGCTTACATAGTGTGCGTTTAATGCATGTTTTAAATTTCGTCTCATTCAGTTCAAGAATACTTTGTGGAATTTTATTGTAGCATCTCAAACAGTACCCCATGAAAGATGAGTCTACTTTAGCGAGTCTGAAGCCTGGCTGAACTAATTGGTCCCTATTTCTAGTACTGTAATTATGTCTGTCACCTCTTTTATTAAAAAGATGTAGATTTTTTCTTACGTACATTATGTTTTCATAGATGTATTGACAATGTACCGTCATGATGTTAATTTCCTTAAACAGTTCCCTTAGAGAATCGCGCCTACGAAGATTATATATGGCTCTGATGGCTCTTTTTTGTAGAATAAATATAGACTCAATGTCTGCAGCCCGTCCCCATAACAAAATGCCATAAGACATTATGCTATGAAAGTAACTAAAATAGACCAGTCTAGCGGTATCGACATCAGTAAATTGACGGATTTTTCTAATAGCGTATGCTGCTGAACTTAGCCGCCCTGCAAGAGTACTTAAATGAGAACCCCATTGAAGCCTTGAATCAAGCGTAATCCCTAGGAAAACCGTTTTATCTACGAATTCAAATTTCTCTTTATTCAAAACTATATCACAATCGCTATGTTTAACATTCGGTAAAGCAAATCTTATGCATTTTGTCTTTTTTTCATTTAATACTAAATTGTTTGCTGTGAACCAATTATGGACTTGAATTAGGGCATTATTCACGTCATCTAGATTTTGGGCCCTTCTATTTATCTTAAAAATTAGAGAAGTATCATCAGCAAATAGCACCATATTTTGAGGCTGGTTTTTCAATAAATAAGGCAGATCATTAATATATACTAGAAAGAGGAAAGGACCCAATATTGAGCCTTGCGGAACCCCCATCTTTACTTTTAAACCCTGTGAATTAACACCATTTATTTGAACATGTTGCTGTCTATCACTCAAATAAGATTTTACCAAACTAACTGCAAGTTTACCTAGTCCATAATGCTCAAGTTTCAAAAGTAATGTGTCGTGATTTACGCAATCGAATGCTTTGGAGAGGTCACAAAATATTCCAATAGCGTCTTGGGACTCTTCCCACGCAGTAAATATGTTCTTTAATAAAGTTACACCGGCGTCGGTTGTACAACGTCCCTTGGTGAAACCATACTGTTGATCGTGTAAGATTCTGTTGGTGTTAAAATGATTGAGCATTTGATTAAGCATTACTTTTTCAAACACCTTACTAAAAACTGGCAACACGGATACAGGTCTATAATTATTAGTATCTTTACTATCCCCGGATTTGAAAAGCGGTATGACTTTACTGTATTTCATTAAATCAGGGAAAACTCCTTGGTCTATACACAAATTAAAAATTAAAGCTAAGTATGGTGCTATAGTCTCAACTATGGATGTACAAACTTTGATAGACATTCCCCATAAATCTTCGGTCAGTTTGACTTTTATTTGCCGAAAAGCTTTAATAACTATCATAGGGTTTATGTGTTTAAATTTAAATTCAGCCGAGAAGCCAGACACATTCGCCTTCAATAAACCAATTGAGACTTCAGGAGAAGAATTAAGAGCCTCCGTAGTTTTTAATGGTATATCGGTAAAGAAATTTACAAATTCTTGAGCTACTTCTTGATTAGAGCTTTTAGGACCACAAGCTGTATCTAATGTGTAGCTAGTGTTACGTATTTTCTTCCTGTTAGTCTCGTTATTTATGACTTTCCAAATTGTTTTTATTTTATTTTCTGCTGTTTTGATCTTGTTGCTAATGTGTAGGGCTTTGGCAACCTTGCATGTATTTCTAAATATTTTTGAATACTTAGCAACATACTTGTTAAAAGTTTCAGTGTTTATAAAAGGCTTAAGGCCATAAAGCTCAAATAGTCTTTCCCTACTTTTTCTGATACCTCTAGTTGCCCAATCACTAAAAATAAATTTAGGGCAAATACTTTTTGTCTTCTTTTCAAAAGTTTTGTTGAATTCAGTGTGAACTATTGAAAAGAAATGACGATACAATTGATTTATATTAATATCGTCCATATGATGGCTCATAACACTTAACTTGTTCTGTAGGGAAATATTATACATATTTAATTTGCTAGTAGTTATAGGTCTAAATTTAATTTCAACTTTTTGCAATGGTGTGTTACACCTGAAAGATACAGTTTGTCCGCTATGGTCGGACGGCAAACTATTTACTATGGCTTTATCTAAGTAATCACAATCGCAGAAAACATTATCTATACAAGTAGCGGAAGATGGCGTGACTCTAGTAGGTTCTATAAAAATGTTGGTCAAGTCAAATGACTTAAAAAGATTTAATAACCGACTGCTATTTGAATTTTCTTCTAAAATATTGATATTGAAATCACCACAAATAATTGTAGATTTATTACTGGCTACAAGTTTTGCCAGAACATCTTCCATTATTAATTCAAATAAAGAAAAGTTTTGATAGTTTGGGGGTCTGTACACACACACAATTACATGCTTATCTAGCTCAACACAGGACAGTTCGACGCAGTGTTCAACCGAGAGACCTACTATGTCATTACGTTGTTTATATTTAACAAAATTTTTCAATAATATTAAGGAACCTCCGCGCAGCATAGATTTACGGTTATAGCAGCTACCCACCGTATAGTTCTCATAATTAATAAGCATTTGGTCATCCTTTAGCCAATGTTCAGTAAAACAAATAATGTCAAACATTTTATTTTCTAAAAACAATTCAATTTCTAATAATTTGGAAGAAATGCCTTGGATATTTTGGTGGAATAATTTTAATGTGGTCTGCTGAGGTCCCTTCCTACGAACTAATTGAGTGCAAGAAGATACCTTGCTGTTGGTAGGTTTAACAATATTGTTAATGGTACCTTCTGTTGTCTCACTTCCTAGTTTAAATTACTATTAATATCTGGAGTGAGTCCTGCGCTATCGCCCGACAACAAGATCCTATCACTACTTAAATCTAAACTAATATGTGTATAATTACAATTAGTATAATTACTAATTAACGTAGACCTATTTACAAAAAACTGTGACATACTATTTATGTCTGAGTTTATATTAAAAGCTAATAGCCGAGCTATTTGACGTCTAAGACTAAAAGGCAGGTACGTAAACTCAACTTAAATTTAGTTTAGTTTGTGAACAAGGGAATCGGCACCATTGTCTGGTTAATCTAATTTACCTATAAACTATGCCATGTTTAGTCAGTCAGGGCCTTGCAATTTGAAAACGGCTCACATAATGAATGGTGAAAATATTTCAAAAGCTCTTAGCAAACATAAGAATTTCAAATATATCTCTGTAATATCGAGAGGAAAGCTTTAATAGAAATATATTTCGCTGCGCGTCGCAAAATTTTCCGAATGTAGAATATTTGCAAGGACCGATTTTTCAAGACCAGCACGCTCCATTTAAAATATTGCATTGTATTAAAGTACCCCATAGACCCAGCTATTGGAAAAGATTTCTATTGAAACCCGAGAATTGATATGAGGAGGAAATATTTATGACAGGTATAACGTTCCAATATGGGGATATTGATGTTGTTCACGCAGTCTAAATATTTTTTTATCGTCAATAAGGCCGAATTTTGATTGATTGCCGTTCGTTTAAGCTGTGTCTCGGTTTGCGTGTTTGCTGACAACCCGTAAAGGCATTGTGGAATTCTAAATTGGAGGCTAAGTTTGCAGTCCAGGAGTCACGAGTTTTCAAGGACTATTTTGACTTAGGTATTTCAAATTATTGAAGTGAAACTTCTTTATCGACGTATGGGAGAATTTTTTTTGACGTATCGTCACGTTTTTCGGTTACGCGCCATGTTGCTTTTTTTATCAAAGTTTAGTATAGTGACGTAAAGAATATAATGTATCATTATTGATGAAATACAACAATAGCAATGATATTAGAATAAGAACAATGATAAAATAAATTACTCATTAATTGTATGCATGTCTATAATAATAAAATAGCTTTAATTTAATACGGAAAAAAATGTTTTTCTTAAGACTTAAGCCTTAAATACCCCATTTTCGTGAAGTTGCAAATAGTAGAAAAATGATATGTCGTAAAGAAGTTTCACTTCTTACCTGTGTACACACGCATATTTTTTTATCCTTTTATTCAGGATCTCATCTCCTATTCTGAATGACCGAACTAGGTATATAGACCTTCGTTTTGTTTTGTAAGCCATTTTCCTATAGCGTCTACCCGAGACAAACTAGTTAATTATTCCATTGATCGGTCGTATTAGCATTGCTATCACGTAATACCGATAGTCATCGGAATCGGTTCGATGTGACGGTTTCTTTAGATTTGATTACCATTTAAGATACGTAATTAGGTCGTAACATAGTCCTTGGTCCTTAAGGGACGTCATAAAAATAATCATTCAGGTTTTATCTTATGTGTGTATCTTGACTGATATATTAAAGAAAGAAAGAATGTTTTTGATGGGACTTGCTCTTGTATTATATTACCAAGTACAACAACTTTAAATTACTCAAAATGGGCCTACATAATGATCGATACTGTCTTAAGGTACGTAGCGTACGGGTAGCCCGCGAAATTTAAATTTTCTTATGTTTTTTGCAATTTTGCAGGTCAGATTCAGGTTTTATATTG
Source organism: Lycophotia porphyrea (assembly GCA_950005105.1). NCBI lineage: Eukaryota > Metazoa > Arthropoda > Insecta > Lepidoptera > Noctuidae > Lycophotia > Lycophotia porphyrea. Next base: position 5,175,841 of record OX465392.1, read on the forward strand.
ATGAAAAAGGTAACACATAATGTGGTTCTAGAATTACAATCATGTAACCCTATTCAATGAATATTTCATGAAAAAGTCATTCAATGGGGTTAAATGAACTTAGAGGGTTGTATTGATGATTTTTATGATTCTAATTCTATAACTACACACGTGTTACTAGCACGAATCATTTTTCATCAACATACAACTTGACACTGACCTGCTAATTGCAAAAAACGTAAGAATTTCGCGAGCTACCCGTACGCTTCCACCTTAAAAGAAATAATGCCGAAATATCAACGCTTGGCAGATGCACTAAACTAACTAGAAGTTATTCCTCACCATAACTCCTTGTAGGTACGGCATGAATCGAAAAATCTGGAGCTCAAATTGAAACAATTTTTGTCCTTTTTTTCGCTAACATCTTCGTTGCGTTGATGATCGATGAATTTATCAATGCCCGTACTGTGGTGATCGGTCAATCATACCTTTTTTTTTACGGATGGGAAATCATCAAATGACTTTTTTTTTTTGAAAGCGGAAGGGAGTGTCAGACTTGTACTGACTAAAACCCATCCATGTTCCTTCCTTGCCCTTTGTGTTCCAGGGCCGCGGTATCTCTTTCGAACAGTCCCGCAGTCCTGGCAGGTTTTGCGTGGACAATTTCAACAAAAAAATCATGCCTGTAATCCTCAAAGGGTAATAGTGTCTAAACTCATATTTCGCCAGTTATGTTTGAAGTCCCATGTAATTAGTGGGCAAGGCATCAACCGGCCACATACCTGGATTCTATGGCTTACTACTTACTGATGGAAAAACCCAAAACCACTGCCGGACCGGTCAATCGAACCCAGGACTTCATACTCAACAGTCGTACTTGTGACTACAGAAAAACAGGCACGACAATTTACCGTGTCATTATGTATCAAGTACCGATGTAATAAAGACGTACCTATACATTTACAATCTATTCATGATTGTAAACTCAATACAATATTGCTACATCAGCTTCAAGTTGTAGTATTGTCCCATAAAAGTTCCGCTCTACTTCGTTTAAAGGGACTTAATAAATTATATTAGACACATTACATTGTGTTTGAGTCGATATATAATAAAGCGATCTATCGCCGTAGTTGTCATAAGAACCGAGATTATGGTACGTAATGAAGATGGAACAACGTATCGTAAGACACAATACGCCACTCTTTTCCGAAGAGTTAAGCAGAAGAAAGAGCAGAAGATGAAAAACGTGGGTAAAACTATGGAATAATTTACACATACTTATGTTTAAAATGAATAATTTATCGTCCAATGGTGGCCAAGGTTAGGCCATAGAAACCAGAGCCTTCCTATAAAGCTCGCTAGGTTGACGACAGTCGCAGGAAACACCTGGATAAGGGACGAACAGAACCGGGAAGTGTGGCAGAAAAAAGGGGAGGCCTATACCCAGCAGTGGGTGATCCTGATGATGAAGGCGATTGCTAGTAATCGTTCAATAAAGTACAGCCTGGGAAATTATTTGTTTACTAGCGGACGTCACACGGTTTTACCCGCGTAGTTCCAGTTCCCGTGGGAGTACGGGGATAAAATATAGCCTATGTTACTTGCTGATAATGTAGCTATCCATTGCTGAAAGAATTTTTCAAATCGGTCCAGTAGTTTTTAAGTTTATTCGTTACATACAAAATACAAATCTTTCCTCTTTATAATATTATTATTATATAAGTATAGGTTTAGATATAGATTTAATTGACATATGTGCGTCAATTTTCCATTACAGCCGTCAAAGAATAACTGTTTTGGGTGGATTTTATGAATAATTTTAATTGGTAATCATTTGTGACACATTTTCTTGGAAAATAAAAAAGAAGTAGTTTTTAAAGCGAAAGACAATCAAAGTAAATTATTAATGAAATATTCTTAGAAGCTGTCGTTTTCGTCAAAAAGCATTTACATACATAATCTTCTTAAAAATGTAAATGGAGACACTCAATGAATGAATGTAATGCTTATGTAAGCAAAAGTAAGCATTACAGAATCAGCTTTTCCCCAATTCACATGTTGTGTATTCCATGAAGACGCCTTAATTAACTTTGCTTCATTTAGATTTTCTTCTTCCCGTTGAGGAAGAATCTTTTCCACGATATGTATCATTCAGTTAGTTGTATCCCTCAGAGACTTGGTGAATAACATTCGTTGCTCCCGGTTTCCTCTTCGTTACACTTTTAGGTTTAATACTGATGTTATTACTATCTAGTAGTATCTCTAAAGGTCTAAATGTCAAAAGTAATAATGTAATAACAATTTTATTTCAATTTATGTTTTAGTATCCCACGTTTTGAGGAGAGAATAACGTGATAGGTAATAAAGAATACGACCTCTAAAATAACTCTTTGTTATCCCCGTTTCAGTGCCCTCCAGCCGAACCCACAGGTCCACAAGCCTCTGAAAACACACGTTCTACGAATCATGTACCATTCCTTTTGTTTCTAATTATATCGCACAGCTGTTTCTACGTATTATTTTAGTCAATGAGAAAATAATAAGTTTGGTTTTCGACGTTCCATAATAATACGAAAATAATTCGTTTATTATGTTTGGTGTATCGCTAAACAATGTGTGTTTGTAAAACAATGTGAAAGTATTTTACGAAGGTTCTGCAAAAGGGTAAATATTCATTAGCGTCAGCGTTTTTTCGCTCTATGTTGTATTTTTTTTACTGTGGATATCAAAAGGGTAACTTTTGCTTATCAAACGTAACACAGGGTCGTTGTAAACGCAAGCGATAAAACGAATTGTGGCCACGAGGAAAATGGAATAAAAACAGTCGAAAAAATGCATTTTACTTAAGAATATTACATGTTAAAGCGAGTTAGTCAGTTGACATGGCTGTAAATGCTTCCATCACCTCCATCCACGGCCTGAAAAAACCCACTGCTAAGTATAGGCCTATTTTTCTTTTGTGCCAATTTCCAGGCTCCTGTACCAGTTTCATCCAGTTTAAAAGCTTAAGCCAAAATAAAAGGTATAAAATAAATCTTCGTCTTTTTAATGCTTTCTCTTATGAATGTTCCTTGTTCAGTGTACGTAATAAAGAATTATATTCTACTAACTGATGCCCGCGGCTTCGCCCGTGTCGATGTCGGTTATCGCGACCAAAAGTAAGAGATAGACATATGCCATCGCGGACTTTTTTGTAGACCTACATAAGATACACAATTCCAACATTTTGTTATATCTTAAAGTGTTTAAGCGGCGTTTTCGTTGAAAGCTCCCAGGCGGCTTATTTTTTTCCGACACCTCCAACAAATATCATTATATTTTAGCCAATGTATACAAAAACTTGACAAATTGTTTACTAAAACCTTCCTCGAGAATCATTCTATCCATTGGTGAAAACAGCATGAAAATCAGTGCAGTTTTTGAGTTTATCGCGAACAGTCAGACAGACGCGGTGGAGGACTTTGTTTATAATTTAGGTAGTGATAGTGATAGTGATTTTATCTCACAGCTCTTCGAAATCGGTGTCTAATTGAAATCTAAAGTTTAAATTAACTGAAACGCTCAAAGTAACATACAACTTCCCTTCTAAGAATGGGCTACTGTTTGCCACTGGGGTATACTAACAAAATTACAAACTTTGCTGCATTAACCCCTTTTCCTTAGAATGTTTGGTGTCGTTCGGGGTAACGATGCCTTGCAAGAGGGAGACCTTGTGTCTTTGCTCTAGTCATTGAAAACTTGGCAAGTGTGAGCCGCTTAACTTCTACAGCAGTATCATAACAACAATTTGGAGATGGTGTTTTAACGGTTAATTGTTATTCTTCAGCGATGGTTAAGAGGGACGGTTGATAAAGGATGAAGTGTTGTTGTTGGGTTCTGTTCTGGTGTTGTGGCGTGTTGTTTTGATGTGTGTTGTGTTGCCCTTATTTTACCTCAAAGGATGACATATACTCGTAGCAGAGAATGTACTTATTATTCAATTGAACCTAATGTAACGGGGGCAAATCAAGCTATACATTTCCAGTATATTAGGCCTCGCTTTGTATAGATTTCCCGTAAATTCCGTAAAAAACCAGTTTATGCGGAACGCTCGTTCCGCATAAGTTTGCTTCAAGTTGTGGGACTTACGACTTAGCGATACTATAGTAACTTTAGCATAAGGTTGCACTAACAAGCATAAATTGAAAACCACGCAGTTTCAAATTCAAACTTTTTAATTTAGACCAATGGATCCTTAAAGTGTTAGTATGAAATTATCCTATATTAGTAAATAATAATAACTTAAAAATTTACTAATTGGCTACACGCACATGCCTTTAGAATATTTTTAAACAGATTTTAGAGTAAAACTATTGAAAATAGTCGATTTTGTAACATTAGTGCAAAATGAAGGTACGCATCAGGAAAACGGCAAATTATAGTTAAGGCGTTGTGTCTTAATCTATTCAAGTTTTTTTTGGTTATACCCAACTTCCTAACTTTAAGAAACTCCTTCTATTTGAAACTATTCCTCTGATCTATAATCAGTTTAGATTAGGGTAGTCTTTATTTTTCGAGGTAACTTTATTTTTTATTTACCTTACTTTGCATTACTCAATAAGTTAAGGGAGTTATACATTTCCAACGGATTTAACTAAATCAACACCAGCACAGTTAAACACACTGCAGTCTACAAGCCCGTATTAATTTAATTGCTTATCAATTCCCACTAATTAGGGTAGCATGTTTTCTACTAGCAGCAGCCACGCAATCACCTTGAACGTTAGATAAACAAATATTAGAACAGTTTCATTATCACTATTGAGTCAGAGCTCGGCACTTGGGTAGAAAGCAGGGATGCCAACAATTAGTTTCTTTTTTTTTAATTTGATGTTTTTAAATCGCTTATACTTCTACTCTTCCAAATATCTCCATTTTCGCGGTTTTGTGTTATTATAATACTACTACACCAGCTTACTGTTATATTTAAATTAAATCTATTTCAAAATTGGCGTACCTTTATTTATTGAACATTATATGTAGATATGATAAATAGGGAAATTTATACTACTAAATGAGTAGATTATATTTGTTACCACTTTCTGGAAAACGGCTCTAACGATTTTGATGAAAGTTGTTTTATACGATGGCGAAGACTCGATCTAGTTAGGTCTCATATCTGGAAAAAATTGTATTCTCTATTTTCATCTGAGCAGAGCTCGGTCGCCCAGTTATTATATTAATTTATTTATATGGCACTTCACCGACTTACTCTTTAAAACATACATAAATCACAAACAATTTTAGATATAGTGAATTCGCCACTTATAGAAGTGCACAGCACTCACAGAATAATAAAAGGGCAAGTGAGATACCATTACAGAAATTTTGAAAAATACAAAATACATCGAAAATACATTCAATCCATTACGATTTTTTGTACAATAAAAAGACAGTAAATTATAAAAATTTACAGTCTTTTAAAAAAAAATATATATAATAAAATTGAAGTGGGCTGTGTACATTAGGCCGGTGGGAAATACAGAACTATTTAACAAAAAAAGAAATGTATATGATCATCATTATTATAATTTGAAACATTTTTGGAAACTGTTTTCATTGCTCTTATAATAAAAAACGCGACTTTTTATGTAGTAATATTTTCTGTTGTGTTTGGCCATTTTGAACTTAAGTATGAATTGTTTGAAGAAACCCGTTTAATTCTAAGCATGATTTAAATTCAATCGATTAACCTCGCAGCCAACCCTAGTAGTAAGTGAGGGACCAATTAAGTAGGACCCTACGTATTCAACTCGGTAAGGGTTTGAGCTATACACGTGTACAATTTGACTTTGATGTGTGAATGGATGTGGAGTGTGGAATATGTATTGTATGAAGATAGTTTGTAAACGTTAACCGCGCCAACGTATTTGAGGTGCGGGATGGCAAGTGAAAGGTTCAGAGTTCGATTCTCATCCGTTGGACTATTTCCGGGTAGGTACACACGGCGATACATCCAGCTTTCCATTTCCAATATAACATGGCCCCGCTTTGTTATATTTCCCGTACAATAAGAGATCTGCATAAACTGGTTTTGTATAGCTTACTTGGTCGCCGTGCGTACCGTCAAGCATTTTAAGGTTAGTCGAGAAGTTAACCAAATTATTATACAAGTTGTAAACAAACTCTTCACGAAGCCGTCAACCAAGCATTATGTACATCAAACTAAGTAACTACGCAAAAATTAGTGCTGGGAAACGACTTTTTTTCGGGGTGAAAAATCACGTTTTACGGTAGGACTCAATGTAACGCACTCAAAACATTGTGCTGATGGATGGATTGAATAGTAAGGGGGTCCTGGAGATGTTTAAAGTAATAAACTTGTGAAAAACTTGGAACTTTGGCCCCCAATATCTCCGTAACTAGAAGGTTCCCAGGTATGGTTTAAAACAAAAAATGATCGCAATGACGGGGAGAACAAGTACCTTTCGGCTTAGTTAAGAGTCTGTTTACACTCTTTATTGCAAATAGATCCTATTAATGTTTGTGGGAGGTCGTTTCGTAGTATTCACAAACAGCCAATCCGGTATTAAGGTTTTGCGGCGAGCTATAACAACCATTTGAATCGATTTTGTCTGTATAATAATAGAACACGCGCTTCATACTCATAACAATACCATTACTGTGCTAGTGGCTTGCCAATAGCTTTTATAGCTGGCCAGCTTCTATGGTATAGCCCAGTGTAGGAGTCGCAGCCTTCTATCTACAAATAAGGTACGCACTACGTTATTTTGTTTTTACCATCATAATCGTTTATAAACGATTTTATTTATTTTATTACTGTGCTAGTGGCTTGCCAATAGATTTTATAGCTGGCCAGCTTCTATGCTATAGCTCAGTGTAGGAGTCGCAGCTGTCTATCTACAAATAAGGTACGTACTACGTTCTTTTGTTTTTACCATCATCATTGGCCGACTTATTCCTCCCATTTTCAAGTATAGGCCTACAGTCGCGAAGGTTCCATACAAATCGATTCCTACCGGCTTCCCTTTGAAAAATGGCACAGTCAGTATTCTATTGACAAATAATATAATCACATGAAATACATGTAGTCCGGCTTACCTCTTACAAAAATTGACCCTTCGCTACAGTATCCCTTTGTTTATTTATTTAATACTTCAAGCACACCATAATATACACAGGTGAACTTAATGCTAATGGTTATTACCAGTCAACCTTTGGGTGATTCGCAGAAAAAACTATGGTAGGTGTTGTTTCCTTCTTGTCTTGTTGCACCAATAACCAATTTGGACTTACTATGTACAATGCACGGTCGTGTCTAGCGTGGCTTTACTTGTTAGCGGTTAGGAAAATATTCGATCGAATATCGTACAAAGTATGTGTGTGTCACATCTCCGACGAGATTTTAATTGCCGTAATCACCACTCATGATTGGTGATCGCAGTATGGTATTTTTAATTTATTCGTCAAGATATTATGAAAGAAGCAGGAAAAGGTAATTCATCACCTTCACAAGTACCTTTAGTTACTATTAATGCATCATCAGAGAAGTAGCAAAATATGATAGAACTCTCCGTTTCAAAAAATTGGAATTTTGTAAAACATTTCCATATTCATGCATCACATCCTATCGCCGGAACTCCATAGACTGCACGGAGCTATGCGACAGATAGCCAGCTGCAGCTGCGACTTTTTGTCGCTTGTTTTTTGTCGGCGGCGATACAGTTGAGGTAGTTTGTCGAGTATCGACATAAACTGCTCTAGTATAGTCAGCTATGGTCCACCATTTATCCGCTAACAGTGTTACACCTCGATGGCTCTCACGAATTTCGTGTAGCTCAGTTTTCCGTGGCAGGTAGCTATCTAACGAGCCTACAAATCCGTCATTTTGAATTGGTCTCTGTATAAGGCGTTATATGTTTATGAGGGCCTGTTTTAGACTAACAAGATTTAGCGATAGTTGCGAGACCAGTAAGTTGTTACTGTTTTCATTGTTTTTATATTTTAAAGAGCATTGTCCTATATTTCACAGCGTTTGAACACACCTTGTAGTTTGAAATGGGCATAGAAAAGGGTATTTTTAAAATAAATCTTATAATATTTTGATATCGAGATAGAATTCTCCGAAAATAATTTGGGCTCGTAAAGCTTAAAGTCCGAGAGTTTCCGTGCTCAGAGATTAAACTAGAAGCCGAACTTAGTCAGCTAAGTCTTGGGCTCTAACATCCGATACTTCTCCGCCTCATCGACGAAGCCGCTAGTGTGTAAACTCTGCTTTTTAACTTTTTTTTCTTTTCCTTTTTAATTAATATTCTTTTTTTGTAATCTGCAATCAGTCTTCAGTGCTTATTTTGAGCAAATGTGTTATAGGCAATTGGAATTTGTTTTCCAGAAAGAGTTAACAAGCAAGAAACAAAACGAAAAAGGCAAGAACTACTACTACAATAATTTTCACAGATGATGTATTTCTGTTGCCACTATAACAACAAATACTAAAAACAGAATAAAATAAATATTTATTTGTTTTTTGTATAAAAAAAACGTGATCGATATTAGTAACGGCCGTAGGTATAGACGCTTGAAATATTCACAGAATATTTAGGTTGTATATTCACTTTAAAAATAAATAATTAAATTAAAATAAATATTAAAATAAATATTTCATACAATTCACGTGTTTTTTGCCGTGTTTGTCTAATGTTGTATAGATAATGATACGGAACCCTTCGTGCGCGAGTCCGACGCGCACTTGGTCAGTTTTTTTTTTAAATCCCCGTCATTGATTTAGTAGAGAACGGAACTATTGGACGACATAGTACAACGAATGCAGGATTGTCAAAACAAATTTGGTGCTGAACAAACTGACTGACGTAGTCGTAGTACATTGTTTGACGTTTTCTATAGTATTAACATGAAAAGGGAATTAAAGCTATAATTCAAGTTTTTGCTGATTACCCTCGATTCGATTTCGGCTGTATCGATTCTGGCCACATGTAAGCGCGATTGTCGTTTTGGAAGTCAATAAAAAGTCCCCACTTCAGATTGTAAGATACCAATGGAACTGACAGGTAATAAAAGTCAACAGTGACAAGATAGCTATGTGACTTAAAGGCGTTTAAGGAAGGCAAGCTGTCACTTGTCAAAGTGATTAAACGGAGACTGAAAAAAGGAATATGGATGACTATCAAAAAAGCGCACAAGTGGAAGTTGATCATTTTCTCCTGAACCCTTCGAAGGTATTTGACAAATGAGGCCTTGTTCATGTCGCTCCCTAATATAATCTCCATACATAAAAAATCTTTATTTTCTTTCAGTTTTTGTTCCCTAAAACCTTCCTATCTGATAAATTGCATGTTTAGTACTTTAGACAGCGTTATTAATTTTATTCGTTGGAGCTTAGCAACCCAAACGCGCGATTAAGAATTTCAATATAGGAGATTGGTTTTGTTTAGCTACTTTTACCGTCCAATTACCTATTTTTATTTTCGAGCGAATCCTTTTTTTGCCTTGGAATGAGGTCACGGTAGAGATATAATCAGGAGTAAACTGATAAGAGATAGAATAAATAAATGTGGAGGTAAAGAAAGTAATTAAGAGAAAAACTCAAAGTCCTCCACAAAGGATTGGCGCTAGTGAAAGGCTTAAGACTAAGCTTGGCCTTCGTTGGCGTAGTCACTACTTTACACTCCGGCGTAGTGTAAAATAAGTAAAAACTACTAGACTTAAATAACCAAGAAAATCCTTTTTTGTGTCTTTAGAACTAATTTTTCAACTGGTAAACGAATCAACTAACAAACTGAGCAGCTTACTTCGAATGCCCGGTTAACCTAATACGTGGTCATCTAATGCCATAATCAACAACATTTATGACACTTGACATAGACGTTTTCATGAGTGATATTTCTGTCATTTAAAGACTAGCGCAGATCAGGGCAGCGCTAAGCATTGCAAAAATCCACCTATCTCGGCACCGCATCGGCATTACCTCACTAACGGAGGCAGCAAGTGTGTGTTGCAGCAGTATGGAGTTTCATAGAAGGAACCTCAGACTGCTTCGTTGGTCTAGCGGTACTGTTGAGTATGAATGAGGTCCTGGGTTCGATTCCCGGGTCAGGCAAATTTTTATTGAGTTTTTCGGTCAGGAATTTTTCAGCAGCAGCAACAGAGACTGGTACGTGCCCAGTTGATAGCAATAGGCTCGCCCCCTATTACATGGGACTTAAACATAACCTAACCCTTCGGGGGTTACAGGCGTGATGTTATGTAATCCCGAACTTCTCAAGTTGATGTGATGGTGATCTCTTGCAGTCCTTGTACTGCGTGTTGACCTTAAATCGTGGGGTGATAGCTAGGTAATATAATTTTGTTTTTACAAATTTCACAAAACACCCAATTTCTTACATTACCTGTTCCGATTGTTCGAGGAGGTAAAGTTCCTTTGGAGATAACCAAATTTTGTTCCGATTAAATTGGTAGCGCAATGTGAGACAGTTCTAGATTTCCCTGGAGAATGTTTGCGCTTCATTGCTTACTTGCGACAGATTGCTGCGCTTTATTTTTAGTTTCCAAGCACTTAAGGTACCGTTAGAGCACATTTGTAGGAAATAAAGGTCGGTTTTTGAAGTAGATACTTATTGAAGGTAGGTTTTGGTGGTAGAAACCGTTTACGCCTGAAAGGAGCCAGCGAAGCTATAATAAATAGACTATGAATTTTAACATGATACAGAAGTACGCTTTCAATATGTTAAAATTCATGAATATTTAAGTATCATTTACCTGTAACCATAACCGTTAAAAAATCTTTTTAAAAATAAAAACAAGAACGTTATTAAGAAAGGTTTTAACAAATTTTCAACTATTGCCTGACATGTTGAAAAAAATATCTTTTTTTTTATTTTTCGGATGGGATATCATCAAATTTCTTCTCCCGCTCTGGGTAGAGCGGAAGGGAGTGTCAGACTTGTACTGACTAAAACCTATCCATGTTCCTTCCTTGCCCTTTGTGTTCCACGGCCGCGGTATCTCTTTCGAACAGTCCCGCAGCCCTGGGTAAAATATACACCTAAGCTATTTATTTACACAATGCACATAAATTTATATTATCGTATTTTTATACATTAAATAACCCGACACCATAACTTTATATTAAAGTAAGGCTGTTCATACACCATAACTGTATTAAAAAAATCTTTTTATGTACCCAAACGTTTGGAATTTATGAACTACACGTTAGTTTTGCGTAGGCGTGTGTCAGTTTGTAGCCATCGTCAAAATGTCGATGGTAAATTGGATAAGTTTAAATCTGTTTAAAATTGTATACCCGATCTCCTGTGCTGAATATTCTGTTTCGACTTAAAAATTCTGTTATTCTTGTACACGGGTATGTTGATTTAAATAAATAATTTAGTTACGTGTCTACGCGATTTTTGCATTTTATTTGAATGTTTGATGAGGTGGTTTGGCAAACTTCACAAGCGTATTTCGTAAAATATTTTTTTTTTTTTTTTTAGTTAGCCTGAACTGTCCCACTCCTGGGCAAAGGCCTCCCCCCATTCCTTCCACTTTTCCCGATGTTGTGTCTCTTCTTGCCAATTACCGAGAAAGCCATCCAAGGCGTCCCGCCATCTTCTCCGCGGTCTACCGCGACCCCGTCTAACTGTCTCAGGGCTCCAGTTTTGTGATATGCGGGCCCACAGATTTGCCGGCATCCGGCAGACATGGCCTGCCCAGTCCCACTTGAGTTTGGCAGCTTTATGAGCTACGTCAGCAATTTGAGTTCTGGAGCGCAGTGTGGTGCTCCTTATTCGATCAGTAAGTTTAACGTTAAGTATGCTGCGCTCCATTGCCCGTTGGCAAACCTTGAGTTTGGAGTAAAATAATTATTGGTGCTTTAAAATAGAACGTATTATAATATAACACACCTGAATCCCCGAAGGATTAGGCAGAGGTGTACCTATAAAAGTACACACATATTTCGCCAGTAATGTTTTAGTACCGTGTAACAGGGGACGAGCCTAATGCCATCAACCGAGCACAATTCCAATCTCCATGGCTGCTATTGAAAAACCTGATACTGAAATTCCTGATGGGAAAACCCAATATTACTTTGCCCGACCTGGGAATCGAACCCAGGACCTCATGCTCATATAAGTCTATCAGTAGAACCTCACTTTTTTTTTAAATTGCTAAGTATATTTAAAACTGGCGGTCGAGACTGTAAATTCCATAGGTATAAAATATTTTTTAAATCTTTTGTTTTTTTTTTTCCAATAGCAATTGTTTTATCGGTGAAGTGCGTAAGTTACTTTCATTTGGGAACTTGAAAAAAAAAAACAGAAAATCTCATGTCAGTCTGGATGTAAAATATTACACAGTGTATACAGTGTTCCGTCAACAATAATAATTTAACATTTGCAGATAAAAATATGAAACAGGGTGTAGTATTTTTTTCTGACATTGTTTTAATTTAGAGTTGTATGCACGACCACGAGAGTTGAAATAATTGGGACTTTATTTCTCTCATTAAAGAGGATTATTGTCTGTTTAAACACGTTGCAAGTTGACAAGGAGTGAATTCCCTCAAGCTGCCTCTGATAGATGACAAGCATTTCCCTTGATCCCTCCTCAGTAGATATCTGAACCTCCTATCATCCTACCCTCTCTTCACAGATTGTATTGACTGCAATATTCTTTAGTCGGGTTGACGTCAGATAGATTACGAGAAAAACTGTTGGAAAAAACTTCAAAAGTTCGCCCGTTATCGAAAAATGATCAAAGGCCGCGGACCCAAGTTCTGTTACGTTTTAACCGCTGAAACTTTTTAAAGACTTTGTTACTTTGGCCCCTTGATCAAATTTTTCTTTAAAGTATTTTATGAAACGACTTTGTGAAGTTTAAAAAAAAAATTGGTTGTCTGTAAAGTTGGTTTACGGACGATAGTTTAACGTGATAACGTCATAAAAGCGAGAGGAAGAGAGAAATTACCTATACAACCTAACCTCCTAGCTCCAGCAGTAGATTAAAAATAACCTAGGCTTGTCAATATCTGACACTACGAAAGTGGCGCCTGCGTACAATGAGCGTAACGGGACGGGACACTTTTTCGTGCATGCAGCCGGCGTTCATCGATTTATTACACGTTGTCACGTCAAAAAGAAACAGGGATCGCTATTGTGACGGTTATATAAAAACAGCAAGAACTTTATGGAGAACACAATTTGTGTTCACATTACTGTGTATAAAAGATCTGTGCAATTTTATCACTGTCACATTTAATACTTAGCATATTTCACAGCGCTGCAGCAAACAACATTATGAGCTACCTGCGTCTTACATGACGTTGTTATTTGTATTCAGATCCATCTCACAGTCCGTACAGTGGGAGGCTCAAAGGACGGATTTGCTTTTTAGAGCACCATTGCGGTATTCCGTCAGTGCCGTGGTCGAAAGTTATTGCGAAAAAGGCAATGTACAACAAAAAGAATGGGAGAACACGGCACGTGTGTCCCGCGGTACATTCCGAAAACACAATAGTGATGTGACCATCGGACTGCGAAGTTCGAACCCAAGATACGCACCTCTAATTTTTCAAATTCGTGTGTGTATTGTATAATTATCACTAGCTTCGGTGAAGAATAAATATCGTAAGGAAACCAGCACGCCTGAGAGATACAGTCTGACACCAGGTAAGCTTCTAACCACGCGATAAAAAAGAAGTTGTGGACACCTCTAAACACATCCTGAACTATTCGATAGTGTCCGTGTCTGGAGCTTCTTTACTTTGTCCGTACCGGGTTTAATGATTCTTAACACTGTGTAGAAGTGACTAATATCATACAGGGTGTAAATAGAATCTAACGAAGCCGAAAGGCACTTGTTTTCCCCGTCATTGCGATCATTTTTTTGTTCTAGACCATACCTGGGAACCTTCTAGTTACGGAGATATTGGGGGTTAGCTCCAACTTTTTCACAGGTTTTTTTTTTTAAATACATGTTTTTAATGTAAGATTTTTAAACACCTCCAGGAGCCCCTTAGTATTCAATCTATCCATCAGCACAATATTTTGAGTGCGTTACATTGAGTCCTACTGTAAAACGTGATTTTTCAGCCCAAAAAAAAAGTCGTTTCCCAACACTATTTTTTGCGTAAAGTTACTTAGTTAGATGTATATAATGCTTGGTTGACGGCTTCGTGAAGAGTCTGTTTACACCCTGTATTTACCTACTAACACAAACTGCTATTCTAAATCTGAATGAAACAATACTTGGTCGGAACAACACGTTTCTGTCATTGCAATTAATTAATCATGGAGCATTGACAATTTGAGGGCGAGGTAACTTTGAAGAGGCTCTCGGTGGTACAATGGTCTGTGGGGTAATGAAGAGTTACCGCTACTTGTGGGTTTGTGTTCAATTCAACATTCAAAGCCTATAAAGATACAAGAAGTGAAGTGGAATCAGATTATTTTTGCGTAAAATAAATTCTAATACTTCGTTTTGTTTTTTTTAAATAGTTTATAGAGGCAGTGAACACATAAATAAAGGCACTTTATGAATACGGCGTAGACTTACTGCCGAACTCTATCCTCGAAAAAGATAAAGCTATTCTGGTTGTATCTTCTAATAAGGGGCTCATGTTGATTTGTTTATTCACTGCCACTATGTATAATCAATTAAAAACAAAGCACTACCAAAAAAATTATAAAAAAAATATTTAAAAAAATCGAATACATTTTACCCGAAAAGAAATAAAAGAATAAATTAAAGATAAACAAAGAAAAATATTATTAAATAATCACCCGCAGCTCACCGCTCGCGCTGTCGTCTTTACAATTTGTGCTGTATAATCTTACAGCACTTTCAGCGAAAAGCTGCAAAATTTTAAACTTTATCGAATTTGTTCCCAGTAATAACAGAGCACTATGCTCTGTTATTACGATACTATTCTATTAATCTATTATTCGATTCGAATCGAGTTCTTGTCAAGTTTTCGTTTGTAATTGTGTTTGCGAGTATTGTACCGTAGCCGGTATCGAGAAGATTGTGAACTAGTAGGGATATTGGTAAGTTTAATTGATAAAGTTGGGTAGATTAGTACTCTGTTATATTATCAAGCCGAACAGTTTAATAATTGTAAACATTTTAACTTTTTAAGTATAACGATTTTTGTTCTATACTATTATGCTCTGATTTGTAATTTATATTTACTTTAAATAAGTGTAAACTCAATGAGTTAATTAAAGTAATTGTAAACATGACTACTATGTATCGTTGTATGACTATTACATAGCCTAAATAAATATTATATTAAAATAGCGACCGGCCTTGGGTTCGCACGGGTGCAATGTTATGCATATAAACCTTCTTCTTGAAACACTCTATCTTTTGCTGAAAACTGTATTAAAATCCATTGCGTACTTTAAGATCTAAGCGTACAAACAGCGGGAGTGTCAACCATAGCCAACCATAATATGTATATCGATGTAACCAAAACAAAAATTAAATTGGCTATACGAAAACCAGAGACCTAGATTTATGATTAAATTGCTACAGTTATTCAATTATGTATTCCGGGCCTGATTTATAGCGAATATTTAACATCGGGCAACACCAAATCCAATATCAGAATTATTTTAGCGTGCAATTCATTTGCGACTCCACCTTGATACTCATGCTTTGGTATAACGAGTGGTATTTGTTTGTTTGTCAAACATTCGTGAACTGTGAACTCAGGCAGAGTCGCAGAGGCGGCGTGTCACAAATGTTTACGGATACTTCGGGATGTGTACAGAGGTGTCCACAACTTCTTTCTTTATCGTGTGGTTAGTAGCTGACCTGGTGTCAGACTGTATTTCTCAGGCGCGCTGGTTTCCTTACGATATTTTTCTTCACCGAAGCTAGTGATAATTAGGCAGTGATCTATCGTGTCCGGCCCTGGTTCAATCCGTGGTCCGGAGCGAGAGGGAATGGGACGCCGTCAACTCCTTCTGCGAAGCAGTCATGCTAGCGAAGGAGGTGGCGGAGCGAGAGAGGGAGAGAACCTCTCGTCCCAGCCGCCGCGGGAGACGCCCCTAGCGGCAGGGGTCACGTGGTGGCTTCCGGCCACCGTAGACGCGGACCTGTGGACGGTGAGTAATGGGCTAGCTCGCCGTCCGTCCGTCTTTTGACGACAGGCTGTGTTGACGGCGCGTTCGTGTTCCACGCGCGCTTCAAAGCGATGTCAGCAACAGGGGGCCCGCAAGGACCGATGCCTGCCAGGGCTGCAGGACTGTTCGAAAGCGATACCGCGGCCCTGGAACACAAAAGTCAAGGAAGGAACATGGATAGGTTTTAGTCAGTACAAGTCTGACACTCCCTTCCCAGCCCTACCCAGAGCCCAGAGCGGACACGAATTCGAAAAATTAGAGGTACTTATCTTGGGTTCGAACTTGGCAGCCCGATGGCTACACCACTAGGCTATAGCACTGCTCTTATGTGTCCACAACTGAATTCGCCTTAATAAATGAGAGAAGAAGAAATATTAAATTACTATCGTTTCCACGAAAAATAGGAAAGCTAAAAAGTACTTAATTAATGAAATAATTGTAACTTATAAAACCAACTTGAGAAACATCAAGACTGTTCCGAAGTACCTAATTAGTTTGTCTGAAAATTATCAAAGATCGACAGACTTTGGAAGTGCCTACCTGAAACATGCTTTGCTGAACCAATGAATTCATATACTAACTATACTGCTTGTATAGTAACTTAAGTTACTATACTGCTTGTATAGTAACTTAAGTTCAACATGAGTTAGGCGTTCTACTTTAGCTGAAATACTATATAGGATTCACTACATTGAAAATTATACATTTGTGTTTATTTCTGTAAATTGGTTTGAAGAAGCATACCTAACTTACACGAAATTAATTATGTTTTAAAGCTAGGTATATGAGGTAAGTTTGTAGGCTTAAAATGATGTAGGGTAGCTGCGCCGGTAAGCGACCGAGTTCACTATTATTTTGGTAGTTTTATCAACGCAGGTACGCCGGCGGAACAGACGTCGAAATCAACGAGGATTTTCTAAAATTCCGGTAATCTCACATAACCAATTTTAATATGTAGATTGAAATTACTATCCCGGACCCACATTTTATATGTAAGTGGACGATTGAATTCTTATTTTCATAATATTTGTATAGAACATCCTAGTAATGGTCCCTTACTGGCGCTGGTTTGGGAAACTGGCGCACCTACCGTAGCACAGCACACAAAAACACAGTGAAAGATATCAAAGCCATAAGCTTTAGTAGAAAAGGAAAAGGTACAAATGCACTTATCATTGGAGAGCAATTAAATAAACATCCGTCCGTATGGCTCATCCTGGACAGTGAGCCCAGCTACCTCTTTGAACACCGGCAAATACGATAATAAAAGGGGGAAAACTACTTGGATAGACGCAAAATCTGTTGTAGTCTTTCAATCCACAGTAATCAGTACCGAACGTGTTTTAATTAAAGCCTCAATACTAATGTTACCCTGCCCTACTTAAACCTCTAGGAATCTGCTCAAACATGCTTCACTTTACTAATTAAAAACACCAACTTTTTGTCTTACTGCAGTGGATTAATTAACTGGAGAGGAATCCGCTCAAGCTCAAACTCAAAAGTATTTATTTCAATTAGACCATTATAAGCACTTTTGAATGTCAGAAAAATAAAGAAGGCTAAGCTACAGTCACAGATACAAGGCATAATAACTTGTGAATGTACTGTAGGTGCCCATTCTAAAGCGTAGATCTCTATGAAGAAGAATGGGCAAGAAACTGGGCACTCTTTTCAATCAAAATATTGTTACAAAATCTTGGTTACATCATTCATGTTGAGATTATACATATATGTGAGTCTTTAAATGATCAAATGTCATTTCTATATGATGCCTCTGAACTCTGTACTTAATGTGGCACAAATTAATTACTTTGTGCTTCACCATCTCATTACGTCATCAGGTTTGTGCACCACAACCAATTAGCGTGAGTGGTTGGAGGGAGGAATGTGACAGCTACAGGTGATAAATAATCAGGGATTTGGGGATTTTGTGTCGTCATCCTAATCATTTAATATTAATAGTGAGGTAGCCAGAGGTATTTTTGTACCTTTAGGTAAGTTCCTTTCACTGGAATAATTCTATATGACGTGATTTATTTATTACTCATAAACCATAATATGACGTCTGTTTTCCTGGAAGGGTTAGGCTAAACTTTAGCCTAAACCGTCCACCTAGCCCAACCTTTCCACAATTGGTGAAAAATCAACACTTTAGCGGCTAAAATGTACTTAAGATTTTTCACCAAGTGTAGCTTGTAAGAGGTATCAAACATATACCCACGCATTGTAATGTATACAATGCTCTTTTTTTACAATATAGAACCTACGTAGAAAAAAAAAACTAAATAAAACAGGATTCAAGTTCAGTATTCGACAGTGATCAAGAATAATGTGGTTAAAAGTAGAAACGAATGTTGTCGTCAACTTTTTGCAGTTTTTACAAACAAAAAACATCTTTTCGTATCTGACTTTCCCGTTTTTCTGTGGCAACAACGAATTTTATATGATTGGAGAGCCAGCTGATATATTTTACATGTAAAAGTTGTCACGAAGATTTGCCGCGCATCCCTCATCTTTAGGCGACCCACAATCTACCTTCTTCCATTCATTTGAATATTTATTGAAGAATTTCCATCTAGCTGATACAGGCACGTGATTGGACAAGAGAAATTGGAGCATTCACCATTTTGTTATCTAGTAGTCGTAAGCGCGACTGCTGAACTTACAGTCCTGGGTTCCATTCCCTGTTATTGGGTTTTCCATCGTGAATTTTTCAGAACCAGCTTGAAGTCTGAATTCAAGATTTCATTCTACCAAAAGAATGGAAAAGCCGCAATTTTGGCCTAAACACAAGTTCAGCGAAATGTGGATGTGGAAAAGGGAAAAAAAGAATCAATGACTTAAATATCATAATGCTGAGCCACCGGTCGAGACAATCGCACTGCACACCATGACATGCACACCTACTAAACATCTCTGCATTCCCCTACTGGGAATTCTGCCGACATGTTATGTAAATTGGAACGTTTACCAGTCCATGTATACGTGAATGTACCTGCTAATTAAATCACGACGAATACTACCATTGTTTGATAAAAATGACTGTTTGCACGACCAGTCTGTACTCAGGGGTTATCCACAGAGTTATAGTCGACATGGTATTAAGTGGTATTAACGTTATATACACTTCCGGTTATTATGGGCGCACAAACATGTTTGTACTAAGGTGACTGTATTAATGAATGCTCTGAGGCAAAGGGAAGAACTTCGCAATCAATCCTGAGATTGAGTTCTGGGGAAGGGTCGTAACAGCAAACCATTCATGTGATGTTTGATCAACGGATAAAATGAGTCTCCACCTCTGACCTATTTAATATTCATGTGTAAGTGGGAACATGTAGGCAGCTTTAATTCCTGAATTCTTTATTTGAAGTAAGATATTTTGTGTAGGTGTAAGGTCAATGGTCTGTCCTCTTCAAAGAACAAAGTATAATGTTGAAACCTTCTCATTAAGTGAGTCATTGGGCGTTACAGACTTTAGTACAGTTATGAAAACATACAACATAACATAACATAACATCACGCCTGTAATCCCCGAAGGTTAAGGTAGAGGTGTATCTAATAATACACCAACATTTCGCGGGGTATTCCTCAAAGCGCAAATATTTTTGAGCGCAACCAACTAAGTGCAACTAAATTATTCCTAGAAGCGCAACCGTTAGTTGCGCTCACATGTTCAATTTGTGCGAATGGTTGCGCTTCAAGGAATAATTTAGTTGCGCTTAGTTGGTGTCACTTTGAGGAATACCCCCATTCCGCCAGCTAAGTTTAAGTCTCATGTTCCATATCCCATGTGGGGTATATGTGTCCCTACACACACACTTCTCATGGGACATGTAACCTAGCTTACTGCCATCAACCGGGCGCCAATCCAGATTCCGTGGCTGCTGCTTAGAAATTTTTGATGGAAAACCCAATAACGCATACAAAATTGCTATAAAAAACCTGCGATTCACAAGTGAAAACATTTTAAAGACCTCCGGTGCATCCTGATAAACAGTAGGCACTTGTATCTAAGTACCGGACTAGCTAACCTTTGGCATGATATAGTACCTTTGACCTTTTCGCATAAAATATTATATATTAAAGTTACACAGCTGTATATTTCCATTCTTTTCCTTCTCTTTGTAGCTTACTGTTTTTGTACGTCACAAATGTAAAAACTGTTTAGTGAAAGCCTCGGTATCATTTATAACAACAACTAGAGTCCCATGTTGTCGGGATTTACTTGGATTGGTCAGATGTTTCAGTGATGTACAGTTTTCCGACCGCAAGCAAAATCTCCCTATAAATAAATTTAGAAAGTGGGGCTACAACCGTTTTTTGCCTCATTGGTCACGCCCGGCCAATTTAGATCCTTGTTTTCGGCTTGTATTTGAACAGATAAATGGATATCCGGAGAAGTATTTTAATTTAAACAGTATACTTTTGATGTTGTGTTAATGGTAATTTTAATTTTAAATGTTTACTTTTGATGTTGTGGAAATGAGTATTTACTTACAAAGCTTAAATATTTAGAAAATTAAACCTTGAATTCATTTTAAAAGACTTTTATGAGTTGCTATTAAACTCTACAACTACAGTAAGTATAAAGATGTCATTGAAAACGGAATGACAAAGTGAGACGGAATAACGTTTTGGCAAAAATTAAATAACTCGTAATGCAAGTCTTACTAATATTATAAATGAGAAAGTTTGTGAGGATGGATGAATGGATGGATGTTTGCTACGCACGCGAAAACTACTGAACGGATTTGGGTAAAATTTGGCACATAGATAGTTTATAACCTGGATTAACCTGTAGGATATTTTCTATCCCGTTAGTATCATCCTGTGGGACCGAACTTGACGCGGGCGAGCATTGTCTTACATAAAATAAATTTAGTATTATGTGGGTCTCACGGTCCCATCAAAAGGCTAAGTAAAGTAATTAAGTACTAATAAATTTAGTACCTAACATTCGTCTTTACTATCGACCATTTCCATTCACTCCTAAATCCGACCACCTGTAATATCCGAAAAAACTGTTTTATTCGAAAAAAAGACGCTCGTCAGCTCAAAAAGTTCAGCCTTTCAGTACATACCCAATTTGGCTGATGGGTGTCCGTTTGACCGTGACGTAAGTCCTCAATAAGGGATGGTCGGGTGAAGGGTCCCACTATCGGGTTCCGTATCGCTGACGTAGGAGAATGTTACGAGTTTGGTCGAATCGTGAGTCACCACTCCGAGAAACAAATTGTGATCAAATGGCTGGAAACACGCTTTCTGAAAATATTAGATATTGAATGGGTGACGTATATTTAAAGGTAATTTTTATGCTCTTATTTCACGTCCATCATATGATTGGTTGTGAGTGCTTTTCCCAATTTCTGTAGGTATTCAATTTTGGTTAAATTGCTTGTGTCGCAGGACTGTGTTGTCCGTGGATAGATGATGGGTGACCCATTACATACCGAGTTTCCCCGTGCCTCGGAAAAAACGTTCAGCCGTTGGTCCCGGCTTTCATTAATAGATCTTTGACAGTCGTTACAGGTAGTCAGTGGCCTGAAAGTCTGACAACCAGTCTTACCAAGGGGTATCGTATTAACCAGTACTAACTAGGTTCTGGAGGTCAGATAGGCAGTCGTTCCATGTAAATACTGGTATAAAACTTAAACTCGTCTGCTTTTAAGAATTCAAAAACCCAAACTGGCAAAAGAAACCTAATAATGCAACAAATAATTCAAACCATTATCAAAGGCCTAAGATCTCAAAATTGTAATAAAAATGGAAGCGAAAATAATCTAATCATTCTAAGTATAATTAATGGCGGCGGCTTAATTTTTCCAAACTTTTAAAAATGAAAATTTCGCACAAATGATAGAAAAACTCCCAGTCCTTTTATAATTTGATGTCATAAAAGAGTCAAAGTATGATTTACGAATAAAAATATCACCAAGGGACTTTAGACGGTTAGATTTAGGAGATAAAAAAGATCTGGACCTGAATTGATTTTGCTAAAGTTAGGAAAAAGTCGCTTTGTTCAAAATGAAAGTGAATCTGATTTTCACTTTGAATAAAGCTATGCTATGCTTTCGTAAATGGTCTGATAATAAATGGATCTGCTCGGATTCGTCGACTATGACATTCATAGTTGATTAAAGATTGAGAAGATACTTGATAATGTGTTTTTTATAGACTTTTCAACCAAATAGATGACCTATAAGATAGAGATAGAAGATAGAAGATATACCGAAAGTCTCAATACGAATTATCAGTTTTCATTTGAAGCAATCAGTTTAAATAATTAAGGTCACATTTAAATGTAGGTAAGGTTTTTGACCGTTGGACTGCCTACAAGTGATAATAAAATTATCACTTCGGTAAGGGAAAAAATTGTGACGAAACCAAACCAGCATGCTTGAGAGACATTTCTCGACGGCATGTAAAGCCAAATCCATAGGGGGCATAAAAAACTTATTCCAGGTTAGGCACGCAAAAAGAAAGAAAGAATATTAACCAGTTTCTTAAGTGTTTCTTTATTTGTAGGTTAATAATATATAGCTAAGTGAAAGACGTGATTCAGAACATTTCCCCGAAATCGTTTATAAAACGCGTCATACACAGACATTAATATTAGCAGTCTAAATCAGTGTACAGTATGATTGATTTTTAACGGACGCACTTTATTTCTGAGTCAGCATCGTTCAAGAGCGAGCCCTGGGCTGTGGGCACTTTTCAAGGCGGCCGGCGGCCGTCTATTTTTATATGCGGACACGTGCACTGCCAGATGCAACAGAGTACATATGTAACTACATAACATAGGTTTTATGAAGCATGTGATAATTGAAATAAATACGATATTATTTGATACGCGATGCGTTTGCTCGCGGACTTGCTCTCTTTAGGTACAGAAATTAACCCACGGTAATGTTCTAAATGTAGCTTGTGAAACTGATGGACAATGTAGCTTCCTGTTAGTGAAAGAATTTCCGGATCGGATCGGATCAGTAGTTCCGAAGATTTCCCCCTTACATACAAACTTACAAACAAAGGAGTATTCCTCAAAGCGCAACAATTTTTAGCGCATCCAACTAAGCGCAACTAAATTATTCTTCGAAGCGCAACCATTAGTTGTGCTCACAAATCCAAATTATTCAAATGGTTGTGCTTCAACAATTATATATTTGTATAATAATACCTCTTTATAATATTAGTATAGATTACAGACCCTGTCCGAACGATACATTAAATAGTTTTTCTTTTACTCTCTGTCATCATTATTGTCTGTCTTTTCTGAACTATGTCGGTTTCTTATCTAATACACGATTTTACACTCTGTATCCAAAATTTGTTTGGTACAAACCAGATGTACAAATACAGCTGGTTTTTTGGGACGAGTTTGGACTAAATCATAAATATTTAAAATATCAACAAAAACTAACTAATACTTATATCCTGACATTCGGCTGCGTTCGTTAATCTGCAAGCCGACCCTAAAGTAGAAGGGAAATGGCTAGCCTTGTGATGAGGATTATACATAAGTAAGTTCAAGGAACATCATGTAGAACTACAGAAATCTATACTTACTTAGCATCACGCCTGTAATCCCCGAAGCGTAAGGCACAGGTGTGCCTAATAGTTCACCCACATTTAGCCAGTTATGTTTAAGTCCCATGTAATAGGGGGCGAGCCTATTGCCATCAACCGGGCACAAATCCAGACTCTGTTGCTGCTATATTCCTGATGCAAAAATCCTAACATTACTTTGCCCGACCCGGGAATCGACCCCAGGACCTCATACTCAGCATTCGCGCTTGCTTGAGGATATTTACCTAATGTAATTTAATAATACCTAGTAAGGTACAATTACTACCGAAAACCTACATTCTCGCCATGGCGGAGGTAATTCATATCTTAAACTATTCAGGTTACGTTTAAAGCAGTCGTCGGATTTACCTAGAAGCGGATAATTTAATGGAAGCTGAATATTGAAGCGTGAATTTAACTGAAAACGCAGACATCTAATCTTTGTCGGGGCTTGTTATTAGTTACTTACTGAATGCTTTGAGCTATTTTGAAGTAAAACTTCTTTAGGCGCGACTAGGGAGTAACTCAGATTTTTTTTCTGACGGAAGTAACGCTTACTATATTTAAAAATGGAACGATCTTATACTCAAAAGCATGGCAACCAAGGAGCCAACTTATCAAAGGTTTTATTTAAATATCGAATTGGCTTGCAAATAGAAAGCATATTATTGAAAAAAAACAAATGAACTCATCAACGCGAGAAAAAATATTGTTGTTTGTGTGCATGATTGATTTTGAAAATTTTAATTCATTTCCTCGCATTATTTGCATGCCGTTTTTAGTAGGCGAAAGAACTATGTTTGTGTTATAAAATCTGTAAAACACCATATTTCAGGCAAATAAAGTCAAAGTCAAAGTTTTTGAAGTAAAACTTCTTTAGGCGCGACTAGGGAGTAACTCAGATTTTTTTGAAAATCTCTAAATATACTTGTTTATTTATTACTTTTAAAATAAGTAAATTAAAAGAAAAAGAAGTTTTACTTCAATCGCGCGTAAAGGTTACACGCACACATTTTTTTTTTTGTTTTTCTTGGTCATTGTTTGAGTTCAAATTTATTTTTGATTTTGTTGGTACCGGAAACTGTTTCTAGACGACGGAGTATTGATAAAAATCATGTTATTTTTGTAAAAAAATAGCAGAAACATAATTATTTAAATTTTCTTTTGTCGGCTATGTAAGGAAGTTTCAAGGTTCTTAAAACCTTTTTTTTTGGCCCAGGCTTTGCTCGTGTGGAGATTGAGAATTAACCTACATATGTAGGTCGTGGTCTAGTTGTGTGATACATATCATCAACATGCATTTAGCCGTTAAGGCGTGATAAGGTAACAGACGGATAAAAACATAGTTGTTTTCATTCAAAATGATAATTAAAACGAATGATTTGACATAATATAAAATGCATACTTCTCAATGACTTGCTATTCAGTGACATTTTGCGAATTGGACATTCTGCGCCTAAACGGACTGATGATTTATCATCGTAACTGTACTTGGGGGTCGAGAGGAAACTAAAACTTGGCTAGAAAATAAAATCCACTCTTGACCCTCAAGGGTCGAGAATGAACTATAGTTAGGGGTCCAGTGGACACATTATTTTTTGGGGGTCGAGGGGCCGAGAGTGGACTTAATGGTATATAGTACCAATAGAAAAATAACGGCTAGGATTTTTTTCTGAAAACAAACTAGCCCAAAAATCCTTAAAAATGTTATAAACTGATGAAGAAAAGGACAACTTATTTTAATTTTATGAAGTTAGGAACACAACACACTAACATAATATAATAAATTCAAAAACTGTCTCGTATACCCACAGGCGACGCAGCAATGTACCAACGAGTATATACACAAGCTATATACAAATACAGCTACCTACACTTATGTAATATTATATGAAGCATGTTGATTTTTCGACATCTGGGAGATAGTAGCGTGATGACGTCACTAGCGTCGGATGCGCTCATCTGAGTGTAATGTGACCTAAGGAGATACGTACGAGTGAAAATTTTAACGTCGAAAATGTTGAGAGGAATTGGGTTATTGGGTTTAAATATCGACTGGAGTTATTTGATGTTTGTTTGTTATTTTGGATTAATGGAGGGGACGCCCTAGAAGGACATACACTGACCTTATTGGTGAGAATCTTTACTCTTTCACGCAAAAATTACTGAACGGGTTTGAATGAAATTTGGCACATAGATTCGAAACTAGCAAGCGAATTACACGCGGGCCATGCCGCGGCCATAAGGTATAGGTACACTGGTACAGCACCTATTTTGAATACAAACTGCAACTAATATCGTCTCATAACATAACATAACATCACGCCTGTAATCCCCACAGGGTTAGGCAGAGGTGTACCTAATAGTACACCCACATTTCGGCAGTTATGTTTAAGACCCATGTAATATCGTCTTACTGAATAAATAATTTGTTTTTGGCACTTGTAAATATTTTACAGCTATACAAATACGTAATCCAAGGCTAAAATGATTTCATTTCATATTTATTACTTTAATGGAACACAGAAATATTTCATAAATTTGTTAATCAAAACAAAAAAATTATTGACAGCTATTTTGCCATTTTTAAGAACGCACAACCTTAAAATTAAACTTTCAATTAGGTACCTACCTACTGTTACCACAAAAAAACAAAAGATCGATTGCCGGATAGCGTCGTTTGGATAAATAGGAATTCGGGAATAAAAAGGACGCTACTTTGCATTTAATGACAACCTCAAAAAAGGGTAAAGGGCGCCTTAGTCAACAACTACGAAAAACAAGCTTGGAACAACTAATAAACCCAAGTTTACAACATTAATCACTTACTCAAAAGGTGAAATAAAACCCAGTCAAGAAAGCCGTAAGTTCACAATAAATTAGATGTTTATAATGCTGGCTGAGACTCGCAATAAATGAATAGAACCACCTGTTACTGAGTCTCAACTGTTTGGACAATACTTCATAAGTACAAGAATTTCTGCTTATAACCAACACGGGACAGGACAATGAAACTGCTGTATTATTTAAATAAAGCTAACGTAAGAAGCAACGTAAAGATTACGTATAAAATCTAGAAAATTTTAAGTAGGCGGTGATGTAATTTCAAACTTTCACTACGATTCACGAATTTGACGCACAGTTCATCTGAAAACTGATTAATTTTCTTGCTAATTATCTTTATTGCCTAAAGCATTCTTTGCGCACGGTGAATACATAATACGTAAAACCTACCTGTGTTAAACACATCGTTATGTTGAATTGATCATCATACTTCGATAATGAAGTCATAATACCTTCAGACATCATGGAAAATATGTTTTTTTTCATATCATAATTCCATTAGGTCAGAAGAAAACAGTAAACTATGCTTTGAAAATCTGACACTATAATCTAATAAAGATATCCACATTCTCCTTTTATAATAAACAGTATACTCAGTACAGTTTCATAACTTGTCAGAAAAGACAAATAGCTCCAACATATCTGTGAACATTCTAATTTGGAAACACAATGGACAACTTATTTCATTAATTTTAAACTTGTTTAAAGTTTTCCTGCCAAACTCACTCGTATTTTAAATCTTCTCGCGATGAAAGTTCCTCGCTTTATCTTTTCGACAGTTCAGAGCATAGTTTGATAACTTTTTATTAAAATAAACCAATATTAGCGTTGTTATAAAGGGTGTAAAAAGACTCTTAACGAAGCTGAAATGCACTTGTTCTCCCCGTCATTGCGTAAAATTTTTGGTTCTAGACCATACCTTCTAGTTACGGGGATATTGGGGGTCAAAGTTCCAACTTTTTCACAAGATATTTTTAAATACATGTTTTTATTGTATTTTTTTTTTACTTAACACGCCTTCCCGACCCCCGTTCTATTCAATCCATCCATCAGCACAATGTTTTGAATGCGTTACATTGAGTCCTACCGTAAAACGTGAATTTTCACCCCAAAAAAAAAGTCGTTTCCCAGGAATAATCTTTGCGTAAAGTTACTTAGTTTGATGTACATAATGCTTGGTTAACGGCTTCGTGAAGAGTCTGTTTACACCCTGTATATGCTATGCATGATAGTCTCACTAAAATTATTCAGTGGAATATAATTAAATTGAAAATTACTCCTTTGATACTTGCCAAAGTATTTTGCTAGTAAAGTTACATGAAAACTAATAAAGTTAAAGTCACTTTGATCTTGGAAAATCGAGTTATGGCGAAACCAGCCTGTAACGCGGAATATTATTAGGTATAATATTATTAGGACTTTTACGAAAAGTCAGTGAGCTCACCAAGGATGTAGGTTTCGTGCAAATTCTTAGTGCTATTTTAAATAACCGCCGGTTTCTAATAAGAGTAGGTGGCGCTGCCAGAAAAACGGGCTCCCTCAAGGTAGCGTGCTAGCCCCGGCCCTTTTTAACATTTACAGAAACGACCAGCCTTGCTCTCCACCAACGAAACGCTTTTTATATGCAGACGACCTTGCTTTGGCCGCCCACACTTACATTCGAAGAGGCTGAAGATAAATTGACGGAAGCTCTGGAAACACTGGGAAAGTTCTATAATGAAAATGCACTACGGCCAAATCCATCCAAAACCCTGTGTTGTGCTTTTCATCTCCGTAACCGTCAGGCAAACAGAGCTCTCAGTGTCTCGTGGCGGGGCGTCGACGTGGAGCATTGCTCTCAACCACGCTACCTGGGCGTCACCCTAGATAGATCTCTGACTTATATGTCCCACTGCCTTAAAACCAAGCAAAAAGTCGGGACTAGAAATAACGTTCTTCGCCGCCTCAAATCCACCAGCTGGGGAGCATTGCCACAAGTTCTACGTACTACCAGCCTATGTCTTTTTTTTTCGGCTGGGGAGTTCGCATGCCCAGTGTGGCACCGTTCGGCCCACGCTAGAGAAGTTGACATAGCGCTGAACGACACCTGTCGCATTGTAACGGATGGCTTAAAACCCACCTCTTGGGATGTTGTATCCGTTGGCGGATATAGCTCCACCAGACGTTCTGTGCGAAATAGCTAGTCGTATCGAGAAGGGAAAACAACAGGAACAAGACAACCGCCACCCCATGTACGGGCATCAAACCTACTACCTTCACGCTTAAAAAGCCGTAAAAGAGAGAGAGTGAGACACACGATTTCCTCCAAAGACAGTGGGTCAGATGAAAGATGCAAATTGTGGAGGAACAAACATCCCACTCCTCCTCACTTCATCAATCCAGCAGAACATCTTCCTCCTGGACAGGAACTGCAGTGGCCAATCTGGAAATCTCTTAACCGCCTGCGGGCCCAGGTTGGCCGCTGTAGAAATAATCTGGTCAAATGGGGTATCATCGACCCGCCCCAAAGACAATGTGAGTGTAGAGCCCCTCTACAGGATATGCCCCACCTCCTTTCTTGCCCATCCTGCACAGCCACCTGCACCTTCCAGGATTTAAATGAAGCCAATGACAGAGCTGTGCAGGTGGCAACATACTGATCGGGCATTATTTGAATTTAATATAATTTTATTTGAGTCTATCGACACGCAAACAGGAAGAAGATTAGGTATATGGTTTAGAAAGACTCCAGAATGTTCACTGCTTGTATGATTGCTGGTGGCTGAGAGAATGTCATGCTCACTAAAATGTCTTGCTGATGGTGGCGAGTGTGTCGGGTCATGTAGCTTCCTTCAATAAGGTTGAGCTGAATAGGGCTGATCCATGCGTCATGTTCGTGAACGGGTGCTGTCGCAATACGCAACGAGACGACTTGGGATTATGGAGTTATGGATGCTAAATGTGTCAAGCAGAATAATAATGGTATACGGTGTTGATGGTACTGTACACTGTATGAAGAATATTCAGCCTCTAAAAATGAATTATTGGGGAAGAGTGATACCTAGCACTGATGATTTAAAAAAAAAAAACGATTTGTATAGAACTAACTTTATTTTAAGGGTTCGCTTGCGTTATTGTCGATAATTATTCCACGGAAACTTTACAAACATTATTTATATTTTGTCATAATCTTTTTGTTTAGTTAAAATGTCATTCCAAACTTAAATGCACCTCTACCGAGCACAATATACTCCGAAAGATAAAAAAATCAGAAGTCCATGCATTGACGAAGTGCATTTCGATTCTGAAGTGGAGGTGGGACGCTTAGCAAGACGTGGTGATGGCATGGAGTAGAGTCCTCACGAAACGGTAACTGAGAGTCGGTAGAAGAAGTGTTGGCAAACCAACAGCAAGATGGGTGAGGAAGACATGACTGAGCCTCAAGCAGACCAGGGAAGATGACTCTAAAGAGGAAGAGACCTATGCTCAGCAGTGAGTGGAACAAGACTGCCAAAAATGATGATGATGACTAATATAATTAAAATAGCTAATATCTCAAAATTGCAACTTTCAATTGTTTTTCCACGACCAAATCGCTTCTGAATTTTATTACGACAAAACATAACATCACGAATGTAATCCCCGTAGGGTTAGGCAGAGGTGTACCTAATAGTACACCCACATTTCGCCAGTTATGTTTAAGTCCCATGTAATAGACGAGCCTATTGCCATCAACTGTGCACAAATATAGACTCCGTGGCTGCTACTGAGAAATTCCTGATGGAAAAACCCAATAGCACTTTGTCCGACCTGGGAATCGAACCTCATGCTCAGCAGTCGGGCTTGCGACCACTGGACTAACGAGGCAGTCACGTCAGTTTCACTACGAGTCTACATATAAGTGCTCGAGACTGCTGCTCACGACTGTAGCTATGGCTATTGTTGCATTATTCATTCCCTTATCAATCTCTTTAGCTAAGCTACCGATCACGTGTTCAGCGTAACATTTGTATTTGCATTCAAAGACTTTATACTAGGAATATATTTTGTAGAATTTGCTTCGAGATTTAATAGCTGCTTAGAGTTTATATCAAATTTAAATACAGTTGATTTTGCTGTCAGTGATTTATGTTTCACAGGACATTCCTTTTAATAGATAGTGTACCTAATCATATTTGAATTCTATGACCAAAGGTACCTAACAGACTAATAAATGGGTAAGACTCGTACCTAAGTGATCCTTATCGCTAAACCAGCTTAATTAAGTCAAATTAAGTTCAAAGCAACCCACTATCTATGAGAGATCTTTTATAAACCAATTAAAATAGCTATTTCAAGTGCTGAATGGAACTTAATTTCATTACACGAAGTTTTGCTTTCATAAATTTAATGTTGCCACATTAACGCCTCGTCCACGACTTTAGACGTTACGAACTAACGATTTCTGAGGTGTTTGATTTGTTTCTGTCGCGTGAGTACCGTCACATTTTCGTCGCAATTTTTTTTTTCTTCGAATGTGTAAATGCTCTTATAATAACTTCTAATTACAATGTAAAATTAATACCTGACGAGAATACTGTGCGATACTACAGCAAAAAAGGGAAAAAGAAAAACTTTATAGCAAAAAAAAACAACTTCCAAAAAAAATTACTAAAAAGTGTAATTTAAGTTTACTTTCGGAAGTCGGTGACAAAAAAGTCATAGAAGCTAATAAGAGTCACCGCAGGCACCGCTGAGATACGCCTTTCGGCCTCCTACAGGGCCATTTTAGTTTAACGTGTCTATTTTCTTTTATATATTGAACCCCGTTTTCATTTATATTTTATTTATTTAGCCCGCGACCTTCGTTTACGTGAAATTATTATTAAAAAATCCCCATTATTATAAGCACAAAGCAAAATTCGAATAGAATTTGTTACCAATTTCAAGGCTTTTATTTTTTTTTGCACGGAACCCAAATTATTTATCTAAAATAAAAGCCTTAATTACTCCATGTTACTTCAGCTATCTGCCAGTGAAAGTCCCGTCGAAATCGGTCGAGCCATTTCAGAGATTAGCCGGAACAAACAGACAGACAGACAAAAATTTAAAAAAATGTTGTTTTGGTATATGTACCGTCTATACATCCATATGCACTTAGTAGAAAGCGGTTATTTTAATATTACAAACAGACACTCTAATTTTATTTATCTGTAATAGAGGTAATAGATAGTTGTAATCGATAGATGTAATAGATAATAGATTTTGATTTAATGTTTTGTCTCGTGCGAGTCTATTAAATACTTTTTCTTTATTTCTCTCAGTTACACGCGTGTCGTATGAGGGTGTAGGTCGAAACCCAGTGATCAAATTTACAGTAGCTCTATGTCATATCTGTGGAAAGATAAATTATGATCAAAGAGCGAAGCCTTTTGATGTTCCCGAGGGCTTTGCTTGACTTATCCTCGGTGGCATAATGTTGTGTATATTACTCATTAATTGAAATAGGGTTTTATGCGTGATCAAGCCTTCAATTACGTGTTTGGGCATGCATACATTAGATTTTGCCGCCTTTATGGGGATTTCGTAAATATCCCGGAAGATGGATTATTTAGGAAATGTGACCGCGTAAATAATTATAGTGTTCCGGGATATTTAACCAAGAGTTACCGTTGTTTGAATGACTAAAATGTTTCATTTTGAAAGTATACGCTGCACTTGTGTCAAACGTCAAACGAACATAAACCGTAAACGCCAACTGTTGCTGTGATTATAAGTTCAAAATATGACTGTGTATTTACACAGCATGTTTTCAGGACAGTAAAATTATTTACGTGTTTTCAACTGCATAATAACTTAGACTGTTTAGTTGAAAGATGTCTTTACGACACGAACATGTTTCTCATTAGTCAAACCAAAACATGACAACATGTAACAAAAACAACTGCGTTATTTTAACGGGTCTTCTAGCTACGAGTATCTATTTATAGCTCTGTGGTATCGGCCTTGAGCAAGGGGAGGTATATCCATTCTGTAAAGCAACAAAGCGCTGCCCCAAGAGGAACTGAGATTCTGTTGTCAAAGCTGAACTGAAAGATGTTTCTACAACAATATTTAAGACACACATGAGAACACACACACAGACAACTTTTTAACAAGTATAGTGGAGTCGGCTTCGAGTCTAACCAGATGCATCTGAATACAATTTTACATGAAGCGACTGCCTGAGGAGCTTGTGGCTAAACCATAAAAGCCACTCCGGTCGATCGTTAGGTTAAGCCGCATTTGCCTAGGTTGGTCTGTGGATGGGTGACCGCCCATTACATTCCTCTGTGCCTCGAAAAGCACGTTAAGCTGTTGGTCCCGGCTGTTATTTGTAAATCTTTGACAGTCGTTACGGGTAGTCAGTGGCCCGAAAGTCTGAAAACCAGTCTAACAAGGGGTATCGTACTACCCAATACTAACTGGGTTGTGAAGGTCAGATAGGCAGTCG
The DNA here is from genome assembly GCA_950005105.1 of Lycophotia porphyrea. Taxonomy (NCBI): domain Eukaryota; kingdom Metazoa; phylum Arthropoda; class Insecta; order Lepidoptera; family Noctuidae; genus Lycophotia; species Lycophotia porphyrea. The sequence goes on from OX465392.1 coordinate 5,208,832, forward strand.
CGCCATATAAAATGCTGGTATTCAGCTGCATCCGTTTAGACAGGAACCCGACCCCAACATAGTTGAGTAAAGACTAGGCAGATGATGACATGAAGCGACTGCCTACTAGCCTTCACGAAAAAGTTACTGGTCAACACAATATTCATTGGAAAGACTGATTGTCAGACTTTCGACCCATAGTGAAAGCTCTTCCAGCAAATATGAGTATTTATTTATAGATCTGTGATATCGGCTTTGGGACACGGGAGCTACTTCCATCTGTACTGAAAAGCAACAAAGCACCTCCCCAAGAGGAACTGTGATTCTGTTGTCAAAACCGAGACGCACTAACTCACAGACTGAGCAAGTTTACCCTTAAACTTCGTATTTACAAAGGCTAAAGTTTTTAATGAGTATACAAGTTGGGTGAAGTCGTTCAGGTCATGATTCTGGCGTCTGCCGGAGTTTCAGATAAGGTCTTCTTTTGTTATAGTGGCGCCCTACACGTTAAGATTATGCTAAGATATTTTAGGCCTACTCCTGTGATCCTAGTACTTATTTACGTTATGTTTACGTCATTCATTGACGTAAACATAACGTAAATTCGAACGAGTTTTGAATCGAAAATACAACTATTCTATTCAACTATTAATTTTGGGTCTTAACTCACACTTGTAGAGACAACCTTTTTTAAAACTAAGCAAATATTATGAGCTTTTTTTTTCGGACGGAAAATCTTCAAATGACTTCTCCCGCTCCGGAAGGGAGTGTCAGACTTGTACTGACTAAAACCCATCCATGTTCCTTCCTTGCCCTTTGTGTTCCCGGGCCGCGGTATCTCTTTCGTACAGTCCCGCAGCCCTTACGTTCACTTCTCTCATAAAGTTGGGGCTGTGTCCCAGCAGTGGGAAAAACATAGACTTTTTATATAAGAATACATTGATTTCGCGTGTTTATGTTAGCCTTTATAAAACACATCGGCAATATATCAAGACTTCAGTGTATTTAGATAAAAAGAAAATTAATAATGTCTTTGTTCTTATTCCTAGACAATATATTGTAGTTGTCTCTTGTTTTCTATTATCTTGGCCTGTCCCAGCAAAAGATAGGAAACCTATTATTAAAAGAAACTCTAGTTTTTACAGAAATAGAGCTGCCACAAGAAGATTTATGTTTAGGACAATGCGAAAATAGTTTCTTATTAATAGTTTTTTCTTATATAGAAATGGTTTTTTCGATTTTGTCACGTTCTCGGTATTTTGCGACAAATAATATGAGATTTTTATCAATATGAGCGCACAACATATACTATACTAGAAGACCTTTCCCCGTGGTTTCGCCTGCATGGAAGTCGGAATTTTATCTTGGGAACGTTTTGCCAGGATAAAAACTATCCTAAGTCCTAGCCGAGATCATATTCTACCTGTGTGCTATTTCATTGAAATCTGTTCAGCCATTAAGGTTTATATTTATAATATTTGTTAGGATAAAGTACTGGCGAGTAGAAAAGCTGTGGCATAGCAAGTTTTTAAAGTACAGTCGAGCATTTACATAATAACATGTATGAAAATGTTTCAGTTGGATTTTTGCAGTAGTAGAGAATTTCAGGAGAGCGATGTCTAGACTACATTCTGCCACTGCGTTACATTTAAAAAAGAAATAACGTTATTTATGTAAATTCGTACGCAAAACGCTGAAATTCCCTCGACAAGATCTGAGCCAATTGTAAAAGATTTTAATTGCAAAGTTTGCTTACTCTCAGCAAAAAAAAAGCTTTTTCTGTATGGCCCCTAAGATCTACAACAAAATACCTCAGTCTTACAAGGCTCTGACCACAAATTTATTTAAAAACAAGATTCGGAATTTATTAACAGACAAATGCTACTATAATATAAATGACTTCTTATCAGATATCTTTTGACATATTTTTTACCTATTGACATATTTTACCTTTTGATACATTTTTACCTTTTGACATATTTTACCTTTTTGATGCATTTCTACTTTTTGACATATTTTACCTTGTATTACAATTTTACTTTCATGGCATTATGACAATCTGTATTTATTTGTATGTTTTTTTAATTGTATTTGGATTATGTAATTTAAAGAAATGCCGACATTAGTTATTATGAATCTGGACAAACAATGGCTAAAATTTGAATAATCTGTGTAATTGTAAAAAAGAAACAAATTTGTGCACCTCACCAGGTAAAACATGTACGGACCTACCTACTTTACTAAGATCTTGCATGCTCAATTTGTGTGTAAACGATGTTTTTAACAAATAAAATATCTTTATAAAGTTACCGGAAAAACAAACGACAATGCATTTAAAATTTTAAAATCAATCATTTTTTTTGACTTTACAGTCACCTCCACAATACTTATCAATAAATCATCCAATTTATGTTTGACTGTAGTCAACCACACGTTATTGATAATAATTTGACATTAACAGCGCTTTTATATGTAGCATTAAAGCCTATTTTCGAAGTGCGAGTCTAACCACTGATCTGTTAACTGTACTTAAATAAAATGTTGCATAATTAATTGGTGTTCAGTATTGTAAGCGATAACTACGAATAAGGTAACTCTATAATTACACTATCGATAAGAATGTTCAGTCAATGTTAAACGAACGAGGTCGAGCCTTTTTCTTTTTTCGGATGGGAAATCTTCAAATGACTTCCACCGCTCTGGGCAGAGCGGAAGGGAGTGTCAGACTTGTACTGACTAAAACCCATCCATGTTCCTTCCTTGCCCTTTGTGTTCCAGAGCCGTGGTATCTCTTTCGAACAGTCCCGCAGCCCTGGCACGAGGGCGAGCCTTGTGATAAAGTACAAAAATAAAAAAAATATACATCTCTATAAAGTTAATAGTTCGGAGTTAGGAGCTCGTGGCTAAACAATAACAGCCGCTCGGGTCGATCTTTAGGTTAAGCCGTGCTTGCCTAGGTTGGTCTGTGGATGGGTGACCACCCATTACATACCGAGTTTCCTCCGTGCCTCGGAAAGCACGTTAAGCCGTTGGTCCCGGCTGTCATTTGAAGATCTTTGACAGTCGTTAAAGTAGTCAGTGTCCCAAAAAGTCTGACAACCAGTCTTACCAAGGGGTATCGTATTTCCCAGTAGTAACTGGGTTGTGGAGGTCAGATAGGCAGTCGCTCCATGTAAAATACTGGTATTCAGCTGCATCCGGTTAGACTGGAAGCCGACCCCAACATAGTTGGGAAAAGGCTAGGCAGATGATGATGATAAAGTTAATAGTTAAGACCAAACAGTAAAAATATAATCTTGCAATTACATACATGTGTTGTTTTAATAATGTAAACTTCAGATAATTCTTATCTTAATTAATGGTAGGTAAGGACGGAAATCATGTTTTTACGCCAATACAAACCGATAAAGTAGGTAACTCGGTTAGGTAGGTACCTATCTGAAATGAACACTAATCCGGTGAAATGGCTGGTAATTAGAAGAAGCTTATGACTGAAGAGTATAATAAATATTTAGAAATCTTTCTTAAAACATATGGATCGTTTACTTCCGGTTACAAACTCAGCCCTTAAAAGACTTTTTTTTTTTACGGATGGGAAGTCATCATATGACTTCTCCCACTCTGGGCAGAGTGGAAGTGAGTGTCAGACTTGTACTGACTAAAATCCATCCATGTTCCTTCCTTGCCCTTTGTGTTCCAGGGCCGCGGTATCTCTTTCGAACAGCCCGCAGCCCAACAGCCCGCAGCCCAGCCCTTAAAAGACTAATGCTCTATTTCCGTTCGGTAACACCTAAATGAATGCCTTAGCATGAGATCCTGGGTTCAATTCCCGGGTCGGTCAAATTGTTATTGGGTTTTTCTATCAGGAATATTTCAGTAGCAGCCGTGGAGTTTGGATTTCTGCCCGGTTGATGGCAAAAGGCTCGCCGCCTACTACATGGAACTTAAACACAACTGGCGAAATGTGGGTGTACTAGTATGTACACCTCTACCTAACCCTTCGGGTATTACAGGAATGATATAATGTTGTATTCATAATATCATTAGGTAATTGATTATTACTTATGCAGGTACCGCTCACTGATGACAGTATATTATATTTTAAGTTATACATAGGCAGACACACATCTATGTCAAAGCTTTAATAGTTTAACCTAGGTCAAAATTTGCACAATCCTTGTGCATCTTTTGATGTGTGCTAATTTTAAATGCTCGCTCTCAAAGTTGAAGACAGTACATTAATGACTGTATTATATTAGCACGATGAAGCAAAGACTAGTTTTATGACAGTATTGCAAGGTGTAATTTAAATGCCTTATTAAAACTTAAAAGCAATCTGGAAGGATCAATGAAGCCATCGTTATGAATACCTTTTACTAAAGGACAAACTAACAAGTCGTGAAAAAATGTTATAAGTACCAAAGAAGTAATAAAAATATCATCATGGTGCTTCCACCAAAATGTAGAATATCAACGTGGACTTTATTCTACTTTAAATATAAAAGGGATTTCAGCGACAAGGACAAAATTTAATTGACACCCAGTGCTATCATGAAAAAGCATTATTTTCTTAAATAACCTACTCTTAATTCAAAAAGCAAGGAGAATCCGATTGCAGCTATAAGCAGCCTTCCTTATTTAACGTTGGTTATAAGTTATAAAACCATTATTTTTTCGGATGGTAAATAACAAATGACTTCTCCCGTTCTGGGCGGATTGGAAGGGGGTGTCAGACTTGTACTGACTAAAACCCATCCATGTTCCTTCTTTGCCCTTTGTGTTCAAGGGCCGCGGTATCTCTTTCGAACAGTCCCGCAACCCAAGTTATAAAACCCTGCAGTATCTACATTGACCCTTGAGGTTTTCAGTGACTTCATTTACGCCTTGTATAATTTAAAAGTAATTTATACCCAAAAGAAATGTAAATATTCCAGAAAGCCACTTTACCCTTGCTGAAATGTATATAAATAAAAAAGGAAACTTGCCGCAACCTCTACACAAAATATCGTAAAAAGTGAGCCTCCGCTGAAGAAGTACTGTCATAAATATATTTTTTGACCCAGAACCCGTGATAGATGTCTCTGTTTATTCTGTAAGAGGATACAAGCAAACAACTCTAACTAAACAACGTAAATCTTGATGTAGAAGAAAATTAAAATGTCTCTATTTGTTTTTCTTTGCAAGTTAATTGAAGTAGACCTCTAAAACAAAAACAATATTATTTAACTATTGCTTGAACTGCTATCTATACTAATACTAATATTTATAAAGAGCTAAAATTTGTTTGTTGTTAACTGATCCGATTCAGAAAATTCTTCCATTAACGGTAAGCTATATTATCCCTGAATGTCATAGGCTACATTTAAAACGTTCCCATGGGGTAATTTCCATACATAACAGGACCGAAGCTGTGAGCAAAGGCTAGTGTTTAATAAAGAATTACTCTGAACGGACGGGCTAAATTAAAGCGGCGTCATTGCTATTTTCAACAAAAATACCAATCCTACGATATGTGGCTGTTAGAGGGAGGGACCAACATTTGCATCCTCCCTTATTGCCAATTGTATCACCCTATGTAACAGTACTGCTTTTGCTGCATGATGTACTTAAAGAGTACCTATACCATCTTTCTTTTCAGTCTATTAGTAGCGAGGTCGTAAACGAGATGTGAGTTTAAGACCAGAAAAAAAAACCGAATTCCAAAAAAACACTTTGTTTGTTCCATTGGTGAAGTTATTTTAGGTATTTTTTGTGTTTTTTTGGAAGTCGTTTTTTTTTCGGAGAAAGTTTTTTTTTTCCTTTTTTTGTTGTAGTATACCACACAAATTCTTTTCATGAATTATTTTTAAATTGTAACTAGAAGTTATGATCTCAGTACAGCTTGCGAAAGAGTGGGTCTTAAAATTAGCATGGACAAAACCAAGGTCATGTTGAAAGCCCATATGACACCCACTAGTATCAAGATCGGAGACTCTACCACCTTCCAGCTCCATCATCAGACCCTGGATACCATCTAAAGACAAAGTACTCATCAAGACAAATCAAACGAGCCCAAACTCGATGCGGTTACGTCGTTTTATTACGGAGATCCTATGGCCACCTTCCAGCTCCATCATCAGATCAGCTCCATGTCATCTATATACTGCACTATCACGATGATGATGGAGCTGGAAGGTGGCCATAGGATCTCCGTGTACGTGTAATTTCAATTCAATTGGAAATCAAATTTAACTTGCAAGACTTCACGCGACGTCGCGTGGTGTAGCAATTAACGTATAAAACAAACCAAATTGCAGAACCGATTTTGATAAAATTTCTATGGGACCGGTCCGGAAGCATAGCCTTTGACATAAAAGAAGAATTTTTCAAATCGGTTTTGAAATGACGGAGTTATGAGGTAACAAACACAAAAGAAAAACAATACAACCGAATTGAGAACCTACTCCTTTTGAAGAAAGTCGGTTAAAAACAGTAGGACTGAAGCCAAACTCACCCACATTTTTAATTGTGTAAGCATGTTTGTTTTTTTTATGATAGATTAATAAATCTCTGTGGTCACTCTCTGAGTGTTTAGAAGTAAACATGCAAAACCCAGAATCATAAATTACTAATGGTTGTTCAAGAAAACTTTTGCACCACCCACAAAGCTGTGATATAACCAAAATCTGCTTGATTTTGCTAAAAATAAAACAGATTTTACTTATATCACAACGTTGTGGGTGAAATGTCTTGTGCTGACAGAACTTTTATAATCCATGTTTACTTTAGTTCATGAACTTCTTCAATATTTATTTATTTATGTGGCAATGCTGCCAGCCTTCTGGGCACTTTTCCTATAGACAGCGATGCGGACGAATTTTTTGACGCCCTGTAACTCTTTTGATACTTGTACATATTTTTATTACTATTATAGATTAGTAGTTTGTAAATAATGTACATATCTTTAAATCAGAATTAAATCCTTTTATTTAATTAAGCTTTATGCACAAGAAAAAAAAAAACACTGTACAAAGGCGTACTATATTTTATAGGATACAACTCCGCCTAACCTTTCGAGAATTACAGGTGTTATGTTATATAATGTAAATTCTACAGCACTACAGGATTTAACCCTGACGCTACCGGTGCGCCGTGCAACGGTCACGCATACATAATGCCGACTGTACTTACAATGCACATGACGCGACCGCATACCGGTATTTCCGTCACCGGTTGTCACTGAAATCACTGAATACACTACACGTCTACACTTGATCGCGTAAGCTGAATACTCGTTTGACAGTTACGGTTTACGAATTCGTTTTGTGGTAGTTTGGGAATTAAAATATAATTAATTTAAACGACTACCTCGATCTGCTTGGCTGCCTCGTTGGTCTAGTGTGGTTCTGGATTCGATTCTCAGGTCGGGAAAAGTGTTATTGGTTTTATCTATAAGGATTTTTTTAGTAGCTGCCATGGAGTCCATAGTTGTGGCAATAGGCTCGTCCCCTATTACATGGAAAACATTACTGGTGTAATGTGGGTGTACTATTAGGTACACCTCTGCCTAACCTTTCCGGGATTATGGGCGTTATGTTATGTTATGTTAAAACCGCACAATAAAAGTAGTGTAAAGCTTAAAACACAGTCTTTTCCCAACTATGTTAGAGTGGGCTCCCAGTCTTACAGAAAACAACTGAATGCCATTATTTGAACATGGAACGACTGAATGAACGACACAACTCAGTGACGTGCACACTTTATACGTTGGTAAGACTCGTTTTCAGACTTTCGGGGTTCTGACTACCCATAACGATTGTCAAAACAAGACCTACAAAATATAGCAGCTGGAATCAAAGGCTAAATTAAAAAAAAAACTCAGAAATGTCTGCTACAGTTTTAAAGAAAAGATTTTTAGCCGCTTTTACGAGTATTGTTGGTCTATCAGGATTTACGCTAATTTAAATTCTCGATCAAATAGAAATAGGATTTAAACTCCGTTAACTTTCACACCCTGCACTCTGATTTTAATACCCGTAATTATGAAGGGTTTTTAAGGTCAGTTGATCCTTATTACAAAGGGTGATTATGTCGGGAGATGGGGGTCTTAAATTCCAATCTTCATCTCGTTTTTAATCCTACTGTGCTAATTAAAAAAAACTGATACTTCAAGAAAATTAGTGAAGAAAATATGTAATAAAGAAAATTATATACATAATATAATATGTAACCTTGATAACATCGAGCTAACGCAAAAGAAAATCACTTTTATTTTAATTCTCTACCAATATCTTATTTCAATTACATATGTTTTCAGCAATTATTAAAATACTCACAATGTTATCAATATCTATAGGTACGTTACGAGTATATGTAGATACATAAATGTAGGCACCAACATATCGAACACAATTAAAATAACGCGATAATAATAATTGCGATTGTTACCAATAACAACTATATATATTACCTACGTTTGTAACCCAGACTTATGTGACTTAGGGCTAATTGCACGAAAAATTTAACTCAGAGTTAAATGCGACGTTAAATTGACAATATTGTATGATAAACTGTCAAATTAACCTCGTATTAGCAACTAACTCTGAGTTAAGTTTCTCGTGCAAGTGGGCCTTAGATAAAAACCAAACACAACGCAAACAGCATTGAGTGATATACATATTAATTTGTTTAAATACCTACTTACTTACATAATGACAATTGTCAACTGCATATTCTTGCAGCTATTGTACAACGTGTTCAACTTATTAGCATCTTAAAGACTAGTTAAACAGTCTAAGAAGGCTTGGAGATCTCCATTTGTAGATATATATGAGTCACTCCACAACTTGGTGACTTAATACTCGGACGTACAAGGCCGTCTTAGATTGTGCACGATTATAAACTATGAACTAAAATCAACTGTTTTTGTTAGTTACTAGTTTTTGTTGGTATTGGGAACGTTCACGCATCTGTCCTGAGCTTAGCATGAAATTAGTTTATAGTCGATATTAATGATCCGTGACAACATAGGTATGGGAAGAGTTGGTTACATGTAGGAACCCCCATCTTTCTTTGTATCTATATAGAATGTTTTTACCAAAATATATACGTTTTTATGACTTTAAAATGTTACATAGATAAGCGACTTTTATAGGTGCTCTCGAATTTTATGACTCTTCTAACTCGAGATGAAAGAGTTAATGATTTTTTATGGCTTTATAAATATTTATTTAATTTTTATGTTACCTAAAGTGTGTGCTGTTTTTAAATATATGTATCAGCTGTTTTTTTATATCGATATTATTCAGTGGTAGGTGGAGATTAATTCATTTTTGATGTTAAATGTGCATGTAGGCGTATACATTAAAATGATTATGTTTAAAGCTTTCATCAATTTCCCACTTACCTAACAATCAAGGAAAATCTCTAGCAATATTTTATTGCTAATTATCAACAAGTTCTCAGTTATTTCAAAATATGAAAATAAAACTTCACTGAACCACTTTTCACTCAAACTCTCAGATAACAGTGCGAACTGTTCAACTAAAACACATTAAAGGAACATCCGTCATACACAACATTAATTCAAAATTCGAAATCGGCGCGAAAAACATCGCATCGGAGCGTCGTGGTACGCACAGCACGTCTCAACAACCGTAGCGTTGCCGCCGTACTGGCTTACGAACAACGTAGTTCCACTTCTGCGTCTACCACGAAAGGTCTCAAGAGCCACCGTAATAATTTACTCTGAGATAATCGCACCAGACGGCGTACATTGCTGGTTTAACACCGCTTGTTGATAAGACGACTTCAGAGACACAGCGATGATTTTAGTTTCGAGGAAATTTTTAATACAGTTCACGTTGTGGTAGGCACCATCCTGTCAACAGTGGGAAAATGCGGGTTCCGTACGGGAGTTCCTCGGTCTGGTCATTTGGTTCACTAATTCGAGCTAATTCTGAAAGGCTAAGCCCGCTGCTTCGAAACTATAAAGGGGCCGTAACAGCTCCCAGGCTTCAGGGTCCCTTCAGCCATTGGTGGGAGGAGTTATGTAAAACAAGTCGGGTTAAATTAACAAGTTTAACTGAGGCAGATTAAATGGGTGCTTCGGGCCAATCTTGCTGTTACTGTTTAGCGTTTAACTGTTGGTTCAACCGCATAAGTTATAAAGCTGAAAAATCGCTTTTTTGTTTCCCCCAGCGACGTGGTTGTGCCTAAATAATATCGAAACATATAATAAAGTCTTACATTAATAAATTAAACATATAATAAAGTCTCGTCACTAATAAAGTCGTTACTTTTGTTTGCGTGAAAAGTATAAAGTTCTTCAACATTGTATTTTTTTTTAAACTGTGTTTGAAGAATTGAATTGCAGCAACGTTTTTGTAAATTATAAGAATTTAGTAAATAAATTGTAAGTTTCATTTTTGGATATTTAGAACCTATCTAAAGTTGATTAAGGCGGCGTTAATAAATAAAAATGATAAAAAATGGATTATTGACCAACTTGTTTTTTGCTCCCAACCGAAGAAAAACCCAAACATCTGACACAGCTGATTTCTAAGCTGCACAAATGCATATCTCAATTCTAAATCCTAACCTCAATAGTTTAGAGGCGTGAACTGAATAGTTGAACCCATTCATAGCAGAACCCTTCACTGCATTTGAAGGGTTAACAAGAATATTAATAACAACTACTTAAGGCCAAGCGTCTTCTAAAATACAAAATGAAGTGTGTTGGTTCTCAAGAGGTGCCGTAAAGTTTAAAAATAACAAAGTGAACGAACAGTGAAGGGTTGGTCGCCCCCATGTGGATACTCCAAATGGCTCGTGCAAGTTTTAAAAAGATAAATTAACTTAAGTTTCTTTGGAACTGAGTTTAAATAAAGGCTTTTGTTTATAGCTGAAAAATGAAATATGCGTCGATTTTTTAATATAAAAGGCGGGCCTCTCACAAAAATATACATAATTATATAAATAGTTTTTTTTTTTCTACTGTAAAAGAACAGACATCTAGTTTGCACATTGGACAGTTAAAAAAGACTAGTTATTAAACCGATGCACGATGTGGGATGGTAATGGTATATGGTTTATAGGGTGACTGGTAATTAGTGACGGATACTTATTAAACACACCCGCAAAAAAAAACACGCACGTTAATTTATGTTCGCCTAACTGGTCAAAATGTACTAAACAGCAGACTTTTTTTTCGCGATTTCAGGTTTGTTCTCATGGTTCCAGTTGTTTTTTATCATGAGTACAATCACGTGTTTAGGTATTGGTCACTAATTACCAGTCACCCTATATAAAACACAGGAAATCCTAGTATTCAATAGCGCATTCTTAAGATATTCATTGTAATTATGACAAGTAAATATGACTAATCTCCACCACCGCGTAACCTTTGGCGTCCACAGCAAAATAATAAATCATCCCGTTGTAATCCCAAACAAAAAAAGAAACTCGAAAAAAAAAAAAAACCAGATCTGATTTTACGTCTCTGTGTTTAATTCATAACTTTTTGAATTATTGACGCTTATCCCGGAATTTCCGGCTTTCCGCATACTTACTACTTTCTGGTCTGAATTACTTATAATACTTAAGCCCCTCGAAAACGTACGGATTTGGTTCGTATCTCGTTAAGTATTCTAATGTTATTATGGCAGCTTTGTATTTCAAGTACAGTACGCAAAACAGATACTTGCGTAGGTAGTGTAATTTGTGTTTTAGCTTTTCCAGCATCAGAAGTAACACTCAAACGAACACTGTCAAAGATTTGATACCGTTTGTTTACTTTACATAAAATAGTAGGCCTACTATAGGAACCGACGTGCTCTAAGCAACTCAGAATATGAGGCTTTTTTGATTTTGTAAGATAATTTGTTATGCCTCGTTGGTCTAGTGGTCGCAAGCGCGATTACGGAACATGAGGGTTCGATTCCCGGGTTGGAGAAAGTGTTATTGGGGTTTCCGTCAGAAATTTGTCAGTAGCAGCCACGAAGTCGGGATTCGTGCCCGGTAAATATCACTGGAGAAATGTGGGTATACTCTACTTGTTAGGTACACCTCTGCCTAACCCTTCGAGGATTACAAGGCGTGATGTTATGTTGTTAGAAACAAAAACATAAAGTTTTTTTTTTGTGTGTATGTTCAGCGTTTTCTTCGCCAATTGTTAACAGATTTTGATGATTCTTTTTTTGTTTGGAAGAATATCATTTCGCGGTGGTCCCGTTTAAATTTTGTGAAGATGTTGATCTTAGAAGTGTGGAACTCTTCAATAATAGACGAGAAACGTGTTGTGATTTCTGCAATCGCTTGGATATTTATTGTTTACACAATTTCATAATGTAACATCACGCCTATATGCTCTGAAGGGGTGACTCCAAAAATAACTGATTACTTAATGATAAATATTTCAATAATATTTTATTTTTTATATTATTCACAACTTTTGTTAACTGTACATCTTGTACATAAACCTGACCTTTAATTTTTTCCTGTTTCGTCGACAAAGGATTCAATCAATTCCAAAGGATCTTTCTGGTATATTGGAATATCTGACGTTTTTCTTCTCGTCCTTAATAAGGGTAGGGATATTGAAATGAAAACCGATTTTCATCTTCTTTCATAATTTACGGTAAATGACAATTGTGATGAAAATGTTCGAGAAGCGAGTGATGTTTTGCTTTGCTTTCAAGGATTGGGGCCTTATTTAGTTGGGGATGTTTTCGTTTTTGTGCTTACTATGTAAGTATACAACGAGTAAACGGATTCTTTACGAAGCCATCAACCAAGCATTATGTATATCAAACTAAATAACTTTACGCAAAAATTATTGCAGGGAAACCATTTTATTTTTGGGGTAAATAATCACGTTTTACGGTAGAATTCAATGTGAAGCACACAAAACATTGTGTTGATGTTATGGATTGAATAGTAAGGGGGTCGTGAAGGCGCCTTAAATAAAAAAGTAAATTAAAAACATGTTTTTAAAAAAATATACTTGTGACGAAGTTGGAACTTTGCGGTTAGTCCCGCTATGGTATGGTCCCGGTATGGCACCCTCTTAAAATACCTATCAAAAAGTCCCGCTATGGTACCCATCTTTTAGATCTACGTTAGACAATAGAAGGTACAACTGAAAAGAAAAGTGTATCTATAAATAAATACTTTTAGGAGTGTATCAATAAAACGTCTGTTTGCGATATTAAATCAGTCTTTTATTAATTCAAAATATTTATAAAAAAATATCAAACAGTAAAACGAAATATTAATTGCAATGTAATTTTTAAAATAATCAACAATATTAATTACCAATAATCAACAATAAAAAAAATATAAAAAATCCACATCTCAGAAAAGTATTCCTGTAAATATTATAAACTACAAATAAAAACAACATCCAGACATAAATATTAGTTACAAATAATCAACATTGAGAAAAGGCAGTAATTGTAAATTTATATAAACTACAAAAATAATCAACAACCAACTAGACAAATATATTAATTACAAATAATCAACATGGAGAAAAAGGCGCAAATTGTAAACATAAACTACAAAAAATAATCAACATCGAGAAAAAGTATTAAACATTTTAATAGGCTAAAAACAAAATTAAAATAAACTATTTTTTTAAATGTTCTGATCGAAATGTTGACTTTGATATGTTAATCAGAAAATCACCAATGGAGATAGCTTTATTTTCGTAACTTTTTGTTAGCTTTTGAATCTGGCGGTCGATTTCTATACTTGTTCTTTTTCTTGAATTTATAGGTGATCTTTTTAGTCGAAAGCTATAACAAAAATCATCAGTTATTTAAGTTAAGCTATATTTTTTTCAGTAACCGTCTGTAATAGAAGGCGACAACCAATAATATCTACCAAAATAAATAAAATCAAATCCATTTTCAAATTCTTCTATGTACTCGTATTATGTAAAAAAATATATATCTGCTTTTAAAAATATTATATCTGCTTAAAAATATTGTCTAAAAAATACAACTTACTTGGCTTGTTTTATATCAAAGTGACATGTGTCGTTGCCAATTGTTTGCAGAAACAATAATAAACTGGGATTTTTTCCAATAATTTTGTTGAATCTGCCATTCCATGATTCCGCCAAGTTAGTTGTTCTATGGCGTTCATTATGGCAACACCAAATGAGGTCTGGATATTCAAGCCACTGAGTGACAAAATAGTCATTGAATTTGGTCATAGCTTCATCGTCGAAACTGAAAAAAATACTTATTAAACGTTCGTACTTGTAAAGCAATGAAATTAACAGGTCCTTACTGATATTGTTGTTCTTTACTTTTTTGCCATATAATTAGAGTTAAGTACTCAAACATCATTTTGGAAAGTAACCAAGATATTATACCTATTTTCCATTATATGCAGCCAGCCGTCTTCAATATCTTGTTTTGGCAAAAACGCCAAGCCTATGCATTGCTTAACATGGTTCGAGGACTCTTCGTGTTCCATGAGATTTAAAGATTTTGCTTTTTTGATAACGTTCTTTTGAAAATGTACGTTACATCCATTTATTTTGATATCAGGAAAAATCTTCGCTGCTGCATTTATTACTCCTATTTCATAATCGAAGGTAAATTTCGATGGACGCCATTCAGGCAAAGTTTGTTTAATCAATTCGAAAACTTTTTCATAAGTTTTCCCTTCTTTGTTTTTTAACAGAATATAAAATAATGGTGCTACATTCGTGGATAACTCAGTGCTTCCCATGTCTCCATGAATGACATAAACTTGTTCGAATGGGTTTGGGCAGCCGTCGAAAGTGCCATCACCAAAGTAATGCGTTACACATTTTATATATTCCTTTACTTCTGTCGAGGAAAATATAATTATTCGATTACAGTCTTCATTACAATAATCAGCCAATACATACTTATTAAATTCTTCTGGTATTATAATTTCTTCCACATTCTTAAATTGTGTTTTTGGTACGTTCAACGACTTATTTCGGTGTCTGTATAATACTGTTTTTAATTTTTTATAGTCAGGAACATTTCCTGTAAGGTGTAACCCTTTGTCTTTTAAGTTACCCATGTGTTTTTCGAAAATTTTCTGTACTGATCCGTAATTTGAATTTACTTCTTTTTTGCACTCACTTATAGCCATTTGAACTTCATTGTCTTCAAAATGTGGCACGCACTGATCACTGTGTTTATAATCTTTAATTATTGTATTATTGGTATTCTCAATAGTTATATATCCACTACATTTAATACTATTTCTCCTATTTACACAATGCCAAGTACTTGAATTTTTATTTTCTCTGCGTTTAATATATTTATGTCCGGCACGTAATAAAGTTTTTCCACCGCGTCGACTGTCAATAATTATTAAATTTACACCACGTGAACTACTTGACCCAGACATTGCAATAGATAAACTAACAAGCTATCCTAATTACTCATATCGCAAAAGTACAGCTGCAAATAGCAAACTAAACCCGGAATAATACTGTCTCTCTCTATTTTCATAAAAACAAAAGGGAAGAGCTAGATACGAATTCGAGGAAGGGCTCGTCTCTATTGTTTTACGAAAAAACCGGTTGGTCAGGTAACTACCTGAAGTGAAACGACAATTACCGAGCGTGATTTGTTTAAAAAATAGTATTAATAAATATTATCTTGCTTAACTATAATAGTTAAGAAAAGATATTTTTTATTTATACTATTTTTTTCTTAACGCATTGTATAACTTTTCTTTACAACAGTACCAAAAACTGAAGGGTACCATAGCGGGACTTTTTGATAGGTATTTTAAGAGGGTGCCATACCGGGACCATACCATAGCGGGACTAACCCGAACTTTGACCCCATATCTCTGTAACTAGAAGGTTCCCAGGTATTGTCTAGAACAAAAAAATGATCGCAATGACGGGGAGAACATAACCACGCTGTACTATTGCATTGTCACATAAAATGGCAACATAGTAGGACTCGTTTAGGTTAACCTCAGTTTTAATCGAAATCAAAATTTTAATTGTTAGTCAGTACTAATGTGTTTTAAAATAAAAATAAAAAGTTTCGGAACCCATTACTGTTTCAGAGCTCGCCATAAAGTTGCAAAATCATCTTATAACGTTCCCACGACTGGGATACAGAGCTTCTTATTGCGACTGTGAGTGGGCTATAATCCACCACGTGGGCCTTTTGCGGGTAACTGGATATCAAATGGTTTCCGGCTGCCTGACGATGTTTTCACGATGATGATAGATGTGTAACTGATTGAATTAGTCATCCTCTCCTTACACCGATAGTTTTAGACGGAAGCTGCATGACTGGCTAACTAGATGATAGACTTATCAAGAATGACGTCATGTTTTGAAAACTAGTTCCTAGATGTGATAGCTGAGTTAGGATAAATGATTCACGCTTTTATTCTATTATAAATTGCTCACACTAGAATACTAACCGGTTTTAATAAAACACCTGATAAAGTCGATGACACATGGTCTAGTATTTAAGGCTTATGTCTACGGCGCTACTCAATAGCAACATTTTACAAACACTATTGTGAATATTTGCGTCTTGATATTTTAGGTACTCCTTGGTGATTTGAGATATACTAGGTCATATGTTAGCGATGAAAAGTAAAAAACTACTTGATCATTTGTCAAGTATAAATACCTATTTAACTTCCTATTCATCACCATCAGCATATAGCATCTACCCTGATATCCACGAAATAAAGTGAGTAATCTGTTCTGGTTACCTGATTCTAGGAATACTTAATGAGATTCAGATAACTAGTTTTTGTCTAATTATAGCTAAACAGCTATAAACTCGAAACAGTCATAGTAGGATACGCTCTGTTGAATCTCACTGCGTCACCATCAATTCTGGGAAATAAGATATATCGGTCTAAAAAATAGATTTTATGAATGAGCAAGGATTTTAATTATTTTGATTTAATTTCTATTTACTTTAAGAATATCATAATATTTTATCCGAGCATTATATATACAGCGTGATTGATAAAACGTGAGGAATACTTTATGGGAGTGAAGTACTGACAAATATGAGCTTTACTATTGAACTAACATTGAAATATATAAGGTGTTAAAAAATTAACTTTAAGAATTTCGTGTGGGCATTGTACTCATCATTATCAACAACTTTTACTATGGGACGAACGCTGAAATCGCCAAAAACAAGTCAGCTGTCCCGTACATTTTATTCAGTTACGTGTGCATAAATGTATGGAACAGCTGATTTCTTTTACTTAAAGTTAATTTTTTAACACCTTATTTAAAAATAAATCTGCCTCGAGTAAAGCGACCTATGTGAATGGAGATGTGTAGGTAATGGAGAAGCTGATATTTTAATTTTATGAGATTAATGGTCGGTCCCAAAGCATAAAAGATTTTCATTCTCAGAAAAGTATTTCTGAAAATGAAAAAAAAAAACAAATAAAAATCACGCCTCTAAAGTACTGCTCAAGTTTAAAAATCAGTAAGTATTAATTCTGTACACTTAAGGCATTTTCTCATTGTCCACATAGCGGCAATGCGGTGTGCGTGATATTGACGGTGAAGTGCCTCCTAACTGACATTATAAAACATGCGAATAACGCCTTTAAATTCAAAACGATAAAAAAGTATTAATATTCTCGAAAAATTACAGTTAGGAGGTATTGGCACTTCACCGTCGATATGGTGTGGTGGTGCCGCCTAGAGTCCACTTATACAACCGTCATAAGGAAAAAGGGCACAACTAACTTTTTTTTTCCGAAATTGATTTTTATACATATTCGGAATCAGACAAAAAAAAGGCAATTCTGACAGAAATTTTAACTCATTTTTTAAAAAAATGTTCATTACGCCCTTTTTCCTTATGACGGCCGGCATAATAGGCATAATTATCAGCCTATAATGTTCCCACAGCTGTCATATAGGTCTCTTATCTATGAAAAGGTGCGGGCTAGTCTACCATGCGGGGCCACAGCAGGTTGGTGAGTGTACGTAGCTGTCAAGTTTAAGAAATCAAAATAACTGACAAATTAAATTAAAACCAGTTAACTCTTTCAGTCACACTTTTAATCAGATGACTTTATAAATAAAACAATTGGACATTTTGTTTAGTTAGGGTTTAATTATTAAGAAAAAAATATTTTCCGAAAATACCAAAAAAGGCTTTTAAGGAATAAGGGGGCTAGTTTACTAACCACCATGGCGGTTTTCACAACACACGGTCAAGAATGACTTTAAAAAGCATAATAGATCAGTGCATTGTCGATAGATGACGTGAAAATATTTTTAAACTACCTAGAATAGGTGGTTAGCAAACTAACCACCAAAACTGAGAGTTAAAAGGCTCCACGTTTAACACACACCTTAGACAAAATGGATATTTTTTATAAAATTATATTTATGCACTTTCCTTCACATTTTAAATAAATTATTTAATTTAAATATGTTTAAAATATGTAATCTGAATACCGTGTGGTGGGACCCTGGTGATCTGCGATACAGGTTTTCCTAGTGCAGACACCAGTCTCTCACAAACTTATCAAGCTATCGTAATTTTAAGCTATATAATACATAATAAGTCATGTTTGTGAAGAGATAATAAATTATTTTGAATTTGAATTTGCTAAGTGGTAAAAACAGGCAAAACCCTACAAAAAGTATACCTTAAAACACCTAAAAGTAACCTTTACCTGCGTATACATACTCATGTTATATAAACTTTATAGTGCTGTTACTTCTTACGTAGAAAACGGCATAGTGGGTCGCTCCCCAGTTTTCCTTAGCTGTTTATTTGTCCCAACATGTAAATAAAAGATCATGTTCGCAGTTATTATACTGTTTGCTTTCGATCTTAACGCTATGAATCTTAAGTAGACCAGAGGGAACCGGTAACCAATGAAATTATGTCTTAGGTTAAACAGTTACGGTAAGGGATAATACGGAGAAGGGAAGTATATAAATAAGAAATAGGTATGTAGGTATGTGTATGACACAACATACGAGTAAATGATTGGCCTGTTGGTGTAGTTGTTAGTGACCCTGACTGCTAGGACGGAGGTCGTAGGTTCGATTCCCACACAGGACAAATCTTTGTGCGATGAGTACGATTATTTGTTCTGTATCTGGGTGTATAATTTATCTATAATATGTATGTATTTAGAAATATATAAGTATGTTTATCAGTTGTCTGGTTGCCATAGTACAGGCTCTGCCTAGTTTGGGATCAGATGGCGGTGTGTTGGTTGTCCCAAGATATTATTATTATTAAATATATCTTTGTAAATACATATCAGAAATGACAGTAGCTTTTTTGTTTCATAACATGTTGGTCGCTGTCTCGTTGGTCTAATCGAAGCAAGCGCGACGGCTGAGCATGAATGGTCCTTGGTTCCATTCCCAGTTCGGCCAAAGTGTTACTGGGTTTTCCATCAGGAATTTCTCAGTAGCAGCCACAGAGTATGGATTTGTGCCCGGTTAATGGCAATAGGCTCGCCCCCGATTACATTGGACTTAAAACATAACTGGCGAAATGTGGGTGTACTTGTTAGGTTCACCTCTGCCTAAACCTTCGGGGATTACAAGGCGTGATGTTATGTAGTGTTTTACATAGTAGAAATTAAAGTAACTTTTTGTGCATAATTATGTACAAAACTATACGCATTGGATAGATATTGAAGCGGTTTTCCTAATTTAGAGCATTTATAGCAGCAGGCTTACGTATATTTAGGTACTGCATCAAAGACAAAGACAAAGACATAGACATTTATTCGTAGGATACGGTATTCACAAAGTTGTTAATAAAATTTACATAGTTCAGGACATATCCGCCGCTGGACGCGGCATACGAATATTTACATTAGTAAGTGTACTTGATACACTACATATTTTACTCACATAATACCTAACCCTAGTTTACTAACATTGTAATAAAGTAAAACAACAAAACTAAAATGTGTGAACTCTATAATCTAATAAAACAGTAATATAAAATAAAATACAACATTAATATTAATTTTAGATATAGCATGATAACATTAAAAAAAAAAAACACTATCTATTTATATTTAATATCTTCAAAAAATTCTTTTACTGAGTAAAAAGTCTTTTGAAGTAACCATAATTTCAACTTTTTATTGAAAAAATGCAGCGGTGATTCTCTTATTACTTTCAGAATGTGGTTGTAAATTTTAATAGACATTAGGTAACTGTTTTTATAGTGAAGAGTACTATTGCAAAGTTGGTTTTTTAGTTTAGTGGGGTCCCTTTTTGTGAATCTGTTGTTTTCGGCTACTGTGGAGAAGAAGTGTGATTTTTTTTTTTAACAAATACACCTATTTCTAATATATAAATACAAGCTAGAGTTAAAACCTTTAACTTTTTTTGAACTGGTCTGCAGTCAATATTAAACTGAGATTAAAAACAATGTTTTGGTAAGTCGTAAATATCGCGCGAAGCACGGGGCGAAACGCTAGTATGTAAAATATCAATCGTCTTGACAAGAAAGTGGTTTCTACCATTAGTAATAATATCCTAGTCTTGGTTCCAGACATTTGATATTTCTCTCTTAGCCGTCAAGAATCGGCCAACAAAAAGAAAAATACAGGATGATTTCTTCACTCCATAAAAAATATGCGTGTATGGTCGGAAGGAATTTTCCTAACCGACTCTAAATACGTGCCGTATAACGTTAATTCCTTGTTGAAATATAATTATTCTCCTTTGAATGCCGTATTAACCCTCCAACGAACCCGTAAATAAAAAAAGAGAAAAACATTAAGCACAAAATACACAAAATAGGGTATTACGCAGCACCGCAAAACCGGGAGAAGTCGCGGACTAAACCCAGTGTATTATGAATGAAACATGAATAATGAATTCGATAAAAGTATACCGAATGATAATTGCATATCACAATACCATACGGGACTATGTTTGGGCGTTCTGGCTTGTTTGGGTTCGACAAACTATAATGGGCAAATAAGGTTACGACACACTGTGTGGGTAGTCTTCTTCCGAACTACTTCTGGTTACCAAAATAAAGAAATGACAATCGCCAGTATTACTTGACCTCCCCCACCTCTCTCTGCTCTTGAAATCTCAGACGAAAAACATCTTCCAATACCAGTGTTTGCAGGTCCTTATAAATGGTCACAAGAATGCTTACTATTGTTATAGTAGACATGTTTAGATATACAGCAATGACAATATGTCTCTCAAATATGTTTGAATTTATCAGAAATATTTCGTTTTATCGATGTTTATTCTCAATAAGATATCTGGAGAAGTCTTGAAATGGATGGATGCTTCTATATAAAAAAGCTTTTTTCCAATCGCTAAGTACTATAATATGACGATAAGTAGTTCATGCCCTGGCAAAAATATCAGACAGAAGGCAGTGTTGCGGTCCCACATGCAATTGGATTGATGGGAGTGATTATTTAAATGTCATGTCCAAACTAAAATGTACCCTAATTGGTTGGAGAACTTTATGACGACGCTACTGAAAATACAAAAACAATTTGCATGGGTTGTCAACGTGTTGGCGAATGACAGCTGTCCACACACCTCACTAACACTTCTTTAACCCGCCATAGACTATTGGCCACAACATCAACCACATCTACCGATTCTATTGTACAGGCAATACTCTTCAGGCATGCATGAACGTATGTAGGAGAAAACTGCACAGTGAAGATTTTGCACGCACATTCAAAACAAACATACTTAACCTAGCGTCATAGCTGGGCACCGTTAAACAAATAATTAACTTCGTTAATCGGTAATCCGTTACTAAAAAAAGTTAACTTCGTTAAACGTTAAATCGTTACATTTTGGAAGATTTAACGCAAGTTAACGTTAATCGTTAATTCGTTAACACGTATTAAAATTGCATTTTTTATATCGTTGCGCTAATGATCTACTTTTATAATCTTTTGGCTTAGGTTCTGGAACAGTTAAGGATCAAAAAAAAGACGTGTAATTAAAAAGAGTGTGTAATTTAATCATCTGGCATAATGTGGATTAACGAATTAATGCCCAGCTATGCCTAGCGTGTATGGCTAACTTTAGGCAACGTGGCAGTTAAGCGGTATGCCTGTAACTTCTGAGCTAAAGAACAGCTAGTAATATATTAGGTACTACATTACGTTTGAGTTCACATACAATACACTTGTAGACTATTTACTCAGCTCTAAAATAGGACAAGTGCACAGGAACTCGTAAATGTCCAGTGGTAGACCCGGCCCATATGTAACTAGAAGTAATGGTCCTGGTAAGGGTTTTGCTGGCTGGAGACAGGACATATACAAACACATAAGATAGGTGACTGTAATTAGAGTTAATGTCACTGCATTTGAGATTCACTGTACTGAAAATATATTTTCTAAACTACATATTTCGCTTAGTTTATGGTCTAGAAATTTTTCGTGGACTTTCTGAATATTATTCATGAATATTTCTGGGCTACTTAAAAATTGTTTTACATTTTTCTTACCTGTCTTAGAAGAACCTCACTTTGCCTTAGATCTTAAATCAAGACGAGCAAATTGAATTTATGTCACATCGACTATATTACATGATAAAAAATGTTTCACGATTCATTATTACAGGATCAAAAGGTACACCTTTATTATAGAGTAAAGGCAAAAATATTATTTTCATCAAGTAACATACATTAAAGCTGTATGAAATACCTGAGCACCGGAAGTTTCCTGGTACCATTACCACTTTATGTTTCCATCTGCTTACTAGTAGTACGTTTAACTAATACGATATTCAGTTACTAACGTTTTTGTTAGTTTGAAGTAAAATAGCATTTTTGCAGACGAGGGGCAGTATGTACCCAAAGACATGTGTACACTATAGAAGTTCTTAAATAAAAGTACGAAGATTGCATCCCTGCACCGTTACTGCCATTTGGCTATTTTCTGAAGTCAGTACCGAGAGGCACACAAAATCAGTAGCGAGTTTTAAATCTACGCTAAAAGAACAAGTGCCTACCAAACAAAAATCGGTAAAATATATGAACTCCTCCCTTATTCGGAGCCTGCGGGAAAATTTGGCATTTGCGGGATAAAATAACTGTCACAGACGGAAGTTTCAAGGTCGTTCCATGACAACAAATTATCTAGGTTCTCTAAAACATATGGTTATAGCCATCGTAAACGTAGTAATTGCTAAAAGAACATACCATTACTCATCATCATCAGCCTATAGCAGTCCACTGCTGGACTTAGATCTCCTCAATCGCACGCCACTCAACTCGATTCTCAGCAACTTAGCCTGAGGGCGTCACACATACAACATAACAAAACAACATGGTAACATTACTGCACGCCTGTATTCCTTCGGAGGGTCAAACAGTACAGTCGCGGACTTTGCCGCATGATCATTAAAAAAAAATCGCTTGAATCATGCGGAGGCGCCCCGCCCGGCTAGAGAGCGCAAGCGAGTTGTGAGTTGTGAGTGCAAGCGAAAATGAGCTTAGTGGTGATCAGGCGGGAGTGTCCTCGATTATATGTGCAGCACACCCACATTTCACCTATTAGGCTTAAATCCCATGTATAAGGGCGAGTCTATTGCTACCAATCGGGCACAAATCTAAACTCCGAACAGCAACTGTGATGAAGTGCTGTGAATTGAAGAAAGAAAGAAAAACACAGTTCAGCACAACAGCTGATGCAAATGAGAAAATTTTAAGTAGTCGTTTCTCTTGCAGGGCAGTGCAAAAATATGAGGTTTTACAAAGAACGACAATACACACCGCTCTTTTAAGTAAAATGCAATTATGTTGTTTAGATTGCTTACTACTTTATATACTGAAAACATAAAGAATTATATGTATCTTATAGAAAAGCTAATTTAAATTAGTTTGCACACATTACGTTAGCAAGTCTTTTATAAATATCAAAAGAGAATATAAAGTGACTTCCTCTTTTAATCTAAAATCCGCATACGAAATGAGATAATATCATTCTGCTCCTGCAAGAAGTATTACACATTTTTGCTCAATTTCTAAGCAAATGTATGCAAAGTTGGAAGCTAACGGTATTCAGTACAGATAGGTTGGTCTGGCAATCGGAAGCCATACTAAGCATGAGATCCTGATTTCGATTCCTAGGTCAAGCTAAATTTTATTTGGTATTTTAAAATTATTTAATAGCAGCCCACAGAGTCTGGATTTGTGCCCGATTGATGGTAATAGTGTCGCCCCTAATTTACGTGGGTCCTAATAAGAATAACTGGTTTATTCCCGGTCTTCCCCACCTCGTCGTCACCACTGGGTACGAATGGGAAAAAAAAGTATTGTTCCTCCCCAGTGGTGACGATTGGAACTTTGTATTTCCCACTCGTTCCGCTATAGACCGAGAGTCAATTGAGAAAATTATTGTAAATTCCTTGATTACCTGTGCTTTTTTCCCATTCGTACCCAGTGGGGACGACCGGGAATAAACCGAATAACTGGCAAAATGTGGTTGTTTTATAGGTTACACCTCTACCTAACCTTTTGGGCATTACAGGCGTGATGTTATGTGTTATGTTGTAAAGACAAATTTTATTACGACGCGACGTTTACCATTAACCGTTAGTTTAGTACTATTACTAAATACCTATAAAGTTCTGAGTGTTATTTCGGCGCATAATTAAAGTCGGTGTTATATGAGACCGCTGTGAAAGTCAAATGGATTTGTTTTCACCAACTTTACGACCTAAAATATTACTTTTGCTACTTTCACAGCGAAGTTAACAAAGTTTTTAAGCCTAAATGTTGAACATTATTTACGGTCTCCAAGTAATGGTAAAATTACCCAAGTCGTTTTAAACATATTGTGGCTTTTAGTGGCAAAGTTCAAAATATTTTTGAGTCTTATAGGCCAGCCCAATAAAGGCGCTCGTGGCTTAGTACCTAATAGCAGCCGCACGGTTCGACCTTCAAGATGAAGTAACTTTTGCCGAGGTTGATTTGGGGATGAGTGACCATCCGTAACTCCACATACTTACTTACCACCACATACAAGATCCTTCCTTGCCTTGTTTTTTTCGGATGGGAAATCATCAAATGACTTCTCCCGCTCTGGGCGGAGCGGAACGGAGTATCAGACTTGTACTGACTAAAACCTATCCATGTTCCTTCCTTGCCCTTTGTGTCCCAGGGCCGCGTTATCTCTTTCGAACAGTCCCGCAGCCCTGGATCCTTCCTTGCTTTGGAAAACACTTTAAGCCAGCCATCTTTGACAGTACTTGCGGAAATTCAGAAACCTGAGACTGACCAATGGGTATCTTGTTACCCAGTTACTGGGATGTGATGTCAGATAAGCAGTAACTCTCTGTAAAATAGAATTCTTTTTCGTGTGGTTAGTGCCTAACCTGGTGTCAGCGTTTGGATGCCGCCCCTGGGCCTCTGGCTCCGAGATCCATGAGATCCATGAGGCCCATGTAAAATATTGGTAGTCATCTGCATTCGGTAAGACTGGATGCCGATCTGATGGAGGCTGTAACTTAAGACTCAGACTGTAACAACGACTCTTCTAAAGTCTTTTTAATTAAAGTAGTCCATTTTAAGCTTCATTTCTCGGTCTGTCACCTCTGAATACGTTCCTTCAAATTATCGTGAATAAGTCCTTAGAAGTTTCAGGTATGCACAAACTGAAGGGTTAGGGAGGGTTTAAGAGCTCTTCTCTAATTAGATTTCATATTATTTTAACAAGTCGTAGAGTTGAAGAGTCATGTTTTTAGTAAGAAATTTATTTTAATTTAAGAAAGTGTTTTAAAAACATCGTCATCTTTTTCAAAGTTTTAAAAATATTTAAATGATCAATATCCACTTCAGAAGCATGCATTAGTAATTCATTTGCTAATTACAATCACACGCTTCCACGTTGTGTACCTAAGTTAGAAGTTAATTTTATTTTATTTGGTACCAAACTAAAGTAGATAAAATATTTAAAAAACCGGAATTTTAAGAGTAAATTTCTAACTCATTCTGGTCTAATTTAATTTAACTTGAAACATTTTGAATATATGCTTCTACAAAATCATACTGAAAACCGGAGTTCGCTCTTACAGGATATTACGACTCGCTTCACCAACTTTTAATCTGAACGTTTGTGTTTGTGATATTAAAAACATTCTACTGTGTTACGAGAATAATTTGAAATAACAATATACCGGGATTATTTTATAGCGACCCTCCCCGGCTTCGCACGGGTGCAATGTTGTACATAAGAACGTTCCTCTTAAATCACTCTTTCTATTGCTGGAATTGTATTAAAATCCGTTGCGTACTTTAAAAATCTAAGCGTACAAACAGCGGGAGCGACTTTGTTTTATACTATGTAAAGATTACAAAATGTTTGGTAAGTCTCTTCTGAGGTAAGCTTTACTTAGGACACGGTGGAGCACACGGTGGAGGTCTGCCCCGCTTGGGCAGAGCACTGCCGTGTCCTCGTAGCGGCGATCGGCGGCGGCGACCTATCGTGTCCGGCCCTGGTCCAATCCAAGGTCCGGAGCGAGAGGGAATGGGACGCCGTCACCTCCTTCTGCGAAGCAGTCATGCTAGCGAAAGAGGTGGCGGAGCGTGAGAGGCCGAGAACCTCTCGTCCCAGCCGCCGCGGGAGACGCCTCGGGCGTTGGGGGTCACGTGGTGGCTTCCGGCCACCGTAGACGCGGACAAAAAAAAGTTGGTTGTCTGTAAAGTTGGTTTACAGACAATAGTTTAACGTGACAACGTCATAAAATCGAGTGGAAGAGAGATAGATGTGGCGCGTAATGGGACAATGAGCAAAACGGGACACTTTTTCGTGCATGCAGCCGGCGTTCATCGATTAATTAGACGTTGTCACATCAAAAATATAGTAATAGTTTGACGGTTAACAGATGGGGACGGGAAAAACGTGTCGCGCCGACCTAATATGACAGACAGGAAGATAAAGAAATTAATTTTGTACTTATATGTATAAAATGTATAGGTACCTGCTTGTGGCACGTGCTTTTGAGGTAGTATTGTTTTTAAATCAGGTTTAAGATTTATATTACCTATGGTTTTGTTAAGTCTATCTGTTGTTCATCTACCATTCATAGAACTATTTTAAGAGATCTTTTATGTTAGTGTTGAATGATTTGCCAAGACTTGCCAAATACAACAAAAGCTGCCTAGCAAGGTGCGTGCGTGTTCATAATAAGATACCAAGAAATTTCAAAATATTAAATTCAACCTTAACAAAAAACGAACATTTAAGATTTAATTCCACAAGTATTTAAGTGAATGTAATTTCTACAGTCTAAGGGAATTTATGGATAAAAAATGTTGACGCTTTGTAACATTTTGCTAAACCCTAAAAGTTTGCATGCTAATGTTCTATCTTGGCTAAACATATTTGAACTATCTAATTTTATTTAACACCATTGTTTACCATGTTCAACGCAAATAAATAACTATGATGATTATGATTAAAACACTTTCAGAAAAAAATACAAACACGTAAACTCACCCCTTTTCTTCATGGGGGTAGACAGAAACCACAGAACGCCACCTGCTACGATCCTCCATACACCTTTTGCTTGGTATGTGTTCATACATCTGGTCATACACGCAAGCAGGTTACGAGTAGGTACTAAGTGCGCATCTGACCTTTCTAAAGTTTGATACAACTAAATAGTAAATCTTGTGATATGTTAAATAAATAATAATAATAATTTATTTGCAATAAAAAGGTGTACATTTCAACAACATGTGGTTACAAACAAACAGATGGAGACGTTATACACTAATATGTTTGGAGACTCTAGCACCCTTGCTAAGTTGACAAGACAACTTGTATTAAAGGTGCTAGGCCCAACCCTTTCATGGGTGCCTAGAAAAGAAAGTTTGTCTAATTTACGAGAACTGATTTACATTTTTGCTGCAGGTAGATGGACAGACAAATAAATCATTTAGCAAAACAAGGAAACAATGATAAAATAAAAAGTAATAAAAAAGATAGGTGTAGAGTGGAGGGGTGTGTGTGATTGGGTGTATGTGTGAGTGGGTGTGTGGTGTGTGTGTGTGTGTGTGTGTGTCTTTATGTGTGATAATGCGCTGTTTAGATTTTACCTAGTTGATTAAGTAGTCAATAGGAGCTCTGTGTCGTTATAGTTGAGGGTCTGGAGCCAAGTAGATAGTTTCTTTTTAAGAGATATATTTGGAAGTGAGTGGAGTTTAATATTTTATTTATTTTATTATACAAATGGGGGCCTTGAAAACAGGGAAACCTTCTTGTGAAAGTGTAATGCGAACGGTAGGATTGGCCTATTTTGTCTTTACGTCTTGTGATGATTACCTCGTAGGGAGTTATATGGTGCTGAAGAAGTACAGTGTTAAGCACAAACAATTGCCTGACTGTGAGAACTTTACAGTTCTTATATAACTCCTCAGTTGGAAAAAGGATAGGTCGAAAGGTACTGACTTTTAGCACGGCTCTCTGAGCTCTTTCCAATTTTAAGAGTAAGGTTTTGGGAGCACCGCCCCAGGCGCATATACAATAATTTAGAAGAGACTGACAGAGAGCGAAGTAAGTACATCTCATAATTTGAGGTTCTGCAACGTGGCGAAGTGTTTTAACGACAAAAATAAGTTTTCTTACTCTTTTTGTAAGAGTCTCTATATGAGCTGCAAAACTCAGGCCGTTGTCAACTGTCACTCCGAGATATTTTATAGTTCTACAGCGCTCCAGTTTGGGGCAGGTACAAGCTACCATACCCGGCAGTAAACACGAGTGTGCTGTTAAAGTTAACGCGACAGAAGGTTGTGTGGAGTTTCGCATAGAGAAGGTAACGATTTTGGTTTTGTCAGTGTTTAGAGTGAGAGCATGTGTCTCAAGCCTCTGCAGAACAGTATTGAGTCCGTTTTGTGCTGAGTTAAAGGTGTCGTGCCAAGAATCGCCGGAAAAAGTAAGGACAGTGTCGTCGGCGAATGCTATTATATTACCGTCTCTCAGTTCTATGTAACAGAGCTGGTTAACGTAAATTAAGAACAAAATTGGCCCAAGCACACTGCCTTGGGGGACACCAAAAGTGACAGGCGCATCTCTACTGTAGCTCCTGTATTTTTACGCACTGAGTTCGATTTTGAAGATAATCCCTCATAAATTCAAGAGGTTTACCTCGGATCCCTAGTTTCTCCAGCTTTAAAAGCAAGTTAGGAATCGAAACTGTTGAACTGTTTGAATTTTTTTTTTTATTAACAATAGGTTGTAACCTATCATAAAAATTTACTCCCATCATTTTTCCCTAACGCACCAAAAGAAGTATAGCTTCAAAAATGTCTTTAAACCGATTATGTAGGTGAGTAAGAGTCAATTATAGCTTTGTAGGTATATCAGCAAATAATAATTATTGGGAATCAAATGAAGCTTTTAATAACGAAATTAATCAATATTGTTTTCCGAGAACACCTTTGTTTCATTACTTAGTAATTGAAACCAATTGAACTAAATTGATTTTAGCTAGGAAATTGATACCTTAATGAAGACTTGATTTATATCGCGTTCAATACTTAACAAATATCTTATTTAGTGGGTATAGACGCCAGCGCATCTTACTTCTACAAGCTGTCAAATTTCTTTAATAGATTTTCAACTTTATCACTAACTAGCGACCAGCCCCGGCTTCGCACGGGTGCAATGTGGACTAGCTGCTATAATACAAGTTTATAATGCACGCAAATAATTCTATTACGTGTGCTTGTGTCTAAAATAGGTAAGTTCAGCTATAATGTAGCGCCTATTTGTAACATTGAACGAGTACTTTGACTAAACCGTTAATAAATATTACAGTTACCCACTTTACCATAATTTTGATAACATTAAATAACTATGCCGTATCCCGCTACGTTTTATGTCTTCTACGTCCGTGTCGTAATATAGTGCACAAAGTGCCAACGATACTGACCCGCTCCCGCCCCCCACTCTAAACGGAAACCTGATTTATTAGGAGACGATGTGCTATACACCAAAGGTCAACTTACACTGGAGAAACGCCATAACAATAGTAATCGTGCTGCAATTGTCCTATACATCTACTTCTAATAAGGCAAAACGATTGCTCTTTTATGGACCGGCGCTATTTGGGGACTTATGACCCATTGATAGCCTAAGGCCTCTGCCTCGAATCGCGGAGGCGGCGGCGGCACGGCGGTGCGGGAGCGGCAGGATCTTACGCGTACATTTAAATGGACCGGTTCTCGAAAACAGCGGTGCGGGAGCGGGCAACGAGCGGTGCACTTCAGTCAAGCGGCACCGCCGCAGCCACCGCCCCGCTGCCCGCAAAATTCAAGGCAGCGGCCTTATAGTACGTCGCTTTAACTATTCCGTTTATTCAGGTGGGTTGAGCCTTATATGGTGCTATACTGGTAGATAATTTTGAACTGACGTGTAGTTATTCAATACTATTTAGCACACTCATATAAAGTAATTTATTGGAGAGACAATCTCGATTGGTACGACAAAGACTTATTATAAGGGGATTTGTGTTTCTAGCGAATTGTGAAAGATATCGCCTTTCCGATTTATTTTGCATCAGCTGAAATATTTATCCAGTTTCGTATTACAAGGCGCACTTCATATTCCACGAACAATGTTTATGAAGTGCTTTAAAAGTTGTTGCAGGATTACGAAGTGCTTTTCATCAAGAACTACTAAACAGGCTTCAGTTATTTATGGCAAGAATTTGTAAGTGCAGACTTAAGCGGCTTCAACTCTTTCGCGTAAAGCCGTTTAAAAGGAAAGATGAATTTGGGTAGATCTATGCAAATAAATAAAATTGAAGTGTCTGTTTGTAATATCAAAATAACAGCTTTTTACTGAATGCATATTATGAAAATATATACGGAACTTATAACAATTTTTTTTTAAATTATTCCTTCGGCCTGTCTGTCTGTTTGTTTGTTTGGGCTAGACCGATTTTGACGGGACTTTTATTGACAGATAGCTGATGTTATAAGGTTTAACATAGGCTACTTTTTATCTTATAAAAATAAACAGGTGTGAAAAAAAAATTAAAACTTTTGAAATTGGTAACAAAATTTTATTCAAATAGGGAAGTGTCTATAATAATGGGGACTTTTTATAATAATTTCACTCGAACGAAGCGAGCGGGCAACATTTAGTTCAGAATAAAACTAGATTTAGTTGGACAATCTAGTTAAAATGAGGCTGATATTTCTGAGGGAACATTGAGTAACTCTTTGCATACTGAGAGAAGAAGTCGGCAATTTCGTCTTTAAACATGCAAGCGAGCGAGCTCGGAGGGTATTCTTAACGTTGCGACTCGCGACGTAAAAACGTATACGTACCTAGTATTTGGTGCGCCACTGAATTTATGTGAAGACAATTTGTTTTTTTTTAATGTTTTTTGCTCGTGAGTATATTATTAGACCTAGAAGCATTTTAAATTTCAATGAGTTGGCTACGTTTACGAGTACTTATGTAAATTGTTATAGGTAGCTACAGTCTACGTAAACGTGGCGTAAATGTGTGGTGGTAATTGAATGTTGACGCCATTGTTGCTATTGTTTTCTTTCAAATAACCGCTACGTGCAAAGACATTTGGCAGAATTGGATATCGGAGGAACTGACTTTTGACACGACACGTTTTCACTTCGATAGGAATGAAACTTCATAAGAAACCAGAAAATAAGTACATCTATACAGGATGGAATTTTTGGCCGTAGTTAGTTCCATAGAATTTATCATCCATAAGAAATAGAATCGGTTGGCATCAACAAAAGTTTTCGTTGAAATTGGACGATTTCTGAAATGAACTTTACTGAAATCTGCGAATGATCAAAACGCTACGATAAGTAGGTACAACGCATTTCTGTAGCTGCAACGGTTAAGGTACCTTCCCTTACTGCCCCATCTCAATTTTACCCTGTATAGAGTTTCTTCCAAATAGATACGTAGACCCTCTATGTTGTCTAGGCGTGGACTTGGCTTCATGCCAGGGTCCGTTTTTGTATCAACATTGAGGCGATTACGAGTAGGCGGATGCCCATTTTATCTCTTTATATGTCGAAGAAGTCTGCAAAAAACCCTCGTAAGTATAACACCTTCTGTACATTATTTAACCAGTTGGTTTGTACTGGTATAAAAATTGTATTGTTGTCAATTTTAAGGTCACAGTTTTTCATAGTTCATTTACCATACAACACTGATAAAAATCACATAAATCCTTCTAAATAGATAGTTACTATGTATAAACATTGAAACATGATAATATAGAAAATAAAAGAGCTAAACAGATGAAAACGAGGTGTCCTTAGTTTCCTTAATTATACTTAATTAACTTAATTATAACATGCAGTGGGAGACCTCCAGCTATGAAATACGCTTTTCGCAAACTGACTAACAAAAAACATAAGTAGCCTCCAGGATGATTGCGTATGTGGGATTCCTTATACCCCATATAAAAACCCATATACATACAAATAATTAAAGCGTTGAAACACAACCATGTCTTACCAATTCGCAAAAAAAAAACTGCAATTTCACTAGCGAATTTCTGTTTTCCAATGCTAAGAAGTCCAAACGAGGAAATAAATACACATCCCAAATAAATACAGATTATTTTTTCAGTTGTAAGCAAAACAGGAAAATCTGTACTGATGTACAGACAACAATAACAGTAGATAATGACAACAGATTTCTTGTTTATTCGCCGGTTTTACTATCAAGATAAGGAGAAATATCACTTGGACATACTGGGTTCAATGCCATCTAATATATGCAATTTTATATGTCTTGCGGCAGTGTTGCACGATCCAATTCGATGTTTTACTGTAGGTATCGATAAAACATGATGCCATACTCCGATATCTTAAAAACGAATACATATACAGCTTAGATCGATACAAAACAACTCATACCGGAATGAATCAATGATATGGTACAAAATTTCCATAAATTGCATGATAAAACAATTTAAGAAGAAACTACACAAAATGAGTACAAAAGAATTCCTGAAATAAGTACAATACGGTTCTTACATTTATATTAATCCTAAATATCGATACAAGTACAAATAACGTGCATCCTAGAGATCCATACGATACGACTCAATATTTGGAGAATCGGATCGAAGCCATTCGATACGAATATAGAATTGCATCGCATAGTTGAAATCCAGTTTGATCCGAAGTATCGATATAAATGCAAATATTGTGCACCACCCTATCTTGCGGTTCGAGAATATGCCCGCGCCGCAAACATAGCATTCATTTGTTCAATTTACTGAAGACTTTCGTTCAATAAAGTTACCTCGAAAGAAACTTATGGGATTTTCGATGTTCCTTTTGTATCTACTGTTTAGAATTCCGTAAAGGCGTAAATAAATTAGTGTTAAAGTAATCAATATTCTGGTCGGCTTTTGTCTCTTGCAAACATGTAGATAGGGTTATTTAAGGGACTTGATTTTTAATCACAATAGGTTTTTTAAAGACTTGTAACGTTTTTTTGCCGTGAACGTGCCTCGGAAAGCACGTAAGCCGTTGGTCCCAGCTGTCAATTGTAGATCTTTGACAGTCGTTACGTAGTCAGTGACCCGAAGGTCTGACAACCAGCTTTACCAAGAGGCACGCATTACCTAGTACTAACTGGGTTGTGGAGGTTAGATAAGGAGTCGCTCCATGCAAAATACTGGTATTTAACATCATCTGGTTAGACAGGAAGCCGACCCCAACATAGTTGGAAAAAGGCTAGAGATGACGATGATGACCTTTTTTCTGTCTTTACGCTAGAGGGCACCCAATACCTAATTAAAAGCCAATTAAAAATTAATATTTAATTATTAAAAATAATAATTAAAAATTAAAAATTAATATTTAATTATTTTACGCAACGAAACAGTTCAAAATCAAAACCGTAATAAGGCATTGCATTAAGGAAAATGTCGTCTTAGTGAAAACAGGTTTTAGATTTTATTACAAGTAAAAGCGTAAAGCGACTGCTCAGTTTCGATATTATTATTCGCCCGATGGAATGGCATCTATAGTTAATATATAAAGTAACAATCCTGCCAGGGCTGCGGGCTGTTCGAAAGAGATACCGCGGCCCTAGAACACAAAGGGCAAGGAAGGAACATGGATGGGTTTTAGTCAGTACAAGTCTGACACTCCCTTCCGCTCTGCCCAGAGCGGGAGAAGTCATTT
The DNA here is from genome assembly GCA_950005105.1 of Lycophotia porphyrea. Lineage (NCBI taxonomy): Eukaryota > Metazoa > Arthropoda > Insecta > Lepidoptera > Noctuidae > Lycophotia > Lycophotia porphyrea. Next base: position 5,242,968 of record OX465392.1, read on the forward strand.
GATGATTTCCCATCCGTAAAAAAAAAAAGTAACAATCGTGTTAGTTCAGGTCCCTCAGGCAGTGCAGGAAAAGAACTAAAGAATAGTTTAGAAGTACGTAACTTTCAACCCCCACTAAACAACTAACAGGAATGCTTTTTTCCTAGAAAACGATTTAATTTCAAGACTTAAATCTTGAGAATGGCTGCGAGGAGCCCGGGCTTCGAAGATCGCGTTCATTCCGGTTCAACGATCCGCCTAGGAATGTTAGCGATGTCTGAAGTTTCATCCAGTCCCAGACTTATACCCGAAGCCTGCAGGACCATGTGACCTTGCCAATAATTCTGTCAGTATAATTTCGTTTCAGTAGGTACTACCGCGACTCACTTGGCTAACAGGATAAGAAATATGTGATACTCCACTAAATATGTAAGACTTATCAGTGGCTCCAGCGTAAAACTTTATTTTCTATAGAGAAATGGGAGAGATCTGCTTGTCACTCGAATTTCTTAATTACCTTCTCTAAACGTGAATAATTAAGAAAATCTGGAAATAAATTATGTATTTCTTAGGTTCGTTGGTATAATTGCTGTTGACGTTCAAGAGAGAATAAAATAAAATAAATAAATAATGAAAATGAGAGATGAATAAAATTTTAAGTAAAGTAAGTAGTTAACACCGAACTTTGGGAAGATCAGGTTTCTAAGAATTCTATCCTCAGTTGGCAACTAGGTACGTACCTAACTAGTAATTTGATGAGTCGCTCCTAAATAAAACTACGCTTGCAAAACAATAATAACCCCTAATTCTGGTCCTTATCTCAAACAAATAAACAGTTCTAAGTAAACAAAACCACAATGTATTAGTTCTGTGTACACTTAGTATGCGAAACACGATGAAAATGTTTTGAACTAAGTATTTAGATATAGCCTGAAGCACTGATATGTATAAAAGTATGTTATTTTGTAACAGTAAAATTGATTTAAAAGAGTGTCCATGGAGTTTTTTGGCCATTCTTCTCCATAGATATCTACTTGGAATCAGTACTTTTACAAGTTATTATGCCTTGTGCCTGTAGCTTCGCTTTTTTACGTATCAAAGTGCCTTTAATCGTCTAATTGAAATAAATGCTTTGAGTTTGAGTTTGAATATGTTAGGTCTATGCAATCAATACAATGGAAATCACTTACAAACTAAGTGTCATATTGGTACTCATGACTGAACTTCTACTTCATAGATATGTAGATATAATCGTTCCTTTGACTAGTTCTGCTGGTAGTGAGTATTAAATCGGATAGTGAGAGCGGCACTCAAGGGCTGGAATCGAGGACGGATCGCTTGCGAGGCGGGTCTTTTTCCTTTACGTTAAATATTGCATTTTCACTTGTTATTGTCCTCAGGCTTCGCAATTTCTTTTCATCCTTAGGTTGAATGTCACATCCACGTCAAAAAACTTCAAGGTCTATTTAGTGTCAGTTAGATAAATAATCTATCAATTCTAATATTATAAAAAGGTAAATTTATAATTACGTTCTCGAAAATGGCTCTAACGACGCGGGCGAAAACTCGACCTAGCTAGGTCTCGTATCTGGGAAAATTCTTTTTCTCTATTTTCACCCCAGCAGAGCTCGGTCACCCAGGTACTCTTGTTTAATACTAGCAAACTACTTCATGAAAAATCTTAATAATGGAAAAGTCTGCATCAAAATCCGTTGACAACACACAAAAGCGACTTTTAACCTAACTTTGAAGTGATCCAAATTATAATGATCGGGAAACAGAAAAGCCGGCAGTGAATGACTATTTAAAGATTAGATCAATCAATCGATACCATGCAGATTGTTCACTCAACCCTCCTTAGCCGAATTCAGTCTCACGAAGCAATATTCAAGGATCAAAGGTGTCATGTCGTCAGCAGGGATAGGGGCTGTATAATTAAACGAACAGAATGATAGAATAGATAACCCTGCCTAGATAAATTAACTCAATGCTTCTCCTACAGTCTCTCCAAACATTCCGTTATTCAAATAACTGAATTAATTTTGCAAAAAGTTAGAATAGCTCCCGAGTTTTGTTTTTGGACTGAGTTTGATATCGTTTGGAAAGTGAACTATTCTGAATGGAGGTAAATATTAGTTCTAGTTCATCGTTCAAAAAGGGCTAGCAGAGGTGCTGAATTTAATTAATTAGTAATTACTTTCTTTGACTTGCCTAATAATTGCGGAGTACATTTAATGGATTGATATCCATGTTACTCTAGGTTTGTCTATGTGGTGTTTTAGATTAAAAATACTAACGGCCTGTTTCTCCACCTACGATCGAGTTCCCGTTAACTTACTTGGCACATAATTTCATACAAATTCTGTTCCATTTTTGAATTTATTTGTTATATTTTTATCTATGAATCATGATTGGGACTGTTATGCATAATTAATTTGTAAATGATTATACTGGTTGGTGTGTTTATTATAAATAAATACATCATATTTGAAATATCCACGAACAATATAATTTTTTTAGGTAGTTAAAATATTTTGAATTCAATTTTAATATTCTAACTACTTTAACCATTTAAAATTCAGATGTCCTTAAAATACGGGCTTTAAAACAAATTGAGTAAGACAAAAGATCTTTTGTGGCACATTCTGGAATTCATAATCGCAGAACTAAGTAACGAAATCCCAGAATTTCCTCATTTTCAGTTATCCACAACTTTAGAATGAATTTCCCTCAAACATGATGAAGCTTTCAAATGTTTCATACTTTATGTTATAGTTTAGTTAATTTAGAGATTTTATGCAGAACAATATTATACATGCGAAAATACTTAACTGTCGGTCTGATATTTAAGTATGGATGAAGGGTTTCTGAAAAAAAAATGAAGTTTCTCGCCCGTTCTTCTCCATAGAGATCTACGCTAGGGAATGGGAAACTACAGTACATTCACAGTTTTTACGCCTTGTGACTGGGATTGTAGCTACATTACATTGTTATCTTTGTCGACAATTCATAAGTGCCTGTAACTGGCCTATTTGATATGCTGGAAATTTATAGTTTGATGTGTCGTTGTGTGTTCCTATCAAATCTGAAAATAACATGGCAGCGAATTTTTATTGAAAACCAAAAAAATTCAACCCCAGGAATACGAAATAGTTACAACTAGATACTTACATACATACATAAAATCACGCCTATTTCACATAGATGTAAGGGCTGAAAATAATAAACGCCACCGGCTACGTTTCTTACATAATCTTTTTGTCTCGCCCACGTTCATACACCTGGTCATACAAAAATATAACATAAGAAACTTCTCCTATCTCCCCTTCATACTTGAGATTGCAAAATTAAAAACTTACCGTGCTTCAAACAATATCTGAAGCGAATATTACAAACAACTACTTAATTAAAGCAGCTGGAACCCCTGCATCCTGCATTTCTGTGCTGGTATAAAAACCACAACGGTTCATAAATAACGAGGGTTGTTGCCAGGCAACACCGCAACAAGCCATTCCCTTTAGTTATCTCTTACAATATCCGAGGAACAATTTGTTTGTACGTTATAGGTTATTTTTTAGCGTATTTTACAAGTTTTTGTAGGTCTTTTTTAAAATAACATAAAATCACGTCTGTAATCCCCGAAGGGTTAGGCAGAAGTGTGCCTAAAGTACACCCTCGCCAGTTATGATTTTAAGTCCCACGTAATAGGGGGCGAGCCTATTGCCATCAACAGGGCACAAATCCAGATGCTGTAGCTGCTATTGAGAAATTCCTGATGGAAAAACCCAATAGCACTTTGCCCAACCCGGGAATCGTACCCAGGATCTCATGATCAGCAGTCGCGCTTGCGACCACTAGACCAACGAGGCTCTTTTAACATATGGAGGAATATTTGATATTTTATTTATGTATTATGAAAAACTAATAATAAAATTAAAATCTATAAAACTTGGAAAATAACTAGATGTAAGGAAGAAGGGATATTATGTATCTCTTGGTCTTGACGCAGAATATCTGATATGTAAGACGTGTCATGTCGAAATAAAGGTCTGATGCGCAAAATGTCCGATTTATAAAAGGATCAAAGAAAAAACAAACGATTTTCGTTCATTGCTTGATAAAATATGAAAAGTATGAACAATGTGAAGTATCATACCCAATGGTTCGTACTAGGCACTATTATTTCGGCATAGTTAAAAGTGTATTATATCTATTTCTTGACTATTTACCTAATACGATTAGCAACATGCTCTGCTGGTTTTAATCCTACTAATATTAGAAATGCGAAAGTTTGTGAATGTTTGTTTCTTTCACGCTAAAACTGCTGACCGCATTTGGATAAACTTTGGCACACAGATATTTTATAACCTGGATTAATACATAGGGTACTTTTAGCCCGGTAGTACGATACGAGTAAATTACTAACGTAACGTGGTTATGCGTGATGATTGTATAAATAAAGGATTGTGATTTATGTGTAAGTCGACTACGCATATTCTTTCATACATAAATACATTCAAGAAGTGTGCCGAATGAATTATCACCATATTCTAGGCACAGAGTAGTAGCTACAGTAATTAAATATTAAAAAGGGTTAAAATTAGCATCAGTGAAACGCCTACCAAATACGAAAACGATGAAACGCTTGCGAATATTTTAAATGTTTTACATATCAAAGAGTTTTTTCGTTATGTTGAATTCTTTTTAAACAATTATTTCAATTAAATCATCATCATCATCATCAGCCTATTAATGTTCCCACTGCTGGGACACAGGCCTCCTCTCTTTGAGAGGGATTAAATAAAACGTAGTAAAAACTAATAAACTGTTCTTGCTCGTATATTCTCAAGTGTTCTCTGTTTTTGATAGAGCTGTAATTGTCTTTATTTTTATTTATTTTCAATGGGGTATTTAAATCATTTTAAAGGGTGAAACTATATTTTTGAGCCGTTTGGGGTTGACACTTTGGGGCCATGGGGTCCGAGTGCTCAGAGCCTTTTAAATGAAATTTGTAAACGCATATTTGACGCTTCCTGTGACCCAAGGGTTGGCAATTACCTTGGCCAGAGTCTACATATTGCCGTACAACGTGGCAACGCCGCCAGTCTCTTGGACACATTTTTTTATTTCCTTTTATAGTCTGTTGTCAGTTTGGTTATTTTAATTAATAAAATCGTTTTTAATTATTATAATGTAAATAGTAAGTTTATTAAACAATGTTCAAAAAACCTGTTGCTAGTATTTTTTCGTGCCATACCCATTGTGTAAAACCGGTTTAGGTTTCTTGCGGTTTCTTCGTGTAGGAGCAATTTGAGGTTTTTTTAATATAAAAATACGTGCCCAGATTTGTAGTTGATTAGAGAGGGAGGCACAGCCAATACAAAAACTTTTATAAAAGAATGGCACAGATAACAAAATTATTTAAAGGCAATAGACAATTTAATGTTTCCAACACCCATACATTCTATAAGACAACAATAATCTTTATGGAAAACCAATATTTACTCGTCACTGAAACACAGAATTTACCTATCATAAAACATCAAAAATCCAGGTAATATCTAAGCCGAAACAACACTTTCTGAAGTATTACACCTGCAGCAAGTTATCGTGTTACAAGCGCGCGATTATTCACGACCCCCCACGGGATCAGTCGCCGACAAACTGTGTACTACACCGACTATTATAATAATCTCGTGTAAAGCTGCTTTGAACTAAAATAATTAGCGTCTAGCGTCTTTGATATTCAGTTAATGAACATAGAGACGTGGTTTGAATTTTTGTTTGGACTGGCCGCTGTACTTGTATGTATAATCAAGTAATGAAACTGATAAGCACCATTTACTTAGCATTATGATCAGCCTACATAACTCCCACTGCTGGGACACAAGACTCCTCTCTTTGAGTGAGCCGTTGTCCAGCCCAGTGCGCAGTGGTGGGACTCACATTTTTACTATTATTTTGTTATTTTCCTGGCTCGGTGTTACGCAACATTTAGAATGTAATTGACTGTTTGAAATGTAGACATGAGCCGGCTATTTGTAAAAGGAATGTGTTTGAAAACTGCTCAACATTTTTGCCACTTCATCTGTCCCACCAGTCTGTTTGTACAAGCCAGTTCTTTGCCCTTTTTTTTTTTTACGGATGGGAAATCATCAAATGACTTCTCCCGCTCTGGGCAGAGCGGAAGGGAGTGTCAAACTTGTACTAACTAAAACCCATCCATATTCCTTCCTTGCCCTTTGTATTCCAGGGCCGCGGTATCTCTTTCGAACAGCCCGCAGCCCCAGTTCTTTGCCCTTATTTTCTAATGTGAATGCTGAAAGTGGCATCGAAATTGAATCTACGAGCAATTTCATGCAATTAGAAAAAGCTTTCGAGTTAGGTCCTTGGCTGAAATTCAGAAATTCTTTCTACATGTCGTATTTTCGTTGTAAAAACGTGTTTAACACAAAGCTTATTTAAATAAACTGGCTTGATATTTAACTTAATTTCCTCAGAATCGACCTCTTTCTGCCCTTATCCGAATTTATTGAAGTCGGTGTAGCATATCTGTTTCCACGCCTAATCAGTCTTTATCGACCTTCATCTCAGTAGCTGCTCATTTCTATCTTATCTTCCTCTCAGTTTTTTCCCAGTTAGTCTCACAACGTTTGTTTAGGATACTTTGACTTTTGACTTGACTTTTTTGTTTTTATACACATAACATCACACCTGTAATCCCCGTAGGGTTAGGCAGAGGTGTACCTAATAGTACACCTACATTTCGCCAGTTATGTTTAAGTCCCACCCATGTAAGAGAGGGTGAGCCTATTGCCATCAACCGGGCACAAATCCAGACTCCGTGGCTGCTACTGAGAAATTTAAAACCCGATAGTACTTTGCCCAACCTGGGAATCGAACCCAGGACCCCAGGACCTTATGTTCAGCAGTCGCGCTTGCGACGACTCGACCAACGAGGCAGTCTCTTTGTTTTTATAATACCGGATTAAAATAAATACTTGAAGACAGCTCTTACATAAGCAGCCTATTAGTGTACTAAATGATATTTCAGTTCGATACGTGGAAATATTTGATAGACGCGTGCAACTGTAAATAGAATGCGGAACAGTTGCTGGCGCCTGCCGCATATTCGCAATGCACGTCAACACTTTGACATCGACCACCTTGTAGAATCAACTTTATACTAAGGATGTAGAATTGAAAATTCAGTGTCGTTGTTCGCTAAATCCGTCACAGATTTTACACGTGAAAACTTTCAGTTGATTTGAAGATTTTATTTTGTCAATTTACTTTGCAGTTGGGATGGTTATACATCAAGGATAAATATTTACTCTAATCATTTACACTACATGCAAATTAATTATTTTATCACGTCCATTCACAGTATTTTGCTTTCATCATGCAATTAAGGTTCAACCATAAGAGTGCAATGAATGACAGCTCCAGGTATTCAAAATTATGCTAAAGTTTTTAATATAAAAATAGAAAGCCCACTAAATTATTTATACCTCCTTAATTAAGACCATTATAAACATCCAGTGATGTTCTGTAAAGTACTCTAAAGCATTATGAAGGAGGGAATGTTGTTAATTCTGAAAACTTTTTCATTAGCAAGTTTCAGCCTAGGCCGACTCTAAAAGCCAGCGTGTTAACAAATGCTAACTGTTTTATGCTAAAGATTAAAGTGGCTTTTAGGTTGAAATTTTCTGAAGGGTAAATAGAGCGTCGAAATTATATGAAAACAAATTCTAAAAAATACTGTTTCGCGTGGAAAGTCGAGGCAGTTGTTTGGTGTGACGAGATTTCATTTTAAGATTTCAAACCAACTAAAGAAGTAGATTTTGTATTGATTCTCGTATCACGAGTGAATAAAAAGATTCATGAGAATTTTTAATCTTTCTTAAATAAGTAGTACTTACTTATGTACACAAATATAAAATGTAATTTTCATATATTGTCTACTGTGTGTCCATAAATAGTAAAATAAATTAAATACTCAGTAATTAAGTTACATTCAAAACTAAGAGAACCCGCAAAGGATTAACGTAAGTGTTTTGCTGTGTCAGACAAAACGACCAGAATAAGTACAGACAAACATTAGAGAACTGCTCTTCTACTTACTTCAAAATGTCGTCCTACTTAAACATATTCTTCTTTAAAGGTTCGGATAAAACAGTATAAGGACAAATAACTCAGTAAATTATCTGTCCGTGTCCCGTGTCCAGAGCTACGTCCGTGACATGTCCGTAGCGGTTCGACCAAACCTTTGATGAGACGAATGTTACGTCAATGTTTTATCGTTATTGTTTTAATTGTCTCATTTATTTAGCCTTTTCCATTGAGTTCAATTTCGTATTAAATTATGTACAATATCAGCGGACATATTTATGTCCGCGCAACAAGATTCCAGCCTCCGATACCAATAAATTAATGCAATATTCTAATTAATTATGAAGATCCTGTTTCTCGCGAGAAGAGCGCCTCCAAGCGTATTAAATGACTTTAAATTGATTAATACAACACTGAAACCAGTTAAATTAAATTGGTTTTCTTACTGGTTTAAATAAATTCGATTCAAAATTGTAATAATAATGGGTAACCAATTAAGTGGGATTTTATTCTGTCCAAAAGTATTGTGTTAGTTGTACATTTTCAGACTGCAAGCTCTATTTAAATGAAGAGTGAGACTTTTTTTCCCCATGATGGAAATTATTGAGCAAGAGATAAGTGGACTGTAACTGTAAATTATAAAAATAATAACACAAAAGATCCGAACGAGAATTCGGCAAATTATGTTACGACGAAGGGGGTGTGCACGATGTTTTCCAGGCCTTTTTTTTCGGATTACAAATCATCAAATGACTTCTCCCGCTCTAGGCAGAGCGGAAGGGAGAGTCAGACCTGTACTGACTAAAACCCATCCATGTTCCTTCCTTGTCGTTTGTGTTCCAGGGTCGCAGTATCTCTTTCGAACAGTCCCGCAGCCCTGAATGTTTTCCAGGCCTTCACAAAGAAAACCATACCAACCACCACCAGCCCCCCAGTACTAACGTTAGAATATACCCAGCCTGCCTACAATTACCTTCCAATTCGATTCGGCTGGGATCTAGGATTCACGCGCCAATTTAAGCACCAATTCATAGCACACTCACATTAAGACGGGAATCTAACGTTATTAGCACAACTTTTAGGGGGTTCGAAGTATCACAATAATTCATCAACATCTTCCTGCCCTTATCCCCTTCTATTTGGGGTCGGCGCAACACGTTTTCTTCTTCCATTCTCCCCTGTCAGACGTCACGGTATCATTTACTCCTTTTTCTTTCATATCAGTCTTCACACAATCCATCCATCTTTTCATTGGCCTGCCTCTCCCTCTCCATCCATCGACATTCATGTCCATCACTATTTAGTCACATGCGTGATTAATAATTTAACGAAAAGGTAATAATTGCCCTACAGAAAAGGCTGTTATAACAAATATCAGGAAGATAGTAAAAAATAAAGGGTGTAAACAGACTCTTAACGAAGCTGAATGGCACTTGTTCTCCCCGTCATTGCAATCATTTTTTTTGAATAGCAAGAGCACTGATTTGTTTTGTTTGATTGTGCTGATGCACAATGTTTTGAGTGTGTCACATTGAGTCCTACTGTAAAACGTGATTTTTCAGCCCAAAAAAGAAGTCGTTTCCCAGCACTAATTTTTGCGTAAAGTTACTTAGTTTGATGTACATAATGCTTGGTTGACGGCTTCGTGAAGAGTCTGTTTACACCCTGTGTATTGTATTATTATATATTATATAGGTATTGTGCATTATACAAATATCCTGTTTACTCTCATTTCCCTTTATTTGTTCACGATTTTTCCCCAATTTCAGATTATTAGGGAATATTGCAGTGAGTCGGATCTTGATACCAGTTCCTTCTGTTTTTTTTTTGTTTCCTTAACTCCCCCATTTCATTAACGTATTTAGATTGTTAACGAAAAATCCTGATAAGAAAGCAGAAAAGGGAAAGAGAAAATTTTATTTTAATAAAATCAATTACATTACGTTTTGGGATCCCTTTTTGGAAGCAACTTTCATGAAGTTTATCGAAGATAATATTACTACAGTGAATTTCTCCAACGTAAAGGTTATTTCAACAAACTAGGCCTGTAGGTAGGTACTCACGAATAATTCCAGCTTATAATTTCATTAGTTTATGCCCGCGGCTTCACCCGCGTTATATTCGATAATTGTCTCACAGGATCATAATACCGGGATAAAAAGTTTGCTACGTGTTAATCCAGGTCATAAGCTATCTGTCTGCAAAATTTTATCCAAATCCGTTCTGCAGTTTTTGCGTAAAAGAGTAACAAACCATGCTCCAACCACCATCCTAACAAACTTTCGCATTTAGAATATTAGTAGGTAACAATAAGATGAGCAGGATTCTACGCTGTTTGTATGAAATTGGGTAGGAAAACATTTTCCAAACTTTCTCGAAAATGCCGGAGTATTTACGAAGAATATACACACATGACACATCACTATTAACAATACCGGGAAAACGTAATTAGTAGTTAGTTAATCAAAATCATTACAACTTTGACTCAATATTTCCTTCCGCTTCTGGGAATTTTCCAACAAAAGCAAGCTCAGATTACCTCTGTTTTCAAGCAAAATAATTTACCGTCTGAAGAAATTGACAAGCAAGCAGTCGAGCCCATTCCCATTTTAATGATCGGCATAGTCTTAACAGCTATTTGGTACTATTATACCTTGAGAGAAACATAATGATCTTGTATTTACAGCAAATAAAATCAATTACTCAGCAACTGATACGGTAACTTGCAGTAGCCAAGAAACACAATCCATGACGTCTTAAAGCAAGAGTAATTCCAGTGTGGGAAAGAGACAGAGCTATACAGGTCGTCTAGCGCCATCTCTCTCTAACCCCCCAGCTTTCATTCACGTCCACGGTCCACCGAGTACAATTTGTTGGTAGAAACTATAATATTTAAGTAGCTGTTCTAGTTTACGGTACGCACGGCTGCGGCTACAAATCAAGCTATACAAAACTTTTTTATGCGGATCTCTCATTGTACGGGAAATCTTTAAAATGCAAGGCCATGTTATGCTGGAAATGTATAGCTTAATGTGTCGCTTGTATACAATGGAAATAGATTATAGAAAACTAAGTTTTGCTTTTTTATCGTTACTTCTCAAGAGTTTTCATGATGTTTTTTGCACAATATTGTCTTTGGTTTTTTGAGGAGCTCGTGGCTAAATAATAACAGCCGCTCGGGTTGATCCTTAGGTTAAGCCGTGCTTACCTAGGTTGGTCTGTGGATGGGTGACCACCCATTACATACCGAGTTTCCTCCGTGCCTCGGAAAGCACGTTAAGCAGTTGGTCCCGACTGGCATTTGAAGATCTTTGATAGCCGTTAGGTAGTCAGTGGCCCAAAAAAGTTTGACATCTAGTATCCAAGGGGTATCGTATTACCCAGTACTAACTGGGTTGTGGAGGTCAGACAGGCAGTCGCTCCATGTAAAATACTGGTATTCAGCTGTACCCGGTTAGACTGCAAGCCGACCCCAACGTAGTTGGGAAAAAGACTACGCAGATGATGATGATGATGATGATGATGATGATGATGATGATGGTTTTCCTAGTTTTATCTTCAATTAGAGTGGCCTAAAATCAAGATCATCAAAAGAAGACAGCTTTACCAAAAATCTGACAATGAAAACGTTCAAAATATACTATACATAAACATCCCCTTTCTTTCCCCGGAGTATTATATAAACAGTCCCGACTTGAACCTGGCGCGAATGATTTACGCGCGACTATCTAAAGTTAAGTACACTACATTTACCACGCCACGCGTCGTTGTGAACTAAAGAAGTTCAGCCAATACGGGCTAGACGAAAAGTAAGTGAAAAACACGAAAGGAAAAACCGGTAAATATTGTATTAGGTTGATCAGACGCCCACTAACAGCTACCTACCACTTGAGAACGGCCGGACCGAAAAATTCTCGGAAAATTAGGATCTATGTGATCCTTGATTAATTTACAACGACAACAATCACTCACAATTGCAAGATGGAAATTGCATTGTTGTTTTTGTAATAAATAAAGGGTTTAAACAGACTCTCAGCGAAGCCGAAAGGCACTTGTTCTCCCCGTCATTGCGATCATTTTTTTGTTCTAGACCATACCTGGGAACCTTCTAGTTACGGAGATATTGGGGGTCAAAGTTCCAAATATTTCACAAGTTTTTTTTTCAAATACATGTTTTTAATTTTTTTTTTTTACTTTAAACACCTCCAGGACCCCCTTACTATTAAATCCATCCACCAGCACAATGTTTTGACTGCGTTACATTGAGTCCTACTGTAATACGTGATTTTTCACCCCAAAAAACAAAGTTGTTTCCCAGCACTAATTTCTGCGTAAAGTTACTTAGTTTGATGTACATAATGCTTGGTTGACGGCTTCGTGAAGAGTTTGTTTATACCCTGTATACAGGTTGAATTTGTCAAGTGGTCTTGGATGGCTGAATTCGAAACTATGAAGAATAACGAAAATTACTCAAAGCAGTCTCGTCTCGAGCCCGGTTTTGATGAAAACCAAAACTGCTCTCACAAATTATAATAAACATACTGATACTTAGACTATGAAAATTTTGGAAACAAGCTTGAACTTGATTTTTAATGTTGGTTGCTGTTCTACAAGTTGCGGGTTGGCCATTCCAGGAAAAATAATCGCAAACTGACTTTATGTAGCTCATATGAGTTTTACTACATAATTATAAGTATTGTTCAAGATATTTGTGTAAACTGTAGTCAGACTAATACGTACATTGAACTGGACATTTACAAAGCATTTCCTTTGTTCTCTATTTGGGTCAAGCAAATTAATAAATTTAACAAAATCCAGTGATAATAAATATGAATTCCTATTCTTATAAGCTTTTATAGAAATAACTGTGGAAACATTTTGGTGTTGTCTCCATGACCTATTTGGAACAACACCAAACTACGCAACAAGTGACACTGTAATGGATTCTCTAAACTTTTGAACATTTCTCAAACAGATAAATAAACACTGTTTTATCTATGGTGTTGCCAAATATTTATAAAATGCGACTTGGTCTACAATTCAAGATGAAAAGTAGCTTGTGACTACCTCTAGGCACCAGCTTTATATTATGTCAAATTTATTCATAGTCAAGTCAGTGGTTTAGTAAAAGTCAGAGTCAATTTCGCATTTACAAAGTTATTGGTGAAACGTAGGCAATACTTTAAGGAAGTAAAGTACTCATAAATTTAAGCAACTTTTTGTAAAATATGAAAATAAAATCAACTAAATGTATGGAGCATCTTATATTTTTTTAAAGATTTCATGGTTGGTCCCATAGCAAAAGTTGTTCATTCCCATTATTAGTTCCCAGTATTGCCCACGTTTAAAAAATCATCCAGTATAATATCCGTACGAATGTCTTAAATAGTACTACAATCAAACATAAGTCTCAAGTTTAAATTATCTAAGGAAACCAGATTCTCAGAGCCCTAAAAGTGTCTTCAAAGATGAGATGGGTATTAACCCTACTAAGATGCGGCCGGCTTCCAGATGGGGGCGAATATTTGTCAGTATTTTATACTTAGCTCCTGTGTAGGTTACGTATGCTGACGACATGGTACTGCTGAGTGCGTCAGTCTGTGGCCTGAGAAAATTGGTTACCCTGTGTGAGGAGTACGCCAAAGTACATGGTTTGGCGTATAATTGTAAAAAATCTGTGGTCATGGTCTTTAAGGCTGGGGGTAAAAGCCCTGACAGAGTGCCTCCTGTACTACTGTATGGCACACCTTTACAGAGAGTCCACAGTTTTAAATACCTTGGTCATTTATTGACCCCTGACCTTAAAGACGATGACGACATTGAACGAGAGCGGAGGGCATTGTCGTTTAGAGCGAACATGTTGGCTCACAGGTTTGCACGATGCTCACTTCCAGTAAAAGCCACGCTCTTTCGAGCGTACTGTACTTCTTTTTACACGTGCAGCCTGTGGGCTAGATGTACGCAAAGATCGTACAATGCTCTCCGAGTTCAGTTTAATAACCCGTTTAGGATGCTGGTAGGGCTGCCCCGCTTCTGTAGTGCGTCGGGGATGTTTGCAGATGCGCATGTGGATTATTTTTACGCAACAATGCGTAAAAGGTGCGCTTCCCTGGTGCGCAGGGTATGGGCAGTACCAACAGTATCCTAAGCATGATTGCTAGTCGCCTTGACTGTGTTTATGTGGGTCGCTATTGTGCAATTACTCATGGGTTGTCACAGCAGTGATCCAACATGTTGTGTTGTTTGTTTTGTCAGTGCTTACTAACATAGTTTTAAGTTTTACTAACAGTTTTTGAGTCTTGGATACTCGAATAAAGAACTATTCTGCTCGTCGAGCTCTTCCTCACAGAAAAATAAATAAATATTCAAATCTCACAGATTGAAGGTGGAAACCCACCGCAGCGCACGCTGTGGACGGCCACGCGGCGCATTTTAGCTGCGTGGATTCATTTGTTTGATAACGTAGGTCTACGTTTCCACTGCAGTACACGCTATGCACGCACAACTATGTACAACTGTTGCGTGCGTGGCCCACCGCGGCCCAGTCGTGGGTTAATATTCGTGTACAGCGTGTACCACGTGCGCAGCGTGCATGGCGTTGACAGCGTTGAGCTATAAATAAATAAAATAAAAATAAAAATAAAAAAATAAAATAAATAAAAACAAAAAAGCCTTATATTTCTTACTAAAGAATACAAAACAAACTTATTTCTAATTAATTACGAGTATTATGTTTAGACTTATACTTTACATTTCTAGCTATATGTATTTAACTATTTATGTAAGAACCCCTCGCTCTCGAAGGTGAAGGCCTCCTCTAGAGATTTCCAAGTATCCCTGTTCTTCGCTGTCTCCATCCACTGTTTACCTGCCGCTTGAACAATATCGTCAGTCCACCGGGCGGCTGGTCTACCTCTCTTTCTAGTGCCTGATGGGCCCTTCCAGGATGTTATCCTGGTGGTCCATCTGTTATCTGTAAGTCGGGCTATGTGTCCAGCCCAACGCCATTTTAGCTTTTTGCAATGATTCAGAGCGTCTGTAACTTTTGTCCTCTTTCGAATTATACTATGAGGTATTTTTTTAATTCTTTTGATTTTTAACATACTCCTTTCCATTCCTCTTTGACACGTTCTGATTTTTGCTTTCGCTTGGTGTGTGAACTTCCAAGTTTGGCTAGCGTAGGTTAATGAGGGCAATATGCAGGTATCCATAACTTTTTGCTTATTAACCGCAGTAAAACCAATATTATGGCGTTGAGCAAGGCGAAGGTTTCTCGAATAAGGCACTCACATGAGTGCCTTATTCGAGAAAGCCACACGTGTACTTATGACGTCAATTGATGCATAGCGTGGCCGTGGTTTGCAGTGAAAACAATCATATTATACATTTTCTTGCAAAGCGAAGCTTAACACACGCGCGTAGCCTATCCGTGCGCCGCCGTGGGTATGCATCTTTTGTACTGAGGAAGTCAATTAAGCAACGGCTTTCATTTGTAAGTCACGAAAACAATTAGGATTGAAGTAATGATCAAATATAAAATATCCAAAACTTTTCCAAAGTAAAATGTGAGTATTGTTAATTTTATTTTTGGTGTTGTCATTATTCATTTCCATGAAGAGCCAAATTTGATTGTCCCCACTGTAAAAAGAGATGATTTTCTTGAACGTGGACCTGAGCTAATAGTTTCCCGAAAAAAATATTCTTATATTACCTTTTATCGAGTAGAGTTTCTTGACAAAGGAAGGTTATTTTTGACATACGAGTATAGTTAATGGAAAAGGGTAACTGGTAGTAAAAGTCTTTATTTAAGATACGATTTTTATTCTGTAGTTTAGTAATTGCTTTAAGTTCGGACTGTTTACTTAGAATTCCTAGCTTTGTTTTCTTTGACGGTTCTTACTTCGTTTAAATTCTTCTTAACTTGACTATAGATAAAGATATTAGTAACGTGTCCTTAAGAAGGTTGTGCCTTAATTAGGTTGTGTCCTTACGAATCATCATCATCATCATCATTTCAGCCAAAGGACGTCCACTGCTGGACATAGGTCTCCCCCAAGTGACGCCACATTGACCGGTCCCGTGCGACTCGCATCCAGGGGATCCCGGCAACCTTCACCAGCTTCACCTTATAGGAATATTAAAAGAGAATGTTCAAAAACAAAATCATAAAATTTAACTTTCTTCAACCAATATAACAAAACAAACTTATTCTCACACTGCCACTGAAGTGCATTTGTAAGATAAGATAACACGGTTCTCACAGCCTCTTATTTTCATACAGTCACATCTCGTTTGCACTCCTACAGGGATACTAGCTCCAGGCACTGTATAAAGCAAAAAACCGGCCAAGTGTGAGTTGGAGTCACGCATCGTTCCGTACAAACTTGTAGGGTATTTTGTACACATAAAGTTTTCAGATTTTTTTCTTTTACATGTGCTGTAAGACATTGCTTCTTGCCAAATTTCATGATTCTAGGTCAACGGGTCAAGGGTCAAAATGTGCGACAAAAACGGTCATATCTTTTGATCGCGTTGACTTACAAGTTTTTTCACACCTGAAAGAGACCGTAGACCCGTAAATACTTCTACGCGTTCCCGAGATAAAGAGTCTTGACAGACAGACGGACAACAAAGTGATCCTATAAGGGTTCCTTTTTCCTTTTCAGGTACGGAACCCTAATAACCCCTAAACCAAGTAGGCCCTTTTTGTGAAATTATTCGAGGGTGGTCGCAGGTCGGGCAAATTGTTATTGGGGTTTTCCGGTTGTTCCGGATACTCTCAGTAGCAGCTACGGAGTCTGAATTTGTTCTTGGTTGATGGGCTCTCTCTTACATGGGACTTAAACATAACTGGCGAAATGTGGGTGTACTGTTAGGTACACCTCAGCGTAACGCTTTGGGGATTACAGGCGTAATGTTAAAGAATTATTTAAATTAAATTTCATATTAATAAATAAATATTTCATATTAATGTTGAAGAACCCCGCAAATCTGATAACGAATCTTACCAAGGGATGTCTTGTGCCAGTGACGGGGTGCGTCGCTCATTCAGTCGCTCCATGCGTGACCTGATGTTATGTTATGTAAGTTATACGCGGTTGTTTAGGCTGTGAACTTACCTTTTTCTTATGTTGCCCTGCATACTTAACCACTTGGTGCGACAGCCTTAATAATAATTTGCGTAACCGCTCTCCCGTGAAAGTAAGCCAATTTCGACCATTTTGTTCTTAGTTGAAATAGACCGCATCAATGTTAATATTAATAGGGTCTACCGTGCTACGGAACCCCGGACCCTAAGAAACACGGTTATGTTTATGCGATAATCCTTCACGGGGTCGCCTGCAGGTGAGATAAGGATAATGGCGGAATAACCAATGGGGTGTATCGTGTAACACTATTGTGCATTTTACCTTATAGTGGAACTAAGGTGTGATTTAGCTTGTTGTGTTTTTTGTTACTGTTAAATGTAGCACATAGAAATTGTTAAAAAAATGGTCCTTCGAGCCGGATGGACTCAAAATGTCTTCTTTTTTTTCAGTTCCGGTATACAATGATATCAAAGCTTTATACAGTTTAATGTAAACCTATACAAATCAATAGACAATAATGAATTAAGGTAATTTAATCAGGCACATTTGCACAAGTTAGAATACGCTTCTGAAAAATAATAAACATGCGTTTCAAAGGATATTTTCAACTTACCACTCGTTTGAAGGAAAAATATTTTAGAAAAGAGGCGCTTTCAATTTTACCTTTTAAAACACTTTCCAACGTGTTTACGTCAGTTACAGTGTCCTGCTTTATTTCCTGTTGAAAAAGACTGTTAATGAAGCGTTAAAAAAAAGAGGAAAAGTCAATGACTGAAAATTCTCATCTGATCAAATAAAGGCATAAAGAAAATTCCCCGAACGCCCTTGAACCAGAGCTATTTATCAGCATAAAGGTCTATCAAAGTGTTATTGTGTTTTTCCAACAGGAATCTCTTACCAGGACAGAGACTCGGATTTGTGCCCGATAGCAATAAGCCCGCCTCCTATTGTATTGGAATTAAGGACATGTTGGTGTACTATAAGGCACCTCTGCCTAGCCTTCGAGATTACAGGCGTGACTTTAACCCACGTTCAAAATCCACGTGAAAATTCGTACTCTAGGGATAAAATTGTAACTTCTGAGTCAAGTATTATAATAAATAATTATGCAAATATGGAAGACATTTTCTGAAATAGGTCTTTCAACTTTGAGAACATACATCTTGATCGTATCAACTTGGAGAATTTTATTTAGCTTATTTTACATAACCGTTGTGACGTGTGTGCCTTAAGTTGTAGTTACGTACATAAATATTTTTATAGGTACATCCAGGTTCATTTATCTGGTTATACGTTAGACCTAGGTGTGTTTGCTTCCTTACAATGTAAGCCGACCATGATATATAAGACTGACTAACCATTTACAAATTTTTGTATATAGACGAACTTCAGGCTGAAAGTAATAAAACTTTTTCTAGGTCGGGAGTTATACCGGGAGCACATTCTTGTCAGTTAAAGATGGAAAAAGTTAGAAAAAAGGACCAATTTTTTTGTTGTATTGGTAAGTACCTACTGTAGTTCGGCTGGTTTGGTTTGATTTTGTATATTTGGCTTGACTTGGAGGTGTTTGTGGGAGATTGGCCGTAGAAAGCCACACTATGGTGGGCAATGGGGAAGACCTTAGCCCAGCTGTGGATCCATACAGGTTTAATGAAAAACGTGTACTTGGACGATCGTATTCTGGCAAATAAATATTAAACTTGCATTGTCACGGGATATCTTCCGTGGTTATCAATTACTAGCTCAACCGCGGAACTTCATCGTCTGCGTCACATAAGAGACAGACATTTTTCATTGATGCTCCGCTCCAATTGGTCGTAGCGTGATGTTATAAAGCCTATACTTAACCTTCTTCGATAATTGGGCTATCCAACACAAACATTTTTTTTCAACCTATAAAATTCGA
Organism: Lycophotia porphyrea; assembly: GCA_950005105.1. Taxonomy (NCBI): domain Eukaryota; kingdom Metazoa; phylum Arthropoda; class Insecta; order Lepidoptera; family Noctuidae; genus Lycophotia; species Lycophotia porphyrea. The sequence goes on from OX465392.1 coordinate 5,262,054, forward strand.
ACCACGAGTTCCCGAGATTAGCGCGTTCAACCAAACAAGCAAACAAACTGTTCAGCTTTATAAAGTAGCTGATGCCCATGGTTTCGCCCGCGTGGATGTCGGTTATCGCGACCAAAAATAATCATGAAATTTTGATTCCGTTCTCGCAACAAAAAATTGACAAGTTATATACTAAAACCTTCTTCGAGAACCACTCTATCCATTGGTGAAAACAGCATAAAAATCGGTGCAGTAGCTTTTGAGTTTATCGCGAACAGACAGACAGACGCGGGGGAGGACTTTGTTCTATAATATGTAGTGATAGTGATAAGTATAGATTCTGAGCTCCCGATATTTCGACAAGGTTGCAAGCGCGATGATCGTGGGATAACTGGGGAATTTGCGAAGATATACCGCAAGTGACAATGTAAGTTTAGTTTTAATTTTAATTATAAATCGTGAAAGCTTAAAACAGTGTTTAAATAAACTTTATTATTAATCTTATGCTAACTGAATACCTACAATTTAACCACAATATTAATGTATAGAATTTCGTTTTTGGCGTTAAGTACCTTAATAATAAATTCCTAATTAATTTCATAATTTGCTTCGTAAGTAAGCCTCAAAACTAATTTATTTTATCTTTTTGCGTTTAATTTGCGCGGTGCTTCCATAATAAAACCCAGACTAGTCACAATTTAAGCTCTTCTCTCAACGAATATGGTTGCAGGCATTTCTACAGTATAATTTATACAGTTATGAAAGCTGTTCTTTAAGGTAATTTTAATCGGTGCTGCCAAAACGGGTTTCTCGAGGATTATAGTGAAAATACCTGAAGAATAACACAACATAACATCACGCCTGTAATCTCTGAAGGTTTAGTGAGAGGAGGTTGGGGTAGGTAATAGTACACCCACATTTCGCCAGTTAATAGGGGGCGAGCCTATTGCCATCAACCTGGCGGAATTGGAGAAAACAATGAAAAAATATGAAATAAATAAATGAATGATTCCCATGGAAGACGTTGCGTTGGAAGGTCTGCCACTAGGTGGACCGATGACCTGGCGAAGGTTGCGGGGATCCGCTGAGTCGCACGGGACCGGTCAATGTGGTGACACTTGGGGGAGGCCTATGTCCAGCAGTGGATGTCTTTCGGCTGAAATTATGATGATGATGTTGGGCGCAAATCCGGGCTCCGTGGGTGCTACTGAGAAATTCCTGATGGAAAAACCCAATAATACTTTGCCCGACCTGGGAATTGAACCCAGGACCTCATATTCTGTATTCGCGCTTGCAACTACTAGACCAACGAGGCAGTCTACTTGAAGAATATTTTACATAATGGTATTACTAACGCATTACTGATAAATTTCTCGTTATATAAGTGCAATTTTATGCGAGTACCTAGGTGTTGTACTAGGTTATCCGAAGTGCAAATAACAAGTGGCCCACACGCCATCGTCTTCGATCTGTTCAAAAAAAGCGCCTTTAATCGAGCAACCTGGCGAAGGCAGCTATTCAAAAGAAAATTACTTTTTTTTCTAAAAGAAGGAAAATTAATTAACTCATGGGTTAATGGAATCAAAATGTATAAAGAAAAACTGCAGCAAGTAATTTTGTTTTCAACTTTACTTTAGGTACAGATGACGATTTTACTGTATGGCTAGCACATCCAGCTACCAATTTTCCCAATCAACCTTAAACTTAATGCTTTATGCGATAAAGTTGCAAATCTATTATAGTTTGACAGATTGTAGTAGTTTGATGTGCTGGCGTCTGTACTGTACCTGGAATAAAGGCATTATTTTCTTTTCTATCACAAGTTAACGAAGTGCATTTCATCAACAATTTGTTGATAATTATTTTTTACACAAACCGTTCATAAGGCTGGAACTTAAGCCGTGTTGAGGGCGCGCTCTTGTTCCACGCGCGCCTCAAAGAGATGTCAGCAAACAGGGAGGGGCCCGCAAGGGCCGATGCCTGCCAGGGCTGCGGGACAGTTCGAAAGAGGAAGAAAGGGCAAGAAAGGAACATGGATGGGTTTTAGTCAGTACAAGTCTGATACTCCCTTCCGCTCTGCCCAGAGCGGGAGAAGTCATTTGACGATTTCCCATACGATAAAAAAAAAAGGCTGGAACATAAGCCAACAAACAAAATGGCTCCCGTGAACCTTTGATACGCTCAACGAAAACCACAATTCTGAAACTTTGTGACTGAAACTTAACTGAGGTTAATGTAAAAAATTGTGGAACTTTTCAATGCAAAAAATCAAACGAAAAATGATAGAAGTTTTTAAGGCATCGCCTTCTGAATCTTGAATGACAAAAGTTAAAAAAAAAATCAAAAGATTGAAGAGAAAGTTGTATGAGTTTTCTTTGGATAATATTATTCATTCTATTTACCGTGAAGTTCTGAATACTTAATGAATTTCGGAGATAGATTGTGTGGGATGAATTTATTTTATACTTATTCGTATAAATTTAAACTTACATCTGACTGTCTGCGTTTTCCTACTAAACTACGCAGTTAGATGTTTAATATTTTTTTTTTGGCATCACTATGACATTTTTATTTTAAATATTACAGCACCATGCTGATGTAGGGGAGCTTCTAGGGGCATTTTGGCCTCGTACAAGACCAATTTAGTTTAATGTATATCTTATTTTTATTTTTTTTTGGTTAATTTCTTTTTATTTAGTTTAGTTTTATTGTTTTGTTCTGTGCGAGGCAAATAAATGCTTTTCTTTCTTTTAATACGTTAATATTAAACTTAAAATATCATAAAGAAATCATGATTGTTTTATTTAGTCGTAATAACTGCAGATAAAGGGCAGGTCGCTATTTACTGTAGTACATAATATTGTTAGTGGGGAACATTTGCCACTGGATACCAAGAGCAAGGGTATTAGGACCACAATTCACTCAGGCTTGACAAGGCGTTGACGTGGCTATCTGTCAGACACGTCTCAACGTCGCGTCGGTACGCCACCTATTTGTAGAGCACATCTCAAATATCATAAAAGGGACTAGAAATGGACAACCGTCTACGCAAAACCTGTCTCTAATATCTCTTTGTGTAATTTGTACTTGAGAGTTATCGATACTCTTGAAATCGTCTTTCAACAACTGCAATATTATCTCGAACAACGCAATATAACAAGCGACACTCACGAGCTTCAGGGCCGGACTACACCGACGTGGAGACGAGATGAGAGGAAAGTAGGTGTGTTGTAAACCACCAGTGGACTTCTACAGACTGTACTTCGGAGAGTGTGCGCAAGAGCTTCACAACCTGATTCCACCATCAACCTTTTACCACCGGACTAGCAGACGTACTGCTGCGTACCATCCACACTTGGCTGATATCCCGACTAGTAGTACTCAGGGCTTCTCCTCCACGTTTATTATGCGCACAGCCAAAGTGTGGAACCTTGCTTGCGGTGAGCTGTGTGCTGTGAGCGGCGTGCGGTGAGCGGTATGCTGTGTGCCGTGAGCTGTATGCTGTGAGCGGCGTGCGGTGAGCGGTGTGAAGTGTGCGGTGAGCTGTGTACTGTGAGCGGCTTACGGTGAGTGGTGTACATCTCCTGTCCTCGCCACTTTGCATATCTCTGCACAACTTCGGTGGACACACCCTAACTTTTACGCACCTTCTCTCCTCTCCGTTCGTCTCCGCTTTTTGGAGTCCGGGCTTTAATCCGTTGCCGTCAGTCGCTTCCCAAGTCACATTTTCGTGACTCGTGGAATGCTCAATACTATTTCTTTCATTTGTTTTTGTGACCAAGGGGTAAGTTGCTCCTAAGAGTTATCGATGCTCTTATCGCAAGTTCATCACAAGTCTTTTTCATTTTTTTTTCAGCAATCTCTGTGGTAAGTAGCGTGTAGCGCGTTGCGAGGTAAGTTGCACCTAAGAGCTATCGATACTCTTGCAAACGCCTCGCAACATAGAATCTATAAAACACAACAGCAAAAGCGGTAAACGGAAAGGTATTTTTTTAAAAGTAATAAAAGCATAGTAGATGTAAGGTTCTCAACTTACTCGTTATTACAGCAGTTCGTGTACTGTGTTCTTTCAATTTCCTCCTTTATATTATGTAAGCTAATAAAGTGTTGTTGGTAAGAGCTTGGGGCTTGCAAACGACTAGCGTTTATATAAATATTTACTTAGTCTTAACGAGCGTAGTTACATCATAAAGATCTTTAGTTTGTAGATATTACTTTGTGGATATTGAGGTACACCAAATTTACTTTTATTTATTGGGATTTCTTATGTTGTTGTATGCTATGTTGTTGATCTATTACTTTGGGAGTTCTCGTGGTAGAATGATGTCAGGACAAAACATTTATGCCTGTTTGAGCTTCTTGCGAAGACTACGAGTATCTACGAATTTCTCAGAGCTTAGACATATCTCAAAAAAAGACAAAGGAATATATTTTTATTTGAGGACATAAAATAGTTCCCAAACGTGCCAAGAATGCTTGTGAACTCGCAGTTAAAAGTAGCTTCAGATAGCCTTTAGTTAGTGGCTTCAACATTCTTCATCAACTCTTAGTAAGTCGATCTCATTGTAAGTATCTTACTTATCCTATCTTCTAACTGTAGGTAACAAGTAAAAACCGGCCAAGTGCGAGTCGGAATCGCGCATGAAGGGTTCCGTACCATAGTGCTAGAGCCCCCTTTAAGTTTTAATTTATTTTTATTATTTGTTGTTATAGCAGCAACAGATATACAAATTCTGCGAAAATTTCAACTACATATACCTGTTGCGGATCATAAGATACAGCCCGCTAACAGATAGACGGACGGACAGTAAAAATGTAAAAAGAAAACCACTGTTCGACACAAATGTACATTTGTTGAGAATAAATAAATAAATACAATCCCATATTACTATAAATAATAGTCAAAAAACTTTATTAGGTTAAACTAACTATATACATTGATAATTAAAAACGATTAAACTAAAATAGATAAACTAACAACAAACCATAAAATGGCATCGAAAAACTCCTCCTCAACGCTGTCAGATGGTAATGTGCCCAAGAGACTGGCGGCGTTGCCACGTTGTATGGCAACACTTAGCCTCTGGCCAAAGTAAAAGCCAGCCCTTGGGTCACGGGAAGGGTCAACTAGGCGTTTCGAAATTTCCTTAAATAGGCTATGAGCACTCGGACCCCACGGCCCTAGGGTTTCAACCCCAAACGGCTCGAAAATATAGTTACCACACAGGTTTCTATATTTACGCCGCTTGAGGTTCTCTGCAGCCGCAGCGGCAGCACCAGCACAGCACGAAGAGCTTGGAAGATGGGATGGCGCAAGAGTATCGACGCATGTTGCGTCCCACACTAAAGGCCTACCCATCTTCCAAGGAAACAAAGACATGCCGTCCGGTCTCTTGCCATCGTCGCGTGCCAAGCCATTGGGTTCTAAAACAGCTGGGACGCCGACGGTGACAAGAGCTCGTCGGATAATGTCGTTTATATTTGCGTTGTGCAAAACGGCCCGCACTTCGGCTGCATGACAGGCCGTGGTGACCGAGGTTGTTGACAGCTTCACCGCAGTGACAGCGATGAGGAGAACAGCAAGCGGCGTAAAGAAACAAAATCCCATTAATTTATGACTTCCCTTTTCCCATTCAAAAGGTTGGAGGCTTAGTAATAGGGTCTCATTGGTTACCATTCGGGTACGGAACCCTAAAAGTAAGTCTTTGCTTTTCGTCAATTTCGTCACCACGGCTCAGATACCGCACGAGCACAAACACCAGGATTTGTGGCGAGGAACATGATAGAAAACGGATGTCAGTTGCGGTGCTTCTACATATTCGATTTAAACGAGGCGTGTCGAGAAATACAGTGTTATGAGTATATGATGGTGCGAGTGCGACTATAGTTTGTTGAACGCTTGCAAAGATTTTGAATAAGTTAAGGTTTTTCCATGTAAGTGAAATGAGTTAATGATGATAACACAAATAACAAGTATTTACACTAATTTATGTCTTCCTAGCCTCGACCTTCCTTTGCCTTGTCTTGACTGCCTCGTTGGTCGAGTGGTCGCAAGCGCGATTGCTGAGCATGAGGTCCTGGGTTCGATTCCCAGGTCGGGCAAAGTGCTATTGGGTTTTTCCATCAGGAATTTCTCTCAGTAGCAGCCACGGAGTCTGCATTTATGCCTGGTTTATGGCAATAGGCTCGCCCCCTATTACATGGGACATAAACATAACTGGCGAAATGTGGGTGTACTATTAGGTACACCTCTGCCTAACTCTACGGGGATTTCAGGCGTGATGTTATGTTATGTTAAATCTTCCTAGCAGACCACCACAATCCAGTTACTTTGTATGTGTAACACGATACCACTTTGTAAGACTAAACTAGTATTTATATCATCATCGTCTGCCTGCCTTTTCCCAAATATATTGGGGTCGGCTTCCAGTCTAACCGGATGCAGATGAATACCAGTATTTTATATGAAGCGATTAACTATCTGACCTTAACAACCCAGCTAGTACTGGGTAATACGATACCCCTTGGTTAGACTGGTAGTAGTACTTTCGGGTCACTGACTACCTGTAACGACTGTCAAAGATCTACAAATGACAGCACAACTGAGGGACCAACAGCTGAACGTGCTTTCCAAAGCACAGTACAAACCAGGTGTGAAATGGATGGTCACCTATAGGTGACCAAATTACTTACGAAGGCGTGTATACACGCCTTCGTAAGTAATTTATTATTCTATCTAAACGGTGTCAAGTTTTTGGATAATCAGAGTGTTTTGAGGATAAATAAAATGAGTCCTCCACTCATAAAATATTATAACTAAAAACATCTACAGCTTTTATGAAACTTGAAATGCAAGGAAATACTTATAAAGATCAGATTTTCCTTAGCACTTCAGTTCAGATCTTTGACCTACTTTAAGTGATAAGTCAAGATGAATATTTTTATAACTGACTGCGTCGAGTGTCTAGTGGCCGCGAATGCTGAGCATGGTCTTGGGGAGGACTTAAACATAATTGCGAAATATTGGTATCTAGTAGGTACACCTGCCTAAAACTTCGGGGATTAAAGGCGTGATGTTCTGTTAAATAACTATAAATCTCGAACAACAATCCTTTTATAATATACTTGCCAGCTATGAAGTTTTGCTTGAAAATGTGAGTCAGTTATAAAAGCAGACGTGTCGCATGAATACGGCCACTGATAAGAACTATCTACCTGTCTCATTGTCCCCTGTACAACTGTACATGAGCCAGTACCGCCAGGGGACCGCGCATCAAGATATTTGCATACTGTTGTTTGTGTGGAAACTGTTGTTGCATTTTCCAGGAGAAATGTGCATTGCCAACGAATATACTAGCTTGATACTTTTCATTAGTTGAATTCCTTAAAAGAGGCTTCTTAAAACTAACAGGGTGATGTTAAGTGGAAATTATGTTTTTCCTATTCCTCCAGGAGGAGGAATGGAAAAACATAATCCGGATCCGGATCTTGGATTATCCGTTGGGCTAAGGATAGCCCAACGGATAATCAAGCTGAAGTGGCAATGGGCAGGCCACATAGCGCGAAGATCGATGATGGGGAAAACAGATACTGGAGTGGAGACCACGCATTGGAAAGCGCAGCGTGGGACGGCCACCTGCCAGATGGACCGACGACCTTGTAAAAACTGCAGAGAGTCGCTAGATGCAGGTGGCATTAGACCGGACATGATTGGGGAGGCCTGTATTCAGCAGTGGGCAGCAACGGGCTGAAATGATGATGATGACGACTCCTCCGCTATCATTTTCAGATTTATGTCGTTGCGGGATCCAAGACAGTTAAATTGTTTATCTGGGACTTCGTAGAACTTCATTGTCTCGGCGCTTTTCTGGTGGACGCCACTGTTGATTCCGGCTTTCAGGAGTTGCAGTGGTTTGGGAATAGTGTGGCGGGCTTGTAACAGGCTGATGGGCTATCCCGTTGGGAAAAGGCATCCCCTTTAGGGGGCGGCCTTTCCAGTGCTGAATTTCCTCATATAAACAACTGTTATAAAATAAACTTCTAGAGCCATCTGTTTCGAGCTGTGCGTTAACAACAAATCACACCTTTATGCAAGAAAACTTCACTAATTTTTACAAATATTTTCGTTAGTTTTGCCTACACAAGACCGGTACAAACTATTACTGTCCTACCCTCCAATCGATATCATAATAATCTGTTGTTTTCATATAAACGACCCGTAAATACTCTCTGCCCGTAAATATAAGCAATTAGTCGGCCCCTACGGCACCCGAGGGAAGTGACAGGGTTAGTCTATTACACTATTAGTCCGCGACACAACACGACTGCCGTTCATTAGCACATGGTTGATGGCATAGTTTAAACTGCTGTTAGTGTAATGAAGTTATTCGGTGGGAGTTGATACAGTGTCTGGTCCATCTCCATTTTTATTGATGACCTGTGAGATCAGGTATTATAGTGTTGTGTGATATTTTATTGATGGTTTTCCGAAGAAGCAAGGTGTGACTGTGGAACCTTACAAACTGTCCTGCTTTTGTTGCATCTTCATTTACAGCTTCACCTGCATCTGTCCGAAGCCACTGATAACGCCATTGAAGTGGCAGAATTATAGTCGAAACTACGGGAATTATTGGGCTGCGGGACTGTTCGAAAGAGATATCGCGGCCCTGGAACACAAAGGACAAGGAAGGAACATGGATGGGTTTTAGTCAGTACAAGTCTGACACTCCTTCCCGCTCTACACAGAGCGGGAGAAGTCACTTCATGATTTCCCATCCGAAAAAATAAAAAGCTACGGGAATTATCGACACGGCGAAAGTGAAGAATGTTATCAGCAAAAACAAAAGAATGTTTTCGCCAATTTCGAAGGTCAAGAAAATTATTATTCGATATTGAAAGCTCATCCCTAAGTGAGTGATGAAGGGCTACCTTCATCATATATCGATATTCAGTAGTAAGCATCTATTTATGTTAAGACTAAAGGTCGATTCAATTTGTCTTTAGAAGTTTCATATTTGTACGTGTTTTTAAACTTTCATCATTCTAGTGAATTTAACTACCCTCTAACTCATAAAGTAAAGTTTTTCAGACTTTGCCTATAACTAACAAAAAGTTTAAATCTTCATCTACATTCTATACTTCTAAACTTATACATTGTAGATTCAGTTTTCTCAGTCCCTCCACGTTCTAGTCATCTCGTGCAAGTTCTAAAAGTCAGTTCACTTAATGTGAGCTTTAATCAAAACTTATCTTTATTCATGGTTTTTAGTAAGACACGTCAGTCTTACCTGAAGTTTGCTCGGGGCTCTGTTGTCACGAGAAAGGATAGTGGACAAAAATGTATGGGCGCTACACCCACGTCCGCCACGGCTTAGACTATTTTTGTTTGGAATGTATCACAGCCATGTGTCTGTGTGCTAAAGCGCATCAAATTCTGTCCCAGGGTTCTCTATTTATTTCAAATCGAAACAAACCGAACCAAACCTTACAATTTTTTTTGGCCGCCACAGCTTAGACTGCTTTTGTTTGGAAGGTATCACAGCCATGTGTCTCTGTGCCAAAGCGCATCAAATTCTGTCCCAGGGTTCTTTATTTATTTCAAGTCGAACAGGTGTAACATACCGAGCATTATTGAAACTTTCAAACAAAAGTACTCTAAGCTGTGGCGCACAAAAAAAAAACGTAGCGGACGTGGGTGTATTTTGCCCATACTCCTTTTTTTAACACTTAGCCTTATATCCCAGGCTTAGTGTCTGACTAACTTTGCCATGAAAATTAGAGGTATTATTAAAATTAGAGCCTTAAAATTGACATAATATTTTAATTATGTTGTCCGTTGTTTAAGGCTTACTGCCTGACCCTCTACAAAATTGACCTCTGGGCCCAATACACGCGGAAAACTATGGACGCCCTGAGGGTAAATAGTATAATAGCTTCAAAATGTTTTTCGGGCTGCCGCGTATCTGTAGTGCCTCTGACATGTTCGCTCAGGCGCGTGTTCACGACTGTCACGCAATGTTGAGAAATAAAACGGGGTCGCTATTAGAGAGAACATGGTCGACTCCTAATGGCATCTGAAGATGTTAGTGGACTTTAATTCACCGATGATAAACCACTTCATGCAGGTGTTGATGAGACAAGAGTGATGCATCATCAATGATATTGTTTATGTATGAATATCCTGTAATCATAATAATATTACACAATGAACCCGTGTCTCATTGTTGTGACGTCATTTGGCTGATCAGATAACGATGAAAGAAAATGCCAGTGAAAAGTAAGTTCAAACAATAAAGTCACCATAGTCTTTTTCTTATTTTAGACCAACATTATTCCTAGATACCTGCTTACATAATAATATTTCAAGTGAACTGAAAATTTCCATTGTAATGAATATCCAATTATTAGGAAAATCAGTAGTTAGTTTCAACTAGATATTGACTGTAATTATCTGTTTCTATTTCTACAAGTCAGAAGGAGCAAAGTTAATAAAAAGCTTTTAGTGAAACATTCAAATCATTAATCATTAACGTTTATCATGATTTCACATAACAGTCTTACTTTGGAATATAATGCACATACTTTACTTTGTACATTCTTTCTACATAAATTACAAAACTAGCAATAGTTACAACATAGAATTCAACATATTTAAACAAAATAACGGTCACAGTTTATAACATAGTATGATATTTTAAAGAATAGGTACTTATTAAATCAGACAGACTTACAGTAGGTCCTTTCACTTTATAATCTACGACTTGTTCTCTTGGTGGTCCCGGGCTTGAATGCCCATCAGCCCCAATAATCTCAACCTCTTTTCTGAGCGTTGAATCCACAGACAAAAATTACAAACGATCGTAGTCACGTGACAGGCAAAGGAAATGTGTTCAATCAGCCATGATTATAACAAAATTAAAAATGTAGTGAACTAAATGTACTTCTTGTGGAAATGTGTTTAAATATAACATTAATTCCCTAACACAATGAACCAGATTTTATTCATTAAGACAAAAATAAATACCTACTACGTGCTTGAAATTATTCACTAACTTAAGTTCTTCAATAAAACTGAAAGTGGGTAGATAAGATATCTTTATTTATCCTAAAATATCAGAAATAACTTGACATTTATTATATTTCAGGAACTTGTTCTAGCTATTGTTTGAATTCATGAGAAGTTCAGCCTAAATATCGCAAATTTTATGATACTTTTTTAATGATTCAAGTTAGTGGTCCCTGGATCCAGAATCTAAATTTAGTTGGCACAGAATATTGTTTTTTTTTTATTTATTACAAGATGGGCTTGCTCTGGACCTCAATTCCGCCTGATGGAAAGCGATGGATGAGATCTATGATGGAACGAGCGTGCAGTCGTGCACGTTTTCAGACTATAGGACACGCAAGACCCGATATTAAGTATACCATCGCTTATGAAACAACGCCACATTATTTTACACTCCAGGGTTGAGACATCAATGAATCTCCACGTGCCTTCCGCCAATAATAATATTTTTTTTATAATAATAATTTATTTCTTTCAATAAAGTACTTAATCTAATTTACAAAATCAATGCTACAAACAGTATTTTGTACACAAAAGTTTTAGCATCTGAAGCCGAACTAGGAGGAACCTGTATTTCGGCTTACAGCGCCAATCCCCTTGAGTTAATTTAGTTAAGGTTACTTATATGCTTGCATTTAACAATAACATTTAGTAGTTTGTACTCATATATATTTGTAATAAATAGTGGTCTGATCATCAATCTGGGTCCGGTATCTGTTATGAAGACTTCCAGATTAACCAAGGCCACTCATGATCTGGTGGAAGATTTTCGGCAAGAAGTCTTTCACTTGAACATGATATTATCATTCTATAATATTCCCATGTCCTGGATACAAATCTCCTCTCTATGAGACAGACTCTTTACAAACACTCTTTTAAGCTGTCACAATTTATAACTAATCTCAATTTCCAGTACACATGCATTATCCAGTCATCCCGCGATCATGGCGCTTGCAACAGCGTCGAAATATCGGAAGCTCAGAATAATTGAAAATCGCAGAAGACTGACATTGCAAGTTTATACTTTTTACGTATAACAGTTTCAATGATGCTTGTGTAAAATGAAATAATTTCACAGAAGGAACGAACAATAAGAAAATGTTGTATCTAGACATATCTTCAGTTACTCAAAGTCTAACATTGCACCAGTTCCGCATCTAAAAAGTGCTTCTTTCTAACACACCTACACCGCGAGTTTATTTTCTAAGCCGGGGTGAAGTTGAGCTTAACTTCACCCCTGGGGTGTAACTAATCCCCAGAGGTAGCGATACAAAGTTTGCAAGCTAATAACCGCCGCTAACAATAACACGCTGTTATGAAGCTGCACAATAGCGTATAAGTCTTAACTAGTACAATAGAGCAGGTTATTACTTTTCTCATTTATAATACCTGCATGCAATCCAACTTTTTTCAGAAAACCTCCAGAGTGTTTTCTTTATTTTAGTTATAAAATATTATAGCTAGAGTTGTTTTTTGTAAGTATTCCTTCGTCCACGGAAGTACATGCATTTTTGGCGACATCTTTACTGCTACATACGAACTACTTATATTATCGTATCCTGCAGTGGCGAAGGTTCCATAGAACTCGATTCCTACCGGCTTTCCTTTGAAAAATGGCACAGTCAGTATTCTATAGACAAATATTATAATTAAACTAGCTGACCCAACAAACGTTGTCCAGTTAACTATGAATATTTAATCCTACTACCTACCTACTTACAGCAAAATAAAATTAAAATAAATGTCAAAAAATAAAAAATATTCAGGGGTGGGTCACCCTTATCATTTAGGGGTATGAAAAATAGATGTTGGCCGATTGTCAGACCTACCCGATATGCACACAAAATTTCATACAAATCGGTTCAGCCGTTTCGGCGGAATTCGGTAACAAACACCGCGACCCTTCGCTGCTGGTATCCTGTATCTCGTTATCATAGCTATCCGCCCACCGTCTGGTCAAAGGTTATTCCCTTATCTATAGAGAATGAAGTTCTATACCTGACCAGTGACCTGTGTGTACTGTACACCCGGTTCCTCCCTATTTCTACCGCCAAACATTGTCGATGCGCTCCTTTTTTGGAATCCGTACCCAAAGGGTAAAACTGGAACCCTATTACAAAGGGTCCGCTGTCCGTCTGTCTGTCCGTCTGTCACCAGACTGTATCTCATGGACCGTGATAGCTAGACAGTGAAAATTTTCACAGATGATGTATTCCTGTTGCCGCTATAACAACAAATACTAAAAACAAAATAAAAATAAATATTTAAGAGGGGTTCCCATACAACAAACGTAATTTTTTTGCCGTTTATGTCTAATGTTGTATCGATAATGGTACGGAACCCTTCGTGCGCGAGTCCGACTCGCACTTGGCCAGTTTTTGACTAGTATAGTTGCCCGAGTGCTTAAGTTGCTGAAATGTGTGTTCCTCGTATTGTAGACACCAGACAGGCCGTCTTTTTTTTGCTATTCAACTTTAGTTTTCTAAATATTATCATACACGCCTTTCAGATCACAAACCTTGCCAAAACCATCCATATTTACAAACCTATTTCTACTTCGTTTTACGTTGTTTTCGCTATAAATATGACCACTAAGAATGAAACATCGCTTAGGACGATGATATGTTTATATGGGAAAAGGTTTTAGGGCAGTTATGTCTAAATATACCTATATTTTTATGATCGCGGGGCATATGTTGTGGCCCTTGTAACCCTTCTGAAAACGAATGCGTGTCTTAAGTGGGTCATTCGTCTATCTAAGTGCTCGGTGAACGTCAGGTAGATATAAGTTCTCGAAAGACCGCTGTCGACAGTCAACATTGCTATTTAGACTCCCAAGATGAAGGCGGTGTTTTGGATTTGTGTTTTTGAAGTTCCAGATTTTAAACAATGATCTTGAATAGAAGTTCAAGATTCACTCGTCATATTCGTAAAATAGTTCACTATCACAAGTTTTACAACTAATGATCCCAAGGGTATCGTGATTCCCAGGAATTGGAATGTGGATAGGTAGTCGTTCCATATGAAGTACTGATATTCAGCTGTATCCGGTTAGACTAAAAGCCGATGGAAGAAGGCTAGGAAAATGATGAGTTTACTATCACATTTGAATGAAGTCGTGTATTAGGTATCTTTTCAATCGACATGTTGCTTGAAAATCAAAAAATCAGTCGTAACGTAGTCAGTGGCCCAAAAAGTTTGACAAACAGTCTTACCAAGGGGTATCGTATTACCCAGTACTAACTGGGTATTACGATACGACTGAAGCCGACCCCAACATAGTTGGGAAAAGGCTAGGCAGATGATGATGTTGCTTGAAAATCAAAACTACTGAAACAAAAACGGCGCGGTTGGCGCAGTGGCTGAGCGATCGACTGCTGCGCTGCGTGTCGCGGGTTCGATTCCCGCACAGAACAAATATTTGTATGGCCTACAGGTAGTTGTTCCGGGTCTGGCTGTTTGTGTATGTGAGTTTAAATGTTTGTAAACGCACCTGCGATACAGGAGTAATTCCTAGATTGGGGCAACGTTTTTTTAAAAAAAAAAAACCAAAAACTTAAAATAAGTCTTGGAAAACTTCATGACATGTATTTATTTTATTTTAGACACAAATTACTGACGTTCAATCACCTCAGACATGAAAAGATTTCCTCAAACCGTATTAAATAAGAGAAAGTGATACTTTTGAGTTATTTGTTATTGAAGACATTCTCGTATTTCAAGTTAAAAGGAACGATAAAGTAACTATAATGATTTACATGAAACGACGGGATATATGGCACTGTCCTATCGTGTTCTAGGAATTGGCACAAGATCAGCATTTGTGTAAGTCCAAGGTAGGTTCACTGAAGTAATGGTAACTAGGAAAGTGAGGGATTTATAATAGTGTGGAGTGTTTTGTCTCAAAGTGCTCGAGCGTTTTAGGGTTCCGTTGAGTGTAAATTGACTTATTAATGAGCGTTATAAATATTTTTTGTGCTTCCCTTCGTGTGCGACTCCGACTCGCACTTGACCGGTTTTTTCTTGTTCATTTACCAAATGCAGAGGTCTCCTTTCATAACAGAAGTACTTCGTAGATCGGAAGAAGTTTGGTAAGAGGTCTGTCAGTAACAACAATCTAGTGGCGCACAGGAGAAACCAAATAAAATTGGTAACTAAACAAACTTGGTTGACTGGTAAAAAAAACTCCTAAGGCATTTCGCCTTAGGGCTGCGGGACTGTTCGAAAGAGATACCGTGGCCCTGGAACACAAAGGGCAAGGAAGGAACATGGATGGGCTTTAGTACTTGTACTGACAAGTCTGACACTCTCTTCCGCTCTACACAGAGCGGGATAAGTCACTTCATGATTTCCCATCCGAAAAAAAAAGGCATTTCGCCTTGTCCCATTTTGTGCTTTCAAATAAATACATAACAACAAAAATAAACAATGATCCTAAAAAACAATATTCAAATGGCTCACCCTGAAGAATTGTGAAGTTTTCACACCTCTAAAAGACTTCTTTATCCTCCCAGACATCTTTATCGCTCCCGAAGACAATGCCAGGTCATATCGAGATACACAAGCATTTAGGTACTGAATATACAGAAAGTACCTAGATATAACACACGCATAGAACAATAGTGGGGAGATTCAGATGGTGTGGACAGACAAGGTATTTTCAGTTTCAAACTATAATGCAATGAGCTTTGTAAAACACTTCGTAAAGTAAAATTTCATAGATTGTAGGTACTACCGAGTTCACTAAGGGCGAACACTTTCAACCTTATTACTTGGGGCATAAGGGTGAAAACTGGCAGATCGTCAGTGAACTCAGTAGTACAGACGCCAACACATCAAGCTACTCAAAACTGTCAAATTTTCCCAATCAACCTTGAACTTAATACTTTAGCGATAAAGTTGAAAATCTATTAAAGAAATCTAACAGAATGTAGTAGCGTGATGTGGTGGCGGCATCTGCACATACATAAAATTAAATGTGTGATCCTTATTCAATCTATCTTATCTCGTAGCACATTTAAATAATTTGTGGAAGCAACCCTTGTCAGCAGTACCACAGATAACAAAATAAAAAAAAGTATCTAGCAGGTGTTGTTTTCAACAGTTCATTAATAATACATTGGCAAGCCACTTTTACAAACAAGCTTCAGTTCCCACGGGTAACAACCCTTAACCCCCCCTTTTGTGTGTGACTGTACGCTAGGTAGACTAAAAACTTGAACGTACAATCGAGAACAATATCATTAGAATAATTTATTGTTTTGGTCCTTGATTACCTACAGTGGTGACATTTGATTGAAATGCTTTCTCTGAAATGTTAATTATAAGTATTGGTACTTGTGATAAAGCTTGTCTAATGAACAAGTGACAAGTAATACATAATATGACGTCAAATGGTTAATTAAATGGGATACTTTGATGATATTTGGATTATACCGAGCCCAATTAGAAACACACCCACGACACTGGATATCCCAATTTGCGGTAAAAGGTGTGAATCACTCGAATGCTTCACTTTGCCCTTTTACTGAACCCTTTCTCTAATTAAAACCACGCGAGCCTGAAAATACTTTTAAAACAAATTCGTCAAACTTTATAAGAAAGCTTAACAGGCTACATAATTTTCACATAAACAAGTAACTTTTTTCATAAAGTTCGGAAACAAGAAAATCTGTCGTTTCGGAACCTATCTACTCAATTCAGACTTAACTTTTCTACATAATATATGTGCATTACATCCGTTGACCCAAAATTTGAGGGTTTTTATTAAAAATCTGGAATACCAGACTCTCAATTCAGAGGGACATGATTAGCATAAAAATCGGAGCACGTTCCTACGTCCCTACGAGCTACGTTAGATGGAGACTTTTTTATATGCTAGATGGTCCCTACTTTTGAGTGCGTACCCCTGATTATGGACGGCATAAAGTGGTTATCTAGTTGATAAAAATATGGTGATATGCTTTGCCTCTCGCTGTGGGTTGAAATCCGAACAAGTACAGTCAAAGCCCAGCATTGATCCTTCTGTCTCATCCATCTTCCAAAAAATGCGAGGGGAAGAAACATCAGTAGGTATTGCAGTGCACTAATGTGGTTTCAGTTCATATGTAGTTACTTTCAAACAGGTATTGGACATAATGACTGACGAAGAGATACAACGCGATAAAACCTGACCATTATAAGACTGAAATCTCGAAATCGTCGTGAGCACACGTAGTAATCAATGCACGTGTCTTCCATGTATGAGAAGAGGCCTTTACCCAGCAGTGGGACATTATTATTGTTGATAACAATGTGATATCGTGGTTCATTTAATTGAAGTAGATTCTGAATACTTAATTAGCTACTTGGGTTTGGTTGAAGGCTAAATGTAATTGATATTGCTCCAAAATAGGCCGATTTAATTGAAATTCAGACGACAGGTAACATCTGCACTATTAGGGATTCAATGGGATATCCCGAGTAATTGAGGACGTAAGTAAACTACAATTTCAGAATAAATAATAAACTAGACCAGTAGGGTAACACACTCACAATCTAAACGCTATTGGTTTTCAATTCAATGAATATTTTTTTCATAAAACTGACAAAAAATCTATGAAAAATTCAATGAATCAGTCATCTCCGATAATACTTAATGTTTATAATAATATATTAATAACAAACTGTATAACTGTTCCTAGGTTTGTGCCCGGTTGATGGCAATAGGCTCGCCCTACATGGGACTTAAAACATAACAGTTGAAATGTGGGTGTACTAGTAGGTACACCACGCCTAACCCTTCGGGGATTACAGGTGTAATGTAAAATATTCTTCTCGGAAAAAACATAACGTTAACTTAGATACTAAAGGCATACACGGTGAAGGGCTGCTCCTAAAAATAGAAGCACCTGTTTATTCCAGACGATCTAGCAATGTTCCAAGAAATACGAGGCTCGAGCGAATAAACGTAAAAATATATGAATATGTAATAAAATCAACATGCAAGAATAACAATTTTATTATATCAAATAAAACCTAACACGAGTATCTCAGTAAACATAACAATTGAATGCTTATTTGGTTCTGATTCGACTGAGAACACATTTCGTCACGCACGCGTACATACCCGCTATACGTACATATGAATGTTTTTGCATGATTTGTTATACATTGGTGCCGATTCCCTTGTTCACAAACTAAACTAAATTTAAATTGAGTGCATCATTTTCTTTCTATTTCATTATGAAAAGGACAGAAGATAAATATTAGTTTAGTCCTGTCAAATTAGTCAGCACCTGACGTAATTTGATGTAATTTTAGTAGTCAACTTTTTAATCGCGTCTAAACTGGTGTCAGGCGCTGGTTAATTTGACAGGACTAAACTAAATTTTATGAAATAGAAAGAAAAAGATGCACTGAACTTAAATTTGGTTTAGTTTGTAAACAAGGGAATCGGCACCATTGTCATTGACAATATTTGTGTCACTAACAATATTTTTGTCACTTTAACAATATTTGTGTCACTTGTTTATTTATAGTATTTTAAAATATTTTCTTACCTTTGTATAGATTCTTTTTTACCGATCGTTTGTGAATGTGTGAACACTGTAGACTTTGTAGATTCCCAGATGCTTGTTAACTTTTTATCTTGTAATACATTTTTTGTGTAATACGCAGTGACTTACTGTCAGGCCTACGCTGTTTCCCCATACTTAAGTACTAATGCTGTAACATGAATATATTGTAACACCAAATGATTTGAAAAGAGTAACCATGAAGTTTCTTGTCGGTTCTTCTCCATAGGAAACAACCAACCGAACCGAGCACCTTTTTGTCGACGTTTTATAAGTGCCCATCTGGGCCTATGTGAAACACAATACTTTGATTTTGATTTGGATTGCCCTCCAAAATTTCAGGACTTTTTCCCCTCATGTCTGCTACGACTCTGAACTCACAAAAGCCGAACACGTGCAATAAAAGTAATGAATTTATTCAAATTCCGCACAGGTATCTTATCTACAAAAGTACAAAAAACGGCCCAATCTTTTTGTTTACAAAACGGGATTACGGGCTTTACAGTGCAACTGTAAACCCATTTTAATTAAACTTTATGTGGCCATTCATTACCAACATAAGGTTAAAGATAAAGCGAATGAGAGATCATTATTAAGGCCGTGCCTCTCGGGTGATTTCACAGAACCCTTTTAATGTTCCTTTTCCTAAATACTTATGTGAACACAGGAACTTGGGAAAGGACCCGTTAACGTTGATCCGTTTAATGGAAGTCTTGCTTTGAATACGTAATGAGGATTTAATCATATTTGAAGATGACACTTGGGGGGATTCATAATCATAACAAGCCAAATTGAGCTATCAATGGTGAGCACGCGCTTATTCGGACCCTTTCGCTTGCGATTTGAGCATTTCATTGCTCATTATAGCGATCCATTTGGTATACGACTTGTATAATGCAGGGTGGAAAGGACACCGACTTGAAAACAGTTACCACATATTCAGTACATCATTCTAACAGAAAAAAATTATGTGGGGGCCACATTTTTGATGTGTGGGAGAAGGAAAAATTAAAGTACGTAGTCTATGTGCTATTCCAGACTAAAATCTATCTCTGTACCATATTTCATTCAGATCCGTTCAGCCGTAATGGTGATTGAGCAACAAACATCCATCCATTCAAAATTTCGCTTAAAAAAGTAATCGTGTAAATAAGGTTAGATCCAGCTATCCGAAGCGTTGTCTACAGAAGAGACAAACAATAAAATAAACATCTTTAATCAAACAAGTGAACCAAACATATCACTTACAACGAATACGCAGCAATCTGGGAGGAGAGTCCCTCCAATAGGCAATTCGGTGAAATAGCCCGACATTACATTGTAGGAGCGCTGGGCAGTTTACCTCAAAGAGTTGTCCAAATTGCCCAGTCCTGTAGCCCAGTAATAAGGCGTGAGATATTACGGTCCACTAGGCCCTTGTAACACATGTCCATTCTATGACTCCGGCTTATTTTGTACCGACTAATTTAGTTGGGTTTTCATAGTAAAACTAGAAATGTAATGGGTAAGCTAATTGTGTATATGGGGATAATTTGTATTTTTGGATTCACTCGTTCGTGAGAGAAATGTAATCGTGCACCACTGCCAGCGGTGAGAGCAGTGGTGGCCCAGTGGTAGTGACCCTGACTTACGCACAGTAAGTCGTGGGTTCGAACCCAGGCAGGCGCATTACTTTGTGTAATTTATTTCATCACCACTGCTCTCAAAAACGGTGAAGGAAAACATCGTGAGGAAACCGGCATGTCCTAGAACCAAAAATTCGAAGACATGTGACATTTATCAATCCGCACTGGGCCCGCGTGGTGGATTATAGCCCATTCCATCTCATAGAGAGGAGGCCTGTGTCCCAACAGTGGGAACATTATAGGCTGATGATGATGACCACTGCCAAACACTTCAAAGAATACAGGTATGATAGTTTATATACAAGGTGTAAACGGACGCTCCACGAAGTCGTCACCCAAGTATATGTGCATCAAACTAAGTAACTCTACGCAAAAGTTATTGTTGGGAAACGACTTTTTTTTTGGGGTGAAAAATCACGGTTTACGGTAAAACTCAATGTAACACACTCAACACATTGTGTTGATGGATGCATTGAATATTAACAACTGTCTTGAAGTAAAGTTATAACGTTAAAAACTAGTATTCAAAAAATTGGTTGTCTGTAAAGTTGGTTTACGGACGATAGTTTAAGGTGACGTCATAAAATTGAGTGGAAGAGAGATAGCAGCGGCGCATGCGTACAATGAGCGTAACGGAACAAAGAGCGTAACGGGCCACTTTTTCGTGCATGTAGCCGGAGTTCATCGATTTATTAGACGTTGTCACGTCAAAAAAATTGTGAAAATTTTGGAACTTTGACCTCCAATATCTCCGTTACTAAAAGGTTCCCAGGTATGAACCATTACAAAAAAACAATGGGCAAGTGTCTTTCGGCTTCGTTAAGGGGGCTGGATGCATGCGATTTTTTTTTTAATTAGATAATGCGCTTGCTCTT
Organism: Lycophotia porphyrea; assembly: GCA_950005105.1. Taxonomy (NCBI): domain Eukaryota; kingdom Metazoa; phylum Arthropoda; class Insecta; order Lepidoptera; family Noctuidae; genus Lycophotia; species Lycophotia porphyrea. The sequence goes on from OX465392.1 coordinate 5,283,154, forward strand.
GACCTCGATCCCGCCTAATAGAAACCAATGGATGAGGTGATGATGGAACGAGCGTACCCAGAAGATGCCTATTCACTCTTGCTTTGATTCCATAACAGGCGCGAAAATTTTGAAGTAACATTATCGATGGCTTGAAGTAATGATGATCATCATGAAGAAGAAATATAATCCAATATTTTATTGACTTTTCGATTATCAATATCACCACTTTGTCACATTCGGCCTTCGGAATAAATAATAACATTGTATTTGATCTAAGAAAGGATAAATTGGATGCGCTTAATTTAATTCAGTCCATATAGATTTGAAACTTTACAAAACAACAAACTTATGTTATTTTCAATGTGGTTAGTAGATTCGTGCTCTGCTCTTGTGACATACAATATAGTAACTTCGTAAACAAAACATCCTTGATAGAAACAGTTGGTCTCCAAATAAAATAAGTTTACTGTTATTCATGTATCTGTTTATTATATCATATCTACACAATCGTGGCGAAACAGTATAAAAATAACAAAGACAGTGTTGTAGATATAAGAATAGCAATTATTAATAAATACAAATATATTGATGATGTTTTTTTTATTAAATTATTATGAATGGTGTTTCATTGCAGCGGGCCCAGGCATTGAGCCGGGATGACGCTGTTAATGGCATGAATAATATAGACTTTTCACATTTTGATGTGTATATGTGTCATGTAATTTGATTCCTTTGTAATCTCCATCAATGTACTTCTTAGGCGGATGCTGAAAATGAAACAAATTTTCTCATTATTAATTCTAACACAAAATTATGAAACTGAAAATAATAATAATTAAGTACGGGTTAATGAATCGCTTAAGTTAAATAATATTTTTTTTAGGTTTATTAGCTGCGCTCTATTTCTATTGGTCTAAAAGTATTATGAAACCTTGACAAGGTTGGGAACCTTGTCTAAGCCAAGATTTAATTAATAAAATAATAGAGTCGCCACCTCATTTCAGCCACATCCAGCTGGTCAAATCTAAGTTATTTTGTGGATCATTTACACAAAATATAAATTAAAAGTTCCAATAGTAACCTTCGACTGGTGGGGGCGCGGCTGGAGCCTCCGCCGCCGGCGCAGGCTCGGGGGCTGGCGCTGAAAATGATGAACACATTTGAATTAATACTTCACATACGTAACAGTGTGGAAAACTCATATGTTTTTCCTACTCCTTCGCTATTCTTTTCCGATTAATTTTCAGTATACCTCAAGCTAGAGCTAGCGATATGGATCCCCTCTGCAGGATATGCCCCGCCTCTGTTCCTATCCATCCTGCACAATCACCTGCACTTACCAGGAACTAAATGAAACCAACGATGGAGCCGCACTGCTGCCTAGATTTTATCCGGATTTAATTGGATTCCATCGACACGCAAACAGGAAGTAGAGGAAAGTTGCAGCCTTATAAGGATATTACCTGGTTCAGCGGCTGGTGCAGGTGCCGGTTCCGGCGCGGGCGCTGCAGGGGCGCCTGAAAATCGTAAAATATAGTGTAAATCTTCTTATCTGTTGTCATTTTCCCGATGAATCAATGAATCGTTACGACCTGTTAGAGTATAAAAATAAATTCTGTGAGTTATTCACTATTTTAGTTTTAAAAGCAATAAATCGTAGTCTTCATGAAATTATAGACAAAAGAGATTATATATTGGTATTCTTTTCTGTATTGAAAAAAAGAATACAATCTATTTACAAAAATGAAATAATTCTACTACTAGTATTTCCGTCAAGGTCCATAATTCTCATTTATCTACTAAACACGCCTGTATTGAACAGAAAAGGAATAGAAACTGCTAACTTAGATTAATTTTTTAAACTGTCATGGTCACTAACATTATCATTGGCAACTGGATATTAATCATGATTACTGTTTATTGAGAGTTCCCGGAGTGGAGACCACGGATGGGACGGAGGAATGTGGGAAGACCACAGACCAGGTGGACAGACGATCCCATTAAAGTGGCCGGAAGAAACTGGATAGCCATGTCGCAAAACCGCCAAAAGTGGAGAGATTTGGAAGAGACCTACACTCATCATTGGGTGGCCAAGGGTTGAAGAAGAGAGAGAGAGAGAGTTCCCGATATTTCGGCGCTGTTGCAAGCACCATGATCACGGATAAACAGTTTGTCCATGGTGCTTCTTTTCTAGTGTTAATGATAACTAAGATTGTATTTCTTGTTTAATAACAGGTTACATACCTTCTGCAGGTGGAGCGGGAGCGGGCGCGCCCTCCGCAGGCGGCGCAGGCGCGGGTGCACCTGGATCATCAAGAGTTACGTGATGAACACACAATACTAGCACACTATGTAGTACATCCAAATCTGCAATTAACTAGCTTATATCGAGTCACTTACTTATCTATACCTATTAATTTATAATATAATAATTATAATATTTATTAATTAAATTTATAATAAATTAATTAATTTATTTATTTAAATTTTTAATTTATAATATTTATTTATTTAAATTTATAATATTTATTTTTTATTTTGTATTTGTTTGTAACTTTGTATGTTAGCGGTAATCTAGGGAACTTCTGATCCAATTCTAAAAATTCTTTCACTGGCACAAAGCTACATTATTCGTCGGTGCTATAGGCTATAAATTATATTTATATCATGCATGTATTAACCGAGCTATCACATTTTTTGCGGACAAAATCGCGCGGATTCGCCCGCGTGTTGTTCCATAATTGTCCCATGGAATCGTACTAACAGGATAAAAAGTATCCAATGTGTTAATCCAGGTTATGAACCATCTGTGGGCCAATTTCATTCAAAGCCTTTCAGTACTTTTTGCGTGAAAGAAAAACAAACATAAACCTCACAAACTTTCACATTCATAACAGTAGTAAGATACAGTTGAGTTGACACCGAACGATTTTCACAGAGTGAGAAACAGTGTTTAGCTTAAGAGTTACTCCTGAACATGAGGTCTCGAGTTCGATTCTTGTGCCGGGCAGAATGTTATTGGTTTTTTCAGTAAGAGCGCGGAGTCTCGATTTAGGTATGGTAATTGACGGAAATAAGATAATAAGATAAATGTTTTTTTCTTCCAGGATTACAAGATTGCTGTTTCATCAACATTGATGACATTCCATTTACGAAAGTAGAAAACAACAGTTCATAAACAACAGTTTGCTAATCTGTGTCTACTTATCCACAACTGTGGGAGCGTGAACATTAATTCCAACACGGCTGTAATTTGGAGAATGGCCAACGGCATCAGACACTCATGCTGACAACGCCTGGAATACTGCCCAGCCCGCAATGAAATGTTACTTTAACATAAATAATTGCTTTTCTTGGACTGTTGTAAGCGACTTCAGTTGAAATTCGAAAGATTTTCAAAGTGCTTTACTAAGAAATAATTAATATGGATAATTAGGAATCGTCTATCTTAACCTGTTCCTTAAGCGCGTTCACGTGTCATAAGGTATTGACCACACATAACGACAAGGACTCGGCTTAAACAGGACAGAAGGAGCTTTAAGTCTTGCAGTATAAGACGTCATTCACTTTATTTCGGTTTGGACGACTGACGGCGACTCGACACAACGCCGTGCTAAACGCGAAAAATGTGGTGACACGTGATCCGCCAAAGCCGATTCCGCGTCGCTAGGTGTAGTCACTCCCTAATTATTACTAGTTTATGTGATGCTTTCAGCCTATTCCACTGTTGACGATTACAGAAGCAAATCATAACTTTGTGTCAAAAGAAACTATAATAATGACCTTCAGCCGGAGGAGCCGCAGGTGCAGTGCCATCTGCTGGGGGCGCGGGCGCAGGTGCACCTTCCGCGGGAGGTGCCGCGGGCGCCCCTTCTGCAGGTGCCGCGGGCGCCCCTTCCGCAGGCGGCGCGGGCGCTCCTTCCGCAGGCGGCGCGGGTGCCCCTTCCGCCGGTGGAGGAGCCCCTTCCGCTGGAGGGGCGCCTTCTGCAGGCGCTGCAGCATCAGTTTCCTGTAAATATACCAGAAACATAACATCTTGTGTCATGCAAAGCCCCGTATTCAAGAAGAACAAAAGTTGCAAAACATTGTTTCGGTAATATGTTTTTATGGATACATGTTGCAAGGAACACAAAACGACGCTGCTGTATTTAATGTGATACATAAGTGTATAATACTGCTTCTGCAACATTGTTGAACAACTATTGTTTACATAATACAGAGCTTAAATCCACATGCAATTAAGAAGCGGTCTCGTATTATTAATCAAGCGCTCAGCCAGAAACAATGACTTAATTAAGTAGCTTGCCAATAGTAATGACTAAAGAGGCTTATAGTCACAGCAGAGGACTTCCCACCGAGACCACAATGTATTGTTATTGTTCTGTGCACAACACAAATTATGGTACTGTACAATCAAACAGCTTGTACAAGTTGTGTCGCATGCAATATTATGCAGAGAATAGTGTCCTTTTCATAATCGGCCTCTAAATTTCCTACTGCTAGGATTAAGGCCCACTCGCTGTGAAATAAAGTGTATAATAATTAATTCATCATATGATATTTGTATCGTGATACGAATATCATATTATCATATTTTTCTTTTTTTTTAAGGGTAATGGGTAATAAAGGCTTTTTTATTTTATTTTATAATATGATATTTATAATTCATAATCCACCACAAGGCCATGATGGCTTCCTTGCGATGGCGATATTTCTAAGCGTTGTTGAACTATACTGCTCTTTATAATTGTATCTAATTGTGGTCTCGGCGTAAAGTTAATCCCGGGGTGTGAAAAAGTTAACAAGTATTTATAATATCCGAGTGAATGGAAATAATGTGGAAAGCTATATTATCTGTACAAAGCTAAATGCCAAAATGATTCTGAATCTGTAATGTTGCCATTAGTCTGCTTGATATGACACCCTAGGGAGTAAGTTGAAGCGTTTGATGTTCAAAGCAAATGAATGTAGCACCTGTGCACAAAGCTGAATTTCAAAATACATACATTTGTGATGATACTTTAACCATGATTGAAGCAAGCCAAATATACGGGAAAAAATTAAGTTGATCTGATGAAATAAGCAATAATTTTTTATTTAGCGACAATGAACGACAAAAATAATAAAAACTTGAAAATAATAGCTAAAAGCAGTTTTTGTTCCAGTCCCAAGCAATGAATTCATATTAACGTTTGTCAAAATAAATCACAATGTAAAACTAAAAACATACTGTATAGTGTTAATTTTTCATCCGACCCTGTCATTTGAGTTCAGCGTTTATTCATCACAATTAAGTTGATGACGTCCGTAATGAATACTGAAATTATTAATTTTAAGAGAGACAGTAAATTGTAATTATCATTTTATGAAAGCAATTTATATATTCGTTAAGCTCATTTTGCTCATAATTAAATCAACTCGGTGTAATATTGAGATTTAGGTCATTTAGTGGATCCCTACTTGGTTTCAATTATTAAGAACGGTCTACCTATTGAAGTACCTTAATATAGAAAAAGGTTTAGACGGGCCAAAATAGATAACATGAAAATTGTAAGAACAGTTTAATTTATTCGTTAACCTTCAGACTCCTATTTTCTCCATTTAAGGTGCAATTCTGAAGGCGACTGTAGCGGCAAAGTCGTTCAATCGCGATGGCATCCACAGCGACGAAAACGATTGGTTTCTATCATCGTCATCATTCTCCTCCTCTCAATTTATTTGGGTTCGCGCAGCAAGTCTTCTTTTTCCATACTTCTCTTTTACCTACCCGCCATCTCAGCAGACACTTTTCTTGCCATATCATCCATCTTTTATACAGTCCATCCATCGTTTCTTTGGACTTCCTCTACTCTTATTCCCATCCACATTCATACTCAAAACTTTTCTTACAACAAATGTTGTGAGGAAAGTTTTGAGTAGAGTTTCCTCATTTGTCCGCCTCACATGTCCATACCAAGCCAACCGATTACCACACAACTTTTCAGTCACCGACCCCACTTTCAGACTTCCTCTTGGTTTCTATGTTACTCTAAAAAAACGGCAACAGACGGCAATATTGACATTTACAGACGCGTCTTGTGTTTACCTTCGAAATTGCACCTTAACCTTTTATCTCCACTTATCAAAATAAAAATACCAGAAAAAACATTTTACTCAAAAATAACTCAAGATTTGTCTTTCAACTTGTAACCACAAACGTTACAATAATAACAAACAAAGAAGAAACAACGCAAATTACAAAGCTTATTAAATAAGACAAGTCAAAGACGAAAGCTTTCTAAGACGTACAAAAGTTTTGGAGATGTACAAATAGACTCCTGCGTCGGGAACGAAGTAAGTAAAGTATCTGCGTATGAAGGACTTCTGGACTTAGTTTAGAAGTCTTTGATTACGATGTTGAACAAGCGTTTGAAATACTATAACATTATGAAGAAAGACAACGTGGTTAGAATATTCATCTAAAGCTGTTTGTCTTATTTTAAAATGCTTAAAATCAAGGCTTGGAGGTGTTGGGTATCTAAGCTATTGAATAAAAAATATTATATCTTCCTTCAGAAAAAGTCCGGGCATATTATAAGGCCTCTATGAGTTTGAGACTTATAGTCTCATAATCCTTTTCTTTACAAGGCTTTTACTAAGATTTCCGCTTGATCCTTGATTGTGTAGTAAAAAACTTTTTCATAATATTCTACCAATGCAGATACTTTACGTTGTTCTTTTAGAACCAATTCATATCCTTAAATATTTTGTGTTCTTGAGGGATCTATAACCCAGAACCCTTTTATTTGCATTCTTTGTCGTTTATAGCATTACTGTCGAGAATACTATATACCTATTATAATTATTTTTATCGGTATATATGTCTACCATAACAATAAAATGAAACTGTGTTAATTTCGGAATGATGCAGGGATAATTTTGAACTCACAGTCTTGGTTCAGTATCTTGTGTTTTGGGAAAGGTTTTTTTGTAAAGGACAAACGGAATCTTTATAATAATCTCACACAATTATTTCCTTACTTTTCTGCCTAAAAAAATATAATGTCCACTTCTACTAGGGGGTGACCGGGTGAGCTTATTGCCATCAACCGAACACAAATCCAGACTCTATAGTTGCCGCTGAGAAATTTCCAATGGAAAAACCCAACAACGCTATGCCCGACCAGGAATCGAACCTAGAACCAGAATACGCAGGTGTCGTGCTTGCGACCACTCGACCAACGAGGCATAAACTACCAAAAACCTTATAACAACCCTGTTAAACTTGTTGTAGGAAGACGGAATGCTTTGACGTATTTAAGTCTTCTGATCCAATTTCACGTAGGTAGGTACGCTGCCACGAGATTACACATAACTTTAAATATCACGGAAATTGCTTATCCAGGTAAGCACACATTACCGAATCGGAACTGACAGCTTAATCTAACTTTGAGATCTTAACTCTTCTTGTCTCTTAGACCGCGATCTATAGACATTACTTCTCGCGTACTTTGTTTTAGACATGTTCCTTTCTTCATCTTGCATTTCACTTGTGCGAAATTGATATAAAAAAAATATCGATAATAAATATCGCTCAGCCAAAGTTTGTACTAACAGCTAACTTCTCTAATCAAACTGAACATGATCCACACATCTAAACGGCGTTCAAAAATGTTAATGTTCCACACCAATTATGACTCTGACAGCGTTGAACACTGTGACGAGTCCGTTCATTGGTGAAATGTTCGCTCAGTAACGTTTTTAAATCTCGGCCTTATTTTACGTGGTTGTACATGTAAGGGTGTACTCAAACTTAGACAAGGTAACCGAACTGCGGGCTTCCTGTATCTAACCCCGCGAGTTAAAGGTTCCTTTGCACATGGGACCCCTATTTTAAGATACCCAATCTTTGCCTGATCTTTTGTTTTCCTTTTTCTTTTGTTTATCCTGGGACTGGATTACTTGAAAGTAAATTTATTCAAAGATTTGAAGATTTGGCGGAAGGGATACATTTTCTTTCTAACACCGGTATTTTTAGTCGTGGATTGAAATGAAGTTGGTTAGTAGTTAGGTACCGCAACTGCAATTGCACTGCAAAGATAGTCCTTCCTTTGATAAAACACCAAAACTAGTTCAGCGGTAGATTTATCATCAATTTCATTCGTCGATATTATTATTAGCAATCAGTATAATTCTTGTAAAATCTTTGAAAAATGTTGACAACCTAGAAAATATTCGATTGAATGACATTCTAGACATCTCTAACATTGATTTAAGCAGAATGCAACTTGGGTTTCACAAGGATGGATGGTGTAGGAGGCCACGTACATATATTGCTTATTCAAAGACCCGCCAACTGTAGCCAAGAAATTCTAGGAATACGATTTGGTGTTCTTCACCTGTTGTCATGACAACGAAAGTCAACTTAAGTTCAAAAATAGACTTAAGTCGGCTTCGAGAATATGCGACTACTCATTGCGAAATTACATTGCCGCGCCGTCGAGAACTATCTCTCAGGCATGCTGGTTTAGTTCTTCACGATATTTTCTATATGCATATGAATCCGTAAAACAGAGTTCTTGTGGACTGAAAATAGCAACATGAATTGCGTTTGCGCCATCACAACCGATTGTTGCATTTAAGTTTTCTGCCTCTGTTTTTGAATTAAAACAGAGCCAACGCTTCTCCGAGATCTGTTGAGCTTTCAGGAAACCATGCACCTACTAGGTTTTTGGTTCTACATTGTACTTCGTGTACTTTAAGTATTTATTATTTTCATGTATTTAGAGGTAAGACTGATTGCAAGGCTATATATTCTTTTACTTACCGATATTGTTTCCAAATCCTCGTCCACATAAGTATCTACTTACTTTCATCTTATATAGGATTCAATATCCACCAACACAGGATACAAAAACATTCACATATATTCGACAATCTAATCTACATAGAAATAACAATTCAAACAACATAGAGTGTTCTACCTTTTTTTCAAACAATAACATTGAAAGGACTCCAGGGATAAAAAGGATCAGAAAGGGATATGAATGGATCAAGTGTTGCCATAAAACATAAAAAAAACAATACACTTCATATTTTATGCTGGTAAGACCTTTAAAGGGGTTTATATAATACTCTTCATTGTGTTGATTTGAATTAAGTATCTTAGTTTATAGATAAAGCTAAAAAATACCAGTAATATACGACGCAAAGAAATGTGTCAAATCTTGCTTATATTGCACTCATAACGTCTTTGGGGTATTGATAGCTAATTTCATCGTTCGAAAAGTTAAAGGTTCTAGAGATTTAATATATAAATAAAATCTGCTTATTTCAAAGTTAAATATTCAAATTCATCGAAATGCTCGTTCCGATAACGTAGGAACAGTTTCCACGTCTATTACTGCAAGTTTCGACTTATTTCCAGCTGATATCGAGGTCCTTCAAAGGAACTAAAGTGTCATTGAAATACTCATTTAATAGGAGTGCAGCTTTTCAAGAGACCAGTTATATTGGATTCTTAAGATGTCCGCTTGGAAGGCACGGTCAGTCCTCTCATAGTAAATGTACGTCTTTTATAAACCTTATTACAACGAGCATAAAGGTCACTACTAAAAAATCAGAGGTAAAATGGCAATGAGAAGATAGTACTTTATTTTGAAGTCGATAGAACATGTTCATTCGAGAAAAACTACTAAATCTGAAAGAAATAAGGATCAAATTCTTCTACCGGTGAGGTTTACAACGCCACATAAGGATACACAGGGAAACAGGACGAACGGGGCACAAATGACATCCACTATGTGTAATACAGTACAGAAAATTAATTTATTAAACGTATTATCTTACAAAAAACATTATTTAATAAATAAATAATTATAAAAAATTACTTGACATATTCGAAATGGATTTAATCAATCGACAAGTACACAGATTTTAATGGAGGAATTTTGGTACTAGATACCTACAGGATGACATCCGCACGGCGCGGACTGACCATAGAGGGTAGGTATATCACAATGTGTTGATAGTTAATAACAATTGTCAATTGACATAGAGTAAAGGTCTTATAGTAGGTGGGGGTGATTAACAGTTCATGCCTCAACCTCTTCCTCTTTTACCTTCTGATCTCCTGGCTTGCCCTTGGACCAGTCTGGTTTTTTCTGTGGATACAAAAAAAGTTAAATTAATAAATATTCATATATTTGCTGGTTTCTTTCGAAGCCGATAGCGCATCGCGGCTAAGTCCCAGATACGCCCGCGTTCAGCAAACTGCTTATTGATGAAGCAGGTGTCATAAAAGTATATACAGATGCTGTTGACAAAATACCAAGTAAACATGTGGTGCAAGTTTTATTTATAATTTAATTAATTGAGAGTATGTAATGAACATTCAAATAAAATTCACACCGTTCGTTCTCGGCATAAGCCATCAATGGTATTCTTTTTTCAACAGACTCACCGCACCATATGCCGAATTTACGAGCGAAACATTATTGTCACGGCTCGTTGAAAGGCGTATGGTCCGGTGTAATAATAGGTTCACGAATTGTAGGTAATAATTGTGTAAAGCACACACTTCAAAGCTTTGAAGTAGGTATAACACATCTAAGAAAACTTTACTATGAAAACTGAAGCGTTTTGTGTAGCAACCTAGAAATAACCGTTTTATATTACAAGTGTGGGCTGTGTGTGCACTGTGGAGCGCATGTTGGTATCACACAAAAGCTTTATACAATAAATCTGCTAAGGGGCCAAAATGCAGCATAATTGCAGCTATCCTCGTTATTTTTCCTCAGAAAAATCCGTGAAAAGGAGAAATAACCAGAACAAAATTTCAATTCAACGCCCTTGAACACAGTTGAACGGATTAAATATACAAAACTAATTGATGCCAATCTTTAACGTGTCTGAGTTGGCAAAGATCTTCAGCTTCAGTGAAAAATAAACTAGGTAACTGTAGCCACTCTAATAACGGTACATCTCATAGCTGTGCTGAAAGTTTAACATGCCGCGTGTATGAGCAACGTCTAAATTAAAAACGTGTTTGTACGCGTTCTCGCTTTACTTTCTATTTACCTTGCCCGCTGCGCCACCCTGTGAAACATCGCATCATGATATTGTAACTATATTATTTTTGTTTCTATTCTACTTTGAGAACCTCAAAAAGGACCAAGTTCTAAGATTTCACTCTATTTACTAGTATTTTTTATCTATATGTTCGAAATTACTAAGATTAGTAGTAATGTGAAAAATTGCTACAATTTTCAAAGATTCAAAGGTTTACTAGAGATGGTGTGTTAAAGTTAGTTAAAAAAAAATGTTTGATAGTAACAATGTGAGAGCGATTCGAGTGTCTAACCATGTCATGAGTGTAAGTGTAGATATATAATGTTGATCAGTATTTGAAGATCTTGTACACAAATAACACAACATTGCTAAAAGACCTATTTGCAGATTTATTTCAGAAAATTAGTCATTAAAAGAAATAGAAGAAAAAGCTTTTGGTAATGTAATTCAAGATCCTATTATAGAGGAGTGGCGAAGCTTTGCAGGGGAATTCCTGAATACTGAAATAAACTCACTTTTAAAGTTAAAAACTTGCAGTGTAAGCTTTTTGGTTGGGGAGGAGTCAAATTAAAATGTTAATAACACGATTGCAAGTCACATCTATATACATAGAGTTGAAGCTGTATTTAACGCGTCATCCAAATTCTTTCTCACCTTGTTCTTTCAGATTTGGATGTTTTACGGAATTCAAAAGAATTTTCGTAGAAAAGAACGATTTATTTATATTAAATTAATGGGTAATTAAAAAATAAGTTCATCATTGTTCAACAGTAGTGAGTGATTGTAAAAAGTTGTCTGTTAGTTTTAATGTGTGGTCTACTTCTTTCCAATAGCCCAATCAGCTTTCTCTGCTTTCTTTGCCTGTAGAAGATGATCAGGTAAATGATGCTTGTTGTTAAATATTACCACTAAGAAAATACATTAAATTAATAGTTTGGTTTATATTTAGAACATACTGTAGGCGTCGGGACTCGAACCCGGGAACTGAATGTAGTAGAAGCAATTGAAAACGATGAAGTTAATGAAATAAAGAAAGTTATAGAAGAAAATTATTAAAGAAGAGTAAAAGAATTATAGTTCGAAGACACGAAGTATCTAGAAGAAAAAGATGAAGCCAATAATAAACTACGAGTTGAAAAATGTTGCATAGAAAATTTAATGTTTGACATTGTCGTTAATAATCGTTGGTATTGTTATGGTGTTGTAAAGAATCGTGTAATATTGTTATAAGTTTGTAAAACATAAAGTTTTACTGTTTGAAGTTTGTTTGTTTCCTGCAAGTTCAGTAGCATCTTCATGTCCATCTACAGCCTTATTAGACTCAAGAGCCTACTTGTTAACATCAGCATTACTTTGATACTTAACTACTCTATCTACGACATCCAAAAATATTGCTTCTATATAAATATTACAGTCTGTTTTCGAACTACCATCGATATTATCGTCTAGAAATACATAAATATGAATCGTATCAAGTATTTTACCTCTTTGTCTTCCTCTTCAAGGGTGAACTCCTTCTTTTTGACAACCTTCAGCTGGTTACGGAAGTTGAATTCAGCGGCCTTCTTCTGGAGCTTGGCAAATTTGTTCTCGTATTTGGACACCTTCTTTAGTGTGGGTTTGACGCTGGAGGAAAAGATGATACGTTAGCAATCCATGTGAATGATAATGTTGCTGCCGTCTAGCTGATTTCGGGCAGTGACTGTATTCGATGACTTTTTTGGATGGTTGAGAGCTGTTCATTTGATTAACTTAGCCAACTTAAAAAGCAAATATGACAGAGCATCATTGAGGAAATTGTATTTGCTGATTACAACAGGACAGATGGATCAGAGGTCTCACGCAATAAATTCCCAAACAGCGATTTTCCTGATAGATTGACCAGAAAATACAATACAACGAGACATGAAGAAGACCTAAAACCCAACAGTGGTGTAGTACAAGATAATTAATGGCATTTCCATGTTGGTAGCAATAAAGGTATTTTTGGAATTTCAATCTCTAATCTTTTCTATTCAGATTTTCAGCCAATGTTTTACATGGACCGAGGAAGTTAGAATTCGGCTTACAGTGTACAAAGTCCTTTGTATTTTGCGGTATGTGTTCTGTTCATATTTAATACCGCTGCGCGTTACAATGCGACCGTAACAAAGGGAGTCCAGTCGCGGTAGAAACATAGCTCTTAGCCGGACTTTGAATACCATTTGCCTGTAATTTTATTCACAGACATATCCAAAGCTACCCACTTGCTGGCACCAATCCTCTTTCATGAAATACAGATTTACTTAGGGCTCTTGAAGAGTCAAAGTGGCTTATCGTAAACCCGTAAGCTTTATATAAGCGTGCTTTTATCCTGAAAATTTCATAACTTTTTTTCGTCGAAGGATCGAACCCAATAAGTTTAAGTTTTCCTGAACCCCGGATGACGCTAATTATTGCATAGCATAGCATAATCAGCCTATAATGTTCCCACTGCTAGGACACAGGCCTCCTCTCCATGAGAGGGAATGGGCCACCACGGCATAATCCAATACGCGGGCCCAGTGCGGATTGTTAGATGTCACAATTCTTGATTATTGCACGAAACAAAAATTACGAGCCTCCAAAATATTATTAAAGGAACCCGAAACTACTTGAGATGATCATAATTTAGCTATTCCTTTAAAAGGATAAGGGTACTCACAATTTGCCTCTGAGGTCGTTGACTTGAGAGTTCAGGTCCGAGATCTGTTAAAACAAAACTTGTCTTAGAAATCAATGATCAAGAAAACACGTCGAGTTAATCAAAATATAAGCTGATGTATAGAAAATATAAGGAAATGTTATAATATCTACAAAACTTAAGTTATTGTTTTTTTCATTCCAGGAAAACTAGGGAAGATTTGAATCAAATAAATTAGTTGTCTTTGAAATGAAATTAAAATTATGAAAGTAGACAATTAAGAATCATTAAATGAAGTTAAATGCGAAATTGTAGGTATATAAAATATAGAGCATATAGATAGATATGAGATAAATGTAAATAAAATAGGGATAGACTATTAAATAAAAAGGAAATTATACAAACCGCCAATGAATTAACTTTATGAAATCATTTCACAAGTTTGTTACAAAAAAACAATAGTATTGCAACATAAAATTTATAAAAAAAGAAGAATACAGAACGAAGTAAAACACGAGAACCAGAAGGTTCAAACTTGTGCAACGTTTGTTTCAATTTACAGCTGAAGAAACTTCATGCAATGCACATTGCGTATTATGTCACATGGAAAGCTCCCAAACTAAAAAAAAACTCAGAATAACCACAAAATCAAACCCATGACCAAGATTATATGAAAAAAGAATTCGAAATATTAATACTAGAAAAGCACAGAACAAGATATAGAACTGAGCATAGATTAGGCAGTGTTATTTGCGCGCTGAAGTCTTCTTTTAATATCTGTAGTCTGTAGGAACATTGTTACTATCCCAGATCAAGATTCTGACCTCCTTCCTGTATATCTTAAACTTGTGCTCTTTACTTAAACATTACACAATTCAACGTGGGCTATATAAGTATAGGTACTTCTGACATATTCGTGCAAGAGATCTACTTATCGTGCCTCGTGATTGGTAGCTGGCCGCCTGCAGCTCCTGTGCCTCAATAATCTAGATTTATTCACAAATGTACATAGAGATGTGCAGGATATTATACATGTGCAATTGTATAACACGAGCGCTAACAATATTGTACTGCTTCGGCTGCGAACGAATCGTGCGTCGCGCGTCGGCTGAGAGTCAACTGCTTCTAACGCTAGTCTAGTCAGTGATCGAAGTTGTAACATATTGAGCGCTTGTCGGAATGCGAGTTAATTTAATATGTAATGTTGCGATGGAATCAATTCTGTATACATCGGCGATCAATGTATGAGTACCACGTTGCAGAAAATGTGTATCATGGAGTGACGGTGCAAAATCGATCCAGACTTGCAAATGTGGGTATGTATGTAGATACAGATGTAGGTACTGTGTGTCTTTGGACTCGCAAGTGAGCATAGTATACACCACTCCGTGTCCCGGATAAGTGATGCAGACGTCCGAGCGGCCGTTACGCCGGTCGGACAGGGAGGGGGCGGGCAACATCGACCAGAGCATGGCACTTTCAATTTAAACACTCGGTGTATACAGGTATTGCAAAAGGTTTGTGGGGTATATCAGCAACCGAACACGCAAACAAGTCGCGCGGAATATTACGGCACATACGTGAAAAGTTGGAGATTTGGAACAAGAAGTTTCACTTACACTATGCACTTGCGTGTGCCAATGGAGGAACCAGTCCAGCGTTCCAATTACACCTCAACGGTATCTCTAATTGTAATCATAAAAAGAGAAAATTCAGTTTGGCCTCTAAGCTCGCCACCACACATGAAGCGACACACTGGCGGATGCAGCTATTATCATTATGCTTGATTATGAACTTGAACACTTTTTAATTTATTATTCAAGTGCCATACTATTTTAGATATGATTTTATAAGGTATCTTAAGGGACAGTTATTACGTTGTATTATAATATGGTCGACATGCAACAGGCAAAGCTTTAGCTGGTAAGTGGTCTGGTGACGAGATGACTCCGTAAGGGTGAACATGAGAAGTACATCGAGAGATCACCGACACGACACATCAATCGAATATATACATAAAGGGTGTAAAAAGACTCTTAACGAAGGCGAAATACACTTGTTCTCCCCGTCATTGCGATCATTTTTTTCTTCTAGTTACGGAAATATTGGGGGGGGGGGCTATGTTCCAACAATTTACAAGTTTTTTTTTTTTAAGACATGTTTTTAATGCAAGCTTTTTACTTTAAACACCTCTACGACCCCCGTACTATTCAATCCATCCATCAGCACTATGTTTTGAGTGCGTTACATTAAGTCCTACCGTAAAATAAGAATTTTCACCCCAAAAAAAAAAACGTTTCCCTGTAGTTTGAAGTACATAATGCTTGGTTGACAGCTTCGTGAAGAGTCCGGTTACACCCTGGACGATACATAAACAATATAGTTTAGTTTGACAGGAGACGTGACCGCGCTATTGATAACATAGATATAAACAGAATACATAACATATAGATGAGACAGTTACGCGGGCATGCAGCGGCGAGGCGCGGGCCTGCCGCCAGGAGTGAGTGCAGTGTTGTTACTGTTACGCCGGTGGCAGTTACTGTAGTTAGTGTAGTTAATGGTGTAAGCTCCATGTCAGATGACGCGACCGGCGGAGATCGATTTTGCACCGCACGCCTACCGAGGCGCGCCGCGAACCCGCGACTCCCACTACCTACGACACATCACACGCGCTCTACAATACACCACTAACGAACCGACCTTCCACCGTTATTTACAACTCAACAACAAACAACCGAAAACTTACAAAGCGTTATCAATGTACACGAACTGTCACACGCGCACGTTTGTTACAGAATCGATGACTGTGATATTCACAATGGTTATAAAGTATTGGTCAATACCTCATAATCTCTTTTCCTGACTTCATGTTCCAAATCCCACTTCTGGCCCTCACACACAAACAAGCGGTCATGATACTCCTGTATTATTCTCTTGAGCATTGCTATAGAAAAAGGAAAGACATATTATTGAGCCAGCAGAATGAGCATGGGCATCGGTGTGAGTGACCTGACGCGTGACGGCGCGGAGCATCGTGTGCATGTGTGCGGTGAGCCGTACAACTATCATGTCATGTCGTAACAACTAAATCAGAATCAACTCATATCATGTCATATGCATTCCCAATTCCTAGTTTATGTAGTTTACCTCCATTTTCCTAATTTCGATCGCTCGTTCTAGTTCATATTTATCCCCCTCAAGGTTGTATATTCTGTGCCAGTACATTTGACAAATGGTCTGGAGTTCCGCTAAAGAAAAACAATCACATTTTAAGTTTTGAATAATTTTCGGCGCTTCGACGTCTGTCTCACGGTTCTGTGTTGATGCTGTGTAGTGGACTCGACATGGGAACCCTCGACTTGTGGAACAAAGCGTAAGCGAAGCTACATGATCAGTACTGAGGTGGGTATCAAATGGACTATTACTGAAACATAATCAATGTTGTTATTGACTCAAAACTCGATGAGAGTATCTACAGAATCTATTGCAGCTTTGGAATTTGCTACAACGGGTCGTTGTTATTTCAGCGTTTTTTAATTTACTTTGTTATCCACACGGTTAAGGTTGAAAGGTATAATTTATTTTCAGCTCCGTAAATCGACAATTATAATATTGCTGCGAAAACAAAACAATATTTTTAACTAGTCACATTATCGGCATGAACTACTCAAACGAGAGCGTAATATATATAAATGGCGTAGCTCCCAAACCAGGTCACACCTCGAACGCTCTGCGGGCCACCTCCATCTCGTGATCGTACTTCTCCTCTTCAAGCTTGGCGATACGCTGATGGTAACCGGTTATGATGCTCGTGAGAGCCGCTACAACATCAACCAAGAGTTACTCGCGTATACGCAATTGTACCGCACGCCCGAACCTCGCGACACCGCGCGCCATCGACCATCAGTTAGCCAGGGTAAGTGGAAAGAAAGTTTTAGGACGGAAATATAGAAGATAGTAAGTATACGCAAATAAAATCAACGATATCAATGAAGTTTAGAAGAAGTAGAGAAACGCATTAGACAGATAGGCCTGAGATTGTCGGCCGGACACACCATTAAAGTCTTTGTTAAACCAGTTGACGAAAGAAGAACAACACGCCACTTGACATATCACAAGTTACGTTAATTTGGTTTAATATTTGAAAGTAAAGTCTTTGTAAGTTTTGTGAGTCGACACAAGAGAGCTGTTCGTTGTCAGCAGCTCATCTCTCTACCTCCATATCTTTTCTTTTAACGATGTATTCCAGATCGAACTTTTCGTCTTCAAGCTGTCCGATGCGTTCGTGGTATTCTTTGCAAACTCTCTTAATTGTATCTATAATTCGACATAACACATGTAGAATATATGTAACTTATGGTGGAGCCCTATGAGAGAGAAACACGAGCATGGGTTTTATCGTGTTGTGAAGTGTATGATGGGGTACTGTATAGGGTCTTTACAAATGTCCACTTGTTGGCTATAATATGTCATGTGAGGGATGTACAAGATAAGAATTGGGGGTATCATTGCTGTATAGCGGGGGTTGAACAGATAATTACCTTCGTTTGCGTCTTCAATGTTCTTGGGTTTGCCGCACCTCTCTTCGATGATGCGCCTCCTCTCAGCCGCTTTGCGTTCCTGCTCCTTCTTCAGTTCCTCAGCGGCTTTCTTACGCAGCAACAACTGTTGGTGGACCGACCAGAAGACTGAGTATACCACTCCCACAGTATGCCAAATTGTTCTGTTTAGTATTCAATTTCTACTTACCCTGAGCTTCTTCTTCCTCTCAGGTGTCATGAAACCCTTCTTCGCCTTCTTGGCTTTGGAGGCCTCCTCCATGCGCTTGCGCACCTCAGCGCGCTTGCGGTCGATCTCGGCCTGTTTGGCCTTCTTCGCCTGGAGACAGTGTACATTGGTAGAGAGTGCTCTTATTAGTTACCTAACCAGTGGATTAGTGTATGTGCGTGTGTCAGTTAGATTGTTCGTGTTTGTAAAATATGTTGTAAAACAGAGTAAGCATTGTATGAGTGTATAAGTGCTTGACTTTTTGTAGATCGTGTGAGTGTGATGTGTGTTTATGTGTGTGTGTGTATGTGAACAAATTGTATGTCAATGCTTTTGGCCCTATTTCTGTGTATATTTCAATGTGTGTTGTATGTTTAATAAATGAATAAATTATACGTATAGTGTAAATCGTCCGTTAAACGATTGGTGCCCGTCGTTACTTTACCTCCTCGAGACGTTTTTTCTGTAAAAGAAAGAAATAAATCTCAGTATGCGGCAATAAGCTGAATAAATTGTTTGAGTTAAAGTGTTTACTTTTGCCACAATTACCAGCACAATGTAGTCTACAGTTCAAGACAGGAATAACTACTATTTAGCAAACCTGTTTATATTTCATGGGTCAAAATTACCTCAAATGTATATGAACTTTACAGTGTTCTAATTCTTTGCAGAAATATGTGAAAATGGGATATCTACTTTTTCATTTATTTCACATTCGGTTGTTTGTGAAATGTCCTTTTCAATGGCTTGCTATAAATCAAAAGCCTTTTAGCTAGGTTTTAATTAATATCTTAACTATTGTGCTGATAATATATCAGTCATTCTATTACGAAGTGCTGGGAGCAAAGAATACAAGGAAAAATACTGTACTTTCTTTACGTTTCAATTTCTAAGGAGTTTCTAAGAAAACATTTCCATCTTTTTGCTCGCCAGTGTATGGTAATAGAATAAAAGTTGGTCTGTTATTTCAGTGCGAATGCAATCACAGTGTGCGGTATGAGTTGTGAGGTTGTGCGGGCTCGTATGTAAGTTACTAGGACATTATTCAGGCCTAGGCTCATTAAGTTTCATATAATAAAACGTATTATATTGCTTTGCCGTTATCACATATTTGATTACAAGCTCTCAGGGAAAGTTCTCGACACAGGGATTAATAGACATGTTTATTGCTCCTCTCGTCTTGATTGGGTGTAACACGCCATATTGTGCTACCAGCCTTAATTGTTTTTTTTTTGACAACAATAGTTTTCCAATTATGATTTTTTTTGTAGAGGAGCAACAAAATATATTATTACGATTATTTTAAATTAAAGGCATGGTAAGGCTTTTTTTGCATAGTATGTGTAAAGTATATAAGCGTTGTTTTTTTTTTCTTTTTTTTTTTATTACATAAGCAGGTTATGTATCTTTTAAATGTGTTCTTTTCTGATAATTTTTTAAGTGTGATTCAAAGCTAAGTGTGAAAATTATAACTTAAAAAAATATAAAGTAGTGTTTTGGTGCTGAAACTAACACTGTGCGTTATTAATTAATAATTCTATAAGCTTATTGTTACGTTTATTTAAAATATTATATTTTTGCGCCATGATCATTAGTTACGTAAACTCGACACTAATTCTTACTGAAATCTACTCTCTCTCTAGTCTCTGACTTACAACTTTATATGTAAAAAGAAAGAAATTGCTGCAACAAATACTGTAAAATTAAATAGAAATAAAATCTTTCGTCTCGTACATATTCTTAGTTCAAAAAAAATATGTTTGTAATGTTTTTTTTTTTTTTTTTTTAAATAATATTTGTTTATTTAAATTTTACCAATATTTTTTTCGATCAAAAAACTTTAAAAGCCAATTTTTTTTATGTGTAAATTCTGTAACGTATATGCTGATCGCTTTATCACTGATAGTGACAATGGAATGATTTCTTGTGTGTCTGTGTGTGAAAAAAAATGCTGTGGTTAAAAAAGCAAAACAATTACCTGAGTCTCGAGGAGACATAGCAATCAGTACTACATGATGGATCCACAGCGAAGACAATGTTTCATCACGGAAGAACAGCCCCAGGACACACGTAAAGTAACAATGAAACAGAAGAAAGATACACGAAATATGTTAGATTTATAATCCTAGAAAAAAGTACTGTTTTATTTTTTAGATGGTCCATCGTTACTCTTTAGATACCCATCTTCATCGTTGAGATGACCTACATTTGAAATAATTATAGATAAAAAAGAATGGATTAAAAAAGTTTTTCATGTTCGGAATTCAACTATGTCATTAACGAAGAGAGTTCATTGAAGTCATTTTCAAACAGATTGGAAATAAAAGATGTCGTTCTATTTAGAGTCCATTGACTTACCTTACTTCATCGGCGTCCCCCATTGTTTTGTTTTTGTTGGTCTAGGAGTCCTGAAAATTAAAAAAAAAAAAACATTTTTATTCTCTACTATTGCAAAACGAACTAATTAGTCTGATCATTATCATCAATTCATCTACCATTAGTTAGGCTATATAACTCTAAGTAAAAATAAAATAAAAGTTATTCGACGTTCATTATTGATTATATCGTATTATATCAATCATCAACAATCAATGTCGTGAATACGCGCGATACTGAAAAATAATTACTTCAGTGACCTTTACAATTAACAATTACACATCATCTTTGACATTTACAAGTAGCTCATCAGATGTCAAGGTAGTCAATTTAATGTAAATCTGTAATCGGCGCAACAAAATATTATTAACGACGATAAATAAAGCGTATTTGGCCATAGTCATGAGAAACAAGATCGTTATTTGAAACTATTTGGAAGAAAGCCAACACGTCGACGTGTGAATACCGACATTTGATACTTGAAATCCGGTTACCTACCCAAGATTTTCCATATTTTAACACTTATTTAAACGAGTCTTATTGCTTTTTTCGACTACTGCAGACGTATACCTACATTATTTTCAGTTTTTAAAATGCTTATAGAGTTCAGTTTACAAATTCATCCGAAAAAAACTAAAAAGCCTAAAATTAGATCATGAAAATAGTTACGATGAGGATCGTAAAAGAATCCGTGTAATAACGGTTGCCAGCGTAATGAAAATTCCACAATTAGGTTCGGGCGTGCTCGGGCATAGTCGGCTAAGTTCGGGTGGTGCGCGGGCGACTGAAATAGGTTGGCTCGCATACACCGCATCCTAATTTGGTGGCGCGAACGCTCAGCTTCGCTTACTCGGGTTTCGGCCGTTATCCGAAGCAGACCAATGTTGGGGATGTTAGCAAGTAAAACGATATTTTATTGACTGTCGAACACAATGGCACCAATTCCAATTATTTTTAAAATAACTCGTTCAAACTCAACTCGGATAACGTATAGGAAAATGAGTCGCAGATGGTTAAAGGGTAACCAAGAAGTTTAATTTCCGTTTAATCGCATATGAAACTTTATTTATTTTATGTGATCCACGACGAAATGTTATCATTTTATTATACTTTCAAGAAATATTAACGCATATTATTACAAATAGTCAGAGGGTTTAAGTATGATATGCAAAAGTTCGCAACGGATATCCGATCAACACGTGACCCAGGAAGTGGAAAATTGGACATTAAAATAATGCTGCATTGTAGTCCGATCTAATGTCTATGGCAAATACGTCCAGGAGACAACGATGACACTTGACATCTTTATTAATGACGTCATAGATACAGCTTAGATCATTAGTTTTGAAATTTACAGAAGGTCACTTATGGGAACATCATTTCGATACACGGAAAGCTCGTCAGTCCATACACTCGATCCAGAGACCGATGCATCACGGCGCTGTGTCCGATTTACCACGACGTTGATATATCACTTCACTGAACGTTAAATGCACTTCAATACTCTTTCGTCGGATTACCGTTTTGTTAGTCAAAATATTTTAACTTTCACTAAAACTCACCTAAAGCAAAGAAAAAGACGATGGCCCTACAGATGGTTCAGCCAACACGAGCCACAGCTGCTGACTGGTGCGAAGCGGGCGGCAAGGTGCGGCGAGCAGTGCGTAGGCGCAGCGGCACGCCCTCCGCGCCCGCGCGCCCCCGCCGCCCCAGGCTCCTGCAGACTTGCCCCGCAGCGCCCGCGCCGACCATCGCACGCCTTCAGTCCAGACATTTTTAGAGCAGTGTCGTTTTGACACCAACACCGAAATAACATCAGATGTAAGCTCCAGTTTGAACTACTCGGATGCCTCGTAAATTGCTGGCCGACTGATGCCATGTGCGTTAAACAATTTTCAATATCAGTCTTTTGCAGTACGGAGATTATGATTAAAACAACCCGTTTTACGATGTTTTTTCATATACTCGATTTATTCAATAAAAAAGAACAAAAGAGAATATCAAATAGAAAGGCTACGGCTAGATACTGTTTTCCGATATAGCCATAAAGTTAAGAATTGAAAGCTCTATTCTACGTTACATAAACCGACTTTAATTTTATTCTGCGACCCACATACGCTAGTGTAGTCTTGCGTTACGTCTCGAGTGATTTTTGCTCTTTATTTCATATATCAATTGAAATACTTCGTCCACCGACATTATTTAGCTTACACACTTTAAACAATGAGCAATTAAATGAAACTAATTCAATACATACAATATTTGTTGGAACTCGCGTAGTTTCATGCACTAAACTGAAAGTAGGTGAATATGTAAAATAGCAGCGCCCAACTATGCAAATGAAATATAGGAAATGTGTTTGTGGAATGCGGAAGATCAAAGTCATTAGTCTCGTAATTACATTTGTTGTGATTGTAATCTAATAATAGAGAGTTAATTGATTTTCAATCATCTCGATAAGCGTTTGGCACCTGAGGAGTCCACGTGGTGGCACCAAAATTGACAACGTGATGACCCTAGCTAGCTGTAAAGGCAAACGTAATATTTTATTTCTCATCAGCCCTCGCCGATGCGGAGTCCGAGTTTCCTGATAAGTAGTTGTAACATGATTACCTGAGTCTTAATTGAATTTGTAATTACTTGTAGACAAGCGTGCTATCTCAATCTCTGAAACGTCTGACGCAATGAGTTTACTAACGCATAGTCAAGTAAAATGATCCGCTTTGACCTCAAGAAACGAAGAATATTGTTCTTGTTCGTTATAGCCAACTTAGCCTTACATCGTCTGCAATAATAGACCCAATAGTTATCCCGGTAGGAATGCAAACTAACAACGGAGTAGATAATTCAAATCAATCTAGATATTCACACAAGATGTAGGTTGAATGGGAAACTGCAAAGTTGGCTGCCTTGAACAAACTGCTCACAGCGTAATTATTGGAAGTGAAAACCTAAAATGGCGGTATTCTGTGCATTGAGCTCCAATTAAGAAGTTTGATATCATCATCATCTGCCTAGCCTTTTCCCAACTATGTTGGGGTCGGCTTCCAATTAAGAAGTTTGATATGAAATATTTTAATCCCCTTTTAAGTTAGTTCCAATAAAAGTGTATTTTTAACCCAATATTTGAAAAGTACGTTTATTAATCGACTTCATAATGATAATAAATTAATAAATTCTGGTGACGATTACCTTTTAGTTAGGAATTTCAAATTATTTTTATACTAGGAATTTTGCAATCTCGGTCATTTTCAGACGATAACCGGCCTTCCAGAAAGTGACTTTCTAGCTACGATAACGGAGATCGGAAACTACTCCTTTCATATTTTCTGCGACTCTTTCATCTTATATACTTCATTCATTTATCATCATTCAATAAGCTTCTGGTTGTCTATTTATTTGATATTAATACGTACACGAGCACTCATTAAAAACTACGGCACTTTCAGCACACACCAATAAACACTACATTTGATTACAGATTTTAATTAAAGTTGTTGGAGGATCGCAGTTGCCGTTACAAACGAGTTCCAACTATTTTTAATTGCGCCATCGTTACAGTTTCAGTACCGGTAACGTTGATATTGTCACATAGTTTTATATAAAACTTTCACCGTAATTGTGTACCTAAAGCCAAATGATATAACTTTAAATGATATTATCCTGAAGTATCCTGCAGTTAATTTTAGGATTTCATCCTGCAGTGCTATTCTGTAAAAACACCCTGCGCAAGTTTCAGTGAGTTATGTGCGAGTGCTACTACTATTGCGTGTTTTTAACACACATCCTTACTAATAACCGCGAAAGTTTGTACGTATGGATGTTCGTTACTCTTCACGCAAAAACTACTGAACGGATTTGGATGAAATTTGGAACACAGATAGTTTATAACTTGGATTAATACATAGGATACTTTTTATTCCTATAGTATAATCCCATGGGACAATTATCGAACTCCACGCTGGCGACGCCGCGGGCATAAGCTAATGCATACATAAACTCATGGTTTTAACATACATAACGTAAAGTCATGCTTTAAAACAACAAAATAACAGAAATAAAAGTGAGTGAGTGAGTGAGTGAGTGAACAAAATATAAATACTAATAAATCAGCAAGTTCTCATATAGCGGAATCATTAATATTGACCTGGAATTATAAATAGCAACAACGAAATGAGGCCGTTAAGATTAATTTTCAGCTCCAAACAAAACAATAATTTTTGAGTTCATTATTAGTGACTGAAAATCTTTTACCAAAATATATAACATGTTGTGGGTAAAGTCAAAGACACGCAATTATAAGTTTTTCGCAAGTTTTAATTTGACAAAAATCCATTATGAGAACTTTTCTTACCATGTTAGTAAAAAAATAGTCTTGAAACTTCGCCACAGTAGTAAAAACGGACATCTATTAAAATAAAAAGTATATATCTACCTACAATGTACTGCCCAAATGTCCAATATTGGCTCGAGCCGTGGTTGACGTAAACAACTATTGTCATCAGTGTATTTATTTCCAAATACATATAAACATGACGACAGAGTTGAACTAAGTAGCGGTTGATGTCCCATGAAAAACAAACTGCGTTGGATAATAACATTTTCCAACATGTTCAAACGATCCTTACACGGTTCATAATTATATTACTGTGCCATGCAATTATAAGACATGGCTATTAAACAGTATTTTGTACGTACAGTCAGCGTCAAGGTGTGGGTACCCCTCTTGAAAGCACCTACGTTCCCAACTGGGGTACCCAATTGATGCAGCGCACCGCTACAAGCAAATAAATCAACATTGTTTGATTGTTTCTTGCCTTGTTGGTTAAGTGGCCGCAAGAGCCACTGCTGAGGGTGAGATACTGCATTCAATTCTCGGTTTGGGAAAAGTGCTATTGGGTTTGTCCACCGGGAATTTCTCAGTGCCAACTTTGAGTTTAGATTTGTGCCCGGTTGATGTCGATAGGCTCGCATAACTGTGAAGATGTGTGTGTACTTGTAGGCCACGTCTGCCTTGCCTAATTATTATTTATGTTTTTAATGTTTTCTTCCATAACTCTCACATCAAACCATTAAAACCAGAGTTTAACCGCAATATTAAATCAGAAAAAGGCCCTCCAAGACAAGTCCTGAGTCTTAGTCTTAATATTTAACATCATTAGAAAATCAAAGCAAAAAAGGTTCAGTATCCTAAGTCATATCATATTTTGTTGTATTAAATTGCATGTGAAATAATAAATTAATGTTATGTTTTAATGAAAAACCTGTCAAGGAAAAATGAAATGGTATAGAAACGTTTTGTCATTATACTTATACGTATTGTCTATCATACTGTGTACTTAGATACACGAATTTACGAAAAAAATCCTTGATATAAAACTTACGAAAACCCCAAGGCTAACAAAAGAATACCTACGAGACTAAAAATATTATAATATAACGTCAACTTTCTAGGCAGTTTATTATTTTAAGGTCTAGAAACTTTTATTATGACAACGTAGAAACTAGAAATGAGTCCTAATTAGGTCAAACTAAACTCGCCTTACAACTGTGTGTTTTCTGAAACGAGACACGTTAGTCATTCATACCTTTATAAAAAATTATGTAAATGACTAGGCTTATGCCAGCGGCTTATCTCGCGTGGATATCGATATTATAATTGTCCCAAGGGATATAAAAGTATCCTATGTGTTTTCAGGTTATAAACTATCTGTGTACCAAATTTCATCCAAATCCGTTCTGTAGTTTTACGTGAAAGAGTATCAAATATCCATCTATCCATACATCCATCGATCCTCACAAATTTTCGCATATAATACTAGTAAGACGTATTACTTCAGAAAGTTATTCTCAGTATTCTATATAATCATTTTTTTTTTCACTGTATTAAGTTTATCTAGGATTATTATTTTGTCTATAGGAGGCTGGTCCACAACGAATGATGACAAGGCCAGCCATCCTGAGCGGTCAGCCTAAATATCTTTATCATGGTACGATCTTAGTAATTAATAGTTCCATGACTACGAATTACTTTTGTACCTATAGTACATCCAAAGAGATTGAATCTCCTAACATTTGGAATAATTCAATGCAATCAACGCGATCAAACATCCTACATAACATTGTACTGCAAATCCCGGTTGCAATCTCTTGAAATCAGAAATCCTATGTTAGCAACGTCTGGCTTCGGAACAGATGGGAGAAATTTCAATACAGCCAAATACAGAAACCACATTGTTGCTCTGAAACCAAGTTTCTAACTTTTCACACGTCCGTAAGAATAGAATATTTACAAAGTTTCAAGCTGTCAACATTTTGAAGAGTTGTGTCTATTTAGGGATTACAGGCGTGATGTTGTTTATATATTTTATTTATTAAAAACTACTCAATTAAAAATAATCGTGCTACGAGGCATCTTCTACGAGCTTACTAAATTGATCTAAATTTATAACTGTTATGGAGAATTTGGGGCCAGAGGGCTACTATTTTACTGTGTTTTTCTTACATTCCGAGGTCAACTCAGAAAATTCAACGAACATTAACCTCCTTATCGAGACAACACACCCAAACCACTGACGTGAACGAGATAATAATGTATCATTTTACGTAAATATTACGCGAAAAACGAACACTGACCTAAATAGGAACTCTCTGCAGCTGTCTATCTCTTTCATTCACAAAACAAAAGACAAGGAAAGGGTTCTTGCCATTCAGTTCTAAGGATTCTTCCTTTCATGGTACGTGTTTCAAGTTGGTTCAAGTTTCTAAATGACTTCGTTTATGTCTTGGGGCAAATGTTAACTGCCCATGTAGTAACTTTATCGGAATTCTCGTAAATGAAGACATCTTACTGAAGCTGACGCCATTTTTATACGTTTTTAAAGACGCCATAACTTTTTTTCGAGGTATTTTTTAAGCAAATTTTTGTAGGAGGAACAGCTGTTTTCCACATAAAGTTTATTTTCTTTAAGTCGTCATATTTAAAAGTTTATTTTCTAAAATAAAAAAGAGCTTTTCCTAAAAAGCTCTTTTTAGGGTTCCGTACAAAAAGGGTAAAACGACCGTCCGTTTATCACCAGGCTGTGTCTCATGAACCGTGATAGCTAGACAGTTAAAATTTTCACAGATGATGTATTTCTGTTGCCGCTATAACAAAAAATATGTAGATACAAACAGAATAGAATAAATATTTAAGGGCTCCCATAAAACAAACGTGATTTTTGGCTGATTTTGTCTAATGTTGTATAGATAATGGTACGGAACCCTTCGTGCTTCTTGCTTGGCCAGTTTTTTTTTAACTCGCCTGCGATTTATTTCACGGAGAGACTCGAGCTAATCTCTATAAACTGTTTTAATTTTAGCTTATTTCTTTACATACCTGGCTAACTGTTGAAATATGAAACGTAAATCTCACATGGACATGTGACATCGACGTCTACCGCCAATCATCATTTTCAGCCGAAAGACGTCCACTGCTAGACATAGGCCTCCACCAAAGGGGGGTTTTGGCAGGCGGGCTGGCGATCGCAGTACGGTTGTTACAAAGGCACAAAGAACGCTGCTGCCCATTCTCTGGTCGCCTTTAGTCGCCTCTTACAACACCCACGGGAAGATATAGGATGGTGCTATTCTTTACGTCCGACACCATACAGTACAACCGCCAATACAAGAGACTTATCTTGATTTTGCATACTTTGGTCACAAACGAATCCTTAAATTGAATCTACGTCAGAACTAACAGCCAGTTCCAAAAGAAATAGTAACCGATGCGTTTCTGACAATTCGCTAATCTGTCTTTCTGAATTTCTGACGTTCTTTCCACAAGTACCGGAGTTTGTTCGTCTACTTCTATTGTTATTAGACCAAAGTAAGCCGATCAAAAAAGGCTACCACGTCATTACATGTTATTGCAGTTTACCCCACAAACTATTTAGAGTCGTATTTCTATTTAATTTAAGTTTCTAAACTAAAGCCGAGTACCTAGTGACTGCCGGAGCTTCGTAACCGCCAATCTGCCTATTGGCGACTTTGGTTCCACCAGACTGTAATTTAAGGCATGAACTTTGTTAATTTGTGTGTTTTAGACTAGAAACTAGTTGTGTTGTTAACTGTTTGCGGTGTTGAGTTTAGCACAGTCCTAACTGTGCTAATAGAAATTGGAGAAAAAATTATGTATGATTACTATACTATTAACTACTGAACAAGCGCATCAGAAGTTGTTAGCACTTTTGAAAAATGTTTTGTTAGGCCACAATGGGGAGGATATTACACAAATCAACAATACTGATAAAAGCTCTAGGTGATACTCGTAGCAGATATAATACGGCTACGATTTTGCTCAACAATAAAATATACTCGCTCGCTTTTCAAGGAACATATAGGATTGAGGTTGATCATGTTTTTTTGAAGTGAAAACTTCTTTAGCGGCGTTGTGCGCTTTTTAGGATGGGTAAAAACTGTTAAACTCGCGTCAGATCGTCAGATGAATCGGTGGCGCAGGGCGATTGCGCGAGTGTGCGTGTAGTTTAAGCTAGATGGCGTTGTTTCAAGTTTTCACTTCTGCCGGCTCTCCCGGAGTACAACCGGTTGTTTTTTTTTATTAGTTAGCCTATTCTATCCCATTGCTGGGCAAAGGCCTCCCCTATTTATTTCCAACTCTTCCGCTGTCTTGCCTCACGATAATGTTAACATAGCAAAAACTTCCAGATAAGTCCAAAACAGAATTTTGCAGACATGCCACATTCGCCACATTAGTCACCGGCCGTTTATGCTATCAAAGTCGCCCAAAGCCCCATCAAACGCAAGTCCCAAGCCACACCCTATTTATTCTTTAGTACAGAACTTGAGCAGTAAAACAGCAGATAATGCCTAGCTTGTGTAACCCTTGGGTACATAAGTCAGGCTGTGGGCTGTGAAACAATGGCGACCTACATATTTAGCGCTATGAATCTTCTGCTGGATGACATTATAGCTACACGAAAGATCGTTCTAAACCTCTATTTTCAGCAAGAATTTTTCTTAAGCTATGAAATTGTTGGTCCTTTTTTAAGAAAGAATGGATTCTTTTAGATTTATTATAATTTCGCTGGCATTATCTTTCATACTTAGTAATGGGTGCAAAAAGACTCTTAAAGAACCAGAAAGACACTTGTTATTTATTCATTTAGTACATGGAGGACTTACAGCTAATAAAAACAAACAAAAAAAAAGGAAATTATTAATTACTTAATATTTTTTGTTCTGGACTATTCCTGGGAACCTTCTACTCTAGGTACGGAGATATGGGAAGTGTAGTTCCAAAATTTTTCACAACTTACAATACAAGTATTTAATTTTATAATTTTACTTTAAATACCCCCATGACCCCTGTACTCTTCAATGTCCTACCGTAAACCGCGATTTTACACCCCAAGAAAAAGTCGTTTCCCAGCAATAATTTTTACGTAGAGTAACTTAGTTTGATATACTAAATGTATGGTTGACGGTATCGTAAAGGGTGCGTTTACACCTTGTATATTGTTCGTTTTTTATGTCAATTGCATGTCCATAGTAGGCTCAACTCATAAAAAGTTTATGCATCATGCAGATTGGTTTATAAAGAAGTACTTCCATCCGTGAAAAGAACAAAGAGCTGAACTCATAAAACTTGATTGAAGTCTTTTTAACACTACCTTTTATCCGTATATTCCCGTTGTTCCCGTAATCTGTGTCCCCGTCACGGGGACATCCTCGTCAATTCTATGTTACTCAGAGTTATGCGAAGTGGCACAGGACCCAGTTGTTCCAACAGTTCAGGTGTTTAACCCAAGGGGCATTAGCAAGCTGCGGGCTCGAAAGAGATACCACGGCCCTGGAACACAAAGGGCAAGGAAGGAACATGGATGGGTTTTAGTCAGTACAAGTCTGACACTCCCTTCCGGTCTGCCCAGAGCGGGAGAAGTCATTTGATAATTTCCCATCCGATAAAAAAAAAAAAAGAAAGGGGCATTAGCAATTGTTCAGTAATATAGAGGGTCGCTCTACCACTGATAAGTGACTCGATCGAGTGACAGTATTTTTCTTTATGTTATACTAGATGATGCCCGCGGCTTCGCCCGCTTGGATGTCGGTTTATATCGCGACCAAAAGTAATCATGAAATTTTGATCCCGTTCCTGCAACAAAACCTTGACTTACAAATTAAAACCTTCCTTAAGAACAACTCTATCCATTGATGAAAACAGCATAAAAATCGGTGCAGTAGTTTTTGAATTTATCGCGAACAGACAGACAGACGCGGCGGAGGACTTTGTTTTATAATATGTAGTGATAGTGAAGTGATTTATCGCCCGGATACTGTAACTCTTCATAATTAAATTGGCCACCCTTACAGTAACAAAAATACTGACATAATGTACTTAAGTTTGATGAAATGTTAATAATATGATAGTTAATTCTTTTTCTTAGCGTATCGCTGGCAAAAAGTCTAAATAGTATGTTTAGCCCAAAACTCAGCCACGCGCACCCCGCTCGCTGATGCAGTAAATAAATAATATGTAAATTGAAATAAAATATCAAATGTATTGTTAAATTAAATGTTAAATGTATTGTTAAATAAAAAAGTTTAATGAAATCGTATTTTTAACGAAATGTTAGCTGTATTTTGGTTATGTAATGTAAGGTCTATAATGTAAAATGAAAATTTTAAATCTATTATTGTAAGGAACGTCATGTTAAGGCAAATAAAGACTCAATAAATTATCAGACAAGAACAGTTAAAATAGTACAGTATTCCTTTCAATTAACTCAGTCTATCGCGGCCCACTGGTGGACGGATCCCACAAGCAGCACCACAGCACCCAATCTTCCGCCACCCAGTCTGTCCCAGCGGTTTAATAACACAATATTTTTCTACTATTTTAAATTTATTTTAATTTTGTGAGGACGTGCTCTGCCGATATTGACGTCATCGCCAACCGGCAACCGGCACGTCCGATGATAAAACAGCAACGCTTACGTATTGTAGTTACAGCGGCTACTATTTCTGTCACGCCTGATTAACTGCACTGCTATTTCTGGACGTGTTAGCTTGGTACACACGATACTGATTATGTTTAAGATTTGTGTGATTTAGTGAGATTTAACTCTTTTTTTAATCTACGCCAATCGAGGCAAGTAAAGGTGTAATCAAACCAGAACGGACCAATTGCGGACACGGCTCCGGACAGCGGATTCTGAAACTGACAGATAAGTTACTGGAGGATCTGTTCTAATCTGGTCTCTAAACGTCATCCCATACAGACGACTACGTGAACTACGGGAACAGCGCGATTTTTACTACTGTCTTAAAACCTAAATAAAAATACAGGTGCTGCGGCGAACTCTACAGGCCCTAGTGTGTACATTGTTTTTAATGTAATGTGCAATTAGCACTCTGAATCTTACTATTTTTATTTCCTCCACCGATTTAGCTCAGATTTCTGGTAACAATTAGAAATTTGAACACACAATCTAGGTATCTATAGACACACATCATCAATTCGTAGCTCAATTCCACGAACTGTTTGTGTACGTAATCGCATCCGAATCCAGGCTTTGTGCAATAAATAACGGACACTAAATAAATTCGATTGAGGAGCTGCATCCGTTCAACTCACACGTAAGTTTGTATTAAATTCAAGAGATTCGGGAATAAGACTTGACGAATTCCGAAGTTTCTTTTTACAGATTATTATTTATGTTAAGACAAAACATAATGGTCCTTTCATAGTGAACTAAAAAATCGAAGACATTGTGTTACATCTACGAATCCGCACTTGAGTCACGTGTTGGATTACTTCGCACTCGGGATCTAAGAGGATACCGGTCTCCCAACAGTGGGAACACCTGAGGCGATTTTTGGCTTACACAGTTATTCAATCTCTTTTGGCTTCTTCTGATAGCAACCCACAAGTAACCATATGACTACAAAAATAAAGATCAAAGTGATGCAAAATAAAATATTAAAAACCTGTCAAAATTCTTACAAAAATGTCAATCTTGTTTTCGTCTAGTGCCAAACTAATTTGCCTTAGTCAAACCAGTGTTTAACCAAATAGTCAGACACATTACGCAGTAGATTTGCCACAACAAATCCATTTCTACAGCTGAATTCGACAGAAACTTCCTAAGAAAATCCTCTAATTATTCAAAGTAGAGTCGCAAACGAGAGAACTTTAAAAAAGTGCCTTTGCCCGAGTTATGGTTCTTTTTTTTTGCCAGTCTTCCAGCCATTGCCAACGGATCGTTTTGTTTAAAAAACATAAGACAGCGAGACAACTGTTTTTCTATCCTATTTTTTAATCTGATGCTCTTTGCCTGAAATTCAGAAGAAAAACACTCATTCATGATTGTTTTACCAACACCTATAACAGTCATACACATAAAATTTCACGGAAGTTAAACCGTATCTTGTACCAAAATTATTAAAATAATACTCCAGTAAACCATAATGATAAAAAACACTTTAGCTTAGAAACTAGATGAAAGGAAATCTGTAGGCCTATGTCCAGCAGTGGACGTCTTTCCGCTGAAATGATGAGGATGAATCTATCTTCTTTGGTAATCTAGGACAAAATCTAAGATTCATATATCTGTTACGGCTAATACCCGAAGTGCGGCTACACCTAGTTTTAGCCGGCTAAAACTAGGTGCAGCCGGTCACATGTGGTTAAACTTA
The DNA here is from genome assembly GCA_950005105.1 of Lycophotia porphyrea. Taxonomy (NCBI): domain Eukaryota; kingdom Metazoa; phylum Arthropoda; class Insecta; order Lepidoptera; family Noctuidae; genus Lycophotia; species Lycophotia porphyrea. The sequence goes on from OX465392.1 coordinate 5,316,689, forward strand.
GATGTATCCTCTTATCTTCGGTTAGAACTAGGTTTAGCCTTCATCATAGCGGCTAGAACTAGGTGCAGCCGCACACCGGTGGCTAAACTTAGGTGTATCCTATTTAACATCGGCGAGAACTATGTTTTCAGTTCAGTTAAGCATTTTGGTTTTGTTTTGAGATTCTTATCTTGCGTTTCCCAACTGATTCGATTATATTGAAAAAATAAAAGACAGGGATGTTTAAGTGACATTTATATTATATTTTATGTGATTAATAAAACTCAAATTGTCATAAATTTCTCTTCAGAAGTAAAAGAACTAGATATCTTATGAGCAAAAATGTAAAAAATTAAACGTAAAAAATAAATGTTTACTTCTTAACTATGAAAAAAACAACCAACTCTTTGTTGGTACTCTATATCATCATCATCATCATCATCATATCAGCCCATTGCTGTCCACTGCTGAACATAGGCCTCCCCAATCGATTTCCAGCGTGTGTGGTACTCTATATGTTTATGTTAAATTATATGAAATAACTTTATATACAATATAACCACAGAGGGACTCCACATTAAAAGACTTTTCATTAAGTACACAATTTCATGAAGTAGGTGCGCAATTTCATTTCAGTGCATAATAAATTCAACACAATTATAAATCTTGTTTTGAACTGACATGGCTTCTCTGGGGTAAATTTTTTAGTCATACGAATTCGAATCAATTGGGAAACGCAAGATAAGAATCTCAAAACAAAACCAAAATGCTTAACTGAACTGAAAACCTAGTTCTAGCCGATGATAAATAGGATACACCTATGTTTAGCCACCGGTGTGCGGCTGCACCTAGTTCTAGCCGCTATGATGAAGGCTAAACCTAGTTTTAACCGAAGATAAGAGGATACATCTAAGTTTAACCGCATGTGGCCGGCTGCACCTAGTTTTAGCCGGCTAAAACTACACCTAGTTTTAGCCGGCTAAAACTAGGTGTAGCTGCACTTCGGGTATTAGCCGTAACATATCTATTTCGTACATCACTAATTTGTAGGACCCAGGGAGTAAAAATACAGGGTGTAAACAGACTCTTCACCTAGCCGTTAACCAAGCATTATGTACATCGAACTAAGTAACTTAACGCAAAAATTATTGCTGGAAAACAATTTTTTTTTTTTTGGGTGAAAAATCACGTTTTACGGTGGGACTTAATGTGACGTATTCAAAACATAGTGCTGATGGATGGATTGAATAGTACAGGGGTCGTCAAGGTGTCTTAAGTAAAAATAAATACATTAAAAACATGTCTTTTTTTAAAAAAAGTTGGAACCTTGACCCCCAATATCTCCGTAACTGGAAGGTTCCCAGGTATGGCCTAGAACTAAAAAAAGATCGCAATGACGGTGAGGACAAGTACTTTTCGGCTTCTTTAAGAGTCTTTTTACACCTTTATGTCGATTTATTTGCCAATTTTGCAAACAGCACAAACATTTTTGTTTAATTTACTTTACATCTTATTTTTCATTTTTATTGAAAGGAACAGCAAACTGTTCCATTATAAGTACTTACAACTAATTTAAGTTCTTTTAATGTAACTGTTTGCTGTTCCTTTATGTTCCTACATATTTAAACAATGGCTACGGTTCCACAAATAATAGTACACTTGATCTCGTTTCCTGCTTGTCCTGAGAACTACACACTACAGGAATTAATGGACGCTAGTACGAAACTCATAGCTAAATTCTGGGTCGACTCATTAGACATAGATTGCCATCAACACGCTAAATATAAGAATGGCTACATATCCTATACCTCATCATCAGCCTTTTAATGTTCCCACTGCTGGGACACAGGCCTCCTCTCTATGAGAGGGAATGGGCTATAATCCACCACGCGGGCCCAGTGCGGATTGGTAGATGTCACATGTCTTCGAATTTTTGGTTCTAGGACATGCCGGTTTCCTCACGATGTTTTCCTTCACCGTTTTTGAGAGCAGTGGTGATGAAATAAATTACACAAAGTAATGCGCCTGCCTGGGTTCGAACCCACCACTTACTGTTCATAAGTCGGAGTCGCTACCACTGGGCCACCGCTGCTCTCGATCCTATACCTACTAAATAGTATACATGGAAGAAACTATCTGACTACATTACATTTAGCTCACTCTAATCCTGTATCAATCACCCATTGTTTGATATCGTTCAACGAATAGATTCCGCTTGAGACATTAAGCCGTAAGCCCCGGCATTTAATTAAACTAGTTTCAACAAGGACGTAATAGTCTGTATCTTGTAAGCCACTTGGCTATACTGTCAGAGTACGGGTTACATTACATTGTAACCTATACTGAGTTATTGTTTCAAAGTATATAATTAACTAATATAACATCACGCCTGTAATCCCCGAAGGGTTAGACAGAGGTGTACCTAATTAGTACACCCACATTGCACCAGTTAAATTTAAGTCCCATACAATAGGGGGCGAGCCTATTGCCATCAACCGGGCATAAATCCAGGCTCCGTGGTTGCTACTGAGAAATTTCTGATGGAACACCCAATAACACTTTGCCCGATCCGGGAATCGAATCCTGGACCTCATGCTCAGCAGTCGCTCTTGCGACCACTTGACCAACGAGGCAGTGATAATTAACTATTAGGTAGGTATTAGTGAGTAACTGAGTTATCTAGGTCAACTAGGTGGATGGTCCGTGTAAAATACGGGCACTAACTGACTGGCTATTACAAAGTCCTGCCTGGTTATAATTTTCAGACCCGGTTGATCTAATCTAGGCTATAATAATACTAACTGAATAGTCAAATATTGTCTGAAATACCCGCAAACATTTGGTAAAATTTGCTAATTTTTTTCTCTCTAAATCTAATAATAACTAAAAATATCTAACATTTAAATAATACTTTTAAACGCAATTAATAAATTATTTACAATAATATCCCAACAGAGAAATTCAGAATGTTTAGTCTTTACAAAAATGTATGTGAGTCCGTTCATTCGCACTACGGTATGAAAATAGTCACCGTCCGCAAATAGCTCGAATCTGTGTGAAAACGAGAACACTTTCTATACGAACTCATACTAGTAAGACTTGTTTTTAAGAGTTTATCACAAACAAGTAACACTGACGCTATGACATTTTCAGGTAAATTTTGTATCATAATGGTACTCTACTTAAATGTAAAACATCACACTTGTGTTTTTAACGCAAAGAGCAGAGGTGTATAAAAAAGCTGACGCAGTTTTGGGCGGGCCGCTTTACATTACATTGTAAATCGTTCGATACGTCACGTACATCTTAAATGAACCATCGCACACTATAAGCGGGCTGCAGCACACTTTCTTGAATTAAAATGCGATGCCCGAAGCCGAAGATCCACAAAAGCCCAGACTCCGTACGATACATCGACGTATCGATTCATTTTAAATTGGAACATTTCCGTAAATGTACAGCTATATTTGAAAATCATGAAATGTTCCCCCTCATCAAAATACTTTCATTACCTGTGCGTGTTTAACCCGAGGGTTCGCCTGTTTTGTAAAGTAATTCTTTGTAAAATAAACTGGCGTGACGATTTAAACTGGTACCTGATTGATTGGCTAGAAAAGGCAAAACACCGATAGTGTGGGAAAGGAATGGGAGACGCCTTTGCACTGGGACAGAACAGGTTAAACAAAAGAAACAGTTAATCAATACTCCAATCAGTTCCCATGTAAACGGTCACGGCGGTAACAGCGTTTTGTTTCGTGTTTCGAGTCTAGAACAGTCCAACGACACTATTCCAATGTTGCAGTGAACAGTGACTGCACCGATAAAGCTGCAAGCAAGCTGCTCGAGCCCATTCTTCAAAGGACAAAGCGAGCGGCAAGAGATTCATTGTTAAGTTCCATTAAAGATTGAATCTAAATTAAAACGGACTGGCTTTCTTTGGGAAATAGTTTAAAGCTGGTAGCCATTGTAGTAAACGGCTGGTTGTCTGAGAGGGTATTAAATAACTTTCTTTGCTTGGTAGGTAGGTTCTAATGTAATTCTATCATCAACTAATTAATTATTTTCACTATTAACGCGTCTCATCTCCAAATAAGTTTTCTAACCAAGGCCAAGAGGACAAGATTCTTAGTCGCCAAAAACTGCCACTATATCTGTCATTGTTAAAACTATCACTCTGCAGATCTCGAGTGTCTGTAGTTTACATTTTTTACATTCCACCTGACAAGGGAATCTTCTCACGCGGTCCCTTAGGGCACAGCAATATACCTCGCAGTTGTAATCAAAATGTTTGGAGATGGTCATCAATTTTCATAATTAACACTTGCATGTGGTTGTACTTTCGAAAATTAAAGTAGAAACACTTTGAATACACCCCGTGGGTTAACTTATAATAGGTATAATCCGCCGAGAAATCTCTCACTGTATTTTATTATTTAAGATTTTCAATAATAGCATTAATAGCTCCGATACTCTTTCCAAATTTTACTTCAACGTCCCCGGAAGATCGAAGCGATGGTACCCACCGCTACGTGTTCCATTTACTTCTACTAACTACAGGCAGAATTCGTTTATTGTGCGTGCAAGCAATAACTTTAATAAAATATGTAAACGGCACGATTTCGATCCCTTCTCGACAAGTGTGTCCACGGCCAGAAAGTGCCTGAGCCTTGGCTTTTTTAGTTTACATAGTTGATACATTGTTTGTGTGATGCAAGTATTAGTGCTTAAACCATATAAGTTTTAACTGTTTCTAGTTTAAGCATCTGATGTTGTCCTATTTTTTCTGTGTGGGCAGTGCTGTGTTGTTCACACCATCATTGCCAGTCTGTTTTTTATAAGTGAAGACTTGTAATTGGCTGTCAGTTTCACTCACTATTTTTTATTCTGTTTTGTTTAGCTGTAAGTCTTCCATAGTCCATAAATAAATAAATAAATAATAAAATAAGCCATTATTACTGATTTACAAAGCTTATGGGATACCAGTCTGTTATTATTTTGGTCCCATTCTCATTCGTCTATCTTAGCATATGTCCTGTCCATCTCCATTTTCAAGTTTTCCATCCTTAAATTTTGTTGTATTTTTATTTTTTCTAATCTTTTTTTTTTTCTCTTGGATTAAGTTATAGCACCCGCTAACTAGTACATACCATATTCAAAACATAAAATCAAAGCTGTATTCATGTTTCTTGAACGGCCGTACTAAGTAGTAACACCCATATAAAGGTGAGTCTATTGCCAATGGGCGCAAATCCAGACCATGAGATGCTACCATTTTCAACCCATCGTAAAACATAAAATACCTAAATTCAGAATAACGCTAAGTAATTACTGTCTACTTTGTTTCTCATGAATGTTTAAGTACAAAGTAAAGTAGGTTTTATATTAAAAAGGCTCGTAGGTTCCGTTCAAGAATCTTAAATATACATACATTATAGCAGTTCATCAATTCTGAACTCGTCTCCGAACACACTTTTATATTCGATGGCAACATCTCTTTGATACGCTACTTTTATTCAAACGCTCGGGATTGTATAAATCTCTCAAATAAAGTTCTTTTTGTAAAGGTTAGGAAAAAATGTAATGAAATAAAGGGTTATTTCTTTTATTTTCTTTGAATGTATTGTCCCTGTAAAGCGTGCTTGCGTCCTAAATTGTGCTTTTCTGCGACATAATCTGTACCTATACTTAATTCCAAGTTACAAAAAAAAGAGCTTTGGAATTCATTTTCATTTTTAATGGTGCGATTCCAAAATTGAATTTAAAATTGTGTGCGAACATTTTGTTCTGGTGCGTGCAGATCCGTTTCTACCGGCAAATCTGTGCGTAACTTTGTACGAGAGCAAGATGTTTGCCTCATCATTACAGACAAAACCGTATAAAATCGATAGATTTGGTTATTCTGATTCCAAAATACTAATTTCAGAAAAAATCCTTTGTGGAATTTCGCTTTTAGTTAAAGCTAAGTATTTTGACTACCAGCATATTGTAGTTTCTATGGAGTACCTACCTATAAAAAAGTAATTTGTACAAAACCTACTATTTAAATTATTATACGTTTCGAACAAAACACAAAATTCGCATACAAATGACTTTTTAACCATTTCCACACCTAAACCAAATGACCACTTAAAATTCAGCCAGCATATCACTACATTACTTGCAAAGGTCCAAAAAAAAAACTTGAATCAAAAAGTTCGAAACACAAAGGTTGTGACAAAGATAATAAAGGCACAAAAACAGCACATTCCCCGAGGGTATGACCTCAATGAAATAGATATACCATGATCAAATGGAAACATCGACAATGGTTGGATAAACAAAAAACGACAAGTCACCGGAATAAATGAAAACTCTGATGTACCCAATGGTACAGACGTGAGCAAAAGTGTTAATCTGAGTGTTAGAAGAAATTATCATCACCTCATATGCAGAAGAATAATTGACATGGGACGGTTTTCTTAGATCATTCTGACTCAATATTAAATGGAGTAAAACAGTTTCCTGCTCTTGAATTCATAGTATATAGAGAATATTTACATCTTAAATTTACAAACATATAACCTCTTCCTACTAGAGATTCGAGTCTTTACTTAGTGAGTTCTATAAATATTGCTCATATTGCTAATGTACAATTTTGATGTATGTTTTTTTTTGTGTGCAGGAAAAAATAAGAATTGCTCTATCGCTCGAGTAATTACTGAAAAGATAATGATAAAATGGTTTTATTAAAATCTTCACAAACGATACCTTGATTTTCCTTAATAAGCTTTTAAATCATGAAGATTATTTAATAGCTTTATTATCCGTAAACGTAACACGTGAAACGAAAAAACGATATATTTCCAACAAGAAATGTATCCTATGCATATAAAGCGTTGCCATCCAAAATCTTAAACCAACACGCTCCTAATCTCATTCGCAATATCCCGTATTCGTGATATCGGAGCATTGGAAAAGATTTTTCAAAATGTTTGGTAAAGTGAAGAAAATGGAACAGGAAGCCCACGCCCCAGTATTAATCGCATTTTCTCGCTTTTTGCGGACGCTATAGTATTAGACAGTTTCTTCTTATTGTTTTACTTCATGATTGGGAGATTGTAGATTAGCTGTGGATCTTAAGGCCGGTTGCCACCTGTCGCCAAGACCGTAACCCCTTTTGCTTACTGGGGCTATGCCACACTTGGCTTTTGCTCTTCCGGCATCATGATAACCAAGTCCTGCCTGACGCCGCTGCCCTCCACCGACCTAGTGACAGAAGATGTACGAGTGACTCGATCTAGGGGGGGTGCTTGTTAGTCCGGATGAGGTATTTTATTTGCTTCTTACCCTCCGGCACTTCTACCGAAGCACCGATTTGGATTGCCTTATTCGCCACCTGAGGACGCCTCCTCTAGAAGTTATAGGCTGCCCTGAGGAAATGTCCACTAAACTATGAGGTCTAATAGAAATCTTAAATTCACCCACTGACAACGCACAGCGTAACCAGTTTTGTGGGAACATACGATTTAAAAAAGATTTCCTTAGATAATAAAGAATTTTTAAAATCATCTCCTAGATGGTTAAAAATAGGGGATTGAAGATTTTCATTTTTGTAAGTAAATCCCATCGAGCACACAGTTTGTAACGTATGAGAAAAATGCGACAGATGGACTTTTGCTATCGTCTATACCGGTTAACGATACACGAATAAACTTATATATCTACAAATAGGACACAGAGTAAATATACGTAAACAAATACAAGTAAATATTATACCATAATAATATTTTAGGATCACAACGACAATATTTTATTCTTACTAACGACTATCGGTTATGGCTTTTATAAAGGAGTTATACCATGCTTAACCATAGTGATTGTGCTTATCAAAGACGTAAGCAGATTATTAGTCTATATTACTAGACTTTTCTTGGCCATCAGCAAATCCCAACACACGATTAGCCAAACCTTTCTCCACGACATCATTAAGTAAGCTGTTTATTTTTTAGTGTTAAATGGGTCATCAAGAAAACTGACAGAAATAAAAAACATATTAAAAAACCTAGTGAATTTACATAACGTAACCTTCATTTTTTAGCTTTGTATAACACCTAGAACTTTACTATCCAAAGTATCGGAACTACGTATATCCTAGATTCAGAGTTTCGTCCTCGAACCATTTGCTAATGACATGCCACTTGTACATTTTAGTGAACAATGTTCGCGTAATTTAATTTTGGGCCAAATGTATTTAAACTTTCTGCCCTCGATTACGTTTAGAAAATTCTCTAAAGCGGTAAATTAAAAAAAAAAACACTTATAAAACAGAACGCACTTCTGTGACGCAATAACGATCCCCCAAGAGGAAAGAGAAAGGATAATATAAACATGGATTTTCGAAGATTGATGGTAGTATTATCCAAGGGAGATGAACCGACAATCACATATGGAGAACTCTTACGTTTGTCTAATCAAGCAGTATTTTGTTTATGTTTTGTATTCAGAAACATTCTTGTTGAGTTTCATGATGGATCGTTGAGAAAAGAAGGTAGGCAAGGCCCGTACTGTAAATGGATTCTCGGCTGTACCTGTTAAACCATTAATCTCGATTCAGAACTGACAGATTTTGTAAACATTACTCAATTGTAGTCTATGCTTCAGATTCTATACTACAATAGACCTCAGTTTAAAGTTAGTGACTTTAGGTATGTTTGCAAAAGGTTATATTATGTGTCCTACTGCTAGTATTATTTACGAAGATGTCCTTTTTCGATATACGAGACTAAATACACACACACACACACTACTCCACAGACACACTACATACACACACACACTATATACTATTGACAGAGTCTTAGTGATGCCCAAACGCAACTACAGGAGGACTTTGGCTTGTTGGCTAAATGGTCTCATGATGCTGGTCTAGTATTAAACGCTAGTAAAACCAAACTAATGTATATCAGCACCAGTCAAAATAGAAGCTCTTCCTTGCCTAAACTAACAAATCACTGCCATGAGTGTCTGCATGATAAAGTAGCCAAGCCTTGCAGCTGTGACTCCATTGATCTCGTAGATAGCCAAACGTACCTAGGACTTACCATTGACAGCCGACTAAATTGGAAGGAGCACATTAACGGAGTGTGTGATAAACTCAGGTGTATGTTGGCTAAATTATCTATTATAAAAGGCAAAATTCCATATCAAACTCTGTTAATGCTTTACAAAGCCCTGGCCGAATCAACGATATCCTATGATCTGTCGAGCTATGGCAGGACATATAAGTCACACCTTGACCAAATTTATGCACTTCAACTACGGATATTAAAAGCAATTGTCCCGCATAGCATTAAGAAGAAATACAAAAATGACTATCATAAATTATTTGAATTCTGTAAGATATTACCCATACACGCAAAAACTAAATTTGTACTTTTAAAAGGAGTTTTTTAATGAAAGTTTAAAGAAAACTAAAACCATAAATATGAATGAGATTAGGACTCGTAGCGTCCTCACTGCTAAGCTATTACTTCCAAAGTACACAAATTTGCACGGCAAGAGATCGCTAAAATATATAATACCTTTCCTTATTAATCAACTACCTATATCATTAAGGGATAATTTAACTCAGAAAAACATAAAATATAAATTAAAACAACATTTTTTACTATATTTAAACACCTAAGATAGATAGGATGAATATTAATAAAAATATATTTGTAATTCAACATTGATAAATAATTTAAAGCATACAAAATTAAGCAAAGGAAATACCTAACAATAATAAAATAACACAAAAAAACCTATTACTAGAACATATACTTTATGAACAACCTGTATCAATTAAAAACTTCCCTCACCACTTTTGTTTTTATAAACGGACGGTCGGATTGGTCACCGAGGTTCGCTCGTTAGTACGAGTATTAGATATTATTTTGCCTAATACCCGATGTAATTTTAATTGTTGTTTCTTTTTAACTAAGTACCTCCTTTAGTGTATCTGTTAATTCTCTAAATTATGTAGTCGATGATTTTGGTGCACGGTAAAACTCTAATGAGTTTATGTTGGCACCAACTTGAATAAATAAAATGTATGTGTACTACTGAATAAATAAATAAATAAATAAATAAATGGGTTTGACTGTCGCAACAAAACCAATATTTAGCTAGAAATAGATGTCTCGTCTGGGTCATGCTAATAATATTCTATGCCTTATTCGGTCTACAACTATATCTGATACCTAGCTTCCATTCTCTCTTCTATTACACTTTACTCGACAGAGTCCCTAAAGAACCTGAGTTTTTTGAGTTTTCAGTTTAAGTTAACATGGAAAAGTTAATAATAAGTTAGTTACTATTTACTTGTTCTTAAATTACACGAAAACAGTTCAAAACTACATTACCTTCTTTATTAAGAAACTCCTACAACCTCCCATAAATCTTGCATCAAAATAACACAACTTCCTTGTAAAGAACAACATAACAAAAATTTAATTTAGTTCCCCACTCGCGGTTTGCAGCTTACTCCGAGGAATGTTGGTACACACGTCACAGCTTTACAAATTCAACGCTTTGCGACTGACTGTACATGGCAGAATGTTGGCGAATAAAGATGCAACTCGTCTTGTACGGTTTTACACAATATTTCTGTAGTAGGTACTTGAGATTTATCTCATGTCTGACTGAAACGTGTTGACATAGCTGGATTTTAAAATTTGTGCTTTTCTTCTTTATTTTTTATGAAATAATTTATGAATGGCACATGAAACAGAATAGGGTGACTTTTCATGTTACAATGACTATTAAAGTGAGCTTTCAATAAAACGCTCGCGCTTCAAAGTTAAAGAAAAACCACAAATTTTCCATTAGGTCATTAAAAGGCATTTTCTAATGTCAAAAATGTAAAATTTGTAAAAATGAGCACTGCTTTCGCTGTATAACAAAATAAAATAATGGAATATATTAGGTTCTTCAATTTGTACATTAATGGAATCTAACTTAAGATATTAATAGAATCTATTTTGGGTAAGCATACAAACAATTTAACAACAAAGCGTAGTGGGGTAAAACGCAAAGATAACGTAAACGAAGTCGAGTCGAAATATCATGTCACGTACTTACCAAAATTCGGTTCACTTAACAGAATTCATAAATTTAATTAATTCTATCGAAAGTCACGCTTCTCTTTATAATTCGGCAAGCTCGTTAACTTTCAGTAATTATAAATTTCAAATAAATTTTGAATAAACTGTCTACAAAGTAAGTTATTCATGATTTAAGCATTTAGCCAATTCAATTTCAGGCCGGTAATTTATTATTTATTAATATCAGGACAATCGAAGACCACTTAGTTCAATATTCAAAACTAGTGCTCTAACTATTTAAGACCGTTGAGTTGTTTTTTTTTCATGGCTGCCAACTAGCCCTTAACATAAATGCCTGTTGAAAAAACCCTCGAACGCAACAATTAGGACCAAATGAAATTGCGTCGACGTAAAGAAAATAATAAAGACGCAGATTTAAAAAAATGCGAGGATTTTAATATTGCAGTAACAACATGGCCAAAATTACATTAATAACAACACATAACAGACCCAATAAATACGAAATTTAATGCGCCTCAACCAAACAATACCAACATTACCAACCGTTTCCCGCAGAGAATGTACGAACTGCAATAAACAACGCAACGATCCGTAAAATCAGTTTCATTCCCATATGCAAACGTGAAATTAATTCAGGGATGATAGTGGTAATACTCGTAAATTACCATACTCTTTGTTCCAATCGCGCTGACCCGTTTAAAGGAAAAATTGAGAAAATATTTTCCCGCCCACGACCGCCATTTTGGCAGCGCCATCTTTGAAAATGAGCTAGCGGGCAATCATTGTGTTGCTATGTGTTCTAAAGCGAGGGAACTTTCTGCCACGTACGGAACGCAACGTTCGGACGATTTTCCGGGTAAAACGTTTCGGGAAATGCCCGGTAGATAGCGATGTTTGAAAACCAAATGCAAACTTTTCACGATTTGTATTCTCATATTGCAAGTGTGCAACTTACATGCCGTAAAAAGGAAGCTTTTTGTAGGATTTTGGTTTTCATAGCTATTAAATGAAATACGGGTATGGCTATTGTGCATAGCGCCACCTGTTACTTTATGTATGCGGTTTTTTTCGAAAGGGGTTCTAGTCGTGTGTGGCGCCGTTATTTCCGGGCGATACGCTTATTGCCGTAAAAATATAATTGAGCTGACGGAAATGCCGATAGATGGCGGCACTGCACTTATGACAAACCAAAGCTTTAAAATAGCCAACATTCTACTGAACTTCCAAAAGTACACAATACAATACACACACAGTACAAGATACAATTATTAAAGACTATTTTTGTTTTTATGTGTGCATGGCATGATATTAAGAAATATTTAACCTGAATCAACTTACCTACTATCTAAAGACACATATACCTATACAAATATTTACTTCGTCACGGAATTGAAACCATACCCCTATTGGGTTGAGCTAAGAGCTCACCCACTGTGTACTCCGCGCTCTATTTCTATTCGAAAAACATTTTGTTGTGACCTTTTCTCAATATTTTGTTTCAATAAATGCTTGATTCCCGTACTTGAAAACACATACCAAACACTCGGGATCAAGAACCAAAGGTCAAGCATTATAACTTTAAAAATTTTCAACAAACATTTATTGGTATTACATGCAACAACATGTCCTTGAAATTCACTGAAATGTAAAATCAAATAACGATATACAGTATTGGAATATATTACATAGCACTACTGCTTTATTGCTATAAAATCTATTATTTTACCAATTCTCTTGATTCATCATCATTATTTCAGCCGAAAGACGGCCACTGCTTGACATAGGCCTCCCCCAAAGGGGGCTTTTGCCATAATCGCCACGCTTGGCGGGCGAGTTGGCGATCGCAGTACGGTTGATACAAAGGCTTAGAGAACGCTGCTGCCCATTCTCTGGTTAGTCCCTTAGTCGCTTCTTACGACACCCACGGGAAGATATGGAATGGTGCTATTCTTTACGTCCGACACCATACAAATTCTCTTACTACATACTAAATAATGAATCTGCATATAGGACAAAAGGCATCTCATTCAGAAAAAGGTCCAAGTATTGTGCTCGAAAGAACCATCTAATTGAAACTTATTGTTGATTTCAGTAAGGTATAGATTGCCCCAAACGGTTTTCCTCAACGTGGTATCTTAGATTAACTTAGAAAGTTCGCATTTTCTTCATCTTTTCTTTGGTCTGCCTCATTTAACTTTAAAGGGTTACATGCTCCGCACTCGTCCACATCACATATTATGATCTTAAGACGCCTTCCTTCGATACAATCGGTTAATTTCGTAATTTTTCTGCACTCTCTTAACTTGTGAAAGGATTTCGCCGCTTCAATTATAATTTTCATACAAACCATTGTTAGAACCTTACTACATCCAATCTCCACCGTTCGATCTTTGAGCTTTAACATTGTAGCTTGAAGCAGGCTTCCTAGAGGAGCTATGGTGTCGGCCAGAAGGGAGGTAGGGGGGTTGCATGAACCGGGAGGGGGGGTTATGACGTCATGCTCCTATACTGCGTGCACAGAGGAACGCTACTCTCTATCCGGGTCACCTATTTTGGGATATTGCACTTTGACGTCACAACCAGGATTCTATGAAAAACTAATCAAAGTGCAGGTGTGTTTTTTAAATGATGGATGTGCTGAGTGATCTTAAATGATGGATTAATTTAAAATGTTTTCCAGTCATACTGTCATAGTATATTGTACAGATGAATGATTGTTCGATAATGCCGTACACGAAGACTTATCTGCTTACAATTTATCTACTCTAGCGATTCCTACAAAGTGGCAATAAAAGTACACACGCCTATACGATTGCCTGCCTGCACTGGCTCCTTTTCTTATGGACATGATAATATGTACATAATACTGCTTATACCCAGTAAGTGGCCACGATTAATGCGGCGTCTAGGTTTACTTAGATTTTAATACATAATATCACGCCTGTAATCCTTGTAAGGTTAGGCAAAGGTGTACTTAAAAGTACACCCACATTTCATTTCAACATTTAGGTTTAAGGCCCATGTAATAGGCGGCGAGCCTGTTGCCATCAACCGGGCACCAATCCAATCTTCGTGACTGCTTCTGCGAAATTCTTGATGGGAAAACCCAATAGCACTTTGACAAACCCGAGAATCGAACTCAGGACCTCAAATCAAAATCATACAAATGCATATTAACAGTCAGTATTTAACGCTATTTAAATATGAGTATTAATTAGGGTAATTAAATTAAAGTTTAAAATATTAAACATAAGTATTAATTTTAGCCTATCATTTTAATAAGACTGATAAAATGATTGGCTTAATTATGTACCTGATTCTGACAGCTGTCATTTTAATCAAGTTAAATTTTAAGAACTATAATAACATTTTGTAGTGACATTTCCATGGTATAATTGCATCATCACCGTCCATCAGATAGCTATGTTTTATAAAGGTTCGCATGTTGGCAGGAAATCCTATTAATGAAACATCCTCGTCAGGTCGGCCATGATGCAAATTCGATTAGCATGGATCGAGCTGCAACCTGCAACCTCCGATAACATAATTTAAAAGTGTTCCTACGGGCAGGCTAGGTGTATAAATAGCCTAGCCTAAATTGGCGATAAATGTCAAAGAGAAAAATGGAAATAGGTCAAAGTTATTTGGTTTTTTTTTGTCCTGGGTTTATACATTATCACGTGCCAACTGCATGTCATGTGTTTGTTGGCCGATGGGGCCTAAAGTTCTGGAGTGGCGACCGCGAACCGGAAGACGTTGCGTTGGAAGGCCTCCCACTAGGTGGACCGATGACCTGGTGAAGGTTGCGGGGATCCGCTGGATGCGAGTCGCACGGGACCGGTCAATGTGGCGACACTTGGGGGAGGTCTTTGTCCAGCAATGGAAGTCTTTTGGTTGAAATGATGATGATGATGATGAACTGCATGTCATTTGTAGATCTTTGAAAGTTGATACACTTAGTCAGTGGCCTGAAAGTCTGACAACCAGTCAAGAGGTATCGTATTACCCAGTACTAACTGGGTTGTGGAGGTTAGATACGCATTCATCATCATCATAACAGCCCGGGATCACCCACTGCTGGGTATAGGCCTCCTCTTTTTGCTGCCACACTTCCCGGTTCTGTGCGTCCCTTATCTAGGTGTTTCCCACGACTTTGACGATGTCGTCAACCCAACGAGCTTAGGACGGCCCTGGTTTCTAAGGCCTAACCTTGGCCACCATTCGGTCAAAGCCTTACTCGATCGGCCATCTCCGCGTCTAGATACACCGTCGCTCCATGTAAAAATACAGGTCTTCAGCTGCATCCGGTTAGACAGGAAGCCGACCCCAACATAGCTGGCAAAGTTGTAGTTGGAAAAGGCTAGGCGTAGGCAGATGATGATGTTCTCACTGCAAGACACTATGTCTTTATGAGATGGAGTGGTTTGTAATCCACCACGCGAGCCTAGTGCAGGCTGGCTAATGTCACATGTCTTTCAAGTTCTGGTTCTTGGTCATTTCGGTTTCCTCACGTTGTTTTCCTTCAGCGTTTTGAGAGCAGCGGTGATAAAATAAATCACACAAAGCTACGTGAAACATATGAAGCGATCGCGTGCGCGATCATGGCGTCGTTGAATCAGTAGATTTCAATAAGAAAACATTTTACTACGTATCACAATCTACCTAGTCTTAAATCACCTATGTTCCGGTCGTTTTTCAGTCTAAACGGATGAAGCTACCAGCATTTAACATGGAGTAAAGTCCTATATCCCTCCACTGCTCTGGGTAACACGATACCCTTTGGTAAGACTGGTCGTCAAATCTCGGGCTTCTGATTACCCATAACGATGTTGACCGTTAAAGTTATCTACTATTTGGCCATAAATATCAAACTCAAACTCAAAAGCATTTATTTCAATTAGACCATTACAGGCACTTTTGAATGTCAGAAAAACAAAGAAGGCTAAACTGCAGTCACAGACACAAGGCATAATAACTTGTGAAAGTGCTGTAGTTGCCCATTCCAAAGCGTAGATCTCTATGGAGAAGAATGGGCAAGAAACTCCATGGACACTCTTTTCAATCAAATATTTGTTACAAAATCTTGGTTACATCATTCATGTTGAGATTATACATATGTGAGAACGATGTAGAAATATGTGCACGTTAAAAGCGTCCATAGTAAAAGATTATATCAACAAATTAAAAACAAAGTAAGTAGTTAAAATAAACCGTGGCAGCCTAGAGACCAGTCCCAACTGACAGCGCCCGTCCACGAACATGACGCATGGATCAGCCCCATTCAGCTTAACCATATTGAAGGGAGCTAAATGACCCGACACACCCGCCACCATCAGCGACACATTTGAGTGAGCATGACATTCTCTCAGCCACCAGGGTAAATTCAAGTCAATGAAAGATAACTAAATGTAAATGGTAGCTTTACAGTACATAGTACTCAGACATGTGCTATGCAATTATATAATACTAAGAGATTGAATTTATACAATGCAAAAATATTATTACAATCTTCTGCAGCTTCTACAATAACTTCACGTAGTAATCAATTAGTTTGCCCCTATGGTTGTGGAGCAGGACCAGCATTGAGCCAAGCAATTTTATCATCAATGTAATCCCCCAACTTATAATATGCTTGCCTACATAGTGTGCGTTTTATACAAGATTTAAATTTCGTTTCATTTAGTTCTAGAATGTGGGGAGATATTTTATTGTAACATTTTAAACAGTACCCCATGAAAGATGAGTCTACTTTAGCTAGCCTGAAACCTGGCTGTACAAGTTGGTCCCTGTTTCTAGTATTGTAGTTAAAGAGGTGACAGACACGTCACCTCTTTAAATAAATGCAGATTTCACCAGGACAACCAGGAGTTAGATCATGATGATGATGATGATGGCGGGGCGAACTCAAATTCTACTAAAGGGCTGACCGTTTTGTGGAGTTGGAGGCCTTTGTTCAGCAGAGGGACCATGGAAGGTAGTAAGTTAGTTTTTTTTTTTCAGTTAATTAAGCGAGAGCTCTTCCTGGGCTACGGCTTACAACAGAGTACTAATCTAATTTCTTATCTCTTTAAGTTATTCAATATCTTTCTTCCTATTGACATGCCAAAAACAAAGCCATATTATAAAGTGACCTACAGCAAATAATGTTGTAGGTAAAAGTCAGGTGAAATACAATGATTCCCACGTACAGTGAATATTGCATCGAAATTATATTTCGTGGAAACTACTCGTATAATGGATACGACAACACTACCATTGAAACAACTGAAGGCTATACTATGTTCGATTTCCATGAAAACAGCGAGCTTAGAGAGATGTAATCTGGGGAACGTTACAGTGTAACACCCTTGGGTAGATTCTCAACAGCCTTCAATGTAATAATAGGCTTTTTACTAGATAAAAATAATCTTGAAATTATTTTTTGCATACCTACTTACATAGTGGATGCCCAAAATAATTAGTGGCTTAATTCGCGATTGAACTGAAGCCGCACCCCTCAGCCTTGCCTCACCCCGTTGTCGCCGAACCTGTTTCAGAATGAAACTGACCTAATTCCACCGCTGCAGTCCCCCTCCGAACCCACTGACGTCATAGCACACCTTCAAACCCAAATAGTACATATTCCCATTTATAATACAAGCGATAACAATTACAAGGTGTTTGAAAATAGTGGTGAGAGTTGTATAGCAAGGAGGTCGGCTGTTACAGCGTTATGATGCCACGGGTCCAAGGTATGGAGTCAAAAACTGGGTCATCCCGGGTTGCAAGCCTCTATTCATGAATCGAAGCACGCAGGGTGACGCGCTCCCGTTCATTCTTGCTCGGACTTGTTAATCGAACATGGTTCCACCTGCGTTCAACTAACGCATGAATGATCTATATTGGGCTATAAATAGATTTCAGGAGAAAACCTGCAATTATAGGGGGGGTTTCTTAGTCGTGTATGCTTTAAATTGTTTTTAAGTGGGATAAGAACAAAAATAACACCTAGGTATTAGTACTTATGGAGTAAAAAATTAACTCGAGAGCTTTTTAATGGTCATACCGGTTCTTGAGGTATTATATTCAAATTGACATACAACAGAGGTCAATTAATGTTACTTATTCCATAAGGTCGAACTTTTCGAGGCTATAGCTTTAACGTGGCGCCCTTTGAACAGAATCTTTAATGCACTTTGGTACACTCAAGCATAGATACATACTTATATCGAATAGCATAGATGTTCTCCATTCACAAACAATAATTACCAACAGGGTACCACGGCTTTGGACAACCGACACCATTTATTGTTAACCCTAAAAATCAATGAGTCACAGCAAACCTATATGGAACATGGGCAGACCCCACACCGTTTCAACTTAAAGCGAAAATAGCCAACACCATCACCAAAGTAAGGCGATCAAATAGTACGGCCCATGGTTGCAAGGCTGAGATATGTCCTTGCTGCCTGTGACGCACGTACTTGCCTTGGCGCTGAATGGGCTAACTCCGACTATGATGAAACACACAGTGTTTAAATATTTTGTTTCGATTTTTGTTTGGTAATGGAATTTTGGTGTTTTAACGTGGAGACAACGTATGATGGGGTATTTGGATATTCAATGAATAGTTAGTGGACTTAATTTTATTTACAAACATAACATAACGTCATGCCTGTAATCCCTGAAGGGATAGGCAGAGGCGTACTTAATAGTACATACACATTTCGCCAGTTAGTTTTCTTTACAATTGTAGTCTAAACTAATACATCTAACGACAACCACTATAAATTTTAATTGACTGACAGGGACACTTAGTATCTTATTTTTTTTTGTCTAGTCAAGCCTGCCAGAGAAAATACCTAAATAGATTAACAAAATCGGCGAAATTTGGGTATGCTTTTTTTTCGGATTTAATCATCAAATGACTTCTCCCGCTCTGGGCAGAGCGGAAAGGAGTGTCGGACTTGTACTGACTAAAACCCATCCATGTTCCTTCTTTGCCTTTTGTGTTCCAGGGCGGCGGTATCTCTTTCGAACAGTCCCGCAGCCCTGGCAAGCATCGGCCCTCGGCCCCTCCATGTTTGCTGACAGCTCTTTGAGGCGCGCGTGGAAGACGAACGCGCCGTCTACACGGCCTGTAAGAATACCCTTAACGAAGCTGAAAGGCACTTGTACTCCCCGTCATTGCAGCCCTGGAATTTGGGTATGCCTAAGGTACACTTCTGCCTCACTCTTCGAGGAATAAATACTATTTAAATTTTCAAATGATTTATACACCTGTTGTTCAAAATAGTTACAGCACTAAATAAAACGTTTGTATCATTTGTTTAATTTAGTCTTTTTATAGTATTTTTTTTTTATCTTTGTACAAATTCTTTCTTACCGATTGTTTGTGAATGTGTGAACATTGTAAAGCCTTGTAGACTCCTAGATGCTTGTTAACTTTTTATCTTGTTTTTGTGAAGTAAGCAACGACTTGGATAAGGGACGCACAGAACCGGGAAGTGTGGCGGAAAAAGGGGCAGGCTTAAACCCAGCAGTGGGTGATGCCGGGCTGATATGATGATGTAGCAACGACATATTGTCGGGCCTACGCTGTCCTCTATACTGATACAAACTCTACTAATGCTGTAATGTACTTTATAACACATTTGCTCGTAAAGGGTCTCTTGGGCCCGCAAGGGCCGATGCCTGCCAGGGCTGCGGGCTGTTCGAAAGAGATACCGCGGCCCTGGAACGCAAAGGGCAAGGAAGGAACATGGATGGGTTTTAGTCAGTACAAGTCTGACACTCCCTTCCGCTCTGCCCAGAGCGGGAAAAGTCATTTGATGATTTCCGATCCGTAAAAAAAAAAAAAAAAAAAAGGGTCTCTTATTTCACCAATTTCAATATCGTATTGTATCTCATTACGTACTTGTGCGGTAATGTAAAGTAAAACGCACGGTTTCAAGATGCTCCGTCAAAACGAACGGTACTTTTTTAAATCTTAGCAAAGAGTTTTTATGTCAGAAAATTGGTCAAAATTTTATGAATAAAATTAACTTTGGGAGATAAAATATAATAAATAAACATTAAATTCTTTAATTTAATTAATTTTGACAAAAGATTACAACCATTTATCTGTAACAAAAACATAAAAATATTAATTTACTATATTAGTAATACTGGCTGTTTTTGTGCCTTTGCCTTAAAAAAAAGCGCTATTGCGCGCGGCTCACTAATTTGTGAACAAGTAAAAATTATCCCGCGCGCTTTTTCTTTTCGCTGTATTGTTTTTATTTAAAAATGGCGTCAAGTAATGATGAATTTATTAATTCGACACCGCCTGAACTCTTAGAGGCAGCGAAAAAGGCTACTCTAAGAATCTGTCCAAAAAATCGACCGATTGATACTTACAAGCGTATCAAAATTTCGTTTAAGAAAGTCTGAGTTTTATTGATTTCCTCGCAAATATGTTATAAAACGTCGTTTGACATACGTGCGCTTTGATAATAACAGCCTCTGCTTTCTTATAGCCCTCGCCCACGGCTCGGGCTAGCAATATCGCCTCGGCTGTAATTTTCAACTTACCGCACTTATATCATAACATAGTATTATACTAATGCTGTAACATAACAATATTGTCATCATCTGCCAAGCCTTTTCTCAACTATGTTGGGGTTGGCTTCCAGTCTAACCGAATGCAGCTGAATACCAGTATTTTACTTGGAGCGACTGCCTATCTGACCTTCACAACCCAGTTAGTACTTGGTAATACGATACCCCTTGGTAAGACTGGTTGTCAGACTTTTTTGGGCCACTGACTGCCTAACGACTGTCAAAGATCTATAAATGAGAGCCGGGACCAACGGCTTAACGTGCTTTCCGAGGCACGGAGGAAACTTGGTATGTAATGGGTGGTTCCCATTACCAACCTAGCCAAGCACGACTTAACCTAAAAATCGACCCGAGCGGCTGTTATGATTTAGCCACGAGCTCCTCCATAACATAACAATATTGTAAAACTAAATAATTAAAAAAAATAACCGAAAATAATTGGAAAAAAATAATTGGACCTTATCGGAGACAATTTGGTATTAATAATAATAATATAATAATAATATCTTGGGACAACCAACACAATGCCATCTGATCCCAAACTAGGCAGAGCCTGTACTATGGCAACCAGACAACTGATAAACATACTTATATATTTCTAAATACATACATATTATAGATAAATTACACACCCAGATACAGAACAAATAATCGTACTCATCGCACAAAGATTTGTCCTGTGTGGGAATCGAACCCACGACCTCCGTCCTAGCAGTCAGGGTCACTAACCACTAGACCAACAGGTCTTCTATTAAGGAATTGGTGTTTCTCTCTGGTTCTTCTCCATAGGAAACGACCAACTATAACCGTGCACCTTTTCTCGCCGTTTTATAAGTGGCCATGTAGGCCTATGTGAAATAAAATATTTTGAAAATATGATTAGTATTTGAATATATGGTAGTAAAGAAGAAGATACACGGATTATTTCAATGAGGTCCAAATACAATCCTTTCCGTTCTAAAGCCACTGCCGATGCCGGCGCGCTAATGCCGCCCCGAAATGGGGGCAATCGCGCATGAATTCGCCGCTAGAGGCGTTCGTGTAGAGCAAGGTCTTCCGAAATGTCAGATGTCATAGAGTTTAATTAATATTCATGATTCTGGTCTAGATTGAGCCATTCCTGGTTAATTATGACTTGAAGATTTTAAGTAGCAACTTAGGATCTTATTTGTTAGTACTTGGAACTAGAATGATTTTTAAATGTTTTATGCTTGTTAATGTTAGGGAGAATATTTGTAAATATTTATCTGAAGTTTACACTATGTTGATATACGAAATGAAATAAACTTTCTATGAAGTTATTTGTACTTTAAAGTATAAAATAGAATTAATGACAGGACCTTACTAGACAGTGGCGCTATCTGGTGAGCGTAAAAACGATAGCCCCTATTGAGTCGTCCACCATTTCTTACCCCCGAGCGCTATCAAGGTACGGAATACCTAAAAAATAAATAAAGTATTGATGACGACAACAGATGACGTCATCGATTTGGGCCTGAAACCATATACCTGGAATACGTCACCAATCGTTCGATCACATTATTTTTGTAATAACATTAGAAAACATCCCACGCTTTCACGCAATATGATTCCTTACAGTTACGCGTTTGCAATTCTAAATATAATCTAGAAGACTTGTCATTCATAATATTGAAAATGTGTAGGCAATATTGCGATATCGTACAAAACGTCTTCATTATATAGCTTGCTTTCGATATTTGATTTCCCATCAACGCATTTTAGGACGCACATTCACTTACGCGAGCGATGTGCTGATGGCCTGGACAAATGGCAGTCGCTTTTAAAGTGTTTCACTATTTTTATAAATGCTTTTAATAGGATTGACAAAAACTTTTCGATAGGTTATTCATTGTTGAATGTCACCATGTCTCGATCCTCAAGTCACATTCTAATGCCGTCGTAACTAAAAACTTACAAACATACATTACATCATGCCTGTAATACCCGAACGGTTAGGCAGAAATGTACCATGCCATGCCATGTAATAGAGGGCGAGGCTATTGCCCTCAACCGGGCACTTAGCCAGACTCCGGGGTTGCTACTGAGAAATTCGTGATAAACACTTTACACACAGTAACATAAATTACTATTACATTGAAGTTACTTTGTTTCCAGTCGTGAGCAGTCTAGAAATACGTGTCTGTATTACGTTATCCAAGGTAATATTACATTTCTACAAGTCCAGTTTGTAACTGAATCACAACCCTTCCTATAGAATCATCAGAAAATTAGCATTGCATAGCACGTCAGACCAGAGTGTTACACCAAATTGTGCCTGACATTTACCCACCACCGCATGAACAGTTATAACCACGTATTACGCGTAAGTTGGACTACGCCTTTACAACCGCCTACATCAGTTTCATTTACGGATCCTACCAGACAATATTCTGTTTCAGGAATAGATTTCATAAAACGCAGTTTTTATTCAATTGGTTCCAGGTATAATACCGTCCACCTTTATTAGCCTTTCACAGAAAAATTCAAACTCAAAAGCATTTATTTCAATTAGACCATTACAGGCACTTTTGAAAGTCAGAAAAACAAATTAGGCTAAACTACTCACAGACACAAGGCATAATAACTTGTGAAAGTACTGTAGTTGCCCATTCCAAAGCGTAGATCTCTATGCAGAAGAATAGGCAAGAAACTCCATGGACATAAAATACTTTATTGCTGGCAGCGATACCAAATTAAACTATAATTTTGCAGTGAAAAAGCTTTTTTTATAGGTCTCGGTGATAGGTAAATTTCAATTAGTTTTCAATTTAATTCAGGATATTGTTATTCATAAAACAAAATTGTTAATTTCAATCAAAGTAAATTGTTTTTTTTTTTAATTTTTGTTGAAATTAAAACTCAGCCAATTTATCATTTCGAATACTTTAATAATTTTAAAAAAATTGAAATAAATAAATTGATGATGTTGAATTAATTATTTTATGACTATTAACTGAAATGCCTAAAATATAGAGTCTTTTGGCAGATTCTCGTCTCATCAAAACACTGATTTTTGCATCTT
Source organism: Lycophotia porphyrea (assembly GCA_950005105.1). NCBI lineage: Eukaryota > Metazoa > Arthropoda > Insecta > Lepidoptera > Noctuidae > Lycophotia > Lycophotia porphyrea. The sequence continues at coordinate 5,340,374 of OX465392.1, forward strand.
AATCTGCGACGACTTTCATCCTTATGACTGTAACCTGTAGCAGTCACTGCGTATAGTCTCTAATTTAATGTAAAAAAACAGACCAAAAAAACTGTAGCAGATGCTACGAAAAAAAAAACTTGCACAAGTTAGCCTTCACAGTGATAATAATTATGAAACTATGATTTATATAAAACTTTTGCTAATTGACACCAAACCTGAAATGGGTGAATCTTGAAATTCGGCGTATTCTGTTGATTAATTATAAATATATTTAATGTATAGGCATCACTTTTGGCCGATTGGTTCCGAAAATATAACAATTTACATTTTTGTGGGCAGGGGAATCAAATAAATTGCGCCAGGGGAATCAACAGAATACGCCAAGATTCACCCAAATATCATTCCGGCCAAGGCCCAATAATTTGCCGTTAATCACAGTCCAATCTATTTCAGGTTGCCTAGCCGCCTCGGTTTCCTCCTAAATGTCAAACGAGTACAGTCGATACACTGCCAGCTCCACTTGTTGCACCGTGACCGGGTCACAGCGGGGGCGAGGGGTGAGAGCGGCGCGGGGGACCAGCCCCCAGCATCGGTCAACGACCCACCGGACGCACCCTGTCGCATCCAACCTATTTTAAGAACAGCCTGTATAGGCAAAGTTCGAAGGTCAAATTATGCTGCTGTTGGATTATGGTATTCTTTTTTTAGATTCTGGTTTTGATTTTGAGGGTGAGCGATGAAAAAATAGTGCATTGTGAGGTATGAGAATTATCTTAAGAAATATTATTAGGTGTATAATAAAATAAGCGAAAATGTTACTTCTCCTTTTTCTTATGCACAATAACTCTATTAGGTTTGATTTAAAGTCATTATTATAATTACTGAAGTCAAAATTAGCGTCTATTTACTTAGTTCATCTTTATATTTCTTCCTATAAATTAAATTATAAAGACCTCAGTAAAACCTCAATAAAGTGTCACCCAACGACCTAGTATTTAAAAAGAACCTATGTAAAAGCTTCCCGTATAAAAATGGAAACAAGACTCAATCTTAATTCTAAACTTTCGTGTCACACTTACAATCTAACATGTTAACTCCACGCAAAAAAAAACTTAAGCAAAAGCGTTCTAAGTACATCAATGCATTGAAAGTTATTAATAACATCTCGCTTCTATTTCAGATACTGGGTTGCATAATAGAGGCTGGCATTTGGTGACGTCAGAGGGCTGGAGAGGCACGCCGCGGGCGCGGCAGAAGACGCCCATTCATGGGCCTCACACACACACACACACACAGACCCCCACACACCTCCGCGAGGCCATATCATTGTGATTTTCGTTATGACGTCACTCGCTCCCGACCAATCACGGCGCAAATCCATTCAAGCCTAACTCCTGAAGGGAATTTCGTGCGGGATGAAGGCAGCAGTCGACGGACGACCGCCGTGTAGGCTGTAGCCGTACCCTCCGGCTCCCGCGATCTCGGAACGGAACACAAAAAATATGTTTGATGAAAAGTTTTTCAAAAGTTTTAATAGTAATATAAAGTTTTTATGTTATAAAACTTTTGAATTAATGATTATATTGGCATGATTTTCGATAAGGATCGCCTGTTTGAAAAAGTTTGGATTTGGTAAGTAATTAAAATTAAAAAGTTACAGTAGTAGGAAAGAAAAGCGTTAAGTTATATTTAGAACCGAAGCTTATAAAGAGCACGTGTAGGTCTACGAGCGTCTACGATACGGTGCTACGGTGCTACGCCGCCTACGCGCTGTCTGGCTCGTAGCTCCGTAGACTCGCCCACGCTTTGGAACTTCCCTCGCAGACGAAACGTGCCTAAATATTTATTTTGTTCAAAACGAAGGACTAAATTTCTTTAAGTTTTTTTTATTCGACTTAAAGTACAATATAGACTCTTTTAAAGTGATTAATTAAGATTCTAAACGTGTCGCTTACACCCATAAGCTATTCAGTAAATGCGTAAAATATATAAATAATGACAGACGTAAAATTCGCATTTTTATGTGTTAATTTTACACAGAGTTCACTTAACTATGTATTCTAATCCAGCTCGTTAATATTCCATTCTAATAAAAATATTAATTCACGTCCGGAATTGTTCGCTAAATACTAGTTTAATCGAAAGCTCTAGAGGTCCTGCTCACGGCCTATTTCCAAGATCCATTAAAGTAGTTGTATGTATCTTCAAATTAAGGTAAGTACCTATATCTCATGCTTACACAAATGCCAGTCAATATTTTTAAAAGCTGAGAACTGTTAATAAACTGTTAGTATAATGAGCCCACTGCTGGGTCACAGGACTCTAGCTCTCAAAAATACTCAAACAAAAAGTTAGACTAAGAAGAATTTCGTTCATAGTAATTGATTCATAAGGTTAGTGGCTATGTCGGACCATTTCAACGTAATTTGGTTCTTATAGTTAGTAATACCTGGATGATCGAGCTTTAAAAACAACGTTTTCTAAAAATGAAACCTAGCTAGATCGATTTATCGCCCCCGAAACCCCCTGCACTCTAAATTTCCTGAAAATCGTTGGAGTCGTTTCCTAGATTCAGATTACATACATATATACAAGAATTGCTCGTTCAAAGGTATTATTATTATACATAGATCAATTTATCGCCCCCGAAAGCCCCTACATACTAAATTTCATGAAAATCGTTGGAGCCATTGCCTAGATTCAGATTACATATATATATATAATACATACATAATATATACAAGAATTATTGCTTGTTTAAAGGTGTTAGATTATAAGAGCCAGTAGCAACCCCACAAACCTTTGTCTTACGATTTTCATGAATACGTACCCAACGCAGTCAGCTGCTCGCGTTTGGAGAATATTCTCGAAAGGTCACCCAGCTAACTGTTTCATTCCCATTGTCTATTTGAAATCAGCAAAAATCTATATTATCTACGCTATTTCTCACTTTGAATCCATAAAAAAAAACACAAAAAAGACCTTCATACAGCAAACAAAATAACTGAAGCTATAAATATAATTTATTTGTTACATAAAAAGAAACATCCGATTGTAACAAATTGAAATTCCAAGCCCTGCGTACCAGAAAACACAATTTTACAAATTCCAATTTTTTTATACAGAAATTATTACGTAAATAAACATTAAATATCATTCGAATTAGCACATGTACTCAATAATGCAGTTATTCCAATCAATTAATTAATATTTGTAACTGAGTATCAGATATACCAATTACCAATATTTTCAATGCTGAAATTCATACGAAAGATATGGTGTTCAAATTAAACACTGTTTTAAGCTGTCACGATTTACAATTAAACTAATACAGGGTGTAAGGGACTCTTCACAAAGCCGTCAACCAAGCATTATGTACATCAAACTAAGTAACTTTACGCAAACAATATTGCTGGGAAACGAATATTTTTTTGGGGTCTAAAATCACGTTTTACGGTAGGACTCAATGTAACGCATTTATAACATTATGCTGATGGATGGATTGAATAGTACGGGGGTCGTGAAGGTGTCTTAAGTAACAAAAAAACATTAAAAACATGTATTTAAAAAAAGAAGTTGGAACGTTGACCCCCAATATCTCAGTAACTAGAAGGTTCCTAGGTATGGTCTAGAACAAAAAAAATATTGAAATAATTATTCCGACCATCAGTTAATATTTGCAACTGAGTTGTACTTTGTGAATTTACCAGCTAAACCGATTTCCAATATTTACAATGTTGAAAGAATTACAAAAGTAATAATGTTCAAATTAACACAATCATAATTATTAAAGCTTAATCAAGTAGTTATTTCGTGAATCATCATCATAACATCACGCCTGTGTACTTGTAGTACACCCACATTTCGCCAGTTATGTTTAAGTCCCATGTAATAGGGGGCAAGGCTATTGCCATCAGCCGGACACAAATCCGGACTCCGTAGCTGCTAATGAGAAATTCTTGATAGAAAAACGCAATAAATTCATCACTTGTAATTTCTTGTTTTTAATGCAAAAGGAAACGATATCCGATGGTTCTTGATTTAATGCTCTAGGAAACATTTTACTTCAATTATCAGATTCACTTCCTGAAAATTATAATAAAATACTATTAATGAAACCACCAGTAGTTGTATGTACTCATATTGCTCTATCTGCCTGTATAAATCCCAAATTAAACTGCTAAATAAATGTGAACCTACGCTGCAAGTTTTAAGTTTGTAAGTCAGATACACTACGGATTAGCCCCAGACACATGCATTTTAACCCCAAGGTTGTTTATCAGAAATCATAGCGAACACCGCCACAAAGGTACATCTTTAATAATATATTTCTTTGCACAAAACATCATACTTATAAGACCCTTTATACCCACATTTCGACAACTGTGGCCTGTGTTCATATCCCATTTATTAGGGGCGAGCCAATTACCATCAACCAGACACAAGTACAGACTCCTACAGAGAAAGTCCTGAAAAATAAACCCAATAGCAAGCTTGAGCAGTTAATAAGATATTTTTTTTTTTGTGAATATACCTCCCAAGAGCAATGGTACCATATAAAGGGTGTAAAAAGACTCTTAACGACCATACCCGAGAACCTGCTACATAGTTACGGAAATATTGGGGGTCAAAGTTCCAATTGTTTCACAAGTGTTTTTTTTTAATAAATGTTTTTAATGTAAGATTTTTACATTAAACACCTCCACGACCAGCTTACTATTCAATCCATTCATCAGCACAATGTTTTGAGTACGTGACATTGAGTACTACCGTAAAACGTAATTTTTCACCCAAAAACAAAAGTCGTTTCCCAGCAATAATTTTTGCGTAAAGGTACTTAGTTTGATGTATAGGACAGGCTTGGTTGACGGCTTGGCTTCGTGCAGAGTCTGTTTACAACCTGTTTGGTGGTCTACGTTAGAGCTTATATCTTTTACTTATGGGCCAGAACATTTCAATTGTTCTACTACATCTGATACTACATTTGCATCTCTATTCGATTGGAATAATTTGGCTTTGTCCTGAACAAAGCAGTGTCCCAGTGATGGCTGATATCTCTAAATTCACAGCAAGTAGATAGTGCAGCATATAATGATAGTGTAGTAATTAATTCAGTCTAGCTTAGCCAGAATATATCAAAGAATATCTGAGATCTATTATTCTCAGGAAATCTGATGCGCTTTTCAGGATATGGGGTTATTGGTCGTCAGTATGCGGAGTAGTGCAGGCAGGCAGTCATCTTTGTCAATGGCTAACAAAACGTCGTTTTTTTATATATATGCACAGGTGGCAATATCTTTCTGTCTTCAAATGTCACAAAATCACGATTACTTGTTATTTGTCTTCAATTCCTTCTAAAATTTTTACTCTGGTTAAAAAAGAAACTTCTCATGACACTTGATCACTATCAGCTGACTGTCCACATTACTTATTTTACACGTCACGGAAAGGTTTCAGAGAGTCTTTGCTGAAAATATGCTAAAATAGATGATTTTACAAGTGTAGTGCACACATTAAGTAAGGTTTTCTATAACAAGAACCAAATCACGATTTTTTAATAAAAATATTACAGTCGATGTTCAAGTAGTCAGTGTAGTTGGAATAATGACGCAAATAAATAGGTATAAGCTAATCTGAAATAACGTGCAGTTCAATCATCTGCCTAGCCTTTTCCCAACTATGTTAAGGGTCGGCTTCCAGTCTTACCGGATACAGCTGAATACCATGCAGTTCAAATAAGCACTATTTATTTATTAATTAAAAGAAAGTTTATAAAAAATCTTACTTAAGAACTTTGCCCCACAAAACCGTCAAATGATTTCCCACGAACAAATAAAAGTTAATTTTCATGATTTCAGTATGATTCATAGCTTCCTAGCTTTGTAGGTATGTCCTTGTTCAATTCTAGTATTATAACTGCAAAGTACACCCACCCACAACTTGATTCACAAGTAGGTGTTACATTTACCTGCCTGGCTACTGATTCACATAACATCACGCCTGTACTCCTGAAGGATTAGGCAGAGGTATATCTACTAGTACACCCACATTTCGCCAGTTATGTTTAATAGGGGGCGAGCCTTTGCTATCAACTCTCAACTGATCTCTTGACTAGATTGTCGTTAGAAATAAGATAGTAAATAAGTTTTTCGATAGGGAAGTATAATCTTGACTTTTTTCATGACAACAGTGTGTTAGGAGTCTACTTTTTGAGTCAATGGGTCACTGTTATTTGCTACCATGGTAACAGTGGCTACTGTATTTGATCGTATATTGAGTAGTGTATGCTGAGAACTCACGTATGTTATAAGATTGTAAAAAGAGTTATTGCCCTACTAATTACCTGATGGTCGTTTTCTGGTTGAAACAGATTTAGAAATTTCTTCTAGAGTTGTCGTTCACGTTCATAAATGCTATCTAAAATTGCACCTTATCGGAAATCATATTGCTACTTTGATTTCTATTAAACTCAAAAGGCCCAGCTTTTCTTGAAGTAGTACGGTGCCAACCAATCCAGTAAATGCTGGCCTCGTAGTCTACTGACACTTCGTACTAAGCAAGGCCAGCTCACGGTAAAACTTTTACCACTGACAAGAGAATGACTGTACTTGTCTATAAAGCTGGAAGGTTTTCTAAGGAATTTTACATTTCTCGTGATGTCCTCTACCTTTTGCGATATTTTCATGCCTCGTGACTCTTGAAGACAATATCGCTTTTAATTTGCATTCAAATGTCAACACAACACAAATCTAAACGCGAGGTCATTTTTTTGAGTAACCCATATAAGTATTTTAGTTTCAAACTCTTTATTGCGCGATCCACTTTATCTAGAGTATTGAAGAGAGATTAGAATATAATGTTGGAAATGTGTTTTTTTATAAAATCGCTAGGCGTGACATACAAACCCAAAACAGCTGATTAGTAACCCTTCAAGCAATGTCTCCTTTAGAAAATATTCAATGGGTATGTTGGTACTTGTGACACAAACAATATTTTCAGTTTTCTTTATAGTTTGCTTCCCAATTTTTACTAATTGACTCGTGATTTTTACAGGGTATGAATTTAATTAAAATAATTATATTTCCGGGTTCAAACTGCAGACGAACTGCAGAGGCAACATAGAATACCCATAAAGCTATACAAGCAATTCGTGTGCGGGGGGGCCCGGGCTGTGTCAGCGGGGCGAGGAGAACGAGAGGGGCTCGGTTTGACGTCAGAGCTTCCTCGTGACGTCATGGGTCTCTGCCACACCCGCAATTGACGTCACCACTGCTTCTGGAGCGAAATACACAGCATTTATATATGAAATTATCCGGAAATTGATCCTAGATGTGATTTTAAAATATTTGAAATTAAATATAAAAATTAAATAATATAAGGTAATAAAGAACAGCGTTATATACCTATATAAATAAAGCTGCAAAAAAAAACTAACAAACATTATAAATTAAAACACCATTTACAATATCAAATAACAATAAAATCAACCCCCACTTAGCCACGAAAAATTAAGAATAACTAAACGCGATGCACCAAGGATGTACATCTCAGTCTGTAAAATTCAATGAACGGGCTTTGCTACGTCACTGGCGCTGCAGATCCTATATTTGTCCTTGTTACTCGTTCTGGTTGGGAAATGTGCGAGAGAGACAGCTGTTCCAGTGACCCAATTTCCCGACCTCGGTCGGGAGGGATCGGCGGGAAAGTCTATTTTTAAGCTGAAGGTCGATTTATTTATAGCGGCAGGTGGCTAAACGTGCTCCAACCACCTACCAATGTAATAGTGCTTTTGGAAATTTGTCGCTGTGACACTATTATAGGTTTTAGTTTCGGTTGATCATAATAGTGATTATATAGGTAGGTATGGAAAATCTAAACATAATTATAAAATGGAGCGAAATCTTCCATTCATTAGGACTTCTGTTTAAAACAATAGCAGAAGGACTTTAAGTTTTAAGGGTCAATATTTTTAAAAAGACTAAAATATAAGTAATATAGGTTATATAAGACCTCGGGTACGCACGTAGGCGCACCGTGGGCGCAAGGTTTGTATCTCGTTATGTGTTTTTGGCTTTGACTTATGGCAATAGGCCCCTATTACATCGGACTTAAACATAACTAATTCTTTCTTTCCTTTTTTTTCCTTTTTTAAGGTTCCGAAGTCTGCAAGGAACCCTTATAGTTTCGCCATGTCCAGTTGTTTGTCTGTCCACAGCTTAGCTCAAAGACTCTTAGTACTAGAAGGCTGAAATTTGGCATGAATATACAGATTCGTTACGCCGACAAAGTGGTGAAATAAAATCCCGAAAAGTGTTTTTTTAGGGTATCTCCTGTACACGTAAAGTGGGGATGTCGTTGGATAGGTCTTTAAAAACGATTGCGAGTTTTTGCAAATAATTTTTCGATTAAGGGATTCTTTTGTGAAATATTAAGCTTTAAAGTGCTAATTTTCGTTAGACTTAAGTAGGTGCCTCTACCAGCTAAACGGTTGTCTTTGGGTGTATGAAAAAATTCACGGTAGTAGGAAATTTAAATAAAAACTATCACAGCTAAGTACCCTATACAAGTTTACGAGTAATAGTCGACCATGTAATAAAATGTACTTGGATAACATATTTTCCTAAGCATAATGTATAGGAGCTCAGGTTTTTCAACTGCAAATGTAAGTTTGTTTTTTTTTATTATTATGGGTACGGAACCCTACATTGTGCGAGGCCCGACACGCACTTGGCCGGTTTTTAATAAATAAAATAACGAATAGAGCTCGCCGGCACTACTGATTATTGATTTATTTATCAAAATAGCAATAGAGATTAATAATAGAGAATCAATATTTATTTATTTTTAGGATGTCTGTGTAAAGTCAATTATTATGTCATTAGTGTACACGTGTTAGTTCTATTCATAGACAGTTAATACGAGCATATTATGTGTCTTTGTTCAAAATATTTTTATTTTATCAACCATATGTCCGGTGTGTTACTTATTTATGGGGACGTTTCCGGGCAAGAATCGAGATAATATGAAAATTATTTTATGAAATATTCTTCTTAAGGTCAATTTCTATAACAGTTAATTGGCACGTGTACGCACGCTGGCTGGTCAAACTATACAAAATCAATTTATGCAGATCTCTCATTGTGTTGAAAATATATACTTAGCAAAGCCACGTTATACTGGAAATGTAAAGCTTGATGTGCCGCCGTGTGTACAGTCAGGAGAACCAATATGTATCATCATCATCAGCCTATAATGTTGCCACAGCTGGGATACAGGCTTCCTCTCTATGAAACGGATTGGGCTATAATCCACCACGCCACCAATATGTATACAATTTCATAAATGTAAAAATAATTTTCGCGAATAATAACGATTGTAATTTCAAGATAGGATCTTTTTCATAAAAATATGACTTCTAGAATACTATGTTCGTTACAACATGAAATTTTAATCAGAATAGTAGGAGAAAAAGTTTAAAAGTTGTTAAGTGTTTACATATTGGTGGTCGGACTTCACGAAGCCGTTAACCAAACATTAACTGTCTATTAATAGAACTAACACGTACATACAAATCCTACTTAATATTATAAATGCGAAAGTTTGTGAGGATGGGTGGATGGATGACTCTTGCACGCAAAAACTACTGAACAGATTTGGATGAAGTTTGGCACATAGATAGTTTATAACCTGGATTAACATATAGGATGCTTTTCATCCCGGTAGTACGATACCGTGGGACAATTACCGAACTCCACGCAGCCGCGGGCATAAGCTAGTGTAATAAATGACTTTACACAGACATTCTAAAAATAAATAAATATTGAATCTTTATTAATAATCTTTATTTTTCTTTTGATAAATAAATCAACTCAGTTTGATGTACAGAATTCTTGATTAACGGGTTCGTTAGATAAATACCAGTAAAATTTCACCCAGTAAAATTAAGTAGTAGCCGACTTAAAAAAACAAAAATAAAAAATAATTTAATTAAAAAAAATAACATACCTTGAAACCTAACACTAGTGACTAGGACACACCACATCGCACCGCCTGCCACTCTGCCGAGCCCCAACTACACTCGTATCATTACGCCTCACGCCTGGTTGCCGGGTGTCGGGTGACAGGAAGGTACTTCCTGAGCAGGGCTTCGGCTCAAGTGTCTAATGTGCTGCCTGTCCTTATTTGTTACTGTTAGACCGGCTGATAGGTATCGCTTGATTAACTGTTAATTAATAAAGGAATCATGATTACAAGACTAATGCCCCTACCACTAGGCGAACACCTTATATTATGGTTCTGTTGAATTGTGAACTCTCGGCGCTGAACCATGCGTTGAAAATCCAATATTAAGTCAGAAATTTAGGTCTCGCCTAGTTTTCCTAAAAATGGGCATTACTTATGTGAATAGTTTTGATATGCAATATCTATCAGATTACGTATTGAATATTAAAAAAAAACCTGTGAAACTGATCTAGGCTAGATTAGTTAACTGGTTCTTATCCAGAGAAGTGCTGAAAGTTCAATAATAGTTTAAACTAGCTCGCGTGAAATTATTATTAAAAATCCCGATTATTATAAGCACTTCCTTACTTGAATCGAATTTTGTACCCAATTTCAAGGGTTTTATTTTTTTCGCACGGAACCCTAAAAAAAGTAGCCTATGTTACTCCTTGCAGCTATCTGCCAGTGAAAGTTCCGTCAAAATCGGTCCAGCCATTTCAGATATTAGCCGGAACAAACAGACAGACAGACCAAAATTGTAAAATATGTTGTTTTGGCATATGTAGCGTGTATACATCCATATGCACTTAGTAAAAAGCGGTTATTTTAATATTACAAACAGACACTACAATTTTACTTATCTGTATGTATATGTATGTATGTATAGTTGTTTGTATGTATAGATTCGTCAATCCCAACACAACACATTTTTGTAGATTTGTCTTGTACAAACTCTTCAGAAACCAGGATCACAAGAACACTGGAAGCATTTCCGTAGTTTCTGTTAAAATTACACTCTTAGCGCCATCTACCAGCTTTGGTCGATACTGACAGCTTAGCGAGCTACCGAACAAAGGAAACGGAACCTCTCCTACTTAATGCAGTATGGCTTCTGAAAATACCACGAAGCTATGAGTAATAATTTAAATAAACAAATTTAAAAAAGAATAGAAATTATATAAAAAATTAAGCCCTGGTATAATTTATTTTATCAACTTGATACATATTTCAGAGATAAGTTATTTCAGCAACTGTAAAGATTTTCAGCTGTTTATTATGACTTGATTAAGATTAATTTCATATAAACCTACCTAAACAATCGAATAATAAAACTTACTAGCGGACGTCACGCGGTTTCACCCACGTAGTTCCCGTTCCCGTGGGATTAAGGAGATAAAATATATCCTTTGTTACTTGCTGATAATGTAGCTATCCATTGCTGAAAGAATTTTTCAAATCGGTCCAGTAGTTTTTAAGTTTATTCGTTACATACAAAAATACAAATCTTTCCTCTTTATAATATTATTAAGTATAGATATAGATTGTATAGAAGTATAGATAATATTTGTGATATTCAGCTCCTCAGACGGCCCACTTTATTTCTGCACGAGTTTTTAGACACGTGTATTTCCAATCTTTCAAGATTCATTTTCTTCAAGTCAGTAAACAACATTTCATTGCTATGCAAAATATGGGATTATTAATACGATTAAGGACATCATAACAAAAACCCGCATTGGTCCCATGCACCCTCTCACAGAGAGTAGCCTGTGTCCTATCAGCAGTGTAGTGCCAAGGGTCCAACAATACGGCAAGTCCCTATGGCAAGCCGACTGTTCAGAAACATGGAGTTTCTTGCCCGTTCTGCTCCATAGAGATCTTCGCTTGGGAATGGGCAACTACAGTACTTTCACAGTTTTTATACCTTGTGACTGGGACTGTAGCTTCATTACATTGTTATCTTTGTCGACAATTCAAAACTGCCTGTAACTGGCCTACTTGAAATAAATGCTTTGATTTTGAAACTCAGACATCATGAACATTTGTAGATTATAGAGGTATTGGCATACTTTTTACTTTCATACAAAAATGCCTACAAGCGTGGCTGCTTGTAGGCATTTTTGTATGAAAGTAAAAAGTACCGCCTATTATATCGAATAAATATACATCTGTTATGGATATGGCTAGTTATTTATTCTGTAATATTAAATTATTAATATCTGTACATACATATATTTGTAATCACATTCTCGAAAACGGCTCTAATTATTTCGATGAACGTTGCAATATGGAGGTTAACGGGAGCGAAAAATCGATCCAGCTCTGTCTCATATCTGGGAATATTCTTTTTTTTTCTATTTTCACACAAGCAGAGCTTGGTCGTCCAATGACCAATATTGATAAAGTTGCTCGGAAAATAACATGTGATTCTAAAGGTTTTAAACAATGTACATTATTTTAAGGAGTTTCAGGGAAATAAATGCCATGATGCTGTTATCTAATAATGGGAACTACGAGTTTTTTTGAAATTACATTAAGATAATGATTTTCGATTTCCAGTGCATTGTTGTGTGGATTTCATTCATTGGGTTGGGGTATAGTATACCCTTTTTCGAATAATGCTAATGACTTTAATATTTCTATTATGTTTGTATTTCTGGGTCACCCTCCACTCAGTTTCATATATAATAAAAATTAAACACTCGAAAAAAAAACAGTTAACTAGTAACTTAAGGAACTGAAGACAGCAATATTATTTTTTTGGTTAGGTAACATATGTATTAAACGTAAAAATCAAGTAAAGATTTACGTGAAAATCATCCATAAACGTTTTCCTAGAAAAACAAAACCTCAATTCAAAAACTTCTTAGTTATCTAAGACAGGCAAATTAAACAGGATTCTTATTAATGTAAAGCTGTTTCACTGCAAACATTAAACATAGATATAATAAAAAGAGAGACGGGGTAAATTATATCAACGCAGACGCCGGCGGAAACCAGTTAGGTAACAGCTTTCCATTTGTAGAAATGTGAATATATTTTTTTATTATACTTCCGCAAAAACGTCTTTACTGGATTATTATTGGTAGTTTTCTATTTGCAACGAATTATTTTTGGAACATTTTTTGTCAATAATTTCATTTTTTTTTTGGGAAATGGTTTTTAATTTTTTTTTACTTGTTTGGATAACATTAAATAAACATAAGAGGGCTTAATTCAGTACCAAAAAATACCTGAAGACGACCCTCTCACCGAATGGTTTTCTTATGTAAAACCTTAGATGCTTCCACACCGACGTGATTTTATGCTGAGCAACATTTTGCAACACATTAAGTAACTTTTGCGGTTTTTGCTATTCATTTATTGTTGTTACACGAAAAGAGACTTCAGTATGGAAGCACCTTTAAACAACATAGTTCGTGGCTTACCTACCAGTCTAGAATAGGCCTCCAGGTTTAAATCTTTGTGGCTGTTACTTCATAATCCTGTAATGAGGGAGGCGCCGACCTCCTTTGCAGGGCTTCCGACTGGCCTCGCCGCCGACCTGTCACTACTTACGAGATAATGTCACATTTCAATATTTTTTTTCCTTTATGTATTAGACCTGGATGGATTTGTTGGGAAACTAATATGTTTACTTTATATGTAGTATTGTAGTTACCATGGTAAACACTCTTTACATAGGCCAACGTTGTGTGAAATGATAAAAGTACGCAATGAGTTACAAACTCATTGCGTACTTTTATCATGAAGGTGAAAAAACACCGTTCATGGACAGACAATCAGTCGTAGTTTTAAACCCGAATCAACAACATCTTCGCAGATTCATTACGAGAATATACATCATAATATTAATCTTATTGCAGACTGCCTCAAAAAATCAAAAATTAAATGTTGAGATTAAGATTTAAAATCAAATTATATCAATTAACTAACAGGTAGGGAAAAAATGTAATCGTTCGTAACAGCGCAGCGCAAAAGCCTCGCGAAGCGCCCCTGCCTAATCTTGTGGTCTAAATTAAAAGAGCAACCGACTTGCACTGTCCTAACAGTTAATTCGCCGGCGCTCGTAAGAACTAATACCGTATTTAATGGAATTACCGTTTTAAAATGCGAAACCAGCCAAAGAGCTAAAGAGCTAGTGCCCAACCAGCAGACATAAGACGAGTTTACACACCGGCTTAGTATATTTTCTTTTATTAGTAAATTTCATTTAAAATTAGGTAATTTAGTTCCCGAAAAGCCTTTCGTGTGAACCACTAGTCGTTAATTCTGTCGTAAAGCTCGTCCCGCCATCTCTTGCGATCTCTACCACGTCATGTCTAATAGGTAACGCTAAAGTAAGAGAAAACTTTTCTAGCTTCATCAGTTTTCTTAAGTTGAATATTACGTAAATTAACACTTGAACGAACTGCGGACTGAGGACAACTTCCTCTCAAATGTTGCGGCATTTTTTTTTAATAAGTGAATTTCAGGAATTTGAAACGAGACATAGTAAAATGACACAGGACTACGTATCTAATAAATTAGTGTCACTTGGTAATTTCTAAAACAAAAAAATATCCTACTCAATAAAAATACCTAATTCCAAAACAGCCTGTACGTTATGGCTACTTCTATTTCACATACCTTTCTAATGAAGTCTACCTAGGTCTTCCTACCTACGCATTAACTACTTATGTTCAACCTCTTTTGACATGCGCCAAGCCGGCTAGGGGTGGAGGCAGGACATAATATAGGCTCGTACACCAACTTATAATGTAGTCTACTGGTATGTTCATTCGCACCCCGACCTACCCCGTAGACAGACGTCGCTCCAATAAAATAGTTTTATTTTTATTTTTCAAAAAAATGTTTTCGAAAAATTTATTAGTGAGAAATCAAGTTTCTTTTTATTTAAATCATTTTAGTGTTCTATATTCATTTGAATATTCATGGTCAGTGAGTATTTTTTTTTTTTTTTTGTGTTTTTTTTTCTTGTTATTTGTTTTATTTATTTTGTTAGTGTATGAAAAAAATACTCTCGCAAATAGTAACGAATAAGAGAGAAACATGTTTCTTAATTTCTATAAGCATGTGCACTGTGCATTTATTTAGACATGTTTAATGGGTTTTGTTTAAGAATTGTTAACGTTTTTATTTTGAAGTAATTCAATGTTTTTTTTTTAATCATTTAATAACATTTGCTATTGATATAGGACTATTCAATGGATAGGCATTTAAAGTCAATCGATAGGTAAATTGTAATCTAAAGAGTCTTTCAAACTTTCCGTAATTAATTAAGAGTTTTGATAATCATCATCTGATTAGTCTATGGAAGAAAGCCGTTTTTTTTTTAATAAAAAACGGCGAAAACATTTTTTTTAATACTAAGTCCTACAATAAGGTATAAAGAGAAGTATAGTATAGTTTACTTAACCACAATTAACTAGACTTCCAATTTCTAAATAAATTCCGAATAAACTTATTTACGTACAAACTTTAAACACCTAAAAATAACAGGCTATACCTTTTTAAAAAATATCATTTTGACGTGATCGTATCCCTATTGGTGCATAGAATAAAATCAATCAAAAATAAAATAAATCGCTAAGACAGGGGTTCAAAACCTTCCTTTTTTTAAATATATTCCAATTTGCCTGGTAAATTGTGGCTGGTAAAACGGTATTAGTATCGAATGTTCCGACATGCGTGCATTAAGTTAAGCCGGCAGTATGGTTTCCTTCCCGTGGGGCTTCGCTCGGCCATACGATACCTTAGTCACCTTAATTTTTTGCGATTAGTCCAGCTGAACTGTCGCACAAAGTTTTTTGTAGTCAAGATTTTTTTTTTACCTTTGAATATCCTACAAATTAATCTGCTTTGTTGATTTTGTGTTGTCCAATTGTTTTTGTTGTTAATAGATTGTTTTAAATTAAGAATTTTTATTTTACTTTCAGACTTTTTTTGTTTTAAATATTTGACTTTATTTGGTTTTTGTTTGTTGCTTATTTGTTAAAGAGCATTTTTAGCTTCTTATTTTGCATTACGTATCGCCGTGGTTCTGTCGTCCATCTTAGAAGATCCACAGACGAGCCTTCGATCTTCGCTTTTGTTGGTAAAATGAAGCCCAAAGCAGCTGCTGGCCACTGCACAAGATTAGTTAAATCTATACTCTTGTGCGTGTGACAGCGGCTATTGCGGGCTATTCATTGTCTACGATGTAGAAGAAACCGCATCAGGAATTTACGAAGAATATTTTTAAGGATATTAGGACTTACTTTATTTTAGGAAATATCTAACAGTTGTTGTTTTAATAGAGTTCCAAATGGATTGGGCTTTCCAATCTGTTTGGTTTTTTTTTTTTTTACTGTTTACGATATTATTATAGAACTCTACATTTTTTTTAACTATATTTTACTAAGTGTAAAGAAATCATCGGGATTCTTCATATCCGCTGGTTAAAATTAGATTGGGCTTTTCAATCTGTTTGGAACTTTTTTTTTACTTAACGTTAAAAAAAAACGAAGAGTCCATACTCTTCGCTTTTTTTTAACTGTATTTAACTAACGGTATAGAAATCATCGGGATTCTTCATATCTGCTGGTTTAAATTACAAGACGTTTAAACGTCAAAAAAAGTATGGTTAAGTAGATAACTTAACTTTAAGCAGTATTTATGAATAAACCCCCTAAGTATTTACCATACTTTTAAGATTTACCTCTGAAATTCTAATTTACAAGGGAGAATAAGTGTGAGGATCCACTAACAAACGAAATTCTTTTATGAATTTTACTGTCTTAATGCTATATTTTTTTTGTTTTGTTAATTAACATACGTTAGTGTTAAGTAGTTTAGTTTAGTTTAAGTTGTTAGGTAGGTTTTCATAGTTATTTGCATGAAATGTATTTTGGTGTTTTTTTTTACCCGAGCCCAGTTAGTGATCTTTATCAGGTCTTAAAGTGTTTCAAGGAATAGCTCGTTTTTTAAACTTATTACACTCACTTTACTCGGTCCATACGTAGATATTTTCAGTAATTTGTCGTTCATTTTGATTGCAAAGATTTTGTTCATTGCATGATTATTTTCTTGGTTTTTTTGTCTTCAGGTGTACCTACCTATTGACCTTGTATACTTGTATGTTATGTTCTTTTACAGTTATATTATGTTGTTTTTTTTTTCAATTATTTTGTGCTATACCGAATAATTCAGTAGATACATAATAACTGCTGAAAGATCAAAACTTTTTTTTAAAATAACTAGTGCCTATAATTGTCCCGTAGTTACATAACATAACAACACGCCTGTAATCCCTGAAGGGTTAGGCAAAAGTGTACCTAATAGTACACCCATATTTCGCCAGTTGTTGACCCGTAGTTATCATGAGATATTTCAGTAGCTAAAATTGAAATGGCCTATGTAAGCAGGTTATTATTAACACAATCATACTTATTCGAATTTAGTTTTATTAATTTAATACGAAAATTAAACAAAAGGGAAGATTGCTGTAGCACATTAGTAAATAGGTGTCAATAGGTTTTTATAAATCTATTTCCTACCCAAGTACTTTTACTTTAGTTTCAATTTTGTTCGCATGTCACTTTCAGTGTCACCT
The DNA here is from genome assembly GCA_950005105.1 of Lycophotia porphyrea. NCBI lineage: Eukaryota > Metazoa > Arthropoda > Insecta > Lepidoptera > Noctuidae > Lycophotia > Lycophotia porphyrea. The sequence goes on from OX465392.1 coordinate 5,357,952, forward strand.
TTACTTGTGATTAACCGGTACGTGCATTGTTAGTCCAGAATTTCATGCCCGCTTCAGCAGACTACATGCTGAAATACTGGCTGTCTTCAGGTAAGTGATATTTGTCATTATGTTTCTTAATAATACAGGGTGTAAACAGACTCTTCACGAAGCCGTCAACCAAGCATTATGTACATCAAACTAAGTAACTTTACGCAAAAATTAGTGCTGGGAAACAACTTTTTTTTTGGGCTGAAAAATCACGTTTCAACAGGACTCAATGTAACGCACTCAAAACATTGTGCTGATGGATAAATTTAATAGTAAGGAGGTGGAGGTGTTTAATGTACAAATCTTACATTAAAAATATTTATTAAAAAAAAAACTTCTGAAAAAGTTGGAACTTTGACCCCCAATATCTCCGTAACTAGAAGGTTCCCAGGTATGGGAGAACAAGTGCTCTTCGGCTTCGTTAAGAGTCACCCTTTATAAGTACACCCTTTATATGGCATTATTAGTTAGGTTCTCTTTAGTGACTTACCAAATTACCAGTATGTCTAACCTACACTAGAGTGGGTCAAAAATACTTTTACCTACTTCTCTACTTTAAAAAAACCTACTACGTGGTTCAGTACCTACCTGAATATAATATCTAATACATTTTGAACTCTTGCTTCGGAGACCACCCACTTGTGTGGGTGGTCTCCGAAGCAAGAGTCAAACAAGAGTCAAGCCAATGTTGGTTAATTGAAATGAAAGGTCATTTTCCCAATAAATTTCCCCCTTTTGACCCCCTTCAAATTCAACCCTTTATCCCACTCATTATAGGTCATTCATTTCATTTCATTTATTCATCAACAAATTACATTATGCTGAATATATAGGTATACATACAATTTACATACAAATACAACTTTACTAGTTAACATTCAAAATGAAATTCAAGTACTTATAGTGCCAAACAGTTTCAAATATATTGTCAAAGAAGGCAAATCATAAATGTATCATCACGCCTGAATTAGTCTGCATAGGCAGAGACAGCACCTCCAGTCTCGATTCGCAAGAAGTGTATAAGGGCGAGCCTAGTATCATCAAGGTAGCATAAATACACACCACTGACTGAGAAGTTCCTTCTTCTTATTCTTCTCAGCGTGTCCTTCTTCTTATTCTTCTTAGCGTGTCCACAAACAATGGGGCACTTAATATCGTGTCCTGCGTGTCCTGTTACTTGTTCACTACAGGAACTGATGGACGCTACCGACAGCGCCAAACTAGTGGCTCAGTTCTGGGTCGACACAATATAGATTGCCATCGACACGCTAAGAAGAAGAAGAAGTTCCTAATGAACAAATTAACAAATACTGCCCGACTTGTACATCTAAACCAGTGAGCAGTTGGTCCACCATGCGGAACATTCGCGCTAACGACCAGTAAAGTAAGTATGCTATGTTATGCCCGTTTCACTAAGACACAAAAACTAAGCGACACCTATATGTAAAGCCTCAACAAAAACGTACTGTTAGATATCCAATACTAGGCTCAACGTCGAGAGTTCAAAATCAAACGTGCAATAATTGGGCATTACTTTTAGGTATCACCTGGTATTGATCAGTGAAAACGGGTATTAGTCTAAATGCCTACTTTTCTCACAAATTCGTACCTACAGAAAGATCAGAAGCTAATATTCCTGATTGCACGTATCCATCCGTTTTAAAAAAAAGTGTTTAGATCACAGCGAAACATTTCTAAACAAAATCTTGGTAAGTACATACATGCGAGCGCACCAACGGCAAATGCAGCGGTGCTGAAGTAATCGCCTTGACCGAAATCGGTCGGATCACATCATCATCATCAGCAAGTACATACAAAAAGCAAGTAAAAAAAAGTGTGTGTTTACTTATTACGCACGTAAGAAGTTATACTTCTTTAGCGTATAAAACTGTTGACTAGCTAACTTCAGGGTGCATGTTGACTAGCTAACTTCAGGGTGTCAGTTTTTCGTGCAGGTGTGCGCGCGCATCGTAACAATTTACTCTCATATTTTTTTCCTATCGCGCCAAAAGAAGTATAACTTCAATAATAGATGTATTAGCATAGCATAGCATGCTTGCATGTGCATACCTACTTCATTACCAAATATATGACAATGTTCTTAGATACTTCTTATGTACTTACTTTAAAACGAAAACCTATTGATTAAAGATAATCCTGAAATTATTCACAGATGCCTTTCGTGTATCATATTATACTATTATTTGATATGATTTTCAGCCGCTATAAATTGAGTTAGTCAGATGAACGGTACCTCCCATACTATATATATTATTCATTACATTTGGTTTTGGTGGTTTTGGTATGGAAATTTACAGGTAGGTTAAAATGAAAACAGATAACCAGATAAACTAGATCCATCCATCTATGGATCACTAAAGATCACAGAATAATATGTCACTATCCATTTAGTATCCAACAGTAGCGAAGGGTCAATTTTTGTAAGTGATAAACCGGAGTACCTATATATCGTTTATACAATGGTCAACTAACCAATGTAAAATTTTGGCAGTTTTGACTTGGACATGAATTAAAGAAGTTCGTGGCTAAATAATAGCTGAACATTAATTATTTTCCTGAGACATTGTACACACATACATACAAACAAATCGTTTTGTGCATAATTTCAAAAATAATAAATTTCCACAGAGGTAAACTAATCAAAGTGTCGGCCTCAACAATTTGAGATTTACAGATTGGCGAGTTGACTTCTGTCCTGACGATATCTTTAAAGTGATTATATTATTTGTCTATAGAATAATGACTGTACCATTTTTAGAAGCCGTTAGGAAACGAGTTCTGTGGAAACTTCGCCACTGGTGTCCAAGTTTTTAAAGTAGCAACATTTTCAAAAAAACATTTTTAAAATATCGTCACGTCGCAATCCCATTTACAATAGTCATATTCAATCCATCAATTAACGATGGATAGCCAAGTATTGTACTGGATAGTGCACAATACTCAATTTAGTTATTTTTGGATATTTGACAGCCCTGGTTTGTTAGTGATTCTAGGAAAGAGATACATTTTTATTTGGTTTTATACTGGATTGAAAAGCTTTTATGTTTCAAAATCACCATACATCACTGATCTTGTAAATGAAGCTTTTGTTTGGCGTTTCTTCCAATTTCTAGCTTGATTATTTGGTAAAAGAATTTATCTTATGGTTAGTATTTTTAATACCTACTAAACAATAAAGCATTTGTTTTTTTTTAATCTTTCAGAAACGTATCTTCACACAAATGTTCCTATTTACGTTGAAAATCGATTAGTGATAGATCTGTGGTGAGTAGATTGAATTGAAATAAAAAATATGTAGGTATTTTAGTTATGTTTGATTTAAGTTACCGCTTTATTTTCAGGTTTGGGAAAATAATAGTTAATTACAATTTAATGTAGCTTTATGCTTTTTGTGCTCTCAGACTTTAAGCAATTGAAGCTTGGAGAATATTAAACATATTAATAATTCAGAACTAAAATAACTACAAACATACTTTTGCCAACTCCTGTTTTGGCACAATCGAACCTCTACGCTAGGGGTCTACGCGATCGTTAAGCGTGTGAATCATCCTGAAAAGCTTTCATTAAAAGCCTTCAGTAAAATTAACTTATCCTTTGCCTTATTATGGTCGGATTTTTTAATAAACTTAAAAAAAAAATTGTTTACACGTGGATAGTAAAATTTTGATTTACTTAGTTTAATAATCTCTATCTGAGGACTCGATTTTGAACCGCAAAATTTTGCTATCCATTTACGAACCTATAAGACATGCAGAAAGTCTCCCTTAACACATAGAGGGCCAGTATGAGGACACTAAATTCATGAATTGATTGTTAAACCGCGTAGTAAGGTAAGTAATTTATTCCTACGGTGGATTACTCTTGAGGAAATGTGGGCACAATACTCAATATTTTAAAGAATGGTACCAACCTACAAACCTGTAATTGTCACGAGCAAAAAGGCGAGAATCTCGATTCGAGAATGCGGAATAACAATTTCAAAAAAGCCTACATTTTTGGGTTTTTCTCCATACCATTACTATTAGTACCATTTAGGTAGGTATGGTACGTACTTATGTATTTATTTTATTTTCTTAACAAAAGTTCTTTCCAGCTTATCCCACCACAACATCGCGTCGAAAGTCTGAAGCCCAAAACAACTATTGGGCACAGCACAGGACTAGTAAACCGAATATGCTCTTGTGCGTGTTCTAATAGTTGTTGTCGGAGCTTCACATTCATCGGTCTGCGCCGGCGCCGGGACAAGGAATATTTGTGACTCTAATTTTGAATTTGTGTGTAATGCATTCACTCAGTAGTTACTTTTTCTGGAGCCACTTACTCCAAAGTTAGTGGACAACAACGGATAAAAGCAAAAAATGTTACTCAATGTGATCATGTTTTAACATAAAATAACTTCCTTGTGGATCCACCTTATCCCATTGTATTTTTTTTTTTGACACCATATAGTAAACTATGCCAACTAGAACCGCGGGTCGGTGCAATTCGGCACCGCCGAACGGCAAAATCGAATGCATATCTAAAAATAATGTCGACCAATGAAAGACCAAAATAAAATATAAAGGGTGTAAAAAGACTCTTAACGAAGCCAGAAGGAAATTATTCTCCTCATCATTTGTTCTAGACTAGACCATACCTGGGAACCTTCTAGTTACGGAGATATTGGGTGCCAAAGTTCCAACTTTCTGCCAAAGTTCTATCTTTCTTTCTTTCATATCTTGTTTTTAAGGCCCTACCGTAAAACGTGTTTTTACACCCCAAACTTAAAAGTCGTTTCAGCAATAATTTTTGCGTAAAGTGACTTTTAGTTTGATGTACAGAATCTTGGTTCACGGCTTCGTGAAGAGTCCGTTTACACCCTGTATGTTATAGCGTTGTTGGTCAACTCTGTTACCCGTCCAACGTGTTGGACGCTGAGCAGAGTGTTGATTCCGACAGTTTTATTTTATTTAGGCACAAGTTTATAGGTATAGCCTAGTCTTACTGAAAACTAGTGTTAAGTTTCATGAATAAAAATTAGTTTTTTGATTGTTTGGTCTACTCTATGGTGTCGTATCTAGCTATCGCTAGCAATCCTGATGTTTGTGTGCTCCTGACTATTTTTAATGTGCTAATTAAAATTGTTTGCCATTACAGAGAAACGAAACTCTCGATTTGCATTGATTTTTATAATTTTTTTTTGTATAAAACGCCTTGTAGGACAAAAAGACCTACTACTAAGAATAGCAAAACGTGTGCATTCGATACTAATAGGTCGCTAACAGTCGGTGCTAAAACCTACATAGTCAAATTTATTCTCATGAAATAGTCAAACTAGTCTTATTTCATAGTCAAGCTAGTCTTAGTTTATAGTTATAGTCTTAGTTGGTAACATAGTTATCGTTGGTAAATTGATAACGTCGTATCGTCTGTTACGTTTTACCTATAGGCAACAAAATGCGTATCTATGATTGATTGATTGATTGGTGCGTATGAATAAAATGCAGATCGCAAATCGATTACCAGCATTATTGTTTTGCTAGTATTGAAATTTGATTTTATAAGATCCTTAGGAATCTTTCGGCCAATTATCGTAGAATATTGGTCATGACGTCACCGATACCTACTTACGTTCAGTAAACATTAGACTTTCAGCTCCAAAAACATTGTCCGTCTTATCTAGCTTCAAAATGAAGAACATATTTTCAAAAATAAAACACATAAATGCAATTTAGAAAGTTTATTGGAATTGAAAACACGTCAGTCTTAGGTGTAAACAAAGGTAACAGCAAAAAAAATGGAAAATACACGATAACATGTAATTAAAAAAAACTTGTTATATTTAACTGCTGTACTTCTGAACTTAGGTAATGGTCAGCTTCTTAAACTTTTTAATCAAAATTGAAACTATGACTAGTACTAAATAACCAAAAAGCGGTTTAAAATAAAACTACGGCGACATTTGTATAAAACATAAGCACGACAACAAAGGAATGATTCAACATTTTGATCTTATAGGCGGAAATAATTCAACTTAACATAAAAACACAATTTTCGACTAACGATGCATTCTTGGATTATTATATGGGGCAGTAAGCTAATGATTACATGGTTTTTTGAAGTATGATAGAATCTACAATTATCAAAAACTTAAAAATGCACTCTCTATTTGGCGACTTTAAACAAAATTAAATACCAATTATATTTGTACTTGCACGCAATCTGAAACTAAGATTCCTGAAGCTGCACTTGTAATGAAGATCAACAAAAAAAACAATTGCCAATCCAACAGTGTCCTCACGGTACCTTACGGTATGCAACTTTCCACCCTCGAAATACACACATATTCCCGTTGCCCTCACGGCCTTAACCACATTTTGTTCGCCTCATTGACGTCTGATATATGGACAACGACAATGCCACAAAAACCGTGAACACTATAAACTATACAATGAAAAGTACAACTTTGAACAAATATTGAATATAATTTCACAATCATTGCTTCTAACTTATTACAATTGATACAACATCTGTACGATACTTTCAAATCTTAAATCGTACAAGGATATTTTGGCGTGTGGCCATATTTGGAACTAATGCCACCATTTTGTTTTTTCAATACATTTCACATAATGTTCATCGATAGCGCCCCTCTGTAACCGTCATTAGAACCCCAAAACATCCTTGTATATAGGTAAACTGTTTCTCTTACAGAATTAAAATGATAATCATACGTTTATATAAATAATGTATTAATATATTTTTTGTTCAATCAGATCGCGTCTACACAGTGAAGAGACATCAATAAGGTATAGAATGCTGCAGAGTAAATATTGTGCATCGGCAATCATCGGAACCAATCGTATATAACAAAAATTATTGACAATAGTAATTTGGTCCTAAGATACACACGCAATTTCAACTTTATCACAAAATAATAATTGTCAATGTCATTTCCAAAATATATATTTCATGTGATGCCCAATATTTATCCTGTAATACTGTACGTATGTACGTACGAAGTGAACTATGGAACATCAATCAGGATTACTTGCTTATATTATTAAGTTAAATCGTTGTCATACTACAATAATAAGTTATGTAGGTCTAAACTAGACTAGCGGTTTGAGCTTGATTTTTTGTTTTCCTGGGAATCTGAGGTCATCAGGAAATAATCATCTAGGGGTTATATGGTTAGGCAATACAGTTATAGAGAAAGCCTAACCGAGTGTAGTTGGAAATAAAGCCAAGCATCATCATCATCATCAGCCTATAATGTTCCCACTGCTGGGACACAGGCCTCCTCTCTATGAGAGGGATTGGGCTATAATCCACCACGCGGGCCCAGTGCGGATTGGTGCATGTCACACGTCTTCGATTTTTTGGTTCTAGGACATGCCGGTTTCCTCACGATGTTTTCCTTCACCGCTTTTGAGCAGTGGTGATGAAATAAATTACACAAAGTAATGCGCCTGCCTGGGTTACTGTTCGTAAGTCGGGGTCGTAGCGACCCCGACTGGGCCACCGCTGCTCAAAGCATCATCAAGATCACAGAAAATTACATTTTTGTTCAAGATTTTTCTCTTTTTCTGACCCTAATTTTGTATTAATAACCAAATGTCAAATACATCAAGCTAAAACCGCTAGTACAATTCCTTAAGACCATTGATCGTTTGGCGAAGCTTCAATCGTTACACAAATATCGGTAAGCTCGGTTTAATATCATCTTGAACGTGTTTAATTCAGTTTTCCTTAGCTTTCGCCTTAGCCGCGTCGCCGAAGAGCATGAGACACATGGTAGCGTGGAGGCAAGCCTTGGCTGGGAGGAACTTCTCGTCGAAGGTTAGGGAGTATCGGTACATCCAGACTGCTGGTTCGTATTCAGACTGTAAATGAGAATCGTATGAAAGACTTCAATCTATATATTCGTAAATTTGGAGCCTCGCTGAAAGTACGCCTCATTTAGCCGAAGAAAACCGACATAGATTCCAATATGAAATCCAAAACATTTATTTTAGTAGATGGTTGCAATGAAACTGAAATAATATTGTTTTTTACGCTGATTCCAGGATAGCAGTATCCTGAGATGCACAGGGCGGCTTACGAACGGAGGTAGAAAAAAGAAATTTTAGAAAAGGGTACCATTTGACAACGCTGTGTGCTTTTGGAATTGCAGTCTTCATAAATAGTATGTAAGTGTTAAAGTATCAACTTACGATAACTGCTGATCATAGGTCTTTATGTTTTTACTTACCAAGTATGTGTGAGACACCGCTACTAGGAACGATTCTATTCGACTTTTCGGTTTTGTGTAGAACGAGAGGTAGGCGATTTCTTTAGCATCTTTAATCTTGTTTTGTCTGTAAAGAGACAATTGATGATTATTTGCTAAAAAAAAAGTTAGATTTTTGGTCAGTTCAGGAGCCAAAATTCAAATAAACGATAGTAATAAAATCACTATGGTTCGAAATATCGCGGAATATATGATTTTATTTTATTTAATCTTTCAATACCCAGGGGGGAAGCAAGAATCAACAATCATATAACAAAACATAAATATATTTTAAAATAACATTTCTTAACACTATAAACTGTTATAAATTAGTTCAACGGTCTAGTCGAGTTATCAGTGAGTAACAGAATAATAGTATCATTCCAGAAGTGCGACATACATGTGCAGCAGTGCAGTGAGCGCGCGCTCGGCGTGCGGCGCGCGGCCCGGCGGCGTGCGCGCCTGCGCCGCGGCCAGGCAGCGCGCCGCGCAGCCCCCCCGGCCCCCCGCGCCGCACCACCACCCCGCCACCGCCGCGCCCGCCCAGCACAAAGGGTGCTACAGAGACAACGCGGACGGTCAACATCAACTCTATACAGTTTATCAATAAAATGTTATGTAGAATTAACAATATGAGCCAGTTTTCACTAAAGCGAAATCTCGGACAGACAGCCAATTAGTTGAACATCCTTCAACTGAGCCTCGACGCAACGTAACTAGAGCAGATTTCACTAATAAAACTGAACGTGATCAGCACATCTAAACGGCATTAAAAAACTGTGAGTAACAACATAAAATTGCTCTTCCACACTGACGGCTCTTGAATGCGATTAATTGTTGTGTACGTCTCATTTTGAAGGAAACCGTCCCTAAGTAACGCTTTCACGTTTATGCGTTGTACTCGTATTAATACAACATAGTTATTGTTGAGAATGAAATTATTACTAATGTTAGAGTTTGTATATTAAAACTTTTTGAAGCTATGAAACCTTTAAATAAAAAAGAATAAATAATGAAGATGTCGCTCTACTGAAAATATTCCTTCCTTGTAAAATGTCTAAAATATAATTGAATTTATATTATGTTATTTATGCCTCTATTTATTTAACTTTAATTTATCGAAGAGAACGGCATCAAATCTTACAATTATTTAAATAACTAAAGTTATATTAATCAATCAAATCATGTAAAAAAAATATCAAAAATGTAAAAAAAATAATAATTAAATGTAGCATGTGTAACATACGTGTTTTATTTAAAACCCAAAACTTACCAACTCCACATATCTAGCTATCTTAGCTCCAAGTCCGACGTAATCGTAATAGTCGAACACCTCAGCAAACTGCTGCATCATACTGAGCACGGGCTGCCAACCTTCGGTGTCAACCTTCATGAAACGCTCTACAAAGAAATCCTTCGACGGTTCGACAGTCAAACGGCATTCTGGAATCTTCTTATTTGATGGTGTCAATGAGATAATTTCTGATGGTAACCTGGAAATATAGATTTGTATGTAAATCCTAAGCTTATTATTTATTTATTAAAACTTTATGCAAAAGTAGAACTGTACAAAGGCGGACTTAATGCCTTGGGCATTTTCTACCCGTCTACCTTAGGGTGATGCAGAGACACAGTAGGTTCAAAAACAGAAAACGAGACTAGAAAATATTTATAAACATAAAGGGTGTAAACAGACTCTTAACGAAGCCGAAAGGTACTTGTTCTCCCCGTCATTGCGATCACTTTTTTGTTCTAGACCATACCTGGGAACCTTCTAGTTACGGAGATATTGGGGGTCAAAGTTCCAACTTTTTCACAAGTTTTTTTTTTAAATACATGTTTTTAATGTAACGTTTTTACTTTAAACACCTCCAGGACACCCTTACTATTCAATCCATCCATCAGCACAATGTCTTGAGTGCGTTACATTCAGTTCTACAGCAAAACGGGATTTTTCAGCCAAAAAAAAAGTCGTTTCCCAGCACAAATTTTTGCGAAAAGTTACTTAGTTTGATGTACATAATGCTTGGTTGACGGCTTCGTGAAGAGTCTGTTTACACCCTGTATAAGAATAAATACATATAGCAAAATATATAAAGTTAATACAGGAGAAAAACTACAACAACTGACTATTATCTGAATCAAGGTGGAGTAATATTTCCGAAATCAATAGTATTTTAAATTAACACCATGTAGAAGGGACACCGACGCCAAAAAGGTTTTAACGTATTCAATACATCATTCTGAACAGTGAAAAATTTCCAGTGTTCACTGGAAATTTTATTTTTTTGGTAATTAAAAAAAAAAACATTTCTTCCTTTTGACCGTGAAGTATTGCAGTTTTGCAGTTTTGTAGGAAAGAACTGTTTTTTTTTTATTTGTATGTGTCCCTTTCATCCTGTATAATGTTTGTAGAATTTTTAGTGAGTCCTAAGACGAAAAAGTACAAAACTAGTCAACTTAGGGCTGATTTTGGAATAATTAGATAACATTTACCTGAAGAGTAAATGTGACGTTTTGACATTCCGTTCATACAAAAACTGTCAAAATCACAAACTTATTCGTCGGATAAAAGTTAACTGGCGATTGAAAAATCGGCCCTTAGGTAATGTGTAAGAAAAAGGGATTTATCTGTCGGTTAGTTATACGTACAACTTATTGGCTATTTATTATACATGCAGCCAGTTGATAAAAATTTAGTTTGATCAAAATTGACGCGATATATTTTTATCAAACTACTAAACAACTTTTACTTGACAAAAAAAGATAAAGTATGTCTATGGGCCCATACACGTAAAGGATGCGACAATTGCTTGCACCCGGTCCTACAAATACCTAGAAGTAACCGGATAGAATCGAGTATACCCGGTTCTAACAAGGGCGAGGTTGCAATGCATGAATCAGATAATTATATATCACACAAAAATATATGGTTATGAAATATTAAGATTTTTACGCTACAAAAACGCATCGCTTTAGTGTGTTATCTACTGCCTAGGCAGGCTAGCGTTTTTCTAGGTTTGTGGGGGTCAGCTTCCAATCTAACCAAATGCAGCTTAATACCAGTATAATGGGTGTAAGAATACCCTTTTTTTACGGATGGGAAATCATCAAATGACTTCTCCCGCTCCGGGCAGAGCGGAAGGGAGTGTCAGACTTGTACTGACTAAAACACATCCATGTTCCTTCCTTGACCTTTGTGTTCCAGGGCCGCGGTATCTCTTTCGAACAATCCCGCAGCCCTGGCAAGCATAGCCCCTCCATGTTTGCTGACATCTCTTTGAGGCGCGCGTGGAACACGAACGCGCCATCTACACGGCGTATAAGAATACCCTTAACGAAGCTGAAAGGAACTTGTACTCCCCGTCATTGCGATCAGTTTTTTGTTCACGTTCATACCTGAGAAATTTCTAGTTACGGAGATATTGGGGGGCCAACATTCCAACTGTTTCAAAAGCTTTTTCTTTAGTACAACTTTTTACTGTACAACTTTACTTTAAATACCACCCCACGACCCCGTACTATTCAATGCATCCATCAGCACAATGTTGACAATGTTTTAAATACGTTTAATAGAGTCCTACCGTAAAACGTGATATTTCACCCCCAAAAAAATTCGCTTCGTGAAGGGCCCGTTTACGCCTTGTTTGACGTTTTTGAGCGACTGCCTATCTGACCTCCACCACGTCCACATGGATTAAATTATGTAGTTGTTAGGAAACTTACTTTAAATCAGCATCAGCAAGCAGTTCCCTAAAACTGATGATGTGCAGCCAGTACCCTAGTTCTAAATGCTGATAAGTGCAGTCCTCTTCTGTTAACGATAAATCTTCTGGTTGAATACCTTGACAACAGATAAATGTATTAGAAACACCCGAGGAAGAACATAACGTCGTATTGGTTATCCTAGAAGGGGGACAATGCTGGCATCAGTAACAATTACTAGTAGATGTGATTGGCGAAAGTTTCTTTAACGCTCTCACTGCCTTTCAGTTCGCTGGCGCGCGTAACCTTTCAAGTATAGCATGCCACCAATTATATATGCTGCGTTGATTAAGTTCGGCGGGGCGGCCGACATTTGAATACATTTCTTTCAAGTACCAAGTGAGCGTTGTAGCACTCTTACGTTTTTAATTTGTCAATATGTTATGTCCAAAGCCTAGCCCGTCTGGAAAAGTTTTCATTTCACTGCCAAAAAGTAAAAGGCATGGCTCTGCATTCGCTATAGCTATCACCGCGACACCGCGGCTCGTACGGATGGTAAATCCTCCGCCCGCCAGCGGCCCGCATGGCTTACTGGAGTTATATAAAAAAAAAAAAATATATGTTTGGCAGTGAGAGTGTTAAAGTTATTAGGCCTTCAACAAACGGAGACCACGCTGATCACTAAAACGTGTGTCAGAAAGCGAATGTTGCCATTAGTAAAAATTTATCGGTAATTTGATGTTCACAATTCGCATTGCCAGGAACTCCGAACTGGATATCATTATCTGAATTGGTACTTATAGTGATCATCCAACTATAATTAAATAAACCCTGTTTTCCCCGAAGGGGTAGGTAAAGACGTACACACAGCGACACATCAAGCTATACATTCCCAGTATAACATGGCCTCGCTTTGTTTAGATTTGCCGTACAATGAGAGATCCGCATAAACTGGTTTTGTATAGCTTGATTGGCCTTCGTGTGTACTTCATCATTCTCTTGCCCTTATCATGCCATAATTACACAGTCCATCCATCGTTTCTTTGGTCTTCCTCTACTCATACATCCATCCACATTCATACCTACTCAAAACTTTCTTTACGAAATTTTCCTTATTCCTCCGCATCACATGCCCATACCGCGACCACCGATAACCATAACTTTTCAGTCACCGGTCTCCACAGTCTTCGTGAGTACAAAACCAAAAAAATAAAAACAAAAAGTTACTGTCGCATCCCCTATCACCGCATCCCTTCAACTCCTTGCCAACGGTTTTCATCATAGCTTCAAAGTTTTTCAAATGTGCTGCTTTATCGGTGCGGTCCTTCGGCATTTCTCTAGTAAATTGGTCGAAAACTCCGTCGTTCATGTCTTCCACCGGGGCGCCCTGGATATTATCGTCTTTTAGTTCAAGCATTCGGACTAAAGTGCTGCTTTCTGCGACAATTAGGAAGGAATATGTTATGTACGGTAGAGGCGAGGGTTAGTTGTAAAGCGAGTGGTCACGAGGCAAGTGAAAAAACGAAACTGGGGAAATATTCATAAAAACACATTGAAATCTTTATTTCTCTCTGTTATCCCCGTTAGGTTAGGCAGAGGTCCTGCCAGGGCTGCAGGACTGTTCGAAAGAGATACCGCGGCCCTGGCACAAAGGGCAAGGAAAAAACATGGGTTGGTTTTAGACAGTACAAGTCTGACACTCCCTTCCGCTCTGCCCAGAGCGGGAGAAGTCATTTGATGACTTCCCATCCCATGAAAAAAAAAAAACAAAGGTGTACCTAATAGTACACCCTCATTTCGCCAGTTATGTTTGAGCCCCATGTAGAAGGGGGCGAGCCTATTGCCTACAACTGGGCACGAATCCAGACTCCGTGGCTGCTACTGAGAAATTCCTGATGGAAAAACCCAATAGCACTTTGCCTGACCTGGGAATCGAAACCAGTATCCATACTGAGCAGTCGTGCTTGCGACCACTCGATCAACGAAGCTGTCTCTCTTTTCTCTTAGTTAAAATCTTTAATCTCATCAGACAACATGTTTTTAACACGCTTTTTATGTGAATGTTTCTCCAGTTTTTTTTTTTTGTGTGAACGCAATGTTTACCGGTCAAGTTTAAATGATCGACTAATGCCAACGACATATAATTTTATGAAAGCATAATCTTTGAATCCGATTTTCGTTAAATTCACATACTAATTCCAGTAGACAGATCTAAACTGTCTCGTGAGGACACCGCTTTATTAAATGCTATATACAGTTGAAAATTTAAATAAAAAAACCATAGTTAGAATGATGTTAGTATTTGTTAGAGACAATCTTTATTCAAATGAACAGTTCATAACTTACTGACCATGTTCGTGAGTATAGCACTGTATATTAGTGAGATGGCAATTAGTGCCGTCCTTCTCGCACACCATACTCATTCCTGGCTCTACTTGCGTGCATATATCGCCTTCACCGAAATCTGAAATATTCAAGTACCTTTGAATGTACAGTCAGCATCACGATGTGGGTACCCCTCTTGAAAGCACCTACGTTCCCAACTGGGGTACCCAATTGATGCAGCCCATCGTACCTTTTCCTAACTATTTTGAGGTCGATGTCCAGTCTAACCGAATGCAGCTGACTACAAAGTATGTATTTAAGATGGAGCGACTGCCTATCTGTCCTCTGGTGGTTAAGACTTTCGGGTCTACAAAGATCTACAAATGCAGCAGCATACAGCGGGCACCAACGGTTTATCGTGCTTTCAAGGAAAAGAAGGTTCTCAGTATGTAATGGACGATCACAACCTCGACAAACGTTGGTCAACCTTTAAGCTCGCAACTGGAATTATATAACCACAAGCTCCTGTTGTAAACTCAAATCATCATCATCATCATCATCATCAGCCTATAAAGTTCCCACGGCTAGGACACAGGCCTCCTCTCCATGAGAGGGAATGGGCTATAATCCACCACGCGGGCCCAGTGCGGATTAGTAAATGTCACAAATGTCTTCGAATTTTTGGTTCTAGGACAAGCCGGTTTCCTCACGATATTTTCCTTCACCGTTTTTGATGAAGAAATAAATTACACAAAGTAATGCGCCTGCCTGGGTTTTGGGTAAACTCAAATAGTCCTACTCAAATCGAAACATAAAGAAAACGATATCTCAGAACATACATACCTAAGTCCTGCAGTACGTTAACCTGCCTGAAAAGACAGGACCATCCATACAACATGGACCTGGCCAGTCCGCCCATAAACTCGGGATCCACTCTGACCACTTGCTTGAGGTGGAACATGTGCGTGTTGCGGTGTTTCTTTATCATGTTCAGTTCAGCTAAGATAAAGTTTGTTGGTGGCTGGTGAAAAAAAAATACAGGGTACACTGCAGAAAAACAATCGTACTTTGAATTGATATCGATTATTTTAAGACTTTTGTAACGGTCGTTAGCGAAGAGATATTCGAAACATTTAAGCTATAAAATTCAGAAAATCAAAATGATAACTCAGATTTACGTCCACCATTGCTATAAAATAACAGAAACAGAATGACTAATCTAACAAACTAAAAGTTAATGCTAAACGTATTTAAAATGTCATTTAAGAAAATCTACTGATAGTAGACATGTGATATTATTTAGCGGGCATAGTATCAATAAAGCTGCTGCCTCATCATTTGATTTGTGACTTTAATTGAAGGACATAAAAATCGTTTCAAATATTTCGAAATGAGATATGACAACAGAAAGTAAGTTAGAATCAAGGCAAATCAGTACTTGACCAGATAAGAAAGCATCTGAAAACATTAGTAAATGAACTCATTGATTATATTTCGTTTCTTCTTTCTGGCTATGAAATAAAGCACCAGTTACAACAACAATTACAAACATACCTCATAAAGACTCATTTTAAAAGCCTCCTCAGCCGCCACGAGAGCGTCATCAAAATACCCCATCTCCAAATAAACTGAAGCTAATGATATTAGCACTATGTCTTTAAACCGTCCTTCTACTGTGCGACTGGCTGTCAGGATACAATGTAGGGCGTTCACGTTGTTGCCGCGAACGCGCCAGTAGAGTGAGGATAGTGTGCAGAGAAGCCATTTTGGTGCTAGTTTCTGAAATTGACGAAATGTGATTGCGGTTAATTTTGTGGACTAAGCTTAGAAAGGTCATACGTTTCAAGTCTCGACGGAGTAGCTGTACGGTGCAGGAGGGGTGTAAAAACCAATCAGCGGGCGCATGAGAGCTGAACAACATACCACGCAACATGTTAATTTAAATACTGATTATGGTAAAGGCACATCTAACGATTTAAACAACAACATTCACTTATTTCGAGGCAACTTTGGCCCATAGATATATACCTTACAGACTAACATACATATGATAAAATACAAAATGCGTTAATAATAAGAACCTTAAAAATACGTTAGTAACATTTCACTTGTACACTATGGCATTGTGCGTGTGGCATTGTGTTTTGTTAAACCTTGCATAGAGTTGACTATAAAAACACACATTATTTTATGTGTGTGTTTTTTATTGTTTAAGTCCCATGCAACAGGGGACGAGCCTTTTGCCATCAATCGAACAGAAATCCAGGCTCCGTAGCTGCAACTGACAAATTCCTGATAAAAAACCCAAGATCTCAGCAGTCGATCTGGCGACCACTAAACTAACGAGGTTGTCTAATAAAAACTGCTAAGATTTAAAGGAGCTGTCAATTTCAAATTGTTATCACGAACGTGCGATTGACGGCAAAACTGAGACTTGAATCTTGCAATATTCACAAAGTTTGAGATTAAACCTGGATGTGAAAAATGTCTTACCATCTGCATAGCGGTGTATATCCTCTGGCCGATCTCTGCGTCCTGCATGTTACGCACCGACTCCAGGTCGCCGTTACCCACGTACTCCAACAGTTTCTGACGAAGGTGGTCCGTGACTATCACCTCACTGAAGATCTGAGGCCTAGAAAGTAATAGAACTCATGTTCTAGATTGAACCCTGAATCTGATATCACGAAGCCTTGGGAATTTATGAAGAGACAAAGACAGATGAGGAATTTTGAGTAACAAAATGATTATAGGTACTGTCAAAGAACTGGTTACTGTTAGACTGCGTAATCCCACTGTTGGGCAAAGCCCTCTCTCAGAAAAAAATATTGTTTATCAAATATCAAATCGACAAGTCGATGTGGCGTGTTATATAGCCGTTTGAAACAATTAACATAGAATTACAGTTATGTTTTTAAATATTAAATAAAAAAATAAATAATAATAAATAGAAATTTATTTACTTGAAGAAAATTTCAGTATCGTAGGTCGCAGGCGCGGTCCTTGGGGGTCACAGGGGTCATAACCCCCCTCCCCTATCCAAAAATGATACACGCCAAATTGACACTCCTCCGTCCCAACCAAATCCTGGCTACGGCCCTGTGTGACCCCCCCCCCCCCCCAAAGCCTTAGGCTAGGACTGGGCCTGGTTGCTCGTTGATGGTTTTTAAATGTAGGTTAGAGAAAGGTCATATTCCTAAGTCTATTTCTACTAACTTACTTTTGCGATTTCTTTTGGGTAAAAGTAGCTGCCTCCTTATCATTGGGGCAGGTTGGCGGGTGCCACGGTAACTCGTGTTCTACGTTAGCTGGTACCCCTATCTTTTCAGTCAACAATGTACCTAGTCTGTGAAAAGGGAGTGTACAATAGAGCGACGGCAGACGGACGGAAATGGAAGTTGCGCCGACACCAAGTAACATGGGACAAGTACATTAAGATGATGATGAATGTTCGTAGTCTATGCAACAAAACACAAAATAAAGGGTGTAAAAAGACTCTTAACGAAGCCGAAAGGCACTTGTTCTCCCCATCATTGCGATCATTTTTTTGTTCTAGATCATACCTGGGAACCTTATAGTTACAGAGATATTGGGGGTCTAAGTTCCAACTTTTTCAGAAGTTTTTTTTTTTTTTAAATACATGCTTGTAATGTATTTTTTTTTTACTTAAGACACCTTCACGACCCCCGTACTATTCAATCCACCCATCAGCACAATGTATTGAATGCGTTATATTGAGTTCTACCGTAAAACGTAATGTTTCACCCCAAAAAAAAACGTTTCCCAGCAATAATTTTTGCATAAAGTTACTTAATAACTATGTACATAATGCTTGGTTAACGGCTTCGTGAAAAGTGTGTTTACACCGTATATAATGCTGATAAGAAATAATACTGATTCCCATTGACGTTGGTCCAGCCTGTTACGCTGTTGCAATTAGTGTTCCTGTGGCAATCAATCTATAATGTTCCTGTACACAGGCCTGTCCCTGTGAAGAATAATAGGCCATAGTACACCGCGCAGGGCCAGTGCTAGTCGGTGGATGCCGTATTCCTCAAGTGTGTTTCCCTTTGCCGTTTTGAGAGCTGTAGCAGTGAATCCACTTAACAATATTTTACATAATATAGCATCACGCCTGCAATCCCCGAAGGGTTAGGCAAGTGTACCTAGTAGTACATCCACATTTCGCCATATTATGTTTAAGTCCCATGTAATACGGGGCTAACCTATTATAGGCATTTATTCAGACTCCGTGGCTGCTACTAAGAAATTCCTGATGGAAAAACCCAAAAACACTTTGGTAAACTGGGAATCGATCCCAGGACCTTATGCTCAGTAGTGGCGCTTGCGGCCACTAGACCAATGAGGTCTAGCCGAAGTCAAAGTCTATCTAGTAAAAATATATAGTTAACTAAAACATTGTATGAATCTTTCACGTTTACACAACGATCTTATAATAAAAAAAAAATTGAAATATGAAATACCTTATTCCTTTATTCTCAAATGGTAAAAATATTTGATACACAGCTTCTAAATTATCTGGAAATGTTTCTGAGTTATCTTTGCAATGTTTATTTGTGGGCCATTCTGGGTCCTTATCAAATTCTTCTCTATTCCTGCTTATTTTTAATGAGGGCGGAAATCTGAAAATAACATAAGTTTCTCATATTAACATGATGAACAATGACAATTACCTACAAATATCAGCATACTACAGATATGTAATTTGTAAGAAAAAGCTGTCATCATAGGCAACTACAAGTAAAATCACATTATAACATAGTACCTATTTAATAAAAGAAGTAAATAAAGAGTTACTCGAGTATATTCCACTTAAATAAGAATTTAAAAAAAAGAAAAAGCTTTAAAAAAGGTGTAAAAATGGATGGAATTTTTTTTTCGGATGGCAAATCATCGAATGACTTCTACCGCTCTGGGCGGAGCGGAATGGAGTGTCAGACTTGTACTGACTAAAACCCATCCATGTTCCTTCCTTGCCATTTGTGTTCCAGGGCCGCGGTATCTCTTTCGAACAGTCCCGCAGCCATGGCAGGCAAAAATGGATGGGCTGAGTGAAAGATTACATGGCTAGAAAGCAATGGGGCAGCCACAGACGTAATGAAATGACTAACACAAGAAGTACGGAAAGAGAAGCCACATGCTACGGCAACCCCAAAATGATGATATCAATACAAAAATTATATCAAGTATTATATCAAAATGATATCAATACAAAAATTATATCAAAATTATGATATCAATACAAAAATAATATCAATTATTATATCAAAATGATTATATCAATACAAAAATTATATTCCTTACAAAATCAACCCTGTCTCATATTCGGCTATACTTGGTTCATTTTCAACTTCTTTCTTTTTTTCGGGTGGTGTTGGAGACGGAGTAGCAGGCTCTGTCTTTTTGTCTTTAGTTGGCTCTTTGCGAGTCTCATTTTCTTTATCTGACTTCTCTCCGTTTCTCTCTTTAGATCTCTCTAACTCTTCTTTATACTCTTCGTAGAACGATTTTGATGCGAATTCTATGAAAAAAAATATGTTTAGTAGTATTAGTCTTATGATCGCTTTCACTAACACTACGCATTGGGGTGCATGAAAGGAGCCTCCCCGAGCGGCGTTAAACATATCATACTGCGATTCCAAACGCCCGGCGCACCCTGGACAGCTAGCACTCGGTAACGCAAAGTCTAGCTGACTAATCCTTTCACGACGATGACTCAAACACAAACCCAACACTTTTCAGTGCCAACCCCAATTGCATCGTCATCCGCCAATTCTGGTATGTCAATTACTGAACCAGCAAATAATTCAACCGCCTTACGCCAGTAATCGAACCAAACCTTATTGCTGAGCAAGCTGGGTTTAGGCCAGGAAAGTCATGCACCAATCAGACCCTCAACCTAACGCAATTCATCGAAGATGGGTTTGAGGCGAATAAAGTCACAGGTGTTGTATTCGTTGATCTTTCGGCAGCCTATGATACAGTGAACATCAAAAGACTTTTACGAAAAGTCAGCGAGCTCACCAAGGATGTAGGTTTCGTGCAAATTCTTAGTGCTATTTTAAATAACCGCCGGTTTCAAGTTCATCTTGACAATAATAAGAGTAGGCGGCGCTGCCAGAAAAACGGGCTCCCTCAAGGTAGCGTGCTAGCCCCGGCCCTTTTTAACATTTACACAAACGACCAGCCTTGCTCTCCACCAACGAAACGCTTTTTATATGCAGACGACCTTGCTTTGGCCGCCCAGACACTTACATTCGAAGAGGCTGAAGATAAATTGACGGAAGCTCTGCAAACACTAGGAAAGTTCTATGATGAAAATGCCCTACGGCCAAATCCATCCAAAACCCAGTCTTGTGCTTTCCATCTCCGTAACCGTCATTCAAACAGAACTCTCAGTGTCTCGTGGCGGGGCGGCGACGTGGAGCATTGCTCTCAACCACGCTACCTGGGCGTCACCCTAGATAGATCTCTGAAGTCCCACTGCCTTAAAACCAAGCAAAAAGTCGGGTCTCGAAATAAAGTTCTTCGCCGTTTCACATCCACCAGCTGGGGAGCATCGCCACAAGTTCTACGCACTACCGGCCTATGTCTTTCTTTTTCGGCTGGGGAGTTCGCATGCCCAGTTTGGCACCGTTCGGCCCACGCTAGAGAAGTTGACATAGCGCTGAACGATACCTATCGCATTGTAACGGGTTGCTTAAAACCCACCCCTCTTGCGATGTTGTATCCGTTGGCGGGTATAGCTCCACCAGACGTTCGGCGCGAAATAGCTAGTCGTATCGAGAAAGGAAAACAGGAACAAGACAAACGCCACCCCATGTACGGGCTTCAACTACAACCTTCACGCTTAAAAAGCTTCGTAAGACACACGATTCCCTCCAAAGACAGTGCGTCAGATGAAAGATGCGAATTGTGGAGGAACAAACATCTCACCCCTCCTCACTTCATCAATCCAGCAGAACATCTTCCTCCTGGACAGGAACTGCAGTGGCTGGATATCTCTTAACCGTCTGCGGGCCCAGGTTGGCCGCTGTAGAAATAATTTGGTCAAATGGGGTATCATCGACCCGTCCCAAAGACAATGTGAGTGTGGAGCCCCTCTGTAGGATATGCCCCACCTCCTTTCTTGCCCATCCTGCACAGCCACCTGCACCTTCCAGGATTTAAATGAAGCCAATGACAGAGCTGTGCAGGTGGCAACATACTGGTCGGGCATTATTTGAATTTATTCTATTATTATTTGAGTGCGTGTCGATAACACGCAAAGAAGAAGAAGAAGACTAACACTCTGCGATATTTGTGTAAATGCCTGAATATTTTTGTTATTCGAATTTCATATCTCAGCGCCAAGCCAAGCGTTGTAAATGCAACTGGTGACGCCGGGTGTTAGAATTTTATGATAGCCTGATGGGTGTCTTCCCATCTGGCATAGATCTAAAGTTGGCTCTCGTTAAACGTAACCGCGGCGAAGACACTGCGCAATCGCGGCGCTAACGCAGCACGCGACGTAGACGCGACGTTGCGACGTAGTTCCAATACATCTAGCGTAACGTTAAAACATAGACAATATGAATGACATCAACCTTAATATAAATTGAATACACGCTAATTGCGAAGACACTATTTATGGTCAAAACAAAAACCTACCTTTAGCTAAATCTGGAAACAAATCCGGGAACGTTGGTGTCGGCCCAATTTCCTTCAGCATTTGCCCATCAGTCAGCTGGAAATCCCTTGGCAGTGGTGTCGTAGTGAATCTAACATCTGTTCCAAGGTTGGCTTGTATGCTAATATGCTTTATTAATCTTTGTAATTTATATGCCGATTCTAAAGCATGGACGGGGTGGGTTTCTTTTAACCAATCATCGTTGTACGAAGGTGAATCTAAGAAGTATTGTACTAGTGAATATTTCTCTCCTTCATTTTTTATTTCCTTCATGTTAATGCCTGTTAATTCTGACATCTTGTCGAAATTTCTGACTAGGTCCCTGTAATCTATAAATCGGTAGTGTTATTTATATTATCTACTACTAAATAATAAGATAAACTATTGTAAATTGTACAAGTCTTACCAAATTCATCAAAATGTTTCATTGTCCTTAAGAAAGCAGCCTGTGATTTAAGCCAGTGTGCCTCTCTGTCGGTGTATTGTGTCAGTTCATCACGGAGTCTGCTTATAGTGCTGCAATATTTAAATATAAAGGTTAGATATAGAAACTAGTGTGGGACAGTTCAATTAGAGCCAAACCAAACTAGACAGACCAACAACTGAAAAAAAAACAACGGGTTGCACTCCGGGAGAGCCGGCAGAAGTGAAAACTTGAAACAACGTCATCTAGCGTAAATATGAGAAATTTCTATAGCTTTCTGCAAGAACGAAAGACGTCGCTGCTGTGAAACAACGCCATCTAGCTTAAACTACACGCACACTCGCGAAAGCGCCCTGCGCCGCCGATTCAATCTGACGATCTGACGCGAGTTTAACAGTTTTTCCCATCCCAAAAAGTCCACAACGCCGCTAAAAACTTTTCACTTCAAAAAAATGGAACAGTAAGGAACCAGGTGTTGCAGTGCAACTAAGGAGAGGCCCATCCCTAACAGTGCAATACATTGAGCCGATCCATAAAATTAAACCTAAAAGCTTACGAAATTAACTCATATACACAATGCACACACACACACTCAAAAACTCACTCGCATACATCACACAAGTGGGCTCCTTTTTGTAATTTCTTTTCTTTTTATTTTGTTTTGGATGTTGTTTTGAGACTCATAGATTCATGAATACCTCAACATGAAGACTGTTATGGAAGAATCCAAACAGTACAAAGATAAATATACAGATCGACTGAAACATCACCCTAACCCACTGACAAGTATGCTTCTAATGTGCAATCCAATTAACCACCTGAAAAGAGCAAATGTGCTATTCTACTAAGGAGAGTTAGGGCGATGGCGCTAACTCCCCAAAACCTCTACATACTTCATCCCATCTGATTATAGTCTACGGACTGATCGCAGATTGACCTATATAAAAAAAAAAAACTAAATTAACGCGAGTGAAGCCGCGGGCAAACCCTAGTAGCTTCATAAATCTTACTCACTCTTTAACAACTTGCTTCTTTTCCAAAATATACTTATGACACAACATGCCGTATCTATGTTTCTCTGCCAGCTCAAATGAAGGGTTCAACTTCAGGCATGTATCAAAGTGTTTTAACGAGCTGTTGAAGTCACCAAGAATTGCAAATGCGTTAGCTAGTATGAAATGATTGATGGGGCAATGGTGATCATGGTCTACCGCTGCTCCAAGTACTATTACCGCATCTTCTGTGATCCTACTGCGGTGGAGTATCAGTCCCAGGCTTAAAAGAGCTATGTCTTTATATTCCCTGAAATAGGAACAAAAGGAAGGTAAAGACTACTGCCTATATATGTATACAATTTATAATTATTTTCAACAAAAAAAATCTTATCTCATTACATTATTACCAACTACAGGAGAATTATAAATTACTTAAGGTCACAGCCAAATTTGTTATAGTTTTCCAGTGAAGCAATTATGCCAGAGCACATTAATTTATCAATCAATAAATTGTTATTGATTGATAAATTACCATTTTTTTTTTTTAATTAAATTACCATTAGGTAAGCTTCTATCAGACTCTTAAATTATGTTTGGTTTCACCTTGGTGCATAATGCACAGCCCTGCGACTGCACTCAATTGCTTTAGGTGCATTTCCTCTGACCCTCCAGTATAGAGAAGCCATATTGTAATGCAGCCAGGAAGAACTGTTCTTCCTAAGAACTCCAGCCAACCAATGACCAAATTGATCAACACTCATTTCAGTAATATCAGAGTATCTTGGTGACATATGCTCAGGAAGAGATGTTTCTGGATCTGCGTCCAAGTTGTCTCTCTGCTTCATACTCTGGAATTTACATAATTTATATTCTTTATTATATGGCTTGGAACAATACATTATCATGTAGCAATTTTAATAGCTAGTAATCTCATTGTGGAAATATAGTATTTCCTTGTTTTGTTTTTTTTAGTAATTTTAGAACTTTTCCTCAATGAACTTAAAATAAAAAGAAACATAAACATACCTCTAAATGTTCAAACACACACATACTAAATGTCAAGGAAGAAATCTTTTTACAATCAGGAACATCTCCATCTCCATAATTTAAATGTCGGAGTGTGAACTCTTCAGTGCCAATCTTTGTTTTCCCTTCTTCCAAAGAGGAGGTATACCAGTCTATGGTGTTCATTTGGCCTGCTCTCACACAATAGTCATATTCATTCAGTAACATGTGAATGTTTGTGTCTCGTTCCAACTCTGCCCAAAGGCCTCTTATTATCTGTTGTCTAAGATACAAGTTATGGTTTAAATTGAGAATGTTCTCCCAACGTGTATCTTGATTTAGGAATGCCAGTAAGTCGTAAGGTTGTGCCATTTCAAAAGGTGATTCCAGCTGAAATAAGGCATTGAACAGTTGTTTTAGATTATTTTAGTTGTTTAAAAGAAACATAGGGAAACCTGACATCAACAAACAATAGAGTAATATAATTTTACATTGTGCATACAATTCATTTTTAATATAGCAGTTTCACACTGTTATGTTCTTTTTCTATAAATAAATGGGTGCAGGCTACCTAGACCTAGACCTCACTACTGTTGGTGAGCCAGATTGACATAAAGGTATAGTTTGGACCCTGATCCCGAATCCAGTGGGCTACTATTTTTTTTATTTTTCAATGTTTTTTGATGCAAATTTTGTTACTAAAAATATTTTAAAATGTTAATTTTATAAGTAAAAAAATTGAACAAAGGAAATAATTGCCTCCTCATGAACGGTAATTTAACATTTAATAACTTTGATAATATTAAATTCTAATAAACTAGTAATTCAAGGAAATCGACTTCCATTCAAGGCAAAGTTAGCCAGACATTTGGTGCTAATAACTGAATAAACATATACTTTTTAAAGGTAAGGACATGATGGCCAAATGATGCTCAGCTTATCATTAATATTTACATAGGTTAATAAGATGGGGACACTAGCTAGGGTTCATTAATACAAGAAATAGTTTTATACCCGCGGCTGTATGAGACCACCTTCAGTGACCATCCAATGCGTCGAACCTTGTGTCTGAATAGTACAAAAACTGAACAACCACCAAAGTCTCATGAACTCCATTTTTATTCTTTTCAAAACAATCCTATCACTAAAAACACATATTTTTAATAATAAAACTGTAACTTTTCATTGATTAAAACGATAAACACTGGGTACAGGAAATATTATCATTGTAAAACAGCGAACGATTGATTCCTCGAGCGGCGAGAAATGACATTTGACAAATTGATTGCAATGACGTAATGTCATTTTTGAGATTGACATTTTATCCATATTGTTGCTAGCAAGTAGTGTCACGCATTAAAAACTTGTGGAGAACACTGTTAGTGTTTTTTAAGTAAATACTCTTTGTAGTTCATTGCACTAATGCCACTGATTAAAAATAAGATGTAATGACTTCTGTCAGTAATCAAAATTTGCTGTGTCTACCGTCGAAATTTTTTGTCCTAATTATCATAAATATTTATTTACAATCATTTCATACAAACGCCAAAAACTTACTAATGAAACTAGTCGAATAGAACTTTGTAATCATCTTCGAAAAAATTAAAAAAGGTATAATCAGACTGAATTAAAAGCTTTTAAAACAAATGTGTGCATTCAAGGAACCATCTCTCGTAAGTACTTTCCAATTCAAAGGTACTCCGTGCCGCGACATTAGTGTAGTAGTCCATGATCACAGTGCCATGTAAGTTATTGGGCTTGCTTAATCGATTGTGTTAGGCAAAAGTGCCAGGGTAGCCCGCGAAATTCAAAATGAACTTCGCAGGTCAGTTTCAAGTTGCATGTTGATCTAAATAACATTCACTACTGTAACTAACATTTATTTACAGAATTGTAGTCATAAAAACCGTAAAAACAACCACAAATAAACTGAATTACTATTTCGTGAAATCAAACAATTCTGTAAATACTTATTTATTACGTTCACAAATTCTATTTTGATTAATTTAAATTCAATACTGTGGATTCCGGCTGCCTTAGCTCGCCTTCCGTAACTTAGTTTCAAATACCCAAACCCACACTACTTTTACTATTCATTGATAAAGACGGTGACAAGTTACACTACGTTTCTTCATCAGCATACTGTCTGATGCCATTGCCGCCGTTGCTGGGTCCTGATTGGTGAAACGTAACGTAAAATGTAACACAAATGAGCTGCCCAGACTTAAACAATGCAACATGATAAATGTAACACAATAATTGTTCGAATTTGTTTCAACGAGTTTCATTCAATGTTGCGTTTTAAACTCCAATCTATACCCAGCATGACATTTCTTCTTCTTCAACCCGTGTCCACCCAATGCTGAGTGTAGGTCTCTTCCAAATCTCTCCACTTTTGGCGGTTTTGTGACATGGCTATCCAGTTTCTTCATGTCAATTCATTTCCTTTCAAATAAAGGGTGGTTCATATGTCATGAAAAGGTTGTAATACTAGTTAAAATATTGTCCATTTTCATTTATATTTAATAGTCCATCGGGACATTTAAGTAGACCAAAGTTGTCACGCAGTGGATGCCAGAAGACAGAAGACGTCTCGTCACCGACGGAGGCCTGCAAAACGCTATGTGATACTAGACTAGAGGGTGTACACATGGAGCTTATGGCCTTTGCCCAGTAGTGGTACATACACTACCGGTTGAAAGCCAAGAAAGATGAATAGTTTTTATAAAAATAAAACCACTAAAAGTTATTTTTTAAATAATCAACATCGTCAGGCTTTTTTGAAAGCATTTCACAATATAAAGAGTTAAAATTAGCAACTTTATCTTAGCTTAGATGTTTGCCTTCAGCTTCTCATCTCCTGGGCTTAAAAAAAATAAACTTTGTCTTGAAAAACAATCGATAAAAATTCAAAACGTACTTATGAATTTTTTGATGACTAAAGAATAGTAGCAGTAGTTTTTAAATACCGGATTTTGCGCCCTTTTCTATGCTAAATGCAGTCATTAAGAGCTCTCGTGGCTAAATAATAACAGCCGCTTGGGTCAATCTTTAGGTTAAGCCGTGCTTGTCTAGGTTGGTCTGTGGAAGGGTGACCACCCTTACATACCGAGTTTCTCCGTGCCTCGGAAAGCACGTTAAGCCCCAACGGCTTGCCGGCTGTCATTTGTAGAGCGTTGGCAGGTCGTTACAAGTAGTCAGTGGCCCAAAAAGTCTGACAAGCAGTCTTACCAAAGGGTATCGTATTACCCAGTACCAACTGGGTTGGCGAGGTCAGATAGGCAGTCACTCCATTTAAAATAATGGTATTCAGCTGCATCCGGTTAGACTGGAAGCCCACCCTAACATTGTTGGGAAAATAATTATGAACAACCTCAGGTAGTTCATTTTATTATTCAGTTTATTAATACATCGATCTTTCCAAAATATACTTTGGTATATTTTGGAAAGATCGATGTATTAATAAACTAATAACACGCATATAGTTTTCGTTCACAGCACTAAACTTGAAGTAAACTGTTACGTCCAAAAACCAATTCCATTTCATTGTTTCATTTTATTGATTAATTTTATTTTAGCGAAATAAGAATAGAAATCCCTTCTAAAAACCTGAATGCATTGAGAAAATTATTACATTGATCTGAATATCAATTGTAATGTATGTACAGGAAGTGCTGTATAAAATATTCATAAAATTAACCGTTTCATACTTAATTGTTTGATCTTTGCAGTTTAAAAATATTCCCTTTTTACAGCTTGTTACAGCTAATTTTTGTTTTTCTTGGGTTTTCAAAACCAAAGCAAACATTCTTCATCTTTAGATGGTTGGCAAAGCTTGATCAAAAATTCAATAGGTCCAAGTCCAATGTCTAGAAATAGATAGTCAGTAGACACTTATTCATTTAATCGAAATATTTAATTCCAAGGACTGTTTAACAAAACAACTACAAAAGTATACCTATCGGAAGTTATTTAACATTAAACACAAAAGGCATTATGAAAGGGTGTACGTCTACCTATTGTACAAACCCTCGCTGCGCTCCTCGGGTCCTAATGCGCATGTCCAAATAACCTCATATAATCCACGCCTTTAATTCATCCACATAAATTGTAATATCGTGCTTTTTACAGTTACAATTGCATTTGTGAATAAACACAAGAAAGCTTTACATCGCTAAAATTTTCAATAACGACTCTCAGAAATCGATCTGACTGAAGTGATTTTTAATTCATGAAACGTCGATGTTTCACGAATGTGTCAGAATGGGGGGTTGTTACAGCGCTGCTTGAGGTGCACAGCTCGGCTCATGGGAATTATTAAAAACTATGTGATCACAGTGTGTTAAAATATTGAGTGAGTGAAAGATAAAATGGTAAATGACGCACAAGTAGAGTCGCCGCCAAATTTGGATGTGCGTGGCGACGAACGCACAAACGAAAAGTGTGATTTAAGTAGGAGTGTTAAAAAATTGGAATATAAGGTCTTTATCCCTGATATAATTACAATGTTATTTGTTCTAACGGTGAATTAATTTTGAATTTCCTTTTTGAAGGGACTGCTCTGGACATGTGCTTTGAGGGAAATATGTTTAGCTGCACTCTGGCTTCCGATAGGTGCTTTAATATTTTGTTATGTGACAGCGTCTATGTTTCAAGCAGATGACATACATGAAACACATTGTAGGGTAAGTATTTAACTCTACTCCTCGTTGGCTTACCTTCCTCCGTAATGCTGTGTTTATAAGTAAATCCAATAATTTAACTAAGCTTGATAATTTACGATTTGATTACTTAGTTAGAAAACACGTGTAGCCCGCTTATTACCTAGTTATTTATAACTGTTTACATTAATCAATTAAATTACGTAAACAAATAAAGTAGTTACATAACAGTAGCAATAATTAAATGAGAGCAGAAAATGGAGGCAAATGTGGAAAATACTCTCGGTAAAGTTTTAAGTATGAATGTGGATAAATATAAGTATGAGATGGATAAGAGTAGCAGCAGAACAAAGATGGATGGACTATTTGGAAGATGATATGGGTAGAAAGGGGATGACTAATAGAGGATCACGGAAGAGGAAGACATGCGTGCTGCGCTGACTCCAAATAAATTGGGTCAAGGGGAGGACCATGATGATGGACAGTAGCAATCAACGCTCCGCTGTAATAACAACATTCATTTAGGTACCAACATGGGTATTACGCAAGGCTCCGCAACATTACCTGGGTATACCTAGGACTTATATTTACTAAGGTACCTTTAAGCAAAGGCAAACTTTAAAAAAAAATCGCTTGTATCATGCGGAGGCACCCCGCCCGGCTAAAGAGCGCTTCATGTTGTGAGTGCTAGCAAAAATGAGCTTAGTGGTGATCAGGCGGGAGTGTCCTCGATTGTACATGCCTATAGGTAGCTACCTGCTTCATTCTCTTGCACTTTAGTGCATGAATTCAGCCGTGCCTCTCAGTACCTAGTACAAGCAGGAACTTCCCCTACTATGTGAGTAGTCTGCGTCTGATATATGTCATAGGTCGCATCACAAATGGTCGTAATATGGAAACGTAAAACGTTACGTAGCCGTCGATCGATTCATTTTGATTGCAGTGGAAGGATTGTCTTATTGACGGTACTTCCTTAGCCAACACAGACAGTACGTTATCGAAAATTACCTATGTACTGAATACTAATACACATCGACGTTTGATTTGTAAGATAACGTTGAAGAATCGACTAAGCAAAAAATTACACAGAAATCAAAGTTAAAACTTCAATTAAAATTAGAACAGATACAGAGTGAGCATATTCTATTGAACTTCTGGGAAACAGCTTCCCTCTATTTCGCAGTATCAGCCCAGAGTTTTAAAGTTAACGGTATGACACCGCCGTACCTCTAAAACCACGTTAAGCCATTGGGCCTGCTGGCCTGCGTCTGATCTCTCTCTGTTCATGTTGGATTACCGAACCATTGGGCTATCAGAGTGAGGGATGAGAGAGTGAACCTGTGCCTGCGCACAGACTTGTGCAATGTGCCATCTCCCGCACTGATGACTAATCTCCGCTGAGCTTGGCCACCGTGACCGGAAACAATCAGGAGGTCTATTATAATTATGCATCAGTGCATATATGTAGCGCCGGTAGCGCGTCGTTGGTTTATCTCTACAAAATTGTGTCCTTTCGGTTTGATAAAGGCAATGCCGTATAAGCACAGTTTTCCGTAACGAAAAACCATTGATGTTGCGACTTCCGGTGTAAAAAATTAGTTTACCTACCCACAATACAGGGAAGGACGCATTGACCTGAGTGGGTATTTCCTTAGCCCCAGATTTGCTTAAGTGATAGAAACCGGGTTAAACTTGTTAGGAGTCTGTATAGCCTTCCGTCCTCATCCCAGATAACCCTGGTGAGAACGGAGTGCAATGGGGGCTACGACTATCACTGTATCTGGGTACCTGCGGGTACCATGAGGGTTTCCCCGATGTAAAAAAAGAAACTGCCTAAAAACATTACGCCCCAGCAGTAATTACACAATAGTAGCGTTATGCTTTCTGACTACCATATCAGCCTGTTTGAAATTATCAGCTATGGAACATTAATAGTCTTATTTACTCCGATATGTCAGTCGCATGGATAATGTCATAATAATCCCTTGCTTGATGAACTGACTGGTGACTTTAGCATGTTGTGGTTAGGTAGTCTATTTATTTATTCTATTAGCGGAAAACCCAGGGTACAATCAAGGACACTCTCGCCTGATCACTGCAAAGCTCATTTTTGCTTGCACTCACAACATGAAGCGGTTTCGGGCGCCGCATAATTCAAGCGAATTTTTTTTTAAATGATTAGGCGGAAAAGGCCGCGACTGTACATCGAAAATACAAACGAAGCAATAGCCAGTTTCTCTCATTTGGTCAGCCAGTACATTTTACTACCAATAACCTTACTGGATCCGTCATAAGGGATCCGGTATGTCTCTTGACAGACGTAAATTAAAAATATTTCGACTCCCTAGAATACATAGTCAGCCAAACCTATTCTCTTAGCAAAAATTCATGCCGCGGTGCGATAATATCCCAATTCCATTTCCAGGTCTACAATGTAGTGCCATCAATAAGTGCGATTACCGGGGTAAGCCCACAGAGGTACATTTGGAGGATATGTATCGCTTTCCACTTAGGACCAAGGCTGTTGATAGGTTGTTTATACTATCGCTATCATCAAGAGCGCACTTCGCATATTACAGAGGAAAAGGTAAATTGATTTGAAATTGTATATTTTTAAACCTGTCTGCCAATTAGCCTATGTGAAACCCTGAAGAAGCCGGAAGGTGTCGCTGTAGACCTCGCAGAAAATGACGGTGAAAACCAACGGCCAATGGTCCACATTAACCCTGGATCCAAAGCAATGGAAATCACGAATGCACTCGAACAACGCCAGTTTACAAAAATGAATGAAGATTTCGATGATGTGTCCTTTTTGATATTTCACACTTCACAGCAACATACAGTAGTAACACTAACGAATAGAGGCAAATACTCGTAGAACTAGCTTATGTAATATGGAGCGAACTTTTACTAATTATCTGGATTGACTTAAACAGTGTAGAAGAAGTAGAAACGTAGGAAAGGAAGCTCCGAACTTTTTCTAGTTAAAGCGATTTACGTTTTCACCTTTGAACTTCAAAGGTTACAACGTAAATAAGTTATCTAGGTCGAATGTAAGTTTAAAAATATCCGGTCTTCCTACGATGCACTTATAATGTTTCGGCCTGAATAATCAAATCTGAATACTAACAAGTTTATGATGTTTTTTTCAGGCTCGGACTGCAGCGACCAAATTAGGGAAAGCATGCTATTGGCTTAATTACGTTGAGCTGTTTGCGCTAACAGGCGTAACTTATATCTCCAATAGGGAAAACTATTGTAAGTGCCAAGTTTTTTCGTAACTTTTCACAACTAATCACTTATGAATTCTATTTTATTAAAAGTGTTTTCTTACATTTCTTTTGGAGATTTATATTGCTGCTTCTTTAATGGTAAGACCTTAGCGATATCTACACATTAAGCCATGTTTCTAGATCAATCGTTGAAGATATTTAACCTTTACTTCTTCACTTATTGGTGCACAACAGTACGGAACTGGGCCTTTCCGCCGACGTCATCTCCTGGCCACATCACTGCCACATTCTTCCATACTAAACGCACGACTTTAATACCCAATTCTACATGTTCCAGTCGTTCACGAGAAGATATTCATAGTGTTCATGGTAGCGGCCTTGCTGCACATGCTGTGTCGCGCACGCGTCGGCTGCATCGCAAGTCATATCGTGGAACCAGTGAGGACCAACAAACTAGTGTGGACGCTGTTCTATATCGCCATCGCTGCTACCGTGGGACTGATTATATTCTTCTTGCGACATCGACTACTATGCCGACCCTTAGGTAATTGTTTACATTTGTAATTTGTTAGATAGGTGTTACTGTCGACGAGACTAGTTCTTGCTCCCTGAAAGCAATAAACTCGAGATAACTTAAAATCTAAGTGGTAATAATGTTGTGACCTTTTATTGCTTATTTCTCTTTTATTTGGGCTGTGACCTTTCCATGAACCAAAATAAATGTCATACGCATACCGTTCAACTTTTCAGAATATTATTAAGTAGTTCGGGATGTTGATGAAGTAGTATTTTCCAATTTCCCAGTTTGTGGGAAGAACAGATTTTGGTTGATTCTTTGTAAATTGTGTAATTTATTCTCTATATTGTAGGGAGCTAGCCCAGTTTTGCATGATTGACGGATAGGTAACAGATTTTTCGCGATAATGTGTTGCTCTACCATAACTCCCACATTTTTTTTAACTCGCAAGCGCGGTTATATTGGGGTCCTGAGTTTGAACCGTTAAACCCAAGTCGGGCAAAATGCTATTGGGTATCAGAAATTCCTTTATAGCACCCCGGTTCTGAATTTGTACCCGGGGCATTGCGCTTTCCCTTTACTTTCGGGGCGCGAGGACGGACTCCAGACCCGCGTTCCGGCCTTCTGCGGATCTTCCTTCCGTAAGGCCGTGTCGGTTTCGTCTCATGCGCGATCGGCGCGGTTCTGTACGACCGCCGTTCAACGGAGAGCTCAGAACTGGCACGGACAAGGGAAACATATTACAATATCCTCTGCCAACCCCTTCATGTTTTACAAGCATTATTATCGCATTCTGAAAACGTCGACAAGCTACGATATAAAACTAATTCATGTTGACACTTTTTGTTCTTGAAAAGTTTGTTTACAGCTTATCTTTTTAATAAACTTCTAAAACAGAAGGAGGCTCCAACAGCAACTTTTATAGAACCTTTTTAATGTAGGTACTAAGATCTGAGAAAATATAGATATTTTGCATTCCGTAAACTAGAAGAACACCGCTACATAATGGAAAACAATATACCTTTTCTTAAAATAAAATTTTTGCATTTTCAGCATTCACATGGTTCTCAGTGTGCGAATACATCTTGGCGATGGCGAACATGGCATTCCACGCCATTGTGATCCGCGACCTCCCTCTACACGAAGTCCAAGTGGTGTGTCCTACTCACAGTAAGGCGAACTGAACGTGTACATACATAATTTGATTGTGAATGGATTCGGTCAGCGACATGTAACGGAATATGGATATTTGAATAGAAGACTATGGAAGTTGTACTTGAAAAAGGGCGGGATTACCGTGTTGACAGGCATACCTACTGGAAATCCCTTGGTAAAACCATCCAACCAGCTTGTTTCAAGAAAAATATCGTTTATTTGCTCACAAATTCAAGTTCATGTTCATGAAAGTCGAAGTGAGACCAGCGCGTGATGCATCTCGCGTGAGGCTTCACGAGTTTTTATGAATTTCGCGTGTTTCTATACAAATGATAAAGTACTGTTACTGTCTTCGTCAAAAGTTTTTGTGAGCAAATAAAGCATTTTTTTTCTTAGGTATCGGATTATGATTGTTTAATGAACGAATCCCGGTGTAGGTCTCATAAGTAGCCTTACACTTTAGCACACCAAAAAACGGATTGGTAAGAAGACATTGATTACTGTTTGTAAAATATGTACTTATGTATAGTTGTTTTGACATGTCTTTCCAATGATATACATATATGTATGTACAGTGTTATACATCATGTATAATATAGGTACGGTATACATTAAGCAAAAAAATAAAGATTGTCAGAATTCTAAATTTTATATTGGCAATTCCGTTAATTTTATCCAGTTTAGGAACGCGTTTCCATTGAGTTTTAAAAGCAATTTCTATTTGCCATTTTAATTACTACCGGCATATGCATAACCAACACGTTTTACGGTATTTTATTCGTTAATCATTTCTTATCTTGAAAGGTAAGAAATTAAGCTTGTTTAGTGAATCCAAACAAAAAAGTGTATAATTAGAAAACTACTTTATGACCAAAATAGTGGTCGTTCTTCCTCGTCAATTTTTGGGTCAAGTTTGATCAAGCTTTACCATGTAGATATAGATTGCTAGTTCATTTTGGGATTTTACCTATTAATTCAGAAAGATAATAAAACTGTATTTAGATGATTCATAATAGAGACATAAAATTAATATAGATAATAATTGCCTTATGTATTATATAATAAGTAGGTACTTTGTGTATCTGCGGACGAAATTACTGAAAGTTTTTTGAAACTATTGATCAGCATGAAAACTGTACCTACTGAATGTTTAGTAGTATGCTCGCACTACCCTTTTGGCAAACACAATTTCAAAACGTGTTCTAAAGACAACTTCACTCAAGCTTCAAACAAAATTGAAGATGGTAACGCAGTAGCAAGTGATTGAATCAGTTCAATTTAGTTTACTTTTTTTGCTCCATAATGTGTATTATAATGTTATTTCTCGTATAGAAATTGTACCAGTTAATTCATTACATTGTACGTCCAAAACAAAAAGATGGTCCTGCTTCACGAAATCGATATACACAACCTTGTAAAAAAGCTGCAATAGAAATCTACCAACAGTAATCAGGTTTAAAACACCAGTCTTCTGAAGTTTCACTCTTTGCAAACATTACAATAGATACTCACAGTAATTATTGGCGCTTACAAAATGTACCACATATTGCATAATGGTTGTTTTACTAGGAGCAAGGCCGTAGCCAATTAAAGAGTCATTAAACTCTCCACTAAAATGACTGTGTAGTATTTTAAGTTTTGTAGTCTTCCAAATATCTGTCCTTCCTGGCTACGCGCCTTTAGTCTTAAGTTTGGTGTTGTCCAATATTGTTATTTTTTTTTTATCCTGAACCCTCTAACTAACGCTAAAAGTGGTGTAAATTAGTGGTGCCTTGTAAATCCAAAATCAGAAACTGTCAGAATGAGGCTAAAGCTAGTCTTTTACAGAACCAAAGTTGGATAAGATAATTCAACGGATTATTCAAAAATACATATGTAGTTGTGAAATGAAATCATGGGCGACAGCATGAATCGAAATACGTATTGATTCTAGCGTTGGACCCTAATTTTAGAGTGTAAACAATTAACAATTTAGTTAATTGACAGGTTGTAGAATGTTACAATGTGTAATAAAATCATAGATAAAGCACAGTATGAGCTAAGACAATTTATTTAGTCCGGCTTTTCCGTAAACGCACCTACTAATTGGGTACCTACCTACTTAAAAATATTGCCTTGTTCAATATTATTTTGAAAACTGAAAAGGACCAAAATTATTATGATTATATTAAATGTATGCAAATCAAACATATCTTAACTAAAAATAATGAACTACTTACTCGAGTAATTATTTTTACTTAAGAGTTATTCCCATAATAGCTATTTAATATCTGAAACCCGTCATTCATAATTATGTACCTACCCCAATGTTTAAAAATAAAATATGAGAAGAATTGAAGAATTGAATGCAGTGAATTTTCTTTTTATGTGCGCAAGAACAGGTGTTGCAATTTTGAATTCTGAGTGATCAAGACCAGGTTCCTCCAATATAGTAATGCACCTTAAAAAACTGAATAATTAATAAAACCGTAGTTTTAGTTGTAAAAATAGATCTGTTTGGCGTTTATCCACTTGCAAGTATAGGCATTGTAAACTTAAGGGTTGTATTAATTGGTTATTCCTTTTGAATGCGTGGGGGTGCCCAATTAATGCATCTATGTGAACCTAGTAGAAAACTAATTCCTAGATTTTTTTAAACACCGTTGTTACCTAGTTTAGCCTTTAATCCGCTGCAAGCAATACTGGTAACACAATATTAGGTGCCTAGTGCCTGCCCCAATTAAGTTAGTGCTAATCTTAAATTATTTGTATAATACCAATTAATTTAAGTTAAAATTTTAGGTACCTACTTTTGCAATAATAGTATCTATTTTTAAATTCCAAAAATAAACTAATTTAAAATGATTAAATTCAAGCAAAATAAAAGCCTTGACAATTTGGTTTACCAAAGTATAAAAAATAATTGTTAAACATAAGGAACTACTCAAGTAAATTAAAGAGTGAATTATGTATTTAATGACGAACAATGAATTGAATATTGAGATATAATTACCAATAATTATTATATCGTTGTTAAATTTTTTACTTTTTGTTGGTAGTAGAAGTTGATGACCTACGTTTTATATTTAATTGAAATTTATTATACATTTTAAATGCTTTAATATTATATTTAGGACTGTGTATTATTCTAGTGTTAATCCTAGTTGACAACGTATATAAAAATTATGTCTAAGAATATAAAGCACATAAATCAATTACTTAGTTACATAGATGGAGAAAATATTGACTTTCGCTAAAATTTGATACGTTTACATTGTGTTATCCAGTAATTTTTATTTGTTTAGAAATTAAGGTAATTAAGAATTGAATAGGAAGGTATTATTAAGTTAAAAGTATCATGACTGAGTATGTTTTTGCTGTTATTCAATGAATGTTAACATTACTTACATTTATAATAGTTACCGTATCTACTTTTAAATTAAAATCCGCTAAACGAATAATACATTTGTCAGATTCGGTGAGGAGACATTTGTTTTAAACAATAAAATATCTCATAATAAATTGTAGTTTTGTTGCACGGGCTTATACCTATCCTATCCCTAGATAAGAAAAGACAACAATTAATTAACTACAGACACAGCAGTTATAACAACAACTACAATACTTGTACTAGGTAGAAAATTGCTGTAATAACGCTATCAGTTAGATCAAGACAACGTACCTGAAGGATAAGAATAATCTCATCAACCATTACTACGAGGCATACGAGTAAATGTCAACTAAAAAAGTAAAAAGTGCAACAGTCTATTAGTATTAGTAATTTCTAGAAAGAAAACAGAAACACTGCTACCATACAACAACACAACTTCTAAAACATCAACATTGAAGTTATGGTACTGATATAAATTAAGGAGACAGTTTCCATAAAAATCTTTGACAACTATTTTAATATTTCATATCACAGATAACATTTGTCAAGTTCCACTTATTATAAACAACCAAAAAACTATTAAAAAGTAAACGAGATGACTATTATTCTATACTGCTAACAGAGCCATCTATTAACATTTTTGGTTACAAAAGGTTCCCCGCTAGGTGGTGCTACGAGCCATGAAAACAAGAGATAGAAACAAGCGACATCTCTTTCATATCTAAGATGGCGGCATTCGGGAGCTAGGGCAGGTACTAAATTTATATGTGTTGGTGTATACGTGTATAAAATTTCACGTTTGACCACTCTGGACACGCACACATGCAAAGAAAACCGGGTGAACGCGGGGCAAGGGGAGTAACGTCCGTGAAGTTGTGTCAGCATATGCGCAAACGAGGTGCGCATTCGTCGCGTGCGTTGTCGGGATTCTTTGTGCCATTCTTCGCATACCAATAAGAGTATATTCTTTAAATTTACTCCTAAATTGACATTTAATCAAAATTCGTCCGTTCACCTCATCTTCGGCCTCCATAATAGGTGAGTAAAAATTATTTTTGATACAATTTTCATACAATCAAGTCAAGATATATGTGATTTTTATTAGGGAATGTCAACAATGCGATCGCGATCCTGCAATATTTTACATAGTTGTCGTGTTTGCTTCGCTGCGACTTCCGGTCGTTCGGGTGTCGGCATTTCGCGATGTAAACATTATCTAGTTTTAGGATTCAGCTGCATTTAGGCAAGCTGTCGGAATGAAGTGTGCTCAAGGTGCTTTTGTGTTGATAAATTCGTTTGAGTGTGCTTACTGGGATGGCGCAATTTTCGAAAGACGCGGTATGGTATCGTTCGCCTGCGATACACTTCAGTCGCGTTGGTGGCTGCATGCGATTTGACGTATTCTGCGCGCAGTGATGTCACTTGTCAGCTTATTTTATGAAATGTCAAACGTTTTACATGTAACGCGCGAGTGAATAGTAAACAAATTGACAGTGAAATTGATATCGATGCTGTGAAATTAAATTCGAGTGACATGGACTGTTATTATTCGAAATTTTACCCAAGGCGTGAGTATTTATTGGAAATAAATAGTAAATAAACAAATTCCTTACATACTTTCGACCATACTTCACATAGTTGAGTAAAGTTCTTGCATAAATTAAATTTTTTAGGGTTAATTAAACAAAAGAAATTACTCGGGACGCTTGATTAAGGTTTTTTTTTTTTTCTTACCCTTAAATGTCCATTTGAAAGGATTCTAAATTTCTAACATTGGCGTTAACCGATTATTACTTTTGTTTGGGCGTATGGGAGATTTGAATTTAATTATTTTTTACTAACCTATGCGGTTACAAAATAATTACCACCTTAATTAGTTTTTATGAATAACATTTTTGTTTTAGATAAAGTAGTTTTCCGCGGTAAATTAAAAATATTCCAATTAATTTTGTTATTAAACATGAATATTAACTTTGTTAGTTATCTTAAATTATTTGATACTCGAATAAACCTAATTACATCATTAAACATTTTTTTTTTAGTATTTTCTTATAATAAATTATTTTAATAGTTTTTACCTTTCTAACAAAAAAAAAATAGCGCCACCGGAAATAACTACGTACATAATATTTTATTTTCTAAAAATAACGTGCCGCCGGCTATTTAAAATGTTATAAGTATACAGCCACAATATGTCCCACAGTTGCATTCAAGAAGCTTAATTATACTATTCAGCTTAAGGTACTGTATCTAAGAAGCTTTTATTGTTAAAAAAAAAACTTTTTATTTTCTTTGATGAACAAAATTACACCCGCGAAATCTTTTTTTACGACTTTTAAAGTTTAAAATAATCTACATTTTACTATTACTATTTTACTGAAAAAAAAAAACTGACTACTATACATGGTGTAAACAGACTTCACGAAACCGTCAACCAAGCATTACTACTGCGTAACTTTACGCAAAAATGAGTGCTGGGAAATTACTTTTTTTTTGAGCTGAAAAATCAGTTTTACAGTAGGACTCAATGTAACGCACTCAAAACATTGTGCTGATGGATGTATTGAATAGTAAGGAGGTCCTAGAGGTGTTCAAAGTAAAAATCATAAAATAAAAACTTGTATTTAAACAAAAACTTGTGAAAAAATTGGAACTTTGACCCCCAATATCTCCGTAACTAGAAGATTCCCCAGGTATGGTCTAGAATAAAAAAAATGATCGCTATGACGGGGAGTACAAGTGCCTTTCGGTTTCGTTAAGAGTCTGTTTACACCCTTTATTTACTAATAAAAATAAATTCCTTTGTCCTCAAAATTTTTGAAAGGTAGTTAGTAAGTTAGTAGTTATTAGTGAATAAGCCAAGTAAATTAATATTAAATAACTCGTCGATATTTCCTCTTTTAGATTGTTTATTAGAATTTACCTGTAAAACCCACTTTCTGATTCTAATAAGTAGGTAATTAACATAAATCAATATCCTTATAATCTCTGCAATTAACAGCATAATAGGTTCCTCATTCAACAGAACTTATTCGGCAGAAATAAAACTTATTTCACAAAAAATAATTATGTACTTAGATATACATACTGGGTGTAAACAGACTCTTCACGAAGCCGTCAACCAAGCACTAAGTACATAAAACTAAGTAATTTTACGCAAAAATTAGTGCTGGGAAACGACTTTTTTTTTGGGCTGAAATATTACGTTTAACAGTAGGACTCAATTTAACGCACTCAAAACATTGTGCTGATGGATTGAATAGTAAGAGGGTTCTGGAGGTGTTTAAAGTAAAAATCTTACATTAAAAACATGTATTTAAAAAAAAACTTGTGAAAAAGTTGGAACTTTGACCCCCAATATCTCCGTAACTAGAAGGTTCCCAGGTATGGTCTAGAATAAAAAAAATTATCGCTATGACGGGGAGAACAAGTGCCTTTCGGTTTCGTTAAGAGTCTGTTTACACCCTTTATAACCTAAATATATATTAATAAATTCATTCTGACAGCCACCTACCTATAACTTTTCGCGGTAAAATCAAATAATGCACTTATTGCCAATGGCATCACGACAAATAGGTATCTACTAATACATAATATTAAGTTCACTTAATGGTTTGTCAATCAAATTACTAGGCTTCAAGGTTTCAACCGATCTGACGATATGCCTGAAAGCCGTCGCGTCGCAAACTTTTCTTTAATATAGAGTATTGCGGTGTGTAACTTAACTCTTCTAAAAATAACCATGTAATGATTAAATAAGTTTCAAAAGCTTTTCACCGATTTAATTACTGCATCTCTAAGTTTACTGATACTGCGAAGTACTGCGTAAGTATATAGTTTTCTAAAGATCGCTTCACTTACAGTATCTGTCGGACACTCGAATGGGTGCCAAGAGTTATTTTGGTCAATACAGTTGATGTTTTTATTGCGCGTCGCGACGCGGGCGAAGCCGACAACTTGCGAGCTGCACGACAACCAATAAGACGTGTAAACTGCTGACGCTCCAGGCCCTCACGCCGCGTCGCATCTAATGGCCGATTCAGAACGATTTATCACGTATTCCGTCTTAGGGAAATTGAATTTGGAATCGTTTGCCCCTTTCGCAGACGGTTATTATGTTCCTTGATTAAACTTTTTTCTTTTTAATACCGTCAACTCTTTTCACACATGGCCAGCAATAAAATAAAAC
This sequence comes from Lycophotia porphyrea, assembly GCA_950005105.1. Lineage (NCBI taxonomy): Eukaryota > Metazoa > Arthropoda > Insecta > Lepidoptera > Noctuidae > Lycophotia > Lycophotia porphyrea. The sequence goes on from OX465392.1 coordinate 5,399,523, forward strand.
ACGTTCAAATATAATGACACCTATTCAGAAGGGTTAGTACAATAAACTGTGGCATAGCGATGATGTTACATTACTTAATGCAAAGTTAATTGGTGTAGTGTCGATGCGCTCTCCGGATGCTGTAATCGTATAGCCCTGCCCATTCACTTACACAAACTCGTATCGTATAACAATGTTCAGAGAAGAAAGAACAAAATATTAATTAGGTATGATAATATGTAGGTGACTCCCATGCATTTTATGTCTAAATGTGATTCGTAAACGCAACAAAGTATTCCTAATATTTATTAGGAATACTTGATAAGTTTTACCTTTGTCATGCACGTTAAACCTCATCAGGGTTTGATGTACTGGGGAAATATAAAATTCATGACTTAAGTTCCGACGTCAATCAAACTTATATGTAACGTTTATTGCAACCGAGAGAATACGATTCAATCTTTCTATATTTTAAGTAATTGAACGTAACTTAATCTATAGCACGATATTTTATTTCAGAATGTTCGCAATAATAATATTGCGAACATTCTGAAATAAAATAATAATACTTAAATCATTGTTCCGGTAGTGAATTGGTCAAAAAATACCTAAGTTATTACAAGTCCAACTTATAACAAACACAATAAAAAAATCAATGGATGGAGCATTATAAAATTCTATTGTGCATACGATGCTTACTTAATTTTATTATATATTCTTTATTCATCTTTATACATATTTGTTACATTTTTTATTATCTAAATATAAAACGACATAAAAAAAAACATTTAAAAATCTAGAAAATAGTAGCCCACCGGTATCGGGAACAGGGTCCAAGCTACCGGTGGTCAGGGCTCCAGAGAGAGGAACCTCCTAACAATACGAGCCGTATCCAGGAGTACCGCTTTCTGAATCAAGCCCTTGATCCAGCTGCCTAACGAGAGCCTCCTCAGGTATTGGTCGAGGCTCTTGGCAATTAAGCGATGGGCTGATACGACTACCGGCACAATGATCGCTGAGTCCACATCCCACATGTCGACAACCTCGCGAGCCAAGTCAAGATACTTGATTTGTTTATCTTTTTCTTATTATATTACTATTATATATATGGAATTATTCAAGTAGATTACTAAACTAATAAAATTATGCACAAATAACCAACAATCAGATCAATTCTTAAATCAGATTATTCTTTGGCTACATCCTAACCATTCATACCAAGAAAATCTAGAAAACGACTTGGTTATTGACTTGAAAATTTTATTGCAAACGAACGATTCGAACACAAGAAATGAAGAGAAAAAAAACAGTAAGGTTATGTTAATTATAAATATACTAACTATTCATAACAAATAAAACAATCATTATAACTAACAGAACGTTTAAGAGTGCACCTAAAAATGTTATCCGAAAAAATTTAGGCGGGAGTCGTCAAGAACCTTTCTTTTCACAAAATGTAATATTTTTTTGAAATATATACAAGTGCTACAAATAAAATCAACTCCAAATTATGTAATAAGCTTTTTTTCTGTCATTTCCTAAATTCTTGTTTCCTAAAGCGAGTCGTGAAAATCCTCTGGTGCTACAAAATGTAACTTTGTATCAATTTTAACAAACAACGCAACTAAAATTAATCACAATTAAAGTCTTAATTTGTTTCTCTTTTTAGCGTAATGAATGATTTATATTTATAAATACGCTTTGTGCTCGGAGTTTTTCGGCAAGATTGGCTTGATTGGTTGGTTTTTTACTTAAAACTTTTCACTTAAGAGCACATGAAAGAGCAGCACAGCAAAGCTCGCAAAAATCACCCTAAAGCTAACGAATGCAGTCGCTGTGGCTGTAATCGGCTAGATGGCGTCATCATCATCATTTATAAATAAATACTACAATAATTTATCATCAAATTCGATCCTCTTGTTCGATCCCTACTGAATGGCGCGGTGCTCCCACGAGCGGTAACAGCTACCTGCCCATATTGACCTGCGGAAGGTTCACTCCTTAATCCCTTAACAATCTTGCCGACCACAAAACATTTCATTCAATATCGTGTGACACGCCAAGGGCGTACAGGTGCGTCTTTTTATTATAAATAAATTGATTCTTTATGTGAGGAAGTTGTAACTTTCGAACGTAGCGAAGTCAGCTTATTTAGCACTATATAACTTGTCTTAAGTTTCCGTCGGACACGTGAATAGAAATTATTTGATATCCTTACATTTTTATTTTTAGTCAAATCCCGTCGGCTTTGATGCTAAGATCAGACTTTTCGGCATCTCTCTAAAATTTGTATCAGCAGTAGTTAAGGACGTTTCCTGCAAAATTTAGCTACAAAATAATGATAATGAAATTTGCACACTATGCGTGCGAGTGTCACTTAGATTCTCCCAAGATTAAAGAGTTATATCAAGGTAAAGTTAAAAAGTACCTTAAAAACTGCAACACAATTCTGTGATCGTCACTCCGGATCTACGAACTTTTCATTGAAATAGATTACTTTTTTCCATCTTAACTTCTGTTTTTTAGACGACACATTAGATTGAGTCATGGGAGAGATGTAAACGTTAAAAATTTTCACAGCAACCGCCTGGAGATATGATTGCGACGAGTGTCCAGTAGCCTCGCTCTATTCTCGGACTCCTATTTGTGGATTACTCTCGCGTGAAACTACCAACTCAGTCCTGGCGGAACAAACTGTATCATCGAAGTAATAGAGTCCAAATTCAGTTTCATTGACACACTCCATCCGACCTTCTCAAACGGCAAGAGGATTGAAGCGAAAGGACCCACTCCTTGCCTCTTATTTATCTTAATTTCGCTCTCCAAAGAAGTGACAAATGAGGATTATGGCTGTGTGAAATCGGTGTCACTTGTACTTTTGTATAACACTTTCCAGAAATGTTTACGTGCGTAATTAATATAACAATATTAACGAGGTAGGACGCACATGTTGGTACGTTTCCCGCGTTGTCACGTTGTTAGAAAATGTAAGATGAAAACATAGGTTATTAATGTAATAAATGTCACGTTTAACGGAGGTGCCATAATAAAATATATTTTAGCGTGGTTGTTGATTTGCAAATGAGAAAGATTTTAGCATAAAACGGAATGATCACCTGTGGTACACATTTATTAGAGCCAACGAGACGGATCGATTGTTGTTAATGCGCAACCAGATAAACCAGTTTCAAATGGATTTAATTCCCTTGAGAAAGATCTCAAATTGTGTGTAGTGCGCTTTACGGCATAGCGAAATCAAAACAGAAAAAAAAATTAATAGTTAGATTCAGTTACAAAGTTTAGTATGATCATGCAATCGAAGTAGGACGGGACCTTTTGAAACAGTTTGATTTATTTCATGCCTATTTATAACCTCATCATTAAGGAGAATTTTATGTGTTTCTTTTACGCTTTTTATTTAAGCTGTAATTATTAACTCTATAAAGGCCGTGTGTCGAAATAACGAGTAAGTTTGGTGCGGAACCATAAAACACCCTTAACTACACTAGGGTTAGTGCGATCTTTGGTTTTAATAGGCTTATTTCTAAAATGTTGCAGAAATATATAACACCAGATCCAAAATTGCAGCCCTTCTAAATAATAATAACGATTTACCAAGTATCTTGACTTAGCTCGCGAGGTTGTCGACATGTGGGATGTGGACTCAGCGATCATTGTGCCGGTAGTCGTATCAGCCCATGGCTTAATTGCCAAGAGCCTCGACCAACACCTGAGGAGGCTCTCGTTAGGCAGCTGGGTCAAGGGCTTGATTCAGAAAGCGGTACTCCTGGACACGGCTCGTATTGTTAGGAGGTTCCTCTCTCTGGAGCCCTGACCGCCGGTAGCTTGGACCCTATTCCCGATACCGGTGGGCTACTATTTTTTATATTTTTAAATGTTTTTGTATATTGTAATTTTTGTTAGTAAAATATTTAAAAATGTAAATAATAAGGATAAAAATGAATAAAGGAAACCAATACGATTTACAATTATTGTACTTAGGACTTTGTGGGAGTCAGAAATCTAAACTAGGATACCCTGTATCTAAAATGCCCGTTTTCCCGCTCTGGGCAGAGCGGAAGGGAGTGTCAGGCTTGTACTGACTAAAACCCATCCATGTTCCTTCCTTGCTCTTTGTGTTCCAGAGCCGTGGTATCTCTTTCGAACAGCCCGCAGCCCATCTAAAATGCCCTGAATCTAAAAGCCAATATACAACACAGTGTCAGTCGCAGTTCCATTTTCTAAAGCATTCAAATAGCCAATAGGGACTGTGGCCAGTTCAATAGATGTCTACCAACATAGTATGACACACCACATCTTAATACAGCCGATATAGCCTCCGGGCTAACAGCTTCCGGTCCTCTACCGTTTCTTTATCGACGAGAGCCGAGATCGCTCTTGTCTTGATTTCATTGATAGAGCAGATACACAGTCTTGGTTAGTATCGGTGAATGTTTTACAGTTGTTGCATTAGGGGTACGAAATTGAAATGGATACTTTTCTAAATAGCCTTATCTTTTTGATTAAAGAACCCTTTCACAGAAGTGAAATATTTGAGAACCCTAAAATCGTTGGCGTGTATATGTATAACTATTAAATAATATTTGGCACAGAACGAATAAAAAATCTGTAAAATTTATTGTCCCTATGTAACTAAATTATTTTTATTTAACCTGATGAGAGTTTAAATAGTAAAATACAATTTTTATTTCGTTCGGCTTCCTAAATGAAAACTCCTATGCTCTCGCTCACATGGCAACATTATTCAACTTTAGAAACGAAATCACAGTACAGTGAACAAATAATTCTGTCGATCGAGTGCACTACATATTGCAGGTAGAATTCGATATGAAGCTCACTTTGAGTTCACTTGTTAAACTATCGTTATAGTTGGAATTGTTCCCGGAGCGCTCCCGAGTCGGTCTTGGCGATTTAATTAAACTTGTTATTTGTACGTTTTATTTCGCAATTGGGCCCGTGTTCGCTTTGATTGTCTGTTGGCTTGTGAGAGAACCGACCTTTTGTCTTGTACAAATTTGTAGTTTTAACGTAGTTTCCGATTGAATTTGCTCCCAAGTCTATTACAACAAAATGTGCAGAATACCCGACGGCTATTTATTTTGTAGCGATGGACGCTTCAGCTACACTGTTATTGTGGATTCATCTTTCACTGTTCGAGTTCATTATTATGTATTGTGTTTCCTCGTTATATTCTCAGAAGTTGACTACGAATTTATTATTAGAACATCGATTAAACTGGAAGACACAGCAGATACTTATTTTATGAATATGACATAAATATGGACTGCCTCGTTGGTCGAGTGGTCGCAAGGGCGACTGCTGAGCATGAGGTCCTGGGTTCGATTCCCAGGTCGGGCAAAGTGCTATTGGATTTTCCATCAGGAATTTCTCAGTAGTAGCCACGGAGTCTGGATTAGTGCCCGGTTGATGGCAATAGGCTCGCCCCCTATTACATGGGACTTAAAACATAACTGGCGAAATGTGGGTGTACTATTAGGTACACCTCTGCCTAACCCTACGGGGATTACAGGCGTGATGTTATGTTATGTTATGACATAAAATATACATATACGTTTTTAATTTTTTTTTTGTGTTTCTTAGAATTTGAAGTTGAAACTTTCCGTGACATGTTTTGTCAGGAACTAGGAAGAATCATATTCGCTGGTGCTTGTAGCATAAAAATAGCCAATCGAGCTAAATTTAACGTTCGTTACTCCTCTACACTGTAGCATACTATCCAAAAAAAACTTTTTGCGAAAAATGTTCGTTTGCAAATTGCGCCGGTCTAATGGAAATATCGGATCGGGGCAGATGTCGAACCGAACAATTAGAAGTTTTTGTGTTGCTTCATTAGCGTTTGCGACGGACTACTGAGAGTCCCCGACACAACATCGGCTGCCGATCTGAAGGAAACATTCTCATTTACCAATTTAATTAGAGACACTTGTTTGTTTTAGTATCTTACTAATTAACTTTTGATTGTGTCGCCTTTGAATCCACAAACAATAAATATATAATTATTCCAAGGTTTTCTACCCGAAAATCGACTTATTGTAGCGATGACATGCGTCATATGTAATGAGCTCCTAATGGGTGAAGTAAACGTAAGGTTTAAATAAACTATCAACCTGTATACATTCATAATTTAAAAACCCCTTTGACTCTAATACCACACACATTTATACTTACTATACGCAGTTCATTGGCTTAAATTCAATTGATTTGTAGTAATTAATCATGTAGTACGTGAATTCATAAAAAAAAATATTTAGTTCACTCAAATACTAGGGTTGGCTCGCTCCGCTCTGTGAACACAGCCGCCCGCCCGGCCCACAGTGGAACGAATGTATGGGAGCGGTTGGACGTAGACATGTCCGAAAAATAAGAGTAAAATTATGACAAACTAATGATGCCATCTTATTCGATTACTTAATGCCTTCATAAATTGTGGTGATGAATTTCTTCATAACTCCCATATTTCGGGAGTAATTTGAGAAAATGTGAAATTTTACTATGAAAATGAGTGTATCGAGCTCTCTCCCTCCTGATTCCGGGCTTGTTTCAAGTACCGGTCTCTAATATCGTAATGCTATTACTAAGAGCTATATTTAATACTAAGACACATAGTGCGCCAAATGTGCACTTTCTGGGATAAAAGGAAATGAAAATTAAAAAAAAAAACGTTTTTTCCCCATTTGTATTTACTTTAAACCGCAGACAGACTTATTAAGAGGTCTATAAATATATTATATATATACAGAAATATATATTAACAAAAATATTCACAAGAACTGATGAGAGTATGACTTTTAAGTAAGTTGATAATAAATTACCTAGTTTCATTAAAAGTACAATAAATAATTAAGATGTAAGCTCTAATTTACTAAGTTACACATTTTAAAACAATAACATCATTTAATTATCTTCGTCATCATCATCATCATCAATTAATTCAAATTCAGAATCGATGTCCGCTAAATCATTTATGTTAACAAATTCGATATCACTTTTCTCAGAATCCGTAAGCTCATGAAATTCCTTAAAAGAAGATTTTTTTACAAACTTATTTCCTTTTGGACGGATACTTGTAACAAGTGGATCAGAAGACAGTAAAAGATTGTGCATAATATCTTCATTGCATGAGATACTGCTATGCTTTCGAGAATGCCCCTCTCTATATTTTCTAAAATCTTTATTTCTAGCCTCAGATGCCTCTTCGGATAGAAAACCAATGGGCACAATTGACATGTTCTGAACTATGTCTGGCCCATGCATTAAAATTTTATGAAGTGAAGAAGGCATATAATACCATGGGTATAACTCCACGTAAAGCTTAGCAGTATCAAAGCAGAACTCTCGGAATTTAGTTACGTTGATCTTCTCTCCTGATGAAATACACTGCAAGATCACACAGATTTTTCTTAAAAGCATAGCATCTATTCCGGTCAGTTCAGCAGATTTAGTGTAGTTTTCAAAAAATCTCCTTGCCGAGTTGCCATTGTTGGTGGATCCACTGCCTTGTTTCACAACATCGAGAAGTAAGCCCGTTTCTCTTCTTACAGCCTCTTGAACTCTTTTCTTCCTGTCATCAACTTGCCTTTTTGCTATATCACCCCTTACTTGCCATGATTTTATGTCTAATTTGTAGGAAATGTGTAATAAGCATTCCATTGAGCGAATCCAAGCGTGAAGGGTGCTTAAGCTATATTTATACATGTCCTCGTTTGCGTGTTTATCTTTGATTAACTCTAAATTATTCATTTCTTTAGGACAAGCCTTGCATATGTCACACACTGAAGCTGCTGTATCGGATATAATGGAATGAATTTTACCATCAATCATTGTCAACAGCAGTTGGTGTTTGACACTAATTCCATCAGTGATGGTGGATGGAGTTAAGGCTTCAATCTCTGCTTCGATTTCAGCCATCTCTCTCTGCACATTTTCTTTGGTTTCCTTTATAAACTTAAACAATATTGGCCGGCAAAATGAAGTGGAAGATGGTCGCTCGTTTTCCCAAATTGTTACACCTTTTGAGACGAGCCGCAGTGGTACAAGACTAATCATAAAATTACTAGCAAGATCGATTTGCTCATCTTCACTCGTCCTTTGATGATAAATGCTTTGGCTAGATGATCCGTCAAAACCCCATTTGCTGGTCAATACGAGCTGTTGATTGGGATCAACAGGGGTTTCTAACGACCTAATAAGTCTTCTTGAGGTTAAATCCATCAAGGCTTGTAATTTGATTTTTGCAGAGCTCTCTGTAACTGTGAGATCTTCTTTGGCCGGATAGCACTTAATTTTTTCTTTAACCAACATGTAGTAACTCGGGTATTGAAGAGCTCCTTCTTGAGTGTTGAAATCCCGAAGAGTGTTATAGCGCCATTTCGATAAGTTCATCGATACATAAAGAGCCAATGCCTTCAAAGGGGATATTTCCCGTACCTGAATTGATTTACCTTCAATGAAGGCTTTGATTTTTGAGGCCTCTTCTGGATTCTCCGTCAAGTATTTCATAACATAAGCTGTATCGCTTTGTCCTGCCTTTTGAAGCGCCCTTTCGGCCGAAAACATAATTTCAGCGCTGCTACTGCTGCATGAAAGACTATCTTCAGTGCGTCTTCTTTTTTGCCGGTTACTAAGGTCCTCAAAAGATTTACGAGGACTAGGATGTGTACAAGTTGAAGCATCAGATTTAGCAGGAGAAATTATGGGCTCGATGACGTCACTTATATTTTCTGTAGAAGGTTCCATATTTTCATTCTGTAATTCCGGCCATTGAATTGCAGCCTGTAGCCAAATCTCATGTTTCTTCCGAAACTTATCTGTGCTTCTTCCAGACTGTGTCCATTTTGCATAAATGCGGTAGCAAAATCGACGACACCAGTCTTTTAAACTTGTTTCAGCACTTTCACATAACTGAACACAACTGTTATCTTTTAAAACACTGAACAAATAGTTAAAGTCGCGTAAATCTTTATGTGCGCGTGCGCATAAAGCAACGTGAATATCAAGATTTGTATTAAAATTTGGAAAATACATTGCGAGATTAGCTTGGATACAACGAGGTGTAAATCAACACTGATTTTAAAGTTACTAATAGTGACCTATTTATATAAAATCCAGGTATCCCAGGTATCCTTTGTTAAATATTGCAAGGTAATTAGTTATTGTGATAATTAGTAAATGATGCATGCTAAATTAGTGTATTAAGAGCCATTTAGTAATTAAATAATAGCAATGTTCTTATCAGTAATCATTAGTGCATCAGTTTTATATGTAAACCTTAAGTCCCTAATTATATATCCTAATTAGCTTATATCTTCTCTAATTGGCTGCTCAGAAATGTTATTGTAATAAGGTAAACCTTTAGAAAAACGGTTTTAATCAACAAAATAAACAAAAAATAAAAAAATTGTGTTATAAAATAAACATCACTCTTTATCCCAGAAAGTGCACATTTGGCGCACTATGTGTCTTAGTATTAAATATAGCTCTTAGTATTAGCATTATGATATTAGAGACCGCTACTTGAAACAAGCCCGGAATCAAGAGGGAGAGAGCTCGATACACTCATTTTCATAGTAAAATTTCACATTTTCTCAAATTACTCCCGAAATATGGGAGTTATGAAGAAATTCATCACCACAAGTTATGAAGGCATTAAGTAATCGAATAAGATGGCATCATTAGTTTGGCATAATTTTACTCTTTTTTTTCGGACATGTCTACGTCCAACCGCTCCCATACATTCGTTCCACTGTGCGCGGCCCGGATGTTTTTTACTCTGTGGTTCACCCCTACGCACTGTAGCGTGTCAATTTTATTCATCGTTTATTTATGGGTGATCTTGAAACAGCTTTAAAAAATACGAATCTACATCGAAATGGGTTCATTCGTTATTACGGTAATCAAAAGTTATGTATGATCAAAGCTTAAAAGTTTGAAGTTTTTTGTTTGTTTCTTTCGAGTCCTCTATAAATTACAAATATTTAAATAATGTTATTAATTTCATAGAGTTGTTATAGTATAGAATCCATGAATGGCCGTTTATAACAATTCCTCAATTCTTAGATACAAGTTACAGGTAGGCGTATGTCAATTGAAATTAATATCATCTAAAAAGTCATTTATGCTTAATGTTTTAAAGCAATTAACTCTGAATTGATGCAGTGGACAGGTGTGGTACATAGGTAACATAGGGACATGATTGTATATTGATTTTTGCGTGCCACCGCTCTGTATCTATCCAGTATGTGGTCCGAAAGACCACATTTTGTAATTCAAACTACCTCCCGTTTATTTTACACTCTGCCGCACTTTACCTTCACAAAGTTGAATTATCAACGAAACAATTTGATTTTAACCAACCGAATTCATCACTAATTAATACGCCAATTTATCTCTGTAATTAAAGCCGTGCCCGCAAATATTTGAATGTGTCTCTTCAAAATATTTCATCGGCCATTAATATATGTCCATTTAAAGTTAGGAATTCAGTAAATCAGTGATTTTATTAGTAGAGTGTACTGTCTATGATTTGTATTCAACGTGGAGTTCAGTGTTTAGCCACCGCTCTCCACTGAGAAGATTGATGGAGCGCCGCTCCTGCCGGCTCCGCGACCAGCGCGGCTGTCGCACGATAAATTAAAACCAACTCACATTAGAGGCCGTATATTAAAACTCACTATCATCCTGCTCATTCTTAAATGGAAGTCCTACGCGAGAACAGGATGGAAACATCGGCGATACTACAGGACCGCTTTTTTGTTATTCCACGACGAGACTAACCGTTAACAGTAACTTTGTTCCTATAATGATAGACTAAGTAAAGATGTTCCGTCCACAATGGACGGAGAAACTTTGTTTTGTAGCTGACTCATAGAAAAGTTTGAATTTTCGAAGTCTCATTTCTTGGACTTGCACTTTTTTGTTATAAGGTAAGGGCGGCTATACCGCAAGTTGGTTTTATAAAAGCAGTTTTTGTCAGCAAATTAAAGGAAATCGCAAATTGTCATAAACCTAGCAGTTTCTCGCAACCTAATTAAATACACCATGGAGACAAGTATTTCTTACTTATTTAGGTTAAAAATTATGTGTAGCAACAAGTATGCGAGTGAAGCGATCTGACCAGATTACTCGGTCGGCCATCGCGTATCTGCAATCGGTAAATGGTTACTTTAAGTCTCGATATGCCGAGTATTCCCCATGGAATGTCACCGTCGCCATGCTGCACTTATATGTGCTCGACGGACTGAATTTTTTCTTATCGCAAATGCATTTTCTGCAAGTTTTCAATGCGAGCGACGTGGCCGCGGCCCCCAGCCCCGCACTACTCGTACCTCGCTCTCCCGCACTTGTACTTAGCCGTGTCGTCAGCTTCTTGTGATTTAACTTTATACACTCATCGGCTAATTAATTTCGTGGTATTTACTGAGAATTTCAATTATTCTTATTTATTATAAAGGTTATAAAATAAATTTTCCACTCTGTTGATATAAAACCTGTTGTTTTGATTTAAATACTAGGTATACGGCTCGTTTATGCTAAAATACGTGGTGCATGACCGGACTTCACCTGTGATACGTGGAGATTATTTTTTATTATTTGAATATCTCGTGATTCCCGTCGAGTGTGGATATTAAGCGGCGGGCGGTAATAACCCGGTCGGCTCCCGTAATCCATCACGGGCGCTGCAATCGTCCCGCTGTCAGTCTATTCCGGGATGCTCCGTTTTCGCTAATGATTCCTCGCCGCCGTGAGATCACGCGACATTTACAAAGGCCGATTACGCCGACGATTTGTATCACAAAACGCTACTTCATCTCGTTCTTGCGGCGATGTTTTTATTTTCCCGCACATAGTTGCAGTTTTAACAAAGCACGCTTTATGCGTTTCGCATAAAGCTACCCACATATGCGACATCGCGTTCCACACGAGAGAGTTTATAATTTATTTGCGTCGCAGTTTTCTGGCGACGATTTTCCCACAGGGGCGGCGTCTCAAACGAGCCGCGCCCGCCCTTTATGTGGTTTTTTGTAGCGGCACAAAATGCCCGGTGGAAAACATTCAGTGATAACTGGTAACAATCGCAGCCGCCCGGATGCTCCCTCCATTCCGCGCATACCGCGCTGGACCTCGACTGATGCTTTTTCATCTAGCACCGCGCGCTGACCGACCGCTCTTGAGACTCGCGGATCGCTACAACACGAAACAATCAACTTATTTATTGCGCGTTCAAACTTTATTGTCTGTAACTAAGCCGGATTGAAAAGGACACTACTTTTTGTTAAATATGTTGTTTTCAATCAAAAACCCCATAAAGACATGATCGTTGTGCAGTCTGACCATACAAGGAGAGCTGAAAAATTGTCTTATTCAACTACTCAGGCATGAAGCTTTTATACACGCCGTCAATCACATATTTTTCACTTAAAGAAAGAGGTGGTGTCCAAATAGTTTTAAATAACTCTACCTCAATTTAATACCCTTTTAACAGAATTTTAGCTTTTCACTACGCAACAAAAGTATAATGAGAGTAAATTAATGAGTGATTTCAACATAAACTAATGTTGGTCTAATACCAAGAGCGTTTGAGCCGGCGCGGCAGTTCATTAGCAGAGGCGCGCTTCAGTCGCGCGTATTTCATTGTTCCATTGTTTTATTTGCCTCTGTCCGGTGCTTACTGAGAGATATACAGCCTCAGCAACTCCACAGCTCTGACACCTGTAACCAACACTATTTCACTTCTTTTAAGCAAAGCAAACAACACTTAGCTAACATTTAATTGCCTTTCCGTCATCCACGACGACTCTCTGCAAAATGTTAATAACCGAAAAGGTATTCCACGAAATTCATGGAATCGTAACGTTTCATGCCTCGCTCTAGTAGAAGTTTTTATTAATGTCCTATTGTTTCTTAATCGCCGCTCCAGATTTGATAACGCGATAAGTTTCTGTTAAAGCATAAGTTAGGTAAGTAAAGCGGTAAGGTCGCTGCCGGTAGTTTTTCCCGACCAAAAAGCGTAGCCGTCAGATCTGAAGCCCGATTAGAGTTATCTTTCCGTTCGATCGCACTTCGATAGACATTACTGCGTTGTTGAGAGCCCAACATGTCGATTTTTTAAATCGTAAACTAAGTTTATTGAAATGCGACGATGATTAAGAATATATCTCGTCCGCCTACTTACTTCATTAATATTTCAAGATAGATTTAGTAATGACTAAACGTAAGTGAGTAAATGTTGTGTTTTGGAAAGTTAATCTCTTGAAAGGATATGACATGTTCCGTGTTGCGGCTAGACGATCATAATTAGTCTTAATTTTTCAATGTTTTAGTGTATTGAGCGAAGGCGTGACGCTGTGCCGCACAGATCTCACGCTAGATGTATTGCCGTTCCAGTTAGCTGACAATAAATCGTATGTTTAGCGACGCGGTGACTTGTATAATTAACAATAGCGGCATTATACGCGATTTCCAAACTAAGCGACGCAACGTAGATCGTTTGTCACGACGCAAATTGCTATTTATGAGGATTATCTATACTAAAACAGCGTAAATCGTTTCTTTGGCACTATACTAATCATAATACTTCTTATCTCATTACACTACATACGATCTGAAGCACAAGACGTCAAATTACTATGAGAAAAACCAATGTGGGAGATCGCCATCAGATCTCTACGTCCCCCCCCCCCCCACACACATACGTCATCTACTCGGATACATTTGAATTTAATACTCCTTTGTGTTTGTTATTCCACTCACTGGTTTATCACTTGATAAATTCACTGAATCCTGAAAATTCCTTCCGCTCTCAGTAACACGTAGTTGTACTGTTGTAGCGTGGACCGCAAACAGTACAGCTCATAAATAAGCCATTGCTATTTAGCTAACAATCGAGCTCCGATGGGCATTTGGTCAGATTCCGAGGCAGGCAGCCGTGGCAGCCACGTGTGCTCGCCTCCGCATGCCTCGGCCCGAATATGCAGCCCTTGCAACATGAATTTTGGCCCCTATGCCGAATATTCCATGCACATTGGACACAAATAATGTTGGAGAATAATGTGACACAGGTGAAATCGAGCGTCGATTACCATTTCATGTCGCACTTGTGCTGTGTGTAGCTGTGATGTAGATAGGTAATGTGCGGTTATTGATTATTGTTAATAACTGAGAATTGTACACTCGCAGCCAAACTGTCTACCAGGGGCAAAGGTTCCGTACAACTCGATTCCTACCGGCTTCCCTTTAAAAAATGGCACAGTCAGTATGCTATAGACAAACATTATAATATAACATTATATTATTATAATGTTTGTCTATAGCATACTGACTGTGCCATTGTACCTCTTACAAAAATTGACTCTTCGCTACTGCTGTCTACAGCAAAAACCAATATGGTTACTCGGTAACGGATGCGTTTTTTATTCGGTACCACTTCAAAGTGAATTTTCGAGTTCAAAGCTGAAAAATGAAACTGAAAACCGAACGTGGTGTAATGAAGATACACGTGGAAGCGAATTTTATTCGCACAATAGAATTCACTGTTCATATAATCCATTTCTTTTCATGCAGTGTACTGTCTCCATATTCTTGTTTTAATACACTTTAAGCGCTAAATGGATTATAATTATAATTGTCGTGATGGCTATCTGTGGGAACATTAGCTCGTGACTGTACCTATTTACTGCACGCATGTTCCGTTGTTATTAGGTAAATTCTGCGGTCTATATAATTCGTATATGTAAATTAATCAGTGTAATTATTAAATCATTTCGCGATACGAGATGATACTATGGAGTTTGTGTTGTATGGTTAAGCTTTGTTAAGCGTTGTTTTGTTTGTGGTTTTGTTATTTTTTAATAAATGCTTATTTAAAAAAGAAGAGAAGTTCACTTTCCCTAAAAGAAATTTTACACGATTTGACGTCTGTTTATTTACGCAACTGATAATATGTTACTGTAAGAAAGAAAACAAACAAATTGTGTTTTTTGGCATTAAAAACAAAAACATCTTAAAAAGCCTGCGACATCCCACTACTGACTGGGCAAAGGCCCATGCTTCCAGTATTATACGGGGATAATGTGGGCCACGAGTTTTAAGTAATGGCCAGTTCGTCCCGCTAAAGGCATAATAAATGTGAAGTGGAGGAAGGGAATTTGTATGATATTAGGTCAGTTACTTAATTTTTTCATGACATGAAATCTTTATAAATTGTAACTGGATTCTAAATATTTCTAACGCCCTTTGAGCACACAATCCACGGTAACGCAGCGGTATCCGTATCATACATAGTATTATGTTCGCGGAAGTAATTAACAAAAGAAATAAAGCAGTATCTATAAGTTTTTAAACTGACATGGTCACTAACATTATCATGAATACTGAAATAAATAATAAACATGGTAAACATCCCGTTTTCAGTGTTAATGATAATAAAACAGTAGTTAAATAAACATATTATTTGCATATTTCCAAGTTACAACGCTACTTCGGGGTATTAGCGTAGCGGTCTGGCGTAGCTGACTGCGTAGCGTTTTGCGTAGATGTTGCGTAGATGGTTAACGTAGCGTGTTGCGTAGCCGTGCTACACACTTGTGTTTGTGATTTTGTGTAACTAAGTACTCCTAAATTGTTATTATTTTGTGTTAAACTTTACGTTATGTTGTATTCGTTTTAGGTAAGTGACAAATGGAAAGTTTGCGGTGATCAATAGACGCGATGCATCCAGCAGGGTACTACGCGAATCTTGGTAAGATAGTTCAAAATTTCGACATTATAATACTTTAAATAAATCATTTCATTCAAATTGAAACAATTTTGTAACTTCTAAAGTTTAGGGGATTTGGAGAAGCAGAACAATGAATTTATCTTTTTGTATGAGTTTAGAGATTTAAAAGTTTATAAGATATATCATGAAAACAATAAAACATTAGATGCCTAGGCCCTCACGTAGGATCGGACTATGGTTTGAATATCCAGTATTTCATTAATTTACCAAGGTTTTGTGCTGCAAACTGATATAAAACCTATAATAAATGAATTAAAGATAACTCCAAACTCGTAATTTTGCGAGAACCACCTCTCTGGTGCGAGGAAACTCGGTAAAATTTTATACAAGCTTATCAGCTTATGATTTTCGAAGAATCGTAACTGATAATGGCAACGTTATTAGCAATGATCAAAGGAGATAACGAAGTGTTAATTTGTAAAAATTACAATTTTACACAAAACGTGTCGGTGGTCACTTGTTTCAAGATGGCCTCTCGGTCTTGAGTTTATAACAGGAATAATGAAAGGTTATAGTTATTTAATTACTTTGTGAATTTTTGACACAATTTTAAAATTTTGTTCCAACAATTTGTCAATACGATCTTATCCTGTACTTATATATATAACCGTATATTAAACGACTTAAAGTGACCACTCTAAGAGAATATTAGTGATATTATGGACATCATATTAGGTGCTAGACACTCAAATTAGCTGGAGGACTCCGTCCGATTTGATTAACACAAGTAGACATTACGTAGGCTCATCATTAAGCCACGGACATGACGTTTAGGAGACATAACTTGATTAATTACTAAGATCTATCCAAAACACAAGAACGAGACACTTCACTGGTGAAGGTGCTAATTTTTTTGTTTTATTTTATTTTTTATTTTTAATACATAAATAAATAAATTATTATATTTGCATCGTCTCTAATTTTCTGTCATCTTTTTCAATACCAATAATAGTTTCTTTCCGTTTCTCTATGAATAATCTTAAAATAATATGTAGGGATTTGATAATAACACTCATATTTTATTTTCAAATCTTCCTTCAGGCATACTTTATACATCTCATGGTTTTCTACTCTGTAATAAATACTATAGTTAATATTATTGAGTCAGATTTATCCCGTACATTCATAAAACCCATGGTTCCGTGGGACGTACTTCTGTTGATTCAATAATGAATTCAGCAGAAAGTCCACTTTTTGCCTGAAAGCCCCCGAAGTGGCGGCACACTAAAACATTCGGTTCATTATTGAGTCAGATTTATCCCGTACATTCATAAAACTCATGGTTCCATGGGACGTACTTCTGTTGATTCAATAATTAATTCAGCAGAAAGTCCACTGTTTGCCTGAAAGCCCCCGAAGTGGCGGCACACTAAAACATTCGGTTCCCTGCCTTCCGCAACCACTATCCCGGCGAGGTATCCCTTTCCGGTCCATCAGATACATTTCCATTACATCACTCAAAACTCATGTTTCCTTTATGAACTGACTCTGACTAGCTTGGCCAGTTTTATCTGTCTGGAACAAAAGAGCTAGCAAATAGTAAAACCCACTAAGTAAAGAAAGAATAAAAAATCGTTTATTGTATTTTTATGCATAACTTTTCAATCTCCAGACTCTCAGAAGTGTCTGGCCCATATCAGTAAAAAAACTAAACGCCATTAACACATTTCAGTCGATGTCGTTGTCAACGTCTATTTCCACAGCAATGATGACAATAAAACCTCTTTATTGGTGAAATTTTCTGTAAAACTTGTTAGAAAATGCTTATCTGTTATGAATATATTTACATGATTGCAATACTTTAACAATTTACGCGCGGAAAGTACCTTCACTTTATAGGTATATCAAAAATTCATTCGGTGTCTTTCCTCAAACCGTGATTGAGAAATCAGAACATTCCAGATTTATTGTATTTCAGAAGATGAGAAATGTAAGGAAGTCCTTTGTCCGGCAGTAGGGCAACACTGGGTATAAAATGTGAGGAAGAAGCCCATAGAAATATTCATTTCAGATTCAATAATGTACGTACTTTTATTCCGGTCAGATGAATCTACAATTCTTCAGAATGGTCGTTTCGCGCCAAAGTGCGAATTTCACAGTTGACTTTTAAGAAAAAAGAATTGATGTAATAATGCCTTTTCATCATCCGATAGGACAGTTGACCTGTGTATATTTTAATATCATTGACTTTTAATGATTTGCAAAGTAATTTAAATGAACCGGTTGGCAAAACGTCAGTTTACGTGTTTCACAATGTGCTGAAATTTCGGCTTACATACGCGCTTGACAAATATACAGGGTGTAACATAATAAACGCACGAAACTCTCGTGTGATGTCTCCGACCATGAAACTCGACGACTTTTGTTCTTTAGCTAACTTTTTTTAGTTTAGCTTATCGCGTCAGTTCTTATAGAAAGTCTAATATTTTTTGCGAATTTCATGAACTCTTAGAACAAAAGTGTTTCAGTTTCATGGTCTGAGAGACCACACGGGAGGTATTGTGTTAACTAGTTTTATGTCACACCTTGTTTATAAATTGTATTTATTTTTCATTCGTTTGACTTAAAAAAGTGAGCTCCTCATTTGCATCGCTTTCATTGCGTATACAATATATCCTCATCATCATCCTTCTCCTGTCCTTATACCAATTGATTTGGGTTCTGTTTAGCTTGTTGAAGTGAAAACTTCTTTAGCATCGTTGTGATTTGAAAGTCGATGAAACGAAAAAGCGACATAAAAAGATACAGACCCATAAATTCATAAGATTTAACGTGGGAGAAAATGAGATAGGAAACATTATACAGTGTTTATCTTGAAGCCAAAATTTTTGAAGGTTTCACTTCTACCACGTGTGAATTGCACACATGTTTTTTTTCTATTAGTCTTCATCAAAGCACTTCTGAATACTTAACTGTTAGCTTATGACATGATAAAATAATAAGTTCCTAGTAGATGATAGTCGATAGAATTGCACTAGTCATTTACGGAAATTGCGGGCTCATAGACAAACTTTCCAATTTTCAGCTAGTTCAAGTCCTACCAATTTACTTATATCAATTAACTAATGAAAACTCTTTGAAGTAATTCTCCGTGAAGTGATTTCAAAAATCAGTGAAACTAACTTTAGATTGACACCCGTATCTATAAACTGATTACTTGAGTAAACTTAAGATACGAGTTTTATTCGGTAGTTTAGTACCTAATTGCTTGAAGTTAGAACTGTCAAAAGTTATAATTCTTAACTTGCTTTCTTTGACGGTTCTTACTTCGTTTAAATTGTTCTCTATTGCATAAAAATTGTTGCATTAGTAAGTCTTTTAACTTGACTATAGGTACAAGTATTAGAGTTAGACTACATTTAACGAATGAGGTCTACGAAAAAATAACCTGTTTTTTTTTTTTTTGACTCATTCAGACTTCCAAAAATGTGAAAAACATTTTGACACACACCAAAATAAGTTAATAAGACTTCATTCGACGCGGTTAAAACACACAATTCGATATGATATTTTAATTGAATGCTTGATTAACAAAACAAATGAAACGCTGAAAGCCTTTGAGGTGAAATGGATGCTCTCCAATACCAATACAATGTAAATATTGGCCATTTTCCCTTTGTAGCCCGCGTACACTGGATGGAAATACAAATAGGCCATCTAATTGCTATAGTCAGGTTGTTCGTAGCGAGCCGGGAGTCGGGAACCGATTGATTGGCCAATTTATACACCACTAATACTCTCCACTGCCGAACTGTTTAGGGGCAACACGCTTATTTAGCTAATTTAAAATTAATGGCCCTCGTTTCCGATTTGCGCTTTAGTTTTAGCTTGAAAGTATCACTGCCTTTTTTTTGGATAAAAACGTTGTTTTTGCTGGTTACGGATTAAAAACCGTATTTGGTTAAACGACCTAGATTTTTTGAAGAAAATTGTAGGAAATATATTTTTTTTAAATTAAAATACTATGTTGATAGGCATTTCATTAAATAATGCCTTAAACATATACGTTTATTTAGTACTAGCGACCCGCCCCGGTAGGACTTTTGTTTGTATCGTTTTCTTTTTTTTATTCTTTGGGTAATTTAAAATTAATAGCATTCCTTTTAGAGTAACATTTGTTTTGTATTTAAACATCGAACTATCACTTACCTTTTTTAGACAAAAACGTTATTTTTATTCGGTAACAGATTAAAAACCGTATTTGGGCAATCGAGCGATAAAGACTTTTTATGAAGAAAATGTGTAGACTTTGTTGTATCGTAAAAAAAATTAGATCAGTACTTTCCAAAACATAAAATATATTCTTCAACAATTGATAGCACTTCCTTCAGAGTAACATTTGAATTCAAACATCGAACTGTCACTAACTTTTTTGGGTAAAATCTTTTCTTTTCGGTTACGGATTGAAAACCTTTTTGATCGGCCGTCAGATAGAATGCTGTTTAAAAAAGAATAAATACAAAATAGACTTTTGTTTATCTATAGATTGATTTGATTTCCTTCTCCATAGAGATCGTAGCAAATATCTAATTGACCGACTCCTTGATAATTCAAAGGTGCCTATTAAAATGGTTTGATTCAATAAATGCTTTCATTTTAAGTTTGTTTTAGCTTCCAAGCTTAAACAAAAAACGCAAATGTTCAAGAAACTTTTACTATTCAACCACATCATTTTAGACACGAAAGATAATTTTTTAAACAGCATGCTGTCTTCTTGTCGTGATGTGATAAATGAACTGATAAGAGATGAAGTACCGGTTCTCATAACATTTATACAATAAGGATAAAAACATTAGTTTGTTCTTACATAGGTTTGCGGGAAGTCCTGAGTTTCTGAAATGCGTAAATAAACAGGAACTTATCGTAGTTATGTTGTAGTAAATAATAACACATCAATGTAACGTCAATTTAAAGTATCTAGTGAAACTTTGAATATCTGTCAGGTATTGACGTCTAATAACAATTATAAAATATAGTTGTTAAAAAAAACAAGCTTTAGAGTGATGTCATTTTAATTTATTCTCGTATTCTCCTAAGCCATACATAACATGGGAATGCATAAAAAATAAATAGTCCACCAACTTTGGGTTTTTACATAGTAAGAAATTAAAAAAACGTATTAAAAAAAGCTTACTCATCATTTTAGGTAACATCCTACAGCTGATAAAAGGCTCAACAGCCGCTGAAATAGAAATTGCTTCTTCTTATGTGTGTCAATGGCAAACTACATTGATTCAGCCCAAAATTTGGCGACGGCTTTGACACTTTCAGTAGCGTCCATCAGCACCTGTAATATGCTCACAACAGGACTTTCATTGTTTGTCGAACAACACTGGACAGATTCACAATCTTCACCTGAACAGGTTGAAGTTACTTGAAATTAAAAGTTTACAAAATTATATCTTTATAAGATATCGATACTGACTGCTTCATTGGTCACTACTGGTGAGCATGAGGTCCTGGCTTCGATTCCCGGGTCGGGCAAATTGATAATGGGTTTTCCCATTAATAATTTCTCAGTAGCAGCCACGGAGTCTGGATTTGTGCCTGATTGATGTCAATAAGCCCGTCCCTATTACTTGGGACTTAAAACATAACTGGCGAAATGTGGGTGTACTGCCAACTCTTCGGGGGTTACAGGCATGATGTTATGTTAAGATATTGATACCTAACACGTCGGAAGTTTCTCCTATTTTTTATTTTTTTATTTTCCTTGTTAATTGGCAGTGTAAACCTACCACTAAGCCCATTAGATTAGCCACTAATCTTTATAACCAGTAAACATCGATATTTTGCGGTGTACGGAAGAAAGTCCTGTCCAACCTACTTTCGTTCTACTCTCCGCATTGCAATTGATGTTCATTAAAAGTTAAGAGAACGAATTTATTAAATAATCGACGTAAATTAATTGGTATTTACGCTAATTGATAGTTAATGTATTGTTTGTAATGAGTCGAGTTATGAATCACTAACTGTTTAGCCAGAGAGACATGAATTATTATTCCGGGATTACTTTTATCAATGCAACAATATTCTGCCATTTTTCCTGGCAGCTTAGGGCAACACCGCTAGTCGCATGGCACATGACGCGCGCGCATAGGAACACCGGCTGCCTCAGGCGCACACGCGTTCGAAATGTTCGCATCAACGCTAGAAACGTCGAGTTTATCGCTAAGAATAACCATAAAAGTATGATTTATAAACGTCGCCTCACCATTGGCTCGTGTAATAAAACCATCGCATTGTGCCATATGCAGCTGAATCGTGCCGTTGCTATCGAACGCGCCTTATTTATGCATAAAAATGTTTTCATTTGTGCACACCGGTAATTTTCACATAAAAGTATTTATTCAACCCCGAACCGACAAGTGGTAATCAAACTATGAATATAAATCACGTGTATTTGTATGGGAATACCGCTGTTTGGTAATGCTCGTATTATGTTCTCTGTATTTATGCTACACATAATGGGTCAATAAATGACATGGAAACTAATTCAATAACAACCCATTCATGCAAATCCTTTGAGCTATTGAGAATGTAAATTACATACAACATGCTTGTTTACGTCAGACATATCATCTTATTTTCTCTTGTACTAAAGGTACTCGTGGTAATCGATATTAATTATGGTAATGTAAACAACTGACCGGCACACATTACACATGTATAATTCAATAACTGTTTCTGTATCTACTTAAAATCTGGTTCTTTTATTGGTTCTCTTAACTAATCTTTCCCGATATCAGTAGCCGCCCGAATCTTATCAGCATGAACATTGTGTACTGGTACGACACGATCAGTTCCTCGTACTAAGTGCACAACAAATTGCATGCGATTAACACATTAATCACCGAACATTATGTGAATGGTGGTGATGAAGGTACACCTGACGTAATATTTATCTGCCGCTGACCTCCGCTCTTAACAGGCGTTAATAATGAAAAGTCGGGAAGTGTAGCGGATGCAGAGAGTGCAGCGTGCAGCGTGCACAGCACTCCCGACGCCTTCACCGCCCGCGACGTGACATAACACGCCGGCCCCGCCCACGCCCTCTCGCTCACTCTCCAACCGTGCGAGCGAGACGCCAACACACCCTCCGTCGAAGCCTCCACGCCACACTGTTTCTAAGAAAAGCCAACTGTTATTATCGGCCGCGGATTGTTCTCGACCTCTCGCCGCTTTATTTTGCTCCTCTCATGAATGAATCTCGGCGCCCGCAGGTGCGCACCCTCGAGCGCTAAATTTCGACAGCAATTACTCATTTCTAAAATGGTACGTATAGTTGCACGCCAATTTCCAGCACGCCACATGATAATTTCCAGTGGCTGATGCTGCTACGCTTTCGGCTAATTTAAGGGGCTCCACAGGATGTTGAGATTTGGAAGCGCTTTCGCCTTATTTTGATTAGCCTTTTCTTGATTTTTGCTGTCAATCCGCCTACTCGGTTTCACGAATGGATAAATGCCCGCCGGATCAGCCATCAATCAGACAGCTATTGGCACTGATGCACGCGATAATTTCGGCATCTGCGAGGAGAATTAGTGATTGCTGCCAATGGTTGTATAATCGTATTACAATTGTACTAATAAACACTTTACATGTGTAAGAAAACAATGCTTCTGACGATGGAATTCAAAATACACATACAGTAAAGACCAAGAATATAAAACAAAGCGATATCGTTAAAGGTTTTCTACCTAAGAACAATAAATATGAAATTCATTTTTCACTGGAAGCGTGACAAAAAGAACAAATGAATATGAACGCTAAAAGACACTTGGCACTATTTCCAACTAATAAATAGAAATTATAGAAATGATGTCGGCAATCAAAAATACGTGAAACTACTAAACGCCTTTCTTAACACTAAAACGTAATCCAATTTAATTGCATTCATCCGAAACTAAAAAAAAAACAAACAAACAAATAGAAACTAAACTGCAGAATAAATTACAATATTGAGAGAAACCTGTAACAACTGCACTATTGTCAATGGATCAATTTAAATCGGTTCTGATAAAGTCTGTCATTTTATCTGTGTCAATAGAACAACGAGTACGCTGAAAAATTGCGTCAGAGCTGCACCGTCGGCAACCACATTTACTACCGACTTGCTCTTTCTTCACCTCTCCTAGTACTTGTCTTTTCATTATTGCCCTATGTTCTATCTGAATCAACCTGTTAAGGTGCGTCCAGATTAAGTAAGATTTCTCGAAACTTTTGGTGTAGGAACACCATTGTTAATTTCTCGATTGAATCATGTTTTATAAAATTTTATATCATTAGTGTGAACGCACCTTTAAACTTAAATTAAACTAGGTGTATCTATGACCTGATAAAATAAAAGTGAGGAAGCAATATAATCGTGCAAAGAGATGTTGTCAGTTAGTATAATAATAAAAGCCTCTGAGGCTCTGGTGTTAAGGCTATGATTGGAGTCGTTTCGGCACTGGAAGTGGACAAACCGGTTGCCGCACAGGCCGGTAACAGTAGCCTTAACGATTGTTGGACCACGATCAAATTATACCTTGTTCCGATTTGTATGCAACTAAAACCTAGCCCACCGCGTCTCAGATCTTATAGATCCGACACACACGTTGCATCTGTTGCATTCACTTCTATTGTAACATTAGGAAGTGTAGTATCTTTATTATCGAACACTTTCAAAGTATACAAATTAGAACACATTTATCATGACGGCATTAGCACACAGTTTTTACGTAAATGTTTGACGATGTTAAGATAAGTAATGCCATCTTTGTATAGCATCTCTGTGTGCCTTATTAGTCACACAGAAATGTGACTTAGATAAATTTGCTTTAATGGAAATTCCGAGCCTATAAGTAAACATTATAAACATGCTGTTAATTTGCATCGATATTTTCCGTGTTTGCTTCTATCATATAGAAATAATATGGTTGATGTTTGAAGAGTTTAAAAAGAATAAATACAAACTCCACACACTCAAATTGTATGGAACCAGCGAGCCAACACAATTGAGATAATAAATCTGTAACATCGCAATCTAATAACAATACTAACACATACAAGTTAGAAGATAGTGGAAGGCATCAGCCAACAAATTTGCATGTTTTCCTATAGACCGCTTGCGTTGCCAACTAGCCGTGACGTCAATACTACCAGACAATTACCGGCAACCTATTATCATTAAAAATAGACCCATTAACGTTAAAGGCACCGTTGTACTTTTTTGACGGACAAATTTACTGATATAAGTGATCAAGATTTACTATTGAATATTTTTAAACGCCAGCTTGTACTCTATAAATTACTGACAGCCGTGTGGACAACATTGACTATGACTGTCCCATTTTTGGCACTACTTACTATATTGTGATTTGTTCTAACGATTCACAAGGATTCACGATTCGCAGAATTGAAAATATCAATTTAAACGTCAACTTTGATGTTTGATTTTATGAACGTGTAAGATACGCGCGCGTTTTCTCTATGAGCAGCGTAGAAGCAAAAACACGTACTGATTCACCGAGACGCGATCATTTCCACCGAGTCGGAAAATTCCTGTAATCGTGTAGCTAGACTTTCTTCAGCGATCACTGCACCGATTGATAATCACACGCGAAACACGTGTTGATACGCCGCCGACTACTTAACATACAATATCAATATACAATATCGCTACAACATCTATACTATCTTCTTTTGTGCAGTTTTATTTGTGTTTCGCAGTTTCGCGGAACTGTGTTCATAATACAAGCTTCGTATAACCTTTTCATTAGATGAGATAACTGCGGTGATGACGAGATGCCTAGTCGGTACGCGTTTTATTAGCTAACTTACGTCTGTAGAACATTCCTAACTAACGTTTTATCGTCGTTTAGATAAGAGCACCGAAGTAGTGGTGACATCACCACGACACAGACCATGTCTTGATAAAGAAAGTGTTCAGTAGGTAACCTTTACTTGATAAGATAAAGAACAAAATCTGCTAATTGACAATAAAAGTCGTTTTAAAGCAGGCCGGGAAAGTTACAAGACCGGTCTGTGACTAATTTGGATAACAACCATTAATCGAGAAGTAGACGAGGGCCAGTTAAAGTAAATCCTAATTGTTAAACAGTATCAAGCCGAATAAAAATAAAAAGCTGTAATGTACGACTTCCCCGAGTTTCGTGAACGGCAGCTTTACTCAAGCGAAGTCTACTTGGCACAGACAAGAGAATATCGGATCGAATCTCGAAATCTCAAACCTGTTTTCTGAAATCTGTTGTCCTTATCTGGTACACAGTAATGCATATTTCTGTTCTCTGTCTGTGAGTCACCGTTTCTACGTATCACACCGGCCAGTCGCTCTACGCACTTCATGGCCACTTCGGCTTCGTCACGCTTTGGCTGCTATGACTGGTCAGTTAATGCGACAATAAATTAATGTCCAATGTAATAAGTAAATAGATTTCTTACAAAAAAACCTATGATCGTACAGTTCCGCTCTTACATTTCGAAATCAGAGACGGTATTACCGACGCACATTCATTGGTTAAATTGACACTACGAGTTTTAATATGTAGTTGCAATTCAATAGCATTTTCTGTATTCAGTAATTAATTACACAAATGTAAATTTTACATTTTAAACAGAGGGATTAATTTGTGCGCCATGTGTAATGTGATCAGGAAATACGTCGATGGTGTAAATAAGAGTAGCGAACTGCTGAAATAATTGTTATGATTTCCGAAGTGCATTTAATATTTCAAAATTTTAAATATCTTTCTTTACGTCGTGTCCAAAAACGTATCCCAGGTGAAAGGACGTTTTATTTGTCATCATGCGATCGAGATAAAGAGAATAATTTACAGCACTTTAAACGTTTATGTGCCATTTGGCGTGTTTTCTTATAAACATTCTCGTCTCCGGTATGGGCTTTAATTTAAAACTTTCTTCAGCGGATACCGACTCTAAATTAGTCTGAAATGTTATTATATCAACTGATTTAATCTGTTCAATCTAAACTAAACTGACTCTCCAACAATTGCTTTTAGACCAACTTCTTCTTAAGTGTTGGGTATCTAACTTAAGTCTAGATTCTGTCTCATAGAATATCAGCTAGGATCTTATTATAGTTTCCCAAACATTTTCATTTCATATGCTATAACTAAGGTAAAACAACAAATATTGTGTAATACTAACGCTAGTTTGGTTAGCATTGACTCAAATCATGGTCAAAGTCAATCTATTAGATATGTATTGGTAATGATTCATTTGTTTATTGATACAACGAGTGGCGCCGAACGCGGTGCACGCTCGGAGGTGTAGAAAGAGAAAGGAAACTTATTCAAAAGTAGGTAATGTTTTTGCTGTTCTTGCTGTGTGTGTTGCGGCAACGGCGCGGGCGCATAAGCATGATTCATCGGCGCGTGGGCAGAGCTTATTGTGCTCACCAAGTATCTATTCACACTAGATAACTTTGACTTTTTCTTTCGCCTTGATCCTCGAACAAAATTCTACTATCGTTTTTTGTTGACTAACAATAATAAATTACATTGAAGACTCTTATTTATTTTTATAACGATTTCATTTTCGTTTAATTATTTTGGAGCTGAATAGCTGAACTATTTTGAAATACACAATAGCGGAAAAGTGTGCTGAATAGAATTTGAAACAGTGGTTCATTAAAACTTCATTGTTATGTTATATCTCAGAGTTTTATTTACCTTTCACCGAGTGGGTCCTCCTCGTGGGGCGGTCTTTTATATTAAAACAGTTCCTTCGGTTCTACCTGCTTTGTTTACAGAGGTGTTCTTAAACTATTTATTCAATTTGACTAGCGGGTTTTGCCTCATTTATATCTTCTTTAACTCTTTCTTATCTTTAGCCGTCATCCACACTGAACATAACCAGACGTCTGGCGTTATTTTTGTTTGAAACTTTTATTTGGTCCCTTAATGAATACTGGTTAAGGATTATGTCTCGTAAAACAAAAACTATAAGGAAACATTAACCGTCAGTGATACAATGTCAACATTGTCGGCAAATACAAGTCCATAAGTATAATTATAGCAAAAATAATTATAGTAAAAAAATGTACGGAATGAAAACGGCAAGTGAATTGCTCGTTACCTATTTAACATGACCTTTTATAGTTCGATACACATAGCGCTGACGATACTGATTGCGATGTCGCAAACGTGCGCATTGTGCGGCGCCGGCGCAGCACACGACACGACCGAGCTTTCTCACCGTGGCATTGTAATAGATCCGTTCACTTGAGACCTCTACGCAAATATTGTACTTTATTATTTTATATTCCAATGAATGTTGTTCAAATGGACACTTTTACGACAGCTACTATATGTCTTGATATGTTTTGTGAAACTTAAAACTGTGTTGAAGTTAAGTTAATAAATTACGTTCAAGTTAAAATTGAATCCATGAATTGATTTCACTGATATTCTGTTATTACCGACACTGCTGTCAAACTGTTGATGCGGTTCCGTTTAACTTTTGTTTGTGTTAAGGTGGTTGCGTCAGGGTAGCCCGCGAAATTCAATTTTTCTTAAGTTTTTTGCAATTTACAGATCAGTGTTAGGTTGTATCTTAATGAAAAATGAGTCGCACCAGTAACACGTATGTAGTTACAGAATTACAATCGTGAAAATCATCAATACAACCCTCTAAATTCATGTAATCCTAAATTCAAATTAATCCTAATTCGATGAATATTTCATGAAAAACTCATTCAATAGAATTAAATGGACTTACAAGCTTATATTGATGATTTTCATGATTGTAATTCTGTAACTACATACGTGTTACTGGCGCGACTCATTTTTTATCAACATACAACCTGACACTGACCTCCAAATTGAAAAAAACGTAAGAAAATTTGAATTTCGCGGGCTACCCTGACGCAACCACCTTAAAGGAATGGAAGAATTCTTCTTATTGCAATATGAAAACGATTCACATTTGAATAAGATTACTGAAAGTTTAAATATTTTCAGCAGAAACGTAATAAATGATTTCCACAAAAGAGAGCCTAAAGCAGATAGGTATCATATTTCCTTTGTCAATTTGTGAGTAACTATTTCGTTTGAATTTAACTACAATGTTGACACGAATGAAATGACAAAAAGTGGGTTTTTCACAAGAATCTTGTCTATTATTTATAACGCTCGGCACAAACACATATTTGCTTCTCGTTCTTATATCTGAAGGTAATCTACTTGAATTTTACGAAGTTTTTATGACTCTTTTATTATTGCGCATAAATTTTAGCTTTTACGAAGCTTTCAGCTCCAATTAATAACGTAGTCGAGCTTTTGTCAGGCAAAATTTATAATTTTAGCATAAATTATGAACCATCTTTATGTACATCGTTCATATTAAGTTTGTTACCGACGTGATTTTAAAGACATTGTATGTAGACCCCTGAAACACTGAAAAGCTTCGAACTTTTTTAACGTCAAAAACATATGAGACGGTCCCCAACGCAAATGATTTTCATTGAGTCATTAGTATGTTGCTTTTATTGCTGCGGATAATCAAATTGCCACAACCCTCAGCCATTCCTCGAAATCTCACCTAGGAAGATAGAGAATGGTACCTTAACATGTGGCGGTACAATCGAGGACACTCCCGCCTGATCACCACTAACCTCTTTTTTGCTTGCACTCACAACATAAAGCGCTCTCTAGCCGGGCGGGGCGCCTCCGCATGATTCAAGCGATTTTTTTTAAATGATCAGGGGAAAAAGGCTGCGATTGTACATACAAGCCTAAAAGCTACTAATCTTCCTAATGGGCTTGCAGTTTTGTTGGTACCTAGGCTGTTACATATTCTTTGACGGGAACCCCAAAAACAAAATCTACCCATAAATTTCTCTCATCATTCTCTTCCAATTCATTTGGGGCCGGGGCAGCATGTCTTCTTCTTCCATACTTCTCTATTACTCGTCAGCTCATCAGACACCTCCTTTCTTGCCATATCTTGTCGTTTACACAGTCCATCCATCGTTTATTTGTTCTTCCTCTACTCTTATACCATAAATTTGTCTAACTGCACTTAAAACAGAGAAACATTCTAAAAATAATTTTAGAATAGACAAAAAAGGAAAACTCCTTTCAAAATGGTCGCCTGTTTATTTATACGCGTCGCTTCATTTTGATGTTATTGAAGTAGTCGCGTTGTAGTCTGAAAACGGAAACCAGATACATTTCATCATGAAGTTGAGAAATAAAGAATTAAATAAATGTCAAGCTTTATATATGCAGTCCAGCGAAAGTTATGTGGTGAGCAGAAACAATACGTAACTGAACGCAATTGAGTGAAGTAATGAACGATCTTTTGATTTGTTCCACGTCTACTTCAATCAATATGTTAACTATAAATTGAACCATAAGAATTTTAATTGCTTATGCCTTTGCAATACCTTATATGCTCCGTTCAAAAAGTGTTATGATGAAAATAGTATAAAGGAATGAATCAGTAAACTCACCTGTGGATGTCAATTTGCGTGACACTTAGTATTTGGGTGCTTTGATTTGAATTTTAGACATATTTCAATGCCTGCCGGGGCTGCTGGATTGTTCGAAAGAGATACCGCGGCCCTGGAACACAAAGGGCAAGGAAGGAACATGGATGGGTTTTAGTCAGTACAAGTCTGACACTCCCTTCCGCTCTGCCCGGAGCGGGAGAAGTCATTTGATGATATCCCATCCGAAAAAAAAAAGACATATTTCAATTCCAACTCTTAACTCTCTTTTTTTCCTATATTAAAAAGATCCGAAGTCCTTAATAATCGATTACAATCTAGCCTGTACAGGCTAGTAAGCAATTTAACTTAACATTATATTATAATTTGATGACTAATAATACTGTCAATTATATATTAATGACCATTTGTCTGATTAATACAGTACTTTGATATTTGATGGTTACAATGTCTTTATAAAGTAAACACCTTCTAAATAGATAATATGATGTGTTAATATGAGTGAGTGCGTATTTAAGGCGTTAGTCCCGTTCACTATTAGGAAACGTCGAAAGTTAAAAATGTCAAACTAACCACAAACATAATATCAGTAAGTATCTATACTTCATTGTCATTGTCGTTCCATAATTAGGTACAAATTAACGAGGTGCCTACACAGCTTTCCTACCAGCTGATACTTTCTATATCTGCAGATAAAAATCTTGAATTTGATATATCCGATGCCGTTGCGGATGGACTTATCATTTTGCATTAGGTACCTAGCTTTAATGTTACTCCTTTACATATAGTTGCATAGGCTCTTATAATGTGAATTTCTACTGTTTTAATTCTGTAACAGCATTCTAATATCTAAGATGATATCATTTTCTCGACGTTTCTGCAAATTCATCTCGGAATATTCACCACATTTCGTGCAATGTGCATCTTTTATGTAAATTCGCAGTAAATCAAACAGCCAGTTAGTTTCTAGTTAAGAATGGCTACGACTTATAACATAGCCATCTTGTTGGAGCAAACCAGAACCTCAGCACGGCCACAAATGGCGCGCTTCATTCCCGCTTTAAACGCAGCTAGTTAATGTACCGTTCCTTCTATGTACCAGCGACATACGCCTGTTTAATTTTCAGCAACTAAACTTAAAGCATTAACAATGAGTAATATTTTGCTTTGCGGAAACGTATTACGGTGACAGTAGCCGTGAGTGCTGTAACAACACTAAATAGTCAACTATTAGTCTTCCTACGCAACAAATAACTTGTTACAGAATTTTACTCTTGTATTAATAAGTATGTTGCATGAAAAAGATTAATATCTGATGCCGCATCAATGGGTTTAAGGCACAGGAAGTGAAACCAACCTCGGGGCGCTCGGCTAAGTATCTGTGTTTCTCCAGCTCGCACACTTTACAAACCTACGCTTGAACACTAAGCTGAGTACCAACTAATGCAGTTTTTTGATTAGCTATAAAACAAAATTTTCTTCCACGGTTCTATTTGCTGCTTAACAGTTTAGTTTCGAAGGTATTACACGCTCAACTTGACGAAACATTGCTTTACGTAATGAACTTCTGAGTCATAGAACCAAACTACACCACACTGTATACTGCAACGTAGGTCATGCTTATTAATATCCTTTTATCAAGTTGTTAGAATAATTTTCTCACAGTCGGTTTAGAATCGTATAACAACGTTGCTAATACCACATAATGCGGTGTCAGGGAGTCGGTAGTTGGAACACATGGAGGCGTACAATCGCTCGGTATAACGTAAACACCTGTGTATGAGCGTGATCGCGTTGTTGCAACGTCGGTTGCAACAAATCAGTTTGGAGAGGTGCGGGACGCGGCCGCACCACCACACATGCATTATTCAAGGCTCATTTCTATTCAACGCCGACAGGCCGCCCGATAAAAACTTCTCGTTTGACAACTTGGACGCCTGCACCCTTTGTACTTACGTCATGTCTCCTGCGCTGATACGAGCTGCTTAAGTGTCTTTAACATTATTTGTCACTGCTATATTTATGAGCCAGTAATAACCTTATCGACACGAATTTGTTTAGTACTGCTACTGTTTCATTGTTGTAGCGAGCACATGTTTTTATTTAGTAACCGTTTCGGATAATTGAGTATTGTTGTTCATAATAACTTGTTTTTGTTTTTATCGTTTAATAAATGCGAAGACATCACATTATCAACCCAACAAACCGTAGAAAAATTATGAGATTATGCTCAGTAATTGTGTGTTAAATATGTAAATCTTGATTATGGGCTTTTAAGCTCTTCAAAGTCCGCCATTAACAATTTACATATCGAGGGTAATTATCGAACGTAACAAACGCAGCCATGTTCTGACATGTATTGTACGACGGAGGTTAAAGATCAAACAAGTAGTTTTAACGATGCTTTATGCCGGAGCAAAAGCTCAACACTCCAATCGAAGCGTGATAGATTCGCCCTACTTACAATGTCTAGTGCACCAGAACACTGTATCAACTCTCCGGCAAATTATTTAAATAGTGCAAGAAAAATCACTATTACAATCAATAGATAAACGGAGACAAAAACTGTTATTAATCAATTCTGACTTACTCAACAGCTTATTCCTAATTCGATTCTGTGTCTGGCTCTTAATCGATTGCATAACGTGGATCTATTCGATTTTTAATGATCATTAGGTAAACAGCCCAATTATTGGCGGCCGTTGAATGACAAGTGGTCGAGCGACACTCATTCGGAAGCGGCGAGAAACACCGTTGTGGCTGGCACAGTGCCCATGACCGGCGCGACCGCGACGCCTTTACAGTTATACCGTAAGGGTGTGGATTGACGCTTCGTGTTTGCACGACTATAAAAATGGAAATGCGTAAAATAAAATCTTCTGAATGCTATTTAGAAGCGTCGAGAACGTTTTATTTTGAGAACTAGGTTTTTTAACCTCGCCTAACAGTCATTATCAAATATTATAGACGAAATAAAGAGCCTAATTAAAATAGTTTCCTCCGAATGTGGATACATAAATCTGTAAGAATTTGGAATTAAATCCTACGTGTATGATAAAAATAAGAAATAAGTAAGAACGATAAATGAGCACATAAAGTCCTCGGACAGGAGTGTGATCAATGCTGAGATTAATAAGTTCCGTCGGATACTTGAGCTTATAGAATTCTTAATCGATTGGAGAACATTCGAGCTCAGTGGAATTCTCAAAATATTTGTTTAGTCATACTTCTGGGAACTGCAATAGACTCCGACATAACAGCTATGACAGAGAATTTGAATTTATTTGTTAGTTCAGTGGCTTTGTTTTAAAATGAATCCTTTTCAAATTTAAAATGAAAATCATTCAATTTTATCAGTAGACTTCTAGGTAACGGACCAGTGCCTAATGATCCATGAAATCTGCGAACAAGTTTATTTTAAAGGATCGGTAATGAACTGATCTAAATGACAAGATAGTCAACAATTACTGCTATAATTATATGTTGAATGTGATAAAAAGTAAGATAGTTATCTAATTCATTCATGGTTTCTTAGATTCTCATAACATGGTAGCCGCCAAATTATATGTTTAATAGATTAAATAGCGATTTTAATAGGCACAGAATCTCCAACTTAGAAAGAACCTGCACTAAAGTAGATAGGAAAGCTTTCTTAGACACAACATAGCAAAGATATGCAAATATTTTGGATTACTTACTCGTGTACCCAATGTCCTTTTTCTTTCCAATATTTAAGTACTTTATGAAGACAGAATAGAGTTCCCGACTCGAGTGCTGGGGACTTGCTGTCGAAGTGCAACTGGGAACTGTCTCTTGTAAACTTTGACGTTCAAAAAGTGCTGATTATCAGCCTAATTTGAAATAGGTTTGACAGTCCTCACATAAAACTTATAGATGAAAGAGTCACAGTCATATCGTCTTTTCCAGTTGACGTAGGCAGAGCCTATTGTAATCGTATAGTAAGATACGCAGTTCATTGAATATGAAAGTATTATGCAAGAATAGTGTGATACAGTGTTAATAAAGTTTATGACGTCTATAGTATATTATGGCTCCATGCCCAGCAAACTTGTGAAGTTGTGACGACATCTTGATTGTGCTACACCGATGTCGACCACAAAACCCGAACTTTGTTACACGACCTTTACAACCGAACTAGCATTAAATCATGTAACCCATTTGTTAAATTAACTGTGGTTATCGTTTTATCGCTCACAGCACTTGTTTACAAGAACAAGGAAAGTTGTAGCCGTTCATTTTAACGCAGTCATGCTAATTATTCTTTCAAGGGCTTCAAACAATTTATTTTTAAAAGCGTCTGGCCGCTTGATGTTGATACTGACGAATAAATCAATGAGCCGTGATTTAAAAATAAATAAGTGAAATTTTACCGTCGCTAAAACACGCGGGTGTTAAAGATAAAATTAGCCATCGTCAATGCGCCACGAGTGCTGAATGCAACAATTGCACTTAGTAATAACCCGCATAGTAAACGCGCCAGCGATTGTCTGTGTCGAAACTCCATGGATCGTGCCGCAGGCTGTCGCAGCCGCTCATTCTCTAATTACTGCTATCAATTCCATTAGCGAACTTATTGTGTAACATGGCTACGGCAAATCATTAAATCAACTAACAACAGACTCAGCCTATTATTTCTAATACTTTGCTATAGCTAATTAAGATTCTTACTCAATCATCTATACAGGTAAATAATACTGACAGAGTGACAGAACATTATCTCGATGGGTGGTTGATGCATCACACAAGGGAATGACGAGCGTAAATGGTAAATCAACAAAACGACTAACCTATCCAGTCATTAAGTACATATGTGTGTCGCAAGGGCCTTGTTTTTTAGCATTTATATGTTCTATTGCAAGGCAGGAATTCTGCTAATCGTCGCTGGCAACATTTTGCACATGCCACGGACGTTGTTGCTGCGGTAAATGAGTGTAATTTAACCACAAGCAGGCTTCTCGGCGCGCCATACAGTCGAGCTGAGCCTACAAGACAGCAGCACTTATGATTATGAGTTACTATTGTTTATCTTAATATACGCAACTAGTTTTTGTGTCGGGTTTCCCTTATATGGACTAATTTGTGTTGTTATTTTCTTAACACATGGTTGTTTAAAACGTCTAAATGAAAAATAAAAATGGTCAGAGCGTGCAGCAACGTTCCAATCTACGGAAACTAAAATTAATAAAGCTGCAGCGCAGCGCGGGAACTTTACTTTACTTTTGTTTATTCCTTTGGGAGTATATAAAATAAATTTTATACTTTTTACGCGTTAGAGTCTTCAACGTGGCCTGGTTGACTATATCCGAACTCCTGAACTATTTATTTTCCAATTAATTTAAATTTGAACGTTATTAACGTATTTTGTAACGTTATTACGTAATCCGGAGCAGTCGCATACTTACTATTTTGGGCGATATCGTTTTATGGGTGTAAAATAATTATACTGCAGACATAGAAGTGATATGTTACCCATGTCTAACATATCAATCCCATTTAAAGATACTTTGAGGAAACCCCAAACAAGCTGCAAAAAACTTCAATGCAGACAATACTAACTTGTATTTTAGCCGTTTTCAGCATAATCCACACAGTTGCATTCGTGCTAGTACAGTTCTTCAGTTGACCGAGGTGTCATCATAATAGCAGTGCTGGTGTTATCTTTGCGTCGCCCACACAACACAAGTAAATCACCAAACACGCGCCCGCGCCGCCCGCCGCGCCACAATCTATGCAAATCGCGGGCTCAAACTTATTGCTCTCGCCTCAACTCCTTTCCAAATGCATACTAAATAGTGAGTCGACCACGCCAGCCTTTGTTCCAAGTTTTTCACTTAACCTCATGTGCTCCGTAGATTTTAATGGAAATATTTTCGGTGTGCTTACTTTTAGAAGGTTGATTTAGACAGGCTTTTGTTTTTGCTCAGGGACTCCGTTTCCTCAAGATAATCTTCTTCTGCCGATGCGACTTGATGAACTTGGTGCTAATTAAAAATCTAATTTCTTAGTCCAGTTACTTATTCATATGATAAGAATCGTCTCTACCTCCATGTATGTGAAAAAACTTGAGCAAATATTTTTAATTCTATTTTCTTAATTCCCAGACTGTAATTAGGAAAAATTGTGCGGACATTAATTTAAAACATAGTTTATATGAAAGCTGTGAACAATGAGTTTCATGTGCAGGTTGCTATTTATGTTGTTTCAAGTACTGATGTATTCCCATGGTGTTCTCAGAATAAGACACAGAATGTAACGAGAGATGTTGCTCCCGTTCTTCCGCATAGATGCTACTCGCATTGCGATCCAATTATACCTGATACCGTCGAGAAATATTATTGCGCTGATTTACTATGGCAACTATAATTACTGTGAGAATCGTAAACGGACCCAATGCTGGCCTGCCCGTCTATGGTTATAACTTATAGGCATGTGATTTACACTATAAATTAATTTCCTGTTATTGAAGTTTTATTCTAAGTTTTATTTCTTCAACTCCGCAATGAATCGTTGAAATAGTGCTTGGACATGTGAATCACTTACTGATGAACAAAGAGCGTCATGTCGCGTTGGAACTACGTGTCTATTCACATCGCCGCAGGAAAAAAACAAAAGTTAAATGTAATGTTCCGCTTATCAATAAAGTGCCTAGAGGAATCTGCTAAAACATAGATGTTCCACGTCGACAGCGCTAAACTTTCTAGAAGAAAATCGTCGTGTTTGAGCGCGTCTTGCTTGCATCGTCCGAGTGGTCATTGAACCCTCGCGAATTGTCGGCAGCAATTGTCTCCCGCCATCACAACGCAGCTGGGCTGGCCACCACAACCGTTAGTAACTAATTGCACCGGCTATAATCACTTTACGACCCTATACAGCATAAATTAGAGAAACACAGTATCTCTTGCCGCTTGACTTCACATGAAGAGCGCCAAACCAGCCAAACTATTGAACACAACGGTTCTATATGGCTTAACCGATTTCAAAGCACTCAAGATGTTCCTAACAAACTTGTTGCGCTAAGAGCGTACCTAGCATACTCATAAACTTAGTTAAGCCCTCTGTCGGCAACATAGCTGGCTTCAGTGCAGTTCAAATTAATTCGATTATCAGCGCACCTCGATCTCGCTAAAGCTCTCAGATTCCCTTCATTAGGTACCCATACATACGCGAGACTGCGGGATAATGAAACAAACACGATCTAACATTGATGTCTGACTAATATTTGTAGATGTTGATACATTTCTAGCTGGGTTTGTACGTCGTGGTCGTACGTGTACTAGACGCACTTGGAAGCTTTAATATGTACATTAAAGTATTACTCAATATTCAGATGGCGGGCGTTCCAAACTCACGCACTCTGCTGGAAGTTGGTCATGAATTCATTGTTTTTGACGTCGTCGTTGATATTGAACCACAATAGGAAAGAGTTCAGGTCACGTTTAACACTGCACGGACGGACAGAGAATATTAAAGATCAAAATATATTGAATGGGTTGAGTTTTTAGAATTTTTCCCTTATGTAGAGACGTGCATAATATTGAGGAGTAATGCATAGCTGGGGTTTTTTTAGCGATTCATTTATCAACCGATAAGAAATTCTCTTAATAGTTTAACTGAAGGACATGTTTAAAAATTGGAAGGTATTTTTTCCTAAACATCATCTCATATCATAGGTCAACCCAGGAGGTTGTCGGCTGCTTAACCGGGCTATCCTGCGGATGCTATATAACTTCAACTTTAAGACTTCTAGCCAAGG
This sequence comes from Lycophotia porphyrea, assembly GCA_950005105.1. Lineage (NCBI taxonomy): Eukaryota > Metazoa > Arthropoda > Insecta > Lepidoptera > Noctuidae > Lycophotia > Lycophotia porphyrea. The sequence continues at coordinate 5,437,569 of OX465392.1, forward strand.
CTAAAACTTCGAAGGCTCAATGATTTGCATATATGCCTTGATATTTATATTGTATGCGGTGTTTCTGCAACAGTTTACAACTCAATATCAGCTATTTGTATAGCAAGGCGCAAGTACGTACACAGCAGACCTACATACCCGTTCTAGTGTGGCTCAGCTATCATGTCGATTACTTCAGATCGCCGTGCACTGACCATTGACTAGAAAAACAAATGAACAATAGAATAACTCGGAAGGAAAAATGTGTCTAAACCTTTCTTTCATTGGTTAATTTTCATTCATACGTTTATAATATAAATCAATAGTTATAAGAACGAAGGATGATTCTGCCGGACTGTAACTGGGGTTTTCTTCCACAAATGATGCGAGACTGTCCTGTGTCCTGCTTTCTGCATTGAAGGTGAAAAACCTGTAGCTCATTTTAAGGCTGAATCTATTTACATTCCTATCGACACGCTGAGAAAAGCAAGAAAACTTCTTCACTCAAGTTAAGTCAACAATAATCAATCATATCACAATACAAAACAAAGTAAAAATCTTTACAAAATAACAATCAGCATAATGGCCCCATCATTACAATTTACCTCCTGGTAAAACTAATGCTCCGGAGAACGAACAACAACTAATAGAGAAGTAGTCTAAACGACTTAATGGCTATTTCATACTCCAACCATACATTTATCGCTTAACGCTTCTGTGGTTGCTTACAGACTACAGTGAGTTGTTATCTCTGCCAGTTGCAGCCACGTTACGCGCTGACGCCTCTCATTTACGCCATACGAAAAGTAATTTGAACGTCCGTTTTGCAAAACCAATCGTCTCAGTACCATTCACCTTTTACAGCCAAATACTTGGTCAGCTGGAAAGTGTACAACTTTCTTTTGATGAATAAGTATACTGTACGATCTTGGGACTTGCAGAGTTACAGCTTATCAATTATAAACATGTCGTGGAAGTCCCTAAGACTATTAGTACTCGATCACTTGGCATGTAAAGTTCTGTGACATATTACTTTATATTCAGGCGAGCGACCGTCGGGCGTCGGCATACGACATTATTTACATATAAGTCGTTGTTCCTGTGCTCATTCATGGCCCGCCCCGCTCAGACCACGCTGATTTATCGCCTTAATTTCATAAGTATCTCTTTGTTACCAGGCCATCTATATCATATTTGAGTAATATCCCGCTCGCTTTATTGGATATGTTCAAGAAGGGTCAAATTCAGAGGACCCAAAACCAATTAGATTGTATGCTTCATGGTAGTCATTGGCCTACATTTTTTCGTTGGAACTGGCGCTTCCAACTTTTGGGAAGGACCCTATTTTTTTGTGCATGGATTAACTCATTTTGTTACATCATGATACGTCGCGTAGCGTTCAAAATGGTTGATATATTCATGTGAGTAAAAAGAGCTTCTTTGGCTTTCTTGTTTCGATAATAAATTATTATTTAACTTCTTTCTTTTACTTAGACTGCCAGGGTCGAAGACGACCTTGCCAACTTTTTTCACTTCACATGTAAGATCCATCCATATGTATCTTACAAAAGCAAAACAATGTATTAACTATTAAGTAATCTGTGATAATACAATTTACTTCGTGGATAATACTCTTATAATATTAATTCAGCAGACTGTGAACTTTACCCACAATTTATGCATATTTTATTGCTGCACATGTGCATTATATAAACAAACCCGTTTCGCTAATTATATTTACTCATTAGATTATATAAAGTGAATAACAAAGGCTTAAGAACCTCGTGCATATTTCAAAAGGGTAAATACTATAACAGTTACTTCTTTCCTTTTCCCACGATGAAATAACATACACTATAATATTATAGATAAAAGTAAAAAGGAACATCCATTCATTCATCCAACCAACGTGTGCGAATTCAAAATAAACACTTGTATGGAAAACCTTTGCGTGATTCTCTAGCATTTGCCGTGACACTTGAGCATTAAATAGCTATTTACAGTATTAATAGCTGTTCTAGGATTTTATCGGACATTTGTAATGTCCGAAAGTGTATCGTTTTAGGAGAAGTGACTATGATTGAATTTCCGTTTTCCGGCCATTTTGCTTTAGGTCATATCATCCTATCTTTTCTTCAACCTCCTGTTAAAGAGATCAGAATCCTCGTTCATCAGAAGTTATGTTAGTGTTTATGAGTCCTTTCTTTCGAATCGAATTGCGACTTCGTGCCGTAGATCTTGCGGTAGAGTTACTTTACGACACGGTGTGCTCAAGAAACGATGATGTATCAAGTGGCATATTTATCTTCATTGACAAACTAGCAAACATCGAATTCGTAGCTCACATATTATCAATAGAGGAGGTAATAGACAAACTGTTTCTAAAATACATCATAAAGCAGAAACGCGAGTTGACATGAAAAACGATTTCGTGAGGGTAACAAAAATTTCGCCTCGCGTGAAAAGATTCTGTGACGACTTACCTATGCAGATTTTTCGACAACACAAGGCCTTAGCCACACGTACACATAAAATGTGATAATGTTTAGTGTTTACAGCTAATGTTGCAAGACGACTAAAGACATTCGCTGAGAACTTGCAATCCGAGTCTTAATTCGCAGCTGGCGAAGCGAGTATGATTCACCTCTACTACGCTCACTTGCGATCTACTGTCGTATTGAATCAAAGTGTAAATTGGCGTGGCAATCTACATAAATACCTATGCTTTGTATTAGTATTATTCGATGTTGGCAGGCGAGCAGCGGCTACGTGATTCAGAGGTGAGATCTCTTGATCATCTTTGCGGATTTGGTTACTTTGAATCCTAAAAAAATTGGCTAAAAAATTAACGGCTTAAAGATTTAATTTTCATGTGTATATCTTGATTCTCTTTGACAGTAGGAAGCTCAGAAGTTTTTTTTTTATAAATATTTGCGATGATATTGTTGCTTCGGCTTCCCAATTCCATGACTTGGGTGTTGAATCACTATTAGTGAATCATTACTTTTTTTTGCCTTCAACCAAACGCTATCTCATTCTGTTGCCAGGGTCAGATTGCCAAAAAGTATATTGAGCATTTGATTGGCCGCTTCATCGTCTTTACCTTGTGACAAAGTGCTTTGCATCGACCATAAAGTCCAAGTATCTATGAGCATATTCGTCATTATGTGTGACGTACATAAACTTCGCCTTGTACTTTTGTAGTAGTAGGTAATTGAAAACACTGCATATAATATCTACGTTAATCGCAACCGCATGCAAAAGCAAAACAATTTTTACTAGGTTGCATAACGTTTGACGTTTCCGTACGAGTCGATGTGCGATATTGCTGATCGTCTGACGCGGCGGCTACGGAGTGCCGACGGCAGACATGGTTCGGCTCCATGGGGGTAACAGCATTGTGTGGCATTCTGCGGCCTACTGAACGGTGTAATGACGACTTGAGGTGACGACCATAGACAGTGCATAGTGCACGCGACACGTGGACCACACCACGCACTACGGCTTTGTGTCGTACACGACTACACTTCGCGTTTGTAAACATTCACGGGAACCAGTAAACATCTTTGTGATGCCACTTGATTGTACATTTGTACCACCGCACGCGCACATTTTACTAAACATAATAATCTTGCTTGAATCATTAATCATCCCATCCCATCTCACTTTAATATTCCGAAGAGGAATTAATAAAAACCCATTGCCCCATTTCCTAGCGGTTTGAGTTTTGAATAATTAATTGGAGTCAGACGACGGTAAAATCGAATATTATGTATGAACTACACGCGTGTTTTGTCAAAGAGTTGTTGGTGCCGGCGGCGATCAACTACCGTGATTATGCGTAACTGGATATTTCTTATGATATGACCACAAAATGAATTAATTAAATAAACATTCATAATCCTTTAATTGACATATTCTTAATTTATTACCAACATACAACATAGTTAAGGCGCGTAACTCCATTGACCGTATTAACAATATTGTTGGATTACATGACTGACCTTTCCTGAAACAAAATATACGAAAACCGCACGGTGGGCCGATTTGAGCAAACCCGTAGAGCACTGGACGGTCAACCGAAAATTAATTAACATACTTTGGCGCGCAACCCTCGACCGTTGCGCGGACGGTTCGCTCACAGGTGGCCGGGGCCCACCCCCACATCGCACACCCCAACAACTAGGGCTACCACCTTTGTAAACGTTTTTTGTTCCCATAACGATTCATGATTTTGTTTTTTATTATTTTCCGCACGCTCGAATACAGAACAGAGATAAAGCGATGTTAACTACGGATTTACGGAACTGCAAATACTTATGTGGTTCTTCCGGTTCGAGCTTATGAAAGTTTTTGATTCGATTATGATAGTGTTCGATATCCAGATGTAACATTTAGATTTCATTAGCGTTATTACAGGGTAGGTCTCCGCTCTTAGCTACCTAATTAGATAAGATTTACTAGCTTCAGGAAATTCACCTATAATTGGCAGCCTTGGGCAATCTGAAACATATCTGTACATTTCAAATCTACATATACGAAGTTAATTTGATGTGTCTGATTGCTAGCAGAGTAGTCAAACGAAATACCGTTAACAGGATTCAACCACAAGCTCTGCATTTTTTGTTAAACTACAACAATATTAAATAGTACTTAATCAATTTAATTGTTATTAAATTGATTGTTACTTAATAAATTTAATTGTTATTAAATTGATTGTTACTTAATAAATTTAATTGTTATTAAATTGATTAAGTACTATATATATTGTGTCAATTCATTAAATTTATTTATTTAATATTGTGTCGTTACAGTAAGGGATTTCTGAATATACCTATTTCAAAGCCGACGGGAAAAAAGGAAAAATTCCTTGATGAATATGTTACCAGCGATTAAAAAGCACGCAACAGGCCTACTAAAACTTAATTAGACATTATAATTTACGTATTACCCATTAAGTTAACTGTATTTTGTTTTATTGACGTCGTAAAATGTTTAATTGCACTTTGATAATTATAATTTTTCATGTACTTGGTACTTTCCCGTTTTATTTATCCTTTTTCTTTTATTTCTTGTAAATAAATGATAATTAGCGAAACAAGGTCTAGAATGGTTGAGAATGTTGCGATTGCATAAGTGGATAATAGTAAATGTTAGGGAAAAAACTTTCTACCACGAAACAGAGGTAGTTTTATAGATTTTAAAAGGCACACGCGATATGGAAGGGCCATACAGCATTAAATTGCCGGAATTATTCCATTGTTGATGTAAAATGCATTCCTGTAACAGGAATCGCGTGCAACACATATGTACTAACGTATATAGACCCGTTTGACGTACATAAATAACGTTACAGAATCACCCTGCTCATAGTTTTGGGCATAACTATGCTAATTGAAATATTACACCGAGATTCAAATCTGAGTTACACTTAAAGCGAGACAGAATTATGAAAGTAAATCAAATTGAAAACTAAATTGAAAAAGTCACTAAATGACATTTAGATTCAATCAATGTCTGTCTCTGTCCAATGTCGCCTTTCAGCGAAAATTTGAAAGTCTGGTAAATATTTGCTCTTACAAACAATTTTATTATACACTTTAGTAGGTAGAATGTTTGATAAAAACTTTGCATAAACATCTGCTTCACAAAGGTTTCTGTATTCTTAACTATTATGTCCGCTAGTGTCCCAACAGTTCTCTTTTACCTCGAAGTGACTAATATTGCGTACGTAAGTACTTATGTAGGTACCTACTAGGTGGGCATTGTCTATAAATACAGCGTGTGCCTTTTGTGCCGCCCACTCCGATATGTTATAAATGTTTCTGGAGAGTATACCCTAGTTCTGTTCTTGATTCATAATGTTATTATGAATTTATCGAAGTTATGTTACTTGCTGGTTTCGCCATAATGCCTATTTCGATAAAGTATTAAATAATAGGGACCCCTGTTACTTCTAGTCTCTGTAGTTGGTAGTCTCATTCATGTCATTCATAACAATAGGCTTAAGCAGACAGAGTTCATATAAATAAAATCGCAAACATTACTGCTAATATTGCACATCAGTATAAATCGCATGCATGAAATAGATAGGTCCCGTACTCCCGTTTAAATATGATCAAGAGTCGACCCCACCGTGGCGTAGCGAGGGTCCCACTTATTGCGGGCACTTGTCATATCAGCACAATGAACAGCCATGCTTTATTATTTTAATTATTGCACGTCCACGATGCGCCCTTTGTCAGCCAACCGCGAGCGCTCTGCTCGAATTAGTCACTGCTGAATAATAATTGTCCTAATTGAAGATCCTTGATACAACTTGTGGAATTGTCTCTATACCACTTAAGTAAGTAGACCGAATAGATAATAATACGTACTATTATAGAAATTTACGCGTGATAGCAAAAACATAAACAAATAGTTATTGTTAGTACAATTTATTTTTCATTGATAAAACTGTTCGCAGAAATCATTCTGGATTATAAAGAGGTCAATATCTCATTTATAAAGACGATTTCTCAATATGTATGCGGCGGAGACAATGCGAATTTGTTGCGTCAATGTGGGGCGTATTGACAGTACAATATACTAAGTTGCAAGTTTTTGTCAGTGTACCGGTGTCATTGGGAAATTACATTTCAAGAGAATTATTTAATTGGACCAGCGACCTAGTTGTTTTTTTGCCTGGAAAAGTAGTATATAGAATAAGGAGATTGAAATGTGGGTGTAAAGGAAAATCTTCGATATAAATATTGCCGGAATGTAGGTAGATAGAGATAGGATTTATACAGTAACGAGGAGGACAGCTCGTCGCGGAGGCAGGCGGGCGCATACTTTCGACTCTCGATCCGATCTTCATAAAGAAATTCTCCGTTTTGATATTATATTTATATTGTAAATGTTTCGTACCTGCATATTTGTAACAGTAAATATGAAAATTTCCGGAATGCCTACGAGCTCGCCTCCGATCTTGAGGGAACAAAGATTTTATTTGGTATTATGAAAATTTGAACTCGGTAGGTATTCCTTGGCTTCATTTGCCAGTTTTATTTTCTTAAAGAAAGACGAATAAATCTTTAGAAGTTTTATAATCGTTTATTTTATCGAAAAACAATGTGGACTACACTATTAATTATGCAAATTGGGTGTTAATTTAAATGTGGTGAAATCGATTCAAATGTAAGCTATCTTTTGAAACAACCAGTCTTAAAAACTGGCTGTCAATTCGCAAAAGCTTTTTGTAACGCCTTAAAAATAGTAACGGAGACTAACCGCAGTTTTGCCAATGTATTATCGTATCGGCCACAATACGATTGGAAGTTTACAAGACGAGCATCCGACACGGTAAACAAACAAGCGTACTGACGTCAGAGGCACTCGAGCCGAGAGACCGAGAGCCCGAGACTGGTATCAACGAGTCTGCTACGTCTGCTACCAGATAAATCCATTCATTTATTAGTAATAATGTTTTTCATATTGTTAAGAGGAAAATCCTGAAAGAAAATGCTGATTGCGAATTATATGTATAGAATCATCAACAGCTGCTGTTCATAAACTCTCATGAACTCTTGTAGACCAATTTCCATACGTCTCCTGAAATTTCTGTCTAACCGTCTGAATGTAACACAAAAATCAATATCAACAAATCTAGTCTAGATATTTCGATTCGAATGTTAATAATACTTTCACCACCGCATAAATCACCTTGTTGCCGATTGTTTTAAAACGATTAATTAACGTCTATTTCAAATATTGTTTCGACTCAAGTTTATGTTTCGACACAGTTGTCAAGGTAAAGGGAACCGAAGGCATTGAGTTAGAAGCCAGGGCTGCGGGACTGTTCGAAAGAGATACCGCGGCCCTGGAACACAAAGGGCAAGGAAGGAACATGGATGGGTTTTAGTCAGTACAAGTCTGACACTCCCTTCCGCTCTGCCCAGAGCGGGAGAAGTCATTTGATGATTTCACATCCGAAAAAAAAAAGGCATTGATATAGAATAGTATCGTATTACCCGGTTGTGGGGGTCATATAGGCAGTTCCAAGTAAAATATTGGTATCCAGCAGCTTCCGTTAAGAAACAGATGATGAGGCGCTAACTTATAACGTTCAATCGATCGAATTGTAAATTTTCTTTCATTACGTGTATGGGTGAGTCATACAATTCACGGTCACACACATTATCTAGAATTACATGTTACGATGATCCTGATTGTTATGTAATCGGTTACCGCTTGACGGAAAACTTAGGATTGTTGACACGAATGCTTTTCAAGAATCAATTTTTAGGAACACTGAAGCCGTTGTAAAGTTTTGAAAGTGTTGAAACTCTTTTCAGTTTAGCGTGTAATGTTAATGTTGTACTTTGTTGAGACGTCGGAGTTCGCTTTTTAGCTTCTAGTGCATACGTTGCATACGTTTTGATTCTATCTTACCAAGTTATCGTTATAAAATATAGGCCTAAACTGCGTTAACCCTAGGCCTAACATTGGATACAATTAGTGTTCCTGTTGTTCGTTATTATAGACAGAGTAGCTTGAACAAAGATAGGAGTAAACTTAACAGTATGACCCAGCAGGGCACTAATGATGATAACCTAATCTTCTGTTTTCCCAAATCAATTCAATTATCATGGATTTGTGCCTACGGCTGCTTTTCTAAAGAAGTCCTGGAAAAATGAACGTTCCAATATTTGGGTGACCAACTCTGTGCTGTGGATCCCCATAACACAGTACCATGCTGAATGGAAGCCTTCTTGACACAGTCGGGACATGCAGTTACTGGCTAATTATGTTTCGTAGCTGTTCTTAATAATATGTTTTTTTTTCAATATTTCTTTCTAACCATGACTTTTTCTTGTGTTACAGCGAGCGGCGCGCTCGCAGCCGGCACCATTGCGTCCCCGTGGAGCACGGCGGCCGGCGCGCCCGACACCAATGGCTCGGGCGGCGCCGACGCGAAGCACCTGGACGTCGGCGATGCTAGTGATGATGAGAAGGTAAATACACAACATATAATTAGCTTAAAACGTTCTCACCGGTAGGAAACAGGCCTCCTCTATGTGAGCAGGCCCAGTGCGGGTTGGTAGACAAATAGTCCAGGATCGTCTGCTTCAAAAAGTCAGTCATCGCTTGTTTGGTTCCGCAGTGACACTGTGTTTCCTTGGAGAACCCCCATCGGACTAAGTCGCAAACGATGTCCCACGTACTATCCTTCTATTTGCGAAAACCAAAGAAACTGATGACGCGATTGTAGATGTGGCATAGCTCTGGTCGAAGGAAATAAAGGAATTTTCGACAAAAGTCATACAAGAAGGTCTTGGTTAAGGGTGCAACTTGGTTTTAGCCGATCGATGACATCTTGATCTTGACATGGTGACTCATTTGAGGCGATAAATATTGACTGATCAACGTTGATCGAAAATTTAGTTATACCTTTAATCCAACAAAGTGGGGGAAGAGCAGCCGAAAGAATTTGCTTTAGTGTATACCGCCTTACCCAAGCGTTATCTATCAAACTTGTGGTTTAAGTATCTGTTAGTCAGCTGCCCGATAAGACTCGGATAAGACACAAGACTTTGGAACCACCATAATAATGTCCAGGCCCAAACCCAAATGGCAAACATTATTAGGAGACCGATCTACAATCAATTCAATATTTTTGGAATAACCCTATATCCAGTGTGAAGCATAAACTGTTCCAGACCATGCAGACGTAACTATACCATTAATTTAATGACCATTGCTGGTCACTCACCAACCGAGGCGCTGAACACGTGCCGATTTTAACTGTTCGTAAATATTGGTGCATATTTACGCTGTTCTTCACCTTAGGATAGGTGGGTGTTTCCCGCGTCTTTCAACTATTTACGGTTAGACTGGAAGCCGTAACTGGCTTATGTGTTTAAAGATGTGGTTTTTCATTCTCTTGGAAGAAGGATTTCCTCAGAATTTATTCCGATGTTAGTCTTTTCCATCTTAGTATTGGTAACGTAATGTTTATTTTCTTGTGTCTTAGTTAATCTCTCTTTATTTCCGTCTCTAATGACTTCTGGATTGAAGGTTGATCGTTAATTTCATGTATCGTTGCCAGTCTCTCAATAAATGAAACAGTGAACTCACATTTGTAGATTTCATTGCCCGGTTATTAGTAAATCTGAGTTCCCTTTTGTAAGTCATTAACCGCGGGATCGTTGTTTGTAGAAGTAATAGTAAAGTCCGGATTAGAAGAGGGTTCTTAGCGTGTATGCTCGTGTAAACATTAACACACACAGCTGTAATTTGCATAGGACAGAAAGTACGAGTATGGTTCAGAGTCACACGCATTTGCGATTACAGGTCACAGAAGGGTAACTTTAGAAGCCATTATCATATCGTGTAAAGTGATACATAAAATGTATCTCGTGTTCAGAGATTTGCACGGAGTCTTTTGGGTGAATCATCCATGCGTGACCAAGAAATGCTAGATCTAAAAAAAAAGATTCGACAGTCATTCCAACTGGTTTCGTCTGCTTTTCATTATCAATAGTATTTATTTCACAATCAATCTCATTAAACAGAGCATTAATAGATTTTTAAAGATCACTATGGCTGATTGATAACGAAATAAATTGTAAACTGTAACTAAAACAAAACAATATTAGTAAGCGCAGTTGTGAGAAATTGCAAGTAAATATTGACTCTCAATAGTTAACAAATCCAGAAACAGCTACGTTTCAAGTAGTTTCATGGAACAGTGATTCACGATGTTTTCGATCCCGGCCTGTTGGACCAAGTCGAGGGCAGCGCGTTATTTTTATTTTCTTTTGAGAATAGAAGCGAGTCTATTAATTACAATGACGCACTCCTCGAGTTGTATCAGTCTGTAAGCAAACTCTCTTTACAAATGTTCATAATAAGTACATCTGTTCAGTGTTCCTTCTTAGTTTCTAGTAATAAGGCTTCTTGAATTTGTTTCGTTTTCTCTGGAAGTGGACTAGGCTAACATAGGAACAGTTTATCTTCGAAACGTATTTAGTTTGTAAGATTAATGATCGTATCGTAAGATTCGATTCATTGGGGCGTAACAAGCTTTCGATACAGTTAAACCTACTAAGACAGTGCGTTCGGGAACAAGTTCTCGGCCGCACCGAGAGCAAGACTCCTAGAAGGAAATGTGCCCCACTATTAATTAGAAGTAATCAAATCACCAACTGTTGTTTATGATGTAAAATATCAAAACAATAGCATTCGTACTAATTAGGGACACACACATAGTGCAGAAACTTTTGGTCCGAAACATTCATATTTGCCAGCACTAACAGAAAAGTTGCACTAGCAGCCAACTATTACAGTGTGTGAATTTGCTATTACTGCAAGCATCTCCATTAGAACATCGAGGTTGTACGGAACGCGATTGTTCCTTAACTTGGTGGATATCTAGCTCATTACGTTATTACCGTAATAAATAATGGGACTTCCTGATTTTTCAAACATTTCGGTTTACCAATGTCTTGGATTGACCAGAAATACCTTTTTATACTTTCCTTTTTTACTGCGGTTTGTTTTTCTTTTAGTTTTCAAAACATATCCGTGTCCTGTGGAAGCGTGTTTGCTTCGTCTATTTTTACCTACTGTGGGAAAAATTATCGATTCTACATTGTTTCGATATTTAAATAAATTATGTTTTTTATAACAAAGCGCGTTCGCAGGACATGTCCGCGGCCGATGCGGAGGGAGTATGGAGTCCGGACATTGAGCAGAGCTTCCAAGAGGCTCTGGCCATCTACCCGCCGTGTGGCAGACGCAAAATTATTCTCTCCGACGAGGGCAAGATGTACGGTGAGTCCAAACATGCTAGAAGTCTTTGTAGGCACTAGCTTTTGCTATGTCTTTCCTAAATTGTAGATATTGGGGTGCCAGAGGGTTATCTGGATGGAAATGGTAATTTTCTGTTGATAAAGGTGAAGATTCTGCTTTAGACATTAATTGGATTGCCGGTTTTTCGTATAGACCTTGTGAGTAAAATTCCCCCAAAGACATGATAGGCCTAAATATAAAACACACGTAGTAATAATTCTGTTAAAAGTGCTATCGTTAACACATCGATTTAACTATATGTCCCTAAGTTAAATAATGAAGAGATATCAAGGCCACTCCGCCGAAAATGAACAATGGCAGTGGCACGAGACAAAAGCCACTGTAGTACCTATTGAAGTCGGCCGACAAAGCGGTTTGCGCAATAGGATTCCGCGGAAAGACGTGAACCGACAATTATTATCTCTCTTGATCGGACCATGTCGCCAATTCGAAGAACCCATACGTTGTCGCGTGGCTTTTGTTTCATCGTTCACGTGTATAAATACACGAGGGTAATTAGTTAGGAACGAATGCTATGCCCCATATGTTCACATCACAAGAAAAATATTTCTAAGTTAACCCAAACTGGTTCTCAATAAGCCACGATTATTAAAATGAAAGCTCTGTTCATGAAAGGGAGGTAGGAGCAAATTTTTTCACGTTACATTGTTAACTTAGAAAGCTCGTTAACGCGAACGTGACGATTGCTACATAAAAGCAACGCTTTGCCTCCAGTAAATTAACTGCCGAAGGAAACGGTTTGTATTGCTTTAGTATTTTATAGTTGACGTAAAGTCTTCTTTTGCGTGGCTTTTGTTAATCCCGGCTGTTGACAACTTGTCATGGGTCGCCTCGTAGTTCCCTCGTAGTTTAAGTATTATGAAGAAATAATAGTTTGAATAAAACAGTTTGCGAAGTGGGTTAGTTCTGAGTCCTGCATGCTTAACCCGGGGAGAATAGTTCCATAACGCTTTCCGAAAAGTAATATTACGGGTGCTATGGAGCAGAATTGACATAGGACAATTATCAGAGGGTGGCAGTGCCATTACAACGCCGCCGGACGCACATTAAGTTTGCGTCAAGCGCCCAACATTATACGTCCCGGTTTTAATTAAAGGACTGCCCGCTCAGCCCCGTCGCGGTGCCAAATGGAATAGCTAAACAAATTTACCACAGGCGATGTGTCCACCTTAAGTGATTTAATAGGCGTAAAGAAATGCGATGTTTAAATTACTTCAAATCTTACGGTTCACACTGCGGAAGGGGAAATTAGGGGAATGCCCAACATCTTTTAGGCCTATGATATGCTTTGATGTAGGAATTCACGTTAATTATTTTTTTTGCCATGCATTTAGAATATTACTACTATACAAAAACAAATGCTGTTATGTCATAGAAAACAGAAAAGCAAGTATAATAAAAGTCTTGAAATTAATCAAGAAAACTTTGTCACATCAAATACGCAGACTCTATTTGTAAACAACTATGTCTAACTGTTATTATTATGTGCAAAAGATGTTGATAATGGCTATCTGTGTAGATAATAATTGCGGACACGCGTCGCGTCGCCCGGACAATATATGACCACATTACTCGAGGACGTGTCCTCCCGCTTAATCTACGTAAAAGTGCGTCACCCTTGTCCGTTTCGTTGCCTCCCCCTCCCTTGCCGGCGTGACGTTCCACGGGACACTGTTTTGCTTGATCGTCATGTGCTGCAATAATCCCGCATTCTTTTAGGGTGATATTATTGTGTGTTTATTAAAAGAATAATGGGGAATTGTTTTCCATTTCAGCGGTTAGAATATTACGTTATGATGTTTTGTTTTGGTTCAGTGGATGTAGACTATCTACCTCCTTGACAATGTAGTCTGCATACACTTAGAGCAAAAAGTATAAGTGAAAACTCTAGCCGTCTATTAGATAACCTTTACCGTGTGAAACACTCTTCTGATATTGAATGTCTTATAAACTGAAAATCATCACCTCCTTGATCAAATAAAGAGGTAGGTACATCAGAATAAACACAAGATACACGTTTATCTGAAAGTTATCACAACTGATGAAGTCAAGTGCCGATAAAAGTTGTCCTAGCCAGGATTCTAGGACGTCCTACTGTTTATTAGATATCCAATACTAAGTCTTGTGCGAGTCGTAAGTCGTAGGCAATATTGAGCTATCAGCTTCGTCATTACATTAGTGCATCGAGTGCGGCATGACACCCACGTGGCGGACGAGCACGCGGTGTTGAAGACTATACTTGGGAACAGTTTGCCAACAAAGCTAGTGCTCAGCTTTGCTGGCGGCACGTTCGTGAGTTAAGACATTCAAAACCGCTCAATATCCTGGGAGTATGAAAGTTTCGTCGGCGCACGGCTTCACGTGGTCCGGGGGTGGCAGGCGAGGGGTTCGTCGGGAGGGCTAAACTATGCGAAGAATGCGCAATTAGTGAGCGAGCGAGCGTGTAAGGGGCCCGGCCGCGCCGCTAGGCGGCGAACGCAGTAAGAAAATATAAAGAAGGGGCGGGCCGCCCGCGCCCGTTGTTTAGCGCCCCGCCCGCTTCGGGCATAACTCCCGATTGTCTCCCAAGAAATCCTCCTTAGACCTGTCGCAACTCAACCCTTTCCGTGAGGATTTGCTCCGCATAGCTCCTGTTTGGGTCAGCGTGAAATTCTGCTACGACGCCCGTGTAACTCTACAAAGTCCAATATATTTCGTAGAGCCTTTGTCATTCAAAGGTCTTCATTTTTGACGAACTGTCCTTGTTACTACAATATTGTTTCCATTCTGACAAGCCTTACTCTCAAGTTATTATTAAAACACTCAGTTGTTCCCTATTAACATATTGTTGGCGGCCCCCTAATAGAACTGTCTTAGATAATATCTAATTATAACCGAATCATGATGTCGAAGGTGGGGTAGTGGTTGATAATTAGCTTAAATCACACGGAAAATGGGCCTAAAGTATGCGGTTTTGAAGTAAAATTATAGGCCTTGTTATAATATTAATTGAATACTGGTCATTAAAGTAAATAATTGGGTCTTAAATGCGTGTGTTAGTTTGGAATACTTAGGTGGAAGGAATATAAGTATAGGTACAATGGAACTAAACATTTAGATCAATTTATTCTCAAAAGTGTTTGCACGGGCACGCACAAACCCTCGCTGTCCTAATAGACTGATATTATTGATGGAAAT
Organism: Lycophotia porphyrea; assembly: GCA_950005105.1. NCBI lineage: Eukaryota > Metazoa > Arthropoda > Insecta > Lepidoptera > Noctuidae > Lycophotia > Lycophotia porphyrea. The sequence continues at coordinate 5,452,581 of OX465392.1, forward strand.
ATATTTTGTGGGCAAAACCTCTATAAGCAAAAACAATCGCGAAGTCATGCCTCAGGTACGACGTTAATGTATTTCTGATGGATCTCCAATATCTCCCCAGTTGGCGAATAAATTACTTTTCAAAACGCCCCGGCCGTAAGAGGAGGATCGGAAAATAAGAAAAAATCATCACACCTAACTTACATTTAATCATAAACACTTAAAATTGAGAAACTTGTAAATAAACAAGAAAGTAATTATAAATGTACGACAGGAACAACAAATACCTGTTCAAAAAGAAAATAGTAAATATTCATAGTGTAGCTGGAGCGTGCACGCACAATTTCCTCGCGGAGTGCGCGAGAGCGTGGCCGCGTCGCGCTGGCAATGGACCAAATTAGCCAACTAACGAACTAATAAATAATGATCTCTTGTTTTTCTATTCACTGTGAAATAGAAACGTTTCGACTTGATCCTTCTCTGCACCGCACTATTTATAGATGGATGCACACGACGTTTCGGGTGAAAGCACTCTTAATGCTCAATTCGCGGGCGCGTATGTCACAAGTGGAAGTTACGCTCACAACGGATAACATACGACGTGTATATTCACTTTACTAATTCGTGCTAACAGCAATTTGTTAGAGTAGCCGCACTTACTAATTTTAGCTTAACACTCGCCGTGAAAAGTTTACGACGGTGCCATAATTTCGAAGTAATTTCAAGAATGTTTGACTTAACAGTCTTGAAGAGTTTCCTTCTCAAGATCTGAGCTTTCATTCTAGTTTAATATAAAAATAACTGATATTGCTTTTATCTTGTAACAGCCCGTGTTGGTATTTAAAGCGCAATGCAGAATAACATGATGAAGGTTATTATGGGCAATAACAGACGCAGGAAACTTTAAATAGTTTTTATTGAGAGTTTATGATTCGCACGCAAAAGTAACAACAAACCAGCCCAACTTATGGTTGGCTTACTTACACGGAAAACTGCATCATGGCTCTGCAAAATTGCCAAGAATTGCGCAATTTCGTTGCCCTTGTAAGCGTGTGTATAAAGGCACTTCAGAATCGTAAAAAGCGCACAGTAACTAACCCCTTTTTGCCGCTCCTATATGATGGACAAATTCGTAGGGTTAATCAATACCCGTACAGATAGTTGGTACGTATACGTACGCATTGGCCTCAACGAGCAAGCAAGGGGTTAATTAAATTCGCACCAGCGGCTGCCTCTCGTCGCCATCGCATTCCCCGAATTCAATGAGATTTCAATTTACTTTACTCTGGTCGGCTCTTCCTCTATCGTGTCCATCAATTAATACACGATGTATATTAAAACGTCACTAAGTTGCATTTGGTTTTGATTACTCGTTTTATGACTTGTACTGTATGTTAGAAACATAGCTGTATTTTCCTTGGTTATTTATACTTATTAACAAGTATTGCTATCTAATGTTAAGTAATAGGTATTTGTAGACTGGTTTGGTTTACTTAACGAATAAAATCGATGCTTCTAGAGAAGAGAAGACTGAATGGCTCTCCTGCACTTCATAGAGAGTTATAGAACATGCTGAAAACTTTTCATCTCATTTTAGCAGCAATATCTCCTTTTTTGTTCAATTCTAGCCAGATGAACGCAAGCGACGCCTAAATTATTCTTATTCTTTATTGCACACAAAAATAAAAAATATACATACAAATTGCATTAATATAGCTTATGTACAATGGCGAGCTTATCCCAGAAATGGGTTTTCTTACAGGAAACCATATTTCGATTGCGAAATTTGCAGAAGAGGATAAAACTATGTGCATTAACTGAACATTTTATTACTTAAATTAATTAATTTTATAAACTAAACTACATCCATACCTATAACATCCTAAATACATACATATACTGATCATTTCAACAGGAAATGTTCCGTTATTCCTTTCTTGAACACTTCTAACGAAGGGCTATCCCGCAAGGAGTGTGGAAGTGAATTCCAAAGGCGCATACCACTAACAGTAAATGATCCATCATACCGACTTGAGGAATGAGGAGGGAAACGAAGGAGAAAAGATGATGATGAGCGACAAGGTTTACCCCTAGGAACAAGACACTCAAAGCGATCCCGAAGATACGGAAGAACCTTAGAATTGTGAAAAATGGAAAAGAAAAAAGAAAGAGTGTGAATATCTCGACACTGCCGAATAGGTAGCCACTTCACTCCTAAATAAAATACAAAACTTAAATATTTAATAAATAAACTTAATATTTGTATCAAAACAAAATAAAATTTTAAAACATCGGCAACATTATTCAATGTAAACCAACTGAAAATTATTTCACAATCCCAAATCGCACTGACTACGGACGATCCACCCCGCATTCCAGCTCACTGCAGTTTCAATGATTGAAAATAGCTATTCAAAATATTTTGAAAATTGTTTCATAACAGGATCGACAGAGCGCTGCCTGCATTGCATTCTACGCGTTTGTCTGAAACAGCTATGCTAAATATTCCGCGGGCAATCGGCACATGTTTTAAACCCTTTATTACTTAAATTCAAATGTTTCACTGTTATTATTAAATAAATGCCGAAGTTTGAAAGTTTGGAACTCAATCATGGCGTAACTAGATGAATTAAATGGTTTCAAATGCAATTCGAATTTCGAGATTCTGGTGGACTTATTCTAGATTCAGAACTTTACATTTTAGTATTTTTTTTAATAAAATGATTTTAGATTTGACACACCTATGTGATTTTGTACGTTTGGTTGCATTACCAGTAGATTACAAAAAAAAACAACAAAGACGACTATTGGCAAAGTGCCGATTATAAGACTGTTTATTCTTAAAAAATCTCGGTAATAATGTTGGTAATTTCTTCATAACATTCACTAACTTGATTCTTATTGCATTACAGGAAGGAACGAGCTGATAGCAAGGTATATAAAACTCAGAACAGGAAAAACGCGCACGAGAAAACAAGTCTCATCCCACATACAGGTGCTAGCTAGACGAAAACTACGGGAAATACAGGCGAAACTCAAAGTGGTTAGTACTTTATAACATACCCACCAGTATTTAAGTACATCAATATCAATTAAAATTGTTTTTAAATGAAACATTTTTGTATTAGTGAAGCGAAATTTAATGTCGAAGTTTTGATTCAATTATCTGAATATTTTCGCTCCGTGCCTACGGTGCCAATAAAAACATGTCACAGAAGATACAGAGTATTAAAATATACATATGAATGGCATTTAGGATGGTGGGGTGATGAAAGAAAAGGCCATGCAGTCAATGAGCACACTATCTAGCGCACAGATCGTTGCCGGGTTACCGCACCCAGCGTACCACCATACGGTACTCACCTTGCAAAAGGCATGCCTTTGTGTTTCTAGTAAAAATAAAACTAAATCGCCTTTAAATTGTGTTGCTTCACTACTATTTAGGCATGTTGCCAAATGCACGTATTAAGTAAAGAATAGGCGACAATAACACAAATCGAATACTATAATTGCTTTACTCACATTTTTGTTTCGTTTTCTACCATATTACAAATAATCGACTGGATTGGACTAAAACTTATTGAAAATACTCAATAATATTTATAGAAAGAATCATGTTTATAGACAGACACTTTGACAGGGCGTGCACTACATTAAAAATAAAATAAAACTACATCCATTTCTCCATGTTTTCACAAACAAAATAATGCTTCAAGTGATGTGTGTAGAATTTAACAACTTGAGCAGATAATAACATGAAAGCTTACTGTAACAATAGTTATGATTACGAAGATTTTGACAATGTTTTTTATTATTACAGCAATTTTGGCAACCGGGTCTACAAGCTGGACCGTCACAAGAGTAAGTATCTTGCTAAAATATTGAAAGCCTTCATAGAGTACAGAACTTGGAAAAGAATAGTTATACTTTGCTCTCCCCCTTGTAACTTGTAGGCACCATTTAATTGAAGTGACTTGTATTGATACAAAATAGCGTCTTAGTATTCCTGATTTGATGTAAAACAGGACACCCTGCCGACAAAGCACTTGACCCAAAATGCTATACTCAGATTTATCTCAACATAGAATTCAAGCAAAAATACTCCAATAATAAGTTAGTACCTGGATAATTTACACGGATAAAACGAGGTTTTCTAAAAATGAAACCTAGCTAGATCGATTTATCGCCTCCGAAACACCCAGCATACTAAATTTCATGAAAATCGTTGGAGCCGTTTCCGAAATTAAAAAAAAAAAGAGAAGTAGATAAAGTGGGCAGATGTGAGTCTTTATAACTTATACTTTAAACGAGCATATATGTACAAGAATTGCTTGTTTAAAGTATAAGTTATAAAGACTTTCATCTGTCCACTTTCCCCCTCATACAAGACAACAACACCCAAGCATCCTTCCTGCGAATCATCACGCTCTGAACGATATTTTATAGGTCAGTCATAGTGGTAAATCTTGGTAGGACACCTATGCCTAGCAAAGACAAGAAGAAGATTATACCTATTAGCCAAAAAACATTTCTTCAATATGAATTTCTTGAATAAGATATAATCTTCTCCGTGTCATTACCCAGACAGTATTTTAAATTCTGTCGTCCCAAAATTTCGCCACTTCCACTTGCACGGTGTCGAGGGTCAATAGGACAGGGGACAGCACGATTAGCTCAGTGGCTGAGCAATTGGCTGCTGCGCTGCGTGTCGCGGGTACGATTCCCGCACGGAATAAATATTTGTATGACCGGGATACAAGTAGTTGTTCCGGATCTAACTGTCTGTGTAAGTGTACCCATGATACAGGAAGAAATTCATCATTTAAAAATATGCAGATAGATCGCTTTGATTGGATTGCAAGTTTTGGGGCACAGAAGGCGTGATACGAGGTGGAATATAGTGTAGATACTCAAGCGTCTGAGTCAAACATGGCGCTCCATCCCATCCAATATTTTTGTTTTCGATGAAGAAATCGTGCTGTTTCAGGTTCAAATGCATTTGAAACTAACGGAACTCTTTCTTTGTTCCAGCGTAAAACCGTTCCCCGGAGCGGGCTACAAAGGGGTCCCCGGTGTCGGAGGTGTGGGAGTGCCGAGCGGGACCGACGTGGCGCCGCCGCCGCCGTGGGAGGGACGCGCTATAGCGACACACAAGCTGCGTCTCGTCGAGTTCTCCGCCTTCGTCGAACACCCACGGGATCCAGAAACGGTAAGGTTTGGAAGATTAGCAGTTACTTCCCGTTTAGTTCAGGATATTGCACTAGTAGGCTTCTTAGAAGGTGCCAAACTCAGTTTTCGTCGATTACCGGACCCCGAGATCTATCTACCATTTCGGTGATTCGAGGAAACAATCAGTCAAACTGATAAGAACAAATGACTGACCAACCATGGACAACGGACTCTGAACAGATACTTATTTACTGACAGGATGTATAACTGCGAACGCAATTAGTCCGCACTGGTTTGGCCGAACCCGAAGAAGTATATAATCGTAGAAAACCCGCAACAGGGACACGGGAAGGCGTCATAAAGTCTGTGGTTGCCTGTAGTGTACTGAGTCAATGGACAGAGACTGACGTAATGCTGTCTTGGGAAATTCCTAGCTTTAGCGGTGCACATACAGTAGCTACAGCATTCATTAACATCGTTGCTGTCAAAAAGGTCTTGCCCAAATCACACCTGTAAATGTCTCACAAATTCAAATTAGTTTATCTGATGAAAAATAAAAACTACTCATAGCTCTCCTGAGCTATAGATCCTTAAAAAGAGAATACAAAGGAAGAAAAGAAGATACTGATATCCTAACGTAGTTTGTGGTGATGTTGTCGCTTTGAACACATTCGAGTCCACCCCCGTTTCATAGAGCTCATGTGTCATTCCTCCATACACATTGCCAGTGGACCCTCCAAGTGAGTTCGCGGCACTGAAGCTGTTAATGACATCTACAAGAAATTAAAGTGATTGAGATCAAGGGAAAACAGCATTCGATTTTTGAACTTCTAATTCGGATGGTTTAGAGTCCACGTCTTATTTCGCTGTTTCATGACTCGAATACAGATTTCAAACAATAAATAAAAGCAACGTAGGGTATAAAATATATAACACAATACAACTAAAGGACTGTCAGCGTTCACTAACAAATTGAAAGTAACACACCTTGAACTTTTGGTAACATGAAATAATAAATTGTAACTGTCTTGCTTTGACTGACATTATAAATGTATGTTTAAATAAATACTACCAACATATTTATTATTGTATAAAAAAAAGTTGGGATAATATTTTATACGTTTTTGAGGTACATAATGTGATCGCGCTCGCCCTTTTAAAACAGTGAAGGAAACCTGTATGTAGGTACCTACTAGAACTAAAAGTTCGAAGACATGCGACATCTAACAACCCGCACCAAGCCCATGTGGTGGATTGCTAGCAGCCCACTGCCCCAGCAGTGGGACTATAGGCTGATTATGAACACTGAGCTACATTTTCGAATAGAATGCAAGATATCTAAGAACCGTGGCTGCTATTAAATTCCTAATGAAAAAAACCAATAACACTTTACCCGACCTGGAGTTCGAAACGGGACCTCATGCTCAGAGGTCGCGCTTGCAACCACTAAATAGATGGTCGGAGTCTGGATTTGTCCCCGGTTGATGGCAATAGGCTCGCCCTCTATTACAAACATAACTGGCGAAATGTGGGTGTACACCTCTGCCTAATCCTTCGGGGATTACAGGTGTGATATTATTTCTACGAACATCATATTAACCGTAACCTTTTCTTTTGTTTCCAGTACCCCAGTTCGGCGCCGGCGCAACATCTATTCGTACACATAGGCGGCACAGTTACATACGCAGATCCTTTATTAGAAGTAAGAAAAAATAATCCCACTTATCTTTCCTTCAAAAGGCCTTGTCTCAATATTTTGTGAGAAAAAAAACCTTACGAGAAAAACTTTTACTTAATTGCCTTTAAAATGTTTGCCAAACCGCCAACAAGCAGTTATTTTTTTAATCCCTAAAACAATGGACTTATGGAGCACAACTATCTTAACTTTTTTATAATAGAATAAGAGAATTGTTCCAATTTTTTTTTCCAATCCTTTTTTTCTCGTCCACAGTCGGTAGACGTACAACAGATTAACGATAAGTTCCCTGAGAAGAAAGGTGGCCTCAAAGAGTTATATGAGAAGGGACCCAGAAATGCCTTCTTCCTGGTCAAATTCTGGGCGGACCTGAACTCAAATAACCTGGACGATCCAGGGGCTTTCTACGGGGTCACTAGTGTGTAAGTATATTTTGAATTAAGAATTTCGATGAGATATAGACAAGGACACCTGGTGACAGAAATCAATTGAGGCAGATTGAGGAGGTCTTTGCCAATGTTTGGCTAACAGTTTTTGAGGTAGAAAAAACACATAAGTCCAACTTCAACTTTCTAACCCAATTTTCCTCTCGCAGGTCTGCTGGAAAAAAAATCTTATGAAATAAGCAGTACCTTTGTGCTCTTCTATGTTAAATGTATTTGTCCTGTTAAGTATTTTGTGTGTACATAAATAAATAAATAAATAACTAACTAGAGTGTAGCAAAAAAAAAAAAAGATTGAGTTATGTAACTAAAATGTTCTTGTGGGAACTGCGTGGGCATAAAAAAATTACCAACCGCTACGCCATCTACGCGCGTAATATCTGTATATTATGCGTCAAAAGACACGTTAGATTTATTAAATAATGCCCAATGATATTTTTACGACTGTGACGCTATTAATGCGATAAAATTCTAGCTATTCCAAACTGCTACGTCAAATAATACCGACGGATTGAAATGTTAGGCACTAATTGATGTCTACATTGATATCATGCCAAGACTTAGAAGACCACTCAGGTTCATTTAGCATAAGAATCGACATCACTACTGTAATATTATCGTTTGATAAACTCCTGCACTGCAAAGAATGATGGATAGGATTTGACTAAATCCCGATCATCTTACTACTATTACAAATGCGAAAGTTTGTGAGGATGGATTGCTGGAAGTTTTTTACTCTGTCGCGCGAATGCTACTAAACGGACTTAGATGTTGTTTTGGCACACAGATGTTTTACAACTCCGATAAACTCATCTCAATATTACGGCCCTGTGGGATAATTTCCGCACACCACGCGGGCGAAGCCGCGGGCATGGCACACTGTATTTTAGATAATGAGAAGATCTTATCCTAGCAAAAACCGACCGCCTGCGCCAGTGGTTGGTTATGATACTCTAATCAACGAGGATATTTGTTGAATGGAGACTTCTGAAAAATTCTCCCGCCTATGAAATTAGGTAATACACATTACAGATGTACAATAATCCAACAATTTTTTTTACGAGAAATTAGGTATTTAAAAAAATAAAACTTCTTTGCGCACGCTTGACTTAGGGAGTAAGCTGGTGAATGCGTTACGTTACGAGGCAAACGGTAGTTGAGAGGGAGATATAAGTTAGTGAAGATAGAAAGAGAGAGAGTTACATTTTTTATTTGACAGACGATTGTTCGGCATTGGTTTAAGTTTTACTTCAGTCGTTTGGTCTAGAGCACACTCGTTTTTTTTTATAACTCTCTGTGAATATTTCCTCAGCCTGAAATACGTTAGAATAAGTATGTAAAGGCATCCAACAAGCTCCGAGCGGACAAGTAAAGGTCAACCCTTACGATCTAGCATAAATCAGCGAACTAACCTCACAAATATAATGAACGTTCATAAATTATTTGAATAACTGATAAATCTGTTTTAATATAAAATCAGAGGTCGAGAGTCTGAGAATCTGCCAGGGCTGCGGGACTGTTCGAAAGAGATACCGCGGCCCTGGAACACAAAGAGCAAGGAAAGAACATGAATGGTTTTAGTCAGTACAAGTCTGACACTCCCTTCCGCTCCGCCCAGAGCGGGAGAAGTCATTTGATGATTTCCCATCCGAAAAAAAAACATGTGTGCAATTCACACGTGGTAGAAGTGAAACCTTCAAAAATTTTGGCTTCAAGTAAGTGTTTTACATGAGTACTTCGTAATCATTGTAAAACACTGTATAATGCTTCTTATCTCATTTTCTCCCATGTTAAATCTTATGAAGTTATCTGTCTGTCTCTTTTTATTATCGCTTTTTCGTTTCATCGACTTTCAAATAAGTAACATTGGATAACGGCAGGGAGGAGAAGATGTCTGGGAATAACGTTACCGTATATTTTGTACCAACACAAATATCATTTTATTTTCTCTTTTATTACAGTTACGAAAGCAACGAGAACATGACCATAACGTGTAGTACTAAGGTCTGTTCCTTCGGCAAGCAAGTGGTTGAGAAGGTGGAGACGGAATACGCGCGCTTTGAAGGCGGCCGGTTCGTGTATCGCATACATCGGTCGCCGATGTGCGAGTATATGGTCAACTTCATACACAAGCTGAAGCATCTTCCCGAGAAATACATGATGAACAGCGTGTTAGAAAACTTCACTATACTACAGGTAAGACTTTACTGATTTTGAATTTTTGACCTGATTCCGAACAAATGAACATCGGAACCGAATTCGACTTTCTTTTTTTTTTGTTTTGTTTGTTTAGTTTGTTATTGTTGCTTATTTTTGCCAGTGTTCTTTTCGTTGCGAATTCCAAGACTTTTTAATCATTTGTCTGGGACTATCCAACCTTTTTTGTTTTTTGTGGCCGCCACTTTTGTTTCTAGAGTGGGTTGAACATCGGACTATGAGAGTGAGGGAGACAGGTCCACTTCCTCAGTCCACCTGTTTTCACGCAGGCACTTGTACGGTCGAACAAGCTATTTGGTATACACGCAGAAATATTCACAATCCTAGTACCTGACAATATTGTTTGCAATTTCATTATATGAAGCTTTTGTCATTAAGAGACAGAATTAATGACAAAAGCTGCATAAAATAAAATTTGGAAAAGTATACGTTTCGGCATTGGATTGTGAATATTTCCGCATGTATACCAAATAGCTTGTTCGACTGTACACTATATTTCACCATGAGATTGACCGCCATGACCGAAAACGCTCACGGCGTCCATTCAATTCTGAGGTTGGCAAAAGAGGAGGCTTGCTCCAAAAGAAAGACCCCTAATAGATAGCTAGCAGTGGCGAAGGTTCCATAGAACTCGATTCCTACCGGCTTCCCTTTGAAAAATGGCACAGTCAGTATTCTATAGACAAATAATATAATCACATGAAAGATATATACTCCGGCTTACCTTTTACAAAAATTTACCCTTCGCTACTGATAGTTAGATACCTCTTTTTAGGTACCGATGTGGTAGTCGCTATTAGACACCGGTTTTCTGTCTTTGTGTGAAGGGGAATGTATCCTAGCTGTATCTAATAAGTAAATAATACCCCAGTCCAAAGCCTAATACAAATGACGATGATAGCCTGTTTCCTACACAAATAAACTTTACCCTACATAGAAAACCCCACCTTTACAAATTTTTGCTATACACAACAGCAAAAAATGCGCCTTTCGGCAATTAAACGGCGAGTGCATTTAATCGGCGTTGTTTACTTTTAATGATATGATAGTTATAGAGCTATGTGTTGCGCTACCCGTGAGCATGTGGGGCATGCACTACGTAACCAGAATATTCAAGTGGTGTTCACGGTTAGATAAGTTAGTTAACGTTGAAGAGTAAATAAATAAGCAAAGTTTTTCTGTTATTCTCGGAAAGATCTTTACTCCCATTGGTTTCTATAGTTCTGTATGATAGTGTAGGACTTTCTGGTTATTATTATTTAAAACTTCTCAGTCTTTCTTGGAAATATTTCTTTCTCCATAGCCGTCATTCTACGTGTTGCCTTTTCTGGCTCTCGTCAGCCGGCAAGCGGCTTCTATGCCTGCCTCGTTGACCACATCCATCTTCTCTGATGTGTGATGACTCTGGCCCGCCCAGTCGTAGAGCCTAGCATAACATCACGCGTGCAACCCCCAAGAATTAAGTAGAGGTGTACCCTAAAATACACTGAGATTTCGCCAGTTTTGTTACAGTCCCAGTAGGTAATGGGGGACGAATCCATTGCCATTAACCGGGCACGATGTCTTCAGGCTTCTACTGAGAAGTTCCTGATAGAAAACCCAATAACACAAACATAAACACATTACGATATGATAATATGATATGATATGTACTCATTTTTTTACTTTCCCTTGTCCCACAGGTGGTGTCAAACCGAGACACGCAAGAGACATTATTATGTGCCGCGTTTGTGTTTGAAGTGTCGAACAGTGAGCACGGAGCGCAGCATCACATCTACAGGCTCGTCAAAGACTGAAGCGCTCCGCACTAGCACTACTCCCGTACAACCATTCCTGACGCAAGCCTCTGTGGACTATCTACGTGGATACCTGACTTGACTGCGTACGTCGTCCGGCACACGCACACCTATGAAGTTCAAGATAATGTCGAATTAGTTCGTGTAATATGCCGAGAACTTGACGTAAAGAAACGTTTAGTATCTGTGCGTGCGCCGGTCAGTTAGTCTAGGAAGCTTAGTACCTCCATAGTACGTAGTCCCCGCCGCCGCTGGCGCCGCCTGGCGGTCGCAGACGAGTGCTGTCCTAATTTCACTCCTCGTAAACACCTTTCTCTTTAGATTCAAAAATAAAAATATTTGTTATTAAACCTAAAATAGCAAAATGTGATCTGAAAATTACGCTACAAGTATTTTTGTAACTGAGTCTTTATTATACATAGCTCAATTTTAAATATTCTATCGTAGCCCTGGTCCCTTGAATCGGCAACTGTACGATCGGTGTCGTCAATATAGGCTCCCTGGTCTATAAGTAGGTTTATTCTCACATTATGTTTTTCTAAATACTCTCATTCTAAAATGATTTCTATAAGGTTCTAAGATAAAGAGAGTAACAATAATATTTTACATAATTCTTAAAATACGAAATATCGTTCGGTATACTTCGCGTGTAAAAAATATCATATATAAATTTATATAGATTTGAATACACACAGTGCCTCTATAATTATGTTACATTAACATAAATTACTTGAGCATATTTAGTCTTTTCACTGCATTAGAAAATTGAAGAGAAAAAATTGTAAGATAATGCGCAAGTGAAGAGATTAAACTTTAGTGTAGTATACCATGAAAATAATAGGTTTAATAAGTATATATATAGAGTTACGACACCTATTCTTTTTCAGTTAAGTCCTCGTGGTACAATTTACCGTTGCTATGTTTAGTTGTCTTTTTAAACCAGTCCAACTCTTTTTGTCCCTTACTATAGAATCTTATCTTCATTATTTTATAATTTGGCATCTATTTTTTTTTTCGAGTATTTTATTATGCTTTAATTAATATTTTCATTTTGCCTTGTTATTTTTAGGTCTTTTTGAGACATAGCATTTTATCTAGTTTCTATGTACGATGTTTTGCCAGATTTGACTTACTATTGCAGTCTTTGCCACATTAAATACTAGGTACTTAGGGTATGGTATAGTACCTACATTGTACATATTCTATTGTTATGTACGTAAAGTTAATAGTGTCCATGTGTTCACACGGTCTGCCAGATCTAAAATTGTAACATATGAAATTAATGACAAATCTTGTATGATCGTGTAGCTACAATATGTATATATCTGACTATCAGAAACATTCTCTTTGTAGTGGGACGCTATCTTCGTGCGTTCCGAGGCAGCTTTATCCTCCAGACTCTTCCTATAGTTTTCCAGTTCTACAATTAATCACTGTACTACATCCTTCTATTTCCGTGAAACTAATATAAAGAAACAATGGCCGCTTTTGCTTCCAATTTCAAAGTACAAATGAGTGTCCACACTACTCGACATACTTGCATGAATATGTTATCGTGGCAATGATTTGATCTCTCTTTTAGTCAAATATATTTAGGGTCCTCCCGTGCGTGCTATGGTGCGCTCATTTAATTTTACACAGTGTTAAGTTTATGTGCATTAAATAGTGTTTAGTTTCAAGACATGAGGTAGGAAAATATTATCTTAGATAATAAAAATAAGAGATTTTTGTATTTATTTGATAGAGTTATATTAGATAAATTGTAAAGTGACTAGCTTTAAGGTTCTTTTTTTTTTATATGGCGATAGTCGTTCAGGAACTTATCCGTGAAGTTGTCACATATTTAGTACTTAAGAAAAAACTTAATTTTTGTTGCAATTGTAGATTTCCTTGTCCAATACTCTGTTATAAGATTTGTTTGATCGAAATCACTTTTTTTAACAATTCTTATCAAAATTAGAAATATTCGGTGTCTTCTATTTGCAATACGACGGCGTGTTCAATAATTTGTAAAAGAGATCTGCCCTGTTGTGATTTTATATTTTTAATGTTATAATGTACTCAATCAAATGAGATTAACTCAAAATATTCGAGTCTAGTGCAATAGCATCTGAGTCGGATATATGTAGTTTACTAAACTAAATAAACATGGAATTGTTTGATGCCGATGGCAATATTCAATATAGATATCGTTAGGTCGTGTTGTGTAAATAAAATAATTTTAGCGCATTTCTTTCAGTTAGTATTTGTAAGCGGTTTTTGCTTATATACAAGTCTTTCATATCGACAATCAGCCATATCAATATGAAAATATAAATAAAAGAATTAGTCGGCGGGGTTGGAGACAATCATTTGCAATCGGCTGCAATTACTTTCTATTTTATATAGTTTTGACACTCATAAGTTTTTTTAAGAATATTACATTGTTGATTTCTTTTCAATCGACATAGCAAATGATTTTTTACAATACTAGCCGACAGTGTACAGTATTTTAAAGATAATACTACGTTAAAGATTTGTATGAAAATTTAATTATATTGTCTTCATAAAATCATGTGTATTATTATTTCAGAATCTCTTTTTTATCAGTATGACGCCCTGCTACTGTGATAACTCAATAAATATTTGTAATCAACCTCCATGGAGAAAATCCGGATTAGGACACACGAACATTCAAATTAGTTATCTAGGCAACACTTAATCAACAATTTAAACAAATTATAGATATTAAATTCAAGCAATAGATAAAATTGTATCCACGATAATATTTATTAGGGTTCCATACCAAAAATGACCAGTCCTAGTTTTAGTATATTGGCCTATTCGACATTTTTGATGCTGTGTGTGGTCAATAAGCAACTTAAACAGAAGAAGAGTAAGTACAAATCAGAACATTCCCCTGAAACTAAGTGGTCATAAGATTGTGATTGGTTTCTAAAAGCTCGACCGATCAAAAGCGAGAGAGTGGGATTTAGAACAAAAGCACCAGCCTGTACAACATAGGGCGATGATTAAAATATATGAGAATTTCTTATAGAAAAGCCAAAATCCACCGCCTTATCTAGAATCCAAGTCAGGACTTTCACTAGATGATGAACCCAAGTGTTCTATGTCATAAATCAAATACCAAAGTTATTTAATTAGATATTTTATTTATTAATGAATAAGCCCAAGATAATGTCCGAATTATTTATGATAAGATATAAAGTCATTTCCAAGGACCGATCAACAAAACAAAATATATTCAGTTGTCAGTGATATTTGTGGAGGTAAGTTAGATATTAGATTTATGTTTCTCAGTATAATTGATAGAACTGTAAATTTTCTAGTGGGCTTTTGTGAGTTTTTTGAGGTCATACTGACCTGTTTAGAACACAGCATGTGTCCTTTTAAAGTTTTAGGTAAACCAGTAAGGACAAATTTCAGAAGCGGCTCCGGACGCTGACACCTTCATGCAAATACTTACAAAAGTATCTGCTTGTGTCTGGTTTACACAGTCCGAAGTTTGACCGTACCTGTATGGCAGATTATCTAAAAAGGAACGCAGAACGAACCAGCATCAACTTCCAATTTTAAAAATCTTAGCCCTGCTGTTTTGTTTTTAACGGCACCACTAAAGGGGCACAGATGATTTCTGGATCCCGTAACTGGACTGCCCTAAGCACCTGTACGTCCTGACACAAGGACCAACATTAGGGCCTATGTTAACTTGCCTCGCAGTGATTTAAGTACGATAGACTGAGATTAAAAGAAAACACCGTGAAATAAATTAAAATAAGTACCTAATTGGATATCGCGGGCCTGGGGGTCTAAAATGGCCGGTTTATCAGAATTAAAGGGTGTAAACAGACTCTCAACGAAGCCGAAAGGCACTTGTTCTCCTCGTCATTGCGATCATTTTTTTGTTCTAGACCATACCTTCTAGTTACGGGGATATTGGGGGTTAAAGTTCCGACTTTTTCATAAGTTTTTTTTTAAATACATGTTTTTAATGTAAGATTTTTACTTTAAGCACCTCCAGGACCAGCTTACTATTCAACCCATTCATCAGAACAATGTTTTGAGTGCGTAACATTGAGTCCTACCGTAAAACGTAATTTTTCACCCCAAAAAAAAAGGCTTCGTGAAAAGACTTTACACCCTGTATAATAGGAATTACGTTACAATTTCTTAAAATGATCAAAATTAAAAATTCATAATATTAACTGCGTTTGTTTGCATTTTAACGTAATTCATATTATTATTCTATTATCGTTCTGCTAAAGTGGCCAAAACCCCATTTTTTTTTTCGAATGGGAAATCATCAAATAACTTCTCCCGCTCTGGGCAGAGCGGGAGGGAGTGTCAGACTTGTACTGACTAAAACCCATCCATGTCTCTTTGAGGCGCGCGTGGAACACGAATGAGCCGTCAACACGGCCTGTCGTCAAAAGCGGACGGACAGAGAGCTAGCCCATTACTCACCGTCCACAGGTCCGCGTCTACGGTGGCCGGAAGCCACCACATAACCCCCGACGCCCGGGGCTTCTCCCGCGGCGGCTGAGACGAGAGGTTCTCTCCTTCTCGCGCTCCGCCACCTCCTTCGCTAGCATGACTACTTCGCAGAAGGAGGTGACGGCGTCCCATTCCCTCTCGCTCCGGACCATGGATTAAACCAGGGCCGGCCGCGATAGGTCGCCGCCTCCGATCGCCGCTACGAGGATACGGCGGTGCTCCGCCCAAGCGGGGCAGACCTCCACCGTGTGCTCCACCGTGTCCTCTGGGCGATCTTCACAGTGAACACCCGGGCCTTTCCTCCTGCCCGATTCGGTGCAGGAACCTCCCGAAACAGGCCAAGACCCCCTCAAGTGACAATCATGAATCAACCTCTTAGTAACTGTACTTATCTCTAAATACCGCTTATCTCATAAGAGCTTAGAAGATTTCTCAAGAGCCGGATCGAAGAGCATTACGTATCGGAAAAATATGTGAGATATTGTATGATAAACAAACAATCGTGGCAATGTGATGGATCACAATAATGCAGGTGAATCATGGCATTAGAAGTGCTATGTGTTTACATACAGGTTGCAGCGGACATCGATGGGCACATTGAATAAATTGTACGCTGTGGGAGTACTAGAACCATGTGCTCAATTATGATAATAGTTTGTACGTCAATGATCCTTACACCGTGTATCTCTGTTTACAAAAAAAGACATAAGATGGGTCGTTGTGGCAATGCTTTGGGAATGCTTCTGTCCAAAAGTATATTTTGGTAACCCAAATTAGAAGGGCTTGTATTTCTAAGAAAATTTGCAAAATCTCTGTGGTATTTTGGCCGTCTACTACAATAACCTAACATTTTAGATGGCGATCTCCAGGCAAGTGTGGTTGATCGCCACTGCAGTAGTATTATGTGCATTCCTAGCTGTAGTAGGAAGTGGTAAGTTAAGCTTCGATCTTTAATCTATATTAAGTCGTTTAGATTTGTTCAACTACTGAATAAATTGTCATAAAGACTTGAACAGTCTTGGCTGATACCTCTCACAGATGAAATTAAGGACTCTCATTTATGAGTGAAAGCTCAAATTGAGTTGTGAACTGTGAAGCTTCTACTTATTAATATTAGTACCCTAGCTTAGTACCATCCCCGCCATCGAGAGTAAATACCAAAGACTACCTTTTCTAAGTATGACATGAAATGGTTCCTGGATGTCATAAAGTACAGACGCCAGCACATCAAGCTACTACAATCTGTCAAACTGATTTAATAGATTTTCAACTTTATCGCTGAAGCAATAAGTTCAAGGTTGATTAGGAAAATTTAACAGTTTTGGGTAACTTGACCTCTCAGTTAAAATCGATAGCAACAGTCTGTAGGCACTATGGGTATGTTGCATGACACTACTCTGGGTGGTACATAGATACCATGCGGCATGCACCAAACTCCAACAAATTGGTGGAGAAGTCAACTGAATACTATACCTGTACCTGTTTGTATTCATCTGATAAATATTTGCACATTTATTAGGTAATGATACATTGCACTTAATATCTAATTGTAACATCTTTTTACACCCACCTGTATTATGCAAATAAATAATTTGATTTGATTCTGTATACCTATCATTACTTAATTGCAGAAGACTTGCCGTGTGCAGCTCGTTCTGTAGGCATTGAAGGTAGATCAGTGGTCTGCGTATGCAACGCCACCTACTGCGACACTATCACCCGAGAGAACCCAGCACGAGGAACGTTCGTCGTCTACACATCCAACCATGTAAGATTTATGTTAATATTTCTTTAAATACTGGAAGGCAAGGCTAGGCGAGAGCAGCTGCAGCTGGATGATAGCAAGCGAGAGTCGAGATAAATAGCGAGCGATTGGAGAAGCTGCGTCCAGCTATCGAATTTGAATAATGAGCCAAGATCTACGGCTGACCTAGGAACTAAAAAATTTCGTTAGAAAAGTTTTGAGTATGACTGTTGATCGATATGTCAGTAGGGGAAGAACGTAGACACGATGGATGGAATGCCTGAAGGTATGGCAAGTATGAGAGTGATTACGTGAGATGGCTGCTAATAGCGAAGACTAGAAGGTAACCATGCTGCGCCGAACCTTAAAGGTAGTGTGATAAGGACAGGATAATGATGAAACTACGGCAGGCTTATAAGACTCAAAGGTGACGCAAGATAAGTAATAGCCCGCTAAGTAGGTACCTACCTACACATAACATTATCAATATTGTCATGATACATGTATGTCCTTTCATTTATTCAGTACCTACCTAGGTGTTTGTTGTGTTTCTAATCTTGCAAATCTTCATCAAAAGTTCGATAAATGGTTGATGTCTTTTTTAGGATTCCGTACCCAAAGGGAAAACGGGACCCTAACTAAGACTCCGCTGTCCGTCCGTCCGTCACCAGGCTGTATCTCATGAACCGTGATAGCTAGACAGTTGAAATTTTCACAGATGATGTATTTCTGTTGCCGCTATAACAAATAACAAAAATATAAATTATTTAACAATTAAAGGGGTTTTAACAAAAAAAAACACGTTTCTTGTATATTAATAAATAAGAAACTTGTTTTTTTCGGTTTATGGTACGGAACCCTTCGTGCGCGAGTCCGACTCGCACTTGGCCAGTTTTTTACAATCCTTATGTTGCTTAAATCTCGATAAAAACTTCTGTCACTGACGGAGAACCCTAAACCGAAATACTAAACAACACAAATTATACTTATTTCTTAATAACTTTCTAACAGGCCGGCAAAAGATTCGAAAAGAGTTACGGCGTAATCAAAACGGTATCAGCTACGGAACCTCAGGATGACCCAGGAGACTTATTACCTGAGCCAGAACCTGAACCTCTCCCTGACCTGCCAGAAGGCGGTTTGGACCCCCCGCCGACCACTGAAGATGAAGATGATGACGAAGATGATGATAGATCTGGAAGTACGTATCACCATTTGCCTATAAGCCTTTTCCCAACTATGTTGGGGTCGGCTCCCAGTCCAATCGGATGCAGCTGAATACCAGTATTATATATGGAGCGACTGCCTATCTGACCTCCACAACCCAGTTAATACTGGGTAATACGATACCTCTTGGTAAGACTGGTTGTCAGACTTCTAGGGTCACTGACTACCTGTAACGACTGTCAAAGATGTGCAAATGACAGCCGGGAACAACTGCTTAATGTGCTTTCCGAGGCACGACGGAAACTCGCTATGTAACGGGTGGTCACCCATCCACAGAACAACCTAGGCAAGCACGGCTTAACCTAAAGATCTACCCGAGCGGCTGTTATTATGTAGCCACGAGCTCCTCAAATCTAACTTAAATGATCGAAAACTTTTTACTCGGCATTTATTAAATAGGAGGCAATCCGATTGCTTTCAACCGGGCACAAATTTAGACTCCGAGATGCTACGGAGAAATACCTAATCTGGAAACCTAATAACACATTGACTAACCTGGAAAATAAAACCAGGGCCTATTGCTCACCATTAGCGCTTGCCACTAGACCAACGGAAAGCAGTTATTGTTTCAATCATTCATTCAACAGTCATACAAAATCAGGAGTTCCTTGTTAAACGACTGTAGTATTTTATAGATTTGCATCGATTAAGTTCACATGAACTTAAGTAGGTACCTACCTAGATACGATACATGAACACGAAGAACACGCGTCTTTAAGGGATTAAATGATAAAGTATATAATGAGGATTCTTGATACCTTATATGTAAATTCGACCATATCAAAAATGACGTGAACGCTCGTGGCACGTTAATATTTTATGCTATTAAATTAAAACAAGCAAGCACTCCACCTAATTGTTACCGACTCCTACGAAAATGTGCAATACTGGAGGCATTTGCAGCTGCTGCTGCTGCTGGTATTGCAACGAAGAAAACTTCGTCCGTACATTTATTTGATTTTTTTTCACTAGCTCTAAGCCACCTACACCTAGATCACTGCCCAAATGAAAGAGCGCTGTTGGATCAAGCAAGATCAACGTTAAAAATCTAACCGCTCTTTTCTTTGGTGGCGCGAGAACCTACCATGAGAGCCCCCATACCTAAATATGGATCAGTGATCACCTACTGTTCGTAAAAATGAAGAAAGTAGTAAAACATGATAATTTTCACATACAGTCAAGGGACTACAGCTGAGCAACGTGGTCCTGCGAGTCTACCCCAGCACCCGCTACCAAGTTATCGAAGGCTTCGGTGGATCCGTCACCGACGCTGCTGCGATAAACTGGCGTAGCTTATCCGATGCTGCACAAGAGAAGATGATAACGTAAGATGATCAGAAATTTTAAATTGGAAACTGATTTTGCATAGATGGGCTCTCTTTAGAGCTACGAGATAGATATAAACATCTCACCCGTGGTACGTAGAGGTGACCTCTAGTAGGACCTCCACATTTCGCCAGTTGTGAGCAAGTCCTATGTAATAGGGCCGAGCCTATAACCACCTACCGGACACGAACCCAGCTCCGAGCTGCTATTGAGAGTCTTTGTGGAAAAAAATCCTACCACTCCGGGAGTGCCGACAGAAGTGAAACTTTTTTTTTTTTCAAGATTCTGTATTATTTTTAGACAATATTTTTGCATAAGCCTTTTACTTATACCTTTGACTATACACTGTACTTTATTTTGGGTTTATAATATGTAGCAACACGGCTACCTCTGCAACGAAAAAGAGGTCGTTTAACGGTGTGGCGAGTTCAATTCTTTTTCCTCGTCTCAAAAATGCCCAACGCGCCTGAGAATGAATCTTGGATCTCATGCTTAGCAGTAGCGCTTGGGACCACTACACTAAAACAGTCAGATATATACCATCATCACCCTATAATGTTTCCACTGCTGGGACACAGGCCTCCTCTCTATGAGAGGGGATGGGCCACCACGCGGGCCCAGTGCGGATTAGTAGATGTCACATGTTTTCGAATTTTTGGTTCTAGGACATGCCGGTTTCCTCACGATGTTTTTCCTTCACCATTTTTGAGAGCAGTGGTGATGCAATAAATTGCACAAAGTAAGGCGCCTGCTTGGTTCCAACCCACGACTTACTGTTCGTAAATCGGGGACGCTACCACTGGGCCACCGCTGCTCCCAGATATATACCTGCTTACCAAATTAACAAGATCAATCTGTTCTTCTGTCAAAGAGACTCGAGACACAAGGAAGTCAAACCTTGTAAATCTAAAAGGGAACAGTACTTTTATTTTTGTTCTGCTCTTTTTCGAACGAATAATCTTTAAATTGATAGCTAAGCCTTTAAAATATGCGCTAATTAATTATAATATTAGTAGATAAATAAATTCATGAACTGTGAACGTTGTTTATTATGTTTTACACAACAACAATATCACGCCTGTGATCCCCGAAGGGTTAGACACAGGTATACCTAACTAATTTCGCTATTTATGTTTTAACTCCCATGTATTAGGGAGCGAGTTTATTGCCATCAATCGAGCACAATTCAATCAATTATGTTTTGACACAGCAAAAACTCAAAAAGAAAAATACATCTCTTTATTTCAGCTCCTACTTCGGTCCTAAAGGCCTGGAGTACAATTTGATCCGAGTACCGATCGCTGGCTGCGACTTCTCCGAGTACCCCTACACGTATGCTGAGACCCCTTGGCACGATACTACCCTATCGAACTTCTCACTGTCGGAACATGACTTCTTTTTGAAGGTAAGTAAAGACTAGAACTGAGAACAGAGTCCGTACCCGGCCTCGCCGCCGAGGCCCACCGCGACCCTCTTGTAACGCCCGTCCCTTGCTCAACAAGCTAGCCCGCGACGCTGAGCAAGTAGCTTTAAATTCCCCTTTAAATAATATAGACCTAGCCAACCCTTGATGTCCTCCCCTCAATGACGCACTGAGTCTAGGTCCGAACCCCACAGGGGGTGCCCTCAGTGATCGCTCATTTAACTTATATCCTTAGTTAAGCCCTGGCTGGGGGCCTTAAAGTAATTTTTGGCCACCACAGGATTGTCCGGTTAAGCAGATGACAGCCTCTAGAGAGGCTGAACTGCGAGTGGTCATACAAAAAAAAAAAAATGAGAACGGAGCAGCAATGAAATCCCGATGGTACGATTTTTAAGGAGCTAACTACTTGTTCCCTTTAAGAAAAATAAGTTAGTTAATAGTGATGACGATAATAAATAGGTAGGTACCGCCGAAATCATCATTCCCCCCTACCCTTGTAATTTTATTGAGGTTCGTAAGTTAAAGTCGGTCTAAGGATGATAAAGACACCTGCCAGGGCTGTGGGGCTGTTCGAAAGAGATACCGCGGCCCTGGAACACAAAGGGCAAGGAAGGAACATGGATGGGTTTTAGTCAGTACAAGTCTGCCACTCCCTTTTACTACGCCCAGAGCGGGAAGAGTCAGTGATGATTTCCCATCCGAAAAACAAAACAAAAAGGATGATAAAGGCAACGAACCGGGAGACACATTGTTTCAATGACCTGCCACCATTCTAACCAACCACGTACCTATTAATTAAAAAAAAAGAAAACTATTATTAGTACTATGCTGTTTACTTTTTAGCTTCCAATGATCAAGAGAGCAAAAAGAGTAGCAACGGATGAAATCAAGATCACAGCCAGTGCGTGGTCTCCTCCAGTGTGGATGAAAACAAATGAAAGGATCACTGGCTTCGCACAATTAAGACCTCAATACTACCAGGCCTATGCCGATTACCATCTTCGGTAAGTTGAATACCACAACAAAGACCACTTAACAGTTTCATAAATAGGTACTATTATTAGATATGCACAGTGAGATGCTATGCTCTAGATCAGTATTCAGCAAAGTGTGTACCGTGGTCATTGGTTGGTGTGCTTCGGAAAAATAAGGTTATCTCTTAAAGTTAAATAGTGACTGTAGAAAAATACCTACTTAATCAACCGCAAAACTTTAACTTATATACAAGTAAAAATTGGCTTTGGACCTCCAAAATTTTCCGATTTTCTAGATGTACAGTCGCGGCCTTTTCCGCCTGATCAGTTAAAATGTTTTCGCTTGAATCATGCGCCCCGCCCGTTTATAGAGCGCTTCATGTTGTAAGTGTAAACAAAAATGAGCTTAGTGGTGATCAGGTGGGAGTGTCCGCCATTCTACCTTCAACACATAAAGTTTGGGGAACACGTCTTCTCTAGATGGCACCCATTTTCTGACCCAAGACCCATAGATCGGTGCCTTTTACCCATGCAAAATGCGCTGGACTTTTCTCACGAGAGAAGAGTTTTCGCTATATGTTCCGTTTTACCTATTATCCTTACAACTTCATCTAAATGTGTACAATTTGTCTCTTCAGTTTCATCGAGGAATACGATAAAGCGAACGTCAAGATTTGGGCTATAACGACAACAAACGAACCGATCAACGGCATTGTGCCATTCGTGCAGTTCAACTCGTTAGGATGGTTTCCTCCACAGTTGGTACGTACAAATTTTAAACACCTGTTTTATTAGGAACTGCTGGTTGTACATGTCAGATATTCCATGCAAAATACTGGTATTCAGCTGCATTCGGTTAGACTGGAAGCCGACCCCAACATAGTTGGGAGAGTGCTAAGCTTGATGATGATAAAGATGAATGACTTATTTGATTAGAAAGATCGAAAACTTTACTTTGCGAGAGAGATAGAAGGAAGACCAAAGTAATAGATTTTTCTGGGGTGATGCCTGATAGAACAGAATTATAGAAAAAGACTTACAGCGCCATAAGCCTGCCCCATAAATACAATAGAGGTAGGCAGAATAAAACTAGTTGGCAAAGGCAGCAGCTGATGACCGGATATTGAATGTATTATTTTATGGTTACAGGGTCGCTGGCTAGCCGACAACCTCGGTCCTACAATAAAGAACTCCCGTTTCAACGAAACTTTGATTTTTGCAGTAGACGATCAGCGCTATCTCCTACCTGTTTATTTAGCAGGAGTAAGTACTCACAGGCTAATTAAAACGGTTATACGCCACGACTAAAGAATGCGATTAGCAGTAACTAAGGACGAAATGGGAGCGCAGAAACGCTGAAATTGAATAATAAAACATATTCTCAATGATTTAAAGTATACTTTTAATTCACAGATGGAACTAGCTGCTCCAGAATCCATTGATTACATGGATGGAATAGCTGTACATTGGTATGGGAACTTCTTCCCGCCCCAAATATTAAGTTCTTTACAGAGAAAATATCCCGGCAAAATGCTTCTTGCAACAGAAGCTTGTGAAGGTACTATTGAAAAAAGATAAAATTTTCTTCTTTGATCATAGCTATATACCAATCACTCACTGGCTAGTATAGATCGACCGAGATCTTAAAAAGGACATGAAGACGAACTGGACGTGAGAGGAGAGGCGGAAGACAGGGTGCTTTGGTGCAGTTTGGGAGACACCTATGTTCACTACACTATACTGAAAGTATACAGGGTGGAAGGGACATCGACGCACAAATTAGTTATCACATATTCAGTACATCATTTCGAACCCCCTCACATATAAATTTTTCACAGTTAATTTAAAAACAAATCTGCAGTTCCATACATTTTTTTTTTTTTTTTGAGCTTATTTGAAAAAATCTAATGAATAATTTAAATGTAGGGTTCAGAAAGATGTAGTGCATTTATGTGATAATCATTTGTGCGTTCATGTCCCTTTACACCTTATATATCTTATAGCCAGTAGTGAGTTAACTAGCCAAGAATTGACAAAAAATTATAACTTTCAGGATCAATGCCATGGAACTTAGAAAGAGTTATTCTTGGATCTTGGAGACGAGCAGGCACATACATCAAGAGCATCTTGGAAGTATGTATACAAACATAAGATAGTTAGTTTCATACTCATTTCAACAATATATTTACTTATTATTTATTTATTTATTGTTTAAACATTTACTTGCCGCACTTACAGTTTGCACCAAAGCGTGCAGCAAGCCAACAGCATAGCGTACTAGCTAAACTAAACTACTACCACTAAACAACTACTACTTCTACTTGTGTATTTGTTGACAGGACCTGAATCATTTCGTTGTCGGTTGGATTGACTGGAACCTTTGTTTGAACGACCATGGAGGCCCTAACTGGGTCGACAACTTCGTAGACGCGCCCATTCTAGTATACGGGGACAAAGACGAATTTATCAAACAACCAATATTCTATGCATTGGGCCACTTCTCTAAATTCATCCCAAGAGGGTCTCGCAGGGTACGAGTTGATCAAAGAAGTCTTGCAAGCATAGAAAATGTTGTAGTGAGAAAATCAAATGGAAATCTTGTTATGGTTCTTCAGAACAGGTACTTTACAATAACTTTTTTACCAGTTTTCACTGACATCCATGGAATTATGAAGTACTACTTAGTCTTATCATAAAATGACAAACATTTTGGATTGTACAGATGCTTTAAAGTCGTTATTATGAAAATAAATTGATAATTATAAAAAGTTGACAGTCATAGGTGAACTGTCCAGGTGGTCATAATTACATAAACTTTTTTTTCAGACGAAGAAGACCAATGAATGTGCGAATTAATATAAGCGCCAGTAGATACATCGAAATTACAATGGAACCTCAATCAGTGAAGACAGTGGAGGTCAACCCTTAGGATAATAAACACTCATGACTAAATAAATTATTTATTTTACAACATTAACATTTTTTTTTATTTTACCTCTACACTTGATCAACATCAAACCAAACAAACACAATAAAAATACTGCTACACAGTCAATTCTGTGAGAATTTTTAGTAGGGGATTTTCCCCTACTAAAAAAAAGGCGGCAATAGCAGTCATTGACCCCACCTACATTTATCTACAGATAATATGCTGCATAGCATTCACAAACGCATTGACTCAATTTTGATTCAAATAGTCGTATATCTCGCTCGCCTTTGTAATGGCAAAAAAACTATGACAAACAAACGACAAACTAAGACTTATGACTTGTCCATTCAAAATCAAAGAGTTTTTGAATATCTGTGCTGAACTGAAACTTATCAACATTGTCAACATTTAAATAAATTAAATACAAAACTTACATAATTTATCATTCAGATTCCTATGAAGAAAAAAGGCAACAATCGCTATACCTATCTAATTCCCCATCAACTATAGACTTCTATCTACATCACTTGGCCACTTGGCATAAATAAAAAATATCAACCTAGCCATTACTAGTATCCGAGGCTCAACAATTTGACAGTAAGGTAATCTTATCTAAAGGCCAAACACGACAAACAACTCTACTTCTAATGAGGCCTTCAGGTACTGGTCCATATACCCTAGAATCTGCAGAATTACCAGAATTGTCACCTTCTAACCATACGTGGCCTCTAGGAACTACTTGGTAACGTAAGGGGAAGCTACCTCGGACGCGATCACCGGGAAGGCCTACTATCCTTTTACAAATATTCTGTTTAGGGTTAGAAGGGCTCCTAGATATCACGATGTCTCCACGCCGCAAGCGTTGTACACGAGGAGATACGTGTTCAGTGAACAGTATGTTGTTGGTCTGAAGCGTGGGTTCCATTGACGGTCCAGAGCACTGCAACAAAGGGTTAAACTGATGTAATACGACGCAGCTCATTGTAGCCAGTTTATTAGACAGTTATTCAAAAAACTGTACATACCATAACGAAGTCTCCAACATATTCGAATGCGCAATGCGTAACACAGGCTGTTTGTAAAGCATATGCAAAAAAACCGCAGGTTTTGCCAATAAACCTCTGGAAGGCCATTTTACAAGGTTAGGTGTAAAAAAATATAATTCTTCTATTCTAAGGAAATTGCCATTGCTTCATCGTTTATTTCATCAATTCAAATTTATTTATAGTCACAGTAGCGGAAAATTCGTCAAGAAAACATCACAAACAGTTAATATTTTCGTCTTTTTTCGGTGACATTGACAATTTAAATATTTGACAAAATGACAAATGGATTGACAGTCTGCAGCTGTTGTATTAGATAAAGTACCTATTATCTCTGTTGTCAAAAAACTATTGACCCTATTTTTTTACCATGCAATATCTTAATAAGCACTGAACACATTGTTCTCAACCACAACGTAGGTATTTGTTGACAAAATGACAAATTGATTGACAGTCAGCAGCTGTTGTCTTAGATAAAGTACCTATTATCTCTGTTGTCAAAAAACTATTGACCCTATTTTTTTACCATGCAATATGACAGCATATTATGGCATATGTTGTGGTATTTTTTTAGCATGCAATAATAAGCACTGAACACATTGTTCTCAACCACAACGTAGGTATTTGTTTGTCGATGTCCCCAGATAATAATACAAGCAATATGATACAAGCATAGTGTACAATATGATGCGATAGACACAGCATGCAAAAAAAAACTAAATTAAACCCTAAAAAAAAAATTACAATAATAGTGCAGAGCAAGTGCAAATACAAAGATGACAGAAAAGAAAAGAAAAAAAAAACAATAAGGTGGTTAGTTTTGGTGGACTTGGCGCTTGAATTTTTGAAGTGTTGCGGAAAAAATATCAATTGATTCGTCACAATTATTGAGAAGCCTGCAAATTCTGGGGATGGGGGAGTTGGATCCTGATACAGTTTTGCGGAATGGGGGACGTAATAATTGTATAGGGTGACGCGGATAGTTGTGGGGTAGGTTAAAATTAAACTTGCTTAACAGCTGGGGGCAGTCTATTTTACTCTGAAGTATTTTAAAAAGAAAAATTAAATCTATATTATTTTTTCGTTTTTCGAGTGAAGTCATGCTAAATTTAGATAGTCATAGTCAGATTAAGCTCTCATACACCAGCGTTTTCCTAACGCAGATGCGAACAAGTAACTCGAAATTATAATACTCACTTGCTATTTCCGTAAGTATTTAAAATTGACAAATAAATAACAGCGTGCTACTTGCATGATACCAACGCATTGAAAAATGTTAATTTTTTTTGCAAAAGAAAATTTTTTTCGAGTGATCGTGGCCGCCACGGGTGGTTGACTTGTGAGTTGTGGATGTTTTATTGGCGAATGAAACACGCAAAACTCATTAGTCATTTTTGAAGAAGCATAGCAGAGTTGACTATTACGAAACGGGAAACTGTTTTTTATAAAACCTTCTACTAAGTAAGGAGACTTGGCAAACAAACGTTGTAAATAATGATAAGTGGTGTCATTATCTCCAACGAACTGCGTACTAAGCGCTGCTTTCGCTACTTCCACGGCATCATAGGTGATAACGAGATCTTACCTTACACTATTGATTTTAAACGGTCCAAAGAACTCCCTTATTTGGCTCCACCAGTGTATGTACAAAACGCCTAAAATATAGTCGATTTTATAACACAGTCACAGGCGTTCCAATATTTAGTCGATTGAATTTGAGACTTGGGTTGACATAATGACAGCAGGCAGGATCAAACAGATTATTGTGTGGAATTCGCTGGGGCATATCGAACATAGCGATTCGTCACAAATTTTGTTATATTAAAGTGAAATAACATAATCCACGGCGCACTAAACGTTTATCTGTGTCCTTAGTTCATTGGCTTTACAGCAAAATTATATGTGTACCAAAATTTATTGCGCCACGGTTAACCCATCTGCTTTCACATTAGAATTTCATTTCTATGGGATTATTTCTACAGAAATCAACGGTCAACTATAGAAAATATTTGTTTTCCATTTACCCAGTGGTGTTAGATGTTTACGTTATCAAGTATTCGCGGTGTTCTATGTTTATACCTAGTTAAAGTAGAATCAATATTGTATTAGAACGTTAACCTTTTGTTGTGAAATGAGTGTGCATATTTAGTGTACCATTGAGTTATGAGCACCTGATGGAAGATTAGCATCGCCACCGAAGCTCAGGAATTTGATACCAAGTAAGTGTATTTTTTGTTCTTGGTTCCTGACCCCAAATCTTGGAAATATGCATGACTCACGCGTGTTTCGCTGTAAAAATAATTTCTGATATGAATAAACAATTGCCCGTTTTGAATGAAGAATGTAGCATGCTTTAGGTTGTGGTATTCCAAGTATTTCTTGGGAGATACCAAGTGATACCTCATCAAAAGAATATATCAACATGAGTTTATATTTGGAATCAATCAGTATTGTTGAGTAGTCTTAAAGTAATGGTTCTTGAGAGTGGATTTGTTTCATTGTATTAAAAAAGCCACATAAGTTGTATATTTAATTATTAATATTTAAGTGTGCTAATTAGTTGTTACATTTATTTGTGATAATCAGTGTAGCCATCAAATAAAAAAGGCAAGTCTTCAATCCAACAAAATCATAGGCATGTGATATACACCATTAGCTCTGAGCCTCCATGGGCCCACTCCTGATAGAGAACCTGTGTCCCAGCCGTGGGAATACATTATAGGCATAAAATACTAAAGCTAAGTCTATAACAGTGGATTTAAATTAATTCAATTAATTTTGTTGGTAAATTAATTCAGTTTCATAGGAAAATATCATGCACATGTTTCTCTTTGACTTTAACTAAACAATAAAAAACATTTGATACCACTGACAATGGCTACTTAAATAATAATAGTATTGGCCAATGGGTAATTGATCCATTGCATTCCTCTACAAAGCTGGATTATTGACCTCTTTTTATCAAAATTACGTAAACAAATATGATCAGACGAATATGATGGCTGAAAAAAAAATATGTTCCACAAAAATTATTACCACTAGAAAAACATGAATCTATTGCTATAATTTAGTGATGTATCTGTCTTTACAAATATTATAAAGAGGTAAATATTGTAAGTTTGGATGTAGGAGGTAATCTCTAAAACTACTCATCCAATTTCAAATATTCTATTACTGATGAAGAACTAAATTACTACAGAGTGCCATAGGATATGTTTCGGGCACATGGACTGAACATAAAATTGTAATAAAAAAGGACTTTCTCATAAAGCTACAAATCATAATTTATTGTGTTATTAAATATCTTTCACTTTAACTGTTGGTGAAACATTTAAATGTTAAAATAATGTGGTTGATGGTTTCCCTTTTAATTTATTTATTTGAGATTACATGCACAATATTACAGAAGTTGGTAAATCTTAAGTACTATTGCACAGTTATAATGCAAATAAAACAAAAAAAAACTAAAATTAAGGTTTTACTGTCTTATATTGTGTATCATGCTGGTGTCTGCTGGAAAAAATCATCATTCTATAGAGACATCTAATTACCGTCTGTGAATTATTTTCTTTAAGGCATGCCGGTTTTCTCTAGACATGTTTCTTCACCGTTTTGAGTGCCAACGATGAAATAAATTACACAAAGTAAAGTGCCCTCTGGAGTCAGACCTCAACTCTCTCTCTGAGAGTAGTGACTGTCCTCATTTAATTGCATATACAATGTTTATAATCCCTTTTTCCAACAGAAATCATGGGGAGGTTCTCAGGAAAGAAATGCCGACTATTGTCGATGTTATGGCTGACGGGCAGCTTCTTCTTTGTGGAGCTGATCGTCGGTTACATTACCAATTCAATGGCTCTTGTAGCAGACTCGTTTCACATGTTAAGCGATGTTGCTGCACTAGTAATCGCATTTTTATCAGTTAAGGTAAGTTCCCTTGTTCTATTAACATAATTTAAACTGATAATGTTGATGTTTTGTCAAACAAAACATCTAACAATTGAAATTATGCCTAAATTACAATATAAATTAATATTGAATACTATGTAAATCCATTGGTTCTTTTTAAAACAAGTATGCAACCAGTTTCGCGAATTTTATCAGAGCTCGTTACGCAGTAAATAAATAATCAATTTTAATTTTCCCTTTAATTAATTAATCACACATTTAATTAAAAAAACCTGTAATTAATCTGTAACCAGTTTGCCTTTGTATCCTTTACTTAAAAACATAGTTCTACGTTCATGCGAAAATAAGCGTTTCAGAATTCCTATTTCTGATTACTTGGCACTAAAAAAAATATATTAGAAAAAGCATTCAAAATTAAAAACAACAGGGTCTCTAATGCTTCAAATTAGCTAATTACAAAGTGTCTTTCAAACTACAATTTAAACTCGCACAGACAGATAAGATTAAAACGTTACCTTCAGCGAATAACAAGACATTAGTATAGTTATAATAGTTGCTTATTTTCCAGCCTTAAATATTTATAAACAAACGGAGACGTTTGTGTCGACTTAGAAAAAGGAAATAAGTTTTTCCTTATAAAGCAAGATTTTTCCCACGAATGCATGCCTTCTCACATAGCAGTGTAGTCATAATATTGACTCAATGAACCGATTCGGCTCATGATGTCATCGTAAATACATATTAGGAAATAATGTAAACTTTTGTGTATCAAGTAACTTAAGGATGTAATGAGTCACGTTTCAAAAATCATAAATGACATTTGAACTCTGCTACGCCTGGATGATTAATTACGAAAAACTAAAACTTGAAATCCAGGGAATGTACGCGTACTACGAGTTCACTGACGGTTTGCCACTTTTCACCCTTATAGTTATGCCATATGTAATAAGGTTGAAAAGTGGTGTGGTGGTGGACCGTCAGTTAAATCGGTAATAAAAAAAAATAAAGAAAAAAAAACCAACCACTCCGGGAGTGCCGACAGAAGCGAAAACTTAACTTAACTTTTTTTTTCAAGATTCTGGATTATTTTTAGAAAATATTTTTGCATGAGTCTTTTACTCAAACATTTGGCTATACACTGTATTATTTTTGGGCTTGTAATATGTAGCAATATGGCTAACTCTGCAACGAAAAAAAGGTCGTTTAACGGTGTCGCGAGTTCAATTGTTTTTCCCCATCTCAAAAATGCCCAGCCCGCCTAAAGTAGTTTTCACTTCAAAAAAGTGTTTATTGGACTCACACAGGACAAACGAAAAAAAAAAGCGAATACATAAAATTAAACTATAGGTTCTGTACGAGGCCAAAAGGTATCTCAGCATGGCTAAAAAATAACAAAATCTACAAAAAATAATATAACTACTCTCTTCTCTTCCCAGATGTCGCCAAAGAAATGGTCAAAGAATACATTCGGTTGGGCCCGCGCCGAGGTCCTGGGTGCGCTGGTCAACGCAGTGTTCCTGGTAGCACTGTGTTTCAGCATCACTGTGGAGGCTGTGAAGAGATTCATCGAAATCGAGATGATCCACGACGCGAGGCTGCTTGTCGCAGTCGGGACCCTTGGGTTGATACTCAATATTGTGGGGCTGTTTCTATTCCATGGTGAGTGTTTTGAACAATTCTGTGAGTTAAGGAGTGACCACTCTAACACTGGTTAATAAGGTCCTAATGTCCTTGATGTAAAAGTGAAAAAGGCGGAAATTGCCTCGTTTCGATTCTGACGACGCAACTCGACCCCCCATCGAACTAAAAACGACAAATATGGTGATTTTTCATTGGCTCAAGCCGATTGTGAAATGTGCCACGTCGAAATGTGGTCATCCCCTTATTATAAAAACTGTTGGAAATTATATTGGGGTCCGGTTTGTCCCCTAGGTAGAGATAACTGAGAAACGTGAAGTGAATGCTCAGGAGCATCCTGCCATGCGATTGAAAAGAATTGCTTAACTGATTCAGAACAGGTGTCATGCCTTATGTTTTTTCTAAAGTGTCTCAACTTCAATAATAAAATGGACAGCTCAAGCGTTTTAATATGATTAATATGTTGTGACGGGAATCCAATTAAAGTAGTCATAATTGATCGCATATTTAATACATTGATAACACCTCGCTATCGCTCATCGGCATCGGTTTTTCTAACATGTACATTATTGCACTAAGATTAAAGGATTTGGCTATCTATGTATTTCGTAGTGATTAGACATTTACTTAGTTTAAAAGATATTAGATTATAAAAAAAGGGAATTTAATTCGAGGGACTAAGGTGGATCCCGAGAACTGCGAAGGATTCTAGAGTAGAATCCCGAGCGTAGCAAGGATTCTAGATTAGAATCCCGAGCAGGGCAAAGGACGGAGATGATTTTTTTTCACGAGCGGTGTACTCTCTACTTTTTACTATTGACTTCGAGAAAATAAATAGTTTTATAGTATTTATATCTATCACATGTTATTATGTAATAAGAGAACAAAGAATTAAATATAAACATTTCAAAATTCAGTGTTATATTCTTGTCAGTAGTATTTATTTTTTGAACATAATTCGTGTAAATAAAAACAAACAAATTCAAAATGTTTTATTTACTGAGTGACTAAAAAAGAGTTGTATTCACTGTTATCGATATATCAAAGGCCCTTTTCGAGTGGCAAAGGTAAAAAATCTTTTTGTAAAAAAATAACCAACTTCCAATAATTCCGGAAGTTGGTAGCATAAATAACAAGACTTTGTTATTTTTAACTGACTTCTAAAAAGGTTCAAGTTTTCAATTCGGCTGTGTATTTTTTTTAATGTGTGTTACCTCATAGGCATACATAACATAACTCTGTAATTTGGTAGAGGAAGCATGTCTTTTTATGTCTATCTGTAGATCATCTGATAATATCTTTTAAGAACAATGGAAAATGAACACTCGACAAGAATTTGTGTGAGATCTGAGATGCTACAACGAAAAAGGCTGAAATAAAAAAAAAAAACACTAAAACCCCTTTGAAACTCCGTACAACTCGAGGTCAGGTCTAGGTCATAATGAAACCGACGACATGCAATTGACTACACATTTAAAGTAAAATTGAAAACACATTAAAAACTAATGACACGATTCGCAATGGCAAATTGCTGAAAACCCGCTATAACATCTATTCGTTCCGGATATAGGTATATTGATGAACATGTTTTCCTTCAATCAACGAACGATACTCAATGTAAATATGTACCTAAATATAAATAAGTTTAAATTTTAGACAGGTAAACTATCGCAAATACGTACGTTCACAAAACTCGTAAAAACATTTGTTTCCACGATTGGACCAATGAATGATTCACCTTTTTCTAAAAGCTAACGGAAACAAAGACATTGATTCCGTATTCTAACTTCGTTCCACAATCCTGCGTGCTGCTATGTTCCCAGGCCTAAAATTTTATTGTTTCGTACCAATGCTACTATTTAACCATTGAACTACACGCAATACAGTTGCGTGATTTGAAATTCCTCAATCATCTTCCTTATTAACGTTAAACCAGTTTGATTGGCAATATTTGAATCAAACAAAACATTTTTCTGTATGAATTAAAATCTCTTCGCAGCAACCTCAGTTGATGCAGTCCAAGAGTAAATTAAACCTAACTGTATGTCGACCTTGCCGTTGCGTCACAATGCAAACATTCTTTACGACCGGTCCAGGCAGGGACCTATATCATAAATATTTATTACTTGTTTTTAAACATCATCCAACTCGAATTTGGAATTTACGTAAGGTTCGTTTTTTTTCGCTCTGAAGAGCGGTTATCCGATTTTTTCCGGTTCTAGTTATCGAATACGTTTAAGTAATAATAATATAGAATATGATTCATTTTGTAACTATGTCAGCCAGTCAGCTACACGAACGTAATTGTTTTGCCATATTAGTCATCTACTTAAGATTGAAAATTAAAGTAACTCGAAGTGGAAGCTGTGTGTCAAAACGAATCGTACAGATGCCAACACATCAAACTACTACGATTTGTCAAATATCTTTAATAGATTTTCAATTTTACCGCTACAGCATTAGGTTCAAGTTTGATTGGGAAATTTGGACAGTTTCGAGTAGCTTGAGTAGTCTGTACAGTGGATCGTACATTGTCGCACTTTGACGTTGAGTTGGCGTAGGTCGGAGTTTAAATACGGCCTCATCATTATCTACAGCCTGTCAGCACTGCTGGGTATAGCCCTCTCATTACTTGGGCCAATCTCCACGTTTCTGGAGATAGACAACCGTTTTGCAGTATGCACACAGCTGGCTAAAGAAAGTTTTGATTACACGATGCTTCTAAGCCTAAAGTAAACCTGAAAGCCACTGCGTGGAAATGAGTCTTGTTCGGAAGTAGGGTTCAAAAGTTGGAAGTCTAGTGTCTGTATGAAAATATGTATGGAGTGGTTTGCATATACAGAACTTTATGAAAGGGCGTTACAACGCAAACCTATTTACTTATTAAATAATGTTATTTTCCTAAACGTAAACTGGACTACGATACCTAATAATTCAAAACTCAGTAGAACTACAGACACGGCGCCTTTCCTTATCATAATCGCCGATACAGCTTGCTCTACATTTCAAGTGTCTTCTATTTGTTTTTTGTCTTGATGGATCCTTTACCTTTGTTATCATAAGACAGTTCCTTCATTCAACATTTCTATATAAAACGGCAAGAAAATAGATGTCGAGATGACCTAGACGTGATCCGGTCTAGCATCGAGTTAGCACGTGAAATGCATCACCATTCTGTGAACTTGCTGGAGATATTTGGCTAGCAGTAGAGCAGGAATGGAGTGTACTAGGACACTTGTCGAATCGGAATCGCTGTTTGAAAGAAAGAACTTAATAAAAGCAAAATAAAATCATTTAACAAGGCGTTGATTAGCCGCGTTTCATTTCGACACCGCGTCCGACTGTTGTTCAGACATGTTAAAGCCGATTCCCCATCCATAAGTGTGGTCATTTCCTATAACGTTACCGATAATTAATTGTTATGCTTTTTCCTAAATAATTTTTTTCTCTCATAGATCACGGCGGTGGCCACGGTCATTCCCACGGCGGGGTCCCACCGCCAGCCAACGTGAGACATCTCACAGAGATAGTCAACAGCAATGCAGATATGGCCCTAG
This sequence comes from Lycophotia porphyrea, assembly GCA_950005105.1. Taxonomy (NCBI): domain Eukaryota; kingdom Metazoa; phylum Arthropoda; class Insecta; order Lepidoptera; family Noctuidae; genus Lycophotia; species Lycophotia porphyrea. The sequence goes on from OX465392.1 coordinate 5,488,145, forward strand.
GTCATAACGCGACTGACACTGAAGAGACTGACGAAATGGTCCCGCCGAAACCCGACAAAATGCCAAATAACAAGAAACAGACCCCTTGCAGGGCGGCCCACGATCCTGGACATATGAATATGAAAGGCGTGTTCCTGCATATCCTGTCTGATGCTTTAGGTGAGTGATTCTTTTGTTTGTTTTGATGCTCAACCATAGTTTTATGTTTTATTCGTGTACGGCAATTAATAACGTGTTATTCAAATGTAAAGTGGTGTCCATAGGCATCTGATATGATGTGTTACTATACGTTATTGGAATTACTGAATTGAAAGCTCTGATCCGCTTGTATCTGGGGATTTTCAAGTTCACCCGTAAACTTTATGAGTTGCATGATTAATATGTCGTATTCAAGTATTATGACTTCTCGTTGCGTCAAAAAAATCAATTGCGTCACCGCTACAAGCTGCATGTACATTTGAAAGAAATACCTTTTATTTATGCCATCTATACTGCCAGTGGGCGGCTAGAACAAAAAGGTAGACGATGACACAATTACGTCATTAGCTGTTACATTTTCCCTTTTATATTACACCCACTTTATTTCATACCTCTTTAGCAAAGTGGTTACGATAACGTCAATACTTGGTTATTCAACACTACAATTTTAATAATGTAGCTTATCTGTTTAAACTTTCATCAAATTAGTTTCGATACTCATTAATCTTAAAGTACGAAGTAGTAAACAGAAATAGAAATTGTTTTGCGTTCTGTCGACAAATCAAATCATAAGAGAAAGTTAGATACTACTGCTTACACTCGGATTTTAATTGCATCTAATCAGCGAACAGTAAGTAACTGCGCAAGCAAACCATGTCGTCATTTATTACACGAGTAATACAGTCGACATTTGAAAATTAGGTGATTTCGGTAACGGAACAAGATTTTGTTTCTATAGTAACTGTTATCACTTTTTATGACGAAAACCCGATTATTTTCCGGTGAAAACCTGAGCTAGGGTCACCCAAATACTTAGAAAGAGTAGATATCCCAATGCGGGAGTTTCACCCATGATGCAGTTTTTTTTTCCGAAGCAATATCTAATTATAGAACGGAACCTGTGTATAGGTACCTGGGGCGGGGTTAGTGTTAATAAAAGCAGTGTAACATTTAGGTCAACGAACACTGCCTTAGCCTAGAAACGTTTCGTTGAACTAGTGGTTAACGCTATCGGCTGTTTGCGATATCGCGTGTGAAATTTACACCATTGATCCGAAAAGGTGATTGCTCGTTTTATTTGAACGCGGTTTTCGAGTGATTATGCATTCATGTGGGATTGATTTAGGTAAATTATTTGAGCTTTTGGAGTTTTTTCGGTTATCGGAAGAGATAAAAGACAGGATGTACCAGTAGAATGACATGCGCACCCTCGGCAGCCAGCTCATCATCATTTCAGTCGAAAGACATTCGCCGCATTGAGCAGTCCATCACGCATACCATATTTACAGATTGACTAATCTTTTTTCTGTATTTGATAGGAGATGATATAACGAGACCATTTAAATTAGTAACATTTGCGTATTTGAAACGTGATGATAAGGAAATTAAATATGAAACTAAATTCGACGGATTTCACCTCTTCTTTTATTTACCTTACGGCTGCGGGACTGTTCGAAAGAGATACCGCGGCCCTGGAACACGGGCAAGGAAGGAACATGGATGGGTTTTCATCATCATCATCATCATTTCAGCCAATAGACGTCCACTGCTGGACATAGGCCTCCCCCAAGTGTCGCCACATTGACCGGTCCCGTGCGACTCACCTTACGCTTATTGACGACTATTATCATCTACCTCATCTGCCCAGCCTTTTCCCAATTATGTTGGGGTCGGCTTCCAGTCTAATAGAATACAGCTGAATGAGACAGAGGAGAGGTCTGTATTTTACATGGAGCTTCCTGACCTCCATAGCCCAGGTAGTAGTAGTACGTTATACGATACCCCTTGGTAAGACTGGTTGTCAAACTTCCGGGCCACTGACTACCTGTACCGACTGTCAAAGATCTTCAATTGATAGCCGGGATCAGCGTCTTAACGTGCTTTCCGAGCCACGGAAGAAACTCGGTATGTAATGGGTGGTCAACTGGTCACTGGTCACCCATCCACGGACCAACCCAGGCAAGCGCGGCTTGACTCGAGCTCGATCCGAGCGGCTGTTATTATTTATTGCCGCTATAAATATTTATATTCCCAGAAGGTGATTAATTCAAACTCAAAGAATTCATTCGAGTTCGTACCTAGAAAACCACAAGCACAACCTCGTAGATTCCTATGTTTATTCATTGCGTTGCTTGGTATTTCCACTACGAAAACAACATTATTTTATACCTAATCGGTATAGACTTCTGGAAACCTATTCAGTTTTTCTTTGTAATAAAAATAAGTTGATATCTTTCTTTCCTCCCACACAAGTCGTAAATTCAGGAAAGTGTGTTTTTTTTAAATCGTAGGCGATGAACCAGATACATACTACTGCATCTCTGTTACACAATAAATTAATATCTATACCGCCATAACGGTTGCCATTCAGTGCCAAAATGTTCTTCAAACCTTGTTTGCCAAAAATAAAAGTTGATATTTATCCAACCCTTTATTTAACTGAGACTGGATTGTGTGGGACGATAATAATAGCATTATCTATTCATAACCGAATTCACTTTCAGAATAATCGGAATGACTAGAAATGAAATAGTCATCTTGGTCTAATATCTCCACGAGGCTGATCTGTCTATGGGGCTTATTTTTCTTTCCCAGATGAATATCTAGCTGTCGCCGTTATTAATGTCGTGCAAAAAAACGGCAAAAAAACACGTTTGTTGTAAAAACAGAATAAAATAAATATTTAAGGGGGGCCCCCCTTAAATATTTATTTTATTCTGTTTATACCCGACTGCCAAGGAAGGGTTATGTTTTTCGCGCGTATCTTGTATGTATGTATGTATGTATGCATGTAATATTCTTTATAACCTCATATCTTCCAAACCGCTGCCAACCGGATTTATTTAATTTACATATCGTTAGATTCGTCTTGATAACCCAAGTGTTCTTAGAGAGGTGTCATGAAAAAAAACCAACATGACGACTGTGAGACGCTATAGTTTAAAGTACAAAAAAATTTTTTTTTTTTAGATACTGCTATATGGGTATCAAATTAAAGGGCTCATCATGATGATTTTAAAATGGTATATCATGACCATGTAACTAAAAGGTGTAAAATAAAATAAATAAATTTAAAAAATAAAAATACCCGACAGCGTAAAAAATAACTAATAATTAAATAAAAACTGAAAAGAGAAAATCAAGTTCAGTCCAGAAGTGTTGAAAGCAATTTAATTTAAACTGCAACAGTCGGGTCCCATGTTGGATAGAATAATTTTGGTCTGGATTATTTAATGGGTTCCGACTGTTGCAGTTTAAATTAAATTGCTTTCAACACTTCTGGACTGAACTTGTTTTTCTCTTTTCAGTTTTTGTTTAATTATTAGTTATTTTTTAGTATTTGTTGTTATAGCGGCAACCGAAATACATCATCTGTGATGGTGAAATTTCAACTGTATAGTTATCACAGTTCATGAGATACAGCCTGGTGACAGACGGACAAACAGCGGAGTCTTAGTAATAGGGTCCCGTGTTAACCCTTGGGTACGGAACCCTAAAAAACCAAACATCTGTTTAACTGTCTTGTCCAGTGTCAATGTTTTATAATTTCCATCCACCTGCACCTGCCCCCTAATAAATTGAGAAAAGGGCAGATGCAGACGCAGCATGTCTTCGTTTCTTTAACCATCATCTTTCATCAAATCCATCCATCGTTTCTTTAGCCTGCCTCTTACCTTATAAACATTCAGAGGTTATTGTTTAAAACCTAAAATACGTGCGTCACCTTAAGCCTTGGCTGACGATATCTATTCAAAATTTCGACACACATGTCTTCATTTTAAAGTCAATTGATGAATACCATCCACATATTCTCCCTTAGACACAACGTAAACCCACACCGAAAGTAACTTGACCCTTGAACGCAAGTCACACACTGTGACGTGTACTGTGTGTCCTACTCTCCATTCACTGTCAACGAAGGTTCTTGCATGCTGGCACAAAACCTTGGTGCACTTGATCCATAGCCAAGCTCGCCTTGACATTGACAAAATACTTTCGATAAGGAAATTACTGATTCAGCCATGACAAATTCGAATAAAAAACCTGGCAACATTTTCCAACATAAATGAAAAGAAAATTGGTTGTTTAATTCTTGTTAACATTTAATTAAAGTCGTAAAACTGCTAGAAACACTTTATTGTTTAATTTAACATGGAAATTATAATTATCATTTCAGCAATACTTAATTGAGTTGTTTTTATCGATGGATTTTCGCTACTTCATTAGTAGTTCGTTTTAAAATTAGTTTTGATACTCTTAGTATTTATTAACCCTGATTAAGCACCACAAGTAGTTAAAATTATATTGAGGAATTATTTATTTGTGTATATGATTCAGTTTAATCCGTTACTAGGTAAATACCTAAATAGAGCAATGGTAATGCGCACTACATTTTACTAATGCACCAAAGACAAGCACTTTAATCTCTCGTAAAAGCATTGTTGAGTTAATGGTTTTTTTAGGTGTGAACTTGAGACAAACCTCTTTTGCATAAACATCTTGTACCATTGAAAATATACTCTATATTCGTTTGTTTTTTTTTTGTTTTGAAGTTGTACGAATCTTAGTCATTCCCAGAAACCCAATACATAACATCAGGCGTGTAATCCCCGAAGGGTTAGGCAGATGTGTCAAATTATAGTACACCCACATTTTGCCAGTTATGTTTAAGTCTCATGTAATGTAAAACCTATTATTTCTTGGTGTATTTATTATGTAGAGATATGATTAAACATTCAATTTGTCCAATTAAAACCGCAACAGAACAGAGTCAATGGCTTAATAACGTTTATTGACTTGCATCTGCAATTAATTAAAGGATCCCTAAAAATATTGCGCCTGCCACTTTATCGGGGACCTTAGGTATTTAAAATGATAACTGATTACAATTTGATGAGAATTCAACGAATTATCTCTTCCCTTGTTATTGTGCCGCTTTTCACCAACATTAAGTAAGCGTTACGGAAAATTTGGAGTCTAGCATTGAAAATCTCACAGAGTGCTTTTATTTAGCCATTCAATTAGGTGTTACCTAGAGTTATCAATCCGCAATGGGCCCTAAATCCACCAAGAGGGCCCTCTTGGTGGATTTAGGGCCACTCCCTATGCAGTCAGGAGGCCTGTGTCCCAGAAGTGGGCACGTTATAAGCTATTTATGCTAGTATTTATAAAACCGGCCATTAAGGGGGAAGCGCTAAGATAGCCCGCGAAATTCAATTCATTTGAAATTTGCAGGTCAGTGTCAGGTTTTGTATTAATTAAAATATGATTCGCGTCCGTAACAAATATTGCTTTACAGATCATCAATACAATCCTCTAAAAAATTGAATAACTTTTTCTTGAAATAGTCGTTCAACCTACAACCTGACATTGGTGCCGATTCCCTTGTTTACAAACTAAACCAAATTTGATGGTGGCGGGTGTGTCGGGTCATTTTGTTCCCTTCAATATGGTTGAGTTGAATGGAGCTGATCCATGCGTCATGTTCGTGAACGGGCGCTGTCAGTTGGGACTGGTCATCTCTAAGGTGCCATGGTTTATTTTAATTACTTTATTTTTAATATGTTGATTTACTCTTTTACTCTAGACGCTCTTAATTTGCACGCCTTTTTACATCGTTCTCACATATATAATGTGTCATCTCATCATGAATGATGTAAGCAAGATTTTATAATAATAATTTGATTTAAAAGAGTGTCCATGGAGTTTCTTGCCTATTCTTCTCAATAGAGATCTACGCTTTGGAATGTGCAACTACAGTACTTTTTCAAGTTATTATGCCTTGTGACTGTAGCTTCGCTTTTTTTCGTTTCTTTTTGACATTCAAAAGTGCCTGGAATTGTCTAATTTAAATAAATGCTTTGAGTTTGAGTTACCCTGGCGCATCCACCTTAAGCATTATAATATTATTCTGTGCCCTGGGCTACTCAAAGCAAGCACATAAATTAAACATCAAACTCCTTCAACTATTGTATTATTCACAAGGTACGTTGTTATGTTATTATAAACAGCTATTGTTAAAGCTATTGATCGGGTCTTGCAAATTAAACACGACCTTTTGAAGTCTTAAGGTTTCGCATTCAAAGGCGTGCCGGTCAAAGGAACCTAGTGCATAATAAATGGCTGTGGCCTTTAAAGAAAATTGGTGCATGTCAACTACTAACCTAAGTATATCTTTCCACGAAGTAGTAAAGACAGACAATTGAACTAAATCGCATCCATTTATGCTCCATTAAGTTCTTTGCTTTTGATAGTTTATTCTTTTCCAAGAACCGTGCTGTTTACTTAAATTGCTGACGTTGCAATAATTCTAGGTGCTGAATTTTTCATTGACATTTTGTTTATGAATTTCAGAGTCTAGTTCAATAGATTATACCTGCTATAATTAATTGTGTCGGTCTTATTCTGCACTACACAGCCTAAGTAATCCTACACAACGATTTTTTTAACCCATGACAAAGACGATTTTTCAGGAAAACTCATAGACCAGACCTCCATGTAATATACAGGGTGTAAACAGACTCTTCACGAAGCCGTTAACCAAGCATTACGTACATCAAACTAAGTAACTTTATGCAAAAATTATTGCTGGGAAACGACTTTTTTTTTGGGGTGAAAAATCGCATTTTTCAGTAGAACGCAATGTAACGCATTCAAAACATTGAGACTTGATATTAAAAAAAAAAAATGTGAAAAGTTGGTACTTTGACCCCCAATATCTCAGTAACTAGAAGGTTCCCAGGTATGATCTAGAACGAAAAAATGATCGCAATTACCCCATCATTGAACAAGTGCTTTTCGGCTTCGTTAAGAGTCTTTTTAATCCTTTATAGTAAAATCACTACATTCCGAGGCGCCGTCTATAATTAATAAAAAACATGCTTATCCTGTTTTGAAAAACAAACGCGAAACAGTAGTAACCTTGTACCAATTTCACGAAAGGTGTGTTATCACACTTATCTGATCAGTTACGCTGATCATCGGTTAACTTATCAATTATTTTACTTTCAAGGGTAACGCTACATAGTAGGTACACACATTCTTCGATTACCACTGTGAGAAATTACGAAATTTGGAAGATAAACGAAACAGTAACGACTTTTTAGATAGATAAGTGCTTCATGGTCGTTTTTTTTTTGTAACTTAATAGCTTTTGACTGAATTTTGGTTATGGTGGCCAGTCTCAGCAGGAACTATCGACGCAGGAGATATGTTACATACAGAGTGTAAGGAACATTGCCGTGAAAGCTGTGGCTATAATAAATTCAGTACAAAATTTTAACCCAGAAATGTCAGCTGTTCACACTCTGACCGCGTACCTATATTGAACTTTTCTAAAATAACTGCGCTGGAGTCTCGACTCTCGAATCATGGTATCAGTTGACGCGTGGATGACCTTGGCCCCGTGTATTAAAGTGCACAACATTACAGAGGTATACTCTTCTCTTACTCTGATTTGTCCTATAGGGCGAAAATGTAATGCAGATGAGGCGCAAGACCCAACGCAACGGTTTGAAGATCAATGTACAATCGAGGACACTCTCGCCTGATCACCACTTAGCTCACTTTTTCGTGCACTCACGCGCGCGAAGCGAATTCTGGGATTCAAGTGAAAATGTTTATAACTGATCAGGCGAAAAAGACCGCGACTGAACGTTTATAGCAAAAGGGGAGAGAACAATCATGTATTAACTCATCCGTGAAACACCTGGCTTGATCACATGGCGTTTCGATAACCTCTATATTTTGTTAATGACATAAATAAAACCATTAGGTGTATTGTTTTCAAAGATAAATAGCGTTTTTTTCCTTTAATTATAGTTATAACGGTTCATGAGATACAGCTTGGTGACAGACAGCCAGAAACGTGTTTTTTCGGTTTATGGTACGGAACCTTTCGTGCGCGAGTCCGACTCGCACTTGGCCAGTTTTTTTTTTTTTTTTTAATATCATACAGGCCTAAAAATGCAAATTTAACTAACATTTATCTCCTTTGTTCTAGGTTCCCTTATTGTAGTAGGATCAGCTCTCGTAGTATGGTTGACAGACTGGGAATACAAGTACTACATTGACCCCGCGCTCAGTATAGTGCTAGTCATTTTGATACTTGCCTCCGTATGGCCGCTGCTCAGAGAATCATCGTTAATTCTTCTACAAACTGTGCCAACTCATATTCAGGTAAGATTTCTTCAATAACTTTTACTAACATCTGTGATTAACCATGTTTAAATGTACGTACGTATAATCTATTCAAAAGTTTGCATCGAATTTATGCTCTTTCAACTTGAAAAAATTTCAACTTTATGCAGGAGTTGATACAGTTTAGTTGAGTTATAATAACTCACTTTAGCGGAAAATTGAACCTTATGTAAAAGTATTCTAGTTATTTTTTGTATACTAATAATTGTTTATAATTTGGAAAGTAAATTGCGAACGCAAAAAACTCAACCCTTAGCAGTCAAGCCCGCTTCCAACTTCTGACTGGCATAACATGAACTACTAACTATACGAGAGAATAACTACTAAATAACATTCGTACGAACGATCGGTCGATCGGTTCGGTTCGTTGATTTGTACGTTCGTTCATTCGATCGTTCGTTCGATTCTTATACTTAAAATGTAAATACATGCCCCATCATCAGCCTGACATCTTTTAGTGTGAGTGCTGGGCAAGAGAATCCATAACAACCTTATTCCAGAACAACTGCCTCATTTGTACCAATTATAGAACATACTAGCGGATGTCACGCCGTTTCACCCACGTAGTTCCCATTCCCGTGGGAGTACGGGGATAAAATATAGCCTATGTTACTCGCTGATAATGTAGCTATCCATTGCTGAAAGAATTTTTCAAATCCGTCCAGTACTTTTTTAAGTTTACTCGTTACATACAAAAATACAAATCTTCCCTCTTTATAATATTAGTATAGAGTAAAAATAAAACATTCAAATGCTCTGAAATGCAGAAATCTCTTTTATCCATATACTTATCTAATTTGAGGTCATCATAATATTTGACGACTACTGGTTAAGCAAACAGCGAACACAGGGGAAGATTATGTGCGTCACTACACTACTAAGAAAAAAACAAAAAAATGTTCGCTTGATACAACCTTGACCAATTTTTGCTACCACACATTGAAAGATAATTAAAAAGATTATTTTTCTGTTTGTACAGTTTACAAAATGTTAACATTGCATTTACTAAAAACAGTTTCTCTTATCTACCGAATTTTCGGTGGTACGCTGTAAATTACAACAGTAAAACCTTGTAAGCGGACACCTGCGGGTGTAAAGTAACCCTGTAATAATCAATTGCTAAAATATTCATTGTTTGCAATTACATTGTTCACAGTGAAATGCGGAATTCCTATTTCCGATCCACATTTCCGTAGTTTAGCGATACCATAATAATTGTACACATTTATATTGAATAGGTCTTGTGGTCGCAAGCGCAGCTATTGAACGTGAATCAATCAATCAAATAATTTATTCGCATAATATGGGTAGATAGATGGTATATAAATGTTACATTATATCATATAACAGTAGGAAACCTCATATTAACCATTTCTGGTATACGAAGCCATTATTGATTCTCGGGATAAACATAGTGATTGGCTTTTGTTTCTTGGACACTCGTAGTTTCATAGGCGATGCCGTCTCTCATTTGTTTTTCTAGGACGTACCATGGTAACTAGTTATTTGTGAATTTTGGGCTTTAATGTCTTTGACTTACAGTTCAAATACAAACATCAGTCGCCATAGTAACTATTTATTTGTCAATTTTGAGCTTTAATGTCTTTGACTTAGAGTTCAAATACAAACATAAGTCGCCATCTTTTAACCCTTACAACTCAAAAATCTTGCAAACAATTTCGAATAAACAAATCTTAACATGTTTCTAAATAATATCGAAAATATATTATTTAGAAACATGTTAAGATTTGTTTATTCGAAATTGTTTGCCACGTTTCACGAGCCACTTTCTACAATTTAAATAAACACGGCTGTTATAATTTGTTTGGTTATTGATAAGCCGTTCCTGAAGTTATTTATTTGTTCAGGTGGATGCGATACAGAGGCGACTGTTGGAAAAAGTCGATGGCGTGCTTGCTGTGCATGAGTTCCATGTGTGGCAGCTTGCTGGAGACAGAATCATCGCCAGCGCACATATTAGGTGAGTAAAGTTAACTTCGGTCCAGTACTCAAACTGCTGACGTAGCTCATAAAGCTGCCAAACTCAAGTGGTACTGGGCAGGCCATGTCTGCCGGATGCCGGCAAAGTGGGCCTGCATATCACAAAACTGGAGCCCTGAGACAGTTAGACGGCGTCGCGGCAGGCCATAGTGAAGATGGCGGGATGCCTTGGATGGCTTTCTCGGTAATTGGCAAGAAGAGGCGCAACATCGGGGAAACTGGAAGAAATAGGGGGAGGCCTTTGCCCAGGAGTGGGACAGTTAAGGCTAACTAAAAAAAAAAGTTAACTTAAAGTGGATTTTCGTCATTATATGGGCAACCCGTACAAGCATCAACCTCCACTGGGCTCGCGTTGTGAATTACTGCGAAGTCTCTCAGAGAGAGCTGTTCTGTGTCCCAGCAGTGAGCAATTGTTGGCTGGTTATGTTATGGGCATTTGATTCGAAAAATGAAAGGCGAGGAGGGGTGAAACGTGTGTGAATAAGACAGAATGACAGAGAGATCAATGTTGTCAGATGAAGGGGGGAGAGGTCCAGAGACAAGGTGGCTAGATTGTGTGATGCGGCGACTGATAGATAAGAATGGAAAGAAAAATTATATTGAACGATCCCCCAATAACATGGGATGAGGGGAGACAAAAGACGATCTTTGTCTTTTTATTTAAAAAGTATACATAGTTGTAGTAGATTAGACATAAAAACTAGTAAATCGCCTATTCAGGCTTATAATCGGGCTAAAGTCATATCTGACTACGATGTGTTTTAACTGGGAACAGTTTTTCATAATTCACTTTCACTCACTCACTCACTCCCACACTCACTCACTGCTTCTATTGTTCTTTTCTTTCCTTCACTTTTTTTTTTGTTGTCATACAAAACATCTGTTGATTTTACTCATAAAATGCAATTATGTATTAATCGTCATACGTACCAATGGCAGTTTCTAACAATGTTCGTTCATTGAAATGTACCGAATTAGTCACACATCCTCTCAATTCGGTTAAACGGATAAACCGATGATAAATCTCTGTTTTTCCTTTTTTACTCAACATATTATCACTTATCAAGGTAATTATAAATTAGTCATGGTGGACTAATAGTACTGATACGGGTGTATTTAAATGCAACTTGGCGTAAACCATTGATGAAAGTAGTGATGCATCTTGTAGCTTCGGAAATCGGGGACTGGCGGTAATTTCGTAATCCATGTATCCCACAATTTTTTAATTAACTAGCTTCTGCCAGCGGCTTCGTCCGCTCTGTAAAACGTATCTTACGGCACTCAGCAATAGAGTAGATAGCAATGATAGCCTAGTGGTGAGGCCGTCGGACTGCCCAGTCATAGGTCTCATAGGACTCTGATTTTTCGGATTCATGTGCCTATTGCATAATTATCACTTGCTTCGGTGAAGGAAAACATCGCGAGGAAACCAGCATGCCTGAGAGATAATTCTTGACGGCATTTAAAGTCAAGTCAGAGGTCCATGGGCGGTATAAAAACTCAAACACCAGGTTATTATGTAATAGAGTAGCTTTTGCAACAGTGAAACAATTTTTGGAATCGGAAGAGGTTTAATGATGAGAAGTTTAGGGAATTACCTCCTACAGCCAACCAAACTTACAAAAATAACCTCTTTATCATATTATTATAGATAATAGCTACTAATTTATTGCGTATTTGATAAAACCTTAAACAATTACTGAAATCCAAAAGAAAGATAAACACGTGTAAGATATATAGGTCAGCAGACTTGTGATAGTTTTAAATAGCAAAAGAACATAGTTTGTATGAAAAGGGGACAAACTAGCGATCTATAAAAATGAGAGCGAATAACAAACTTTTAAAGTAAATGCAGGATTGCGGAAATAAGTTTATTTCTAACATAAATTATGGAACTGGAAATCCATGCCTGTAGAATATTTAGTTTTAATTCCTCAAACAATTGATCCAGGCTTGGATTGATGTATACAGGTTGTAATCAGAGTCTTCACGAAGCCCACGAAGAACGAAGCATTATGTACATCAAACTAAGTAACTTTACGCAAAAATTAGTGCTGGGAAACGACTTTTTTTTTGAGTATGCATGGCCTACTACTGCTGCAACCTATACTCATAAAGAACGTGTGTAAATTATTCTTGCATCCAAGGCCTGGATCTATTTTTTACTAAAAATAAAGCTAAATATTTTTGCATAACAAAAATTTATGTTGCATAGGAATAAAAATATTTATTACTATCCAACATTAATTCTTAGACAACAACAAAAATTAATGTTGGATAGAAATAAAAATATTTATTCCTATCCAACATTATTTTTTGTCTTTGTTTCCATTCCCATTCTGATGAAAATGTCCTTGATTTCTGACTATGTCTAACAAGAGGAAACGAAAATTTGCCTTTTAACGGCACACTGTACAAATAAATAAATATACACATCTGCTTCGTCAGATGCTTTACTTGGTATTTCCTGAAAGTCTTTGTTTTCACACAGTCATAATAATCATGCAGTGAAAACAAAGCGTTCCATAAATCCAGAAATGCTGTGAATAATAGTTGATCATTCATTCTGATCACATTATTTTAGTATTCCATAATTTTGTAACTTTTCTTAAAATAAAAATACATAATATCGCGCCGGTATTCCCGCAGAACTTATCGGGCAGCAGCGTTCTCTGTGCCGTTGTAACAACCGTACTGCGATCGCCAACCCGCCTGCCAAGCGTGGCGATTATGGCAAAACCCTCCTTTGGGGGAGGCCTATGACCAGCAGTGGACGTCTTTCGGCTGCATTGATGAATCCCCGCAGGGTGAGTCAGGGGTGTAGGTACAGTTTTTTTAAGTCCCATGTAGTATGGTGCGAGCCTATTGCCATCAACTGTACACAAATATAGCCTCCCGGGTGCTACTAAGAAATCCCTGATAGAAAAACCTAATAACACTTTGCCTCGACATGAGCATTAAAACCACGGGATCAGCAATAGCGCCAGCGACTAATAGATGAGGCTGTCAAATAAAAATAATTATGCCATTATTTAAATGTAATAAAAATAAAATTTCTAAATGTTTTTGTAACGAGTAGGTCACGTCTGAAAGTTTTGCACTGATAAAACTGCATGACTGACTTTAAATATCATCAAAGAAATAGAGATAGGTATTGTCCTTAAATTCAGAGATGGATAGTACCTATTGTAACATAAAACCACGCTCCGTTCTGTCATTCATTTGTTTTAGAGATGATGGATGGTAATGAAATGTCAGTCAAAGTTTTCAGGCTTTTACCGAACCGAAATGGAGGAGCAAATTCAATTACTCTAACATGCATTCGCTGAAAATCCCCGAAGCATTATTTTTCGGCGAAATGTTTTACCTTTTTCTAAAACTTTGCTGAATATGATTTAGGTAAATGAACTTCCATGACATAAGCAAGCACTTCATACCACAATGAATAGGGGGGAAATTTTAACCAGTTTTCCTGATACTCTCCAAAGAATTTCGCTCCGAAATGAAGTATTTTCCTATACATACTAAAACTCCCGAAAATATTCGAGGCATATAATTCTGTGCGAGAAATAAATACCTACCTACCTAACGTGACAAAATAAAATACGGCACGCTATTTAAGTTCCTTCCACGAAGGTTTTTTTTTTTATCGCCACAAACAGTTTATACAGGGTGAGTAATTGGGTGCAGGCCTTGAAATGGGTGATACTAGAGCTCATTTGCAACAAATTTGGCCCGAAAACTAGGGGCCCTATCTGAGTGGTTTTGGAGTAAAAAATTGATAATTGTGACAAATCTACGTCGCTCAGAGCGCTGATATGATACTTTTCAGAAAGCGCATAAACGAAAGAATATTCCGAAAACAAAATAAAAAAATAACCCAAAACTTTGGTTTAACAGCGTCATAAAGTTCGTAATAATTAAAAAAATATAAACTAAACTTGCGTTTAAGGCAGATTACTAAAAACAAATGTCTCAGATAGGACCCCTAGTTATAGGGTCAAATTTGTTGCAAATGAGCTCTAGTACCACCCATTTCAAGGACTGCCAATTACCAATTACCCTGTATAACCTCATTTAGTTGAGTTCAGTAAAAAGACTTGAGTTACTGACTTTCTTTAGTATAGGTGTAGCCATTTCATAAAACAGCAGTTGGAAATAAGGACTAAAATTTTTATATAACCCTCGACTTGTGTGTCAACCCAGTTTGGGTTGACAAGATAATAATCTTTTTATATATTTTTTTATTTTTATTTTAGTTATTATGTAACTATTTTAACCTAACCTAACCCCTCGGAGAAAACAGGTGTGATGATACGTTATTTTCACAATTTGATGTAGCAGTGTTGAACTGAGTATGATTTTAAAAGCCATAATCTGAAGTGTCATCTATCTGTTACGTTAACAATTATTTATCATAACCATTCATTCATTTTTATTTAGCCAACACAAAAGCGACACCAATATAATGGTATCAATGTGTCTATTTACATTACAAATTAGCGTACAAATCAGAACCTGTCCGTTGCAACTGGGTCAAGTACGTCACAGTATATACGTAGTACGTACCTATATAGTTAGTGTATTTATCTAAATATTCGAATCTTTTCCTCCGCCAGCTTACATGCTGTCGTTTGTACACGTCAATAACGGTGCGAATTGATAAGCCAAGCCTTTTAGTGCAGCCTGATAAGGTTGCTGAAGAGACTGTGTCAACGTTCATATATAGTAGCGTGAATAAACGTGTAATTTGCTACTTTATTTCTTTTACTTATCACATTTCTAACAAAAAAAAAACGTAACAAAAAAAGAAGATACTGGCCGAATACATATCCTCCTCCTTTTTTAGAATTCGATTAAAAATAGAGATGGAAAAAGAGTGGGAGGCCTTTGCCCCACAGTGGGATGAAACGGGCTAGAAATAAAAAGTAACAAAACATGCAATTTTCTTGGAACGTTGCAAAGAGGGACAGCTTGACTCAGAATTTTCTTTCATATACACGCAGTTTAAAGAATAGCACCATATCTTTCCGTGGGTGTCGTAAGAGGTCAAGCGTGGCGATTATGGTAAAACCCCCCTTTGGGGGAGGCCTATGTCCATCAATAGACGTCTTTCGGCTGAAATGATGCTGATGACATGCAGTTTTAGCGCGGATTATCATTCTGGTGAAGTAATTATTGTGTAAGCAGATGTTAAAAGAAAACATGAATAAAATAATACATAACAAAATTATATTAATAGATCAGGTATTTTATAAATCAACTGATAATGTTTTATTTTTTAGTTAGCCCATACTGTCCCACTCCTGAGCAAAGGCTTCCCCCATTCCTTCCACTTCTCACGTGTGCTTCTTCTCGCCAAGATTTCGATTATGTTACCTACAAAAAAACATCTTTTTAAAGTGATTGTAGGCGTGTTCAAGTGTAACTCCGCATGTTGAAAAAGTTTATTTTTTCATACAAAAACAATTTTCCAGCTCACCCGGTAATGTTGGTGTTTCACGAATAAATTGCTTTGGCAACCAGCCAAGCCAAACTAGTCTTTGTCCCAGAATCAATGTCAATGAACCAATGCGCCGGCGCACAGTGGAACGAATGTATGGGAGCGGTTGGACGTAGACATGTCCGAAAAAAAAAAGTAAAATTATGCCAAACTAATGATGCCATCTTATTCGATTACTTAATGCCTTCATAACTTGTGGTGATGAATTTCTTCATAACTCCCATATTTCGGGAGTAATTTGAGAAAATGTGAAATTTTACTATGAAAATGAGTGTATCGAGCTCTCTCCCTCCTGATTCCGGGTTTGTTTCAAGTAGCGGTCTCTAATATCATAATGCTAATACTAAGAGCTATATTTAATACTAAGACACATAGTGCGCCAAATGTGCACTTTCTGGGATAAAGAGTGATGTTTATTTTATAACACAATTTTTTTATTTTTTGTTTATTTTGTTGATTAAAACCGTTTTTCTAAAGGTTTACCTTATTACAATAACATTTCTGAGCAGCCAATTAGAGAAGATATAAGCTAATTAGGATATATAATTAGGGACTTAAGGTTTACATATAAAACTGATGCACTAATGATTACTGATAAGAACATTGCTATTATTTAATTACTAAATGGCTCTTAATACACTAATTTAGCATGCATCATTTACTAATTATCACAATAACTAATTACCTTGCAATATTTAACAAAGGATACCTGGGATACCTGGATTTTATATAAATAGGTCACTATTAGTAACTTTAAAATCAGTGTTGATTTACACCTCGTTGTATCCAAGCTAATCTCGCAATGTATTTTCCAAATTTTAATACAAATCTTGATATTCACGTTGCTTTATGCGCACGCGCACATAAAGATTTACGCGACTTTAACTATTTGTTCAGTGTTTTAAAAGATAACAGTTGTGTTCAGTTATGTGAAAGTGCTGAAACAAGTTTAAAAGACTGGTGTCGTCGATTTTGCTACCGCATTTATGCAAAATGGACACAGTCTGGAAGAAGCACAGATAAGCTTCGGAAGAAACATGAGATTTGGCTACAGGCTGCAATTCAATGGCCGGAATTACAGAATGAAAATATGGAACCTTCTACAGAAAATATAAGTGACGTCATCGAGCCCATAATTTCTCCTGCTAAATCTGATGCTTCAACTTGTACACATCCTAGTCCTCGTAAATCTTTTGAGGACCTTAGTAACCGGCAAAAAAGAAGACGCACTGAAGATAGTCTTTCATGCAGCAGTAGCAGCGCTGAAATTATGTTTTCGGCCGAAAGGGCGCTTCAAAAGGCAGGACAAAGCGATACAGCTTATGTTATGAAATACTTGACGGAGAATCCAGAAGAGGCCTCAAAAATCAAAGCCTTCATTGAAGGTAAATCAATTCAGGTACGGGAAATATCCCCTTTGAAGGCATTGGCTCTTTATGTATCGATGAACTTATCGAAATGGCGCTATAACACTCTTCGGGATTTCAACACTCAAGAAGGAGCTCTTCAATACCCGAGTTACTACATGTTGGTTAAAGAAAAAATTAAGTGCTATCCGGCCAAAGAAGATCTCACAGTTACAGAGAGCTCTGCAAAAATCAAATTACAAGCCTTGATGGATTTAACCTCAAGAAGACTTATTAGGTCGTTAGAAACCCCTGTTGATCCCAATCAACAGCTCGTATTGACCAGCAAATGGGGTTTTGACGGATCATCTAGCCAAAGCATTTATCATCAAAGGACGAGTGAAGATGAGCAAATCGATCTTGCTAGTAATTTTATGATTAGTCTTGTACCACTGCGGCTCGTCTCAAAAGGTGTAACAATTTGGGAAAACGAGCGACCATCTTCCACTTCATTTTGCCGGCCAATATTGTTTAAGTTTATAAAGGAAACCAAAGAAAATGTGCAGAGAGAGATGGCTGAAATCGAAGCAGAGATTGAAGCCTTAACTCCATCCACCATCACTGATGGAATTAGTGTCAAACACCAACTGCTGTTGACAATGATTGATGGTAAAATTCATTCCATTATATCCGATACAGCAGCTTCAGTGTGTGACATATGCAAGGCTTGTCCTAAAGAAATGAATAATTTAGAGTTAATCAAAGATAAACACGCAAACGAGGACATGTATAAATATAGCTTAAGCACCCTTCACGCTTGGATTCGCTCAATGGAATGCTTATTACACATTTCCTACAAATTAGACATAAAATCATGGCAAGTAAGGGGTGATATAGCAAAAAGGCAAGTTGATGACAGGAAGAAAAGAGTTCAAGAGGCTGTAAGAAGAGAAACGGGCTTACTTCTCGATGTTGTGAAACAAGGCAGTGGATCCACCAACAATGGCAACTCGGCAAGGAGATTTTTTGAAAACTACACTAAATCTGCTGAACTGACCGGAATAGATGCTATGCTTTTAAGAAAAATCTGTGTGATCTTGCAGTGTATTTCATCAGGAGAGAAGATCAACGTAACTAAATTCCGAGAGTTCTGCTTTGATACTGCTAAGCTTTACGTGGAGTTATACCCATGGTATTATATGCCTTCTTCACTTCATAAAATTTTAATGCATGGGCCAGATATAGTTCAGAACATGTCAATTGTGCCCATTGGTTTTCTATCCGAAGAGGCATCTGAGGCTAGAAATAAAGATTTTAGAAAATATAGAGAGGGGCATTCTCGAAAGCATAGCAGTATCTCATGCAATGAAGATATTATGCACAATCTTTTACTGTCTTCTGATCCACTTGTTACAAGTATCCGTCCAAAAGGAAATAAGTTTGTAAAAAAATCTTCTTTTAAGGAATTTTATGAGCTTACGGATTCTGAGAAAAGTGATATCGAATTTGTTAACATAAATGATTTAGCGGACATCGATTCTGAATTTGAATTAATTGATGATGATGATGATGACGAAGATAATTAAATGATGTTATTGTTTTAAAATGTGTAACTTAGTAAATTAGAGCTTACATCTTAATTATTTATTGTACTTTTAATGAAACTAGGTAATTTATTATCAACTTACTTAAAAGTCATACTCTCATCAGTTCTTGTGAATATTTTTGTTAATATATATTTCTGTATATATATAATATATTTATAGACCTCTTAATAAGTCTGTCTGCGGTTTAAAGTAAATACAAATGGGGAAAAAACGTTTTTTTTTTTAAATTTTCATTTCCTTTTATCCCAGAAAGTGCACATTTGGCGCACTATGTGTCTTAGTATTAAATATAGCTCTTAGTAATAGCATTACGATATTAGAGACCGGTACTTGAAACAAGCCCGGAATCAGGAGGGAGAGAGCTCGATACACTCATTTTCATAGTAAAATTTCACATTTTCTCAAATTACTCCCGAAATATGGGAGTTATGAAGAAATTCATCACCACAATTTATGAAGGCATTAAGTAATCGAATAAGATGGCATCATTAGTTTCTCATAATTTTACTCTTATTTTTCGGACATGTCTACGTCCAACCGCTCCCATACATTCGTTCCACTGTGCGGCGCCTTTATTTTGCGCTGTGTGTCAGCGGTTTATTAAATTATTGACCCCAAACAGATGAAATTAATTTCATGCATTGCATTGTTTTGCGTCTTGAGTTTGCTGCTGTCATTGAATTCTTGCTTGAAATAGCAAAGTAATAAATACAAAGTAAAAATGTCTTAGGAAAGGTAGGTGTCAATTGAAATACGTATGTTCATTCGGAATGTTATGCTGTGTAGGTATTTTAACCTTTTGAACGCCAGAGCATAAACGCACGCGCGTGCCCTCTAAACCACAATTTCACTTACCATTTGGTCACATATTTGTGTCGTTAGGCGTACAGGGCACGCGCTTGCTTGTCACGTATAAAGGGTGTAAAAAGACTCTTAACGAAGCCGAAAGGGACTTGTTCTCGCCGTCATTGCGATCATTTTTTTGTTCTAGACCATACCTGGGAACCTTCTGGTTACGGAGATATTTGGGGTCAAAGTTCCAACTTTTTCACAAGTTTTTTTTTTTAAATACATGTTTTTAATGTATTTTTTTTACTTAAGACACCTTCACGACCCCCATACTATTCAATCCATACATCAGCACAATGTTTTGAATGCGTTACATTGAGCCCTACCGTAAAACGTGATTTTTCACCCCGTTTCCCAGCAATAATTCTTGCGTAAAGTTACTCAGTTTGATGTACAGAATGCTTGGTTGACAGCTTCGTGAAGAGTCTCTTTACACTCCGTATGTGACAGTGGCGGTCAAAAGGTCACTGTCATTCTAGTTGTTCAGAGTTAGGTTTACCGTAATAGGTATTTTAGCGGAAGCAGTGCGACTAAACTGTACTGAAACATAAATAACATAAAATACCACAACCGCAACCTAGGTTAAGGGTCCCTATCAGTTTCGCGGTCTGCAAACAGAAAACGCTACTTTTGTCAGCTAAAATTTCTCAATAACCATAAGGTTATTTGTTATGTTTTATATTGCACAGTGATAAATCACCTATAATTATGTCTAATTAGCGTACCCACGGGCGAAACTAAAAGCAACGAGCAAGTGTATCGGCTTTTAAGGCATTATTTAAATATTTTATTACAATTAAGTAAGTAGTCAAAAAAATATTGAAAAATTGAATTGGATAGATAAATACCTTAAGTTTTATAACACTTCACATTTATTCATATTTTCAACATATTCTTTCGAGTAGACGACGATTTTGCGCATCATTTTATCAGGTTTTTTTAGTGTGAACCACGTTTTTTTTTAATTAATTAAAAAATAAATCTTAGACTTACTAATATATTATATGCCCAGTATGTACGACTTTTTTTTTCAGATTAAAATTAATATAAATTAAAAAAAAAAATAACCAGCTAGCCAATAAAGCTATTGAAAACCCTGGTGTTTCGTGCTTACCTAAAATTTTTATCCTAATTTATGTTGAGTGGTTATCAAAATAAAAATTCGTACACTTACTAAATATATAGGTGATATATAACTGTGCATTAAAAAAATACCAGATACCTTGTGGTTATTGAGAAATTTGAGCGGAAATAAAAAATATTTTCTGTTTTTAGACCGCAAAATTGATAGGGACCCTTATTGAGGAAAATCAAACATAATATCTCTCACTAATCATTGCAGTTTATGGAAATCGCAAAACACAAGAGTGGTCATTCACTAAAAATAAACATCCCCATTGTATATTTTACAAAGCGAGAGCAATACTAACGAGTGTTGAAATAACAATCAGTGATAAATGCGCTTTGTTTAAATTATACCGTCATTGTGTGAGAATATCGGTTTGAAAATAACATGTTTTTTTAAACCGATATTCTCAATTTCTCATGTTTGTTTTCCACATTCTCGTTGATGACTCTTTTTAATAGTATTTTCCTGTGCAAATAAGGACAATTTATTATTAAAGAGGTATTAGAATCACCCATTACTAATGTATTGTCCATATCGTCTTGTATACAGACCTCAACAATGCATATTTAAACAAAAACAGGTTGGTCATCGGAAAAATGCTTTTGTCTGTTGCTGTGATGTAGTAGATAAGTATATTTTATTTTACCTGTGTGAGTAGGTACATATAATAATATTTTTTTTTACGGATGGGAAATCATCAAATGACTTCTCCCGCTCTGGGCAGAGCGGAAGGGAGTGTCAGACTTGTACTGACTAAAACCCATCCATGTTCCTTCCTTGCCCTTTGTGTTCCAGGGCCGCGGTATCTCTTTCGAACAGCCCGCAGCCCACGTATGACACCGATGTACACCTAATATACTCAGTGTTTACTCGGCATCTGAGATGTTTCATTCTCTTTAAAGTCCTATCCTTATAATATGGCGACCCTACCACTTGAGCGAACATCAGTCAACCATGTGCGCATTTAAATCGTCTAAAATGTCAACGACGTCGTCGTGATCGTCTCGTCTTTTGCCTTAATTATCCTTAATTTTGTCCCTCAAAAACGGTGAAGGAAAACATCGTGAGGAAACCGGCATGTCCTAGAACCAAAAATTCGAAGACATGTGACATCTACCAATCCGCACTGGGCCCGCGTGGTAGATTATAGCCCATTCCCTCTCATAGAGAGGAGGCCTGTGTCCCAGCAGTGGGAACATTAAAAAAGGCTGATGATGATGATGATGAATTGTACCTTAGCTTTAAGCCCATTGTAAGATCTTCACACATTATGGAATGCAAATAAACACCTTACCCACTCATGGCCTTACCTACACTTTACCTATAGAATAGAATTTCTTTATTCTAAGACTACAGTCGGGAAAGCGCGTTATATCTTCACGAAAAAAGTGTTAGCTTATGTGTAAATTTTCTTAGAAGATCTTGTGTTAAACAAATACGAGCTTGGCCAATTTTCGTTTCGTTAATGATATTTGGGCCAAAATTCAACTATGCGAACTCCGCTCGATGATGCAGTCATAAGATCGTCAATTGCGCAGGTCAATTTGGCCATAATGCGCGGGTTAACTGCCATAACATAACGCATTTACGGTACTAAATTCATTTATACAATAAAATATTTCTCAAAACCTTAGGACAGACGGGAAAAACAAATATACGTAACTTTTACGAAATTTACTGTAATACGGTATTTCTTTCTGTTTATAGGTGTAGAAATCTGTCGGAGTACATGAAAATTGCAGAGAAGGTGAAAGAGTTCTTCCACAATGAGGGCATCCATTCGACCACCATACAGCCAGAGTTTGTGGAACTGCCTATAGGTGGAAATGAGGTAATGATTTATATTTATTTCGTCGTGAGCATCGTATAGCTGCTCTCTGTCCTCTGCCTTCGCATCTAGTCTGAGTTCTGACCCAGCCACAATATCATCGATCCATCTAAGCAGCTAAGAGGCGCGTCCGTCTATACTTAACCATTCGCGATCTAAACTCCAAGGCTCGTTCTTTATCGGATGTATCTATCCACGGTCTTGTGGCTCAACTTAGGAGAGTTCTCTGGCCAGCAGTTGATTGCGATAGGCTGTTTTGTTTATCGTGTAACTAAAGAGTGGAACTTCTGCCTGCGTCTGTGTTTCCAACTGGTGTGATAATGATCAAACACAAGCTTATTATAATATCCTGGTAAATATATTTTGAAAACCGTTTCTTAAGAACAAAACAATTAATATCGATCAAAATAATTATTATCTTTGGTTCCTATCTTCAAAATCATAATTAATTTTGTCATCTAATCTGCCTAATAAAATCGTGTTAGTGTCGTTATCCCAAATAATGATAATCGTGTCGTACAATAGTAATATTTCAACGATTATTGATAACGAGAAAATATTGATTGTGTTCGCAAGTTCTTCTCTTATCCAAAGGTGCTACTAGGTTATTATCTGATTAGATTTAAATAATATTACACAAAGCGTCCTCGGTACTGTTTGGAAATCTCGAATTATTGCAACACCCAAATAGGGCTGATTTTCATCATAATTTAATTGGTATTAACCATCAGACATATATGCAGTATTTCAATATAAAACAGATACTAAAACAATAAATCATTTATCAATCAATTAATGTCTTTGTCAAAGAAGACTATTTCTTCTGCATAGCAATATTTCAATCTTCTTTAACCTTTTGATCGCTTGTGTCGCATAAATGCGACACATATATCCGTGCCCCTACCGCTCGTGTCGTATTTCTGGGACAGAGAACATGCATGATTTTTTGTTCCTATTTTCGTCCTATTTACTGCGTGGTACAACTAAAACCATTATTAAATAGAGATATTATTTACAATTATTTAAAATGACGTCGCTTAGCTGTAAGTATTGAAAAAGGTTATTTATTGTAGGTATTATTTATTTTATCGATTTGTACCCACGCGCTAAGAGCTCGGCATTTGATATTTAGCCAACCGGTCAAAAGGTTAAACATAAAATTCCGGTGTGCGTGTGTTTATAATTCTTCTCCTCATAAACAGCCTGATCTTATTATGTCTTCTTTCGGCATACTTATAATTTTCTTTTATTTACCAACTTTTTTTTTTTATTAGGACTAGTCTATGGTCTGTCGGGTCAGTTAGTTAAACCAAATTAATCCTCTAAACCGTTGACGCCCGACAACTTTAGCATCCCTCGTGACTTTCACTCTGAAGTCTAAGAGGAAGCTTGCAAAACTAAAACAATACATTATTTTCTTACAGATAATAAGCGGAGCGTCAGCCGAAGCGCCCTGCGCCCTCCACTGTCCACCGAACGACCTCTGTCACAACGCGACGTGTTGTGGGCCCAACCAACAGGTGCGTCTTTTACCTGAAGACATTATATAGTAGCTAGCCTCCGAGCCTTTATAACAGTACAAACACTTCGGGTCCTGACGGCGCTCCCTGGCGAATGTAACAATCCAAGAATCGATTTTGTACAGAAATAGGTGGTTGTTACAAATTGTATCGTTGCAGGATGCGCACTACAGTGCGCATCCTGCACCGAGCATTACAATGCTCGGTTTTCCACACTCACTGATGTAATGCTCGGTTCTGAACTGTTACCTTACAGGCAAATGCTCTCGGTGAGGGAGCGCCTTATTACCATTTCTGCTAAGCAATCTTCCAAGCTTAACTCATTCAAATCTTACTATCTTTACTAATTCCCCAACTTCCTATTTCCCTACCTGATAAAAGAATAAATTACTATTTCTAAAAAGGTCTATTCGGGCAACTAATTTAATGTATATGCAAAGAAAACATATCTTTAACTGAAAAACATCTGAAAAGTGTTTTCAAGTTCACCCTATTTGAATAGTATTTTATTTATAAATTATTTTGTAATAAATCACACAATCTAAATTGGTTTTGGGATAATCGTTGAAGTAATTGTACATATTATGTATATTGTGTATAAAGTGTAAAGATCGATTTTGAATAAAATATCTTTAGGACCAAAGAATAGTTGTACTAGTCTTTATGGAAAGACGGAGAGGCTAGTGTTCACGAAAATTGGGGACAGTGTAAAAAGGTTATGTTTTATAGCCTTTATTATATAGTAGCTGCTGATACTGCTGACATTGTATGTATAAAGCCCGGCAAAGCACAATCTCTTAAGCATATAATGCAAGTAAATAAACGTAAATGTTTTAACATAGTAACTACACTTCGTGCATCACATCTTCTTTATCAAAAATAGAAGCGTCGGATATGTTTTGGTGTATATTTCACAAACTACGCATGGACATTAAATAAATTGATGTATGCTATACTATTTGCTTTTTATTTTTTAAACCAAGTCTTTTTTTTTTCTCTAAAAATGAAATTAGGAAAATTTTTCATTATTATTTTTTTATTTTTGTTTTATTTGTCAGTAACTTAGCAGTATTATTTGTATTTCAATTACAGTTTTACACTTTAGAAACGATAAGGGTTCGATAAAATCTTGTTCAAGGAGATGGTTTCTTTGAAAATGGACGAAATGAATGCCCCGACCCTCTCCGAGTCAAACAATGTCAAGATTTTCAATGAAAACTGATGTAGAAATCGTTAGATTAATTATATTTTATATGTATAGAAGATATATTTGTATGGAAGTTATTTGTTGAATCATATAGTTGTATTATTATTATTACAGGTTCATTAAATCATAAGTGATTTTGTATTAATGCCAAATGTTTGTTAACGAGGCTGTGTTCATTTGTTGTAAAAGATTTATAAAAATAGTAAAATGTTTACAATTTACTGGACTTTGATTTCCTTAGATGAGAGTCGACCTAGCTAGCCGTTCTCCGTATTTTACTCAACTTGTACACAAGGCAACATCAAATAAATAATTATAATTATCTAAACATTAGACTTGCATGATTATTGGTGGCAGAAATAATCTAATCTATACATTACTGTAATGGGCCTATTACACTTTAGAGCATAGTTGGATAAAATAGTATCTGCACAAATATATCAATAAGGGGAAATGGCTAACTCACAATCCTTATTCCTGATTAACTACCTGTTCCTCACTGGAATCCTTACACTTTCTATCTTCCTTTATTAATTATTCAATTCAATATGCATATTTATTAATTATTCAAAATATATCAATAAGGTGAAATGGCTAACTCACAATCCTAATTCCTGATTAACTACCTATTCCTCACTGGAATCCTTACACTTTCTATCTTCCTTTATTAATTATTCAATTCAATATGCATATTTATTAATTATTCAAAATATATCAATAAGGTGAAATGGCTAACTCACAATCCCAATTCCTGATTAATTACCTATTCCTCACTGGAATCCTTACACTTTCTATCTTCCTTTATTAATTATTCAATATGCATATTTATTAATTATTCAATGGTACAGAAGTATATGTAGTAAATGCCAATTTTCCTAGATTGAAAATCCTACTTTACTAAAATCGCTCATCAGAGAAACGACTGTCTCTAAGTAAGTTTACTTAGGGACAGTCGAAGTGAAAAGTGCTTACCTTACAGAACAGCGATTTGAAGTAAATTTTATGGATTACTTTGTCATTAATGACTTTGATATCTGCATAAAAAATATTTCGAACTCATGTAGGGGAACCCAATTTTTATACAGACACAGTTTTAATGACAAAGTTATTCATAAAATTTACTTTAAATCGCTGCCCTGTAAAGAACCTAAGCAGTTTTCACTTTCGATAGTGTACCTAGGGACAGTCGCAAAGTGGAATGTCTTCTATAGCTAGTAGTCTTCTCTGGATAAATGGCCGTAAGCGTAGGTGCTTTTTAATCATTCGAGGAGCATTGGGCGACCGCTTTGCCGTCTGATCATTATCGTTGCATATTTTCCGAAGGACACATAATTGTGACGATCTATATCAACTATGAAAATTGTCTGAACGATGGCAATTTACTCAGAAATAATCATAAAGGTAAACTTTTACTTTATGTCGAACGCACCCAGTAGGTAAAGTATTTGTAACATTAAATAGATGTAGACGTATGGCATGTGTTTTTACTTTACCAGGCAAAATGTTGGTATTCGTTGTGTAAATATACTAGTAGGTAGACACACACACACATTTTCTTATGAGAAAGTTAAACAGATAGAAAAAAAAACATACACGTAACAACACGTTGTATACATACTCACAGAGGGTTATTAAACATAATTAGCTATTAATCCAGTACTTGTAGCCAAGTATCAATATCATGTATATACGCTTAAAAATATAAACTTGAAGTACATAATCTATGCGTATTTATAAATCTTGTTGCTGTAGAACTATTGTTTATTGTCTTTGAAGCTGATTGTTATCACTTATCAGATATGTCTAGTATTTGAAATAGATTAGTTACACGTGAGCATTATAGATTTTCTGTGTCAATTTGATACTGTTCTAACCTTCCTTTGAGGATGCACATTTCTGGGACCTTGTCAAATCAACTCTTCTGATGGGAATACTGGAAGGGTAAAATTTTTTTGGGGATTTTTTTTCGTATTTGGTGCCAGCGTCCATATTTTGGGTGATATCCAACCTCATATAATACGACCTTTATTGAAATTTCAGGATTTCCAGGAGCAGAACACTCCCTCTCCTGCGGTAACACCGTACCTCTGCAGACAGCGGACTATGGGATCTAGAACGGAGTCTATGTGTTCCACCAACGGCGCCGGCGCACCCGGCCGACAAGCCACCACGTGGAACCTAGAAGCCTTAGAGTGCGGGTTAGTAGAGTAGAGGAACTTAGTAGCGATGGACCTAAACGATTTTATCGATCTCTCGATATGTTATCGGTGATATCAGATATCACGTAGTTTCTAACGGCTATATGTGATTAAGGATTGTCGTAAATTATCTAATGTTGTTGTAGTTGGTTGCAATTAAGCGCAGTGGTGTTGAAAATGTTTTACCAGTTTTAATTTATTTAACTATTCGGGTTTTTAATGTTATTTACGGACTATGAATTTATGAAAGCTGTTTTGATAAATTGTTGAAATATCGTCAAATATTTTCAAACTTACTGTGTCTTACTTTTTATGTTAAGAAACAGCGAGAAAATATTGAGTCTTCCTATAAAGCCCAGAGAGTACTAATTCGGTTATTAGTTTTTGAGTTGGTTCGTATTTTACGTACACTTTGAGGCTCAATTGGAATTTTGAAGTATTATCTAGCAATCATAAGATCGAACTTTTTCATTTACTTCGCTGAAATCTTTTGTTGCCGACAGATGTCTAAATATTTTTAAGATAAAAAGTACAATTTATAACCAGTATGTGCCACCATAATAAACGCTTGTGAAATCTGAAAACTTTCATCTAAAATAAAACAATTTCAGCCTTATAATTTAAAAAAAAAATGCACCAACCATCAACCACGTCTGTCGGCACAATATTATAGCGCAGCTATATAAAACGCAGCTAAATGGAAGCTAAGAAATAGATAGCAAATAAGTTGATTTTATAATATTAAATATTAAGGTATTTGATAATTAAAACAAAAATGGCGGACGCATTCTAGTAAGGGAATTTAATATTAGTGTTTTTTTTAGTTCCCTGCTCCCGTCGCCTATGGTGGACGGCCGACTTGCGGTCTGACACCCGGCCGGGCCCGACCGAGCTGTCACGGACTAACCCCGTCACTTTCACTACACATTTACTGTGAAATTAGTTCCATTGTTATTATAATAGCATTTCGAACAACAGCGTGTATGAAAAAGGTGTTGTTGTATTTGAGAATGTGGTACGCACGACGACCAATCAGGTTATTCAAAACCAGTTTATGCGGATTTCTCATTGTATGGGAAATCTATTCCAAAGGAGGCCATGTTATACTGGAAATTTATAGCTTGATGTATCGCCGTGTCTCATCATCTGCCTAGCCTTTTCCCAACTATGTTGGGGTCGGCTTCCAGTCTAACCGGATGCAGCTGAATACCAGTATTTTACATGGAGCGACTGCCTATCTGACCTCCACAACCCAGTTACTACTGGGAAATACGATACCCCTTGGTAAGACTGGTTGTCAGACTTTTTGGGCCACTGACTACTTTAACGACTGTCAAAGATCTTCAAATGACAGCCGGGACCAACGGCTTAACGTGCTTTCCGAGGCACGGAGGAAACTCGGTATGTAATGGGTGGTCACCCATCCGCAGACCAACCTAGGCAAGCACGGCTTAACCTAAAGATCGACCCGAGCGGCTGTTATTGTTTAGCCACGAGCTCCGCCGATGTATCGCCGTGTCTACTGACCATCAAACTGAATAACTTTCTCCTTGAGTCCAATATCTGAATCGCAAAAAAATATTCAGCTGTCCCATACTAAATTTTAATAACTACTCGTACCAAATGTATGGAACAGCTCATTATTTTTTCGCGATTATGATATTGGTCCCGTGGAGAAAGTTGGTTTAGTCTGATGATTTGTACCATACCCTTAAATATATCCAGACCTTTCTGATACATGATGTATTCAAGGTGTAAACGGACGCTTCACGAAACCGTCAACCTAGCATTCTATACATCAAATTAAGTAACTCTGCGAAAAAAATTATTGCCGGGCAATTACTTTTTTTGGGGGGGGTTCAAAATCACGTTTTACGGTAGGACTTAAAGTAACGCACCCATTGAGCACCCAAACATTGTGCTGATGGATGCATTGAATAGTAAGGGGTGACCCCCTGAAGAACTTGTATTAAAAAAAAAAAACTTGTGAAAATGTTGGAACTTTGAACCCCCATATCTCCGTAACTACAAAGTTCCCAGATATGGTCCAGAAAAAAAAGGATTCAATGAGGGGGAGAAAAAGTGCCTACCGGCTTCGTTAAGGTATTTTTACAGCCATTAGGAGAACCACGAATCTTACGTGTCATGTAAACGTTCCATCTCATGTGCAGCTGTTGTAACTAAAATTCAATAAATCTCACAACATTGCCTCTAGGTGTAACTTCATTCATTAGTGTTACGTCGTTTCACACTATTAAATTAAGTATTTAGCTTAACTAAATTGTTAGAGATGCTTAGATAAAATTATTCATAGTGTTTTTTATTAAATTGAAAATTTTAGAGGTTTAAAAAATGATGTCTGATAGAATTCAGTTACACTCTCGGAAAAAAGATACAACATGTTCTTTTTTTAATTAAAAAATAGTATAGCTATGCAATTTTTAAATCATAATTTTATTAGTAATTAATTTTTTTTTATTTTTTTTTTCAATTTGCCAATAAATTTTGTCTGAGATCGAACCTTCGCGATTTTGAACTGATAACATCAATAAAGCACGTCAATAATAAAAAAAAAGATATAATATTATCTTTTCAATTTAAGTAGCATTAAGACAAGTTTAAATGAATCTACCATCATTAGTAATAAAACGAATATATGCAATTAAAATCAATATAGGCCTTAGCCCAGTAGTGGGACAGACGACCACTGATAATGTTAGTGTGCGTCATCCCACTGCCGGGCAACCTCCCTATGACTTCCAGTGGTTTCGATCCAGGGCTAATGTGGACAGAACAGGCTTAACAAAAAAAATGGATTTTCAAGAAAACGAAAGAGTTCTATGGTCTCACAATAATAGCCATACTCACTGAAATGCTTTTCTTTTTTTCCGATGGGAAGTGTCAGACTTGTACTGACTAAAAACCATCCATGTTCCTTCCTTGCCCTTTGTGTTCCAGGGCCGCGGTATCGCTTTCGAACAGTCCCGCAGCTCTGGACTGAAATAATGCTACGGTGTAAATTATAATTTACCTACCCATTATTTTGTATCCAACAGTTTAACTCTTAAAGTGCACGTCTTTTTTAACTAACCCACTGAAGGGCTTTTTATAAATTTTGGATTGTTTATCCCGGAAGTACAACAATACGCATATTATTTATGTTTTTTTATTTTATCTTGAAATAGTCTTTTTGGTGGCATTATTTTTGTATTACGATAACAAACACAGTTGTAAATCATAAGAAACTTAGAGGAAAACGAGGTTAATGAACTGATAGAGATCTTCCACGTGGATGACGCAACGCATTGTCTGACAATCTTATCTGTAATGAATATAAACGTCTCTAAGTAATTGATAATTATGTTAAGTATTTCTTGATGATATCAAAAGTTAAGGAAAGTAGCAATATCAATCAAATTACTTACATTTTTACGATAGATATTCTGTTTAAATTAATGGCAGCTAATCTTGAAAACGTGACATTGCGTCAGAAAAAAAAGAATTACCTAATGTTTTTAAAATTTAATTAAATAGTCACAAGTCTCAAATTTTAAGGTCTCAATAACATGTTTTCTCAATTCGATTGTTATTATGATAAGGTGAAACGTATATTTAATCTCCTTTGGGGAGTACCTAAAGTAAACCATTTCAGTACCGACCTAATTAAATCGACTGTCCCTAGGTTAACAATCGATAGTGAAAACTGCTTAGGTACTTTACGTATTAGTTATGTGACCCCCTTTCGGCTTACTATACCCTTTCCGTTACACGTTGTATATAAAAATATTTCGAACTCATATAGGGACTAATTATTATACAGAAATAGTATTTAATGACAAATTTATCCATAAAATAAACTTCAAATCGCTGTCCTGTAAAGTAAGCACTTTTCACTTTCGATAGTTTACCTACCTGTAAAGACAGTCGATTTTTTTTATAGATTAACAAAACATTTAGCCCTCTTTAATTTAGTAAAAGGTTTCTTATTACTTAAACATGTGATGTAATTTTGTAGTTATAAGTAGTAATGGCCGAGTTAGGCTAGCATTTCATAGATGACGACATTAGAACATTTTGCGGGAACTTTGCAATAATAACTTATTGTTAGTTAGATAATCACAATTTAGCAAAAAATAGTTATTGCACTTGCGCCCCAAAATTATAAAATATACTTTTATATTCCCCCTATTTTTTACTGTTTCATATTGCGTCTGTTTGAACTTTTTTAGAGTGATTGCCTCTTTTTGAAATATTTTTAATCGAATGAAAAGGAGATTAGAAAATATTGCGTAGGAATAAGAATATATTTTCCATGCATTTACTTTAAAATAACAGCAATTAACATTTCACCGCTCCCTTGTGTATGTGTATGATTTGGTTATGGCTCTACTAAATTATATAGACTGAAGGGACATAGACGCGCAAATGGTTACCATGTGTTCAATAAATTATACCTGATCATTCTGAACCCTATTCAGTAAAGCAAGGTATCAAATGACACTTTCATTTGATACCTTGCTATATCATGGGAATGCATAAAAAGTCACTAGTCCGCTAACTTCGGGAGTTCACCATAATTATTGTATTAAAATTGACGCCACTTAGCTAAGCATGAATTGTCATCCAAACTAAACATGTACGCAAAATCAGCTCGATCGGTAACCGGGAAGTTGTTCAAATATAACTTCTAAGATTTTTTACGTAGTTACAGGTGAACCTAAAAAGAGCGTGTCAAAATTTGTGCACCTTCAGAATGATGTATTGAATACGTGGTAGCCGTCTGTGGGTCGTTGATCATTCAAGGATATGCGAAACCCGGTTTCGGTCTCATAGTAAAACCCGGTTTTACTATCCGCATGCCCTAGTCCCTTCCCCTATAACTTTTTTGTGATATTTCTCTTGATGCAATCACGATGTTATAAAATTATTATTTTAAATTTGTATTTTATCGTATAGGATTAAGTTTTTATGTAATAATCAAATCATAAAATTAAAATAATATGATGAATGATAAACTTGTATGGCTGAAGTGACGCAGTTGGGTCACTGCTCAATATGATGAATCAAATGATGTAGCTAACATAGTTTCTACGTTCGGCTAAGTTTCTGTTTGACCAATTTTCAACCTTATTATAAAGCACTTAAGGTCTGAAATGGTCAGCAAACTTTGTGGAGCGTACAAACTTTTTAAGGAATATTCTACCTTTTTTAACCGACTTTTAAAAAAGGAGGAGGTTATGTTTTGCACCAGCATCTTTTTTGGGGGTTGCGTTTATGTTCTATCTCATTACAGTAATGAAATTATTATTGTTTTTTTTAATTATTTTTGTGCAACATTTTGTAAAACAATGTTATTTATACGTACAGACATGACTAAAATGTTTTTTTTTTAATGGAATCGTTCATACAAATTAATGTTAATATGTGGATTACGTTTCACAATTAAATAAAAATATAAATTGAAACAACAGGTTGTTTGCATTTCTTTATTGCATATACTACAAGTTCTGCCCCATTTATAATTATTGTGATTTTTATGTGCTAGTGTTATCATACTTAAGGAATACCAATAGATCTATGACTAATAAACACACGCTTAAACTAATGCCCGTTTTCACAAACATTGAGCGGAACTTAAATGAAGTCCTGAATAGTATCGCATTGTTGGAATTTTAAGAGTGCTTTTGTTTAGGAATTTATTTAGATGTCGTGTAGGTGAAAACGGGAATATGCTTATATTTGTACTTAAGTTAACTTATAATTATATTTTGTTTTTCTGTCGCTACCGTTACAGAGAACATCAAAGGACTACTTACGATATAAGGCTGCGTTCAGACCAAACGTATAGGCCGCCGTAGACTGTTTTATTTTTATTTATTTATTTATATAAAAAATAGTAAATAACACCTTAACAACTATAAGGCCAATGCGATGCTACTACATATACAGAACTACTACTGTAAGAATGTATCAAAATCATAGGACAGTTCATCAGCGATTGAAAATGTTTTTGGTTCATAATTTTAAGTGGTATGAACGCGTTTAAACTATAGAATTCTTATACTGAGAGAAGAGAGGTATTTTCCATATGTCAGTTAGAATGAAACAAGAATGAATAATTCTTTCTAATTTATCGATTTAAAGTCACTGTTCCGCTGATCTTCGTTACTTATTTGATCTATAAAGGAACGACGAAGGAGCTCTAGCTGGAATAAGTTTCTTTTCGCCATTTGCAGTCTCAAATACATAGTATTCTCTGCCGTTTATAATTTTCGTGCGTGTAGTCTCTACGTTGAAGCGAGGATTCTTGCCGAACAGGGACTCATAAGGTGGAGGACGGCTGTCATCTTGGCGCATCGATTTTTTACTTGGTTTCGACTTACTTCTCTTTGATTTCTTGTCCTTGTTTAGTTTGCCGGAGACGTAACGATTGATGAATATCTGGAATTAGCAAATTGGGAAGTGTTTAACCAGTAGTTTAAGTATGTTCTGTAACAAAGATCTATAACCTATTATTTGTGCCACTTGTGTCAGAGAGACGATTAAGAAAATACTTATTACAAAGGTTTTTAACAAATCTAGATAAGTTATGATCATTGCCTTTTCTTGAATATAGTCACTGTCTCCATAGCCCTCTATAATGAGCGGTCTTATATTTTTTATCAATGTACTTAACTTTTACAAAGATGCATGACAATCTACATGAACTCGCGCTTTTCTAACAAGGTATTGTTTCTGCCTACCCCCATTGGATAAACGCGAGAGTTTTCATCGTTCGATCGAGGGTTTTTAGACCTCAATTGCGCTTCAAAAACTATAGATGAGAACTACGGCAGTATGCCAGTTGGAGTTCTGTCCTACATGTGGGTACGACGTATTGGCCAACTAAGTAAGCCTACAAAAAATTCATACAAAAAAGTAACTTAGTCCTAGGTACCTCAGCAGCAAAAACGGCGACAGCAACTGCAGATCCGGCGACCATCACCAGATACGTCATGATAAGATCACTGTTCCTGAGCTTACGGTCTTTGGACTGCAAGTCTAGCGGACAGATCTTGGTACTCGGCAGGTCAGCTCGCTTCAGGAACTCCAGTATGCCGGCTTGGAATATCTGGGTTAGTCTATAAGAGGGAAGAAACTAGGTAAATATTGGAAGGTACCTAAGTAAACGCTATTTTAGACAGGATGGAAAACCGAAATATTCCTAAACTAGAAGCAGATGCAACATGCACCAAACAAATTTAGGCAGCGGACCACAGAGAAGATTTCAACACCACTTCCCGTCAAGCCATGAAACCGAACTCAAGACGACCATAAAGTAACGAGATAGGCCAACGTGCATAAGTAGGTATTAGAACAGAATATTCCTTTGTTTGAACTAGGAATTAACAATTTGTTAACTTTGCATAAGCCTAAGGCCTCCACTCTGTGCTGAAGCAGGGAAGCTTTTGGCTTTCATCACACTTGGTGGTATGTGATGGTCAGGCCAAAGGTGGAAGTGAGCTTCACCCGGAATTTTCAACCACAACTCACAAGGAACTGCCGAAACATAACAAAGCAAGGCTGTTAACATAGTTTTAATGGCATCAGACTTAGTTATAATGGTGGTAGTTAGCCAGGCATTAATCGGCTTCTTAGGTGCCTTCGGGCCTGGTGCCTGAGTTGAGGGTTCGAACCTACAAAGAAGGCCGTTACCACTATCCCACCTTTGCTCTATGTTGACGTTCATTGCTATAATAAATCAACATATCTAATACTTTAAACCAGCAATAAACAACAACAATTGCTCGTTTATATATATGTACTAGCTGTTGCCCACGACCTTCATTCGCGTGAAATTATTATTAAAAAATCCCCTATTATAAACACTTCGATATTTGAATCGAATTTTGTTACCAATTTCAAGGGTTTTTTTTTTCTTTGCAGGGAATCCTAATTATTTATCTAAAATAAAAGTAGCCTAAGTTACTCCTTGTTACTTCAGCTATCTGCCAGTGAAGGTCCCGTCAAAATCGGTCCAGCCATTTCAGAGATTAGCCGAAACAAACAGACAGACAAAAATTGTAAAAAATGTTGTTTTGGTATATGTACCGTGTATACATCCATATGCACTTAGTAAAAAGCGGTTATTTTAATATTACAAACAGACACTCCAATTTTATTTATATGTACAGATAATCTGAATCTGAAATGAATGCAGGGGGTTTCGGGGGCGATAACTCGATCTAGCTAGTTTTCATTTTTAGAAAACATCGTTTTATCCGTGTTACCGAGCAAAGCTCAGTCATCCAGGTACTAATACTTACACAGGATCGAATAAGCCTTTCAACTTGCTGCCAACAGGATACGCAAACGCCCTCTGTTTCTTCATAAATTCGTGAGGAGCAACTACATAA
This sequence comes from Lycophotia porphyrea, assembly GCA_950005105.1. NCBI lineage: Eukaryota > Metazoa > Arthropoda > Insecta > Lepidoptera > Noctuidae > Lycophotia > Lycophotia porphyrea. The sequence goes on from OX465392.1 coordinate 5,524,126, forward strand.
GTACACTTGTCAGATTCCTCCACATCTTTCTTCGATGTATAGTCGTGGTACATAAGATGGTCTACCACGGTCTGTTCCTTGACTAAAACCGCGCCAGTCTTCACGGCATCCAAGAAATCTTTGTCGCTAGTCACGGATAAGAATCGTGCCTTATTGTTGCTGATCATCGCACTCAGGTAATATAGTTCTTCGCCTTCCTGCAGAATAAATGTTGAATGTAACAGAAGTAGACCAACAAATACGGTAAAAATAAATAGCATGGTAAACACGTACGCCAAAAACCTAGAAAGATTTAAAGACCTCGGAGTAAAACGTGTGAAATTCTAGGTTCAATAAAATAATTCGGTCTACCTATTCCCTTTCTAGCCCATGAGTCTATTGTTAAAGGACACTAATTGATTCTGTCAATTTAAGAGAAAAAACACCATCATCTTCCTGTATCCATAGCATTGTGATTAGTAAAAATGTCCCACGCTGTGGTCTTACATAACATCACGCCTTGTAATCCCCGGAGGGTTAGGTAGAGGTGAATAATGGGACACCGAACACCCACACATCTCACCAGTTATGTTTAAGTTCCATGTGATTGGGGGCTAGCCTATCGCCATCAACCGGGCACAAATCCAGTCTCCGTGGGTATATTTTACTGATGGAAAAACCAAATAACACTTGGCCCGACCCGGGAATCGAATCCAGGACCTCATGCTCAGCAGTCGGGCTTGAGACCACCAGACCAACAAAGTAGATACAAAGCCAGAAGGTTGTACGTTGATACACATAAAGTTGTCAAATAAACCTAAATAACCAACTTACATCAGGAATTTCTCAGTAGCAGCCACGTATTATTCTGTATTTATGCCCGGTTGATGGCAATAGGCTAGCCCCCCATCATATTACATGGGACTTAAAACATAAAAGGCGAAATATCGGTGTACTATTAGGTACACCTCTGCCTAACCCTACGGGGATTACAGGCGTGATGTTATGTTAACCAACTTACAGTCTTAACAACATGTTCCACCGAACTGCCAGCAGACGCGACCCAGCGGTAGTTCTTCTGGTACAAGTCTCTGGGATACTCGATGGCCAGGGTAAACTTGGACAGCGTGAGGAAGGCAGTCAGGTTGGCTGTGTAGAACGCTGAGAGTAGAATCATGAACAGCCACCACGTCACGAAGAGTACGCGGGTTGTGTCTAGAAAATAGTGTAAGTAGATACTTACATTCTAAAATCTATAATGCCTTGAATAAAAGAATTAAAATATACCCTATGACTAGGAATGTACTGAAGAGAGAAGTCACCAACTGGCTTAAGTGCTTGTCATATTATCAGAATGAGCAACTTAAGCAGGGGCGTAGCTACCGCCGTATCTGCCGTATCAATTATACGGGGCCCCCGAGCCACGGGGGCCCCCGACGTGCGTAAACAAAAATTAATAAAAACTTTCCAATTTTTTTTTTATTTCAGAAATGACAAATGTCAAAAAAAGGCAAAGATAGTGTATATTTAATTTGAATTGTTTGTAGAAAAATTGGAAAAAGCGGCAGATAGATATTTATGATGAATAAATATTTCTTTTAATTTTATGCAAACTTTTTTTTTCTTTTGTGAGAAATCTTTACCTTTCATATCTTTACCTTTCCTAAACAAATTTTTATACGGGGCCCCGCCAAGGCACGCTGCGCCACTGAACTTAAGGTATGATTCCGAACTCGGCAACAAGCAGCAGTGCTGTTGCCGCAGTGCTGCCACTAAGGTGCTGCCCAGCAGTGTTGCCTGCCGCGCTGATTCCGAGCAAGGCGACAGTGTCGCTCTGTTCGTGGTGATGCGTTGTTGTGTATTCGTTAGTTTACTTTGAGTTGATAAGATGTCCATTGATGACCAACTTTTATTTAGGTATACTGTTGGAAGAGGAAATTAACTGTTCCTCTTCTGAATCAGAGAAATTCATCCTTTTGTTGTCAATTTACATGTCAAAATTCACGTAGGTACTCTTGCTGCCGCGCCACTACTGGTCTGTCGCGGCGGCAGGGCGACAATGAAGCGCAGGAGTGCTGCCGCTACATTGCTGCCGCGACATTGCTGCCTAGCTCGGAATGTAATCTATACATAAATATAATGAAAATGTAACGGATCGCTGTCTGTACATGGAAGATATATGAGAAAAAATATTGTTGGGACCTTTATCAACACAAATAGGACCCAAAACAATGATTGTTAGAATTTTTGTCTGTTTGTCTGTTTATCTGTTTGTCTGTGCGTTTATGCACGCTCATCTCAGAAACGGCTTTTCCGATTTGGATGTGGTTTGGCTAATATATTGTAGTAAGCTTCACTTAACATTTAGTGTTTGTTTTAGGTCAATCGGTTCATAAATAAAAAAGTTATGTCAATTTAAAGACTCACGTCGAACATTTGTTAAACTATCTATTCTTTCTCTGTTTCAGTCAATGCTACTCATTGATTGAAACTTTACTAAACTTCATAATAATGGTCTATATAAAATTATGAATTAAAAAATGAATTTAAAAAGTGAATTAAAAAATTAAAAACAAGTCACATGATTTTAGTATCAAGGAACTAAATAAATTATAATTTTTACCGTGCAATTAAAACGCCATTGTGTCCAAAAGTAGAAAACTGAAAACTGCTGTATTCTTTGTAAAGAGTAGGTATCCACTAAGAAATTGTTTTTCGAAATACCACCCCAAAGAGGGTGAAATAGGGTGTTGAATGCAGAGCCTAAACCGCTGGTCCTAAAGACGTGAGGAGGGTGTATTCTTTGTGAAGAGTCCACTAAGAAAGGGTTTTACGAAATTCCACCCCTAAGAAGGTGAAATGAGGTGTTACATTTTCTGTGGAACATTTTATTCTCGGGGTTGATTGACTTGAAAATTAGTGTACAAACTCATCTATTAAAATTATGAAAAAGGTGTATCACAGTTTTTCCAAAATTATCCCCTGACTGATTATATCAACGCACAGCCCAAACCGTCGGTCCTAAAGACATTAAATTTGAAGGGTGTATTTTTTGTGAAGAGTAGGTAACCACTAAGAAAGAGTTTTTCGAAATTCTACCCCTAAGAGGGTAAAATGGGGGGGGGGGGTTAAATTTTCTGTGAAACGTATAGTATTCTCTTGGTCGTTTGACACAAAAATTGGTGTAAACACTCTTCAATTAAAATTATGAGACACGTGTATCACAGTTTTGGCGCGCATGTTGCGTAGGGCGTGCGGGTCGTGATTTTTTTTAAATTACCGATGAAAATAATTCTATGTGGGGTCTCCTCTTGGTCTCCTGATATAATGAACACATGGTAACCATTTTCGCGTTGGTGTCCTTTCCACCCCGTTATCTTACATAATAAACTATTAGGTATAAATGCGAAAGTTTGGATAGATGGATGTTTGTTACTCAATCACGCCAGAACTGCTCAAAAGATCGGGATACAATTTGGCACAGAGATAGATTATGGTATGGTATAGCACATAGATTTCTTATTTTCCCAGAGGTAAGATCCCGCGGGCAATTCCCGAACTCCACGCGGGCGGAGCTGCGGGCAAAAGCTAGTCTCATATAAGCTTATAGAAATTGTATGGGGACCAGTGGTGTCGCAGCAGCACTGCTGCTTGTTGCCGAGTTCGGAATCATACCTTTATGGTATCATAAACGCGGTAGACACTCACACACACACCATAACACACCTCATCCCCACCTACACTCTTCATATACAACTCACATCACTATCTTCGTTTTTCCTGTGTAACCTGTTAACTTAACTTGTTCCAAATAAACTTTATTTTTATTTTTTTATTCGTTCGTGATTTGAACTGAAGCCGCAATGAGATACGGCTAGGGCTGTGGGCTAAGCTAAAGGATTAGTGTTTTTGAGATTACGTACTTTACTTAAACGCGAAATACCTTTAAAAAAATACCGATATCTATCTAGAAATTTAAACGTTTTACACCCTAAATTACTAAAGAAAGTCTTTCCGAACCTCATCATTAATCAACAACACATAATAACAGTAATCAGGGATGACCTGACAAATATTTTGACAATGATCATTAACACCATTTTCTTTTGTGATTACATTTCGTGTCGTACATAGGTACATGGAAAGTTGGAAGGGTGTGACAAATAGTGATAGATTACGTAAGCCATTAGTCGTGATACGATCTAGGAATTGACCGCGGTTATGAAACTAGTTTGTAATGCTCGTATCATCATATTCATCATTTTGATAGCAAACAAACCATAATATTTTCGGTACTATGTCGTGATTCCGATCGATATTTTGGCTTGTTTGCACTATCATTATAGGTAGGTACTAGGTACCTATAGTACCTAGGTATCTACCGAATCTTTCTTTTCATGGTAAGCTGAATCGCTACTATTTTACTATCCCCCAAAAATTAAAGCACAGCTATATTCATGAGCGAACCGACTAGCGCTTCGAACTAGATTTCCTAATGCCCATTACACTAACAATAGGTGACAGTTTAAGGCACAGCTGGATTTTCAATGCTCAGCTCAGCGTCGAGAATAATAAACCGAACATTGCACATACCCACATTAAATTGTCGGTGTGTGTGAAAACAAGCATTAAGACATAAATTTAGTAAGCTTTTGAGTCTAAACTAAGCAGGTACCTACAAAGTTTGGTACTTACTAGCTTCAGGTGCCAAATTCGTGCCTTGCTTCAGGAACGCGCTGTAGACGAACCAAAAGCTAGGTTTTATCGGCAGAACCCCTTCGTCGTCCGTGATGAGCTTGCTTCGTACTCGCGTGAAGAATGTGATGCAGGGTCCGAATGTTAGAACTGCAGCCAGGACCAGGTACCTAGGGAAATCTTGTGTTAAGAAGAGAGAGAGATCTTGAAGATATCTAAATCTTATGAAAAACAGTTGGGATTGAATATCGTTTATAGTCTTTAATAAATACTTAGTTAGTTAGAGACCTAGACACTACGTTAAATGCCGTGTTCCTAAGGGAAACCGGCAGGAGTCGGCTTTATAGGTGCCTTCGGGCATGCTAGTTAAATATACTCGGTGAAACTGAAACCACCTGGATGTAAGTTTCAGAAGATTGCACTAGAAAGTTCTATCAAATCAGGATTAGGTAGTAATTTCCTGATCTCCTCCAGTGATTAATGTCTGAGTGTGATGTTCTATTAAGAATTAGTAGAAAGACTTACCTTAGAGGCAGAGGGCTAGTAAAACAAGGTAGGGTTACAGACTAAGGAAAAATGAACGACGTTTACGAAAACATGGAATGACATGAATAATGTCGTTATGAAGAAGACTTTTTAAAAGTCTAAAACAATTTACATACCACACAAGCTCGTTGAATGGGGCGAGTAAACCGGACCCGGCAGCAGATTCCTTGGGTCTCTTCAGCATCATGACCCACACTCCTTCGTCCAAGTCTATGGAGAATGAAACCTTCTCCCGGTAATCTATCAACGTCGGTAGAAACGCTGCGGCCAAGTCCACTTGCTGCTTGGAAAATGTTCAAAATTATAGGATTTTCGCAATGGTTTATAAAGGGTACCGAAAAATGGAATACCCAATAGGTCGGTTTCCATTCGATGAGAACTCAAATTAATTACTGAACACTAATATACATACAATCATCGCAAGTAGATTTGTATGAAACTAAAAAGCGCGTATATTCGTATCTGGGACATTCTCCGCTGAGCTGCCCCAGTAGGACACAGCTCGGCCAAAGCTGGAGAATGCAAACGTCAGGGCACAAAAAAAAACACAAAAACTTACGCTGGAATTAAGGAGTCCTATTACAGAGTCATTACCAATCTTGGTGCCCAACTCATAGTTTCTTTTGGGCTCAACCACTTCATAGGTAAAGTTAAACTTTTTTCGTAAAATATCCATGACTATAAAAGCCACGCCCTTGCCGACCACCGTGCCATTTTGAAATTCTGTCCAACTTAGAGGAGTGTTCTGAAAACATATTAAAGTGAGTCGCAACCTATTCTACCTTGGTCACAAACTCGGTTCTAATACTTAACTAAGGATTCGCTAATCAGCAAAAGAAAACTTTTCCCATATGTTTTTTGTTTGGGATACCGACAGCTACACCTATTCGCGTATCAGACCTCAGATGATGCCTTCCAGCAAATAGCGGGATGAAATGGCATGGTTCACCAGCCTCTGTGTACCCCGTTTTGTAATCCGAAAGAAAACGTGTCACTTAAACTTACATTATACGTCGTTACTTTGAGATTCTTCCCATTGACTTCCTTCGCCAAACTCATGAAATTGTTGTCCTTCGCTATCAATGAGTCTGACCCTAATAACAAATGAAATTAGAATAATTTATCCTTAGAGAGGAACCAAATCATTATGAAAAAGTTAATGGCGACTTTTGAAAAAAAGAAAATTGCCATAAAAAGTCACCTTTATAAGTATCATTGTAAGGGATTTCGCAAAACGTTGCGTTACATATCGACGATATGATAAGTTCTATGCCGGCCATGGCATAATGAGCCTGACGGTCTCCGCCGTAGGACACATTTGATGGTCGGTGGTCGAATGGCGACTGCGACTGGTCACGGACGACTGCGAGGATGCGCCACTAACATGGCCTTTCGCCACCACTCACTGTCCCCCCGCGCTACGGTAATGCACGTTAGATTAAGATTGACATTCAGGGTAATAAATAAATCAATAGAATTCGTAGCAGTGGACGATTTCGCAATGTTTCCGCTTTTGATAGCAGTTGGAACTTTCTCATGTTTGTGGATCGGTGGTTACTAGTAGGGTATAATTAACTATGAAAGGGCTGTTCTAACTTGGAGCTTTTTATAGTCTTCGGATGATTAACAAAATTAAGTTTTAAGGTAGAGGATAGAATTCATAGGGAACTGATATCTCATTCTTCGCAAGATGGGTGTCAAGTAAACTCGAGAGTTACTTACCCAATTTAAAACAGGATATAAAGATGTTTGAAGTTCAAAACATGAGCGTTGGTTCCCATGGCATTTCAAAGTTCTCGCATTCATGTAATCAGGTTCGACCTATACATATATTTTCAGATAACAAGCTGCGTTCGAAACGGTGAAGGAAAACATTTTGAGGAAGCCAGCATGTCCCAAACCAAAATTCGAAGACATGACATCTACCAACTGGGCACGCAAGGCCAATTACAGTCCATTGTATCTCTCACCGAAGGGAGGCCTGTGTCCCAGCAGTGGGAACGTTGTCGGGCTGCTGCATTCGCATTTGCAGCTGCGGCGTCGGGTCCTGTTATAACCAGTTTACTGTGCTGCGTTGTAAACTATGACAAAATCCACACAAAAATAAGTTGAAGCACATCCACACTATTCCATATGGTAATAATGTAGAGGTAAATAATCATAGCTATGATTATTTACCGTTAATGGGTGACAGCACGACGAGTTACTCGGTAAATTGTCATACCGTGGTGTACGTCATTAGACGATAGGTACCTGACGACATAATCGTAACATCATGTCTGTAATCCCGGAAGGCTTAGGGAGAGGTTTATTTACAGTAGAACCGGTCAGGTTCCAATAAGTCCCTATTAAGTAATAGCTTAGGGAACCTTTTGCCATCAACGGGGCCCAAGTGCATGACTCCGGGCTGCTACTGAAATATTCAAATATTCTTCATTGAAAAAGTCCAATAACACTTGATCTGGGAATCGAACTCAAAATCTCGTGCTCAGCAGCCGTAGGTTGCGTTTGTGAAGTTGCGACCATAAGAGCAACAATACCTAATGGTCCCGGAACCCGGAATGAATTTCATAAGCTGAGCATCATGAGCAGCATGAGGTTTCTTATCTGATGTTCGGTATGATTCACAGATGTATATAAGATTATCTGAAATCGTACTAGTAGTAATAATACTTACCTACCTAGCTAATTTACACCCCTGAACTGTGGCGCTCAAAACGCGCGATAGGCTATGTGGGGCCGTTTCTGGGTGGTCCGCGGGATTACGCCGTGTCGGATAAAAACTCGATACGTCGATATCTCGGAAACTACGCTAGTTAGCTCTCTTCCAGTTATACCATTGGAATCCTTATTAAATTACCTATCCGGATATGTATGGTTTACCATAGTTCTGCCATGTAATGTATTAGTAATGTATGTTCAGTGTGAGGGAATTATTCCCAATTTCTTTTCTTGTGTAAAGGTCATTATAATTCAAAAAATAAACCATTATTTCAAAAAGATATTGTTTTATTTACACTACAACACATCAATACACGTAAATCAAACAAAAGAACACCTCGCCATACATTTTTAACATCTCACAAGCTAAACAATAACATGACGTCATTTACGAGTGCCGTGTTCGAAACAAAAGAATGGGTTTCTTTACAATTTTATTCTGAGAACTCTACACGCCTAGTGGCTTGGGTTAAATTTTAATAATAATGTTTGGTTCACATACTTATCACAGACAGTCACAGCTCTTTGAAATGCTTTGTTTAAAAGTATGGGCTAACTAAAACAAACACTTGAAAACGGGCGCAAAAAACACCCGCTCACTTTGAATCACTGATAAAATTCTGTTGCATAGATTTGAAATCCAAATACACAGTCTACATTTTGAATATATTTACAAATCGATAAAAATGTTTTACGAACTTGTACGTATTACATTTTATTATTTTATGTGTTTTAGCGTGTATATTATGTATATATTATTTACAAAAAATAAAACAAAAATGAAGCAGCATTGCTCTAGACGAGAATCTTTTGGAAAAAAAAATGAAAAATAAAGCTGCATTTAGAGGCATCAGCATCACCACCGCGTCAGAAGAAGTACCATTAGATAGCACGCTACACCGTCAAATATTTCGTGCGTAAAAGATCCAAGGCCGGAAACAAAGGACACAACAGCGGATGACCATTAATACAATTCGCACAGTCAATGAAACGAACAGGGTGTGGTACAAAAATTGTTATATATATACAATATATAGATACATACAAAGAAATATATATTTATAAATATATTTTACATAAACTAACATAATGATGAGTGGTGCGCAAGAAAGCAGTTTTTCATACATAGGGGTCTTTCGCAACCCACACAGAACGTGACCACCCGCTTTTTGCAGACAACACACGTCCGTCGGGGACGGCGTGAGTGGTCTGCATTCGGGTGGAGCTCGTACTCATCGAGTCGGTGGACTCGAATGTCGAAGCGACGGTTCTGTGGGGTTGCAGTGGGAATGGACACGGGATGGGAACGATGGCGAGAAAGAAGAGCCTTCATGACGTTGATACGGAAATTACGATGAGATATTGTAGTATTTATAAAAGAAGAAGAAGAAGAAGCAGAAGAGTGACGATGGATGATAAAAGAGTTTAATAGGGAGACGTTCAATAGTCTCCGGAACAATTTTTTGTACCAGACCGAGGTTCGTTTCCGCTCGACCGGAAACATGGCCAAGAGCTGGTCTTTATTATCCACCCCACCCATCATGATATTGTAGTCCAATATCAGGGTGGGTTTGGTGGAACGCCGGGATGTGTGGACCTCGTTGCCATGGTACGTAGAGATCGTAGCCACACGGTTAGCATCTCTCCATACCATGATATCGACGTCCCCCGAGGTAAGACCAGCCAAATGTCCCGGGCGCATGTTCCGCTTTGTCAGACTGTGCAGGGCCCGCGGAACAAACTTACGATCGGTCCGCAGGGTGCCTACACAATCAAAGCCCAAGGACTTAAGTCGTCGAGCGAGACATGGCGAATTGTAGAAGTTGTCCATCCACAGTGTGTAGCCCTTGTATTCCAGACCCTGGATCAGACGCATAACTATCGACGGTGTAGGTGCATCTAATGGATCTTCAAACTGATGCGGTGGCAATACACTTTTCTTGTGTGCGTGAACCTCAAACCGCCACAGGTAGCCGGTTTGAGATTCACACAACTCATAAGTCTTGATGCCTCTTTTTGCAGCTTTATTTGGAATGAGCTGGCCAATCTCGAGCCAGCCCTTCCACATCAAAAGACTCTCGTCCAGAGCAAGGTTCTGGCTGGGAGTGTACAATTCCTGAAACTTCTTGTTTACATGTGCCAGGATTGGCTGTATTTTATAAAGTCGAGCCTCGGAGGCCCCCAGGTTTAGCCCTCGCATCCCATCGTTGTCGTTGAAGTGCAGGAACTTTGTTAACAAAATAAAACGATCGATGGACATGTGAGCGCTAAACCCAGGAGTACTAAGTATGTCAGTGTTACTAGACCAGTACTCCTCCATCCGAGACTTAACCACAACCCCCATTGCCAAAACTAAACCAAAGTAAACATACAGCTCATCCGCCGTGGTGTCGAACCAACGGCGGATGCGGCTGTGGGGATGGAGGTTGTTGTTAGCTCTCTTCTGATCTAGTATCAGCTGAGCATACTTAAAATAAAAATATAAATAAAAAAGGAAGGCCCGTTAGTCATTTGCTTTGTTAGGGCCAAATTTCCATAATAAAATAGCCATTTGTGTCAATTTTAATCAATAAAATTATATAAATAAATATTGAGGATTAAAAATACATAACTATGAAGTTTATTTATATCATTTGCTCCGAAATAATTATGTTCAGTAGGGCTATTACGTATCTCTGTTGACAGTTCAAGTGATAATCACTTTGGCTCAGTGTCCTCAATTAACTGTCAAAAGCTTAGTTTGGTATCGGCTATGACCAGTGACTATCAAATATGACGTCATTGGCGCTTATCGTCCCTGATAGTCACCGTGACTCGTTTTGACAGTTGTTTTCGTATCGATACTTGTATTATTGCGATTGTGTAAGCATAGTGGATATCAAATTGATGTTCACTGAGGTTGAAGTTGCTTTCGTGAAAGACGCTACTCAAAGGTAGTGTTTTTCAAATTCAGTAATGAACACCGAAGCCGGTATTATATGTTAACATAACGTTTCTTGTTGTCTTATTGTTATGTGTGTTGGTGGTGAAGTATGGCACGTACAATAGTGCTAGAATTTGCTGAAGAAGAGAGACAAAAAAGTCGCCAGGTGACACCGCGCTGCCTACGCGATTATGGAATGCTAGAGATAATTTATAATATTCTATATATAGCTTGTGATGTTTTAAAATGTTCATTTTCTTGCATTAATATTAGTTTTTTTATTGATTATTTTATGTGAATAAAATCGAAAGTAATGGAATGGTATCGTTAGTTCTGATTTTAGCCACACGCTAAAATATCCTTGTACAGTTACGAATGAAAAGGTTTGATTTATTAAAGAACCCTAACTTCACTTTTGTACATAATGTAAATATATTTGTGTTTAAAAGATGTTCAAAAAAAGGCAATTAACCCAATTAATAATAATTCTGTATGAAAATGTTATTGTTTGAATTATTTTAATGTAAATATTATAGTAGTTTATATAAAAATTAATTTACTTTTTGGCCCACAGTAGGTGCCTGTATTAAACTATGTTAGGCCTCTTCTTCGTGCAAGCATCTTAAGGAAGGGTTAAATAAACTTACAGGGTTACATTGATGATTTTCATGATTATTTCTTTAACTACATAGGTGTTACTGGCGCGACTCATTTTTTGTCAACGTACAACCTTACACTGACTTGCAAATTACAAAAAAACGTAAGAAAATTTGAATTTCGCGGGCTACCCTGACGCAACCACCTTAAGTTGTAAACGCTACTAAATATATTATGTTTGTATAAATTAAGTGGTTTTACTAACATAAATAAAGGTATTATTTAAAGAAGTTATTCAGAAGTAAACACTGACAACACAAAATAATTTACAATAACCATTTCACATGTCATATAAACCGCCAAATATAAAATGTTCCCTTAAATCAAGTATTATAACGCTCAAAGGGCGATTAGAGGCGTCAAGTACTGAGACGAAGAGCACCGTACCCGGTCTGTTAGCCACCGTAACGTGATGTCCACTCAATGTGATACGCAATACCAATAATATCACATTCTCGGTTGCCAACAAACTTCGGTGTACAACTGAAGCTTGATAGCCACCGCCTACCAAAAAGATACATAATAGCCTGCAGTGCGGTTGACGAGCAAATTAGGGATGAACAAATGAACGCACCCTACAAACTAAGTCGTATTCGCTGTCATATTATATTGTCAATATTGTCATGTCAAAGTCAAAACGTGATCAAAACATAACCTTTAATATTTTATTTCTGAAATAAAGTAAATGGTGTAAAATAACTTGAAAACATGAGGGATGTATATCTGTCAAACTGTGAAAAGAACTTTATAAATAAAATTGTGTCAGAGGGACATGTAAGACGGTTTCAGTTTGATTACAAACATTCTGTATTGACAGATTACAAGTTTTTCAAACGTATGCTTTGATTACAGCGTTTAGACGGGAGAACTTATGATGAAAGCAGAACATTGAACATATCTTTTGGATCCGAATATGGCAGCTGTATTGTGTCACTGGGGGAAACTAAGTATGTAAAATAATAAAGTTTTATACCTACCAGTAAACTTACTTTTTCTTTGTTCTAAACTTTCAAATTATCTTGAATTTTCATCCAATAGAATAAAAAATATTTAAATAAACTCTTAATATGGATCCCCATGAATTTATTAGCTCAGGCTATAGCTAATTTCCTTCAGAACTTCAATCTTGTTTCAAATATTTTTTTTATCTAATAACTTTACAGAGTTCTAGCACAAGTATCATGTGAGGTGGTACAGCCCAAACAGATCAGGCCTAATGAAGGTTTACTCTACATCAATGTGGAAATGAATCCAATGGCTGCCCCACACATTGAAGCCAACAGACAGACAGATCTTGCGGTACACCTGAATAGAATGCTTGAAAAAGCTTACAAGGACTCCAAATGCATTGACCTTGAGTCCTTGTGCATTGTTGTTGAAGAAAAGGTAAGGATTTATACTGATATGGATTGCAAAACCCCCAAAAGAGCATTGAAACTAGCAAATAAATGTTTAATCAATAACACCCATGCCACTTTACAAAAAGTATAAGTATTTGTTTGTAAATTAGTCAGATTAGTACAAAGTTTAGATTGTTTGTTTTTAGACTGTATTAACCATCCCAATGTAGTCAAGGACTCTTCTTATTCTCTGCACATATTGCATTCCCTTAGTTTACATAATTTTCAAAACAGTCATAAGTTTGGTGCTAGTGTCTTTTATTGCTGAGATCCAAACAATACCACCACAGGCAAAGGAGCCCGTCTGAGGAGATATTGTTTGGGTATCAGTGCAGAAATATAAGCCCAACTAAACGAAAATCCGACACCTAATAAGGTTCAGTTTTCCCTTTTCTCTTTTACTTACTATGGTAGAAAAATACTTGCCTAGTTTCATTATTTGATCACTGCAAGCAGTCTGTTAAGAAACCCTAATATTATGTATAGTGGGAAATAAGGGCAAGCCAAGCTTTTAGGTAGCCAAGGTTTAAGACTGCCTCTCTGGTCTAGTGGTCGCAAGCGCGACTGCTGAGCGTGGGTTCAAAGTGCTATTGGGTTTTTCCATCAGGAATTTCTCAGTAGCAGTCATGGAGTCTGGATTTGTGCCTGATTGATGTCAATAGGCTCGCCCCCTATTACATGGGACTTAAACACAACTGGCGAAATGTGGGTGTACTATTAGGTACACCTCTGCTTAACTCTACGGGGATTACAGGCGTGATTTTATGTATCGCAACTACTTCCAAACATCAATAACAACATCTGTTCTTACATTTTACAGGTCTGGTCCCTAAGAGTAGACATCAAGATCCTGAACCACGATGGCAACCTCATAGAATGTGCAAGCATAGCTACTGTAACTGCTCTGGCGCATTTTAAGAGGCCTGATGTCACCCGTAGTGGAGACAGTGTCATAATACATGACATCACTGAAAAGGATCCTATACCCACTGTTTTATTTCACTATCCTGTGTGCAGTACAATAGCTATTTTTAATGGCGAGTAAGTATACATCTTTTAAGATTTATTTTGTAAGTATTCAATAAAAAGTATCCTATTGGATACTTTTTATCCCAGTATTCATAGGTAGACTATGAACTAGGTAAGGTTTTTTTTTTATATTATTATTATCTTGCAATCAGTTAAACAACTATGAGCAGATGATTTGTATGAGGAGCTGACAGGTTAGAGTTTGTTCCTCATCAGGATCAACTCTTTCAGTTATATAACATCCCACTACAAGATATCTTGTCTAGTTAAGTTATCTAGCTATAGAATGTTGCGTCTTTTGAGTCTGCTGACACAATCCGGTATTGTCAGTTGTGCGGCCAATTGGTTGGGGTCTCTCCAATCAGGACTTGTATTTTTGTGAACACAATTTTATTTCTGTTTTGACTGTGTTCATGTCAAGGTGTTCGTGAACTTCCGTATTCTTTATAAACCAAGGAGTAAAAGCCATTTGTTTGAGTATGATGTTCTGAGTTCTTTGAATAATGTTGATGTTGCTATCACTTGCTGAGCCCCACAACTGGATGCTGTAAGTCCAGATAGGTTTCAATATGGACTTATAGATCAGAAGCTTGTTGTCTACAGACAGCTTGTAATTTCTACCCAGGAGCCATTGCATGCTTTTGTATTTGATGTCAATTTCTTCCCGTTTTGTTGTGATATGCCTCCTCCATGTCAATCGTTGGTCCAGATTCATACCAAGATATTTGACGCAGTCTCTTTGAGGAAGTTGACTACTACCAAGTTTCACAGGTGGACATTGCTTTTGTCTTAGGGTGAAAGTGACCTGTACCGATTTGAATGTGTTAGCTCTTATCCTCCATTTTGAGAGCCATTGGTCAATGTCATCCAGACTTTTCTGCGGGATTTGCGACGCTTCGGTGGCGCAGCTGCTACAAGCTAAGACTGCAGTATCGTCTGCGTAGGTTGCGATTGTCACCCCAGGGGTTTGTGGCAAATCGGCAGTGAAAAGTGTATACAGGACTGGTCCAAGTACCGAGCCCTGCGGCACTCCAGCTTTTATGTCATGGAAACCGGAAGTGCTATCCTCTTCCTTGACCTGGAAGATTCTATCTGAAAGGTATGATTCTAGAATGTTGTAGTTGGAGTGTGGCAGGTGTAATTTGATTTTATATAACAGTCCCTTATGCCATATTCTGTCGAAGGCTTGCTTTACGTCCAGAAAGACTGACGAACAGTATTGCTTGGTTTCCAGGGTATTTCTGATGATGCGACAAATTCTATATATTTGTTCTGTGGTGGCTCTATATATTTGTTCTGTGATGTTCAGGTCTAAATCCAAATTGATGGTCTGGGATTACAGACATTGTACTCAGAAGCCGGGACAATAATATTTTCTCAAAAAGTCTTGAGGCCTATCAGTTTGCTACCTGTAGGTAGCAAACTGATAGGCCGATATGATGTCACTTCATTCGGTGGTTTCCCTGGTTTGTGTATCATAATTATTTGAGATACTTTCCATAGCAATGGGAAGTAACCCACCCTGAGCATGCTATTGAAAATAGTAGTTAGATGAACAGTTGCCTTTTTAGGCAGTTCACCGAGGACTTTTTTGTCGATGAGATCAAATCCTGGGGCCTTTTTATCGTCCAGTGCTCTGATTAACCGACCAACTTCCTGCGGTGTTACAGGTTTAATTGGCCTTGCTAACTGGAAGTCACTCTTTAGAAGGTTGTCTATGTCGACATTGTCTACACCATTTTCCGGTTCATTGGGCACAAAGACTTGCTAGGTGGTCTGCGAATACATCTGCTTTTTCTTTATTTGTTCTAGCCCAAGCTGCTCCTTCTATCCTAATAGGTGGTTTCGGTATTATGGGTTGGTTTGTCTTCTTGCATGTTTTCCAGAGTGAGTAATCAGTTGTGCTGGTTGCAGACAAGGATTCCAGGCGAGGCTTCCATAGTAGCATCTTCAGTTTCTTTAATGACTCGTTTCAGATTCTGCATAAACTTGTTTAGGGCCCGTTTGCCATCAGCAAGTCGGCTGGTGTGCCACACTCGGCGCAGCCTGCCCTTTTCTAGGATCATCTGACGAAATTCCATTGGCACTGGATTATGTCTAGGTGTATAGTTACTTGACGTAGGTGTAAGTACATCTCCAACATGCGTCTTGGACCATTCTTGTAAAATCTGTAACTGCCTTGTCTATTTCATCATTAGTTTTTAGGGCTATTTTAAGAGTCAGTGACTTTTCAATGATGCTGCGGAACTCCGTCCAGTCCGTCCCACTATTGTATAATCTTGAACTTTTTTGGCGATTTAGGACAGTCGCGCCGATTGTCAATATCACTGGTACATGGTTGGACGATCCATCCAAGCAAGGTTGAATCTTATAGAAGAGTCGACTCAAACCTTTCATAATGAAGAAGTTCAGAATGTCAGGTAGCTTGTTGGGATCAGTTGGCCAGTGGGTCGGTTGTCTAGTAGCAATTGTGGCAAGATTGTTTTAATCAACACACTTTTTTTTTAACTCTCTTCCCCTTGTTGTGTTAAGTCTCGAGCCCCAGTGTACATGTTTTGAATTCCAGTCACCTCCTGCAATAAAGCGTGGCCCAAGACTTTGTATATAGAGAGTAAAATGTTCCTCTTTGACCTTATGCTTTGGAGGACAGTAAACGGAGGACACCATGAAGACTCTATTCCTACCACTAACAGCTACTGATGTTGCCTGTATATAGTCTGTGGTAAACGGGGGAAGCTCATAGTGTTTGATGGATTTCCTGATTATGACAGCAGTTCCACCATGGGCAGTTCCATCAGGGTGGTTCGTGCAATATATGTTGAAGTTTTTTATGTTGATTAGACTACTTGATGTGAAGTGTGTTTCTGATATAAGTAGAATATCGAGACTATGGAAGTTTAGTAGAGTCTCAACTTCTCTTTTGTTGGGAGACAACCCATTAATGTTCCAAGTGGCTCTTTTGATTGTGTTAATCACTTTGCGATTTTATTGACGAGAGTAGTTATGAGACCCAAGAGGGAACTAGGTTAGGTAATAACCTAACCTAGTTCATAGTCTATCTATGCGTAAAATTTTATCCAAATCCGTTCAGCCGTTTTGTTGTGAAAAGGACAAAGTTACATTCATGATTATTAATACTAAGTAATATACTTCCCCATAAGTAAAACACTCAAAAGGTAGGGTCACTGCTACCCTATTTATAAGAAATATAAAATATTATACTGAACTATATTGTTTTTTTTTTAAGGTAATATAATGAGTAAATAATTCTTATATGATTATTTCAAAAATTTCAGCATACCGCTAGCAGATCCTAACTTCCTAGAAGAATCAGTATGCACCAGCAGTGTAGAAGATGGTACAACCCCATGTGGAGGCCTTGTAATAGTGGGGTTCAACCAGTACAAAGAAATATGCGTAATGAACTTAAGTGGAGCAGCCTCCAATTTTGGTGTACTTCGCAAAGTTTTACATGGAGCTAGTGACAAATGTAAAGAAGTTGTTGCACTGATTAAAAAGGCAATTGTTAGTGATGATACTCTCAGGTGGGTGATTATGAAAGTTTTGTTCAACCTTGAGCATCCGGCATAGCATTATCAGCCTCTAACATTCCCTCTGCTGCGTCAGGTCAGGTATTTAAGGGTGAATCTTGGAATTCGGCGTATTCTTTTGATTCCCCTGCCCACAAAAATGTAAATTTCTCTATATCGGAACCAGTCCGCCAAAAGTGATGCCTATTAGTTTAATGTGTTTATAATTATGTTAAATTTCATTATTGCTTGTAAAAAAATCTATTCAAATAAATTGCGACAGGGGAATCAACAGAGTACGCCAAGATTCACCCTTAAAAGGACTTCAGTACTTCACCTGAAGAATCATCATGATTATGATTTTATAGAGTTGAAAAATTACAGGTAAGCCAAGTTGAAACCACACTAATAGGTGTTATTATAGATCCTTAAAACTAGATGTTATTTTTTTAAAATTTATTGCGAAGTATTTCTGGTGTAACTTTGACTGATAGATTAAGGAATAAGACAAAGTTGCAATTTAAAACAAGACAGTGACAGTGAAATCTAAGAGTATGCTTAGATGGGAAATGAGGACATCCGCAAGAGAACCAAATTTACCGACGTAGCCCGAAGAATTGCCAAACTTAAGTGGTAGTGGGCAGGGCACATTGCTCGCAGAACGGATGGTCGATGGGGCCGTAAAGTTCTGGAGTCGCGACCGCGAACCGGAAGACGTTGCGTTGGAAGGCCTCGCAGTAGGTGGACCGATGACCTAGTGAAGGTTGCAGGGATCCGCTGGATGCGAGTCGCACGGGACCGGTCAATATGGCGACACTTGGGGGAGGCCTATGTCCAGCAGTGGACGTCTTTCGGCTGAAATGATGATGATGATGCTTAGATGGTTTGGTCATGTTAGGATGACAGTAAAAGGCGACTAACAATAGGTATTTACAATAGATAAGTGGTACGTGTGTGTGATTACGCTAGGAGGGGACTTTGTTTTAGTCATTGAAGGTAGAAGGACCGACACTGACATTATTCATGATGTTCTTTAAGGTCGTAAACGCAACCGGCGTGCGTGTATGGCCAGATGTATGTATTTGGATGAGACAAAAATTGTACTCAAGGATTGTAGTAGGTGGCTGGTGGTATTCTGTTGTTTCTGCCTACCCCTATGGCAAAAAGGCACGAGTTTTTGTATGTGAACGTAAAACCACAAAACACACAGTTGCAAATAGAATTCTTATCATGAACAATAGGCGCAGTGGTGTACCACATTCAAAATGGTAATTAAATACAAAGTTGAATGAAGTCAATGACTGTTTGTATGGAGTACTGAAAAATAAGCAAAGTTACAATTAATTCCTGTAAGTCAGTTTCATGGTTTTTTTTACTAAACATAACATGGCGCCTTATCTAAAGGTAGATATGTACGAGCATCCTGATTCATCAGTTGTGTAAAAGTCCAAAAAAAAAAGACAGGATACCGATTGCGATTAACCAGGCATAAAATAAGATTATAGGCTGATACTAGTAGAATAAGCTCGATGCACTGCAAGGATGCAATTTCTTAACAACATTTTTTTTGGACATATAATTTATTTGTGTTATTTTCAGACAAAAAAGAGTGAAGATAAACTTCTCAGATGTAATAACACAAGACCACCTGCAGTGTTTGAGTAAAAAGGATTTGAATATCAAACTCAAACATTATAATATTGATGATGAAGTAGATGATGATATCATGTATGCTGATGATTCTGATCCTGAGCCTAGCAAATATGATGGTCAGTACAAAATTTTTATTGATCTGTAATATTCTCAAACAAGACTATGGGGCTTTCAATGATTTTTTGTTATTTAATTATTGTGTATTTTGTGAGAAAATAAAAAAATCATAGATAAATCATTTGTTTACAGTTGTGGCATCGAAACCCCAAACTGCAGAAATACAAACAAAGCAAGGAGCTTCACAATGGATAGAAATATCATCAGATTCGGAGGAGGACTGAAATAATACACATGTACTTGTTAAATAAAATGTAATAAATTTACATTTTAAAACTTCCTGTTATTATAATCTCTTTTAACAGTATTATATTAGCCATTGCATGTCCCTCATCAATAAACAATCATAACATTTGACACTGAAAGGATTTAAGTATAATACAGAAAAATATTATCTAACTACACTAACAAGAAAATAAATAGAGTAGATCATGGGGTTGCTAGTGCATACAGTGGTGTGAAATAATAAAATAATATATTTTTTAAACATTCACTCATTCAAAATCATTAAAGAATTTAGCAAGTTTACAATTTGGCATGAAGTAATATACTTCAATTATCTTTGCAACTGATTCTCAATCTATATTTCTATGCTTTTACTGTAGAATGCAGATTGAAAATATAAGAAGAAAATAAAAATCAAAACTATTTATAAATCTAATTATACTATGTTAAACCTACACACTTCAGCTATAAATTACAGTCATAATATTATTCTACACTGAGTCAGAGTTCATCCCATTTTTCTGGTCTAACTTGTTACCATTAGTCTTCACCATATAAATAAAATAAGTCATAATTTCCTTTTCATTCACAGGTAATGATTTAAAATGTTTTTGGATAGCCTGAAAAAAATAAAAACATTCTAATAATTGCTATGAATGATCATGATAAACAAGGTTTTTCTAGGAATTCATTGAATGAACAACGTAAATACTAAATAAGGGAATATTTATTTATAATACAATACTTACATCAGCTAGTTGAGCTTTATTCAATCCTGGCCTTGTTGGCACCTTATAATGTCTTTTATATCTCCTCAGTGTGTTCACTTGTAATTGGAACCAGTCTACTTCAGGAGAGTCCATCTCTGCCTCGTTGCTGTCATCCTCAGAGTCCTTGGGCCTCCTCTGCTTCGTCCTTGCACACTGTATCATTGTTTTATGATAATCACAAATGTAAGTATGCCTGGCCTGAAAATAACATATGGAATTCAGTTAGCCAACATAATAATTGCGATTATGTTCAAGATTCTTATTGATGGAAGTTAAAAATAAATAAAAATGTGTGTGACATACTTGAGGGTCAATGTTAAGTTTCAGCCTTCTTTGGGCGACAGTCTTTTGTATGCGCTTGCTGTACGAGGCGTTGCCTGCGGGTCGCCTGCAGCTCTCGCCGTCATCCATAAGGCAACATATTTGGTCAGAATTACCTCTAGAATCTTCTTCTCCTGTACTAAACCCGTTGTTCATTTGATACTCCCGTTGAATCATATATAACGAATAAAATTAACTCTTCTATTACACCTCGCACCAGGCGATGGAAAACAGTTCGACGTATTCACAATGACACACAGTTGAGGTTATGATTTATAACAACATAGAACATTAGCGTTAAATAAATCAATTAAAATCATCACAACAAATACCCGGCCGTTTTTCTATTACACACCGATCACTCTACGAATATAGTATTTCTTTATTCACTGCACATATGCAACAAATTGTCCATTGGTACTTCGCAACTGTTCAATCGTTATATTTGCCTAAGTATTCGATTCCTTTATTAGACGACTTCTAATACCAGAACTATAATTCACACGAATTTATTGAGTCCACAGTGATTCTATGAAACTATTGCGGCCGCTGAATAAAAATGACTCGACTCGTACTCGTCGTATCCCGCACCGACCGATGGCATCGCCATTACAATTTTATTATTACTAGTTCGTCATTTCATTCACTCACTCATTCACTTGCCTCAAGTTACGGTGCGCCTATAGAATAGGACATTATTGAAATGGTGAATAGCATCTACTTTAGCGTAACACGATTAGAACCGCAAAACGAAAACAGTTCTTTTGGTGAATGTGTGCATGCATACAATATTACAACGTATCTATGTATTGTAGTATAAACAAAAAATAAAGCTAAGGCTAGCTCCGTCATTGGCTGAAAAATGGCGGGGCATTTAATTTTAGCCAATCGGAATGTTTTGCCACTGACATCGTCTGTTCATGTATTCATTACGACGAACGCAGCAAAGTTCCCTACGTAATAAGCGCTGAAATCGTGTGCTCGTTTATAATAAACACAATACTCGGTGAGTTTCATTATTTCTATTATAACAATATAGTATGATAATAAACGAAAAAGTTGTGCTATAAAAAATATTTCTGTGGTTTAAATAGTCTTAGTGTTCTCTTCGAAATTATATTTATAGTTTTACATTCTAATTTTGTAAGCAAATGGCTGCCGAGTGCCGAAGTAAGGTGACAGATACTATGTGTACAATCATACCTATACATATGTATACATAACAATGTCATAGTAGGTAGGTATGTTATAGGTAGTTATAAATGTTCATATGATATAGCCATCAACGGAAAGATTTGTCTATTTTACAAATGTTGAATGAATGCGTATGGATGTAGTCCACCTTTTACTATATTGTTAAGGTATACGTAGCTCTAGCTATCTAGTTCAATTAGAACTGATTTAGTGTGTTAATTCATAAATTTTGAGTTAATACTTAGATACATAAAAACGAATCCACAATATTTTAGTACGTACTGTTTTTTTTTATGTGGCTGTATTAGATTAAATCTACATAGCTTTAAACTGTTTGAGAAAAATAGTTAGTGTTTTTTAGGTTCTTATTTGACTATGTAAATAAAATCATATATGTATATACGTATACTCTTGTTCCATTAACTACTTACTTTAATTTAATTCTTGAATGTTCTCTCGTTACGCGTAGGTACCTACTAATATTTTATTTAGGTATATTTTTTGTCATACAATGTTGGGTATGTGTTATACTATACTTACAGACTGATCAAGGTAAATTGCTACAGTGGCATGGAATAGAATATAGGTAGGTATGTTCGGTATTATTTGGTATGTTTTGAAACAGCTGCGGCACGTAACCGGCGTAAAACCAGGCATTTTCTAAAAGGGGTGGGGGTGTTATAACTTTTAAAGACTAATGACCCCTGGTGAGAAAGACGCATTGACGCAGTCTAAAACGAAGTACTCGTATACCGGCTTACGTATGCCTACACAAAATCATTCTTACTATTTCTAATTTTAAACATGCATAATAAATATGTATTACAATTCTTGGCAATACCTTAATAGCGTTGTTTTACACGATTAAATCAATTTATTCTTAAGTACATAAAATTTACTGTTATATTGCCAAAAAATTGTCTGTGTATTCCAAATCTTGCAACAACAATTTTTCCCTATTCAGTCCTTAGGTAAATACGCCTTGCGCATTTCGCGTCTTCCGATCCACGAACAATAAATGCTACCTGGATAAGGTACCTATTTCTATTAGAGATTTCTATACATATAAGTGGACCAACTTTCATAGGGCAAAAATGGCAGGTTGCCTCTTATTTGTCATTAGAATTAATTTCATCATCATCAACAGCCTATAATGTTCCCACTGCTGGGACACAGGCCTCCTCTTTATGAGAGGGAATGGGCTATAATCCACCACGCGGGCCCAGTGCGGATTGGTAGATGTCACATGTCTTCGAATTTATGGTTAGAATTAATTTTGTCAACGCTAAAATCTCACTTTCCTGTATAATTTTCCTAGGGAAAAGCAGGTTTAAAATTATATACTTATACTTAATTATTTTATCGTTTTTACCCGATTGCGGCGAAGCCCAAAAGAAGGGCTATGTGTTTGGTCCCCAGTTTTTATCTTTTTTTAATTCTCTAATAACTTCAAATTCATTGGAACGAAGCACCACTGAATATATAGTATTGGTAAGTGTAATAACTCTCTCTCTTCTCTTCCCAGCATTAGTCACACACGAGAACGAGGTCACTTTTCTTTGTCTTCTTCTTCACTTCGCCTGTATTGGTAGATTAATAAAATCATTATTGGTACGAACCTACTACCATATTTTTATACGGACATGCTTGTCGCAACAACGTAATTGAGCACATAAGCTTTACTGATACATGTTATTATGTAAATAAGACCAGCCAGTAGCTAATATTATGTTGCCACATAAAGGTTTAGTTTAGCGTTAATCGATTCTAGATTTTAGAACTTTGGACCAATAATAATTCAAGAAATTTCCCAATTGAGAAGTATTACCTAATCAAGTAATCAGTATCAAAATGTCATATATGTATTTCGCGAAATGCTTAGACTGAAATCGTCAAAAGACTGAAATCGTTAAAAACCTGTAATTTTAAAGTGTCAAGTCTGGCATTTCTTGGATTCATATAGAAAACCTGATAGCAAGGACACTGTTACACAAAGTAACGTCCCCGTTGAAATTAGAATTAACGGTATTTTCGGCAAAGATTGCAAGGAACGAGATATGAGATCTTAGTTGCTCTAAATTAGTCTAAATGTAATGATGAATTACATGAGTGGCTTATTGTTTTTGTTGTTAAAGTGATGCTCACCAGAATCAAAAAAGGAAGTATAAATCAAATTTTAACTAGTAAACCATGAAGTAACTCTGATCTATTGATTTAACTTTAAATAAAATAAAATAACTACAAAATGACCCATGAGAATATATATTGTTATGTAAATGCTAAGTATTCGAAAATTTCAATGTATGATGCAAAATTGATGTTACTTAGGAATATCAGCCCCGAGATATCGCAAATGGATAAGAGAGATTCCAGAGATGCCCTGCACAGACGGTAAAAGGTATGGTAGGTGTGATGCAGTGCTGTAAAGTAGTAAAGGAAGTACAGAGTAGCATTGTCTACTGCTGGGGACAAGGTACTCAAGCCAACACGAAGAATACCTAAAGAATGAGTTTAATGTAACTTGCTAATCTCTGATTTTAATGGATAATAAGTGGTGTAGTAAGTACGTTCGTGAATGTAAGCTGTTCTGCTATTAAAAGTCGTTTAACCAATAAAATATTCCGTGATTAAATACATTTTCTAGTCCAAACTTTAATTTATAGAAGAAACAATACAGCAGTTAAGGCTTTGCAAGGTGCTTAGTATCACTTATGTTAGTCTGGACCTGTCTTTAAAAGGATATTTTTCAAAATATCTTCAAAATTAAGGACATATCACAGACTTTTGCCTCAAATATTTTTTTTGAAAATTGTTCGAACGTAAAACAGAACTAATCTAATTTGAGGTTCGTCAAAGTGGTTCAAAATTCTAAAGTTTGATTGACATTTTGAAATCGCTTCCATACCAGAGCTGGCTGTATCTATCACATACCAAACAAGCATTACTAATTAACCGATTTTCGCTGTACCTAGCTGAAGAAACCAGATTGAGACTATGTGCATCTAACTACTTGGGCAGTGCTTACCCAGACGACAGAAGACAAAAATTCCGGCCAAGCTAAATGGTAGTTAAAGAGATTTAAGGATGACAACCTTTACACCAACTTGACGAAGACATTTAACAAGCAATTGAAAGAAATCGGTATCTGTGTAACCTAGCTGTAAAGTATGCTGCCACACGCAAAAACATTACTTTCGTAAGTAAATATATTTTAAATGATATAGAACCTGTTATTTCAATTTATGATGTTTGAAAACGTACAAATTCATTTAACAGAATAAATACGGTGATAGTGTTTATTAATGCTACAATGTCTCCCAGTAAACTTGAAACGTTTGTAAAATTACAAAATGCCTATTAATTCAGCATAGTTATGCCGGTTTCCATAAAAAATGGCCGAGTTTTTGCTTGAGTACAACCGTGGCCTTGAAAGCTTAGAAGCTTACGAGTACCTATGTAGATTGTTCTATAAATAGTATGATAGTTTTTTAACCCAATTTTATTCATTTCATACAACAACTTTACTACACTAGTCCTCAGAAAGCTGTACTTGAAAGAAAATAATGAATTCTATAAATACAATTACTATTCATACAAGAGCATTATAAGTTTCATATTATAGACATACTTAGGTCTATGAAATAAACCCTTGATTTAGTAAGATCAAATATTCTCACTAAAGGTACCTATGAAAATTTACTTGAGTTATAAACAAAAGAATTTCAGTATGAACATGGATAGCCGAGGCTGCGCTAATCGTCTTATTGACCGGTTGCTGGACGAGCTTGTTGCCAGTTCGTGCACACTCGTCTCTTTTCGTATATGTTCGAACGTTTCTAAAATGGCCGCTGCGCGTTGAGGGCGCTCGTGTGCACTTGTTTGGCGTCTGACTCTGCGACGTTGCCAACTTTATTGACTTAAGTACAAACGAAGACAAAACGTACGCGTGTGGAGTGGAACTTACAGCCGGTAGCTTTTTCACTAAAACAACACGCGAGACCTTGTGCGTTTTCGATTTCCATGGAATAAATTTGATTAAAAAATAATGTGGCATACATAATCATATTGAGTTTTTGTGATAAAAACCGATTTGCATGAAAAGTGACAGTGTTTTAGTGAAAATATAATTCTATCAATACTTAAAGCTTAACGCTCCAGTATTTGCAATATTAGAGAAAGGACATGATTTCAACAGCCATTGGAACGCAGGAAACATTTTAAAGTGACCAAAGAGGCATAAAATAACTGGTTGACCGCAAGCTACGTTTGTAACATGGGGGATCGGGGCGCGACGGGGGACGCTTGGGGTGCGCGCGACGATGCCTCGTGGTGGCCGGGTGGCGCAGGTGAACTACAGCATCAACAACAATTACATGAGGAGATAGCAAGAAGCAGTGCCGCCTCTACTCATCAACTGTATACATACAAAATGACCGGTGGATTTTCGAACAACGGTGGTGATACTTCAACTCCGAGTTATGATTACCGCATAATGTCAAATTCTAACGCGAGAGAAGAATCTTCTCAACAACCATGGTGGTATGCATCTGGATCGGTAGAGTCGCAACAAACATCTTCTCCTACGGTACGAAAAGGTTTTATTGGCAAAACGAATAATATAACAAAGCAAAAAGAGTATTTTTACGATCTGTAGCATGTTAGCTATAAAGGGTTAAATCTAGTCTTTTTTTATTGTTAGTCCACAAGTGTCAACTTTTTGAATTGATAGGTACATGTTTTATACCTACATAAAAGAAAAATATCTGAACTCTTAATGATTATTCAAAATAAAACATCAGTAGGTATTGCTGTTTGTTGTTGAATTTAATTTAAGTTTGTTTTTATGGTTCACCTATTTTTTTTCGGAAGACATCTAAGTGTAATTACAAATTTAGGTTGATGAAGCAAGCGAAATTGAATTTAAAAAATATACACAAATCATTCTAACAAAGAGAAACTTTACCAGTCTGCTAAAATATAAATATCAATAGAGAGATTTTGTAGTACAAGTAAATGAATTACAATACAGAAATAATTTATAACTACTGTATTTAGTTTCAGTTTTAAGGTTAAAAAAGAAAAAGAGTTTCATTCTATTTTAAAATCTTTACTTACCTTTCGATCATGTAAATAAACAGTAACATTGACGGGTGTATTCGTTTTTGACTCGCATATCTTAAACAGGTTCATGTTCTGCCTCTTTCGCTTGGTTTAATTTTTAAAAGCCAGATGATTAGCGATTACTACAACATACAACTAAAGATCATTCATTCTTTTTTCCTAAAACCATTCGGTCTATTATTGTTTTTCTTTTTTGAAAAAGGAATTTCTTGAACAGCCTGAGACTTAAGTGGGTTGCTATTTTTTTGATGATCCTAATCTAGAACGTTTTAAATCATATCAATTATTTTCAAAATATTGAGATTATTTAATTGTTTATATAATGAATAATGCACAGTTCCACAAAACTCTCACCCTCTGCTATAGGGAACTTAGATCTAATACAAAATGTGCATCTCTACACCCTTCGAGAAAGGCAGGTCCAACCATAAAATCCTAACTACTAATAATATTTTAATAACGGATTTGCCAACTGTTGTAAGTTACCAACAATGATGAGAAATATAACAAAATTAGAACAATTTTTTTGATTTCAATTTCAATTTGAACTAAATTAACATCCGGCACATAAGAAATGGTTTTTTTTTAATGTATCTTTGTCTCTGTCAGTCTGTCTAGGTCAACGGTCAAGGTGTCAAGATAATGTCAAGTGTCGTCTGAATTTATTTACAGTTTTTCAGGGAAATAAACCAAATTCTTGTTTTCTTCATTTCGGAGTAGACTATGTAACTGCAAAGGTTCTCTTAGTTGAAGGTTTCTATAATTCAGAACTGTGGAATAGTTGCATTAAACTCGGTACTTATATAATTTATTGTAAATGTCGTAAAAATACGATAATCGACGGTAGGAAGCGGTACTGGGTAGCTGCTAGGAGTTCGGGACACGTCGAAGTTTGCCACAAATTCCAGACATCTGTTTCATATAGAATGGTATTCATATAATTTTTATGTACTTACACCATGTGACGTTACATTGTACTTGTGTGGAGGGGGGGGGGGGTCAGTCGTAGAAAGTCTTCACTGCAAATATTTACCATAAAAATGTCTTCGCCCCTAAGACGACCTACTGACTCTTATTTCGTTATTATTATTTATATGTTTCCTGTCTTTTTTACAAGCCAGTTTCCGAGCTACAAGCATTTCTAAACATTTGACATCATTTTTCTATTTCAACATAAATGGTGTCTTGTTGCTGGACTAAAATCTTACAATGCAGTCTGGATATGCTATTGCTATCTGTGGGTTTCTCTGGCCAGTTTCTTAAGCCTGTCCTTGCAATGCAGTGCAACCTCAGCCAGTCTCTTTGTACCCCTAAGACGACCCACTGACTATAAAAATAGTTAACCAATCAACATTATAAAGGTGGGAAGTAATTAGTTTACATCGCTGGTCTGAACTTGAAAATCTACAGTTAAGGTTAGGTATGCGTGGGCTGCAAAATAGAGCTGTACCATAAATTATACTCACATTGCGATCAGCCATCAAGTTTGGCAAGAACTTTAGGTATTTACTTTAAGTTTTGCACAAATAAATAAATATTGTCAATTGTTGCAGCCACAAAGTCAGTCAAGTCCCGATTCTGAACAAAACAATCAGCAATCTAATGGTATACAACAGAACCACCAGACTCTGCAACAGCAGCAACAGGAGCAAAACCAGGCAATACAACAGCAGCAGAATCAGCTGCAACAGCAGTTGCAGCAACAGAACTTGCAACAAGCACTGCAACAGCATAACCGTACACTGCAACAGACTTTGCAGCAACAGCAGCAAAGTCAGCAGGAGACCTTGCAGCAAATGTTACAACAACATCAACAGCAGCATCAGCAACAACAACAGCAGCAACAGCAGCAACAACAGCAGCAGCAACAACAGCAACAGCAGCAGCAGCAACAGGCTCTACAACAGAGTCTTCAACAGACTCTACAAGTGAGCCCAGCACAAGCTCAGGCTATTGTGCAAGCTCAAGCAGCTTTGCAACAGCAAGTTGCTCAAACTCTGCAGCAACAGCAACAGACTCTGCATGAACAGTTACAAGCTGTGCAACAACAACAAATTCAAGCTGCCTTACAACGGCAATCTGCTACATTACAGGTAATATTTGAAATCAGTTATTTTTCCACTTTTGATTTAAAAACCTGTATTTTAGTGCAATTAGGAATTGACAAAACCAGCCATTAATTTATTCTTCTTGGTCCAATTTGTGAGGACAAAAGAGATAGTGATATTTTTAAGCCTTCTTGAACTGTTCTCTCTTAATAAATTAAGAATTTATATTAATTTGCTCTGCCTTTTCAATTTTTAACCTTAAAGTAGTTAGTATAAGTTTGAAACCATAGAATCAAACTTTAATGTCCAGGAGTTGCAGCACCAAGCGCAGCAGCAGGCGTTAATAGCCCAGGCTCAAGCTACTGTCAAACAGAAGATGCCGAGGGCAAGGGCTTACAATAAGCCGAGGGGACGCATGACTGCTTATGCGTTCTTCGTGCAGACATGCCGTGAGGAACACAAGAAGAAGCATCCCGATGAGAATGTTGTGTTTGCTGCCTTCTCGAAGATGTGCGCTGAGAGGTGGAATGTAAGTTTTCTTTGTGTTTAAGTAGTGTTTTGTAGGATTACTTTATGGTATAGGCATAATCTACTAGATGTTTTTATTTGCTCTATAAATTACCTGTTTCTTATCTAGCAGAGAATACCATACCGTGTTTATTTATTTTTTTAATGTGGTGAATCAGTCTAGTAGAATTGTCTATAATATCATATTTTCAAGCCATAAAAACTTGCTTGCGACAGTAGGGGAGTTAGTGACAGGTTTCTTATAAAATTTATCGTTTTCAATAACTTTTTAACTTAACTGCAGTAACTTAATTTTACAGTATTGCATAATATTATGGGTGTACTAATATGCCAAAGTATCTATAGCTACGTTAGATATTTTCTTTCAGCAAAAAATTCATGTTAACATTAAAGATGCCAAATAAGTAACTTCATAATTTTCCCATTTGTATGATTTTGATCATCAGTAACATTCGACATGAAGAATTGGCACAATATTAGTACCTATATTGAGTGCCAAATGCCATAAATAACTGAAATCACTCACACATGTTTATTTAATCATGTATTGTATAAACAATCGTGAGGTTTGGTATTTTATCTAGAGTTACTTTCAAACCTAAGATTGATGTAAAAATTAAGTAGCCTCTGAGTATGAAGCATATTTGTAATGGCTTTGACATTGATAAAAATAGCATAATTTTTAGGGATTTTCAAAGAACCTCAATCTTTCTCTTGTGTCAATTAACTTGTATGGAGGCATGGCGCGAAAACTCAAGTGACTTCGTTATCATGGAAACAATTGACGCTCACCTCCAGCTTCGCGTCCCACGAAACACTCGCTTCAGTGTGGCCAGAGTTGTAAGTAACCTTAGCTCAAGTTTACTTACAGCTCAATTATTGAGTGATGCTTATTTATGGAACTCAATCTTAAAAATAACTAGATTACAGTCGAAATAAGTTACAATTATATCTTTGTTTCAAATACAATCATCACTCGACATTGTTTTAAGAAATCAATCAGTTTTTACATGCCTCAATTCAGTAACCACTCCACCGTTTCCCTCACAGACAATGTCAGAGAAGGAGAAGCAACGGTTCTACGAGATGGCGGAACAAGACAAGCGGCGGTTCGACCTGGAGATGCAGACCTACGTGCCTCCTAAAGACATGAAGGTGCGCGGCCGTAAGCGGCAGCAGATGAAGGACCCGAACGCGCCCAAGCGATCGCTGTGAGTTATGGTCATGAGTTTTTTTTTAATCTGTTGTGATTATGAATGTTGCTTTAAAGCTTTTGTCTGAGGATTACTTTATTTCCTTTTTTTATGATTGTTTATGTGCACATTTTCCAGTTTCTTTCAGTCAGATTCTTAATATTTGCACTGCCAGCCATACTCCGGCTAAAGCATCGTAGTTGGTATGGTCTAAACTCTAAAGTCCTAAACTCGCAATATCCCTTTGCTAGCTCAGCCTCTCATGTTTGTTTTATAAAACTGATCAACCAACTACAGGAGAAAAAGCTTAAATGATACAAATTACTGAGCCAAAGAGAACAGATTTTTCAGAACTGCCCCGTGAAATAGTTAGTCAGCAAAGTTTTTTTAACGGAGTTGTTTTCGCATTATTATTTTAAAACAAAAGCTATAATATTATTCATACTACTTTAACTCAGATTCTTAAACTAATATGTATGAGTACCAAGGCTTATGCTATTGGCTTAGGCAGAAATGATCTCAAATCTGTACTCACCACTAAAAGCCTCCATACATTTACAGATCAGCCTTCTTCTGGTTCTGCAACGACGAGCGTTCGAAGGTGAAGGCGAACTACCCGGAGTACACCATGGGCGACATTGCAAAGGAGCTGGGCAGGCGCTGGGCCGCCGCCGAACCTGAGACCAAGTCAAAGTACGAGAGTCTGTCGGAGCAAGACAAGGCGCGATATGATCGGGTGAGTGGATTTCGTAGATTTTTATTTATTTTGTTTGTTGTCTGGGTCTTGTATCATCATAACAGTATGGTATACCTGAATGAATGATTAAGACTCACTCAGAATGCACCTGTCAAGGTTATCTCTACCACCCTTGGTTGAATGGTAGCGAATGCCTAAGGCATTAAATCCGCTTTTGTACCTTTTGTGTGAGGGAGGATTTAATAAAGATACAAAAACATGACCACCGAAACTTAGACCGACTAAATTCCTACTACAATGATCGATCATCCCAATTGATTGTAGAAGGGCCATCTCTAATTTAGGTATTACCTCATTAAGTCTTTCGAATCATTTTTGTTTTGTTAGCTTATCTAGTGTCCCAGACCCCAGTGCTGGGCAAAGGCCTCTCCTTTCCCCTTCAAACCTCTTTATCTTGTGCGATCTCTGGCTATGCTTTCGCCCCGAAAACAAAATCAAATGAACTCCATTAGTAAAAAAATACTACGAAGTAAACAAGCCATCATTGTTCCAGTACCAAAAGGGATAACTTGTTTTTTTTTAATAATTTGACTGATATCATTTTTGTTGTTTTGATATCATCATAATTGTACAACTTCTTTAACCGAAAAACTTAGCAGTAACCGACGAATATTCTTGTCCTTTAACATCATTTCAAAGCTAGTATACCTATCCTTAAAATTGCTGTCGTCTAATATTCGCACAGATTCAAAAGTACGCATTCTTTGTTAGTCGGTATCACCTGTCCTACAATATATCAAGATGTATCTAATATAAAAAAGGCGAAGGTTCCTTATAGTGGCACATTGAGTGGCAGGTGCGAATCATGCCTTTATGTAATAGGTGGCGAACGGGAAAAAATGTTCGTCCGGAATGCAAGATTTCTTTAATAAAGAGACGCGTTGTGTCCTTAAGTGGATTTCACGTTATTTGTGTTTTTTTTTGGAGTTGTAGTAAAAGGGATTCTGATAATACCATAGGCAGTAGCTATAAAAAAATAAAAAAAATTGAGAGATTATTACTTAGACCCAACAGATCGATCATAGGTGAATGTTAGCCATCCCAACGGTCAGACCGTTGGGATGGCTTGGAACGGCATAGGTGTATGAACACACAAATTTCACCAGTTATGAAATATAGTCACATAATATACAGGCGGCAGGGCTGCCACTTAAAACTTAACATAATTGATGCAGTGACTGCCTCTTTGGTCTAGTGATCGCTAGCGCGACTGCAGACCATGAGGTCCTGGGTTCGATTCCGAGGTCGGGTAAAGCGTTATTGGGTTTTTCCATCAGGAATTTCTCAGTAGTAGCCAAGAGTCAGGATTTGTGGCATAGGCTCGCCTCCTATTACATGGAACTTACCTAAATATGACTGGCGAAATGTGGGTGTACTATTCGACTATCTATGCCTAACCCTTGGGTGATTACAGGCGTGATGTTATGTACAAAATATCAAGGCTCCAGGCTACCACTTAAAAAATTGATGCGGTAAACTTGAGCTAATCTCAGTTTCTTCTTTATTTCTTTCTTTTCAGTTTCTTATACATAAAAAGTTTCCCCATCTCTTTGAATATACGTTCACCACACTTCTGTATATACGTTCCATAGTTTTACATTAAAATCTAACATCTTATTATAGGAAATGACAGCATACAAGAAGGGCCCGTTAGCGCTAACGCAGCAGCAACAAGCAGTGGTCGCCGAGGTGGACGAAGACGGCGACTTCGACGCTGAAGAGGAGTACAAGTGAACCCACAGACCAACACCGATGTGATCCTGGCCAGTGCACGCCATGGAAACAGTCGGGACCTATAGTCAACCTTATAATTGCATTACCAACCAATTTCTAGCTGATTGAAACGTCATCAAGGTTGAAGCAATAATACTGTCTAAAACTAAACCTTGTGTCTTCCAATTTGTGGTAAAGCAATTACTGGGCTGACTTTACCAACTGTTCCTTGTGCACCCATTTTAAAGTTAACCTTAAAGCTACAGTCGACCCCTAACTTTTTGCCTACAATTTTTATATACTCGGATATTTTTATACAAAGACTGGTCATTTGTACAGATATTCGATAAGACGAATTCTTCACTTTGATTACCTTTTTATTATTTTATCCATGTGGATTGCGGACGTTTTGTATGTTTCTTTTTAGGGAATGTTATCGAAAGCAGATGGTATGTTTTATGAATGAGAACTTTGAAATTATAAGTATAATTTGTTGTTGTTACACTATCTTTAGTTTTCTGTATCGACATTGTTTTTGTTGTCGAATATTCTAATTGTAGGTGCGATCTTGTAGTAGATCCGTTGGAACCGTGTCGCACGGCTGAATAGGTCGAGATGTTTCGTGGAGCAACCTGTGAACTATGTCAAAGGTCGGGTTTAAGGGGCCTTATAATTTTGAATCATCGTAACAGCAATAGTTAACATATGTACGGAACAAAATATAGGTTAAAAAAGTCCATCGAAAGAAAATTAAAATTAAGTGGATAGTATTTCAAGTTAGAAAATTTAGGTGTAAGTTCGAAACGCGAGAGTGAGTGAGATTTTGTTATTCGTGATGAGAAAATGTATAGTTAATAAATTATATTCCGTTTATTGACCTTAGATTATTTTATGTTATTAATATTTTCGTTTAAGTAATAAGACCTTGTTTTAAATTTAAAAATAATATAATGACATTCACCGTGAAATAATATTGTAAACTGTAAAGAATTGTGAATTCTTGTGTTAAAATAAAAATTGTTTAGTCGCCCGATAGTCGTTCGATTGTTTCACCATATTACATCGTAAAGAGTATGTATTATGTGTACATAAAATGACTGCAAACCGTGATAGTACTTAAAGTCGTAGGACATCTAGGTTCCATTACCGTCTATAGAATAAATGCTAGAATATCCTACCTTTGCTTAATGTACTTGTTAAATATCATTTGACTGTTTTTATTTTAAAAATGTTTGTTTTGTGATTCTGTCTTACATGATTAAGCAATTCCACGAAATTAGAACCGTGTCGTATTAAAAGTTTAGTGGAAAGGAAAATGTGAAAATATTTTAAGCCGTTCTTAGTGTAATGGGGCGATATTGTTTTGAAATTGATGATGCTCACTGTACAAAACAATATAGTGAATCTTTTACACAAACATTGATCTTTGATTTTATTTAACCCTTTCAAAACTGCTTTTGAACCATAGCTAACTCTAACGATTAACGGATTAACTCATTAATCCGTTAATCGTTAATTAACGAAGTTAACATTTCGACTAACGGATTAACTTACAAGTTAACTTTAAAATATGTTAACGGACTCGTCAACTTCCGTCAAATTTCTTTAATTCCGTTAATCGTTAATCCAGTACCTAATATTTATTAAGCACTGCGCCGCCGCCACCGTCTTTTTTTTTTTGATAATGGCATCTCGCAGTTCAGCCTAGGAGGCTGGCTACTGCTTAACCGGTCTAATCCTGTGGATGCCTTGAAGTTATGGCCTCCAGCCAGGGGCAATGAACTATAAACTAAGCGACCACACGCTAAGGGCACCCCCTGTGGGGTTCGAACCTCGGCTTAGGGCGTCGCTGGGGAGGGCAGCAAGGGGACAGGCTGGATCTAAATAAGATTAATTTGGGGTTGATTTATTACTATTGGCTCAGCATCGCGGGCTGGCTCTAGCAAGGGTCGGGGGGGGTTTGAACGGGGACGTCGCGACGGACCACGGCGGCGAGGTCGGCAAAACGGCGGTTTGTGTCTGTGTTTCTTAACGGTACTGGTTTCCCTATTGCTCTCCTGGAGGAGGGTGATGGGGTCATCGGGGGCTACTAGTGCATGCCTTGGACGGCGAACGATCCTAATACGCGATGGGACGTATCGGGCGGTCCGCCACCGTCGTAAAAACACGTTCTGATAAGTAAGTTCGCGAGTGAAACGAAACTAGGTATCTAGTTTTAAGTATTGCCGGTACGTGTGAGTGAGAAAAAAAACATCCAGAACCCAAACCAACTGTTTTGATGAGTACATCATTAGCGCAAAGATATAGAAAATGCAATTTTAATCACGTGTTAACTGATAACGATTAACGTTAACTTGCGTTAAACCTTCCGAAATGTAACGCTTTAACGTTTAACGAACTACGTTACGTTTAGCGATTAACAAAGTTAATTATTTGATTAACTGTGCCCAGCTATATTTTGAACTAACAAACCCTGAATTGTCTGACTGCGTGCGTTTGATCTGGTAAAACACATAAAACATATTTTCTATAAATGATTCATTCATCATACATCTTCGATAAGAGAGAGGTAGAGAGAAATAAACATTTCGACATGTTTTATGTGCATGTTTCACCGGTTGAAACGCATAGTGAGACTGATCAAAGGCTGTACTGGTTGAGCTGAAGCCAAGTGCCACATACACATAATCTTAGAATGAGTTGGAGCTTGCTCATGAAATCCTGACCATAGGCTACTGTCACCAACGTCTAGGGAGAGTATTTCCCTTTCCATCTTATATTCGAGATACCGGTTAGGTTAGATTTTCAAGCTTAGGTAGCACGTCAGTCACATATCCACCAATTTTAGATTTTTTCTGCAAATATCTCAAAAAAAAGACGTCAGGTGGTGACCTTAGGGCTGCGGGACTGTTCCAAAGAGATACCGCGGCCCTGGAACACAAAGGGCAAGGAAGGAACATGGATGGGTTTTAGTCAGTACAAGTCTGACACTTCAGCTATGCCCATAGCGGGAGAAGTCATTTGATGATTTCCCATCCGTAAAAAAAAAAGGTGGTGACCTTAAATTGAGAATGACCTTTAATTGACCTACTGTGCCTTTGACCATTTCCAAAAAATACAATTCAACATGATTAGGCAAATATCTCAAAAACTAGATGTCCTACATAAAAAATAACGTGATTTTCATCCCCCGGATTGATGGATGACCATAAACTCGCCTTTGCCAAAAATTTACGAGCGAGACAAGTCTCGCATATTGCGTGCGAGGTCCCAGTATATCGGGATCCTTGCGTCGGGTTTTTATTGCTTAAATTCAACAATAAATTAGACTAAAATCGTCAAGGCCAATCATAGGTTGAATGGATAACCCTTTTATCCATTCCATTTATGTAAGCAGGAAAGGGTAATTTTTCCCATTCTCCCACATGGTAAATTTAGCCATTTATCGGGCGAAAGTGTAAGAAAATTTGTTTCTAAAATAGGATTTAGGTAAGTAATAAAATAAACCATGACTCATTTGAAACATTTTATTTTATAAAAATAAACGTTTTGACGACAAATAGTTACAATATTCGGGGTCCTTACGAATTCATCAACTCATAACAGAGTTCCCACAAGAAATGTTTCAAGACATTGTAAAAAATTCAGTTTTTACAAAAGTTACTTTTTATCTTAAAACATTAACAACATTACATTTTTTTCACATCTAATTCTAATAACGGTCGATCACTTTCATGTTTTTTACGTAATACCTTTATTGAATAAGAAAATAATTATTTTTAGAAGGTTGTATATCCAGCTAACGAATTGGATTATTACATACAAAATACAGCGACTTACATAGGTTACACACTGCTGTAATATTTGTCGAACTTGAAACGTAATCCTTAAAGAATTACAATTACATCTTATAATAATATTTTCTAAGAAAATTATGTAGTTCTATAGGTACATACTTAGGCACTCAGTGTACATGGATGGGAGGAAAAAATAGAGTTAAATGTACCGTACTCATTTTCTTGAGAAGTCATTTAGTTATATTGTCATCTCCTACCATCTTAGTACAAAAAATAATACCCAAATTATCAAGAAAAAGTTTAAAAAACATAACAGCAGTGTGTGTTTTTGTAGAAGTACGAATCCCGAACAAAGAATAATATTAAAGACTCAGAAGAATTCTGAGAGCAAACTGATTTTAATTAGAATATTTTCCCAAAATGTTGATGACCATATGATTCCCCACTGTGTTCACTGATGATGACTCTCCAAAGACTTTCTTGGACGGTGAGCAGGTATGCGATAATTTCAACAGTTAATGATCGATTCTTTATACAAATGTTTGTTCAGCTAGATCAGGGGTCTCCAAACTACGGCCCGCGGGCCAAATCCGGTCCGCCAGTGCCATTAATCCGGCCCGTGACAACACAATACTGATTGAAATGCAAAAAAAGCGTATGTTTGCTTAGGTCGCGCACTTTGCGACTAGTCTAGAAATATAGTTTAAGGCAGAAAAATTAAAACGGTTTTGGCCTTTGGAACATACTGAAAATATCATTATGGCCCTAAGGCTTCAAAGTTTGGAGACCCCTGAGCTAGATAATAGGTAATGTGACGGTATAATAGAAATGGGTTCGCAGCATGCGGGGCGCCGACCTAGTGCTACTCCCACGCCTAATCGAAGCACGGGGTCATTCAACTTTAATATCATGTACAATGCAATGTATTTCATATTCTAACTATGTATTAGTAAATAACCAAAGAGATTTTTTAATCAAAACGAGCATTGGGACTAGAGAAACTTAGATAAGTAATTTACTGGAAACAGTTTTTTATACATTCTATTTGCTATTTCCATTTATTTTTTAAATACACACATATTTGTAATTGTTCATACATTCCGTATACCAGGCTAATGACAAAAGCTCGTTGAAACATATTCTACATAATACCTATTTATATATGGCATACACAATTATAATTAATGATGTCTTTTAACTAATATCACGAAACGCCGTTATTATGGAAATCAAGTTTTTTATCTACGAGATCAATAATTTTAGTATGTCGTTTGGCGTAATCATTTCGCTCAGTACCGTTACAAAATTTATAGTAGGTATCATAAGTTAGATATAATATCTTCAAAGGGAAACAATCTAAATGAAGCGACAGTAAGGTGAAATACAATACATTATGTCCGAGTCTGATAGAAGGTAATACCCTGATTGTTCGAAGAAATTATAAAAATAATCGATAGGCAGATAATACCGCGACTGGCCGTTCGTTTAGTTTGGTGTTCAAAGAAGATATTCCTAAGCAAAATGTTATTTACATGTTCCGTATTTCACGTCCTTTTCGTTCGTTTAATATTCTATAGGCTATGAGTCGTCGGTTTCGTGCGGGTCCGGGGGTTGTTGAGGGATGTAGTTCCATCTCGCTCGCACTTCTGTGGTGGCCGTGGCGGTGGCGGCGGGGTTGGGGGGGGCTTTGTTGGAGGCGGGGGTGGCGGCGGCTAGCCGTCTCGCTCGCACGACGGCGAGGTGGCGCTGGATGTAGTGCTCGTGCGGCGCCAGCGCGGCGGCGCGCGCGAGGCAGTCCTCGGCCGCCGCCAGCTTGCCGCGCTCCACCGCCACCACGCACAGGTTGTGCAGAGCTTGCACGTTGTCCGCCTCCAGCTCCAGAATGCGCCGGTAACACTGGAATATGGAGTAGGTAATCCTATTAGAATATTTTGTAATCTAAGGAGAATTCACGATGAAGAGCCTTGCTTCTACCTTGGCCTTGGGACTACTTACTTTATCATTCTATTGACTTCTTCAATAGAATGATTCGGAAATGAGATACAAATGATACAATAGTATCACATGGACAAAAATCACTAGAGGGGTCACGATCCCTGAATTGTAAGTAACCGATCAGAGGAACTCCCCTAATTTAAGTGACGCATTCTGGTTTTTGTAACTATTTACTTAAACCTATACTCACACTTTCAGCCGCATCCAAATCCTTAACAGAATTGATGTAGATGTCTCCGAGAAGCACCAACGCCTTCACATGATCCGGATGATGTCTGACCAGCTGCTTCAAGAACGGCGCGGCTTCCAATGGCCTCCTCCTATCAGCCAGGAGTAGCGCCAGATTGAACAGCGCTGATCGGAAGTCAGGCTTGAGGTGGACCGCTGCCCTGAACCACCGCTCAGCGCATTCGGCGTCACCCTCGTCCATGCAGACCATGCCGAGGTTGAAGTGAACGCGCTCGTTTGTTGCTGGAATTTGGAAATGGAATAATTTAACAGATTCTTATAAAACATAGTTGTGAGAATTTATATCAAACTTTACAGAAGTGCACGTCTATGGGTAGGAGGTTCTGGTTGGTCATTGATTTTTGGCTTTTCACTTGGCAAAGAAAAAATGCAAGTAGGAGAATCTTTATCATCATCAATAAGGTAGGTACGACTTTGGGAGGAAGATTTCTGTTATTTCAAGAAGAAAATACTAGAAATTCAAGACGATGAGACCTACAACAGGTTTTATGTTAGTGACCCATGATCCAATTTGTTAGAACGTGTTCCAGTTTGATAGAACTTGTTCTAGTTGGATTATAATGATTTGAATGTAATGTTCCAGTTTGACTGAACTTATTGCTAAATTAAGTCTTAATTCTAATTTGAACAAATTTTCTAATTGAAGTCACCAGTGCTAATCATATATCAAACTTACCATCTTTATCAAGTAGTTTAAGGAGGCGCTGCCTGGCGAGATGCCTCAGGTCAGCAGCTCCGAGTTCTTGCAGGAGTATGGCGGAGTTCAGGAGAGCTTGTTCATGTTCCGGTTCTAATTCCAACGCCTTGTCGAGGTAGGCTAGAGCTTGGGAAGGCTTGCCCTGCTCCAGAAGGACCACTCCTAACTGAAATGCGAATGGACCGTTGGTTAAGGCATGATTTTTAACGGTTTTTGATCTTTAGACTAATCAGTAAAATGATTGTAATGGAAGAATGCCCGTCAATTGAGAAGTCAATAGGTTTAATACTTACGTTGTAATAAATGTCAGGATTCCCACTGTCATACAGCAAAGCCCTTTCATAAACCTCCTGGGCTTCCTTCGTTCTATTTAATTTGATTAAGATGTCTCCTCTATTTATGTAGGCCTGAGTGTAATCAGCTCTCATGCTGATCGCTTGTCTGTATAACATGTCTGCTTCTTCCAATCTGGTGGCGTTCTTAGAGATCAAATTGGCAAGATTCA
This sequence comes from Lycophotia porphyrea, assembly GCA_950005105.1. Taxonomy (NCBI): domain Eukaryota; kingdom Metazoa; phylum Arthropoda; class Insecta; order Lepidoptera; family Noctuidae; genus Lycophotia; species Lycophotia porphyrea. The sequence continues at coordinate 5,564,489 of OX465392.1, forward strand.
AGAAAACGTTTAGATGGTTGGGTGCTATCCTTGCCTGGTAAGATTCACCAGGTTTAGCTTTTGGAAGAAGAGATTTCGCTCTGACGTAAGCGTCCTCGGCTTCTTGGTATCGTCCTAGGTGGTTGTAAGTCCTGCCAACATTAATGTGGGCTCCAACATCGTCTGGTTGTACACTGACAGCTGTGTTGAAGAATTCTAATGCTTCCGCGTACTTTCCTTCTGCTTCTAAGGCATGTCCTACGTTATTGTACAACTTGGCGTTGTTACGATTCACCTGAAAACATATAGCACCTTAGCAACATGTCCTACTAATTCTGATGAAAAAATTACTATCAGAATCAATGTTACCTTCAGTCCTGAAGCAAATATAGAATATTCAGTCTTCCAATCCCAATTCCTCATGTAGGTTTTAGCGCTGAACGCTAGTAAGAGAAAAATGAGGGCACTGGCGGCAAGTTTTGCGCGCCTTTTGGCCAGCATTCGCCAGCCATGGGCTATTAGCAGACACCAGCCCATTGAAGGCATGTAGAGCACTCGTTCAGCAACCACAAAGCCAACAGGGAAGAATAAGTTGGATGCTGGTAGAAATGGTAAGACGAGTAGCGCTAAACCCTGAAGGAAGATATAAAAAAACGGTTACTTTTTGTCACTGCGACACCACACCGTAATGTGTTTGGAATAAAACAGTTACGTGCATCTCATAATAAAAATAAAACAATGTTGGTATGCCGTTTGTTTTTGTTCAAGCTTGAAACGGAAGTGAATGTACTTTGTCAATCAACTGAAAAAATAGAAGAAACACAAATAAACATAAAGTATAGCTGCACTGCATCACTTATTTAAAAAAAAATAAACAAAAAAAAATCTGTTTTACTTTTTCTTTTAGGTGCAGACGATTAAATTGTAACGGACTTGAGTTCACGTCACGGTTCTGTTGGTGGTTGAACGAAATTGTCAGGACGGCCCTGATGGTAAATATTTGTGGAAATATTTGAAAAAACAAAACGTCGCGGCGTTTGTTTCGACTATGGCCAAACGCTAAAAGAACCATGACTGACTCTAACTTCTAGTCCTTTTAAAAAGAGTTTAGTATCGACTGTGCTTACCATAGAAAGAGCAGACGACCGCGTCCTGAGTGCGTGTATGGTCGCAGCCACGATAATGACGAACAGCGCCAAAGTGGCCAGGTTGCGAGGGTCACGCCAGCACTTGAGCAGCGCTACCGTGCCCATGGTCCAATCACAGCAGAGAGCCTCGGGAAGTGTGAGGAGCCAGGCGTTCAGAGCTGGCAGGTACGCGAATGTGAGGTGCCTGCAAGGAGGTTGGAAATGATGGTTGTGGAAATGATTGTTCTGAAAACTAACTGGACACATTTGTACGATATTATAAAGAGCATCGTTTTATGATTCCAAAAAGAACAAAATCATCGTGGATGCAGGTCACTTAGATTGCATGACATTTTTTTCTTCCTCTGCTGTTTTCATCTACCAGCTGATAAGATCATCGCTTCATCTAACCTGAGGGCGTTCTATTTTTATCTAACCATGATTGCCGGACTAATTAGAGGCCTCTACTCAAAAACTCGTCTTCCCCAATAGTCGTCAACTGTGTGGCCAATCTGGCTGTTCCATTGCAAACCTCTGGAATACTTAATGTATATTGCCATTGTGTCGAAAATTTAAGACCATCTTGACAGAACACATTAGGTACTGGCAACAAAAACACAGCAACATCACCCAAGTCCAAATAAACATCCACCTTGTAACATTAGTAAACGCTACAAAGCCAGGCTTTTGTTTATTAAAGTGAATTCCACCATAAGCCAAGAATCCACCGCTCGAACAATGGCGTCCGAACGAGAAGGCTCGTAAAATTAATGTGGCTTAGCTTGTGGCCGGCCGTTTCGCAGCTAGTGTACTTGTCAAAGCCAATTATCCTTATTACTGGGCGTTAAAGACGCAGACTGCCTCGTCCGGTCACAAGAGAAGAATATATGAGGACATGTTCGTGAATACACGATTAAGTACTTAACAAGTTGCTAAGCTAACGTTGGTTCAACGGAGATGAATGAAGAATGACGTGCTTTGCGGCGTAATTTATCAATTTGATATAAGGTTTGCTGTAATTTACGCATGAGTTTTGGTCTTTGTGTTAATTTCGTTTTTTTTTAGAAAAATGTGTTTCGGTTCTAGAGTATTATCTACGCCCTAGATGCATGGTAAACATAAGTTACATAACATTGTTAAGTACATTGTTGCACTAAGTTTTTCTATGTTCTTATATCTGAGATGTAAACCATCGATGAAGCCATTGGACTTCTTTTTCTTCTTCGATCATACCTAAGTACATCTTATCAAATGACTGATCCGGTAGGTGGCCACGTTAATTGCAGGGTCAGTAGCTATAGTTTTGTAAGTCCTCTAAAGTGCAGATGTAGCGAGATCATAAACTAATAAATACGTCATTAACATCATAATTACCTGGCAGGTGGAAGAGCAGCGCCCGCAGGGTTGTCGAACCTCGTGAAGACCGGCAACTGCGCGCCCATTACATGCAGCCTCGCAGCCAACAGAGCGAGTGTGGCGCAGCACACAGTGGCAACGCGACGCGCAGCCTCGCCGCATGCGCAGCCCCAGCCACCGCCCTTGCCCCACGCGTCCACCCACGACCAGCGGCTGATGCCGCCTGAACTTCGACGCTGGAAGACATCAAGGAGTTGATTTAGTTGCTGTTATGCTTTTTCTTTTTTTTTTCTCCTGTATCGTGAATGTGTTTACAAAAATTTAAATTCACATACACAAACAGCCAGACCCAGAAAACTACCTGTAGGTCATACAAATATTTATTTCGTGCGGGAATCGAACCCGCGACACACAGTTCAGCCACTGTGCCAAACCATGGCTTCAAATGTAAAAAAAAAAACGTAAAACGTAGCACTCGCATGCCCGTAGTATTTCGTTAGCGCATGTTAATTTTATACCATCGTCTTTTCGACAACCGTTATGGCTGATAGAAAGTAGTACCAAATTAATTTCCACAACCCCGTCAGTCTGATTCCCAACCTTTCACGCAACACCGTTCAAACTAAATGTAAATATACTAACTTATTTGTAGTAAAAAAAGCAATGTATAACGAGAAAAATCATAGAGGTGAAAATATTATAAAAGGTGAGGCTGGCAGGTTCGAACCCTTGTGTTGTACCGTTCGATTTTGTATTAAAATTAAACACGTCAAACGGAACGGCCGCTGCTACGTGCTCGGTGGTAAAGGTGGGAAAAAATTGAGGAAAATAATTCTAACCCGTCATAATGGCTTCCCTGGTTCCATTTTCATGTATAGATTGGAAAGCTTGTTTTATAAAGTGAGGAATAATTAATCAAGGGATATTTTAGAAATTGTATGAGAGTGCATCTCCATGGCAGACTCGCTTGTTTATTATTCGTAGATATGTAATGGGATCAGGTGTTATTTTGCTGAAATCCAATAGACTGTTATGTAAGAATCTTTAGTTTTAAATTCACAAACAGATCTAGGCTTGATCCATCCTCCCGCTCGGAAAAATATCCACACGCAGATGCTACCCAAACCTAATCTATGGGACAGCAGTTTTTTTTCGACATTTCGATGGTGGTCCTATGGAGAAAATTGTTCAGTTCGATGGTCTGAATCACACCCTGAAATATGACTACATCTTTCTGGTACACACTGTATAGGTACTCGACACAGTCATGATTCGATGAGATGTGGATAATACCGACGAGTTATTCGTAGAATGTCGAAGTACTCCTTACTCTTCTATACATGCTACGGCGTAGCATGGTACGATGTAGACGTGAAAATTTGCTCACCTTCTGTGCTACGAAAAGTTCGTAGACGACACATACGCCTGTGACGGTGATGCCTTGCTCCTTGCACAGCATCGCTACGCCAACACACGCGGTGCATGCTACGACGTAGCGCCAGTCTGGAAATATCAACGTTTTATTAGATACATTCTTTCGTGAAGTTTTGTTATTTAGGTAGGTACTATGAATGACTTACCTACAGCTAAACAACATAGATTAAAAGTAGTAAGAGTAAGTTTGAACCAATTATAAGTTTCACTTATAAAAAAAATGAATTGCTGAGAAAGTTTTCTATTCGAGAATAACTTTGTAAGAATATAATGAAAAAACATGCTATATTTTTGTAGCATAGTAATGATACAACTATAATTGGGCGAAACTTCTTCTTAATACAACGTTTAAAAAACTAACTTATTCAATAACACAACAAACATGTGCCCAGAACTAAAACGTAAGAACGAAAAGAATTTTAATCAAACTTTTATTATTCATTCTGCAAAGACTCGGAACTGATGGTTAAATAATTTACATTGTGCCTATTGGGGATACACAAATAAATGTTGGAGGCTGTTACCACGCGGGGAATAAACATAAGGTCTAAGACTGTGTGTACACCGGCTTCAAACCATTTCTGTACCGTTAAGGTGGAAGCCCACAATATTCAAATTTTCTTACGTCTTTTGGTTGTATGTTGATTAAAAACAATCAATAAAACCCTCTAAATTCATCATGTTAATTCGAATTTCGTGGGCTACCCTGGCCCATCCCCAGGAACAGAGAGGCAGACAGAATCTAATTTTGACAATTTAACAATAGTACCTGGATGACCGAGCTTTGCTCGATTTTTTTTTTGACGTTTTCTAAAAATGAAACCTAGCTAGATCGATTTATCGCCCCCGAAACCCCCTGCATACTAAATATCATGAAAATCGATTAAGCCGTTTCCGAAATTCAGATAATATACATACATATATACAAGAATTGCTCGTTTAAAGTATTAGATTAGATTAGATAGATAGAATCGTTGCGTTAATTACGTTATCTAGTTGACGTTTTTTTGCAAGCAATGAATCAATAACAACCATCCGATATGTGATAGAAAGCGTGTTACACAATTGGGGTGTTGTCTTAAATTACTCATGCCAAAAGATTTCTAACAACTTTGACAATAATGTTGCCACTGTGCGCGCCTAAAATCTTTTCATAGAACCACAGATACACACACATCCACAGACTGTTTTAACTCAGGTCTGTTCACAAGCTTAGGTATTTACAAACGTATAACACGAGTACCTTATATAGACGAGAAGAGTACATGAAAGCATGAAAGGTAAATAAGGATATCTGTATCGAGAATTCAGGACATTCACCCTGAAATACAATTATCGGTGTAGCATTAAAAGACGCTTCGAATATCTCGACTTTTCCTTCTTAGTAAGTGTAGTTTAGGAACGTTTTATGTAAGCCATGTTTTCGTGTTATTTAAATAATAAATGTATGCTCTTAAGGCTTTGTGTCGTCTAAGAGCATACATTTAAGGCTTAAATGAATTAGCCGAAACGCTTAGTGGCCCTTTTCAGGCATCAAATATTACTTAGTTTATAAGATACTTAACAGTTTGACTGCCTCGTTGGTCTAGTGACCGCAAGCGCGACTGTTGAGCGTGAGGTCCTTGGTTCGATTCCTAGGTCGGGCAATGTTATTGGGTTTTTTCACTAAGAATTTCCCAGTAGCAGCCTCAGAGTCTGAATTTGTGCCCAGTTGATGTCAATAGACTCGCCCCCTATTAGATGGGACTTAAACCGAACTGGCGATGATGAATGTGGGTGTAAGAGGTAGGTATACCTAACCCTTCGGGAATAGATTTAAATCATACCACCAGACAATTTCATAATCAAATAACGATGATGATTATGTTTTGTTTCATACTAACCAAAATTACTTAGTTTTCAGACGGAAAATTTTAACATAACATAACATCACGCCTGTAATCCCCGTAGGGTTAGGCAGAGATGTACCTAATAATACACCCACATTTCGCCAACTATGTTTAACTCCCATGCAATAGGGGGCGAGCCTATTGCCATCAACCGGGCTCAAATCCAGACTCCGTGGCTGCTACTGAGAAATTCCTGATGGAAATAGCACTTTGCCCGACCTGGGAATCGAACCCAGAACCTCGTGCTCAGCAGCCGCGCTTGCTACCACTCGACCAAAGAGGTAGTCGGAAAATTGTAAAATGCCGTTAATTCCGTAGAAAGTGTTCAGGATAAATACAGCCTCCTTTGATTATCACCTTTCTATGCGGCACAGATAACATTGCTCAAGTGTCCATCCCCTAATAGGCTACAATACGTGTACAGAAAAAGCTTGCGACAGGCATGTCATAGTTGGGCTGCGGGACTGTTCCAAAGAGATACCGCGGCTTTGGAACACAAAGGGCAAGGAAGGAACATGGATGGGTTTTAGTCAGTACAAGTCTGACACTCCCTTCCGCTCTGCCCGGAGCGGAAGAAGTCATTTGTTGAATTCCCATCCGAAAAAAAAAAGAAAAAGGCATGTCATAGTTTGACGTCATAATAAGTGACATAAGTGACATAGTGCGCAAGTGAAGTGTTACTAACATAGTTTTAAGGTTTTATTTACTAACACAATTTAATAATATTAAATTTAATAACAAAAAAAAAATATATATTAAAAAATAATTATATATATAAAAAAAATAAAAATTTATTGTTTTTATTATTATTATTAATTATTAATTTATTATTATTTATTAATTTTTATTTTTATATTATTATTATTTATATATACACATTTTTTAACATTTTTAAATATTTCTTAAAAAATCCATATAAAAACATTTAAAAATATAAAAAAATAGCGGTCCGCCGGTGTCGGGAACAGGGTCCAAGCTACCGGTGGTTAGGGCTCCAGAGACAGGAACCTCCTCACAATGCGAGCCGTATCGAGGAGTACTGCCTTCTGAATCAGGCCCTTGATCCAACTGCCTAAGGAGAGCCTCGAAAGATGGTCGTCGAGGCTCTTAGCCATAAGGCCATTGGCCGTTACGACAATCGGCACAATGATAGCCGAGCTCACATTCCACATGTCGACAACCTCATGTGCCAAGTCGAGATATTTTATTTGTTTCTCTTTCTCAGCTTTCACGAGGTTCTCGTCATGCGGGATGGTGACATCGATTATCATTACGCGGCGCGCTGATCGGTCTATCACCACTATGTCAGGTTATTATTATTTTTATTTAAAATTATTATTATATATAATAATTTAATTTAATTTATTTTTTATTTTATTTAATTATATTATATGTATGTTAGTCTGTAAAGGTATATATATATATATATATACATATATATATATACCTTAAAACAATCCGAATTAACATCCTGCATATTTATATATATATATACATATATATGCAGGATGTTAATTCGGAACGCATCATAAATTTTAATAAAAATAATAGCATGAACGCAGCGAAGAAAGAAAGAGACAGTATGTGTAGGAGGAAAAAAGGGGACGATGGCGAGCGAACGAAGACGTAAGACAATAATATTATATAAAGTGTGTTTTTTAATATTAAAAGAAAGTAACAAGAAGTAAAGATAGGTTATTTCGGTCTTCCTCACCACCCTACATATATATCTATGGGCCTAAGTAGCCTGAAAATAAATGTATGTTCTTGTTGTTGTTATAATCTAATGGGAAAACCTTCAGAACTTCGAATCCCTTGACGTCAAAGGACATTGAAAACGTTCGTTTACATCACTTGCAATTCTTCACATCTTCCGTTTCACAATCGACACAATATTTTCTTTTATAAAGCGAGGTACATACCTGTGTATCTTCTCCTCTGTGAAGCGCGCGCGTAACACAGTAGTGCGCCGAGGAAGAATAGGGAAGATAACATCTCTGCTCGCCCCACCACGCCCGTCACCTGTCAGGAAAACATTTTTTATTAGAAGAAAATATAAATTGTTAGATTCTGTGACGATTGCAATGTAGTTTCAACTGTAGTGCTATTCTGTAAGGGGTGCACATTTGGTTCAGCATTATTTTGTTGAACAAAAAGCCGATCTGAACCATTACCACACATATTCGGTTTTTATTCGGCTCTTGCCGACGCCAACTGCGTTTGCCATCTATAATCATCATCTGCTTGGCCTTTTCCCAACTATATTGGGGTTGGCTTCCAGTTCAATCGGATGCAGCTGAATACCAGTATTTTACATGGAGCGACTGCCTATCTGAACTCCACAACCGACTTAGTACTGGCCTATACAATACCCATCGGTAAGACTGGTTGTCAGACTTTCGGGCCACTTAAAGATCTACAATTGACAGCCGGGACCAACGGTTAACGTGCTTTCTGAGGCACGTAGGCAACTCGGTATATTATGGGTGATCATGTACCCATCCACGAACCAACCTAGGCAAACGCGGCTTAACCTGACGATCGACCCGACCGGCTGTTACTACTTAACCATGAGCTATTCGTTTGGCATTTACTTTCGCTGAATAATGTTTGGGTCAGCTCGTCACAGTTCGAACTAAGCCGATCGGCTTATTTCCGACCGTATATGTATACATAGCCGAGTTTGCCACCTTCCAGTACCTAACCATGCGGTGTGTAGCATCCCGACAAATAACCAGCCTGGCCAAAATGGAAAATACAAGTCACAGTAATAATGTAAAATTATCGGGAGGAAAACCGTAATGTTACATACGCTGGACGTCCAATCAATGTATATAAAACCAGTTTATTCCGATTTCTCATTGTACAAGAAATCTATACAGAGCCAGGTCATGTTCTTCTGGAAATGTAATGAATGCCGTGTCGCCCGTGTGTACACACTGAGAGGTGGTTTGCTTATCGCGTAGAGGATAGCGAGTAGCGAACTCAGACCAAATAAAAAACCAAGACATAGCACTGCGAACAATACAGTGAAGCATGCGCAAAACTACGCCTCGCTCTGTGCACACACGCTCACACGCACACATTTACATCAAACTACAACTAAACTACGCTCAAAAACTAAGCTCACAGTGCACACATTTTTACGAAACCGGCTTCACGTCACTTTTGGCAGTGCTCTGTCTTAGTTTTTTATTTGGTCTGAGGTAGCGAAGAGAAACGAACGTTCTATGATTTTTGCAACAGGCAGCACAGTGCGCTTGGTGCCTCGTTAGACACCTAACTTGTATAGGGGTCGTTCAAGTATTACGTAAACAGATTTAGTGTAATTATTAACCGCCCCTCCCCCTCGTCAGCAAAAGTAAGCAAACCTCTTACCCCCCCCCCCCTCCCATGCTTACGTAAACATTGGCACGTGCATTTTTTTATGTGTTCTGGTTTCTTGATTGATTCATGAGCAACAGAGTCTAGAATTAAGGAATAGGCTTGGAAGTAGGTTTTCCTTATGTGTTCAAACCGAAATCGGCAAAATTTTGTAGAAAATCCAAAAAAGTAAAAAAAATACAGCTGTAAGTCAGCTGTATTTTTTTTTATCACCATCCAGACCCCTCCATCCCCCATGTCATCAAAAATAAGCAATGCAAAGACCTCCGCCCCCTGAAGTGCTTACGTAATACTTGAATGGCCCCATACAAGTAGCCTCTAGGCGCTAAGTACAGCCACCTATCAGTGCGTTCGCAGCCTTAAAGTCCTTAAACCAACCAACCATGGTAGAAGACGAAACCCACATTCCCTAAGACGTGTTCCTCCTGGCGGTTCTTACGCATAGTTGTAACTTACACACACACATTACTCTTTTACGACGTTCTGAGGTAAAGTTTACAACATGATATTCCAAGAAAAAGGGAGAAGTTCAAGAAGGCGCCGTAAAATTGTGAAAATAACAGCCACCGTGCCACAGTCTATAAAAATAGCAAACATGGTTACGGTTTACGTACGGGGGACGCAGTAGTTTCGTTCATGACTCCATTATGGCGAGCTCAGTACAAACACATTTCCTCTACGCTGTGATCCTCACGAAATAGCTTCGCAAGTTTAGTAGGAAAAGGATTTTTTTGAAAAATAACGGATTTTAATACAGATCAAAACAGATATTGAAATTCTACAGCAGTTCTATTGATGCAAAAAGCGACTGTAGGTACTGTTTTAAAGTTAAAATATGAAACATTCGCTATTAAAAAATAATAGACACAAAATCTGGGGATTTATTCGGAAGTTGTAAAACACGTTTAGGAAAAAAGTATTAACGTTGCATTGAGAAAAACGAACTCAACTATACAAATAAAATGCTCCCAGGTTCATATCACTTAAACACAGCAGCCCAACGCGGATATAAATCGTATGCCATATAAAATACGACACAATAAAAAGGAGTATTTCTAATTGGAATGCTGACGTAAACAGAAAATTTAAAGATCATCAAGTTCACACCTGACGGGGCGTAAAATTTGCCATACGGGTTGACGAGTGGGTTGCCGTAAAGTAACCATAGCTACCAAACAACTGACGTCGGTAGCCGTTATTACCCACAGCTATTCCAACCGTATTTTTAGAAAGAAACATAAAATAGACTGCAAGATCGTAAACTGCTTTGACAATTCTTTTGAAAATTCTTTTTGGAGGACCTAAGTTCTAGATTTGAATGTGAGATTCCTATTAACAATGTACCATACCTCCTTCATGATTCTGGCCTCCTGGTAGCTTGTGAGACATTACTATAATTGTTTCTCATCTCCTACTTGTCCTTGCCAATTTCCTATTACGTAATCTTCGCGTGTAAACTCGCACAGTAACCTGAGGCTATTCGTGCCAATATCATATACAATAACGCTAGCTCCCGTGATGCACATTTTTTTTGTTAACTGTGCTTTTAAATTACTTGTGATTTGGGACGAAGCACAACTTCCACTTCAATAGTGATATGGGACAAACTAAGAATTTTTGGAATGTGGGACAAAACTTCGGGACGAACGAAGAATAAATCCCTCAAACTTGTATTCTTGCCAAGTTGCTAAGTCATAAACAACAGCTAAGCATCTGTATTCTAGAACACAAATATTCGAAAACAAAAGATTAGATCTCTTCTATCTAGATCTTCTTTTCGTGTCGATGATGGTAGTTTTCAATTGGGATTGTGTTCAATTGGGTCTTTATTCGTTACTGATGGCGTTTATTAGATCCTTAAAATTGTAGTTATTTGAACACTTAGGATAGTCCAGTGTCTTGGTATGTTGCTAGGTCATGTTCTGGACAGCACAACACACACACATACACACACACATTGTGAGTCGGACGGGCCTATACAGTCCCATTTTACCAAGTTGTGTTGTTTCTAACTGAATAAGAAGATTACCAGATGGTAATCTGATGATCCTTTATGTGCAAAGTCATGAAAACCTCAGAGCCACCTCAATCGAAACACGTTTTTGACGATATAACGAAACGAATTGAGAACTTCGTTTCGTTTTTCCAATCGGTTAACAACGAAAACATAATCAGATCGTTCGGTGCTCCAGCTATAAACAGAAAAACATTCTGAAAACGCTTGCTCAACACACGATTGCCATCAAAATCGTATTTTTTTTATGTCGAGCATAAAATTAATTTCATCCGGAGATGCACGAAGCAAAGGGAGCGAATAATATAACTTTATTGGCGAAAACGCAGCATTTTTTATAAAAAGATTTTTGATTGATGAGTGATTTGGATTCTATTTCTACTTTAAAATATTGCTTGGTGTAACACCGTCTATAATTCGATAGAATTCGATTCCTTGATAAGGAATCGAATTTTACCTGTGAAATTAATACGCAAAGATTTTTGAAGTAAAAGCTTCTTTAGGCGCGTTGGGCATTTTTGAGATGGGGAAAAACACTCGCGACACCGCCACCGTTAAACGACCTCTTTTTTGTTGCAAAATTAGACATATTGCTACATATTGCAAGCTCAAAAAAAAATACAGTGTATAGTCAAATGTATAAGTAAAAGATTTATGCAAAAATATTTTCTAAAATTAATCCAGAATCTTGAAAAAAAAAAGTTTTCCCTTCTATCGGCACTCCTGGAGTGGTTGGGTTTTTTTCTTTTTTATCATTCAGTTCTACCTTTCAGTTCTCCCTTTTTCGCATTTATTTTTACTGAGTTCAAAATGTAAAGATTTTTTTTTAATTCCAGCATCATCATCATCATCTTCCTGCCCTTGTCCCATGTTATTTGGGGTCGGCGCAACAACTTTTTTTCTTCCATTTTCCCCTGTCATTCGTCATCCTATAATTTTTTTATTAGAATAGAATTATTATTCACAATGTACTTGAATAAATGCTTTTTGAACGTCATACCATGGTAACTTAACTATTTTTATTTGCCTATTACTGATATAATATTGGTCGAGATGGGTAAGAGTCGACCTACAACTAAACAACAACTATAAAGAGTACCTGTAAAACCTTATCTCTCTACCTACAAATTCAACCTTTCCTGACAATAAATTGGTTCCCTTTTGCAACACTATTATACACTTCAATACTTGAATAAAACATTCTCCGATCCAGTAGTACCTTCAGCGAGGCACTAGACAGAAATACAAGAGAGCTTGTCACCGAAAGAAATTGGCATCGTAAAACGTACGTGAAGTGGCCTAGCTCTTGCATCCTCCACATAAAATGCACAAATACCTAGTAGGTACTTACCGACTGCTTGCTAATATAGTGTTATGTACTGGCTGAATTTATTTAAGAAGTTTTAAATAGAAAAGATGAAAGGGTCAACGGTTTTGCAATGGAATAAACCAATGCAGTATGCCATTTTTCTTTTTTTGTAAATATGCATGATAAACTACTGCCAGTGATACATATTTACAAAAAAAAAACTTACATACTTTTATTTTCTGGAGCAGTAATAGTGGCAGTATAGGATAAAACTTCAACAAAAAATAAAACTAGTACTCAGGGCAGGGCAAATTCGAGTCAAAAAAATCAGCTCGCATTTTTATATCATGTTATAAGTTGCTAGCTTTTTCCCCAGGTTTTTGTGCACTTTTATATTCATTTGAACTATCAATATACAAACGAATGGTCCAATATACGAACGGTATTTACCCTTTCGCATTTCCATTTTAGTTTGCGAACTAATTTCAGGCAGAGGCATCAATTTTGCTCTTTTTTAGAGCACTATAAAAGCTTTTGCGTGTTACAACAACCAACCCTAGCTGCACAGGTACTTGACATCGGAGACCAGAGATTTAAGGCAAGTAGGCTATCGTATTCTCGCTTTGGTAACAGTAAAAACATGTTTTTTACACTGGTTCAAACAATACCTATCTTAATTGAGTCAACAATCCGAATTCTAATAAAAACCGGTCGTATGTACGAAACACTTTAAAATATAATGAAGAATTCAAATGAAAACAACGAAATGAATGAAATATCGAACAAAATATGCGGTGGAATCGAAAAAATCACAACGGATACTGTCAGAAACAGCGTGTTGTTATTTCGAACACAAAACGTTTAATATCTGGAATGAATATTAACCGAATGCCATCCGATACGACATATTCGTTCGGATCAAAGTTTTAAAGTATTTCATAGCGGACAGAATGCAATATTTTCGTCTATACATACGAGTACCTATTTTAGTTGCACATAAAGTAGCGAAAATGCTTTCGTGAAAGGATTTTTTATAATGTAGTGTTCGGAATTGGTTTAATGGCGACCGAATTTAATTAGACTTCCATTAAAACCTTTTTAAGCTATTTTTTTTAGGAAAATTGTATCGATAAATAACTTTTTAAGTGTGTTGAAGAGAAACGAAGACCGTCGTTATTGCATGGATCCTAATTATAGGAACCCCAACTTTTCCTACCTCAATAACTTGAGAAGGATACAATATCCTTCACTATTTTTGGGGTTCCGTTGACGATTCTGACAGCCCCTTTATATGCCGTATGTAAAGCGGCTGACGTTTGATGCGTGAATAATTCGTAGGGAGAATATTTTCAAACTGATGTGATAAATAGGAAAGCGCAATGTTTTTAAGAGTACATATTAAGAGGGGCGCCAGGGTATCCTACAAGATTCAAAAGTTAATTCAAACCCATTCAATGACTATTTCATGAAAAAAGTCATTCAACCCTCCTAACTCTAAAAAACCATATTTGTTTCGGTCGCAAATGATATTTTAATCAACATACAACCCGACATTAATTGCAAAAAATGTAAGAAAATTTGAATTTCGCGGGCTACCCTGGTGCTTTCACAAAACATAATTTACAATTTTAACAGTGCGGGCAAATAGCTCAGTTCTACTTTTAAAATCCTGGCCTTGTAGCTAATGTAGGTATACATATTATATAAAGTTCCATTAAAATAGATGGACAAATTTTAACACAACAGCGTTCAGTACGTCTAACCAAAGATATCCAAGCAAAAATAACACTGATTAAAGTGATTTTATTTTGACCTAAAATAATATTATTTTTAGTGTATTTTCGTTAGCTGATTTTATTTTATTTTAAGTATCTAATGCGTTTTTCTTATTTTTTTACCATTGTCCCTATTTTGGTGGTCTGAATGATTTCAAAAAGTTTGTCCATCTATTTTAATGGGACCTCATATATTGTCCGGTAATTTCGAAATGCTACTGAATCGTTTGCTCAGATTAGTTTCTTCTTAAACTAGGCTTTGAGGTACGGTAGCCTTATTGTTTTACTACTTTAATGTTCACGGGACTGTAACCCAGAAATCCAAAGACGTGGATGACATTAAAGACAAAGTTTCCTCAAAGCCACGTTTGAAACATGCATACTTCTAAAGAGCCACACATCACTCACGATAGACACCACTCTTCAAGATACACTATAGCTATAAAAATATATCTACTCACCGCTTCAGTATGAATAGGATGAACGGCGAACAAGATGGCGGCGACAAAACTCGCAAACTCCGGCAGGAACATTGCGCACACCCTGTAACAGAATAACTAGGTCACTGGATGGATAAACAGGCTGAATATGGCGCCAAAGAGTAGATATGCGCAGAGAGCCACCTTCATAAAAAGAGGCACACACATACACCGTGTACCAGAAAGGTGTGGTTATAATTAAGGGTGTGATTCAAACCATCAAACTGACCAACTTTCTCCATGGAACCAACATCGTGGTAGCGAAAAAAAAATTTGCTGTCCGATACAAAACTTCAATACCAAATGTATGGAACAGCTGGTTTCATGAGGAGAATTAGCTCTTTAATATGACCACACTGTACCTTTCTCGTACACGCATTTATAGGCACAGCATAATCCGCCTATAACCCTCCCACTGCTGGGAATAGGTCTTCTCTCTGTGTGAGGGTGTCGACCTTCATACAACGCGCGAGCCCACTGTGGGTTGGTGGACATCCCATGGCTTTCTTCGATATTTCGATGTTTTCTTTGACTATTTTGGGAGCAGATGTATAAAGGTTCGGCGATCTCAAACGAGTCGAGTCATGATGAACAATGTCAATACACTTAGATTAAAAAAAAAAAATGATTTTGTCGTGGTACCTTTGAGATAAGACCTATTTCCTAGTAATCATTTAGGTTCCAAAATACTACGTTGGTTAAAACATGAAATATCAATCAGTAAAGTAGAAGAAAGAGTGAGAGCACCTTTAAAAGCTGCGGAGTGTTTGTTCGTGTCTGCTCGTGAATGACGGTACGTAGATGTATGTCTGTGCGTGCGTTTTCGCTTCTAAGGAATCGTCCTTCTGTATCAATCAATCTATTCTGTGACATCGTGGTCTTCTAGAATTACAATGTTTTTGTGTGCCGTCTATATTTACTGCCGTTCGGGTTATTAGCAATCAGGAGCGGTGTGTCAGTGGTATCAGTTGCAAATTGATACTTGATTAACGTTTGGCATAGATCGGAGGCAAATTATGGTAAAATATTTGTGGGCCATGGTTTGGGGAATTGAAATTGTATTAAATAACAATGATTTGTGGTTTGTGGCTTTTGTTTGTTTGTTATTTCATTAGTTTTCTAACTAATTTAATATGTTTGTTTGTTTTGTGAACTGCACTGTAACCTCAATTTATGTGTCAATCTGGCAATACATTTATATTTTTTATTGTATAACCCGGGTTACATATATACAGTAACTGGCGGCTTGTTCCCACGTGGTTGGCAAGAAACTACAAACATACACCCGTCCAACTTATTTTTTAAATACCATACTATACCCAGTCAAAAGATCCAAAATAAAAAAAAATACACCACGAAAACCTACCATTCGCCACACAAAGATTTAAACAATGTTACACTTCAATTTCTTTTCATTACCTGAACTGTGGCCTCACCCGCGCCCACTCAAATAAAACCTTAAAAATGTTTCAAAACGTAATTGCTAGCGTTTCCAGCGCTTTATTTCTATTGGATAAGTAGCGCTGAACCGTGAAAACTTTGGTGGTTTCATTTCCCACGCACGCTCGCACGTCAAGACCGCAAAACTTTTAATAGACGGATTTTTATGTTTACTTCTATATGGAAAACTTTAATGATTTGTTTGGAACGGATTAGTATGACAACGTAGGGTAAAGTTTGATTAGAAATCACTTCGGGTGATGCTTAACGTTGGGTTTGTTATTGAGCCTCAATTCTGTTAAGGGATTTATTGAAAAAAAAAAAACCATGGAATCAAAACGACTGTAGTCGTTTGTGTTTCTTTGATTTAATCGCTTTATGATATCACTCACACTCATTTTGATCCTGTTATACAATAGTTATTTGCTTTTTAGGCTTTAAAAATCCTTTCGATATATTGAATGTTAATAATTCTTCCAAAACTCTAGTGGAATAGTATTAGATATCAGTTATTTTATCTAAGCAAGCTTCTTCATCTTAAGATCCGAACAGCTATCAGCCATCTATGACATAAGTGATGTCCGATCGAAGCCAAGTTAATGTCGAATGTCACTTAGTAATATCACCCGGGACCGGTGATGTAATGCCCTCTCAGAGGCGAACGGAGTAAATTAGGCGTCATAAATTGGCCACCCATCACATTGACGTCCCGGCCACGCCATAATTTAATCACAAGGATCGAACGATCATGTCATTATCTTTACTGCGAATACAGCTTCCAAACGTTTATTTGGGTTAGTTAACCTTCAGCAGAAATTGGAGTCTGTTAAAAGTAAATTAAAGCAAAATAAACGTATTTATGAAAACACAAAATACAATGTTACATTGAGAAATGAAATTGAGAAAGTTAGAACAGAACAGGTAATAACACCAAACCGCCAGGGAGTGTCAACTGAGTTATCAACAGTACTTTAAAATTGAGTTGACAATTTTTACCACCGTCTGGCGCTTGCGCTATCTCGTGAAATATATAGCGCAGTATGTACGTCCTGACCGTGTGAATTGTGGAAGTCGAATGATAATAATTGGCCAAGTTTGTCCAGTGGCGCTGCGTCGTGGCGTGCGACCGCAACTTTGCCGCTGAGGTGGAACAACGGCTAATTGAGACTAACGCTGCGAAGGTGCTCCCGACGGCTAACTTCTGCCGGAATTAAGGCACTCGTTAGTGACTTTTTGCGAATCTGACGAAATCTCTTGCCGAAGTTGGTGAAAAAACATTTATGGGTAGTTTCTCCGCGAAGCGCTCACCTAATGAGCGTCTCTTGCTACTCTCAATCGATACGCTTGTGACGACGATAGTAGCTTGTTTCTTGACTGTGACGATCTGGTTTATGTCCCTCGTTTCATATCAAAACTTTTAATGAAACTACATACTTCAAGACGTCAGACATAAACGACTTATAAGTAACTTAGTGGAAGTAGTGGGAACCGTAAAAAAGTTTAATCATATTTTTGATGTCAGGCTTAGTACCATGTCTATACGGGGTAATCTTCACGCTAGAAATTGCGAACGTCATATAAATTACGATCCACTGAGCTCCGAATGTTTGGGCTATAAATATGTTCATTTACATTTGAAAGGCCTAAATTAATGTAGATCCGATGTATTCAATATTTGGTATTAACTAGCAGAGGTATTGTACATTATGGATCGTGTTCTTTTGTTTATAGTTTTAATTAATGTATTTTGTTAATTGCTATATTCAGAACGAATGTAAAAATGAACACAATGCATATGAAAATTAATTAAAATACATGTTAAATTACGATGGCAATTGGTTTTGAAATACTAAATGTTTAAAAGCAATTAATTAACTTTAGGACTGCAACCATAAAAATATACCATTATTTTAATTTAATATGATATGGTGGAAACTGCTAAAAACGTGTTTTTTTCACAGATTAGTGTACGAGCTACAGTGTATTATATTAGAGAGTTCACCAAATGGTTAAATTAAACAAATTGTTTCATGTATTGAGATTAGAGAGACTAATATAAAATATTCGTTGAATATCTAAATTTACATGAAAGTACATATTCTCTTAAGAAACTTAGTATAAAATCTACTATTGATTGAGAACTTCATTAAAAGTAAAGTTAATACACTAAACAGATACTTTTATAATGTTTGTGTACAATGAGCAAGGGTGTTACAAGGAGCGGTTGGATTGTCCTAATCGGCTTAAACGTCCCAGAGATAATTAGACTTCATCCCCAGTCACTTCTTCACCTTTAAATAAAATATATTTATATCGTTACGTCGCGGTCATCAGTAGAATAGACATCACTACACCTACGGCCATTCTATTTCCATCGAAAATTCTCCGTTTCAATTCCCCACAACACTCGATTTTTCCGATCTTTTTATCGATAAAATGTTGATCACTCGGAATATCGATTACGCTAAAACTGTCCACGTAGGGTCACCTTGTTTGAAGCCTGTCGCGACGCTGACGTAGCAACAAACAGCTTGTGTAGCACTTTCGTAGCACTTCGTAGCACTGCGTAGCGATGTCGTAGCGATTATTAATGCGTACTCCTATGCTTTTGTATCGCGGTGTCGAGAGGAATTTTCAGTCGCCATTGTAAAATTGTTTAGTTCAGTATTATGTTGGGTCTGCGGCAGAGCCAGCGGGTGGCGAGATAGATTTTGTTTGATAACCTCGAGGCAACACATATTAAATTGAAATAACCAGTTATTTAGCAGATAATATAATAATATCACGCTTCCACAGATTGATCTATACAGGGTGCAAGAGACACCGACGCATAAAGGGTTACCACGTATTTAGTACATAATTCTGAACACAGAAATATGTATATAGAAAATTTTCATCGGTAAAAAAATCTGCTATTCCTACAAAATGCAATACCTACCCTACCCTACCCTGCAATACCTACACGATCAATATGTATGGAACTGCAGATTTTTATTTAATAAACGATGAAAAAAATCTAGTTTCAGAATGATGTACTGAATGCATGGAAATCGATTTTTGCGTCGGTGTCCTTTCCACCCTGTATATACTCTGCCCTCCACGTTGCGCATGCCGTTTGGGACAAACTGGGGGTGGTGGAGGTAGAGGACATAGTACTGTGGCGCAGTTTGGAAGAGGCCCATGTCTAGCAGTGGACTGTGATACACTGCGTTAATTAATTGACGCCTATACAACACATCTGCCGTTTTCCATTTAGATTTTCAGAAAAAATCCTTTATAGGAAACCCCAATAACACTTAACCATACAGTATATAATTCTAGAATTAAGCTGTCAACCGGCCAACGATGTTATCAGCGCGGCTCAACTATAGTTAATTACGTGTAGGGGAGTGGATTACTTAACGATAGCCATTCGCAGAAGGTAATGGGAGTCTATTGGACACATCGCGTGTCTCACAGACTGCACCACGGTATTAAGTGCAAAAAATAAGTGTGATTTTGCTGCGAATACGTTTACGTCAGTCGTGTGTTGTGATTCAATCTTTTAAAAGATGTGACGAGGAAAGCGTCTGTTTACTATTATTTTTTGTTGTGGAGAGAGCTGGTTTATTATGTAAATAAATATCTTTAAAAATAGTGGTTATGGCGTCGTAATAGTGGTTAGTAAGCATGTACTAAAAAATGGCACTCTATTACGTTGGTACGTTTTCATACGAGTCGTGTTATTTGCTTTATAAAGGTTGTCTATATTTGTGCTCGTAAGCCAGTTCATCAAACTGGCAGTTATTCCGATAATTAACATAAGGGTTGAGTTCCATACCTACCCATTCCTACAGTTGTGTAAAGCAAGGGGATGTCTATCATTGGACATTGCGTGTGAAACGGAAAACACGTGTGATTGGCTACAGTTGATGCGTTATCAGGAGTAATCAACCTTTCCTTACTTGGTAGGATAGCAATTGGAAATCAACTTAGCTTAACCAATTACTAAATTGTTAATATGTGTTTTTTATAAGGTTAAAAAACCCACTAATTTAGACTCCGACTATATAACTCATGACCATTAGAGACCAACGAGGCTGTCTATGCTATGACTGGCTTTTAATGTTTTTTTGACGTGATAACATCTTACACCTCGATGAACGCAGGTTGCATGCACGAAAAAGTGTCACGTTCCGCCTGAGCCCAGTGTGCAAGCGAGAGCGCGGAACAAGCGATAGAGAGGCACGATCGGCCTAAGCGTTCGGCGTATGACGCATCTATGTATTATACAAAATAATGATAATTCAGTGATAATAATTCAATTCAATTCATAAAAGTATGCAATTTTTCATCAATGCCGTATGACGTTATCGCATAAAATTGTCGTCCGTAAACCGACTTTACAGACAACCATTTTTTAAGCAATGATCACCTAAGTATTAATCTAATTTCACCATAAAGTTTTTCTCCAGCGCGCGAGTCTGATGTCTGAGACTCTGAGCTAAGATTAAGTACATCATCATTACTTTCCTGCCCTTATCCCAATTTATTTGAAGTCGGCTCAGCATGTCTTCTTCTTTCATTCTCTAGTACTCGTCATCTCAACAGTCACCACCTTTCTAGCCATATCTACCCATCATGTCTTTGGCCTTCCTCTACTTTTATCCATCTACATTAATACTCAAAACTTTCCTCACGACATTTTCCAGCTAAGTTATAGCATATTGATGAAATTAAACTAGCTCGGGTTCAGGAGGAACTTCCATCGTGATACACATAATAAAAGGTTCTTCAAGGTTTTCCTACCTACACACGTGTGTGATGTGAACACGTGTAAATTGGCAGCTATTTTCGTTCTCACTGTAATTTACCAGAGGCTTCGGCCGCGCGTGGATGTCGAAAAAGAATCCCACAGGAGCGTACTAACGTGATAAACAGTATAAACACAATGTAATTTTGCACCAAAAAGTACCACGCACCATTAGTAATCGGTTTGAGATAATAAAGGGTGTAATAAGACTCTTAACGAAGCCGAAAGGCACTTATTCTCCCCATCATTGCGATCATTTTTTTGTTCTAGAAATCTAGATCATGCCTGGGAACCTTCTAGTTACAGAGATATTGGGGGGCAACGTAATTTCGACATAATGTGTCGTCAGTAATTCAAATACCATTGCAGGCGAATTTCGGTCGCGTACTTTCGGCATAGTGTGTTTAGACACTAACACTATGTCAAATTTCATGTAAACTCGTTCAGCCGTTAAGGCGTAAGATTACAGACAGCCATACAAAATCACTTTCCCATCACTAAGGATAGGATACCTTGACTAGTCCGAAGGTTGAGTTTCCCGGTCCCAACAGCTAGTTTCCCTTCAACACTTCAAACGTATGAATAAAGTTTAAGCTTTCTTAGAAAACTTTACAATGCTTGTTTCAAAGAAATAATCCAAAATAGATTTCGGAATAAAAAAAACTGTTTCAACAATTCATTCGTAATATTGGAAAGTGACGAAGGGCGATTCCAAGAAAATGTTAATGGGGTGTGTACGTAATGGTACTTTTTAACGGTATATTTGTGTGTTTGAAGTTTTTCGTGGTTACTTTGGTTACAATTCCAAGTAAATTACATGTTTAAATCTATAATCTCGTATGTTGTAGCAAAAATCAACATGTTACGAAAAAGAGTATAATTGAAAATGTCAAAGAATTTATTTGTTTGTTAACATAACATCACGACTGTTATCCCCGGAGGGTTGGGCAGAGGTGTACTTAATAGTACACCCCATATTTCGCCAGTAATGTTTAAGTCCCATGTAATAGGGGGCGAGTCTATTGCCATCAACCGGGCACGACTCCGTGGCTGCTACTGAAAAAATTCTGATGTAAAAACCCAATAACAATTCGCCCGACCTGGGAATCGAACCCAGGACCTCATGTTATCCAGTCGCTATTGCGACCACTAGACCAACGGGGCAGCCAACAACCTTGTTAATTTGACTTTATATAAATACAAAGGCATAGTTGGTGGAAGGAATATCGTGACTTGTAATATGTGACGGAAAAAAATTAAATCGTAGGTTTGCCACTTAAGAGGCCGTGCACCCATTCAACTCATTTTGAACAATTTTGATCACTTCTTGTGGGAAGGCAAGAAGAATTTGAACCTTCTTTTTTGTTATTATAAGAGTTGAGTTCTTATTCCAGTCGATAGTGGGAAAGAATTTTTAAAATAATGTATATAAGGTCCCATTAAAATAAATGGACAAATTTTAACACAGCGTTCAATACGTCTAACCAAAGATATCCAAGAAAAAAAAAAAATTGATTAAAGTGATTTTATTTTGACCTAATATAATATATTGCCGGCATTTATAGTGCATTTTCGTTAGCTGATTTTATTTTCTTGTAAGTATCTAATGCGTTTTTCTTGTGGTTTTTTTACCATTGTCCTTATTATGGTGGTCTGAATGATTTATAAAAGTTTGTCCATCTATTTTAATGGGAACTTATATATTAATGGCAATCACCCATATTCAAAACCCCTTTTTTGCAAAAGTAACAAGCGAGTTATGTTTGATGTTCGCTGAACGAAAAACTACAAAATATTCTGAAAATTAACCTATGATAAAAGCTTCTGTTATAATGGCTCTTTCACAGTATATCATGAAACAGTACAATATACTTTTCCTATATAGTAAAGCAAATTCTTACAAAGTATCCAAATCAGGTAATGTAATTTTCTAACCAACCAACTAGAACGTTAAAGTTCACTAAGTACTAAACTGTATCTATACATTTTCCTGTCATCTCCTTGCATTTTTGGCCGTAGTTAATCGGTAACTGGCAGTTAAAGTTCGGTAACTGCAGTAACTCGGCGCTTGTACGACCAAGTTCATGTCAACATTCACTGAGCAACGAATAGTTAATACTTTTCATGTATAGACTATTTCTATATATAATTCTCAATTTGGCAGGAATAGAGCTATGCTTTACTAAAATGTTTGTAGTATTTTTTTTGGCTTACCAAAGCTTTGGCAAGGTTTTCTGGCTTGAAATCCGTGTGAGGATATTTTTGTTACTTTGCAGTTGGATTTTGTTAAACGAAAACATTTGAGTTTGTATATTTTTTCATACATTGAGAACTGCCAGATTTCTATTAAAGATGGTTTTAAAAATAACTTTCATGACGATATTTTCTCAAAAGACATCGACATGGACCTCACATGATCTGACCAAGACAATCATGTCTAGATTATAAAAAAGAGACCGACCTGGATTGTTCCAGTGTTTCTTGTCAGGTAATCAAATAAGAAACATGCTCTTTAAGTTAAAAAAAAAATTGGTGTACCAAAAAAGTAATCAGGATTTTTTTTTGTTGAAAATGTATTCATTAGATCGCGTGAAACTGCCATATTCTAAGAATAATGAATTATAAAAGCTGAAAGGAAATTATATTTTCAAAGAATTAAATTTCTTGTAATTAGTACGTTGATACTCGGGTCATACAAGTTTATTTATCTAATAAAAAGATTTTTACCGCAACTATAATTATTTTGCTCAGTGTCTGTAGCACGGTTTCTAGAAAATTAATTAAGATTAATAACCGAACCGAACCATAACCGAACCGTATTCCTGAAGTAAAAGCAATATAATATTATAATTATTAAGCTTTTTAAAGCTTTAATTTCCTTTGAATTAGTGTGCTCCAAGTAATAAAAAAAATTGATAAAGCGATTTTAATACGCTTAATGGAATATTATTCCAAAAATTTTTAGTTAAATGTCTATAGTGTGAAAAATAGTTTTACTTTTACCATGGTTTTTTTTCCAAAAATTTTTAGTTAAATGTCTATAGTGTGAAATAAAGTTTTACTTTTACCGTGGTTTCATAAAACCACACAATCCGTTTTTATGATAAAAAGACGATAATTATGCAATAAAAAAGTTGACTGTAACGCGTGGGCCCAAAAGTTAGCATACTCCTTTGAAACACAGATAGTTTATAACTTAATTAATACATAGGGTAATTTTTATCCCGATAGTATGTTCCCGTGGGACAATTATCGAACTCCACGCGGGCGACGCGGCGGGCATAAGCTACTATGTACATATTTCATTCATGTTTATGAGTATTCAAGTAATACTTAAAATTTTATTCATTTTTTCATCGACAAAAATGGTGAAAATTCATACAAACTTATTTTCTTATTAGAGATAGTTTAAAAACAATCCTTCTATTACATTCGACGTATAAGTACCAAACTCTTGTGCTAAATGTCTGGATTCTAGACCCAGTAGGTATTTTATGAAGACCGTTCTGTCCGTGAATTAGTGAATTTAAGATTTTGATATGAATCTATTTCGTGTTCTCGAGCTTTCTTCCTTAGATTATTAAGTACCAGGTTCCTGGCCCAGCTTTTTAGAGCTGTGTGTACTTTCTAAGTTTATCAAAATGGCTACGGGTTCTCGTTAAAGACTAATATAGTGCTGAAACTTGGACTAAACATACTGAAATCGTTAATTTGGCGTTAGCCAAGTTTCGTTACTGTAAAAATGCCTGTACTTTTAGGAATAATCTAATATTTTGTATTAGTAACCTACATTATGTATCATATCAATATATATACGAGCATATACCCATTGTGCTTATTTTTATACCTGGATATTGATCCGAGTATAAAAATAAGCACAATAGGTATTGTAGAGATGTAACCTCCGTAGTGATTTATGATGTTACTGGCATATAAGGAGATAAACTCTAATTCGTATTTAATGCAAAATCAAAATCATTTATTTCAAGTAGGCCAGTTACAGGCACTTTTGAATTGTCGACAAAGAAAACAATGTAGCTACAGTTCCAGTCACAAGGCATAAAATCTGCAAGTACTTGTAGTTGCCCATTCCCTAGCATAGATCTCCATGGAGAAGAACGGGATAAATGGGACAGAACAAATGGGGAAATTAGGAATTTGACGTCTAGTCTGCTGTCAGAGTTCAAAAACCTAATTAGGTTTGTTTAATTTATGAAAAACCTGGCACCACAGTACCTGTATTCAACTAATATTATAAATGCGAAAGTTTCTGAGGATGTTTGGATGTCAGTCTGGATGTTTGTGCCGGATTAGGATGAAATTTAGCACGCAGATACTCTTTAACCTGGCTTAACGCATAGGATACTTGTTATCCCGGTAGAACGATACCGTGGGAAAAGAACGGACGGAGCCGCGGGCATAATATGAAGCTAGTCTAAAAATAAACAACCAAGTATACCAAAATATATATATATTTTTTTTTTCGCAAAATTACTCAAAATATTTAGAAAAATGATGGCGCATGTGATTTGTCACTGTTGGTTGTAAGACACAAATTCAAATTAACGACAGATACTGGGAAAAAAGTGGATGTTCATCACTTTCACGCACACCCTTCAGCCGCCTTTGACAAATGAAGTGTTGGAGTAACGCCTCGTTTATCTTACTCCCGAACTCAGATGGAAAAATATGGCATAAATATAGAAAAATAACAGTAAATGTATCTAAGATTTTCTTACACATGTTGTGCTGAAAGTCAAGCTTATCATTCTTAGAAAAAAGCTAAGAATAGTATGTGAAAGGAAAATAGGAATGGATGTCATGTTTTGTGAAAAAGCAACCTCGGTAATGTTTATCAAAATAACTCTATATCTGGCTCTGTTTTGTCAGTGTAGGTAGGTTACCATAATGTTTTGGCGCTTGAATGAGATTGCCATTGTGACATTGTCGATGAAAACAAGATGGCGGCCGATTCGTTTCGATTTGTACCACGCAACAAAAGATGTACAACTTTACTCGGTACGTGTAATAAAAGCTATAAATTACCAAAAGTACCGGGTACCTACTCTGTGTAGACAGCCAGTAAAACAATACCCACCCTTGTATCCCAAAATTGCTAAAACATGACGGAAGCAAATGACGAAGTACCGTCGATAATTAAGAGCCATTCGTCATCGAAGTCGGGACCCAACAATCACGGATCAGACGACTCACAACCCTAAATTACCTCCCCCCCAGCCCTAATTGGTAACAGGCCTGGGTCCCGCCAAACGTCCGTGTAACCACATAGCAATCAATCAAATAGACATAATGTATTCATTGATGGTGTCACAAAACCGCATGTAGAAAAATACGGAAGCAATAAAGGGTATGTTGCTGTAATGGAACCCGAGGGATCGCAAATCGTCACAGCAGTTTCGTTCTCTGTCATATAACTTTTACTGCTCTTATATTTTTCTATTTATTGCGCTCTTTTGTTTGTTCTTAGTTTTATCTTCGCGGGCGATTTATGTGTGCGTTGTATGGCTGGGAGCTGCTACAGGTTAACGGCGGTAGTGACGTCACGTGCTTACTTCAAATGTCTGAATTATCTTCGTGGCGTGCTCAGATATATTGCATACTTCCGAGGTAAGATATATTTGATAGCGGAACTTGTACGACTGTGGATATTTCAAGTCCTAACGACTACGACTTTTATGAATCTCGAAAGATAATATTCTGACTTAGGTATACGAGTATATTAACCTTAAAAGGATCTACAGGAAAGAGTCCCTCAATTTCTGAGAACGATGACCTGTAGAACTCTTTACATAAACAGTACTGAATGTAACAGTAGATATTAAGTCTTTTGACCAAAATGTTTTCGAGTTCATAAAACAGTAGAAAACCAAATATGTGTATGCAAATGTATACAACTCCGAAACGTATCTAACGTTTAGGTTTTTACGGGTTTTCCAAATAGGCGGCGCTGTTAGGGTATCTTTTTTTGCCCTTCCATCTGTTTGATTACATTTTTGCTCCCATACGCAGTGCTCACTCCCGTACGATCCGTTTTTCATTGAACCACAGACACAGTACCAGCACGAAGCGACACCACCATACTCAAACCATTATTACACACCTAGGGAGTTTTAATTAATAAATGGCTTAATTATTCCTGAACAACGATACACTCCCATTACGAGTAAATTAATTACTAAATGTAATTAATTACTCGCATGTAAGGATAAGACAATACCCCGTAAGTAACAGTATGACAGGAGATGTACGGGTACTATGAAAAACTAATTTAACTCCGCGGTAAAAAGTTTCGCGCTCTCCGCCGCCTCCCGCTCCATTACGTTATGAATGGCCCAAACAGCCTTCGTGTCTTACGCAACAAATTCTCTTGTTTGCCTGTTCCGTTACTTTGGCTCAAGTTGCTTTGATTATTATTCCGGCGAGAGTTTAACGGTTATATCTAACTTTCAGGAATATTTCATTAATTAATATTAACTCCACCTACTGTTTTTCTGGGTAATTGCTCTGTTCTCATGTTTCCCAGTAGAAACACTTTTTATATCTTACCGCCATTTTGTTTATACAAAGCTTGTGCTGTAATACATCGTGTTTACGTGTCTTGCATCCACAGGGTCTGTAACGCAGGTAAACGCAAGAAGTTTTATATTACAACATGCATTACTTTCAAATTAGGGTTTCCGCATGCAAACGGTAGCGAGTCATGAATTCGAAAGTAATTCCATTATAACTTTGAAGTTGAACATTTTCGAGTTACAAATAATGTGGCAGCCTAAAATGTCTGCTTGATACTCTAATATGATTGGAGTGAGCGCGGCACTAAGCACATTAAAAACTTTTGAGTGGCGTAAACAAGCTGTTGTATTCATAGTATCGGCTGCTAGCTACACGTGTCTGTAGCGTTCCGTGTGTACCTGCATCGAACACAGTCGAACGGCCTCGCCGAGTCAAAACTCCAGCGGATTAGAATGATGTTCGAGCTTCGTTACCACGTTATTGTCGGCTCTGAATGCGTCATTTGCGTGTGAATTTTAACACCTCCAGAACACCGTTGAGGTGAATAGGCGGCAGCGTTCCCACAACCCGCATTAAGCCCGAATGGATAGAAATACCGACGATATTCGCCGCCCAGACGCAATGTAAAGAACGGTCGAATATTTTTGGAATGTCGGCACATTTTGGATGGAGCAATTCAAGTGTACGCCAATATTTAGTTATGGTTTTCATGTGCGGTCCTATATTTTCTGAAGGTACACGTGTAAGGAATAGTTTCACACAAAAGCGAACCTTCTCAAAATACGGAACCGCTATGGACTTGAACTCAAAGTTTTCCTTTCACTTGGACTTTGTTATCGTATCATAACAGTTCACATGGGTTTCTTATCAAAGGGAAGTTGTAAATACATATGTACGAATAGGAACCGCCGCGCTGTTCTGTAACAAGTCCGACGGTCTAGAATAATAATGAGAGCTCGAAAATCGTTAATAGGATTAAGCTGGCAAATTGGATATTGAGCATAAGCCGGGCTAAGTTGGCGGTGGACAGCAAGTATCCGTAATTAGCAGTAACTAAGGGGATCGAGCGCACGGGTGCCTGATTAAAACTGGCTTAAGTGGAGCAGTTGGTCCCCCCTCGCCGCGGCCGCTGCAGCCCGACCCAAATCGTAACTACTTATTAATGGCACTGGCTACCTATTACACTCCTATTTAAAAAGCAATAACAACCAAATCAAATGAACATTCCAAGATCGTTTACATTAATTAATTATGTATTTTAGTGCTACAGTTAACTTTCATGCGATCCTAATTGAAGGTCGTTTGTTTCTTCGGTTCTCTGTTTCTACAACAAGGGATTTAGGTCACGGTAACCTAAATGTAAAGCATCTACGTAACGTATACTTCGCATTTATTTTCCGAATTCCTTTCAATGTTTACAATTTATATCTCAATGTGTAAAAGAAAAAAATATGCAATTTTAATATTTTAACATTTCAAAATTTTAAGCCAGCGTTTCTCTTTATCAATCAGAATCGTACGTCATGCAGCAGTACGTGCAATTTGTGAGGGACGGTAACGAGCAGACTTGCTAAATAAAAACCTCGACATGACGGGGATCCACACCACTCACCCTTTCTTCAACCTCACTGCGACGCGTTAACTCAATTTTACCGCGCAAAAATAAATTAAAATTCACTCTTTGGTGGCGCAAACAACCCTAAACCACCCGATCAGGGGTATATTGTATTGAATAATTAAATAGCCCACGCCTACTTCGGCTCAAACAGTGGATTATTGAGTCGTAACAATTAAAAGTTTTGCTGTTCAATTATCAATTACGGGTCAACTCTGATCGGACTTTCATATTAAGAGGAGAGATGGGTTGCGATTTCTCCTTACAAATTTTGACGAAATCGGCGTTTCATATTCCCCTTTTGTCTTCCTGAATAATACCTTTAGAGCTATCATTTTTTTATAAAATCAAGGACTAGTGTAGACAAGTCCCTGTCATTTCCTTTTTTTTACAGCAACTAATAAGTAAAGATAATATGACCCTCCAAAATTGACTAAAAATGCCCCATTTTACGGCCGTGATTAAAGGACTACTAGGCAAATTCTAAAAGCTTTTAACGTAAAAGAAATTGATAGGAACCTAAACATACTCTTTTTTTATTTTAATGTCAAGAATTATTGGTTCGGGACAGTTTTCGAGGAGAAAAAAGGGGAAAACGAAACGTGGATCTCGTCAATTTTTTTGTGATATAATCGGTCTGAGCCGCAGCAGTCCCTATCGCACTCTACGGGGACAGGCTTGACGCAGCGCGACGGCAATAGTTTTTTCAAATACCTATTTTTCAACTTCCTCGCAGCTCATGTCTCCTCTTAATAACGTTACGACATCGTGAGGGTCAGTTGTTAAAAACTACTTAGGAACGTATTTTCTGTAAATGTTTGTATTGATCGACTGAAATATTAATGCGAGTAGTTTGATCCATCGTTAACTTGAATTTTTGATACCAAATGTGTAGTAATATAATCTTTCACTGTTGTGAAATCATCATCTGCCTAGCCTTTTCGGTCGGTTTCCAGTCTAACCGGATGCAGCTGAATGCCAGTATTTTTACATGGAGCGACTGCTTTTCTGACCTCCACAACCCAGTTAGTACTGGGCAATACGATACCGAGAATTTCAGGCCTTTGACTACTGTCAAAACCTTAACGACTGTCAAAGATCTTCAAATGACAGCCGGGAGCAAGGGCTTAACGTACTTTCCGAGGCACTGAGGAAACATAGTATGAAATGGGTGGTGACTCATCCACGGACTAACCTAGGCAAGCACGGCTTAACGTGAAGATTGACTCGAGAGGCTGTTATTATTTAACCACGAGCCCCGCTTGTGGAATAGAACTAAGAAAAGAAAACTAAACATTTATAACTAACATAACATAACATCACGCCTGCAATCCCCGTAGGGTTAGGCAGAGGTGTACCTAATAGTACACCCACATTTCGCCAGTTATGGTTTAAATCCCATGTAATAGGGGGCGAGCCTATTGCTATCAACTGAGCACAAATCCAGACTCCGTGGCTGCTACTGAGAAATTCCTGATGGGAAAACCCAATAGCACTTTGCCCGACCTGGGAATCGAACCCAGGACTTCATGCTCAGTAGTCACGACACACACGACGACTTTTATAATTATTAAAAATGAGTTTTCAACTCAGTCTAGGCCTTTAAAACCATTCACAATATCTATACATAAGCAGCGGGCATGATACAGCGCAGTAGCGAAGGGTCAATTTTTGTAAGAGGTAAGCCGGTGTATATATATTTAATGTGATTATATTATTTGTCTATAGAATACTGACTGATCGAATCAAAAAGAAATCGAGTTCTAAGGAACCTTCGCCACTGATACAGCGTCTCCTTCAATTAAAACTCTTTCCATCACCCTTAGGGCAGATAAATATGAAATAATTATTCATTCTCTCAAGCACTAGAGATTTGAAAGGCCTTCTCATCCAATTAAGCCTTCCTGCGTTCCTTAATCAATCCCATTTAGGCGGTAAAGTCATTGGAGTTTTAACGAGAACTGAGTTTGGCCGCGCACTGCCGATTTTACGTTATACAATCAAAAGTTGGAGTTTGCTCTCACTATAGAACAAAAAGTTCCAGCGGAGTAAAAAGGAACTTTGTGTTGTTTTGAAAATCAGGGAAATCTCGACGGTACGTAATTAGTTGTTACAGTAATTTAAGGTTGCATGGGATTTTTAATTGCATATTCAAATTATGTATGCGTTGTAGTATGGAACGCCGACATGCTTCCTACCTTGGGTTTTGTCAAAAGACATGAAGGGATGATGAGATATGAACCAAATATAAAAGGGAACGGGAAAACTGTGACATGTGTATGTATGTGTGTAGGGTGTTTGTTTGCGTGTACGTTATAATTCACGTTGTGCTTAAAATCTTTATTTTGCATCGCGTAAGATCACCCCCACGCGTTCGGTAGCCTAATACAGACACGAGCAATTGCGCATTTGTGTAAATGTTCTTTAACCACCTTATAAGTATTATAAACAGGAATTGTGTCAATTTTTTTTTTGACTGTACATTAGTACCGATGAAGAATCGGATCGGAATCGGGCATAACTCCCGATATCATACATTACTTGTGTTACACAATCCAAACATTTTCCGTGATTTATGTTATTGATTAAACAAATTTTTCAATAGATTATGTTGTCAAAATAAAGTGATTGTTATTGTGAATCCACCATACCTGTAATACAGCAACGACACGAGGGCATGTAGCAACAAGTTCACGAGGTGGTAGCCTGCCGGCTGCAGACCGTGTATGGCGTAGTTCCATCGGAAGGTCAGCACCGTCAGCGGACGGTACGACTTGTGTGATTGTTCCTAAAAACAAAAGAGAAAAGAAATTAGAACTTGGTTTAATGTTATTTTCTGGGGCCTATCTAATATATCTGATATTGTGATAAAAATAATTACTGTCCCGCCCCTGATCCCCCGGCGCCACCTACCCGGTCCAAAACTATTATTTCTTTCAAGCTGGACCCAACTATACTCATTCACAATATTTCATTGAAATCGAATGGGTGGTTTCGGAGATTAGTGTGTACGAATATTGTGACACGTGATTTTTATACACCGTGACTTATTAGTCGTCTTACAAAAGTGGTCCACTCAATGTATTCGACATAAAATACCTCTAGACGTGTTTTTTTTTAACATTAATTAAGATAATAGGTACAAAGAAAAATACTGCATTAAGCGTCATAATAATGAATACTTAATATTTTTATTTTTAAATTATTCAACTCTCATAAATACCTTTTTTTATGAATGTATAATAGTCATTGGATAAGACGATTAAAATGTCACGGAATAGGTACAGCCGCGGCCTTTTCTAAATGATGATTTAAAAAAAAATCGCTTGACTCATGCGGAGGCGCCCCGCCCGGCTAGAGAGCGCTTCATGTTGTGAGTGCAAGCAAAAATGAGCTTAGTGGTGATCAGGCGGGAGTGTCCTCGATTGTGCATATTAAGATTGCCAAGAAAATACAAAATTTACATGTTCCTACTAAGGATGCTGAAAATACCCACTCGCGATTTTGCGCAGGTCTGGTGCTGTACTTACAGTGTATAGGTGCATATGAATGTCTATCGCTATACTTTAGCGCGATGATAACTGCGCTAATGACCAGCTCATTAGACAACTGAAAGCACACGAATCGGGATTTCATGTAACTGACTAAAATTCGGTATCGAATCGAAATCGTGACGAGATGGGATTAATTCAACGTTACGAATGTTAGCTAGTTTGTTTTGTATAATTAAGTAGGTTTTAATAGGTCAATTAACAGTTCTGATCATTAATTTTAATCTCAATTCTAGGCTGACTTAATAAATTAAGATTGGCATCCGACTCGTTAAGAAGAAATAGGTCAATTTCTTTTCTTTTTTTTGTCTTTTGGAAAATCATCAAATGGCTTCTCCCGCTCTGGGCAGAGCGGAAGGGAGTGTCAGACTTGTACTGACTAAAACCCATCCATGTTCCTTCCTTGCCCGTTGTGTTCCAGGGCTGCGGTATCTCTTTCGAACAGTCCCGTCTATCTAATCTAGATCTATCTAATCTGGTCTCGTCTATCTATAAAATAGGTCAATCTATTTAACATTTCATTTCTAACTAACATTTGAATTATAAAGTAGGTATAAATAAGTTAAATAAACCTATTTGTAAATTCGGTTTGTTTTGTAAAAGTCTTAATAGGTCAAGCGCCCTGTTAATTGGATTTATGGAAACAACCAATCCATTTAACGGGAATTTAATCACAGTGTAAATTAATATCTGCTAGGACTGATACTGATATGTTTAAAATAACTTATTTAACGTAGTTGCACATTAACAAGAGATTACTTAAACATCGCATACAGTTAATAAAACTATAGCAAAGCGGCTTAATGGATTTGTGGGGTTAAGCTGCGCTAACTGAGGTCAGTTTGTGACTGGGTGACCGTTAAAGAACTGACCTAAAGTTACGGTAATATTGAATTATATTCAAAAGTTATACAATGATCATTTGTCATTTATCCACATTTGAAGCCAACTGAACATACAGTCGTCAGTACGTCATGTTACCACTACCTGTCAAATTTCTGCAAATGATTTTAAACCATAAAATGTTAACGGTTAAGTTCAAAATCGAATGCAAATTTGACAGTTTGTAGTAACTTGATGCACGGGTGACTGTATAATTCCGCAAGTGACCGCAGTGACAAAGCCGCTCAATAAAGATATATTTATTTTGTAAAAAGAGTTTTTATACATGACAGCCATGACAGGTCTTATAAGTAAATGAAAAATGGCCATGACAGACCGGCCGCAGCGACACTACTGCTGCTTAGTGACCGCAAACTACTAGTGCAGTCACTAGCTTATAGTATGACCACTTTAAGCCTGCAGTTCAAGGTGCTGTTACTTGTGTAAAAAATATGGATCGATATGTCAAACTTGGTACATTAATTTAAGTTCTGTGTTTTCTCGCCCTGGATCAATAAGTTGGTTGAAGTGTACACATAGATTTTACCAGACGTATGTAGCTTTTGTTTTGAAAAATAAATTTCGTAAAACTGAGGAAGAGAAATGCTGCTGTCGTGCCGTCGAAGTTGTGAAAAAGCTGTGTGCTTTCGAAATAACGGAGCAACATTGACGCTTGCGGTTGTTCTCAACCGCAACGACAATTGGGTTTGCAGTTCTTTTGTTCCTTTAGTTGGACAAGGATCAATTGATTTATTACCGAAAGATCAAAAGATGTTTTTTTTTGTTATTAATAAACACATGTTTATACAGAATGAACTAAACTTCGTTAAATGTGTCAATTTATCTGACTTCGCGGACATTTACATTTAGCCTAACTAAAAAAGCGGTAATTAAAAAGAAAAACTTTATTTTTAATTAAATGTCACTGGCAGTCAGGCAGTGCATGTAATTAAAAATATTGTGAAGAATTAATTAGATAATCCACGGTCCTGTTTTTTTTTAAACTGTGTTTTTAGGGTTCCGTATCTCAAAAGGAAAAAAACGGAACCCAAGAATCACTTTGTTGTCCGTCTGTCTGTCAAGACCTTTATCTCAGGAACGCGTGGAGGTATCGAGTTGAAATTAAAACCATATACCTAGGTCTACAGCCCCTTGAAGCTGTGAAAAAACGAAGCAATGTCTCGGCACATGTAAAGGGAAAAATCTGAAAACCGTAAATATGCATGTTTAATAAACGGTTATCATAACGGTTTTTTTTATAAAGTTTGTTTTGAATGTTCCGCGTTATAATGTTTCTTAGGGCCAAACCTTCTTTATTATGGAGATCTTTTGAGACACATACGTTGATAGTCAATTACTCGCCAGGTTCAATACCCAAGTCGGGCAAAGTGTTATTAGATTTTTCCATTACGAATTTCTCAGTAGCAGCCACGGCCTCTGGATTTGTGCCCGGTTACCCAAAAAATGAGTGTACTATTAGATACATCTCTACCCAACCCTTCGGGAATTACAGGCGTGATGTTATGTTATGTTATAAACACGTCAAGCTACCTATGTACGTGTTTTGTTAAGCAAAATCTTCGAACAACATCATGTAAGGGTTCATTCTCATTCACACTGGGATAATTCATTCCGTTACAAGTGAGTGGGTTTCAGGGAGCGCCGAGGCTTCAGACAGGTGTAACTTTCGTGTTAAAAGTGGATTATGTGTGTTTTAGCCGCATTTCACTCCTTTATGTTCTCTTATATTTGGAATGTGCTTCCAAATGATTGTTATTTCCTTTATTTATTTAGATACATATTCATTTTATTTTTAAATATTTAAATAAAAAACAACCTAAAAAAACATTTAAAAATATAAAAAATAGTAGCCCACCAGCATTGGGAACAGGGTCCGAGCTACCGGTGGCCAGGGCTGTTGAGAGAGAAACCTCCTGACAATTCGCGCCGTGTCCAGAAGTACTGCTTTCTGAATCAAGCCCTTGATCCTACTGCCAA
Organism: Lycophotia porphyrea; assembly: GCA_950005105.1. NCBI lineage: Eukaryota > Metazoa > Arthropoda > Insecta > Lepidoptera > Noctuidae > Lycophotia > Lycophotia porphyrea. The sequence goes on from OX465392.1 coordinate 5,600,047, forward strand.
GCGAGAGCCTCCTTAAATGTTGGTCGAGGTTACTATTATTATTATAATAATAATTTAAACCCATTATAAGTAATAATTTAACTAACCCTAATGGTAACTTTATTTTCGAGCCGTTTGGGATTGAAAGTATAGGGCCGTGGGGTCCGCTACCGTTAGGAAATGATTGTTTTATTTGCATTACAAGAATTCACCTTTCGGAAGACCATCATTCTGTGCACAGTTTTCCCAAACAAGCATCTATACAGGGTGTAAACGGACTCTTCACGAAGCCTTCAACCAAGCATTCTGTACATCAAAGTAAGTAACTTAACGCAAAAATTATTGCTGGGAAACGACTTTTATTTTGGGGGTGAAAAATCACGTTTTACGGTAGGACTCAATGTAACGCTTTAAAAACATTGTGCCGATGGAGGGATTAAATCGTACCCCCGTACTGGGGGTCGTTAAGGTGTCTTAAGTAAAAAACATTCAAAACATGTATTTAAAAAAAAAACCTTGTGAAAAAGTTGGAACAGAAAAAATTATCGCAATGACGGGGAGAACAAGTACCTTTCGGCTTCGTTAAGAGTCTTTTTACACCCTTTATGTATGGTTAGATAGATATTAGAAATCCCCCTGCCATTATCAATCCAATCATCGATTTTTTAAAGGTAAGCGGGGTCTGAATGTGCACATTGGAAAAGTACATAAAGTACAAAACGCACCGACTTCAGACCCTGTTATAACACCCTCACCTATAGCACAGGCAATTTCCTCTATTGACCCACTTTGGAAAACCCTTTCAAAATCCAAAAACTCCGTTCCTGTATTAAAGCGAGTTCCCCGAGGCGCTAGACCGCTTGTAGCACAAAACTTAGCAAGTTGCGTGCGCTGTGCCGTCCGGGAGAACTCGCTAAGTGCTTGGGAACAACTGTTCACCTTCCCTTACCGAATTCTTCACGTGCAAAAGAATTTGGCAACCAAAAAATCTTTAACATCACAAATTAAAGAAAATTGTAATATTTCGGCTCAAGTTTTAGACACAAAATTATCGGTACAGAGATATACGCCCTCAAGAGGTATATCCCACCTGGTGGAAACGAAGTTAGGGGAAGGTGACATTAGCGGTGCAGCCAGGATTCTCTTTAGCAGCGATGTGGTGGCACCGTGCTCTCCAGAAACACTCGCGGCTCTGGAGTCCAAACACCCCGCCCCAGCGGATGGCCTTTCCTTTCCCGACCCTCCTGATTCGGACTTGCATTCCCTCACCATTACAGGTCGAGAGTTGGTCATAGCCGTTTGCTCCTTCCGGAGTGGCTCCGCAGGTGGCCTCGACGGCCTAAGTCCTCAGCATCTAAAGGACTTAATATGTTCAGGCGCCGGGGAGGCTGGTGAGTTGCTCTTGAAGGAGCTTACGGCTCTTATTAACCTTATGCTCTCCGGCAAGGTAAACGAGTCCGTCATCGACGTTCTGTACGGGGCCAATCTATGTGCCCTGCGCAAAAAGGATGGCGGAATTCGTCCCATTGCCGTGGGAACTACCTACCGTCGTATGGCAGCCAAGATTTGCTGTAAATTTTATGGTGAGGCTGTTTCGAAAAAATTTCAGCCCCTGCAGCTTGGATACGGCTCTAAAGGGGGCTGCGAGGCTGCCGTACACGCTTTGTCGACCTACCTAAATTCTGGCAAAGGTGAGGTCATCCTGAAGGTTGACATAAAGAACGCCTTCAATTCAGTGAATAGGGACACCTTGTTAACAGAAACTAAAAAAGAATTACCCCAAATTTATAGTTTTCTTTGGCAATGTTACAGATACCCATCTAAATTACTGTATCGGGACAACCTTTTGGAATCTGCTGTTGGCTGTCAACAAGGTGACCCCCTCGGGCCAGTGATTTTTAGTTTAGCTATTCACCCAATTGTTCGACAGCTAAATTCCAAATTTAACGTTTGGTATCTAGATGATGGAATCTTGGGGGGCGATGTAGATTCTGTTTTAAAAGATCTAAATTTCCTAAAAAATGAACTTCATTCCATTGGCCTCGACCTCAACCTTTCAAAATGTGAAATTTATGTAGCGGACAGTACCGACAGACAACAGACTCTATCAAAATTTAACGCCATAGCCCCCGGCATCAAAATTACAGAAAAAAGCTCTCTTCGTCTCCTTGGGTCTCCCATCTTTGAAAATTCTTTTCCCGATTTTATCGAGGAAAAAATTCAAAATTTCAATGATGTTTCGGAAAGATTGCTCGAAATTAACATACATTCGGCCATCACAATAATTCGTTACTGCTGTTTCAGTCCAAAATTGACGTATTTCCTTCGTGCTTCCCCTTTATGGAAGCACACTCCCCTTTTGGACAAAATGGATGAAATTATCAGACATACTCTAACGTCAATTTTAAATGTGGCTTTGGACGACCGAGCTTGGGCACAAGCTACTCTTCCTATTCGCATGGGAGGACTCGGCGTCCGCAAAATTTCCAGTATTAGTTTACCGGCTTTTATATCCTCGGTCCACGGCACTAAGAAATTAATCAGGAATATCCTGTCTTCCACACTGATTGATTTTGATGTGCCGTGCATGCCCGAGGCTATCGATGCTTGGAAACTCGCTTGCCCGAATACTGAAGAACCCGACCATCCATTTTCCCAGAGACGGTGGGACGAGCCGCTCTGCAGAGTAGTTCAGAGCAATCTGCTGAACACATCTGCTACTACTGCTGAGCGTGCGCGCCTGCGGGCTGTGGGTGAGTGGGAGTCGGGTCTTTGGCTTCACGCACTACCGTCGTCGAGCATAGGCACATTGTTCGACGACACAACCTTCCGCCTCGCTGTTTCTTTACGCCTTGGTGCCGCTTGCTGTTCTCCTCATCGCTGTCACTGCGGTGAAGCTGTCAACAACCTCGGTCACCACGGCCTGTCATGCAGCCGAAGTGCGGGCCGTTTTGCACGGCACGCAAATATAAACGACATTATCCGACGAGCTCTTGTCACCGTCGGCGTCCCAGCTGTTTTAGAACCCAATGGCTTGGCACGCGACGATGGCAAGAGACCGGACGGCATGTCTTTGTTTCCTTGGAAGATGGGTAGGCCTTTAGTGTGGGACGCAACATGCGTCGATACTCTTGCGCCATCCCATCTTCCAAGCTCATCGTGCTGTGCTGGTGCTGCCGCTGCGGCTGCAGAGAACCTCAAGCGGCGTAAATATAGAAACCTGTGTGGTAACTATATTTTCGAGCCGTTTGGGGTTGAAACTCTAGGGCCGTGGGGTCCGAGTGCTCATAGCCTATTTAAGGAAATTTCGAAACGCCTAGTTGACGCTTCCCGTGACCCAAGGGCTGGCTTTTACTTTGGCCAGAGGCTAAGTGTTGCCATACAACGTGGCAACGCCGCCAGTCTCTTGGGCACATTACCATCTGACAGCGTTGAGGAGGAGTTTTTCGATGCCCTTTTATAGTTTGTTGTTAGTTTATCTATTTTAGTTTAATAGTTTTTAATTATCAATGTATATAGTTAATACAATGAGATTATTTTGTTACATTTGTTATCATCGAGTAGATGTTGAAAATCACACAGGAACGATCTAAGATTCTGATAGCAAAGTTTTATACGACATCTTAGTGCTAAGCGTGATATTATAGGTCGCTTCTTTGCTAGAACCGCACGATTAAAACGCTACAGCCCACCCATATTAATGAACGCATTATTTCTCGTTAAAATCGGGCGTGGTCATCGGTAAATTTATTGACGGCATTAATTGTTGGTCATTCATAAATGGGCACATTATCAAAAGTGGGTGTGGCCCTATTTAAGGCGCTGGATACGTTCAACACGCTAATAAGTGGCTGATTGTCAGATCATTCACATAGCTAGGGATGTAGTTAGAAAATAATGATGCAATCAATTCATTTTTCTAGAAAAAAAATTGGTTGTCTGTAAAGTTGGTTTACCGACGATAGTTTAACGTGACAACGTCATAAAATCGAGTGGAAGAGAGATAGATGCGGCGCATGCGTGCTATGAGCGTAACGGGACAATGAGAGTAACGGGACACTTTTTCGTGCATGCAACCGGCGTTCATCGATTTATTAGACGTTGTCACGTCAAAAAAAACAGTAATGCTCCAGAAAACTACCTATTTGTTTCGAATGTATGGGGACTAAAATGTAGATAATTATCTAGTTAAAAAGATCTCAAACAATAATTCATAACACATGAATAATAGCGAACACGCCACAAAAAGCTGTCCACACACATACCCACACACAAGCTATTTGCCTAAATGATAAATAAATAAATCACTTTTATAGAGCACGGAGTTACACGCACAAAAATGTGGCTGTCTCATAAACATGATTCATTGCCGAACAAAATTAGCAAGTGGAACGAGGCAATATGGCTGCTTCTTCTTTAAATGAAATTCCATGTCAGGTGTAGAGGTAGTGCCATAATGGGAGCGCATATATCACCTACAACAATATGGGTGTACTAATAAATATGAGTTGTCAGGAGTTCCCAATCCTATTAGAGGGCGCTGCATAGCCACCGCAGCGGTTTTTCAAAAGTTTAGGGGCGCTTGTTCAGGAACGGTTCGTTATCGGGGCGGTGCCGGGTAAACCCTATACTAATTGCATCACTATAGAGGCCTTTCAAACGGATACGACCCGTTTTTTAGAGGAAGATAGAGAGCAATGCAATTTTGTTTTCAAGACCCGTGCGTACGTCCGGCCTAGTGAAAAGGCGCTCAAAGATTGTTATACTAAACCGTGCGCTGGGCCTAGCCTCTACCAAACCGGACACGGCTCGATCCTGAACCGTTACTAGCGTCGGGGCGTCATGAACAGGCCTCCATAGTGTTTCAAATATCAACTGTCAACCAACAACATACTGTCAACCAACCAGGCCAGTCCAAAAAGTCTGACAACCAGTCTTACCAAGGGGTATCGTATTTCCCAGTACTAACTGGGTTGTGGAGGTCAGACAGGCAGTCGGTCCATGTAAAATACTGGTATTCAGTTGCATCCGGTTAGACTGGAAGCCAACCCCAACATAGTTGGGAAAAGGCTAGGCAGATGATAAACCAGCACCGGTTCAGGTAAAAACCGATCGCGAACCAGGGCCCTAAACTGGTGAAATATGGGTGTACTATAAGTTACACCTCTGCCAAACCCCCGGGGTTTACAAGCGTGATGTTATGTAAGTATGTGTAAAACAATTGAGATTGAAAGAGTATGCAGAAAGTCAGAAACCCACAAACACAATTAAGGGGAATTTGAGGGGAAATAAAACATTTGTTTGCATTTATTAGGAATTAACTTTGGCTCGCAGATCCGTGCGGGTAAACTTTGGGATTGGACCGTTTGCTTCCGTAATACCCATGGGTTATTACTATATGGACTGCGGTTATTCAATGAGGGACTACTATTGAAACCTGTGCGATTGAGTAATGTGACGCGTGAACTGTCAATTTAAAACATGATTTTCTGTCTTCATCAGAATTACAGCTCATGTCATGTTCCATTGGTTGATGAAAACATTGATTTATAAGTAGGCTTGCCAAAATTGACTTTTTCAGGCTCGCAAGCACATGTTTTCAGGGCTGAAAATCTTTGTCGATTTTTTAAAACATCGTAAAGGCCCCACTCTAAAGGTACTACACGGTCTTCACTCAAGGGCCATTCCGCTCCAACTTTCATAATAAAATTAAGCACAATTACACTAAATTATTAAGTACATAAAATGCGCGCCTACGGAATAATTATCTAAGTGAATAAATCTGTATTTTTCTCATTTCACATAAAAAAGTAACGACACGAAAATTTTGAAAGAGCTTTCAGGAAATGTATATGAACATTTTAAATGACACCATGTTCCGCATATTGCGAGCGTCATGTTGGGGCCGTATAAAACGGGGAGCACAATTAAACGCTCGATTATTTGGCGTATAGCTTGCGGTCCGCGGTGTGCGTATTCATCAGTCACCGAAACAAATTGATGGGTTATGATAAATAACAGACACCCCGGCGTCGGGCACCCCAGAAAAGAAAGATACAGAAGCTCAGCTCTACTTACTTTCACCTTATGGGATCTGTCCGAAGCCACTGATAATGCTTTTGAGGTGGCAGAGCTCTGGTCGAAGCTCATCTAAAGAAATCGTCGACATGACGAAGAAGAAGGAGCTCCATAGGATGAGCGAAAACGCACGCACACATAGACAGAAGTTTCAAGTACAAAGACTGCCAGCTCTCGAATTTTATATGTTTAAGATCTCGGTTTGGACAATTATACATAGGCCTATTATTGTCTGTTGTATGTAGTCAACCTTCTGTATATTATCTATTCCGTCACGCCGGGCCCCCCGACAGACGCGTCAGATTTGCCGCCATATCATACGTCACGGATGACAACTTGCGAATGTTCGAGGGGAAAAGCATGCACAATCAGGATTTTTCTATCTGCTAATGTTTATCGACCCATTGTACACGTACAAATAGCTGGTTTTTAATGCGTTAATAAAGTAGCAATGGTTGCTGGAACGAAATTGATTTTCGTATGCTTGGGAATTCTAGACGTGGCAGCTGAGCTTGCGAAAATTAATGAATTATTATCAGGACGAAACGAATTCATTCTTCATGGCCATTTTTTTGTTCAATGTACGGGCTACAACGATTACAGCTGTAATTAATCATAACTGGGTTGTCGGCTATACAAACTTGTAACTAAGACCTCTTTTCATGCCCGATAAATATAGTTACTTTGTTTCTTAGCAAATACTTACTATTATTCCTTTTATTACCATTTTAACAAACACTCCATGACCTGTTCGAATCACAAAAAAAACGAACATCGCAGTCTCCATTAATAAATAGCCCTCGTTCATTCAAAATTACTTTATTAACAAAGAAACATGTAAAAAACAGAACAGACGAAAGAATATTCGACGCGGAATTAAATCAATTAACCACCGCCCCTCGAAAAGCAAACACTCCCCCACCAAAGTACTTTGTAGTATTTGGCATAAAACGACTGGCAGATGGCAACACAGCCTTATATTTGTTCAAGAGATTAATGTCTACCACTGTCTCCGTGTAATAGCAGCATCTCGGGGAGGTGACAGAATCACTGGGCGTATAAAAGCCGACTCACATCAGCCCGGGCAAGGTCGCAAGCGATCAATTTCCTAAGCATATTTGTTTACCGGGATACCTGATACTGTAAATTAATTTCGACTCTTGACCTTGTTGAAACTGTTGGTAGTTTGTTTGTGTAATCGTTTATCAATACACCCTTCGTTACACGTTTGCCTTCGGTTTACGTAAGACGTTTATTGGTTTTCATAACCTACCTAGTGCTTATTGAATTTAATCAGTAGCTAAGGTACAAACGCCAGCAAGTCAAGCTACTCGAACCCAATCAACCTTGAACCTAATTCTTTTAGCGATAAAGTTGTAAATCATTTAAATTTTTAACATTGAAGTAGTTTGATATGCTGACGTTTGTGCCTAAGTTTGAAATTTCGTACGCCCAAAATAATGTTGTCATCAACATTTGTCGCATAGACCTTTTAGAATAGCACGGTTTATACAAAGTAAGTATACCGTTTCGTTTCAAACTCGGCATATATAATATCCCCGGTAGCCTCCGGTAATGTGTAAACCGACTCTAACTGAGCCTCGAGTTGAACGAATTTGGATTTGTTAGTTGTTTTCGTGTTCTATAAAAGCTTGAAATGTAATTATTTTTGTGTGGGTAGACAGATTCTACTGTTTTAGGCATGTACGAATAGATTGAAGTGGAAATGGTGAATTTTTTTACTTATTAAAGTTGTAATATTTTTTTTTTGAAGTCAGATTTATGTTTAATGGGTTTTTATTAATTTATGAGTAGCTACGTGAATGTCTCGAATTAAAGTAAGCTGAATATACAACCTAAAGTTTAATAAGGCTGTAATAATAAGTAATAATTACCCGTGGATTTTTTTTTCAAATTAAAGCAATATTTAATTACAAGAAACACGCAAAGGTTTAGAAGATTCGTTTACATCGTTATTGCTAAACATTCTATTATTGTGCAAATTATTTGATACACGTATAATTATAATAATTAACACGAAAATATTTCACGTTCGTTACAATTACGATGGATAAAACATAATTATGTAAACGAATATTATAATAACAGACAAGAAATATTCAAATTCAAATCGTGTTGTTACAGAAAATTATAAAATTGCTCCGTTAATTATGTAAACTGAAACCGTCGGAAGTTATTCTCTTTAGGAGTACAAAGAATTGCTATGTTTTTTTCGCAAAGGGAAGAAAAACGTCTAAAGCAAGGCAAGCCCAAAGAGCTGGGGCGGAAAAACCGCCCAGAGCGAAAGGTCGTCTTTGCGTAATCCCTGGTCTTGGAGCTGCCTATATTACAGAGAAAAAAAAAGCAATTTAGGTCTCTGTAATACACAGAGACTGAACTTCGTATAATATTGTAACAATTACGAAGATAAATCTATTTTAATAACTGTTTATATTGTCGGGCGTGTCAAAGTTGCTAGGGCCACATACTTATGAAATGTTTTTTTTGGGACGTTTACTTGGCCACTTCTTTACAGAGGAGCTCAAACTTTTTCCAATATCTATCTAAGGAGCCTTGACAGTTTATTCGTAAAATATTATGTTGTCGATAAATCTGGTTAGTGCCTGACCTGGTGTCAGAGTTTCTTGCCGCCTGTGGGACTTGGCTTTATATGCCGTCAGGAAATTTTGCTCACACATGCTGGTTTCCTCACGATGCGATGAATCCAAAAAATCAGACGTGCATTATGCAAAAGCAGTTATAGACTGGTGGTTCGACCGCCGGGACTGCCAGTCATAGATCTCGAGGTCGATAAATGTAAACGGGACTAACTCATTGATACCTAAGTTTAATAACTATCTACAAAAAATGGAAATAATTTTTACCGAAGGTATATTCTTTCGTGGAAATAAGATCAATTTTTCTCTTTGCTCCTTTTTCTTCCATCCAGTGTAATATACCTGTTAGTTGAATCGTACCGTCACGTAACGATGTGTCAGTTTTCTTACACTGTCGAGTAGTCCACAGCGACTCCACCAAATTGGACTTTTTATTGAAAACGAGGAAGAACTTCAAAGGGCTGTATAATGTTTTATTTTGGGCCTTTTCCATATAAATCATGAGTTATGTAATGTATCTTTTAAATGTTTCATTTTACACAATTTCTTTGTCTGGTTACAAAAAAATAATAATAAAGACATTCTCAGAGCTTTACAATCATAGGTTATTTCATTTTAACAAACGTTCGAATAAAGAATGAAAAGCTTTTAAATTTTTATTTAAAAAAAATGTGACGTTATTTCTGTTGTATGCTCTAATAAAAAACTCTATCAAAAGCAGACATTAAAAGGTTAGAAATTCAAACACAAATCCGAGCAAAATAACGTAACAAGTATATTCAGAAAAATAACTGGAAAATGAAAGGCATATTGCCTTAGTAAATAGAAAACTGTGACCTTACAAAGTCGGGTATTGTTAAAATGTGACGCCGGGGGTTAATACAATGAAACTTTTTTCATTTCGTACGAAAAAATTGAACTCATAGAAACGAAAATAAGGGGATGCAATTAAAACCTGTTATTCTTTTAAATTTGTTGCTTCGTCTTGTTCCGTGGCACTCTGAAGTTCGTGCGTCTGTATATTGGCTTGCTTTTCCGTGTAATCTATATATATAAACATTAATTGCTGTTCGTTAGTCTCGCTAAAACTCGAGAATAGCTGGACCGATTTGAATAACTTTATTTTTATTTTTTTTCTTCCGAATACAGGGAAGGTCTAAAAACAAAAAAAAATAGGTAGGTAGGTAGGGCAGTGTAGTGTAGGGTATGAAGGGTATGTAGGGTAGGGTAGGTAGGGTAGGCAGGGTAAGGTAGGGTAGGTAGGTAGGGTAGCCAGTTGACGGGAGCAAAGCCGCGGGGGACAACTAGTGATTTATATTTATGTCAAAAGTTGTATTTTGTAGTCATTCTTTGATATCGATTAGTAGGGTTTACGTAGGAAAGTGGTCTGAGTAATTTTTGGCTAAATAATAACAGTCGCTCAGATCAATCTTTAAGTTAAGCCGTCCTTGCCTAGATTGGTCCGCGGATGGGTGACCACCAATTACAAATTGAATTTCTTCCGTGCCTCGGAAAGCATGTTAGGCTTGCTGGTCCCGGTTGTCATTTGTAGATCTTTGACAGTCTTTACAGGTAGTCAGTGGGCCGAAAGTCTGACAACCAGTCTTACCAAGGGGTATCATATTACCCAGTACTAACTGGGTTGTGGAGGTCAGATAGGCAGACGCTGAGTAAAATACAGGTATTCAGCTGCATCCGGTTAGACTGGAAGCCGACCCCAACATAGTTGAAAAAGGCTAGGCAGATGATGATCCCGTAGGAAAGAGAGCTACACACAGTCGCGGCCTTTTCCACCTGATCAGTTAAATTCTTTTTCGCTTGAATCATGCGGAGGCGCCCCGCCCGTTTAGAGAGCGCGTCATGTTGTGAGTGCAAGCAAAAATGAGCTTAGTGGTGATCAGGCAGGATTGTCCGCCATTGTATAAACGCCAGCAAGTCAAGTCACCCGAAACTGTCAAATTTTCCCAATCAACCTTGAACCTAATAGTCTAGTGATAAAATTGAAAATCTATTAAAGAAATTGTACAGATAGTAGAAGCTTTATGAGCTGGCGTCTGTACCTACGTCATATTTTATAGCCCCTCCGCGATTGGTAACTTGAGATCTAGCTCAAATAATCGTAATACTTTATTAAATACTTATTCCGATGGAATTTGAACGGTAAAGACCTGAATAGTAAAAACGTGTTCAAATCAAGCATACTTCAACATATATATGCTAAAGCTAAAAAAAAGCTAAAAGCTAAAAGCTTGTACTAATCTTGAACATCTTTACCTTATTTTTTAGTTGTCCCAAGTGAAAGCCTTTGTTTGGTAAAAAACCGGCCAAGTGCGAGTTGGACTCGCGCACCGAGGGTACCGTACTTATAAACTTTTAGGTGTTTGGTTATTAAACTACATATTTACGGTTTTCAGATTTTTTCCTTTACATGTGCTGTAAGATATTGCTTCTTGTAAAATTTCATGATTCTAGGTCAACAGGAAGTAGCCGTATTAGGTTTTGATTCCCTTGTGAAAATATGCCACATAAACGATCATGTCTTTTGATTGCGTTGACTTACAAGTTTGATTTGCAAATAAAGATATGAATATGAATATGATTTTTTTCACTGCCGACCTGAGTATTTGATATCAATTTCAGCTTAATATCTCCACGCGCTGCTGAGAAACAGGGTCTTGACTGACGGACAGCAAAGTGATCCTATAAGGGTTCCGTTTTTGCCGATTAAGGTACGGAACCCTAAAAAGGTAATATTTTCTCGTCTTATCATTACGCAGCATAATGTTTTGAAAAATACCTAATCTTACTACACGCAACAAAGATAAACAAAAATGTTGTTTGATACATTTTTAAACAGCAATTTGTCATTGTCTTCGACGAAAAAAATTAAGAAAGACATTAAAAATATTTCTCAAAGCTTGTTGAGAGGTTTTTCTCAGACAAGAATAAGTAATAATTTATATTATCCAAGATACTTTGATGGATGATCACAATTAATTCAATTTATGTTTACTCGACGCATATTTACATAATTCTCGTGTAGGCCTTTTTAGTGATTACGACATTATGTCGGACAGGTATCTGTAAACGTTTTTCTTTTGGAATATTTTATGCTACGCAGCATTTTGAGGTAGACGTTATCATAACAAGCCTTAGGATTCCTATACCTCTCGTCTGGTTATTGGTTAACTATTAGCTGACCATCGCAACGTCGACTGCGTATGGAATTTTCCCCGATTTTGGAACATTTTTCATTGGTACTTTGCTCCTATTAGTCGTAGCGTGATGTTATACAGCTTATAGCGACCCGCCCCGGCTTCGCACGCTATGTGACTTCGTCGATGTGTTCTGATTATCTAATGTATTTAGTTGGAACCGATACAAAGTTACTAGTGAGATTTAGTTTACCATGCCTTGCTTAAGCTCCCCTTTTCTTTTGTTTAGCAAATATTGTCTGCTGCTGCAGCTCTCAAAAAGAATAAATTTTCCTCGTTTTTGCAACATTTTTCATTGATGCTCCGCTCCTATTGGTTGTGGCGTAATGAATTGATGATATTATCATCAATTCATCTATATAACCTACAGCAGTCCTCGATAATTGGGCTATCCAACAATAAACGATTTTTTCAATTCGAACCGGGAGTTCCTGAGATTAGCGCGTTCAACCAAACAAACAAACTCTTCAGCTTTATAATATTATTATATAATATATTATAATAATATATAAGTAGCCTATGGATGTCACTACCTACTCGCTTCTTAGTAAACATTTTACATAACCATTACGCATGTAAACCCCGAAGGGTAAGGCAGAGGTGTAGGCACCTAATTAATCTAGGTCTTCAAGTTATTTCTCAGTATTGAAGTCAATTAAGTCATTGTCATTGGTTTCAGAGTCACAATTTCTTGGATAACAGTAAGTATTGTTTACTCGCTTTGAGTCATTACAGAAATGGCGTATAGCTGACAACTCAATTGGTTCTGTGGTGTACGTTCCGCATTCCGATTGGGTGATGCGGTTTGATTCCCGTTTCTGAATTAACAGTAGTTTGTTACCTCTCTAATGGTGCGCGTTGTGGCTTTCACGTTGAGGAGGAACAGATCTACTAAGCTTCATGTTTTTGTTAAAAAAATCAGGGATATTACTTAATTATTGTGCAAATTAACTACTTTAAATTCTCCACATTTTCAAATCATTATAATTTTATGTAATGTGCAAATTGATTTTAATTTAATTTTTATGTTTTGCATTGATTTTTATATAATTATCTGAAATAAATGAACAAATAATAATTACTATTTAATCAATTTTAATGTTTCGATACAATGAAAAAAAAATACAAAATTTATATTGAGTCAAAAATATAGTTAAATGCGTGTTGAAAGAAAATGCTAGTGGTTTAGAATTTGATCGTTATTTCTACTTCTCACGTTCACTTAAGAATACCCAATGGCCCAGTGACCAATTCGATTCTCTGTTTTACAGCCTAAAACCAATCAGTGTCAAACCAAATCGGCTTACGCAACTGTTCTATCAAATACCTAGGACCCATTAACCAGAATTATAGTCTGAGAACCTAAAAATAATTCCAATTTCTAGAAATTCTCGATAAAATATAAATGATAGCGCCTTTGATTTGACGACGACCTCGAATATGGGAAACATCTTATTGAATTAATTAACGTGAAAGTTCAGTTTGTAAATATTATATTCTGGGTTTCATTATATTTAGTACCAAAGGTAAATAAGTAACTATGTAAAAATATACCTATCTCATTAAGATTTATGTAGATACGAAATAAACACATGGAAGGCTGTTAATACCCGAAAATGTAGAGTTCCCGGAACAAATATTTTCGAATATTCGAGAATTACGAGAAAAATCGGAAGCTTAATTAGTATTAATTAAGGTAGAAGCAACTTAATTTCCCCGAAGTTGCTTATATGTGTAATTTACTAGTTTTGTGTAGTTTTTCTTCTTACTCTTTAAAACATAACGCCTGTATTTTCGGTAGGGTTAGGCAGATGTGTATACAGGGTGTAAACGGACTCTTCACGAAGCTCTCAACCAAGCAATATGTACATCAAACTAAGTAACTTTACGCAAAAAATATTGCTGGTAAACGACTTTTCTACCATTTTTATCAATTAGCCATTTAATAAATTAACTACCGTCATTATTTTCCCAAAAGCCAAATAATCGCAGCAAAACGTCCAAAATGAACAGAGAACAACACAGATTGAACGCAGTCAACAATTTGGAACGCGTGACAATTTTGATGGATCGCTGTGACGTATTTAATATTAACTATTGATAACTCAGATGCACGCCCGCCCGTTTAAAACACGATCAATCATTTGAAATGTTTGGAATACGGACACATGGGTACATCGCGTACCTACATATTTCAAACATAACTGTTTGTGAACCCTGAAAGGTTAGAGGTGTGAGTTTGCAGCTGTTAGTACACACTGGTGGTTAATTTCCTACGTGGGAGGTGTTTGTAACATGGGTCGCACTATTATACTATTGGCAACTTGGATAGAAAAATCGCTATTTAAATTTAGCGGCTTCATGTTGCGGTGGGTGTTGTCACTCTTCTAAAAAATGTTTACGAGTTGAATGTATTTCTTTTTTTATTGGACGCATTAACATTTTATTGAGAATATCAGCTTCAGTCTATGGTTCTATTTCGTCTATGTGTCTGCCCTTGTCTATTGTGTGTGCGGTTCAGTACGTAGTAATCTTGTAATATGACAGTTATTATATAAAATTAACTTTTAGATAATGGCTGGTTATTTCATCATTATGTATGACCAGAGTTCTCATCATAAGGTTAAATGTTGCTTTTTCATTGATCAAAAGACAATTTCCAAACTAGTAAGAGCAGGTAAGAGCGTCAATGGAGTAATTTCGTTTTTTTATTCAATCAATCGTCCCTATGAAGATGAATAGGTCAGGCCTTGACAAGTGGTAATCACTTTCAAAGTGTTTCATATTGGTGTATGCCACCGGATTAACGAATAAGGTTTTCGGTAGCCTATTTAAACTTCAAAGAACTTATCGGTCCAGGCGGTAAAACACAGAACTAAAATAATTGTATCAAGTTTGACACATCAATGCAAATTCTCTTGACAAGCAGGGTCACCTTGAACTGAAAACTTAAACTGGCCATACTATAATGACATTTTAAATTCTTCCGTAACACCACGCTGCGTTCCAAAACGGGCATAGTGGACGTTGGCAAGAAGGCTACTAGGCTAAAATGGGATCGGGCGGGTCATGTCAGCCGCATGCACCACGACCGCTGGGCAAAAGTCTCCAAACGATGGTTGCCGGAAGACGGACGGTGCCGCCGAGGCCGAACCAGAAAAAGGCGGCGATACAGACAGACGATCAGGACGTGTACCGCGAGGGCTGGTTTGAGGAGGCACGTGAAAAGAGCACGTGGAAAGAATTGGGGGAGGCCTTTGCCCAACAGTGGGACAGTACAGGCTATAAAAAAAAACCATTTGTGCAATTCACACGTGGTAGAAGTGATACCTTTAAAAATTTTGGCTACACGACAAACACTGTATAATGCTTCACAACTTATTTTCTCCCACGTTAAATCTTATGAATTTATGTGTCTGTCTCTTTTTACTGTCGCTTTTTCGTTTCATTGACTTTCAAATCACAACGATGCTAAAGAAGTTTTCACTTCATAAAATCTTCCATCGGCGTTATCACTGATAGAACACCGTTTTATCTAGTCTCAGTTCAGTGATAATGAAAATGTTACCCAATTCTTACTGTACAATAATTGTTCCATAAACTGCAAAACTAAAACATTACGTGCAAGTTGTTTCGTATCGCCTCAGAGCTTTACTGTGATTTATTTGTAGTCGGTTCTGCGAGTAGCGTGGGAAACAGGCATCAATTTATTTATTGCTGCTTTTATTTATTTGTAACATTGCGGAAATGTACTAAAAATATTTCAGTTTAGACGTTATTTCATAAATTCACACCCACTTGTTATCTCCAAAGGGTTGGGCAGGGGTACCAATTGCTCAACTATTATACTACACTCGCATTTCGCCAGTCATTTTTTAAGGCTCATGTTGTAGAAAGCGAGCCTATTAACATCAACCGGAACAAATCTTGACTCCGGACTGCGACACAGGAATTCCAAATGGAAAACCCAATACCACTGGGCCCGTCCTGGGAATCAAACCCAGGGTCTTATACTCGGGCTGCGGGACTGTTCGAAAGAGATACCGCGGCCCTTGAACACAAAGGGCAAGGAAGGAACATGGATGGGTTTTAGTCAGTACAAGTCTGACACTCCCTTCCGCTCTGCCCGGAGCGGGAGAAGTGATTTGATGATTTCCAATCCGAAAAAAAAAGGGTCTTATGCTCAGCAAAGCTCTTGCAATCACAACCCCAACGCGGTTGTTAAAATTTGTAAGACAGCTGAAAATGTATTAATAATGTTTAGACGAGACATTATTACAGTAGGAAGCAAAACGAACGAGATAAACTCGTGTTCATTCATCTTCTAATCTTTCGACAGATATGACAGATTACGGATGGCAAAAAAGTCAGATAATCGTTAATTATAATAACGTGGAGTTGAATAATCTGAAATATGTTCTTATATAAATAATTTCGGAACGGAAAGACAAATAAATATTCAATCTGCTCTTGCCACCGCCGGTGTGCCAGCTGTCTTAGAACCCACTGGCTTGGCATGCGTCGATGGGAAGAGACCAGATGGTATGACCATAAAGCCATGGAAGTTGGGTAGGCCTTTGGTGTGGGACGCAACTTGCGTCGACACCCTTGCGCCATCGCATCTTCCTAGACAGCGGGCTGCGCTGGGGCGGCTGCTGCAGGTGCTGAAAACCTCAAACGGCGCAAATACAATAATTTAATTGGTAGTTATGTGTTTGGGGTTGAAACACTAGGGCCATGGGGTCCGAGTGACCACTTAGTATTTCGGGAAATCTCAAAGCGGTTGGTCGACTCTACAAGTGACCAGAGGGCGGGCCTATTTTTTGGCCAAAGAATCAGCATTGCCATCCAACGTGGCAATGCTGCCAGCCTTCTGGGCACTTTTCTTGTTGACAGTGATATGGACGAATTTTTTGACGCCCTGTAACCCTTTTGATACTTGTACATATTTTTATTACTAATATAGATTTGTAGCTTGTAAATAATGTAAATATTTTTTCAAATTAAAATTCTTATCTGTACTTCTATTATAAAGAGGTAACGTTTGTAAGTCCGGATGACGGGGTAATCTTCAAAACTGCTGGTCCGATTACCTATATTTGAAACCTTCCCGTGGGGTAATTTTCGACCAAAACGCAAGCGAAGCCGCGGCCATGTGCTAGTATGCCTGTAATTTTGTTCAGGTATTTGAAAATGACTTTACTTTTATTGAAAACCCTACATGTAGTAGAAATTCCAAACAGAGATTTTTCTTATACCATGGTCGCGTTTGCATAAGCCAAGAGTGCCACTCATTGCCAAGAGTGTTGGCTATGCTTTTCACTTTTTGTCTGGGTCATGCTTATATTCCGAGTGACATGATCAAAACAACAGTGGTACCCATCGTCAAAAATAAGACTGGTGACATGGGTGATAAGAAGAATTACAGGCCAATATCTCTTGCCACAATCATGTCGAAAGTGTTTGTCGGTGTGCTTAGCGCTCAACTTAGCAGTCATATACGTGTACACGATAACCAATTTGGTTTCAGTTCTGGATTATCTACTGACAGCGCTATATTGAGTGTGAAGCACACTGTGAAGGATCGCACGGATCGCTGCACTCCAGTTTACGCCTGTTTCCTCGATTTGAGCAAGGCTTTTGACTTGGTTTCCTACGACATTTATGGAGGAAGATGGAAGAGGTAAATTTGCCACCAGAAGTGACAAATACTCTAAAGTACTGGTATGGAAACCAAGTCAATAGTGTGAGGTGGGCAGGTGCCTTATCTAGATCGTATGGGTTGGAGTGCGGGGTGAGGCAGGGGGGGTTTTGCTCCCCTACGCTTTTCAACCTATACGTGAATGATCTGATTGGCGCGCTTAGCAGCATGCGTGTCGGGTGTCATGTTGATGGCGTGTGTTGTAATAAGATTAGTTACGCCGACGACATGGTGCTGCTGAGCGCGTCAATCTGTGGGCTAAGGACACTCGTAGCCACTTGCGAGCAATATGCAAGACTTCATGGTCTGGCATATAATGGTAAGAAGAGTGTAGTCATGGTCTTTGGGGCCAGGGGTAAATACCCAGAAGCAGTACCCTCAGTCAAAATAGATGGTAAACCCCTTGTGAGGGTACAGCAATTTAAGTATTTGGGTCACTTATTGACCACTGCCCTCAAAGATGATGAGGATATTGATAGGGAGTGGAGGGCGCTGTGTGTGAGAGCTAACATGATTGCCTGCAGATTCAGGCGTGCCTCTAAGGAAGTGAAGCGCACTATATTTAGTGCGTATTGCACGGCTTTCTACACTTGGAGTCTGTGGGTTCATTTTACTCAAAAATCATACAGCGCCCTTCGCGTCCAATACAATAACGCATTCAGGGTGCTGATGGGGTTGCCCCGATACTGCAGCGCATCAGGTATGTTTGCTGAAGCTCACTTGGACTGCTTTTACGCGGTGATGCGGAAGCGGTGTGCATCCTTGGTCCGTAGAGTACGGGGCAGCGCCAACAGCATCCTGTCTATGATAGCGAGCAGGCTTGATTGTAAGTTTGTGAATCATTGCTGCAAGGTCTCGGCTGGGCCTGTTACCTTGCAGCAGTGATCTGTTACCTTGCAGCAGCAACCACAATCTGGTTCTGTTTTTTTTGTTTTGTTTTTGTCTTTGTCAGTGTATTACTAACATAGTTTGTAAGTATATTGTTACTAACACGTGAATTAATTAAGATTATGGATTGAAATTATCTGAAATAAATGAATTATTATCTTTTTATTATTATTATAAACAAGGTCGTATTAATATTTGTTGTTATGAAAAACTGTTTTCCAATAAATTTATATTCCAAAATAGAAAATCTGACCACTAAATCCGTGGTGAAAAAGGCCACCCTACCTTTTTTATTAATTTGTTCGGCCTTCGATGTCAGGCCGCATCTTTAACAAAGCGATCGTCATTGTCACACGAACATCGCGTTGATTTTGTTCGGCAAACCCGAACGCGTCGTTGCGTCTTCCAGTTTTAAAAATACAGGACTGACGAGAAGCTCATGGCTAAATAACAGCCGCTCAGGTCGATCTTTAGGTTAAGCCCTGCTTACCTCAGTTGGTCCGTGGATGGGTGACCACCCATTACATACCGAGTTTCCTCCGTGCCTCGTAAAGCACGTTAAGCCGTTGTTTCCGGCTGTCATTTGTAGATCTTTGACAGTCGTTACAGGTAGTCAGTGGCACAAAATTCTGACAACCACTCTTACCAAGGGGTATCGTATTACCCAGTACTAACTGGGTTGTGGAAGTCAGATAGGCAGTACTGGCACTCAGCTGCATCCGGTTAGACCGGAAACCGAGCCCAACCTAGTTCGAAAAAGGCTAAGCAGATGATGATTATGAACGCGACGATCATGTCCTCACGCAACCGATCGTTTCGATTAGGCGAGGAGTCAGTCTTATTGAAACGACCTCTGTTTAAATCATCTACAAATCTATATTGCCCAGTAAAGCTTAATCTTATTCAAGTATATTTGGTTAGTTTCACTTAGCAGCTTAAGACTATCGGTCGTAGAACCGATGTAGCCTAGTGTCCTAGTTTAAGCGAAGCTTATAATACGGTGCCAAAGCGATTAGTCAGGGAGCTATAACGCGGTCTAGTACCTGATATTGGCGTTCGCCCGTAATTGTTATGGCATTCAGCATATCTCTGGTTGATATACCTAGTCATAGTTTGTGTAGTATGTAGGTTAGGAAATGGATTACGTAGATAGTTCAAGGGTTATAGTTTTGTAATAAATACATCGTGTTTATTTTAATAGACATGTAGGCAGGTTTATTAATGTAAATTAGCACAGCAACATGATTTCCGAAAACTACGCTTCGGAAATTTCGTGTGATTAGCAAAGTAAATTAAGTGACGTATTTTCGGCTTGGTGTGTTGTGAGTTGTTTGAAAAGTATTCTAGTCGTAGGCACGCCGAAATTGTGCCGCGTATTTTTTGGCAGATGAACTATGAGATCCATAGATTTTTAGTAACAGGTTAGTACTTAAACACTATTGTTAGTAACTTAATTAAAGACGAATTAATGAGAGGACCACCCATAATAAAGAGCCATAATAACTAGGGTAACTAAATTATAATATGCCAGCCTTGACTAGTAGTTGTCCAGTTTCTGATATCTAATGATAATTTGCTACCCTTTAGAAACTACGGCTGGTAGAATAGTCCACATCGGATTAACAAAGGTGGTTTCCATTAAAATTATAATATGACCTTTGCTAGCCGAAAATATTATAACATGAAGAGTAATTGTAATCCCACTTCTAATATCTAATGATTATTTTCTACCCTTTAGAAATTATGCTGGTAGCATGGTCATCGGATTGCCAAAAAGACCCTTTTTGCCTGGCATTGTAAGTAAACCAAAGCGAAGAGACTTTCAATCGCAATCCAAAAGATTGGGACGAGTGATCGAAAAATTAATTCACCCTTCAACGTAAATAATGCAATGAATGTACTTGCGTCCAATTGTTTAAAACGAATTGCCATCGTAAGTGTTACACAATTGCCGCGTAGGAAGCCATTTAATGAGACTGCTACGACGAAAATATACAGGGTGGAAAGGAAACCGATGTTAAAAGGTTACCACGCATACACCGTGTTCTGGACGATATACATCAACTTCGACCAGATGTTCAGACCATGGAAATGAGCATTTTTCATTAAGGATACATTCATGAATTATTATTTTTTGTTAATTTTCATACAAACTAAATACCTTGACGTTAATCACCCAATATGTATGCCTCTTTATATAAATTTATCATTTTAATTGCACTAAGCGGCAACATTGGCCAAATTAAGACCCTTTCATACTGCATAGCTCAATTCAATTTAATTAAATGAAAGAAAATTAAAATAACTTTGTAACGAAGTATTTTTGAGTTAGACTTCTTCTGTTAGATTTAATTTGTTAAAGCTATAGAAGCGTTTGTTAAAGTTTATGGATAATGTGAGGAACACGGTGCATACATGTCATTATTCTTAACAACCTACAGATTTTTTTTTCTGGTTATTAAATAAAAAAACGCGTCCCTTCTACCATAATACATAATTATTTACTTATTCAATAAACCATTTACAGGGAATTATGAATTCATAAAAGCTTTGGCTTTTGCCGCCCCACCGCAGATTCCGCATCGCCACTACAAAATATTTCAAGCTTTTATGAAGTTAGTGTGCAACATTCCTCTTAAATCATTAAAATTATATTAAAATGGTATATTTTTATATTAAATTTCTCATTTTAAATGTAAAAAATGACATAAACGACCGAAAAGATTATGTCAATCCCGTCGTGCTGTAGAAATACGGAACGGAAAATAAAAAAAAAGCATGCAATCGCATAATGGCGACGAAGCCTAATCGATTTAGGCATAATAAATGAAACTAAACTGTTTCAAAGGCTATTAACGAGCGAACTAACCCATTTTCGTTCTACATATCTTGTTTGGTTATTAGGAGTGGGGCTCCATATATTTCCTTTGTACTGCTTTCATGTGTTCGATATGATTGGCAGTCAGGTACGCTGTTTCCCTGACGTTTTTTATACGGTGGGGCTACAGGCTGTTACATACTATTTTCGTGATCGACAGCCCTTTATGGAACCCTGGTTTGGTTCTGACAGTTTTCGCGGAAAATAGAACTGGGAAATGGAGGATATCGAGATAGCCTAAAAAATTATTTACCCATAAAAGAAATTATCTTGTAGTATAAATGTGAATGTTTGTGATGATGGATTTTTGTTTCTCTTTCACGCAAAAATACTGAATAATAGATTTGGATGGAATAGGGATGGTTCCTGAGTAAAAAAATATAATTCTATTTAATCTGTCAGTTAGATTAACGAAAAATATTGGATACGTATTTTTTGTATTTTCAAATCAATAAAAAAAAAGTGTGTTTGTACTTAGTACGCACGTAAGGAGTTATACTTCTTTGACGTATAAAACTAAAATGTTGACTAGCTAACTTCAGGGTGTCGGTTTTTCGTGACGGTGTGCGCGCGCATCGTAAAAATGTACTCTTATCATTTTTCCCTAACGCGCCAAAAGAAGTATAACTTCAATAACGAATATGAAACGCATTAAAGTTCATGAGTGGGGGTTTGTGACGTCACTTTCCGCTAAAAAGTTTACCGAAATGTCACACGAGTTTTTGACGCACTGCATCGTCCTCATTTTTAGTTGACTAATTAGATTTTTTTGGTCAACTAACCTATTACAACCCATAGGGCACTTTTTGTGCCGGTGGTGTCTAATTATACATATTTACTTAAGGTTAGTTTTAGTGTGTTTTGTACTAATTCGATTATTTAATTTTACTGTCCTAATTAAATCGTACTACACACATCAAAAGTGTCTAGGGGTCATTTTGTTATTCACGTATTTAAACAAAACTATAAAGAATTTCTTAAAGCATCCTTACATCAACAAGTGTGCAGAATTTTACTAGATAAAAATGAAAAAGTTAAAATTTTGCTGAAATTAGACTTACTGTTTTTGGTGGTACTGTTGTTGGTATTTAATTTTGTATAAAAATAAAATTAATAAACTGTATGGGCACCTCAACCGTTTATAACACGTCTGCAAAGGTTTTTCAAGCTCAAAACATGGTCCGACAAAAATGCACGAAAAGTGGACTGCTCAGCAGCAGATTCTCGGGAAAATTCGTAGAGACCATCGTTGCAGCATATTCCAGGCGTGCTTAACAGGATTTAAATCTGGGGATTGCGTGAGCCAGTCGAGAGCCTCTTCATTATGTTGCTGTAGCCGCTGAGTTACCGCTGGAGTCGCAGTTGGGCGGGCCTCATCATGCATACGCATAAAATCTAGTCCCATTTCTTTCCGGTGTGGTTGGAATATAAGTACCAGCACCTTGTCACGGTATTTGCAGCCGTTAAATTGCATTTTATCTAAACATGGTCAGTTCTCCCGCCTAGACGTAGTCTCGCCCATACCATGATTGTTTCACTTTAAAATGGATAGACTTTCTGAGGATTTTGCAAGCTGGTCTCACGTCCAGATGTTCGCCGAACACTTCGTGTATCTGGAAGGATGCCGAACCAGGATCCATTTGAGAGTAACACCTAGACCATTGGCGACCATACCAAACCAAATGTTCGTTTGCCTATTCTAAACTTTGCCCGCGAGGGCTTCGTCGTAGCGCTGGAAGCGAAAATGGTGTAATAACAAGAAGGTTGACTGCTTGTGGTCTCTTCCTGCCAGTTTGGTAACTAACGAAGATCAGGTGTTCTGACTGTACCTTTAAAACCAATTGGCAAATCGTAGCGTACGGTTGTCTTCTCACCGTAATTTGTAAAAATCGGAGTTGTCTGGTGGTGGCTTACCGAATATTCCCAGTGTGCCGCTCAGCCGACTCACCAGTATCCCGATAGCAAGAACACAAACTGGATATGAAACTAACTGTTGCCAATGATATCAGCAATATCGCACTGGCGCGTGCGTGGTTCCAGCAAGCCTTTTGATCTCAACATCACTTACCTAGTTCAATTTCGATGTTCCATGGTTTAGATAAAATCAGCAGTATTGATTCAATTCAGAATTGTAAGAAAACTATGTTTTAAAAAAAAAATAGAAAAATCTTTAACACACGTAGGTAAGAAAATTACGATTGTTATGAAGTATACTGAATTTTGCCCCATCAGAATTTTTTTTTAATTTTTTTTTTAGTATGAAAGATACCACCAGAACAAATTCGCGTTTAAATCTTTTTGAAAAGTCCAATACTTTTAAAGTTATACTAATAAATGTGCATGACCCCTAGACACTTGATGTGTGTATGTAGTGTTTTTTTTAATAAACCTAGATCGAGCATGTCGCTCCCATATGAATTCAACATTCTCATTACTTGCAACTGTTAAATGGAGGCGTTTTAGTTATAGTGTAATTATAAGCACTGACTAATTAATCCATTATAATGAGAATTTTTCCAATAAATTATTTTTGTTAGTGTGGACAATCATCGAACTTCACGCAAGCGAAACCGCGGGCATAAGCTAGTGACCGAATAATTGCGTAGACTATGAAATTGTAATTTAAAACGATTTGCTAAGTTTAAATTGTTATGCAAATTTAATAGAATTTAAATTTCAATCTCAGAAGCAATTACGATGAAATTCGTGTACCTATTCGAAAATGATACACCGTTTCGTCGAAGTAAGTAAGTAGATTTCCAGCGAAAAAATATAAATTAAATATTGATTTTCACATTTCCCACGAATGCAAAATTAAAATGTCTTTATTCGACAAAAAAAACATAAGAATTTGCATTTCCGCCATGATTCTCATAATTGTCGACGAAACAATTACTTTGGAGTGCTTCTAAAGTCGATTGCTCACAACTGCGTCAGCGTTTCTCTCCAATAAAGGAGGAGTGGACAAACCTTCTGTAAAAACATTCAAATATCCGGTGACCAGCTTAGTTACCCAACGATAACATCAGCTTGCCTTGAGGCCTGACCCGATTCGTTTCGCCAAAATTACTACTAAGTAACGGCAGTAATTTATTTGAAAGGTCAGCTGTTGTTTTTAGTGACAGCGGGTCATTTTCATTATGTCGAGCACCTGGCCTTTCGGCCTTCTCAGGGGATTTTCTTTCGTGTTGATAAAAATCAATTCGGCGAGTTGTTCTACGTTCTTATCTTAATCAAAGATAATATTGGATGGGAAAGAAAAATGCGATGTGATTTTTAATCAAGATTCCGTTTAATTTGGTGTTGTGTTTTGTTATTCACGGCGTTTTTCTTTCCGTTTCCGGAGGTGGCTGGGCTGTTGGCAATCTTTTAACAAGTTTTTTTACCCGACTGCGGCGAAGCCTAAAAGAAGGGTTATTTTGGATAAGTTATACGTCGTTGCTAAATACGTTTTGGTGGCGCGAGTGTGGCCCAATTTAATAACCTACTAATATTATACCCAAACGTTTTTTACTCTTTCACGCAAAAACTGTCGACCGGATTTGGATGATATTTGGCACACAGATAGTTTATAACCTGGATTAAGACATAGGATACTTTTTATCCCGGTAGTTCGATCCCATGGGACATTACCGGACTCGATGCGGGCGAAGCCGCGGGCATAAGCTAGTAAAATTATGAAAATGGAATGCGCCCCGTTCTGTTTCCAATTTTTGTTTAATATGAATTGTGCTTGTTTTTTACTTTTTAGTTGTTTCAGACGGATTTTTTAGTTTTTTTAATTACATTCTTGTGTTTATAACATACCTAATGGAGGATGCCCGATGGCTAAGCCACCGATTCCTATGTATTTTAGTCTACATTGTGTTGACATTACAAAGTTAAATAATGCAATAATGATAGCCAACTTCAAACCTTGACCTAAAACGAGCCCTAAGCTGTCCAAATTACAGCTGAAACTATGTAAAGCTGAGGTATACCTGAATCGTTGTTAGAATGACTCACTAGAGAATACCTACACACTATGGTAAGCTAGCTTAACTGGTCGTTAACTTCTATTATGTGAATGTAAACACCACAGTTCCTATAGCCTTTATATTTCTATTTTCACACATAGTCTCCGTATTTATGGTACCTACCCGTTTTACAACTCCATACTTACGCCATCGACGAAAAAAAAAGTATCCGATAAAACGGGCCAGCAAAACGGAGATCATGTGTGAACGGGCACTGAGTGGTCGCAAGCGCGTCTGGTGATCATTAGGTCTTGGGCTCGATTCCCGGGTCAGGCAAAGTGTTATTAGGTTTTTCTATAAGTGCTTTTTCATTAGCAGTCACGGAGTCTGGATTTGAGCCCGGTTGATGGGAATAGACTCGCCTCCTACTACATGGGGACTCAAACGTAACTGGCGAAATGTTGGTGTCTATTAGGTACACCTCTGCCTAACCCTTCGGGGATTACAGGCGTGATGCTATGTTATCTTATTTTTCTTTGAACTTAGTTTTTGAACCAAATGTAGTTGGCGCTGGTTTTTGTATACAATATTAGCATACAAATTAAATCGTCCACCATTTTCGCGGGTAAACGACCAATGGAGACGACGGTCGCGATTAAGCCTTAAAGATAGCGGCAAACGGGGAGAATCAATCCACGCTAGGACCCATAAAAACAACGTAGGTTGTGAAGGGTTGAAAATCTAAATTCAAGTAAAGCGCTTAATTTTGAACGATACAAGGTCGAAGTGTTTTATGATGGGTCATGTTGCTGTTGCCCACGACCGTAGTTAGCGTGAAATTATAATTATCATAAAATATAACTTCCATATTTGAATCGTTTTTGTTAACAATTTCTAAGGTTTTTTTTTTTTTTTGCGCGGAATTCTAATACTTTTTCTAAAATAAAAGCCTTAGTTACTTCTTGTAACATCAACTATCTGCCAGTAAAAGTCCCGACAAAATCGGTCCAACCGTTACGGAGATTAGCCCGAGCAAACAGACAGACAGACAAAAAAAAATGAAAAAAAGCGCAACCATTCGAACAATTTGAATGTGTGAGCGCAACTAATGGTTGCACTTCGAGGAATAATTTAGTGCGCTTAGTTGGTTGTGCTCAAAAACCGTTGCTCTTTGAGGAATACCCCATTTACAACACCATATTACTACGTAAATCAAAACCTAAATAGTAGTTAATTGTAGTTAGTAGTAGCAGAAATACAGAATTACCCAACATTAGCCTAGCCTTTTCCCAATTATGTTGGGGTCGGCTTCCAATCTAACGGAAGCAGCTGTATACCAGTATTTTACCTGTCTGACCTCCACAACACAATTATTACCTATTGGGTAACACTGGTTGTCATACTTCCAGTCAAGACCTGTCACGGGGGAACTAGGCATGTAGTGTGTGGTCACCCATCCACGGACCAACCTAGGCAAGCGCGACTTAACCTGAAGATTCACCCTGCTTTTATATAGCCACGAGCTCCTATTCTCCTAATATATAAATAGGTACATAACTACCCATCTAAGTTAATTAAAGAATAACACCTATATTTTCCCAGCACACCATTAATAAGCCAGCTAATAACGTCGTACTTCTTTTCAGTAATTCAGGACCCAATTCAGTACAATATACTGACACCTAAAACAAAAATTAGGGCTCAAAATTAAGGCGGCAAAGTATACTGGGTACTTATGAATAAAATATACTTATAAATTACTTTAACGAACTTCATTAATTAAAGCTCAAACGGATTTCGGATGAATAAAGACTGTACTGTCCTGTGGGTCTAGTTTGAAAAAGAAACATAAATTGTTCCTTTCTGTCTCAAATAATTATATGTTCATAATGTGATAATTTCGTAACACAAACAATGGTTTGAAATGGTTTCACATTTATTTTGAAAATTCCTATGAGTGGAATCAATATGTCCTATTTTTGTAATTGTAAATATGTAGGTACTTACTTCTAGTCTTCCCTTTTTTAGCATTATTTTTGTTTTATTTTTAGTCTGTATATAATGTATATAATATTGATTAACTTATGAAAATAAAAGATTGCAACTACGAACTTGATATCATATGTGATAAATTAAATTCGGATTGTTGTAGAAATTGTGTTACGCAATTGGGGCTGGTTATTTAAAAAAAAAAAAAAAACAGATTCACGTCTTATGTTAAGTTACATCCAGAATGTTATTTATAACTGGACGAGAATATCAAAATATATACATATATAAATTCAAACCTTTTTCGCTTGTGGGTAAGCAGAAGCCACAGAGCGCCACTTGCTACGATCCTTAAATACTCCTTTTGCCTCTTCCACGTTCATACATCTGGTCATACACGCCGGCAAAATATTAGAGAAATTACAAAAAGATATGTCAAATTTAACCATGAGCAAGCTTTTATAAACTAATTAAGTTTCAAACTTTTTTCAGATGACCTAGCATAGACCTAGTTGGAAACAGGGGCAAAAACTGCTGAGCTCGGTGGAAACAGTTGAAAGTGTGGTGAATGGCGGCTCACACATAAGTATATAGTATACTATATATATAGGTGGAGTTACAGCGCTTTGTGAAATCCGTACTAATATTATAAACGCAAAAATGACTTGTCTGTTATTTATCTTTCGGATTCCGATGAAAGGTACAGAGGAAGACAATGACCTGGGTTATTTCATCGGATATGTATTTTTGAAGTGTAAACTATTTTTCGCATCGTTGTGATTTATAAGTCGATGAAACGAAAAAGTGGCAGTAAAAAGAGACAGACACATAAATTCATAAGATTTAACGTGGGAGAAAATGAGAAAGGAAGCATTATATAGTGTTATCTTGAAGCCAACATTTTTGAAAGTTTCAATTCTACCACGTGTGAATTGCACACATGTTTTTCCTGTGGTAAGTTCTCGTGGGATAAGAAAATTTACGACATCCATGCGGGCGAAGTCGTAGGCAAAAGTTACTGTTAAATATTGTTAGGTTCTAGTCGTTTGTTCAACAAAGCGAAGTTTGGGCCTACGCACTGGGACTGCGAGGTGGATCACGGCCCACTTCCTTTCAGAAAGAGAAGCCCTTTGTGCCGGCTTAGGGAAAACTGTAGGCTGATTACAATGCAAACAAACAAATTATATATGTGTGCAAAACGAGGTTCAGAATAATAATAAAACTAATGCCTTTTCTTAGCAAAAATACTGAGGCATTGGACTAAACATTATTTTAAAGGATAAACATAGTTATATTACGTGCGAATGCCAAAAAAAACAAACTGATCAATGTTTATTTATTCATTTAAACTTCATGTACAAGAGTGGTACATAGGCGGACTTATTGCCTCAAGGCATTCTCTGCCAGTCAACCTTTGGGTTTTAATGTACAGCAAAGTTTTTTAATTACGGTATTCATCATTACATTTGATCCGTAACTTAGTTTCAGGAGTGAGAAATAGACAAAATATGAGTCATCGATACGAGACGAAGAGGAAAACTCAAACTCAAACTAAGCTAACTCAAAAGCATTTATTTCAATTAGACCATTACAGGCACTTTTGAATGTCAGAAAAACAAAAGAAGGCTAAGCTACAGTCACAGACACAAGGCATAATAACTTGTGAAAGTACAGTAGTTGCCCATTCCAAAGCGTAGATCTCTATGGAGAAGAATTGGTAAGAAACTCCATGGATACTCTTTTCAATCAAATAATTGTTAGAAAATCTTGGTTACATCATTCATGTTGGGATTATACATACATATGTGAGAATTGTGAGAACGATGTAGAAATAGGTGCACGTTAAGAGCGTCCAGAGTAAAAGATTATATCAACAATTTAAAAACAAAAAACCAAAAAAAAAAACAAAGTAAGTAGTTAAAATAAGCCTTAGAGATGACCAGTCCCAACTGAAAGCGTCGGTATCTCATACAAACTGCGTGAAAATGAAACTTATAAAGTACGATGAAACAGTTAAAAGTGTGGTGAATGGCGCTTCATACATACATAAATGATATGTGGTACATCCCTACTCGTACATACTGGCGGAGTTCAGTAGAAATTATAGCGCTTTGTGAGGGAGAAGTGGTCTGATAAGATTTTAATGTTAAATATTGTAATACTTTTGGTACTTTGGAGGAGGTTTTGAAGATTATAAGATGTTGCTTGATTCTTTGTAAAAGCATTATCTAGATTACGAACGTATTCAACAAACATAAAAAAGACAGAAAAACAGAAAAATTGTTGGTTGTGTAGCACATTCATTTCTACGACAATAGCCATAGAAGATAATTTTCATAATTCCTTGTATGTCATTGATAATACGAAAAACTTTGCTGTTTTGTTGTAAATAACAACATAATATAGAAATCAATGATGAAAAGCAAAAAAATTATAAGATTCAGGAGTATCTAATTATGTTCTTAGTATTCATCACAAATTCTCGAAAGAGAAATAAAACCAGTCTTACCAGTAGCGAGAGGTCAATTTTGTATTAGGTAAGCCGGAGTACATATGTTTCATGTGATTATATTATTTGTCTATAGAATACAAAGGGAAGCCGGAGAAATCGAGTTGTATAGAACCTTCGCCACTGAGTCTTACCAAGGGTATCGTTTTACTCAGTACTAACTGGGTTGTATAGTTATGTATATCTTGCTTCAGTGAAGGAAAACGGCGTGAGAAAACCAGCATGCCTGAGAGATATTTATAGATATTAAGCCAATTCAAAGGCATGGGTGGCATAAAAAGTCTGATACTAGGTTAGGGTCTTACCGCAAGATAAAGAAGAAGCCTGGGTTGTGCAGGTCAGATAGGCAGTCACTCTATATAAAACGCTGGTATTATACAGGGTGTAAACAGACTCTTCACGAAGCTGTCAACCAAGTATTATGTACATCAAACTAAGTAACTTAACGCAAAAATTAGTGCTGGGAAACGACTTTTTTTTTGTACAGAAAAATCACGTTTTACAGTAGGACTCAATGTAACGTAGGCTTCGTTAAAATTCTGTTTGCACCGTTTATGGAAAGCCGACCCTAACGTATTTGGGAAAAAGATATGATTTTGTTCATTGTTTTCATCCCAAATTCTCGAAAGAGAAATGCGACATTATATCTCCAACCAAATTAAATTAAAAAACATCAATGAACTCGAAATTCCTAAGATCGAACGCTAAGTACTATAAAAGAAACCAATCGGTGTCTTACGATCTCCAGCGTTTACTTTCAGTCGTAAATCTCAGAGTGAATGCCAAGCGAACTTTGATGATAGAAAGCGCTGCGACGATAAAATATAAATGTGGCTCGTTAATGTTAACTATGGTGGTGTAAGAGAAAAGAATGGGATTTGTGAGGAATAAACTGTCTTTGATTCTAGTGCGTACACTCTTTTTTTGTAAGAAGTGTCTACCCTATAGGTACTGATGATATGATGCGTCAACGATGATGGAAAACAATTAATGAATCTTTTTCCTTCGTAAAGAATACATTTCAAGTTATAAATTAAAATGATCGAACGAATTAAAGCTAGATAGAATAGTTAATCTTTAGTTTTAACAAAAGATTAACAAAAAAAAGGATTAAATACAAACTAAATAAACAACAGGACGCTTAGGCGTCTAAGTACTCCTTCACATCGCTATCATCCGGAAACGGGCCCAGATGACTGGCGGCATTGCCACGTTGAATGGAAATGCTAATTCTTTTGGTCAAAAAAAGACCCAGACCTCTGGTCATGCGAAGTGACAACCAGTAAGCAAGAAATTTCCTTAAAAAGGAGAATAAGAAAAGAAGAAAATATTAAGAACTCCACTGCTTAGATGGGATTTCAATATAACTGACGTCATACGGATGTGTTGGGAATCGCACCCAACATCCACGCAGCCGGCACGCGCAGGCAACGTGATCGGCCTACGCATCATCTCCATCGGCGAATGTTGGGACTCGAACCCAACATACACGCGGCCGGCACGCGCAGCCGACGTGACCGAGCTACGCGTCATCACCGTCCGCGAGTGAGCGGAGGTGCGGCGTGGGGAGCCGGCCGGGCGCCGACGGACACTCGCTTTCTCGGAGACCACCGCGACGGACGATACTCAGACCTTATATTTTATGTTTGTCCGGGACGGTTACAAATTGTAAATCTATCGGCAATACAGCAAGCCTTTCTATACAGTCCACTAAGCCTTTTATTACCCCAAACGAGCAAGTCGAACATTGGTCCTTCTAGGATCTCGCCGGTATTCTTTCAAAAAACAACGGTCACGGAAGAAAAAACTTCAAACTCGAAGCTCTTCGGTTGCGGTGTTCAGCGGCGACAGTTCCTGCAGGAGCCGTCAATTTCCTGTCGAAGAAACTGCGCATAGCTACCGCACACGCCCAGAGAAGAAGTCATCTAGAGGTCGGCCGTAAAACGGACTTTGGATCTGTCGAAAGTTCGAGTCATCGTCAAGGACAAGGAGGAACTTGACGCATCATCGATATCCTGTGGATGGTTAAAACATTCAGTGAGTTCGTTCCAATTTGTCCCTTATATCTTTTCCTATTCTTTATCTTATTTCATGTCAAATAGCAAAAATTGAGTGAGTGCCTTCCGTTATTTTATAGTATTGCATTTCTTAAAACTCAACCATTCTGCTTATAAAGCTACCATATAACCTTTAAATTACTCCATCTGGTTACGTTTACTTCGCTTCTTATCTATAACAGCTGATCGCTCGGCTAACTATCTGCGCGCCAGGTGTTCTTTTGTTCGCACTATTGAGTCATACCTCATTAGCTAGCTACGTTATTTTTTTACTTCGCATTTTATAAACTGGTTTCTTATCTTTCATTACTTGTTTGTGATCATCGCTTGTAGCTATGGCTGACGAAAAAGTCGAAAAACTCGTTAAAAAACGCAGCTGTATGAAATCTAAGCTCACCATTTTTGGCAACTACCTTCACATGCTTGAAAGTTGCGACGAACTTAGCAGCTTACAACTATTAGATTTAGAAACTAGATTTAATAAATTTGATAGCTTATATGTGGATTTCGACAAATTACAGTGTGACATCGAGATGTTGCTGGAGAACCCCGATGACGAGAGCAAGGAGCGTGAGCAGTTTGAGAATCAGTATTACAAACTGGTGGCGACGGCGCGGAGTCTGCTCGGTGCTCGTCCCCCCCAGTCTGGCAGTCAACAAGATGGTTACGTAACGGGTGACGAGGATGTACAGGCAGGTGGCTTTAAATCCAATTGTGTTAGGTTGCCAAAAATAAATTTACCAGTTTTTCACGGTCACTATCAACACTGGCTCGAGTTTAGAGACACTTACATTTCACTTATTCATTCACGAAAGGACATGGACAATGTTAATAAGTTACACTACCTGCGTGCTTCTCTTAAAGGTAGTGCGTTACTAGTAATAGATAATTTAGATTTTAGAGCACAGAATTATGAGTCAGCTTGGAATTTATTGTGTGAAAGATACGACAACAAAAGATTGCTCGTTAATAATCATGTTCGTGCATTATTTAGCGTTGAATATATGCAGAGTGAATCGTGTTCTTCTATTCGTAACCTGATTGATGTCACAAATAAAAACCTTCGTGCGTTGACAACGTTAGGTCAGGACAGTGACTTTAATTTACGAGATACCCTCATAATCCACATGATGTCCGAAAAACTGGACAGTGTCACACGTAGGGAATGGGAAGAACATCGAAACACGTTAAACAATCCACCCCCCTTAGATTTTTTTTTAAAGTTCCTAAGCAACAGAGCAGATTTATTAGAAACATTGCAAGAACATAAAACAAATAACAATAAAACACAACAGGCAGACACTTGCAAACATAATTCTAACCTACTTACAGCTACAAAATCAGATCAAAAAACAAATGAAAACAACCATACTAAGAATAAAAAACACAATAATAGAAAAAATACGTATACATGTCCTATGTGCACTCAGACTCATTTCTTATTCAATTGTGATGCCTTTAGGGCCCTATCTATTGAAACTCGTATACAAAAGGCCAAAGAGGCGAAGGTCTGTCTTAATTGTCTACGACCAGGGCACGTAGAATCAAGATGCAATCTTGTACCTTGCAAATATTGCAAGAAAACGCACAGTACTCTGCTTCATTTACATGAGGCAGAAACAACTCCTACTCCAGTTATTCCCGTCAATAACTTTGCCGGTTCAACTAGTGTTCAGCAGATTACTACTCCTCCGAATGTTTTGCTTTCCACAGCGATCGTGAGGGTGGTTGACAACAAGGGCGACGTGCACACTGCCCGAGTACTGCTCGACAACGGTAGTACGGGCAACTTCATAGATGAGTCACTATGCGGTAAGCTGGGTTTGTCGCGACGTAATGCGAGCGCCACCGTGACAGGTATAAATAATAATACTTCTTATTGTACACAGTCTTGCAACCTTACTATTACGTCCCACTATGATGACGACTGTAAACTTACTATAGACTGTCATATTTTACCTCAGATCACTAGAGCTTTGCCGTCTTCATTCATAGACTTAGATAATATTCCTATTCCATTGGGAATAAGTCTAGCTGACCCAACATTTAATATACCGTCAGCTATTGATATCCTTGTTGGGGCCGAAGTATTTTGGTCCGTCTTATGTAATAATTCTATAGACTTAGGTAAAAATCAGCCTAAGTTATATGAAACGAAATTGGGTTGGTTAGTGTCAGGGTACGTTGCCCGTCATAAGTCACACTCTTCTTCTCCCGTTTGTCATTTTTTAAATGAGAACGCCGACCCAGACTTATCTCGTTTTTGGGAATTAGATACCATTGCAGCCAAGCACTCCTTATCTCCTGAGGAGCGTGCCTGTGAGCAGAGCTTTAAGAAACATACCACTCGTAAAGACGACGGACGCTTTGTCGTAACCATGCCACTGAAGAAAGATCCTTCAGTCTTAGGCGATTCCTTTTCTAAGGCAAAGTGTCGGTTCATGTCACTAGAGCGTAAGTTTCTTAGAGACCCTGCCTTCAAAAGCAGGTACGTTGAGTTCATGCAAGAGTATGAACGCCTAGGTCACATGACTAAAGATAAGGAGTCTTCGCCGGGCTGTCTTCAGGAGAATACCTATTATTTACCACATCACGGCGTCATCCGTGAGTCAAGCACAACTACCAAGCTTCGTACAGTTTTCGATGCATCGGCCACCACTAGTACTGGTGTGTCACTAAATGACCTCCAAATGGTTGGTCCGACTGTACAAGAAGATATTTTTTCTATACTGCTACGCTTTCGCCAGCATAAATATGTTGTAACTGGTGACGTAGAAAAAATGTACAGAGCGATTGAACTTCATCCTTCTCAACGCTCCTTACAAAAGATTATCTTCCGCTCTGATTCTAAAGAGCCTTTAAAAACCTACACTCTCAACACAGTGACTTATGGCACGGCAAGTGCGCCTTACTTAGCCACCAAATGTTTGGTTAGCTTAGCTTCCAATGCCCCTGATGATGACGTCAAACAATCAATTCAAAGAGACTTTTATGTTGACGATTATCTGGGTGGCTCTGACTCTATAAATAAAACAATCGAAATTGCTCAGGGAGTCATATCTACTTTAAAATCAGCACAATTTAATTTAAGAAAATTTAAATCAAATAATAAATTTATTTTAGAGCAAATTTCGTCTTCTTATAATAATTTAGATGACAATATTTTAGACTTTTCACAAACAAACATGGATGTCTCATCAAAAACTCTTGGTCTGAACTGGATTTGTGATACGGACACTTTGTCGTTTTCAATTAATATACAGTTAAATAAAAAAGTTACAAAACGACACATACTTTCAGTTATAAGTCAGATCTTCGACCCATTGGGACTCGTCGGCCCATGTATTGTCGAAGCCAAATTCATTATGCAGAGATTGTGGATCGATCAATATTCATGGGATGATGAGGTCTCACAAGACTCCAAACATGTATGGTTTACATTTGCTGACACTTTACCCCTTCTGAATCAATTAAGAATTCCTCGATGGGTTCTTAGTGACAACTCAGGAATTCATGAAATTCATGTTTTTTCAGACGCTTCAGAGCGAGCGTACGGCGCTTGTCTGTACATTCGTTCTGAGGATCAATCAGGTTTAGTAAAAATACACCTCTTAACCTCTAAAAGTAGGATAGCGCCGATAAAGCCTACGACGATACCTCGCTTAGAGCTTTGCGGAGCCTTGTTGGCTGCAAGGTTGTGTACAAAAGTATTAACCTCTCTTACTCTAAAGGTAAGCAAATGTAGATTTTGGTGTGACTCTACTATAGTTCTAGGGTGGTTATCTACACCCCCACTGCAACTAAAAAATTTCGTTCGTAACCGAATCCACGAAATTCAAGAGAGCACAGAGGGTCACGTGTGGGGCTACGTACCGTCGAAAGACAATCCGGCGGATCTTGTTTCCCGTGGGCTGAAGGCTGATTCCATCAGTGGTTCATCCTTGTGGTGGTCTGGTCCCACTTTCTTAGAGAAAGATGAACGTGAATGGCCAAAAATGCCCAATCGTAACGAGAGACACGATCTACCAGAATTGGTATCTTGTTCTGTCGTAGTAACTAACAGTCCTTTTAATGTAGATTCGATAAGTAGTTTGATTAACAATAGATCTAATTTAATTCATTTACAAAGATCAATAGCATATTTACAAAGGTTTGTACACAATTGTCGTAACAAAACCAACAAACGTACTGGTCCAATTTCAGTTGTCGAACTAAAAAATTCTTTAAATTTAATATTACACAAAGTTCAGTTGGAAATGTTTCCTGACGAATACGCTATTCTTAAAGCGGCAAAGGTATTGCACAAAAAGAATAGACTTAGTTCCTTGTCCCCATTTCTAGACCCCAATAACCTATTACGTGTCGGTGGTAGATTAGACAACTCCCCATACATGTATGATACAAAACATCCTATCTTATTGTGTAGTAAGCATCATTTTACTAAGATACTCTTTGAGCATCTACACTTAATTTATTTACATGCTGGTCCCCAACTCTTATTAGCGAACGCTAGGCAAACTTATTGGCCCTTGGGTGGCAGGAGCTTAGCCAAAGCCATTGTAAATAAGTGTGTTCGATGTTGTCGGTACAAGGCGGAATCAGTGCAACCCATTATGGGACAGTTACCAACAACTCGAACTGAGTTAGAATATCCTTTCTTACATTGTAGTGTTGATTACGCAGGGCCAGTGATGATCGCGGACAGGAAAGGCAGAGGTTGTAGACTTATTAAATCGTTTTTGGCAATCTTCATCTGTAACTCGACAAAAGCCTGTCATATCGAGCTTGTTACTGCACTATCTAGTGAAGCCTATTTAGCCGCTCTTAATCGTTTTGTGTCACGTCGGGGGAAACCGCAAAGTATTACGTCCGATAACGGCACTAACTTTGTCGGCACTTACAATGAACTATCAAAGTTTCTTGTACAGTCTGATCTTGAGGGTCATATAGCTCAAGAAGGTATAGAATTTAAATTCGTACCTGCATACAGTCCCCACTTCAACGGCTTAGCCGAGGCAGCTGTTCGTTCCACAAAACACCATCTAAAAAGGTTATTGCAATCGACTCATCTCACTTACGAGGAAATGGCTACGTGCCTCACCCAAATAGAAGCTATTTTGAACTCCCGTCCTATTACTCCTCTTTCCTCAGAACCCCTTGATTTTTCCGCTCTGACACCTTCTCACTTTCTAATTGGACGGCCACTTAATGCTATACCTCATCCACAGGTCTCTGATTGCAACATTAATCGCCTAGAGCGCTTCAAGAGAATAGAGCACGTCAAACAGCACTTCTGGCAGCGTTTCTCACTGGAATACGTAGCTCTACTGCAGCAGAAGGTGAAGTGGCGCTCTTCGAAGACAGAGCTGAAGTTAGGCTCTCTTGTACTCATTAAAGATAGAGCTTTGCCTCCTCTACTCTGGTCTTTAGGAAGGGTTACAAAGGTTTACCCTGGCAGCGACGGCGTAGCAAGAGTTGCAGAGGTAAAGACAAAGAGGGGCACCATAAGGAGGGCTTTCAATAATATTTGCCCCCTTCCAGATTTTTGAAGCCTTCACTTCAACCCGGGCAGCATGTTGGGAATCGCACCCAACATCCACGCAGCCGGCACGCGCAGGCAACGTGATCGGCCTACGCATCATCTCCATCGGCGAATGTTGGGACTCGAACCCAACATACACGCGGCCGGCACGCGCAGCCGACGTGACCGAGCTACGCGTCATCACCGTCCGCGAGTGAGCGGAGGTGCGGCGTGGGGAGCCGGCCGGGCGCCGACGGACACTCGCTTTCTCGGAGACCACCGCGACGGACGATACTCAGACCTTATATTTTATGTTTGTCCGGGACGGTTACAAATTGTAAATCTATCGGCAATACAGCAAGCCTTTCTATACAGTCCACTAAGCCTTTTATTACCCCAAACGAGCAAGTCGAACAGATGCTATCTAACTTTTTGGGGATTGTTATACTGTACTTTCTTATGCCCGCGGTATTACCCGCGGGAATTTCGGTAATTGTCCCACGGGGTCGTATACCGGGATAAAAAGTAATCTACGTGTTAATCCAGGTTACAATCTATCTGTGTGCGAAATTTCATCCAAATCCGTTCCGTAGTTTTTGCGTGAAAGAATAACAAACATCCACCCATTCAACTTAACAAACTTTCGCGTTTTTAATATTACTAGGTTTTGGCCGCGGCTTCGCTCGCGTTCATTTATAATTTGACAGTCAATTCGGGTTGAATTATAAGTAGAGATAATTCAATTCTGATTCGAAATAAACGAGAACATTACTTTTTTTCGGGATGAAAGATATCCTATGTCCGTTTTTGTACAATGACAATGTATATGCAAAATATCGGGATGACCGGTTCAGTGATTTAGGCGTGAAAAGGTAACAAACAAAAAAAACTTACTTTCGCATTTATAATAGTATATAAAGGAAGTAAGGATAAGTAGGATGTAGGAAGAAATAGAATAAGTTTAATTTTCGAATTAGATTCCGGCTACATCACCACCGCCTTTGACCTTATCCTAATTTACCTTTGAACTTTCTATGTCTCGTGCCCAAACATAATGAAACTTCTGAATAAATAGTAATTTATTTGACGACACCCGAATAGTAACTTTCCACTGTTCGCAATTAAGTTGTAATTAGCTTGTATAATCTAAAACAGTGTTATCTTGGCTCTCGGTGCCATCGAATAACACAGCGTCCTTTGAGATACCATCTGATCTACAGTAAATGTTATTGTTTTGCTCCTTCGGGCGAATTCGGGACCACACTCCTCCGTATATTAGGCGGGAACTGTTACAGATATTTAGGAGTTTAGATACATAGATATACAGCTAGATAAATAGATATAGATAGGTCGGTTTTGTTGATGTTTTTCGTGTTGATTTTCCTTGAGTATCGTGGAAATAACGATGGCAAAACACTCGTATTTAAACATTTTGTTTATACACAGACGAAAATACTTTAATAGAGATAATTATAGGAAAATAGATCAGTCGAATAACCTAATTAATAGCTGAACGGAAAACAAACTCGTTTTCGTATTGATTATATCTCCTTCCAAGAAAACGAATAAACGGAGGAAATGTTTGGGAAAAAAAAGATATGCAAAATAAAATAGATTGGCCTGTTGGTCTAGTGGTTAGTGACCCTGACTACTAGGACGGAGGTCGTAGGTTCGATTCCCACACAGGACAAATCTTTGAGCGATGAGTACGATTATTTGTTCCGTATCTGGGTGTATAATTTATCTATAATATGTATGTATTTAGAAATATATAAAAGTATGTTTATCAGTTGTCTGGTTGCCATAGTACAGGCTCTGCCTAGTTTGGGATCAGATGGCGGTGTGTTGGTTGTCCCAAGATATTATTATTAAAAGCTAGATAATACCGACAGCGTGTACCAGAACGGTGTGGTCATATTTCAAGGTATGATTCAGACTATCAAACTGAACATGTGAAACATAAAGGGTGTAAAAAGACTCTTAACGAAACCGAAAGGCACTTGTTCTTGCCGTCATTGCGAATATTTTTTTTCTTCTAGACCATACCTGGTAACCTTTTAGTTAGGGAGATGTTGAGTACTTTTTCAATAATTTTTTTAATGTACTTTTTTTTTGCTTTTGACACCGTCACGACCCCCGTACTATTCAATCTATCCATCAGCACAATGTTTTGAATGCGCTAAATTGAGTCCTACCACAAAACGTGATTTTTCACCCCAAAAAAAAGTCGTTCCCCAGCAATTTATTTTTCGTAAAGTTACTTATTTAGATGTACAGAATGCTTGGTTGACGGCTTCGTGAAGAGTCTGTTTACACCCTGTATTGGAAAGCAAAAACTAATATTTCAAGTAGAAGAAGTACACCTATGTATATGTAAAGTAAGAATAAACAAAGATAGCTATATCTGTATATCCTATTTATCTTTAGTATCCTATCCCCACGACACCACCTCTTCAATCCTAATCTGCTCCACATCCTTGGCTTCATCTAATTGAAGCTCAAGTTTGTACGGATCGCTTCGCAAAGGATTCCTTCGTTTTGTTTCCCTGAGTTCACGTGCGCTTGATTCCTCGACCGTTAAGGCGTCTATTAGAACAGGTTTCTTGCAGCGATTTCAATAAGCGCTTTATTGCTTTACAGACAATGCGACCGGCCTTTCTTTTGCTGATAAATGATGGAGCTGATTGCTTTTGAAGACGTGCTTGTGTTTTTTAATATTTTTGTGTAGGGTGTTCGAGAAAGATTTAGGAAAGCCGGATGACAAGATCCTTCGTACATTATTTACAGATACTATTAATATAGTTATAATAATAAAAAAATATGTACAAGTTGCAAAATGTAAAAATAATTACAGGGTGTCAATAAATTCATCCGTATCGGTGTCAACGGGAAAGAAAATGCCCAGACGACTTCCAGCAGATTCTTTGGCAAAAAAAGATCTTATTGTGTTTATACCTACTTTTAGTAAGCCTATAGCCTATATATATATATATATATATTTGTTTGTCTGTAGTATAAACACCAATCAACCAACCGATCGATAAATCATCAATGCTCTTTGAAGTTCAGCTTTTCACTCTTTACGCCATCTTGACTTGCATGTAAAATCTATATTTTTTAAACTTGCGTTTAAGTTTCAGTAAAACCCCGTGTTTAGAATTAAGATTAGCTTTTACAAGCACTAATAAATCATCCAATATGTCAATTTAGAAATAATAAAACTAGAATCTTATTCTCAGGTACATACGAGGTCAGTAACCTGTACACTTTACAAACTCGTTGCCACGCCACAAAAGGTATTCTCATAGCTAAGCTGAAGCTCTTCGTATTTTTGCACTTGCAGCTTCTATTTCTCAGCAAACGAGAAGAAACTTCAGTGATACACAAACGCTATGCACGTATCTTAGACACCTGCCCCAGGATTAGCGAGTAGAGAGAGCATCTACTACAACTAGTGCATAAAAGCGTGTTTCACATGGCTCCTATAATCTTTCTTTCTTAATATATATAAATTACGCGTCACTTTGTTGACTCCTAAACTACTTAACCGGTTTTAATTAAATATGCACACCGTGTGCAGTTTGATCCAACTTGAAAGATAGGATAGCTTACATCTCAAATAAAACCGAATTCCACGCGGACGAAGTCGCAGGAAACAGCTAGTTTTTAATAAATTGCCTAAAGAAACAGGGGCAATGAATACTGCCTTATTTCAGAAAAATCTAAAGAGCCTTTTAGTTACTAAATGTTATTATAATTTGAACGACTTCTTAAACGATAACTTTTCCAAACTTATGACCTCACTCTCAGTGACATGAAGTGATAACTATTAGTATGCATTTATCTTTAAATAATTAATCTGTTAAAAAAAATGTTATTTCGTTTGACATTTTTGATAATATTTTTATTTCTTTTTAATACTTTTTTTTTTTTATTGTATTTAATTCCAATGACATGTCACTTCATTTAAATTTATAATAATTGTACAGTTACTAAGTGCATGCCCATGTGACGGAATAATGTGGAGAACCTTAATAAAAAAGAACATCTATGTACCTACCCATTTTTGCAAAGAAATAAAAGATTTGATTTGAACTAGAAGCGAGTTTGCGAGTGTGTGGTTCGGATAGTTTTGTCGCTCGGCCGTGAGCTAGCAAGCAAACGGGTCTCTCAGCGAGTGTTTAACGGTTAAGAAAACGGCTTTAACGATTACGATGAAAGTTGCAACAAACGGGTTTGCGAGGGCGAAAAGTCGTTCGAGCTAGGTCTCATCTGGGAAAATTCATTTTCTCTATTTTCACTGGAGCAGAGCTCGGTCGCCTAGCTACTGATATTAAAAGGAGATAAACATTTATTTTCATAATTTTAATAGTATTTAAAAAATGATTAAATTGAATATAGAAACTTTTATTTAATACGTGTCTTGGTACTCTTTCACAGCTCTTGTCGCTGCGACAAACGAGGTTTCTCGTACGTTTCTTGAGCGAGAAAACATCAGATAGTTGTATTAGGTAAAATGGCGTCGTAGTATACAGGGTGTAAACAGACTCTTCACGAAGCCGTCAACCAAGCATTATGTACATCAAACTAAGTAACTTTACGCAAAAATTAGTGCTGGGAAACGACTTTTTTTTTTGGGCTGAAAAATCACGTTTTACGGTAGGACTCAATGTAACGCACTCAAAACATTGTGCTGATGGATGGATTGAATAGTAAGGGAGTCCTGGAGGTGCTTAAAGTAAAAATCTTACATTAAAAACATGTATTTAAAAAAAAATTGTGAAAAAGTTCGAACTTTGACCCCCAATATCTCCGTAACTAGAAGGTTCCCAGGTATGGTCTAGAACAAAAAAAATATCGCAATGACGGGGAAAACAAGTGCCTTTCGGCTTCGTTAAGAGTCTGTTTACACCCTTTATTGTAGCCAATGTGACGTAGTACGTTTTAGTTTCTAGGCTATTTGCACACCATTGCAACGTTGCCGCGGACCGCGTTAATGTGGCAGTAATAGAACAGAATGTATGAAAACGGATTGCATTTCGTGGCCGAATTGAGGCGGCTGGTAATGCATGTTAATTTAACTATGTTCGTAAATCAAGGCGTTTATACATTAACGTGGCTTGAGGTTACGATTATTTATTTAGTACCTGAATGACCAAGTTTTGCTCCGTAACACGGATAAAACGACGTTTTCTAAAAATGAAATCTAGCTACATCGATTTATCGCCCCCGAAACCCCATGCATACTAAATTTCATGAAAATCTTTGGAGCCGTTTCCGAGATTCAGATTATATATACATATATGCAAGAATTACTCGTTTAAAGGTATTATATTAACACTTTATGCACAAGTAAAAAACCGTACAAAGAGGTGTTAGGGTTATACAGAGACTAAACATAGTATGTGCTAATATAACAAATTTACAAGAAAATATATTAATAACTCTATAAGATAACTCTAGAGTTATAAAGGGTGTAAACAGACTCTTAACGAAGCCGAAAGGCACTTGTTCTCTCCGTCATTGCGATAATTTTTTTGTTCTAGAGCATACTTGGGAACCTTCTAGTTACGGAGATATTGGGGGTCAAAGTTCCAACTTTTTCACAAGTTTTTTTTTAAATACATGTTTTTAATGTCAGATTTTTACTTTAAACACCTCCAGGACCCCCTTACTATTCAATCCATCCATCAGCACAATGTTTTGAGTGTGTTTCATTGAGTCCTACTGTAAAACGTGATTTTTCAACCCAAAAAAAAGTCGTTTCCCAGCACTAATTTTTGCGTAAAGTTACTTAGTTTGATGTACCTAATGCTTGGTTGACGGCTTCGTGAAGAGCCTGTTTACACCCTGTATACTATAAGTAAAAATAATACAAAAAGTACTGAAATATGCGTTCCAAAAATGCATAGTTTCGAAGATATCATCGATGTGTCCTAGAAGTACTCGTATTTATCAATCAAACTTAGATAAAGTTTGATTGATAAATACGAGTACTTCATTTTCATTCTAACCCATCATTTATATTTAAAGCTATGCAAATGCGAAGTTGTCATATTTCACGTAAGGGTTTTTTACATTAATAATCGTGACTTTGTCCTATTATTTTGTACAAAAAATGTAAACAAATAAAATGATAATTGAAAAATAATTCATATGCCAGTTGATTCTTTGCTATGGTCTCATTCATGGCTTTGTGGGATATAAAAAACACCTTGTATAGTATCTTCTGCCAGTGACTGTTAATCTGACATTAGATAAGCCGCAACATACAAAATGGTTCAATGTCGTCTGCACGTCGATTATCTGTTTTTGACATAATTATTTTATTTGTGGCAAATCTGTCAAAAACACAAGCGTGAGACCACTGAGGTGCTTGTATTTTGTCTTGATTAATTTTGGGGCATCGTCCTCTAAAAACTGTCGTAACACAAAAATAGCAGTTTTGAGATAAACGCATTTAAAGTTTTTTTTTGTGCTTCACGTAAAAATCTGTCGCTGGTGCCATTCGGTGACTTATCTTTGGTACTTGTCGGCGGCCAGTATTTTTAAATGACGGCTTAAAATGTTTTTGGAAACCGTGTACGAGAGAAAAGCAATTGCCTACTACAGACGTATCACAATAATTAATTG
The DNA here is from genome assembly GCA_950005105.1 of Lycophotia porphyrea. Taxonomy (NCBI): domain Eukaryota; kingdom Metazoa; phylum Arthropoda; class Insecta; order Lepidoptera; family Noctuidae; genus Lycophotia; species Lycophotia porphyrea. The sequence goes on from OX465392.1 coordinate 5,644,069, forward strand.
CAAACCTGTTCTAATCCCACATATCTGTTTAGCTCACATTTGAACACACATAAGTACGAAGATAATGAGAATATTATTCAAATGTATCTCATTTATACACGATAATTATTTAACATTAAATATGGCGGCCATTCGGCTGCCGATGCGTGCGATTTGCATAAATATGCATAATTCCTAATATCAAAATATCAACAAATTATCGTTGTGGCGCATCTGGGCTGACAAATTAATTTTGTGTATTTCGTGTGTAAATGCTTAGTTATTGGTTGTTATTGTGTGAGGGGCAGTAGGTTACTTAGGATAGTAGTCTCAGAGTTTGTGTCGGCAGTCGCTTCTTAAGGTGAAACGGGCTGACCCGCGAAATTCGATTTTTCAGGTCAGAGTCAGGCTGCATGTTGATATAATTATGAATCGCGTAAGTATCACGTATGTTGTTACAGAATTATAATCATTAAAATCATCAAAACTATTTCAAAAACTCATTAAATGTAGTTAAATGAACTTAAAGGGTTGTATGGATTTTCATCAGCAAAAAACTGACGCTGAACTGTAAATTGCAAAAAACGTAAGAAAATTTGAATCTCGCGGATTACCCTGGTGTTTTTTCCTTAAGGATCTGTCAGTTAGCAAATGCCAGTGCCCCCTGATTTTCTCAAGTCTATCTGAGCAATTATAAAGAAAATAAACAAAAAAACAACAGAAATAAACATCGTTTTGCTCAACAGCTGCTTGAATTCCCTCCATTGCTAACAAGTTATTCATTTTAAGTCTCCTAGTCGTTTCTACCCCAGGAAAAGCGAGAACACCCTCAAATAAATATAATACACTGAAATTAATGACGGGCATTACCTCCTCATCAATAAATCCCTGTAAAGAGGCTTAGTATAGAACTTTAATCGTACGCGACAGCCTTGTGATAATAAATTAATGAAGAGATCGAATTTATTAATACCTAACATAACGAAGATTTGATTTGATTTATTTTAAGCCAACGAGTGCGTGACTGTTGAAATGAGGACCAAAGGTGAAGGCACACTTATCCGCGCCGGACGCGTCGAACGAGTCGATTGAAACGAATTTTAGAATTCTTTATATGAAATCTTATAAAACCTCGCACACTTGCCCGCGTCGAATCGTCCGAATCTGGAAGAACCCCAGAAATCCTAGACGAATTCGGATGACGTCATCAAATTCAGCGCGGCTGATGCGGTTGACTACACCGATGCGCTCGTATTCTATTAGTTGCGTACGACATAGCAACGCGCGAGTACTAATTTTATGAAACGATTGTTCGGCGCGGTCGATTCTTTTGGTGCGGATATGTGTGGAAGGCCTCCTTGACTTCGATTCGTTCAACGCGTTCGGCTCGGATAAGTGTGCGTTCACCTTAACACAGAAGTATGGAAGAAGACATGCTGCGTCGACTTCAAAAAAATTGTGATGATGATGATGATAAGGAGGGCAATGATGATGAAGGGTGGTGAACAGTAGGAACTTGGTCAGATGATATAATGGGGCTAGCTAGAATAGTGTGAACACAGAGAGCGCAAGATCGTTGAGGATGGCTTTAACTTAGCCAAAGTGGATAGACTAGACATAGTAATAGTTACAGTCAGGAAAGTTAATTATATTTAACAAAGTGTAAACCAACTTATACTGTCCGTAAATTCAAAACACAACTTTTGTGTTTCTCGTTTACTTTGGACGAAATGCAAATAAAAGGTGATATAAGAGGTAAAACTTTGCGTCTTTATTTTACAGACCCTTTACAATAATCGATTAAAACAATATGCAACTATTTTTACACAATTTATTCGCGAACTGCCGCTCCTCGAGCGGAGTGGCAACCCGTACAGAAAACCTAAAATGCTACCATCATAACATCTCATTTATCATCATCATTAACATTGAAAACGGGATATTTACCATGTTAACTATTTGTTTTTGAGTTCCCGATATTTCGGCGCGGTTAGGTTGCAAGCACATGGTATTAGTTAATATCCCATTTTCAGTAGTAAGTTTAAAAAATTATACAAATACTATCAACCTTTAGTAGTTATACAGAGCACGGCAAATAGGTTAAGCCGTGTCAATTCGAAAATCAATTTCTATGAATGCACGTAAGTGGTACGTGTATAAATAATTGTACCAAACTCGCGTGACCTATTTCAACACAATTTCTTATAATAACTTGTTAAATGTCAAAGTATTTATGGTGTCGGAAGTGAACTCTATTTTTAGCTCACCGCAATACCATTTGGTACCATATTAGTGGTGTTTATCGAAACAAAGTCCCCTGCCGAACTCTGTCGCGGTTCTCTGCGTGTTTCGCTAGAGTAATCTGTCCCCCGAGGCTACGAACATCCGTGGACAACTTACTGCTCCGCGTGTACGCATTCCAGACGTTCACTTGTTTGAATAAGTTCGCGGGCGAGTCGAGTAAGCTAGTATGTTTTGAAAATTATTATTAAATATTTTAATACCAGGAATCGTGTAAACGAGGTTTATAGCAATAGCGGCAGGAAACTAAACACAATTCTGTGATAATATAGAAATATACAGGGTGTAAACGGACTCTTCAAGAAGCCGTCAACCAATCATTCTGCATATCAAACTAACTTGACGCAAAAATTATTGCTGGAAAACGACTTTTTTTTTGGATCACGTTTTATGGTAGGACTCAATGTAACGCATTCAAAACATTGTGCTGATGGACGGATTGAGTAGTACGGGGGTCGTGAAGAAAAAAAATGTATTAACAAAAAAAAACTTGTGACAAAGTTGGAACTTTGACCCCCAATATCTCAGTAACTAGAAGGTTCCCAGGTATGGTCTAGAACAAAAAAAATATCGTAATGACAGGGAGAACAAGTGCCTTTCGGCTTCCTTAAGAGTCGTTTTTACACCCTTTATGTGGTACGGAATCGGGTTTTGATTGATGATATATTCAGTCATCTTTCTACACATGCATTTTGTCCCATAAATTATGAATTAAGGTAATCCTGAGATTTAGTTTGACCTCTGTTCATGATGATCTGTTTTTTTCATTTTTGTGCATAATATACGATCTAAGCTCACATTATAAATGCGAAATTAACTCTCTTTGTCTGCCTGTTATCGCTGAACGGTTGACTTTGACGTAATTTGGCAAACAGACTAGCACCCGGGTTAGGTTAAGACGTTGGGTACTTTTTATCCCATTAGTGCGTTTCGTGGACGACAGATAGGCAGTCGCTCCATGTAAAATACTGGTATTCAGCTGCATCCGGTTAGACTAGAAGCCGACCCCAACATAGTTGGGAAAAGGCTAGGCAGATGATGATGAGGCAGCGCGTTCCTGTGTGATATTTCCCCGAAGGTCAAAAAATCATCATTATTTTATTGATAAAATACATAAGAACCGGATGGTTTGAGCTAAGTAAAAGCACTTCTACATCTTCAGTATTGAGTTCAATTTATTTACTTCAGTAAAACACGATCACCGCTCGAAATTGAACGCGAGAGGCTTCTATTGTGTAATAAAGAGGTAAAGTTAAGTTAGTATCAAGTATCAAAATCATATTGAAAAAACGCCTGAATATCTAAGTACCGGTTCTTTTAAAATTGGTTTCTGGTGTGGGTACTCTGGCGCACTTTATATTCTGTGTCATTAACAAATCTAAACCGAAATACCCTTTTTTTTTCTCGGATGGGAAATCATCAAATGACTTCTCCAGCTCTGGGCAGAGCGGAAGGGAGTGTCAGACTTGTACTGACTAAAACCCATCCATGTTCCTTCCTTGCCCTTTGTGTTCCAGGGCCGCGGTGTCTCTTTCGAACAGTCCCGCAGCCCAACCGAAAAACCCTTAGGCCAAGTTTCTACCAAAGCACAGATGAGCGGAGCGGAGAGGGTATGTGGCCGAAACCGACCAATCACAATGGTTGAAATCTACGTCGTGTCTATCGTCTCTCCTGTGATTGGTCGAATTTGGCTCATCTCTCCGCTTCGCTCGCCTTACTAAGAAGGTAATGTTATAGCCACGGCACAAGCTATTCTTGTCGATGAAAAAAAGAAGAAAAATCTATTCCCGTAAAAGATTTTTATGATGAAAATGAAGTTTACCTTTGTCCTACTCATCGACCCGTAAATTGGTATCGAAGAGGCAGAGAACTAAAGTCACATTAACAAACTAAAATAGCTCTCATATCTACGGGACGAGAGGCTGTCTAGGAGTATTACATTCTCTCCACTAGTTTTTAATATAATGCCGGTCCAGCGTCACTATTCATATTTTTTCCGTAAAAAAATACACTGACGGGGTTTTAGACCCCTTTTAAGAGCAAATTGCTTTCAGTGGTTACAGGGTTTGACGTTCAGCCTTGTTTAATGTTCTAAACTATAGGTTGCAGTTCCGACAGTTAAACGCATAATACATATAATCATAGGCTCCCAAACGCGCCTATTAATCTGCAAATCGATTTATAGGAAGTCTCTAATCGAAGCTAATGCCAATGTTAATTAGCAATGTGTATAATTATACCAAATCAAACTGTGTAAGCATGATAATTGACTGTAAGGTAAGCCTAGATTATCTTTGGTGACATCCAGCAAGGATCATCATCAGCATCCCATAAGCACAAAGCTGGTAACCCATTCACTGCCCAGTACTTCGCGAGCAGTTTGCGAAGCTCGTTCGCGTGCCCACAACACGTATCCGAGTCGTCGTTATAATTAACTATAGATGACGACTATTCATGCCCAGAACCCGACTAGCGAGCATAGCTACGGAAACGGGTTGTGCGAACGAACGAATTATTGTTCGACTCATATGCTGGGTGCTGGGCACTGAATGGGGTAAAATTCGTGGAGCCAAAAGTGCGTTGACCTTCTCCAAAGACGTCAGTTTCTATAAGTCATTAGTGTCATAGTGTGAGTATACGGTGACACGCTCGATCTGTATGGAAAGTGTTGATGTCGCCTCTAGAAGCATCCGCCGGCGTCTCCGTGCTCCGTGATGATAACAGATAGCTCAAAAAAGATTACACTTGATCCTCGGTCATAACCTCGCTCGTAAATCTCGGAATAAGGCCCTGACGTTAAACCTAAGATAGTCCCAGACAAGAGAATGTACTAACCCATTTTGACTCAATCAAGATTCTATTCAAAGGAACTGACGTTCAAGTGAATAGTACAGTAAAAGGCAACCCCTGTGACTTGTCTGCGATTTGACTGATGTGAATGCGCCATTTGCCTGAGGGAAAGGGGACTGATATGCCCTAAACAGAGTTTCTCTCCAGCCTGCAGGCGAAGACGTCTTGACATTTCATACATTCGTACATACTTAGTAATTGTACCGTTTCACGGTTCTTTTAATATCTGGTTACTGTGTTCAATTCCTGTGTGAATTATGTTGAATGTATATTTTCATTTATTTAGTGTAATTTTCTCAAATTATGATTAATGAGTCGTGTGTAATGTTAGGTTCAATTTGCAAAGATGAAAGAAAACAGATGGTTAATCTTCTTGTGTAAGTAATATGACTTTTTGAGGTATGATTTGTGTTTCCTCGTTTTTATGGGAGCTATTACACGGTATGCGTTTTTTGTTCCCCTGCGTTTGTTTGTAATCTTATTGTACTTTTTCTGTAATGTAATGAAATAAAAGAAATGAGAAAATGTTTACGAGAAAATCTTCATTACGCTGTGTAGGCGTAAATTCAAGGATTATTTGTTAAAGGTGGCCTTTTGTACAAAGTAAAAAGGTTGACACACAAACAAGTACTTAAAAGGTCAAGAATTCGTAACATATTCCAGATGATTGCTTAATAGCCTTGGGTTTCAATAGAAGATTGATTGAAAATCAAATCAAGTGACGACGAAAAAACGATAAAGAAATATCGAGTAAATCTGTAAACATCCCCGTCTTTACATTTGCATTCCTAGTAGATTAATACGACAGCAAGACATCATTACTCACTTAAAAAATACTGGAGATGACAAGTAAAGAATTAATGAAGCTAATAAAAAGCGTGTAAAAAGGAAAGACAGCTCTTTGTTAAAAACGTTTTTTTTTGGTTGAAAATATTGAAAACCCGGGGCGTATACTTTGCTCGTATAATTAAACTTTCACAAATAAGCTGTCACAGAAATGGAAACAATTCACTGGTATTTCAATGGTAACATTTTAAAAATAAACCGGGTGGATTTGTTTCAGCGGAATCACTTAATAATGCGGACGGCGCGAATGGCAAGTCCGCGGCGCGCTCTAGGTAAATTCGGCCGGCTACTGGTAGGGTCGGGAACTCGGGACGTCCCTTCACAGCTTCATCCCAAAAAATACGTGAGATCGCCGGATCTTTATGTACTGTTTGCGAATCCGACCGTCGATGTTTCAACCCTTCAAGGCTTCAGTACCTATAATATAAAAAGTTATTTCGCGTTCCGTCCCGACAATTTTTCATGCTTAGGGTCGCCTACGGAAAATACGTATTAGCCTTCACCGGCTATTTCGTATTATGTTTCTATTTTACTAGATTTCATTGGAAAACGGCACAGTACCTAGTGTTGTGTATCGTACACGTGCCAACTTTGAGGCTTCGTAATGAGAATTCCGATAGAAATAAACGTTTCAGTTCTAGAAACGAATACACTTATATATATATACTTTTTCCGAGACATGATTTATTTAATGTAGGAGAGAAATGAGATTTGTGTGATATCATTATACTCGTATGAGTTCTATATCGGACTCGACTGAGACTAATAAATTGAAAGATAATGAAGCATGAACAGAACTAAACTAAATTGATACGAGTGTACCTTCTGTGATGAATCAATTTGATGAACGTTGTCATCGTTCGGGACAGATATCTAAAAATAAATTGTGTGGCAAACGGTGCGTAAATCGAAGCATCATCATTACTTACGTTTGGTATCGAAAATTTAATTTATTGTGAAACGGCGGCTGCCTTGCTTTTGTCTTTTATAGATTGATACCATTACAAAAGGGAATAACGGTCTACCATTCCCCTTTGTAAGCACATTGCCAAATTGAAAGGCACGCGCTGTTCAATGCTGGAAATCAGAGCTTTGCTTATACGTAATCTATTTGTGTACCTAAGGGATTTACTCAGAATACGTAAGCTGAATTTTGCGTTAAAAGCAGACAATTTAATCGTCTATATCACGATTAAAGTGCCACATAATTAACATTAGGAGTTGGTTTGATAACCACGACTTGACCGCTGCTCGTGACGTTTTGGCAACTTGAAACTAAAATTAACTACGAAACGTCGTTTATGAAAAAACACGCTCAGATAACCGCGTAAAATTATCACATATATTCATATATATTCACATATTATTCTATTTAATCACATACAAAATATAGCAATTCATAGAGCGTAGGTGTACGAAAATACAGCTAAAACGTGGGGTCGGGAGGATGTGTTCCGGAATTTTCCGACAAATGATCGGTCCCGCTCGGAAAGTTTCAAATTACGGTCGGGCAACGCTTTGCTTTTAGTTCACTGAAATATTATACGCAATCACTCGTTCGAATTCTAAATTACTTTTGTAATTAAAATTCCCAGTAAAATGTCTAGAGCAGCTACTCCAATTTAAAATTGACGGATATGAGAGTTCAATGCGCAAAAGTTAAAGCAGATTGTTGGAATTGGAGAGCTGAAAAAATCCGGTTGCAGTCGGTAAAGTCTTAAATTCGCTGACGAGGCACGGTGGGTGCTCCGGGTTCCGCTCGCCTCGCGGAACCTGACAGGCTGATTACAAAGTTTCAACAGAATGATGCCGAGAAAGATTTTTTAATGAATATTAATTCCTTTCAAGTTAAACAAAGTTTGTTCTCGGCGCGGATCGGTAATTGCTTCGTTTTTCGTTTACGCTGAAATTCTTAATCTCCTCCCGTTGTCGAAATGCTAATACAGCTGAATTGATTTTCGCACTCTGAGCCTTTGTTTTGATTGATGGAATCCGGTAATTTTATATACCTGTCTGAGGTAACAATGAACTTTCCGGCGTTCAATAGCATTGATCCTTGTGAACGTAATTTCTATCCTTCCGTTTTATAAATCCCAAAACTTGTTTAATGAAAACGGCTCCAGTTTATACCTACCTATTAAAATTACAAAACATGATACCGTAGCATAATTGAGGAGGAAATATAGGAAAAAGTAACTAGCTGGAGGGCTGAGAGTAAAAATAGTCATGTAATCATAATGAATATTTTTTTCTGGTTTATTTTTGTAAAAAGGTTTTCGCAATTTGGATAAGTCATTACAAGTTCGTGACTACTCTACCTACGTTGTTTTTGCGAATAAAAGAAAAAATGAAATTCTCTGGTATACATAAGTAATTATTTATCCTGCATGACAAGTGGATTAACATTCAACAGTAGCATTTCCAACCTGTAATAATTTTCGATTTTCATACATTTTTCATCACGAAGCTACTACATATTATGTATAAAATAACCCCTATAGTATAGTCAAATGTATAAATAAAACATTTATGCAAAAATATTTTCTAAAAATAATCCAGAATCTTGAAAAAAAAAAAAACACTTCTGTTGGCACTCCCGGAGTGGTTGGGTTTTTTGACTACCTACTTAGACGTCATAAACACTACTTACTAACTATACAAACAATTTACTATACAAAATAGACTACGTTTTTGTTCTCTAAATGTCTAGAATTAAGTTCTTGCGATGTACTGTTGTTGTTTTAAACAAATTAGCTTGCTGTGACAGTCGCCACGTTAAGCCCGGCTTAAAAATGCTTAAGCCGTGCGAAGTAGGTGCTTTTGAGTTATCTAGGGATATATAATGAGTCCGGACATGGACATTCAAAATACTTAAATATAAATTATTTTCAAGTTCAACACTCAAAGCTTGAGTCCAATATACTTTCCCGTTTTTAATGATTTCCTGTTTAGGGTTCCCACAATAGCCTTATGTGATTGCGCATACAACAATAACTCTTAAAACATTAGACATACAGTTGTAAATTTTATGTTGTAATGTAGCTTAGCTCAAAATCTGTCGATTTAGTAAAAAAATAAAAAAAGTTGTCGGGTTTGTTTTTGCAGTAATTAACAATTATTTTTTTGACTTATTTTTTTTTTGAATAGTCATGGAAATGTGAACACATTGATTTGTAATGTAGTCGGTATACAATATTGTTGCCTTTCGAATAAGCCTATATTTATTTCAGTATGACCAAAATGTTGAGAGTAATGTTTTTTTTTGTACACGCATAGAGAATATTTCAACAAAAAAACAAAATGGCTGCCTCATAGCGGGGAAGTGGATAGGACCCAAGCTTTGAGTGTATTGGTACTTGAAAATAATTTATATTTAAGTATTTAGAAAATCGCTAGTTTATGTCCGGACTCATTGCATATATCTGTGGTCCTGACTTTATGAAACCGTACCTATAACGTAAGTAGGTACAGGGAGACTGTGAGGCCTTTAGTCCATGTGTTACAGTTGGCATAGTGCCTAATGCCTGATGGCGGAGTGAACATGGAAAGGTACAGACCTCGTAATGGATCGTCCATCTTGTGTTTCTGAAGGTTCCTGTCTACATAGATGTATGTATATTTGTTTGCGTAGAAATGTAGCTATGTATTTTTATCATTTTATGTATTATCGAGTTCAATGACGGTCGACAACTTCAACCTTATTACTTAGGGAAAAAGTGGCAAACTTCAGTGAGCTCAGTAGCCTACCTACAGTTTCAAAATAAAAACTACGTTAATTTGCCATAATTAAGCTATTATACAGTAATATACACAATTGAAGTGTTACTAACATAGAGGGGAGCTCGTGGCTAAGTACTAACAACCGCTCAGGTCGATCTTTAGGTTAAGTCATGCTTGCCTAGGTTGGTCTGTTGATGGGTGACCCCGACATACCGAGTTTCTTCAATACCTTGGAAAGCACGTTAAGCCGTTGTTCCCATCTGTCATTTTTAGATCTTTGACAGTCGTTAAAGATAGTCAGTGGCCCAAAAGGTATCGTATTACCCAGTACTAACTAGGTTTTGGAGGTTAGATAGACAGTCGCTCCATGTAAATACTGGTATTCAGCTGCATCCGGTTAGACTGGTAGCCGACTCCAACATAGTTGGGAAAAGGCTAGGCAGATGACAGTGATATACACAACTGAAGTGTTGACGCGAATTGAGCTCATCTATGATCCTGAAGATAAATAAATGTTATGTTGTTTCATAAAACTGTCAAGGAATGACAGGTGTGAATATCAGTTGAATATCTGGACAATTTAAATTGGTAGTAATTCCGCAACAAAAATAATTTTCATTACAAAGGCTGCAATAAGTTAAAAGAAAATTCCATAATTCATACCTACGTTCAATCAGTCTTATAAGGAACAATTATTTAAAATGTTATTTAAATGATTATCTATTATAATGTCTTATCAATCTCCGTAGGCTACAATTATCAAAGACATTAATAAAAATACTTAGCGCCCCCCTCGATTCCCCAACTCAACATCTTTTCAAAGAGGAAAGTATAAAAGAGTAATGTTAAGATATTAGGGTGGCTTAACTCAGCTACCCTTAATTAGGTGCTCAGTATTTTCCCTATCATTTATAATCTCAAATGTTTTGAGATTTGTCAGTTGTCAGATAAAAAAAACCGACAAAGTGCGAGTTGGTGGCGCCGAGGGTTTCTAACTTTGAAAGGAAAAGTATTTTTTCCATTATCAAAGTTTAAGTCATGGCAATGGTATTTTTAAGGATATTTTTCATTGTAAGTGAAAAACCGTGTCACATAATTAAAAATATATTTCGGCTAGTGTAAATGAAGCTATGAGCGAAAAGCAAGCAGCTCTGACAGACAGGTGAAACCGCATCAAAGGGTTCTTTTTTATGAATTAATGCGTATTGAGCATATTGTGTGTAAAGGATGATTATTGCACTATATGAGGTATCTGATGAGATGACGTGACGAGTAATAGAGAAGTATGGAAAAATAGACATGCTGCGCCGACCCCAAATGAATTGGGATACGGGTAAGATAATGATGGGGGTCACGTGGTGGCTTCCGGCCACCGCAAACGCGGACCTGTGGACGGTGAGTAATGGGCTAGCTCGCCGTCCGTGCGTCTTTTGACAACAGGCCGTGTTGACGGCGCGTTCGTGTTCCACGCGCGCCTTAAAGAGATGTCAGCAAACAGGGACGGGCCCGCAAGGGCCGATGCCTGCCAGGGCTGCGGGACTGTTCGAAAGAGATACCGCGGCCCTGGAACACGGGCAAGGAAGGAACATGGATGGGTTTTAGTCAGTACAAGTCTGACACTCCCTTCCGCTCTGCCCGGAGCGGGAGAAGTTATTTGATGATTTCCAATCCGAACAAAAAAAAAAGCAAGAGAATGATGATCAAAAATGTTGTGTAGAACTGAAACTTTGTGCCTCAGAAGCAATACCTACAATACTCGAGCCATTATAATGCATAATTGATAATGTCCTATTGACCGACATTAATATGTGTACCTTCAACCTTCTCAGTTAGCAACAGAACTCTCAAAACGTACCGACCTACTCTACGTTTGTTCGTACAAGAATCGTAATTAAGGTATTCTTTGAAGCTCGCATAGCCAAAGGCAGAATATGTTATCTTGAATTTCAAACCGTAACGTTGAAAGGAAGATTTGTAGGTAAAAGAAACAGTTAGTTACTGAGAGAACAAAGCCGTTGATTTGGCAACAAAACACATCAAAGGGTACCTCAAAAAGGCTGGTACAGAAAAGAGGCTATGTAGGTGTACTATAATCGCATAGTGCCTTTAGTTGGGCCAGCTAGACACTGGATAAAGAACTATCGAGTAGGGCAACAAAAAAAAAACCGACTCATGGAAACACAGGAATGGGTAAGAATGGGACTGCGTGCGAGAATTAGATCATGATTGGCATTTTAAGATTTAAATCAGTAGATGCGCCTTTCCGCGTCAAAAATAGTTACGTTTCTGTTCCGTTGACCATGACGTTTGTATATATTGGATATTATTTTATTATTAAAATATATAGGTACAATTACTTCAATTCCAAGGTCGGGCAAAGTGCTATTGGGTATTTCCATCAAGAATTCGTCAGTAGCAACCACGGAGTGTGAAGTGCCCGGTTGCAAGCAATAGGTTCACCCTCTATTACATGGGACTTAAAACATAACTGGCTAAATGTGGGTGGCCCTAACCCTTCCGGGATTACAGGCGTGATGTTGTGATATGTAAAGGGTTTTCCAATAAGAGGTGGTAGTCATTTGCCTTCTCTTTCTTACCTTCCTCTTTATAATGAAATAAACATCCGATCATTTATATTAAAAAACGGCATTTTTCTTTGAATATCAAAATAACACCTCTTATTGCAAAACCCTTTATTTTATAATTTGTAGTATTGTTTCGGTCTCTCATACTGATAATTGTTTGTATCGTTTTGTGCGTGATGCGAACCTAAACTTCTCAGTGTGAACTTTTTCTTGCGATCTAAGTCGTCACCAATTATCACGTCCTCCGATTTTAATGTGTTGTCAACTAATCCGACGACAATAGAATTAAAAATGAACACAAACGACATCCAATATTAAAAGCTCAAAGCCAGCTAACATTAAAAAATGTCTCCAAGATAAAAAGTGTTCATTACAGCGTCCACTAAGATTAAATCAACGTGACGATATAAAACTTGGCGGAGATAAGATTCCTATTGTGATCGGGATGAAAGCGCGGGAGTGCTGGCCCAGAATAGCCGCCATGCTGTTCCATACCCTACACAATGGAGACCACATCTCTCATTTCTGAAAACAACGGATTCAAAAACTTTTATTGTGCGATAAATTGGTACAGATGGAAATACGCGACCATAATGAAGTTGACATAAGGCTCATTTTCCGTTGCATTGTCCTTCGCCGATCAGGTTTTGTGGTGTGTGAATAGGCCTTAAACGTATTGAATTGTGATGATAGTGCAGCTCAATGTTTTGAGATAATATATTGTTGTATTGAATGAGATTGTATCGCTATTGTTTTTGCGCAATGAGATAAAAAAACGAATGTTTTGCTTTGAATCAATATCAATAAACTATTCAAACGAACACAGACGAATAATAAAACCAAAATAAAGAAATATTTAGGTACGTTATTTCCGATGTGAGTTGATACACGTGTAACAGAAATCAATAATAATATCACATTCCCTGTATATACTAGTCTTTTATTATATTCCTACTTCACCGAAAACGTACTCTATTCAGTCAATAAGGCAACACACTCTACAACACCAACAAGATATTTTTATACAACAAATGGGAAGACCTTTATATCAAAGCGAGAAAATAATAATACGCGCGGAGACACGGACGGGACGTAGCGAATCACTCGCGAAACTCATCAAAATGCGTATATCCTGCGAGTAAAACATTTTGTTCCCAACTCAAAGAGGTGAAGGGAGCTGACAGAGCCATAAGGTAAAGAGAACACACCAATCACGGAATGCATAACCAGGGCTTCTCTTATGTTATAGCGTCAAAAGACGTCCACTGCTGGACATAAGCCTCCACCAAGTGTCGCCACATTGACCGGTCCCGTGCGACTCGCATCCAGCGGATCCCCGCAACCTTTACCAGGTCATCGGTCCAACTAGCCACCTAGTGGGTGGCCTTTCAACGCAACGTCTTCCGGTTCGCGGTCGCCACACCAGAACTTTACGGCCCCATCGGCCATCCGCTCTGCGAGCAATGTGCCCTGCCCACTGCCACTTAAGTTTGGCAATTCTTCGGGCTATGTCGGTCACCTTGCTTGCTTGCTTTCTCTTATTTGATAGCGTAATCAACACTAATGTTCCGTAATTCTCCTCCTAAATGTACACAATACCCTGTTTATGTGAACTATGCTGAAACCCAGCATAACAGCTGTTTGAACAGATTACACTGATTTAGAAATGATTTCCATAGCATTATACGGATTGACCAAGTTTAGTATCACATTACAACGTATCAGACAGCTTTTGGAAATTGTTCGGCTTCCCAGCTAGATATTTACCTACAGAAAAGGAAACCCTACACAAATATTTACGTACATTTTTATTTGATCCGTGATTAGGAGTAAAGAAGAATATATAGTGCTATAAATGTTTGGTTCGAAGCAAAAAGGTTTTCGGGATATTTGAAGTTACGATAGGATGTAAAAAATATAAGTAACCTGGAACTCGACGAAAGGCACGTGTGAAATCTTTATTTTTCTAACTCGCCGCGAATCGAAATTTGCAAAAATGCCGGCTGGCCGAAAATGGGATCTCGCCGCTTCCCACACAGCGTTTTGTAAAGGAAAAAAGAAATAAAAGTGACTGTAGCACGACTGACTCATAAAAATTGTAGTAGCGTGGCCTACGGACGCCACGGGAAATGTCGAAAAATGAGGACGGTCTCCGAGATACGCCGCACTAGTATTTCATTGAAATCACTCCCCGCCTCCTAATAATAAAAGGAGAGGAACGATCCATAATAATTTTTGACTTACGAGAAATTGACATGGCCGTGTTGAGAAATTCACAATGTTTGCCAAATTGTTTGATGTTTTCTTTGAGTCTTTGAGTTAACGGCGAAATATTACTTAAATATTTATTTTGTTGACGAGGTTATCTGAGGCAGATATAGTAGCGATATGAAGGCGGCAGTGGGTGGTTTTGATTTCAATAATTAAGTAAACATTTTGTATCTGGCAGTTACGTCACGATTCATAGCAGTGCTCCGGAATTTACATAAATCTGTATTTCATTAAAATGGTAGATGCGGATAACTAGTTAATAATAAATACATTTACGTATTCCACTGTAGGATAAGTTAGGAAGCGGATTTTGGTTTCAGTGAATAATTCCATATATAGCGAGATGGAATATATTTATATTAGGACTTCTTGGTTGCTACGATTTTCCCAACTTAGTTACAAAGGTCAGAACTTCAAAGAAGGTAAAACTGGCGTAATACATTTGGAGTTACAAATCTAACATGTTTTATCTAGAGTTGTAACCGCAAAACATCTCAAAATGTAGCCAGGAAGAGAGTACTTCAAAATCACAAGATTCTTCCTCAACGTTTTTTAATTACCCACGCACCAAAAAGCGAATAAAAAGGAAACGCGACATCAAACGTTAGCCAGTAATTAAAATGCGTGTACCAAGAGTCTTAGCCGGCGTTATGATGAACAAATAACTTGATTTCTATTCATAATGAAGTCAATAAATAATTAAGTTACCAAGGACAGAGCTGCCTAAATTAAGTGCGAAATTGGATTTCAACAAGAACTTGGAATTGTATAGTAGAAAAGCTTCAGGCTTTCACGGCTTTCCGCGATCATGGCGCTTGTAACAGCGTCGAAATATCGGGAGCTTAAAATAATTGATAATAAGTGACATTATAAGTTTAATTTGACAACTTATTAATTTAAATATCGGCGAAAGTCGTCATAATTTCTGAGATTCATAAGGCCCTAACAGATATTTTAACTTCAAAACTCCTTTATCCATAAAACAAGACAGTGATTTCGTTTGTTTTAGCGCATAAGATTTAATGAGCCCTTCCGTCTTTCAGAAGCGTATAACTAAGAGAGTATGTCATCACGTTTTGTCTGAAACGTCTTTGAAGAGAAAGGATTTTGTTTATCATGCAAATAAGCAGTTTAAGCGTTTATAAGAGGATCTCCGGAGGCTTTATACGACGTTGATACAATGTACTTACTGGCGTAAAATTAAATTGTTCATTGGAAAACAGTTTCTTTACTAAGTTGCAATTTTATTTTGTACTTTGTGAGGGAAGACGTAAAATTAACTTTGCAATGAGTTGTTTTAATACGCTTATATTCAGCTGTGGACTCATCATCTGCCTAGCCTTTTCCTAAATGTATTGGGACGTCTTCCAGCTGTTCCAGCTGTGGTCTACGTTACAAATGAAGATAGAAATTGTGGTCTAAAAGCAGATTTACTCTTGCTCTTTCAGAGATATACTCAGTTACTCACAGTATACATAGCCACCATATTTGCCAAACCAAAAAAAGAAATGGTTGGCGTCAGTACCCCGCAAATGTTATTACTCAGTTTCAGAAAACTCGTAAGAAAATGCGGATAAATAGGTAATTACTTGCGTAATAAGATGGCTGGAGAATTAATGACGGCCCTTGACCGACGACGCGGGTTGTGGGCCATTGGTTGCCGTTTCCATCAGGGGTGCTACCCCTAGATTTATAACTCTAGCCTCATTACATCCCTAATTATGTTTACGGGTCGTAGTCGAAGATTCGGTTGGTAATTGATGCCGGTATTCTGGTAAAGTGGTTTATAAAGGTTGGTGTTTTTAAATGCGGTACTTATTGGCTTGGAGAGGAGATAGGTCTTTTTGTTTGTTCGTTTGTCCAGATTTGTGTTACATTTTATTGACTAGACTTCCAATTCCAGCCTCTTTTTTTTTTAATTGGGTCTTTCAAAGACATGTATTTATTTATTCAACACTTCAAGCACAAAGTACAGAGGCGGACTTAATCCCATAGGCATTTTCTACCAGTCAACCTTTGGGTTGTTGTATTAGTGTTTATAATCATAATGTGAGTTGATAGTGATATCTTGTTAGTACTGTATCAGTTTGAGAAAGCTAAGTAAATAAACACATAGAACGAAATATTTCTGGAATAGTTTCGTAAGGAAATGCCAAGACAAAAAAAAATATCGTGAAGAAAGTTTTGAGTATGAATGTGGATGGGTATAAGAGTAGAGGAAGGCCAAAGAAATGATGGATGGACTGTGTGAAGGATGACATATGAGGTGCTACAGAGAAGTATGGATGAAGGAGGTATGCTGCGCCGACCCCAAATAGATTAGGATAAGGACAGAAGAATAATGATGATTTTCTTAGGCAAATATTTTGCTTTAGTTTTTAGTTTTGTTTTCTTTGAAAGTAAAACATGTATTAAGAAGCTACTTGCCTTCTTTTTTTTTTTTCGGATGGGAAATCATCAAATGACCTGGGCAGAGCGGAAGGGAGTGTCAGACTTGTAGTGACTAAAACCCATCCATATTCCTTGCCCTTTGTGTTCCAGGGCCACGGTATCTCTTTCGAACAGTCCCGCAGCCCTGGAAGCTAAGTGTTCAAAGTAAACGTCGCAACATTTACAAACACCCACTAGCTAGTATAGATACCTACAGAGGATAACTTTACTGCTAAGTGCTATTTAAACTTAGTATATTTGGAGCTTTCAAAGAAGAGAGTACATCGAGAGATTAATAATGGTGCTATAAACTCTATTACCTATTCTGTAATTAAGTTAAATGGATAAAATTTCGCCAAGCGTTGAAGCAAATAATTAATTTTTGGACTGAGGCATTTTATCACGGAAGTTTTTGAGCTGTGCCCTTTTTAGATTAAGTGGTTTATCTCGTATTGACACCTACCTTAGGCAAATTAATTAATTTCCATTTTGGTTATGTTGTATTTGATTTTTTGTTACAAGCGGACGGGATTTTAATCGGCAAAACCCACTCTAAAAACACTTTCATACTCATATTTGGCTAAATAATAGCCGCTCGGGTCGATCTTTAGGCTAAGCCGCGCTTGGCTAGGTTAGTCCTTAGATGGGTGACCACTTATTACATAACAAGTTTTCTCCGTGCTTTGCTCCCAGCTGTCATTTGTGGATCTTTGACAGTCTGAGTCTGAGAACCAGTCTTACCAAAGGGGTATTTTATTTATTTGTTTAAGTACACACAAAAAAATTAATAGGACAATATATTACCATAGAAGAGCACAAAGGTACATGCTTATTTCATAAGAAATTTCTTCCAGCAGACCTGCGAGAGAAAAGTTGGTTAGGTATCGTATTACCCAGTACTAACTGGTTTAAGGACATCCAGTCGGTCTATGTAAAATACTGGTGTATTCAGCTGCATCCGGTTAGATGGACAGCTGACCCTAACATATTTGGGATGATAACGTTTGACGTATTCATATTTAGGAGTTGATTTTTTTAAATGCTTCCTTAGCTTTCTTCGCCTTCGTTTGATAAAGAACACTTTACCAAAATGTCATGTTTTTAACCTAGTAGTTTGCTAGTGAATTTTGGACGAAATCGAAAGGCACTTGTTCTCTCCATCATTGCGATCATTGTTTTGTTCATACCCGGGTACTTTCTTATTCCGGATATCATCATCATCCTCTACTTAGCCTTTTCCCAACTATGTTGGGGTCGGCTTCCAGTCTAACCAGATGCAGCTGAATACCAGTATTGTACATGAAGAGGCTGCTTATCTAATCTCCACAACCCAGTTAATACTGGGTAATACGATACTTTTTGGTAAGACTGGTTGTCAGACTTTTTGGGCCACTGACTACCTCTAACGACTGTCAAAGATGTGCAATGACAGCCGGGATCAACGGCTTAACGTGCTTTCCGAGGCACGGAGGAAACTCGGTATGTAATGGGTGGTCACCCATCCACAGACCAACCTAGGCAAGCACAGCTTAACCTAAAGATCGACCCAAGCGGCTGTTATTATTTTGCCACGAGGTCCGCATTGCGAGCTTCTTATTCCGGAGATATTAGGGTTCAAAGTTCCAACTTTTTTTTTAATACAAGTTTTAAATGTTCTAACTTCACTTTAAATTCCTTCATGACCTTCGTATTATTCACTGCGTCCATCAGCACAATGGTTTGCGAGCCTAACATTGTGCCGTAAAACGTGTAAATGAAAAAAGATTGTTGCCTGTTAATTAATAACTTATCCAAAATCTGTCAAATAAAGAATGTGTCAAATATAGAATCTGTCAAATGTAGAATTTTTCATATGTAGAAGCTGCCAAATGTCGACTAAACGGTGATTTTTCACACCAAAAAGTAGTTTCTCAGCAATGATTTTTGCGTAGAGTTACTTAAATTGTTGTAAAGAATGCTTGGTGAAAACTCCGTTTACTCCTTATATAAATGTCTAATACATACAGAAATATTTACAGACCTTCTCCGCTATTTACAAAAAACAAAAAGGCATAAAGTTTTCATCATTATCAGTAGGTACCTAAATAAATAGAATGTAGGTAACTGAGAGATAAAAATAATAAAAATACCAAGCTACATAGGGTTTGAATGTGTACTTCACATTTAGACTCGAGATATGTCTTCTCGAGGACTCCGAACTAAATGGCAGCAATCTTTACCTGAAACAAATGAAATTACCATTTGAGTACAAAATAAAATAAGTAGAAAACTGACGGTAAAAGTAGATATTCGTGCCAAATATTTTTTTATTTCTGAACACTTATATAATGTGTTGGGTTTATACCTAAATAACTTAGGCCCTTCGTCTTGAAAAAAGGTTATGAAGTTATACTTCAATATATTATTACACTAGCTGATGCCCGTGGCTTCGCCCGCGTTGATGTCGGTTATCGCGACCAAAAGGAATCATGAAATTCTGATCCCGTTCCGGCTATACTAAAACCTTCCTCGAGAATCACTCTATCCATTGGTGAAAAAATCATAAAAATTGGTGCAGTAGTTTTTGAGTTTATCGCGAACAGACAGACAGACGCGGCGGAGGACTTTGTTTTATAATATGTTCTGATGGTGATAGGTAAACGTGTCGCTTTACCTCATTATAAACGCAACTTTGAAGCCAAACTTGGTCATTTTTAGAAAGATTTTAATGATTTTTCCACATTTATTGTTTGTTCTTATTTAAATCAAGTATATATTTTTATTAAAAAATATTTATATCGTTATGGAAACTTCTCCATTCTATCTTGTACATAGTCTCGCCGCCGCCACCGACGAAGAAAATGTTAACACATTAGGTATGTGTTTTCACAATTTTCTTTGATGTTCTTTTGAAAACAGTCCGTTGCACGATTAGATGAGATGTAACCTCTATATGTCTCTGTGCCCTTGTCTTGTGTGAGTCGGGTAGGGTTTTATTATTTCGTTTGTTCATTACCTATTTAGTTATAAAGGTAAGGCTTAATATAGAATATAGTATTTTTTGAGAAAGGTCTCCATGTCCTAATTGACATATGGATTGAAAGTCACTCTAAAATGCTCTAGGCATGAAAGGGTAAACAGGTCCACTTTCGACCTTGCTGATATTGTAATTTCTTCACCACAGTAAAAGAAGATTCTCGTATAGAACATGCCGAGAATAGAAAAAGAATCACCCGCTTTAATACTTTCTATAATTTACGGCACTTCTTCGCAATGTCTTAAAGTTTTCTTTCTAAAAGTTCTAACTGCAGATATACGAGTAGGGAGGTAATACAGTACGATAAAATGTATACCGCGGGTGTCAGACAGATAGGCGCGCTTCCATTTTTTACTTCCCTAAAACGTAAACACCACGCCCGCGGCTTTTTGGTAAATAATTAATCTTGGAGCTTATCGCATTAGCCCCCCTCTCCCCTCCACGTCCGAACTATTACAAGGTGGCGTAGGTGCGTGCACAAGGGCCAGTCCACAGATTTATGCGCCACTAACATGCCCAAAAATAATTGGATCGCGACCGAAAAATAAATTGCCGCTCCCTACCGGCCCACTAGAAATAACTCCAACAATTTGTTATTGAGGATCCCTGAATTACAAGGTATCGTGGCCTTCCTTACGATATTTAATAACGTTTTTGGGTGATCAAATAAAGTATACTTCGGTAAAGTGGATAGAAGTTTGCAATATCGCCGTGATTATCTGAAAAATATGGAAGTAGATGTAGACGGTAGGCACCCCCTGGTATTGATAAAAAAACTAAAGTTTTCTTTTAGGGTACACAAAGGGTAAAAGCGGGGCCTTATTACTAAGACTTCGCTGTCCGTCAGTCTGGCTGTCTATCACCAGGCTTTATCGCATGAATCGTGATAGCTAGACAGTTGAAATTTTTACAGATGATGTACCTCTACAAGAACCCCCTTTAATTATTTTATAATTTATATTTTTATTATTTGTTGTTATAGCGGCAATAGAAATACATCATCTGTGAAAATTTCAACTGTCTAGCTATTACGGTTCATGAGATATAGCCTCGCGACAGACGCCCAGAAACGTGTTTTTTTTCGGTTTATGGTACGGAACACTTCGTGCATGACTCCGACTCGCACTTGGCCAGTTTTATTATTCCGACGAGTTACTTTTTGCCCTCCATCTTGTCAATGTAAGTATATTCCGCTTCTTAGATCCTCAATTCGCTTCATGAATCGATACAGGTCCTAATAATTCGACGGAGCGTTCTGAATTTATTAGCGTGGCTTCAGTAACTTCAAGTTCATAAAATTCCCGGTAGGTTTTCCAGTAATCTCCAGAAGCCTACATAACTTGTACATTGATCGAAATCCATCAGGTGTACCAAAGAATACCTAATCCCTTTGTCACCTATTCTTAGTATCCTACGACGATGGTACGAAGGATATCTTATGTATATACAAAATACCTTTTCTGAACACTATTAGTGAAGCGAAATTGGCAATAAATAATTCAGATCCACGTTTGTCCTTCAATCCATTTGTCTGTCATGGCAGATTACCGTTGAAAAGGACTAAGCTAACGACCCGTTCATATTGCCTGTTACTCAGCAAACCATCCAGGTATTCACATAATATCATCACGCCTGTAATCTCCGAAGGGTTAGGCAGAAGTGTGTAGCACACCTATACTTCACCAGTTATGTAATAGGAATCGAGCCTATTACTATCAACCGGGCTCAAATCTAGACTCCGTAGCTGCTAACTAAACTAAACTGAGAAATTATTGATGGAAAAAACCAAATGACATTTTGCCCGACATAGGAATAGAACCCAGGACCTCGTGCTCAGCAGTCGCGCCTGACATAGACCAACGAGACAGACTCAGATATTAATATGGATGGACTCGCGCATGAAGGGTTCCGTACCGTCGTAATAGGGGAGCCCTCATTAATTTTTAATTTATTTTTATTATTCGTGGGAACGACAATAGAAATACACATTCTGTGAAAATTTCAACTATCTAACTAAAACGGATCAGGAGATACAGCCCGCTGACAGGTGGATAGCGTGGGTTTAGTAATAGGGTCCCGTTTTTACCTTTTGGGTACGGAACCCTAAA
Source organism: Lycophotia porphyrea (assembly GCA_950005105.1). Lineage (NCBI taxonomy): Eukaryota > Metazoa > Arthropoda > Insecta > Lepidoptera > Noctuidae > Lycophotia > Lycophotia porphyrea. The sequence continues at coordinate 5,666,175 of OX465392.1, forward strand.
AATGTTGAATATTAGGTTGTATAGATGACAGTTATTAAATCTATAGCCGGTGCGGAACCCGCAAAAATTCTAACAAATACTTATGAAGGCGAAAGATAATATTGATCAAGCTCCGTCGGTGTTGGAAGCTCAGGATTGAAATGGAATCCCTAAGGTAAGCGATTCAAATACCCCGGACTCCGTAGAATGGCTGCGGCGGGGAAAATTGGTCTCAGTGCATTGGATCGAGCAATCACTTACAGTTGGGAGGTCTCTGCTTCTGTCTGTTCCGAATTCAATGGATTTGACAACGGTAGGCTCTGACAGATTGCCAAACGAATACGTCGACGGAATATACAGGGTGTAAACAGACTCTTCACGAAGCCGTCAACCACGCATTATGTACATCAAACTAAGTAACTTTACGCATTTTTTGGGCTGAAAAATCATGTTTTTCAGTAGGATTCAATGTAACGCACTCAAAACATTGTGCTGGTGGATGGATTAAATAGTAAGGGGGCCCTGGACGTGTTTAAAGTAAAAATCTTGCATTAAAAACATGTATTTAAAAAAAAACTTGTGAAAAAGTTGGAACTTTGACCCCCAATATCTCCGTAACTAGAAGTTTCCCAGGTATGGTCTAAAACAAAAAAAATGGTCGCAACGACGGTGAGAACAAGTGCCTTTCGGCTTCGTTAAGAGTCTGTTTTCACCCTTTATACGAATACATTTCGGTCAACATTGTATATGGATTTATTTTAATGGGCGTATAGTCGAGCCTTTCGGTTCATATTTTTGGGCATTATTGGGTAATAAAAACGAATTTTATTGTACTAACAATAAAAGCCCTTGACACATTCAGACTTATTGTGAATTCAATTGTACCCAACGATTTGATAATACGGGGTGTAAACAGACTCTTCACGAAGCCGTCAACCAAGCATTATGTACATCAAACTAAGTAACTTTACGCAAAAATTAGTGCTGGGAAAAGACATTTTTTTTTGGGCTGAAAAATCACGTTTTACAGTAGGACTCAATGTAACGCACTCAAAACATTGTGCTGATGGATGGATTGCATAGTAAGGGGGTTCTGAAGGTGTTTAAAGTAAAAATCATACATTAAAAACATGTATTTAAAAAATAACATGTGAAAGAGTTGGAACTTTGACCCCCAATATCTCCGTAACTAGAAGGTTCCCAGGTATGGTCTAGAACAAAAAAAATATCGTTATGACGGGGAGAACAGTGCCTTTCGACTTCGTTAAGAGTCTGTTTACACCCTTTATGTTTTTATTTCTGTTTTTTTTTCTTATATTTTTTTTAATTCTTAGGTCGGGCAAAGTGCTATTGGGTTTTTCCATCAGGAATTTCTCAGTAGCAGCCACGGAGTCTGGATTTTGGCCCGGTTGATGGCAATAGGCTCGCCTCCTATTACATGGGACTTAAACATTACTGGCAAAATGTGGGTGTACTATTTGGTACACTTCTGCCTAACCCTACGTAAATTACAGGCGTGATGTTATGTGTGTGTTTAAAAGATTTGATAATACCACTTGTTTAGAGGAAGCTCATCCGTGTTTCATGTCAAGTGTTCAAACAAAAAGTCTGGGTGTAAAAGCGTGCAGCTCGATATCGAGTACGTAGTGTTGTCAGGGAAACAGATAAGCATCATTCAGTACCAATTTATTGTCGTGTTCATTTCAATAGCGAATTCAATCGAACTAACTTTGAATAGTTCCGATATCGTGCGGGACAGTATCGATAGTGTGAATGCGCTATTGTTTCTTGCCTTAGGATTTTTATCGGATGGAAAATTGGCGTCGAGTTAATGACAACACTATTGATTGTAGCGTTAATTGTAAAGACGAGTGTAGTTTTTAGGGTTCCGTACCTCAAAAGGAATAAAACGGAACCCTTATAGGATCACTGTCTGTCCGGAACCTTTATCTCGGGAACGCGTGGCGGTATCGAGTTGAAATTAAAAACCCCTATAAAGGACTATAGGGGTTTTTGCCAATAAAGGACTAAAGCTGTGAAAAAATCAAACTTCTAAGATTACGTTAAAAAAAGATACGGCCGTTTATGCCGTAAAAATCGTATATTTCGACACTCAAGGGAATCAAAATTTATAAAGTACTTCCCGCTGACCTAGAATCATGAAATTTGTTAAGAAGCAATGTGTTACAGCACATGTAAAACAAAATATCTGAAAACCGTAAATATGTAGTTTAATAACAAAATAACCTACAAGTTTTATACGGAACCCTCGGTGCGCGAGTCCAACTCGCACTTGGCCGATTTTTTATGAACTATTAAGTATTGAACTACATATAACAAGCACTGTTTTAAACTTTATTCAACTAAACTTATGCAGGGTGTAAAAAGACTCTTCACGAAGCCGTCAACCAAGCATTGTGTACAACAAACTAAGTAACTTTACGCAAAAAATTAGTGCTGGGAAACGACTTTTTTTTTGGGCTGAAAAATCACGTTTTACGTTGCATGGATGGGTTGAATAGTAAGGGGGTCCTAGAGGTGTTTAAAGCACAAATCATACATTAAAAACATGTATTAAAAAAAAAAAAAACTTGTGAAAAAGTTGGAACTTTGATAATATCTACGTAACTAGAAGGTTCCCAGGTATGGTTTAGAACAAAAAAATGATCGCAATGACAGGGAGAACAAGTGCCTTTTGGCTTCGTTAAGTCTGTTTACACCCTTTATTTGTCACGGGATATCTGCCGTAATTTTTATTTTTATATTGTCCGGTGTTTTTTTTTAAACCGTGGCATATAACCCGTATGTGACAATATAAGTTTACATAAAATAACGTTTACATTCTTGAGGCTTTTCTGAACGGACTTTTTAATATCTATTTATTTATTTAGGGAAAACAAACAATTGTACAATGTATGTTACAGTAAATATTACAATGTAAGCACTAAGCTAATGTACAATCCACGACGTTTCCACGTATTACTTAGGTTAAAGATACAGTGTAGACACAGTATTAAAAATTAAAATAACGTAATTAAGAACACAAAAGATTAATAATGAAATAACGGCAGGAAATGTTAAAAAGCAAATGTACTTTACATATCTTATGACTAAAGGTACAATTAAGGTAATTAAAAAATAATAATAATAACAATAATAAAGAAAGAGCAACACAAACAGTAGGTACTAACTTCACAATTTCAGACTATTGACTAAAAGTTTCTTAAATTTTTGGCGGTCTAAAGCAAATATGTCTATGTTAACAAAATGTTCATTATACGTTTTGACTATCCTATGGAGCGGCGCCCGTTTGTGCGACAAGGTGTCGTAGCAAAGAGAGGGTAGACACGTACCTCTCGCCGTACAACTGTTCTGGGCACAACATAAAATAAATTATTGACTATCTCGGAGCAATCAATTTTATTGCGCAACAGATCATGAAGCATCATGGTTTGAAGCAAAAGGCGTCTTGATTCCAACGTGAGAAGATTAAACTTATTCAAGGATTCGATGTAAGAGCTACGTTCTATATGGCATCTAAACTGCATAGATTTTAAAAACTTGCGCTGAACTTTTTCTAAGGCGAGATTGTATTTATCATAATAAGGGTCCCATATCATACAGGCATACTCAATTTGTGGTCGAACTAAGGAATTAAATAAATACAGGAAAGTGGCTGGTCGCTTGAAATCTATCGATGATCTCATAACGAGATGATACATTTGAAATGCTTTGGTAATAATTTTATCAATATGTAGATGTAGGTGTAGTTTACAATCCAATAAGATACCCAGGTCACTGATCTGAGTCTCTCTAAGAATATTGTTCGTTGCATAGAGAATAATTAAAACTAACGATGTTTTTATTCTTAGTGAAATTAATGTACCTACACTTAGATACACTTAGATACACTTAGTTGTAGTTTATTCAATTTACAATAGTCAGATAACCTGTTCAGATCATCCTGTAAGAGATGACAATCATTGATTGTTAAGATTTTCCTGAAGATTTTGAGATCGTCAGCATACAGCAAGAAATCACTATTTCGAAAGCAATATCACAAACGAAAACAAAAGATCTTTGTAAAACAGATTTCTTATGACAAAGCAAACGGAAGGAGTTTACTCTAAGCCGGTGGACGTTTCAGAGGTTCCCAATGAAGGGCGGGTGTTAAAATTAAGTTGGACAGATATGCGACATGGTGACAAGGGTCGACTAGGGCAAAGGGACACTGTCTCCGTACCCCAACGTCCCCAACCCTGCCATAGCTTATATTGTGAAAACATTTTTACATGTAGATATATCACTTTATCTTGCTACGCTGAACTTATTAAACCTGATAAAAATGAAATACAAACTTATTTACGTCACGTCTGAAAATAACACCCAACCAAAAATGTCGCTGAAAGTGTAGGAGAGAGAATTTTTATATAAAAGTTGGCTCAATATACTTAGTCGTCCTTAGACACTGTTTTCCAAATCTCTCTTATTTACACTTCCTTATTTGAACTGTTTATTTGGTCTATGGTAGCAGTAGTCGTGGCTTAATAATAACAGCCGTTCAGGTAGATCTTCAGGCTAAGCCGCCCTTGCCTAGGTTGGTCTGTGGATGGGTGACCACACAACACATTCTGAGTTTTCTCTGTGCCTCGGAAAGCGAAGAAGAAGAAGTGAAGGCATTGGTCCCGGTTGTCATTTATAGATCTTTGACAGTCGTTAAAAGTAATCAGTGGCCCGAAAGTCTGACAACCAGTCTTACCAAGGGGAATTGTACTACCCAGAACTACCAGTGTTGTGGATTTTATACTTTGTTTCTTGTCTCTGTACACCGTGATGTGTTTATTTTTCTTGTAGTCACAGACAGGTATCGTGATCAGTGCGAAAAAAAAAATGTTTTTGAAGGAAACGGTTCACGGTCTCAGTGGATACAACTCGCCGTCATTCGTCTAATTTAATCTGATAGCGTGATTGGTGGAGACACCCCAGATAGGCAGTGGCTCCATGTAAAATACTGGTATTCAGCCGCATACGATTAGACTGCAGAGCGACCCCAATGGCGAACATAGTTGGCAAAGGCTAGGCCGAAGATGGTAGCAATCCTTTTTTACCTTTTGTGGGACTACCAAGTAAAGTCTCGAAGGATTTGTACAAAACCGAAAAGACAAATAATAATTTGTAGCTTGTCCTGCCAAAGCAATCTCGCGATACACTCACGCTCATCAATAATGAAAATATTTCCGCCGAAGGATATTGACTCTGATTGCGAACATCTGAAGATATTTCTCCAACCTTCGTATATCTACTAATATAGTACGAGACAGAATTTGTCCTCATCAATTTAGAATACTCATACACGACCCACATATATCAAATGTATTCGATCCGAATTCGTTCGGAACACTTCGTCAAATGGAATATAAATCAGAGTAAGAAAATATTTAACGACACGAGTGTTTGAGGGTATGAATCTGATTTACCGGATCAGGAAACCGCGAAGCAAGTTTTAAATGGATAAGTACAGTCACGGGACGTGTACACTTAAAAGAGGTTTTAAAAAAAAAAGGTTAAAGAAATAACAAAAAAAATTGCGGCTTATTCCGCCAAATTCAACGCGGGTTTACGCTCAGCCCCTTGTTATGGCTGAGCAATATAAGCACTGTCTAACTGCGACGAGCTCCCGGCTTCAAAGAGATTCTTCAAATCAACCGTGCGCCTGTCGTGTTTATCGAATAATAAAAAGTTAAGGAAATCCATTAGGCTCCAAACTAATAAAAACTTTACGTGACGAGGGACTTTATAAGCCGAACACTATTATGTGTACTAACACGTTTGATTTTATGAGCTGAGTCCATAATAGCTATCGCCACGAGAAAATGAAGTGGTTCAATATTTTAAAGCCGGTTTACGGCTGCCTCTGTTTGCCTTTATTGTTTTTTACACGGAACACTGTATTGTGAGCGACTCATTTCTTTCTCTCAGAGGTTCCGAAAAGTAAAGAAGGAGAGGCATAACAGCAGGATTACTGACGATAAAGTGTGCTACATTACACGCGCGTAAGGGGCAAAAGTCACACGATTTAGATGAGAAATGGGTAATATGCCATACCGCACTTTAGGTTCGTATGTTACGCCGGGCGCGGAACTTTGCTCCGCCAACACATACGCGCTATTACTTATTCGTTTTATTCACTTGTTCACTTTGACGCTCAAGAGCATCATAAAGGATGTTACCACAATCTGACTGTCTCTAATCCTATAATACATTAATGTGTGCCTAAATATGTAAGCTAATCGGTTAATATGTTTTATCATTCTCTTATTAAGTGCAAAAATATCGTGTCCCTGTAATTCAGTCCAGTAGATTTACATGTCACTCACAAGTTCACCCTCGTTGTGCATTTGAGGGTTTGTTGGCCGCGGAGAAAATTAACTGCCTAAAAGGTTTCCCTTTTTTAAACATTTATTCATGAAGGCTATTTATTAAAGCAACATCAGTTACATGTTAAACAGTAGATAGGGGGTGGGAGACCATGTGGCGGACAGTAAATATATCAGTCTGACAAGGGCATCCATCTTGAGGATGGAGAACGCCCAACCTTTAAACGATTTACGAGGGGCAATGGGCGCTGCTGGTAAACACCAATGGATCGAGTTCAGACCTATAAATAACACCACTCTAATCGGTGCTGCGCGCTTCTCCTCTTAAAGTTGTATAATATTCACGTACCTTGCTTATAAATGCAACATACATGGTGAGGAAATGCAAATCGCCGTCCACAGTACCGGTTTCAAAATGTAAATTGAATGGTCAAACTCAGCAAAGATTCATGAATTAAGCATCCCCTTAAAATTCCACATTTAAGAGGGTACATAAACAGGTTCGGCTGGATGTTCTAATTTAATTTGCAATCTGACGAGCCGACCTTTGTTATCAAGTGACGAACGGATAATGACGTTCGGGCCGCACTCGTGGGTTTTCAATGTGAGATCCTTTGTTAAAACATTGTAAATTAGACGTTATTAATGACGGAGCACAGAAAGGTTTCCTATGTCGTTTAATTCGGGTAATAAATTGTGGAGCGCAATTGTTTCGACCGCAGCACATTCAAAGAAATCGGCAGTATGTGGGCGGAATGTCGTCTGAAAGCTGTTTGTATTAACTATCCCCATTTCATTTGTATGTAAATGTGGACCGTTGTTATTTTCAATCTAGTATTGGAGATTGGATAAGGTAAAAGACCGTTCATTGTTATTCCGATGAAATATGAGTGAAGACGCTATTCGCTTGGTATTGTCTGGTGGGACAAAGCGAGAGGGCGAACTTCTTCCGAGATACAAAATTTAATTTCTATGATTTCGAGCTCGTTTCTTTTTCGACTGGGACGCCTTTGTCGTCGATGCCCTTTATGTGCTTCAAGCTGGATTCCAGTCTCCATTGACTGACGAGATATTGTGCAGCGTTTATGTGAAATGGCTAGCACATTGGCACTGGTTATGAACAGTCGCAGCTTCAAGTGATATAAAGTGAATTTGTTGTGGTAAAATGTGCAATATTGTGTGTTCCATTTGTCTGTTCGTGTTAGTACGAGCCATTGTTCTGACAGTGAACGGCCTGTCCCAGTTGCCCCTTACTTTTGTTGTTGTATTCTCAATAGCTTTTGAAAACTCGCTGCTATTAAATTCCCATACCAATAATTTCATATCCTATATTTATTAAGGCTTGCTTAATCCTAACTAAATTCCATTAGTGTGTGTAATATAAACGAATATATTGTCAAAACGGATATTTTAATTATAAAAGGGTCTTTGTTTCTTTCGTCCGGAAGGCAATCGAGCTTACACGAACTAATTAAGCTCACACAAAAGGGTTTGATCAGTACAGTACATTTTAATCTCATTTGCAATCAATATCTCTATATTGGAGGGTTCGGAATGACATTGACGGGCCCCGTTCAGTCTCCGTTCTGTTGATAAAGGCAAATCTTCGTGAGCTAATATTTTCGAAAGCCTTTCAATGTGAACAATAGCCTTTGGACAATTGGATGTTGGATATTCCAATATCCTTTCTGAATCGTAAGGTTTTCATTTTATGTGGCCATTAAAAGAGTTTTACGTTTTCCTTACCTGGGCGATTTAGTTTATTTAAGAGTTCGGAATTGTGCTATTTTTAGATGCTAAGTTAGTGCTTTGCATAATCTTAACTTTGTGCAGTCTGAACCCATTTCTTGGAACAATCGCTTCATTTAATAGCGTTTCTGTTTGAGACTCATGAGAGCTAATGCTTTTAACAAGACTCGGAAGTTATGAAACTTTATAACATGTTCCGCAAAACAAATATAAAATTCTAACGTAACTCCTTATACTTTGCTAGAAATATTTAAAAGAGTAATGAGCTTTGAGATATTTTGAGACTTTGCAAAGAAAACTTTAGGTCTTTATTATACCCTCGCTACTGCTCAAAATAGTCCAATTTATTTTGTTTAGGAACTTAGGGTTCTAAGGCCACATAATAAATTACTCTCAGGTGTAAGTTTTCTTTTAAGACACTGTTTTATCTCTTAAGATACTAAGTTTAAAAATCCCTAGATTATTTTGTTCATTGCAGGCGAGTCGTGGTATATTGATGAAAAAAGAACACTGTTCAATATCAAGGCAGTCGATTGTAAAGACTGCTACGATAAAACAAACATGTGTGCAATTCACACGTGGTAGAAGCGAAACCTTCAAAAATTTTGGCTTCAAGATAAACACTATATTATGCTTTCTATCTCATTTTCTCCCACGTTAAATCTTATGAATTTATGTGTCTGTCTCTTTTTACTGTCGCTTTTTCGTTTCCGATGAATCGAAACAGCGAGAGTAAAAAGTTAACTTTCAAATTACAACGATGCTAAAGAAGTTTTCACTTCAAAAACTTCGCAATCATTCGACATCAGAAGCATATTAAGGTCGGATGTAAAGCAGAGAAATTTGTACATCTAAGCTTATGCTTCAGAAGCATAAGATCGGATGTGCAAATACAAAGAGTATTGTACATCCGACCTTATGCTTCTGATGTCGAGCTGAGTATCATCACCATAGAGTAATAGCAGTTCACGGCTGGATATTGCCCTGGTCTCTCAATCTCAAATAGCACGTTATTTAGAACGAGTTTTATTGCATCTAAATAGTGTTCTATTTGTATAATAAGTATTTACTTTCTCACAATTCACACAAAATCACAACTCAGAAACAACTTCAAAAATGCATTTCAAAACTTATTTATCGTAACAAAATAACGTCACAGTTTCCACGACGCAATAAATACGCGACATGCAAACTAGGTTGACTCCGCTTAATACAGCAGAGCAGTGCGCTGCTATTTCCTATTGAAACAATTCTATTTACTTGTATAGAGCCAGCGCGTCTTGACTCCCAAGCGCTGCAGCGCCCCAGCTTGCAAATGCACCGAATTGAATTTAAGTTGACATAGGATTCGGTCCATACAATTTATTGCATCGATGGCAATGCTAAATCAAATGTTAGGTGGCCAGAATTTGGATTTATATTAGATTGAATAAAGATTTAGATGACGGCTACATATGAAGCTGTAGTATCTTTGTTATTTCTTTCAATGTGTTTTCGGCATAATTGATCGCTCGTTTTATGAAACCCAAACCATTGTTTGTCTCGGAGAGTATGTAAAGTCATCGATCCCGTCAGTGTGACATGACAAAACCTATGTTAGGTAGAACAGTCTTAATTATGTTAAGATGTCAATACCTTCCAAAATATGGGTTGACAATACAATACACAAACATTCAATTATGTAAGAGCCAGCTTATGCCCGCTTGGAGTTCGATAATTGTCCCACGGGATCATACTACCAGGATAAAAAGTATCCTATTTGTTAATCCCGGTTATAAACTATCTGTGTGCTAAATTTCATCCAAATCCGTTCAGCAGTTTTTGCATGAAAGAGTAACCAACATCCATCCATGCATCCTCACAAACTTTCGCATTTATAATATTAGTGAGCAGTTAGATAAAACTTTCTTCATTACAGGAAAGTACTGATGATGATCAAACTGAAAAGTTTCCCGCAATATGGTAGCCTTGGAAAGAATCTACCTGTGTTTCCATTTAATTTGAAATAGCTAAATACCCTGACGGGCACATTTAGTTCAGCAGACAGCTTAGCTTAGGCTTAAAATCCTCCCCGAAATTCGTAAAACTAAAAACTTTTGTCATTAGTTCGTGTTGTGACCGTTAACAGGTATTTTAATTACTTTGAAACATCGCTGTTAATTTATATTATAACTATCTGAATTTGATGTTATAAGTTTTGATGGCGGCTCTGGGTTATTAACATGTTTAATGTCATGAATAATAATGATGACAGTTATGTTCAAAAGTAGCACATCAGTGTAGGCTCAGTAATTACTAGTGGTTTAGTCGTTGTATGTCGTGGGTTCGATTCCAGGTAGGCTTTTCCTTTAATTTATTTCATCACCATTGCGCTAGTCTAAAACGGTAATGGAAAACACAATGTGAGGAAAGCAGCATATCCATGAACCAAAAATTAAATATATCCGTCAATCTAAGCAAGCGTTCATCCTACCCCTCCTCACTTCATCAATCCAGCAGAACATCTTCCTCCTGGACAGGAACTGCAGTGGCCAATCTGGAAATCTCTAAATCGTTTGCGGGCCCAGGTCGGTTGCTGTAGAAATAAACTGGCCAAATAGGGTATCATTGACCCGTCCCAAAGATAATGTCAGTGTGGTGCCCCTCTGCAGGATATGCCCCACCTCCTTACTTGCCCATCCTGCCGACCACCTGCACCTTCCAGGATTTAAATGAAGCCAACAACCGAGCTGTGCAAGTGCCAATATATTGGTCGGGTATAATTTGAGTCTATCGACACCCAAAGAAGAAGCAAGCGAAACTTAACCTGAAGATTGACCCGAGCGGCTGTTATTACTTAGATCTACATAAAAGAATTAAGTATCTATTTAACTTAGCTTGTCAATTTAACTACTTTGGAAACGGTTAAGTATTTGACGCTTCCTTAAAAAGAAAAGTTAAGGGAAAAATAAATTGAATCCACCAAAACAGGAAGGAGTTATAAGCTTTCAAAGTCTTTCTCAAGTTACCCTTCCGTCCTTGTTCCGCAAAAAGAGGATTTACGTGAGTTTTTTATAGAATTTTATATTGTAACCTCATTGTTCATAACCGTGTCGTACGATTTGTGGTATAAATATACTGTCTTCTGTTTTTCGTACATGAATCATTTGGCGCGTGGCTGTAATCGGAACTAAAGCCGCCATCTTGTTTTTTCTATGTAATTTCCATCGATAATTTCACAAAAAATTACCAGCAGCGCCCTTTTGTCAATGTCACATAAGCGCCACAAGATTCTTACAGCACCATAAAGATGTCAGGTAATTTAGTTATGACCAGTAGATAGCCAGGTGAAACCGTCTTGAGATTTAAAATTGTGATCAATAATAATTGATGAAAAAGTTACGAAAATATTACGTGTTTAATATAACATAACATCACGCCTGTAATCCCTGTAGGGTTAGGCAGCGGTATACTTAACAAGAACACCCATATTTCACCAGTTATGTTTAAGTTCCGTGTAATAGGGGGTGAGCCTATTGCCATCAACCGGGCACAAATCCAGACTCCGTGACTGCTAATGAGAAATTCCTGATGGGAAAACGAAGGAATCGAACCTAGGGCCTCAGTAGTCGCGCTAGCGACCACTAGACCAAGGAGGCAGTCGTATTTCGTTTAAATAATATGTTATTGAGTAAAACACTCACAAACATTGCTAGTGCGACATCACTTTAGCACCGGACACATTAAAAATTTCCAAAAAAAGAAAAGGTTTCCGGCTCACGATTGTTTTATTTATTTTTTGTTCTAAAACACCAAACAATTTAAATGGCGCCTCTACAAAACATTGCTTTGTTAACAAACGGCCGACGTGCAATGTATCACCTGTTATCTGAGTTTTATGTTGGAGTCAATTGTGATGAATGGATCACCATATCCGTAGCTATGAGGTAGTGATGTTCACTTGTTTACTTGCAGTTTTAATATGACCTTTTTAACTCTCGTGCTGGGCAAGATCCTTAAAACTTTGTGTGTTTAAGTAAAAAAAACCGGCCAAATGCGAGTCGGACTCATGCACGAAGGGTTCCATACCATTATCTATAAAAATCATGTCTGTTGTATGGGAGCCCTCCTTAAATATTTATTTTATATTATTTTTTATTCTTTTTTATTCTGTGAATGTTTCAAGCGTCAAGCATGCCAAAGATTATTATATCCTAGACGGAGTTAGATTTGTATTTCCATGATTATTTAAAATTCTTAAAGAAATTTCATTTTTAACAATCAAACCTTAAAATCTGAATTCACAGACGAACTAAACGTTATATCGCAAACTATCCTCATTTAATTTGCAGAAAAGGCAAAAGGGTGGATTGAGAGTCCCTAAATGTTTTCGACGTCCCTATCTATTTACAAGTCGCTATTTACCGGAGCCTTACGGCATTCCCCGCTATTCGTATTCAATTTACCGTCAAAATGGACGTTAGGCCTCATTTGGTATCGTATTCCGAGTTCTATCTGTCCCTACATAACAATACAATCACATTTCCAAGTTTTAGGCGTGCTATCGAAGAAAATAGGTTTTCTAATAGATACTTTTGAGTACAAGGTGTTTTTTTTGATATCCCATAACTCTAAGTTATGAATGAGACCATATCAAAGAATAAACTGGAATATGAATTATTTTTCAATTATCTTTTTATTTTGTTTTCAGTTTTCGTAAAAAAATAATTCAACAAAGTCGCGATTATTAATGTAAAACAAACACCCTTACGTGAATTAAGACAACGTCGCATTTTCTTAGCTTTAAATTATGAATGATTGGTTTGAATAAAAATGAATTATTCGTATTTATCAATTAAACTATATTAATTATGATTGATGAAATCTTTGAAACTATGCATTTTTGGACCACGTATTCTAGGACTTTTTGTATTATTTTTAATTATAGAATACTAGCGACCTGCCCCGGGTTCTTACGGGTGCAATGTAGATATAAACCTTCCTCTTGAATCACTTCAACTATTAAAAAACCCGCATTAAAATCCGTTGCGTAGTTTTAAAGATCTAAGCAATAGGGACAGACAGCGGGAAGTGACTTTGTTTTATACTATGTAGTGATAGTGATAGTGATCAGGGGCGTGCCGCCCATTGAGGCAATTAGGCCTAGCCTACCCTACCAACAACACCAAATGCATTTATTATAACTAGAAAATAAAATAATACAATATATTAAAAAAAGTTAAAACGCCTGTAGAATATTTATAGCAACTTGTCGCGCCCGTGTGACGTAACGCACGACGCTCCAAAGCGTGCCTATAGGCAAGCAGGCGCACGGCCTCAGTTCCATTCACAAATTTACGCACACTGGTGTATATTTTCGTGTGTATAAACGGCACACATGTATAAATTATGGGTGTAACTCCTTGAACAGGAGCTGTGTTGTGATTGGCTAGCTTGATTATGAATTAAGATCAGGGTTCCCAATTTGTGGAGATTTCCCCGATTTACGGGGAATTCGAGAAACAGACTACACTTAAACACGATAGTTTCCTTAATGACTAATAGAGACAAAAAAACAGGGTGGTATCGTCGAATTTATACCTTCCGAAAAAATGATAAATTGTAAAAGCCCTTAAAAAAATAAAAACTACAATCATGAATTTTATTTTCCACTTTGTTTTTTGGGGAGTTAGGAAAATAAATATTGGCAACTGTGCTGTCACTTTTATTGACAAATTAGAAATTAAACTTTTCTGCTAGTGTTTAATGTGACAATTTATTGGTTTGGATTTTTATTTTTATATCTTACTAAGTTATAACCATCGCAATGTCAGATGTGTGTGAACAGATATTAATAATTATCGGTTGATCGTCACAAATTGAACCGATTTGTTTATTTACTTATAAAATGGTGTTCTGTTGTGAAGTTTGCGATGTTAATGTATGTTTGTTAGAAGTTAAAAGCAGTAAGTTTACGCAATTATCATTATATATCATATAAATTATAAGATAATTTAAGCAAGTTGTGTCTCAAGGTAGACGTGTACCCAAATTATGAGAATTAACCTTAAAATATGTATACCCTTTTTTTTTGGGTATCAGTATGCATGGCCTACTCGACGTGGAGCACCACTGCATGCCACTGATAGTGATGTACTGATAGTGATAATAGTGATAGTGATAACCCTAGAGTTATGGGATATAAAAAAAAACACGTATACAGTGTGTGAGTCATTTCGAGGTGAAGCTACGAATATTCGTAGCAGTTCGTAGCAATGAAACCGTAGCAAATGGGCTACAACAGTTTTAATTGACGTCAATTTTGTTTGAAGTAAAAGTTTCGATCTGTTATAAATATTTTAGTAGCGTTTTGAGTACTAATAACTACTACCACTGTGGATTGACACATTAAAATAAATTACTGTTTATTTGTAAAAGTTTGTTTTTCTATGAAGTCATTTTATGCCTATCTTTTTTCTATCGTATCTAAAGGTATTTGGTAAATGTTTTATTTCCTGGCTCTGGTCCGAGCGCTGATAACAGGCCCTTGGCTTGATAGCATCGCGTTTTAGTCACGCAACCCTGCCTTAACACAGTGGCCCATTCTAACGCCAACGTTGATTAAAATTGTGGAAGGGTGGTTCGAGAGCCGTGAACTGTTTTAGTAATTTATATTTTGACCCCAGCAAAACGATCCTACATAACTTAAGGTCCCGTTGACGACTTCGGATGATGCGATTTACGACGCCTGTTGCTACACGCGCACTCTTCACTTGTTTTCTTCGCGTGAGTAAATACCGTCACTCCGTAAGTCACGTCGCAGCGACCCGTAGAAAATGTTTTTGATTTGTTTTCTCCGCAGTCGTTGTCGCAAGAAGCATGGTGCTTGAGCGCTATGTTTGTGGCCAATAGCTAACGCAAGTCGTTTGTTCGAACCATTATGATCAAACATTTTTTTTTTCGGAAGGGCAATCATTAAATGACTTCCCCCGCACTTCTCTCTGGGCAGAGCGGAAGGGAGAGTGTCAGACTTTTACTGACTAAAAACCATCCATGTTCCTTCCTTGCCCTTTGTGTTCAGGGCCGCAGTATCTCTTTCGAACAGTCCCGCAACCCTGGCAGGAGTCCCGTAACCCTGGCAGGCCACGCAACCCTGGCAGGATCTAACATCAAGCTGGCTATAGATGATAGGTGATATGATGCATGGCAGTTTTAAATGTGCATGCAAAGCCGAGTTCCATGGAGGAGATATACGTAACTGCAAGCCTGTCGGATGCTTCTTTTGCAACCATGCCTCCACCGGCAACACACGATCATATGGTATCATAAGTGAGTTTATTACTTGTTATAATAATTAGAAAACAATTGAGAACTTCTCCCACATTGGTTCATGTACAGTAGTGTACAGTTTGACAGTATAGGCAAAACTGCACATGCACCCTATCGTTTGTGGCCGGCTTTACGTTCGCTGATTTTTTTAAAAGCGTATGTGAGCGTGATCATAAATCTTACGTAAAGTATTTAATTCTACTGTTTTGCATGTTTCTTGTGTCTCAATATCCCGCAATTAGGCTACAGTGGTCCGGTGGCAGGCACTCCAGGTGAAATATTGATATAACATTCAGCCGCATCTTGTTACTCTGGACGCCGACCTCAACCTAGTTGGGAAAACGCTAGGTGAATTCGTTAGTGAATTAGATGATTCACAATATTTATGTCAACTTTAAATGTTACTGGTTTTACTGCTGGCCCCAATATTGGACCTAGAAAGTACGACCAACGAGACAACTGTAAATGCTGTTGGTTTTAATATTGGCTCCAATATTGGGCCAAGTAGGCATGTATATATAATATGTAGGTACACCCAACGTTCTTTATTCATTGAGAACGTCTGAAAATCTAAGCTGTTACCACAAACAAGCTACCCGACTCATACATATTAATGTTTTATCTACATTGCCTAACACACTGGGGAGTAATACTCGCTTTAATGTGTTCGAGGGAGCTTCGCTTTACCTGTCCAAATTGTGACATCCTCGTGTTTCGTTGCGTGGGAAAATACTTATAATTCTTTCAGTGTTTTTAATGGCTGGGCAGTGGTCGATAAGCCGGGAGCCAGCTCTGCAATTATTTTTGTAATTAAAGGTTTTAATTCGAAATGGAAAAATGAGTTGCCATATGTACTTTTATTTGAACAGGGGTAGGGTGTATGTGTTTCATACAGTTATGAGGCGCATATTATATACTTTGGATATATCTGGTTTTAATGAATATGTATGATAGTCTGTAAGGTATTTATATTATGGGTATTGTTACCTGAATTAAATGATATATTCTTGTTATTATATTATAGAAAAAGCATCCGTATTTATGATTTAAGGAAGTATGTGTCATGCCTGGTGCAAGCTCATATAGATGGAAAATTTGCGATAGATCTATCGCTGAAGTAGAGAGTATAGGTATTTCGTAAATCTTCAAAACTAAATTTTTATTCAAACTAAATAAAACAAGATTTATTATAAAACAATTTTTAAGTAAAGTCAATTAAAATTCGGCATTAAAAAGAAAACATTTTTGCATTGTTATCAAATCTTTTGAAAGTTTTTTTTTTTTCGTATCGAAGACGCTTTTATTTATTTTTTCATTGTGCAAGGCGGCTCTATTGTCTTAAAGGTTTTCAGAGCGCCAGCATTGAGGGGCTTTGATGAATATTTTTAGACGAAGAAATAAATGATTTGTAAAACCAAGCAGAATAGAATAATTTGAAAAATAATTAGAATAAAACTGTGATTTCTAACGTTGAATGGTGATTTTAAGTGGATTCGTCTGTTACTAATTGAATCATATTACAATTGTTTTATAAGTTTCTATACGTTTGATAGTTGAATTCATTTGGAAAGATTTTTGCTGTGATATCAGGATTGACGCATGTATTTAAAATGTTCAAATAACTAACGCAATTTATCATACTTAGGTATTAGCGAGTTTACTGACGGTCTACCACTTTTGACCTTTATGCTGTAAGTAATAAGGTTGAAAGTGGTCGACCGTCAGCGTCAGAGGACTCTGTAGTATATACAACAATATCATTAATTTCCTGAATGTTACAGTAAGTTAAAATAAATTATATCTGCTTATCACTTTTCTCAAATTGTCCATATAAGTACTTTTAAGTTCATTTCAAAGTTTCTCGGTTCACTGAAATTCGAGCCCGCATGTAAAACCTTGAAAATATTCAGTCAGCTGTCTTCAGTTACGTTCATACACAAAGGAGATATTCCTTACTCATCTACATTACCTAAGCAGTCAAGTAATCTCGTTGAGATCTATTTTGTATCTCAAAAAATAGACGCGAAAAAAAAGCCTTAAAATATCTACCTTGTGGGGTGTCACTAGGATAATTTATTTCCTAGAAGTTTATCATTGGAGATTAATAAGTTATGAAGTATTTTTAGATGTTTTCGGTGAGTTGAAGTTTGTCGCTTTAACTTTGAAAATGTAGTCTCATAAGCCAGAATAAACGAACGATATCTGGAATAGATTGCCAGTTAGTTAAGCCCTTTTTTTTTCGGATGGGAAATCATCAAATTACTTCTCCCGCTCTGGGCAGAGCGGAAGGGAGTGTCAGACTTGTACTGACTAAAATCCATCCATGTTCCTTCCTTGCCCTTTGTGTTCCAGGGCCGCGGTATCTCTTTTGAACAGTCCCGCAGCCCTGGCAGGCATCGGCCTTTGAACCTACAAATAAAAAACTAGAACACTCCTACGAAAAGTTTACACTTGGGACTTATCTACAGCGTGTAGACAATGTGTGCGACAATCAGGCCGTAGTCGGCAAGCAGGCAGGCGCGGCGCCAACGCAAACATCGCGCTACCCGGACCATTAACCGGCTCGCCAAGCAAAGCGCGTTGCACCCGGATCACTCTGAGACGTCCAATGGGTGCAATTTTTAGCCACACTTATAAAAAATGTAGTCTTTGTTTCTTTTAAAGGGTTCGGGAAATTAGTTTGGGTAAATTGCGGACCAACTACAGACACCGGACAATGACTGACACTTTCGTAATATGGAGGTGTCCGTGTCTGGAGACGCATCTGTAATTTGTTAAAGACCAGGTTCTTTGTAAAAAAGTCTTTATTATAAAAAAAAACAGATCACCGAGTCATACATTCTTTCCACCACTATATTTTTTTGTACTCCATAGTTAACATACATACCTGGGGACTTACTGGCCGACAGACAGTGACGAAGATACTGAAGGTCAAAGCCTCAATATCTCGCACCTATATAACCAGCTAAAGTGTGACACTGTTTTGACAAGGTGTTTATTCTGGCTACTAGCTTTTTAGGGTTCTACATCAAACACAGCAGGTGCGGCGTCAAAGCAAACAATGCCCTACCTGGTCAATTAACGGACTGGCCGAGCAAAGAGCATTGCACCCAGAAACGTCCTGAGACGTTTACCGACCGCGAGCTACCCGCGTGTTGCGACGGCGCGCGTAAAAACAAATGAAATAAGCTGTTTTGAGTATGATGTGTGACGCGAAGAGAACAAATGACGAACGCGCGTGTGAGGTCGTGAACAGTCGTGTCGTGAACATTGCCTAATGTTTACTCTTCACTAAACCAACGTGGCAGTCATAATATTTGTGGAAATTACGTATTATAAGTCAGAGCCAGGGCTGCGGGACTGTTCGAAAGAGATACCGCGGCCCTGGAATATAAAGGGCAAGGAAGGAACATGGATGGGTTTTGATCAGTACAAGCCTGACACTCTCTCCCGCGCCACCCAGAGCGGGATGGCTCATTTGATGATTTCCTATCCTAAAAAAAACACCAGACGCCATTCACAGCACACCGCTCACCGCAGTCGTACACAGCACACCGCTCACCGCACGTGGTACATAGCACACCGCTCACTACACACCCGCCGCTTGCAGCATACCGCTTACTGCACGCCGCTCACGGCAAACAATTCCGAGACATCTCTCTCAGTTCAACCGTTTCCACTAGAGCTAAGCGGTGACGAGAAGTGTAAATGACAAAATTTTGTTGGTGGTTTACAACACATCTTACACATCACCTCTTTCTCGTATCGTCTCCGCGTCGTGGGGTCTGACACGCGGGTGAAACCGATTGTTGGCGTGGCGACGCATGTTTTTCTGGGGTTTATTTATACACTAGCTGATGCCCGCGGCTTCGCCCGCGTGGATGTCGGTTATCGCGACGACCAAAAGTAATCATAAAATTTTGATCTCGTTCCTGCAACCCCATATGTTAGCCAATAAATACAAAAACTTGACAAATTATATACTACCATTGGTGAAAATAGCATGAACATCGGTGCAGTAGTTGTTGAGTTTATCGCGAACAGATAGACAGACGCGGCGGAGGACTTTGTTTTATATATAAAAAAAATATGTAGTGTGATGGTGATACTTTGATTTCTTGCTGAGGCTCGCATTTATTGTAGTCTTTACAGAACCTTTAGCTTAGTAGATACAAGAATTAGCTTCGGACAGCGCAGTTTTCTCTGGGATGTTAAATTTCCGAGAAAAATAAACGAGACGCTGTATAAAGCATTTCCTAGCTGTAGGGCGTTCTAGAATACAAAAGCATTGTTTATGAAGTTTCTGGCTGTATCTGATAGCTGGAAAAAAATTGTTTTATTTAGATAATTAATCTAATTAATAACAAGTAATAAGTCTATTTAAACCGAGCAAGCATGGATTCCCCTCGTAATCAAAGAGGTAAGAACTGAATAGGATTCAAGGAAGGAATATTATATGAAAGTAATTAGACGTTCTGCACGTTTGCTCAGTACTAAAACTTTTAATTAAAGAATGTTAACTATCCTATAAATACACCCTTGGGTTTTTATCATGCATTTCTCAGTAGTCATTTTCCGGGGTGTCGATTTGTGGTTATGGCAATAGGTGCGTCTCTATCATAAGAGACTTAAACATAACTGGTGGAATGTGGGTGTACTGTAATGTACCTAATAACACACCCACATTTTGCCAATTTTGTTTGAGACTAACCCCTCCGTAGCTACCGGAGTCTCAATTTGTGCCTGGTTGATGGCAATTGACTCGCCCCCTATTACATGGGACTTAGAAAGATTAGTGGCGAGATGTGGGCGTACTATTAGGTACACTTCAGCCTAACCTTTCGGGGATTACAGGCGTGATGTTATGTTACGAATCAAGAAATTACAGGCCTACAGATGTTTATATTGCATTTCACAGACTGAAAACTCCAGTTGAACAATATTAAACAAAAAGACGAAGTTCCGATTAATTTGTGAAATCCCATTCTTAGTGGTTTTTATATTTTAAAATTTTGAAGTAGTTTAAAACTAGATGGCGATCTCAGGTGCCTAATTGAATTAAATCCTGGATTCGGTTTAGTGCAAACTTTTAAACTTGGCAAGGTTAGCGCACAATACATACATACATAGGAGAGAAGACTTTCAAAATGTTCGCGAACTAATACCGTAATGCAATTGTGTTTTTCGCCATGACACCAAAACGGATGAATTTTGGAGCAAAATTCACTGTTGAAATTTAACTGCTGACCAACATTTAGGTAATAGTTTCAAAGTTTCAAACTAATACACTAATGTTACAATATATCATTTCTGTTAGACTATGTAACACACAAACTTGTGAGTCATTTTCCGTATGAATACTGTACATAGGACATTTTATTGAACCACTGTTTTATTTGAGCCAGGGTCATCAATCAAGTTAGATTTAACCATGACACAAAACCGGCAAAAGTGGAGAGATTTGGAAGAGACCTACACTCGATATTGGGTGGCTAAAGGTTGAAGAAGTAGTCAGATAATGGGGAGATGACATTGTTGCCATTGCGGGAATATCCTGGATGTGGCTGGCACAAGAACTTGGAGCTTGGCACAGTTGGCACAAGCAAAGGGAGGCCTATACCCAGCAGTGGGTGAAGTCGGGCTGTGGATGATGATGATGGTGATTACAATGACCATTCTTGTTTCTGTTGCGATTTTAATTACCAGTATTTTGTTCTGTTAGTCTGATAAACAACAAATAAGACTTTCAAGACATTATATCAGTAGCAAAAGGATTCGTAAGTTGTCGGAAAACCTCTCAGCCTATTTTCTACCTATTACGAGCACATAATTCTTCATAAATGTCCTCTTCCTCGCCTCTCAAGCCAAGTTAAATTCAGTAGAACCTAAACTAGTGATGTTGACATTCCTCGAATCAGCCACGAACGCATTCGGAGCAAAAAGAGATTGTTTGCCGACTCCTCGGGTTTAAGTAATTTCCTCTCGCAACTCAAGAGTCGTTTCCGTTAGTTACTCCGTTTTGTTGGTCGAGTGTTATTTTAGTGATTTACCGAAAAATCCGCAGGGGAAATTGTCCTTTAGTAGAAATATCAATAGGTATGGGAACGCCATGCAGGGAATTTCGTGTACATTGAAGGTTTTCTTGTTTTCTAGTCAGTAAGCGGGAAAAGGGAAGGAAACATTTACAGATATTTGTGGCAATCATGCTGACATGTGTCTTTGTATTGTTTTATTATTATTTTTTGATATTTCTGATAGTTTTACGGGTTCGCTTTGTTTCTAAATGTATGTTTGGTGTGCCCACTTAGTTTAGTTAACCTGTAAAGTGTCCATGGTAGAGTGTTTTTACTTCGAGTATTTTTTTACTTCTAGTTCCAGTAACAGAGTGTATTAATAATAACCAATGTTAAAAACTTAGATGATGATGATTCTTTTCGGTAGCTTCTGCCAATCCAATATATTTTGACGTGACAACGTCTAATAAATCGATGAACGCCGGCTGCATGCACGAAAAAGTGTCCCGTTACGCTCATTGAACGCATGCGCCGCATCTATCGACCGTAAGGCGTAAACTAACTTACAGACAACCAATTTCTTTTTTACAAGAATTTGATGGACGTTACTATGGTCCCAAAGTCGTAGCCAAGATCTAGGTTGACTCAATTCAGATTGCTATTGACACTCTAAGAAGAAAAAGTTCCTATTTCGTATTTAATTATAATCTTACCTACTAACGCCTCTTTGTAATAGACAATACTTCTGACTAATCAAAACTGTATGGAGATGGAGTCCTACTAGACTAAGTTTTACATGAGAAGCTAGAAATAATTGCTTGAGCAATTAAAAGTCTTGCGTGGATCATGGAGCTATGAATAAAATTTTCGAAGAAATCAATTTCTCAGTAATTATCCCTTAAGTCTACAGTCCGCTGTCGTCATTAATATTTTAAGGGTTGAAGCAAAGTATGGAAGTGATTTCGTCTACAGGTATGTTTTTTGTATAACTTTGATAATTATTTTGTTATTGTAGTTGTGTAAGTAAGTACTTAATAAAAGTTAAACAACATAATGTTATTTCCCCTGTATACGTAAGCCCATATACAGCATGTTTGGAGAATTGATTAGCGAGAACAGCGACTACTTATGAAGTGGGATACCGTAATAATCCGTTTCCTTTCTATTGCAACGTGCTTAGTGAACTAAGCTGGCGATAATATTATCAGTAGTATTTAATAAATTCACGTAGCTGAATAAGGGCTATAAAGCTAACTGAATAAACATAATGAAAAAAACGTTGACAAAAGCAAAAACGTATAAAAAATGACGTGATTCATAAACAACTTCCCATTTCTATAGAGCTCAATAAAAGCGACTCAAAACTCGCATTACTAAGCATTTTGACTCCAGAATATTCCATTCATAAGACGTCAACAATTTGAAAAATAGGGTAACAAGTCGACATAAGTACGCCCCTACTTCCACGTGGGCGGAGCCGAGGGTCAAAGCTAGTTACGTAATAACAGTATCAAGACGTATAATACGCTTCAGTATTTCCCCCATACACTTTTATTATAGCCGTAGACCCGTAGTCCGGATTCCAATCGATTGTTTCGTAATGAAACGAAATATGCATGAACATGAATAGCTTCAAATGAGGTGGGTGTGTAATTACGTACTATTTATATGGAAAACAGCAATCGTCTTAACTGTCGAGCATTTTTCCCTCGTAATGCCATACTTAGAAATAATGAATAAAGGGCACGAGCGCAACTCTAACCTTAATAAAGGTGAGAGGCCTCCCTCGAAGGAGTTACGTAATGGCGACGATGATAGCTATATAAAATCTAATAGGAACCTTTAACAGTGGTACATTTCACTCGGGCCCGCGGACGAATTAGTGAACTACGGACGGCAAAGGGTGTATTTCATATGTGACCCTGCGCCCCTAAGGGTCAAGTCATAACACCCAAACCCTGTATAATGTACATTAAATTGTCGCGAGATCTCAAGTAACTAAGTTGTGTAAAGTAAATTGTTATTTATGAAAGCCCAAACAAAAGCGGAGGGTGAAGTACTCTAAAGGAGTCGGAGTACGTACTCAAGTCACAGTCACAAGTATATGAGTTCGTCACTCGTAATTCATTTAGACGTATTTTACGTTCAAATACTCGCTTATCATACGTATATTAAATTCACGGTTAACTAATGTGGAAATATCTCGTCAAAGCATCCGCCGGTTCAAAGTCTCCAGAAATAAAATTAAAAGAAAAATATCTTGCGCTTTCTGTTGTTGGCAACGCCTTTAGCGAAGTTTAATGAAAAACAAGTACCTTTTACGTCTCAGCGTGCATACTGCAGAATTCCTCTAATCTAATTATGTGCACAGCTGGTGCTCATTGTTTTCGTTTAAAAATAAAAATCTGTTGAGTTCACGTCTGTTTCCTTTGCAGCTTCATTGAAGTAACAGCCCCTGTTTAGGTAAACGACTCACCAGAGTATCAGTGTTGCCATTACACGTAATAGAATATCCGAAAATGTGTATAATCCACGTGATTAACACATAATAGCATATACTCGCTTTGACGATATAACGAGCGATCATTGACCTTCCCGCAGCGTTTGAACCACAACCGCAAAATCCAGCGGATGTTATTCAAAACAAACAATATAGCGAATTTGCATGAGTAAAATAACCTCTATGTAGATGGCAGACGCAGCGGTCACGATATTATGCTGCGCTAGTAAAATTGTCGCAATAAATTTTCCGTGTCACTGATAGAAAAAGTTTTTCTACCATAGATGGGGACGCTCTCTTGCCAAGTCCCCCATCCTTGTTTCACTACGCCTCCGGTACGCATTACTTATAGCGAGTTGGCTTCGATTACAGCACTGCGTCGAGATGGGATTAACGGAACATGATATTCGTCCTTCGGCACTCCAGGAAATGGCCGAATTGTATAAAAATGTATGTATCCATAACTCATATAGAACTACTACAGCGTCTACAGGAACGAATAGCGAATCCCGGAACAGTCCATAAATAAGAGTGTATTGAAAACTTAAATTCAAGGTTTTATGGCTCATAACCATAACTTATAATAAATTCTACATCAATGACGGCGATAAACATTAAGTAGAGCCATAACACACGCATTATGCACTACTTGCTCGTTGTATATAGGTCGTTAATAGGAAAAGTTTTTGCGCAATGCCGACCTACTACAGCATTTTATTTGTGTGTTTGTCGTTTAAACGCGGATGCATTGTTTATGCTCTGTTGAATTTGCACAATTTATGTGCTTTGTCAGATTTGGCAAAGATAATCTGGCGGGCCAGTATTCATACTGCGTGAAATTGTTATGAGAATACGCCATGTGGTTTTAATTTCAATTCGGTTAATCCATTTTCGAGTGTTAGAGTTTACAAACAGCCTGTATTTGTAGTCTAATAAAGTCTATTGTCATGTCATGGAAACCAATATGTATTAATGAATGAAGGATCGTAATGATGTGTGGTATACATACATTATTTTGATTATGATTGATACTCAGAGGTGGTTTCGTGTTCTATTTTCAAACGGCTATAAATCATAATACTCACTTCGTACAACGTGCCCTATAGATGTTAAAGAAGAAAATAGAAAAACCTTTGGGATTTTCCGTGTGATTTCATTTGCAGGCCCGAATCGGCAGGCCGGGCTCGTGTGGTCTATTTTGCGCTACACAAAGCACATCGGTAGTTTGGCACGTCCGCGCTCCCGGCCTGCCAAAACGTCAGCTCTCCATTGTTATAGAAAAGTTAACAGTTTTCACTTGTCGGGAAATTCGAAAGCGAAGAAACGAATGAAGAAATCAATTAAGCGATGCTTTTATTTCAACAAAGGATAGTGGAAGTTCGGCGTAGAGGGCGGTTGTATTGTCTCAACTGAGATAACAGACGAGAAAGACAAAGACATCGATCAAACTGAAAGGTTGGTGACATCGAACGGGTTCTGTATATAAAAGCATTATAAATCATATCTACGGTACATTAGGGTTACGTTCGGTTGACAAGAGATTTCATGCGTCGAATACTGTTTATGCTTTCATTAAAGATTTAAAGATTTGCTTCAATAATACGAGTACTTCACGTATTACAGCCTGTTAGAGTACGTAATACACGTTCGTTTTTATAATGTGCCTACTTGATAGAGTGTAAGAAATTATTATTTTAATATTATACACGTTAGACCATGTAAATAGGAATACTTATAGAAATGTGTTTGGGCATAATTTGCGCATACTCCTAAATCCTTTATAGAGATCTGATGCGATGGATTCGAGTGAATTTGTGAGTAATCTCATTGAGAGGGCGTGAATATATTGGAGTGGAAGCCTTTCTATGTACAGTTGGTTTGGTGGGAAAGTCATTTGAAGTATACTAGTAACATGGTACATCGCGCGACGTTCGATGTTTCTCGCTTGAATATTGAAAACATATTCATTCAACGCGAGAGTTGCAATGATTGAACGAATGTTATCAGTTTATGTCGCGTTACAGAAATGTATTTTGTTAATTTCTTGTTTTGATGTCAGAACATTTTATATTATTGTAAAGATGCTTTTACAGTGAATTTTTGTTTACTTTAACAACTTTACGGACATTCAAATAATAGAATGTATTGTTGGGTACGTATATAAATATCAGGGGAATTTAGCGGCCAATAATGAAGAGGGGTGCAAGGATCAAGGGAGTTCTTTGGTCAACAATGGGTCAACACGGGGTTGATATAAATTCTTATTATTTTATCCCCTGTGAGTTTGTGGTGTACTTGAACTAACAAGAGCATGTTTTCGGCTTTTTTGAAGTGAAAACTTCTTTAGCGGCGTTGTGCACTTTTTGGGATAGGTAAAAACTGTAAAAACTCGCGTCAGATCGAATCGGCGGCGCAAGGCGCTTGCACGAGTGTGCGTGTAGTTTAAGCTAGATGGCGTTGTTTCAAGTGTTCACTTCTCCCGGCACTCCCGGAGTGCAACCCGTCTTTTTAGATGTGAGATCTTGGTAACAAATGTGCTTAATAAACCAATCGGAATTTCTAGCTGATATACATTTCGATATTGTATGTTTGCCAATGTTAATATATGCCTTTAGTTAACAAAAAATAGGCTGTATTTTCTATAATCAGATAAGCTTCGTCATGATTTTATTTCTCTAAACAATAAATACGACAGTTCGACATTATCATCATCTATACTAGGCATCTATGTAGGCTTTTTCCAATTATTTTGGCGTCGGCTTCTAGTCTAACCGGATGCAGCTGAATATATGTATTTTACATGAAGAACCACTTCGATATATTACCACAACATGTATTCCTCAGATAAGTGCTGACCATTGAAAAATCAACCCTTAACCAAAATACTAGAATCCAAAATCACTTAAAACGCTTAACGGGAACTAATCGCTAAACATCAACACCGAACAATCTCCATAAAACAAAACAAAACAAAACCATGACTTCCCCCCAAACAATGACATCGCAGATCATTTTCTGTGAAACCGAAACGAAACTGAAGCTCAAAGGAATCTTGCGTCAATAACATCATCCGAGCCGACGTGACGTCACCCGCAGGAAGACGGTAGGTCATCAATCATAGAGCACAAAAAGAACCGTGTTGATAGGGCACGGAACTCTTTGCGTCGCACTTTGTCTGTGGTATGATGACACTTTTTAGTTAGGAGGGGGGTTTTTTGTTTTCGGATAGTGCGTTGTGTACAAAGTGTGTTGTAGTTTTAAATGGGGCAAATGGGTGTGTGTATGTTTTGTAGATTATAAATAAGATGATAGGAAGAGCTCGTGGCGAAATAATAACAGCCACTCGGGCCGATCTTTAGGTTAAGACGTGCTTGCCTAGGTTGGTCTGTGGATGGTGGGTGACACCCATTACAGACCGAGTTTCCTCGGTGCCTCGGAAAGCACGAGAAGCCGTTGGTCCCGGCTGTCCTTTGTACATCTTTGACAGTCGTTACAGAAAGTCAGTGGCCCAAAGTCTGACAACCAGTCTTACCAAGGGGTATCGTATTACCCAGTACTAACTGGGCTGTGGAGGTCAGATAGGCAGTCGCTCCATGGTAAACACTGGTATTCAGCTGCATCCGGTTAGACTGGAAGCCGACCCCAACATAGTTGGTAAAAAGCTATGCAGATGGTAATGATGATCTTCTTTCAATCATCCATCTGTACCTTCCTTTTTTTACCAAACTTATCCACATTCATACTCAAAGTGATATTTTCCTCGTTTCTTATTCTATCTTCCTTTAAATTTTTCTTGCATAACTTAAATGTTATGGTTGCCGGAAGACGGACGGCGCCGCCGAGGCTGGCCCAGAAAAAGATGGCGAGACGATCTGGATGCGTACCGCGAGGGCTGGTTCGAGTAAGCACGTGAAAAGAGCACGTAGAAGGAATTGGGGGAGGCCTTTGCCCAGCAGTCGGACAGTACAGGCTGTTAAAAAAAAAAAAAACTTTAAAAAAATGTCCTAAACTAGTAAAAAGTAAAGACGGACGTTAATAATCCTTTATACAATAGGCTGAAGTGTATTTAAACTTTTAACCACGAGACTATCAAAGGAAGTCTTCAAGTTTCTTTGACAACGGAAGCTGCAAAGGAAATACATTAACTGAGTACAAACGATTATCTTTTCTCGACTGTTTAAGATGATTTATTCCCTGTAATCTCTTCATTTTTATTCTTCTTCGTTTTCGTGTGGTTCGTGCCTAACCAGTTAGTATTGGGTAATACGATACGAACTAGGCCAACAGATATACTAGAGAGTTGAGTAAAAATATAATTACCTACAGAGTGTAAACAGACTCTTCACGAAGCCGTCAACCAAACACTATGTAAGTACATCTAACTAAATTAGTGCTGGGAAACGACTTTTGTTTTTGGGCTGAAAAACAAAAGTCGTTTTGGGCGGTTTTACGGTAGGACTCAATATAACGCACTTCAAACATTGTGCTGATGGATGGATTGAATAGTACGGGGTCATGAAAGTGTCTTAAGTAAAAATCTTACATTAAAAACATGTATTTAAAAAAAAAAACTTGTGAAAAAGTTGGAACTTTGACCCCCAATATCTCCGGAACTAGAAGGAGGAGCTCGTGGCTAAATAATAACAGCCGCTCGGGTCGATCTTTAGGTTAAGCCGTGCTTACCTAGGTTGGTCTGTGGATGGGTGACCACCTATTACATACCGAGTTTCCTCCGTGCCTCGGAAAGCACGTTAAGCTGTTGGTCCCGGCTGTCATTTAAAAATCTTTGACAGTCGTTAGGTAGTCAGTGGCCCAAAAAAGTCTGACAACCAGTCTTACCAAGGGGTATCGTATTACCCAGTACTAACTGGGTTGTGGAGATCAGATAGGCAGTCGCTCCATGTAAAATACTGGTATTCAGCTGCATCCGGTTAGACTGGAAGCCGACCCCAACATAGTTGGGAAAAGGCTAGGCAGATGATGATCTCCGTAACTAGAAGGTTCCCAGGTATGATCTAGAACATGAAAGGGATCGCAATGACGGGGACAACAAATGCCTTTTGGCTTCGTTAAGAGTCTTTTTACACCCTTTATATCTAAAGAATGACAATGAAATACAAAAGAAAGTGATAAATCAACAGGCCAATACCTTCCCTCTACCTTGAGCAACCGTGGTGATAGTTTACATGCTTTTAAGTCTATGAGAAAGGGCCTTTGTCTTACAGTAGGACAGAAAAGTGTAATTTACAATCTACTGACAGCCTGTGGCCTGTAATGTTTCTACTGTTGGGATACAGCACGATACGAAAAAGTTAACTATAAATTCTGGCGTATAGTCCAAGCTTTCAGTTGGCCGTCCAATCTAGTAAGATTCGGTCGAATAACAGTATATTTAACTCAGAGTAACTGCCATGTCACCTCTGAAACTCAATTAATTTTGAATTGATGGCATCCTAACACTAAACTGGTTGTGTCTTCGGGCTTTTATACAAACGCCACAGTCGATATACTCCTTCTATGGTAAATATTGCCCTTTGCTTTTGGTTTTAAGTATAACAGCAGTTAGTTTGAAATGCAACAGTCTATCAGAAGATACTGCAATCACTTCATATTATAAAACAAAGTCCCCGCCGCGTCTGTCTGTCTGTTCGCGATAAACTCAAAAACTACTGCACCGATTTGCATGCTGTTTTCACCAATGGATAGAGTGGTTCACGAGGAAGGTTTTAGTATGTAATTTGTCAAGTTTTTCTATACATTGGGGAGCTTTCAACAATAACGCAGCCTAAACCCTTAGAGATATAACAAAATAATGTATGGTGGAATTGTGTATCCTATCCATGTCTACAGAAAACTCCGCGATGGCATATGTCTGTCTCTTAAGGAGATCATACTATTTCCATTTTAATACTCCAAAAAATGGGCAAATGGGTTGCGGGAACGGGATCAATATTTCATGATTACTTTTGGTCGCGATAACCGACATCCACGCGGGCGTCACGCACGCAAAGCCACGGACCATCAGCTAGTTAAGCATAAAGTAAGTCATTGAACCTGATAATCAGCAAGCTACCTAGATAAACAGGTACATAACACAACCCGACTGTCTCGTTGGTCTAGTGGTCGCAAGTATGAGGACCTGGGTTCGATTCCCGGGTCGGGCAAAGTGTTATTGGGTTTCTCCATCTGGAATTTCTCAGTAGCAGCCACAGAGTCGGGATTTGCGCCCTTTTGATGGCAATTGGCTCACCCCCTATTACATACTTACGGGACTTAAACATAACTGGCGAAATGCGGATGTACTATTAGGTACATTTCTGCCTAACCCTTTAGGAGTTATGTTACTATAAACATAGGTATGTGTTTATCTAAAACACCAGGTACATGACACAACTCCACCAGGTATAATTATTGCGGTCAACATAAGTAATGATATGTTATCACCCAATCAGCGACCGTTATCACGATACGCACGTTTCCTTAAATTGACCTCCATTTATAGAAGGTCAATCGACAAACAAGCGTCCTTTCCGTACTTTTTGTTTGTCTTCCCCTGTTAAAGAAAATATGGAAATATCCCGAAAGGACCTTTCTATTTTAAGAAAGATGGGTTATATATACATCTTAAAGGGTCTTAGGTATGTCAGTGTACGTTGTCGTATAAGCAAACGCCGATATTTGATCATATCGGGTGTGGGACTGAGATGACCCGGAATTTCATCTCCTTGAGAGGTTCCAACTATTCGCCATTTATTTTAGTTTGTTCGATGTCTTAAGACTGAGAAATTGACTCGGAGTTGTGCAGGGAATGTTTGGAGTTGAATGATGTACGGCTTTTATTATTAGAATGTGAATGCTTTTCCTTTTTAATATAGCCGTCGCATTGTTGTTTGATGAATGAACGTACGTTCTTTACTGGTGATTAGAAGTGGGACTTGAATACTTAAAGGGAATACACAATAAGGCTTTTATACATTTTGTCTCGAAAGACAAAAGTTAATCTGGCTATTTTCGAGGTGTTCACAAATCTACATACCTAATTTTTTTATCTGCGTTTATTTTTCTATCTATTCATATTTATTTGCGTTTATTTTTATTTTCTATTTTGTTATCTATTAAAATCATATAAGAGCATATTTCCGAATAGCTACTACCGACTGAAAATATTCAAAAATGGAACAGAATTTTTATGAAATTATCTGCCAAGCCTTAAAGGGAACTTAATCGTAGGTGGTGAATCAGGCCCTAAGTATTAAAAAACCATTGAGTGTTCACTGTTTATAACTTTTAAGGTTGCTACAAGCACTATTTTCTAACATTGTTTATGCTCGAAGCTTAAACTTTGTCAGGCAGTATATACACTGTCTTACAAAATCTAGTTTTATTTGATTAACTAAAACACGCACACTAAGGCCAGCTAGTAATTATTTGCTACTCCAATCATTTGATGTCTGAATCATTGTTATTTAGTTATACAAGGTACCATGGATACTTATCACATTTTCGAAACCTATCTTTGACGTAAGAGTAATATCTGAAGAGAGTATACTGCAAAATATACGTAGTAGAAACCTTGTCTTAAGTCATTTCCATTAATCAAGTTTATGTTTCCTCTAAAAGTGCTCAACACAACTTTGTAGTTCTACATAAACACGATAATGGCGACCTCATCGTCCCACATAATCTCTAAGTGTTCCCTCCATAAGAAAGATAGATAGTAAAACTAAAGTTCCTGCATATTTTCATGTTCTAGATCGCCTCAGCTTCTATAAAGTGAGATTGGAAAATTCCAATGCGTCAGGTGGACATAACTCACATGCAGGACCGCCGGGAATGAATAATTTACTAAGTTCCCAACTTTACTGATACCATGTATCAGAAACCTTCCAATCCCGCTCCCTGAAGAGAAATTAAAGCGAACATTCCAAATACATTATTACTATAATCTAATAAAGCGGAAATGTAGACAGACACTAATTTGTTTAACTACTCCGAAAGTCAAAACATTTTTGCAAGTAAACTCGGCCAAACCAAACCCGCTACTAGGGTTGCGATGTCAGAAAATTATGTAGGAACGTCAAAGTAGAAACCTCGGCTAGGTAAATATTTGCATGTTCCACAAACGGCACGGCTTAGACAAAGCGGATGTAGTTCTCACAAGAAACAAAAGACAAAACATTGAAAATGGAAACACCAAGATGGAACGCCAAGGGGTTCGTTTTAGAGCACGCTGTATAGTTCGCCGAACGTTATGAATATTTAGATAATGAGCGAAGTAAGCTCTTAGTAATTCGCCTTTTACGACTAAAAAGCTTTTTGTTTGGAGTGCGTAGGTAATGTATTTTTATGTGTACGAATTCCTTTAGCGTGATCCTCTACGTTTACATTACTATTCTATACTTGTACGAGACCCAAATTTGTATAGACTCACTTTACCAGTATACATTTCCAAGCACTTAAAATCGTCTGGTATTCCGTTCACTCCAGCATTTGTCGAGGAAGAATGTCTAAAATATATTTGGGGCGCCAAGATCGGATGTCGTAAATCGATTGACTATTCAACTAAATTCTCGGCTGTTGGACAAACTATAGCTTAACTGCGTAAATCGAAAGTTGCGCGCACCCTAATCTACAACCCCTCACATATTGGTAGAACATTTAGATAATAAACAAAGGGAGGTTCAAGCTTTGGACCATTGTTTAAAAAGTTTTTGAACAGGTTTGGTTACGTTTTTACTCGGCCTTGGCGGGAATTACACCATTCAAACTTTAGATAAGGATTTAATACACAGTTTCAACACGCATATGAATTTTCATTGTTCCTTATTGTATTAGGTTTAGAGTTGCGTTTTGTTCGTTCCGTATAAAAAGTAAGTTCGGTGGATCAATACCGATTAGGAAATAGCGGACAAGAGAGGTTATTATTATCCTGTCATCTCCAGACCGCGCCTCGGGCGTCCGCAAATATTTTAAGCTTTATGTTACTTGGGATGAAACAATAGTTGAGCTGGAAACGGGCATTGAATTGTAACCATAAATAAATATTTGAACATAAGTTTAGGCGCGCGGTCAGAATTGAGCGAATGCTTTGTTGTTGCTGTTTCGCTTTGATCTTCTTACTTGACCGACGTCAATTTGATTGTTGGACTAAATGGATTAAACAAGGGATTGTTTTTTGTTGTTTGTCTTTAGGAGAAAATTTTTGGTTAGGCTTCCCGGCTGTGTAAAAGCTCCATTGTGCGATAATATATGGCTACAAATAGAGAAGAACATAGTTTAATGGTTGTTTTATTTCTCGTGAACGACAATTTATAGCACAATATTACATTTTGAATTCGTGAACCCTCAGATAACTTTATAAACAAGCTCAAATGAAGTCGATTGTAAGGTGACCCATTTATCAACCCGCTGCGAATTTAATTTACCCTTCCCTCCATCACATTGTTACTCCTAAACGCATTTCAGCTTCCTTTTACAACAAAATCGGGATTTGCATTTTTTCCGCAACAAAATGAACAAGGACAAGAACTCGGTTATAAATACCCATTATTAATTCTGAGTAACAAAAACTAAAATCAAAACACAAAAGTAAGTGGGCCAATTTGTCCTAAATTCCCCTAACCGTGAATGCACAAAAAAGACAAATGCCGTGAAATTAGCTGGGTGTTTCAAAATTCGCGGTAGGTAATCCAGGGAGGTCATGTCTCCCCGACATTACCCTCATACAGTTTTTGTTATACTGAACGAGCTTTGTATTCCTGAATAAATTTACATCTTAACAAATGCCCGCTTGGTTGCTAGACCTTTTTGCTATAACAGGGACCTTAATAAGTTCTTAATGGGGAAATGGAACTAAAACAATCACGTTGTGCCCGAATTGGGTTTGCGCACTGTATTTGGTTAATGTTTGCCATTTATATTTAAGGCTTTTGAGGAATTTTTGCTTCACTTTTGAAGTGAAAACTTCTTTAGCATCGTTGTGATTTGAAATTCGATGAAACGAAAAAGCGACAGTAAAAAGAGACAGACACATAATTCATAAGATTAAACGTGGGAAGAAATGAGATAGGAAGCGTTATACAGTGTTTATCTTGAAGCCAAAGTTGAAGGTTTGAAGGTTTCACTTCTACGACGTGAGAATTGCACACATGTTTTTTTTTTCTATTTTGTTCTCTCTTCTTTTAATACTCGTTTTCATAACATTGAAGTGTCGAATGTCAACTTTCGACGCTGATTCAAGTTTTGATAGTCGATTTTGACACTCATTTAGATTTGTCACCTAATCTTAGGGAGAACTTAGGGACTACGCACACTTATTCAGCTCTATTCAGCTTATGCCCATAGAAAACAACGATTTTGTATGGAGACGCGTACGCACCCGTTCAGCTTTCCGATGCGTACGCGTAACTGCGTAAGCTGAATAGAGCTGAATAAGTGTGCGTAGTCCCTTAAGTGTAATAACAGAACTCGAGTAAAAACTTCATTCGAACCGGTCAAAAGTACCATTATTTCTCGCTTAGTAACTATTAAAGCAGAATAAATGATTATAGTCATTTCCGTAGAGTGAAAATTTACCTTTTGGCAATGCACCAGGTTACTACGAAATGAGAATGTTTCGGGGCCAATTCCTTTACGTTGTCAACTCAACCAAAATGTTGCTCAAATAAAATGTTTATTTGTATGGGCGGACGTTTCGAGGAACAGGGGGAAATGACGCAATTCTTATTACACCACATTTTATTTTATTTATTTATTTTATACATACATGTTTATCGGGTAATTTGGACTATAGGTTAGCACGATCGTTGGTACCACTAATAAAACCGGTTTTTTTTTTAAATTATTTGTTGTTAATCAAGCGGGTGGCATTTGTGTTATGCCTCTTTTACTTGCAAAACAGCAACATTGCACCCCGATTGCGAAACACACTTTTCCATAACTATCTCCACAAATTCTTAATCCATTGCGTTATATGTTATAAAAGTTTATTTATTTATTTATTTAACACTTCAAGCACAAAGTACAGAGGCGGACTTAATGCCATAGGCATTTTCTACCAGTCAACCTTTGGGTGATGGAGAGACAAACAGTGGTAGGTGTATAAATCAGAAAATATTTTTAAATTTTATACTAAGATAGACTACAAGGATATATAAAATACTATAAATATATATTAAAATACTATAAATATATATCAAAGTATATCTATATGTAGATAGACAATTACACGGTTCATCTGCTCGAAAGGTAAATAACGCAATGAATATTGTTTGATAAGTAACACTGAGGCTGTGAATGTGTTTGGCGTCGCAAATAGGCATAGTAAGTACTTCCTCCCACGAGCTCTACAAAGAGCTCAACTACTCTCGGAATTATATTATAATAATTTATGTGGTTTCAGCAAGAAGCCTGATACATGCTTTGAGTATATGTAAGCTAATTGATATTACAGAATTAACAGTTTCCATTTAATTCATATCAAACAGGCAGCAACTCAATATTGTAGCAAATTAGCCTTGCCAAACACTACTGTGTGGGTAAAGGTGAAAGGCGAAGTCGAAGACGCACACATATTTACATTGCAAACAAAGGGTCGTGCTTGAAGTTGCTCCATCGTTATTATTATGTGAAAGGGAAGACTGGATTTTGTCAATAGACTTTTTGTAGTACTTAAATCTATACTTATAAGATACATAACATAATATACCATCACGCCTGTAATCCCCGAAGGTTTGAGCAGAGGTGTGCCTAATGGTACACCGACATATTGCTAGTCATGTTTAAGTTCCATGTATCATCCATGAATCCAATCCAGGACCTTATGCTCAGCAGTTGCGCTTGCGACTACTAGACCATCAAGGCAGTTTAGTTTTTTAAAGTTTTAAATGCAAAAGTAACTGTGTGTCTGTCTGTCTGTTACCTTTTTACACCTAAACGACTGTACGGATTTAGATGTTTAGCACACAGGTAGTTCATAACCTGTGTCAGCAACCTTGGATAGGTTTTATCCTGGTAGAAAGTATTCGAAGGATAACTTCGGACCGCCGCGCTAGTATTAAGTCATTTTCTAAATGAAACACAAAATGTAGATTTTAGATAGTATTGAAAAGAATTCCGCGGTCTGGTATTTTTTTTTTTAATAATAATTCTTATAATAACGTTTTTAAAAGGCACAAAATGAAAATAATGTTCCTTTTAAAAATACGCAATACTACGATAACACAAGAAATATGGCCTGAAGCAATTATTAAAATCATTGGACCGAAGTTTTGCTGTTTAAGCTAATTTATAAAAATATTGCCCGTAAAATGTATCACGAAAAAATATGAAATAATTGGCAGTGTAATGCCTAGGGCTAGTGCCTCTGCTCAATCAATTTATATACCCACGGAATAGTTACGTTCACAAATTCAGGTCGATTTTAGGATTTATTTTAACAATTTTTATTCGATCCTATCCCGATTCAATTTTCGGTATAGTTAAATCAGTTCACGCACCAATTGCAAACGCTGAAATTACTTCAAATATCTATAAAATAACGAATTCTCATGTTCAAAAAATCTGATATTTGAATTACCTATTATATATTTGTACTAATTTATTTGGGGTCGGCGCAGCATGTCTTCTTCTTCCATTGTTCTTTATTAGTCGTCACCCTCTTCCTGCCCATATCATCTAAGTCCATCGATCGTTTCCTTGGTCTTCCCTTACTCTTATAAGCATCGACATACTCAAGGTTATGAGTATCAGGACATTTTGCTCATTTCTCCGCATAACATGCCCATGACAACCGGGTTTCCTACTTCACTACGTTTCAGTCACTGGTCCCACTTTCAGACTTCCTCTTATATCTTTAGTTACGTAGTGTAGTATAACGTTTCATAATTAAATTGAATTATGCCTACAATCTTTAGCGAACAAAGTAATAAATCCACTGTATATCATCATCAAAGCCCTTATCACATCACTGTTCTCTATGACGTCACGAAACAGAAAGCAACTAAGATGTAACATCATGTTTGTGTGTTTGTGTCCATCACACTTCTAAGAATATCCCACAGACAAGATAAACGTCCGTCAGTGACAAAGTATACAGGTTAACCCTTAGAGCGGTGACCACAATAATGTTTCAAGGGTTAGCCCAATTTTGAGTTGATTACATGTAAGTGTCAAATATAAATGATAAAGGAATTAACCTGGTGGTGATCGGTGGGTCGACCACGAATATACAGTGTAAACACAACGTAATTTTGAACAATTTTTTAATTGGAAATACTCGTTTCGCGCGTTTATTTTTTGCTTACTTGTGAGACTGCATTCATATCTGTAGGTAACTTATGTCCGTTTCGTCAATGTCCCGGTTTGTCATCAAAAACAAAAGATTACGAGTGGTGAATCGTGTTTGTGTGTTTCAATTTTTTTTTGTTTTTTATAGTACCGATTCGTCATCAAGGGTCAAGGGTTTTTATAAAGGGTGTAAACAGACTTTTAACGAAGCCGAAAGGCACTTGTTCTCCCTATCATTGCGATAATTTTTTTGTTCTAGACTATACCTGGGAACCTTCTAGTTACGGAGATATTGGGGGTCAAAGTTCCAACTTTTTCTCTCTTTTTCTTTTCCATTTTTTTTTTACTTAAGACACCTTCACAACCCCCGTACTATTCAACCCATCCAACAGCACAATGTTTTGAACGCGTTAAATTGCTTTCTACCGTAAAACGTGATTTTTCACCCCAAAAAAAAAAGTCGTTTCCCAGCACTATTTTTGCGTAAAGCATTATGTACATCAAACTAAGTAATAGTTTGATGTACATAATGCTTGGTAAACGGCTTCGTGAAGAGTCTGTTTACACCCTGTATTAAGGTAGGGGAGGAATATTTTCACAAGTTTTGTAAACGGGTCAACATACTAGCAATTGTGATTGTCAAAAATATAAACTAAAAAGCTCGATTAAAAGTCATTAGAATTTACATTTGGGTTTACGTCCCACGTTCGTGAAAGGGCCTCTAATTTTGTGAAAGAGTTCATGATAAAGTTATCCTAATAATAACGTCACCTTTCATAATTTATTTACAAAATAAGTGGCGGTTTTATTAAACTACAACTACCCAAACATATGCCATTGTCCTTTTAAAAGATCACTGGAGCTCCTCCATTAATAATGAAGTAATGGTTCCCAATTACTTATTTATGTTGAATTCACAAAATGTAGGTCACCGATACGAAAGAAATACTCCTCCTATATTATGTTGGATTTTTCTTGATTCAATAAACTCCTTAGTGAAACGGATGATCTAATCAATCTTTGTATACGTGTATAAGTACGTATGTATATGATCTTAAAGGCAGTGACACACATGCCAGAATCTTGTATTGTTGTTGTCATTGCTGGCTATTGTGTCATAATGAATGGCATGCGAGCTCCTTGCATATTTTTGTTAAAGTTCCTGGCATGTTGATTCCTGTCTTAAGCATTAAATACACCATGCTAGGTAATCGAAGTATGCAAGTATGCAGTAGCTGGATTTTATTTGAGCCATGACAACTTCTGATTACTGATTACATGAATGGCATGCATGTATTCATATTATATTCATGTGCAACTAGCAGGTAGTAACTATCAAAAAAGTATTCAAGCAGCTTGCATGACATGTACCATTACAATTTCTAGTTGGAGATAGTTTGCATGGCATACTAGTTACTGGCATACTTTTATGCAAGTTACTGGCTATATATTCCTGACTTAAATTCCACTTCAGAGTTAAGTTCCTTTCATAATATTCTCGAATAATATGAAATAGGATTGCGTTGCTAAGTATTGTCTGCGGAGCGTCAAAAGGGTGCCTCATAAATATTCAATTCAGTTTCAAGCCCGAAAAGTCATCGTTAAGTCTATTTCCGATAAAATGCTGAAGCGCTTTTACCTCTAATGGTGATTCCATTTTGGCCCACCTGACTCGTGAAAAAAATATTAAAAGTTATTTGAGAACTTTGTTTATAGGCTGACTTAGTTCTTTTTATAGTCGCTGTAAAAATGCTATAATATAAAAGACAATGGAAATTGGCGTATTGGAGTATCCAACAATGCCTTTTCAGATAAATATTTTCAGTTTAAATAGTCTATTTATAAATAAACCCATTTTTTTCTAGGCTTAAATATGTGTCATCCACAATCTCTCTACTCATTTATGCCATCCATTTGTTTCCCAGGAAATTCAACTGTTACTCGTCACAATATTCTCCATTACATCCCCTCAAAAGAACATTACAACCCTCCCCAAAATGTCCTTCACAACTTGTCATTTCTGAACCAGTCCGCGCGACATGTTCATTTAATTTTTATCAACGGTCACGGGGATAACTAATCAACCGAGTAGTATGACCCCATTGTCCCCTTGCGGATTGTGAAATTATTTAGTTACAAGGGAGCGGGAACAACGGATTTTGATACTAAGGGTTGCCCAAGGGAGTATATGATATCCAACCGTGTGTAAATATTACAAGATTTAGAAATATAGAGATGTATTTTCATGAAGGAAACTAAGAGCCATAACGGTTCGAGATTTTCTTGGAAATGTATTTAATTTTGTTTCTCTATTGTGTGTTTATATTTCGCTGTTTTTCTTTTACGCTACGAATGTATTCTAGGGTCTTATTTCTTGAGATCACGTATTATGATAAATTGTTATTGTGTTTGGGAGGATTTTAGCTGATTAACGAATATTATTGTTGGTTGTTTTTGTATTGGTAACCGGATATTACACGCGCTAATGATTGATAAATAAAAATATTATTATTGATACTTATCAAGGTTAATACATTATATTTATACATGATATAGGTAGCACAGCTCGTAGCTCGTAGCAAAGCGAGTCAATTGTAGCTCTTTGACAGTCGTTATAGGTAGTCAGTGGCCCAAAAGTCTATCAACCGGTTAGTATCGGGTAATACGATACCCCTTCGTAAGCAAAGGGTTTCGTATTACCCAGTACTAAGGGGGCGTCCATAAATTACGTGTGGCGTTTAGGGGGGGGGGGGAGGGGGTTGAGCCGAATCTCACACAATCTCACGAGGGAGAGAGGGGGGGTCTCGGCAAATATCACGTAATTATTGTCATTGTAAAATTGTGATTTAACTGGTTTAAATTAAGTAAACATATTTCTTTACTAAAATACGGCCAAATCGTACACAATAATATTCAATAATAAATTTTCAGTAAAAATAATTAGACAAGTTTTTTACATGAATTTAACGCAATCAAGCATAGATTATTGTATTTATATTATACTAAACTACGCATTTTGATAAATCTCACGTGATATTAGGAGAGGGGTGAGAGGGTCAAGTCAAATCTCACGACATCTCACCAAGGGGGAGGGGGGGGGGGGGTCGAAAAATTGCCAAAATTGTCTCACGTAATTAATGGACGCTCCCTAACTGGGTTATGGAGGTCAGATAGGTAGTCGCTCTATGTTAAATATTGGTATTCAGCTGTATCCGGTTAGACTGGAAGCCGACTCCAACTTAATTGGGAAAAGGCTAGGCAGATAATGAAGGTATCCTAATTCTGAACAAAAACATAATGATAAAACTCTTTGTGCATAAAATAAAACTCAATAAAAACAACGCAAAGTAATAAATCACTCATAAAATAGACTTTATTCGACGCTTTTACGCGTCAATTTAAATAAATTATCGACTAACGACGTTTTGGTAATAGCAGTCAACGAGTTGACGAGCCTTTGTAAGTACCTAATGGTATTATGTACACCACTGATTTAATAACACTTTATGATTAATAATTGTTTATTATGATTATGACTTACGAACAGTAAGTCGTGGGTTCGAACCCAGGCAGGCGCATTACTTTGTGTCAGTGGCGTGCAGTGGTTCTCCACGTAGGGTAGGCCATGCATACCGATACCCAAATAAAAATGGGTATACATATTTTTAGGTTAGCTCTCGTAATTTGGGTACACATCTACCTTTAGACACAACTTGCTTAAATTATCTTATCATTCATATGATAATTACGTAAACTTACTGCGTTTAACTTCTAACAAACACAGCGCAAACTTCACAACAGAACACCATTTTTAAGTAAATAAACAAATAACACAACAAATCGGTTCAATTTGGCGCGAATCGCGATCAACAGATAATTATTAATATCTGTTCACACACATCAGACATTGCGAGTGTTATAACTTAGTAAGATATAAAAATCCAAACCAATAAGTTGTTTGTCACATAAAACCTTCTCTAAGAAAAGTTTAATTTCTAATTTGTCAATAAAAGTGACAGACACAGCAGGGTTGTCAATATTTATTAAGGGCTTTTGCTATTCCTTACAATTTATATTTTTTGTGAAGGTATAAATTCGCCAATACGACCCTGTTTTTTTTATTGTCTCTATTAGTAATTAATGAAACTATCGTGTTGGTGTGTAGTCTGTTTCTTGAATTCACCGTAATTCAGGGAAATCTCCACACATTGGGAACCCTGAGTCATTCAAATTTAGCTAGCCAATAACAACACAGCTCCTGTGGCAGGAGACGCGCCCATAATCTATGCATGTGTGCCGTTCATACACACGAATATATGCATCAGTGTGCGTAAACTTATGAATGCAAAGGTAGGCCGTCGATCTTCGAGCCTAAAAATCCAAACGGAGCGGTGTAGTAACGTATAGTGTGAGTTCACACGGGCGCGACAAGTTGCTATAAGTATTTAACAGGAGTTTTAACTTATTTTAGGCTTTGGTACGCTAGGCCTAATTGCCTCTATGGACGGCACGCCCCTGCTTTGTGTAGTTTATTTCATCACCACTGCTCTCAAAAACGGTGAAGGAAAAAAACGTGAGGAAACCGGCGTGTCCTAGAACCAAAAATTCGAAGACATGTGACATCTACCAATCCGCACTGGGCCCGTGTGGTGGATTATAGCCCATTCCCTCTCATAGAGAGGAGGCCTGTGTCCCAGCAGTGGGAACATTATAGGCTGCTGATGATGATGATTATGATATATACCTGTATTAGACAGCCTCGTAGGCCTAGTCGCAGCAAGCACGACTGCTGAGCATGAGGTCCTGGGTTCGATTCCCAGGTCGGTCATGGTATTATTGGGTTATTCCATTAGGAATTTCTCAGTAGTAGCCACGGAGCCTGGATTTGTACCCGGTTGACGGTGATAGGCTCGCCTCTTATTACATAGCTGGCGAAATGTGGGTAGGTATACTATTAGGTATTACACCTTTGCCTAAATCTTCTATTACAGCCGTGATGTTATGTATGTATACCTAAAGGGTGTAAAAAGACTCTTAACGAAGCCGAAAGCCACTCGTTCTCCCCGTCATTGCGATCATTTTTTTGTTCTAGACCATACCTGGAAACCTTTTAGGTACGGAGATATTGGGGGTCGAAGTTCGAACTTTTTCACAAGTTTTCTTTTAAATACATGTTTTTAATGTATTTTTTTTACTTATGACAACTTCACGACCCCGTACTATTAAATCCACCCTTCAGCACAATGTTTTGAGAGCGTTCCATTGAGTCCTACCGTAAAACGTGATTTTTGACCCCAAAAAAAAAAGTCGTTTCCATGCAATAATTTTGCGTAAAGTTACTTAGTTTGGTGTACAGAATGCTTGGTTGACGGCTTCGTGAAGAGTCTGTTTACACTCTGTATATAATAAGTTTCAGACACATAACTGATGGAATATACGCTTCGTTAGTTAATTCGAAGCTAGATATAATTAGAGTTAGATCCTGAAAAAGTTCCAATGTTAACGATGATTTTGCTCGGATTTTTACAGGTAGACAGCTACATAATAGCTAGATATTGCAAAAAGTTCATCAATATAAGGCAAATGAGAATGAGGATACAGTTTGGAACTGTGATCTAATAATGTACTACCGAGTTCACTGATAATTTGCCATTTTGCATCCTTATGCCCTATGTAATAAGGTTGAAAAGAAGTCGACCGTCAGCGTCAGAATAGAATAGAATAATATTATATATGTCGGATCAGGTCGTTAGTACGGACATAAAATGAATCGCAAGCGCGCCTGTGGTAGGGGGTCACGTGATCTAGTTGCAAGTCTAGCAACACCACAGCGTGCTTTTACAAAGCCCTGATGTTCACAGCTCGACGCTGGAACAACATTCAGTGTCTGATCGCAGCGGAGTTGAAACGTCCTGGAACTGTACCCGATTCATTGTGCCCCGTGTTATTGTGTCGAAGTGTAATTTCAAGTGATTTGTTAATTTATTATAAACAGTGTAACGCATTCAGTGTATTTTCATGGCACGAAACCCATCGTCTGCCCACATGATGTACGAACCCAACGGAATAAATCCTGACAACCCGACATATAATTATAATTAATAATTTATGCGGACCTCTCGTTGTACGGGAAATATATAAAGCAAGGTCATGTTATATTGGAAATGTACAACTTGATGCGCCACCGTGTGTACCTACCTCCGTCTAGACAAAAAATAAATGTATTAGCAAGGTTGCTTTTTTGGTACCTATTAAGGATATAAAAAAAGGTCAAACAACACGCACAATGGTCTACTTTAGAGACTAAGTGGAAAAACCAAACCCTTAACATAGAGTTCAAACAAAAATAGCTCGTATTGCTATACTACCGCATTGCACAGTAGCAGCGGGCAGAGGTTAGCCAAGAGACCTGTGGTACTTAATTACTGTTGAAAATCCGCAAAACGGTAAAAGCAAAAAATCTAAATGTAGCTCTAATGTCTAAACTAACAAGGATTATTTCGTAAAACCGGCGACTGTATTCTCCTAAGAGGATATAATTATTTCCACGACCACTCGCTCCAAGGCTGCTACATTGTTTGCTCTTAAACACATGAAAGAAAGGGCAGATGAACCTTCCTTCAGTGTCAATCATAACAGTCAGCTCACAACACAGATATAATTTACATCTACAAGGAACCTTTCGTGTGCGAACTGATTTGTTTAGAGGATCACAAAGAGGCAAATACATTGCACAGAAAGGCCGCGTCCTTATCAAAGCGATTGACGTACTCGTACGAACGCGTGTATATCGCGTTTGTTTTTTTTTCGGCAAACTCAAACGCGTGAAGCGAGGGAACGCGTGCTCGTTTTCTGGTTTTCCGAACAAATCAGTGGCATATGAACACGAGTATTCGTGCGATCGATAGCTTTGGTTAGGACTCGGAGACAATTTCTTCGTTAAATATACAAAAGAAAAGCATCATCGATGACGAACGGCTGGATTCGAAACTTATAAAAGAACAGAAGTGTGAAGTATCATTTATTAAACAAATTGATAGGTACGAACAGTAAAAAGCTACCGAATATTAATCGTTTGAAGCGCGACCATTTGTTCTTCTAATAACAACCTTACCAGAATATAAATAAGGATCGAATTGAGGTACGTGATCTGAGAGTTTTGGCTCAGGAAACAAACGGGGGTATGTAGGTCAACAACTT
This sequence comes from Lycophotia porphyrea, assembly GCA_950005105.1. Lineage (NCBI taxonomy): Eukaryota > Metazoa > Arthropoda > Insecta > Lepidoptera > Noctuidae > Lycophotia > Lycophotia porphyrea. The sequence continues at coordinate 5,710,589 of OX465392.1, forward strand.
GAAGGGAGAGGCATTGGGTAATTGGAACGTAAGCCATGTGAACCTTCGATTTTCCGTAAAATCAGTCGATTTGATACTGATGTAGTAACGCCTTCGCTCCTTTGAGCTCAAAGGGAACAATAAACTTTGTACAAGCAACAATAAGTATGCCAAATAGAAATAATCATGGTGTTTTCGAACGAAGAGGTTTCGTGTTACCAGTAGCTGGATTATGGAGGTGAGGAAGTCGCTCCATGTAAAATATTGGTGTTCAGCAGTATCGAGTTAGAATGGAAGACGACCCTAACATAGTTGGGAAAAGGCTAGGCAGGCTAGTTCGTGGCGTGGGACGTATCGAAGTAAAGAGCTTCAATAGTAATCCTATTCCATATTTCAGTATCCCGTATTAAGCTTACTGTAATACAATCTCTGCGAGTTTTTTCCTTTGATTTTCAGTTCGGAGGTTAAAAAACCCACCCCGATTCACTAATGTGATGAACTTTTTCCGATGTAAGCCTTAATTGAAGGTTCGAGGTTGATAGGAAGAGTAGATAATATTACGGATTTTCTCTCGGCACTGATTTTCTGGCCAATCGTGAATTCTGTTAATAAAGCAATTTATTTTCCCCTTCTAGATTAGCGCTAAAGGCAGTTTTGAAATTACCTGCTGATTTTCTTCAAAGACTAATTCGATCCTAAGACGGTTTTCTTGAGAATTCGAGAGCTAATTCTTAACTATCTTGCTTATTTCATAATTTGTGTGGAAATAAAAAATTATAGTCAGTAAGCGAGCAAGATAACGAAGCGTAGAACGTGGCTCGTGGCTGGTGGCTCAGGTGCTCGTTTAAAGCATAATTAGAGGCTCCGCGAAGTGGAAGTTTTCGACAACGTTTTCAGCTACATTTCCCATTATGAGTTCATGAATATCAATTAAAGTTTACGACTTTAATTGGCTTTCTACCAATATATTTTAACGCTATTTGCATGTTGTGGAAGCATTAACTTATCCGACTATTTACCGTAGGTAATTGAGTTTTGTGCGTTTTCCAATGCAGCCATTACTTTGCGTTTTATTGAAAAATGTTGCCAGTTGTTTTCGTTGTTTGACGACTTTGTGGAATAGCGTGTGTTGTATGCAACCCGACCCCTTTATTATGATGTGGTTATGGTTGATATTTTAAGGGTACTATAAAAGGGAGTAACAATTTATTTGCTAGCTAGGTACTACACTGTTGTTCTGGTAACTTTATAGCCTATCGAGTTGCCTGTGTTTTTTTTGCCACCAGACACAGAACTTCTACCATTATCATCTTCTTGCCCTTGTCCAATATTACTTGGGGTCAGCGCAATACGTTTATTTCTTCCATTCTTCCCTGGAAACCTTCATGCTTTCTTTCATCATCTTATCATTCCGCACAAAATGCATCTATCGTTTCTTTGGTCTTCCTCTCCCGCTCCATCAATCAACATTTATATTCATCACTCTTTTAGTTACGAACATATTGTTCAGAACTTCTAATCTTCATTATGAATAATATACTCTATTCATAGTTCACGAAGTTCAAATTCGGGCTTTATTTTAGCTATATTTTTCTCCAGATCCAGGAGGTGTCTGATGAGATGACGAGTACATGAATACATGCTGGGCCGACCCCAAATGGCCAATGCAATGGCATGGCAATGGTAATTGGCGGCACGGTTGGCGCAGTGGCTGAGCGATTGACTGCTGCGCTGCGTGTCGCGGGTTCGATCCCCGCACGGAACAAATATTTGTATGGCCTACAGATAGTTGTTCCGGGTCTGGCTGTTTGTGTATGTGAGTTTAAATGTTTGTAAACGCACCCCACGCACCACAGGAGAAATTCTTAGTGTGGGGCAACGATTTAAAAAAAAAAAAAAAAAAAACTATTCCACATGGTGTTTTTTAACTGCATTCTACACCCTATCCTACATATATGGTGTTGTTATTCAATTTCAAATGATGGTACATTAAATAAAGCCTACGTTGGAAGTAAACAACGTCCCGCTAATTGGAGTTTCCAACAAAATTAAGTCAATTTAACTTCATTACGGTGTCATAGTATTTCGCTAGTCATTAATAATGCATCATGCAATTATAGTCAAGTTCGTAAACTATTTACGTGTTGCGTGTAGTTTAAGATAATATGTAATGGAATTTTGATGGTAATGTGCTTGTATGAGACAATTTGAACGTTCATTGCCTTATGTAAATAAGCTTAGAATCTTTGGAGGCCTAAAGTTGAGCCTTGAAAATGCTACCTTCGTAATCTTTTAAACTAAGAATAAGCGGTTCGTTGCAAAACGTAGTCTTGGCAAGAAAAGAGATGATAAAAAAAAATATTTCATATAAAATTGCAACAACAATTACGTAGCTTTGAGATATATATGTGGGTCACATCAGCCGCATGCATCATGACCACTGGGCAAGAGTCTTCACACTCTGGGTGCCTGAAGACTGTCGACTTTTTATACCCATCTAGGCCTATGTGAAATAAAATATTTTGATTTTGATTATGGACGTCGTCGCCGAGGCCGGCCCTGGAAGAGGTGGCGAGACGCGGGGGCTGGCTCGAGGAGACAAGGGAAAAGAGCTCATGGAAGGAATTGGTGAGGCCTTTGCCCAGCAGTGGGACAGTACAGGCTAAAAGAAAAATACCGAATTATTTTCAAAATCCTTTCAAATTTTTCGTACACTTTTCTTCTTTATTACCTCACAATTTTCTTTACATAGAAAATCATCAATCTTTCATTCACCACTAATATTAGCTAACATTTCTTTAAAATATGAGACGATCTAGCGTACGAACACTTTGACCTGTAGTCTCTGCTTTAGAACTCGCTTATCAAATAGCTGGAATACCTATTGATTCCTCGGCAGCGTTGTTGGCTAGTTCAGAACTTACGTACTTAGGTATACCTGATCAATAGTGGAGGTCATGGTATTAAAACTACAGCTTCTCATTGAGGTATATTCAAATTACGGTTCTCTGTCTTTGCCTTAGAACCTCAATTCAATCAGCTCATAAACATAATCTGGATGTACGCAGCTCGCAAGTGGCGCTTCAACCGGTTTTACGCCTAGTTCTCACTGATAGCTAAAAAGCATCAATGAGTGTGGTCAAGCAAAGCGTACTTCTTAAGTAACTTGAAAAAAACTAAATTTTCCTGATGAATCCCGCTAAAATAACCGCTATAAATATAAGGTTTTGCAAAATGCGGGTCAGATGTTGATTTTTGATTCACGACCTTGGAATATGGCGAAATATGGTTTTACAGAGTTGTAATCATGAAATGACTCTTATTCAATGACTTTTGTAAAATAGATTTAGAAAAAAAACAAAAATTCGCGGGCTACCCTGGCGCTTCCACCTCAAAGCCTAGGGTCTAAAAGCATGGGATTGTGGATACGAGTTCCCTATAAAGTGAGTAACTACAAAAGATTTTTTTTTAATGTAAGTATGTCCTAAAGTGATAAAACGAGGATGCAACTGCCATCAGTCCCATCACGGCATCTCGCTCAAGATTTAATGAGTTCAATTAATACAACAGTTTATTGAACGACTAAATTATCTTTTCCGTGTTCATTTAAATAAAAATGTCTTGAACAGAGTTTTTCATGAAGACCGTAAAAGGAGATGGTAAAAATATTGACTTATAAGAGGATAATTATTATTATTTCCTTGTGTTTAATGCGTGAACAGTGTAGGCTTTGTAGATTCCTACATGCGTGTTAACTTTTGTTAACCTTTTATCTTGTTTTACGTTTTTAGTGTATAGTAAGAAACTACTTATTGTCGGGCCATTGCTGTTCCCCCCATACTTAAATATCTACGAATGCTGTAACACGGTAATATTGTAAAACCAAATCATTTAAAAAGGGTAACCATGGAGTTTCTGGCTGGTTCTTCTCCATAGGAAACGACCAACCGAACCGTGCACCTTTTTGTCGATGTTTTATAAGTGCCCATGTAGGCCTATGTGATTCTTTTACTTATTTTTTTTTGCAGCCGTTATAATGTTAAAAATAAAAGAAACAAATGTTCTATTTCCAAATATTTCCCTGTCTCACACCGAATAATTAGTTTTAATAAGTAACGATACACTAAAATATCTTTATAAAAATAAAGATGATGGTATTACTAGTCTTAAGCGCGCCTTACGGTGTAACAGGGTGCTGTTACGTAATCTATTTTGCCTTCGCAAACGGCGGATCTGGGATTTTTAAAGGCGAACGCCCTCTTAATAAGGAGGCAGGGAGGAGGGAGAATATTTTTAGCGAAGTCGTACGGAATAAGGTCGTTTTTATGTGTTGTAGTACGCGAGAGAGATTTGGATATAAGATTTAATTTTACGTATATTCAGATCTTTGTTAAGATTAGGTACGAAATGGCGTTGATTATGGTGATTTTCTGTTGATTTGAGGATAAACATAATACGGTGTTATTTCTGTTTTGAGGATATACATAATAGCTGCGGGAGTGTTCGAAAGAGATACCGCGGCCCTAGAACACAAAGGGCAAGGAAGGAACATGGATGGGTTTTAGTCAGTACAAGTCTGTCACTCCCTTCCGCTCTGCCGAGCTGAGCGGGAGAAGTCATTTGATGATATCCCATCCGAAAAAAAAAGGACTTAATATGGGCTGATTAGCCATCCCTCAGAAGCTCCACAAAGTAAAGACCATAGCTAAGTGCCTCCGTTGTTTCCTACTTTATTAATTAGCTAATGAACTATGCATAGAACTGTTAATTAGCGAACAGAAATATAGGTGGATATAAATATCCAGTCTTTATAAACGATCGATAAATATGGATTCTCTGTAGGGATGTTCTTACTACAACTTGTTGGTATAAAAAAAACTGGCCAAGTGCGAGTCGGACTCGCGCATGAAGGGTTCCGTACCATTATCTATACAACTTCAGACAAAAAAGGCAAAAAATCACGTTTGTTGTATGGGGGCCCCCCTTAAATATTTATTTTATTTTAATATAATTATTTATTATTAAAGTGAATATACAACTAAATATTTTGTGAAAATTTCAAGTGTCTACCTGTCGTCGTTGTTAGTGAGCAAAAAACGGCAAAAAAACACATTTGTTGTATGGGAGCCCCCCTTAAATATTCATTTTATTTTGTTTTTAGTATTTGTTGTTATAATAGTTACAGAAATACATCATCTGTGAAAATTTCGATTGTCTAGTAATCACGGTTCATGAGATACAGCCTAGTGACAGACGGACGGACAGCGGACAGTCTTAGTAATAGGGTCCCGTTTTACCTTTTGGGTACGGAACCCTAAAAACAACATTAAGAACTGGGTTCAATCTGAAAAGAACAATACCACAGCACACGCCGTCTTTAAACACTAATTATTAATTAAGCGGACACAGATGCCCTAAAGATTAATCAAACAGTCCCTAGTAACGCCCATCCCTGTCTCAAATACGCCCACATTACACTAATCCCAGGACGTACATTCCCAGTCCCCTAACACAACGTTAGCAACATTTAGCTCATCATTTATCTGGCTTCCAGTAAACAATCCGAAGCCAGGCCTTTAGGCCCGGTAATTGAAGGATCTCTTACTCTTAACAATAAAACACAATTGGGCACTACGTTTTATCCAAGACTGAATCCTATTCAATCTACGACCGAATTCCGCTTGCTATTACAAAAAGACGTATTGTCGCTTTTTTACACCAAACTGCAATAACCAGGGGTAATATTTTTTTATATGTCATACGAACACGGTTTTATACTTAAACGCAGTATTTCGCTATGTAGATGTACCTTTCATCTACATGAAGGAAATAACCGTGAAGATAAAAACATCCAATCGTATTTTTGCGAGGAAGGGGGAGAACGTTAGTAAGTACGCTTTTAGACATGAATAATTATTATTTCTAGCAGGGAGTTTCTTACCTCGCAGCCCGGGGCTCCTGCTATCAATAAAGCCTCGATGGGAGCAAACCAGAGCGCCGCCAAACGCTCCATCTTCGGGATTAGAGCGCGACAAGGATTCTTGCGGCGTTTAAATTGAGATGCCGATCTTTACTATAATCACTGCTTAGTCGACGCGTTTATACAGAGCTTTAGGTTGCGTTCACAGTTAACGTAGGTACAGTGTGGAAGGGAAGTTGAAAGGGAGTTTTTTTTAAATTATCGATTTAAAATTTCGGTCGTGTTGGTGTCCTTTCCTCCCAGCATAATCGGTTGCTGACTGTGAGTGTCAAGTTTAAAATATATTAAAGTGCGATTCCGACGGTGGCCGCAGCTGCTAACCACAGCCGCAATCGCTATGAGAGACTAGCTACACGACTGGGATCTTGGTAACTATAATAAAACGCTAAGTTTTTTCAAGGTTTCTTCAATTGTCCTTTGTTTTTCATACATTCTCGCAGCCAGTGGCTGGCTATAAAGGGTGTAAACAGACTCTTAACGAAGCCGAAAGGCACTTGTTCTCCTCATCATTGCGATCATTAGATTTCGGGGGTCAAAGTTCCAACTTTTTCACAAGTTCTTTTTTTAAATACATGTTTTCAATGTAAGATTTTTACTTTGAACACCTCCAGGACCCCCTTAATATTCTATCCATCATCAGCACAATGTTTTGAGTGCGTTATATTGAGTCCTACTGTAAAACGTGATTTTTCAGCCGAAAAAAAAAGTCGTTTGCCCGCACAAATTTTTGCGTAAAGTTACTTAGTTTGATGTACCTAATGCTTGGTTGACGGCTTCGTGAAGAGTCTGTTTACATCCTGTATTTATGTACGTCTGATGTGAATGCGGCCTTACAGAATTATTTAAGCTGTCAATTTCTCTCGTATACTCCGCTACATTTGTTAATCATTGGTTTATGAGATTGGAACAGTTTTGCATTGATAAGCAATCCTAAACAGGGTTTGGAACATTAAACCATTTATCGAGGACAATTCGATGGGTCTTCTAGTACGTGACTGAACTTTCGATTGACTCACAAGGAAACTCCAAAATGAGCAGAGAGTCTTTTACAAAAGGAGAAACGTATTATGTTTCTTATGTACTAGGTACCTATAATTGCGTAGAGTTACTTAGTTTGATGTACAGAATGCTTGGCTGACGACTTCGTGTAGGATCCGTTTACACCCTGTATAATAATACCAATGTTCAAATCATAGGTAGGGATTTTTTTGAGGTGTAAAATTAAGTTCATTATATAATCTATCTACATATGTACAGTTATTTCTATTCAACTATGGCCAAGTTCCATTAAAAAGTATTTACAGCCAAGTAAAGATTTCAAAAGTTGCTACACACACTGGTAATAGTGCTGTTTTTACCCTTTAAAGTTATATACGATGTATAACGCTATTTCAACAAATTGCCTTCCCAAATCCTGGCATCCAAACTGACGTTCAACCCCGCATATATCTCCATTTTAACAAAGCATCAACTCAAACGTTAGGTGAAGTTTTGAAATTGCGTTTTCACATATCGAGTCTACGGATTATGGTGGGGCTTTTGTGAATCGTATAACTTTGTAGGTACATCGACTTGTATAATAGTGGAACATCACTAACCTTGTTATGACGTCCGTTGTATAATCTGAATTATACACTTGTCTGAGTTGAGCTCATTATAGGAACATGAATTTATTCAAATATGAGATATTATTGCGTTTGAAGTGGTTTGTCTAATAGTTTTGTAGGTAATGTTTTGCTTTTTCAGGAGGAAAAGCTATTGCTGTGTCTATCATTAGGGGAAGGTCGAGCTGTCATAAAAATCTAGTTTTAAGACACGTGAAACAGAGCTACTACAAGATTAAAAGCAATGTTGCAAAGATTAAATACGACAAAACATACAAAGCCGCAGTTCAATCTAAATAAAGTGAGAAACCTCAACAAAGCTTACAACACAACAAATATATCTGCATCAAGTCGCCTCTCGCGTACTCCTATTAATTTTCGTTTTACACACTGACACACAGAACACTGTGTCCCTCCGTAATCCTTAGATTATGCGGTCACGGACCGTACGGATGAGCCCCGTGGGCCGCGTCGCAATCAATAAGCCGGTGATCCTCCGTCAGCTTGAGCCCAACTTAATGAAGTCCCCCAGAAGTCAGGACTGTTACGCCAGCCTGCTTCCTCAACTTTCCATTACTCAAGTAAGCCTTATCGATCTCCGTAGTTTGTTGTGCCTTACATGTGACCCTGTCAAACGATGTTTTATCTTATATTAGGGCCCCCTTTTACGAGCGTGTTGGGTAGCCGCCATGATTGGTTGTCTGACGTCACAACATTTGCTTCTGTCTTTTTTCATGCAAAACAGATGATGGGTTGTGACTAGTTTTTGTGCAGCGTCTCGTTAATGCTCTCGATCAATCAGACTCGGTAAACTCATCTGAATTGTGAATAACATACTCCATTTCGTTCGCTTTTTGCAAAACCTACAGGTTTTTATAGTAATCTTCGAATTTGGCTATAAATTCTAGAATACTTATTAAAAGTAATTGTTTTTTAACGCGTGAAACATTATGCATATTAATAAAAAACGCCGAAGACGGCGACGTTTTCAGAAGAACACTTCAGAATCTAAATTCATTTACTTATTTTTGTACTTTTACTGGAAATTAATTCGTTATTGTAATTTTAAGAAAGCTAAAGTCCTTTGTGAGTTTAAGAAATGGCCCAGAAAGTTCTTTAGATTTGTAGGTACGGCAAAAATACTCTGACTTCACGGCTTTGTCCAACGAAAAGCATTTGAAAACGTTAACTCAACAAATGTAAATGGAGCAACATTGTGGTCTCCGCAAACCTTTAAGAAGTTAATACTCGAGAGGTTCGAAAGCCGGGCGAACGGTGTATAGCTGACATTTAACAAGAAATGCACAACTTAGCAGTTGCAAATGCAATTTATCCGTATTTTGCGACGCTGCGAGTTCGTTTTGAGACCACAACAAACACATTTGGGCGATTCCGTTCGCTTGCAGAGGAGAGGCGATAAACTTTGTTGACAATGACTAATGCGGCGAGTGCCCGATCCGGCCCTGGTCGGTACATCCGCTCCAAATGTGCAATTTTCGAACGTGCCACTGAAAAGGACTAAAGTTTCCTCTTTCTCAGTATTGTAACTCAATTTTGAGACAGTGACACAATGTTGCGCGCGACCCACTTTAACTTGGGACTTATTTTGATATGAGTTACAAACTCCGAAAATTCTTCATTGTGAAGTTTTTCTAGATTTTCGTCCCTCACTTTTCGGTTCAATACCTAAACTGTATACTAACCTTATTCACGCCCATTTCATATGAAGTGAAACAGAACTAATATTTAGTGTTTGTTGAGGAGAAACAGCGCTTGTTTTTACCTGAAACAATAAATACATATTTGATTAGGGTCAAGTCGAAACACGTCTAGGTCTTTTTTGACAGAAGCATTATTTTATCTCAGAATTTAGGGCTCCTATTATTTTCTTTTTTTCTTCTTCTTGATACTGTACCGACAAGTTTAGCAGCTGTCCGATTACATACAAAGTCATCCAAGAGATTATCTCTAGTCTAGCTAGATAGCAGCAAAATAAGCCTTTCAGAATCGCATTACGCGAGGCTCATTTTAACCCAGTTGGTAAGTAGTTACAGCAGTCCGCCACTCTTGACAATGCCAGGAATCTTAAACTTAAATATAATGTGGGTAGTTCGTACATTAGGGTCGGCAGCCTCGTTACGTGGTTTCAACAACTTACGACGGTAATCGTAAACATTTTGACAGCCCTGATGTTTAGAAAGTTGAGAGGGCTGGACCTCTAATTGCAGGGGATGGGTCCCCGAAGACAGATAAGTTATTATTTCTTGAGAAGGTTTGTGTTTTATGGAGTTGTTAGAAGTTTTAATGGAAGAAATATTGACTTAACCCCTTTCTTATGCATGTGTTTAGCCCAAAACTGAACCGCCTACAAAGTTCATATTGTTGTTATAATATTTTCCTTTGGCGTTTTAAAAGCAGAGATGGTAAAAAAAATTACACAAAGTGAAGTGCCTGCTTGGTTGCGAACCCATATAAATCGGGGCCGTATCCTTATATACCATTGGGCCGCTACCACTGTACAACTTACATAATATGATAAAAATTTGTTACTAACCCATTTTCAAAAATCTATATGAGTGGAAGTGAAGTCAGTTTGTGGACAAGTCGGTTAACTCTACTTTCAGACTAAAACATGTTCACTTTGCTCTCCGAAACTTTACTGATACTAGTAAATAGTAGAGCAACGTAAACGGGTGTGATTGGTGAAATTGTGATTTTGTTGTCAAGTCGCATAAAGTTTAAGAAGGCCCCAAAATCACATCGAAAGGGGTTTATCTAAGCTACATACGAGTATATACATTTTATTGTGACTATGGACTATTATAATTATTTATGCATATAAGCAAGAACTTACATAAAAATATGGAAGCACTAAATAAACAAAATAACAAAGTTTGAAAATTTTTCACGTTCGTGTGGATCATTATTACCTCCCAAAGTAAAACTACCTTCGACAGATCCATTCGAAAAAACGTCACAAAACCTAAAGCAGTGTAATATCAGGACGAAAAACACTCAAACAAATAGGATTAGATGAACTAGAACCTCACTATATCCCTTTTTGCCTAATCCAATATTCGGGCGAAAAGGGAAGCAAGTAAAATATCGTAAAAATGTAGCTCAATATATCTTTTCTGGACAGGAAATCTTGGATCTTAACTGTGAAGCGGACAGAATTCCTTTTCGGCAAAGGGACTTAGGGGAATAAACAGGTCACCTGCTTCCTTTATGTTGATTTTTTAAAAGAAATAAAGCTTCCCAGTTATTCTGGAAAGCAACAATCACATTTTTATTCATTTGTGGCTGAGAAGAATTTTGTCTACTTTGAAATGTAGGGATGGGTGACGCTGTTAATAAGACTTGGAATTTTTCCATTTTGTCTGTATAATTTTTTTTTTAATGGAGGACAAACAAGTTGACGGCCCGTCTTTTAGAAGGTGGTCAATACTACCTATGAATACAGGGTGGAATGGACACCGACGCTCAAACGTTTAGCACGTATTCAGTACATCTTTTTAGGATGAGACATCATCAAATGATCCCTCCCGCTCTTGGCGGATCGGAAGGGAGTATCAGACTTATACTGACTAAAACCCATCCATGTTCCTTCCTTACCCTTTGTGTTCCAGGGCCGCGGTAACAGAAATTTTACAAAGGTAATTTAAAAAAAAAACTTCCTTTTCCTGTGCAATTTCCACACAGTCGAATGTTTGGTACAGCCGATTTTGTTGAAAAGTTTCGTTGTCTCCATATCGAAATTTTTCATCGGCATTTTTTTTAATGTGTTCAGAATGTATTGAATACGTGGTAAACGTTTGTGCGTCGGTGTCCTTTCCACCCTGTAGGTATGTGCAATACTAGAGGCATCGTTCGCAAGCCTTGTCATCTTAGGAATAAAGTTGAAACATCATACATTTATTACATCGGCACCTATATTCTTCATACCCGAATACAGTTAGAACAAAATAGTAATTTATAAGCAGAGGTAGACAACCTAAGTATCAAAACAAATAAAAAACGAAACGTTTCGAAGTACACAAGAACCGATGTTACATCAGCCGTTTACAAAACGTTTTAGATTTCAGCAAGTTTCGCGACAATAACAAGAAACGATAAATAGCAAGATAGTGTTTCACAGCAAAGTTTAGAACCCCTTTCCTGGTACGTGTGTATGATAAAGTTATGAATGGTACTTGTACAGCGATAAAAACATGAATGATGCATAAACCCTGACCCTGAGGATAGTAAATTGTTGTGTATCGGAGTGGTAGGATCGAAATAACTATATTTTAGTACGGAGGTCCCACCTTCCATATCAAATAGTATTTATTTTGTTACTAGTAACTTCACTTTAGAAATAACGTCCAATCGGGAAAGTGGAAGGCAATTCAATAATTAGAGCCTTAGCCGAACGGTGGGAACGGATGACTCACATAAGACCTTTTATCATAAGATAATTTTAATTACTTGATCCTAAGCTATTTAAGTGGATGAAGTCCCCAAAAAACAGACTAAACCAAGTCGTGATTATATATAAGATGTGATGGCAACCTACCAATGCTTAGCTTCCTAGTACTAGAACATGCTAAACATATTCTCCAGTTCCTAAGTCTAACTCGTTACGAATACTAACTATGAGGTGCTCTGTAATCCTTGTTTTGGCGCACAAGTCACCTAAAAGACCCATGTAATGACGCTCGCGCATACGATGTCTACAGGGAGGGAGTCCCACTAAACTTGCTTGGCAGTGCGCCTTGGCACAGCTGCCTGTTTTATTGTGACTCGGCGCCAACAACTGGGAGATTTACCCCATCTGTAATAGCTTGCCTCGTTTATTAATAGCTACCAATGTTGTGGTCGTATAATGTTTCTGGTGGTTAATGGGCGAATCATGATTTTGATAAATCTGGAATCATTTTGGCTGAACCCGGGTTAGAATAATGGTGGCTGCGAATGTAAGCTATTATTTTGATGTTCGTGGAGTGAAATGGTGCATTTTTGTATATGTTCGTTGTTTATTATTCTTTACAAGACTGCCGCTAGCGGCTGTATTGCGCAGAAGTGTTTTAAGAACCTGTAATAATTCTTTCACTCTTTCATGTTTTTTGCTTTTACCATTCGTAGTTTTGCGAGCTGCTAAACGTCCCGAGCGTTTAGCAGCCTTCTGTTAAATTTTTTGAGACCTACGACTGCAATCACAGTGATCCTTATTTTACTAAGGGATTTTATTCCGTAGTTGTGGTCGTAGAATTGAATTCTCACTATTTTCTCAGGATCAATTTTGTGCGTAGGAATATCAACTTTTGGTCTAGTAATTACGGGGGTCGTGGAGGTATTTAAAGTTATAACATAAAAAAAAACTTTTGATAACCAGTGCCTTTCGGCTTCGTTAAAGGTACTTTTACACCTATTATTTTGATTAAAAAACAACCTATAACATCATTGATAGTAACGTCAATAATCTAGGTTAACGAAATGTGATGATCCCACATTCTAAAAGCACTTGTGAGTAACAGCACTTTTTGCAAGCATAACGAGTTTAGGTCCAGCCATCCATGTACGAGTACCGATGACGTCATGAAACCATGCACCCGTGCGAAGTGTTTCATGGACCGTGTTTCTGTTCTGGTTCTCCTGTTTTGTAATAGGGTCGAGGAAGTACTGGGGCTTATATCAATAAAAATGGGCGGAAGGTAAGTGAAAACCACTACTATAACTATTGCACCTACTATTTTGTCTCTGCATCACCCTAAGGTAGACTGGTAGAAAATGCCCAAGGCATTAAGTCCGCCTTTGTACATTATGTGCATCAAGTTTTAATAAATAAATAAAACCAAAGGAAAGATGAACGGGTTATCTGAAGAATGATATGAAAGAAAGAGTAAATGATAGCGTGACGGTGCCAGGGGGTGAAGATCGAAGAAAAAGCGTGTTGCGCTTATGATACTGATGCTTAAGATGATGATGATGATGAGGTAAACCACGTAAGAGGAGACCAAGAGAAGAATACTCTATCACTATATTGAGTGGTGTGAGGATACAATTCGCATTCGCCCGTAAAGTCTAAACCAACCTTTAGATAGTTTGTGATTTTCATGCAAACGTACCTATGTGTACGTGGGCCAGCGCGTTTCGGATAAGCAGCCGACCTTCTGAATCAAAATTTTGTGTACAAAGCATGTCCCAGTGTGATAGTGCAGTATGTGGCTTTATTGACGCTAAAGTAGGTCATATCGATGTCTCGTGCACTTCCGGTCGCTAAGCTGAGGATCCTGATGACACGTTCCAAATTTATGGTGCAGGCGATGCTTGTTACATGGTTTTGTTCTTGGAGCGCCAGTATTTTGTCATTATCGTGTGGTTTGATTCGTTTTATGGGTGAGCTGCTCAACAGTGATTTCTGTTTTATAATTACTAATCAGGCGTATCGTAACCAAGTACTAACTGGCAGAAAAAAATAAAAAAAAACTCTGACACCAGGTTAGGCACTAACCATACGATGAGAGGAAGAAGGCATACGGTTAGACTGGAAGCCGACCTCAACATAGTTGGGAAAAGGCTAGGCATATGATGAATTACCAATCAGGCGTCCAGTGGGTGAAGATCTGATCTTTTTGCGGGGCGAACATGGCCAGAGATCGCGAAAAGATAGAAACGTTTGGAAGAAACAAGGTGAGGTTTTTGCCCCGCTCAAAAAAAGAAAATAATAGGCCAATACTTTACATAATAACAACGTTTTATTACTCAAACGGAGATTGTCATTATTCAAGACGAAGAAAATTAAATGTACTTCTAATAAATCTCCCTCAATTTTCGGGCAAGACGAAGTAATCGTTGATACGAATTAGAAATAACTTATTCAATTTCTTAGAAGTCACATTAAATTAAAAGTACCCACTTAAATCAACGTAAAATTACTTAATTCTAGAAGCAAAACTTCGCCTAGTGCTTAATATTACAGTACTTACTGATACGGTTACAGCTGAAACTAATAGAAACTTCATATAAATGTGTCACACAAATCTAATTATAAACATGGTTATTTAATTATGTTGTGTTTAATTATGTAGTGACTTAAAATTCTTAATTCAATTTAAAATTTTGTAATTATTTTAATCTATTAATTTAAAATTTATAATTTCATTCTTTCTTATTGTATTTTATATGGGTCCAAGACCTGAAATAAATGAATTTTTTTTTTTTTTTTTTTTTTTTATTTACTTAGTGGAGAATGTGGAGAGTTTGTATCACTACAGTCATACATCTGTTGACATTTTATTTGTTGATATATTACAAACACACCATCCATACCGAAACGTTAGCGACAAACAGTAGTAGATGTTTACAAATAATCTGTACCTGCTACTGAGATAAGTCCAATAATACCGTAATTTGTCATGAACGGATCAGGAAGGGAGAATGACAACATTTCAAATGTGGAGCTGTAGGTACGGATACATCTATCCCAGCTTTTGGCGTTTATCTACATAACATCACGCCTGTAATCCCCGAAGCGGTAGGCAGAGGCGTCGGGCAAATTGTTATTAGAATTTCTCAGTAAAATCAAAAACAAAAAGTCAAATAAGGCTGATATCAGCACTTTTCGAACGTCAAAGTTTGCAAGAGACAGCTCTTCCAACAAAACGCTAGTTCATCGATACTTCCTAGTGTTTTAGCTTGGATGAAGAAGTGGCGGAACAAACTCTCCAGCAACAGTACATGGAGTCTGGATTTGTGTCCGGTTGATGGCAATAAGCTCGCCGCCTTTTACATGTCTTGAACATAACTGGCGAAATGTGGGTGTTTATCTCTATCTCCCTTCATGTTATTTTATAAAGAGTGTAAAAATACTCTCAACGAAGCCGGAAGGCACTTGTTCTCCCCGTCATTGCGATTTTTTTTTTGTTCTAGACCATACCTGGGAACCTTCTAGTTACGGAGATATTGGGGGTCAAAGTTCCAACTTTATTACAAGTTTTTGTTTAAATACATGTTTTTAATGTATTTTTTTTACTTAAGACACCTTCATGACCCCGTACTATTCAATCGATCCATCAGCACAATGTTTTGAATGCGTTGATGATTGAGTCCTACCATAAAACATCGTTTCCCAGCAATAATTTTTGCGTAAAGTTACTTAGTTTGATGTACAGAATGCTTGGTTGACGGCTTCGTGAAGAGTGTGTTTACACCCTGAAGAAAGCTATAAAAAATTCTCTGTCAAAAATAACGAGGGCTGTATTTAAAATGTGTATTCCGAAAAGCTACAAGATAAATTCAAGATGCTAAATATGGGAGCAAAACCAAACCGGGACCATTATGTGGCTTAACTGCTCCAAGTCTAGCGCGGTCCAAACCGAGGAAGAAATAGATCTCCGTATTTATTTGCGAGTCGAGTACCCTGAACTTTAGGTCGTTATCTGCACTATTTCAACGGAGCTAGTGTACCGTCCTACCATTAGTTGAAACTCATTCGAACAATAATTTTATGTTTTACCATTATTCACAATTTCTACCGTCACTGTTAGTATTTCTAGTGTACATAACTGGTGTTCAAATCCTCTGACATTGTTTGCCGTTTTTATTTTTGACACAACCATTTCCTTTTTTTTTTGTTTGCATTATTATCTAAATAAAACGTTATGTACTGAATTTCTATTGGTGTTTGACACTTTTATTACTGCGTTTGGACTTTGGGTTTGTTTGGATTTTACGCATTATTTAACTGACTTAATTATATGATTTATTTACGATAACAGCGGCTGTAATGTTTTATCATTTTACTTTGAAAATGCGGCTATGCTTTCAACAGTTCTTATTTAGCATCCTAAGGAGAGTTTTGTAACAGCGATAAGTTACTGTTTTCTTTCATTTCAAATTACTCGAGGGTCTTGTTTGCTAGTTGTAACTTAATTAATTTTCTCTTCTTTTCAACCTTAGGCCACCCAATCCTGAGACTCTCTTCCAAATCTCTCCATCTTTTGGCGGTTTTGTGTCGTGGCTCTCCAATTTCTTCCGGCCACTTTAATGAGATCGTCTGTTCTCCTACTCGGTTGTCTTCTAACATTCCGCCGTCCCGACCGTGGTCTCCATTTCAGCACTTTCTTCCCCAATCTTCTATCTAGTCTACGGCATGTATGGCCCGCCCACTTCCACTTGCTTTTAATTAATTTTATAGCCATGTAAATTAGGTATATGAATTAACGTTTACATCTACCTAGATATAACATTCGTAGAACAGTTAGTCCGGTTTTAAAGTCGTAGAATTGGAATTTCTACAATTCAGGCCTAGTCTCCCCAAGTTCATAATTCAGAATAGTTAACGTAAATTTAATACGAAACTACGTCGTAGTAATTAATTACGAAGTTAGTCTTACCTACATTCTCTCATCCCTAAGGAGCTCAAACTTGTGTCTTCTAATACATGAACATCGATCAAAGTGGTGATACTGGGGCTTATTGCGTTAATTCGTCGGTAATCAAGGGCATTAAAGATGGCATTTGTGCATAAGTGATGACTGGTAGCTTGCCAATCGTCTCAGTTTATTGATTACTGATTGTTGTTAACTCCTGAGCTAAGCTTATGGTGAATGCCTTGAGCGGTATCATAGTTGGAGGTATTGTATCGTCTAAACGACAATATATCCTTTCAACTTGAGTATAACTATAACGTAGAAAAATAATGTGATAAGAAGTATTAACAATAACATTTCTACCACCGAAATTAAATGCAAGAAAAATACATTTGGGTGTGTTAGTCTTCGTCAATATTTCTTTCCAATTTTAGTTTCTCAGTTCTTGCATCGCGTTTATCTTTATCGCCATCCCTTTCACCATAACCACGTTCATGCCGATGTTTAAATGAAAATAAACGTCGTTTTTTCCCACAACACCACTGCGCCCCTGCATAATTATTTAGCCAATGACACATCCGGGATTACTGTCTCGTTTCATCGTTCCATACATCATTTGTCAGAATGTTGTCGTTTGACAGCATTTCTAATGTCATTTTTCCGCCGGCGTATTCTATTTGTTCAGAACGTGAATTTATGGCATTTGGAAATAGCGCTGTTACTTCAGAATACCGTTCCAAATTGGAATTCAGAAGGAATATTTGTGATTTAGAATGATTGAATGATGAACGGCGGTGAAATGGGATTGTGTTTCTCCTAAAGCATGCTTAACATGGTTTGCATCCTCAATTTAAAATCAATGAGAATGATTTAGACAGTGTTACAGAAACAAAAACTGCAATATATTAGAGGCCTTAAAACTTAAGTGAAAAGAAAGATCTTTCGAACAACACCATAAAGTACAAGGGATAGTGAATTAACTTTCAAGTTAGTTGTTGGATAAAAATGTTTCGAGCCGAACAGGAAAACTTCCGAAGTTTTGTATAAGGCAAAGTATCTCAGTAGATTCTTCGTCCACAACACTCGCTTCACCAACCTTGTCTTCCATAAAGTTAGCAATTGAATATATTTTGTTGAAGCCCCACTATTGTGTTCAAACACAAAAGGAACTACGATCCCAAGTATTGATAAAGTCTTCGAAAGATTTCTTTGTTCTTTACACTGTACGTTGATTTAATTGTTAGCTTTTAAAAAAATAACAGACATTTGACAAACAGATAGTTTTAACTTCAAAGAACTAAATTGCATTTTCTTTGTTTAATTATTATTATAATAGTCATTAATTTGTGGAATGTTGGTACTTCTTAATTGGAAGGAGAAAAATGTCCGTAATTTTTTACATTTTCTCTTCCCTTAGATACGTGTAATAATGATCATGGCATAAACCAAAGTCTTTAGTACGCATAAGAACCCTTACAACATTGCATTTTTCCAATCTAGTTTACGGGATTCTTACATAAAATTTTATGTTTTCTGTAAGGGTAAGGTGCTAATAATAATACTGCATTTTTACTATGGATAATAGAAGATTGAAAAGAGAAAATTGTTTTCATGTAGCTGAGTCTTTCTAAAAATCCTTTTGCGATTTTAAGTTGAGATATATTCATTTAAATTTATTAACTGCGGTAACTTATAAGTTGTTACAGTCCGACTCTAATTAGGGCATTGCTTGGTAAAATTTGTTTTCCCGCCGTTTCTATGAAAATTTTTATTTGCTTTACATTTCATTTTACACAAACCCACTTTATTTTCAGCTGGTTTCCTCAGACAATTCTAGTACATTATCATAATTCAAGCAATACTGAAGTAATTTAATTTATAACTTCTGTGTTCATATTTTGTTTGAAATCTTTGTCGGGGTTCTTTATTTACTTTCTTTAAATAAATTCTTTGTATGTATTTTTTTATAGCCAGCATCAGCAATATTCAGCTTCAAAAGTTCAATTAGTCAACCCCCTGAATGTTTTTAATGGCCACATTAGTTTATTGGCAAAGAAGTTCTTTTATTGAGGGTCAGACCCCCTAAAAAAATAAATTAAGTAAATTTATTCGTGGATTATCAATTATTAAACAGATTCCTCTAAATGAACTAAAATACCGCCAAATTATTTAAGTTTCAATAAATAAGATGAATGATTTTTTCTTACCCATATATAATTTATTTACCTTTTAATTTGAAAATAATAGTAATCTATGTTAGATTAATTATTGTTGCTGAAGTAAAATAAGCTCGTAAGTGCGATTAAAACATTGGCAATTGTAGTCTCAGGAGTATAAACTCTATTCTATCATTACCACAATAGTACTTTAATCAGGTACAAATACACTTATATGTCACTGTACTCAAGTCGTAATATTTTGTTATTCTTGTATGATTATACAAGAATAATTCTAAATTTTTTAATTTTTTTTTGTATTCTTAATTTTTTTTTATATTTTTCAATTTCATCATTTAGTTCATCTTTTACGTAATTCACCTTGTTTCCTTTGCATGTTTTCCGTGTTATTTATTTTAATTTATCTAGATTTCTGATCTTATCAAAACTGTATGTACCTAGATTATAAGTGAATTATGTGGTCTCCTATAATTGGAAATGCACACTAATTGTATTTGTCCCTGTTCTGTGTATACGCATGTAATTGTGTAGTTTCTGTTGGAGATCCAAATAAATAAATAAATACTTCAAGAACTCCTTTCTTGTATTATAGAATTAGTGTTGATACCGCTTAAGACTTTCGTTCGTCCCCTTAGGGGCCAAGTACGTGAAAATAACTAACATTTATATGTTCTGAACTCCTGAACACCCACCTTAGCTCTTTGATAATTTCCAGACAGGCACGTACCATTCGTTCTGGTCTCAAAATAGGTTACTTCCAGTATGAGAACAAAGGCATTCGTTCAATATCAAATTATAAAATAGGGAAGAAGATCTGGATGAGCAAATTCAATAATACTTTTAGATTATTGGATTTGCTCGTCCAAATAATCAAGTTTGTATGAAGTAGTAGTTTTGTTCATTAGATTTCTTCGTATTTCCTCGTTTTACAATTCACTCTTTTCTCATGAATATGAAATGTAGCCGGAGTATTCACTTAGATACCGTATTTGAAGTATATGCTCTCTTGTGCAGTGATACTGACCGGCTCTTGGGACTGTTTCTCTATGTATTCTATGTACTCGTATGTATGTATGTATGGGATATACTTGTGTACATGAGTTAACTTGTTGACGTGTTCTCTCCCTGTTTGTTTCACCCTCTCACTAATAGGGAGTAAGCAAATTGTTTGGCCACGAGCGCCTTGCTGTCTACACATAGCAATATCGTCTTAGACTAGGAGCCCAATGAATTTGTGGAATAAGAGATTTCATGGAAATTGTTGGAGAAAGATAAAGGTAATTAATTATAAAATCGGTTCGACGCTGATCACCAACTGTTCAAGCAATAACTTTATTAGACGCCCCACTCGAGCCAGTCATAGCGAACTTTATTAGCTTTTAAATAGCGAACTTGCTGTTATCTGCATAGAAGTTGGGAGGGAAAGTTTTTCTACAGCAGAACAAATACATTAAAGGATCGCGCGTCCACGTCCTGGGGCGAGGCTCGAAGGCGCGATAAACTTGCTGTGCTGACGTTGATTTATGTCTTCGTTTGTTTGTCCCGGAGACAGCCGGCTCCCAAGTCCCGGTTCATCCCGGAATACCGGTTGAGATAAGACGCCTCTAATGCATACTACAAATTACTGGACGAAATTGCTGTTTACGCATATACGGGGGACGGGGAGCGTTTGCTAATTCGTCTGGGGGACTATCTTACCTTATATGCGGAGTTGATTATCCCATCTCGCTGTGATGCGATAATCATCTCTAACTGGAAGCGATAAAGTTTTCATTTCTATGGAAGCGTCTAATGGAAACGAGGAAGCAAAATTCGCCGGCGAGAGATGACTTGAAGTTTCAAAGTACAATAAAATACATTTTGGGGGGAAACACCATATATTTATATTTGGGCTGTTTATAATATTGGTGTTATGACAAATTGGTCCCTAAAGCGGCAAAGTATACGGGAACAGAGGAAATTTAGTAAAGAAGGGCGTTTTGTACTTAATGAAACATAAAGAAGTTTAGATGAAGTTATTGGAGTCACTGCATCATTTTTAACTAGATAGTAAGACCAGAGTAAGACTAATCTCCGTTTCCAATATGGATGTTCCCAGAGTAAAAAAATATGATTCTATTTAGTCCGTCAGTTAGATTATTGAAAAATATTGGATACGTTTTTTTTGTTTCATCAAATCGATAAAAACTGACGAAGATAAAACGCATCAAAGATCATGAGTGGGGGGGCTTGTGATTTGTGAAGTCACTCCGCCAGTAAGTGTACTGACAGTATGACGTCACACGAGTTTTCGACACACTGTATCGTCTTCATTTTTTGTTAAGTGAAAAAAGAGAAAATGAAAAGTAATCAATATTTCTTGGAAATCTATCTGACGGACTAATATTTTTTTTTTGGTAAAATACCCTATTGAGTGATTGATGGCTAGGAAGACAGGTACTGTGATGGTTTTGCTTGTATGGCTTTGCCTACCGAATTTAACAGTTTGGAGAAAGAGCCGAGAGATAGTTGAAAAAATATAGCTGACAGTAAAAGTTTATTATAACAATATGAGATGCTTCGTTGTTTGAGCCTGTTTCATTATCAAGCGAAAATTGGGTTGTTTGTATTATTATTTCTGTATCTACCCAAACAACAAACAAACTAATTATTTGCACAATTGTCTAGTTTTTGTAAAACTCTCAACAATATCGACTTCTGTTATAGTTTTAATATTCTCATGTAAGTGAATTTTGTATTCTTATGAGGATAAAGTTATCTCAAACCTCAAAAATTATTCTGTCTGAACTTAAAATGCCTTTCATTCTAGTAGCCAGGTCCCAGTTATCATCTACTACAATGTCCAATCCAATATCAACCCCACAAACGAACTCACACAACCAAACTCATAAATAACCCGGTATGCAAATCATACATGAGTTAATGAAACATAAAAAGTTGTCATCGGCGGTGACATGGCAGTGCATGCCGGGGTCACCGTGCGTCCACACTTCCACAGTGGCTATTGTAGCCACTCCAAGCGAGATCTGTGCGCCATGTTTTTTTGTTTTTCGGGACATTTCTGGTTATTGTGTAACATTTTCGACTCAATGTGGAATGGAAATGTATGTTTCGCATAATTTGATGTGAGATGAAAAATCAGGACCTGGTTGGGCAGTGTTATCAAGTTTTTCTGTAAGGAGTTTCTTAGTTGCAACCTGGAGTGTAGATTTGTCTCTCAAAATGGTTTCGAAAAAACATGTGAGCCGGTGATATTGAACTAGCTTTTGCTCTTGGCTTCGCTCCCATTATTTACGAATGTACTCACGGGCACGCTTTTTATTCAGGGTGTAAGGGACAGCTCTCCACAAACTGATAGAGTGCATTCAGTTCCTTATTCTGAATCATATTCCAATTTTTCATCGGTTTTCGGTTAACAAAGTTCATCGAACTCTTCGTCGCGCTTGCCGTGCACAACGTTCATTTTGCCACGGTAACGATACATTGCGTATGAGGAAATAAAAAAAAAAAAAACAAATTTATTGGAATCCCATAACATTCCTGAAATAATTTCTTGTGCCGGTCATCTTAGTATGATATACTGAATACATCTCATTAGTTTGTGAAGGGCCGTCCCTTACACCCTGTATAGCCTATAACACTTGGGGATAATGTAGCTTCCCGTTAGTAAAAGAATTTAAAGAAAGGTATTAGAATAGAAGTATAGACGAGCCTAAAAACAACTGTTCCTGTTTTTCCTTTCGAGGCATGCATAATTGCAAACATAACAGGGAAGTATAATAGGTCCGTGTTCAGAAGAACGAGCCACAAAGTCCCGGTGGTTCGGAAAGTGTGATTCTATCATGTGAGATGAAGCAGCTTCGTCAGCACAATAAAACAATAGGTTCTGAAATAAAATTCTTGTGGACTAAGAACGCAAGTAGTTATGTTAATACTTTGTTATGCTAACTTTCATTAGTAGTAATATGGGGGTGTTCATCATTTCAGCCGAAAGACGTCCTCTGCTGGACATAGGCCTCCCCCAAGTATCGCCACATTGACTGGTCCCATGCGACTCACATCCAGCGGATCCCCGCAACCTTCAACAGGTCATCGTTTCACCTAGTGAGAGGCCTTCCAACGGGTGTTACAAATATTTGTAGCATTCAAGGGCGCGACTTGTGTGTTTTTGAGTATTAGGTACAAAAAGGTATCGTAGCTTCTATACACGACGTAAAGCATTATGAATTAAAGTCGTTTTTCGTATCTGTCTGTGTGATCGCGTTGGTCTGCTAAACTGCGCAACAGATTTTGATGCGGTTTTCATTATGTATACTTTTGAGAATTTATTCTGAAAAGCTTTGAAACATTTTTTTCTACATCTCACGACTATCATTACAGTGTTACCTAATGCGATAGTGTACACGACGTTTGTGAACTCACTCAGAGAACAATGAAATGATCTTCGTCACTAGCTATGAGGCTGAGTGTCAAGTGCACGCGTCAGTGGCGCCTCACCTTACAGATTGGTCCGCACGCGCGGCTCCGCCAGCAAGCGTGGCTGTTGACGTTGTCGTAGCCCCACGTAGGCCACGTACCTGCGGAACACAAACCTATCTGCCCTAAAATATCCGCATTATGTACCTTTCCTTTAAGTACCTTGAATACAGGGTCTAAACGGACTCTTCACGAAGTTAACCAAGCATTATGTACATCAAACTAAGTAACTTTACGCAAAAATTATTGCTGGGAAACGACTTTTTTTTGGGGTGAAAGATCAAGTTTTACGGTAGTACTCAATGTAACTCACTCAAAACATTGTGCTGATGGATGGATTGAATAGTACGGGGGTCGTGAAGGTATCTTAGGTAAAAAAAAAAAATTAAAAATATGTACTAAAAAAAACTTGTTAAAAAGTTGGAACTTTGAACCTCAATATCTCCGTAACTAGAAGAGCGCTTAGCTAGTAAATTATAACCTGAAAAAATATCCCACATCCAAGCCTACATATTCAACACACAGTCTGTTTTTTTGTTAGCAAAAGTAATTTTATTTTACGTATATATATACGGTACAATTCCGTACGACATTGCTCGTTGCACGTTTCTCTTCAACACAAAAACAACTCTTGAAAAATGTATTGCGCTTTCCTACGTGAAGTTTAATGGTTGAGCGCAGTTTAAAACACACCTACGTTAATATACTTTTTGCTAAAAATGAATATTATAACATCACGCTGTTCCCCGAAGGGAGCGGTAGAGGTGGAGGAGTAGGTTCGACAGTCTCATGTTATTGAGGGCGAGCCTATTGACATCAACCGGGCACGAATCCAGACTCTGGGCTTCTACGGAGAAATTTCTAATGGAAAAGCCCAATAACACCTTGACCGACCTGGGAATTGAACCCAGGATCTCATGCTCAGCAGGAGCGCTTACGATCAATGAATCAACGAGACTAAAGAATATGGCACGAAAAAGAATATTGTTTTAATGGAAGCCTATCAAAATACAATAAGACATGAATATCACAATCAGTTTCGTGCGGTGAAGGAATAAAAGACAAAAAGAGCTTGGTGGTTTTATTATGCTTGTTAAATGTGAGTACGGAGGTCGCTGGCCACTAATATTTTTTTTTCTGGTTTTTATTAAAATAGAAGTAATCAGAAGAGAAAAAAATAACATTGTGTAGTCAACACAATCACAGACGACAATGAAAAATAATATCGAATACTACCCAGCATTCATGTGTCATAATCGAAAATGTCAAAACTTTTGTATGAAAATATTACTAAAGTCCACTCTTTAACTATTTTAAATCTCTTTGAACGAGCCAGTTTTCAGACACAAAGGTTGCTCTACACATCAATAACTGTTTTTGTATTTGAGTTGAATACAAGGGGTACTACAACAACAAAAATATATCAGCCTACGGTACGATTCGAAACAGCCCAACGAAACAAAAATAAATAAATGCGTGTATGTAAATCGCTGGAAGGGACGTCCAGCTTAAATTGGTAGATAGTCTGGTTAAGCTACATAAATTGTGGTTACATTCGGGTTCTCAGTTAAACACTGGCGAGCATTTTAAACGATCCAGCCAAATATTTACAAGGATGAAATTATTACAACGTTGAACGCTGGCGGCGGTTCGTTATTGAAAATATTTCAATAACTCGTTATTACTCGCTGTTGTTATTCGTTGATGCGTACGTTTTAATTTAATTTCTGTAATGTCTCTGTAATTAGATTTTCAACTTTATCTTTAAAGCATTAGGTTCAAGGTTGGTTGGGAAAATCTGACAGTTTCGGGTAGCTTGTGCTGCTGGCGTCTGTACATATAAACCTCTTGAATCACTCTATCTATTGCCGAAAACTGCATTAAAATCCGTTGCTTAGTTTAAAAGATAAACGTACAAACAGCGGGAGCGACTCTGTTTTATACTAAGTACTACTATTAAAAGATGTTGACAATAATGTATTCCACTGATAACGTTACCACGTTACACATAACGTTACTTTAATAAACAATTTTAACGGTTTAATCGCTTCGTATAACCGAGCCCACGCGATCTCATAAATTACTCGAGAGCCTTACATACAAATGAATTTCTTGAAAAGGTCGTAGAAATTAGAAGTTCGCGTCAGTGTCCGGTCACGCAAGCCTGAAAATCTTTGTACATATTTACCTGTTGTATTATTTAACCACGGTGGTTTAACCAAGTTGTAATTCACTATTCGCTCCCTAAATAATAACTACCTATGTTATACGGAACCACCCATATAAGTGCCGGGGCTGAAACTTTTATGACAGAAATAGGGACAAACACGCGCCGTTTTGAGTGTGTAGCGGTGTTCTGGTTGCTTAATAGTTGCAGTTTGTTTCAGAGGGACGTTAAATACTTACCCTTCGTTTTATCAGTGAATGAAATATTTTGTTGATCCTGAATATTTTGGTCGTAAACACAGTACTACGCGGAATTTGTGCTCACAAACCTTTACCATTTCATTAGGTCAAACCACTTTTATTCTATAAAAGTGAATTAGGTGCAGCCTTGAGAAAAACCTCACGTAGAAAAACACATTTATCTCGAAACAGGAAAAGGGGCTTAAAAGATTAACTCGGGAAGCAACTCTCCTCGGTTTAAAAAAGAAAACGTTCAGAGGTCTTGTGTTGTGAAATGGAACACGTGAAAGTGGGAGTCCGTAGATTGTAATTAAAAATCAACTGACAGGGAACATGAAAATCGAATCGCAAAAAAACTGGGAATCATCGTACGTATACCTAATAAATCGGCATCGGCAAGCGTGGAATAAAATAATCGAGTGACAACGCGCTCGCACTGAGCGGCTCGATCCCTGATATTCCATGCATAAGCAATATAAAATGTTATTCTGTTCTGGTGAATAATTTATTCTCGATTGTCACCCTTGTCGACAACGGAACTGAACTTTATTCACCTGGTGTTCGATCAAACAATTACACGTGTTTCGGATTACGAGACTGATTGATCTACAAGGTTTAAAATATTTGCTTTATTTTGAAAGTCATTTTTAATGTAGCTCACGTGGAGAGTTGCTTAATAGGATGCTGTTATTTTAATTTCTGTGTTGGAAAGCTTCTTTTCAAGAAAATACCATCTTTAATGAGGCACAGTGAGAAGTCCAAAAATAAAACCAAAATGCTTTTAATGCCATGAATTGATGAATAGCGTACGCTTTAAGAACAAAGATCATTATAATTCATTTCGTTTCTTGCTCACTAGTTCCCCGAAACTCGTGGTATTAATCAAATTTTAAGAAAGTTAATATTTAAAGTGATACAGGCTGAAAGTTTGTAAACAAAAACGGCGCGGACGCTTCGACGGAACCGAACGAAAAACTTGCTCAGTTGACATTGATTGATGTGGCCGGCAAACGCGCTAACACCGCCGACCATTTTACTGGAGGTACCTTCTGAATACCTATACTCATTTGTAATTCGGTAACAGTAGGAATTTACGCAGCGGTCATTTAATTTACAAGACGCATGCTGGTTATATTACTTGAGGTAAAGCTTTTGAAAAAATCGAGCTTTTTTTGACACAGTGAAAGAAAGAACGAAACAAAAATTGATTTGTAGTAGGGACCTGACGTGCATACAAAAAAAAAAACAATCTAAACATCGCTAATAATAGTCCCCTTTTATATACTTTTCATGTTTTGTTCAATATTCGCATGCTCGCGAGTGTACCTCTTGATAGCTTATTTGCATTTCGGGAATGACGTAACTCAGGATTTCGTTAAGCTGACGTGTAAAATGGCGTTAATCTCTTATTTAAATACTTAGTAATACCCCGTCCATTGTATTTGCTCGAATGTACTGGATTATGGAACATTTGAATAGATGTAACGTCGTCACGGTGAAATCAAACATGACGGTTTTAGGGGTAAGCTTATTACTTAGGCAAGGGATGATTAAATCGGTACGAATAATTTAAATGCATCAAATAATATTAGATATTTTTTAAAGTAAAATACCAAATGTTATACCATATATCAGCAACTAACAATCAAAACAAACTCCCAATTGAGGAAAACACTCAGATTTTTTTCTCGTTCGTAAAAGGCTGTTTAAGGAAAAATTTGAAAACGTACGGAATTAAATAATTGAGTTAGTTGAGGCTTTAGTTATCAGGACAATAAAGGGTGTAAACAGACTCTTAACGAAGCCGAAAGGCACTTGTTCTCCCCGTCATTGCAATCATTTTTTTGTGCTAGATCATACCTGGGAACCTTCTAGTTACGGAGATATTGGGGGTCAAAGTCCCAACTTTTTCACATTTTTTTTTAATACATGTTTTTAATGTATCTTTTTTACTTAAGAAACCTTCATGACCCCCATACTATTGAATCCATCCATCAGCAAAATGTTTAGAATGCGTTTTGAGTCCTACCGTAAAACGTGATTTTTCACCCCAAAAAAAAAGTCGTTTCCCAGCAATAATTTTTGCGTAAAGTTACTTAGTTTGATATACATAATGCTTGGTTAACGGCTTCGTGAAGAGTCTGTTTACATCCTGTATTTATCCACACAACATAACATGGAACGAGGGCACAATAGTTGATCAATAGCTAGTTTTGGTAGCTTTCGTGATTAAAATGAGGTTTCATTCAAAATGAGAAAAACCGCATACAATCATTACAGCTCAGTAATCACTTTATAATATTGGATACGAATAAAAGTTTCATGAGCACTATTTTTGATTTAGAAAATTAATAGTAATTTAATTTCTCTTTTGCCAAATTGATACCAGATTTAAATAATTTGTAGTTAGAATTTCTTGCCAGAATTTTTCACGTTAACGGCAAAAAACAGTGTCTCGATTTACAGCAATTTTCTCTAGTTGGCACCACTCGTAATTACGTACTAAGGTTTCTAAAAGCGATCGACTTTTAGTTGGTTTCTTTTACCTCTTATTTCAAGGGCCAACCATACATCTTCCAGTGACCTTTTATTTGACATTCAATTAATTTATCTGCACTGCAAGTCGTAGTAAAGCAATTTAATCAAACTAGGAAGTAGTTTGATTAAATTCTGACTGGAATTCTAAACGAGAATTTGTAAAAGAAATTGTCGCGAATGAAGAAATCTTTTCGTTTCAAGCTACTCAATTTTATCTGGGGCTTGGTTTATGATAAATAATTAAAGCTTTAAAACATTGGGACAATAAAATCACACGA
This sequence comes from Lycophotia porphyrea, assembly GCA_950005105.1. Taxonomy (NCBI): domain Eukaryota; kingdom Metazoa; phylum Arthropoda; class Insecta; order Lepidoptera; family Noctuidae; genus Lycophotia; species Lycophotia porphyrea. The sequence goes on from OX465392.1 coordinate 5,739,380, forward strand.
TTCATGTTCTACACATACATATGCATTATACATGACGTGTTTTTTCTTCGAAGGTTTAAGTATGTCGGCGTATGTGCATTTTGTATTATTTTGCTTCTCTTCGTTAAAGAGTTTAAAATTAACATCACAAGGCATTTTATAAAAACGTCCTTCGTTTAATCCTGTCCTTGACAGTGTCATCACGGTCCTGTTTCATTCACCTCATTAAATAAACCGGATCAGTTGATGAATAAATTAAGAGTTCGATTACGATATCGGTTTTTTTTTAAGAAATGCATTGATGTTAACTGGGTTTGGATTTTCGATTGCATTCCAGAAAATTGTTGCTAACACGTGTTTTATTTGATGTAAGTTCTTAAATTAAACGGATTTCATGTGATGTAAGTTCTTAAATTAAATGTATTCATTTTATTTTGATGCTAATCTGACTGCTGCTTGGTTTTTAAAAGGGTGGTATTTAATACTTTAACTGTAAATCCCCTTTTTTCAATCAAAATATTCGAAATTACCACCAAAAATACTGAATTGTACACTAAATTTGCTCATCAAATAAATCAATTATACTATACTGTTAGATCTTTAAAGCTTACCTGTTTTACTGAATGACTATCTGTTAACTCAAAGTAAATCTAAAACTAACCACCAGATTTAGTAAATGATCACCAAAAATACTAAATGATCACCAAAATTAAATTTCTATTTTAGTGTGGAAACTCGACGAAGCCCCGCTGCGCGGGGCTTCTATTTCTGTATAAAGGGTTTAAAGGAACCTAACTAACCTAACCTCGGGGTGCCCTAAGTTCCCTATCGTCGCAGATCGTTCAACACCGCGACTTCGACTTGCAGTCCGAAACTCGACAAAAGTTTGGTGACCAATTCAGTTGTAATATTGAATAATTTGTGTGCAAATCAGTATTTTTGTTTTACGCAGTAAGTTATTAGTGGAGAAATTTTGTTTGCTTAAATTTCTAAATAGAGGTGCAGTTAAAAATTCCCCTTTTTAAATACCTTCAAGAAAACTTCATAAATATTTAGCATCTTTGTTGTTGGTATCGAGCTGCCTCCTAGGTCTTTCAAATAAAATATTTTATATTCTTCTTTTCTAAGAAACACTTTTCATAAACGCACGCTAACAGAACTATTGTAGAGTCTGTTTTTGTTCACAAATCACGCAAACTGTTGTGCCAGAGTCTTGCAAAGTCATTTGTGTACTCCACCCAGTCCCTTGACATTCCATTCAACGCTTCACGCAGAATATATTCAACGGAAAGAGAAGCGATTACTTTGATTACACTTTCCGTTTACAATACCCCAGCCGAAGCACGCTCACATTGTTCTTTAATAGACATTAAGAGGTTTTCAAAAATAAACCATTTTGTTTAGATGGGATCCATACAACATCCGATACAATGGAACTGGCTGTGGAAATTCTCAGTTGGAGAAACTGGCAAGGTTCATTAAACTCTTCAGGGTACGAAATGTTTAGGGAACCGCAAATTATTTGTTTAAAGTGCTTCTATGTATTCAGGATCATTCGGGGGTACATAATAGTCTACGGGCTACCATATTATTATACAATACAGCGATTGTAATTTGTTTTGTTTGCGCAGAGTTTGCAAGTGCCCCAAATCCCGGTTGGCAACAACGAAATCAAGTTTGATAAATGTGATATGATTTTGCAGTTGAAAAAGCATAGTGGATTGTAGAGGCATAATGCACAAGGTTGAAACATTCATGATGATTACATCCATAAATTTAACAGTTACCTGCGTAAATGGTTGATTTATCACACTCGTACAGAAGTTATGTGTCGCAGTGTTTCGGGTCACCAATTATATTTGCATGTTCGTGCAAATACATTAGTCGAGAGTGCGTGATAAATGACAGAAACGACGAAATAAATTACATCATTTATTCTCCATTGGAATACTGATTTGACTTCTTTTTTTGTGGTTCCAGATTGTATCTTTCCAATGATCACAGGATGGTTTACTTATGTTTCTAAATCGTCGAGTTATTTTGTATTGTTGATTAGCAAAACGTTATTGAATAATAACTTGTAATTCGTATCATTTCCTTTAGCCATTAAAGGTATTCTTGTAGTAAGAAAGATGACACTTAACAATTTGATTTGGGATGTAGAGAAAATTAAAGGTAAGCCACAATTTCATGAAGTTTGATAGATTGATCATGTTATCTCAGGGAAGCGCTGAGCATTATTTTCAGTTGTATTTCTACTTCCTATCAAACTTAAAAAGTAAAACAATTTTTAATTACAATGATTCCCGTGCAAGAAACAGCAGAATACTCAAAAATCAGAACAATACTTTGTAATTTTGGCTGATTTCATTGAGCGGGCTGGTACGTATTTTTTTAATTGTGTAAAGACTCATTCGAAATGAGTCTTTATACCTTACTGTTGTGTTAATAAAGATTATTTCATTACAGGTAGAAATAAGATTTTAAATACGGGATGGATGGATAAGATTTAAAAGTCTGGATGTCTCACCAAGTTTACGCAGTGATTGTGGATGTGTCAAATAGCTGCGTCTTAATTTCTAATTAGCATTTCAATAATACAGAACAGGTAGCCTGATTCTTATTTCAACAAGTTTCCGCTCAATTGGTTTTGTTTAATAAAGTTGCCAATCACCAAAGATGGCTAATGACGGTTCGCATATCCCAAAACACCATCTCAGTTGAATAATGTATTGAGATGAAAAGTTGATTAATCTCTTCTAGAATCGATGTCTCTCAGACAGTGCTGATTAATTTGTAGAGATAAAACAGGAAACTGGTAATTTCATATTATTCAATTACCGTAAAATTGTAATTTAGGAAGGAAGTGATAAAAGTGCGAAAAGAGGATTCGTTTATTATTCTGTTAATCCTTTATTCAAAATGTTTCACTGGTCGTTCGCAGTACAATATTCGAGGAGGAATTATTGGAGAACTGACTGGAACAGATACATTATTTAAAAGGATATTGCAGGTTTTTTAACCAAAAGTAAAAATAAAACAAGCAATAACACTTAAAGAAATGTCCGGGATTATCTACGAAAGCGTAACTAGGCCGATGTCCTTACCTTATGTATAGGAGTCCCCCAAAAGTCGTTGAGAAAAATGTTTGATATTGGAGTCTGTGGTCTCAAATCTCTGTTCTCTTTTATGGCACTTATGTCATCGAAGACGAAACCGCAGTACAAACAATTGTGGTAGACGAGTATGCAGGCGAGAACCAGAATAGCACCTAGACCACGACGCGGAGGCTCGGGCAAATCTTCAGGCATCTGATTCTGACCCGTCAGGCGCCGTTTACTACGACCAGTTCTGGTTCTTACTGCCGACATCACTCCTCCGAACCTACACACGCCACTCACGCGGTCCATCATGTATGTATCACATCGGCAAACAATTATTATTTACTAATCAACACGAAACACTATTTAGAACAGTTCCTAATAAGTACAGTCATTTACGTAAAAGCAAAACCGACCCGCCAGAAATGTTTAGGAGCTAGCGAAAACACAATCACGAATAGAGCCGGGGTAATAAATTTTGCTACACAAAATCAGAGATTAAAAACGTCTAATACGTAGAATAACACTACCAAACTCTATAAACAGAACGTTATTGTTAATGTTTAGGTTATAACGAAGCACATGTCACTATGTTTTTTCGAAATAATTTCATTTGACATTTATGTGATAGTTTCGTTCCGACGCGCGTGGACACACCCGCTCACCGGGCAGATTCGCCGACAACTGCCGAAGAGCGACGAGCGAATGCCGCGTCAAGTCACGTGACCCGTCGTTTTACTGCGGGTCGTTTTGAACTGGCGCATGCGCCCTCGCGCGCTCTCATGAGCTGGCGGCAAAACATTTTGTGTTTATAAGTGTTGATTATAATACAGTAAATGTGTAAAATTTGGATGTGAATGAGTGATTAATAAATTTTATTTTCTGAACATAGAAATAATGTTACGGTTGAAACATAACAGATTGATGTGCACTTGACTGCACAAAATCTTTATTTATTCTAAGAAATTACTTGTCAAACCTAATAAATATATATTTTCACCGCAGACGATTTAAGTGCAGTGGCATATTATCGCAATTTGATTACCCTACGGTATTATGGGCGCATGCCCGGAGGTTGGTAGCGGACGGGAGGGGTCGGAGTAAATGTTGATGACGACATTTGGTCGGGTTCGGGAGACTGAGATGAGAGCGCTCACGGATCGGAATACGCGCCTCTCTATTATTCGAAATCCACATTTCGAATATTAGACGCTCACTTCCCGAATTTTCGGTTCGATCGAGATTATTTTAAAATACGACGGTTCAACGTATCAACCTTTTATTTCTGGAATACATTATTTTCTTACTTGTACGTTTTTGTGCGAACATGTTAAAGCTGTTTGTCACCCGTTTTATTTCTTTTGCATCAACTGTACCGAATGATGAACAGTGTTAATAAATAAAAGGTTTTTCATGTCGTGGAGTTCGGTCGCATTTTAAGAGTAAAGTTAGGCAATCGCTCCGTGACTTTTTTGAAATGGAATAATATTTTTGTCGTAAATCAATGAACCGGTGTAATATTGTAGAAATATAAGTATTTTTGTAGAGTCTGAATTTCTGAGAATTCTTTAGGGAACGTTGAGAAGGGAGTCGAAAGAGGAAACTTGAGCATTTTCTGTCTGGATAAAATGCTATCTACTTAGCACTTAATTATTATTTATTAAATGTATAGAACGTGTAACGAAAAGGGTCTTTTTAGTATGAGGAGTAGAAATTTTTTTTCATGAATTTCCAAAGTTGTAGAATAAAAGTTGTTCAGAATGACGAGTTTTCGGCTTACTATACCTTTTCCGTTACACGTTGTATAGGTATGTACCTGTTTTTAATTATGTCTTCTATCTTTTACGATTTCTTAAATACTATTTAGTTTTTATTTTCTTTTACTCTGATTTTAGTATAATATTTCATCCGAGACAATTCTGTCAAGGACAGTTTCTGCCCTTTAGACATTGTTTAGAATTTTCTCGTTTATTGGCTAGCAGCCTCGGAGTCTCTATTTGTGCCCGGTTGGTGGCAATAGGCTCGGCCCTTATTACATGGGACTGAAACATAACTGGCGAAATGTGGGTGTCCTACTAGGTACACCTCTGCCTAACCCTACGGGGATTACAGTAGTGATGTTATGTTATGTAATATTTATAATATGTAATAGCATAATGGTTATCATTAAATTATTAATAAAATCCCAAGGAGAAATACTTTTTCATATTCAGATAAGAAACAATATTCAAAAGTGAACCTTATGGGACTTCATTTCGGTAAAACAGTTGCTTCATTTTCGATGACCCCAGACACGAACACTGAGCATGTAAAGTTAAAGACACGCGGGTAATGTTTTCCCTTATTTTTTTACCCTCAATTGAATCTATTTCCCTGAGGATACATATTCAGTTACTAAGATAGTATTGACGGAGGCAAAACAGTAAGGTAATTGGGTAACAGACTAAAGGTTCGGTCATACCATACTGGATGGACATACTGTGGATATAAATACTCTGTGCTGTGGACGCGGCTGTGAAAACTGGACTCTGACAGGTAATCATCATCTGCCTAGCCTTTTCCCAACTATATTGGGGTCGGCTTCCAGTCTAACCGGATGCAGCTGAATACCAGTATTCTACATGGAGCGACTGCCTATCTGACCTCCCCAATCCAGTTAGTACTGGGTAATACGATACCCCTTGGTTAGACTAGTTGTCAGACTTTTTTGGGCCACTGACTACGTAAGGACTGTCAAAGATCTTCAAATGACAGCCGGGACCAACGGCTTAACGTGCTTTCCGAGGAACGGAGGAAACTCGGTATGTAATGTGTGGTCACCCATCCACAGACCAACCTAGGCAAGCACGGCTTAACCTAAAGATCGACCCGAGCGGCTGTTATTATTAAGCCACGAGCTCCTGTTTGGACTCTGACAGGTAATACAGAGTGTAAACAGACTCTTCACGAAGCCGTCAACCAAGCATTATGTACATCAAACTAAGTAACTTTACGCAAAAATTAGTGCTGCGAAACGACTTTGTTTTTGGGCTGTAAAATCACGTTTTACAGCAGGACTCAATGTAACGCTCTCAAAACATTGTGCTGATGGATGGATTGAATAGTAAGGGGGTCCTGGAGGTGTTTAAAGTAAGAGGTCGTAGCTCGAGCAGGCGGTGTAAATGTAACGTAAAAACATCGATTTTGGAATCTAAAATACAATTATCCTATAGGAATGATATACAATTAGTGTCATCCATGAATAAATTCTAAAAATTATGAAAATATTGAATGTCAAACGGGTATTTTAAAATCGACGTTTTTAGGTTACGTTCACACCGCGCCCTCGTGTCCACCCACAGCCGGCCAGTGGTCTGAACTTGACTTTGAAAGAACCTTTACAATTGTAATAATAATAACCTCTCTCAACAGCCCTGACCACCGTTAGCTCGGACCCTGTTCCCAATGCTGGTTACTATTTTTTATATTTTTAAATGTTTTTTTTTACGTTGTTTTATATAGAAATATTTAAAAATTTATAAAAATGAATAAAGGGAATATAATAATAATAATAAATTTATTTCTATAACTTCATTCATTACATCAATGTGGTCTCAACCCCTGAACTAAGACAACCTGTATGACAAGGGTTGAGGTTTTTCCGGTTACATGTCTCTGAGTTTGGAAGCTTAAACAGTGCTTACTGTCTACTGTAGAAAATGACTTGAAATAAGACATAAGATAAATAAAAAAAAATACAAAAAAAAAATTGTATAAGTAAAAAAAAAATGCAGAAAATTAAAAGGTAGATAGACAAAATAAAGGCACATTTCAACAAAATAAAGGCACATTTCAACAAAATAAAGGCACATTTCAGTGTGTTTGTAGTGCGTTTCTTTTGGACGATTCAACAACATTAACTGGATTGTTAACATTGAAGAGTAGATGAATTTTTTAAACATGATTAAATGCGATGGATTGATTTCCTTCAACATTCTACGGATTTTGATTAAAGAAGTGTTACACAACTAGGGTATTAGTACAGTGGGCAAAAAACTTTGTATAATGTCTTGAAAACGATCATTTAAACATTACCCTGGATTGTTAGATCTCACTAATCAAAGCTCTAGACCTCATTTGGACGTGGTATGACAAAGATACACCAATCATAGCATTAAACGTTATTCATGCAGGAGTTTATTTGTTACCTGTACATCATGATAATCTGCCTAGGTTCTCCCTAACTAAGTTCAGGTCGGATTCATGTGTAACCGGATACAGTTGAATACCAGTATTTTACATGGAGCGACTGACCACCTATCTGACTTCCACAACCCAGTTAGTACTGTGCAACCCTTTTTTTTTCGGTTGTGAAATCATTAAATGACTTCTCCCGCTCTGGGCGGTGCGGAAGAAAGTGTCAGACTTGTACTGACTAAAACCCCCATGTTCCTTCCTTGCCCTTTGTGTTCCAGGGCCGCAGTATCTCTTTCGAACAGTCCCGCAGCCCTGGCAAGAATCGGCCCAAGCGGGCCCCTCCGACGCGCGACTGCTGAGCATGAGGTCCTGGGTTCGATTTCCATGTCGGGCAAAGTGTTATTGGGTTTTCTATCAGGAATTTTTCAGTAGCAGCCACGAAGTCTGGATTTGCGCCCGGTTTATGGCAATAGGCTCGCCCCCTATTACATGGGACTTAAACAAAACTGGCGAAATGTGGGTGTAATATTGGGTACACCTCTGCCTAACCCTTAGGGGATTACAGGCGTGATGTTATGTTATGCTTATAATTTAGTATTTACCATAACATTTTAGACTCTAAACCTATAATACACGATGCAGGTAAATGGTTGTGCTCTTTCGCGAAAGCTTCCATATATGAAAAGGTAAACACAACGCGAAGTAATATTTCCAGCTTGTTTATTAAAATAGATTTTAAACATGTTTAATTAAATATCATTGTGCGATCATTTAAAGCTCTCATAAAGGGTGGGTACGTGTTCTGGTTTACAATGGCCTGTAATGAAAATGTTGTAAATAAATGGCTGGAGCTTTTCTACGTTACGCCCGGCTATAGTGGCAACACTGGGAACATGTTATTTATTCGTTTACATTTTTACTTCCATTGTCGGAAATGTGACACGTCAGTCATTAATTGTAGTTGTTTTTCGTTTCGTCTTTTTTTTTTGTCAAATTCAAGATAATTTACTATCTCTTTACAAACATGACTTATTATGTATGAAAAGGTTTTTTTTTATTACTTAGGTACAGTACATCATTCTCTTGCCCTTATCCCAATTCATTTGGGGTCGGAGCAGTATGTCTTCTTCTTCCATACTTCTCTATTTCTCGTCATCTTATTAGACACCTACTTTCTTGCCCTATCACAATTTACGCAGACCATCCATCGTTTCTTTGGTCTTCCTCTACTCTTATACCCATCCACATTCATACTTAAAACTTTCCTCACGACATTTTGCTCATTCCTCCGCATCACTTGCCCATACCACGACAACTGATTACCACACATCCTTTCGGTCACCGGCAACTTATGTACTCATTTCTTATTTTATCATATTTCTTGTGCACATAGTAGATAACACAGGAACAGAAGATTATATTACTCAAGTACAAAGGTATTGCTTATTAATTAAAGTTTTGCTCATATTTTTCTGTCGACCTTAGCAGAGCTTGACCTATATATAACATTTAGTTTAAAATCTTGAATTTATTTTTTCTCTGATACACTACACATAGCCTAAATTCATCATCATCATCATCTGCCTAGCCTTTTCCCAACTATGTTGGGGTCAGCTTCCAGTCTAACCAGATGCAGCTAAATTCCAGTATTTTGCACGGAGCGACTGCCTATCTGACCTCCACAACCCAGTTAGTACTGGGTAATACATTAGCCTAAATTACAGGGTCTAAAAGGACAACATTTCACAAAAGTTCTTCCTATAATGAAGCCTAGGCAGCACTAAGGAAGTTTTTTTAAGTAAATTTAAGAGAAAGAGAGGGAATTTTAGAAAATTTCCCCTAAAGGGGAGTAAAAGTTTGTATGGACATTCATCATGCTCGCTCATGTTTGGCGGATGGGAAATCCTACTGGATCCCACGGCTTGTAAAATTAGAATTCTTTATTACATTTAAATTGAGGTGAATGATATTATGTTTGTTCATACACTTAGTTTAGCAGCGCAACAAATCACTAACGAGTCTAGCGACCCATGTTTTAGTAAAATAATGTTATAGTAATACTCTAAAAGCTATTAGAGCGTTAAAATGTTGCAAACAAATTAGCTTCAACATCAAACTGGATTTAGTTGGTGTGTGATGTGTTAAACTAGTACTCGTGCAAATATAATACGTAACATTATACGCACGTCGACCAATGAAAAAATATCATTTATTTTGAGGACAATGACTGCTCGTAATGTAGTTATTTTTGTGGTTCGAGTTGTCATGTTGCAGAGATTGATGCCAATTACACCTGTCAAGTATCGCTAGCTAATCAAATTTGACCCTGTAATCAGATTGAATTGATAGCTAAATTATATGTAGAGGATAAGTACCAGCTCTGACGCACGAGGCAGGCTTATATGTGGCATTCCTTACATTTATTGAACTGTGAGCATCGCTATACTACATATTTAGTTCGAAAGCGAACAATGTCCATTTCCCCTCACTTCAATCTTTTTCAATTACAGTAACGATTCACTGGACCTTTTAGGCCCTTTGTGGTATCCTCGCCGCTGAGAACTTTCATTCAATCATGTTAATTATTTTCTTAGGGGCATTTCCGAAGGGGAATTTAGGGGGCTAGAACTTTTCTATACAGGTATTGTCGAGAGGGCTTTTGAAATTGTTAAGTAACCTCGCGACAAGATTAAAATGGCCACTTCAATTGTGTACTACGGAAAATGAATACGAATTTGGAAGAGTGTCATCGTGGATGGGGATTCATCGTCTCTGAATTAGTTTAGTGAAGTTTGAAATACGAACGAGAGATTTGTGCTTCGTGCAACTTCGTGATTTCTCGGATTAGGTGGGTGACGTGAAACGTCAACTGCTTCGAACTAAAATGTTTTGTTATAATAATTACTTTGAATTTAGTTGCTTGAATGTTTTTGGCCTGTGTATTTAACCTTTGAATTGAGATTGTTGCGATTTTGCTTAAAAGTCTCGAAAGTTTATTTTAAAGTGAATATACAAATAGCCACCACATCAAGTTACCACAAACTGTCAAATTTCTCCAAATGATTTTACACCATAAAATGTTAAAGGTTAAGTTCAAAATTGAATGAGAAAACTTGACAGTTGAGAGAACTTGATACACTGGCGACTATACGCATGAAGGCTGATCAAGCTAACAAATCCAGTTTGTGCGGATCTCTCATTGTACAGGAAATATATACAAAGCGAGGCCATGTTATACTGGAGATGTAAAGCTTGATGTGCCGCCGTGTGTACCTTGTAGAAAAGTAATACCTACAGGGCTCAGTCATAAACATAGTAGGAAAAAAAACAACCAAGTGCGAGTCGCACACGCGCACGAAGGGTTCCTTACCATTATCTATAAAAACGGCAAAAATATCACGTTTGTTGTATGGGAGCCTTAAGTATTTATTTTATTCTGTTTTTAGTATTTGTTGTTATAGCGGCAACCGAAATACATTATCTGTGAAAATTTCAACTGTCTAGCTATCACGGTTCATGAGATACAGCCTGGTGGCGGACGGACAGACAGACGGACAGCGGAGTCCTTTAGGTACGGAACCCTAAAACCGTTCTCAAAATATCACCTTCTGTTTTCATAGGTACTGCCGCGGCTTTTTCCGCCTATAATCAGTTACAAAAAATTTCGCTTGAATCATGCGAAAGTGCTCTGCCCGGATAGAGAGCGCTTCGCGCGCGAGAGTGCAGGCAAAAATGAGCTTAGTGGTGATCAGGCGGGAATGTCCTCGATTGTACCTTTATCAAGGACGCTTTTAACTACGACACAGTTGCTCCACCAATTCTTGTAATTTTAATTAAACCGGCATTGAAGGACTTTGAGCCGGCTTATAAGGGTCCTCAATGCCATTGATTATTAATTTAAAAATAACCACGTAGATAGAGCGTTCCTAAGTAAACCACCACGTTTATCGTAACTTTAAACTGTAAAGAAAACTTTATAAAATCAATAGAACCGGGGTATTGATTGTTTTCAAGTCTACTTGAAAACATTTAATTACGAAGTATCTACATCAAAGATATCTTTGACCTTATAGTCTGTTCAAAAATATCAATGGTGAAAAGATTAACAAAGGGATCAGAAAACGTATCTGATGCTAATGTATGGGCTGCGGAACTGTTCGAAAGAGATACCGCGGCCCTGGAACACAAAGGGCAAGGATGGAACATGAATGGGTTTTAGTCAGTACAAGTCTGACACTCCCTTCCGCTCTGCCCAGAGCGGGAGAAGTCATTTGATGACATCCCATCCAAAAAAAAAAAGAGGATGCCTATTTACAATGCCTGCCAATGATTATTCGAATACTTAAACTCGAAATCCTAACTTAATACCACTTTAAAGATGTTTTTATTTAATTTTGTAGTGTCAAATGTCAACAGTTTTTCAATTACATTTGAAAAAATTTTTGATCAAAAAAAGTGATTAAATATGAATTTGATACATCCATAAACATCATGTGTTATCAATTCCTTTTGATATGAGTAATTAAACCAGAACAAAGTATGTTTACAACTTTATCAGATAATTTTAGAACATCACATACAGAAAATTTCAACAAATAAAATCAAACTATAGTGGTACGAAAACAAGCATTGTTTCAACGCCGCCGCCGCCATCTTGGATTAAAATGGACACTGATATCGCAACTAGTCGAAAAGTTAAAAGTCCCCGAGTGAACTGTGGAAAGAGCTTTGCTTTAAGTTAGTTTACGATCGAATATGAAATGAGGTAAGCTGGTCGGAGTTGTAAAGGTGATGAAGTTCTTGATGTTAGGCAACTGAATATGTTAAGGATTGACCTCGAACGTGTTTCGTGTAAAGTTGTCCAGCGGTTTCTAGATCGTTAAGCTTTTCCTCGTGACCTCGACCGCTTAATGATCGGAAATTATAGGTGCACACGGCGTCTTATGAAGGTATACCAAACCAGTTTATACGCATAAACTGGTTTGGTATCTCTCATTGTACGGGAAATCTATGCAAACCGAGGCCATGTTATACTGGTAATGTATAGTTTGATGTGTCGCCGTGTGTACCAGGGAATATCCATCTAGATAAAAGTATTCTTCATCCAAATCCAGGTCTTGTAATACAAGCGTGCGAAATTTTATAGAAAAACGTTCAGCCGTTTAGGCGTTAAAAGGTAACAGATATTCAGAGCTACTTTCACATCCATAATATTAGTATGAATGTGTAGTAGGATCTCATGAAGCAGAACCGTGAGTCTCTCTTAAAGTGATTTTGTCTTATTACGACCAAGACTTCGAGAGAATAGAGATACGTAATATGGTCAATTTAAAAGTCACTGGTTGTCAAAAGTGGTAAAGAAATTACGAGCTCGACTATACTATTAACCTACGTCTTTCGCGCTGAAACATTACACTCACTGTTACGGAATTTATTTTTGTGTTTGATTATAGGATAACCTACATAGAGGACATGCCTAGGGCAAAATTAAAATAAAACAGATGGAGAAGATATTGAAACAATTTGAGTTAATTGAGCGTGGGTGTTTTTGCGTCTGCGATTTATTTTGTTAACGATACACCTACGCTTCAGGAGATATACTCGGGTTTCTTAGGTTAGCCTAGGTTTCCCGGGAGCAAGATTTTGACCAACTTTGGAGGGTATTGGAATCGCGTGAAGGGATCAGAAAATTATTGTCATCATTATCATCGTCATTCTCCTGCTCTTAACCCAATTTATTTGGGGTCATCGCCAAATGTCTTCTTTTCCCAGAAAGCCGGATATTTGCAAAAAAAAGGCCGGTTTACTTTTCATTTTTATTTCGCTGATTTTATAAAAAAAAAAACGTGCAATTCACACGTGGTGGAAAGTGAAACCTTCAAAAATGTTGGCTTCAAGATAAACACTATATTCCTATCTCATTTTCTCCCATGTTAAATCTTATGAATTTATGTGTCTGTCTCTTTTTAGTGTCGCTTTTTCGTTTCATCAAATTTCAAATCACAACGATGCTAAAGAAGTGTTCACTTCAAAACATGCTTCATTTTCTATCGATATAGTCAGAAGTCCGGGAATAATCCCTAATGCCATGGAACCACGGGTAATTAAAATTACCCATGGCCCCAGTAATGGGTCGACCCACTGGGACCACGGGTAACGAGTGCAATTCACACGTGGTAGGAGCGAAACCTGCAAAAATTTTGGCTTCAAGATAAACACTGTATAATGCTTCCTATCTCATTTTCTTCCACGTTAAATCTTATGAATTTATGTGTCTGACTCTTTTTACTGTCTCTTTTTCGTTTTATCGACTTTCAAATCACAACGATGCTAATGAAGTTTTCACTTCAAAAAAATTACTTCGAAAAATCATAGTGGCAAAGAGCTCGATATGTCTGTACAAATCCGAATGAATAGTTACTCTCATAACGTGGAAGTTAGGCGTAGATTAATTTAGTAATAATCTGAAGGCTTGCTTAAGCTGGAGTTTAGTTAGGTAACATATTGTATTAACCAAGTCGGGATACAAACAAATATATCAGTAACCGTATTCATGACATGAGTTAATAATTATGTAATACGTTAATTATAATACAGAGAGAGGTAAAGGTAAAGTAAAGTTAAAAAAAATGTAAAAATAAAATGTCTTCTGTGTACGTGTAACCTCCTGGCCACGACCTGCACGTTCAAGCGATACATGTCTTGCGACGGCAACTGTGGAGAAAACAAATGAAAACAGTTGTTTATAGCATGCAACGAGTCAACCTGAGGAGACTTGCGGAACGACGACGGTACTCACGCGTAGGAAATACGAAAATAAGTTTTTTTCTTTTCACGCCTTTTTCTTTTGCCTCCTCAAACCAGCCCTCGCGGTACGCGTCCTGATCGTCTCGCCACCTTTTTCTGGGTCGGCCTCGGCGGCGCAGTCGGTCTTCTGGCAACCATCGTATGGAGACTTTTGCCTTTTGAAAATAAGTTACGCGCGGATAATCGCTTGATGCAAATCGTCGCAAGTCGCATGTCCCGAGGCCGTGGTCGGGGCCCAAAGTGATGAGAAAAGCACTAAGTCCGTCTGTGAACCAACCACCATCACTATGTTTCTTAAATAATTGATTCTCAATAACAGGCTAATTCGATGTATTTTGATTCTAAAATCTTATCATCTTGCAATAAGACTGATAATAGCACAATATTTAACAGAAATACAGCGGTACCCAAACGGTCCACCCGTTTGGGTACCGCTAATTAATTTTGGTGTCTTTTAAAAGAGGTGAACTTAGGGGTAATGTTTTGTTAATGCGCGTCGCTTCCGGCAAGGTCCGGACCTAAATAAGTTTAACGGAGTTATTAAATAGACAATTATGTAATCCGGATTACCTTTATAGGTTTATTTCCGGTTGATAATTACCGATATTTTGGTCTTTAGTAAGTTTATGCGATGGGTTAACTGGAATTTGAAGGTGGCCAATTTAGCGTCATATCGTCGTACCTATTGGACGTGGCGTTGACAAATAGGCTGCTAGGGTAAACTGGGATAGACCCCTTCAGCCGCATAAAAAATTCCACCTTGCCAAGGCTCTCATGATTTTTCTGAAATTGGATTATACTTTTGAAGAAGAAATCAAATAAATATTCCAACTAGTCTCCTATCAAACCTAGAAAAGTTAATTTGATTACAATGATATATTTGAAGTTGCTCGTCAATTTATAGAAGTTAGAAGTTTGAAGCGCAGTGTTCGGTTGAGCGGTTGAAAATAATAAATAAAATCTTTTAAATGTTTATTTTTTCGAATTTGCGTTTCGTAACTTTACTGAGAACCTTTTATATACATTCTTCGCAATTATGCGAACAAAGTACGCACTTAACAAGCCCCTTATTTTTCAACTACGCCACCCCAAACTAACCAAAACATCTTAAAACATAAAAGGATTTAAAGGAAAAAAGGTAAGGCAGAACCCTTAAAAGAAAAACACGTTAATTCATATCCCAATGGCCAACCCGCAAGTTTTTTGGCCCGTAGGCACGTCGGGGCATGTTGGGGGATGTCGGGGGACGTCGGCTGCAAGTCCAGTCCTCGGGCCCTGTGGGAGCTATGGCCCCTAAAAACTGGCCTCCCAGTGATTGATGGAGAGTCGTGTGTAAGCACCGAATAAACACACCCCACGTCCTTTGCAATCGCCCTCAGGTGCTCTTGTTTTTTTTTGTACAAACGTTTTTTGTTTAAACTTGCAGGGAGTGGGTGTAGGGAAGTGATATGTTTCGACTTATCTGCAGGATATTGAGTTGGATTTTCTTTATAAATAATGCCATGATGATTTTGTAACTGGATTTTCATGTTTTCTGATTGCGTAAGTTAATCTGCCTCCACAGCAGGAATTTTTTCTGTACCGTGGGAGCGTTTACAAACATTTAAAATCATACACAAACAGAAAAACACTATTTGTAGGCCATAAGTACAAATATTTGTTCCGTGTGGGGATCGAACTCGCAACACGCAACACAGCAGTAAATCGCTCAGCCACTGCGCTAACCGTACCGTGTCAATTATTATTCATTCAATTGTTTAAAAATGGGTACCTAAATAGATGCATGTATTTTTTCATCATTCGACATTGGTGTATTTTCAGAAAACGAATACTTTAGGAAATTACTTAAGACCATTTTGGAAATTGGGCCGGATAATATCCAATGCAAAGTTTTTCCTCTTGTACGAAAATACTCAGCTAACAATAACCATGACAAACTCCAATTTAAAACTTAATAAAATAATAACACATCTATTTATTAAACTTCGAAATAAAATTACATCTTTATAACAACACCAAAGTTGCTCCAGTAAATACTTAATTTGATTAAAAGCTTTTGAGAAAGTGTGACCGGAACTTGATCCTGTAGGGTAGAGTAGGACGATAAATCACAACTTTGCCATTAAAACAAAGGTGGAACCGCGACACATCGAGATCAACTATCCTAACTTCACTTCTTCAACCAAGTTTACTGTCTGAAAGTTTTATGACTCGCCAACCCTTCGCGTACGTTACTTGTTGTACTTTACTTGACCTGAACTCGCTAACTGCGATATACTTGCTCAATTCTTGTTACTTTATTAAAATGGCACCTCAGTTCTGCTCTGATTTATGATATTTACTAGCTGATGCCCGCGGCTTCGCCCGCGTGAATGTCGGTTATCGCGATCAAAAGTAATCATGAAATTTTGATCCCGTTCCCGCAATAAAAACTTGACAAATTATATAGTAAAACTTTCCTCGAGAACCACTCTATCCATTGGTGAAAAAAACATAAAAATCGGTGCAGTAGTTTTGAGTTTATCGCGAACAGGCAGACAGACGCGGCGGAGGACTTTCTTTATTATATGTAGTGATAGTGATAGTGTACCTTTTAATACCCTTATAATGATTACCCGTACTTCAAATCACACTTAATTAACATTATGTTAAAACTCTGTTATTATTTCTTCAAGAGAACAATTATCTTTCCAACGTGGGCAGCTTTTCGTACTCCGTTTTTGTATAATCTCATTTTACTCCTCCTACGTGCCGTCATTGTTTCCCAAACGATCTTAATTATATCAAATTTGTACATGATATAATTATTCTGAATGTTTACATCGATTATGGTTTTTTGTACCATTTATTTTAGTTCTTCTAATGAGTATCTACCCTTAACCTATCCTGGCTTTTTCCGACTGGCAAATAGATAATTAACAGAAAATAAACAAGCAACAACCACTTGAATAAGTTTCAAAATTATGAATAAGTTTTCACATGGGCTAGAGTTTGTATAAGTTTTAAGTCAATCTGAAAAAAGGCTATTATTATTATATTATATAAAATGAGCGCTCTATGATTTCCAACAATAATAACTTTTAATCAGTACTAGCTGTTGCCTTCTTTCGTTCGTGCGTGAAATTATTATTAAAAAATCTTCATTATAATAAGCACTGGGGAGTGCTTATAATAATGGGGATTTTTTTATTTGAATCGAATTTTGTTACTAATTTCAAGGGTTTTTTTTTGTTTCACGGAACCCTAATTATTTATCTGTACATCTGAACATCTGTACATAATTATAATCTGTACATCTGTACACCTGTACATCTGTACATATAAATAAAATTGGAGTGTCTGTTTGTAATATTAAAATAACTGCTTTTTACTAAGTGCATATGGATGTATACACGGTACATATACCAAAACATTTTTTTTTACAATTTTTGCCTGTCTGTCTGTCTGTCTGTTTGTTCCGGCTAATCTCTGAAATGGCTGGACCGATTTTGACGGGACTTTCACTGGTAGATAGCTGAAGTAACAAGGAGTAACTTAGGCTACTTTTATTTTAGATAAATAATTGGGGTTCCGTGCAAAGAAAAAAAAACCCTTGAAATTGGTAACAAAATTCGATTCAAATAGGGAAGTGCTTATAATAAAGGGGATTTTTAAATAATAATTTAACGCGAACGAAGGTCGCGGGCATCTAGTCTAATGTTGTTTTGCTATATGTACCGTGTATACATCCATATGCACTTAGTAAAAAGGGGTTATTTTAATATTACAAACAGACACTCCAATTTTATTTATCTGTATAGATATGTATAGATATAAATCTCGCCACATATTAAAACGGTCGAAAATATTTGCCAACTCAGTCTGTAGACTAAGACTTTTAGCAATTTTCATGATCGATGTACCTTTTAGTGAGCCAAGCACAAACACAGTTGAATCTGGTTAGTTAGTTCGTGCTTTTAACTCTGAATGATACCTAGTAATTAATTTGAAACGCTACTAATTACACTCTGTGGTTAACTGCGTAGATAGATACTTTGAAAAGTGGTATTTTAGATAATGATAGCGAGTTCAGTATAATCTGCCATTACCACTAATAGCTAACTATCACAAGTGTGTCCTAACTACAACACAAGAGGATTAATTTGGTCTGCTTGTAAACGTTCTCATGAAACAAGTGTTTGAAATTGCTTCAAGTTTGATGTATTTGCGCGCTCCTCTAGAGATAAATTTGTTCGAAAACTTGCTGAATGTGAAAAGTTTGAAGCTCACTTCAATCCATTACACGAGTGAAATATTTCTTTGTTTTCTGACTCTGGTGTGGGAGGAGGCGACCTTACAAATCAGAAGTTTACCATCGGCGGCGGGATAACCGCGGGATCCCCCTAAATACGTTTTTAACACATTCATCATTTTAATTGTAATGGTTTTATAACGTTTGATTGATGGTAGGGGAAGATTTCCTTGGGAATAGAGCTCGGTGTTTAATTTCTTTCAGGAAGCGTTCTTTACTTGTCAAGGCCAAAAGTTTTGTTCGTGTCTTCATAAACGGAGAGCGATCAATCTTGACTGAAGGAACCGATATGTTTAAAATGTAATATCGGTGCGGTTTATTTAATATACCGTCCATCAATCACGGGCAGACGGTGTATATCTAGTAGGTCGGAGACAGATCGGCGAGCAACATGTGATATGAGTCAGCTTCGGCCGTGTCTCTGTGAAACTGTTTTCCTCTTATTAAATACCTTTGCCTCGTCACTGATATTTATTAAATGTGTTATCATATCATCTGATGGTAAAATAGAGGAAGCCTATGTCGGAAGACAGCTTGAACTGGTAGCTGATACACACAAAAATCGAAAGAAAATAATGTTAATTTATGTTCTGCACGGCGCCACTTCACGAGTCCAAAATATCCCATCTCTCAAACTGGAACTAACCGCCACTTTCAAGACCAGAGGAAAACCAGGCTATTTTTTTTGTTCATTTTATCCAGCATCGTTTAGGTCACAAATCCTAATTTCTATTCTAGTTTTACCCAGATCTAAAAATCCTCTCTTTTACGGAATTAAAGGCGACTTCTCCCCGGGCCAATGTTTCTTAAAATAGCAACATAGCCTCGTGTATTTTCTCTCCATCTAGATAAAGGCCGTTTTCTAAAATATCTAAGTTTAAACTTAGTTCTCGTGCTCTACTTGGGGTTCTTGATAAAATTAGGTAAAATAAACTGTATATATTACTTGAAAAAGTATGAGAAACAAACGGACGGACGGTTTCACTATGAGTATTCATAGTATTGCTTATTAATAGTATTGTTTGTGTTTTGTTTGTATTGTATGAGTATTTATTTTTGGAATTTCTTCGTCCATCATTAACTTAAACGCGGGCCAGTCCAACGTTTCAATCTTTGATCGAAATGAAAAAAAATCAACTGTAGTGAACGTTTGGTGGAAGTTGAAACAACCAGGGTGCAACAATGACGAGTGTTCCTCATTTCGTATCAACTGCTGAAACAAAGAATTTGGGTACCGGTCTCCCAGCGTCTCTGTTCCCTTCCACCTATCTACGTCAGTCTTCAAAGCAAGAGAGAACAGCCCTCATCTGGGTACCTACACTCGTTTAATATTAAACCTCATCCATCGCTTTCAATCAAAAGAGCTTCAGCATTCTTCCACCATTTCTTAGCACTGGCAGTCTAAGAGGAAAATACTAGCCAATAAGAAACGCAGTATAAATAAAAACCAAGCCAATCGGAAGCCATTAAAAACAAAGTGGCGAAGTAAGCAAAGACAAAAGGCTTAACATGAATATAGCAACGAAGAACTTGGAACAAGTAACACGCATCGAGTCTGAATCAATGTGAAAGTTGTGCAGTCGGTAAGTTCTCGAGATCTATACAACTTTGTAGACCAAAGAAATCTGTACATTTTACATAGAAACAGTTACAATAGAAAGTACGGGTATGAAGTTAGAGTATTTTTCTTACAGGTGAATGAGTTCAATTGTTTTTGTACATCATCATCATCATCATTTCAGCCGAAAGACGTCCACTGCGGGACATAGGCCTCCGCCAAGTGTCACCACATTGCCCGTCCCGTGCAACTCGCATCCAATGGATCCCCGCAACCTTCACCAGGTCATCGGTCCACCCAATGGAAGGCCTTCCAACGCAACGTCTTCCGTTTCGTGGTCGCCACTCCAGAACTTCTGAAACTTCTTCGAAAAGTTCTGTTTTTGTACACTGCAGAATATTGGTTTTTTAATGTACGTAAATCATCATCATTCCTAATCATTCTGTTGCCCTTTTCCCAATTCATTTGAAGTCGGTGCGTATTGTCTTCTTCTTCCATACTTCTTTATTACTCGTCATCTCATCAGACACCTCCTTTCATGCCATATTATTATTCACACAGTTCATCCGTCGTTAATGTACGTACGCACTTATGGGTATGGTATGGGTAGCTCAAAACGCTATGCAAAGAAGGTCTGAAATATCGTTCCTTTTCATTATATATGTATCTCTTCCGGAAGACATATCCAGCTGGACACAGACCTGCCATCAAAAGTATTAATTACTAAGCAGATTTAGCCAATTGCACATCGTGGCTGAAATTTCATAAAATTATAATTATCCAGCGAATATGGATACTATCAGTAATTTCTGTCGATGCTTAAAACCCTTGTCGAAAATCCATTAAACTCTTTACTTTATATGAGCCCGATTTAAATTTTATGAATATTCCGATATATATTTTACACCAATGAATATCCTTTTGTAATGAAGCCATTAATTTAAACCACAAAATTATTTTTAATTTAACCATTTTCCATTAGTATGAGCACCTATCCATCTGCCATTTCACTTACAGCAGTACTCAAAGCACATTTATAACGGCCACATCAGACAACCATAAGGTTGGTCTTCCACCAGAAATGTGCAAGATAGCTAAGCGATGTGAGGATTTAACGGTGTGATGGTTTCCACTAAAGCTGTGCGAGGAGATTCCGTGGTGCAAGGATAATTAGCAAAACACTTAAGTAGCTGAGCGGTGCGAGGTTGTGTAGTAGACTCTTAACTACTACTAAAACTCTAGCTCCCTACACTGTTTTGTACACATCTCTCTCACACACATCTCTCGTCTTTTTTACGTACAAACACCTAACTCCGCTCGCCTTTTTCCACCAGAGGTAGCTCTAAGCGAGGCTAAGAAAATGAGGTTATCCTATTGTTGGATTTCTCCTCGCACAACCGCCTAGCTACTTCGTACATCATTATTCTCCTGTCCTTGTCCTAAATCATTTGGGATCGTCACAGCGTGTCTTCTTTCATAGTACTTCTCTATTACTCGCCATCTCAGTAGTCACCTCCTTGCGAGCCATATCATCCTTCACACAGTCCATCCATTGCACCGTTTCTTTGGTCTTCCTCTACTCTGATAGCCATACTGAAAGATAACTCGCTCAAGTCTGGTGGTAAAGCAGGCTAATTACTGCCACGGCAGACGACCGTAATATTCAATGACGGATGGTTATCAGCTGATACGAGATTTTCAATCAATTGATTGATTGCTTCCATCACTCATTACGGAGCGTGGTGCTCTTTGAAATAAACTTGCAAGTTACGACTCGCTATCGGTAAATTGACTTACGTCGATATATCTGACTAATTGGTGGATTGATGATGGTTTTATTTTATTAAATGATTTTTGTATGTTACAGTCAAAATAGTCTTTTTGCAGACATTTTTAAAAGACTTTCTTTCATGCAAGGGTTAGGCAATATTTTTTAGAAACCCGCCTGTTTGTTGAAAATGATCTCACGGAAATGCACTATCGGGAAAAGAAGTTCTATGTCCTTATCCTGGTCACGATCAATCCATGTACCTCGTCCACATACTTACGTACTAAGTTCTAAACAAACGGATAGCCAGAGTTACTTTCGCATTTATTTTATTACTTACTAAGGTTTTATTTATATATTCCCACAGGCTATATTTATTCTTAAACATAACGTTAATCATTACATTAAACTAATTAAGGCCTACTCAATCAGCAGGGGTTTATATGCGTGTTAAATAGTACTTAGTAGGTGAAGCAATTAATTTGGTGGCTGACTGATTTACGGCACCTCCGAAACTTTGAGACCACGCCAAACCCTAGGGCACGGATGACGTCACCGCTAGCCCTCGTCAGGGCAATAAACCGCTAAAAGAAGAAAAGAAACGTCAAGTGGAACCAGACTCACAGTCTCAGATCCATTATCACTAAGCGCAAAATATCATGTTAGTCGAAAGTAAAGCTGCCATCATTAAAACTTACTTAGCTGTTCATTATTATAAGTTCTTAGAAGAAATAGAACAGTTACCTCTAAATGTCATTCGCTAATGACGCATGGCCACGAAAGGAATCCTGTCTTCGACACAACTATTAATTGACGAAGGGTTTCGCTATGTGTGTGACATTTATTAATAGCTCCCCGTCGCGGTCAGGAAACCATGATAGTGTACCTATTAGTTACACGACTTATTGCTCCAACGGAATTAATCCCATCTCTCGATTTATTGAAGAATAGAACTTTCTACTTAATCATATTGCTTAGTTTCGGCTACGGTCTCGAATTCAGATTAGGTAATCGAATCTAAGTTTGACAAATAGCTTCTGTCGAATGTTCTGTTCCAACTAAGTTATTTGTTCAGGTCAGAACTATTCTGACAAATATTAGTTCATATTTGGAAAATGTTTCGGAACTCAATATCTTCTATCGGATGGAAGAATAACAATAAGAAGTAATTAAAGATCAATTCGCTTCGGTAAACGACTCTGTATGTCCGAACTTCGTATCATGTATCATCTTAGGCTAGTAATATCAAGATAAAATATTACCCTAAACTTCTCTGGAAGCAATTCTCATCGCCGCTTGTTCTTCAAAGAGTTTGTATGGAAAACGGACAATTCGGTAAGCCCACCCATCCCCGAACGTATTCACTGGAACTAGTCGAGGAGCGACCCCCTAACGGGAAAGTTTTGATTTAGTGCTTATAGCTGTCCCCGTCGGAGAGCCCTCTTTAAAGTTTTAGTCGTGTAATAGAATAAAACTGTTGGAACAATGCTCGTGTTCAAGCATTCATACCGGGTTCGGTAAAGCATTATAGAAATGTACGGAGCTACGGACTCAATTGCTAGAGCGCTCTGCGACATAAAATCTAATGTGACCGTCGAATGAATATTATAAACTTTGCGGTGGAACTGAATCAGCTATATCTGGTGTTACATCTTTTGTTTTTGTTACCAGATCTATTGGATTTGTTTTGAGGCGCTAACAATTTTATAGATAGTGCATTTTTGATAAAGTACTTTTGGTTTTTCTTTGGTTCTGTATGTAATAAATAATAGTGGTAGGTACATAATATTTTATATCTATTTCACAAGATGAGATACTACTTCCTAGTTTTACTCGTACTACGCTTGCAATTTAAAATCTTGCCAAAAAGTTCAGCTTTCATATGTTTGGAGAAAACGGTTGGTATCATTGCCAACACTATCCATCATGGTTGACCTGTGACCTTCGATCTTCTGTTGGTTAAATAAGAATATTGAGGGAGAATAAATATAGAAAGATATCTAGATTTTTCTAGAATAGATTGGTTTTATTGTTGATTTATTTAGCGGTGACCTTTAAACCAATTGTGAGGTCTTTTATGAATAAAAACTTAACAGTAGAAATTGTTTTGGTATTCAAATACAGGTACTTCTCGATAATTATAAGCAAGGCTATCTTCTTGAAAAAAGAAAGAATATGTTATTACGAAGAGTGGTTCAAGCAGCGAGAACAAAGTTAGATCACAAGAACGCAAAAAAGTTCATAATGTTGTAAGGAATACCCTTGAGGAAAAACCGAGTGAAAACAACAAAAAAGTGTCACTTGATAGATGCCACACTACTCACGGAGGTACAAGCTCACTTCACTTTAACCCACAAACAAATATGTAGTTACAAAGTCCCAGAAACTTCTGTTTAGTTCCACTTTATTATTAACTTTTATTTCCGCCAAAAGTGCCAAGACAGAACAGGAACAAATGGGATCAACTTGAAAAATGTGTAACAATAACAAAATTGGAAAACTTGAAAGTGACACCGGGCCATTAGGCAGCACGGGGTTGACGCTCGCGCACTCTCACTATAATGAATCAAAAGTTTGTCGCGGTGTAAATGGAATACGGAAGTTTTTGGTTCGCGAATAGTCATCAGTAACCGGTACTCTTTTTGTTTTATAAATATTTCAAAAACCATTGGGAAGCCAAAGGGATTTGCTGTATTTTGAGGACCATTTGGGATTGAATGCCAAATCCCATTCAAAATGTGCATGTATTGTCACTTACGGGATATCTTCCGTGATTTTCAATTATTCTAAGCTCCCGACAGTGACAGTTTAATTTTAGATAAAAACCGTGAAAGCATTTGCATGTATGTTTTCCAAATTCAAAATGTTCTTTTGAATTAGCCGTAGTCGGGAAAAAAAAGGATTTGAATCAATAAATGGTAACTTAAGACAATGAAGATAGGTGTAAAGTACAACAGTATTGTATAAAGTAGGTAAATTACCTAATACGATAAATTCATTGTATACATACATAACATCACGCCTGTAATCCCCGTAGGGTTAGGCAGAGGTGTACCTAATAGTACACCCACATTTCGCCATTTATGTTTAATTAAAAAATAGTGCGTGGATTCCCTCCGCGCGGAAGAAGTGAAACTTCGTAATGTGGAACTCTCACTCTGTCTCTTTCTATTCTCCCTCCCCAGTAGCGTAGTTAAACGTTTAACGCAACCTTGTTGGAAGTCGCATTAGAAGTTTCACTTCATTGTATTTTTTTTACAAAACAAAGTGTTTTTCAACAAGTGCATTTCAGCCAGCAACAAGACATGTGGTGCTTAACGGTAAAATGTGCTTTCAAGTTAAGTGACGCTAAGTTTTTCTGGTGTCTCGTGTCTTAAGTTTTTGTTAACATGTAGGTCGCATAGCCAGCATATTAGATGCAACGTTCTTACAACACTTTTAGATAATTTATTCAAAGTATATGATACATATTTTGAGGCTGATTTTTCGCACTATAACAAGAAGGTAGTAAGTAAGATGAGAAGTTATTATATTATTATTATTCCGTTTATTCATTTATATATACACATGTTTTAACATTTTTAAATATTTCTTAAAAAAATCCATATAAAAAACATTTAAAAATATAAAAAATAGCGGTCCGCCGGTGTCGGGAACAGGGTCCAAGCTACCGGTGGTTAGGGCTTCAGAGACAGGAACCTCCTCACAATGCGAGCCGTATCGAGGAGTACTGCCATATTATTATTATTATAGTTAGCCCATATTGTCCCACTGCTAGGCAAAAGCCTTCCAACGGTCGCGATTCTGTGCTACTTCTTTCCAATTCTCAAGGAAGACTGCATCCAGTTCGTCCCGGCATCTCCTACGTGGTCTGCCGCGACTCCGTGTCATTGCTTGCTTTACGGGCCCACAGTTCGTTCGGCATGCGACAGACATGTCCCGCCCAGTCCCATTTAAGTTGGGCAGCTTTTTGAGCCACATCAACGATTTGCGTTTTGGAGCGCAATGAGAAGTAGGTACAATAAATTTATTTTGGAGTATATATATATTTATATATTTTGTAGTTTCATCTCTCAAGTTTTGGACACATAGCAGCTACGGGTAAGTTTTAACGAGATCCTATTGACTTGGCTTGTCGTAGAGCTACCAACTTATAGAGCTTTATTTAAACTACAAAACTTTTGGCAATATTGTGAAAGCGATTTTCTCTTGCGAAGTTTTTATCTCACTCCAGTGCAGACTGCGAACAGTACTGGCTATTTAAAATACAATTAACTAAGTACTTAAAACTAGTTACTAGAGCTGAAAGTTGGTTGCGCTGAGACTTGTTCGATACGATTTAATGTATAATTATAAGTATTTAAATCGTCTTTCGGTAGCAATTGTTCAATATTATAATGCTGTGAAAACTTCGACTTACAGTGGTCATTCAAGGTAACAACGTATAACTACTGAGGACCTAGCAGTAACGTAAAATGAAAGTATTTTATGTGAAACAAGTATTTTTAATTTTAATAAAATAGTCGTATTTCGCGCTCGTTCTAGGAGCTTTTTTTTTTCAGATGCGACTTCTCCCGCTCTGTGCAGAGCGGCAGGGAGTGTCAGACTTGTGCTGACTAAAACCCATTCATGTTCCTTCCTTGCCCTTTATGTTCCAGGGCCGCGGTATCTCTTTCGAACAGTCCCGCAGCCTCGTTCTAGGAGCCTCTGTTATCAAGAACGAATGTAAAATTAAATCACTTGAAAACTAACCTTATTCTGCTCACCATACCTGCGTTACTTGATTGTTTTGTCGTAGTGAATAAAGCATGTGTGTGTTGAGGGCTTTGTCTGTCATCTGCAATTCGATCTGGCGTTATTTTATTAGTAGATAGACCCTAGAACGAAGAGAGCAGCGGTGGCGCAGTGGTAGCCTGCCTGGGTTCGAAAACACGACTTACTGTTCGTAAGTCCCCCGACTTAAGAACAGTAAGTCGTGTTTTCGAACCCAGGCAGGCGCGCATTACTTTGTGTAATTTATTTCATCACCACTGCTCTCAAAAACGGTGAAGGAAAACATCGTGAGGAAACCGGCATGTCCTAGAACCAAAAATTCGAAGACATGTGACATCTACCAATCCGCACTGGGCCCGCGTGGTGGATTACAGCCCAATCCCTCTCATAGAGAGGAGGCCTGTGTCCCAGCAGTGGGAACATTTATAGGCTGATGATGAGACCCTAGAACTAACTAGCCAAATGTTTGTAGTAGAAACACTGACTGACAATTACTCAAACAAATAATGCCTGTTCTAATTGGCTCCAACGGTTCGTGGAAATGATGCCGGTCTGTTCTGAGATAACACACGGTAGCAGATCTAAGGTGCAACGGTAAAGACTTGGGAATTAAGCGCTTCTATCGCTTAGTTAGCTATTAGGTGCACTTTAGATTGTTTGGTTGGAAACATTTTAAGCGAGGTTATTGAACAATTTTTTTTTGTTTATTTTTTTTTGCTATCTAGACTACTTTTACTCTCAGGATGTTAGCATCAATCAACAATCGCCATGTCTTAAAACTTGATTATACATTAGTCTATAATCAAGTTTTAAGACATGGCGATTGTCTTTCACAAAAGGGTTAGGCAGAGGCGTGTGTGCGATGATTTTAGTTCCTTATTAATAGCTAATATCATTTTTTTTTATAGTAGTTAGGAACAAGCGCGACATGTTTTTGAGTTACAAAATGTGTGTGAAACATGTTCCCAAAAACATGTTATTAGAAAAAAGGTATGCCTATTCTGTTTACCATGAAATTGTAGTAAGCCAATATGAAAAATATTTATACCAACTTTTCCCAGTTCAACCTGCTTTACAACAGCAGCTACATCCTACTATCCTATTTTCTGTGAACTGTGATTCTAGTCTATTTAGTAGGCACACAGTTGTAAGCCAATCAAAACATTGCAGTAATTCTGAGAACACAGAAATGAAATGTTCCTACAGGCTACACCGTGCAGAGTAGATACGTATAAATTAAACTATAGTATAAAGGGTGTAAAAAGACTCTTAACGAAGCCGAAAAGCAGTTGTTCTCGCCGCCATTGCGATCATTTTATTGTTCTAGACCATACCTGGGAACCTTCTAGTTACGGAGATATTGGGGGTCAAAGTTCCAACTTTTTCATTCGTTTTTTTTTATATGTGGTTTTAATGTATTTTTTTTTTACTTAAGACACCTTCACGACCCCCGTACTATCCAATCTATCCATCAGCACAATGTTTTGAATGCGTTACATTGAGTCCTACCGTAAAACTTGATTTTTCACCCCAAAATTTTTTTTCGTAAAATTACTTAGTTTGATGTACAGAATGCTTGGTTGATGGCTTCGTGAAGAGTCCGTTTACACCCTGTATTTTAAAAAGTACAAGACTGCCTCTTAGGTCTAATGGCTGCATGAGCATGTCAAGCAAGTCCACGGATCGATTCCCGGGTCGTTCAAATTTTTATTAGGTTTTTCTATTAGGAATTCTCAGTAGCAGCCACGGAGTCTGGATTTGTGCACGGTTGATGGCAATAGGCTCGTTCCTATTACAGGGGACTTAACCATAACTGGCGAAATGTGGGTGTACTATTAGGTACACCTCGGCCTAACCCAAAGATCTAGTTATTTTTTATCCACCTTAATGATATGAGAATCAATTAGAAGGCTTCGTTGAGAAGAACACGAAAAAAAACTGACGTGACACTTGTCTTATATTTAAAAGCTTGTTTACAAAATGTAGGTGTACTATTAGGTACACCTCGGCCTAACCCAAAGATCTAGTTATTTTTTATCCACCTTAATGATATGAGAATCAATTAGAAGGCTTCGTTGAGAAGAACGCGAAAAAAAACTGACGTGACACTTGTCTTATATTTAAAAGCTTGTTTACAAAATGTAGGTGTACTATTAGGTACACCTCGGCCTAACCCAAAGATCTAGTTATTTTTTATCCACCTTAATGATATGAGAATCAATTAGAAGGCTTCGTTGAGAAGAACACGAAAAAAAACTGACGTGACACTTGTCTTATATTTAAAAGCTTGTTTACAAAATGTAGGTGTACTATTAGGTACACCTCGGCCTAACCCAAAGATCTAGTTATTTTTTATCCACCTTAATGATATGAAAATCAATTAGAAGGCTTCGTTGAGAAGAACACGAAAAAAAACTGACGTGACACTTGTCTTATATTTAAAAGCTTGTTTACAAAATGTTCTTACCTTAAGCTTGTTTATTGTACCTATGTTTTTGTTTCAATTATTATACTAATTAAAATTATTATTATTTAAATTATTATATTAATTATTATTGATTATTTACTAGCTGTTGCCCGCGATTTCATCTGCGTGGCTACCTCCCTGCCAAATTTCAAGTTTGTAGCACAAAAAATGAAGGACTTTCATACAAACTTGCGAGAGCCCTTAGACCTCCTTAATCCGGCCCTGTCACAAAATCCTTTATTAGCAGACGTCTACTAACTATAAACTACCTCCCTGTCAAATTTCATCTCTGTACATCAAGCAGTTTTCGATTTTTCGTGATGAATTAGTGAGTGACCTTTCACTTTTATAAATTTAGATTTTACAGTTTCAAATACCGAAATACTTAAAGCCATAAGTGACGGAAAAACTCCCTTTACCATTAAATAACAGCAAGGATTATCAGAATACAACCGCTACACTTCTCAAGTTAGAAAAAAGTATGTCTTGTGGAAGTTAACTCGGTTCACTTGAGTTCGGGATGTGGGGGTGAAGTGTTGGGGCGATTAAGGGTTCTTGAGGAAAGGGGACATGCTGTATATGTGTTCCTGTTCCGATATATAGGTACGTTTTAATGGTGTCTGGAGAGGATTTGAGTACAATCATTATTGAATTGAACGTAAGTAAACGTGTCTTTGTATTTTAAAAGTAGTTTTCAGGGTAATGTATGTGGGCTGCGGGACTGTTGGAAAGAAATACCGCGGCCCTGGAACACAAAGGCAAGGAAGCAACATGGATGGGCTCCACCCAGAGTGGGAGGGGTCATTTGATGATTTCCTATCCTAAAAGGTAAAGTAGGTATAAATAATTATAACGTTTCTTTTTCTAGGAAACACGTGACCGAAATAAACGATTTTGTTTAAATTATACCAAATGGAAACAAAGAAAGAACAAATAGTAAGTATATTGAAGCTATATTTTAGGTGTTCGGTTCGGTTTCCAGATCAGGAAGTGTTATTGGATTTTACCATCAGATTTTTTTTATCCGGCTTTTACTAAAAAATACGTAGAACGGTAGCCAATAGATTTCATCGGAACCGGCCGGTACCCAATGATACGAGATCTCTTTGATAACTTGGTCCACCTAACCGGATTGGAATCCCTAGTTAGGACGCTGCCTAGTGTATAGTGACCGCCTAGAAGTCGTTTGCGAACAAACCGAACGAATTTACACCTCGACACAGCTTGAATTGCAAGGATATAATAAATACAGCAACAAAAATAACTTTCTTACAAAACAAAATCATCATCATCTGCCTAGCCTTTTCCTAACTATGTTAGGGTCGACTTCGGCTAACCGGATGCAGCTGAATACCAGTATTTTACATGGAGCGATTGCCTATCTGACCTCCACATAGTATTTTCCGATTGCACAAGTATTCGGGTCATTCAATCTCCATCCCACGACATATTTCATATTAAATTTAAGAGACACATATTAAATCTAAGAGACAAACACCTATGGGCTGCCAGCCTGCCACCGATGCATGAAAGAAGGAAAAAAGATAAATAACATAACGGAAGATCGCTCTATGATTACATCACTGTCCCGGCGGAATAAAATGGAACGCTGTGATTTCGATATGTATGAAAGTCGGTTACAATACTCTCGCGTTCCCAGTGGGTTCCGTATGTTTGTATCGATTAGGTGTGTGAGATTTGAAGGGGTTTTGACTTTTCTGTGCATTATTTTGTAATTCCCATATTTTAAGGAATTTAGCTGGCGAAATAGGTAGTAGGTATTTTAGGTACACCTCTGGTAAATTTTGCGATTACAGGCGCGATTTTATTTTATTCTCCTTTTTTGACCAACCTGCAATTGCTTACACTGCACTGTACATACTAGCACATCAAGCTACTACAATCTGTCAGATTTTCTTAATAGTTTTTGACTTTATTGCTAAAGTATTAACTTCAAGGTTGATTGGGAAAATCTGAGTTTCGGGTAGCATGCCCTGCTGGTATCTGTACATATTTAAAGTAAATTCTACCATAATCTAAGGTTAGTGTAACAATTACCTACTTACAGGTTAGCACCGCATGCCTATAAACATATTAGTTGTGCCATATACACTATGCTATTTTAAAAGGGTTATGTCCAACAGTGGACATAATTTGGCGGAAATGACGAGATGACTACAAAGCAACATGTGGAAGCAAATAGTCTAGTAAAAGCCATTTTAAGGAAATTCAAAACGTTCTGTTGACACTTCCCGTGACCCAAGGGCTGGGTTTTACCTTGGCTAAAGTCCGAGGGTTGTTATGCAACATGACAACGCCGCCAGTCTCTTGGACACTCGCGTTGATGAGGCGCGATTTTTTTGTTTATTGTTAGGTTAGTTATTGATTGGCCTGCAATCGCACTGGGTCGCGAAATGTGGAAGGAGGGAAGGGCGGCCTTTGCCCTGCAGTGGGACAACATAGGCTTATTATTATTATTATTTATTATTTATTTTATTTCACAGACAACATGATCCAAATACATTTCACTCACACTTACAATTCTAGAATGTTAGTTAACAATTTAGCTTATCAACTATGTTAGTACTTATATTCTACTACAGACAGGGTGGTTTTTATAAGATGCCTCACAATGGGGCTTTCATCATGCCTATCAGCAATCATTCATAAATCAGCAATTATTCATATCATTCATTATAATAATAATAGTTACTTTAGGTTACTTTATCATTTCCATTTGTATATAGTTAGTTTGTGAGATAAATAATTAGTCTTGTGGAAAACATAAACTCCGACGAACGGAATACATACAACATGAGTTTCTCACTTCAATTTAATTCCATTTTACAGTACCTAACGACAGTACCACCAGAATACCTGAAAGTTATAGAATTGCATACCGGGGTAACGGACAAAATATCGTGTGACCTGGGTACCTGTCTCATGGGAACGTTCGCAGCTGCTTTCAGAATAAGAGTTTGCATTTTGATTTAGGAATGAAGGAGAAATATGAAATGTCTGTTAGATACTTAGTTCTGAGAAGTTAGAGAAATGAGGTGAAAGAAATCGTACAGAGAGTGCACCTTAAGTAAATAAGTTAAGAAATTCTCGTATATGCATTTCAGGATGGTGTGTGTGTTTATACTCAGGAGCCATGAAGATTATTATTGCTACTTCATATTATAAATGCAAATTGATAGGTTAAAACAATATGGGAACATGAACGTTCGTAGTAGTCAATGTTCACGGTTTTTATTTCAAGCCAACTTCACAAGGAACTAAAGATAGGACTAATTAAAATTATAAAATAAATATTGTAGGACGTGTAGCAGTATGTACAGACCAGGAGGTCAAGATACCCGAAACTGTCAGATTTTCCCAACCAACCTTGAACCTAATGCTTTAGAGATAAAGTTGAACATCTATTAAAGAAATTTGACAGATTGTAGTAGCTTGATGTTCTGGCGTCTGTACTCTGAGATAATTTTAATGAATTAACTGCAAAGAGTGAGAAATAAAGAATCAGTTATTAAGGTTCATACATAATAATAAGCCGAATAAAAGTGTCCAATATTTGCACTTTACTCTGTACTAAAAAAAAACTAGTTGATGTCAGTTAAAAAAAAATCCATCGCAAAAAATTCGCCAGATTTAAACATGGACGTAACACGAACGTGATTTGAAAAACGTAATGAATTCAGCGAATAGTTAAAATGAAGCACCAAAAAATGGTTGTTTTAATAAATAAAACGATTTTTGCTCGTAGTTAGTCCGCGGATAAAATTGGCCGTACACATGGCGACACATCAAGTTAAACATATCCAGTATAACCTGACTTCACTTTGTGTGAGTTTTCTGTAAAAACAGAGATC
This sequence comes from Lycophotia porphyrea, assembly GCA_950005105.1. Classification (NCBI taxonomy): domain Eukaryota; kingdom Metazoa; phylum Arthropoda; class Insecta; order Lepidoptera; family Noctuidae; genus Lycophotia; species Lycophotia porphyrea. The sequence continues at coordinate 5,772,172 of OX465392.1, forward strand.
AACTTAATTTGGTTTTGCATTGCTTTACTGGTCGTCGTGAGTACCCATTTCTGGACACGCTTTCAACTATTTGTATTTTTTTTTTTAGTAAGCCTGAACTGTCCCAATCCTGGGCAAAGGCCTCCCCCATTCCTTCCACATTTCCCGATGTTGCGCCTCTTCTTGCCAATTACCGAGAATTAACTAAGAATTATGTTCCTAATAATGTCTTCTTCTTTACGTATCGATGAACTCAAATTGTGTTAGACCATATGTAGCCACCTGCACTGCTCTAACATTGGGGTGCATGAAAAGAGCTTCCCTGAGAGGTGGTAAAAATTATTTCGAAATTTTTTGAACGCCTCTCCGGGAGGCTCAAATTAATGCGATTCCAAACGCCCGGCGCATTCTGAACAGCTAACAATCGGTAACACAGAGTCTAGCTGACTAATCCTTTCACCACGACGACTCAAACCCTAATAATTTGTGAAAAAATAAAACTTCTATACGCGAATTTCACCGAATCATGCCATCCAAAAAAGGGACAGTGTACAGCCAAAGTTACGGCGGGATTCAGCTGGACACCACTTTTGACCACATAAACAACACGGCATAAGGACTACCAGCATCAGAGACTGTACCTACAATATAAACGTTGAATTTACTGTCATCTCACTCCGATGTCATAGTATTAGATACTATTTTACTTGATATTACTGCTTTCCGTTGTGAGTCGCTCCTTGCATTTTATTACTATCCAGATAGACACGTCTACGGGACTCGTAAAATATATGAAGTATTACCAACTACCTCTATTCATGACGTTTGACTTTATGATGCTCCTAATCTTAAATTTGCTGATATTGCCAATATCTGACTTTATATTCGTAGTTCACTGTTATTACCTATCATATCTGTAGGTACTACAGCACGTTTTTATTTGACAAATTCGTGAGTTGTAGCGATGCTTCATTAAATAAAGAGCGCTTAATAGAATTTAACAAATTATGTCGTTACGAAGGCTAATTGCGCCATATCTCAAACAGCAGTCGGGCCTACGTTTTGTTTTATGCCGCTAGGTGGCGGTAGTGTAGGTACCTTGGGGTTTGTACACACGGCTGGAGTTGAATCGAGACATTGTGTGCGACGATGCCACCGCATGCTCGACAAATTGTATTTTATTTTCGCGTCTGCAACATTCTTTAAGTCGCGGCACATGTGCCAGGGCGTGTAGCGAGTATTTTTCGCGTATCCTTTGGACACTCCTCGCAACATCTTGATTTGGTATAGCTCGCTCGGCTGCTTATAAATCGAATAAATTCAATTCGAATAAATTCCTTATCGTTAGCTACTTAAGGGGCGATAAGAATTGTACCTTTTGTAGTGTATTAGTGATATTTTGTTAAATCGTAAACGATATAACGTCTGACTACTACTGATGTTCTGCGGTACCTACAGCTTTATTCTGAAAAATGTTTTAAAAGAACACCGATTATTAGAACTGTTTTTGATTTATCCACGAAAAATATATGCAGTGGTGTAATCTAAGTTAATCTTATCAAAAAAAGTTTATACCTTGCTCAGTTTTTGTCCTAATTTGGTAGGTATATTCTCTTTTGTAGATTAAATGCTTGAAAAACAAATATTTTCGTAGCAAAACATTACCTAGTTTCTTTAATGTATGAATTTTTTTGTTGTTCATTGTCTGTTTATCAGTTATCTGTTTATTTTTTTTTGTTCCAAATTCGAAACACCTTAACCTTTACAATGATACGAATTAAATTTTGTTTATCATAAAATTTGATAAAGGGTTTATTGTGCTCATCAATATGAACAACGTGTATTATGGAACAAAACCGTCCCAAAAAATCTGCTATTTCCCACATTTTGGCGATTTTTACGAATACAAATGAATGGGGCAGCTAAACATTTTTTTTTCGATTTCAAGTTTGGTTGATGAGTTCATTGACCCCATAAGAGGTTCAGGGTAGGTAAATAAAAACTATGGTATATATAATCCATAAGTCAAATTAGGTCTTATTTTGTAATAATGAAGGTGTATTTTTACAAATTCAAATGAGTGTTTTCTAAGAAACTTTCAGGTTTGTTGATTTATTTAGGTCTATATAGGTGGGTAGGTTGATATCTTTTTAATTGGCTTGTTAGTTAGAAATGAAAACTAGTTTTCTAATGGCAGTAACTTAATATTTGTATGTACTATAAAATAAAGAACCTCTTGGTACCTTCAAAATAATGTTAAATCTAAACATTATTCGCTTTACGTGTTTGTTTGTGTGGTCATGGTTGTTCTTGTAAACTACAGTTTGGCCGCTGAGAGAATGCGTTCCTGACAGGTAGTGATCCCAGTCTCAAAATATCATTGTTTTATTTTGTATTAAATATTTCAGAATATTACTATTGCATATTTATTTTCTTAATTTATTTTTCTTTACGCTAGTCAAATTCAGAAATTAGAAACCAGACAAACAAGTATTAAAGCTAATGTTATTCTTGTTATGGGTCGGTTCAAAAACATGTCTATTAATAGTGTTACTTATTGCCCATCACTAGTCATGATGACCAACTGACAGACGTCAGGAACGCATTCTCTCAGCGGCCAAACTGTAGGTGGCATATTTTGATGCGACATACGTCAGACATTTTTAGATGTTATAGCACCATTCTGAGATAGAGGCCTTTTGACCTCGTACATACATAACCAATTAAGTTTAATTTATCATGTATTTTTTAAGTTTTTATTCTTGTGGTTCTCTACTTTTTAATTTTGTTTTATTGTATTCTCTTGTGCCAGTTTAATAAATACAGTTTTCTTTCTTTCTTTTATAATCTAGACAATTTACTCTCGAAGGTTCGTTTGTATAATACATTTGTACTAAAGTCTCTCTCTCTCTCTGTTTTTCATCCTTTGGCCACTCAATGCTGAGTGTAGGTCTCTTCTTAATCTCTCCACTTTTGGATATTTAAAACTCATTGGTTTTGGTAAGTCGTAAAAGCCGTCCGAAGTACGCCCCCTGCTTCGCTGGTTATCGTATAAAACGCAATCAAACAAAATAATTCAAATTCTTTACTTCTTTTTTTTACTAACCGAAATTGAAAATTAAAATGTCTACAGCTGCGATCAAAACACATTTGATTATACAGGCAGGTAAATTAAATCTCGTTTGTTTTCAAGTACATCGTAAAATAGCAAGGTAAGTAGCCGTCGAACATTTTAATAACATTAAAATGGCCACTGAAATGTTCTGGCGTTGTATTTAATTAAGTCAGTCCCTTTTGTTGGGCCTTTTATGTAGGGTGTATGCCCCAAAGAGTTTTATTGCATGTTATTATTTTCAGACATTGTTCGAAATTGCTAGAAGATGAGGTCTTCAGTAAAATGTTATTACTTTTTGTGGTAGTGAGATAAATGTTAAATACGTGTAGAGTTTTTCTTGAAGCAATGTGAATAATGAATGAGACTATTGAAAAGAATAGAAAATATTGAATAAGTTTATTTCATAATTTTTATCAAGTTAAAAACTAAAAAAAAAACAGTTTTTTTTTAGAAGAAGATGAAAAGGTCGCTTGAATGATCCGTTTTTAAGGTTCCGTACCCACCCTATTACTAAGACTCCGCTGTCTGTCTGTCTGTCCATTTGTCAAATTTTCACAGATGATGTATTTCTGTTGCCGCTATAACAACAAATAATAAAAATATAAATACTTTAATAATTAAAGAGCTCTATATGAGAAACGTGTTTTTTTCGGTTATGGTACGGAACCCTTCGTGCGCCAATGCGACTCGCACTTGGCCAGTTTTTTTCTTCGCACTATATTCTTCCGAGAAATTCTAATTTCGTATTTGATAATAATACTCCAATTAAAGTATTCATTCACAAAAGGCCTGAAGGAACAGAAAAATAACCGAGTTTATTATTTAGCCTTTGATAAAGGTATAAAGTTTCATTCGGTGGGTGAAGAAAAAATTCTATTCCGCCTGAAGGGAGAAATATAAAAGAAAGTAGGTAATAACTAACCTTTTAAAACAAAATAGGTTCGTTTCCAAAAATCTTTATTAAGTTTGTAGGTCAACGTCATTTTTGGTGTGGTACAAATTTTAATTAAGACTTGCTTTCTGCGAAATTATCCCTGTTACAAGATTATTTAAGGATGCCTTGTTTAGTATACTTTTCTTAGAATATTTTTATGAAACAAGTGCTATTTATGTTATTAATTGCTGAATACTTACTTAAAATGAAGTTTTAGTTTCCCCACATTTCATGCTAACTATTAAAATCAATAATACTAATACTTCTCTATACTATACTTCTCCCTCTCACAGTCACAGAGAGTAGACCTATGTCCCAGCAGTGGGAATATTACAGGCCGATTATGAAGTATTATATTATCTTTGAGACTGTATAATTGGTCTAACATGAGTTCCTCGGTTTTATTACCGGGTCAGGCAAGTAAATAGTCAGGGCTGCGGGACTGTTCGAAAGAGATACCGCGGCCCTGGAACACAAAAGGCAAGGAAGGAACATGGATGGGTTTTAGTCAGTACAAGTCTGGCACTCCCTTCCGCTCAGCCCAAAGCGGGAGCAATCATTTGATGATATCCCGTTCGAAAAAAAAGGCAAGTAAATAGTAGTCCCGGAGTCTGAAGTTGTGCCTGGTTGCTGGCAATAGGCACGCCTCCTATTACATGGTACGTAAACGTAACTCGTGAAATGTGGGTGTAGTAATGGGTAGTCCTCTGCCTAACCCTTCGGGGATTACAGGCGTGATGTTATGTTATGTTATTCTCTTTGAGACTCAAACGTAGTGTTTAGTATCCACGTAGTTGTAACTAAAGCAAGGGTAAATCATTCAGGTATATATCTAGGTACTCGTACCTATATATACACACGAAATATTTAATCAATGGTTTCCCAATACAGGACCAACATTTACAAAGGCAACCAATTGAAAACCCGCATACAGGGTGGCTTTTTAACGAGAGAATTATTGCAGGAGAAATATCATGGAGTTTGGGAGTTCCCCAGGTCCGATTATAGTATGTAATACTTAGTGGAATTTTCGCAAATTTGCTAGTACAAGTAACATATTGGTGCCGATTCCCTTGTTTATAAACTAAACCAAATTTAAGTTCAGTGCATCTTTTTCTTTCTATTTCATTAAGAAAAGGACAGAAGATAAATTTTAGTTTAGTCCTGTCAAATTAACCAGCGCCTGACACAAGTTTAGACGTGATTAAAAAGTTGACTACTAAAATTACATCAAATTACGTCAGGTGCTGACTAATTTGACAGGACTAAACTAATATTTATCTTCTGTCCTTTTCATAATGAAATAGAAAGAAAAAGATGCACTCAACTTAAATTTAGTTTATTTTGTGAACAAGGGAATCGGCACTATTAATAATTCCAATTAATTAATATTAATTAATTATTAAGTTCCAATTCTGACAAATTGCACGCGGATGTGCCACGAGAATTTTACGGAATCGAACGTTTGAAGTCTGTTGTACATATTAATTTAATCTAACTCCGTATGAAGTTCAACAGTCTTCTAGTACCAGATACGGATATAACTAGTCACTAAAAATACAATACACGGTTGTTTCCGAGAACTTATGAAGGCATGTACGCCACCACATACGAATCGCACAAGCAGACTTAAACCAACCACTTATAACCAGCGCGCGTCTGGTTGGACAATCCCCCATTATTAATTGGGATCATCATGGAGTCGTCAAAAATTATTGTTCTCCTCCCGCCAACAGAAAAACACCCTGTATACATACACAAGTCTATCATGGTCTCCGAGATACTCAGAGTAATGGTTCTCTTAATACAGTACAAGAAGACCCCGATTGAGACGGAATGCAATTATATTGGGGCCCAGGGCCCCTGCCTAAATATTTGGAAATCAAGGGCGGTTATCTTAACTCCTTAAGTGTAATAGGGATCAATATATTTGGGGAAATCGCTCTCAGGTGGCCTTGCTTTATTTAAAAAAAAAGCTTTTGGCGGATTGGTGTATTTAGATGGTTCGTGATTTATTTACGGTAGGTACGTTTTTTCTGCCGAGCACTCAGAAGATTTACTTAGATTTTGTACAAATGTTTTATAAAGTAAATAGCTGATTTATCAACCAAACAATATATTTTGTATAACTTATTCAATTACGATTCCAGTTAGGTCTGAACCTCTAAACAGCAGCAGTTTTGTTAGGAAAAAGATATTTAATTCAAACACTTGTAACTTTTTTTTTTTCGGATGGGACATCATCAAATGACTTTTCCCGCTCTGGGCAGAGCGGAAGGGAGTGTCAGACTTGTACTGACTAAACCCCATCCATGTTCCTTCCTTGCCCTTTGTGTTCCAGGGCCGCGGTATCTCTTTCGAACAGTCCCGCAGCCTTGGCAGGTATCGGCCTTTGCGGGCCCCTCCCGGTTTGCTGACATCTCTTTGAGGCGCGCGTGGAACACGAACGCGCCGTCAATACGGCAAAACTTGCTACCTTTAAGATTCAATAACACTAGGAAACTAAATTAGTATCACAGCGACCGTGTTTCATACAATTATAGACAAAATAACAGCCGTGTAGACGCAACACCGCCATGCGCTTGACAACTCGCACGGAACAATTTAATTGTGTGTCAGCAAAGCACGAGAAAAAAATCGTGCGAAATACAAAACTCTTCAGAAGTTAAAGGGAAAATGCTTTAGTTTCCCATGAAAATATTTCAAACGGACAGAATATTTATTCTACAGTTGGACTTGCCCTTAATTGTGTATCTTTCACTGGAATTGTTCCAATTGTTTGTCTTGTGAAGGATTGTCAAATTTAAATAATCAGTCTAAATCTTTTTCAAGTTTCAAGAGTCTCTGACGAACTTTTGCTTACTTTTCTTGCTACAAAGTTCTTCAGATAAAGCTGTGAAGATTGTCTAGAATTCTAGTTTAGCTGATACCGGATTTCTATGGTAAATAATAGGTTATTTGAAAGAGGAAACTTTTGATGAGTCTGCTGCTAAACGGGTGCCTGGAAAGTTTTTTGTATGTAAATGATTTAAATTGTAAATGGGCTATTACACTGGGTATTTCTAAAAATTTTAATGAATTTTTGAACTTTTTTAAAGAAAAAATGTTTTTTTTTTTTACATATAATTCGAACTGAAAATATTGAGTTCTAGATGTTACAACACCTTTTCTGTAACTGTTATGACACACATCTCCGAACCAACCATTACAATGTACCTTACTTAGTAAGGTAAGGTACATTGTAATGGTTGGTTGTAGACACTCCACCCGAAAGAGCCACCCTTTTTTCCTAGAAAAAATAAAAAAATAGTTTACAATATCACACTACAATCCCAAACTAAAAAAACTTCTAAATTAATAAAACACTCTTATCTGAATCCACCATAGGTACAAACTGCCTAATTTTCCAAGCTTGCCAACTTTTCTCATTTAGGGGAGAACCTATTAAGGCCGTTTATCCCTTATCTCCATGGGCTGGATGGATCGCGCCATTATAAACCAATAAAAGCGTCCACATCCATTGCAGATGGTAACGTGGGCATAGGCATTACAGCGGGTATAGCGAGCATGGTCGGTAATTACAGCCTCATTGTCCGCCTCCCTGTGTGTGTGTCCATCAACTAGATGTACCGTCACTTGCGGTGCAGAAACACTGCACGGATATTGAACAATTTCCTTGGGTGAACGTAATTGCTTTAATTTCTAGCATACGCACAGGTTCATTATAAGTATACCTCGGCTAATACACTTCTGATTCGAATGCAATGGATTCGATTCGAACCACTTGATTGGATTGCGTTTCCTGCTATTCTTAAGTGTAGTTAAAGCTTATGAGTTTTTCTGAATTGCTCTGCAAGTAGCAATCATGTAGATTGACTATTACTTCTCCAAGTAACATTTTCGTCAAACGAAATTCTGCCACATTCGTCGAAAATTTTATTTCGAGCTCAATTCTTGTGAGAAATATATTTCGTCGTACATTGAAGATTCACACAGATTTTCTGTCTTATTTGGCTTTACAATAAAAAGAAGGAAGCCAAACTTCCCGGGAAATGTTTTCATTGAGTATTCATTAAATTATTTATGAGACTTACCTTTAATCACAGCGCAATGTTTCATAAATTTTAAAAATATTTTTTTCAATTATTATTTGAAAGATATACTAGTTCTTTGCTTCGCTCGCGTTAATTTTGTTTTACAATCAATTCAGGTTGTAATTCAATCGCGATTCGAAAGACACGTGGTGCCATTTATTATCATAAAAACGTTATTGTTGTTTTCCTCGGGAACAGTACTATTTTTCGGGATCAATGTACACCTGATAACGTATATGCAAAATTTGAGGATGATCGGTTCGGTGGTTTAGGCATAAAAAGGTGACAAACAAACTTACTTTCGCATTTATACAATTGGTAAGGAAGTAAAGGATATTAGTTAGGAAGTGAGGATTATAATATTTTACTCACAAGCAGTTTTTGCGTTGCTTGTTAATTAAGCTGATATTAACATATCAGCTTAACACGACTTACACACGACACCCATACCAATTACAAAATGTATTGTGTAAATTATGTATACGAGTAAGTATTGCATGTACCTACTGGATCTATTACTAATCTCTGATAAGTCTAAACGTTGACATTAATATTCAATTAGGTACGAACCGAAAATCTAATTGACTAATTAATCAATTATGAACAATTTGGTAATCCAGTTAACGTTTAATTGATACCTATAAATAAAGTGTAGAATAATGGATCATTTCGTGGTGGAACTTTGTGTGAAGTTATAATGATTCGCGTTGGGCATTTTTGAGATGGGGAAAAACAATTGAACTCGCGACACCGTTAAACGACCTCTTTTTCGTTGCAGAGTTAGCCGTATTGCTACATATTAAAAGCCCAAAAAAAATACAGTGTATAATCAATTGTAATACATATAAGTAAAACGTTTATGCAAAAATACTTTCTAAAAATAATCCAGAATCTTACAACAAAAAAAAAAGGTTTCACTTCTGTTGGCACTCCCGGATTCCTTCCACTGCTCTCGATAGTGTGCTTCTTCTCGCCAATTTGCGAGGAAAGCCATCCAAGGCGTCCCGCCATATTTTCTTCGACAGATGTATGAACGTGGACGAGGCAAAAGGAGTATGTAAGGATCGTAGCAGGTGGCGTTCTGTGGTTTCTGCCTACCCCCATGGGAAAAGGGCGTGAGTTTATGTATGTATGTATGTATGTATGAATGCAATAAAATTAAGATCACAATGAAAACACCAAAGCAATCGAATGCTTTTGCGGGTTTTAATTACAAAGAAATATATTCCTATTCCCCGCCAGTTCCAATCCTACAATTTAGAAATTAGCAATGCATATACCGGATAATGATAGCAAGCCGTTGCCATCAGAATTGATGGAGACCGAGCCAGGTTACATACTCTGAGGCTGGGCGAGGTGCCAAATAGAGGTTCCGGAGTCTAGTCTAGAAACTTATTACTTAGGCACTATGTACGGGGTGCCTGTCTTATTAAAAGCATTATTACGATGTGGGTGAAATATTGCATGTGTATGGAAAGACGTTTAGAGGTGTTATTGCAGGATGGAAACTATGGGAAATAGAGAGGTGCAGAAAAATAGTAAATGGAAGAAAAAAAAACAAGTGTACTCGAAAAAAAAATTAAGTAAACATATATATTTTTTGGTTTTTTGCAAAAAAAGACCAACCTTTTTCCAAGTTTCCAGTTACGTTAGAAAAAAAAAACAAAATCATGAAACTTTTTTAAATTTGAAAATTAAAAGTTAAAACCAATCTCGGATAATATTAGGAATATTTTTTTACTAAACATATCTTGACATATTTTTTGTTACTATTTTAAAAACTTATGAAAAATATAGTTCTGTTGAATAAGATTTAGTCTTGCAAATTTTGATATTATAAAAGAATTTACATAAAATCGTAAGTACACCAAGATCTCTCTATTATTTATAAATAATTAAAATTGCGAGTACATTTCACTTCGAATGAAATAGATTATATCAATGTGACGTGTTCAATAAAATGTTACATACCTTGCGAAACACGACTAATTGACGTTTATCATTTCCGCCTAAACGCACAACCCCTTCTACTTAACCCAGTCGATTAAAACAAATGCTCTTACAACGAATAAACACAGTCGTACTGTAGACGTTGATTCTAAACCTAATGCTATATTGGACTGATTCGGAGAGATTGAGATTTATAACCCGCGCCTTTCAAACTAATGAAGTTCTATTGGTTCTATCGTATTTCCACGGAGTTTAGTTCACAATAAATAACGGTTTTACTTCGCTTTTATTTAGTTTCTGTTTTAGAGTTGGGAGTGATGTTATTAAATATGTATGAGTTGTGTTTTGTTGTTGCATGTTGACTGCCACGTTGGTCGAGTGCTCGCAAGCGCGACCGCTGAGCATGAGGTCCTGGGTTCGATTCCTAGGTCGGGCGAAGTGCTATTGGGTTCTTCTATAAGGAATAGCAGCCACGGAGTCTGGATTTAAGCCCAGTTGATAGCAATAGGCTGACCCCCTATTACGTGGGACTTAAACATAACTGGCGAAATGTGGGTGTACTATTCATTAGTCTGCCTAATCCTACCGGGATTACAGGCGTGATGTTATGTTATGTTATGTGTGTTGCACAGCGTTATCAACATGTTCCTGACCTTATCCCAATTTATTTGGGGTAGGCGCGTGTCTTTTTCTTCTATACTCGTAATCTCAGTTGTCACCTCCTTCCTAGCCATTGTTGCACCGCGTTATATTATGTCGCGTAGCGTTTCGTTTACCTATAATGAATTTCAACAGAATAGAATTGATGTTTCGGTAGCTTAAGTCGATCGGATACATTTTCGTCTTCCGCCGATAGCACGGCACATTGGTAGCATTGGTGCTGGATGAAAATTACTGTATGATGACTCATAATGCAAGATTTTGTGAACATTGAAAATACTGTAAAATAAACATGTAAACATAAGAGTATTAGTGTTCAGATCTTCGAGCCCTTGGACTAGACGAAATAGCAAAGCGCTAAGCATCAAAGAACAAACGCGTTTTCAAGGAAAGTAAGAAATTCCTTTGTATCCCTTTATGGAGACCAAGGGAACACTCGACGCTAGCTCCGGATCTCCGTGTTTCTGAAACCAAGTGTAAATTATATCGACAGTGAACAGTAAAATGACGAAAGCAACAAAACTAGAAATCTCAATGTTAAAGCCTTTTTTTACGAAAAACATCATACAAATTTTTCTCGACCAAAATTACCCATTTTACCTTTCCACTGTGGTTATGGTGTTTATAATGGACTCCCCAACATGTTGGCTGTGTCTCGGTGGCAGCGGTCGTTTACTAGTTAGTTTCCATATTCCTTCATAACTACCTAATGTGAGCAGACAATAGAAATTGCTGACAGAGAATATAGAATTAAAACTTCCAAACGAATTAATTCTAAACAAAGAATATTACTTAACAACTTATTTGACGAACAGACGATCTCTTAAGACAGAAACGAATAATCATTATTCAAATTAATATTTCAACAGGAATCGTGCGAAAAGGTCGCGAACTTCTCTTTGAAGTTCCCAAAACAGTACTTCTTCGAAGGTCTGAAGTAGATTAAGATTTGTGTATTCCGCCATCTGTGACCACTACAAGTTTTTGGGTTCTATGTTATAGAATTGTAAGGGTTACTAATTAAAGTTGGGAACCTGCTAGATCAATACAGTATTTCAATAGAACTTGAAACTAATTGAAGCCGGGAGGCAATTTATTAAAACAGTTCTTGTTTTTTTGTGGTTTCGTATTTTGTAGGCGGTCTTTGAAGTTTCTGTTAGGAAGTTGGAAATTAATGAATTACTTATATAAGATCTCTATCAAGACGTTTAATAGGTCATAGCAACACTATAGTCATGGAAAATAATTTAATTGCTTTTCACTCTATGTAAATAATATAAAGGGTGTAAAAAGACTCTTAACGAAGCCGAAAGGCGATTGTTCTCCCCGGTCATTGCGATATTTTTTTTGTTCTAGACCATACCTGGGAACCTTCTTGTTACGGAGATATTGGAGGCCACAGTTCCAACTCTTTTTAAAGTTTTTTTTTTTAAATACATGTTTTTAATGTTTTATTTTTACTTATGACACCTTCACGACCCCCGTACTATTAAACCCATCCATCAGCACAATGTTTTGAATGCGTTACATTAAATCCTACCGTAAAACGTAATTTTTCACTCCAAAAAATTAGTCGTTTGCCAGCAATAATTTTTGCGGAAAGTTATTTAGTTTGACGGCTTCGTGAAGAGTCCGTTTACACCCTGTATCTAAATTAGTAATTTATATGGTCCAGGTACATACATAAGAGAAAGAGTCATCATCTGCCTTGCCTTTTACCATCTATGTTGAGGTCGGCTTCCAGTCTTATCGGATGCAGCTCACTCAATGCATACCTAATAAAGAGTTTTTTTTTTGTAAACAATAGCTCTATGAGGTCTTCCGACATGTTACTACGTCACAAACCCTTACCTAAATCAAAAATAATTTACCAAAGATAAAAAACCGCTCTAAAAACCCACACCGCCAAGTTTCTGCATCAATCAAAACACTCCTTAATGACTAACTTTGCCATTAACGGCGGTTGTTTGCCCCATATAGATGAACGTGCAGGGTCCCTCCCATAAGTCTATTACCAAAGCTTTGCCCGCAAACCCGCCATTTCACGCCGTATTCGATTGGCCTAATTGATCTCCACTTAGGAAACTAACTCCCAGGCGATTACGGAACTCCGGTCTAATAGTGATTTAAATGCGTGTTTAACATTATGTACGTATGGAGTTTTTTTTTATATTGATAGTAGTAGATGCTTAAAGTAAAGATTTTATATCTTCATATTATGCGAGAAAATGTGAAGAGCTCAGCTAGATAATAACAGCCGCTTGGGTCGGCTTGCTTAGGTTGGTCCGTGGATGGGTGACCAACCTTTAAATACCGAGTTGCCTCCGTGGTTCGGAAAACACGCTAAGCCGTTGGTCCCAGCTATCATTTATAGATCTTTAACTAGTTCTCTTTAACTAGTTAGTTTAACATATGTTCTTCAAAACATCAATATAAATTAACCACAAATTATTATTTCGACTAAATTTACATAAAACAAATACTTACCAAAAATAATTTTAAATAAACAACTTAAAAGCAGCTCGAAACAAAAGTTGTACTACTGACTGATTTATCTGCATAGTGCCACCGGGACCGCACTCTTTATCTCAAAGCAGGGTATTTACGCATAACTTCACGATTTAAATTTTTATGAGTACCCACAAACTTATTAATTTGTTAACTGTATGTGTAACACTAATGTAAATTGGTAAAATATAAATAAATTCTTCAGATTAGTCGTGTAAAAGTCCGAGTGTCGAAGGACAATGAATATTGTATATTTAAATTTGTTCTCATGTAAGTGAAATGTAATTTCTTTATGAGAATTAAATGTCTTTAACCAGAAAGTCTGACAATCAACCAACCAACCAAACCAAGGGTAACCAAGGGTTATCGTATTCCACCGTAGACGCGGACCTGTGGACGGTGAGTAATGGGCTAGCTCGCCGTCCGTCCGTCTTTTGACGACAGGCCGTGTAGACGGCGCGTTCGTGTTCCAAGCGCGCCTCAAAGAGATGGCAGCAAACAGGGAGGGGCTCACAACGGCCGATGCCTGCCAGGGCTGCGGGACTGTTCGAAAGAAATACCGCGGCCCTGGAACACAAAGGGCAAGGAAGGAACATGGATGGGTTTTAGTCAGTGCAAGTCTGACACTCCCTTCCGCTCTGCCAGGAGCGGGAGAAGTCGTTTGATGATTACAATCCGAAAAAAAAAAGGGTTATCGTATTACCCAATACTAATTGGGTTGTGGAGGTCAGATAGGCAGTCGCTCCATGTAAAATACTGGTATTTAGCAGCATCCGGTTAGACTGGAAGCCGACTCCAACATAGCAGGGAAAAGGCAAACAGATTACACCGGGTTGCAATATGAACGATTACTGCAACCAAATTAAATAATGTTGTACAACTTTGTTTAAATACAACTTAATTACATGTTTCAGCGTAAATCATACAAGTAACACAGAATAATATTGTTTCCTTTTAGTTTTATAACCAAGTTGAAATGCAATAAAATCGCAATAAACTAATTGTTTGTCTTCCCGTTCAACTGTGAGTCTGTCGAGGAAATTAATTACTGCCGCTCATAGTCGACAAGTCTGCATAATATTCTTTATTATTTCCGTTTTCAACCCTTCGACTTCATGGCTGCGTTTATTCATACTTCCATTCTTTAATATCATTCTGTCAAACAGACACTGTAGAATTTCACAATCAAATAATAAGGTTATACAATCTGCCTGTAATACAATCATGATTCGAAAGACACGTGGCGCTATCTATTATCATAAAAACAGTACTTTTTTTCGGTTTTTGTAAGGCACCCTATGTCCGTTTCTGTACACCTGACAAAGAATATGCAAAATTTCAGGATAGTCGGTTCCGTGGGTTAAGCAAAAGAAAAGAGAAGGTTGTCTGTTTGTTATTAAAAAATAACAGCTTTTTGCTTAATGCATATGAAAGTACAAGCGGTACTTAAAAAAAAAATATTTAAAAGAGAATCTGTCTGTTTGTTCCGGCTAATCTCCGAAACGGCTGAACTGATATGACGGGACTTTAATATGCCAGTAATTGATGCTATAAGTATTTTTATTTAAAAAAAAGGATTAGGGACCCGTACAAATTAAAAAAAAAACTAAAATCCGAATTACTTAACGAAATTCAAATAGTGAAGTAATATTTTTATGATTATTTCACGCGGACGAAGGTCTCGGCTAGTATTAATATTATTTAGGTAGGTAATGCACTTAAAGTTATTAATTCACAAATGAGCATCTCCCTAAAATTGTATTGGTTAAAAAAGTAATTAAATACATCTGGAATTGTGAAAATTAATCCATGGAAAAAATATATAATTGGCTACCTTAAAAAGCTAGTAAACCGTAACAAAATCTCAGCAGTAACAGGAAAACCAAAACCCGCTTTTTCGTAAATAATTCCCACAAAAAATCCCAAAGCTATAATTTGATTCCGTTTAAAAGGATTCTCTCGTAGTAAGGGTAAATTTATTTCCCATAATGCTTCGGGTTTCCATCATTCACTAGTATTTACATAGTAGGCCACTTGGCAATCCTTAGATCATTCAGGCCCGGATATTGGTACTAGTAGATTGCGGGCTGAGCATTCGATGTTCCAAGCTAATTGAATGGAGCATTCGGTTTTATATGAGCCCACTTCATGACGTACGGACCAATAAAATTGAAGCCAACTGAGTATTCAATAAAAAATCTTTTTCTCGTTACGTTTTGATTGACTCTGAATTTAGTTAAGCTGATCAGTTCTAAAAATAATCTTGATTTTGTGATAGGTAATATAAGTAATGAGAATTTGGGAATGGAATCCCCGAAAAAGATCGCAGTACGATCATGATAAATATATTTCTAGACCCAATGATACATTTCTACGGTTTTATCTTTCATTTTATCAGAAAATTTGAATATCAGGTAGAAAGACGTAAAAAAAAGTTGTATAAAAGTGATTGCCATCGCTCCTCGTAATAAACGCTCACACGTTATAAGCTTCAAAGGCTGAAATAAAGCTAAAGGAAATGTTATTAATAACAAATCTAATGACAGCCGGTGACAGCCAGCGCCTGCTGTTACTACGGATATGAGCTACCGGTGCAATGCGGATGCATCCAGTAATTATGATCGTCGACGTTCCAATAAGCTTGAAGCTTCCCTATGATAAACTGGCTTTTTGTTATTGCAAATACGACAGTATTGACAGATGCAGTGAACAATATTGACGAATATTGACAAAGCATTATCAAATGGCTAGAGTGCAATAATTTAAAAGTTAATATAGACAAAACTAAAATAATTCAATTTTACAATAGAAAACCATATGATTCAAAATTAACCATCTCATACGACAGCAATAAAATAGCACAATCCGATAGTATAGTTTTCCTTGGGATGTCATTAGATAGTCCGATCTCATGGAAATTACACATTAATAAAATCTGTAACAAAATAAACAGGTATGTTTACGCTCTTTGGCGTCTTACAAGAATATCCAGCCAAAGAACAGCTTTACAAGCGTATCATGGATATGTAGCCTCCAACCTACGATATGGTATTATTTTATGGGGTGGCTCAGTAGAATTTAATAGAGTATTCCTGGCTCAAAAACAGTGCATTCGCGCACTTTGTAACGTGGATTCATTAACTTCCTGCAAACCATTGTTCCAAAAACTAAATTTACTAACAGCACCGTCCATGTATATATTTGAATCTTGTATTTTCGTCAAAATACATCACTACCTATACAAATCCTTTGGTGACTGTTCTAATTTTAATACCCGTTATCCAAATAGCATTTTCTTGCCTAACATAAAAACTGATCTGTATAGAAGAAACTGTTACCCCATGTCAATTAAATTATTTAATAAATTACCTAATGAACTGAAAGAACTACGGTCCATTACAATATTCCGAAAAAAATTGTATGCCTGGTTAGTCAATAAATAAATGTTTCTACACGACCCAGGAGTACTCGTACCTTAGTTATAAGAATAGAAAATTATTGTAAAATACTAAAGATTATGTCCCTATTCTAGTGCAATACTAGGTAACTTATTATAAAATAAAAAAAAAAAAACTTAGTTATACTATCCTTTTAGTTCATGTTGTTGTAAGTTATTATTTTATATTTCGTATACCAGAAATGGTTAATATGAGGTTTCCTATTGTTATATGATATAATGTAACATTTATATACCATCTATCTACCCATATTATGCGAATAAATTATTTGGTTTGAAAATTATATTTTTTGTGGCAAGATGTAAATGGGTGATGTACGGAACCGCACATTATTTCGCCGATTCACGCGCCGTGCATTCTGTGCGCTCAGCATTTTGTACCTATCTTTAAATAATTTGTATAAGTACAATATTTCAATAAATCAGTGTTCAACGGACATTCGCGGTGGTCGGTTTTATTTCATCATCTCCATAGAATCGCCCCGGCATCATCATTAAGTGTAGGGGTGCCCTACAGGTGATGCTGATTGAACAGACTGCGACAGCTGGTGAATCAACAAAATCATACGAAATTGGTAGAACCTCATCATCTGCCTAGCCTTTTCCCAACTATGTTGGGGTCGGCTTCCAGTCTAACTGGATGCAGCTGAATACCAGTATTTTACATGGAGCGACTGCCTATCTGACCTCCACAACCCAGTTACTACTGGGAAATACGATACCCCTTGGTAAGACTGGTTGTCAGACTTTTTGGGCCATTGACTGCTTTAACGACTGTCAAAGATCTTCAAATGACAGCCGGGACCAACGGCTTAACGTGCTTTCCGAGGCACGGAGGAAACTCGGTATGTAATGGGTGGTCACCCATCCACAGACCAACCTAGGCAAGCACGGCTTAACCTAAAGATCGACCAGAGCGGCTGTTATTGTTTAGCCACGAGCTCCTCCTCCTCGAAATTGGTAGAACCTATCATATTGTTTTCAAGTGATATGGGTCAAATGTGATTGCTTTATGCACCTGATAGACGATAAACGATTTACCTTATTTAGATTGAAGTCACTAATAAGACTATTGTTAACGAGGCGGACGCTCAAAACATCACTAAATTAATAAAACACCTAAAATTTTGTACAGCTATCTCATATTAAAATGAATTTAAATTCTTCTTACCTGAGAACGCAGCGCAATGAAAAATCGAGTGTTCCGCAGAATAAGATGAGCAAGATTACTTATGTAGATATCAACGTTTTGCTGTGGCTCAATTTACTAAGAGAAATTGAAATTTAAGATGGTCCACCATTTTCAACTGGAGAAATTCCTTACAGAAAGTACGTAGAAAATGGTAATCTGTTTAACCGAAGTATTAATTTCAATGGACGGGTCCTTGGTGGCTTTGAATTCGTTTCTTCAGAATTTGCAAAATCGTTCGTAATACGAATCCGATTAGTTTGAATAAAATCTGCGAATCAATTCCTAGTCGGAGTCTTCGGGTCGAGCTGTAATGTATTCCGAAAGTTTATGGTCTTCCATTTTCAAGTTTACTTTTCTTATACAACGATCGGATTGAGTTCCTTCAACTGTACTTTTTCTTTGTTTAAGGTGCTTAGTTCTGCACACAACCACCGCGATTTAAAAATTGATGCACTGAGAGTGAATCTACGTAGAGCTGAAAACTCCACAAAGAAACTATAAGTAACTCAAATTATCATTTGCTTAACAAGTGTGACAGCAAGTAACATTTTATTCTCTTTGTAGACAGAAATATAATTTAATTTGGTTCTCGCGTTCAACGTAGATTACTCGTAAAGCGAATATCAGCAACCATTTGTTACAAAGTTGGCGGCTAGCAAACAATTAGGCGGAGTTACGCTGAGGGCTCACGGGTCGGATCTGTTTGCACTAAGTACATGTTTGTTGACTATAAACATTCCTCACCGGATATTAGCCCTTGTCCGAACGTGTGGAAGAATGTGCTCGATTCAATGTCTATTAGTTCTTTGACACACTTCTCCGAGGTTCAGCTGGATCAAATACGGGTTTCCAACGTTTGAGCAAACTATTTCAATAGTCTGCACCAAATTGGCTGTAATAACAGTTTCAGAAATGTGCATTTGTTGGTGTGGAGTCAAATTAATATTAGACCATCTTAATTTTCGGAGCTGCCTGGTTTTTTTTTGAGTCGTCGCAAGCGCGACTGCTGAGCATGAGGTCCTGAGTTCGATTCCCAGGTCGGGCAAAATGCTATTAGGTTTTTCTATCAGGAATTTCTCAGTAGCAGCCACGGAGTCTAGATATGTACCCGGGTGATGGCAATAGGCTCGCCCCTATTACATGGGACTTAAACATAACTGGTGAAATGTGAGCATACTATTAGGTACACCTCCACCTAACCCTACGGGGATTACAGGCGTGATGATACGAGTATGTTATGTTTTGCGTTATTTTTCGGAAATTATAAAAAAAAAAATGTTTTGTTGTATTCAATAAAAAAACAAAATATCGGTATCAGCTTCACGTTTAAAAGGATGCAAAACACAGATTAATATTAATAACATTTAATTTGAACACTTCCCCTGATCGCCCCAATTCATAATTATGTTTTTAACTCTTTTATACCCTCATTAAAGCAAAGTCCTAAACACAGGGAAGGTTTAATCTTCATTAGCCAAGTGTCAGAAGTACATTACGTTTTAACTGGACATTGTCACAAAATGTAACATGATCCAGGAAAAAGATACGACACATTTTATTATTTCATTTGATACAGATTTGTATGACAAAGTCGCAAGAATATATTCACGTCAGATATTGACATTTCCTTCAATAAGAAACCTATCAAACGTCGGAGGATCACAACTTATTACGGTAACAAATGAACCGATAACAGTACAGTCTTATATGTTTCTTTACAAAGACGTCAATTTTAACTAGAGCTTTGGAAATGGTGATGATGTTCCTTTGTAGTCTGTTAGTCTTGACAAAGAAGAGGGTGGGGGAGACTTAGTTATGATGGGCGCTGTACATTATGTTGTTGTAGGAGAATTCATATAAGCTACGGGCGCCTTCCGCCGCGACGTTTGTTGTTATGGTGAGGAAATGGACCCCAGTCTCGAACGGAAAAGTGAGTATTCCGTGCTTCCTCGCGGTTGTGTAAACAACGATCAGACAAATGATCATTACGATTAAGACGGGTATTTTTATATCGCCTTTATATTATTACCCCATTTCTAAAACCGTTCTCTGTGCCAAGTATTGAGAAGAAAAAGTTTGTGTGCAACTTTCATTCAAAATCGATTTGGCTCAAGTTACCTAAAATCAGAAGATTTTCAATATTCATCACGATGCGGTGAAAAAAATTTTTTTGGAAGTGCTGTCTGTATATAGGATGTAGGGGAAAATGTCGTGAGGAAAGTGTTAGACCTGAGACAGATGAATGGACTGTGTGAAGGATGATATGACAAGAAAGGAGGTGTCTGATGAGATGACGAGTAATAAAGAAATATAGAAGAAAAAGACAATATTGCGCTGACCCCAAGTAAATTGGAATAAGGGCAGGAGAATGATGATGACATCAGGACGTAAGGGTTCGCTTTAACCTTGATGAATTAGTTTCTCAATTAACTCAAGATTACGAAGTTGGCTAATGGCAAAGCTTTATAATGTTATACTTAGTCTTCCTTGAGAATTGGCAAGAAGTAGCACAGAGTCGTGACCGTTGGAAGGAATGGCCATGCCCAGCAGTGGGACAATATGAGCTAGCTATAATAATAATAATAAAATAATTATTGACAATAAAATACCCGTGAAACTAAATGTTTTACTGACCACGGCGGACTTTTTGTTTCCTCGGCTTGTGTAAAGACGGCGTTGAAAAAGTGATCGTGCATTTGTCTGTTTGTGCATTGTCATCACGTTTGTTTACACGGTGGGAACAGTCACCGGTAAATGTGTTTGTTGCTGGAAACGCGATAAAATGTTTTGTAATTTTGCTGTCTTTCGAACTTCTTGTTTTACGAGCGATTCCGAATTTTGCTAACTCAAGTTTTATAGACACGCTGAGTGCTGTCAAAGAATTGTTCATTGTCTTCTACGATTTCGTTTTATATTTTTCCGGATTTTTAAGTTTTGGCAGTATCCTTTTTATTTATGGACATAATCTTTAGTGCGTTTCCAGTTCATTTTATGAGATGAACTAAAAAGTTTATTATTTGTATTTTAAAGATAAAAAGTTTGCGTTCTAAATTCCTACACAAATGAGATAGACAAAGAGGTCTTGCGAAATAAATGAAAACGAAATGTTTTCTCAATTCTAGTATAATATGCCAAACCGGAATTTGCTTTTTGTGTTTTATATGAAAATTTTACAACAATTCTTAAACAAAGAAATTCCAGAATACTGTGCACCAGGAGCCTGTAGAATTTGCACTTTTGTCAACCTTTTCAAGTGAATGTCTCAAAAAGTATTTTCGGAAGTCGTAGTTGTAGAATACAGTCCGAGAATGCTTAAATTTATAGAATTGCAAGTGTAAGATTTACGGTGAACTCTCCGTGCGTGGGGGTTTTCTAAAACGTAGTAGATCTTCCTTATTTATGTTTACAGCTTATACCGGCCGCTTCCATTTCGTATATAGTTTGAATCCGTTTATCGGATTTCGAACACGTTTCGGTCGAATCCCATATCGGTGGACTTGATATATAAGCGTGGCCGGGTAGTGGGGTACCCTTATAAAATTACCGCTGTGGAAAGAATCGCTACGAATGAGGATACAATAAGAATATTCAAATGGCCGAGATCGTTCTCTCGTATGAATATAGAAAGTCGCTTATTTATTCGAGAAAAAAAAGTCTATTCATCTACTAGATTTTGACTATATATTGCCTCTTGAGAGAAAATTGAAGTTGAAGATAGAAAAAAGAATGGTAGATTCTATGATTTGCTATGACTACAAAGTACAAATTTGCTTGGCCTACTGACAATGACGAACGCTAGCGTGCCCAACAATACAGGTGTGGCAATTCATACCGTATTATCTTTTCGTACGTTTTTATCTTAGCAAACATAGATAACCTAGCTAACGTTTATCTGGTATGATAAGTTAGCAGTTACAATTCGATCGAGACAGTGTATGGTCAACACTGTTTTAGTGTTTTAATATAAATTTGTTTGTGGTACTAAGTGTGTTTGAAGTGTGATGGCCGGAGCTGGTAGGGGTGAGGGCAAAGGCCCAGTGGTGGGAAAGCTGGAGTCCCAGATCTATTGTATCAAGTACACATTGTTTTGCTTCAACGTCGTCTTTTGGGTGAGTACTGCGCAAATTGAAAGCGTTGTTCGAATTTCCGTTTTATTTTCTAGACAGGAGCTTTGAAATTACTTTAGGTGTCGATTTGTGAACGTTACGTTAATAGTGTAATTGAATCAGGTTCTTTTTTTTCATGTCACGTTTGGTTAGGGAGTGAGCGCGCTTTGATATACTGGTATGACTCACTATGAAATCCCTAATGAAAATTCAAATACGGAGAACTTGTTACGCAAACCTATTGTGAAATATCCGTGTGTGAACTAAAGCAAGCCTGAACTAAATGTTATTAGAACAAATGTACCGGTAAATTCGTGATACAAAAGTTCTAATTTCGGTTATCATTCAATTATGTTTTTCAGTGACTGTACAACGATTAACACGCGAGCTACTCGTTCAGTATTGCCAGTTTGAGACATTTTTCATACACCGTTTAGTAACGGCTAAACAGAGTTTTAATGACTCATATATTTTACAGAACTAAACGCGATAAGTTTTAATTATGAGCATGGTCATTCGTTTTTATCAATTTATGAACAAGACATAGGTGCCGATTCCCTTGTTTACAAACTAAACCAAATTTAAGTTCAGTGCATCTTTTTCTTTCTATTTCATTAAGAAAAGGACAAAAGATACATTTTAGTTTAGTCCTGTCAAATTAACCAGAGCCTGACACAAGTTTAGACGAAAAAAAAAAAAGTTGACAACTAAAATTACATCAAATTACGTCAGGTGCTGACTAATTTGACAGGACTAAACTAATATTTATCTTCTGTCCTTTTCATAATGAAATAGAAAGAAAAAGATGCACTAGCTTAAATTTAGTTTAGTTTGTTACATTTTTTTTGTACCTACAACTATCTTTGAAAAATGCAGTGTACCTACACTGTTTTATTACTATTGTACCTAAATATTAAAGCTATACTATGCCTAATCAATAATTAATTGATTAATTAATGATTTAGTTGACTTTCAACTAATGAAACTAGATTGATTCAAAGGCAACGTGGATTAATTATTTGTGTTGATCCAAGTATATAATGTATTCTTCTTCATACACAAATGTTATTTCTTTTGTTCTCGCTTTTTCAATATTTACAGTAGGTATTTTGGATATCAGAGATAAAACATCGAACGTTATCTAGATCCATAGACACACACTTTCTGTTTCTATTTTCTCTCAACGCCAATATAGATGAAGGTCGTATCACAGATTAGTGACCCAAAAACGTTCGCCGTAGTATCCTTTTAAGAGGCACCTACAAGGTTGTATTTTTAGCCCTAGTGCCCTTGGTAAGATGTAAATTACTAATAATATCTGTAGCTAAAAAAGGATATACGGATATTGAGGTTTACTTTTCTAAGTAGAATTGGCAATGATATTCCTAGTTGAATACTTGTTATTTAAATAGAGATTACGTTGAATGAAAGGTTTCACTATAATTTACGATTAGCACAAAATGTATTTTCAGATAACATTATTAATTGAGTTCTCGGTTTTTTTTTTTATTTCCCATATTTTGTAATCAACTGAATTAACCGCCAGAAGTGGAGAGACTTGGAAGAGACCTACACTCAGCGTTGGGTGGCCAATGGTTGAAGAAGAAGAAGAAGAATTAACCGACATAATGAGAAGTTCAGGTTTTTGGAATATTTCCAAAAACCTATTCATTTATTCTAAGTCTACTTTTTCTACAAAAAACAACTGATTCAAATTCCTTGAAATGTTCAAACAGCTTTGGCGCTTAGATTTACGATTTTTCATGCTCTACATTTTTTAATTCATGATATTGATTACAACGCGATATCAACACCTAACCTGAAATAAAGGGCCTGTAGAAAGAATGCGTTATCAGCGCATGATAAGCCGCCTGTCCTGTTTTCCAAATACGATATACAAGTATGCAGTCATACATGATGATTCATGAATTCATCAAATAATTTGTATGTGACTGACTTTTCTGTAATGATACTGCTTCCGTCCAGTTCCGGTTTTTATTTTGAGAAGATGATTATTCATGTTAGTTTCCTCTAATTTGTAGATATTTTGATTAAAATGTTTTTCTTTAAGCATTGTTTTAGGCTTCTATGTTTGCCAGATGTGCCTTTTGATAGATTGGTAGAAACCGCACATCAGTGGTAATATTTACATTACGACAATCAACTTTAATGCTACGAAATAAGGAGCATATCAATATCAAATGGTTTCTTCTAATGATAAATAAAGTTCGATTAACTGTTCCAAATACTATCTACTTTTAGGCTTTTAAGGCACTTCATTTTTATGTAGAATGAAATTCGTTGTATGTCTTTAGAAAGCCAGTAAACTAATATGTATATATAACTAGCTGTTGCCCGCGAAATCGTCCACGTGTCTACCTCTCTGCCAAATTTCAAGTTTGTAGGACAAAAATCAAGGAGTTTCATACACACTTGCGAGAGCACTTAGACCTCCTTAATCCGGCCCTGTCACAAGATCCGTTCTTAGTGGACGTCTACTAACTATAAACTACCTTGCCAAATTTCATCTTTGTATGCCAAGCGGTTTACGATATTTAGTTTTTTTTTAATTTTTTTATTACATAGAACGTTGGCCCCACACTAGGAATTTCTCCTGTATCGTGGGTGCGTTCACAAACATTTAAACTCACATACACAAACAGCCAGACCCGGAACAACTATCTGTAGGTCATATAAATATTTGTTCCGTGCGGGGATGGAACCCGCGACACGCAGCGCAGCAGTCAATCGCTCAGCCACTGCGCCAACCGTGCCGCCAAATTAGTTTTTAATTAGTGATGAGTGAGTGACCTTTTGCTTTTATATTTATTTAGATTAGTTAAAGTACATTTTAATTAAAACATCTATAATATAGGTAGTTTTCATCTCAATGTAAGCAACTCAGAAACATTTAAACTACGGCTATTAAAAATGAGGCAACACCCTTTACAAAGCCGACATCCCAAACATCCAGCAACATTGGAAGTTGTTGCAGTAAATCCTCCCTCGACTTAAAACTATTTACCACCACCACGAAACTGTCAAAATCAGACCACAAGCTCATCGTGTTTATAATTTATACAAGTAGTAAAGTTAGTGGCAAGTAACAGACATTAGCGACACGTGGTGGGGGCGTCCGCACTAAATCTTGGACTTGCAAGCAAGTACTGGCATAGAATAAAAATTTGTAGTAGTGAAACTTACGGTCCAAACGCGTCTTAAAAGCCTACAGTTTTTGGGAGTGAGATATGTCCAGTCAGAGTTGTACCTTTGCTTGCTAGCATTGAAACGTAACAAACGTTTCATTGATTCGTTGTATGTGTTAATGAATAAAATAAATAAATAAACATTGCATTTACATTGCGTTTAAATCGATCTGGTGCATGGCATCTGAATTATGTTCAATTTCATAGAAAGAAAGATTGTCATCATTGGTTATTTCTAGAGGCAATCAATATCGACTGGTCGACGCCCCGTCAATCGAACACAATCCCGAAGGCTATTTTAGACTAATGCAATCGAGTTTTCAATTTGTTCTAAACGGAAATAGCGTCCGTCTGGTAAAAAGGACAGGAAACACAATTATAATAATACAAATTGTTAAAAAAAGTATGTCAGTGATAAAAACTAGCTTAAGGGTACAATTGCACCTGTAAGTAGCACATTGCGCCCGGTTGATGACAATAGGTTCGCTCCCTATTACATGGGACTTAAACATAACTGGCGAAATGGGTATTCTTCGAGGATTACAGGCGTGATGTTATATTATGTTAAGTAGAGCATTCTGGTCGATCAATTGCTTGGTATAACAAAATTAAGGTCTCATTTTGCAAAGCGGTCAAGCACGAGTCGAAGGACCACAAGCGACCCTTCTACATAGAATTTCTAGTCTATGGTACTTGCAACTTAGCTATCCACAACTTACTCTAGACACAAGGGGCATTGAGCCCACTTAATTAATGAGATCAAATAATATTGCGTAGATGTGTAGCCCTGAGGGTCAGAATGGTGTGAATTGATTTGTTTTCAACGTATTGATACTGTACTGGGGGACCTATTGATAATTAATTAGATGGCGAGGGTGGGTAGCCATTGTTTTTAGCCATACATTCTCAGATTATGTAGGTATGCCAAAGTTCTTTTTTCGAGTGATCTATCTGTTTTTTCATCTTTCAGACGTTCAATGGATTTTAATAAAAGCTACACAGGTTTATTTAGAACATTTACCAGGACTAAGAGTCTTAGACAAACGGTCACGCTTAGGACATAGAAAACCTATTTTAAATCAGTATCATAGTTGCGAAAGTAGGTTTTCGACTGGAATTTTCGAACCTTTACCCAAAGTCTTTTGCAAAAATTAGTCTTGTTTTAAAATTATAATAAAATAAAGACTTCTCCTTGTAGTGGGAGGATACAAGCTAAAACATTAATATTTATTAAAAATGAGATCATTAATATTGGCTTTCAGGAGAGAAAATACGAGTAGGCCAAAGTTAAGGAAAACTATTCCAAGATGACTGCCTCCTGTATGTAGTGATCGCAAAAGCAACTGTTAAGCATGTGGTCCTAGGTTCGATTCCCAGGTCGGACAAACTGTTATTGTGTTTTTCCATTAGAAATTTCTCAGTAGGAGCCACGAAGACTCGACCGTGCCTGGTGATGGTAATGGGCTTGCCCCCAATTACATGAGATTTTAACATAACTGGCGAATTGTGGGTGTACTATTAGGTACACCTCTGCCTAAGCCTTCGGGGTTATGTTATTCAAAGATAGATATTATTTATTAGTATTAGATGATTAAATTGAACATAAAAATCTTGTTATTCGGTCCGATTCCTTCAATTCATATTCAATATTTAGGTACCATTAACATAAACGAAGGTCAAATAAAATATAATGTCTTGGATTTATTTTTATCTCATATTCTGGCTCAATGTCTGTATAGATAGACATGGTATCAATTTCACATAAAAACTCTTTTGATGTCCCACTATAGAAAATAAACACTGGACTTAATTGAGTCCGAGTGGGCGTCTCAATATGACGCATGACTTTTATTTCAAGTAATCCGAAATGACATAGAAAAACTAATATTTCTATAAATAATATGAATCTCAGCAAAGGTTTTTCACAAATGAATTATCAAACTCAATAGTAATTGTGATCACTCTACAGGGTGTAAACGGACTCCTTACGAAGCCGTCAACCAAGCATTAGGTACATCAAAATAAGTAACTTTACGGAAAAATTATTGCTGGGAAACGACTTTTTTTGGGATGAAAAATCACGTTTTACGGTAGAACTCAATGTAACGTATTCAAAATATTGTGCTGATGGATGAATTGAATAGTACGGGGGTCGTGAAGGTGTCTGAAGTAAAAAATAATTTAAAAACATGTGTTTAAAAAAGAAACTTGTTTAAAAGTTGGAAATTTTAAACTAGAAGGTTCCCAGGTATGGTCTAGAACAAAAAAAATATAATTTTTTTGCGAGTTCACAAAAAATGCCTTCTTTGTAACTAGTTACAAAACTGAATATTATTATTGTGAACACTATCGCATTGGGTAAACTTATAATTATAGTTGTAAAATGGAGAAAAAAAAAATATGTTTAAACTGCCCTTGGGGGACACACATGCCAATTCCTAACTTCTGTGCTTCGCATCGAATCATTTGAACTGGATGGTGTCCGAAAATTTCCAGATTCAAAAACAAAACGCTTACTTATATTTTACGCTATCCACGTTCTGGCACAATTTTATTAGGTGAAGAATAAACATTTCAGAACACGCAAGTAAGAGAGTTCAAAGAAAAACCAAACATTGCACACGTCGCAGAATTTTCAGAACTACTAAAAACTCCCGTTAAAGACAATCCACACAAAATTCCAGTCAGAATATTTCCGAACGTTTGAAAAGTCCCTATTTTTCTCGCCTTCTTTTATTCCATAAAAACAGCAGCCTTTACATAAAACAATAAACATCTGCAGCTCTCCAGCTCCACGTTAATCACCCGAGCTGTTCACTATAAATTGGAGTGCGGAACCCAACGCCAAAAACTGCGGGTCGTGGCTTCAAGAGTCACTCGAATCGCACCTGAGCTCTCGTTAAGGTGTTCTTGCAATGAGAAATAATTGCCGAAGTTACTCACTTCTCGTATCGAATAATTGACGCCTGGATTTGAGCCAAGACGAATGCAAGCGTGATTTGGTTCTGGTTTTTGATTGGTGGTGGAATTTGTTTACGTAGGTGTTCTTAGTTTAACTAAAGACACCGCATTCTGAATTATTCGTTAAGCTGTGTTGCAATTTGGTACAAAATAGTGGCATTCTCGTAACTCTTTCAAAAGCATTTCGTGTTTCTACAATGACTTTCGACAGGATTGTCTTTGACATAACTTTTCGATAGCTTATGTCATTATATTTTTACTTTTCCATTATCTAGGCTGATTAAAGATAACTTTGTCTAAATTGTCATAGTAATTGAACCAATTTATCAGGTGAGACAGTGACATACGCAAATCATTCTGACACAGAGCATAGCATTCAGCTAAAACACTAATAAGCAGTGATACCCTAGTTGTGTGACCATCAGACTGGCAAGCAATAGGTCTCAAGTTCGAACCCAGGACACGCACCTCTTAGTTTGTTTTGAATCCGAAAGTAAATATCAGTTGCTTCGGTGAAGGACAACATCGTGAGGAAACCAGTATGCCTGAGAGATATTTCTCGACGGCATGTAAAACCAAGTCAGAGCCCCATGGTTGCCATAAAAACTCTGGCACCAGGTTGGGCACAATATAGGTACATAGTTTCTCGGCAATATAATCTGAGCTAAACGTATAAGATAACGCAAACTATCATGTCACATTTATGACTTTAGTCACTCTCAAATTCTTGATGCAAACTTTTGCAATTTGGAACACTCCCAATTAATTTTGTGGAACTTTGTCTTGCGTGGTCGTAGGTCAGTTTGAATATATTAAATTGTCTGAGAGCCGCGTCCGTTGATGTCAATGCTCTGTTGCTAAAGAACATACCTCCTAGAAGTTGGGAGAACGACTGAGGATGTTTCTTCTTCTACGTCTGGTAAGACAGAAGCTCTTCTGGATTAACCCTTGGAAACACCTAAGGGTTATTCCAGAATAGTTTTTTGAATAAACCCATCGTTCCTCGAGGAGGGTCTTCCAATGAACCTCTGTTGTGTCTAGCAGCCCTCTATGGAAGAATCTGTGCATGAAAGAAGAGTTTCTGACACTGAAAACTTAAAACGCAAATACACAATCATAACCAGCTAAGATTACCTAGCAAAGTGCTTAAATACCAAAGGCTTGAATGTAAGCTAGATTCTGAATTACATAAATGTCTTGAGTTTAACCCTATTGTTCAGCACTAACGCAGTATGTAACAGTGTCTATTAACATACGTAATAGCTGGATGCATCTATCTGCGTTAAATACAGCGGAGTAAGCTATTAAAGTTCGTTCTAGACATTGCAAGAATGCTGGGTTTTGTCACGTGGTCGCTGCTGCGGTTTTGCTTGTCAAAATGGTTTTATTATTTATGGAAAAACCATATCTGCCTAGCCCTTTTCCCAACTATGTTAGGTTCGGTTTCCAGTCTAACCGGATGCAACTGTATTTTACATGGACTGCCTATCTGACCCCCACAACTCAGTTAGTACTGGTTAATACGATACCTAATAGTAAGACTGGTTGTCAGTATTTCGGGCCACTGAATACCAATAAACTAATACTACTGTACTTTGTGTAAAGTTTTGGTACGATTTATATGAGATTAACAAAAGGTATTTACAAAGCAGATGTGAGTGGCAACGCCGCTGACCTCATTGGTGAGGTTCTTCAGAAAGGTCAGGTGCGTAGTACTCGCAACCGGCGTGCGTGTATGACCAGATGTATGGACGTGGACGAGGCAAAAGGAGTATCTAAGGATCGTAGCAGGTGGCGTTCTGTGGTTTCTGCCTACCCCCATGGGAAAAGGGCGTGAGTTTATGTATGTATGTATGTTATATGACATTAAATTTTAAACTGGAGTTAAGAGGGGTTGGTTGAGTGGTCGCAAACGCGACTGCTGAAAATTAGGTTCTGGGTTCGATTTTCAGCCTGGGGAAGTATTATCGGTTTTACCATCAGGAATTTCTCAGTAGCAACCACGGAGTCTGAATTTATATCCGATTGATGGCAATGGACTCGCCCCATATTACATAGGTCTTAAACATAACTGGCGAAATGTGGGTGTGCGTATTAGGTACACCTCTATTTAACCCTTTGGAGATTACAGGCATCATCTTATGTATGGTTGCATGACTTGTAGCTGTTCATCTCCAAGAGGTGCTAGTAGCCAGCTTTATAAAAGATATCTCCGCTTCTTTTTAGTATTATTTACAAATAAATGCTGGATTCTCGAAAACCATCTTAACTAAATCTTGTGTTTATAAACGAAATATTTCACTTAACCAGTTTTAACTCATGTGTAAAGCGACAAATATTAAGAAAAGTTAGATATATAGATGTTCTATTTCGTAATATCCGGCCCCTCTTGCCAGACCGATCGAAATCGCAAATAGCACATCTGATTGCTGCGCAATGGCTTTTAGTTAATTAGAACTGCTAGTATATGAGCTGGATTTTATCTATAAAAAATAGACCAATACAATACTGGTGACAATTTAGTAAAATCATTAGGTAATTAAGATTGAGAGCAGCGGTGGCCCTGTGGTAGCGACCCTGACTTACGAACAGTAAGTCGTGGGTTCGAACCCAGGCAGGCGCATTACTTTGTGTAATTTATTTGATCACCACTGCTCTCAAAATCGGTGAAGGAAAACATCGTGAGGAAACCGGCATGTCCTAGAACCAAAAATTCGAAGACATGTGACATCTACCAATCCGCACTTGGCCCGCGTGGTGGATTATAGCCCATTCCCTCTCATAGAGAGGAGGCCTGTGTCCCAGCAGTGGGAACATTATAGGCTGTTGATGATGATGATGATGAATTAATTATGTTGCGGAGCTCGTGGCTAAATAATAACAGCCTTATGTGTCGATCTTTAAGGTCAAGCCGCGCTTGCCATGGATGGGAAACCATTCATTACATACCGAGTTTACCGTACCTCAGAAAGCACGTTAAGACGTAGGTCCCGGCTGTTAGGTTCCGGTAGTCAGTGGCCCGAAAGTCTGACCACCAGTCTTACCAAGGGGTATCATATTACCTAGGTTGTGGAGGTCATCAGCTGTATCCGGCAAGATAGGCCGACCCCAATAAAGTTAGGAAAAGGCTAGGATGATGATAATGAACGCTGGTGGCAATTTTATACTTAAACATAGGTAACTGGTAAAACGTTAGTGTACTGCTAGGTACACCACTGCCTAACCCTTCTGGGATTACTATGACTTTGCCCGTTTAGTCTCATCTCTTTCATTATTATTATTCCTTTATTCATTTTTATCCTTATTATTTACATTTTTAAATATTTTACTAACAAAAATTACAATATACAAAAACATTTAAAAATATAAAAAATAGTAGCCCACCGGTATCGGGAACAGGGTCCAAGCTACCGGCCGTCAGGGCTCCAGAGAGAGGAACCTCCTAACAATACGAGCCGTGTCTAGGAGTACCGCTTTCTGAATCAAGCCCTTGATCCAGCTGCCTAACGAGAGCCTTCTCAGGTGTTGGTCGAGGCTCTTGGCAATTAAGCCATGGGCTGATACGGCTACCGGCACAATGATTGCTGAGTCCACATCCCACATGTCGACAACCTCGCGAGCTAAGTCAAGATACTTGATTTGTTTATCTTTCTCGGCTTTCACGAGGTTCTCGTCATGCGGGACCGTAATGTCAACAATCATTGCGCGCCGCTCTGATCGATCCACCACCACTATATCAGGCTTATTGGCTACAATAGTCCTGTCAGTGATGATGGATTGATCCCAGTACAGTGTGATATTGCCATTATCGAGAACTGGATCGAGCACATACCTATAGTACGGCACTTCCGATTCCACAAGGCTGTATTTTAGAGCAAGTTGCTGATGGATAATCCTGGATAATTATTATTATTATTATAAGCCTGTTGTGTCCCACTGCAGGGCAAAGGCCTCCCTTCCTTTTTTCCATTTTTCTCTGTCTAGAGCTATTTCAGCCCAATCGTTTAGATAGCAGTCCAGCTCTTTTACAAAACTTAAAAAATAAATAGTTCATAGCTTACTGTTGATGTTACATTTGCCTTTATGTTTCCCTGATTTCATTAATTGTGTTCATGAAGATAGGTTATAGGATTTTCGTTGGTTTTATTGAGTGGTGAAGTTTCTAGTTGGACAGTTTTATTGAAACGTTTTCTTATTAACGGTTTCTAAAGTTTAGGTTCTTCGCTACAGGGCTGCGGGCTGTCCAGGGCTGCGGGCTGTTCAGGGCTGCGGGCTGTTCAGGGCTGCGGGCTGTTCGAAAGAGATACCGCGGCCCTGGAAAACAAAGGGCAAGGAAGGAACATGGATGGGTTTTAGTCAGTACAAGTCTGACACTCCCTTCCGCTCTGCCCAGAGCGGGGCCCATTTGATGATTTCCCATCCGTAAAAAAAAATAGGTTCTTCGCAAAATCTGACTTCAGAACTTCGAGGTTGTATAATGGGTGTAAAAATACCCGTAACTAAGTATCGTGAAGGTTCCGTTTACACCTTAAATAATGCAGAAACTAAGGGCATTGCAATGACAGAGCGGGAGAAGTCATTTGATGATATCACATACGAAAAAAAAAAAACTGAAAGAAACATGGAAAAATAACAGCCTACATACATTACGCCTGTATTCCCCGTAGGGTTAGGCAGAGATGTACCTAATAGTACACCCACATTTCGCCAGATATGTTTTAAGTCCCATGTGATAGAGGGCGAGCCTATTGCCATCAACCGGGCACAAATCCAGACTCCGTGGCTGCTACTGAGAAATTCCTGATGAAAAACCCAATAGCACTTTGCTCCACCTGGGAATTGAACCCAGGACCTCATGCTCAGCAGTCGCGCTTGCGACCTCTCGACCAACGAGGCAGTCAACCAGTAGACACAAAATCCCATACAAATGTCGCTTTCTGCTACTTTCTTTACATATTCTCAAAATTCCTTTTTGAAACCTTCAACTGTGTCTGAAATTGCTTATTTAAATGTTTAGTGGAAAATCCTTTACGAAACGTTTAGTAAGTATCTTAGATAAACAAGACATAAAATAGCGCCTGTTTTCCCCCGAAAGGTTAAGCAGAGGTGTAGGCGTGGGTGTGGTTTAATTATTGTTAATTAAAGCTTCTTTGACGTTTAAACTTGTTTACAACAAAATTGACGATACGAACGATTAACTCGAACACCTGTTTATATTCAACTGAAAAGTTTGTTTCTATCTGAATCCAACACTGGAACAATAAAATAACATTTAAGGCTTAGTCGACATTGTTTATATTTGAACTTGTTGGTAGAATATTGGGCAGAAAACAACAAACTACCCAATACAAAATATCTTAACTATTATCAAAAATAATTCACCAATAAATCACTAGATTTTGTGATCAGTGACCTTTAAAATAACTTAAAAATCACAATTTTATAATTATGCAGAATTTGGTCCCACAAAAATATAGGTAGGTGGGTAGGTACACTATAATAATAAGTTTGTTAAAAATAAAAATCGCACATTACGAAAGTTTTTCTTTATGAAGGACGTCAAAGTAAAAATTTAAATTACTTTATTATAAGTAGTACCTAACAGTACAGATTCTAGTAATACAGAACGATTAAACTTAAAAATTCACAGCAATTTTTTGCAAAAACTACTCGGGTTTTCGCAAATCTTTTTCTGAAATCAGAATAAAATTACTCAAACCATAACGCGAACAAAATCGCAGTTAACAACCACAAAAAATGAAAATCTTAACGTTTAACTTTTGAAACAGAACAGTTACAAATTGCAGTTTTGGTTAACTAAAAACACATCAGTCAGTGTCACGGTACTTACTACATCTGACTATGTACAACGGTGTATGGGACGACCCCAAAATAAAGGGTGAAGGGTGTATTATTTGTGTTCTTTAATAATAAAGAACACAAATAATATAACATTGCAATATAACTGTAAACATAACTGAAACACTGAAAACTGAAACTGTTGACGGCGCGGTTGGCGCAGTGGTTGAGCGATCGACTGCTGTGCTGCGTGTCGCGGGTTCGATTCCCGCACGGAACACATATTTGTATGGCCTACAGGTAGTTGTTCAGGGTTTGACTGTTTGTGTATGTGAGTTTAAATGTTTGTGAACGCACCCACGATACAGGAGAAATTCCTAGTGTTGGGCAACGTTTTTTATAAAAAACAAAACAAAAAAAAAAGAAAACATTTTTAAATCCGGAATTTCTCCGTAGCAGCCACGGAGCGGTCTTGGATTTGTGCCCGGTAATAGTGGGCGAGTCTATTGACATCAGACAATAGACTCGTCGCTGGGACTTAAAATTACACTGGCGAAAAGTGGGTGTACTATTTAGGTACACCTCTGCCTAACCCTAAAGGTATTACAAGCGTGATATTATGTTTGTTATGTAACCGTTTAGAATGCAAGTCTCACACCCACAATTTAAACGGTTACAGCAACATACACCTACGCCTAACCCTTTCTACAAGCGTGATAATGTGACATAACCGTTTAATTCGAGATTGAGAAAATTACGAGCATGACGCTAAGCAGCTAGGTATTTCTCGAAGCATAATATTTCTCTTCCGAAAGACTCGGTACCTACTTAGTAATGTATAATAGTAGTAATGTATACTTAGTAATTTATATCTCTACTATTATAAATGCGAAAGTTTGGATGGATGTTTGTTATTCACGCCAGAACGGCTGAACGGATTTGGATGAAATTTGGTACCAAGATAGCTTATATGCTGGATTGTGGCACATAGGCTACATTAGATTCCAGAAAAATAACTATTTTTTTTTTCCCGAATTTTGACTAGAATTCAAGATGTTGTTTATTCAAACGAGGTAGGTAGGCAGGGTAGGTAAGTAGGCAGGTAGGGTAGGTAGGTTAGATAGGTAGCTAGGGTAGGTAGGCAGGTAGGTAGTAGGTAGGTAGGAAGTTAGGTAGTTAGTAATATATAAATGTAGGAAAATCTAGTACCAGTCGTATCTGTACCTATCAATTTTCAACGTGAAGTAAATTAAAAAAAAAAAACGTAATATGTATGCTCCGAGTACATTCGAGACATTTATGATTAAACGAAATGAGTGCCTTCAAACACGAACTTATATTACACTTCCGAGCAGTATGAACACGAAATGCTCTGACAAATAGGTAAGCATGTAATAAAACTTGCCGTAACGACAGACAAATTAAAAGCCGCACACGAACCGGGAAACAGAAAGCAGAACTTGCTCCTAGAATTTTTTACTCGACTTATTTTCAGTACTGCCAAAAAGTACCAAGTTCTCTGTTGCACTCTTATTTCACTCATTTATAGGGAATTCCAATTTCAGGTATGTTTTCTAAATTGATATTTCAATTGCGATAAAGATGCACTGTTTAGATAATATGTATGAAACAGGTACATACTTCTTAATGTCAGTTTTAACTAAAGCAACATCCAAAGTATCGCTCATAAAGGGTGTAAAAAGACTCTTAACGAAGCCGAAAGGCACTTGTTCTCCCAGTCATTGTGATCACTTTTTTGTTCTAGACCACTCACTACCTGGGAACTTTCTAGTTAAGGAGATATTGGGGGTCAAAGTTCCAACTTTTTCACAAGTTTTTTTTTGAATAGATGTTTTTAATGTTTTTTTTTTTACTTAAGACACCTTCACGATCCCCGTACTATTCAATCCATCCATCAACATAATGTTTTGAATGCGTTACATGGAGTCCTTACCGTAAAACGTGATTTTTCACCCCAAAAAAAAAGTCGTTTCCCAGCAATCATTTTTGCGTAAAGTTGCTTTATTTTATGTACATAACGCTTGGTTAAAGGCTTCGTGAAGAGTCTGTTTACACCCTGTATAGTATCACACTACCTATAGGAATTTCAATTCTAGTTCAAAATTCCAGCAGAGCGCTTTCATCATCATCATCATCATTTCAGCCGAAAGAAGTCCTGAAGAAGGACTGCTGGACATAGGTCTCCCCCAAGTGTCTCTACATTGACCGGTCCCGTGCGTCTCGCATCTAGTGGATCCCCGAAACCTTCACCAAGTCATCGGTCCTCCTAGTGAGAGGCCTTCTAACGCAACGTCTTCCGGATCGCGGTCGCTACTCCAGTATAATAAAATTAAAAACTTTCATTATTTTTTTCCAAAAATCATTTCTAGCATGCTTCATTCTATTATAAAACAACATCACATAACTGGAAACCGTCGCTTTAGTCTAGTTTAACGCAATAACATATACAAACCACTCGACTCGTAACTAAATTTCCATTTGACGAGTTCCCCACATTTTAATATATACCAGTGAAATAGTTTTTATTGTTTTGATAGATAGATAAAACAATAAAATTCGTTTCGAATTTTTCTTTTATTAGATTAAAAACTACGAGGTGCGGAGCAAAACAATGCTTTGACTGCGCGAAAGAATGTTCACGCTTATTATATTTTTCGTTTTTTGTTTTTCCATGTCATTGTTGTAGCACTAGTATTGCACATTCTTTTCTCGAAAAACATTTTCATTTCAGTGAAGCATCAAACATTTATATGGGCTAAACTATCAATGAATCCTATTGCGATTTGGCTTACCCAAACGGTAAAGGAATTGTTTAAGAACTTAAAAAGCTGAGACGAATTCATTCAGCTGGGAGTTGCGTGAAACAGATAAAACGTACCATATAAGATATTCAAATCCCTTAAGTGCACGTTGCGGTTGAATTGCGAGAAAAAGTCCCATTTTGAAACGTTGTAAAACTCTTTATTATTCCAGCTTTGCAGGTGTCTCGAAGGAGATACAATGGGTACCGGGACTGACGGCTGTTACCGTGGAAAACCGGGACACTGCCACCGAAATAATAGTTTTTTTCGCTCTAGAAAGGTTTGAGCTGGGTTGTAGTTAAGCGCAGGCGAAATTTGAGAATTAATATTCAGTGGAAACGGAAACACGACGGGGTAGATTTTTCATGTTTGGTTTTCAGAAGATGAATTTTCAGAATTTTCACACAGATGTCGCGTTGTTGACTTAAGTTGTTTTATATACACAGTAAGATTTTTTTTTTTTTAGAAAGTTTTGGTCGATAGAGACATGGTGTGTTTTCATCTGAAATCGATTGATTGAACCAGAAAGAATACAAAGATATTTATACTCGCGTTTATTTCAGTAGTTGATTCAACAATGATAGGCAAGCGACATATCGTTCAGTGGTTCTCAGAAATAAATAAAATGTTGTATCTATATGTATAACGTTATACTGATAGCTTGTGTATTACGAGAGTAACCTCAAGTTTTCTGATCGTTGATATGACAGGTCATTGTTCCAATTCAAATGAGGCTGTCATACAGTTAGATTGTATCAACGAGGGACAAAAAAAATCCACAACCCAGTATTAACTGGGTTGTGGAGGTCAGAAATCATAATCACAGAGACAATGTAAAGACAATGCTCTGCTTTTTCCTCCACAAAACCAAACTTGATGAGCTACCCTAAATGCCGCATACATCACTTGATTATTGGCACAAGGCCTACCCAATTGATAGTAACAGCGCAATAATTCTGAACACATCACTTAGGTCTTCAGATAAGTTACATTCTAATATCATATTTGTACCTAGACCCCACTTCTGGCATGAAAACGAGCTTCGCGTGACTTTTTACGACCCCATAAATTTTTAACGTTCCAAAAAACAGCGTCTTTTTACTCTCTAAAAAGAGTAAAAACCAGACGTAGTTCTGGCGCGATTACAAAATGTATAACTGAATTCGTTTGTAGCTAAATGAATATAAATAATGTGAAATTTACATCATTTACAAGTTTATTGCCGCACCGCGAGATCGGACGACAGTGGCAACGTTTTCAGATATGAATTAGTGCTTTTTTATGTTTTTAGTTCTGTATAATATAAAAGTGCCTAATATTTTTGGTGTTTTTAATTTTGGAAGACGGTTTGATTACTGTATTAAGACGGAGGTAGATTGCGGATCAACCGCGGTCATCGGGCTGACAGATACTTAAGCGTAAAAAGTTACTTCTAACTGTCAAATTTTATCATCCGATTTTGAACTTAACCATCAACATTTTATGGTTTTAAAATCATTTGGAGAAATTTGACAGTTTGGGGTAACTTGCTGTGCTGGCGCTTACATTATCTGTCGGAGTTCAATTTTTAGAGCCGCGTCTGCAATTTGTTCACACCAGGTTTGGCCGAACCTTTACCTTGACTGTTATACTTTTAAAGGAATCAGGTAATATGAAGGCTGATAGTCACCAAGAGTTCTTATCCTAAACTTATAAAAAAATAGCCACTGTAAATTATATTTCTACTCAGAAACACTTTCTCAACTAATAAGTCATAATGGTTTATTATCAAGCTAAGTACTTCATTATCTGCCTTTCAATATACTCGAAACTGATACCCAACATGGCGGTAACACAACTTGTCATCGCAGGTGTGACGTCACTATAGTCGCACAGTCATGAACACAAATACCTACACAGGGTGATTGATAATTGGGTGCAGGCCTTGAAATGGGTGGTACTAGAGCTCATTTACAACAAATTTGGACCCGATAACTAGGGGTCCTATCTGAATAGTTTCGGAGTAATCGAAATTTTAAGTCTTTTTAGGAAATTTTCCTCCTCTCGACTAAAAATATTGCGTGTAGTACAAAATCAATAAATGTTTCGATGACAGTCAGCTGTCTGAAAATTGTTTTTTTTTTCAGTTGAAAATGGTGTGGTTTCGTTTTGCCTATGAAACTAGTATCTCTTGCCAGCTATTTCGTTTTCATACTAACTTTATCTTCTCGTTGGACATTGATAGTGATGTAGATAAATATCATTCTTATGTTAGAAAAACTATATACTTTTCCTCGTCACCTGCGTGATTTAAAAAACTGGCAAAGTGCGAGTCGGACTCGCGCACGAAGGGTTCCGTACCATAAACCGCAAAAAACACGCTTCTTGTATGTGAGCCCCCTTAAATTATTTAAAAAATTATAATTATATTATTTGTTGTTATAGTGGCAACAGAAATATATCATCTGTGAAAATTTCAACTGTCTAGCTATCACGGTTCATGAGATACAGCCTGGTGACAGACGGACGGACGGACAGCGGAGTCTTAGTAATAGGGTCCCGTTTTACCCTTTGGGTACGGAACCCTAAAAATGAAAGATGTTAAATAAATATGTGAAAATGTACAATATACTTGACTCTCAAATTAAATCAAATCATTGCCATCATTTAATGTATCGACTACATCGTTGACTACATCGTTGTCTTTGTGGTCGCAAGCGTGACTGCTGAGCAAGCGATCCCGGGTTCGATTCCCAGGTCGGGCTAAGTGTTATTGGGTTTTTCCATTAGGAATTTCTGCCAGAAACGCGGGGCTGTGGAGACTGTATTTGTGCCCGGTTGATTGCAATAAGCTCGCCCCCTATTACATGGGACTTTAACGCAGCTGGCGAAATATATGTATTGTGACCGTATTAATTAGGTTACACCTCTGCCTAACCTTTCGGGGAATACAGGCGTGATGTTATGAATGTATAATTTAGATATATCTCAATAAACAAGGAGATTTAGTTGGTACATATCTCATCAAAACACTTTTATTAGACAGTTACCTGATAAGAACACTGAGTCATCTAAGTACATATTTTTATCTAGCTTTTATTACACTGTCTCATACATTTTTGTAGTACACACGGTGGCATATCTAGCTTTACATTTCCAGTATAACTCTCGCTCGGCCTCGCTTTGTATAAAGGGTATAAACAGACTCTTAACGAAGCTGAAAGGCACTTGTTGTCCCCGTCATTGCCATCATTTTTTTATTCTAGATCATACCTGGGAACCTTCTAGTTACGGAGATATTGGGGGTCAAAGTTTCAACTTTTTCACAAGTTTTTTTTTTAAATACATGTTTTTAACGTAAGATTTTTACTTTAAACACCTCCAGGACCCCCTTACTATTCAATCCATCTATTAGCATAATGTTTCGAGTGCGTTACTTTGAGTCCTGCCGTAAAACGTGATTTTTCAGCTCAAAAAAAAAAGTCGTTTCCCAGCACTAATTTTTGCGTAAAGTTACTTAGTTTGATGTACAAAATGCTTGGTTGACGGCTTCGTGAAGAGTCTGTTTACACCCTGTACAATGAGAGATCCGCATAAACTGGTTTTATATAGCTTGATCAGCCGTCGTGAGTACCACATATATATCTTCAAAGTTCCCTCATGAAAGAGTTCCATAATATTACTTCTAGATTCATAACAGTGTTCACTAGTGTGAACCGAAATAATTCAATGAACCTTCAAAACTCATGTTCTGGAGAAAGAATTGCTTTTCGACTATATTCTTTTGTTAATATAATAATATTCTTACTTTGTAAGACGAAAACTTGTATGTACTATGTAGTCAATTATATTATGACGTGAGAGTCAATTGAGATAGATGGAGAGGAAAGTCTAGACTAGTTCAAGGGTTGTAAGTAACCTGAATAAGAAAATTGAATCTCCAATCTTGACTTTATTCACGGCGCGTCAACCAAAAACAAATTAAGCCTTGGCCAGACTGAGGCGAATTCCAAACAGAACACAGGTTTTGACCAAGCCCGTCTATTGTTTCAATGTTTTTAGGGTTCCGTACTCGCAGGGACAGCACCCAATAGGGCTGTCTGTCTGACAAAACCCAATAGGGTTTGGTTGGACAGACAGCAGAGGCTTAGTAATATACTAAGCCTCCGCTATCCGTCAGTCTGTTCGTCTGTCTGTCTTTATCTCAGGATGCGTAATAGGTAGACAGAATGTGTATTTCTGTTGCCGCTATTACAACAAATAGCAACAATAATTTAAAGGGGGCTCCCCTACTACGATGGTACGGAACCCTTCATACGCGAACCCGACTCGCAGTTGGCCGATTTTTTAAATTTCACGTCACTATGCGCGCCTCCTAAGTTCATACAAATTGGTTGACAGAATTTACGTGTATAATTCGTCTCGCGTCCCATGCGAGCTTTGCCTCAGTTTTGCCCGAGCTTCAGACGTTTTCACGCCTTCAGACGTATTGCTCGTACATAATTGAAATAATTCAGCCTATCTAAACAAACCTACCTAAAACTTTTTATCGTTACCATCTGAAAAGTCCCATATAATTATCACTTGCTTCGGTGAAGGAAAACATCGTGAGGAAGCTAAATGCATGAGAGACATTTTTTTTTAAGCCAAGGCAAAGGCCCATGGGCGGCATAAAAACTCTAACACCAGGTTAGGCACTAACCATAAGAAAAACAAGAAGAAGATCATTACCATTAGTTGTCCCCTTAACCATTATAT
Organism: Lycophotia porphyrea; assembly: GCA_950005105.1. NCBI lineage: Eukaryota > Metazoa > Arthropoda > Insecta > Lepidoptera > Noctuidae > Lycophotia > Lycophotia porphyrea. The sequence goes on from OX465392.1 coordinate 5,813,692, forward strand.
TTAGTACCTACTAAAGTTTTATAAAAACACAGAAACAATTTTGTTTTCTTAAGAAAAAGGGGTAGCTGATACCAATCCGTTGGAAAACTTTTCACAATCAAGAAGCTTGCTTGACTTTTTATCTATTTTTGAAATTTCTTACTTTTGAGGTAGTTGCCTCGAGTTCATGAGAACAAACATTCTTTTAGTTGTTACTTTAATTAGTTTTTTAATCTTTAAAATTATTTACGAAGATTGCCTGACTTACTTGTGAACTAATTACTCATAATTAAGGATGATAAAAGGAATATCTTAATGAAAATTTGGTTTCATCCGAGATACGTAATTTAACTGTCCAATGGCTTTAGCAAAGTAAACTACAAACAGTTTCAACAGTTATATCTCTAGGTAAGCGGTACTTACAAAGACACATATATATCGTACCTAAGCATATATTATAGCAGTACCACAGTTATTACTACATATTATAAAATAAAGTGCTCCGTCGCGTCTGCCTGTCTATTGGCGATAAACTCAAAAACTACTGCACCGATTTTTATGCTGATTTCACCAATAGATAGAGTGGTTCTCGAGGAAGGTTTTAGTATATAATTTGTCAAGTTTTTGTTGCGGGAACGGGATCAAAATTTCACGATTAGTTTTAGTCGCGATAACCGACATCCACGCGGGCGAAGCCGCGGGCATCAGCTAGTTCTAACTAAAATATAATTATTCGAGACATTTTGATTTTATTTTACTCGTAACTTACATGTAATTTAACCTGCTGTGTCATTTACACAGATGTAATTAATCATCACAGCACTAATAGCGCTCACATTGGCCCCGCTATTATATGATTCTACCAGCTGACATAAAAGTCAACTTTCCGCATCATTTGGTGCGAGGTACTAATGGATTGCGAACAGCACTGTTGTCTCGACAGAGCTTTTTGTACGCGAAGTATAATGACGCGCGTTATGCTCTAGTTCTCGTTCCTATTCCAACAGATTCTGTAGATGCCATTTTTAACCGTGTGTAGTCGGTTACTTTGGTATGTTTCTTATATCCACATGTTTATTAATGTTTTGTACCTAGGCTTGAATTATTGTATTTTTGGAGTACTAGAGTAATATTTTATCCAGACTTATATCATAATTGCGAAAGAACCTCTATTGTGTCTGTTACATTCTGACCGGGTTTCGATTTCATTTCGCATACAAGTAGAAAATGGTCTGGGTTAGGTTAGGTTAGGTTAGTTTCCATCCTGATACTATTACGTTTCATTAATCAAATTTGAATTAGATTATGTTCGAAATCGACGGGAAGAATGCCGCGCGTAAAAGCTAGTATTAGAATACATTTTGCCATGTTTTATGTGAATATTCTGAAATATTTTTCACAAAAGAACTCCGTTCGCAAATATCAATAGTTGTTACATTGAGTTATTTTGGAACTTATTCTGTTTGCTCTAAAAGGTGAATGAAAATGTCCACGAAAATACAGACAGTCAATTACTTTAGGTTCGCAACAACGTCAACAATCTTCTCTTTGAATATTCATAATAATTTTGCTTTTCTCATTCGAGGTACTTATTTTATTTGGGTATGCGACCAATTTCATCATGTCCCCGGAGCAAAGACAAACAAAATAACAAAGAAGTGACGTAAAGGTTAAATATTGTTAAAGTTTGAAAGAACTTTGGCACGAAATAGATGCGCCCAAATGTTTTACTTACAGGGTGATAGAAAACTTATATGTGGAATGTGGGGGGACGTAGTCGGGACGATATCGAGACGAGTTCTGGGCTCAGAGAGACAAAACAAATGCACAAAATAACCGAACGTTTGTATCTAGCCCATTGAACTCACCCTGTATCTTTTTCGCCCTGTTCCCAAACAATGGGCAACAGCCAAGTGTGAAATTCCTACCGAGAAATTTCAATAGATATTTTTTGACTAAGGACATGTTATGCCAAAGAATGAGGAAAATGTAGATGGCTATAAGAATAGAGGAAGACCAAAGTGGCGATGGATGGACTGTGTGAAAGATGATATGGCTAGAAGGGAGGTGACTGCTGAGATGAGTCTGCGCCTACCCCAAATAAATTGGGTTAGGGGCAGGAGAATGTTGTTGATGATTTTTTGACATCGTAAGAAATTATGACTTTGATTAATAATTTAAACTACTATTCATTATTAATAAAGTCAAATTGCAACATAAAATATTATTATTACTGATGGGTAGTGCGAATTTAGCGTTTACGTTAGTTAGTTAACGTTTATTTGTAACTTATTACATCCTTATAAATCAAACATTATCATTATAACTTTATTACAACATCATAAAGCTACATTATAACAATAATGAGGTAACAAAACCACAATCAAAGCTAAATCTAGACGTTTTATGGTTTTTTACTTTGTTTTCTTAACAAAGTAAAAAACCATAAAACGTCTAGATTACTTCGCTAACATCGATCTCTTGTGTTCAGCAAACAACATCCTATCCTGTATACAAATATATGTAGGTGGAGGAAATATTACCCAGACAATAGCTTCCAGCTTTATCTCTGGCTATTTCGAACACAAAAACAAGGCTATTATAAGAAATCCTGCGATCTGAAGATCTTTCGTATAAAACTTGATGACTCACTCACAGCATTAATGAGATTATAAAACTTTTAGAACTGAACTTATCCTTTGTTTGTTTTATCTTTGTTTTATTTGTATATTAGGATATGTATTAGTTAAGTTTTGTTACACACACAACCCCAAGTCATCACCCCACGCACAAACATAAACACCTCCTGTATCGTAGCGAAAAAGAGATTTCTAGAGCCTAGTTTTTTTTTAATATCTCGTATAATATTATCATGTGATTTTTTCCCCCCGAAAGGTTAACCAAAGGTTACAGTACACCCACATTTCGCTAGTTACCTATGTTTAAGTCCCACGTAATGGGGACGGGCCTATTGCCGACCGTCAGGCACAAATTCAGACTTTGGTCTGATACTGAAAAAATTTTGAAATATCTTCAAGCTTTTTTTTATTTTATGGCATTCTCAGTAAGTATGTGTAAGAGTCAACTACTGAACGTGTTGTTGATTGACTTGATTCAATCCTGAGGTCGGTAAAATGTTAATAGTTTCCCATTAGGAATTTCTAAGTACCAGCGAGTGGTATAGCAAAGCATCTCTTAAACATAGGGCTTAACCCATTCTGAAATGTTGGCATACCACTTTCCTCTGCTTACTTCATCAGGGAATACACGTGTTATGTTATGTGTTGGAATCGTAGGAAAGTAGTTAATAGTTAAAACAATGGCTGAGTTCAAAGTAAATGTGTGTTGGAATCATCTAGAAGAGTAGTAATGGCATAAGGACTTTAATAGTAAATGACAATGAAATGTTAGTGGCCATTGCTTGCAAACTTGTATGACTTGAATGGTTACTGGTCAGTTAAACAGAGGTTCGAGTTAATAATCTAAGTTTTTAACTATGCATTAATTGTTATTCGGTGGCTTGAAGATGTTAAGTACACACCAGCACATAGAGATACCCGAAACTGACAAATTTTCCCAATCAACCTTGAACCTAATGCTTTGGCATTCAAGTTGAAAATGTATTGAAGAAATTTTACAGATTGTAGTATGTGGATGATGTGCTGGCGTTGTCTGTACCTTAGGCATTTGACAATCGTATTTAAATACAATGAGGTTTTTAAAGAATCCGTTATTAAAGTAAAAGTATACCAATCTTTTTATTTTGTAGGACATGAGTGAACAAAAAAAATCTTCAAAGAAATCTGCCTCGTTGGTCAAGTGCGACTGCTGAGCATAAGGTCCGGGTTCGATTCCCGGGTCAGGCGAAGTGTTATTGGGTTTTTCAATCAGAAATTTCTCAGTAGCAGCCACGGAGTCTGGATTTGTGCCCGGTTGATGGTAATAGGCTCGTTCCCTATTACATGGGACTCTTGGCGAAACGTATGGTGTACTATTAAGTACACCTCTAAGTGTATCCAAAAACTCCAAAAAGCTTACAAAAAGATTTTTATAATTACAATCAGTACAATATAACTCAATTAAAGCCATTCTCAATAACGACTCCATGAGGCGAACAGGACATCATTGGATGCACGAAGTGTAAAACCAATATGATTGCTTAACCACTCAACCTTGCGAGTTTGCTATACGGTGCCTTGTTCAGGTCAGGGTATTCATTTCGCCAGTAATTGTCGAACAAAAAAGCTGACCTGACGAAATTACTACACAAACTCAGCTTTCCTTTGTAGCGATCCGCAAAGTTCAATATACATAACATAACATCACACCTGTAATCTCCGTCGGGTTAAGCAGAAGTGTACCGAATAGTAATCCACATTTCGAGTTATTTTGAAGTCCCATGTAATAGAGGGCGATCCCCAACCATCATCCGGGCACGAATCCAGACTCCGTGGCTGCTACTGAGAAATTCTTAATAGAAAAAGTTTGTAGCCTTTTGACTTCAGACCCGGGGATCGAACCCAGGACCTCATTACTCAGCAGTTGCGTTTGACCAACCAGACAGACTTCTTTGATATTTATTTTTCACTCATGTTTTTATAAAATGATGTACTTTAACAACTAATTCTTTATGACCGGAGAATCGAACCCAGTACCTCATGGTCAGCAGTCGCGCTTGTGACCACTCTACCAACGAGGCAGTTCATCATAATTTTTAATTCGGTTCAGCATAATTTAGCCTAGTCCGAGGAGCTTTTTCCAAATAAATATCAAAAATGTATCAATTTTGTCCGGCAAATCATCAGATGACTCCTCCCGCTCTGGGCAGAGCGGAAGGAGTCATTTGTAGTACAAGTCTGACACTCCCTGTGTCAGACTTGTACTGACTAAAACCCATCCATGTTCCTTTCTTGCCCTTTGTGTTCCAGGGCCGCGGTATCTCTTTCGAACAGTCCCGCAGCTCTGGCACACCTACTAAATCTCTGTTTTTTAGCACTTCTTAAACCTTTTTTCTTCTTTTTCAGTTGTTCGGTGTGTCCATATTCGCCCTCTGTCTATGGATCTGCTTCGAGCCAGGCTTCAATGAATGGATGCGTATCCTGGAGCTTCAGAAGTACTTCATCGGTATCTATATAATCCTCATCGGGTCGCTCGTTATCATGGTCGTCGCGTTCCTCGGATGCGGGTCGGCTTTGATGGAAAATGTCTTGCTACTATATGCTGTAAGTTTGTTTTTCTGTGTGTGTTTTTTTAAATGGTTGTCTTCTTTAATTAGTATGGATATTGTCAACAAAATCTTGCAATATTTTAAGTTGAGCATCTTTTATCGGTAACTGAATGTCTTCGGTCCAAATCGCGGTCTTCTGGATCGCGCTCAAGACCTATCAGTATCTTAACTGCTATGTAATATTGGTAATGACTTGTTGATATTTAGATGTGTTCATTGCGTTCGGTTTGATTGGTGAAATCCATTCTGAGAATGTCATCGTCAACCTGGATGTCTACTTATGCGAAACTCTTATATTACTAAGTTTTGCTCACTAGTATCAAAATAATATCATGACAGTACGCCTACGCATAGCTACTCTTACATAAGTCTTCATGAGAGTTTCCTCGGAAAATAAGAATTTCCTCATGTTTCTGAAATAAACTTGATCAATTTCAATGGTATTCTCATAGCCAGCACCATAGCATATTTTGGTTCACTTATTTAATCTAGCCTTAAATTCTTGGCACCAAATAAGATTTCCTTGAACGAAAAACAACTGACGCAATTTCTATACATTTAGGAACGTATAAATTCTGATGTTATCGGGGTTAGTAACAATTGCTTTGGATTTAGACAAATACGACTCCTATCAATATTAGCGTATAGTTATAAACTCAGTAAATCTCTGACTATCTAAATGTCTGCCAAGTTTTCAAGATGAATATCAGTTATCTTGTCAAGACATGACTGTATTTACTTCAACGAAAGCTCGACAGAACCGAATTTATATATTTGTTTTTTTCTCTTTTCTTTATTATACATATATACTCTTACTTGCCTATTGTCAGCATTTGAAAAGATCAGAGAAACTTTTTTTAATTGGCTCGTGTACAGGGCGCTGCATTTTTGTCTATATCCACGGTTTTGGTTTTACTTCACCCCTTAGGCTTTTGCAACAGGTTAGCAACAGATTTTTTTGGGCGAAATCTACTAGTTGGTAAAATAGATACTGTATGTGGCTGTATAAAATATGGTATTTTTTTATTCATTAGCCTGAACTGTCCCACTGCAATTCAATTTGAGAACACTAGCTGACACTGTGAATATATTTTTAAGGTGGAAACCGGATTTGACAGATATGGTCTGATCACACCTTTAAACGGAGCAGTTTAATTGACAAACTTGTTTACACTTTTTTTTTTCACAGTATATAGCGACACAACTAGGTACATTTGTGTTCGGCCTGGTAGGAGCCTGCGTGGTTCTAGACTTCTCCACTTATGACTCCAGCATCCAGCCTCTGATCAGGGACGTCATAGTGAGGTTAATGAACAACCCTCAGCATGAAGGCAGTCGAGAGATCCTTAGGATGGTGCAAGAAGGAGTAAGTACACTTATCATTTTGATGCAATATGTTTATGCTATAAGCGGTGAATACATTATGTTCCAATGTACAAGAGTACCTAGAAAAGTAGCAATCGATTTCAAAGACTTTTTTCATCTATAGTGATCTCTAATTGTATTGAAATAAGTATTTCGATTGCCTACGTCAGTTCAATCCATTTTTTATACTTTCCCATCGTTGTCTTTATCGCTGACGTGGTGCAGATAAAACAAGGTTGATGCACACGGAATGAAAAATTTGAATCCAAACCGAAGTTTTCTTTGCACGCCTAAACAAAATTTAAACCAACAGAATCAAAAAAGCTATAATTATAGCCCGAAGCCCAAAGGATATCCTTTGATCAGGGTTTTCCAATTTCATATCTCACTGATATCATCGTTCTGCATTGCACTGCCTAGCACTGAAAAAGCAGGCGGGTGAAAAAAATTTACATATGGCCCGACTTTATCGCAAAAAAGGAATATCGGTCGTGATTTTTCTCTTGTTGAACTATGGCTACAAAAACGTGTAACAAAACCGGGACATCTAACGAAGCAAACACCTAAACGCATTTGCCGAATGGGCAGTTGACGAAACTGTAGCACAGAAAGGACACCCTTATGGGGCCTACTAGTGGCGGATAGTAGCTTCAAAAAAGATTGCATGGCTAATATTTTGAAGCGTGGTTTACTATGAGTTTACAGGTATATTTTTTTAAGTTTTAGAAGAATCACTTTTAGTGTTTGTTCTGCAAGTTTGCTTATGGTAAATATTTAAATAAAGAGAAACAATTATCTATTTCCAATGCGTTTCAAAATACGAACATTTTTTTCTTTAGAGTTTTTTTATATTTTATTTGATTGATATGACGACGTGTTAAAAATATAAAAATAAAAATGCATTTTAAAAAGGGTTTTACATGGTAAAAAATATGGTTAAAAGAATCTAGTTTTTTTCCCTCTAGTACGCCTCAAAGCCAGCGTGTCCGGGATATCAAATAGGCCTGTGTGGCACGTCCCGCGCCCGATTGCACACTGCTCCAATCATAAACTCTCTCCCGGCAAAATTTGGCTTAATTTTGAATCGATCCCGATCCCGAGCGCCTGTGATACGCACGATTGTCGAGATTTCGTGTTTTACTCGAATCCCGCTTTATTTTCGTCAAGTTTCCTTTGAGAGCTCTGTAAAATTGTTTAGGTGTGAAATTGACATGGTCGATTGATTGGTTATTGGAAAAGGAAACTCTTTTACCAACTTAAGGACTTTCTAGAGCGTTTAAATGTTGTTTGATAGGATATTCTTATTTTAGACTACGTTTCTACGAAACTTATTTGAATTGGCTAGCTCCTCATTTGTGTAACCGTTTGTTAATCAACTAAGCTTAATTAATAGTGAAATTGGCTCCTTTGTTCCAAGTATAACTTCCCGAAGTACATCGGAATGGTCTGATGGCACAATGATTCCTTATTTCTGATTTCAATAATTATTATCAGTATATTTTTTCGGTTTAGAACCCACTTACTGTAAATTTAATTAAGTGCCATATTTGGTGACATATGTAAAGTTTATAAATCCTTGGTGATGTTCTTCTGCCTTTTAAACTTTTACACACTTACAATATATTTTAAAGTTCGGGTGCATAATACTCGCATCCGGTATGCGTTTATCATGATCAAATGTATGATCGTGGACAAGCCAAAAGGAGTAAATAAGGATCGTTGCGGATGGCGTTTTAATTTTCTCCCTAACCCCATTGAAAACAGCCCTGACTTTTTACTTTATGTATACAAGTTTATGTAAGCAACATATTTTACACATTTTCAACAAAATTCTTCCTGACTCTCCTCAGATCGGTTGCTGCGGAGCCGACGGCCCAATGGACTACATCAACCTGAACAAGCCACTGCCGGCTGAATGCAGGGACTCTGTCACCGGCAACGCTTACTTCCACGGCTGCGTTGATGAGATGACCTGGTACTTGGAAGGGAAGACCGGCTGGCTGGCAGGCATCGTGCTTGCTTCCTGCATGATTGCTGTAAGTTCTTTTGAATGATAGCAGATGCAAGTTTGATATACCGACAGATAACTGATCTACTTTTGTGCTGTGTTTACTTCTTTTATTTGTGTTGTGAGTGTGGTCAGGGGGGCTAAAATGCAGCTTTAGCAGAATCATAACAGAATAATAATATTAACATAACATGACATCACGCCTGTAATTCGTGAAGGGTAAGGCCAGTTTCGCCAGTAATGTTTAAGACTGGCTGACTGAGAAAGTCTTGATGGCAAAACCGAATAACACTTTTCCCGACCTGGGAATCGAATCCAGGACCTCATGCTCAGCAGTAGCGCTTGCAACTACTAGACCAATGAGGCTGTACAAAAATGGTAACAATTGATAACATTTGCGACCAATTTGCTGCTAAGTAAAGCGGCCTTTTTAAGTTGTCTGTAGTCAATTCTTTTATACAATCTTAAAAAGTTATTACTCACATATTTAAAATCGATACTCGCAGTGCAATGAAAAAATGAAGCGCCATGTTTGTATTCCAATTCACCTGTAACTCGTCTGCCTTCAAAGCCAGAGTGAACCGGCATCATCTCGGCACGCTCGCTCTATCGTCAACTACATTCATTGCTTTCTATCGAGTACGTCTGATTAAGTCAATTAAAATAAAATGCTTCATTTCAAATAGATTGTTAGAGTACAGACATAAGCACATCAAGCTACCCGAAATTGTCAAATATTCCCAATCAACCCTCAACCTAATGCTTAATAATGCCAATAAAGTTGAAAATCTATTAAGAAATTTGACAGATTGTAGTAGCCTGATGTGCTGGCCTCTGTACATAATTAAAGAAAGCTGTCTTCAATGACTATTCCAATTTATAATGTATATATCACTTAATTCAGCCACTGATCAAACAAATTGCTCACAGGTGACTTAGTAAAACAGTGTGCTTCGACAAAAAGGTGCAAACTATGAAAAAATAATGTAAAACTATACAAAGAACAAGATAATACTATTGCTCTGTAAATAGTTTCGTATACGACTCTAATGATGTAGTTACCCGCATGCTTATCTTGTCTCGAGAGAGAAAACCGTGAGCAAAATAAAACCTCCTTGCATAATCCATTCGCACTAGCAAAATAGAAAGTACCAACGAGAATACTTGCGGTTACAGAAGCTTGGTCTTCTTTTTTTATCGTGTGGTTAGTGCCTAACCTGGTGTCAGAGTTTTTATGCCGCCCATGGGCCTCTGATTTGGCTTTACATGCCGTCGAGAATAATAACTCTCAGGCATACTGGTTTCCTCACGATATTTTTTTTACCGAAGCAAGTGATAATTTCGCAATATGTATGTACATGAATCCGGAAAAGCAAAGGTGCCTTGGGTTCGAAGCTTGGTAAAGTTGTATTGTAAGAATCAAAATGCTGAGGATATATAAAATACCTTAGATACTTCATTTTGGCGATTATTTAAAAGGAACCGTCTCGGTTGGAATTCTGGTTACCAGTAACGTGTTAATAATAATAAACCCGCACATTTCACTAGTTATGTTTACAGCCATGTAATAGGGGAGACACAAATCAAGACTGCGTGGCTACTACTGAGAAATCCGTGATGGAAAAACCACATAACACTTTGTCCGACCCGGGAATCGAACCCGGGACCTCATGCTTAGCAGTCGCGCTTGACACTCGACCAATGAGGCAGTCAGTTACCACTGACAACTATCATAAATCTAAAAATGACAGTCAACGTCCAACGCACAAAGATTTCAACCATAATTTTTAAATTCAGACTCCGTAAAACTCCAAGTCTTAAATATGTCCTCGTAAAACTAGAATTTCCAGGACACGTCGGTCGTTATATCTTAATGAGTTCCTTGGATCTTAACTACGCGAGGTAGAACTGCGTTGACATTATATAATTATATTAACATAACAGTTTCCTAGAAAGATCTGTAGTGTTATTATAGTAGATTATTCCATAAAGTTAGGTAAATAACTTCAGAGATTCTTAGGGAAATTGTGGCTTTTATTATAATTAAGTATCTTGATTAGCGTGTCTCCGGGTAAATGGCAAAGTTCGATGGAAGCTGTAGGTATTTGTTGGGTATTCATTTCGAGATAAACGAACAATGTCTTGATCAATATTACCTAATTTGGGTTTTGAGAGGTTTTTGGCTTACGATGTTTTCAGGTTCTTTAAATTAAATACGTAACCAAGAGGTACTTATTCTCCCCGTCATTACAATCATTCTTTTATTGTAGACCATACCTAGAAACCTTCTAGATACAGAGATATTGGAGGTCAAAGTTCCAACTTTTTCCAAAGTTATTAAAAACATACAAGTTACGGACGTATTGAAAGTAAAGTTATGACTTAAAGTCATAACTTTACTTTCAATACGTCCATGACCCCTGTAATATTCAATGCATCCATCAGCACTGTGTTTTGAGTGCGTACTTTTATAAAACGTGATTTTCACTCCAAAAAAAAACTCATAATAATAATAGTCACATAAAGCTCTTCTGAGAACACAAAAAGTTCTTTTTGCGGTTCTTACAACGAACATAATTATAAGTATTGATTTTTATTAAGTCTGTTTTTCTTCTATTTCAGATCGTGAATGCTGTCATGTCCATGGTCCTCATCCAAGCCGTCAAGAAAGAGGAGGACGAAGCGACAATATACAAATAGAATTATTACTATTAATAATTAAAAAAAAGATTATTAATTATTAAGTTACTTCTATTACATTAATAATAGCTTTATTTTTATATTATGTAACAACAAAATCCGACAGAAAACGAAATTATTGTTTGAAACCATCCACCGTGTTTAAGTTAGGTAAACTTAGATTGTAATTTTGTGTAACCGTTTGTTTTAATAAAGAGTATTTTTACGGCCAGTCTCTTGTTATTCTTTTAAGAGAATTGTTAACTTGTTTATGTAATCTTACTGGAATATTTCAATGACGTGTATATTTAACGTTTTATAAAAATCATAAGTCTATTGGGTTTAACATTATTTTGCTGGTAGGCCCAATTTGTATTTACGCTGTACTTGGCTTATCTCCAAATACACGAGAATTAGTGAAATTTGTGTAACACACCTACACGTAACCCTTTGACATTACAAGCGTGATGATATACCTCGATGGATCTGTCCCCTGAAAACTAGGGACACAAGTTAAAACAATATGAGTAGCAAAATCACTACCGTCATTGGAGAGGATTTTGAAGTCATTGATCATCGGCGTAGGTTTTTCCCAATTATATTAGGTTATATTGTATTTTATATGGAGCGACTGCCTATCTAACCTCCACAACCCAGTTAGTACATGGTAATACGATATGCTTTGGTTAGACTGGTTGTCAGAATTTCGGGGCATTGACTACCTGTAACGACTGTCAATAATATACAAATTACAGCCGGGAACAACGGTTTAACGTGCTTTCTGTGGCACGGAGGAAACTCGGTATTTAGTTGGTGTAAGGTCCCGTAGTAGTTGGCACCTTTTGTTTTTGGATAGGAAATTATCAAACGACTCGAGAGCTCTGGGCGGAGAGGAAGCCAGTGTCAGACTTGTACTGACTAAAACCCTTCCATGTTCTTTCCTTGCCCTTTGTGTTCCAGGGTCGCGGTATCTCTTTCGAACAGTCTCTCAGCCCTGGCAGGCATCGACCCTTGCGGGCCCCTCCCTGTTAGCTGATATAGTAGATGGCACCTTACACTTGCAGTGTAAGTAAGAAATGGCAAGTAAGTAAGTACTTGTAGTTAGGTGAGTTGACGTAAACACACACAGATTTGGCAACAATTAAAGTTTATTAGAGCACCAATCACAACAAAGTAAGAGTAGGTTGGATGCTAATTCGCGGTGTTCGCGTAAGTATAATAAACATTGTAAAATTATATTAAACATTGTTTTAAATACGAAAGAGAAAAGTAAGGTTGCTGCATTTGCAGCCGCACGGTAGGTGGTCACCCATCCGAGGACCAACCTAGGGAAGTGGGGTTTAATCTGAAGTTCGACCCGAGCGGTTCCTCTTTTCGATTTTCCAGTCATCAAAAGTTTGAAATATGACCAAAATCCACACATGAAAGCCTTTCCAACAAACAAAGCAAAGACAAAGGAGCCGAAGTAAACAGAGATGAAATAAACACACCTGTTTATTCAAATATCAAATTTAACGTCTGCATAGTTCATCAGCAGGTTGAAAACTCAAAGTTTTGAAGTGGCCCCTCAGTGTTGTAGCACTGTTCAAAGTTATAGAAGGCTCTTAAGTACTTGCAACAAGCTACCTAGTCAGTTTCTCAAACATTTTACTTTGATTAAATTAAACTTTGGAAATATCATGAAACGAATCTTTGGTTTGTTTGTCTAGAGCTCTTCGATGGATGAAATTTTATTGAGTACAGTGTATTTACTATTTATAGTTTTGTTGGCCATATTCTTGTTTGAAATCATTTTTAGTTCTGGAAGTTTCTACTTTACTAGAACTACGAGTAGGATATTTTTCCACGTATTTTAATTTCCTAGGTAGTTTTAAAGGGAGTTTTTCTTGCATGTCTTTCCCAGTTTTGCCTGGAATTTTTTTATTTGTTGAATATAAAATACCAGTTTTAGAAATTAGTATTTATTTTATGTATGTACAGACGCCAGCACATCAAGCTACTACAATCTGTCAAATTTCTTTGATAGATTTTCAACTTCCCTCTCATAGAGGCCTGTGTCCCAACAGTGGGAACATTATAGGCTGATTATGATGATGATGATGCGAAAATGTGACAGTTACTGGGTAGCTTGACCTGCTGGCGTCTGCACATCTGTTCCGGAAAAAGATATTAATACTTCAGATAGTGTGATCGACCTATGGATTTGTTTCCTACAAAGAAATTGGCATTATCTCTTGTAGGAGGATTAGAGCTTACAGGTTAGTCGTTAGTAGCAAAGAGGACAACACCGACCTCTTTAAGTACTTAATCCTATAATTGCCTTTTATGACGGGTATAAAGATGCCTTCAGTGCTAATCTCTTGTAGGCATAGATGTATTACCGAGCTCACTAACGATCGACCACTTATCAACCTTAATAAGACCTCAAAACATAAGGATGAAAATTGCTCGACTGTAAGTGAGCGCGGTAGTACATAAAGTTCCATGTACATGAAACTTTTGACAAGTGGTAGTAATTGGAACTAACGCAGCCATCTTGTTTTTTTTTTGTTCTAGACCATACCTGGAAAACCTCTAGTTACGGAGATATTGACTTTTTCACAAGTTTTTTTTTAAATACATGTTTTTAATGTAATATTTTTACTTTAAACACGTCCAGGACCCCTTGCTATTCAATCCATCCAGCAGCCCTATGTTTTGAGTGCGTTACATTGAGTCCTACTGAAAAACGTGATGTTTCACACCAAAAAAAAAAGTCGTTTCCCAGCACTAATTTTTGCGTAAAGTTATTGAGTTTGATGTACATAATGCTTGGTTGACGGCTTCGTGAAGAGTCTGTATACACCCTGTACATGCAGCCATATTATCTTAAAAACTACGGAGAAGTAAACAAAGATTACAATTATTGGATTCATCCTACCACGTAAATAGCTGGGGTCATCTTCGATTTTGAACATTTCATATTGTCAATACCTAGTAAACCTAACATAGAATGTGATCGAAAAGTGAACTGATTTGACAGTGAATTTGGTGTTTAGAATAATATGAGACTAGTTATTATAATCTAAAAGAGTAGCACAGAAAAAGAAAAGAAAATAAGAGAAAAAGGAAAGAGTCGAGAGTAAAAGAGTCGAAAATTCGGCCACATCGCTGTCAATAGGAAAAGTGCCCAGAAGGTTGGCCATTGCCACGATGGATGGTATTGCTGATTTTTGGCCAAAAAAAAAGGCCAACCCTCTGTTCACGTAAAGAGTCGACTAACCTGTTTCTTATAATTGAACATAATAATTATGAACACACACGGAAATAAATAAATTTATAGCAGATCTGAAAACCGGGAAAACGATCGGAAGAAAAAGTTCGCTGTTAGTAGGCTTCAAGCTGAAATCTAAATTAAAGTATTGCGATTAAGCAGATGTCGACGTTTTCGTTGTTTTATCTCCGTGTAGTTTAAGAAACAATGGAATACAGAACTGGTGGAAATTACACTTAAAGCTTTCTGTGTCGTGACATCAGTTGCCTTGTAGAGATAAGAATAATGTATTTTCTGTACTATTTTGATTACCGCAATTCTGCGTTTTATGTGGATTTTCTGTAATATTACGTATACTTGGCTGTCAAGACACCTACCCATGTACCTACCTATGTACCTTACCCTAAGATTTTTGAAATACTGACAAAACTGTATTGTTATGAGAATGATAAGACATTTGCAATATTTTTGATAGAATACTCTTTATTATGCACACCATAAAAATAACAATTTTAAACATAGAAATTTTACTACGATGGGTCATCAACATCAAGATTTCAACCGTAAGACGTCCACTGCTGGACATAGGCCTCCCCCAAGTAACGCCACATTGGCCGGTCCCTTGCGTCTCGCATCCAGCGGATCCCCGCAACCTTCACCAGGTCAGACGAAGGGTGGTCTTATGAAAATAAAACTTCAATATCCCACAACTCACGTCACTACTCATATTATGTCGCGCAGTGATTAGCCTCTTAGTTCATAGGCAGCATGGTATTGCCGGCCCATGATACTGGTATCTACCAGTCACGTCGCGTCGCGCAAAGCTCAGTGCGGAGCTATTGGCAACACTGGATGCATTGTGAGGCATACTGATTATCAGTAGAGGCCCAGCATAATAAGGCTTTGTGTGTACCTTGAAACTGCCATGAAAGGCAGCGTTAATCAATAGTCATCTAAATGATTTGGTACGTATTCATTTCGACGTACACAGTAGGGAGATATTCCGTCTCATCAAAGTTCTTATTCTCCAGCCCTCACACACCCCAATTTAATTGGAGTAAGCATTATAGTCCATCCATCGTTTCATTATTTTCTACGAACTCTTATAGCCATCCACCCACGAACGTACTCAAGTCTCAAAAATTGGCAACTAATTTCGAGAGTCTTAAGAATGTAGGGTGACATATTGTTTTACTAGTATATCTATATCTGTTCTTACACAAAATGTTTTCGCAGCTGGTGGAGTTAATTTTTTATTAACATTTCTAAATGAACAGAGCAAACATTTGATGCTCGCATACAAGTTCATACAACACAGTTTGACTGACTTGAAACTCAAGAAAACAACTATCTAATTATTTTCAAAACTCAAACAACTTCTACTACTAATATGCTCTCAAACGACCTTCTCTATCAAAACAACTAAACAAACATCATTTCAAAACGCAGCTGCACTGCAATCTTAATATCTAAACTAATACTAATAATATTCTCAAGGGGTATTATGTCAGTTTGTATGTAGGGGGTAAAATCTTTGGAACTACTGATCCGATTCCGAAATTTTTGTCAGTTACGTGAAGCTACATTATCTCCAAGTTTCACAAGCTACATTTAAAACGTTTTCCTGGGATAATTTTCGACCAGAACGCGAGCAAAAGTGCGGACAAAAGCTAGTACTATTATAAAGAGGTATACACTTTGTGTGTTTGTGAGTTTAGATGTAAGGGGTAATCATCGGAATTATTCTTATTCTTTATTGCACCCAAAAAAATAAAAAATATACGTACAAATTGCAATAATATAGCTTGTCCACAATGGCGAGCTTAACCCAGAATTGGATTTTCTTACAGCAAACCAAATTTCGATTGCGAAATTTGCAGAAGACGATAAACCATGTGCATTAACAGAACATTTTATTACTTAAATTAATTAATTTTATAAACTAAACTACATATAAACCACCTCTTACCGACCCACCTACCTACCTTACCGTACCTTTGTGCTCTCCTATGTTAATGTAATTGTCCTGTTAAGTATTTTGTGTGTACATAAATAAATAAATAAACTATATAAATACTTATAAAAACCTAAATACATATTGATCATTTGGACAGGAAATGTTCCTTTATTCACACAGATTCGATTCCGAACATCGTTTCACTAATGTGAAGTTACATTTTCCTCAAGCGTCATAGGCTATATTCAAAACGTTACCGTGGGACAATTTCCAACCATAATGCGTATGAAGCAGCGAGTAAATGCTAGTTCATAATAATTTAATATTTCTAATATATTGCGTAGTTGTGAGTCTCGTGACACACCGGGCGAGGCTGAAGAGAGGGCTTCTCGCTTTCAATACGGTCTCACGATGCACTCTCACTTGAAATTAATCTGCAAGAAGCCATTGCGGTGACTATTTACAAAGCGTCCCCGGAGCGTATTTCCCTTGGCTCTTCATTTTGCTTGCAATGTCGCAGGGTTGCTAGTCAACATGGAAAAAAGTTTGTTTTTGTACGATGTAGATTTTTTTCGCTGAAAGAAGAATGTTTTCTTGATTAAATTGAGTGTTTGCAAATAATGAAATACTTCAGTGTTGTCAAATAAAAAGTATTTTTTTTTTAACTTTGTAGTCTAGTTGGTCTAGCTAATCATAACTAGAAATATTTATTATTTATTGCATAATATCAACAAAAAAAACCCTGTTCCAAGTTATACCATAAACTAACCTCAAGAAAAAAATGGTAACAGATTTTTTTTATTTTTTAATTGGCACACTCTGAACACGAAATTTTAAAGTCTATTATGAATACGTTTAGGAACTCACACCATCAGGTGCTCTACTTTATAAGGAATGTTTACTAATCAATTCCTCGTAACATAAAAAAATATCAATTACGAGAAACAAAGTTTCAAAATAAACAACAACTGCAACGCAGCAAGCGACCTCGGTGCGAACCCTACATGTATTTCCAACGAGACTCGTAGACATGAGTAAATAATTTTCCTGATTACCGTGCACCGTCTTGCAAAACGACGGAGTTGTCGTCTCGACAAAAATATTAAAGTCACCTCCTTCTCGAAAGTCAACGAGCTCTCACAGTACCTTCGAGTTCTCGCAATTGGAACCGTCCGGATATTACTCGAAACCCAAATTGATTTCCCGTTTTCTAAAAATGCAGCTTAATCCGGATCCAGGTAAGTTTGTTCGAGTCTCGATTCGAGATCCGAGATCTCGCTTCGTATCGAAAAACGAGAGTTTATCCAGAGTTACTAACTATATTTGACACGATTGTATTATTGATTGCAACATTGCTTTCACAGTTTGTTTTGCAAATGTTAGTTCAGTAGATTGCTTTGGAGACTAGTTTATGTACTGACGTCTTGAACTTTCGTATTGACGTCACAAATTATATCGAGATTGAAAAGGGTGTTTCACTGTAGAGCCTGTACGTTGCCATTTCTCTCTCAATAGTTTTTTTACGTGTTTTAATGACACGGTAAACTGAACTTTAAGCTCATTACGTTAATGGTGCACTGATATTGCAATTCGTTCTCATTGAAACCGCTAAAAGCAAATCTCTTAAACCAGCCAGTTCATTTATTTTGAAACAACATGGTTAACACGGCGATAATCATTAATTAAAGGTGGCTGCAATTGACATCAATACGGCTAACACCAAAGTAGTTTCAGATAAGTTTTTAGATTAATTTAATTAAAGGTTATTAAACCTGCTAGATCTTTGTCGAGGATCCAAGCACACAGACAAAAGACTAATTCACGAAGCTTTGTTTACTCATACTAAAATAATAGAATTGCAGAGCGAACAAACCGAATAATCACGAAGCTAAAAAGCGCACACAGAATATTCTCATCAGTTAAAATGAATGTTGGCTTGAAGAAATAACTCTACGGTTGTAAAGGCATTGTAACCAATACAAGCTAAGCTTTCGAAACTATCTAAACGATTGAAAATTATTCGAGAGAGATATTTCCAAGCTACGATTTTCGTTGAAAAGGTTGTGTCTGTACAGCGCGTATTTAATCTCGCTGTCTCGATGGAGCATTGGCCTTAGGAATCGGGACGTATGTGGAGAGCACAATTAAATTTTGCAGGTAGGGGCTGTAGTCCGAGGAAATGTAATAAGCGAGTCGCCTCCGAGCAAATATTTAGACTTTGGGTCTGTGGCCACGTCGTTGGAGGTATTAAGGGTGTTTATTTATAGTTGACACCAGTTTAATGGCTGCAATGCGTCTTTTTGTAGTTGAAAGCTTCATTTCTGGTTTCAACTTTGAGATTGTTTAGTTTAAAAGTTATGCTAGTTTGTAAATATATTTTTCATATGATATTTCTGTAGTTCTCATGACTGCAATATCTCGTATTGGTTTGTTTGAAAAGTTTTTATTCACAGCAGAGCAGTCCTGAAGACGTCTTTTCTTGCATTGCCAAGAGTTATATTATTTTGTATTTGTCTATTCATGTTGCGGTAAAAAAAGTCAATAAGCTAGGTTCAGGTTAGGGTCTTATTATAACAACTTTTCTAATACACTTTGTTAATTTATAAAGAGTTTACTGTCAAAAAAATTATTAGTATGTCCACAAAAAAAAAAAAAAATTCAAAAAAAAATCTTGTCACAAAATCTTTTTTTCTGAAAGTTACAAAAATGTTAACCCATTATTAATCGTAATGTGGACGATAAACAATATTGTTATCCTCCGAATAAGAATATTTTTATCTCAGTAATACCAAAAATTCGAGAGATATGTTTTTTTTGTAAGGCGAGTTTATCACAACAAAAAGAAATAAAATGTCTGCCAAATAGCGGGGAAGTGGATTGGACCCAAGTGTGTAGTGTGTCTGTAACCTAGAATATCGCTAGTCCATGACCGAACACATTGTATAGATATCGGGTTTTGTAAAGTAATAGGTAGGATCTCACGAAAGTGAATTAACGTCATAAACAAAAATGGCACGTACTCTCAGTTCAAGACACTGACACTGTATACACTGACAACATAACGGTCTGATTATGTGAAAACAGCTGTTTACCATGAATTTTCGTGTTCAAAAAAGGAAATCTGATGATTAAGGGCCATGTTCACCGACATTGAATTAGCGATAACAGTTAATTACCGAGTTAAATCATCAGATTTGCTTTCGGGAACACGAAAATTCACGTTAAACAGCTGTTTTCAGATAATCAGACCGTTATGTCGGTGAACTTGGCCCTAAGTCGCTCATCCTATGGCCCACCCATATTCTATTAATACAACAATTTTTTCAATCTTATACAACCTTGTTTCCCATTACATTTCTATTGTTCTTCGCAAGCTCGTGTTGTTTATTAAAAAGGCTAACACAAATACGTTGCTGAGTGTATTTTTTCTTTTGTGCATAACGCTTACCTTTTATCAGCGAACCCCTTTTCAACTACTGAAGTGGTTGAAAGAAAACTCTGAGGAACATAACATGAAAAGCATGTTTTTTTTAATTCTGTTAGCTTTATTTACAGTTTGTTTTTTGTTTTGTTATGTTGTTTACTTACTGTAATTAGTTTGTGAGGGAGTTTAGGTAGAGATTGGTTTTCAGTTATATTGAATACGTTATGGGAATTTGTTTTTTCTTTTATACAGTGTGTGTTGACTGTGTTATTAAATAATTTATTGTTTAAAAAATAAATTCTAAAATCAGGCGTTACTTTGCGGAAATCCATAATATTAAAAGTTTTGCGAAATATTTAGTTTTGGATGCAGGATGCAACACCGCCGACCCGCCCGCAACGCAGGAACATGCACATGCAGGAAAAGCAGTGTAGATAAACCAAACCTATACTCAAAATATAGTGATGAGTATCGGTTGATCTGTTGGTTCTTTCTTCACGGAAATTAAACTAAATATTTTGCTAAACATTTTTTTTTCCAACGTTGCCCCACACTAGGAATTTCTCCTGTATCGTGGGTGCGTTCCAAACATTAAACTCACATAAACAAACAGCCAGACCCGGATAAACTATCTGACGGCCATACAAATATTTGTTTCGCGCGGGGATCGAACCCGCGTCACGCAGCGCAGCAGTCAATCGCTCAGTCACTGCGCCAACCGTGCCGTGACTGTGTAATTAAAGAATTTATGTTTAAAAATAAAATTCTAGAATCAGGCGCTACTTTGCGGAAATCCATTACATTAAAAATTTTGCGAAATATTTAGTTTTACCTGGATGCAAGATGCCGCCGACCCGCCCGCAAAAATATGCACATGCAGGAAAAGCAGTTTGGATAAACAATAATTAGCATGCCGTGCACAGCATGCTAATTATTGTTGCTTATCCAAACTTATTTTACTCAAAATATAGTGATGAGTATCGGTTGATCTGCTGGTTCTTTCTTCACGGAATAGGGATGTTTCCTGAGTAAAAAAAATATAATTCTATTTAGTCCGTCAGTTAGATTATCTAAAAATATTGGATACGTATTTTTTGTTTTATCAAATCAATAAAAATAACGAACATGAAGCGCATCAAAGTTCATGAGTGGTGGATTGTGACGTCACTTTCCGCTAAAAAGTGTACCGAAATGTAACGCGACACGAGTATTCGACGAATTGCATCGAGTCCAATATTTTTTGGTTATCTATCTGACGGACTAATTAGATTTTTTTGATCAACTGGTTATTTAAACTAAATATTTTGCTTAACATTTAATTTATGATTAGGAATTTCAAGATGAGTAATGATTCATTCTGAAATTATTTTTGAGGAATTCAAACTCAAATCTAGAAGCAGAGATACACAGAATACTCGTTATAATTTTCAACACACAAGTTACAGACATATATGTAGAGCGTCGTATGTCGAACAAGAAGGTCCATATGGGTTACTAAATTACTTAAGAACTACATTTATTTTTAATGGCGAAAAATATGGTGATTAAATTTCAAAATTAAATTACAATCCATTACATCAATTTTTAATCATTCGTTTTTTGTTATGTCTTAGAATAGAGCAATCTTTGTCAGCAAATAACAATACATTTCTGTTTAATTACCTTTAAATAAAAATGGTTTCCAAGCACTAATTTTTGCGTAAAGTTACTTAGTTTGATGTACATAATGCTTGGTTGACGGCTTCGTGAAGAGTCTGTTTACACCATGTACACTCGATGCTCGTTTTCATTAACAGTAGTTGTAAAAACCACTTCCATAATCCTGCTTATCACATATCATAATTATCATATTCACAAGCTACGTAATTGTATGTTAATTTTAAATCGTTAGCACTAAAAACTAATGGGGTTATGTTAATAGTGTGGCTTAAAGTCTAATGCAGCTTAAAAGCATTATGCTACAACACCAATATTCTGTAATTAACTTAATACAATATTAACAGGTGAAATTGCTTATTAAAATTTTGTTTACATATTCTGCAAATCTGATTTATTCGACTATTTAACGGTGGACTACCTCGTTGGTCAAGTGGTTGCGACGTAATCGTGACTGCTTAGCATGCACTGTTTCGATTCCCGTGTCGAGCAAAAAGGTATTGGGTTTTCCTCAGTACTAGCCACGGAGTCTGTACTTGCACCCATGACGGGAATATCCACGCACCCTATTACGTGGTACTTAAACATAAAGGGTGTAAGCAGACTCTTAACGAAGCCGAAAGGCACTTGTTCTCCCTGTCATTGCGATCATTTTTTTTGTTCTAGACCATACCTGGGAACCTTCTAGTTACGGAGATATTGGGGGTCAAAATTCCACCTTTTTTACAAGTTTTTTTTGAAATACATGTTTTTAATGTAAGATTTTTACTTTAAACACCTACAGGACCCCCTTACTATTCATATTCAATCCATCCATTAGTACAATGTTTTGAGTGCGTTACATTGAGTCCTACTGTAAAACGTGATCTATCAGCCCAAAAAAAAAAGTTGTTTCCCAGCACAAATTTTTGCGTAAACTTACTTAGTTTGATGTACATAATGCTTGGTTGAGGGCTTCGTGAACAATCTGTTTACACCCTGAGTATCATTGCCATCACCCGGGCTCAAATCCAGACTTCGTGGCTGCTACTGACAAAATCCAATTACACTTTGCCTGACCCGGGAATTGAACCCAGGACCTCATGCTTAGGAGTCGCCTTTGCGCCCACTCGACGAGAGAAGACCACACATTTTGAATAGTGGAAAGCCTTTTTTTTTCGGATGGGAAATCATTAAGTGATTTCTCCCGCTCTGGGCAGAGCGGAAGGGAGTTTCAGACTTGTACTGACTAAAACTCATCCATGTTCCTTCCTTGCCTTATTTTGGAAAGCCTTGGTTCTTCTTACATGTAACGTTTTTGGGCTACGGTAGGTTAAAAAAAAGGCTGTTTTTCAATTACTACTTCCTCTTTGTACTGCTACTTGTCTAATAAACAAAAAACAACTCATTTTACAAACCCACCCACAGCCCATTTTACAAAAAAACAATGTCCATTCTGATACAGCCTACGAACGAAATCTTCTCCCAAAGCATCAAACAATTCCTTTGTTTGAATATTTGCCCTGAAGACAGTGTATAATACATGTTATTGTAACTGTATACCTGATTGTTGACTGTAGCTGAAACAGCGTGAAGGTTTGCCCGCGTTGTTTGCCCAAATACCCCAAGGTAAGTCACGGATCGTCGAATACTAATGAGCATTTCACAGACAGATATATAATGTATTCATTATGTATTGTGTTAACATTTAACAATGAATGTTATTGAAATTTTGCCTTTAAATTGTGAATTTTCTTTGTATGTATTAATTTAACGATGCCTGAATAAATTTTGAGAAACACTGTGATATTGTACTGTTAGAAATTTCCATTTTTGAATCAAATAATTAAAATTACAATCAAAGAAAATAAACACGTCTTTAATATTAATTTTCATTTGAACTTTTGGGATTTGGCTTATTTCGTTGTTTAGTATATTAACTATAGATATCACAATACAATAATTAAATTGGTTTACCATATTCGGTAACGTCTCAAGTCAACCACATAGCCACACATAAGTGGTTCCTACGAAGCATGCATGAACGACCTCATCGAACACGCTTGCACGACTTTACTATAACCTTACTACCTATACACCTGTCCATAACAAAAGTACATACAGCATCACAGACTACGAATTTATAGAAGTGCGACTAAATGAGGCCATGAGAACCATAGTGACCTAACAATTTTTTTTTACAATATTGAGTCTATGATTTTTTCTAGTTAAAATTGAACACTGATAGAACTAGGGTGGCCTAAAAGTGATACAACGAATATTCACTCGATGGTAAACTAATAAAAAGTATGTATTCTGAAGAGTGCTAGTTGATTAAAAAAATACTGTTTTGTTTTCTATAGCACTCGAAAGGCTTGTCCTCAAATCTAAACGCATTCTAAATGTAAATGTTAAAAAAATCAGGGCGTAAAAAACTTTTTATTTTTTTAAACTAAATGAGGCTTGCTTTTGTCCGCAACTCGCCTGCTGTACGCAATGATGCGGTCTAGGATGGAGCTCACTAATCTAGAAAAAACCGATTTAAGCTTTTTTCTGTGGGGGGGGGGGGGGGCGGGTTATAGCTGTTTATTTCAGTGGCATCAGTGCGCGCACAAAGGTACGGTCGTACAATCAAGAAATATGTATATCAAACACTTAAAGGTTAATTTTCAAATGCACAGTGCTCAAGTGGTGCTGAGCATGAGTACGATTCCCGTGTCGAGCAAATTTGTTATAGACTTTTTTCCATCAGGTATTTTTCAGTAGCAGCCATGGAGTCTGGATTTGTGCCCGGTCGGTGACAGGGTTGCACCCTATTACGTGAAAAACATTACTGACGAAATGTGGGTCTTACCATTAGGTACACCTTTGGCCAATCAATCGGGGATTACTGACGTAATTTTAGTTTTATTTATTTTACTATTTATGTACACACAGTAGACAACACAGGAGAATAACATTATAAAATATGAGTACAAAGGTACTGCTTATTTCTTAAGAAATTTCTGCCAGCAGACCTGCAAAAGGAGAAATGAAAAAGAAACGTAGACAAAGTGTGTGAGAAAGTGTGTGTTTTATGTTACCTTTTTAATTGTCTGCCTTTGTCATTGCCAACATTATGCCACGACATTGGGATAAGTTGACAAGTGGGAAACCTCTGAAAATTGCTTAAAATTATCGCTCCGTAATTGTGCATATTTTCTTTCGTTTCTATAAGCGCTTGCTTATAGAAACGAAAGAAAATATGCACAATGAGCAGTTACTAACTGTTCAAGCGTACTGTCATAGAATAAGAAGCTTTTCTTATTCTATGACAGTACGCTTGAACAGTAACAGTTAGTAACTGCTCATTGCTTATTAAGACGTTAAGGTTCAATTCACAATTACGTAGCACGTTACGTAGCAACTGTTAGTGCTACGAGTGCTACGAGCGCTACGCGGTCAACGACGCTACGCAAGACCGAAATTACGAAATCGTTCTCATTTATTGATACCCATTAATCTTACATCAAGAACAATTTGACGATGGTCTTGAAATTAGTGAGTAAATGAGAATCAATCGTTTCACGTAAAATATTGATTTCTAACTGTATTTAGTAAGACTGCAAGCTGTCCCCAGAATAATTAAGATAAGACATCTAAATAATAACAGCCGCTTGGGTCAATCTTTAGGTTAAGCTGCGCTTGCCTGGGTTTGACCGTGGGTGGGTGACCACCCAATATATACTGAATTTACCCCTTTACTTTAAGCCGTTGGTCCCGGCTGTCATTTGTAGATCTTGGACAGTCGTATTATTATTATATATTATTTATCAAGGTGTATCGTGTTACCCATTACTAACCTAACCTGATTATGGAGGTCAAACAGGCAGTCGCTCCATTTAAAATACTGGTATTGAGCTGATTGGAGTCTGGTTAGACTGGAAGCTATAGGGTACGCAGATAATGACATGATAATGGTAACATAGTTTTTTTTTTTTATTATTATGGGAAATCTTCAAATGACCCCTCCCGCTCTGGGCGGAGCGGAAGGGAGTGTCAGACTTGTACTGACTAAAACCCATACATGTTCTTGCCTTGCCCTTTGTGGTCCAGGGCCGCGGTATCTCTTTCGAACAATCCCGCAGCCCTGGCAGGCATCGGCCCTAGCGGGCTCCTTCCTGTTTGCTGACATCTCTTTGAGCCGCGCGTAGAACACGAACGCGCCATCGACACGGCCTGTTGTCAGACGGACGGACGGCGAGCTAGCCCATTACTCGCCGTCCACAGGTCCGCGCCTACGGTGTCCGGGAGCCTCCATGTGACCCGCGACGCCCGGGGCATCTCCTCCGCGGCTGGGACGTGAGGTTCTCTCCCTCTCACGTTCCGCCACCGCTTTCGCTAGCATGACTGCTTCGCTGATGGAGGTGACGGCTTTCCATTCCCTCTCGCTCCGGACCATGGATTGAACCAGGGCCAGAATAATATAAAAACCAATGCTGTTTCTTGGGTTTAGGTACTACCGCGCTCAATGACCGTCGATCAACTTTTATCTTTATGCTCTGAGTAAGAAGGTTGCAAAATGGTGGACTGTCAGTCAACTCGGTTAGTACATAATACATTTCCAAGTACTGATCTCCGATTCAACATAGCAAAGCCTCCCTTACCAAACTTGAGATAAATACAAACACTATAAATATGTAACATTTCCAAAGTAACTCGACTGGAAACAACGAAGGTGTTTCCGAAGCACTTGTCTTCACCCACATGTCCCATTTGCTACTGGTTCCGAGTGTCGAAGGGATGGTTGACACTTCACAATTTCCTTTTAGAAGAGAGGATCGAAACTTATGCATTTTTCATCAGCAAATAAAATAAAACCACATTTTGATGGTAAAAGAAACTATTTTATATATGTTTTTATTTTACTTGCCTTGTTAATATGTAGTTTGTTAGTATTGTTACAAGCTCGGTATGGGATAAATTAATTACCACCGATTAAACAACAAATAAGTTTAATAAACACAAAACACTTAAAACTCAATTACAAATACACTATTGATCACTAGTCACTTAAATATCGCACTTCCAGTTCACTTCGATTCGCTTCGTCGGGTAGCCAAAATCAGACTGACTACTATAGGTCGACCGATCCTTCTCGAACCTTTTTCACAGTGGCACAATGGAACATCATCCTTCGAGAAACTTCGACATCTTTCTCGAATGTTCTAGACAGTTCTATAGTGAATATTGTCCTTCGAGATTTTCGGTTTATGTTGTGTATTGTTTTTCGGTTCCGAATCGAATCTTCTAGAAATTTCTATAGTAGAACATTCTAGCCTCGAGTCGTCTTAGACAATTCAATAGTAGATCATTTGAGACTCGCATGTAACCTAGAATGTTCTCGTAAAGTAACCGACGTAACAGTATGTATTGGTCAAATCTTGCAACTGAATTTCAAAGCAGTTCCCCAACCGATTTAGCTGAAACTTTGCACTCAACTTTGGTTCTGATGACAATACATTTTTATGATAGACATGATCACCTCCACACGAAAATACTTTCTCAACGGTTAATAGCAAGGACATGAAACTTTGTATACGGTTTCAATGTTCATAGATACACCTATTTTCTTTTAATTTTAAGAAAAGTTTGTTTTTTTAAGTTTAATTTGTTGAAGGTTCAAGAAATGTTTGAAAGTTATGTTGATATTTTAATTTCCATTTCGTGTTGTCTCTAGCTCTTCAAAAAAATATTTTTAGTGCCTTAATAAATACAGTTTACTTGAATTAATTTAAAAGAAAAAATATTAAAGTATTAACAGAAAAAAGAAAATACTTGCCATTAAAAAGGCGCATAATTTTGAACATGAAAATCTTGCACGCCTTTTAAGTAACAGCGGTGGACTTCAAAGTGCTCAGTAGTAATTAAAACCGTAGCTTAGCATAAAGTATGGCAATTGCTCAATGTCGAAAGCTCGACTTTTGAAAATTTATTTCGCCCGAAAAGTTCTCACTACTAAATTACCTACTAAGAATTTTATTTTCTTTACATTAACTAAATACTCAGAAAAGTTTCAAATGACTCGATTGCTGTAAGAGCGAATGGAATTGAAGGCAAAGTTATAAAATTGTACTTAACAGCTTAGTGAGGGGACTATTTGGATAGATAGTCCTCAGTTACTGAATTGTGGACTGTCTAAAGTAAACGGAAAACCGTTCTTGATCGAGTTTGTGAAGAGTACGGTAAGATGACAGAATGTGAACAGAATTTAATCTTAAATTATATTCCTTTATTTATCTGTATACATATTTGTTACACTTTTAAATATATTATTATTATTTAATGATATGAAAGAGAAAGGAGTAAATGATGCCGTGATGTCTGACAAAGTCAAAGTCAAAGTCAAAACGTTTATTGCGAACTAAGTGTATAATGTGGTGTTACGCTGTTGTAGTTTAAGACTTAGCAGCCTTTTACAAGCATTGCAATAATTATAATCTAAATTAGAATGCATAAACATTGTTATTAACTATTATTTACTTTTATATACAATTAAATAGAGAAATGATTAATATTTATTATAATTACTTATGTCAAAATTAAATTTCAGTAATAGTGAATTTAATACAATTATTCAGTAATATATATTATGTCATCCTTTTCAGGTAGTGTAAATTTTAATTTTTATAAGGATTTAAATAGGATAGACTAAAATCTTATTGTTTGTATAGGACAGATCGCCACTTTTATACATGAGAGGAAATCGTTATTGTTACAGGGGAGAATGGAAGAAAAAAACGTGTTGCGCCGACCTCAAAGAGCAGGAAGATGATGATGATTATTATTTTATGGCTTTTCAATAGTTATGATGTCTTTGATATAAATAATAACGCTCTGCTACACGATGGGTGACCATCATTACATACCAAGTTTCCTTCGTGCCTCGGAATATCTACCTTTGCCTTTTCCCAACATTACTGGGGTCGACTTCCAGTCTAACCGAATGCAGCTGAATACCAGTATTTTAAATGGAGCGACTGCATATCTGACCTCCACCACCCAGCTAGTACTGGGTAATACGATACCCCTTGGTAAGACTGGTTGTTAGACTTTTTTGGGCCACTGACTACCTAACAACTGTCAAAGATCTTTAAATGACAGCCGGGACCAACGGCTTAACGTGCTTTCCGAGGCACGGAGGAAACTCGATATGTAATGATGGTCACCTATAGGACCAACCTAGGCAAGCACAGCTTAACCTAAAGATCAACCTGAGCGGCTGTTACTATTTAGCCACGAGCTCCTCCTCCTTATGACTATCGTATCTATTTAGCAAAATTGCCCATGCTCATGGGAAAATAGTAAGTCTGAGAGAACCGAACGTATCTAAGTCAATAATTAAGGTCCTTAATGAAAGCTTTTTGAACGCATCAGAGCATAGTGCCTACAGGGAGCCTGACAAAAAATAATGTAATTTTCGTGTGTAGCATTAACGTAAACTCATTTCCTTATTAAGCTCGCATAATTTGCTCGTTGTTGATAGAATCTTGTTTACAAAACAATCAGGAAACAACTATAATTAGACCGTTTCCGTGTAACGAAATTACCCCTAAATCCTTATTGAACAACAAAATCCTTGAAGCGAGAGCATCATCTCCATAGCTTATTTAAGTTTACGTAAACGAAAATTTATCGCTCACGTAGACGAGACGTAATAAACCTAAATTATTTACGTAACCTACCAATTTTCACGAGATAATCCAAGTCTCCCCTTTCGTAGGGAATCTATTCTCGCGGGCTCTTATCTATACGAGGGATATGCAAGCAAAACAAATCACCAACGAGTCTTGATAGTTGGGAACAAGTTTTTCATTAATATTCTATTCATATTCAAATCTGATTCGACAGGCGTTATCGCGCGGTGTTCCAAATTCGGATCACGCGCCGCGTCGTCTCGCGAACCGCGAATATCATGGGTATCGGGACTCGTGATTGGCTATATTATCAACGTTAAACATGACGGTGTGATTTAAACACCCATTGTTTGTTCGTTTGTTGGTATATTCTCCTGATTTGTGTTTCCAAGGGAGATGGGGGAATGTTTACGTGACAGAAGACAGTTCTTGCTGTAATGGTACTTATCTTTATGTGTTCTTTTTGTAAGCAAATGGTACCGTGCTAATTGTGTCAATAAGACAAATTGATAACGTCTGATGCCTCTTAGTGTCTGGTCGAAGCTCAAAAGTGCATGTATGGAGTAAAAGCCCAAAAAACCATTGTGTGCTACTTTTTAAGTGAAAACTTCTTTAGCGGTGTTGTGTACTTTTTGGGATGGGTAAAAACTGTTAAACTCACGTCAGATCGTCAGATTGAATAATTTACTATATTAAAGAATGGCGCAGGGTGCTTGCGCGAGAGTGCGTGTAGTTTAAGCTAGATGGCGTTGTTTAAAGTTTTCACTTCTGCCGGCACTCCCGGACTGCAACCCGTTGCTTTTTTTTTGGCATTGCTTACTTAACAGTTTGTTGGCTGCATTTGAAAACACTATATGTCGTGTAGAAATAAAAAAATAATGATTTTTTCCAAGTCATATCAATAAAAATCTTTAAAATAAACAGAACCAAGCGTAGTTATGGCAATAGCAGCCTTCGAATATAATAACTTCATTTTTTTGTACTTGAACCTTTTTACGAGTAACAAAAACATGAATGATAAAGCTAAAAAAATATGTGATAGCTAATTTCTCATAGAAGTAAAGCAAAGGACATTTTATGATGCCCATCGAGCGGGGGCCATTACAGGGCTCTTTTATTTTTTTATGCTGATGCTTTCATTTCGAGTTACGATCCCAAAGTATATAGCACATTGGGACCTTATCAGGGACATTTTCAGCAATAGGTAAATGTAATATAATGGTAAATTATAACAACGTGGTAATGTTTTTTTTTGTAAAATTTACTTAATTCTAGGAATTGCGAAATGGCGAAATGTGGGTGTACTAGTAGGTACACCTTTGCCTAATCTTTACAGATGTGATGTTATTTATATCTAAGAAATTTATTTAGTTACGAGATGCTTCCTAGTCTTTTCTCTACTACGTTGGGGTCAGCTTCCAGTCTAACCGGATTAAGCTGAATATTTTTTTTTACTTGGAGCGACCTCTACAACCCAGGACTGGGTACTATCCCAAGTAGCATAACATGCTGTATAAAAGCTGTATTTGAGGTCATTTTTATTCTTAAAGCTTCAAATTTTTAAGGAGAAATAAATAAGTTATGTTGCTATTTTATACTGACGATCAAAGTGAACCCTAACCAAAAAATATCCAATACCTGAAGCAATTTGGTCGAACTGATTCGTGAATTACGCCATCAATCGTAACGCATTTGTTACCACATCATTCAAACCTATCCCCAAACAAAATTAACTAGTGAACCGCTAAATGTAAAGGTATTATCCAAGGATATTCTGCCGTAGCGTGGCTTAGGGATGGCATTTGGTTCGCATCCTTTCAAATACCAATAAAATCTTTGTTTATAACCTCTATTTCTACAGTCATTCGTTAATCTTCAAATAACTTGATCCTGGCAGGATTGTATTAAGTAACTTGTCCAGTCATAGTTCAAAATAAAAAAAAAAATTTTTTGAAGTTATTCTTCTTTTGGCGCGTTAGGGAAAAATGATGAGAGTAAATTTTTACGATGCGCACGCACACCGTCACGAAAATCACACCCTGAAGTTAGCTAGTCAACATACACCCTGAAGTTATCTAGTCAAAATTTTAGTTTTATGCGCCAAAGAAGTATAACTTCTTACTTGCGTACATAAATAAGTACACACACACTTTTTTATTTCTAACTATACAAATTTTTGGACACCCTACCTATGACGACTACCTATACGACTTGAATCGGTAGGTACAGTAAGCTTAGACAGCTTAATTTGCCAGAGCTAGTTAGCTGCTATCATTATATTTTAAAAACCTTTTAAAAAATGCTCAAGAGCGAGTTGTATTTTTTCAAATGTTTTCTTTTTAGGGTTCTGTACCTCAAAAGGTAAAAAAAGGAACCCTTATAAGATCACTCTCTTGTCCGTATGTCCGTCTGTCTGTCTGTGTGTCACCGCCGATTTTCTCAGGAATGGGTAGACCTAGCAAGTTCAAATTTATACTAGATACTGAGGTCTATAGTACCTATTAGGTGTATAAAATTAAGGTCCTGAGTCAACACGATAAAAAGATATGGACAAATTTAGATTTTCGTGAAAACTTGTAAGTACCAAAATTTACCTTAATTTTAAACTTTTTTAATTTTTCCTTGCTTTTAACAAAAAATTTGCAATTCTAGGTCAACCGGAAGTACCATATAGGTTTTGAGTCGAAAACCTATATGGTAGTTCCCGTCAACCTAGAATCACGTAATTAGGCAAGAAGCAAAGTTTCATAACACATGTAAAGGAAAAAATCAGAGAACCACAAATATGTAGTTTAATAACAAAATACCTACAAATTTATACGGATCCCTCGGTGCGCGAGTAAAACTCGCACTTGGCTGGTTTTTTTAGATATTCACAATTAGTCTTTCCTACCATAGAAAGTATTATAGTTTACTTATTTTTTATGCCGTAAAAAAAACCATAGAGAGAAAATTACAACTGGTGTTACGAAAGATTAAATAAGAAAGAGTTCTTATGCTTAGTCCTCATGGTTGGGTTACCCATTTGAGGAAAATAGGTAAGCAGTTGCACTTCTTTTTTTTTCATATGTGAAATCGTCAAATGACTTCTCCCGCTCTGGGCAGAGCTGAACGGAGTGTCAGACTTGTACTGACTAAAACCCATCCATGTTCCTTCCTTGCCCTTTGTGTTCCAGGGCCGCGGTATCTCTTTCGAACAGTCCCGCAGAGATGTTGGACTCCTTAAATAGATTATTCTATTAATCATTATTTCACACAATTTTTATCTAATGCATTAATAATAATTGCCTTTGCAATAATCCTTAACCAGTAGCTTTCTCAATTTAGATATGCCAACCCTACTGGCAAATATCGGTCGAATTCCAACGCCGTAAACCGTTCATGATTCATGTTTATTCAAGCATTGCCGCTGTGGCGCATTTCACTCGTAAACCTGTTTATTGACTTTGTAATTATAATCCTTATAGCTTTATAATCATAGGTTATTATTGATCTGATTGGTGAAATGGGATATACGACTGTCTTAATGGATTTTGTACTTCGGTTCGCGTAGGGAAGTTAGTGTTTATCATTTCGTGGTTCTTCCCGTCATTGAGCTCATTTTGCACTGGACCACTCTTACCAAGGGGTATCATAAAACCCAGTACTAACTGGGTTGTGGAGTCGGATAGGCAGATGCTCCATATAAAATACTGGTATTCAGCTGCTTCCAGTTAGACTGAAAGCTGACCCCAACATAGTTGGCAAAAGGACGACCTGGGAACCTTCTAGTTACGGAGATATCAAAGGTCAAACTTCCAACATTTCCACACTTAAAAAAAAATACGAGTTTAAAGTATTTAAAGTAAAGTTACAACTTTACTTTAAATACTTCCATAACCCCTGTACCTCACATACTCACATTGTGCTCGAAAAAGTTGATTCCCAGGAAAATTATACTGATTAATTCAAAATGAAATGAACGGGAAGAACCACAAAATAATAAACACTAACTTCTCTACGATAGCCAGAGTACAAAATCCATTGATGTTTTTGGGCAGTTCATATTTCCCGGCATTTGTGTCGCGATTCTTGTTCTTCTCTCGTGTTTATGGTACGACTTGTTTAAATTTCTTAGGCCCATTACGTGGCCACGTTAATCGCGGCGTCTGTGGCGTTTTTCAGGTCCTCTAAAGTGCAGGTGTTTGGACACTTTGGGCAGTCCAGCAAGTGACATCGTCAGGTCGTGAGTCTGTCGCGATAACACCCTATTTTTATTGCAGATAGATCAGAAATCTCTCTGGATGACGCTAATTCTATCTCTCGATCCATGAAAAACCTTATTTAATCTAGCACAAAGCTTATACGAAAATAGTGTACTAAATTGCAATTAAATGATAAATGTATATTTAGTATTAAGCAGCAAGTAAATGTTGCATCTACTGGGATTGTGCGTACTAGCGAAGATAAATAAAATTAATGTAGCTCTGGAGGCTTGTACCTGGCAGCTATGAAATTATTGCAAACGTTTATTTTGGTGCCGAAACCAGGTCTTTGAGATGAAGGCTTTTAACTCAGAGGGAAGTTTTTGAGTCCTTACTTAGTAGTACAGAGGACATTGTCAACACATAAATCCTACTTTTACAAATTTTATGAATGCGAAGCAGAGAGAAATGGACAGCAGTAGTGGCCTAGTGGTAGCGACCCCGACTTACGAACAGTAAGTCGTGGGTTCGAACCCAGGCAGGCGCATTACTTTGTGTAATTTATTTCATCACCACTGCTCTCAAAAACCGTGAGACCGGATGTCCTAGAACCAAAAATTCGAAGACATGTGACATCTACCAATCCGCACTGGGCCCGCGTGGTGGATTATAGCCCATTCCCTCTCATAGAGAGGAGGCCTGTGTCCCAGCAGTGGGAACATTATAGGCTGATGATGAAAGATTGTGTGTATGGATGGATGAATGTATGGATGTGTGTTACTCTTTCACGCAAAAACTACTGAATATATTTAGATGAAATTTAGCACACAGATGGTTTATAGCCTATAATGTAGTTTATAGGATTAACACATAGGATACTATTTATCCCAGTATTATTATGATCCCATGGGATAATTATGGAACTCCACGCGGGCATAACCGCGGGCATAAGCTACTCATTATAATTAATGAGAAACGGTCAAAATATCTTTAGGCAACATGTTATTTTCAAAGTACTAACGGTTTTTTGATAATATCATGGTTTTCGAACATTCTTGAAAACAATATTATAAGCACGAGGAGGTACTTCCGAGTTCAGTGACTGTCGACCACTTTCAACCTTATTACTTACACCATAAGGGTGAAGAGTAGTAGACTGTCAGTTGGGTAGTATTTACCCAACTAGAAAACCCTCATACCTTCTTTCTACTTTAGATTTAGCAAATTAATTTACTTTCTTTTTAATTAATTTAAATGTCATCTTCAAGAACATGTCATTTACCGATAATCATAGGATCAAAAAAAAAAAATATTCTAAAAAATCTTCTTTGATATAAATGTTAAAAACAATTTCTTTGACATCGTAATTTAAGTACACCGAAAAACGTAATTAAAATCTCTGTTATAAATTGATCAAGAGGCTTTCAAGAAATTGAAAAGAACCCGTCAATTTCAAAGAAAAAAAAAATCTGTTTCGTAGAATAAGTATGATAATATGCGTCTTTTAAAAATAAAAAAATCACGTGTCACTATGTTCGTATGTACACGCTTGTCTCCGAAACCACCATACCGATTTCAATGAAATTTTGTGTATGTTTGGTTCCAGCTTAAAAGATAGGGTAGCGCCGTGCCAAGAAGGAATGGTGTGTCCAAACCAATTCATACTAATAATATTCATTCAAAAGTCTGCCTGTTTATTTTTTACCTTTTCACGCCTTAGCTACCGACTGGATTATGATGAAGGTAGATATTATAATAATGAACTTTTCATCTCGAAATTGATTTCATTGGAAATGTACGGGAATTATCTCACGGAGACATGTCGGTCTCCGTGAGATAATTCCCGCACTTCAAGCTTGTGGTGCCGCCAAAACTAGTATAATGTAAGGTATAATAATATTGATGTTAAGATAATGCCTTCTTTTATGGGCAAAGCCAAATCATATTTTTTTCTAGGAAAACGCTTGACTTCTTGCTCGTAAAAAATGTTTCTTTACGTAATTTTAACTTTCCAAGGTGAACCCGACCCATATCACGGTTTATTGCCAGA
Organism: Lycophotia porphyrea; assembly: GCA_950005105.1. NCBI lineage: Eukaryota > Metazoa > Arthropoda > Insecta > Lepidoptera > Noctuidae > Lycophotia > Lycophotia porphyrea. The sequence continues at coordinate 5,849,129 of OX465392.1, forward strand.
AAAACAATACAAAAAATCTTATGTTATACTCCTAGTATTTTCCTCTCTAGATAAACTTTCGCTTAATTAAGTTAGTTCATCGAGATGCATATTACAACCAAAATGGCTTTCAACATACTCTCTCTCAAACCAAAGGAATCAAGGCATCATAACAATATCGTCATCATTATTTCAGTTGAAACACGACCACTACTGGACCTTTCTTAAACGTTGACAAGACGCCTCATCCACTGGTTGTGTTTCTCGGTGCCAGCGGATTCAGTGCTCACCCATTGTAAAGCTAGGTAGGTAGGCCGCTGCGTCTTGGTCCGGTAGGAATATTTCAATGAAACAGGGTGCGACTGCGGTGCCTCAACACAAACTACGGCTCACCTATTATAATTCTACCTGCACTTGAAGGGACCTGTCCGAAGTCACCACCAACACTAATTAGGTGGCAGAGTTGAGCAGACGAAGAAATAGCAAATTCCCCTGACCTTCACTATGTCATCGACAGCCATTTTCACAACTTACTATGTTAGGGTCGGCTTGCAGTCTACATGGAGCGACTACCTATGTGACCTCCACAATCCAGTTAGTACTAGGTAATACGACATCCCTTGGTTAGACTGGTTGTCAAAATTTCGAATACCTGTAACGTCTGTCAAAGATCGATAAATGACAGCCGGGTCCAACGGCTTAACGGGACTCGAGCGGTTGTTATTACTTAGCCACGAGCGTCTCTATCGAACTCAAAAACATAATCATAATAGTTATTCCTATTTTCAACACATTCTAATACTTAAAATTATAAATAAATACCTCAATGTCTGCAGCGGTTATAATTGGCAAGGGAGTGCGTCTCAACGGCTCAGAGTAGCTGGCAGGCATCGTAAAATATTTTACAACCTTCTTAAATCGAACATTATCGCTCTGTGTAACTCCCACGGGGGTTTGCGACGTTCCCTTATAATATTTTGCATTATTTCGGTCGTTGGAGATAAGTATGCTGTGAATTTAGACGTACTTTGGTACATTATCTGTAATTGCTGTGGTAAGTTACTTAGCGGTTTGATTCCCTGTGGGATTAAGTCAACGCTTCTCATGAAGAGGGTGTCGAGAAAAGTGATTGAAACCCCTGTTACCAATGTGTATGCCCTTTTTTTTGTTTTACGGATTGGAAATCATCAAATGACTTCTCCGGGCAGAGCGGAAGGGAGTGTCAGACTTTTACTGACTAAAACCCATCCATGTTCCTTCCTTGCTCTTTGTGTCCCAGGGCCGCGGTACTTCGAACAGCACGCAGCCCTGGCAGGTATCGGCCCTTGCGGGCCCCTCCCTGTTTGGTGACATCTCTTTGAGGCGCGCGTGGAACACGAACGCGCCACCAATGTGTATGCCTAATTTGGTAATAAATGCCCTCAAAACCGGGTGTTTTGTGGTTTCTGCCATGACAAAAAGCGCATCGTAAAAATTTACTCTCATCATTTATCCCTAACGCACCAAAAGAAATATAACTCCAAAAAACCGGGCTCTCTAGTGATAAGACAGTCTGTACTATCGGTGAACATGCGATGTAGCTACAATCATCAACTACCTTTGTCCCAGCTATATTGAGATAGGCAAATTCGTTTGGAATAACTGAGTATGGGTGTGGAGATTATATGCTTCGGTAATGCTTCGGCTACTACTTAAATGGGTAATGGAGGAGTGAGGAGGCAATGTGACAAAGGCAAGCTTCAATTATTGTGTCTATACTGTCCACCGGATAATTTTAAATCCTGTAACTAAATCCTTTGACCCAAGTTTCTCACACCAATTACCACAAAACATCGCTAGGTCTTTTCCCTTGGGGTTTCAAGTATAATAATTTGTCTACTTAATATGATCGGGTAGGTTTCGACATCAAACTTACTATTAAATTATTTATTCAACCTAACCTATATCAGAATTAGATACTAACTAATTCGACTACTATCGATCTATATCCACTTAAATTACGATCGCTATCAGTACTACAAATTGCATTTAATCATCCTTAATAGGACTAGCTCGGACTGTTACTTAAATATTTACCTCCAACGGCTTAATGCACTGCCTCAATGGTCTAGTAGCCGCAAGTACTTCTAAGTTCAATTCCCGGGTCGGGCAAACTGTTATTGGGTTTTTGTTTCAGGAATTTCTCAGTAGCAGCCATGGAGTATGGATATGTGGCTGGTTATGGCAATGGGCACGCTCCTTATTAAATGGTGCTTAAACATAATTTGCATAAATGTGGATGTACTGTTAGGCATACCACTCTGCCTATCCTTTCAGGCATTGCAAGCGTTATGTTATGTTATCACCATCTTCAGTGCTACAACTTGCTTTTAATTATCCTTATTAGAACTGCTACGAATGTTACTTAAATATTTACCTCCAATGGCTTAAATGGAGTACGTCACACGCAAGGAAACCTAGTTCGCTTAAGTAATGCATTTAAACGATACAAGGTTACTTTAGCCTACCTACACTCATCGATCCAATCGTACTCGGGAAAGCGTAGCTTAGTAACTTGAGCGGTTGACTATTGTATTTTTGTTAAGGAGAGTAATGGAAGCTTCATAGTAAAAGTTTTTCTGCGATGGAAACAGCCTAACGGTGAAGACTAACTACACAGGTTGCTTTAGCTATGCAGTAGTGCTACAATAAGCAAACAGTTGGTGTTATGATGTAGTAGTCAGTACCTCAATGCTAGGAAAACTAGTATTAGCTGGCCTTTTTTTTTCGTGTGGGATATCATCAAATGGCTTCCCCCGCTCTGAGCGGAGCGGAAGGGAGTGTCAGACTTGTACTGACTAAAACCCATCCATGTTCCTACCTTGCCCTTTGTGTTCCAGGGCCGCGGTATCTCTTTCGGACAGTCCCGCAGCCCTGGCAGGCATCGGCCCCTGCAGGCCCCTCCCTGTTGCTGACCTCTCTTTGAGGCGCACGTGGAACATAATCGCGCCGTCAACACGGCAGTATTAGCTGGCCTCGCTTTTTGTAAAATTCTGTACTTCACTAAGCCATCTGAGAGTTTAAGTTTTAATGTCGACGTGCGGCCTACTGGACTTATATATGCACCGTAGTCGATACTTTCTACCGTTGTTACCAATTAGTTAGGTACCGTTCGTTTTGAATTACGCAATGCCAACTATCCTAAAACCTATGCTTGTAATTTTTTTTTTCACATTGAGCGGTAAATAAGTACCAGGAGATAAGCAATGTAGCCAGTAAGGTAGGTAGATACAAATTAATTTTTATTCATTTACTTCATACAAAACTCATACCTACTTTGTGATCAATGAAAACAAAATTTTAACGTAAAAAAACGAAGTAAGTACATAACGATAATATTTGTCCGACTTTATTCACCAAACTCACAAACCTAACGAAGAATCTGGAACCATCGTGTACATTGTTGGAAGCCGGTAGACGTTAAACATGAAATATTTCCAGCGATATATTCGCACGCATGTCGCGACGACTAAGCGGCCGTTTATCAATATGCCCTTCGGCGGATCTTAGCTAGCGGCGCGCGGCGTATGGAAACATACGAGAAATGACAATGGTGTGCTTAAACAAAATAAAGCCGGTTCGTTGACACGTAGGCAACAAATGACGTCATTGGAGGAAGTCATATTTGTGGTAATTATTGGAATTAGCATCATCATCATCACCATATCAGCCCGTTGCTGTCCACTGCTGAACATAGGCCTCCCCAATCGATTTCCAACGTGTCCGGTCCAATGCCACCTGCACCCAGCGAGACTCTGCAGTTTTGACAAGGTCGTCGGTCCATCTGGCAGGTGACCGTCCCACGCTGCGCTTTCCAATGCGTGGTCTCCACTACAGTATCTGTTTGCCCCATCAGCCGTCCGATCTTCGCGTTATGTGGCCTGCTCATTGCCACTTCACTTCGGCCGATCTTCGCTTGCTAACCCGATGGGCTATGTCGACGACCTTGATTCTATCACGCAGAGAAACGCCGTGCATAGCCCTTTCCATGGCCCGCTGAGCGACTTTGAGCTTCTGTATCACCACACCCCTGTTCCATGCCTCAGGCGTTTTACCTCCAAGCAAGACGGAATTAAACAACTTCTGAAGGACTTTGAGTATCGGTGTTCCACCCGCTTTCAGAAGCTCTGCGGTAATTCCGTCATCGCCCGGCGCCTTGTGGTTTTTCAGTTGCTTCAGAGCCATCCTAATCTCGTACAGGCTGATGTCCGGGATATTTTCGGTATAGTGTCGGGTTAACTTGGCTCTTGGGTGTTTAACCAAGCTAGCAACAGGTTCTGCGACTGAGGTATACAACTGTCCATAGAACCTCTCTATCTCCCGTAATACCTCTGGCCTATTCTATGTTACTCTTCCATCCTCCGTCTTCAGCCTCGTCAGCTGGCTTTGCCCAATAGAGGCGTCTTTTGCAAACACTTTTGAGCCCTTGTTTCGCTCTAAGTCTCCTTAATACGTTCCGTATTGAAAGAGCGTATGTCGCTTCTGAAGGACTTCAAGATCTGTCTATTGAGCTGCCTATATGACTTGGTCTGTTCGGGGGTTTGGACCGTCATAGAACGTCGCTCGGCCCTAATGGCCGAGTTCCGGGTGCGGTCGGATAGTTTCTGAGGCCTATGTTGACGGTGGGTTTTATAGAACTTAGACCCAACCGTGTGGGCAGTTTCTACCAGCCCGTTGTTAATATCTCTCAGTCAGAAAGTCAGCCAGCCTTTGTCTCCTGGGGTTCCGCCGCCCATAGCCAAATTGCCCCACTCTCAACTCATCATTGCTTTTCTCACCCAGCCGCGCATTGAAGTCACCCATAACAACAGTGAAGTGTGTTTTGGAGTTATGTATGGCCCTACTAATGTCCTCATACATAACATCCACTTCATACTCGGAGTGTGCCGAGGTCGGTGCGTAAACCTGTATGACCTTCAGCGAATACCGTTTAGATATTCTGAGTATAAGGTACGCTACCCTGCTCGACACACTATTGATAGACACAATGTTGTTTACGAGTGGCTTACGGACGATAAACCCGACACCACCTTGGGATAGCTGGTCTCCCTCCCGGTAATAGAACAAGTTACCGGATTCCAGGATTATCGTGTCCGGGGAGGACACGATAATCCTGGAATCTCTGGAATCTCTCTTCGGACTTCTGATAAACTAATAATATCCCAGTGTAACTTGCCTATTTCCTCTTCCAGCTTGATGAGCTTCTCGTCTGTCCTCAAAGTGCGCGTGTTGTGTGTTACCAGGGCCAATGGTCTTCTATGATGGTAGCCTAATCTCTGCCGGGGATTCTTCGCACCCCCTGCCCCGCCGTTACCGTGACCGCTACCGTGGTCATGACTAGCGGGGCCGCCGGGGACTGAGGGCCTGGTTATTTGGTGTATTTTCATTTGGGGGGTTAACCGTACTCGCCACGCTTGGCAGGCGGGTTGGCGAGCGCAGTATTAAATGAAGATCGCGAGGGAATGCTGCTGCCCATTCCCTGATTTTTATAATCCTTTAGTCGCCTCTTACGACACCCTGATGGACTTGTGCGTACAGATGTCCATGTCGCCAATTTAAAGTATTATTTATTTATTGTAATTTTGTTACTTACTAACAAAAGGTTAATTATACTAATACTTTACGGATCTAGGGTCTAAAAAAAAAAAAAAACCCACAAGATCATCATCATTAAGCCAGAATAAACCGAATGCCGTTCATAAACCATACACAAATGCTGCGGGTAAAGTATTGACATTAGCAGCCTACCCGAGGTTGGAGCTTAGCAGTGAAACATACAGGATGTGAGAAATGGGGGTGATCTATTTGTAGAGCACATTATTCAGGTTCGGCGAAAACAAAATAGGATCGCTGCGTCTTTTCTTCCGACGTCATTATTTGCGGGACACGTCGTAATTAAAGCGATCGTCGCTCGAACTCTCGTTCGTTTTAGTCGGCGGAGTTATCCAGATTTTTTGATAATCTTCTATTAGTTTGACATTTATTTTGACCTCTAAACTTTTGCCATGGTACCTAGAGGTTGTCTTTGTATGATTGTTGTAATTGGTGCTCGTGGGGAGGTTTCACAAGCACACTACACTTACACCCCACATACACGCACTACACTAACATACAACACTCTCACATGCACAAATTACTTATTCTTTATTTTTTTTCTGTTTAACTTTATACCATTTTAATATAATAATAGTTGAAATTTTTAGTATTTGTTCATGTCCCTTTTAACCCCTACTGTGTGTTCACCTCTGGAATTTGGAACTCTGTCGTCTCCCTATTGGAGGTGTGCGTTAATAGCTGCGACACAGTTTTAACTAATGTAGCTAATCGCACGTAATCAATTTTTGTAAAATGTGGTTTTGTTCCAATAAAGATTTGTAATGACAAATCATAGAAAATAGCAAACTTAGCCCCTGAACACGGTGTGAAATTAATGACATATCAGCACGATAATCCGTACTTAGACTGATCGCTTTGGTTAGGATGCAGGTTAACTCAAAATTTAAAGCATTGCATGAACCATAAACTATATAACCTCGAAATTTATTACTATTTCAGTTGTTATGCAGTATATTTTCAAATATTTGGCCAGTATGAGCATATAGCTAGCGTAGGTACTGCTTATCTCGAAACTTCAGCACGGGCACTAATAATAAAATTTTAATGCGTGCTTGAAATTATTTTTCGGAATTCTGCGACTGAAAGCGCAAAGTTTGTACAAATAAATTGAGTCTTAAAAATAAGAACAGTTTTATAGTCTTGCAAGTTGCACGCGACAGCTTCTTTGGCGATAAGGAGTTTTGGCACCCGGCAGCATTTTGCTGTTTTATTATTTTTTGGATTATGTGAGAAATGATATGAAAGAGAAAGGAGTAAATGATGCTGTCACAGGGGAGAATGGAAGAAGACAATGAGTTGCAGTGGCGAAGGTTCCATAGAACTCGATTCCTTCTGGCTTCCCTTTGAAAAATGGCACAGTCAGTATTCTATAGGCAAATAATATAATCACATTAAAAATATATACTCTGGCTTACCTCTTACAAAAATTGACAATTCGCTACTGATGTGTTGCCAAATAGAATAAATAGGACAAGGGCAGAAAGATGAAGATGATGATGATTTTTGTCAAATAAATACTTGTCAGTATTATCTTTTTTTTTTTGTTTCGATAGGCAACACAATCATCACCATAACATAGTATCAAAAAACAGTTACTTCGCCATTATGCGTAAAATTCGTTCCATAAACAAGTAATAAACCACCTCATTGTTCCTAAGTACACCAAATACATTATTTTCCGTTTCAAGTCCAAACAAAACAGAAAACTTTTCCTTACAACGCTTTTATTGGTGTTGTAAAACAACATTTTGTTCCGCCGTACAAAATCAGTCAACAACAAACTCGGAATTGTTGAGATGTGTGAATCTTAGACCCTCGTCGCTCACCTGATTGCGGAATGCAAATCGAACCCAAGGGACCTTAGCCCTAATATATAAGAGGGATAGAGCTTTTTATCCCACACAACAGGTACAGCGAAGGCCGACAAACCGTAACAGACACGTGAGTAGCTGAAATGGTTTTGAATAGTTTATAGTGCTTTATTTCGCTGGTGTTTTATTATTTAAGGCCACTCCGTCCCGTGGCATTGTCCGCATTTTTCTTAATTTCCCCCCAAAAAAATTCTCTTTCAGTTGGAATTTGAAAAACTCACAAACAACACGGGCCCGTGTTGTTTGTGAGTTTTCCCACTGTGCACTATTTACTAGTTGGATTTTTTATTGTGTGACTAGCTGTGACAGTGGGGCAGGAATGCAGGTATTTGTATGTGTTTAACAAAATCTCACTGTGATGTTAAACAAAAGGATCGTGGGTATTCTGTAGTAGGTTCATAAATGTTCAAAATTACACAGCTGATTTGTTTGATCTAAAGAACCATGCCTTATTGGTATAATTCGCGACTGCTGAGCACGAGGTACTGGGTTCGCTCGATTCACGGATCGGGAATTGTTATAGGGTTTTTCCAACAAAAATTTCTCAGTAGCAGCCACGAAATTTGAATTTGTACCCAGGTTATGGCAATTAGGTCGCCCCCTATTACATGGGACTCAAACATAACTGGCGAAATGTGGCTGTACTAATAGGTAGAGCTCTGCCTAATCCTTAAAATATCGTGGTAATATATACTAAAGCCAAAACATTTTCAGTAAAATTATTTAATAGCAGAATAAAACTAAATGCCAACAATTTTGCAAACGCTCTACTTCATCGATTTTCATTTCTACGAACCGTTTACCGACTGCTAGCTGCAATTTCCTTACTATTCGCTTATACTTTAATTATGTACTGTGTTCTACATAACACGCTTGCACGCATATCATTTTAATAAAACGGCGCGACTCTAATAATTGAATGAAGGTATATAATGAAGTACTTTCCTTCATACTCATACTGCGAATTGAACTAGCCGATGTCAATTTTCCCTTGTGATCCTCTTCACATGGACGACTGTATAGTCATTTACTGGATTGTAGATAGTCTAGGTTCAGTCTGTAACAACACTAGATTCTGTATTAAAATATAGGTTTTGTACTTTTATGCGGTCGTTTAACCTAAGTAAGCCTCGTTGGTCTAATTGTCCTGGATTCAATTTCCAGGTCGGACAAAATGATATTGGGTTTTTCCATCAGTAATTTCTCACAAGCAGCCACGGAGTCTAGAGTTGTGCCCAGTTGACGGCACCAGGCTCGTCTTATATTACATGGGACTTAAACATAACTGGCAAAATGTGGGTTTATTATTAGGTATACCTCTGCCTAATCCTTAGGGAATTACAGGCGTGTTGTTATGTTATGTAATATTAATAGTATTGGCGCAAATTTAGCAACACCAGAAAAAGAAATTACGTTTTGTTTTGTTTTGATATAAAATGGCTTCCAATTTATTCCAAACTTACACTATAACATAAATGATGCCTGTTATTAGTAACGTTTAACTTATTATTCGTATTACACTGTGTGATTTTAAACTCTAGCCGCTGAGCCAAGCGTCGAAGATCGCACAGCTTACTTTTAATTGATTTATTAGACGTTGCCTGGCGCTGAGAACAGGCATAAGATAGTTAAAATAAAAACTGTATTAATTAGTTTTTAGTGGACAGTGACACTAATATGAAAAACCACTTAAAAGGTAAGCAATATTAAAATGTGGTAAATACGGATAAAATTATACATTTCTGCCTCTGCTTGCCCCAGTTTGGAAAAGTGCTTGAGGTAACAAGCCATGTACTTGAAATCCACAGTTCTTCATCGTTATTCCTTTGTCTCTTGTGAAGTTATTTTTAGAAACACCCTCCTATTTTCTGTGGATTTCAGCATTAAGCTGATTGTGTAAAGAGGTTTTTATATGTCTTCAGTAAGCACATCACATTATAATACCAATCCTAAAACCAAACTAATTTTTGTCTGTCTGTTTGTTCCAGCTACTCTCTGAAAGGGCTGGACAGATTTTTATGGGACGTTTACTCGCGGGTCCGTAGCTGCTGTAGCTGTAGCGTAGTAGTCCGTAGCGTGTTACAAGGTACGCCTCTGGACTCCTGCAAAAAAATTAAAAGCCTTGAAATTGTTAACAAAATCCGTTTCAAATAAGGAAGGTCGCGGGGCTCTACTAGTTTATAATAGAAAAGACCAGGTGGCCTTACGTATGTAGTTTTGATTCACCGATGTTAGTGATGTTCACGACAAACTTTGAAAGTAAATTTTATATGTCTTAGAAAGTCCAGTGCATTGATTGACAGCAATCAAGCCGAAATCCGGTATTTAAATTATTATAAGTGAAAAAAGTCCTGTGGACACTGTCTCTTAATGCCATTGAAAAGCCTCCTTCTAACTCCTTTAAGATTACGGTAACCATTAATATTCACAGATTTCAAATCCGACCTCTGATACAGTGACCTATTTATGCAAGCATTACTATTTATAGGTACTGTCGTAGAATTGTACAAACAAATCACGAGGCGGCCGTTAACACAGCACCTACCTCGCCTAAGTCGGGTAATAAGCTCCCCAGTTAAGAGCCCCCTTAATTTTAGCGTGGGGCATAACAGCTGTGGCCTAAAAGGTACCTAGATAATCCGGTAATGTAAGGGAGGTGTTACGAAATAACAATATTAATTCGTATTTTAGGGGGTACAAAGTCTGATTTTACATTTTGAACATTGTTAAGATGATTTTTCGACTAGAATACGTCAATCGTTCTTATACAGAGTGTAAACGGACCATCCACGAAGCCATCAACCAAGCATTCTGTACATCAAATTAAGTAACTACGCAAAAAATATTTTTGGAGAACGCTTTTTTTTGGGGTGATAAATCACGTTTCATGGTAGGACTCAACACATTGTGCTGATGGATGCATTGAATATTACGGGACACGTGGAGGTATTTAAAAAAAAGATAAAACTTATAAGTATTAAAAAAAAAACATGTGTGCAATTCATCACGTGGATGTGAAACCTTCAAAAATTTTGGCTTCAAGATAAACACTGTATAATGCTTTCTATCTCATTTTCTCCCACGTTAAATCTTATGAATGTATGTCTCTGTCTCTTTTTACTGTCGCTTTTTCGTTTCATCGACTTTCAAATCACAACGATGCTAAAGAAGCTTTCACTTCAAAAATTGTGAAAAACTTGGAACTTTGACCCACAATATCTACGTAACTAGAAGGTTTCCAGGTATGGTCTAGAACAAACAAAATGCTCGCAATGACGGAGAAAACAAGTGCCTTTCGGCTTCGCGATGTTTTGTGAAGGTACCTCGTACATGACACCGTTTACTTCTTTGTGTGCAATTTTACGATACATTTGTCTGGTCATCTTTACAACGGCGAAAGTGCATGAAACAGAATGGAAGAGAAGAAGAATTACATCCTATGGAAAATAAATCGACACAGTCACTTACATTGACATTTGTTTACATCACTTTTGAGATGAAAACGATTACCAAACAAGTCTGATCCGTTTAAATATTTATTTTTGCGACATCAAAGATGGAGGTTCAAAGTGTAAGTCACACATCATCATTCGGTAATTACTTCGGTTTGATACCTAAAACGAAATGAAAATCAAAGTATTTTTATTTAAATCTTTTACAAAGAGTCCTCAAAGTCATTACTTAATGGATTCTTTATCGACATTAAATATTAAAGATAGGTACAGTATTTTTACAAAGACTTACCGTGAGGTCATACAAATTCAAAGGAATCTATTAGTTATTTATTTATTTAGTTGTTTAAGGTTCTCCAACAAAATATATACACAAAGCATTATTAGAAATGGAAAACACAAGGTATTAGGTAGGTATACTCCTTCACTTATAGGAGACCACAGCATGCACAATAATGTTAACAACTTAAGCCCCTAATAATTAAATAAATTATGGTAGTTTAAGAATGTTAAATGTTAAATTAAATTACATACTTACATTCGGCATTTGAATTGAGAAATTGTGTTGAGTTGAACTTAAAAAAAAAATATAGGGAAACTTATTGTACTTCAATAATACTTTATACAGCATAAATGCACTGAATTTTTAATATACAACGCAAAACAGCGCTTTTGGCAAAAAACGTAAGAATTCAAATGTTAAAGTAGTTTTCGACAAGTTCTCAACTTCAAATTCTCAATATAACAGACATTACAGTTTTGACACTAAACTAATCAATCTTTTGTAAACCGCGATACCATTATCCTTAAGAACCACCTTCTGAATCACTTTCTTACAAAAAGAATAATTCATCCTACCATGCCCTCTAAGCAATTACATAACACAATCCTACACAGACTACAGATAAAATCACAATCAACCGAAATAGAATCACGTTTGTTTTTCAGCAGTATCTGACTATAAATCCCCAGAAAGAGAAACAATCCCCTTTTATTCGGAATACGGGGCGTTCATTAAACTAATTATCCCCGTCTAAGTCTTCGGAACTTACTCGAGATGTTATCTATTTAGGGCCATTCGTCCCGTGTCCAGTCCAATTTCATTAGATGGACAGTTTTTCGTAAGTGGGACGACGTTTTGTTCTCGCAGTCCTGTATCGTTTTAGTGTTTGTGCCTTAATTGTGTTTAATTATGTAATTGTTTTGTGATTCGGTTAAATGGTTTGGTGATTAGGTTATGTGGGCATGTGTTCTCAGAGGCATGTCACGTTAGATAGGAAGTGATAGAATTAGGCATGGAAAAGATATGGATGAAGAACTTGTGAGCCAGCAAAAAGGAGTAGATGCATTAAGCCTGTTAGCACACTCACAAAATGTGTCTAACACTAAACGTATTTATTACGTCGTTCTAACTGTTGCAGAGGCAATAGCACGAACGCGGTGTAAACGTAACGTAATTACGTCGAAATTAAAATTAAAATATTCGTTTCACATATTATTTTCATCATTTTAAGAATTTATTCAAACCTGGACGGGTTACGTTTCGAGGATGAAGCAGGACAGATAGGCGAAGATAGTCACACAGTGGATGCCTGAAGACAGCTATCGTAACCGAGGCAGGCCCAAGAAACGGCGGTTGACTGCTGCGCTGCGTGTCGTGGGTTCGATCCTCGCACGGAACAAATATTTGTATGGCCTACAGATAGTTGTTCCGGGTCTGGCTGTGTGTATGTGACTTTAAATGTTTGTGAACGCACCCAGGATACAGGTCAAATTCTCGTTTTGATTAAAAAAAAAATAAAAAAAAAAACGCTGGCGTGACGATCTGGACTCATTCATAACTGATTAGTCAAAATGTAAATCGTAAACAGGATTGGAAAGCAATGGGGAGGCCTTTGCCCAGCAGTGGGATAGAGCAGTCTGAAAAAAAAAACAATGCAAACAATTTAACTAAAATTCTAAAGGATAATTGTGTTTTCGACGTTTACACCGCGCCCTCGTACCAGGGCCTCAGAAGAGCAGTTGAACTCTAAATGCATTTAACAACAGGGCCTTAGAGTCATCAGCGTTATACGTGTTAGTTTTCACTTTCTATCCGCTCTCATAACTAACCCAGACAACCATTAAAACGACCAACCAGAAAGTATCAAAACCAATCACAAAAAACGAACATTAAAACCATAACAAGTATCAATTCCAACCACAACGGACACAGTCCAGAAATAATACCGTAAACACGAATCGTAGATCCAGTTCGATATTCGAGTAAAGTCAACGTCGACGGTGCGAGATTTGTGTCCGGAAATGGATTGAAGTCGGCCATTGTTGTCGAAGCCGTTGACTAGAAACTAAAACCCAATACTGGCGTCTGCGGATCCGGCGGGGTTTGCACCGAATGCCTTTCGCTAAGCCCTGAGTAATAAACAACCAATCAAACGGTCGAGCCTTTCTGTGGTGTTTTTGAGTGAGGGTTTGGTTGGTTGAGTAATTGTAAATGATTTTCAAATGCACAGTGAGGTCCTGGATTCAATTCCCAGGTCGGACAAAGTGTTACTGGGTTTTTTCCATCAGGAATTTCTCAGTAGCAGCCACGAGTTTGGATTTGTTGCAATTTTTTTGCCCCCTATTACATGGGACTTAAACAGAACTGGCAAAATGTGGGTGTAGTAGAAAGGACGCCTCTGCCTAACCCCTAGGGGATCACAGGTGTAATGTTATGTTATGGTGTATGGACTTCGTGACACAATTTTTTACCATGGATTCAGTTAATAATTCTAAACTCATTAGCGTTTAAAGGACATTGTTGAAAACGGCCTATGAACCAGCACATGTACAATCTACACATTTGTATTTTATTCTACTGTCACTTATTTCAATAAAACAAACACTTCTGCATCTCGTAAACGATTTAAAGAGTGGTTTCACGACTCAGTTCTTATTCGTTTATCTCAATAATTATATATTTCATAGTTCCTGGGAACGCGCGTATGCATAGGCATAGCGCTATGCTTTATTATATCCTCAAATCCGAAAGTATTTTGGATTATTCGTTCGTTTAATTCAACTTTAGAACACGGGAAGTAATATTTTACATTACGTACTTAGGCGAACTGTGTACGGCTGTTGAACAATGTCCTTTAAAAAAAATGCTGTTACACGGATCTAGAAGCATGTATGTATGTATGTACAGAAACCATGATAAAAGTTGTGTTGCTGTTTTTCATACATAATGTGTAAGTGTTCCTGGATAACGTTTTTAAGTACCTTCTGGCGGGTTGTTTTAGCAATATAGATAACGACTAAGAAAACACTTTTCATGCGAACAAACACTCATACTATCTGATCAATATTTTCACCGTGATCAATGAAAAGAAAAATCTGGTATAATTTCTACAATTGAATGTACTTTAAAGGAAATTGTTGGAATATTAACTCTGAGTGAACAATGTATGACTTCCGAGTTCCGCTGAATTCAATATTGTGAAAATTTATAATTTTATTAATTTCCTTTTGAATATAGGTATTGCCAATATTATGTTGAATTGCCAGTATACTTATTAATACAAAAGTTTCCTACAATGTCAGATTAATAAAACGCAAAATTCCTACAAAATGCTGTAAGTGCTTCTTTGACGTAAAGTTCAGACTTTAGCAAAATTACGAAAAAGATTCTCGCAAATTAAAAGCGAACCGTAGCAGCGATAAGAATTGCAACGTCAAAGAATTTTCGATGCATTTCAGCACAATATGCTTTAGCGGATCAAAATACCTTTGGTTCGGGCTTGCAGAAAAGGGATCATCCACTAATGGAATTGGTTCTTTCCAGCTGTGTACATATTAGACAAAGATACGATTTTACAGAGAAACACAAGTAAGCACACATAAACGCGACGAGACGCGACGGAAATGATTTGTGTTTACGTTAAGCGACAGAACCAACCACCAGTGGTCCACATTGGTCCTGGATCGAAAGTTTTGGACGTCATAGCGGAAGGCCTTTGCCCAGCATTGGGATGACACAAGCTATAAGTAGTAGTAACAGTAAGGTTTAAAACACAAAGAACAGTAGTCCATAGCAGCTCTGGATCGGAAGAACTGGAAGTCATTAGAGAAGCTTTTGATTAACAGTGAGCAGACGCAGGCTAACATTAACAGCAGAATTTTGCGTAGCGACATACCTGGCGAAAATTTAAAAGTTTGCAGACGTATGCATGACTGCCTTTTCATTGCGTATATTTTAAGTAAATGAGTAACGAAGTTCTGGAGTGGCGACCGCAAACCGGAAGACGTTGCGTTGGGTGGCCTCCCACTAGGTGGACCGATGACCTGGTGAAGGTTGCGGGGATCCGCTGGATGCGAGCCGCACGGGACCAGTCAATGTGGCGACACTTGGGGGAGGCCTGGGTCCAGCAGAGAACGTCTTTTGGCTACAATGATGATGGTGATGATGATGAAATGAGTGAGCAGACTTACTCATAGCCAAATGATAACCACAGACAATTTTCACAAAGATGTCCTTTCAGATACAAAACAGAGCGCGTCCCGAAGCTCCTCGTTTTTGTTTTGCGTCGAGACATTTATATCGGGAATAAATTCGATGCTTTATGCGCTGGGATGTGTTGTCACCTATCCGTTTTTACGAGCTACCGTAGTATTGCGGTTCGAACCCTTCTCGTTTATTGAGATATGTTTTGAAAGCGCCACATTAAATTAGGGAGTATATTTTTGGTATGTTTACGGCTTCATGTTTTACCATATTTTGTGACCTTACAAATACTGTCAATGTTTATGGGTTGTTAGATTATTTTACAAATGGTTTTATGCGTGTTTGCTTTGGTGGTTCTTTATCGAGATATTCTGTCAAGCGGATAGGGACACAGACTGGCTGCGGACACCGGACTTTGGCAGATACTTCAGTGCCGGACTGCCTCGTTGGTCGAGTGGTCGCAAGAGTGACTGCTGAGCATGAAGTCCACGGTTCGATTCCCGGATCGGGGAAAGTATTATTGGGTATTTCTATCAGGGATATCTCAGTAGCAGACACGGAGTCTAGATTTGTGCCCGGTCGATGGCAATAGGTTTGCCCTCTATTACATGGGACTTAAAACATAACTGGCGAAATGTGAGTGTACTATTAGGTACAGGTGCCTAACCCTTCGGGGATTACAGGCGTGATGTTATGTTATATACAGTTTGACCGAACTTTTACACGTGTCTTTGTTCCGTTTAAGAACTTTCTAATTATTCCAAATCTTATCTGTCCTTATCACATTCTTACTAAAGAAATCAATAAGCAACATCGAAAAACTAAATTTACAAGTTAAGCAATCTTATTTAACATTATTTACCAAGTACAGAGTGGGCGGAACTTAGCAACCAAGGACGGCTTCATCAATTCCAATTTGATTTCAATGAAGCTGTTTCTTATTCAGCGGGTTTCATGAAATAACGGGGTCTATTAATTATCAATAGCAGTTGTATTGAGGTTGAAAGCCGTGCTGGATTGATTTATAGCAGCTCCGAGAGATGGTGCGCGTACACTTGCTGTATTTGCGAGTTGAGAGTTAATCATGGCTGCCTTTGAGCTGGCTTTATTCAGTTTGTATCGGGACTTATTGCTGGATTATCTGTGTTTGGTGCAAAAGCTCTTCCAGGCTGCAGCTTTGTCTTATTTATGCTTATTATTGAGATTACTGCTTGCAGTAACACTTCTACGATTATCTATATATATAATTTACTAAGAGCTTTTCTTTGTTAAAGTAAAGAAAGGATGAAATAAAATGTATTAATTAGCCCGCATAGGACAAACACACAAAAAGAAAATGGTTAAATTAATAATGCAGTAAAATTTTATTAAAAGTAAACATAAAAAAAAAACAAACAAACGAAATTGGTTCTGTACGAGGCCAAAATGCCCCTAAGGTACTGCCAACCAAGCCAGCATGTATGGACCAATTGCGACCCCACCTTCAGAAAGGAGTCTGATAGATACTATAGGTGAAATATCTACCAGAATTGGTCTCCGCAGTTGGTCCACAACATTTACTTTATTGCAAAGCATTGGTTTTTGAAGGAAACCAGAACAAGACATAAACTATAAAACCCGTGCCTCAAATGCCGTTAATAAATCAATAATTTTCAGCAGCTTGGCTGCAGAATTTGTTCAATAGTGAGAATGCACTTTAAGTTGTAGAAAGTAGAAATAGGATTTTCTTCTCCACGTTGACGGCAGTAAATGTCGGAGATTTGTACCGTGTGCGGTTACACGGGACCGGACAAGCCGCTATCGGCACGTGACGTGCTTGAGAAAACGGTTAACGTATTATGTGATGTCAAACTGCGATATTTTTAGGTTTTTTATTTATTGTAGCATTTTTCATCTGTACGGCCATATTCTACAGTACATGATATTAAAGAAATAAAGAAACATGTTAATTTAACACAAGCCAAAAAAACACAAGTCGAAACAAAAAAAAGGTAATATTTTGTGTCTCACCTCACGGCTGCACCAAATAGAACCAGTTCAGCATACTGTCGGGCAATTTTAAATTAAAAGCAAAGCATTAAACCATGTTTTTTTCACTTTTCAATATTCTAGTAGGCGGTTATTTAGTCAAAAAGTTGAAGTCAGTTGTTTGTTCCAAAACATAGGTCTCTGGAAAAAGGACAGGTAAGTAACTCCAGTATGGACACTCGTTTATATCCATTCAGGTAGGCATTACAAAATGCGGGACACATTATTATTTCTTTATCACGTTTAAATAATATTTTTGGACCACAGCAGTGTACACCCACTCCGTGGTAAATCTAACGGAATTTTGTCCCATTCCAATCCGACGTTTCTTATGAATTAATGAACCTCGTGGTTTCAGTCAAGCAATCAATATTATTTATACAAAATATAATTACACTTAAGAGGAAACGTGGGTGGTCTTTTTTCCATACAAACGCTCTCGCCTGGTTTCTTTCTGGTTTATGACTTTAAAGCTATGATTTTTTACAGTTAAATAAATATCAACATCTTCTATGTCCCTATGTTTTCCTTTTTGAAGATACATAATCTGTATAAGCACTAGAACTTTTACAAAATGCTCAAAATTGACTATTTAGATCACCTGCCAACAAAGGCGTAGTGTACAAATTTAACAACTATTAATGAATAACGACAAACATAGAGACACAGTATATATGCTTCGTATTCAGTTTATGAAATATCTTTTAAAGTGGTCGAATATTGGAGGAGGAAATAGTCGAGAGCCAAACCTCGAATTATGGCATTTTACTATAGTTGTTTTTATTCAACCAGTCTTACTAAGAGGTATCGTATTACCCAGTATTAACTGGGTTGTGGAGGTCAGATAGGCAGTCGCTCCATGTAAAATACTGGTATTCAGCTGCATCCGGTTAGACTGTAAGCCGACCCCAACTTACTTGGGAAAAGGCTAGGCAGATGATGACTATAGTTGTCTTTATCGCACCAATGTTTCCTACCATGTTTCCTCTTAAGTTAATTTTCAACAAATAATTGAATCCCATACAAGTGTATGATTTCTATGGTATGTTAGCTTGCGGGCTGTAAAACATTCCATCTAACCTTTTTCCAACTATGTTGAAGTCGATTTCCAGTCTAACCAACTGCAGCTGAATACCAGCATTTTACATGCAGCGACTGCCTATCTGACCTCCACAACCCAATTAATAATGGGTAACATACGCCTTGGTAAGACTGTATGAGGAACTGTTTTGATGTTCGGATCAGCACATAAAGTTGAAAATCCAACGGCATTTGTCAACCGTCGATTTCTGAATCTGTTTTAAATACATAATTCACTATATTGTTTTTATGCATCAGAAGATTCTGTATTATAGACAGCGGTATCAGGAACAGGGTGGAACGCTTTTTCGGTTCATTGTAAAGGGAAGACCCTCTTAACAGACGGATAATGTATCTGTGGGCTGCTGTTCGATGCTTCTACCGTAAATCGCGAGGAGTTATTAAAAATGATGTAAGTAGGTAACACTAAGAACTAATTAATCAATGTGCTTTTCTTTAAGTATTGCGTATCCGACATGGATATACTGTTGATCCTAAAGCTGATATGTTATATTATAAGATCTAATTGTACACAGTTATTCAATAAATAATAATAATTATTAATAATAAATAATTATTGATAAATAATTATTATTTATATAATATATAATTCTTATTCTTACTTTATTTGTATGATACATCATACAAATAAAGTAAGAATAAGAATTATTGGTGTGACACACCTCATTTTCGTATGTAGTTGTATTGGAGAAGACGCCACAATCGTATTTATAAATGGTTATTTATTTTTGATCATCAATCATATTCTATTACTACAGAGGTATCAATTTCCTTTGAACACAGTTTTGTTCATATTATCAACAAACTATTATTCTATGAGAACCTACCTTTTTTTCCGGATGGGAAATCATCAAATGACTCCTCCCGCTCTGGGCAGAGCGGAGAGGAGTATCAGACTTGTACTTAAACATTTTAGCAAGTACATGGGAACTACTGCCACAGCTATTCAATATGCTTGCGTATTGACATTCTACAATTCATGCTTTGTGTTCATTTATGTTTGCAAATACAAAGATATATTTAACTTTTACTTGAAAACGGACGCAAATTTCGTTTCTAGCATCAATAATTACTGACGAACTTCTAAACAAACGCTCGTCTTCTATTTAATACCCTAAGGGGAAAGGATTAAAAATAACCCATCATTAGTGCTCATTTTCGTTGTATAAGGTATTTTTTTCAAAACTTTTTGGTTCTAGACCCAGCAGCTAAGGCAATGCGTAATGTGTCAGTAAAAGTATAAGCTACAAGATAGAAAACCGTCACGTTTTAACGAGCAATAAATTATTTTTCCCAAAATTTCAATTAGTCTTATTCTACTTTAAGTAAACATCAAAACAAATTAATGAAACCATAAAAAGTAATACTGCTCTTATCCATTGTTTTATTACTTAGCGTTATGACTGTGTTTACTGGCAAAGTTACAGACGCGGTGATTTTATTGAAAACATACAAATAAATTATTATTAAAGAAAGACAAACAAACAGAAACTGTTAGGGATGCTACATAGTCATTCAGGTGCCAACCCGCATAACATTCGATTCAGCAGTATTTTTAGGGTACCGTGGCCAAATGGCAAAAAACGGGACCCTTATGGATTCCGTATGTCTGTTTGTCTGTCCGTCCGTATATGTCACAGCCACTTTTTTCCGAAACTATAAGAACTATACTGTTGAAACTTGGTAAGTAAATGTATTCTGTGAATCACATTAAAATTTTCACGCAAAAATAAAAAAAAAAAACAATAAATTTTGGGGTTTCCCCTTACTTAGAACTGAAACTCAATTTTTTTTTATCAGCCCCATACATCCCACACATATGGGTCTGATAAAAAAAAATTTTGAGTATCTATGGAAAGGTCTTCAAAAATGAGGTTTCTAATATCATTTTTTTCTAAACTGAATGAATAGTTTGCGCGAGCGACACTTCCAAAGTGGTAAAATGTGTGTCCCTGTAACTTCTAAAATAAGAGAATAATAAAACTAAAAAAGATATTTGATGTACATTAATTACCACTGAAAATTGGTTTGAACGAGATCTAGTAAGAAGTTTTTTTTAATACGTCATAAATCGTAAACCGGTCTAATGTTGTATTGATAATGGTACGGAACCCTTCGTGCGCGAGTCCGACTCGCACTTGGCCAGTTTTTTTTTTAACAACAAAAGCACCCATGGAATTTCTACTATATAACATATTCCGGAAAACTCCTTTTGGCATCTACCACTATACCGAAACGACCTGCGGTTCGACAAAATTTGAATCAAGCCGAGCAGCTTTTGCCGAAAATATACAGCATGTGGAATGTGATACAGACCATCAAACTGAACAATATGCTAAATGGGACCAACATCGTTATCGCAAAATAATAATCAGCTGTTCCATACAAAACTGAAATACCTACTCGATGCAAATGTATGTGGCAGCTGATGATCATTTAAATATATTCACCTCTCTGAAACACGCTGTACATTATTTTTGACCCGCTTTCACCCGCGGCTGTTGTTTCTTTACACAATATCTTTACAAATTATTAAGCCTATAAGATAATCTTATGTATAAGCTACATTACTGTAAAGTTTTATCAAAATCCGATCAGTGGTTTTTGCGTGTAACAGTAACAAACATTCATCCATCCATCCTCACAAACTTTTGCATTTATAATATTAGTAGGGTAGTATGATTTTGCCGCCTGACTGCCTTTAATCATACCGACCCGAAGTAGTGCGTAACAACCCTAACATATAACTTTTTATGTAATAGAAACTTATCATCCAATAAAAGGTATTGCTAGTTTGTGCCCAGCAACAAATTGGTACAAATAAAAAGTAAAAATATAAATCTTTTTCTGTCACTTGTTTACGTTAGTATTGTGTTGTGCTATTGTCGTTTTTCCAATAGATTTGCACTAACAAGACAAATAAATACGGTTGGCACGGTCCAGACGGCCTCCGGTTGATCATATTTCGTTTCAGTCTTCAGATAAACAGGAAATTGCAGGAGAAAACCATTGTACTGGACTGTTATTTTTCCATTTAGAAGGAAAAAACGTGACGTGTTTTTATGTAACCGGAGCGGTTTTGTTTTTATCATTATGTACCTACATAAAATACACGTAAGCTAGTATCGAATCTTATCTACAATGATATTATATTATATTATAATATCAAATTCATACTTTATTAGGTTAAACTAACTATATACATTGATAATTAAAAACTATTAAACTAAAATAGATAAACTAACAACTAACTATAAAAGGGCATCCAAAAACTCCTCCTCAACGCTGTCAGATGGTAATGTGCCCAAGAGACTGGCGGCGTTGCCACGTTGTATGGCAACACTTAGCCTCTGGCCAAAGTAAAAGCCAGCCCTTGGGTCACGGGAAGCGTCAACTAGGCGTTTCGAAATTTCCTTAAATAAGCTATGAGCACCCGGACCCCACGGCCCTAGAGTTTCAACCCCAAACGGCTCGAAAATATAGTTACCACACAGGTTTCTATATTTACGCCGCTTGAGGTTCTCTGCAGCCGCAGCGGCAGCACCAGCACAGCACGATGAGCTTGGAAGATGGGATGGCGCAAGAGTATCGACGCATGTTGCGTCCCACACTAAAGGCCTACCCATCTTCCAAGGAAACAAAGACATGCCGTCCGGTCTCTTGCCATCGTCGCGTGCCAAGCCATTGGTTTCTAAAACAGCTGGGACGCCGACGGTGACAAGAGCTCGTCGGATAATGTCGTTTATATTTGCGTGCCGTGCAAAACGGCCCGCACGTCGGCTGCATGACAGGCCGTGGTGACCGAGGTTGTTGACAGCTTCACCGCAGTGACAGCGATGAGGAGAATAGCAAGCGGCACCAAGGCGTAAAGAAACAGCGAGGCGGAAGGTTGTGTCGTCGAACAATGTGCCTATGCTCCACGACGGTAGTGCGTGAAGCCAAAGACCTGACTCCCACTCACCCACAGCCCGCAGGCGCGCACGCTCAGCAGTAGTAGCAGATGTGTTCAGCAGATTGCTCTGAACTACTCTGCAGAGCGGCTCGTCCCACCGTCTCTGGGAAAATGGATGGTCGGGTTCTTCAGTATTCGGGCAAGCGAGTTTTCAAGCATCGATAGCCTCGGGCTATAATATTATAAATGCGAAAGTAAGTTCGTTTGTTTGTTTGTTACCTTTTCACGCCTAAACAACTGAACTGATCATCCTAAAATTTTGGATATACGTTGTCAGGTAAACAGAAACGGACATAGAGATTTTTTTGATTGACCTTTGATCCCGAAAAAAATACTGTTCCCTAGGAAAACCACAATAACGTTCTTATAATAGATGGCGCCACGTGTCTTCCGAATCATGAGTGAATTTTATTATTACAACTCGAATTAATAGTCAAATTCTAAACGTGAGCGAATCCGCGGCTACATAGCTAGTATACTATAAAGTTAGGAGTGTAGATGCAGGGGTAATCTTAGGAAGAATTGATACGATACCGAAACCTTTCACAAGTGGGAAGCAACATTATGCCCCAATGCTATATTTAAAACGTTCCTGAGGGAAAATTAACGTGATCAAAGCCTAGGGGAATGTGATGAGGAGGGACGAATCGCATACTGTGACTAATATAAATGGTGATGGATGGAGAGGGAGAGGAAGACCAGGGAAACGATTGATAGATTGTGTGAGGAATGATATGAAAAAACTGGTCAAGTGCGAGTCGGACTCTCCCACGAAGGGTTCAGTACCTTTATTTATACAACATTAGACAAAAACGGCAAAAAAATCACATTTGTTATATGGGGGCCACATACAACAAATTTATTTTTTTTGCCGTTTTTATTAATACAACAAATGTGATTTTTTGCCGTTTCCCTTAAATATTTATTTTATTTAATTATTTACTTTTAAAGTGAATTCACTTAATATTCTGTGAATATTTCAAGCGTCTACCTGTCGACGTTATTAACGTCGAGCAAAAAAACGGCAATAAATCACGTTTGTTGTATGGCAAATACGAAAAATATATAGAATAAAATAAATAATTAAGGGATAAATATTTATTTCCCTTTCCCTTAAATATTTATTTTCTTCAATTCTTAGTATTTTTTGTTATAGCGGCAACAGAAATATATCATCTGTGAAAATTTAAACTGTATAGCTATCACGGTTCATGAGATACAGCCTGGTGACAGACGGACGGACAGCGTAGTCTTAGTAACAGGGTCTCGTTTTACCCTTAGGGTACGGAACCCTAAAAAAGGAGTGAATGATAGCGGGATGATTGACAGAGGAGAATGGAAGAAAAAAACTGCTGCGACCCCAAGTAACATGGGATAAGGGTAGGAAGATAGTGATGAACGTGATCGAAGCCGCGGGCTTATGAATATTAACGACCCTAGCACCGTTCTATTGAATTTATGCCTAGTTGATAGCAATGGCGGCACGGTTGGCGCAGTGGCTGAGCGATTGACTGCTGCGCTGCGTGTTGCGGGTTCCATCCCCGCACGGAACAAATATTTGTATAGCCTACAGATAGTTGTTCCGGGTCTGGCTGTTTGTGTATGTGTGTTTAAATATTTGTGAACGCACCCGCGATACAGGAGAAATTCCATTTCATTTTTGAAATGGGGGTATTTTATAGGTACACATATAATAATTACGCAGGAAGGCCGTAGAAGGTACTTTTTGTAGTTTCTCCCTGTCATAAGTAAAAGGTGTGAGTCTATGTACGAGGGTCATTCAATAAATACTTAGCCTACAAAAAGTAAACGAAAATTTTAGAAAAGTGGTAATTTATTTTTCAACATAGTCTCCTTTTAGTTCGATACACTTAGCCCAGCGATGCTCCAACTTTTTTAACCCGTCCGAAAAATAGTTTTTGTCAAACTCTGCAAAATAGGCCTCCGTGGCGGCGATGACCTCCTCATTTGATCCATATCTATTCCCGGCGAGTGATTTTTTCAGATTAGGAAACAGAAAGAAGTCACAAGGGGCCAAATCTGGAGAATACGGTGGATGGGGCAGCAATTCGTAGCGTAATTCGACCAATTTGGCAATGGCAACGGCAGACGTGTGAACCGGTGCGTTGTCGTGGTGAAACAGAACTTTTTTCTTCGCCAGATGGGGTCGTTTTTTCTTTAATTCGGCGTCGAATCGGCCCAATAACTCGGCATAGTAAAGCCCTGTAATTGTTTTACCCTTCTCGAGGTATTCGATGTAGATCACACCTTGTGAATCCCAGAAAACGGTGACCATAACTTTTCCGGCCGATTTTACAGTTTTCGCCTTCTTTGGAGCACGTTCCCCGGTCTGGATCCATTGTTTTGATTGCTCCTTGGTCTCTGGTGTGTACCAGTGGATCCAGGTTTCATCCACGGTCACAAAACGACGCAAAAACTCCGCTGGATTCCGCTTAAACAGCGCCAAACACGTCTCCGATGTGGTCTCACGGTTGCGCTTGTTTTCCGGTGTGAGTAAACGCGGCACCCATCGCGCCGACAGCTTTCTCATGCCGAGTTCCTCGTGAAGAATATGATGCACTGTTCCTTCTGAAATGCCGACAGTCTCAGCTAGCTCCCGAACCTTCAATCGGCGATCTGCCAATACGAGATCATGGATTTTTTTAATGTTTTCCTCCGTAGCAGTTGTTTTCGGTGCACCTCGACGTGGTTCATCAAAAACCGACGTACGGCCACGTGCAAACTCGTTGAACCAATTCTTGACGGTGGCCATCGATGGAGAAGAGTCACCGTACACAGCATCCAAGCGCTCTTTGATTTCGATGCGCGTTTTCCTTTCCAAAAATAGGAATCGAATCACCGAACGATATTGCTCTTTTTCCATTTTTGTAATACCGATCGACACGTTCAATTCCATAAGTTGTAAAATATAACTAATGAAGGGATTGGAATGAAAATTTGTAAAAATAATTAAAAAAGAATGTGCTACACTGTGGTAAAACTCTTTTGAAACTACAGCGCCCTCTGGCGATGAGGCTAGGTACTTATTGAATGCACCTCGTATCTTATGAGGCTAGGAGCTCGTGGCTAAATAATAATAGCCGCTCGGGTCGATCTTTATTATGTGAAACGAATATTTTTAATTTTAATTTCGACGTAATTACGTTACGTTTGCACCGCGCGTTCGTATTTTAGCCTCTGCATCAGTTAGAATGACGTAATAAATACGTTTAGCGTTAGATACATGTTGTGAGGAGCTCATGGCTAAATAATAACAACCGCTCGGGGCGATCTTTAGGTTAAGCCGTGCTTGCCTAAGTTGGTCTGGGGATGGGTGACCACCCATTACATACCGAGTTTCCTCCGTGCCTCGGACAGCACGTTAAGCCGTTGGTCCCGGCTATCAATTTTAGACCTTTGACAGTCGTTACGTAGTCAGTGCCTCAAAAAGTCTGACAACCAGTCTTACCAAGAGGTAGCGTATTACCTAGTACTAACTGGGTTGTGGAGGTCAGACAGGTAGTCCCTCCATATAAAATACTGGTATTCAGCTGCATCCGGTTAGACTGGAATCCGACCCCAACATAGTTGGGAAAAGGCTAGGCAGATGATCATGGGTAACATTATGTATACGTCTGAGATACGCCGCAGCTACTTGAGACCTACATAAAAGACAGGATCGATTCCTTTAATACCTGAATAAAGCCTTCCAATTCATATTCTATCAGCAACCCTATATTTAAAAAGCGTAATTTGAGCTAACTTTTTTATGAATTCTGTCTCAAATTTTTAATCTTGTTATCTTAAAATAGGTATTGATTCTTTGGAAACGTTGTAACGAGAGCTGAGACTTGTAGGTACAGTCACGAACACGTTCGATTTTATTTTATTTTTAAGAATTTTAGAACCTATACATACTCTGAGGAGCTCATCATCATTTCAGCCGAAAGACGTCCACTGCTGGATATAGGCCTCCCCCAAGTGTCGGTACATTGGCCGTTCCCGCGCGATTCGCATCCAGTTGATCCCCGCAACCTTCACCAGG
This sequence comes from Lycophotia porphyrea, assembly GCA_950005105.1. Classification (NCBI taxonomy): domain Eukaryota; kingdom Metazoa; phylum Arthropoda; class Insecta; order Lepidoptera; family Noctuidae; genus Lycophotia; species Lycophotia porphyrea. The sequence continues at coordinate 5,875,698 of OX465392.1, forward strand.
AGCTCGTGGCTAAATAATAACAGCTACTCGGATCAATCTTCAGGTTAAGCCGCAATTGCCTAGGTTAGTCTGCGGATGGGTGACCACCCATAATATACCGAGATTCCTGCATGCCTCAGAAAGCGTGTTAAGCAGTTGGTGCCAGCGTTACGTTAAAACAAAAAAAAAGTAAAGACAAAATTAAATGACCCGGGTGTAAAAACACCGTGGTAGGTAGTCTTGTGTGTCTTGTGTTGCTGACTGTACAGTGTTCATGTACAGTATCGTAACTTGGCAACTCTCAGTTATACCGAGCAGATACAGAAAGAATGCTCTTGACATTTCAATTATGGTTTATCTTTAAACTTGCTTCTATCGCGGAGGGGACTCAAATGGAAGCCAAGACTTACCAGACGCCAGATAAAGACATCAAAAGCTTATTTTTGAGACAAAAAGTTTTCAACAATTTGGAAGTGGACTGTTGGGGATAATTTTAATGGCTTCAGTGTTGACAGGAAATTTTTACCAAGTATTCTTTGCCACATTTTAATACAAATAATTTTATTGTTTCAGAAGTACATTACATCAAAAATCGGTCTCTGTGGTTTTCACACTAAAGTTGTTGAGGCCAGTACCTATTATTGCAGCACAAAGAAAATTGCATAAAAGAATTAAAGAAAAACACGAATAAAAAACAAAAATATTATAAAAGTTAAAGTAAACATAACATCTTGATGAGTGTAGTGTCTATGCATGTATGTGAGAAACGGTCTGTGTAGTTTTATACATTACTAGTACTTCGCCCGCGACTTCGTCCGCAAAAATGGTGATAGCTCGGCTATTTAGTATCATATAAATATAATTTATAGCTTATGTTACTTCCTAATAATATAGCTTTTTATTGGTGAAAAAATGGTTAAGATCGGTCTAGTAGTTTCGGAGATTATTCGGAACAAACAAAAAAATCTTTCCTCTTCTTATAATATTATTATATAGTATATATCGATAGTATAGATAGGTTATTATTCATTCATTCTAGACTGCCTGGTTGTGGTTGCAAGGGCTAGATACTGTTGAACATGAGGTCTTCGGTTCGATTTATAGTTGGGCAGTGCTTCGATTTCCCATTGCAGTGTCTTAGCAACAGCCCAAAATCTAGATTTATTTCCGGTTGATGGCAATAGGCTCGCCTATGTTACATGAGAATTAAGCATTACTGGTGAAATGTAGGTATAAATACTATAAGCATACTCTGCCTAAATCATCACGAATTACGGATGGCGGCACGTAAGTTGACCCAAAATGGCAGTCTTCCGCGCAGGTACAATATTATGGATTGAGACCGATTGAGACCCGAAAATGTGTTACTGCGCATTCAAGGTCAACTTGCGTACCGCGATCTGTATAATCGCGATCGCGATCTGTGTGTGTGTGTGTGTTAAGATGTTAATTATCCATTTTAAATTTCTATTATAACAGTTATGTCTAAGTTGTATGATAATTTTCACTGGGATTATAAAAGATTCTATTGTACTTCAAATATTTCATGTACCTACTCACTAAAAGTCTTTATTGTATTAATAAGCTCTTTTATATTAACTTATTTATGACGTTACTTTAACTTTAAATATGGAAAAAATGGTGTTCATTAGTTACATAATTATTACAAACTTGAAATTTTAAGACCACGTCTTTATTTAAGTAAGTCTTTAAACTAAAAAGTAATTATAAATAGGTTTTTGAAATAAGATCATATAGACATTATTAAAATGTTGCTCTGTGTAGAGAAAAGGCTTTTGGTATACGGCAATTTGCAATCATAAATCTCGATTTAAAATCCAAATATTAATTCAAATCTATTTTTGGGTTTTGTTTGCGTAAATCAATTTCCTACTAAGAATGTTTTTAAAAAATATATAAAAACACATTCTTAGAAGCAGATGGAAATTTTCTTCCACACGAAGAACACGAGACATAAGCACACGAGACAGGGGAGACAGGGAAGTGATACTATTAGGAAGTGGCGGCGTTTTCGAGAAACTTTTGACGTTCAAACAGTGAACATTCGCTTCAAAACCAACCATCAAGTAGTTTCTTTCTATTTTTTACAATATATAATATTTTTATTTTGATGTTTTTGGTTGTGGTACACCAGACTCTCTCTTCATGTGTACATTTTACATTGCAACCAGAAGTTTTTAATTATAAATTACATAATAAAGAAGCTAACTCGTAAATTACTCATGCAAAGTTAATAACGTGTAAAAGGACCACCGCAATCTACCAAATGAAATAGGATCATGTAAATTTGCCCAGGAATCACAGGGCAATCGGTGTACATACATAAGAAATACAAACCTAGAACTTCCTCCTTTTCATCATCATCATCTGCCTAGCCTTTTCCCAACTATGTTGGGGTCGGCTTCCAGTCTAACCGGATGCAGCTGAATACCAGTATTTTACATGGAGCGACTGCCTATCTGACCTCCACAACCCAGTTACTACTGGGAAATACGATACCCCTTGGTAAGACTGGTTGTCAGACTTTTTGGGCCACTGACTACTTTAACGACTGTCAAAGATCTTCAAATGACAGCCGGGACCAACGGCTTAACGTGCTTTCCGAGGCACGGAGGAAACTCGGTATGTAATGGGTGGTCACCCATGCACAGACTCCTTTCATAAGTTGGTTAAAAAATCATTGAACCGTTCCAAATCTTAAAGTGGGTAATGAAAGTAAACTCCAACATTCGTGAAGACGTAAGCCGGTCCCCATCTACATAATATAAACATTTTACTCATGTCTTAAGTTCACTAATTGAAGCCCTTCGTATTGTTTATGCATGAACTTTGAAATTTACGTGTCAATCCGTATTAGGGGGAAAGGGTTTTAGAACTAACAGGTGTTTGTGGCTTGAATGCGTCTTAAAACTAGTGTGTGGAATGAAAGAGAAGGTATAGGCTTTTAATGAAAGCGATTGCCACTTCTGTACCCCTTCTAGACGGAAACCTGACTACGGACTAAAGGGTTTCAGTAAAATCCAAGAAAGAAAAGATAACATAACATCACGCCAGTAATCCCCGAAAAGTTAGGCAGAGGTGTACCTAATAGTACACCCAAATTTCGCCAGTTATGTTTAAGTCCCATGTAATAGGGGGCAAGTCTATTGCTATCAACCGGGTACAAATCCAGACTGCATGGCTGCTACTGAGAAATTTCTGATTGAAAAACCCAATAAAAATTTGCCTGACCCGGGAATCGAACTCAGGACCACATTCTCAGCCGTCGCGCTTGCGAGGCAACTGCTTCGTTGCTCGAGTGCTCGTCGAAGTCGAGTCAGTATCAAAAATTTGGTACAGGTCAGATTTTGAAAAAAAGTAAAAACAAAAGACATTATAAGTACACTAAAAATCAAATACAATAAATATATATATATATATCAAATCGTACATCTTTTTTGACCATTAACTAAAAGTTATCATAGTTAAAAAATAATAATAATTAAGAACACACAATGAACAGAATAGTAGAAACACATACATAATATGCGGTACATATGGATGTACCGCATATTATGTATGTGCATTGTATTATGTATGTATTAACTATGCAGTTAGCGGTGGTAGTACGGGACTTTATCGAGGCCCCATAGAGCTACATTTATCGAACTACACTATATTTTTTAAAATATACGCTCAATAGTATCAATAATGATGGATAATGACCCAATTTCAAATATTTTTTTGACTATCCCCATCGATTTGTAGACAGGTGTAATTAACGCTTGAATTTTCCAGTATTTTCAATCAGTAGGGAGGGTAGTAGTGTTATGGTTTTAATGTTTCATTTGTACGGGAAATGTAAAATTAGAAATAATTTTTTCAAATGTCTTTGTTCGGTAATTGTTACCGACACAGTAGAACCAATCTGATGATTTAAATAGTTATATTGATAGAATTAATGCTATAAAAGCATGGTTTCGTCATTTAATAAAAACCATTGAAAAAGAAAGCTTTAAAAGATTGCAAAAAAAAAACAATGATTTTTTAAAAATCACTTACAAATCGGCACAATTCATAAAGATTCTTCAAAACAAATAGGTATAAATTTTATTATTGAATTCGTAGTTTAATTTGTGAGCTTCACAAACAGTCGAGACAAGAGCTACTAAGGCTGGAACACTCTGATTATTGAATTAGGGCTCGGAATAATACGGTTTCTCACTGTTTGACATCAGCAAGCATTTGATGCCCCAGTTACGAATTTAATTTGCTAAATCAACAAGGCAATTTCTGTTTCAATGTTGTATTATTGAAGATAAAATAAATATTTTTATTTTGAAAATTTAATGTAGTAATATACATTAATACAAAAGAGAAACATAAAAAAAAAATAAAAAAACAAAACGCAAATAAATAAAAAGTACGTTTTTTAATAAGGGTGCTTTCATACCGCTTTTGTGTCATCGAACCCTTACAGAAACCCACAGTCACAAATAACAGCCTTTATCTTAAAAACAATTTAAAAAAAATCCAAAACACCGGAAACATATCATTACGTTGCGACCCAAATTAATACGCTTGTAAATACAGATGAAGATTGTAAAGGTAGTAATATACTGACGGAACAGTGCGATATTTTGTTTGTACATTTTGTTTTCGGGTAGAGACGGTGGAGTGTCAGAGTGCTCGACTCCGATCACGCCAGAGTGTAGTGTCACAATACAGTCCTCAATGTTGTATCGACAGCATTTAGGTTATGGTGCATTATTTACTAGGTCAAGTACTTAGTTGAAAACGACGAGGGAAACATCGTGAGGAAACCGGTGTTGATGTTCTCATCATCTGCCTAGCCTTTTCCCAACTATGTTGGGGTCGGCTTCCAGTCTAACCGGATGAAGTTGAATACCAGTATTTTACATGGAGCGACTGCCTATCTGACCTCAACAACTCAGTTAGTACTGGGTAATACAATACCCCTTGGTAAAACTGGTTGTAAGACTTTTTTGGGCCACTGATTACCTAACGACTGTCAAAGATCTACAAATGACAGCCGGGACCAACGGCTTAACGTGCTTTTCGAAGCACGGAGGAAACTCGGTATGTTATGGGTGGTCCCGAACCCATCCACAGACCAAACTAGGCAAGCACGGCGTAACCTTGAGATTGACCAGAGCGGCTTTTATTATTTAGCCACGAGCTCCTCATGTTCTACAACCGATAATTCGAAGACATCTACCAACCCACGAGGTGGTGGTTTTACAGTTCAATTTTTGTCACCGGAAGTAGGCCTGGTATCCCGGCAGTGGGAATGTAATAGGCTGATTTTGTATGTAAGGTAGCAGATGTTCAAAAATATTTTGTTTGAAAATAACGCCAAAAACGGTTCGACATACTCACTAGGCCACTTGTACTCACTTCGTCACGACAGAATGCGAAACGAAACTTTGTGATTACGCTAGTGTGTTCCTGCCGTAACCGATTAAAAAGAAACCTTATTTGATGTCACATAGGGTCACAATATAAAAACATAGCTTACGAACAATGGGCACAAAGAAGGGAGTTTTATTTGTTTTTGTGTATTCGTTATCTAAACCACTCTTTGTTCAGAGTTTTCAGTGAGAGCCTGGGGCAAATTTGGTTTGCTTTATTGAGCTACTGTATAAGTCATGCGCAAAAACATATTTTTTTCTGTTTTTCAAATGAGTCTACAAACATAGCTCGCAGCACTAGTCCCCCAGAAATGTAATTAAGAACATCATCATCATCATCATCATCATCAGCCTTTTAATGTTCCCACTGCTGGGACACAGGCCTCCTCTCTATGAGAGGGAATGGGCTATAATCCACCACACGGGCCCAGTGCGGATTGGTAGATGTCACATGTCTTCGAATTTTTGGTTCTAGGACATGCCGGTTTCCTCACGATGTTTTCCTTCACCGTTGTTGAGAGCAGTGGTGATGAAATAAATTACACAAAGTAATGCGCCTGCTTGGGTTCGAACCCACGACTTACTGTTCGTAAGTCGGGGTCGCTACCACTGGACCACCGCTGCTCTTAGTATACCTATGCTTTTAGTTGATAAGCGCATCAGTTTACCATAGCTGAACCGAGTGGTTAAAAAAGATTAAAATTTTCCAAAAAATTGGAATACTTATTATTCTTTCTTTATCATGTGGTTAATGCCTAACCTGGTGTCAAATTTTCATGCCCCCCATGGGCCTCTGACTAGGTTTTACATGCCGTCAAGAAATATCGCTCAGGTATGCTGGTTTCCTCACGATGTTTTCCTTCACCGAAGCAAGTGATAATTATATAATACGGAAATGAATCTGAAAATAAGTCTTCAATTCCAATTTTGATACCTAACTTAGGTAAAAATGAAAATGCTTTTACTAGGTACGGGATCTTTGTATGAACTCAAACACATACAATCAAATACATCAGAAACAACTAGTAATAATAATAATGTTTCGATGCAAGATTAAAACAATCTAGCCTTTGTATCTAACCCAATCAATCAGTCAATAATTTTCTCCCAAACTGATTTTCTGATTGACTGAAGAGTCATTCGATTCTAGTCGTCCATGAAATTAGAATTCGCGATCACAATATTTTATGTTTGTCCCTTTGATTGGTGTTTTAATCATCTCTTCCGGAATCTCATTAATGTTTTATTACCTTCGTAATAAACCAACAGATTTCTTTGTTTTCTTGTTTGTGTTTTATTCCTTTGTTTTGTTTACCTGTTGTGATTGTTTCTTGATTATGAAATGATATTAATATTGTGCCTCGTTGGTCTAGTGGTCGTAAGCGCGACTGCTGAGCTGGTCCTGGGTTCGATTCCCAGATCAGGCAAAGTGTCATTGGGTTTTTCCATCAGGAATTTCTCAGTAGCAGTCACGGAGTCCGGATTTGTGCCAGGTTGATGGCAATAGGCTCGCCCCCTATTACATGGAACTTAAACATAACTTGCGAAATGTGGTTGTACTATTAGGTACACCTCTGCCTAACCCTTTGAGGATTACAGGCGTGATGAGGCGTGAGGTTATTAATACTGTGTTGGGTTATGAGAAAATAATTTTTAGTTTTCAATTCAACGTTACTGATTGTTTCTTTTACAAACTTTTTATTTGATAAATGAATAATAGAACGTAGCTTGCGGCTTTGTAGGTTTACGGAGCTTACTTGAATCCATGTACTCACCACGCCTTGGTAGCCAAATTTAAAAATCCCCGACTCCCAGCAAACTACAGACTTTCTATCGGGTGATTCTTTATTCGGACTCTAATCAGTAGAACATGTATGCTAGTGTGTGTATTGCAACGTTTCGGTATCGGCCGATAAATCAGTTTGTTGAGATTCACGATTGCCTTTAATATACCTATCGAGAGCAGCGGTGGCCCAGTGGTAGCGACCCATACTTACGAACAGTAAGTCGTGTGTTCGAACCCAGGCAGGCGCATTACTTTGTGTAATTTATTTCATCACCACTGCTCTCAAAAACGGTGAAGGAAAACATCGTGAGGAAACCGGCATGTTCTAGAACCAAAAATTCGAAGACATGAGACATCTACCAATCCGCACTGGGCCCGCGTGGTGGATTATAGCCCATTCCCTCTATTAGAGAGGAGGCCTGTGTCCCAGCAGTGGGAACATTATAGGCTGATGATGATGATGATCATACCTATCGGCAAGCTATCGGCCAACTGCTAGATCAGTATGGCGCTCTCATCCCGCACGCATACTTGCCGATTGTTTAATCGACCAACTCGGACGATAGTTCTAACTAGCAAATGGTTGTAACTAGCAAATGGCTCGAGCGCGGTCGACCGACTGTTGATCTGGTTTACGCAGTCGTCACCAACTTGGCCGTTGAGTTAGCCTAGTGTGCGTGCTAGCAGCCTAACCCGACTAAACTGGAGCCGATAGAATATCTGTAGTTTGCGGGGACTCAAAATCTTTCCCCGTGTTATTTCAATTGAAATTACACACGCAACTTCCTTAAAAACGACCCGGGACCGCATACATCGACCACAGTTGGAACCTAAATGCCCAATATATTTCTTTCAGTAATTTCATTAATGGCCACAAATAACATTCAATGTTAAAATTTATGGTGCGTAAATGTTTTACGTACATTTTTTATAGTACCTTTCAAGAAAATAACAGGGACTTTGAAGATAAAGTGTTTTTCCTACTTTTTCCACCCCAATACGGGAATGTAACGTGTTCTCTAGTCCCAGCAAATGGGATGGGTGTAAAAAGCCTTTCCAATCTGAACCTCTAAAAAGAATAGAATAAACAATAGTACCTTCGTGGAGCTTCTCTTATTATTTAAGAGGACCTGAATGTTTAATGCATGAGCAGCAATTTATTGGAGAGACTGAATAATGTGAGCAGTACCATTCGGATGATTGTGTTTATGCACTAGGCTAACCGGTTCAGATTTTATCAGTTCGTTTTGAAGGACTACGGAGACGGGAATTCAAGCTTTATATTCAAGCAATATTACGGTAATATTCCAAGAACGAGTCTAGAGTTTCATAGTAGAGGTAAAAGCTAGCAAAAGCAAACTAGATCGTTTATGATAGGAGAAGTTTCAAGCACAAACTTCAGAAAGCAGGTTTCATTAAGATGTTATTAGTGTCCAGGTGCGTCCTCCATACAGCCCACTTTATAAGATGAAATGAGGTAATAAACAAAAACGATAAATTAGTCTCGTTATGACTGTAACGAAGGCGTGGGTCGTGAGGTAAAAGTCGCTAACTAATAATACATCATGGCCGCTAGATTAGGGTTTTGTCCCACTACCGACGATAAGCGATAAGTGAGAAGAGCTAGCAACAGGCAACGAATTAATAGAGCAATAAGCTTAGTTTCTCGAATAGTTTTGTTTGTTTGAGCGAGTGCGTGATGGCGTCGGGCGATTACTTAATGTACGCACGGCAACCAATCAGACTATACAAAACCAGTTTAAGCGGATCTCTTTTTGTACGGGAAATTTATACAAAGCGAGGCCATGTTATACTGGAAATGTATAGTTTGATGTGTCGCCGTGTGTATCAAGCGAGAATCTCTCAGTTCTACTCGCCAAGCGAGTGTCGCTGAGCGAGTAACGTTCTTTGATGGGTCTTGTCGCTGATATAAACGAGGGTAATCGCGGTGTGGATAGTCTTCGATCAGTTATTAATATAACGTATCTCTTTTACACGTTATAGGATTACTTAACGGTTTTTTGTACAATTCTTGGGCGTGAAAATGGTCGAAATTCAGACGCTCCCTCCTTGGTGGTTCGGTGCCTTAGATAAGGTAGCCCACACAGATTTATGTTTGGCGATTTCTATGCGATAACGTGGACATGCACCATTTACAGATAAATGTACCGCTATGTATAGCTAATTTGTGAAAAATGGAAATTATATTTTATATGGCCTACTGATAACGAAAGGGTCTCTCTTTACTGTTTATTTTATATCTGCATGTGTTTTCATTGTTTTCTGATGAGGAGAATTTTGGCTACAATAATAACGATTGATAGGTTCTGTTTTGCAGCTGTGATTAATAAAAAAATAAAATAAAATAATGCCGTAATTCGCTGGGTTGGTTTTTACTAGGTAGCAATATTAAAATTCAAACCCAAGAAAATATTTGTTCTTCAGGCGATAAGGTTCATATTCTACGAAAAAAAGTGCGATAAATCCTTAAGTACCACCTTTTTTACAATGTATATCACCTACTGCTATTATACGCAATCACATATTTCTCAACAAACATTTTTATGGAGGCCATTAAGGTAAACGTCCGCACGAGTACCGACTACTCGATATCGACCATATAAAAGTTAACAACTTCATAAATTTTATAACGTGCTATCAATAAGAAAACGTGAAGGATAAATATTTTATGTGTGATTTTTATTACTCGCACACGACCCCTGTAGTGTTGTACCGCAATGACATAAAGATAGGCAGTTAGGCCATTAGCAAAGCCAGGCAACGCCAGGCCGTGGCCTAGACGATAGCTGCAGCGCGGAGATTAAAGAGCCTTTTAACTTGAGCGCAACGTCAAACAATTATGAAGAGGGATCGATTTTCTTGACGTTAAGTGAGATTCCAATTTGTGGCCTTGGATAAATTTGTTTAAAGCCTCGACTTTGATACTTACATTATCTTTTATATCTAGGTTTTTTATTATGGATACAGTGACCCTTTCAGAACGTTTTATTAAAACTTTACATCAGTAAACATGGAGGTATTTTGTCGCTGCCCCTAATATTTGGGTTCAAGGACTCAAAGTTGTAGTTTCACGTGAGTCGGGTATCCCGCGATCCTAATCTCGACGCTTGAATAGGGACGAACTGAAAGGGAAAAATTATGGGATCAATTTCCCTGAAAGTTAAATGAACAAATTACGTTCAACACGTAACAACCCTGGCTATAGAAAAGTGGCCTGTACGGTGTACACATTGGGCCATTTCGATGCACGAGTTTTGTCCTTCGTTCCTTTGCATACTACTTCAATAAAGCTTTTTAAGAGGAAAGCAATGGAAAAGGTTATTTAAAAATACTGCTTTGACAGGCCATAATAATAGTAGTAAAAAGCCAAACAAACAATGAAGAGACTGCGTGAGTGATGCGTGGCTAGAATCGAAATGGCTTCATACAGGTATGAAAGAAAAAGACATACCTACTGTGCAAATAAACTGAGATCAGGTTATGAAAAATAATGAAAACCACAAAGTCTTATTGAATTTAACTACTCAATGCACAATGCAAATAGAAAAATCTATTAGCCATCTTCCACGAACGTGTCTAATCAAAAAAACACGTATAAAAATACGCTTTTCCTGAATCTCCGCAAACCATAAGAAAAGAACCGTATCAATGAAATACAAAACGACGCTCGTTTAAGCACGTTTATAAGAACAAAAGTATCTTTTCCAGCACAAAGCAATGTTGCTGACATTGTTTAAAAATTGACTCCCTGTAATCATTGAATCGGAAATATCTTTAGGGTGCGTAGAAACAACGTAACGACAGCTTTAACGAGAGTGTTGCCAGAGAAAAAAAATATTTTCCACCGATTGGATGGGTGTCGTTATAAAATGTTTGCTTCAATAGGCAGACAGTGTCTTTTATTTACAATCATGGTTATTATTTTTCATGAGATTTTCTTATTGATATTCAAATAATTGAATTTTTTTATTTTGTTTTTTTTTTTACACCTCAGAGACCCGTTTTTGTAATGAAAATTCGGTTTTGTTCTTTGTCGAACAAGTAGGTACTTATGATTCAATTTGACTATCAAGCCATTTGTCTCACAGCTGGATGGATTCCATTTCACCACACTTTCCTGTTTTGGAAAACTGAATTTACGTACCCTATTACATGGAACCTTTCCTTTTTTTTTTGACTGACTTGTGTAATGTGACTGTACTAAAAGTACACTTCTGCTAGGCATGGTATTACGTTATAAATTAAATCATATGGAGCAAGTGAGTCATTCATAACTCACACGTCATTATTTAAAACAATATACCAAGGTCACTTAAATCAGGGCAACGCACATGGGGTCATAATTTTATTAAGTTAAATAATATAATTTAAACCATCACGCTATTTAATATACGTGTTTACGGCAGTGTGACGTGTCGGGTGCGGCATACGAACATGTTTAATTGAAAATTGTCACGCGACATTGCCGTTGGTTATTTATAACTACTTAAAGGTGTTCGCAGAAGGTGCAATCTTAACAAGAATATCCAACACTACTACGTCTGCCTGTGTGAATTTATTGCAAAATGAATCGCTAGGCCGGCCATTTTGTTGACAGTGACAGATATACTTTATGGCATTCCGTTGCTTCCAAGTTTAGGTGAATGTGCTCCCTAACGTTTTTATCAAGTTAATGGTTTTTTTTTATAAAGTTAATATTTGTGTGTGTCAAATTAATAGTAAGTGCGTAAAGTTTATATGTGAGTGTTTTATTAAGTGCAAGAGCGAGCGAGCGAGCTTCGTACTTGGGGCACCCCAAGTTAACGTTAGGTTTAATTAGGTTACTTAAAACCCTGCAAACAGAAATAGGAGCCCTACGTCGACCACGCCTATTACAAAATATTGGTTTTCTTACAAACCACTCAGAAGTAGGAGCCCTGTAACGGGGCTCCGTCGACTACGGCATTTTTATTATGGCTTGCTTCCCAGTCCAATAAGGCGATGTTTCTCAGAAAATTGTAACCTTCAAAAATGTGTTTAAAAAAAACTACGTACCTCCGGTAGGGGGGGCTATGTGCGGGGCGACTTAACAACCTCCCCCCCCACCTCCTGATTAAGGCGAGTCGATTCTAAACCTTACCCCATAAGCGATAAGCATCCTTTAGAATCTAATCTACTCCCTCTACTTATCTATCTGGTGTAATCCTTTATATTCTTTTACGCTATCAGCAGTAAGAGAGGTTAGCATAATTTACACCATCATTAAAGTACTTCTGTTCCTTATCTGTCTAATAACTGTCATATATTCTTGACTCATGTGGGTCGCACTATCACGTGTAACGTTTTCATTCTAGCTAATGTCACTTTCACTTTATGACTGGCCGCCATTCTTGTTTATCATCTTGAGGGCCGAATGGCGAATCCTTTGGTGCGGGTGCCATCATGTTTATGCCTTTGAGGGGTTAAGCGGGGATCGGTTCGGCCTTGGGTAGTCTGTTTGCTTGTTAATATTTCCTCTTGAATTTTGAGAAGAAAGGTACCTGTTTTGAAGAGCAAGAATATGTTGTAGAAAGAGGCGAATGTATTATAGTTTGCTATCGTAAATTTTGAATATGGAATTAGACTAAACTCGGTTTCTGATTTGAGAATTTGAAGTTGATAAAGAGTCAAATTCTACTTAAGTATACAATTTTGAATAGCGACCGGATCACCATGACTAACTCTACTTTATAGTTCAAGTAGAGGTTCTTAAGATCGAATGGACAATTCGAAACCGAAAATATTATATTACAAAGTCAGATCACAAAACATTAAACAAATTATAACCAATAATATATTTTAACTAACTGGCAACATATGGGTACTATAAGTTAATCTCTGCGTATCCCTTCGGGGATTACAGGCGTGATGCTATTTATATATGTAAAATCTTAACCTTCTATTACGATTTTATATTCAATAAATACAGGAAGGTCAACGTCTTCTAAGCTTGTCTTAATTCACAATCTTTTATCGATGATCTCAAAAGTATTGAACGTGCTCAAGTGCCTATGTGTTCTGTTTTGTGATAACGAATAATTAGAGGATCGATTGAGCACAAAATTGTGCGGCATATATCATTAAATGGGTAAAGGTTCTCGTACCAATATAGTGCTTTGAATATTTGGTTTTTACTTAGGTAAGTATAGCTCTTAGGTAAGTAGTACTTAGGTAAGTAGGTCTTAGATAAGTAGTACTTAGATAAGTAGCACTTGGTTAAGTGGCACTTAAGTAAGTAGGTCTTAGATAAGTAGTACTTAGTTACGTAGATACTTAGGTAAGTAGGACTTAGTTAGGTAGTACTTAGGTAAGTAGGACTTAATAATATCCCATGCTGTGATACAATATTGGAGTTCGTTATTTTTTATTTTTAGAACTGCCAGTTACACAAGACATTGATTCAATTTTTATTCCACCTGATGTTTTTGGCCGCTGAGTCCCAGGTTACCGTGACTTTTCACTGGAAAAATAATGCAGTCCAAAGTATACCCAAAGTATAGTCCAAAGTATCCTGTATAAAATGCCTCAAAAATATTTATGTACAAAATAGGCTCCTATTTTTAGTAAAAGCATATTTTATAGCCCCTATTTTTCTTATCCCGTTCAAAAATGTTGCGATACATTCTCGCTTATAAAGCAGTTTGGACCTAAAACGGGTGCACACGATCGTCCAATCATGGCTTGAGCCATCTTATTTGACGGAGATAAAGGCCTGTGAGAGGTAGATCGATATTCCTTGAGACGGACAATATCCTACCCTGTGTGCTCTCATCTTTATTCTATGATGATGGAAGCACCTTCATTTTGCGAATTATTTATACAATGCTTATCCAACTTAAGGTTAGTCTTGATGAATGACTTTCGTTATATTGAAGAATTTTCTTTGCAGAGGATTATGTGGGTGGCATGTGTAATTTTGTAGTTTTAGGAAAGCGTTATTTTACTGTTAGCGAGCGTCATCCCACTGTTGGGCAAAGCCCTCTCCCCATGGCCAGTTGTTTCGACCCAGGGCTAATGTGAACCACTGGTCGGTGGTTTTATTTATTTATTTTATGAATGGTAGCCTCACAGCTGACAGAACAATAACATAAAAAAAAACATTAATCAAACATTACGCCAATTACGAAGTACACAAAAAAAACATTTAGATTAGGCGAGAGTGATTCGAATTACTTGGCAGTCAAATTGGCAAATAAATGAGTGTGTATCTGTGTGAGTGTGGGTATCTGTACGGTGTGAGTGTCTGTGTATGTGTGACATGATGTGTGTATGTCTATTATGACTAGCTGGCACTTGTGATGGTACTGAGAATCCCGCGTTTGATCAAGAATTGTAATTATTTATTTTTAAGACGGTTCCGTGTGTTATTAAAGGGGTATAATGCGGGTAGACGTTTTTGTGCAGTTCGTCCCGTCATCTTCTACGAGGTCTGCAGCGACGCCTTCTGGCTGTGTCAAAGTGTTATTTTAGAATATTTCAACATGGAGTCCTTCAGTCCTTGGTTTAGTGCTCGTAACCATCAGTCGGACAAAGTTGTATAGGGCTATCGCATCGGAAATTTTTGGCTGTCTTTGTGCCTGGTTAATGGGAATAGACCCACCTCCTGTTACATGTCATCATCATCATCATGAGCCTATAAATGTTCCCACCGCTGGGAAACAGGCCTCCTCTCTATGAGAGGGATTGGGCTGTAATCCACCACGCGGGCCCAGTGCGGATTGGTAGATGTCACATGTCTTCGAATTTTTGGTTCTAGGACATGCCGGTTTCCTCACGATGTTTTCCTTCACCGTTTTTGAGAGCAGTGGTGATGAAATAAATTACACAAAGTAATGCGCGCCTGCCTGGGTTCGAACCCACGACTTACTGTTCGTAAGTCGGGGTCGCTACCACTGCGCCGCCGCTGCTCTGTTACATGTGACTTAATATAACTGGTTAAATGTTGATGTTCTTCCACTACCTTAACCTTATAGGCGTTAAGTTAGGATTTATATTCATTCATCACAAAACTATTACAAGTCATTTCTGTCGCTGTAACTTGAGATACCAACCAAACTGTGACAACATCTTACATTAATTAAAGTATCATATTTAGTTTAAATTCCGATATCAAAATACTTTGATGAATATAATAATAATATGGACCAGTAAACTTACCATAATATAAGCACCTACCTAAATATTTTTCTTAAAGACGAAAATGATAATAATAGACAGGAGTGTTTAATGTAATGGAGAGCAGCGGTGGCCCAGTGGTAGCGACCCCGATTTACGAACAGTAAGTCGTGACTTCGAACCCAGGCAGGCGCATTACTTTGTGTAATTTATTTCATCATCACTGCTCTCAAAAACGGTGAAGGAAAACATCGTGAGGAAACCGGCATGTCCTAGAACCAAAATATTCGAAGACATGTGACATCTACCAATTGCACTGGACCCGCCCATTCCCTCTCATAGAGAGGAGGCCTGTGTCCCAGCAGTGGGAACATTATAGGCTGATGATGATGATTTAATGTTCTGATATCTATATAAGTAAACATCAGGCTTCAGAACAATCATATCTATTGTAATCGTTAGACAAAACATTTACAAACAAAATAGATAGGTACCTAAGATTCACCAAAAAATCCTCACAATATTTACAGAAAATCTCACCCATATTCACAGTTATTGTGAGCGAAAATAACAATTTCTACAATTCAGCCCGAATAAAAAGAAACCTTCCAGCGTTGAATATTTTTAAACAAAAGAATGCTCCAAAATTCTGTTACCTTTTCAATGTAAACTGTTTATTCGTTTCAATAAGACTAAGCAGATCACAGAGCCTATGGAAACCAATTCCATAGAGAAGGAAGGGGATATATTTACATGGGAACGAAATGAAATTTTCTAAGGCACTGGCGGAAACTCGTCTTGAAGGCCTTACATATGAATATTGAGTACCTATTGTATTTTGAATGAATTACTTTTCCCAAATTGAAGTCTTAATACGCGAGTTTTCTTTGTTCAAAGTTGAAAGGGTGTGACCTTGTGGAGGTCAAATAAACATATCCTTTTTCTTTCATTTTTTACTAGGTGATTGAACTTTCTTTTGATATGCTGTTAGTATTTCCCAAAGGTAAAGTGTTGAAGTTTAGGTAATGTTTTTACATGTTATATTTAATTCCATTTTGTAGAAATGATATTTGCGAATATATTATTTCTCACTTCATTCGTGATCAATCAAAAGGTTAACGTGGTCCACCAGTAGGTAGGTACGGTCGCCAGCGCAGTAACACAAACTGTCAAATTTATCCAAAAGATTTTAAACCATAAAATGTTGATGGTTAAGTTCAAAATCGAATGAGACAATTTGACAGTTTGTGGTAACTTGTTGCGCTGGCGACTGTACATAACTTGACCTGACTTGGCCAGTTTTCATATACGAATTATATTATAGCCTTCGCATGTTCTAAAGCTGTAGGTTCTTATTTTATTCTTCCGAAAATTTGGCTTGCTAGTAGAAACTAGCCATCGAACATAGGGCGCTTTCATGACTGTTTTGTAGGTACTTAATAATAATTCGTATATGAGAACTAGCCAAGACAGACCTTAGGCTTCAATATATTATCCTAAGTTATAAGCAGAAATGATATTTTAAGTTGTTATAAAATATTTTATGTTGTTATAAATAAATTTCAGGACGGACCATTGAAATTGCCATTTAGATTTCACGCCTTTTATCGTTTAAGTCAACAACCATGGCATACATATATCATAATACTAGATGTTGCCCGCGACCTTCGTTCGCGTAAAATTATTATTAGAAAATCCCCATTATTATAAGTTGAAACGAATTTTGTTACCAACTTCAAGGGTTTTTTTTTTGCACGGATCCCTATTTATTTTATCTAAAATAAAAGTAGCCTAACTTATTCCTTGTTACATTAGCTATCTGCCAGTGAAAGTTCTGTCAAAATCGGTCCAGCCATTTCAGAGATTAGCCGGAAAAAACAGACAGACAAACAGACAAATGTAAAAAATGTTGTTTTGGTATATGTACCGTGTGTACATCCATATGCACTTAGAAAAAGTGGTTATTTTGATATTACAAACAGACACTCCAATTTTATTTATTTGTAGTATAGATTGAACTTGGCTCTCATTTCTCATTTATGTTTTTGATGGGTAATTATTTAACATGGGACCATGTTGTTCGAAATAAATAATTAGGTAGGGGTTTGTAAATAAGTACTTAAGGACTATGTTAGTGGCAATAAATTTTGTGATTCAGTTACTTTCATTAAAAAACTAAAACGAGATTCTCTGCCTTTCTACCTACCATCTTTTTTAAGAATTAAGTGTCTTTTGTAATTATCCAGTGTCCCTTATAAATGATTTCGAAAAACCTTCTAATTCTTTCTTTCGTTAAATAACGTGAAAATAGTGCAGCAACCTTTGTAATACCACGCCAAACCACCAAAGCCATACCTGAACTTCATGATTCTTGAAAACAATGTCAAAAACTCCCTTAACAAAAGCCTTGAACCTTGATCGTCGCTCATCTAGCATGTCGTCAAGGTTAAGCGGGTTTTTCGGAACATCGTTCATGTCATTCGCTAATGCATCCAATCTGTCGTCGACCCCTATACAGCCGCCCCTACCGTAGAAGTCCCATAGACAGTGAATTTGAACAGAAAACTTGATCATGATAAAGAAGACTATTTTTTTTTTTTTACAAATTAATAATATTATGTACATTATTTACAGACTACAGAAAGAACACAAATAATGCTAAAAAAGAAGACTAAAAGTAAGTACCTACATATTTACAACAACAACAATAGGACACTTAGGCGTCAAAGTACTTCTCCGTATCACTGTCATCCGGAAACGTGCCCAGAAGACTGGCAGCATTACCACTTTGAATGGCAATGCTAATTCTTTGGCCAAAGAAAGAGCCAACCCTCTGGTTACGTGGAGTGTCGACCAGTCGGCGAGATATTTCCTTAAAAAGGGGATTTCATTATTTCATTCATATGAATATGTTTTCTGCTGGGTTAATTAATAAGGCTTGAGCGCTTGCAAAATTTATGTATTCGCTTTATTTTTGGTCTCCGTAAATATGACCACGTTTCTCACCTTCGCAAAGAACTCAAGTGGCTCCCAATCCGCCTTCGCAGGAACACTAGGATCCTCTGTCTCCTCTTCAATATCCTGCACAACCCGTCCTATCCTTCTTATCTGCGCGAGCGTTTTTCTTATGCCCGCTCTACTGACGCACCGTGTAGATCGCACCTTAGATCCCTACTTAAATCCCATCCTCATAAATCCAGCTATTACTCATACTCCTTCTCCGTCCATGCTGTAAGGTTGTGGAACTCACTTCCGCCTAGCATTCGTGATTTGAAGACCATTTCACTGTTCAAAGCCAGAGTGAAAGATCATTACCTTTCCTCTCAATTGCTATAATTTATTATATACATATATATTTTTACTAGTTTATAAATCTTAACATTATGTATTTATATAAGTATGTATTATTATTTACTTATATGTGTAATTATATTTAATATTATAGGTTAAGTTAGGTAAGGCACATAAACGCATTATTCTTGTCCTTTTCTCACACACTTTGTCTACGTTTCTTTTTCATTTCTCCTTTTGCAGGTCTGCTGGCAGAAATTTCTTAAGAAATAAGCAGTACCTTTGTACTCATATTTTATAATGTTATTCTCCTGTGTTGTCTACTGTGTGTACATAAATAGTAAAATAAATAAATAAGGTTTTTTGGAAGTCTGAATTAGGTACATCCGCACACAGTCATGTACGTCAATATCATACAATTTATTTAAATTATTATGGTTCTCTCTCTCATAATTGTGTAAGTGCTAATATAACAGCTAATAACGGGTTATATCTGGATACGTTCATATTTTAAAACGCAAGTTCCGCAAGCAAAATTAGATGAAGTAGTTTTGAGCTGCTGAGACCTGGCTGCATGGCACAGTTCTTAATAGGTAAGTAAAAGTAGACGGGAATACTTACAGAAGTTAGTCAGTCAGTTCATATGTTCTCTCATGCAAAAATGGGAGTACGAAGTTCATGAGTAGAATTTAATTTGCAGCTTTTCTTGTCTGCTAGAGCTTGAATCTTGATGAAAGTGGAACGCGTTCTGCTCTTAGTACGAAGCTGAATTCATTTGCACAGTAAAAATAGTTAAATCCAAAAGATATGCTACGTGGTTATGTACCAAAGTACAGACGCCAGCACATCAAGCTACTACAATCTGTCAAACTTCTTTAATAGATTTTCAACTTTATCTCTAAAGTATTAGGTTCAAGGTTGGTTAGGAAAATCTGACAGTTTCGGGTAGGTTGAACTGCTGGCGTCTGTATATACCGTCAACGGCAGCTTCATACGCTTCCAAATCAAATATTTATTTATTTTTTGAAAAGCTGCGCTCAGACTGTTTGTCAATATTTCCAGACAACACTTTAGAAGGCTTTATGATGTGAGTCTAGACGATTTTTAATGTGTATTTCATAAGATGCCCCAAAGACTAGAAATTGAGTGCTAACAGACAGAATAGGTTAGGCATTCCACGTCTATTCCTTCTCCAGGATAAAATATTGTCTGGAATAATATAAGGCGTCGTAGTATTTACTTACAGTTTATTATACTCAAAGAGACTACATAGAAAGAGACACATCGTAACGTGGACGCGCATAGGTATTATCTCTATTGTGTATTACGACCAAAACCCGTCTATAACTCAAGAAAATAACAGCAAATATCTATTCGCCTTAATCGTAAATCATAGATACGGATAAAACGCCTCTTTCTTGGTATATTCCCTTTATTTTGCACGTTTTTATGGTGAAACTTGGTATGTTGTAAGGAATGGTTTATTTATACAAGTATTCATACAGGAGCTTTATTTCCCGCAAGAAAATCCTGGATATGATGTGTGTAACGCGTGAGTTATTCAGAATATTTCCACTGGATCTAAGAGCCGAGATGTCAAGATAACTTGAAAAATAATAAACACGTACACAGCGTTGTCATATAAAATTACTTTGCACTGAAAAATATAATCTTATTTTTCTCTTTTTATAAACACGTTGAATAAACTGAGAGTTTTTCAATTAAAGTCTTCAAAGGACTCAATTAATTCAAGGCAAATAATACTATTTAAGTATTATTTTTTATTACTTAATGCTACGCAAACCGTCGTAAATCTTGATTCAACGCACCCGTAGTTATTAAAGTCAAACATTTTGCGAAGGGCATTAATATTAAAGGCGACCAACAAAATATATAACTAGAATAAATCATAACATAAGAAGGTCTATTTATATGCAGAGAAATATCTTCTTTAGTACCAATCCAATTGAACAAAATGGATTCCACGTAGGTATTCGATACGTTTGCAAGACGTAATACCTCCTTGCCCGTAATGATTATAGCATCAATTTGGGCAAGAAAGCCAAGTGGGTTCCCGTTAATTGGATTGCTTTCATTGATTGTTTGTTTGTTACTGTAATGTACAAACACGCCCCCTCTAACCCTTTTATAGTAACTGGCACCAAAGATTGTTTTGTTCGCCGTTCAGTTTTATATTATTGGTTATTGAGTCGATAGAAGTAAAGGATATAGTTCGTGATGTTAGAAAGCATTGAGTTTGTCGAATCTTTTGAAGGAAAGGGAGGACTATGCCCAGCAGTGGCCAGGGACACCGGATAGGTAAAAAAGAAAAAAAAAGTAGCGATAAAGTATCCAACATTACTTATTAAACAATGTTATTACCAAAATTAAAGCATGCAAATAGATGGATGCAGATAATAAATACTCTTTATTTTATAAAGCATAAAATAAGTCTTCAAATTGCAGATAAAGAATGAAATTTTGCATAGATCATTTAATTATAAATCAATTTTATATCAGTAGATACAAATAGTAAAATCACCGAGCCTACTGGAATCGTGAATGGAGCAAAGACAATCTCTGCAAATGGGGGTTCATGGACGGCTCAGACCTCAAGTGCATATGCAGCGTCTCCCCACAAACAATGACGCACCTTCCATCTTGCATGCATGCCCTTTGACCTGCGCTCTTGATGATTTATTAACTGCATCAGTGAGCGGGGTTCGCGTGGCTGAGTTTTGGGCTAAACATACTATTTAGACTTTTTGTCATCGATACGCTAAGAAGAACTGGAATCGTAATTACCTTTCTGCTTGTATAATTGTATATATGTATAGTTTAATATGTATACTGAAAAGTTGAAAAAAATCCTTGACATCGTAAATAACGCAATGAAAGTTGTCGAACTGTCATGCTTTCGCATTGCCATTGTTATTGTGTTATGTAATTATCTACAGCAGGTTCATCGGCTTTCCTATTCATTATACGGTTCGATTCCAAATGTCATTGGCATCGTCAACTTTCATAGACACAGAAATGTCATTTGTCCGGCCATCGTGAATGTGCATATTGAAATGATTGCAACCTGTGATTGCAATCCATGTTTGAACTGCGACATGGCTTTGCTTTCTGTACATAATGTCGAGCAATGCAAACAAACGGCGCGGCTTTATAAATAACCATTTTCTAACACAGAGTCCCTAATATCTGCGGTGGAAATTTAATCTTTTTTAAACCAAAATCAAATATACAGTTTTTCAAAAAGCATAAATAACTTGTGCTTAACAAATATTTTTTATTTTAAAATCTTTTGAATTTGCGATAAGTTTACTCCGCGCATTCGTGCAAGGCACAAACGAACGCAAAGTCATACACCCCTTCAATATACCCTCACGTAATATGGAAAGATCAAGTTTTTCCATCAAAAAGGTACAAAAATGTAAATGAAAAATTGTAGAGCTCGACCTCTAACGCAGTCGACTCGACGCGTCCGCCATAAACAGTCATCAGACGCCAGCCTCCGAGCCTCTCCAAGCATCGGACAAATTCCTTTGATCTTGTTTAGGGTAAATCTTTTCGATTTATATGTTAATATATAAATTTGAATCTGCGGCACCGTATCTCCGGGTGTTACTGGCTAATCCGTGTTCTTGTCTACCAAGACTTATTTCGTTTCATCTTTTTCGAACTCATCTGCAGACGTAATTGATTCTCTTATTCTGTTGCTTCTTTGTCATTTTTATTGATTGATAACTTCGGATCTAAAATTATTGTAGTCTGAGGTATGCAAACGAGTGTGCTGTACAGGAAGTAAGTGGAATTTCTTTGCGCAGCACAAATTTTATCGAGGACTCGTAATTTCCTTTGATCCCTCATCTATATTCAATGATCCGAGGACCGTAACGCTTCGTAAGCGAATTCATTATATCCGTGTGCTCTTTATATGACACGGGCACCTCCAAGAATAATTTATTTGGATACGAGTGAAATTTACACACTTCAAAATTATTATGTATTGAATTGAAACTTGAGTTCAAGTTTCGTAAGAACTTAAGTTTCAATTCAAATTTTCGTAATTTCATATTCATAATTTTGCGTATAACTTTGATGCCATAGCCGCAACAAAATAAACTTTATTAGTCTTGTTAAATGAATATACTTATTTCTACAAAATGCCTTTAAATACATCATGTAATAAAAAGAAAAGCCAGAAAGTAAAATTATTTCGAAGGAGTATAAATATTGTGTTCATGATGTTTTTTTATTTGGAAATTAATGTTCCCGGCACCAATATTTTCTTCGGAAATCCTAGGTACAAATCACTTAGCGGTATATCCTAGAGCAATAAAATCTCCTGACGTAAAGATCTGTATATCAAGGAACGTGACATAACCCAATTTTTATGTTCGCAAAAAAACTCTACGTCGTTCGCTGAATCGTTTTTGTGAAAACAACGGGGGCAATAAAGGGTCTTATTGTTATCCTTTGAATTTATATCCAGATATTATCGCTCTCATAAATTGCTACCACGTACAGTTTTCTCCAAATCGGATGCTTGAAAAAGTGACCGGGGGATAACCCTACTACTTTATACGAGTCCCCGATAAAAGCTAATGTGCCTTTTATACCGTTCCGAAAAAGTACCGTCTTTCAGTAATATCTGGGTATAACGAGCAACATGTTTAAATTAGTGAAGCACAGCGATTAAAACTGAGCGTATATATAAAAAAGCTTTAATTCGCAATCCGGCGCGCGGCATCTGTTTTCTAATTGAGACATTAAGGGTGGGATCGCTTCAACGGCTCTTTAATAACGCACACATTACTGATGGCAGGCAAAATGTACAAGATCGGCGCCCGACCGGCGAAATGATGGCCGTTACTCGCAATCGTCGCCGGGCAAAACTCCCGGATAATTGACACGAATTTAACACAAGGACTACTGAAATATGCTACCCCTGTTTTCGTGTGCGGTCTTCTACATATTTCGTGGAGCAAACTCGGGACGCCCCGACATGTTGCCCTTAATAATGCTTCGCTGAATAACTAACTTCGCAAGTGTCTCTTCTATGTGTTTTTGTCGTAATTGAGCCATTCAATTTGGTGTGACGTAGACCGTTTTTAGGGATATTGGCTGTTTGCTTTAATTATTTTTAGGCCGATCCCTGAAAACTGGGAAGGGTTATATTGTATATGGGTTCAAATAATAGCTATTAAAATGTTGCTTACTTGTATAAAAACATCCATGTTGAAAAGTCTGACAATTTAATAACGTTTCAGTCTCGTTTTATAAAACACTCGGTCTTGCAATCTCACAGTGTTATTAGTACTTTCGCCATTGGACACAATAACAGAGGATAACACATTGTGTGCGATGTCTTTGTTATCGCATGGAATCTACGGGGACCGGGGCAATGTATTGCAATAACCGCAAAGCCTGTCTTTTGCATTCTGCTGTTAAATGAAATTGCTTGTTCTGTTAGCTAAATTTAAACTTTCCCGCAACCCTGCTTAGTCAGGAAGTACTGTTTAAGTGAAGTATTTCCTTTGTAATAAACTAACTAGGTGTCGCCGCTGGCTTCGTTTAGAAAGGTTTCACACTTTTTTAACTTTATTTACTATCGCTGCCTTTGTTTGTGGACTGCAGGTAATTTTAAAATGATGCTTTTAGTATTTTAGCATCATTTTTGTATGCGAGTATCGCATAAAATATTCAATAAACAGAACAAAATATTTAAAACACACCAAAACATCCACCGGAGTTTCCACGTTTTTGTACAGCACGTATGGAAATGATATCTATAGAAAAAGAGCACAGATTTTACTTTGATAAAGCGAGCATCAGTTTCACGAATGTGTACCTTTTTGCCACGAACTAGATCGTTTCAAATGTTTTTGTTGAACGTTCCTGCAGTAGCGCGAAAGTGATTTATCATAAGGCAACATGCTGCGGTTGAGACGAAAAATAAAAGTAATTCCTTTTGTATTTGCCGAGTGGGGCGGTCGCCTGGAGACATATTTGCCAAACGCGTGAATAATGGTTCCTGCTTTGATGTGGGCTACCTATAATTCACCATGTTTTCGTATCGCTGACAAAAGATGACAGAGTTTCTCGTTTTTTTCTTTCTTTGTAATTAATGCTGAAAAGGCCAATTAGCAATATATTTGTCTTATGTGCCCACGTATTGTCTTTCAGCCTTTCGCCTCGGGGGCTTTGGAAAAAACATTACACAGACAAAAATGTAGCTTTTCGGCGTGAATATCAACGTAGCATAAACGTCCATTATCTAGCAGAGGAGTGCTTCCCTCGGCACTCTCTCAAAAACATATTTCTAGTGTGAAGACAACTTCGCAACAAAACCACCTCTTTTCCCCACTTTTACAAAATAATCACGGAACGTTTATTTCGTACTTGTTTGTATCGTCCATATTGCTACCGATGCCGTCCTAAATGGGTATATTACTCCTAAGTAGCTGTTACTTTTACGTCCCAAAAATATTATTTTGAACGCAATAAAATTCTTTCTTTATATCTTCGGTGTCCATGAAAAAGACATAACAGTGTGCGTTGAATTTATTGTAGCAGACGAGGACCCAGATGGCTTTCCTCATAAAATACAACGAGTGGTTCTGTTGGTAGCAACGTTATACTAAAGATAATCACAATTTACGGGAGCCCTTTGGCGAAATTTGGAAATACTTTTCCTTCACCGTTACGTGTGAGCAATTACAGCACCTTTAATGATGTAGTGTTGGTTGTAGGCCCCAACTTAGGTTAATGGTGTACCGAAGGATTTTTATTACCACTTACGACTAGTTTCTCGTTTTTAGTGCGCTTTGCGTGGAACGGAAGTAGTCTTTAGGTTTCGGTAATTGTTACTTAAGTTGTTAGTCAATGGACTTTTGTAATTTGGGCTTAGTTTTATTGTGTCGAAAGCTAGAGTAATAAATATCTCATTTAATCGTCGAGCGTTAGTAACGTAGGTAAGTGTAGTTTTTTTTGTATTCTCGCAAAGTCACGCCACGGTTCATAAATGCTTAGGAATGTACCACATAATATAAAGGTATGTACGTGTTTAGCTAGTTATTATAATAAGCATAACCTCAGACAGCTTTGCAGTGACCTATTTTATTTTAATCAAATGGTACACTGGCGATATCTAATCATAAAGGATTTACCGCGAAGTGAACGACATTGCCTCGACCTGAATGCATCGGATTACGAAGCGCGACCAGGGAGTCTTGACCGTCGTGTAATTTGATTTTTTGTTGAAATCCTGGGATATTAGTAAAAGTTATCGTAATCATGTTATAATAGTGTATGCTTTTAAAATAACGTACAGTTATAATATTATTCACAACAACAAAGGCCTTTATCAGAGAAACAAAAAAAGGCATTTACTTAGTGCCATCGTAGGTTCATAATCGTTCTCTTTTTATTTAAGAGTCTTTCAAGTATTAGTAGGTATTAAAGTCAAACACCGAGCTTAAAGTTAGTATTAACTTTTGATTCCTTCGATTAATATTCCCAAAGAGTCCCAACAAAAAGGTCGATGACAAATAAATCGTCTTCTATCTCGAATTATTATTCCATCGAAACTTTTGCTCATTTATTTAAGGTCTTACCAACTCGATATCTTTTGCAGTAAATTGGATATGAACTTCGAATTTCAACTATTAAATTTACGTTCGTCATGAACACAGACAGTGTTCTGATATGAAGGACATATCACTCTGGTGTCTGGATGAAATTTTGCTAAAATAACCTAATTTGATTACCAGTTTGATACCTCTGAGTTAAAACTGAAACGCTTTTGTTTTACTCTGTATGATCTGTCCCAAGACTGAAAGAAGTTGAATTATGGATGTGCCAAGGTTCTTTTTGAGCGAATTTAACCCCATTTTTACAAATCGTGCTGAAAGGCATAAATAACTTTTATTTGTTACATGCTAATGTCACACAAAAACTGAACTTCTATTACAAAGATCGCTATGCTTTCGAGATTCATGTATTGTTATGGCCTGGTGCTATTATTTGACGTAATAATATGTCACTTTTTCACCCACCTGGTGTCACAATTCTCAATGTACAGAGCAGGTTAAGATAGTTACCGTGTCATATATCCGTTTTTCAAAAGTCTTTCACTAGTACTATCCATTTTTAATATGAAGTCTGCGAAGGGGAAATTAAACTTTCTTTCTTTTTGATGTAATAAAAACTACTGGCGTCCTGAGTCTGGATTGCGCTCGGAGATAACGCTAAGTGAGTATGTACCGTATACGCGTTAACTATACGAATAAGCATAATAAATAGAATCTTGGAATTTCTTCGTTTCGTTTTCAGCGAGACAAAATGAAGAAATACGGCATCCTTCGTAGTAATAATATATACTACTATATATGAAATTTAATAACTGATATGGAAAGTTTTATTCTCTATTTTTAAAGCTTTAAATAAAAGACATAAACATAACATCACGCCTATAATCCCTGCAGGGTAAGGTAGATGTGTACTCTTGGTCCACCAACTTATCGCCAGTTAGAAGTATTTAAGTCCCATGTAATAATAAGGTAGTGTATTGCCATACACCAGGCAGAAACCACGAATCTGGGCTGCTACTGAAAAATTACTGATCGGAGAACCCAATAACACTTTACTTAACCCGACAATCGAACCTAATAGCTCATTAAATAAACCTAGATATCAGGTCGCCAGTTCTAAAAAAAGTCACAATTTTTCACGTTTTTACTTTCAGGATTTCTGAAAAAAAAAAACTCAAATAAAATGTTAAGCTACGTAATATTCATTGTGATATACAGCGTGGGGATTTCAATACGACAATAAATTAAACTTTGTATACCTTACCTTAGGACGTTCCCAGTCTACATACATAATTTGAATAATATCCAGTAGTTAAGTCGCAGGAGATTATTTTTCATTTTTAACATTTGCTGCATGATGTATCTGATAACAGGGAAACATTGACAGGTTAACGACCCCTGCATCGGTAACATCAAAACATTAAAGACACGTTGCCAACTCGCTACTTAAAAACTTTCGCCAAATTAGTTTTTTAATTTGATTTAGGGTAAATTATACCTTAAACCTAAGCAATAAGAGTCATAAAGCGTGTCATCAGATTAAATAAGAAAATAATGCATGCGCAAGTTGCTATGCACTCAAAGTAATAGAAAATTTAGTGTGTGCGAAAGAGATAAATCTAGTTATGTTTGTTTATACTTCGCTTTCTTGCCGAAACTTGCAACTAAATTTAGGTCACGGTCAGTGTGTCACCGCAATCCTGTGACGAACCACGCGTCATCGCTTTGTAAGCGCACGAGTGCCGCAGGACGTACTTTCGTTGCGCCCGCGCCGCCTTTCAAGTACCCGCCGCCCGCCGCTCGTGTGTTTGTAATTTCATAATTTGTTCTAAGACGATTATTATAAGTGCGAAATTGGACGCTTTATTTTAGTGACAGGACACGTAACGTATTAATAGGTATCTAGTTAAATAGTTTAGTGTATTGTGCGAAATTAGACGCTTAGTTTTTATTGTGTTTTTGTGACTAATACCTACCTACATAACTAAGTGATTGGACAGTGATCCTGATTGTGATTAATAATTTGATTACCTTTGTTTGATTATTTTTGTTTTTACTGAGCATTAATAATAATGGCGCCAAAAGATCAAGTCGCTACAGGACGGCGCGGTTGCCACTCTTACCACAGGTTAGTGAACCAATATTATAAATGGTGTTCTATTTCGTTTCCAGTTTTATGCCATTTAGTTTGTTTGAATTTTTTTTTTTTTTAATTTTGATTTTAGGATTTTTTTGATGGTTTAGAATTATTCCTATAGACTAATATTATCCGTGTTTTCATTTATTGTCGTATTTCCGTCTCCACTCTGTATATTTTGTTTTTTTCGGTAAATAAAGACAAAAAAATGCTTCATAAACATTTAACAGTCCAAAACAAATAACGCTCGGAGCTGAATTTTGTAATCCTGCTTTTACACGCAAAAAAAGGACACATGAAAAGTTTATATTCGTAAATAAGGTATCTACAGCGACGTTTGTATGAGGCCGTATTCTAAATAGTACCAGTTAACATCTGGCAGACTGCTTCGTTAGTCCAGTGATTGCAAGTGTTAATGCTGAGCATGAAAATCACATGCTAGGTTTGGTTGCCACGTAAGGTAAGGGGTTATTCCAACTGGGATTTTTCACCAATAGTACCATGAGAGTTCAGTGTAAACGTAACGTACGTAAATACGTTGATTTATGAATCAAAAATACAATTATCCTTCGGCTTTTCCTTTTGTTTGTAACAAGCACAATCAGTTGATTGATTCATGGATGATTCCATAGGTGTGAATAAACTCTTGAAATTATGATAAAGGGTGTAAAAAGAATCTTAACGAAGCCGAAAGGCACTTATTCTCCCCGTCATTGCGATATTTTTTTATTCTAGACCATACCTGGGAACCTTTTAGTTACGGAGATAAGGGGAATCAAAGTCAAACTTCTTCACAAGTTTTTTTTTAGTACATATTTTTAATGTATTTTTTAACTTAAGACACCTGCACGACCGGCGTACTATTCAATCCATCCATCAGCATAATGTTTTGAATGCGTTACATTGAGTCCTACCGTAAAACGTGATTTTTCACCCCAAAAAACTAAAGTTGTTACCTAGCAATCATTTTTGCATAAAGTTACTTAGTTTGATGTACAGACGCCAGCACATCAAGCTACTAAAATCTGTCAGATTTCTTTAATAGATTTTCGCCTTTATTGCCGAAGCTTTAGGTTCAAGGTTGATTGGAAAAATCTGACAGTTTTTACAAATTTCGGGTATCTTGACCTGTGACGTCTGTACATAATACTTTGTTGACGGCTTCGTGAAGAGCCCGTTTACACCCTGTATTTGAAACAAGTGCTGTTTACTTTAAAATCTACCTTTTTAAGTTACGTTTCCTCTGGCCTTTGGTGTCTTGATTAGTGCCCAGTTGGCAACAATAGACACTCCTTTTTATGTGGGACTTAAACATAACTGGCAAAATGTAGGTTTACTAAGTGTACACCTCTGTCTTACCCTTTGAGTATTACAGGCGTAATGGTGCTTAAAATAAAGCAATTTTATAAAATATCTATGAAATTTAATAAATACTTAATTAAAGCAACAGGTAGGCACCAAAACCTGCCAGGGCTGCGGGACTGTTCGAAATAGATACCGCGGCCCTGGAACACGAAGGGCAAGTTAAGGAACATGGATGGGTTTTAATTAGTACAAGTCTGTCCCTTCCGCTCCGCTCAGAGCAGGAGGAGTCATTTGATGATTTCCCATCAGAAAAAAAAGGCAGGCACTAAAAATCGTTTAAAATTTAGGTACTAAACACCAAAGTTGAGTTGTTTCAGGTATTCGTCAGCTTTATTCCAATTCTAAAGAAGAATAAAAAACAAATCAGGGAAAAAAAGGATTCATTCAGCTGTGTAATTCAATGGAAAGTTTATCGTGAATAGTGTAATCAACAGAAAATGTGGTGAAAAATTAAACACATTAATTTCGGTATCCACGACCGACATTTTGCAATTCAAATAATTAATGCGACGAACCGCACTGTTATCGTAATTAAAAATTAACGTTACGGAACTGAAAGAATAACAATATCAGGTACACGGTGAATATTTACTAATTGAAGCAAAATACGACGTGTGCGCCATTACATAAATATACACATGCATTTACTTATAGGTACTTATGTAGCTTTTAAGTTCACACTTATCAATACTTATAATGTTATAAAGAGGTAAACATTTTTTGTAAGTTAGTATCTAGGGGATAATCTCTGGAACTAATAATCTTAGTCTTAAAATTCTTCCACTGGTAGAAAGCTACATTAGTCGTGGGTGCTATAGGCTATAAATTATAGTTATATCATGCTTAATAGCTGAGCTATCGTAATTTTGCAAACGAAGTCGCGGACGAAGTGCATTATTACGAAAAATGTGATGTGTGTGTGATGAATATTGGTGAAATTTGGCACACAGGTAAACTGTGACCTCAGTTTGGACATTAGTTTACTAACGTAGGATAATTTCCGACCTCTATGGCAAAGCCACGGGTAAACGCTAGTTCACTCCACACTGAAGATTTTTTCCTGAATCGAATATGCTATTACCGAAACAAACTCACATGTACGAACATCCCAACATTTTTTCCCTCATGTCAAAACAGAATAAAGATTTGACGGATTTATAGTAGAACACAGTAACCGTATATACAATTGTATATATCTCTGCAAAGAAATATATTATGTAAAGTTTCTGGCTATATTTATTATT
Source organism: Lycophotia porphyrea (assembly GCA_950005105.1). NCBI lineage: Eukaryota > Metazoa > Arthropoda > Insecta > Lepidoptera > Noctuidae > Lycophotia > Lycophotia porphyrea. The sequence goes on from OX465392.1 coordinate 5,906,687, forward strand.
TTATCCAGTTCTAAGGCAACATTAAATCCAAAATAATCACTAATATTATAAATTCGTAGAATAATTTCCAAGTTCCACTCGAGCGAAACCGTGGACCAAAGCTAGTTCGGAATATATTTTGTTTATTTAGCTGCTCCCCAAAATAGAATTTGTTAAAGTGCTAACCTATAATCATCATCATCATCAGCCTATAATGTTCCCACTGCTGGGACACAGGCCTCCTCTCTATGAGAGGGAATGGGCTATAATCCACCACGCGGGCCCAGTGCGGATTGGTAGATGTCACATGTCTTCGAATTTTTTGGTTCTAGGACATGCCGGTTTCCTCACGATGTTTTCCTTCACCGTTTTTGAGAGCAGTGGTGATGAAATAAATTACACAAAGTAATGCGCCAGCCTGGGTTCGAACCCACGACTTACTGTTCATAAGTCGGGGTCGCTACCACTGGGCCACCATTAACCTATAATGAACCATGATAATTTTCCAGATTTTTAGTTCAACATTACATTCTGTGTAGTCGAAGCAGTGTAATAAAACAAAGGATGTAAAACGAAGTCGAAATGTACTTGTCCTCCTCGTCATTGTGATCATTTTTTTATTCTAGACTATACCTGGGAACCTTTTAGTTACGGAAATATTGGGTGTCAAAGTTATAACTTTGACAAAAGTTTTTTTTTTTAATGTATTTTGGGTTCTTATGACACCTTCGCGACCGCCGTATTATTCAATCCATCCATCAGCATAATGTTTTGAATGCGTTACATTGAGTTCTACCGTAAAACATGATTTACACCCCAAAAACAAAAGTCGTTTCCCAACAATATTTTTTGCGTAAAGCTACTTAATTTGATGTACCTTGGTTGACGGCTTCAAGAAGACTTCGTTTACACCCTGTGTTTACATCCTTTATAGAAAGATAGTCCTTCAGTTTATTCTGTTCCGAATCAATATTAAATACGCGATATACCTTAAAACGCCAATAGATTTGAAATAAAACGCCCTATGTAAATATATTCCCCTATAATAGTGTCGCAATAATGTTCATGTGAAATTGGATTATCCCAATTGCTATTCAAAGAACAAAAGGCGAACGAAACAAAAGATTTCGAGGGAAACATATTGTGGTTTTAGAACAACGTTTTGTTTTTGTTTCGTGGTCGTACGTGGACTAGTCCTCCCGTCCCCCCAGTTTTTGTGGACATCGTGGCGGATTGTTAAGCAAGATTTGTGTTCAGTGAACAAAAAACAGTTTTTTTTTGCTTATTATCCTCATTGCCTTTATGGAGTATAGAGTGGGTGTGTGAAGTACGTGTAAATCTCTTGGAACGTGTTTACTGTTTATGCTTCGACGCGTGTGTGGGGGCTGTAACTTATATGATGTTATAGTGAACGCGGGCGTTGTTACTGACACTGTTGTGATATTTATAGGTAGAGACAGTTAAGTACTTTTTTTTTTTGGATGGTATATCATCAAATGCCTTCTCCTGCTTTGGGCGGAGCGAAAGGGTAGTGTCAGACTAGTACTGACTAAAACCCATCCATGTTCCTTCCTTGCCATTTGTGTTCCAGGGCCGCGGTATCTCTTTCGAACAGTCCCGCAACCCTGGACATTGTAAGTACTTGTGTAAGAGCCTTGTCGGACTACATTGATGTAAGGGAACAAGGCTTTAAAATCGCCTATATTCAGTTGTTTTCAATTGTTCATAAAATCCCGACTGCCTCTTGGGTCTAATGGTTGCAATCGTGACTGCTGAGCGTGTGGTCTTGGGTTCGATTCCCGGGTTGGGCAAATTGTTATTGGGTATTACCATCAGGAATTGCTCATTAGCAACTACCGAGTCTGGATTTGTGCCCGGTTGATGGCATGCATCAATAGCGAAGGGTCAATTTTTGTAAGAGATAAGCTGGAGTACATATCTTTAATGTGATTCTATTATTAACTGTCTATAAAATACTGACTGCCATTTTTGAAAGGGAATCCGGTAGGAATTGAGTTGTATGGAACTTTCGCCACTGCTCCCTATTCATGGGACTTAAACATACCTTGCGAAATGTGGGTGTACTATTAGGTAAACCTCTGCCTTACTCTTCGGGGATTACAGGCGTGATGTTATGTTAGTTTTATTTAACAGTCAACGATTTGCTAATTTTTTTCATGAATCCTGAGTAGACTATACAGACTTAGTATCCAAACAGTTAAAACATTTAACAAACAACAACTATTCCTTTACAACAATCGGTTTTATTCAACCATTTACATTAATCCAAGTAGGTACAGTCCAGCACTAAAGCGCAAAGTAGTAAAACGTAAAAGTGTAAAGTTGGTCATGAATACATAAAGTTGTGCCGCTATTTGTCACTCAATTGGACCCAGCTGAGAGCGAATGGTCCCCGGAGCTATAGAAGAGGGTACAAGCTAGTAGATGAAGGCATTAGGGTGTTTTATAGACAGATATAGAGACATTGTCTTAATAATTGTAGTGTTTTACGGAGGTGTTTTATGAAAATGGCCTCTGTTGGGTCGTGGTAATATGTCTTGCGTTTGCTCCCAACTTACCTAAAGTGAAGCGATGATGCGGCCTTAGGTGGTGCACGCTTGCCTAGAAGAAACCAATTCACTACAACCTTGAAAAGAACCAACCAATTATCGTGGAACAGGGAAGCTGGACTTATATTTGGAACTTTTCATAATCTGTTCACTTAAGATAATACGACACACGTTTAATTCCGGTTGCACAGATCTGTATCTATTAAACTCGCACAATTTAGAATTTATTAAGAAATTTTTTAAGGTTTTTAGGTTTTGATAAAAATATAAAAAGTATAAAATAGCGCCATATTTCACTGCTATAGTTCGTAGATAATTTCACGCCAGTTTTAGAAAAAAAAATGTATTTTGCGTAAAGTCTACAACAACAACAGCAACATACATTTATTTTCAGGCTACTTTGGCCCATAGATATATACCTTACAGACTAACATACATATAATATAATACAAATTGTGTGTTGTGTCTACGATCTGGCCGCGTACCGCAAGGGCTGGTTTGAGGAGGTACGGGAAACGAGCACGTAGAATTAATTGGGGGAAGCCTTTGCCCAGCAGTGGGGCAGTACAGGCTTATAAAACCACTCCGAGTGTACCGACAGAGGTGATTTTTTCTTTTCTTGTTCTGGATTATTTTTAGAAAATATTTTTGCATGTCTTTTTTTTACTTATACATTTTACTATACCCTGTTTTTTTTTGCGCTTGTAATATGTAGCAATACGGCTAACTCTGCAACGAAAAAAAGGTCGTTTAACAGTGTCGCGAGTTCAATTGTTTTTTCCCATCTGAAAACTGCCCAACGTGTCTAAAGATGTTTTCACTTCAAAAAAAAAAGTCTTTCACCAATATCCACGAAGAAGTTACTTCAACATAAAGTGGATATTGGTACCCAGTTTAAAGAAACTACACAAACATACACACTTACTCAGATACTAAGTACACAATTTTCCCGAAGCTCATAAAGGTATACATTGTAACAAAGTTTTATATAGTTTGAGTAGTAACATAACATAGTTAGGAAAGCCTTTATGTTTGAAGTAAGCTTATGTATTAGTTTGGCTCATTATTACCGCATCAGAACTAATAATTTGTAAGCTTAAGCCAATTTATTGCCCCATAACATAACACCACGCCTGTAATCCCCGAAGGGTGAGGCAGAGGTGTACCTAATAGTACACCCACATTTTGCCAGTTATGTTTAAGTCACCTGTAATAGAGGGTGAGCCTATTGCCATCAAACGGGTTCAAATCTAGGCTCCGTGGCTGCTACTGTTAAATTCCTGATGGAAAAACTCAATATCACTTTGCCCAACCTGGGAATCGAACCCAAGACCTCATTCTCCACAGTCACGCTTGCGACCACTAGACCAACGAGGCAGTTACCTCACTTACTCCTAATAAACATAACTGGAAAAATGTGACTAGAACATTTGTACACCTCTGCTTAACCTATCGGAGATTAGGCGTAATGTTATGCTCTTGTGTTTATCTACTCCTAAATTTTCTATTTCTAAGTCGGAAGTTGACGGCACGGTTGGTGCAGTGGCTGAGCGATTGTCTGCTGCGCTGCGTGTCGCGGGTTCGATCCCCGCACGGAACAAATATTTGTATGGCCTACAGATAGTTGTTCCGGGTCTGGCTGTTTGTGTATGTGAGTTTAAATGTTTGTGAACGCACCCACGATACAAGAGAAATTTCTAGTGTGGGGCAACGTTTTATAAACAAAGAAAGTAGGCAGTACACAATGTCTTCAAAATAATCAATCATTCAACCCTTATTGAGTAGGATAAGTAAGGGACCAATGATTTATTTGTGTGTGATTGTTTTTTTAGCTGTCTCGTTAGTTTCTTGGTCGAAAGCAATACTGCTGAACATGAGGTTTTGGGTTCGATTCCCAGGTTGGGCAAAGTTTCATCAGAAATTCCTCAGTAGCCTGGATTTGTGGCTGGTTGGTGGCAATAGGCTCGGCTGTTACATGGGACTTAAACATAACTGTCGAAATTAAAGGAACAGTGCACCCTGCACTGTTCCTTTAATTTCGACAGTTATGTTTATTATTGTTTTGTAACCTTCGGCGATTACGAGTGTCATGTTATGCTGAAATTCTAATATAAATTCTAGGCCATACCTGCGAACCTTCTAGTTACGGAGATATTGGGGGTCAAAGTTCAAACCGTTAACAAAGTTTTTTTTTTTAAATACTTGTTTTTAATGTATTTTTTTTACTTAAGACACCGTCACGACCCCCGTACTATTAAATCCATTCTATCCATTAGAACACTATTTTTAAAGACAGTTAGTTACATTGAGTCCTACCGCAAAACGTAATTTTCCACCTCAAAAAAAATTTCGTTTCGCAGCAATCATTTTTGCGTAAAGTTACTTACTTTGATGTACATAATGCTTGGTTGTCGGCTTCGTGAAGAGTTCGTTTACACTCTGTATGTGTGGTAGCCTCAAAGTTGAGAGCACAATACCATGGTGTTCGCATTAAAGTAGTTTCTACCACGACAACAAAGACACAACAAATTATACCACAACGACATAAAAACTCAAGCAAACTATTATTAACAAATTCCGCACAAAATAACTCGCATAAAAAGGGATAGCCATTATGCGAAACTACCAAATCAACTTCGGCAGTCTTAATAACAAGTTGGTACATCATAAAAATGTTAATGCCAAACATTCTTATAACATCAACAAGAAACAAACTGAAGTACAAGTCGCCCCATAAAATTAGGGACGGCGGGGCCCGTCGGGCCCCACGTTCAATACCCTCTCAAGAAGTATTACTCGTATTATGAGGGGTCACAAAGTGAGGACGGCAATATTGGCAGCCCTTACCAAGCATCGTAAGAAGGTGAGGAAACTTCACATAAAACCTAAGGAGGCAGGTGCATTCCATTTCTAGGGTACCGAAATGTTCGCGTATTTCACGCTCAGCGCGTCATTACCGCTCCTTACAACGAATACGCCCGCACGGTGTGTTACAACAAAAAGGGTAAGTATAATAATAAAAATCTTACGGCGTCTGGAGAGGCGAATAAAGTACGAGTCCGTGTTTTGCTTGTGTAAGCGCTATTGTCTGTCGAGGTAGTCATACGTTTCTTGACTGATTGTCGTTTATACTGCCTACTTTGACTGTGAAACTCGTATTCTTTTTATATTATGTGCTTTTAACATACTAAGTTGCAGTAGAAATAAAACATTTAAAGACAACAATATACTGCCTTGTTGAGCTCACCGTTTCTTTTTTTAATAAGAGAGTTTCATATACTTTTACCACCCACGTAGTTACGAGTACCATCATTTTATAATGCTATGAAAATATCAAGGAGTTATGACCGCGTAGCAGTTGTGACGTCACAAATTCGTAGGCATTGCGTAGCGCTTTCATCAGTTTGTAATAACAGTTAAAAATAATGGCCGTTCATTATTTTTTATGGTTGGCACAATAATTTCTATTTTTAAAATAACCTACTTATACTGAAAAATAATAAAAATAAACCACACCCACACGCATTTTAATGATACGTAAATTGAAATATAATACGGATAATAAAAATTATATTTTTTTTTTACAATTTACTTTGCGTGGGAGTTATTTTTGTACTATAAGTATGACAAGATAACAAGATCCATTATATACTTTTTACTTAGTTTAGCAGTTAAACGTATTCAGCTTACGCGGGTACTTAAAATGTTTTTATGCTTGATCTGAATTATATTGAGCTAAATATAAATATAAGTATACCTACATAACTATACCTTTAACTATTGATTGCCACGTTGGTCGAGTGGTCGCAAGCGCGACTGCTGAGCATGAGGTCCTGGGTTCGATTCCCAAGTCGAGCAAAGTGCTATTGGGTTTTGCCATCAGGAATTTCTCAGTTGCAGCCACGGAGTCTGGATTTGTGCCCGGTAGATGGCAATAGGCTCGCCCCCTAATACATGGGACTTAAAAATAACTGCTTAAATGTGGGTGTTCTATTAGGTACACATCTACCTAACCCTACGGGGATTACAGGTTTGATGTTATGTTATGTTACAAATATAACATCACGCTTGTATTTTAAAAAAGAAATTTGAATATAAAATGCATCAGGACCGATGGGCCACAATCAACAGAAGACGGGCGTCGTCGCCGAGGGACGTATAGAAAACGCTGGCGTGACGACCTAGAGGCGTTTGTGAGAAATTGGCCAGAGAAAACCGCACGTAGAGAGTATCGGATGGCTATAGGGAACCTTTGCCCAACAGTAGGAAATTAGAGGCTAATTAAAAAGTGGGCGAAATCTGTATTACTCAAGGAAAAGCAGACCTCATGTGTGAAAAAAAAAACCACTAGACTTTTTTATTTTCACTGGTTGTACTTTTCCCAACTAAGTTGGGGCCAGCTTCCAGTCTATCCGGATGCAGCAGTATTTTACACGGAGCGACTGCCTATATTCTGACCTCCACAACCACGTTAGTACTGGGTAATACGGCACCCCTTGGTAAGACGAGGTATAATATTATGGTCTATTAACCGAAATAAAATCCAGATGGGTGCTAAAAAGAATTTTATAGTCAGATTATTAAGCCTATCAGCAGCTTTAATTTTTCTCGAAATGCAAAAAATGTTTTATGGTCGAAGCGTCGTCGTAGGGACGCACGCAGCACTTTTAAAATCATACTAAGTATATTCGCTATTCTGATTATACAGGGTTTAAACGGACTCTTCACCAAACCGTCAACCAAGCATTATGTATATACATCAAACACACAAACAAACAAAACAAAACTTTACGCAAAAATTATTGCTCGGAAGCGACTTTTTTGTTTGGGGTGAAAAATCACTTATTACGGTAGGGCTCAATGGTTCATCCACAATGTTTTGAATGCGTCAGCATTCAAAACATTGTGGATGGATTGAATGGTACGGGGATCGTGAAGGTGTCTTAAGTAAAAAAAATACATTAAAAACATGTATTTAAACAAAAACTTGTAAAAAAGGAACTAAAAGGAACCTAGGTACCTTTTAGTTCCAGTAAAAGTTTGAGTATAGTCTAGAACAAAAAAATGATCGCAATGACGGGGAGAACAAGTTCCTTTCGGCTTCGTTAAGAGTATTTTTACATCCTTTTTATGGATTTACCGTTAAATGTGAAGCAGAAATGGAAAAATGGCAAACACTGGAGTATGAATACAACGCTTTGTGAGAGAAAAGTGGATCATAAATATTGAACAGAAAGTTTTCAACGCGGTTGAAAATCTATCATGTTTCATAGCAGCCGTAGCCAAATGATGGTTCTACATTTATATAGGTAACTCCCTACAGAGTGTTGTTAGGTTTTATCCGAGTTGTTTTCTTACGTTTTTAGGGTTCCGTACCCAAAGGGTAAAAACGACAGTAATAGGGTCCTATTACTAAGACTCCACTGTCGGCCTGTCTGTCGGGCTGTCTGTCACCAGACAGTATCTTATGAACCGTGATAGCTAGACAGTTGAAATTTTCACAGATGATGTATTTCTGTTGCCGCTATAACAACAAATAATAAAAATAAATAATATTTCATAATAATTAAAGGGGGTCCCATACAAGCGTGACAAACGTGTTTTTTTCGGTTTATGGTACGGAACCCTTCGCTCCATGTAAAATACTGGTATTCAGCTGCATTCTATTATATTATTCTATTTTAGGTACGGAAAAAAAGATGACTTGGAAGCATCCAGGTGTCGGAAAAAATATTCATAGTTCAAATACAGAGAAATAAAGAGGCAATAACTATTGAATCTGTTTGTGGAAGGAACATTTTTGTCGCTCAACTTTTTAAAGAAATGGCCTTATTGAAATAAACGTAAATCTATTTAAAGACAAATGGGCGGATTGTCGTCCTCCCAACTTTTAGCCAATATAGGCGTTCTATTTATTAGAAGTCATCGAAAGATAAGGAGCCTCGATTTCTATTGTCTGAATGAAATATTGAGTTAGTTTATTGTCTTTTATTCTTATTGTCTTTGCTATAATAATATCCTGCGTTCCACACAATTACTTTGTTTCGTTGATTCATAGTCTTATTATATTTTATATTTCAAAACAGCGGAAAAGTGTTGAAAGCCGCGCTCAACGGCAACTTGTGAAAAATGGCGCGAGACTTTATTATCGTGGATTATGAATCGCAATAGATAAGGCATTCAACGCGCCCTCATTAAAAAAGGGATTCCGGGGAAAAAATAATAAAAAAATACAGTGAAAGCCAGTCTCATTTGTCAACTTGCTCGCATTGCATGCAACGCCTACATCACTCGAGGAGTGGCCGACTTTTTATTCATTCCGGTTTTACGGCGCACACAACTTTAATAACTCACTAACAGAATGAAAATGCGTTCCTAAAAAAATAACATTTTCATCGGTGTCGTGGCTCAGTGTGATTCTCTCGACCGACAAATGAAAACATTTAATTGGCTGAAGTGAGAGACGACACCGACAGCATTTTGACTTTTTTAAAAAGGCTGAAGATTGTTGCCCTCGAAAAGTAAAAGATCCAAATAGAATAGATGTTTTTTAACGTTGTAATATTCTGAAGTGAGTTAGGGTAATATTTTAAACGAAATAAACTTATCTTCATTTTCTAGAGCATTCGTCAATCTTATAAGATACTAGCTTTTGCCCGCGACTTCGCTCGCGTTAACTTAGAATTTGACAATCAATTTGGATTGTACTCTGCTTGTAATAATATAATTCAATCATGGTTCGAAAGACACGTGGCGCCATCTATTTATCATAAGAACGTTATTCTAGTTTTCCTCGGTAATAGTACTTTTTTTCGGGACGAAATATAATTTATATGTCCGTTTCTGTATACCTGACAACGTATATGGAAAATTTCAGGATGATCGGTTCAGTGGTTTGTAAAAAGGTAAAAAATAAACAAACTTACTTTCGCATTTATGATTAAAAAAATGATTATTATAAACTAGTTAGGATGGTTAGAATAGTAAGGATTATGTATCGTACTGTAATGATTACGTCATATACATTAGTACATACTCTTACCTGAAAACCATATCCACATCACCATTCTCCTGCCCTTATGCCAATTTATTTGGGGTGGGTGCAGCATGTTTGCTTCTTTCATACTTCTCTTCTCTTTCATTCGTACTCAAAACCATTTTCACATGAGAGACCAAACTATAATATACTGACACTTGAATCAATTAAGAGCACTCTGTTTTGCTGTTATTCCGTCTGATTCGGAAACCGTTTTCACTGCAATAACATGATATTTCATTGATGTACATTTTACTACCTGTAGTTCGACGTAAACCGAATTAAACAATACGTGAGTTATACGATATGAATGGTAAATACTGTATGTTCGATGTGCAGAATATTTATTCAGTTGTATTGTGTGAATATGGAAAAAGCAGAGCGTTTAATCTGTTTAACATAGCACGCTGGTCAGTGATGAATTATGTAGGAAGGTAGGTTCGACTCTTTGAGTGGGAGGATGAAAACAAAGTATACTAAACTTTTATAATATAAATAAATAATATATACATATAATTGATTATAGCCCATTCCCTCTCATAGAGAGGAGGCCTGTATCCCAGCAGTGGGAACGTTATAGGCTGATGATGATGATACATATGATTAATAATATTGAGGTCTTTTAGTGGCACGACACAGACATAGGGTATCTCTGTGACCTGTTTTATAATACTAGTTTATGCCGCGGCTTCGCGTGAGTGTAATTTGATAATTTTTCCAACGGGATCATACTACATTTTTAGCGTGAAAGGGTAACAAACATCTTTCTATCTATCCATCCATCCTCACAAACTTTCGCATTTATAAAATTAATAGGAAGTAAGATATGATTAATAGTAATACCTGTGTGAGTGTATGAATAAACCTTTTTGATTCTTAGCTATAATATGTATTATTTACTATATTATTATCAAATGCCTAAAATGTTTGTCACAGAAAAAACGAATAGTAAATTTTTAAGGTGAGAAAAATGTATAAAAAAAATACTACATTTTTAGCGTGAAAGGGTAACAAACATCCATCCATCCTTATCCATCCATCCTCACAAACTTTCGCATTTATAATAGGAAGTAAGATATGATTAATAGTAATACCTTATACCTGTGTGAGTGTATGAATAAACCTTTTTGATTCTTAGCTATAATATGTATTATTATTATTTACTATATTATTATCAAATGCCTAAAATGTTTGTCACAAAAAAAACGAATAGTAACTTTTTAAGGTGAGAAAAATGTTTAAAAAAAAAATGTAAATGTATAAAGAAAAATGTAGACAAAATATTATCTGCAAGCTTCAACTGTTTACAGCAAAACAACATGTCGACAGTTTTAATTTCACCGTTCGTTATCTCCATCGTTAAGACAATACAATTGCGTTCAAAATCATCTAATTTGGGACAGTCGTGCGACACGCGATGTAGCACTTTTAAAATTCAGTGTCATAATTGGCTGGTTCATTAATTACTGGCCCCATTACCTGACATTTTATGGCGATTACTTCACGTGCCTTCCTTGTTTAAATAATAAACATTATCTTAATTACTGTTCACCACGAAACATTTGTTTGATCGTGTGGTCGACTGACTTACGACTTGTGTCGAAAAATCTTTGTTGTAAATTGGGGATTCTTTTTTTAAATTTTTGTTGTGAATAAAACTTGTTGCTGACTAATTAATAGAGTAGATAATAATGTTAGTAAATTGATTTATGCAATTTTATTTAAACCCGTTTATGTCCTATCTAGCTCTGAAGACTGACAACAAGTTCTACCAACAGGCAACAGGGTATCGTATTACCCAGTAATAACTGGGTTTTGGAGGTCAGATAGGTAGTCGCTTCATGTAAAATGCTGGTATTCAGCTACATTCGGTTAGACTGGAAGCCGACCCCAACATATATAGGGAAAGGCTAGGCAGATGACGATGATATTCAAACTAGTTTATGGCTAAGCAAACACCTACGTAAATTGCTTGCCCATTACTTTCACGTTTTTTGGAAAATTACAACAAACGCCCTTATAAAAAGGCGTAATAGTGTTTGTTAAAATAATAAACAAAACATGATGCTGTTCAATCATATGAACATAATTTCAGACGTGTTACGGCTGATTTGCGGTCCCAGATCTAAATAAGAACCAATCATAATTTCTCTATGGACTCGTAAAAAAACTAAGGCGCGGTGAAGCATTGGAAAAAATATTCAATAATGGCAACTATACTGTGGTAATAAAAATTACGTAAATTCAAGATACTAAAAGAGCTAAAATATGAGAGTGTATTTTCCTGACACAAAAAGACAACCCTTTTAGCAATCTATGTCAAAAGCGTCAAAGGAAGCTACATTTTCTAAAACAATAAAAATAAAGAACTTCAAATGTTGGTTCATGACAATATTTGCTGTAAACCCGTTTATTTAGTGGCTCGTCTTACCAAACGAAGTTGACGAGCGATTACTACAAAATTGGTAACTTTGATAAAGTAAACAAGTACAACTTTCCTCAATGTTGGCTAGCCAAAAATACGACACAAAAAAACCATCAATTTCATGCAAGAATAACGAAAAGGAAATCCAGTGAAGTGACACTTTTGAAGGCGTCGACGTTGAATTTAGAAAGAGCCTTTTGTTTCTGCTAACCATACCGCCGCGTCCGCCCCTCATTGATTTAAGTACACAATAGGATCTATCTTACGTTCCGACAATACTCCGATAGCTTAGAAAATGCTCACAATAAAAATGAACAAGACAATACAATTGAATGAAAATGAAGATATGATTTGCCTCTGACATTTATTGTTTGCTGTTTCTTTTAATTTCGATATTCCATTTATTATTTATTGAGTCTTTTATCAAGAGCTTTCAATAGAAATATTTTTGGAATGTTATATTATGTCGCCATATTTCACCTGTTGTTTGATTTTAATAAAGCTTGCTTTTATGGCTTCTGTAAGTGTTGCCAGCCACCATCAATGTAATTTATGTGACGGTAAAGAAGAGTAATTCTGCTTATTAATTTTGCGCGGGCGCGTTCCGAGGTGCGGTTTCCCGGCTTACATGACTCAAGCTCTTTAATCACGTCTCCATGTTTCATTTTACGAAAAAGCGCCATTATTCAACCTCGTGGCTTTTGACTCTCCCTCAAAATCAATCAATATAGTCCAATAATTCCTTTTTCAGCCAAAGTCAAACCATTTATTTCAATTAGGTCATTAAAAACACATGGAACTAGAATTGATTCTAGTTGTTTCTCTATTCGAAACACTTATTGAATTCCAGCCCTTTTCTATACAGTTTCATTTAAATAAAATTCTATTTTAAAGAATTTAAAATCGATATCGTCTGAATTGCCCATCAAATAAACCCCTTATCGACTCATTTTGTTTCCCCTTTCACTGAAGAAATGCCCGACTCCATAATGGCACCGCGTTTGGGTTTGCCCATTGTTTTCGTGTTACGTAACGCGTCAGTTTGCGTTAATGTAGTTTATTTAGAGAACGGACTCGCGGGGTTAGGTGTGTGATAACAATGAAGGGGAGCGTATTGGGGTGCACGCGACTTCGCCCCGTTTCTGTTTTGTGATAGTCTTCAGATAATTATACCATAATCCACGCAACCCCAAACGAGCTGTACACGAAGCATTCAAATGCTTGTTAAAACATCAACTATCGTGTACGATTCGTACATTTTAATTGGGTAAAAAGCACTCGTTTATCATTTTGTTTTACAACGTATTTTTAATAACAATGTGGTGTAATGCGGTAGAAAGGAGGGTATACGCAGTACGTAGTAAACATTTAATTAGTTGGATTTCGGTACATTTTCGTGAGAGTTAGAATCACGCGATATAATGGGGCCCTTTTGTTTTGGCCGCGGTCGTTAGGAGCCCTCCTAGTTTAAGTGATAAATTACACGTAACAATTAAAAAGTTACGTGGGTCCGTGCTCAGCCGTTACTAATGTACTCTCGAAATGTTAAAAGAGGTGTAAAATTATTGTGCGTATTCATGTTAAAATACTAAATATCTCGACGTTTTAAAATCTTACGGTGAAAGCTGAAAAATGAGTTGCGAAATATTTTTTTAACTCTTATTTAAATGAGTATTTTATGCTGCAAAACAATGTTAATAAGTTTTTACGGGCTACTCGGGCTGGGCCTATCGCGTACTGATAACACTGATTTACAATCGTACGTGTTACCAAACTTTCCCTCAGTATTCTGGTCAAGGTTAAAAAGTTTTTTTGAAGGTTTCGGCCGAACAGGGCTGACACAGGCCCTTTATTCAAGTTTGCAAAAAGAGAGTACAAAAACAATTTAAATATTTATACTTGAAGAAAAATCACCGACATTTACAACATGCCGTCAAAAAAAACTATTTGCCGCATAGCCTTTGAAAATTAAAAATATTGTTTATGACACGCAACGTTATCGCTCACCCTTGACGCACGATATTACAGTATAAATCAGTTTAAAAAAAAACAGATTTACTATACTTTAGCTTTTATAAGCAAAACGTGACTCGTAGACATAACCCTACGGCGCTACGGTGGTGCTACGGTGCTACGCCGTAGAGGCGCTACGATAAATCGTATTTAATTTATATTGTTAAATTATCGCTATGTGTGCTGTTATTTGATTACAGCTATTTAGCTTGAGCTTGGATTAAACGTTAGAAATTGAAGCGCATAAAGAAAATGAACACATTGCGTGGTAAAAGTTCTTTGTTTTATTTTTAGTGAAACTTTAGGCTTAATTCACCTTTTTGTACTAATTAATATTCTGAACATGTTTAGCTTTTCAAGGTTCGCACTATCAGTATAAATGAGTTTTAAGACGATATCAGAACAAAGGCGTTTGAGATTAGTAGCAACAAAACAACGTGAATTGAGTTCTTCTAAAATACACAACATACCGCAGAAATGAGCAACAATAAACACCAAACATTTACCACAAAGAAAGACATTTCAGCAGACATTAGCGGGGATATCTCAATACATTATCCGGGTGTTCATACTTCCGAGAACATACCGAAAACTTCTTCCACGAAGTTTCTTAAACCTTTTATTTACAATACACACTACTGTCACATTAAAATCAAGGTTCATTGGAAGACCAGCGTCAGACAGCTTCACCTGTCTGGCATGAATGCTGAAATGGACCTTTTTGGCGCAGCCGTGAGGCACACAGCACATATATATCATGTATTTTCCTTTTTTTAGTATTCTTTTTTTTTGTATTCGTCATTTATTTTGTTATTTTGTATCTTTTTTATTCTGTGTGCTCAATGTACTGACGGCAAATAAACCTTTTTTTTTTTTTTTACGGATGGGAAATCATCAAATGACTTCTCCCGCTCTGGGCAGAGCGGAAGGGAGTGTCAGACTTGTACTGACTAAAACCCATCCATGTTCCTTCCTTGCCCTTTGTGTTCCAGGGCCGCGGTATCTCTTTCGAACAGCCCGCAGCACGGCAAATAAACCTTATTCTTTCTTCCTTAAAATGATAGAATGGTGTAACTTGTAAATAAAAAAAACCAGCCAAGTGTGATTTGGACTCCCACACGGGTTCCGTAGCACTGTACAATATTTAACACTAAAACGCTGAAAAATCACGTTTCCTGTGTGGTGACTACTTATTTTTATTTGTTTAATATAGCTACCATGGTTTTGCACCGTCAGCGTAAGAAAGAGGCTGGAAGATTTCCTCTTTAACTTACTTTACAAATAATTCAAAGCCCTTTCAAGTGTCTATCTATTACAGTTCCAAAGCACCTCCGCTCAAAAAGTGTCACAACTCCAAAAATTTAAAAACTCTTTTATTGTACCGTTCTTTTCAGAAAACTTCAAATTCTTATCTCGAATAGTGTCATGCTAAAGCTTTAAATATTTATCTCTAAATGGCTCTAGTGTCATTAAAATGTTAAGTGAAAGTTATGTCATACCAAAAATTTCAAACGCCTTTTTCTCGAAAGTTTACTTTTTTACTTACGACACTATTTGAGCGGAGGTACGATGTGACAGATGGACAGATAGACAGACAGACGGGCAGATAGCGGAGACTCAGTAATAGGGTCCCGTTGGCACCCTTTAAGTACGGACCCCAATAAAACTACATTATTACGTTCTCAAATGAAAACCTCTGGCATTTTGCCTATAGTTCGTAATATGTAAGGCTTTATGGCTTTCATCGCGCACGAGTTTAATTTCATGTTTTATGTTTATTACAGTGTGACCACGCTACAGAACCGTTGGAAACTTCAAGCTAGGTTCGTGATGTGAGGAATTATAGAAGGACCGTTGCTGGTAAACGTGCGTTTTCTTAAATACTTCCATTGTTGGAATACAATATTTATGACAAGAGAAAGAACTCCACAATGTTCTTGGTCTTTTTCTGTTTTAAAAATAACAGAAAAAGATCAAAAACGTTGTGGAGGTCATTAAAAAAAATGTTTTTTTCAATTGCAATGTCATTCAGGATACGAACACCTCCAGTTAATAGCTGAGCCCAGAAAGGCCATCCTTCTTTCTACTTGTTAGTTGAAATACTTGGTGGTGTAAGAAGGCTACATAATCGTCGAGTCTGCCATCACTGGTGGTGGATTCCATTAATTTAAGTGTCATCTGCCACCAGTGGGGACAGAGGTGGCGGCAAATGCGACTGAATAGACGCAACCACCACCAGTGGTGGTAGTTGCCACAAATAGTTGCAACTGCCACCACTGGGGACTAACCGGTGGGGGTAGAGGGGAATAAAGGCTTACAAATACTTACAGGATTATCTGTCAGTGTCTATGTCCGGAACCGGATCCGCAATTTGTCCGTCCTGGTGTGACCGATCTTTTAGTGAAGAATTGGTATAAAACCCACTTTGTATCTGTAGCAGTTTTTCCAATTAATCATACTTATCTGGTTAGTGCTGCGTTCTTCTTTCAATAATGAATACCGTGAAGAGCCAAGAATTTTAATTTTATTGCCATATTAGTATTCTACAAATAGTTGGAGGAGTACAAGGCCTGAAACATTTCCTATAATATCTCTTGTCAAAAGTAAACCTTCTGTATTTTTTGTTTTACTAGAATGTTCTAGGTCATATGGATCTATAGGTACAATAAACATGTTAATACGTTTATTACTAGCCATCAGGCGGGAGTTGATTTCCTTTTTTTGTCGTTCAAAAACAATTTAATTCGCTGACGCCATTTTAATCATAAAAATGTTTGAACCTAGACTTCATATCTGTTGTTCAATTTTGTGGTCCAGTTGTTAAATGTGTCAAAGGAAGTAAAACAAGCTTTGAGCAAGTGTCATAAGTTGATTCGCAATGTTTTTCTTTTACGTTAATTAGCAATTTTTCCCTTTGACGTTAATTGGCAATGTTTTCCTTTGACGTTAATTTGTGACACCTATGATTACCGTAGCATAGATGATTATATTTTATTATTGTAAAACAGGACGCAAAATGCAACTCTAACCTCTCTATTATTGCAACTACAATCCAAATATAATTTAATAAAAATAAAAAATAAAGATATTTACCCAACAGAACCACAAACAAGCACAGTTATTCTTACAAAATCCAACAAAAACGGTTCAACTAAACGAATCCAAACTTTATATCCGTAATGAACTAGCAGAAGTCATAAAAAAACAACATTGTAGATTGCACGGTGCAGTTTATTTACTACAACAAACTACCCAGCATCGTGACGTTTATTGAGAAGATCGTGTATTTATGTACTTTTAATGGCGTCGCACATTACGCGCACACTGCTCCCGGCGACGACATTAGCAAAGAAAACATCACAATTGATGTTATTTATGCCAATCGCAGCACTATTATGCCGATCTGGGGAAGTTTTTATTGCTTGCGCGCTTTATCCTATGGCGAATGGTACTGGAATTATTAGGGGCGTACCTAATTGCTGGTAGTTCCGTTGGTAGGTAAAAATAAAATGACTAAATAATACTAGTACGTTATGGGTATTTGGTAATAAATTCCGTGAGAAATGTCGATCTTAACGTTTTCAAGATAGCTGCGTTTAATATTTTAACAGTGTACAAAATTTTGATTAGTCCAAAATTTAGATTGTTTTTACTTCCATCTATACTTTATATAATATTCTAAATGTGAAGTAAGTTTGTTTGTTTGTTTGTTACCTTTTTATGCCTAAACCACTGAAGCGATCATCCTGAAATTTTGCGTATACGTTGTCAGGTGTACAGAAACGGAAATCTTTCATCCCGAAAAAAGGACAGTTCCCGAGAAAAACAACAATAACGTTCTTATGACAACAGATGGCGCCACGTGTCTTTTGAAACATGATTGAATTATATTATTACAAGCAGAGTACAACCTGAATTGATTGTCCAATTCTAAATGAACGCGAGCGAAGCCGCGGGCAAAAGTTAGTAGACAATAGTTTTCGTTGCTCTTATAAGAAGCTCCAGTCACGACACATCAGCAAAGAAAACATTACAATTGATGTTATTTATGCCAATCGCAGCACTATTGTGCTGATCTGGGGATGTTTTTATCGCTTGTGCACGTTTTATTCTATGGCAAATGGCAAGGTAGTAATGAGCGTTACCGTGGAGAAGTAAATGTTCATAGTTTAGTTACATACAATAAATTTAAATCAATACATCATCATTATCACTCTCCTGGTATTATCCCAATTTATTTGGGCCCAGCGCAGCCTATCTTCTTTGAACTCCGTAGTCAATTCCTCAATGGCTATAAAGGGTTCCCTTTACATAAAACTGATGTATTATAATTGATTCCCTATCTAATGACAGATAGGAACTGATGGACGTTCCTGAAAGCGCCAAACTAGTTGCTCATTTCTGGGCACAATTAGGACACAATTTTATTTGCTATCGATACGCTAAGATGATAGAATTGATTCGCGACTATCTAAGAGTTGTTCAGACATACCTGATTCCTAGGAAAACTATTGTATAAATGTATGTATGCGCATTGTTTATCAATATATCGCACCTCCACTCAAATAGTGTCGTAAGTCAAAAAAGCAAACTTTCGAGAAAAAGGCGTTTGAAATTTTTTGTAGGACATAACTTTTCCTTAACATTATAATACACTAGTGCCATTTAGGGATAAATATTGAAACCTAAAGCTTCTGAAACGTGAAGTTTTCTGAAACGAATAGTGCATTATAAGAGGTTTTCAATTTTTTTTTGAGTTGTGACACTATTTGGGCGGAGGTGTGATATGTAAATACACAGGTACAGTCACGAGCACCAATATGTATACACTTTCGTAAATTCAAAGGCAATTTTCGCGAGAAATAACGATTGTAACTTGAAGATATTTTAATGAGAACAGTAGGAGAAAAACACTTTTAAAAGTAGTTAAGTGTTTACATGTGTACAACAACAGTTAAGTGTGTACACAATCTTCGTTACTTACGTGGTTTACGCTGTCATTCATTAACAAAAATCTGGGGCCTGGATTACAAAAACTATTAAGCTTGTTACTTTAAGAGCCCCCGCACATTGAGCTACTAGTGGCCGCCATAAGTTGCGGACGCATTTCTCCATAAATTTTGTATAGCATCGGCGCACACCGAGCGTTTGAGTGGCCGCATCCGAGCCACAAGCTGTGGGAGTCGACCGCGCTCGCTACTTGTGGCCACGTTTTGTCGTTCGACTCGCGTGCACACACGGCCATAGTCGTCGTCCACCTCTGTCGAGTACCACTTGAACAACTGCCGCAAGTGGCAGCCACTGAAGGCCGCATCCAGCCACCAGTGGCTGCCACTGGTGGGGGCGTGTAGTGGTCTGACTGAATCACTGGTGGTCGCGTTTAGTAGCGGCGACTAGTGGCTCAATGTACCGTGGCTCTAATAGGTATTGTGACTCAGAAAATAATTGAGCACGTTAAGCACCTCTTAAGACCATGAGTTGCAGAAATGTTCGAGTTTAGTACAATGGGCCAATAAATAGCTTTTGATTGCTAGTTATTCCGCTTCTTTCATCGACTTCGTAACCTGTATAGGAATGGATGTTTTTTATGGTTATTGCGAAGAGTATTAACGTTTGTGTAGGACGCCAAATATGTATGGGGCTATATACGTCGCAAATGTATAGAATGACTTTTGTCATAAAGTGTTATATTTTGGGAACATTATTATGCCTATGTGAAAGTATAATTTGTTATTCTCGTACCAAGTTGTGACGCAATAACTTAAATAGACGACGTATATTATGTTTGACATATATTTCAGGTTTTAGCATTACAATCATCATCTTCCTGCCCTTTTTTCATGTTACTTGAGGTCGGCTCGTTAGACTGCCTCGTTGGTCGACTGCCGAGCATGAGGTCCGATTCCCAGGTCGGGCAAAGTGCTATTGGGTTTTTCCATCAGGAATTTCTCAGTAGCAGCCACGGAGTCTGGATTTGTGCCCGGTTGATGGCAATAGGCTCGCCCCATATTACATGGGACTTAAATATTACTGGCGAAATGTGGGTGTACTATTAGGTACACCTCTGCCTAACCCTACGGGGATTACAGGCGTGATGTTTTGTTATGTTATTTTAGATTTAAATCTACAAAAACACACACGAATAAATCAGCTAACTGTCCACATACGAACGCCATGTTTTATCGCAGTTCCTGCACCCTTTGACCACACCTTCATCATCGTAATTATCCCAAAACCAAAGGCTACAGATGCTATCAAACCACAGCGTGTTTACATCTAAATCAGGCACAAAAAGGCATACGCCAGAGATAAAGGCGGAGAAAATACTTGGCACACCACAAAATCTATGGGATTTGTTTATTTCCCATGTAAGGATAACTACAGACCCTTGTTTCAAAAGTTATGGCTACAATAAAATAGTGATACCTATTGATACTAAAGCTTTGTCTGGAACGGATTTGGAGATACAAAGGTTTTAGTTTAATATAAAATCTGTTCATGTGTTTTTTTCGGTAACATTTGTAGGGGTTTCGGGATGCGTTTCTTTTTTTAGGTATTATGGAATTCTCAGGTGTGAGTAAGTATCTGCGTGGAATTAACGATTTCTACGAAAAAATGTCACGTAAATACGTCTTTTTTCCTTAAGTAGAGACTGATCGTATTGACTGCCTCGTTGATTTAGTGATCGCAATCGCGACCGGTGAGCATGAGGCCCTGGGTGCGATTTCCGGATCGGGCAAATTGTTATTGGGTTCTTCTATTAGGAATTTCTTAGTAGCAGCCTGGATTTCTGCTTGTTTGTTGGCAATAGGCCGCCTATTTCATAGGACATAACTGATGAAATGTGGGTTTACTATTAGGAACACCTGCCTAACCCTCCGGAAAATCAAACCGCGTTCAAGAGCTGAATTACACTGACATTATTTCATATATAGCTATTGAACGCAGCGTGAATGTGCTGATCGTGTTCAGTTTCATTGGTTTTCACCCGTAGTATCATATTTTATATATTCAAGATGAATAATGAACGTAAAAATAAACTCATGGTATACATGCGTTCATACTTAAATTATTAACTGCCCAAAAATTAACAATTTTACCCAAACTTTTCAAGTAATGGAAATTAAGCTCTCTTTAATAAACTTGGAAAGAAGATGCCCGTGTTATTCTTAAACAAGAGTTCAATGTTGCCAGGATAATGAATATTTACGACGCTCTGGCCACCCCGAAGTTACGCACCCTTATCACGATGCACAGAGGGTGATATTATAGGGCATGAGTAAGATACAAGGCTGAAGGGCGATAGGACAATGTACTAGAAAGAGGCTCGTTAAAGTTTAAATGTAAGTGTACTTACTTTGAGTACTTTCGAGAAAGTTTTTTGTTAAGGGAAATAAAATTTGAACGTATTTTGTTGGGGAACGAGGGGAAGAGGAACTCTCATGATCTGAAACCTTTGGGGTTGATTCTTTCAAATTCCTTTGCATCACCGGTAGCTCTATACGAATAGCTTTAAATAGGCTCGCCCCTATAACATGAGACTCGATCATAACTGGCGAAATGTGAGTGTACTATTAGGTACACCTCTGCCTAGCCCTTCAGAGATTAAACGGGTGATGTTATTTTATGATAAGTATATTAACAAGGTGAGTAGGAGGCTCCGGGGTCTTTACCTAATGTTTTAAGTAATTTATAAAATTATTGTTGTAAGCTTGCACCGTCATTTAAGACATATTATCTTTAGTGATTTTCAATTGTATTGAGCTCCGGATATTTTGATCAATCGCGGGATGATTTGAGAATACGCGACAGAATAAAAAACAATTAAGATTTTAGAATAAAAAACAGTGAAGATATTCCTAAAGAGGAAATGCGGTAGGTATTTGAAGAAACTATCGGAACCGTTCTGCGAGCGCGATTTGACATTGGTGCGATAAGGACACCTACAGTAAAAAGTCATAATTCAAGGTTTGGCTCTCGACTATTTTCTCCTCCAATATTCGACCATTTTCAAAGATATTTCGTAAACTGAATAAGAAGAATATATACTGTGTTCCTATGTTTTTTTGTTTTTCATTAATAGTTGTCTTTGTACATTAGGCCTCTGTCTTTGTACATTAGGCCTCTGTTGACAGGCGTTCTAGATAGTCCATTTTGAGCATTTTGTAAAGGTTCTAGTGCTTATACAGATTATGTATCATCAAAAAGGAAAACATAGGGACATAGAAGAGGTTGATATTTATTTAATTGTAAAAATCATAGCTTGAAGTCATAAAACCGGAAATAAAACATCCGAGAACGTTTATATGGAGAAAAGACCACCCGCATTTCCTCTTAAGTGACGGTGTAAGTTTAGTTATAAGCCGTGAAAGTTTAAAATAGTATTGTTTTAAAGCGAAACCATAACCTACCAACATTAACCAAAAACCTTTTAATTAAAAACAAGACACCAAACACAAAACTCCACAATTAAATCGCTATAATGGGGACCCTTCGCCATTAAAACTAGGCGGCAGACTCCAATCATCCAGTCCTTAAATCAAGTACAAAACACAAGCCAGTCATGGCGTCTCCACCAATTAATGAGGGTACAGTCAGATCTTGCCGTTGGACCTTTACAATCTAGTGCGAACATAAATTGTGATAGAGGGTGCTTGGGGGCTTGTTTAATTTCACGACTGAATAAATCCAAATGTTATACCGCGGAGACCCTGGTTGCGTAGTGACGTTTCCATCTGTCCCGTCCATAAAATTCTAGTGCTGCCCCTGCCGAAAATTACGGGAACTACGCTGTTATTAAAGTTTGGACGGATATGTTTTAGTTGGTTTTTAGGGTTCCGTACCTCAAAAAGTAAAAAAATGGAAACCTTATAAAACCACTCTCTTGTCAGTCTGTCCGTGTGTCACCACCGATTTTCTCAGGAACGGGTGGACCTAGCCAGTTGAAATTTATACCAAATACTGTGATCTATAGTCCATATTAAGTGTATAAAAATCAAGGTCCTGAATCAATACGATAAAAAGATATGGGTAAATCTGGATTTTCGCGAAAACTTGTAAGTACCAAAATTTACCTTAATTTTTCGGAATTAATTTTTACTTTTCGGAATTTTCCCTTTACTTTTACTGTAAAACCTTTTCACCTAAATTGATAATTCTAGGGCAACCAGAAGTACCCTATAGGTTTCGGGTCGAAAACCTATATGGTTAGTTGACCTATAATCACGAAATTTGGCAAGAGGCAATGTCTTACAGCACATGTAAAGGAAACAATCCGAAAACCGCAAATATGTAGTTTAATAAAAAAATGCCTACAAGTTTATACGGAACCCTCGGTGCAGCGAGTCCGCGGTGGCCGGTTTTTAGGTTTGATGGGGTACCCTTTTCTTTAGTCTAAATTGTTCTAGGTCATGATTAATAGGTACCTAGGACTGCTGTAATAGGGACCAACAGCTTAGCTTATAATACTAGCCTTTTGCCGCCCCACTGTTGGGCAAAGGCCTCATCTCACACAGAAAAGTTTGCTCAAGACAGGTTGGCGATTTGTGACTTAAAAATTACTATAAGTCCCGTTTTCCTCACGATGTTTTCCTTCACTAGGGTTTATGATGTCCTAGATAAACTTAGAAGGTAAATAAGAATTGAAAAAGTTGCATTGGTACTTGCCAGGATCTGAACTCACAACCACGTGCATAAGAGGCGAGGCCTTAGCTTTTGGGTCATCACAACATTTAGCTCAAACTTAGTTTACTAGAATCATCTGGATGTTTTGTTTTGTTTTTGATAGGTAACCTTTCTCAGATTTTTACGATCATACTGAAGAAGACCAAGGTTTAGTTCTCTTTCATTAAATAATTCACATCTTAAAAATGAGTTTTCTTCTAATAATACGTCAATAGCTGCCCATTCCATATTTTATATATGAACACACCACTTCTTTTACTGGCAAATCTTGACACACTGAACAAAATATCTCTTGTGAACGCTCGTTAAAACGCCAAAACACTGATCAAGCCGCGTAACTACACGCTAAAAACGCTGCTACGAATACACCAAGAGAGAAAGAATCCATACGTTCAGTAGTCGAGCGTGCACGCTCAAAATAACGACCCGCTGCACGCGCCTCTGTCGTCGTACCGAATTTTCGGCTTTAATTTTGTATATAATGTAATGTCTACTGTAAACATTTACATCACGGTGCCATCTGTTGTGATCACCAATTCATTCGTAATCCAGAACAATTTCCAGTACCCATACTTATGTTCCGGTGAAAATACACAGAACAATAGAAATTATTTGTTTGTGATATTATCCGTTTTACTCAATACTAAAGTCCGGTTACCGCCTGAACATTATTACATTGAATACATGAATAGAGTGACAATACCTATTGGTTCTATTCAACGGCCCAGCTCTAGTGCATTTTCAATGCCTATTAAATTGATGGACATATATTAATTAGGTTGTGCACTTTTGAATAGTAATTTCTATCAAATTTGTGCTGTAGATTAGGCTAGGTTTTACTCATTTGAAATTAGGTTGTCACCTTAGGAAAGACAAAGCTAAACATGTTTGGATAAGGACGTTATTCAGTCTCTGTTAGCCTCAAATTATTGATTGACAGCACTGAGCACGGTTGGTGCAGTGGCAGAGCAATTGGCTGCTGCGCTGCGTGTCATGGGCTCGATTCCCGTGTGGAACAAATATTTGTATAGCCTACAGGTAGTTGTTCCGGGTCTGGCTGTTTGTGTATGCGAGTTTAAATGTTTGAAAACGAACCCATGTCACAGGAAAAATCCTTGTGGGGAAATGTTAAAAAATATAAATATTCAAATGAATCATTATTGATTAGAGGGATTTAAATTATCAGTGTTTGTGAGTGTGTTTGTATTGTGATTTTTTTACTAGTGAGCCATAAAAGGTTCACGTGTCTCAATTTATTCAACATATGTCCATTAAGAACGTGGAGCTTGGCACAAGCAAAGAGAGGCCTATACCCAGCAGTGGGTGAAGTGGGGCTGTGGATGATGATGATGGTGATGATGTCCATTATAATTATATTTTCCTTTGCATTATGTAGGTAAGGCGATCCACACATGACACCGCTCGCTGCGCGCTGAAGCGGATCTCATGTTGCATTACCTTTTTTTTTTACGTATGGGAAATCATCAAATGACTTCTCCCGCTCTGGGCAGAGCGGAAGGGAGTGTCAGACTTGTACTGACTAAAACCCATCCATGTTCCTTCCTTGCCCTTTGTGTTCCAGGGCCGCGGTATCTCTTTCGAACAGCCCGCGGCCCTGGCAGGCATCGGCCCTTGCGGGCCCATCCCTGTTTGCTGACATCTCTTTGAGGCGCGCGTGGAACACGTACGCGTCGTCAACACGGCCTGTCGTCAAAAGACGGATTGACGGCGAGCTAGCCCATTACTCACCGTCCACAGGTCCACGTCTACGGTGGCCGGAAGCCACCACTTGACCCCCGAATGTTGCATTACCTTGATGAAATTCGTTAAGGAGGTTGCGTCAGGATAGCCTGCGAAATTACAATTTATTTACGGTTTTTGTAATTTGCAGGTCAGTGTCAGGTTGTAAGTTGATGAAAAATTACTCGCGCCAGTAACACGTATGTAGTTACAGAATTACAATCATGAAAATCATCAATACAACCCTCTAGGTTCATGTAATCCTATTCAATGAATATTTCATAAAAAAGTCATTCAATAGGGTTAAATGAACTTACAGGGTTATATTGATGATTGTCATGAGTGTAATTCTGTAATTACACACGTGTTACTGGCGCGACTCATTTTTCATCAACATACAACCTCATAATGACCTGCAAATTCCAAAAAACATAAGAAAATTGGAATTTCGCGGGCTTCCCTGATGCTTCCACCTTAATGTCTAACACACGCACATCGCCCGACCGCGCGGATGAGCACTTACTGCTTCTGTACTGAATTCGTGGGAATCGTTTTCGCGTTGGTGTCCTTCCACCACGAACAAAAAATTAAAAAAAAAATGACTTTACCTTGTCGTTTTAATCACAATATTGGTTTATCCAATCAATTATTTACGTTACTCATTTATAGAAATTTCGTGGACAGGTTAAATCGAACATAATTAAGGCATTACGAAATCACAATATGAACATTAATCAACTACATTAATAAAATGAGTAAACAATAACATTATTGAAAATAGCCATTTGTTGAAATACAATCGGAATAATATGTAATAATTATTTCAAATTAACACAAACGTAACCATCTGGTTTAAATAATAACAAATCCACAAATTTATTTAATTTTGTTTACAAAACGAAATCTAATATTTGATAAATTAATATTATATTCTTTTATTCAGTACGTCATTACAAAATAAGGACGGAAAAATAATGGAACATGATAAAATGTTATAAGTTAACTAGTTTGTGCCCTGCATTATCCCATGGGATCTTACCACCAGGATAAAAACTACCTATATAGATGATATACTGTCTAAAAGTGCAAAATTTTATCCATATCCGTTCAGTAATGTATGAGTGAAGGAGTAACAGACATCCTCACAAGCTTTTGCATTTATTTATGTAGTTAGTAAGAATGGAAGTAAATTAAACAAAAACTGACCAAGTTCGAGTCGGACTCGCGCACGAAGCATTCGTCGTTGTTCGTCCTTCGTCCCCTTAAATATTTATTTTATTTTTATTTTATTATTCATTTTTGAATTAAATATACAACATAATTTTTTTTTTGTGAATATTTCAAGCGTCTACCTTTTGCCGTTAGCAAAAATCACGTTTGTTGTATCGGAGCCCCCTTTACACATTTATTTAATTCTGTTTTTAGTATTTGTTGTTACAGCGGCAACAGAAATACATCATTTTTGAAAGTTTCAACTGTCTAGCTATCACGGTTCACGAGATACAGCCTGGTGACAGACGGACAGACAGCGGAGTCTTAGTAATAGGGTCCCGTTTTACCCCTTGGGTACGGAACTCTAAAAACGTGTTGCACTGACCCCAAGTAACATGAGACAACGGCAGAAAGATGGTGATGAATAGCACGTAGTAAGAAGGCACTGTGTCTGTCAACACACAACATATAATAAAGAAATCTCAATGTTTCTCAAGTTGTAAAACTATGCGAAACCGGGGCGAGTCGCTAAGTATGAGTAATAACGTAAACCTGGCACCTCGTGCAGTGTTTAGGAGTTTTAATGCAGATAATTATGTTCTACAAACAGTGCGTTCAATAGATACCGACGCTGTCTGAGGATAGTGTTTTATACACAGTAAGTACTTATTTGAGTTCAGTATGTACTTTATTAATTTAAAACTACAAATAGATTTTAAATAATAATAAAAATATATACAAGTATGAAAATGGGAAAATAATTAAGGGGCGTCAAAAAATTTGTCCACATCGCCGTCAGAGGAAAATTGCCCAAAAAGTTGCATTGCCACGTTGAAAAAAATAAAGGACAGCCCTCTGGTCACGTGAAATGTTGACTAACAGCTTGGCGATATCCCGAATTACTAGGTGGCCAATCGGACCCCATGGCTGTTTAAAAATAAAATAAGCATTTTCCCTTTAAAACTTCACTAAACGAATGAAAATCTCAAAACTTTTCCAAAGGGTCAACTTTCTGATCCGTCTACCCAAACACTAGATCCAAATGGAAGCAGAGGTTCATACAACGCGACAATATGGCTCCCGCAATTTGTACTGTTTGATTCCGTTTTCAATACGACCAAAACAATATCGGTTTATTGAAGAGTGAACAAACTGAATCGCGGGTGCAATACAATACATGGGTTCCCTTATTGAATATTTGCTCAGCGGCCAACCGCGATCCGGCTGTAGTATCGTTGTCAGAATATATATCGCATGTATTTCACAACGAGTGTTTAAAGGGCCATCCATTAATTTATTTATTAATTATTTGTGAATCCTGTTTTATTGACACTGATTAATTTGTATTGTATTAATTGGTGCTTTTGAAATGATACGTGTTTTGTTATTTGTTTGAATTAAGTTGAGCTCGTATGGCATAATTCTAACTAAGTACATAGATTTATTATTTTTAAATTGCCAAGTTTTTACCTAAAATAAAATAAAAACCTGCAGTGAGTACAATTAATAACTCACTATTTAAACTGTTCGATACATGTGCTGTGTGTTTTTAATTACAGTGCACGCTGACAACTTTAGTAAATGAAACCGATTAATTTAGAACTGCAATTCCGTTGAGTATTTCGTTTAACTGGAGGTTAAATAAATTTATCAAAGCCCCAGACGGACCTAGCCGATGTCGCGATTGAAGTTACTCTACAGAGATTAACAACTGTAAACGTTTCAAACGAAAAGGTAACGTAGTTTTTCACAAAGCTCTTGAAGGAAAAACCAGCTTCATTTGCATTCCATTCGAGATATTATTAGATTAGCGTACAAGTATGCAAATAAGTAGTATGCTTATATGGACGTTTATTCTGCTCAGCCAACACACGACTCACGAATGTTATAACAACGACTGCTAATTATGAAAAGCTATGGGTTCGCGTGCAGTCGCCGCGCGTAATTATGCTAATCTTATTAGTCAATCCACTTCGCCTTGCAGTTTTATGTTTCTGCACAAGCTCTGCATAGCGCGCGTTTATAACTACTCCACTTTCTTTACTTCAATGGCGTGTAAGGCCGAACCGTAATTAACCATGCCATTATCGGAGCATTAAACTATTTGAATTTATACCGCTCAGTTTGGTTTCATTATTCAAAGTATGTATTTTTCCCTGCCATTAAAGTATATAAAACCTTGCAATAACGAATCAAAGTTAAAACAATTCTTAACAGCGGTTTTGTCGCACAAAAGAATCAATTTTTTCAATCGCCTAAGTTTTACGACACAAAGAGTAAGTACGGATTTACAGCGAAAGCCCCGCCTTTCTAACTTAGAAAATTTCACTTAAGAAACAAAAGTACTCTAATAAAAGAAGAACAATCATAAAAAGAGAGATGTAAGAACGCGCTTTCTTAAAAAAATATCGGCGACGGCGCGCGGCGGTCATTTGTACACCTTACCTACAGCTAGTTCAGACAGGCAACTTTAGAACTTTACAGTAGTCACAAATGTTGCTGATTTGTGTGCTCATGCCTACTGGTGTTTGCTAGCGTGTTTCTTAAAGAAAACAGAGAGAAGAAGAGAAGAAGCATGCTAGCCGTGACTACGCGACGAGTTCTCCGCGATTTCACAATATTTTACACTAGCTTTCTCGCTCTCTCTTGTACACTCACGTCACGCAGACGCGTCGTAGACGTTCCGCATACGTGGCGTGCTCGCTACGCACGCTGTGAGTGTGTTAAGCAATGGCTTTCCTGGAAAGACGCTTGCAAATCGCAAGGTCTGGCCATTTAACAATATTGAACATTCACAATAACTACCGAAAAAAAAGCAATATTCTCGATATCTGTTAATTGTTATTTACGTGCCTGCAATAGTACTCATTGGCCCACAATGCAGTTATCGAGTACATTATTCAGTGGAGGTAATTAAGCCGTTAATTAATGAACAACTACTGCATTCCAACTTTGCCAAAGCCTACAGAGTATGAGCATACTGTAACAAACAATAAAAAATTGCGAATGAATATTGTTCTCTTTCAAAATGTTAAGTCAACGCTACTTGTTATTCCGAAGGCTTAATAAGGCTCCATTTGCAACCTCGTGTGATGGGATTTGTGGCACGACCCACCAAGTAAAACGAGCATACGTCACTTGATTTCTTCAGGTGTGCTGTCGCTCCACAAGTTGTGTCGTAGGGACACGTGGCATGCTTTAAGGGGGAAGCGTAGCCGTGAAATTCTTTAGCTTCCACCTTAAGGTGGTTGCGCCAGTAACTACATACGTATTACTAGCGCGATTCATTTTTCATCAAAGTACAACCTGACACTGACCTGCAAATTACAAAAAACGTAAGGAAATTTACATTTCGCGGGCTACCCTGACGCAACCACCTTCTTAAGCAACTTAATTGATTTGTTTTTCTTGCGTGTGGAGCATACAGCCAGCAAAAAACAGAGTAGCCTATGATTGTGGCTCGTCTGTTCTAATTCTTACTACTGAGTTTGTTTTATCAAATAAAGCGGACAACTTGTTTTACTTAATGACTTTATTCCAGGACAGTTTAAAATTGTAGAAAACGTAATTAAGGTAAAGTTTTCTTATAGATATTATAAATATTCCTCGGGGCAACGGCCGCCATTACTAAAATAAATGTAATACCATAGCTGAATTAAAATGAAAAAGCTTTAATATTATTTAGCAATTCTGAAGTTAGCATTTAGATTTAATGAGTTTGCTGCATCTCGTTATTTAAATCTGATAATCGTATCTTTCTGTCTAGGGTTATTATGAAATTCACAAGTGCTTTCGGCAAAATATAATCTAGAATTGTTGTTAAATACTTTGTTTAATTTTATTGTACACAACCGTTAGTAAATTTTAGGGTTAATTTTAGTAAGTGGGTAAATTTTAGGTTTGGGTCCGTAAATTTTATTAAAGAATTTATTGCGTTGGTTGGTATTTTTAACTCGTGTGGACGACTTTAACTAAGTAAAAAACCATTAAATGATGAGATTCCCAATCATTACATATGTAGATAACCTTTGCTTTAGACTGGAACAAGTACCTACAGAGAGGATCTGGTTACATTACGATAAGTAAAAGATGATAACCACTTTCTATTAAAGTACAATTTCGAAGGCTACCTCTGCTACAAACCGCAGCAGCAAGGCTGCCCAATCAACATGAGGACCATAGCGAGTAGCGACACGACCGTTTCTACATATATATTATGTAACTCTTCGAAAACTTCCATAGATTCCGACATTGCCGGCTGTGATATGAATCGGTTTCTTCTAGGCAAGCGTGCTCTACCCTAGGCCGCGTCATCGCCAAACGTAAGCCTATATAGCATTGTAAAATACTTAGAGATCAGACAGGTATGTAATTCTACCTATAAACTTTAAAAACCACAATTTACTAAAAATATTACCTAAATTAAAATGTCTGGTACTGGGAACCCTAAAATTAATTTCAGAGCTGGCCAAGCGCGGCAAAGCTTTGGATAATTTCATCCTCACTAATCCTACTATCGTTGGCTACCTTGCTTTGATCGTGAACTCTGTAAAAGGCATATTCATTCTAGAAAAGAGGTTCTACGACTAGTTTATATATATTTTGAGAAGATGAGGATAATATCGGAAGACATTTAAGCCTAATCACGATTTTCTTAAAGCCCATAATACATAGGTACTTTACATATTGTAGGATACTCGTTGGTTTGAAACTAGGGCAATTATTTCATGTTAAGTGCCCTTTCAGACGATTTTATAATTATCTACCTACTGACGGCATTGTTGGCGCTGTGGTTGAGCGATGGATTGCTGCGTTGCGTGTCGCGGATTCGATCCCCGCACGGAACAAATATTTGTATGGCCTATAGATATTTGTTCCACGTCTGGCTGTTGTATGTGAGTTTAAATGATTCTAAACGCATCCACGATACATGAGAAATTCCTAGTTTGGGGTAACGTTATTTTAAAATAACAAAAAATTAATAACTATAAGAAATATGTAAACCAAATTGAACTGTAACTCGTAAAATTCAATGTAACCGGAAGTTAGTTATTATTCTAATGTTCTACGTGTGTTATATACAATCATGTTATGTATAAACGCTCTATGTACACAAAGTACTGATATAAAGCTGTAAGCTTACTCCCACGTATTTAGTAAAGGTTAGATTTACTCAGATGCATCAACATCTCATCCACCAATGCATAGCTAAGGTCCAAAAACACTTTCAGTCACCAAATACTGAAAAAATGCACTCCAATCAAGACTGTTTAGCTTGATTGACGATATCTCGTTTAGATTAATCAGAATCTTAGTTAAGTTGATCATCACGACACGATTGCAGCAATACTAGTTCAATCGATTGAACGCTTAAACAAGTTTCTCGATTACCCTCAACATGACATCATTGTAGAGGAGTTAAAAAAAGACAAGTTAAAAAAAAGTAAGTTAGTTGTGTCAATCAAGCATTTTGATTACTTCAATAAAGATCATTGAAACTTTATTAAGTTGATTTGACTTAATAGCATCTATCATTATAATTAATTGTATTAATCATACAACTTGATCAAATCTTGCTCTAAACGTTTGCGCTAAATAAGTTCCTTGGTTGTGTTTGTTGGTACACTGAATAATCTTGGTTGGGGAAACTATGTTTTGACTTGATTGCTGCAAATAGGTTTTGTGATAACTCGAATCAAGATCCCATTTCAAATCTCAATCAAATAAAAGTAGTAGCTGTGACCATTGTGCTTGATAGGCTCAGATGCAAACAAATTACTTAGTCAATCTAAAAAAAATATTGATTGTGGCAACATTTTTTTCAGTGAACTAGCACTTAATAAAAATGACTCTTAAAGTCTAATATAAAGAGCACAGTTTACTCTCTCCGCTCTGGTGAAAGGTAGAATAACGTTGTCAGATTAAGCCGTGTTTAAAACTAACATATTCATAAGGCTTAGAATTAAGTTACTTTGGGAAGGACCCGCTCCTTCTCGTGGCTTTCAGTTTAAAGATGTAATTATGAAAATATTTTTTAAGAGAAACTGTAATTCTTGTTATTTTAATTTGTTATCCATCTCTGTTTAGATTCTACGTATAATGCCATTGAATATCGGTTTAAAATTTTCGTCTTTATGTAAGTTAGGTGTAACGACTTGTCAACTATGCATTTTTGTAACAAAACAAAACGCTTTTCTATTAGTATCATGTTTCAGAAAAACAAAAAAAAAATACATTTTGGGGCCGAGATATTTATAGAAGTAAAGCCGTTAAAATAAATTTTTCTTATGATAAAAACTAACACAAACACGAATCCCATATTCGCCTCACGACGGCATATGATTTCCCGAGCACTCAGGGGGCTGGGTGTCACACCAATCCTCTTATTTCATTTGTCAGGGTGACGCGAGAAATGTCCACGACCGCTGACAATACGCGATCTGTCAGCTCTCGGCAACACACACAGACAGACCGGATGGATCAAGACTGATGGCTTTATCACCGCTTTAGGTGCCGTTTTTTGTCACTTGATAGGTCAGCTCTGTTTAGATTCCGCCAACTTCATCAAAACGTTTGCCCTAATGGATGTCCACATGTGTGAACAAATCACGGACGCCATTTTTGTTTTTCATTGTGTTGGCGTATTTTCCAGGATTAGGGGTTCTCGGAATAATGAGACGGCAATACTATACTTATCCAAAAGGCAAAATCTCTCTAAGCTCACTAATACAATGAAAGCGAATAGCGTAAAGTAAATTTAATCAATTCTGATAAATTGTTAGTGTCAGATTCTTATTAACGGGAGACGAACCCTTACGAATTATAGGCGAAGGCGAGGCGAGGGAGAAGCGGGGGCGAGGCGGGTGTAAGGCGGGTTGGGGGTCACCAATTAACGCACGTATTAACGTGGGCTCACCGGGTCCCGTACTATTTGGGCGCGGATCGTGTCTCGCTCAACAATTCCGGGGACACGAGACGGGATTTGCTTAAATTCTCCGAAAACCCTCCCACCGTTCCATTTTAATGGTATTCCATTGTGATTATTGATGGAATACGTTTTGCGTCAATTGTGTCTCAGTCGTTTTTAGTGATGTCAGTTTTCATAAGTTTAAGCAATTTCTTAGCAACTTTTATAATCAGAAACTTTCAAATGCGAATAGGCATTTCATTCGGAGAAATATTTTTAAGTTTCAAACATTTAACCAGATCATTTTAAATCCACTTAAGATTTATTTTAATAGCTTTATTCAGAACCCAAATTAATTCAAACAGTTCACCTTCTCAAATTAAATTCAAGATGTTACACGAAATATGACCACTATGATTGTAATTCAACAAAACCGACATAATGAAAACATAATTAATAATTATGTTATCAAATTAAATCTCCGAACACGGTGCGTTGTTTGTAATTTCATTAAGGATATCATGTAAAGTAATTTCGTTAAATAATTGTTTCCATAGAGTTTGTTCGCGTTTATTAAAGGCCATAGATTTGTTGGGTGGGTCGGGTGAAATTACGCGAACATTATCCCTAAATTACTGACGCTAATATGTCGGAGAGTCTCGACTACTGGAATATGCTGCTGACATTGAATTTTATTAAAAGCGTTTTACCCTCATGAGCGCACTTAATGAGATTTGGGGTTTATTTCTTGAAAAATGGTTCCTCATAAAAAAGATGATTGATAAAATGAAATGAGTTTTAAAATTATTGTCGTATAAGGCAAAAAATGTTATCACTCATTTTACTCCCAAGTGACGGAGTCAGCTTTTTGTCGTTCGTTTCCTCCTTCGTAATTCGAATTACTTGCAACATCAATAAACCAAAAATGGGTTGAGGATATCGTCAAAGTCGCGGGTATCACCTGAATACCGGGTATCACCTGCTCCGAACTGCCGAAGAAAGGGCATGCCTATCCCCAGCAGTGGGTAATTATGGGCTGCAATGATGATGATGAAAAAAAGCGTACAAATGTTTTTCATTATACATTGCAAGAAAATTAATTTTTTAATAAATTATCCCATCTAAAAAACCTTACCAAAACCGTGTCTAAAAAAGGAACCCAAATAAAAAAGGGACACATAAACCATTTAATTGTGAAGTTGTGTCATGTTTCGCGGCATTAAAATGTATGTGTCAAACAAATTAAGTTCTTTCAGAGTTACGCATGAAACGAACAAAGTTGAGAGTGCTGAGTTCTGTCGCGGTTGGCGGTCGCAAGTCTCCCGATACGACTCTCTGAGACTAGCTTTGTTATGCTCGAATGAGCCTAATTTGAAAGTGGAATTTAATTAGAAAATTTAAAAAAATAACATGATTTCAATATAGAAATTATGGAATCGAGGACAGGTGGAGGCTGGCTCCATTCATTGGTTGTTTACGTAATCTATTTAGAAAACTGTGTGGGTGTAAATGTGTTCTGGTGACGTGATGTCACCCACACAGTTTCTAGCTGGTTTACTTTGTGCTAGTCTTCACGTCATCACATGTACGAGGATTAACCTTCCGCCTCGTTGCCATCATTGCTGTTCGGCTTTTTATTTTTATCAAGACCTTGAATGAGCTTTTGTTTTAGAGTATTTTTGATAACGTTAAAGCAAAGGCACTAGTTGTTTAACTTTTTTGCTCAACTGGACCTTTTTGATGCAGCCGTAAGGTGTACATTCCGAATTTTTTATACAACGGATTGTTTTTTTTTACTTTGTTTTCTTGTTTTCCAGAATACTTTAACCAAGCATTCTTTACATAAAACTAAGAAACACTGCGCAATAATTATCACTGGGAGGCGACTTTTTTTCGGTGCGAATAATCACGGTTCATGGTAGCGCTCAAAACATTGTGCTGATGGACGCATTATTAGATCATTAATTAGTACAGGGGTCATGGTTATTAAAGTGAAGTTAGAACATTCAAAACTTTTATTTAATAAACGAGTGAAGAAGTCGGAACGTTGACCTTCAGTATCTCAACGGAAAGAACATGTGCCTTTTAGGCTTCAACACCCCTTACAAATGTCATCATCATCTGCCTAGCCTTTTCCCAACTATGTTGGGGTCGGCTTCCAGTCTAACCGGATGCAGCTGAATACCAGTATTTTACATGGAGTGACTGCTTCTCTGACCTCCACGACCCAGTAAGTACAGCGTAATACGATACCCCTTGGTAAGACTGGTTGTCAGACTTTTTGAGCCACTAACTACGTAACGACTGTCAAAGATCTACAAATGACAGCCGGGACCAACTGCTTAACGTGCTTCTCGAGGCACGGAGGAAACTCGGTATGTAATGGGTGGTCACCCATCCACAGACCAACCTAGGCAAGCACGGCTTAACCTAAAGATCGACCCGAGCGGCTGTTATTATATAGCCACGAGCTCCTCCCCCGTTAAAAATGTATTTTTTCCTATTTTTCTATCTCCCAAAGACACGAGTTGTTTACATTCCTGTGATATCTTCCTGACAAGCCATATACCTACCTATAATTATGTAGATACGTTTAAGTACGACATTACAGTGCACAGTAACATTGACCACAACGACATAGATGCCATCGTCTCCGAGTGCCACAATGTCCCATTTCACTGGATTGCCTATTACAACTTACATGGGATAAGATGCAGCTGATACCCGATACGTTGCTGGGAAGCTTTGATCTGGAAAGAAAATCAATTGGATGGAAAACATTGATAAGCGGTGTTTTTGTATTAGTAAATTGAAGAGCGGTGGCCCAGTGGTAGCGACCCCGACTTACGAACAGTAAGTCGTGGGTTCGTTTGTGTAATTAATTTCATCACCACTGCTCTCAAAAACGGTGAAGGAAAACATCGTGAGGAAACCGGCATGTCCTAAAACCAAAAATTCGAAGACATGTGACATCTACCAATCCGCACTGGGCCTGGGACCCGCGTGGTGGATTATAGCCCATTCCCTCTCATAGAGAGGAGGCCTGTGTCCCAGCAGTGGGAACATTAAAAGCTGATGATGATGATGATGAAATTGTGGAGTTGCTTTCTGTATTTTAAATGTCTTTAGCACTACTAGATTGTATAGGTCTACAAATAATGGAAGGGAAATGCTGAAAACTGCCGGTATCATAAAATTACATATGGTTGTCTGAGGAGTAGAGGTACTGTTATTTTAGAAGCATGATATAATAACACTGTGCAAGTGACATATTATTACAATATATAAGGTCCATTATAATAGATGGACAAACTTTTAGAAACCATTCAGACCACCAAAATAAGGACAATGGTAAAAAAAAAAAACGCATTAGATACTTACAAGGAAAAAAAATCAGCTAACGAAAATACACTAAAAATCCCGGCAATTTATTATTTTAGGTCAAAATAAAATGTTTTTTTACATCGATATCTTTGGATAGACGTACTGAACGCTGTGTTAAAATAAGTCCATCTATTTTAATGGGACCTTATTTATTAAAGGGATGGAAAACGAAGATGAAAACCGATTAAAAAAAGATGTTATGCAGTTAGTGCTATTTAATTTAAAAAAGTTTATAGTAAAAAAAAAAACATAATTTTTTTTAAGTTTTTAAATATGATGTCTGTCTATGACGCTGCATAAAAAAATACTTGTACTCCATCTATGGGAGTCCACCACATTGGATTTAGAATGTCGTCACTTATATGCATTGTCATCCATACTAAACATATATGCAAAATTTCAGTTCAATCGGTTAAGGATTACTGTTTAAAA
The DNA here is from genome assembly GCA_950005105.1 of Lycophotia porphyrea. NCBI lineage: Eukaryota > Metazoa > Arthropoda > Insecta > Lepidoptera > Noctuidae > Lycophotia > Lycophotia porphyrea. The sequence continues at coordinate 5,944,069 of OX465392.1, forward strand.
TTCGATTATTTCGAAGAATCGAAGATTTGACCTAAACAAACATACAAACATTGATAGTAAAATAAAAGCTTGTAAAAAGTATTTGAAGTTCATTATAAAACGTTTAAAAATTGCAAATTCTGCAGTACACGCTCGACATAATATATCAAAGTTCCTAATAAGAACAATCCGTCCCCAGTTCCCTACGCAAAAAAGGTCGAAGCTAATTACGCCCACATCACCATCCTGCATTATTACACAGCCACCGATATTAAAACCATAACTATCCCAATCTGTTAGCCGTGATTTACGACTAAGGCGCATTCGGAAACTGCCTTAGTTAGGGGATAGAAAAGCGATTAAAAACATATTAACATACCGGGCGTAGATCCGACAACGTTTGTCGTAAGACCACCTGTGACCCATTAACAGGCGCTTAATGACCCATATTATACCGTGATAGCGTGAAACTGTTCCTAGCGCTGACTCTAAGGCAGTTTTGTCCATCTGTTTAGCAGTTGAGTGCTTAACAGGTTACGTTTTAGTCACTAGAGGGGTTATAGAGTTGGCGACTGGTTTTAAGTTCATTATAGTATGCTGGGCTCTAGGTAGGTTCTTCTATGTATATTTTTTTAGGTTTTATTTTTAAACCGTTATCAGTTTCATGTTTGTCATATTTATGTTTGACCCTTTTTATACCGTGATCGTGTAAAACTATTCCTGCTGCCGACTCTATGGCAGTTTTGTCCATCTCTTTAGCAGTTGAGTGCCGTGTCAAGTTGTGTTTTAGTGACTAGAGGGGTTATAACTTGGGGACTGTTTTTAGATCTTTGGCAGTATGCTGGAATCTAGATGAACCTGTCTGTTTTACCTTCTTTTTGAAAAATAAGAGAAGGGTTACGCAAAGGTGTACCTAATAGTATACCCACATTTCGCCAGTTATGTTTTTAACTCCGATGGAAAACTTAATAACACTTTGCTGGACCCGGGAATCGAACCGAGGACCTCATGCTCAGCAGTTGCGCTTGCGATCACTTGACAAATAAGGCAATCGATGTAGTTTGCCGATGGGAAATACTATGGCAATAATTTGCAATTTGTAATATATATAATCTTCTTGTTTAAGTTTTGATTGAGTATTTTAAAAAAATTCTGTAACTACGCAAAATTCTTGTTACTTCGTTCCAACATCAACGGTGATATTTCTAAGAACACCTATAAATAAATAATATACTCTTTCAAATAGAATAACGTTACTTTGATCGCAACCCTACATATTTCTTTCAGAACACCGAGTGTTGCCACGTTACGGAGAGCCATATAATTATGTGTTTTTCATTTGAGCACTTTGCCTGTAATGTTGCCATATTTTAACGCGACGTGATCATTTCTAAATAACGCAATTCAACGTTAATTAAAGCTTACAAAGCCACTGTAATTAACATGCTGACCTAAAATTTACATTGAATATGTGTCGTATCATTTTCTATCAACATTTATAGGTTTTCAAATGGAAGGATGGGTGACATGAATATGCATGTGTGTATTAATATCCTGAATAAATTGACATTTAAACTGTATTGAAGTTTTCGGCGTGTTTGAATTTAAGTTATTTGGTGTTAGTGTAAAATGACGCTACGTTGGATTTGGATTTATTTCATTTCAATAGCTCCTAATTAAGTTAAAAGTAAACGCAAACAGGGTAATGAAGAAATATGAGGTGTAATTATAAAATAGTTCGCATATTACTACCAGCAGTGGTGTTCAAATAAAGAAACATTTTTTTTTTTTTTTTTAACAGCCTGTACTGTCTCACTGCTGGGCAAAGGCCTCCCCCAATTCCTTCACGTGTTCTTTACGTGCCTCCTCGAACTAGCCCTCGCGGTACGCGTCCAGATCGTCTCGCCACCTTTTTCCGGGCCGGCCTCGGCGGCGCCAACAATCGTGTGGAGACTTTTGCTCAGCGGTCATCATGCATGCGGCTGTCGTGACCCGCCCAATCCCATTTTAGCCTAGCAGCCTTCTTGCCAACGTCCACTATGCCCGAAGAACTATAAAACATTTGATTCAATTAAATATTCTTCATAAGAATTAAGATCGACGAACAAATAACTTTAATTGTTTCTTAAATTTCACGAGCAGAAATTATGTTCTACAGGAATTACAATTAAGTGAAAGCACATATTACTACTTTACTTCATACAAAAAAACATTAGTTTTCTAACCCTATCTTACAATTTCAAAGCTTTATTCCAAAGAGTCTAACTAGGTACTAGCATAAAAAATATTTAAGTGTGAAGATGGCCGCCAGAATTCAAATTACGAACCTCAATTCGAACAATTTGTCCGAGCCATGTCTCAAGGAACAAAGTAGTAATTACCTTCTAATATTGCAAGAAATTAAAGAGGGACATACAAAACGAAATGCTCACACGACCAAAGGAAATTACCGAAAATTCGACTCTCATTGCGTCGGTTGTCTCAATTAAAGTGATGTAAGATGCGTAATAAAGGGCAATTTGGGTGATTTATGAAATCATTTGTTATAAGCGTTCGCTTGAGGTTAATTGTAGGCTCAGATGTCGGAATCAAGGAATCTTTGCGGTCACGAGTCTTGGCAAGGTGATTTGTAGTGATAATAAAACGCGAATTGCCCTTTTATTGTGACTGCAAATCAACTTGTGCTTAATTGTTGTGTTTGCTGGTCAGAACAGCGACTCGAAACAAAAATAATTTTTCAATGAATTTTCTTAATGTCTAATAGGATTTATGTTCGCTTTATTTGAGTGTTTTAAGCCGGGTGACTTATGAATATATCAAAACCACTTATAGAAGAAAATTTAAAGTATCAACTTACTGTTATACCTATGGGTATGTACTCACGCCTACATTAAAAATAGACGTAACTTTTAACTACTGCGGTCAAATATGCAAATTTATTTCAATATACAATTTTTCCGTACAAAAAGGCCGGACGGAACCATAAAAAATATGCTAAAACTATGCGACTATTCAAACAGGATTATTTTTAGATAAAAATTATGATGGCTGTGTGAAAAGTTCAGTGAGGTCATGTGTGCTCGTTAGATTTTTATTTTTGTATAAAATATAGAGTACAATATATCGACTAACTGAACTAGAACTAGCACATCTGTACTAACACTAATCGATCCCATGCAATGTTTTTGAGTAATATGTTATTACTCAAAAATACGGAGGAAATATTTTTTAATTATTTTAATCAATTCCCGCTGGACCCACCAGTGGGGCCACGGGCGGTGGGGTCAACGGAAATACAGCGAATAAAGTACTTTACCCGAACTGTATTATGGCAAAAACAGTTTTAATATGAGAGCAGCTGAATGAAAAAGACAACGGTATACAAACCAAAAAAAATGTTATCATTTAAGTATGTGTATGAATTCATTTCTGTATATTATGCATGAATTGAAGGAGCAATGTCTGTTTGAACCAAAACCACAGAAACCTCAAGCTATACTTTCTACAAAGCTACAAGCGTTCTTGATGACAGTACGTAATTTGTATTAAAAACAAAGTTGGACATAGTTTACCATAACAGTTATGTCAGGTGTTAAGGGTTAGTGATAAACCAACACCACTCTCTCACTCTTCTGCACTATTTCCGTCCCCATAATTGACTATTCTCTCTCTTCTCTCTTTCTTCTTCAACCCTTGGCCACCCAATGCTGAGTGTAGGTCTCTTCCAAATCTCTCCACTTTTGGCGGTTTTGCGATATGGCTAAATTGATTATTAAGGTAAGCCAATTCCTAGCTCGCCGTCCGTCCGTCTTTTGACGACAGGCCGTGTTGACGGCGCGTTCGTGTTACACGCGCGCCTCAAAGAGATGTCAGCAAATAGGAAGGGGCCCGCAAGGGCCGATGCCTGCCAGGGCTGCGGGCTGTTCGAAAGAGATACCGCGGCCCTGGAACACAAAGGGCAAGGAAGGAACATGGATGGGTTTTAGTCAGTACAAGTCTGACACTCCCTTTCGCTCTGCCCAGAGCGGGAGAAGTCATTTGATGATTTCCCATCCGTAAAAAAAAAAAAAAAAGGTAAGCCAATTCAGTTGCCCATTGCAATATCGCATTCGATGACGTGTTTTCGATGACGTGTTTTCGATGACGTGTTTTCACCTCATTACAACCCAAACTAGCCTCTTTGGAACAATAAACTTTTTGTTCGAAAAAAAAGGTCTTTCTTTTTCAAAAGTAGTCTTTGTTTTTATGAAAGAAAAGTCTAGACTAAAATTGGTCAAAGCAAGTGACACTAATAAGCAATTACTTCACAACAGCCTAAATTAATTTAGAGCCAAATTGGAGATTTTAAGCCTCTGTAAAGGGTGGAGAACCCAAAAGAAATTGCGTCATTCGAAACTCCACCGGAGAAATTAATCAGCTTACTACAATATGCTTGGCCGGCTTAATTTTAATTGAAGCTGCTTTAAAACACTTGAGTGTTTAATCAATTTTTGTTGCATATTCATTATTCACCTGTTTGTTGCGCCTTTTTGTAAGTTCTGTTGAGCTCTTTTATCAAAAAAGTGAATATTTTAGACATTTTATTGAAGACTAGCTTTCGCCCTCGGTTTCGCTCACGTTAATTTAGAATTTGACACTCATTTTGGATTGAACTCTGCTTGTAATAGAATAATTAAATCATGATTCGAAAGGCACGTGGCGCCATCTATTATCATAAGAATGTTATTGTTGATTTCCTCGAGAACAGTACTTTTTTTCGCGATAAAAGGTATCTTATGTCCGTTTGTGTACACATGACAACATATATGCAAAATTTCAGGAGGATCGATTCAGTGGTTTAGGCGTGAAAAGGTAACAAACAAAAAAATAAACTTACTTTCACGTTTATAATATTATAATAATATATGTGATAGATAATAAGAATAAGAATAAGAATAAGAATAAGAAACTTTATTTGCTCAAACATGTGTATACATACAGAATTAAAATAATACTTGCATGCAAGGTCTTAATAAGAGTGGCTCACGACATGTTTGCCATTTTTCATGGCGTGCAAATATTTTGGGTACAAATACCTAATTTTTATGAATGATTTTTTTAAATTTACACCTTAACATAAAATATCATTTACATTTAAACATTCAATCATTTACATTATCATTATAATTTTATTTATAATAAATAGATAGATAGATAATAAATAGATAGATAGATAAATAAATACATAGATAGATAATAAATAGTAAGGAAGGCTTAATTCATACCTGGTTATTTTCTGACGATAAATAAATGCAACAAATGTAAACGTAACGTGTGAAAGTTTTTTTTTATTTGCCTTTAAGTCTTATAATGAACAAATATGATAATTTTCATGATTTACGTATCTGATGAAAGGTAAAATAGAACAGAATATTCTTTATTCTGTACACCATTCTAGTAAAATTCACAAAAGAAAATATTTTATTATAAACTTATCACCAAGGTAAGTTTCAGACCCTTTCAAGTTAAGTTCATCAACATCCAAATCATTATTGGAGAAGCATTTGCAATTATTGTCACGTTCTCGTCAGCTTTTGCTGACGAGAACCAGACCAGACAGAAATCGGCTGGTACACTATTCATCACCTGCCTAGCCTTTTCCCAACTATGTTGGGGTCAGCTTCCAGTCTAATCGGATGCAGCTGAATACCAGTATTTTACATGGAGCGACTGCCTGTCTGACCTCCACAACCCAGTTAGTACTGGGTAATACGATACCCCTTGATAAGACTGGTTGTCAGACTTTTTGGGCCACTGACTACCTAACGACTGTCAAACATCTACAAATGACAGCCGGGACCAACAGCTTACTTGCTTTCCGAGGCACGGAGGAAATTCGGTATGCAATGGACGGTCACCCATCCACATACCAACCTAGGCAAGCACGGCTTAACCAATTGATCGACCCGAGAGGCTGTTGCTATTTAGCCACGAGCTCCTCTTTACACTATTAAGTGTTAAAAATAGGTCAAATATTACAAAACTAAGTTTTAACTTGTCCACTCAGCGTATTCTCTTGAGCACCAGCGTAAATAAACTTTACTAGCTCTAAAACTTCCCGTCCTGACTAAATAAGTATGTATTTCGGTAGAATTATGATTTGTCGCTCCCCATAGTACGGAGCTGAATAAATTTTATTAAATCCGGGAACTCTTTATGACCAGCCGAGTCAGCCCGTCCCATCTAAGGGATAATGCAGGATTTTTAATATAATAAATCATTGCTTACTTTAGCTCTGCTGTGTTGAAGAATACTGATTATCCTCCCTCGAAATTTGCTTCAGCAAGATTATAACCACTTGAGGAAGTGACGTCAAAGCTACGTTCTTTATGTTTGTTTGCGTCAGTGTAATATAAAGTGAGCTTTGTGTAATTTGGACGAGATGTAAAATGGTGACTGACTCTGCGTTATTTTGTTGTTTAGCAATCAGCAATGGTACTTTGTTATTCTTTTCTAGGGTTGGACGCCTGTTACAACTGTCTTTTGTTTTTTTTGGTATTTTTTTCAGTAACGAGACCATAAATTCAGTTATTTTTATATAATTAACACATTACATAACATCACGCCTGTGATCCCCGTAGGGTTAGGCAGAGGTGTAACTAATAGTACACCCACATTTCGCCAGTTATGTTTAAGTCCCGTGTAATAGGGGGCGAGCCTATTGCCATCAACCGGGCACAAATCCATACTCCGTGGCTGCTACTGATAAATTCCTGATGGAAAAACCCAATAGCACTTTGCCCAACTTGGGAAACGAACCTAGGACCTCATGCTCAGCAGTCGCGCTTGCGACCACTCGACCAACGAGGCGTGTAATAAATTTGTGAATATTGTTATTGTGCAAAAAAAAAACAAACGTTTTTTGAAGAATTGGCTACACAGTACAGACCCCAGCACATCAAGCTATCCGAAACTGACAAATTTTTACAATCAACCTTGAACCTAATGCTTTAGCGATAATGTTGAAAATCTATTACAGAAATTTAACATACGTTGAAAACTACTACATAGTTTGACGTGCTGGCAGCTGTACCTGTACCCAAACTACTGGCTTTTATCAAAGAGTTGCGGACACCAGCCGTTCGTTGTACAGTCAGCTTCACGATGTGGGTACCCCTCTTGAAAGCACCTACGTTCCCAACTGGGGTACCCAATTGATGTAGCCCACCGTACAAAACAATACGTAATACCTATTTTATTTTGTAATTGTAAAAAACAAACACAAAAATCTGCCTACACGAGTAACTACATATTTTCAGCAACAAAGATTGCTTTGTGACTTCCACTATAATTTATTGTTTACTTAATATGATACCCTAGTCCAATAAAAGGGAGTTTTGTAAGAAAACGTCGCGACATCGTCCCGTGTTGTCCCGTCAAATGATTTGTGAGCACAGCGTAACGACAAGGGAGAATGGATGTATATGTCGGGACGAATTATATCTAAGTTTCTGGGCGAGCACTAGATATTTTTAGAAACTCGTATAAATGTTACCGATGATTTTGTAGGAGAATATAACTTTCATAAATGTATTTTCCTTTTGCTCTTTGTTAGGTCTAGATAGAAATATAATTATTTAGTCAAGAGCAACAATAGACTGACTTCTTAAACAATTTTTTAGCAACAAATTAATTGATATTAATAAATTACTTTAAAACTAGATCCACATAACTTCAGAACGATTGAAAACTGTGAGATTTTCTGGAAACATCTTATCCAACTTCAAATAGAAGCTATAGAATAAATACGCTCTCTATTTAATTGCTGAGATCTCTATTCTGTATCGACTATACGACTAGACAAAAATACTAACCTGGTTTTAGTTAATAGGTACCTGCCCAGTTGGTATTGATTACCATATTCTCAAAACGTATCCCAACTGCAAGATAATCTAAAACACTATTCACTTCAGTACGATATTATAACATCCTAACTTCATTTACAACACAGTGCTACCTATTGCCATCAGGCACCTGAACTCAGCAATCTGTACAGATAAATAAAATTGCAGTGTCTATTTATAATATAAAAAAAAAACGCTTTTTACTAAGTGCAGTGGATGTGTACACGGTACATATATAACAACATTTTTTACAATTTTTGTTTGTCTGTCTGTCTGTTGGTTCCGGCTAATCTCTGAAATGGCTGTACCGATTTTGACGGGATTTTCTCTCTTTTAGCTGAAGTAACGAGGAGTAAGTAACAAGTACTTTTATTTTAGATAAATAATTAGGGTTCCGTGCAAAGAAAAAAAAACCCTTGAAATTGGTAACAAAATTCGATTCAAATAGGGAAGTGCTTATAATAAAGGGGATTTTTCAATAATAATTTCACGCGAACGAAGGTTGCGGGCAACAGCTAGTCTGCTATAAATTCGCATTTCTACGTACATTTCTAAATGGATTCTACGATTATTCAAAAATACCACTACCAACTAACAGTTTTGGTAAATGCTAGCATATTTTAAAACGCATCATCATCTCGACTATCCCAACCATAAGATAATCTAAAACACTATTCAGTAAGTTATAATAAAATACTAACTCCATTCGCTATCATATCATCCTAACTCCATTTGCCACACGGTGTCATCCGCTGCCATCAGGCGCCTGATCTAACCGCAGAGCAATTTGCTCCAAATTCGCATTCCAACGTATTTTTGCTGCATTATTTTTAAATTACCAGCTCTGGCTTCATGGCGATTTTATTTCGTAGCGTCGGTGCGGGAAATGAGAGAAACAAGGCGGTGCGGATGGAAATTTGGATATAGCACGCTTTGTGTACGACTTTTTATTCGAATAACGTTGCGTCCCTTGATTGTTCTAGATTTTTCTTTTTATAGTTTACGTTATACTCAATAACACGTAACAACCAACAATAAAACGTAACGTAACGTTTGGTTATTCAACAGGCTGTATCAGATAGATAGAATTAATATACAAAGTAAACTTTGCCTTTCACGAAGTAAATACAGGTACTTCTTCACGTACTTCACTTTAATGTTAGTAACTTTTTGTATCAGTTAGGTAAAATAAATATATCTATTTATAGCCTGACAAGGTAAAAAAGGATATTAGAAGATACCCTTATAAGATCACTCGCTTGTTCGTCTGTCCGTGTGTCACCACCTATTTTCTCAGTAACAGGTGAACCTAGCAAGTTGAAATTTATACCAGATACTGAGGTCTATAGTCCGTATTAGGTGTATAAAAATCAAGGTCCTGAGTCAACACGATAAGATATAGGTAAATTTAGATCTTCGCGAAAACTTGTAAGTACCAAAATTTACGATAATGGTACGGAACACTTCGTGCGCGAGTCCGACTCGCACTTGTCCAGTTTTTTTTTTTAAATTGAATTGGAATAAGTATACAAAACTAACATACAACATCCCTTATGTATTTTAGGTATGTAGAAAGGTTATAATCAAATTTCGTTATTGCATTAAATCAAATTCCAATCGCAATATTTACAACAACAATGCGCGATAATTACAACACAACATCAAACCCGAACCTACAGGGTGTAAACAGACTCTTCACGAACCCGACAACCAAGTATAATGTACATCAAACCCGAACCTACAGGGTGTAAACAGACTCTTCACGAAGCCGACAACCAAGTATAATGTACATCAAACTTTAAGCAAAAATTAGTGCTAGAAAACCATTTCTTTTTGTTGGGCCGAAAAATCACGTTTTACTGTAGGACTCAATGTAACGCGCTCAAAACATTGTGCTGATGGATGGATTGAATAGTTAGGGGGTCCTGGAGGTGTTTAAAGTATAAATGTTACATTAAAAACATGTATTTAAAAAAACTTGTGAAAAAGTTGAAACTTTGACCCCCAATATCTCCGTAACTAGAAGGTCCAGGTATGGTCTAGAGCAAAAAAATGATCGCAATGACGGGGAGGACAAGTGCCTTTCGGCTTTGTTAAGAGTCTGTTTACTCCCTTTATACAAGACACGTGTGTCGCCCCTCCACGGGGTATTCACAAAAGATGTTGAGTACTTATTCGACTGTAATTCATTAAAAAGGAGACCAACGACGCGACGGCTTATAAAACCCGTTTATCCCGCGATCTTATCTGAGAATGAAAAATTGCCTCAGATAACAATATTATAACACCATCTAAACTAAAGGGGATAATAATTGGCTCCACTCAGTGCGGTGCTATAGCAATCATCCTGATAATTTATTAATTTAATGCTCCCAGTCAGGCTATTAAATTTGCAGTTGGTGCGTTTTAGTAGGACATTAGATCTTTATTATCTTCGTAATTCTTTTTTCTCGTTTGATTAGTGCCTAACCTGGTGTCAGAGTTTGTATGGCATCCATGGGCCTGTCTTGGCTTTACATGGCGTCAAGAAGCATCTCTCAGGCATGCTGGTTTTCTCACGATGTTTTTCTCCACCGAAGCGAGTGATAATTATACAATACGCTCATGAATCCGAAAAATCAGAGGTGCGTGTCTTGGGTTTGAACTTACGACCTATGACTTGACAGTATAACGGTCACACCACTACGCTATCGTGCTTGTTAATTTGGTTATAATAGCTCTCTTTGCAGGACAATCAATCTACATCACTATTTTCATTGGTCAAACATGGAAATCACGATATACATCACCGGATGATTTGCTATCGATTCAAGACTTTATGGGATCTCGCGTAATACGCGGCAAACTGACCCAATTTACATTAAAAGAAATACAGAATCTGCCAATATTTTATACTACGATGAAACCATGGCCAATGTTGTGGCTAAGGGAAGCCATTTCTCTGTAATTGACAGCACTATCAACCTACCTGACATGAGCAACCCTCCGTAACAATTCAGACAGTTTTCTTAGAGTAAATATACGGATTGCTTTAAAATGTAGACATAAAGTACCATGACAACACTTTTATTTTCTTTTTAGGAATCCGTATCACTTTGTTGTATGCCTGTCGGTCTGTTCCCCTTTTCTCAGGAACGCGTAGAGGTATGAACTTGAAATTTATATCAATACTTACTTGACTCTACGGTTTTTTTCAGATGTGGTAAAATAAACTAGTGTGTCAACGCAATAAAAAAATATGACCGTTTATGTCGCATGCTTTTGCTTATTTTGCGATTTCACAAGGGACCCTATACCTATAGGGTACTTCCCGTTGACCTAGAATCATGAAATTTGGCAAGATGCAATGACTTACAGCACGTGGAAAGATCACCGTAAATATGCAGTTTAATCACCAACAAGTTTGTACGGAACCCTCTGTGCGCAAGTCCACCTCGCACTGGGCCGGTTTTTAGAATATGATTTAGTTGATATTGTTATTGTACCTCCAATAACTATTTCTTGACATATCTATACCCAATTTACCAACAAAAAAAATACTGTCCACAATTCACAAAAAAATACCCACGTTTTTACGTGAGTACAAACTATAATGGCCATATTTTCTTCCCTAACACTCAGACAGACAATATATATTATGTATGAAACAATAAATCTATATAAAGTGCCTGTTACCTTAAATAAGGCAACCATTAACACCGCACGGTTTTGGTAGGAGAAATTCGTTAGAGGATGTAGTTGTTTCTTTTTGGGAATATGTGTCAATTATTGCAATTTATACCTGATTGACAATATACACATACAGGGCGTAAACAGACTCTTCACGAAGCCGTCAACCAAGCATTATGTATATCAAACTAACTATACGCAAAAATTAGAGCTGGGAAACGACTTTTTTTTTGGGCTGAAAAATCACTTTTTACAGCAGGACTTAATGTAGCGCACTCAAAACATTGTGCTGATGGATGGATTGAATAGTAACGGGGTCCTGGAGATGTTTAAAATAAAAATCTTACATTAAAAACATGTATTTAAAAAAAAACTTGTGAAAAAGTTGGAACTTTGACCCCCAATATCTCCGTAACTTGAAGGTTCCCAGGTATGGTCTAGAACAAAAAATGATCGCAATGACGGGGAAAACAAGTGCCTTTCGGCTTCGTTAAGAGTCTGTTTACACCCTTTACATGTACACCGTGATTTTTTAGTCGTCTGACAAAGGTGGTCCACTCAATGTATCCGACATAAAATACCTCTAGGCTTGTTTTTATTACCATTAATTAAGATAATAGGTACAAAGAAAAATAAATAATACATTAGAATTATGAAACATTCTGTTAATAATTTTTACGTATCAAACCTATCCATCGCCCGAGTCGAGTAGATAGATCTTCGCTCGCAACAGAATGTTTCAACTACGTTATGCATCATAATAATGAATAATATATATATATTTTTTATCTCTTAAATAGGTACCATTTTTTTTTGTTATGAATATGAGTAGTCATTGGATACATGAAGTGGGCTGCCGTTGTCAGACGACTAAACAGTCACGGTGTATACAGAGTGTATATTTCAATCACTTAGACTGTCATTTATGCAACAGCCATATCTTCAAAACACATTTTTAAGATAGGGTAAAATAAGCATAAAGAATCATAACAACACACAATACACATTCCATAATGTATATTTAAATAATAAGTACGAATGCAAAAGTGGGTTTATATGACAAATTTCCTTTAAAAACCTTCCCCGACGAAAAATGTAAACATAATGTAGGTACTTTTATTGTGTTTTATATTCTCTTAAATTAGATGGCATACAAAAGTTCTAATGTGTTTCAAGAAACGGTGAGCACTGAAATTGTTCGCCCTTTTTACATAAAAGTTAACTACAACACAGGTGAGTCTAAAAAAACCATTTATTTTCAATCTGTGAAATCCCAATCAAAACTGATGCAGCCATTCCAAACGAGGATCCGTATTTCTAAGCAAACAGACAGGTATTAGGGTTCCCACGTTATTTATGCCGTGATTTAAACCAAGGGGGTTCCGTAATTGATCCTCCCAAAGGTCTATTTTCTTTTAATTAAAACATTTGTGAATCGTAAAACGGTATAACCGTAGCAATTCTTTTCGCAGAGGAGGTACTTATATAAAAATATGGAATCCTAGAATGTGGTCATAAACATTTTAAGTGGAGGTAAAAAGTTGGCGCTTATTCCACGTGTATAACGAGATAACTGGGGTATATGGGGTAGAGATTATTATTTAAATTGTTTCAATATTGTTCATTTATGAAAAAATATGGTGTAAATATGGTAAAGGTGGCCTGTGTCCCAGCAGTGGGAACATTATAGGTTGATGATGATGGTAAAGGTGGCCCAGGGGCCTCGATTTACTAGTGGTAGGACATTGGTTCGAACCTAGGCAGGCGCATTAATTTGTGTAATATATTTAATCACCATGGCTCTTAAAACGGTGTAGGAAAACATCGTAAAGAAAACGGCATACCCTAGAACTTAATATTCGAAGACATGTCATGTACCAACCCACACTGGGCTAGTCTGGGCTATAATCCATTATAGCCCACTCCCTCTCATAGAAAAGACACCAATGTCCAGTACGGCTGTTATTATTTAGCCACGAGCTCCTCAATAATGACACTATCTATTGAGTTACAATTCACGCAGTAATAAAGTTACTTGGATGAAAACACCTTAACAAGCTCCAAATATAACTAACCCACCGCTCACAATAATGATCATTTATCAAATGTAATAATGACATTATTCGAAACCGAAAAATCATTAAAATTCTAAATTAATTACTTCATAGATAGTTGTAAATTAGTAACGTAACAGTAACGACATAAACAGCTATTTGTTGTTCATAATAAGCAACTCTATTTACGAAACATTTACTCCTTCACAAAGTATTTTAATTATTCCGAGAGTTTAATAAGCGCGAATTAAACTTTTTAATCAGCATTATACAAGAAATCTTGTTAATCCAAGATGATTTGTCTCAGGTTTAAGTACAAATTTAGGAATGGCGGAACCCCGTTTAATCAAAATCTCTGGAACAATAGAGTAATCAGAAATATAATATAATTTTCGTGTTCATTATAAGTCTATCGCGGGGAGGCGAAATTGATCATGGCTGACTGCAAATGAAAAGATCCCAATCGTTCTCTATTACTGGTTGATGAGTTAGCGCAGACGCACATCTCTTGTGTTTGCGACTTTTCGACCTCTCTTCTTACCTATATATTTTGATTACACAAAGGTTAGTAAGGTCCTTAGGCTATAATGAAAGTGATTTGTAAATCATGGGCGAAAAAAGAACTAACGAAGTGATGTGGTAGTATTGCAAATGTAACATATAAAAGTATCTTTTGGTTTTTGAATGACGTTGACAGATTGACTATACTGGAAGACAATTTGTACGACTTTAGAAGCGAATATCTCATCGACTTAAGAAAAAAAGTTTAGGAAGCTAGATATCATTTTTCAAGAGCTGACAATAGACAAACCACACAACTTTATAAATGTATATTTTTTTCTTCAACTCTCTGTTACATGTAAGGGGAGGGCCTTCCATATATATATTTTTTTCAGAATTTCGTAACGCTTTTGTGTAGCGGTTCATCGACAACGACTACTCTCCGAATTTAAACTGTGTGGTGCCAACAATCTCGGAGTAAAATGGCTGTGACAAACGGATGGACAGACAGACAAAGGGTTCGGTTTTTTGCAATTAGGCAACGGAACCCTAAAAAAAATGGTGGTGTTGGTTCTGATTTTGGCTAAGCACCAATAGGTCCTTGCATAGCTATACGTAGCAAACAAATACGGTATGGATATTATTTTAGACATTACAAAAACATTGTTCAGACAGTATAAAAGATGGGCAAACAAATATTATTGCGGTTTTGTTATATTTTTCTAACTTTTTTGAATTACAAAACAGCCAAACAAAAGAACGCTCTTGAAAACGTACAAATAATGAGGATATCCTTAACAAAGGCCAAACATTTAATCACCGGTTTTGATTTTGATAGAACATACCTTGGTTATATTTATTCTATATGAAACCCGGAGCTGCTTTTACAAGTCTCACCGTAAAAAGGACGTTGAAAGTTATGAGGGTAGGGGAAATTCTCGTAAATAGCAGTGAGGGAGAATGGGGATAAAGGAATAATATATCAATACGAATCTTTAATATTCGCGCGCCGGTACCGTAAATCAAAACGAATGAAACCGAACCATAAATCAGGGTGCGTTTTTGCCTATTTTTAACGTTTCAAATTGTTGTGTAGAATACCAGAAGCAAGCCACTGTTGTAATTAAAAATGGATGAACATCATGCTTATTGCTTACTGGTTATTACTTTTTTAAGAATTTAATTCTGATTGAGGATTTTTTACTATGTACTTAGAACGGTAATTTTCTACCCTTTTTTTTCAGATGGGAAATCATCAAATGACTTCTCCCGCTCTGGACAGAGCGGAAGGGAGTTTCAGACTTGTACTGACTTAAACCCATCCATGTTCCTTCCTTGCCCTTTGTGTTCCAGGGCCGCGGTATCTCTTTCGAACACTCCCGCAACCCTGGCAGGCTAACTCTCTACCCTTCGTTTGCCATTGTCCGTAGGGAGACGCCGCATACGCATTTGAGATTTGAACCATCCACAGCCACCTACTTTGAAGACTGTTTTTGATCCAGCTGACTTGGGTTCAAAGTTTACTAACTTAGACATTATAGACGTTTGCATTGGTATTTAAAAACCCAACTTTTTTTTAATGAGCCTCGTGCCCACTGCTGGACAAAGACCTCCCCCATTCCTTTTCTACACTCCTGGTGCTTTTCCTACTGCGGACAATCATTCAGGAATGAGTCCAGTTTCTCCATATCAAAAAAAATAAACGAAATACGATCATAACAGTAATTATTGCAGTTTACTATACCTACACTTCTGCGTACCCCTCCGTTTATGAATAAAGCACTTGTGTTAAAATGAATGTGAGATGGAATTCACCTGTAAGCTATTTACATAAATCGGATTTTCGTGGCATTACGTTGCGCACCGTGTATTGGAATGAAATTAGTAGGTTTCTACGCATATTTGTACATAGTAACTAATGTTTGTAGAAAACTTATTAATCTAAACAAAATATCACACAAAACACTTGTTTTAGTAAGTTTGTTTTGAAAAAAAAAAAAAATAGAAATATACTTAACTGTGAACTTAAAATAAAGCAACAGAACTTACAATAAAACAACTTAATAGTTTGCTAGTACACTAAGTGCAGTAAGTACACGAAACGGTCTAGTGGCAATACAGAGAATTTGCCTGATACGTTAGTAGGCGGAATCCTAAAACTTTGAAAAACGTCTAGGTCTATAATTTGTGTACGAGTCAGTCACCAAGACCAAACTGTTTTACTTTACTAGGATTTTTTGACAAAAGCGAGATCGACTCTCTATCAACGTTATTCAAGCTTTGGAAAACCCAAAACAAAGTCATCAATCCGGCTGAAGTATTTCATTTAAACAAAAAAACAGCAGAACGATACACTATAAAAACAATCGAACAAAATGTGACTCCCCTGAAAATAATTCTTCCAAAGAATTCAATAAACATTCAACATTAAACAGGATCGTTACTCGTAAATGCAGTGTCACTGTGATTAAAATGTGAACGAAGTCTCTCAATATTGCAGCCAGGTCGCTCGATGGCAGACGTGGCTGGTGGCTTTATTTATCCATCCTCCACGCACTAGTGATGCATGAATCCAATGAAACCAATCCGATACATTACAGTATCGATAAAACATGACTCCGATATTTTTGATCTATTGAAAGGAATACGATACAATACTTGGATTGATATAGTACGGGTATCAGAACTATTGGATTTACAAAAATTGCATGATTTGACAATATAAGTTACAAAAGGAGGATACAGAAGGAGTACTAAATAATTCCTGAAGTAAGAGGTTATCTTTGAGGGATTATTGATTGGCCTGTTGGTCTAGTGGTTAGTGACCCTGACTGCTAGGACGGAGGTCGTGGGTTCGATTCCCACACAGGACAAATCTTTGTGCGATGAGTACGATTATTTGTTCTGTATCTGGGTGTAAATTTATCTATAATATGTATGTATTTAGAAATATATAAGTATGTTTATCAGTTGTCTGGTTGCCATAGTACAGGCTCTGCCTAGTTTGGGATCAGATGGCGGTGTGTTGGTTGTCCCAAGATATTATTATTATTATTATTATTATTTCCTTTATTTATTTATATACATATTTTTTACATTTTCAAATATTTAAATATAAAACAACATAAAAAAACATTTAAAAATATAAAAAATAGTAGCCCACCGGTATCGGGAATAGGGTCCAAGCTACCGGCGGTCAGGGCTCCAGAGAGAGGAACCTCCTAACAATACGAGCCGTGTCCAGGAGTACCGCTTTCTGAATCAAGCCCTTGATCCAGCTGCCTAACGAGAGCCTCCTCAGGTGTTGGTCGAGGCTCTTGGCAATTAAGCCATGGGCTGATACGACTACCGGCACAATGATCGCTGAGTCCACATCCCACATGTCGACAACCTCGCGAGCTAAGTCAAGATACTTGATTTGTTTATCTTTCTCGGCTTTCACGAGGTTCTCGTCATGCGGGACCGTAATGTCAACAATCATTGCGCGCCGCTCTGATCGATCCACCACCACTATATCAGGCTTATTGGCTACAATAGTCCTGTCAGTGATGATGGATCGATCCCAGTACAGTGTGATATTGCCATTATCGAGAACTGGATCGGGCACATACCTATAGTACGGCACTTCCGATTCCACAAGGCTGTATTTTAGAGCAAGTTGCTGATGGATAATCCTGGCTACAAGGTTGTGTCTATGCAAGTTCTCTCCGTTAGCCAGACGAGAACACCCGGAGATAATGTGACGGATTGATTCGCCTGGACGGTGGCATGCCCGACATATGTCAACCGTGCCGTCCTTCACAATAAATCTCCGGTAGTTATTCGTCATCATAACTTCATCCATAATTGCACAGACAAAACCTTCGGTTTCTCCAAAAAGGTCCCCGGAACGTAGCCAGGCTACGGACGCTGATAGGTCTACATCGGGCCCATGCAGGGCCCGGAAAAAGCGTCCGTGAAGCTCCTTACTCTGCCATACTTCCCTGCGGTCGTTAGTGTCAAGTACTACAGGTTTGCGCCAGTTCTCTTTAGCCAAGGAGAGCGGGGTGAGGCCCTTGTCCACCGCGACCACATCTCGATGCATCCCCACGTCGGCTTCTAGGAAATATTCCCTGAGACTGCATATCTCGCGATTGTGAAGAGTCTTAGCATTTAAAAAGCCTCGACCCCCACACTTCCGCGGGATATACAGTCTCATAACCGAAGAACGTGGGTGATGCATTCGAAATGCCGTCAGCAATTTGCGGACCTTCACATCCAAGGCGTCTAGTTCTGTTTGAGTCCATTTGAGTATGCCAAAAGAGTACATTAAAACCGGCATGACCCAACCGTTGAAGGCACGCACCTTATTTCCGCCTGACAAAAGACTATTAAATACTTTTTTCAGGCGGCCAAAGAAGCGCTCCTTCAACGATTGCTTCATGTCAGCAACATTGATGCCCAGCGCTTCTGACATACCCAAATACTTATAGGTTTCGGTTTCTGAGAGGGATCTAAGATTTATGGAATCCGTGAGCTTGGTTCCCACAGATTCCACAATCTCCCCTCGCTTTACATGCATGACCCCACATTTGTCCACACCAAATTCCATCCTGATGGCACTACTGAAAGTTTCAGTTACCTTCAATAGCTCCATCAGTTGCAAATCGTTGGGGGCAAAGAGTTTCAGGTCATCCATGTAAAGGAGGTGAGATATAACTTGACCACCTCTCTTCAACCGATAGCCTATCCCTGAATCCTCCAGCAGTGTGCTTAGAGGATTCAAGGCCAAGCAAAACCAAAGCGGACTCAAACTATCGCCCTGAAATATTCCTCGCTCTATATTTATCGGTTCGCTATTCCTCTGGATTTGCCGACATCCTGGATAGCGAAGAACTGTCCTCCATTGCCCCATACATGATATCAGGAAGGTGCGCAGAGTTGCATCAACTTTATACAACTCTAGCACCCTCATGAGCCATGTATGTGGCACCGAGTCATAGGCCTATTATTATTATTTCCTTTATTTATTTATATACATATTTTTTACATTTTCAAATATTTAAATATAAAACGACATAAAAAAACATTTAAAAATATAAAAAATAGTAGCCCACCGGTATCGGGAATAGGGTCCAAGCTACCGGCGGTCAGGGCTCCAGAGAGAGGAACCTCCTAACAATACGAGCCGTGTCCAGGAGTACCGCTTTCTGAATCAAGCCCTTGATCCAGCTGCCTAACGAGAGCCTCCTCAGGTGTTGGTCGAGGCTCTTGGCAATTAAGCCATGGGCTGATACGACTACCAGCACAATGATCGCTGAGTCCACATCCCACATGTCGACAACCTCGCGAGCTAAGTCAAGATACTTGATTTGTTTATCTTTCTCGGCTTTCACGAGGTTCTCGTCATGCGGGACCGTAATGTCAACAATCATTGCGCGCCGCTCTGATCGATCCACCACCACTATATCAGGCTTATTGGCTACAATAGTCCTGTCAGTGATGATGGATCGATCCCAGTACAGTGTGATATTGCCATTATCGAGAACTGGATCGGGCACATACCTATAGTACGGCACTTCCGATTCCACAAGGCTGTATTTTAGAGCAAGTTGCTGATGGATAATCCTGGCTACAAGGTTGTGTCTATGCAAGTACTCTCCGTTAGCCAGACGAGAACACCCGGAGATAATGTGACGGATTGATTCGCCTGGACGGTGGCATGCCCGACATATGTCAACCGTGCCGTCCTTCACAATAAATCTCCGGTAGTTATTCGTCATCATAACTTCATCCATAATTGCACAGACAAAACCTTCGGTTTCTCCAAAGAGGTCCCCGGAACGTAGCCAGGCTACGGACGCTGATAGGTCTACATCGGGCCCATGCAGGGCCCGGAAAAAGCGTCCGTGAAGCTCCTTACTCTGCCATACTTCCCTGCGGTCGTTAGTGTCAAGTACTACAGGTTTGCGCCAGTTCTCTTTAGCCAAGGAGAGCGGGGTGAGGCCCTTGTCCACCGCGACCACATCTCGATGCATCCCCACGTCGGCTTCTAGGAAATATTCCCTGAGACTGCATATCTCGCGATTGTGAAGAGTCTTAGCATTTAAAAAGCCTCGACCCCCACACTTCCGCGGGATATACAGTCTCATAACCGAAGAACGTGGGTGATGCATTCGAAATGCCGTCAGCAATTTGCGGACCTTCACATCCAAGGCGTCTAGTTCTGTTTGAGTCCATTTGAGTATGCCAAAAGAGTACATCAAAACCGGCATGACCCAACCGTTGAAGGCACGCACCTTATTTCCGCCTGACAAAAGACTATTAAATACTTTTTTCAGGCGGCCAAAGAAGCGCTCCTTCAACGATTGCTTCATGTCAGTAACATTGATGCCCAGCGCTTCTGACATACCCAAATACTTATAGGTTTCGGTTTCTGAGAGGGATCTAAGATTTATGGAATCCGTGAGCTTGGTTCCCACAGATTCCACAATCTCCCCTCGCTTTACATGCATGACCGCACATTTGTCCACACCAAATTCCATCCTGATGGCACTACTGAAAGTTTCAGTTACCTTCAATAGCTCCATCAGTTGCAAATCGTTGGGGGCAAAGAGTTTCAGGTCATCCATGTAAAGGAGGTGAGATATAACTTGACCACCTCTCTTCAACCGATAGCCTATCCCTGAATCCTCCAGCAGTGTGCTTAGAGGATTCAAGGCCAAGCAAAACCAAAGCGGACTCAAACTATCGCCCTGAAATATTCCTCGCTCTATATTTATCGGTTCGCTATTCCTCTGGATTTGCCGACATCCTGGATAGCGAAGAACTGTCCTCCATTGCCCCATACATGATATCAGGAAGGTGCGCAGAGTTGCATCAACTTTATACAACTCTAGCACCCTCATGAGCCATGTATGTGGCACCGAGTCATAGGCCTTCTTATAGTCTATCCAACATGTCGACAGATCCTTTCGTGAACGGCGAACCTGTTGACTAATGGCCATATCAATGAGGAGTAGCTCCTTAGTACCGCGGGACCCGTTCCTACATCCATTTTGAGAAGCAGACATAACAGAATTTTCGTCAATATGTTTAGTGATTTTAGCTCTCAAAATGGAGGTAAGAACTTTATAGACCGTCGGGAGACACGTAATCGGTCTATAATTTTTGGGTTCCGCAGTACTACCTGATTTATGGAGCAGGTGGGTTATTCCAGTCGTCAGGAACTCGGGAAGCGACCCTGACTCTAAGGCTGACTGAAATAGGGCTGCCAAGCGAGCGTGCGACCTCTGGATCCATTTAATCCAGAAGTTATGCAGCCCGTCCGGACCTGGAGATTTCCAATTGGGTAACGGACGGACTGCACGAGCTACATCTTGGGGGCTGATTGTGATCGCCCCCATTTCTGGTATTGAATCGCACGCTCGCTCGACCTCCCGAGTCCATTCACCCTCGGTATGACTGACAGGCACCGACCAGATGCTGCGCCAGAAAGAGCACATGGCGTCATCATCCGGTGGGCACGTGTCAGACACACCTTGGTCCGGTCGCTCCCATGCTCTATAAACCCACCTTTCATCGCTTTGGAATGTGCGATTCTGAGTGTATCGTTCCACCCGCCGCTTATACCTACGAATACGGTTTGCCCATGCATACACTTTCTGCTTCAGGAAGTCGATGCGCTCTGTTATACGGGACATATAGTCTTGAGGACTGATTTCAGTCCCCGCAAATGCCCGCTTCACAAAGCGCATAACTCGAGGGCGAGTGTTGCCCCCCCTGAAGCAGATTAGTTTGCCGATGAGCGCTCTGGCCCCACCAATACGTCGTTCAATCCTGTACTGCCAAGCTGGTACGGCTGGTTTCGGTCGTTTAGCTCTGTCATCTGGAAATTTGACTTGAGCTAAACGACATGCCGCAACAGCCGCACAATACAGGATTGAATGAGCATCAGTGAGGTTTTCGCAGTTATCAAAATAGTTTGACAACTGCGAATCCAGAACAGCCACCAGCATCCTATTTTTATTATGCATGGGCAAACGAGGTAAGCGTGGTCTAAGTTCGGGTGTCATGAACCTATATTCTCGAATCGCACCCTCCAAAGCACTCCTCATATCCTCACTGCACTGGGTACTTACATTAGTAACCATGTCATTACTCACGTCGTTATCGCGATTTCGTGTTGTGGTGGTAGATGGTAGTGGGACCACACCCTGCGACGGCGTGGCAATTATTATTATTATTATTAATAAGTAGGATCAAAAGCAAATGTCATGTATCGCAGAGGGCAATACGATACCATTTGATTTTTGAAGGACCAATACGGTCTTAGGATCATATCATATAGTTGCGATCCGGATCGATTCGAAGTATCGATACCTACAAATTTCAGTGTCGTGCATCTTTACCACATACGCATTTAAATTTAAATGAGCTATTCAAGCTACTCACAAACCTGTTATTTCACAGAATGCACCATTTGCTTAAAATTCCGATACAAAATACTACTAAAGGGAGCTCAGCCGCCACATCAGACCACTAGAAATGTGACTTTTATTCATTCTAGTTCGCGATCCGAGATATTTTTAAATCGAATTCGACAGTCAATGATATTCAATCTTTGAAAAAGTTTCATGAAGTGCTGTTGGATTTGAGTTTGGTCTTGAGAAATATTTTAAACCTGTAGTAAATATCTACAACGAGTTACAGAGGCGTACTTAATGCCATAGGCATTTTCTACCAGTCAACCTTTGGGTGATGCAGAGACAAGCACTGGTAGGTGTATTATCTTCACGTCCATAGAAAACATTGGCTCAAAAAATTTCAAAGACGTAATTTCAAACCTGCTAAGTTTATTCCACCCTACCCGGTAAAATATAAATACATGAGTTACCCAAAAACTTAAACATAATTTACCAAAATACGTACTACATAAATGACTGTACGTATAATCATTGTTGGTCTAAAACTCAGTATTCTACATAAAACTCTCTCCTTAATTTAGTAGTTTTAATATACGTAAACTTATGCAAGCTGTATGCAATTTTCCTCAAACTTTGCACCTGTTAAGCTGTATAAAATTTGTTTAACAAAACACTCTTAGTTCGTGTGTGGGAAATTCACAATTAAGCCAGAATGTGGGTAAGTACTTACTAAAAAGTTTTGCATAGTTAAAAGTAGATCCATAATGCATTTCATCAGAGAAGTAGATAAGGGTAGGTTTTTACAATCTATTTAGTAACGTAATACAATGTTAGGCACCTAAAATGTACATGACGTATACAGACACGAGCACCATTATGTAAATACTAAACAACTTTTAAAAGTGTTTTTCAACTACTGTTACGATTAAAATTTGCTGTTGTTACGAATATAGTATTCTGGGACTCATATTTTTATGAAAAAGATTCTATCTCCAAGTTTCAATCGTTATTTCTCGCGAAAATTGCTTTAAAATTTATAGGTACTACCTTAGAAATTAGGTAAATCGTAACTTTTTTTGTGAATAAACCCTTCTTACGGTTTTTTTTTCGTAAGACCTTATTACCTACTCAGGTATGTATTTTTGTAAGTGGACTAGCCCTTTTCTTTTTTATCCAGATACATGTTAGAGTCTAGACTTTTTGCGCTGATCCTAAGTAAGACTTGTGGGCAGGATGATGACGAATCCATAGGCCTTAACACGTAACGTAAGTAGTTGTTTTTTTTTAAATCGAAAATACAAATTTTGCACTGGCGTTTTAGTTACATGGTTTGCAATAAGCACAACAGGTTTCATCCATAAATATAAATACCTTAAGGTGGTTGCATTAGGGTGGCCCGCAAAATTCAAATTTTCTTACGTTTTTTTGCAATTTTCAGGTTGTATGTTGATGAAAAAATGAGTCGCGCCAGTAACACGTATGTAGTTACAAAATCAAAATCATCAATATAACCCCGTAAGATCATTTAACCCTATTGAATGACTTTTTCATGAAATATTTATTGAATAGGGTTACATGAAGTTAAGTTAAAAAAAAAAGAAAAACGAGTATTTCTAAATGTTTTACTAATACGTTTTTACCACACGCTCGTATTAGGGCCTCTATACCGACCTCTATTCCTCTCAGATAATTCGCTGAACACAAATAACGAAATTGACCTACCTCTATATTGAAATATGAAAGGCTTCATTGAACGTAATGATATAGAATTACATCTCTAACAAGCAGTAAGTAATCATGTTTATAAAGGAAATAAAAGAATCGACGAGGCCTATACAATATTAGTCAAATTATTACTGCGACCCAATTCGTCAATGTTCTCTTGTCGAGCCTTCCCGTTACACAGCCGATACTTTATTCCGATTTCCCAATAAATTTGGTTCAATCACACTGAGAGCCCAGTTTATTTCGCGATGGCAGCCAAAGAATAAATTTCCACTTCGAATATTAGAGAAGTTTCATCAAGAAGTTTCACAATAGTCCCCTCTCAAACTCGGCCCAAATGCCGTTATTCAAATTTTACTTTTGATAAGAAATTGAATAGATATCCGAATCACGAATTGTTGCTAAGTTTAATGATAGCAATAAAACAGTTATTTTTGGTTCGACTTAAAAAAGGATGGTCAAGTGTGAGTCGGACGTGAAAAGATGCGTCGAGAATAATATACATATTTCTAACACAGCTGTGTTCTAACACTTTCAAATTATGCCTTAGTTTCTTTTGTTATTAAGTTTTACGTTAAGTGCACTAGTACCTACACCCAAAGATAAACTGAAAAAAAAAAACGTACTAAGTTAAAAAGCTAATTTTTCTATCTTTTTGTTCTGTTTAGTAATCAGTTTACCAAATTAACTATTGAAGTTAATCCAATAATCTGCCCATCAAAACAACTCAAACAAAGATTAAAATAACTTTCAAAAAGAAAACTGCTTGAACACTCTTTTGGACCCGGCTACATTGAAAACAACCTCCAAGGTAATCTTTTGCTATAAAGTGCATCCTATCTTTATCTTTTAAATTAAACTTTTTATTTCTTTTATCACCTACAATGGCCCCATCCCCAAAGTTTATTTTGAAAGCGAAAGAACTTAAAGCCTTTTCGGGTTATTGCTTTTTTTTTCAAAGGGGCCGTCGCATTACCCCCTTGAGTATCGAAGACACATCTGTAAATTGAAATGGAAAAGGGTCAAAACTCGTAAGGGTAATAACTATAAGTTTTGTGATCGGTACTGGCACCTTGACGTAACCTTGGAGATATTATTAGGTATTTTGTAGCACTTTGGCTATTTTTTAATAGAGCGTTTTTATACATAGGACACGTAGGGTTTAAACCAGGGTTTGAAGTGATAATTATCTTGGACAATTATTGTCTCGATAATACCATAATTCAGTATTAATGTCACTTCTCGTGAATCCAAACGCGATTTCCAGCTTCGGCATGTAATCAAAACGTGGTAAGTGTCAATTTAACAAGAAATGTCATTATTTTGTGTTTAATCAATAAACAGATTTTAGTAGTTCAGTTTTGCTTGTTACTATTTCATTAACGAGGACTAGAAGACCCTGTTTGGACTGAATCATCATCATCATCATCAGCCTTTTAATGTTCCCACTGCTGGGACACAGGCCTCCTCTCTATGAGAGGGAATGGGCTATAATCCACCACGCGGGCCCAGTGCGGATTGGTAGATGTCACATGTCTTCGAATTTTTGGTTCTAGGACATGCCGGTTTCCTCACGATGTTTTCCTTCACCGTTGTTGAGAGCAGTGGTGATGAAATAAATTACACAAAGTAATGCGCCTGCTTGGGTTCGAACCCACGACTTACTGTTCGTAAGTCGGGGTCGCTACCACTGGGCCACCGCTGCTCTCGGACTGAATGCGATTGTGTAAAACAAAAAAAACCGGATAGAGTCAAAAAGAAGTTGTGAATCAGCATGGATGAATAACAAAGAAAATAATTATCTTGATAATTTTGAACCCTGTTTAAAACGGGTTCTTATCTATTTTTTTATGTTCAAAGTTAACATTAATATATGAAATGGAATTTAGAACAAATATCAAAGAACGAACTACTTAGATAATAGTGTATGTGGTCCGACTTACTTACATGATAAAATTATGTAGATAGATGAGTAAGTAGATGTAGGTAGGTCAAACTCTTGATATTAATTCAAAAAGTGACAGAATCACAGAAAAAGTAGTCTCTAAGTAAGCAACAATTTACCTATTACAAAATTATATCAATTTTATTTAGCCCTGGCGTCATTTCTCTAAGTTTATATTAAATTCAAAGTAAAGATTTCCAGCTACAAAGGGCAGTCACCCATTCTATTCCACTTGGATGATATTCTTGACGGAAAACTTCGGTTCTTTAATAACCTTAATAAAACAATTATTTTGTTAACAAGATAATAATATCTTAAGACCAAAGAATTTAGATTTCTTTTTATATATTTATTTGTGCTACGGATAATTTTCTGGTTTTCCCACAGACTTTTGGTTTATTTTTAGCAACACAAACAATATTTGTATTTTTAATAATACATTCGTTCATACGTTCATATGTTCCGTTTATTCAGTGCGTTTGTGTTAGATGCACTGGAGTAAACTAACTTTTAAGTTAAACTCCACTATTCATTATTGTGACTAACTATATACATTGATAATTAAAAACTATTAAACTAAAATAGATAAACTAACAACAAACTATAAAAGGGCATCGAAAAACTCCTCCTCAACGCTGTCAGATGGTAATGTGCCCAAGAGACTGGCGGCGTTGCCACGTTGTATGGCAACACTTAGCCTCTGGGCAAAGTAACTCCACTTGTAGATAATAAATATTAACAACTAAACTTTAACTTTAAACTTAACTATACTACTTTATTACTTACTTTATACTACTTTATTATTAAACTTTGTAGTATACTTTAATTATTTCAATATTTAGTATTCATAATATCTGCAACGAACTAAGTGAACTTATCTTGGATTTCTTCAAACACTATTTAAATATTTTAAACTTCATAAAGTTTTTAAATTCTTTAATGATAACATTTAAACTTCATCCAGGTCGGCATAATCCCATGTGCGACAAAGCCCTTTTACTAGAATTAAAAAAAAAATAAACTCCTTTTGTAAATCCGAAGTTTTGATTTCGTCTGGAATTATTCCTATATGTATCCAGTTTCATCATATTGGATGATGAAACTGGATACATATAGGAATAATTCCGTGGCCGTACCTACATATATACCTCCGTGTCACGTAATAAACCAGTTGATAACACGACAATCCAGAAATCGGATTGCCCCGAACTGTATCTATCGGACAAAATTGCTCCTCGCGCCTGATTACACATTAATTTGGTAATCAATATTCGTTCATTGAACTTAATTTACATTGGCAAAACACATGCATGGTAATAAAAACATCAGGTGATTGAACACGTGAATAATGTGTTGACTTTTTGTTAATAAGTTACTTTAATTTCGTAGCAGAATGGTTTTATTAAAAGTTAATTATTGGAGCTGGAGAAGAATTTTAACGGACGATGCAACCCTTCTAATGGTATCTACAATTAAAATGTATTATTACGTCATGGTGGGCGCAGTGCCTGAGTATCTGGTTGCTGCGCTGCGTGTCGCGGGCTCGATGCCCGCACGGAACAAATAATTGTATTGCCTATAGGTAGTTCCTGGCTGTTTGTGAGTTTAAATGTTTGTAAACGCGCCCACGATACAGGAGAATTCGTAGTGCGGGGCAAAATTAAAAAATATATAAATAAACATTATTATTACCCAGTACTTGTCATGGGTTAAAAGAGATTTAATGCAATTATTCAGAACATGTTAAAAGGATCGCATGATTATCGCTTGACATATCAATAATATAGTCTACTTTGTCACTGATATCCATTTTCATCGCGTCGCCCGACTTCAGCTCCTGTCAATACCTTGCCTGCACGTAAATGGAAAACCGGAGCGGTGTTATAAGACTCCTGTCAAAACCGTTGTCGTACCGTACAAAACGTACACTTTTGTTTAGCTCGGCCTGTGCCGAAAGTAGCATCGCTAACGAAAAAAAATCCTTTTGCGAGTAAGAGTGAACAGCATCTTCTGAGCACGCTCGTTCCATCATAGACCTCATCCATCGCTTTCCATCAGGCGGGATCGAGGTCAAGAGCGGGTCCATCTTGTAATAAAAAATAATAATATAGTTTTAAGACTTTATTCATATACAAGGTGTCCAGTATATAGTACGATAGTCGTAAGTACTTGCATTTAAAATAACATGAGCACCCTTTGAACATTTTTTTTTTCATATTTTGTAATGAAAATGCACTACGTTTTTTTCCAAAATCACCATTTGAACAAGCTAATTTTTAAATTTGTTCTACAAAACTGTCACATACATTTTTTTTCACTACTATAACTTAAAGTGAAGCGTAATTAATAGAACCGTACCGTAATATTATTATATTGTGTTTTTTTGGTAAGTATTGTATTTTATTAAGCTATCACCCCCTGCACTATGTCGTACTGTTTACTGGACATCCTGTGTATAAGGGCGAAGTAGATCCTACTAATTCGGCATGTCCCAAAAATTCAAACGGAAATACTATAGAATGTTTTTTTTTCGAACGTAGTCGGCGTCGCGTGTTTGTTGAACAGTGACGAGTCGGGTTTAAGTCCCACAGACAAACCGCTATTCAAAGACTCCTATCAAAACAGAATACGTCACTTTTTCTCAATTCAAAAAGGTTGCATAGACAACTTTGTTTTGTAGTTGAAATTGCACGGTGTAGTGTCCCGTACGGTAATCTTCAGTCCAATATGAGCAAAAATCAATTTCGTCCGTTCGCGGCTGAATGCGCCCTTTGTGTGACAATGAAAGGTTATCGATGTTCGTTTTCACGGATCACTAGGGTCGAGCTAACTCGGAGGGGATGATATTGTTCTGTAACAAGCCTGGCTGTCTATTGCTTAATGGGAGGCGAGACTGCTTCGTATTTGTGAATCTGACGGTAGGATTCGTCAATGAAACTTGAGTGGAGAGACGCACAGCCGAAAGTACGCGACGAAAAGTTGGCGTGTTTACGCCTATAAGAAGTATTATTACTACAATTACTTATTTGGGTTTCACGAAATTTTCTTAGTAAACTGTTAGCTGGAGCTTTGTCGTGATATTTTAGGAGTGTCACTGATCTTTTTTGTAAAGGTTTTTCTTACCCGCGGATTTATATATTTTATTTGTAGTTTTGAACTAAAAATACAGTCAGTGAACAGTCAAATGACCCTTACCCAATCCGACTTACATGGTGTGAACCCACAAAGGAGATTCCTAAAGCTTTATTGCTGAATGAGCTTTTGCACCAAAAAGGCACGACCTCTATCCGTCGAAGAGATAACATAGGACCTCAAGAGTACGTGTTTAAAGTAGCACCAAGGAGGATTTTCCCTTTTTAAGTAAGTTTGCCTTTGAAAAGTGGTGGACAGAGAGGATTTTGGAAAGGTCCCACATATAATTTTGTTTTATTTTCCGTATCATAAAGTTATTGGTTTGTTTAAGCTTAAGTCGGCGGTTTCGACGATGGTATAATATAGGTCACGTAATATAATGTTTTAACAGGAAAATGTAAAAAAGTAAAAATAAAAGAAAGTTAGCTAGCGAGATTTTCACAATTTCTCTAGGTATTTACGTGGACCGGATACTCATCATCATCATCATCAGCCTATAATGTTCCCACTGCTGGGTCACAGGCCTCCTCTATGAGAGGGAATGGGCTATAATCCACCACGCGGGCCCAGTGCGGATTGGTAGATGTCACATGTGCATGTGATGTGCATGTGTGTTCGAAGACATGTCTTCGAAATTTTGGTTCTAGGACATGCCGGTTTCTTCACGATCTTTTCCTTCACCGTTTTTGAGAGCAGTGGTGATGAAATAAATTTCACAAAGTAATGCGCCTGCCTGGGTTCGAACCCACGACTTACTGTTCGTAAGTCAGAGTCGCTACCACTGGGCCACCGCTGCTCGGATACTCAAGCCCTCTTAATTTTTTAGTCCAGACAGCAAATCTTTCCATGAAATTGGCTACTTCACCTGCCAAGGCCCAAGGCTACATATTTTATTTGCCCAGCTATAAATAATACTACCAGAACTTTACCCAACTTTTCGATATGCGTCCACAAATCATACACTTCTTACAATGACAGCATAACGAATGGGGTCCACGAACTGCTACACAAAGGTTTCCTTAGTGGACCTTTAAGCCTTCCCAATAGAGTGGAACACGTGTGCTCTATGACATTTACGAGAATTATTGCCCAGTTTATTGCTCTTCATTACTTACGATACCTAAGAGGCGAGCGGCATTCAGCATTTCTGATTTAACGTAAGCATTTCCAATATTTCACCTGAATGGCTTTAATATAATATTTTCCTGCTTTTTGACGTCAGAAGTTACCTCGTGCGGACGCTCTATTCATACTAACAAGGCTGAATTGGTTCATTTAAGATTGATACTACCATATCTGGTACAATGTGTATCGATGTAAATACAACCTTCTCGAAAAATCCTAAAAATATCTCAACAAAAGAAAGGTAACGCTACCTAAGTATGTTTACTGTTTACAGAATGTCTGTGGAAAATATTAAAGTAAATAATATAGGGATACTAGACAAATTTTTAAATTGAGCTTGAAATGAGAAATCCCGCGAGAAATTCCCTCGTTCGCCCTCCCGACAGTTAGGGCGGTGGTAAAGAGGTTACAACTACGCAAATTGCATTCACCGTTGTGGAATTACCGTGCCAAGTTTACACAAATATCTCGATGAAAATTTCTCACATGTCAAAGACTTCGCTGATAAAAACGGAACGGATTGTGCCTCGACCGCGCTCACCTGAATTATAAAACGAGGAAGACTTCAGAATGTCTTTTACCTTTCTGAGATTATAGACTTATTCTCTTTCGAGCTGACACTAATATTCTAGCTCTTTTCTACTCCGGACAAATAAAAAAAAAGAAATATCTTAATAATATATATAAATTACGTGTCACGTTGTTTGTCCGCGATGGACTCCTAAACTACTTAACCGATTTTAATCAAATTTGCACAACGTGTGTATTTGATCCAACTTGAAAGATAGGATAGCTTACATCTCAATTTATAGTAGCAATTGTATTGTATTGTATAACGGGCTGGTGTCCGCAACTCCACGTCCAAGCGCGTATTTTGCGTGCGGGTGGGAAAATTTTATTCGATCCACCCCAACTCCCGGAGAAAGGCCAGCAACGCCTTGATGTTGCTGACAATCTCGCGGAAGGTACCTGGGTTACCGAAGTACTTTGCCCTGTATGTTGCAATCACTGGGCAGTGCAGGAGCACGTGGGCTGCTGTTTCGTCTTCCTCCATGCAGGCTCGGCACAGTCTGTGACTCCTATGACAAAGAGGTGTTTGTTAAACGAGCCGTGACCCGTAATGGCGGCTGTAACTGTGCGAAGTTGTAGTTTAGTCAGCCGAAGCACACGTTTGGTGAAGCGACCGTTGATGGTAGGAAGTGCTTCCTTGGCCTGCCTGCACTCGCCATGGTCTAGCCACAGCTTGTGGTGTTTTTCACTAGTTCGTTTCCTTACCAGTATGCGTAGGTACCCGAAAGGGAGGGGCACGATGGGTTCGGGTCCCACTGCTGCCATGCTCGATCCCGTTCTAGCGAGTTCGTCCGCGGCGTCATTGCCACGGGAGTCGCTGTGTCCTTTGATCCATTGGATGGTTATATTTTTGACGTCACCAACCTGGTTCAGGCGTAGCCGCGAGAACCTGGTTCGACACCTCCTTACTGATGAGCCCCGTGCGGCCGCAGGTGACTGCGACGTCCAGGTCTGAGCTTCCAGCTTGGGCGTAACTACGCTCGGCGGCCCGTTTGAACTTATCAAGTCGCGGCGGCTTGCGCTCCCCACGTGGTGATGAGGTCTCGTTGAGAGCTCGCTTGGCCGCGGCCTGATCCTTTCAAACGGTTCGCTGTGTCGAGTTGGGGCTGGTCTCCTCGTACCGCTGGCTGCTGGTGGCTGGGTCCCGGTTGGCTGGTGCCAGCCACGACCTGCGACTGCTTGCCTGTGGAGAAATTGACATTACCGCTGGTCGATTTTACCGAACCTGCGGCATTAGCCTGTATGGGATGTGAAGACTTACTCTTCCACTGTGTCCGCAGCTTCTTGGACGGCCTGTTTTTCCTCCTCACATTACCTGCCGGTGCTGGAGAAGGAGCCGGAGCAGCACGCACTGAAGGGTCAGCGTGGCATTTGGTTTTCTCCTTCCTGCGTTTTTGCCTACTCCTCTGCACCTGCCAGGCGAGCGCGAACGCATCGTCCGTGCTGCTGATCACCTCCGGTTGACCTGTGACGGGCAACTGGGGGAGAGTGGCTTGAGTAGCGATAGGCGGAGGAGGATGTATGAGGGGAGCCCGACCACTGGAGTTATCCGTTGTAGGGGGCTCTGCACCTGAAAATGAAGAAGGAGCGGTACTGGTCCCGAGCAGTGCCGGAGTCCTTCGTTTATTACGGGACTTGGATTTGATCTTGGTAGCGGTTCTCGCCACTGCCGGACGCGCGCCCACACTGGAGCTCACTGTGTTAGCAGCAGAGCATCCGGAGGCTGGAGTGTCATTGGCTTTCGCCTCCACTCCGGTGTGTAACTGGATAGTGTGCGCTTGAGGGTGTGTAGGTAGTGTGTGTGTGGTTGGTGTGTGTGTGGCTGTTGAGTGTGTGTGTGGTGTGTATGTGTGGTGTGTGTGTGCATGTGTTAGTGGTGTGGTATGGTTTTTTGGTATCCATAGTTTAGTGTTAAAGACTTCATCTCTCCAGTTTCCCACCCTTCTTGGAGCCCGCACCTGAGAACGTCTCGCTACGAACTAGCTTGACCGTTAGGACTACCATCGAGATATAGGGGCGTGAGGTTGGCTTAGAGTGCGACATCGGGTGCTTGCTTGGGTTGTTAACCCTCGCTTGCACCGTCAGCATGACCTTCACCCACCGCTTCGGCCGTCCAAGGACGACCTCCGCGGACCTCCCGCCCATCGCCGTGGCCCTCTGACGGGACACTGTGACCATTTCCCTACCCTTGGCTATTGGGTAGGGCCACCGTTTTGCCGGAAATCCAGACCAAAGAGGGCGAGTTACCTCACGATGCATTACCGCCAGCGCCGCTCGGCTCAACCCTCCAGGACTCCTTCATCCCCGGTTACGGCGCTCAACTGCGCAGGCCCTAGCGCAGGTGACTACTTTACCTACTCGACGCCAGCTGGGTTTAGTGGCGGCCAAGCCTGCGACCACTCAGTCACGGAGCGTCGCAGTTAGGTTAAAAAACGCCTGGTGATTTCTGTTACGTCTATTTCTTAGGGAATTAGACCAATAACAGGGCGGCAACCTCGTGAAGGAAAAACCACCAGACTTGCCTTGAGGATCTACACGACTGTAGCGCTCCCCCTCAAGGCCCCGCCACCTTACCGCCTCTGAGGGAAGCAGTAAGGTAGGCCTGCATCTATACTACCAAGCAAAGCAAAAGCAAAGCGTGTCGTAGTGCCACCGCAAAAGTATAAATATTATTTAATTGCATTATGTGACGCAGACGAAGTTGCGCGGATCAGCTAGTAAATTAATAAAGTCTTTGAATATCATTTTGTAGGTTTAGATTTTCATTGTTTGCTTCCTTCTGTAAACAAATAGATTATAAGTGGCCTTTATGACGTTCCAATCGTTTCCCAATCTTCTCTACCGTACTTTTAATCCAAATTAGATTTACAACTCTTGTATGAAAATTACATGAATAAAACATATTTTATTTTTCTTTCCTGCGAAAGTTATGCCGAAAGGGTTGATCTATTATGCCATGTTTATCGTCTGGGGTCGCCACGGAATTCAGGCTCGTTTCCAACTGTCTGACCGCATGCCTACACGTCCGGGTGTAGATCATTTTCTTAGATGGTCATCTGTCACCGCGGTCACCACGGTGGCGCCATCTTGACCCGGGATAAACAGAGGCAGCACATATGTAGATGAGGATAAGATATCACTTTGAGTTCAGAGCGACAGGGTTTAAATATAAACACTGCAATTGAATGTTGATGCCCTTTATTTCCTAAGTAAACTTTTTGAAGTTAATTTGTATTTTCCGTTTCTTTAGTGTCGTAGACCGCGAGGTTATTAAGAAAATGGGGACTTTTTTCATGGTTATGTTTGACATTTTCAATGACCAACATGGCTACGATTAACATCAACGTACATTGTCCTTGGTGCTGGTGGTCTTCTATGTAAGAAAAACTGTCAATAATACATGTGTGTCAATTAAGAGTAAACCTTCAATTTATTGTTCTAATTTCAAAAAGAAGAAATATAAATATTATGCTGTAATAATACATTCATATTTATAGGGATATGGATGATTAAAGATTGGATCATCCCTGGCAGAATCTCTTCATTAGTCTCCGACTCGATTTAGCCTGAAATTCTGGTAGACGAACACGATTCAGTCTAGAAAGTTATCCCAATTAACAGGAAAATCAAAAGCTAGCAGAACCATAGTTATTTCAAACACGTGACAGAATTACTTAATTACTCAATCAATCGGATCAATTTCAATTTAACGAACAAAATACTCGTAGCGTGTATTAATTAGATTTTGTAATTTACACCACCCTATATATCATATAAAGATAGATTAATCGATAAATGAAATACAGCATGTATTAGAATTGTGTAGGTAAATTTTAGGGTTCATTTTTTAAAAAGTAATCTACATAATATAAAGGTCATAATATATTTTGGCTTTCCTTTGATATTTTATGATTATTTAAAACGTGCGTGTGCTGTTATTGTAAAACGTTTTACTTTCTTCATTCTTTTCTTTAGGTACAGAATGAGTAAAAATAATCAGCTGTAGACCCAAAAGTATGGGACAGACTGATGAATAATATCTTTTCGTAATTATAATATTGAACAATGTCCAGTTTGATGGTCTGTACTCTTAAATTTGACCACATATAATTTCTGATACATACTGTATCAATGAATAGAACTACTAAAAACAGTAGCAATAATGAGCTTTTATCGAAAGCTCTAGATGTAATTAACGCAAATTCGATGATGGCAGCATGTAATTTATGATACGTATTTAAATGATAAATATACCGTTAATTTTAGTTTATATTTTGATGGTTTGATAAATTTTGGACTGTTAGGTTAATTAGTGAATGTAATACTTATGAAATGAGTGGAGTGGGAGTGGGCTGGCCACATCAGTCTAGTGCTCCCGGTGAGGTGCCAGAGATCATCGCCTGAGGGAGGATATCGCCGTCGAGGTAGACCATGGCGAAGGTGGTGTGAAGATCTAATCATGTTTGCGGGGCAAACGTGGCCTGAAATTGCACAAAACAGAAAGGTTTTGAACGAGGAGGTGAGACACGGTACAGGCTATGAAAAAAAAAGACTAGTTAATTTACGGAGATACCTATTGTGGGTCAAAGTTCAAACTTTTTCGCAGGTTATTTAAAAACACAGTTGATGTTTTCAGCCCAAAAAAAGTCGTTATCCAGGAATATTTTTTAATAATAACAGCCACTCGGGTCGATCTTTAGGTTAAGCCGTGCTTGCTTAGGTTGGTCTGTGGATGGGTGACCACCCATTACATACCGAGTTTCTTCCGTGCCTCGGAAAGCCGTGCCGTGCCGTGCCGGTGCCGCGTTCCGGCTGTCATTTGTAGATCTTTGACAGTCGTTAGGTAGTCAGTGGCCCAAAAAGTCTGACAACCAGTCTACTAAGGGGTAGCGTATTACCCAGTACTCACTGGGTTGTGGAGGTCAGACAGGCAGTCGCTCCATGTAAAATACTGGTATTCAGCTGCATCCGGTTAGACTGGAAGCCGACCCCAACATAATTGGGAAAAGGCTAGGCAGATGATGATGATGATACAGTATTTTATCTATCTCTGATGATGACTATTCGCCTAAACCAAATTCTACTGCTTTAATTATTACACTTGACCACTCAATAAAGACTCCCCAAGCATAAACATACCTGTATCTATAAACACAGTACCTCAGCAGTTTATTATTCCGTACCAAAGTCAATTAAGTAAGAGCCAACAACAAGTTCAGGTCAACTTTAAGATAGGGGTTACTTTGAAGCTAAGGGGACGAAGACAACACTTACCTACGCCAACATAATTGGGATCTTTACTGAACACTTTATTGTTTTAGCGTCAATAATTTTAATTAGACAAGTTCAAGGGACATGGAAGATCGCAATTTCAAATAAAAATCATTCATACTTCCACCTCGAACGTTTTTTTTTTTCAGTTTTTGATGTCTATACTATTAAAAAAAAAATAGTATATACGAGGAAGCCTGAAAGTGGCGATGCACGGTAAGTGAAAAGTTGTATAGTAATCGGTTATCATGGTATGGGCATGTGATGCGGAGGCATGAGGAAAATATCGTGAGGAAAGTTTTGAGTATGAATGTGGATGGGTATAAGAGTAGAGGTCCATCGTTTCTTTGGTCTTCAAAGAAACGATGGATGGTCTGCGTAAAACATGATATGGCACAAAAAGAGGTGTCTGACGAGATGAAGAGTAATGCTGCGCCGACCACAAATAAACTGGGCTATGGGCAGGAGAATAATGATGGTTAATTAAAAAAAAACTTATAATGATATTGTGTGTGTCAAGTTTTCAGTTAGTTGGATCACGTATGAAGATTTTTCATACAAACTTTGTCACTATAGAATTCTTATCCCTTATTTGGGAGTTGTTACCCGTACATGATTACCTTTTTATTGTTTCTACAAGGAATCTATTTAATAAAAGAATACCTTTTCTTACCAGTTTCTTAAAACTAAGGTTGGTATGACGACATTGTTATAACCACTGGTAAAATCTGCACAAGCAAAGAAATTACAGTTTAAGGGTATGAGAAACAAAGTACAAAGTTCCTGATTCCCGATTGACAAGGGAGGAGCCTTCGACCAGAAGGGTATTTGTGTCTAGTGGGTTACTGCCCGACAGTAATTGTTGACGGGATGTTGTATACATATAGGCTAAACTCGCGGCTAACTGTGATGGCGAGATGCTAGCGTTTTTTTTATGTTGTACAGCAGGTTGTTGATATTTGATCTCCTAGCATTGACAGTAATTCAGTGAAGATACTCTAATTCCTAGAAAAAAAAAATTGCCCAGTAAGAGTGAGACCCGCTGCTCCGTTGCGTTGCGTTGCGACGTCGCAACGCTAGATTTTCATTCGACAACGCAAAGGAGAAGTGACATGTTTTAAAATTTGTATGTAAAATGACGCACTGCAACGACGCAACGCAGCCCAACGGAGCAGTGTGGCTTCGCTCTAACTCTATAATTTCTGTCCGCCCTCGAATTTTGTTCTCCTGTATATTTTTTGTTGGGTCACAGTTTAGCATACAATAATTTAAGGGGTCAGGCCTGACGGTAAAGACTGGCAGGTACATAAGTGGGCGTCTGGACATGATTTAAAGTGTTTGTTGCTTCAAGTATACTCACTTGAAGACTTATAAATTCAGCACATTTTAAGAAAAGGCTGCGCTGCCATTTTTTAGGGTTCCGTACACAAAGGGTAAAAACGGGACCCTATTACTAAGACTCCACTGTTCGTCTGTCTGTCTACCCGTCTGTCTGGCTGTCTGTCACCAGGCTGTGTCACATAAACCGTGATATCTATCACGGTATCTAGCTGTCTATCTAGACAGCTGACATTTTCACAGATGATGTTTTTCTGTTGCCGCTATAAAAACAAATCATAAAAATAATTTAATAATTAAAGGGGGCTCCCATACAAGAAATGTGTTTGTTTCGGTTTATGGTACGGAAACCCTTCCTGCGCGAGTCCGACTTGCACTTGGCCAATCTTTTTATTTAGTACTTATTTTATACCCGTATGTGCTTTTCTTTCACAAACACATCTCGTTAGTTTTTAATTTACATTGCAAAATATAAAAAGACGCAACCGCGTATGTCTGTACAAGAATCATTCTTTTGAAAGGCGATGTTAACGTGAAAAAAATATTTCATTAAAACGCGCCTCTGTCTATGTGCACAAAATTCATTTTAGTAGAACCGAAATGAGTTTTGAATTTCGAAAATGTAAGCGGTTTTTTTTTCATTTAATTAGACAACTACCAAGCATCTTCCATCACTTTTATTCTTTAATCAAACTAGCAACAACGTCACCTTCTT
Organism: Lycophotia porphyrea; assembly: GCA_950005105.1. Classification (NCBI taxonomy): domain Eukaryota; kingdom Metazoa; phylum Arthropoda; class Insecta; order Lepidoptera; family Noctuidae; genus Lycophotia; species Lycophotia porphyrea. The sequence goes on from OX465392.1 coordinate 5,982,381, forward strand.
TCATAAGCAAGGCGTCTTAGAGACATAAGGGTGTAGAAGAAATGCACTTTTTTATTCGACTGTCGTAAAGACAAAGGAAATTTTACCCACTAAGTACCAGTTCTAGTAATATGTGCTAAAAATATATTAAGGCGTTCTTAGAAGATATTTATTATTTAGGTGATCAACACTGAACATTTTTTTTAAACATATGAAACATGTAATATAAATGATAAATATTTAGTCCTTTTTGCCCAGAAACAAACTTTTCTTGGAAAATTCTTGGTAAGTATGCCGCCGCACGTAAACCATTCGTAAGTAAGCCCCAATATTTGCCAATCTCTTTTTACATAACACGTAAAACCAGTGACTGAAAACCACAAACAAATTGCCGTAGTTTTGCCCAAAGTTTTCGTTTGCTTACTATTATGTTCTAACAAAGGGGAACGAAGAGTAACAATTTTAGTGAATTAAGCCCGGCCCTTTGCCGCGTCGCCTCCGTAGAACAAAAAACAGGAGATCCTAAATACAAATGAGACCTATTATTCTTCAGAAAGCCTCTACATTTGTAAAAGGCTATATTTTTTACGAACTCGATAAGTTAAGTTTGTAGTTGTGTAATTTTTGCTACTGAATAACTTTTTGTTTCGTTGTAGCTTTGGTTATTACGATGTTTTTGTTGCTCTTCATTTTTCAGTCAGTTTTATCTGCTTTCTTAAATTTAGTTGGCATGAGTTTGTGGTTACGATTTGTTTCAACAAAAAATGAGTGAATCCGACTTTCACAAAACAAGTTGGAACTATAATTATGATAAACTTGTTTTTGATTATCATGTTTAAAATTTTTTAGAGATTTTTTTTAGTTTCTTAATACTGCTGATATTGCTAGGAATGATCCATATTCAGAAATAAATGAAACCGTGTGACAATGCGTTGTTTCAAGAGATTTTTTAACGGAAGAGAAAAATGAATTTTGAAAATATTGAATTTTAAAATGAATCACTATGTGGTGGATAGAAAAAGAAAAACTATCTTTAATATATTCCGAATTACATTGCAACCGACCATTTTTTCGTATATAAAATCTATCCAATTTAAAAGCGTAGCTCCAGAAATTCTCGATTTATCATACTAGAGATCTACGTCAGTTGAATTAGGTTACTACCCACTGTATGAATAATAGTGCACTTTATATGACAGAGAGGATTTCGCGAGAGATTCGTGTGAACAGTCCTTCCTTACCCCGGCTTTGTCCACCACAAGGTGTTCATCCCTACGGAAAGGACACAAGGTTGTGTGCCCCTGACAAGGGTGTTAGTGTCACAAATTAATATTTGTACCTACATAAATTAATTTTAATGTTCCGTAATTTGTCAGCTAAGCAAACTGTTTGGAGGTTGTGATAAATAGGACGACGCTGAAGGTTCTGAGGGCCTCAGTTTTATTGTTGTTCAAAAATGAATAATTTCGAACATCCAACACAACCAGAACTATAAAGGTTGGTATGGTCCGTTTTCTGAATTGACGATACTTTAAGTAGGTAAGGTATAGATAGTTTGTGTAAAAGTTTTAGCATAAGCTAAACTGCCTCGTTGGTCTATTGGCTGCAAACGCGTCTGCGGAGCATGAGGTTCTGTGTTACATTCCCAGGTCGGGCAAATTGTTATTGGATTTCTCTATCAGGAATTTCTCAGTAGCAGCCAGAGAGTATGGATTTTTGCCCGGTTGATAGCAATATGCTCGCCCCCTATTACATGGGACTTAAAGATAACTGGCGAAATGTGGGTGTAATATTAGGTACACCTCAGCCTAACCCTTCGGGAATTACAGGCGTGATGTTTGTATAATTAAAATTAGGAAACACAATTGTTTTCCAAAACGGTAAATACTCGACATTACCTCTTCACAAGACCATAGGTCAATAGTATTCTGATTGTGCAATAGAAATAACATAAACTTAAACAAAGGCATAAATAAATAAATCTGAACAGAAAGCAGCATCCGTTATAAATCCGAAGCGCGTAGAGATTTCCACTTAAACTAGTATTTTAATCCTTATCTATACCACGTAAACCTGATATGCGATCTATTTCCTAGATCCGCTCTCCGGAGTGAAAACACAAGCCCCGACTATCGATTTTACTCTCAATTCCACACAAATTCGGTCCGTTGCACCTTTTGAAGTGCAATAAAAATAATCTTCTTTCTCCGCTGGACCATATCAGGTTGAAAACGGGCGGATGATAACAAAAGCCCTGGACAGCACACCTTGTTATTTTAATCAGAAACTAATACATATATTGGACATCATACAGTTTAATTGAAGTTTGCTGAAAATACACAACAAGTGACAAGTGCGTACGATTTATTTGTGATGGTGTGCTTTTAGCTGGCTCGTTATTGCTAGTTGGCAGCCATTTGTCTAACTAATAATTACTATGTTCACAATGTCAATTTAGCAACTGTGACTTTGATTTAGCTTTTTGGTAAGTTAAACATGGAAAATTCGATAAAATATTTACAATTGCTATAACCGCCTGCCAGCAAATATAAGCAATTCTTGTATAGAAACACCTCTTGTAATATTGCCGCATTCAAATGAATAGGGTAGCAGTATTAGTAGCTGATGATAAAGCTAGACAAACTAACGGTTGAAAACTAACATCACCTTTAAAACTGAACCCGATCATCCTATCTTAATCGCGTTCAGACTGTCAATATCAATATTATATACGATACGGCCAGCTAGCTTGAACGCTGATCACGTTCAGATTTATTGGTGAAATTCGACCTCAGACGTGGGAAAATCGTTAAGTTAGTACAACCAAGTTGTTAAACATTAATGTATTCGAACCCAACAAATAGAACTCCAAACCAAAATTACCTCCCCTCATAATTTAACCTACTCCAACTTCCACGTGTCATGGAATTAGCAACTTTAACTACTCTCTATACAGCTGGAGCAATTAATAAAGAAACCGTAGCAGTGCTTGTTAGCATGCAAATGCCACAATCCTCTGAAGATTCTGCGGCAATATTCAAGTCGTTAGTGTTTGTGCGGCCCACTGCACAAGTGCAAAAAGGGCTCGCCGCTTCGCCAATGTAAATGACAATTTAATAATAGCAACGCTCTTTGCTACGTAAATTACGAAAGCTTTTATGCGATTTGAACTATTTTTTTTAATATCTTTTTCGTTAACAACACGTTTAATTTGTCCCTGTTTTATGTTATTACGGTTTAAATTTTTAACTAAATAGATTTGTTATGAAAAGATGACCTGTTAGTTTTGCACATTTTTTTTCATTAGTCTATTCTGTCCCACTGCTGAAGACGGTCGTCGTCACCGAGGCAGGCCCAAGAAACGCTGGCGTAACGATTTAGTTTTGCACATGTTTAGTATTAAATATTCAAATAAGTGTAGGCGAAATGAATTACGTAGGCTCTTGTAAAGAGCGTTTCCAAGAAAACGGGTAAGTCTAATTGGTTTTCGTCGAATTTACCAAAAATTCATCTCATATAAAAATCTTTTGAGAATAACTTCGTGCTCTATTTTTTTGTTTTTATATTTCCAAGAGAATATTTTATCGAAAATTTGTTTAGTGCTTCCGCTTTTTTAGGTCCTAACGCAAAGGGCTATAAAGGGATGACTGAAAGAGGACATCTTGGGAGGACCAATTCTTCGCTTCATTTCCCCCTCACCCGATTCACGTTAAAAAGAGTGATTTGCGTCGTCTAGTCAATTTGTTCTTTTAACAAAAGGAACATTGTTCCAATGATGGACGCCGAAAATATTCGTTTAAAATCTTAATAAAGAACTTTAGTTTGACACAGGCGTAGCTGTCAAGATGTGAGGGCTGACAGTCAATTGAAATTAATATTTCTTAGTTTTGAACTGTTCTTTCCAAAGTCTTGCTGTAGATCTAACCCTATCTTTGGAATATTCTTGTTACAAGAAAATTGAGGCCAGCCCCTTAGGCTGTTGTTATTCTATTTAGTTTTGATTAAATTTATCTTTACCCAAAAGGTTCCCCGGTAACTTTGCTTGCTTAATTTCATAATGGTTTTATTTATATAGCAACTTTACGCCGTTCATTTTGTATTCTGAAAAATAAATTGAGTTTTAAATCATTGTACTGTTGTATTATTATTAGAGGCAGAGAAAATAATCTTGACTGTTAAGTTTTTATTATTTAATTTTCTTGGAAAAATGTAGAGAAACTTCAACTCGAAAATGTCCATGAGTTCTGATTGGCATTGCTTCTAAGGGATCCGTCAGGTAAAAGAAACCAGCGCTAGTTTTAAAAAAAAACATCAAACGTCTATGTCCTTTATAAAACTACCATAATTTATCACAAATATTAGGTTTTTAGATAATACCCCTACTCAACTTCAATTAACCTTGCTCTGTAATTAAAAAAAACGCCATTATTGCTGTAGTACTGCGGGAATAAGTCACTGAATAGCACAAACGACATGTTTTTACGGCGACCACCAGTAAGGAAACACAAAAAGCCTTAAAATGCTCATATTATTATGGGGATATTTACCATAGCAGAGCAGCGGTGGCCCAGTGGTAGCGACACCGACTTACGAACAGTAAGTCGTGGGTTCGAACCCAAGCAGGCGCATTACTTTGTGTAATTTATTTCATCACCACTGCTCTCAACAACGGTGAAGGAAAACATCGTGAGGAAACCGGCATGTCTTAGAACCAAAAATTCGAAGACATGTGACATCTACCAATCCGCACAGGGCCCGCGTGGTGGATTATAGCCCATTCCCTCTCATAGAGAGGAGGCCTGTGTCCCAGCAGTGGGAACATTAAAAGGCTGATGATGATGATGATGATGATTTACCATAGTGTAAGGATTATGTGGTTACACTATGACATTATGCAGAACATCTCAGATTCATGTTACAACTTACAATAAAAAGGATATTTATGATGCAAAATATAAAACCAAACCGGAAATCTAAACCTATAAAAAGCTCCCAACAAAAACATAATAAAACATTACTTTCTTAGATTATTTGTTCAGAATAACCTTGAATATAGGACCGTTAAGTTATTAGAACAGACATGAAATAAATGAGATCACATTACGGAATCCTATTGTGTGTAATGTCGTGATCGTTCCATGCCGGTAGTTGTCAGCGGAGCACGATATTAGCTAGAATAGCTATTCTAATGTGTATATTTATGTAGATATCATTCCATATGGGAGGCCATATTTGGAACGGAATCGATCATTTATGACCCTTTAGAAAGAATAAGCAAAATAGTTACTACCGATAGGTTTGTCGTGTCCTTGATATAGAACGAAGTTTATTTAAAGGGTCCTGATTTTTAATAAAAAAGAGCGATATTGGAAGGTTTCACCCCAGTTTCCACTAACATTATACAGAGTTACATTAAAATCTGAGCACGGTCTATAATTATGTGATGCACTTGTTTGTTATCTTACTAACCTTGGAATCAAATTCTTGTGTTCGCCTAAATTTTTGCTAAGTCTGGCGTATACAAGGATTCTTACCCTGGTGTCTGCAAACATTTTTATACAATATAAGAATTTGAACGAAGTAAAACCGTCAAAGAAAGCAAAGCTAAGAATTCTAACTTTTAACAGTTCTAACTTCCAGCAATAACTCAACTATAGAATAAAAGTCGTATCTTAAGTAATTACCTCTACTCAAGTAAGGTGGATGGTTTCTGGTTAAAAGTAATGACTTTAGTAAGTTGGCATATTTCCCCATTTTTTTTAATGAAAGCTTAATATCCGTAATCTTATGTGAGATATTTAATTAAATGAGCCTCTGAAGCCGGAACTAAAATATAGTATAGAATACTATATTTTACTATATTTTGCACTGGTTCAAAAAAAAGTATTAAACAGAAAAAAAGAAATTTAAAAATCGGAAGCAGAACCAAGTCATCCTACATGCATGTGGAACGCTTTTAAGCAAATACGGGTTCCCAAAAGTTAGGAGTAGGGTTTCGGATATCGCAAAGCTTGCATGAATAGAACTGTGAAAGTGAAAGAAATATGAAGAGTGCGGGTAGTCGTAAATATTAGCGTTCGATTTGACGATATGAATTGCTGACAGGGTATCCTTAGCTCTGCATGTCATAAAGGTCACGGGACCTGTCTTTAGAGCGATAAAATGGCTAAAATATATTAGTTTCGGGCTGTAAAATGGTTTAGTTTATTGGTGATGACGCACAAAATGGTCAGGGGTGCAGTAGTCGTTATTATTGGAAAGCTCTTGTGAAAAGGTGGTGATGAATTTGGAAACGTTTGAGGATTATGCGAGCAGCAGGTGACTATTGATGGTAGACAATTGGACATGTATTTTTATTGTCTGCTTCTTTTTATTTTGTATGTTCTTGATCAGGTCTTGATTACTATATGTTTTCGGAAAACACTTCATGTTATATTTACACTACACATAATTCCTTACATAAGTTTATATAACGAACTAGCTTTTGCCCACGGCTTCGCTGCGTTATTATCGGATATTATTGGACGGTAAAGATTTAATGGGATAATGTGGCTTCCGATGAATAAAAGAATTTTTAGAATCGGATTAGTAGTTCCGGAGATTATTTCCCACATACAAACTTTACTTCTTGTAGATAATATCTATTTATACTTCATTCTAGGAAATGCGATACAGGAAATTAACAAGTTACAAGAGAGCGTATGAGTAATTATGTCACCCATTTCTATCCACCTACGTAGATATCCAAGACGTCCTCATTTACTTTTTGTTGCCATGCGTGAAAATACATATACCTGCACGTAGTTAGGTCTTTGAGAAGGTGACTAGGTTTAATTAGTACTAATTAATTTTACTTAAGATGATTATTTCATAAATTACTTATAATACGTACCTACAGTAGGTTTCCCAGTCCTGGGAACTCTGTAATCTTATTGAGTTCAGATTACTGTTAAAGGCCAGTAAACCCGGACAAAGGCTTTCGCTAATAATATTATTTAATTTAGGTATTGAGGTATCGTTCAGGCCTGTCTGCCCTCCAATACAAGGGTAGTTTTCCTGTCCTCCATGATTAAATTGTTTTCACGCCTCAGTGAATTCTTGGGATTGAGATCAGATAATGATATTAAGCTTTAGATTTGTGTAAAATAAATTATTATCTGGTTCAATGACTCGGGTTTGATTTAACAGTGAAATTCGCTTGATTTACGATCGCTTGTGGCGAGAATATTAATTTATGAGGGATTCAGAAAGAAATAGTTTTGAATATTATTTTCGTTTATTCATCTTTCCCCAAATGTTCCCATTGCTGGGACACAGGCCTCCTCTCCATGAGAGGGAATGGGCTGTAATCCACCGGGCGATTCTTCGAATCGAAACCTCAGATTTTCTTTTGTTTTATTTTGCTGATTACTTGGTGCAAACGAAGTGTTCCTAGATTATGTTTTTACTGTCGATTTTGAACTCGTTATAAAACATAATTATGTAGGAATGAGGAAACCTCGTGATGTTTGCCTTCACAGGCTCTGGTCTGTCACGACTATCGCATTTCTATTAGACTCGTAACCACAGGGCTAATTTCAATTATTATAGTTAAGTGTTTGTTAATAACATTAATAAAATCAATCTCACGAATAGCTTGCGCGATATTTTCTGAAATGTTCATGGATGAACATGCATGTCCTGTACCAATGGCACGAACTAACATAAACATCACGCCTGCAATCCCCGTAGGGTTAGGCAGAGGTGTACCTAATAGTACACCCACATTTCGCCAGTTAAGTTATGGCACAAACTATTTAATATCTTCTGTCTTTATCGTGTGGTTAGTGCCTAACCTGGTGTCAGTTTTTATGCCGCCCATGGGCTTCTGACTTGGCTTGCCTGAGAGATTCGTGTAATATCACTCAGGCTTCCTGGTTTCCTCACGATGTTTTCCACTATTTAAGATAATGCATGCTCCTTAAACTTAATTAAAATTATTGTCGCGAACTGGAAGCGATTTTTTGTGACGATATCTTCAGAAACTCACCGAAAGCTTCTTAAAACCTTATATCAATTCTGTAATCTAAAACAAGAATGTGTTAGAATTCTCCGGAAGAAGCACGACTTATTTTTTTGGCTCGTGTCTGGTCTGTAAATTAAACATTAACATTAACTTTATTATTATTCAGATTAACAACATGACCATCACACCTGTAATCCCCGAAGGGTTAGGCAGAAGTGTATCAAATTTATGGTACACCCACATTTCGCCAGTTATGTTTAAGTCGCATGTAATAAGGGCCGAGCCTATTGCCATCAAGCGGGCACAAATTCAGACCCCGTGGCTGCTACTGAGAAATTCTTGAAGGAAAAACCCAATAACACTTAGCCCGACCTGGGAATCGAACACAGGATCTCATGCTCAGCAGTCCGTGCGACCACAAGACCCATGAGACACTCATATGGTTATTATTAAGATTTCGTTCCAAACATTCATTAAATTCCACGGCAATGTAAGTAGAGCCTTAAGGTAATAACTATTTTATCCAGCGAGATGGCTGATTGCCGAAATTGCACTAAACATATCCACCGTCGAAGCTATTTTAATGCACCATATATGTATTAAAATCATTACAAGAAGGTGTATTATAGAATGATCTCAATTTTCCTTCAATATAATAATAGTATTATTTAGCCCTTTCAGCAGTAAACATAGTTAGTAACTAAATTCAAACTAAGTCCTATTTCGGTTACAGCAAATACCTTGACTTAACTTGGTATCAGCATTACAACGGTGGCAGTATCTTCTGATCCCTATACTTTGGGGACTGAATCTGAAATTATAAATAATGCTTACAGGTTTTATTAACATGATTAATGGTTTACTATACAAAAATTTAGGTTAAACTAACTATATACATTAATAATTAAAAACTATTAAACTAAAATAAATAAACTAACAACAAACTATAAAAGGGCATCGAAAAGCTCCTCCTCAACGCTGACAGCTGGTAATGTTCCCAAGAGACTGGCGGCGTTGCCACGTTGTATGGCAACACTTAGCTTCTGGCCAAGGTAAAAGCCAGCCCTTGGGTCACGGGAAGCGTCAACTAGACGTTTCGAAATTTCCTTAAATAGGCTATGAGCACTCGGACCCCACGGTCCCAGAGTTTCAACCCCAAACGGCTCGAAATGATTTTCTAGTGAGTATAAGGAATTATTTATAAACGCATGTGACTAAAAGAGTGATGGACATGATTGTTGATGGATGGAGAGGGAGAGGCGGGCCAAAGAAAAGATGGATGGAGTGTTTGAAGACTGATATGAAAGAGAAAGGAAAAATGTAAATGATGCCGTGACGTCTGACAGGGGAGAATGGAAGAAGAAAACGTGTTGCGCCGACCCCAAATAGAATGGGATAAGGGCAGGAAGATGATGATAAGGAATTATTTTGGTAAGGGATTATAGAGAGGTCCTTAATAAATAAATAAATAAACATAATTATCAAAGTGAATTAAATTAAAAACTAATTAAATTTTAATTTGAATTATAAACTGCATGCTATCTAATCGAAATGTAATTGTGAATTGTAATTTATTTCTTTGTTGTATTTATATTTTAATTTTTTTGTTGAATTTTATTGATACATAAACTGCATGCTAATTTATCGTAATGTTATTGTAAATTGAATTAAGGAAATAAAAAGGCTTATTTATTATTATTCCGTTTATTCATTTTAATACATATTTTATTTATATTTTTACATATTTCTTAAAATAAACAATATAAAAAACATTTAAAAATATAAAAAAAATAGCGGTCCGCCAGTGTCGGGAACAGGGTCCAAGCTACCGGTGGTTAGGGCTCCAGAGACAGGAACCTCCTCACAATGCGAGCCGTATCGAGGAGTACTGCCTTCTGAATAAGGCCCTTGATCCAGAAGATTTATTATTATTATTAACAGGGTGACCGAGCTCTGATCGTATGAAAATAGAGAAAACGAAATTTCCTAAATATGATGCTTAGCTATATCAATTTTTCACCCCCGTAAACTATAATGCAACTTTCAACAAAATCGTTATAGCTGTTTTCGAAAACGTGAGCACAAACAGACATGATATTATAAACGTGAATGTGATTGTCTGTCTGTCTGCATGTGGAAACGCAAATAGACTATGACTTGAGTTTGGACATAGGATAGGTTCTTTTTAATCTGTAGTTTATCTCCTTGTGGGCAAAAGGTAGTCAAAATATGTAAAAATCCCTTGTCACTATGTTCGTACACGCTAATCTCCGAAATTACCCAACCGATTTCAATGACATTTGGTAGATGTGTATGGTTGGATCCAGCTTGAAAGTTTTGGACCCAATAAGTGGCGCCGTGCAAAGCAGGGGTAGGTCATCAGTATTATATAAATCTTGCTTTAAGAACTATAAATACCATGCATATATTATGCATGAATGTAGTTTTTCTAATAATTAATTCTATTATAAATTGAAAAAAAAAAGCTATGTGTTATCACTGCACTTTGAAGAAGAATAATATAAGCACGATATTCTGGGAACAGCGCAGTTATTAAAATGGCGCCCAGCCAGCTATTAGATGTTTTATTTTAATATCACATACATCATCTGCAGAGACTGTCTGTAGAATATTATGACTGCTGCCTGTGCTGTACCAGTTGGTACGTTTAATAGATAAGTTTTAAAATACGATCATGGTAAAAAAACAATTAAAAAAAGTCCAATTAACGGACACAAATAGCAATTAAGGAAACCTTTCTTTTTTTTCCGGATGGGACATCAAATGACTCCTCCCGCAGAGCGGAAGGGAGTGTCAGACTTGTACTGACTAAAACCCATCCATGTTCTTTGCCCTTTGTGTTCCAGGGCCGCGGTATCTCTTTCGAACAGTCCCGCAGCCCTGAGATGCTTATTTTCATATAGAGACAGATAGGCAGTTGCATGTAAAATACTGCAATTTAGTTGCTTCCAGTTATACTGCAACCCAACCCCAACCTAGTTGGGAAAAGGCTAGACAGATGATCATCGTTTTCCTGCCCTTGTCCCATTCTATTTGGGGTCGGCGCAACACGTTTGCTTCTTCCATTCTCCCCTGTCAGACGTCACGGCATCATTTACTCCTTCTCTTTAACATCAGCCTTCACACAATCCATCCATCTTTTCTTTGGCCTTTCTCTCCCTCTTCATCCATCAACATTCACGTCCATCACTGTTTATGTCACATGCGTATCATTATCCCTCCTCATTACATGTCCATATCAAGACAAACGACTTCCTTTCAATATTTCTGTAACAGGCGCCACTTTTAAACTTTCTCTAATTTTTTCTTTCTCTCATTTCTTACTTTATCCATTCTTGTCACTCCACACATCCATCTCAACATTCTCATCTCCGCTACAAGCAATCGTTATACATCCACCTTCACAACCCAGTATTCTGACCTACACAGTACGACGAGTCTAATCACGGATTTGTATATTTCCCTCTTTAACTTGAGGGGCATCCGTGGGTCGCCAGTTGTTCCTGTCGCCATTTCATCCATCCTGAGTTGATCCGGTGCGTTACGTCCCGGTGTACTTCGCCATCCCCTTGGACAAGTAACCCAATGAGAGTTCAGGATGATGCTTATTTTCATTCCTTGATTATAGTAATGAATAGAAAGCATGTTTTTGCGCGCAAAAATTTAAGCAAAATTTTGAGTTTCTGTTAAAAAAAATTATCTCTCCTTCTTTCCAAAACACCACTTGTCGCCATTGTTTTTCAAGTTGATTCTTCAAATATCACTCATTCAATCCCATTAGCACTGTCATTTACAAAGGTCGTGCACTACTTAATAAAAACGAAACAAATGCGCTCCATCAAAAGCGACTTATAGTCCTATGAAACTGTTCGTACCTCCGCCCTAACATCGCTGTCAAAATAACAATGATCTTAATGTTAGTAGCAATAAAGTCGATGATAGGTTACTATCTCTGACAAGTCTGTTAAAATTATCGTGATCTTTATTATCATGGTAATAAGGTGGATTTCAGAAGTAAAATAACGCGCTGCACCATTAATAACAGGGGGTGTCACGAATGCCAAACTTCGACATTCAACTATATGATATGAAATAACTCAAGCTAGTTACTTGCACTATATCGTTCAACTTGCTACTAGTTAGTACGTTCAGCCAGTCATAGAGTAATTATTATGTGTTGATCATAGATTAATTTTGTGACATAATAATATACGTTATTCTATTGTGACAACTATATTTTTTTAGATATTGCGTTTCGTAAAAATTATCGCATTTTAACTAAGAAATAGATTTTTCTTTTGAAGTCAGCAAAAGAAAATTACAGAAAACTACTAGGTTTATTAATTGAACAAAGGTTTATTAGTAAAGGAGCAATTAAATACAATTAAAAAAAAAATGCAAGACAGCCACTGGATGGACGAAATATGGCTTTCACCCACGGCTTCGTATTCGAAAATATTTTATGTTCGAACCCAGGCTATGGAATAACTGCGTGCTTAGCTAACAATTGTTTCAATTTATTATTTATTGATTTTAAACACTTCAAGCAGAAAGTACAGAGGCGAACTTAATGCCATAGGTACTTTCGAGATTACTATCGAATTTATAATATTTGCTAAGATGTATAGTCTGATATCGTATCTCATACATAGCTTAGCATAGCTTTGGCTCGCGGCTTCGTTTCCGTTATCTACGGAAAGTAACCCACGAGAACCTTTTTAATGTAACCTATGACACAACAAGATAATGTGGCTTTCCATTAGTGAAAGAATATTTGGAATCAGATCAGCAGTTCCGAAGATTACCCCTATTAGTTTAGAAAAACTCACGTCTTTATAATATTAGTATAGATTCCATCTTTGTTTTCAAAAACAAAAATCTTGCCCTCAGACCAAATAAAAAACTAAGACACAGCATTGTCAACAGTGACGTGAAACCGGTTTTGTAAATATGTGTGCACTGTGAGCGTAGTTTTTGAGCGTAGTTTAGTTGTAGTTTGATGTATATGTGTGCGTGTGAACGTGTGTGCACAGAGCGAGGCGTAGTTTTGCGCATGCTTCACTGTATTGTTCGCAATGCTATGTCTTGGTTTTTTATTTGGTCTGAGATCTTGCCAAACTTCCTTACAACTAACATTACCACCTGGAAAGGCACTCATACCTTCAATAAGCTGCACGTTACAGCATCTTCCCCAGTCACCGAAGTTTCTAATCGATGCAATCAATGCTGGATTGTTGAAAACGACTGTACTTAGGGGTGAATATTCCGAGTGCGATGTAGTATGTACCACTTCAATTTCCCTTAACTATGCATCGTTTTATCACATTACGTATTCACGACGCCCTTGGGAACCAACTGTAAATGGTCAGCACCATACACAAAGACTATATGAAATAGTTGCAGACTGGACATTGGACATCCAAAAATGATGACATGTTTTGTATTATGTAATTAAAAATAGCGACCTGCCGGAGCTCCGCACGGTTTTTATGGCTTGACCAAACAGACTGGACACTGGACATCCGAGTGATAATATATCTTTATTTAAGTAATAATAGCAATCTGCCGGAGCTCCGCACGGTTTTTATGGCTTGACCAAACATCTAGACTTCTTAAGTGTATATATTATTGCGACCCCGACTTACGAACAGTAAATCGTGGCTTCGAACCCAGGCAGGCGCATTACCTTGTGTAATTTATTTCATCACCACTGCGCTCAAAAACGGTGAAAGAAAACATCGTGAGGAAACCGGCATGCCCTAGAACCAAAAATTCGAAGACATGTGACATCTACCAATCCGCAGTGGGCCCGCGTGGTGGATTATAATCCCTCTCAAATAGAGGAGGTCTGTGTCCCAGCAGTGGGAACATTTGTAGGCTGATGATGATGATATATTATTAAGTAGTAATGTATTAAACACTAGCTTTTTCCCGCGGCTTGGCTTGTGTTACCGTAAATTATCCCACGAGTCTTTTTTTTATTTAGCCTATGACACTTGAGGATAATTTAGCACTTTACTGAAATCATCATAATCATCATCATATCAGCCCGGAAGCACCCACTGCTGGGTATAGGCCTCCCCTTTTTTCTGCCACACTTTCCGGTTCTGTGCATCCCTCATCCAGGTATTTCCAGCGACTTTGACGATGTCGTCAACCCAACGAGCTTTAGGATGGCCCTGGCCACCATTCGGTCAAAGCCTTGCTCCGTCGGCCATCTCCGCGTCTAGCCAAGTGTCCTGACCACGCCCATTTGAGGCGCACCGCCCGGTCCCCGACGTTTAGTGTTTATAGGTGAAATATCTTTTCGGAATAGGATCAGCAGTTCCGAAGATTACTCCGTACATTTTAGCTCAATCAGATACCAACAAATGGTTGAAAAATGGTTTGCAAGTTTTGAAGCGGATAACTTAAATACATACGAACAATGCAAGTTAAATAAAAGCTTGTAATAAAATAACTACTTTTTGTAGGTATAAATTGTTGACACTAATAACTTCTGTAAACTTCAAGTGACATCAACATACATCACGTTTTAATATCGTTGTATACAATTTTACTCCCCTCTCAAAGAAAGCTTCAGCGATAATATCGTAAAAATACCATATTTACAAGACATAATTTACCTAAACAACCGTAGTAACTGTCACTTACGACCCGCGCAGTACCTACTTAACTTGCGCGAGTAGAATGTCGTATCTCATGTTAAAATATTCATAATCTTTGTTCTAACAGTAAATAGTTGCATTTTAGAGTTCACATTCAGTGCTCAGTAATGCTATTTCTGCATAGTGAGGTAAGCAAAATGTGCATATGTTGGGTGTTGTGTTGAGTCCCCGGATAATTGTACATTTCGCAGAGATCAGAAAACAATTTGATTTCACTGCAGTTGAAACAATGTTGTTGTTATCTGAAAACGGCGAATTTGAAACTGGAAACGGTTGCAGATTGCTTACATCGGAAACTGTCGCTTTGTCGTGTATGGTAAAAGCTATTTTCTAAATTGGTTGAATTTTAGTATACATAGGACCTTTTTAAAGATATTCACTTCTTTTCTGTTGCAAATATTACTATACAAGTCTAGTAAACTACTATGAGTACCATGACGGTACGGCCTTCAGACGTCGGACAAGCTTTGGATGGACCTAATCGATTATTTTTGTTTATGTTTTTTATGTGGTAAGTACCTATATTTTTTGTGACACAGAAAACTAAGCGAGATTCATCAAACTTGCTAAAGGGCGAATGTTTTTACAGATCGGTAGAACATGGAATTCAATAAAGT
Organism: Lycophotia porphyrea; assembly: GCA_950005105.1. NCBI lineage: Eukaryota > Metazoa > Arthropoda > Insecta > Lepidoptera > Noctuidae > Lycophotia > Lycophotia porphyrea. Next base: position 5,997,671 of record OX465392.1, read on the forward strand.
AAATAAAAGTTTAATTACGACCTGTCCGTTCTATTGTATTTTGCTAGTCTTTGCTTCTTATACGTTATAGATATCACATAGTCCAGAGTTCAACATGTTTTGGTTTTGTATCTTGTCACTCATACAACCTGAATAGGAAAATTACGAGTAAAACATTAAAAAGGTATTAGGGTATCTTACTTACAGTCTACGAATTTTTCGTTTACATATTTGATTTTTTGAAACAACTTTCGTTCAATAAATTCTCCGATTCAGTACAGTTGAATAAGATAACTTAAAGCGCCGAAGCATCGACCGATTATTACATAGAAACCTTTAGATTATGCTCGCTACCAAATGAATAGATACCTCGTTATCTCAGGCTACCCTTTGAAGCGCACAGCTGATACCTGAGATCTGTTATGACGTTATAACTTTCAAAGAACATCTGAGTCCCTTAAACCGAACTCATAAGGCTACCTGATCTCGAACATTCTACCACTGAAGGAAACGATCGACTGACGATACGTAGGGACTTAGTTGAATACTCAATATGCTATTTAGGTAAAAGGGTTTATCGATGATGGGGAATTCGATAATACCATCACGCAGCTTTAGAGGCTTTATTCATAATAGAAAATGGGAGTAAACACGTTGATATTCAGCATGTGTGCGGGCATTCATGCCGGTGCGTAGGTACACGGGGTCGTATTGCGAAATCCATCAATTTTCATATCGAGTCGGTGACTTAGAACTCCGTGTACGAAGGATAACGTAATTTTATTGACGTGGGCTCCGATCGATTAGAGCGCCTTGCTGATTTCTAGTGTGGCGGTATTGTAATGTTTATGGTTTACGAAATTTATGGAACGTGGTTATTGTAATTAATTAAGTAAATATCGAGTAATATTCAGTATTTGTAGACCAATGAATTTAGCGACGATGACTTTTAGGTATATATTCTTTCATTGTTTAAAATTCATAAATATTTTTTTTCTTATGTTGATAAGAAAAGCTATTCAAAACGAAGTAAAAAGGTTATTGATACAATGTCGCAATAATTTTTCAGATGAGATGAAAGATAGCACCAATTCAGTATCTTTTCTCAGAAACTGCAATGCTTTAATTAAAAAAAATTACGATTACGTATCAAAAAGGCGACGCTGAAAGCTAGCTAATGCTACAATTTCCCCGTTAACAGCGATGCGGACAAATTTTTTTAACCTCCCTTTAATTCGTTTCTGCTTTTGATACATATATGTACATATTTTTATTGTTATTTCAGGTATGTATAGTAAATAACGTACCTACATAATGAGAAAGGTAATTACACTTTCAAACTCAAGAAACCTAGTTGACGCTTCCCGTGACCCAAGGGCTGGCTTTTACCGTAGCCAGAGGTTAAGTGTTACCATACAACGTGGCCACACCGCCAGTCTCTTGGGCATAATACCAGCTGACAGCGTTGAGGAGGAGTTTTTCGATGCCCTTTTACAATTTGTTGTTAGTTTATTTATTTTAGTTTATTTAATAGTTTTTAATTATTAATGTATATACGTACGTATACGTTGCGTTGGAAGGCATCCCACTAGGTGGACCGATGACCTGGTGAAGGTTGCGGGGATCCGCAGGATGCGAGTCGCACGGGACCGGTCAATGTGGCGACACTTGGGGGAGGCCTATGTCTAGCAGTGGACGTTTTTCGGCTGAAATGATGATGATGATGATGAATGTATATAGTTAGTTTATCAATAAGCTTTTGATGAAACCTACCAATAAAGTTCAGTAGTTATTAAAAACCCAATAACACCAGTTTCTAACAATCCCTTTAATCACATTATCTTCCCACGCATTCACAATAGTTACCTAGATTAGGTGTAAACCAATATCAAGCAATCCAGTCCGTGCACCGTCATAATCAATTATGTTGAACGGTCCATCGATTTATAGCCCGAGATTAGATCACACCGAATAATATTAACGTTTAAATGGCTGCATCCTCCTAGACGTGTGGCGCGACCTGAGAGTAATTATTGAATGTTGCATCATCATCAGGGCACATTGCTCGCAGAACGGATTCCCGATGGGCAAGAAAAGTTCTGGAATGGCGACCGCGAACCGGAAGACGTTGCATTGGAAGGCGTCCCTTTAGGTGGACCGATGACCTGGTGAAGCGAGTCGCTCAGGACCGGTCAATGTGGTGACACTTTGGGGGATGCCTATGTCCAGCAGTGGACGTCTTTCGACTGAAATGATGTTGATAAATGCCGACGGCGCGTTCGTGTTCCACGCCCGCCTCAAAGAGATGTCAGCAAACAGGAGGGGCCCGCAAGGGCCGATGCCTGCCAGGGCTGCGGCACTGTTCGATCAAAAATCATTCAAAAAAAAAAGGGGTGATTCATTTATCAACCATCATAACATATAAAAGACTCTAATTAAAAGATTATTTGGTATTTGCTTCCGTCAGCAAAATTCAATATAATTAGATTATTTTTAGGACCAATTTGTGTTGAGGCAATTGCTGGTAAATTATTATGTTATTAGGATGAAATCTAACATTTTGATTGGTAGGAAACCAATCAAGTTACATCAGGAAATTAATTATGATGATTACATTAATATTCTAGATCTCAGTCAAGAATGTGCCTCAGCTTCCTGCATCAATACTAGCTTTTCCCAGCACATCACACTACTGGGATATAAATAATCCTATGTCCCAAGTCTACCTATATGTCAAATTTCATCAAAATACTTTTAGCCATTAAAGTGTGAAAAGATAATAGATAGAGTTTTAACGTTGGCAACATAGTTGGGTATAGTGTGATTTTTTTCCATCAAGAATATCTCAGTAGCAGCCACAGAGTCTGAATTTGTGACAATAGGCTCATCTCCAAAAAACTGGCGAAATGTAGGTGTACTATTAGATACACTTCTGCCTAACCCTTCGGGGATTACATGCGTGACATCGTTATGTCATGTTAACGTCACTATAAGCTTGCAGACATGCTCTCTAGCGGCATTGTAAGTACTTGAAGAAATAGTACGTACCTCATATAAAACAAACTATACTACTTCTTTTTTCCTAAGATACCTGATTACAATAAAACACATCAAAAATGCACCCATAAAAAATTATAAATACCGTCTAACCACATAATATCAACATCATTAGTTTCAATTAATATCTGCCTAGTATCTACAATGCTTTATCTGAATATAATCTACTGATCATTGAATGTGTCGCACGGTGTGATAATCTCTGGGACTCTAACGTGAGAATCGACGGGTAAATACACTAAGTGAATAGTAGTTGGGAATGATTTAAATTGCATATTCATTCCATTCATCCGGGAACGTAAACTCAATCTCATAGCTTCAAAATAAAGTTTAAAACTATTCAAAAGGGTGTTTTTCTAGTAAGACCCTTTCTGCTGTAAAAAATCAAAGTCAAAGAAAAAATTTACAAAGTCAAAAGAGTATTTGTATTATTGTCGATTCGGTGAGGTCAGTGCCTCTCGAGTCATTTTACCGTTGGTACATAACATGTATATTTGTATATGCGGTCCTTTTTACAAAAACTTTACGCTGCAACTTTGGCTTGTGAAATAAACATTCTAACTTTAATAGCTTCTATGTATTAAGGCCTCAGTTACATGTCCTGAATGGGCTTCAAACTTTTATTTCAGCTTTTCATATGTTTTCAAAATATTTTTCATGACAAAGTTGAACAGTTTTGTTTGTTGTTATAATGTACTGGATAAATCCTTTTATAATAGTACATTATGGTACAAGTGAGTAATGTTGGTGATTACCGCTGAGGCGCCATTGAGACCCGAGCCGTTAGGTGAGGGTCTCAAGAGAGCCGAGGACGGTAATCATCAATACACACGTGTATCATACGACGTTTTTCAACACACTTGTGAAGAAAATAATACTAAAAATTCATTTTATTTAGTAGATAAAAAGTTTATTTAAAGAAACAATTAGTAAATGTGCAGTTAATAAAATTATAAGTAACTGTTTTTAATGGCCATGGTTCTCTACGTATTTTACAGTTATATTTGTTAGTTCTTGTATCCTAAATGCACCAGTTACACCAAATATTAAAGCAACCTGAAAAAAAGAAACAACAATTAAGTTCAACACACAACACAGGCTGAAGTCACATAGATATTTAAAATTAATTTAACTAACCTTAGTAGCCAGATATTGGTTATATGGAGACGATAAAAACTTTGATTTCTTGCTTCTAAATCCATCGGATAGTCTCTTGGTGATAGTTTAGATAAGCTGACACATTAGAGTATGTTTTTTAAGTCCACTCCATTCTTTGTTCGGACTGTACTTTTTAACATTGAGTGTTACACCACAAAGAGATAGGTTTGCACTTAGAAAATAATTCTTTAAAATACGCCATGAACACATTTTCTGAAAAAGACTGCGTATTCTTGTTGTTTTGCCATTGTATGAAATTTTGGTACGCCAATAGATATTTGTCCTTGGAATTTTCAGGTAGTAAACATTCCATAACGCTAAGGGCTTCACATCTTAAATCGGGTGGAATACAACATAAATTATTTTCTTCATAACTATTACTTGTAGACATTTTAATTAATAAATAACTATAATTTCAACAGTGAAAACGAATTGTGAAAATAATTTCGTAATGGCGGGAAAAATTAATCAGTTTTTCTATGCGCGCGCATCTAACAATGGCGATCGGCCATAGACTAAATAATGAGATTTTTTTTTTTTGGCTTTTCGCGGATAGCGTTTTATCCACGTACAAAATGGGGAATTCAAAGTTTTCTTTATTACAGAGAAAACTAATTTATATTTGAGTGAAAGTTTTATATATTAAAAATGTACAAGTTGAAATTATCTATTTAAATACGAAGTTGCATGAAATGAGCGAGAAATAAGTACATTAATTTATTTGTACTATTGAACACGATTGTTTTTTGTATCGAAACTTTTTTAAGAACAAAGCAACTAAACCAATAAAATAAAAAAAAAACCCTATAACTCACTTGTGAATAATAGCAATGAAAAAGTCACAGTTTGATTATAGGTGTCATTATGTGCCTAATTGCGGTGAAATTAGAGCCATTTTATGAGCAAGTGTGTTGAAAAATACTTTATTAAAATGATTTGAGAATAAAATAGTTGTATCACAATATTTTCAACAAAAAAATTGGTAATTAAATACAAATCCCCACTGCCTGTTGGTCTAGCGGCCGGTTTATCCCTCAGGATTTTTTCAGTACCAGCTTTGGAGTCCGGATTTGTGCCCATTAGATGGCAATAGGCTCGTCCCCAATTCCATATTTTTAAGTATATAATCTTTAATTACTATTATTTAGATAACTGGCCACCTATTTTCTGCAGAGAACATTATGTTGCTGTAGCTATCTTTTAGAAATCAATGAGAAGACATGGTGTCTAAAACGTTACTAAAATAAAACTAGAGGTTACCTCAGATTTCTCAGAATAGATTACCATCTGTTCTACATTAAAATATTACCGAAATGTGTTTGAAAGTAAAACACAATAATTAAGGTCAAATTAGGCAAGACAAATAAAACAACTCAAGCGCATGAGCATGTCGTTCTTACTATAATTTATTCCAAATTTGACACTATATTGTTAACAAAAGCTGTAATTTTTACGTCCAATATATTAAATATGAGATTCTTATCTCCTTCCGTAAGTAATAATATTATTTGATCTAAATCAGGGTTGAATTGCGACTCGGACACTACAATAATGATTAATGAAGTCCTACCCAATAATCAGTCCATGCAAGGAAATAAGTACTTTTGTTATGAATGTTATGGTGTTGGCAGTACAGTTGGAAACAGAAGGTTATGTATGTACAGTCAATGTATGTACGAAAAGCTTAACCGTACTCAAAACTTTTGAAGTTATACTTCTTTTGGCGCGTTAGGGAAAAATGATGAAAGTAAATTTTTACGTTGCGCGCGCACCGTCACAAAAGACCGACACCCGGAAGTTAGCTAGTCAACATACACCCTGAAGTTAGCTAGTCAACATTTAAGAAGTATAACTTCTTACGTGCGTAATAAGTACACACACACACTTTTTTTTCATACGATGCAATGGACTCAAAAACATCATCTGCCTTGCTTTGTTGGGGTCGACAGCCAGTCTATTCGGAGGCAACTGAATATCAGTATTTTACATGGAGCGACTGCCTATCTGACCTTCGCAACCTTGTTAATAATGGTTGACTTTCGGTGACTACCTGTAATGACTGTCAAAGATCTACAAATGAAAAACAGGACCCTTTCCGAGGCACAGAGAAAACTCGGTATTTAATGGGTGTTTACCCATCCACGGACCAACCTAATTAAGCACGGCTTAACCTAAAGATCAGCGGTGGCCCAGTGGTAGCGACCCCGACTTACGAACAGTAAGTCGTGGGTTCGAACCCAAGCAGGCGCATTACTTTCTGTTATTTATTTCATCACCACTGCTCTCAAAAACGGTGAAGGAAAACATCGTGAGGAAACCGGCATGTCCTAGAACCAAAAATTCGAAGACATGTGACATCTACCAATCCGCACTGGGCCCGCGTGATAGATTATAGCCCATTCCCTCTTATAGAGAGGAGGCCTGTGTCCCAGCAGTGGGAACATTTATAGGCTAATGATGATGATGATGAACCTTAAGATCGACCCGAGCGGCTGTTGTTATTTAGGCACGAGGTCCTTTTCATTTCTTCAGTAACGACTTTATTTAAACTAGCATTCACCAGAACTGAACAACATTTTCGTTTAGCAGATAAGAAACGTTATTGTTCTGCGAAAATAGCAAGCTAAAGTTGAACTACTTTCTGCAATCTGCACAGTGAACTATGACCTCATCGAGTTGGTTCACGTCTCATTCGACCTCACATTTATCGCACTAGTGTTCCCAGGATACAAAATAATGCTATTTCATGTGTACTTTAGCATTAAGTAGTTCGCATTGCGTAGCCTGTGCAATATAGGCTTCAATCAATGCTGAACTACTTGAACGTCTTTCTACATGGTAATTTAAAACCGGCCAAGAGCGAGTCGGACTCGCGCATGAAAGGTTCCGTACTATCATAGTAGGGGAGCCCCCTTTAATTTATTTTTATTATTTGTTGTTATGCAGAAACAGAAATACACATTCTGTGACCTCTGCTTAACCTTTCGGGGATTACAGGCGTCATGTTATGATGTTATACGTCAATCCAGTACATTTTCACTGTTCCATCATCAAAGTATAATCATGTCACTTAGTGAGTCCTAAGGTACAGACGCTACCAGATCCAAAACTGTCAGATTTTCCCAACCAACCTTGAACCTAATACTTCAGAGATAAAGTTGAAAATCTATTAAAGAAATTTCACAGATAGTAGCTTGATGTGCTGGCGTCTGTAATAGCATCATAAAATTAACCATGTCGAATGGAAACAAAACCACACAATTTTCACTTCTATGAGATCTAGGTATAAATACTATTTTTTCTAAGAAAATAAACGAATCAAATACAAATATATTTAAACATGATATTGCAATAAGCGTAGGTACAATATGCGTAGGAACACGCATTTAAACACCGTCTATTGTTCAAAATCGTCCCTGAAATTGATTTCATAGTCAAGCACAATAAGTATAGCCATTTGCAGCAATAATAGACTTCCCTAATCGATTCCGACTGGTAATAATTATAATTAGTTATAGTTACGCAACTAATAAATTTAAAAGCGCACACGCACTACGCATATAATAATATATTACAATTACTGATATCGTAGAACTAATTCATTGTAAAGTTATATGCTCACTTGTTTTTGTGAACCGATGGACATGAAGTGACAATGGGTTGCCTAAACATTATATAAAGTAGGTCCTTCTATGATGTCAGACATCATAGCATTTGAAGCATTTCAATACATTCTCCCCGTCGTCATTGCGATCTTTTTTTTTGTTCTAGAGCGTACCTTCTAGTTACGGAGATATTGGGGGTCAAAGTTCCGACATTTTCAGAAGTTTTTTTTTTTTTAATTCATGTTTTTAATGTATTTTTTTACTTAAGCCATTTTAACGATCCCCGTACTATAAAATCCATCCACCAGCACAATGTTTTGAATGCGATACATTAAATCCTACCATAAAACATAATTTTTCACCCAAAAAAGAAGTCGTTTCCCAGCAATAATTTTTGCATAAAGTTACTTAGTTTGATGTACATAATGCTTGGTTGACGGCTTCGTGGAGAGTCCGTTTACACTCTGTATATAGACATATCTAGATAATGGCTTAAGCATTTTATGCATAAGATGGAAGCGCCAGGGTAGCCCGCGACCAGGGCTGCGGGACTTTTCGAAAGAGATACTGCGGCCCTGGAACACAAAGGGCAAGGAAGGAACATGAATGGGTTTTTGTCAGTACAAGTCTGGCAATCCCTTCCGCTCCGCCCAGAGCGGGAGAAGTCATTTGATGAATTCCTATCCGAAAAAAAAGGATAGCTCGCGAAGCTCAAATTTTCTCACGTGAACCTGACACTGACCTGCAAATGCATAAAAACATGGAAAAAATGAATTTCGCGGGCTATCTACCTGTAGGTAGGTAGATAGCCCGCGAAATTCATTTTTTCCATGTTTTTATACCTACCTATACCAGGCTAGAATGTTTTTTTTTTAGTGTTGGACGGCGGTGCTTCATTTTGCATCCGAGCCTGGATCTATTTGCGGAATTAACAATAAATACTTTGCTTTTTTATACCATAAATAATTATCCTTTTTTCATTTTCACTACTATGGATTTCAGGAATGGCCTATATTACCTTACTGACATCTTACGAGTGTGTACTCGACTTAACATCATATAGCACACGCAGTGCCAATAATTGTCAAAATCATTAAATTGTAAACGTCAAAAATCGTCACGGTTTCATAACTGTGTACCTACGTCTATATTATTAAAATGTATTGATTGATACCGATTTTTATTGGCATACATGATTTATGATTGCTTTTGTGAAACGTTTGTGTTAATATTCAATAAATTTCACAATAACAAATAAATAATTGATTGCTTTATTTGAATAATGACCGCAAGGACTATTGATGTTTGTGATAGTGATTACTGCCCGTTCCTGTGCCGAGAGGCTTCGTGGTTAGATAATTTAATTATATATTTATCATACATAATCATATATACAATATTATTTATATAAATATATATACCTATTGTAAAAGTTTGTATATGTTGCCCATTTCTTTTTTGAAAGTTTTGAAAATACGCTGGAATATAATTTTAGCCAAAGCGGTGATCAGAAGCTGTTAGTCTGATCCCTCAAATATTACGTATCTAGTGTAACCGACGCTTACGAAAGGCTTTTGATTTGAAATTGCAATGGACAAAAAAATTAAGTAAAACACAGTGTGTACAGGTGTGCGGCGGTGACCTATCGCGTCCGGCCCTGGTTCAATCCATGGTCCGGAGCGAAAGGGAATGGAACGCCGTCACCTCCTTCTGCGAAGCAGTCATGCTAGCGAAGGAGGTGACGGAGCGTGAGACGGAGAGAACCTGTCGTCCCAGCCACCGTGGGAGACGCCCCGGGCGTCGGGGGTCACGTGGTTCCGGCCACCGCAGACGCGGACCTGTGGACGGTGAGTAATGGGCTAGCTCGCCGTCCGTCCGTCTTTTGACAACAGGCCGTGTTGACGGCGCGTTCGTGTTCCACGCGCGCCTCAAAGAGATGTCAGTAAACAGCAAGGGCCTGCCAGGGCTGCGAGAAAAGTGATCTGATTACTTCCAATCCGAAAAAAAAGGGTGTACAGAACGGTATTTTTCCCTCGGAGTTGCCATGTTTGGAGTGGCACCCTCTGCAAAGTTACAACTGACTGAATAGAAAACCCAAAACAGCGACAAAATTTTGATCTGCGTTAAAAATGTTCAAATATCAACAAACTTCACATTCAAACAGGCTAGCTCGAATTTTCACCACGTCCTATACAAAGCAGCCATGCGTTCCTAGTAACATAGTGTTTGCGAGTTCAACAAACAAAATAAAATCGGCAAGCGGCGCTCACCTATGCGCAACTAAACAAAAGCGCACTAACGAAATTCTAGGAATAATACCATTATTTGTTTGGTTTGTCGAGAAAAACATTGATGAACTCTGAGATTCTAAGAAACCTTTGTATTACCTTTTCTATTCACACGACAAGCTTTTAAGAAAACTATTCTTTTTGCGTTTTTATTTACTCCAAGGTTTATTTTCTTCTCTTAAGTGCATTTTTATAAAAGCTTATTTCCAAAAGGGTTTTTTGAAAAATAATTTTCGTTCTGTTCCTTTCTTCTTTTATGTATTGAGTGTGTACATAAACTGTTAAATAGAATTATGAATAAAAAAAACCTCTTTTAAAACAAGTTTTTATAAAAATGCACTTAAAAGCAGAAAAAACATGATTTTTTATTGAAATGGTTTTATGGAGATTATCCCAGAGACCTTTGTAAAGGCTGTGGCTACTCGTTTTCAAAGGATTACAATGCAATCCGATTAAACTACATACAAATATAAAACAAGGCACCGGAAACAGGAAATACGATAGCAAAAGAATTACTGGTTTTATTACAATATTTCTACGTTACATTAACTAATGTTACAGAAACGACGGCTATAAAACGCAATGGATTGTAAAAATAAATCTTAAATCCAAAATTCGTGTTCAGTTTATCGTAGAACATCGAAAGAATAACTGTATTGTTTCAGCATTGTTTGGACTCTGAATACGGTGAACTTATGCTCTACTTTTGTTACAACTTTGCTAACAAAAACATCCCAAGTTTGTCTATTAAGAGCATGATGAAGAGAACTGAAGGAACATTTGTTTTATTAATCCCTGACCGTTCACGTAACTTGTGCAGGAATTTTGCTTCAATTACTTTTTTTCGTCGTTCAACTGTAAGACGTTTGCCTGTAACTTTTGCTGAATTATGAAGGGAGATGTGTGTTTTTAAATTGAATATAATAAAGGAATCACCATCTGAAATTCATGGTCCAGATTCTGCTTAATATCAGTATTAAAAGATGTCATCATCATCTGCCTAGCCTTTTCCCAACTATGTTGGGGTCGGCTTCCAGTCTAACCGGATGCAGCTGAATACCAGTATTTTACATGGAGCGACTGCCTATCTGACCTCCACAACCCAGTTACTACTGGGAAATACGATACCCCTTGGTAAGACTGGTTGTCAGACTTTTTGGGCCACTGACTACTTTAACGACTGTCAAAGATCTTCAAATGACAGCCGGGACCAACGGCTTAACGTGCTTTCCGAGGCACGGAGGAAACTCGGTATGTAATGGGTGGTCACCCATCCACAGACCAACCTAGGCAAGCACGGCTTAACCTAAAGATCGACCCGAGCGGCTGTTATTGTTTAGCCACGAGCCACGAGTATTAAAAGATGTACTTGTACATAAAAAAGTGTAAAAAGACTCTTAACGAAGCCGAAAGGTACTTAGCTTCTCTGTTATTGCGATATTTTTTTTGTTCTAGCCCACACCTGAGAACCTTCTAGTTACGGAGATATTGGGGGTCAAAAGTTTCAACTTTTTGACAAGTTTTTTTTTTATTCATGTTTGTAATGTATTTTTTACTTACGACATCTGGCGGCCCCCGTACTATTCAATCCATCCGGCAGCACAATGATTTTAATGCGTTACATTGAGTCTTACCGTAAAACGTGATTTTACACCCCAAAAAAAAAAGTCGTTTCCCAGCACTAATTTTTGCGTAGTGTACTAGGTTTGATGTACATAATCCTTGGATGACGGCTTCGTGAAAAGTCCTTTTACACCCTGTAGGTATGATAATTAGAAAAAAAACTCTGTTGGACTCCAACAAAACATCACAAAATTGGCCAAAGGGTTTGGAAGATTTTTGTATGAAGCCTGGCTAACTTCCGCCATTTTTTTTTGTTTTTTCAACGTTGCGGCGGTACATAACACCTATATTAATCGATAGATTGATATAGGTTTTATGCATGACTGATCAAAAATTGTTGTGGAAGTTGTGCTGAAGATGCCATCAGTGAATGGACTTCAATTTTGTTAGCTCATATCTCGGAAACGTGACGCTTTAGCACATTTTGTTTCATACAAAACTGGTGTGTATTGATACCAGCTATCAATATTAATATAGGTTCCATGCGTGGCAGTACTTTGAAAAAAAAATGGCCGGCCATTAAATTCAAATCCCTTTTCCCAAGTATTTCTCAGTTCCAATCCAAGACTTGAAACAAGGAATCAAAATAAGCGTACGAAAATGCATAATAATTCCTTCCCATTTATGTAGATAGGCATAAACTCTACGAATACCTTGCAATATGAAATTCCTAACGACGCATTAAGTAAATTATGGTGCTAACGGCAAATACTAAAATTGTTGAAATATCACGCATTGTTGGCTTGCGGTGAAAGATGATAAGGTAAGGTTCATTTGTTGCAAAATTTTGTGTTGAACTATTAATTTAGCAGCTGGAGTTTTATGAATAATTGGTGAGTCCTGGACTTACATCACTAATCACTAACATATTATAAAACAAAGTCCTTCGCCGCGTCTGTCTGTCTGTTCGCGATAAACTCAAAAACTACTGCACCGATTTTTATGCTGTTTTCACCAATGGATAGAGTGGTTTTCGAAGGTTTTAGTATATAATCTGTCAAATTTTCGTTGCGGGAACGGGATCAAAATTTCATGATTACTTTTGGTCGCGATCACCAACATCCACGAGGGCGAAGCTGCGGGCTTCAGCTAGTAAGTCATAAAATTTAAAGCGCACACACATGGATAGAAAAAATAATATTATTCCAACCAAAGTGACAGTAGAAGAACGTTCGACATTTGAAATTTCAAAAAATGGTTGGTTTGTGTGAGGGAGATATAAAAGAAAAGGGAGTAAATGATAATTTGTGGTGGAAGGAAGTAAATGATGTTTGTAAGCTCTAAAGATTCTAGTAGCGGTTGCCATTATACAGCAGGTCAATCAATCAATTTGTGTTGTACCCATCAAACAGGCACGACCCTTCAGTAGCCTGCAGTACTTACAAAACCCATATAAAAACCTCAACAAAGCCATAATTGCGTCGCCCATATAGTTTTTTACTATCGCCTAATAGCGTCATCTAGTTTCATGGCCCGATCGTTATTTACAGGCGCACTCATGGATCTCCAGCTCTTGAGGCCATAGCACAAACGCGGTGGAAACGCTACGTCAATAAGTTGATTTTGTCATCGAAATTACAACTATCCTATAGGATTTTTTTTTTCGATAAACTCAATTAGTATCACTTAAAGATATTATTATGATATTTTTTTAATTTAAAACTTATTTAGAAAATCATAAATTCGAAGGCCTGCATGTAACCGATTTCAAAGTCAAAGTCAAAGTCAAAACGTTTATTGCGAACTAAGTGTACAATGTTGTGTTATGCTGTTGTAGTTCAAGACTTAGCAGCCTTTTACAAGCATTGCAATAATTATCATCTAAATTAGCATGCATAAACATTGTTATTAACTATTATTTAATTTTATATACAATTAAATAGAGAAATGATTAATATTTATTATAATTAGTTATGACAAAATTACATGTCAATAATAGTGAATTTAATACAATTATTCAGTAATATATATTATGTCATCCTTTTCAGGTAGTGTAAAATTTAATTTTCATAAGGATTTAAATAGGATAGACTAAATCTTATCTTAATATATATAAATCTCGTGTCAAAATGTTTGTCCTCAATGGACTCCTAAACCACTTAACCGATTATAATAAAATTCGCACACCATGTGCAGTTCGATCCAACTTGAGAGATAGGATAGTTTAAATCTCAAATTATAGTCGCAATTTTAATTTATTGCTAATTATTTGTCTGTTATTATTTGACAGTCACAATTATCTGTTAACTCCAAATGATTCTAACAGATGTCGATACCTTTACTATATTTAAAAATGGAACGATCTTATACTCAAAAGCATGGCAACCAAGGAGCCAACTTATCAAAGGTTTTATTTAAATATCGAATTGGCTTGCAAATAGAAAGCAGTTTATTGAAAAAAAAACAAATGAACTCATCAACGCGAGAAAAAATATTGTTGTTTGTGTGCATCATTGATTTTGAAAATTTTAATTCATTTCCTCGCATTATTTGCATGCCGTTTTTAGTAGGCGAAAGAACTATGTTTGTGTTATAAAATCTGTAAAACACCATATTTCAGGCAAATAAAGTCAAAGTCAAAGTTTTTGAAGTAAAACTTCTTTTGGCGCGACTAGGGAGTAACTCAGATTTTTTTGAAAATCTCTAAATATACTTAATATAATAAAGGGTAGGTAGGGTAGGTAGGGTAGGTAGGGTAGGTAGGGTAGGTAGGGTAGGTAGGGTAGGTAGGGTAGGTAGGGTAGGTAGGGTAGGTAGGGTAGGTAGGGTAGGTAGGGTAGGTAGGGTAGGTAGGGTAGGTAGGGTAGGTAGGGTAGGTAGGGTAGGTAGGGTAAGTAGGGTAGGTACGGTAGGTAGGGTAGGTAGGGTAGGTAGGGTAGGTAGAGTAGGTAGAGTAGGTAGAGTAGGTAGGGTAGGTAGGGTAGGGTAGGTAGGGTAGGGTAGTCGAAATATTATTTAGTTGCATTATGTGACGCAAACGAAGTTGCGCGGGTCAGCTAGTTGTTTATAAAGGACAGATCGCCACTTTTATACATGAGAGGAAATCGTTATTTAAAAAGTAGGAGGACCTATGTTCGTGTGTATGTTTTAAAAAAACACTAAAATGCGTGAAAAATAGATTTAATTTCGGAAGTCGGTGACGAAACATTTACTGAAACAAACAATATCACCGACTTTCGATAGTAAAGTTATTTTTCACATTTTTTTTTTATAATTTAGTTATTTTTCAATTTTAAAAGCGTTCATACTTAAGATACATTTATACCGAGCACTCGTGCAAGCTCCTGTTATATATGTTGCAAAACCTAAGTCACAGTCGTGAATACACGGGGAACGTGATATAATTGTTTTGTGAATGCTGTGCTGTGCCGTGCTTGCTTTGTTCGTGAATAGTAGGACAGTGTACCTTTAGGTTGTTGCATATGTTTGCGGCAGGAGACACAAGTACCGATCTAAATGAAGTAACAAGTCTTTTGCAAGGGACCTTGAGTTGGTACTTATATGTGCTTATGCTGCGGTAATTGTTTACTAATTCAGATATAAAAGAATTAAAATCAAAGCATTTATTTTGATTAGACCATAACAGGCACTTTTGAATTTCAAAAAAACAAATAAGGCGAAGCTACACTCACAAACAGACACAGACAAAGTACTGTCATTTGAAGATCTTTGACAGTCGTTAAAGTAGTCAGTGGCCCAAAAAGTCTGACAACCAGTCTTACCAAGGGGTATCGTATTTCCCAGTAGTAACTGGATTGTGGAGGTCAGATAGGCAGTCGCTCCATGTAAAATACTGGTATTCAGCTGCATCCGGTTAGACTGGAAGCCGACCCCAAAATAGTTGGGAAAAGGCTAGGCATGTGATGAAAGTACTGCAGTTTCCCATACCAAAGCGTAGATCTCTATGGAGAAGAATGGGCAAGCATGCATGCACAACTCCATGGACACTCTTTTCAGTCAAAATTATTACCTATATTCTTCTTGACCAGTTTTATCTTGAGCCTATTAAAATCCCACTGTAGGGAAAGATCTTCTTGGTGTATCCTGTAATCGGTAACTTAGGATTGTCCGTATATCCTAATGACTAATTATAATATTTATGGAGAGTTTTTAGTAATGTCAATATATTTCTTATCTGCCTTGTCTTTCTCAACTCTGCCTTTCTCAACAACATAATATGTTAGAGTCGGCATTCAGTCTCACCGATAAAAACTGCATACCAATATTTTACATGATACGACAACCTATCCGAACTCAACGACAATATATACAGGTTGTAAACGAACTGTTCACAAAGCCGTTAACCAAGCATTATGTACATCAAACTAAGTAACTTTACGCAAAAATTATTGCTGGGAAACGACTTTTTTTCTTGGGGTGAAAAATCACGTTTTACGGTAGGACTCTATGTAACGCACTCAAAACATTATGCTGATGGATGGATTGAATAATACGGATGTCGTGGATGTGTTTAAAGTAAAAATCTTACTTGTACTTGCATTAAAAAAAACGTGAAAAAGTTGGAACTTTCACCCCAATATTTTCGTAACTAGAAGGTATGGTCTAGAACAAAAAACTGATCGCAATGACGGGAAGAACAAGTGACTTTCGGCTTCGTTAAGAGTCTTGTTACAATCTTTATTTCTATAGGGTTCATTTTAGTTCTTCCTTAGATTGTTAATATTTTAATGGAGTTATTAATAAGTTCAGTGGTATATTAATAACCAAAACTTAGAAATACATTTTCAGTACTACACAACCCGCCAAGTTTTAACCATATTATTACTGTCCTCATTCCAAGACGGCGCTAAGAAAGTGTTGTTTAACATTATTTCAGTAATATGTGAAAGTTTAGCTGTAGAAACTCGGCTACTATTGCAATGCATCGCAGTTTCAGATGAGGAGCAAGTTTCTAATTAGTACCACGTTTTAAGAAACTGACATACCTAGACATGTGGCTAGATGTGAGACTTTAATGTTACCTTTGTCTGATGGAGTCTCTTTTTATGTGAATGTTCAATAAGATTGTCTCGCTTGTCCAATGTTCGCAAACGCAACTGCTGAGCACGAGGTCCTAGGTTCGATTCCCAGGTCAGGGAAAGTGTTATTGGGTTTCCCATCAGGAATTTATCAGTAGCAGCCACGAAGTCTGGATTTCATGACAACAGGCTCTTACTTATTATATGGGATTTACATAACTGGTGAAATGTAGGTGTACTGTTAGGTGCGACTCTGCTTAACCCTTTGGGGAATTCGTATTTATTGTTTTTTTTTTTATTGAAACTATGCTACCCTAATTAACAATGAATCATCATCATGTAATAAATTGTGGACAAGTCAAGTGCGTATCAAATACTGTCATTGGTTGATTTAATTATCACTAGCTGATGCCCGCGGCTTCGCTCGCGTGTATGTCGGTTATCGCGACTTAAAGTAATCATGAAATTTTGATCCCGTTCTCGCAATAAAAACTTGACAAATTACTCAAACCTTCCTCAAGAACCACTCTATCCATTGGTGAAAACAGCATAAAAATCGGTGCAGCTGTTTTTGAGTTTATCGTGAACAGACAGACAGACGCGGCGGAGGACTTTGTTTTATAATATGTAGTGATTAACAGCTACTTAGATCATTTAACTTGCGTTAAATTTTGAAATATCGATAAATTTTCATGTCAGAAACCGCATTTTCCTTCAATGCGATTCTTATAGTAAGGCAAGATATTTAAGAGAAATATTTTTTGCATTTGATACTAGTTGAAAGTTTCAGGTTGAGTATGATAGATGTCATCATCTGCCTAGCCTTTTCCCAACTATGTTGGGGTCGGCTTCCAGTCTAACCGGATGCAGCTGAATACCAGTATTTTGCATGGAGCGACTGCCTATCTGACCTCCACAACCCAGTTGGTACTGGGAAATACGATATCCCTTGGTAAGACTGGTTGTCAGACTTTTTTTGGGCCACTGACTACTTAACGACTGTCAAAGATCTACAAATGACAGCCGGGACCAACGGCTTAACGTGCTTTCCGAGGCACGAAGGAAACTCGGTATGTAATGGGTGGTCACCCATCCACAGACCGACCTAGGCAAGCACGGCTTAACCTAAAGATCGACCCGAGCGGCTGTTATTATTTAGCCACGAGCTCCTTGAGTATGATAGATGTAAATAAGTTAAATGTATTGTTAAAAGATAAACACGATTGACTAAAAAATTATAAAACGAAACACAATAAAAATAACACGGAATACGATTCCGAATATAGTGATTGGATTGGTTAAAAAATCCCGAGTCAAAGCCTTTTAAAAATGCATTGGCGTAAAAATAGAGCTGCGACCAAATTTTTTAAAAGCCAAAAATATCGGCTTGATACGTTGACATTTGTGCCGGGAATATAAAATGTGATAATGGTAGTAAATGATGGATCATATTTTGTGAATATTTGTCGTATTGAGTATGACAGAACAACGGTGAATAGATGATTTCATTTGTCTGTGTAAAATATAATGCTTTTAAATAGAAGTATGATGAGGCGATATTAGATTATTTGATTAAGATTTTTAATTTTGATTCTGTTTGTAATTTTGATTTTAATTTAGGTTTTAATTTTGATTTTAATTTTAATTTTGTTTTTATTTTAATGTTGATTTTAATTTAAAGTTGTATTGTAATTTTATTTTGATTTTAATTTTAATTTTGATATTGACCTTGATTCCTATTTTTTTTTATAAGTTTAATTTAAAATGTAAGAATAACGTTCTAACATAGTTATAAGTATTATGTACTAACAATCTATGGATTATATTATTATTAAAAAGTTGCCAAAACCATCCATCCAGTCAGCCAGCCATCCATCTATCTCTGCGTACACTCTCCGTTGGTCGAGTGGTCGCAAGCGTGGCTGCTGAGTTTTGATCCTAGGTTCGAACCAGGTCAGGCAAATTATTATTGTGTTTTTCCAACCGGAATTTTTCAGTACCAACCACGGAGTCTGGATTTGTGCCCGGATGATGGCAATAGGCTTGCCCCCTATTACATGGGTCTTAATTATAATTTTATTGGAAAAATGTGGATGTATTACTAGGTACACCTCTGCCTAAACCCTTGCGGATTACAGGCGTGATGTTATGTTATGTTATCTCTGCATGCGATCACTGGGCTTCCACGTTTAGTTCAGCTTTCCGGGGCACACTACTCATTCTGCTAAAAATAGTAAAGCGCTAGAGAGTTTTAATATTAGACTTAATTAAGGCAAAACAGTCACATATTGAGTAGCAGAGGTAATGACCTCACTGAGCCATGGAGGTCAACCTCTGTCTTGATTTTTCCTGAAGTAGACGATGTCAAAATCCACTCAAAATCTAGAAATGGAACACCAGAGCGAGCCCCTTTCTTTTTCAAGCAAACAACATTGTTCAGACAAAACCTATTCAATTTAAAAGCTGAGCTGTATTTAAAGTACGGCTAACCTACTTATTTCGTGTTTTGCAAGTATCAAGACGGTCCCGTCTGTGTATAAGTTAAAAAAGAAAAGCAAATAGGTAAACTTATCTGTGACCCAAATAGGTTGAGGTTTTAAAACACGCTTAACATTTTCTTAGGAGTTCTGGTTTGTTTTTGTTAATGAAGTCCTTTGGTGAAAAATGGTTCGTGAAGTTTTGTTAAATACAATACCAGTTTTGCTTGTTCTTTTAAGCACAAATAATGTAATCGTGAACATTTTTCGGTCCAAATGCAATTGTACTGAAACGTTTCAAACGTCAGCCATAACATTGCATATGTTCTTCCTCGAAGGGATAGGCAGAGGTGATGCTGTAAGTGTGTTTATGCACGGTGTTCTGTGGCCGTTCGGAAAATGTCTATAAATATTCTACGTCTGCTTTATCGTGTGTATCTGGCGTTAGAGTTTTTATGCCACCCATAGGTCTTTTTTCGGATGTGAAATCATCAAATGACTTCTCCAGCTCCGGGAAGAGCGGAAGGGAGTGTTAGACTTGTACTGACTTAAGCCTATCCATGTTCCTTCCTTGCCCTTTGTGTTCCAGGGCCGCGGTATCTCTTTCGAACAGCCCGCAGCCCAAATCAGAGGTCTTGGGTCCAACTTGAAACCTATGACTTCGCAGTCCGACGGTCACACCATTAGGTTAACACTGCTTAAAGGATTTTTATTCACAATTTTTCCCAAACAAACAAACAAACGACAAAAAGTTGTCCTATCGAGTAACAGTGTCACTGGTAGTTTTTATTCACATTTTTTTTTTATAACTTCAAAATAAATCCCTCATGTTTTCCGCACATTATTCCGGAGCAATATATTAAACGGAACAAAGATCAATAATTAGTTGACTAAACTTACAGATTGTCAGTTACCAATTCCGTAAATAGGACAAATCATGACAAAAAAAACGCTCAAGTTCCACTATAATTATTATCTCGCCCATCAACCGATAAGGATCAGTAGCTAACCATGTCAGAACCTCACTGCTGACACCACGATGTTATCTCATATGATTGAACGCTTTTTGTTACAATTTTAATTAGAACAAATAATAATTAAGCGGGTAATATAGGTTACCGGAACACTTTGAAGGAAAACTTTTTGTATGTCTTTTTTTTCTTAAAGTTTTTCTCATTATAACAGTGGTCAGTTAAATAACTGCGTTTAACTATGAAAACAATGATACTGCGGTTTTTGGTGGCAATTAATAAGTCTAGCTCAATACAATTTTAATTTAATTTGCATTGTAGTCATTACATTCTCTGTTACTGTTTCTTATTGTTAGTTAAACTAGTTAAGTTTTTTTTTAGTTTGTTAGTTCCTTTAGTGTAGACGAAGGCCTAAAAGTCCAAAAAAAAAATAAAGAAATATCGGAAAATAATAAGTAAAATAATAAAGAAATATCGGAGGTTGTAAAGGTCAGATAAGCACTTCATGTAAAATAGTGGAACTCAGCTGCATACGATTAGATTGGTTGCAAACCCCAAGATAATTCGAAAAAAGTTAGGCAGAGGATTATGTATCACAAATTAAAGTATGTGTGGGGCTTGTGGAATTGCAGATGTGACATTTTTTTAACCGCCTGTACTGTCTCACTGCTGGGCAAAGGCCTCCCCTAATTCCTTCCGTGTTTTTTTCACGTGCCTCCTCGAACCGTGACGTTATGTTATGTTAAATCAAAGTAATTAAATGAATATCAAACAAAACAGTTTCCAAATACGGCCCAATATTTTGTCTTTATTTATTTTTTGTAATAAATTTCAAAAAACGGACAAAAAAAAACAAAAATGTACTTAAGTATCTAATAATAGCAGGGTAAATAATTACATTTTTAGTAGATTTTTTTATTATAAACCTTTCTGTGAGACAAACTTTTAAAAATTCAGTTAGCTTGATTAGCATTCAAGAATCCTGTCAACAAGAGCTTCCCTAGATTTTCATTAGCTAATAGAAAACCACCGCTTCAAACACTAGTTTTAGGTATACCTACACAAAAAGAGCACAACTACCATTTCCCCATTTAGATGTACTTACCTTTACAATAACAAAAATATAAACAGTAAGTCAAATTGGTATAATTTAAACAAATTATTCGTAGAAATTATTCATTGTAATCGTAGGCTTCATTAATTTTCGAAACAATTATGTTATTTTTAGTTTAAAATATTCAACTTCGCCGTAATTTAGTTGAAATTGTTTACCAATTAATCGGCTTTAGATATTGTTGAAAAGCTCTAGGGGGCCTCTAAAGTTTATTAATACAAGGGTTTAGAAATTCCCTTTGGATATTGTATCGGTGAGCTTTAAAGCGATTTATGGGTGAGATACGATCCCAGGTGCAGTCTTGGGAATTGGGTACCTGAACCACAAATCGAGATTTGAGAACGGGGAAATAGCTTGAAACTTTAAGGTGGTATATTATAATTTTCTTTTACTTTTATAATTTAGTACGATAAAATCAAATACAAAGCACACACGTGGATGGTATGAATTTACTACGAGTAGCTATAGGTTTTTTTTTCTTTCAAAGTTAGTTAAGTTTAAGTTCAAATATATTATGTACTTGAACTTGAATAAAATTAAAGCTTCTTTTTCACGTGTAAACTTTCTTAACCGACTGTAAACAAACTCCACACAAATTTTAACCATTTGTAAACTATGCCTAAAACTGCTTTAAAACTATGTTAAGAAACAAAATGACAGTAAACGTATTAAAAACAACTAACAGTTTCACTTTCATTTACTGTTTAACCTACCCAGTGGCGCTGTACGTAGATGTTTAATCGTGTAACATACGCGCCACTGAGCGTACACAGCCCTGTCACTCCGCGTTAGTATTACTAAAACTATCGTGTATTTTGTACACTATTTATTGTTGCTACGCGCTTTACTTCGGATTAACATGTTTGATTATGCGATTGAAATTGTTTACGTAGGATTAAACGTAAATAAGGAATGATTTTGTGGTTTTGGAAAACATCTTATGTAAGCTGAGATTGGAATTAGGTAGAGTTTATTTCTCTAAACTTCAAGGAAGTAAATAACATGTGGATTGCCACATTTTATGAGGAGGTACAATAATATGACATCATGATATCACGCCTGTAATCTCTGAAAAGCTAGGTAAAGGTGTGCCTAAAACTACACCCACATTTTGCCAGTTATGTTTAAGTCCGTAACTGGGCACTGAGAAATTCCCAATGGAAAAACCCAATTATAATTTGCCCGATTCGGGAATCAAACCCAGAACCTCATGCTCATCAGTTCCGTTCAAAATTAGACCAACGAGGCAGTTCAATTACCACCAAATACAATTGCCTCCCTAAAATTCCATAATATTTTTTTAAATTCCAAAATGATGTTGTTTTAGAGGGTGATATTATTCACATGTTACTCGCTTCCTTAAAGCATAGGCAAATAAACTACACTAGTCATCAAAAAAACCGGCCCACCAAGGTTTTATTTAAAATTTATCGATTGTTTCACAGATAAGGTGTTTCACACGTTTATTTTTTATTTTGAGGATTTGGTATGATGTTTGACATCTTGTTTGTCGCAGATCTTATTACACTTAAAGGTGCTTAAGGTTTTTTTTATACAGAAATACTTTTGAGTGGTGATTTGAAGTTTTTACCACGGAATAAATTCGAACCGCTGTTTCAGTCTGAAACAGACTATTGTAGGATTTTTTTGTTAATAACGTTACGTTTATTTACCTAGGCTGTAGTTTTAATTACTTCGACTAAAAATAATGGATACTACTGAAGCTGAGGCGGCCCAAGCTGTGGCTTTGCCCCAACAAGGCTTAATTCAATGTGTCGTGGCCAGGAGGTTAAATCTGAACCGTTCTGCAGTGCGGCGAGTTTACCAAGGGTTTCTAGAGACTGGGTAGTATCGAAAAAGATCAGACATAGGGTGCAACTGAAAGGAATGACCGCTTTATAGTGGTATCAGCTCCATGTAATCGACACTTGTCTGGTGTTGATCTCCAGCGACTGTATCGGGGTTTGGCTATAAGTGGCAGTATTGTAAGATGGAGACTACTTGAGCATAATTTAAGGCCACACAAGCCAGCAACAGGACAAGAATTGTCCACAGCTCAGCAACAAATCAGGCTTTAATTTGAGCGTAATCATTTAAACTGGACTATTGGCTAATCGGAGTCAATTCTGTTTGATGATGAGAGCCAAATGAGTTTATACGGTTCTGATGGATGCCGTAATGTTATGCAACGGCCAGTTGAACGTTATACTCAGTGTTGCATAAGAGAAAATGTCAGTTATGGTGGGGGCTCAATAATGTTTTTACCTGTTATATCTTTGACTGAACGCACGGAGCTGGTTTTCATACAAAGAGGTGATTTAACTGCAGCACGCTACATCACAGAGTTCTAAGAAGACCATGTGGTACCACTACCCGCTCTATTGGAGGGTACTTTGAATTTGTGCATGATAATGAAAGACCACACGTAGCTCGCAACACGATCGATTACCTTCAAGAGGTCGGCATTCGGGTTATGTCGTGGCCAGCAAGAAGCCTTGATCTCAACCCTATAGAGCACATGTGGGACACCCTAAAACAAAAAGTTAGAGCCCGTAATCCAGTCCCTACAACATTGGGAGACCTGGAAACCGCTCTTAGGGAAGAATGGAACCGAATCCCTCAAGAGACCATCAAAATCTTGATAAGCTCATTAAAACATCGAATGCAAGCCGTCATTCGAGCAAGAGGAGGGAATACGCATTATTAAATTGCAACAGTTGTGTACATAACATTTTAGACAAAAACAACTAGAGCGTATTTAAAATTAATTTTAAAAATCGTGTAAAATTAAGGATTTTGATTTTTTTATCAAAATGAGTTGTAAAATGTCAATTTCATGTTTTGTTTGTGATTAAATGGGTGTAAATAAACCAATTAAATAAAACATTTCAGTCCTAAAACATTTAATTTGGTTCTGTTGAAGAAAAACGTAATTTGCGGTAAAAACGTGGGTAGGCCGATTTTTTTGATGACCAGTGTATATCTTTGCCGATCTCTGTACATAATTTAGTTAAAGTTAAACACAGTAACTACCTGTTAAATTTAGAACTTAAGCATAGTTTGATTGGTTTCATCACCTAAATGTAAAAATTATCAGGACAAAGAAGGATCGTATTCCTTAATTGAAGAAAAAAACGAAAGTTTATGTTTGTTTAAATATGTGTTTGTATAAATTTATACAAACACATATAAAGATTTTATTTTGTTATTAGAATAATTATTCTAATAACAAAATGTAGCCAACCTTACTAAACAAAACAAAACCGGGTTTTAAATTATAAATAGGCGCAATATAGGCGTGCGTAAATTCAACAAAAAAAAAAATTAAAGCTGTTAACGATTAACAACTCATTAAATTGCAATGCCTGTTGAATTATGATTTATGCTAATAGTCTTTAATTTCTAATAATGTTATGACATATTACTATCCGAATAAGACATTAATCACTTTCAATATTAATTTAAACGAAACCAATTAAAATGACATGTTCTTTAATGTTTTATGTCCGTATATCATTATCATAACTTGTTAATGAAATATATATTTTATGTTTATTATAATATATTATGTGATAACTTACTAACAACATAGGTTATGTTATATAATTAAGGTTACTTTTGAGTGACAATATTGTATATTTTAGATTTATTTAATCAAGATTGGTTTAGAACTTTAGCGTGTATTGGTATTCAAGATTTTTTACTACCGTTGATAAGTTTATTCACATGACCTATTGAGTTAATGCTGGATTGTGTGACACGAAAAAAGCAAGGGTTGTCATAAAAGGCGATAGTTGAAATCTACAACAAATCAAAATCTATATATTTTTATAAATATCTCAGTCTTATAAGACGTCTTCAATGATTTGGTTTTTATTCCATTATCTAGCAGAGCTCTAATCATGCTTCTGCCCTTCTCCCATGCCATGACAACCGAAACCACACTACATTTATTTTTATTTATTCTATTCCTATCCTATTCTATCCATTTACGTCCCCCTTAGCATTACCACATCAACAATTTAATAAAACATGCATTGTAGCATCAATATAATCATTAGGCGATACAAAAACATACTAAAATGTTATGACTAGAAAATCAGCACATCAACCCAGGCAAGGCAACCCTGGATTAAAGCTAGTCAAATCTAAGTTATTTAAACTTAAATCAACAGTTTATCGATCATATTCACGCGACAGTATGCGTTAATGATTTGATTAGCATATAATATTATTTTAATTAGCAAAAAGTTAATTTATTACTGATTAATGATAACAATTATTATGGGCACAAGAAGTTTCATATTGATTTTTATAGGTACCGTGTGGAGCCCCACCTGTTTAGTAACTAGGAATGTAAATATTTGTAATTATCTGAACCGAACATCACGCCTGTAATTCCCGTAGGGTTAGGCAGGGGCGTACCTAATAGTACACCTACACTTTGCCAGATAGCTTTAAATCCCATGTAATAGGAGGCGAGCCCATTGCCACCAACCGGGCACGAATGCAGAAATTCCTGATGGAAAAAACCAATTTAATATCATTTTTCCCGGCCTGGGAATCGAACCTACTCGACTAACGAGGCAGTTTATATTTGTTATTATTGGGTTTGATTCCTGCCTGTGATTTGGCATTCAGAGTTAAGCCGTCATTTGTAGATCTTTGACAGTCATTAGGTAGTCAGTGGCCCAAGAAATTCTGACAACCAGTCCACCAGGGACCAGGTTACCAGGGGGTATCGTATGACCCAGTACTAACTGGGTTGTGGAGGTCAGATCGGCAGTCGCTCCACGTAAAATACTGGTATTCAGCTGCATCCGGTTAGACTGGAAGCCGACCCCAACATAGCTGGGAAAAGGCTAGGCAGATGACGATTAGGCATTCAGAGGACAGTAGTCAATTCCAGTGCTCTTGTCAATTCCAGTGCTCTTGTCAATTCCAGTGCTCTTGTCAATTCAAGGTGGTAATAATCTACGAAATATACCTTAGATTTTTACATATGTGCACATTGGTATGTATGTGATATGCGACGTCAAGGCAAAGTATGACTTACTATGTTTGAAAGAACAAGGGCTTAAGTACGTTAATGCATAAACTTGATCAATATTGTCATAATGCATTATGCTAGTCTGTGAGCCTGATAACAACTCATTTGTGAAGTGTAAGAACATGAAGCAAACATTACATTTTATTTTTTGTTATTATTATTATTTATCGTTTGAGAGGAATCTTAAAAAGAAAACTAAAATATTTTTGAGAAAAGAAATCTGGGGATAATCGTTGCATCTAGTTTTCACAACATTATTCTTAACTATCTCACCACTAATTTAGCGTTACATAACATAACATTATGCCTGTAATCCCCGATAGGTTAGGCAAAGGAATACCCAAATAGTACACCCAAATTTCGCCAGCTATGTTAAAGTCCCATGTAATAGGGGGCGACCCTATTGCCATTAACCGGGCACTACTAGACTCAGCACATGGCTGCTACTGAGAAAAGCGTTTTAGGGTTAGTGTGAAAAATAAAATAAAATGTAATTTCTTGTTATTGGTTAAAATTTATCGAAGTTCAAACCTTTGCCTTTTGGAAAATGGCTTATATGGGATAAGCCATTTCCCAAAAGGCAAAGAGTCATATTATTTTCTATCACCCATTGAAAAC
Organism: Lycophotia porphyrea; assembly: GCA_950005105.1. Classification (NCBI taxonomy): domain Eukaryota; kingdom Metazoa; phylum Arthropoda; class Insecta; order Lepidoptera; family Noctuidae; genus Lycophotia; species Lycophotia porphyrea. The sequence continues at coordinate 6,024,590 of OX465392.1, forward strand.
ATTTCCCAACCCAACCTCTTTTGATAAGTTAATTGATAACATCGACGTATACCTTTAGGTATGTTGTTTGAAATCGTGGGTAGCATTGTCTGCCTGTCAGTGACGCCTATCAGATCGAGCAGGAAGCGACACGGCGATTGTGCGTCACATTGACAACTCCATACGCCTGAATGACGTATGTAATGCTCTGGAATTGACTTCAAAGGGGTTTGATTTATTGATAACTATTAGCTTTATAAGCTTAGCTTTATAAGCTTGGCTTCTGATCCCGCTTGTGTATACCTGCTTGCATTAATCCGATTATTACCTAGTTTGATGTACTTAATGCTTGGTTGACGGCTTCGTGAAGAGTCTGTTTACACCCTGTATTAAGTACGTATGTATGTATTAACCGTACAATGCCGTCATAACTATTACTTTGGGTAATAGTTATGACGGCATTGTACGGTTTAGCATCCTTTTCAATACCGAATAACAGGTGACTGAATTGAATTACATCATTTACGTAGGTCATCTAGTCATTATAATTTGATGACTATACTAAACGCAATAATTTACGAGTCATCGCTCAGATATGTTTTAATTTATCTTACCTTCAAGGTGCCAAAGACATCAACTATGTTTATTCATAAATTCTAATCTGGATAGCTCTTCATAAAAATAAAACCTTCAATGAAAAATCTTAGGCAAAATAAGTCATTTGACGCCCTTTTTAAATACAAACAAACCCTTTTAGAGTAAGCTATGTTGTTTTAAGCGTTAAGGTAATATCAAGAGAATTGCCTGAATACTGAAGGTAAACCCAGGTCATGGTTACTATAAACTACTATAGACTACCTAATAAAATGTGTAGAACGCAGTAAAAGATTCTATAAACGCCAATCAGTACCGTCGGCGTAAACATTACTTAATTTAGCTTCAACTTTGCTCAAGACTTAGATAATTGACATAGTTGATGATTTAAATTAACTGTTTGGTGATTATTTAATTAACAGATAAATATTTATTGCCATATTTGTTATTGTGTTCGTCTTTATATGTAGTGATTAATAGATCTTCTTTTTTCTGGTCAGTTTTACCTTGGCCAGGTTTGATTCTTATTACTGGAATCTGGTGATTTACTTATTGACAGTTAGATGATCAGAGTTGAGATATTTTCTTTGCAATTTGGAAAGTTTGTATTCCTAACAACAGTCTCTTATCGTCTCGCTGTATTTTTGCATAATTAAGAAGTAGCACGAAGGTTAATTCATAAGGACCACATTATTTTTATATGTGGGAGCCAAGGCTTACACTAATTTTAAGTAGAGATAGTGTTTGTATCAAATTCAATCAATTTGAACCTTATTCAGATCTATTATTATCTCTAACAATTAAATGAAATCATAAAAATACGCGTATGTGGGCGTCATAATGAACAGATTACCTTTTACCTTGACAAGTCGACATAAAATATACATATGTATGTATTGTTACTTGTAGGCAGTTACCCAAAACTCGCCCGGGGCAGAAAAATAAGCAATTGTTAATAACTCAATCGATTTTAAAATTCGAATATCAAACGTAAGCAATCATTTATCAAAACACACATTAAATATTTAAGCCAGTATAGATAATTATGCTGTACGTTTATTTTTAATGAAGTTTGGTCTTTTAGTTACTTCATCAATCAAATTCTTTGTCTACAAGTCACTGAGATGATTGAAACGTTCACTAAGTTGAGGTTATGATCGTTTATTAAAATTATGACGGATAGCACTATAACTTCACTTTTATTGAATCAAAGTGAGTTTACGTTCCTTATTTGTCTTTTCTACACATTTGTTAATGTTTTAAATATTTCTTAATAAACATATAAAACACAGTAAAAAATATAAAAAAATAGTGGTCCGCCGGTGTCGGGACCATTCCGCTCTCGGCCGCCGCAGAGTGCACACGTGCGTTCCGCTGCTTCCGATCGCTCCCTGCGCCCCCCGCGCCCCTCCATTGTCACTGTGTGCTACTTCGTAGCACTCAGTGTATGCTCCGCCCGCCGGCCGCCGGCTCCGTCAGTGCTGTGTTTGTGTAGTGCTACGTCGTAGCAGGTCGGTTGTGTATTGCGTACGCGATCACAGCTGATTTGCTACGCCCGCGGTTCGCGTCGCGCTTTTGACTCCTTAGGAGTAAAAGCCACAGTTTCGTGGTTCTTGGTGGAAACCTCACGGTGCCAACGAAGCCAAGAGAGTGGTGACCCAATCCACTCGCCTAGCCCCTTCAGGGTGAAGCTATCCATTGGAGTCGAGAGCTAGGACCTTGGCCTTGGGGGCTACCCTCGTCAAACCTAGTCTCTGGTTCTCTCAACAGCTACTCACCTTGTGTCGGTTGGGAGTGTCTACCCCTTCGACCTTGAGGCCCCGTCGTGGGCGTAGGGACCTGTCGCACATTAAGATTGGCGACAGTATCACAGCTTAGGGCACACCTTAGGTACTCACATCTCTGTTCTGCCACAACAGGCAGAGAGGCCACACACCCCCGGGCCCACCCACCCGGGGAGTTAGGGTATTAGGTTGATTAGGTGTGAGCTTCACTCAATGTCGGCTAACTTTTAGCCCACTAGGCCCCATAATGTCTGACAAAATCCTTTTGGATTTTGTCAAACGCATTCTTTTTCAGGACTCCTACTTTCGGGAGAAATATGGCGCCCAATTTGACGCCCTAGAGCACGCGGCCATCGCAGAATTCAGCGATGCCCTCGACAGCTCCTTGCTACCTACGCCCGCCGACAATGACATTCCTAGAATGCCAGAGTCGGCACCCATTGTTTTTAGCGAGCTAGACAGCCCGCTATCGCCCCCACCCGCCGACAAAGGCATTTCTGCGAAACCGACGGCAAAAGCGGCGTCTATTGTTAAGACGCCCATTGTTAAAATGCCCATTGTTTCGAGCACAATGGAGCGTTCCACACCTGCACCGTCTTTGTCCTCTTCCGAGAAGATGGACACGTCAGTACCGGTTAGTGACCCCGAGTTCTCGGAATCGTCCGCCTCCTCGTCCTCTGAAGACGACTACCAAGTCGTCGGAAAGGGGAAAAGGAGGAAGGGGAAAAATTCCCAAGCCACCGCGGCCAAAAAACATCTGGCGACTGTCGCAAATCCCCCCACTCCCGTGACTTCGCGTCCCTCCTCGCCCGTCCAATCGGCCTCTGCAAAGGACGGCAGGCCAGCTAGCCCTAGGGCTAACCCGCCCGCCGCTTCGTCCAAGAAGCCCAAACCCCCTCCCCCGATATTTATTCACGACAAGTCCAAGTGGACTGATGTGTCTAAAATGTGTGTTGATCAAAGGATCAACTACACCAACGCCCGCAGTACCCTGCAGGGCATTAAGGTCACCGTGCCCACCGTCGCGGACTATAGGGAACTATCCCGTCACCTTCGCGGAAGGAACATTCCCTTCCACTCTTACTCCCTTCCGGAGGAAGCGCCCCACCGCGTCGTGATCAGACGCGTTCCTAAGGAAATCCCCACGGAGGACATTTTAGATGACCTCCAGCGGCAGAATATCCCCGCTACTGCAGTCCACCGCCTTCACAAGGCTCGTGGAGGCGAGCAGTATGACATGGTACTGGTCGTCTCTGACAAGGTGGAAGGTCGACACCCGATTTTCAAAATAAAGTCGGTCTGTTCCCTTTCGGGCATCCAAATTGAGAAGCCCTTTAAAAACTCGGCACAAATTGGACAGTGCCATCGCTGCCAGCTGTACGGCCATAGCAGCAAAAACTGTTATGCCCGTCCCAGGTGCGTCAAGTGCCTTGGCGACCATGGCACAGAGGACTGCTCACGTCCTAAGGACATCACCAAGTGCACAGAGGCACCTAGCTGTGTTCTCTGTGGTCAGTCCGGCCACCCAGCCAACTACCGCGGCTGCCCCAAAGCCCCTAAACCCACATCCGCTAAGCTCGCTAAGCGCGCTAACGCACGCCAGCAGCGAGAATGCCCCTCTGTGAGGATTCCCTCCTCCCAGTTGCCTGAGAGACTCGCCCCTCAAAGGCCGTCACCCTGGAACCCGCTGAACCACCAGAGAGCGTTCCCAGCTCTCGGCAAAGCCTCAGCCGCTTCCATGCCCGGGTTATTAGATACCCCCATTCCTCCCCCGGCACCCTTCGTAGCAACTCCTGTTGCACCTACAGTCCCATCAGCCTCCCCTCGCGTCGCGCCGTCAGGCCCCGAGGCCGTAGAAAGCTCTTTTAGGACCATCGCTAGGTACAAAATCTTTTGCAGTCCGGAGGCCGACCGCTTAGCGGCCGACCTCAGGAAGGCAAGAGAATTTGCAGAGATCGCGGCAATATTTGATGCCTATCCCAATATCAGGGATGCCCTTCGCAACCTTTAAAATATTTCCAATGGCTACTAGAAATATTAATTGCACCAAACCCCGATCCCTTAGACTAGCTTATTTCAATGCTAATGGCCTTAGAGACCAACGTGATGAGATCGCCGCTTTCCTCCGCGACCATCAAGTCGACGTCCTCCTCATACAGGAGACGTTCCTCAAACCCTGTAACCGCGATCCGAAAATAGCCAACTATCGCATAGTTCGTAACGATCGGTCGCGCTGTCACAAGGGCGGTACTTTAATATATTTTAGGAAAGAACTACATTGCATTCCGTTAGACCCCCCCCCGTTAGAGTCTCTTCTTGAGGTTTCCATCTGTCGGCTCGGCATGTCCGGTCACTCGCCGATCACCATCATTTCGGCTTACATTCCTCCCGGTGGCTCGACCGAGGAGCACATCCCACTCACCAAGGACCTCACCGTCCTCTTCGGTCTGAGTGACTCCGTTATCTTAGCGGGAGATCTCAATGCCAAACACCCAGCCTGGAACAGCACGTTGACCTCTCCTAGAGGGCGACTCGTGTTCAACCTAGCGAACTCTCTCATCTTTGACCCTATCGCTCCTATGGAGCACACTCATTATCCCCACGATCCCAATCTTCGCGCAGATGTCCTAGACATAGCGCTTCTCAAGAATGTCAACCTCAAGTTGCATTCGATCGAAACGCTCCATGAGCTCAACTCCGATCACCGTCCAGTGCTCATGCACTTAACTCCTCGCTCAGGTCCCTCAGACCCCAGCCAGCCCCCGCCTACCCAAGTGATCACCGACTGGAGGAAAGTCAGCGAAAAGCTGAAGTGCCTCTCGTCGCCTCACCTGGATACTATCCCCAATCACATTGTCTCAATTGCTGACACGACGGCCGCCATCGACTCGTTTACAGAACACATCCAATCCGTGCTGAAGGATTGTTCACGAGAAGTCCCAGTCATGAGTGATCATCGCTGGCGTCTTCCCGATGACGTACGTGAACTGATAAACGAGAAGAACGCGGCCATCCGTGCCTACAGCTCTTTTCCCTGCGACGCGAATAAGACCCACATGCGCTACTTGCAGCTTGCTGTAAAGAAGCGCATCAGTGAGCATCGCTCCGCCCAGTGGGAGAAGGACATAAGTGAACTCGAGCCCACCCACCTCGCTTTCTGGCAATTGCAAAGAAAGATGCGTGCCACCGACCAGGCTTCGATGCCTCCTCTCATCCGACCAGACAAGAGCGTCGCTTTTGACGACTCTGAAAAAGCCGAATGCCTAGCCGACAGTTTAGAAACTCAGTGCTCTCCTAGCTCTCAACCAGTAGACAGAGCTCACCTCGAGATGGTGAACGCTGAAGTCGAACGTAGGGCTGCCATCCCTCCCGTCGAAGACCCCGATGATCCTCTGCCTGAAGTCTCACCAGACGAAGTGCACGACATCATTAAAAAGCTTCGACCACGGAAAGCACCAGGCTCCGACGGTATCACTAACAAGGTACTCAAAATTCTCCCCAGTCAACTCATAGTTTTATTGGCGGCCATCTTCAATGGCGCCCTGAGTAACAATTTCTTCCCCCAAATATGGAAAGAGGCCACTGTTATCGGTATCCCGAAACCCGGCAAACCCAAGGCGGAGCCCTCCAGCTATCGTCCTATCAGTCTCTTGAACGCACTCGGCAAAATCTACGAGAGGCTTATTTATAAGCGACTCAAGGATTACGCCGAAGCTAAGAGCCTCATTCCTAACGAGCAATTCGGCTTCAGGACCGAACACTCATGCATTCAGCAGGTTCACCGCATCGTCGAACATTTGAGCGCTGGCTTCCAGCGCGGAGCGATGACAGGTGTTTTGTACTTCGACATAGCGAAAGCCTTCGACAAAGTCTGGCACAACGGCTTGTTGTACAAGCTGTACCAACTGGGCGTGCCGGATCGTCTCGTGCTCATCTTACGAGACTTTCTGTCGGATCGCACCTTCCGCTATCGCATCGGAGACGCTCTCTCCTCCCCTCACCCCATTCGCGCAGGAGTCCCGCAAGGCTCCGTTCTCTCTCCGCTCATTTTCACCCTATTCACGAGCGACATACCAAAGAGCAAAAAGGCTCAGTTGGCCCTGTTTGCAGACGACACGGCCATCTACTATACGGGTCGTTGTAAGAACGCTATCGCCAAAACCCTCCAAACCTCAGCCAACGTCCTAGGCGCTTGGTTCAGGAAATGGAGAATCGAGGTTAATCCCGATAAGAGTCAGGCGGTTCTTTACTCGAAACCGTCGCGCGGTAACAATCGCACCTCCCCCAGCCCGATCACTATGTACGGTAAGCCTATCCCTTGGGAGAAGCAAGCCAAATATCTAGGAGTAGTTCTCGACCAACATCTGTCCTTCAGACACCATATCACGGAAGCTCGTAACCGCGCTTCCTTCGCGATGTAGACTCCACTTTTTGCTCATGGCAAAAAGTAAACTATCTCTTAGGTGTAAATTGCGCCTTTATACCGCGGTGATCCGTCCCATCATGACGTACGCGTGCGTCGTTTTCGCTCACGCCAAGCCAAAGTACCTTTATAAAATGCAAGTTCTCCAAAACCGATTCCTACGTAAAGTCACGGGAGCCCCTTATTATGTCCGCAATGATCGTCTGCACATTGATCTTAGATTGCCCACTATCCAGCAGTTCATGAAACGCCTCGCCAAGCGCTTCTTCGATTCTGCTGTTAGACACCGTAACCCTCTGATCGCATCGGCCGCCCGATACGAGCCCTCGCGTATTAGTCAGATCCGCCGCCCGAGGCACACTCTCGTTGACCCCGACGACGACATCACCCTCCTCCAGGAGAGCAGTAGGGAAACCAGCACGCTCACAAAACACAGACGCCGTTATCCGTCTTTCCGTCCTCGCCGACGAGGCCCGTCGCGAAACCCCGGTACACGCCCTCCCCGACCCTTGCTCGAGCCAGCCCGCGCAGCTGAGCCTGTAGACTTAAATCAGCCCCTAAATAATATCGCTCAGATCCAGCCTGTCCCTTTGCTGTCCTCTCCCAGCGACGCCCTGAGCCGAGGTCCGTACCCCACAGGGGGTGCCCTCAGTGCGTAGTCGCTTAGTTTGTAGTTTAGTTTGTAAGTTGCTCTGGCTGGAGGCCTTAATTTCGAGGCATCCACAGAAAAGCCCGGTTAAGCAGTCGACAACCTCCCTAGGTTGAACTGCGAGATGCCCTTCACAAAAAAAAAAAAAACGGTGTCGGGACCAGGGTCCGAGCTACCGGTGGTAAGGACTACAGAGACAGGAACCTCCTCACAATGCGGGCCTTATCGAGGAGTGTACTTATTTTTGTAGCATGTTTACTTGGGGGAGGCCTATGTCCAGCAGAGGACGTCTTTTGGATGAAATGATGATGATGATAATGACGTTTAGTTGCGTCCTTTGGCCCTCGTTGAATATCATAGTCATACGAGCACTGAGGTAACTGCAAAAAAAATGTAACTAAAGGATTTTTCTTATTAAAAAAGTGAGAATTGGTTTCGATACCTTACTCTTTTCTCTCAAATACTGCTACTATAATCAAAACCAAAAAGAATAGATTCTGGTACATTTTATTCAATGAAAAATCATGCACGAAATATAGTATACTGTTCATTGCGAGATATTTTTTTCAGTTTCACGTATCGTATCTGCCTTTCAAACTACGATACTAAAATATTGGTTTGTGAAACATCGAAATGGAAAGAACTGTAAGCCTGAGGGACTGAAGACTGACATGCGGACGGACAGTACGGACTGACGAAATTAAAAAGGTTTTTTGGTAATGGAAGCCCAGCTACGTGGTCTTTTTATTATTTTTGTATCCAGCAGATAGGAATGCTAACATGCTATGTTTTCCTAATTCAAGATCTTGTGATGACTCATAACGCGTTTGATTAAGTAGCTTAGTCTCCATTTGAAAGGTTTTTTTTTAAAGTTTAATCTGCAATATACAACTAACCAAATTTTTTATTGAATTGATATTTTCGCTGTATCCATAGGCATTACAAGTCATTTGGTTTATATCATTCTAAAATGATGACGATTTACTATGTATACGTCAGTCGCGGCCTTTTCCAACTGATCAGTTTAAAAAATGTCGCTTGAATCATGCGGAGCCGCCCCGAACGGCTAGAGAGCGCTTCATTTTGTGACTGCAAGCAAAAATGAGCTTAGTGGTGATCAGGCGGGAGTGTCTGCCATTGTACCTTTTCTCTGTAATATAATTGATGCTGGCTCGTTATTAAACAGTTGAGAGTACTATTATTTCAATGTTAATAGCCCAAATAATTCAGTTTTTTTCCCTAAGTCGTATACGACGACACATGTAGGGCAAACGATAATCTACGGTGTCGAGACATGGACGCTCACAAAGGAGACTTTTCATCTAATATAGGTAGTACAAAGGTCCATGGAGCGTGCAATGCTCGGTATACCCGTCTAGACCAAATGCGTAACACCAAAATCTGTCGTCGGACGTGACGGACAGGGCGGTACGCCTAAAGAGGATTTGGTCAGGACATCTGGCTAGACGCAGAGATGGCCGATGGAGTAAGGTTTTGACAGAATTATGTCCAAGCCAAAGAAACCAGGGCCGTCCAAAAGCGCGTCGGGCTTACGAGATTTTCATAATCGCGGGAAACAGCTGTATAAGGGACGCATAAAACAGAGAATCTGAATAACAGAAGAATAGCGAGGCTAATGTAACAGTGGGTGATTCTGGGCTAAAATAATGAGCTAACAGCTGAAAGGCTACATTCAAATTCACCTAATATGTAGCCACCTCACGATTTACTTGAACAAACCTACTTTGCATATCAACATCAGAATTTTTACGACATCCAAGTATTTGTCTTCGCCATATACGTTGTCAACATTAAATGGCTACTCCGATCACTTAGGGCAAGTTTACACCGTATGCAAATCCACCACGAATGCAGTCAGTGTGCATTTGACATGAAGGACTGAGTTATGTCTATAACACCATTAAGTTCCATGCTATGTCGCCAAGTGTTTTGCCATATATTATGGCACAGATGCATTGTCGCGTAAATTATGTTGATCGGAGGCCCGTATGTTGCTTGCACTTAATATATTGGTACACATAAGTCAATTGCAGTCCGGCTGCTGTGTTTGATATTGCGTTCAATGCATGGTTTGACGAGGCTTTGAAATTAGCTTAAGGTATTCACTCATACTAGTATTATGGGTGAGTAACTCTGTCTGTCGAACTCTCAAATTCTCTCACATAAACCACTAAACTGTAAAACAGAAAACAAAATTTGGTCAGTCAGCAAATAGCTATTAAAATAAAAGCAGGGTTTTCTGAATTAACTTTAATACGAAGTTTCAATAAAAATCTATTTTTGGAGGCATAATTATTATTTCAGTTAAATAAAATATAACGGGCCAGAAACAAAAAAACGTCAGTGTTTTCAATTAAAGTTAAATACAAAAGTATTTTAAAGTAGATTAAGACTTACGTATTGGTAAAATACATGATATATAACAGTCATAAAAAACTGTTTAAGTATTTTACAAGTGCGATTAACATGCAAGAAATGCAGATCATTTGTCAAAACTGTTCAATATTTGTACAACAGGATGCGGCCATAATTGAAGTTATTACTTGCATTATGATTGAATACTATGTTAAATGCATTATTGGATATATCCAACATGGTGCATAAACATACGAATCTATTTCGTAAACCGTACGTATCATGAAAAAACGTTATGAAGTCGTGATATATTTCACCAGTAAACAAAAAACTAAAATACTGCCCGTAACATAATTTTGACGTGTTTTCCCAAATAACATTATGTATGTGTTATTTTATAGTACGAAATACGTGCATGAAAATATACTGCGTATTCAAATAATACCTGCCATACGAGGCACTGTCAGATTGAATCTTTGCAAAAAAAAGTAACAAATGTATTTAATAACGTGCACTACAAAATTCGTAAAATATTTTGTTCAAATGTGTGTTTGTTCCTGTTTCACGATAATCATCAGCCTAGCCGTTTTACAACTATTTTGGGGTCAGTTTCCAGTCTAACTAGATGCAGGTGAATACCAGTATTTTATGGTAACTCTCTTTCACCTTATAGACTGTTAATGTATGTGGTCAGGTCATATGTATATCAGTTAACTGCTGGATATGGGTAAACCTCTTCTAAGATAAAGGTGAGGTACCAACAGACTCTGCACCTTACAGAATTCTTCTCCATAGAGATCTACGCTTTGGAATGGGCTATTTTAGTACTTCCACAAGTTATTATGCCTGACTGGGACTGTAGCTTCATCCTTTTGTTTTTGACGTTCAAAAGCGCCTGTAATAGTCTAATTGAAATATAAATTAAATTTTCTGCTATTTATTCATTTGTTTTGCGCAACACAAATATTCTTGCATTCAACCTCCTTGCATTTGAAGTGAAATGATAGAAACTGTCTGCAGCCCACAATGAATTACAAAGTTATGTTAGCGATTAAAATTGCATCAATAATTTATATGCCTATTTAAAGTCGTGGGAAACAATGCTAAGTTCCCACATTTAAATCCCATACTTATTAATTTAACAAGGACATTTTAGTGATACATAACTACTAGGTAAGTACTATTGGAATCATGCGAGCACAATAACTGCCAATAACCTATCATAAGTACTTATTTAAATAATTAAAAAGGTCTTAAGGAAGCAGACTATAGGAAATAAACAAACATGCCTAATTATACTGTCCATTGTTCTATTGTTCTCATATTTCAGAACTCATGTAAAGGCAGTTACCGCACTTATGACACTCCTTATGGATATGTCAATCAAACATTTTGTTGACGAATAATTTGCATGCTCAGATTTTTATCAGAACGAATAGAATTGGATCATGATCGATTTTAATTGTATTGGTAATGTCGTGATTAGATACATTTCGAACCTGTGTCGGACGGAACGTTTAAAAAAATACTGGTTGGAAAGTTGAATTGGCTATAACTATATATACTAGAACTAAGAAAAACCACATACGAAAAAACTTTAACTTTCGACGAATTATTTAATTAAAAAAATAAATAATATAAACAAATTAATACAATGTATTATTTGTAATTATAATCATATTTTGACTGCCTGACTGACTTCATTGGTCCAGTGGTCACAAGCGGAAGTACTAAATATGCGGTCCTGGGTTTGATTCCTAAGGGGGCAGAGTATTAATGGTTTTTTTTCCATAAGGAATTTCTCGGTAACAGCCAAAGAGTCTGGATGTGTGCCCATTTGGGGGGAATAGGCTCGCCCCCTATTATATGGGACTTAAACATAACTAGCGAAATATTGGCTATTAGATACACCTCTTCCTAACCCTTTATACTCATCAATGAGTGGAAGAAAACTGCCAATGATCATGATGATAATGATGATCATATAGCATATCTCTAGCTTACTAAACGGCTTAATTAGGGACCGAAATAGCCATCAGAAATAAGCCTCAAAAGGCAATATTCCTTCATCTATTGCATAACAAATATAAATCAGAATTAAAACTCCAATACTTAAACTAAGTTGCATACAAAACGAGCCAATTTAGAATATGTACGAACAATCGAAATAACGATCTATGCTAACATTTAAGCTCACAAAATATGGGAAAAGATGGCAACTGCAAATGCCATCGATAGATAATGTAAAGGTTAAAGCTATAGCTATTTATCAGACTTTACTTCATTGTATTGGGTGTTACATCATAGGCAGTGAATTTAAGAGTGATGGAAGAAGTCGTCATTCTAACTGCTATTGATTTACTAATAGGGTGTATAGTTCTTTAATGACTGCACGCCCACCCCTGGATAATTAGACAAAAAATAAAAAATTGTTGTCATTTTTGGTGTCAGGCTTTAGTGCAGCGCTTCTGCGATGTCGTGCCGATGCTTAATGCTAAATTAAAAGCAAGCTATGCATGGTGAAACAGACTCTTCACGAAGCCGTGAACCAAGCAATAAGTACATCAAACTAAGTACCTTTACGCAAAAAATATTGGGCTGAAAAATCACGTTTTACGGTATGACTCAATGTAACGCACTCAAAACATTGTGCTAATTGATGGACTGAATAGTACGGGGGTCGTGGAGGTGTTAAAAGTAAAAATCTTACATTAAAAACATGTATTTAAAAAAAAAAACTTGTAAAAAGTTGGAACTCTGGCCCCCAATATCTCCGTATTTAGAAGTTCCCAGGTATGGTTTAGAAAAAAAAAAGGATCACAATGACGGGGAGATCAAGTGCCTTTCGGCTTCGTTAAGAGTCTGTTTACACCCTTTATGTTATCATTTTTGGTGTCAGGCTTTAGTGCAGTGTCTTTGCAATGTCGTACCGATGCTTAATGCTGTTAAAAGCAAGCTATATGAAGCATCAGCTATAGCGGCGACTAACTTGAAAAACATAGAGGCAAAGGACTAGGGCAAGTCTCCGAGAGAAATGATTCAACAGTATTGGGATCCACCATAAAACATAGTGTAAGTAAAGTATCAAGTCGTAGAAAGTTTAAGTTCATCTGAAATAACTCATTTACAAGTCTCGTTCAAAATAAAAACAACAATCAAATTCCTCAACAAAACAGTATCCAAAACCAGGTAGGTCGTAATAATTACCGAGTTATTACAATATCCAATATATCGGTGAATTGTTCGCGCGCGCGCATGCCACGGCCTTAGGTTCACGGCTGCGCGCTCATTAGACCGAGGTCCTGCGAGGTTATGCACCCACGTGGGTGTTGGCTTCGTTTGCAGCCATAAAACCCCTATCTTACCGCCAGCGATAAGCGATAAATGAGAAGAGTAGCGAGTGAGCAATGGAAGCACAGACGACACAAGCACGCGGTCGATTGGAACCCAAGCGGGTGCGTTACTTTATGACATTTTATTTCATCACCACTGCCCTCAATGCAGTGCAGGTAAAGATCATGACGAATCCGCCATGTCCTAGAAACAACAATTCAGAGACTTCAATTAGAAGTCTCTGAATTTGAACCCAAAGAGCACTGGGCCGGCGTGGTACATTACAGCCAACTCTCTCTGATAGAGTAGAGGTCTGTGTCTCATTTAGCACAGCCGTGAGACAGACCGTATTTTTTTCTGTTGTATGCACCTGTGGCATATACCAAATAAACATTATTTCTTTCTTTCAACTGTGAGAACATAGGCAACGAAAACACGCTAAAGGCATTTTTAATCTCATTAGTACCAAGAGTAACAAAAAACCCTGTAAAAATATACATCATTTTTTTTTAAGCGTTTCCCATACAGTTTTCAAGAAGCTATAACTCAAAAACTATAAAGCATCGCGGAACATACATGGGGTATTTTCGGATACCCCTCGGCGTGAAGAATGTATTTATTTTTCATGACGTTACTATTTAGACCACCTAGTATTATGTATCTCTTTTACTAACACGGGATCTACAATGTTTTGTTCATTTTTTTCTTGATCCAGAAAATAGTCGATTCTTAGTCGCTTCCTTGTCGACAGTAGGACAGGAGCTTAAATTATGTAAAACTCATCACCGGAGATTACGGCGGTATTAAATAATAACTATCATAGCGTAATGTGACAATAATCAGCATTTGATCGACGATCTTGCGAGTATTAACAAAGTTTCCTTCGATTTTGCGTTCGAAATTGGCTCTTTGATGTACTTGTAATTGGTGATGATTAATTTTGTTGTTAGGTGGTTTGTGTTTTGATCATGATGCATACGGAGTTAATAATCGACAGATTTATTAATGTCGCGTGTTTACCGTTTTTCTTATACGAAAAGAATGCCAAAATAAAAACGCAACGTTCACTGTTGTAACGCTATGATAAAAAAACTAACACAGTTTTAAAATTAAAGCGCTTTCTAGTATAAGTGAAAACGGTTTTTATAAACCATTCATGACGGGCATGCCTAACAGGCGCTTTAAAACGAGTAAAATTTCAACTATGACTTTCTTAACTAATGTGACCTTTAATTTAAGATCTAATATTTCAATGCAAAACAAAAGAAATGACCAAACATTCCCATAGTGAATTAACTAAACAATTAGACGCGTTACAAAGCGTTCTCGTTCGCGAAATACTTGTTATTTAACTAGAAAAGATAAATAGAAATTAACTCTGTTTAGTGTCTAGGAATTGTTTCGGGAACCAATTACGTAAGGATGTTAGTATGTGGGCAAGTCTTTTGTTTCCAATGCGAATGGTTGTCGTTAAGGTAGGTGCACAATTGAGCATTTCGATGGTTCCTACGTACAAAGCGACATATCTAAACACATGGTTTACGGAGATCGTTATAAGCGAGTAACGTTTTACGCCATTAAAACTCTCTATTTCGGGTACTGAATTACATTAATTACTTTATTTCATAAAATTAATTTTAACGCTCTTAATCTTGATAACGCTCTCCTGCAAAAGATGTGTTTAGACATGTCGCTTTGGACTCAGGGACTGTAAATTTATTTGGAGAAAAACTATGGGTTCATCGAGCCGTTCTAATTTGTCATCCTTCGAAAAACTTAACGTAGTGAATCCTGCTTTGGAGCCACCATTTTCCGAACATTGCATCATATTACGCAGAGTGGACTGAAAAAAAAGTAAGGAATACCATTCGAAATAGGGTTACACTTTATCGTTTAGAACTGCGTAATAATTTTGGGGTGCTATCAAATAATTCTGTCAATTTGGGATGTGCCGATTAGTGGTCAACTTGTGCGCTGGAGTGATTAAAATGAAATTTTAACGTTTTTATGAATAATGGTGCCGATTCCCTTGTTCACAAACTAAACCAAATTTAAGTTCAGTGCATCTTTTTCTTTCTATTTCATTAAGAAAAGTACAGAAGATAAATTTTAGTTTAGCCCTGTCAAATTAACCAGCGCCTGACACAAGTTTAGACGTGATTAAAAAGTTGACTACTAAAATTACATCAAATTACGTCAGGTGCTGACTAATTTGACAGGACTAAACTAATATTTATCTTCTGTCCTTTTCATAATGAAATAGAAAGAAAAAGATGCACTCAACTTAAATTTAGTTTAGTTTGTGAACAAGGAAAACGGCACCAATGTCTACTTTTGATTTAATCAACCTTACAGTTTACTATATAATCTAGGAATTGGAGCTCTTCTAATCAAGATATCACCTGAACATGAAACGCCACGGGTATACCCTCTGAACTCCACCAACAGCAATGATCGGTTCGTCCAACTAGCCGGCCAGACTCATAGTCAACCGATCTCTATTGTCTATCTATCTATATTGAAATGTTAAAATGTGAAAATTTTACTTGAAGGTGCAAATACAAATAGGGAGGGGCCCGCAAGGGCCGATGCCCGTCAGAGCTGCGGGACTGTTGGAACGAGATACCGCGCCCCTGGAACACAAAGGGCAAGGAAGGAACATGGATGGGTCTTAGTCAGTACAAGTCTGACATTCCTTTCCACTCAGCCCAGAGCGGATTCATTTGATGATTTCAAATCTGAAAAAAAAAAAACATTCGAATATACAATTTTTTTTTTTTGATGCCACTGTGTATTCTCCCCTTTACGTTTAGAAGATAGATCGGCATAGAACTTTCCTAATTGTTACCGAATACGAAAAGTTAATTAATTTTCGTCTGGTTTTTGGGTTGCCTCCAACTTCATTATAAGTGTATAGGTAGGTACTTAGAAATTAATTTCGTACCTAACATGTCTTAATTTAATTTAAAATTATTTGTGTTTGCAAGTTTGAAGTTGCTTCGGTGCGTGGTTTTAAAGAAAAATATAAAGTTCAATTTTAAAGTTTGATCGGATTGATTAAGTTATGGGTAGAGAAATTATATTTATTAACATACTGTTAATTATAGTTATGAACAAAATAAAACGTGTGAAGATTTATTAGCCAAGCCAATTAAAGTTGATCAGACATCTAGATGACCTAAAAACCTAAAAACAATCTAGAAGATTTTATTTTTTATTTTTAATCTATATCTGTACATAAGAGGAAATATTTGTATTTTTGTATGTAACGAATAAACTTAAAAACCACTGGACCGATTTAAAAAAATCTTTCAGCAATGGATAGCTACATTATCAGCGAGTAACATAGGCCATAATTATTTATCCCCGTACTCCCACGGGAACGGGTACTACGCGGGCAAAACCGTGTGAAGTCCGCTAGTGTAATATTTTTGTGTAGAAACAGGTTTTCTTTTTTTTAAACCGTTTTGCTTTCAATGATCACATTGAGTCATCAACACCTTGATTACATCCAACACCATTCGCTTAAATAATACACAAATCACAAACACAACAGTGACTATATCATCCCACAATCATGGAACAACTATACACACATTCACACTGAATAAATTATAAACCAGTAACAATTAAATCAACCCTAAATATAAACCACGCCCACAGGCCATTGTCAATATGTCCACACAATGGTCAACCTTGGCCAAGAACTGGGAACAAGAACTTTTTTTACGCTTATTTTTAAGACTTCGTCTTCCTGCATACGATGACATAGCACTATAGAATAGAAACCTAGAAGTGTCTGTCAGCACCGTATTGATTGCCACATCACATTCACACCTCTATCAAAGACGTAGGAGGAAGTTCCATTGTTTTGTATTGTCGGATCCTGTTTGGGTGTAACTCTTTGTATGTAAAGTCAGCCTAGCCCCCTCCGTCCCTCTCGTGAATGTAAACAAAGGATGACTATGGAAGTTTTTATGACTGTTTTGCTCTGAAACCCGCTTTTCTTAAATGTTATGACATTACGGTGAAAACATTATTTTATTATTCCCCAAAGTGAAGGGGTGAAGTTAAATGAAATGAAACTACTTTTATGGATTGTTTTACGTTACATTTCACTTTTTACTGTTCCAGATTCACTTCGTTTGCAATCTCAATAATCGTTAAAAGTTTAGTTTGGGAAGATTTTGTGCATAAATCAAAAGGAGTTTTTGAATTAGAAGTAAAAGTTTTACTTTATAATATTTAACATGATATACAGCGAATACAGATACTGTGATATACAGTGTTGAAAAAGACGGTTGAAAAAATAAACCTTTATGTCGTAAAGACAATAAAAATTAACTATGTTACGATTTCAGCTCATACATAATGAGCTTTGTTTAATTTACAAATCTTGGTAATTTATTCGGTCTGATGAATTTAGATCTAACTCTATTATTAGGTAATTAACAGTACCATATAATTAGTTAATTATTAATTAATTATGAACATTGTGGTTAGACCACATTTATATACCTAAAGTAATACTAATATCAGTTACACACACAACATATGTAGACACAATAGTATATAAAAAAAAGTTATGCATACGCTTTTGTATTTTTAATCAAAATAATGAATGATTCTGTAATACTACGAAACCTTAGTGGTGAATAAAGTCTACGTTAAGAAGCCTTATCGGTGATCGGTGATTGCAAACTCACCCTATTCAAGGGTAGGTAATCTTTTGATCACATCATAATGCTGCCCCTTATACGAAAGGAGTTCCTCTTTATAGAGTAAACTGCAAGGAAGAAGTTTTCCCTTTTACCGATGGAAATATTGATCGGGGTAGTTTACCAAAATAATCTAATTGTCCGTCAGATAGATCTCCAAAAATTATTGGCATATATAATAACATTTCCCCGACCTGGAAATCGAACCCAGGACCTCAAGCTCAGCATTACCGCTTGCGACCACTAGTCCAACGAGGCAGTTATATTCAGGTCGACTAAACAATTTTTTCTTTTTTCACATAAACAAAAGATGAAGACGATACAGTGCGTCGAAATTCATGTGACGTCACAATGTCAGTACACTTCTACTGGTGAAGTGACGTCACTAGACCCCAGTCATGACCTTTGATACGTTTTATCTTCGTCAGTTTTTATTGATTTGATAAAACAAAAATATGTATCCAATATTTTTTTGATAATCTAACTGACGAACTAAATAGAATCATATTTTTTTAACTCAGGAAACATCCCTTTTATCGTATGTTTTAACTCGTTACTCCTAAGTATTAACAGTAGGGAGAATCAGTCTCTATCGACAAATCTCGAATCAATCAGTTGACTAGAGAGCGAACCCACGGCGTAAAATCGCACTTACAATGCATTACTTTTTACCATATTGTGGCCCGAAACTCTGACAACCAGTCTAACCAAGGGGTACTGTATTACCCAGTACTAACTGGGTTGTGGGGGTTAGATAGGCAGTCGCTCCATTTAAAATACTGGTATTCAGCTGCATCTGGACAGGCTGGAAGCCGACCCCAACATAGCTGGGAAATGGCTAGCTAGATGACAACCCGTTTGACTTGAAAGTATCTTAATTCCTAAGCAGTTTTCTTTTAGTTACTTGTAGTTTTATATTTAACTAGCGCACCGTACTGGCTTCGCACGAGTGCAATCTTCCTCTTGAATCAATCTATCTATTTCTGAAAACTGCATTAAAATCCGTTGCGTAGTCTAAGCGCACAGACAGCGGGAGCGACTTTGTTTTATGCTATTTAAAGAAGATAACTTATTACAATTTTTTTTGCAACAGCCTGTACTGTTCCACTGCTGGGCAAAGGCCTTCCCAAATTCCTTCCACGTGCCTCCTCGAACCAGCCCTTGCGGTACGCGTCCAGATATGAAAAGACAAGACAGGGTTCGTAACACCACGCTGCCTTCCAAAACGGGCATAGTGGACGTTGGCAAGAAGCCTGCTAGGCTAAAATGGGATTGGGCGGGTCACATCAGCTGCATGCACGATGACCGCTGGGCTAAAGTCTCCACACGATGGTTGCCGGAAGACGGACGGCGCCGCCGAGGCTGGCCCAGAAAAAGGTGGCAAGGCGATCTGGATAACTTATTATTGTTTTTAATATCGTGTTCACTTATACGTAAATTATACAAAAGCTTGTTAATTCCTCACAGTCATAGACTAAAATGTAACCATCTGATGTAAACTAATCGTGATTTTCCCGCGCGACTGGAGTCACGAACCCACTGTTACTTCGTTAAACAAAGACCTTGTACACAAGTTTGTTTATATGATGTAATAAAATGTTTCAAACAGATTATTTTATTAACTTAGCGAGCTATTGTTAATTCTGTAGTTTAACAAAAGATTTTGAAACCAACAAGCGTTTTAACGCTGAATAGTTAATGTTTCCTTGAAGAGTATATTTTTGTCTCGTCCATGGCTTCTCACTTTTAGTAGATTTTATTTGTTTATGGTGTGTGAAACATCTGACTTTTCCGGTGAAGTATTATTTCATTATTTTGTGGGTTATGATTTTTATTTAATTTTATTTGGAAAACCCAATAATTGTACAATATATCTTACATTATGATATGATTAACTTTTTGTAGTGTTAACAGCGATGTAGAGTTTTTACAATATTCTTCTTAAATACATTACGAAGTTCAGTGAATATAATAATATCAATGTAAACAGTTGTTTGATGATAAAAAAACGTTAAAATAAATAAAAAAAGGCTTCCTAACAGCGTGACAGTCTACCATCCTCGAGCCTTGAATATTTTATATTATCAATAGAAAAGAAATATTTTTGTATTATCACAGACATTTTAAAATTTATTGTGGACTGAAATCAAAATGATTGAGGCCAAAATTAAATGATCAGCAAAACAATTTGCACAAAACCAAAAGTATAACATAGTCTTGACAATATTTCTGTTTTAAACATAAGTAAGTTGATGTTTCTTACTTAGAAAAATCTTAATTAAAAGTAAGTTATTAAGTAGGTATTATCAAACAACTTATGGGTAAGTTACAGGACTCGTTTTAGTACTAAGTTTCGCTATAAACTCTATACTCTTTAAAAGTTTATAAGCAGATGACGAGCGAACAATCTGCCATACTTAAGTAGTTCTTTATTAGTAATCTTTTGACAGGGTATTTACTTACACTGCGGGACTGTTCGAAAGAGATACCGCGGCCCTGGAGCACAAAGGGCAAGCAAGGAACATGGACGGGTTTTAGTCAGTACAAGTCTGATACTCCCTGCCGCTCTGCCCAGAGCGGGAGAAGTTATTTGATGATTTCCAATCCGAAAAAAAGGTTATTTACTTAGAGTAGCTTTACATGACTACTTACAAGCTGTCCCTACGGCTCTTGAAGTTTTTATTTGATTAGCTTGCAATGTTTGTATGTTTGTTAAGGTCAAATCTTGCAACTGAATTTTAAAACAGTTTGGGAACCGTTTGATGATAATGCATGGTTAGGTTAGTACTAAGTGACGTCATTCTAAATCCAATATGGCGGACTAATTATTTCTTATGGAAGGGGTATCAATCAATGACGGCGCGTTAGTGTTCCACGCGCGTCTCAAAGACATGTCAGCAAACAGGGAGGGGCCCGCAAGGGCCGATGCTTGCCAGGGCTGCGGGACTGTTCGAAAGAGATACCGCGGCCCTAGAACACAAAGTGTAAGGAAAGAACAGGGATGGGTTTTAAAAAATATATGACGTAACAACGCTTTTTCAGGGGTACTTCTCATTAAGAATGACGAGTTTGTAATGATTTATTGACAAAAATGTCAGTTGTCTTTGTTAGTATCAATCAAATAATAATGATGATGATTTTACAATAGTTGCAATCATGTGTTCTTAACGTTTAAATAATGAAACCTTCACAATACAAGGATTTCCGGATATCAAATTAGCGCTTCGACAGTCTTTTGATAACTGAATATCCTAGCAATTATAATCAAATAAATTCGACTAAATGGATTTCAATAGATTATTTCAATGTTAATCTTTGATCCTAACGATTGATTTAAAATTCATATCGAATGGCTCGATAATCGAGATCAAATGTATCGATAAAATGATTCGGCACAACGATAAATTTAAAGTTACAATCTTTATTATTTGTGTATTCAAAATAAATCTCTACCCACAATAAATTAGATTTAAATAATCCAATTGTTATCTAGTCATTGTATTTTACTTTATTGGTCAAAGGTAGCTGTTAACTGGATACGCCTCAAAGAAATAATGAATAGTTTCACTTATTTATAGGTATGTATTGAATAACAATTAAAGATTTGAATAGGCAATTGAAATAATCCCTTGAGGACGGCATCATCTAGGTCCCTAGCCTTTGCCTAGTTATGTTGGGGTCGGCTTCCAGTCTTACCGAAGGCAGCTGAATACTAAGAGTTTTAAATGGAGCGAATGCCTATATGTTGGTATAAACGCCATATAATATGTGTTACGTCACTCTCTCACCGGCTCAGTGAAGAGTCTCAATCTGCTAAATAATATCATTATGTTTAAATTTAATAAAAACAGTACATAACAAAATCAATTGCTTTATTTATATACAACACTATCTTACTATAACCCAGTAACTTAGACCACGATTAGTCTGGTTGGTTTTGTTTTTCGTGTGCTGTGTGCCTAACCTGGTGTCAGAATATTTATACCGCCCATGGATGGGCCTCTGACTTGCCTCTACATGCCTTTGAAAAATATCTGTCAGGCATGCTGATTTGGTTTCTTCACGATGCTTTCCTTCACCTAAGCAAGTGATAATTATACTGTTAGGAAGAAATGCGGTTTTACGTAGCACATGTTAGTTCTTTGCCAAAGAGTGACAACTTCGAATTGTCACTGGTCGCCTTATTAGCGATATTCAGCGATATTCCCAACCAAAGTCTCCCGACTTTGGTTGGGAATATCGCTCAAAGGGCTGTAAGATTCATAATTTCATATTTTGTCTTACTCGCTATTTTTGTAAACAATTACGTGTTAATTGAATTCGTTATGATTTGTGGTGGTTGTTCAGGTTAGTTTCTGTGATTAATATTTTGTTCCAACTTATAATACTTAAACGGTTGTCAAGTATTCATTATTTTGTGTAACTCGTTGTTTTTTTTTAAATATCTTCGGTTCTGTTTGCTATATATACAATAATCACATGAATCTGAAAATTCAGAGGTGCGTGTATTGGGTTCCAACTCGAGACCTATGATTTCGCTGTCCGACGGTCACACCACAAGTCTATCACTGCTGGTTACTTAACCACATCTAGTCACTCTATATTCTTATCTACACAATTATAATGAAAGCGCTGTAGCCTGTAGGCACCAGGGTTAAGGTGAGGCGTCAGCCTTGAGCTTGACTCGTGACTGTCAAGCTGATTGGACCCGCCACGTCGCATTACACCGCCCTGCGCAGGCGCAACTGACCTAATCAAGTATGTTTTTATGGACATTCATGATTTTTTGTTCGGCTGTTTGTTTTGTATTGAAGAATGTTAATGTCAGGTTGGTATTAGGTAAGATACAGTAGGTTATATAAATCTGAAGGTTTTTTTGTTGGTTATATAATTATAGTCGTCTACACCGACTAACTATTGAGAATATTTCGTCGGAGTATTTATAGCAAAAATGTATCGAAAAGTTTTCATATTTTGCTACTACCAAAGCTTTGTGAAATTCACAAATTTTACAAGTACAAAAAGATTTATTTTTTCTCGGAAATAGGAATTTCCTGTAAATAATTATTTGTATTTGTGTTTGTAATTATTTATCTCCTGTTGTAAGATTTATTTTAGCCTTCATAATTTCATAATTTAATTATTATTTCATTTTTTTTTAATTTTAATTAGATTTAATTTAGTTTTTGTTTTACAACAATTAGGGGTTTATTCCGTAAATTCTGTCTTTTTCTATTTTATTGGTTAAAAGTAAGATAAGAAGAACAAACAAACAAAAAAGGCTTCTTTTCTTAAAAGTCTGACATCTACAAATCAGTTGTTACTAGAACTGTCACACTGATTTACGATAACAGACTTTCTTGAACAAAAAATCTAGGCTAAAATAAAAACTTTTGTGTTAACATATAATTGAAAGCTTAGTTGGCCTTGTTAAAATGTAGGTTTTTTTGTTTTTATCTTGCCCAGACGTACTAGCAGATTTAAGTTTGAAGATAATTCAATTTGTTAGAACTTATTTGTTGATCAAGTGGACTTATCGTAAACATTACTTCACTAAAATTTGAACGTCGCTGTCTCTTTCGAATAAAAACTGCGAAAATTAAACAAACGTTTCTTTTATGTCAATTTTCTTTGATGTTTGGTAGGTTGGTTTTAAGCTCAACACAGAAAACGATGATTAAAACAACTTGTGGTCCGTAGCATGGGAAATGTTTACAACAGGGATTTCCTCAAGTTGGCGGTCCCCAGCCAGGGGTACCAACACACCAAAGCAAAGCAAAAAGCTTAACGCGCCTCACTGCGTCTCATTACGAATTACTAATTACTGTTCCAGTTTCTTCTATTGCTACTGTTACTAACTTCATAAGTCCTATAAAGTATTATTTTCATCTCTTATTCGTCCTACGTTTACTCTTGGGATTGAAATTCGAAACTTCCTAAGTGGATCTTAAAATTTCGAGTTTATTTCATTTCATTACAATTTTTAGAGGACCCTTCCTCCCTCACCCTGTTCCACGTGCCTTTTATTTTTGCTAAACTAATTATGAACGTTCCAACCTTATTGTTAAAGGTTTAAAATGAATAGCTACTTGACATTTGGGCCGTTCCAAATTACAATTCCTTGGATATACAATGAAAAGGTGAATTGGATTATCACATTTACCAGCTCAAAATACAGGCACAAAATACAGGCTTGTTCAAAATTTTAAATCAACTGGTTCTAACATAAACAATTTGCACGAAATATCGGGACAAGTAGGTTGTTACCGAAGTACTAAGTCACGCCACAAGAGACGGTATAATAATTCAGAGTTTTAAAAGAGTTTTCGTGCAAAGAACATGTGCAAAGAACGTTCGTAGCATCCCGCGAAGACGGGAGTGCACTTCAACGGGAAATTTCTCACATTTCTAACCTAAACGGGAGACGCTCAAGACGGTCTCGAGATTATATCCACACATCTGGCCCTTTTATTAAACGACTTTAAAAAGAAAACATGGCCGCGTCTACAAAGCTAGTGGAAAACATCTTTGTGTATTCAGCGTTGCGTAACGTTCGTGATATGATGGTGTGAAGACCTACTGTGAAAAGGAATGTAAAAAGAAATGTTTGCGTTTGCGAGAAAACTAAAATGAGATATAACATTAGTGTCATATTATTATGTCTGTTCTAATAAAAGTATTGCCGAGACAGCTTTTTAGTTCATCGTGAATGATTGGAGATAGTATTTTTTCTGAAATTAAGAATGGTCTTTGAAAAATCTGTTACGAAGAGCGAGAGAGTGTTACTAATAGATACGATTTTCGAATAAATAGAAAAAAGCGTTTTACAACTAAACAAAAAAAAATCTCAGACGTTTTTTCCATGTCAACCGCACTTCAAATCCGACCATAAGAACCTATTTAATGAAAGGCTAGTTATTCAAATATATGCAGTGATTAATAAAGCCTGCTAGTTTTCTTATATCAAGCCCTCATTACTTGCGTGTTGTTAATTTATACGAAAATGTATTCATCGCTTTTTGCTAAGTTTATGAAATTCCATAACAGAGCTTATCAGTGGAGTGTTATAAAAATAACTATGACTGAGACCTGAATTAAACATTTAATTAAAGTACAGCTTGGAATGAAATTATGTTAAAATGTTTTACCTCATCGAAAGAACA
The DNA here is from genome assembly GCA_950005105.1 of Lycophotia porphyrea. Taxonomy (NCBI): domain Eukaryota; kingdom Metazoa; phylum Arthropoda; class Insecta; order Lepidoptera; family Noctuidae; genus Lycophotia; species Lycophotia porphyrea. The sequence goes on from OX465392.1 coordinate 6,049,609, forward strand.
TTCTTATACAGTTGTTTTTTCAGCGTTACTGTTGTTGTTTCTGACGTTTATTAGGTAAAAAAATATTGCCATAGTCATCAAACTCGGCGCTCAAATCAAAACATTTTTACCAAATAAACCAGTTAGAGGCATTTTAGCCGAAGGAAGGAACGAGTTGGTCAAACCAAAAAGATGAAAATATTTGCTCCCAGGTGTACGGGCAAAATACTCCGCGGATACACTGCACGGTTATTACAAAATCAATGCATTTTCAGTGGCCTACCGGTGGACGCTTTAACTCATTTTCTTCCAGCTTTATATAAAAAAAGCTTCGATTTTTCAACGAAAAATTATAATTGCCTTTTAAAACAATATTTTTACAACATTTATTATAAAATAGAAAATGTTTTTTGCATAGAAAAACATTTCCTTCCGTTTCAAAAGCTTATAAAAGTTGTACCTATGTCAGTGCAACATTAAGTAAACGCAAGGCAGCTTAAAGTCTTCAGCCTCAATGTACACGCGAAGTTTTTACTTAAGTTTCAAGAAATCGCACTACGCACATTGTTATGCTGCATAAATTACTTGTGTTACTGGTAGTTTTTTACTAGCATTGTTCAAACAATGACGTATTTAATGGTGTACTTGTAATGGTTAAAAAGCTGATATGCTGGTTAACCTAGTTCTATGGTAGTTCATTATTTGGTGGCAGGGGTGGGATACGAGTCCCAACAAAGGCCAATGACCAAAATGTAGGAGCCATGGTGCTAGAGTTATGTTGGTGGTGGTGGTGCATGGTACATAATGGCTTCTTCTCTTTTTCAGCTTTTGGCCACCCAATGCTGTGTGGATAAATCTCTCAATTTTTTGCGGTTTTGTGTCATGGCTATCCAGTTTCTTCCGGCCACTTTAATGCATGGTGACTTATGCTATTTTAACTCAAGGGGCCTAAAATTCTTAAAATGGCCACAGACGTAGTTAATATTGTAAATTATCACTTTGTCACCATCTAACGAATTATAACGTAATTCTTATTATTATCCTACTAAGATTTTCCTAAAGCAGCCATTTCAAGCACCCAGGACGGACTGAATTTTGAGCTTTGCAGCCTTACATAATTCTGTTTGATTTGTAATTTTCACATGTTTAAAGTTTCTTTAGTGGCTGCCGAATAATAAAAAGGCACTAAATTTGATGATTGGCATATTTGCCTATTCACTAAGAAAAAGGTTACTCAAGTAGAAGGATCGAGTCAAGGAAGAATCTAGAAGCAATAGGTATAAATAAAGTTACTGCTGTATCTGATCTCATTACTTCAAAAAAAAATGTGAATCAATAAAACCATGTTCAGTAAGAATATGATATTGACAGCAAAATTATATCGAGAATTAATCGTAACTGCATTCCACTTCACACAGCAAACAACATTAAATTCCATCACATATTCCCATTAAATTCTTCACCAAAATCTAAATATAAAACACTCCCAATTGCATTCGCACAGTACACCTTAAAATAAAATGAACTTTTATGACCTTTTATGTTGGCCATAATCGTTCGTCGAATACTTGTAAATCTCCTCAATGATCACGTATAGGGTCATTCCGAAGGCTATTAATGTACTTTGTAACCTCTGCGAGTTGTTAACAATTGATTGAAAACTATGAGACGTTCTGTTCGTTGTAACTTCTATGTTTTATGCTCGCCTGGTAGATTGATTTGTTCCGGCAGAGACAAAGTGGTCTTAATGTATGTCTGTTTAATTGATGAAGCATTTTGCCTTTTGTGTGTTTGTGTGTTTTTAGTTTATTGTTGGTCAACCTGTCGTGTTTTGTTTAAAACAAAAGCTTTAATCAAGGCAAGCATGGTGTGGATGTACCTCATTAAAGTTCTAGAATGTTTTTGGAGGGTACATGACTTCCCGCCGCTGGCTCTTTGGTTATTCTTTCAGTTTGTTTGAAAAAAAGCGATTAACCTCACAAGACATATGAAAGAAAATTGCTGTGACATTGGCGTTAGCCATCGAGCTAAAACGTTTAACCAGTCATCAGGATGACGCGTATCCCTTAACATAGTTCAAATCCTTTAAGATATTTCAATAAGTAAGTCAGACACGACAAACCACAAGTTTAAAATCAAAATGTCCTAACGACAAAGTATCACAACATTCCAGCAAATGCCTCACAATCATGTAATATCGATGCCACATCGTTAGTCGGTCTACAAATTGGCATTAATCTAAGTGCAATAATTGGACAGAATGCTGGAGTGTCACTGAATTGTTCACATTCCACCGGATTCAATATGTTAGCGTAATCACGATGTTAAGCTGCCGATACACTGGCTTGGATTGTCTTGTCTTTGTGATTCGGATTGAATAGCTACGAGTACGATACGGTGATATGAATTCTTTTCTTTTCCTTTTTTGTTTTGTTTTTTGTTGGTAACTTTAAATTAATTGATTTACTGATCGATGAAGAGCATACCATCATTGAGCTGTAAGTTTCGAAGTCTCTGGCAGGGTTACATTTAGTTCACCCACATTTATCATTAGTTATGCAGTCATTGCATTGAAGAAGTGATGCCTTATTAAACAATTAATGCTGTTAAATTTACACTGTGACTGTTATGTAATTCTCTATTAGATCTTTCCATAAGGTATGAATATGAAACTTTTCAATCTTTCTACACTCAAAACAGTATTGATACAGTAAGCCTGCATCATCCCATTGCTGTAAGCACGTTTTCTGCCTATTAAAATAATCATGATGTAACAAACGTGTCAGTACAGTATGTACACATACCTCGTTACCAATCACCAAAGCACTCCATAAAATTCGTTCCAATCAATACAATTCCACTTAATTGTAAAATCCCGACATCTTTATTATCAACACCTTTTCCATACGATTGCAGTCCAACAAAGCAATGAAGAGTAAAATATCGGAGTCGTGTATCGTAGCACGCATTAGCTTAATTAAAACGAGCTCAGTACAGTTCACGTCAACGCATTGCACGTTGTTAGGCGCAGCCTTTTATTTAGAGCTGGTGTAGCCAACAATTATTTATCTTTTTTTTTGTGCAAAACAAAGTGTGTTTGATTTTAGTTTGAAGATTTTTCGAAATGGAGGAGCTATTTAAAATATATGCTACCGAATGAATAATAAAGGAAGATAAGGTCTATCATCAATGATTTCATTTGCATGATGATGTTTCTATTATAATATTTTGATCAGTTTACGTGGTGAATCGTATGGTACTTTCTTAGTGGAAAATAATTTAAGAGTTTAGATAGAGGATAGCATTAGATGGAAGTTTAGTTTACGGGTCTCTCTCCCTGGGATCGGATCCTCATGTCTGAGGATCGTGGTCAGCATTGGAGTTGCACCTGGAGCGGATGATCAGCCTCCACCGGTTTCTGTCCAGCGCGTCTCTTAAAGCCGTGTAGAACCGTGTGTTGGATGATGTCTTTAATTTGGTCGGTCCATGTTGTTGGTGAACGACCGCGCGAGATTTGCCTGCGGTATTCCCAACCACAATCAGTTTTTCCAAATTCGGTTTACGGGTAGTCAGTAGCTAAAAAGAGAATCATCGACACAACGAAGAAGAAAAAGTTCGAAAGGCTGACAGCCAGTCTTTTCAAAGGGATTTTTGTATTACTCAGTAACAGGTTTCTAGAGATCAGAAAGGCAGACGCTGTGAAATATTGATATTTAGCCTGCTGCATCGAAGTTAGACTAGAAGTCGATCCCAATATAGTTACGAAAAGGATTTAAAAAAGCAGCAACATTACAATGTAGGAACAACTTTAACAAATTACATATTATTTAATATTATTGCTAATTTAGAGAATCTGCATAATAGGCACCTAACCAGACCGATCAACATAACAGTGGGTGTACTATTTGGTACACCTCTGCCTACAGAGGTGTACCAAATAGTACACCCACATTTCGCCAGATATGTTTGAAGTCCCATGGTTGCTATCGACCGGGCAAAAATCCAGACTCCATGGCTGCTACTGAAAAATTCATGATGGAAAAACCCAATAACACTTTGCCTGACCCGGGCAGAAACACCTAAAATCTATTTTTGTCTATAGAAAATTACTACTTCACACCCTTTGTACTTTTTTTATATACCTGCCATCCCTAACCACTTGTTAATTGCCATGTCAAATACAACAGCATAAATAGTGTACCTAGTCGAGTTAACGACGTGATTGTGGAAAAAAATACTCAAGCGCACAATATGGAGGTAATAGGAAGTTGATCGTTGCAACGATATCGGTAAATAAGGTTTGTGACGATGATGCATTAGATTAGTCGGGTAGTTAAGCTTTTATGAGGTAGGTGCAATTTTTTTTCCTAACCAGCATACTTAATTGGGTTGCCCTAAGTACCGTCGATAGGAACAAAGAAGGATTAGTTGGTGCCTAAGGGTGCGTTTCCACCAAAGATGTGCTATGCAGCTATGCTACGAAGATGTGATAGCTAAGCTGTGAAACGATGTGACCGTTTCCACTGATACTTAACTATGTAGCGGTGCGAGTAAGATGTGCTATGAAGATGCGCCGCCGCAAAGTAGCTGCGCGAGGAAGATGCACAGCTCGAGCTGCGCTGCGATGCATCGATGCATCGATGCTGCGATGTATCGATAGTAGGGAAGTGGCGAGGGCGACCATCCATAACCCGCATCCATAGCACGTATCCTTCCATATAAAAACATAACTTAGTTAAATCCGTTTCCACCAGTGCTAAGCTATGTGCACCAATGAATATGATTGGTGGATATCAAACGCATCCATAGCAACGTAGCATAGCACATCTATGGTGGAAAAGCACCCTAATTGGGGGTTTTACTAGGCTAATCAAAATTCTGAAAAATAAACAATCTTAATACGTAACATCATTGCAATAAAGGGATATGAATCGCGATGACACCTGAACCAAAGGAACTGGAAGTCAGGGGTAGAGATCTTCGACCAGCAGGGGCTTGCCGCAGGCTAGCAGTAACAGTTGTACACCTAGGAAGAAGTTCAAAAAAAAAAAACTCAAAAAAAAACTCAATTAGTCCTGGACTTCATGTAGTCCTGGACTGTGAACAGTCATAGTTCGAAGCTGAAACAAACGACTAAGTAAACACAGAAAACATCATGAAGAAACTGTCAGGACATGACAGAAAGAAAATAAGGACCAAAAATAAGAATACGTGTGATATTAACTAAACGACACCGGACTCTTGTGGAGGATGACGACCTAGTCTTCTCTCACAGAGGGCCGTTGACTATGCAAAACGACCGAGCAACATATTATAACCATACGTCGGGTACACTGCCCGCTTAGGTCTAGTGACATATCAAAGTAATTAATGATGGCGCTCTAGATCCACTAAAGTAGATGTTTATCGTCGGCACACAGCTCCAAGCAAAGACAATTTAATGCAAGCGAATTCATTAAAATTCTAACTAGCTATCAATTCTTGCAACAACTCGTTACAATTTTCCGTAGGCAGTTGTAACCGTTTCGCAATCGATTTACTATTATGTGCGCTAATTCGGAAGTACCTATAAACCAGACCAGCCTAAAATATGCAAAATATTTGCCAACAACACGTGGAGCCCAAATGGTTCGGTACTAAACCATAAATCGTAAGGATTAATTACCTTGGGCTGGGCAAACACAGAAAGTTATCTTAGCGATCAGTGTCAAATATTGCTAACAAGCTATAACTTAGTTCATAAACTGGTAACTCTATTCGAGACAAGCGACACGCCTAAATTAATAATTTAAAATGCAATGCAATTATTGTGAAAACTGACTTTGGCTCCTTTGCACTACAAATCAATAAACGCATTAAATGCTAAGCATATTTAAATCATCGTTCTGTTTCTGTCAATCATTTGAAGATGAAAGAACATAATGCATTCAATGACTTATTGTGCAATCGGACTTTAGTACTGTTCATGCAAATCGTTTTAAAGATATTGCTATCGTTAAAGTGTTGACTATTTGCAAACATTGAACTCCCACAAAAGCCCACGGACTTTTCCAGGGATTGAAGTTGGTAGTTAAGCTCTTAAGCGCTGTAGTGATCCTGTTTGATTCAGCGCTCTTTGTCGTTGATATCCAAAGTTGGCAGATGGCAGAGTTACCATTCAACTTAGCCATCAGCATAAAGCGCTTCGTCTACTACAAACTCTTTTCGAACAGAGCTCTTTTTAAGGCTGGTCTTTGTGTGCGAAGCTACCAGATCATTCTAGCTTGGACGTTACACGTAAAAATTGGAGTCTTTGAGTTTAAAAGCGAAGTGTCGAAGTAAGACCAAGTTAGTTGTGAAAGAGGTGCTTATAGACCAAAACCAGACTGATGACAGCCTTAAAAACATAAGTAAGTAAGTAACTAAGTTTCATGATTCATACATAAATTATGTGGATAAGCGGAAGGCTTAACGGGTGGGCCAAAATCGCCCCACAGTGGGTACCTGAAGACGGTCGTCGTCACCGAGGCAGGCCAAAGAAACGCTGGCGTGACGATTTGGACTCGTTCCTGACTGATTGGCCCGAGAAGGCAAAACACCGGGAGAGTTGGAAGAGAATGGGGGAGGCCTTTGCCCAGCAGTGGGACAGAATAGGCTAAATATAAAAAAGCGGATAGCTGAAATTCAACTAACAAAAGGTATGAGTCAAATGCGAGTGGCAATGCCAGTTGGACTCCCTAGAAGGACATACACGGATAATCTTTAGAAAAGTCACGTGGGTCGTATGAACGTGGACAAGGCGAATGGAGTATGACCTGCAATGTGATAATTATAGCAGGTGGCGTCCTGTAGCTTCTAGTTGCTGCTTATCTATCTCTATGGGAAGAACGAGTGAGTTTATATAAGTAAATAAGTAATTCCTGACCACAGCAGTAAGCATGCTTGTTACGACAAACCGCGTGACCGGAACACACTATAAAAACAACCGTATAACCATAATTATTAAATTGAAAAACAAAAAGCAGCTCGTAACCACAGAGTAATGAAAAAACAGAAGTGGCAAGCCTTACAATTGATCACTAATAACACGACAGTTTGACACGCGAGCATAGCACGCAACACTAAACGTATTAAAATCATAACTCAACTGTGCAATAAGTCAACGGTCATATTCCCTCATAATCCTGTGACTTTAATAAGCGCGTTAATTTATTCATGTGGGACTCGGTTGCCATGTGCGCTATTTTTAATCCATCATCGTAAAATTTGCTGACCGTTGGCCGTTTCGTAATATCCGTCATTAATATGTTTTGCGGGTGAAACTCTTCTGTGGGTACAGAAATGGGATATTTAATTACTTTGGTTTGGAAAAGCAATGGGATTTCATGTTTTACCTAAATAAATAACTTTTCGTCAACCTCGGACTCAAAAATTACTAAAACTTTAAATTATGCCTTTTGATTGAAGAACCTATTGGCTTGCAAACTTTTTTGGATATAAAACCAGTATGGATATGGACGTAGCTATTTTGTTTGTTTTGTTGAAAAAACCGATAACGATAGTCAACTTGTTCAATCGTCAAAGTGTCATACCTTCCAATCTTCCAATCAATCGGTAGCGATATCCTGAAATGGATCACTGAACAAAAAAACTGACCAATCAAATTGTATCGCCATAAAACTATGTGACAGCATGATATCGATACATACATGATATTGGTTTATAAGTCATACACGTGTAGACTTTATAGTAATGTCCAAAAGTTGAGAAATGCCGTCTAATAAAGACCTTCTTGAGTTTCATATATATGTCGTGGCCAGATCTTGGAATTATAACTTCACGATGTGGTAGGTTATGTAAGGTTCCATTTCATGAAGTATGATCAATTCTAATATCTGGCCAAGACGTATAAAGGGTGTAAACAGACTCTTAACGAAGCCGAAAGGCACTTGTTCTCCCCATTATTGCGATCATTTTTTGTTCTAGACCATACCTGGGAACCTTCTCCCTTACGGAGATATTGGGGGTCAAAGTTCCAATTTTTTCACAAGTTGTTAATGTAAAATTTTTACTTTAAACACCAGGACCCCCTTAGTATTCAATCCAACCATCAGCACAAATTTTAGTTTTAGGCTTGCTGCGCTAAATAACCCACGTTTCATAAAATAATAAAAATTTAAAGTGGACAACGATACGTGAAATCTTAACTGTCCGTTGTCCCCGTTGCCCGTCCGTTGTACATAACGGGGACAACACGGTAAGGAATCCTATGACGTACTGATGTCCCCGTGACGGGGACACAGATTACGGGAAACGGGAATACACGGTTTTGAGTGCGTTACATTGAGTCCTACTGTAAAACGTGATATTTCAACCCAAAAAAAAAAGTCGTTTCCTAGCAGTAATTTTTGCGTAAAGTTACTTAGTTTGATGTACATAATGCTTGGTTGACGGCTTCGTGAAGAGTCTGTTTACAGCCTGTAGATGATTATGATTATAAACAACAACCTACTGCCCTAAATTCGAACACACAGATACAGTAAACAATGGGTAGCGATGTAGCAAACAAACAAGTGAGCATTACCCAAAGATATGTACATATGTAGTATAATAATGGCGTCAAATGTTTCACACCTTCTTGACATTACATTACTGTAAGCCGTAGGTAGATGCCGTACCGGCTACGCACCTACCCTCAAATGAAATAATTGAATATCATGTGGAACGCGACACAATAAACCGACGTTTCATCGTGTGGTAACACTGGTAACCACGCGAACGTGGGAACATTTCTTTGGTGTATCATCCCTTATTCCTGAGCCCAAATAATTAATTAGAACAATTCCCGCTTTGAAATCCTTTTCGTTGCAAAAGAGGAACGCTGAATTAACTGATTATCATCCGAACGCTGGTGAAATTAATTTATTATGTGAAGCCGCAAAGTAAGGATACCGGATTAAAAATTAATTACAGTTCCAAACTAAGCTTTTGGGGACTTCGTGGGAGCGAAAAAGTTTGTCGTGCTTTTTCATAAACGATGGATCCGTCTAAAGAGATTATGTTGGATCTGTTAAAATTAAAATAACATCGCGCTGTTTGTGAATACATTTTCAGATTCAAGAGATAAATTGTAGATAAAAGCTTTTTTTCGGTTGGGCATTTCCTGTTTCAGCATTGATTTTATTTTATTAACAGGACTGAATGTTTTCAAAGTACAAAGGTAGTTTAATTATCTAACACTGTCTTAAGCTTTCACGGTTTAAAGCTAAACTTAGTTTAGTTTAATTAACTAGCCATCAAAATGTCAGAACCTTGTAACATCTAACTGAAAAGCGACCTTGAATGTACAGAACATGATGCCCACCCTTGAATTTTCTCCGTTACAAGTAACACGTGTAGTTTAGTTTGTAAGATATATTACGGTACCGATAGTTTTCAAACCCCAGGTTTTCTTGGTAATTCCCTTGCGTGCTCGTGTTCATAACGACATGACAGCAGCTAGGGTTGGATATTAATTATAACTGTCTCACTTAACTAAGCCTTAGGACGGGTACAGACGGACGGCCATGTTGAAAATTGAGGCTAGTAACGCTGTCAGTACCAGAAGTCAATTGGAAAGTCGACAGCTGCCCTTACCAGTTACGTCGCCGGCAATATGTCGCGTGTCTGTAAGCGGCCTTAGTAGGCACTTCTGAATAGTGGACGAAACTGACACGACGTAGATAGCAATAGTTCACGAATTAAATGGCGTCGTTTTTGTGACGTCAGCAAAGGTCGGCCTTGCCAACTTCGTTGGTGCGGTAGTGTTGCGGTTAGTTTTAGTTTAAGTATATCAAGTTGGGGAATACTGTTGGCTATGGATTTGAACAAACTTCATGTACTATAGTGTATGTAGATACATTTTGGAATGTGCGTCATTATTGTGATGGATAAACCACTTTTCTTTGTGAAATACATAATGTTTTTTATCACAAATCGACATTCTTCTTGAAAATGATCTAGATTTATAAAATGCCTTATTTGGTTCAATTAGACACAAGCGTTGTATAAGAGTAGAGGCCAAAGAAACGTTGGATGGAGTGTGTAAAGGATAATATTTCAAGAAAGGAGGTGTCTGATGAGATGACGAGTAACAGAGAAGTAAGGAAGAAGAAGAGATGTTGCGCCGACCCCAAATGAATTGGGATAAGGGCAAGAGAATAATGATGATGATGGACACAAGCGTTGTATCGAAACAACCGAACAATTATAGGTACATATTGCTTTTTATAGACTCGACACATGTCCTGAACCTCTCTAAGACCATTGCAAATCTGTGATGATGAAAATCAAACACACTAAGTATCAGAACATAAAATATTTATCGCTTTTGTTTAAGAGCACTTTTTGCAAAATCGTAAAAGCTCCAGTAACGATCCAAAGGGTGCAGTTATTATTCAATGATGTGTGAAATTAAACCATTATTTTATAAATCGCAGACGAAGGCAAAACCTTGCCTTCGTCTAAGTTTGTTTTTTTCCAAACTTGCTTTTCCGGAATGCTGAAAACTAAATAACAACCAGTTTGATTTTAGCTGTTATTGTGACATTGTTTCTTTCAATTTTAAGGGTTCTTAGCAAGTGATTTACCTTGCGAGTTCATTATTTCAGGAGGCGATGCAGATGGAAATTTGTTTTTTGGTTCTCGATCAATTACGTAAAGTAACTTTCCTTTTGTTAAACGTAGTGCAATTGCTACTGTAGTAGATAGGAGTCAACCCGCGATCATGGCGCTTTGCAACGGCCTCGAAATATCGGGAGCTCAAAATTATGAACAATCACGGAAGATATCCCTTCTTTTTTTTTTTTACGGATGGGAAATCATCAAATGACTTCTCCCGCTCTGGGCAGAGCGGAAGGGAGTGTCAGACTTGTACTGACTAAAACCCAACCATGTTCCTTCCTTGCCCTTTGTGTTCCAGAGCCGCGGTATCTCTTTCGAACAGCCCGCAGCCCTGGCAGACGGATGATATCCCTTAAGTGACAGTATAAGTTTGATACTGTAGTGTTATTAACAACTAGTTCAGTATTTTGCATTATAAATAATTATCTGGATAATTACAAATACTGATTTAAATTGAACGAGATGTGGCATGCAAACCTAACGTCGGGTTAATCTTGTACGTGAACATGGGTGAAGTGAATGATACGCAGATTCGATCAAGTCAGTTATTTATAACATAACATAACATCACGCCTGTAATCCCCGTAGGGTTAGGCAGAGGTGTACTTAACAGTACACCCACATTTCGCCAGTCCAGACTCCGTGGCTGCTACTGAGAAGTTCCTGATGGAAAAACCCAATTGCACTTTGCCGGACCAAAGAATCGAACCCAGGACCTCATGCTCAGCAGTCGCGCTGCACACGCCGTTCACTGTTATTTATATTCATGCCATACATACATAAAAACAATGCTTGCACACCGCTAATGCAAGCATTGTTTTTTATAACCCTCTAGAGATAACAATAGTGACATAGCAACTTGATATCAAAATCATATTTTTTATCGACTAAATATTAATGTTACTTGATATTGCAAAGGAAGTCACGTTTTATCTAATGTTATTAGATACAGGTAGTATATGATCTGACATTTGATTTAGATTGACAACTACATTATTAATGTTACTTTTGTTCAAGTAATAATTTTATCAGGTAGGTTTATTTAGGGTCATCATGCATTTTGTACCTGCCAAGTCAAATATAACATAACATCACGCCTGTAATCCCCGTAGGGCTAGGCAGAGGTGTACCTAATAGTACAACTCCATTTCACCAGATATGTTTAAGTCCCATGTAATAGGGGGCGAGCCGATTGCCACTAACCAAGGCACAAAACCGGCTGCTACTGAGAAATTCCTGATGGAAAAACCCAATCGCACTTTGCCTGACCTGGGAATCGACCCCAGGACCTCATACTCAGCAGTCACGCTTGCGACCACTCGACCAACGAGGCAGTACAAGTCCAAGTGAAATATCTAGTAAATAAAAAAACAACTGACAGTGTCTCTTTGGGCGACACTGCTGTTACTGTTTCGTGAATTCGTATGGAAAGGAATTTCTTGCGTCTATTCTTAGATACTGCTAGGCCACGCCCACGCGCGTCAGGGTCACCTACCCGGTAGTTTCCCATTTGGGCTCATATGCCTAATACGACGGTAGAAAATATAACTCATAATCTGAATTCTTCCCACGTTGTACCAGGCGAGCAGTAGTTCCGGACGGTCAGCAACAATAGCTCGTAGAAACTACAGTTCCGGCGGCTGCGGAAATGACGTGGCCAGTACTGTCGGCACGACACTCACTTCACCCCACGACAAATGTAAGGAACAGGCTACGATGCAAATGTAGGTAAATATTACGGACAGGATTTTTGATGGTAAAAACGTTGGAGCTAGGAAGATGTCTGTAAAGAACGTGTTGAGTACTTGCATGTGCATCTACCTTCAAGTTCTTGACTGCAACGTCATAGAGTAACCCCACCAAAACTTATCCCAGGTTTTTTTAAGGGATCTTTTCTTTCCATTCCTTATGTATTTACTTGTAGGTCATAATCAATTTATTGGCACTACGGGTTTCTCCAATTTCTTAGGACGATCCTCTCCCCATTTGTTTACTCCCTTCAAAAGAATCTTCTTAGTGATGTTTTGAATGAATAAGTTTTCAGTTTGTATAATTATTAGTCGGTATCGTCATAGGTGGAAATGGTTGCGCTAATTTTAAACAAAACTCATCTTGAACATCACAATTCACACCCCACACAACTTTATTATAGAACTAAACTTCACAACATTTTCGTTTTACGGGTTTCTCCAAATTCTTCGATACAATCCTATCTTCATTTGTTTACTCCCTTCAAAAGAATCTTCTTAGTGATGTTTTGAATGAATTAGTTTTCAGTTTGTACATTATTAGTCGGTATAATCATAGGTGGAAAACGTTGCGCTAATTTTAAACAAAACTCATCTCGAACATCACAATTCACACCCCACACAACTTTATTATAGAACTAAACTTCACAACATTGTAAATCCAAAACTTCTCTCATTCTATTATTAAACAAATCCATATAACGTGCATCAAATCAAAATAACACCGATAATATTCCGAAAATATCTTTGATCTATTTTAGTGTTTAATATTCAGCACAAAAGCGACCACAGAAAGCGGTTTGCTGATGGATCTGGCTTTTAGCGATACTCATACATTTCTTGCCTTTGCATGGAAGCTCGGCTTTCATCGCCTTTTTGTGTACCGATGTGGACGTAATGTATGCAATCAATGTTTTATAAAACTGCTTTTTATGTGCATGGTTTGTTTATTCGTCCCTTGACATTTGTGACTGAGAAACTATTTTGATTTTATCAACACCATACCTATTGAATCAAATCAAACCAAATTTATTCGTAAATGTAGGTTTACAATAGGATGTTATGAATATGATTAGTTCGCTACATTTTACTCGAGAGCATACAAATAATTATAAACTTGCACAAACACACATTGACATTAAAATAACTCAATTACTTACATACTAACACACAATTACCAATGTCAACATAATAATAATAATTAAAGCTGTACTTCTGGACACGGCGCGTATTGTCAGGAGGTTCCTCTCTCAACAGCCCTGACCACCGGTAGCTCGGACCCTGTTCCCAATGCTGGTGGGCTACTATTTTTTATATTTTTAAATGTTTTTTTAAGTTGGTTTTTATTTACATATTTAAAAATGAAATGAATATGTATGTAAATAAATAAAAGAAATAATTAAAAACAATAATCAAGAATAAGAACATAATGTAATATTAATTTTATAATCTAAATGTCAGTTGTGTTCTCCATAAACTCAGCTGTGGAGTACTAACATTTATAAATTAAAAATTGCTTCAGTTTCCTTTTAAACATATTAATATTGAGACTTTTTATTCGTCGAGGAATTTTATTAAAAATGACTGGAGCCATTCGATAAACACGTAGGAGGTCTGTTTTACTGCGATCAACACAAAGAATGTTCGAATCCCTTTTCCTTAACCGTGGATCAGCTGGGGCTCTTACTGCCCCTATACTATTAAATGAGCAATATTAGTATATTTGCAATCACATTCTCGAAAACGGCTCTTTCGATTTCAATAAAAGTTGCAACATAGCATTACATTTACGGGGGCGAAAAATCGGTCTAGTTATAGGTGTTATATCCGGGAAAATTCAAACATATTAACTTGGTATACTACTGTCATTTTAACATAAAGATTACGTTAAAAATTTCAAATGACACACACGTCTACTGATCTCCTTTATTTCGACTTAATGGTAATTTTTAAACTACATGGGGCCAGTAATGTTAATTGATGTAATTAACCTGGCCATGTTAATTGGCCTAGAAGATTATTACATCTGAATGACTCCATTCAATTTCATTTCATTTACATTAATATCATAACCTTTCTGTTTAAACTACATGAACGCTCTCTCCCCATCCATCGCCTAATTGATGCAAATCTATCCAATAAGGTCCATAGCAACGATTCAATGTATCACGGTCCTGTGCTCGCAAGTAATCTGGTTAATGCCTGCGACTCTATAAACTGCATGTCTGGATGTTCGACAAAGTGAACATGGTTTGAACACTATCCTCTATGTTTACAGGTGTGTTGCAGTAAGCGTGCGGTCCTGATGTGTAATTGGTGTAAGATGAATAGTCCCATGAATCGAAGAAAAATACCTATACATAGTCCATATGATGATTATTGAAGGATCATGGTACTGTCAGTGCAATTTATACATAATATTTGACACATACGAACAGAGAAGAGTTAGGCAGAGGTGTACCTAATAGTACACCCACCCACATTTCACCAGTTATGTTTGAGCCCCAAGTAACAGAGCGGGTGAGCCTATTGCCATCAACCTCATGCTCAGCAGTCACGCTTGCGACCATTAGACCAAAGAGTTGATCCTTATTAACTGGTTGCTATGGTATAAATTAACTAAATTGTATGTTTGCATATCGTTAAACTGGGCTACCCAATTGCTAAGCCATGCTTGCAAATGGCGCTTCTTTTAGTTATTTTATTACTATCTACTTGATTGGGTGAAAACCCCATAAAAATATTTATCGAAGATTTTATTCAAAATTAAATCGAAAGCTATTTTTGTGGTACCTAAGCAATGACAATGATCGCATCGCTACTTTACCGCATAAGTACGAACAAAAGTAGAGAAGTACTCCCAAACAGAAAAGACATAGGTAACATCACACACACAACCCTACCTATAATATCACACCGCTCCGTAACACAATCCTATGGAAAGCTAACTCCCAGGCAATTTCCACTCTTAACAACTTTGACTCGCAAATCAACGTTACATTGTTCTTTGAGTTTCATTCATTAAATGTTCAAGACATCTCGTCTTGAACATTCCTGCCCGAATTAGCCCTTGTTTATTTTATACTTGTGACAATCAGGAGGGCGACATAGGATAATATGTGACGGCTTCTTACGTGAATCGTGGCGTCTGAAATACAATTGGATAAATGGATATTATGTGATGGATACTTTACAGTTATTATTTATTAATGAGTAATCTTTTGTCCCAAGAAATATGTAATATTTCATTTCAGACATCATTGCGAAAGTGGAGGTCTTTTTTTTTCGGATGGGAAATCATCAAATGACTCCTCCCGCTCTGGCCGGAGCGGAAGAGAGTGTCAGACTTGTACTGACTAAAACCCACCCATGTTCCTCCCTTTCCCTTTGTGTTCCAGGGCCGCGGTATCTCTTTCGAAGAGTCACTCAGCCCTAAAGCGAGGCCTCATATCGGCAACAATAGCTTGAGATAGCATACATGACATCACGCCTCACACGCAAAACACACTCTAACCCCTTCAAAAATCATAAATATGAAATAGTTTGTATTTGCGTAAAAAGCGCTAAAAACAAAATTGATATCAATTCTGTGAAAAAGTAACGAGGGCAGGTTACTGCTCAGATTCGCAAAAAAACGATCAACACCTTTTTTACATAACACTCTCGAGGTATTAATTCGAGGAACGTAACTCCATTTCATATTAATTCACACGAACAGCGTGCTAGTTCTCGCGAATTCCATTGCATTGCCTCTTCAGTTCACGTATACTTGATAAATTTTCACCCGTGATGAAACAATCTCGCTCTTATTTCACTCCAGCACCTTGAGACAAGGGTTTAATAACGATACTTGTTTAAATTAAACTGGTTTTCATTTCGGACTGCATAAACGCTGGATTTCATAACGCTGTAACGTGCATTTTTGCTCGCAAATTGAAAGAATGAATTGTTAGGTGCATTTTTATTTTATGAAACAGACTTTAACCGTACGTGAAACTCCGTTCAACAATTTTACCAAAACACATGACTACCAAAGCTTTGCAACATGAGCCTTAAACCCCATCTAAAGGAACTGTTCCCAACATTAAACAGATCAAACATTGGCAAACAGTTATCGCCCCCTCGAGGTCGCTCCGTATTGCGTCACTAACGACGTTACGTCATAAGATGACAGGGATCAGATTAGACCGTCACAGCCAGTTAGTTTGGAGTGCATTTCCTTGCTCCCTCTTGCTTCCACAGCCGATCCCCGGTAGCCATTAATGGAATATTTACTTCGGTGTGATAGAGTGACCGCCTCAAACCTGATTACGTATAGTTCCAAGTTTTGATACATTTGCTTTATGTTCGACGTCAGACGTCAGGCTAACGTTTACAACGTTAGCTGAACTGTGTTATTATATTCTCAGGAACTGTTGAATAACTATGTTGTACTTTGTATAAATTAGGTTCATCCAAACAAAGGTTGATAGAAGTAAGAAATAGATTTGATATTATTAGATTACATGAGGACAAAATTACGTAATTTATATTAAAAGAGACAGGAAAATTAGATTCTACAAAATAAAAAAAGTTAAATAACATTAGACACATAATTAAAGCATCAATTTCCAAATCAACAAACGAAACAAAATACCTAACAATAAAAAGAGAATATCAAACAAAAAACTCCAATAGAGCGTGTGATCGTATGTCCTTAACTGAATAAAATAAAAATAAAAATGGCGGATAAAAATCTGTGACAGATGGGGCATGTAATAGGCCAGTGAGATCAACTGTATTGCAGTACGGTGCATGAGTGCACAACTCAACGTTCAATCTCTCACGGGTAAATGGTCTTGAAAAACCAAGATGGCGGCCTTCGGTGGGAAACTTGATTTGTGACCAACCCCACAAAGTAATACGGCCGAGGGGTGCCAACATTCGAATTGGAAAATTTTATATCAGCTATAAAAGTTGACGGACACAAAGTGCATAGCTTGAATGGTGCGCCATTGTGTTGCAGTTCTTATAAAATTTTGATTTTGATTACAGTACGTATTTCTTGATCATATCAGCCTCGGTGTCCATAATTCTGGAATCTAAACCAGCTATTTGTGTGTGTTTTTTTTATAAAACAGAATTCATTTGACTGCCATAGAAACTGGGGAACCGAACCTTATGTTCGTTAGAGCAAACCATTTATTTAATTCGACTATATAACGAAAATTTCAATAGGCATTATTCAGCCACTGAATACTACTCGATATCGCGATTCAATAAACCAGAAATAGAACAGTTCCTTAAACCTTCCCAATAGCGAAAGTTAATTAATTTTGGAACAATTTACTCATAAAATTATAAGCCCTTAAAATCTGGAACGATACCAAAATTAAATTTACTGATAGAATTTCGCCTTTGGATTTCGCTGATGGAGGCTGGCTGGTCGTATTTGTTCCGTTTAAGTAATGAAAGCGACTGGTATCTGTCCGATAAATCAACATACAGAGCCGATGCAGGTAGGTACAATATTGACGGATTTACTAGTATCCATACACACAACAGCTAGCTATAATGCCATGTTTCCTTGTTTGCCTAATGAGTTGAGTGAATGTTTGGGTTGAAATTTTAACGATTGATTTATTGCTGGTTTGTATATAGTTTTAATATTTTCCAATCATGCTAAAGTTTGTAAATGTGGTCTGGATTTATTTGTAGTAACTAAACCAATTTGAATTTCACAGAAAACTAAATAATTTTGACCAGATAGTAATAAAAAATAAATTCTGTTTACCTACTATCGAGTACATATTTGTTATTCAAGAGCCTGTTAAGGGTAAATTGATGTTGGTTATGTGTTTCAACTTGTAGACCTCATAATGATAAACAGCAGAGCCCGGAGAAGTTCTTCAATCGAAAACGGTGGTTCATTTAGCTATATGAACAAAAATAATATTTAGCGCGTACATTCAAATACAAAATTTTTGAATACACAAAATCGCAACTTTTCCTTCTCATATAACTCATCAAAGCTTGTCTCTGAAGCCTGTACCGCTTCTTACGAGTCATAAACGTGGCATTTGCATTCATTCATATTTAATTTGCTTTAAAAGAAGGCACACACTGCCATGGATATGGTTTGTTTAGCCTTATTTTTCTTTTACATCTTACGAGCTTGCTTTACGGAGAAATGTTGATGTTGGATATGAAAATCTGTGTGTTTCTGCTTTTTATAAATTTTAGATTTTTAATTTCTAGACTTTATCATGGTATTTTATCTGACGGTGATGGTTTTATTTGTGTGTGATTAACCACCATCTAATTAACAAATGCCACTCTGACAAACAACGCACAGAAAGAAAGAAAACATATTTGTTTGGTACATGCCACAAGTAATACCAAATCAAAAATAAATTAAATCTGAACAGAAAAAAAGGTATAATATTGTGTCTCCCAGCCTAAGAGTTCCTTTTATTATGAAGGTGATGACTATGGAAGGATTGTTAAAAATTCTTCCCATGAAGAGGTTAAATCGGGTATGAAACTTTGTATGAAATTTCCAATTTTTGCGATTTGTAATCCCATTCCATTGCCTATCAATTTTGATTATGATAGCTTATATTGTGTGAGTACTATGTACTAGATAGCTATGATTCGCTGGTAACTTACGTCTATTCTTGACTTGAATGTGCCCTGGCGGTTAAGAGTATGTCATGCTCACTCAAATGTCTCGCTGATGGTGGCGCGTGTGTCGGATCATTTAGTTCCCTTCAAAATGGTTGAGTTGAATGGTGCTGGATACATGCGTCATGTTCGTGAACGGGCGCTGTCAGTTGCGACTGGTCATCCCTTGGTTTCCACGGCTTATTTGAATTAATCATTTTATTTTTGAATTGTTTATATTTTTGGTTTTATATGTTTATATTATTGTTTATATTATTTATATTATAAATTATAAATTGTTTATATTATTGGTCTATGGACACTTTTAACGTGCACAACTTGCTACATCATTCTCACATAATGTACCATCTCAACATAAATGACCACCAAGACACAATGACAACCAAGGTTTTGTAAAAATATACTGATTTAAAAGAGTGTCCATGGAGTTTCTTACCCGTTCTTCTCCATAAAGATCTACGCTAGGGAATGGTCAACTACAGTACTTCCACAGTTTGTATGCCTTGTGACTGGGACTGTAGCTTCATTACATTGTTATCTTTGCTTGTATCTATTGTCAGCTTCATTACATTTTTATCGACAGTTCAAAACTGCATGTGACTGGCCTACTTGAAATAAATGCTTTGATTTTTTCACACCTATTAAATTATACCCCGTAAAGTAGAGCCCGTTTCTACCGATAATTATAATATGTGAAACAGTGTCGTAAATTCAGATTTTATTCATTATAAAAAGCTCGAAGCCACACACAGAAACCACTACAAAGGCATCAAATGAAAACAATTTACCACTTTATTGTTCTAGCCAAACCATTTTTAAACAAATCGTTAAAACTTATCCTATTTTCAGCTCATAGTAATCCTACAGAGTTGCTTTTAAAATGGCGACGCAGCATTTTAGCAGTAAACAAACATGAGCGAGTACGTACAATAGTTGTGATTTGTGTGCTGGCCTGCGCACTACAGTTGCAGATATATTTGAAAGTTTCGAAAGTGCCAGTATTCGGATTGAAAAATCCTGTACTAGGACATAAAGTCCTTGACATCTAAAAAATATGCTGCACTGTCTAATCCCAATACTTCGTTTTTTCTATCCCATTGTTTCGTTCGCTAGTTCCCTCTTTACAAATCAACGAGCAGTGTTCGTTGCAAAAAGAGTAAAAAACTGTACTCGTATTTTCTAGTCGAAAAGTGACTTGTTTGTGCCTGAAAAATGTGCATGTATCTATGTATTGATCCTGAAAGATATATAGTTTGGGCCTGCATCTGGATAAACTGCCTGCATTTAAAGTTTATTATGGGAATAGTGGACGCTGGTAATAAGGCTGATAAGCTAAAATGGGATTGGGCCGATCACGTCAGCCACATGCACGGTGACGGCTGGGCAAAAGCATTCACATGATGGTTGCCAGAAGTTGCCGGAACACGAGGTCTCCCCAGAAAGAGGTGGCGAGATGATCTGGACGCGTACTGTGAGGGCTGGTTTGATGAAGCACGGGAAAAGAGCACGTGGAAGGAGTTGAGGCCTTTGCTCAGCAGTGGGTGGCAGTACAAGCTAATTAAAAAAATGTGGATATCGGTTTGTAATAGGGTTTGTAATGTAGTGTTTGTGTAATGAATATCAAGTTGGTTGTCGTTGAGACCGGTTATAGTCTAGGCAAAAAGTTACAATAAATTTCAAAATGAGATTATTTATGTTTTCTCTAGCCATACTATTCCTAGGTTACTCGTAAAACAATCGCATTCACTGAATTCTTAACAATATCATAATTTGCTTCTCGTGGAGCTCGTGGCTAAACAATAACAGCCGCTCGGGTCGATCTTTAGGTTAAGCCGTGCTTGCCTAGGTTGGTCTGTGGATGGGTGACCACCCATTACATACCGAGTTTCCTCCGTGCCTCGGAAAGCACGTTAAGCCGTTGGTCCCGGCTGTCATTTGAAGATCTTTGACAGTCGTTAAAGTAGTTAGTGTCCCAAAAAGTCTGACAACCAGTCTTACCAAGGGGTATCGTATTTCCCAGTAGTAACTGGGTTGTGGAGGTCAGATAGGCAGTCGCTCCATGTAAAATACTGGTATTCAGCTGCATCCGGTTAGACTGGAAGCCGACCCCAACATAGTTGGGAAAAGGCTAGGCAGATGATGATGATCATAATTTGCTTCTACACGAAGAGTAACAGCAGCATAGATATGTATTAAAGTGTAAATTGCTTATCGTGAAATACTTAAGTTTCTACTTTAGTATTTTGAATAAAAGACCGACTCGCATACCTGCAGCAGAAAATTATCTTAAAAATATCTCGAGACATATTCAGGAATTCTTTCATTGCGGTCCGAGGTCCCATTGTTAGCGCGGCGAATCGTTTGATTCATTCTTCCAATCTTGTAGTTAAATCTAACGTAAGTCGTTTGCAAATACAAGAGTATATTCATAGCTTAAGTGTCCATTTATGAATGCCTTTTTGAAAGCGTTTTTGCAATAAGCCTGTTTTAAAATAGCGTTGCACTAAAACTTTTACAGAAGTATATATTATAAAATTTTATTTCATCTTTGACAACTACAATAGTTTTATTATTTTGGGAAAAATTCAAAATCACCCCATAAATGGTTTAACAATATACTGCGACCATCAATCCATCTTCCAAAAATTATGTTGAAGGAGTTTTACAGGACCACGTGGCTAAATAATAACAGCCGCTCGGGGTGGATCTTCAGGTTAGGCCGCGCTTGCCTCGTTCGTGGATGGGTGACCATCCGTTTTATACCGGGTTTCTTCCATGCCTGGGAAAGCACTTGGGTCCCGGCCGTCAATTGTTGATCTTTGACAGTCGTTACAGGTACTCAATGGCCCAAACGTATGAAAGACATTCAGTCTTACCAAGCATCATATTACCCAGTACTAACTGGGTTATGAAGGTCAGATAGGCGGTCGCTCCATATAAAATACTGGTATTTAGCTGCATCCGGTTAGACTGGAAGCCGACCCCAACATATTTGGGATAAAGCTAGTCAGATGATTGCAACCGTCAATTCATATTCTTTAGAAAATCTTTCTAACAAGCTATAAATACAACTATCTTACTGTCTATCTATAGAACCTTTGTCTAACAGCTGGACGTTTAATAAGATAATAACTAAGATAGAAGTCTAAGTTTCTTTGGACGCTTGCAAGTACTTGCATATTTCGAGAAAATCTCCCCGCCCGTTGTAAAGCTTTGCCGTCTGAGTTAATATCTTATTACTTCTTAGTACTTCACACACGAAGAAAGTTACGTCTTTGACTGCGGAGAATTTAGACTAAAGTTTATTAAAATTGTGTAGGTACTGGCTATAAGCTTTAGGGTTTTCTTTAACGTGTTCTTTGTCTTTAAAAGTGATTCTTAGATAACGATTGTAAGATATACCTACCAAAAAAATTACTCATAAAATTAAAAAAAAAAAATTATTGTTTATTTTTTACTGCTTTTTTCAATTTTTTTTATTAATTTACTTCTTTTTTTTTGGTTGCCTGGCTGGTCTTGTATTTATAAGCGCGATTGTTGAGCATGAGGTTCTGGCTTCGATTCCCAGGGCGGGCATAGTGTTGTTGGATTTTTCCATAATTTCTCAACAGTACCCACGGAGTCTGGATTTGCGCCCAGTTGATGGCCATAGGCCATGGCGAATTGTGGGTATACTATAAGATACACCTCTGCCTAACCCTTCGGGGATTACATGTATGATGAAAATCAAGTCTTTGGGATCTGTATAGATTGAAGCATTTTACATTACTTCTAGGCACGAATATGAAAGCACTTGGAAAAATAAACTTCATAAAGTTAATCACTCTTTTTCTTAAAAAGTACTCCTAAAAACCTAAATATGTAGCAGACATACTCAAGAAAACATCTTATGATGCCATAAATTCTCATAAAAAGCTCCGTTAAAAAAGCTAATGTAATGAATTTCGTAACCTTCCTTTAACTTTTTTGTAACATTACCTAGTTTTTCCCGAAGCTTCGAAAAATATTTTCTACCTGTAAAAAAGAAATAATATTATCATAGTATTTCACTTCACTTACGTCGTAGTGATGTACCACAAACCACATAAAAAAAGCAAAACCATTCTAATCAGAAACATAAATAGAAAAACGAAGTGACGTCCCATCACTAGTTATCTAGAATTAAAAAACTATCGGCTTTTGTTTAACACAAAGTTCGTTTCTATTCTTTACACGAAACAAAAGAAAATAGAAGAAACTTTTCTTATTTAAGTCGGACATTGGAACAAAAGTTTTTAGATTTAAATCTTGCGGTCATTAGAAAGTCAATTTAGCATACATTTTAATAT
The DNA here is from genome assembly GCA_950005105.1 of Lycophotia porphyrea. Classification (NCBI taxonomy): domain Eukaryota; kingdom Metazoa; phylum Arthropoda; class Insecta; order Lepidoptera; family Noctuidae; genus Lycophotia; species Lycophotia porphyrea. The sequence continues at coordinate 6,072,968 of OX465392.1, forward strand.
CACGAGACAGCTGTATCTCGAAACAGGCAGCTTTTGCAAGATGTCATAACAAGTACATTTTATTTATATATTATTTTCTTGCCTTGTATCTCTTCGTAAGGATTTATTACTGCAATATACTGTTGGACGTAAGACAATGGATTTAACGTCGGGGCCAACGGTTTCCTTAACTTCGTATGTTGCTCGGATGTTCGCTACATAATGATATGTTCTGATTTTATGTTTTCGTAAGGCTTCTTTTGAATATACCTAAGTATAACTAAACTTGACTATAATCGCATTTAATTATTCCTCATCCTACATTTCCTTTTACGAATTTTTTGCGTAGTAACAAATTATAATAATGACGCAAACATTATATTTTGCTGTTGCTATGGAAACTAATAAATATTGGCAGGTATCGATAAACACACGATAACATGCCCATATTCAAAACTAGCAACTCAGTTCAGTTTCACATCACTTTTACAACATGACGAAGTATCGTCATTTTTTTTTAAAGTAAGTCCAGTTTTATACGCACCTTATGGAATTAATTAGGTATCTAAAAGTTGTTCATAAAATGTAAATATTTTGTATCAAATGGCATTCATTTCATTATCTTCTGTACTGTTTTTGCTGTTACAGAGGTAAAGCTTATGTAAAACCTTAGAAAACATAATTGAACACCCTAATTACGCACAAAGGAAGATTTCAAGAAACCACATGACGAAGACAACAACAAACTAAACTATGGCAAAAAAATGCTGTATTCAATAATTACACATCTCCACGACCACACTCTCACTATGTGTAAGCGGATCACGGAGCATGTTTGCCAAGCGTATTAGTAACCTAAACACCGCTGTGAATTCGAACCATTGAACTTGATCCCCGCCACTTCATCTGATTGCTTCCGCACTCTCCTATCTTCAACGACCCTCAAGAGGCAAGGGAGGCCAGCTTATATTTGCACCCTCTTATAATATAGAGTTACGTTGGCGACAGAATTAACTGGAGCGAGTAATGTTTGACGGTGTATTATTTAGACGAGTAAACTTTAAGTCTCTGATTAAGCTATTGCTTGGCTTCGCAAATAAACTTGCCTTGAAAATAAACCTGTAAAAATAGACAAACAAAAACTAATCAATGAGAAACAAAATCTAGACCTATAAATATTCGTAGAATGACGTCTAGACGAATTTGATTGGCTATTCTTTTTTTTTTATATGTTTCAATCAAATTCTGTTTGACTGAGCTTTTGAATTCAGTTTCAGTAAAACTTGTTCATTATACGCATAATTTTACTAGTTTTCTGCTTTGAAGATTTGTATTTGTTTTTCGTGATTTATGTTTCAGTTCAGTGTTTGGCTTAGCTGTTAAAATATATAAGCTGCTAGTAATTACTAAGTATTGATAGAGCTATACTTCAGCCTACTAATCGGTGCAGGCGAGAAAACACAGAAGTAAAATAAATGTGCAGGTGAACCTACCTAACCTTCAGATTTTCCCAACAAACCTTGAACCTAATGTTTTAGAGATAAAGTTGAAAATCTATTAAATAAATTTGACAGATTGTAGTAGCTTGGTATGCTGGCGTCTGTACCAAGTTTGACACAACGATGTATTGTTGGGCTCAATCCAATGATTATGTTGGGTCGGCATTATTCTAGTGTCCTAACCCAGATCAACTCAGATTCAGATTTGCTCAGCAATCTGGGCGTGAAAGCGTAACTTATAAACAAATAATATAAATAAACAGACACTCCTTCGTAGTTATTGCTGGACAGGATATGAATTAATTAATTAGTTTAAGTGAACTAAACCAAGCAATTTTTATTATAAGCCATACCATACAACCTCACTATTCACATTCTCACCCATACTCACTCACACACTCACTCGTTTCACACATCTATCACACATACACACGCGATTTGGACTTTTTCTTCATAACTTGCTAAACTGCTTTGTATAATTTTAAATTACCCATTTATTTTTAATTTTGCATGTTTACTTACATAGTCTATACTCAAATTCAATCGCATAAAAATGATAATGTGGAAGTGCGGAGTCTCCTAATACAAGCAATCCCTTGCTTAAAAGGTGATCTCCAACAATATGTATCGAAATTGTAAATGAAATAAACTTTTTTTTTTTTTATTGTTTCTTGACAAGCAGCGCCATTAGCGTCATATTATACAGTTTCAACAGCAACTGCAAACAGCAGTGGCCATCGCTGTAGCAAACCATAGTGGCACGAGTGATTTCTATGTAACCCTATGATAACCTTACTGCAGTCACAACCACATTGCCGCCTGTTGCTCTTACGTTTGGGCAGCTTTATACAGGTCATACTTTTTTTTTATTACAGGTCATGTTGTTCTCCGCCTGTAGCTTCATAGTATGAACGCATGACATTTCATTGACGGACTTGGACTTCCACCGAAGCTGGGACAAGTGGTCAGAGGCCGCGGTGGGCCTGGAGGTCCTAAATCGTCAGGGAGCCGGCGTCCTCCCCGTCGACGAGCAGGCAGTGGCGTCGTGGGCCATTAAATGTCTGAAAAACTTGAAAAATATCACCTTAAGAAGAACTAAGCTCTGATTTTCTGCATTCTGTTCAAATAAAACTGGTACACATCATCTGCCTAGCCTGTTTCCGGATGCAGCTGAATACCAGTATTTTACATGGAGTGTCTGCCTATCTGACCTCCACAACCCAGTTAGTACTGGGTAATACGATAGGTACTCCTTGGTAAAACTGGTTGTCAGACTTTTTTGGGCCACTGACTACCTGTAACGACTATCAAAGATCTACAAATGACAGCCGGGATCAGCGGCTTGACGTGCTTTCCGAGGCACGGAGGCAACTCGGTATGTAATGAGTGGTCACCCATCCACAGACCAACCTAGGCAAGCACGGCTTAACCTAAAGATCGACCCGAGCGGCAGTTGTTAGTTAGCCACCAGTTCCTCCGAATCTCTCTCAAATAAAACTGGTACACAAAAAGAGATTTTCCTTCTTCATCATTCAACTAAATCAAATGCTGTCAATCACCTGTTTCCCCCAGATCATTAAAACATAGCTAATTATAATTAGGTGCTTAATTATAACTGTGTTCCAGCGTCAAACACAAATCAGATTCCCATATATTGGATTGCACTTAATTAACTGGTCTAATTAGACTGTGACATAATGGTTAAAGACCCTGCGGGATGTAACGCGGACCTATGTGGATACTTTATTGAGTATACAGGCTGTAAACAGACTCTTCACGAAGCCCACTTGAATGGAAACTTTTAACGTGCACACTGCACATCTTGCTACATCGTTCTCACATAATGTACCATCTCCACATTAATGATGTAACCAAGGTTTTTGTAAAAATATACTGATTTAAAAGAGTGTCCATGGAGTTTCTTGCCCGTTCTTCTCCATAGAGATCTACGCTAGGGAATGGGCAACTACAGTACTTTTACAGTTTTTATGCCTTGTGACTGGGACTGTAGCTTCATTACATTGTTATCTTGTCGACAATTCAAAAGTGCCTGTAACTAGCCTACTTGAAATAAATGCTTTGATTTTGATTTTGCCGTCAACCAAGCATTATGTACATCAAACTAAGTAACTTTACGCAAAAATTTGTTCTGGGAAATGACTTTTTTTTTGATGAAAAATCACGTTTTACAGTAGGACTCAATGTAAAGCACTCAAAACATTGTTTGTCCTGAAGGTGTTTAAAGTAAAAATCTTCCATTAAAACCATTGTATTCAGAAAAAAAAAACTAATGAAAAAGTTGGAACTTTGACCCCCAATATCTCCGTAACTAGAAGGTACCCAGGTATGGTCTAAAACAAAAAAAAATATCGCAATGACGGGGAGAACAAGAGTCTTTTGGCTTCGTTAAGACTCTGTTTTCACCCTTTATACTTAGAATAGTAAACAAACATTTAGGACATTAAATATGCACCCCCACAAACATCGACAACATCGTGTCAAAAATAACGGATTTTATTTTATTTCTCCCGTACAATTTACAATACCATAATTATAAACATAACATTTCATCCATTTCTGGATGAAGGCCTCAAAAGACCTTAAATAATAAATAGCAATAATCATTAACAACCTATAGTATTACTTGACTTCTATTTATTTTGACGCGATGATATTTTTTTTTCTGAAACCGGAACTGAGTTTGTCATAAAACCAAACCAAACTTTACTGAATATAATTAAACTCAATTCTAAAGCTAATTATGTGAGCAAATTGGTGAATTCCTCACCTGTTTAATTTGTGGAATTACCTATTCTGTCATTGAGTTTGTCTCTAATCACTGAGTACCCACTGAGTACCAACCACAATTAAGCCAGCTTTGTAAATGATCACCGAATCACATATCAAGACATCTTGGAATTACATTTTCAATGTGTACAATTTAACAATAGAAGGTCCCTTCTAAAGGTAACAAAAATAACCTATCCAAACTAAAACAAAACCTAACGAAGAACGTTTTCTGGCCAAAAAACGTTTTAAGAGTAAGTTTGTCTGTCTATTCCAACTGAGAAAGACAGACAAACTCGCAAAATAAGAGTTTCTTATTTACGTAACATTTTGTCAATTAACCCAAGGTAATAATACAAAAACAATTTGCCTAGTTCATTACATTTCCTACTTCAGTCTTCCAATCAATTACTGTAAGCCTTTTAAACACTTTGAAGCCACCACCCTGAAACGAACAAAAACACTTCCCCGAACACAGAACCGATATATTATTTTTGGCACCCCACTAACTCTTTATCACATAAAAACAAAGTTTTTAACTACACAAACTGTGAGAAAAATAGCGTTTCCTTTGTACGGAACTTCTAACTTGCCCAGTAATAGATCCCACAGTTGGAGTGGAGCAGTCAGTAGATTTGGAGCGAGCAATATTGATGGATTCTCCACCGGCCACGTTATTGCATCCCTCTAATGGAAACAGATTGAGCTATTCTTAGTGGAGGCATGCCTTTATTCAATTAGAGCTGGTCGGCTTTCAGCTCTATTTTAGTATTAAGCTTTGAGACGCACTGTGGAAGCTACGTCCCTTGTATATCATGAAATTCAACGGGATATTTGCTTTGATACAGTCGATATTAATCTGATTTTAGAAAGGAGGTTTATGTGTGCAGATCTAAGCTGGTAGATGCTTCTGGCTTCTGCATATACTGGATTAATCTCATTATTTTGGAGTTCCTATAAGCTTCATTGGTGAGTTTCAATAGCTCATTTTCAATAGATTCAAAAATATTTTTAGTTCTATTGAGATATATCATTAGTCTCAAATATTTAAATTGTTAGATGTACCCTCACCGTACTAAGGTTCACAGTAAGTTCGTACATTCTGCATATGCCTACTATTTTTAGTATGAGTGAGCGGGCCAATACTATCAAAATAACAACATCAACAAAACAAAACCGTGATCATTGTATGATGCGGTAGAGCGAATCTATGATTTTAATGCTTGATTTCAGAACAATTCTTTATTTTTACCCATTTTTTGTAAATGATGATGTGTTTTTATTACGATTTATATATGTGTGTTTAATCATTTATTTCTTTGACATGGTTGCTTTGAAAAACTTTTCAGCTATCCTAATTAAACATTTTAATATGAAAAGGACATACATTCTCTCCGAAATAGCCTTACTTATTTGTTTCTTTTTTTGGCAAAAAAGATTACACGTCCGTTAATTTCTGCATTAGTCCTAATTATAACTTCTTATGTGCATCCGACTGCAGAAAAAGTTCCCGAAATATGGAACGTCAAAATGTAGTCTGATTTTTTTTACATAAAATGTAAACGTCAAAATGTAGTCTGAATTTTGTGTTTAATGTAGTTATGTCTAGAATAATCTACATGATATTAAAGAAACTTCGAAAGTCTAGCAACTAGTGTTACCAAAAGGCCTTTTGGTAACACTATAGATGCCACTAGTTGCCTTTCGGGATTCTGACTACCAAGCCTACCTACTAACTAAATCTTTGCAGCAATTCCATAATAATCACTGTAATGCAAAAGAAACTCCAGAACACTTTTCTTTCTTCAAAGTTCAAAATGTCCTTCAACACTGAACCGTATTTCGTCGAAATTTTTAAAACTGTAAATTACAACGGGTTAAATGACTCCGAAACGGTGTAGCACTTCGTAAAACGGGCCGTATTCGTGCGACGACCACATGCAATTTAACTTCATTTGCATATCTTAGCCTGAAACGGTTATTGCTCGTGCCACTGAACAATTTTGAGCCCCTGTCTCTGATAGCGTTGCGTGGACTTTGTTGGCTGGTTAGGCAACAAAGTCCAGTTTACAAAGAATGTACAGCTTTTTTTTACGAATTGCCGTGATGGAATAAAGGAAGCTACTATTTTGAAAGTGTTATGAAGTGGTTTTTTGGTGGGGATAGTTTATCAGATGTTTCTGAGGTAGGATTCTGAAAAAAGCTGCCTGTTTACCCAAACTTCTTACTGATAAGAGACTTTTGGGAAAAACTCCTTAAGGACTTAGTTGGGAAAAAAGTTCTGTTACAGACAAAAAGACAAGAGAGAAATCTTTCTATAGAACTCTCAATAAATTACCACCTCGTACGTGTTTTCTTACTTTATAAATGATTACAATAAAACATTCGAGGCAGAGCCAGAAAGGCATAGAACCTTCTAATACTAAGTTTGGCTGATGCTGCAAACTACACTATTCATATCGCCAATCCAGTTTGTGCTAGAACCACTAATTAGATCTAGCCCTGCGGTTTCTCGAGCTCTACATTCGTAGACTAAGCCTAACTTTATCGCGGCCTAGATAAAGCTTTGTCCAGGATGAGTCTAGGGTCTAAGTATTAGTGCTCCGACCTTCGTCTATCATTATGTTAGCAGGTTACGTAAAGCTTAGAAATCGTTTCGAAATGAGAGGCACGCGTTGTCCTAATTTGCTACGATGGACCTATCAAAAATGCCTCCTCGAAGAAATAACGTTTCATCGTAATAAATAAATGGCAATTTTGTAGTAATGATTTCCCTCGCTGTAGTAAATAAAATTACGCAGACTTGAGTGTGGTTAAGCTACTAGGTATTCACAAAACTTGACATGAATAAAAGCTAGAAAAAGTAGATTCGTACTAGTAGGTACCTAATCTATCTTCGTAATTCTCATGTCAATGAAGTCGAAGTACAACAAAAAGTGAGGTAATAATTGGTCAATAATTCATATTTTCAATTCGATGGCCTTTGGCACGGTAAAACTCTGATCACGCTGACTCAATTACCGTGCAGCACACGGAACACGACTGCATCAGTAGATAGTGGCGCAAGAGAACTTGGTCCAGCCCACGCGGGATTTGCTTCAGACTTACCAGAGCTTACATAACAGCACGCCTGAAATCCCCGAAGGGTTAGGCAGAAGTGTACCTAATAGTACACCCACATTTCGCCAATTATGTTTTTAAGTCCCATGTAATAGGGGGCGAGTCTATTGCCATCAACCGGGCACAAATCCAGATTCCGTAGCTGCTATTGAGAAATTCCTGATGGAAAAATCCAATATCACTTTGCCCGACCCGGAAATCGAACCCAGGACCTCATGTTCAGCAGTCGCGCTTGCGACCACTAGACCAACGAAGCACTAGCCACCAACCACAACCACCGAGTTACCAGAGCTTGAGTTGTCAAAATTTTAAAACATGTAGTCGTTGCTATTCCAGGCTAAAATTTCTCGTAATTAAGCAAGCATTCATACCCGACGAATCGGAACTTTGGTGCGGGGTGGCAAAGACTTGGTGGCAGTTATCACTTCCTTGGCCACTTCGTTTGCAAAACGCGCATCATCTGCCTAGCCTTTTCCCAACAACGTTGGGGTCGGCTTCCAGTCTAACCGGATGCATCTGAATACCCGTATTTTACACGGAGCGACTGCCTATCTGGCCTCCAAGAACCTGTTAGCGCTGGGTAATAAGATAACCCTTGGTAAGACTGGTTGTCAGACTTTCGGGACTAAAAAATCGGCGCGAGCGACTGTTATTATTCAGCCACGAGCTCCTCTAAATGTAACATTTAAAGATACAAACAAGTTCTAAATCTGCTATCTACTCCCTCTTACACAGAGGAGGCCTGTGCCCCAGTGGTGGGAACTTTATACGCCGATTGTGAAGTTCTACTGGTCAGAAACAGACCCTAAACAAATGGTTCTAGAATATCACACCACTGTAAGTTACCATTAAGGCTCGTTAGGAACTATACGCGGTTGCAAGTTGCATCGTCCCGTGTCAGACGTCAAACGCAAGAACTTGTGGTTAGGAGTTGCGCTGCAACCGCACCGTGCCAGTGACACTGTCCGGGACTGACCAGCCGGACACTGTTCTAGTAAATGTATTGTAGGGTTCCTTTTCGAGTGATTAATTCTGTAACAGCTGTGGTGACAGGGTTGGTAAAGTGAATAAAAGAAAATTGATTTTGAACTGAGAAGAGGTTTGTCTAGCGGCATAGTAGGAACGTAACGGTGATCTTGTGCTTGACCTTGATCGGCATTTTCAGTTTGTTAAATATCAGTTTGTTATTTTAAAAAATGGAGGATTTAGTGAACTAAAGACTGAACTTCAAGAGTAGACTTGCGCATCTCAGGCAAAATTAAAGAAAAAAATGCTCCTTCGGAATGGAATAAAAATGGTAACAAGTTTACTCATAAACATTTCTACTTTTCAAAGTAACACATTGAATACTGAACTCACGACGAAAAATACTGGTAAAAATGCCTGTCATTCAGTACATATTAAATAATTAAATACTGCCTACATTAATAAGTCGACTTTCGAGAACCAATTCATCAATCAATGTAACAAACAAATAATCATAAAGTCTAGACGTTGGCATCCACTACCAGTTAGCATGTTCCCCGCTGAATTTTAGATACAGAGCTAATAATTACATATCAACCGACTGTTTGTGGGAAATGCCACATGTTACGAATTGAAACTAGAATATGCATAGGTAACTAACAATTAACTGAACTCACCGGTACGGGGACGTTGAGTTCAATTTATGCATTTTGGTTGCTACTGATTTTGAGGGATGATAATAATGTTTAGGCTAGACGTCTGTGTTACAAGAATACCACAATATAATGATCTTCTTCTTTACATGTCGATTAAACTCATCATCATCATTTCAGCCGAAAGACGTCCACTGCTGGACATAGGCCTCCCCCAAGTTTCGCCACATTGACCGGTCCCGTACGACTCGCATCCAGCGGATCCCTGCAACCTTCACCAGGTCATCGGTCCACCTAGTGGGAGGCGCAACGACTTCCGGTTCGCGGTCGCCACTCCAGATCTTTTCGGCCCCATCGGCCATCTGTTCTGCGAGCAATGTGCCCTGCCCACTGCCACTTAAGTTTGCCCATTCTTCGGGCTACGTCGGTAACTTTGGTCGATTAAACTCAAATTGTGTGAAACCAGTAATGACCACCTACACAACCCTAAAATTTGCTTTGTTTAAATCCTGAAAAGTGCAGGATGGGCAGGATGGTCAGGATGGGTATATCCTGGCTCCACACTGGCATTCTGTTTGGAATGGATAGAGAATACCCCATTTGACCAGATTATATCTACTGCGGCCAACCTGGGCCCGCAAACGGTTAACAAATAAGTGTAAATGATTATGATTCACACCTTGGTTCGATAGCTTTATGGAGCCTACACACCACACAACAAGCCACTCGACATGTCAGCAACTTTCGTAAGCGTTCAGTAGACATGCCGCACATATGCCTGGTAGCTCTAGTGTGTAGGTTCCGTTAAGTGCAGACTACCTTTGATATTAACACGCTATCTGGTATGGTATGTGGGGTCATAACAATGACAGGATTTTGTAATCACTGAGTAGGACTTCGTAGAGCTCAGAAATGAATCTAGCATATCCTCATTCGACACCTCATGCCTCATCGTGGGGTTTAGACTATATTAAGAACTGCTCCACGTGAAATAAGGTTTATTCTAATTTTAATTATTATAAACCTGCCTTGCAATTATTTGACTATAAAGCCATTTATAAATAGCTTTATATTAATATTTTCTACAAAATAAAATAAGGTAATATTCCTAGTATCAGCAAATGCAGACGTATTCACGACGACCTTCTCGCGGCTCGAACCTCGGGAAAAAAGGTTATTACAGGCCAACTAAACTTTTTCTAAAAGTCTCCTTCCTCTAAAAACGCAGCCAATAATCTGCCAACTAACCAACCTGAAACCTATTCCTCTGCGCTGCTCCTGTAGGTTCGTAATATTGATAGAAAGGGGAAATCGGATCATGAGAATCATTAAGCCCTCGGGCTCCGCACAGTAGGTACTTACTAGATTAATGCCCCACCTGTACAACTTTGCCTCGCGGGACTTTCATCCTGTAATGTTTCCCCTTACTTATTAGATTTTCTTCAACCATTTCATTTTAGAGAATCTATCTTGTATATTTGCTTACTTTTATTGGGTTCTCGTGTAATTTGTCGCTTAATGAATAGTTACGACTTAGTTCAGGCAATTTAAAAAAGTTATTCAAAGTTACGATTTATTTTAAAAAAAATTGGTTTGGGCGTTATTAAGGCACTACACGTTAAAATAAATAGTTGTTTTGTTTATTATTTTGGGAAATAAGAACAAAATATCTATTTAATTAATTAAATCACTAATAACTATAAGTTTGTATATGTTCTTTTCGTAATCTTGAAAAAAAGCTATCGATTAGGCCGCTGTACCCGTGTGTGGCCGATTAGACTGCTGTGCATGAGGCCGGGTTCAATTCCAAGGCCGGACAAATTGTTATTTGGTTTTTGTATCAAGAATTTCTTAGCAACTCACCCCCTATTACATGGGACTTGAAACAACCAGCGAAATTAGGATGTAACAAAGGTGCATCTTTGCCTAACCCTTCGGGGATTACAGGTTATGCTATGTTAAAAATACGAAATAACTTGGACGAAAATGACTAAATATAGACATTACAACGAGTCTTCTTTGATTTCCCAACACTTGCTCTTTAATAATGACACGTACTTACCTATTACGAAACCTGATATTATAACATGTCACAACAGACGTGGAGTATTTGAGGACGTGAGTCGAGAACGTGATTCACAACAATCTAGCAGACGATTAGCGCGTGTTGCCAGCCCTACGGTAGACCAAGAGCTAGGCTAGCCGAAATAAACCGTATTGTAATAGTGTCAATCAGTTAGAATTCAACAGGACTTTCCAATGGGAATCGTATTACCCAATATTAAGTGGGTTGTGGAGGACAGATAGGCAGTCGCTCTTAGTATTGTGTGTGAAGAATCAAAATGAAATAATAAATATTTGAATATTTGTGTTAATATTAGATGAATGTCGGTAGCGAGGCAATGACAAGGGAGACTGGAAGAAAAAGAAAAGGTGTTGCGCTGTCCTAAGAGATGAGAGCGATATTTCGTCATCATCTTCCTAAATAATGAAGAAAAATGTCTTCAATTACGTATGTTGAATCAGATTTTAGTAAACAAATATACGTACATAAAAGCACCTCAATACAAAATTAGGCCACATTTTTACACAAGCGTCAAATACAAAAATAGGTCTCTTCACTCACACACATACACACACACACACTCACATGATATGCGAAATTAAAAGGAAATTATCAAACCTCAGTCATTTTTACTAGGTGAGGTATGTTCGCGTCCCCATTCTTTAACCTACGTTAATTAGTCTTAGTAACGTGCCGCAAATACTATGCGGCAATTAAGACCAGGCACGCTTTCTTCGTCCGACTTAAATCTTACTTTGTGGGTATACTTTTAATGGTTTCAATGCAATCTCGGTGTTTTTTTTTTCATGTGCTAATTTTCTATCGTTTAGTATTTATTTAACACTTTGGTGGTTTAAAGTAAGTGGGTGAGGTCAAAAAGGGAAATAGAATTAAGTACAGTGGGACAGAGTATGCTAATTTAAAAAAAAAGAACTAATCCTATTAGGTATATTATTATTATAAAACAAAGTATTTTTGTATTATAGGTGGTTAAAATAAGAGGAGTTTATCAATCAGACGATGTGACTGTGTTTTCATTTTCAAAAACCATTGTCTTTATTTTCATTAAAAATAATTACGCGTTAACCTGAAACAATACTAATAACACTAGTTTGTACTATCAAACCCTGATTCCTTTTCTATTTTAAACCTTCAACAATTATGCTAATCGTTATGTAATTACATTAATAGATATGAGCTAAAATCGTAACCAGTTAAAACTTCCGATTTACTTTAAATTATACGTGGTTTAGTTCTGGCGTAACTTGACCACCTGTCCATTGTCCATTTATCTCCCGGCCTATAACATAATGACGTAAACGACATCAAAATAACACGTGTAGGGCAAGACTGGTCACGGCAGAATCCCGGTAATTTTGACAAATAAGCCCGTTGCTGAACCGTAATCAAAGTTATTACCCGTCCCGTCACGGCGCAGTCACGACTGTCGGGATCCAAGATAAATCACATAGAAACACTGGAATAAGAAACTTTCTCATGTATTTATTTATGAAGTTACAAAACGGTGATAGCAACGCGTGCGGTAAACTTAATTGCTTATTCAACCCTTACACTATGAAATTTTATTTATATATTTTTTAAACGGTGTTAAATTTCGCATTTACTTAACAAAACATCAGCACAACCAAACCGCAACTGCCGGACTGATTTTACACAACATTTTCATCTCCTTTTGGTGTTTCTAGAGGTATCTTCAAATTCTTCGACGATCATACTGATGTATGATCGTCAAAGCTGTCGGTGCTGTACGAAGGATTACTTCTTGCGGTCCACTGCTCCGTCGTACAGCGGTGTCGCCTCTTTCTTGGCTTATGTCCATCCCTGCCCAGGTCGTCATGGGGACCTATTTTGGAGCTATGTGGACTTGGTTTCCGTGCATGTGCGTAAAGTCCCGTACAACGAGCCACGGGGGGTGGATGCTCCACACAAGGCCGTTGTCTCCTCATGTTTCTCACAAATTTCATGAAATACACCAACAGAATAACCATAGTCGCATAGCATATCAACTTCTGCGCGACTGCTTCTTCGGCAGGTCTTCTGGCCAACATGGTTTCTTCTTTGTACTACCCTTTTTAGTTGAAGGGGACTAAAATACCAAGAATTTTGCTACATTATATTTTTCTGTATTTATAAGATTACAATTAAGGCGTTAACAAAACGTCATTACATGACAAACTGACGTTTTAAGTTTTATTTTTATGTAAAACTATGAATGTAATGGATGATCTTTTGTCAGCAGCAAAAAGTTTGCATGATTTATTTTGTGAAAAAACCTTTTTAAAAGATCATATAATAGGGTCCGGCATTTCCTAGTGCAGTCAAAAATAATATTTGACGATTTAGGCTAAAAGCCTAGTATGTAGCCTAGAATGACACATCGCTATGAACATCACAGCGCAAAAAGAACATAAAGGTATACGTTTTTAGTACACCGCTGATTATATATTAATATCGAGACTACTAGCAAACATAGGCTCCTCCAAAATCGTTCCAACATATTCCCCCAGCTTTGTTCAACGGATACGGCAAAACCAAACCCTGTCGTCTGAGCTGTTTTCTTCAAACTACCAGAAATCTGGTAGGAATTACGCAGTTCCAAATTTCAGTCACGAATCAGTCGCATGGTCGCCACTCTAAACGGTAGATTAGCCAAGGAATAAGTATGCATGAAGGAAATGCGAATGGGAGGCTGACGTCTGCTTTACCGGACTATCCTGTGGGTGCCTTGAGTGTAAGGCCTCCAGCCAAGGGCAAAAAACTTCATGACTACACAGACGCCCTCTGTGTTCCTTTGCTTGTATAGTCCGATGAAACGGCAACCCGTCACAACCAGAGAGAGCTCAGCCGCAGAACGCAATGGCAAGGTTTCCGAGGGATAAAGGTGTAGCACCATCAGAATCAAAGCATTTATTTCAAGTAGGCCAGTTACAGGCACTTTTGAATTGCCGACAAGATAGCAATGTAATGAAGCTACAGTCCCAGTCACAAGGCATAAAAACTGTGAAAGTACTGTAGTTCATCGACTTCCAAACTCTGGACTGAGACATTCCTAACACTCTGCTTGATCTGCGAATTGAACCCAGGACGTGGAGACTTGGGTTCAATTTAACTGAGACCAACAAAACAATCGAGCAAAATAATCATAATTACGATTAATGTTCTCTTAATTCCCATAAAACTAGACTCACGTAAACGCCAGAAACAGAATAACGTCACAAATGAAAACGGTACAAATTCGTGTAATATCAAAGTTGACGTTCAGTGTAATAAGTTTATCTAGTTCGTGTGTTTAACTGTATAACTATCTTCTTGGCTGTTGTAACAACGTCACGTCTCAGATCAAAGTCGTTATCAACGCCAGCATTTATGACAAGTGGTCTAAGTAATAAGCGGTAATTACTCCACTTGAGATACAATTTTTTTGTGTACCTAAATCTGTTCACCAAAATAAAACTTGTTCTCTGTTAAGTCACGCTTAGATTTCTAGATTTTGTTGGTCACTCATTTGTCCCATGCTTCAACTCTAGATGTAAAACTCAATGATAAAACAATTAGAGGTGATTTTCTGTGCCTCGATAATAATAATATAATAATAAATCGTTTATTTATAAAAAGGGGCACATTTACAATAAAATATCTTAACAATTAAAATACACCACAATTTGCTCATTTGCCTGAACTAGGTCGAACCTGTGTTTCAGGCTACAAAGCGCATAATTACCTACTTAAAATAAATAAATTAACATTACAAGAAAAGTAAAGTAAACATAAATAAAAATCAAATTAAAAACAGCGTGTTAGCAGTTTATTTGCACTCAACAAGTAGATCTTCTGTCTGTGCATAAGACATGGGTTGTAAAAAGGTAATTACAGATTTTTTACAGCTAAAATAATTTAACTTATATATACCTAATTTTCTATTTAATCTATTGTACAGAAATGGGCCTAAAAATGAAAAGAATGTTTCGACAAAGACATGTTTGGAGGTTGCATTAGAAAACCATACTATATCATTCCACCTCTTGTTAGTATTGTCAGCATTGTACGTGAGCATGGTGTGCTGTTTTAGTACTAAGTGCATAATGAAAAGCTGACGCACAGCATGTTGCAGGATTTATAGAGCTGATCTGTGGGAAAGAAAAAGGGATAGAAGTTTGCTACCTTTAAAATTGCTCTTTGAGCTCTTTCAAGGGGAAGCGATGATTTCAGTCTGAATGATTTTAACTAAATTATCCACATTTGTTATTCAAATTTGTTGGTCTACCCTTAACCCAAAGACTACTACGTCCTCATCACCAATGTACCCAAAACTACACGATTTTTCTCCGAAAGCTACATTAATCCTAATATTTCAACGTACAGACATTTATCTACTTACGAATCTCCTATCTCGACCCACTCTCGGAAATAAATTATTCACAGTTACTTACAGTAGGTAGTAGGTACCTTAGATTGTGAATTGTGCCAGATCCCAAGTCTACATGAAAAATGTTAGTGGCGGGCCGAAAATGTCCGGCGTAACGTAAGTGGTTGAAAATCGTTTCAGCACTGGCCGACTCCAATTGTTGGCGATTTAATAGCTGGATTCTGTGCATTCGCCCGATAGCACTAAAGCGCTTTAGTTAAAATGTAAGCCGAAGGTAAAAGCGCTGTTAGGGTGCATTCAAACGATAAGGCTTTTGTTCATGCTCCCCTTTACTTTTTATGTGGGATCGTGTCGACGTAAGATACCTGCATGATATGATGCTGTCGAAAATTTATGCACAATTTTATGCAAATATGGCGAAGGTATTTTCTTGCAGGCTGAGGCTCATGCTTCGATATTGAAAAGAAAATGAAAAGGCATGTCAGGTAAGGTAAGGTATAAATGTATGTATGTACGAACATACTTGTGTTCTCTTGTGTTATAGACAGATTTTGTTCTCTTTTATGGGGCCCTCACCACGTTATACGCTTTCTATTGTAATCCTCTGTAAGATTCTGTACTTACGCCTATGTGTCATATAAATGCCGTAGCAGTAGTCGTAGAACCGATGACCGTTGGGGTAGACTTGTTCTTGAGTGGAGACCGCGAATCGGCAAACGTAAGGTGGGACGCCCTCAGGCTCGGTGGAGTGACAATCTTCGCAGGGTGGCTGATAGCAGCTGGATGAGAGTTGCTGAGAATCGCGTTGAGTGGCGTGCGAATGTCTGTTTACGGCCAGCAGTCTTTACATAAAGTATGTTAAGAATCGAAACTACTTTTCAAGTTTTGTCAAGACAGTGTCTTAACTTCTGAAGTTTACTTCTACATACTTGCTGACACGAAAGTGTTGAGCAAAAATAATAAAAGTAAAAGTTTTAAAACTCTATAAATATTTTACGTAGCTCTCAGGCCTGATGGTGTTGAAGCCTGAAAATGTTTTATAACTGCAAACTAACATTTTACACCTGAATCTTCAAGTATTACATAGATACTGTCACAGGTGAACAGGTACATAATTGAGTTAATATTTTGGTTTAAAATACTCAGCTAGTTTAGTGGGTCGTAAAATTGGTTACAAGTACTGAATTAAAAAAAATACCCTCTTTTTGAGTTTTGCCGAAGATGGATAAAAATACAGATTGTAAACGAACTCTTCACGAAGCCGCCAACCAAGTATTCTATACATCAAACTAAGTAACTTTACGCAAAAATTATTGGTTATAAGGTTCCCAGGTATGGTCTAGAACAAATATAATGATGCAATGACGGGGAGAACAAGTGCCTTTCGGCTTCGTTAAGAGTCTTTTTACACCCTTTAGAAGAACTTCAAAGAAAAACTTAGATGAATAATAGGCAAAAGATAAGTAAGGTATCTTACATAGGTACTTTCGATTGCCTGTTTCATTATTTCAAATCTTCTATTTAACTTGCAATGTTTGCTGTATGTATGTTTGTTTTTAGGTCAAATCTTAGAACTGAATTTCAAAACAGTTATCCCCAAATAAATAATACATTCGTATTTGCACAGAGGATCAAAAATTTAACTAACATTCAAACAGCCTTATTGGTATACCATAGCCATGTTTGTTCTGTTTTAAGGTATGGAATGACTGTATGGGGGAATTCAACAGATGCGCAGAGGGCATTCATAGCCCAAAAAAAGTGTGTAAGGTCAATTTTCAATCTTAAGTGGACAGACTTTTGTAGACCGGTATTTATTAAGCAAAAGCTGCTTACCCTTCCGTCTCTATGTATATTTGAAACCTGCAAATTCGTAAGAAATAATTATTCGTTTTTTGAAAAAGATGAAAAGGCTATGTCAAAGAGAGTACAAAAGCCACTAATAGTCCCGCGTAATAGGCTAAAAGTATGTGACAAAAAATGTTATACCATGGCGGTGAAAATATATAACCACTTAGCCAAAGAATTTAGAAGTGCAGATTTAGAATTTAATAAAAAGCTATTTAACTGGCTGTGTAAGAGATGTTTTTATTCCATTAATGAGTATTTTGAGTGTAAAATGTAAAGCTATAATTATTATGACATCTTCGTAATGACATTACTTAATAATACTGGAACAATTATCATTCTTGCTATTTTTTTTGACATAACATAATTATTGTTGATCGTTATTTTTGTGTCTATTTTTATTTTTATACAAATTATTATTATAATTGAATAGAATCGTATTATTATTACTATTTTTTGCATTGTAATAAATTTAAATTATGAAATTATTATTAGTATTGAATGTTGTTATTGCGCTAATTATTAAATGTGTACTGCATGCTGGAATGATAACCAATATGTAAAATCAAAACATTTGTACGGCTAAAATGCCGAATATAGTGAAACGCTAACCTTAAGAACTTATGTTACCTCAACTTATGTTCTTGCAAATAAATATATCATTCATTCATCGATTGAGCTGAATTTTGCATACACGTTTAGTTTGGATGAAAATGCATGGTTAGCTAAGTGACGTCTTTCTAAATCCAATATGACGAACTCGTGAAGATGGCGGACGAGTTAATTTTTATGAAAGCCTATGATATAGGTATCAATTAAGAGGGTATGCTGCTAAGAAAAATACGAAAAAAAATACGTCTCACCTACATGTCTAAAAGATTTTTTTAAAGTTACTTTATTATAAACTTGTTTTCGAACAAAGTCTCTGAATATTCTGCCTTTTGTTGTAAGTAAATTGCTTACACACAATAGAGTTATCAGAAGCACCGTATTGCCGCTGTACCATAAAATTCTATGCAACCTCTAGACTCGACTAAAAAGTACCGGAAAACCACAACGGTCGTGCTACGACCAGTAAATTACTTGGATTTTTAGACTAGATACTGCTATGTTTTTGCGAAAAGGTAGATTCAGGTGTATGTTGTCGTATATTTTGCCAAAATCGGTTTTCCAACCACAATTTTCAAAATCGACTGCTTCGTTTGTCCATTGGACTGCTGAGCATAAGGTCCTCGGTTCCATTCCCAGGTCAGGCAAAGTTAATAGGTTTTGCCATCAAGAATTTCTCAGTAGCAGCCACGGAGTCTGAATTTGTGACTTCTTGATGACAATAGGCTCGCCCTCTATAACATGGGACTTAAAGATAACTGGCAAAATGTGAGTGTATAATACTTGTGCCTAACCCTTTAGGGGATGTTATGTTATACAGGGTGTAAACAGTCTCTTCACGAAGCCGTCAACCAAGCATTCTGTACATCAAACTAAGTTACTTTACGCAAAAATTATTGCTGGGAAACGACTTTTTTTTTTGAGCTGAAAAATCACGTTTTACAGTAGGACTCAATGTAACGTACTCAAAACAATTTGCTGATGGATGGATTGAATAGTAAGGGGTCCTGGAGGTGTTAATAGTAAAAATCTTACATTAAAAACATGTATTTAAAAAAAAACTTCCGAAAAAGTTTGAACTTTGACCCCCAATATCTCCGTAATTAGAAGTTTTCCAGATATGGTCTAGAACAAAAAAATGATCGCAATGACGGGGAGAACAAATGCCTTTCGGCTTCGTTAAGAGTCTGTTTACACCCTTTATTATGTATTATTCATTAATCTAGGTACTGGAAAATTTTCTTATAAAGCAACGCAATTTTTGGCCAAATACAAGTAGATGATCAATAACTACAATACTACTACAAAAAAACCTAATTAAACTGTAAAGATAGATACTTTTCTACTAAATAAATGCAGAAATAAAACCAAACCCTGGTTTCATTTTTTAATCATCTCTAAAGATACATATAAAAGACAAGTTAGCTTTGTCGTCTTAAATTAGATATACTAGTAACATTCCTTTAGTGTTGAAAATAGTTAGCTGTAAAATAAATACTGCAAACAAAATGTTTTCACTAACAATAGAAGGGTCGAAAGGTCGTTTTTGCTGAAAATCCAGACTGCTTTCCGATTGCATGTCGAGTAACGAGGAGAAACCCAACCTGTCAGGCTTTTTTGTCTAGACTGAAAGCGGGAATACTAATTTTGACATTTTGTCCAAGAATAATGTTTTTCTTATCTGATTTCTATAGACTGAAATGTAGAGAACGTTACGACTTTGTTGATACATAAATTAATATATTTTCTTTGTTCGAAAGGATTTACGGGAACGGATTCCTCCAGTTCAGAAAAAAAAACGAGACATTCTGCTTAGTACTGTGTACCTTTGCAGCCATGCAATCTTTTTCGCAGTCTTTTTTAACATCACGCCCGTAATCTACGGACAGTCAGGGAGAGGACGGTGTACCTGTACCCCTATAGAAGGTACGATCGAACAAGCTATTTGGTATACACGCGGTAATATTCACAATCCAATGCCGAAGCGTATGATTTTCGAAATTTTATTTTATAAAGCTTTGCATAGAGACTGACTCTTAATTAAAAAAGATTTATAAAATAAAATTGCAAACATCATTGTCAGTGTACTAGAATTGTGAATATTTCTGCGTGTATACCAAATAGCTTGTTCGAGCGTACATTGGCATTCGTTCTCAATCATCACTTTCTAGAATTTAATTTAGGTACGAATAAACTTATAGGTACACGATTCGAGGACCCATGAGACCAAAATGTAACATTACAATGTAATCTGTACCCAGCATCCTTCCAACGACCATAACGCACAATAAACCCGCATCCATTGTCCATTTCACCGCCCGGCGAACTAGAAAAATGCACTTTTATGGGACACAAATAAATTTCAATTCCACTTACGTTCGTCGGCGATGTATCAACATTGGAACATTTATTCTGTCTCACTGAACTTGTTTACCGCAGACAGGGACACCTACTTGGTTATGCATGCCGTGACGCGGTCAGCAGAATGCTGTGCCAAGTGCATTCGATAAACGCTATCCACTTGCAAAAGTTAACATTGTGCCTCCTCTTGCTCGACTGCTGCCATATTTTGCAGTGGTTTGCATGGAATTTTAAATCTAGAGAAATGAGTTGTCTTTCTAAGTAAACGGGAATTATTTTTCAAGTTTTATAATGTGATTGTTGATAGTTCAAGCTATTTCCTGTGCTTTAACTTTTTCAGTTTTGGTGGTTAGTTTGCTAACCATAACCACCTATTCTAGGTTGTTTAAAAGTATTTCTACGTCATCTATCGATAATGCACTGAACTATTATAATTTAAAGTCATTGTTGACCGTGTGTTGTGAAAACCGCCATGGTGGTTAGTAAACTAGCCCCCTTATTCCTCAAAAGCCTTTTTTGGTATTTTCGGAAAATATTTTTTTTCTTAGTAATGAAACCCTGACTGAACAAAATGTCCATTTGTTTTATTTATAAAATTTCATCTGATTAAAAGTGTGACTGAAAGAGTTAATGTTCATCTAAGTAGGTATTTTCATCAATACGTTTAACAAAGTGTGACTACGCCTATCGACGCCGAATTGCCTTGAGCCGATCAAGATTTGTCCATGCAGCAAAATAGAAAAAGACATCATTCGCCTTGTATCGGTCCGGACGACCACGGCCACTCGACACCGCGCCGAACAAAATCTGTTATAGATACGTGAACGGCTCAAACCGATTCTTCGTTGATAAGAGTGGTCACTTCTCGCGGCACCTAAATATTTGAAAAGTATACCCTTAAATCCGAACTTTTTCTCATAAATCAGCTTTGCTTTTGGCTCTCCTTCAGAACTATCACGAAAATAAATGATCAGAAATCTTTTATTATTATTATTTTCAACAAAAGTTACATAAGTGGGTATTACAAAAATCTTCCGCCAAACTGCAGGACAGTTTTTCGGATCAAAATCCATATATTTAGCCAATTAACATGTCAATTCTATTCCAGACAGCTCACTCTAAAAGACAAACGTTCTAATTCCGTGAATTTAATTGTTTATTGACTAAACTTTGCATGAAAGCCGAAGCGGCGGGAAACTGACAATCTGACATGGCTATATTCAGCCTTATTGTCAGTACAGCAAGCCAGATAACGGACCCAGAATCCATTATAATCGCAATCTATGCCATCAACGCCATGGCTAATTAATTGATAGCAATATTGAATAAGCAAGTACCCAAGTACTTGCAGCCAATTCGATTAGTTGTACTTGATGACAGTTGGTCTCTTCAGAATGATGTTATACGGAATATTAATGCTTTAAAATTAACTTACAATCGTATTCAATTGAATAGTAAATGTTTTGCTCCATAAATGCTTGTGTAAATGCAAATTTTCTTGTGACCATTCGTATGTATCTACTTAGTTTAAGTGACCAATATTTTAAACTTTAACTATTGCAGTTTGACTATTTACTATTGCAGACTGCCTTGTCGATCTAGTACTCGCAATTGCGACTGCTGAGCATGAGGTCCTGGGTTCGATTCCAAGGCCGGGCAAATTGTTATTGTTTTTTCCATCAGAAATTTTTCAGTAGCAGCTGCAGAGTTTGGATTTGTGCCGGGTTAATGGCAATAGGCTCGCCCGCTTTTACATGGGATTCAAACATAACTGGTTAAATGTGGGCGTACTATGAGGTACACCTCTGTCTATCCTTTCGGGTATTACAGGTGTGATGTTATGTTATTGCCGTTTTGATATAGTCAGTATCTACCGTTCTCGTGTCATCTTACTCCTTATAACAGTATGATACCAAATGTATCATACGCTTTTGTATCCCTCTCGATATATCGTCAAAAGCGTATTTAGTACAGAACCTGACAACCGATAAGCATCTCGACAGACTGGTAGTCAGACTTTTGAGCTCTGGTTACCGAAGATCTACAAATGAGAGCCGGAACCAAGAACGCACTCACTGGGAACACGGAACTACTTAACAAGATGTACTTTAATCAGTATTGACCCTAATTCATCATTCTCCCGCCTTAATACCAAATTTTTTGTCTTCTTCTTCCATACTTCTCTATTACTCGTCATCTCATCAGGCACCTCTTTTCTTGCACTTAGTCCATCCATCCATTTTTGTTCGTCCTCTACTTTTATAGCCATCCACATTCATACTCAAAACTTTCCTCACATTTTCTCCATTCATTAAAACATTCTAATTATAAATGTAAAATCAAACCCGACCACAAACTCAGGTGTCAGCTTCTGAATATCCCCCATTAGAGTTGTTTATTCAGTGTAATAAGCCCTAGTTGGTGCTGTCAACGGCAAACTTGCAGCATTATGTAGGTACGTCCAGCGCAAACTTGTCTTCTGGCATTCGTGACATACGCCCATTAAGGATGGAAAGCGCTGATTATTTCGCAACTAACAAGAAAGCGCTTTAAATGTAAAATTACTAACTTTTTGCTAGTTATTTGCGGCTTTAAAACTGTACGGTATAATTATGCTAGATTAATAGATAAACTGTACTTAGCAATTTTGGTGAACATTTACTGGGAATTGTGCTGTTTTTGTTACTAGTAACACCCTTCCTTTTCTAACTAATTATAGGGTGCTTGCCAATTACCTGTCTTGTGTTCTGATTATACATTAGCACAAAAGCGCACACAAACTACTCAAGGACTGAGGTCGAGGTCTAGCTAAAACATTCCAAAAATGTCTGCATTGTATCTCATTAAGTTAGAGAATATTGATGGATGGAGAGAGAGAGGAAGACCAAAGAAAAGATGGATGGGTTGTGTGAGGAATTATATGAAAGAGAAAGGAGTAAATAATGCCGTGACGTCTGACGGGGGAGAATGGAAGAAGAAAACGTATGGCGCTCACCCCAAGTAGAATGTAACGAGCGTAAGAAGATGAAGTTAGACACTAGTTACAAAAAAAAGTGTGTATGTACTTATTACGCACGTAAGAAGTTATATTTCTTTGGCGTATAAAACTAAAATGTTGACTAGCTAACTTCAGGGTGTCGGTTTTTCGTGACGGTGTGCGCGCGCATCGTAAAAATTTACTCTCATCATTTTACTTAACGCGCCAAAAGAAGTATAACTTCAAAAATAAATGTATAAAGAGATGTTAGCAGTTATCTCAATAGATTGCCCACCTTACCCACCAGTGTTTCCTCAGTGTAAGTCACTCGTCTAACTATTAACTAGGTACTCCTGGATTACATTATACGGAGAGCACTTTATGGAAATCTTCAGTGTGTGCCACTCTGGACAGCTTTGCACACACAAATATAGGTGACACGTATTATATCGTAGTTAGAAATTCAGTTTCGTTTCGACGAACTATTTTCTGAGTGGCAGCTCGTTTTGGAACTTCGATAGTGATATGGGACAAACTAAGATTTTTTTGGAATGTGGGACAAAACTTTAGGACGAACGAACTATTTCAATGTGCAAATATCTTCGTTAAACATTAATGTACATATATATCCAGATTTTATGAGTAAGGGAAATTGGATAAGAAAATTGTTAATGAGGGTGATTGGGCAATATCCTGAATTGTTCGTATAGGTATTCAAATCACAGCAGCCACTTATTTTCACTTGTATGAAATAGCTCTATTACGGCATAGACATAGTTTGTTACTTTGATTTACAATTAATTTAATTGACTGTACTTAATAAATATCTTCTGTCGGTCGTCATGCCCCCTTTCTCGGGAACTCAAATGAGGCGAACCAAACATTCAATCCAAAGCATAACAAAGCTAGATTTACCAACTATTAAACACTAATAATAGGTTCACTACCATACACTACTAACCATTGTGCCAATTGTCGTATAAACTAAGAAATCATAACCCTCTAGAAAAACCCTCCAGCTTAGACATGCAAGGTAAACGTGGAATAAAACTTAAGTGTAAGTACTGATAATAATCATAAACATTTAATCATAGTATGGTAGGGTAGCGAACCCTCGATTATGTAGAACAAAGAACTGACTATGAGACTTATCAAATAGGAGGACATCCCTATTACTTCCATATTTATTTTTACCTCTCACAGAGAAAGGAAAGAGTATTGATTGGTGCAGCTGAACTCCTTCTTTCTTTATTGCGTGGTTAGTGCCTAACCTGCCATGGTGTCAAAGTTTTTTGCCGCCCACGGGCCTCTGACTTGGCTTTACAAGCTGTCCAGAAATATCTCTCAGGCATGAAGGTTTCCTCACGATGTTTTTCGTTCACCGAAGCAAGTGAAATAAAAATAATTTCTGGAGAAAAATCCCGGTGGAATATGATTTAAGATATGGATCTGAATACACCCTGTCAGTTTGTGGAGGGCTGTACCCTGTATATATAACACGCACATGAAACAGAAAAATCAGAGCGACGTGCCTTCTTAGGTAAGAACTTGAGAACTATTACTTGGCAGTCCACCACTAGAGTATCACTTCTTGATAGCAGCTAAACATAAATCGAACTTATGGCAAGATATAGATGAATGTACAGTCAACAAAATAGTTAAGTATCCATGGTCGTTAAATGTAGTTGCAGTTTTTTTTTTAAATTTGTTGCACATCTTCAAATGAAATTGAATTTAACCAATTGTTTATTTTTCTTCATTTAATTTTAAATTCATTCGAAAACATCGATCAGTTTTTAAGAAAAAAACAATTATATCTTTCGACCCTGGATACTTATCTATTTTGTTAACTGTACCTTAAGATCATCATGTGAACCCACAAATAAAGCAAAAACATTCGAATAAATAGCGAACACGCACTTGTGCGTTACAATTTACAGAAGGACGAAAACAAAGGAAGACATCAGCCGACAAAACAAGAGAAATGTAACCACGACTAATAATCATAAACAGTTTGTCACACGGCCGTCCCTCGGATGCCCGAGAACACTACGTAATTTCCCCTAGAACCGCGATTCAATCTCGTGGAATATTTCGTGCTATTTGTACACTTCCATATTCCGAACACGCAGGGTTACCTGACAAATTTATCACTTTCCCCACATTTCCTAGGGGTTACACGACGCGCCTCAAGTGGTGTAACCTAGAGAATTTATTTTTAGGCTTTGTGTGATAGATCGTGTTTTTCTGTACGTATTTGAATGTACGTGAGAATTCTTCGGTCTCCAAATACTGTTTGTGTGAGCGACAAAATTAATCAAGTCATTTATATTCAAATTTCGAGTTGGACACAGATATCTTACAAGATAGAATTTATGATAATCTCTTACTTTCCTAAACATAGAATTCATTCAGAAGTAGTATTTATGAGATAAATAGGTAGTTATGTTTTGATCAAGAAACGGAGATATTTATGTCCACCTAAATAGTAATAAATAAACATTCCTTTGAAATTATTCTTTGATTATGCCGTCTAGATCCGCTGTGGCTGAAATTGGCTAGCTAGATACCTAGTCATCGTTGTACATTAAATCTTTATCTAGGTTTTGTGTGAGGCGTAGTGTCCGGATAAAGAGTAGCCTATATCCATTCGGAATAATGCATCTGATTGCCCATTGACATGATGAAAGCATTTTTAATTTACGGGCCGTGATTCTGGAGATTACCCTCCGAATTCATAAAACCCACAAAATGCGCATTTTCTCTTTATAATATTAGTATTAGTACCTGGACGATCAAGGTCTGCTTTGGTGAAAATAGGTAAAACGATTTTATCCAGACCTTGCTAGATCGACTTTTCGCCCCGTAAACCCACGTATTGCAACCTTCGTCGAAATCGTTGAACTTTTTTCGAGATCGTGATTACAAATATACGGGTTGAAAGGGACACCGACGCGAAAACGGTTACCACGTTCTCAGAACATCATTCTTAGACCCCTCCAAATAGAAACTTGGTACGGAACCCTTCGTGCGCGAGTGCGGCTCGCACTTGGCCAGTTCTTTGGTAATACTTTTCCACCCCGTATAATACATAGGATAGATAGTATATAGATAGTGATAACGACGAGTAAACTAAGATAATTATTATTTGTCATCATCTTCCTGACTTTTCCCCATTTTATTTGAACCAAGATATAATTAAAGACGTATACCATGTTCTTAGCCGATCACGTTTTGTCTATCCATAAATTATTCTAGGTCCTCCATTATCACAAAATTAACATCCTCATTCGTCCCACTTTACATCGAGAGATAGTGGCGACAGGATTTATGGGGGGTGACAAATTTGATCACATTACAGTAATATATAGGGGTATAGCACTATATGGCAGACCGTCACGTACGCGCGCCCGTCTGGCCATCTGAATCAAATCATTCATGTCTTGTTTATGCTGTGGCTATGTGTGTATGTGATTTATTTGCATTTATCTGGGACAAGGATCACGTCATGAAACCTGGACTGAATCTACTGCGAGGACTTTAATGGTAAAAACGACGGGAAGAATCTTTTTTACTGTTTGTAAATTATGTTATCTACAAGTTAGCCAAAGTTACCATGGAAACTAGGTAAGCATACACTGCAGCTACGGTGCGACACATTTTAGTCATCATCATCATCATCATCTTCCTCCCCTTTTTTTTTCGGATGGGAAATCATCAAATGATTTCTCCCGCTCTGGGCAGAGCGGAAGGGAGTGTCAGACTTGTACTGACTAAAACCCATCCATGTTCCTTCCTTGCCCTTTGTGTTCCAGGGCCGCGGTATCTCTTTCGAACAGTCCTGCAGCACCGGCAGGCATCATCTTCCTGCCCTTGTCCCATTCTATTTGGGGTCGGCGCAATACGTTTTCGTCTTCCGATGCCATGCACTCCTTTCTCTTTCATATCATTCGTCACACGATCCATCCATCTTTTCATGGGATGGGTTTTAGTCAGTACAAGTCTGACACTCCCCAGAGCGGGAGAAGTCATTTGAAGATTTCCCATCCGAAAAAAAAAAACAAAGCTTACTAAATATCCATTTCCGAAATTAGGATGAATCAAAAGATTTAATTGGTCATTGGAACGTGTGGTAGTAAAATATTTAAGCTTAATCAACAAAGTGCGTTTTGAACTATAGCTAAAGAGTTATAAATCCCTTGATAAAATAATACCATATTCGAACATAGTCAAGATAACCTTTGTTAAGACCGCTGTTATTGCAATAAAACTCGCATATATCAATGTTGCTGGCATATATGCCGTTATAATTGCCTCCACCTCCGGGCAGAGGACTGAATCGTGAGGACTCCACCTTAATCATAAATTCCTAGCATTTCAAGTGTCCTGGGAAGTGCGACGAGCTATAGGTTATGCCTGGCATTTACTGTGAAGAATATTGGTCTGTGGGAGTTATGGCATCGTTTTTTCTGCACTTGACTTCTCAAATTTTTGGACACACACGATAGTTAAGCCTGTTTTTCTAGCGGTTAAACATTTACCTGAGATTTGAGCTAAATATTTGTCATCTGCATAGCCTTTTCCCAACTATGTTGGGGTTGACTACTAGTCTAACCGGATGCAGCTGAATACTGCCTATCTGACCTCCACAACCCAATTAATACTAAGTAATAAGATACCCCTTGGTAAGACTGGTTGTCAGACTTTTTGGGCAACCGACTACCTAACGACTGTAAAAGATCTTCAAATGACAGCCGGGACCAACGGCTTAACGTGCTTTCCGATGCACGGTAGAAACTCGGTATGTAATAGGCGGCCACCCATCCACGGACCAACCATGGCTAAAATGGAGGTGGCTGATGAGATGACAAGTAAAAGATAAGAATGGAAGAAGAAGAAGATGATGCGCCGATCCCAAATAAATTGGGATAGTGGCAGGAGAATGAAGGAGTATCAATTATGTTTCCTTTACGAGTTAGACTGGCTTGTCATTTCTTTAAGTATCTTTCACCTATCTTATCAAATTCATCATTTGGAGAGAATACAAAACGCTAAAGCAACACACGACTCGTTTTATATATCTTCCATACTTTTCTGTTACTCGTCATCTCATCAGACACCTCCTTTCTTGCCATATCATTCTTTATCTGTGTAACCCTTATTACAAGTAAAGGAACTCTTTAGTCTGTGGCAAGCACTCAAGCGTGTTTCATTACTTACCTGTCTCCTTTTTACCTACTAAAGAATATTTTATTGTATACCTTAACCTTTGAATTTGTGTTTATATATTCACATGTTAGAATTATAAACGGTCACAAGTCACTTACTAAAATACAATAGAATATTCAGCACTCACTATAAACAGACAAAAACAATAGATCATCATACAATACAACCAGTGATTTACGAACTCTCAGTAATAAATGAGAGCCATTACAGAAATCAAATGTACTACAGTAAACATTTAGCCTTTTGATGTAACACACTCATTATTTACAATATCTTAACAAAGGAGTGTCATAAAAGGCTGTCATTGAACGTATTTTCAAACCAATGGCTCCTCACATTTTCTTATAGAATGCCTTCCACCGAGACCTGTCTATTACTTATTATAAACGCTTCGATGATTACTCACATTAGGTTTGAGTGTATCTAAGGCGATTTTGTAGCTATAATATTGTGTTGCTTAATCATTATTCGAATATTTTGAATTAATTTTAGTAAATCACAGTTAATTCGTGTGTCCACTCACCTTACCTGTAATCTGTGTAACAAACCTATTTAGAATTATTTTCTTTTGGAAAACTTTAAGCAGCTTTGTAATCTACAGACGAAAAACTATATTTAAGTTTTTTTTATCTTCAGTGTCTATCTTAGCTTAACTTTTCATTAGGTTTTTTTTGCTTATTTTATCTTAATTACTTAGTGTTTTTGCTCACTTTCAAATTAATATTTGTCCATGATACCATAAAGTAATTTGTATTAAACCTACTTCAATAACCATTGACAACATAATTATTAAGCTTAGAGGCAAGTTATTACAAATATTCGACGAAATAATATTTCGTATTTAATCGATAATTATTGCGCACAGGAAATTGTAGAACAGTTGCTCAACGTTATTTATAAAGACCAATAATAAAGATTATTCTTGCGATTGCGGTTAATATCTTCTAAATGGTTATCGATATTTATATATTCGATAGTTAAGCTTTAGTCGAGCTAAATGACTCCGGCAAAAACTGGTACACATCGCTCAAAATCAAATAAACACAAAATTTATTATCGGACGCGAGATAATTGCTTCAAAATAATTAAGCCCATATTTACCTGAATAATTAAATTAAGTGTGCTTAGTGTATTATAATTATAAACACGAATGATTTAATTATTAAAATATTTGCTCTTCCCTTTGACCACAGTTCGCCCGTTGTAATTACATATGTTTATAATTGATTGAATAAAACCAAATTCGCGCAAATTAAGAGAATTATTACCGCATTATTAAAATAATTAAATATAAATCACGTTTGAGTATCAATATTGAGAATAATAGGAGCCTATTGTGAGCGGAAAAGTTTTTGATGGGATTTTATACCGGAATCGGATTTCCGTACGGAAATTACCAAGAAATTATAAGGGGATTCATGATGGGGTTCAGTCTTGAAATCAAGTCTAAATAATTTCTTGCTCTTATACGTTACGGGGAACACAGCGACATTATTCTTAATGCTTGGCCACGAGCTGCACGATCAAGCGATACGCGTGTTGCATGCTGTGACTGGGGAGATAACGAAAAAAGTCAACGCGACCTTAAAATTCTTGCTTTATCGTGTGGTTAGTACCTAACCTGGTGTCAGAGTTTTTATGCTACATATGGGCCTCTGACTTGGCTTTACATGCCGTCAAGAAATATCTCTCAGGCATACTGGTTTCCTCACGATGTTTCCCTTCACCGAAACAAGAGATTATTATACAGGGTATAAGGGACAGCCCTCCACAAACTGATAGGGTGAATTGAATATGTCATACTAAAATGATATACCCAATACATCATCAGAAGAAATAATTGTTTCAGGAATGTTATGGGAATCCAATCAATTTGATTTATTTTATTTCCTCATACGCAATTTATCGTTATGTGGTAATGCTCACGTAGCGAACGGCGAACGCGACGACGAGTTGGATGAACTCTGTAGCTAGGCAGAAAGTAAACAGCTGATTTCACGCGTCGTTCGTTAGAGTATTTCAACATCCATTCACTCACGCAAATAAAACAAGTGCATAACGCGCGTGTCACTTAACGCATGTCGCGTAGCAAATCACATCACCTGAGGTCGTGAACGCGGCAATTATTTTGCTTTACTAAAAAAAAAATCTGTAAATAAACGAAACAAGTACCTACCCACCCATTATCACCATACTTTGTCTTGCAAAATGACCCTTCAATACATTCTTCGCCTATATTATGCACTTGCAACACAATAGTGTATCTATCAGTGCGCCACTGACCTTCCCAGGCCCTACTGTCCTTAACCCAAGGCGTGACGAGTCGGCCTTCCTCCGTCTACTCCTGCTATAATTCACAATGTGCGACCTGGGTGCGTCCACCAGTTATGCAGTGATTGTCTCTTCTCTACGTTACCAAGGTTACCAGTCTATACTAATATTTTAATTCGAAAGTAAATCTGTCTGTCTGTCTCTCGATCTGCCGATCTGTTTGGCATTCACGACTGATTTGGATGAAATTTCGCACTTCCTCATTAGTGTAGTGACGTAAGGTCTTGGGTTCGATTCCCAGGTCGGCAAAGTGTAATTGGGTTTATCCATCAGGGATTTCTCAGTAGCAGCCACGGACACGGGATTGGTGCGACCAATGTCAACACGCTTGCCCCTATTACATGGAACTTCAAGATAACTGGCGAAATGTAGGTATCTATTAGGTACACCTTACCCTACAAACGTGATGTTAGGTTATAGGTCCAATGATAAACCATAACTAGTGTTACCGACCGATCAACCCGTGTGACTGCCTCGTTGGTCTAGTGGTCTCAAGCGCGAATGCTGAGCATGAGGTCCTGGGTCGACTCCCGGGTCGGGCAAAGTGTTATTGGGTTTTTCTATCAGGAAAGCAGCTACGGAGTCTGAATTTGTGCCCGGTTGAGGGCAATAGGCTCGTCCCCTATTACATGGGACTTAAAAACATAACTGGCGAAATGTGGGTGCACTGATATTAGGTACACGTCTGCCTAACCCTTCGGGGATTACAGGCGTATGTTATGTAGCTAGTCTTACTAAAGGATGATACTTTAAATCCTGGTAGTACGATAAATAATTTCCACACGCAATGCAGGCGATGCCACGGACAAAAGTTACTTCATAATGTAATAACTCTGATTATTCTGCAAAACCTACACGGTGTACGATATCGTTTGAGAAATTAAAATCGATTATATCTCGATATGGGCCGAAATGAATCCGTCTGTATTTCGTTGAGCGGATTATCGTTTGATCGATTTCAGGTACGAGGATTTAATTTCGATAAGAACCGGTTTGTGGGGCTATTATTCTTGAAACTATGTTGGAGAATAGATATTGTGTGCAGTATAAATGAATGAAGACGTTATGACTTAATGATTTCTTTTATGTAACATACTTTCCTAGCTAACAAAAACTCTAGGAACTGATGTTAGGCAGATTTTTTGGATGTTTTGCTTTTTGGTTTCTGAGTTACGCTTATTTTAATGCTTTCCTTACTTACCGAACGCTGATTAGCATTCAAGTTATTGGTATTTGGATATAAAATAAACATCACATAACAAAACATCAAGCCTGTAATCCCCGTAGAGTTAGGCAGAGGTGTACCTGATATTACACCCACATTTTGCCAGTTATGCTTAAGTCCCATGTAAATGGGGGCGAGCCTATTGCCATCAACGGGGCAGAAATCCAGACTCTGTGGCTGGCTACTGAAAAATTCCTGATGGAAAAACCCAATAGCGCTTTGCCCGACATTGGAATCGAACCTAGGACCTCATGCGTCGCGCTTGCGACCTCTTGACCAACGAGGCAGCTTTCGGATATAGCCTATTCAATTGGGTTATTTTTTTTACCTAGCCTGCTTTGTCCACTCCTGCACAAAGGCCTTCTTCACTCCTTCCATTCCCCACGATCCTGTGAGTACTCCTTCCAGTTCTGACAGAACCTGTCTAGTTCGTCCCACCATCTCCTTCGTGGCCTGCCGCAATTAACTTAATAAAACTTTCATCATCAAATATTAAAAAAATATGACTTGGTTGGCGCAGCAGCTACTCATAAATATTTAAAACATAATACGGTACGCTGACCAAACCAGCTTACTGGTACTTAATTATATTAAGTAGCCAATGATGCCTCATATTGAATGTAAATCGCCGTATTTTCTGCTCATTGAACGTAATTAAATGTAAATAACGTGTCAAAATACGTTAAATCCGTAATAATTGCTAGAGTTTATGTAGTGATGAATTAAAAATATAATCTATAATTAAATATAAACGAAAAATAAATTAATGCAAACAGTTTTGACCAGAATATTAAAATGACTGCCTCGTTGGTTTGGTGGTCGCAAACGCGAGAGGCCCTGGGTTCGATTCCCAGGTCGGGCAAAGTGTTACTTATTGGGTTTTTCCATCAGAAATTTCTCAGTGGCAGCTACGGAGCCCGGATTCATGACCGATTGATGGCAATGGGGTCGCCCCCTATTACATGGGACTTACAGTATATCTGGTGAAATGTCTGTCATCATCTGTCAAGCCACTTCCCACTTCTCTTGTATTGGGGTCGGCTTCCAGTCTAACCGGATGCAGCTGAATACCAGTATTTTAAATGAACTGACTACTTATCTGACCTTCACCACCCAGTTAGATACCCTTGGTAAGACTTAAAAATTAGACTTATGATGATGTGTATGCCTTTCGTTTTTGATGTCTCAAGGTTTCCTTGCAGCAAATACAACGCACTCACTACCAATACTGCCTCCTGTTACACTAAAGTTGAATAAACAGAGACAAGAGTACAGTGACTCGTTAACACCCTCGATAGCAACCATACCACATCATGTCACTCGGAATAAAACCTCCTTTCAAAAATGTTTCAAAATAACCAATAGTTGTATTATACAGAATGACAATTTGTTGTTGTAGTACCTAAGTTAAGGAAAACATAAAATAGACAGTAAACACTTAGTTATAGATAATACTAGTTCTATTAACCACAGGCGGAAAGGTCGTTAAATGGACGTAATTTCTACCGCCACACCTTTGGACAGTAATAAATGATCGAATGCTATTAATATTTTATCAATACCAATATTAATAATAAGCATGTATGAATAGACTAATAATAAAATATCTTACTAAGTTTATAATTGCTCTATTATTGTCATTACTTATTATATAATAACTGACTTCATTGTCAACTAAGTGCATTTTTTGTATCGATGCAAAAAAGGGCATTATTTCAATAGCTCTATTGTGACTGTAATTGCGCTGAAAAAACACGATTTCAGTTCCTGAAATGTTTACTTTCTTTACGGAAATCAAACGTTTCCGACACTTCAATTAAGTTTTCTGTCAGTATTAATTAGTCCCTTCTCTTTTAACGTGGTAGGCGTTGACTGCTGTTTTGCTAATAGACTGACTTAATTATAATAATTTTAATCGGGTGAATTATGCTATTAATTTCTCGAACAATACAGCCTACTAGCATAATCAGCCTTTAATGTTTCCACTGCTGGGACATAGGCCTCCTCTTTATGAGAGGGAATGGGCTATAATCCACCAAGCGGGCCCAGTGCGGGTTGGTAGATGTCACATATCTTCGAATTTTTGGTTCTGAGACATGCCTGTTTCCTCACGATGTTTTCCTTCCCCGTTTTGAGAACATTGGTGATGAAATTAATTACATAAAGTAAAGCGCCTGCCAAGGTTCGAATCCACGACTTACTACTCGTAAGTCGGGGCCGCCACCACTGGGCTACCACTGTTCTCTGTTGTAGACATACTTCTTCTAAATCCTGCCATAGTTCATTTTTGCAAATCTGCTAACCCTTGTCTGGGCAATTTTTATCGGGCAATGAAATGAACACTGATAGATTTTCAATTCTCGGCTCAATACCGTGAGTTAGAAAATTCAGTACACGATAAAAATATCCTTCCGTTAATAATCACCCATTTGTTTTACATACCTCCTTTTGTAGATAATACGGTGAAGCTTACACTTCAAATTCAGAAATACGTGCCAACCCACTGTTTTCGATGACTCCAGTTCGTCTCTAGATTTATCATCAACAAAGATCATCACAATATATCATTTTGTACCTTATGGTTCAATAAATAGATTCTGTATTAGACCTATCACAATGTCATGTTGTTGGTGACATCACGGTTTGAGTGGCGATCCTATCTTCAAGCTGTAATTAGATTCTTTCTATCCTTCTACAGTGGAAGTATCAATGATTCAATCAGAATCAATAAAAGAAAGAAAAAGTATTTATTAGTTAGTTATTACAGGACTAAACAAAAATATGGTTACATTAACAATAAAACAAAATTACCGGTATATTACCATGTTTGTAACATAAAAAGGTAAATTATTTACTGTTCCATAAACCTTTCACATTTTCAATTCTTTATTGATTTTGCCATCACAAAACTATTACCAAAGCCAATTTATCCAACCATTTTATCAAAAATCATCGCCGAATCCACTAAATCATACAGCCATTTACCAAAACCGCTCACACAAAGATATTTTTTGC
Organism: Lycophotia porphyrea; assembly: GCA_950005105.1. Classification (NCBI taxonomy): domain Eukaryota; kingdom Metazoa; phylum Arthropoda; class Insecta; order Lepidoptera; family Noctuidae; genus Lycophotia; species Lycophotia porphyrea. The sequence continues at coordinate 6,108,019 of OX465392.1, forward strand.
GATAACCCTGACCACGTGCAGTAGGACGCAAGAAGCGACAAAACTGAAACAGATTACAGCACTCCTTTTTATATGCAACAGATGTTTAGGAAGTCAGACATGTTCCGCCAAGTTGCGGGCTGGGCTATGCTAAAGAGTTTTCACTTTGTTTTTGTTGAAGCTGTTGCAGAAATCTGAATATTTTTTAATGTTTTTGCGGAATTAGGAGTTAATTAATCTTGGTGTGGTGGGGAACACTGACCTTAATTTGGCCTAGTTTAGGCATCATCCTTTTCCCAACTATGTTGGGGTCGGCTTCCAGTGTAACCGGATGCAGTTGAATACCAGTATTTTACATAGAGCTTCTGCCTATCTGACTTCTACTACCCAGTTAGTACTAGGTGATACGATGCCCCTTGATAAGACTGTTAGTCAGAGTTTCGGACCACTGACTACCATTAACAATGTCAAAGATTGACACATGAAAGCCGGGACCAACGGCTTAACGTGCTTTCTGAGGCACGGCGGAAACTCGGTGATTTCCGAGTCTCAATGTGTTCTAAATAATGGTCATCAATCCACGCATTAACCTCAACAAGTGCACCTTATCTAATTTTAAGGGCCTCTCGTTGCAGTTCCAAGGGTTCGGTTCAAACTCGGGTAACAGTCACAGACCAACCCGGGCAAGCGCGGTTTAATCTGAAGATTGGTCCGAGAGGCTGTTATTATTTAGCCACCTCTCCTCTCGCTCCTCTCTCTCCTCTCTCGGGTTGTTGGCCTAGTTTAGTATGAAATTTCAATAGAATAAGAGGCCAGCTTATACGCGAGGCCAGTTCTTGTACCCGTGAACATTAGGAATTTTTTGAGAAGTCTTAAGTCAAGTCTTGAACTGATCTTGTGAAAATGTACCTATTATATAACTATGTAACTATTTATTTTTACCTTATGAAAGGAAATACTTGTCATTTACGTATTAACACTATAAACCTCGTGAATACTTTGAATTTTTATTTGTTTAACTTAGAAATGGAAACCACACCAATCTAACTTAACCAATGCTTAGAAAAAACAAAGTTACATTCACATTCAACGGCTATGATTCACGTTGTAAAAGACCGGGTAGTAATGAGAGATTTACTGCACCTAAGTGTACCTAAGTAGTTACGTTAAAGGTTACCGACCCGGCCACCTGAGACAATTCACTTAACTACCTACCTTAGGCTGCATGCAAACGGGCTACCGGTGGCCGCCACCGGTGACTGTCGTGCGCCACGTCCTTTGGTAGCGCGCAAACGAAGTTGGTCAGTGGCTTCCACGAGTGGTCGGTATTTATTTAAAATTCGCCATCGGTGCGGTGGCGGGTCGCGGACACTCTAAGTCGCGAGTGGCCGCTACCTGTGGTAGCGTGTCCCGGCCACTGAGTCGCGAGTAGTCGTCACTCGCTACACGAGTGCGGCGATTCCATACAATACGTTTTAAAAATCATGTAAACAGCTTGTCACCAGCTACCGGTGGCGGCCACCGGTGGCCCGTTCGCGCGGAGCCTTAAACTACAACACGACTTACTTAGCTTCAACAACACAATACTCGTATACCTAAACAAAATATACATATAGGTACTTACGTCATAAGTAGTCTTCACGAGTAGTCATACCTAGATACCCGTGAATTTAGGTCGTGGTTCATCCTTGACACTAAGACGCCTTCACCTTGGTTATTGGCCAATATTTTTACATATGGACGCGGCTGGAGCTTTTCTGAAATCTAAACCATTCGAAGACATGTGGCATCTACCAATCCGCAGTGGGTCCACATGTTGGATTACGGACCAGTCCCTCTAACAGGGAGGCTTTTATCCTGCAAGTGTGAATGCAGATACAACAAGAATTTGTGTGGTATACTAGGTAGAACTAAAAAACCCGACTGCTGAAAAATCACGCTCTTATTGAATTCGGGGTTTACAAGGTAAAATTGACTCCTCCTATTGTTGAAGTCGGTTAAAATGTAGCCTATGTTACCCGGGCCGTAATACCGAATCGATTAACAACTTATTCAAAGTCGGATGAAGAGTTTAGGCGCTATGGAGGAACATACGTAAATACAACAAACATACATATATACATAGACCCTTAATCGGGTAACAAAAGAAGAAAAAACAAAAAAAAATATGATCTATGTATTTCCATAATTACTTATCTAAATACAACAGCCATTAACCAAAAGCCCAAAAAATAGAATTGAAAAATGAACACCGTTTTTATCTTTTATAATGGGCGCAATGTATAGCGTCTGTCACTTGTGGGATCATGACTAATTGTTCCAAGCGCCATTTATCAAAATCCATTCACCGCAGTTAGAACCGATTGGTACAGACAGACACACAAATAGGTATAGGCGTGGTACAAGGTACATTAAATAATCTGCGGCTGTTTGAAATCATTCTCTTCTGAATTGTATTTGGATTATGATTGATTTAAAATATAATTACTTTCTGTAATTAAATTGATCTGATCTCGTTTACGGGATGAACATGGCCAGATATCGCACAAGACAGAGAGGTTTGGAAGGAGAATTGGGACCTGCATCGGCATTTTGACTTCTGGAACGTAGTATCGGGTTCTTTATGCGATCAGTAAATTTCATTCCATGGATACTGCGCTCCATTGCTCGCTGACAGACCCCGAGCGCGGACTTTTGACTATTGATGGGCGAAAGTAACCACACAATGGGTCCAACAGCAGAAAATGGTACCGCGGCAGGCACAGAAGGAGATGGTGGGACGAACTCGACTCCTTTCACAAGGATTGGCGTATAACAGCACTGGATGGAAGGGAGGCCTTTGCCCCGCACCTATTGCACCCACTGTACGCAAATGGCTGATTATAAATAAATGAATTAATTATTGGGAAGAGTGGCAGATCAAAATTTCATCTATTTGGTCCTGACTAAGTTTAGTTTAGTTTAGTCGCCAGTGACAGTAGCGGGGACATTAGACGGGTCAATAGTGATCAAAAGCCCCCAATTCAAATAGTTGTAAACAGAAATCGTTCATGGCTAGCAATAAGGTACAATTAGTTCTGTACAAAATACTATCTCTAATTTCCAAACAAATAAAAAAAAGAGCAGACACACGATTCAATGAATGTAACTTCTAATTCGACTCCCCATTGAACTCTTGTAATGAATCGTTATTGCACATTCATTCTTTTTTTAAAGCTGTAAGCATTTATACTCGGAAAGTCATTCTATTTTATGTCTTTATATAGGAGTAAACAAAAGCGATATCGGTCTAGCAGCTTCTCCCACGTCTAGCTGCACATAGAAAAACCTTTCTCTAAAACCCGTTGAATAATCAAACGTCCCACATACAAAAAGACATTAAACCATGCTTTTGGCATCACTTGAGTTCAAAGCGTACGTGTTTCAGCACCAAAGACGTCCTTGACAGTCGGAACATATAGCTTTTGTTCTCGCTCTGACTTTTCTGCAACACTTAGCAAACGTTTAAAACTCCATTGTTCTATAGGGTAACGTTTTAAAGCTATTTTCATTGTTTCGTCGGGCACATTAATATGTTTTCACTGCAGTACAATGGTTTGTAATTTTGTTGCGGGAACAATTAACGAAGAAAAGGGCTGTTTTCTTATATGTGTTGATGTAATTTTGGTTGTTTTTAAGCTCTGTGATGTGTCGGTAAAATTGGAAAGGTTTTTTTATAGTCCAGCTGTGGGCTTTGTCTAATGGGTGTAAAAATACCCTTAACGAAGCCGAAAGGCATATGTTCTCCCCGTCATTGTGATATTTTTTATGTTTAGGATCATACCTAGGAACCTTCTAGTTATGGTTTTTTTTTTAATTTCTACTATTTTTTTTTACTAAACTTTACTTGAAATACGTCCTCTATGATCCCCGTACTATTCAATGCATTGATCAGCACAATGTTTTGTGTGCGTTAAATTGAGTCCTACCGTAAATGTGACTTTTCACCCCCCAAAAAAAAAGGTGTTTTCCCGATATTATTTGTACGTAGGATTACTTTATTTGATGTAGTCATAGATTGCTTGGTTGACGGCTCCATGAAGGATTCATTTACACCTTGTATAAATGTAAGCTGTTAAAAGTTTTGTATAGTTTGTAATTTTCCGCGAAAATCGATCTCTTGGCATGCTTTATAGATAATGTTCTGGGTAAGTATGATCACAGTGAGGTAATATTTCAACACTTAGGCAGTGTTATCATATTTCCTTAGAGTGCCTACTGGAACACCAAGGTCAGACGGAAGGTGAAGGTTAAAATATAGCCATGTCTAGAAAAACAAAATTATGAAAAAGAAAAGAACGATTTAAGTAAAATAAATTACAATTATGATAGTAATTTTGGATTTCCTTTCAATATTTTTTTTGAAACATTATGACCGCATAATTTTATTTTAATTGTATTTTTTTGTATCTTAATTTGTATTTTTATTGTTTTTTAATTGTATCTTTGTATTTGATCATAGTAAAGAAAACACAAAATGAGTAAATTAATCAATAAATAATTAATCAGTTTAAACACTTAGAGCGCATTTCACGAACGAAGTTGAACCAAGTTTAAATGTGATGATCCCGTACAAGTTTATTGGTGAAATTCGCCCTTAATCGAAAACCACCAACACTTACACAAGTAACCTCTTCACAAACATTAATTCTCAATCAAAGTTCTAACTACACACACTCTTGTCACTATTAAGGCAGTATCGCAGTTAAAATCGCAACTTGGCGCTAAATCTTACACTCATGTCGTGACATAAATTGACCGTCAGATGCACGCTGCACGGGCCCGATTCCCTCATCTGTCTGAACTGAGACAACTAATCTGTCTGCCATGTAAACGCGACTCCGTATTGCGACTACGTATTTTGAGAAGCGAATAAATCTTAGCGTTCGTTGCGAGTTGCGACAGAAACGTGAGTGTGTGCCAAACCTTACTGTTTTGTTTTTGTGTTTCGTTTGAACTGCTTTCAACGATGCAAACTATCGTTTGGATGGTAATTCTTTTATGTGCAGGTGATTTTTTATGGGGATTGAAAGTTAGACTGCTAAAACTGAGACTCAGCCATATTGAAACCGCAATTTCTATTCGTACACATTTTCCATAGAATAACATGGAAAAGCAAACAAACGTAAAACACGATTAAATCATGACAGTAAGTTATAATGCTTCGGTGGCAATTATCTTTTCAATCAAACTAAAACGGTTTTATTTCGCTGGAGAAAAAGTAAATACTATACCAATTTACCTTATGAAATATGATTTATATTCTTAATAGGGCAATAATAAATTGTAGTCAACTTTTCCATTTGTTTAGTAATATTATACGGGTAATTGAGAACACGTGCTGATTGGTTTCAATTCAACTAATATACCCTATTAGACATAACTTTACCCGACTACTAGTTACTCGAAATTAGTGAGACAAATCATAATTTTAAATTAATTGGTAATTGCTACCGTCGGCTTATAAATTGTTACATTATTCTCAATACTAAATTAAAACATAAAGCAGAAATAATTGAAGGGTTTCCTTAAAAAATACATTTTAATATTTCATGTGGCAATTATCTCTAACGACTTTAAATGTCCCCAATACAGATAGTTTTTTAAGGAAATCAGTCTGTAGTAGTTTTGAAAAAAATACAGGTGCCCATGCTGTTGCGAAATTCCAAATTAGATCCACTTTTTTAAGAATGCTATGACACATTTACAACTAAAATCAATACTCTTACTATGATTTCCTAGATTCCCTATAACCACTTTTTCCGAAGTCAGTAAACACTAAGGTCCACTGGCCACTAACCACAAATTATTAAATAGGTATGTCTGCGCTGGTTAAGACCAATTAGGAATAGATTTAGGTATTTTGACTTTAAACCACAAATTAAAAATTGCACAGCGACAGTAAGGATGGATTTGAGGGACTCACCAATAACTCGCTGAAATGTCCAGATTATGTCAATCTTCGGAGGCTTCCTGTCCACGAATTATAACAATTCACAGCACAATATTGTTCTTCTGTATTTTGGCACAGTAAATTGCACTTATACGTAATTATATTGATTTTGAGAAAAAAAACGATGCGTGCGCGACGAATTCCAGCCGGTAACTGCCTTCCGGGTGAGTAAGGGTGGGGGAACAGAGATAAGGAATAGGTTTGCGCAGTAGTGCGAGGGAGAAGAAACGTCGCTGTGCAAGCCTACCTAATAAAGTTTATTTTTCTTTTCTTTTTAATGTTTTGGATACTAGTAAGATTAGCCTAAACATCCTCCCCGGGTTGACAGGACATAGTCCTTTCAAGAAGATTAATGAATTTATTTAAGTTTATTTATATTTTCCAGTATCCAGGATAAATTCAAGTATAATTAATTAATAGTTATAAGCTAAATGATTAAGTCTAAGTTAAATATCAAAATATTATTATTATTTTTAGTTAGTTAAACGATATTATGGACTGTATATTTTTATTTATTGAGACGGTAGAGGAAAAACCTTCACTACTGGTCTACGGTACAACCCAGATCTTGTCCGCACGTCTACTACGCGTACAACTCCATCTTTACCGGGAAAAGTTTGTTCTATTATGCCTAAAGGCCAATCTAATGGGGCGCTATTATCTGACTTTAATAAGACTACAGTTCCCTTTTCTACAGAGCCGTTGGATTTTACCCATTTACTGCGAACTTGTAAAGAGTTAAGGTATTCTACCTTCCACCGTTTCCAAAAAGACTGGACTAAGTTGTCCACATTACGTTTCCTCTGGAGCAGAGTAACACTCTCATTTGTTAAATCTTCTGCCGGAAGAGACTTTAGTGGTGTCATTACAAGGAAGTGAGCAGGCGTCAGAGCCAAAGGCTCAGTAGGGTCACTGCTCAATACTGAAAGTGGCCGTGAGTTGAGCACAGCTTCCACTTGAGCGAGCACTGTTAGCATCTCTTCAAACGTGAGCAACTGGCTACCTACTAGTTTCGTGAGGTGAGTCTTGACAGACCTGATATTACCCTCCCATAGCCCTCCAAAATGGGGAGCAGAAGCAGGATTGAATTTCCATGTAATCCGATTTTCACGCAATTCATTGGCGAATTTATCTTTGTATTCTTCCGACTCAAGCAATTGGTATACACTGTCTAAGTAAGATTTAGCGCCAATAAAATTGGTACCGCGATCAGAATACATCACCGCAACCGGGCCCCGACGGGATATGAACCGCTTCAGAGCATTCATGAAGGCTTCAGTACTTAAGTCGGTAGCCAACTCAATATGCACTGCCTTGGTAACAAGGCAAATAAATAAGCATATATAAGCTTTCTGACTGTGTACACCTCTACGTCGATACGGAACGATTTGCAAAGGACCTGCATAGTCCACCCCTGTGTGACAGAAAGCCTTTGCTTCTTGCACTCGGCAAGCTGGCAAATCAGCCATAATAGGAAACTCATTCCTAGGGTTTACCTTAAAACAGATGTTACATTTTTGTATACGGTTACGCACTATATTGCGAGCCGACAAAATCCAATATTTTTGCCTCAATAGGGACATTAATAACTGGGGTCCCGTATGAAGATACTTTTGATGATAATAATCAATTAGAAGATCAACGATATGATCCTTTCTAGGAAGCAATATGGGGTGCTGACTGTCATAACTCAAATCTGCATTACTCAACCTACCACCGACTCTGAATAAATCATCTTTTACAAAGGCCTTTAACTTTAGGAAAGATGGGGGTAGATTGCCTCCAGACTGAGCTAACTTAAGCTCACTTGAGAAGTGGATCTGCTGTAGATCTCTAATTACTGCTTCTTCAGCTTGCTCTAAATGGGAGACCTCAAACTTTCTTGGAAGTTTCTTTATGAAGCGCAGAACATACACCACAATCCTTAGCAATTTAGACCAGGAGGACACGCGAGAAGAAAGGTCATAGAAAACGGATGCCGATTGCGGAGCTGCAGGCATAGTAGTAGCCATGACATTGACCTTCATTTCAGGCATTTCACTGACGGACGCAGGATCAAACTGATGGACTGGCCACTCGAGAAAGGGCAGATGAGCAAATCGAGGCCCATGGAGCCAGAGAGGGTGATTACACAATTGCGCTGGCGTCAAGCCCCTCGACAGGCTGTCAGCAGGATTTTCCTTTCCAGGTATGTGGTAGAAATGGCAAGGTTCCAATTTGCTTTGTATTTTGGCAATACGATTTGCCACAAAGGTTTGCCATCGGTTAGGCAAAGAGTGGATCCAGGCCAAGGCCACCGTACTGTCCGTGAATGCATACACATTTGTTATTTGACAACGAGTGGAGTAGGTGTCAATTACTAGGCGCATTAATCTCGCAAGTATGAGATTAGCACACAGTTCCATTCGAGCAAGAGAAATCACCGTCCTAGATGGCGCCACTTTGGACTTTGCGCAAACCAAGTTAATTAGTGATTTCCCAGTACTTGGGAAGGACACATGTAAATACACAACTCCACCATAGGCGTTTTCAGATGCGTCTGCGAACCCCAAGATAGAAATTACGCATTCGTCGTTCACTCCAAGGTGGCGTGGCAATTTAATTTGTTGAAGCAAGGGCAATTCCGCTTCAAACTTCTGCCATAGAGCCACTACGTTGGCAGGAGGTACCTCATCCCATCCAATGTTTTCTTTCCAGAGGGATTTGATTATTAATTTAGCGAGCAATGTAACTGGTGCCACGAAACCCATTAAGTCCCATAATCGTGCAATAGTGGATAAAATATTCCGTTTTGTGCAGTCACGTGGCTGGGGTGTCACACTGAAAGTGAACACATCTTCGGCTGGTACCCAATGTAGACCCAATATTTTAAGCTGACTATCAGGACTGAACTCGACTGCTTCAGAGATACGATGCGACACAGGGATATTCGTCAGAACTTCAGGGGAGTTACTAGAAAATTTAACTAGCTCAAACCCTCCAGCTGCGAATAAATCGATCAGCTGATTTGAGAGGGCAATGCCTTCTGACACCGAAGAACAACTGGTGGCTAAATCGTCCATATAGATGTCCGTCTCTGCCACATCTGCTGCCAGGGGGAAGCGCTCGCGCTCATCTGAAGCGAGTCGACGTACAGTGCGTATAGCCAGATATGGACTGCAGCACAAGCCGAATGGCACTCTAGTCACTTCAAAAATATTGATTGGCTCATTTATGTCAAATCTGTAGAGCAATCTCTGGAAGCGGGTATCTTTTTCATCCATTAAAATTCGTAAGTACATTTGGCGTATGTCGGCACTTATCGCCACTGACCGCAATCGAAATTTAAGGAGAATTTGGAATAAATCATTTTGTAGATTCGGTCCAGTGTACAAAATGTCATTTAATGACTTTCCAGACGTAGTCGCGTTACTAGCATTTAAAACTACACGCAACTTGGTAGTACTTTTATCCGTACGGACAACAGCATGGTGAGGTATTACGTATTGATCATTCCCAGACTCGATCTCCGAAATAGTACCGACTGACCTCAGATAATTTTTCTGTAGGTAATCTAAGAACACGTTATCGTATTCCTCCTTAACAGACGGATTCAATAACAATTTTCGCTCTAAAGATAAATACCTATACTCAGCCGAACGCAAGGAGTTGCCTAGCTCGGAAGTATCGTTCTTAAGCGGAAGCGAAACTACATAGCGGCCATTAGCATCGCGGCGCGTAGTTTTACAGTAATAATCCTCGCATTTTTGTTCATCCGGGGATAAAATGGTAGGTACATTAGGTACCTCTTCCAACTCGAAAAATCGATTCATACAATTTTCGAACGTTGAGTCAGTAGTGCAGTAAGTACGCGTAATAGTACTCGTGGGGCTAATTATCGGAGCTTGCCCTACTATTATATAGCCTAACAAAGTCTCAATCGCGACAGGTTCTCCTGCGGCGCGCGAGATTGTATTCGGGCCTAAAATTCGGGCAAATACGTCCGAACCTAAAATCAGGTCAATATTAGCAGGAGTAAAGTAATTACAATCCGCTAATGGAATATTATTTAAATAATCCAAACGCGAGGCGTCGATCTTCGCGGTAGGTAATTCATTAGTGATACGATTTACAACCACAGGCTGAATATTAAACCTAACCGAATCATCGAATTTCGAACGAATTGTTAGACAAGTTACGCCTTCAATAGGATTCGTAACGTCGCCCACACCTGATACAAATTTATTCTGAGGCGCACGCATTTTAAGTTTCAACCGTTTACAGCATTCTGTCGTAATCAAATCCCTTTGGGACGCACTATCAATTATAGCGCGTAAAACACAAATGTTGCCTTCGGCATCAACGACATGGCACTGCGCGGTTCCTAGCAAAACAGATGTCGTCGTCGCATCGCTATGCCACGGGCCGCTCGACGCAGCGTCGACGGCGCACTCGCCCACTGCACAAAGCGACACGGCAACAGGGCCGCGCTCGGGCGCGGGGCACTTTTCGCGCGAGGAGCCGTCAGTCGGTTCCGTGACTATCGCGGTAGTACTGGATGCGATCGGTATAGAACCGCGTGTGTTTGAATGCGTATTACTTGTGGGGAAATGTAACAAACTGTGATGACTACGTTGACATTCACTACAACGAGTTGACTCGGCGCACTTTGTAATGTTATGTTTATTACTTAAACAATTTACACACATTTTCCGTAATTTTACGAATTTATAACGTTCACTAGGGGTTTTTGACAGGAACTTTGGGCACTGAGATAAATGAGAATGCTCACTCTTCCCACAAGATACGCACTGATCTTGTTCCTGCACATTAATAAATGTCTTAACGTTATTATTGTTAGAACGTGAACCATAATTACCGCCCGACTGCGAGGAAATATTTTTACGTAACTGAGTACCTCCCGTGGAAGCTGGCTGCTTTGTATTCGATGAAATATTTTGCGCGCGTTGCATAATGTGAGACTGGTTCCGTACAAATGAAATAAATTCTTGACAGTTAGGAGTGTTATTTTTATCATTACTAATTTGTAATTCGTACGACTTTACTGTTTCCAAACCCACTTTCTTGCAGGCAATGTGGATAAACAAGAAATCTTCCAAATTATCAATATTCAATTGTTTTAAAGCGGAATAAATTGATGAAAATTTATCTATAAATTCCTCCAAATTAGTTGGTGAATTTTCTTTCACATTATTCAACGCGATCAATTTGTCTAAGTACTTAGCGGCTCGTACTCGTTTATCGTTATATTTACTGACTAACGTATTCCAAATAACGCTGTAGTTTTCGGAGGTAGGTAGAATACCTTGACAAATACTCAGGGCTTTGCCTTTTAATCTACCCACTAGGTACTGAATTTTCTCGCTTTCGGTAAGATCTGGATTTTCGTGAATTACCGTTCTGAAAGTTTCGTAAAACATAGGCCAGGACTCAATTTCTCCATCAAAAGAACATAGCTCTAACACCGGTAATTTTATTGAAGGTTTTTTCTCGCATTTAACCGCGAAACCCTGGTCGCGACTAGTATTATCAGTCACTTGCGACAACTTGTGAACCTTATATTTGATACGCGAATAAAGCTGTTCAAATGAAATTGCCGAATTGTAATTCGGTACAGGATTTTCCGGACTAGACACCTGGAACCGGTTTCTTTCTTGTATCGTGGTAAGAAAGTCATTTCGTAGGGTATCAAGCGTAAAACAGTCGGCTAAAAAGTTTTCGATCGCGATGGGGTCGTCATTCAATTTACAACTAGTGTCGTAAATAGCTTGAGCTCGACCATACAAAGCACTTAATTTGTTTTGTAATTGTTGCAATTCGCGATCTATTACCGCGGGTGGATCGCTCGGCATTTTTTACCAATATGGCTGACCGCGCTTACCACGTGCTTACTAACGGACCCACTTCAATTAAATAACGAATCTATTAATCCGGCCGAGGGACCAAATTATGTCTGCGCTGGTTAAGACCAATTAGGAATAGATTTAGGTATTTTGACTTTAAACCACAAATTAAAAATTGCACAGCGACAGTAAGGATGGATTTGAGGGACTCACCAATAACTCGCTGAAATGTCCAGATTATGTCAATCTTCGGAGGCTTCCTGTCCACGAATTATAACAATTCACAGCACAATATTGTTCTTCTGTATTTTGGCACAGTAAATTGCACTTATACGTAATTATATTGATTTTGAGAAAAAAAACGATGCGTGCGCGACGAATTCCAGCCGGTAACTGCCTTCCGGGTGAGTAAGGGTGGGGGAACAGAGATAAGGAATAGGTTTGCGCAGTAGTGCGAGGGAGAAGAAACGTCGCTGTGCAAGCCTACCTAATAAAGTTTATTTTTCTTTTCTTTTTAATGTTTTGGATACTAGTAAGATTAGCCTAAACAAGGTACATACGCCTGCAGGTCAACCTACCCGAAACTGTCAGATTTTTCCAAGAAACCTTGAACCTAATACTTCAAAGATTAAGTTGAAAATGTATTAAAGAAATTTGACAGATTGTAGTAGCTTGATGTGCTGGCGTTTTAAACGCTCAGACGTTTAAAACTAAACTTGATTATTTAAATCATCAGTCTATTTCTGTCAATCATTTGAAGATGACAGAGTTTTTCTTAATAAGCCCGTACTGTGTCACTCCCGGGCAAAGGCCTCCCATATCTTCCACTTGTCGAATACAAGTGTTTTAGGGTTGTTCGATACAGAATGTTATTTTAAATAATATGTTGAGCGCTAAACGATGGTGCAAGCGGTCCTAAGACAAAAACTCAGTTACACCTAAAAGGAGTGCAAGAAATACTTTTTTAAATGAACATTTTTAATTCAAAATTAAAAATCAGATCCACATTTTTTTCATCACGTACGAACACACATTTATAACTAAAGCCTACTCCACACTAGCGTTTATTACTCATCGATCGAAGCCTCAGTCGCGTTTGGCTTAGTAAACACTTGGCATCACGTCGCACACTCAATTTGTAGCCATTGGCGCCCTCTGTCGGTATAAAGAAGTCCATGCAATATGCACTCCGCTTTATACGAGCGTTGTACGCGTTTAAAGATAGGTATTTTTATTTTAAAATTGGCTGATGTTTTGTGATTTGAAATTGTTGTTTTAGATTCTATTTTTATGTGCTGGTATTGATGAGTTTTGTGTTATGTAACAAGATGTTTCAGGATTAGGATTTGGGATGGATTTTTATGGCTTTAATAGAATACATTCACGAATCACGCCTAACCTAATTCGGTTTTTCTTTTTTTTTTTTAATTTTAAATGGGTCTACTCTTGAGAGATGACCTCCAGGGCTGTGGGACTGTTCGAAAGAGATACCGCGACCCTGGAAAGGGCAAGGAAGGCACATGGATGGGTTTTAGTCAGTACAAGTCTGACACTCCCTTCCGCTCTGCCCAGAGCGGGAGAATTCATTAGATGATATCCCATCTGAAAGAAATAAAATAAAAAGGACAAAGATGAGGTTGACGATGGAACCAGCTAACCCAAAAGAAGCCTATTTACTCGCGGCTTCAATTCTTAGGTGGTTTTTTCTTTCAAAGGTTTGTAATTTGTTAAACTAAATATTCAAAATAAGCACATCTAGTCGGTCATATTTATTCAATATGACCGCAATCGTATACTTATATTCGTTTGTCCATAACAAAACATTTAATTACCTACCTCTTGGTGAAACGAAATTAAATATCAAGCAATAAAATAAATACAATGCGGAAATAATAGTACTTATGGTGTACCTACTAACTTAGCCCACTTCTAATAGGACAGACAAAACACTATAATTATAAGCAATAAAAAACATAAACTTCACGCCCGTTCCCTGTAAAGAGAAAGTCCGATACTTATCTAAAATACGGACTTAAAATGATCAAACTTGCTTTTGGCATACATTTTCCGAGTTTAGTAAACTCGATTATTCAAATTGCATAAGTCGAGATTGTAACGACAGCACTAAATGTTAATAAATAAAAATAAATATTAATTATTATTGATAAGTGTATGTATGTGTGTCTGTTTTTATTTTTTATTACTTTGTTGATAAAAAATATATAATAAATATTTTCTTAATTGTGTCCTTCTAGAGACTTTCTGGGGAAAATGGAAGTAAGAAATCGTGTTGCACCGACCCTAAGTATTATGGGACAAGGTGTAATTAATGATGTAGCTAAAGAAGCTAATTATTTCTAGAAATTCCTCTTTATAGTTTTCTTTACCGTTTTAAAATATATCGTTTTTGTCCACAACTCTTTGAAGTGAAAACTTCTTTAGGCGCGTTGGGCATTTTTTGAGATGGGGCAAAACAATTAAACTCGCGACACCGATAAACAGCCTTTTTTTCATTGCAGAGTAAGCCGTATTGCTACATAAAAATACAGTGTATAGTCAAAAGTATAAGTAAAATATTTTCAAAAATAATCCAGTATCATAAAAAAAAAATCTTGAATACAAAACGACCTCTTTTTCGTTGCAGAGTTAGCCGTATTGCTACATATTACGAGCCCAAAAAAATACAATGTATGGTCAAATGTTTAATGTAATTTTCTAAAAATAATCCAGAATCGTGAAAAAAATAAGTTTTCATTTCCGTCGGCACTCCCGGAGTGGTTGGGTTTTTTTGCCGTCCGTTGTTTGTATACTGACCGTATTAAAAACTAGCTTTGATAATAACCTTTATTCCGCAGTTAAATTTTTGCAAGTAACATAAACTAGGTGAAAACTAATTGGTATTGTAATTATAAATTCAAACTAACTAAACATGATACCTACAATATTGAACGGGTGCTATTAGGTAAGTATTTATTTGAACAAATTGGTGCGTTTCAAATGCAAATATTGTTTTTTATTAATCGTTTGTTGTAGCTTTAGAACACAATAACTTTGTTAACTGTGCAATGTTTTGTCCTTAATAAAATCTATTTACGATTCCTTCTTTTTAAAGTGACATACTTAGTTAAGCTACCGTAAGCCAGCTGTTGCGTGTACTTGAAACTACGATTATTACTACATGTCAGTTTTAACTTATAATTAAAATTCTTAAAATTAGTCGCAAAAAAAAAAGCTCGGTGAGGGTATTATTACGTACTAGCGGCCGTCACGCGGTTTCACCAGCGTAGTTCCCGTTCCCGTGGGAATATGGGGATAAAATATAGCCTATGTTACGTGCTGATAATGTAGCTATCCATTACTGAACGTTTAAGTTTGTTCGTTACATACAAAAATACAAATCTTTTCTCTTTATAATATTAGTATAGATATAGATTGAGATTTGATTCTATTTATGTGATAGTTGGTTAAGAAGTAAAAAAAAATAACCCCGACAAAAATAAAATAAAATGTACTAAAATTAGGAAACTTATATGGTAACACAGGGGCGCGGGCGGCGATACTCCGGTCGCTACTGGGGTTGTGACGTCATAAACAAACAATTGACGATCAAACATACTAATGCTGAAGACGGTGTTGTCACGTTTTATATGATTCTTAAATTTTAGGGAAATGGTGGCAATTTGGGCACAAAAATCATGCATTTTTAATTTCATTCATATTGTTTACATATTTAATATAATATTTAATATTTCTCATTTTATTTCATAATGTCATTGGTATACCTAAATGCTCCTTTCGGATAGGACAGGTTTTTTTTTACATATTGACAAAACTATATTCCTTGAGCAACAAAATAAGACATCACACTATCTTTTATATGATGATTGATTTCCTAGATGGAACGTGCCAGAGAAACCTTATAAGCCTAAGGGACGGTTGGCACGTGGCAAACCCACACGAAGTCAAGGATACGCATTCTTTCAAACTCACTTTCGTTCTTAATGTAATACAAATAAAGTTCAATAAAATAATATCAACAATTATAACACTGATGGTAACAGTACAATGTTGTACCTACACGTTCTGTCTGGAAAATCATTGTCGTCTATAGGCATGCTGCCATCAATAGGGGAAAAATCCTTTGACCTATCGCTTGAAGAGGGAAACTATCGACTGATTTTGACAGAATTTACATGTAAAAGTTAATGGTGTCACTGACAGCTTTTTTCCGCTCCAACGAGCAGCGGGTTAGGTTCCCGTGCGAGCTATTTAGTCGCCTTTAGAGTAAGTCCGTGATTAGGGTCGACTAACATCTTTTTTTACCCGACTGCCAAGGAAGGGTTATGTTTTTAGTTAAATATGTTAAACTTTAGACCAACTTTTGGGGTAATCCAAATTCGAGGAGCTAAAGCCGTTTTTACGGATAAATAAAATCAGCGTTTCTACGTTGGGATTTGGCTACCCAATTGCTGAAAATCCTAAATATTAAATCTATGGAAATTAGTCGAAGTCATATCGCTACATGTTCCTGTTGTAATTACCTTCACGTATTAAAAAAAAATATTGTCACTATTTACGCCCTGGGCTACACTCACGTTACTGTAATCTCCTAACATTTTAAGTTAGCCCAACGCATGCACTCAAAACAACAATAAATATCATCGTTCAAATCATGAAGCTTTAGGGTCAGACTCCACCAATGGGGAAACGAGTGGAGCTAGGAGGAGAGACGAAAAATATTTCAACCATATTGGTTTGGTCGGTTTCAACACGTTTGTCTCTTCTTTGCTCCCCACGTCTCCGCTTTGGTGTAGTTCGGGCCTAGCAGGTGAGGGCAGACTGTAAGCAATCGCTTGACGGGTTAATAGGAACGTGAAGCCATAATGCACCACTCGTAATTATAATATTATCATTGACCTGATACCTGATTACCTGATTATCTTCTCCCACTCAATAATAAATAGAAAGGTTTCGTAGCCTAGTGACAGTAGTCAATCGCCAGGACATCCCAAGGATCAAGAAGTCGTGACTTCAGGCTCATTGTTAGCACGAACCGGGCCTAGCCATCGCCGATCGCATATTTATGCAAATTTATCGAAAGCTAATGACGATTGTTAGATTTAATTAGGTATTCGAATACATGCGTAGGTACACTGTATGGTAATGTTTGAGCTGTGTTAGACACTGATCTGATAGTTGATATTGTGAGACAGAAATTGCTATTGATAGGGACCTAGCTACTAATTGTTCCAGTTACAGTTGGAAAAAGCCAAGCCATCAAGCCATCAAGACTTTGGCGCATACAAAGCGACAGTACCAGTAGTTCAGCAGCGCAATACTAACAGTAATAATTTGCTTATGAACTAAGCATAAAAAGTGGGTGTTAAAAATACACTTAACAAAGCCGAAAGGCTCTTGTTGTCCCTGTCATTGCGATATTTATGGGGTTGGTTTCTGGGGTCAAAGTTCAAACTTTTTTTTCAAATACAAGTTTTAATATTATAACTTTACTTCAAATACCTTCATGGCCCCTTACTATTCCATGCATCCATTAGCACAATGTTTTGAGTGCATTACTTTGAGTTCTACCGTAAAACTTAATTTTTACACCAAAAACAAACGTTTTCTAGGTTTCATTTTTGCGTAGAGATACTGAATTTGACGCTTGGCTTCGTGAAAGCTTGTGTGATTATTTTATCCAGACTGGGTAACAAACCATGGAGTTGGCCAATCCTCTGTCTCTGTCTGTGTCTGTGCCATTTTCCAATATGATCGAATGCCTTATAAAAATGACGTCATCATCATCATCATCATCATAACAGCCCGGAAGCACCCACTGCTGGGTACAGGCCTCCCCTTTTTTCTGCCACACTTCCCGGTTCTGTGCGTCCCTCATCCAGGTGTTTCCCGCGACTTTGACGATGTCAATCAAAAATGACGTACTTGTTATAAAAAGTCACTCAGGAAGCCAGCGTTTCTCTAACCCTGTCTTACCTGAGTTCTTTCTATTTGTTTCCTTTTTATGCTTTCCGATGAAAAGTTATGATAAAACCCTTGATATAAAATGAAAAAACATGTGTGCAATTCACACATGGTCGAAGTGAAACCTTCAAAAATGTTGGCTTCAAGATAAACACTGTATAATGCTTCCTATCTCATTTTCCTCCACGTTAAATCTTATGAATTTATGTGTCTTTCTTTTTTTACTGTCGCTTTTTCGTTTCATCGACTTTCAAATCACAACGATGCTAAAGAAGTTTTCACTTCAATCAGTTATCAGGTGCCACTTGAAAATTGAGATGACGTAAATTACATCACATAGGTACCCACTTTGTTGTTTAGTTCACTTTAAGAACAATATTGTCGCTTATGTTATGCACTTAGATAAAACCAAGGCACTGTTTAGGATAACTAATAAGCGTGGTCGGTAACTGTCAGTGTTATCTAGTTCCTAGGAATTAGCATGCAGGGTTAGACCTAGGCGTGGTTCTAGACCATATGGTCTATTATCAGGGCTTGATAACGTGTTAAGGTTGTGATTGTATTCAACGGTCACTGAACTTAGACATTGTGTCAGTATGCTAATGCACGATTTGATTGTCAAACTAGATTCGCCCCGGTATTTCTTGAAACGAGTGAATTTCGTTGAATCAGATAACAACCACTTTGTGTTGCCATTGATTAAGAACTTCTCATTTAATATTTTTTCATTAAAATATAGATTTGTGTTTAGATGTGTTTTATTTATTACAGATTATATTTTTACTTACTGACTACCATATTTAGTTTATGATAAAATTAATTACAAATATATACGTTTCGAACTGAGAACGGCACTCTCATTTTTTCGTCGGTTAAAAATACAATTTCTTCCCATAAGATAGATAAGAATCTTTTTAATATTTTAGCAGTAACCTGAAAAATTAATGGCCAGAAAATTAACTGCCGTCAGGTGACATTTTACTGGTAAAAGTTACCTCATCAATTTAAAATGACATCGCTAATCAATCTTATAGTTTTCAACTAAAGCCTAATTAATAATTAAAAACTGTTCACAAATTAGTTTTGTAGAAGCTTTCTTTGCCTGTTTTTTTTCTAAGCAAACTTAAATTAAACTTTGATTAACGATCTTGAAAGATTTTTTTGGAAGAAAAATAGAGCAAAGAATAAAAATCATAGAACAGTAATTAATATTGTTTATGGATACTTCCTGTTTACTCCAGTTGAAGGCAAATGCATTGTAAATAATGTAATTAATGTTGCAATTAAAACTAACGGCTACAAATGAATTAATACAATTGGAATCAATAGCTTCGTTTACATTTTGGAACAAAATCGTGCCAAAACAAGAAAACACAATTTCAGTGTACGAAATTATAAGATTTAGTTCTGTAATTCTTGGTGAACAAAGGAATCGGTTCGCGCGAGTAATGCTGCCTGACTGCATTAATAAACTCGCCAAGTTTTTTGGCAAGAAACTTGTTTGTTAGTGCCGCGGTTAAAGCTTTCACGGGAGCGGTCCGCGGTCAGTTTTACACCGCTCGCCTATTTGAACATCGTTAAAATTGAATTTCCTATTTAAAATGCATGAGGTGCAGTGTTACAATCGGCAATAAAACACCGAATACACGACGCGAGCAGCTGTTTACACGATTTATGTCTAAAAGTCGGGATTGATATCCGAACAAGGCGGAAAGAGTACCGACAAATAAGTGGTTTTCATAACATTTAATAAAAAATTAAGAGATTTAAGCAGTAATTCATTTACGGTCTTAACCTATTGTGTAACGTTCTGTACGATAGGACAAACCGACAAACAAATTGCCGGAAATATTTGAATAAGAATGGGGACATTCTCGGGGACACTAATGTGCGAGGCGGGAAGCCCGGACGGTGAGGGCGCCCTTAATATCTGTTTTATTTTTTCCGGATTTGTATGAATGAGGACAACAAACAGCGCACCCTCTATTGTGGGGATGCGACAGCACAAAAAAACACGTTCGCGCCCAATAATATTATTTTTGGTGAGTAATTTTATGACTTTATTTGCCGTCGCTTTGTATTTCGGAATGGAATACGAGGTAATATGTAGATTAGGCACCGAATAAAAACAGAATAATTTCTGTAATGCCTTTGTCCCTGAAACCGTACGCAGGGAGGGTAATATCGTAGTTAATTCCAAGTCCTTGTATAGCGATTGGACACAAATAGAAACGTTCATATTCCCCGCGTTGTCAACAAAACAAACTGCTAAGCGATCCGAGCTCGGAACACTGGATCGGTTACCACGTTTTCTTTCAATATTTCCCAATTTGATACGGTATTACACCCTCTCGGCGAGACAATGGAAAGTAATCGTCAGTGACAAGGGAGTGGGCTAAATTTCGTTAAAATAAAAGCGTACAGAGAGCGTAAGATATAGCGCCTACGTGGTCTCCGTGGATCCCGAGAGCTCCTACAATGGAGAATTGGAAAAAGCTTTTATAATCCGGCGCGTGACATACATGCTCAAGCGGCCATATCTTACGAACCTACCCACATAGTACGGTGGCACTCGCGAGAACCGCCCGTTATTCTTTTTTTTCTTCTAACGTACTATTATGTTACAGTGTTCGATTTAAAAATGTGCCATAAAAAAGAAGTTTTTTGTTAGTTCAAAGATACAGGATATTATCATGATAGAATCCCCTCAGGATATGATCACTTACAATCCTGGGGCATCATGATTCATGACTATGAGATATTGGTGCCGATTCCCTTGTTTACAAACTAAACCAAATTTAAGTTCAGTGCATCTTTTTCTTTCCATTTCATTAAGAAAAGGACAAAAGATAAATTTTAGTTTAGTCCTGTCAAATTAACCAGCGCCTGACGCAAGTTTAGACGTGATTAAAAAGTTGACTACTAAAATTACATCAAATTACGTCAGGTGCTGACTAATTTGACAGGACTAAACTAATATTTATCTTCTGTCCTTTTCATAATGAAATAGAAAGAAAAAGATGCACTCAACTTAAATTAAGTTTAGTTTGTGAACAAGGGAATCGGCACCATTATTGTTTTTTTTCTATTAGTTGCAACGTAAAATACCCTTATTCGTAAACTTATCATTGACCCGATTGGTGGAACGTCGTATCTGACTTTGTTATTAATGTGATGTTAGTGTAAATACTTAGTTAAATGTCTTTGTCAACTCGATTTCAGATAAATTCGAAAAGATAAGAATATTCGCCATAATATTTGGACACGTTTAACTGTTGGAATTAATTTAATGTTTTGGAATTCAATAAGGAAACCAAGTAGTTTAATGTTGTTTTGATATTTAATCTAGCTCTTATAATTGAATACACCTATACCAAAATGAACTTAATAATGGTTGCCGCTGTTTGATCGGAAAAAAGAAAAACCAAAAAATTCTAGAACTCAATAAATTGTACTTCCAGATTGTACTTACACATCTTTTTAGTCGATTAATTAAATATAAAATAAACGTAGTCAGATATAACTCACGTACGATCAGGGCAAACGCTAGGGTTGCCACATTCATCAAACTAAATAAAGAAGTCTTCGGAATATTGGAAAAAGGATAAGTTATACAGAATCTGACCCGGGCGAAGGGAAAACTAGTGTGCCTAGATAAATCAGGCTTCAAAGAAAATCGGCTTTGAGAAATATTTTAAGACATACTCATATTTTATGGTACCAAACTATGTAGTGACGGGCGCTTCTCAGAAACTAGGGTACTGTTTGGAAACCTACATTGTGCCTTTTTGAAATCCATATCATACCAATTCGAAGATAATCATGGACTCTCTTGGATCACTGCGAATACCTCAATCACCTGCCTAGCCTTTTCCCAACCATATTGGGGTCGGTTTCCAGTCAAACCGGATTCAGCTGAATACCAGTATTTTACATGGAGCGACAACCCAGTTAGTACTATGTAATACGATACCCCTTGGTAAGACTGGTTGTCAGACTTTTTTAGGCCACTGACTACCTAACGATTGTCAAAGATCTACATATTACAGCCGGGACCAACGGCTTAGCGTGCTTTCCGAGGCACGGAGGAAACTCGGTATGTAATGGGTGGTCACCCATCCACAGACTAACCTAGACAAGCACGGCTTAACCTAAAGATTGACCCGAGCGGCTGTTATTATTTAGCCACGAGCTCTTCACTGCAATTAATGAAGAAAAAATAATGAACCTTTACTAAGTCTGCAGTCAGCAATCCGCATTATATAAGCGTAGTGATTAATGATTTCTCCCTACATATTATGTGAAGAGAGCCCTTTGTTTATTTTTTTTTATTAAAACTTTATGCACTTAATGTAAAAAAAAAACACTGTACAAAGATGAGACAAAACATAGTAGGTTCAAAGATACAGTAGATTTCCAAGAATAAAATATAATAATAAATACATATATACACACAAAATATACAAATAAAAAAGAGAAAAAAATACATAGATGGTGAAATACAATAAATTAATTGTAGGACGAGTCTTGGTTGTTGTGTGATGTTATATAACCTATAGCCTTTCTCAAAAAATGGGCTATCAAAAACTAAAATATTTTTTTTAATTTGAACCAGTAGTTCCTGAGATTATCGCGTTCAACCAAACAAATAAACTCTTCAGCCTTATAATATTAGTATAGATGGAGGGGCAACCTCAGATCGATCATGCGTAATATTCCTTGATGTTCAACAGACAGAAACTCGATATCGCACCCCATTAGTCTCCACATTGTCACCGTACAAACCTACAAAATCCAGCTTTTCACGGTATGTGAGTGTCGGTAATGGATAATGTTACTTTCAATACGAATTTATGTTAAAAGAAGTCAAGTATTGCTCATACTTTTTTATTTGAGGTAACTTTCAGCGATTTATATGGATTGTTCTATATTGTTGCGTTCGTTTCGATTTTTCTGCTTTACGTAAAGCTCTCTAATATCTTTAATAGTGAGTAACTCTCATTTTTTACATACGGTGTGCTATGATCTCCTGTATCGTGGGTGCGTTTACAAACATTTAAACTCACACACACAAATAGTCAGACCCGGAGCAACTACCTGTAAGTCATACAAATAATAATATATCTTGGGACAACCAACACACCGCCATCTGATCCCAAACTAGGCAGAGCCTGTACTATGGCAACCAGACAACTGATAAACATACTTATATATTTCTAAATACATACATATTATAGATAAATTATACACCCAGATACAGAACAAACAATCGTACTCATCGCACAAAGATTTGTCCTGTGTGGGAATCGAACCCACGACCTCCGTCCTAGCAGTCAGGGTCACTAACCACTAGACCAACAGGCCAATCGAATAATTAAAAATATTTGTTCCGTGCGGGGGTCGAACCCGCGACAGTGCACGGAATAACTTCTGAATACTATACCTATTCAGAAGTTATTATTATTCATTACTATGCGTAAGTATAAGCCTACCAACTTGCGGATCACAGCAATCCGGATTCTTATTACATAACATAACATAACGCCCGTAATCCCCGAAGGCTTAGGCTGAGGTGTACTTAAAACACCTACATTACGCCAGTTATGTTAAAGTCCCATGTAATAGGGAGTGAGCCTATTGCCATCAACCGGACTCAGATCCAGTCTCCGTGGCTGTTACTGAGAAATTCCTGATGGAAAAACCCAATAATGCCCGACCCGGAAATCGAACCCAGGACCTCTTGCTCAGCAGTCACGCTTGCGACCACTAGACCAACAAGTCTTATTAAGAGTTAAAGATTTAATAACTACCTAAGTATCGAACAATGAGTTCTTCAAGTAAGCGAGAAAATTAAAACGAACTTTGTTTGCTCAATACTTTTAACGAACTGCTAAGCTGACTAAAGTTATTAATTATTCCATAGTGAGGCCTTACTTTCCTGACAGCTTCTATATAACTAAGCTGTCAGCGCAGAAAATGCTTATAAATATTCTAAAAGACAGTTTAGACATTTTTCGATACTTTCAGCTATGAATTAATTAAGAGGAAAATTAATTTTGGAGCTTCAGTTGGGAATTAAATTTTTGTTGCTTAATAAATTCCAATTTGCGTTTTATTTTTTTATGTACCCGAAGAAGTAGTTACATACACTGAACAAGGTTCAAGTTTATATTCACTGAAATCAGAATATAATAACCTGAAGGACATACTCTGACTTAATTGATCAGGTTCTTCAGAAAGGTTAAGTGCGTAGTACTCGCAACCGGCATGCGTGTATGACTAGATGTACGAGTATGAACGTGGACGAGGCATAAGGAGTATCTAAGGATCGTAGCAGGGCTGCGGGCCTGTTCGAAAGAGATACCGCGGCCCTGGAACACAAAGGGCAAGGAAGGAACATGGATGGGTTTTAGTCAGTACAAGTCTGTCACTCCCTTCCGCTCTGCCCAGAGCTCTCCCACTCTGCCCAGAGCTCTCCCGCTCTGGGCAGAGCGGAAGGGAGTGTCAGAGTCATTTGATGATTTCCCATCCGAAAAAAAAAAAGTATGGTAGCTGGTGGCGTTCTGTGGTTTCTGCCTACTCTCATGGGAAAAAGGCGTGAGTTTATGTACGTATGTATGAAATAATCTGAATAATTTGAGAATATTTGCGAAAAAATAAATAAACTATTACAAGATCACAAGTTACTAAATGACAAAACAGTGTATACGAATGCTTTCAACAATAGTAAGCTTCTGGAGGTTTTCTGAATACTAAGTATTTGTCTATGTGCTCTAACTTGTGTTCCAGTTTTTTCTATAATGTTAACGACACAAATATCTATATTATATTTAGCAATTTCTTTTAAAGAAATTGCTAAATATAATATACTAGGCTAATAAAAAAATTTAGCAATATTTAGCAATATATAGAGCGATTCTTTCTTAGTGTCTCGTTGTATCTTACACCTAAGACCTATTTCATAATTGTTTGGGTTTCATAATAATTATGTTCCAACATAAAATTACAATCGCTAAAATTACACTTGCCTTTATTGTACAAACCCCAGCACTTATTTAATAGATTATCGACTTTATTGATGAAGCATAAGGTTCAAGGTTGATTGGAAAAATCTGACAGTTTCCGGTGGTATGACCCGCTGGCGTCTGTACATGTTGGTGGTCGTGACTGTACTACGATGAATTTGTTTATTGGTTTATTTTTTACGATTTATAGGTTACATGTAAGCTCAAAATACTCTGAGTAACTATTTAAGTTTGTTATCAACATTTTAAGGGAACATGCTTAGTATTCTCAACCGACGTGCGTGTATGATCGTGGACTAAGCAAAAGGAGTTTGAAAGTTTCATGGCATTTTGTAGTTTCTGTTTACTCCCATAAGTGAATTGAGTGAAAAATTAACATTTTATCATGGAAGTCGCGTCAGTGAATAATAAACCGTTATTTGAGTCATATAAAACCTTTTGCTAAAATAAATTAGATGTTATAATAAAACAACTTCTGCAATAAAACTACATATTAGTTTGGATTTGGAAAGTAATGTTTCATTTGGGAAATTTAGCACTAATGTATTTCAGTAATACGAGCTGTGATACCACGTTAGGGACTGAAAGAAAAAGTTAATATAACTTCAGCCAATTGGAACAGTGAATAACTCTTTGTACACTTATTAACTGTGAGATTTATGTGATATAGAGTTAATTTCAGGTTCAAAATTGTGGTATATGACAAGAGTTACCCACGAAAAGAACAGATCCTTTCAATTTCATGTAAATCAATATTATACAGTATGTGATCAAACTACCAGTCTCAAATCCAATTTTTTAGTTTTTTGAATTATTTGTAACACACATAATCACATAATCGCGCCTGTAATCCCCAAATGCTTAGGCAAAGGTGTACCTAATAGTACACCTACATTTCGCCAGTTATGTTTAAGTCCCACGTAATAGGGGGCGAGTCTATTGCCATCAACCGGGAACAAATCCAGACTCCGAGGCTGCTACTGAGAATTTCCTGATGGAAAAACCCAATAAACACTTGGCCCGACCCAGATATCGAACCCAAGACCTATGAGAATCCTGCCAGGGTTGTGGGACTGTTCCAAAGAGATACCGCGGCCTTGGAACACAAAGGACAAGGAAGGAACATGGATGGGTTTTAGTCCGTACAAGTCTGACAATGCCTTCCGCTCCGCCCAGACCGCGAGGAGTCATTCGATGATGTCCCATCCGAAAAAAAAAAGACCTCATGCATGGTAATTCTTTGTAATTAAAAAAAAAAAGAAAATTTTATTGAATTGATTGGAAACAGAAATGCAAAACTTTTTGCCTGAAGTGGGACATCGATTTTAAAATAATTATCTTCATTGATCACACTCTTTTCGCACTGCTACATACAAAGCTTCACTTTATTAAAACAATCCCGTCTGAGTACTAGAGTGCAGCTCCTTAATATTTTACTATCATCCAAGTCATAATACGAATTAACCCCAGTACCAAGTTCCTTCACACGAATTTTCAAAGTTCATTTTCATTCAAAATTACTGGCAATTTGCAAGCGGTAATTCTCCACGAACTTTGATAGTTCCGAAATAGTTTTTCATAGAATTGCGTGTAGTTAAAAACTTGGAACGTTTAACAAACCGAATAATTAACAAGCTTTGTCTTACCACTTAACAAGAATGTAGTTGTTTAATGTCTTTTTGTGGAAAAAATTGTCTAATTTCCTTTTATAAACTATTTAAATTCGTATTTATGAAGCATTTAATTGGTATTTATTACAATTAAACGTTAATGTACAGACGCCAAGCACATCAAGCTACTAAAACCTATTTCTTTAATGTACAGGGTGTAAACCGACCCTTTACTAAGCCTTCAATCAAGCATTTTGTACATCAAACTAAGTAACTTTACGCAAAAATGTATGCTGGGAGAGTCTTTTTTTCTATTTTTTGGAGTGAAAAGTCACGTTTTAAGGTAGGACTCAATGTAACGCACTCAAAACATTGCGCTGATGGCTGGATTGAAGTACGGGGGTCGTGGAGGTGTCTAAAGTAAAAATCTTACATTAAAAACATGTATCTAAAAATAAACTTGTGTAAAAGTTGGAAATTTGACCCCCAATCTCCATAATTAGAAGGTTCCCAGGTATGGTTTAGAACAAAAATGATCGCAATGACGGGGAAAACCAGTGCATTTCGGCTTCGTTAAGGGTCTCTCATAGAGAGGAGGCCTGTGTCCCAGCAGTGGGAACGTTATATGCTGATGATGATGATAATGATGAAGGGTCTTGTTACACCCTTTATTTTCAACTTTATCGCTAAATCATTAGGTTCAAGGTAGATTGGGAAAAATTAACTCACTACGTCATTTTGTTGCATTGTAGCCTTTTTGAAAATTGTGATTTTAATATAAAAAACATGATTTATATTGTTTGAAAATGGACCATCATTCCGACCTGAATCACTGACCCAGAACATTTATGGTTAGGTATTTTGTTTTTATTATATTGGAAACCATCACACTCTTTACCTATTAGAAGTTTGAAAACAACTAATTTAATCTATCTACGAAGATAATAGTAAGTAGCTATTGCATTACCCTAAAGTGCTAATTAACATTCAATTTCATAGTACCAGGCTATCATTAGATAAGAGGGTATCAGCTATATTGATCGGTCTAATCCCAAAGTAGTTAGAATTAATAGACAATTTAATGCTATGCTTTTGTTATTATCTACTTCAATTTTGCCTTAAGTGCCGCTTATGATAAGTCTGAAAATTAACCGAGTAGGTACTTACTCGAGATATCGGAATCAATCTCGTATTAAATTGATTAAGTAGGTATCAATCTAATGGGTGAACAAAGCCTGTAATTATAGAATGAAATTCGTAAATGTTACGAAAGTTGAATAGATTGTTAACGTAATCAAAATATTTGTGGTCGCAATAAATAATCGAAATGAATTTTATCCCCTTACAAAGACACGTTGTATAAGACAATTACATTGAAAAACTATTCAAGACTCGTTCCAACTTTTCATATTATAAGACTCTAACTTAACTTTGCTTTAAAATAAATTGGGAACAGAAAATCAGACTGTCTTGAAAGTTTTCCATCGTTCACGATGTCCTAGAAATAAAAGGTCGGAGTCACTCAAAAGTTACGCCCCTACGGCTGGGACTTTTCTCTATAAATAATAAGGGTCAAGTCGGGAACTTTAGTTATAGCAAGTGTTGCTTAACACCCGACCATATATCACGGCTCTCAGTTGTACATAAATAAACTGGAATAAACTAGTTACTCTACAACCAAAATGTCTCGTAGAATACAAGAGAGTTTTCGTTCGCGTAAGTGTGTACGTACGCATAATATTGTACGTACAGAGTGGCAGTTATTTGTCGCTTCAAATGGCGGAATTTTAATATAGGCACACACTTCCCGGTGGCTTCCCCCGTCATGTAACATTTATGACATTATTACACCGACGTGTGCTCTTATTATAAAACAAACGCAAACAATTCGGCGTGTTTTACATAATCTCTCCAAATTGGATGGATATACCTCGGCAACGTGAGGCTGCTAAAGGCGTTATATCGAACGTAGATTGTGCACGCGTGTTTATGAAAGCGACCGCGCAGAGACTTATTGTTTTTACGATATTATTTCTTCTGAAATTACCTTTTTTTGTCGACTTATTATTTAAATTAGGGAAACTCCTTACGTTTCTATTTCTGTGAAGCTTACATCAATACAAGGTCCTTGAGCTTTCACATTTCCGTATTTTACTCTTTATTTCCTTATTATTTTGACACACAAAATCAACACGTTTCGCAATACGTCAGCCAGTCGCTAAAAGGTTCCGCAAAAGACGAACAAACAAGAAGAGAACACAAATTACGATTGTGTGAACATTTTTAAAGGTACGCGTGCTTTGAAATCGTTTTATACTTAAGAGCAAAGTTGTCGCCTTTGAAATACAAGAACCACCTTCACAACGACCGAACTCTTTGAAGATCACGTAATGATCTTGTAATAAGATATTTTTATATATCATTATAGAAGACACACGAGTCTGCGACCTTAGAAAGTTTTTAGAAATTCTGTTGAAGATGAAATAAAGTGCTTACTCAAGGATATCAAAACTCTCGCTTCAAGTTCAGGAAGACCTTAATTGTTGTTATTAAAACCTTTCGCCATAAAACAAGAACAGCAAATAATATTATCCGAGTGACAAAATTCCGGCTAAATTAGTAATTCTAAACGGCCATACAAATTAAGGACTAGTTTTGCCAAACCAGCAAACTTTAGCATTCAATATTGATAACATAATGCATTTATTATGCAGCGAGCCCACGATATGGTACGACCGGAAAATTGGATCTCACCACAAAGCGTTCATTTTCGGTCCTTTCCGCCTAATAAGCGGCAGTAAAAATTAAATTTTCAATGAAAATACAGCATCGATAAAATCACTGCTCGTATCATACGTCGAAATTATGTTAAACCGATGGAAATTCAAAAAGCAAATGACCGGCTGCCTCTAACGAGAGCGCTGTGTGAATATTGGCGAAGTTCTCTGGAGCAGCGAGTCCCAAAGTGAGTGGAACCGCCCCTTTGGCTGAGCTAGTATGCATGCAGATAGCGGTCTGAGGTATTCAGCGATGCCATTGAATAAAAGAAGCATTAGAAACTGCAGAACGACAATTGGCACTTAGCACTTTAAATTCCTTAACTTGTAACGCTGTTGAAAGTTTAACAAATGAATTTGGAAGTTAAAGACCAGTATGTATTTTAGTGGCAACACGAGTGGACAAATAGCAGTCTAACCATTTATCCTTTTCTAGTGAACGTAAAAATGTTAGGTCCTGTGCCAGTACAAGTTTAAATCCATTTAGGAGTAATGAAGGTATGTATCTAAATGATAAGTGTGAGGGGGGAAGTTGCACAAAAATTAGAATAGAATTTTAAAAAGTAAAATTAAAGAACAACCGGACCAAGTCTGAAACTCTCATAACAATGGTTTGCGTAAAACTTTGAGATCCGCGACCAAACATGGCGGACTCAGTGCGGTTTGTATTATTAGATTATGGTGCATACATTTTTGTAATTAGACATATCACTTTGAGATGCATCCCTGGAACGTATAGCAGTTCATCGAATTAGCCGACGCCGGCGGATTTGTACGTCTGTGATTTCGGTGTGTGCCCAGCTTTTGGTTCATTAACTTTTCGAGCGTTTTATACTGAGTAGTTGCTTTTTCGCTTTTAGTCCTTAATTGTGTGCTTCTGTAGGTACATTTTGGGTTGCGTTAGTAGATTAAGCAAGTACTTCAGTTTAAAAAATATACTATCTCGTTTCTGGCAAATACCATAATCACAAACTATGTATTTCTATGGTAAGTTTCACAATGCCTTCAAGTAGTATAGTAGATCGAACTTCACCCGTTAAACTTGTACGGAGTTTCAGTAGAAAAATCGGCCATTTTAAACTATTTTGTTGTCACTGACGTGCGGTCTAATGAACTTACTTACTTACTGTACATATGGCCACTACCAAGACAAATTGGTCACCAAATATTTATTAATATATTCGATTTTGAGTTAAGTTCATATTATTTCCTAAACAAAACAATACCAACCCATCAGCACGTACACACCAACAAATTTTATTCTATCCACCACTTAGTGTGACGTCAATGCAATACGTACAAGTTAAGAACAGTCCGGGGTACTGTGGATGTCGTTGAGAAGTCATTCACCTCAGCTCAGCTCTAGTGATGCTCTTAAAATTGTGTACTCACCTCTATATCGAAAGTTTACAAGGTTATTATGCTGTAGAAGAGCTTCACATGCTATGGATAAGCTGCTGATATTATAGAGAAAATTGCTAACGTGTAAAGTCTTTTGTGTGAAAGGTAATTTTAGCATTTTCAATTTAGTTGTATTTCTAGGAGCAGACGGGTCATTATTGCTTGACCGGTCTATAGTGGAGGTTATTTTAGATCTAAATGACATTGGAAAGACCTTTAGTTCGTTGTATTGATAAAAAGTGTTTAGATTTCAGCGCACACTGCTCAACATGACACTGCACTCTAAAACACATTACTACGTTGCTCAAAAAGGGCCTAAGCTAAATTTGGACTAGGCTGGCTACTTTTGCCAAAATTACAATTTCAGTCTTTGTGGCGGCCTGAAACACCCAAAAAGTGACGCAATATATCTCGTAAAAGGCCAACAATAGCACAGGATAGGAAAAAACGCTAAATAAGCTGGGATTAGCATGATTTGTTTTAAATATGAATAAACAACTTTAAAATATAAATAATTAAAATAATAATTCGAACCTAAACAGCAAACACTACATTTTAAACACCAACATAATCGTCTGGCACTTCAGACTGATGTTAGGTACTTATTTATTCTAAGTTGCTACCAACGTCAGTCACTACCCTACCCGTTTCAGGCTATGTCGGTTTTACGATCTGAAGTCACCGCGACTTAAGCAAGGACCCTTAAGTTTGATGTTTTAGTAAGTAACACCCAAAATTAAGGGCAGTCGATGAAGGTTTATCGTCCTTCTAAGTGGTTCGTCTTAAGGATTAGAATGCATTAAACGCGATTGAGACAGTACTTAGTAGAAGTGGGGCATGAAGAGGTGAGTGTTCGTGACTGAACATCGTGTGCATGTATTTATTTGAATACTAGCTGATGCCCGCGGCTTCGCCTGCGTGGATGTCGGTTATCGCGACCAAAAGTAATCATGATGATCCCATTTTCTCAACTCATGGGAACCTAGTTTGCCCATTTTCAAAGTATTAAAATGGATATAGTATATTATCCTTATGAGATAGACATAAGCCATCGCGGATTTTTCTGTAGACCTATATACGAGTAAGATATACAATTCTACCATTCATCATTTTGTTATATCTTAAAGGGCAGCGTTTTCGTTGAAAGCTCCCCCAGACGGCTTATTTTTTTCCAACACCTCCAACAAATATCATTATATTTTAGTTTTCTGTACAAAAACTTGA
Organism: Lycophotia porphyrea; assembly: GCA_950005105.1. NCBI lineage: Eukaryota > Metazoa > Arthropoda > Insecta > Lepidoptera > Noctuidae > Lycophotia > Lycophotia porphyrea. The sequence goes on from OX465392.1 coordinate 6,139,852, forward strand.
CAAATTATATACTAAAAAATTCCTCGAGAACCACTCTATCTATTTAAGAACACAACAAACAACATGAAAATCAGTGCAGTAATTTTTGAGTTTATCGCGAACAGACAGATAGACGCGGCGGAGAACATTGTGTTATAATATGTAGTGCTGTTGGGTTCGGTGCATCAGGTGTTCAAGTTTCCAAGATAAATTATAGCCTATGTCTTGCCCAGACTTAATACCTATACAACAAAAAAAAAACATTCAAATCCATAGAGTAGTTCCGAAGATTAGCGACAAACATTACTGTTTCTAAACCCCCTACAATTTTTTTTTTAAATATATTCAATGTACAGACACAGTTTTTTTACTGTCTTATTATATGTATATATAAATATATATATATATATATATAGATTATATGTATAGATAGATTACTCGTATTTTGAATTGATACCTACTTTGTTTTTTTTTAAGTGCGAATGGACACTATTCTTAGTTGTAACATAATCCATCATGTAGCATATATAGTGGCATAGCATAGCAAAAGACTAATAAGCAATTTTACTCTAACATATTAGTCTTTTATGTAGGCTAGATCGTAATTAATTGTTAAGAATTTTGTTCTTACTAACAAGAAAAAATATATATATATATATGTATAGATTACTCGTATTTTGAATTGATACCTACTTTGTTTTTTTTAGCCTCCACTGTCCGTCCGTCCGTCCGTCCGTCCATCTGTCGGTCAGCGGGCTGTATCTCATAATCCGTAATAGAACCGGTAGACAGTTGAAATTTTCAGAGAATGTGTATTGTTTTTGCAACTTTATAGTTGTAAATAATCCGTTTTAAACCGGTTTTATATCCCGCTCTGGGCGGTGCGGAAGGGAGTGTCAGACTTGTACTGACTAAAAGCCATCCATGTTCCTATCACGGTATCAGTGGATTCAACTCGCCGTGATCCGTGGCTAATTCAATCTGATAACGTGATCGGTGCAGACAAACCCTTTCTGTTGCCGCTATAACAACCAATAATAAAAGTAAAGTAAAAATTAAAGTGGGCTCCCCTACTACGATGGTTCGGAACCCTTCATGCGCGAGTCTAACTCGCACTTGGCCGTTTTTTTTTTTATTAACCGGGTGATAGCAGTATTTGTGTATTTGAAGTGGCCTCACTCCACTTCAAATACACAAATACTGTTATCACCCGGTTTCTTAATAGATGATTTAAGCGCTAGCAAAATACTTAAGAGATTTTGAATTTAGTTTTTCGGAATCTGTTTACTTTAGGTAATAAAAACCCACTCAAAATATTTAGTTCCCTGTAAGAACTTTAATAATATGTAACTGAAGAATTACGTTTATTCAGACGAATGGAACAAAATGTGGCCTATAACACGACCTATTTGCAAGTAAAATCATTTAATCATAGTACGTTCAAAGCTTTCTTTGTATCATCAATAAAGTTCCTAAGACGCAGACATCGGCAGTAAAATTAATAGTTTCTACGTTCGACGTCGGCTTCAGCTTGATAAACATCTATTAAGTATTTACTTAATGCTGATTTAATCAAGGATGAAAAGATATAGTGGTTCAAGGATTTTTTGCTACGAGCTCAATTTGGAACCAACTCCGCCGCCATCTTTTTTTTACAACATTTACTACCCATGACGAAGTCATTCAAGTGCCAAAGCATCTTTGTAAGACTAAATACAGATTAAAAAGTTAAATTAATAAGGTATCGCAATTTGCGTGGAGGCGATAGTTTTTTTTGCATTATATTGATTAGCTATGTCATTGTGTGGTTATTGTGATAAATCAACTAATAATTATTTGGTAAAATCTTCGACGCAATCAATCAGGATGTTAAAGGCAATAATTAATCTCGGGAAAAGATTTTGAATTACAATACTTGCAAATACATAGGGTTACTTATTTAATACATGAAATCGGAACAGGAAAAAAGCATGGCACATTCGAGCAAAATATAAAAAAAAATACATAAATCCTAAATACTTCTGTAATTATGAACTAAATAATCATTAACTAAAAAGAATTAAAACTTGTGTAGTACAGGAAATAGAGTACATTTTAATTTCGTTCACCAGTTACTGGCCATTTGGTCGGTCGTAAAACGAATGAGCCTTAAACCTAAATATTCCTGCTTCGTTGTCTGAAAGCGCTGTAAATTAAAAAAGTGGCCAAGCCCGAGTTTTAGTGCCGGAGCATGAAACTGGTTTTTTTACACTAAAATGTTTTAGTGCTGTGTGTGACCAGGTCATCGATTACAAATACCTAAATAATACTAGAAACAAAGAAATTGCAATTTCATCACAAAATAACGTTATTTCTTCACCTTGATGATCTTTTGTATAAAATTTAGAAAATCATTTTCTTGATTTGACAAAAAAAACATCAGTTTCACACCATTATTCTTAATTTGGTTCTTGCTAAGTTTTTAAAATATCGTGACACAATCGTAAAAAAAGCAACACATCAAAATCAAAAATAATGTCCACTATGCTTTTAAAATGAACAACCTTAAAACGTCTACTGAAAAAAAAATCACCACAAAAGTAGGTACTTACCCGCACAGAAGTAAAAAATATTTCGTAATGGACGCATTTAAAAATGTAGCGCACGTTTAGTGGGAAGATAGTTGGAGTTGAAATTTTCTTTTCGAGAGGGAAAATTTTCACTCTCGCCTCCTCATTAGTGCAGGGAGGCTTTTGAGAGGGCGCATCTCGCTTTGCAACTGCAATTCACGTTTTTGCACGTCTCGTATGTGCCGGTCTACTTTATATTTATTATGGTTTGGCTAAAATCGACAAGCATGAATTTATTTTAAGGTAGATTTATTTATGTGGTTTAGAATTTATTTCGGTTAATATTAGCTATTTACTATTTTTTTAAATTTCGTAAATAGCTCGTGGCTAAATAATAACAGCCGCTCGGTCCATTTTTAGGTTAAGCTATGTTTGCCTAGGTTGGTCTGTAGATGGGTGACCACCCATTACATACCGAGTTTCCTCCGTGCCTCGGAAAGCACGTTAAGCCGTTGGTCCTGTCTGTCATTTGTAGATCTTTGACAGTCGTTAGGTAGTCAGTGGCCCAAAAAGATTGACAACCAGTCTTACCAAGGGTTATCGTATTACCCAGTAGGTACTAACTAGATGTGGAGGTCAGATAGGCAGTCGCTCCATGTAAAATACTGGTATTCAGCTGCATCCGGTTAGACTGGAAGTCGACCCCAACATAGTTGGGAAAAGGCTAGGCAGATGATGATGAATGTTTGGAATTTATTTCGGTTAATATTAGCTATTTACTAATTTATTAAATTGGTGTTCGGGCGCTGCAATTCGTTTGGCTGCAATATTTCTGACCCGATAGAAAAACTTGAATATAAATAAACCCAATTAAAGTAGGTAATTGGAATAGGGAAGCGGCAGTGCCTTTGGAATGCCAGTTAAATATTTTTGATATGTTTTCGTTTACCAGCCTATTAGCAAATGTTTAACATTATTATAGATTTTGTCTGCCAGACATAAGAATCCTGAAAACGTTTTCTACGAACCGAAAATTTAGCTACTAAATATGTAATAGAACAGAGAGACGGAAAAATCTATGGGACTGCCATTTGTGTTGCAATATACACAATATAATAATAGAGAGCAGCGGTGGCCCAGTGGTAGCGACCCTGACTTAGAAACAGTAAGTCGAGGGTTCGAGCCCAGGCAGTCCCATTACTTTGAGTAATTTATTTCATCACAACTGCTCTCAAAAACGGTGAAGAAAAACATCGTGAGAAAAACTATGTCCAGAAAAACTAATGTCCTAGAACCAAAAATTCGAAGACATGTGACATCTACCAACCCGCACTGGGCCCGCGTGGTGGATTATTTTTCCATTCCCATTCCCTCTCATAGAGAGGAGGCCTGTGTCCCAGCAGTGGGAACATTATAGGCTGATGATGATACACAATACTTTGAAAATATTTTTTGCCATGAGCACAATTAATTTCCTATAAAAAGGAAATTAATTGTGCTTTATACCAATTATTTTTCAGCACCACAAAACACTTTGTCACAGTTTTAATCGGTTTATCTCAAACGTACACAATTAATTTATTTTATTCGCCATAATTGCTCGACTAATAGTTTTATTGCCATCATTACAATCGAAATAACAATCTAAACCATGCCTGTTATGTAATAAAATCAATTTATTTATTGGCAACATTTATTTTCGCCGTACTATTGCTTGTAAGCTCAATCGCACACTACTACTAACATTTCACATTGACACTGAATTTATGTCCTAGCAGTAAAGTTGAAATTCGTAATGAAAGTGTTACCAATATGTACGGTTGGCTGTACCGTAACTCGGTCATTGACAGAGAGCAATCAAATTTTCAAGTTCACTGATCTAATTGATTGATAACGTAGATTCTATTAAATTGTAATGAATATCTACAGGTGCAATAGATACTGTGCTGAAACAATCTATTTGTTTACGGGTACGTTTTGTTGTTTATTTGGGTACGTGTCTGTTCATGTGATTGAAATCCCATTAATTTATGCATTGTGACATTGGAATAAATATTTTTCGAACAACTGATATTGTAGTTTTGTATGTCTTTTTGTGTACAAGATTTTAGTTAAGAACGTCATTTCACAAATCTTTTTAATGGAAAACTTATTTAAAGGTAGATTAGATTTAGTAAAACTTGCATTTTGACTTTCATTTCCAGCTTAAAAAGAGGCTTGGTAAAATAACGTTTATTCCTGTCAATATCATCACAAATACCTAGCCTAGTATTTCCCAAGTATGTTACCCTGGTTTCCAGTTTAACCTGAAACACACAGTTTTCACGATTGCCTAGTTAACTTCCAAAACCGAGTTACACGACATCACCCAGTAGGATAGTTACGAATTGGTTAGGATTCAAATGAAGCCAATGACAGAGCTGTGCAGGTGGCAATATACTGATCGGGTATTATTTGAGTCTATCGACACGCAAAGAAGAAAAAATTAAGTTTTGGACTACATAATGGATGACCTTCCACAGGCCGACCTTTAGAATAACGGTGATCATAACATCACGCCTTTAATCCTCATAGGGTTAGGCAGAGGTGTACAGTCTACAAAACAGATAGGTATGCAGGGTCGAAAGATATAATTGTTTTTTTTCTTAAAAATCGATCGATGTTTTCGAATGAAATTAAAATTAAATGAAGAAAAATAATCAATTGGTTAAATTAATTCAAATTTCATTTGAAGATGTGCAACAGTTTCTAAAAAAACTAAAACTATATCTTTCGACCCTGCATACCTATCTGTTTTGTTGACTGTACCTAATAGTACACCATTTCGCCAGTTATGTTTAAGTCCTATGTAGTAGGGGGCGAGCCTATTGCCATCAACCGGGCACAAAACAGTCGCTAAAAATAAAAATACAAAGCTTATCATCTTCCTACCCTTGTCCCATATTACTTGGGGACGGCGCAACAAGTTTTTTTCTTCCATTCTCCTCTGTCAACCGTCACGCTATCATTTACTCCCTTATCTTTCACTAGCCGATGCCCGCGGCATCGCCCGCGTGGATGTCGGTTATCGCGACCAAAGTAATCATGAAATGAACGCAACCCATGGGAACCTATTTTTCCCATTTTTTTTAGGAATTAAAATGGATGTAGTATGTTATCTTTAAGAGATAGACATATGCCATCGCGGACTTTTCTGTAGACCTTTATAAGATGCACAATTCCACCATATATTATTATGTTATATCTCAAAGGGTTTAGGCAGCGTTTTCGTTGAAACCTCACAGACGGCTTATTTTTTTCCGTCACCTCCAACAAATATATTAAATATTTAAGCTAATGTATAAAACCACTTGACAAATTATATACTAAAACCTCCCTCGAGAACCACTCTATACATTGGTAAACACAGCATGAAAATCAGAAACAGGAGCAGAAGTTTTTGAGTTTATCACGAACAGACAGACAGACGCGGTGGAGGACTTTATTTTATAATATGTAGTAATAGTGATATCATTCCTCACACAATCCATCCATCGTTTCAAAATAAAAACACAAAAGTAATAATTCAGTATTAAACCTAAGTGCAGCTAATTAAAGTTATTCCAAATATACACATTTGTCAACATATGTACGCTATTTGCTTCACCCGACAGGCGTACTTATCAATTACGATTCCAAATATTAAAGCTTAGGTGTTCATTGAAACACCAATGTAATGTTTAAATGCGTATTAATGCAATATATAGTAGCTTAGATTTTGGAATGAATACTGAAAATTTTGCCGAAACATTGTTCCGTTGAAATATTTGGTGTAATTGGTAACTATTGGCATATTACTATGGATGCAGCTGAATATCAGTATTTTACTTGAAGCGACTGCTTTCTTGACCTACATGGGGAAAGGTTAGACAGATGATGAGTATTTGTGATCGTTCCATCAATAGTGATCGTGATTTGTGATCGTTTCATCACCCTAAAATAATCTCTTTGATAGTGCGAGCGGGTAAGAACGATCTATGCTGAGGAAGCGGGGGCAAAATTTGAATTTTAGCTGTCGTCCCGTGCGCCTTTAGTTTCTTAAGAGGAAATGTGGGTGGTCTTTTTCCATACAAACGCTCTCGCCTGTTTTCTTTCTAGTTTATGACTTTAAAGCTATGATTTTTACAGTTAAATAAATATCAACCTCTTCTATGTCCCTATGTTTTCTTTTTTGAAGATACATAATCTGTATAAGCATGCAATTAGTAAAGGGTAGCCCTTTACAAATTGCTCAAAATTCCAATTTTAGATCATCTGTCAACAAAGGCCTAATGTACAAATTTGACAACTATTAATAAAAAATGTAAAACATAGGGACTCAGTATATATCCTTCTTATTCAGTTAATGAAATATCTTTTAAATTGGTCGAATATTGGAGGAGGAAATAGTCAAGAGCCAAACCTCGAATTATGATATTTTACTGTAATTGTCTTTATCGCACCAATGTCGAAATCACACTCGCAGAGAGACAGCGATAGTCTTTTTCAAATACCTACCATGTTTCCTCTTAACTGGCGACTGAAATAGGGATGACTGAAAACTAACGCTCAGCATCCATGGCGTCAAGAGTATTCGGAACTCAACGTGAACAAGTCCTTCTTTGTTGTATAATTTTATTTTCTAGATGTTTTCTCACGCTTCTGTTAGATTTTATTTTCTTTCTTTCTCTCGTGTCTCCAGATTTGCGCTACTGAAGACGTACTGTAAAACACATAATACTATATTATACTTTTATTCAATAACAGCTTTCCATGAAAACATCCCTTTTTCCTTTGTAGCACGAGAATCCTTTGTAGTGTTGTGTGTTGTTGAGTACGGTTTCACATCGTTTGTGAGCCTGTTGATAAACCGTTAGCTACAAAAATGGCGGCGGTACATCACTAGTCACTAGGAACGCGCTTGTGAGATATACGAGCACTATAGTAATCCGTTTTGCTCGGTTGACTTTCAAAATATATAGGGAGTCGAGTAAGTTTTTTGTATTCCTATGAGCAGGATTTCTGATTTCAGCTATAGCAACAGCTTTAGCTAGCTTGACCGATGTGCTGTTAGAGCACTTTCTAGTAACACTTCACTATCACTACATATTATAAAACTTAGTCCTCCGCCGCGTCTGTCTGTCTGTTCGCGTTAAACTCAAAAACTACTGCATAGATTTTTATGTTGTTTTCACCAATGGATAGAGTGATTCTCAAGGAAGGTTTTAGTATATAATTTGTCAAGTTTTTGTTGCGGGAACGGGATCAAAATTTGATGGTTACTTCTGGCCACCAGTGGCGGCGCAAAACCTAAACTTAATGTGGGCAAGGCACATTTCGCGACGCCCTCTGATGGTGCAAGAAGAAGGGAATATAAAATAAAAAACTGGCCAAGTGCGAGTCGGACTCGCGCACGAAGGGTTCCGTACCATTATCTATACAACATTAGACAAAAACGGCAAAACAATCACGTTCATTGTATGGCACCTTAAATATATATATTTTTTTAATTTAATCATTTATTTTTAGAATGAATATACAAGTAAACATTATGTGAATATTTCAAGCGTCTACAGGTCGCCGTTATTAACATCGAGCAAAAAAACGGCAAAATTTCACGTTTGTTGCCCCCCTTAAATATTTATTTTATTCTGTTTTTATTATTTTTTGTTATAGCGGCAACAGAAATACATCATTTGTGAAATTTTCAACTGTTTAGCTATCATGGTTTATGAGATACAGCCTGGTGACAGACGGACAGACAGCGGAGTCTTTGTATTAGGGTCCCGTTTCACCCTTTGGGTACGGAACCCTAAAAATCACTTGAAATTAAACAGTTATTCATTAAGAAACAAACCTAAGTTTTTACTTGTACTTTAGAAAATTAAACAAAAATGAAAAAAAATAAAGAAACAGAAATGTACTCTACTTTTGGTTTACTATTTTATACTCTTCTTTATTATAGTCTACTATTGGTATCACTGAAAAAAAAATACAAATTTTTGGGCAATATTCAACAGGCCGTAACTTCGAGAGAAAACCTAATTTTTTTTTGGAAATTATCTTTTGCTGGTTTTTCTAAGATTACTCAAAAACCGCTGACGCTACAAAATTGTAGAGACACTTTAAGCTACAATTTCCTTATTTTTTAATTTCTTGTATGACCATTTCTCTCGAAGTTACGGCCTATTGAATATTGCCCAAAAATTTGTTTTTTTTTTTTTGATTCCTTAATTTTTTCCAGTAGTGTAGTTTATCAGAAATATCAATTACTTCGCTCACATTCATTTCGTGCGCCAAAGAGTGGAATATCTTTAAGTTGAGAATTAAATCTAATGTATTTATTATAAGAAAAACCTTGTGGTGTGTACTTTTTGAATTGCCATACTTTTTTAAAATATATTTTCAACTGTGAGGCGCGAGGCCCTTTGCACCGCGAGGCCGTGGGCGGTGGCCCACACCGCCCACGCTGCTATGCTGGCCACGATAACCGACATCCACCTGGGAGATGTCGCGGGCATCAGCTATTTTTTTCTTATAAATAGTTTGTATTCTGCTAGATTTTTTTTGTAAGTTACCTAGGGAAAATTACTATCGAGCATTACTATTCCTATGAAAAACCAAACAAAAAAAAAAAAGGCAAGCTACAAACATCAATGAAAAGGGATTTATTTTTATTCTGTTTCTTCGTTCGCGATAGTACAGCAAGCTTTTGAAATCAATATTTTTATCGCAATGAGCACTACGCTCTGCCGAGCAATTGATGAAAAAATGAACGATATTCGCAATAAGGCAACTGAACTGAAACTCTACAGAAAATAAAATAATGGAAGGTGGAACGGGATAGAAATTAGTAGGTACGTTATGGATTTATGTTTACGAGATTTTTGTAATAAAAAACTAGCCATGCGCGAGTCGGACTCGCAGACGAAGGATTCCGTACCATAAACTAAAAAAAACACATTTCTTGTATATTTTTTGTTATAGCGGCATCAGAAATACATCATCTGTGAAAATTTCAACTGTCTAGCTATCACGGTTCATAAAATACCGCCTGGTGACAGACAGTCAGATAGTAGTGGAGTCTTAGTAATAGGGTACCGTTTTTAACCTTTGGGTACGGAAGCCTAAAAAAGGATAAAAAAATACTGATAGTAACATATTAATCATCGACTTTATTTCTATGGGCAATTACTGTGATTTTTCAGCCCAAAAAAAAAAGGCATTTCCCGGCACTAATTTTTGCGTAAAGTTACTTAGTAGTAAGTTCAAGTCGGTGCAGTCAATTCGGTAATGTTTACTGAACAACCAAGTCCACCCCAATTTGTTATGTACTCCAAATCGTGCCGATCGGCAAACTCCATTCGCTGTCATCTACATACCATCTCTGAATCATGTTCGGGTCGACTCGGCACAATTCCAGCTAAAGCAACCCATTTTTTAAACCTCATTGTCTACATAATATGTGTGGAGGTGCTACCCTCCGAGCCTGGTAAGCTAAGACAATTACACCTCTAAAAGTGCGTAGCGATAAAATAATAAATATGTTTGGAAAGAACAGTTTTGTTTGATTTAATCAAGTTCACACTAAAATTAATTACTTGTAGAACTAGACTACCGAAATAACCCACATTTTGGCGAAACGAGACCGCTGACTATGTACCTATCAGTGTTAGGTACGGACTTTATGTATTTAGGATATTCTCGAGAAACTACTAAACCAGAATCTAGGCACGCTTTTATACCAAAAACCTTTTTGCCGATGAAGATTTTTCTAAAATATACATAACATCAACTTATTACGGAAAATGGCTGAAAAAAAATCAAGAGTCTTTTGTTCCAATCAAAAATTTCCCGGTAGTCTGTAACAGCAGAATTTCAAACGTACACGTAAACGTTAATAACACTATAAAGCTATTATATAGAATATGCAATTACCTACCAGTTACCATTTACGTAAGCATCGGTTGTCCTCAGCGTAGCATCCTGTTTACCTCGAAAATCTTTTTTCTTTCACTATTTTGCTCTAGTTTTTCCGCGTTTAAACAGGACTAACCTGTTTGCACAACAGGATATGTTAGAAACTAAGTTATGTTGCGTATAAGCATTTTATGGCTATTTAGGTGAACATGATGAGTTAGTCGCAATTAGAGGAAATTGCTTTAGAGTGATGTGTAGTAGTTATAATTAGGGAGAAATTTTATAAGGATTGGTGGGAATTGCTGTTGACTCATCGTTGGTTTTCCAATGAGTTGTCTTTAGCTGAGTTCAATATAGAGAATTACTTTTACGACTCTTATTTCGATAAAGAGTGCTTTTTATTAATTGACATGCTAAAATTTTCCTTCTGTTTCTCTAATTTACATACGCCTATTAATAAATATAACATAACATCAAACCTGTAATTCCCGAAGAGTAAGGCAGAGGTGAACCCAACAGTTCACCCACATTTGGCTAGTTAGGTTTAAGTCCCATGTAATAAGGGGCGAGGCTATTGCCATCAACCTGGCACATCTTCAAACTACGTGGCTACTTCTGAGAAATTCCTGATGGAAAAACCCGATAGCAATTTTCCAGCCCGGGAATCGAACCCGGGATCTCATGCTCAGCAGTCACGATTGCGACCACTAAACCAACGAGGCAGTCCTTTTTAAAGACCAAAAGTTTATTAAAACAGCACAAAAACCTTGTACACCACATTCACACACATTGGCTTACAAGAAAAGTTATTTATCGTTTTTATCACACTCTTCAAAAAAATAGATGACTAAGAACACTATCGCCAGTGATAGATAACTCCCTAACTTCTCAAACACAAACTTTCCCCAGCACTTTGCCAGCGCAACGTTAACAAAGTATTAATATTTTCTTTTTACCACGACGTCGCTCCGGGTAAGCGTCACCTCGCGCCTTGTGAACCCATTATCATTAATCTTACAGAAGCTACGCTAAAGATAATGTTCCCGAGACTTCCTATAGAAAAACAATATCAAGTATAATCAGTTATCTTGGAAAATTAAAGCGGCAAAGTTGCGGTGACACTAACACTTATCATGAGGGATCAAGTCATTTGTTTTCGGTTGTGACAATACATTATAATTGTAAACGGCTTACACGAGTTTTGGGGGCGTCTTGATTTAGAATTTAAATGAAATAAGATAAACATCTTTAGTGTAACAGCCTATAATTTTACCGTAAATACTTTTAGGATAACTTTCTAAATGATCGAGTTTTTGACGTTTCAAAAGTACCTGCTTGTTTATCTCTACTTCTAGAATCATTGGTCCTGTCCTGACTGATTCATTAGCAACGCACAGCTCAAACCACTAGACTGCTTGGGCTAAAATTTGATATACAGATAGCTATTCTGACGAAAGCATTCGTCCCGAAAGGATTTTGTATAATTCAACCCCCAAGTGGATGAAATTGGGGTTGAAAGTTTGTATGAAAAGAGGTTAGAACGGGTTGAGAAATAATTGCTGGTTTTTTTAAGGAGACGTCTTCACACGGTGGTAGAGGTTTCCGCAAATTGTTTAAAAAATGTATACTAAAAGAAGACATTAATTTTCTGAAACATACAGCATTTGACAAAAAAATAATTGATAGTGAACATTTCTCCCTACTCGATGCTTCCAAGAAGCACAGAGGAACATAAAATGTACCAGCACTTTGTCAGCCATTTAATAAATAACATTTAATCGGTCCATTGTGTCTTACGTAGGAGTTGAGCTATAAAGCTATCTGTAAATCCTTTATTGCGTCACGAACGACGTACAAACTATTTTGAGAGCACCCACGTGATATAGAGCGAAATGGAAATTGGTTTAGGATTCAAAATTCATGAGGTCGAAATCCTAGACCTTGTTCAGATAAAGTGTTTTACGCCCGTACGGGTACCTAATCGCATGGAGAGACGAATCGCATGTGACTAAAAGAGTGATTAATATAAATGTTGATGGATGGAGAGAGAAAGGAAGACGAAGAAAAAGATGGATGGATTGTGTTAGGAATGATATGAAGGAAAAGGAGGAAATGATAGCTTGGCGATGGAGAAGGGAAGACAAATACATGTTGCGCCGACCCCAAATAACATGGGATAAGGTCAAGAAGATGATGAGTAGCTACCTAATTGCTTGGCCAAAAGATACATGCTGCAGCGAAATGCGAAAAAAAAATGAAATATTGTGCTTATACGAGTACTATGCCAAGAATCGCTCCTAAAGTCGGCCATAGACGATAGGTTATGTGCAGTCTTGCCTGTAAAGTCAAACTGTGCAAGCAAGCATGAACGTATGTAGGAGAAACAGTTATCCTGGCCTGTACATGCAACCTAGACAATATCGAAATAGACATTTTGGTTTGCTTGGTTATACCTATGCAGTTTTGCCTGTAAAGTCAAACTGTGCAAGCAAGCATGAACGTATGTAGGAGAAACAGTTATCCTGGCCTGTACATGCAACCTAGAGAATACCGAAATAGACATTTTGGTTTGCTTGGTTATGCCTCCGCGGTACGATTAAGCTGGCATAACCGAGCGTGTGTTGTAAGTCATATACACATTGCATAACTCTCAGTTGTTTTCTATTTTTATAACAAGCAATAACCCACCAAAGCAACCATATTGTCGTACTATGTTGCTGGGGATGGCATGCTTGCAAAAGAGCTAATCGACAGGTTTGCAGATACGTTATGTCTCTATGAAACTTGGATTTGCATGAAGGTTTTACATGGACATTCACAACTATCATGCATAAAGTATCGTCTTTGACCGGCTTTACGACTCGAAGGTACTCACGCGAAAGAAACAAATGAAACATGCGTATGTCGCTTGCCACAAGTCGTGTCGCCAATCGCATCATCTGAGTTCTTGGACGGGGTGCGTGAACGCGTTTACTTCCACGCGTAGTCTCCATGCTTGAAGCAGATAAACGGACCCACACGATATACGCAATGATCTGTATCGTCCATGTGCGCACTTTAAAAGTATTATTATCTTTCTGCCCTTGTACTATGTTGCTTGGGATCGGCGCAACATGAATTTTCTTCCATTCTCCTTGTCAATCGTCACTCTATCAATAACTCCTTTTTCTTTCATAACATTCCTCACACAATATATCCTTTGTTTCTTTGGTCTTTGTCTCCCTCTTCATCCATCAAAATTTAAATTCATCCCACGTTAAACGCCTAACCACAACAAAACCTAAAACGTACCTAACCAATTTAAAAGTCATTGAAGTTTATAACAGAAATTAAGCACATTTCACCGGTGCCAATCGAGTTGGGTCACATTTGATTCCTCCCAAACCCTTCGTATCCCGATCTTTTCGTAATATATTTTATCACGGCAATAAATGGCTGAGCCATGCATAACATTGTGTCGGGCCTCCAATTTATCTCGTCAGGAACAATCCAATTATATTTTTTCTGCCAAATAGACACATTGGAGTCGAACATGGCACTGGATATATTGTTGCGAGTGCCCAGTGACGCTTCGTTGATTTTATCTGGTGTTTTATGGTGTGCCTACACTGCTATGTCTGTCTGGGGTTCGAATTTACATGGCAAAACAGTAGGGTTGGATACGCACGCCTAGGTTATTAAAACTGATTTTGCGTAGGCATACAGTCTTTATTAACTACTCCACTAATCATATTTTAGCATCAACACAGTACAAACCAAATAATTTTAAAAAAGTAGGTAATCATGGAGATCCTAGCCAGTTCTTCTTCATACGAAATTAACACTAAGAACCGTGCACCTGTTGTCTGTGCTACAAGTGCACTTATGAAAACATCAGAAGACAGGTTTTTGAATAACTAAAATTGTGAACTGGATCTAAAAGCAACTCGATTTGCATAACAAGTTATGTAATCTAGACAAAGGATTGTTAAGGAAATACAAAAACCACGCAAGAGTTCACATGAGCACCTTGCGAAGAGCCTTTAAGGGTCTTGAGCCCTTTTCTCGCATCGTCATAAGCTTTGTTAGACTAATAGTGAGGAAGTTTACGGCAGTTTGAACCATTTTAATAGTGCGAAGAAAGGTAACATTTATGCTTAATGGAAAGGTGGCGAGAGGAGCTAGACAAATTCAATCCCGGAACAGTTGGAGGGCTTGGGGGAGGCCTTTGCCCAGCAGTGGGATAATGCAGGCTGATAGTAATCTGAAACCAGAAAAGAAAATCATAGCCTTGAAAATATTTTTTGCATCTAAAAAGTGGATAAAAATTACATATATTTTCCGTTTTCATTCTACATTTCGTTTTACATCAGCAACAAAAAAGCACTCAATATTTCACGTAGGTACACATTTTAATACAAAGTCAGACAGATTAAGCCGACCAGTCGCCCACTGGGTTTACCAAAGGGCTTCATTTCGTAATTGGTGTTCATTGATGGAATAGCACACCGACTGAGCTCATTCCGAAATGCGAACCCCCCCCCCCCCCTTGTGCAATCCTACTGCGCAATCTACGATGTAATAAGAAATTACGGAGAGTGAACTCTGCTACTGTAAAAATACATCATACTTGATTACTAACATGTGCAAAGAGTTGATACCAAGTTATGAAATAGGCCAGTTGATTAAAAAGAAGTGAAATCTGTAAGTTGTTGGTATCAGAAATATTCTATAATAATAATATCTTGGGACAACCAACACACTGCCATCTGATCCCAAACTAGGCAGAGCCTGTACTATGGCAACCAGACAACTGATAAACATACTTATTTATTTCTAAATACATACATATTATAGATAAATAACACACCCAGATACAGAACAAATAATCGTACTCATCGCACAAAGATTTGTCCTGTGTGGGAATCGAACCCACGACCTCCGTCCTAGCAGTCAGGGTCACTAACCACTAGACCAACAGGTCATCCATTTATATCATATTACAAGGTAACTATCTGTTAAAAATAACTTGATCAAATTGTCTATGAAAGCACAAAATAATGAATGATTCAATGGGATCATCAGATTTCATTAGCACTTAAAGATCATTGAAAACGTCGAAATAGAACCAGAACAGACAATTCAACAAAGACCCTTTTCTGTTAGCCAACCATTTAATTATGGCTCCGCAAATAATTTCCCGAAAAAAAATCCAATAGCAATCATTACGATTGTATTCAGAAGCGTTGGATCATCGTCTCAAAAGACCGTTTCTCGATTCAAATATTCCATTTGGGAATAACGAAACAACGGGGCGCCGAAACGCGTCCGGTTTCGACTGAGTAAATCCAATTTTATTACGCTAATAAAAGGCAATCCAATTAAAGCTGGAGATTTTTTACTGGCGTTGCTCCGGTCTGGCCCAGTAGGGCTCTCCACTGAAGAGCCGGGATTCAGCGTGCCACAGGTTTCAAATGTAACTGTTGCTGTAACGAGTACATGGTTCCTTGAGCGAAATCTTGTGAGGACGAAGTAATGGCATGTATAATTTAGAAGCCGTGGTTTTAATATGATTAAACTTCGCTCGGAGCTTTTATAGAGGAAATGAATAGTTAAGGTTAAAATGGTTAGGTGTTACTCTAACTTAAGAGGGTTAGAGTGGTAAGAGATATCTAATTGTTACATGACATGAGGTTAGTTTCCATTAAAGACGGTGGCATTAGACAATGCTGAATGATTTACGAAGCAGATCAAAATATTCAGATTCAAATAAAATATACGACATTTCAAATGGCAAAAAACAGAATCGCATACGCCATGTGACTCATGAAAAACAAATTAGTGAAGTACCCTAAAAACGGCAATGGGTTACGGCACTTAAACGCTCAAAGTGCCAAACATTCATGCGATGGGTTTGTCTATGAAAAATGAATAAATAATAACAAAGGCGTGATGGAATCATAATGGCTTTTAAAAGCTTAAAACTTATGCTAGGCAAAATAACTATACTAGACTTTCGAATGAGAAGAACACCGCTCTATTTTGACATTAGACATTCGATCTACGAAAACCGTAAACAAAGATAACAAAATCTACCAAAAATCAACAAATAAGAAAGAAGAAAAATATGAAAAGCTACACGTTATTACACAAATCAGTTTCTCAACATTTTACAACATAAGCAATGGCTTCTTCGCAATTGGAATAAGCCCGTAAAGAAAAGTGGCATGCAAATTCAGATAGACAAAATGGAACCCCAATCTCTTAAAACAATATTTCCACAAATGCATTTGACTCCAGTAAAATGTAAAAACGACGTCGCAAGAATACCGCATATGGAAGATTTGCAGTAGATACGTGACCTCCTATTCACCTACAGCTTTCTGAAACGTTTTGGTCGAATGGGTTTCGACTATTTTTATTTATTTATGTGATGTGAATGTAACTTTAGTTCCATTTTGTACTCCTTCGAAATGGATCTGTAAGTGGTCATACGAATTATAATATTTTTGAAGCGGTCGCATTGTGTCCATGCATATTGAATTTTAGGATATGGGGTTTGCATTTTACATTGATTGTCACTGATAGTTAACAGTCTAACAAGACTGTTAACTATATGGAGAAACACATCAGCCTAAAAATCCTGTACTTGTACGCTGCGTATGCTCGTTCATAGTTTGTGCTCATGGTTTCTATGTAAACATGACGTATTTTCGGTCTGATGTGAGTGGTGATTTATGAAGCCGCGGGCAAAATCTAATAATTATGTATTGTATTGTCTAACGGGATCGTTCTACCGGTTCCAAAGTATCCTATGTATTAATCCAGGTACCAAAGGCTATCCGTGTACCAAATTTCATCTAAATCCGGTCAGTAATTTTGGCGTGAAAGAGTAACAAACATTCATCCATCCATCCTCACAAACTTTCGTAGATTACTTTTGTAAATTATTTATATTAGTAAGATTGTAGGCGTTTATTACGTTTCGAATAAACACGGGGCAACTTTCAATATTTTCGCGTTTTCATATTTTCCCTAATGTGACGCTATGAAGTTCACAAGTTACGTTTAAAAGGTGATTAATGCAATCTTTTGACCAGAAATTTCCTACCCCTTTAACATCTTGCATAAATATTTTACACTGTAGTATCCAACATTTGTATTTCCTGTAGAGCCAATATTTATATGCTCGACTACGGATCATAAATCAAGGAAATAAACCAATATTTGAAAATACCTTGTAGATAGTTGTGTGCCTTGGAGTTCACGTAGGTACTGTGGACAGCTAAGAATAGTGTAATTTTATGATTAACTAGCTGATGCCCGCGGCTTCGCCCGCGTGGATGTCAGTTATCATGACCAGAAGTAATCATGAAATTTGGATCCCGTTCCCGCGACAAAAACTTGACAAATAATATTCTCAAACATTCCTCGAGAACCACTCTATCCATTGGTGAAAACAGCATAAAAATCGGTGCAGTAGTTTTTGAGTTTATCGCGAACAGACAGACAGACGCAGCGGAGGACTTTGTTTTATAATATGTAGTGAAGAGATAAAATAGTTCAATGATTTTAATTCTCTTTGTCATACAGCCCTAAATAGCCTCTGTAATAAATAGGTTGCTGGTCAGTAGGTAACGATACCGGTAATTAGTTTTAAGCGCGAGTCGGCCTTGCAAACAAAGGGTTCCGTAGCACTAAACAATATTATAACACTATTTCAAAGCTCATTCATAATGTTAATTTACACTCAACAGCAAAACTAAATAAACTAAACAAAGTTACTGCTGTAGTTACACGAAAAAGTCCCTTGTGTCAAAAACTAAATATCAAATCTTATTAAAACCTATTTTCTTTAAAAGTTCTTTTTATGTTCAACCAACTCAATTATTTTTCAGAATTTTCTCTTATTACTTTCGAACTAGCGTTGGCTGTCTGTCCGTCCGTATATCCCCTGAATACGGACAGACAGACAGACAGACAAACGAACAGCACGAATATATAAAACGCACGCTACGAAAGAGACATCAGACATAATTTTGTGGAAACTAAATCAATTATAATGTTATTTTAATGTATTAAACTGTTACTTCCAAGACTTCAATTTAGCAACTAGCAACGTTGCATAGAATTTAAATGATGCAGCTTAAGTAATTTCAAGACATAAATGTGTACTTAATTTAATAAAATTACAAGCAATTACTTTTAACTAGTTAGTGTTAGAATTAATAAACGTATCCTGTTCAATGGCGAAACTGGACGGAAGGAATTAACAATAAATTTTATTATAGCACTTTTGATATCATTTTTATTAAGTAAGCACTACAGGGGGGCTCTTTCATTGCTTATTTTTGATGACATGGGGGATGGAGGGGTCTGGATGGTGATTACGTCAGCACTATTTTTTTTTTACTTTTTCGGTTTTTCTACAAAATTTAGCCGATTTCGGTTTGAATACATATGGCAAAACTACTTCAAAACCTATTCCTTAATTCTAGACTCTGCTATTCATGAATCAGTCAAGAAACCAGAACACATCAAAAATGCACGTGCCAATATTTATGGAAGCGTCTGAGGGGTAGGGTAAGTGATTTGCTTACTTTTGTTGTAGAGGGGGAGGGGGGGGGGGTGTTAATAATTGAAATAAATCTGCTTACGTAATGCTTGAACGGCCCACCAATTACATGGGACGTAAACATAACTGGTGAAATGTGGGTGTATTATAAGGTACACCTTTGCCTAACCCTGCGAGAATTACAGGCATGATGTTATGTTATATTATGATAATTATAGAGTCTGACACTTTGATAACCTAAATGACACGATGAGATGACCATTGGTGGTCAGAAACAATGATTTGATTGTATACTGTTATAAAAGAAAATACTTAAGCAATAATAATGTTTAATTCATGCTAATTTAGGATGAGAAGGGCAAGAGAATGATAAGAAAAAAGGCTGCTAAGTCATAAGTACTAACATAACATAACACCAACATTACAGTTCGCATAAACGTTTTGAGTTTGACTTCTACAACAATGTGCACAAAAGATTGTTGAACTTCAGGATAAAAGTTAATTAATTCATTACATTCAAAATACAGTAAGAACCTGAACCCGTAACATCATATTCAAAAACAAATTTTAAAAAGTCCAACACAATATCCGCTCTCCATTTATCCAACAAGGGCACTTGTCCACTCGATTTCAGTTGTAAATCCTCGCGTTCTGGCGACGTGATTGGTTGGATTAGTTGAATTAGAACCGAATTGGACGGTAAAAGTGCCGGATTGCTGACTCCGGTCACGCTTCGTGTATGAAACAGATACAGTAACATGACATTGTAAAAGGTTGTTATGTGGTTACATGCAATTTTCGCTTCCCGAATTTTCGATTGTTGTAACGATGTGTCCCCAGAAGTATTTTATTGCATTCGTAAAATGGGTCCGGTTATTTCCATGGGATTGAGAGAATATTTGGTTGTTTTACTGGTAAGTGGACCTTTAATTTTACGTAGAATGATACATTAAATTAATCTACGTTGTCAGAATATCTCTGATATTTTTGTATTGTTTAAATAGCAAGGCTGTCAGAAATGCCATACCGTTATAAAAGTATCTTTTGCGTATTCTTGATGATCGTCACTGATATTCAATTGTTTAAGATGATTAAAAAATAATGTCTTCTTCTTCTTTTTCGTGTAGTTAGTAACCTAACCTGGTGCCAGAGTTTTGATGCCGCCCATGGGCCTCTGACTTGACTTTACATGGCGTCGAAATATCTCTCAGGCATGCTGGTTTACAATAAGCACATGAATCCGAAAAATCAGAGGTCTTAGGTTCAAAAAAAAATATGTGTAACATATTAATATAGCCATAAAACACTTATACAATAAACATTCAGGAGAAAATTTGATATTTTCACCCTGGGCGGACCTATTTTTCATCCTTATTTGATATAATTCGCAGCCAGAATGAGACTTTTACCAATACTGACGTCACCTTTTTGGTGGCTTTGATAATGTTTACGGAAATGAACGAAATTTTAACAATCCTCGAATTGCAAATCACTATTTTAGTGTACTTATACCTATATTAGGTATATACCTAGATAGACATGCACCTAAGGTCTATACATGGATAGACCTTATATACAATAATGCATCTTATCTATTACTAACCGAACATTATGTAACCAAGGTGTCAAGCGCATTTGAACATAGCATCAAAGGTGGTGTGTGTAACACAGAAGTGTTAAAGTCAGTCTCTTTGAGGGATCACGTCTGCAATGAGGAAATCCGTCAAAGAACAGCGGTGGCCAGGCTTAAGAGATAAGCAAACGGTGTCGACACCCTTGTTCGTCTACAGGGCTGGTATGTATGAATGGGGAGTCATATATTATGTAGCTGTAGTTTAAGTGACGTCGCTCAAACGTTACGCCGCGTGTTCAAAATATCATGACGTGAAATAATATTATAGCTAGCCAATATGGTCCCACTGCAGAGCAAAAGCCTCTCTCCATTCCTTCCAGCGGTCACGATTCTATGCTACTTCTTTCCAATTCCCAAGGAAGACTGTATCCAGTTCGTCCCACTATCTCTTTCGTGGTCTGCCGCGACCCCGTATCATTGTTTCAGGGCAACAGTCCTGAGGTTTACGGGCCCACAGCTCGTTCGGCATGCGATAGACATATCCTGCCCAGTCCCATTTAAGTCGGGCAGCTTTTTAAGCCCTGTTAACAATTTGCGTTTTGGAGCGCAGTGTGGTGTTTTGAAGACGTTTTGTTAATTTTACATCTAAGAGACTACGCTTCATAGGAATGAATGAATGATACGACGTAATATTCAAAGAGTTTTATTGTTACACTACACGGAATAGTTCTGAAATTAATTGCCTGCTCAAAATATTGTACAGTTCGTATAACAGATTCCGAAATCGGTTTAACCAAAGTTAATCCACTTATTAACCAGGAATATTGGAATAATCTCTCTTTTTAAGCTGTGCTGCATTGTCCATCAACGTCGACGAAACCTCTACAAAATTTTTCGCCGACCACATTCCGTCAGAATATTAAAATTAAAAATCATTCGACAAAGGCATCTCGGTCGAAAATTAAAATACGTAACATGGCGACGTCAACGTGTTTAATTAAATCCTTGTGAACATTTCTGTGCCAATTAATAAAAAAACGATATAAGCCGAATAAATCCGAATTATTCGAACCGTTGATTGCTTGTCGTTAATCACAGTCATCGCAGCCGGCGCTGCCTTCAATATTAATCATACACTCGTTATCTGCAGTAAATCTGGGCTGGCGCACTGAACACTAGTTAAATTGAAAATAATTTCAGCTTAAAACGGGAACAGCCCGTCCGCTGCCCTGTTCAATATTTGAACGTGGATTTTCTCTCGGCCATCTAAAAATATAAGCTTTTCTTTAATTAGATTGTGAACATAATACGTAAAATAAATATCAACATTTAGAATAACATAACATAACATCACGTCTGTAATCCCTGAAGGGTTAAACAGAGGTGCATCTACTAGTAAGTTCGATATAATGGGTGCGTGTCGTCAACCAGACACAAACTCATACTCCGTGGAGAAATACCTGACGGAAAAACCCATAAAACAACAAACCCTTTGCCCGACCTGGTAATCGAACCCAAAACCAAAATCAAGCTCAGCAGCCGCGCTTGCGACCAATAAACCAACGAGGCAGTTTATATTTCATCATTATCATTTCAGCCTGTTGCTGTCCACTGCTGAACATGGGCCTCCGCAATCGATTTCCAACGTGTTCGGATGCAACCTGCATCCAGCGACTCCCTGCAGTTTTTACATCGTCGGTCCCACGCTGCGCTTTCCAATGCGTGGTCTCCACTCCAATATGTGTTTGCCCCATCGGCCGTCCGATCTTCGAGCTATGTGGCCTGTCCATTGCCACTTCAGCTTGCTTATCCGCTGGGCTATGTCGATGACCTTGGTTCTTCTACGAATTTCCTCATTTCTGATTCTATCACGTAGAGAAACACCGAGTATTGCCCTCTCCGTTTTGATTTAGAATTGTTTTTAATTATTCCTTTTCGTATGAAAGGTTCCATGGTTCATGATTATTAAGCCTCCATTCAGGGATTAATAAGAATGTACTGAAGGCTCGGCAGGCTCCCACTAATTACATCCGAGACCTGAGATCCTGGTCCATTGTCGACGCCCCACGCAGTTTTAATGAAGCATACTTTAAATCTTTTCAACGTGAACTAAAAGATCGCTTGAAGCAAGGTGAAGCAATTTTAAAGTTTCGAGTTACACGAAAGAAAATGGTCCGGGGAACTTTGACTGCTCTTAATTATTGTCAGTCGGTTATCGTGGCTAGTCGGAGTTCCGAACTCCATAATCGTATATCGGGGAGTACTGTTCTCTTCTCGTGTTTTATAAGTTGTTAAGTACAATTTAGTTCTTAGGGGGAAAATTAGATTACGGTGTTACATGAGGTGTTTAAAGGGAAACTCTTAACTTTATTAGTTACAATTATATCTATAGATCGATCAATATGAGCAGCAGTGATAGCCTAACGGTGTGACCGTCGAACTGCCAAGTCATAGGTCTCGAGTTCGATCCCAAATCACGCACCTCTGATTTTTCAGATTCATGTGCGTATTGTATAATTATCACTTACTTTGGTGAAGGAAAACATCGTGAGCAAACCAAATAGCATGCCTGATAGATATTTCTCGACGGCATGTAAAGCAAAGTCAGAGGACCATGGGCAGCATACAAACTCTAACATCAGGTTAGGTACCAGCTACACAAAAAAAAACACATCTATGTACATAGGTAAATAAAAATCAATTGCCACATGTATCTATGACGGAGTAACACTTGAGGACGGCTCGACCAATTTGACAGATGTTTCTTTTATTGTGATTGTAACTATCAGGAGGAGGTTTGTGCTAACTGCACTTCTCATTTTCTAGAAAATTGCACCCGTACGATGCCGGGGCAAGGCAAGTCGATAGTACAAAATCTCTTAACAAAATGTTTTTAAAAACGATCGATTCATCTTTTTTCGATGTTGACCTATGTAGATACATACTACACAGCATATAAAAAAGAGTAAAAATCTACAGCGCTTAGTAAAATTTTGCTGTTTTCAGTTGGTTATAAATGTAATAACATGTTCAACTCTACAAAGTGCTTCAGGCAACTAGGAACATAAAAAAACCAGCAGTGATGTCGACTGCGTGCGTATATTTTATACTCACTAATGGTTGAAATTTATACATTTCATTAAAGTTCAACCATTTTATTATGAAAGTAGGATTATTTTTGTACTATTTCGACAGAATGCGAAAGATCATGGGTTAAGAGGAAACACGGTAGGTATTTGAAAAAACTATCGCTGTCTCTCTGCGAGCGTGATTTTGACATTGGTGCGATAAAGACAACTATAGTAAAATGTCATAATTCGAGGTTTGCCTCTCGACTATTTCCTCCTCCAATATTCGACCAATTTAAAAGATATTTCATAAACTATAGAAAAATAAGAAGAATATATACTGTGTCCCTAAGTTTTTCGTTTTTCATTAATAGTTGTCAAATTTGTACACTAGGCCTTTATTGACAGGCGATCTAATAGGCAATTTTGAACATTTTGTAAAGGTTCTAGTGCTTAAATAGATTATGTATCTTTAAAAAGGAAATCATAGGGACATAGAAGAGGTTGATATTTATTTAACTGTGAAAAATAATAGCTTTAAAGTCATAAACCAGAAAGAAAACAGGTGAGAGCGTTTATATTATGGAAAAAACACCACACACATTTCCTCTTAATGCTTTGAAATAAATTAAAAATAACTGTACTTAAAAATAACAATGAAGTAGTGCCAGAGTAATAAATTGTCAATACATTGACATAACGTTTACTTTCCGTATTGTCACACGTCGTTTATTATGATAATTTTATTTTGAAAATATTGATTTACTTGGTAAAATTTTTGCTCGGCTTTAATTTTCTCTATTTTAACATATTAACATAATATCACGCCTGCAATCCCCGAAGGGTTAGGCCGAGGTGTACTTAATAGTACACCCACATTCTGTCAGTTATGTTAAGGTCCAATGTGAGACGAGCCTATTGCCATCAACCGGGCACAGATCGGGACTCCGTAGCTGCTACTGTAAAATTCTTGATGGAAATAATAACACTTTAGCTGACCCGGGAATCGAACCGAGGCCCACCTAACATAATAAATTGCATTTTCCACAAACTAAAAATCCATCGTAACAATCTGATTTCATACCACTACACCTCGTGACTCAACCCTCCAAACTGAAAATATCGCACTACCCCCGCCAACACGAACTTAACACGCCAGTGGAACCCCACCTTAAGTCTTCAAATTAAACTGTCCATCAAAAACCACCCCTAGTTATCGTAAATCACATCTGATACGCGCATGCTCGTAATTTCTACGTAATACCCATTATTAGTGGGACGATGCTCGAATGACTCGAATCTGGTGGAAGATCGATATTTTGGGTTAAATTATGCATGAGACCGTTAGCGGGATCCTTTTAAACTGTTACTGTAACGGCTTACGAACCGCGAGATACTTTTCACGCGTTTATTAAAAAAAAAATCGACGTTTTTTAATGTTACGTTGTTTTTGATGTGAGGGATTTCTGTTGTGATGATGATTAAAGAAATGAATTTATTAGACGCACGTGAAACTAAATTTTGTATCTGGTTTCTAACAGATTTATCATTCAAAAAGAAATGAAAGACTGTGAAGAGTTTTTTTTTATTAATAATTGTATGTTTCCATGTCTAAGTAGCTATTATCTAAATATCTATCTATACCTACAAATAAATAAAATTGAGGTGTATGTTTGTAATTTAAAAATAAAAGTTTTTGAATACTTTTAAAAGTATTATAATATATGGTATGTACCTTTGACTAAAAACATATTTTTATTTTTTGTCTGTCTGTCTGTTTGTTCCGGCTAATCTCTGAAATGGCTTATAGGGAGTAATTAAGGCTACTTTTATTTTAGAAAAATGATTAGGGTTCCGTGCAAAAAAAAAACCCTTGAAGTTATCAAGAAAATCCGATTCTAATAGGATATTAAACACTTCCAAGTTTAAATCTAATTTCTCATTCATTATTTCCACACTCAAATCGAAATAGTGACAAAACCCACTCGAGTTCCGTGTTCGATACAAAATTGATAACGGAACAGCCTTAACAAAACAGTTCAAGCGGAAAATCCGATATCTTGAGCTAGAGCATTGATGAGCGCTTACATATTCATGAGCTATGCCAAGCGTGCCACGAGTAGATGGTGCCTTCACTACACAAAATGACGGCTGTCACCGATATACCAGTGACACATGGCTACACAGACTTATGATAAATATGTACATACATAATCTCACGCCTTTTTCCCATGGGGGTACGCAGAAACCACAGAACGCCACCTGCTACGATCCTTACATACTCCTTTTGCCTCGTCCAAGTTAATACATCGGGTCATTCACGTACGCTGGATGAAAGTTCTACGCACCTGACCTTTCTAAAGAACCTCACCAATAAGGTCATATTCAGTGTATGTTCTTCTAAGGCATCCCACGTCTGAAGAAATATGAGATGTAGTTTCACAATAAAGTTTTTTCTGCGTAGGAACCTTAATTCTAACTTGTAACCTGCTTTTTCATACATATATACGCACGACGGCCAATCAAGCTATACAAAACCAGTTTATACGGACCTCTCGTTGTACGGGAAATTTATATAAAGCGATGCCATGTGATACTGGAAATGTATAGGTTGATGTGCCGCCGTGTGTTCATCCTTACACAAACTGACAGCAGTTTCTGATCTGCCACTGTCACTTGGCGACACAATAGGACAGTCTCAAGATGGGTCTGTGATAGTGTTTTGTTTGTTTTTAATTGTAACTTAACTGTTCTGACTCTGTTATGACTATTAACTTGGTTATGTAGAACTGGTCATGGGGGCGTAGGCAAGGTAGGCCACGAGCCAGGTGAACCGACGACCTGATCAGAGTGGCAGGCAAGGGTAAGATGCGAGAGGCTCAGCTCCGGGTAAAGTGGCGTACAATGAAGGCGACCTACCACTCAGTATTTGGTGGAAACGGGTTGAAGATAAAAAAAAACAATCGACTTCAAAAAAGGAAGACGTTATATTGAAATTGGCTGTATTTAAAAAAAAATGTTTTTTCATCGATGTTTCCATTAATTATCGATCGATGTGTGAAATAGCTTCTTTTTTGAAGTTAGATAAAAAGAGTCTTCTTCGTTTAGTAAACATGCCAAACACTTGGGCATTACTTACCATACCCATATTACTTCAATATCAGACCGTAGACGGTAAATAAAATAAAAGTTACCTATAAACAGGAAATTATTTATATTTCAGATAAAACTGTAATTTACTTTATCAGATTGGTTGGTCACGATATCCCTTTCCCATTTTTGTTTTTTTGTTTTCTAAGTCATAAACTTTCAAGCTATAATTTGTTTACGAATCTGAATAACCAAACCAATTGATATTATTTCCGTATTGTTTTGAAGAAGGTCCTCAAGTCGGTATGATGGATCTTTCACTGTTCGTGTTATGCGCCTTTGGAATTCACTTCGACACTCCTTATATATAGGTATAGCCCTTCGTTAGAGGTGTTCAAGAAAGGAATAAAGGAGCATTTCCTGTCAACAAGATCAATATGTATGTATACCTATGTATGTTATTCCTTTCTTGAACACCTCATATATATATATATATATTTACTGTATATTATAATTTATATATTCAGTTTAGTTTTAAAAATTAAATAATTTATTAATACCATTAATTTATTAATTTTTATTAGTTTTTTGATTAATTATTTTTGTAACAGAATTTAATGTTAATAATTATGCAAATAAGTGTATCCTCTTTTGTAAATCTCACAATCAAATCCGTCTAATGTGGTGACTACCCATTACATACCGTTGTACAAGCCGTTGTCCCCGGTTGTCAATTGTACATCTGTGACAGTCGTTAATCAGCGACCCGAAAGTCTAACAACTAGTCTTACCAAGTTCTATCGTATTAAGCAGCACTAACTGGGTTGTAGAGGCCAGTAAGGCAGACGCTCCGTGAAAAAAAAAGACAAGCTAGGAGGTCAGGTTGTATAGGTTTACTTATACAACCTAACCTCCTAGCGCCGCTCCTAGCTCCAGCGGTAGATTAAAAATAATAACCCAGGCTTGTCAATATCTGTCACTACGTGTTAGGCACTAGGTGTTAGGTTATTTTCGTTACGGAATTTCTGGATTCGGTCTCCACGCTCAAGGCCCGCGATAGAAGCTATGCAATAGCTTAAAAATACAAAACAAAACAAGATACAAAAAAAATACTGGTATGCTGCACACTGTGAGACTGGACGCCGACCCCAAAATAGTTGGAAAAGGCTAGGCAGACGATGCCTACAGCATTAGCAACATTTATGCGCGACTAGTATTTGATTTACCCACGTATTCTATCAATTCATGTGGGATGTTCTTCAACCTAGAAATGGACGTAAGTCCAACATCACGATATAAATCCTTCATTCCTCCACACCAGGGGAGATACCCTAAAATAGAACAGATTTGCAAGTCGACGTGAATTTCAATAAGCACTTACCGCAGCATGCACCCTTGCAAGCGTCGTCAGACTTCAGTCTGCAGCTACGTCCCTCCGGACCTCCACGAGCTTTACAAACGTGCATTTGCCTTCCGAAATACTCACGAAGAACAACTATTTTAACGCTGTGGTATTCCTGTGTTGTTGTGAGATTGGTTTAGTATTATTAAGTCGATTTTAAGGACTCTCTCATTAAAAGGTCTCTTCGAAATTTAAACTCAATGCGCATCAAACATGATTAAAAAATAAATAAACACGCGGTTTGTTAAAATTGAGAAATTCTTCACGAAAAACTTAACCCTACCCGAGAATCGAACCCAGCTTTATGCTCAGCAGCAAAAATCTAAAATATTCAGTATCCATATGCACGCCAATTTAAAATAGAATTTTTCGATGTTGCCCTTTCGAAATAAGTGTGTCAAAGTTACAAATAAATAGTATCACTAAATTGCCTATATAACTTAAGCATTCCTGTCTAAGTAAGTTACATAAGTTCTCATAACACTTCCAAAAAGGTAAGCAGTTTTAATTCAAGTCCAACCAGTGGGCCACCTGTTTACTTTGAGCCGAAAATGTTATGAATGCTTGAAAACCGAATCGAGTTATTACTACAGCTAAACCTTTAATAGTCTCACATTCGGTATTTTCCTTCCCAATTGCTTGAAATGGCAACTGGGTCGTTAAGCTAAGTAAATTATGGCTAAGACAATCATTATTTTGTGGAATTTGTAGTGACAAAATTGGTACTGATTCGAAGTAGTATAGTTTCTACATTATACCTTCGTAAATCTTACTTATAGGGGAAAACATACGGAATAAAATAAAATAAAATATATATCACATAGAAAGAAATGCTTCATCCCCAATGATATGTAAACTATAGATACGTTACCCGCGCTCTGTGGTGGCAACATAAATACCGGGTAATTGCCCCGAGTCCCTTCAGTCGCCTACCAACCAGTGCCGCAGCTGTACGTAATACTAAATTAACTTTGTGAATAACTTCCTTAAAACCAAAAACAAAATGCCATCCTGTGTTTTTTTTTTTTTTTTTTTTTTTGCGGCGGCGACCTATCGCGTCCGGCCCTGGTCCAGTCCATGGTCCGGAGCGAAAGGGAATGGGACGCCGTCACCTCCTTCTGCGAAGCAGTCATGCTAGCGAAGGAGGTGGCGGAGCGTGAGAGGGAGAGAACCTCTCGTCCCAGCCGCCGCGGGAGACGCCTCGGGCGTCGGGGGTCACGTGGTGGCTTCCGGCCACCGTAGACGCGGACCTGTGGACGAAGAGTAATGGGCTAGCTCGCCGTCCGTCCGTCTTTTGACGACAGGCCGTGTTGACGGCGCGTTCGTGTTCCACGCGCGCCTCAAAGAGATGTCAGCAAATAGGGAGGGGCCCGCAAGGGCCGATGCCTGCCAGGGCTGCGGGCTGTTCGAAAGAGATACCGCGGCCCTGGAACACAAAGGGCAAGGAAGGAACATGGATGGGTTTTAGTCAGTACAAGTCTGACACTCCCTTCCGCTCTGCCCAGAGCGGGAGAAGTCATTTGATGATTTCCCATCAGTAAAAAAAAAAAAAAAAAAATCCTGTGATTTTAGGAAATGTAAAAATTATACTGCAAATAATAAAGATAAAAAAATATCATTTCATTAGTAAGTATCAAGAAAAATAAAATAAAATACATTTTCAAATACAACGCTGCCATTTTTTTCAATACATTTCACAAATCAGCAGCAATGGCGCCTTTCTGTCTACGTTATAGAGCCCCAAAAGATACGATCTTGTACAATACAAGGCTACTGTACTTACAAATAACGCTACACGAAATCAACCTGATTTACCTGGCTAAAAACCTAAACAAACACAAATGCCTGAAAAAAATAAGACAGAAAATTAATGATGTATCATGAATGACGTAAGAACTGAATATTCACTACGATGATTGACATGCGAATAAGAACATAATTCAAGTAATCTTGTCAGATATCACACCTGTGAACGGCACCTCCTGACACTCAAAGATATTGGCTTCACGTTTGCAAGCGCCCCACCTTTTGGGTGCAATGACAAACAAAAAATAACCCACCTAATAAAAATCTAACTAGGAAGAAATAAATATATGGTGTTTTGTGCAACGGTAAACGTATACATTCGTTGATGATGACAACATCGTAATATCACGCCTGGAATCCCCGAAGGGTTAGGCATTGGTATACCTAATCGTACACTCACATTTCACCCATGTGCCAGGTAATAGGGAGCGAGCCTATAGCTGTCGCTGCTACTGAGAAATTCCTGTTTCCGGAAATACCCAATAACAGTTTGCCCGACCTGGGAATCGAACCCAGGACCTTATACTCAGCAGTCGCGCTTATGACCACTTGACCAACGAGGCAGTCATTGATGATGAGTGCTATAATTTTCACGTATCAATATGTGTTATAAAGGCAAGGACAACACATGGCCTTAGCAGGCTGTGTTTTCTAGTCAAACCAGAAAGAAATTAACCTACTTAGTACTTGATTTGCGTATATTTTAGCAATGAACTAGAACAGTACGTATTTCTAAGCTAATACTTACTTTATGCAACTTTATGTAATTTAGTCAAGATGACAGGAGACATTCAATTATTCATCATTAAATATCAGCAAAATAAGTACGTACATTGCTGGATATACAGGGTGTAAACAGACTCTTCACGAAGCCGTCTACCAAGCATTATGTACATCAAACTAAGTAACTTTACGCAAAAATTAGTGCTGGGAAATGACTTTTTTTTTTGGTTGAAAAATCACGTTTTACAGTAGGACTCAATGTAACGCACTCAAAACATTGTGCTGATGGATGGATTGAATAGTAAGGGGGTCCTGGAGTTGTTTAAAGTAAAAATCTTACATTAAAAACAGGTATTTAAAAAAAAACTTGTGAAAAAGTTGGAACTTTGACCCCCAATATCTCCGTAACTAGAAGGTTCCCAGGTATGGTCTAGAACAAAAAAATTATCGCAATGACGGGGAGAAAAAGTGCCTTTCGGCTTCGTTAAGAGTCAGTTTACACCCTATAAGAAGGCCTCCTAAGCGAAATAAACGTATATTCGTTCTCTTTCCTAAGCGTCTCTTTGTTTTTCAAAATATATGTATCTACAATGACTGTATGCCTATTTAAATATTATATTTATGAATCGCCATCACCATCTTAGAAATACGTCATTATCACTTGTGATGTGAAAGATACGTCGTGAACTAGTCACATCTGGTAGGTACAAACGTCAAAGAAAACGAAACCAGACGGAAAATTAATATACCCACATCATCTAGCCTTGCTCCAAAACCAATGACTTGCCCTACGTGAATAAACCTTTTATGTCCAATAATACTAAATTATGAATGTTAATCTGGAACTATTGATACAGAATGTTATCTCTACCACAAAAATATACCTCTATTAAATTCGGCTAGCATAATAATTAAGTAACAGGCGCCTATCAAGGTTGTACGGGTTCTCGGGTACCCTAATAGCTGTGGTTTCGCAACACCCAGTTGTTCCAGTTTCGAGCCTAAAGTCAAAGTACAAATTATTTAGGATTTGTGTGTCATTATGTCATAATATTTGATCTTAAAATGGTTACACCGGCGTTAGGAATTTTACCCTGAACCCGCCCGCTGCCATTACGTTGATACTATCTAATACAGTGAACTTGCAGCTTAACCATTAGTCGGCTGACAATAGTTGAGATGTCAATAAGCTCAGTCATAAAGATAATGCAATTAGCTGAAACCTTAGAGAGCTTATCAAACTCTAAATAGTTTTGAGTCTGACGTTTATATTCAAAAGCAAGTCCTATCGTATTTGGGAGTGACACGGCATTGCAAGCCCAAGTTTTATTGCAAAAAGCAGCTAGTTGTCAACAGTGAATCACTGTCTGCCATTCAGTTAACGGCCGCACGGAATTTGAAATTAAAATTGGAACGTTCAATTTGAATAGCACGTGCTTTGGAAGTAGGAGAGGCGAGGCGGTGGCGCTGGCGGTGGCGGTCGCATAGCGAGGCGCGCTTGCGCAACCGCGCGGCAGGTGCCTGCGGGAACGAACGAAATGCCAAACATTAAATGCATTCGTTCAAACCGGTCTGATAAATACTTAATAGGAATTTACCGCAACGCCACAATTAACGCAATTGTTTTTCTCTCGCTGTTCGAAATCAATTGAATGCCATGCCGGCGTAATTATCAACAAATAACGCCGGGCGATAAAATAAATTTTAATAATTTAGAGCATGCGAACCTTAACAACGGCTCGTAAAGCACGATATCTTAAGCCATGTACCTATCTCTTTAACGCAATCATGTCCGAGATTTAAATCCTAGGAGCACGCCAATAGTGCACGTTGAATTTCGACACAGGCCATTCGTTACACGAAATAATTGTCAATATCAAACAGGCGTGCTGTTTCCGATCGTTTCCGATTTATCTAGATGGATAATACTGTAATAGTATAATAGGAAATCCTGCCTATATTAGGTGCAGTACCTTTCCAAATCGCAATGATAATAATGTTGCGAAATATTGAGCGATACTGTGGGAGTCAGTCGTCGAGGTTAATGTCGTGGGGAGGGGGTCTAGGATCTTATTCAATGGACCTTTGCGCTGGACACAGCGGACACAAGGCACGTAAAGTTAATTCACACGTTGCTTTTGAACCATCTGTATTTATATTAAATGCACACGTATTCTGTGTAGGTGTTCCCCCACAGGATTATTAGAGCTTTGTTTTCTTCGTAATAATGATTGTGTCCGTAGATACCCAATAGTAGCTATATTAGGTTCAATGTGCGTGCTAAAAGCGATTAGCAATATGGTAATGTACTTGTTAGTGCAGTGACAAAGCTTAGGTCTTTACTTTAAGGACGTATAAAACCCTGCCAGGACTGTTCGAAAGAGATACCGCGGCCATGGATCACAAGGGGCAAGGAAGGAACATGGATGTATTTTAGTCAGTATAAGGCTGACACTGAGCGGCGGTGGCCCAGTGGTAGCGACCCTGACTTACGAACAGTAAGTCGTGGGTTCGAACCCAGGCAGGCGCATTACTTTGTGTAATTTATTTCATCACCACTGCTCTCAAAAACGGTGAAGGAAAACATCGTGAGGAAACCGGCATGTCCTAGAACCAAAAATTCGAAGACATGTGACATCTACCAATCCGCACTGGGCTCGCGTGGTGGATTATAGCCCATTTCCTCTCATAGAGAGGAGGCCTGTGTCCCAGCAGTGGGAACATTATAGGCCGATGATGATGATGAAGGCTAACATTCCCTTCCGCTCTGCCCAGAGCGGGAGAAGTCATTTGATGATTTACCATCCAAAAAAAAAGGGACGTTCAAAACAAAAAGTGATTATAATTTCTAATTTCTGCTTAGGACCGGTTGACGTGGCGATGCGATTTTGGTTTAAGTGCAACATTAATGGATGTCTAACAGGTTGATACACGAATGAACGTTATGAATAGAATTTTTTTTTTGAGGGGTCTCATTCAAGGAAACTGGCAGAACTATCTCTACCACCAAGCATGTCTCTTGAATGAAGAAACATCTACGTTGATAGCTCCTTAGCCGAAAGTGTCGTTGATCACACTGAACACTTTCTATCAGTTGGGCAACCAAAAAAAACAAAAAAAGGCAAAAAGACAAAAAACAAAAATTAAGTGTAGATACATTAGCCCGTTACTTATGGGATCTAATGGCTAATACTATCTCTTACGGAAACCTTCTTAAGCTAATTTACTTCCGAAATCACGAAAATAATGCAAACGTTGTTTAACGTTAGTGTATTTTAGAAGACTAGGCCTTGCAACATTAATTGTTAAGACTATGACAATTAAGCTAGCGAACAACTAACAATTATTAGTAAAATACAACAATTACAAAGCAAACAACAAAACGCATAACTCGAAACGCACATTTGTCACAAAGACATGACTTTTCACGCCAATTCCGAGCAAAGCCCTATTCTATCGATTCTGCTATAACTAAATGTGTTCATTAATATTTCTTTGTTACGTACTACATAGCCAACGTCTACAGAACC
The DNA here is from genome assembly GCA_950005105.1 of Lycophotia porphyrea. Lineage (NCBI taxonomy): Eukaryota > Metazoa > Arthropoda > Insecta > Lepidoptera > Noctuidae > Lycophotia > Lycophotia porphyrea. Next base: position 6,174,064 of record OX465392.1, read on the forward strand.
GATCTGAATCACGCTAGGTATTCGTACTTACATAATAAATTAACACAAGTCTCATATCTGAAAGGAAGTGGTCCAAGGAATTCACCACTTAAATTTTATGCGACTGCTAATTTGTCCAACATACGCTACTGTACTTTTGTTGTAAGAATTTTGAATAGAATTCCTGTCGTTCTGTAAATTAAAATTTTTTGTTCGTGTATCAATTTATTACTTTGTTGGTGATATGAATTGAACTGGGAATGAATGAATATTCATGACAAACATAATGTAGGAACATAAAAATCCAATACTGAATACTAAAACTGAATCGATAAACAGTGTGAACAGACAAATCATTGTCTTTATTTCCATAGACCACAAATTAATTGACAAGCTGATTTGTAATTTGCTGACCAGGTTGTCAGGGACTGCCTCGATGGTTGAGTGGTCGCAAGCGCGGTTGCTGAGCAGAGCATGAGGTCGATTTCTGGGTCGGGCAAAACGTTATTAGGTTTTTCCATCAAGAATTTCCCATTAGCAGCCTCAGATTTGGGTCCAGTTGATAGCAACAGGCTCGCCTACATGGGACTTAAAACATAACTGACAAAATGTAGGTGTACAATTAAGACACCTATGCCCAACTCTTCGGGAATTACAGGCGTGATGTAATGTTATGACCAGTTTGTTTTACGGTTATCGATGCCTTTAAGCTCAAATCTGTTTGGCCCAAAATTTTGCCACGCGAACATTGCTCAGTGATGCAGTCATTAGGTCATCAAGTGTACAGGACAGGTCGTGCATTAGGACAGATATATCAGTGTACGGATAAGACGTGGATGTCAGGACTGATACAAACTTCTGTGTGACTAACTAATAGGTAGATATTATAATCTTCGATGGTGGTACCTAATCGAAAAAATGTTGAATCGTTTTGACGTTAATTTATTAAGACAAATTTATAAATAGCCTGCCTCGTTGGTCTAATGTCTGCAAGCGCGGCTGCTGAATCCTCAGCAGCCGCGCGGCAAAGTGTTTTTGGGAGTTTCCAGGTTTCAGGATTTTTTCAGTATGCCCATTTGATGACAATAGGCTCGCCCTCTATTACGTGGGACATATACTTTTAGGTACGTCTCTACTTAGGTACTCCACTTAGTAACACCACGTCAACTATAAACAGTAATGTGGTGGTGGTCGTGGTGTTATGTTAGCCACTAAAACGCCAGCGGGTACTGCGGGACCCGACAATAAAAAACGCTTAACCACCATTGGGTAATCGAGGCCCCGGGTTCCTTAAATTGACATTATTGACAATGACATAACAGTGACACTTGACAGTTCAAACAAGGTTTAACTGTGGCGCGCCACTGCTTAGTGTTATAAATAGATATTCCTTGAAGGAAAACCCTAGTTCCTTAATTGAAATCAAATCTCATAATTGTCTAAAATTCAATTCACAACAACCTTGACATTTAACCCCACACCATTATAACCAAACCCTCCAATAAACGTAAACCAGCTAATACTTCCACAATTACACGTCCAATAGGTCGGGTCGTAAATACCAAGCCACACATGGACGTAAATCAATTACCCACGACAGGACGTCAAACTAGCTTTATTGTTCCCTACGTGTTTACAGGAGTTTTCAAACGTTCACTAACACGTGAACGGGTTACGTTCTGGCTAACGATTCCGATATATTTACTTTTAACTGGCGTTTTGAACAATTTTTTTGTTTGTTGGTATTTGCAACTTTTTTTTTGGGTGTTGGGAATGTTTATTGTCTCTGTGTCGTTAGTTTCAGTTATCGTAATATCAGTTTTATGTTTGCTCACAATAGCAGCTACTTCTACTTCCATCAAAAGTCATCACCAACAGTCGTATGAGATTGACCATACATAACCATCATCACTGCCTATCTGATCATCTTTTACAAAACCTTCCAATTGAATCACCCTTGTACGTTGTAAAAGCAGTGATAGCTTTTGTGACCGTCGGACTTGAAGTCATAGTTCTCTAGTTCGAACCCAAGATGCACCTCTGATTTTTCGGATTCATGAGCGTATTTTATAATCACTTGCTTCGGTGAAGGAAAACATCGTGAGAAAACCAACATGCCTGAGACATATTTCTCGACGGCATGTTAAGCCAAGTCAGAGGACCATGGGTGGCATAAAAACTTTGACACCAGGTTAAAACCACACGATAAAGAAAAAATCCTTGTACCCATTTGCCTAGAACTTCATAATTTTACAAAAACCCTACTCTTGGTACAACATCTACCTACTAGTATTTAGGTATTATTTATCACGTAGTAATAAAACACGTAGAAAAGAAATTATCCATAAAAAAACTGTGTCCCCTCTGGAGAATACATTTAGTGTCATCAAATCATCACAATAATCATCTTTGACTTCCAACCGCTGTTCTTTTGGATGCTACACTTTCCCATGTGTTCCCTAATGTACACTGTACAGTACAAGCCCTTATCTTTAATCTACTAATCCCATCTTTAAAACCGAGCACGTCACTGCTACATGTGGCTTCCAGCAATGTTAATACACACAACGCTAATACTGCTACACATTGTGATTCTGATCAGCTTATAAGGGAAGCGATAAATATAAATTCGTTTATACTTAAAGGACTTGTTTAACAACGTAAATATATAAAAAAACTTTTTATCTTAATGAAATAATCAACGTCAACTTAATGATCGATAATAATTACTTAATATTATTTATCAGGACACATTCAACTCTCAACCAATTACTGTGACAAAATTTTTTGAACCTCCAAATATAACATTCGGTCACCAATTATATCGTTCATAACTTGTTGTACCCATTGTAACAGGGTCACACATGGTCGCACAAAAGTAAAAATACTAATTAATTCCCAACATATTTCGTCTTATCTAACTGCTGTGACATTTTTTTGTCAAATTTATTTAATTTTATTAGATAAAAGCACGGTTTCAATGATTTATTTATATCATTGAGTGTATAATGTGTTTCGTTTGTAAATGTCCTAACAAAAAGTGTATTTTTGGCTCCGCTGCGCGAATGAATTATTTATCGAGGCCTGCTCATACATCAGGGCCCTTATCAATCGTATTAAACTCTTGTTTCGTGTACTATTGTGCCCTAAAAATGGCTAGCGTGAACGGCTGAAGCGACAAAAAAGATTTTATAAGTTAGCGCAGACAATTTTTAGATCAATGTGAACACTATTTGAAAAGCATAATTGTCTAGTTTTTAGACAGGTGGGAATATGATACATGCCTTAAAAGAGCTTGTAGTTTTTCAAGTCATTAATTCTTGTGAATATTAGATGGTGCAATATGGCCACATAGGCTGTTGTACCAACATTATGTTACTAGTGGTTTGTCGATCGTTACTTCCGTTAGATGTCAATTTGTAAAGTGTCAATACTTATCATGTAACATAATCATTATTTTTTCCGGCTATGGAACGTGCCATAACAGAATTATTAATAAGGTAATGTAATCAATAAACCTGCCTAATTATAATATGTAAATTGGTCACGCAGTAATCTTTCACGCCGATCGAGGATAAAAGCATAACAAAGACTTTATTGGAACAGTAATTAAGTCATGTATTAGCTAGAAACCTGATTATTTCGTCTGATTGGAATAACTTTTTGACTATATCATTTAATCATGAATTATTGATTCTCAATTCTGGTATAAACTTTTTTTTTTAACACAGTTTTTTACTATTACAATTGTAATGAAATGTATTAAGACGAGCGCTAATCCCGCCGACAAACTGTTACGCATTTTGGTAGGTGTTTTATACACCTACCAAAATGTTTGTTGTGGACTTCCTCTGTTGATCTAATGGTGGCAAGCGCGACTGCTGAACATGAGGTCTTGGTTTCGATTACCAGGTCGGACATGTGTGTGTGTGTGTGTGTTTTTCCATCAGGAATTTCTCAGTTGCAGCCACGGAGTCTGGATTTGCGCTCAGTTGATGGCAATAAGCTCGCCCCCTATAACATGGAACTTAAACATAACTGGTGAAATCTGGGTGTAATAGGTACACCTCTGCCGAACCCTTCGGGGATTACAGGCGTAATGTGTTATAAAATGTTTGGTCCTGAATTAGTGTTTTTTTATAGAAGCGTTTGTGACGGATTGGCCGGAGAAAAGGAGAAAACTGCACAAAGAGAAGAATGGAAAGCTATGGGGAGGCCTTTCCCCGTGGGACAATACAGGCTAATTAAAAAAAAAAATATTATTCAACTGCATCTGGTTAGACTGGAACCCAACTCCAACATAGTTGGGAAAAGGCAAGGCAGATGATAATGATTGATTGCCGTGTTTAAAAAAAATAGCTTTTTCATGCAAGTCAATTTGTCTGTAATAAAAATACAAAAAAAAGCACTCACTAAAGGGCAAGTTCATATCAACATATATTACAAGATAATTCATATGATTATAATCACCTTTATGAAGTAATAAAAAAGACTGTTAATCCGATATTTACAACAATACATAAAATACAATAACGGCAAAACTAGACATGTTACAAAGTTCCAAGTCGTGCTCAAAATAATGCGTTTACGGAATAAGAAAGACTTAGCCATTTATGTTTCTCTTGCATACATTATGCATAGTGATATAACCTTACACAAAGTGAAAAATGCAGGTTATTCAATGGAACAGTCACCTAACCTCGCATTTTTTATATTGTTCATATTTTTTCCAGTTTTATTTATCTGTCAAGTTGAAGATGCATATAATTTTTATAGCTTTTTATCAGCTGATCTCTTGGCATTTACAAAAAAAAAAAACATTTTAAGTAAAATCTTTTTTATGACTGGTCAAAAAGAATCGGATTTCTGTAATTATTTTCTGTATTTGTAGGGTCAGTGGTTTTATCGTTTTATGGTTATCGTTCAGGTGACTCTTAAAAAGGATTTCATACGCTTATTGTGAATGCAAAGGAAAATGGTATAGTGAGCTTTAGACGATTTTAATTTTATTTTAGGATAAAATTTTGTTCTGACGGCCCACTGATTCACGGCGACAGTTTTCCATTTTATCCATGTTTAAAAAAATATTCTTTATCATACCGGCTATATATGTCATAGATTGTTCGTATTCAAAAAAGTACTTTATCCACATTCTCTTAAACAGTTAGTATATGAGACGTTTACAGTGTCTCGTTTATCAAGTAAATCATATTTTATAACTTTAAAGGCGAAGGTTCGTGTAAACTTTCAACTTTATACTTTATCATAAAAAAAAACAAATAAGAGTATTTTCGCAAACCTCAGATCTTTGTCACCTTTAAAGTTTAAGTGCCTTTGACACCTTTAGGTTAATTTTTTCGGGGATATTTTTGAATACATACATTGACATTATGGGTTCATATTATTATTTAATTGGACTGAATTTTATTGATATATATCGATACTTCTTTATGAGTCTTAATTTTACATAAATTAGCACTCTAAAATAATCATGCTTTCTTTGCATTCTTACTCCATGTGTAATCTAATACTAAGAGCTAACGGCACATAACAGGATTATAAACTCACCCAGTCAATTTACTCCAAAACGTGATAAACTCCACAAGCCAATTTTCACACAAGATAAAATTCAGCAATTGTAATGTCGATTATCGTGACGGTCAACGTTCTAATAGCTAAGGGACTCGATCAACGTCTCGAGAGGCTCTCGTCAGGCGTTCAGGTCAAGAGTTAGCTACAGAGAACATGCTCTTTGACAAGACACGTAGGTCGTAGGTGATATGAGGTATCTTCTTGAACTCGGCCCGCTGGGAGCTGTAAGTTGCAAGTCGAGGCTTCGATACTAGGATCATGTATTTAATAGTTTGTAAAGAGAAATAGAGGGAGAGCAGGTATGAGGAAGATAATGACAGTTGTAGCAAAGGCAAATTGTATATAAGCACTTATGAATAGTTAAAAAAGGAGGTGAATGAAGACTGACACGGCGGGAAATGTTTTTTGTTTTGTGTCACGCTCGGGTCGATCTTTAGGTTAAGCCGTGCTTGCCTAGGTTGGTCTGTGGATGGGTGACCACCCATTACATACGGAGTGTCCTCCGTGCCTCGGATAGCACGTTAAACCGTTGGTCCTGGCTGTCATTTGGAGTTCTTTGACAGTCGTTACGTAGTCAGTGGCCCAAAAAGTCTGACAACCAGTCTTACCAAGGGGTATCGTATTACCCAGTACTAACTGGGTTGTGGAGGTCAGACTGGCAGTCGTTCCTTGTAAAATACTGGTATTGCGCTGCATCCGGTTAGACTGAAAGCCGACCTCAACATAGTTGGGAAAAAGCTAGGCAGATCATGATGATCAGTTACAACACGTCAGTCCGTTTTGCAGTATTAGGTTAGACTGGAAGCCAACCCCAACATAGTTTAGAAATGCAAATCAAGTGAGATAACAGACTTTTACTCACAAGTGTCTAATTGTATAAATGCATGAACTTTCTCAAAAACGACCAGTAGAAAATATCTTTGTGAAATCTGATTCAAACACATACATACACCTTTTTATAAAGTTACCAGCAAAAAGAAAACATCACTTATAAGCTCTTTGTTCCATTTAATCCAGGAAAAGTTAAACTAAAACCGTCGCACACAAGTTCAACATATAAGTACTATATCACTAAGCGTATCGCAAAGGCGTCTTAATACAAGTTATCCTAAGCTAATATCTAAACTGAGATGACACTGAACACAGGCGGTGGTGTAGACGGGACACAGACGGGAGACTGAGTAGCAACTTTTTAGTTGATTTAGTGTGGCTGAACCATTATTAATTAAAGTCAGTGCCACTAAACGGGGTATGTAGGACCATAGGGGTAAATCGGGACGAAACTTTGAACGGGATTACAACGTTGAATAGGAATAATTTGTAATTAAAAAGTATTGCAACTATTATTTGTTTGAATTGAATAAAAAAGAGTGCTTCTTTTTAGGCTACCATTAACATTACAATGTGAAAACACTTTTTTTCGTCTCAGTTCACCCCGTGTTGGTCCTATTCACCCCTTTTGACGGTACGTAACCCCACGCCTGTTTACATCGAATAATTTAAGCAGAAGAGGTACCTACAGACTACCCTCATTTAGCTAGGTATCTAAGAATGAAAGATTTCATCACATATCACAACTCGTACTGCTTGTTAGAGTACATAAGCTATTAAATCGAAATTAACATGAATCTTTAAAGATCACTACAGTTAGGTAATTATTGAGTTAAGTAAAACTATAAAGAGTTTAGTTACAATTACAAAATGTGCTATATCATAGACCGCTAACCTAACCAAAGCGCTTTCTAACAATTTTGTTGGAACGAATGATCACACCGACGACCTTCCAGTTTTCCGAACAAAAGAGTGACATATTCGCGCGACTGAACGCTTCAGTTAAGACTCAGGGTTGGATTTGACAAAAATAAAAACACCATCATTGGAACACAATCAATCGCAACAAAACAGTGGGGGTCATCTGAAAAAATTGTAACAGCCCCTCTGACGCCACTAGCAAAAAAGCCTGTGCCTGAAAAGGCGCGGAATAGGGCTGATAACGACGAGGGTTCGAAGGTTTCGTGACGGTACAGAAAAGGAAGCGCCGTTTGCGATCCACCAAGAACCTCTGTGGCAAGGCTCCTGCGGACCCTAAAGTGAGCCTGCGTGCCGCCAAGCCGAATACACCGGTTTACATCTCCCGCTTACATTACACCACTAAAGCGGAGGACATCGTGGAGTACGTGCGCCAAAAGACGAACTACACACCGACAGTTCCTAGAGTCGCGCCGCAACGTCAACTTCAAGGCGTTCATGTTTTTTTTTTAATAGTGGCCCGTCTAAGCAATACCTTATGGTGTAGATAGCAGGGTAACTGCGATTGTTCTCAACAAACTGTTATCAAGTTAGTTTCCGACTAGCGCAGTAGTCTCATTATTAAACCCGTATTGTTATCGCTAAGAATTAAATGGTGGCTTTAGAGGTTTTGATTGGGTTTGTAATAATTACTTTGCTACAGACCAATAAGACATTATTATGTTAAAATTGACTTCATCACTTGTGTTGAACTTCAAGTTCACCCATTCCAGCCTGTGGAGTTATTGTGTGACAAACTCACAATAACAGTGTTTTTTGTAACCTAGCATTATGGTTTTCGAAATTCTTTCAGATTGTGCTAGAAAAGTTAAAAACTTTTTTTTCAATTTTTAGGTTATCTATTAACCTTAACGAGCAATTTACACTAAACTCTGACATGGATTAAAGAGCACCTATCTACTCTCTTCTTCAGTTTATTTGCAACGAAAATCATTCATTCTACATCGAAACCAGAATACCACCATGCAGTTTAACACTGAAATATTTTCTACAAATCAAAATATTATACAAACTAGAAATTAACTTAGTTGCGGCAGTCAATTCATATTGCGTCCACGCCATAGCATGGCTGTGGCAGTTCACAAACCACTAGTTTAGCTGTTTCTGTTAGCTACGCTAGACCGCTATAAAAAACGATGTATTTCTGACCTAATTAGCCGCAGGAAAGCTGTAAAGCGCTTTATGATTTTATTGCGTTATGTAGTTCTGAAATAGAAATGGTTCTCTTTTATTTTTCATTCTATTACGTTTCAGGAGCAGTGATGGAAAAAGGAAACATCAACGTAACCTCATAAGGAAAGGTACGCCCTAATTTAGATACTTCGATGTTCAAGCTTAGATACAAAACCAAAAGATAATACCTATATTATAGGTCCGTTATAGTTATTCACCTTTCTAAAGAGGTAAAAAAAAAGGGGATTTACAGTTAAAGTATTAAATAACACCCGGTATTTAATACTTTAACTGTAAATCCCCTTTTTCAATCGAAATATTCGAAATTACCACCAAAAATACAGAATTGCACACTAAATTTGCACATCAAATAAATCAATTATACTATACTGTTAGATCTTTAAAGCTTAACTGTTTTACTGAATGACTATCTGTTAACTAAAAGTAAATCTAAAACTAACCACCAGATTTAGTAAATGATCACCAAAAATACTAAATGATCACCAAAATTAAATCTTTATTTTAGTGTGGAAACTCGACCAAGCCCCGCTGCGCGGGGCTTTTATTTCTGTCTAAAGGGTTTACAGGAACCTAACTAACCTAACCTCGGGGTGCCCTAAGTTCCCTATCGTAGCAGATCGTTCAACACCGCGACTTCGACTTGCAGTCCGAAACTCGACAAAAATTTGGTGAACAATTCAGTTGTAATATTGAATAATTTGTGTGCAAATTAGTATTTTTGTTTTACGCAGTAGGTTATTAGTGGCGCAATTTTGTTTGCTTAAATTTCTAAATATTCAAAATTCCCCTTTCTAAAGTAAGCTAATAAAAGGGGATGTCCCTTACACGGTATATTAACCAGATATCTAAAACACAACTGGGACATAAACATAACTGGCGAAATGTGGGTGTCCTATTAGGTACACCTCTGCCTAACCCTTCGCGGATTACAGGCATGATGTTATTTTATGTGTATCTAAAATCATGGTAAAATTAGGTTATCCCCGGTAATTTTGCAGAAACAGAAAACCCGATGGAATCACCTTAATGCACCGCTCCATTAAAGGCTGTGTATCAAACACTCTAATGCATTCAGTACTCATGACGTGACATGACGTAAGCATGCGTTCACGTTGACTGTACCGTTGACGCACGCACGCGTAAAGTGTCAAAGAACAGAACTGTGTGGGAGTAGTGACAGGTTTAAAGTGTTTGATTGTCGACTGTAAACGGTAGAAGAGTTGATTTTATCAGCAGTATTATTTTTTTGTCAGAAACTTGGTAGCAACTGCAGACGCCACAGAACTTTTGCTGCAGGGTTAATTAATGAAAGTAAAATTGGATTAGTAGTAGAGACAAATGTGTACAAGTTGTGGTCCTGGTTACGGACAACAGACTTTGATAAACAATGTAGTATATGTCCGGTCTTCGGACTATAGCCGACCCACTACTTGTCCGTTGAACCAGTTTCATCAAATCTTTAAAAAGCAGTTTTTTGACAAACGTCATCGTTTTAGGGGTCAGCAATCGATTTAGTTAACGAACTCACCATTTCATAGATTTCTTATATGATAATTTACATACTATAAATACGGTCCTTTTTTTTCGGATGGGAAATCATCAAATGACTTGTCCCGCTCTGGGCAGAGCGGAAGGGAGTGTTGACTGAAACCCATCCATGTTCCTTCCTGTCTTCCATGGCCGCGGTTTCTCTTTCGAACAGTCCCGCAGCCCTGGCAGGATAAATATAAACCTTATTCCTACATCTCCATAAGGACAAATACGAACATTAATTATGTTATATTTCAAATAAGCGTAAATTAAATTCCCACAGCCAAACTAAAGTATGAATAGCCATTGCCATGAATAAAACTGAAGGAAACCAAGTGTGAAATGAATCCACAAACAGTTAGCCATCCTTTCTTTTTTGAACACGAAAATTGTTTAGCCAACAGCAAAGCACTGAATTTCGTTTGATTCAAAAGATTCCGGTTTCCCGCAACATATTCATTTTAGAATATACTTGTACGAATTGTTGGAATTGGTATGTTAGTGCTAGCTTCCACTAGCAAATTGTAATTGCAGTAGAGTTAGGAAGTGCGCACATTTGAGCCTTTCAAAGTTTCAATACTTTGGATACAGAAAACTTGAAAGGGAATCGAATGTCTTGATATGGACATGCGATGAGGAACGAATCGCATGTGTCTAAAAGAGTGAAGAATATAAATGTTGGTGGATGGAGAGGGAGAGGAAGACCAAGGAAACGATGGATGGATTGAGTCAGGAATGATATGAAAGAAAAAGGAGCAAAAGATAGCGTGACTGTTGACAGAGGAGAATGGAATGGAAGGAAAAAACGTGTTGCGCCGACCCCAAATAACATGGGACAATGGCCGGAAGATGATGATGATGTATTCATCTGTTTGATATCAGGTTCGTTTATCAAACTTACTGTAAGCCCTCAATGATTCAGTTTTGGTTCGAACTGGAAAGTTGATACGTTTTATTAAACGTGGTGATGGACAGCGATATTGTCAGTGTGTGTGGTGATATCCTTTACTTTATAAGATACAATTTAATTACCATCAAAACTCCCAAAGGATAAAAACATTTTTAAAACAATCAATTCCGTTCATTCATTTCGAGAAGAAGCAATACAGTTAATTTAAAAATCTGTCCTCCTGATCCTCCAGGGATCCCAGTCCCCAAATTTGATTTCCCTACTTGGCCAGTTTACACAACACGGATGTGGTACTGTGGCAACGTCATACACAAAGGGCAATGCGGGCTGCCGCACAAAACGATCCACTTACATCGCAACTATACTTCGATACTGATCTCAGAGATGAACTTTGAGTAATCAACTGAAATACCTTTTTTAGTTTCCACGAAGTGTATGAAGATTGGTTTTAAACGTTTAGATAGATCGGGTGAATGAGAATTCCCATTGTAGGTGGTTTGGTGTGTAGGTGGTGAATAATGGCTCATACAATTCCACAGACAGAATTCCTGTGGCCGTGTGTAGTAGAAAGGCCATAGGCCGATTATGCCTTTGTGTTTAGAAATTCCTAACCATTCGATGATTACAGGCGTGGTGCGCCAGCACTTCGTGTAAATCTGTATCCGTAAATCAAACACACTTTAATGAAATTTCATATTTAATAATAACGTTAATAAGCAACGAACTAAAAACTTACTTTTAATGATCCCTACGATGACTAATTAACTGTAAATAACACTTTAATGCAATTAAGTAGTCACATAGTTATGTTTAAGTCATGTGTAATAGTGCATTGCCATCAACAGGGCACAAATCCAGAGTCCGTGGGTGCTACTAAGAAATTCCTGATGGCAAAAACCCAATATCACTTTTCCCGACTGGGAATCGAACCCACGACCTCATGCTCAGCTGTCGCGCTTGCCACCACTCCACTCCCAAAACATTCATTAATTTCATTGACATTCATAAAACATATTAATTAAACAAGACTCTTGTTACCTACAACGATAAATGTATTTACAACAGACGCACTTCAGAACTTCAAAAGCCAAATGTGACTTTCACAGTCAACTTTGCATAGCCACAGTGTGGCTTTGCTGTTAAGCAAAGCCACACTGGAGTCCCTTTTAACTGATGGACAAACAAACAGACGGTTCCACGTACAAGCTTTGTGAAAAACAAGATAAAAACATGTGCAATTTTCATTAAATTGAGTTGGGCTTTGCAATATTTCATGTATTATTAGCTGATTCATTACTGGCTAGCCTTTATAGACGTACTGGAGCGTAAGTTGCATTTGTTTAGCTTCTTCAATTTTTTTTTATACAATTTAATTTCGTTTCTAAGATATGGATTCTGTCGTGAATTCGTTAGTTTTTATCTAGGTAAGATTAAAAGTGCACGAGGTTTCCGAAAAAGTTTGCAAGTCAACCAAGCACCGAAATGGTACTGCAGTGAGTTTATAGTGCTGGTTGTTTATCAATAGGAAACATAAATATGTATACCCAGCTACGTAACTGCTTTGGGACAGATTACAATGAATCTCAGTCACTTTAAATTCCATTTAATTGAAACTATATATATCTCATAACAAATCACGGAAGTAATCCCCTAAGGGCTAGGCAGAGGCCGCGGCAAATTGTCGCACTGCGGACAGACTTCCGGCGCGATCTCATGGCGACATGGAGAGAGCGACTATCGCAACCCCGTGCAGGGCACGCCACAATAGTGGCGATAAGTCCCCTCTTTGAGGAGTGGCTGGAGAGGGGCCACGGCACCCTCACCTTCCGCCTGACGCAGGTCCTCACCGGACACGGTTGTTTCGGAAGGTTCCTGCACTGAATCGGGCGGGAGGAAACGCCCGGGTGTTACCACTGTGAGGGTCGCCCAGAGGATACGGTGGAGCACACGGTAGAGGTCTGCCCCGCTTGGGCGGAGCACCGCCGTGTCCTCGTAGCGGTGATCGGCGGCGGCGACCTATCGCGTCCGGCCCTGGTCCAGTCCATGGTCCGGAGCTAAAGGGAATGGGACGCCGTCACCTCCGTCTGCGAAGCAGTCATGCTAGCGAAGGAGGTGGCGGTGCGTGAGAGGGAGAGAACCTCTCGTCCCAGCCGCCGCGGGAGACACCTCGGGCGTCGGGGGTCACGTGGTGGCTTCCGGCCACCGTAGAGGCGGAACTGTGGACGGAGAGTAATGGGCTAGCTCGCCGTCCGTCCGTTCGTGTTCCACGCGCGCCTCAAAGAGATGTCAGCAAATAGGGAGGGGCCCGCAAGGGCCGATGCCTGCCAAGGCTGCTGAAAGAGATACCGCGGCCCTGGAACACAAAGGGCAAGGAAGGAACATGGATGGGTTTTAGTCAGTACAAGTCTAACACTCCCTTCCGCTCTGCCCAGAGCGGGAGAAGTCATTTGATGATTTCCCATCCGTAAAAAAAAAAAAAGGGTTAGGCAGAGGTGTACCTAATAGTGCACTCACATTTTGCCATCAACCGGGCACAAATCCAGGTTTCGTGGCTGCTACTGTGAAATTCCTAATGAAGAAACCTAAAAGCCCATGGCCCGTCCCGGGAATCGAACCCAGGACTTCACGCTCAGCAGTCGCGATTGCGACCACTAGACCAACGAGGCAGTCTAATAAAACAATTAATAAAATGATCTCGCATTTCTCTACACAGACATTTAAATGTCTGTGTAAGGAAATGCGAGATCATTTCATTCCACATCAAACAACTTCGGATAATTTAAACTGCTTGAAAATATATAAATCTAAATTTAGAATGCAAAACACTAGAATATGACCTCCTTAGATATGTATCACAAAAAGGAAATAATAAAAATACGAAAACAGCTAACAATAATTTTTGATTAAACCCAAAAAGGAGACTAACGTGACCTCATAAACAATTTAACTTTTACCGCAATAATACTAACTTAATATGTAAATCAGTCACGCAGATCATATACAATACCTAATAAACCTACGCATAATACATAATTCGTCATTAGGTAAATTATATAACGTCCCGTTTACAGAGACAACTACTCAAATGTCTGCTACGGATGATAAGATGTGACAATGTAAACAATTGACTATGCAGATACATTTACAAATTAATATTCAACTGTATCAGTATGATCACTATGTTTGACTATTAACACTGTCGAATTACTCCAAGATATACATATATACCTTGTACGTTCAGTGTACATACATTTGCAGGTAACCATATGTATTCATGGGATATGATTGCACGCGGAGTTGATAAGATATTACATTAATTAAACGAGCATACATCAATGTATACATGGAATCAGTATTGATGGGATGTTTGTCAACTATGTAAGGGTCATTATCAGGAACTGAAGTGGTAAATAATGGTTTTGTTTACAGGAACTTACTGTTGATCAAAGAAAAAGAAAGAAGTTACGATAGCAGGAACGTTGTGCAAAAAACTATGAACAAAAACAATGTAAAAATCTGCTTAGCAATACTTATTATCATTGCAGCTAATGGATGTTGCTTTTGTGAGATGATTTTTCATTGTCGCTAGCATAAACTTTACTTTAGCAAACTGGTGAAGAAAAGAAGAAATAAAAAAATAAAATTAAAAAAAAAATAATTATGTAAAAAAAAATTGTGTACCTACGATATTTTCATTTGGTCAAATGAAAATATCAACAAAAAAATTATTGGAATCGGCCTCCTATCAAGCGGGTCCAGTTAAAGTTGATGTTAAATTCCTTCGAATTTGTTTATTGTCATGTTGATGTCCTCCCAGTTTTCTTCTTCAACGTTTTGAGAGTGATGCTGATGAAAAAATGTGCTTAACTGAGTTCGAAGTACGACCTACAACGGTAAGTCAAGACAATATTCTCTGGGCCACCGCTGCGATAGCATAGAACACTACTTAAACACAGGTTTAGTCTACAAAGTAGTATCTAGTTCTAGTAAATGTTAAGTTTATAACCATTTAACTAGGTAACCAACGAAACAAATAGATTCTTTGTTAAGTTAATAGTTCATAACACCTACCTGTCGTTTAACGGGGGCTTCGCTCTTAAACATGTTTTACACCTTTGTAAAGCAATTCTAGGCAAGTTTACAATGCCATGCTAAAATCTAGGCAATGCTAGTACCTAGGTGTTTATTTTAATATAATATGGAATCTACGACAAGACCTTTCAAGGAATGATTAAAATAGATGATAAATGATTTCTAAAGCATCATAGGATTTCATTGCAAGTTATATTCAAGAATTATTGAATGATTCCATTTGATTGATTTGTGATTTATGTCCCTTTTGAGAATAATTGTATGTAAATTAAAGGCAGAAAAGGTCGTATGACTGCCTCGTTTATCTAGCAGTCACAAACACGACGAGGTCCTGGGTCCGACTCCCAGTTCGGACAAAGTGATATTGGGTTTTCCCATCAGGAATTTCTCAGTAACAGCCACAGTGTCTAGATATACCCGGTTGATGGCAATAAGCTTGCCCATTACATGGAACTTAAAACATAACCGGGGAAATGTGGGTGTACTATTAGGTGCAGCTCTGCCTAACCTTTCGGGGATTACAGGTATAATGTTATAAAAAAGTTCGTATAAGGTGCTCCGGTCGTGCCGGGTTACTTCGAAGGAATCGACTGACAAAAATACTCAGGTAAAAAAAGAACGGTGGATATAGTATCGGGAGCATTTAGACAAGTGACAATGGCTTTCAAAAGGTTATGTATTTCTACATGATTTTTCTTCAAAGTCTTTCTCTTCAACTAGTCTGGCATAAGCTTTTTCAATCCAAAAAATATTCCCATGCAGCTTTACCACGAAAGAGAAAAACTAACCAAATGCGAGGCGGACTCGCGCACGAAGGGTTAAACCGAAAAAAACACGTTTCTTGTATCTCCTTTAATTATTAAATAATTTATATTTTTATTATTTGTTGTTATAGCGACAACAGAAACAAATCATCTGTGAAAACAACTATCTAGCTATCACGGTTCATGAGACCTGGCTTGGTGACAGACGGACGGACGGCCAGCGGAGTTTTAGTAATGGGGTCCTGTTTTACCCTTTGAGTACGGAACCCTAAAAATACTAACAAAACAATCCGTTTGCACAAATATTGTGATAAAACAAAAACAGCGAAAATAAAAATTATGACAAAGAATTTTATTCATCGATAGATTCCCGGTTTCCCAGTAAAACTTTTCTTTTAGTAGCGAATAATTGAAAATACTCTGTAACAAAGTCGACGTATATTTTCACAATCCTCGAACTTTGTTGTGCGTCTCGGGATTTGCTATCGTTTTTATTGCAGTATCGAACGGCAATCAAATAAAACGTCTACGATAAAGTCCAGAAAGTATAAAGGCAGCTAAGTTAGACCTAATAAAGTTAAGAAACAGTTCCATTCTCTTATTTCACGCCTAAATCGGTGTAGCAGATTTCAGGACTGTGAATGATGGATATGAAGCTAGATGGGACATAAAAAGAGGGTTTTCTTTTTCAGATTGAACACAGAGAACCTAAATATTTGTGTTAGGGCTCATTTACGGAGACGCGGCGCGTTGCGCGTTTTTTTGCGTTTACGGAGAGGCGACGCGTGCAGCGGCCCGCATTAACACGCCCAAACACAAACATATAACAATGTATGATGTTGTTTAGGAAGACGCGGGACGTGCACCAACGCGTTGAACGCCGCGTGCGACGCGGCGGTGTCATCTGCCATACGTTCTTATTTACGCTTGCGACGCCGCTTTCGACGCGGCGGTGTCATCTGCGGGCAACGCTGCATTTCAAGCAAATGCGCGTAAAATCGCTTCTCCGTAAACGCTCTTCTACATCGCCATATGTTTAAATTGAAAGCGCGCCGCACAACGCGCCGCAAGATGCGGCGCATCTCCGTAAATGAGCCCTTAGTATTATTTGAGATGCGTGCCTGATATCAATATCGAATGATTGTAGATTTTAAGCAGTGATATCCTAGTGACCGTCGAACTGCCAAGACAAGACTTCTGATTTTTTGGTTTCATGTGCGTATTGAATAATTTTATTACCTCTTGTTTCGGCGAAGGAAAACATCGTGAGGAAACAAGCAAACCTGAGTGATATTTCTCGACGGCATCTAAAGCCAAGTCAGAGGTCCATGGGCGGCATAAAAACTCTGACACCAGGTTAGGAACTAACCGCAGAAAAAAGAAAAAGAAGAAAAGTAGAACATTTCAGATAAGATTAAATTTTACAAAAGATCATCTAGCTAACGAAACGGCCCCTTATCTATTACTATTATATATCAAACTAACTTAATTACCATAATTGACTTCCAAAACTTGTAACTTAAACGTGGATCGAGCCGAAGGCGTTGGCGTAGCGAAGGCGGATTTTCTATCGAATCGCTTCGGCCCCGAGGCATTATACTCTCTGACATGTTTCATAGAAAATACATAACATACTTACATATACGTACATAACAGACACGTCTGCTAAGCCCAAGGAGAGGAGACGTATAGTGGTGAACCCATGTTTTGCCGAAGGCCATTTTAGTTCCAATAATGATAGGGGGCGACGTTGAGGGTATCGCTTTCCAACCCCAAGTTATAACTTAGAATTTGTGATAGAGAAATATATAATGATTTAAGGCAGGTATAGTTACCTACTTTACGGAGTCTGAGTTACCTCATACATATACCTTTACGGACCTGTAACTAAAGAAGAAACCACTTACAGTAACTAGATAAAATAAGTCTCATCTTTCCGTGTCAGTGGCAAAAAGCTGATTAAAGAAAATCTTACGAATTCTAGGTAATGCTATTGGTCTTCTATTGCTCTCTGCAGATTCGATATTCGAATTTCATTCACAACTTCAATGTACGCCTTCTTGCTCTAAACTATTGAGTTAGAAACAGACAACATGTTTTTGTTGTAAACGGAATGTCTCCTCCCTCATCCATCTTCTGGCGGCACTATTCACACAGTTATACTTTATCGTTTTACACATTGTTGGCAGTGTGTAGGGCCGCTTATGACGTCATATCACGGTTTATGGCTTCAAATAAAGTACCTACCTACGCTGAAGTGTAAGCCGGAGTGTGAGCAACATTGTCACACGTGTTACGTATAAAGGTTTTAGTTCCAGTTATTAGTTAGGTAAGCTCGAGGCGTGTTTACTGCTGCCTGTTTCTGGTTTCCTGGTACTTTGTGTGGTGTGAATGGCTAGTACTTGAAAGGAGATGTACTTAAAGGCTTTCATTTATTAACTTGTGTTACTAACTATTACGTGTTGCTAGCAGGCTTGCTACTTTGTCCAAGTAATTTCCAAAAGTTTCAGCCGAACTATTGTTTTCAATATTTGCTTAAATATCTAGCACACTGATAGACAAAACAAAACGTTTGTCGGTCAGTACCCGGAACCTTGAAACAATCCGAAGCAGTTGCAACTTACTTTAATGCCTGCCATTTAAAGCACTAATAACTTATATTTGGGTCAAGCCTTTAAGACAGTCTAAAATGAACTACACCAAAATGTTAATCAACATGCACTTATCACAAATTGGTCCAGTTTCAAACCGCTATCTAATTCACCTGGCAATAACCTACTGGTATTATTATATATACATTATTGATTTTTTGCATTATTTAATGAAGCTTGTTATATTTTCCAGTAAATAATTGACAGGACTTGAAAACGAAATGTCAATCGTATCCACTGACGATTGGGCAGTTAAAACAATAAGTACTTACCACATTTTGTAACTTATTGATTAAATCAAAAGTCGAATTATGATGAAAGAAATCCATTCCACGATCAAGGGTCTCACGTCGTCGCCCGACTTAATCTCTGTAGGTACTTCTTCTGCAGAATCAAATACCGATAATATCTGTAGATAATCGGCTGGGCATTAATCAAATATCAACTCCACGAAAACCGATTAATTGGTTCAATTGTCTGGATCAGTTTGACATTGCACGAACAATCTGAAGGCAAAGTTTGTATGCAAAAGTCGATGTTGAACTCCCCCCGCGATCGGATTGTCTACCGAGTAAACTTTGATAGCTTTGAGAAATATAGTTAGATATAGAAGTTCGTATGAATTATTGCTTCCACACATAGTGCCATTCTAGACACGTAATGGATTCAAACAAACCAACTTCGGAGTTAGCGTTAATTTCGTTGCAAACGTAGGGCACCGTATGCACTGAGCGCTGTACGTCGAATTGTAGCTGTCACATTTATTAATAGTGGCGCATGAATTTAGATAGGCGTGCAGAGACCGCAAACCAATTTGGTGTCAAAAAGCGAGGCTTGCTAAATATAGACAGTTTCTGGTGCGAGTTTAATAGACAGTGATTTAGTCGAGTACGTGCAAGCGGTGCTTGAAAACTGTAATTGTCCGCGCGTCACGACGCTGCGTTCCCGCCGAACGCCGTGGGATAAAGTTCAAAGGCCACATTTGCTATCGAGCCTTTGTATCTTAGGATGCGGTTTGAGTTGCAGCCGCAAATAATGTCGGAGGTTATGATATTTTAATAATTCAGCCATAAATGCAAATCGCTGCGATTACTCATCGTAATATTATGCTGCGCTCTGTTACCGGTAAAGGCCTTCCTCAAGATTATGTCCTTACATTTTCTTCTGATTGAAAGATATAAGAACTTGACTGACAGGTACACATACGTCATTTACTTGCTCAGGAATAGAATAACTATATGTGCTTTTACTTACCTACAGCCTACTAATATGTTTTATTATTTGCCACTTGTTTAAAACCATAATATTTGAAAACATGTTCAAAACAAAGCCCGCTTCTGAGTTGACCTAACAACTAAAGTTGCTGTATTAAGCAATTTGTTGCAATCTATTCGGACTAGAGCACATAATAGCCTAGGCTAGCGACAGAGTGACAGGTCATTTAAATAGACGACCTATTTCAATCTACACTATCACCCGGTAAATAAATGAAATATCTATGTATATCGGTATTATTAAATCGTGCGCTTACTACTGATTTATGAAATCATCGTTCATTGATGAAATAGGTAGGTAGTATATATTTCGTACTGACAACAATTCGTGATAAACCTTAACATTTAAGGTATTGACATTTGGTCAAATTATTGAAAATAATATAATCACACATTTTTGTCTGAGCATAGTGTTTATGGGGGGATTGTTGGCTGTTAGCCGATGAAGATAGTTGTGATAATAGCTTATTTGGGTTGACCTCGGTATACGTGCCTACGTGTTCATTACGTTGTCTTGACTTGGCCAGCAATTTTATTTAGAACTAGCTTGTTGCCCGCGACTTCGTTCGCGTGGAAATTTTGGTGTGTTTTTTGGGATAAGTAAATAAATTCAACTTTTTCTCAGACTACAGTCCAAAGTTAAATAAAAAGTAGCCTATGTGCTATTCCAGACTATAATCTTTCTCTGTGCAAAACGATTCGATCCGTTCAGCCTTTCTGGGGTGATTGAGTAACAAACATCCATCCATGCAAGCTTTCGCATTTATAAAAGTCCTAATGAAGTAAGATTTGTGCATGGATCTTTTTATTTTTTAATCGGAACCAAGTCCACTATACACATAATTATTTCAATACAATTTCATAAAATGTTTACCAACTATGCCCCCCGATCAACGTCACTGAAGCACCAAAAGGACTTTTCCATGGCATCTCTGAGCTACCGACGTAGGTACGGTTAGGTTCAAATTTTTTGCAAGCTATAGAGTATAAAATATTAGAAAGTTTTATTAAAATAATGAAGCAATATTTCTAGAGAATAATAAAATGGTAAGAACGGCCACTAGAAGCTATGGTATCGAGTTTTTCTTCTGTTTGCAATGAGCTAATCCAGCCCCAGTATTAAGATCAAAGATTAAAACTAGTTTGATTTTATGAAATTAATTAGCCCTTTTTTTTCGGATGTGAAATCATTAAATGACTTCTCCCGCTCTGGGCCGAGCGGAAAGGAGTGTCAGACTTGGACCGACTAAAACTCATCCATTTTCCTTCCTTGCCCTTTGTGTTCCAGGGCCGCGGTATCTCTTTCGAATAGTCCCGCAGCCCTGGCAGAATTATTTAGCCCTTTTTTTTTACGGATGGGAAATCATCAAATGACTTCTCCCGCTCTGGGCAGAGCGGAAAGGAGTGTCAGACTTGTACTGACTAAAACCCATCCATGTTTCTTCCTTGCCCTTAGTGTTCCAGGGCCGCGGTATCTCTTTCGAACAGCCCGCAGCCCTGGCAGGAAATTATTTAGCCCTGTGTTACACTTTACATCACACGTCAAATTACCGTCACTTAACATTTTCAATTGAGTTTTCTGAATTTCTGGTGATCGTTGTAACTGTGAAACACTTAACTATTTTAAGCAACAATTTCGCGGAGAAAGCAAAGTACTTTTAGAGACTTGAACTCAGTTTTTAACAACTTACAGATTCGAGAGCATCACAATACTGTTACACTTTTTTAGATAAAAACTGCGTTGTCTGTCAACAAGCTTCTACACAACATTAACGACCGTGTGCTAGACGAATCAACCGTAGAAGTTCACGTGAATAAAACCTGTGTGTACTAGTGTGCAAGATCATCAATCCCGCTCCGCTCACATCTTATCCCACACTCAAAACCGGTGTAACAAAAGAGCGGTTCAACTTCCCCACGGCCGATACTTTGCAAGTTCTTGATAACCTGCAGACTATTCCGATAATGCTGGCTTGCCGACTCACTGCTGGATTTGCTACATAAGCATTATTATATAGTTCTGCGGTGAAATCGAGTGGATAATGAAATAAATTGGCGATATGGTTTGGAAGTTGCGGGTTTAATGTTAAGTTAATTAAAGTAAGAGTAGGTCCTTGTTAAATTTTTCAGAAAGAACGACCTAATGAGCTTAAAGTCACCGGTTTTTGACCAGTCTCTACAGCCTGTACCAGTTTAACAAAACCTTTTGAGACAATGACAATAAGCTTGTTGTTAAAAAAAAACAATCGCTCGGGTCGATCTTTGGGTTAAGCCGCGTTTGCCTAGGTAGGTCTGTGAAGGGGTCACCACCCATTACATACCGAGTTTCCTCCGTGTCTCGGAAAGCACTTTAAGCCGTTGGTCCCGGGTGTCATTTGTAGACCGGGTGACCTTTGACAGTCGTTACAGGTAGTCAGCTGCCCGAAAGCCTGACAACCTGTTTTACTAAGGGGTATCGTATTACCCAGTAGTAACTGTGTTGTGGAGGTCAGATAGTCGTTCCATGTAAAATACTGGTATTCAGCTGTGATATGAGACTGGAAACCGACCCCAATATAGTTGGGAAAAGGCCATAAAACCGTGAAGCTATAGCCATAAAATCGGGAATCGGCCGTAAATAATCGAAATCGTAGTTATTAGTCAAGAAAAAAGAATAGACAGAAGCAACATCATTCATCTCCAAAAATACTTAAATCAACATCACTACGTTATTCGAACACAAAACAAACAAGCCGACTATCCAAAGAAATAACAAGCAAATTGAGCAGGCTGCAGGAAAAACGGCTCACGTAGTAATACAGTACGTAATTCATTTCGCTTATCTAAATACGAATCTTCAATCGTGTATTACGTACCATATGGACCAATGTACTTGGGCGTATTTGTCATAATCAATCATCTGCAAGGTCACCGGTTCAGGTGTATACTGCTCCTAAACTTTATACCCTACTCCGAATGTTTTGTTCAATTTTATTTTTGTGACACATTATTTATGAAATGAGCATTTCCGTTACGACGGAACAAGTGTTTACTGTGATTGATAACTGCTTATTCTTGGGTAGGTTATAAATATCATTAAATGCATGTTAAATTCTCATGTTTCGCCTCGTTGGTTTTGTGGTTATAAAAGCTACTGAGCTCATGTCTTGAGTTCGATTCCCAGTAAGCCAATAAGCCAATCCGTGTAAATAATTTTTAAGTGCCGAATTAGGCACTGGCCAATAAACCTACATTTAGGATTAATGCAACCATATAATTAAAGTAAAATTGCACAACTATAAGCGAAGGATGCCTTAATAGCCCACCGTGAGACTGGCGACGTTAATCTAATTTCACTTTAATTACACCTCTTCGGAAATTCGAGCCAAATAGGGAAATGTAATTATACTATAATCAAATGTTACACATCATCGTGTAACAGATGTCCCTTAACAATACAATACAGCAGCAGACTGTGGACTATGTTTCACCTCTTATCTTGCCCCTGAGCCCCAAACCAAGTTGTCAATAATGCTGACCTTTATACTGGTATTGACCACGCCGTGGCAGTGGCGAAGATCGCAAAAAACACAATATAGTGAAAAGAACTCGAAGAAATTAGAATTGATTCAGCAAGATCCTAATACAATCAAACAAATAACTTGGAAGTTCTACTGTGGGTAGAAAAACCGGTTTTTTGCGGATATTTCCACCATCTTATCTTGGTCCTAAAAAATGACGAACTACGCAAAAGAAGTGGTCTAATTTTACAAGAATAAAGTGTAAATGAAACGATTGACAATAAAGAGAAAAATACAGCAACCACAAGCAAGGTTGAGCCGCCATGTACGCATTATGTTAGTCCGTACAATCCTGCGATTTATTTCCATTATCTACAGTTTTCGCTGACTCCAGACTAATGCTGAAGCATATGTCGCCATCTATTGTGTTTTGTACAAGAAAAAAACCGTTGTATTTGTTCCCATACATTACTACAAAGACTATAAGCATTTCTACGTTTCTTTCACAATTGTTTTATAAGTATTTGACAAGGTATAAGTTTTTTATCAATAAGTAGGTAGTAGTGAGTTGATTCATACCCCATTGACAAATGCTGCAATAAGAAAAAAAACTCATTGGCAGTGGCATTACTGCAAACCTTATAATAAGTGACCAACCGAAGGTACGGTTTTGACCGAAACTGGGACCAGGGCCGAACTATCGGTTTCAGTTTCAGCTAAAAATCAGTTTCAGCGACATTTATTACGCAGCACCATGAAACAAGGGTTTTTTAGGTTTCCTAGGTTCAGGTTCTTTTTAATCTGTGTAGGTTCCAATATTTTTCTTTTCTTCTTTATTATTCTGTTTGGCTTTTATTTCACAAGACCATCCAATTATTTCAAAACACAATTAAGGAAAGACAAACATCGATAATATTTCAGTGCTGTTCAGACTTCTCACGATGAACTTACCTATGCAAATGATATCGGGACTTTAGCAAGATACTGCTAAAGTGCAGTGGATCATGACAAGTTTAAATTTAGTTCACTACTATTTTATCGAAAACTTATAACGTTTTGTCGGAAATATTCTAAACCTTGTTTTTGGTGGAAAAGAAATGAAAATGAGACGTTAAGAGAATCCAGGTATTCCATCTGCTACTGTTTTCGCAATAGGTATAACGAAATATAAAGAATAAACTGAAACATTGAAGAAAACATTTTCAGTCTGAGCAAGTAGAAATACTTGTTCGACCAAGGTTCGTCGACCAAATTAAATGACACGAAAACTCTGAAAATCATTTTCCTCTCTCAGTCTCCCCAGTTTCAATGCATGCGAGAAAATAAGCTGACACATTCTAGAATTTTTATTTTATTTCTATTTTTCGGTTTCATTCCACCGCATCGTGCATGGTATCGAGAGTTTATTTTCGAATATTTCTTGAAAATTCTATCCCAGGTTTCTTCTGCCCACGGAGTTTTAAAACTGTGCATGAATCGGTGGTCTTCTAAGTATCATAACTAAATAAAGAAAATGCTAGATAAAGTTTGAGGTTGAAGAAAAGATAAAGCAATTCTACAAACGAAACGCAAAGAATAAAAATCTGCCAGAAGACTTTAATCGGGTTTACTTAAGTTTATTTTTATTGCAGACAAAATGTGGGGTTTTGAAGCTGATATAGCAGCTGCAGGTGTTCTCATAAACTTTATATCAAGTGTTGTACCTATTCTGTGGGAAATATCGAACATTTTTTAAACTCGCTGATACTGCAAATTCATTGTCAACAATTAACCCTGCGCATACTTTACTTGAAGACACATTGGTCGCAGAACGGATGGCCGATGGGGCCGAAAAGTTTTGGAGTAGTTACTGCGAACCGGAAGACGTTGCGTTGGAAGCCCTCCCACTAGGTGGACCGATGCCCCGGTGAAGATTGCAGGGATTTGCATGCGAGACCCACGGGACCGGTCAATGTGGCGACACTTGGGGGGGGGGCTATGTCCAGCAGTAGACGGCTTTCGGCTGAAATGAGGACGATGATACTTTACTACCTCTTTTAGTTTTTCAATTTCCATTTACGAAAAAGTTCAAAATATAGTCGGATTTTCATCTTGACAATAATCAATGTCAAAAAATCGGCAAAGACAAATTCGAGCTAGCTATTTTTGACAAAATTGAGACGGTGATTGTAAGGTGGTGTTCATAAATATAGAAAATGCCTCTCAAACCTTTAAATATTCAACCCACACACAGGCTTCCCCATTCTCAGTTATCCCAGTTTGATAAAAGTATGAAGTTCGCAGGTGCAGCCTCAGGAGCAAGATGCGCACATACCAAACTCAATTTGAGCAGACTTCGGTTTCAATTGTTTCAGAACGCAATCAATTTTAATATGCGCCAGACGTCGCCGGCGAGGTGTACGTCAGACATACGGGAAGGAAGAATGGAGAATATTCTAATGTCATATGGTTTGTAAAAAAAGTTGGTGGCGTCAGTTCCGATTTTGGCTACGCTTGTGGCGTGGCAATCATTATCATCAATTTATCGTGTAAGACTGGCTGGTAAATAATCCGCTAGATGAATAATAATTTTATTTATCGTAATAGCTATATGAACACTTCGTTTTCATTTACAAGAAGACCTAAGGAAGTAATGTCCATGAACAAAACCAGTTTACTCAAGTAATATTCAAACCTCAGTAACAATGGTGCCACAATAATAAATTAAGCTTGGAGTTTTTGTGTTTTGTAAAAAAAATCTTAACGTAGTTAGATTAATGCAAAAATTGAATCATGTAGCTTCCACGAGAATTTTTAATAAACGAAGTTTAAAATTACGTTCTTAGAAATTACGGTGACTTGAATGAAAAGGGATATTGGTATTTAAAAATAATTATTAGAATTTCTATGAGTAATATGTTTACCTTTATAAAGTCCATTTTATAGGATACATGCCATATTTTTTTCCTCACAAGAAAACTTCTTAAAAAAAACAGTGTGTTAACGACTGCGCTATTTGACGACTATTCGAATTTGGGATATAAACATGATCATATTCACAAACCACAAGACAATTTACTTTTTGTGTGTAAGGAGCAGACTAACTAAGCAGAAATGGGCCATGTTGCTGTTGAACTGATGACCGTTGGGATAGCCGTGTTCCTCAGTGAAGACCGCAAAGTAATCGCTGGATTAGAGTAGCCGAGAATCGAGCTGAGTGGCGTGGAACTGGAGAAGTCTATGTCCAGTTGTGGATTGCTGTAGGCTGATGGTGATAATGATGAGGTAGATGTGAGTTTAATTCTAAAAATAAAGTAACTATTATCACTATTTCCTTTAATTATTTTCAATGGGTACAATAGTTGGCTAAAATATAGGAAGCCGTGTCTCTCGGAGTTACAAATTGCTGATATTGGTCGGTAAGACTAAAGTTTTAATGCGAGGAATGGCCTTACGTAAAGCCGAACATTATTCCGATTGTTATATCCGTTCGGAGCTATACATACGAATGTTTATGGAGCCAATACTGCCAGAGAATTGTACCGTAAACTAAAATTTACTAGACCAAGCTTTTCTCTTTTTTATCGGCAGTCCATTTTATGCATGCCATAAAAAACCAATTTAAACCATCGTTTTCATAGATCTTCGTTAGAATATTTATATTCGTACTTTTTTTTGCAAAAGTTTCGACCAACACCTTTTCTCTTTTGTTTGGTAACAAGCTTTTAAAGATAAAATTGTCGTTTATTGCACGTCTAGACCTTTAAAGACTTTTTATTGCTTCTTACTTAAATACATTCAACAAAAATCTAATAAGTAAAGCAGATTGACAATATAAAGAGCCTACCTAAAAATAAAACTAAAGCTTTTACGGAGATTGATTGAACATTCTGACTAGTAAGGTTAGATTTTCTTTTTTCATGTCAAAAAGAAATAAGTAATGGCATACATACATACCTACGTTCACAATGTCATTTTCCAGTAGCGGCCAGACTATTTTTTTACACGGTTTTCATGATCGGCAGCAAAAGTCACGTTTACTTTCTCTTATGTAATTTTAATTTTAGTATAGTAAACACATAAAACCCTACGGAATTCTCTAAGCGATAGTGAAAAAAACTCGTATCAAGAAACTTCCTGTTCCTGAAACACCCTCCCTGGTATTTAAACCAAATCTCAACCCTTAATGAATACAAAAATCCGTAAAATTTGTTGAACACGAACGAATACAAGACCCGAGTTCAACAATGCACATAACATCACGCCTGTAATCCCCAAAGGGCTAGGCAGAGGTGTACCTAATTAGTACACTCACATTTCGCCTGTTATGTTTTAAGTCCCCATGTAATAGAGCGCGAGCCAATTGCCGTCAACCGGGCACAAATCCAGACTCCCTGGCTGCTACTGATACATTTCTGTTCAAACCCAATAAAATTTTACCCGACCCGGGAATCGAACCCAGGACCTCATGCTCAGTAGTCGAGGTTACGTTCTCTCGACCAACGAAGCAGTCAATTTCAACAATTCAATGTTTTTAATGTTATTGTTTTTCCCTACAAACGTTAAAAAAATTATATTAAAATAACAACGTTAATTAAATGTCTTATCACAATACCTTGTTATGATACACTTAACGTTAATTAATTACAAAAATAATTACCTCTATGTTTGTGATTAGAGATAGCAAAACACGTTTCGCTGACAATATTGTTTTTCGAGATACTCTCTAATTACTAATTTACGCTTATAATGAAAAGACAAATTTTCCTGCAAGTGCTTTTTGTCATGAAATAGGTACCCCCTTTGTCATGAAATAGTACCACCTATCTATCTTATTAGCCCAAAACGACATCTGAACATGAACTTCCAGTGTCAAAATCAGCCTATACCTGAAGTTCCTACTGATGGGCCACAGGCGTCCTCTATGAGGGAGAATGGGTTTACATTGCCACGCGGGCCCAGTGCGGGTTGGTAGATGTCACATGCCTTTAAATCTTTGCTTCTAGGACACCACAATGTTTTCTTTTTTCACGCCGAGTGGTGATTAAAAGTTCACAAAGTAACGTGCCAGCTTGGATTCGAACCAACGTTCTACAATTCGGAAGTTGGGGCCGTACAACTGGGCCACCACTGCTCACCAAGCGTCATTTAGTGTTTAGGGCCGGATTCCAACGAAACGGAGACAGGAGAGGATATGTGTTGTAAACCTCCAATAGAATTCCGTTATTTGTACTTTTCGTCTCCGTTTAGCTTAAGTGGAAACGGTGTAGCAGAAAGAAGAGAAGTCTCGTAATTATTTAGGCCAGTGGAAGCGTGCGGTGAGCAGTGTGCCGTGAGCGACGTGCGGTGAGCAGTGTGCCGTGTGCGACGTGCGGTGAGCGGCGGGCCGTGTGTGACGTGCGGTGAGCAGTGTGCCGTGTGCGACGTGCGGTGGGCGGCGTGCCGTGTGCAACGTGCGGTGGGCGGCGTGCCGTGTGCGACGTGCGGTGAGCAGTGTGCCGTGTGCGACATGCGGTGAGCAGTGTGCCGTGAGCGACGTGCGGTGAGCAGTGTGCCGTGAGCGACGTGCGGTAAGCAGTGTGCCGTGAGCGACGTGTGGTGAGCAGAGTGCCGTGAGCGACGTGCGGTGAGCAGTGTGCCGTGAGCGACGTGCGGTGAGCAGTGTGCCGTGTGCGACGTGCGGTGAGCAGTGTGCCGTGAGCGACGTGTGGTGACCAGTGTGCCGTGTGCGACGTGCGGTGAGCCCTGTGCCGTGTTCGACGTGCGGTGAGCGCTGTGCCGTGTGCGACGTGCGGTGAGCGCTGTGCCGTGTTCGACGTGCGGTGAGCGGTTTGCCGTGAGCAGCGTGCCGCTTTGCACATCTCGGCACAGCTTCTGTGGATACACCCTAGCTTTACGCATCTTCTCTCCTCTTCGCACATCTCCGCTCGATCCACATTGGTGGTGTCCGTTCTTAAAAACGAACTTTGAAAACGAGCATAAAACATTCCTGGATTTGTTTTGCACCGCCTTTTTGTAAATACTCGTAAAATAAACTCTAATCCAAATCCCGAAGCAGGGTTCAAAAGCCAGTAACTAATAAATCGACCAATACTTAACGGCGTCGGTTTACTTAACGGCGACTTAACGTGTTCTTTGAGAAGATTAAGTGCGGCAAGTTCAATGCAAACATTGTATGCTGCTTCATTTTATGTTGCTTTGTTACTATGTGCTAACAGATTTTATACCGCATATGGCATATTGCCTATGATACTTTGAAGATCATGAAAATATGTTGTTTGGTAAGCAAGAATGAGGAAAATGTTGAGTGGTAGACCAAACGATAGATGGACTGTGTGAAAGATGATATGGATGGAAAGGGGTGACTCATTAGATAACATAACATCACGCCTGTAATCCCCAAAGAGTTAGGCAGAGTTGTATCTTATATAGTACCTTCACCCACATTTCGCCAGTTATGTTTAAGTCCCATGTAATAGGGGGTGAGTCTATTGCCATCAACTGGGCGCAAATCCAGACTCCGTGGCTGCTACTGAGGAATTCCTGATGAAAACACCCAATAACACTTAGCCCGACCCGGGAATTGAACCCAGGACCTCTTGCTCAGCAGTCGCACTTGCGACCACTAGACCAACGAGGCAGGCGGAGAACACATGAAACTTTAAACCCACTTTAGTAGATTGCAACTCAACTTTGTACAACTCAGGTGTGTCAATTGACCTGACGCCATAGCGTGATCTCCGAGAGTCTCAATTGGTTCTAAATAACGGTCACCAATCCACGCAGTAACCTCAACAAGTGCACCTTAAGTAACCCTAAGGGCCTCTCGTTGCAGTTCAAAGCCAAGAACCCTTACGCCCCTTGCTAACGAAAGCACAAAACATAAAAGAATATTGTTTTTCACGTTTTTTTTTCAATCTGTTGGAAAGAAAACACTTGACATTTGGATGAATTCACATTCAAATCCAAATGTACCTATATCTCAATTTTTATAATGGATGGGCGCGCCTGTCTGCTTAAGGCTTCCTTGTGACAAAGAAAATTTTACAATCTGTAAATAAATAATGTTCGGAAAAGTCGGTAGGTACGTTAAGCCGCATGACATTGGTATCAAAACCAGTATAAGTTAGTCTCCTATACCACCGAAACCTTGTGTTACTCTAGGCCAGTTCGAAGTCAAAGTGATAACTATAACGTGTGGCCTACTGTACGCAGAGTAATGTAATGTTTTCTTGTCTTTCTCGGAATATGGTCTAATTTAGAGTGGCAAGCGTTAAAAGCGTAAAGCACTCACACCATCATGTTTTCAATTTCTTTTGACAGTTTCACGGTAATCATTTCATTGCATTGATCGGGTTGTTTTCATTGAATATTGTACATTGTTAATGGGTGCATGGAACATTGTTTAATATTTTTACCGAAATACAGTCCTTAGGTATCAGGTTAGGTGCCGTGTTGACGATGCGTTCGTGTTCCACGCGCGCCTCAAAGAGATGTCAGCAAACAGGGAGGGGCCCACAAGGGCCGATGCCTGCCAGGGCTGCGGGACTGTTCGAAAGAGATACCGCGGCTCTGGAACACAAAGGGCAAGGCAGAAACATGGATGGGTTTTAGTCAGTACAAGTCTGACACTCCCTTCCGCTCTGCACATTTGATGATTTACCAACCAGAAAAAAAAGGTATCAGGTTAAACACCAGCTTCTCACATTATAATTTAAGCTATTGATCTCGAAAATACCTTGCTAAATTCACTTGTATCTATACTGTGGAAATAAATACTGTTATTTTCTAGTTTTAAATATTGACGAAACAAAACCAGACAAGTGCGAGTTTGACTCAAATACCGAGGATAGTGTACAAATTACAAATGTGTACGCTATAATGTCTGTCCGACGTTTGGTTTGTCCATCACGAAAAACAGATCTCAAAACTTAAAGTTCATAAGCTTTTACAAAAAGATAAGTAAGTCGGATTGAAGAACAATTTTAATTTTGCAGTTAAAATAATACCCTCCCATACATCGATAGACGTCACGTTAAATTCTCAACTGCAAAAATAATCACAAAAAAATAATGATTTAACCACAAATCAACGATTTTCGGATCATTTCATGATTCTACGTCAGCGGGAATTAAACTGTCGGACGTAGGTTTCGATTTACTTTCGTATGAGCAAAATATGCGACATTAATAGACTTATTTTTGTATTACGCTAAGTTGCTTCACTGCCTCGTTTGTCGAGTGGACGCAAGCGCGACTGCTGAGCATGAGGTCCTTGTCATGGGTTCGATTCCCAGGTCGGGCAAAGTGCTATTGGGTTTTTCCGTCAGGAATTCTCAGTAGCAGCCACGGAGTCTGGATTTGTGCCCGGTTGATGGCAATAGGCTCGCCCCCTATTACATGGGACTTAAACATAACTAGTGAAATGTGGGTGTACTATTAAGTACACCTTTGCCTAACCCTTAGGGGATTAAAGGCGTGATGTTATGTGATGTTAAGTTGCTTGACTTTTTTACAGCTCCAAGGGTCCGTAGACTTAAGTGTTTGATATTAATTTCTACTTGATACCACAACGTGCTCATGAGAAAAAGGGTCTTGACTGACTAACAACGGAGTGATCCTATAAGGGTTTATCCTAACCCTAAAAATAAATGTTAGAATATTGTACTCTAAACATTATACCTACAGTGCGATATCTTAGCGCAAAACTGATAGTTCAGATATAGCGTAGTCATTATTTAGTCTACCCCAAGTTTTAGTCTACCCTATCTGGTACATTGTAACGATATTATTATCCAGAGAAATCTACGATAGTTTCAGCTACTCCAACTATACCCAATAACAAGATTATCTCCCAAAACTTCGTCTACATATCAATACTACAAACTAATAACAAAACCCTAGAAGGTAACAAACAAATTAAATTACTGAATACATTGTCCTACATCTCCTATTCCTATGTAACGTGTCCCTTTTGTACGAGAAAGTTTCCAATACGAATAACTTTACAATTAATCTTGAAAGCGGTATTTACCTGTAAAGTTTATTATGAAATAAATCGATATTTCTGTACGTTTCGACAGGTATTTGATTACGATTCGAATTAATTTGGTGATTGAATAGGTTCGTTGATTGAAAGAACTGTTTTCGTAGAATTTTAATAAAATTCTGTGATTCTAGGATTTTCAATTAAGTTGGGAAAAACTATTTAATTTTCATGTTTATGGTACTTAAGTAACTTACAATTAAATAACGATCTTTTACCGATTTTTTCTTCCATCAAAGTTCAGAGGTGTCATGCACAAAAATAAAGGGTGTAAAAAGACTCTTAACGAAGACGAAAGGCACCTATTCTCCTCGTCATTGCCATCATTTTTTTTTACACCATACCTACATACATATTGGGGGTCAAAGTTCCAACTTTTTCACAAGTTTTATTTATTTTTTTTACTTAAGACACCTTCACGTACCCCGGACTATTCAATCCATCCGTCAGCACAATGTTTTGAATGCGTTATATTGAGTCCTACCGTAAAACGTGATTTTTTTCATATTTTCAAAAAAA
This sequence comes from Lycophotia porphyrea, assembly GCA_950005105.1. Classification (NCBI taxonomy): domain Eukaryota; kingdom Metazoa; phylum Arthropoda; class Insecta; order Lepidoptera; family Noctuidae; genus Lycophotia; species Lycophotia porphyrea. Next base: position 6,206,902 of record OX465392.1, read on the forward strand.
AAGTCGTTTCCTAGCAATAATTTTTGCATAAAACTACTTAGTTTGATGTACATAATGCTTGGTTAACGGCTTCGTGAAGAGTCTGTTTACACCCCGTTTTCCCTAACTTATGACATTCCCAATTATTTGTTGTTCTTTTAAAGTGTATACTCACCTTTAATAGAGCAGTGGACTGCAAAAGTAAAAAGCTAAATTATATACTTAAGCTGTTGTCTAGCTAAACTTCGCTCTTCAATATAACTTCCAACTCTGCTTACTTCACAAGACAAAGAGCCTGTTAATACTTACTCGAGCCAAGTAAACACCTTAGTCCTTACCACCTTACGCTTCGTAGATGAACTATTTGCATTATTCAAACAGTTCTCTTCTTATCTTTGCACTCAAAACTTTGAATAAACTACGCAACTTCAGTCGAGAAAATAATATAAGTTCGACAACGTCATGTACAGAATACAGCGTAATGGTGGCGTTCCACGGCAACCCATAGCTAAGCTACGTACGTGTATGTAGCTTCATAGCTTTGTTTCGTGCAAGATCGTCCAATGCGAACCGCGATCACACTATTCTAGAATGCATGGCTGATAAACAAAAGAAGCGCGGAGCTAACGCGCTCTTTTCGTGCACATCCGTACACTGGTCTTTGACAGATAATGTACCGAAGTATCTGTCAATGTCCATTGTCCTCAGCGAGCCCACAGTCCGGTCCTGTCGGTTCGAGCGCAACTTTACCAGTGGATGGTCGCCTTTATACAGACTACAGAACCACAGGGATTTACCTGTAGTGCGCTTTGGTTTGTACAACATTGTCAAGTGACGTTATAACTTTGAAATGTATTTATTGTTGAGTAGTTCGTGTCGTGTGTAATATTGCTTCAAGCGAATATATTACGGTAAATGAAGTCCTCAAAACAGATATGCATGTTTCTCTCACAGTTTATCGTCAACGGTATGACGTCCGACTGACATGGCGACATTGGGTTTGATCACAGGATATACTTTAATTATGAGTGAAGAAAACTGCGATCTTCAGGAAACTGTAATTTAAAATACTCAAAAAAAACATTGTGACTTCCACCAATGGCCGCGTGACCCAAGAGTCTATGTAATCCCCCTAATGTATGTCCCTGATAATCAGCTAAACTCTCTTTAGTTAGTAAATGGGACCGAAGACAGTCAATTACTAAATTTAGAATAATCTATAAATAATATGTTTATTTTTCATCACATACGTTATAATGAACAGGAATTACTTAATCTAATGTACAAGGTAAATATTTATGAGAGACTGGTACAAAATATCTGTGTTACGGGTCACCAGACCTCCCAAGACTTGATTACACACTAATGACAAGAATGTCTGAAAATTCAACAAATTACACGATGATCATGAGTTCTTTTTATACCTACTAGCAATAACTTTGCAACAAATCATGACTATAAATAAAGTAAAAATCAATTTACACATCAACATCAATTACACAATCCATCATCAGAAATGAATATCCACAAAAATCACTTCTCATTTACGAAAAAACCTTTTCGCCGTGAATTAGTGGCTATTGTATGGATGTACACGAAATGTGCATTAGGCGAATATTCGGCTCTATACACCATCAATGCTCAGTGCTGACCATTGATTAGCACTTTGGTATTAATATATTTCGCTTTACTACTCCAGTGCGTGGAAGTTCTCACTTTGATTGTGAAATATTTACAAACTTTTTCAGTTTACCCAAAAATCAAAAGATTTCTAGTAGAGTAGTTTGACTGCAATTTGCATGTTTAAAAAGTGCTTAATACTCAGCCAACTTGAATAACTGGCTTCTGATTTGACATTGACTTAGAACATACTTAGTACTTACTAATTATGAAATCTGGTGTCTATTGAATTCGATAGTTGTCAAATTATATTCGATAATAGTTTTTAACCACTATAATTATCACAACTGGAAAATGTCCGATACTAGATAAGTACTTATTAATATGCCCATGAAAAATTATAGTTTAATTAAAATGCAAAGATTTATATTCAGAAATAAGCACATACAAAAATAATTATTGACCTAATTGACGTTATTAGAGTTTCAATGAGTTCTAATAACACATCATTAAAAAAACCCAACCTTACGAAAGAATGTGACAATTCAGCAGCCACGCCCTAACAAAGTCTAGAATTTGAAACAAAACGATTAAGAATATTTCGCAACATGATTACAAATAATTATAAAGCCACTTTCATGCTCAGTAATAAAATTAGCAGCTTGCTCTACAAAAGAATTAACAGACATAAACTTCAACCATGTAATCATACAGCAATCCATACATCTATTATCTTCAACCGAAGGTCTAACCTTTTTTTTTTTTTACGGATGGGAAATCATTGAATGACTTCTCCCGCTCTGGGCAGAGCGGAAGGGAGTGTCAGACTTGTACAGACTAAAACCCATCCATGCTCCTTCTTTGCCCTTTGTGTTCCAGGGCCGCGGTATCTCTTTCGAACAGCCCGCAGCCCACCGAAGCTCTAACCTTACCATAAAGGTTTTATTAAAAAGCATTAGCCACTTGATTACGCTTCTCTGTAACATTAAAATCTCCGACGGTCGTTTAAAATGATTTATAATCTCACTTCAAACCTAATTGATACTTATTTCAAATACCTAATGCCAACAAGGTAAAAACATTGGAATACTGAGGTTCTAATTCTATAGTTGGAGCGTACACGATGTCTTTAATTGGTTGATTACAGAAAAAACGGGTGTTTAGTGTCCGATTAAGAGATAAACTCGGTTTATGACTTTGACCGCGTAAGTTAGTATGTTAATTGCGACGTTAAGATAGCAATCAGTCACCTGTATTTAGGCAACCTTTAAACTTAACATGTTATTAGTGTTGAAGTTTCAAGTTCAAGGCCCTTACAATTAAGATTTTTTTTTTGGTTTCAATCGTCAATGTGCGTCTCGTAGATGAAATAATATACAGGGTGTTAACGGACCCTACACGAAATTCTTCATCTAAAAAATCGATCATTTAAAAAAAACATGCGGAGGCGCCCCGCCCGGTTAGAGAGCGTTTCATGTTGTGGGTGCAAGCAAAAAATAACTTAGTGGTGGTCAGGCGGGAGTGTCCTCGATTGTACATCAGACTAAGTAGGTAACTCTACGTAAAAATTATTACTGGGAAACTATTTTTTTTTTTGGGTGGATCACCTTTTACGGTAGGACTCAATGTAACGTACTCAAAACATTGTGTTCATGGATGCATTGACGTACGGGGGTCGGGAGGTACTTAAAGTAAAGTTATACCATATAAAAATTGTATTTAAAAAAGAACTAACTTGATACTTTGACTAACCAATATCTCCGTAACTAGAAGGTTCCCAGGTATCGTCAAAAAAATGATCGTAATGACGGTGAAAACAAGGTTTCTTCGGCTTCGTTAAGGGTACTGTTTAGCCCTTTATATCTCTATAGCGAATACTGTTCTATTCAAACGAATCCACTAAAATTACATGCGATGTTTCTTAGACAAGCAAACATAATTTACATTCGTAGTTTGTACCTGCATAAACAATATTTTGCCTCGAGTGACCGCTCCAAGAGTGTGGACAGCGCCCTTCTATCGCTTCGTAACGTCGAAGAGGAAATTGCCATAATCACCAATTATGTCAAAGTCCCCTTTGATCCCCGGTGTAACGGTCAATTGGAGCCAGTTTAGTCGAGGAATATTTGCCCATATTTGCTAGAAAATGTGTCTGAAGATTATTAACGAAGTAAATATTGGAGGAATTTCATTCAACAGATCGTAATTTATACTTTTTTTTTCGTCCTGGCACTCTTTATAACTAACAACTCGGAGCTCAAACCACTCGACAGATCGGGTTAAAATTTGGCATACAGATAGCTATTATGTAAGAAAGGATTTTGGAAAATTCAACCTCTAAACGGGTGAAATTGGGGTTGAAAGTTAGCAGGAGAAGCTAGTGAAGGTCGACTAGTATTTTATAAAGTGAATTAAAATAATTCTTATACTAAGATTGTTAATGGTCGGATGCGCTTCTTCTATGCATGAGACAGTGTTATTGATCAAGGAATTTTTCAGTAGCAGCTGTTCGGGATTTGTAGCTGATTGCTGGAAATAGGTTTGTCCCCTATTACACAAAACTCGTGAAATGAAGATACATACACCTTTGCCGAATCCTACAGGCATGATGTTATGTTATTTTTAGTGTAAATTACAGAAAATAAACAGGCTACAAAAACAGCCATCATCCCATTAATTTCAACGTAAAGGTTTCACTCACAGATAAGAAAACGCTTTGAACGCAGACACAATTGCTTGCATGCTCTATTAGGTCTAAAGTGGAGCTGCAAATGCGCAGCAAGGACAGAGAAAAGAAAGAAAGAAAATGTATTTATCTTTATTCAGAATGACTACAAAAGTGTCTAAAAAACCTGAACTGAAATAAACACATTTATCGTTTTGGCTTCGAAGATTAATCGGGGAATACAGTTATTGCATTTGAAACGATTTATTCTGCTCCACCGCTTGGATGGAGCGCTTATTTTTTTTTATTACCTCAATTTACATGTTACTACAGGGGGATCTGTTAGTATGCGTTTGGCAATACTAACAGATCCTCCTGTAGCTGTATGTTTGTTTGAAACAAAATAAACTACTCAGATTGTGAAATTCTAAACTTCTAATTATAAACAGGAAACCATAATCTCATATCTCATAATTCCATCTACAATCTAGAATTATTATTGAATTACTTCAATTATTTTAGTTTTCGAAACTAAGGACCAGTTGGTGTCCGGAAAGGGCCTGTCAGGGCCTATCTACCCGATTCTTTAGGGCCTAAACCAAATGACATAATATCAGCGATACAAATTGACAGCATGGCTTGTGTGGTTAAGCGATTGGCTGCTTCGCTGCATTTGGCGGGTTCAACTCCTGCACAGAATAATAATTATTGTAAGGCCTGCTGGTAGTTGTTTCGAGTCTGGTTGGTTGTGAATTTGATGTTTCTAAACGCATCCACATTACAGGAGAAATTCATGCGAGTGCGAGTGCGGCAACGTTTAAATAAAATACCTACCTATTATGGTTCAAAAGATAGAGCCCTGTGACAGACGGACGGACTGACAGTAGCGCCTTAGTAATAGGGTCCCGTTGGCACTCTTTGGGAACAGAACACTTAAAATGAATAGAACTTGTACGAGATTTCTAAATTGTCAGTTTACTGGAATACCAAGAGGTAGCGAATAACAAGCTTAAATTTACCAAAGCCAATTGTATATCAAAATAAGGAGTACTACTTAAAGTTACGAAATATTAAAACGAAATCGCTTATTTCGGATTAGAATTCCGATCGTATTTCAGAAACCGGTTTATGGTAGAGTATTCAATGAAGGTATGGATGCAATTTTAGAATGAATTATTCATTTATATTTGAATACATTAATCTAGTATGCAACACCATTGCCATCAATACTTCAAAGGTATTAATAACTTGTTCGATGTTTTGATTCCGAGACAAAAATAAAGCATTGCGAGAATGTTCCAGTAAATACTTCACACTTATATTGCCTATTTATCGTAGGTATGTATAACATTTTTATATATTATTATGTCTTTGTTAAGCATTAATAACCGCCATGTTTGATTTATGAAACATGTATGTACATGTAAATCATTTACAATGACATAAGGAACGCTAAATCCTGCTTCCTTATATTATGCTAATATGAATTTATAATAAAACCAGGAACTTTCAGAAAATTGCTTTATTACAGATCTAATCTTAAACCTTTATTTATATAAATCTACCTGAACAATTAATCTTCAAAATCGAACCACTGCTAACTAAAAATAATTAGTCCAACAAATCCTTCCGTAAGCAGTAATTTAAAACAAATCTGATAACAAAACTCCAAGTGATAATTAAAACGAATTCATATTCAATCATTATAAAAAAAAACTATTAATTTATGCAACTCTGTTATGGCATGATATATTTCAACTGGTAATAAATCATTTAACGTCAACTTATACGAGACATTAAAAGCTACAATCGTGTTAAATATTACTGTAAAAGGTTAAACAATGTTCGACAAATGTTTTAGTTGTAACTGAGGGGGCAACAACTCCCTGCCAGGGCTGCGGGACTCCTGCCAGGGCTGCGGGACTGTTCGAAAGAGATACCGCGGCCCTGGAACACAAAAGGAAGGAACATGGATAGGATTTAGTCAGTACAAGTCTGACAGTCCCTAGAAGTCATTCGATGATGGCCCATCCGAAAAGGCAACAACAACTTTTGACGCCATTTTAACCTTTAAGTCAATTTCAGACGCTTAACTTTCTGTGAATTTTTACCTTTCACTCGAAATGAAACACAAAATTAAATGAATGGTACTTAATTAATGTAGTACGACTTACCGAAAAAAAAACAAATAAAGCGAGAGCGTTCATTCCTTGTAATTTAGGCAACGGAATGACACAACAGTGAAATGTCATTAGAGTGAATCGTTCACTTTAATACCAACTTAAGATCTGATGCGCTAGGGGTGAAAATGGCAACACGATACCATCCAACTGTTTCGATTATTATCTCACCCTCCGGTATTCAAACTATAAATTACGTCGCTTTTTGCATGCCTCGGACAAAATCGTGCATTGTTAGGTAGGGGTTCAATATTTAGTAGAATAGTTACACAAGTGGACCTCATAAACTTGTTCCTATTAAGCCAGGTAGCGACTACTATTCAATTTAGGCAAGCACGAAAGATAAAGCATCTACCAGACGGTCTTTTTTTGATTAAGTGCTGTAATGAAATATGTATGATCTTGGTTTCGTTATTGCAATGCTTATAGTACTAGTTTCCAAATTAAGATAATGGTTGTAAGTCATTTTAAATACAGTGGACTTATTAATGATCTGATTGACATCGTCAAATCAGTAAACTAAAAGAATAAAAACTACCCTTTCATTTATAATTTTACCCAAATACGTATAATAATATGAAACTACCCACAACAAACTTTTTGTAAAAAACAAATATTTCAGGCTTTCCAAATAGGTTTTCAAAAGGCATGTACACGCTGATTATTTTCAAGTCAAATTCAACATGACAAAGTTCAACCATATATATTAATTCGCGAAGAATATAAGAACGTTATTTTCAAAAATTTCAAATAAAGAAGAAACTTCAAGTTTCTCAACAATTCAGATAGACCGAAAATTTAATTTAACAAGAAATTACAAACGCTTATCAATTAATTAGAAAACAGAGTACGTCTTCACTTCGAGTGCATTGACGATGCCAATTAAAAGTGAAGGACTCTTAAGAGAAACTTCACTGCAGATCAACTGTCTAGACATTCTTCTTGAACACTAGATAGAAAATGTAGTTTTCACTAAGCTGTATCTAAATGAATGCCCAAATAAAATATCTCTGATACATTTTGGACTCTCAACTGATTGCTGAAAGTTGAAATTCCGGAATTGTAATAATATTTAGGTGTTACTTAGTGTTAGTGGGCATTGCACTATTAAATATTAACGAATCGGTCATGTCGTTAATCGATATCGTGATAATTGACAGCTATATTTTACTGCCGATCTATGGCTTCTGACAAATTCGTACTAAGTCTTGCGAAATTCGGTTTCGAATCGCCAAGGTCTAGATACTAAACATTAATCGTTATAGGTCGAAGTGAATATTGCGACATTTTCGAAATAAAGTTATTTGTCATTCAGTTGCGGATAACAATGGAGGACGTGTTAATCTGAATATTTAAGTAAAGGTCAATACGTAGGTTACTAGCCACTTTTATTATGCGCACAGCCAAAGTGTGGAACTCTCTGCGGGCATCCGTCTTCGACATTTAAACCGTCTACCTTCAAAGCAAGAGTGAAAAGGCTTCTGGGCACGCTCGTTCCATCATAGACCTCATTGCTTTCCTCATTTTTTGAAAAAAAAAAGGTAGGAAAATACGTAAAGTTTGCCTACTTAAAACCAGTAGCAATAGAAACAATGTAACACGTTCGTAAAGGAAACCACAAAAGTCCCCTCACCTTCAACTGTTTTTACACCGCCGTCCGCTCGGCCATCAAAGAAAACAAGACTATTTTCTCTCACTACAACCAAACGAAAAGGAACATCCAACAATCCAATTCAACATAAACAGGCGTAGGCACTAAGAACCATCCTTGAAAATTAAATCTCTGAATAAATAATAGAATTCAAAGTAAAGGAGACTTTCCTATTCACTATTTTCTCTTGGCGGCGATGAGCAATTTCCTATAGTAAAAAAGTAATAAAGGAGGCGGGGAGAATTGCCTCAGAAGTGAATCTCAATAAAGGCTTAACTTAGTTTTAGCGACCTCGCATATTATGAGGGTAGGACTTTTGAAAGGGGTTAAAGAAATACGGATTTTGTGAAGACAAGGAAAAGGTGGTGCGTGGATAGGAATAAATTGGAATTGGAAATATTTCTTTTGAAATCTCATTGCGATAGTTGCTTAAGAGGATTTTTCAAGAATCTTTTTATCTGAATAAAAGCGTCTTCTCAGTCGCCAAAAAGTACCTTTTGGCAACTAAAAAACATTTTATTTAATGATGTAAACGCAAAAGAAATCTAACTATGCAAACGTACCATTACAATTTAGAGTACCTACTGAAACTTTCTTCTAAAATGTTTAACCCCCCGTGGAAAGCCTTATGATCCCTCCCAGTTCCCGGTCACGAATTGGTCATTTATAACCGAGAACGAATGAGTTTTAAGAGCCCAAGAAATTCCATCAAGCTCAAATTAAAAGTTTTAATTTATGACGTATTTTTTATTGTTTTAAGAAGGTAATATTTTAGGATACATGTTGACTATGGAGTTTTTACACAAGTAATACATGCCACATGTAGCGTTTAAAGTAGGTTATCTTTTAAAAGTTATTGACAGTATGAACTAAAAGGGGCATATTTTAGAAACCCTAAATCAATTTTATTACTCTTCCGTTTCTCTTTCAATAAAATTACAGCATTAAAGTTAAGTGTTTTAGTTCTAAAACCTCTTTTGAACCTTTTAAATGGAGGGTTTAGATTCCAAATCATTGAGACCAAACAAAAAGTACTAAACTTTTACACTTGCGTGCAAGAAAATCGACCCACCCTATGCTCTTCCATTTGGAACAAAATAAAAAATTCAGATAATAAAGAATAATAAAAGTTATTTTTTACTTACCGTACATACCGTGTGGTAGATGAAAAGGTAAGGTATCAATAACCTTATTGGAAATTGCAACTGATAACGGTGTTTCAACCTGATAGGCCTAAAACAAAAAACAGTTTAATAAGCACCAATTTTTAATCGCCGATTGAAAAATATAAAAGGATTTCACGCAAAAACAGGAAATAAACTGGTTTCAATAGCTCGTTTTGCCACCCCATGCCCTAATTGTAGCTTCCATACGGTTTTCGACCTTCTGAGGATTACCGTCCCACACCTCGTGGATAGCCTCTTTGAGTTACTGGAGGGTGCAGATGCTCTGCAGTATGAGTCCTAGCTCTGACTCTTCTTTTAAGCTCATCCCATAAGTGTTCTAAGGGATAAAAGTCAGGGCTCCTTACTGGCCACTCCATAACTGGAATTTCGACCTGGTGTAGATACTGGCAAACTGATGCTGCAACATGTGGTCGGGGTCTATCCTGCAAGAGTATGAATCCTTTTTTTTTTTTACGTATGGGAAATCATCAAATGACTTCTCCCGCTCTGGGCAGAGCGGAAGGGAGTGTCAGACTTGTACTGACTAAAATCCATCCATGTTCCTTCCTTGCCCTTTGTGTTCCAGGGCCGCGGTATCTCTTTCGAACAGCCCGCAGCCCTGGCAAAAAGTATGAATCCTTCACCTCCAAAACCAGCGCATAACATGTTGTTCCAACACCTCCTGAATGTATCGATGGGCAGTCAAAGTGCCTAGACAGGGCCCGGTTACGAACTCAAGATTGTTTTTTACATCCAAAGAGATACCGCCCGAAACAGTCCATGAACCTGCTCCAAATGCTACTCTCGTCAATGCATGCTTTCGTAAATCGCTCTCCCTCTTTACGGTACACAGTCTGTACACCTTCACATAATATAAAATAATTCAATTATTCATTAAAAAATTTGAATCATCGCGTCTCAAATATAAAATTAAGGCGTGGGCCGATCGCGTGCCTACACGAGTGGCGCGTGGAGGTACTACGCCGGGGGGAAACTCCGCTGCCGCGGCAAATTGTCGCGCAGCGGACAGACTTCCGGCGTGATCTCATGGCGACATGGAGAGAGCGACTATCGCAAACCCGTGCAGGGCACGCCACAATAGTGGCGATCAGTCCCCTCTTTGAGGAGTGGCTGGAGAGGCGCCACGGCACCCTCACCTTCCGCCTGACGCAGGTCCTCACCGGACACGGTTGTTTCGGGAGGTTCCTGCACCGAATAGGGCGGGAGGAAACGCCCGGGTGTTACCAATGCGTGGATCGCCCAGGGACACGGTGGAGCACACGGTGGAGGTCTGCCCCGCTTGGGCGGAGCACCGCCATGTCCTCGTGGCGGCAATCGGCGGCGGCGACCTATCGTGTCCGGTCCTGGTCCAAGCCATGGTCCGGAGGAGAGGGAATGGGACGCCGTCACCTCCTTCTGCGAAGCAGTCATGCTAGCAAAGAAGGTGGTGGAGCGTGAGAGGGAGAGAACCTCTCGTCCCAGCCGCCGCGGGAGACGCCTCGGGCGTCGGGGCTCACGTGGTGGCTTCCGGCTACCGTAGATGCGGTGAGTAATGGGGTAGCTCGCCGTCCGTCCGTCTTTTGACGATAGGCCGTGTAGACGGCGCGTTCGTGTTCTACGCGCGCCTCCAAGAGATGTCAATAAACAGGGAGGGGCCCGCAAGGGCCGATGCCTGCCAGGGCTGCGGGCTGTTCGAAAGAGATACCGCGGCTCTGGAACACCAAGGGCAAGGAAGGAACATTGATGGGTTTTAGTCAGAACAAGTCTGATACTCCCTTCCGCTCTGCCCAGAGCGGGAGAAGTCATTTGATGATTTCCCATCCGTAAAAAAAAGGTGTGAGCCGATTTTTACACACGTAAGTGTAACTTCTTTTTTCTAGAACTCTTAGCGCGAACCAGCGAAAATATTTTGGTATTATATTTCTTTTTAAAACTTTCAATCATAAATTCTTTGGTAAGCTTTTAAACTGTTTTCTCAGTGCCAATAAACTTCGAAAGATTTGAAATTTAATTAAAAGCACGTCTTAGAATTTTCGGTGCCATTAATGTACCTATTTCAATTTTATTAGACACTCGAAAACGGTACTTGAGTAAAAAACCCGGTAATAATTTAAAACATAAGGCATTTTTCTGGAGTCTCCCGTTTTAATTAAGAACGGTTTTTTCCTTTCTCTTGAAAGAGTTTCGTTCAGCTTAATTACGGTTAATTCTGGCTCCCCTCTGTCATCTATTTTATCTCAAGGCATAGCAACAGCTCGCTTCTGTAATTAGCCCGCTAATGACGAGTTTCAAGGCATGGAACAATTCTTATCGCTAGCAGTGGCACGTGGGTTCTCGCTTCACCCAATAACAGGCTTGTGTTTACCTAGAATTAACATCATTTATCATCATTTATGTATATCAAAAAAAAACCTGCTGCGAGATACTGCACATTTTCAAGTCCAACAGAAACTGATATACTTAGGCTTTGTAAGCACTCTCACAGATTACTCATCCACAAAGAAGTTCGTAACGTTTTTGCAAACTGATAAATTTTATATTTGTAACCACACATAGAAACGGGCCGATATCGTCTAAGTCGCAGTAAACGGTAGGGATACGGGAGTACGGGACGCACAGAACCGGGAAGTGTTGCAGTTGTTGTACACTTGATTTTTCGTTAACCCACGTTTGTGCCTTTAGTAGGAAAGGGTAAGAAATAATAAAGGTGAGTTGAACCCAACGATAGGCGAGAATTTCAGGAAGCACAATTACGAGGGAGTACATTGATCTCACTTAAGACGAGATAAGGTTATCATGGCACAGCAACACAAAGTATAACATAGGGTTAATGGACACAGAGTAGTAAAGAATGGAGTGTCATAGTAGGTTGTAATGGTGCGGGTGGGAATGCATATTTACGTGATAAGGATTGCCATTTTATAGTTAACTAGTTAGTCGAGTTATTTCACAAATAAAACAACTTCTGAGTTCCTGGAAAAATTTAGAAATCTAAGACGTTCACAAGAGGCCATTTATGTTTGCACTGTATCCTGCTTTTAGTAATGTGCATCAGCAAAAATATCGAAATCTAAGTTAAAAGCCCTAGATGTAGATATTGGTAATTAAGTCATTGTGCCAAAAAGGTTGAGTCGTTATGACCCAATGCCTAAATTACCTTCTACAACACATCGTACAAAAGGAAGGTAGGTGACCTTTTTCAGAGGATTCATAAGCATCCATTTCTCCGATCCTCCATGATTACAAAATATCCACAAGTTTAGTGTTCTCTCCAAACATAAAACGAGCAATGCTCAGTTCCATTAGGTAAGTTAATTCAACTAACGTTGGGTTTTACGATGCAGCGGCAACGTTACATCGTAGTGTAGTGCAATTATCGTATCCTTATTAACTCTAAATTTTAGCTACACTTACGCCATCTTGCGCGAAATTGTTGTTGAGAGTGAGTGGTTCAGAGTTCGTAGTTTTAGGAAATTGGGATTTTCGGAATTAGATTTTGAGTTCTGCTTCTGAACTACATAATTATAAAAAAATTAGACGGTACGATTGGCGCGGTGGCTGAGCGATTGACTGCTGCGCTGCGTGTCACGGGTTCGATCCCCGCACGGAACAAATATTTGTATAGCCTACAGATAGTTGTTCCGGGTCTGGCTGTTTGTGTATGTGAGTTTAAATGTTTGTGAATGCATCCACGATACCATAACCATATACCAATTCCTAATGTGGCGCAACGTTTTTTTTTAAAAAAAAAAACACGTCAAAGCCTACTAGGTTACTAACACCATAATGAAAATACTGCAGGTGCCAAATTCATCACCAAAATCTGGATAACTCATTTTAGATTGCCATCGACACGCTAGGTTGTGTATTGCTATCAAGTGGCCAATTTCCTAGTTTAATTGATTTGTCTCTCTCACCATTACTATCTAGCGAGTCAATACGTTATCATGTTTCAAGCGGTAACAAGATGTTCAATGCACACAATTTCAGTTAGTACCATATGGGACTCTGCGAATCTCCTAGAGGAAAAATACGGTGGTAGATGTTGCAATATATAGACTGTGAATTAGTGACCATGATTGTACTCATGATAACAAACAACTTTCCCAAAGAAACTTTTTTTATACTCATTCGCTTTTATCACATTAACTTACGTACGAAAGCAGGTCAAAATACGACTCTTTGTATAAAAAATGATGACATTCGAGCAACTAATTAAATGAAACAATTAAGTTTCAATTTAATTTCCTTCAAATAAAATGAAACAAGTTAAAATATATTGGCGAAAAAATAGGGTATAATATATTTGCGTACATTCTGATTACTCCCCTGATTTGTTTGGGGAACATTCTTTACCACCTGTAGGTATACAACACAGGAAACTAAAAAGAGGGTTGACAGCGGTTCTTTTTATTACGTCTCCCTGCTTTCGATTTTTAGTTATTCAGTAATTTACATTACGAATTTTACCTTTTTCTTGCTTCAACAGAATACATTTTATTTTGTAAACAGATAAAGTTACCTACGATTTATTCAGCCTCCTCTAAATGAACCACCTAGACAGGTACTTGAGTGCTTCCCAAGGAAAAAACTATTACGTTTTGACTTCTTAGCAAGCGCCATTTCACGATGTTTACCTTAATGAGTCCTCTCGAAATTTCCGCGTAAGCTAAAAAGTCTCTTTAAAATTTATAAAGAGTGCCAACTTAAAATTTCTATTCAAAACACCGTCTCGAACGGATATTGTATAAAATAGCGCAGGTTATGCGCGATTATCATAATGAAATTGCTAGCAGTTCTGGGGGGCATAAGAAAAATGGTAAAATTTGTGGCGTTAAATAATATCGTTAAGAGCCAAGAAAAATGTTCGCCGCCCTGTAGGACGAAGCGGGAGCCGCTCCACTCTGAAATTGCAAGTCGTATATTACACAGGGAATTTTCAATTACGGCAATCCTGCGGTTTTTCATTCGTAATGTGACTTTTAGGCAACGCTTCGGGCTGGTCATTCATAACTGCCACGGCGCGACTAGCGCTGCGATTGACTCGATATCTTCGAAAATGATTGGCCAAGCCACTTTATTTTTCTCCCGTCTCTGCACACCGTCTTGCAGATTTGCATATTTTATTAATGGTTAAATTTGTAGGAGCTCTTTTTCTTTATGGGGTGGTGCTGCAGTGAATTTGTCAGAAAATAGATGAAGAATATTAAACTCTTTGAGATATAAATAATTATTCTCAGCAGCATTTGGCGAACTACCTATTAAGTACTGAATTGCGAGTTCTCAAATGCTTCAGTAAGTAAATTCGGACGATGTCCCAGCTTGCCTTTATTGGGCACAGTTCTCAAAACCCAAAGCAAACGTGCTTCCTATCGTCTTTGTGTAACTCTGCAAGTCACCGCGCAGTAGGGCTTTCATTCATTGTCCCACATAGCTTTGGTTTCCATTTCTCAGAATATCCGTCTAAGAAAGGAAATCCTTACTTCCTTTCCTTTAGGCTTCCAGGTTCATTAGTGTATGAGTATGAAGTGGAGGTATGCCTAAAATATTAAAGACGGGAAATAAAAATTATATCTAGAATTAAGTTTAGAGAAAACTCTTGAATTTGAGTTGACATTGCTTGTTACTTATATATGGTCCCATTCAGTACCTACGTCTAACCAAAGATATCCAAGCAAAAAACACTGATTATATAATAATAAATTGCCAGCATTTTGAGAGTATTTTCGTTAGCTGATTTTTTTCTTGGAAGTATCTAATGCGTTTTTCTTATTTTTTATTTACTATTGTTCTTATTTTGGTGGTCTGAATGATTTCTAAAAGTTTGTCCATCTATTTTAATGAGACCTTATTTATTTTTTCCCAAAATGACACAGAAAATATTCCAACAATGATTACCTAGGTACATACGTAAAGCCGCCAATTATTCCATTTCTTCACAGTGTCATGATCAAAATTCAATTTCATGCAAAGCAATTCTATACAAAGCCCACCTTAAGAAATAAAATTTTCTTCACGTACATTTCTCATCTGATAATAAAATCATAACAATAAAACTTACCATTTAGAATGGAGTATAAAAGGTAGAAGACTTATATTCGAACAATAATTCTGTGAGAAATATTAAGCTGTTGAGGATTGCGATCTCCATGCCCGAAGGCTTTCAATAAAAATTTATTATTATGCAAATTGCATCTCTTTGTGGGAGAGTGTGGTACACTTACACTCAATCCTTTCAGTCTTTTATATAACTGTCTAGTCTAGGCTTTTACTGTGTGCTGCATTTGAATGGAGAAAAATACAAAGCTTTCAACGCTTTTTCTTTGTTATTTAAAAAATTTTGCAAGCGCGACTGCTGTACATGAGGTCCTGAGTTCGATTCCCGGGTCAGGCAGGGGTTATTAGGTATTTCTATTAGAAGCAGCCATGTAGTTTAGATTTGTGCTCGGTTGATTGAAATAGGCTCGCCCCCTTTTAATGGGACTTTAACATAACTAGCAAAACGTGGGTGTAATATTAGGTACATCTCTGCCTAACCCTTCGGGGATTACAGGTACGATGTTATGTAAAAGAGTGACTTTAAAGTTGTGGTCTAAAAAACTACAAAGGCCCTTTTACACTATCTCCATAGAGCTTCTAAGCCTTAAAAAGGGTAAACAATATTTAAAAGTTGAGAACGAGATACAAAAGCAGTACCTTTTCCCCTAAACCCCGACTGAAATGGGTCCATACCTTACTCGGTTTATTCCGTAACCTTAAATTAAATGTCATTTTCTTACATCATCTGTCTAGCTGGGAGAGGAAATTAAATATCTTATCAGGGAGATAAAGTCGTTCACCTTTTTCATAGCAGCCTCCTTGATAGACTCGAGATGTTATGATATGAAAAATGTAAGACCACTGTGGCGAGTAACTGAGGAGGCTACAGTGTAATGTTGTTGTTGAAATCACGTCTTTATCCTTTGTTATAAAAAGGTACAAAGCCGCAAACAAAATTTAGCTATTATGTTACTGGAAAAAAAAGGGTGGAAGCAGCTTGCATGCCTCGGTGCCATATTGAATTCTGATTGCTGAATGTCACAATAACATGCGAGCCTTTTTCATACTTTGTGCACGTTCGATACATTTGAACTTGCAGTTCAAAGAGTATCTATAAGAACTATTATGCTTTCATACAAGAGTGCATTTGTATACAAATGCATTTTTACATTTGGTATCAATCAGAGTAAGAACAATGACTGTATGATGACGTTTTTGTAAATGTGATGAAGCTTCGAGAATTATATATTTTATTTTCTACAGCATGTTACAGGACCTTAACGATACATTCTAGAACATTACAGTTGTGGCATTCTAAGCAACTTCCAGCGGCGACAACGATGATGGCGGATTTCAAGTTGGATTAAATTACCACAAAACTACTAAACCCATCTTTAAATTGCAACAGATTTATTAGGATAAACTAACTATATACTTTAATAATTAAAAACTATTAACCTAAAATAAATAAACTAACAACAAACTATAAAAAGGCATCGAAAAACTCCTCCTCAACGCTGTCAGGTGGTAATGTGCCCAAGAGACTGGCGGCGTTGCCACGATGTATGGCCACACTTAACCTCTGGCCAAAGTAAAAGCTAGCCCTTGGGTCACGGGAAGCGTCAACTAGGCGTTTCGAAATTTCTTTAAATAGGCTATGAGCACTCGGACCTCACGGCCCCAGAGTTTCAACCCCAAACGGCTCGAAAATATAGTTACCACAAAGGTTTCTATATTTACGCCGCTTGAGGTTCTCTGCAGCCGCAGCGGCAGCACCAGCACAGCACGATGAACTTGGAAGATGGCATGGCGCAAGAGTATCGACGCATGTTGCGTCCCACACGAAAGGCCTACCCATCTTCCAAGGAAACAAAGACATGCCATCCGGTCTCTTGCCATCGCGTGCCAAGCCATTGGGTTCTAAAACAGCTGGGACGCCGACGGTGACAAGAGCTCGTCGGATGATGTCGTTTATATTTGCGTGCAGTGCAAAACGGCCCGCATTTTGGCTGCATGACAGGCCGTGGTGACCGAGGTTGTTGACAGCTTCACCGCAGTGACAGCGATGAGGAGAACAGCAAGCGGCACCAAGGCACTTTAAATTACATAACATCACGGCTGTGATCCCCGAAGAGAAAGGCAGAGGTGTACTCAATTATAGTACACACACATTTCGCCAGTTATGTTTTAGTCCCCTGTAATAGGGGCGAGCCTATGACCATCAACCGGGCACAAATCCAGACTCCGTGACTGCTAAAAAGAAAATTCTTGATGGAAAAACCCAATAACACTTTGCTCCGGGAATCCAACCCAGAAAGAACCTCATACTCAGCAGTCACTCCTGCGAGCACTCGACCAATTCTTTAAGGCAGCCTGTGAATTTCTATGTCATAATCAGACAAAATAGTGTACATTATAATATCCATGTTAAACCCCTCGGAAAGTTCGAGGTAGGTGAAATAGGAGCCAGATCTCATTATCTATGTTGCATAATTTGCGCCACAGCTCAGTGGATTAATGCGCTGAACGCTCCTAATACCAGCGAATTATTTGGAGGAATAAGCAAGAATACTAGACAGTAATTTACATTTCTCATCGTCTAGCAACACGCTAGCTGTCTTACTCATGATGCAAACTTGTGTTGGGAAATTATTTTCTATTGTTTAATGATAATAAAGGTGAGGTTTGAAAATATTTTTCAAAAGAAACGATGGATGGACTGTGTGAAGGATGATATGGCTAGGAAGGAGGGTACTGCTGAGATGACGAATAATAGAGAAGTATGGAAGAAGAGATGCTGCACCGACCTCAAATAAATTGGGATAAGGGCTGAAGAATAGAATTTTATTTTGCAAATATGGGTAATACACAACTGTTGTAAATGACGATAGTTTAATTTTCCGCAGACTTTTCAGATTCGTTTTCAGAGACTCTGAACAAGTAGTCATCGCTTTCAAAACGTTTCGATTTCTTTTCGGCATCTTATGTCAGTCCCATGCATTTTTCATATTTTCATCATCGTTGTCACTGATAAATAACACTTTGTCCATGTCCTAAAACGAAACATTTAAAGAAACATCATTTTTTTTTTGCTAGCCTACATGGTGTCCCACTGCTGGGCAATCTCCTTCCATACCTCTCTATTCTGTGCGATCTCCGGCCATATTAGCCCCGCAAACACAATCAGATAGTCACGCCACCTTCGCCGAGGTCGACCTGGACGGCGCTGTCGACACATTATTATCATCCACAAATACTGACCCTGACGTTCTCACTATTTAAAAGCTTGGTGACTTAATATGAAAAGAAGGGACAAAATACATTAGGGTTGAATGAAACATGAGTCAAAAGAAGTCAAAGATAACCAAAAAACTTCAGCTAAAATATTCACACACACAGGCATATTCTAACTACTTCAGCTTCAGCGGTTAACCAATAGTCTGAATCTAAAATCAGTGACTTTCAAAACTAAGTTTAGTTTGGTCCAGACAGGGTCCAAGTCGGATTCGTCTTCGGGTCAGAGGTAACATTGTCTTGTTAAAAGTTCTGGCCAACGTAGCCGACTGAGAACTGAAATCGATTCTAACTGATTCTATGATCTGCTACTTTGTGATTCTAACTTATGGACTAGTTTTTTGTAACCATTCAACATGGCAGAATACATTATCTTCTATAGGTTTCTCTCTCTTCTCTCTTTTATAGGTTTTGGACGTGAAAAGGCGTCGGTGTATATATGGGCAGCATTAATCAAGGTTTTTAGGTAATAATTTAACTGGACCTTTAGGCTTTAAGAACTCTGCCAGCTCACAGTACCATACCATGGCCGTTCTATCGACGTATAAAAGCTGTAGACCAGTTATAAATGGGTAGGATACGCTGTTGGAACGTTTTAGTTGGCATAGTAGTCGTAGTAGTTCCTGAAACGTTCATAGCACGGTCATGGTATGGTACGGTGTATTGAGCAGACTGTTTTAGCTATAATTTATTTGATTTATCAAATGCTCACGCCGGTATTCATGAACGTTACTCAGTGCGCGCGGACGCACAGTGTCCCAAAAACCTATTCATAAACAATACTTGAGGGACGAACGACACTCTGCGCTCATTATAATGAACACACAGATATGTCAGTCAGTCAACCCGAGTGAAGACGCTTCACAACGTTAACCAATCACAGCGCCCCATTCAATGCTATGTGTCCGCACAGCAAAGAGTCGTTCTTGAAAACCAGTGTCAATCATTTTAATCGGAATGACATCCTAGAAGATTAAGAATATTATTTCATCAAAGGACGTTGCACTACTGACGTCGGTGTCACGTTATTGAAGCATATATTTAATGCGTGGAAAGATGCAATAGGCATAATTTGCAACCTATCGGTTTTTAGGAGTTTCAGTGATCTGGGAATAGTGTGAAGGGCTTGCAACAAAAAAAAAGCTATCTTTATCATTTTGAATAGAATTGTAAACACTACCTATAATAAACAGAACACAACTTATTCCAGCCAGCCATCACCTGAGGAGGTGATGGCTGGCTGGAATAAGTTGTGTTGTGTTATGAAAGCTAAAGTGACTTATTCTGACTTATTATTATAAGACTACGCCTGTAGAGGTACAAGCGTAGTCTTATAATAATAATAAGTCAGAATAAGACACTTTAGCTTTTATAAGACTTCCCTCCGACTACATGATGTCTAGTAATCGTTAAGGATGTACCTAATCATTAAGGACTTTGATTACGTACGACTCCGACCCATCGCAGAATTTAAGAAAAAATTTTTTTCTTTACAAAAGATATACGTACTTTGTTACGGGGGAGCTAATTACGGGAACGGTAAAGAAAAGTGGAAAGAAAAGAAATATTTCAAAGTGGGTACGTAATTATGCTCTGAATTAGGTACTTTTGACCTAAGAGAATAATAACAAGAATGAATGGTTTTATATTTAAATATTATGTTCCTTTTGTAAAGGTTAGAACAGGATATTCGAAATTGTTTTTCATTGGACAAAGACAAACATCAAAAAGGTATTAAAAATAAATAGGTATAAGGTGGAAACAAAAAGGTGCTTGAAAATTTGATGGCAAGTTTTTGGGTTGATTTTCTTTTCAGGAACCGAGCGTCTTAGAATGGATCCCATAGTAAAACCATGCAACGCCTGACTCATCCCGGAAGTACACATCCCTAATTTGACCCTTAACTAACATCATCATCATTTCAACCGAAAGACGTCCACTGCTGGACATAGGCCTCCCCGAAGTGCCGCCAAATTGACCGGTCCCGTGCGTCTTGCATCCAGCGGATCCCCGCAACCTTCACCAGGTCATCGGCCCACCTAGTGAGAGGCCTTCCAACGCAACGTCTTCCGGTTCGCGGTCGCCGCTCTAGACATTTTCGGCCAAATAGACACTACACTGCATTACCTACCGTACTTTGTCTACTATAACAAAATTAATAAATTGTGTTCAGTTCTATAAACCCTAGTAGGTTAGGTACAACAAGTATAAAGACATTATCCTACTACTGCGTAACAAATATGTACGTAGCGGCTTTGCTTGGTAAATGCGCCCGTGATCATTTGCTTGGGAACCACGTATTCGTATGCGAAGCATGGCCGTAGGACGCAGTAGATGATCCTGCCTGTATTTTCAGATAAAGTGAATATAAGTAACTAGAACTTTGAAACTCTGGGGCCGTGGCGTCTGAGTGCTCATAGCCTATTTAAGGAAATTTCGAAACGTCTAGTTGTCGCTTCCCGTGACCCAAGGACTGGCTTTTACCTTTGCTAGAGGTGGCAAGTGTTGCCTTACAACGTGGCATCGCCGCCAGTCTCTTGGGCACATTACCAGCTGACAGCGTTGAGGAGGAGTTTTTTGATGCCCTTTTATAGTTTGTTGTTAGTTTATTTATTTTAGTTTAATTTTTAATGTATACAGGCAGTAAACAAACTCTTCAAGAAGCCGTCAACCAAGCATTATGTACATCAAACTAAGTAACTTTACGCAAAAAATAGTGCTGGGAAACGACTTTTTTTTTGGTCTGAAAATTCACGTTTTACAGTAGAACTCAATTTAACGCACTCAAAAAAAACTTGTGAAAAAGTTGGAACTTTGACCCCCAATATCTCCGTAATTAGAAGGTTCCCAGGTATGATATAGAACAAAAAAATGATCGCAATGACGGGGAGAACAAGTGCCTTTCGGCTTCGTTAAGAGTCTGTTTACACCATTTATAGTTAGTTTATCCTATTGAATTAAAGAATTAAATATCTTTTAGTAACTAGACACTACGTAGAGTGCCTTGTTCGCGAAGGGAAACCGGCAGGAATCGACTTCTTAGGTGTCTCCGGGCCTGCTAAGTACATAGTTTGGTCGTATGCAGCAATGTGACTATGCGTTTACCTACAATACTTGCCCCCGTGGGAAGTCTTCATAAGGTTTACTACATTTGAATATGTGAAAACATTAACAGGCGTACTCGTTGCGAAGTTGCAAGTTATTGTTATGGGGTCAAAGGTCCTCCACAATGCAGCCATGTTAAGTGCTTAACGTGATTATGTAAACAATTAATGTTCTTTGATAAAATTATAAATAAATTTTGTTTCATGTTATTTTGTAAACTGTGTTCGTCTTCACTGCTCTTATTTGGAAAACAAGAGGGCGTACGATTTAGATTTTTAGAAAATGTAAGAGCTTTTGATGCAATTTATACCCGGAAATTTCTAAAACCAACAAAATCAAACACATGTGACATGATCCTACTCGCACAGAATCTGTGAGATGCATTACAGCCTCTGTCCTCTCATAGAAAGAAGGCCAGTTTCCCAGCCGTGGGAACATTATAGGTTGAAACCGTCCGTTTTTGTTACTTTCAAAGATCAGTGATGATGCGATATCTCATTATGTTTCTACCAAATTACAAGACTTGTAAGGAAAAGTACTGTAGACAGAATTCTGTATTCAATTAACCGGTTCTGCGAAAATTTATTTATTCCATCAACAGTTCCAGGAATTCGAAATGCCGGATTCCTGACACGAGATACGCAAGTTTCCGTGTTTACAATATAATTACTTTGCGTTTCGTGAGGTGCTTTGACAGTAATGTGCTAAAGACAAAACGAAAATCCTACTGAAAGGTGACAAAACAATTAGGTATCTTGAATACATTTTTGTATCAATGAATACACTGGTTCTTTATTACAGAAATATATTTCAAAGTTATTAATTATACAGCTATTAAGAAAAAGCAAAAAGGTGCGTATAACTACTGATAGCGTTGAGACCCAGTGGGGCTTTAAAAAAATCGCCTGCATCGCTGTCAATAGAAAAAGTACCCAAAAGACTGGCTTTAGTTGCATTACCACGTTGAATGGTAATTCAATCTTTTACCTAAAAAAAGGCCTGCTCTATCTGGTCACGTGAATGACCAGTCTTCTTCATTTTGTGTGAGACCTCTTAGTATTGTAAAGAAATAAACGTCAAAATAGTCATTGATATTACTCGTAAAACTGAAAGACAAATGACACATCATCAAAAAAAAACTCGTGCAATTTGTTCAATTCGAAGCTGAAGCTATTAAACAATTTATGTGTGAGTGCACATTCGGAAATTAACAAGATTGGATGCAGCATCATTATTTATACGGTGTCTCGTGTGATGAATTACAGATTAAGCAACTTATGAATATTGTATTGTTTGGAGGGTAAAGGCCCGCCACGACTGACGTAATGCAACCGACGTTTAGAGAATGTATATATCGTCTTTGAATAAAGCTACAGAACAAACCACTGCACTGAATAGGCATTAAAGCCACTAGTTGAACCCGATTATGCCCGAAATTAGAGGTATTCCTCGAAGCGCTATCATTTTGAGGCGCACCTAATGAGGCGCTCCTTTTTGATTCCTCGGAGCGCACCTTTTATTAGCTAATATTTTAATTTCTACCGGGAGCGCTACTAAAAGGTGCGCTCCGAGGAATAAAAAAGGAGCGCCTCATAAGGTGCGCCTCAAAATGGTAGCGCTTGGAGGAATACCTCCGAAATTATGCTTACGGATGTGCGTTTACTCAAAGGAAAAAACCGACCAAGTGGGAGTTGGACTCACACATAGAAGGGTAGTACCATCGTAGTAGGGGAGCGCCCTTTAGTTTTTATTTCTTTTTATTATCTGTTGTTATAGCGGCAACAGAAATACACATTCTGTGAAAATTTCAACTGTCTGCCTATTACAGATCATGAGATACAACCCGCTGACAGACAGACGGACGGACAGCGGAGACATAGTAATAAGGTTACGCTTCGGGTACGGAATCCTTATAAAACGTCATCACTAAAATAGGCTGCGAAAATTTTTGCGATTCCAGATGAGAAGGTAATTTTATAATTAATTCAGTTGTTGTTCTAATCTACATTTATTAATCTTCAACTTACCTAAAAAAGAACAAACCGTATCACCAAGGGAATAAATGTATAAACCGTATCACAAAATGGTTGATCCTTAAAATAGATACAAAAACTAATTCTAACCAGAAACAAATCAATTCCGGTACCCACCCCGCAATCTAATCACATCGTCTACATTTTCGTCCAATACGTCTCGGTAAAAATACTACGTAACACGGTAATGGAAATGGGAAACGGCAAACTGTAAATAAAAACGGGTTCGGCTTGACTGCGGCGGCATTTATTTTCTCCGGTAACTCTCAGGTTTCTAGTAATTCAGTAATTTTGTTTTACAATTAAATCCCACCTTTTTCTTGTTTCGTTCGGATTACTTTCGACCCGCAAATAGGTGAGGGAATACGATATCTTTTTTAAGCATTTTATCTGATTGAGGGATTTCTGAGGAACGCCAACCCCAAGTTATATAAGACAAGAGCAGGAAAATTAACTGATTAGGAAATTAATTTAATATTTATGATTATCTTTTTATTTGTTTATATGCAATAAGTTATCTGCAATTAATATCAGTTGCAGCAATAATTAAGTTAGTGGTAATGCTTATTTTGACCTTGAGCATTAGGTCAAATTATGTAAAACCACTGATTTCATTCGTAATCATCATCATCATCATCAGCCGACAGCAATCCACTGCTGGACATAAGCCTCTTCAGTCGCGTAACTCTCATCTAGTTGCCACCAGCCACCCTGCGAAAATTGTCACTCCCCGAGCCTGAGGGCTTCCCACTTTACACTTGCCGATTCGCGGTCTCCACTCAAGAACACGTCTACCCCAACGGTCATCGGTTATCGGCATTAGTAGTATTGACTTTCAAGAGAATAAGAGTTTTTAGACTGCCTCGTTGGTCCAGTGGTCGCAAGCACAACTACTGAGCAGGAGGTCCTGGGTTCGATACCCAGGTCGGGTAAAGTGCTATTGGGTGTTTCCATCAGTAATTTCTCAGAAGCAGCCACGGAGCCTAAATTTGTGCCCGGTTGATGGCAATAGGCTCGCCCCCTATTACATGGGACTTAAACATAACTGGCGAAATGTCACGCATATTCCGCCTAACCTACTACTATGTACACCTCTGCCTAACCCTACGGGCTATTACAAGCGTGATGTTATGTATTTATGTAAGAGTTTTTCCCGGTTTTGTTAACACCAACGTGTGACTTACCACATATACCTAACACGAACATAATAGTTATAGAAATTAACAGATTAAAGAATTAAATACAATTTTAACGCATTAAATCCCCAACCATTAGTTAACAATACCCACGCTGCATAAGACGAGGGATAAATAAAAAAATAAAAATACTGAACAAACAAATAACAAGATTACCCTGAGAGAGAAATAAATAATGCAGCCGAAGTTAAAGAACTTTTTAACGCTCTCTTAAAACTTTTCCTCGTGCTTAATTACATTTTCATTTATCTTTTGACTTGTCCAGTTTGGAACAGTGGCGACTAAACAGGGCCTACTGTAGACTGTTCCAGCTTTTCTGTTTAATAATACATTGTGAACTCTCTGGAACAAAGAGTGACGTAAAACAAAAGTGTTTAAAAACTTTGCTATTATGTTTATTAGAAGTTCTTTGCAGAATTAACTCCTGCTCTATTTATGTGAGTATCAAGGCTCATTTTTGTATGGCTATTGTTCTATATTCATCATCGGCATATCAGTATTACCCACTGCGGGATATTGGCTACCCATTTTTTTCTGCCACACTTCCTGGTTCTGTGCGTCTCTTATCCAGGACAATTGTTGTTGGAAATTGTGTTAATCATTTATGTTATCATTTTCCTGTCACTAGACTATCCCTATTCCATGGCATTGGATCACTAATATATAAGGTCCCATTTAAAATAGATGGACAAACTTTTAGAAATCATTCAGACCACCAAAATAGGGACAATGGTAAAAAAAAACAAAAAAAATAAGAAAAACGCATTAGATAACTTACGAGAAAAAAAGCAGCTAACGAAAATACACTAAAAATGCAGACAATTTATTATTTTAGGTCAAAATAAAATTACTTTAATCAGTGTTTTTTTTTTGCTTGGATGTCTTTGGTTAGACGTACTGAACGCCGTGTTAAAATTTGTCCATCTATTTTAATGGGACCTTATAGTATTTACAAACAAAACTATTAGACTGCTGGCACTATTATCTTGGCTAGTTATTCAAACTGACACTCTGGGTGACTATCTGTGTCAACAGTGAAGAATTCCACTACCTTAAAACTCTCTCTACCTTCACACAAAGAGATGGACATCCATCATCATAAATCTTTTTAATATTCTTTAACTTTACACGTCTGTATAAAATCAAAAACTCGCCAGACCAGATATAATCACAATTAAAAAACAAAATCTCAATTAAAAGGCAACGATTCTTCCCGATTGTTCCCGAAGTACCTTACCTTATCACGAGAATCCAGCGAAGTGAGGGGAGCAGGGATTGTCTGTCGAATTGAAACTGACGTGAGCCGGCTGGCCACCTGGCTCCTTTCGACGAAATTAAAAAAGTTTCAGAAACACGGAAACTCGGTAGGTCTCGTTCATTTAAATGCTAAGGGATTCCGTGTTAGTATTCATTGCGAGTTTTGTCATTCAGAGAAAAGTTTTGCTTTTTACCAGTTTCACTTCGCGCTGGTCGGAATTTGCATTTTTTTTCTGTCGTGAATGGTATAATAGTAGCTGGCAGCCTAGCAACTTTTCGTCTATTGTTATCTTTGGAACATGTTTACGCAAACCGCTAATTACTACCTACTCAAATGGCTGGCTATAGGAAAATTCTGCAACCACATTACAGATATCTATCGCCAGTTTCCTCATACTGACAAATAAAGTAAAATATTGTAAATTGTAGGAATAAATAAAATAAAACTTATTGCACAAATTGATTTTCCGGACATTTATTCATTTAGGAGCTATCAGAAAATTATCAGTTGCACATCCTGAACGGCGTGGATTTCTTACAATCAGCACCTTATGGTGGTAAGGTGGAAAATTTCCTAAAAACTATAAAAGTTCGATTTCTCAAAAAGTTTGGACCCCAAGTTATCGGGTCAAAATAGTTGTAAATAAGGTCTACCATTTCAATTATGATCAATCACGATCACCTGTATATAACCATATCTTACATTAAAAAAGATTCTTAACGAAGCCGAAAGGCACTGGTTCTCCCCGTCATTCCGATATTTTTTTTGTTCTAGACCATAACCTGGGAACCTTCTAGTTACGGAGATTTTGGGGGTCAAAGTTCCAATATTTTGATAAGTTTTTTTTTTTAAATACATGTTTTAATGTAGGATTTTTACTGTAAACACCTCCACGACCCCCTTTTTTTTACGGATGGTAAATCATCAGATGATTTCTCCCGCTCTGGGCTGAGCGGAAGGGAGTGTCAGACTTGTACTGACTAAAACCCATCCATATTCCTTCCTTGCCCTTTGTATTCCAGGGCCGCGGTATCTCTTTCGAATAGCCCGCAGCCCTGGCAGGCATCGGCCCTTGCGGGCCCCTCCCTGTTTACTGACATCTCTCTGAGGCGCGCGTGGAACACGAACGCGCCGTCTACACGGCCTGTCGTTAAAAGACGGACGGACGGCGAGTTAGCCCATTACTCACCGTTCACAGGTCCGCGTCTCTCCACGACCCCTTACTATTCAATCCATCCATCAGCACAATGTTTTGAGTGCGTTAGATTGAGTCCTACCGTAAAACGTGGTTTTTCAGCGCAAAACAAAATGAAAAAGTCGTTTCCCAGCACTAATTTTTGCGTAAAGTTACTTAGTTTGATGTACATAGTGCTTGGTAGACGGCTTCGTGAAGAGTCTATTTACACCCTGTAGGTATACTTTAAGTAAACACTCAACCCGATACATAATTCAAGTGTTCATGTCTTTAATTGCCACCTTCGCTCACGATTCCAAGAACACAGTGAAGCTACCTTTAATTGCAGCTTTCATTAACAGTTTCATAAGTATTACGAGGTATAACGATCGATACCTTTCCACTAATAACGTTCCATGAAACTCGCTAACTAATTACAAATTGATCAATGATTTAGTAGAGATATGAATTCCGACTATCGTAATAGTTTGAGGCTCGTTGCCAAATAATAACAGCCGCACTGGGTGATTGAAGGTTAAGCTACGCTTACTGAGGTTGGTCTGTGGATGGGTGACTATACATCGCTTATTGAGCTCCTCAAAAAGCACGTTAAGCCGTTGATCCCAACCGTCATATACAAGGTGTAATCGAACCCTTCATGAAGGGTTTTGTACATCAAACTAATTACTCTACGCGAAAGTTAATGATGGGCAACGACTAAGTCAAAAGGCATACTACTCTATTAATGAATATCTAGACGATAATGCAAGCTAAGTAATTATATGGTAATTTAAGAATTTTATTTGATTTTCCTAATAATAAATGTTTTAATTATTTTATTTTTTCTAACAGTTTGTATATTTAAAAACAATTTTGTCTGCAATTATTTAGCTAACATCATTTTTAAGAATAATTTATAATAAAATTTAATTTAATACCTAGAAATAAGAAATATTATTAAGATGTAATGTATGGTAGATAGCTGCTATCACCTTTTAACAAATTTAATTTGTTTTAATATTTGTACGCCGTTAACAGCAAAACATAGCGATCTCATAACTTTATATTTGCACCTATGTTTAGCAAAAAAAAACTTTGACTTTGACTTTGACTTTTTTGGGGCGAAAACATCAGGGTTTTTGGTAGGACTTAATTTAACGCACTCAAAACATTGTGCTGATAGATGAACTTGGAAGTCATTTAATAAACAATTTTATAACTGGCTAAATGTGGGTAGGCTGTTAGGTACACCTGTGTTTAACCCTTCGGGAATTACAGGCGTGATGTTGTGTATCCTTAAAACTAAGAGTACACGTGAACTTCAGCTTAGGTCTGCGTGATGGAATCCTTCCTTACAGAGACTAGGCGAGGGTTTTAGAGGCAGAAAAAATATCAAACGAAGTAAACAGTGTCTTTATTATAACTTTAAAAGCAATATTATAACAAAACAATACGTGAATTCCTTCAACTACAATTAAGATTACTTTTAGATAACAAAACCTTTATCTATTTTAAAAATATTCAAGTTATTTATCTAATCAGCCACACTGCGTAGTACTCAACTATCGTTTTTTAACAAATAAGTAAATAAGCATATTGGGTTTGGTTTTTTTTAGTTTGTATATTGGGTTTTTCCGTCAGGAATTTCTCAGTAGCGGCCACGGAGTCTGGATTGGTGCCCGGTTGATGGCAATAGGCTCGCCCCCTATTACATGGGACTTAAACATAGGTGGCGAAATGTGGGTGTACTATTAGGTACACCTCTCCCTAACCTTACGGGGATTACAGGCGTGTTGTTATGTTATGTTTATGTAAATAAGTAAAATTACGTGTTTCAATATAATTTCAAAAATGAAAATAAATAGCAATACTTTCGTAAGCAACTACAACCAACGAACATTAAAAAAAAAATATTCAAATAAAAATATGGAATTCACCCGCCAGAACCGGAACTCACATGCCAGTCGTCGCTCTTAGAAACATTCGGACTTTATTGTTTCCGATGCGGCAGTAGACCCCAGGTGAATTAGGCCGAGCGCAACCAAAACCGTAGGACACAGTACCGACCAGAATTCCATCAACCACCGCAGGTCCACCAGAATCTCCCTATAAAATACCACCACAATGTGAAGTAATAGAAAAAACTGGCCAAGTGCGAGTCGGACTCGCGCACGAAGGGTTCCGTACCATTATCTATACTTTAGACAAAAACGGCAAAAAAATCCCCCCACCCATACAACAATCGTGATTTTTTTGCCTTATATTTTATTTTAATTAAATTATTTATATTTAAAGTGGTACATTCACTTTAAATATAAATAATTCTTTAAATATAATTAATCTAAATATTCTGGGAATATTTCAAGCGTCTACCTGTCGCCGTTTTTAATATCGAGCAAAAAAACGGTAAAAAAACACGTTTGTTGTATCGGAGCCCCCTTAAATATTTATTTTATTCTGCTTTTAGTATTTTTTATTATAGCGGCAACAGAAATACATCATCTGTGAAAATTTTAACTGTCTAGCTATCACGGTTCATGAGATACAGCCTGGTGACAGACGGACAGGTAGCGGAGTCTTAGTAATAGGGACCCGCTTTTTCCTTTAGATACGGAACCCTAAAAACCCGGGAAAAGTGCATCCCTCTTCCCATTTTTTTGATTATTTTACCGGTCGTGATGACCCAGAGGTTAAGACCTCGCCTCTCTTATACGAGCTTGTGAGATCAAATCCGGGCAAGTACCAATGTGACTTTTTCAATTCATTTGTACTTTCTAAGTTCAACTTGGACATCACTGACAAAGGAAAAGTCTTAAGACCTGGCCTTTTTGGAATTCATATTAGTCTGAAATGGCCAACCCGTCTTGAGCAAGCGTGGCGATCAGCGCCCGTGCCTCCTCTGGTACGAGAAGAGCTTTGCCCAGCGTGAGACATTCATCATCATCATCATCACCACCTATAATGTTCCCACTGCTGGGACACAGGCCTCCTCTGTATGAGAGGGACATTAATAGGCTGGTATTATCATAATTTTATTCCACCACACCAATCCGAACGAACTTGTCCTTACTGGTATCAGTATCTAACCTATAAGTAGGTAATTTACTCTCAAAGTTTACCTGACAGCTATCCTTGCTTCCTTCAGGTAGTCCGGCACAGAACATTCTACTAGTGACACCACCTCCAAGCTGTTTATTACACCCTGTTCTATTCACAGCTGGTACCGTTACAACATTCAATGTTGTGGTTGTGGGACCACCTTCCTGCAAGAAAAGGTTACTGCATTACTTTACATAAACTTTCATAAGAAAGTTTAATTGTTATAAAATTAGACTTTTTCAGCTACTATGAATTAAATAGTCTAAGAATAGTTCAACCAAAGCAATAGAAACTGCAATATTGTCATTATCACCTGTCTAGCCTTTTCCCAACTATGTTGGGGTCGGCTTCTAGTCTAACCGGATGCAGCTGAATACCACCAGTATTGCATGGAGCAGCTGCCTGTCTGACTTCCACAACCCAGTTAATACTTTAATACTGGTTAATAAGATACCCCTTGCTAGGACTGGCTGTCAGATTTTCGGGTCACATGACTATCTGTTACGTCAGTCAAAGATCTGGAAACTGCAATATAACGATGCTATCTTAAATACAAGTAACCTGAACTTACGCTAGTAGCTCCCCATCCGGTTAGTGTAACGATTTCGCCATCATCAACATCAGTTCCCAACCTGGCCAACCTTATTGCTCTGGCATTAGTACCGTCTAAAGTCATGCCCTGAAGAACTGCGATGATCCCGATGTCGTAGTCACTGGTGCTCACGTCGTACAGCGAATGAGAAGTGAAATAAGATGCATTGTACTCCAAACCTCCACTGAAAGCGTCCGTACTGCCGATTCGGATGCGAATTGATTGAATTCTGAAATTTGTATGAATTATCAGTTTTGATGTAGGTTTTTTGAAGACCGTGAATCGACAAACGTCAGGTCTGACGCCGAACGGCTAGGTGGTGTTCCCAGAGTGGTGTTCGATTGGATTGGTGGTACCTATGTCTAGCCCTGGACTGTGGTAGGCTCATGATGATGGACATTTTTTTTAAAGAGTTGCATCTTCCAATTACACGTTTTACCTTTTTATTTTTCTGAAAATCCATTGGGGATATTCTTAATAGGTTTAATAAATACCAAATATGGTTTACATTACTAATTTAGCCTGCAAACTGGCTGACTGGATAATGAAAGAGTGCTTTCTAAATATATATATCTGGTCAACTGATTCAAAAACTATATAACACTTACCCTGCAAGACAATGGGCAGCAGTAACGATGAAATAAGTACTGACAATGGAACCACCGCATTGGAAGTTATGTGTTCCATTATTTAGTAACAGGTATACCTGGTGAGGATAGTTTTGTATAGTAGTTTCCGTGCCTCCAACAATCTTACCCCCGTCCTCTTTTTTGTGACCGCGGCTTTTACATAAGACATCTGAGAAATAACAATAGTTAAAAGGGAGATCGAAGGTTATTTTTAAATGATTTTGATTGATTCAGAGAGGTTCTGATTTACTAATTCATGTAGTTATTAAAAGGGACAATAATGATGTAACAAAATATAGGCAGTTTATAGTTTACCATTTCCGTAAAAGGAAATAAAAAAAATGAAATAAAGAGTAAACTTGTCCATTTCTTTTCAGTGACAGAAAATGTAATGAGAAGTTCTTTCACGGGAATACTCGTATGTTTAAATACTTTTCTGAACAATCGTCGACATAATTATTTCCATAATTGTAAGACTTTGTGAGTTCGCTGTTTACTTCCCGACGCAGTTTATTTAATAGCTCCTTCTACCAGTTATGTATTATCAGTGTAAACTAAGGTCATTAGCCAATTATTTCTGTCCGCATACAAGGATTATAGTGGACTAAAATTGGATTTTTATCTAGGAAATTAGTATTTGCATGTCTATTATTTTAGATGTATGAAAATTGGTTTTTATACATTTTCACCGTCTCCTATTGTTTGTGGTTCAGTTCCAGGCTCGCTTTCAAAGTGATCAGTCATGTCTGTTGATAAGTTCTTTTATATCAGGTGTTTTGTTATGAAGAAGAGTCATCAACAACCAGGTCATCTTGGTTGAACGTTTCTAATCTGGCAAGTACTTTTCAAAAGTGATGTTCTTTACGAGATAATCTGTGATGAGTAAGTGGCTAATTCTTTAGTTACAGCATGATGCAGCACTGCTGGGTTACTGGCCGCTTTTTTCTGAGAGGGTTTGGCCAGTGCGGGTTGATGGATCTTATAATTACGAGTATGTCTCTTATGTTTTGATTTTAGGACAATTTTTTCTTACGATTATATTTTTTCGCCGTTTTGGGAGCGAAGCAACGAAATACACATGGTTAAGTGCTTGCCTGAGTAACCGTAGAAATCTTTACGAGTAGGTAATTATTAGACACTAGCTTTTGCCGCGGCTGCGTCCGTGTGGAGTTCAGTAATTCTCCCACTGGGTGCGGGATCGTTCTATTGGAATAAGTGGTATCCTATGTTGTAATCGACGTTACAAACTATCTCTTAGGCAAGAAACAGCAAAACATACAGATAACATATGTAACATAACATCACGCTTGTAATCCCCAAAGGGATAGGCCGAGGTGTACTTAGTACACGCACATTTCGCCAGATATGTTTAAGTCCCATGTAATAGGAGGCGAGCTTATTCCCATCAACCGGACACAAACCCAGACTCCATGGCTGGTACAGAGAAATTCCTGGTGGAAAAAACCCAATAAGACTTTGCCTGACCTGGAAATCGACCTAGGACCTCATATTCAGCAGTCGCGCCTACGACCACTAAACCAACGAAGCAGTTCAAATATACACACTTTCATATTAATACATTTAAGTAGGTAATATTATCAGATATGTTAATAAAATAAAAATGGCGGGCGTATTGCTGACGAATGCAGGAAAACAAACAGCAATCATCTATTTTTAAATAAAGCTATCGGGGATAACGGGTGGACAACATTAGATTATTATTAAATTATTATTTTTCCAATGAATATATCTAGCTAAATACCTTTACGATTATATTTAGTATTAACAATAATTATTTGGATTGTACATATCATATTATTCGATCACGCAAGGAAACTCCGAACATAGCCCTCTCAATTGCTCTTTGGGTGACTTTAAGCTTTCTGATGAGGCCCATTGTGAGCGACCATGTTTCGGTCCCGTATGTAATCACCGGCGACACACACTGCTCTTAGACTTTCGTCTTGAGATACTGCGGTAAGTTGGACGAGAAGATAACACGCATCTTCCCGAACGCTGCTCAGCCGAGTCGGATTCGACGATAGACCTCTTTCTCGAAGTTAGACCTACCTAACTGGACCGTTTGTCCCAGGTAGACATAATCGTCAACAACTTCGATTGTATAGTCTCCAATCTTGATAGGAGTGGGTATTCAACATGACCTTGGTTTTATCCATGTTCATGATCGTACAGAATATAAATTGTTGTATTTCTTAGTAGTTCTCCTGGGTCCTAACTGTACTTGCCGTACAAAAAGTTATCTATATATATATAGTCTATACTCAAAAGTTGACGAAACGAGACTCAATGTAAGAAAATCAAAATAGACACTTATGTGATGGTATTTTATTTAGTTGTCCAAACGGGACAAACTAAATCTAAATCCACGAGAGCGAAACCGTAAACATAAGCTAATTTGTTAATAAAATAAATCATTACCCACAACAAGGATGCTACCAGTTTACTGAATACTACGAAAAAATAAAGGGTGTAAACCGAATCTTAACGAAGCCGAAAAGCACTTGTTCTCCCCGTCATTGCAATCATTTTTTTGTTCTAGACCATACCTGGGAACCTTCTAGTTACGGAGATATTGGGGGTTAAAGTTCCAACTTTTTCACAGGTTTTTTTTTTAAATACATGTTTTTAATGTAAGATTTTTACTTTATGGACCCCCTTACTATTCAATCCATCCGTCAGCACAATGTTTTGAGTGCGTTACATTGAGTCCTACTGTAAAACGTGATTTTTTAGCCCAAAAAAAAAGTCGTTCCCCAGCAATATTTTTTGCGTAAAGTTACTTAGTTTGATGTACATAACGCTTGGTTAACGGCTTCGTGAAGAGCCTGTTTACATCCTGTATTCAGTTAGATAAATGAAGAGGAGGTCGTGGCCAAATAATTACAGCCACACGAGTCGCGCTTTCCAAGGTCGGTTCGTAGAATGGTGACCACCGAGTTCCCTCCGTGCCTCGGAAAGCACGTTAAGCCGTTGGTCCCGGCTTAAGATCTTTAACAATCGTAACAGGGCAGTCAGTAGTCCCTAGGGGTATGATATTACCCAGCACTGACTGGGTTGTCGAAGTCAGATAGCGCGCAGGGAGCCTGGAAGCAGACCCCAACAAAGTTGGGAAAAGGCTAGGCAGATGATGACATTAGGTAATTTGTCCTCGCGAAGGTGTGGAAATCCGTGTTGGAATCCGCTGGATGCGAGTCGCACGGGACCAGTCAATGTGGCGACACTTGGGGGAGGCCTATATCCAGCAGTGGACGTCTTTCGGCTGGAATGATGATGATGATGGTGATAGGCTTCCTGTTGGGGATAGTATTATTTATACATAAAGAGGTATGTATTATAATTACGATTCATACTCATAAATGTGGCAGTAACGCTGTCTGTATATATCGTCGACCTAATTCTATTATGGTCTTAGTCATAACTGTCCAGAATGCGGAAAAGCCTATATATAACCGAAAATGTAACACAATATCCCATACCGAAGAGTGCTAGCTGGAAG
Source organism: Lycophotia porphyrea (assembly GCA_950005105.1). NCBI lineage: Eukaryota > Metazoa > Arthropoda > Insecta > Lepidoptera > Noctuidae > Lycophotia > Lycophotia porphyrea. The sequence continues at coordinate 6,242,099 of OX465392.1, forward strand.
CGATTATCCTTGTCGTGTGATTTTCGATAAATAAAACTAATCGTACGAGTTCTGTGATATTGCCATTGCTGATAAGTATTGCACAGTAAATGATTATACTGTTATTCTAATTTGAGTTTCTGAGGATTAGTGCTTATCCTATCAAGGTAAGTCTAGATTGGTTGTTTTTTCAAATAGATAAAAAATCAGATCCGACTTTTTCATTTTTTTTTTTTTTATTCAACACATTGTAATGTGATTTTCTTTTAATTTTCATTTGTGAAATTAGAAAAAATACTATGAAAAATTTAAGCCTAATAATAGCTGATATAGTTCTAATACAATGTTCACTGAGCCGAAAAATCAAAAAAACTTATTTAATTTAAAGAAGATAAAGTCATTTTATTTGTTAAAGACATGCGCTTACACACAAATTGAGCATACAAGATCTAAGTAAGGTAGAATAGGGTAGAACCGTACATGTTTTACCTGGTGAGGTGTACAAATTTGCTTTTTTTTAAGACACAGATTAGATCATTCATATTTTAGCCATTTTATGTGTGGGTAGATTCATAATAACTTATATTATTTTCTTTTAATTACTTAATCCAAATACAAATAAAATAAATACTTATTGAAATACACGGAAAAATATGTCACTTAAAATAAATGTGAACTGCGAATATAAACTATGTGCTTTCGTGGACAGACTTTAACTAACTTTTTTTTTGTGTTAAAATGAAAATCTAACACCACAAGTAAGACCACAAGGCTACGCCAAAAGCTAGTGCAGGTTCGAAGCCAGTTCTAGTGACTTATTTAAGTTTATAGACAGTGACAAACAATTAACAATCATGTTTCCCATTAGGAATTTCCTAGATTCCTTTAATTACCCAAACACTGGATTTGTTCTTGTCCGGTTAACGTCATACAGGGTGTAAACGGACTCTTCACTAAGCCGTCAACCAAGCATTCTGTACATCAAACTAAGTAACTTTACGAAAAAATTATTGCTGGGAAACGACTTCTTTTTTAGGGTGAAAGTTCACGTTTTACGGTAGGACTCAACAATACATTAAAAAAATGTATTAAAAAAAAACTTGTCAAAAAGTTTTAACTTTGAAATTTTGGTCAGTTGCACCTCTGCCCAATCCTTCGGGAAATATAGGCTTGCTGGCTTGGTATTCTTACCAAACTAACCGAACTGATAGATGTGGTGCTGGGGAATTCGCTCCGCCAGTTCTTCTTCCCAGCTGAAACACTGGGAAGTCGCGAAGGGTGAGCGTTTAAGGGTACTGTCTCTTGTATAAGCTTGACGTTCACAAGTACTGATATCTGCCTAATTTGAACAAAGATGATGTAGTTCTTCTTTATTGTTAACAAAATTATTCTTCATTAGCTGAATATTATATGCATTTATTAATTAAAATAACCTAAATTAACTAACTCAACAATTAACTTAAGAAAATGGTGTCAAAAACTCCAATTCCAAGCAAATTTTTATGCGTAAGCGTATTAAAATTTCCTTGGAATTCATCATCATCTGCCAAGCCTTTTCCCAACTATGTTGGGGTCGGTTTCCAGTCCAACCGGATGCAGCTGAATACCATTATTTTATATGGAGCGACTAAAATTTCCTTGGAATTAATTAATTATTAATAATTACGTAACGTAATTTCATAACGCTTAGTTGATACTTCCCGTGACCCAAGAGCTGACTTTTACCTTGGCCAAAAGCTGAACGTTGCCATAAAACGTGGCAACGCCACCAGTCTCTTGGGTATATTACCAGTTGTCAGCGTTGAGGAGGAGTTTAATGACGTCATTTGAAGGAATTACTTTTGTTTTTTTTTTTAATTGTCTTTTGTAATTTTCCAGGATTTACAAGATGAGGGCTTTCATCTTTTTAATCGCAATCGCCACCGCTGCCGCCGAGTTGTCTTCCATACCATATGTCCCAGTTCCTAAACTACTGCAGGATGCTACACCTGCGGACGTGTTGCTGTATCTCTATGACGTTGTGCTTACGTCACATATGTCTTCAGATTACAACTGGCAAGGGGCCGTTATTCCTGGAATCAATTGTCCTGGTGGTATGACTAGATATAAATCATCTGGGCAATGTGTCCCGGTACCTGAATCAGTGGATTATGATAATCTTCTTTAACTAATAACAAGTTGTCCAATTAAACTGGTACCAATTCGCAATATTGTTTAATTTAAGTATCTTACTTATATCTCTACATCACTACATATTATAAACAAAGTCCTCCACCGTGTCTGTCTGTCTGTTCGCGATAAACTCAAAAACTACTGCGCCGATTTTTTACGCTGTTTCGACCAATAGATAGAGTGGTTCTCGAGGAAGGATTTGTATATAATTTGTCAAGTTTTTATATACATTGGGTAAAATATAATGATATTTGTTGGAGGTTTTGGTCGCGATAACAGCCATTCGCGCGGGCCAAGCCGCGGGCATCGAACAGACAGAAAAACGCGGCGGAGGACTTTGTTTTATAATATGTAGTGATTTATTGGTGGTGTCGGAAAAAAATAAGGCGTCTGGGAGCTTTCAACAAAAACGCTGCCTAAGCCCTTTGACATCTAACAAAAAGTATCATACATCATATAATTATATGCGGGATAGTTTCCGTGGTACGTTACCGAACTCCACGCGGGCGAAGCCGCACGCATAAATTAGTACGTACATACAATGTACCTATCATAGAAATTTCTACGTATTTTCTTTGCATAAAATGATATAAACCAAACGCTTTGTTTCATTTCGATATAAGGGGTGCTACACACAAATCCTACAGAGCATTTCTAATCTGGCAGTATTTGTGGAACAACAAAGCAGGAAGTACAGTACAGTGAGGGAGGGACAGCGACACTCAACGGTACTTACATCATCAGTACATTTCATTCATCTGATACATTTTCACCGCGTAGATATTGCACATTTGTTTGTAAAGTTTGGAAAAGGCTAGGCAGATGATAACGTTAGGTAAGTTGTCCTGGTGAAGGTTACGGGGATCCGCTGATGCGAGTCGCACGGGACCGGTCAATGTGGTGACACTTGGGTGAGGCCTATGTCCAGCAGTGGACGTCTTTCGGCTGGAATGATAATGATGATGGTGATAGGCTTCCTGTTGGGGATAGTATTATTTATACATAAAGAGGTAAGTATTATAATTAGGATCCATACTCATAAATGTGGCAGTAACTCTGTGTATATCGTCGACCTAATTCTATTATGGTCTTAGTCATAACCGTCCAGGATGCGAACAGCCTATATATAACCGAAAATGTAACACAATATCCCATACCAAAGAGTGCGATTATCCTTGTTGTGTTATTTTCGATAAATAAAACGCTATAAGTTTTTCACAGTAAATGATTATACTATTATTCTAATTTGAGTTTTTGAGGATTTTGAGTTTTGAGATCCGAATTTCCAATGGATCGCAAAAGCAAGCAAGCATCGGAGCCTCATCTATAAGAAAAATATCTAGTTTTGCTAATTGTCTCCTTTAGAAGAGTTAGGTTTAATACTTGAGACTGAATCTGGTGTCAATGGTACTTTTAGTCCAAAAGTTTTATGAGAAGTACGTCCATTAGGCAATAATATGGAAGCAATACCGGTAAAAGCTATACATTTTACTTTGTATCGTTTTCCAGTCAACATGTAGTGTAAAGTTTTGTATATGAATGTCTTCCCAGTACCCCCTGGACTATCAATGAAGAAACATTTCGTTTTATAAGCTGTATTATTTACATTTTGAAAAATGGAATTAACGACTTCAATCTGTTTTCCTTGTTGTTTGCTCTCCTAATACTGCTGATTCATCCTTGTTTAAATTCTCTTAATTATCTTTAAGATCGTAATTATCAATGTCCTCAAAGCCAAAAGTTTGTACCCAGTATTGGAAATTTCGGCCTTCTGTCTGTCTTCTTCAGTGTTTAATTTTTAGCAATTATTCTGTAACCGCGATTAATTGCATTTTCTATAGAATGTCCATTTTTCCGGGCTGCATGTATAAAATCGTCTGACAATTTTTTTTTAAATGTTCCCACAGACGCTTTGGATTTTCAGGAGATTCGTAAATTAAAATTTGAACAAAAAGGCTTCTCATTGCTACAGGGATTTTAGATAATGCAGATTCTCGTAATCCTTCTATCCATTGTTGATCGTCGTAAGTCAAGCCTCGTGCTAAGCAGGCTTGTTTATACGTCTGATATTGGATGTGTGTTGCGGTTCGAAGGCCCACAAAACTTGTTGCATCTTTAACATGAAATAGTAACTATTGCAAGTGGTAAAGTTCCGGTTGGGCAACCAAATTCACATTATGAATCCTTCCAATGACTCGCAAACGGCGAACTCTTGGCACCTTCCAATCCATTTAAAGTTTTCAGGCATCTGCCAATAAAATGATATTGACGTGACACATTAACGCTTGACTGATTATGGCTTTTAATATCTGCATTGTGCTTAAAGTAAGCCTCCAGAGTAGACCCTCTTTGGCCAATGTCGTCTAAACTTTCATGGATTTTGAGAGATCTAAGTTTGCAATCCGATATTGTCTTGGTAAGTGGATATCCAGTCGTTGGACACTATGACTTTTTTTTTAATTTCAAATGCAAATAACAGAGCTACCCTCCACTTTTCTAAAATCTGCTGTAGGTTGTTCACATCTTCACTGATAATGACGACGTCGTCCGCATATAGGATGTCCCATGGCGGCGCTCGTTCCAGATTTGAGGTGAGATGGTTCATTAAAATATTAAATAGCAGAGGGCTGAGTGCGGAACCTTGGTGCACACCAACCTTTACATCAAATTAATCGCTAGTTCCGGCCGGATTTCGCACTTTGGTTAAATATATTTGGTGGTACATATCTTTGACAATCATTATGTAATGCTCGGGTACGGGTATGGTGGGGGTAACCCTTGGGCAGAAGTTAACCGATTCATTTTGTCCCAGGAAGACATAATCGTCTACAACGTACGTGGAAGGAATTATGGAAGGCCTTTGCCCAGCAGTGGGACAGTACAGGCTGTTAAAAAAAAACTGCAAAAAGTATTGTGAGACTCACTCACACACATACTCCCCACTCAATTATTTAATTTACCACAAAACACGCACACCACTACTACTGTTCTATATAAACGTATAATATAAGATTATTATTATAGCTGCTAAATTACATCTTCCGTGATAGTTACTTTCTTTTTTGTGGTATTACATATTTTGCTTTTGTAAATTTTAATTATGTAAATTCAAAATTTGGCATATCTTTTTTTTTGTAATATTACTTTGAAATGTTTTCTTAATATAATAAGATATAAAATTGATGGTACACCACGTAACTTTATGCTTCGGAAGAGTGACCTAACTCAGGCAATTTTTGTCTAAAAAGTCACTTCAACCACTACATAACAGTACATAATTTGTGAAAGAAAATAAATTATTTGTATTACTGGGAAACAGTTTACGGTAGGACTCAATGTAACACGCCCAAAAGCTGTTGGAGACCAACATTTGCACAATACGATACCTTTTCCTTCCTCTTTATTTGTTTAATGTTTTACTAAATAGACTAACTGTTATTTCAGATTAATTATATAACTATTTTCCTTCTTTAAATCTGCGCTATTAATCATTTAGAAAAAAATATTACTGAAACAGTGAGCAGTCTGATTACAACGTTTGCCAACATTATATGCATCATTATATTTTATCAAGTGTGTGAAATTCGTAGTTTTATACCAAGAATCACTCGGTTTTGATTGTGATCACAAGGATACATTTCCAGGTAATAATTTTGGCTTCTTACTGACTTTCTGACCGATAAAAAAAAATGTAAAGTTATCAAGTTATTGTGTTTGTCCAATCACGAAAGCTGCTGTGCTGGTCTACCTCGCAAAAGACAAAGAGAAATATTTGGAGTTGATGGCCAACCTTCATCAATAGAAGTGGCACTAGAAGAAAAAGTGGTTGTCGGAGTGTACCGACTGTGTACAGTACTACCTGTATCCATCCGCTTAGCCTTCCAAACAATGTTGGGGTCGGCTTCCAGTGTAACCAGCTGAATATCAGTAGTTTACATGGAGCAACTGCTTATCTGACCTCCACAACCCAGTAACTGTGTAATAAGATTCCCTTTGGTAAGACTGGTTATCAAACATTCGAGCTTCCGACTACTCGTGAAGACTGTCAAAAATCTACAAATGCCGGGACCAGCCCTGTCAGAGGCATGGTGGAAACACGGTATGTAATGGTCAGCCATCCACGGACCAACCTGGGCAAGCTCTGCTTAAACTTGGAGATCGACCCATGCAGCTGTTTTTATTTAGCCAAGAGCTACCTGTACTAAAGGGTACTTAAACATTGGTGATTTCACACCTCTGCCCAATCCATCAGGAAATATAGCCGATATATTCTGCTTTGTTATTTTTCAGGATGCTCAAGATGAGTGCTGTTATCTTCCTAATCGCAATCGCCTTTGCCGTTGCCGAACTGCCTGTCTCCCCCTTAGTCCCCACAATACTGGATGGAGCTACTCCTGCGCAAGTATTGCTGTACCTCTATGACGTAGCGCTTACGTCATACATGTCTCATGAAATAAACAACGAAGGGAATTCTCTTTTGCATGGGGAGTCATGTCCCGATAAACAGTCTAAATCGGCGTCTGGTAATTGTGTATCCGAAACAGAAAATACTGGTGCATTAAACGATTATTTTGACTATTCAGATAAATAGATGTAAGAGAGAAATAAAATATATTCTTGACTGTTATTGTTTTCGCCAGTTTCATGCATTATTAGCACTGGCCTGGGATATAACAACAGTAATCTGCCAGTAAAAGTCGGTTCAGCCATATCGGAGATTAACCAGAACAAACAGATATTTTTTTAAAGTGGGTTTTTGTTAAGTGCCGTATAATATGTATGTATTTTCACACGCATTCAGTAAAAAAGCTGTTATTTTGATATAACAAACAGACACTTCAATTTCATTTATTTGTATAGAGTATAGAATATGATGTTACCAAACTAGACTTTTGTGAAATTAAATATTTAAACCTAGCAATTTTTATTTTTGCCTTATAAACCGAGTTGCTTCCGTTATTTCTTTGCAGATGTATTCGAAACAGAGAATGTAGACCTTCTCACTCTTTTAAAACATGATTTATAAAAGTCAATCAACTCATAAGCTCTGCATGGATTGGGCATCATCTCCTCTCATCGGCTCGTCAACCAAAAGTTAACCCAGCATAAGCACTAGATTGGCTCAAAACCTCGTAGGCGAAGCCACGTTTACAGTGTGCCGACCACTTGGGCATGGTCCGGTGAAAGTGGCAAAGACCCTAAGTAAGCGAGGTGACTATGGAAATGTGGTCGGCAGGCCGTAAGTGGTTGATCGGCACACGGCACGTAAGCAGGAGGCCTGCCCGGCGCCATCAACGCGCTTCCTTACTAGAACATTCGCCTGTAATGCTACAATAGAGCATTACGTTACAAATAGGCGCTCCCGGTGAGGGAAAATTCACCTGTAATGTTCAATTCAAAATTTAATTTTGAACAAAAATACGTGATATTTACAAATTGTATCATTACATGTTGCGCACTGTAATGCTTGGTTCTCGTCACTTACTGATCTAATGCTTGAATGTAACTTCCAGAACGTTATATTACAGGCGAATATCTACGCTGAAGTATTGCCTTAAGAGAAAACACGTTTGCGTTCCCATTGAGGGACCACATTTCAATTTTGAATTTTTGAATGCATGAGCCGTTAGTAAATGTTCCCAAACGATTGTAAATTCAGCCTTTAGTTTGTAAAAGCAGCCAATCAAAAGTTACAATCGTTAAAAGGTGGTCCCTCAGTCGTGACTGACAGGCATCCATATCTCAAAACCTAGTTAACATTTTAAACTCCTCTATATGACTGCGTATAGTAAAAGATTTGTAAAACTAATTTATTGAATATCAACCCTTCCTGTTCACACAGTAAAAAGAACTAGTATGCGGAAGGTGGTCCCTCAATTGAGCACCATAAGTTCCCGTGAGTGGAGACCACGATGGAATTTGAAATTTATATATGGGTCTAGCGTAAGTAAAAGTACTTGAACGATTGTATGTTCAACCTCTAGTTTGTAAAAGAAGCCATTTGAAAATTACAATCGATTTAAGTTGGTCCCTCAATTGAAACGCTTATCATAAGTAAAATCAGTTTACGTAGCATTCGGAAGTTAAATAGACGAATGCTACAGTCTATCCTTTAGTAATTTTTTTTACTAACGATTACTTTTCTAAACAGTATCAATAAATGTACCGTTTCATCACAACTAATCATCGAATTCCTGGGAAGAAATACTAAGATTGAGGTGACCACACAGCAGGATTTATCTAGTGACCGTTTGTTGATACTATTCCACTTACTTATATATGTATGTACTTTTGTATGTCTTGTCTGTGCACAACATTTGACATTGTTCGGATTGAAGTTTATAACTTTCACATAATTTTCCTGTTGGTCACGTACGTTTCAACATAATTATTATATAAATGTATGTTCCCTCAAACGGGGTGGAAGAGACACCAACGCGAAAACGGTTACCTACCACATATTCAGTACATCATTGTGAGCCTCCACGTCCACACATAGAAATATTTCATCGGTTATTTAAAAAAAAAATCAGCTATTCCATACATTTTAACCGCGTAAGTATGACTTTTGTAGGAAACAGCAGATTTTTACGTGGTAACCGTTTTCACGTCGGTGTCCCTGCCACCCCGTATGTATGTAGGTACAGAAATATTGAAATCTTGGTACATACTTTTCTTTCTGAATTGTTTGTAATGGATTATTACTTATGCGGTTTTTAAAAGTAATGCTCCTTTGCAGAGGCACGTTTGCCATGGGTCGAAAACCTAAAGTGAGTCATGAAGAACAAACAGCGTTATTTCGCAAATTTTATATCATCGATTTAAAGGATCAATAAGCGAAATACCTCGAACGATCAAAGTCAAACAAAATTTGTACAAATTAGTTGGAGCTCTTGAATTTATTCCCGGACCTAGCGCCAGTGACCTCGGCCATTACAGATGTCACTACTTTTTTAATGAAAGCATACGTATTTACGACGACTTATGCTTTAAATTTGATGAAAGTCCTCCAAACGAACAAATTTTCATACATACACTTTGCTATTGTCTTATTAGTAGTATAGTATGAATTAAAAAGTTCAGAGCTATGCTGTCAGTGCATGGTATTTCTTTTAGTTTTTTTGAAGTTATACTTCTTTTGGCACGTTAGGGAAAAAGGATGTTTAATTTTTTTACGATGCGCGTGCACACCGTCACGAAAAACCGACACCCTGAAGTTAGCTAGTCAACATTTTAGTTTTATGCGCCAAAGAAGTATAACTTCTTACGTGCGAAATAAGTACACACACATTTTTTTTAAATATCTTTAGCATTATTTTCTTTCTGTGTTTTTAATTAGCTAAGTGATGTCTAATATTAATGAGAGCACACGTTCTTAGGACGACTAACGCTTTAAGTTTGATGAAAGCCCTCCAAACGTACAAATTTTTATACATACATTTTGCTACTTTCTCATTAGTAATACTGTTTGAGTTAAAAACTTCAGAGCTACACTGTCAGTGCCGGGTATTTCTTTTTTTTATCATCATTAGCATTTTTTTCTTTGTGTTTTTAATTATCTAAGTGATGTTAAATATTAATAAAAAATAATATCAACAAACAGTCACTACCTAATTTTTACTTTTTCCAGAAAATCCTGATGTGTGGTCACCTCAATCTTAGTATTTCTTCCCAGGAATTCGATGATTAGTTGTGATGAAACGGTACATTTATTGATGCTGTTTAGTAAAGTAATCGTTAGTAAAAAAAAATACTAAAGGATAGACTGTAGCATTCGTCTATTTAACTTCCGAATGCTACGTAAACTGATTTTACTTATGATAAGCGTTTCAATTGAGGGACCAACTTAAATCGATTGTAATTTTCGAATGGCTTCTTTTACAAACTAGAGGTTGAACATACAATCGTTCAAGTACTTTTACTTACGCTAGACCCATATATAAATTTCAAATTCCATCGTGGTATCCACTCACGGGAACTTATGGTGCTCAATTGAGGGACCACCTTCCGCATGCTAGTTCTTTTTACTGTGTGAACAGGAAGGGTTGATATTCAATAAATTAGTTTTACAAATCTTTTACTATACGCAGTCATATAGAGGAGTTTAAAATGTTAACTAGGTTTTGAGATATGGATGCCTGTCAGTCACGACTGAGGGACCACCTTTAAACGATTGTAACTTTTGAGTGGCTGCTTTTACAAACTAAAGGCTGAATTTACAATTGTTTGGGAACATTTACTAACGGCTCATGCATTCAAAAAATCAAAATTCAAATGTGGTCCCTCAATGGGAACGCAAACGAAAACACGGTAGGTATTTGAAAAAACTATCGCTGTCGCTCTGCAGCGTGATTTCGACATTGGTGCGATAAAGACAACTATAGTAAAAACTCATAATTCGAGGTTTGGCTCTCGACTATTTCCTCCTCCAATATTCGACAAAGATATTTAATAAATTGAATAACCCCTATTCTGTTGCCGCCATCGTTTCACAATATACTGTGTCCCTATATTTTTCATCTTTTTATTAATAGTTGTCAAATTTGTATACTAGGCCACTGTCGACAGGCGATCTAAATAGGCAATTTTGAGCATATTATAAAGGTTCTAGTGCTTATACAGATTATGTATCATCAAAACGGAACACATAGGGACATAGAAGAGGTTGATATTTATTCAATTGTAAAAAATAATAGCTTTGAAGTCATAAAACAGACAGAAAACAGGCGATAGCGTTTGTATGGAAAAGGACCACCCACATTTCCTCTTAAGCGATGACTGCTGTTTACTAGCTAATGATTACATAAAAAATTCCTGTTTTACTGAAGTAAATGAAATTATTAATTTAGGATATCAACGAAATCAACTTTTTTTGACATATTTTTAAATAAACTAGATAGAGCGGACATTTCTTATCTAATTACCCCTGAGAAGAAATGATAAATCAAAAGGCAGATTCTATTTTAAAGACTTTTTGAGGAAAGTACCAGACACATTTTGATTAAACCAGTTCCAGCAGAAGAATCTTAGGGACCTCAGCAAACTCATACAAAGCATAGCCACTAACAATGGCAGCAAAAAAGTTACCTAAACCGAATAGTTGTTAACTTAATGTCTAAAATCTAAGAACGTATGAAACAGACAGTTTTTTGGGATGTCAAGTTTGGTTCCACAGTAAAAGTAATTTTAATTCGTGAGTGAAATGTAAATGTGTTTTTTTAGCTGATTTGATACCAGTTGTCAAATGGAAAATGAGCCTAATTAAAAAGTCAAGATTTATGTTGAGGCAATGTTGATACCGTGCTGTGTTTATAATACAGGGTCTAAGGGACAGCCCTCCGCAGACAGATGGGGTGAATTCAGTATAATATTATACTAAGATGACCGGTACAAGAAATTATTTCAGGAACGTTACGGGAAACCAATTTTGATTTGTTTTATTTCCTCATACGCAATGCATCGTTACCGTGGCAAAACGCACGTAGCAAACGGCAAGCACGAAGACGAGTTCGATGAACTCTGTAGCTAGGCGGGAAGTGAACCGCATGTTTTTTTTTTTACGGATGGAAAAAAATCAAATGACTTCTCCCGCTCTGGGCAGAGCAGAAGGGAGTGTCAGACTTGTACTGACTAAAACCTATCCATGTTCCTTCCGTGCCCTTTGTGTTCCAGGGCCGCGGTATCTCTTTCGAACAGCCCACAGCCGTGGCAGGCATCGGCCCTTGCGGCCCCCTGTTTGCTGACATAACAGCATGTTTCAAGCGCCGTTCGTTAGAATATTTCAAGATCGATTGTTGTTTTTTCTTTATTTTAACCGTATTATTTACATAAACCTCCCTCTCATAGAGAGGAGGCCTGCGTCCCAGTAGTGGAAACATTATAGCCTGATGATGATGATGATCTACATAAATGAAGCGCTGCGTACAGAGAATGTAATTTTACATTGAAAATTATTGAAAAAAATCCTGAGGAAAAAATGATTCAAAATAAGGAGCCGGTGTAATATGATTCAAAATAAGGAGCTGAATGCACCTTGTCAGTTTGCGGAGAGCTGCCCAATTCCGATATATCCTATTTACAGAATAATTATATAATTTCAGTTCATATCAGTACTCATTCATGATGTTATGAACAAATATTATGGACAAATGATGTTGCAAACGGGAATTAATGTGTTACTAACACATTAATTCCCGTTTGCAACTCAATCCTTATTATTTTTCCTTATTATTATGAAGTTCATACCGCTCCAATAGATGACACACATCATTATTCTCCTACTGTGCATTTGTTAACATTTTCCTCCTGCGACTTCGGGATCTCGTAGTAACTATTTCATATTCCAATGCTACCATTACATCTAGTGAGGTGACAACGTAAACCAACATCATTTATATATAACATCATTAGCGCTAAGTATTCGAAAAAATAAATCTGTTGTGAGTTTTGTATATTGAGTGTGTTTGTGGACGAAGGATCTACAGTAATAGGTAATGTTTTTCTTGATTGTTTCTCATTTAATTCTTTTATTAAATGTTTCAGTTCTCCGGTTTGTCCAGTTGACGATTTTTCCCCGTATTGAAATACTTTATTAATGCTAGGAATTAATTATTTCTATATACATACAACGGTGTACTTTAATATAATTATAAAATTCAATCATAGGCATATTGTTTTCGTCTTGTATACATACGAGAGGAGAGATCCTATGGCCACCTTCCAGCTTCATCATCAGACCCTGGATACCATCTAGAGACAAAGTACTCGTCAAGACGAATCATACGAGCCCAAACTCGATGGGGTTATGTCGTTTCATAACGGAGTTCCTAAGGCCGCCGTTCAGCTCCATCATCAAATCAGCTCCATGTCATCGATATATTGTACTATCACGCGATATACATAAGCGTGCAAATTTTTAATTCAATCAGAAATCAGGACGTGTGTCAAATTAAACATGCAAGACTTCAGGCGTCGTCGCGTGATATAGCAATTAACGTGAAAACATACCAAAATACTGAACCGATTTCGATGAAATTTCTATGGGACCAATCGGGAAGTATACCTTTCACATAAAAGAAGAATTTTTGAAATCGGTTAAGAATCGACGGAGATATGAGGTAACAAACACAAAAAAAAAAAAAAAAACATACAACCGAATTGAGAACCTCGTCCTTTTTGAAGAAAGTCGGTTAAAAAACGCGCTTACACACAAATTGAGTTTACAAGATCTTAGTAAAGTAGGGTAGGGTAGATACATACATATTTTACCTGGTGAGGCGTAAAAAATTGTTTTTTTTACAATTACACAGATTAGATCATACATATTTTAGCTATTGTTTGTGTGGGTAGATTCATAATAACTAATATTATTTTCTTATGTAGGACTCAAAAATACATTAAAAACATGTATTAAAAAAAATACTTGTGAAAAAGTTTGAACTTTGTCTTTGACCCCCAATATCTCCGTAACTAGAAGTTTCCCAGTATGATCTAGAACAAAAAAAAATATCGCAATGACGAGGAGATTAAGTGCCTTTCGGCTTCTTTAAGAGTCTTTTTACACCCTTTATAGACTCACCCCTATTACAGGAGAATTAATCATAACTGGTGAAATTTTGGTCAGCTGCACCTCTGCCCCATCCTTCGGGAAATATAGGCTTGCTGGCTTGGTATTCTTACCAAACTAACCGAACTGATAGATGTGGTGCTGGGGAATTTGCTCCGCCAGTTCTTCTTCCCAGCTGAAACACTGGGAGGTCGCGAAGGGTGAGCGTTTTAGGGTACTGTCTCTTGTAGAAGTTTGACGTACACAAATGCTAATTATCAGTCTAATTGGAACAAAAATGATGTAGTTCTTTATTGTTAATAAAAATATTCTTTATTAGTTAAATATTATATACATTTATATATTAAAATAACCTAAATTAGAACTTAACCATTGACTTAAGAAAATGGCGTCAAAAAACTCCTTCCAAGGAAATTTTAATACGCTTAGTTGATACTTCCCGTGACCCAAAAGCTGACTTTTACCTTGGGCAAAAGCTGAACGTTGCCATAAAACGTGGCAACGCCACCAGTCTCTTGGGTACATTACCAGTTGTCAGCGTTGACGTCATTTGAAGGAATTAATTTTAATTATTATTTAAATTGTCTTTTGTTATTTTCCAGGATTTACAAGATGAGGGCTTTCATCTTTTTAATCGCAATCGCCACCGCTGCCGCCGAGTTGTCTTCCATACCGTATGTCCCAGTTCCTAAACTACTGCAGGGTGCTACACCTGCGGACGTGTTGCTGTATCTCTATGACGTTGTGCTTACGTCACATATGTCTTCAGATTACAACTGGCAAGGGACCGTTGTTCCTGGAATCAATTGTCCTGGTGGTATGCCAAAATTTGCAACAACTGGGGAATGTGTCCCGGTAACTGAAGCACCGGATTATGATGGTCTTTTTTAACTAATCATAAGTTGTCTAATTAAAGTGGTACCAATTCTCAATATTGTTTAATTTAAATATCTTACTTATATACTTGTTGGTGGCGTCGGAAAAAAATAAACCGTCTGGGACCTTTCAACAAAAATACTGCCTAACAATGCCCTTTGGCATCTAACAAAATAATATGATACTTTTTGTCCCAGAGTACTATCCCGTGGTACAGTTACCGAACTCCACGCGGGCGAAGCCGCACGCATAATCTAGTACGTATGTACATACAATGTAAATACCATATTATAGAAATTTCTACGTATTTTTTTTTATTAAATGATATAACCAAAACGCTTTGTTTCATTTCGACATAAGGGGTGCTACACACATATCCTACTGAGCATTTTTAATCTGGCAGTATTTGTGGAACAACAAAGCCGATCCGAAGCAAGTCTCTAACTCTCTATACAGTGAGGGAGGGACAGCGACACTCAACGGTACTCACATCATCAGTACATTATTCTGATACATTTTGACCGCGTAGATATTGCACTTTTGTAGGAAACAGCTGTTTTTTTATTTCAATTATCGGTGAATAATTTCTATAATAATTATAATATATTGGGACAACCA
Organism: Lycophotia porphyrea; assembly: GCA_950005105.1. NCBI lineage: Eukaryota > Metazoa > Arthropoda > Insecta > Lepidoptera > Noctuidae > Lycophotia > Lycophotia porphyrea. The sequence continues at coordinate 6,257,310 of OX465392.1, forward strand.
ACACACCGCCATCTGATCCCAAACTAGGCAGAGCCTGTACTATGGCAACCAGACAACTGATAAATATACTTGTATATTTCTAAATACATACATATTATAGATAAATTATACACCCAGATACAGAACAAATAATTGTACTCATCGCACAAAGATTTGTCCTGTGTGGGAATCGAACCCACGACCTCCGTCCTAGCAGTCAGGGTCACTAACCACTAGACCAACAGGCCAATCAAAATATCTATGTGGGGTTCGGAATGATATACCGAACACGGTAACCGTTTGTGCGTCGATATCCCCTTCCACCTTGTTAAGGGGGATATCAGTTTCAAAAATGAAAAAAAAAATGAAATTTATATTGAAAATATAAAAAAAAAAAATATTATTTGTTTTTATGGGGAAATTATATTTTCGGCTCAAATTTCTCAGGAACCATAAGGCATCTGGTATGTTTTATAATGCGTAGTTATAAATCACTTATATGTCTATTAAGCGTACCCACGGGCGAAACTAATAGCAACGAGCAAGCGCATCGGCTTATAAGGCATTATTTAAATATTTTATTACAATTAAGTAAGTAGTCAAAGAAAATATTAAAAAATTGAATTGGATAGATAAACATTTATAGGTGATATATAACTGTGCATTAAAAAAATTCCCAGATACCTTATGGTTATTGAGAATTTTGAGCTGAAAAAACAAATATTTTCGATTTTCAGGCCGCAAAATTGATATCCCGACCCTTAAGTATCATTCTGCTCGCGCCACGGCATGCTTCGCCATCACTCAATCACGTACGGGTCGGCTCAGCACAGTTCGACCTCGAAGCCGAGTGGATATGCCGAATCCTACTAACCCGAATTTGTGTAGCACCCCTGATGTAGTTTTATTCAAGTACCCATAAAGCTACTAAAAACCATATACGTTTTAGAGTTCTATACAGGGTGTAAACAGACTCTTCTCGAAGCCGTTAACCAAGGATTATGTACATCAAACTAAGTAACTTTACTCAAAAATTAGTGCTGGGAAAAGACTTTTTTTTGGGCTGAAAAATTACATTTTACAGTAGGACTCAATGTAACGCACTCAAAACATTGTGCTCTTGTATGGATTGAATAGTAAAGGGGTCCTGGAGGTGTTTAAAGTAAAAATCTTAAATTAAAAACATGTATTAAAAAAAAAAAACTTGTGAAAAAGTTGGAACTTTGACCCCCAATATCTCCGTAACTAGAAGGTTCCCAGGTATGGTCTAGAACAAAAAAATGATCGCAATGACGAGGAGAACAAATGCCTTTCGGCTTCCTTAAGAGTCTGTTTACACCCTTTATATGGTAAATATGGTAAAAAGAAAACCCTTACGGTGCGCAATCACTCGTGGGTAAATGATAATAGACGCACGGGAAAAAAAAAAAGTTATCTTAAAGCCCCAAGTAATAGGGAGCTAACCTATTTTATTGTTTTTAGAAATATCAGGGTTTTCATGATTTCTATAAAACTGTACTAGTAATAAACAATCCAGATTATTGTCCTAAAAATACAAAGTTTGACTATGAAAATCCGAAAATATTTTTTGCTTCCATGGTGGAACCCAGTATTCTCTGAAGTGACTAGCTTTACTCCGTACTTATCCATAAGGAAACGGTCCCACTGCTGACCATTAGCGATGAGCGAGTAGAGCTAATAACTACAAATGAGTTGGCTAGTAACGAGCAGCAAGTATGCAGTTCGGATAGTTTAGTAGAGCGAGTGCGCTATGGTGACTGGGCGATTACTTGCTCTGGTTAGCGCGAGTCTCTTAGCGAGTGTTCCGCCGGGCAAAGGAGTGACCATGAGCAAGAACTTTCTTTAATAGTTATTTTTGCTGCGATCAAATTGAGCGTACACGTCGGCGTTTTCAGCAGTCACCAATCAAATACCGCCGACGAGGAACCCAACGACTATTGACTTATTCAAGTGTACAAAATATTGTTGCAGGTAATCACGGACTGTTCACACCAGATGAAACAAACAGTTTTTAACCTGAATTCGATTTACAAGTGGGACTTGCACTGACTGCATTAAATATATTTATCTTCACATGGTTAATTTTTTTGAACAGACACTGGTGCCGATTCCCTTGACAGGGCTAAACTAAAATTTATCTTCTGTCCTTTTCTTAATGAAATAGAAAGAAAAAGATGCACTGAACTTAAATTTGGTTTAGTTTGTAAACAAGGGAATCGGCACCACTGTCAAACAAACAAATCGTTTTTAGTAGCTAACTCTATTAAATCGCTCGTCGCTCCCAAGAGGACCTACAAAAACTTCACCATTGACTCACAAATAACGTCAACCGAATTCATTTTCCTGCTATGCTAAAGAATTATTTATTAGTAACAGTTTCAAATGAGTAAATGGTGCGACGTCTAGAGACAACGACGTCAACTTTACCATGATAATAAAAATATTATTGCTATTCATGTAAATAAATAGACAAAAATCAGTACAGCTAGATAGTTTTTTTTTTTCAAGATTCAGCCCTGTTCACGAAGGATTTATCAGGTAAAGTTTTACTTTATACTATACTACTTTTTACCCGAAAATATTATTTAGGATACTTACTTTATACTTTTTGTTCTAAGAAATATTTTATAGTTTTTGCGGGTTTATCCAGCTAACAACATAATTTTCCCCATAGTCAAGTAGTTGAGGTATTCCTCGAAGCGCTATCATTTTGAGGCGCACCTAATGAGGCGCTCCTTTTTTATTCTTCGGAGCGCACCTTTTAGTAGTTAATATTTTTAATTGCTATCGGGAGCGCTACGAAAAGGTGCGCTCCGAGGAATAAAAAAGGAGCGCCTCATTAGGTGCGCCTCAAAATGGTAGCGCTTCGAGGAATACCTCAGCCGCCAGTCTCTTGGGTACATAACCAGTTGTCAGCGTTGAGGAGGAGTTTAATGACGTCTTTTGTTATTTTCCAGGATTTACAAGATGAGGGCTGTCATCTTTTTAATCGCAATCGCCACCGCTGCCGCCGAGTTGTCTTCCATACCGTATGTCCCAGTTCCAAAACTACTGCAGGGTGCTACACCTGCGGACGTGTTGCTGTATCTCTATGACGTTGTGCTTACGTCACATATGTCTTCAGATTACAACTGGCATGGGGCCGTTTTTCCTGGATTCAATTGTCCTGGTGATATGCCTAAATATGCATCATCTGGGGAATGTGTCCCGGTAACTGAAGTACCGGATTATGATGGTCTTTTTTAACTAATAATAAGTTGTCTAATTAAACTGGTACCAATTCGCAATATTGTTTAATTTAAATATCTTACTTATATCACTACATCACTATATATTATAAACAAAGTACTCCACCGCGTCTGTCTGTCTGTTCGCGACGCGGCGGTGGACTTAATTTTATAATATGTAGTGATTTGTTGGTGGGGTCGGAACAAAATAAGCCGCCTAGGCCCTTCAACAAAAACACTGCCTAAACCCTTTGACCTCTAATAAAATAATATGATACTTTTTGTCCCGGAGTACTATAATCCCGTGGTACAGTTACCGAACTCCACGCGGGCGAAGCCGCTCGCATAAACTAGTACGTACATACAATGTAGATACCTATTTAGACTCGAGTGTCCCCCCTCTTCCAGCTTAACGGTTGTGTTTGGGAGTGTGAAAAAATTCACAGTGGTAGTATACTTATATAACGAAATTAAAAAGAAAACTATCATATTTAAGTAGGCTTTACAAGTTTACGAGTAATAGTCGACCAACGACCAACAAAATGTACTTGGGTAACATATTTTTCTAAACATAATGTGTGGGAGCATAGGTTTTACAACTACAAATGAAATTTTGTTTGTTTGTCACGTTTGTCACGCAGTTGGCCGGTTTTATTATTATTGTGCTAGAAATACTTAAGAAACTAAAATGGAAACAAAGGTCTCTACAATGCCCACACATTGGCCGCATTAGCTGATATTCGAACTTAAAATGTTACCACTACTGAAACCTTTTGTAATCAATAAATGAATGAGTAAATATAAACAAAAATAAGTGCTCTTCATAGATGCCTAGCAGAAACAATTTGCCTTGTACTATATTAGTTCTCAGATTAGTCTGCTTCACACCGTGTCGTGACAAAGACAATATAAAATAATAAATTAGTTATTATCTAAGTCTGATTTGAAGGAATAAATAATACTGAGTATTTCTTCAGGACACAAACATTTTTATTCGTGATCAAAGGATTTGCAAGGTACTGTAATCTTTTTGCACTTAAGACTTTGCTGTTATTTGAGTTCGTTATCGCTATGTGAAACTTATTTTTATCCTTCATTTTTTTTCGGAATGGAAAGTCATCAAATGGCTTCTCCCGCTCTGGGCACAGTGGAAGGGAGTGTCAGACTTGTACTGAATAAAACCCATCCATGTTCCTTCCTTGCCCTTTGTGTTCCTGGGTCGCGGTATCTCTTTCGAACAGTCCCGCAGCCCTGGCAGGCAACTTATTCACAGAATTCTGTTGCCGCAATAACAACAAATAATAAATTAAAAACTTTAAGGGCGCTCCCCTATTACAATGGTACGGAACCCTTCATACGCGAGTCGGACTCGCACTTGGCCGGATTTTTATCTTAAGGAAGGTCAATATTAGATATTTATTTATTTTAACAAAATTATAGTCGTGATTTTATGAAAAAAACAGTACTCAAAGGTTGTATTGTGTTATACAGTAAATTAATTGTGGTCAGATAGACAGTCATGTTAAATTTTGGTTTTCAGCTACATCCCAAAATACCTACTAAGAAATCAGGCAGAACACTTTATTGTTATAACATAACACCACGCCTGTAATCCACGAGGGAAGGCAGAAGTTGTCATGTCTACTGTTCCAAATAAATAAAAATAGGAGGTAGACAGTACAATTAAATTTAATAAGATAAAAAGGGGAGGATATGAAATACAAGTCTGCTAAAAAACACACACCTATCTACACGCACTCGAGAACTGGGGTAATAGGTGGAGAAAGTACTTGCTGTTTTCCGAAGGGGGTAGACCCTTGGAGCACCTTTTCCTGCGGCTCCACCGAACAGGCGTCAGGTCAGTCCTGGCTGTTCCGGTGGCAGGCGATCGCAGAACTAGGAGTGGAGTTCCCGGGCGAGTCCGTTTAGCGGAGCCCCGGGAAGCTTGAAGAGAACAGGAGTCCCGGGCCAAACTCCGTTTAGGGGAGCCCCGGGATGGAGTTGCGACTTCCGCTTGGTGGAGGGACACGTCAGAGCGTCGGCGCCCTACCACTTGACACTTTCACTAGTCCACTTTTAGTGGGGTGGACTGCACTGTACTGGTCGCTACTGAAATCTCGTCGTAAACTAGTTTTAGTTCGTAAGCGGCGTCTTTTATAAGGAACTATTTTAGTGTTCCAGAACTATTTGCCTCGCTTTACGATTATATTTGTTGTAGCCACAATTCGTCTGACCAGCCAGGTATAGTTGGCCAAGACGTATAAAACCTCACAATCCAAGAGTGCGTTATGAATTTTAAAATTAACATTTAGTATTCTATTAGTCAGTATACAAACGTAATACAATATCAAAACTAGATTTAAACTAGCCAAAACATTTTTAATTATTTTTAGCAATAAAATCTAGTACAACCTTCATTTAACAGGCCGATATAGAAAAAGGAATAAGTAACTTGACAGATTGACGTTGCTTGTCATTAGTGAAAAATATTATTAAAAGTTTATAAAAGTGCTCAAATTACAATGTTAAACTGGAAATAAAGGGATGAAATTGAATGGATAATGGATGCCGTGATTTATACCTACTTTCTGCTACCACAGAAGGCATATTTATGATAAAAATGAGACGAAGGACACATGGTCTGTAAATTGTACGTATATTTGTTCTTTAACGTATCTGCTTTATAGCAGAATACTATAAAGTGTACCTCAGTAACTACACCCAAATTTCCCCATTCATGTTTAATCCTCATGGAATAGGAAGCCAGCTTGTTGCCTTCAACCGGGCAGAAATCCAAGCTCCGGGCTTGCTTCTGAGAAATTCCTGTTGAGAGTACTAAAAAACACTTCGCCCGACCCGGAAACCCAACATCTCATACCCAGCCCACTATACCAATTTCTTTTTTCAAATAGTCCCTCTCCTGGACAAAGGCCTCATAGCCTTTTTATACCAAACTAGATGTTGCCCGCGACCTTCGTTCGCGTGAAATTATTATTAAAAAATCCCCTTTATTATAAGCACTTCCCTATTTGAGTCGATTTTGTTACCAATTTCAAGGGTTTTTTTTTTCTTTGCACGGAACCCTAATTACTTATCTAAAATAAAAGTAAGTTACTCCTTGTTACTTCAGCTATCTGCCAGTGAAAGTCCTGTCAAAATCGATCCAGCCATTTCAGAGATTAGCCGGAACAAACAGACAGACAGACAAAAATTGTAAAAAAATGTTGTTTTGGTATATGTACCGTGTATACATCCATATACACTTAGTAAAAAGCGGTTATTTCAATATTACAAACAGACACTCCAATTTTATTTATATGTACGGAGACAGATGTACAGATAAAAACTTTTATATTATTATAATATTTTCCAGGGCGCACAAGATGAGAGCGATAATCTTTGCAATCGCAATCACAACCGCCGTCGGCACTGCTGTCGCTGATTCGTCTCTCTTCGGATCCGCAGGCCCAGTACCCACTATACTGGAGGGTACTACTCCTGCGGATGTGTTGCTGTATCTCTATGACGTAGTGCTATCTTCAAACATGGATTTTGAAACCATCATGAACCTCGTAGAAAACCCAATAATGGATTACATGTATTGTCCAGGCGGATGCCCACATTTACAAAAACCGCCACAAGATGACGCTGATATTTTATAAGTTTTTATGCAGTTGTTCTCGGATCGGTACACTTAGTAAAGAAAGTCTATGAAGTTCGAAATGTTTCGATGTGAAACCGTTTTTAAAAGAGAAATATAATACTGTTCCCATTTTTGATTATTTTAAGAAAAAGAAGGATGTAAATAAATGAAAAGTACTGTAATGTCTATAATTTTCTTTGAATTTCGATATCAGAGGTTTCGTTCGTAAATCATGTATCTTCAATTAAAATATACATATATATTCAAGGGAATTATGGGACAGGAAAAATACAAAATAATGTTATTGATGTTTAATTTAATAGTGTTAATGCTACTGGTATTATCCTTAATGTTTGAGTAAACGATTCATTATTATTTATTTATAATTTGTGGTTACCTTTGTATATTTCTCGTCAAAGATCCTACCAACCATCATCGACTAATATAAAGCAGAAATAGAAACTCACAAAACACGAAGAGGCAATCAAATTAAAACTCATTCAATTCTTAAGGTATTTACTTGTTAAGATTTTTAGGCCTTGCACACGGCGATTATGCACGATATTTTACATAATTCTGGTATCACATGGCAGCTTTTTTTAGACTAGGTACTTTTTGTGAGTAACAATTGTTTTGTAATAAACCATAAACGGTCCATATCGGTAACAATTATTTTTTAATAAACCATAAATGGGTGACAAACAATTAAAACTGTGGTATTTTTAATTTTTTGGCACCCATGTAATTTCTGGAAGGTTAGGCACAGGTGTACCTAATACTATACCCACATTTCGGCAGTTATGTTTTAAGTTCCATAATTGCCATCGACCGGGCGAAAATCTAGACTCCATGGCTGCTACTAATAATAATTTGCCCGCCCCGGGGATCGAACCCGGAACCTCATGTTCAGCAGACAACTGTCAAATGTAAATTTAAATTTTACGGTATAAAGATTTCTAGCTTTAGAAAAATCTGCCCTTAAAACTTGCGTAAAGTTTGGGTGGACGTTTGTTACTCTGTCAGGCAAAAACTCCTTAACAGATTTGGATGAAATTTGGCACACAGACAGTTTATAACCGTGTTTAACACATAGAATACGTTTTATCCCGGTTAAGGTTACACAATTACCGAACTACACGCGATCAATCTAACAACATATAGCACGAGAACCCAGCTGAAGCAACCGTTAGCTATGTTGGTATCGTAGGTGTAACAACGCGAATAAGGAACGCGTGACTATTGCACCGAATTGTTTTAATTGGCGCCAAAGGGATGTCGTCTAACAACGTCTTCCTCGAATGAGAAACACGGTCAAGCTGTACCGACAATAGTTTTGTACAGAAATATCAGCTAACACAGCGAGTTGAAATGTTACGTGTTGTGTGGCCACGACTGCGATTTACGAATAAGTAGACTCTCAAAACCAAAATCGACGAAACCGCACAGGGTCCACGTGGTGGATTGAGGCCCACTATGTCTCCCAGAGTGGAGGTGTATGTGTAGGAGCAGTGAGGGAAATAAAGGTTGATTGATGAACAGCGAGTAATTGAGCTGATATGATCAAGAGGCGTCTTTTAAACGTTGAAATACAATTTATGATTGAGTACAATCTTATTCCCGCGGCTTTTTCCGTTTGAAGTGCGATAATTGTCCCACGGGATCACAATACCAGGATAAAAAGTATCCTATGTGTTAATTCAGGTTATATCTGTGTGCAAAATTAGGTTGTTTTTGCGTGAAAAAGCAAAAATCCATCCATCCGTCCATCCTCACAAACTTTCGTATTAATAATGCTTTTTTTTGGATCAACAAACAATTACATAATGCAACAAAATATTAGTAAGATATTGATCAGATCTCCAAATTTGTAGTTCTATGAAAGTCATGTATTGATGTGATATTGCTAGTCATAGCAACTGTCATACAAAAGGGTGGTTTATTCATACCTGGGCTGTGGATGACAGATAAGCAGCCCCTCTAAGCAAATCACCAATTTTCTGCTGCATCTGGTTAGAATGGAAACTGATCCCAACAGAAATGAGACAGAGCAAAGCCAGATTGTGACTGCTAATCTATTACGAATATACCTCTAATGAATAGTATAAGGATCAAAAGGTATCGTATTTCCCAGTAGTAACTGGGTTGTGGAGGTCAGATAGGCAGTCGCTCCATGTAAAATACTGGTATTCAGCTGCATCCGGTTAGACTGAAAGCCGACCCCAACATAGTTGGGAAAAGGCTAGGCTCCTAGTTCAGAAGTCGAGACCACGACTTATGCCCGTGTCGTCACTGTCCGGTTCGGCATCATGAGAAAACAAATCGATTTTCATTTTGAAGTGAAGTCCTGGTTCGTCATCAGTTTATTACAATTTTTATGGAAGAAAAAATTGTAATAAACTGATAGAAAAATTGTAATAAACTGGTAGAAATATATTTATTATTATACTAGCTGACCCGCGCAACTTCGTCTGCGTCACATAATCAATTTAATAATATTGCGACTATAAATTGAGATGTAAGCTATCCTATCTTTCAAGTTGGATCAAACTACTTACGGTGTGTAAATTTTATTAAAATCGGTTAAGTAGTTTAGGAGTCCATCGCGGACAAACAACGCAACACGTAATTTATTTATTATTAAGAAAGAATATATAATTTATTAAGAAAGAAGAAAGATAGAAAGACATGTTGACCAAACATGGAAGCTGTGTGTACCACGACTTTTACAATCTCTCGCAGACTTCACCGTATAGTCTTTCCGGTTGCTAAATATAGTCTTATCCGCAAATAATGATTTATTTACAGATATATTTCTACTTGTTATGCTCTTCTATTATTGTAGGTTGTAGCTGCCATGTCCTTGGACAAAATGTTATGTGAAGATAAAGGTATATATAGAGAAAACAGCTACGTATTAGGTCTAAAATTCTGTAGTATATTAAGGGACTCCTAATAACTAGCTCACAATAAAGCAGTTTTTATAAGCCAAAAAAATTTAAAGGATGTCGGTTTGATGAACTGAACCCAACAAAAGAGAAACTCACCCGGTTTCTGATATGAGAACTTACCAAAATCTAAATAAGCATTGCACAGGGTGATTTCTCAGAAATGTTTAAAATCTCTCACGCATAAAACCGGTTACCGGTTAACCGGGCTACAGTATACTTTAAACAGTGCTCGCATTAAGCATCTAAATACCAATATTAAGGTTGTTCAATTCTGACCTTATAAGGTAAAACTAACAATTTACTACAGCAACACATAGCAACAACAACACATTAAATAATGACTAATGAAATGATAATGTTATGACCTATTCGCTTAAGTCATCCTTTTTCCCGTTTTGGGTTTTTATCTTTGTGGATGTAAATAATAATCGTGACCCGACGAGGTAAAGACGTCATATTTTACAGGAATTATCCGATTGGTCAACAATAATGTACTCTCCGTTGACACATAACATCACATCTGTAATTCTTCAGGGTTGGACAGAGATCTCGATATAGCACACCTATACTTCGCCACCTATTAGTGCACCTTTAAATCCTGCAAAGGTTTGAATACAAAGTATTGAGGGTAATCTCAAATTCACCATGGTTTGCTAGAAATGTAGAGATACATGAATACTTGGAATTGCTTATGTTCAAGGAGGAGGTAAGCGAATATTGTGCTATATACAAAGAGAGACTGCAAAACCACACAAACCGACTCGCTAGAGATCTAATTCTCACCAACAAGGACACTATTACAAGACTGAAAAGATGACAAATAGTACAGTTGGACCAAAGATGCTAGAAGCTAGTCACTATAATGGGAAGGCCGAGAGAGAGAAATTACAGAAATTCCACTCTGAACAAGAATGAAAAAGCCAAAACATCTGATTATGACTTAGTCGATTGCAGATATAAAAATTAAAAAAATGATTGTCTGTAAAGTCGGTTTACGGACGATAATTTTACGTGATAACGTCATAAGAAAACATTAATGAAAAATTGCATACTTTTATGAATTGTATTGAATTATTATCACGGAATTATCATTATCACGTCAAAAACCTGTTACTGCTAGGAGGGTGCGTTGTGCTGGTCAGATAGGCTGTCGCTTCATATAAAATACTGGCATTCAGCTGCATCCGGATGGACTGAAAACCGACCCTAACATGGTTGAGAGAAGGCTAGGCTGATGATGATTTCAGAGCAATATTCCAAAATTCCACTATTGTTGATAACATTATCAAAACGGCGAAATATTTGACAGTTATTTACATAGTCTTAACTATTGCTAACCCCCAGAAACCTGTACATCCATAAGTTCGCAAGTATCATGAACGCCACTGAAACATTCACTATCAGAAGTAAATATGATCAATGGCATGAAAGCTACTGTTAACAACGAAATTTAATTGATATTTCACAATAAAATAACTAATCTCTTCATTGTAATTGTAATGATCTGAAATAAATGAATTAATAATTGAATAAAATAAATAATTAAATAATTTTAGTATTAGGCTTCACGAACAAAACGAAGGTCTGGCTTCAAAGTCATAATTTGATATCAATTTAATGGTTTTAGCATATAGGTATCCTTGTAACCAATTTTTGGTATATCTACTGAAAAGAATATCAACTTTAGTAAAGTGTAAATTTAGTTGATTTCAGAATGCCCTTTTCTATTGTAAAGCCATAAAAGTATTTGAAACTGTAGTGCAAACTGAGCTTGGGTATAACAGTAATTTTTATAAAAACACATATTTATTTAGACATAAAAAATCTATCTAAGCAAATGTATTTTTAATGTTATTAATGCATTAATTTTCCTTATTAGTGATGATTAAGGAAAGATCTATAAGTGAAACAAGGCAGAAACAAGTAACGCCATCTATCGGGATCGAAACCATTTACTTTCTGACTGTCTCGTCTACGTAGAGGAGACAGAGAGTACCATCTTTTTCTGGCTCATTATAGTATAAACAGTAATCCAGAAACAATGTTCTGAAATTAAAAAACAGTTTGAAAGAGATGATGGTCCAAAGTTCCTTTTTTAGCAGTGGTTTTAAACGTTCTCGTGTTTTATATCCAACTTCTAGCTCTTTGCTTTTAATAAAAATATTGTTTTATTGAATTATTTATTATACCTTTAAACGAGCAATTCTTGTATATATATAATTTCTGAATCTCGGAAACGGCTCCAACGATTTTCAAGAAATTTAGTATGCAGGGGGTTTCGGGGGCGTTAAATCGATCTAGCTAGGTATCATTTTTAGAAAATGTAAAAAAAAAACGAGCTAAGCTCGGTCATCCAGGTATAAAATATCTGAAATGGCAATGGCAGAGTTGTGTTACGAGGAATGTTGGCAAGAGCAACAAGTAGCTACCTAGGTATGTATATTATTCATAGACCTTCGTCATAAAATTCTCGCTTTTGCGACGAAAACTTAGTTTCACAATATCAGTCTTATCAAAAATGGTGCCTTTTACACCGATAACATCAACTTAATTTACAATATTAATGCCACTCGCCGCTAATTGCTTTGTTCGGGCCGTCGGCGTAGCAGGAATCGTTGACAGCACGCACAAACGGTCACGATTCCATCCCAACTGTCATAACTTGCTTCATTTATTATCGGTAAGGTAAAACTTTCGAAACTCCAGTTGAGAGACTGTTGGTGCCACCGCCTTGTCGTCTGTTAGTCATTAAATCAATTTAGAATGATAAATCATGGCCAACTTCCAGCTCTTTTGATAAAGTTTTCGGCCATGAAAATGTTCTTTGTATTTTTGTGTTTACAATTTTTGATGTTAAAAACTTCGTAAAGTTTTCCTGTTATCTTATCGTTTTAAGATGGCTGTAGGCGGAGTATTGTGATTTTTAACCACTAAAACGCCAGCGGGTACTGCGGGACCCGGCAATAAAAAACGCTTTACCGCCATTGGGTACTCGAGGCCCCGGGTTCTTTAAATTGACATTATTGACAATGACATAACAGTGACACTGACAATTCATACAAGGTTTAACTGGGGCGCACCACTGCTTAATGATTAAACGTTGAATCTATTTAAAAAATGGCAGCTCACTGTTCAAAAGCCTTGTTAACTCAGTTCAGAAAACCATTACAACATCACACCTGTACTTCCCAAAGATTTAAGCAGAGGTGTTCCCAATAGTTCACCCGCATTTCACCAGTTATGTTTTAAGTCCTATGTAATAGGGGACGAGCCTATTCCCATCTACCTGACACAAATCCTTACTCCGTGGCTAGTATCCGTACTAGCCACGGAGTCAAGATTTGTGTCCAGAAATTTATGATGCAATTAATTATTCCGGAAAAACCCAATAACACTTTTTCCGACCCTGTAATCGACCTTGCAACCACTCGACCAACAAGGGTTAATGAACATTTTTTTAGACAGATCATAACGTCTATGTAGTTGTAACTGCACTATTGACTTGAATCCACTCCTAACACGAAGCATGTTAATTGGCCTTACATAAATCTATACTGAAACAAGAATTGTGAGAGTAGTAAAACAAGTAGAAATATCAACACAAAACTGACATTAGTGGCAAGCCATCATGATAGATTAAATAAACAGATATCTATTCGTAAAGTGACTTGTAAACCGCTTACCATAATAATAATTGTTGTTTGAAAAGTGGTTCCTGTTTGTCATCGTTGGCTTTCTTTTTTAATTGTAAGTACAGATAAGGTTTGTTCATACTAGCGGTTTTTTGTCACCCAAAGAGGACCGTTTGTCTACTGGGCAAATTTCTTCTCTGTGGTCTTGCAAATATCTCCTCTTGTTCTTTGTTTGTTACCTTTGAGGTCCAATCTAGGCTCTCACTCACACTAATCGATGAATGATAGGTACCGTTGCAATTAGCCTGCATCATGCCACTGCTGGCCAAAGAAACTCATGGCGTACCATTGGGATTTGGTTTGGTCCAGCTTGTTCAATCTTCTACGAAATTCATTATTACTGTGACTTTGATTGTGTCCCACTACAGTCCACAGCTATCTTATCAGTTTTCATATAGAGATGAAACTCTTCTTCGCTTTTCTTAATTTTATAAACGGAGATAGAATAAAGCATTGTTTCATAGGTATTTTTTTTGCTCGCATATGTCGATTTATACCTATACCAAATAGGTACTCTAACCAAGAATATACCTTCAATTTGCCTCCATAAATATATTAAACTAAAATACTTGCCAGTACCTAAAATTTTAGCTTAGCTAAACTCACGGACGGCGCTCGTGGCTCTATTTTCCGGGTCAAACTAGTTAAATTAGCATTACGAACTATGGAAAGTTGAGTTTTGGTCCGTAGGTGGTGCTTGCTACCTAAATGCTTTTAACAAACATGAATAACATTATTATAATTTAAACATTGTTCTTAATTTTTCAGGAGAGCATCAATGAGGGTGCTCAGCTTTGTTATTATTGCATACAAGTTTCTTTAATAAATATGTCAAAATGTGTGTGTGTGTGTAATTTTATATAATCATCATCATCATCATCACCAGCCTTTTAATGTTCCCACTGCTGGGACACAGGCCTCCTCTCTATGAGAGGGAATAGGCTATAATCCACCACGCGGACCCAGCCCGCGTTTTATATAATCTCTCTCTTGCTAATCTCCAAAACCACCCAATTGATTTTAATGCTTTTTTTAAATTCCAGCTCGAAAGATTAGTTTTGGACCCGATAGATAGCGCCGTGCGAAGCAGGGGAGGGCTAGTTGTCACATTAATCATCATCATCTGCCTAACCTTTTCCCAACTATGTTGGGGTCGGCTCCCAGTCCAACCGAATGCAGCTGAATATCAGTATTTTACATGGAGCGACTGCCTATCTGACCCCTACAACCCAGTTAGTACCGGGTAGTTCGATATCCCTTTGTCTGACTTTCGGGCTACTGACTACCTGTAACGACTGTCAAATATCTACAATTGACAGCCAGGACCAATAGCTTAACGTCCTTTCCGAGGCTCAGAGGAAACTCGCTATGTATGTTGTCACCCATCCACGGACTAACCTAGGCAAACTCAGCTTAACCGAGCGGCAGTTATTATATAGCCACAATCACGTAGATAAAGCATCAGAATCATCATGCTATGAGTATTTCATTTGTAAATTTACTGAATTTTACTAATAGTATTGCATCAAAATCTATAGAAATTGCTATCAATTTTAGATCGATTTATCAAAGTGCTTCTACAGTTTATTATGCATACATTTTTCTCACATTAAGATAAAAAGTTAACTTACGTAAAATAAAAAGTGCCAGTTTCTGTCGGACAATCAACTGTAACCGCTATTTTGCAACGTTCTTTAATCAACCATTTCTTAAATGTTGTAGGCAAATTAAACGAAAACCGTGAATAAAATAAGAAGAGAGAACTAAGCTGTGTTGACAGATCTTGGAACTAATATTGACAAATGAAATAAGTAGCAAAATTTATGATGAATGACTTAACGTGCCTGAGGTGATTATTAAATCATTATCATCTGCCTAGCCTTTTCATAACTATGTTGGGGTCAGCTTCCAGTCTAACCAGATGCAGCTGAGTACCAGTATTTTACATGAAGCGACTGGCTATCTGACCTCCACAACCCAGTTAGTACCTACTGGGTAATACGATACTCCTTTGGTAAGACTGCAGGTTGTTACTCTTTTTGAAATCAAATAATTATTTATTTCGAACAACTTTGCTACGGTGGATTATATGAACTACTAATATACTCAGACTCACTAACCCATATGGACCTTCCACGGGTTAGTGAGTCTGAGTACTTAAGAAATATTTTGGTGAGACGAAATTTGATGATTAAGTTACATTCATATAATTCACCGTAGCCAATTAATAACATCACGCCTGTAATCCGCGAAGGGTTAGGCAGACGTGTACCTAATAGTAGGTCTACCCAGGTAGATTTCGCAAGTTTTGTATTAGGTCTCATGTAATAAAGGGCGAGGCTATTGCCATCAACCGGGCACCAATCTAAACTCCGTGGCTGCTACTGAGAAATTCCTGATGAAAAAACCCAATAACACTTTTAGCAAATTGATAATCCATTTTAAAGCGTGATGGGATAAAAATACCATGTCTCGTTTTTTCTACTTAAAAACCAATTAAATGCATACTTGGGTGAAAGTTTGGTGTACTGTCATGCAAATTAATTAATTATTTTTAATTCTTGTAACGCAAATCGAAAAGAAATTAGATAATTGTGATTAGGAAAATTAGTTATTGCTGATATTAGTGAGATTATTGATTATTTGAATTCGAAGAGTTACGCAGACGTGTAACTAGTCATTTAATTAAGTAGTAGGATACAATAATAATTTGAAATAAAAATACCAATTATTTACTTAAATGCTAGTTAAGTTTATTCTAATAAGTAATGCCTAACAACATCGTAGACTGATGTGGAATGACGTTTCCAAACCATTGTAATCAATTTTAGACGGTTGCTATCATTACTCTCAATCTAGGTAGGTAAGTACACCAATTACAACTGAACGTGGTTCAGCTGATGCCAACACACCTTATAAAATTACAGTATTTACTGTAGGCTACACAGTATTGGTGTACTGTACTGTGCTATTTTGAAGACAATTGAATTTGGAATGTTAAGCAACGAAATATATAAAATCTTTTTTTAAGAAAAAAAAAAAGATGATAGACGACCTTTTTTTACTTACTGCTTGAAAAAAAAACATATTCGCTTATAATCTATCCACTAGAAAAAACTGTTAGAAGAAAATGAACAGCGAAAATGTCTAGCATTGAAATTTCAAACCTTTTTTTTTCTGGTTCCCGATTCCTCCTCTCAACTACCATTTCATTCCAAGAGAATAAAACGAGGTTAACCTATCTGGTTTGTTTTTGTAATACGGTTAAATGTAGGATTATCTTTTCACCAACATTATTTTCGTTTTCTGTTAAAAATCCCTGGTGAAAGTTAATAAAAAAACTTTACGTTGCAGGTTTTCCACGAGTTGTCAGATAAAAATATGCAAATGAATATTTGGGTACAAAAATGGGTACTGTGTTTTTTTATTCTAAAGCTATTCAGACATTCTACATAATGTATGGCCGAATTTTAAATGGGCTGGTAAAATAGTAGAGACCTATGCAAATATTTCGAAAGAATTATTACCGCATTGAATTACCGTTTGTGTCTCAGTAAGTAGTATAAAACTTTTATTATATCAACAATGATCATAAATAACCAATCAAAAACATATTTTCTACGCACCGTTTTCGCAATTTATCGATTACGTTCAGAAATATGTTCACGTAGAGTTTATTCCAACCAAAATTGTTAGAGTAATCGATATTAAACGTACTAGTTTAAATTTCTTCACACACGAGTCAAAATCAGTTTGGTGTCGTAAGATGTTACCACAGCAGTCACTTTGGTGTGGTGACAATATTGTCTTGGTATACGTAACTTTTAGTACGCTACACTTGTTTTATGTTACACATCTTGCAAATGGGATAAGTGTCCATTATTTATTGATTGCTTCTATTTTGAGTATAGTAACACTGGCAGATTGCATATTTATAAAAAATGTCAAAACTTGTTGTATCTCAGTTAGACTGGTAATAAAATAAACCGAAAACCGGTGTTAATATTAGGAAAATCTAAGTACACTCTCGCATCCAAGAATAATCTTACTGAATTCGATACGTATTGCCATTAAATACTTGTTGACTTATCCAAGAAACACTGCAATTTCAACCTTATCAATATCACTCTTAGATGAATCATAAGTTAATCTTAGATTGGTTATAGAAAATGCAATACTTATAAATGCGTACATATTACAGTTCTTTCTAAGGATTTCCTTAGTTCGGCGCACGATTGCAAGCAAACGCCTCTGCATCTTGGTCTTATGTTTACCCCAGTCGCCCAGTACTTTAGCTGAGCGCTTTGACAGTGCACGTATCCTCGCGAACAGTCACGACTTACATCTAATAGTATTTTATTGTCATTTTCCACATCACCTTTGGAAGATTACGACGGCAAGACAATGTTTTCTCCCGAGAAAGAAATCAATCTGCTGCTACCTCACACAGGTCCTTCAAGTTACTTTAAAATTTTCAGAAGCCTTCAGTTCTCTTAACTTTTAAAATACAACCACTGTGATACACATGTTTTCGAACAGTAATTGTAACATACAATGCATCTTTCACAAGCACACGTAAGCACTCATCTTCAAACATCTACTTACTAATTAAGAGCTCTAACTATCGAGATACTCTCACGCTCTAATTGTATCTTACTGAAACTCAATTAACATTAAAACCAAGACACGCTATTTTGGCACGCTATATCGAATTGATTTACGTAAAAATTATGCCCATAACACTATCGTTAATGGTACTTTTCTATCCTTAACCTTAATGTCGGCCGTTCATACAAGACATTGTGTAGGGTGTTAGATCGGCAATGATATCTTTCCGATTTACTTGGTGCGGCGTACGCGCGCGTATTTGGTTTTACTTTTAGGTGAGCGTGCGCGGGCGCTACCACGCACTGCTCTTCCGTTAAGAACGCTCAGTGCAACTACGACACTGGCCGAGAACGAACTTAGAACCTCGAATCGTAGAACGCGTCAAGATCGCGCGCCGCTACTACACCTGTGAACTGTGAACTTGCGGACTTTCTTGTGCCAATTATATTGTGATTGTGTTTTGTTTGGCATTCGTACGGTAAGTCGAATTTTTTAATGACTGATTCGTAAATGTAGAGAGGAATAAACTTTCTTTAAAATAAAATAGCTGCGCTCTCTCCGGCGACAGTTGGAAGAAAGCTGTGATTAGGCGAGCCGGTACTGGCTGATAAATTATTTTAATTTTAGGATGAGTGCTGTCGCGAGAAATATTCATTTATTAGTGTCTTTGAATTAATGAGTGTCTTTATAGGCAATACGTTCAAAAACAATGGATTGTTGGGCAGTTAATAATGGGTAAATAAGTGATTCGTGATGATAAAATGTAAAATAAATTAACTAAAGCTGCGATAAAATTATTGATTGATTGAGCATTGTTTTTATGAGTGAAGGTGTGTCGATCCACCATTTAAATGTATTTATATTAATATTAGTTTTAGTATTAATCACACACAAACCCATATTGATTAATACTAAAACTAATATTAATATAAATACATTTAAATGGTGGATCGACACACCTTCACTCATAAAAAGCTCATTTTTATTAAATACAAATTTTGGCCGATCACTGTCTCTTAAAATACAGGTCTCCTAGTTTAAGAGGCAGGGTTCATTGTTATTGTAAACATAGACTATTATTGTAAATTCAAACAGTTTATGCTCAAAGCTATATTATTTTGTTCATTGTATTTCTGTCATTTTCTTTTTAAACTGTGTCTGTGTGCATTATTGGGATAAATAAACAATTTTATTATTATTATTATTATTATTGTGAACATAACGAAAATATTTTTTTAATGTGGTTTGTGACACAAAAAGTTCAAGTCTCATGAATCCCTTCGCGTTTTATCATGATTGTGTTGGTATCGACGTAATCTAATGAATTCTAGAAATGTGAATTCCGTTTTTTTAACAAATGGATATAATTTTAATGACCAAACAAAGGCACTTATAATTAACCACTTAATTATAATGAATGCAATTAATTAGCATTAAAAAAAATAGCAAAACCGATTTTTCCTAAAGCTAGAAATCAAAATTTCATTCAGTCAAAAACAAATCACGAAATAAAATTCGGGAAAAATGTAAAACTGTTAGCAAAATGTCGAAACGGTTGCAATATTTCGTTCGAATTAGCATGCCTGTAACAATCGGTAGTCAATGAATTTTTTCGCTAATTTCATAACTGCGAAACTTCGATACGGTTCGAACTAAATGTGTAACATCGTTGAGCCATAACCGCCGAGACCTATTAGCGAGTTTTACTAGTTTAGGTGAAAATTACGACCTTCGTTCGGGTTTAACCCTTATATTTTAGTAAAGTTTCAGCTGTAATACCTCCATAATTAACATAATACTTACTGTAAATACCGTATACCTGGGTAATTAGGTGTTTTGAACATGATTGGAAGCGTATTAATCATTTTGATATTTATTTTAAAACTTCGAATATAGTCACAGTTTCAGAATATTTAATTTTAAAAATATTGAAATAAATAATTTTATTAAATGATTTTTCCTTTAATTAATTCCAAACAAATAAAAATAAAAAAGCTAGAAAAAATGACTTTAAAAATTATATAATAAATGACAATGAAGACGAAAGCATAATTGCTGCGACCGCAATCTCAGTAATTTTAAGACAAATGAACTTCTACGTATAATTAAACAAATAACACGAACAAAGTGTGTCTAGTTTTCACTTGTTCTCAATATCCCACGCTCGGTGTTCGATGTGCCACTCAATACAATGATCGCGACCTACAAAACATAGAAATACTCTCACTGTCACGAAGAGCGGAGAATCGCCTTATGCAATATAACCAATAATAATAATATTCAAAATTTTGGCTGTTAGGCCCGTTGGTTTGGCAACGGACATTGATTAATTAAGTGATTGCATACGTAATCGCGATTCCATGCTATCAAAAAGATATTTTACTGTTAAAAAAATAAAATTTTAAACGTGTAAAAAAAAAATCTCTTGAAAAAAAAAATCTGATTGAGTGAAAATAATTAGTATGCCTGCGATCCGACGACACGGACACGTAGAGGGTTCGTTTTAGACGGATTCATCGATAACTAGGTACTTACTGGGGCTATAATTCTTTGGTACCTACACATTTTGAAGATCTGCTGTGATTTTAGTACCTACCTCCGGCTTTCGTTTTTTTATTGTTTACGATCAATAATGTGACTTGTGAGTTTTTATAAGTAATAAAATAATTAATTATTACCAAAATAAAATAATTACAAGAAAATGAATACAACAGCTTAATTATGTTTTTATTTTATTAGTGCTTGATTGATTTACCAATTAAAACGATTATGTAACATAACGATTAAAAAAAACGATGATTCAACTAATAAGAAAACGGTCAACTAAATAAAAACTTCATCACATCTCTTCACAAAGATTGACCGCGCGCTCTGATCTAACAATCTCACACGTAATTTATGCCTGTTTATTTAGTCGTTCATTTTATGCTCGCTTGCATCTCGCATACATCATCCACGTATTACAGTGCACGTCCAAATAATAGACAAAGTGCAAACGGCTTACATATGCCTATTACTTGAAAAAAGAAGTTAAAAACTTGTATTTTTATAACCAGAATGGCATTGCAAATTGTTTAATTATAAATTTATGAATATTTCATACACGAGTTAGTACAAAGGCCAGTAACGAAGGTAAAACGCGTTGAAGTAACTTTAATAGTTAAAACAGAGATTTCTAAACTGCACTTGTAGTGTTTTGCAACGATGACACAATTTTAGCATTAATTATTTAATCAGTGAACTAATTGTAGTATTGAGACCTTGCTTGTTTTTGCTCGAGTGCGTGTTAAAAGGAGGGTGACCATTTTTCACAACGCTTAAAATGTGTACAGTCACTTGCACCAATATGTATATAATTCCTAAAATTGAAAGCCATTTTCCGACTGTAACTTAGGGATAGGATCTTATTCATAAACATATAGTTCCAGAATAATATGTTCGTAATAACATGAAATTTTAATCAGAATAGTAGGAGAAAAACACTTTTAAAAGTTGTTAAGTGTTAACATACTGGTGCTTGTGACTGTACCTTGAAGTTTTTGAGTTTTTAGCAACTAGTTGTTACCCTGTTACCGTTTTGTGAATGCGAGTGTGATACATGAGACGTTACGTTGAAATTGGACGGGTTTTCTATTTTACTGTGTAAGTAGGTAGGTAGACGTAATTGTGTAAGAACGAAGTTGTCGGGTAAGCGAAGAAACTGAGGAAAATGAGGCAAACGGAAGAGTTAATTACGAAGGGTGCTCCGACGGCTACTAACTGGCCGTTTTATCTTTTTTTCCAACAATTTTTTCTGCTATTATTATACAAACAACGAAATTCAGGCACGAATATAACCAGAGTTCGGAATGGATACAGTATATTTTCCTAAATTCAAATCAAGTTGATCCACAGAGGAGCTCGGGGCCAAATTATAACAGCCGCTCGGATCGACCTTCAGGCTAAGCAGCGCTTGCCCAGGTTGGTCCGTGGATGGGTGACCACCCATTAGAAAGCACGTTAAGTCGGTGGTCTCGGCTGTTCTTTCATAGATCTTTGACAGTCGTTACAAGTAGCCAGTGGCCCAAAAGTCTAACAACCACTTACGAAAGGGTTTGGTATTACCTGAGTTGTGGTGGTCAGATAGGCAGTAGCTCCATGTAAAATACTAGTATTCAGCTGCATCCGGTTAGACTATTTTGGGGTCTATTGGGGACTATGATGATATTACCCACATGATACTTCCTTGAAGTTAAAGTAAATACCATACCTACCTATTCCAATCTCTGGTACATAATGTCTGACTGAAAAAATAGATCCTATTCTCTTAATAATAAATAGCAGTCTGCTTTTCGATGATCGATAGTGCTCACGTTATATTTTTTTATAAGATAAAAAATTCTGAACAAAAAATTACCTACTTGCTCATAATTGACGGTTATGATCAATGATTTATTTGAACCTAACGTGTTGAATAAATATACCCGATGTTCATGTACTTGATAATATGTTATAACTTCTGGCAATTGCTACCAACATGTTTATTTATTTATATGAGATACTTAGCCAATACTTTGTTTATTTATATTGTGAGAAGAACTTAACTTTATGACAAATAGGCTCGCCCCGTATTTCATGGAAATTAAACGTAACTGGTGAAACATGGATGGACTATAAGGTGCCCCTGCCAAACCTCTAGAGAAAACCGATATTAGATATTATTTTACTTCCCAAAGTAAAAATATTTATATATCAACATCATAATGTTGGCCTTCTATTGGAAACAAATAAATGATCGGAATAATGAACTGTCGAAGTAAAGAATTATTTATAACCACAATGTTTAAAACAAAGTCCCGCTTTGAACTGTATCCTTGGTTTGCCTAATCCTGACAACTAATAAATTAGACACTTACTTACTAAGGTACCTACAATATTTTTAACGAACAGCGTTATCCGAAACTACATCGGCGCATGTGTAACCCGAATTATTTAATAGGAAATTAAAAAAATATCTGCCGCGGTGTAGTGGCCTCAAGCACTACTGCTGAGCATGAAGTCGTGGGATCGATTCCCAGGTCGGTCAAAGTATTATTGGGTTTTTCCACCAGGAATTTCTGAGTAGCCCCCTATTACTTGGAATTTATACATGACTGGCACAAAAAGGAGTATGTAATAAAAGTAAACCTCCGCCTAACCTTACGCGAATTACAGGCGTGACGTAGGAATTTTTCCTCTCAATGAAACAAAAATAAAATGGCCCAAATGCAGGAACGTTTAGTATCATCGACAAACAAAAGCCGTTTGAATCCGTTGCGACAGTTAAATCGGATGAAACCGTAGTTACGCGTTTCGACAGCACAAATCGATGATGTTCTGTGTCCAAACTGATCACTGAGATTACATTGATCGTTGTCACTAGGAAATGTTTTAAGAATCATTGACAGTTTGACATGTTGCTCTACATTTTAATGAGGTAAAAATTAAGTGATCTTAATTGTGTTAATACAATTAGGTCACAGCTCTTCTAAATTAAATTACACCATTCTTAAAGATTTTTTCTTTTTTTGTCACCGAAATAATTTAGAATTAGAAAACTTAATTGAAATAAGAACCTGTTAATGTTGTAGCAGCAGAATCCTTGAGTAGTGGCCATGGATAGATCAGATCAGACGGGTAACGGAAAGGGTTGGGCAGACATGTACCTAATAGTAATACCCATATTTCGCCAGTACCTAATGGCGCTAAATAAAGGGTGTAAAAAGACTCATAACGAAGCCGAAAGGCACTTGTTCTCCGTGTTGTTTTGCGATGATTTTTTGTTCAACACCATACCTGGGAACCTTCTAGTTCCGGAGATGTTGAGGGTTAAAGTTCCAAGTTTTTTTTTAAAATACACGTTTTTAATGTATTTTTTTACTTAAGACACCTTCTCGACTCCCGCACTATTCAATCCATCAATCAGCATAATGTTTTGACTGCGTTACATAGAGTCCTATCGTAAAACGTGATATTTCACCCCAAAAAAAAAAGTCGTTTCCCAGCAATAACTTTTGCGTAAAGTTACTTAGTTTGATGTACATAATGCTTGATTGACAGTTTCGTGAAGAGTCCGTTTACACCCTGTATAAGAAGGACAAAAGGACTCTGGAGAGACTAGGTGCGGATTGGACATCCAGCAAAAAAGCCGATAATTGAGTTGATTGAGTTTAATCTTTAAATTAGATAAAAAGAATATCACTGCGTAAAACAAGTAGACGAAGCTCGAAGTACCGTTAAGTATGTTTCAAGTTCAAAGATCAAACTTTGCTGCATCAATAATGACAATCTACGATTTAAAAATACGAGATTGACCTAATGCCCCTGTTTTACTCAACCAACTTGTTTAGCTAAATTAACACGTGTGTTTATCAAGTAAGTAACCATTTAACACAAAAAAAACTGTAAAAATAGGAGCTTCTATATCTCACTACATATAAACGTTTGTGAGGATATAAGGATGTTTGTTACTCTTTCACGCAAAAACTACTGAACGGATTTGGATTAAATTTTGGCATACAGATAGTTTATATTCTGCATTAACACATAGAATACTTTTTATTCCGAATGAAAGTGTAAATCGAGAGAATTACCGAACTCAACGCGGGCGAAGCCGCGGGCATTTGCTAGTCGCCAATATTGTTATGTTAGTGGAGCCTGCTCAAGTGTTTAGGTCGTTACATACAGGGTGTAAACAGACTCTTCACGAAGCCGTCAACCAAGCATTATGTACATCAAACTAAGTAACTTTACGCAAAAATTAGTGCTGGGAAACGACTTTTTTTTTTCGGCTGAAAAATCACGTTTTACAGTACGACTCAATGAAACGCACTCAAAACATTGTGCTGATGGATGTATTGAATAGTAAGGGGGTCCTGGAGGTATTTAAAGTAAAAATCGTACATTAAAAACATGTATTTAAAAAAAAACTTGTGAAAAAGTTGGAACTTTGACCCCCAATATCTCCGTAACTAGAAGGTTCCCAGGTATAGTCTAGAACAAAAAAATTATCGCAATGACGCACAGTGGAACGAATGTATGGGAGCGGTTGGACGTAGACATGTCCGAAAAATAAGAGTAAAATTATGACAAACTAATGATGCCATCTTATTCGATTACTTAATGCCTTCATAAATTGTGGTGATGAATTTCTTCATAACTCCCATATTTCGGGAGTAATTTGAGAAAATGTGAAATTTTACTATGAAAATGAGTGTATCGAGCTCTCTCCCTCCTGATTCCGGGCTTGTTTCAAGTACCGGTCTCTAATATCGTAATCCTATTACTAAGAGCTATATTTAATACTAAGACACATAGTGCGCCAAATGTGCACTTTCTGGGATAAAAGGAAATGAAAATTTAAAAAAAATAACGTTTTTTCCCCATTTGTATTTACTTTAAACCGCAGACAGACTTATTAAGAGGTCTATAAATATATTATATATATACAGAAATATATATTAACAAAAATATTCACAAGAACTGATGAGAGTATGACTTTTAAGTAAGTTGATAATAAATTACCTAGTTTCATTAAAAGTACAATAAATAATTAAGATGTAAGCTCTAATTTACTAAGTTACACATTTTAAAACAATAACATCATTTAATTATCTTCGTCATCATCATCATCATCAATTAATTCAAATTCAGAATCGATGTCCGCTAAATCATTTATGTTAACAAATTCGATATCACTTTTCTCAGAATCCGTAAGCTCATAAAATTCCTTAAAAGAAGATTTTTTTACAAACTTATTTCCTTTTGGACGGATACTTGTAACAAGTGGATCAGAAGACAGTAAAAGATTGTGCATAATATCTTCATTGCATGAGATACTGCTATGCTTTCGAGAATGCCCCTCTCTATATTTTCTAAAATCTGTATTTCTAGCCTCAGATGCCTCTTCGGATAGAAAACCAATGGGCACAATTGACATGTTCTGAACTATGTCTGGCCCATGCATTAAAATTTTATGAAGTGAAGAAGGCATATAATACCATGGGTATAACTCCACGTAAAGCTTAGCAGTATCAAAGCAGAACTCTCGGAATTTAGTTACGTTGATCTTCTCTCCTGATGAAATACACTGCAAGATCACACAGATTTTTCTTAAAAGCATAGCATCTATTCCGGTCAGTTCAGCAGATTTAGTGTAGTTTTCAAAAAATCTCCTTGCCGAGTTGCCATTGTTGGTGGATCCACTGCCTTGTTTCACAACATCGAGAAGTAAGCCCGTTTCTCTTCTTACAGCCTCTTGAACTCTTTTCTTCCTGTCATCAACTTGCCTTTTTGCTATATCACCCCTTACTTGCCATGATTTTATGTCTAATTTGTAGGAAATGTGTAATAAGCATTCCATTGAGCGAATCCAAGCGTGAAGGGTGCTTAAGCTATATTTATACATGTCCTCGTTTGCGTGTTTATCTTTGATTAACTCTAAATTATTCATTTCTTTAGGACAAGCCTTGCATATGTCACACACTGAAGCTGCTGTATCGGATATAATGGAATGAATTTTACCATCAATCATTGTCAACAGCAGTTGGTGTTTGACACTAATTCCATCAGTGATGGTGGATGGAGTTAAGGCTTCAATCTCTGCTTCGATTTCAGCCATCTCTCTCTGCACATTTTCTTTGGTTTCCTTTATAAACTTAAACAATATTGGCCGGCAAAATGAAGTGGAAGATGGTCGCTCGTTTTCCCAAATTGTTACACCTTTTGAGACGAGCCGCAGTGGTACAAGACTAATCATAAAATTACTAGCAAGATCGATTTGCTCATCTTCACTCGTCCTTTGATGATAAATGCTTTGGCTAGATGATCCGTCAAAACCCCATTTGCTGGTCAATACGAGCTGTTGATTGGGATCAACAGGGGTTTCTAACGACCTAATAAGTCTTCTTGAGGTTAAATCCATCAAGGCTTGTAATTTGATTTTTGCAGAGCTCTCTGTAACTGTGAGATCTTCTTTGGCCGGATAGCACTTAATTTTTTCTTTAACCAACATGTAGTAACTCGGGTATTGAAGAGCTCCTTCTTGAGTGTTGAAATCCCGAAGAGTGTTATAGCGCCATTTCGATAAGTTCATCGATACATAAAGAGCCAATGCCTTCAAAGGGGATATTTCCCGTACCTGAATTGATTTACCTTCAATGAAGGCTTTGATTTTTGAGGCCTCTTCTGGATTCTCCGTCAAGTATTTCATAACATAAGCTGTATCGCTTTGTCCTGCCTTTTGAAGCGCCCTTTCGGCCGAAAACATAATTTCAGCGCTGCTACTGCTGCATGAAAGACTATCTTCAGTGCGTCTTCTTTTTTGCCGGTTACTAAGGTCCTCAAAAGATTTACGAGGACTAGGATGTGTACAAGTTGAAGCATCAGATTTAGCAGGAGAAATTATGGGCTCGATGACGTCACTTATATTTTCTGTAGAAGGTTCCATATTTTCATTCTGTAATTCCGGCCATTGAATTGCAGCCTGTAGCCAAATCTCATGTTTCTTCCGAAACTTATCTGTGCTTCTTCCAGACTGTGTCCATTTTGCATAAATGCGGTAGCAAAATCGACGACACCAGTCTTTTAAACTTGTTTCAGCACTTTCACATAACTGAACACAACTGTTATCTTTTAAAACACTGAACAAATAGTTAAAGTCGCGTAAATCTTTATGTGCGCGTGCGCATAAAGCAACGTGAATATCAAGATTTGTATTAAAATTTGGAAAATACATTGCGAGATTAGCTTGGATACAACGAGGTGTAAATCAACACTGATTTTAAAGTTACTAATAGTGACCTATTTATATAAAATCCAGGTATCCCAGGTATCCTTTGTTAAATATTGCAAGGTAATTAGTTATTGTGATAATTAGTAAATGATGCATGCTAAATTAGTGTATTAAGAGCCATTTAGTAATTAAATAATAGCAATGTTCTTATCAGTAATCATTAGTGCATCAGTTTTATATGTAAACCTTAAGTCCCTAATTATACAGCGTGGGGATTTCAATACGACAATAAATTAAACTTTGTATACCTTACCTTAGGACGTTCCCAGTCTACATACATAATTTGAATAATATCCAGTAGTTAAGTCGCAGGAGATTATTTTTCATTTTTAACATTTGCTGCATGATGTATCTGATAACAGGGAAACATTGACAGGTTAACGACCCCTGCATCGGTAACATCAAAACATTAAAGACACGTTGCCAACTCGCTACTTAAAAACTTTCGCCAAATTAGTTTTTTAATTTGATTTAGGGTAAATTATACCTTAAACCTAAGCAATAGTCATAAAGCGTGTCATCAGATTAAATAAGAAAATAATGCATGCGCAAGTTGCTATGCACTCAAAGTAATAGAAAATTTAGTGTGTGCGAAAGAGATAAATCTAGTTATGTTTGTTTATACTTCGCTTTCTTGCCGAAACTTGCAACTAAATTTAGGTCACGGTCAGTGTGTCACCGCAATCCTGTGACGAACCACGCGTCATCGCTTTGTAAGCGCACGAGTGCCGCAGGACGTACTTTCGTTGCGCCCGCGCCGCCTTTCAAGTACCCGCCGCCCGCCGCTCGTGTGTTTGTAATTTCATAATTTGTTCTAAGACGATTATTATAAGTGCGAAATTGGACGCTTTATTTTAGTGACAGGACACGTAACGTATTAATAGGTATCTAGTTAAATAGTTTAGTGTATTGTGCGAAATTAGACGCTTAGTTTTTATTGTGTTTTTGTGACTAATACCTACCTACATAACTAAGTGATTGGACAGTGATCCTGATTGTGATTAATAATTTGATTACCTTTGTTTGATTATTTTTGTTTTTACTGAGCATTAATAATAATGGCGCCAAAAGATCAAGTCGCTACAGGACGGCGCGGTTGCCACTCTTACCACAGGTTAGTGAACCAATATTATAAATGGTGTTCTATTTCGTTTCCAGTTTTATGCCATTTAGTTTGTTTGAATTTTTTTTTTTTTAAATTTTGATTTTAGGATTTTTTTGATGGTTTAGAATTATTCCTATAGACTAATATTATCCGTGTTTTCATTTATTGTCGTATTTCCGTCTCCACTCTGTATATCCTAATTAGCTTATATCTTCTCTAATTGGCTGCTCAGAAATGTTATTGTAATAAGGTAAACCTTTAGAAAAACGGTTTTAATCAACAAAATAAACAAAAAATAAAAAAATTGTGTTATAAAATAAACATCACTCTTTATCCCAGAAAGTGCACATTTGGCGCACTATGTGTCTTAGTATTAAATATAGCTCTTAGTATTAGCATTATGATATTAGAGACCGCTACTTGAAACAAGCCCGGAATCAGGAGGGAGAGAGCTCGATACACTCATTTTCATAGTAAAATTTCACATTTTCTCAAATTACTCCCGAAATATGGGAGTTATGAAGAAATTCATCACCACAAGTTATGAAGGCATTAAGTAATCGAATAAGATGGCACCATTAGTTTGGCATAATTTTACTCTTTTTTTTCGGACATGTCTACGTCCAACCGCTCCCATACATTCGTTCCACTGTGTGACGGGGAGAACAAGTGCTTTTCGGCTTCGTTAAGAGTCTGTTTACACCCTTTATAAGACACTTTTATTTCTTTAACTTTCTGAAAGAATGACT
The DNA here is from genome assembly GCA_950005105.1 of Lycophotia porphyrea. Taxonomy (NCBI): domain Eukaryota; kingdom Metazoa; phylum Arthropoda; class Insecta; order Lepidoptera; family Noctuidae; genus Lycophotia; species Lycophotia porphyrea. The sequence goes on from OX465392.1 coordinate 6,287,093, forward strand.
CGAAACTCTCCAGCATTAAATATTATAACAAAGCTATCTAGAATTTATACAAATAACTTCATAATGTAGAAACCTATTCAAAGTTGAAATAAACCTGAAAATAGCACGTAAAGAGTCTGAACTAAATTATCCCTGTTCTACGAAGGTTGTAATAATTTCATTTGCACACAATTAGTGCCAACTTTCGTTCATTTGTCACCCCAGAGCTAAACTCTTTATTAAGATTACAAATACTTGTCCCGCAATTATAGAATACGTGGTATTAACGTCACTGAAATGGTAGTATGTAATAATTTGACTGTTTATTTAAATGTGGTCCGAATAATAACATAACATTACATCACGTCTGTACTCCCCGAAGTATAAGGCAGAGGCGTACCTAATAGTACACCCACATTTCGCCAGTTATGTTTGAGTCCCATGTAATAGAGGGGGAGACTATTGCCATCAACCGGGCACAAATCCATAATCCGTGGCTGCTACTGAGAAATTTCTGATGGAAAAAACCAATAACGCTTTGCCCGATCCAGGAATCAAAGTCAGGACCTCATGCTCAGCAGTCGCGCTTGCGCCCAACAGACCAATGAGGCAGTAGTTTCGCTTCATGTAAAATACTGGTATTCAGCTGCATCCGGTTACACTGGAAGCCGACACCAACATGGTTGGGACAAGAGAAGACGTCTGATGATGATGTAGGAAGCTTAAAATCATCCAATGTTTTTATTTACCCACATTTCTTGACGATAAATTGTCACTCCTAAAGAATGTCGAGTCATACCGTACCTAAACTGTTTGCTGATTCCGCCGAATCTGAGTTCAAACTTAGTTCTCATCTTCGGCAGAATCAGAACTAGTTTTCTGATTCCGCCGAAGATGAGAACTAAGTTTGGCAAAAAAATGTTAACATTAGAAGCAGCACAATTTTACAACAAGATACCCTCATGTATTAAAAAAGTACACCATTCAATGCATTCACAACTCTATTAGCTGACTATTTGATCACAAAAACATATTTCCTAAAATCTGAATTCATGAGATGTCATCATCTGCCTAGCCTTTTCCCAACTATGTTGGGGTGTTTTGGGGGTGAATTCATGGGATGTGTGTATCATAATATCAAAATTGCTACCGTAACGAACTTTAAATATAATTTATTTTAAGTATTGTTCTCATGTAAGAGTAAATATCTTTAAACCTATACTGCCTTAAGATCACTCAATAATAATCCTGACATAACAATGATTAACTTTCGGTCATTGACATCGTTTAGTATGCTTAAGGTAAGGATGATTGTGTACAAAAATGAAGACGCGAAGGTTATTATACAATTCTCAGAAATCGTCACAAAGTTCTCTACCCCTGGCAGGCGAACCTCTGAGTGGGTGTAAAGATCTCAAAGCGATAATGCTATCTCACATGATCTTTTGACAGAGCTTGCCAATTAACTACACCATAAACGCAAAGAGTTTAGAAGATGGCATAGTCTTTGCCTGTAACAGCCACTGCTATACCTGTCCTGGCGAAGACATTTCTATCTATATAATTCCAAAGAAACTACCCTATATGGATAGAGACTGCAGCATTCGCAGCAGTTTTAAAATAAACAAACATATACTAATTATTATAACACTGTCATCATAATGGTCCAACGATGACCCATCTAACCAATCACACACGACAAAAATAGAGGTGTCACACACACAAATGGAAACCAATAAACCCCATTGCAACGTTGCCCTTGATTGTCACTTACACAATAGTTATTAAATTCACTAAGCAATAAAACACAACTACACATCGAAGCTATCAGCACATGTCAGCAACAATTATAGCAGTTATAACGGTTATTATAACTATTACGTTACGTTATTCTTCGTTACATTACATAACCTAAATAAATATGTGTGTCAGTGACAAACGTTGTGCCTTGAGCTCATCGTTCGTTCTATTTGGTTGACATACGAAAGTAAGTGTTACAGTCAACTGAGCGTGACTGAAAATTTTCAGTTCAGTTGTGGTTTTTGATATTTTTTAAGTTATCTTGGGCGTAGAATTATTTAATTTGAAATTGAATAGCGTATCCATTGTATTCTTTACAATGATTACGGTGTTGACGTTTCACGATGGATATGATATGTTCTGATTATTTTCATAATGTGAAGTTATCATTGATGAGTCAGAGCTCCTGCTCCACAAAACTAACTGATGATCATCATCTGCCTAGCCTATTCCCAACTATGTTGGGGTCGGCTTCCAGTCTAACCGGATGCAGCTGAATACCAGTATTTTACATGGAGCGATTGCCTATCTGACCTCCACAACCCAGTTAATACTGGGTAATACGATACCCTTGGTAAGACTGGTTGTCAGACTTTTTGGGTCACTGACTACTTGTATCAACTGTCAAAGATGTGCAATTGACAGCCGGGACCAACGGCTTAACGTGCTTTCCGAGGCACGGAGGAAACTCGGTATGTAATGGGTGGTCACCCATCCACAGACCAACCTAGGCAAGCACGGCTTAACCTAAAGATTGACCCGAGCGGCTTTTATTATTTTGCCACGAGCTCCTCCAAACAACAAAACTAACTGATGATGACTCTACCAAAAACCTTTAATTTACTTTTAATTATACTTACCGTCTAAAACCTTATTGTACCGATCCCAACTAACAAAAACCGTAGCAAAAAACGTCTACACACGCCAGACTAGTGATGTAACCGCAACAAACCAAAACCACAACATCATACAAACCGTAAACACTGCAGAAAACCGTACATCACTACACAAGACGTCGGAAACTATCCGTTTACAAGTCCGAAGATTCGTACCGGTATGTGAAAGTAGCAATCATAACATATTCACGGCACGCGAGAATATGGGACCGGTAGATCACGTAGCGGGACTGACGCAACTAATTATACATAACGCCTCAATAGACGAATCGACCTGGCGATCGACAAAGCGAAGCGAAAGTCCGACGTAATACTTAACGCACGCGATTCTTTCGCGACGTCTTCGGTTGGGCATTTTGTTAAGGTCTAGGAGAAATTTACGGAAGACAATGGTCAGTTTCATGTTAGTCAGGAGCGGAAAGAAAGAATTTATAACCTTATTGTTTGGAAAAGAAAAAGTCTAAATATCTACCTTATCGTCGACACCATAAAATCTCAATTACAGTCACAGTTCAAATAATTCACAAATTAACACATTCTTGATTACAAGATACTACACTTAAACAAAACAAAACATTTGTTATCTATAAGAAAAATAAATAAAAGAAATGTCAGCCAGAGCGCAGCTCTGTACCGTATTTATTTACCAAACAAATTAATATTCAGACAAGCTTTGCAAATCGAACTTCCATTTTAATACACAACTTCTTGGTTCAGTTTCGAATGAACATTTCTTGTTATGTAAATACGCGAAACAAGACCTTAAAGATAAAGAAAATTACTTTGAGTAGTTAAAGATGACTTTAACAACACTTTTGTTCAATTATGTAGTTTGTTTATAGAGTAATTATTTTAATTTTGTACCCAGTTGAACAAAAGAGTAACAAAAAGTGTAGAAGGCACTCCTTGCTTTTAGCGTTGACATAAATTGTATAATGTCCTCGAGGACACGGTACTTGGTAGGTACGGGTTGCGCGAGGGAGTCAATGCACCCACACCTAAGTTCAGTGCTCCTCCAGAGATATTCTAGCCACGTGCTGACTGCTAAAACTTATATATCGCGTAAATGTATGTGACAGTTGAGGTTTTACTGAACAACTTTTTGAATTCACTCCTGAAATATATTTGGAAAATTGAAGTTCTAAAGACGAATCGGGGCCAAGCACTCCAGCCATATATTTTCAACGAGTTGAATATAAAATAACGAAAATATTTGTCATAAATGTTTGTCACTTAAGTTTGTGTGACTGGTTATTATTATCAACTAGCGTGTGTTAAAAGCGTGTTCGGAAATCGAAAACGTAGAAAAATAGTTTTGATTTATTTCTTAACGATGTGCGCGAGAAAAATAACATAAAAGAAGCGTTGATGCATTTCTTGAGCGGTCTTAGGGACCCCAATTAATTTATTTCCTCTGAGACTTTTTATAAGCCCGAATGACGTAACCAGTGAACTCATCGAGAAACAAGAAAGCTTTTAGGAACTCTACATACCTATAATTTGCATCACATAAGCCCTTTCAAGTTTAGAAGTCAAATGGACCCTTACAAGAAATATATTTTATGCTCTCAGGCGATCATCCAGAAACTTTGCAAGTTTGTTAGGACTATTTAGCCTAAAGCGGTGTCCGTACACACCTCGTGTTTTGATATTACTTTACGAACCTCTTTAGGCCCAAGGGCTTAGTTAAACAGCACATATGTATATATAAACATACAGTTAAAAAATTATAAACACGTGTTTTACCATACATAAACAGTAAAAACAGTATTTAAAAACAAGGACAACGAAGGTCCTAAGCGTTAATAAAGCAAACAGGCCCAACAAAGTAATAAATGAAGAGATAATCTGTACTTCTCGTCATAAATCGGCAATATTATAAGCCGTAAATCACTTAAAAGGCGCAAGGTTATTCTATACTTAGTTAAAGAAGAAACTAGGTCCAAAGTCGGTCAAGTCGACGGATGCATTCCTGCGTTGCTCTTGACATTCCACCTTGATTAAATAGCTATATAATACTGCAGACAAAAAAGGATAAGTACCGTGGGTCAAAGGGATTAGTGTTAAGTCGCAATCGGTTTTGTGGCAATGGGCTGGTCATATTACGCGTAGAACTGATGACGGTTGAGGTAGACATGTTGGAGTGGAGACTGCGAATCGGCAAGCGTAAGAATTGACGCCAAGCTAGGTAGAACGACGATCTTCACAAGGTGGCTGGTAGCAGCTGGAAGAGTTGCCGAGAATCGAGTTGAATGGCGTGCAATTGGTGACGATATTTCCAGCAGTGGTGCTGTAGGCTGATGATGAAGTCGCATTTTAAAGGCAGTGCGTGCGTCGAGCGGCCAAATGCCGCCGATCTTAAAGGTCGTGATCGACCTTCAAGATCGTGCATTAAAAGTTATCCCGAACACTTTATTCATGACAGTACTTTTTTTAATTGAGATAAATTCTGGGAAAACACCAATTTTTTCTTATAAAACAAGAGCTTGCACATAAAGTTTTATTATAATGTTTGCAATGTAAGGTAAATGTCAGATGATCTGCGGGGATTAAAGTTAACAATGTCGTTTTAAGTTACAAATTATATTTAAGCTAACCATAACGAGATGTGCCAAATGAATTGAAATAACACTAAAAATAAAAACGCTATTTTCTTTGAGAGTACTGATTTCAGTAACTAAAAAAAAAACAGACTTTTTGTATTCTTTCATTTTCTCGCCAAGCACCTTTATTATAATGATTTTTTTCAATAAATCTGTCGAAGCTGTAATAATGACACCATTTTTTTGATGAGGACTACCATGAGTCAAACACAGAAAGGATTATACAGGATTATTGACATAAATATATAATCATGAGTGCGATTACTACGATTACATCATAATCGATTTGTTAGTAATTTGTTGAACATCCCACTCTGGATCCTCTATTACCTACCTATTGTTTTTGTGAGCAACGAACATCGCTAAATATTTCCATGAGTGTTGTTATGTCATCGTAATTAAATATTGATATAGTCGGATCCTTAAAGGAACAGGTTTAAGATAGCCTTAATTATCAATTCATCATTCTTCAGACAATATTTTTCCATCGTATTAGGCAGTACCTACTGGAGCTGAATGCTGCGGATACACAAAACTCTCCACATGCGAGACTCCTCTAAAGCACTTACAACGAATGTGACTAATTGTGCAATTAGTCTTTATGAGTCTTTTGTTGGATACCTAGAATTTACACTTGTTATGGTCAGAAATTATCCCAACAGAACATTTTAAATATCTGCATATCTGACCTCCACAACCCAGTTAGTACTGGGTAATACGCAACCCCTTAGTAAGACTGGTTGTCAGACTTTTTTGGGCCACTGACTACTTAACGACTGCCAAAAATCTTCAAATGACAGCCGGGACCAATGGCTTAACGTGCTTTCCGAGGTACGGAGGAAACTCGGTATGTAATGGGTGGTCACCCATCCACAGACGAACCTAGGCAAGCACGGCTTAATCTAAAGATGGACCCGAGTGGCTGTTATTATTTAACCGCGACCTCCTCAACATTGAAATTGACTTGAAAATCATGACATGAAATGACTGATTTATTAAATGTAGAAAATACCCTTAGGATTATCTTGCCTTACACGCAAGTTAAGCTTACAAAGCAAACGTCTATGGTATAACAAGATGCAGTGATCTTGCATATTCAAGATTGCCTTCATAAGTCATGTGAGGGCACTCCAGAGAAATCTAAACTGAGTCCGTGTCACTGGGGAACGATTCCGCAAAAGACGTAAGCCCATAGGTCGTAACTTTGGAAAGATGGACTATTTCGCAGCTTTACAGTTTTGCATTTAAATTCTTTACACGACTCTAGCAGACCTATTTTTACTAACTTACTATGGCGCTACTAAAAATAGAAAAAAAAATCTTATTCTTTATTGCACACAAAAAAGAGAAATACACACAAAATTACAACATAGAAAATAAAAAAAAATTGAAAATAAAAAAGTTAAGGTAGACGGGGGAGGGGGTTAGGTAAGTTTTTTAAATAGTAAATATAATCGTAATTGTTATTAGATCAGTTTAACTACCTGTTTATTATACATTTACAGCTAAAGCTAATTTTGGACGGGAAAGGTCGTGTACTTTGGGACGCAAAAAGGAGTTTTGGTACTTCTGCCAAGTTCTAAAAATAGCCAGCAATTATTTAGGGAAATTTTAGTAATTGTTAATAAGAATAAGTCAAGCATAAATAAGGCTTAGCAAATATTATTTAGTGCTAACAATCGTTGTTTGTTCATTCGTAAATATAACAATTTGCGTACGTATCGAAAATGTTAATATTTACCCGGAGTAAAATACAAGATCTATTCTAAAGTAAATTTAACCAACCTATAAAGTTGTCCTAATTTAGGACAAATATTTTGATACCAAAAGCAGCAAACCGCTAGTCTGACAATAAGATACGAAAATTACGAACATTTTCATTCATATTTCTAGTAAGAATACTTATTAAAACAAACGGATTAAACGAAATTGGCCTGGATGAAATTAGAACTGGCTAACCCTGCTTAACCTAACGAACCCCTAGGTCGTCTAGGAGTCAAACGTTTGCCTTCACGATTTATAGGGGTTAAAGTTGGAATCACTTTCTCAAAAGATTTATTCAGTTTCGATGTCCATAGAATTCTCTATTACACTTTATTAGAAAGTTTCGTTCTTTCGATAACTTCTATTATTTTGTAAAGTACGTCTTACGAAGTTCACGGTGAGAGTAAAGTCGGTGTTCGCGTTCGTTGACACTTTAGATTAACTAACACAATATCTACTTTCCACAGATGTTTTAGAATTTAATAACAATGGCGATACTTAATCAGAAAGCATAAAAAGTTATAACTTTTTTATACAAGCCACGGTATTGAAGTGGGTTTGAACAAGAAAAAAATGTTTACTTGCTTATATTCACGAATTTTCCCGAAAATTGGCGAACATCAACGACATGACCCGAGCTGCCTACTTTGCATATCCAAAGGACTGTTTATGCTGAGCATAAAAGCAAGCGCTGTAATTATTCGGCGAAACCGTAGTTTATTTGTAGACTGCTATTAGTAAGGAATTTGGACCAAAGTACTTTGCAGTTTAGGTCACTATTTCACCAACGATTATTCCGATATACCTAAAAATAATCGGAGTAACTAATCGGAGTTTAGTAATTACTGGCCTAACACTTTTTATATCAAGCGTATTATTATGTGTTTATTTTAGGCGTATATTTTTCGCCAAAAGCCTTCATCGATTCCGCCAATGACGTAAGCCGAAGGGAATCTTTGGTAACCAGTTTCGAAGAAGAGGTGAGCTCAAACATGGCTTAGGTACTAAATAAAACAGCAAAAGAAAAGTGCATTCACACTAAAGTGGGATGCCAATTGAACTGACTGACTGGGTTTTTACCTTTGATTTGATTATGAGCTTACATTTTAAGGGGTCTCGATCATACGAGTATGAAGGTTTGAAAAAGTATATAACTTATGTTGGGATATGTAGTACATAATATTGTATCTTATCTTTCTTTATCATGCCTAACCTGGTGAGTTTTTAAGCCGCCCATGGGCCTCTGACTTGCCTTTACATGGCGTCAAGAAATATTCCTCAGGCATGTTGGTTTCCTGGCGATATTTTCCTTCACCGAAGCAATGAATAATTGTACAATACGCACATGCATCCAAAAAATAAGAGGAACGTGCCATGGGTTCGAACTCGAGACTTTGCAGTCCGACGGTCATAGGCAATCACTGATGTAAGTACTGTATCACAGACAAAACAAAGTATCTACAGGTTTCATGTCCAGTACGTTATCAACATCGTCAGTACATGAAAGTATCACGTTTACGTTTAAACTAGCTTATAAATGTGATGTTATTATCGCATAAAAACTTTTAAGAGTTTAAGTTCTGTTTCAAAATATTTAACAGAATTACATTGCAGTTACATCTCGTAACAAAATTATTGTAAACTAGGTCATCTACTAGGCAGGTGTATAATCAGCTGTTGCAAAAACTTTTTCCAAGTAAGTCTATCTAAATTCAGGCAGATTTAGGCATTAAATCAATAACTTAAACCAGTTTCTACTCCAAAAGCGACAGACCCAGATTTAAGTTAACAATTGGCAACATTAACAAACCGATTTAAATTGTGCAAATCCATCCTTCATGTCGGTTGCAATCAATTACTTTAATGGAATTAAAATATTAATTCAATTAATTAATAATTGGACTAAATGTAGTTTTCATGCTGTGTTTCAGGATCAGCTTATGAAAATGTGTTTTTGTTCATTAACTATAGATCGATCAGTGTTTCCATCCATCACGAATTAATTATGATCATTGTTTTTATCTGTCTAGTGTTAAACAAAGGCTCATATATATATAAACTACTTAATATAGTCTGAATACATAACCATTCGGAATAGAGGGCAAGCCTATTGCCATCCACCGGGCACAAATCTACACTTCATGGCTGCTACTGAGAAATTCCGGAAGAAAAAACCTAATAACACTTTGCTCAACCTTGGAATCGAACCCAAGATCTCATGCTCAGTAGAACACTAGATCAACGAAGCAGTATTTACAAAATGGACTTGTGGCTGCAAGATAAAATGTCCCTAATTTATCATGATATTATCAGACGATCAGTCTATAATTTGATCAAACGATCTTATATGCACGTCTTAAGATGCCATAATTATTTAATCAAAGATTAGCTAATTAATGGGTCGAACAAAAATGAATTAAGAGAATCAGTTTATTGTTTGTTATGCTTTCGGACGATGAGTTAACAATCTTGTAGTATTACAATGTTAGTAAAACCGTGCGTAACTTTTAGGTCTTATCACGCAATTGTAATCTTCGAATATTTTCGTTTAATCGATCGTGAATTCTCAAACTGTTTCTGGCTGAATACAATTTTTTGTTATTTGTTGGGTATTATGCAGTCGGCGAGCTATGGAACGCGTAATGCTCGGAGTCTCTCTGAGGGATCGCATCCGAAACGAGGTGATCCGACAGAGAACCAGAGTTGTCGACATAGCTCACAGAATAAGTAAGCTGAAGTGGCAATGGGCCAGTCATATTAGCCGTAGAACTGATGACCGTTGGGGTAGACGTGTTCTTGAGCGGAGACCGCGAATCGGCAAACGTAAGGACGCCCTCAGGCTCGGTGGAGTGACGATCTTCGCAGGGTGGCTGGTAGCAACTGGATGAGAATTGCTGAGAATCGAGTTGAGTGGCGTGTGATTGAGGAGTCCTATGTCCAGCAGTGGACTGCTATAGGCTGATAATGATGATGATGCAGTCGGTCATAACCTTCAGCCCAACTTCACCTACTGCTGGGTGTGGGCCTCTCTTTGATTTCGCTAAGCGCCACGTTCCACCAGTCTCATCCAGGATGTACCCACAAAGGTCAACTTGGTGGTTAATCCGCTACAATTCCTGAAAATAGAATTTCAGGTCTTGCCTTAACAAAAAGAAAGCCTTAATACAAGGCTTTCTTTTTGTTAAGGCAAGACCGAACAACAAAACGAAGAACACAAACTTAATCACCCTATAATTGAACGAAAAGTAACTGCAGATAAAATGCAATGCAAAATACATTGTAAGAGAGATAGCGTGCACCCAGAACCTAACATTCCCATTCTTTACGCGAGACATTAACATAAATAAACATTTATAACTAGCGAGCCAGCAAAGCGGCGCTCACAATAACGCTGGGTGCATTCAATGAGCGCGTTGTTCCCACACGATTTGTGCTCGGGAACCTCTGTGATGTTCATGTGCGCTTGGTACGTGATTTTTCTTGTTATTATAATTTTTAAGGCGTAAAGTGCTGGTGGTTACCTAATTTGCAGAATAGGCTGCTACTCATCATGAACTTATGATTGGTATGATGACACCTTCATCAGCAGCAGGAACTGTGAGATTAACAAGTAACAAAGAGACACTCACATTATAGCTGGGTGCATTCAAAGAGCGTTGTTCCCCACACGATTTGTGCTTGGGATCTCTCTGATGTTCATATGCTCCTAGTACATGGTTTTGCTTATCATATAAATAAACAGGTATGTTGAAGCCCGAAAGTAACCACAAAACAAAATCATGTAACTGTATTCAATAGTCGATCGAGCACCACTAACTCGTTCATGCACTTCATGCCCATTTAACGCAAATATGTTTGTGGGCTCAGTTATCTTGCAACATTGTGTAAGAATAGTACACTTGTACCATTTTTACGTGAACATTGCATGAACGTAAAAATTATGCAAAAGTAGTTTTAAGTTAGTCTCGCCCGAATGACGATTAAGATGCAAATAAAGATTATGAGCCTAGACCCTAACTTTCGTGTCTAGTGTTAACTGGTTTTGGAGCTAAAAATACGCAATAAAAAAGTAAAACGACGAATTTATCTTGTACATGTGTCATTTACAAGCCTTACGTAAAAAACTATTTTTGCACAATCAATTTAGTAACCGCATTTCTGAGAAAATCTAGTTCTGCTTTATATTATTACTGAGCTCTTGCACTGAAGACCGCTTCAACATCAGCTTGAAGCGTCTCAAAATTATAATTTAAATTAAAAACTGACAAACTAATTTAGGTAAATTGAGTGGCGTCGGAGCCATCTTGATATCCTAGTAACGAAGCGACTAATTGGAAATTTACATGGAGCCAACAGTTTGGGAAAACGCTAAAACTCCCCTTGGATTTTGTGAAATTTTCATCACCTACTTACATCTTTCAACGTTGAAACTATAGACAGTAGAATGATAAATTATTTACAGTTAAAAATAGAGAACACTTTCATTTGTTTCAGTTGATGAAAAATGAAAATATAAGTTTACAAGCCACTGCTGACGACCAATGATGAAATAACGATAAAAAGATATGCCTTTATAAAAAATATATATATATTAAACCTACATACCTAAAACGCAATATTAACACCAATCAATAATTTCATTTTATTTGATTACTATAATTAAAACATATTTACACAACAGGCCACGTCATATTCGGTCATTAAATTACCTCGGCTCATACGTTTGTCTATATGACGTGTTATCTAATAACAAATCGTTACTCCATCTATAAATATACATCTTCACGAATAACGTGACCATTCATATCGTTTAGTATCAAATTTGTATTTAAAATGGACATAGGTTTGTAATCATATTAGGCATAAATTACTTTTAATGAAATTATGTATGCATATTTGATTTTAGGATTTTTTTCAGTAGGCGATATTTGATAATCTGCACTTTAGATATAAGTACGTTAAATCCTCAATAATTTTGATATCATGTTGTCATTTTTGTAAAGGATAATGACATGATGACGTAGACAGGTATTAAGTGAACCCAGAAATATTATTATCGTAACACGAAAACTTTAACCCTTAAAGAACAAATATCTAGTGACAACACAGATCAGACAATTCATCCTAACTTTATATTATGAATACGAAAGGAAATTTGTTTGTTTGTTACCTTTTCACGACTAACCACGGAACCGATTATCCTGAAATGTTGCACTTACGTTGTCACGGGTAACTTTCATCCCGAAAAAACAACAATAAGGTTCTTAGGATTCACGTGTCTTTCGAATCATGATTGAATTATATTATTACAAGCAGAGTATAACCTGAATTTTCTGTGAAATTCTAAATTAACACGAGCAAAGCCACGGAAAAAAGCTAGTTTCTTATACATCAGACCTGAAGGAATTCATCGTGAGCCTACTTTTCTCAACCAACAAAAAACCTAAGAGTAAAGCCTTCAATAGCTGTTCCCCGCGACATCGTCCGACCGCATTTCTTTTATTTTTGAAGTTCCTCATTAAAAGGTTTTTAGTCTGGACACAGCCAGTGAAAGTTTCTCATCGCTCGACGTCGGAAAAAATATACAAAAATAGTAAAAGTCTTGATTGCAATTCTGCAATTAATCCACGGGCAGAAAATTGGCTACGTTTTTTCCATTGAGTACCTACCTGCTCTAGTTATTCAAAAAGTATTTTATAAATAGAAAGATATTTTGATGTTTTAACAAGAAAAAGCAATTTGAACTAGTTACATTTCAGTCGGCTGTTTCTGTTTTATGAGATGTTAGTTCTTTTCCAATAAATTATTTTTACAAATAAATTGTAAATACATGGTGTAAACGGACTCTTCACGAAACCGTCAACCAAGCATTCTGGACATCAAACTAAGTAACTTTACGCAAAAATGTTATCCTTTGTAAAAAAAATACATTAAAAACATGTATAAAAAAAACTTGTGAAGAAGTTGGAAGTTTGACCCCCAATATCTCCGAAACTAGAAGGTTAGATTAAGGTATGATTTAGAACAAAAAAATGATTGCAATGACGGGGAGAATAAGTACCTTTCGGCTTAAATAAGAGTATTTTTACACCCATTTTATAGGCAGAACTCCATTAGACTTTCTCATTTGCAATAAGTCAAAAAAAAAATGGTCATCATTGACATTTCAAAACTCATAATGTACTTTGCTCCTGCAGTAATTTGTCTTGGAGTTCATTGTTACATAATTTGATAAAATATTTTTTAACATCAAACGTTTGAATATTAAATTAAACTCACAATACCGATATTCAAATCATGTAAACGATAAATCAAACAATTTATACTCTATTGATGCAAATTATGTAATTTGAGGTCTTTGACCGAGCTTGGACATTAAAATTAAATAAATTAAAAGGTACTAACAGCATAATAGGAGGAAAACTGGCGTGTAAACTAAGTAGAGCCTTGAAGGCTGAAGCCATATCTTGACTCCCTTCAATTAATAATATCCAAGTGAACAAGTCACGTTTTTCTATATAAAAGAAACATTGTTCGATGAAACGTGACAGTTACAAGACTTCACATATTGTGTTGGTAATCAGCAGTTGTTTTTTTTTGTTATTGTTCAACAAATCCAAAATTAATTAAATCAAGTTTTGGAGGAAAATCATGTTCACCCCTGTAATCAGCGAAGGGTTAAGCCTCTGCCTGTGTACCTAATAGTATACCCACATTTCACCAGTAAAGTTTAAGTATCATGTAATAAGGGCGAGCCTATTGGCATCAACCGGACACAAATCCAGTCCGTGGCTGCTACTGAGAAATTCCTGACGGAAAAATCCAATAACATTTTGCCTGACCCAGGAATCGAACCCAGGACCTCATACTCAGCAGTCGCACTTGCGACCACTAGACCAACGACTCAGTCAGTCAGACATGATGTTATTAACTTAGAGATACTGGTAAAGCTACAACGTTTTCAAGACAACAAACCATAAATCGCGATTTAAAACCAACTTTAACCTGACAAAAACTCCAACATACAAAACAATTCTTCTACCACACTTCTAACTAGGCGTTCGCAGCATTGATTGGTCCATTACATAATGACAGGATACGATAAAGAATCCAAGCAGCAAATTTATCCTCTAACACATGCATGAATTAACAAGTCCCTCAACAGTCACCATCTATATCAATAGGCATTTACAAATACGCGCGAATGAACAGGTTTCGTGCAGAAGGATTTAATCTATACTGAATCTGTGTCAAGATCAAGGAGTAAAAACTTGTTTGTTAGTCATCGTACTATGTTTATTTACAGACGTTAGTGACCCACAAAAAAATTATGAGATGAGAGATGATTGATAGAAAGCCATTAGCTTTTCTTATTTGCTTTCAAAACTATATTCATTGGCAACTATGGAATAAAACCGTAGTTTTTCATTTATTGACGTAGTTAACAAAAAATGTATCCAATTAAATTCAACTACACGTTTTCAATCTATAGAAATAAATAAAATTGAAGTGTCTATTTGTAATATCAAAATAACACCTTTTTACTGAATGCAAATAAAAATAAATACGGCACTTTTAGAAAAAAAACATATTTGATTTAATTTTTGTGTCTGTTTGTTCCGGCTAACCTTCGAAACGGCGGGACCAATTTTGACGGGACTTTTACTGGCAGATAGCTGATGTTATAAAGAGTAACTGGGCTTCTTTTATTTTAGAAAATTAGGGATCCGTTCAAAAATAACCAGATAAACTGGTAACAAAATTCGATTCAAAAACGTTCCCAATACTTTAGTCAAGTACTTTATTATTGCTTTACATAACGCATCTACATTTGATGATATCTAAGATGATACCAACTAAAATAAAATCATTCTTAAACAAAGAACGAAGTTTCATCTAAAATACAAAAGGCATATTCCAGAACAGAGTATTGGAATAACTTACAAATTGCGTCCAATTTGTACAACGGATAACACAAAATAATGGCGAGCCGATAGTCGATACCTAGTAAAGTTCGAGACTTAATCTCAAGTCGAGATTACTGGGAGCCAGCGGGCTATCTGGTACACACGGTGAAATAGACAAGCATGCAGGAAACTCATATAATAATATATTTATTTTTATTTCTCAAAAATGTTAATAGTATGTTACAAGAAATAGTTTGGCAGTATTTATATCTAATAAATGGATGTAGCCACTGCAACCGAACTAGGCAATGCCTGTATTTCGGTTTTCAGTGCCTTTTCCCTCGCTATTTTAGCAATAGAATGCCAACAAAGGAAGTATGGTTGGTTGTACTACTAATTAATGTTGAATAACTTATAACTAACTTATAAGCTGCATTTTTTAAATTTCATTGCCTCTAATATACTAAGTAAATGATCGTCGTGAGTGAATGATATCGTGAGTGAAGAGTTTACGAGTGTGTTTGGACTAGCAAGTGAGTTATGTGGAGTTTGAGCACATTTGCAACCACATCATGGTTGCGTATGTTTTGTAAATTGTATAATGTATTTTAGCACAGATGCGAATTTAGTCAGAACATCTTAGGTAAGTCCTGTCTGCCCCTACCTAACGTGTTACGCATACTATATCAATGACAGTTGCTAAATAGAGCATAAATAATTATACACTACCGTAACAGAACAAAAAACATGAAATTATTCATTGATTATGCTTCATACATGAAATAGTAAAAAAAAATCCTTTATGCTTCATAGATAGGGCGTTGTAGTGCAGTCTGGCTTAGACTTATGTTCAGTTGTAGACTATGGTAGGCTGAGTTGATATGCTTCAACTCAACCTCTGTGTCAATATACTCAAATTTTACACAGAGGTTGGGTAAATAGTGGTGGCAGTAACGAAATGCCTAAGACATCAGCTTCCATAAGATAGATTAGGTTACCGTAAGCGTAAGGTGGGACGCCCTCAGGCTCGGTGGAGTGACGGTCTTCGCAGGGTGGCTGGTAGCAACTGGATGAGAGTTGCTGAAAATCAAGTTGATTAGCGTGCGATTGAGGAGAACTATGTCCAGCAATGGACTGCTGTAAGCTGATGATGATGATGTGAGGTTAATACATAGAAAAACACACAAAAATATAATAACATCATCACGCCTTTATCCTCAAAGGGTTAGAGAGAGATGTGCACCCACATTTTGCCAGTTATGTTTAGGTCCCATGAAATAGGGGGCGAGCTTATTGACATCAACCGGGCACAAAGCCAGACTCCGTGACTGCTACTGACAAATTCCTGGTGGAAAAACCCAATAACACTTTGCCTGACTTGGGAATCATGGTTAACCTGCCAACTTAACTCTTTCGCCGTATGTACCCAGACTACATAGTCTGCCCATTCCGTTACTTAACAAGTTTGACGGTTCGACCTGAGCCAGAAGCACCTCCGCTATAACTTTTAAATTTGATGAACAGCTACTGTAATAATACTTTGATATTGTGAGAATATTTTTCACTCGTTGCACTTTCCTCTGTTGTGGAAGTTTACGAGATCGCGTGCTTCGTGAAGATATATTTTGGTACGTTTAAAGCGATTTAGGTTTAATTGAATGGGCACTGTACCCTAGTTTTCTTACAATGTAAGAGAATGTATTTGATGTTGGATATTTTGGACTTTATAAAAGTATCTACTATCAAATAAACTTAAAGTGAAATATCTATATTTTTAGCAATAAACCTAAAATTCGTTTATTTATTTTTCTTTCATTTTTTTATATCTTTACATATTTCTAAAAAAAAAAAAGAAATACAAAAAATAGTAGGTCAGGGCTCCAAATAGAGGAGCCTCCTAACAATACGAGCCGTGTCTAGGAGTACCGCTTTCTGAATCAAGCCCTGGATCCAGCTACCTAACGAGAGCCTCCTCAAGTGTTGGTCGAGGCTCTTAGCAAGCCATTGGCTGAAACGACTATCGGCACAATGATCGCTGAGCTCACATCCCACATGTGGACAACCTCGCGGGCCAAGTCAAGATACTTGATTTTTTTTATCTTTCTCGGCTTTCACAAGGTTCTCGTCATGCGGGACCTTTAGGTCAACAATCATTGCGCGCCGCTCTGATCGTTCCACCACCACTATATCAGGCTTATTGGCTATAATAGCCCTGTCAGTGATGATGGATTGATCCCAGTATCTACAGTGTGATATTGCTTTTATCGAGAACTGGGTCGGGCACATATCTATCGTACGGCACTTCCGATTCCACAAGGCTGTATTTTAGAGCAAGTTGCTGATGGATAATCCTGGCTACAAGGTTGTGTCTATGCAAAAAACTAACATTATCATTAACACTGAAGATGGGATATTTACCATGTTTACTATTTGTTTTGAGTTCCCGATATTTCGGCGCTGTTGCAAGCACCATTGCTCACGGGTTAACTGACCGTTTATGATCAGTTTATCCGTGATTCTAAATAAAGTGATGGTAAATATCCCGTTTTCTGATGATTATGTTAGTGACCATATCAGTTTAAAAACTTATATATCAAGAAAACTAGAAACATACGACGAAGCAATTTTAAACTTCGTTTCTACATTGAAGTTATAACTGAAAGGATTGTAACATACGATTTCTTATGAATACAAATAGAGTAATTCATATCCGTCCCTAGTGCAACGCTGTATTTCTGAGTGTAATACATATTTTCAACATTTCACCAACTGTGTTGATATTACCTACACATCCAGAGTTTTGATTGTATATAAAGCCATTCATCAAAATAACTTAGGTTATTTTGAATCGAGAACTGAGACAAATTTGTGATCATTTCCGTTTTCTTCACTAAAATAGTCATTCAATTTGAAATCCAGTATGAACTACTCTATATTAACAAAGTTCATGTAGTACTAGAAAGCTCGACTCTATTAATTTCACAATTATTTACTTGCCTTAACAACGGGCACTTCTTTCGAGTTCTTTAAAACGAAAACCATGTTTTACCAGAAACTAACAAAATTGTTCCATTTAATTTATGTTTAAAACCACTTTAAACATTACCTTATTACACGGTTTATTTTTATGTAAAACATTAAACAATTACATTTAATAACGAGATTTCATCTAAAGAACCACATATATTATCACAATGCGGTGAGTTACGATCATGCGCTGGCGCACGCGACTCGTCCAGTTCCGTTCTGTGCGACTTTCCAGTGAAAGCGACAAACGCTTCACGGAACGCGCCTTTAGGGAATTTATCCAATGCTCATCTGTATTTATGGTAATTGTGATTTAAATATCCGTATTTTCAGCATAATTTTAATGGTAGTCAGTGGCCCGCAAATCTCAAAACCAATCTTATCAAAGGGGACGGTATTATCCAGTTCATACTGGCTTGTGAAGGTCAGATACACAGCCGGTCCAAATAAAATACTGATATTCGATATTCAGCTGCATTTGATAAGACTGGAAGCCGACTAGGAAGGAAGGCTGGGCAGATGAGGATTTTTAGCATAATTTTGACGGTATATCTGTTTTCGATGCACTTGTCGCTGCAGTTTTTTACCAACGTCAGTTGTCCAGCAGAAATTGTCATTACCTAGGTGTTTCAATATTTTTACGAAGTTTATGCGGCCAGTTAGATTAGAATAAACCAATATAGTTGATTTGTTAGACAGTCTGATTGGCGTTGACGATAAACGATATCAACGTCTGTCAACTTCAATAAATTAAAATTAACGAACCGTTTCCTAGAAGGAAACCAACAAAGTCGTAGTATCTACTTAAGTAAGTTTACTTCGAAAAATATTTTTTACTAGATATTATTTTGGACCTTGTCACAATGTTGTCCTGCTGACTGGTAGAGAATGCCTTGGGACATTTAGTCTGCCTATGTACCACTATTGCACATAAAGTTCAAATAAATAAATAAAATACACTTGCATTGTTTTAAAATACCTGTCTTCAAAAGACACCTCACCTACCTATATAGAGACAGAGACCCTCTGAATATAAGCAAAGCATCTTCTACGCATCCGTGGCATCACTTGGGCTCTATATCAGTTCTGTGACATTTTTAAATGTCATATACAGCAGATGGGGTCTTTTGGCCTCGTGCAGGGGGAATTTAGTTTAACGAAGTACATATTCATATTTTTGTTGTTCTCTTTTAATTTAATTTAATAGTTTTGTCCTGTGCGAGTCTATAAAATACTTTTTCTTTTTTTGTTTCTACATACAATTTGAGCGGTTTTTGAATATTAATTAAATTGTTTGGAAACATAATATTCGATACATTCAAGAGCCCAGCGGACGGCGATTCTCTCTGAATCGATATTCGATGCAAGTATCATGTTGTACAACAGTGCAACTCGGCCATAAGTAGTCGGCTGATACGAGGAAAATGGTGCTGTTTTTTCTATAAGTCCACTTTTTTTCTGTATTGGAAACCATCAAATAACTTCTCCCGCTCCGGGCAGAGCGGAAGGGAGTGTCAGACTTGTACTGACTAAAACCCATCCATGTTCCTTCCTTGCCCTTTGTGTTCCAGGGCCACGGTATCTCTTTCGAACAGTCCCGCAGCCCTGGCAGGTTATAACCCTACTGTGATATAAGAAAATATCTAAAACTTCGTTTATTTGGATATGAATAGATTATGCTGTGGTGACAAGTTTCGGGCCAAGAAACCAGGATGAACCAAAAGGTTGACGATATCGTCACAGTCGCAGGAAACACCTAGAGGAGGGACGCATATAACTAGGAAATTTGGCAGAAGTAAGATGAGACTTAAACCTAGACCCAGCAGTGGATGAATCCAGGCAAAAATGATGATGTAATCTACGCTTTGAAATGGGCAGTACAGTTCTCTCACAGTAATTTTGCACGTGATCTTTCTTTGAGTATTCAAAAGAACCTGGACTGGTATATTTGAAATAAATGCTTTGAGTTTGAAATACTTACATCATTAATGAACCGGAATCATTTTATGGCTCGTTAATCTTGTGATTAGCTGGTGTTTCTATGAGGTCTCGAGGCTGAATAGCCAATGTTTTATGTGCCAATGTATTCTTCTAATGTAGAAAGTATTCTCTTATTTAGCGATGCCTGAAAGGATTTCTTCGGTGCTTCTATACAGAAAAAACCGGCCAAGTGCGAGTCAGTCTTGCTCATGAAGGGTTCTGTACCATCACAGTAGGCGAGCCCCCTTTAATTTTAATTTTATTATTTGTTGTTATAAAGGCAACAGAAATACACATTCTGTGAAAATTTCAACTGAGCTCATAATAATATAACGGATCATGAGATACAGCCCGCTGATAGACAGACGAACGAATGGGCGGACAGCAGAGGCTTAGTAATAGGGTTCCGTTGGTTACCTTTCGTCACACTAGACTAGTGATGACTAGTGGTGACTAGTTCAAGGAAGTCGTAACACCAACACTGCATCAATACCTAGATCTAAGAGCAAATACCATAACGTTGTTCAATACGCAACCGTATTACATGTGATGTACAACTTGCACACAAGCAGTAAAAATTAACTGACAGATTTATTTTGTTCGATAAAACTAGTTACAACAGTTTACACTTGTTTACACAACAACAGTTTGTTTACAATTTAAGTAGGAAACTAAGTATTGTAAGTTTTGTGTAAACAGAGTTGTTTTTAAACCTCGATAGTGTAGTTTTGTAGCTGTGTTATAAAGCTGCACTGTCTTACTTCCTACTTACTATTATAATAAATACGAAAGTTTGTGAGGATGTATGAATGTTTCTTACTCTTTGACGCAAAAACTACAGAACGGAATTGGATGAAATTTACCACATAGATAGTTTATAACCTGAATTTACACATTGAATACATTTTATCCTGGTAGTATGATCCCGTGGGACAATTACCTTTCTCCAAGCGGGCGATGTCGCAGACATAAGCAAGTAAGTAATTAATGGAAAGATGGCGTTCAAAGCAGTAATTTAGTCCAGGCGAGGAATCGTGATATCCAGCGTCAAAATGAGAACTCTCTCCTATAATTCAAACTAATATTTCTATTATGAATTGATAATCTTTAAAATCTATAAAAGAAGACAGACAGCAACGTCTAAACGTTTGACGGCATGATTGGCGCAGTTGCTGAGCGATTGGCTGCTGCGCTGCGTGTCGCGGGTTCATTTCCCGCACAAAACAAATATTTCTATGGCCTACATGTAGTTGTTCCGGATCTGGCTGTTTGTGTTTCACAGGAGAAATGGTGTTCTTTATACAGGAGAAAATCCAAGGCACGTATCAAAATTATCTTCAACACAACTCACACCTACCTCTATTCTTAAAGCCAAAACAACCACGAAAATACTCTACAATATTTTCCAATCTCGACCGGTCACTATTCCATCTAATACGGCGGCATATTTCATCCGAACTCCAAGTGATTATCTCAAATGGTTGCACTGTAAGGAGCCTTGAATTCTGCGCCGCCGATGTCCGGGCACACCCGAACTAAGGTAATTATAGACCAGCTGGTCGGCACGTCACGTCTTGCTTATAGTACTAGTGAACTAGTTAATACTTAGGAGTTAAAGCTGTGTTGTTTTGGCAAGATTCTCTTGTTATAAAAGGCTGTCGTTTTTGATGTTGTTCAGTTTTGATGAACAGGCAACTGTGTGTGCTATGATGCGCCTTAAGTGCTGTCGCAAAACTTTAACTACAAATAGTGGACGTGGCTTCAGACACCAGATTTTAGAAATTTACCAGATCTGTTAGTGTTCAAAGTGAATTCGGTCCGCAATTTGTCTGTATCAGCTGACTACTTCAAAACAAAAGCGATGTCAATGTCAAATTACTCCCATAAAGGTGCAGAAACCTGTCCAATGGAAGAATTTTAATTAAACAACCGCCTTGTAGTTGTTTTTCCTTCACATAGCAATTACATGTAAAATGTATTAAACGTAATACGAGCTACACCATACCTGCCTATCTTCATTACATCTACTATTAACAGGGGAAACAAAGGACAATCGTTGTAAATTGTCGCGCACAGAAAACTTATTTAAGTCCCCGTATCTTAAGTCCCGATCGAAACAAAAAGCAAGTTTGGAACGTCGCGAGTCTCAGTGCGTCGTGAGACTTAATCAGCCGCTTTCAAAGTGCACTCGACGTCCGTGCGAGCTCTTAGCTAGATGTTTCTGCCTCGTAACCAACTTGATTAAAACTGGCAGCCGGGACGAAGCAAACTGGCCACTTATTTCAACAAACCACCCCTTTTAGCAGCTGCAACACGTCTATTAAGTTTCGTTGTCGTATTAGCCATGTTTGGGGCGTTTCGTTTTTTTTTTCTTTTCAGCCAGTGTTTATACTGAGAGTCCACAGAGTAAATTACCTGATCTACTCACGGTTGTTTGTCTCTGGTAGTTTTTGCAACTGCCAGAAACAAGTGAGTTCTATTGGTGACATTTGATTGGAAAAACAGTTAAAATAATAGTGCTACTTTCAATTGATTTTAACGCAATGCGGCATTAGAGTGGGCAATTTTCTCGCCTACTACGTAAACCGCTAAAATATCCCACTAGCAAATAATTTTTCATTGCCTATTATTTTTAATTATTATTCTACTTGAAATTAGCACATACTTTACTATTAACAGAGTTTACAGGCACCACTCACTCATAAAATATAATTATGTAGTTGAAAATAAAATAAATTTGTTAATACTCATTGCATAAGTAAAGCTTTTTAATATTCATTGAAACATTATTTCCAATCAAGAAGTCTAGGAGCCTACTTGCAATTTGTCATGTCATTTAATTATATTGCAATATGAAAGATGAAAGTTAAAATAAACGATTAAATATTATTTTTGAAAATCTAATTAAGTTATTTGCTCAGGATATTATTTCCGGTAAAAAAAAACAGGAGTCGCTTTTTTTGTCATGTAATTTTATATTTTAACCTCGCAGACTTATCGCCAACATCGGCGAAGCCTGTCTGTCAAGAAACGCTGGCGTGACGATTAAGGAGGCAAAACACTGGGAGAGTTGGAAGAGAATGGGAGAGGCCTTTGCCCAGCAGTGGGACAGAATAGGCTAATAAAAATAAATATATTAATATGCAAAATCATAATCGATATTTTGTTTATGAAAGCCGAAGTAATAGTTTAAAGATCATACATTTAGACGGCTGTAATTTATCACTATTAATACAACAGATTGACGGTGTTATGACTGCAATAAATACGGTATAAATAACCAATCAATCATTGCTACTAGGCTTCTTCATACTCTCTCTTTTTTAATGTTAATTGCATACTATAAATTAATGGGTACTTGTCGGTTAGTATTATAAAAAATAAACTATTATTTAAGTGTTATTCTCAATGTGTTCCCAATTGAACACTTCATTGATTAATAATTTACGTAATAAATATGAAAGATACTCGTGCTATTTAATTGAATTAAGAAATATTTGTATTTAAATACCTTTATTTATTTATTAGGATAACGTAAATGAATTATTTTGAATATGTAATTTTATTATTTTTAAAGTTTTCATTTACAATAAAATACCCTATTATAAAACTGTCTTCATGACTGTGATGAAAAAAAAAACATAGATAAAATAAGATCCAATCTTGTCTGCCTACAGTTTTTAACCAACTATTACCAGACCATCGTAACTAATCAGAATTATAAACTATTGCCAACTTAACTGTAATCACATAAAAACAAATAACAAATATATTTACATTATTGCCACATAATGATTTTCCTCTACAAAAACATATCTCAGATTATCCTTTGTCATTCCTTGACCTAAATGTTTAATATAAAGTCCTTTGTATGGGTAATGTGAGTAGCGTTTACGAACACCATACTTATTGTTTTTTTATGTTGATTGAGGTACATTATGGACGACAATAATATGTCTATTTACGTTTTAAGTGCAGCAATTGTGAAGTCCTTGGAGGCAATGGTATCTAATAAAGGACAGGATTCAGTAGATTAGGTTGTTGCCGTCATAACACTTTGGGTACTTATCGAAATCGGGAAGTGTTCTAACATAACATTTCATAGTACTACTATTACGTAATTGAAGCCTATAAGAATTAGATTTCTCAAAAAGCGTGATTTTTTTATTTTTTTGGTTAGCAACAAACAGCCAGCTCCTGAACTACAAAACAGTCGTCACATCCTGTGAACAAGTTAACCCGTTAACATTTCTAAGTCAACTGTCAAGGAATTTTCCAAAGTTGTTATACAATAATTGCCATGGTGATTATAAACTCGGTACTGATGCAAATCACGGCAATGACACTTGGCTTGCGTAACTTTGTAGTAATAGTTGGCAAGTACAGCGAATCGATCTAGATCGCTCGCTCTAGTGGAAAAGAGTTCAACGCACGCGCCTACACCTCAGCGTCTGCGCACGCGTCGTGATTCTCAATTAGCTTTCGTATCAACATTCCTTGTGATTTGGTGTGATATTATTTAATATTTTTTAAAGGTGGCAATATTTTTACTACCTTATTAAAATTAACATAACATAAAATCACGGTTGTTGGGTTCGGCAGAGGTGAATTAGTAGACCACTTGCATAACAATTTTATAAAAAAAAACATAACGCCTGTAATTTCCTAAGGGTTTGGCAGAAGTGAGGTGACATTAATGAATAATTTAATAATTCTAATTTACTAATGTTTCTAAAAACAAAACGGCTATTAGAATAGGTCTTATTCAGCATAATCTTACTTCAACAGAATAGCTACTATTGGTAGGTTAATTCAATATGCTTTAAAGCTAAATGAATATTATTTATATACAAATTGCTCATCAATGACATTAGTAACATTCTTCAAATAAATACCTACTCAGATATAACATTGTGGATAAATAACTAAACAAAGAAACTAATGAACAAAGAAATACACACATCTTTAGTCATAAAAAAACTTGTATTTCTGAATAAACCTAGGAATTACTCACTGGTTTAAGTATAAAAAATCCTTGACTCTGAAATCAACCAACATTTTATTTGACTCACGTATATACATAGATGTAATGTATATAAACATTGCAGTTTAACAAAAACTTAAGACCAGACCACATATGACATAACCGGAACTGAATGATCTCGTAATACGAGTGATCGGGTTGGATAAAGTTGGCGTTAGATAAATAGTGTCACTTGTAGCTCTCTCCGATTAGTGGAGGCTAAGCGAATGGAGCGAGTCCGCTTTCATCCGTGCATCGGGCTCTTAGAGTACATCGAAGATAGGAACATATTCAAGCAACTGGTAATATCGGAAAACTGTTGGTATATTCTAGTAGCATTTTCTCGTGAACTGAGATTAGATTATGAATAAAAATATATATAAATATCCTTTAAAATACTGAATATTACGGAGATAGAGTTAAAACGCCTTAAATCATTTTTTTTTTCAAATAAATAAATTAGGCTACCAGGAGTCTTACAAGAATCCTAACTAATATTATAAATGCGAAAATAAGTTGTTTTGTTACCATCGTACGCCTACGCCACTGAACGGATTATCCTGAAATTTTACAGTGTACGGTGTACAGAAATAGGGTGAGGGTAACCTTTATCCCGAAAAAAAGTACTAGTCCCGAGGAAAATAACAATAGCGTTCTTATGATAATAGATGGCACCACGTGTCTTTCGAATCACGATTGAATTTTATTATTGTAGAAACTTTAGTCATCATCATCATCAACATCAGCCTATAATGTTCCCACTGCTGGGACACAGGCCCAGTGTGGATTGGTAGATGTCACATGTCTTCGAATTTTCGGTTCTAGGACATGCCGGTTTCCTCACGATGTTTTCCTTCACCGTTTTTGAGAGCAGTAGTGATGAAATAAATTACACAAAGTAATGCGCCTGCCTGGGTTCGAACCCACGACTTACTGTTCGTAAGTCGGGGTCGCTACCACTGGGCCACCGCTGCTCTCAAACTTTAGTAGTGTGAATTGATTGTCAAAATCTAAATTAACGCGAGCGAACCAGCGGGCAAAACCTAGTGAATTATAAAGCGTTTTATCTAAGTTTCACCCTCCATTTCGAGATTTCCGAGCTCGGAGCGTCTAAGTCAAGACTCTAGTTATAAGGAAACTCACAACGTTGTTCAATGAGGTAATCCTCTCATATAACACTGCGGTTGTCGGTTATCAATTCCTGTAACTTTCGTAAGAGGTGAGCAAGAAATTCTTAATGCCATGGAAACTTCCTTCATAAGACATTTGGAAGCTACATTGTCTCGAGTGTCATAGGCTATAATAAAAGTAACTTAAACCATTCCCGTGGGGCCCGGTTAATCAGTAAATAACCTTCTAACGTTGCACTGCGAGTGGCCCTATCTAAAAAAAATCTCCGCCAGCAAAACCTAGTTCTTTTTTTAAAGCAATTAGTATTCATTGTATACAGGGTGTAAACAGACTCTTCACGAAGCCGTTAACCAAGCATTATGTACAGACGCCAGCAGGTCAACCTACCCCAATCTGTCAGATTTTCCCAACCAACCTCGAACCTAATGCTTCAGAGATAAAGTTGAAAATCTATTAAAGAATTTGACAGATTGTAGTAGCTTGATGTGCTGGCGTCTGTACATCAAAATAAGTAACTTTACGCAAAAATTATTGCTGGGAAACGACTTTTTTTTTGGGGTGAAAAATCACGTTTTATGCTAGAACGAAATGTAACGCATTCAAAACATTGTGCTGATGGATGGATTGAATAGTACGGGGGTCGTGAAGGTGTCTTAAGTAAAATAAATAAATTTAAATATGTATTTAAAAAAAAACTTATGAAAACGTTGAAACTTTGACCCCCAATATCTCCGTAACTAGAAGGTTCCCAGGTATAGTCTAGAACAAAAAATGATCGCAATGATGGGGAGAACCAGTGCCTCTCGGCTTCTTTAAGAGTCTTTTTACACCCTTTATATTCATTGCCCCGGTGTAGCAAGAACGCTTAATTCTTGCAGTACTGCCAACATTTAGAATGACAGTTCTAAAAGATGACATGTGCTCGCCATGACAGAAATGTATTTAGAAACTGTATCCTTTACGTACCTTGAGTGTCTGTGTTGTAAGTGGCTAAGTAATTGTATCAGGAAGAGCAATTGTATACGAAATAATAGGAGGTATTGTGAGCATTTATTAGCTTGTCAGACGTAACGATTATGGTTGGTCACACGCTATGAACTCTCGAATTCCTAGAGACGATATGTTTTGTAATTAGTTATAGGCGATAATTTTTAACTAACTATTACCAGACCACCGTAACTAATCCGAATTATAAACTATTACCAACTTAACTGTAATCACATAGAAACAAATAATAAGTATATTTACTTTATTGCCACATAATGATTTTCCTCTACAAAAACATATCTTAGATTATCCTTTGTTATTCCTTGACCTAATTTCGTTTATATGTTTGAAGTGTTGGTTAAGCCATTGAACGTAGAATATAGATAGGTTCAGTGAGAGCCTTACGTTACCCGACCCCTCTTCCTCTCTTCTTCATTGTTAGAAAAGTTGGTTAATGCACTGAATGTCTATTTTTCTCGAATTCTTCTTTGGAAACTAACCAACAAAATCCTACTTCTTCGATTTAAAAAGAACCTGTGTGATATCAAATCCACGTCACAACGACTTCTCATCCATAAATAATGAAATCAGGAACTGATTGAGATCTAGATCCTCATATACCACAAGGTTGGCCTAGCTCTGAAAGTGCTTAGAACACTATTTTCTAGCTTACCTAGTTTTAAGGAGCACAATAATACAAACCTTGTATACAGTCCAGTTTCCGTAACTTTAATCTGTAATTATATAATAATCACGAATATAATCGTGTCTAAGCTAAGGCTAAAATTAGCTCAGCCATCATTTGTGAAGGCATTCATTTATAACTTAAACTGATTAATTTTATAATTATAAAGACATATCGAAGCCTTGAGTCACGGATAGTGTTGTTAAGTGGCGCGGTGCGTCCGGTGTTTATAAAATTATTATGTAGACAATACGTTGGTATTCTACATACAATTCTATTGCATGGCACTTAACTATAGCTAGCAAAATGTAGGCAAAATGTAGGTTAGGCATAGTACACCTACCCGTAACCGTAGCTGCTACTAAGAAATTCCTGATGGAAAAACCCAATAACACATTACCCGACCCGGGAATCGAACCCAGGACCTGTTGCTCAGCCGTCGTTTTTGCGACCACTAGGCCAACGTGACAGAGATACACCTTTGTCTAATCCTTCTAATTTTATATTTTTACATCTGTGATCCTACGGTTTACTAACAAATATCAAATGTGTATTTGTCAAAATAGTATAAAAAAAATATTGGATCAGGCATTGGATCAAATACGACACAAGTTTTCTTGTTCCTAATCTATCAAGCCGACACGTAAAAAAATGCATAAAGTTTTACCAGATAAACCAACAATTAATATTACAGACAATCCTCGTGTTGTCAGAACACTAAAGGCATGTTAATCTTCGAGATATTTAATGATCCTTGACTACTTACTTTAAGTATCAAAATATAAGCGATTCTGTATTTAATACCTGTCGTACCTAAGTCTAAAATCCTTAAAACCAGCGATGACTAATACAAACACTAAAATCTTTTATATTGACCTGCCACATCGACCACAACACCTAACAGACATCCTTCACCAAGCTAACAGCATTTTATTTATATTTTCGTATTTTTCTGCAACACATGTTTGCACGCAGAATGTTAATCATTACATTAACATTACAAATTCGTTACTATGCGTCAGATTACGGATCTAATACGAACTACGAACGTAGAAAATATAATAATAAAATAAAACTTAAAGATAATTAATTACTTTACCTCGTATGGGACGGCAAGGTATAGAAAGTTGTTCTCTTTACTTTCCGTGTTTATTTTTAGAGAGAAAGAAGTGTAATGGTTTTGGAACTGCCACAATGAGAACGTTAATCGAATGGGTAACCGCAGTGTTTAGTGGTTCAGAAACTAAACTGCGTTCATGTAAAATGGGAACACCTTTACTTGCATAGGTAGATTTTATCAAGGTTGTGTTTTAAGACGAAATTAGCTAAAAACACTATGAAAACCACAATTTCGTACTAAAATTAGAATAATCTAGTAAAACATAGAGCCTATCATCTACCTAGCCTTTATCCAACTATGTAGGAGTCGGCTTGCAGTCTAACCGGATGTCACTATGGAGTGACTGCCTATCCGACCTCCACAACCCAGTTAATGGTTGTCAGACTTACTGGGTAATAGGTTACTGTCAGTGGCCTATAAGTCTGGCAACCTGTAACGACTGTCATAGATCTACAAAAGCTAAAATAAACGAAGAAAAATATAACACACCCGTACATAATTAAAACATGTAGGGTATACAAACAATAAAAAATATAAAGCCAAAAGGTTACTTAGTTGAGACAATTATTAAGTAGCACCATGAACAGTTTTAATAATAAATAAATAAGTAAGCCGCTTTAGGCTCAAGTCACTCAGGCACTTTAATTATTATTAATAATAGGAGCAACAAAGTGTTTAACGCTCTATTATAATTATAATAATACAAGACACGCACTTGATTAGCATGTCAAAGGTACTAATTAAAAATACGGAAGACACGTGGGGCCGATACACGAACTACATTAGATAGACATATGGTTCCTTGAGTAGCTTTTTAGCAGCTGTATACAGGGTGTTTGTGAATAAGCAAATAACAAAACGTGAAACCATTGTCATTTTCTACTGTACAGTACAATCAACTCCTCTTACAATCATAAACAAAACAGTTACAGCGACTTGAAAGTCACTTTAAAAAGAGCTAAAACATAAGACATACGTGCTATGAGTGAAAACTACTCGTAGGATATGAGTGCCTATAGCTGTGGTAAATTGTATTGGGATTTCTACCAAACACTCTGTATATTAAATATCTTTAACAAAAACTGAGGTGCAAACGTGAGGTCATGTCACGAGTAAGAGAATATTACCCAACGATCTTATTTGACTTGACACCGCTTCCTTGTCTTAACAATTAATTTAATTTATTATTCACCCGTGTCTTAATAGAGATATAAACCCTTTGTGGTTTAAGAATGACTGTGGTAGATTATAAATTATTGTTAGCTGTCAAAATTAATGTTGTCTATGCATTTGTTTTGTGCAGTGTGCAGCTTCCGTGTGTATTTTTTATTATAATATAACTTTAAGTTTTGGTGATTGATGGTGTGCTTAAGGAGTAATGATAATGGTGACCTGCCCAAATTCTGATAAGAAATAAAAATCGATATTTTTATGTTCAGCAAATGTCAACTACAATCTGATATCATTTCTCATTCTTAAGACTTTCCGAGTCCCTTCAATTTCTTGTGAGATCGTCAATTCGATAGCGAACATTATTATAAACGAAATAAATTACTTCATATTTTATCAACAGAGAATCGCAAAAGGAATATTTTGAAGCAAAAATATCAGACCGTTTTAATTACGCAACTTGCAAAAAAATATTCTTGTAGCTGAATTAGAGACGAAAACTTTAGGCCATTTGTTTACAAATGAACATTAAAACAAACTTTTTCTAAGGAAGTGGTTGCAAAAATTTTAAGTCACGCACAAAAACAATTTATCATAGTGATTGTTGTCGGCATCTGGGCGCAGAAATAAATCGCAGAGTTTTAACATTAAGTGGCGGCCCTCGCCGACCGGCCCTAACGGCCAGGTAATAATTCCAATCTGCACCATCCGCACAACTTCAGAACGGCCAAACTTCAACACATTATCTTTTAATTTGGACCCCGACAGACAAATAAGATGTTGCCGAAAGGAATTTCATTGAAACAGTTGAAACTTCGGTCGAGACAGAAATAATTGACGCGAGAGATTGCCGCCCTCCATAGCTGTTTCTAAAGCAATGAGATACGAATTTCTCATTAAAATTTTCAGACTGGAAGTCGGATTCCCGGTGCTCCATTCAATTCCGCCTTTTGAAACTAAATCACAAGTTTTAACGAATTACTTGGACAATAAAGAATGTTATATAACATTGGGATCAAATAATTAAAAGGGTTCGATTGGTCGCGGATCTAACGGCATATGTTATGGAAGTGACATAAAAGGACGGAAGGGACCGCGCCAAACTATAATAATACCTATTCTGACATGTGTCCCTCGGCCACGCACGTTCGACGTCATACCGTAGCCTCTATAGATTTAATTGTACGCACGATAAAATGAGTAGTTTCAACACAGGAATATGGTTTAAAGCTCCGTGTAACAGGTGCAGTGTTTTCTGAAAATATCATTTCCAGTTTTATTTTTTATTGTCAGCTAAAGCAATGTTCTTTAGAAGTTTAACAAAGCAGCCGGCTGTCTTGTAATGTCGGCGTCCAAATGTTCCCACAGTCTGCCTCTCCTAAGAAAATCTATAAAATTTTATCTTTCTTTTGTTGCTGATTACATTTCTTTGTGTTTTTGTGCAGACCACTAAATATTTTGATTGATATTTCATTCTTCATTGAATGCAGAATTTATTGAAATTGGCATTTAAATTGGCGCCAAGTCATTTAAAATAAATTGATTAAATAACACCTTTACAATTTCCGTGTCTTCACATATTGTTTACTTAAATTGTAGTTTAATCTTTTTTCAAGATGCAAAGTAATATAAACAGATTCTACAGCATGTACTTGCTATTTCCACTAGAGGGTCACTTCTTATTTACGAGTAATGACCTGCGAGTAGCGTAAATACTAGCGAAAAAGAACCTTAACGGCACAATAAGAAATAGTAAGAGTTACCCTTATTATTCACATTCATACGATTGCCACCTATAGAGGTGCAAATCGTCGCCGTCTCATAGTCACTCCGTCGTCTTCGTCGATTTGTTCTCCAAGCGTCAGGTGAATCTTTCGTTTTCATCTCGCCTTGTATTATGCTAATCAGCCTCACTTTACGAATAGAATGAAATTTAATTTCTCCACAAAGTCCGCCCGTTTAGAAGTTTCTTTTTCTCAGACTTATTCAAATAGGCTCTCGGTGATTAATTTTTGGAACTCATTCTCAGTTTCATTGAATGAAACAAGTTAAATTAACAAGTTCAGTGTCGGGGCTTCGCATAAGTATTATAACTGTTTGAGTTTAGCTATGTTCCGAGTAACTGAGAAGTCTTCGCTTACAAATATTTGATATAGAAAGGCTAAAGTTTGCTTCTAAGTAACTCGATAGGGACGTAATTATATTTCCGGAATAGTACTTAGACGCTTTTAATGTTTTGAAGAAAACTAAAATTAATCATTCGTAATATCCGAGAAGCTGGAAAGTTCCTTAAAAGCAAAGTTTAGAAAGTAAAATATTAAGTCATTTAAGATGAGACGCCATCATTAATTTCGTTGAATGTCTTAAGGTCGAATAAACAATTCACTGCAAAGAAATAGTTCAATGGATTGGAACCCGCGACCTCTCTGTCGCATTCTACACCACAGCTATTAGGCCGTTGTCGCCATTTTAATCAACAGTTAATAACTTAGTTACCATTAGGTCAAGCAATATGTACTAACAAATTGTTAGCAAAAAACTTTTAAGCAATTTTAAGTTATTAGCAACTTGTCACATTCTACGTTTTTTTTATTATTTCATTAGTATTATTTGTCAAGGATTTGTTCTTGTTATGCCTCTTATTAGTACCGTAGTAATTGAATTCAATTATGTGATATATCCTATTGATATATTTACTCTTTTATAAAATGTTGTAATTTAACTTGACGGAACTGGGGCAGTCCGTGTGACTACGGCAATCATTGATTCATATCCTTTAGCGTCATCAATGCAGACGGATCTAATTGAACATTAATTGACACTGCTGTCAATTCCCTTCATCATCATCATCAGCCTATAATGTTCCTACTGTTCGGACACAGGCCTCCTGTCTATGAGAGGGAATGGGCTATAATCCACCACGCGGGCCCATTGCGGAGTGGTAGATTTCACATGTCTTGGAATTTTTGGTTCTAAAACATGCCAGTTTCCTCACGATGTTTTCCTTCACCATTTTTGAGGGCAGTGGTGATAAAACAAATTACACAAAGTAATGCGCCTGCCTGGGTTCGAACCCACGACTTACTGTTCGTAAATCAGGGTCGCTACCACTGGGCCACCGCTGCTCTAGTAATCAATTCCCTTCCTGATTGCTAAAATAACAACACACTTTAATCACCAGTCACTGTCATGAAGTGTGCTAGATCGCACGAGGACCTTAAAAAGGTGGTCAGGGTATTGCAGTACGGCCTATATCCAGTACAGAGTCAATTGATTGACCAGTCTGCTTGTGTGTCGAATTGATAATTCAATAACATCGTGAGGATCGTTCATCAGTACATTGGAAAGACCTGAATTGTTTTGTGTTAAATACAAGTACTTCGCCCGCGAATTCATCCGCAAAAATTGTGATAACTCGGCTTATATGGATGATAAATAGTTACGAAACGGCACTTTTGTGATGGTATTGCTAAGTTACTTACCAAACCTTACTTACGGGACGTACCCATATAATTTATAGCTTATAGCACCCACAAATAATGTAGATTTCTGCAAGTGAAATATTTTTTAGAACTGAATCATTAATTCCGGAGATACCCCCTACATACAAACATACAAACTTTTACCTCTTTATAATATTATTATTATAGAATTATAGATGGGGCTGGTGTCTTTAGAAATACTTTTTCGGTTACTCCGACTAACAACAAGATATGTACTTACGTATCATCAAGTTTTACCTCAGACCGAAATCCAATAATCCACGACCAAATGTCACACAATATATAAACATCTGTAACTTTCTACGACCTAAGTGGTAAACCTATATAGTATTACCGGTACGACGGGTTTCTGGTGACGTCATCATGCGACAGGGTCAAACACCACTCTCTCCGCGACCTCTGACTGTAGCATAACTCCTGCGCATCATTTACGTAACTATTACGTATCGATATAACGAAGATAACGCGGAAACTTATCATTTTCTGTTTGTTTAGAAAAATAACAACAAAGTCAACAGATCAGATATGGAAAAAATCAGCTAAGTATTAGTCGGACTTGACTACAAAGGGTTCCGTACTATATTTATCGTTTTTACAATATTAATCAAAAACGTATCTTTTAAGGGTTTTGTTTTAACCTTTATTCTATTTTATATACACACTCTGTCAAAATGTCAACTATATCCCTATAATAGTTTAAAAGATGTGACAAATGAACAAACCTCGGTGCCTTAGTAATAGGGTGCCATTGACACCAACGGAACTCTAAAATCAACAACAAATCAGCTACGATTCGTTGACGAAGAAAAGACAGTATTATTTAATCCCCAGTGAAAGAGAAAGCTATGTGTCTAATTGAGGTTATCTCATGGGCTACTGCGCTGATTAGACTGTCGTCAATAGTTCGTGGAAATATTTTTGAATATTTAGTCAACTTTAATTGTATAAGGCGGTAATTAAAAATGCCATGTTGCATCTTCCATTTTTATCTTCAACAATAACCTAAACAATGGTTCTAGAAACCAAGCAATACAGGGTGTAAACAGACTCTTCACGAAGCCGTCAACTAAGCATTCTCTACATCAATACCAAAACATTAACTTTACGCAAAAATTATTGCTGAGAAATGACTTTTTTTTGGGGTGAAAAATCACGTTCTACGGTAGGGCTCCATGTAACGCATTCAAAACATTGAGCTGGTAAATGGATTCAATAGTACGGGGGTCGTGAAGGTGTCTTAAGTAAAAAAAATACATTAAAAAGCAGTATTAAAAAAAAAAACTTGTGAAAAGTTGTAACTTTTACCCCTAATATCTCCGTAACTAGAAGGTTCCCAGGTATGGTCTAGAACAAAAAAATGATCGCAATGATGGGGAAAACAAGTGCCTTTCGGCTTCGTTAAGGTGGCTCTTAACGAAGCCGCAGCTCACAGAAATACAAGTTTACTTTTCTACCTACACTTTTTATGATTACAGTGAAAATCGTCATTTTAGCTTACTTCCCCAGAAAAGGGTTATGTTCTTTATTTGAATGAATGAAAATTACCTTTATTTACACATTATAAACACATCAACTGTGCCATTGTTTTCGGTGACATAACGTCTTATGGTAAACACACTCATGGGAATTCAGGTAACACCGACACGCTATTTTTAGATTTTACACTAAAACAGTGTCACGAACCTTAGCTCCAAGTTCCTAACTCCACACATCGGCAGATTTGTTTGCAAATACGATCAAACGTAGTTGTTCTGTAGCACTGATGCAACCGCAAAATCACTGATCCGGTTTGCAAGTATCATGGGTGTTTTGACCCTTTTCATACGATACTTAAATGATCCCCAAAAGCTATAATTTGCAAACATGCATATGCAATGGTGATACAAATACGCCATATCGTTGCAATCGAGCCCATTCCATGACTACTTAAGTTTCATTAAAATGTCTACATTACCCGATGTTTGTGAATTATTTCCCTTTTGACGCAGTAATTGAATGTTGGACGTTTTATTGAAATTCTAGAAAATTATATTCGCAGCTAATTATAAGTAATCTAGCATGGTTAACGATTTCAATACCACGTCCCTTATATGGCATTGCAATCGTTAAGTTTTATCTGTTTTATCGTGTTGGTATGGGACAAACTGTGAATTTTTGGAATGTGGGACAAAACTCTAGAACGAATGAAGAATAAATCATTTTTGGGTTGTAATTTATATCATCACCACTGCTCTCAAAAACGGTGAAGGAAAACATCGTGAGGAAATCGGCATGTCCTAGAACCGAAAATTCGAAGGCATGTGACATCTACCAATCCGCAATGGGCCCGCGTGGTGGATCATAGCCCATTCCCTCTCATAGAGAGGAGGCCTGTGTCCCAGCAGTGGACACATTATAGGCTGATGATGATGATGATGAATTCTTCCATTGTTTTCAAAGCCAAATAAAAAATTGCAAAAAAAAAAACTACGGCTTATGTATTTAGCTATAGTAGGATTTGCAATTCCTTTTGACGAAATGAGGCATACATATATTTTTACTAGAAATACTAAATTATTTATTAGTAAGAGTTTTCTTCAAAGGATATTTTCGCAACAGTTTACCAAGAAAACTCATTGAGGTATAAAGAAATAATATTTTATTTATGGCACTAAGCGGACGTTAACCTTCGTAACCTCTAAGGGGTTACGGGTGCGACACCTTTCTTGTGCGAAACTCACTTTAAAATGCACCCTCCTTACTCATCGTACAACCCCAGTTCTTATTAACGCGATTAATATTTCATTGTATAGACAGGCGTTACTTCATTATTTCTGTTTTCAACATGACAAGGGGATGGTAAATTTCTATTAGTTACATTGGCCGTTTATCGATAGGTGGGTAAGTGTTTTACAACAAGAGATTAAAAATTTAAGCTTACATTTTCATCATTATAATTTTAAGCATTTACCTATTATCTTAAGGTATCCACGGTAGTTATTGCTTGTAAATATCGAACTGTGAAAACATAATCATCTTACTCCAAGGGTTCCCAAACTGCGCGCCGCGGCGCCCTGGTGCGGCCTAGATAGTAAGAGGGGCACCGTGAGGCGCTTCTGTTTACTATTCTCCGGAAACTTATCTTAAGTATGTATTCGATAAAAATCTAATGAGCTTGTTGTCTCACAAGAGTTAATGTCCATTTTCACGGAAAACTTTTCGAAGCTCGCTGAATGGTTTTTAAAATATTTTGCCGAAAACAAAACAATATTGAAAAAATTTCGTGAATCCAAAATCCTTTCCATGCACAAGGTCCACCAGAATTCACTTCCTCAGAAGAAAAGAATCTCATTAAACTCTTGTGACAGCAGTCTTGAAACCAGGTTCACGTGTTTCGATTTGGTGGAGTTTTGGATATTGGTCCAAAATGAATATCAAACTTAAAATTCAATTCCTCTATTAATTTTCATTCCTCTTGGAACATCTTATTTATGTGAAGCCGGATTTTCAATTACAGTGTGTCAACACTGTTATAAAAACTCTGCTGTTTCGACATGCTAGGGCTTCGAGGTAATATATTAATCCTATAAGTGCGCCGCAAACTGAAACAGTTTGGGAACCCCTGACCCTTTACCCTACAGATTTCGAAGTGCAAAGTTCAGTAAAATTATTGCTATAAAAAATTCACAAAGACTGCTCTTGGATGAGTTCATTCTCATTGATGAAGTGCGACTCACAATAGAAATGCGGTTTTTTTATTAAAAATTAAAATGTTACACAACTATGTATACGAGAATAGATAAAAAAGTCTAAGCCTTTTCCAAAAAAATATTTCGTTACAGTACAACTCAATAAGTCTGAATATAAAAGGGTTCTTAACAATGTCTGTTAAAATTTCTACGTAATCGGTTTAGGGTGATTAATGAATAAACCTATAAAGAAACAGATTTATCTATCCGCCCTCAAAGGGATTTAAGGGTTTCTTTCAAATGAATTTTTAAGCCTTGATAAAAAGGGCTGTTGAAGGCATAAGAAATAAGATTAGAATCTTCAAATAGATACTAGTTTCTGAAATAAAATATTTCAAGCAGCATAAATTCAGGTTTTTTTTGGGATTGATTATTGAAATGCGGCCAAATCAAATATCAACGCTATAAAACGAAAATAAAAGTATCATCAACTGCTATGTAGGGCAATCCACGCAACCAAATGACAGTAATCCAAAACATTCTTGACAAACCATCTGACAGCCACTTTCAACTCAATTTTATTGAGCAAATATTGTCGTTTACCTTTCCCTTGATTACACAATAGTTGAGCATAATATCACCAGAGGTAGGTATCTTCATAGTTAATCGCTAAAGTCACAAGCGCCCTGAGGCCCTGTCACTTTAAACAGAATATTAACTTTCCCGTGAAGCGTGATATACTGCGACATGCAAAGATAATTTCGGTAAAGTGACAAAGTTAATTATCAGCGTTTATGTGGAGCGAAAATGTTTTGTAGAAACGTCCAATTTTGTGGGGGATTCTGCAATGTTTTGTTTAGATGTTGAGTTAGTAAGGTCAATTTTGGCATTTTTTTTTTTTTTAGAGGCGGTAGAAAATAATTCCAATAGCAATAAGTAACAATTTCAGTTTAATGATTATATTATGACGTCTATTGCTCTATTAAAATAATTAGGTAGCCACTATAAATACATAGGTAGACGTTATTACTTATCATAAACTTGCTCATAAATCGTATAAAATTAATTAATAAGATATGACTAATTTGATTCATCACTAAATGCTTTATGTAACGTTTCTAATTACTTTATTATTTATTGCAGATAAACTGAAGTGCCATTCACGGTGTATTTTCTGTAAGTACCAATTTTTCTAATTTATCGATACGCTGTAACTATTACTGTTAAAGATACAAAGGAATTTTGTTCAAACCTTTTAACAGCAGAAAACTTAAAATTGAAGAATCAAGGTGAACATAACATTATGTCTGTGATCCTTGAAAGCATAGGCAGAGATGTAACAAAAACCTGCACCCATATACAAAACACCACTAGGAAAAGAAAACTTTAATACAACAAGAAAACTAGACAAGACACTGAAGAAAAACACTGTCCATTTTATACACCGCGCCCTCGCGGACACCAATCTAAAACCCGCCAAATGAAACGTTCGAGATACAAAACCAACATTGAGTCCACATAATTAATGGCAGCAAGGTAGGTGTCCCAGTTAGAACTAGCGTGTCTTATTTAATTTGGCACGAGCTACATCGGAAACTATCGACCCTCCGGCGCCGGCGGCCAGCGGAAATCAAACTAATCGATTTTCATTTCGCCGACAGGAAATTAAATCCTTTGAGAGTCGTTCTCGATAACGGATTTCAGCTAAGCACGACACGTGTTCGGCTATTTGAACGGATATCGGGCTTTTTTTTAATATTAACCCCGTCTCAACGACTTCATTATTACACGGTACTCGTTTCAGCTTCCCGTAGAATTAGATTTCATAAATTATTTCGTTAATTCGAACTGCAATGACTGCAGAGAACTCTAAAGAAATTTTAATAAATATTTATTTTGATTCGTTTGCGTTCTTCATATATAACTTACTTAGAGATGTTTTCATAAAGCGATAGTCCGATTAAGCAGAAACCATGCCATTCAAAAAACGAAAAAAAAACAAGCCAGCATGTTTAAAATTGGAACTACTTTAAAAGAAACTACCAATTATATCGATAGGCCGCAATTTTTATTTCACCTCAATTCAAACAGATTCCGTGGCTTAGAAACGGATTTAAATTGAAATCGAATTCAAATCGGTTAATTCCGAGAAACTGTATGATCTTTGAACCGACACGTAATTCTCAGATGTGGCTTTGAGTGCCGCTTTACATTGGTTTGTTTGGTTCCGATTTGGGTAGAATTTGTACTAATTCCATAAAACACAACATCACACCTGTAGTTCCCGAAGGGTTGGGCAGAGGTTTACACCCTCATTTCGCCATTTATGTTAAAGTCTCAATTATTAGAGGCGACCCCAATGCCATCACAAATGCACAAATCCAGACTCTGCGACTGAAGGATGCCTGCTGGAAAAATCAACACAACGTAACACTTTGCCCGACCTAGGAATCAAATTTAGGACCTCATGCAGTAGTCGCGCTTGCAACCACTAGACCAAAGAGCTAATATAGTAAACAAAACATAAGAAATATTTTACTAAACTATGCAAAAGGTGTTTCATATACCCAAAGTAAATAGTGCGTGAATCAATTTGACTGATCGTTTCACAAAAACAGTTATTTACCTGCAGTAAAAACTTAATAGGCCATTACTACACAGCATAAAGTACCAAGTTGAGAGGCTAACTACACATTGACAGGCTGAATTGCGTGTCTAGACCAATCGGGGTTGTTCAAGTGTCCATTTGTACAATTTTTTGCCTATAAATCAATCTGCAATTTCAATGGATAAAAAGGCCCAGAAATACTTAATCTAATAACAACATGACCTAGATTTTTATTGTCAATTTTTTGTAATTCTGGAAAAAACCTATTGAAATTGTTTATTAAATTTATATTTTCTGGTCTCTTTACATAATATTTTCATCACGGTACAATTTCGACTAGAGTTTTGCGTAGTGAAATATAATATTGCGTTCATAAGCTAAGATCCCTTTTCATTATCAAAGAATGTGGACGCAGGCAAAAAAAAAAATCTCATCAAGCAAAATTGCAATTTTTCTTTTACGGCGAAACTATACGTTGTGCGTAAAAAACCGAGATCAAAGCATAAAAGCTACTTCTAGCAAGGACGGAGTAAAGCACAGGAGAACTATATAACATTATTCATTAAAGTAAACGTAGAAAGTTATTAGTAAAGTCCTTTTCATTTATTTTTCTTTTTAGGTTTTTTGCGTCTCATAATCATTACTACGAAACTTAGGTACACACGGCGACCCACCAAGCTATACAAAACCAGTTTATGAGGATCTATACAAAGTGAAACCATGTTATACTGGAAATGTATAGCTTCATGTGTTGTCGTGTGTACAGTTAGTGCATTATTTGATCCATCTCTACTTCTCTTTGAGACTAAGATGTGGCAGAAATTGCAGTACACTGACTATGCGTCACTGCCACACTTAAAGTCAACAAAATTCGGGTTAATTAAGATAAAACAAGAAATGTATATTGTGCACAAATTAATGAGTGACTGCTCAATATAAGCCGTCAGCACGTATTCATCCGTTAAATTTTAGTACAATTACAAAAAAAGAAATATGTTATACAGTTCTGACAGTGAAAAGTACAATATCTATACTGAATATTATAAAGAGGAACGATTTGTATTTTTGTATGTAACGAATAAAGTTAAAAATTACTGGACCGATTTGAACAATTCTTTCAGCAATGGATAGCTCTATTATCAGCAAGTAACCTAGGCTATAGGTATTTTATCCCCGCACTCCCACGGGAACGGGAACTACGCGTGTGAAACCGCGTGACGTCCGCTAGTATACAATATTTTTCTTTACAGTTAAAATTACATCACTTTATTTCAAGACATATCATATTACATGTAAAAAAGCCACTAGGAACAAATTTTCAACTGCAACAGCATTATTTTTTAAAGAACACACTACTGTGACCAGAAGACACATCTCCCGCACATCGAACATCTGCAATCCTCGCCTACACCTCAGCCCTCAAATCATCATTGTTTACAAAGATAATTTGATAAGAAGTCGCACTATGACATGTACCAACGTAAGAACACTTCGATTTGTCGAGAAAGCAAGGCAGCTTCCCAAGGGAAATTAGGAAACGAGATATTGGCGCTGACCACATCTCGACATTGAGTCCGCGGTACCTTGCGACTGTTCACGTTTATTTTCAATTATTGGACAGAATTATTTGTCATGGGATCCTGAATGTCCTTTTTTTGATTTGTTTTGTCTTGTTTATGGTTAAGGTTACAGAATAAAAACATCTATGATTAGCCAAGGGAAAAGTTTTTCTTCGTTTTTTGATTTTATTTTACATTTGATGATCGTGTGCTTGTTAGATTTTTCTCCACACCGATGGGTTTAATTAATTAAATACTTATTCATAAAGTAAACGTAATGTAAACTTACGCAACGTTGTCCATGTTTCATTGAATATTTCTGACATTAATGCGAACATAAAGTCCCAAAATGAGACCACTTTTCTTCATTCATCATCATCAGCCTTTTAATTTTCCCACTGCTGGGACACACGCCTCCTCTCTATGAGAGGGAATGGGCCATGAGTGGGAATCCACCACGCGGGCCCTGTGCCGATTGGTAGATGTCACATGTCTTCGAATTTTTGGTTCTAGGACATGCCGGTTTCCTCACGATGTTTTCCTTCACCGTTTTTGAGAGCAGTGGTGATGAAATAACTTACACAAAGTAATGCGCCTGCCTGGGTACGAACGCACGACTTACTGTTCATAAGTCGGACCACTGGTCCACCGCTGCTCTCACCGCTTTTCTTCATTATTTTCATGCTATTTTATTTTAATCCTACATTTTGACAGTTTCGTTAATAGAAAAAAAAAACTGCATTACAAAGAAAAAACCTACTGGTAAAACAAAAAAAAAAAAACTCATTTATATAAAAAGCCAATGTTATTATCAAAAGGCTTCCAAATATTCCATTTCGGCTTGTTCTGTTAATCTTTTGAAAGCCGACGCACGTTAGCCGCAAGCCGAGTTACTCGAGGCGAAACATTTAATGATTATCCACAAAAATGTTTACATTACCACTGAATGAATGTCTGTGCAGAATCTTAGCAATGCCGTAATGTAGTGGATTTTTATTATAATCACTGACCGTGATAATGGCCCTGATTCTGTTATGCGCCTCATATATATGAAAGAGTAATTATTATTGCTTCAAGTTATCTTACACCTTGTCAGAATAAAACAAAGGAGAGACGAACAAGAACATCTATATGCAATTGGCAATTGTTTTAAACCACATTCGAATACGGATTTGAAAACTTTCTTCATTCGTTTCAACGTTCCTACGAATGTACAAAATATATTGGCAATCAGTTTTTCGTTTAGAGGTAAACAGGAATAGTGTACAAAAATCACATTGTAGAGCTTCATCGGAGATCAATGCCTACACGAAATCTCATTTTTTCAGTCACATCATTTTATAAAGCTACGCTCCAACTGTTCAAAGATCTTATCAATACTAATATTAAAAAAGAAGCTAAATATCTATTAAACATTTTTATTACCACATACAAACAGCACTGAAAGCGCCGCATTCTAAGGAACGTCGCATTCACTTATCAATTTTATCTGTCAGTGTATATTTCATATAGTATGCCCATAATGCGTTGCATATCATTTATAATGTTGTGCTATCGCCTTTACTGCTGGCATACATCACCAAGTGAAATGTGACGTTGTGGTCCAACTTTAGTTGTTTATCATTTTTATAGCTCCCAACCACACCGCATGGAAAACTACACGGTTGTCTAAAAAGTTTTTAGTGGTTGCCTTTATTTTTTAAATTCTACAATATTATCGTACTATTCCGATAATAATTTGAATTTATTAAGGCTTGTGGGTTAGATTTCTCTATAGATATACGCCAGCCCAAATAGATTGATGGATTAAACTAAATAATGAAGGGGTAAACCCTGTCAATGGTCAACGTCCATCGGCAACCAGAAGACTTGACCGAACCATCTGTTAATTCTCCGTACAAATGGGGGAAGATAACGTTATTAACTACTCCTACAATTTACTGCGCTCCTGGTACCCCTGCTACTGGTAATGCAATTTAAAACGTGTTTTGTTTTATGATCTGTCGCTTGACATAAATATTTAAAGTGAAAACTTATAGAGAAAACATATCTATAACGGTTAACTGTTTTAAACTAGAATTGTAGTACTTTGGAACAATTTATGTGACTTGAGAAAGTTGGTTGTAAAGACACGGGCAATCTGTAACTTAGTTTTTATAAGCATTAAGGTAAAAATAACTGCAACCAATTTCAAATGAAATGTATGTACAATAAGAGAATAATGAAAAAGTATTGTGGCTGCTTCAAGAGGAATTCATGAATGAATAAGTTTTTTTAAAAAGAAAGTATCTTTCTAGTAAAACAGATTCCTAACTGATGATACAGCTCCTAAATAATCTAACTATTTCAGACATTTTTGCCAAACAATGTTAATCATTAACATAAGTCTTCTCAATTCGGTCTTTGGGTAGTACAAAAACTAATTTCGTAGGCTCACGTGACCTAAGGTATCCTAGTAATAGCCAGAGGTACCATTTCACATCTAATGAGTTATCAAGAAAACGCAAGAAAAAAATACTGGCGACGAAGAAACGGCAATACATTAACCACCTGTTGGCATCCCAGTAGAATAAAACTTGGCGGAGTCCTATTTCATTAAAACATTTTTCTTATTAATTTATTAAGCGATGCTCATCTGCCTTTACTATATGACCTACACTTATTTTATTCTTGAAGTCTTCAAGGTAAGTAAAAATAATAAACGATTTTTCATTCATCCACAATTAATGGTAATGTGAATAAA
This sequence comes from Lycophotia porphyrea, assembly GCA_950005105.1. Taxonomy (NCBI): domain Eukaryota; kingdom Metazoa; phylum Arthropoda; class Insecta; order Lepidoptera; family Noctuidae; genus Lycophotia; species Lycophotia porphyrea. Next base: position 6,331,246 of record OX465392.1, read on the forward strand.
CGCAACGATAAGTACTTGCAAGTGTCAAAATACAATATGTAAATTAAAATTTAATTTGCAGAAGCTTGACATTCATTTTAATATACACATAAATTCACGCCTTTTTCTCATGTATAAAACAACACGTGCCCGGCTCATTTATTAGTAGAACAAATAACACGCGAAAACATTATTTTATAGTCCATAAAAAATCTATGTTTTTAAAAACAATATCCATCGACAAGAAAAATACGACTATTCATAACAAATCGATTCGAAATTAGAATTTCAAAAGAATAAAAACATTGTGAGCTACAAAATATTGCATAATCATCACATATTTTATGCTCGATTCATAAATTAATGTTGTTCCCCCAAATCCGAGGCAGTGGCTTTCACATCACGCACAAGTCAACAAGGGTTGAAAGGAGGAAAATGTTTTTTTTTTTTTTTTCATCGTGCAGGTACGGGCTCAGAACAAAAATGATTTATTATGTTTGAACATCCGTGTAAACGTACTTAATATTGCATTAGCGTTAAGTTGACAACGTTTTAAATGTTTTCGTCGCTCTTAAGTACATTACAATTGTATTTTTTGTGCTTTTCAACCTTTAATGTAAGAAGATTAAAAAGCCGTATTATAAATTATTTACGTTGTTTTTTTTCTGTGAAAATAAATATGAGAACATGGTTGTTCATAAATCGTGTTATTTTAGGTAGTATGAAAATACAAACAGGATTTACTACGACCATATATTCAGTTCAAAATAAATTTTATTATACGCCATATGGCTTCAAATATAATACTGTGGACACGAGTGTGTCCATTTAAAATTCGAACGCTTAAGGTGTGGTCACACAAAACTGTCGTAGAAGCAGACGGGTCGAGGGTTCCGTCTCAATACCATACACGGAAATTGCAAGTGACAATCCGAATATGGACGACGCATTTTCGCGTCCATTCGGCTTTTATAAATCTTGATAACAACTATAGATGAGCTTGCGATCGAAATATCGTTCAGAAAATATTTTGTAGTAAACTGAAAAATACTAAAGTTGAATCATTGCTTACTATTTTTCAAGTTGCATGTCGGCTAAGTATTAAAAATAATGAGTGCCTACAGGATTATGCGTCCTCAAAGAAAGTTGCAAAATGTATTGTTCATTACAGAACCCTGAACACCAACCAGACGACACTAACACTAAATTCTAATACAGTTCTAAACGACTATGTATATTGTTGCATAGAAGCCGAACATTAACTAAATATACCGACATTTCCATGGCTTAAAGGCCTCTTTGCGTCACATCATTATAATAGTTGGTCTTTTACGGTCCTCGGTCCACGGTCCTTGTGGAACTTTTTCGACGCTACGAAGTTGGCACCGACAGATGCCTTTGTTCGCTTTTGTATCTACAGCGAAACGCTTTTGAGGGAACGAGGTGCTAACATTGTGTTTTGTTTTTAATAAAGGTACCTGTAAGCTCTAGTACATAACTAAGTTTGAATTGTATTGTAAGTATTTATTAAGATCAGTAAGATTCGGATGGAAAAACTTGATGAAATTGAAGAAAAATAACAACGTAAGTTCAAAGTTTTCTAAAAAAAAAAAAAAAAAGTATTCATAACGCAACTACACATTTTCTCTCCAATTACCATAGCTATTACCTAACGATTAACCATCCCACTAATTGATAAAACAATATTGATAATTGACTAACAGTACACAGTTTCAAATGCAGGAAACAAAACATTACATAAAGAGGTAAAGTGACGAAAATCCTCCAATTATTCGTGTAACGTGCAATACACCGGCAAAAATATAGTTTTACCCGCAAGTGGAGTGTAACGAAGTGAGGAACGCCTTGAAATTCCACTAATTAATACGGTGTAGAATGCTGAGAACTGAATTAATTGAAGTTTTTTTTTGTCTGAATACGGTGCTGCGACGGCCACACACGTTGAGTGGAAATAGAGTAGTTATCACCTTCAATTAGTCCAGCCTAGATATGTTGTATTGAATCAACAATATCTAGACTTTAGATGACATATTTGCTACATAAGAAAAAAGTTCCGAAGAAACATCGCGCTGACATCGTAATTTAATGTCATGATGACAGCCAGTTTGTCACCTACAAATCAGCTGCTCTCTGACTGCCGACTGAGTCACATTATATAACTCCGTACATTTTCCATACTGTACAAAACCGTTATAATTTAACTTTTCACACAAGACGCATAAATGTTTAGTCATTGAAGTCACGCGTTGTTACCTTGCATAATGGCAACTTTAAACATTCTTCACATAGCACCCAGATTTAGCTGAACAAAAATATATTAGCATAAATATAATACTAGTGTTAGTTACAATGAAAATAGAACAAATACATAGTTAGCAACGTTTTAAGTTTGGGAGAAAGTGAACTGTTCATTATACGTAATCATGGATGTGACAAACTCGTACGCAAATGTCATTATGTGCTTCTTTAGAGGCATGACAGGACGTAAGTGAACGCTTTCACCCATAGACGTTGACATTTAAAGAAAACAAACTTAGTTTGCGTTTCGAAACCATAATTTTAAGCGGCTTCGCGGCAGCTTTTATAAAATCCTTTTTGTATACCAAGCTGTCTGATTTATTGCATGTATTTCTCGTACTTCTCGTTTAAGAGGAAATCCGGTAGGTATTTGAAAAAACTATCGCTGTCGCTCTGCGAGCGCGATTTCGACATTGGTGCGATAAGGACTACTACAGATCCGGCCAGTAAAAAGTCATAATTCGAGGTTTATCCCAATTTTAAAGATATTTCATAAACTGAATAAGAAGGATACGTACTCTGTTTTTCTTTTTCACTAATAAATAGTTGTCAAATTTGTTCACTAGACCTCTGTTGAGAGCGGTCCAAATAGGCAATTTTGAGTACTTTGTGAAGATTCTTATACAGGACATAGAAAAGGTTGATATTTGTTTAACTGTATAAATATAGCTTTAAAGCATAAACCAGAAAGAAAACAGGCGAGAGCGTTTGTATGGAGAAAATACGACCCGCGCGGAGGAGATTAAATACGGCAAAATCTAGAAGACTATAGAGCTCGTTATATTATCAACTATTAACCTTAGGAACAAAGGGATTTGACCTAACAGTTTGAACTTTAAGATAAACTTAAAGCTTGAAGACACACCCAACTAATTGTGAAACAACAAGACCATAGATTCATTCAAGATGCACTGTACTGAATATACTGACTATAGTCTATGGTCACAAACACTCGAACTTTAAAAGTAAAAGTGTCACTTACGAAACTAACTCTATTCGAAGAATGAGAACAATTTATGTATTACACAAATCAGTGTAGGTAATATAATAAAACATAATGTGTAAGACCGTTGTGAATGTTCACATAAAAAAAAATGTTAAGAAACTTTATAAAACAGTCAAGTATAATGCTTGGTAGACAAAGAATAGCTACATTTCAAAACTGACTGCCTCGTTGGTCTAGTGGTCGCAAGCGCAACTGCTGAGCATGAGGTCCTGAGTTCGATTCCCAGGTCGGTCAAAGTGTTATTGGGTTTTTCCATCAGGAATTTCAGTAGTAGCCGCGGAGTCTGGATTCGTGCCCGATTGATGACAATAGGCTCACCACCTAACATAACTGGCGAAATGTGGGTGTACTATTAGGTACACTCTGCATAACCCTTCGGGGATTGCAGGCGTGATTTTATGTTATGTTATCATTTAAAAACTTAGTCGCCGAGGCATAAAAAAGACAAAACAAATTCAGATTTTCAATGCTTGCTCTATTGAATCAATAATTACATAAAACTTTGAAGCGATAGCAAATCGAATGGGTTTCTTGACTTCAGATAACAGAGAAGCATATTTATTTATATTACATATTTATATTATTATGTAAAGAACCAGAGCGATAAAATAGGTATGTTTTATTTATGAATTCGCGAAATTTTCGAAACTTGTGCGTGCATTGTTTTATGTAATGAATAGGTATCATACAAAAAGGTAAATTCTAACTAAACATAGTTCTAATTTCACAACTAAAACTTGCCTAACGAGACGCAGAGGTAAAAATGCCCAAAACTAAATTATTTCTGCACGGTATCCGTAAAAATATCCTCAAAATCGTGTAATTAATATTCAGAGGACATAGTGGGTCAATGTCTAAGAGACATGGGTGACGAATCACCAAGCTGACCTCTTTTGTCTTGCATACAATGTAGTGATCATGTACCCATTTACGCACGACCACAAACTGAGTCCTTGTTCAAATATGATGGACCTTACTGATGTTCAGTTGAGGTCCTGCTCACTTAGATGCACCGTCGAAATAACGAGGTGCATGTTTATGTACGTATTTTTGAAGTAAAACTGCTTTACGGGGACTAAGCTAGTGAATGCGTTACGTTAGAGTTCCGTTTTTGAATTTGACAGAAGATTGTTTGGCATTTGTTTAAGTTTTACTTCAGTCGCGTGGTCCAGTTTTAATTGTTGACAATATTAGCATAAACAACTGCTAGACTGAGTTAGATAAATAAGAAAGGCTATAATATTATGTAGATACCTTAGCTTTTTAGACCATCATCATCTTCCTGCCCTTGTTCCATGTTACTTAGGGTCGGCCATTCTTCTCTGTCAACCGTCACGCAATCATTTACACCTGTTTCCTTCATATCATTCTTCACACAAGCCAGCCATGGTTTCCTTGGTCTCCCTCTCCCTTTCCATCTATCAAGATTTAAATTAGCTTTTTAGACCAAGTTTATCTTTATCAGATCTCTGGACTTGATTTTTTTTAAGAGTTTGCAAGAAAAAATCTACAATATGCAAAAAGGCTAGTGGTCTTTAAGGCTGTTATCAATATCACGCATCAGCCTTTTTTTGCCCGTTCTGTTTATCATAATGAGTATGTTTCTTACAATATTGAATGCAAACATTTGACAATCAACATTTGAAAGTTCTTAATTGTCAGTCTTTGACAACGTGTCTAATTTTTTTTATCATATCAGACATTTAGTTAAATCATTATCGTTGCGATTTTTTGTAACATGTTATATGATACGGTTGACAACTTGCACGAACGTTGTGGGAAAAGATTAGCTGATAAGAATGACTCATTCTTATGTGTAATAATTTACAATTTAAATGTAACTTATTAAGTGTCGTCAGAGCACGTAGAATGAAGTCTATGTAGAGAGGCACTACGGACACTACAATGACTGCAAAAGAAAAGACTCAAAATGACTTGTGTATAAATCAATTCTTGACAGAAATTCTTCAATGATGTGTCATCACACAGATGATCAAACAATTAAAAAAAAGGGGTCTATGCAAAAACAATACATAGGACTTACACTGAATGTTAATAATATTCATCTAAAAAAACTCTAAAGCTCATACCGAAAAGGAACTTCCAAGAAATTCAAATACTCCGTACCTGTCATTATTTTCAAAGTAGGTATTTCAAAAAACAATATGATAAATCACTGTCCATTACATTAATATGCGGACCACGTATCTTTGGCACGAATGGTATATGTTGGGTGCAAGTCGCGTGAAACCGCTGTTTCGACATGTTTGACTCATTTATTTTACACTTTGATGGTCATAAATTGGATATTAAAAAGGCTCGTATCAAAATTTGGTGATAATGGGGCATTTCTCTTTTGTTAAAGAAAGTGTGAGTAAGTTGGCTTGAAACTAGGCTTGACATAATCATTCCATACGAACAAGTAGGTTGTACGTTAATGATGTTAGCGTGGTCAGTTTCTCTTGTTTGTCCATCAAATTACTCTTAATTCGGTGCTACTTTTTCTAATTAGATTGTCAAGGTAGTGACAGTCTTGATTTTAATAATAGTTTGAAGATCAGTCTTGTCCAGTCTCTCTCTAAAGTGAAAATGATACTTATGTCTCAGGGTAAGACCCAATAAAACGAAAATACCTAAGAACCTAGTATATTTTTTTTCGAATGGGAAATCGTCAAATGACTTCTGCCGTTCTGGGCGATGCAGAGGGGAGTGACAGACTTGTACTGACTAAAACCCATCCATGTTACCTTTGTCTTGCCTTTGTGTTTCAGGGCCGTGGTATCTCTTTCGAACAGTCCCGCGGCCCTGGCAGAAGGACCTAATACCTTACCTTCAGCAAAAATATTGTTAACAGGTCAAGCAACACCATAAATACACTTTTCACGGTACACCAGTTAAACAGTTCATAAACCACTGAAACAGTGTTGCCACAGCAGATAATTGCATTCCAAATTGCGTTTTTATGTTTTAACTAAATATTCTGGAGCAAAAAATGGAAAAGTCAACCTTCACGGCGCGTAATAATGGTCGATAATCTGATTACACTCTTTAGTCTATGATTATAGGCTACAGCGCAGGAAAGGGAAGTGACGGATGCTAGCAGGTAATTCTTTTCAAGGTGTCGGATTATACAAATATTTTTTTAGTGAAAAGGTTTTTTTTCGTGTTTTCATTATTTTTTTCCTTTGGCAGTTTCGGATTTGTGATGTTCGGGTATTTTAATTTATATAAAATTGAGGCGCTTAGTACGGTCTGAGCCGATAATGAGGCAACGGTGCCTAAGGGATTAAGGTTTTATGTGAAAATGAACAATCGTAAATGACTTTTTTGCTGTAAAAATATATGGCAGATATTTCGTTCACAAAGCCTATTTCAATGACAACTCAAGTGCAACTCTTTTTAAGTTTCTAATAATGAGTACCAGTTACAAAGCTAAAAGCCTACCTCTAGAATTAAGTATCCAATGGGGGCTATCGCGCATGAATTCGCCGCTAGAGGCGTTCGTGTAGCGTAAGGTCTTCCGAAATGTCAGATGTCATAGAGTTTTCGCGCGTTGCGTGCTTTTTTATCACGTAGGTAAGTATTTTAACTAATATTTATGATTCTGATCTAAATTGAGCCATTCCTGATTAATTATGACTTGAAGATTTTAAGTAACAACTTAGGATCTTATTTGTTAGTACTTGGAGGTAAAATGATTTTTAAATGTTTCATGTTTGTTAATGTTAGGGAGAATAAATATGTATCTAAAGTTTACACTATGTTGATATACGAAATGAAATAAACTTTTTATGAAGTTATTTGTACTTTAAAGTATAAAATAAATTTATGACAGGATCTTACTCGACAGTGACGCCAGCTGGTGAGCTTAAAAATGAAATATCCCAGAGCAAACTGTACCTACATACAATTAAAAAAAAAACAAAACCCATTGTGTCACCCTATGTGAAACGTTTTCTTTTATTTAAATTCAAATTTGTACATAATAAAGAATATTCAAACTGTAAATCATTCCTGGCGAATTTATGACTTATATTAATTTATCAGACCAGGTTTCCCCTCGACGCGTCTTGATTGAGTATGATCAAGCATGGTCATGAACTCCTTCTCTGTATAGGACACACCTACGATCTGTAGTGGACCAATACTAAGCTGATTTAATATTATTTTTAATAATCTTCAACTTATTTCCTTTTTTTTTTTAATTTAAACTGTATAAAACATTTATTTAGATAAACCACATACTGGACAGAAAGTATCACGACATGACAGACAGATAAAAAATAGAACGCCGTCAAGTATTACAATAGAAAAACAGACGGACAAAGACATCATAGCATACAGCCTATTATTTAAATAAAATTTAATCCAATATTTAATAGAGCACATTATAGTTCACGCACTAAGCACTTCAACCCCGCCCACCTCTTGTTGTCTTATCTTTCAATTAGAACGTTTCGTCAACGGTTTCCCAAGGCGCACGCGCCACACGTATCAATTCACGCTTCTGTGACTACCCTCAATTACCTCTAAAACTTAATCATTGCAAAAGTAAAAAAAACACTCGAAAGTCAATGCCAAGATAGAAATTTGGAACCACACTCTAGTAATTCCTAACAATCAATATTTCGCAAATAATTTAAAGTACTATAGTCACTTGTATCGTTAAAACGTAATGGCTGGTTATCACGTGCGTGTAATTGACACCTACATAAAACAATTATAGTGGAAAATAAGATTAATGATGGCCGAACCTAAGCCTTTCGAAAACCCACTCGTGTTGTAATTTCAATAGACCAATTATTCTAAACTGTTTAACAAAAGATTTAAAATAATTTTCCAGGAAAATTCTTACCAAGAATGAAATAACAAAAGCTGTACAGCTTCCTAAGACACAACACAATGGAAAGACTCGTCCAAAATGGGCCAGAATTCTATAAATACGTACTAATCATCTATCAATTGGCGAATTTATGAAGGCTTTGCAGTCGTTCATAACGACCATTCAATTTCCTTTTCAGCTTGAATGTACTCGGGAAACTGGAGCATTTCCCCTCGCCACGGGCTCCCAATCAAGCATTGAATATATACGTGGGTATATATGTAATCACAATTGACGTGAATATTAAGAGGACCTCATTGTTAATCGGACTTTCGATTTCTTTATGAGTGATTTCATCCGCAGAGGTATAATGACGTGCGGGATTATTATTTTATTGAAAGGAATGCGGAGTGAGATTGATTGGTTCGGTATTGCGATGGAATTGATGTAATGGGTTATTGATTGTGTTGTGGCGACAGATGTATTTTGGAGGTATCTGATGATGGTAATGCTATATTGTTGCAAATTGATGACTTGTCAGATTTACGCTACTGAGTGCAACTTTCTGTATTTACCAGTCTAAGACACATATATGTATGTAAGCATTCAATCCTTAATTAATACATACATACCTCACGTCTTTTCACGTGAGGTTCAGTAGAGATCTGAAGACTACAGACTGCAACGACTTTTGCTTCGTCTCGAGTCAAACACGCGTGCCGATTGCGAGAACCACGCACCTGACCTTAAGAACCTGAAGTACCAATCAGGTGTATGTCTTTTCAAGGCATCCATTTTCGTTTCATAAATTCATTTTCTGACTAGAAATCAAAATCATAGCACGCAAACATATAATTACCAAAAAACTCTCTCGTTTGTCGACTGGCCGCAAGCGCGACTACTGGGCATGAGGTCCTGGGTTCGATTCCCGGGTCGAGCAAAGTATTATTTAGTTTTATTTAGTAGTAATTTCTCAATAGCAGCCACGGACTATGGATTCGTGTCCGATTGATGGCAATAGGCTCGCCGCCAATTACGTGTAACTTAAAACAAAACCGGCGAAATTTGGGTGTGCTATAAGGTACACCTCCGCCTAACCCTTCGGGAATTATAGGCGTGATAATATGTCTATTAAAAACCCTTCAACTACCAACCACATTCAACTACAATTCTTTCACAAAGAGCGACGATAATTACTAGAAATGTCTCCTAAAGGTAAAAAGGGACCACGGATATTTCCTGCACAATCTATTTGTCTAACTTTGTAAGGGGTGAGTGGAGTTTAGAGCCTGCTTACCGGAACACAGCTCGTTAAGACCCGGTTTACTTCAGGCGTGTTCACATTGGTCTAGGAAAACTTTAAAGAACAGTACTTCGAGTACTGAATGGTTTTGAGTATGTACAGCTGGTGATCGTTGTTTGGGAAAATCAAATACTATTTTGTAACAGCTTCCCCGGATCTCCAAGTCGGAAGAACGAAGAGTCATGAGGACGACACCTTGAACTTATGCTGACCTAGTACTTTTGGTCGCCAAAAAGAGGAGTAAATAAGTACATTTGTTTTTTTTTATTGACTGTACCTTTAAAGTACTTGTAATTTGGGACGAAGTAGAACTTCTATAGTGATATGGGGACAAACTAAGAATTTTTTGGAATTTGGGACAAAACTTTAGGGCGAACGAAGAATAAATCAGTCGAAAATATATCATCCGATAGTAATTTATTTATTTCCATTGAAGTTTTAGGCACGCGCTCCATATAAAATACTGCAGGGGCTCAAATGAATCCGGATAGTTGAAAGCCAAACCCAAAATTGATGCGTAGGATAAATAAAGATTAGAGGATGATTTGGATACATTACACTTTTCTCTCTATCTCTGTCATATAATAGACTAGCTTTTGCTCGCAGTTTCGCTCTCTTGTATACGGAAATTAACCCACGGTAACGTTTTAAATGTAGCCTTATGACATAGGGGAAAATGTAGCTTCTCGTTAGTTAGTAAAGAGTTATCGGAATCGGATCAGTAGTTCCCAAGATTACCCTTACATACTAACTTACAAAAATTTTTGTGTACGTAAATTTACCCACGGTCACGTTTTAAATGTAGCCTATGAGATACGGGGAAAATTTAGCTTCCCGTTAGTGAAAGAATTATCGGAATCGGATCAGTAGTTCCCAAGATTACCCTTACATACTAACTTACAAACAAATGTTGCCTCTTTATTCTATTATTAGTAGGTACATATAAATAACGTGTCCAACCGAGAAAATATTTGTAAATAAGCATTACGCATCGCTGTCACTCGATTATTATCTTCACGTGACTTTTTTCGGAACGAAATTATAGTGAGCTTGACTTTAAAATCGCACCACATCCGATTACTTCTCATGATCAATAACATAATATATACAAACATGCGGAACCACTTTCACTTAAATGTTCTTTTTGATGACTTTAATATTTAAATGATGAACAGAGACATGCATGATCAATTGACCAATCAATCAAAAGGAGACGTGGAGTACAAAATTGAGACATAAATGATAGATGGGACGATTGGAAATTCTTTGACCAGTGTGCATGTAGCTTGTGCAACATGCAAGTATCCTTAGGTCGGCGCGAGATAGCGCTGCAAGCGGATCCCGAGATTGCCCGCCCGGAGGTGGAGATCTCTTTATTAATGCATGCCCGTACCCGACGCCGACGCCGGCGACCTAACCAACTTTAAGAAAACTATCTCCAGTCTTTAGACGCGTCTCGCATACTCTCATTTCATCCACGTTAAACAAGTAACAGTTTATTGCCAGACGAGAAATTCTCAACGAGAAATACCTTTTTAAGGTGGTTGCGTCAGGGTAGCCCGTGAAATTCAAATTTTCTTACGTTTTTTGCAATTTGCAGGTCTGTGTCAGGTTGTACGTTGTTGAAAAATGAGTCACGCCAGTAACGCGTATGTAGTTACAGAATTACAATCGTGAAAATCATCAATACAACCCTCTAAGTTCATATAATCCTATTCAATGAATATTTCATGAAAAAGTCATTAAATAGGAAAAATGGAATTTCGCGGGCTACCCTAACGCAACCGCCTTAACTAGAACTAGACAATTTTCAAGTTGTCCGCTCGAAGAAAATACGGGGCGCGCCGAAAGCGTCCGTCCGGTGATGTTATTTACTGTCATTAACGAAATTCAGTTACCTCTATGAATACATTAGTACCTAGTACACGAAAGTGTACTGTATACTGGACTTGAGCGTTTGCGATAACGTTAATTTGAATAACAAACATGTTATGTTCATCGTTAGCTAAAATTGTGCAGGTATGTAAATGCGAGGTGTTATGTGTTCGCGTTGAGTGATGTGCTATGATAAATCCGGCGCGGACGCCTCCGGGCGGAGAACAATGGCTTCCTTCCCTGTGTGGCGAGAAAGTGAGGCGTTGTGTTCCCTTACTAGATAAATAACATAATCTCCTCAGAACATCGCCAATTTACATGCGCACACGCTACTAACGTCACATTACTGCGAGAGTTACTTTATCACCGCAACAACACTTATTGATGTTCTTTTTGTGTGATAATGAGGAAGATCAAATTGTATAAAAATACAACAATAATAAAGAATGCTGTAAATTGGATCGATATCATCTCTGATATGCGATAATACTGTTCAGGAAAAAGTAAATAGATCTAACAACGAAAAAAAATGCAATTCAGTTCGTTTAGAGACAAAATGTATTCCCAGAATAATGTAATCTAAACCAAACCAATTATTGTTTACTTCCCTATTCTGTTTTCACTCTTTTATTTATACAAACGCAAATCTAACTGTTAATTGCATTGCTAAGAGAAAATAAACATTGAATAAGCAGAGACAACTCATTTACACGCGGTTATTACTGGAGCCGCGCTGTGAGCGAAAATTAGTACTTACTACAGCCGTAGACCACAGCATGGTCTGAACTACTTGCCTAATCAAGTACTTATTGCAATCATAACCAAACCAAATTCGGACGTGACCTGTCGTGTATATTATAAAAAAAGGAAAATATAAAAAGCGACGAAAACGTTTCAAACATCTTGCTCAACAAATCTGCGTTGTCAAAGACAAGCGAAGACTTTACGAAACTTGTCGTGATCGCTTAACCACAACTTTCCGCGTCGAGTAATTTTATTATTTATACGCGCCCACTTAAAGCTTGATATTTCAAATGCTTATTACAGGCTGGGTTAGTATACGTGACGATGTTAAGCCAGATATGGCACCGCCAATGTTCTATCCGTTTACGTCACAACCATAACTTAGAAAGTTTCTACTTCTAGAGTCTTAATCTAGCTTTGCGGTTCTTCAACAAAATAAATCAGCCTGAAAGACCTTTAGGCTTTTAATAAAAAGAAAGGAAAGGCTTTTAATAAATGTTTACAAAAGCAATAATGAAAGGCTCAATATAGAATGGCAAGAAATACAACCACCAAGATAGTAACCTATTTAAGGTAACGAGGTCATAAAATTTAACTGTTATAGTTAATTCCTGGTAATAAAATTTCTGGGCGGTTTATCAAGTAAAATTGACTTTATAATTTTCCCTATTATCAGTTTTTACTTCCACAAAGAGGTTACGGCAAAATTCTGCCGGCAAACTTGAGACCTGTCGCTTACTATAAACTTGCCTTTTACCGAAGTCGAGGTGAGTTTGGATTATAACTAGGTTCTATGAACAGAGCGCTTTACACTTCGCGTCCGTAAGGCGGTAGTCGCGAGTAGACTTTAAGAGAAATGTTAATGTATGCTGCATCAGGGTTTTTTTTGGTATAGGACCACTTCGTGGTATGTACATCTGGTATTGAACGAGGCCGTGGGCTCTCGGTCAGCTCGCCGCAAACTGGTTTCGTTCATTATCAAAAGTCAATAACTTTCCGATGCATTCCGAGTCATGGCCAAGAGTCCGTTCGATAACGTAATAAGTAAATGCGGTGTTATCAACCTTTGTCGAATGCAAAAAACGCGGTGTTGTCAAATCTGTAGATGACGGCTATATCTTTGCAAGGTTTTACTTTCTTTTGAGAAACTTTCGCCAAAAGCATTTATGTTGATCCTTGACACAATAACACGAAATTTCTCTTTAAATTCTTATAAGGGAAACATTATTTTTGTGTCCCGTAGCTAAAGTAGACATATTTTAATATCAGGGACCTAATCCCTAAGTTAACTGCTCGACTAATTAGTAAAATACGTTGGCGTTTATTTTAGACTATAACTCATTTGTGCAATTAGCAAGATAAAAGCCATTCTGAGAGCTTACCGCATACGTAAATCCAAGTATCCGAGTGCAATAATTTCTAACAAACCGTACGTACGGGTCCGGCCGGAATGTTTTACATTATAAAACCCAAACTAAAACGAATAGTTTAACTTTCATTTCCAGAAATAATGTGGTTGAGTTTAAAGTACTGTGGAATAGAATTCATAATGAAATAAATTATGGTAGATTATCATTTAGAATTAGAGCATATAAAGACCATTCAAAGGCGTAATTAAGTTTTCCATATTATGTCGCAAAGATAATTAACGATTGTTTTATTTTATTTTACGACCGTTTAGAACTAACTATCTCTATAATCCAAGGTTTTCTAGAGCAATTGCACCTAAGTACGTAAGTACTTTAGGTAATAAAGTTTTCACAACAAATGATTTATTTGACACATTTATGGAGTGTAAAGGTATTAAAACTACTGTTATCGTAAATTTAATTACAGTTGCCAAAGGTGTTGACCTTTTCATTACACTTATATGTAGGTAGGTAATGGTGTTTTATGGATCAACTTTTGTTGGTATTGCTAATAGACCTAAGCAATTACATGCATGCTCCGTGATACTTAAGTAAAATTTATGACATCACGCCTGTAATCCCCAAAGGGTTAAGCAGAGGTGTGCAAAGCACCCACATTTCACCAGTTATGTATGTCCTATGTTGTAGCGGACAATGGGACTATACAATGTATTGTGGAACTTTAGTGTGGGACGCAACATGCGTCGATACTCTTGCGCCATCCCATCTTCCAAGCTCATCGTGCTGTGCTGGCGCTGCCGCTGTGGCTGCAGAGAACCTCAAGCGGCGTAAATATAGAAACCTTTATGGTAACTATATTTTCGAGCCGTTTGAGGTTGAAACTCTGGGGCCGTGGGGTCCGAGTGCTCATAGCGTATTTAAGGAAATTTCAGAACGCCTTGTTGGCGCTTCCCGTGACCCAAAGGCTGGCTTTTACCTTGGCCAAAGGCCAACAAAGTATGTTGCCATACAACGTGGCAACGCCGCCAGTCTCTTGGGCACATTACCAGCTTACAGCGTTTTTCGATGCCCTTTTATAGTTTTTTGTTAGTTTATTTAATAGTTTTTAATTATTATTTAATGTTTATCGTTAATCGTTTAAGTTTGTGTGCATTTATTTTCAATAAATTATGGAACACTTCGTTTGAAGTATGTATAATAAACTAAAAAATAACCTACTTAACCAAGATGTTGTTTATGTTAGATTCTTGTTCAATCATATTAAACAGCCCATTGAAAACTGTTTTCTTTCAACTCATGTGCACTGCGATAAATTATTCAAATTACCATTGGAGGCAGGGAAAATTATGTATAGTGAATGTAATTAACATAATTACAATTTTATAACAGAAAGTGGCCTAAAGAAGATATTGATTTTACACAGTAATGCGATGCTACTTACCTACTGGTACTGGCTACTTCAGCTTTCTCTCAAGAGGAAGTAAATACTGTTATTATCGGAAGCAAAATTGTTTATTAGAAAATTATATGGTATTCACATTTACGATGATATTATTATTGAGATTATTATTTGAGAATTAGACAAGGACAAAAGAGGCAACTTACTTACTAACTTATACTTTACTAGCTGTTGCCCGCGACTTCGTTCGCGTGGAAATTTTTAAGGGTATGTCGTTCCACAGGATATAATCTATCTCCTTTCTAAATTTCGCTACGATTCGAGCCGTTCAGTGAAAAGTAACAAATAAACAGAGTTACTTTCGCATTTATTATATTAGTACAGATAGTATGGATCATTTTACCATACAAGTAGTAAGGACGTAACCGATTTTCTATACTCCCCAAATACATGAAGTTCAACCGCTTAAATCTAACATTAAGCAGAAGTTGACGTAAGTGGCTTTTCTTGCTGTTCAGGTACCTGTTATTCAAACCATCATCTTTCTTACATTACTTTCTATACAAAACATTTCCTAACAAAACCTAAAACCACCTTCCAATCTGAAACCACACGATCAAATCAGAATAAATCCTTGTTTACGGCACACACGGAACCCGACACAGTAATCTGATGCAATCAAAGTTTACAAAGTCGAATTGTAAAGTAACACCCGACTTAGACACAAAACAGTTTCCTGATTAATCCCGTAAACAAACGTATTTACACACGGTGCACACGGAAAACCGGATCGGTAAAGGTTTTTGCACAGTGAGTGCATTTGTGAATATATTTTTACGGGTTCTAAACACTGCCTCGTTGGTCGAGTGGTCGCAAGCGCGACTGCTGAGCATGAGGTCATGGGTCCGATTCCCAGGTCGGGCAAAGTGCTATTGGGTTTTTCTATAAGAAATTTCTCAGTACCAGCCCGGAGTCTGGATTTGTGCCCGGTTGATGGCAATAGGCTCGCCCCCTATTACATGGGCCTTAAACATAACTGCCGAAATGTGGGTGTACTATTAGGTACACCTCTGCCTAACCCTACGGGGATTACAGGCGTGATGTTATGTATGTATATTTATGTTATGTTTTGTAAACATGCAGTAGCTTTCATAGCAGTCGAACCGGAATGGTACATCTACTTGGAAAGTAACAGATTCTAAATGGTTTTCTGTACATCAATGATGATATTAAAATAAATGATTTCGTGGAAACTTCAGGAAACATATTTTATTAGGTTGTGATGAACTTGGCTCGTATTAGACTAAAAAACGAAAGATTTTAACAATTCGAAACATATTTTTCTTTGATAATTATTCGTTTCTGAGAATTGTTGATAAATAAACTTAACTATCATTTTTTAATGTTTTGGAAAAAGAAAATGCGTTTTGAATTAAATTACGTAGACGTCAGGCTTACCATAAATGTTTATGATTTGATCTATGTTTATACTATTATTATTCATACTATTCGATCAATGCAGGCGTCGACCTGTCGTATCCTACTAGTAATATTATAAATGCGAAAGTTTGTGAGAACGTATAAGGATGTTTGTTAATCTTTCACGCTAAAAATACAGAACGAATTTGCATAAAATTTAGCATACAGATAGTTTATTACCTGGATTAACACAGAATTCGTTTTATCCCTACCGGGATGATCCCGTAGAACAATTATAGAACTACACGCGGGCGAAGCTGCGGGTATAAGCTAGTTTATCAAAAAAAAACCTAATATACCTAGCTATTAGTTCGTGACCCTAGTATTTTCCGTTCCCCTTTCACAGCTATTCTTACGAAGCTTGCTTACTGGCGCGAACCTAATTGCGGCTAATCACACGAACAAAAATAGCAGCTTAGTACTAAAAGCCAGACAGGATCGATATCTTTATAATTGCTGCGGCTTTGACTGTAACGTGGTTTGGAAATTAGCCAATGATTAGTATTGTTAGGTTAGTGCCTTAAATAGTGCAGGTAATGCAATTTTAAATTTTAAAAATATATGTTTCCTATTCCGTAGTGGAGTAATTAATCAAATATATCGCTTACTACAACGCGCGTAGCGTTATGTGTGTATCATTACTACACGCGTAGCGCTACACATGTTAAACTACTCCCGTAGAATCGAACTACGCAAGTCGAACTAAGCGCGTAGCATCACCTCGAAGTGCTACGTGCATAGCATCGTGATCACCGCATAATACTCCGCGCGTAGCATCACCGCGTAGTGCTACGCGCGTAGCATTACCTTGTAGCGTTGTAATTTTTGATGTCATGTGAGAAGCCATGCTACTAGCAAGTCCTTGCTGCATCCAACTCCAAGCTATATCTCTAAGTATCTAGTTTACTTTATGCTATAACCACCCAAAACGTAAATGATGCCGACTCATACTAAATTTCATACAATTCGATTCCTATTTTCAGTTCTCGGTAATCCTCTCTTTGTAGTCTCGCCTTTACCCCGATGAGTTTGAGCGCCGTGAGATACGTTGTGCTTGCAGTCAAAGCTAGGTATCACCGCGCTGGGTACACATAACGAGAGTGCACTACAAATACTTTAATTCGCTCGCCTGGATTCGAGCAGCCTTTGGTTTTACTGGATGTGGTTAGAGGTAAAACCAAATATACGGAGACTGTTTTTGTGAATTAAACTAGCTAGTCTTGATTACAGGGTTGATACGGCATTGAAGCTCAATCTGCTAGCCAGTCAGTCGTGCCAGCTGCTCTTTACTCTTTCTTAGGTGGCTTCAGGCTTTGCCTCGTTTGAAAAAGCTCTCTTAGACTGGTTAAATTAAAGCGTATTAAACTTAACTTTGAAAGTGCAAAGCAGCGTGTTTAGATAGTCACGTCTCTATCATACTATTTCGTGAAAGTTTATACTTTACTAAGATTAAACAAGAAAGTCCAACCTTCCGTTTAACCGCTTTCAACTCGTGTTTAAACAATAAAACAACAATTACAACGGAGATACAACATAAACATTTTCTTGGTTATTTTATTATTTATAGTACAAAACGTGCAGAGAGTTCTGTTTGTCATTTTGTAGTGTCCGCCATAGTTCTTTCCAAGAATTTCAGTCATTCTAAACAAATGAGTTAAAGAGTACTTTATCTTTTTATTCTATAAATGTGTAAAACAAAAACAGAAACGTATAAAATAGAAAGTATATTGCTTTTAGAATCCATAACTATTTTACGGAAATGATTCACTTGAGTTCTGTAGATAATAACCACATTTATTTATGAAGATGTTTCTTGTAACTACATAATTATAACGTAACTCATAACACTATAATTACATCGCCAATTTTCATCGACTTTCAAGGAAATGGTTTAAACTGATTTACTTAAAGCTATAAATTATTTCAATAGGTACATAATTGTAAGATGTAACATCATCGTCTGGTCGGAAGTTCCTCCCTTTTCTAGGGGGATTGAAGAACTTGACACCCTATTCTTCATAACCCTATATCGATTATTTGTCATTTTGCTAAAAGACCTCTCGGAGGCATGGGATAGCAGCTTTTCGATCACTCAATGTGTTCGCCCATCTGTCCGGCTTCATCCTAGAAACGTGACCCGCCCAGTCCCATTTTAACCTCACAGACTTATCGCCAAAAAATCAAATCCCAAAAAAAAACAATTTCATTTGTAGAAAAAAATTGTCGATGACTAAGAACTTTCTTACATTTAAAGCACTTCCATTTTCCCTAGGCCGTTGTTTGGGACGTTAGCAAAGCGAAGACTAAATCGTGTAATGCGTTTGTTAAACAAAGCTTCACGTTAGTTGCAGTGTTAATTAATGTCCCCGTCTCGGTGCAAGAACCCTAATAATTAAGATGTAATGTAAGTATTATAATTGTTGTTTATCTTGAACGTTTACCTAGAGAAACATCATCGTAACATTACGCTTTGTAATCCCCGAAGGGTTCGGTAGAGGTGTACCTTATTGTACACCCACATTTCGTTCATTCATGTTTTCACTCAAATCATTTTTTTAATGACTTCAGTGTTTGAGAAAATTGTATCGTTAACTCAGCTAAAATGTAAGTGGAACAGAAATACTTATAGTGTCCACTGTATCGTAGTCAAAAACATCAAAATCACAACAAAAATATAACATTAAGAGTGTAAACGGACTCTTCACGAAGCCGTCAACCAAGCATTCTGTACATCAAACACAGTAACTTTACGCAAAAATTATTGCTGGGAAACTTTTTTTTTTTTTTGTGAAAAATCACGATTTATGGTAGGGTTCAATGTAACCTATTCAAAACAATGTGCTGATGCATGGATTAAATAGTGCGGGGGTCGTGTACGTGTTTTAAGTAACAAAAATAAATACAAAACATGTATTTAAAAAAAACTTGTGAAAAGGTTGGAACTTTGACCCCCAATATCTTCGAAAGTAGGAGGTTCCCAGGTATGGTCTAGTACAAAAAAATAATCACAATGACGAGGAGAACAAGTGACTTTCGGCTTCGTTAAAAGTCTTTTTACACCCTTTATACCCAAAAGCATTTACATAAAAGAAAAGTCTACGAAACTCATCATTTGCTTAGACTTTTTCCTTTGTTGGGGTCGGCTACCTGTCTATGAAACTAGTCGAACATATTATTCTAACAGTTAAATATGTATAGTAGCCCTGTAGGCAGATATACCATGTGACCCCAAATAAAATAGAGACGAATAGATATGTTAAAGGTAATTAAACCCTAAAGTTTCGTTCAGAAACAACGGTTTGGATCATGTTACTTTATAATTGGTACGCATCATGATTTCTCTCTGTATTTTATCTGAAATAATTACTAGTTAGGTAAATGTTAACAGTTTGTAAATTGAAATTAATATGGTTGCCGAGGGTAATTATGGGAATTAAGGACCTACTTTGGCAAAAGTATTAAAAGGAGTATTCTTCTTTACCAAGTTTATTTATTTATTTATTTAATAAAGGTTTACCAACAGCTTCTGTGTACAACGATCACAAGCAAATGTTATAAAATATTGGACTTACACAGTCGCCAATTACTGGTTAACCAGCATTCGCAAAAATAAGACAGTGATAACATAATCTTCTTCTTCTTATATATATATAATATAAAAATGAATCGCAAAATGTGTTGGTAAGCGCATAACTCAACAACGCCTGGACCAATTTGGCCAAATCTTTTTTTAAAATGTTCGTTGAAGTTCAAGGATGGTTTTTACGGCGAGGAAAATTAGAATTATTGCTGGAAAAACCCTAAAAATAGCCCTTCTTTTTCCCATACAAATGATTTGTAACTAAAACGTAGTCAATTTGAGCTTTATTGCTATGGTATAAATTTCATATTAAATTACAAGCACTCACTGTTGTCTAAGCAATGTAGGTGTGTTCCTAACGTCAAAGATCATATTTATCAAAACAATGTGCGTGTGTGCGTTGGAGCACAGAATACATAGTTGGAGGAGTTTAATGTCGCGTTCCGAAACTCGCTTTTCTTTTGTATTAGTTTCGGCACGCGAAATAAAATGCATCAGTTTCCACGTCATTACATCAGTCAAACAAAAATCGCGTTACCAACAGTGTTTTATTATTTTTAATATCCAAATTTTAAATAAATAAAACAATTCGTACGGTTTAAAAGGATTTGACTTCAAGTCATGTCAAATTAAAAAAAAAAAAAAAAGTTGTCTGTTACCTAATCTTCTGAGTTTGCTTTTGTCAACTGATACACGAAACAAATTCGTATATCGTGTTTTGTACAGAGTGTTTAGTTAGTTAGTGTTTGTTTAGTTCGTGATTAGTGAAAAAATAATTTATATTTGATATGCCTCCTATAAGACGAAGCAATTTAGGTAGAAGAACCAGAAATGCTACAAACCAAGCTAATTACCGATCTAATCGTACTGCACAAGAACGTGACGACGGAAATGAACGTGAAAGAATTCGGATATCTCAAACGCGTGAAGCGCGAGCGCGACATTCAACTAATAATCGCGCAAGTTTGAATCGAGCTGCTTTCAGTTACGATGTGTCAATTGACTACAGTAACTACCAATGTGTTGTTATTGGTTCTATGAACTCGGTTTGCTCACACTGTAAGGCATTAAAATAAAAAAACGAAGCCAATGGATTATGTTGCGCAAATGGTAAAGTGAAATTGATACCATTGGATCCACCACCAGAACCATTGTACTCATTGGTTTCAGGAATAGGAACAGATTCTATACACTTTTTGACACATATCCAACAATATAACAATTGCTTTCAAATGACTTCATTTGGGGCAACAAATGTAGTTCGGGAAAATTTTATGCCAACTTTCAAGGTATGTATTATAGCAGTTACTCATAATTATTTTAGCGAACAAAATTTTCTGTCACCAAAGTTAAGATGTCTCACTAATCTTCAATTTCTTAATCACTTATATATCACTTAGTCATCATATTATATGGTGATTCAGTTTCAGTGACACTTTTATTATATTTTATATTTGATAGATATTAGTTAAAACTAAATATATACTTTTTAAGATCAAATATTATTTAAGTTTGATCACTGACAATCCATTAATTTATACCACACCATATTTTTTTTTTTTTATTTACAGATACAAGGGCAAATATATCACAGAGCAGGTTCACTGTTACCAGTGTCAGATAGCGACAACAAATTCCTGCAAATTTATTTTATGGGCAATTCACCACAAGAAATTGATCTGCGTTGTGCACATAACAATTTAGTAAAGAGGTCTATTGTAGAACAATTACAAACTTTATTTCATCAACACAATCAATTGATTATATTGTTTAAAACTGCCCTGGATCTGATGCCATCCGATAATCACAAAATTGTAATCAGAGCTGATAAAACACCTGCAGGTCAACATACAAGACGTTTTAATGCACCAACTATTGATGAAGTTGCTATCGTTGTAGTTGGAGAAAACTTGGAATCCCGTGATATTGTTTTACATCGTCGGAATGATCAATTACAACGTATAAAGGAAACACACCGCTCATATGATGCACTGCAATATCCCATTATATTTTGGCAAGGTGAAGATGGCTACGATTTCTCAATAAAAATGATAAATCCCATTACAGGTAACTAAAATATTAGTTTAGCTATGGCGATAATATCTCAGTCATTATATTATGTATTTTAATTTTATATTTGAATGTTATTAAAACAAAATCTATTTACAGGTTCTGAAACCAACAAAAAAGTCAGTTCAATGAACTATTATTCATACCGCCTAATGATTCGGGAGAATGAAGATAATCACATATTGAAATGTCGGCGATTATATCACAAATATGTTGTTGACATGTATGTTAAAATTGAAACGGAGAGATTAACATTCATCAGGTTGAATCAAACCAAACTCCGATCTGAAGACTATATTCACCTTCGAGATGCGATTAATACTGATGGAAATGCACAGAATGTCGAATGGTCGGATGACTATTCTTCCAGCAACATACATCGGAAGCCCTCGGCATATGCACGAATATGCTCAAGATGCCATGTCGTATGTTCGTCATTATGGTACAGCAGATTTGTTCATCACATTTACATGCAATCCGCAATGGATAGAAATCAAGCAGGAGTTATTCCCTGGGCAATCACCCATTGATCGTCATGATATTACAGCCAGAGTCTTTAGACAAAAGTTGAAATCTTTAATGGATTTCATCGTAAAACATAATGTGTTTGGTGAGACACGCTGCTGGATGTATTCTGTGGAGTGGCAGAAACGAGGATTACCACATGCACACATTTTGATTTGGTTGGTTGAAAAGATAAGGCCAAATGAAGTTGATGCAGTGATATCAGCTGAAATCCCTAATGTACAAGTAGATCCTGGATTGCATGAGGTAGTTATCAAAAACATGATACATGGTCCCTGTGGAACTCTTAATCAAAATTCACCGTGTATGATGGATGGTAAATGTTCAAAACGATATCCACGGACATTAATATCGGAAACAATTACTGGTAATGACGGTTATCCATTGTATCGTCGCAGATCGACAGCAGACAATGGAAAATCAACAATTGTCAAATTAAATCAACAAGATATTGAAATAGATAATCGTTGGATTGTTCCATATTCACCCATTTTATCAAAGACATTCAAAGCACACATCAACGTTGAATCTTGCCATTCAGTGAAATCTATTAAATACATTTGCAAATATGTAACCAAAGGGAGTGATATGGCTGTGATTGGAATTGGTGCAGAGAATTCCAATGATGAAGTTACCCAATACCAAATGGGCCGCTATGTCAGTAGTAATGAAGCAGTTTGGCGAATATTTTCTTTTCCTATTCATGAGAGACACCCTTCTGTTGTTCACTTAGCTGTGCATTTAGAAAATGGACAAAGAGTGTATTTTACAGCACAGAACGCAGTACAAAGAGCTGCTCAGCCACCATCTACTACATTAACCAGTTTTTTTGAGACATGCCAAAACGATGATTTCGCACAAACATTGCTATATTCTGAAATGCCAAAATATTATACCTGGAATCAATCCTCAAGGAGATTTATACGACGGAAACAAGGAAAACCAGTTCCAGGATATACAGATGTATATTCCACCGATGCGATTGGCCGGATTTATTCAGTACATCCAAGCAATGATGAATGTTTTTATTTACGACTGCTATTAGTCAATGTACGTGGCCCAACATCATTCCAACAGTTACGAACTGTTGATGGTGAATTGTGTGGATCCTACAGAGAAGCCTGTCAACGTTTGCAATTGCTTGAAAATGACGCTCATTGGGATCAAACTCTCAATGATGCTGTAATATCATCACACGCTCATCAAATACGAACATTGTTTTCTATAATCATATCTACATGCTTCCCATCAAACCCAATTGATTTGTGGATCAAGTACAAAGATTATATGTGTGATGATATTTTGTATCAAATACGGAATAGAATGGGAAATCCAAATATACAAATCAGTGAAGAAATTTACAATGAAGCATTGATTTCAATTGAGGACATGTGCTTGATAATGTCAAACAAACTATTAATTCAATTAGGCCTGACCGCGCCCAATCGTCCAATGCATGACGCTTTTAACCAAGAGTTGCATCGAGAAAAACTGTATGATCTCAACGCTTTGAAAGAATTAATTCAAACAAATCTTCCACTGTTAAATGAACAACAGAAGTATGTATTTGAAACTCTTATGAAAGTAACAAATGATGAAACTGGAGGGATTTACTTCTTAGATGCACCTGGTGGTACAGGAAAAACTTTTTTGATTTCATTAATATTAGCAACAATTCGCTCACAAAATAAAATTGCACTTGCACTCGCTTCGTCGGGAATCGCAGCAACTTTGCTTGAAGGTGGTCGAACAGCCCATTCAGCACTAAAATTGCCATTAAATATACAAAGCAATGAAATCCCAACCTGCAACGTTTCGAAGAACTCTGCAATGGCAAAGGTTTTGCAGCAATGTAAATTGATTGTTTGGGATGAATGCACGATGGCACATAAAAAATCTTTGGAGGCTTTAGACAGAACCTTAAAAGATCTACGGAGCAATAATAACCGATTTGGTGGTGCAATGATTTTGTTAGCAGGAGATTTTCGTCAAACATTGCCAGTGATTCCACGATCAACGCCAGCTGATGAACTCAATGCACGTCTAAAGTCCTCCAATTTGTGGAAACATGTCAAAGTACTTCATTTAAGCAAGAATATGCGTGTCGAGTTGCAAAATGACCAATCTGGAAACATATTCTCTAAACAACTCATTGACATTGGTAATGGCAAATTTCCTATAGACATGTTGACTGGCTGCATTAACTTTCCTCAAAGTTTTTGTCAGTTAACTCGATCAAAAGATGAACTTATTCAGAAGGTGTTTCCAGATGTTTCTCAAAATTACAGAAACCATGATTGGTTGAGCGAACGAGCTATACTGGCTGCAAAAAACATAGATGTAAATGAATTAAATTTCAAAATTCAAGAACAAATTACAGGCGAATTGAGGATATATAAATCAGTTGATTCGGCTACTAATCAAGATGATGTAGTCAACTATCCACCGGAATTTTTAAACTCGCTGGATTTGCCAGGATTGCCACCATGTTGCGAAATATCAACCAACCGCGTCTTTGCAACGGTACACGGTTAGCGATAAAAAAATTACTAAACAATGTGATAGAAGCAACTATACTCAAAGGAAAGTATAAAGGAGAAGATGTTCTCATACCGCGCATCCCAATGATTCCGACTGATGTGCCATTTGAGTTTAAACGACTACAGTTTCCAGTGCGGCTTGCTTTTGCTATGACTATAAACAAGTCCCAGGGGCAATCATTAAGTGTTTGTGGTATTAATCTAGAAAACCCATGTTTCTCACATGGTCAATTGTATGTTGCCTGTTCCCGTGTTGGAAAACCATCAGATTTGTTTATCTATGCGCCAGGTCATCAAACAAAAAACATCGTATACCACAAAGCACTACAATGATAATAATAATAATTATGATTCACATGATTAACAATAAAGCGATTACTTACTTTTAAATCCTTATATATGTTTTATTTAATTATTTTTTATTCACAACGCACTATCACCAGGGTGACGGTTCTGTTCAGGAGAATTTTTTAAAATACGTAGGCACAAAAACTGCCACATTACAAATCTTTTTGACAGGACGAAGTCTGTCGGGTCAGCTAGTTAGAATATAAAATTAAAACGAATGGCTCTAGAAATAAAATAAAACTAAACCTAAATAACTACACAATTAAACTCCTCAAATCTATGGGTATAAAATTTAAAATTTTCAGAAATAAAATAAAAACGGCATCACTATAATTAGCTTACCAATTACGACTAAAGTTTAAAAAAAAAGACATAATATGTAAAGATTAATAACAATAAAAATGAGATCGAGACTGATAGCATTACTATTAAAATTAAAATTAAATAACATAACAAGTAGTGGAATAAAATAAAAACTAAAGGACTAAACTATTCATGTTCATACTAACATAAGAAAACATTGTGTTATGATTTTCGGGAATCCAGTAGTTGGGTTGTAAAGATCTTTAAGGAAACATGGTGAATGTCAACATCAGGTGAGGATTTGATAAAAGAATCCATTTCTCTACTGAGTCTGTTAAGTGGCGAGTTTACTCCAATATTTGTGTTTGACCCTTGAGTATTGAACAAGTTAGTCATAGGATATCTAGGCATATTATAAGGTACTTTTAGTCCGATACGCTCAATTAGTTCACTGCAGTCCAATTTATGATTTACTAATTTGTACAAGAACATGAGATCTTGTATGAGCCGACGGTCGCGTAGACTATTCATTTTATATGCTTGAAGGCGTTGTTCGTATGGACACCGGGGAGATATTTCGCTGAAGGTATACGCTAGGTGTTTTGTAAAGGCTCTCTGGATACTTTCGACTCTCGGTGAGTGTACTGCATAGTGTGGATTCCACACGACGCTAGCAAATTCTAGGTGGCTGCGAACTAAGGTGTTACTCGTATATTATATATATGCGAACAAGTTGATATTTACGTAGAGATTGGACGAAAGTGAACAACACAATTGGTGAAACATATGGGCGTACCTAAGCAACTCTGTCTACCTGTTCGGGAATTACTAGCGTCATGTTTGTATGTATGTGTTGTATTTCATTTGCACACACTCTGAAAATGCGACTAGTTTTGCCTCGTTGGTCTAGTGGTCGCAAGCGCGACTGTCCAACATGAGGTCCTGGATTCAATTCTCGGGGTCGGGAAACGTGTTATCGGGTTTTTCCATCAAGAATTCCTCAGTAGCAGCCACGGAATCTGGATTTGTGCCCGGTTGATGGCAAAAGGCTAGCCCCCTATTTCATGAGACTTAAACATAACTGGCGAAATGTGAATGTACTATTAGGTACACCTTTGCCTAATCCTTCGGGGATTTCAGGCGTGATGTCACGTTTTTCTGTGAGTATCAATTAGTAGATGCACACAGCACCTCTGTCTACTCCTTCTCAGAATAAAGGTAAACTAAAAATCTTACTCACGCTGAAGGTGTGAATTACCAGGTAAGATTAATGTTACAAGCCACACTGATAACCTATGACCCCTCGACCTTTTAGACACGTATCTGTCATCTCGTGTCAGCATCGTGAGACAAACGACGCATGAAACGCCAAAACCTTTACGTTCATGCATGCATATTAATTTCTTATATACTTAAGCTAATTAATGACGTTAAGTCGATATTCGTCCGAATATAACACCTTGAAGAAGCATTACATATTCTTGACAAAAAAAAAGTATGATAGACTGTCTGATTTTTCACACTATCTCTTCAGGTAGTAGCTATCTGTTCGAGAAATTGGAAAGTAAATCGATAGCAATGAAAAAATGTTTTGATAACAAAAAAAAATGTCAGACGACAATTTCTAGACAGGAACAATAAAAAAATAAAACTATTATTATACTTTCGTTGTTTTATTCGAGTTTTCCAATGCAGACAACATAAGACACCAGACAAAGATTTATCTTTTGAATGGTAAGTTGTAAAAAAAGCTTTGTCAATACTAAAATAACTCTCAATACGTGTCAAGGAAATATCAGTACCTAATTGAATTAATACAAAACTTCGGAAACGATAAAAAAACAGCAAACCACTGAACTTTTTGTTGATAACCGTTTTTTCTGATTATTTTTGTTCACCATCTTCGTGAGAAAATGCTGTGACTGTGCATGACTGTACTGTAACTACGTGCAATACTGGTTTCACTATCTGTAGAACCTTCTGGAATGCATTGTGAACTTTAAAGTGTTTCGAACAAAGTTCAATGTTGTACTAGATTTATGATGTGGATGATGTTATGGGTTTACAATAGTACCTAGTTGAGCATAATCGTTTTTAACCGACTTTAAAAGGGAGGAGGTTCTCATGCAAACAAATATTAAAGGTAGGTATAGTTCTTGAAATATCGGAATTCCTCTTGTGATCACCCGATTGTCTTGTGTGTTAATTTGTAAAGAAAATCTTGAAAACTGTGTGTTTTAGTTATTGAAAAATAAACGTTGATGAATTAATATTCTTTTTAAAAGCTAAAAATATTCTTCGTAGAGATTCTCACAAACACATGATAAATAGCTAAAAAGTAAACATCAATCCCACTTTCAAACAAAAGGTCATAAGACATGTTAATGAATCATTAAACATTGACATTGCCAAAACATCATTAGGTTTACCTATAAGACTTTTGTAGAAACCCATGACGTCAACTAAAAAAATTGTTGCAGGTACTAACAATTACAAACGATCATTAATCTTTTATAATAACCATATTAGTTTGAAACCACACCTAATTATTAACCGTCCTGGAAACACAAACGGTTATTAATATCTAAGCCAAATAATTATCTGTAAACCAACAATAAGGAAACATACACACATTGAAGCACAATTTATAAATGTCAAAACTTACAAAAGGCCTGTCAAATTTTTATAACTTTCAATTAGATATGCACAAGGCATGTGTGTTTTAGACAAAATAGTCCATTTGTCTCTGTAACTTAGACAAAATTTCAAGGTGACTTTATTTCCGTAACATACGGCAATTTATTATGTCATGTTGTGCCTTTTACTGGGGTGTACCCTTCGTAACACTTTCAGTTGTCTGCCTCGGCACTCTTGGCTTTGAACTGGACGTAAATATGGACGTAAGTTATGACTCAAAATGCATGCGATCACGACTACTCCTAGTCATTGCTGTCTTGTGGTGCAAGTTATAAAAAAATAGAGAGCAATAAAGTTACTTTAAGTTCCTTGTTCGAGTAACTGTATATTTCTCCTAAACTCTTATAAAAATTAGCCTTCAATTTTATGTTTTGTTAAAAGTTCTTTGTTTATTTCATAAAGTGCATAGTCATGACTGTAATGTAACAGACTTCCCCGAACAAAGTAATTTCACAAAATTAATCAACCATATCTTACGAAAACCCAAATTCGTGCGCAGTACAGAATATTCTAGTTGCGGTTTCTTGCTAAAAGAATCAAGGCCATAAAGAAAAATAAAATATAATGGGCGTTACAATCGCTGCCTCTCACACTTGGACCACACGCGGTCACCGCCGCGGATCACGATTAGGGTCAAGCTTCAAGGTCTATCGTTACATAATTCTTCAAACATTTCGTTCTAGTATCGATACTATATCGATACTTGATACCTACTCGACTACATTGTTTGCCGACACTTTTTGATCGATTGATCGTCGCTACAATAGAGAATCAAAAAAATAAACAACTCGTTTTCGTTCAACCAGCGAATCGAATAAGTCATTCAACTTTTTACGTTCTTAACTTTGCGTAGTTTTGACAACAAGAAATCGATTGCTGGGGAGTTATTCGACTGTAATTTTTAAATATTTTTTAATGAAAAGCACTGCATTTTCAGTGTCATGCATTTATCCGTTACAAGAAATAGACCAGGCAAAGAAAACCCATGCGTATGTGTTGTTGGACCGAAATGACGATTTAAAACGGAATAATTATCGACTTTAGTTAACTTGACTTTCTGTATGTGAATTAAGGGAAACCAAATTGGAAAGGACACAATATCATTTCTACTCAAGTGAATAGGTCTGATCTGCAAAAATGTATAATAAAAAAGCTGAAAATCACATAACATCACGCCTGTAGTCCCCAAAGGGTTGGGCAGAGGTGTACCTAATAGTACACCCACATTTCGCCAGTTATGGTTCAGTCCCATGTAATAGGAGGCGAGCATATTGCCATTAACCGGGCACAAATACTGACTCCGTGGCTGCTACTGAGAAATTCCTGATGGAAAAATCCAATAACACTTTGCCCGACCCGGGAATCGAACCCAGGACCTCACGCTCAGCAGTAGCGGTTGCGACCACTCGACCAACGAGGCAGTCAAGCCAAAAATCAATGTAAAGAAAACAGCATTTAAAACTTAGTAATAAATTCATATTTGCGCACTTCACAATCACGACTACAATGCACTATTTGCACACAAATATTTCGAAATATTATTTCAGAATGAAAGAATATTTTAACAATTCCGCTTCGACAGTGAAAAACCATTCACTGTTCTGTTCATACCTTTTAAGTGTCAACCTTCAAATGCTTATTCAATTCCATGAATAGTTTGAAAACTGTTAAGCGGTAACTTGCATAAATTTTTCACAATAAGATCGTGACTAGGCACTCAACTAACATCCAAAAATATCGGTTGCAATGTCTGAAACGTTTACTTTGGGGGATATAACGAAACAAACCCGCACTAGTACTGTAAAATAGATTCAATTTAAATTTATCTCTATGAAGCAGGTCCTGAAAATCGCTGCCTAAAAGTGAAACTTTTAAGTGATCGGTCGATTCAGTACTAGAAACATTTTTATAGATGTTTCATGTAGTATTATCGTATTTGGTATACTTGTCTATGTGGTTTCTCGTTAGTCGAGTGGTCGCAAATGCGAATGCTGACCATGAGGTCCTGGGTTCGATTCCCGGATCGTACACAGTGTTATTGGGTTTTTCCGTTGGGAATTTCCCAGTAGCAGCCACGGAGTCAAGATTTGTGCCCGCTCGCCCCCTGTTACTTGGGACTTTAAACATAACTAGCGAAATGTGGGTGTACTATTAGGTACACCTCTGCCTAACCCTTCGGAGATTACAGGCGTGATGTTATGTAATGTAAGACATTTTATTCTTTCATAGGTTTACGAAGAGGTGCTCTACTGACTCTAAAGTTTGTTAATGAAGTGGGTTACCTGTTCTTCTCCATAGGATTTTTTATAGGAATTAAGCTTAATTATCTGATTGCACGCATTTTTTACAATTCAACACTGCATTTAAACGTTTTCTTAAAATAAATGCTTTAATTTTGAGTTTCAAATCGGCTCCCTAGTTTAGACGCTTCGGTGGAACATAAAAATATTACATACATACATTGACTGATAAAATCATACATAACCCTTCCTTTTAGCTTTGCTAAAGTCGGGTAAAAATACTAAGGTTTTTTTTAATACCTCTAAATAGGTAATTAGGATGTTAACATTTCTAAATTACGTTAACATTTCTTACGGACTGCATTTAAAACTCCATACTTCGCTCCAAAACCCAAATAGCTGATGCTGGCCTTACAGCTGCTAGGTTGAAGTGGAACTGGGCTGGTCACGTCTGCCGCATGTCGCAGGAGCAATGGGCAAAAATTACCACTCAGTGGATACCAAATGGCAGGAAACGACAACGCGGCAGGCTTAGAAGGAGATGGCGGGATGAGCTGGACTCTTTCGCAAAGGATTGGCCCGCAATCGCACTGGATCGCGAAATGTGGAAAGAGGGAAGGGAGGCCTTTGCCCTGCAGTGGGACAACATAGGCTTATAATAATAATAATAAAAAACATTTCTAAATAAACAATATGAATATTAAAACAAAACAACTAATTAGTCAACAGCATAGATTAAATCCCATAAATTAATGTAAATAAGTCGTGACTCGTACGTTATTTCGTACAACACACGAGACCGTGTCAGTTTCGACCTATTCGTGTAATCAATTAGAAAATGTATTCAGTAATTTAACATCAGCTATCCGTATTAATTTGTACTTAATTAAAGTACCTGCGAAACTTTTAATTGTTATTCTATCGTACAAAAGAAACTTTGATTTAGAGCGCAGGGAAAATTAGGAGAGGAAATCTAGTGGAGAAAAAGTCGGGAATTTTCTACATATTTGTATTCGGACAATACCATGTTTTTCACAAAATCAACTAACATCAATACTAAATCGAGTAGGCACCAATAGATCACTATAGCCCAATCTACATTTTGAATATCTGAAGCGCTGATACATTCCGATAACCAATTGATTTATATTGTTCGATAACAATCGCAAATTTACACTGCGTGTTTATCAAAATAACTATCTACGGGAGGCGGCACAATCAAACATACCCTCTGTAAATATCACAATATATCACCTTGATATTTTGCCTGCTTTGTGTTCTTCTTCTATAACCTTTTACTATTATAATGAACAAAAGAATATCAGAGTACGAATTTCAAAACAATAAGGACGAGTTCGATGGCACAGTTATCATTGAAATATTAGACGTACACGCGTAAAGAATTGCTTAATTTTAATGAAACCTCGCCTTAATTTAATTTAATGATAATTCCGTTATACATTTATTGTATAGCTACCGATTTCTAATTTCAAAATATACCGATATTAGAAACTTTTAATTGGCAGCGCGTACTTTTAACAATCATGTCATTCTCTAGTTACAAAACATTGAAATAATACATTCAGCTCGAAATCAATAATAAATAATGGCTAGTAGCTTTTATTAAAAAGTCCTCCTAGTTAAAAAGTCCGTTTAATAATAGTGTTAATGGTGTTGCCATTAACACTATTATTAAACTAGTGGTATAAACAAACCATTATAATAACAGTACCGTGCAAATGACAAGTACGCCGATCAATTAAGTATTATTAGACAGTTTGAGTTCATTGTCAACGAATGACCCTCTGTACTTAGTGCCACCAAAGTATTCAGGCCAGTTATTAAACATGATCACGATATCAGCTGATAACCCACAAACGCAAGTACATTTACCAAATGACCTGTCACAGGGACAATTGATTCATGAATTTAATTTAGATACGAGAGAACTGGCCAGTAGGCCCAGTAGCCAGTTGTTGTCATTAATTTCGATACTCGTTTGATTTATACCGCTTTGTTTGAACTTGTGTTGTAAAACAAAGGGCACACGAGCAATTTAATCATGGAATTTAGATCTGATATGAAAAATCAAAGGCTTTGAAATGCAATTATATTTTATTGGTGGCTGTAAAATTATAAATAGAGGGCTTTAATTTGTTGGCGGGTACTGCTTATTCACGATTTTTGCTATGACCCTAGAGTGCCATTTAAGGTTAGATTTTAAATAGTCCTCATACCAGCAGCATTTCATTTTTATGCAAAATGCGTTGGTATAACAAACAGGGTGCTTGATGATGAGGTTCTTTTGTTAGCCTATAATGTCACAATGCTTGGCAAAGACCTCGTCTAATTCCTTGTGTAACCTCTCAAAGAAGATTAACCAGCCTGCAAAGAGGTGGCAGTCCAGGGTCAAACAGACGTATCTTTATTTAAGTAGGTATCTATCGTTGAGTCTATCCTATGAACCGTTCCATGTTGTAATCCGGCAGCAAAAAAGAAACTCAGACCTTTTCGCAATTACCACAATCATGCAATGCTTATATTGTCACAGCTAGAACAATAGTACATCTACCCACACCACTTGCCACACTGTACACGAATAGGGGCGTACCTGCATGTTCTGCATTCGTTCTACACCTGGCCTACGTCTCTAGGGTCAATGTTAAACAATTAAATAATAAACGTACATCGTAATTGATGTAACGTATTGCATAATAATAATAATAAAATTCATTGTTTACTCTCAGTTATTTATTTTACATGAAGGCCCATATGGCATGATTCAAGGCAGACGTGAGTTAAGCCTATAAAATAATATTTTGTAAAGGTCGTATAATCGTGTGTACTGACTTTTAAAGATAAACCGTTACTATAATGCATCCTGCCATTCACAGAACACCTCTTCCGACAACCTGACCAGTTAGACTGGGTCTGACTAGACGCAGAAGACAGAGTGTTGTGTAGCTGGAGAGAGGCCTTTATATAGCAGGAGATTGTAACAGGCTAAGTTGATTGAACTGCGGTTGTCGTAGTTCAGGATTGACTTGACCGTACCATATAAATCCAAAAGCCAATTGCTGGCTGTTTTCAATACTCTTGTATTGAAAACAGCCAGCAATCGCTACTTTAGTCATCAACCTTACTCAAGACAATTGAAAAACACACCTTGAACACACTACAAATACCTAACTAATGTTAGGTACTAGTTTTGTATACTGTCGCTTATGTTAATTAGGAGTTAGCAATCTCTCAAGAGGTAGAAGCGTGCTCAATATCGCCTATTGTCTTAAGCAGCTGTAACATTAATCTAGCTCTCGTAAGATTACAGCTGAAGCTGTTTCTAGAGCTTTCAATAAATGTCACCTTTGACGGCTTTCAGTTTACCCAGAAAAATTACTACTACTGTTTTTTATTAACTTGACCGAAATCCCATATTCACCTTAGTTTTTGCTGGCCAAAACTCTGAAGGAGTCGTTATACTTACTCCTTATTAAGAAAAACACTATGGGACTAATCCGAATCGCAAAAAAAGAGCTGCTTCTTACATATTTACAAATCATGTGAACACAAATGTGCATGTACATATGTGCCAACTGATTTTTTATCATATTATCTTCCAATAAGCAATAACCTTTCAAGTCAAAACAGTATTCCACTATTAAAACTAGACCGTGATTAAAAATTAGCGCCTACGACGATTGTATCAAACATTTGTATTGAATCGTGTTAGGACTTGTCTCGGCGTCGGCTATCGGCGGCGAAATCTCAGCCGTATATTAATCTGTTATCTTAATGACTTACTGTACAACAATTAGATACTTCAACAATACGATAAAGTAGCTAGGTTATTGCTTTATTTGGTTCATTAAACTTTTGGCGCCAATTCAACTTACTATTTGTAGGTAGGTAGTTTATTTGAACGTGGTCGAAATTACTGAAGAAAAAAAAGTTAACAACAAACAATATAGCTATGATTTTGAAATCTATGACTATCGAGGTTGCAAAAGTATAGGCAATTGTTGTAAATCTCCGTTCAATCCACAACCACCAATAATCAACAGTTCACCACTGCTCTCAAAACGGTAAACATCGTGTGGAAACCTGCATGATCTAGAACCAAAAAAAACGAATACATCTTACATCTACCAACTTATATTAAGGCCGCTTAGTGGATTACAGCTCACTCATTGAAAGACGCCCTTTGTCCCAGCAGCGGGAACAACAACAGCTTCAGATAAATAAAGAACTAAAACAAGAAACTAGCTCAGTCCCACTCAAACAAACAGTAAATCTATCAGTCACCAGCTACATAAAAAGGTCAGGGGCTGACAATCCAAAGCAATGAGCAAATAAGTATGACTAAAAATATCCTTACGTACTTCTAATCCGATCTATTTAAATTTATTCGCGACTGTACCTGTTGATCCGGCATTCCAGTCATGACATTTGACATGCACCTTGAAACGCAGTGCCATGAAGGTTTGTCCATCTGTCGTGACCC
Source organism: Lycophotia porphyrea (assembly GCA_950005105.1). Classification (NCBI taxonomy): domain Eukaryota; kingdom Metazoa; phylum Arthropoda; class Insecta; order Lepidoptera; family Noctuidae; genus Lycophotia; species Lycophotia porphyrea. Next base: position 6,366,346 of record OX465392.1, read on the forward strand.
GACTTTGTCTTGAAGCTTGACACTGGCCGCTATTGTTAAGCACGACATTAATTATTATAAAATCCATATTTAATCCCTAAATGCGAAAGTGAGTCTGTCTGTCTGTTTGTTTATTACCAGTTCACTCATTAACGGCTGAACCGATCGTAATGAAATTTGGCACATAGGTAGACCATAATTTGGATTAGGACATAGGATACTTGTTATCCTAGTAGTATATTCTCGTGGGACAATTTTCGACCTCAACGTGAACAAAGCCGGAGCCAAAAACTTTGTCAATTATATTCATAATAACCTTAATGAAGTTACAAAATAAGACCAAAGTAATCGAAACTGAGCTATAGGACTGTAAATAGAACATATTACAAATCTTTTGATTAAAACCTCCAAGGGTATTCTATTAGACTAAGAATGAACAATCGAATTCAATTTCGAGTAAGTGACTTTCCAACGAATCGATTTCCTACGGAGTAATGCCAGTTTCGAATAAAGACATTGAGAAATTTGAATAGTACTGAATGGCAATAGAAAGCTAAATTATCAGGAAGTAACATACGCTATAAATTATATTTATATCATGCAAATTAGTCATGCAAATAAGTCGCTGGCGAAGTACTAGTTTATTATAAAAATAGTGTTGATAAGTACTACTTAATTTTTTATGCACTTAATATAACATAACATTACGCTTTTAGTTCCTGAAGGGTACGGCAGAGTTGTACCTATATCACACCCAGATTTTGCCAGCTATGTTTAACTCAAAAGTCATAAGCGGCAAGCCTATTGCCATCAACCGGACACAAACTCAAACTCCGTGGCTGCTATTGAGAAATTCCTAATGGATAAACCCAATAACAAATTGCCCGACACGGGAATTGAACCCAGGACCTCATGCTCAGCATTCGCGATTGCGTCCACCAGACCAACGAGGCGTCTGCTTTATTTTCTATGTATTTAATAACGAAATATTTCGTGTCAGTAAATAAGTAATGAAGTGTGTCCTAGTTATGTCTCATTTTACTTGAAAAATGATTCATCAAAGCATTCCCTTCTTTGAAAGATTTTCCCAGTTTCTTTTGTCTTTGTCTTTGGTAAAGGCAGTCTGTTCCACTCCTTTTCAAACAGTTCTTTTATTACCTATTTAGATCCACGACGTAGCGTAGGCGTCATATACGGGAACTAATAAGGTCTGGACGAAAATTCTTAATTATTGTTCGTATTAATACACAAGGTTTCATTTATAGAGAAAGAGCGAAAAGGTAAAAGAAAACGTAAATGTCGGGCTCAGGTCGTGAAAAGAAAAATGTATTTCGCCTTGTTCCAACAACGTATTAAGATATTTAATTAAACCTGCTTACTAAGCTTCCTAGGAGGAGGAGGAGCTCGCGACTGGCTGTTATTATTTATAACAGCCGATCAGATCAATCTTGTGGTTAAGCCATGCTTGCCTAGGTTGGTCTCTGAATGGGTGACCACTAATTACTTACCGAGTTTCCGTCGTGCCTCAAAAATAACGTTAAGCCGATTTAGTCCCTCTACGTCGAGTCTAAGAGTCTACTGTTATTGAAATATTGCTATTTAATACCGTTACGTCGAGTATGGTTAATAAAGGGTGTAAACAGAATCTTAACGAAGACGAAAGGCACGTGTTCTCCCCGTCATTGCGATCATTTTTTTGTTCTAGACCATACCTGGGAACCTTCTAGTTACGGAGATATTGGGGGTCAAAGATTCAACTTTTTCACAAGTTTTTTTTTAAATACATGTTTTTAATGTAATATTTTTACTTTAAACACCTCCAGGACCCCCTTACTATTCAATCCATCCATCAGCACAGTGTTTTGAGTGCGTTACATTGAGTCCTACTGTAAAACATGATTTTTCAGCCCAAAAAAAAAAGTCGTTTCCCAGCACTAATTTTTGCGTAAAGTTACTTAGTTTGATGTACATAATGCTTGGTTGACGGCTTCGTGAAGAGTTGGTTTACCGGTTCACCCTGTAGGTACAGTCAGGACATAATTACGTCTTTGGTCCCGGCTATCATTTGTAGATCTTTGACAGTCGTTACAGGTAGTCAGTGTCCCGAAAGTCTGACAACCAGTCTTACCAAAGGGTATAGTATTACCCAGTACCAACTGGGTTGTGGTGATCAGATAGGCAGTCGCTGCATTTGAAATACTGGTATTCAGCCTTATCTGGTTAGACTGGAAGCCGACCCCAATATGTTGGGAGAAGGCTAGGCAGATGATGAAAAAATCGAGGTACCGATACCTAATAATAATTTACCTTTTTGTTTTGAATGCAATTTTAAATGATTGTTATTTGAATGCAAATTCTCGGAAACATGAGATAACACCGCGTGGTTATCTCCTTCTTACGTAACCTTTGTTTACAAATACGATTAACTTATAACAAAAATAGAATAAATGTGAACAAAAAATCCTTTGCTATTTTTTGCGGCTAATGATTAATAACAGTTAGATTAAAAAAGGTTCCGTAATAAGGATAATAATCTTTGAAGAGGCGTTGCAAATCGTGTATCTTTTTTGTTAAGATGATTGCGTCAGGGTAGCCCGCGAAATTCAAATTTTCTTACTTGTTGATGAAAAATTAGTTTTAAGTTCATGTAACCCTATTCAATTAATATTTCAATAAAAAAAAAACTCATATCGTATTCATTGACTAGGGTTACATGAACTTAAAAGGATGTATTGATGATTTTCATGATTGTAATTCTGTAACTACATACGTGTGCGACTCATTTTTCATCAAAAAACTACCTGACACTGACCTGCAAATTACAAAAAAAGTAAGAAAATTTGAATTTCGCGGGCTACCCTGACGCAATCACCTTAATTGAACGTATTTTGTTAGCAAAAAGAAGCCAAACCACCTACTGTGTTGTAAGCCTCTATTTTAACCCCTTTAATGCTTCTCGCTATAAAGTATTAATTTAACTACTAAGCTACTTATTAAGACACGTGGAAGATAAAGCCAAGTACAAAACAAACAGGAAATAATTTTAGTATCCTTGTTTTTTTTGCGATATTTTTTATCGCAAAAATCCTAGATTCAACAAGCTATAATTACGGAGTTGATTCGACCGTTGCTTGGAGAATATTCCCTTTTCAACAGAGGAACTTCAAACCTCGTTCCTAATCACCTCCAAAAGTCCAATGCCGGAAAGTCATCTTATTCTTAGACTGACGATTGTTTTGTTTGTACTCGAAGTTCTCTTTTGAACTGAATGTAACTGAAAAAATAAAAATTCTTTTTTCAAACAAATTAGAACGCCCGCCGCAAAATCAGTTCACAATAAAGTCCTAAACAAAACATTTGCATCCATAGTCCTTTGATCCGCTAACCAGAAACGCCGAACCGTTTCAATCCGAATTCGTCCAATAAATGCGTAGTCATGGTTAATGCATGTCCCGTTATTTTCGGCGGGACGGGCGGGACATCAATCTGTATCAGTTTGTTTGATTGGCACGCGATCCCGCGCCTCCCTGGGCATTTAGTCCCGCCGGCACGCTTAACTCCATGGCTACTGATTTAATTATCTGTACCTACCAATTCATTTTTCAAGCTTCAGTTGAGGCTGTGATGTACGATTTTGGTTTGTTAGGATTTCAAGCTAAAACATCGAACAAAAATAAATAGAAAGAATAAAAATATGGGAGATTTTCTTCTTGATTATACCCTAATAGAATAGAAGATGATATGTACTTAACGTCTAACAAAAGCTTACGTTATAAAAAATACCGTTACATTTTCTTGAGTGATCCGTTGCTCAAGAACTATTTTTGTCTATGAAAAATAAAGCTATTCAGAGAAACGTATCGCAAATCCGCAATTAGCATCAACCCAAAACATAGACGGAGCCAAATTCCCTTCAAACGTCACTAACATCTAATTTATTCAAAGTTCATTAGTAAAATTAACGCAAACGGAACACAGACAAACTTATGAGATATTAACATGTGTTACTAGGATTATAAATTAACAATACAATTACAATTTACACTGTAATTTAGCTACTGAAACTAACGTAGCGCCAAGCGCGTTCTAACTGTGTTATTCATAAGCTCGGTGATGTAATCAATCTCGTGGCGGGTTCCCATCGAATATAAACTTTGTTTGGAAACGATGCTTCAATGACAATATAATTTACAATGTCGAGTAATTAGGTGGTTGTATTGTTCTTTATTTGGACTTAAAATTTAGTTATTGTGATTATTGCTGTGATGAAAGAAATTGTAAGTTTATTGTCCGTCATAACTAGGTGTTGCAAAAAAATATGATATTTAAATTATCTCTCGATATTTATAAAGATTTTTTATAAACACCAGTTTATCTCAGTTCTTGATTTTTAATCAAGCTCTTTGCGTTGGAAGGCTTCCCACAAGGTGGATCGATGACCTGGAGAAGGTTGCGGGGACCCGCTGGACGCGAGTCGCACGGGACCGGTCAATGTGGCGACACTTAGGGGAGGCCTATGTCCAGCAGCGGATGTCTTCCGGCTGAAATGATGATGATGATGGTGATGAAACAAGCTCCGGAACTAGACCAAAACGGAAATCTTCTTATTCAGTTTTTAGATCTTTGCATAATAAGTGTTGTGTGAAATTGTTTGCCAATAGGAACAAAAGCTTTTGTAGGTATAATAGGATATGAAAGACAGGAACAAATAAGAATTATGAAACCTTTCTAAACAAATTAAACTAGTTGTTGTACGCAACTTTTAACAGCGTAACAACTAGACATTTAAATTACAATACTGAGTAATAAGCACAATACAATTATTAATAATTCAATTTTGGCAAACTTTTTTTCACTTAAGGAACTAATGCATTTTTTAATGAGAGAGTGCAATTTGCAACTTTAACAAAACCGCAAATTAGGAACAGTACCTACCTGCCTACTTATTTATCCGCCGCAAAAAAGCTCTATTTTTCTTAAATAAAATAATTGTAATTCGTGCTACAAATGGAATGGGTTCAGTACCTAGTTACGTATAAAAATAAAAACGTACTCTCAAAAATCGATTCAGACACTGAATCAATCTCTTGAAAGACTTACTTCACACCGTGTATTCTGTTAAACATCTTACCTATATTATGTTCAAATCGCTGCAACAAAGTATCCTTTGACCCTCTGACCACAAAGAATGCAGTTAACGTCGTTTACATTAACATAGCTACCATGAAGGTTTCCATAGCTACCATAGAGCAGCCAACTGCCACTCTTATGCCCTTCTCGATATAACAATCTCTGAACTGTTGTGTTGTTACTACCTACAATACTATACACTTAGTCACGAAGTCTCGGTAGGTACACCTAGAGGGCAATCAGATAGAACTTTACCCTATATTAGTCCTCTACTAAGTCCTTCTGAATTCAAATTTCAAGTTACTATTACAAATAATAGATATTACAAAGCTTGATCCAATACTCGATGTATTGAAGTACCTTTTCGTATCCAATATCTAGTTGAAGTTTTGAAGTCCAAACTATGTCATATTAGTTTCAGCCACAGATATCCTTATGAAGAAGACTTATTGACAAAGGTTGTCCTTTTATTATTACGAGGGGCATTCAATCTATTGGAAAAATAATTAAACTTCGAACAGACTCGTTTTCAATTTATTGATTCCTTAGAAATGACGAATGAAAGGAATGATCGATTGAAAGATTAATGTTATTCAATGCGTTCTTACTCACTAGTAGGTCTTCTTCGTCTGCGAATTATGTATAATAATAGATAAAAAATAAATTTATGTCAGGTTTACAGCATTTTTTACAAATTACTAAATTGGTTTGTATTACTTTAAGTTCGAGTGAATCGGTTTCTTCTAGACAAGCGTGCTCTACCCCAGGCCACTCCATCGCTCCACATTTACGAGTTGCAGCCAAATGCTAGCCTCATCATCATTTGAGCCCGTTGCTGTCCACTGCTGAACATAGGCCTCCCCAGTCGATTTCCAATGTGTCCGGTCCAATGCCACCTACATCCAGCGACTCCCTGCAGTTTTAACAATGGCCTCGGTCCATCTGGCATGGCAGCCTATTTAGTATAAAAAATAAAAACTTAATTATAAATTTTCTTTCAAAAGAACGCTGTAGCTGAACATCTTAGCTTTAAAAGAGACCGGAGATATTTGAAAATAAAATAAATCTAGTCTTGTATTATTTGCACAATTCCATTTTCATGTGCATCCAGAAACATAACACATCTGCTTGCTCACATGCACGCATTTTGCACTTGTTCACAGAAAGAAATGGGGCGACATTCTTAGGCAATGTGCCAGAATCCTCTCGCCATTTATAATTTTACACGATATATCATTGCTTTTCAAAACGTTTTAAGGCTTTTCGAACTATATTGTCTTCCGTACGAATCAGAGGACTTAGATAAAGTAACATTATATAAACGATAGCGACAATAGAGAAGTCAAAAATATTAAAAAATAGGAAATAGGAAAAGTTTATGATCTTTTACACAGAACGCCACCTGCTACGATCCCTACATACTCCTTTTGCCAACTATGTTGATTATAAAGACTTATAAAAATACTTTGACGAGAATATTTCAATTCTCCCTTTTCTGATTTTATTCTTTACTGTACTCGGAGCCATTAGCTTACTGGTTGTGAATTTATAAAACTTGCCCTCAAAATTAACCAATTGCCAATTTCGCGTTCACTTTTTAACTGAAACCCAAATAATGACATATTTTAGGCTCTGTGTGGTGCTACGATACTCTGACGTCTTTTATAACACGTCATAAACAAACCTGGCAACGTCCCCTATACGAGCTTTAATTCAAGCTAGGCTAGAAACACTTGCTTAGTAATATTGTCAAAGAAAATGGCACAAACTAATCCAAATAGGAACCTTAGCATACATCTGCATTAAAAATATACACGGTTTTTTTTCAAAATTTGAACATATTTGAAAAATAAATTACAACACATTCCTATTGAAAAAACCAGATGGCGGAACCGCTACCATCTTGTTTTTTTTATACAGGATCACGCAACAATTTTACAAATGTTGGTCAACAACGCCCCCTGTCGGTGTAGTTAATGTAATTCAATCGCCGAAAGATCCTTTTACCACTACCTCTGTAACAACCACCTGCATTACTTAGAACAGTTAGGTATAATCAATTTTCAAAACAGCAAGGCAGCCTTGAAAATATTTACATCGAGACCTACATTCTAATAACCTTTTAACACAAAGAAATGTAGTTCAGTGTTCGCTAGAAACATTTGTTGCGATCGGCAGTCGTCACAGTTTTGCATAATAATAGCACAATGGTTTGAGTGGTACGAAACGGTATTACAAAATGTAAAAGAAACACCTCCTTGGTAGCGCCGCCCTGCGCGGCACTAGTGATGTCTCGAAAATTTGGAAATGGAACTCGAGTAAAGTGATACAAGGATAATTTGGCGCTTGGATGACATTGACAAGAAGGATCAGTCAGTGAAAAAACAAGATGGCGGTGTTAGTCCCGATTTTGGATACGACCATGTCAAAAAATGTTAGTGCAGCGATACCTATTTCTGTATTTCAACAAATTATGTCGCCTGTCCAGTTATGCGGTAACAGCCAGTTCGAACTTTCAATAGCAAACAGATATCGGGACTACATTTCTAGGCTAGGCTTCTAGTTTTCGATAACCTGTCTCAAAATCCAGTATTCAAGCGTCATTTATTGGGGCCTACAACGCGGCACGTAGTCTGGAGATATATCTTAATTACTTTACAAAAAAAAATCGTCTACGTCTACAAATCCATATGGAATTTGCGTCTATTTCGTAATGGGAAATCACATGGGATTTTCAATCATTTTCATTGAAATGCAGGTCTAAATCTAATCTGCTGAAACCCGGGACATCCCGCTTTCCGTGCACATCACTAGTAACTCATAGATTATTCGATGTTGTGACACTGGGCCGCCCGCCCCTAGCCTATCGACACGTGATCTGATACAGCTGATTGAATAATCGAATCTATTTAATTCTTTTAGAGTTTAGATCCTATCTCATTCCAGAGTGTCAAATATTGAAATAGCATTTATTTTCTGAGCGAATTTCTGAGAAAAGGGATTTAAGTACAAAATCAATATAAGAATGAGGATTATCAAATATCAATCTTATGATTTCAGAACTCATTAACCTTATCAAATAAAAAAGTAAAGTAAAGGTTTTGATTGTCTTAAACCTTTTTTATGTGCGATTGCTATTTTACATAGATAATAAAATTAATCAAATCATTACTTACATAACGAAAAACTGGCCAAGTGCGAGTCGGACTCGCGCACGAAGGGTTCCGTACCATAAACCGAAAAAAAAACGTTTGGTGTGTTTTTTCGGTCCCTTTAATTATTAAATAATTTATATTTTTATTATCTGTTGTTATAGCGGCAACAGAAATACATCATCTGTATCTAGCTATCACAGTTCATGAGATACAGCCTGGTGACAGACGGACAGAGAAATAGCGGAGTCTTAGTAATAGGGTCTCGTTTTACCCTCTGGGTACGGAACCCTAAAAAGTAAAACAGACCACCTGCTCTAGGTAATCAATATTCATGCAAAAATTACTAATAAAAAAATAAACGTTTCAGAAAATGAAAATTCAATTTAAGTAGGTAGAAATAGCATCCGTCTTTAAAATCCAATCTGGCCAAACCACGGATATAAAAATTAATTTCCGTGCCTCCAAAAAATAAGTATCTGAGCATGCCCGAAAGCTGTGCCCAGAATCAGAATCTTAATTGAGCAAAAAATCCCCCTTGATCCACGGCAACCTGACAAATAAATATTCTTGTATATTTTACTGAAAGATTAACATAATGTTTATTTTTATTTTTTCAGATTCCACGAGGAGGTGCCTTACTGAAGTATACTTCATAAAGGTAAGCGTTTGAATTAATTTCCGAGGCAATTGCTATAAAATATGATATTATGATTTTGTGACTTTGTGAATAAGTAAGAATTCTATGTAGCGGGTATTATAAGTATTCTTGGATGAATATTTTGTGGCATCTTATTTCAATTTAGTTAAGCCGAATTAAATATAAGTTCGGTAAAAAATCTAAGATCGATCTAAAAAAATCTAAGAAAAAAATTCTAAAAAAATCTAAGTTCTAGATTCATTTCATTTCGTTTTAGTTCTTTACATTACACAATATTTGAAAACTAGAAACAAAGGAATCTTTCTTTATAGTTACCTAAGTTGTAATTTTACATTAAAATATATCAGATCATTTCATTTTCAATTTTTTTAAACTTGTAACAAAATTCTTCACAACATCACATGATGCAAGAATGATTCTAACCTGCAAAACAATAACCAATTTTACCAAGAAATGTATCAAAAAGCTGAGCTGAAATGTCGTAACTTAAATGAACTTTAAGAGAAGCTATTATTGCCATCTAAGGCTTAGGTTACGCTCTTAAAGTAAAGGTTAAAACAGAACGCTATGAGAATTCTCTAAATTATAACGTTTTGTAAGCCGACGCCCAAGTCAAGATACCGATATTTATGTGTTCAGTGTTTTGTTTTAACAAGTAACTGGGAATATAACGTTTCACCAATTGGACAAATAAAAACAATAAGATTTTCAATTTAATCGCGAAAAAAAAGCTACTTAGAAATGAATCATCTGTCAAGATCGAGCATTTTCAGATTTCCCAATGATAACTTACTGTTTATTCAAATAAAACAAAAATGAAATCATTATATAAGTTACACAACCAGTCTTACCAAGGGGTATCGTATTACAAAGTACTAACTGGGTTGCGTAAGTCAGATAGGCAGACCCTCCATGTAAAAAAAATCCCGGAATTCATCTTGAATTTCCTGGATCCATAGTTGGGAAAAGGCCAAGCAGATGATGATGATGCTGATGTAATCATTATTTATGTTGAGCCATAGCAGTACTAATTCAAATCAGCAACGCTTTTGATCTCAATAATTAATTTTAATCATGTAACATTCAATCTATGCCATGAATTCTATAAGAGAATCTCACTGAGTCGTGCCAATTAATAAATTAACAATACTCTTATTTAATTCTGGAATTTAATTACAGTTATAATTGGAGTATTTCAATTTGGAACAGGTTAGTTTAGAATATTAACGAAATTCCTTAATTAGGGATCTGTTTCAGCTGAAAATAAATCTACCTAAGTATAACCACATTAATTAATCACCTTTAATTTAGGTTCAGATATACCGAAATGCGCGAGTTTCGGTGTAACAAAAATATTTCTGAGCTATTTAAAGTAGTACTTTTATGATGACAAAACTTTTTATAGTAGGTACATAACATAATACTAAACTAAGTATAAGAATAGCTTCAAGGATAGCCCTTCTCCATACTATTTGAAATTCCGAGCACAAAAAGGGCGTTACACATTAACATAAACATAAGGATGTCCCCTCCATTAAAAACCTTAACCCCAAAACGAAACCGACAAACTAATAACCGAACATATCGATACTCAAATACGGATACCAATAAGGTCCCGATGATAATCCCGTCAATGTAATTAAGCGGGAGGAGTTAAAAGGTTGGCTGTCAATATAAGGGCGAAGGGGACTAAACGGATTAGGGTAAACAGTATAAAGAGCCTTTTGTATCCGAAATTAAATGTCACCCGATGTCATTATTCAGCTTCTGGTTGACACGCATACGATCGCTGCCGCCTGCCACCGCTCGATGCTGGAGATCCGAGGCTTTTATGTTATACGACTTTATTGTTTATTGTTGTTTTGGATTACGACACGAGAAGGGAACGTGTAGAATTTTGATGCAGTCAGTTTAAAAATATAATTGTCTACACATAGACCAGGTACTAACGTCTCTTTTGCCCAGTGTCCTTTACTGAGATTTAAAAAACAAAATGCTGTGTCATAATAACAATAAATAATACGAGGTCATTGTCAATGTGTGCTCATTCACGACGCAATAAAAATAACTCATTATTGTTTGTGATTGATATAGTGCAGTTTTGACACATTGTCAGTTCATCGACTTGAAGCACCATTACCAGTGGCATTGGTACTGTGCCGAAATTCCTTCACTAATCTCTAACAATTACGTAAGATCGTGAAGCCGTCGTCCCTTCTAAAAGCCGTTATTAGCTAACCCATTAATTATATTCGCAACGGCTGTCGAAGATGCCGCCAAACCAAACTTTGCGTTGCGGAAGTATTAAAATATTACCAAGACTTTAATCCAATTTCAACAAACAATAACACCGGGTTTCATTATGGCACAGTCACCTCTAAGAATTATGAACCACATTTATATGTAATACGACAGATAATTCACGTATGCGGCAATAATATTGCAAATTATTGGATAACGTGACATAAAATTATACGGTCAATTTTCATAACGAGTGAAATAACAGAGGAGAGCGCACGAGAGCCCGCGTACCTGCGATTCCATTCGTTTATAACGTTAAACGCGATTTTCCGTACTATCCTTTAATGCATATTGTTATTGGACACGATAAAATTAACGGTCCAATGCGTATTCGGAGCAAATGTATTTTAAAACTAGTACCGTACCTAAAAATATACGTTAGTCGTAATTGAGATGAAAACAGCTTAATAAATGGTTTTTTTTCTAAATCAAGTAAATTGCTCTGTCAGTCTCACGTAATAGAATGCAAATGGGATTTTTCGTCAAGATACAGACGCTTGATAAATTAAACTTTAATGTACGTACTTTTATCTACGTACCGAATTTTGCCCGCGGCCTCACCTTGAGGGAGAGTTGTCGAAAAAACGTTGCTGCTATCGCGATAAACGAAAAGAGCCGAATTGTTTACTTAAGACAGGGAATACATACAAAAGTAGGCAGCTATCTTGGTTTGATCCTAACTTAGCTTGAATTTACAATTGAAATAACAAGATTCAGTAACTTCAATTTATCGCTAAACCTTCAAACGTGTGACATCAAACAAACAGTGATTCCCAGCTCCACTCACGCATACAAAATTGATTTATTAACAGCTTTAAACGATAATCGCAAATATTATTAGCAAACCGATAAATTAGGAACGAGACCTAGACGTAGGTATATTAAGACCGCATTTAGTTCAGCTCCTTGACGCACATTCAGACTGTTAGACACTTGAATGCTTGTCTGAAAGGGATACAAACGTATATCGTAATAATACGGAGTAAATAGTCGTGTCTACTTGTGCTTTCAATAAGAAGGATCATAGATTAATATCATAATCTAACGTATTGAATGACTAGAATAATTTAGTACTGTATTTGCTGCTAGTAAGGATAGCAGCCACCGTCTGCATTCAAGATTCATCATCATCATCATCATCATCTGCCTAGCCTTTTCCCAACTATGTTGGGGTCGGCTTCCAGTCTAACCGGATGCAACTGAATACCAGTATTTAACATGCACTACCTATCCTGTCAAAGATACTACTAACAGCCGGGACCAACGGTTTAACGTGCTTTCCGAGGTACGAAGGAAACCTGGAAAGTAATGGGTGTTCACCCATCCACAGACCAACCTAGGCAAGCACGGCTTAAACTAAAGATCGACCCGAGTAGTTGTTATTATTTAGCCACGAGCTCCTCCTTATCTGCATCCAAGATCATGATAACAAAATAAGATCTCTATGATTACTTATAGACATTAGTTTATGAGTAACATCATAGAATTGTAAGTCTTATTACGTGTACTAACGGACCTTAAAAGTCTAGAATAAAAGTTTTTATTTCTTTTTATTTTATTTATTATGGGGCAATAAACAGCTACAATATAAAGGGTGTAAAAAGACTCTTAAAGAAGCCGAAAGGTCTGGAAACCTTCTAGAAGCCTGGGAACCTTCTAGTTACGGAGATATTGGGGGTCAAAGTTCCAACTAATTTGTTTTATTTAAGACACTTTCACGACCCCCGTACTATTCAATCCATCCACCAGCACAGTGTTTTGAATGCGTTACATTGAGTCCTACCGTAAAACATGATTTTTCACCCCAAAAAAAAGTCGTTTCCCAGCAAAAATTTTTGGGTAAAGTTACTTAGTTTGATGTACAGAATGCTTGGTTGACGGTTCGTGAAGAGTCCATTTACACCCTGTATAATGATTAAAAATAACAAAAAATATAGGTTCATATATAGTTTTAACAATACTGCAGCCCACTGGATTGTCTGCATGATAACAAAATAAAGTAAAAATTAAATTTTGAGATAAGCACAATGACATTTAACCCATAAATATTCCTTCACACTGATTTTATGTGCTATTCTAGTCAATCATTTGTAAAGTTCAATGGAAAGATTTTATCAAAAAATAGAATATAATTTGTCAGTTTAGCACGTGCAATATAGACACTATATTTGTCAAAGCCAAACTTTAATGTCCGCAGACAAAGCATTACGTACTTCAAAGCAAATATTATCTCATCTTCATGCTAAGTTGAATCTGTTTATTACATAAATGTGTTAGTTCTAGGACTTACAGTATTCTTGATAGATAGTATTAAGATTCTGTTAGTTGTAGTAAATGTCACGTAAGCAGGTCTTACACGATTAATCGCGGATAGCCCTTGTCTTCATAGATAATTATCTACATTGTTCCTTAACATCTATTGTATAGACTTTAATTTTGCGTCACAACGTTCCAATTTTCTTATCTATATCGGAAGCTTGTTAATACAAAGTTATGCGATTATATAATCCGGAACAACATTATACAATACTTGATAACTTTTCACTGCATTGACAGCACCAAATTCTCATCTCTTATCTAGATGTGGATTGAGATCATCTTAAAAAGCTTAATAGCGTTTGTTTAAAAATAAAAACTTGCTGAGCTACTTTCGTATTAGGAAGTTCCTAATCTACAATTCTACCTAAATATTGTTATACTCTATTAGACATTAATAGATACTCTTAATGCAATATTTATGTTAAATATTAACTTTTTTAAAGTAGCTGTGCCTTAACAGGTCCATGTGCTCATTAGTTAAAACATAGCCTGTAACTCTGTGTACATTGCGCAATAAACAAAAAAAAATACAGTCAAAGCTCGCCTCAATAATTAAAAACACCATGTATTCAAATATTTGTAATGCTAACTAGTAGGTGGTTTATCTTCAAGGGAAATCAGCTACCATAGTTACACCATTAACAGTGTGTAATCCATTCATAATAACGTAACGAGCAAGAAGTCAGGTCACATCGTAATAATCTGACCTGACTTCTGATCCGATCCAAATGCTTCGAGCAATTTATTGAAGCATTGTTAGCTCAATGCAGAATACAATGCATGACTGATAGATGTCACTGTATAATGCTGTCAGAAATCAGGCAAATACCTACGTACCTTATTTGTAGTTTTGCAGAAAGTATTACAGTCAGATAGGCTGTTGCTCCATGTAATTACTGGTATTCAGCTGCATTCGGAAACCGTCCCCAAAACAAATGGAAAAAGGAAAGGATTACAATAAATAAAAGTCAGTGAAACACCTCAAATACGCCAAATCACATAAACAAATAGATACAAACATCCTGTGGCTGCTTACAAACGTTAAAGAGACGAACATCGCGTCTATTTAATAAGTAAACAAACTAAGTCGACGTTCTCCTAGGCTCAAAGCCGTAATATTCCTACACGAAGCTACGTGTAAATAAGTCAACCGAGCGTGTTGCCCCGACAATAGTTGCCTCTGAATCCATTGTATACTCTTCTTCAAAAACAGATGTCGCTTGGAATAATAGATGTAACTCCTTTGCCGTTTGCAGTTCTGTTTTGTCCCGACTTTGTGTCCAATGCGGGCCCGACCCCTGGTTCCTCATTAGACGACTCTGCCGCCAGAACTGTCCACAACATTTCAAGGCTTTATTGAAGTTACAGACTTGACATGCTAGTTGGACATTCAGGTCTACATAACTTAAATCTTTGTCTGATTTGTCACGATACCTGTGGCATTGGGCATCACGAGGGTTAAATCATCTGTTTGTTTACAGAAGTTGTATTTCAAAGTTCTAAGTTTAACACAAGATACATACTTGTTATAGCAATTCCGAAAGCATTGGACTATGATGTAAATTACATTAGATTAACAGATAATTGCAGCTAATTATATCTAACCTCCGTGCGACTAACACATTAATGCAAATTAATTAAATTTTAACCTTGTACAACGCATCTAATCCGATGTGCTTGCACAACAATTGAGAATTTACCACTAGAGCACGTCTTTTGTTTGATGTAGCAAACGACGGCGTATAAGAAACCCAGCGGTGCATTGTGTAATTAATTAATTACGGAGATGACAAGCGATTAGTTCACAGGATTCGTGAGTCCTTGGTCCCTTCTGACATAAATAAGCTGATCGTGCAAGCGAAGTAAACAAATGATGTTTAGCAATAGACCCATTGTTTATTGTGCATAGCGATGCATACCGAACGTTCGGCGTTTGTCGAGACACTGCCGAGTGCCGAGGACGACGGTTGTGAAAATAGGCAACTTGTCAACAGTGATTTATGCTCGGCGCACGGCACCGCATCCTTGGCTCAAAAACTTGGTAAACAAATACACGATCTAACAAAAGGATTGTAGAGTTGCGCCGCTATTTGTTCGACTTGTTCGTAAGTCTAAACATTTGTTGAAATACGAATCTCTTCCTGCGTCGTTTCAGGGTTAGTTTGCTTGATCAAACTTGGAGAACTGAGGTACGAAGATACATGTTCTTGAAAAGGCTTTTAGTCACTGTTATCTTTAGTGAGAAGATGTCTATTGTCGTGGGAGCTAGACTCTGCAACATTAACATTTTAGAGATTCATAAATCTCAGAACAAAATCGTGGCATAAAAATAATCACCTCATGAAAAGGTAATAAAACCACCAATAAGACAGAGTGACAACAAAAGCTATACAAATAATAAAATAGAAAAATAACAGACATTTCATTCTTGTTCATGAAGAACATGCCTTTCAGACTTCATAAAATACTGCCACGCTGTCGGCGACGCGTAAACGAATCATGATAGCATTGCTTTTAAGCAAAATGTCAACTAAATACGAGAATATTTTGTCAGTGAATATCGAAACGGAAATTGGCAAAAAATCTATCTCATCATTAGTTTAATTGCCATAAAATGACTACTTAGCGTGAGATTCTTGAATAATTTTCTAGGTCGGATGAAGAAATAATTTTTATAGAAAGACACGGAAATATTCGGATTCTGCTCCGCTTTTTTATTCATATAGGTAAGTTGCGATTAGTATTTTTACTTAGGTACCTAGTTATGACTCAATTTGGAAATGAGGAAAATGTAGTGAAGAAAATTTTGAGCGTGAGTGTATATCGCTATAAGAGTAGGGGAAGACAAAAGAAAGAATGGATGGAATGTGTGGAGGATGATATGGCTAGAAAAGAGATGACTGCTGAGATGACGAGTATAAGAGAAGTATGGAGAAGAAGACTTGCTGCGCCAACCCCAAATAAATGGGATAAGGGCAAGAGAATGATGATGAGTTACGACTCTAATTCCATAGGTCCTATAGGGAAAAACCTTTCATCAATACCTACAGCATCTTTGAACTTAAAGCGAAATTATGCTGTATACTTAATATAAAGGGTGTAAACAGACTCTTAACGAAGCCGAAAGGTAGTTGTTCTCCCCGTCATTTCGATATTTTTTTGTTCTACTATACCTGGGAAACTTCTTGTTACGGAAGATATTAAGGGTCAAAGTTACAACTTTTTCACAAGTTTTTTTTTTAAACATGTTTTTAATGTAAGATTTTTACTTTAATCATCTCCAGGACCCCCTTACTATTCAATCCATCCATCAGCATTATGTTTTGAGTGCATTACATTGAGTCCTACTGTAAAACGTGACATTTCAGCCCAAAAAAAAAAGTCGTTTCCCTGTACTAATTTTGTGCATAATGCTTGGTTGACGGCTTCGTGAACAGTCTGTTTACACCCTGTATCTACTGCAAATAGATTGGACGCATCGGTTTCATCGATTTGCGTGTTCATAAAAATGTATAAGAAAATCATCTCGACCAGAGTTTCTACATACCTGGTTATGTATCGTGAATAGAAAATCCCGAAAAACAAAATTCAGTTTCACATCGTGACAATTAAACAGTCAATGCCATAGCTCGGCTCGATATCGCAATTACGTGACTCGTTAAACATTATTAATTGTTTACTAACTGCTTGTAATAACCTGTTGCCAAATATAAACGATATCCGAACATAACTGTGTCTGCATTTAATGCGTTATTGTATGCTAAATATTGTTAATCGTAAGTGGGATATATCAATAAATTGTTGCAGCAATGCATTCAGAAATTACGAGAATGCGTACGCTATGCGCAACTGCGTGGTTTTGTAAAAACTGTAGATTGATCTTAGAGCATCTACGCTACGCTCTAACAATCTTCAAGTACAATCAACAAAGTACCCTCATTCTATGAAGCAACACAAACATCTTACACCAATTAAACCATTAAAGCTCAAATTATCGAACAAACTGCACTTCTAAAGATTCTTGCTCGTAATCATGACGAACATATCCTTTACAGCGTAACAGGAAATTAGCTAGATAATCGGTATAATTGTAACACCAATCTCAACATTAATCTGTGTTCACAGAGGTGTAACGAAAATGCTTACTCTCCTTGAGAACACTGGTTTCCATTTTTTCGCAGCACAGGGCGTTTGCTTAACTAATGTAGCAATAGTATTTAGAAACTAACTAACGGACCCTTCTACAACTTTAAAGTACATTGCACCTCACAAAACCATTAATCAAAAACAAGCTAGAATACGAACGTCAAAGTAAGTAAAACAATACGAGCAGGCATTGTGTCTGCCCAGTGAATGCGCGAGCAGAGTACCTTATCGCTTAAAAGTAAACTCGATCAAAGCCAGCTATGTGAGTCGTGGGATCTTCCCACGTGCTGTGAGACTAATAATTAGTTGTTAGCCAACAATTTGCACCTTGCTTGACTTAGAAAAGAACACAAATCGCCTGAAAAACTATAAATCATTGTTTAAGTAGAAGATAAATTCAAATGCTCCATTACATAATTTGACCAAAATTTGTCAGCTACTATTCCTGTCGTCAGACTGATCCTTACGACAGTTGTTTAATGATTCAATTTGGTATGGTAATCTGTACAATATCAGTGACTGATGTATGCACGGGATCATAACTCATTGTTCTTGCTTGTGCGCTAATCTTATTCAAGCCCGAAGGTGTCATGCATTTAGGACGACTTAAAGTTTATAAATATGTATGTGTATTTAATACTTGTAAGCCCATAGTATAAATTAAAATCTCATTAACCTGACACTATTGAATAATAAGTTCGAATAAGTACTTTCGACAATAATCAAAACTCATCTATAAACAATTTATTTGGCACATACCTAATCATACGAGATACTCATACGTGTGATATTGGCGAAATGCATTTACCCATTAGTCGCCGTGATTGCAAATATACCTGTCACGACCATCATCATCGAAAATCACGATCGAATTATTGGATAGTGTGCAATCCAATTTCATGTCGGCGCCTGCGTCGCGGCACAATGCAATTTACCAGTCGACATTTCAACACGCGCCCCGTATTTCTCCAACACACCCCATTTTCATCTTCGCGGAACGACACAAAGATGACGCCATTGCTCATGTGAATGAGACTATTGACAACTGAATTGATGCATCCGTCTCGAAACGCTGACATGTTCGTACAGTAACGTCTTTACGAAATATGTTCGCAAACCCTCCCGCCGCGTGGCCTTCGCTGCCCATTGCATATTCCTCGCGGTCCACTATCAAATTTATTTTTATACATATTTTTATTGTTTGCGGTGAGGATTGTCGCCTTCTTAAGGGCTGTTTGTATGCGGACTGAGAAGAATTACGTGTGCGACGGAGTGGATCCACTTAAGAAGTGGAGATAAAATTTGTTTAGAAAATGTGCTGTATAATGTGGCTGCATATGATACTGTATGAAAGGAATCTGTAAACTAACGTAGCTTTAGTGTTTATTTTATCGGTGAACGTGTCCACCGGGTACAGTAGAGGTTCGCGAGAGGGGGATAAAGCTGCATTTTTCTCATATGAAATATCTAAGTCGAGAAGGATGGTCCTGTGCTTATTTGAATGGTGTGGGAGACTCGCAGCGATATTTTTTGCGGCGCGGCGGCGCTCGCCTTCGGAGTGAATGCACACTTGATTGTATAATTTAGTTAAGTTAATCTCACTACGAATTGCGCGAAGCTCGCCAGTTTTCAATTTCACATTTGAATGCTATGAACGTTGTTTTCGCGTAAATTGTGTTAATTCCTCCCTCGCCCGCCAGCCGCGCCGCGTTTGCGGTAATAATGTAGACACCACTACAATGTGTGCGATTACTCAATAAATATTCCGTAATCCGAAAATAATTAACGTGAAAATGAGTTTTATTGATTATTATGTTGTTTTTAAAAATCACTGCATTGTCGGTGCAATCAACAACAAAGCGAGTTGAATTTCGAGCGAATTCAGTTCACATTGTTATTAACTTCCAGCCCAATTTCGGGTTTAAATTACTTTCTGTGTTGTTAATTGAATAACGATTCCGGTGTCCCATAAACTGATTAAACACTTGAGTATTTAATTATTGCGTCTCCATTTCCTTTTCACGAAGTTTAAAGCGGTATCATTACACTTAAAATTCTAGGTCACTCGCAATGCTGCCCCAAGCGGCTCAGTGAAACAGCAACTTTTTGTACAAATTCTACAAGCAGCAGTAAATTGCTAAAATAAAACGGATAACTAGTGAGCTGAGCCACTGCTCGTAATTCACTAGAGGGAATCTGAATAATTTTGTCGGTGTACGTAGTCACGTTTAGTCGCCTGCATCCAGTGAAATGTTTTCAAGCAGCAACACTGCATCCTTTTGAAGGGAATTCAGGAAACTACGCTTTGAAAGCAATCAAGTCGGTGTTAACGATCAAAGTAATTTCTTTGGCTTCGTCGTTTCTGATACAGACGCCCCTATTACCTATTGCGTTGCCGATGTAGTTGCTATTTCGTATTGCCAGCTCGTTGAAACGCCTTCGGAAACAATGGTGAAATAATGAGTCGGGACGTGACTTGCCTTAAATTAAGTATTAAATACGTAGTTAAAATAGTGAATAGGAGTTTCCCTTTCAAAATAAATCAACATAATTATGAAGTTTGCAACGGATAGGGGTGTCACGTAATGTTTTCAACTAGAACAATTTCGTATCAAAAACTTACCAGGTTAAAGATTATTAATATTTCAAAACATTCTTCAATAGACAAATTCAGTTCATAAGCAAAAATTTTTAAAAAGCGTCTCCAACACCGCATAATACGGAATAAAAACCAGTCTTTCTACCTTGCTGATTCGACACTAATTACTACTTTCGCTTTACAGTTGATTATTGACGGTTAAACCGGGGATCACGATCGGTTCCCGTGAAAGAATTCCGTAATCCGATTAAACCCGGGTTTAACCGGGTAACGTCAACAGCGCACGTAAACCGGGCGTTCTTTTTTAAACTGACCACTAGCCGATTAGGGTTGAAAATCGAAATGTCCAAAAATGGCTCGGAATTTCGTTCGGTCATGATAAATTATCTTAGTTTCCGGAGAATAAAGAACCCTATTCTCTATTTTCTTCCCTCTTTTCTGTAGGGGATCACTAGGAACACAGGGATGGAAGTTATCTGATACTGTCAAAGATTACTGTCTGTTTTCATAGCGAGTAGAGGAATCAGGTCAATATTATTCCATTTTTGAACTCATTTTACGGCAGCGGCAGCGTGAGCGCAACGTTAATTGTATAATGCAATTTTTATTTGCGGTTACACTGGAATATTTCTACTAGATGTGATTGTTTTTATCGGATTTATTCATACAATTAAAATCGTAAATAAGGTTGAGCAGATTTTGTTACTGACTGTTGGGAAATTGAATTACTTTATGCTAAAACAAAGCTCATAAACAAAACTGCAACAGCAGACAATTAAGCTGTAAACAGAGTAGAATTATGGATGGGGAAATGGGGACCATGAATATAGTTACTCTGTTAATAGTCGAAGGATAAATCATTTAAGCAAACAGGGTACCTAAATAGCTTTAACGACTCAACAAAGACCAATCTATTATCATCACAAACGTTAACACAATTTCTTTCCTCTCCATTATCCATAATCCAGCTTCCATACAGCACATACACAAGCTACACACAACACAGTACATTCACAAGCTTATTGAGCTGAATTTAACGGTGTCATAGTATTAACACTAACGGACATACTAACAATAATGCGCTAAGTTTTAAGAGCCCAAATGTACATGGAAAACGAGCGAGCACATAACATAACGTATAAATAACTTTTTACTGATCTCTATGGACGAGAAAATAAGCGGGAAATACGGGAACGAAATGAGTATTTTAAACCAACGAATAAAACTTTCATTTTTATTATTTAGCGTATAAGGGTGTAAGAAGACACTTAACGTAGCCGAAAGGCACTTGTTCCCCCTGTCATTGCGATTTTTTTTTTCTAGACTATACCTGGGAACCTTCTAGTTACGGAAATATTTTATTTTCACAATTTTTTATTTTTATTAAATATATGTTTTTAATGTATTTTATATTTTATTTACTTAAGACACCTTGACAACCCCCGTACTATTCAACCCATCCATCAACACAATGTTTTGAATACATTACATTGAGTCCTACCGTAAAACTTGATATTTCACCCCAAATAAAAAAAGGTTCTCAGCAATAATTTTTGCGTAAAGTTACTTAGTTTGATGTTTTAAAAGCTTGGTTGATCGGCTTCGTGAAGAGTCTATTTACACCCTGTATATAAAGAGAATAAATAAGTCTTCAAACGGATATACATACTTTCTTTCTAGCTTTTATTTTATACATACCTATTTCCAAAAATATGGCATAAAAAACCACACCCCAGAAATGCTATTCCAATTAAATTTAATTACCGTTTTAAAACCACCTCGGTCCTTCACGATAAAACAATAATTGTAACAACAAAACCCACAACAATGCAATAAAGTCAATAAAACAAACCGAACCTGTTTTAAAACATTTGAATTCGTATATTTTTATAACTGGATTCACGAACAAAAACACTGGAGTGCATTAAAATGGGGTAAAACTGCGAAACGCTATAATCTCTAATTGAGTTTTATTCCCAGTGTTGTCTGTATGTGGCCGCCACTGCAATTTATTTATTGTTGTTTTAACTTACTTACGTAGAATTTGTTTTATTGCACTCAGGCATAACTTTATTATGAATCTCAAATGGAATGGGAGTTTCGTTTAACTGGTCTTGTATTTTCTTTAATAAATCGGTTTTAATGAAGTTTTTCTTTTTTGTTTCAGGTATGGTTTCCGTTTCCGTTATAAATGTATCGGCTTTGTGTTATTGAGGCAGTAGAACTAACGGGACATATGCGCCATCTTGATTTATTTTAAGGTGCTAAAAGATTTATTCTTTTAAATTCTTTGTTTTTTCTCCGTGTGTGGATGAATTGATACGTTTAGTTACCAACAGACACAAATAGTAAGATAAAACTCAAAAGCAAATATTTAAAGAAAGCCTTTTAAAACCAGTATTATTATTTGATTAAAACCTACTATAAAAACTAACGAAGGTACAGAAATGTATCGACACTTCGACAGCTACATTGTGCCCTTTTAAAATGTTAAAATTTTGACAGCCCCTCTGCCCTTTGCATCGAATTACGAAAGGTTGTAATGAAATTAATTAGGGAACTTTACCTGACAATCGGTGGGCGTAATGACGCTACTATGCTTCCGAGCCCGATCTATTTACTCGCCTATTGACTTTCAAGGAAACATTTCAAACTTATTTACTCGAAGTTATACATAAATATGTACATTTAGTGCTTGACCTATTTCTTAACGTCTTTTAGTAGAATTACCATTTAAATTAATGGAAATTCTGTCCTGAAGGATTTACATAGGTACCTAGTACACTCTCGCCACAATACTATATATTTCCAATTACATTAAAACCGAAAACAGACTGGTACAGCTGAAAACAGACTCATGAAATGCTATTACGCTGCGCTGCGCGAGCGACGCATACTTAAAAATCGGTTATATTCAAATGCTTGTCGTCACTTTACATGTAGGGTTGTCATTCATTGAGCCAATTTCATTATACGACACACACATGAAACATATAAAAATGACTTAACCGAAACGAAATCATCATCAGATATTTAAAAGAAATCCGACCTTCTCAGGCGAAAATCACTAATTCCATTAAACAAATAGAGCTTCCGACTGAAAAACGGTAATCCAAACGACCAATTTCATTTCTCATTAGTAAGTCTTCTTCCGACCTCGTGCAGCGAATCCTACGGAACCAATTTAATTACTGAAGATTAAAATGTAAGATAAAACGCTTTTCAATTAAACGAACATCGAAAAGTACCTACACAATAATGAATAATATAATAAATTGCGACACGAACGCGATTAATATTTTAGTGAAATTATTATTGTAATGTAATTCTCACAATAAAATGTAATGTAATAATGTAACAGGTTGAATGTACAGTCGGGGTGAAAAGGTTAAGCACTTGAAGGTCAATTGTTTATGAATGACACTTATTTTTTTTCTAACTATGAAAATAAATGACAGTGTGAAAAGTTGCGTGTAAAAGAAAAAAAAAACCTTTTGGTTCTACAAATGTACGGTTCTATACATAATGTCTCTCAAGAATATGCTTGGTTATAAAGCAGTATATTGCAAGGTTCTACAATGATATCATCTGTAGCAACATTTTTTACTGTTTCGCGGTTAGATTTACGGCGGACTAAAGCCGAGTGGTTTATTATAAGGTAAGCTTAAGCCTTTTTCGTTGAAAGTTTATACGGTTATAAATTCGGCCACGCCTCGATTTGAGTCCGATAATTGTGGAAAACCTCCATAGATTAGGTCTGAATACTCGTTTAGCGTTGTTACTTAGATTTTGTATTCGATTAATACGTGACGTGAATGGGCGCGCTTCGAATTTCTGAAATCTTAATTAGTCGATGCAGCTTATGGATTTCAGTTCAGATACACAGGCAACATATTATGTTGAATTATGTTTGACATATTATCATGTTTTATTTGATCTAAAAGTAAATATTAGGTATTTTACCAAAAAAATCTGATTACTCCGTCAGATAGATTTCCAAAAAATATTGGACAGTATTTCTCGTTTTTCACGTAAACAAAAAAAGAAGACCATACAGTGTCAGTACAATTTTTACGGGCAAAGTAATATCACCCTCAAAACTCACACTCAAAAAGTATAATTACAATAGGGATGTTTCCTCAGTAAAAAAAATATGATTATATTTAGTCCGTCAGTTAGATTACCGAAATATATTGAATACGTATTTTTTGTTTTATTAAATCAATAAAAACTGACAAAGATAAAATGTATCCAAGATCATGAGTGGGGACTCATGCTCTTGGATACATTTTATCTAACTGACGGACTAAATATAATCATATTTTTTTTACTGAGGAAACATCCCTATTGTAATTATACTTTTTGAGTATAATAAAATATCTTTAACCGTAAAGTACCAAAGCATGTCAATAAGTTCCTTGCTCGATCAAAAGTACATAAATTACTTAGAAGATACACAGTCGTAAAAAAAATATGATATTTAGTGGCATGTATGTAGCAATAGAACCTGCCTGCAGCCTAACCATTCACTATTTAAAAAAATAAATGGAGTCTATAGTCTAACAATAAAACATCAATTACGACATATCCATCAAATACCTATCATACAATCAAATACAAAAGTGTTAGACAATTTATAAATAGCTTGTGTTATTAAAACCCCGGTGTACTGAAATTGACTAGTAGTCGAATTATTTGCGTATGATCGCAATGGTTTTTCAAAATAAATACTATGTTTAATGCAAATTAATGTAGATTATTTGCGTAAAAATTAAGTATTTTTATAGAACATTTAATTCGCTTATGTTGGATAAATCAGGTGTACAAAAGAGGAACTAAAACTATGTTCTGTTTCAATTTCTGTAATTCACGAAGCTACAGCGACATAATACAGCAACAAGGAATATTTTATACAATTATACGGTGCTTTGCAACACCGTAACGAACATTACTAATGTGTTTCAGGATTTATGTACTAACACTAGTGGGTATCAAAATTCATTTACAAACAGGATAGAACATAGTGCTTCGCTAATATAAACAGTAATTTGTGGACATTCAGTGTGTAACACATTGTTACAAGCTACGAAAATAGGCTATTAATGTTCCTTGTTTATTTTGTGGCTGCAGTTGGTCAAATAATGAGCGCAACTATGACAATATTAGAAGAGAATCAAACAATATGAACATTGGCAACGATTGTAACAAGCTTCGTTCTTATGTCAGACATAGGTAAGAACATCTCAACACGAAAACCTGACAACAACAAACAGTAAAACACTATCCGAAATAACATCCAGCCTTCATGTATCACCAAAAAAGGAAAAAAAAAGACAAGGAAAACATACAAAAATTTGGTATTGATTTCAGTGGCAGTGAACGAATGACATCGAAATTCCACCCAGATGGTTGACGAGGGACGGTTCAATCATCGCGACCCATATACAAAATTGAAAGCAAATCATAGCACGTTTGCATTCAGTTTATAAGCTCATTTCCATAAGTGTACTGCCTATCACAGTGGCAGGTGCAAATTATCTCCAGTGTATGCAAACCGACGCGTAGTAATCACCGGGATTATTATTGAAGGATTGCTCTAGCGTTTCGGATATTGTCATATTAAGTCGAAGTGAAGATGACCGTGTGTTTGATAATCTGAAAATAACGTTTTCAAATCATTAGGTCGGTTGTGGAATGATTTCCAGCCCCCGAAATAAAGGTGCAGCCTAGTTTAGGGACCTCTATTTTCGAAAATCTGTTCGTTAAAATTTCACGTGTTAAGATTATTCATAGCGCTAAGTTAGATTAAGAAAATGTTTGTAACAATGGCTTAATTTTATTCTAACTCTTATTTGAGAAAAAAAAATATACTAGCGTATGCCTAAAATTACTCTTCTTGAAGTCAATTGATTACTCGTAAACATACCCTATTTATACTTCTTTTGAATGGCTGATTGCAAACACAAGTCGAAGTGGAGAAAATTCAATCTCGCACACAAGTAATCCAAATAGAAATCCGATGAATTACTCCAGACGTCACAATGATCCATATTTCACATTTGATTGGGTGCGAAGAACGCATATATTTTGAAATACGACTATCGGAATAAACATATTTATATTCCTTTCATAATAAACGACGGTATATTTTCCACACCGAATTCTAATCCGTACAAAGGGTAAGTGGATGATTCCTGACGTGCGGACGAGTGTAAAGGCCGTGAGTGGCGTGTGTCGAATGTGTAACCACGACCTACATTTCGATACGGCTGCTACGGAAACACAATCAAAACTCAATTCGATAACACTTCCAATTTATAGTTGTATCACGCAATGGCTGGCGTACATCACATAAATAGGACTAAGGGATGTAGCGCATTCAACATCCTGATTTCCTGAATTATTTGATTTGAATCACCTATACAAATGTGGTGACTGGTTGGTCCCACAAATACACTGAAACATTGTTGAAGTATTAAACATACAATCTAAACTCACAATAACAACGAGTAAATCTGACGTTACGACTAGTTCAGCAATAAATCTAAATCACTCGGAGAAAAACGAGAATGTAACAACAAATTGTTATCGTACGCAATAACAGCATTTTATTGTGTCTCCGCTAGATCAGGATTGAGCCATAATATTGCTTCTTGAATCCGCCATCTTTCGATATTTCATTCATAGTTTAACTCTATTAAATTCTCACACAAAATTATGAGAGTATCTACATTGTGAATACGTTTCGTGAATAGACTACCTACTGATTAATTATGAGCTCAAAGTATGCGCACGTGATATGTCAAATGTTTCATCAGTTTCAACTAGTGAAGGCTCCACAATAGATTTTCCAATAAGCTTCGTATTGTGAATAGTAATTTAATCTTCGCATAATTATTTTTGGGTTAATTAATATGCTTATTCTGACATTCGCGATCCGATTATCAAGACATCCACGGATCCTTTTGTATTCGAGAACTAACCATGAAATACATACAAGTATCTAAATATATTTAGTTACTCAGTAATTGGTATTCAACTCAAATAACGTCTGTATTTAAACGACACTTGTAGACAAAGAGGCTGAGATCTAAATCTATATTTAGATCTTAGCCTCTTTGTCTACAAGTGTCGTCTAAATACAGACGTTACTTCCTATGAAGTATATTAAAACAAAGATGAAAAGAAAATTGTACCCACGCAAATAACGTTAGTAATTTAAGCGTACCTAACAAATATAGCTTTATTCTGAACCACTACCTCCATAGAGCAATTAATTCAGAATTAAAGTTCTATTCGAAATTCAAATTGTAATAATTGCGCTCCACATGCGTAATTAACGAGACTGCTTTACAAATGGCGGTGAACAACTGAGCAATGAGTGACGTGGGTGTCGACGGACGTGACGACGAGACGTGCCCCACAATAATGACCGCCAAATGAACCGGGGACTGATGCGAATCCCAACACTATGATGCGATTGCACCGCGTTGCCCCGCTGTGAATTATTGGATTGATTGCGCCGTCTTGTTTCATCTGCATGCCGTATTGTCTGAATCAAACATTACGCTCCCGATGTTACCGAATTTCTGATCTGTTTGGATGCGAAATCTAGGGATTTGTTTACTTTGTCATTGACACTTGTATGAAATTGGAAATTAACCAAATTAAACAAGATAATGTTCCAAATTGAATAGGTAAAATATAGAAAAATATGCGAAAATTTCAAGCTTAAAATTAAGCTACGACCTACCCATAATCACTTAAATTGGTTTTGCTTAAACCAAAATAACGGGCACCTAATCATAACAAATTTTATCGTTCATAATCTGAAATCTCTCAACCTTGTTAAGTCAAGACATATCACAACACCTAATCTGCGATCAAACGAGTTGACGATCGCAGTTCGATTGTTACCCGAACAAAGCGAACGCAGTCACCGGCTGCAAGCTCCAATATACCATGATTTCAGTACAAGTCGAGAGTGTCTCTTATACGGTCGCATGGCTTCACAGATCAACAATGGAATGCAACAAAGGCCAGTCGGGCTAGAATAGCTCGCCGGTATTGAACCTGGAAAATCGATGCGGATCAAGTATGAACGACAGGCCGTTACCACCGACCGGTGACCTGGTATTACTCTGTCAGCTATCAACTGTAGTGTTGGACAAAAAGTTCAGCTTAAAGCGCTTGTAACATTTTGTATGACCCTCGTGTATCACAAAAGCGACGCTTTATTTGGAGTGCCACATGTCATGTTTCGCAATCACTGGACGTGTAGTCACGTCTTGTTAACATCCCATAGTCATATCTAAAGAATTCAGTCGTTTAACATAATTACATAATAATACTCATTCAGTGCAAATGAAGGCAATGACAGCATTGCATGTGCATTAACATACGTCTACACTGCAAATACTATGTCACATGTTATGTTAAAGTCTAAGTATGTCAGAAAATAAGCAGAGTGCACTTAATAAAAGCATCGTAAATCTTGCATATGCCTTTCGCGAACGTAAATTGCGAAGCCTTAAGGGCCCTCAGTGCAGCCGACAGCTCTGTACTATGCAGCATGTTAAAGCATGGACTCGTGAAACATGCATGTCTACGAATAATGATGCGACCGCAGTGTCACGCGTGACGATGAATAAACGCCTAGATTACCGCCCGCTTCATAACCCAGTTCTAACATTATCTTCTAATGCCCGGTTTCTGAATCTCGAAAACGTATCTTTGTGTTTTCCGATAGTAATTGAGGGCAAGATTGTTTTCTTTTGTAAAGTGGGCGTCCTTTTTAACTATTGACATTTATTTTAGAATAAAATAAAACACCTCTATAAACCCAAATATTTAACATAATATATGTAAACGAACCTTTTCGCAAAACCAGAAAAAAAAGCTCTACACTATTTAACACTTTTCTTTTTTCAAACTGAGTCATAATGTAATTCATTCATCATTCGTTATAATCTTCGACGACAGACTCATTAGTTTTAGAACATAACCGTATTGACTTCGAAATAATATAATAGTATTTCATAATTCTCGAGTATTAAACGCACCGCTTGAACGATGCTTAAGTGCCTGCATTGAAAGCATTCTATTACCTAACGTGTATTCACGCTTGAATGGGAAGAGCTTAAAATAATGATTTATTCTAGCGCTATAGTGTGATGCCCCGGGGCCGCGTGCAGTAAACTGGGGGTCCTTTCATTTGCATGTTTTCCTTGCTGTTTCAAATATCGACGTTGCACGCTGCCCGCTTCTAGCAGCGTTGCATTGAAACTTTTGTAATAACATTTAGTATACTTCTTCTAATTTGATTAAAATACTGATAAACACACACTGATACTACTACTGACACTGATAATGCTACTGATAGATACTGATTTACTGTAAGTAAAGGCAATTTGATTGAAATTGAATTAAGTTTTCAGTGACAATATTCCATTAAAAAAGTGACATTGACAGCTCTTGAACGTGGTTTAAATCTGCTGATCGCGCTCAGTTTTATCAGAGAGATCAGTCATTCGTAACCCATCTTTGCTTTAATAGATAACCCACCCCTAACATAAGCCTAGAGTGGTTCAAGGTACTTTAGTAATGAGAATACATACCACATACTCTAATTATTCTTGCTAAAAAACATCATTTTATGAGACAAATTAACTCATGGTTCGGAAAACAAAGATTAAAAATAAATAATATGAAGGCTCATTATCCTTAAGAGGCCACGTCGCGTTGGTTAACCCATCCAAAAACATGTAGACTGTAATGAAAGGTAAAACAAAATAGAAAACATAACCAAATGAATCACTAAGGTGGAAAAACTTGCGGGTATATTCGTATTTCTTTCTATTTTAAGGGCTGGTACATACTTGGCGAAGCGCTACGCAACGCAGTTTTTCAGTCTCTCTCTCCCTTTCTCAGTAGCATCCCAGGGTCTGGATTTGTACCCAGTTGACATCAATGGCTCACCACCTATTAAGTACATGGAACTGAAACATAACTGGCGAAATTTGGATACGTACACTAGTTATTATTTACCAGATTTTACAGTGAGCGACTGCCTATCTGACCTGCACAACCCAGTTAGTACTGGGTAATACGTTACCCCTTGGTAAGACTGGTTGTCAGACTTTTGTACCACTGACTACCTGTAACGTGTGTCAAAGATCTACGAATGATACCCTTTTTTTTTCGGATCGTAAATCATCAATTGACTTCTCCCGCTCTGGGCAGAGTGGAAGGGAGTGTCAGACTTGTACTGACTAAAACCCATCCATGTTCCTTCCTTGCCCTTTGTGTTCCAGAGCCGCGGTATCTCTTTCGAACAGTCCCGCAGCCCTGACGAATTATCAGTCGTCGTATTGACCCTAGCGTCTGTTACTATTTAGCCACGAACATGATGTTACATTATGTTAAAATACGAACGAAAAATGTATTAGAACTTAAAACCATGTGTATACTACGCTTCACTAAGTGTGCACCATCTCTTGTCGGAACACACGTGTCCATAGGGTGTCTGGTAATAGCCCGCAGCGCGGTAATTCTTCCTAGTTCTCATGTAAGGCGCTCGTTCGTGTAACGATGCGCTTCTATTACTACCACCAACTAATAGTGCTCTAGTAGTCTTTACTTTCGACCTTAAGTGGTTGCGTAATAATTTACTCAGCTGGACCAAGCATTCTTTGCGAACTGTGTAGTTTCTTAATGAACGTAACATACACACATAACATCACGCCTGTAATCCCCGTAGGGTTAGGCAGAGGTGTACCTAATAGTATACCCACATTTCGGCAGTTATGTTTAAGTCTCTTTTAATAGGGGGCGAGCCTATTGCTATCAATCGGGCACAAATCCAGACTCCGTGGCTGCTACTGAGAAATTCCTGATGGAAAAACCCAATAGTAATTTGCCCGACCTGGGAATCGAACCCAGCAAATCATGCTCAGCAGTGAACGTAATTGTAGTGTTTATATGACATTATGGGTGATGATGGGTAATCATTTCGAAGGCACGATTCGTTCAGTATTTTCCCTAACAGAGGTGTCTATAAGAGCTAAAAATGCTGTTAGAAAAGTTAGTAGATTTTAATAAGACTAAGTAATACACCAAGGGTTAACATGATGTACAATAGCCCCTTTCGTGCACTAGTGCAAGCAATTTGATCACCAGTTTCTAACGGGCAAATACTCTTTATGTGAAAGCACATGTTCATTAGTCGACGAAAACTCCATATCCCAAAAATACTTCGTCCACAAACTAGCCAAATGACAGCTCCAGTCCAAAGTTTTTTATTTATATTTTCCAGTGGCTTTTCTTTCTGTAAAACCTGTAATATGCCGTTTTACGTTCCGGGGCACTGCGTATGCAAATACAGTGAAGTCGATAGCCGACCTCCTCGTTAGTGCCTTCTCAAAGGCAAATATACATACGTTTATACCTTTATATACTCTATACATGGGCTAGAGGACTACCGAATAGCTTTTCTGCAATAAGATTAACTTACAGATACAAAGATAGCGGAAAGACGAAAGGCTTTGCGGAAGACCTTTGTACAGGAAATATAATTATGTACAAGGAAATGTAAACAATATGTGTTCACGTAAGTAACTGGTTTTATGTATGTGTGTATGTTTTTGTATGCTTTCTTCTACGTGTAGTTTTATTTAAGTTCCACAACAAGCATAATTTCATTTTCTTATTTTTATTTTACTTGCTCTCTGCTCAAAGCAAAATTAAGCAGCTGGAATAAACTGTTCCACTCTTAAACCTACATCAACATGAAAAATTACCAGATCAAATTAATATTATAACATTCATAAAGCTCTTGGTGTTATAACGTCAGAGGTTTATTAAGAAATCTCGGGTCAAAACCCAGTAAATCACTCCGGTGAAACTGTTGGCTTTTCGTATGGACTAACGTTTAATGCTTACTTTATTCTAAGCGAATTCAAGAACGAACCAGCAACATGTGCTGTTAATGGCTGAATATAAAATTCATTAACTCGCGTTTAATAACGCACAGTTATACATGAATGCAGTTAAGCTAAATACTAATTCCCCGGAGCCAGTTTCCAGTTAACCCTCGTCTTAATAGAAAATTTCTTTATGTAAATTTTAATTCAAAAAAATCCCCCATTTATTCTCAGTGGCGTAAGTTGGATGAAAAAATCTATTAGCCATGAAAGATGAAAAATACAGTCCGGCTTTTCCTTTCGTGCTTATTTCATGAAGTATGCAAAGCAGCGCCAAAGCGACCCCTTTTATAGTCACACTGAATTGAGCAATTAAAAGTCTAATAATAGTTTCTTTATGTACTTTTAATTTAGTCTGTAAGCGACGGGAAGTTAGGAACACCGTGTTAATGAGAGCAGATGTCGCTACGGATATTGAAAAAGTGATTAGATTTTTGAGGACAATCTTGCAGTTTTAACGTTGTCGTTGGTAGCAAGAGGTTATGAAGCCGGGTTTTTCATTACCTTATTGCTCTGTACTTTAGCTAAGATTGTTTCCGGTGAAGCTTTCAGTTTTAATGTCAAGGAAAGAGGAAATTTTAAAGTTGAAAACTTTGCTTGTCACAAACGCTTGTTATATTTTTTCAGCGAACCTTTAAAATATGCTTCTGTGATTCTCGTTATTTAATATTCAATTTTACTAGTAAACTCATGCCTCGTTTAGTCTAGGCGCCTTTTACCATATTAAATTGATCAATCAAGATTTACAAAAAGATGACCGTACATTTTTATTGCAATATTAACATCAAGGAAATTGAGATGTTTAAAGCGTGTGTCTATTAAAGCGATTGCCAGTAATGACGCTATCGTCCTACATAATAGCTAGGTGTTGTCCTCAACAAATGGATTTAACTGTTCATAATTGCATTAAGCATTCAAATGATCGATTCGCATAAATAATGATATTTGATTGGTTGTGAATCGTGAATGGTACTACGTGTCATATGTTAGGAGCAAGGCTATACACGACTCATGGTGAACGACGGAACTAAAGCCCTATATACATTCATATGTTAGTCACGAATTTAAAATAAAACTAATTTTAACCTCAATTATATAATAGGTTACTGTTATTTGGATAAGGTTTTTTGATATGTAATAAAAAGTGCTATCTCCGTGATCAAATAATCGAATTCGTGTTTTTGGTTAAGTTCAATCCATAAAATTAATTAAATCTAATCAAATATCATGTAGTCATCTAACTATAGTGCGTTAAGGTTTTTTTTACGTTTGATTGACATTTTCAGGAGCCCTCCTGAAAATGTACCGTTAGTAAAAATTGTCCGTGGAAATTTTAGTGAAAAAACAAGATGGCCACGAGCGACAATAACTATGACAGATTGTCTTACATTATCGATAGTATAGAACGCTCTATAAACAAACAAACAAAAAAAAAACTCCACTTTCTTGAAGGCAATAAACAATTTTCTATGTTTAAATTCTGACAGCTCTATTATTACCAACATAATAATGACTATTCAGTAAATAATAACACGGGCCATCCAATTATTGACACTTAAATGATAGATTGCGCTGCAATTGAAATAATGTTCAAACACAAACGACGAGCACCGTTTAGTAAACAATAAAATGTACTATCGCCCTTGACTTTTGAGCACTAAAGCCGAGGTTAGGTCATAATGGCTGTATTATACAATAGTTTTGAAAGGAATATAAGGAAAGGATTAGCTGATGTAATGATGATTTTATTGATAAAGATGTCGGCTGCTAATAATTTTTGCGGAGGTTGAGTTGTATTCTTTATTATTTACTAAAACGTGCGATCACGTCAATAGTTTATTTCCTAATAATGATTAAAGTAAAAAAAAAACGAATTAAACAAAAAGTATCGAATGATCAAAGTAAAAAGTGCTATCTTTAAAATCAAATAATTAAACTCGCGTTAATGGTAAAATAAAAAAAACCCTGGAGTATAATTGCAAAAAAAGTTGTTGATTTATTAGAAACAATCCACATACCTACATCATGTAAGACATACGTCAAAACAAATACCATTAAGTAACTCATTGATTCATGCACATCATTCATTAGTAAAAAATAAATCAAAGTATTTTTACAAGTCACGTCCTTCTCAGTTAATTTGAACACGGCTGAAGACGACATGAAATTTAAAATAAAAGGTCATTTCGAGGCGTTAACTGATGCACACGATAACACGACATGACACGACAGATTGCCAGCAATTATTAAACGCTACAATTGGCTGTCTAATTTTTGACCTTTGCCTATTCGAATATTTACCAAAATTGTCATTTACTCCGTTACTCCACTGACACTGGGTCATATTTTAATGCAATTAGTTTTTCAACAAATACGTGACGTTCATTCATAATTTAATAAACCGTTATCAATGTTGTTCTAATCAAGACTTAGGCCAAGCTTTGCCATTAATCAATGTTATGCAATTACTGATTTATTTTATACTTATTTTTGAACAGATACCTCACACGGTGAATCAATAAGTCACTCTTGAAAGATTGTCTTCATTGAATCATCGTGTGCGGTAGTTAGCTACGGCAACGCAGCATGCTTGATATACTTCTATGTAGTTCACTTAACCTTAAATGTAACTTATAATAAAGCGTTTCATAAATAATGTATTTTTGTTTCCATGACATCGTAATTTGAGCTGCGGTAAGTGTACCGTCGCGAGCCCCAAGCCCCAACTTGAATTCAATTTGCCGAAAGAAACATTCCCTATCAGAACGTACTAGTTTGTATAATGTTGAAATTAAGGACTTTAATTTTGTGTGACCTACACAGAAGGTTTTCATATTGTTCGATATTAAATTAGGGCGTTCTATTTCTACGTGCGCTGTCTATTGTAATCCATCGAGTTGAAATTGATTTCACAATGGGGACCCTTTGTTTACTACTATTTATTATATTAGAATGATGGATTGGTTTCAAAATGGTCCGGTCTGTATAATTGGTTGTTCTGAATAGGATCGTCGAGTGAGCTTGCACACAATAGAAGTACAATGATGTTAG
This sequence comes from Lycophotia porphyrea, assembly GCA_950005105.1. Taxonomy (NCBI): domain Eukaryota; kingdom Metazoa; phylum Arthropoda; class Insecta; order Lepidoptera; family Noctuidae; genus Lycophotia; species Lycophotia porphyrea. Next base: position 6,401,665 of record OX465392.1, read on the forward strand.
CCTTGGAGTATTACATCGGTTCAATCAAAATATTGGGGCAAAGGTTATCTACGAAGTTCCCTGGGTCGGTAGAGATCCCCTGCCATTGTGCGGGTACTACTTGCCGTCGTGAAAAGTACTCGATCCACTTATCGTTGCTTCGAATACCATTGGAGTCACGGTCGATTGAACATTGAATAAGGATCCAGATGTTGAACGCTTGTTTATATCTCGCCAATACGATTCCATTTAGAGGTACATTTCACTTTAAGTTTTTGCGCTCGTATTAACATTTTTACAGAGCTGTTTTGGGTTTAGTAGTTTAAGATTCGGATTTGGTTATTCGCGATTGGATCAATGTTATTAAATAGTACGGCGGTTTATATTAATATATACAAATCAATATTCAAAACATAATATTCAACAAATGGAACTTTAGTGTGTATTTCTAACTAGCCTCAGCTCAACACACACACTACACCACAACAAGCTTGTCCGCGTAGGCTTTATTGGGTGGAACAATTCATCAAAAATCTAATTAAGTCGGTGGGCGCGGGGCTTCAGCCCGTGAAACGGTGACAGGAGATTAAGTTCAGCTTTAATTACGCCGCCAGCACTATTCCAGTCAACTTGCTATTTTACTGGCGCGGCAGCTCGCGGGCGAGTGCCCTGTCTACCGGAGCGCCCAGCACGAACTAAACGTCACCTTATTTCCGCACTTACATTGAATTTATGACCGAATGCATTATCTGAGTCTAATATATGCAAACTACTTTTTGATTCATCGAACCGAGCTGTATCTGGGAACGTTTTTTAGATATAAATTCATATTTCACCGTATACTTAATTAATTCGTACATTTATTAAAATACTTTAAAACAAATAAATATCTAAATCGCAAAAGACACATATGTACCTAAACAAACAAACCATATTGAATATTGTAGAACAGCAAACATAAATACTCTGTAATTAACCCCAAGCTTTACATGCTCTGCTGAAGTTAAAGCGAGCAAACTGAAAATCATAATAACTTGTTAAGGAAGTTAATAACTGTATGCAGCGACTGAATATCTATACGTGTTACTGTGAAGGCAAGTGACATCGCCAGTAATAACCTCCATGTTAATTAAAACGCTTGTCGATGGATAAACTATTACATCGATACCCCCTGTGTTTACGTCATGTTGATACTCCAGTAATGAAGTGGTTTCTCATCCATCTTTAGATTATCGAAGTAAGATGGAATAGGGCTTTAATTGATGTTTAAAGTCATTGTTACAGTGCTGCATGATTCTTTTAGCGTGGCCATAGTCCGAACTAATTCCTCCGTTTTGATTTTTTCAATACAATTTCCATAGACAATTTTAAAACATTTTTTAATTCTTGACAAAAGACATTTAAGCGCCAAAACAACCATACTGCATACTGCATTATTACCTAATTTAAACAGACAAACGAAAAAAGTGACACATAATACGAAAAAAGTGTAAGAAACAGTTACCCAAGAACAAAGGAAAAACGTAAGAATCAACAACAAACAACAAATGTTGCACCGTTTAGAATAGACGCGAACCCCGGCTCGGCCACAACGTCTCGGATAAGCAAAGGAGATGTCACGTGAATGTTAATTCTTCAGCGATTAGTATTCAAGGCGAAACAACAACTAATAAAAAGGAGCCACCGTCGGGAAAATTGAAAATATCCGCAACCGTCAGGAAAATGAGGAGACCTCTTCGTCACGCCGTGAAATTAGAATCGTCCCGAGCAGTTCCGATGCTTGTCACGTGGCACGAAAAGTTTGTTTACGTTGCCATTTGATTATAATCTAAACGAAATTTCCTTAACGGGCGGCCATAGCTTTTGTTATTAATGCCAGAGGTGCTGTTACTCTCCTCACAAATAAGAATAAAACATCATTTTGTTCGGGGAAGCGTGATTATTATACAAATTAGATACGTTTCGTTATGCTCACATAAACCAAAAGAATTTCCTTACTGCCACGTTTTTCAATTACGACTAAGTAGCCACAGATTAGGGAGTAAAATGGAGTCAGATTTGAAATTGCATTTGTATACGGTTGTTTCTGTTTGTGAAAGTTCTGTTTTTATAGCTTTGAGTTAAACAAACATGCGCTGAACCCCACAAAGCAAGTTAATTAACTTACTCCATTCCTAATATTGATTTTCGCTTTATGAATCGGAAGCAAATAACTACAGGTAGATAAAGTAAGTAGGGTAACCATATCAAAGGTCTCAGATCGTGGACTTACACAAAAACAGGAAAGTCCCCGGTAGGGGCGACGTTATCAGTAGCTATCCATCTGCTGTGATCTCTGACCGGTATTGACGGAAAGCCCAAGATCCGAACTGGTCCCGAATACTTTAAGCCCTGTTAGTAATGGACAGATGTAATAAAAGATTGGACCTTCTTTAACTTTTCACCGAGAATATTGACAGAAAACTGTTTTAACAGCCTGAGTACTTTTTCTCGATGTTCATTTATAATACGGACACACGACTCGTCCCAAAGTGTGGTAGCTCTAATAGTATCGATCTCTAACACTCGACTCATTCCGGTCACTGACAATGACAATGTCACTATCGAATGTAGTCGATCCAAGCTTAATCACCCTGTATACATTTATAGTCAATTAAATTACAGTATTGGAATGAGCACGAACTACTGTTTGAAATTGGATGAGCCAATGTATCTTGGATAACTTTAAAGTATCATTATCATAAGTCACAAGTTTAAACATTACTCCCATTCCTAATTGCAAGAAGATAACCCTAGCTTATTCAAAATTGGTCACACTCAATACTGAGCTACGCCTTTGAAACTCAATCGACGGAGTGAATACAGGGCTAACGATCACGTAACTATTGGGTATCATTACTTTAAGCATACGTCCCGCAGACGTACGGTCACCCTCAATGCAGATAAGCCAGCTTATTTGAATGAGTGGTGTTCGGACCGCAAAACTGAGCGAGTAACGAGAATGTCTGGCCGGGATTGAAGCCAATACGTGGCCACCGCAAATGAAAGGGAGATGTGACTAGTACTGTTTGAATGCATTCCCATACAGACTTATATGGATTTGTGGTTAAAATATTCGAAAAGATTTGTTATGCGAATGAAAGAAATGAAGTGGATATGAGAATCGAACAGCGGTGAAATCGTTAAAGTGCACATGGAAATTAACAAAATGCGATTTTGGGGAAAGGCAATCTGACAAATCACAGTTTTAAGGACTTTTTTGAGTTTTCTCTGAACGTGACGCAAAACCAATTTTTTTAGAATTTTCACTCCAATTCTATGAAAAGTTAAATTCAGAATCACACGCGAGGTGTTGATGGTTATGATCAGTCACGTTTTAAATCAAATTAAATAAAAAGCATATATTGCTATTAACTTTTGCATTCATAAAAAAAAAAAATACAAATGATTGCATCCCGCCACGACTGTCCCATTCAGGCTCACTGGGTGGGAATAGTTGCGAGAAGATTGTGAGCGTTATATTATGTACCTACTAACATAGATCTTAAGAAAATTGTTACTAACACATATGGATTCTGTCCGAAATAAATGGATTATTATTACAATCAATTCGAACTCTTTCAAAATCAACACTTCTCTTCTTCACTAGAACTGTATAACTGGCTTCATAACTGAAAACACAATAGCTTGAAGTTATTGTTGGCCACAGAACATAACATCACGCCTGTAATGAGGAGCTATGCAGAGGTGAAGCTAGTAGTACACCCACATTTCACCAGTTATGTTTAAGTCCCATGTAATAGGGGGCGAGCCTATTGCCATCAACCGGGCGCAAATACAGTCTCCGTGGCTGCTATTGAGAAATTCGTGATGGCAAAACCCAATAACGCTTGCGCTACCTGTGAATCTAACCCAGGACCTCATGCTCAGCAGTCGGGATTGCGGCTACTAGACCAACGAGGCAGTCCTAGTTAGTTCCTGTGTTTTCACTACGTGTGGACCAGTGGCGAAGGTTCCATACAACTCGATTCCTACCGGACTCCCTTTAAAAAATGGCACAGGCAGTATGCTATACACAAATAATATAATCACATTAGAGATATACAGGGTGTAAACAGACTCTTCACGAAGCCGTCAACTAAGCATTAGGTACGTAAGTAACTTTACGCAAAAAATAGTGTTGGGAAACGACTTTTTTTTGGGCTGAACAATCAATTTACAGTAGGACTCAATGTAACGCACTCAAAACATTGAGCTGATGGATGTATTGATTAGCAAGGGGGCCCTGGAGGTGTTTAAAGTAAACATCTTACGTTAAAAACATGTATTTAAAAAAAAAACTTGTGAAAATGTTGGAAATTTGACCCCTAATATCTCCGTAACTAGAAGGTTCCCAAGTATTTTTTGTTCCAGACAAAAAAATTATCGCAATGACGGGGAGAACAAGTGCCTTTCGGCTTCGTTAAGAGTCTGTTTACACCCTTTATACTCCGGTTTACCTCATACAAAAATGGGATCATTCTCACTAGTTCCACCAGCAATTAGTTCCATGGAACTAGTGAGACTTTTTTTTTCTCAGTAGTTCCATGGTTCTGCTTAGTGGGACCCTTCGCTAATGGTGGGGACTATAGGTAAACTACATTAAAACAATTCCATCAACCTATCCAATATAATCATATCACGCAAGCCATCAAATTCAGTTATCATTATACGATTGTTTGCACAATTTACAGGCGTCTGCAGCTAATGTGTATTAACATGTTCAATTGTAATCTCGGACGGATAATGTTGGGCAAATGCGTGCGTGCATTAAACATTCGAATGTAAGACACGGATTTGGATATTGGGATTGTCGCATAATTATGTAACTAGTAGTTTTCGGACATACCTCATCATCATTTGCCTAGACTTTTAACAACTGTTGGAGTCGGCTTCCAGTCCAACCAGATGTAGCTGAATACCAGTATTTTACATGGAGCGTCTGCCTATCTGACCGCCACAACCCAGTTAGTACTGGGTAATACGATACCCTTTGGTTAGAATGGTTGTCAGACTTTTTTGGGCCTCTGACTACCTAACGACTGTCAAAGATCTTCAAATGACCGCCGGGACCAACGGCTTAACATTTCCGAAGCACGGAGGAAACTCGGTGTGAAATGGGTGGTCACCCATCCACAGACCAACCTAGGCAAGCACGGCTTAACCTAATGATCAACCCGAGCGACTGTTATTATTTAGCCACGAGCTCCTTTTTCGGACATACCTACTAGTTCAATTTAAATGGAAATGAATACTAGTGAGCCTAATGTCCATTTTTGTTGATGCTACCTAGTATAACACCTAAATGAATAGTGAATACCTAAATAAAGCGCTCTGTTAGATTTTATGTAATCCAACAGTGCCAAATTAGCAGAAGTTAGGATTCTTGTTTATTTTAAACTTTTATTCTATGGAGTCAAGATGTGGCCGATAACGATAATGTATTACCTTACCGCACGTGCGCAGACGAGGGACTTTTGTCCATCGGATAGAAATGGTCGTTCCTGTCCATTGGTTGCTGTGTTGTTTTTTTCATCTATTGGTTGACGTCCATTGGTTGTTTCAAATTGTTCGCGGACAAATTGTCGATCGTTTGCTTAGTGCTTAATGTACAGTAGTGTAATCTAATGTAGTGTAGATAGTTAGATAACATGATGCATAGCTTTTCTGAAGTAAAAGACAAAATTCACCAAATCAGGGAAGCCATCTATCTATACTAACCAAAAAATGACTCTCTGATGCATTATTGACAATAGATACAACTCGATTCGATACGGAGTCAGTATTAAATATTTACATAATCAGAGCCCGTATAAAAGACAATCAACAAAGAGTCTAGAGTGATAGGACCTCGAAGGATTCATCAATGAAGGTTATAATGCTTTTAAAGTCGGACCTTGATTGACAATATATTCCTAATTAATCAGCTAAACTAATTATACCCATCACAATTATAGTAAATGTCATAGAAACGTTTATCTCGTCATTGTCATATTACAAGTAAGGTTAGGCTCATCACACGTAATTATTGTTTCGTGTATTGTATGTTAGTTAATTTTTGAATGAGAAATTAGGAGATAATTTATTAATTAGGTTGATTTATGTGAAACAAAACCTTTTTAGAAATAGTTGTGTGACAGTATAACACGATCTTTGTCCCACCCAGAAAACACAGAACGCCACAGATCGATGCTTAGATACTTAAACTGAAGTAATGAAAGGGTAGGGACACTTCTTTTTTTAACCAAGGAAAATGTTATGTGGGGAGATCAGAATGATGTACTGAATACGTGGTCACTGTTTTAGCGTATGTGCGTGTGTTTTAATGTATTCTACCCTGAATATTAATATATCTATAAAAGTCATATTAAATAAGCACGCACCGTCAAACCTTTAAGGTATCGTTGCTAGGAAATATCTCATAGAAAGATTCCGACACAAGTTACTAAAATAACAAATAATAATTTACCATCGAATGTGGGAAGATGTACTTCAAAGGTCGTCAAAATGTTCATCGGAACAAGGGATGAAAAAATAACAAAAAAACATTTTTGTTCCATTGAGTTGGTAATCTTCTAACGAATAAATGGAAACATCTGAGGTACAGATTACGATGCTCATCATGAAAGGTAATACTTATGCATTGGTGCAATCTTTGACCCCAATTCGTTTTGATATCAAAGTATTGCAAATTATCTCAAGAAATGAAGCGAGAATTGCTACCGTTCCCACATATTTTAAATGAAAGAACTTAATCTTAATCGTACATATGTCATTAGCATGTAAATGGATTCAGTAATGTTGCATGGATAGTGTATAGAGTACTTGGGATATCACAATCTCTCGCAATGGTTGCAGAAGTATAGGGATAGGCCACATAACGTTGATAAGAAAATTCCCTTATTTATATTCGGAAATTTCAAAACATGAATGGATAAAAATAGGTACAAATCGGAAGTTAAAACCGTATTTACCGTTTTTTTTTGGCGCTTCCCCAGGAAATCAGGATGGCAACCAGTCGTCTATCTTTTAAAATCAAAGTTCGCGAGTACATTTGGAAGAAGCTGGCAATTTCGTCACAACGTTGATGTTTTCTCCATTGTCTGTCTTTTTACTTTAGTATATCCCTGTAAATGTCGATTTACATATATATATAGTTTGATATGTATTTATAGTATTTAATTTTATATTTATAGTATTTTATATCCTTGTAGATTTATACACCTACCACTGTTTGTCTCTCCATCACCCAAAAGTTGACTGGTAGAAAATGCCTATGGCATTAAATCCGCCTCTGTACTTTGTGCTTGAAGTGTTAAATAAATAAAAAATAAAGACTTTATGATATCCATAGTCAGACTTACGGCGGTTGATGTCACTGAAAGAGCACAAAAAGATGCTGCTTACTCGTCAATGCATAAACGTAAACTTCTGATTAAATAGCTCCTGTAACTCTTTCATCTTGAATACAAATAAATAGAAAACTCTTTTACAGATCGAACGTCTCCCGCGATTTAACACAATCCACAAATCTAGATGTATTAGTTAGATACTCGCACAATGGATCAAATCAAATACCAAAGTCAACCAAGCAAAGAGATTTATCACGATTTTAACATTCAACATTTTCTTATCTATTTTTAGGTAAAGACTCTGTTTCCGTAGCCTGACGAGGGGTCAAGGACGTACGTGTAACCTCTTTAATTTTATTACTCTAAAAGGTCAAGTTCTCATTACCTTCCTGCCGTCTACTCATAAATTTATCAAATGGCTCAGGTTTAATGGAGAGGCCCAACTCTATTACTATAGGGAATAAACTAATCTGATAAGAGGACTTTTCTGGAAAATTCTGGAACCCTGGAGGCTGGAAGACTAGCAAGGGTTAAGCAATCCCTCGTCTTATAGGAAAAGAGACGGTGCAACAATTCTTGCGTCTTTTAGGTCTGTTTTCTAGTACTGTCTCTTAAGATACACGTCTCCTAGTTTAAGAGACAGGGTTCATTATTTTTATATGCATAGACTTTTTTTAAGACCTAAATCTTCTGTGTTCAAAAAGCAATATTTTTATAATCATCATCATCATCAGCCTATAATGTTCTCACTGCTGGGACACAGGCCTCCTCTCTATGAGAGGGAATGGACTATAATCCACCACACGGGCCCAGTGCGGATTGGTAGATGTAACATGTCTTCGAATTTTTGGTTCTAGGACATGCCGGTTTCCTCACGATGTTTTCCTTCACCGTTATTGAAAGCAGTGGTGTTGAAATAAATAACACAAATTAATGCGCCTGCCTGGGTCCGAACCCACGACTTACAGTTCGTAAGTCGGGGTCACTACCACTGGGTCACCGCTGCTCTGATATTATTATGCTTATTGTATTTCTGCCACTTTTTTTTTAACTATGTCTGTGTGTATTACTTGGATAAATAAACAATATAACAATTTATTATTATTATTTTATTACAAAAAATTCTGCAAAAAATCGATTCATCGTCATCCTATCATTCAGAAGACGTCCACAGCTGAACATATACCGCCACAAGCGTCGCCACGTCGATCAGTCCTGTCTCTCTTCATCGATCAAATGGATGAAGTAAATTAGCCAAACGTAATAATATTGATAAAACTTCTAATAAAAGTACATTCTCACTTATAAAACGATACAAAACAAAGTGAAGGTTCTATAAGCAATAATGGCTATTCATAGAAAAGAAGAATATGGAAACTAGTTTACCTCGCAAAGGGAATAGTAACAGCAAATCAGAATAAAATATCTAGACAACCATTTACTGCCACTTACAGCTTATGTTCCAGTTTTCATTTCTATAAACAAAGCTGTAACAGGAATTCCGGGAAAGCAAAACAGTTTATCTGATATAGAGATCAAACAACGTGTAATAGATACTACGGAAAAATAAAAGGGTCTCATTTTGAATAAACAAGTATCATATCTGTATTTGAGTACCTTAACGGTAGTTTGTAATATATTATTAGGAATATTTTGTTTTGGTTTCTATTGTCCGTTTTATGCTTTTGTATTTTAATTTTCAGCTCTCTTCTCTATCTGTTCTTCAAGCAGTATCCACCAAATACTGTGTGTAGGTGTAGGTCTCCTCCGTTGCACACCACTTAGCTTGGTCATGGGTCTCCCGAATCCAACTCTTGACCAGGTCCTTTATCCACCTAGCTCGTCATTTTCAGCAATACATTCCTTTTATTTCCGGAAATACCTATACTTAGCACAACTCCCAAATCCACTGACAAGGCGATATTAAAACAAACAACTCACTATTTTGATAACCTCGCCATTCTAGAAGATCAATAGAATTGTTACATCTGTTCACAGTTCGCCAACAACTTTCGTTTGTAAGTTACAAACTTGCGATGATGGGCGATATAACTTGGATGTTTTGTTACCTACCCTCGCTATTATTCATCTCAAAGTTTATTACTTTAACCAGTATTTACCCACAGGTAACTTCAATTATTGTTGTAGCCTCATTGAAAACTAAATTACAAGTTGTCTTGAAGCGCTGTCGCGAAGCACTCAGGATGTCAGAATAATGTGAATGTAGAATATTCGAGATTCCATTACTGGATACCGCTGAGGGAACCGTATTATTCATCCATTAAAAGCTGCGACGTACCACTCACTGATTTAAAATTCAAAATTTTTGTTGAAACAGATAAATGGAAGGAATATCCTCGTTAAGAGCTGACAGCAAACACTTGTCATGTTTATTTGAGATGATAAAATGTTGTTAGAACCATCGTACCTACGTTTAACTACGCTGGTGTTCTAAACTTCAGGTGTTCTACCTCTAAAGTGACATCATAAGTGCTCTGCCCCGACATTTATTAGGATATCGCGGTATTAAGAGTTATATTTACGACTAGCGCCATCTAGTTTGGCACGTGGGCAGTTTGAGCGGCGGAGGACCGACTTATCCCATGTTTATGATGAGGAGACGATACCTTGAGGTTTTATAGCCGTAACTTAACAGTTCTCGTAAATCCTATAGAAACTGAATAATAAGAACTTAAAGTCATCTTTGAATAACGTGAGTGAGTCACCAATTTTAAATAGGTGGTAGTTTTATTCAATTTATTGCATACTAGCTGTTACCCACGAGAAATTTTGATGGTTAAGCGAGAGAAAAAAAAGATACCTATCTCCTTCCACAAGATATAATCTATGTCCTTGGCAAATTTCATTACAATCCCATCAACCGTTTAGTCGTGAAAAGGTAACAAACAAACAAACAGAGTTTCTTTCGCATTCGATTTTGTAACATTACTAAAGATAACATTTGTTTTAAAATGTTAGAATAATCTTTCAAATTAAAGCAGTACACACCTCCTTTCATGAAAAATGAGCACCCAAAATGATAATGGCAAAACTCTCCTTAGATAAGAGTGGAGCAAGACTAATGAATTTAAATGCTATTCAATTAAATGCACATGAATAATTCACTAAAAGAATGTTAATGCGGAAAAGAATGCCAGCCTTCCTCGTAGTCGAGATTTGGGGACGCTTAATTAATTATTTTTTACGACAATTCATCCCATCCTCTCGCTGTCTTGATGGTGGTTCTCACCAATTGTGAAACAAAGTTCAACGCGTGCGGTTTTTAAGTATTTTTGAGGTTTGGAAACGAATATTCTATTTACTTTTTACATTATTTGTGGAAGTTACATTTTGGTTGATAGGATACAGATAATCCTTTAAATTCAGGGTTCGAAGTGATACTTATCATGAAAATTATTTTGATAATTATATCTAGATAATATTATTATTATCTTGATCACAACAAAACTTATTGTCAATGTCACTTCATGTGTATTCAAACGCGTAATGTTATGTATACTTTAAATTAAATTCATTGTTATAATAATCCAGTTTCTACGTAATTAATAAAAAAGTTATAAAATCATAATTTAATTTAGCTCCATGTGCCTCTAAGTGACAATTTTAGATGAAATTATTAAGTACCCTCTACTTTTATTTATTCGTAAGCCGTTTGAAGAATATTATTAAAATAAAATAGAATTTTTCTTTAATCAAGTATCCATGATTCAAAAACTGTTAGTAAAATTTAAAACTACGTTAGTTAGCATTGACAAAACGAACAACTAATAACTAATTAGTATCTGTTTTGGCATAGACAACTTTTTAATAGTAAATATTCAACTGTACGACATAATAAAGTAGGGATGTCTCATTCTCAGTCATTCACAAATCAATCATTTTTTTTTTTTTTACAATTATTATATGCCTGTATCATCCCACTGCTGGCAAAGGCCTATTCACACCTTCCACTCTTCGCGATCTAAGCTAACACGGTTCTTTCAACCTTTTTTTGTGTTCCTGATATTGTCCATTTTCAAACACCAAAACAGACAATAACAGCTTCATCAATTTACTAAAAACACAGAGGGACAAAAAAACACACCAGAGACAAAGTAATGCTTATGCCAATCGAAAATAGCAAAGAAACATAAAACCATGGTGTAAACACGTCGCGTAGTCGCCATTCGCTCGGAATTGACTTATACAGGGAAGCAGTAAACGAAGCGAAGACCCCATGTTTGTCCGGGGGGTGAACGCTCGTTTTACACGCATTCATTCAAACCAACTAAATTGCTGTATGTAACTATTGTGGGAGAACTGAAATTGATGGAAAAATCGTCATTATTTACTTTTAAACTGACATGGGAAGCTTTATGCGTGGTTTTTTTTTATATCTGACATTTTGGACTTCCTTGATTGCGTCGTTGGTCTAGTGTTCCGGGTTCCGGGTTCGATTCCCGGTTCCAGGTCGGGTAACGTGTTATTGGGTGTTTCCATCAGGCATTTTTCAGTAACAGCCTGGCCAGAGTCTGGATTTGTGCCCGGTTGGTGGCAATAAGCTCGCCCCCTATTAAATGGTGCTTAAACATAACTAGCAAAATATGGGTGTACTATTAGGTACACCTCTGCCTAAACCTTCGGGGATAACAGGCGTGATGTTATGATGGAATTATTTTAATATCTCACAATTTGGACGTTTTTTTTTTCAATTCATGAATTACTATTTGCTTAATTTTAACCATCTGCCTGCCATTTCAATCATACACAATTAACAGATTTCTATGGTACACACTGTGAAACTAAACAAATTCAGAGAATTATGCTTTTAAGTGCAGACTTCTATTACGAAATTCATTTCAACGATCCCATGATAAAAAAGGAATAAGAATAGTAATACACAATTGGAATTCATTAAAAAAATCATAAGTGATCAATAAATTGCAAATATCAAACATTGTGCGGAAAATAATAGTTTCTATTCATATAAGTCTTGTACATCCTGTTTTTAATAACCTTACTCGTGACTAAAAGACAATAAATATCGTTTAGCGTATTATTATCGGTTAATACTTTAGTATTATTTAACACCTAAGCTTGCTCATTATCGCCATGTCTTGCTAAGGTGTGAAAGGAATGCGACGGCCGTCGCCGCCGTCTAGTCTAGTCCTTACCGTCTCCGTACATAATTCATACATTGTGTTCACGGTCTTACTTCATTATTGGCAAAGTTACAAGACATTGTTTTTGTAATGATTGTACGTAGGTAAGCTATGGGAGGTGTTTATTATAACCACACAATATTACCATGATTTAGTGACGCTGTAAGACAATGTAGCCTTGATTTTCCAGTCATTGCCAACTGAATCAGGGTTAGTATTTGGGCGGCATAAACACATTCGCAGCATAGTAGTAAATATGTTTGCGTTCGGCCGCGTTACTGTTGCCGCTGATATATTGGATATGTAGCTCGCACCGCGCGTCCCACTCTGTCTACCGCTATAATAAATTTTGTGACAAACAATATTCCCCTGTCCTTTGTCTGGCGGTGTGGCCGCGGACGGCATCGATCGCATTGTTAGAAGGCACAATACCTCCCAGACTCGCTCTAGGTGCTTCTGTTTTCTAACTCACAATACATAAACAAGGAGGTCGTATTCAACCGCTTTTATTAGGAAACCTGTAAACAGTCCCACAATTGTTCGGGAGCTACCTATTTGTCCTAATATGCTGACGCTTGTAAACAACTTTTGAATTAATTTTACTTAAGATATTTGTTTGGTTTGTGTTGTTTGTTTCTGATCTTGTGCGGAAATATAAAAGCTATTATTGCAAATTATATTGTGTGTCAACACACGTTGAGCCTCTATACTTTGGATTCATGCAATGAATTAAAAATAATGAGCTTTAAAATAGTTATTGCATATATTTCACGGTCTAATCCGAAAAAGCATGTATGTATTTATATTGGCTAAGCCATATAATTGACTGCTACCAAGACGTATAAGTACCACTCCGCCCAGTGTAATATCTGTTCTGACTAATGCGACCTCGACTAACCTTAGGCGAGGTCATGTCGATCAAGTGTATTTTTGTGAATAATGTGGGGTTTTATCGTAGGCGGGTGTTACACCGTAAGTAGAGATAGTGCTTAGTATCTAATGTTCTTTATCTCGGTTGTAAACGGTGTTGGCGCGCCTTCGTGCCTTGTGCCTCGAGCCCATGACTCACAGCGATGCTGATCAAAATGCCTCGTGGGTTCGACTTACGAAATTTCCAAGGAGCACCATTTTAACTTGTGCTCATTGAGGAAGTTACTCACGGTTCTGTTTTGCAATCTCACATGCATGTTTAGCATTTGAACTATTGTACTTGCGCTTGCAAGGTTCCCAGGAACCGAAGCGGATATGCTGCTCACATTTTAGTCCAACATGAAGTCGTTGCGTAATATAGGATACGCCATCAACATAGTTACGTCTCATTACTGCAACAATGCCTCACTGACTGCTTGCTGTTAATACGGTATTAGTGGCAAACTGGCGAGAAGTGAATTTTAGGGCTCGTAAAGTTAAATTTATTGCTCAACTTATGGCTTGTGCTGTTAGTTAATAGTGTCGGTATGTACTTATGTTGCACATCAATAGTATGGGTAGGTAATGAAAGTTTATAGTTGAGCAGTCATAGCTAGTGGTGTGACCATCGGACTGTCAAGATTTTTCGGATGCGTATTGTATAATTATCACTAATTGCTTCAGTAAAAGAAAACATCTTGAGGAAAACAGCATGCCTGGGAGCTATTTCTCCACAGCATGTAAAACCAAGCCAGATGCCCATGGGCGGCATAAAAACTCTGACACCAGGTTAGGCACTAACCACACGATGAAGAAAGAAGAAGTTGAACAAGGATGTATTAACGCGTATCCCAAATTGGAACTAACTGATCCATCTTTTTCCTTGCTTGTCACCAATGCAATGCCCATTTAATCCTTATGGCTTTGTATTATAAAAAATGATAACCCTCCTTTTAGCTTCGCCGTGGTCAGGTAATAATAACACCCAGTAAGAAACCGATCAAACATTATGACATATTTCGTAGCAGCCCTAGTGGTCAACGTCTCGTAGCAACGCATAGCTGAGTCGTAGCGCGTAACCTTAATCGGCGTAGCATTCAATAATTTCATATTGATTCTTGTAGACATTTGTCTTGGAAACCATAAGATTATTTTTTGTAATAACAAGTGCTAAACAGTGGTATGGTTTTGCCTAGCAACCAGGTTATGGAGATCAAATAGGCAAGCGCTGTATGTAAAATAGTGGTGTTCAGGTGCATCCGGTAAGATTGATGATTGCATCTCGACAGTAATAATTTAGCGAAATATGAATCACTATCTTTAAAAAAAGACGCAATGATATCCCACAATTAACCATGCTTAATCTATACATCTATACAGATAAATAAAATTGGAGTGTCTGTTTGTCATATTGAAATAACCGCTTTTTATTACTAAGTGCATATGATACTGGATGTATACACGGTACATATACCAAAAAAACATTTTTACAATTTTTGTCTATCTGTCTGTTTGTATCTCTGAAATGGCTGGACCGATTTTGACGGGACTTTCACTGGCCGATAGTTGACGTAAGGAGTAACTTAGGCTACTTTTATTGCAAATACATAATTAGGGTTCGATGAAATTGGTAACAAAATTCGATTCAAATAGGGAAGTGCTTACAATAATGGGATTTTTTTAATAATAATTTCACGCGAACGAAGGTCGCGCGCAGCAGCTAGTATTTACAATAAGCTGTTAAAGTTATATCATAATATCCACACAAAAATCTGAATGACAAGAACTTATCTAACGGCCAAGGCGAAGGGAACTCAAAGGTCAGGTATATAACGTCCATAATAATAAAATTTATCTATTACCTTTGAACACATTGGCATTCGAACACGACTGATTAGCGGCATGTTCACGCATTGAACCATTCGTTCTATACTCGTATGTTCACAATTTGCATTCAATGTAAACGAGACAATGAGATAATTATTATTTAAGTGTACTTTGTCTGAGTTAAGTCAGTTATGTGGTCGTTATGTAGGTTGATCGATTAATTAGTGTTTTTATTTAATTATTATATATAGGGGGCCGCATATATACATACATAACATCACGCCTATAATCCCTGAAGGGTTAGGCAGAGGTGTGCCTAATAGTACACCCACAATTTCACCAGTTATGTTTTAAGTCCCATGTAATAGGGGGTGAGCCGATTGCCATCAACCGGGCACAAATCCAGACTCCGTGGCTGCGACTGAGAAATTACTTTTGGAAAAACCCAATAACAATTTACCCAAACCGAGAACCCAGGACCTCATGCTCAGCAGTCACGATTGCGACCACTAGACCAACGAGGCAATTTAGTCACATACGTGTAGTCTAATTTCAATGACACAGAGATCCTTGAAAGCACCTAGCTAACTTGGACTTTAAAAAACCTAGTGATATTTTTTCTATCACTTGTCAATCACCTGTCAATACTTCTCTTCGCCCATCGAATAGCCACGAACATTAAATTCCAATTTCACCACAAAATGAAATAACTGCAAGGAATTCTAAAATGTTCACAAGTTTCCGATTTGAATATGATCACATCAGCAGGTACGCCATCACTCAGGTACAGTCAGATCACGTCAAAGTAGTAAAATAATAAAACTTTATCCTCCACGTCAACGTTTTGAATAAAATGCAAAACGTGTCTGGGATGCAGCCAAAACGGCTCGGCGCGCCCGCGCCCGGCCCCTTCTCATCTGGAAAATTGTGCTTTCCCAACTAAATCGTTATTTACTACCTACTAGTTGCCATACTCGCATGCAGCGCAGATTATTACACGGAAATCAACTTAACTGCTGATTTAGAATGAACGAGTATCTAATGTATGCGCTTGCAACTTTGCTCGTTCTGTATTGCAAGTTGTGTCGTTAAATTGAATTAGTAGAAGATTGGATTTAAAGTCATGTCTGGAGTATTAAATGTCATTGTTAAAGGGAATATAAATGGATTGTTCATTTTTTGCTAGTAATGTAAGCTACTTTATTGTGAGACCCAACTGTTAATCTAATAGTTAAGATTCTGCGCACCCGCTGCCAATTTACGTGTAATGTTTCCAAGTCTGCTACAAGAAGTGTTAACAAAATTATATTTTACATATTGAAGAATACACTTTGTTAGAAAAACTTGCGAAAGAAAGATGACTTACTATTTCATTGCACTTTTTTATCACATTTGAAAGTTAAAAAAAAAATCCCCAATGGCATAGTATCGAATTGGAAGCCAGGTGCCCGTCCTCGAGAGCTTGTTTACTTAACATAATATTCTGCGCGGACTACGAATTCACTCGTATCCTCGCGTTTTATTGAATCAAAAACCTTCGCTACAAATGCATCTAATTCCGACTCTCCAGTACATTGCGAACTTTCTCCACCTCTATACACAAACTTATCCAAACAAAGAACAAACATTGAGCTTTTGTATTATTTACGGTCATTTGTATCAGTTTTGCTTAGTAAGTTCTTTATCGGTTTCAGCTGGGAGGCCATTTCTGTGGGCAGCCCTTGTTCACCCAAACTTGGAATATAAATTTGGCCACGAGCCTGCGCGTTGTTTGTCCGACAATAGGCAGGGTTGCCAACATAAATTATCGGACAACATTCGTCTCTAGAATACCGACAACGATCGCCAAATATTTACATACCTTCCTAGATACATTCTACTGTGAGTTTAGTAACAATATATTCTTTCTCCGTTGAGTTATTTCAGCAATAATAATATATGCTTTTAGGGAAAGCCATTTATCCATCTATCTGTAAGAAAACTTTATCGGTTGGTAAGAAATAGGATTGAAGACATTTTTACACATAAGCAATGTGAAGAAATGATGCATTGTCGCGCATCTGAACATTTCCAAGGCGAGGATTAGAACCTTTGTAAGATGTCTTGGAATCTGAAAAGAGGCTTACGCTTTCGGTACTGAATAGAAACTCGTAAAACATTCTGAAAAGTCCCGATTTACGTCCCCATAATACGTATACCTCAGTAAAATACTTGACTACTTTACTAGTTTGTAGAGCATATCCTAGGATAGGGCGATAAACTCTCCTCTTATTATATCTGGATGCTTGCGAGACTGATACGATCATTAGTCTTTCAGGATTGTAATATAAGTACGAAGGTACCACTGGTGTCTCGTATGAGTCTGAAAATGATGGATTATACACCTTTATAAAACCTTAAACATTAGGTAAACGTCTTTGATTATTTTTAACTATTTTGGGAGGTAAACCTCAAACTTAGTAATATGTTTCGGCCGAACAGTCAATAGTATGGAACGAAATCGAAAGTCGTACATAAGATATCCTCTACCTAATACCTCGTGAATGAGAATAGGAAATGATGATGGCTATTCGTAATGATTTTTTCACTATCGAACTGGCGGAGATGACTTGCAATACAGAATGATACATACCGTACCATAACGGCGATATATTTCTAACAATCATATTTTACAACAATCATCTTTGTCTTGTTATTTTTCTTCAATATTTTTCTAAATTTTTAATGCAACCTTGCAGTGGTAATTACGGTTTGAACTCGCACGTCCAGTAATTCAATTAAACCTCGTTAGCGATCGCTTGTTAAGTAAACTTTTGTGAGAAAGTCTGAACAAAAATATTCGTACTTGTTACCTTCCGCTCATTCCATTACCTTCCGCTCTTTTGTGCAATTTTAAGGTTGCCTCGAGTAATGGAACTCGCATAAATAATTGTACAATTTAATCAACATCTTTATAAAAACACAACGGACGCGATCGGTATTTTGAAACAAAAATATTTCTCTTCTCTTGCTCAGTCTGCGTGCAACGACTGTTATAAATTAATTTCTTGTTACTATCACTATAATAATTTCGAACATTCGTTCATGAATGTTGCCTGAAGAAAAATTATATCAGCTATTACGTTTTATTTATGCTGATAATAATTACCGATTTGGTTTGCTGCTTATAATTATCGTGGTACGTGTAGGGGTCGTGTGAGAGGGCGCACACTCCTCTATGGGCTACGCCTCATTAAATTTTGTTTGAATAGAGGGATGAACCGACCGGCTGCCTACTTGGTCAGATACAGGCTATACCGTCAACAAAAACGAAGCTTTAATAATAACGTACCTAAATCTATTTTCATCAGAAAATCTCTAGATAGTCCCTCGCCTTCAAAAATCATTGTTACCCATATCAATTCAACTACTAAGGAACCTTTCACAATAGATAGACGTTACTATTTTTCCAAAGGAATCGAATGGTTTATGTAATCGAACTATTTCAATAACCACCCACTTTTGTGTCACGTTTTCTCTGCCTCGGGACTAGGAGAGCACGTTGTTCTACCAAGTGACTGGCCGTGTCGACAGATCTGACCCTTAGACTGAGATGGAAATAAGGAAAAAAGTTTTTGAAATGATTCGTGGAATAAACAAATGCAACGTGATGTTTTATTTTTATTCCAGTTATAATATGGCTTTGTAAGTGTATTGGTAGTCTGTAGTACTCGTATTTCATAAGAGTAGACAAGCATAAATTGTACAGCGCGTACAGAGCTAGGATAGGATCAACTCAATTCTAAGTTCATTTAACTCCATTGAATGACTTTTTCATGAAATATTCATTGAATAGGGTTACATGAACTTGGAGGGTTGTATTAATGATTTTCATGATTGTGGTTCTGTAACTACCCACGTGTTACTGGCACGACTCATGCCAGCAACCGGGTGAAAATCCCAATGTCACTTTGCCCGGCCCGGGAATCGAACCCAGTACCTCATGCTCAGCAGTCGCGCTTACCACCACTAGACGAACGTAGCAGTCAGACAGACTATTCAATCATCAAAACGAAAAACAAAATCATCTAAAACAGCACGGCCTTGTACACCACCTGACCACTAATTCCGTAAAGTGCTGTTATACCTATTGTGTTGTGACTAAACACAATGGAAATAAACGTTCACAAGTTACACCGGTTTTCGTTACGTCTGTACGAGTCGTTGTCAAGTACAGACACCAGCACATCAAGCTACAACAATCTTTCAGATTTCTTTAATAGATTTTCGTCTTTATTGCTAAAAAATTAGGTTCAAGGTTGATTGGGAAAATCTGACAGTTTCGGGTAGCTTGACCTGCTGGCGTCTGAACAATGTACACATGTTGCACTTTACTTAGAGTAGACTTCTAGTTCCGTCTTTTAGTCTTGAGTCAATATACCTATGTACATAAAAGTGAGTTACGTAAACTTTATATTTCTGTGAAGTTTTTGGCTTTCGGTATAGGTGCTGATTACTGGTTTTTACCACAAATAAAATTGTAATTTTCCTTTTCCACTTAAGTTCTATTAACTACTTCTAAGAACAGGAGTAACTACTGTATGATCAATCGATCATCCAAGAAGGTTCATCTGAAAGTTTTAAATATTTGGACTGTTTTCTAACTCAAACATTTGCGTCCGAAATTTTAGGAATGGCTGGAATGGAAGGCTTTTTATGAAATAACCATGGCATTATAAAAAAAAAAAATTGAAACTTTTTCGTTGACTCTACTCAGTAGAGGAGCATTGGCTGAATAGTTCCAGACGGGAGGGAGCCACAAACATCACCGCTCCATCACCGCGCCATCTCGCGAGCAAACACTCGCATACCTCCCGTCGGCCATTCACGCACGCACACACACACACGCGGGTATAGTGAGGCTATAGTAAACCCTTAACGCGGTCACAAAGGGAGCCGGCTCTTTCACGATGTGAGTCCTGTCTTATGATCGAGCACGTAATAGCTGCTTATTTGAGGGGTAGAGGAACTGAAAGTTTGATATTTAGGGATAATTTAGAAGATTATCAAACAGGATCCTCAGAGATAGTACATCGTATGCAAACTGACTTTTAATTTACTATTAAACGATAAAACTATAATTTTGAAATACACACGAAAGACCAATCTAAATAGATGTATTTTAAAAGGAGTTGAGAAAATCTCATTAGCGTCACAAAAGAAATAATTCAAATAAGTAACATATGAACGAGGAACGCGTGACTGAGCGCAATCCGCTCTGTAAAGGCGTTCTGATCCAGTCGCAGTCGGTACATAATAATACTCTATAAATTCCCTTACCCATTGCAATGCACTCGGTGCCAACAATCGGAACTCACTAAGCATTCAAATGGTTTCAATACGTTCCGCTATGCAGCCCTGTCTGAGCTCGTGGTAGGCACAATGGATGCCAATCTACCCGGGAATTTGGCTTGGACGCATCCACCTATATGTACGTAGCTCTCAGCCCCCAGAGATGTCACGTTGAGAGGTGTGGTATGCACTTAATTACATGTACAGCCTCCCTGGTCCTTACAAGGACTTCGTACCGGATGCACTTTGAATTAAAATCTGCACGATTCAAATTATTCAAACAATTACCCAAGAGTTCATAGACGCCCATATTTCTCAGAATTCTCTCTAATGTTAGCGGCCTTAAGATTAGTCCCTCGAACGGCGCCTTCAAATGCCAAAACCCCACAAAGGATGCCAATCGTGAATTGCCAGCCGCAATCATTGGGAACATCGTAAATTATACTTTTAGCTTTAGGTATAAACAGGCGGGACTGAAATACTACAACGTTTTATGACTGAAAAGGAGTTAAAAGCTTAATAAAGATAATATATGAAATAATCTTTCAACGACTCAGAATGCGCACGAATGATTCTATGGAATGTTTAAAGCATTTTCAAAACACTAAGGATATAAAATATAATAATCATGATAAACAAAGAGCAAAAACCATCATAGGTATGATCCTGACTCGTCAAACAAATCACAATTTATATCAATATAAAATTGTAACTCGCGTAAATGAATGCTGATAAAATATATCCGAATTGAATTAAAATAACAACGTTATAATGTGTTGGGGATGCCATAATAATTACGAAGGCAATGAGCAATCGGCCAAACATGTTTATATTAAAATTTGTATTGGTTTTGTGCAATGAAATCGGTCAGCCGCCGAAATGAGACGGGTGACAGCGGTCGACGTTTTGCATATCGACTGATTATTTTGTCCGTTGGTGCGTTGCGGTTCACAGTATGGTTTCGTATTCATTCATATGTACATTAACATAATAAGTAGCTAGTAGCGTCTCTCCTTGTTATTGTTGCATTTTATAAATTACAAACCCCTAAAACAATTTCATTAGTTAGACGATGACAAAACGTTTTAACAACATGACATTTTGCTCGATAGGTACAGGTAGAGCGATTAGATCTACCTTTTTTCCTCCTAGTCGAATGAACAGAGCAATGAAGCGCAGTTAATCTACTAAAAGCCATTTATCGGTGTGAAGTCCCGTATACACATATACTTACCTTCAATCGATTTTATAACGTTTTTAAAGTAACAACAACTTTTCTTTGTAACTCCTTTTCATCGACAGATAGTGGTAATCCATAAATGCTAATTGATTGTTTCCAATTTTTTCAGGTTTCAACACAGAATGAGGTTGTCCTACGGAACGAGAGCGCGACCGAACTTGGCTTCCATTTAATTTACGGATAGTATAGAAAATCAAACACCATGGATCGAAGACTAATTGCCGTTTTGGCGGTAACCGCCCATTTATGTGAGTATGGCCTTTGTTCTACGACTTTGTTTTTAATTACTTTTACATAACACCTTTACATAAATATTCCTGAAACACGTAGGTGTTACAAAATATAAGTATTTAAAATTTTATTCAAATACGTACACGTATGTACCTACGCCATTTTTTTTATTAATTATTCACTATGCCAGGGTTCTCTTTAGTTAGATACTTCGATATATATTTTTTATGTATGAAGCTATATAATAATAAAAGGCAAACTATAGGTAAAACTACTCCAATATCCAAACTAATATCATGAATTCCTTTGGCGGGGTACCATAGGAGTGTATTCTGCAGAATATGTTTAGAAAATATTCCCCACAAATATTTTCGATGACGAAAATATTCCAATAAATTCATATTACTCTTGTAAATACATTTGAAAAAGTTTGAATAGAACTTACAGAATGCGTAAATAGGGTAAACATGTCAATACGAAAACTCATGAATAAGGATTACGTACTAAAAGCGCGGGAGAATGTGTGTGAATGTATTTGAAGTACAAAAAAAAACACAGAAAGGTTTAGGGTAAAGTAATTGAAAGTACATAGATTGGAATAGTGGAGGGCGAGTGAAGGCCTCGGTCCGTATCTAAGGTGGACTATCTCAGCCCACTTGCTAGCAAATGGCGCGGAAGTAACAAGGATATAGCGACACGCTTCTGGAATTTGTTACTCACTTTCCAATGCCAGCGGCACAATTGAAATTTTATATTGTTGCGCACTCGAATATAGGAGTCAGTTTAGTACGTTCCGTTGAAATACGCAGGGTGCCAACTTTTATACAGAACGATATTTCAGAGATACGTTTATATTACATGCCTTTATATGTTGAAACGACATAAAAGGATGGGAGTCTATTTGCATTTGAAAACGCTTTGGATACACGGTCACGCTCTTTTCACTAAATGTTAACCTGGCCCTGACAAATAAATGGGTTCGCGGAACTCATTTAATTATTTGTGGCAGATTGGGGTTCGGAACATAGTTTGCGAAACCCTTTTTGTAGCGTTTGAATCTATGTTACGGAAAGCAACCTTGTTTTCAATGGTCTTTGTTTTAGGGGAACATAAGCCAACTTTTCTTTTGTTACTTACCAATCACCCCGAAATGTTCTCTTTCGACTATGTCGGTTGTATTTTCGTACATATTGTATAACCAGTAAATGGAATAATGTATTCTTTGATTCACAGACAAACAACAATGTAAAAATACCAAGTTTCTGCCTACCCAAACCCTCATGTCGTTAGTCACCGCCCACATCGAAGGCTCAACATTCGTTTTCATATCAACAACTTTTTCTTAACGTTCACACAACATTAGCTTAACTATGCTCATATCTTGCCAATGACTTTGTTTGTAAACACCCTTTCTTTTTTAAGCCATATGAAGGTACTATCACAGATCATTTGCCAGCCAATGGTACCGAAGTAACGCCTGACTTTTCGCCTTTATCGATACATTCTGCTCTGAGTTTTCAACATAAAAGCTCTTATAAGGGAGTTTGGCGTGCTAGAGAATACAAAGTTAGGTTGATTTATTTGCAGATAAATGTTCAGGGATAAGAAAAGTACAGAAAATGAGAGACAGGTCATATTACTCTTTTGTCAGTATAACATCTAGTACACTGCCTTCACGATTTTTTTCCAAACATGTAAACACATAAGTATTTTTGGGTAAAAAATACTTCAATATTTATGAGTATTAAACAGAACCTTAGGCATACCTAAGGTTCAGTTTACGCTTAACCGCAACATTTTCTTTAAAAAATACAAGTCATTTTAAAATCAGCGTAATTTACACATTTGGTGGAAATACCATCCATTTGTAAACAAGGATTTGAATTTGCAACTAGTTTTCAACCATAAAAAACTATCTATTTAAAGAGTACTATTTATGTAACTTTCAGGTAGTGTAGTACTAGCTGACGGACCAGTATACGATGGACTAGGAAAGCCAATCAACCCCGCACCAGCCGACAACTTCCTCACGCAGACAGTCTACGGATTCCTGGACTTCACGACTACAATAGGCAACACGGTCATGGTCTTCTCACCTCAGTCGGCACCGCCACCAGGTCGCTTCTTAATTATTTTTACTTAATTGATAATTTTACTGAAATACATTTCATTTTTATGTTTATAATTTACTTCATAATTTATCTATTATCTACTAAAAGCAAACTCACAAATGTTTTCGTATTATTTCAGAACAACCGAAAACCGAAAAGTCTGTGCAAGAAAACATAATCGAAACAAAACCACCTCCGCCATCAGTAACAAGCGTCAAGCCTGAAGCCATCAAACCAAGCAAAATATCTGATAAAGATAAAACTCATAAGCCCGCCGCCCCAGCAGTCCTATCCAGCGCTGTATCAGTAGTTACTTCCCCACCGAAAAAAGAAAACAAACCGAATGTACCTAAATTAGCTCCGAGCGCTCCCAAATCTGCTGCGAAAGAACAAAAACAAATAATTACAAAAGTAGAAGTGGTCACAGGGCCCTCAAAAATCGTTGAAAGCAGCTCACCTAAACAATCAACCCCAAAAGCAAACAAACAATCGAACAATCCCAAAAGCAAGAAAAATGATGGGGTAAAATCTGTCACGAACGTTGTAAGCAGTAAAGTCGAAGTTAAACAAGGTCCTCCGGCATCCATAATTAGTTCTAAAGTCAGCAGTATCGTTGCAGTTAAGTCTAGCCAAGCTGAAGAGGAACCTGCAATTTTGATTACTAACAATAATATCGGTGAGCCCGAGTATGACTTCCTTTCACGTCAACCTTCTGAATTCGTTGAAGAAACTTACAAGGTTATCAACATCCGCCCGTCAAAGGTACCCGGTCAAAAACCGAAACACGGACATAAAAACAGGCACCATCCAACTCCGGCCCCAAATGAAGACGATGATCATCCTCTCGGCTTAGTAACAACTCTTGGAGGCACTATCGTTAAAGACGGACTAACAACGGTACATGAAACTAGCGTGATTGGTACTTTTATATCTGGCAAATATGCTCAAGTGCTTAATAGCAATTCGAAGGTACTTCCTCAAGCTGGACATAGGGGAAAGATATCTCCGAGTCCTACACATAGAATATTGAAGACCGTAGGACCGTCTATATCTAAGAATCACAGACAACAACACTTGGAGCCAACACCGTCAATCAGTGATGATGACCCCAACTTCGGTAAAACGACGCGTAGACAGAATAACGGTGGAGGCTCGTTCAAAAGTCGTCATAGAGTCCAGAACAACGCAGAAAGCGAAGTCCACAGCCCTCCACCTCCACCGCCAGCACAGGGCAAAAAGTTCAAAAATAGAAACAATTCGCAACGGACGCAAAGGTAACACACAACACTTTATCTAGAGTACGTTGTTGTTCGTAATGGCTTAGCCCATATAAAGCATACATTAATGCTTGATTTCAATTAGGCATTTTAACAGGAGCCGTAACATTTAAAGCATGAATTAATTCTGTAGTTAATTACATTATATCTACGCATCACATACAAACGTCGTACTATTGCCGACTATCCCATCTAAATTGATTATTCCATTTGCATGATGCTAAAGCTTGCTGCTATCACTTAAAAAAAATCATTTAGAGCTTCATCTTTGTAATTTATAAAATGATTGTGATCATCGGCAATTGTAAATACTTTATTTTCAGTACACGGTTTGGTCGACCTGTGAATACGCCTCAACTGGCAACCGTCTCTGTTTTCAGTGAAACAGCGACCTCATCCTTTAGCAACAGAAGAAAGAGCAACCGTAACACTGGACACAAGACAATTGTGACGCCCCAAAGCAACAACGACAACCAGTCCAAACGTGGATTTAAGCCTCGGGTTCAACCAACACCAGTTGAGCAAGTGACACCCGCTGCTTCTACCAGTGTGTATAAATTTAAGTTGAACCGGGCCCCGGGATCCGGCCGCTGGCAATATAAAACAAGCCCAAAGCCCAAAGTAACTATTCGCAAACAAAATACTGATGACGAACAACAGACAACGCCTAATTCAAATCCGCTTCTTGATGATACGGAAATCAATGATATATCTCCACAAGCAAGGTCTGATAATGATTTAGAATTATCAGGTTCGCAGAGCGGTCCTGGTACTCTCCTTGAAAATGACACCGAGGACAACTCTATTGAAAAACCCCCGCCAGTGGAAACTTTGAAAGTTGAAATTTCTACCCCAGCTGATTTCCATGATGTTTACTATGAAATTGCTACTATCAGGTCTCCTTACACCTTCCAGGTAACATTGTTCAGATTTCAATTTATTTCATTGCAATGAAACGTGCTTAACACCCATATATTTATTTCCAGGTTGGACGTGTCAAAAATACTCGTATTATTACAGTGACTTCAACAATTGAAAAGCGTATAGAACCCACGTTGGTGGTCAACTCGCAAAGTTCTCTCAACGAACCGTTGACAGAAAACATATTAGCGACAGCATCTCCTTATGAAAAGGACCACAATCTCTTAGACTCAAGTATAGCAACCCTACCAGCGATAACATTAGCTTCAGATATGGAAACGCCGCCGCTAGAAACCGTCACTGAAACATTCAGTACAACTCAGCACATGTTGAAAACACATATTCTGCCCGTAGTGAGAGACGTGAACATGACTAGTAGCTTAACTTTCATCCAAACTTATGAAGTCACTAGATTCGTAACAGCAACTAAAACGTTGCCTCCTATGGACTTCTTCCAATTCATCCCTAGCAAAACATTGAAAGAATTTAATAGCCGTTTGGATGAGGCTGGTTCAGAGTTGCATTTGGAGTTGGACTTTGGAGACAGTAATGAAGATGAAGATGGTGTTCCGAGACGCGTATTCCCACCAGATCTTGACCTCGCTAACATCGGATCAGACTTTGATCTTACTGAAGTAGATAAATACAGAATGCATGAAAATCACTTAAGACTAAAGAAAGCTCACGGTCAAAACAAAGGCAACCACGTTACTGAGTCTCCCAACCCTCCTACTCCGGCTTTGACTCCAGAACAGGCACAGCAATTGGCTCTCTTAAGACTTCTGAATCCAGCGGCTGCTGCTCAAATCCCTGATGTTGTGACAACATCCAAACCAGTTCTCAAATACGAGACAATATATGAGTCCCATGTAATCCCGGTCTTTGATGGAAAGAACACAATTCAAAGTACTATTTCTAGACCGGTAGCGACCATTACCAAAACAGAATACGAAATTGGAACCAGCAGTCTCCCTGCGCTACCCTTACAGACGATCAACCCGCTGTTCCCGCAGCAATTCTCCCTTGTATCGACACCAGTCGTTGTGAATACGGAAGTTACAGCTACTAATAGTCAAGTTTTGAAATTAACCTTCGGTGCGAAGACAGTGTACACGACACTTTTCTCCACTCAAGTGGTGCCAACGGTGGTGACATCCTACGTGACGAATTCAATCCCGGTGCAAGCTACTGCTCCGCCGCCTGGGTACCCTGGATACTACCAGCCGCCATTTGCACCCTTCCCATACGTAGGATAAGTAGACCAGTAAATATTGCATGTAAAATCAATAAGTGCGGACAATAAGTTAAAAATTGTGTTCACTAGTGTATGTGATGATATCACGTAACTTTTGCGCGAGAAACGAAACTTTAAACTGTGAATGCGTTGTTGTAGTGCACGTGATAAACTGTATTGCGAGTAGGTGAACAGTAAACAGTGCAAAAGCAGCAGAACGGTGGGATTTATAGCCTTTGTGGAAACATGAAAACTCTGAAGTTGTATTTCTTATAAAGTTTTGTGAGCTCGACGCTATGCGATGCGTTCGCCTGTAAATCCTACGTGGAGGTAATGTTTACCGACGTGTAATAGGGATAATATGTAACGCAATTTACTTTGTATTCAGTAATTGCTATGTAAATAATTATTATTTATGATTAGTACTCCTGTATATAACTGTAAACCTACCTATAGCTATAGTTGTAGATAGCTTCCGAGAATGTATTTTATACTTTTGTACATGTATTGCTTAGAATAAGTGGGTTCTATACTATTAAACAAATAAATAACAAAATTATTTGCAGACTGCCTTATTTCCCTAACATTAACGACAGCCAACAACCAAGAGTCATTGCCGTACAACTTGCGTATAAATTCAAAGCTTGTCCATGACTTATTGAGGCAGCATGTAATCTAGTCCTGCATAATAATGTGAATTTTGAAATGACCGTTCAGCGCTCGGAAAATTGCCGTAAGAACCTAATTACTGCCTAAAACGCCATGCTTAGCAGGCACGCAAAGATTAGTTGGCGTTGTGACTAAGCTCTCCTTTTGTGCCTATTTGATATGCTCCCTCAATATTATTGGCACAGAGGCACAAGTACAGTGTAGGTATACTAGTAGGTGCTCCTTTGAAAGCATACTAAAAGACGGTATGTACAAACAAATATGTATTAAGAGAAAGTATTGATTTAATGAAACAGACAAGGTTTCCTATTAATTTTAACTACAACAAGACACTTGAAATATAAAATCAACATTATTTCTTCACATGAAAAAAATCCAATTTATTCAAGATCCTTAGACTAATATTTCACAGAGTTGAAAGGTTTATTTCCCATGATATCTTAATTAAAGCCATTTCATACTAAGCAGGGCACCGAAAGAAACAAAGAGCCCTTTAAGTTATGAAACTAAGATTAATGGAAGCTGTTTTTTAAACTTAATAAGTTTTATAACCTAGAATTTAAGATTGTACTTTTTCATCATCATTGAATACTCGTGTTTTTAATATCTTCAAGGGACTAGAAGATAGAAACGGGAGAAATACTTAACCCAATGCTATCTGGAGCATAGATTAGAAATTCATCGAGTCATCATTCGATCGAGGCGTAAATGTGCATCGGCAGATTCCAGGATAATGATTCAACCTACATGATGTAAAATAAGTAAGTAAAGTAACATAAAAATAATCCAAAGAAACAACTATTGCATAGGTAAATAATAAGCGAATAGTAAGCACAGGTATCCTATCCTACTTAATATTATAAATGCGAAAGTTTGTGAGGATGTATGGATGTCTGGATGTTTGTTAGTCTTTCACGCAAAAACTACTGACCGGATATGGATGCTATTTGGCACACAGATAGTTTATAACCTGGATTAACACATAGGATTCACACTTTTTATCACGGTACGACCCTGTGGGACAATTACCGAACTACACGCGGGCGAAGCCGCGGGCATAAGCTAGTATGAGATGAAACCTTTTCATAATCGCGGATTGAAAGAACGCAGTTTGCTGTTATTACTACAAACGAACCAATTCTTCTAACACGTGGCTATTATGTCGTAACCTGCGAGTTACAATTTACTTCTTCAACAATGTAAGTATGATGTGAATGTATGAGGGTATATGCATAGAGATGACTTACATTATAGAATTAAATTGTAATAAAGCAAATACGAAAACATAAACTCCAGCTGAATATGTAGAGCACGCTGTTAAAAATCTCGCTCACGAAGCATCCTGAAATAGCAACAATAAATTCCGACAGACTGATAGTAATGCAAGTCGTAACAAACGCGTTTAATCAATTTTATTATATGGGAAAAGATTCCTTGCGAGCTACGAAAACACTCTCTGAGCAACTAGGTTATCAAAAATGGAGTCGTAAGTTGCGATTCTTGATCGTTAAAATACATTTCAAATACAATTATAAATGTTTGTGCTCGAATATTTGATAGCCTTTATAGACACATGTCAGACTCTACTCATAATATTCTATTCTCCAATTCGAACTATACTTAGCTAGGGAGTGATGGAGGGTCTGCCGATGAAGGCTTATTGTCTGCTTGTCATGTTATCAGGTTTCGAATACTCGTACCTTTGTCAGTAATCTGTCTATACCTTTCATGTGGGCCTGTATCTGTTTATATTGTTTTTGTATTTAGAACAGAGGGCTCGTTATATTGAAAATTAAGCAGACGCTGGCCCTAATTGTTATGGTATTGAAAGTTCATTAGAATAACTATTACAAAAGTTATATCTGTACTAATATTATAATGAGGTTAAGTTTGTTAGATTCGATGTAGGGAACACTGATCCGTTTTCGAAAATTCTTTCACTATTAGGATAAGGTAGCTTACGTCATCACTTATCCCCGAGTGTCATAAACTATATTTATAACATTCCCTTGGGATCATTTGCGACCATAACGCGAGCGAAGCCGTGGTCAAAAGTTACTACAATTTTAAAAGAAATATGATTATGTGTAAAGTGTTCTTACAGCCTTCCAAAATTCACTATAACAAAAACTTCAACCACGAACAAATGCGTTGAAACAACTTCAAAGCAAATATTGTCCAGTGGTATACATTCCTATCCTTTTAGACGCTGGTGACCATGTGTGCCTTGCTGTTGGCAGGAAATATAAAGCTTGCACCTCTCGCCCAGTGTCAGACAAACACGACAAGCCTTCACAATACGAAAAACAAATATACGCTGTATATTTTGATGCGAGGAGTTTTATTTTAAAACTAAAACTGTTGAAAAATACTTCTTATAAACGGAAAAAAAATCTCTCCCGTTTTATTATGAGAAACTAGGAGGTATCTTTGTATATCCACAGATGATGATACTACTTATTTTGATGTTTAGCCACTCTGACTTACCTACTCAGGCTGATACAAAGAAAGATATAAAAATACAGTACGGGTACAGCGGGTATTGAGGTAAGCACTAAATTAATCGGAGTGGCTAACATAAAAATTACTATACACGAAATTACAATGTACCGTATTATAAATAAGTATTCTACCTTAAGCAGACGCAAGCATTAAAAAAAAGCGGTATACCTATACATTGTTCCATACCCTATCTACTGTGCTATCTATATCCGTGAAAATCTGCGCGAGTGTGTTCGGTTTCAGTGCTCGCTGATTGAACGAGGTTAGATGAAATCGGCTTATCGTTCCCCGATTGCGACAGGAGGGACCGAGGAATAATTTCATTTTGGCATGCACCGGCCACGCTGCGGGTCCCGCAATAGCTTGGCATACTGTCATGCAAATTGACAATGTGCCTTTAGCCTTTATGTGAAGTCTTCTTTCCCGCGTAATGCCAGCGAAAAATGTAAAATACTTAGGTGATAGGTATGTAATAGCAAAATGTTTCGAAAGCCACTTTGTCCTGAAAATAACCACTGGGAACATTAAAAATATCAATATGTACACTGCCTTGTAATCTAACTTGGTTGTGTTCTTTTACACAAATATAAACATTTGGAACACTTTTTGACTGTGGGTGGACCTTTTCTGTGCTTTGATTAATGTGGACCATGGTGGCCCGTGGCATTAATTATTATAAAGTACCTTAACAATGATAGCTGAGGCAAGGACACAAGTACGGAATAAATAATTAATTTCAGTTAAAAAAAAAATGTAAGACAAGGCTCTGTGATTAACAGATGCTATCGACCTCATCATGCTAGCAACTTCTCTACCCCACTCAACGTTTACGACACATCGACCAAAACATTGCCTCGCAAAAAGCTGATACGATGTCGTAAAAGTTCATTCAGTAGTGAATATGGGCTTTCCAATAACTTACTAGGTTACTACCAACTTGGATGAACAGTTGGCTAGTTCCGGATCACTGAGACGGTACTTTAAATACCCTTTTTCGGTAACACTCACCTAAATTAATTCCTAAATAGTCATGTGCTGTAGGAATTTCAAATTTCGTCCCTGGAGCGTTGAGCATCCAACATAGTGCTTTTCATTTAGGTGCCGCTAGTCATGGTGAAAACGGTGTTTCGGCGTAGTCGTCTGCTTTGTCTATACAGTAGTTGCCGCCCTAGCGATTGCATGCCGTCGAACTATCGTAGTTCTCAATGAAGATAATATTATATCGCAAAAGCGTTCAAAGCACTGAGCGCCTCCATAGGGTTCTTCATAACAATGAATCTGCAGACGGGCAATTCCTATTGATATTGCTGATAAGTTATGCGACTTAAAATTTCATGATATTTATTATCTTATCGAACAAAATCAGTCCAATTTTACCGGTAATGAATAATGATGATAATATTAACAAAGATTAAATTATTGTCTGATAAGGAATCAGTCTACGTAAAGCGATCCTCCACGATAAACAATAACAGCGCGCGGTGAGAACAATATAGTTCCGATTTTTTATTTTGCTATGATTTCGACATAAAGTGTTTTGTGTGCTCAAAAAAATCAATCAACAGGACAAAGGACACGAAAAATGTCTCAAAATCATTTTATAATTTCGATTGGCATCATTGCGTCGTGTAAGTTTCCTTAATTTATTTATTAGATATGAATATAGATAGATACTTATAAATCAGAAATCAATGGCATACTAGGTCCGGTTAGCAGTGATTAACTTATTGACAAGAAAAAACAACTTTATCTAAGTTGCCCCACTTTTGATTTCTACATTAACAAAGAAATGGCGGCCCTATAATATTCCACGATCCAACACATGCTTCTGTAAACTGCAGGCGCAGTATTTATAGCAGCAACGACGGGAAACACGGAAACCACAGAAACGAGTGCAACCACCCTTGTGTCCCGATGCTTCCAATTCACTTGGTTGGGTCCCAGATGGAACAACGACAGCATATTCCTTAACGCTACGTGCCAGGAAGCGACGCGCCTCTCTAGTGGGGTGCCCTGTGTGGAACCACTCGTCGTCTCTTGTAAGTTATGTTCATAAAATATTGCTCGTATTAATACGCCTTACTTTTACGCCGATAATGCATTTTTATATTGATTTGTGTAGAGGGGAAGTCTTGCTTATTCTGTTGTTGAGTTTAATGAAATCATAAGACTGAAGAAATGACTGAGTCTGTTGGCTCAATCCAATAGATTTATGGAAGTCTGTCTAGTCGCGTATTTATTTGGATTTATATTTACTTATTTATAACTTATCAATTGCTTTGAGAGCAGCGGTGGCTCAGTGGTAGCGACCCCGACTTACGAACAGTAAGTCGTGAGTTCGAACCCAGGCAGGCGCATTACTTTGTGTACTTTATTTCATCACCACTGCTCTCATCAAACGGTGAAGGAAAACATCGTGAGGAAACCGGCATATCCTAGAACCGAAAATTCGAAGACATGTGACATCTACCAATCCGCACTGGGCCCGCGTGGTGGATTATATAGCCCATTCCCTCCCATAGAGAGGAGGCCTGCGTCCCAGCATTGGGAACATTATTGGGCTGATGATGATGATGATGATGATGAACTTATCAAATCATCACTATACAAGATTTTGTGACGGTCTAAGTAAAATAATGCGAGCTACTTAGACCGTGTGATCTTGTCATCGTCAAATATATTTTTTCAGATCCTTAAAATCACGATATATATACCTACAACATGATCATTCTTCTGCAATTATCCCAAATCATTTGGGTTCGTCGCTGCATGCGCCACGATTTAGGGTTCGTTCCCACTATATCGTGACGACATATTATCGTGTAGTTTAAAGCGTCGTGGCTTGTGTATTTAAATGGAGGTGTTCACATATAGGACGACACGATTAACTGTCGTCCACGACTTTTGCCAACTAAAAACCAATATAAATGAATCGATGATAAATTAATCGTCACGACATAGTGAGAACGCAGGGCACGTTGTCACTGTGTGTGAATTTATCGTACAGTTCAACTTAATTTTGCCATTTCAGATGATGGGACATGGCCGGACGTAGATTACATTTGGAGGAACCACTTGGGAAATGCTTCATGTTTACTAGCTAACAATGACGTATGTGCGCAATACACACATTATTTCGACGGACATGGTGAGAACAACCTACAATTAAATAATAAATCTAGTTACTAAGTATTCTTCTACTGTCTAAACGGAAGGGCCTTATACAAACTTAGTCCATAAGCCGACCAGAGCTATCATCACACTGTGGGTATAGCTACCCGTATAGAGCTGACTTTCTACTTGGGTAAATCCTTTTCTTCTAACTTTCCAATCTATGGTACATTTTAGATGATGAGTAACAGTTCTGTTTTCACAGTGAATGCGTATAGGAAGCTGACTAAAATGTGTTTCTTTTCATTTCAGTTGACAATTCGACATACCTGTGCACAAGAGCAGTCGACATCAATGGAGATGCAATCACAAGCGGTTGTTACGAACAAAGAAATGGCAGTTTTGTCACCAGAGCCTGTTTCTGTCGCTCAGTGCCCGGAGGAATGCCCTGCAACAATGCATTTATGTCACATATAAACATTACATTTTTTATTCTTGTTGCTATTGTCATGATATTTAA
This sequence comes from Lycophotia porphyrea, assembly GCA_950005105.1. Lineage (NCBI taxonomy): Eukaryota > Metazoa > Arthropoda > Insecta > Lepidoptera > Noctuidae > Lycophotia > Lycophotia porphyrea. The sequence goes on from OX465392.1 coordinate 6,436,080, forward strand.
TTTAGATTTTGGTAAATTAAACTTATAAATACCCAGAACATACTTGTACACTTTATTTTGTCAAAAATTTCTTCGTAAGTACGCGTACGAACGATGAACATAGTGCAATCTGAAATCAGAAAATCGCTTCTGTATTTACTCTTTTATCATAATTGAAACCTTACCCTAATGAAAGGTGTTGAGAAATCAACTGCAACCACACACCTAACCTCTGTAATTAGAAAAAAAAAAAAAGCGGAGTGCCACAAGGACGCATCCTATGGCCTGTATTTTATTAACCGACTTTCTTCAAAAAGGAGGAGGTTCTCAATTCGGTTGTACGTTTTTTTTTTGTTGTTACCTCATAACTCCGTCATTTCGAAACCGATTTGAAAAAATCTTCTTTTATGTGAAAGGAAATACTTCCCGATTGGTCCCATAGAAATTTCATCAATATCGGTTCTGTAATTTGGTTCCTTTTTCACGTTAATTGGTACATCACGCGACGTCGCGTCGTCGTCTTGCATGTTAAATTTGACGTACTTCCCGATTTCCAATCGAATTGAAAATTTGCACGCTCATGTATATCGCGTGATAGTGCAATATATTATAGATGACATGAAGCTGATCTGATCATGGAGCTGGAAGGTGGCCTTAGGAACTCCGTTATGAAATGACATAAACCCATCGAGTTTGGGCTCGTATGATTTGTCTTGACGAGTACTTTGTCTCTAGATGGTATCCAGGGTCTGACAATGGAGCTGGAAGGTGGCAATAGGATCTCCGTAATAAAACGACGTAACTGCATCGAGTTTGGGCTCATTTGTTTCGTCTTAATGAGTAGTTTGTCTTAAGATTGTATCCAGGGTCTGATGATGGAGCTATAAGGTGGCCATAGGATCTCCGTGTTAAAACGTCGTAACGGCATCGAGTTTGGGCTCGTTTGATTCGTCTTAATGGGTACTTTGTCTTTAGACGGTATCCAGGGTCTGATGATGGAGCTGTAAAGTGGCCATAGGAACTCCGTTATAAAACGACATAACCCCATCGAGTTTGGACTCGTTTGATTCATATTGACGAGTACTTTGTCTCTAGATGGTATCCCGGGTTTGATGATGAAGCTGGAAGGTGGCCATAGGATCTCCGTAATAAAACGACGTAACCGCATCGAGTTTGGGCTCGTTTGATTCGTCTTAAAGAGTAGTTTGTCTTTAGATGGTATCCAGGGTCTGATGATGGAACTGAAAGGTGGTAGAGTCTCCGATCTTGATAGGAGTGGGTGGCATATGGGCATTCAACATGACCTCGGTTTTGTCCATGCTAATTTTAAGACCCACTCTTACGGAAGCTCTACTGAGGTCATCAACTTCTAGTTCTTCTATTTAAAAAGGGTAAAATAAAAAACTTTCTGCGAAAAACAACCGACTGCCAAAAAAACACAAAAAACCAAAAATAACTTTACTTTCGGAAATCGGTGACAAAAAAGTCAATGAAACAAACAAAGTCACCGACTTCCGAAAGTAAAGTTATTTTTGTTTTTTTTTTGTGTTTTTTTGGAAGTCTGTTGTTTTTCGCAGAAAGTTTTTTTACTTACACAGACCCAGCAATCGAGATGCATTGTGGCAACACATGACACAACCGCTACCTACGATGGTCATATATCTCTTTCATCGGTTTATCTGGACTGGCCACCACACCTGACACCGTGTTAGCATTTGAGAACCTACTTACAAACCCACTATCAGAGATAAGTCAGGACAAAGCGTAAGCTTTACTTTTAGAAAAAAAAAACTTCTAGGCCCTAACCCAAGTAGTATTTCCACTTGGTAAGATGAAATATTTTGTAGTGGGAAAATTCAACATGAACCATAGAGTACTATGAGTATATAGTTAGGTAGTCTAAAATGTAAATGAATGACTAAATCCTATTACAAGATTACAAGCATTAATTAAATTATAATACAAAAAAAAAATACAAGCACGTTCGCACGCCTTTGATCCCGGCTGTCATTTGTAAATCTTTGTCAGTCGTTAGGTAGTCAGTGGCCCAAAAAGTCTAACAACCAGTCTTACAAAGGGGTATCGTATTACCCAGTACTAACTGGGTTGTGGAGGTAAAATAGGGAGTTGCTCCTTGTACAATACCGGTATTCAGCTGCATCCTGTTAGACTGGAAGCCGACCCTAACATGTTGGGAAAAGGCTAGGCAGACGATGATGACAAAAAAAAGATTTAAAAAAATAGTGCCTTGATGAAAATATTTTTCAATAGATCATTGTATGAAATGGAGGAAATCAAGCTCAATATTAATAAAGATTTTAATAGCCAATGGCTTAATTGCCAAGAGCCTCGGCCAAAACCTAAGGAGGCTCTCGTTGGGCACTTCAATCAGGGACCTGATTCAGAAAGCGGTACTTCTTCACACGACGCGCATTTTGTTATTCCTCTGTCTCCGGAGCCCTGACCACCGGTAGCTTTTTATATTTTAAAAGATTTTTATTTATTTATATTCGATATTTGAAAAAAAAAAAAAGTATCAAAATGAATAAACAATAATATATGAAATAATCACAAATAATTTTTTATTCATCCAACTGACACACAAAAACCTAATATTGCCATTGCAAGCAGATATATCCAAACGTAAATGAAAGAGTCCCATTATCTGACAAGTTTTGTGACGTGTCCGATCTGTCATCAGTCAGCAACGTCAAACAATATTTTAAAAACGCCTAGCACTGCAGTGGTTTTCTATGCCACCGCTGCATATATTTTAAGTTAAAAGTTAACAAAAACACAAAGTTAAAATGTACTCCGTGTTGACGAGAGGGAATGCGATACTGACGTACACACTTAGCGTGCTAGCATGTCTAACCTTTTTATGTTTTTTGTCCACATTGACTGTGGATTACAGGACGGCTGCTCAAATGAACACAGTAAAAGTAGTCGTGTGAGTATTCAAAAGCTATTTCGTGCTTATATTTACGTGTTTATATTTATGTGTTGATTCTAACCAACAATGATGTCCACAGTAAAAACGTACCAGATTATGGAGCATCAAGGGAAAGAAATGATCTGGGATTCCTAACTTTCGATCTTAAAACTGACCTCTCTCACCTGTTCAACTGGAACGTGAAGCAATTGTTCCTCTACCTCACTGCCGAGTACATCACTCCCAATAATGAACTAAATCAGGTTGTGTTGTGGGACAAAATTATCCTCAGAGGTGAAAATGCTATCCTGGACTTCAAGAACATGAACACAAAGTACTATTTCTGGGATGATGGCAATGGTTTGAAGTAAGTTCTAATTTACAATATTATCTCACTTTCTTACTATACAACAGAAATGCATGGAACAGCAATACAAAACAATATCCTGTCCTAAATTTGAATTATCCATTCTTTGGTGGTTTTAGGTGTCACAGAACGAACTCCACAAATACGCAGGTATTAAAAGTACATGAGACTACTCAGAACTTAAGTTTTCATCTTTGTGAAAATAAGTTATGTCATAAAGCTCTAGGATTTTGGACTACTCATGAAACTGTAGAAACATTATATCATTATTTATAATAGAAGATGGTTTATAATAGAAAGGATCACCAAAACAATATTGTTTCTCTTGAGGAAAGAACATACTAATACATCTACTTCCAGACTTCTCTATTGTTTGCAATATTACATGTGCCATAACCTATTGATACAAACCTTTGGCATGGTAGCCCTTGAGTGCTATGTTGTCTTTAAGGTATCTAGTCATTCACAACCTCTGCCTAACTGCCACGTGCATTGTGCAACATAACGCAAAAAAAAGGTAGTCATAAATTGATGATGGGTATGAAGTTTCAGTGAAACTAGGTGTTAATCTCATATTTTTCATTTCCAGGGGCCACAGCAACGTTACTCTAACTTTGTCATGGAACATCATCCCAAATGCAGGTTTGCTGCCCAACATCCAGGCTATTGGCCAGCACTCCTTCAAATTCCCCACAGACTACACCCAGACAAGGGTATGATCCATAGTGCATTTTTCATAGCTGGAGTTTGGATAGAGTTGTTTTACATTAAGATTGTGAAAATATACTGCTTTGTCACATTTGTGGGTTTTATTTATTACTTCCTGTTTAAATTGTACATATTACGTATCTAGTAAGCTACTAGTAGAAAGTCTAGATTATTATTTACTTATGTATGCCTGTGACTTAATTTCTGTCTACTTAAAATCAAAGGAATGGACTCGAGTGCACTGTGAAGTGAACTGCCAGGATTGAACAATTTACTTAAAATATATAAACGATAATTCTGAAATGTTTAGTAGCTGTTATTGAGTATAATATTATATCTGAAATACATTGTTACTGTTAGCTGCATAGGTACATTTAAGCATGATGTGTCAATAATCTCAATTTTGTTGTGACATTGCATGGTTTGTATAATAAAATTGAGAAACTTTGTTAGATAATAAAACTGATGTTCTATATTTGCGTCTTTTATTCAGAATCCACAAAACCTGTACAAAAGGAAGGGAAACATGATAGGACAATAAAGTATATTATAATTAAAAGAAAAGGGTAGATTTTACATCATATAATTATCAATTACATTTTAATTAAACATACATTAATCATTTTTGTTCTACAGTGTTGTTCTACAGCAGAAAAAACTAGTGACCTCAACCATTGCTTGTAATAGAGGTATCTATGTCTTCAAAACATTTCGCCAATTTAATCGGCTTTGCCAGATATGAAACAATTAAGTCTCAAGTGGACTGGATTATCACTTAGAATTTTTCATAATAAGAATTGTTTCTAACTAAACATTTTAGCACATTAAAGGTTCGATATGAAACCATCTAGATTTAACAAAATACTCAGGAGGTATAATAATTCCCAATATTGAGGTATAATATAAATGCATATATCAAATAAGCAGAAACATTACTCTAAACTTTTATTTTTCAACTACATGTGTTTTTACTTTTAATCCTCATACAAGCGTGTACATTTAAGAAACATACAATAATATATATTTATGAATTATTATTTTTTCTATATTTTGGAGCCATATTAAGAGGGTCCTTAAAATATAGTTTAAAATCTAATTAACTGTAAAAATAGTTCTCCAACAAAGATCTCTTATTTCCTTTCAAATTGTTTTACCGTAAATTTTAATAGGGATTTATTATTGATTTTATTTTATCATCTACAACTGGATAATCCATAAATGAAAGCAATTAAAACAAGATTTTCATTAATATTTTACTATTTGTGCAAGTGTATGTATTTCGGCCCTCCATGACCATAAAACACAGTTTACAAACACAAGTAAGCACTTAAATTTATCTTAACAAGGTTACTAAACTTATTTAATACATAAAGAAAATAAGAACTTAATAATTATAATATTCTCATTTCAAATTTCATTGGTGATTGGTTAAATTGTTCTACAAACGAAGTAAACCACACTACCAGGTAAAGGGAAAATCAACGCAAAGATTGATTTCATCATCATCATTTCAGCCGAAAGACGTTCACTGCTGGACATAGGCCTCCCCAAGTGTCGCCACATTGATCGGTCCCGTGCGCCTAGCATCCAGCGGATCCCTGCAACCTTCAACAGGTCATCGGTCCAACTAGTGGGAGGCCTTCTAACGCAACGTCTTCCGGTTCGCGATCGCCACTCCAGAAAAAGTTTGATTAGATAACAATTAAATTTGTCTAGTAACTAAGATTTTAAATCGCTTGAATGATCCTTTCCACACTTCAAATTTTCATATCGAAAGTACTTTTCTCTGTAAAACGGTAAATATCATTCCATTTAATTATAATTTATTATTTTTAATGAAATACAAGACAAGCACAGCTACCCTATTGTAAACAAAAATAATGAGCATGAAGTGAATCGGGTCAACAAATATTACTTACATGTAACAGTTCATAGTGTATTGCTTGCGTTTGCCTCTGGCAGTATTAAGAATTTACGAATTTCCCTACAAAGAGTCGCCTACAACTTCTACTACCATTATGCTAACATTAAAAGCGGATCTCGCCTAATTACATGAAAATATATTGCATGTTCAAGTATACTGTTTAGTTACAGTCAATCTGCATACACAAAAATCATAACAGATGACATGTTAAATGTATTTTTCTATTTTAACTACAATTCAGCAACATGAAATAAAATATGATATCTTTGCAGTGTAAATACTGTACTTGACCTGCTCGTATGAATTGACTAGTAAACATGTGATTAGGTAATGATAATACTCGCTACAACCATTTCCCATTACATCCTACTGCAGGAATCAGGGAGGTCATGAAAGTACTGCAATGGCAAATTTAAAGTTACAATTTCTTTAACTCTAAATGTAATTCGAGAAGTCTAACATCATGCTAAACAAAGTACATTTACTAGAATTTAAAACATAATATTATTGGTAGGTACACATCGAGTATTACAATTAAATCATAGATTATGTATTGAGATAAATATGAAGGTAGCTTTAAATTGTAATCAAATAGAACAGAAGTCCAACCACACATGTCATGGCGTTACAAAGCATTTACTATAGGTAATAAGGAGATGATAATTAATTTTCTAATTTATATGAATCAAAGACAAATGAAGACGCGTTTGATTACTATCAACAAATATTCTAACGAGTGGTTGAGTCTTGTAGACATTAAGCACAAAGAGTGAAACAATCTACAACTTAACAGCGCAATACTAAAGATCACAGTTTCTGCCATAACGTGATTTGGTTTCACAAACATGGCATTATTACTAGAGACGTTGTGTGAACACGATACATTTCATTATTATATAGACATAACATGAGCTCTAACTGGAAACGCCGTTTAAATATACTCCTATTTATAATATTTAACATCAAATACAACCCAGGGAGAAACCAAAATGTTCAATAGCTACATTGTAGTTTTTCGCTGTATTTAATTTCACTCACATTCTTAAAATAAATGTGAATCTGAAAGGTAATGTCAAAAGACCTAAGATCCAAAACCTGTGAGTAACAATAAAATACAAGTTGTATACTGGAACGGTGACTGTTGTTAGCAAATCATACAACCCTGCCTGCACATCTGACATAGTTTGATCCAACATCACATTTGCAACCATAGATACACCACAAAACATGGACAGAAAGTACTAGTCGTAAGTGGATGACATCCTGCTAGACTTATCACAGCAAGTGCGTCACAGTCGTATAAACAACTGTATTACAGTCGGCCAACCAACGTACAATACGTTTAAAGATTACTGTAATGAAATGAAGGGCGAGAAGCCCGATAGTTACGTAGGATACCATCAAAGACGATCATTTTCACTGAATCCGTATGCATGCTGCCAGCATAAGGTACGAAGCAGATGCAAACTTACAATTGGACAGTATAATATTAAAGTCAACATCTACACGTAATATCCATTGGTACTGCATCTAAACTTTTGAAGGATTTGGACACATGAGTTACGTAGTTACTTAATTAAGTATGTACACACTATCGAGTACAAGAGTCCGTGCTGTAAGGTTTCAAATGTGCGGACAGGAGGTGTGTTGTCTACCTATGAGAGTGTCGCAGCGAGGCAGCGTCTCTGGAGCTGCCGGCGCCGGTTCACAGGCGGCAGTGATCGGGCCGTCACGCTCCGCTCAGCGGCGGCCCGTCCGTCTGCACGTCTTTGTCCTCCGTCAGCGGCACGCACGGACGATCCGACCCGTATCTCCTTGACAGATCCAGCATCTCTCTCAGCCCCTGGAATTTTATGATAGAAAAATCATAAACAAGATCTTACTACCCGCTTTGAACAGATAAATATGAAAATGAATAAACAGTTCCATTGGACGTAAAGTATTACCTTATTTTCTGTAATGAGCCTTTGGTAAACTTCCTCTTCTTTCCTTGCATCACCATTCTCATCCAAAGTGACAGCTTTGTACATGACGCTAGTCATCTCATTAATCCTCTCTGCTTGTTGCCTGATCAACTGCAATAAAAGCCGATTGATTCTGCACATGGTTTTTTGAACTAAATTGGCAGGTTGAAAAAAATGGTAATAAAATTTGTTAGATATTTTTTTGGCACAATAATAAGGCAGTAAAGTGAAATTTTTTATGATGTTACGAGCAGGTACACATCAGCGTAGATTTTTGAACTATTTCGTCGTCAATAAGGTCTAAAATTGATTATCTTCTGCATACCTCTTGCTGTTTTTCATTGATAGCATTTGTGAAGTCTATTCTGGACTCCCATATTCTCTTCTCAGTGTGCTGTCGGTACTTGGACATGATGAGTTCCAATGCTCGTCTGTGGTCCTCCAAGGCTGCCCTGAGCTCACCGTTCTCGCGTTGTACGTCTCTCATCAAACGAGACTCTCGCTCGATACTTGCGATGAGTGCCCCTCGCGGACGCTCGCGAGATGCCTCGTTCAGAGTGTCGACTTCCTCTTTATACTGAAATAATGTATGACTGGGTTGAAATAATCTGTATTTTTTTTTTATTAAAACTGAACAGCATTTAGTGTAAGATTTTAAACGTTATCAAGGAAGTAGGTATTCATTTTTCGAACTTCACATTTGATAAACCTGATGATGATAGCAAACTAATATCAGAATCTTATTAGATGACTGAAAGCAAGTACTGGTCTCTTAAACCACTTTATAGTACTTACTTCGTAAATTAGCAATTACTTCAAATGAATAATTTATTATTATATTTTTAAATTATTAATTTAAAGAATTATATTCACGTTGTGTCAAGTTCACATAATAGCACATTCACAGTGCTAGCTGACCACTTATGAGTTGACAGTTTTAAAGTTCAGTTGTTACAAGTCGAAAGAACTATTATTCTCTACAGAAAACTCTCATGAAACTTGTTGCCACGGTGCTACCATGACATCACTTCAAGATGAAGGGAAATCATTGAAAAGTTATTATCGATGACCAAAATATTGTCATGCTGTTGAACTTAATTTTATACGTATAATTAAACCAACATACAATTATGAAGAAATAGTAATTTCTAATTATAGAATGGAAATATTGATTTTTCCTTCCTCAATAATTTTCTGCTATAATGGAATTGGCTTACCCTATAATGGTATTAATGAAACAAGATTATTCCAAACTTTGTAATCAAAGTTTTTGTTTTTTTTAAATACTAGCGACCTGGCCCAACTTCGCTCGGATGCAATGTTTATACCTAAACCTTACTCTTTGATCACTCTATCTATTTCTGAAAACTGCATTAAAATCCGTTACGTACTTTAAAAGATGTAAGTGTACAAACAGTGGGAGCGGTTTTGATTTATACTATGTAAAAATTAAGATAACTTCAGTTGCTTTTTAAATATATAAGATAAGTAGGTCTTGTTAGCTGAAATAAAGTAGGTATTATTAGCCGAAATAAAGTAGGTCTTGTTAGCTGAAATACCACATAATTTCCTGATACTTGGGTAGGTTGACTCCACCTGATGATCTATTTGCAGAACAATTAGTTTAATTTCATTTGACTAAACTATTTATGACCGCGTGCATACCAAGTTCTACAAGTACCTTGAAAGAACCAGGTATATTTCGTCCTTTCAAGATTGAGTGTAGTTGAGTTAGTTCAGGGTGTTTTTTTCGCATACATCCATCCCGTTGGAATGAAAGCAGACACCAAAATAGTTGGGAAAAGACTAAGAGTGTGTTTAGTTTATTCATCAGAAAAGGAGGTCATGATGTGTTACTCAAGTTCAGTTTAAGCTAAGGAAATGAATACATAATTGCAACAAAATTCTGCTTCAATGTTATCCTAATGGTCTAGGCAATTATTGTCACTGTTTGAGTTCTATGTAGTAGTGAGTCAAAGATACTTGAAAGTTATTAAAAAAACATAACATACCACTTTAAAACCAACATGTTGCCAGCTCATCTTTTTTTATAGCAGTACTCTGGACTCCTTTCACTTAAGGCACCTTAAGTGATTTCCATGATAGGCAGGAGCATGGAATGTTTCCATGATAGGCAGGTGTTTTATTTGTTGATCAACATGACACACATTAACCTTTTTGGTGCATACTTGTTTATTTTATTAACATTGATTCTATTTTATTTATTTATTTTTCTTTGGATATTTATTATTTAAATTGCTTTACTATTCACAGTTAGTACACCCATGAAGTAAAAACTTATCGATTTTAAAAATAGGAAATTAAATAGGTAGACGTCTGTATATCAAGGTAAGAAGCTGGCTAATAACATTAGGTGAAAGCCAACTGTTTACACAACACGAGCGAAACAAACTACAAGGTCAGGGAACTATACCTAATAATACGCGTAGATCTCATTAGAGGCATCGTTTATTTAGTCTGCTAGACATTCGCGGTAGGATCTTGGCCTAATGAATTTGGTATTCAGACAATAGACACGACCGAGCGTCACAGTTATGTACTCGTATCACATTGCAACAACCTACCTGTTTCATCGTATGTATTTGTCTATATGCGGTCTGAGTCTCGGTCAGCAAAGCATCAGCTTCTGTCTCGCGCTCTTTGAGACGTCCAGCAAGTCGTTTAGCATCCAAAATTATCTGCTGTATGGTCAGTGACATCTGAAAAAGCCAGCAATATAGAAAACTCACAACAGAACACTTCAAAAATCGATTTTAAAACATAACTACACCAACCCTGATATCCACACAAAGTTGTCACACGAATAACGTTTCATCTAAACAATTTTAAACGATAAATTTACGCTAAACACCAATTTGTAGGTAAAACTAAAAGACGCATATCAGCTGTTTCGTGATTAGAGTACAGCAGCCATTAGCTTTCATTTCATTTGAAGCGAAGTATTAACTTTCCAAATAGAAAGATACTGGATAGAAGAAGACAGCACTATGTATTTAAGGTTGTTGTACTGCTTTGTTGTGTTACAGAAAAGAGACAGAGCACATTCACAACAGTTCACAAAATAGGACGACTATATTGTGACATGACCTTGATCACAGAGAATCGAAGAAGGTTCAGTGTTGCCATGTGTTGCACAGTAAAAAAATATTTTCTTTCTAGCAATAATATTTTAATTTTAGCAGTTCTGTATTGGAGTTCTTTTTATTACAAATAAAAAGTAAAATCCCCTTTCTCCTTCCATACCGCTCTATACTGTGCGGTCTCCGGCCATGTTAGCCCCGCAAACACAATCAGATCGTCACGCCACCTTCGCCGAGGTCGACCTCGACGGCGCTGTCCTTCCTCAGGCGCCCAGTGTGTGACGATGACGATCCTTGTCGGCTCTCCGGGTGCATCCGTGCCACGTGGCCTGCCCACTCCCACTTCAGCCTGGCTATTTTTTCTCCAACATCAGCTACTTGAATTATGGAGCGCAGTGTGGTGTATTTTACGTGGTGTTAAAAATTCTAATAATATAATGGTCAAATACCTAAAATTCCCACTGTGCAACGCTGTATCCGCCAGCAGCGCCACCACCAATTAATTTACTGTTTAAAAAGATAGCTCCAATCTTACCTTACTCTTTCGACAATGTTATACACCGCAAGTAAGCATAGTTTTCGCAGCTGCAACGCAACTCGGTCGTACCTACTATGCAGGGTCAACATTACAGCTACGAAGGGTCTACGCACAGATAACCTCCTCTAGATTCTGCGTAAAAGGCAACTTATACGCGCCACACATCAATGCATTTGCACCATATTTGCACTGATTTAACTTGATATCTTCAAAGTCATGTAATATTCAACTGTTAGGCAAATTATAAAAATCGGCAATTTTAGAAAGAGCTCCACTTACTACGCTGCCGCAACATGGTTCAATGCTTCTGCTACGCGCGGCCTGCGTTGCCTACCGTACTACGCTATGCTACGTCGTACTACGCCACTGCTCGTAATAGCCTCTGCTGCTAATACGCCACAGTGACACTTGGCCTATGGGACTTTAGGCTGCATTTCCACCAGAGATGGGCGAGGATGCGTAGCGAGGAATGTGTTTGTTAAGAACCAATAAATCACTTCATTTACCTATCCTCACTCAGCGCATCTTTAATGGAAACGGCGCAGCGCAGCGAAGCGAGGTTTTTGTACAGTCGCGGCCTTTTCCGCCTGATCAGTTGAATTTTTTTTCGCTTGAATCACGCGGAGGCGCTCCGCCCGTTTAGAGAGCGCTTCATGTTGTGAGTGCAAGGAAAAATGAGCTTAGTGGTGAACAGGCGGGAGTGTCCGCCATTGTACATACATAACAAGGGAAGGATGTGTGCGAGGGATTGTGTACGATGAATGTGTGCTAACTGACGCCAGCGAAAAAATAGCTGTTACTAAAGTGCGTTTTTTTTTTTTCCCAGAGACTAAATTGAGATTACGATGGTTGCCAGCTTTTTGCAATTCGTAAATAATGGTGTACCACTACCGTATATTGCCGTTAGTAAAATCAAGTAATATCGTTTTTTTATATAAGTTATCTCGAACAAAAGGTGTAGTAGGTAGTTATTTCAAACGAAATAATACTAAAGTAATAAGGTGTAGATGTATATAATGTGAACATACATTTTTAATTAATTACTTACAGGTATTCATTAATCATGCAAGCATGTCATTTTATTAAACTACTAGCTGACGCCCGCGGCTTCGCCTGCGTGGATGTCGGTAATCGCGACCAAAAGTAATCATGATGATCCCATTTCCTCAACTCATGGGACCTAGTTTGCCCATTTTCAAAGTATTAAAATGGATATAGTATATTATCGGTTTAAAGATTCTTTAATTATTCTAAAAGAACATACATTGTTCACTTGCAGAATAAATACATAACTAAGGTAAATTGTAGTCCAGTAGTTAACAGTTTTGTTAGCTTAATACAGGTGGGTACGATGTCGACATATTATTGTGAGTAACTTAATAGTTTTGTGTTGTTAGTGACGTGCTGCCTGAGTTTAGCTTTAAATAGGTTGAAAGAAGATGTGTTCCTGATATCTGCTGGTAGACTGTTGTAAAGTTGAACACCTTCGTACTTTATATTTTTCCTGCCATATTGCGTTCGCGGGGGGCGCGTCAGGATTTGGTTAGGGTTTCTTTGGCTGTATTTGGATGTTTTCGTGTTAAAGGACAACTGTGTGAGTATGGTTTTGTTAAGAATTTTTCGAATGAGTACGCAAGAATTGAATGTGTAAAGTTGATTAATGCTCATTAGTTTCGTGTTTTTGTATAGTTCGAATGTGGGTGTGTGATAATCGTAGTTGAATAGAAGTTTAATTATTTTATTTTGTGCTATTTGTAGATCTTAGAGATCCTTAAGAGATAGACATAAGCCATCGCGGATTTTTCTGTAGACCTATATAAGATATACAATTCTACCATTCATCATTTTGTTAAATCTTAAAGGGCAGCGTTTTCGTTGAAACTCCACCAGACGGCTTTTTTTTTCCAACACCTCCAACAAATATCATTATATTTTAGCCAATCTGTACAAAAACTTGACAAATTATACCTATACTAAAAAAATCCTTTAGTACCACTCTATTTAAGAAAACAACATGAAAATCAGTGCAGTAATTTTTGAGTTTATCGCGAACAGACAGATAGACGCGGCGGAGACACGTCATCAACAGCCTATAATGTTCTCACTGCTGGGACACAGGCCTCCTCTCTATGAGAGGGATTGGGCTATAATCCACCACGCGGGCCCAGTGCGGATTGGTAGATGTCACATGACTTCGAATTTTTGGTTCTAGGACATGCCGGTTTCCTAACGATGTTTTCCTTCACCGTTTTTGAGGGGCAGTGGTGATGAAATAAATTACACAAAGTAATACGCCTGCCTGGGTTCGAACCCACGACTTACTGTTCGTAAGTCGGGGTCGCTACCACTGGCCCACTGCTGCTCACCCACATTGTGTTATAATATGTAGTGATGTTGGATTCGGCTTCCAGTACAACCGGATGCAGCTGAATACCAGTATTTTACATGGAACGACTGTCTATCTGCCCTCCACAACCCAGTTAGTTCTGGGTAATACGATACCCCTTGGTAGAAATACAGTGAAATTAGTGATAGCTTTAATTTTCACATCAGGTGTTCCAGATCTTCAATGTTTACACGTCAACAGAGAGTGCTCATCAGGCTGAACAACTTTTGCTAAGACGTCATTCCTATATATATTATAGTGTAACTGAGCTCTTGGAGCTCCACAACAGGTGTTCCACATCTTCAATTTTTATACGTCAACAGAGAGTGCTTATCAGTCTGAACAACTCTTGCTAAGACGTCATTCCTATATATGTTATAGTGTGGCTGGGCTCTTGGAATTTCACATCAGCTGTTCCAGATCTTCAAATTTATTCTCTTAGCAGAAAATGCTCATTACGTGGAACAATTTTTGCTATGGTACCATTTTTGTATCTCTTATAGTTTAGCTGGTCTGTTGCGGTTCTGCATCAGGTGTTCAAGTTTCCAAGATAAATTATAGCCTATATGTTGCCCAGACTTAATACCTTTACAAAAAAGAATCATTCAAATCCGTCGAGTAGTTCCGAAGATTAGCGTGCACAGACAAACAGACAGAATTTTTTTTTGGATTCGTGCTCTATTACTGTTTCTAAACCCCCCACAATTTTTTTTTTTTAATATATTCAATGTACAGACACAGTTTTTTTACTGTCTTATTATAAGTATATAGATTAATGTCTTTAAAAAATAATGCCGTTTTGTAAGAAAAAAAGGTTTATATATCCGTTTGGGGACAGCAGTACAGCACTGATGGTATCTGTTTTTCTTTTCTAATCGTCTAATAAATATAAAAAGTTAGGATTCAACAAACCGGTATCGCAGGTACAACACTACACAAAAGAGCTGGTATCATTATTTTTAAGTTTGACATTAGCCTGTGTCAATTTAGTCTCCGGGTTTAAAAAACAGAGTATAGACGGTGTTGTTACCACTCGCATCTGAAACGAACCCGCTCCGCTGCGCACCGTTTCACAGCGTCGCTAAGCATCCTCGCACTGCTCAGTGCCCTAGTACATCCCTGGTCGAAACGCTCACACCGTTTCACAGCGTCGCTACGCATCCTCGCACTGCTCAGTGCCCTAGCACATCTCTGGTGGAAACCCTCACACCGTTTGACAGCGTCGCTACGCATCCTCGCACTGCTCAGTGCCCTAGCACATCTCTGGTGGAAACGCTCACACGGTTTCACAGCGTCGCTACGCATCCTCGCACTGCTCAGTGCCCTAGCACATCTCTGGTGGAAAGGCTCACACCGTTTCACAGCGTCGCTACGCATCCTCGCACTGCTCAGTGCCCTAGCATATCTCTGGTGGAAACGCTCACACCGTTCCACAGCCTCGCTACGCATCCTCGCACCGCCCAGCTACATCGCACATCTCTGTGGAAACGCAGCCGTAAGGAATGAAATTTCGGTACCGAGATCGCGCGTAATACCGAGATCTCACTCAAAAACACGCAGGATATCGCAAGATTGCATAGAGACTAGGGACTCGTCTCATGATCTAGGCGTATCGAGATAATGTATGTGTCGGTAGAGAAAAATAAAAATTGCGATTTTTGAAATTGAAGTATCTTGATCCATAATGTATTCTTGAAGCCGTAGCCTGCCGATTTTCTGGTCTTTCATACATAGTTTGCTTTTCATTTCAGAATTTACCAAATACCAGAAAATTGGGAGTTTTCGGGTGTAGCATCCTTATTTGGTTAAAACTTGTTAACGTTAAAAAAGCAAAAAATCACATATACAACAAACGTGATTTTTTGCCTTTTTTGCTCGATGCGGGAGCCCCCCCCTTAAATATTTATTTTATTCTGTTTTTATATAGCGGCAACAGAAATACATCATCTCATATCAGTTTATCAGAAATATCGATTACTTCATTCACATTCATTTCGTGCGCCAAAGAGTGGAATATCTTTAAGTTGAGAATTAATCTAATGTATTTATTATAAGAAAAACCTTGTAGTGTGTACTTTTGGATTTTCCATACATTTTTTAAATTTATTTTTGGCTGTGAGGCGCGATGCCCTTTGCACCGCGAGTCCGTGGGCTGTGGCCCACACCGCACACGCCTTACGCCGCCTCTGATTACAAAATGTAGATGAGAAGGTAGGTATACCTTCCGATACGATAATCCTATTTGTTTATGCCTTGACGATTGCTTTAACTTCAGTGTCGTGCAATATAATAGAACAGTAACTTTATAGTCAATTTACAATAAAGGAGCCAATCAACGTTCAGGCGCGATCAATTATTTACAAATGAAATAGTTACCTATCTATATTAGAACCCGTGGGTTAAGTAGGTAACTCAAACCACCGTGTAATTAAAATAACAAGTATCGTATATTTTAATCATACTTATCGGGAGTACAATATAACTAGTAGGCACACATTTTAACTCTAATACATTTTATAATACAAAAACATAATTATGCATATATATAATAACAATAAATCTTTAACACTCACAAATTAACCTGTAGAGTTTCAGCCAAAACGGTATTGCGAGATTGTGCACCGCACAGATACAGGACCCCAGGGTTGGTGTCCAGAGCCGTGTTTTAATTTTTCCATACCGATTTGACCGAACCTAGCCACTTCAAAATGGTTACCGAGCAGAGAACATAAAATAATGAGAAAAATTGAAAAAAAAAAATTGAATTTGTTTTTTACAAATTCAAAATTCAAATATTATTCCTAGCGAGAAAATCTCGGATAACTTTATTCACTTTCTCGGGCTCTTCTTGTTGGAGAAAATGACTGCAACCATCGACAATAGTGGTCTCTATGACTGAGTACTCTTTCTTCATGGTATCTAGGATGCTGTGGCTTAGGTAACGGTCGTTGGCTGCATGGGCCACTAGCATGGGCACGTTTTCTTTGTACTCGACAATCTCTGGTAGGTCGAATCTGAAGTTAGCCCGGTAGTAGTTTATTGGAGGCGTAAGGGCAACTGTAAAAGAAAATTGTGTCAGCATGACGGAGTTATTACCTAATTAATATATCGTGGATGTGGAATAGTGTGTTCCTAGGCTCGGGCACGCCCGAGCTACCTACAGTACCTACATTCGTGTCACGACACGATAAAAAAAAACAATGAGGAAATAATTTAAGAATAGAATGGAGTCTAGTCTAGACATGGTCTAGACACTTTAAAAGACCAATTAAAACTAAACATGTTCACGCTTCAGTACTGAAAGCCAATACAACTAGTTTTTATGTGCTACTTCATTATTTATTTAAGGACAAAAATATTTATTTTCAGCGGGACATGCAAGGCTATTAAAAAATGGGTATTCATTACAGTTAGATTTTGTGTAGATAAAAAATATTAAGTTTTTGATCTACAAAAAATCCCGGTCAACTACACAATCACCTTGAAAGAAAAACTGTAAAGCCATGTAGAGACTTACGAAATGTAACATGCAATGTAACACGCAGTGAAACAAATTCGCCTTGTCGTCGTTGGGTTACATTTCATGTTGCATTGCATAAGTCTGGGCGGCTCATTCGAGTTTCATTTCACTTTACGCTACACTAATGTGTACCTATATAATTGTTAATATATATTATTATAATAATTGGTAAAACCAAGAGCAGAAAATAAAATAAGGTTTCAAATTGTAATTTATTTGTTACAAGCCGTTTGCAAGATGTGATTATCCATCGGAAATTCATACAAACTATCACATTATATCATACTAGCTTGTCTTAATCATCCCACGGGATTATAAACTTCGAGATAAGCAAGTATCCTATGTATTCATCCAGGTTATAACTATCTAGTAAGGTGTTTAAACCCTATAGGGTCGACTTTTCTTAAAATTTTCTGTAATGTTGAAAATGTTGAAATTTCTTATTTATAAAAGGAACTCTCATGCATAACATGCTTCGGGCTCAGCGGTTTCGGCTTAGCGATATCCGTCAGTGAAAGTGATTTTTTTTATATTTTAACCCGAATAAATTGTGTATGCTGGTCATAAATTGGTTTGAATTGTGTCCTATTTTAAATAGCCTCTACCTAGTACAATTCATTTTTTGTCTCACCGACAAAATAGCTGTACCTTATTAGCCAAACGAAGCGCAAGACAACGCGGGATTTACTAAATAAGTAAGTATATGTAGTTTTTAGATAAAGAAAAGATGTACATCCACATAACGGAATAACATCGTCAAAACTCATAGAAAGTGATTACCTTTTTTTTTCAATTATGAACATAAAAAAAGTAAAAGTATAGTGTAAAAAAGGTAAAGTAAAGTAGGTAAGTAAAAGTAGGTGGTATAAAACCTTTGGG
The DNA here is from genome assembly GCA_950005105.1 of Lycophotia porphyrea. Taxonomy (NCBI): domain Eukaryota; kingdom Metazoa; phylum Arthropoda; class Insecta; order Lepidoptera; family Noctuidae; genus Lycophotia; species Lycophotia porphyrea. The sequence continues at coordinate 6,454,378 of OX465392.1, forward strand.
TTTCTAAAACCTATAATTAGTTTCAGTAAAAATTCTTAAACTTACAATATCAGTTGATAACTTCGTATTAGCTGCAGACACGTGAGACTGAACAACGTAACGACAGGTTGTTATGTCATTAAATTAATAGCCCAACAACGGCATTGGTGCTTTACCTTATATCTTATTTAAGTCACTCGCAACGTTCATTATTTTATTACATGGTCAGTTACCCATACAACCACAAATTATTTTAAAGTGACGGTCAAAGTGATATGGACAGATTACGGACCGGTCTCCGGACACCTGAGTTTGACTACGTACAGACGCCAGCACATCAAGCTACTACAATCTGTCAGATTTCTTTAATAGATTTTCAACTTTATCTCTGAAGTATCAGGTTCAAGGTTGGTTGGGAAAATCTGACGGATTCGGGTAGGTTGACCTGCTAGCGTCTGAACGTACTGATGTATTTGTAAGAGTCCGGTCCGCGGCCAGTCCGGGTTCTGTTCGCACCGATTTGTTGGAACCCTTAAAACGATATTTTAGCATTCTTATTTGATATTCAAAGATGAAAAACACCTATTTACATATTTATGTTACGGCCTGAGGACTGTTATTTATCATCATGACTTTAACATTTGGACTGCTCCGTTGGTCTAGTGGTCGCAAGCGCGACTGCTGAGCACGAGGTCCAGTTTGATTCCCAGGTCAGGCAAAGTGTAATTGGGTTTTTCCTTCAGAAATTCTTCAGTAGTAGCCACGGAGTGGATTTGTGCCCGGTTGGTGGCAATATACTAGCCCTATTATATAACAGCAGGAACGAGGGTGTTACCATATTAGTAACACCTTTGCCTAACCCTTCGGGAATTACAGGCGTGATGTTATATTATGTGACATTTTTGGACGTAGGTATGTTGAAGGAGGGTATGATTGTCAAGGGTAAAACAAACGTATATTAAAACTCTTACGGTTGGTTATTGTGAAGCAGCGTTTTGAATTTAGATACTTACAATCCCTACGGAACCAGTATTTGTAGCACTCAATGTCCTCTTTATCCGTGGAGGTCTTGCCAGGGAACAGCATGACTTTATCGTACACAGCCAGATCATTCAAGAGGAGTGCTTTCTCCGGTATGATGGGTGCGCGATACATGAACACGTACCTGAAAAAATAAAGGAACAAATTGGTTTTGTGCGAGCAGTTTTGTAACAAATGTTTGATCGTGGAGACATGGCGTTGAATAGATGGTTGCCGGCAAACTCTTTCCAATCAGAAGAGTCAGACCACTTTCTGGAGTGTCCTTTTTTTTTTACGGATGGGAAATCATCAATTGACTTCTCCCGCTCTGGGCAGAGCGGAAGGGAGTGTCAGACTTGTACTGACTAAATAAAACCCATCCATGCCCTGGCCCTGGAACACAAAGGGCAAGGAAGGAACCCTTTGTGTTCCAGGGCCGCGGTATCTCTTTCGAACAGTCCCGCAGCCCAACTGGAGAGTACCTACACTGCACTTTGGAGGACATAAAAACGATCAACCAGTAATAACTGGGCTAAAGTAAGTCGAATGATGTTGAAAAAAAGAGGAGATGAAAAAATGATATTTTATATATTTATCTTTAATTAAATTTAATGTTATCTAATTGAAAATAATATCTAAAAATCATCATCGTATTTTTTTGTACCTAAATGCACTTTTTGTATTAAAACATTTTTTAAATAAATTATTCTTATTCATCTGAAAACTGAACTCCTTAATGTATTATTTCTGAGATAAACCCTACCTACTGCAAATGGATCTATTGATGGGGTTCTGATAACTGTAGGATACTTATTCAACTCGGAATTTTCATAAGTTTTTGCTCAATTAAGTATCTATGACGATACTCGTATATGTGGTAAACAAAAGCATAATATAATTCTTAAGGATGTTTACCCGCATAATACATAAAAGTACATACGTCAAACGACGTACCATGGTACCTTCTTGTATACCGAATGATGTAACATAACGTGCGCGTGCGTACAAAGTGTCACTGGCAAAAATGCTAACAAAATGCCAGAATGTTATATCACACAAAACGTGCCAAACGTCCACGTGCCATGATTTCTCTTTTGATCTCTGTATTGTACCAAAAATGCTGCTTCTATGCCTATAAGCAAAAGTCAAATGTTTGACGATATGCGTGTTACCAACACAACATGATCAGGTTCTTAATGACCCACCATAACTGGGCTCTTGTAAACAGATTTATGAATTATGATCCACAATAAATTGATATTGGTTTGGCAGGCCAGACGGCCATGAGCGCCAGACAACATTTAAATCATTAAACAGTTGAGATAACCTTTGGAGCAAAATCACGATCAAGGCAGTAGTGTCTGCATCTACAAAGAAATGGTAATTGGTAGCGTGGCATAATATTAAATGTGACGTCTTTATGTCTGTGCGTTAGCGACAAGTGTGTGCCCGTTATTTACTGGCAGAAAATCAGGGTTATTTATGGTAATTTAGAAGCATGAGGCACAGGGTGCAATTGTAGTGGACCTATGATATTGTTTACCTTTCTCAAGGATATTATTTCTTTCTGTTTGTATGTCGTTAGAATATTATTATCACTAAGTAGTTAATTGTTTCTGTTCTCACAAGACCTATGATGTTTGTATATCATTAGAATAGCATTAAGGATTAATAATTAGTTATTATTGTTGTTAGATACATTAATGAAGGAACAAGGGTCGTGGTACTTAGCTATCCCTCCTTGTAATGATTTCAAGTACTTATAAATAGTCACCACTGCTCTTTCCTAAAGTAGTCAGTCCGTTTTTTTTTTTTTTTTTTTATAAAAACGTTGCCCCACACTAGGAGTTTCTCCTGTATCGTGGGTGCGTTTACAAACATTTAAAACTCACATACACAAACAGCCAGACTCGGAACAACTATCTGTAAGCCATACAAATACAGGGTGTAAACAGACTCTTCACGAAGCCGTCAACCAAGCACTATGTACATCAAACTAAGTAACTTTACGCAAAAATTAGTGCTGGGAAACGACTTTTTTTTTGGGCTGAGAAATAACGTTTTACAGTAGGACTCAATGTAACGCACTCAAAACATTTTGCTGATCGATGGATTGAATAGTAAGGGGGTCCTGGAGGCTGGAGGTGTTTAAAGTAAAATCTTACATTAAAAACACGCATTTAAAAAAAAACTAGTGAAAAACTAGAGGGTTCCCAGGTATGGTCTAGAACAAAAAAATGATCGCAATGACGGGGAGAACAAGTGACTTTCGGTTTCGTTAAGAGTCTGTTTACACCCTTTATTTGTTCCGTGCGGGGATCGAATCCGCGACACGCAGCGCAGCAGTCAATCGCTCAGCCACTGCGCCAACCGTGTCGTCAAAATGCCGCCAGTATTCGTAGTCAGTATTCAGACGTCAGTCTGCAGTAAAGCTCTTTGAAGTGTATTAATTAATATTACTTGTAACGCTCGTTTGACCAAAGTAAAAGTTCAGATAATCAAAATCGTGTCTCAATCAAGTTTCTCCCACACACCTATTAACAACACCACCGCTCGGGCCATTACACAATTTCATTATCTTCCACAAAAAAGGAGCTGGTTGTTGTATCTGGTAGTGGAGTACCAACTGGCCGATGTATACCGATGGACAGAAGACATAGGCCTCCCACAAAAACCGGTCTTCGCTTTCGGCATCGATCTAATTTGACACCCAACTCACATTTCCCGTGCTATGAAATTAAAGATAGTAAAAATACTTACCACGAATGCTTTCGCTGCTTAGGGTTGTTCCAAATTTCGCGAACCCAAGCTGTGCTGGAGGCACTAGCTAGCATGACTAGGCCAATCAACATCTCTGGGTATTTGTTGCGGAACTCACTTGCGATTAGACCACCCCAATCGTGTGAGACTAGAATGCATTTTTCGCGATCTACAATAATTTGGGTAACATTAGCATAAAATCAAAATTCTATTGGACGGTAACAGTCCCCCAAAATGCCCAGTCTTCGCCGCTTCCTACTGGTAGTTCCTAGTTTTTTTAGCTGGGAAGAACAAATGGCAGAAGAGACTCCCCAGTAACACACAGATAGGAAAACACACATTTCCTTATCAAATAAGTGAGTCGAAAATAGCAGTTCTGAGGATTTGTACTTTTTGTAATGATCGTTGCTTCTGAACCTCTTTATTGATGATTCGAGATGACTCACGTGTTTAACTAAATTATACCTACACATGATGGTTATAAGACATCATTTGAATGACTAACTAAGTACTCATACGTATTATTATGCAGCTGGTACATGTTTGTCCTGTATAATCGTCGTATGCAAACGTGGAACTCGTATGCCCTCTGCATATCAATGCACACAATATTCAACAACTGCCCGATTCGTTCTTTCTGACCCTTGATATTTGCTCAGACTGCATTAGTATTTTTGATGTTTGTTTTTGGACCTAATTATTAACATCTGTTGTGTTGTGTAATATAAGAGTATCGGTTTTTATCTACCTACACTAATCTTACTGGTACCATGACCAAAGGCGGACCATAGGAACATTTTCATGTACCTATAAGTACTACGGGGTTTATAAAACTTAATAATTCATAAATGCAAAGGCATATTATGCATTTCTCTCTAAAATAAAAGCAATGCTATTTCGTCGCAAAGCATGACATTCCCAATAAAATTATAATAAATAATTTTCTTAGAACTGCTTGTGTTACCCAATTGTTTAATAAGATCCCTAACATCTTCGATGAGAAGTTCTATCTTGTATGAAGCAACTCCTTCAGGTCTTTCTGAATCACCGTAGCCTCTCATGTCAATGGCTATGCACCTGAAAAAAAAACAATTCGTAGATCACAACCTTTTCAGGATAAAATATAGAAGAAAATGTCCTATTTCTTAATCCAGGTCCTGGGCGGTCAGTCTGCCAAATTTAATTCAAAACCAATCAGACATTTAGTCGTGACCAGATAACGGAAAGAATTTCTTTCGCACTGAAAATATCAGTACAAGATTACTGTTACAGAAATAAAACTAACAGCAACATCCGTCTTATTTCATGATATGAATCACCCAGCAATATTCATGGCTATATTGCCATAAAAGCGAAAGCAAACGTTTATCCGGCCAATGTTATAAATCCTCCATCACTTTTCATTTCACTTCCATTTTCATCCTGAAAGCCTTATTTTCCTCTCGCTCGAAAAAAAAATTAAAACTGACGAAAGAGTTAAAATAAAAAAAAAACAGCCAGAATTAACTACATGAGTATTAATTCAGCGTAATGCGCACTACTTCTAAGAGCCATCTGTACTCACAAAAACTTGTTTCTAGTTAGCTTTGCACTAAGTAGTGCAGCAAAGTTGCTATGCGGATATTTAGGTTTTTTATTGTGTACAATTTTGAGAAAATTATACATAAAAACCTTTGATACATGTGAAACTTGATTTAAAAATTACAATGTGATAAGTGTGATAACAAAATATCTACATTGAAAAAAACGTTCTAATAGAAATAATTTTCAAAAATTATTTTGTAGCTTTAATACTTATTATAAAAAAAATCTAAATTTATTTTAAGTATAATTAGCTACCCAAAGATTTCTTCTGTACAGCGAAACTCAATATTTCTTTGTGCCAGTATTATCTTTAACCATAGTTACCAATAATCCTTTTGGAATTCAACAATCTGATGTCTCCATGAGTACCAGAACTCAGGGAATCCATGTAGAAACAGCATCAGAGGCTTGGAAGAGTCACCACTTTCCACATAGTGTACTACTGTGCCCTGTGAACAAAACAAACAATGAAGTTAATGTAGACGTAATTACAAACAGGTAAAGTTTGTATGTTTGGATGTAGGGGGAAAGGTAACGGAACTATTCATCCGATTGCGAAAATTCATTAAAAAATGGGACACTACATTATCCTTGAGTGTCATATTTACAGCGCTTTCGTGGGATAATTTTCTTACCTTAAGACGAGCGAAACCTTGGACAAAAGCTTGTTAATAATACCTGGGGGCCTAAAATGGCCACTTTAGCAGAATCATAATAGGATAATAATATTAATCACGTTAAAATTCTTAAAGCAGTCACAGACGCAGCTAATATTATGAATTGTCACTTTGTGACCATTTTACGAATTATAACCTAATTCATATTATTATCCTATTATGATTCTGCTTAAGCCGCCATTTTAGGCCCCCTGTCTTGCCATGTATTTTTTTCTAATAGTACGTAGGCTTAGAAAGGGCGTAATCTAAACGGTATATAACTTTGGGTGGATAGGAATCCACCCACGGTTATATTTTATCAACTATATTATACGCCAAGCCTATTACCATTTCTAATGCTTTGGAACAGCTTAAAATCCAAGCACGAAACCTGTCAGGTTCAATTTTGGCACCCGCATTCTCGACCTCTTGGACCATGACAAAGCGAATCTGAATCGCAAAATCAAGTTTATTATACTTTATAAATGTTGCTTACGTAAAATCTTGTACCGTTGCCGCGTTGGCATAATTTAAGAACACGTAACGGCACGGCTGACGTAGGTACACTACGCATACCATTGCTAATATTTTTTCCTCGATTCAAGTAAGTAACACCTGGCTTGTGTTTTTATCTTGTCATCATTATTAACTTGTCACTCTATTAACATCTACTACTAAACATAAGGTCAATAATCTCTTCATGAAGTCCGATTTGCGTAGTTAATATAGTCCGGTCAAATTAGACAAAAAAATCGGGGTGAGGTTATAATAATTCCCACTTGGCTGAAAATTATAATATTTTATATGTGTAAGTTACACTGACCGATAGAACGATATTTTTACTTGAATTACAGCTTCGGTAATGTACGTGGTGTACTTATACAATATTATGACGATTACAACTCTTTCAACTTTTTGAATCGTTATATCTCAAAAACGGTGGCTCTTACGGAAAAAAAGTATTTAGACATATTTTATAGATAATTATCTAAGGGAACTAATTTTTTGAACTGTTATTTAAACATTCGAGAGGTTATTATGACCAGTTGAAAAAAATAATAGGCAGTTATTTTTTTATCGACAGTTGGTAAATTTGTGCGACAGTAAAACATAAACAGTAATAAAAAACAATTGGCCGGTTATTTCGTCTTACAATGTCAATACTAAAAATACGTGAGCAGTCTAATAAATAAATGGCCAGTAAAAATGATGGAATGGGCAGTTAGATTATTATTCTTATTATGAGTATGCATTTCGTTGTATTATTTCATAAAAGGTATATTGGACATTAAACGCTGATAATTTTTCTATCCAAAAATTCTTTTCCAAAAATTATATCCTAAAAGATATTTTTTTTATTAATTGCTGATTACCCATGCGTTGCGGTAAGCATCTTCTATGCGGGGCAGAAATATAACAACCAAAAAAAATTTATTCTAGTAACAACTAAGTCTTGCTAGCTGGCGTGAGGAGCGTAGGCCGAAGGCCGGCGGAGCGACGACGACATTTGTGACAGAAAGTGGGTTGGTTTTTATTATTGCGAGCGCAGCGAGCGCATGTCATGGAGTCGTCGTAGCTAAATTCGTTGCATGGGCTAATATACGAGGAATACATTTTACCACCTCTTTGTTTATAGAACTGCTTAGAATGAGATTTCTTACCGACTAATTCCGATTTGTCAACTGCCCACTCGTAACTGCCCATTTAGTTATTTCACTGCTCAGTATATTTATTAAATGATCCATTTTATTATTTTTTACGACTCATTTTTGTTTAATTTACTGCTAAGTTTTAACTGCCGAACTTGTTAATAAATATGCGTTTTGTAATTTTTAACTTGCCAAAACTACTATATACAACTGCCAGTGTCATTATCTAATTTTCAATTTTTGTCTGGGCTAATTTTATGATAATACTATATTTATTGACACCGGTTAAATAAGAGATAATTTATATAAGTACTTAGTTGTGATCTTCGGAAGATTTATTTATTTATGTAATATTACCAACAAATTACATTACAATATAATATATCTTCTACAAAATTAAAACTATCACAGAAAACAAATTATCGTACACTCAATTACTGGTAACCAAAGCTAAAACCTTGTGTAAATGCTATGAATACATAATTTATTAAAATATACAATAATTCGAATTTCGAATATTAATGATTCAAATGTCAAGAGTTCAGTAAAAACAAAACTAATTCAAAAATAAAAATTCAAAATGAATGTTGCTTGTTGGAATTGAAAGTACTAGGTAAGATTTTTTTTTGTATGCACATGGCCATACTGTCCCACTCCTGAGCAAAGGCCTTAGGTAAGATTAAAATTGAAATATACATAATAAAATTGAAAATAAAGATGGTATATTATTAAATTAATTATATTGAAGTGATAATTGAAATGTCCTCTTACGGGAAGTCCTTTTATAATTTCTTTTCAAAGATGTTAACAATATCGTTATTGATTTCGATGTCAGCTTTGCGCCATATCATAATAGTCCTAATAATATAGCGTTAAACAATTCACTTGCTATCGTAAGGGGAGAGTTGTCAGGGCTGCGGGCTGTTCGAGGGCTGCGGGCTGTTCGAAAGAGATACCGCGGCCCTGGAACACAAAGGGCAAGGAAGGAACATGGATGGGTTTTAGTCAGTACAAGTCTGACTCTCCCTTCCGCTCTGTCCAGAGCGGGAGAAGTCATTTGATGATTTCCCATCCATAAAAAAAAAAAGGGTAGAGTTGTCGCCATAGTTAATAACGGGGAATTTTTAACTGCACCTCTATTTAGAAATTTAAGCAAACAAAATTTCTCCCCTAATAACCTACTGCGTAAAACAAAAATACTGATTTGCACACAAATTATTCAATATTACAACTGAATTGGACACCAAATTTTTGTCGAGTTTCGGACTGCAAGTCGAAGTTGCGGTGTTGAACGATCTGCGACGATAGGGAACTTAGGGCACCCCGAGGTTAGGTTAGTTAGGTTCCTTTAAACCCTGTAGACAGAAATAGAAGCCCCGCGGAGCGGGGCTTCGTCGAGTTTCCACACTAAAATAGAGATTTAATTTTGGTGATCATTTAGTATTTTTGGTGATCATTTACTAAATCTGGTAGTTAGTTTTAGATTTACTTTGAGTTAACAGATAGTCTTTCAGTAAAACAGTTAAGCTTTAAAGATCTAACAGTATAGTATAATTGATTTATTTGGTGAGCAAATTTAGTGTGCAATTCAGTATTTTTGGTGGTAATTTCGAATATTTTGATTGCAAAAAGGGGATTTACAGTTAAAGTATTAAATACCACCCATTAATAAATCAAGCCTGTGTCCAGCATGGAAATAAAGACCGCATTGTGACCTTGAATCTATTCAACCGAAACAACATGACAAGAACTTTTCCAAGGTTTTCCTATGTACAGTCAGCGTCAGGATGTGGGTACCCCTATTGAAAGCACCTACGTTCCCAACTGGGATACCCAATTGATGCAGCCCACCATACATAACACACAACACACGCACTTATTACAATGTTTTTTATCCCAACTGTTGTTTGGCAACTGGTATTAGGTACAATTTACAGGAATTTGGATTCCCTAAAGGATGAAACCGATCCATACCACCACGTTTAGATATACTACTGATCATTTCAGAGGTAACATGTCGTTGTTTTCCAAGAAGACTAATTAGGTATTGCAATGTTTTTGTGGACGGATGCGAAAAAAATGACAGTAATTTTAACATACATACAAAAACTCACGCCTTTTTCCCATGGGGGTAGGCAGAAACCACAGAACGCTACCTGCTACGATCCTTAGGCCCGAATTCCTCTGTCGCTGATGTCGGTCGCTGATGTCGGTCGCGCGTACGAATATACGTTGTGTTCTATGAAGCACCACACTGTGACGCTGACATCAGCGGCGCGCGAGTTGCTACGCGCCGCTGATGACGCGCGTCGGTCTCGCTCGTCAGCGCCGCGTTCGTCGGTCGACTGACGCGCTATAGAACGCTATGAGCGTCCTCAGTCTGTTCCCGACCGTCGGCACGCGCGCGTACATTCGCCCGCCACCATGAACATTGATATTTACTTTCATTCTAAAATAATTAAAAAACTTTTCCTCGTCCTGACGTAGCTTTTCAAATAAAGTAGAAAATTCACCATTCGTCACCCTATCAGCAACAATTGGGTGAATGTGATATCTTTTTTTTCTATATTGACGCCGTCTCCGCTTGCGTAAGTATGCTGCAGCAACTAAACAATTTATAAACGGGTTCATAATAATATCCCAAATTCAAACTCCGCTTCACAAATCCACAACAAATCCACTTGGAGACGCCTCGCGCCTGTACCGTGGAGCGGTTAGTATTGCACTACGGATGTTTTCATTGGCGCTGATGGTCAGCGCGCTACGCGACTGACGGTACGCGACCGACGTCAGCGACAGAGGAATCCGGGCCTTACATATACTCCTTTTGCCTCGTCCACGTTCATAAACACGCACGCGGTTGCGAGTATTACGCACTTGACCTTTCTGAAGTCATTTTAATTGTTTATTTATAAGTTAAAACGTAGTTTGAGCACTTAAATACGTCTACGTCGCGCAGAAGACCTTGAAACCCTCCGAAGTTAAATTGATATTCGGAAACAGCTTGAACTCAGCATTGCAATCAACAAACATAACTTTTTATTCATGAAAATGTCATCCAAACTCAAAGTATTTCTGGAAGAATTTGCAGAACCTGCGTTAAATGTTCATCCCACAACACAATCAATATTCCGCAAGATCGTTACGGTAGATAATCATATGATAGCCATCTCTCAACACTCTCATTACCCATTCCACCATTACTGTAATACATTGTTGGCATTGTTCGTGTGATACAAATGATTACAGTATTTTGACCTACGGTAACTCGTCTCATTGCGGCTGGTCGGGAGGCATGCGAAAACGGGTTGGTTGGCTTTATACAACTCCGCCGGCAGATAGCAAGTTCACAGAAAGCGGAACGGCTTTCGTCTAGGTATTCTCTTTCTAGAATATTATTGCACGATTGAATACAATTGTTGTTGTTGTTACGTTATGGTCATGCATTTGCACGCCCGACAGACGCTAGTGCATGAAGTGCATCGTTTGTCGCTTGTTTTATTTTTTTCTTTAGCGCCTGAACCGATGTCGAATATTGTGCCAGCATCATGTAATGTGGTGGATGTTATTGTATGAAGCTGATAGTAACTGCGCATGGATGAATAGGTCTTTGCCCTGCGTAAGACAAATAAACACTTATATTACTATTTGTTCTATTCGATAGTGGTGCCGATTCCCTTGTTCACAAACTAAACTAAATTTAAGTTGAGTGCATCTTTATCTTTCTATTTCATTATGAAAAGGACAGAAGATAAATATTAGTTTAGTCCTGTCAAATTAGTCAGCACCTGACGTAATTTGATGTAATTTTAGTAGTCAACTTTTTAGTCACGTCTAAACTTGTGTCAGGCGCTGGTGAATTTGACAGGACTAAACTAAAATTTATGTTCTGTCCTTTTCTTAATGAAATAGAAAGAAAAAGATGCACTGAACTTAAATTTAGTTTAGTTTGTAAACAAGGGAATCGGCACCAGTGACTGCACATACATTAGGTGGTTAGGTACAACCAAACGCACTTCGATGGCGAGCTTTCGAGCTGGCCTATTGTAAGACTGCGTTTTCACCAGAAATGTGCGATGTAGCTGGGCGGTGCGAGGATGCTTAACGAGGCCGTGGAACGGTGTGAGCGTTTCCACCAGAGATGGGCTATAGGCCGCTGAGCAAGTGAGCAGTGCAAGGATGCGGAGCGAGGCTGTGGAACGGTGTGAGCGTTTCCACCAGAGATGGGCTAGGCCGCTGAGCAGTGCAAGGATGTGTAGCGAGGCTGTGGAAAGGTGTGAGCGTTTCCACCAGACGTGCTAGGCCGCTGAGCAGTGCGAGGATGCGTAGCGAACTAGCGACGATGTGAAACAGTGCGCAGATGAATAGTGCTAGGATGTGTAACGGGCTCATTTCGAATGCGAGCGGTAACCACACCGTCTTTGCTCACCGTCTAGGGACTGCTATTTTTTCGCTCGCGTCCGTCCCTAGCACACATCCCTCGCAACATATCCCTCACAAAACATCCCTCGCCTACATCTTTTCCTTGTTTTGTATGTAGAAAAACCTCGCTCCGCTGAGCCGTTGCCACTAGAGCTGTACTGATCGAGGCTAGGTAAATGAATTGATTCTATTGGTTCTTAACAAACACATCCTTCGCTACGTATCTTCGCACGTCTCTGGTAGAAGCGCGGCTTAATACAGGGTTTCAAAAAACGGCCAGCTTATGCTAGTTTTGTTACCTATTGTCAGCAGGTCAGTTAACTGCTTTTCAATTTAATTGCCGTTCTTATTTTGTCGTCTAATAAACTTAGAGTATATACCCATTTAGGCTTACGTTTTAATCATACTTAGGTAGGTACTTATAAGCAAGTACCTGGCTAAATGGCTAGGTACGCGGTTATTATCAGTAGTGAGGAAAACGTTTGCAGGGATTGAAAAGGTTTGCTACTTAAGTATAAATTTTATTGGACTAACTAACCAATCTATCGTCGTTATGGGTTACAAAGCATCATTACCTACATACATAGTACGCTTACGTTTTAATCATACTTAGGTAGGTACTTATAAGCAAGTACCTGGCTAAGTGGCTAGGTACGCGGTTATTATCAGTAGTGAGGAAACTATAAAGTGATGCTATTTGCAGATTTTGCAAAGATAATTAAGTATACATTTTATTGGACTAACTAACCAGTCTATCGTCATTATGGGTTGCAAAACAATATTACCTACATACATAGTAGAATTACGTTTTATCATACTTAGGTAGGTACTTATAAGCAAGTACCTGGCTAAGTGGCTAGGTACCCAGTTATTATCAGTAGTGGGGAAACTATAAAGTGATGCTATTTGCAGATTTTGCAAAGATAATTAAGTATACATTTTATTGGACTAACTAACCAGTCTATCGTCATTATGGGTTGCAAAACATTATTATCTACATACATAGTAGTAGTGTAGTTGAACAGTAGTGACTTCACATCTGTGATGTAGGTATCCTACAGAAACTGCATTTTCCCGGATGAATCACTTTCAGACCCAGAAACTCATCTATGTGAAAGATTAACGATTAATTGCTCCACATTACCGTACCTATGCAAATATTTATCGTGTCTATGCAACTATTTGTCAACGATGATTAACCTAAAGAACTTTGAACTTTACCATAACTCGGTCAGTAACGAGTTCTAGATACGGTCATCATCAGAAGACGCATTTTAATATTTGAACTTTATACTATTGATAACTAATGTTTATGTTATAACATAACATCACGCCTGGTAATCCCCGAAGGGTTAGGCAGGGCCTAATAGTAGGTACGCCAGTCATGTTTTAAGTCCCGTGTAATAGGGGGCGAGCCTACTGAGAAATTCCTGATAGAATAACCCAACAACACTTGCTGGACCTGAGAATCGAACCCAAGACCTCATGCTCAGCAGTCGCGCTTGCGACCACTCGACCAACGAGGCAGGAACGAGATTTCAACAGATAGATTAGAACAATTTATCCTAATCATCATTAACCAAGTCTTACCCTCGGTCTTCTGAATGTCAGCCGCCAAATGTGGCTATTGGTCTACGAACTCTTCTTTTGCAATTTCTTGGCAATGAGTGCTCTACTCCACCTGCTATCACCACGTCTTGCAGTGTCCTGCCGATCTCCACTCCAGAACCACTACCCTATTCATCTTAATAATCCCTAATATGAATTTATAAAAATGTAAAGAGACTTTTAACGAAGCCGAAAAAGCACTTGTTCTCCCCTTCATTGCGATCATGTTTTTGTTCCAAACCATCCCTGGGAACCTTCTAGTTACAGAGATATTGGGGGTCAAAGTTCCAACTTTTTCTCACAAGTTTTTTTTAAATACATGTTTTTAATGTATTTTTTTTACTTAATACACCTTCACGACCCCATAACTATTCAATCCATCTATCAGCACAATGTTTGGACTGCGTTACATTGAGTCCTGGCTTATACCCAGGCGCTCCATAATTTTATTCCAATTTAAAAAATAAAAATAGTATTTTAATATTTAACTGATAAAATTATGGAGTTGTTGGGAATCAATGTATGGAAATTGTTTAGACAACAATAGATTTGGAGCTCCTGGGAATAAGCCTAAGTCCTACCGTAAAACGTTAGTTTACACCCCAAAACAAAAAAAAACGTTTCCCAGCAATAATTTTTGCGTAAAGTTAAAAGTTACCTAGTTTGATGTACAGAATGCTTGCATGGTTGACGGTTTCGTGAAGAGTCCGTTCACACCCTGTATGCATGGTCCTCGGAGGACCATAGTTTTGCCGCTATAACCGTCAGGAGGCCCGTCCTCCTGACGGTAGCGGCAAAACTCTGCGGAGATCGGATAACAGGAATATGTGATTGCGCTGGCGCACTATAATATTAAAGTTCATTATTAAAGTTCGACAGGAAGGCCATCCGATACGCCCGGAGTGAGACCAGGCGCAGCGCAGCAGGTTCAACAGTTTAACGTGCTTCCCGAGGCATAGGGTATCAGTCCATTCTTAAACTCACTTCTCAGGGCACTGAGAGATCATTAATTAGATATCTGGAAAGCGTTTGTCTTACATGTCGTGTCTTTATGATAGACAGATAATGAGAAAACTATAGCATCTTTTTTACGAGATACGTGACCTCGCAGGTTGCGTCATAATTAATAGATTCTATCTATATAAGGTTCCATTAAAATAGATGGACAAACTTTTAGAAATCATTCAGACCACCAAAATAAGGACAATGGTAAAAAAAAAAATAAGAAAAACACATTAGATGACTTACAAGAAAAAAATTCAGCTAACGAAAATACACAACAAATGCCGGCAATTTATTATTTTAGGTCAATAAAATCACTTTAATATGTTTTTTTTTTTTGCTTGGATATCTTTGGTTAGACTTACTGAACGCTGTGTTAAAATTTGTCCATCTATTTTAATGGGACCTTATATAGATGAGGTCCATGTCGGTCTCACTGCGTGACAGACTGAAACGTCTAAACCACTAAACCAACCAAGGTGAAATCACGTCTTCATCTCTTCGATATTTCCTACAAGCCGTGCGCCTGATACGATTTCTCATCGACAAAAATGACTTGCCTTACTAAATTTCATCCCCTAAATAAGGCTTTATGGGATATTTTTTCAAAAACCCTTCCTTACGTACTTAGTCATCTCATTGTCAAAATAACTTATTGTGCATAGACCCAGAGGTGCATTCTATGAGTTGTCAGGGAATGAATTTAAGATTGCAAATCACAAGGTATGACTTATCCAGACACACTGGAACTTTGAAAGACCGGGGCTTAATATTTATTAAATTCTGAAGGGTAAGTAAGTATGTATACCTACAGGGTCTCTAGCAGTGTGTTGTTAAGATTTCAAAAGGAAAACAACCCTCTTTAAGAATAAAGGAACTTCGACAGTGTAAATCAAATCTTTTTAAACCATAATAACCTACCTAGGTATTAATATTCAAAGTCTGTCTATCGGTACTATTTCGAGATAATTATTCACAGTAATCAGGTTTTTATGGTATTGCAATTGCATGGCAGTTATGAACCATAAAACTGATTAAACATTTTTATGCAATTATGCATTCATATTCAAGTACCATCACAAACGCCGCCGCAAGAAAACTGCAGCTGCAGGTAAAACCGTATATGGTATATAAGCGTTTAGACGTTTATCTAGCACATCCTCATTCATGTGAACTTGATGAGTTCATCATCTCCAACAAGATACATTTTAATTAAAAAGTAGTTCATTTAAACATTACAAATACATGATACTTACATTTACTTTGATGTATTTGTGAACTCCATATTTAGGGTCTGTAAGATTTGCCGGTGGTATCAGCTTCAATTTCATAGGCCAGGGACTAGAGAACGGATTTTTCAAATAAACTAAAGCAAACACGAAGAGCATCTGAATGCTATAGTACAAAGTTAATAGGTTTGACACCACAACACGATATAGGTACTGACTAACACTCATTTTGAACGATTTCTCTGAAGACAGAGCGAATGCGAGTGTTTCGGCCGCCTCCTCGCAGATGACTGGCAGTGGCTGAGCGACTTAAACGCTACCAAACGAAACTCATCGGCTTATCCGGAAAGAAATAAAGGCTCGTTCACAGTTAGCAGCAGCCGTATACCAAAGTACATAATAATTGCACTGTTGATTTAAAAGTGCTAACGTTGATTGATGACCATTCATCTGGTTCGCAGATACTAACAATGTCAGATACTCGGTCCAAACAAGTTCAAACTTTTAGTTTCTCAACCAATTACTTTGAAAAAGTACCTATTTGTGTAGTGTTTTCAGTTTAGAATTTTTCAGGCAAAAAAACGTTTCCTAACAGAAATATAACCTAAAATTGATTGTCAGTCATGTAAAGTCAACACATAGCCGGGATAGCGGTAGTGTCATACGGCAAATTCGCCAGAACTGTTCTTGATCTTGAAATTCTTGACATCCATCTGAACCCATGAGCTTAAGGCGCCCTTAATGGTCTTCTAAATTGAGTAATCTGCCAACCTGTTTATATACTCTTCAACTAAACAAAAAATATAATACTTACCAAGAATCTGATTCTGTTCAGTAAAAAGTTCAATTTACGTGTTATAAATAAATCGCACATCTGCGATGTATCGCGATTTGTTTTGCATTTCAATCGAATATTCTGTGAGAGTTATTTTTAAAGGTTGAAACTAAAAGTTGGGTCGAAAAGTGTTCAGAAAGCCCGAGAGATCCCGGTGACGAAAGATCAGAAAAACCATATAAAAAAAAAAGTGCTTAAAAGATCGAGACGTAGAGAGAAAGAGAACAGGCTATAACATTGTTTGAAAACAATACAAAGCATTGCATGCGTGCTGATGTAGGTGTGTGTAGTGACGTTTAAATTTGGAACTTAATAAAAAACTTGTCAGAATACAAGAAATTCTGGTTTTAAAATACCAGAAAATGATGCATAATGTTAACGCTACGTAGTGTATGATGTGACATTCTCCGAATAACGCTTTTTGAGACCAGTATCGGATACGGTCTTTGGCTCACCAAGAAGAAAAAAAAAAAAAATGAACAATAAATCAACTTTATTTAATACTTTGTAATAATATAATTAATAACAAACGCAACAAACACTTACCTACAATGAAATAATTTCATAATATTTCGATTGAGCGAATAACCGCATTACCCATGATTAATGCAACTAAAAATACGTATCAGAAATCATATTTTCGTTGGTACTGTCAGAGATAATATAAAGATTACCTTAACAGAAATCATGAAAGATAACTGAAAAATTAAATTTAGAAGGGATAAATTAAAAGTCTCAACTCTACAAAGCAATTACATCATTCCAAAATAACGATAATAAGTAGCGTTTTTAATAGAAATGGTAAATCCAAGATCTATTTGATTATGATTCCAAATATAAACCCACAGTTCGTTACGTTGTTGATGCAAAAGCTTTTTTAAGTCTGATGGATTGACATGACTAAGTCGATATTGCAAAACCAATACAATAAATTATACTATCCAAAACGACTACAGTGCTGAACATAAAATCTCAAGA
This sequence comes from Lycophotia porphyrea, assembly GCA_950005105.1. Taxonomy (NCBI): domain Eukaryota; kingdom Metazoa; phylum Arthropoda; class Insecta; order Lepidoptera; family Noctuidae; genus Lycophotia; species Lycophotia porphyrea. The sequence goes on from OX465392.1 coordinate 6,472,100, forward strand.
ACTCTCACTACGACTACATAATAAGTAAAACGTAAAACATGTGCTTATTCCACAATTAAACAAAATATAATGAGTTAGGGTGCGATCAAATTGATAGATAATTGTTCAAGAAGAACTAATTTGATTTATTTTAGAAGGTTTGCTAGTAAAAAATGCAATATAATAGCTAGATATAGCTCTTAATTTGACCGCGCTGTGGTACATATTTTTTTAAGATTTAAGATTTAAGATTTCATATCATCATCATCATCATCATCATCAGCCGATAATTTTCCCACTGCTGGGACACAGGCCTCCTCTCTATGAGAGGGAAATCATATACCTAACACCTAAAAGCAATAAGTGTGCAAGAATATTGTGGTTTCAGTAAGGCAGCCGCTTAGTCGAAAAAGATTCATTCAAGATTCAGTTGTTGTTCCAAATACTATTTAGACTCAAATACAGTTTGGGCTATTTTAGAAAAGTATAGTTTCTCTCGAATACTAAAATGACTCCATTATTGAAAGTTGCCACTTTCTGTCACACTTGTTGCGACTTGTCGTGATTTCGTGACAAATATTGTAATAAGTCACGACATTAATATCTGCAAGTTAAATGTCTGCAAAATTATCTTCCAACCAAGACTTCCGACTAAACGTTGAATGATGGTGGAGAATAGTTGTGAATTCTTGCAAAACACAAAATATATAAAGAAAAAGATCTATGCCAGAACTTTTCTCCTTATCTGGCTTCAATATGTGCTTCAATCTAATTAGTTAGGTAGTTCTCTCAAACATACAACCGCATTTATTCTGTACCTACCACTTTTAGTTATGTGATGCAACATACCTATACCAATTTCAAATAAAATCGAATGCAATGCAGGTAACCGATCCCAGAACTGATTTTCTAGGTAGGTAAAGTAATATTTTAACGCGTTAGTGAAAGTTTATCTTACTCAGACGGTGCGTCATTGTAACTGACAGACCCAACCATTTCACTGCTCACAGAGTGTAAATCAGTAATATCTTCTAAAAAGTTAATGTTATTAGTTGCAAACAATTCCATATCTGCCCTAAATGACTCAAAGTCATTCATAGTTGACATTGTATTGAATGCGATATTTGGCGAATAAGATGAGCTGCTAGCTCCTGTATCCATGTCGTTAGATTTTCCTTTTAATTTCTCTTCTTTAAACCTGTCTTGAGTTTCTTTCTCTATTTGCTCGAGGCGTTCTAGAATCTTTGATGGGTCAGGAGCTTTCGGTCTGTCATTTATATCTATGTTGATTTCAATCCTGTTGAAGAAATAAACATATAGGTTACATTATTGTTCAACTTTTTTTTTTATTAATAACCTCAGACTCCAGGGAGCATTTTCCAAAGGCCTCCTTTGAAGATTAGTTGGGCAGTACAGTGGCTGATTATATAAGTGAAAAAAATATATGATATTTATTTACCCAGTTTCTTCTTTAAACTTGACCCAGTCTTCAAGTTTCGGGGCGCGTGGTATTTCAGCCGCCACCGCTCTGGAGGCATCCTCCATGGCCTGTGCCACCGAGTCTCTTTCAGCATCTGCTGCAACTATAACAGGTAAGTATAAAAGATGGTCGAAGTTTCAGTTTTATTACATCTCAGTTTTCCACAATTGAGTAAAGCAAAATGATGACAAAGATTTGACAAATGGGTAAACCTTTCACTGTACAAATATTTAGGTCAGCTAATTAAGTAACTCAGTACAAGTTACTCAAGTAAAAGATTTTTTTTAAATGTTCTGTGACTAATTACATTAGTTAACATCAGACGTCATCATCATCGTTAAAAGAACTTTGCATTACCTACCAAAATTTTGAAATTACTATTGTCTTATAATTTTGCTAACTTCAAAAGTATTCGAAACCACGCACAGTGGAACGAATGTATGGGAGCGGTTGGACGTAGACATGTCCGAAAAAAAAGAGTAAAATTATGCCAAACTAATGATGCCATCTTATTCGATTACTTAATGCCTTCATAACTTGTGGTGATGAATTTCTTCATAACTCCCATATTTCGGGAGTAATTTGAGAAAATGTGAAATTTTACTATGAAAATGAGTGTATCGAGCTCTCTCCCTCCTGATTCCGGGCTTGTTTCAAGTAGCGGTCTCTAATATCATAATGCTAATACTAAGAGCTATATTTAATACTAAGACACATAGTGCGCCAAATGTGCACTTTCTGGGATAAAGAGTGATGTTTATTTTATAACACAATTTTTTTATTTTTTGTTTATTTTTTTGATTAAAACCGTTTTTCTAAAGGTTTACCTTATTACAATAACATTTCTGAGCAGCCAATTAGAGAAGATATAAGCTAATTAGGATATATAATTAGGGACTTAAGGTTTACATATAAAACTGATGCACTAATGATTACTGATAAGAACATTGCTATTATTTAATTACTAAATGGCTCTTAATACACTAATTTAGCATGCATCATTTACTAATTATCACAATAACTAATTACCTTGCAATATTTAACAAAGGATACCTGGGATACCTGGATTTTATATAAATAGGTCACTATTAGTAACTTTAAAATCAGTGTTGATTTACACCTCGTTGTATCCAAGCTAATCTCGCAATGTATTTTCCAAATTTTAATACAAATCTTGATATTCACGTTGCTTTATGCGCACGCGCACATAAAGATTTACGCGACTTTAACTATTTGTTCAGTGTTTTAAAAGATAACAGTTGTGTTCAGTTATGTGAAAGTGCTGAAACAAGTTTAAAAGACTGGTGTCGTCGATTTTGCTACCGCATTTATGCAAAATGGACACAGTCTGGAAGAAGCACAGATAAGTTTCGGAAGAAACATGAGATTTGGCTACAGGCTGCAATTCAATGGCCGGAATTACAGAATGAAAATATGGAACCTTCTACAGAAAATATAAGTGACGTCATCGAGCCCATAATTTCTCCTGCTAAATCTGATGCTTCAACTTGTACACATCCTAGTCCTCGTAAATCTTTTGAGGACCTTAGTAACCGGCAAAAAAGAAGACGCACTGAAGATAGTCTTTCATGCAGCAGTAGCAGCGCTGAAATTATGTTTTCGGCCGAAAGGGCGCTTCAAAAGGCAGGACAAAGCGATACAGCTTATGTTATGAAATACTTGACGGAGAATCCAGAAGAGGCCTCAAAAATCAAAGCCTTCATTGAAGGTAAATCAATTCAGGTACGGGAAATATCCCCTTTGAAGGCATTGGCTCTTTATGTATCGATGAACTTATCGAAATGGCGCTATAACACTCTTCGGGATTTCAACACTCAAGAAGGAGCTCTTCAATACCCGAGTTACTACATGTTGGTTAAAGAAAAAATTAAGTGCTATCCGGCCAAAGAAGATCTCACAGTTACAGAGAGCTCTGCAAAAATCAAATTACAAGCCTTGATGGATTTAACCTCAAGAAGACTTATTAGGTCGTTAGAAACCCCTGTTGATCCCAATCAACAGCTCGTATTGACCAGCAAATGGGGTTTTGACGGATCATCTAGCCAAAGCATTTATCATCAAAGGACGAGTGAAGATGAGCAAATCGATCTTGCTAGTAATTTTATGATTAGTCTTGTACCACTGCGGCTCGTCTCAAAAGGTGTAACAATTTGGGAAAACGAGCGACCATCTTCCACTTCATTTTGCCGGCCAATATTGTTTAAGTTTATAAAGGAAACCAAAGAAAATGTGCAGAGAGAGATGGCTGAAATCGAAGCAGAGATTGAAGCCTTAACTCCATCCACCATCACTGATGGAATTAGTGTCAAACACCAACTGCTGTTGACAATGATTGATGGTAAAATTCATTCCATTATATCCGATACAGCAGCTTCAGTGTGTGACATATGCAAGGCTTGTCCTAAAGAAATGAATAATTTAGAGCTAATCAAAGATAAACACGCAAACGAGGACATGTATAAATATAGCTTAAGCACCCTTCACGCTTGGATTCGCTCAATGGAATGCTTATTACACATTTCCTACAAATTAGACATAAAATCATGGCAAGTAAGGGGTGATATAGCAAAAAGGCAAGTTGATGACAGGAAGAAAAGAGTTCAAGAGGCTGTAAGAAGAGAAACGGGCTTACTTCTCGATGTTGTGAAACAAGGCAGTGGATCCACCAACAATGGCAACTCGGCAAGGAGATTTTTTGAAAACTACACTAAATCTGCTGAACTGACCGGAATAGATGCTATGCTTTTAAGAAAAATCTGTGTGATCTTGCAGTGTATTTCATCAGGAGAGAAGATCAACGTAACTAAATTCCGAGAGTTCTGCTTTGATACTGCTAAGCTTTACGTGGAGTTATACCCATGGTATTATATGCCTTCTTCACTTCATAAAATTTTAATGCATGGGCCAGACATAGTTCAGAACATGTCAATTGTGCCCATTGGTTTTCTATCCGAAGAGGCATCTGAGGCTAGAAATAAAGATTTTAGAAAATATAGAGAGGGGCATTCTCGAAAGCATAGCAGTATCTCATGCAATGAAGATATTATGCACAATCTTTTACTGTCTTCTGATCCACTTGTTACAAGTATCCGTCCAAAAGGAAATAAGTTTGTAAAAAAATCTTCTTTTAAGGAATTTTATGAGCTTACGGATTCTGAGAAAAGTGATATCGAATTTGTTAACATAAATGATTTAGCGGACATCGATTCTGAATTTGAATTAATTGATGATGATGATGATGACGAAGATAATTAAATGATGTTATTGTTTTAAAATGTGTAACTTAGTAAATTAGAGCTTACATCTTAATTATTTATTGTACTTTTAATGAAACTAGGTAATTTATTATCAACTTACTTAAAAGTCATACTCTCATCAGTTCTTGTGAATATTTTTGTTAATATATATTTCTGTATATATATAATATATTTATAGACCTCTTAATAAGTCTGTCTGCGGTTTAAAGTAAATACAAATGGGGAAAAAACGTTTTTTTTTTTAAATTTTCATTTCCTTTTATCCCAGAAAGTGCACATTTGGCGCACTATGTGTCTTAGTATTAAATATAGCTCTTAGTAATAGCATTACGATATTAGAGACCGGTACTTGAAACAAGCCCGGAATCAGGAGGGAGAGAGCTCGATACACTCATTTTCATAGTAAAATTTCACATTTTCTCAAATTACTCCCGAAATATGGTAGTTATGAAGAAATTCATCACCACAATTTATGAAGGCATTAAGTAATCGAATAAGATGGCATCATTAGTTTGTCATAATTTTACTCTTATTTTTCGGACATGTCTACGTCCAACCGCTCCCATACATTCGTTCCACTGTGCCACGCTCTAATAAGTAGGAGCTGGCTTTCTAAATATTTGCAGATACGAGAGTAAATATCCATGGACAAGGTCTTATTGGTTATCTCATGAGCATGCTGTGTTAGCAAAATTAACAAAGAGCGCGCACAATTTCACAGCTTTCTCTGGCCTTTAAGAGGAACCTTAGGTCGAGGTCATAGCGTTTGGGTAATCAATAGTTAGTTACCTACTTCACTGGGCAACTGGCTATATAGTTCTAGCTCGATGCAAATTATGATAACATATTTACATTTAAAGCATCTACGGACGACAGCAGACAGGGGAGACTGAAAAAAAAAGCGACGACCCCAAGTAACAAAACATTTTTTTTATGAGTTTTAAAGAATTCTTGGTTAAAAAGCAAAACGCGATGTACCTACTTGTAAGTATAGCGTGAAAGTGCAATTTTATGCAGTCTATTTGAAGGCACATACCACTGCAGCAGTCATGCCAATCAAAACTTTATTATTAAATAAGCATTTTGACTTCCTCAAGTATTTTAGGATAAGGTTTGTAAGTGCATTGTTTCTTTGACTCTCTTCTCTCTGTGCACCCAGTACTTGTTACAAAGTAGGAAGATCCGCTATGCTAATATAATTGACCTTGTTTACTAGGATGCTATTTGCTATCACAGAGTCTATTTATCCGCGTGTGTTACCAAACATTTTGAGAGAGTTCCCATGACCATCATCTGTGGCAAGATGTCAGAACACACAGCGTGTGGCGTCAATTTTAGAGAATCAATTTTTTTTTGGTTTAGCCTGTGCCTTTTCTGTCAATAAATGAATTTACGATTTTAATTATGCAGATTTTAGGCAGATAGGTACGTGATTTTAGGTAGAATGTATTAAATAAAAATGCTTGTTAAAATCGTAGTACCTTTGGCGCGACGATAATATGTGCTGGTAGTGCGACGCAGACCTCTCGCTATATTACCACAGACTGGCTCCATTGACGTCAATTTACTTCCACTGCCCAGCCAGTCGTCATCTTTTGAGAAAAAATAAATCCGTTAACTTAATAATGGTCAACAATATCTTACAACAACAACTAGCTTTTAAGCTAGTTGTTACCAATGCCATAGACAACTGTTTTACCAAAAATATCGCAGGTTTATCGCACAACGGCTTTACGAAAAATTTGGCAGATGTTTCGCACAATTGCTGTACCAAAAATATCGCGGATGTTTCGCACAACTTCTCGACCAAAAATATCGCAGATGGTTCGCACAACTGCTTTACCAAAAATATCGCAGATGTTTCGCACGACTGCTTTACCAAAAATATCGCAGATGTTTCACACAACTGCTTTACCAAAAATATCGCAGATGTTTCGCAATCACAGCGAAAAGCTATTGATATGAGCCTTTTTTTTATGATGGGAAATCATCAAATGACTTCTCCCGCTCTGGGCAGAGCGGAAGGGAATTTCAGACTTGTACTGACTAAAACCCATCCATGTTCCTTCCTTGCCTTTTATGTTCCAGGGCCGCGGTATTTCTTTCAAACAGTCCCGCAGCATGGATATCAGCCTCAAGACTACAATGATACCCGTACCTTTCAAACCGAAATACAGCAGCCTTTCTTGGTGGAAATACAAGGGAGTGAGCACATTTATTGACGCGGATCAGCCTGAGCCGATCACGTATTAGCACATTTGTCGCATTTGGTCCGTTGGGAGCGAAAGGCCAAGGCGAATGACGTCTTTTCTGCTTTTAATGTATGGGCGTAATACATGCGTGGTAACCGTTTTAGCGTCGCTGTCCCTTTCCACCCCGTATAGCTCTTTCTGACCGACAAGTCGATTTTGTGTGGTCATCGGATGTGATCACTTGACTATGACTATCCAATACTTACCCAAAAGCGTATGCAGAATCTCCAGTCTAGTTCGCTGGTCATCATTGTCACGGCGTGTGTCATGAGCAGTTTTCGGCCTCATTGGAAGATTTGGGCGTGTTGGTCGAAGTCCAGCGTTCTCCGTTGTCGCTGGACGCCTCAGAATTCTTAAACGTGATGGGCGGTTTTTGAGGTTTAGATTGTCACCTTCAAGACCTTCTGGACAATCTGGACCTTGCGGACCGTCTGGACCTGGTATATCCTGCAAGAAAATATCAAAACAAAGGTACCAAATGTCAGTTTTGCCTACTCAACAGTGTGTAGTACCACCCGGTCATATAATCACAGTTTATATAAAATTGGTTATTCCATCGTTCGTCCATAATTTTTCAGATTTTGGTAAATACAAGGTATAAACGGACCCTTCATGAAGCCGTCAACCAAGCATTGTGTACATCAAACTAAATAACCCTACCCAATAATTATTGCTAGGAGTAGGTAACGACTTTTTTTTTGGGCTTAAAAAAACTCGTTTAAAGGTAAAACTCAATATACCTAATGCACTCAAAAGTCAAAAAAATTGTGCCGATTCCCTTGTTCACAAACAAAACTAAATTTAAGTTGAGTGCATCTTTTTCTTTCTATTTCATTATGAAAAGGACAGAAGATAAATATTAGTTTTGTCCTGTCAAATTAGTCAGCACCTGACGTAATTTGATGTAATTTTAGTAGTCAACTTTTTAATCTCGTCTTAACTTGTGTCAAGCGCTGGTTAATTTGACAGGAAACTAAAATTTATCTTCTGTCCTTTTCTTAATGAAATAGAAAGAAAAAGATGCACTGAATTTAAATTTGGTTTAGTTTGTAAACAAGGGAATCGTCACCATTGTGCTAATATTGGGCATTTAATATTGGTCATGGATTATGAGAAAGTTGGAACTTTGACTAGAAGGGTCTCCCAGGGGAGAACAAGTGCCTTTCAACACCCATAACGTGCTTGATTAGTCGAAATGTTAAAGAAAACTTTCTTCTCCACACCTACTTATAGGACCTCAATATAATAAGGCCCATGAAAATCCGACCATTATAAAGTTCGTTCCACCTTTTGAGTATTTTTTGGCTAATTGCACTCGAAGACATACATACGTTCGTATAATTAGTATATTTATGATAACAAAACAAGCTATTCGAATCAGTTATTTACATAATTACCTAGTGTCCAATCGCTTATATGTTTAAACAATTATTTTTCTTTCTTGGCATATAAAAATAAATAAATAATTATTTATAAGTTAACAAAGACGCACGTAGTGAACAGTATGATCGTATTCGTAATCATTACTAGTAAGTAGTACTAAGTAGTGTTTCAAACTGCCACGGTTATAATGGTGTCGATTCCCATGTTTACAAACTAAACCAAATTTAAGTTCAGTGCATCTTTTTCTTTCTATTTCATTAAGAAAAGGACAGAAGATACATTTTAGTTTAGTCCTGTCAAATTAATCAGCGCCTGACACAAGTTTAGACGTGATTAAAAAGTTGACTACTAAAATTACATCAAATTATGTCAGGTGCTGAGTTGCTGACTAATTTGACAGGACTAAACTAATACTTATCTTCTGTTCTTTTCATAATGAAATAGAAAGAAAAAGATGCACTCTACTTAAATTTAGTTTAGTTTGTGAACAAGAGAATCGTCACCACTATCTGATACCCTTACCACGTATCTTATGGTCGCTATAAGCTATATAACATCACTCTACGACTAACACACAGTATAAATAGATATAATTACCGTGACTAATAGGAGCAGATTACATATAGTACTAGCTGACCTACATATAGTACTAGATTACCGATGAAAAATTTTCCAAAATCGGGGAAAATTCCATACGCAAACGAAGTGCGCAACTTCGTTTGCGTATGGAATTTTCCCCGATTTTGGAAAATTTTTCATCGGTAATCTAGTACTATATGTAGGTCAGCTAGTACTATATGTATAATTATGGTGCTTATCTACGTTGTACATCTTTGGCGCGGCAGTGGTCGATGACCTTATGTGATTAATCGTGAGTATCGTGACTAGAATTAATGTGATTGTAAGATTGTTGATTTTGACCATATGCCCCTTTATTTAATGTCCCATGCGTGTTTATCTAACTTTCACAAAATAATCATCTCTTAGCAGGTAAGCAGATGTTTTGTAAATACGCATCAAAGAAAACGCAAAGCAAGCGATTATAATTTTATGACTTAGGTACAACACTAGAGATAGATTATGTGATTGGAAAAGGTACCCTTCTTTACCGATAGCCAATTAGCCACACGGTCTTTCGTAACATGTAACGTGCCATAAGTCTATCTAAGTAAGGATAAGTTCAAAGTGCGGAAATTGCCGCGACTACTTCTATTGTAATTTATGTTTCATCTTACTCTAATACAACTTAAACTTTCTGCTTCTTCAGAATCCAAGTTTACATATCTGTCTTTCATAACGATGGAATCAGACGTTTAGACATAACAAGGTAACTTACCAAAAGAACATAATCGTTTATATCATATTCATAACACATAGACCTAAGTTTTTTTAACCGTAGTAGGTATCGATTCGTTGTTAGCATCATATCTTTCGGTAGATCAAAAATAACAGAAAGCAAATTATATTTATTCCAGACTTACATAGCTAATACACACATCAAAAGTGTCTAGGGGTCTTGCACATTTATTAGCATAACTTTAAAAGTAATGGACATTTCAAAAAGATTTAAACGCGAATTTGTTCCTGGTACATATTTTAACATACATATTAATAAATAATAATAATTCAGATGTGGAAAAATTCAGTATACTTCTTAACAATCATAATTTTCTTACCTACATTTGTGTTAAAGATTTTACTGTTTTTTTTCTAAAACAAGGATTTTTTTTCGTACATTTTTGACTTAAATTAACACTGCTGAGTTTAACTAAACCATGGAGTATCGAAATTTAACTAAGTAAAAGATGTTGAGAGCAATAGGCTTGATGGAACCAGGCACGCGCCAGTGCAATATTGCTGATACCATAATTGGCACCAGTTAAAGTGTCATATCCAGTTTGTGTTCTCGTTATCGAGATACTGGTGAGTTAGCTGAGCGGATACCGGGGAATATTCGGTAAACCACCACCAGATAAGACCGATTCTTACTAATTACGACGAGAAGACAACCGTATGCTACGGCTCGGCGATTGGTTTTAAAGGTATAGTCGGAATAGCTGATCTTCGTTAGTGACCAAACTAGCAGGAAGAGACCACAAGCAGTCAACCTCCATGCTAGTACATCATTTTCGCTTCTAGCACTACGGCGAAGCAATCGCGGGCAAAGTTTAGAGTAGGCAAATGAACATTGTATCACGACGCCGATTTCCTCACGATGTTTTGAGAGCAGTGGTGATGAAATAAATTACAAAAATTAATGCACCTGGTTCGAACCCACGACCCGCAACTCGTAAATAAGGGAACCCCACCACTGCTCCCTTTATTAAATTACTTGAAGTTGAAATCATATAGACTTAAGTCACAGCGAGTCAAGCTTTAATTTTATTGACATGATACTTAGCACGTAGCCGCTAAAGGTACAATACTTGAGCTAAATTGTGATGGAGCTAAATTATCTCTCCTTTCACCGCCTTCCAGATTCATATCGATGCTCCACTTGTTTAAGGTTTCGTTACTTGTGCTTGTTACGAGCACCGCAATGTAAAATGCCTAGGTAATTATAGTCTTTGTTTATCAGTTTATTCATTATAATCAGCCTACCGAATTACCCAACTATACAGGGTGGTCAGCCCTCAACAAACTGATGGGGTGAATCCGTACCGTGGCAAAACGCACGTAGCGAACGGCAAGCGCAACGACGAGTTTGATAAACTCTGTAGCTAGGCAGGAAGTAAACAGCTGAGTTCGTTAGAATATTTCAACATCCATTGTTGGATTTTTGATTTATGCCATATTATTTTATAAATAGAGTGCTGCGTACAGGGAATGTAATTTTACATTGAAATAAAGGAATAGGAACTGAAAAATAAAAAAGGAAAAATTCCGGTGGAATATGATTCATAATAAGGAGCTGAATGCACCCTGTCAGTTTGTGGAGGGCTGTCCCTTGCACCCTGTATTTCGGCTTTCAGGCTCAGATGCAGATGAATGGGTATCAGTACTTTACAGAGAGCGAGCTCATATCTGATCTGGATCTCCGTAACCCAGTCACTGAGTAACACGATACGTAAGACTAGTTGTCAGGCTTTGGGCTTTGGACTACCTCCAAATATCTATAAATGACAACAAATGACAGCCAGAACCACTGGTATAAGGTAGGCAGGTACTTTACGTACTGAAGGGTCTCTTTACTAAATGGACGGTCACGTATCCATGGACCGACCTCGACAAGCGAAGCTTATCTTTAAAGATCAAACCGTGTAGCGGTTATTATTTAGCCACAACCTCCCATACCTATTATTATTTCTATTTTAATAATAGACACTTCGTTAAAACAGTCTATAGCGATACGGCACACACAGGCGGTGCTTCCTTTTTTCCCAACTAAGGTAAAAAAACATAAAACTTACTTCTTGTGATGTGGAAGGTTGTGGTTCAGGTTCCACGGGTGCAGGTTCGGTAACCTTCGGCAATAGGTTTGGCTCAGCTTCAGGCTCGCTGTCCGAAGACGATCCTCCGTCTAATATTCCATCAGAATTATCTGGCGAAATGATTGCTGTTTAATTTATATTTAAACCAATATTTCTCTATTTCATTGTAGAAGAAACAAGTCACGGAAAAAATGTTTTGTTTGATCACTCTTATAAAAGATTAAAATCGGGTGATGTTGTGATAACGTCTACCCGTCTGCTTCTATGTCCGGCAATTAAACCCAAGCTATTAGAGCTTTTTCTCTTCTGAACACCAAACTATTCTTGAAATTGAATCACTTACTAACACGCAACACAAAACTTCGTGACGCTGTAATTTTGAAATTGATTTTTGCAATTCTGTTGCAGCCATGCAATTTGCCTGTCTCGAAAATGAAATCATCATTAATCTCACACACTCGGTGCAGACTAAAGACCTATCTAATGCAAAATCATTTGTGAATTTGTTTGGTGAATAGCGTGGATACATACATTCAATATCGGTATGCAAAGGTCGTTCATCCAGATAGACGAGCATGGGCAGTGCAGCGGCAACTCGAGTACGGTAGTCTAAGTCATCAGCTGCTGGAGTCCCGGTTAGAGTGAGCCTTCGGAGATTAGTGCATACTCCCAGCGTCCACAGACGACCCGAGTCCGATATAGGATTGCTAAGAGGTGTAAATTATGAAGATCATGTATCCAGTAAAATTTGAGGTTTAGCAAAAAGAAGTACCTAGGCATTCGCTTTCTCTCAGTGATAAAATTTCCTCAAAATTCAGTTTTTTCTTCCATCAATCACATTAACAAGCGGTATATCTTTGCTGTTTCTTGCTTGCCAATCTAAATTCTCTTCTGACGACGCGATGTCACAATCAATTCATTTGAGCTTTGTAGTTAAGTGTAATGACACGGAAAATGCGTGGCAAGTTGGTTACCACCTGCTTGGAAGAGCCCATGTTAAGCAATAAATTGAATTCGCCATTTGGTAAATTATGGTAAACAATCCATCATAATTATGTTTTGTGATCATAAAAAAAATTAACATACTCAGCCAAGTTAAGTGTGTGCAATTTCTGCAACGCGGCTAAAGGTTGCAAGTCCCGGATGCGGTTTCCAGCGGCATACAGCTCTCTCAAGGCTCCTAGCCCCCATACGCCGTCCAAAGTGGATAAGCCGCAGCGACCGATGCTCAATATCTGTTTAACAACAATAAACTGTTAAAGTAATTAGTAGGATACCGACGATTCATAGGAACGCAATTCGTAAAGCAAAGTAACGCGTAAAGCTCATACCACTGACGACGAGAGGCACGTATAAAACAAAATCGAGATAAAAATAAAACTATGAGCAATGCTTACATACAAGCTTTCAATTAATTTAAATGAGTAGGCACTCTAGATGTTATAAACAGTGGACGAAACGTAAATAAAACTTACTTTGAGATGAACTAAACCAATTCCAAGATCGCGCAAAGATGAAAGTGCGCTGCCATCTAGCGTCAGCGTGCGAAGTCTTGGAGACAGAACATGCAGTCTTCTCAAACCAACTCGATCTGCCACTACGCGAAGCTTAGCTTCCCGAATACGTAAGACCTCATCATCTGTTGTAACACCGCTGCTTTGTTTCTGAATAAAAAACGTACTGTTTGACCTTCTGGGTCTATTTATTAAGGAAAAGACGATGCCGAAGCTCTCAGCTCAGCCAAGTTTCGCCTACATGCAACCATGATGAAGATAAGCCTGTTTGGAGAGGACGCGAGTATCGATCAATCAAAGTATAAAAATTCTTGGTTTCGCACCTATACACGTGAGCGGCGCGCATAGGGAGGCTAGGCGTAAATTTTTATGCTGGCTAGATAATGGTATGCCGACATCAGGACGTATTTTTGAAGAAATGCGTGAAGCCAGAAGGATATTTAAGTCTCGGTTAAAGTGGTGTCAAGATCATGAGACTCAAATTAAAATGGATATTCTGGCTTCACATCATTCAAAGAACGATTTTCGATCTTTTTGGAAGCATACAAATAGACTTAAGGGCAAGCCTGGACTCCCTGTTTGCGTCGATGGCGTGAGTGATGCTAGACAAATAGCTGACCTTTTTGTAGACCATTTTAGTGTGCGGTCACCATTAGGCCCATCTAGGTCGACGCTCAATGTTGAACCACGGAAAGACCTAGGAGTTAGAATAACCGCTAAAATGCTCTCAAACAGAATTGACGCAATGCGTCGAGGAAAATCTCCTGGTCATGATGGTCTCAGCATTGAGCATCTCCGATTTGCTGGTCCGCATTTGCCAAGAGTGTTGGCTATGCTTTTCACTTTTTGTCTGGGTCATGCTTATATGCCGAGTGACATGATCAAATCAACAGTGGTACCCATCGTCAAAAATAAGACTGGTGATATGGGTGATAAGAACAATTACAGGCCAATATCTCTTGCCACAATCATGTCGAAAGTGTTTGACGGTGTGCTTAGCGCTCAACTTAGCAGTCATATACGTGTACACGATAACCAATTTGGTTTCAGTTCTGGATTATCTACTGACAGCGCTATATTGAGTGTGAAGCACACTGTGAAGTACTACACGGATCGCTGCACTCCAGTTTACGCCTGTTTCCTCGATTTGAGCAAGGCTTTTGACTTGGTTTCCTACGACATTTTATGGAGGAAGATGGAAGAGGTAAATTTGCCACCAGAAGTCACAAATACTCTAAAGTACTGGTATGGAAACCAAGTCAATAGTGTGAGGTGGGCAGGTGCCCTATCTAGACCGTATGGGTTGGAGTGCGGGGTGAGGCAGGGGGGGTTATGCTCCCCTACGCTTTTCAACCTATACGTGAATGATCTGATTGGCGCGCTTAGCAGCATGCGTGTCGACTCAGTGATCAACTGGGCGGCAATAAACTGGGCCACGTGGACCAGTTGTACATAATTAATTATGCCTACTATTTTTGTGGCCAACTGGGCCGAACGCGCTTTGATCTTGCGGACGTGATTTTATTATTTAATTTGCTGTGGTTAAGTGGGCCGAAAGTATACAGTACAGTCAGATACAGATTGTTTCAGTAATTTCAAATAGAATAAATATTTACCTTGTAGGTACCATTTTGTTTTTACTTAAATACAGTATCTACAGCCGTTACGAAAGTAGAGTGCGCTTTCTTTGAAAATAAACAAAGCTACTACAAGACTCTCAGATTACAATGAAAGAAGTAAGACGGCAACAAGGTCCCGATATATTTGTCTCTTTCTACTATTGTATCATGGGACGCGCGCGCCTGCGCTGCCCTTTGCCGGCAGTCTGGTTCATGTTCCTGTGGCGTGAATGTGTTTTTGATAATTTTATATATCATTGATGCTATTCAACGTGGAGAGTGTAAATAATGGAACATAGTGGAGGTAAGATTTATATAATTACATATTCTTAGCATAAAAAAATATCACAAACTTCATTCATTACGTTAAAGAAATTTTAATAAGAAGCTATATCTGCTCTTATTGGCGGCCGCCATTTTGTGGCGTCGTTATTACATTGTCATTACATTTTTAAGAATTACTAAGAATGTTTTACGGTTATAATTTTAGTAATTTCACAGTTTTACTATCCAAGTATATTTTACATTATTTGTGCTTATGTGTTATGCTTGGTTAAAAACTTACGTTTGAGTTTGTTATCGGTTTACCCACATTTTCGTTTTTATTTTTATATTTTTGTTCGTGCTAATATAAGTACCTCTGTGCACTCCAATTGTTAATTTTAGTTTCTAAATTGTTTCTCAGTAAGTGAATTTATGTATTCTTTATGAGAAATAAAGTTGTTCTTAAACCTTAAAAATATATGCTTAACTTATAGCGCTTAATTGATTACTCTAAATTTACTGTTTCTTTTTTTTGGATAACTAGATTTATACAATAATTGCGATAACATATTTTTGATTTGTGCAATACTCTACAATACGACCTTTTTGATGAAGAATATACTTCTGCTTTGCTTAACATTACTTTTAATATAAAAGTTTTGTTGCACATAGTATGCGCTATAGTATGCACATATTTTAAGATTACTAGCAATTTAGATTTCAAATTACTAGAATTATTTTAATCATCCAGCAAAACTCAAAGGCTTTTATTAGAAATGGGTTCATATTAGTAGCGTAATGTGTAATTAGGCTGCCGCCGCTGATGCATATATATATAGATGCCATGAAAATATTTACAGGTGAACCAGGGCCATCAAATTCACAAAATTGTATCCAGTGGCAAATAGTAACATCGCAACGAGGCAAACGAGTGCTTCTTCGTGCAGGCCATAGATACCATGAGAAAAGGCGAAATAAAGATGGTTCCTGTGTTTGGAATTGCACTAAAAGAAAAAAATGTAAAGCTAAATTAATTATTGCCAATAATAATACCATTACACGGGATGACAAACATGACTGCGAGCCGGATTTTGCTTCAAACGAATTAGAAATACAATTTAACAAGTGCTGTGAACAAATCAAGTCTGATTATACTATTTCAATTCCAAGAGCTTATCGGGAAACTGTTGCGGGACTCGTGGATAGTGGCATTGATTTCATTAAAAAAATACCTACATTGGAAAATATTAAGCATAAGCTCCATCGTAAAAGAAATAAATCACTTGGTGTACAAAAAATATGTTTTAATTCTATCAAAGAAATAATTGTGCCCGAAAGATATCAACATTTTTTATTAGCTGATTACAGTAATGGACCCAGTAGAATTATAATTTTCGCTAATCGAGATTGTAAAAAAATATTAACTAATCCAAATTTAACAATTTTATGTGATGGGACGTTCAAATTTTGTTTAAAACCATTTAATCAATTATATAGTTTACATGTAGATTTAGGTAGTAATGACACATACAATAATATTATACCAATTATTTATGCCTTACTGCCGAACAAAAACAAAAATACGTACATAACTATGTTTAAATTAATAAAAAGTCAAATTCCCCAATTTTCACCCCAATTATTTATACTTGACTTTGAACAAGCAGCTATGTCTGCTATTAAACATGTTTTCCCTAAGACTAAAATCAATGGCTGCTATTTTCATTTTGCGCAAAGCTTGTGGCGAAAAGCCGATGAGTTAAATATCACAAAATCAAAATTAGCCAGAAAACATGTTAAACGATGCACTGTTATGGCTCATTTGCCTAGAGAGGCTATAGACAATGCTTGGCTATATATAATGGCACAATGTCCTACAAACAAAAATGTCGTGCTATTTAACGATTACTTTGTGCAAACGTGGTTGAATGATAAGTCATTCTTTGCAGACAAATGGTGTAGTAATCATTTGCATCGAACAACAAATATGATTGAAAATTGGCATTCGATTTTAAATAAAAAAATGTCAAGTAAACCAAAAAACATTGCGCATTTTTTAACAATACTTGAAAAGGAAAACAATTACTATGAAGTTTTATATACCAACGGAACTAGTATTAGAAAAAAACTTCCAGAAACCCAAGAAATAGACCAACATATATCGCAGACGATTGAGGAATTTATTAGAGGGGACATTAATATTGATTTATGCATAGAGCGCCTTGTTTTATGATTTTATTTTAAAATTGGAAATTACTTAAACTGTGATTTTTTTTTATTAATTATAAGATTTTAATAATTACTGTTGTACAAAACCGATCTGTGATTTTAAATATTTTTATTAAAAAATCAATGTTGTATCCTGTTATGCTCATAATTTTTGAATTGAGACTTAAATTATATTAAGCTAAGGTAGTTCTATTAAAATTATACTGAACTGATCTGTGATTTTTAGGATTAACCAATTTTATTTGTATTGTGTTATATGAATGTTTATCGTGTATATGTCAATTTGTGATTGCAGTACTGTTTTTTAAAAATTATATTCCTTATTTTAAAACTTAGATTAATAAGAAAAATTATTTACATGTTATATAAAACATTTTATTGTAAGCTAAGCTTTGTCTATACAACTACATTTTGTTGATTTTTGAAATATATACATTGATTGATGATGTTTTGTTTTCCTCTCAAAGTCCCAACACAATTTACCTTTTGACAAATTTATTTTGATACACTTGTGTTCGTAACTATACCAAACTGCCTTAAATTTTTATTGTCGGCCCACTTAACCACAGCAAATTAAATAATAAAATCACGTCCGCAAGATCAAAGCGCGTTCGGCCCAGTTGGCCACAAAAATAGTAGGCATAATTAATTATGTACAACTGGTCCACGTGGCCCAGTTTATTGCCGCCCAGTTGATCACTGAGTCTGCGTGTCGGGTGTCATGTTGATGGCGTGTGTTGTAATAACATTAGTTACGCCGACGACATGGTGCTGCTGAGCGCGTCAATCTGTGGGCTAAGGACACTCGTAGCCACTTGCGAGCAATATGCAAGACTTCATGGTCTGGCATATAATGGTAAGAAGAGTGTAGTCATGGTCTTTGGGGCCAGGGGTAAATACCCAGAAGCAGTACCCTCAGTCAAAATAGATGGTAAACCCCTTGTGAGGGTACAGCAATTTAAGTATTTGGGTCACTTATTGACCACTGACCTCAAAGATGATGAGGATATTGATAGGGAGCGGAGGGCGCTGTGTGTGAGAGCTAACATGATTGCCTGCAGATTCAGGCGTGCTTCTAAGGAAGTCAAGCGCACTATATTTAGTGCGTATTGCACGGCTTTCTACACTTGCAGTCTGTGGGTTCATTTTACTCAAAAATCATACAGCGCCCTTCGCGTCCAATACAATAACGCATTCAGGGTGCTGATGGGGTTGCCCCGATACTGCAGCGCATCAGGTATGTTTGCTGAAGCTCACTTGGACTGCTTTTACGCGGTGATGCGGAAGCGGTGTGCATCCTTGGTCCGTAGGGTACGGGGCAGCGCCAACAGCATCCTGTCTATGATAGCGAGCAGGCTTGATTGTAAGTTTATGAATCATTGCTGCAAGGTCTCGGCTGGGCCTGTTACCTTGCAGCAGTGATGCCACAATCTGGTTCTGTTTTTTTTTTTGTTTTTTTTTTTTGTTTTTGTCTTTGTCAGTGTATTACTAACATAGTTTGTAAGTATATTGTTACTAACACGTGAATTAATTAAGATTATGGATTGAATTTATCTGAAATAAATGAATTATTATTATTATTATTATACTGTATTAACTATTGCATTGCTTTCGATTATGCAGGTCAGAAATGATACAACTCTTTTGAAACAAAGACTTAGGGACAGACTACACTTATCATGACGGCTTAAGCCGGTCAGTAAGAGCTAGATTATCGATGTAATAAAAGCGAAAAAGACACGTCATTCGCTTCGTTTTGGTTAAGACGACGGGACTCGATACGGAGCCGAACTAATTACGACAAATCTGATGATAATTTGTGATCAGCTTGAGCCGCGTCGACAAGCAATCTCTCCCTAACTTAAACTAAGTATATAAGTGTTTCGAAAACTCACCAAAAGTTCAATCAGAGTCAATTCTCGGGGTATGACAATGCGTCGGTAGCCCGGCAGACGTCGCTCCAGTTCTTCTTGCCCGGCTGGTTGCTCCGGTTCGGGTGGAGGCATAGCCAGAGCTCTGAATATAACCAGTAGGACTAGGTAAATTGCATCATAGAGTACTTCATTACCTCAATTTTAAGTTACTCCAGGATTATCAATACTGAGAAGTCTTAATGAAACGGTTTTATGGGTGTAGTGGTCACAAGCAGGACTGCTGGTCGTGGAGCGGGTGTCGCCGGGCAGTGTTGTTACCTACTATTGTTTTTTCAAAGGTAAGAACAACGTCTTTGTAAAAGCCCGGTGTTTGAATTTGTCCAGTAACTGGCAATTGACTCGCGCCCTCTATGTCACGGGAATCAAATATAATTGGCGAAACACATTATTATGTTATAGGCTCAAGCAATTTAAGAGGAAAGTATAAGAATATTTTTACCTAAATAATGGCGTAGCTCTTATATGTGGAGGTTCAGGAGAGCTGGCACTAGATATTTCCGAAGGTGATGGTGACGACTCTTCTATATTCGTTGCTCGGGGCGCACTACCCAGTTCCACACTTGGCGCTTCGAATGCTGGCATCTTTTATTTATAACTTGCTAATAAAATCAAGTAAGGTACGTAGGTATTGAGTACCAACAATGTAAACAAATAAATATGAAGATAAACAAACAAATTGGTGAATTCAATTTATATTTTATAGCTGCGAGTAACAAACTCTCACTTTAATAAAACATAACTTTATATTCTAAGTATTGAATTTTGTAGGATTATAACGACGAAAAAACCCAGAAAACGTCGTAAACGTTATAAAATTGAAAATGTCTTTGTTTTAAAAATATTTTTGTACTTTGTTCACAAGTTCACTTTATTTGTCGGTTGTTAATGGCAACAGTCAACGCCGAAGGAGTGTATGAACAGAGTTTCTCGAAGGTTTATTGCTGGTCTAGGCCCACGATTTTTGATTTTAGCCACAAGGTGTGAAATGGTTCGGTTTGGTGGAACATGACAACTATCAAGCAAAGGCTTTCGTCAATGCGAAAATATAGCTGAAAATCTAACTGTTTGTTATTAAGATTAGCGCGTTCAAACAAACGAACTTTTCAGCTTTATTATATTATAATAGATATCTACACATCCGCATCCATCTCTGCAAGTTCTCGGAGATATACAGGGCTGCATGGTCCTTTTGGCGTGTGGCCATAGTCAGAATCGCCATTTTTGTTATCAACGGCGTCAACAGCACCCTCCTATCAATGTCAGCCAAGCGCCAAAAGAACCATGCAGCTCCTCATAACTCGAAGCCTCAAGTTTTTGGTCGTATGTATGAGTAGTTGGAAGTAGATTACTTTACTGGAGTTATACTTTGCCCTGGTAACCAGTTCGTCGATATTCTTTTCTCTATATTCTCTTATTTGTATTTTTTCCACCTCTGCCTCCGCCACCCTTAAAATACGCTGCATCAAGCAGATATCAAGCTCTGCACCTCTGCCCCCAGTGCCTCCACCTACTATGATGGCCTCCGTTACATCCCTATTTTTTTTAGTACATACATACCATTCGCCGCGCGACGTGACCGTAATCGTAATTTATAGTAATCTGTGATAAATGATAATAGTTCTACAGCCCGTGCAATAGCGATCACATACGCAATAATTAATGATAAGGTATAGGTAGATACTAATTCGACCATCTCGATTAAAAAGAACATTATTATAGTTCGCAACATCCGCTTTATTACCTAGATCAGAATCAATGCCTTTCCAATTTTCAACTGATCAAACTATACTGAAATAAGCGATAAATGTTCAAGGATCAAAAAAACCAGACATTCAATGCAACCATGATTCGACCAATTTTCGGATATAGATCGACAATTCTTTCCATACGAAAAAATATCGATTTGACAACCGACATGGGATTGAACATGGATTGACACGATCTCGTGTCGTTCTAATGTCAGATTGTCAGTTTTCGCGCCTTTTTGACCAAGTTGGTACTCTCCGAAATAAGAAAGAAACACTGAAATTAGAAACTAAGAAGTATTTGAACCCTGAACAAACCGATTAAACATGGGATTCACGAAAGAAGTTGATTTGAATCATGATGAGTTCCAGTACCTGAAGCTCGTTCAACAAATCATTGATACAGGTGACAAAAGAGTCGACAGGACTGGCGTTGGAACTTTGTCTATATTTGGTGCAATGCAAAGGTATTCCCTAAAGAATAACACTCTACCTTTACTTACTACAAAGCGTGTTTTTACCCGTGGAGTTATTGAAGAGTTACTCTGGATGATATCTGGCTCCACTGATTCTAAAGTACTTGCTTCCAAAGGAGTACACATTTGGGATGCTAATGGATCTCGCCAGTTTTTGGACAACTTGGGATTTACAGACAGATCAGAAGGTAAGAATTCTTGTAATGTATCCATTTATACACTATTGTCCACCAAAATATTAAGTTAACTAATAAAAATATTTTCTTTCGCAGGAGACCTTGGACCAGTCTATGGTTTTCAGTGGAGACACAGTGGAGCTGAATATGTTGATGCTAAGACAGACTACACTGGGCAGGGAATTGACCAATTAAAAAACGTTATTGACACAATAAAGTAAGTTCAAGGCAGACTAGTCTTAAACAATGATGTCTTTATATTTACAGTGTTATTAATTTGCTATCTAAACATATTTCAGAAACCGTCCAGCAGATAGAAGAATGTTGATGTGCGCATGGAACCCATCAGATCTGAGTAAAATGGCATTACCACCGTGCCACTGTCTAGCCCAATTTCATGTATCAAGTGGTAAACTTTCCTGCCTTCTATACCAAAGGAGTGCAGATATGGGCTTGGGAGTTCCATTCAATATTGCCAGCTACTCTTTCCTTACACACATGATTGCACACATCACAGGATTAGAGGTAATAAAGATTCAGTTTCTGAAATTATAAATAGTAAAAGATTTTTAATACAAAAATGCCTATCTTTATTTTGAATGTGCCACATGAAAATTTAAAAATATCTTTTTTTTACAGCCTGGAGAATTTGTGCACACAACAGGCGATACTCATGTATACCTGAACCACATAGAACCATTAAAAGTCCAGCTGCAAAGAGTTCCTACTCCATTCCCCACATTGGAGTTTGCCCGTAAGATTGATTCCATTGATGATTTCAAGTATGAAGACTTCATTATCAAAGATTACAAACCTCAACCTAAAATTGATATGGAAATGGCTGTTTAGTTCAGTAGAATATAGCAAGTACTTCACTTCATTATTTTAGTTTTAGTTAGCACTAGTCCTAACATAAGTATTATAGTTTAAGGTTATGCCAAACCGTGTGGATTCTAGTTGTATGAATATATTTTAAGTTAATTATGTAAGTCACTGAAAGTAGACATGGAAAAAATGATAAGTAGCTCTAGATAAAAACTAACATACTTGGGCACAGGTAGATTATAACTGGGAGTAGGTGCAAAAATTAGAAAATGTCTGCTTCCGTTTTCTGTTTGAACATTATGCAGATTTGACGAGAGAAAGTGAGTGCAGCTAGCCTGGAAGATTTTTGGAAACTGACATAAATAGCTTTATTCCTTGTCATATAATGCAGATTGCAGTGTGAGCTAGGGAAGCAATTTCGAATATTTTTGCACCAGATTTTGAACACAATAGGTTTCTTTTTTGTATATTCATGGATAAATAGGAAAAATGGTTAACTTTTGCAGAAACACTTTA
The DNA here is from genome assembly GCA_950005105.1 of Lycophotia porphyrea. Classification (NCBI taxonomy): domain Eukaryota; kingdom Metazoa; phylum Arthropoda; class Insecta; order Lepidoptera; family Noctuidae; genus Lycophotia; species Lycophotia porphyrea. Next base: position 6,495,201 of record OX465392.1, read on the forward strand.
GAGTTTTGTTGAATTAATGTAGGATGCAAAAGCCATTGAAGTGAGCTTGAAAACTTTAGCAACCCTGCCTGGAATTTGAGAACATTTTTATAAGAACAAGCTGCAAAAGTTTTTTTTTTTTAATAACTAATCAATCTAATATAAAAAAAAACTTTGTTTGAATGAAATAATCTCTGGAACTATCAATTGGATCCCTAAATTTTTTTTTTGCATTTGATAGCCCCATTCTTGAGTAATATGTATGTATAGATACGTATAAATATAGCTGGCTATTTAACATCATGCTGCAACCCTTGGGATCCGAGTGGCGAGAGAAACCGGGCACAGCTAGTTGTATTAGTAATTTGGAATATTTTAGAATTAATATTCTATGAGCATGTCTTGAAACAACATTCATCCATTCTAACACTTGCAATTCATGAATTTATACTATTTCAATGATTTTCTAGTTATCGCTTTATCATTTTGCCATTCCATTTATCCTGTGGGAATTTCGAAAAATCCTGTGCCTTCCTCTACAGTCTACATCATAAAAGGAACCTCTGTGCATAATTTCAGCTTTCCAGGTTTGGTTTAGGTGATGATCAATAAGTAAGTTCTTTTTGTATTGAATTTTAATAATTATGCTTTTTTATATTAAAGAAATGTTTATTTCAATTATGCTGGCTTTTTATTATATAGGTATAGGTCTTGGGCAGTGAAACTGTATGAATCTAAGAAAATAAATAAATTCAGCAATATTATTTAATTGTTATAAGTTTGCTTATACTATAAAATTAATCCCACATAGATATTACATTCATGGCAATGCAATCTAAAAATAATTAATTCTAATAAAATCATTATTACATTTTGTAAAATTCAACAGTATCTAACAAATTCTTAATTTGTTGTCTTACAGCTAATCAACATTTTATTGTATAATGTATTTTTGTACATTATTTTCCTTTCATTATGAGTCTTTTCGATTTTGTATAGCAAAATGGTGAATTAACTTGCAAAACAATTCATAAAGGTTTCTTACCAAAGCTGTAGACAGAAACATTCAAGGAGCGTCAATAAATAATCGACCTTGGCTGCAAAAAAAACATTTTATTTTGTTATAGTGTAACAAATAACCAATGTTCAAAAAAACTAGAAGAAAAAAACCGAATGTCTCTGACTATGGCTTTGATTAGGTTTCATTAATTTTAGCAGCCATGTTAAAAATATGGACATGTATAAGTTGATAAACTAAATTACAATAGTAATAACAAAATACAAAAAAGAAGAAGTAATGTTGTGATTATAATGTCTTTGGCTATTTCACAAGAAGGACGTAATGGCCTAAATAAATATAGTAAGAAATAACAAAATAACATAATCAAGGTTAGATAAATGAAAATTTTACAAAATATTTTGTGATTGCCATTCATCAACACATCTGGTCATCTTGAGGTGGCATCTGCAAGAAAAAATAATAGAATTACCACCATATATTACTAAGAGATCTACATATTATATCAATCTACCAACTATACTCATCGCTTTCATTCAGTAATGAACCATTAATAGTCTTTATAACTCATGTAAAGTTGACAAAATTGTTTAAGTAAATGAAAAGTAGTATTTTTAACACATAATATTTAATTTTTTCATGTCTAAGAATAGGATAAATAAAAATAAATGAACATCATCAATGCAGTGCACTACACAATTTAAGAAGCCTCAAGCCCCTATTTGTCTAATAGCTTGTACCAATGATGCCTGTTGCTTAATACATAATAATATAAATCATGCATAATGAAATTCACTATGAGATTTATACATTTGTAAGATTAAAAAAAATATAGTACATTTTATTACACTTTGTTTGACATGTCCTTCAAGAAGGTCACATAGTCATAAAATCCTAGATTATGCATTGTGGAAAATTAGGAATTTTGTCATCCTCCTGGCTCATTAGAAATTAAGGTGCCTTCTTCCAAACATCAGCCATGACCTCTTCCTCCTGTTTCTAATCATAAAATATCTTTCACTTATGTCTATTGAATCCATCCATCCAGTCATTAAAATTGTGATAACACAGCAATGAACCTACCATAGATATATGGGACTAAAGCCCATATTTCAGAAACCACACAAGAGTCGAGCATTACTTAAAAATTAGTTTCAACCAATCAATTGGCTTAAGTTTTAAGAAATGCCCGAATCTTGATTCTGTAATATAAATATTTCATCCATAGATTATATTAAGAATCACATCCCACAAGTCCAGCTTATGCATGACATATTCAATAAATAGTAAATCATTTTTTACAAACATACCTGACCATTACTACTTGGGACGGGTAAGGCAGCAAGTTGTTCAACGAGAGCCATGGTCATCTCCGACTCCACAGTAACTTCCACCCATAATGTGTCTAAAATAAAGTTTACATATAATAAGTAATTACATCTTAGTAAAGAATCACTGCAGAAACAGGTGGATGTTGCAGCTTTAAAGATTTAAAAAGCAATATTTATAAACAAAACTAGTAACCTATAAATCTAAAAGTTTCTGGTTTGATCTACTTTCAAAAAGTCACTTTTATTTTTAAAAGAATGGTTTGGACAATGGTATTGCATTGGCAAAAAGAATATTAGGGAAGTATCTTTAATTTTCAACCATCTTTAAATATTTAATTGGTTACCTAATAAGTGCAGATACTCACCCCCTATTTGGTCTCCCTTTTCAGTCACCAAATGAAAATATCCTCTGTGTGTGCCTGCTGTAGTGGGAGCTACTAACTTTAATGTAACTGTAGTGGAATGTCCTGCAGGTAATGGTGGAACAAAGACTGGGGTGGCACCTAGTGGTTCACCCCCTGCTTGTATCAATCTACAGCTGCCGGGCCACCCTTCTGCACCAGTATTAGCAATATTCCAACTTTGTTCAAAACTGTAAAATGCAATCATTTAAATTGTAACAAGTTACCAACAATTGTCATATTTAGTTTATCTACTTTCATAATAAGTTTGATTATGAAATAATAGTAGGTACTAGTGTCATCGGCTCAATGCACAAGCAAGTCATTCACAATAAGTCCTTAAATTACTGTTATGAATATAAAAAAAAACACATCTTTAAAGATTGACCATAAAGACTCGCATGTAATCTAGAATGTAACCGACTTAACAGTATAGATAGATTCCACAGAGCCTTAAGACTAAGGTCTTCAATCAGTGCGTCTTGCCTTTTATGTCTTACAGGCCTGTAACGTGGATACTCACTGTACGGCTGGTTATTTAATAATGATAAATGATGTTTATTTTGCAAATAAGTTTTTCAAACACTTTTACACATCATGTTTTTTTTAAAACTAGACTTTAATTATAGTCAATTCTTACCAAGCACCAGGCCCCACTGCAGCCTCTTGGTTTTGGGCAGCTTTTAGAGACATGGATGGAAGCTTTGGTGGCAAAGTATAGTCTAAATAACAACATATTGCTGTTTGTAAATTCCTGAAAGAATAAGGAATTGATTAGTAGTCAAATAGTTTGTTGGTTATAAAATGAGCTGGCTCATCCTAAAATATTCAGTACCAGTTGCTCATATCCAAAAAGAAGCTGGCAGTATTATAATTCACACTAGGGCCCAAAAGTCTCTGCATTTGATTAACAAGTTCATCTCTGTCTGTTGTGTTCATACAACTAAATTGTAACAGTAAATTTTGGTCAATCTCCCCAGTTACTGAAGAACCGTCTATATCCATTTTATTAGAACAAAATATTCAGCCTTTATCACAAATCACTTTGAAGATGTTTCACCACTGCACAAAATATTGACATGCCCTTTGTTTACGTACGTCAGCTGACTTGACTGATGCACTGTAAAACGATGGAATTTATATTAACCCACAGTAAAATACTCTACAACCACATGAAATTTTAAGAATTCACGAAATATTCATAGTTATTGTTTTATTTTAACGAGGATTACGTCGCATTATTTGTCGAATACGGGACAAAATAGAATGATTTAGAGCTGCACCAAGTGCAACGATCGAAATCGATGTAACGATAGAGATGGGCAAATTTTTCTTACTAAAAATCAAGTGAAATTGATATGATTATTTCTTTTTATCAACCAAGAAAAACTTTCAGGCGAGCAACATTTTGAAAATATTGTTTAATATATATGCATTGAACAAACCCGCATTAGGTACTGACACAACATGTAGTCTCCAGAAAATAAAAGACCCATTGAATATGATAGATTTGTGGATAGGTTGTAGAAATGAGAATTTCGAAATTACTTTGGCTTCTCCAACCCATCGCTCAAATGAATAAAATAATTAAATTCAGGAAAAACTGTAGGGTGTATTGTGTGTAGGAAATTTAACGCGATTTTAGCACCTAATGAATTCAGACAGAAAGGCATTTTTTACCCTGGCAAAAACACGCGGTTTCGTAGTAACAATAGTTGGCCTAAAGTGCATTTTTAATCACACATGCTAATGTCAAACTGTGTAGATGTGACCTATACAGTTTGACATTAGCATGTGTCAATTTAGTCTCTAGGATTAAAAAACGCACTTTAGCTGGCTTAGCCAAGTTCAGCTATAGTATCTTAAATTTCAAATTGGGTAGACAAGCTTAAAAACTCAAATCACAAACAACGCAACAATTTTTTAGTCGATATTTTATTTTAGTACACATGTGAATGCTAATTTAAAAAAAAAGTCGAATGACATTGACAGATTAGACTCGCGCTTCATTCATTCATTTTCAAGGATTTAAAAAGTGGAGGATTCATTTTTATTAAGTAATTATTGAGGGAAATAAGAAAAGCGTTATGATTCTGATTATTATTGAAATAATACTCATTTATAAGCTATCAAACTATTGACTTTGCACATAATCTATTAGAAACACGCACTTTGCACAAAATTTAGACAGCATGGAGGATCAGCAACCGAAAAAATTGTATTATTGTTCGTATGAAGGTTGTGCTTCGTATTTCGATAGACCTTACAGACTAGCACAACATTTTCTAGCTCATAATAACATTGTAAGTTTCGTACCATGTCGTTACTCTAAGATAATTACAGTAAATTAGTTATGAATTGAAAAATATATGTATATAATTTTTCCAGAGACCCTTCCCTTGCAATGAGCCAAATTGCAACAAAGCATACACAAGCAAAAGTCATTTGGATCGACACATAACATCAGTGCATATGCCCCATGAAAATGATGTTGTGTACAGGTAGCTAAAACCTTAAAGAAATGTACCAATAATCTTTTTATAAATGTAATGTTATAGTAATTTCTAAAATAAATAAACAAATTATGTTTCAGTTGTCCACAATGTTTGAAAGTATTTGCAAATCGTCAGAATCTCAAGAGGCATCTAAACACAGTACATGTTCAGGTCCTGTTTACCTGTGATGTTTGTCATATACAGTTCAGAAAGAAGAATCAACTTAGTGCCCACATGTATCAACATACAGGATTAAAAGCATTCAAGTATGTATTAAAAATGTTTTTAAGTCTGAAATTATAGATCATTACAATACCTTCTGCTGAACATGAGAATTTCTCAGTACCTTAACCCATTCACTGCCCAGTACTTCGCGAAAACTTCGCGAAATTCGTTCGCGTGCCCGCAACCCGTATCCGAGTCGTCGTTATAATAAGCTATAGATGACTTGTATCCATACCCAGAACCCGACTAGCGTGTCCATAGCTACAAATACGGGTTGTGCGAACGAACGAATTTATTGTTCGACCCGTGTGTCGGGTGCTGGGCACTGAAAGGGTTAATATACTCCCTTTTACATGGGACTTAAATATATCTGGTGAGATATTATCTTTAAATACAGGTTAACAGGTATAATCTAATTTAACTCTGGAAAATTAAGCACTGATAAAAATGTCCAGACAGACATTAAAGTTGCTGTGGTGGTTCCTGATCTGACTGGCATAAAAATAATAAAGAAAAATTGTAATCATGTGTGTTTTATCATATCAGTCTTTTCGGTTTAGAAATCGCGCAATGAAAGCAAAAATAAATACACATAATTACTCACTACACCCCCCTAGTGATATATCGTGATTTTTTCCGAACCCCCTCCGCCCCTTTCTAACCTCACGTGATTAATGGACGACCCCTAGGCAGACAAGGTCCACATTAGTTAGTGATAGCTCACTCTCTATCACAGACACAGTAGTGATAATTTAAATATTACTCATAATTTTATAACTTTATCTTATTTATTTTTTCCTTCATCTGTTATTCTAGTGTTCTAAGAACTCGAATAACTTATAGTTTTATTTCAGATGTGATCTATGTACAGAATCATTTATAAGTCTTTACCAGAAGAAAAGACACATGAGATATCATAAAACATACACATGTGAGGATTGTAATTTAGTTTTCAATCATTGGTCCAAATATCAAAAACATAAAAAAACTGATCATACGAAGAAACGTAAGTAATTAATCACACTTGTACAATAAAATTTGATGAGGAATCAAATAAATAGTCAAATTTTTATTCTTAATATTGTAGAACAATACAACCTCATTCTGGTTTTCTTTGTTTTAGACTCATCAATTCCTCAACGTCTAAAATCATTAAAATCGTTAGTTGAAAGCAATGTCACTGTTATCCAACCCAAGTTTACGTTAAGAGCCCCAGGTGGGGCTGAGCTTCAGTTGATGCAGTCACCTTCGGCCGAAGATGACGCCGAAGGTGAACATAATACTTTAAATAACCTTAGTTTTAAAAAGATATTTTTTTAAATATGTTGCGAGTCCTTTACCCATTAGTGGCACAAAGCCAATTTGGAAATAACCTAATTGCAATCTTTGAATCATGGATCTATGAAACTCCAATAATTATTACAGCAACTGAAAAAAAAGCAGTGCCTGCATCTAAGGTCAGGCATTAATCTTGCAAATGTACAATATCTTCAGATAAAATTTCTCTTCATTTCAGTGTTTATCTGTAATGAATGCAAAAGATCTTTCAAGGAACGAAACCACATGGTGAAGCACCTCAGAACACACGGACAAAGAATAATTACGAAAACATTCCCATGCCCCTATGAAGAATGTCCCAGGTATTCATTTAATAATTTATCCAGACTTTTCCATGTTTTTTAAAGCAAGTTTCATTAAAGCTCTATTGTTTCTTTACAGATTTTATTCTAGAAAAAGCAATTTAAAGCAACATATTTTAGTAAAACATTTAAAGATGTTCCATGAATGCATGCTCTGCCATGCAAAACTATCAACAAAGGTAATTTTGTCAAACCAGATATTTTGAATCTCAGGTTGAGATGGTTGTTTTCAAGACAATTAAATTTGCAGACATAAAATCATCTGCATAATATTAAAAAAAACTGGGTATTAAAATTTTATAAATTATTTTCAGGCTAAATTAAATTACCATATCCAATTACACTACAAGGAGGGAGGAATGGAGCTAACAGCTGATATTGCTGACGATGCTAACAATAAAGAAAGAAAACCAAGAAAAGATGAGGGGACTTTTAAGTTTTCTACTGCTCTAAGGTTAGCTGGATTAACTGAAGTGCCCGAAGAAACTGAGTCTAATCCAAATTCGCCTATTAATTTGTCAGTAAAATCGGAACATATTGAAGTCGAAGTTGATGTTCATATTTGAATTTAAAATGCAACTATGTAAATTATAGGGAGTTCAAAATAATATAAACGTAGAATTTAGGTCGTATATGGATACGATGTTCGGCAGAAGTCATTCCCTAAAATATCCGCGACACCTTGTGTGTGGCTCTTCATCAGTTTATAGATAATTACTATTTTTCATCCTTGTACTGCTTTAGAGGATTCCGCAACTGCCATACTTTTTCGTAGGCCAGTGAAGTTGGCAATTTTTAACCTTTCAAACATAATTATCGTGTTTTCTATCGCTAGGTCTAAGACGGTTTCTGTCTCGAGAAACCTGCTGGCCGTGACGACGCATTTGTCCATAAAGTTGACCGCCTTTAGCCCTCCATAATAACCTCGTCATCCAAATACTAGCTCAATCTCAGTTACAACCGAGTTATTGCGCGTATTCATTATACAGGGTGATTGGTAATTGGGTTGTAGTCCTTGAAATGGGTGATAACTACACCTTATTTGTATCAATTTTGACCTCTATAACTTAGGGTCCAAACTGAGTGATTTTTGAGAAATCTTAATTTTCTGTTGCAACTAGAGAATAAAAATAGTCAGTCAACGTGCCGAACGTAATTCAGCTTCAACTCCGATGTTCAAACAGAAGAAAATGACTGCTTTGGCTGTCTGATAGGATAGTTTAACATATACCTGATAGAGACAGATCTTACCTGATCTGATCGACTAAGATCTGGCGCATTAGTCAAACCGCTAATATCACATAGTGCTAACAAGAAAATCTGCAACAAGGAAGACGTGCATCGAAAAAACTGTACTAGCTACCCAGTTTTATTAAAAATTACCTTCTCAAACAACCGTTGTTTTCTGGTCATTTACTAAAAGAGTGTATTGTGGCACCATTTTGAAAAGCTAATGAGATGAGAAGTCGGTCCTTTATTTTGAGAAACCTGCCTCCAAAAACAAGGGAGGTTTCAAGAAATTTTCTGAACATGACCTTTATGGCCTTTATTTTCCAAAGGCAGATGTACGAATGTATTCCGAAAACCAATTTGTTAAAAAAATAACAAAAGTTTGATTTCTCAAAAAATACCCAGTTTGGACCCCAAGTTATCAGGTCAAAATTGTTGCAAATAAGGTCTAATAACACCCATTTCAAGGATTGCACCCAATTATCAATCACCTATATACGTCTCTCCAGTAGCCAGCTGAAGATTATGGCTAGCCTTAGGACCTTCGCCCACGGCGACTTTTTGTAGCAATTCTTTCGCTCCTTTCGTAAATGCACTTCTGTATTGCTGCTATTGCGCGTAAACTGTAACATTTACAACGCGCGGCATAGCAAAAGCTTGACAGAATAGCGATAGTAGCAATACAGAATCGTGGGTACGTGAGCGGCAGGTACACAGCCAGCGACAACATCGCAACTATTTTACGTTTGCATCTCTGCTACATCATGCATCGCTGAAAACGATTTGTTAAAACATTTAGATATAGGTACAAATCAATTTCCTTTTAACTTTTAGTATAGTTTAGTAGGTAACAGAAATGATGTGAATAGTATTAGCATAGTAATAATTTAGTACCTAAGTGATAACAACAATTTCCTATTAATATAAGTACAATATCTCAGATCTGGTACATTAAGTACGTTTTTATTGTATTATTTAACTGTTTAAGTTTAAGAATACAAGCAGCTTGTATTCTATTTTAATAAGCTACGATTTAGTTTTTGTTGAATTGTCCTTTTGCAGTTATTTTTTAGATACAAAATGGCTAAATAACAACTGATTACACTTCAAAATTGTTTTTTTTTTTATGTATCAATGACCAAATAATACATTTTCAAGGCCCATTATTTTCTGCTGGCAGAATTTTGGGTGAGGAAAATAACGTGGAGCAAAAAGTTAACACCTGTTTAGAAGGTGAAAATAAAAAGTATTATTTCTTGTCAAGTTTTTGTTTTTTTGTGTTGTTTTTTTTTGGTTCCTTTACTTCCTGGCTTAGTATCAGTTCAGGAAAAATCCTCGTGCAGTTTTTTTTTGGATTGCATATTCGGGAGACCTCGAGGATACCCTTGATCGCACGGCGAACTGGCTAGTTCTGTCGTGCTCATGCTACCATATCCCAGCTTTTCCCTAGCCTACATGACATGAACAAGAGTGCGTCCTCGCGCGGTCTCTAAACTTCTCATGTTGGCCATCTTGGAACTTGGAACTCGTTTCTCGGTGCTACCATTGGTGTGAATGAATTGCGACCAGCCGCCGTATTCACAAACGCTTCAATTCGGAAACGGAAAGTCTTGTCTATCTTGCTCGCTCGCTTTCGTTATGTCAAAAAAGATAATTTGAATACGGCGGCAGAGGGGGCTTGAGCCTGCGCGAGGATTTTTCCATACTGACCCCCATAAGTTGAAACCATAGAGAAAAACGCTCCAGAGTTGGCATTGGACGAATCACCGAACGGTGCCACTTTTTGCGGGAGGCGTTACATCCTATTCATTCTACGAAAAAAACAATCACAATATAATAATAATAATTCAATTATTTATACAAGTAACATAACTCATGTGTTTGTAACAATCTGACCTATTCCTATGTTAGTAAACTAAATTAAAACATATAAAGACAAGATAAAGAAAGGAAAGCAATATACAACACAACTATATTAAGCTGCATGTCCAGCAGAAATTTTCCATATAGAAACTTCAACCTTCCTCTAAAATACTCATTGCTTACTTTATCCATTCTTGTCCCCGCTCATCTCTGCATATAGCGGAGGTAGCTATGCTATTTCTGTAGGTATGGCAGTCCAGTGCTTTGAGCTACCAAGTCTATTCCACGAAGTTATTCTATAGTAAAGTGTCATTTTTTTCCAATCAGCTTGAACCTAACACTAGCGATAAAGTTGGAAATCTATTAAATAAAGACAGATTGTAGTAGCTTGATGTGCTGGCGTTTGTACAGACGCCAGCACATCAAGCTACTACAATCTGTCAGATTTCTTTAATAGATTTTCAACTTTATCGCTGAAGTATTAGGTTAAGGTTGATTGGGAAAATCTGACAGTTTCGGGTAGGTTGACCTGCTGGCGTCTGTACCTAAGTAAAGCCATTTAAGTGCATATTTGGTACTTACATGTGAAAACATCACCATGGTTTTGCAGATTTGAAGAAGTAGATAGTTTTTATTGAAGTGAAACTTCTTTATCGACGTATGGGAGAAATTTTGTAAAAATCGACACGATTTTCGGTTACGCGCCATGTTGCTTTTTTATCAAAGTTTAGTATAGTGACGTAAAGAATATAATGTATCATTATTGATGAAATACAACAATAGCAATGATATTATAATAAGAACAATGATAAAATAAATTACTCATTAATTGTATGCATGTCTATAATAATAAAATAGCTTTAATTTAATACGGTAAAAAATGTTTTTCTTAAGGCTTAAGCCTTATCTGCCCCATTTTCGTGAAGTTGCAAATAGTAGAAAAATGATATGTCGTAAAGAAGTTTCACTTCTTACCTGTGTACTCTGGTACACACACATATATTTTTTTACACAATTGACCATTTTTAAAGATCATTATGCGGCATAAAACCGTACACAACGGCGTCTGTCGGCGAATGAACTGGTTCAAAGAGTATAATAATACTGAACTGGTTTTATGGTCAATTTACTTTGGCAGAGCTGTAGAGAGGCAAGTTCAGTTATGTTGGCATAACTGAACTTGCCTAGCCTCTAGGGCCTCTAGGGCTATTTCCTCAATGGAACGACAGCTCGGGAAAGCCACACTGGGTAATATCTAGAAATGGCAGAACCAAAAACGCGTCGTACGCGTTTTCTGCTGTGAATAATTAACCTCACAAAGCAGGAAAATTGTGTAACTGTGAGTATTAATCTAATAAATATTTTGAATCGGCATGCGTTAGATAGAGGACCAATCTCGGCAGCCCTGCCCGGCTTGTAGCAGATGGATGAGTGTTGCCGAGAATCGAGCTGAGTGGCATGCAATAAAAGAGAATTATCTCCAGCAGTACTTTAAGCTGACTACTTTATTGAAAAGACATCATGCATAAAATATTCTTAGGAAAATTAATGACAACCTTTTTCCTAACCACAGAAAATTGTTTTTCTTATACTGGCAACTGTTTCCAACCGTCAATGTCAAATCAGCTGCTTCAAGGAGATAACCTAATAGGCAATTTATGCCCGTAAGGGTATATGTGTTCTGTGGGCAATTAATGTGAGGACGTAGCGACATCTTATATTCTGTACCAAAAAGTTATGTAACTAAAAAGTTATAAGGTAGAAGCGTACGGGTAGCCCGCGAAATTCAAATTTTCTTACGTTTTTGCTTTTTGCAATTTGCAGGTCAGTGTCAGGTTGTTTACTATGTTGATGAAAAATGAGTCACGCAAGTAACATGTGTGTAGTTACAGAATTACAATCATGAAAATCATCAATACAACCCTCTAAGTTCATTTAACTCCATTGAATGACTTTTTCATGAATTCATTTCACTTCATTCAATACTTATTCATTAGGGTTACATGAACTTCTTCGTTGTGTATCAACCAAGTTTGTGTATTTTAATAAACGTTAACACACCAATACTGAAATATATGATGGTTTACATAGTTAAAATTGTTTTATTTTATTTAGTGTCTCAAGCCCGAGTCTAATCGAAATCATTTAACTACTCTTAGATATATTTTCCTTTCCACCTACTTTTGTAAGAATTATAACTTTGTAGGTTACGCTTCTGGTTTCCAAGACTACAATATTATAGTCTTATAGACCATAGTAAGTTAGTAGTGCGTAATGATGTTGGTACAGAATAATAGATGGCGCCAATGTTAAATATTAGCAGTCAAATTATTGTGCGAAACGGCCTTAACATATAGTTCGTTTGGTAAAGTAATTTACTCTATACTGTACTCTTTGATTTACTCTGAGCTAATAGAGAGAGTTGAATACATAAATCACACGGTCATTGAAATTTTTCATTGCAAATAGCTAACTCCCCTCCGTCTGAAATCAAAGTCTTTTAATGGTTTTCACAGAGATAAATCAAATGGTTTGAAATTATACAAGCTCTTAATCTAGGGAAAGTGACAGTGTTCAGTTAGGTATCATGGAATTCACTTTGAATGTCTTTACTCTGAACTGTTGGTAAGTTTGCTATCACTTTCACCATTTTACTTTATCAAATGGTCATGGTACTGCATACATTGTAACGTTTTTATGGTCACTTATCTGTACACACTATCTTGGTTATCAGCTAAGTGGTAATAAGCAAACAGGTTCTTCATAAAAAGTAGACTTCATTATGAACTTCTCTTATGTAAAACAAAAAAAAAACAGTTAGTTGTCATAATACAATCAATCTAATTAATTCATTTGAAGTTCTGTTTTACAACTGCCTCATTTAGTTATAACCACATTTACAGGGGTATACCAGGAGTGTCGAAAAACCGGAAGGAGCGTTTTGAAGCTATCGCCAAATATTTACAAGAGAGTGCACATAGTATAGTGTGTTTACAAGAAGTATGGAGTGAAAAGGATTATTTGTATTTGAAGAATAGCTTGAAAGGCAATCTACCATATTCACACTACTTTTTCAGGTAAGAACCATTTACTATTTTGTCATTAGAGGCAATATTACCTTCATCTTGATACACAGTAAATGTATATTGTTACAACTGAGCTATTCTAAATGTTTTTGTGAAATAAATATTAAACAAAAGTAAGATACTATTAAACTTAAAATGTAACTACAATAAGCAAAATGTAATAGGTTAAATAATATAATAATTTTAAAATAATTTATTTTCCAGTGGAGTACTGGGGTCAGGCCTATGCATATTTTCAAAATGGTTAATGCAAGATATCTTCTTTCATCAGTGGCCATTAAATGGCTATATTCACAAAATTCATCATGGAGACTGGTTTGGAGGCAAAGGCATTGGTCTTTGCCGTATTCAGTATGGTAATAGACTAATTAATGTATATTGCACACATGTAAGTAAATTATTTCTAAACCTGGAAGATAAGCGACACTTCTCTATTATGGTAAAGATGCTGATTTGTTTGATAACATTTTAGCAGGAGACAGTGGTTCCAGTTTTTCTGTTAGTATAATATTTCTATGTGTTTATATTATGTCACAATCTCATTAAACTATATTATTATCTAAATTGAGTAATATAAATATTTATCTGAGAAGGTAACTATGCCTGTCTATGATATAATGCTTTATTTATGATCAGTTTTGTAAAATTAGCTTATAATTTGTCATATTTATGGGAGGTAAAACAAATAAATATGGCACATATTTTTTCAGTCATGTGGCAATGATACAAACATATTTATGCAGAAAATATAATCAGAAAAAAAAAATCCGTATAGCTGTTGTAAACCTGGTAATACAGCATCAATAACGAACTAGGTTTTCAATATACTTTTCCTATTTCAGCTCCATGCAGAATACCATAAGGATGATATCTATTTAGCACACAGAGTGCTGCAAGCATACTCATTAGCGCAATTTGTTAATTTGACTACTGCTCCTGCTGACATATCCATATTGGCAGGGGATCTAAATACTGCACCTGGAGATTTATCATTCCGGTAAAGTTTATTTTGTTATGTTTTTCTTCTGCGTGTATTGTAGAGTAAATTACTAATTCGAAAAATACGTCTAAAAATCTTCTCATTTGATTCGAATCATTATCTTCCTTCCCTCGTGCCATTCTACTTGTGGGCGGCGCAACATGTTTTCTTCTTCCATTCTTCCCTGTGAGATGTCACTGCATCATTTTTATATGATTCCTCACACCTTGGTCTTCCTCCCCCTCTCCATCCATCATATTTACCTGAATATTCTTTGATTTTTCAGGTTAATAACTCAACTTCCCCCTCTTCTGGATCCTTATGATAAGGACCCAGACTTGAAGAACTCAGCAGAACCAAAGGCATGTGGCACTAGTGACAGTGCTAACATTAGTTATGCGGACCCCAAACAAATCAAGATTTGTCCTGAAGGATTGAGAATAGATCACATTTTGTATAAACTGAACCCTGCTTGGGAGGTATGTTTGTTACCATTCTATACAGTGCGGTCACATTAACTTGACGCATCTATGGAGTGCGAGGCCGCATTGCCTTAGCTCGCCCGGCAAGTGTTACCTTTGTCTTTGTTACCGATACGCGCGTCGATAATTTGGCTAGTTTTCTGTAGTAGTTCTAATTATATTTTGTTTAGGTATCTTACCAAAAACCAAAATCACGTCATCACGCCAAGCGTCAAATTAATGTGACCGAGTAGTATGGTCCAGTTTCTTTTGTAACATGATTTAATTAAACTTTTTGTTTTTCAGGTTGCTGTAACCAATTTTGGCAACCCATTACCTGACCGAGTGCCGGGCAAAGAATTTTCATATTCGGACCACAATGCAGTTTCTGTACAGTTACATGTGAAACCAAGTGAGAATACCTTAGAAAAAAGCCAATGTATAGACAAGTGCCACAGTAATCTTGAATTGAATCAAACTGCTACCCAAGCTATTCAAGTTTGCAAGGAGGCTATGGACAACTTATCAAATTATAGAATATTATATTTAACTATTGGTGGAATGATACTCATGCTCCATATTGGTACAGTTAATTATTGGCCCACCAGTATGTTTTACGACATAATTAAAATATTTGTTACTGGCCTTAGCTTCTACTATCTCATACTGGGATCAATATGGTATAAAATTGAAATGAATTGTTTAAAAGCTGGAATGAGTGTCTTAGAAAATTCATGTAGGACAAGGATTCCCAGAAATCAAATTGAGAAAGAATAAAAATAAAAGCTTGGCTTATACACATAAGTAATCAAACATAAATACATATCAATAAATTACCTACAAATATGGAATATAATATATTTTTATAGAATTTGTGCATTCCGCTTTTATCGCATTTACGAGATTCATCTGAAGCTTATATTTGCATAGTATTTGATTAGATAAGAAGTACAGTTCGACTTTAAGTACAAGTTAAGCAAAACAAACAAACTTCAAAATGCACCCAGCTCAAACCCTGTCTTAACTCAATAGGATACCTACAACATCCATTTTGGAAAACCCTTTCAAAATTAATGACGACGCGTCGTGCATGAACATCGTCGTCGTAAATTCTAATCGGTAGCTAGATAACTACTTAGACGTACGAAGAAAGGGCAAGAAAATTTTCATCTACGGAATTCCTGTAGTTAGAGAGAGATAAATATATTTCTTTAAACGATCTAATGGGATTTGGGTAATTTTGTATGAACCAGTGGCATGATTTCTTTTCACCGCGGCCACTAAGATAATTGTTGCTAACATAGAATGAAAGTAGTTCTAGATTTATAAGCATACTTTGATTATAAGACTGCACAGTAAATATGTCTCCAGTATCTTATTTTTATCACTGGTCGTAGCCAGCTGGCACAGCAAGTGATATGATATTTGGTATATCCAGCTAAAAAAATAAGTTTATTTTTAATGTTAATGCATTTTAAGTATTAAACTTGTCATCAATTGATTTTAATGGAGTCATTATAATGTTAATTATATTATACAGTTAAATCAAGTACTGTTTTTTTTTGTATCTGATTCTACTAGCTTCCTAGTCCTCCTACTTGCACAAAACCATCAAATGAAACCTTTTGATACACAGCTCTGTAAAGAAGACTTCGTAGGAAAGTATTTAAAATAGGAAAATATCGTAGACCTCATCTCTGTTCTCGGGACTAGATTGAGGTCAAGAGAAAAAAAAAATGTATGCTAAACAAATATTTTATTTCTAAAACTTAACATATAATTACAATTGCATAGTCAGATTAACGTAAATATCACAATTTATACTAATATTATTATTCATAGTTAGTACTAATATACGATATTATTGCAGATCATAAAATATGTATATACAACAAAAAAAATAAACAATTCAGGATGATTCGTACTTTTGTTGTAAAATAAGGAATGTAAAGGGGTTTGAATTTAATGTCCGGCCTAATTTCCGCCATTTCAATTATATTTCAAAGTTGTTAATGGATAGCTGGTATCGATACAAACCAGTTTTTTTATAAAACAAAATGTTCTAAAGTGTCACGTTTCCGAGATATGAGCTATCAAGGTTAATGTCCATTCACTGATGGCATCTTCAGCACAATGATTCGATCAACCACACATAAAACATATCAATCTATAGCTGGCATCAATACAAACACGTTTTGTATGAGGCAAAATGTTCTTTAATGTCAAGTATCTTGTCGAGATATCAGTTATCAAAGTTCAAGTCCATTTACTGATGGCATCTTCAGCACAGCTTTGATAGCTTATATCTCGGAATCGTGACACGTTACAACATTTTGTCTCATACAAAACTGTTTTTATTGAAACCAGCTATCGATTAATAAAGAATTTAAGCATGGCCGAAACTTTGAAAAAAATAATTAAAATTCCACCCTTTCCATTTTTTTTAGGCCAGGCTTCATATAAAAATCTTCCAGGCCTTTAGTAATTATTATTTTGTCAGATGTTCCTGTTGTGATGCTTTCTCGATTAGATTATACATAAAGCAATATTAAGTAGCACCAAGCCACTATATTCGAAATCCCTAATATGAAAAATGACTATCACTTTTGTATCACGTTTTATACTTTAGGGTTGTCTTTAGCTTGATCATCAAGGTCGAGTAAAGGTTCTGTTTCAGAGTTAGTCGACATCGCAGCTACAGTACTTTCAAGCGATCCGTAGGCAGACGGCCTCACTTCCACAGGTGGTGGTTCCAGGTCTACAGTCAAGTTCGGAGCCGAACTAGACGGGATTGACTGCTCGCTCATCAATCTTGTACTTTCGTCGTATCCACGCGCCATGTGATACATCGATTTACCTCGAAGTCTTCGACTGAATGAGCTCCCTGTGGGAAAAGAAAAAAGTTTTCGGTTGATCCTATGGGGGTAATGATGTTACTATGGTGCCGAACATGGCGGCAGTGTTGCCATCTCCCGTGGGTGCGTTCGGAAATCGGACGCCGCCACAATCCTGTTAGTCACTGCGCTATCATATGCATTTTTATAGTGTATGTTGTTACCCCAAAGGATTCACCCACATTTTGCGAATTATGTTTTAAGTCCCATCCCGTCTGGCTGAAACCAGACTCCGTGTCTGCTACGCTGCTACTAAGAAATTCCTGATGGATAACCCAATAACACTGCCCAACCTGGGAATCGAACCCAGAACTTCATACTCAGCAGTCTTACTTGCGATCACTAGACTAACGAGGCTAGTAACCAATTGTTATGAAATTTGACAGGTAGATACCGTAGATAGCTGGACATGAAATACTGTTATCCCGCGGTAGTCCTTTGTCGTCAACTAATTACCGACCGCCACGCCAGCGAGCGTAACCGCAGGCAAAAGCTAATGGTACAGACGCCAGCAGGTCAACCTACCCGAAACTGACGATTTTCGCAACCAGTCTTGAACCTAATGCTTCAGAGATAAAGTTGAAAATCTATTAAAGAAATTTGACAGATTGTAGTAGCTTGATGTGCTGGCGTCTGCACGTAACAATAACGAAGCCTATAAATCAAAGCAGCCGGTAGCATGGTGGCAACTTTCGTACACGTGTAGTTGACATACCGCCTACATTCCCGGCGCCTTTGGTGTGTAGGCTCCGTAAGGTATACCACATTAATACGTACCAACAACACCAAGGTGCTCAGAAATATCTCTCTTGACATCGGACACATCCCACATCGCGAGGAACGATCCAAGACATGACGGCGATGGGTTCTGCGGCGACACATACGGTTTGTACGAGAAACTGTAGTGGTGAGCTATCGCTGCTAAGAACATTTCTATGCATATCAAAAAGTCCTGTAAAAAAATCTTTATTAGACACAATTTTATTGAACTTGAATGAAAAGGTCAAGTAGCAAACCAGAATAGATCTATGATAAGAACATTGTATTGATTACTCAATGGAGACAGATTTCAAGGCCTACTGGTCATGGACTTAAAAATGTTGAATATATTTAAATTAAGTATGCATGGGAAACTTACCTGCAACTTAGAAGACATAATTTTTATCTTATCAGTATCTGATATATCGAATATAGTTGATATCACGCCGCAATAAACTAATATGTTAATTATTACTCCTTGGCTAGAAATTAATAAGATACATTATTCATTTGTTAATAAAAATCTAAAGACAAACACACACACCCCAGTTACATAAACACACACATATGCAGTACCTACATCTTAGCATAAATACTAGAATAGTATGTACAACTTTCATGTTGATTTTTTCTTTTTTTTGGTAAAATAAAAATTATATTAAAAAAAAAAGATTCAAAATACTTACAAGAACGAGAAGAAAACCACAGCTTTTATACATAAGAATTTACCAATAGGCTTCATAGGTTTTAATTCAGTTTTATTTGCTCTGTAGAACAAGACAAGGCAATACATGGCAACAAATTGTGATAGATTGTTGATAGCTATCATGTATGGGAAGGCAACTTTTGGGCTGAAGTCACTCTCTCCATAGACTCCAGATAGTTCACATATCATTGAAATTACTGTTGATATGGGCCTCACTACTGTGTATTGAAGAATTCCATGCTTGCAGTTATGGACAAATTCACTGAAATAAAAAAAAATAAGTTAGTCATAATTTTCTAAGCATAGTGTAATTAATCATAGTTATATTTAAAAAACCGATTTCTCATGGTGATTATAACCTACTCCCCTCCCAGAGACTCTAATGTGAAAGGAGATTATATCTCTTTGTTTAACTGTATTTATTGCTGCTCATTTCTGAATTAAATCTTCCGGTATTATTGCAATATCTATATAATAATTAGCACCATGCAGTAGTTCTATAAATGTTGTATATTTTTAATTGTTATTATGTCTCAATATTATAATATTCACATAATGTAATGTCTTTATCATCTACTTAAGTTTAATAAAAACAGCAATTATTTTATCATGTGCTTGATGCTGGACTGCTGTATGTGATGTAATTGAGCGACCAAATTAACAACTTTATTATTATATATTGTGATAATACATAATAACAAGTAAACGCGTAACAGAGACTGAAAAATGCCACATATTATAATGTTTAGATACTTCTTTTTTTTCTACAATATTTTATTTGTTTACAGCAATGTATACTCAAAAGACATGACATTTATTTTCAAAGCATTCTACACAGCTGTTAATCTGTGCATAAACAGGTGTACAATGAACTGTCGACTTCAAAGTTGAATCAAAGGTAAGATCTAGATTCTAGCAAATAAAAACTTCATTTCATAGAATATTTTTATAAACATTTCATATGAAAATTAAAAAAAAAATGATATAAATGATTGTCTCAATAAAATAATTAAGTCGCTTAATAGCAATAACCTAGTGATTAATTTAAACAAAACAAAAGTAATGCACTTTCATTCATGTTACTTATGATGAAATGTCAAATAGAAGATACAGACAGGAAGATACATTTTTAGGTATAATGCTTGATAGTAAACTAACATGGAAACCCCATATTGAAGAAATTTGTCTGAAATTAAATGAATCTGCATATATACTGCTTCAGCTGTTGAAAAAAGTTAATATACAAACACTTAATGGCATATCACGGATTGGTTGCATCAGTTCTGAGGTTTGGTATTCTTTTTTTGGGGGCAATCTACTGACTGAGAGACTGTTTTTAAACGCAAAAACTGTGTGTGGCTTAAAAACTACTGACTATGCAAGCTACATAATCAATTTACATAAGTTTCAAAAACTATCTGATGTAAAAAAGACCCCAATGCGTTCTCATTAAATGAATAAACTGTGCGACAGAAAATGCAAAACTGCTTTGGTGAAAAAGAGTTTTTTTGGCATGGCTCCGAAAATTTATAATAATTTATTTATTTATAACCAACTTATGCTAACAGTTGCACCACACATATAAGTTATTGGTTGAACATAAAATAAAATACCTAATAGTATAAAAAATTTGTCCCTATTAAAGTTTAAGAAATGTTTATACTCATTACTAATTGAAAAATGTTATTATACTGTAGAAGATTTTATAAATGATAATTTTTTATATTTTATGTGCAGTAACCATTTGTTTTAATTTTTTAAATATTTTTAAGAAATCTGTTTCTCTTTTTAGGTTTAATTTTCTTTATTTAGTATTTAATTTTGTTTATTTTGCTTTTTCTCATGGTTTTTTGTTTTATTGTTAGCTTTTATCCATAATAATATTTGCACGCCTTCACGGCAAAACATAGCGCTCATAATTATTAATCTAAGACCTTTATGTAAATACCTATGTTTCACAAATAAATATTCTGATTCTGAAGTTGGTTTTGATTTGGAAATTTGGGACAGCTATTAATGACTCACATTTACAAGCAGCCGGAGTTATAAATAACAGTGATTAAACAGTTTTTGAAGCTCTATTATGGAGAAACGATAAAGTTGCATTAGCTGAAACCCAACAACGGCTCAATATTGCTTACCTTCCCATTTCCCATGGTGTTAAACAACATAAAGGGAATATGTGATAGACTTGAGGTTTTGTTTCCAAGAGTGCCTCCAAATCATGATCTTCATTAAGATAGTTCAACAAATACTTCATAAAATTGTAAATTACATAAGCTTCATAACATTCTCTTAAAGAATCAACATAAATTGACTGCTCTGGGAATTCCAGGCCTATCCAGGCATTTAGAGCATATATTGGTACCATCCATAATATTCTGAAATTATCAAATAATTGTTATAGCACACTTGAAATGAAGTTGTGTATTGTTTCAAGAAACTATTTAAAATTGTTTACAAATGAATCATCTTAATTACAGTTTGTATATCATTAATATTAGGTTGTTAGCAAGGTTGCAGTAATTGTATCATGTTTTGCTGTTGTTTAACAGAATAACATTGTGATAAAAATGAAGTGATTAACAAATAAGAACTTACCTGATAATATGTTTTTGTAATATTGGTTTGGTATAATGAACAACATGTTGTGTTATTTGCCATATGGAGATAGGTACGGCGAGAAGAACAAATCCTCCCGCAACCAAAGACCCTTGATCGGATTTATTGAACCCATTGTTTATTGAATGGGCTATTAGTATCGGCACTAATACTATAATTAATACTACATACAGTGCGATCAATAGAGGCCTAATCCAAAGTCTCCACTGCCTTAAAAAGGATATAATTGTGGAAGAACACATTTTAAAAACGTAACTGTTGTTTACCCTTCACGTGCCAAACATAATACTTTCTTCGCTTTTTAGTTTTTGATGTAGCAAATGATCATCCTATAAATTAGTACCATGGGCACAGTAACAGCAGATTACTTAATTCGTTAATATTTTAATGAGATTAACACTACACAGTATTTCACAATGACAAAAATTTTCGAGGTCTTCTGTTATGTCAACCAGCCCCAGCCAGCCCACAACTGAGTAACTTGAATACCTACCTACCTGTGTACAACTGACAGTGACGTGAATTGACCTGACATGACAGTGACAGTTGACCTATTTTTTTTTAATAATCTTTTTTCTTGACCATAGATACAAGTGATTCAGTCGAAAAACTACATTTAAGGCCATTTTAAAAACACTAAGGTTAGTCTACTTTCATACACTTCACATATTAGAATAATACACATAATTAGGATACATAGAGGTGCAATGTCTTACAGATGACAGTGTTGCCAGCCATGGTAGAAGACGTAATCATGGCTTTTCATGGAGCATGGAACTATTAGGTGCTAACTTGTCACGGAGGCATCGAACAAAAAAAATACCAGTCGAACTGTGGTCAAAACAAGTACCCTCAGCATCCGTCGCACAGTGGAACGAATGTATGGGAGCGGTTGGACGTAGACATGTCCGAAAAAAAAGAGTAAAATTATGCCAAACTAATGATGCCATCTTATTCGATTACTTAATGCCTTCATAACTTGTGGTGATAAATTTCTTCATAACTCCCATATTTCGGGAGTAATTTGAGAAAATGTGAAATTTTACTATGAAAATGAGTGTATCGAGCTCTCTCCCTCCTGATTCCGGGCTTGTTTCAAGTAGCGGTCTCTAATATCATAATGCTAATACTAAGAGCTATATTTAATACTAAGACACATAGTGCGCCAAATGTGCACTTTCTGGGATAAAGAGTGATGTTTATTTTATAACACAATTTTTTTATTTTTTGTTTATTTTGTTGATTAAAACCGTTTTTCTAAAGGTTTACCTTATTACAATAACATTTCTGAGCAGCCAATTAGAGAAGATATAAGCTAATTAGGATATATAATTAGGGACTTAAGGTTTACATATAAAACTGATGCACTAATGATTACTGATAAGAACATTGCTATTATTTAATTACTAAATGGCTCTTAATACACTAATTTAGCATGCATCATTTACTAATTATCACAATAACTAATTACCTTGCAATATTTAACAAAGGATACCTGGGATACCTGGATTTTATATAAATAGGTCACTATTAGTAACTTTAAAATCAGTGTTGATTTACACCTCGTTGTATCCAAGCTAATCTCGCAATATATTTTCCAAATTTTAATACAAATCTTGATATTCACGTTGCTTTATGCGCACGCGCACATAAAGATTTACGCGACTTTAACTATTTGTTCAGTGTTTTAAAAGATAACAGTTGTGTTCAGTTATGTGAAAGTGCTGAAACAAGTTTAAAAGACTGGTGTCGTCGATTTTGCTACCGCATTTATGCAAAATGGACACAGTCTGGAAGAAGCACAGATAAGTTTCGGAAGAAACATGAGATTTGGCTACAGGCTGCAATTCAATGGCCGGAATTACAGAATGAAAATATGGAACCTTCTACAGAAAATATAAGTGACGTCATCGAGCCCATAATTTCTCCTGCTAAATCTGATGCTTCAACTTGTACACATCCTAGTCCTCGTAAATCTTTTGAGGACCTTAGTAACCGGCAAAAAAGAAGACGCACTGAAGATAGTCTTTCATGCAGCAGTAGCAGCGCTGAAATTATGTTTTCGGCCGAAAGGGCGCTTCAAAAGGCAGGACAAAGCGATACAGCTTATGTTATGAAATACTTGACGGAGAATCCAGAAGAGGCCTCAAAAATCAAAGCCTTCATTGAAGGTAAATCAATTCAGGTACGGGAAATATCCCCCTTTGAAGGCATTGGCTCTTTATGTATCGATGAACTTATCGAAATGGCGCTATAACACTCTTCGGGATTTCAACACTCAAGAAGGAGCTCTTCAATACCCGAGTTACTACATGTTGGTTAAAGAAAAAATTAAGTGCTATCCGGCCAAAGAAGATCTCACAGTTACAGAGAGCTCTGCAAAAATCAAATTACAAGCCTTGATGGATTTAACCTCAAGAAGACTTATTAGGTCGTTAGAAACCCCTGTTGATCCCAATCAACAGCTCGTATTGACCAGCAAATGGGGTTTTGACGGATCATCTAGCCAAAGCATTTATCATCAAAGGACGAGTGAAGATGAGCAAATCGATCTTGCTAGTAATTTTATGATTAGTCTTGTACCACTGCGGCTCGTCTCAAAAGGTGTAACAATTTGGGAAAACGAGCGACCATCTTCCACTTCATTTTGCCGGCCAATATTGTTTAAGTTTATAAAGGAAACCAAAGAAAATGTGCAGAGAGAGATGGCTGAAATCGAAGCAGAGATTGAAGCCTTAACTCCATCCACCATCACTGATGGAATTAGTGTCAAACACCAACTGCTGTTGACAATGATTGATGGTAAAATTCATTCCATTATATCCGATACAGCAGCTTCAGTGTGTGACATATGCAAGGCTTGTCCTAAAGAAATGAATAATTTAGAGTTAATCAAAGATAAACACGCAAACGAGGACATGTATAAATATAGCTTAAGCACCCTTCACGCTTGGATTCGCTCAATGGAATGCTTATTACACATTTCCTACAAATTAGACATAAAATCATGGCAAGTAAGGGGTGATATAGCAAAAAGGCAAGTTGATGACAGGAAGAAAAGAGTTCAAGAGGCTGTAAGAAGAGAAACGGGCTTACTTCTCGATGTTGTGAAACAAGGCAGTGGATCCACCAACAATGGCAACTCGGCAAGGAGATTTTTTGAAAACTACACTAAATCTGCTGAACTGACCGGAATAGATGCTATGCTTTTAAGAAAAATCTGTGTGATCTTGCAGTGTATTTCATCAGGAGAGAAGATCAACGTAACTAAATTCCGAGAGTTCTGCTTTGATACTGCTAAGCTTTACGTGGAGTTATACCCATGGTATTATATGCCTTCTTCACTTCATAAAATTTGAATGCATGGGCCAGACATAGTTCAGAACATGTCAATTGTGCCCATTGGTTTTCTATCCGAAGAGGCATCTGAGGCTAGAAATAAAGATTTTAGAAAATATAGAGAGGGGCATTCTCGAAAGCATAGCAGTATCTCATGCAATGAAGATATTATGCACAATCTTTTACTGTCTTCTGATCCACTTGTTACAAGTATCCGTCCAAAAGGAAATAAGTTTGTAAAAAAATCTTCTTTTGAGGAATTTTATGAGCTTACGGATTCTGAGAAAAGTGATATCGAATTTGTTAACATAAATGATTTAGCGGACATCGATTCTGAATTTGAATTAATTGATGATGATGATGATGACGAAGATAATTAAATGATGTTATTGTTTTAAAATGTGTAACTTAGTAAATTAGAGCTTACATCTTAATTATTTATTGTACTTTTAATGAAACTAGGTAATTTATTATCAACTTACTTAAAAGTCATACTCTCATCAGTTCTTGTGAATATTTTTGTTAATATATATTTCTGTATATATATAATATATTTATAGACCTCTTAATAAGTCTGTCTGCGGTTTAAAGTAAATACAAATGGGGATAAAACTTTTTTTTTTTAAATTTTCATTTCCTTTTATCCCAGAAAGTGCACATTTGGCGCACTATGTGTCTTAGTATTAAATATAGCTCTTAGTAATAGCATTACGATATTAGAGACCGGTACTTGAAACAAGCCCGGAATCAGGAGGGAGAGAGCTCGATACACTCATTTTCATAGTAAAATTTCACATTTTCTCAAATTACTCCCGAAATATGGGAGTTATGAAGAAATTCATCACCACAATTTATGAAGGCATTAAGTAATCGAATAAGATGGCATCATTAGTTTGTCATAATTTTACTCTTATTTTTCGGACATGTCTACGTCCAACCGCTCCCATACATTCGTTCCACTGTGCGTCGGCACATAGCAATACGGGGAACATGCACGGCATATATGAATTAGATTTAAAACCTTTTTAAAAATAAGGAGTGTGTAAAAACCTTTTTAAAAATAAGCTTTTATAAAAATGCACTTGAAGAAGAAAATAAACCTAGCAGTAAATAAAAATGTTTTTTTTTTTTAATTTTGATAGTTTTGCTTATTTCGTCATAGACGTATAATATTCAACCGAAATAAAAACATTTTCTGATGATTGTCTCACCAAACTTATAAAAGGTTCACCATGGGTTCATCACTCATATGACTGACGTCACAAAAAATTCATGTTGCCATATTTAAAAATTTCATCGAAAAAAAAAACACTTTACAGGTGTTCGGTTTTTTATCAAAATGGTTTTGGTTAAAAGTTTTTAATTTCATTAGGAAATTCCTTCTTAGTACTTAGTAATTAAAGACATTGCATATTGCAGCCAAAATAACACAAGCAAAACGGGGATCCACTTATTTATGCATTTACAGTTATACGCGTAACACGTATTTTGTGCATCGAACTCAAGCATTGAATTAGGCCACATAGCGATCTCTCCCTAAAATACCGCTGTTCTGGTTGTCGACGTATCAAGCTAACGTGAGTTTGTGATTTATTACTGTGTGTTTTAGCAACTTGAATTCTTATACGATACATGGAATATTGTTTTAAACGTGATATACGCTAGATAGTGTTTAAAAAGTAATATAACGTGAGTAGATAATTCGTATGTTTTCGTAAATGGGTCACCTCGCCATTCTTATGAGAAACAACTTGTTTTGTGTTTTATAGCTGTTTGGGACGTTGTTTAGTGTGTATAGTGTCAATTAGCGTCTAAATATAGTCGATTCTTTTTTGTTTTGACGTGTTTATGTTTTCGTAGTCTTGGAAGGCGGGAGAGTGATGATCAGAAAGCCCACTACATGGTAATGTGATGTCATCAAAAGGGGAAACAGAGGCCGACTCCGGCACCGTGTCACCGAATTTATCTGCAGTCAAAAATGAACCGGTTAGTAAGCTCATCTGTTAACTGTAACTGAGATGTAGGCTAGTCAGGTTCACCTAGTTTATTAAAAATATTGTAAATATGTAGTCTAAAATATGATACAGACCAGTTACTGTTTAGGGATAAGTGTCTTGATGAATTTATTAATTTTAACAAGAATTGCTGGATCATTGTGAGAGATGAGTTTTTGAGATCAATTAATTTATATTTGTCTTGATTTTGGTTATAAAAGCTTTGAAAACAAACATAAAAAAAGGAGAAAGTATAGTCCAAACATACAAAATTTGTCTCTGGATAACTGGGGCAAAGTTAACAGTATTGCAAAATTATTATTTAGCATTGGTGTTTAATAATTTTATGCATTCTCATTTAATATTTTTGTTAATTAGGTTTATTGGTTTCTAAACATAATATTAACAACAAACAATCAACTTCCAAGTAGGATTTCCCATAACGATTGACAGTACTGATAATTACTGATAATGATACTCAAATTATCATTAATTATACAATTGCATAACTTATTTAGATCATTAAACCAAACTAGGCATCCTTACTTAAAAGAAGTGAAATGCCTATATTATTTAAATTATATTCTGGGCTGAGCTTTCCAACTAGTCTGCGTTTTCCAATTTCATTAAAATATTATGCAAAAGAATTGCTTTAGAAATTATACTTAGTGCTAAATAATAATATAGAAGCTTTATGCTAATTGTCTGGGGCATCAATTTCAAGTTTTTTGGTATTTAACAATAAAACAGGTGTGTTAAAAATGTATCTTTCTTATTTACTGTATTGTTTTTCATTTGAGTATGATAGCATAACATAAAATTATGTCACACCTGCACCATAGCTATCCAAAAAGTACCAGACCAGAACTTTAATAAGAATAGGGTATGTGACAGGAAGTCAAAATAGTTACTTTTTTATGAACTACGAAACGCAAAATGTGTACGTGATTTGTATGAAATAGCACGTTGTGACGTCATACTTATTTGGGATCAAATGTAATACTTATTATCAGTAAATCCAATTTTACAATTATATTGTCCCCCAATATTTAATTTCTGTACGGTGATGGTAGTTTTTAAGATGAGCGGCCTTATTTCTACGTATTTTTATATTTTATTTTTGACCTTGTCAACTATCCTATACTAGCAACATGTGTAAGGAACATTGTGATAGAAACTTAAGTTTTTTCAACACAGACGGGTCTAGAAAACTATTGAATCTGTGGTTAAAGTTTATTTTTCTTTCAGAATGTCCCTTACACCTTCTATAAGCTTACAGTATTAATTTTGCAAAAGTACAGAATGCTGTACATTTTATCAGACCTATCGCTTAAATACTTTTTTAGGCCACTTGTTATGTGTAAGTGGCGACCTAAATGTTTATTACCTTTAACCATCAGCCATCTGTGCATTAACTTTCACTTAAAACTAATGACTTGGTACTTTTAGTGCTATTATGATGTGAGTGGTGATTGCCATTTAAATTTGTTATTTAATTTATCTCTAACTGATGCCATTTTTTCTAGTAGTTTTTTTTTGCTTACTGGGAATTTAACCTGTAGCCTATTCAGCAATAGGTTGGGTTGGGATTTATTGTTTTAAGTCAAAATATTAAAATCTCCTTCAATTCTCAAAAGCAAGTAAATGAGGAAAATGGTTAAGTTTTACTACTCCTTGGCAGTGAACTGTAGTGATCTTTAGACTCAACACTATTATATTGCATCATGTGATTTAGAACAATATGCACTGTTGTTCACTCCTTAAATCTAATTCATATAAAATCAGTTGTCACAACTTATTTATAACTACAGGGTCAAATTAGCTAGTGAAACTCAACAGACACAATGGGTATCATATATCTGTTTAAATAAGATTTAACATTTTACTTTTTGGGATCCCTTAATTCTTGCTGGTTTTTCGCTAGGTAATTCATTATTTTGGCAATGCCCCGGGCCGCAGTGTTAAATCTATTTTACAATTTTCAGGTGGCCACCAACAGCAAAGAAACTCCAAAAAGGGGTGGTACACTGTTAAAATGTACCACATGCAATAGTTTTAGTACTTTAAGTAGTCGAGCCCTAACCACCCACATGGCCCAATGTTCCCCTGACAACAACAATGTGGCAGCTGCACAAAACGCCGACCCCCGACCTCACAGAAAGCTGTTTGAATGCGACGTGTGCAACATGAAGTTTTCAAACGGCGCCAACATGCGCCGACACAAAATGCGGCATACTGGAGTAAAGCCGTACGAATGTCGAGTTTGTCAAAAAAGATTCTTTAGGAAAGATCACTTGGCAGAACATTTCACAACTCACACCAAGAGCTTGCCGTATCATTGCCCAATCTGCAACCGAGGATTCCAGCGCCAAATTGCCATGCGCGCGCACTTCCAGAACGAACACGTTGGACAGCACGACCTCGTTAAAACTTGCCCCTTGTGTAGTTATCGCGCTCCCACCATGAAGAGCCTCAGGGTTCACTTCTTTAACAGGTAATTCAATTTCTTTATACATAACTGTTTAAACAGTCCGAACAGGCGTGACGCTTTCGTGTTGCGAATCGTTCTAGGATATCACTGATTGGTTTCGCTAACAGCCAC
Organism: Lycophotia porphyrea; assembly: GCA_950005105.1. Taxonomy (NCBI): domain Eukaryota; kingdom Metazoa; phylum Arthropoda; class Insecta; order Lepidoptera; family Noctuidae; genus Lycophotia; species Lycophotia porphyrea. The sequence continues at coordinate 6,524,825 of OX465392.1, forward strand.
CTTTCTTGTGACTAGTTTATTTGAATTACACAATCATGTTACAAATGATCAGGTGGACATACAGAATATTCCTATGACTCGTATTTTATTTTACAGACATGGCATTGATTTGGACAACCCTGGTCCAGGCAATAACTCTTCAGTATCTCTCCTTGCTGCGGGTATCGCCAACGCCGCTTACTCTGATGGTACAATGGATCCCAGCGCGATCAACGCCCTCGGCGCGTTAGGATCCAGCTTATCAGTCTCCGTCGCAGCTACGTACTCAGATAGCGGTGACAGCAACGGTGCCCGCTCCGTTGATAATGCAACACCACCCATGCACTACTTGACCCCACACGTTGAGATTTCTATGGCCGACAATAACGAGACTTTTTCTCCAGGCCAAAACCATTTAGGCAACTCAGGTAACTATGAAATAAATACTGTAACATTAAGTTTTCAAATTGTTATGTTTATAAAAGTTGGAATGAACTTCTCTTTAAGGTATGTATTTGGACAATAGGTACCTAGTTCTTATGCAGGACTGTCTAATAGATAAAGGAGGATGGATTCAATAGAGTTTACTATAGATTAATCAGATATTCAACCCTTAATTAGCAATCATATTATTTTTATACAGATACCATTTATGAGAAATCATTTGGTTAAAATTTAATGAATGCATTCTTGTTACGCTTGCACAGATAAAAACAAGCTTTTAATCCCAACAAAAAAAACTGAATTCTTAAAAGGAAACATAATTCTATGTAGCTTTTTTTAATTTGGCTGCTGTTTTTTTTTTCATACAAACATGTGGCCTTGTTTGTAAAGTTGTTACATAAATGCAATAATGTATGGAAGGAATAATAGTGCTGGTTTTGTTGTGTTTTCACTATTATAAGAATTAAGTATTTCTAACTTCCCCATATTTTACTGACAGGTAGGATGTAAACGAGAGAGCAGCTTAATTTGTATGGTTCAACCTAATCTTAAAACTAATGTCCTATGCTTGTTTCATAATCTTAAATGTTCGTTACTACATAAACATCTTCACGATTTTTACTATTTGTAATTGATGTATTTCAACGTGTTACAGAATCGCGCATGAACGGCGAAGGCCCCAGCTCACCACAGTCTGGTGACAGCGCAATCGCTAGCAGTTCACTATCAACTGGATTACCGACTAACATTACTCCGTCCATCACTCTGATACCCATAAAACAGGTAAGCTGAAGTTCCTAACCCCTTACTAACAATACAAAAATCAAAACTTGACCAAAATCTTGATAATTTATGTTTTATTCTGTAACGTTCCAGGAACCCAACACTCAAGAAGATTCGGGCAATAACGAAATGCGGGAGGGCGAAACTAATGGCGGCGATAAACGAGGCGTATCCTCGAGTCTGTCATCTCTGATCAAGGTGTCACCGCTAAAAAGTTTATTAAGAGAAGATTTGCGCCGGCGCATCTCTGCTCGTGGACGCGCTCGGGGCTCTAGCGTACGTTTATGTCGAGTTCAATCATTAAGAATTAATCTTTTGAATTTGGATTAGAGAGTAGATGTTGTTCTCTCATATATACCTAAATGTTCCACTTCAGTCTTGTTGTATCTCTTGCAGGCTTCTCGTGCCTCTCCGTCCGAGGGCGGCGTGATCACGTCTACGCACGGAGACGCCGCCATGCTGCCGTCCTCTCTTGTATGTACGTTTTGCTCTATAACATTCCCGGACTCCACGCTGTATTTCCTCCACAAGGGCTGCCACTGCGACTCCAACCCCTGGAAATGCAACATCTGCGGCGAGCAGTGCTGCAACGTGTATGAGTTCAACTCCCACCTGCTGAGCAAGAGCCATCAATGACTGTTTGCTGGGGGGCCGTTCGATCACTGACTTTTGGTTTGATGATGCACTTCTCGTATGCTATGTGTGCATAGTCCGTAAGCACTTCGAAAATACTACACCTTATATTTAACATATTTACGGTTAGATACAATTTATTGTTTCTCTTGTCTTGTTCTGTGTGTGTAACTACATTCCTTATTTAAAGCAGGCACTGTATGTTGAAGTGCTTCGAATATGCTATTACGCTGAACGTCCCCCCGAAGCTATTGTTTATTTTTAAAGTGCAAATTATGTCAAGGTATATTTAGTGGTTAAAATAGTTAATGTGCGAAGATATTTATATGGATATTTTAGTACTTAAATAAAAAGGGATATGAGATGGTTATAAAAAATTAAATACGAGGTCGTGTCTAATGAATTTGAGTTATAATAAGACTTATAAAATAAGCTGTAATTCAGCAGTAATTATTACTTACATTCCAAATTATGACGTATACATTCCATTTCGTGAGATTGACGAAAGTGATTCAGTCTTTGGTGGGGAATAAGTAACTACCTACTCAAATTATCTTAAAAATATTTTATATTTATTTTTTGTCTTGAAGTACTTAACTGTACATTACCGTGATTTAAATGAAATCCATTTTAGAGTATTTTGGTGCGATAGTGAATTTTACAAATGTTTATTAAAATAAAACTTATGGTGAAGAGTGTACAAATTAATATATATTTTTACATTTCGCTGTTGAGAAGTTATAGAAAGGCAAAGCCTATGATTATAATCCGTGATGGTTTAATTATTGTGATTGTGTACAGACAGGAATTATAAATTCTACATTCCGTTTTTATTTATGTTTCCTTTTATAAAATGCATGTGATGCAAGTCCACGACTAATACTTAATGTACAAGTTAAATTATTTTGTTGTTATTATTTATTTTTTTCTAAAATACTTACATATTTTAAATTCTTAGAATTATAAATTTCATTATGTACTTAAAAAGTCAAGCTACTATTTGTATCTAAAAAGCACTTTCTGTTTCGAGTTCCATTTGAGATAAAGATAACAAATAAAGTTAGTATAAAAATATTGTAAATTAAACAAAAGTTAACGAGTGGCTATACTTAGCACATCTTGCTCAATTAAGCTCAAGCACGGAGTCTGTTGAGTGTTGTACTCGCACAAAAGCATAATAATATTAGTTCACATACATCTTCATAGTTTGAAATACTCCACAGAAAGTTGCAAGTGCTTTTATTGGTGCCTGTTAAGATAGATTCGTTATTTATTAAACTTTTAAAATATTATACTAAAACTTCAAGCAGGCAGATTGGTTTATCATTGTTGAGTTCTAAGCTCCTTATTTTATGGATTAATCAAAATAGGTAAATAATTTATTTTAAGAAAAATGCTCAACTTTGTGGTAAACGATTTTATCATCATTTTTTGTAGCAAATACTACTAAATTATCTGTTTTACTGTTTTAAAAAATATTATTTCAAAATGGGGATTTTTTTAATCAATAAAAAATTTAGAGTATCCACACTAACGAAATTAAGGAGATAAGCGTCGTATATTTGTTTCGTATATTTTAGATGTTATTTCCTATGTTTAGGTACATTCCATGTACAACGTATTCGTACTTCATAACATCGGTGAATCCGTTCCATTCTTTGTTTTAACCTGAGATTTACATTCCTTTAGCAATTAAGTACTTAATATCGGTTGTGGTCTTGCCTGATAAGTTCACTAAATTGACTTAGATGGAACTGAAATTATGTTTACCAACGAAGTTTATTTTGTTTTGTTATTTCATTGGTATTAGGTTAGCAGTCGGCGCACGCGGTAGTCCGTCCATGAGTTGCATGGACTTAGTGAGTTACCTGAAATGAGCAACACATATTTATTTATAGAGATTCTTATTTTATGCTGTTTCAATTGTTGGTTATGTAGAACTTGAATGTTTTATTATATATTTTGGTCCCGTCGCGCCGCAATTAATGTTAATACAAGTGTAGGTATAGTATAAGAGCTATTAATATTATTAATCGGTAACCCCCGTTGGGCGCCTTTACTTAATCCGTCCATATCTAATGATAGATATTGCCTTTAATATTTAATAGAGTAATATATTTTATAGATTCTAGGTGTAATTAAGAACAGATCTTAACTATAAAATGTTTTCAGAATGCAGAGGTTTAAAGATGTAGTTATATTTATTTAACTTCTATTACATGGATGTTTGCATTGCTAAAAAATCAACATAGAACTCGTTGAATTAATTGCAACCTCGGGTTATGCGGTTCTTGTTTGATTTATTTGTAATGCAGCAATAACATTGTTGATTGTTGCGGTTTGAAGTAAATATTTTATTTTTTTGTGTGGTAGTAATACAAATTGTAAACTGTAAAGTATTCGACGTTGTTTTAGAATATTGTTGATCTAAAATTATATCATCAATCGTGTAGACAAACAGTATTTTTAAAGTAACATTTTGGGAACTTTTTCCTGGTTGAACATTGTCATTAATTAAAAAATAATTGATTCCTACTTTGAAACTAGAGCAGCGTGACTTACAATAACGAATAGATTTGGTTGTATCTAAAATGGACACTATAATATACACCATATAATATGTAATAATAAACGCAGAATATTTAGTGTAGCGATCCTCACCTTAATACCAAAACACAGCTTACCAACATTATAATTTTATTTTAAGTTGTTATGTATGTAATATAAGATAGAGAAATTAACATGGTTGAAAGCAATTAGTAACTATAAGCAGATTAAATTTATCGTTGATATTTTTCTGTTACTTTATGATATCAATATTAAGTGAAATAATATCAAACTGTTCTAATATAACATAGGGTTTCTTACTACTTCGAGAAACCAGTTTGGAATCACGAGTGATAGTTACTATATCAAATTGTAGCAGATTGTGCCTTAGATCAATAGTTTAATATTGATTATATTATAATTATTTAATATGACAATTTATTTAGAAGTGTGCCTTTTTCAAAATTGTCACATGTAAAATTTATATATTATAATACACTTATTAGAATCTGGGTAATCAAATCGAATGTTATTTATTTGTTTATGTATAGAAGAATACATTTATACAATGTGGCTGTTATGCTTGATTTCATAGAAAATGTTGTTTTGCAGTTGATAAAAAATTGCTCTTGTCGTTTTTATGTGACGATTAAGGGTTATAAACAAATGGTACTTACTACCGAATATGTAGTTCTATTTATTTACTTTATAATAATTTGGTAAAGGGTCTAATGAAATATTAATAAACTATGACATACAAAATGAGATTTTATTTGACTAATGTTCGTAATCCAATGCTTTGAATTGTTCTTAAATAAGCTGCAGTACCTACTTGACTACTCTATGCATAATTATGTTGTGGACTAAGTGACAGGCGAGGGCCCAGCCTAAAACTGGGGGGGGGTCACACGGCCGTAGCCAGGAATTTGGTTGGAACGGAGTAGGTAGTCTCAATTTGGCGTGTATCATTTTTGGATTGGGGGGGGGGGGGGGCATGACCCCTGTGACCCCCCCCCCCCCCCCAAGTTAGTGTGATTATGATTATCGTATATTTATATTAAGAGAACTTGAGGCCCGAGTCTGTACTATTTTACAGGAGATAATTTTAAATTGATGACACATAAGTTTTGCTGTCTTGATCCAACGATATGGATGCAGGCGGGAAGGAAAGTAATTTACTGTCTTTTATGCAATGCAAGGCTAAGAAGTTCACGGCTCCGGTCAATACCGGAGTTCTAGCCGGGCGATAGTCTTTACAACGAAACTGTAGTTATAGCTAGTCATCAATCTTTATATAGTCTTTGTTAGCCATACATGGTGTATAGTTAGCTAACAAACTTTTAAATTGAAGGTGGGTTTCTGCTGGGGCCGCTCTATAAATGCAGTCGGTTTTTATACCTAATAGGTAATTTAACTTTCTACGCATATATAACAACTAACTGAGCCTATGTTTGCCTTACGAAGCACTCGAGTGAAAATAAGGATAATAAGAAAATACGAAAATTATGTAATAACCTATAAATGATTTTTAATTTTATAGGCTGTACGACGTCCTGCCGCTGCCAAATAAAGAAAATGTCAGCCATGTTATGTCATTCTGTCAAAAACTGAACTATTGAAATGTCAAGCCAAAGTTTTGTTGACAAAAAGTTAACTTTTTCCATTATTTCTAAAAACTTTGAGTAACTACCATAAAAGTTATAAAATAAACTATTGCATATTGTAAGCGTACATATCTAATTACTGACGGTGTAATGGGAAAAGCAACAGAAGTTGATGGCGACAATAACCCGACTTCGCCAGAATCCGATCCAACAAAGTTATTGGAAGCTGCTTTGCAGCAGATGGATGGCATTATAGCCGGTAAGTACAATTGGCTATAAATGATTTAGATTTATTTTTTTGTGGAAGAACCTCATCGCTTGTCTAATAGGTCTCAACAGTAAGTAACATTCACTTTGAAAACTTCATGGTTCAACGATTAATGGGGTCCCTATTATTTGTTAATTAACTTCAGCATGACTGAACTCATATTAAAATTTATAGGAGGATAGAGTGAGATCAATTGTACAATCTGAATTAGTTGTTGAAAAACTCAATAACCTCAGAAAAGTTACCTACTCATGACAACTTTCTTATTTTGTTTTCTCAACTTTCCATAGACACAAATCATGATATCTTATTTCATTTTTGGTTTGTGGATTATTTCCAACACATTATATAAATTTCTCACACTTCAATAAATAGCTTTCTTTAGATATCATATAGCCTATCGACGGTTAAGAACCAATAGTGTCTATCTCAGTTTTTTACGTCTTTCACTTTTTAATGCAGGTAGATTTAAAGTTTAATTTGGCTTGGCCTACTGAGGCACTAATCTCAAAATTCACAAAATTGTTGTACTTATTGAATGCACCTCGTACAACAATTTTGTGAATTTTAGATAGACACTATTGGTTCTTAACCGTCGCTATAATGTTCTTACTGCTGGGAGTGGGACACAGGACTCCTCTCTATGAGAGTGAATGTGCTTATATCCATCACCATGCTGGCCCAGTAAAGATTGGTAGCTTCAAAATTAGAGTTTCCTCATAATGCTTAATCAAATCAATTCCTATAAATAAATAAATTTTAATTCTTTGACTGTCTATAAATTGAAATTTCTAATACCTAATATGATTTATTAGAACAACCAACGAGTTTCTTGCCAGTTCATCTCCATATATATCTGTTTTGGAACAATAACCAGCTTCTACTTTCTAACTAACTGACCAACTCCTTGACAATGGAAAAGTGCATGTAAAGGATCGAATTGAAATTAATACTTTGTCCTGGAAAGGTGGGCAAAGATTGTTACTCACTGGACACTTGATGGAGGAAATTGCTGTTGAGGTAGATCGTGGCGAAGGTGGTGTGATGATCTCATATTGTATATAAGGTGAAGATGGTGCGATATCCCACAAGACAGAGAGGTTTGGAAGGAGAACGGGGAGGCCTTTGCCAGCAGTGGGACAAGTGGTAGGGTAACACAATAAGAAAATCCAACCACTCCGGGAGTGTCAACAGAAGTGAAACCATTTTTTTTTCAAGAATCTGGATTATTTTTAGAAAATATTTTTGCATAAGTCTTTTACTTACACACATTTGACTATACACTGAATTTTTTTTGGGTTGTAATATGTAGCAATAATGTTAACTCTGATACGAAAAAGAGGTCGGATAATGGTGCCGTGAGTTCAATTGTTTTTCCCATCTCAAATATACCCAACGCGCCTAAATAAGCTTTCACTTAAAAAAAAACTTTGGCTTTGAGTTAGATTTTATTGTCATGATTGTTGATTACTCAATTTTTAATTCACTGTTCACGGAGTTAAAATTTATTATAATTTTCATTGTTGCTGTAATTAATTAATAATGTCAAGTAATAACTTCCTGTTTTATTTTACCACTAATAAAATCAATTTGCCTTTAATTATTTATCAGTATTAAACCACATATTCACTGATATAACTGGCATCGGTACTATTTATTTGATTCAAATAGGAAAGAGATAAAACCATACAGTATACAGTAATTTATAGTATGTGTCTATCATCAGCGCAACAATTTTTTTATTGTGTCTGGTTGCGTCTAAAAGAGATGAGACCATAATATAAGAACTTGTTTGGGTGTCGCTATCATAGACAACAACATTTCATAGTACACTAAATTATAGATAAAGTGCCAGTTTTAAATTACTTAAAGATTTCTGTTACTTACTGCATTACTGATAGAAACTCGTATTTCAATTGATCATCCTGCCTGAAATTATACTTGTTTCTTACAAACTCAAATAATTTATTTTTAAGTAGTCCCAACTATTCTTTCCCCATATCGTTTAAGTTTCTTCCTAATTCAAATCCTATGAAATAAAATATATATAAAATAAAATTAGATGCCTGGAAAGACGCCTATGTGATGTCCGAAAATATTACCTAAACTTAATTATTTATTAAAATCAATCAATAATATTGGTTAGCAATTGAGCTACAGTAGTTTTGAATATTTAAAAATATTTTTTCTTTCTCTTTATCCAAAACACTTCACGATTGTTAATTATACAGGGTGTTTTTTTTTTTTATTTAAATTGTTAAGGGTTTAATCTTGGAAGTAACATGTTTTGGATTTTTTTATTTTATAAAACATTAAATAAATATATACCCTTACTTGAAAGTCTATGAAGTTAATTTTTCTGTCACGATCTTGAGTCAGAGTAGGTACACGAGTTTTTACAGAATTAAATAAAAGCATTGCATACTGGTTGTGACAGGATAAATAGTTACTAGATCATTTTACTTAAAATGTTCTTTGAGGAGAAATTAAAGTATTTTTCTTCCTTGTAATCTGTTGTAATTATGCCGCCTAGAGCGACGTTAAATAAGCTTATTTAATCATTTAGTTTAGGGTCTTGATTTCCTCAGTAATTTAACCTGTATGCTCCACTCAAGTAAGTGCTTTGAAGATACGGCCGTTACGGTTCAATAGTTTATTACAGTCTTGTACTTCATCAGTTTTTGTATCAAGAAAACCTTTACTTGCGTAGTTACTTGTAAAAATGACTAACCTACTTATAAAATACGTGAGAAGTATATTAGGAATGATCTTCGACTGTAACAGGCGGATTGTAGGCTTTACAGGAAATAGGGGTGACGTTTTCGTGGGAGAGGGTGCAAACTGTTGAGCAGAGGGTGGCGTGGCGCCAGTCCGCCGCCCGCACGCTGCCTCCGCGGACGCTTCGTCGTCCTTGCGAATATTCTGCACGCGTCAAATTGCCCTCGCTGTTGTTAACAAGTAATCACTTAATTACTTAGTTTACGTTGGATTAAAAAAATAATCATCACAAACCGTGACTTAAAAACAACCCTATTAATATTTTTAAAGCTTAGTCGGTTAAATCGAATGTAATATTTTGTAAACGTTATAATTTATGGAGAGCGTGAAATACCGCGATATTTCACGCTTTTAAAAAACAGTGGGCTCAGCACAATGACAGGTTATTTTGAGCTCACTTCTAGAAACGAGTTGTTTAAACTATGTTCAGTACGACCTGTTCATTATTTTGTAGAAGTGATTAATTTAAAGCTTTAATTAAACAAAATAAGATAGTGTGTTTTAAAAACAGTGACCAGGTACTTACACATACAAACAAAAATATTGTTTCTTGAAAATCCTGGTGAATAAATATAGTGAAAAAACTCAAGATGAGCTTACGTTACCCTAGTTTTCACAATTGAAACCGCGATCCTTTTGTTAAAGCTGATCAATCTTGGATAAAATTCTACACATATATGAGTTAACTGTAAAAGCAATTTGCAATCTGCTTTCCATCTATTGCAGGTGCATATTACGGGGTAATAAAGAATTTTTAAATAATTTTGCACTTTAAAAATTCTAGCGTTACTTTCAAATTCTAGCTAGTCATTTTTACTGGGTTCTTGGTATAATGAATACAAACAAGAGAATTTAATCTCAGTTGGATAGCGTCAAGATTAAATTTTCAGGCATTTGTCTTATCTCTGGCATCCTCATTTCACAAATATTTGCTGCGAAGCTTTTGTGTATTTTCTCTTCTTGTTTATTTTTTTTATATTTTAAAATTTTGTCACCTTTTCTTTGAAATTCATATTTCTTTAAAGGAAATTGTAAGATTTCAGTAATAACGATGTTATAATTGTAGTTTATTGAAATAAACTACAATTATAACATTGTTATTACTCAAAAGTTGTGAAAATGGTAGAAAAGTCAAATTAAATGAATTGCCAAAACTTCACAAATGCGTCGGTGTGTGTTGTTGTGATGGTTGAAGTTTTTGGGGATATCTAATGAAGATAGTAATAAAATAGCATAGCAATATACAGGGTGTTAACGGACTCTTCACGAAGCCGTCAACCAAGCATAATGTACATCAAACTAAGTAACTTTACGCAAAAAATATTGCTGGGAAATGACTTTTTTTTTGGGGTGAAAAATCACGTGTTACGGTAGGACTCAATGTAACGCATGCAAAAGATTGTGTTGGTGGATGGACTAAATAATACGGGGGTCGCCAAAGGTGTTTAAGTAAAAAAATATATTAAAAAAAAAACTTGTGAAAAAGTTGGAACTTTGACCCCCAATATCTCTGTAACTAGAAAGTTCCCAGGTATGGTCTATAACAAAAAAAAAATCCCTACCTATACAGATAAAACGTTTATCTTGTCAGTCACGCACAACACGACATGACCACCCATTACTTGTATGTATCCAATGAGGTAGCACAGTAGCACTAATGACGTCCAGACCTACGTCTAGTTCAATTTTCTCTTTAACAAATGGTGCGCCTTATTCCTTCTGTTCACTAGTTCTATTTATTTTTATTCTTTGAGCTAGGAAAGTTTCGTAATTACTACCCTATCTGTGGGTTCTTTTCTACCATTTTCCGTGTGTTCAACAGGTTACATCCGTATTATTTTTTTTGCTCAACATTTTCATCAGCGCTCGTAAATCCTACCCTTCATCTCCCAGTGCCCACTAAGTCCAAATGGATGCAGCTTATCTCTGTTTACGTCTTTATAGACAAAAAAAGATCTTCATTTTAGTTTTGTCAAGCCTTCTTGCTTGACTTGCTGAAGACTTACAAACATTGGAGTAACGCCTTGTGATATTATTCGTAATTCCCAAATGAAGTTTTAATTAAGGATTGGAAAAAGACTTACGTAACAATATAAGCCTCCATCGTTTTATTTTTGCCACATTTCTGTGACCACAAAAGCACTCGAGCTTTCCACTATGCCCTAAGGCTCTGTTCACCAATATTTCTCCCTCGGAAAATATATTAAAATAACTTTGAAACGTTACTATTCTGTTTAAAATTACATTCTTGTCATATTCCACTTCAGTTGACTAAAAAGTTCGATAAAAAAACATGTTAAAAGTGCAGTGTACGAGTCAAACGTAAAAATTGCCTTCGAGTGAAGCCGAAGCGGGTCACCGGGAAAATATATTCGTAATAAAATGTTTTCTCCGCTAAACCGGATGAAAGCTTCTGTTATACTTTTTTTATGATTTCCGTGATATTAGTTTTGTGTGAGTAATCGTCCCAAATATTTTAAGTATATACAGGATGATGTGTACGTTACAGTCATCGAAAATGAAGTACTTTGTGATATCCGGAAAAGCTAAATCGTAACTGACTTTAAAAAAGTGGTATGAAACAGTGATAAGTTGAAAATGAGTGTTTGATGTGATTGCAATGCCGGGGTGTTGGCATTTACCCGAACACGTGACCAGGTGGTGGCTGCTGGACGTCTGTACACAGCGGTTGTTCGGCGATGCAGATGTCACGGATTCCCAGATACCGCAACGTATGCACATTTTACATACCTACCTATCTTAGATACATATTTCCTCGCCGCCCCAAACCACAACAATAATATTACTCTAAACTCGTGAATGCGGGGTCACATGTGTGCATGTGCTAATTACATGTCCGGTTATTTAATCCTGAACATAAAAAAGCAGCTCATATTATACTGCGGTGGCGTAGTGCGGTATGAAGCTATCGCGTCGTTTCTACTATTATAACGAAGGGTAAAATGATGAAGATTTTTTTTTGCTCGAAGCAAAAGCCCCATTGTTCCTAGGCGGATGCAATTCACTCGGTCCCCGCGCAATTTGCGCGAGTGGAGTAATTTCGAAGAGATTTGTGTCGTGGCTCTTATGCTGGCTGTACGGTGGTTAATGAATGGAGATTTATTTTAGTTTTTCTCATCTTCGCGTTCCAAATATAACTCAAACTAATGCCCATATCAAATTATGTATCAATACTATTCGCACCGTGACGAACAAAAAACTAAGAGAACTGTGTAAAATAAACGATACCTCAGAGACCTTTTCCTGATTAACTTTGTTAATCAAAAAGAGTAGATAAAGGTAGTAAGATTTTTAATCAAGAGAAGTAGAGAGCTCATTTGTAATAAGTACACCATGAGTGCAAATAATTTTCTTGACTGTTTAGCATATTCAAGTGTACAGTGGGTTAGGCAACAGTGTGCACCGATATTTGGTTGACAACGCTGTACAAACAGCACATATTGGCGAGCCAGTGGTATAGCAGCCACAATTACGAGCATCGGGCTACAAATGAGGATTTCCTAAAGCATTAACTCCACTGTGCCAATCCAGGTCAGGATTCAAACCGATGCGACGACCACTCGGGTGGCCGTGTTACCTATCAGACAGTTGCGATCTAGTTGTCACTGTAAAATGAATTTACCCATATCGTTTGTAGATAAACTACAGTGGATCTTTGCAATAGATAGCTCTCATGCAATCTCTATAAGTTACTAGAGCTTTGAAACAATATTATCCCTGACCCGCATGAAAAAAAAAACAAACCCTAACTCCGCATTACGGTGAATGATAAAGTTTGTTAATTCTCTCTCTCGCTGGTTTGTTAACTCTACATCAAAACTTGGCATTATGTGGTAGAGGTCGCGTATATTATCAAACGAGTTTTATAAATACTTGAAGGTGAATGCGAAAATACAATACCTACATAATAATAATGCGCAATGAAGCTCGTCGATATGTATCGAATGTCGGTGTACCTTTTTGTAATATAAAACCTGATATGGTACCGAAGGTATAGCTTAGTTGATACTATGTCATTGATCAGTAAACAGTTCCAACTCATTGTGAATTCATAAAATACAAAAATCTGGCACCTGACGTGGTCAGTGCCTGCATGTGGAAGTGTTCAAGACTTCTAAACCCGGTGTCTAGACTAACAACTCGTATATCAAAGGCCGGTCAGGGAATGTGCGCGAGCCTCACCGTCGCGGCCGGCCGTCCGGGCGATCGGGAGTCGGCGCACGCTACAAGCCAGCCTGTTTAACAGCGTTAAACTATACCGTGAAATGCGTGACGTTATCTTACTAAACAGATGCGACTGCATTGAGCAGCGATCGATGCCTAGTAAGTATCGACACAGCAGAAGACATACACTTCCATCAGAACAATTTCGCTCTTCCTTCATATACAAAGCGATGTGAAAATGTTAATAGCGCGATGTAGGCTTTTTGGTTAATTTGGTATATTAGAGCACATCAAAGCTAACAAACAGTTTAACATAGATAGATATCATTATTTTGGTATACTCTACGGTAAAAAACCCGGAAAGTTTTGGTGTAATTCTTTCAAAATCGTATTTTTCGTCTGCGTTTGGCTAGATACAAAATAACGCCATCTATTGCGCAGCTTTAGCGCTAAGTACAGCCTTTTGGGTTCAAAATAAGTTTGTACTGTGTCTGTTTTTGCGCCTTCGTTGTTTTTTGTTGTATATGTATTTTAGAATAAACCGATAGTAAAGATTAGTTGGGAAACTTTTCTTTGAACTTTTATGGACAAATTACAAAGGAAAAGCAGTTTTTAATTTATTGCTGCTTGAATACTCAAATAGTCCTTGTCCATAATTAATGTACTTCAAGCCTATGCTTCCTTTAGCATTATAAATGTATTTATAATATTTTATATGTTTTGGGATTCGGTTTCACAAACCCAGTAAAAAAAAGTCCCATCCCTAAAAAAAACAAACACTCTGTATACGAAAATTCTCAAATATTTTTATTAAAAAAAATGTTTAATGTTCCAGAGGCAGGCGGTACGGGTGGTTCTGCGACGACTGGGCCTGGTCGAGCGGCACGCGCACGAGCCCTGGAGCTGGCACAGCAACTGGCCAGCTCACTCCAGCACGCAGTACCTCCGCCCCCACGACCTGACTTCACGACGGCGAGTGCCATACTGCGGTGGCTTCAACAGAACAACAACTCCGTCGCCCTAGTAAGTACTAGTAGTAGTGTAGTAGTGCCGTACTATTTTCTTTGTTCCACCGATAAGAAGTTACTTTCCTTAGCTTTGTTTACTTTTGAATTTCTCCACGGTTGTACCCGGCGTAGGCGTGATGTATGTAGGGCTGCCAACATTTCTTCGGCGAAATATAGTATTTTTCAAAATAAGGTATAAAAAATATACACTTCAAAAAAATATAGTATTTTACGAAAACAACAACGAATTACTTTAAAAAAAAAAACAAAAATTAGATATATTTGTAGCTTATTTATTTTTATAGAAACTATCTTTTTCTTTTCTTGCATTTTTTGTCTAAAATGTTTTAAAAGAATGTAAATCAAATCATGCTATTTTTTTATAACATGTTACTTCTGTTCTTTCTTCTCGCCATTTCAAATATCATAACTGAAAATATCCTTTCTGAATGCCGAAGTGTCGGGAATAGAAAATATTTTTTTTAAATATGCTGCCATTTTTGACCTGTAGTTTTGCCAGTAAACTCACTACTTTTTTTACTTTTGACAGATGACTTCGGATACATGCTCAAAAGCTCATCAGTCAAAAGTTAAAGTAAAGGCGCGTTCATATATTTTTTAAATTAAGGATAAGTTTGTTAGATTTAGGTGTTGAAAATATAGTCTTTTTGAGTACTATATATTTCTTCAATATAGTACGCGGCCCCTAAATATAGTACAACAATACTATATATTATAGTACGGTTGGCAACCCTAGATGCATGTCATCGATACAGAATGAAGTTTGTAAACTTGTGGTATTATATCACAGTAATTATAATGCGAGGAGTGTCTCGCGACATTGGTAGAAAGTGACAAGATTTCTGTCTCACACCACACCCGTCTAATTAGATACAATTCAAATACGTGCGTAACATCGTGTCAAAAAAGTATGTGTCAAAATTAATGTTATTCACCTTGAATTTGTATACAATATTTGTTATCGCTGCTGGTACCTTGTGCTATTGTTTTTAACCGACTTCAAAAAAAGGGGAAGTTCTGAATTCGTAGGAATCGCTTATTTTTTTATGGTTCCCGGATTACTCGTAGCCGCCTGGACCGATTTGGAAAATTCTTTTTTGTTTGAAAGGGTATATTTCTCAGGTGGTCCCATGGTAAACAGGTCAGGATCTGATAAAGAGATCCTGGAGAATCGAGGGTACTCTTTAATAAATAGACAGTAAATCTATCGTGATTACTGAAATCGCTTGGATGTCTATAGTTATCATAATATAACATCACGCCTGTATGCTCTCAAGGGGTACGCAGATGAGTACAGTATACCCACATTTCGACAGTTAATGGGGATAAGCCTATTACCATGACATGTATTGTTAACAAATACATAACTATGTAAATATTTTTGAAAAAAAAAATAATACCAACGCCAAAAACAAAAAAACAGTGAAAAATAACTAGCTTCAAAAGACGCTGGCAAAAAAACTGAATCGATTAAACATAAGTCACCGACTTCTGAATCTAATTTTTTTTTTGTTTGTATGTTTTTATGTCGGTATTATCTTTGATAGTAAACGAATATTTGTTATCTGTCCTAGCTAGAAGTTCCAAATCTTCTAGACATCTTAAACCCGTATCCACAAACGGAATTCAATTCAGTTCGTAGATAAGCTTCCCTCTCGGCAAACAACGTGAACGGCAACGTAACAGCTCCTACGTTGTTTATGCTCAACAAGTCTGCAAGAATATTTTCAGAAAACGGCTACTGGAATAACGTCTGCAATTTATAACGTTTAAAGCTCAGTAGGAAACAGAAACGATGAAATGTACAAATGAAATATCCAGAATCCATTATTTTTTTAAAGTTGACAGTTTATTTCAGTCAAATTAACAAATGAAGACGATAAAATGAACTGAAGTAACTAAACTCACAATAAACAAAAAAAAAATGGCATCAAAAACTTACAGAATAGGTACTACTTAGATGTAGTCTAAAAAATTTGATTACAAACTTTGTAGGCAGATTCAATTAAAGCCAATTAAAAAAAAAAACCATGTGTGCAATTCACACGTGGTAAAAGTCAAACCTTCAAAAATTTTGGCTTCAAGATAAACACTGTATAATTCTTCCTATCTCATTTTCTCCCTCGTTAAATCTTATGAATTAATGTGTCTGTCTCTTTTTACTGTCGCTTTTTCGTTTCATCGACTTTCAAATCACAACGATGCTAAAGAAGTTTTCACTTAAAAAAATAACAATTTTGTAATATTCGGGAACAAAACATGATATCTTGCAAGTTCCTAGTTTCCTACCAGTCCGTAAATTGGCAATCAGTCTTGTCATTGACTATGAGATGTGTTGCCCGATTAAGTATCATGCAGAGTCGGTTCTCCACTGGGATTGACTCTTTGTATTCCATAGTTCATTGTAGGCTATCCAGGTTGAGGATCTGTGTCTCTTTAAGCAATTCAGTGATTCAGGAATAATTAGATGAACCACGAGAGGTTTTGCATGATTTTAGAGACGCTTTTTTAGGATCTTATAATTATCATCTTTCATAAGTATTTTTCGGTGTCATTCCTTCTTGATTGTAGGCGACTTCTGAGTTTGCATTTGGTATTTGTTTATGTATCGAGTCTTCTGCTCTTTCTTTGGATTATGTTTATGTTAACGTCAAACTGGAACCTTAATTTGTTCTGCTAGTAGTCATATAAACAATGATCTAGGTAGATGTATGAATCAAAGTCAGTATACGCATACCTATTAGAGACTCAGTTCGCATACAAATTTCAACTCTCTTTGATCCGCTTCGTGACGGAGTTCAGAAAAATCCTCAATTAGAACACATCTGCCCCCTCTTACGAATAAATGTATTAAAAATTATTTTTCTCATGTTTCTATCCCAAGCAGTTAAGATTATGCTGGATTTCAGGTCTAATGTAAAAACGTTCCAAATCAAGGACAACGAACAGTTTTTAATACTCGGCGTGCTCAGAGGTTCGACCCGGTGCTCGCTCGAGCAAGTCTTGGTTACGCTTACGTTTAAAACTCTGACGGTCATAAAAGCCTTTGGAAGCTGTGTGCGGAAGGGAACTAATTGCACACCCATGGTACGTTTGCTCGCTGACGTGAATACGTTCGCAACAAGCGTACATATAGCACGTCTACCTCGCTCACGACTCTGTCTTTACATTTTCAGGCACGTCATTAAACTAATGCCGTCACAAGCGAAGCTACTCAAGCGAGTTAATAACATTTAGGAAAACAGTTTGTTTGCCAATCGTTTTTCGTCCTAAACAAACATTTGATATTGAAAGCTCTAAATATGGGGAATTTGCATGCTTATAACGAAACGTTGAATATTCAACGCATAGTCGAAATGCGGTATACGCGCTAACTTGGTTACCTGTCGCCGGGACACCTCTCAAGTGGAAGTTGGAGCTGAAGTTAACCGCCGATCCAATTAATCCGATTTTCAATTATACAGGGATCCTACTGTGTGCACTATAATTGATTTTCCTCTGCCTACATTTTCCCATAAATGAACAATTAAATTAGTGAGCTTCCGTGACTACAATCAACGCGTAATAATTATAGCCTGCGCCGGTCCCTACTTCTCAAGCTCTTTGTTCCTTTTAATTTAATTGTGAATTCTAATGAAATTTTGCAAGAGTATGCTTTTATTATATTCAAAAGCAAGTCCAATCTCGAATTTTCTGCAAAAATGCGAGAAATCTCGCCCTCTCTCTCAAAGTAGAATAAAAATCAAGGTACCTATGCTTTTTTATGACAGCGTCAGTTATCACATGCATGCATTTTTCATGTGATAGTTTGCAACCTCCTTAGTTTTTTTACCAGGACGTCGCTTGGCTCATACGCCTTATGTTCTTTTGTTCCTGTAAACGTTTGATATTGACGTTTTCGTAAATTTATCAGCGTGTAAACGCATATTGCTGAACAAGAAAAAACCTCTTAAAGATAAATGAAATACAGTACAGGATTATCTGAAGACTTATAAAAGTAGCTTACTAACTCATAAAACTTCATAATTTAATGGAAGACTAAATACTTATTTGCAAAAGTTCTGTTATAGTTAATGGCTACGTTGTTGCTTGCGTTCATCCGGGCATTTTTCTTTGTTATTTAAATATTTACACATCATTACACCTGTGTACCCCGAAGGGGCTCTGTAGAACTGTACCTGTAGAAAACCCACATTTACCCGCTCATGTAATAGGGAGAGTGTCCTTTGACATAACTGACCTACATTTCTGTAAAGTTTTAAACTTTTACCATCTACCTTTACTAAATTATAAAGAGGTATTTGTTTGTAAGTTTGTATGTAGGGGTAATCTTCGGAACTATGGATCCGATTCTGATAGTTCTTTCACGAACAGGAAGCTACATTATCCCCGAGTTTCTTAACCTCATAGGCTACATTTAAATTTTCCCGTGATTTTAATTTCCATATATAACGGGAGCAAAGGCACCAGCACGAGCTACTATTTAATATTTTTAGGAAGAATTCGACCAAAAGGTACCTAGGGATTAAAGGTACCTAGATTATATTGCGAAACTTTGAATTTTATATAGTTTTTTCCGTACAAATGTCAGACGTTAATTTTTCATTTAAGAATTTCAAAATTTTCTGATTCTGCTGAAATCAGCCCATAAGGTATCTTTTCACAACCATTAGCTATCGATTCCATATCAGCATGTCGCACCCTAACAACGGGCTGGGCTGTCGCCACAGCTTGTCGGCAGCTGTCTGTCTGTGACTACCCAAGTGGCTTTCAGCTCAATGAACACGCCGTGGCGGAGGCTTCGTTATTACGTGACGGATCGTACAGGTTAACTCTCTGTCTTGGAGCGATTATCATCGCGGTTATGTGGTTTTCATAACTACACGTATATTGACGTGAGCTTATGAAAACCACAGTGTTCATTCATAGATACTAAACCCGCCCTTGACCTAAAATATGCAATTTATATAACAACCTTTAGTATAGTGTCCACTCAGAAAGTTTCAGTGTTAGATTCCATTTTTAAACTTCGTCGTTCGTAGAACGGAGACAGACATATTTATGACTTTGTCAGCTTCCATTTGTTTTTTTTTCATATTTTTTAGTAGCACTCCTTTTAACTAAAATCTTCTTGATTTCTTTTTTGGTTTCTCTTTGAAATAAAATTACACTGTACATACATTTTTTTTTTTTCAATAAATGATACAGATTTTTTTCATAGGGCCTCCTCTGGTTATCAATCAACCGGTACAATTTTACCGGTCTTGTGGGAAAATGGATTTGTATATTTATAGTTCCGATAATTAACGAACTAGTTATACTGTTGATTAAGCCAGCTACATTTTTAAACCTTCGTCACTAAATGGTAAATACACAATACGTAGAGTATATTCCTCAAAATTGGACAAACTGTATCTGCCTCCCGGAAATGTACAAAATTTCATTTTCATGTAAATGAACCTACAAGCTTATTATTCCCAGTCAAATTATTCCAATGATTCGATATTCGCAAATGAACACTGGGCTACGAGGTGACACGTATGCCATGAAAGCGCTGTTTACTGACCAGCATTGAACCTCGTGGATGAATGGATCTCATAAGCCGTGTGCACCACTTAGGCATTCATTGCCGGCTGCCTCCCTCACAGCATACGGGGTAACTAACCTCGCTTGTGCGCTGCATGCACTGTTAATACTATAGCATATTATAAAACAGCCGGAAAGCCTCGAATAGTTCGCGTATAACTTTGTGGAAACCGAATACCAATATGGAGCTTATCTGGGCTTCCTATCGAACTACTAGACCAATCGATTTTAATCTAGTGTGTTGTATTCACAACGGGAATGTTTTAATGATATCCGACAAGTGTAGGTATGCCTGGAATAGCTTACTAGTTAGCAAGTTGCGGTGCTACTGTCGAACTAACTATTTAGTTTTGATACCGCCCCAAGTTGCGCTCCTCCGGTGAGACAAAATGAGATTAAACTTAAAGGTAGTAAGGAAGCTATTCAAATTCAATGATTATTATTTACTTTTATAACCTCGCTATTTAACCAACTTGTTTTCCTGGAACTCCTGTTTCATAGACATGCGAGTGTTAACATAAAGGGAAATTGCTTACTGTTAAAAATCCTTGTAACTAAAACATGCTCTGTTCGGCAGAGAACTATTTTGGATGTAAATTTTACATACCTATTCGGCCGTTCACATGACACAAATCCTATAAATAAAGTTAACAATAGTTGCCTTTTTCACGTTTTTGCTTGCTTTGTGCAAGTAAAGTGAGAAGAGCAAAAAGAGATTACAGTGATCAAATTACTTGTTCAAGCAAAGGGGTTAACAGCTAGGTAATCGGACCGCTGAAATTCAATGCAGCCGCTGAACTTACTTGTTTTGGTATTAGGGTGTCAGCTTCGGGCAATGTTATGTTATTTTATGAATACAATATGTAAATGTTGGTATAGGAGTCCTACCGCTGTTCTAATAAAGGACAAAGGTCGTCAGCTTCCGATTCTGCGACTTTTATTAAGCAGGATATTGTAAGCCTAGATTCCTCCTGGGAATCAGTGGCATAATTACGAACGACCCTTAAGAACTGGGTTAGTGAACTTTGCTGTTATAACTTTACCGAGGACTTTAACGAGGATGTCTGCCCTGTGTGCATTGTATAATATTTAACATTAATTTCACAAGGTACGAAGCGCTCGCCGCAGACTAGTTCCAGGTGAACGCGCCTTCCATTAGCGCTAATTAGAATTTCTCCAAACCTCCCGCCCTCACACTCGGGAGCCGTGTTTCACGCCTCTTATCTATACCAATAATAAAATCGTTCAAGTTAACGATTCGTACGTGGAACAGGGAACTGGGAGAATTCTCAAGGAGTCTCATTGGCCTGTTTAAAATTGACGGCACCGCAACCGATTTCGTATCTTGCTCCTCATTCTTTCTTCCATTGTGCCGCTAAAGCTGATACTCTCATTGATTGACTAAGAAGCTTAGAGGCTGAATTACGGCAAAGCTTATTATTTCTTCTTTTTTGAAGAAGAAAATATATTCCGTATTTTGTACGAACATGGAATGAATCTGCGGGGCTAAAGCTGTATCACTGTATGAGCAAAATTTAATGAATGTATCAAAACTTTAATTGCCTGGAGAGCAATGTGTAGTTAGTTTAATTCTACGTCGTATGGATTAAGTTCTTACGCCGCTTATGAGCTAGTACTTGACGAAGCGGCTACTATTTCAATGTCTTTTGTGATGATAGGTACATTCTGAATAAAAAATAGCACGCCAATGATATTGGAAACGTTACTTGAGGAGCGTACCCAAATGTAGGTGCTGTTATTAGATTTTTTTTTATTGCATAAATTGGTAAAACGTAACTTTTTAATTTACAAGATGGGATCGCCATCAACAGAATTTCAATTAAAATGTCGGGCACTCGGCGTTTGATCGGAAAACTGAGGCGGGGAGCGCGAAACGAATTTATTTCTGCTAAATAATAGGTTATAAATTGAGGCCTCGATACGGGCCAACACGTTAGCATCAACATGGTATCGTAGTATCATAATATTGGTATATCGTAGTTTGTGTGGCTTATTGGTGTGTGTTCGCAGAGGCTATGTCCATGCCCCTATGTTTAATATTGTGTAATCACGTCCGCTGTTCATAATGCTTGTGCTGTGCCGAACATTGATTGCACTGGACATACATAAACGTTAATAGATTTAGTTATTAATACAATTTAACTGCCACGTATTTGGCTCGAAAGAACGGTTAAACGAAACGTTCTGAGTAGTTAAAGTTTAAGAGATTTGATTATCTACAGAAATGAATATTCTTTCATACTTTTGGGTAAATAAAGGCCTTCCTGTTCTCCTACTAGATAAAAAAAAGCGTGACCTGCAGGTTGTTACAGGCAGGACAAGGAAATATGAAATTATATTGTATGAAATTAAACTCTTTTTCATAATTGAAATTCTTAAGGAAACATTTACATACTGGGGCTATCGTTTAATTATGCCATTGCATTGTATCCTTTTAATTATTATGAAGAAAAAAAGGTCGGTTCAACTGAGTAGAAGATTGGCTGCACATCAAAAGGAAAATAGAGGTAACCAAATAGTAGTGACCAAAAAGATAGTAATATAATATCAGATATAAAGGCCACAGTGCCCTGCCCTCGGCATTGGCCTCATCAGCGCGACAGGCGTGAAAGTAGGCTTCGCCGTACATCCGATGCCTGTCACCCGCTTCCGTAGAACAGTATTCTGGAATCGACCCGTCCAGAATGAATAAGATAGCAAATCTGTTGATGAATTATTCCTCAACCTGTAGCTAAGTCTGATTTTTCCAGGATCAGATAGGAATTGTAGCACAAACATCTAATACATATTTTTTAATCTTTGTCGGTTTCCCCGAGGAAACAATGCTGAAGCAATTTCAGAGGAAACTGAATGCGAAATGTTATTGCATACTCTGATTCCCAATCCCGTTCAATTTGTTTCCAAGCGTCAATGTTGGTATTTCGACAAAGCTGCCATAATTAAAACCCCTTCAAATCGATTTGCATTTAACTGGCCTAATTTGGCTAACTTCACGAATTTATAATACCGATAAGCAGCTACTCTTTGCCTACTAAAAACTCATTTCGTTCTTAAAACTATTTGTGCGCGGGGTTCAAAACCCGTCTAGCTAGAGAGCAACAATGCAATCGTCTGGAAAGTTAGCAGTATTTTTTTTTTTCATTTTTGAACAAGCTACACAAATCGCTGTATGAAAAGATTTTCTCGTTACTTGGGTAGTAGTTATGTAGATTTAAAGGAGCTTGAACCAACAACTTTTAGGTTGTCTCCAACTTCGAGATACGATCGCGGATTTCGTTTTTAATTAATGGAAATCTGATTTTATAATTTTGTCAGTGGATTGTTTTAGGCGTAGTTATAAAAGATGGAGAGAACATTTTTAAAGAAGGTTTTTTGTAAAGGAGGCTACCCAATTCCCAAACAACATATTCTTTTAATAAGTACGTTTCAACATGACAATACGTAAAAAGGGGTATGTTTCCTTGCGCAGTCATCGACACAGGCTGCTTACGAGCTGGCTCAGCGAATTCGCCTGTGCAAAGAGTAATTTAAAATTCAGAGCGCCTCAGTCGCGTCGGGTCGGTCATTATTGCCTCATTGTTATACATGTTGTGCGTTATGTTGTTTTTTTAAACTATTTTGTTGTTTACGGTCTCTTTGTTGTTAACATGTTGAGTGAATTAACACTCTTTGTGTGTTCTTTCATATCTTGAATGTGGGTGACATTGAAGAAATCGATAGATGAGACACGCGTGAGTTTTTGGTCTTTGGCGTCTCCAAGCTACAGAAAGAAGTCCTCAATTGTAATTGTTTATTTTTTAAATTATAATTATTTAAAAATATAATAAATCTTCCAAAAACAATCAATCCTTAAAAAAAAATACATAAAATCTCCTTAATATATGTACTTTCATAAAAATATAATCTCGTCCCTGCTCACAGCAGCTTCGAATAAAAGCCCAGCCTCAAAAACTTAACATGTCCTTTTCTTTCATGATGTACAAATGTGTGTAATATTATTCAATGTTGAAATAAGTCAATCATCTTGGGGAACACTTACATGATTATTCCATAATATATTAAGTCTACATAATAAACAAATAAAACGTATTGTATAATATGTAACCGTCCTAACTCACAAAACTTGAAATATTTGACACACACACACACATAAATTAAATTAAATTTGCAAGCACAATTCTGAATCAACTTAAAAAGAACATTGACATTGAAGCAGCAGCTCAAGTCTACGCATTTTACGCTGAAGAGTCGCTTAGCATTGTAAATAGATTCTATACAGGTCAAGTACTTACTGAGCATTCTAAAGTTAAGTCCCACAGTGTACTGGGTCAAGTACAGTACTGTATAGCCAAACTCATGCGTATACTGACTACACGCATGTTCGTGACTGATGCATGCGGACATGTTAGAGTTGGCACTTGGCAGTTCATTTGGAAGACATCTTGAAACTTAATATATATATTCGTTGCACTCCAAGGAATATCAATGATTATACAAGCGAATGTTTCAATGATTGAAATAGGTCGATCTGAACTGATAAACGAGATGAGAATTCTAGTTTTTTTTATGGCGTACCATCGTTTGCCTAGCTTATTTCTAAATCGTGGTAGGATTCAAGTCTAACCGGATGCAGGTAAATATGTACCTGTATTTTACATGGAGCAACTGCCAATCTGATCTTCACAACCCATTATCTGGGTAACACGATACTTCTCGGTAAGACTGATTGTTAGACTAATGGTCTTCTGAAGACCAATAACAACTGTCATAGATCCACTACTAATCTGCATAGTCCTCATGTGAGTTGACCAAGATTATGTCTGGACTTTAAAAGAGACTATGACCTCTGAAGTTGGGAGGCCTCTCACTAGGTGGACTGATGACGCCTGGGACCGGTCAATGTGGCGACACTTGGGGGAGACCTATGTCAAGCAGTGGACGTCTTTCGGCTGAAATGATGACCTCTGAGTTTGTTTCGGCTGTTTCTTCTCAGAATAGTCAAGTAAGAAACAACGACCCCATCTAGTTCTTTAAAATTACGTGTAAAGGTGTTTGTAAAAACCTATTTGCATAATAATCATCATTTATCAATAGTTATTTAGCCTGAGTTAAAAATCATAAAAAAAAAACTCAAAAAAATCAAAATCAAAGCATTTATTTCAAGTAGGCCAGTTACTTTTGAATTGTCGACAAGATAACAATGTAATATAATGAAATCTAGTCTATAGTATGAAATAAAATGTTGAGATCCGACTACGAAAGAAAGAAAAATAAAACTACGAGTACGGAGTAAGCGCGTCAGATGTTATCGGCCAACTTAATAAAAGCCAGTTAGAGTAATTATATTTTATTGGATGAAGGCACAGCCATCTCTTATGCTTTATTTACAACCAACAGCGATAATAATACTTTATTAAACACCTTTAATGGGTATTACCCTTATATGGATACTTTATGTCGATGCATTTTAGGTTCATGTAAGGATGTTAACAGAAAATGAGGTCATCAATAATCTGTGAAAACTAGCGTAACTGAAGTGCATTTTCAGCTTTTCTATGTATTGCAAAAGTACATAGTGAAAACAAATTCCGTTTGAAATTGATTTACTAATGGATGTTCAATGTATTTATTTAACGAAAAGAGCAGTAGGTATTCAATTAATCAATACGAACGTCCCCGAAAGCTGAAAGAGCAAGCTTTAAAAGTCATTCTATACAGACAGTCTATTTATCAGTGCAAGAAGATAAGTGGCGTGTATGCCTTTGTCACAGGCTCTGACTCACAGCTGTTACATTCATCATGTTTTACATAATAAAAGGAAAATAAATATCAATGTTGGGCACTTGCTTGCCATGTTGTTTCTCAACCTCAACTCACTTCCGCGTTTGAAAACTTTTTTATTTATGGATGGTGTCGTGAAAAACTCGATCAGGTAATTTAATTTAACTTTTTAAATAATGGGGTCAATTTTGATACCTTAAGGGATGAAGGGATTTCCCGCGGCTTCGCCCGCGTGAGTGTCGGTTATCGCGACCAAAAGTAATCATGAAATTTTGATCCCGTTCCCGCAACCAATAGGAACCTATTCTAGGGATAAAAGTAGCCTATGTCTTATTCCAGGCTATAATCTATCCCTGTACCAAATTTCAGCCAGATCCGTTCATCCGTTAGAGCCTGATTGAATAACAATCATCCAAAAATCCAAATATTCATACATCTTTACAAGTTTTCACATTTATAATACATAATAATCGTTTCAATTATATGGTGTAAAAGAGTAAAATAATGTGCATGAAATGCTTAAAGCCTTCAACTTATTTAAAATGATAAGGATTAATACCGTATTTGTGTAAATAATAGCTTTTTAATTACCGCTTTATAATTGCCCATTTTTAAAGTATTAAAATGGATATAGTATGTTATCCTTAAGAGATGCCATTGCGGAATTTTATGTAGACCTATATAAGATACACAATTCCACCATACATCATTTTGTTATATCTCTAGGGTTTAGGCAGCGTTTTCGTTGAAAGCTCCCAGACGGCTTATTTTTTTCCGACACCTCCAACAAATATCCACTCTATCCATTGGTGACAACAACATGTAGTTCGGTGCAGTAGTTTTTGAGTGTATCGCCACCAGACAGACAGACGCGGCGGAGGACTTTGTTTTATAATATGTAGTGAAATCATTTTCTCTTTTAGTTTGATATTTTTGTCATCAATCTAAGTGTAGAACTGGTCCTCAGACCTTAGGATTTAAGGAAACCGAAATATTTTGAAGATTTCCTGTTAAGATTGTTGGTTTAAGTCTTGAAATTGGTTGGGCCTAACTCGGTAATGAGCGTGGGCATTAGGCAACATGTATTCTCGTTTATGCCCGAACACTAACAGGCGTTATAGCTGGCCCATGTAAATACGGGTGCTGAAACGGAGGAAGTTTATGAGCTGTTGAAATAAGTTGACGAGTGATCTGTAGTTAGTGTAGTACACTTCAAATTGGATTCCTGAGGAGCTCGTGGCTAAAACAATAACAGCCGCTCGGGTCGATCTTTAGGTTAAGCCGTGCTTGCCTAGGTTGGTCTGTGGATGGGTGACCACCCATTTCATACCGAGTTTCCTCCGTGCCTCGGAAAGCACGTTAAGCCGTTGGTCCCGGCTGTCATTTGAAGATCTTTGGCAGTCGTTAAAGTAGTCAGTGACCCAAAAAGTCTGACAACCAGTCTTACCAAGGGGTATCGTATTTCCCAGTAGTAACTGGGTTGTGGAGGTCAGATAGGCAGTCGCTCCATGTAAAATACTGATATTCAGCTGCATCCGGTTAGACTGGAAGCCGACCCCAACATAGTTGGGAAAAGGCTAGGCAGATGATGATGACTTCGAATTGGATTCCTCAGATCACAGGCATGATGGCTATTTCATGTTTTCTCATCTTAATTTATGGTTTTAGTGGGGCGCGCAAGAAATGCCCGGCCATTCCAGAGTTGGTTCTTTTTGTGTTAGAAGAACGTCTTAAAATAGTTATGGCGCGCTTCCGTACTTACTATAGTTTATTTGCCCAATTCATAAAGAATGGTGCGATTAACCCAGATATATCTGAATCCCGCAGAAAACATTAGGTTCCTCTATTTCAACAGCCAATAATTAAGTGGCACACTATATTATAGTAACAAGTGATATTTATAGTCACCCGCCCAAGAATCCATTTGCCGCCCACCGGGCCGCTAGGGTGTCGACCCGCGTTTGGCACACTGGGCTTGTTACATTTTATTGTGGAAAAAAAGTAGAATTCAACCATTCCTTTTTATTCCTCTTTTTGTTTGTATAATTTACATTTCATCTTTCTTTTGTTGTGTTTTTTGTTACATCATCGAGGAAGTAAGAAAATTGGAGGTTTTTTTTATTATTAAAATTTGCTTCCTCTTTTTTTAATGACTGTGCAAAGTTACTATGAAAATTGCTAAAGGACTGGGCCTTTAGATAAACTGCGTATTTAGAGGTAAACTTATTTAAAAAATAAGCGTAATTCCGAAACAATTTAACTACACTAGGTAGTTAAATATAAAAAAAAGCATCCTACACTATCATAACAATTTATCTTTTAATAAAATATTGTTCATACACAATATTTTTGCACCGAACTGAATATTCAGTCATAAATATTATTTTGTTCAGATAGCACATGTTTCGCACCACTAATGACCCAACGCGTTTACGTAGTGATGTGACGAATTTTCAGCAGCAGTTTGTAACATTCAGTCGCAACGCTAATAGGCACCAGCCGTAGTTTTTAATTGTGAGTTTTTGCAATATTGTGATACGTGATACGGTGGTATTTTTGTGTTTAAAAAATATTGTGCCTGACAAAATATTTTCCATATTTTCGCCTTCATTTCTTGCCAAACGTGAGTGCTATAAAAATGTTTTCCTTATAAAAAGGTAGTGTGTGAGACTGTAAGTCATAGCATAACAGACAGGGCTAATCGATTGTATCTCAAAGTATAAAAGAAGGATAAAAGTTGCGTCGTCTCGCTACCCGGGTCCCGGTCCTACCGCGGCAGCCAGTCAGTCCCTGTCAACTTCAGGCTAAGTTACCATTAAGTTTTATATTTTCTTTTTTGAACACACGCCGCAACTCAGACTGCCACTGAACCGTTTACTAAGTTACAAAGAACGAGCTTGTTTAAAGAATAACGACTTGTAGCTTTTACTTTAATAGAACTATGAACAGACGAGTTAATTTTAATTACCAGAAAGCTATTTGAGTGCACAATAAAAAAAATCTTTCGTTACAGACTTTAGTTTCTGTTCTAAAACTAATTTTAATGGTATTTTATTTGACTAGTTTATACCCGTGGCTCCGACCGCGAAGATTGCGGTGATTATCCCACGGGGTCATACTATCTGTGTGGAAAATTTCATCGAAATCCATTCAATAGTTTTCCATCCATCCATCCATTCTCAACTTTCGCATTTATAATATACAGTAATAAAGTAAGATGTAAGTTACTAGTTTCTATAAATACGACCCCTCATGACTACTCCTGGTAGTGCGAAAGGCAAGTGAGGGATTATATCAGATGAATGGGCAGCAATGCGTGGTAACATTCCCCTTTGAGTAACAATGTAGGCACTGCGATCGTCATCAATTATTAGGAATGTGTCTTATTTAATACCATTGTACTAGCATTTACTACAAAACAAAAACAGCTGAATTGAAAACCTTCTCTTTTTTAGGAGTCGGTTAAAAACTCGGTTTTGGTTTAAAAGAACACGATAATTTATTTTTGAATTTTCAGAAAACTTATTAGCCCATAGAGTAGCCATTTTATCCAATAATTAAATCTATGAAGTGCTGAAGTCGACCTTTGCTAACTGGTTCAAGTCAGGGATTAATCGGGTTAAAAGGTTAACCGGCTAGACCCATATGTTTGGTTAACCATTATACGAGTAACATTTAAATATTCCTGATTAACAGAATGAAAGAGCCAAACCACCTAGCGCGGGCTAACTCCGTCGCTTTGTTGCATATTTTTAGACACAAAAATGCACCGTGAACCGGTTTATATAGGATGATTAACCCTATAATACGGGTTAACCTTACTCCAGGGTTTTTCACGTAACCCCTAAAAATAACCCGATTAAAACCCCTATACGGGTAACCTTTTCGGTCCCTTCAAGGTATTTCGTAATCCACTTCATACAGGATTTGAAATGTATTGTCAAAGAAAGTACGACGCATTCAACTATAAATCAATTGTACGATACTTATCAGATTCTTATTATATCTACGTGTCCACGATGTTATTGGCAAGCAACTCAATCTTTGGTATTGGAAAAGGATTCGAATCAATATTTGAGGATTACACTGTAGATAGATATTATTACTTAGCTACTTCTTCGTATTTTTTAGGTACAAAAATTAACCGTGAACCGGTTTATGGGCTGATTAACCCTATAATACGGGTTAACCTTTACTCTAAGGTATTTCACCTAACCCGACTAAAACCCCTAAGCGGTTAACTTTTTGGGTCCCTTACATGCTAGCGTTATTTTATTTGATATGATTGTGGCGAATATGAAATGCCTCAGCTGTACCTACGTATTCTTGGAAATTATGCAATGTCAGTATTCCGGAATCGTTTGAGAGTCGTTTGCCTCAGTGAGCCCGTGTCACGACAACGAAGACATCCTCGTTCGGAGACTTGTCTACCAATTTATTGAATCTCAACTTTTGCGACCCCAGTTTTGTACTTTTCCTACCGTGTTCGAATTCGTGACATTTTATTTCAGATAAGAATCTGAGGATCTTTCCCCATTCGTATTTTTGAGAATGATGTAAAATAAACTTTCATTACAGCTGCTCTGCTCTACATTAAGATAATTTATTGATGTTCTGGAACTGAACACGCACGTTAACGATCATGTTTCATTATTAGACATTACATGATGTCTGTCGCATACATAATATGGGATAATAATATGATACGAGGTTTCTAACCAATTTGTTGCAATTACTCTTGCAATTGCACGCATGATTCTTTTTTCATTGCGTTTCATCGGGCATTTCTTGATTTGTTTGTTCATACGGGTAATGGGTATATTTCCTAAAAGTCATCTAAGTTGAAATAAACGGTATTATGGGATTGTTTGTTAGGGACTTCGAATAATATAAAATGTAAAACATGACTAACAGAACAGGGTGACACCTAGCATAATGCCTAAGCGACAAAACTGTGGAAAAATATATTTAAAAAAATAGTGCGTGGAGTCCCTCCGCGCGGAAGAAGTGAAACTTTCTTTCTATTCCCCCTCCCCAGGAGCGTTGAACGTTTAACGCAACAGAGGTTTCATACCCTCTCCATGGTAGCATTCAACGTTTAACGCAACCTTGTTGAAAGTCGCACTAGAAGTTTCACTTCAAAAATGTAGAGAACCAAACTTTGTCCATCGAAGTACTTAAATATTCATCTTCCTCTCCCCATGGACCAAAAACAATGTTATACGAAGTATAAGGAACTTATCCTATTCTCGGTAAGGATGTCTCTGGGTTTAATATATTAAATCGTCCATTGAATTTATCGTTCCACCTCCTGCACATCTTCTATAGTACCTATTTTTATCTATCACTTGTAATACGACTAAACCTAGTTTTCTTAAATCGATAACTGGTTACGCAGAACTGGAGTACTTATTAATATTTTCTATAGTCCAATTTGGATTGCAATAACATCCAAAGCAACTATTATAAATCCCAATATTTTACATTGTAACTCTTAACATTTACGTCTTCATGAGTCATCACAATGTTTCAGAAGTTGTTTATGTTAGTAACAACAATTGCTTCATACGCGCGAAAGTTTTCAACATTTGTGTCTATTTTTAGGGCTTCGGCACACGTGCTCCCCTTCTGTGGAACATTAAAATGGGTCTTTTGTCGGATATTCTCAACGGAACAGCTGTCGAGCTATTTCCGACATGAGGGGCGAGTTATCTTATTTACAAGATGAGTTTAGTTGGATGTTGTTGATAACATTTAATAAATCAGGATATATTATGAATGTTGAATAACTAAAGTTGTAAATAATTTGGTGTCGTTTAGCTATCTTAGTAACCGTTCCATCTAATATATTGTAACAATACGTCGAATTAGGCATGCTGTAATAAATGGTTGTCGTTATGTAGAGCTAAATAAGGAACCGAATCGTTGTTGTTAAGTGTCTTTGTGTGCCTAATCCTGAGTTAATTATACCTACTTTTAACTTAACGGTCCCAATGTTCGTACCGTTACCGTTACCGTACAGTGAATAAATAACAGAAGGATTGTGAATAATACAAAGAACATCTCAAATAGGTAGCGGCTTATAATACGTACAGGCAGGGAGGACCGAGAGGAGCCAATATGAATTGTTTGGGTTCGTGTAAGGGCCGCTATGAATTTAATCTGGCAGAGGCAAGCGCCCCGCCTTACTACCCACCGCAATTACCTTACAACCCCGATTTCACCGATGAACATGTTGAATATGATGACACTGCGGCTCTCGATCCAGCTAACTTGTGGAGCACCTACTATGGAGAGTTCTACGCTGGAAATACTTTCGAAAACTATGACGAGTGGGGGCGAGCCCGCCGCCGCTCCTTGTACGAAGGCGTCAACTGTATGCCGGTGAGTGCGCCAGCTTGTGTGCATCGCGTCGCACGCTGCCTACTACTATACGCCTTGTTGCCGTGGTCGTGTGTTGTGGTACAAAAAATGCTGTATATTTCAACATTCCGTTTTAAAATTAACATACTACGCGTTTGTTACTGACGTAAAGAGAATGGGTTTGTTTACATAATGAAAGCTTAATTTTTTTCTTGAACCTAATAAAACTCTGATCAAAGCGGGAAGGGTGTCCAGAATGCATCAGGCGCATAATATACCGCGATCTATTTCCGGGCGCGGGCGTCGGCCCTATTCGTGTAAGCCTCGTTCATTTTGAACTAAAACATGCGCGAGCTCGGCCGCGGGGGCTCACTCGTAGCTGCCACCATCGCGGCATTACACAATCGAACCGTAGTCGAGGAAAAGCCTCGACCGATCAAACCACGATCGACCTCCGCGGAGATAAGAAATGTGGCGCGTTCTATAAGAGAAGAAACTTTTGGTGAAACTCGCTCTCGGAGAGCGTCCGGCTGCAGCGAACGTCCTGTGTCCACCGCATCTGAAGCCTCCGAGCGTGACTCCGCTTCCGTGCAGTCCAGCGAGGAGCCGCCCCCACAGGAGAGTACGTAACACGCGATCTGCGGACGAGTCACTGACGTAGCATACTACTGGAACTTAGCCAAACTTTAAAATAGAGACACGTAGGTGACTCGTACCGAGAGCTTGTCGCGCAGTGTCGCATTAGCGGAGCCTCATGTCCGACTGCGAATATCTGACGGAGCCCTTTGATGGGGACCAGGAGCGCGCGGCGACGGGCTTCGTGCACCCTGCCGTGCGCTCCTACATGTACTCGCCAATGGGTGAGTTTGCGTCGTGCATGAGGCTCTACAGCGTTTTATTTACTTTTCAACGCTTATCTCGTGACAGGCGGTGATTCGGACAGCCCTGATGAGGCGACAGTGAAATGCACGACGTGGCCAGACGGTGCTGTAGCTGCAGCTCGAACTGGATCATCTGACACGGAATCCAGCTCTTCCAGCGGTGACGACTCTGATGAACAAGAGTACGAACCTCGAGGTTGTGATGCAGAATACCGCACGCTGACGCCTAGCAGGCGTTTGGATAATTCCACTCGACGCGATGATGGTTTCACTTGGATGCCTACCGGAAATATGGTGGACGAAGTAGACGATCATGTCTCAGAACCGAGAGGGGATGATTTTTCGGCAGCGAGTTTGGAAAGACGAAGACGTGCGCCGGGGGACCGACAAGATCGCGACCGCAAAACAAGGTCGTCGTTGTCGTCCAAACCGCCACAACACCCGACTAGCGTACGCGCGTCGCCTCGACCGCGACGTTCTCGGAATGAGGACAGACCTCCAGAGTTAGAGAGGCGATGGAACTCCTACGAGCACTTCCGATGGCCGGAGGGCGGCTGGTGGCCTCCGATGTGCTGGTGTCATGGCCCACCGATGCCGCCGCCGTCGTGTTACATGCAGGATAGAGCTTGGCCATCAAACCCCTCGCTTCCGCCCATGCCCACGCGAAGTTACACTAAGGTACGAGGACTGAGAGTAGACAAAATTTAATTCAGACAATTGGAGAATTGAGCTAGGACATTATAGTTACGCGTTAATATACACGTTCCGCTCGTATACAATTCACTTCACCTCCTACTCGCCAGCTTGTGTCAATAAACCGAGGGTTTCGAGGAAAGGAATGTAAGAGATAGATGCAGCGAACGATTCGAACGATTGTTCTAATTTAGATCTATTGGTATACACGTTTACCAAGTGTGTATAAATAAATTGTTGTGAATGTGATTTTAACGAGAGTTATTTACCGGGATATTTTTTTTAACAGTTACACTAACTTGTGTTGTGATAAATGCTCTGTAAAAATATGATCAAAATCATAAAACAGCTATAAAAATAGTTTTGCACGGCAGACTGTTATGTGTAGACTACTATAACAGTGATTGTATTGGTGTGACGAACATTACAGAACGATGCGGAGGATCGTGTCCGTCGGCTCGAGGCAGACAAGGAGAGCTTGCATCTTCAGGTGCAAGTGTTGTCGGAACAAATCGCGGCACAGACTGAGAAAATGACGGACTTGGAGCGCGCTCTGCAAGATGCAAGGCAGAGACTCGACGATGCTGAACAAAGACTGCAGAAGGTAAAACATTACATTATTTTAGCTCTAGCATACAAACAATTCAGCCCGAATTTTCAACTCGAATTCCAGGGCATGTTGAAAATACTAGGTTAACAACAAAATAGCGTAACGTCGAAATTGGGTTTGTTTCGGCTTCAGTTCAGGATTCCACTTAAAACGCGTGAAAAATTTAACTGGGACAAGATTTAACACCAGTACATTTTCTTGTTTTGCATGTTCTATAAAAAAATTGATGCTGGTGTTTTATTGTTCGCGTTTATTTTAGAATTTATAGTTTAAATCTCGGAATTTTGCGCAACCAAATAATCCAAAAATCCGTATCTGGTACTGTTTAAGTTAGAAACTACGCGCTTCAAATGTCGCGTTTGTTTTAACAGACTTGCTTGTTTTACAACTTCGCTGTGCGCTTGTCTTGCTACTTTACAAGTTTGGCGTTTGTCGTCCATTATTTACTGTGGAACTTTACAATCTCATTTACTTCCTAAACTTTACATAAAAGGCCAACAAATTAACTTGAGCGTACTAAAATAAGTTTTTGAGCGTAATACTCCATAGAGATCTACGCTTTGGAGTCCGTTCACAGTAATTATGCCGTGTAGCTGGACAGTAGCTACATCTTTTTGTTTTTGACTATTCAAAACTGCCAGTAACTAGTTTATTTTTAAAAAATCCTAAAAATGTACCATTTTTAGGGTTCCGTACCTCATAAGGTAAAAAAGGAACCCTTATAACATCACTCTCTTGTCTCTGTCCGTCTGTCTATCTGTCTGTCTCTCCGTCCGTGTATCACCACCGATTTGCTCGGGTGGACCTAGCAAGTTGAAATTTATACCAGATACTGAGGTCTATAGTCCCTATTAGGTGTATAAAAATCAAGATCGTGAGTCAACACGATAAATTAGCAAATTTAGATTTTCGCGAAAACTTGTAAGTAAGTACCAAAATTGACCTTAATTTTCAACTTTTTTATTTTTCGGACTTTTCCCTTTATTTGTGCTATAAGACCTTGCTTTTAATCACAATTGACAATTCTAGGTCAACCCGAAGTACCCTATCCCGTTGACCTAGAATCACGAAATTTGGCAAGAAGCAATGTCTTACAGCACATGCAAAGGAAAAAATCTGAAAACCGCAAATATGTAGTTTAATAACAAAATTCCTATAAGTTTATACAGAACCCTCGGTGCGCAAGGCCAACTCGCACTTGGCCGGTTTTTTCCAGTGAGGGAACAGTGAGACATTGCTAGCTGGTTTGGATTTGCAGTTGAATTTATAAATATGACGGCAAGACGGTAAGCTGTTTAACATTCAGCACGGCCTAGATCCCAGTGGAACGGGGCTATTGAATAATCATGATCGGTGTGGGCCGCACAATTTCTAGCGCGCGCCTCAGGCAGCGCCCGACCTCTTTATCGCATTCAGTTTGGCGTGACCTATCACACAATCACTTGGTACTAAAGATGAAGTAATAAATCGTATAAGTTTCAAACTTATTCAAGACTAGCTGATGCCCGCGGCTTCACCCGCGTGGATGTCGGTTATCGCGACCAAAAGTAATCTTGAAATGTTGATCCCGTTCCCGCAACAAAAACTTGATAAATTATATACTAAAACTTTCTTCCAGAACCACTCTATCCATTGGTGAAAACAGCGTAAAAAACGGTGTAGGAGTTTTTGAGTTAATCGCGAACAGACTGACAGACGCAGCGGAGGACTTTGTTTTATAATATGTAGTGATAGTGAGGGGACAACTCTAAATAGAGTTGTGCCTTGTTAGTCCTATGAGCTATCATGATTTAGGCGAATACGGATTAGTTGGCGCCCATGTACCCATTTGCGAGGTATTGTTAGTAAAGTTGTAATCCTAGGATTACCTTTGCTTTATCAAAAGCTAGCGCTGCCCAAACCCGTTCGTTTTCAATTAGGTTAATGAATGAAATCTTTTTCATTGTTTCGTTACGAATTCTGGCTGGTCTTTTTTAACGAATCAAAAGTAATATTTACATACTGACAATGAAGCTAATAGCCCTGGATTTTTAGCCAGAGATACAAAATGCTTCATAACAAACAGTTTGGTTTGTACTAGCCTTTGCCCGCGGCTTTCAATGCAGGTTGTTGTGCGTATTTTACTCTGCTTGTAATCATCATCATCATCATCAGCCTTTTAATGTTCCCACTGCTGGGACACAGGCCTCCTCTCTATGAAAGGGAATGGGCTATAATCCACCACGCGGGCCCAGTGCGGATTGGTAGATGTCACATGTCTTCGAATTTCTTGCTTGTAATAATATAATTCAAATGATTCAAAAGACACGTGGCGCCATGTAAGAACGTTATTGTGGTTTTCCTCGGGATGAAAGGTACCCTATATCCGTTTCTGTACACCTGATAACATATATGCAAAATTTCAGGATGATCAGTTCAGTGGTTTAGACGTGGTAAAGGTAACAAACAAACCAATTTACATACGAATTTATAATATTAATAAATAATAATAAGCAAGGAAGTAAGTATAAAAAAGTAAGGATGTATTAAATCTCCAATTGGTTCTCAATCAGTGTTTCCATAGCTTCCCTGTGAAAGGTGGACTCCAAAGTAATGCAAAGTGAAAGTAAAGTAAAAAGTTTTTGTATTTTGGAACATAGACAACTGACACAATTACAAAGAAGACGGTGATAGCTATACAAGCTTACAACTGTGTCTCAGCTATCAACGCCCATATAAACAAGAAAACAACTGTTCCAGACTTAAACTATAAATACAGTATAACATATAACATCAGGAAAACCGCCTGAGGAAAGGACAGATTAAAGATGTACACCAAAACAAGGATAATAGTGTCCGTAGTAGCCTTAACAGCGGACGACGGGATACTGTCATAACCAACAGCACATTTATCTTTTTGGTTTAGGATATTTTTTTCAAATTCATTCCGGTCCACGTCATACAGAACCATTGAGCCGGACGGCTTGACAGAGCTCGGTACTATAAAGGGTGTAAACGGACCCTTAACGAAGCCGAAAGGTACTAGTTCTCCCCGTCATTGCGATCATTTTTTTGTTCTAGACCATACCTGGGAACCTTCTAGTTACGGAGATATTGGGGGTCAAAGTTCCAACTTTTTCACAAGTTTTTTTTTAAATACTTGTTTTTAATCTAAGATTTTTACTTTAAACACCTTCGTGACTTTCTTACTATTCAATTCATCAGACAGCACAATGTTTTGAGTGCGTTACATTGAGTCCTACTGTAAAGCGTGATATTTAAGCCCAAAAAAAAAATTCGTTTCCCAACACTTATTTTTGCGTAAAGTTACTAAGTTTCATGTTCATAATGCTTGGTTGACGGCTTCGTGAAGACTCTGTTTACAGCCTGTAGGTTCAGGTTAAGTATCTGTGACTGTGGGAGGAGTAGGTTGCCGGATTTTAGAGGCTAGATTACTACCGACACTAGCGAAGTACCGGTTGACATCGTTAACTGATTGGTGGGATCGTCACACACACAGCATTTCAGCAACTCCGAGGCAAGTTCTTTGTTACCCTGTTTCAGGTTCGCTACTTGCGTGATAAGTCGCCATGTCGCTTTTAGGTTATTCCTGGCCTTTTGGAACTCGGAAGTTTCATAATCTTGTCTTAATTTTTTGAGCAAATTATTGCAGTGATTTCGATAGCGGCGGAAGACTAGTTTGTGTGTGTCATTTTCAGGATTTTTCAAAAAGGTCTTAGATAGTTTATCCCTATGTCTTATACATCTCAATAGAAGCCAGGAGTAATCCAGGGTTTTTTAATACGCAGTCTGCTAGGAAAAACTGTAAAGTGAGTTTGCAACTTTATGGAGGATAGAAGAGAGACGAAAAATACAGCTGCTAAGTTTGGGTTATTACACTGAAAAATAGTAGAAAAATCTACCCTCTTGATATCATTTATGACCTCTGGGATGTCTATTTTAGAGATTGGCATTGACTCCAAAGTGAGGTGATTGCAAAGGGTGAAGATTATTTATATAAATGATATCAAATATTTAAGGTCAATGTTCAAGTAAATGATAAGTTGTAGCACAGTAACAAAAACAATATGATCTTGATAACGAATTATAAATAATCCCTAATACATAATTAAAATTAAATTATTTGAATTGGTTGTAAGTTAAGTGTACGTTTACCTTTGATTAATAATTTAGCTTCCATCAAAGGTATACTTAACTTACAACCAACTCAAATAATTTCAAGTCAGCACATAATATATTAAAAAAATAGCCTTTATTTAAAGGGTTATCGGGAAAATACCTAAATAAAATGAAAAACCATGTTTTTGTTTTGTAAGTCTATTTTATGAATAACAAAGAAATATGGCTTTTTAATACCGAATAGGTATTTATAGAAATTACGTAAAATTAAAATATTACAACGCTATTTATGCTTGAAATATAAAATGAAATATTTTACAACAGATATTTAAATTCGTTTTTTTGCATAACAAGGTGGAAAGGACACCGACGCTAAAACGGTAACCACATACTATGTACAGCTCAGCAAGCTACTGAAATCTGTAAAATTTCTTTGATAGATTTTCAACTTTATCGCTACAGCATTAGGTTCAAGGTTGTTGGGAAAATTTTACAGATTTGGGTAGCTTGATGTGCTGCCGTCTGTACATCAATCGAGTTAACATACTTCTTACAATCTTTTACTTACTCCGATATTGTGCTGATCCCAAAGGTCTCGCAAAAACGGGAATGACAAAAATTACTGTTAACGCTAACACATAAAATAAATTTAAACAATTGTAAACCCGCCTTACTTCTTCACTGGGTGGTAAAAATGTCAGAATAAATTGTATATCCATCAAACACACCAGTACAAATGATATGAGAAATTTTATTAGGATATTGGGGAAATTCCCATTAGATTTTTTTCTTACGATTTGGTAGATGATTTCACCGTAAAACAAAACGTTAAGTGTTAAAACAAAGACCATTAATCCTGTGTAAACTTTAAAATATACAAACATATAATTATGTCTTTTAAAAAAACATTTGATGATAAAATCTATCAATCCCAACGGTAACGTTAGAACCCAAATCAGTAGAGACAGAGTCACAAAATTACACTTTTTTAACACTGGCTTTGACATCACTTGATCGCGTAAATTCATCGTGTACACAAACATCCAGCATACGACCAAAGCGACCATATAACATATCACTCCCGAGAGAGCCTCTAGTAAGTACTTATAATGCTCTTCGTAATTTAAGCTTGTAGTTAAAACGAATATTAGGAATGCGGCCAAAAATCTCGCCACGGTCTGCTGTGTGATGATCTTCTGGTCTGTATGTCTCAGCTTGGGGTTGATCGCGAAGAGCACGAGCTGCAGTATCAAACATAGCGCTGATAAGGCGATCTCGGCGATAATAAAATAATCTTGTTCAGTGTAGTTGTCGGTAGACATGGTGTCGATGGGTCTAGATGTGTTGCTGTGCCGACGGTCACAGTGCAACTAATATACAATTTATTTTTTCTTAACTGGGACCGATCGAATAAAATGTGAAGTAATAGACGCTCGAGCGCCAAACACGTAGCTAAGTTCTGGACAGTTTCTTTATAAACTTTTTAGCTAACTGAAAGGTGCTGTCATATTTAAGGGTGCACAGGCCATGTAACTCCACCATGGGATTAACTAATCATCCAAGGATTTGGTTACTGTAGAAATGTTACTAATTTACTTATCTGAGTAGTATTACATTTATAATGCGTATAAGCTCGCTCGTTCGTGCTAGGCTCCCTAGTCCCAACATGATTGACAATTTAATTGTAAAAAATATAAAGAAATAAATTGAACTTAAAGAAAACATCGGTCTCGTTGAAAACCAGCGTCGGGCACTAGCTGCTCGGGAGATGGCTGAACTGGGCCTATTTGGCGCAGTCGTGAGACACACAATTATTTCTTTTTTTTCTGTTCAGTTTAAAGTTTTTTGTTTTATTTTTTTGTTGTGTGCACTTGTGGCTGGTGGCGGTACTGAAATAATTTCGTCATAATAATATTATCTAGCATAACCGTCATATCGTCATATAAACCAGAATTAAAGAAATGGCGAATTTCATTATACTACTGGCGAAATTCCTATTACATTTCTTGTTTATGACTTGGTAGAGTTTCACAGTGAAACAAAACGTCCAGTGTTCATTTAAATGTATTTGAGACTCGCGCGTTAGTATACTAGGTACCTACACTGGTACAATACGGGGTATAAGGGACACCGACGTGACTATGTAGGGGAGGGGTTCAGAATGATTTACTGAATTGGTAACCGTTTTCGCGTCGGTATCCCTTCCAGCCCGTATACAATTGAGTTCCATAATTAACTAAAATATATAAAGGGTGTAAAAAGACTCTTAAGGAAGCCGAAAGGCACTTAAGT
This sequence comes from Lycophotia porphyrea, assembly GCA_950005105.1. Classification (NCBI taxonomy): domain Eukaryota; kingdom Metazoa; phylum Arthropoda; class Insecta; order Lepidoptera; family Noctuidae; genus Lycophotia; species Lycophotia porphyrea. The sequence goes on from OX465392.1 coordinate 6,565,420, forward strand.
TTTTTTTTAAATACATGTTATTAATGTATTTTTTTACTTAAGACTACTTCACGATTCCCGTACTATTCAATCTATCAGTACGATGTTTTGAATGCGTTTCATTGAGCCCTACAGTAAAACGTGATTTTTCACCCCAAAAAAAGGCGTTTCCCAGCAATAGTTTTTAAGTAAAGTTACTTGGTTTGATATACATAATGCTTGGTTGATTTTTCTATTACTGTTAGTACTGTGCAGGTAACTAGAGAACCGGCCATCTGGTGTTACGCGTGTTGGATATTATCTAAGTTATTTTCGATAGACGTATCACTGAAATTATTGACTATGTACTACACAAATAGGTATATAGAAAACATTTCATTGCATGTAATAATATCTAATATAGGCGTATAATAACGTGCGGTTTACTATATGCGAATTATATGACCGAATCACTATCGTTGCGTGTCTTGTAGATGCAAATTATACGAGTTGCGTTTGTCTCGCGTGAGCGTGCGAGAATGTTGCTCATTGTCTCACAGACTCGCACCGAGTTATGTCAAGAGATTTATGTCTCCTGTCATCTTGCTCCAGCGTTATAAAATGGTGTAGAAGTAAAGTTATTCAAACACAATGCTGATCGATCAGGTCTTGCCACGCGTGACTCTTTGCCAATATTGCGATGAACAATTTCCCTCATGGATTATAAAAAAGACACAAAAAAGCTTTGTTTGATCTTTGAAATTAAAAGCATCTTCATATTTATTTCTAAAGGGTGTAAACAGACTCTTAACGAAGCCGAAAGGCACATGTTCTCCCCGTTATAGCGATCATTTTTTTGTTCTAGACCATACCTGGGAACCTTCTAGTTACGGAGATATTGGGGGTCAAAGTTCCAACTTTTTCACAAGTTTTTTTTTTAAGTACATGTTGTTAATTTATAACTTTAAACACCTTCAGGACCCCCTTAATATTCAATCCATCCATCAGCACAATGTTTTGAGTGCGTTACATTGAGTCCTACTGTAAAACGTGATTTTTCATCCCAAAAAAAGAGTGATTTCCCAGCACTAATTTTTGCGTAAAGTTACTTAGTTTAATGTACATAATGCTTGGTTGACGGCTTCGTGAAGAGTCTGTTTACACCCTCTATGAATATTATTCCCATGATTGACACCTAGAAAATTAAATGGAATTCAATCGCATTGTGAAGCTAAAAGAAGCGATGCGTCACATCCAGGCCTGAAACTCGATAAAATAATCGCTCGAGAAAATAATGATTACTCCACCAACACACATGGCCACCCGCGAGTGCCAACGGATCAATCAACGTTATAGATTAGGAACAGTTAAACTCACAAAGTATGTAGTTTGTAAATTTGTACGGAAAGTTAATGTTATTGATTAAATACTATCTGTTTGATTAAAATAATGGTTTTAAATTTAAAGTGCATAAAAATAACGCGAATGAGAACATGAATCGCAATTCACTGTTAAACATGTTTCCGCGGCAAATTTCTAGCAAATCTTACTAGTTTGGCAAAAACATGGTCAGGTGAAATGGCAATCAACGTGTTTACGAGTAAATAAAATAAACATATCGTTTTAAATCGTTCTAATTCTGTAGTCCATTTACGTCGAAGCAATGTGTAGCGTGTGTATATCGCGCGATCCACCAGATGCGCTTTTTTTATTAACAAACGACAGACAGCTTTTTAGTCTTCGTACCTACTATAGAATTCCTATAGGATTGAGCTTTAATGTCGAGCAGGTCAATGCTGTTTAGACGTTTCGATTTAGAGATCCTATTACAGGCACAGTTCGTTGAGACAGCTCCAGACTCGGTTCTCTTTATTTTAAAATGGAAGCTGAAATGTATTGGTCTTTTAGATGTCTAGCTTTTACAGTATTCTTATGAATGCATTTATTCAACTTGGTACAATTTAGATAGATTTCTAGTTTTATTGTTCCAAATAAGGATAGTTTTCCTCCATCAAAAGTGATATCTATAAACTTTAAGTCAGCCGTTGCTATGATGAGAAACACATTATACAAACATTTTATAAGTTGTTTTGAACATTGGCGTCTCATCTAATGGAATGGAGTTGTATTTTTGAACCGCACTTCTTGCCCTTGCGCATCCGCTTTGAGTAAATAAAAATAATGTAGAAGAGACTGATATGAATGAATGTAGCTTTGTACTTGCGTGTACCTTAAAATATGTTTGGTTTACCATTGTGTCTTGATTTGTTGGACGTGACAACGTCTAATAAATCGATGAACGCCAGCTGCATGCACGAAAAAGTGTCCCGTTACGTTCATTGTACGCATGCGCCACTTTCGTAGTGTCAGATATTGACAAGCCTAGGTTATTATTTTTAATCTACTGCTGGAGCTAGGTTAGGTTGTATAGGTAATTTCTCTCTTCCACTCGATTTTATGATGTCACGTTAAACTATCGTCCGTAAACCAACTTTACAGACAATCCATTTTTTTTTATAAAAACTTTGCCCCACACACACACACTTTTTGAACTTTGCTTTTTCTCCTGTATTGAGGGTGCGTTCACAGACATTTAACCTCACATACCCAAACAGCCAGACCTGGAACAACTATCTGTAGGCCATACAAATATTTGTTCCGTGCGGGGATCGAACCCGCGGTAGTCAATTGCTCAGCTACTGCGCCAACCGTGTCGTCATTTGTTTCGGTTGATAAAGATGTTTGGCAAATCATGCTGAAACAGGAGGATAACACTGTTCTATTCCTTATTCAAAATTTTTGTTTATAATTTTGATCTTATTTCAACTTGAAGAAATATCAATCTTAAACAGATCGAAATAAAGTAGATTTTAAAATTACTAGTCGTAAAAAAGTAGTAGCGCAAATTGTATAAGTGGGCTTTGTGGATATATGCTAAAACACATTTTTTTATTAGTTTGGAAACTAAGTAAATAAAAAAAAAACCCCCAAAAAAATTTATTGTTATGTGTTATGAACATAATATTTTTTTGTTAGGGGCGCTTTGTGTGTTTATATCTGTTGTTCAGTCATTAATGATGGTCTATTATTATTCCAGGAAATGCTTCAACGTTCGTCTCTGGAGACGCAGAAGTTGGAGTTGCTGTCAAAACTAAGTGAAGTGAGACTGCGTGCGGCGGAGCGCGGCATACTGGAGCGGTCGCCGCCGCCGCCCGAGCCCGTCGCGCCGCTGCCTGTGGCCAGGCCTGCGCCCCCTAGAGTATGTGATCTAGACATTTTTTCTTAGAATAAAATTGGCTTAATTTGAAATGATTAATAAAACTTGACTTGTGATTTTATTCACTTAGCTAAAAAAAACAGCAAACTAGAAAGAAGATCAATCCTCTACAAGGGCAATATCTGTAGAGATTAAGTGTGCAATAACTTTGATCATAAGATTTTGTTTCAAGAGCCTACACTTGCCAGGCTTGCTTGTTGGTGCCATAATTTCGAATGTAAAAAGAAGGAGTGTGCTTTAGTCCACACGACTAAAGTAAAACTTCTACTTTAACTTTTTTCCTTTCGTCTCGTAACGAAACTTTTCGTAACGCACTCATCAGCTTACTCCCCAAGTCAAGCGTTCGCCTCGCCCGAAGGCGTCGTAACGCATTCACCAGCTTACTTCCCAAGTCAAGCGTGAGTAAAAAAGTTTCACTTGTAAAACGAAGCCCTTATTGGATCATTCGTGCGTCTGTCCGTTTGTCACTGAGCACAGCTCATAATCTGCTGGTCAATTGAATTCTTTCTTTTATACTAAATAGGTTTGAGTTTGGCCGCAACTCGCCGGATGTGAAACGATAACGCGGCCTAGGGTGGTGCACCCTTGCCTAGAATCTTCTAGTAATCATCAAAATTAACTCAACAACATAAATTTCCAGACGCCGCCCGCAAACTACGGGCGTCAGATCGAGCGCAACACTCACATGTACTCGTCGCTGCCGCGCTCGTCCGTCGTGACGTCAGAGGCGCGCGTCGCGTTCGGTAAACAGAACAACATGGTGGTGGCTCGCGGACGCGGACACTCCGTGCCGAACCTAGGTCTCTGGCATGAGCAACACGATAGCATGGACCCTGCTAGGCAAAACCCTGCCTTATGTTCTGTAATCTAGGACCGATATTGCTTTGTGCCGTAATGGATCCCTGCTAGGCTAAATCCTGCCTCAAACGCTGTAGCATAGGCTCTATAATGCTTTGTGCCGAAACAGGCATAGTGAAATGATGATTATGATTTAAACCAAATTCCCGCGCTTTCTCTGCCTACGTCAATGTTGTAATTGGTGTTGTACATAAATAGAAAATTATATTGAATAATATCCAAGCATGTGTTGCGAACTGCCTTAGCCCTAAAACCGAAATACATGATCAAATGAAATTAAATAGCGAAACTTAATAGAAGTTCGCAATCAATTTAATTTGATCATGTATAATGAACGGCGGTAAAAAACTACAAATCAAGCGACAAAAACTAACTAACTAAAAATACAGTTCATTTTGTCACATAAAATAGTCGCTTGATTCGTCATTTCAATTACCTACTAGTATTTTTCAGTGGTTTAAAAATGCATGTAGCTTTTGATCGTTAAATATAATTATGATTAACTGTTTCATAATATTTGATTCTGACCGGCCACTGTCTCAGGCCACAGACTTTTTTATTCTTAGTATTTTTCTTTCGTTTCAAAGATTAATTGCACTTATTACACAGATACTCGATCCGTTTACCTTAATACTATGTGATTTTCATAAAAGAAAGGCTGTTGATTGTTGACACATGTGTGATTTGTAATATAAGAGATTATTTCAACACACCTAGAACCAGCTAGCACCTTTGTGTCTACCAGACAACATTACTGTGACTACTTAATATAGTTTGTTTTTCTCACAGTGTAAGTGATCTTTCTTATTGTTCCAATAAGGTTTCTTTTGAGTTGCTGCTGTCAGTGAATAAATCACTGTTTATGTGTTGTATTGTGGGGATCGAGTGTCTGACTCTTTTCAATATGTGCTCAATTTCAAGCAAAGTATTGAAGTTCATCGTGATTGGTGTTATGTTTGTCAGCCGAGAAGGAAGAGGCGAGTGGACGCGGCAGTCCGGCCGCTAGCGCAGCCGTGCGCGCGCGCCTGGAGGGCGGCGACGTACCGCGCCCCGCCCGCGCCTCCACGCCGCGCCTGCGCACGCATCCTATGCCGTGGTAACTTTTATTATTAATTCCTCTTAAGATCCTTAACAACTTACATAACGTTAAAAATACTTAAGATGAGATGTGATGCCAAGCGGCACGCATGGCGCAGTAGCTGAGCCATTGGCTGCACGGAACAAATATTTAGTTGTTTCGGTTCGGGCTGTTTGTGTATGTGACTTTAAATGTTTTGAAACGCACCCATAATACAGAATAAAATACCAGGGTCGGGAAACGTTAACGTTAGGGAGATAGATCCCAATCATATTCATAAAAAAGAACTGCATTATCCTCGATTCTAATTAACACCTAATATAAGGCACAGAACAACATCATCATCACTTTACCCTTTTTTTTTACGGATGGGAAATCATCAAATGACTTCTCCCGCTCTGGGCAGAGCGGAAGGGAGTGTCAGACTTGTACTGACTAAAACCCATCCATGTTCCTTTCTTGCCCTTTGTGTTCCAGGGCCGCGGTATCTCTTTCGAACAGACCTATCATCATTTTACCCTGGAATCATTCACTTTCCTTCTACAGTACTTCTCGGTTCCGCGTGTTCCTCACGACTCATAGCGACTATTTCGCTCGTTTGCGACAAAGATGACAACTCAAAAAGTTATAAACATATTTGTAGGCAAAACAATTTGCTACAAATTATGTCTTTACGAATTTTTTATAAGACGACGTTTCCGAGATACCGCGAGAAAAGTGTTTTCACCCCTTTTTCCAAGATAGCGACCGGGGGACAAGCGTGGCGACCGCACAAACTTGAGGTTAAGTTTCTATTGACGCCCCACACATGTCCCAAAATTAAAATTCCGTCCTCTAAAAAATGTAAAGCTCATGTAACATTTCAATGGACTATACATAATTTCATAAAAAACACGATCAAAGTCTTAGCACATATTACTAAAAACTGTGTTGCAAAATAACTGTTCTTAGTGCTGACCGTAAACCCAAGTATCATGATTACGATTAAAAAGTTGCATTTCGCTTAATCGATACTCGCAATGAAATCGAGTTTTGAAAAAAAAGTTGAGACCGGAATAAAAACTCCTTGATATAATTTCAAATAATATTTAATTTTGAAATTAATTATAATACGTCCGGAGTCTCTATAGACAGATCTATAAAAATGAAATTGAGGTTTTTCAATCCATTTTTTCTCAAAGTCAATCGTTTAAGGAAAATTCTGACAAAAAGTAGGATTATTATATAGGAAATTAGAACGTAAAAAAAAAACTTTGAACGAAAATTAGTTTGAATAAGACTTCATGTTTAGTTTTTGAGATATGGGACTTTTCATCAAACTGCAGCAGTAACTATATTAACTATAGTAACTATATTATAAATTTAGTTTTGCTGTTCAATGTAATACAATACAATATAATTATGAATGAGCCTTCAAAATATTTTAATTATATTTTTTGGTAATTTTCACAGATGATGTATTTCTGTTGCCGCTATGACAAAAAATATAAAAAAAAGGAATAAATTAAATATTAACCACAAAAAAAATCATGTCTGTTGTATGGGAGCCCCTCTTCCCATACAACAGACATGATTTTTTTTTGTGGTTTTTATAGATAATGGTACGGAACCCCCGTGCACGAGTCCGACTCGCACTTGGCCGGTTTTTTTTAATTATTTCATTTAGTAATTATTCGATGCATTTGGTTGACTTCATGGGGAGATTTATCTATACAAATAAATAACACTGAAGTGTCGGTTTGTAATATCAAAATAACGGCTATTTGCTGAACGCATTTAAATAAACCGATGAAAAATTTCGATGTGGGGGGCTCAGAATGATGTACTGACTACGTGGTAATCATTTTCGCGTCGATGTCCTTTCCACCCCGTATACGGCACTTATAACAAAAATACTTTTTTTTATAATTCTCTCTGTTCAAAATTTCACTTCAATCGGTTGGGGGAAACTGGTTTGAAATTTAGTTGCAAGATTTTACCAATAACCAATTTAAAAAAAAAGCTTATAATAAATTGTCTGCTTTTAAATACAATATCAATTCGAACAGCGAGTCGATTCTTTATTTAAATTTTGATATGGAACGAAAATTGGCGCGAATTTAACCATAGATCGGTCTGTGTTGTTTGTTGTTGGGTTGGTCATAGTACATAAAATGTACGAAAAACTATTAATATTACCATTATAAAACCTTAATAAAATATTATAGTAAATATTTATTGTATTTTACGCTTAAAACAAAATTATTTTAACATCCATCTATCTTCTTAAATTCTCTAATTTAATTACTCAAGTTGATCGAAATTTACAAAAAAATAATCGATTCAAATAATCGCTTTCGCACATCACAACCATTAAAAAAAAATGGTCGACAATTTCGTATACAATTGAGTAGTGGTAATGAATATTACGTGTTGTTGGTCCTGTATTAGTAAATTACGCTAAGATCAGGGCATTTTCATGTTGTTTATAATATTTAGAATGATATTTGCCATACTTGTTATCGAATCTATACGCGTCTGTGTGATATAATGTGAAAAATAAGAATGTACACACGCACGATTGGTGCGAAACTTCGACTTTATATACCAAACCACTGCTCATTTCAATTGAAGTATGGATGAATTCGTCACATAATTAAATGACGAGTTAATCATTCTCAATAATATGGAGCTTGGATGTCCGAAAACCACAATTTTCATGATTTCTAGCCTCGGTCAGCATTGCCGCCAAAATGACGATTACCGTATTTACGCACTTGGATTTTATTTGGGTAAATTAAGAATCTTGCACGCTTAATACAAAACTTTTAGTGGCGTTGACAATTGATCATTTGATCCTACTTTCTTAATTAACGCATACTCATAGTATTTAACAATCAGAATATTAAATATTTACATACATAATAGGGATGACGTAAGTCTTAAGTGACAGACCCCTTTTGGGGCCGGTACCAAGCCAGCGGAGGCTTGTGTGTCAGACCCCTGAAGGGGCCCGTACCGAACTTTATGGTTAAGGTCTTATTTGTCTGGATAGACATGTAATACAAAGCTTCTTGTCTGTTACAACATAATTTTAATTTTCAAGGGAAACTACAGACGTCCGCGAATGGGACTGCGAGACTACCTGTGGCTGGCTAGAAAGTCTCGGGCTCGAAGTGTACATACCCGGCGCCCGCGCATGGCTGGGAGCCACGCCCGACGCGCGCGGACAGCTGGCGGCCGCGTCGCACCACGCCATCGAGAAGGAACTGGCCATCAAGCATCCCTTGCACAAGAAGAAGATACTGCTCGCCTTGACTGATCTGTTGGTCAGTAGCTAGCTAGTCTAACTCTTATCCATAAGGTATACGGACCCGGGTTCGGCTGGCGGCCACGCCCGGTGCGATGTGAGTTTGATTGAGGTGTGTTACTTCCTTTCCGCATTATTCTCGCACTTAACATAATAAATAAAAAACTGTTCGTCTCGGGACGCCCGACAGAAGTGATAACTTAAACAAGCCTGACAGACTGGCGCCGTAACGCGCTACGTAACGAACTGGTTTACGAAACATTAACGTGAATCCCCCAGGGCGGTCACGGCGACCCGCTGCTGTCGCTGGCGGGGCGCCTGGACGCGGCCTGGGCGCTGCGCTGGCTGGAGGACGTGGGCGCGTGCGGGGCGAGGGCCGCCGCCAGCGACGCCGGCCTGGACGCGCGCCTGCTGCACCGCCTCACGCACCAGGACCTGCACGCACACCTGCGCGTCACGCACGCGCTGCACGCCGCCTCTATACGCAGAGGTAACACACGGCACCATGTCTACATCACATACGACGCCGGCCTGGACGCGCGCCTGCTGCACCGCCTCACGCACCAGGACCTGCACGCACACCTGCGCGTCACGCACGCGCTGCACGCCGCCTCTATACGCAGAGGTAACACACGGCACCATGTCTACATCACATACGACGCCGGCCTGGACGCGCGCCTGCTGCACCGCCTCACGCACCAGGACCTGCACGCACACCTGCGCGTCACGCACGCGCTGCACGCCGCCTCTATACGCAGAGGTAACACACGGCACCATGTCTACATCACATACGACGCCGGCCTGGACGCGCGCCTGCTGCACCGCCTCACGCACCAGGACCTGCACGCACACCTGCGCGTCACGCACGCGCTGCACGCCGCCTCTATACGCAGAGGTAACACACGGCACCATGTCTACATCACATACGACGCCGGCCTGGACGCGCGCCTGCTGCACCGCCTCACGCACCAGGACCTGCACGCACACCTGCGCGTCACGCACGCGCTGCACGCCGCCTCTATACGCAGAGGTAACACACGGCACCATGTCTACATCACATACGACGCCGGCCTGGACGCGCGCCTGCTGCACCGCCTCACGCACCAGGACCTGCACGCACACCTGCGCGTCACGCACGCGCTGCACGCCGCCTCTATACGCAGAGGTAACACACGGCACCATGTCTACATCACATACGACGCCGGCCTGGACGCGCGCCTGCTGCACCGCCTCACGCACCAGGACCTGCACGCACACCTGCGCGTCACGCACGCGCTGCACGCCGCCTCTATACGCAGAGGTAACACACGGCACCATGTCTACATCACATACGACGCCGGCCTGGACGCGCGCCTGCTGCACCGCCTCACGCACCAGGACCTGCACGCACACCTGCGCGTCACGCACGCGCTGCACGCCGCCTCTATACGCAGAGGTAACACACGGCACCATGTCTACATCACATACGACGCCGGCCTGGACGCGCGCCTGCTGCACCGCCTCACGCACCAGGACCTGCACGCACACCTGCGCGTCACGCACGCGCTGCACGCCGCCTCTATACGCAGAGGTAACACACGGCACCATGTCTACATCACATACGACGCCGGCCTGGACGCGCGCCTGCTGCACCGCCTCACGCACCAGGACCTGCACGCATGTATCATGTATGCATACAGAAACCCGACAGTAACCGTGGGTCATTAGTCCACTGACCACAACACTCGTCTGGTTGGAAATGGGTCAGCCGATCCTCCCCGACATTCGGAAATGCAATCTTTTGAGATAAGCCCGTTCCTCTAAACATTAAAGCAATCCTTTTCCTACCATAAAAAATACAACCCTAAGAATAGTTTAGCTTACGATCTATAAAGAATAGTTTAGCTTACGATCTATAAAAGAATTTTGTGAAAGAATCAACATATGTAATGAAAAATTTCGACAATTATACAAACTTGACAAAACAATTACACACTACTAGACCCATTCACAATATTAAAGTAGGTAGGTACCTAAAAATACAAGCATATTATGTCCAGTGTCTTTACTCTTTCGTGTTCTACAGGTATCCAAGTCCTCCGCGACAACAAGTTCGACCCCGAGACAATGATCCGTCGCGCGGCTGAAGGTGAAACCGTCGGAGCGGAGGGTGAACCCGAAGCTTGTGTGCCCGCAGAACTTCTCGCTCGCTGGTCGTCTCACCGCGTCATGCAGTGGCTGAAGGAGATAGACCTCGCGGAGTACGCACCTAACTTGCGCGGTGCAGGTAACTAACTCTGCCTATATTAGAGTTCTAACTAAACCCTCGTGATACGCGCGAGTGCTGATACGATATCGAGGCGACTTGTTGTATCAACTATAATATTAACAGGGGTAAAACACTATCTGTTTATGCATTAACGCAGGATCCACGCGACGTCAACGATTAGTGTGCGTCCTGAGTGTTTTTGGGTATTTTTGTCCATAATCATACCTCAACCCGACTGACCCCACCAACCACTCTAATTTATAATGATTTATTGTAGGTGTTCACGGAGGCCTGATGTTACTGGAGCCCAGGTTCACGGCGGAACTTCTGGCAGCTCTACTAAACATTCCAGCTAACAAGACGCTACTGCGGCGGCATCTCACGCAGAGGTAACTATCACCACTTATCAGTAGATGACTACTCAATGATTGTCTAGCTCACGGAGATAAGATATTCAACTGTGTTTTAAGCCGAAAACCGCTGGAAAACTGAGGGCTCTTAGAGTACATTCCTACTTGGATATCGGTTTAATATTCGGACATGTATCACTTGCTCCGATTGCGAACAGCATAGCGAAGTCGGGTCTTACATACAAAACAAACAACTCGAGAAGTGTGTGTGGCCTGGGCCTTTCTGGCTTTAAATGTAATTGTTGACGATAACATTCGTTATGATTTATCTTTCAAGATTTAACGACCTGCTAGGCCGAGATGTGATTCAGCAGAAGCGCAACGCCGAGCAGACCCTCGGCTACCAACCACTCACAGCTACTACCAAATACAAGGTACTAATTTAATTAAACATGGCGAGTATTTCCTTTGCTTTTCTTATGACGGGTGCTACGCTCTCTTTCGTGACGACCAACGAAAGCCGACGCGGAAAAATCACTACTCTCTTATTAGGCTCGTACCGATCGACAAACTCCCTCCGGCATCAAACATCGCTAAATCCTTTCCAGGTCCACTCAACCACTATTTCTACATATATTTGATTTTGTCGACCAAATCATGCCAACCCAACAGTGTGTAGCAGCTCAACACTTCTGTAAAGTTTCACCATCTGATTAAGACATTAAAAGTAACATAACAAAGCAGTACTAAGACGTTGTTTTACACATTTTCGTTAACAGGTACCAAAGAAAAGCCAGTTTTCATTGAAACGCAAGAAGAGCAAGGACGACCTTGACCTCGGTGACCTCGTGTGTCCGCTGCACGATGACACCTCAGGTGACATAACCAACTCGCCAGTAAGTCGCCTCACTAACACCACTAATCTGTAATACTGTAGCACGTGTCACGAAATCATCAGTAATCGGTTCATAATAAGCATCTTAATGTTCAGTTATAGATTCATATTTTGTTCGAACATAGTTGGGCAGTTATTTAATCACCACTGCTGCCAAAACGGTGAAGAAAACATCGTGAGCAAAACATGCATGTCTTAGAAGCATAAATTCGAAAAAATGTGGCATCCACCAACTCGTACATGCCCCGCGTGGTAGATTACGGCCAGCTCCCTCAGGCGTGTGTCCCACCGTTGGGAACATTATAGGCTGAGTACATGTGTACTTGCCCTCTAATGTTCCCCTTACGTACCCAGAACTTCTTTCTATTGAGTGAGCGCCCACGTTGTTGGAGAATATAACATGCTTTTGCCTTTTTATATTTGACTAGAAAAAGATTTTAATTACCTTAAAATGAATAGTAAAGTGTTTCTTTACATTATTATTGATGATTTCGTAAGGACATTCTTAGTTCGGATTTATGCCTTTTATTTGATTATGGAATCAGAACTTTACAGCGTTAATTCGCAAATGGTTCATCACTTAATTACATTCTTTTAGACATTTACAGGATACTCATTTCGAAAATATTGCAAATATGGCGCTAGACAGATATTGCATGACTTTAGAAAGTTCTGGGGAACTTAATACGTCTGCATAAATTTTTATTTACATTTTATACATCAATACTACATGGACTCTTCCCACGGGCGAATTTTGACGCGACTATTTTTTATGTCGCAAAGGATTTACAACTCTAGATATTGAGCAGAGCATAGAGAACCCAACAACATGCATTCCAACGCGAGCGTGTAATAATAAACACTGTTCGATTATAAGCGCCAGGAAGTTGTTGTTGCGTTGAAAATCCAATGCGACAGGGCTCACATTCGCTGCCGGCTCGGCTCTTAACAGTCGGCAGCTTAAACTATACATTTCAGTGGAATAATCAAACAAAAAATCAAGTAAATAGTAAAATTTCAAGATTGTATTCAGTTTTGCGTAGCATTTTTTTCATAGAGGGTAGCATTAATTTCATGGAGGGTTAATTTCGACCCATTTTAAAAGAGACAGAGGTATGTTTGTTTTACTGCACTATTTTATAACGAGTGTGCACTGTAGTTTGGTGGTTTTGTACTTTCTTAATAACAAAGTTTAACACGGCAATAATCGGGCTAAGCTTTTGGTGGTTTGGGTATTAGTACCAAATTAGAAAAACGTAAGTTGAACGACATATTTTTTGTTATTTCTCATTTTGTACATTCTATTAAAACATTTGACAAAGTACACTTCCAAGATTTTAATACTATGCAGAGCCTCATGGCTAACTTAAACTTTCTTGAATTTCGACGAAAAGTGCTGTATGGATCTTTTTTCACAGACTGCGCTCTCCTGCAGCACTGTTTGTCATTTGTCAACCAGCATAGCACGTTTATAATAAGATTATATTTTATATGCCAATATTTTCAGACGATGAAAGTAAAATCAGCAACAGCGGACGTCGCGTCGGGTGTCTCTCCCCTGCGTGACGAGGCGCGCACGCAGTAACACGTGCCACGTGACCACACGTGCCACGTGACCACACGTGCCACGTGACCACACGTGCCACGAGCGTACACGTGTACACGCAAGCACATAGCACGACCCTCTGAACGACTTCTAATCAGAACTGTGTACTAACATTATCATTGTAGGTATGTGGTATAGTAAATTATCAAAGGAAACTAATTTGGCAACTAAAGTGTAGCAAAGTACGATGTATTATAAGGTCTAATAAAAACAAATATCCAAATAAAAACAATCAAATCTATATTTCAACTTTTTATTGGATCTTATAAATGATTTACCACACGCGTAACAATGTTTGTTCGTTCCGTAATGAAATATCAAGTAAACTAAATTACTGACGAAAATGTTATTAATAAAGAACGTCCCTATTTGTAGGGAGGTGATGGATACGATAAAATTTATACATTTTCTTATAATGGAGTTCAGATGAAAATAAGTGTTACCTGAATTTCGGTTTATATTGTGGAAATAAATTATGTACCGTAGCATGGTCAATGTTTTAAATGTTAGTTAATATTTAAATCGAGGTCATCGCCTAATTTCGACATTGTGTTGGTGCTAAATTATATATTTTGGCGTTTGGCCCTAAATATAATAAAAATGGATATTTAAGTCCTCGGAAGTTAAAAGTATGTCCAAGGTATTAAATTCAAATAAAAGAGATAATAATGTAGTGTATAAAAAAGATAAATAAATGTCTAAAATGAATGCAACTGCCAAAAATCATGAGGGAAACAATAATTTTGTTTTAGTTTTAATTGAGGTCGTCATTCGTTTATGAGTAATAACACTTAAATAAACATATAATTTTAGAATAGTAATTTAAAATTAAAATCTCCATTTAAAGACAAGTAACTATTATGGTAAACATGTAAAACAATGTTACGGTTGAACCCAACACACTCACGTTACGTTAACGTTACGACATTTTGAAAAATAACGATTAAATGACTGACGACCAATAAAACATAGATATTGATATAATTCATGTATTTAAGAAAATATTTATTGTATCTTTAATTTAATGGTTAAGTAAATATTTTTAATGACTAGTGTGCTGGTTGAGCTGACGGTAGTAAAAAACGGAAGATATTCGGATTATCAAGCGAGCAATAGACATTCCATGTTTTTTTGATCAAAATGAAATCATTAATTTATTTTAAAAGTGAACACATTGAACTAGCACTTTTCTTATTAATAAGTACTATACAGTTGTTACAAGTTTTGCCGTACTTAGCGCTTTATACAAGTAATTAAGTAGCTTATTAGGAAACGACTGAAAGGCGACAATATTAATCTGGTCTCTTTTCCATTTTCTGGAAATAATTTTTCTTGTAGTAGAAAGAGATTATATACCAGTTTATAATATATTTACTTAGATAGAATTGAGGCGGCTTACATAGTGGTTCTTTTAAGTCTTCTTGTTTGTTTAAGAAATGTATTATAAATGATAATTTAAATATAATTAAATATAAGCAATACCCTGGTTACAAAAAAAAAATTGTTACAAATGAAGCATTTGTCAAATATTTTTTCAGTTTGTGAAAAATATTCTTTATATTTATATTATATCTGATTTTAACGCACAATGTTGAAGGAAGAAACAGTACTAATTTTAATACATTTTCAGATTTTTTGAGGCAATAGTATAGTCCACAATCCTGTTCCTAACACGGCGTGCCAAATGTTTTAAATGTTGTAAGCCCTGTACGATAGTCCCTCGTCTTCCATAGGCTTTATTAATTAATACGAGTTAAAAACTAGTGAGTGAATAATTTCGCTAATGTATATCATTAAAACAACAAAGTCTTTGTACAATTACGTAATAAAACATTTTTACAATATCTTAAAAATATAAAATAAAGAATTTTAAAAGTTTAATAAATACTGAATGAACAAAATTACTGATTTTCATTTTATTTTAATGTTCTTTATTTATAACCGACTGAGGCGGAAGGAAGATTTATTGTTTATCAAATAACTGTTGTGATTTCTCGACGACTAAATCCATGTTTTTCAATATTTTTAGGCCCTCTGCAAAAGAAATAAAGCATTAAGTAATATACAGGGTGGAAGGTACACAAACGCACAAACGCATACCATCGGTAATTTAAAAAAAAAAACAATCTATGGAACAGCTGTTTTTTTTTTAAATTTCCGATTAAAAAGTTTTATGCGGTGCGGTTCAGAATGATGTACTGAAATGAATACGTGGTAAGAGTTTGTACGTCGGTGTCCTTTCCACCCTCCAAAAATATGAAGTATAAGTCTTCAGACGATTAGTTTCAGGACAGCTCAAGTACCTAACTTGAATGTCCTGAACAAATTTGTGACTGGTGGCCTTCTCCTTCAGTTTGGATCCGCAGTGCAATTCTATAATATTCCAATGTCCTGTGCCGAAATCACAGTTCACTGGAGTAAGTCACTGTTAAAAGTAATACCCTTACGTAGATACTTATTCTTTCAACATACTTAAACTCACACCTTTTCCCATGGAGACAGTAACTACAGAACGCCTTTTGCTACAATCCTTACATATTAGTTCATACATCTGGTCATTCACTCCTGTACCTAGGTTGCGAATACCGTAATTCGCACCTGATCTTTCTAAATATTTTTTCAGGTATCTGTAAAACTCAATGAATATGGCTGAAGTAGTGTACCTCTCCCCCGTCCTTTACGACGCAGCTCTGCGATTCTCTCCACCTCACTTTCTTCGCCACACTCTTCCCTCTTTTTTATATCTTCGATAGCTTGATTTAATAATGAATCTTCTAAAAACGTCATTTCTGGAAACATAATAATTTCAAGAATACGTTGCGTTGTTTAACCGAATTTTAATTTTGCTAAGATGCAGCCCGCGCGATTCTTAGATTTGAATCCGGTTGAAGGCTCGCCCCCTTTACATATGACTGAAACATAACAATTGAAATGTTGATGTTCTGGACAAGAGGCCTACCTAAGGGTAGTGCCCTTAGGTAGGCCTCTTGTCCACACACGTTTCTTTCCTGAAAAGCTATGAGCGTCAGTGTTATATGGATCACTATGAAAATTTGAACACCGGGGCGCTAAGCCACGGCGCCGTGTCTGTAAAGGAGCGTACGAACCAAAACATGTGGGACACTTTCGTACTTTGTCAGTTGACGTAGCAGATCAAACGGCGCTGACACTGGAAATGCGGAAGTGTCGATAAGTTGTTTAAAATATAGTTAGTATAATTACTGGTGAGTCTGGAATCCATCGCAATCCAGGGTGCCTTAAAGAGACTGCCTGCGGTCGGCCTACAGGTAGCATCAGGCTCGATCAGTTGAGTTACTTGCTGTTTGCATTCCGACGACAGTTGGTTCACTACACTTGTACGAAAACGCCATTTACGCATTACCTGGTCGATAAATGTGCTGGGTTAATTAAGCAATGGTGAATATTCAAAAAACATGATGTCTGATAGAGATAAAGATCGCAACTCAGAAGAGAGAGAGAAAGGGAAGTTTCAACATGTTTTATGTGAGGATTCTTTAACACATAGGCACTGTAACCGGTTCTTAAAGCTAATATGATAGAGTGACTTCTTCATTAGTCTTAAATGCGACTACATTACAAATTTCTCAGTAGAAACCCAGAGTCAGGAAGTTGGTGGTGTGATATCCCGTAAAGCAAAAACGTTGGTCCTGCGCCTGATGTCTCTCAAGTCGCATTGGAACAGAGAGTGCACTTGTATTTGCACACACACTTATATAAAATCTCCTGCGTACATGACTTGACTTCGTGGAGGTTTGTCGCCGCCGTGACCGAAACTCTTTCGCGAGGACATTATGACCACGATGAGTTGAAAAGTTAAAAATAACGTCCATAGAGTGAAATTACATTTACACGAACAGATAAGCATTTTCTTGCATCTTTTTCCCTTTCTGTCACTTACTAAAGTGAGAGGTCCAATCGGACATAAAAGTGCTTCCGATACGAATTAATGCAGATGCTTGCGACCCAACTTTTCGTTCTACCAAATGCGTAACAGAATGAGATATAGAAACTCGAAAACGCTGACCCGCTCGTGAAAATGATATTTCGTCCCTACACTACGCTCGAAGAGCCCGCATCGCGCTTTGCTCAAATCCTGAGAAAAGTCCCAGGATGCCATTGGCATCTTCTGTGATCTTTCAAAAGCGTTCGATTGCGTCGACCACAAAACACTGATCTATAAATTACATCACTAAGGAATTCGTGGACAAGCTGCTGATCTTGTTCTTTCCTATTTTTCAAACAGGCAGCAAAAAGTAAATGTTAATGGGGCGACGTCCTCTGGGTTTCTAGTTAAGATGGGCGTGCACCAAGGTTCAATCTTGGTCCTTTCCTATTTCTTGTTTCCATTAATGATGATATGATGGCCAAATTATCGGATATAATTCGATTTGCGATGACACTTCGCTAATTTTTAAAATAAAATATAGAAAAAATACGGATGTCTTACATGTGTGAAAGTCTATCTGTTCTCTCGAAATGGTTCGCAGCTAACAATCTTTTACTGAATGCGAACAAAACAAATGTCTAAAGTTCTCTCTACCAAATGTACCACAACGGGATCTAAATTTAAATCTTGAGGGCAAACTTGGTTGAACTTGGTGCTGTAGCGGAAACTATACATATTCTTAGGGATTACTATCGATTCAAAATTGCAGTGGGGCGCGTACATTAAAATTCTTTCGGGTAGGTTAAGCTCAGCTGCATATGCAGTAAGGAAATTAAGGCAGTTGACTGATGTAGCCACGGCTAGGTTAGTATACTATGCTTATCTCCACAGTATTATGTCATATGGCATTCTGCTGTGCGGATCGGCTGCAGAGGTTTCTCTATACGAAACGGCCAACCCGAACCGTGCATCTTTTTGTCGCAGTTTTATAAGTGCCCATCTGGGCCTATGTGAAATAATATATTTTTATTTTGAATGTCAGATGTCATAGAGAGTTCGCGCGTGGTGCGCTTTTTTATCACGTATTTTTACGTGAATTCACGATTCTGGTCAAGATTGAGCCATTCCTGAGTAAATATGACTTGTAGTTTTTAAGTAGCATGTTAGGATGTAATTTGTTAGTACTTGCAGGAAGAATGATTTTTAAATGTTTCAAGCTTGCTCATTTTAGGGAGAACATGTGTATGAGCTGGCATTATATTGTTATACGTTACGCTATGTTTTTATAAACTTATTGGTACTTTAAAGTATAAAATAGAATTTTTGGCAGGACTATATTCGACTGTGGTGACATCTGGACGGCTCAAAAACGATAGCCCTCATTCCTAAGTTTATATAATATCGATCTAGAACTTATTCTTAAAGTTTACATTCGTCACTGGGTTGTAGGTACCTGTTTTTCATAGAGTTTCTTGACGGATGTCTCATTGAATGGTAATGCTTTGTTGAGCATAGTGTAGAGGATAATGCCGATAGACCACATATCCGCTAATTTTGGCAAGTACGGCACGCCTTTCAGTACCTCAGGAGCTGCGTAGGACAAGGACCCGCAATAAGTCTCGCTCAAAATTTGTTGCCCTCTCGAAACTACGTTGCGAGAGAAACCAAAATCAGTAACCTTGACGTTATAATTTGCGGTTATCAGGATATTTTCACATTTCATATCTCTATGCGCTATGTTCATAGTGTGTAAGTAGTGAATCCCTGATAAGATCTGCCTCATCCATAGTCTAGATTGGTTCTCGGGCACGGCGCCGTTTTGCGTTAAAAAATCCAACAAATCGCCGTTTTCTGCAAAACGTAGAAAAACGAAGTATTTAGCGCGCCGCTGGAAAATACTTGATACGTTGACTATATGAGGGTGGTTGATGCGAATTAAAACGTCTAGTTCTCGTGGTAAGAACTTAGTGAGGTAGTCACGCGGAGCCATCGCGGTGTCTATCACTTTACAGGCCAACACAGCATGCCGTGTCTCGTCGACCATTTGTGTCGCTCTGTAAACCTGCACAAAGAATAATTCAACATTTGAATGTGATTTAATTGCAATGTTTACATTCACTTCGTTCAAAACATTCATTTGTTTCACTATTTACCTTAGCATAGGAACCTTCTCCAATCATTTTCTCTAATATAAATCCTCTTTCTTGTAATACCGTAAGATCGGATTGTGTTGTGACTAGATCAAACTTCTCGGTACCAGTACCCATTTAGATCATTCTCGAGAGTTATTCCTTCATTTTTACTTTTAACGGGAGCATACTGGTATAATTTTGTGGTGGGAAACTGTTATAGTCTATAATTATGCATTTTTAATTGTTTTAAAACTATGAATGTTGAAACCGTGTTTACCTAATGTTTATGAGTGACATTAAATCGTGTTTTACGAGTGACATATTGTATATGCCATAAAACAGGCTACAGTACCAGTATTCAAATGACAGCTCATACATATAAAACCTACTTGCTGCTTCTTCGGAAGTGTTTCAGCCCCCCGATTCAGAACATCACAATTATCCATTATGTTTTTGATGGTTGATGCGCTTGCAAACTCTGAATTCCGTGATGACCAGTAGGTTAATGGGTCCGCTTCTTTAGCTCGACGTTTCGGGTTCCACACCTGACAAGTACCAATGCGACTTTTTCAAACAACAAATGTATTTTCTCAGAAGTCGTAGATGCCGTTCATTGTTAAGTCTGTAAGATAATATCGGTAGGCAGGTACAATTAAAAATATGATGGCGAACTTCTAAGGCCCGGTTTTTCAATCGCCGGTTAACTTTTATCCGACGAATAAGTTTGTCATTTTGACAGTTTTTATATAGACAATCTATCAAAATGACAAACTTATTCGTAACTGGTGATTGAAAAACCGGCCCCTAAGGAGAGTAAAGGACCTAATTTTGCATCTTAAATTCTTTAGAGAATGAAAAGTGTAGATATTATAACAGTTTTTACCAGTTGTTTGTCGATCCGGCTAAATCAACCTTTCTCATCGATGTTTCAGGCACGGAGGAAACATCCTTCTCTAATCTTGTTTCTTCAGGCCCTTCTAGTCTCCTTAACTTTTCTTCCTTGGCTTTTTTATATGCTATTGTTTCCTGAGGTGTCCATTCTGTAATTAAATCATAACAATTTAATTATGTGTTGGAATCAACACAAAATCTAACAGGGATTTGGCTAGGCAAGTATTAGAACAGACAAGCTAGATTTTGGATGATGAGAAAGTAGATACAAAATCCGTTAAAATCAGAAATAAGTTCGTAATTTTGGTGTTTTCTGAATCATCACTAATCGGTGATTGTTCCGCACTTGGCTGGCGGGTGCCGAGTGCGGAACATTGAAAGAGTCTACCTATTATCTTTAAATTACATAACATAACATCACGTCTGTATTCCCGGAAGGATTAGGGTACACCTTCATTTCGCCAGTCATGCCTTAAGTCCCATGTAATAGGGGGCGAGCCCATTGCCATCAACCAGACTACATGGCTACTACTGAGAAATTCAGGTATAAAAACCCTGTAACACCTTTCTCGACCAGGGAATCGAACTCACGACCTCATGCTCAGCACTTGACCAGCGAGGCAGTTTCTTTAAATTAGTTATATTTAAATAACATCGTAAATAATATAAGGTACCTAATAATCTTGAGTCCATAGCTATCCATTCGCTGTTGATAATACTTTCGATTTTTATTCTGTTCTGACAATTTGGGTCTAACATAAGCGTTACCAAACGCTTACAATTATCTGAAAGAGAGTCGTTATACCGCGAGCGGAATTTCCAATTTCTATTCATTTGCGCTTGGAACAACTGTTTGATATGCTTATCTTCGAAGGGCATTGCTCTGTTGAGCATCACGTAGACCACGATGCCCAGCGACCACACGTCGGTCGGCTTTGGGAAGTACGGCGCGCCTTGCAATATTTCTGGAGCTGTATAAGATAGAGAGCCACAAAACGTTTCACTTTGAATATCTTTCATGGATTTATCGACACAAACACGAGCAAAGCCAAAGTCAGACAACTTAGCGTTTTGGTTGGCAGTCAGTAGAACATTTTCACACTTTATATCCCGGTGAGCTATTTCAAGTTCGTGCATGTATTGGACGGCCAGAGCAAGCTGCCTTGCCCAAATCCGCGCTTGATCCTCCTGTACGGCGCCCTTTTGAAGAATATACTCCAGCAAGTCTCCGTGCTCCATAAACCGCATAAAAATGAAATATTTATATCTTCTTTGAAATATGCTATGAGTGTGAACAAGGTGGGGGTGATTCAACTTAATCAACATGTCGATTTCTCTTGGTAGAAATTTCCTTACGAAATCCTTAGGTGCGGTATTAGTATCAATAACTTTGCATGCAAGTACTGATAACTTGTCGCTTTTCGATGGGTTTCTGTATTCTGCGAGATACACCTGTTGTATTAGATACGATTTAATACGTTTTATTACTTACAATTAATTTACTACACACTTAGAAGATATATTTATTACCTTGGCATAGGATCCTTCATTCACTTTTTTAATCATTTTGTAACCGCGTGTAGCCAATGTTAATTGTTCAGATCCACTTAATTTTAACTCATCTTCCAAATGATGCAACTGTGGAAAGATTTATTATCGTATAGCTTAAAAATGATGAGACATGGTTAGCTACTTTTAGATGGATCAAACTTGAACATAGTTCCTGTTCGGGTTTTGAAGTTTGGAACCGACCACTTCCGTACCGGAAGACGGATCTCATGCTGGCCCCACCATCACAGTACTTTTACTGGTATTTTACATCAGACTTAGCATCCCTGTCAAAATTACAGCAATCTTTGTTACTGCAACTGACTGGCGTATTAATTCTTTGACATGTCACTTTATCTTATATATATATATATATATATTTATTTATTTATACCTTTAAACGTGCAATTCTTGTATATATTTACCTATATATATTTTTTTTTATATTAATCTCGAAAACGGCTCCAACGATTTTCGTAAAATTTAGTATGCAGGGGGTTTCGGGGGCGATAAATCGATCTAGCTAGGTTTCATTTTTAGAAAACGTAAAAAAACAACCGAGCAAATCTCGGTCATCCAGGTACTAATATTTAATACGCATATCTTCTTAGAAGTAGATGAACGACTAACGCTCACATAAGTAAATACAGGATAAATTGTACACAAATTATTGGCAAAAAAATAAGTACCTTTGTCTTTCCCTCCATTTACGTGGGTTTGTGTTGAGATGTTACAGTTGCGAGAGCCTTTATCATTTCACTGGCCTGTAAATTACAATTAGCTATATCAACCAACCCTGAATTACCTGAAGCTTGTACTTCTTCTTAGCTTTCGCCCACGTGGCAAATATTTATAAATTAAAGCCTGTGTGCTATTTTGGAATAAGTAAGCTGAAGTGGCAATGGGCCGGTCATATTAGCCGTAGAACCGATGACCGTTGGGGTAGACGTGTTCTTGGGTGGAAACCGCGAATCAGCAAACTTAAGGTGGGACGCCCTCAAGCTCGGTGGCGTGACGATCTTCGCAGGGTGGCTGGTAGCAACTGGATGAAAGCTGCTGAGAATCAAGTTGAGTCGCGTGCGATTGAGGAGGCCTATGTCCAGCAATGGACTGCTATAGGCTGATGATGTGCTATTTTGATGTATAAGCTATATTACTGTAAAGTTTCATCAAAATCCGATCAGTTTTTGTGTGGCCTTCTGCTCACTGACTTACAGGGAGCTTGCTCGCTGCTCCGGCCGCATTTTGGTCTGAGATTATGCCACGGGATACCACCGAGATAAAAATTAAAAAACTGCTAAGAGAAGACGTGCAACAAAGGTTTTTTTATTATTTTTAATTTCTAAATATCGAAAAGACGACTAAGTTTGTATGAGACCTCCCCCCCCCCCCCTCCAACAGATTTTTCGTATGTGTTAATAGGTGCATAAGGATCTATAAAAAAACTAGCAACCAATTTTAACTTCAAAATCCATGGGGTTTAAAAATAACATAAAATTAAAAAATCGCTTATTTTTTTTTATTGATACAAAAATGTTATAAAAAATTAAAATAACTATAGTATAGGCTGTTATGTTATGCTGTTGTTATGTTGTATTAATTATCATCAAATATACTCGTAATTCCATTGAG
Organism: Lycophotia porphyrea; assembly: GCA_950005105.1. NCBI lineage: Eukaryota > Metazoa > Arthropoda > Insecta > Lepidoptera > Noctuidae > Lycophotia > Lycophotia porphyrea. The sequence continues at coordinate 6,589,089 of OX465392.1, forward strand.
AAGTTCCACCGGTGGATTAAAATTAATGTATCGCCCTAGACCCATGTACCACGCAATGGGGGCTATCGCGCATAAATTCGCCGCTAGAGGCGTTCGTGTAGAGTAAGGTCTTCCGAAATGTCAGATGTCATAGAGTTTTCGCGCATTGCGTGCTTTTTTATCACGTATTTTTACTAATATTCATGATTCCGGTCTAGATTGAGCCATTCCAGATTAATTATGACTTTAAGATTTTAAGTAGCAACTAAGGATCTTATTTGTTAGTACTTGGAGGTAGAATGGTTTTTCATTGTTTCATGCTTGTTAATGTTAGGGAGAATATTTGTAATTATGTATCTGAAGTATACACCATGTTGATATTATACGAAATGAAATAAACTTTTAATGAAGTTATTTGTACTTTAAAGTATAAAATAGAATCAATGACAGGACCTTACTCGACAGTGGCGCCATCTGGTGAGCTTAAAAACGATAGCCCCCATTGAAATATATGTGCGCAGCTTCATACAGTTCGATTTCCTGTAATCATTGTAATTTTAATTTTATATCGTTTTATTTTTAATATTATTTAAATTAAAAAATGATAAAAATATTTACAAATAATGAATAAGAAAAAATGAATTTGAAAATAATGTGCACAGAAATAAAAATTAAAAATAATTAAAATACTTTGAAAATCAAAAAGTATGGCTTATAAACAGTTATTTTGTGCCAAAATGTTAGTATTAAAACAAGTTTTTTTCGGAAATTTTACACTTTGAGAGTTTTCGCCATAGTAAAAAATGATCACCTTACTAAGCTGTTTTGACTGAGATACATTTTAAATCTGTTGGTTGATGTAAGGGTCGAGGGACGTTTTGACGCATCGTCCTTTGACGCAAAATATTACTCAAAAAAAAATAGGACAGCATAAGATCGTAGGAGTCTAACGTGCCGCAATTAGTAATGGGTCGGGAGAATATTCCCAAACGGGGAATGTTCTCCGATCGAGAATATTCTGCAATATTCTTTTCGACGGAGAATTTACGAGAATTTAAAATTTGAAGATACAATACAATGATACAATATAATTATTTTGATTTCAAGATCTAAAGTCAACTTCTTTTGTTGTTATTTTATACTTTACTCAAAAAAATCTCACACAAGATTTGCAGACAGGGTGGCCAACCGTAATATAATATATAGTTTTGCACTATATTTCGGGTCTGCGTACTATATACTCTTAAAGAAATATATAGTACGCAAAAATACTGTACAACACTGAGGTCTAACAAACAAAGCTTTCATTTTAAAATTTAATAATGGCGCCTTTACAACTTTTGACTGAATGCCAGCCATAGCATGTATATACGCACGACGGCTGATCAAGCTATACCAAACCAGTTTATGCGGATCTCTCATTGTACAGAAAATATATACAAAGCCACGTTATACTGGAAATGTAAAGTCTGATGTGCCGCCGTGTGTACATCTGAACTCATCTGTCAAAAACTGAGGGATTGTAGCGAGTTTACCGACGAAACTAAAAATCTAAAATATCAGCATTCAGCATATTATGTTATTTTTTCAGTACTTTTTAAAATATTATTTAAAAAAAAGAAACACCAAAATTGAAACCTAATTTCATTTTTGCTCTCTATTCCCGCCACTTCTGCATTAACAGAAAGGATATTTTCGGTTATAAATTCGATATGGCGAGAAGAAAGATACAGAAAAAAATATTCGAACGAAATAAAGCCAATATGACTCTTTTATTTTAGATAAAAAGTAAAAAAGTGCAAAAAATATTGTTTTTATAAAAACAAATACATCTTTGACTATTTTTGCATTTTCAATGAAATACTACATTTTTTTGAAGTGTACTATATTTTTTATAGCTTATTTTGAAAAATACTATATGTCGCCAAGGAAATGTTGGCAACCCTATTTGCAGACGACATCGTCATACTGGATGAATCGCTGCACGACTTGCAGCAGGTCCTGGATGGCTTAATTGATTCTTCAAAACGCATTGGTCTCAGGGTGAACTTGGACAAAACCCAGGTTATGTTCAACGAACACGTCCCTCCAGGACCTATCGAGTCAATGACGGTCCTCTAGGGGTCGTTCGAGAATATGTTTACTTCGGGCAAACTGCAGTTTGAAGGTTGCTTTGAGAGGGAGGCTAAGAGAAGAATTCAGCGTTTGGGAAGCTTCGTCAGGTGTTCTCGTCGCGTGTTCCACAGTGCCTAATGACTTATAAGGTCTTCAACCAGTGCGTCCTGCCTGTTATGACTTACGGGGCCGAAACATGGATACTCACGGTACCTACGGCTGGTCCATAAATTAAAGCTCGCTCAGCGAGCTATGGAACGGGCTATGCTCGGAGTCTCTTTCAGGGATCGCATCCGAAACGAGGTGATCCGACAGTGAACCGGAATTGTCGACATAGCTCACAGAATAAGTAAGCTGAAGTGGCAATGGGCCGGTCATATTAGCCGTAGAACCGATGACCGTAGGGATAGGCGTGTTCACTCAAGAACACGCCTATCCCTACAGTCATCGGTTGCGTTGAAAATGCCGAAAATAACATTTTATTGTTTTCACGGAAATTAAAAATTATGTTGTTTTTCCGTTTTTTTCGCATGATAGTGTTTAATAGAAAAATTCCCAGAAGGAATCCTTTAGAAGGAAACAGGTTTTTCCGAATATTTCGGTTGATGTTTTGAAATGTTGGAAAGAACAAGTACATGAAATTGTAATATATTTTAATAGGTGCAATACAACTTAAGTGGCAGTGGGCAGGGCACATTGCGGTTAGTGGATACGAAACGGGGCACTATGAAAAAAAGACTTCGGGACCCGTGGGAGTAGTAGGGTGGAGAACACCATGGGACATGGTCAAGTTACCTTAGGGTCAAGGACAAGTGCCTTGGAGTTCAAGGTCAAGTGATCCCGGAGGTCATGATACCTTGGAAGTCAAGGTCGAGGGACCTTGTAGGTCATGGTCATGTGACCTTGGGAGTGTCTTTGGAATTCCAGGGTCGGTAGTGTCAGGGGACACTACCGACCCCTTGACTTCGACACCAATGGATAGAGTGGTTCTCGAGGAACGTTTTATTATATAATTTGTCAAGTTTTTTTATACATTGGCTAAAATATAATGATATTTGTTGGAGGTGTCGGAAAAAAAATAAGCGGTCTGGGAACTTTCAACAAAAACGCTGCCTAAACCCTTTGAGATATAATAAAATGATGTTTCCCATGGTTCCCATGGATTTTGGAAACGGGATCAAAAGGAGAAACCCAAACTCCATAGAAACTTGGGCCTGGCGTTACAGGGCTGGAATTTTGCCATAAATTAGAGCATTTGGGAAGGCTTCATGAGCCCAATTTTCACGTCTCCCAGCAATGGCCAAATTGGTAAAATCAGACAATGTTTACATTTTAGGTTATTTTATTATTGGAGTTATTTAAATAAATAAAAAATATTTTTGAGGCTTGCACTGGCACTGAGCAGCAGCGCCTGCAGCCTATCATGATTAGATTTTAGATACTTACTTAAAAAGCGGTGAATTCGAATTAATTTGATTGATCTTACTGAAAACCTCAGCTGAAAACTATGTTTTTGCCCACTTACATTACTATTGGCTTGCATTTGTTAACATTGTATCTACTACTAGGGGATTTGATGCTATCTCAGATTGCAATAATAGGTATATTAAAATAAAAAACTACATAATTGAGATAGAGTTTTATTAATCAACTTCTTCGTTAGGATTATCATAATATAATAATACATTATCTAGGAATTGTGCAGGAGGTAATTGACTACCCTGGTGCCGTGCCCAACCAAGATACCATATTATGCTCATGGTGTGGGCACAGCAACCAACCGTTCTTTTACCAACGATGCAGGTGCAATAATATTGGATTATAGCATCCCTTCCACTTAGAGAGCTGTCAACTAATATATAAACGAAGTAGGTCCTATTACTCATATGCCTGGATTTTATTCTTCCTCTTAAAATCCAGGTTGAGTCCGATGTTGACAGCTCTTGCTGTAGGTCACCGTCCACCTCTCTGCACACTTCTATTACATATGAGCCATTTTCTCTCACATGCTCCCCATAGTAAGAACGGGCCTGTTTTACTTGGTATGTGCCCAAGGAGACAAGAATAAGCTCACTGTATGTTAATACGGGAAACTCGCTAAAATTATCCCTTTCTACATCTATTGCTTGGAACTGCGCCCTACGTCGATTTATATTGTTGTTAATCACATAGTTACTTAATCGATTTTCCACATTCATATACTGATTAATTTTTTGAAGAATTTCTTGAGCATCACTACGGTTTGCAATAGGAGGGTGGAAAGCATTTATTAAAGCGGCAGCCACTTCAAAGTGTACCATAACATTTTTTGATGCTCTATTAAAAAAATCTTGGCGAAAAAGCTTAAAATCTCGTTTAAACCTACCATTGACTACTTCTACAACCCATCTACATATTGTTACTGTTCTCGATTTATTGGCTTCGAGGGTTGACAGTTGTGATTCACCCTGTTGTAAAGAAGATGGTACATATGTCCTATAGCCACACTCATTAAGCAAAGGCAAGGCATCCCGGAAGCCCCTATCCAATATAAACACATCTCCAGACTCAAAGTACTGCCTTAGAACAGATTCGTTTCTAAATTCTTTATTAATTATTTCAGCATCTGAAGTTGTCGCTGGATAGGGACCCCAAACATCAATTATCTATCCGTCACTATAGGTTTTACTTCATTATTATGGCTACCAAACAATTCATTTGGAATAAGAAGATTCCTTTCAATTATTTGCTGCTTATTAATATGATTAAGTCCCAAGTGATGGGGCACAAAATAATCATACAAGAGACTTCTAGCTTTACCCAGTAAAGTACCTAAAGTAGTTTTGGGAATTTGCAGAAGAGTTGACAATCGATCATCTGAGTCCCCGGTTCTAAGTTTAATTAAATAAGCAGCTAATATAGTAGATCCCCTTTTAAGGTTCAGAAACTGAGGCACTTCATTCAATATCTGTCTGAATTGCTCTTTGTTAAAACCAACCCAGTGGTAGAAAATATGGTCTTCCATAGACTCAACATTTTCGAAATCCAAAAAATTACAATCAGACTCTTTCAATGAAAACATATCTTGAATTTGATTTGCACTAAATGTGTTAATAATATTATCACTTATATCATTGAGAAAGTTCCATGATGTGCATGTTAAGTGGATATCACAAAGGCGATTATTTGGAGGTACGTAATAGTTATACATTTTAAGTAACTGTTTTCGCATTGTAATTGTTATTCGGTTTCTTTCATGTCTCCGACATCCTTCCACAAAACATCTACTCTCAGTTTCAACAGCTCTATAATAATCAGGCAAAACAATAAGAGTTCCAACAGTAGGTCCCCTTGGCGCAGAATAAGTTTCTTGCCTTGTTGGGGGTTCTTCTAAATGAGGAATGTCCTGACTATTTGGCTCATTGACAGCTGATGAAGTTGCACCAGATGTTGAGGGGCCTGATTGGAAATGCCGGGATGCTCTATTTGCTCGCACCCAACAAGAGTGACATACAACACTTGAAGCACCCACCTGAAAATAATTTATTTATATTTAAGGGTGCCTTTACACCAGAGATGTGGGATGCCTTATTGCCCACTTTGAAAAAGACTGATCTAAAGAAATCCTGCGAAAAAGAAATCCTCATGTAGGAGCTTGAAAGTTATCACATTGTCTCTCCATTTCACTTAAATGTTTTAGCATCCCAAATAACATTTTTTAATGCCCTTGTTATCAAAACTAAACTAACAAATGTTATTAATAAACCATGAAAAACACTAATATACTAACCGTGCGTGGTAGGATCCATTCTCTAATAACTTCGTGTATTCTGCGTTCTTGCACTGTACCAGACCTAAGTTGATGGCAACGAACTCTTCTCAAAAGAGAACGTCCACAGTGAATACAAACTCGTCGGTGTCCTATAGGCGTCTGTTCACTCTCTTCTGGTCTATTTCCTTCAAGAGATACAGCATTGGCATGATTCCAACAAACTTGGCAGATTAAGTCATTTTCATTTACCTGTAGCAAACATATATCATTTTACTATTAGTTCTAGCACTAACATTTCGCAATAAACATCAGAGTGGCACATTTGGGTAAACCCTTATTACATGGCCTTATTACATTCCTACTGCAAGGACACAGGCCTCCTCTCTGAGAGAGGGAATAGGCCGTAATTAACTATGCAGGTTCAGTCCAGATTGGTGATGTCACATGAATAGTACAAAAATGTTACGTTATAAAAATATCGGATACTTACCGATTGAGGCGCGACCCATTCCTGTACAATTGAAAAAATCATTCCATCTTCCAATCTTCGCCTTCCTATTGTATTGCAGCGGTCCGTTGCTATTCCGCAATTAATGCACAGGCTCATGATGTCGTATTAACCAGTCGTCAAAAGAGCAATATTCAGATCCGGTTTTCTAGCAATGGTCAGCAGGAATGGCAAAGTGCGGTGTCCAATGATCAAGCGAGGGTCAGTCAGAAGGCAATCAATTTCGGAGTCCAGTATTCGAGCAGAGGTCTTATGAAATAATATTGTAGTAAATCTCGAGAAACCGTAAAACACATTCACTTGCGCAAAAATACGAAAAGCGAATGACATTAATTATAACCAAGACAATTGACAGACGTTGACATTGACATTTAGTGCAATCCATGTGCAATCCGCGTTGCAAATGGATTTTATCGATTATTTATTTCTTTTAAAGATTTTTTAATGGTGCTTACGTTAAAAAAGCAATTGGATTCCAGAATTTTTTATTTAACATTGATTTTACTATCTAAAATGCAATTATACTCAAACAATGGAGTATTATTCAATTATTTGTAACTATCGATATCCACTAGATCGATCATATTCTTAGGGTACGCTCTATTGTTCTGTTTGCGAAGTAAGTGACGTATAACGAAATAAGGTCTGTAATGGTTTACAAAGGTTGTTTAGAACAAAAAAATAGAAAACTAATTATTTTCTACACTTGGCCATTGTAATTAAGGCTAAGATTTAAATGGGTTGATTAATCAAAATAGTAGACTTTTTTGGTACATATCTGATTCGTGTAACGGCTAGGCCCAGAAACGGGTTTCTCCTTTCATGATTACTTTTGGTCGCGAAAGCCGAAATCCACGCTCGCGAAGCCGCGCGCATCAGATTAGATAGAGTTAGATATAAATACTGCCAAACTATTTCTTGTCACATATTATTGTTTTTTGAGAAAATAAAAATATATATTATTATTAGTAAATTACCTTATATACAGATAAACCTCTTCGTATGCCTACGTCAAGTATGTCGCCTTGCTTCGGAAGTGGTTGAGAGTGGGAGTTTCGCCGATTATCCTCTCTGGCACGTTTCAGTGCTTGTGCTTCTACTGCGTTCAAAGCTATTAAGATTTAGTTTTAAAGTATTTTATATTGATAGTACTTCACATTGCTTGTAATCATGTAAGTTGTAAGATTTGGGTTGTAAGAGTAGGGCCATGCTTCTCATAACCTAAAAAGTTTCTATGGTCATCACGGTCAGGGACTGTACAACCCCGGTTAAGAGCTAAGCCTTTCGTTACCCTTTTACTGGGTTTTAAGCATAGTATTGAATCAAAGTGCCGTTGGTTTTAAAGGGTTACCCACTCATTATGATAACCTTTTTAATATAAGGGTTTTGTTCGGGTTAGGTACAGACGCCAGCAGGCCAACCTACCTGAAACTGTCAGATTTTCCCAACCAACCGTGAACCTAATGTTTCAGAGATAAAGTTGAAAATCTATTAAAGAAATTTGACAGATTGTGAGTGATGGCTGGCGTCTTATTCAATAAAATTCAGAAAGATAGATCGTTGACAGTTTACCCTTATGAACCGCTTAAATTAAGCCTTTCAAAAGCCATATCGTATAGGTTTTTGATTAACTGCTTAGAAAAACCCTATCGAAAAACCTTTCAATGGATAACCAAACTGGTCAGTATGGTCACGGCATGAATTAAGCCGCTCAAAAGTGTTACCCACATCGTATGGATTTCAGAATAACTGCTTAGAAAAACCCAATCGAAAAACCTTTCAATGAGTAACCCGAATGGTCCTTGGTCACGGTTAACCCGACACTGCTAAAAAAAATTAAAAATAAAATTTTCAGGTTTCCGAAAACAAGAAATCGGGAAAAGTAACTCCAAAAAATTTTTTTTGTTTTCTTTGCTGCTCATAAGCGTATATTTCAACTCCTAAAATCCCACCCCTAAGACGACCCTACTGACTCACAAAACAATTGCCTAATGTTTTGAAGTTACCAAACCATGGTAACTTAGGCGACTATTACTTACTTACCATACACACGTGTAAACTACGATAGGTAATATACGTTCCGAAGTACAAATAAAAAAATCGTTTTGAACTCACTGGTAAGTCTACTATCCATAGCAATCCAATCGGAACTGAGCACCTGATGGGCAGAGTGGCGTAGTCCTGGATCCGGCTCCAATAGATGCTTCACAATAGACTTACACTCGAGAGAGATTGTGGTACCTACTCGAGATCTGAATCTATATTTTTTTCCCATCTGCTGCTCATATAATTTTCGCATTCGCGTGTCGTCAAACGGCATAGACTTGTTCAGCATCACAAATAACACAACCCCCAAAGACCAAAGGTCCGTCGGTTTAGGCACATAAGGTTTACCGCGGAGAATCTCTGGCGCCGCATATGACATCGACCCGCAGTATGTCTCACTTAGAATGTTCGCGTTGGTTTCGTCAATACAAAACCGCGCGAAACCAAAATCAGAAAGTTTAACGTTGAAGTTCGCCGTCAGTAGCACGTTCTCACATTTGATATCACGATGTGCTATATGCAATTCATGGAGGTATTGTAAACCTAGTGCAAGTTGCCGGAACCACACTCTTGACTGATTCTCAGATACGCAGCCGTTCTTTAAAATATACCCCAACAAGTCTCCATTCTCAGAGAATCTCATGAAAATGTAATACTTTGTTTTTCTTTGAAATATACTGTGAACGTGAATAAGATGTGGGTGATTCAAACGCACGAGCACATCAATTTCGCGTGGCAAAAACTTCACTACAAAATCTCTTGGAGCCTTTGATGTTTCTATAATCTTACAAGCCAGTGAAGTCTTGTGACTATCGTCTTTTGCAGAAAATTCTGTTAAATACACCTGTTGAAGAACATTGCGGCCTTTAGGTGAGATACTAAGAATTATAGGCTAGCTTTGCTGCGACTAGAAGCTAATTTGTTGCAGCATTGCAAGCTGAATTATAGCTAACTAGCTCAAAAAATATACATAAGAAAAAAATATAAATACCTTGGCGTAGGCTCCTTCGCCTAAAAATTTTTGTAATTTGTATCCTTTCGAAGACAAAATTATTTCTTCTGATATAGTAGATTTCAGTTCTGACATGTTATTAGAAACTTGTGGTTGAACATCGAGCACAGTGTTTTCCACGCACCACCTTTCAACGCACCCTTTCGATTCGCTGGTCGGCTACTCATATTCGAAGGGAACGTATGCATTTTTATGATGTTAATGATTGAAAGTTACTTTAATCACTGAAATTTATATTTACAGGTCATTTTCATTGTGTTTCATGTCAAAATGTGTCATATGCTGTCATAGGGGTCTCATTGACGCAAGCTGATAATCTTCTTTCTTCATAATTATAAAAAAGTAATATAAAGGTAACATTCTAAACCTCTATAAAGCAGAGTAAGGTCATTAAAGCCGTGTTTACACCAGAAGAGTTTCTCGAGAAGCGATATAATTATATCGCTGCTAAATTCAAGGGCCACAAATCAAAAAAATTACAAATCCTTTTTAATGCAAAAATCGTATTAATTCTGTCTATTTTTTATATTCGTAAAAGACACCCAGTATTTTCGCATTAAAAAATGCCTAATCACACAACTGCCCTTTTTGCATTTCTACACTTTAGTGGCTGGCTTCAGATTATAAAGCAAGCGGCCACCTGTTGAGTTGCGACCCAGTAGTCAGCGTGAGCGCACGTATTTTTTTTGCAAAAGAGCGACATTTTGAAATACGACCTTATTGAATTAAAAATACATGTAAGCATAACATTATCTCATAAGAAAAAAGCCGTATTTTGTTTGTGCCCATTTTGAGTTAAAATAAAACGTGTTCTATTATTTCTGTATTGAATATAAGTATTTGGAATGCTTCTGTTTTGGATATAAAATTATAGTGATTGTATGGTAGTATTAAAACGAACGTGCAATACTATACAAACCACGTGGGGAGGTACGCACAAGACAACCATGCTGCGGCTAGAGAGGGTGCAAAGACCAGTTTTGAAAGTACTCGCTAAAAATCTATCAGATTTCCTACCTCTGAGCTATATTCAACTTGTGAGGAGTGGAGGATGTTCGTGCTGCAAACAGTTCTTAGGAAACACCTACTCCTCCTGTATGGCCCAGTCCCTTACAAAGAACCGTGGTACCGGCAGAGTCTGTCAGACTGAACGCTGTAGGGTAACGCTGGTCAGTCGCCACTTCACTCACACCAGCTCTAAACTCTATAATGCCTTAGATAAAAGAATTAAAATATACCCTATGACAGGAATGTACTGAAGAGAAAAGTGACCAACTGGCTTAAGTGCTTGTCATAATATGATGAGACTGAGCTTCTTAAGGTGTCATAAACGCGGTAGACACTCACACACACCATAACACATCTCATCCCCACCTACACTCTTCATATACAACACACTGTTATATCCACATAGCGTACATACATTATATTTTTGTTTTTTTTTTTTTTGTATTATTTTGTCATTGGTAATTTATAACTAAACTTCTTTATGTCTATGTCTATCCTATGCATTTTGAATTGGGCGTTGATAGCTACGCCACAGTATTTTACTTTTGTAGCTTTCTTCGTTTTTCCTGTCTAACCTGTTAGCTTAAGTTGTTCCAAATAAACTTTATTTTTTATTTGTTTAGTAGTAGTACAGATCTACCGCATCGTAGAGCACTTGAACGCTGGCTTTCAGCGTGGATCGATGACGGGCGTGTTGTTCTTCAATATAGCAAAAGCCTTCGACAACGTCTGGCACAATGGCTTTTTATATAACCTTTAATAATTAGGAGTGCCAGACCGTCTCGTGCTCATCTTAGGAGACTTTCTGTCGGATCGCACCATCCATTATCACATCGGGAAAGCTCTCTCTGTTATTTCTATTTCGGTTCTATTTTCTAAACCGCGTTTCAATTCCCCCTCCCCCAGACCGATCACTATATACGGTAAGCCTATCCCTTGAGCGAAGGAAGTCAAATACCTAGGAGTCATACTAGACCACCACCATGAGATTATTATTTTATGATCATTGATATAAGCGTTAACTTGATTTGTTCCTTCAAGAACCGGGCTTTTATATAGAACGGCGTAATGCAACGCGCCTAACACATTTAACTACAGAAATATACACTATCAATGAAAAAGTACCAAACTATGCAATAACGCTATAAAAATAGCGTTCTCTGCATTTGCATATGCAAACATGCACATAATCCGACGTCTAGTAATAAGACAATACTATTAGTTTGTCACGCTTCTCACTGCTGTATGGACTTCGCTCTCTCTCTCCTAAAGAAGAACAGTCACTGCAAGCAGTCACTTCCCAAATTTCGCAGGTCCAAATTTTCCTATCGACTGGGTTATGTGTGATAAGACAACAGTTCGTCACGCTTATCACTGCTGTATGGACTTCGCTATCGCTCTCCTAAAGAAGAAGACTCACCGTGAGCAGTGATATGGCTCATATTATGCACCGACCGGATACTATGTATAATTTATAACTAAACTCTTTTGTAACTTTTCATACATATATATGTTGCAGTCAAAACTCTTAAGCCTGGGATACACTAGGGGGCAAATGAAGATACATGTTGCGAAACATGTCCCTCAATAACTACGTGAAGTGTTCTGAGACAATTGTCGCGTAACATTTTTCCGGCCACACTAGTCAGCGCTCATAGAAATGTCGCCCGAGGAGGTTGTGGCTATTAGTGTTTATTTATTTTTTTATTAATCAACTAGCTGTTGCCCGCGACCTTCGTTCGCGTGAAATTATTGTTAAAAAATCCCCTTTATTATAAGTACTTCCCTATTTGAATCGAATTTTGTTACCCATTTCAAGGGTTTTTTTTTCTTTGCACGGAACCTTAATTATTTATCTAAAATAAAAGTAGCCTAAGATACTCCTTGTTACTTCAGCTATCTGTCAGTGAAAGTCCCGTTAAAATCGGTCCAGCCATTTCAGAGATTAGCTGGAACAAACAGACAGACAGACAAAAAATAAAAACAAAAAATGACAAAAAATGTTGTTTTGGTATATGTACCGTGTATACATCCATGTGCGCTTAGTAAAAAGCGGTTATTTTAATATTACAAACAGACACTCCAATTTTATTTTTATGTACAGATACAGATGTACAGACTACATCTACATTACAGCTGACCAATGCTGACTAGTGCTGCGCACATAGTAATTATATCGAGTGTGTTGAAACGTAAGAGAAAGAGAAGGTGGTGGATGCGGAATTTTGCGTTGCGGAACGTTGCATACGCGACTACACTCGGTGACAAATGGCGCGACACTGACGCGGGACACGTGCGCTCGCTCTCGAGGCGAGCAACATGCCCCGCGTCACGTACAGTCGCCAGCACATCAACCTACCCCACTGTGACCTTGAGCGCCTTATAAGCAACAACAGCGAGAATCGTGCGAAAGAGATAAATATCTTTTTGTCTGTTCTTGCTTGTAATGTTTCGTGCTGCAGTGCGTGCGTTAGGCTGTGTGCGTATGCGCGTCGTTGTGTAGAATAAGATACTTGCTATGCCAAAATACTAGTTTGGCGGATCGCATACTTGAATGGAATCTAAGTAATGGCATGGTAGTAAAAATAAGTTGACGGTTACGGTACGCCCGGCGCTTGTGAAATATCTATGTAATATTAGAAAAGGGATTATTCCTGAGTAAAAAATATGATTACCTACCTATATTTTGTCTGTCACTTAGATTATCGAAAAATATTGGATACGTATTTTGTGTTTTATCAAATCAATAAAAACTTATGAAGATATTAAATGCATCAAAGATGGGGTTGTGATGTCACTTTCCGGTAAAAAGTGTTCCGAAATGTGACGTCACACGAGTTTTCGACACACTGTATCGTCTTCTTTATGACTCTCTATTCTTATTTCTTTTTTATGACTGACGGACTAATAAGATTTTTTTGGTCAATATTGACGCTAGGCAATTTTGACGGATTGCGATTTTCATGAATTTGACTGATTGCGAGTTTGACCATACGCGACGAAACGTATTCATAGGTAATGAATGACGAAATATGGAGTAAAATAATGAAAAAAATGGGTTTCTTTTCGTGTTTGCGTTTAATTAAATCAATTTATTTTTACTTTTATGATAATAATAATATTATACTAGTGGTTTCTTTTACAAGAGCCCTGACTATTGCTAGCTCGAACCCAGTTCCCGATACCGATGGGATTAAATGTTTTTCATATAATTTATTCATAATATTCACTAGCTGATACTCGGGAACTTCGTACGCGTGAAATTATTATAAAAATATACCACCTACTTACTACTATTTGAATCTGATTTTGTTGAGCTACGGGATATTATTTGACGTATCTTACATGATTTCTGTAATAGATAGTGCCTGTGGTGTTAGGAAGGTGTATTGGACGGTATTAAAAAAAATACTAATGATAACTGAAGTAGGTATGTAACATTGTAATCACCTTAACATTGTATTAACAGACTGTAGCAGGAACGTTGATTATTTGTCAATATAATATAATATTCTAAATTACCCATGAACATGCAGCTCATTACTTGCGTGAAAGGAATAGGATAGGCACTACAAATAATTGGTTGGATTGGTCGTTTTAATTTTAGTCGCAACTAGCATAATTCACAGATTCTACATTTTAAAATAACTATACCTATACCTTCGTTCTCTAAAGATTTATTTTGCTTTAGGGCAGAAAAAAAATACATTTCGTAATCTGAAATCAAAAATGAACTTTATTTTAATGGGAACAGGTTGATTTGGCGTGGCATAGAGAGGGCATCATGCCATGACAGCGTCCTGTTTTTGATGTATAATATAGGCGGCCTGTATCACAGAAGTGGTTCGTGGATGATTGTTTCATCCACGAACCACTTCTAAGAAAGTTCAACTACCTTTAGAATTGTTTTATAGGTGCCTAAGAACCACTCTCTCTAACTCTCTCGGTTACCTATGTGACGCAGACGAAGTTGCGCAGATCAGCAGGGTAGTATCAAAATAAAATGCGACATAACAATCTTTAACCTTTTATTTTTTAATATTAATATTACTATAATACAATACTGAGAAACAAAAATACTCTAAATTAAAATATAAAACTAAACCATACAAACAACAAATAGGTATAAAACTATAAACTATACAAACAACAGAAAATATAAAATTAAACTGACCATACATTAAAAACAACTGGATCATATTTATATTTTACAAGCTTCTATTTTCATTTATATTTATTACAGATTTATTATACACACTATCTACACTATTAATTCTGCTTGCTGTCACCAACAATAGCAAAGAAAACATTATCAAGAATGTAACAATGGTGCGAAAAGAAGTTAATATTTTTTTTATTACCGCTTTAGCATTATTGGAAGAATTATCCATACTAATATTATAAATGCGAAAGTTACTTTGTCTGTCTGTTACGCCTCTTCATCTACAGAAATGACTATATTGTTTGCCCAGTCAAAATTATAAATATTCCAGGCAAAAAATTACTCTTGCCTCCTTATGCGCCTGGTTCATTAATATTTTCTTGGCAGGGCGGCAGCATTTTTTCCGGCGTCCTTAAGGCGCCTTGTAACGGTGTCCATTGAAATCTAAAACAAAGAAAATTTTGTCAATTTCAATACTTACCGATTATTAATTATGACCAATTGTACGGGTCAATTTAACTATAGGGTGACTGGTAATAGTGACCGATACTTAAACACGTGATTAATGATAACAAACAACTTTCTATATACTTTTTTTTTTTTATACTGATTTGCTTTTATCACACACATTACGGAGCGGGCTAGCTAGCCGCGCGGGTGCTCTGCCTTAGGCCTCTGCCTCGAATCTTGCGGGCAGCGGGGCGGCGGCGGCGGCGGCGCGGGAGCGGCAGGATCTTATGCGGTACATTTAAATGGACCGGTTCTCGAAAACAGCGGCGCGGGAGCGGGCAACGAGCGGTGCACTCCAGTCAAGAGGCGCCGCCGCCGCCGCCGCCCCGCTGCCCGCAAAATTCGAGGCAGCGGCCTAACAGCTGATACGTCACAGGCTCGTGCGCGCGAATTTCATAAGGCTGTTGTGTTATTGTGATAAAAGTGAAAGCAAATGTTTCTTTGGGAAAGTTGTTTGTTATCATGAGCAATCACGTGTATAAGTATTGGTCATTAATTACCAGTTACACTATATATGAGTATGGGACAGTTTCAAATTATTCCTTTAAATATAAACATATACATAAATAGACAATCCGTCGAATTGAGAACTTCCACCTTTGTTGAGATAGGTGCTAAAGAACTGAAGCTTTATCTAATAGTAATGTCATTCACTGAGTCCAATACGTTGCTGCTGTAGCTTGCGCAATTATTAGGTATTGCTAGAACTTCCAGGGCACGCGGTGCGCGTAAAACTATGACTATAAAAAAAAGTATGGACTCACATTGTATGCAGTTGAGAACACTCTTGTGCTTAAAAACGGATCAGCAGAGTGTGCAGAGACGATAGCCAACGTCTGCTGCCGTCGTGGCTCTCGCGTAAAGTTGGCGATGTTGCGCTTCGATGGTTCCACTTTCATGCCACCGCTGAAGCCAAAAGTAAACTGTTTTTTTTTTCCTGGAACGAAACAAGTAGCTATTGTTTATTTGCACATTATTACTCAATAGGCTACTTATATGCTTTCCTACAATAATTGCTAGCTTATTATTATTTACACACAAACAGCACTAAAAAAGTCTTATCCCTGCAATGTTTCAACAGACAAAAAGAAGTGCCTAATTGCGTAGGTATTTACTTTAAAATCCAACCGGGTGCCGACTTTAAAAAAATAACAATAGCGCTTGGAACAACGCGCATTGTTAAAAACTTACTATACCGGGAACTCATTAGCAAAGAACACAAGAAAATAGGTAGGTAAAGACATTTATGGGTGTTTCTCGTATTTCGTGCACATTCCATAATATTTATTTTCATAAGTTTAAATTACCTACTTACAACATTTATGAATTAAAACTTCATTATATTAAGTACTGAGTTATTGTTTTATTTTTTATTTTAAGTGTAAAAGCTGTATTTTTGAATGTAGTTTCTTATTATGGTTACTGTGTTTAATTTCAGCATGGATATTTTTTTATAAAAAGCAAATGTTTGGGACATTACTAAATAGACACCGAAAGAAATGACAATTAGTTAAGTTTTCATATAATTTAACTAGCGACCCGCCCCAGCTTCGCACGGATGCAATGTAGATACTAATGTGGGGCAGTGTGGAGTGATTTATATAGGTATATATAAACCTTCCTCTTGAGTTATCTATAGCTGAAAACAGCATTAATAAATCCGTTGCGTAGATAAAAAGATCTAAGCGTACAGACAGCGGGAGCGACTTCATTAATATTTCTATAATAAAGGAGAGTTTATAAAAATATTACATAAGAACTTTGCCCCACAAAACCGTTTTCTCGGTTTATCTGTGGGAACGGAATAATAAGTATTAAAAATAAGGTTTACTAGTGCTGACACTTAATTTCCACTTTTTTTACTTATAAAGTAGGTAATAAATAAACAATAATATCTAATCTATGTATGGACAGTAAATAAAGGAAATTTGTTTTATACTATGCAATAAAGAAAATAATTGTATTATTTTGACTTATAATGTTCCATGCATGTAAGCACAACTTGATTTGGTTTGGCTTTCTTTATGGGAATATAAATATTTATTGAACGATTCAAGGTTTTTGATCTGGACGAGTAATATGCACGAAAAATAAGAAACACCCTTATTCGTAAGATACGGTAGGCACAAAGTTGTTTAAATATTATGGTTTAGGGCCATCCGCCGCTAGAAGAAACATACGAAAATTAAATTAAATTGGTAACAGTTTTCCAAATAATGTAACACTTTAATGTAATTATCTCACAAATAACATTAGCTCGTATCTATTTTGAAAGTTCTATAGAAAAACACCATTGACACATTTTTTCAATATTAGCTTTTGCTTATTTTAACTTAAAAATTATAACTACAAAAAATATTACTCACCGTAATGCCCGTCTGTCGACAAATATCTATTATACGGCATCCACTCAATCGGAGCGCTATAATGCGCCCCCTTTCAATTCTCGTTAACTGAGGCGCCATAATGAATCATTTAAAAAATATAAAAAGTTCGCCACACACTTCCACTAAGTAGCTACAAGCCGAACCAACTTGCTCCGCGAATTTTTAATGACTAGCGTTATGGACTAAGGGATGAATAAACGTGGCCGGTCGGTTGCGTAGGAGCAAGGAGGTGTGGCCTATTCCCCGTGAGGCATGAATTATTGGCTGCTAATTGTTTGTGTGCGCAACCATTGGGCAATTTTGGAAACGTTGAAAAATCCACCAATCACGCCGAGGATACTTTCTTTCTAACACAGCAGTAGCTGTTGTAGTTATAGATATGTATAGGGTTTACCTTGATGTGCTGGCGTCTGTACAATGTTGCGGGACATGTTGTTTGACACTATGCAACGTTTCAGCGTCACGTAGATTGAGTGTTCCGCGCCATGTTGCGGAACAAAATGTCCCCCAGGGTATCCGGGGCTATAACCAGACAAAAGTACTTTTAAATAGCAAAATCAGTCAAAAGTAGTTTTAACCGTATGCTTTCGACAATACTACTTTTGAAGTTTTGACTGAAATAACAGTTAAAAGTATTTTTGCCCGATGGAGCTGGTTAAAAGTAGTTTTGACTGGTTATATCAGTCAAAACTCTTGAAAAGTTAAGGAGATCGATAAAAATAACAAAAAAACTCACCTTTAAAGTTTTATATTACTGAATATTAGTAGAGAACGTATTCTTATTCTTTAATGCAACGAACGTGCTAATATTCTTAATATACTTTGTTTTTATATCCTGTGTATTTTCTGATTAACAATTCGGCCCGTATTTTAGATTCCAAATTACCTCATTATAATAAACAGAAGGCATTTGTGATCATGTGGAATCCAAGTTAAGTGACGGTGACATTAGGGGGGCAGACAGAATACTGTTCAGCAGTGATGTGGTGGCGCCGTACTCTCCAGAGACTCCATCGCCTGCGGATGGCCTCACCTTCCCCGAGCCACCCGTCCACCCAGACCCCCTCGTTTAGGATCCAACTTTTTTCCAAATTACAGCCCCGCAGTTGATCGCAGCCGTGACCTCTTTCCGGAGAGCTTCTGCCAGCGGCCTCGACGGCCTGACTCCACAGCATTTGAAAGATTTGTTAAGTTCAGGCTTGCAGTTCTGATCAACTTAATGCTCTCCGGCGGTGTGAGCGATGCCGTCGTCGATATCATGGGGCTAACCTGTGTGCCCTGCGCAAGAAGGACGACGGCATTCGTCCCATTGCCGTCGGTTGCACCTACAGGCGTATGGCTGCCAAAATATGTTGCAAGCTATACAGCGAATCGCTTGCAACTAAGTTCCAGCCCCTTCAACTTGGTTTTGGTTACAGAGGGGGCTGTAAGGCAGCCGTACATGCCTTATCGTCTTTTCTAAATTAAAAAAAAGGTGAGTTCATCCTCAAGGTTGACGTCAAAAATGCTTTCAACTCCGTAAATAGGGACACTTTGTTGACTGAAGTCAAAAAAGAACTACCCGAAAGGTTATGGTTTAATGTAGCAATGCTATACGTTTTGGAATTTGCAGTTGGATGCCAACAAGGTGACCCTCTCGGGCCTGTCATTTTCAGTTTGGCTATTCATCCCATAATTCAATAACTAAATTCAAAATTTAACGTGTGGTACTTAGATTATGGAACGCTAGGTGATGTTGATACCGTTTTGAATGACTTACAACTCCTCAAACAGCAATTTAAATCTATTGGCCTGGACTTGCTCAAAGTGTGAAATTTACCTGATCTCTGACGTTACCAACAGACAATCGACTATAGATAAATTTAATGCAATAGAAATCATAATTTTAGAAAAAAGTTCTCTGCACCTCCTAGGTTCCCCTATTTTTGAAGAAAGTTTTTCATCTTTCATCGATGACAAAATCAAACATTTTGACGATATTTCGGACAGACTCTCCAAAATTAATTTACATTCGGCTTTCACCCTTATCAGATATTCCTGTTTTGGTCCAAACTTTATGTATTTTCTCCGTTCTTCTCCTCTTTGGAAGAAACTAGAACTTTTGGACAAAATTGACCAAATTATTCGCAACACATTAATATCCATTCTTAATGTGGCCCTGGACTACCGAGCATGGCTGCAAGCCACCCTACTAATTCGTTTTGGTGGCCTCAGCGTCCGCAAAATTTCTAGTGTAAACTTACCGGCGTTCCTGTCCTCTGTCCACATCACTGAAAAGCAAACCAGGAAAATTTTATCTCTCTCCCTGGTAGTCTCGGAAGTGCCGTGCTTGACCGACGCCGAGGACACCTGGAAAGTGGCTTGCCCAGATATGGATCGGCCCGAGAACCCGTTTTCCCAGAGACAGTGGGATGAGCCGCTCTGCAGGTTGGTACGGAATAAACTAATTAATACGTCTAACAATACTGCTGAGCGTGCCCGCCTGCTGGCTGTGGGTGAGTGGGAGTAGGGTCTCTGGCTTCAGGCACTACCGTCACCTAATATAGGCACTATGCTAGGTGACACAACTCGGACTCAGGACTCGAATCAGGAGCTCGTGGCTAAATAATAACAGCCGCTCGGGTCGATCTTTAGGTTAAGCCGTGCTTGCCTAGGTTGGTCTGTGGATGGGTGACCAACCATTACATACCGAGTTTCCTCCGTGCCTTGGAAAGCACGTTAAGCCGTTGGTCCTGGCTGTCATTTGAAGATCTTTGGCAGTCGTTAGGTAGTCAGTGGCCCAAAAGTCAGACAACCAGTCTAAGCAAGGGGATCGTATTACCCAGTACTAACTGGGTGGTGGAGGTCACATAGGCAGTCGCTCCATATAAAATACTAGTATTCAGCTGCATCCGGTTACACTGGAAGCCGACCCAAACATAGTTGGGAAAAGGCTAGGCAGATGGCAGACCAGGTGTCACAACTTTCCGGCTCGCTACATGTTTGCGATTGGGCGCTCCTTGTGGGGCTCCACATCGCTGTCAATGTGGTGAAGCAGTCGACTGCCTCGGACACCATGGCCTTTCTTGTAGTAAGAGTGCAGATCGGCATTGCACGGTATTGCACGGCACGCTAGCATGGGTGGTCTCATCCGTCGTGCTCTTGCCACCGCCAGCTGTTTTAGATCTCACTGGCTTGGCACGCGTCGATGGGAAACGACCAGAGGGTATAGCCATAATGCCATGGAAGTTGGGTGGGCCTTTGGTGTGGGACGCAACTTGCGTCGACACCCTTGCGCCATCCCATCTTCCTAGTAGTGGGCTGCGCTGGGGCGACTGCTACAGGTGCTGAAAACCTCAAACGGCGCAAATACAATAATTTAATTGGTAGTTATGTGTGTGGAGAGCAGCGGTGGCCCAGTGGTAGCGACACCGACTTACGAATAGTAAGTCGTGGGTTCGAACCCAGGCAGGCGCATTACTTTGTGTAATTTATTTCATCACCACTGCTCTCGAAAACGGTGAAGGAAAACATCGTGAGGAAACCGGCATGTCCTAGAACCAAAAATTCGAAGACATGTGACATCTACCAATCCGCACTGGGCCCGCGTGGTGGATTATAGCCCATTCCCTCTCATAGAGAGGAGGCCTGTGTCCCAGCAGTGGGAACATTAAAAAGGCTGATGATGATGATGATGAGTTATGTGTTTGAGCCGTTTGAGAAAATAGTATTTCGGGAAATCGCCAAGCGGTTGGTCGACTCTTCACGTGACCAGAGGGCGGGCCTATTTTTTGGCCAAAGAATCAGCATTGACATCTAATCCAACATGGCAATGCTGCCAGCCTTCTGGGCACTTTTCCTATTGACACGATGTGGTCGAATTTTTTGACGCCCTTTAACCTTTTTGATACTTGTACATATTTTTATTACTAGACTTTTTAGATTTGTAGTTTGTAAATAATGTACATATCAATAAATATACGTTTTAATGTCAATTTTTTAAGTGTACTTCTTCTTTGTTTTGATTGTACTACCAAACTTTCGTAATAAACGATTTCACATTTAACCCATTCAGTGCCCAGAACCCAGCATATGAGTCGAACAATAATTTGTTCGTTCGCACAATCCGGTACCCGTAGCTATGGACTCGCTAGTCGGGTTCTGGGCATGAATAAAAGTCATCTAAAGTTCATTATAATGACGACTTTTCGCAAAGTACTGGGCAGTGAATGGGTTAATAAAGGGGATAAATATAAAGACCACCAAAAATAACTTTGTGACCACTAACATCTATCACCTATCACCTAAAATATAAATTGATCACCTTTAGTAAATGAGCACCAAATTTTAATGAGGTGGTTGATGACAAACTGGTTTTTCCTAGGTGGACTTGAGGCACCCCAACACGGATAGATTAGGTTAGAAGGGTCGTCGAATGAGCGAGCGAAGCTAGCGAATAGACCCCGCCATACATGCCATATTTTTCTATAAACCATGCAGAAGTAGTAGCCCCGCGGAGCGGGGCTCCGTCGACCGGGTCTCCGAATCGAGGACTCGGATGCAAGAGCATAACAGTTCAATTTCTTGTGGTCATTAACTATTTTTGGTTCTAATTTCACGCTAAAATGGGGATCTAATTTTTGTGATCATTTACTAATTTTGGGGGGTGAAGTTGCTCGCGTCCGTAGGATTTACCACCTTTTCCAAACCCCACCCTACACGTGCCCCCCGGGTGGTGCTAATCGAGCGACAACGCCGAAAATCAGGCGACGGTTAAGTAACCTGTCACACACATGGCAACCACAGGCAATGAGGAACTAAATCCCCTCAAAAATTGTGCCAATAGTACCTTGGGAAAGTACTGTTTAGACTTCTCGTACCTCTTTAATATGAAAATGTTGGAAAATAATGAATGTGATATGTCGTGCGCCCCGGCTAACCCCCGGTGCCTTCCAGTACCCGGGCTGGAAGGTGTTAAATTGACTACCGAAGACTCCACGAGGGTGGATACCCAGGCCTCCGTGACAGTGAATGCTACTGGTCAAAGTAAGAAATATGTGCAGCAAGCCTTCCACCCAGGTCTTTAAATAGACCAAGGAGTGCCTCTACTGGAAGTTTTCAGCTCTCAACCAACAAAGAAAAAGCTCCCCAAAACCCTCAACAAGAAAATAATAGTCAGTAGAAACCCTAATAAAAAAAGAAAGTTCTCAAACTCACAGTCCCCCGAAAATGTTCATGTGTTAAATAGGTTTGATGGACTACCTATTAATGCTGATACACAAGAAGCAGACAAGCCTAAGGAAAAAAAGCGTAACAAACCTCCCCCGATTATCTTGTATGGCATTGAGGATGTAAACAAACTTACTGAATTCTTAGCTACAGTAGCCGCAAGGGAAACATTTAAATATAGGGTTGTAAACAAAAACCAAATGAAAATTATAAGTGAAGATACAGATGTCTACAAAAAGCTTATATCAGCTATTAGAGAGAAAGGACTTATTGGCCATACTTTTAATAGAAAAGAAGAAAGAAACTACAGGCTGGTAGTTAAGAATCTACACCATACAACCCCACATCAAGCTATAAAAGACGCATTTGAAGAAACCGGAAATGTTGTATTTGGGGAAATTATCAATGCTAGATTTGGTCCGGTCTCCGGATAAAAAGCCTACTTCAACATTCTTTGTAAACCTCCAATCAGGACCTAATAACAAAGCTGCCAAGCAAATAAGATATATATATCACCAAGCTGTTACCGTGGAAGACCTAAAAAAAAGGAACACCATTGTCCAATGTCAAAGGTGCCAACAGTACGGACTAGGGCTTTTAATACCGGTATTCCGGGATCCCGTAATACCGGGATCACGGATTTAATATCGGGATTTTTCAATACCGGTATTGACGCCTCAATACCGTGATTACGGTATTACAACAATGACTAATCATGAACATGATATGACGACAGGAGAACTTTCTAATTCATTAAAACGACCAGTGAAAATGAAGACATGTCACAATGAGAGAGGGAGATATTATTATCCAAATTGCCTAAAACCAAGAGTGCTATCTCAGCTACGAGCACCGATTTTAAATCTATAATAAGAGTAGAGATGTGTTTCTTCGAAACTGCTGGGGGTGGTCGGGATATATTTCTATAAAATCAAAATCAAAATTATTTATTTGTTAGAATATGGTACAAATATATGTATCGGCAGCTTACAGATGCTTATTGTCTGTGATACTTACAAGTGTAGAGCGTGCTTTTTCTTCAAAAGGCTATTTATGTAACAGGCCGTCAACATTATTACTATTTGTATTATTTCGTTAATTCATTTTTCATTACACAATTTTTATGATTTTACATATTTCCTAAAAAAAAAAAATAGTAGTAGTACCAGGGGTCAAGCTATCGGTGTTCAGGGCTCCAGAGAGAGGAACCTCCTAACAATACGAGCCGTGTCCAGGAGTGCCGCTTTCTGAATCAAGCCCTTAATCCAGCTACCTAACGAGAACCTCCTAAGGTGTTGGTCAAGGCTCTTGGCAATTAAGCCATTGGCTAAAACGACTTTTGGCACCACGATCGCTGAGCACACACCCCACATGTCGACAACCTCGCGGGCCCAGTCAATATAAGTATCTTGATTTGCTTATCTTTCTCGGCTTTCACAAGGTTCTCGTCATGCGGGATCGTTATGTCAACAATCATTGCGCGCCGCCCTGATCGATCCACCACCACTATATCAGGCTTATTGACTACAATAGTCCTGTCAGTGATGATGGATTGATCCCAGTACAGTGTGATAATGCCATTTTCAAAAACTGGGTCATAGGTATGTGCCCACCTATAGTACGGTACTTCCGATTCCACAAGGCTGTATTTTAGATCAAATTACTAATGGATGATCCTGGCTGTGTTTATGCTAGTTAGTCGTTAGCCAGACGAGAACACCTGGAGATAATGTGATGGATTGATTCGCCTTCCATGTTCCTTCCTTGACCTTTGTGTTCTAGGGCCGCGGTATCTCTTTCGAACAGTCCCGCAGCCCAGGAAATATTCCCTGAGACTGCATATCTCGCGATTGTGGAGAGTCTTCAAGTCGAGTCGGGGGGCAAAAGCTAGTTTATAATAAATAAGAACAATAAAGACTGCTTTGAAAAAAAAAAACGTATTTTAATGGTTTTATCAATGTCCTAACTGAACTTGCGTTCAATACCGGTATTAATACCGTGATCACGGTATTGACTTCCAATACCGGTATTGATACCGGTATTGAAAATATCCGGTATTTGAAAGCCCTAGTACGGACATACCAAAAATTACTGTATGAGGCCGGCTCGTTGTTTTAAATGTGCAGAATCACATCTGACCAAAAACTGCCCAAAGGTTGATCGCTCTACACCACCTACATGTGCTCTCTGCCATGGTCCTCACCCTTTAAATTATAAAGGCTGTGAGGTCTACAAGAGATACTGGCCAGAAAAACACAGAAGCGAACCTACCCAAGAAGGGAAAGAAATCCATCTCAATATCCCACCATTGTACACGACAAAGAAACAGACCTGAACACAAACCATAACCACGACAATATTCAAACATCAAAAAAGTATAGCTAAGCCGTTAAAAACAAACAGCCAGATCAATCTTCCAACCCTAAAAATGAAGCTTATCAACAATTATCATACACAAGAATAGAGGAAATATTCATCAAACAATCTAAAAAAATAGATATTATCTTACAACAAATAAGCAACATGATGGGGCTCTTGACAACACTGGTCAACAAACTATCCCTGAGCTAAACAAACTAAAAATAGCCACTTGGAACGCAAATGGTCTAACTCCCAATAAAATTGAGGTTGAAATATTGCTAAAAACGGATACCCTAGATATTCTACTTATATCTGAAACCCATTTTACTAACAATAGTCAAATAAAGATAAGAAATTATAACATTTACACAACGAACCATCCCGATGAAACTGCGCATGGAGGATCAGGTATCTTAATTAGATCATAAATTGAACACCATATGCTTGCTCAGTTCCAAACAGACCATATGCAAGCTACCACGGTAAATATCCGAGATAGAAATGGCCACTTTAATAGCTCATCAGTATATTGCCCCCCAAAGCACAGAATAACAGAGGAACAGTTTACTGCATACATCAAAAGCCTGGGACGTCGTTTCATAGCTGGAGGAGACTGGAACTCTAAGCATCTGCACTGGGGCTCGAGACTAATTACCACGCGAGGTAGGAATCTTAAAAAGTGTGTTGATAAAAACCACCTCATAACAATAGCTACACCTGAGCCGACCCACTAGCCGACTGACCCAAATAAATTGCCTGATGTCTTGGACTTCTTCTTAAATGAAGGGACCATCCAGACTCTTTTACCAAATTGACTCTTGCCTTGATGGAACTTCAAACCACATCTCTGTTATACTAGCAATCAGCGCCAATGTCTTGAAGAACCAGAGAAAACCTAGACTGTATAATAAAGAGTATAAAGAGTAGAGTAACTGGAAACTTTTTCGATGCCTTGTTGAGGATTCCTTACAGCTACGAGTTTCCTTAAAGAACGAGGACGAAATTGATGATGCAGTCTTAGCGTTCACAGTCGCGGTCCAAAAGGCGTGCTGGATTAGCACAAAAGAGGTAAATCGTGGGAATGTTAGGCAGGCGTATGTACCACAAGAAATTAAAGAAATGATTCTGGAGAAAATAAGACAAGTGTGACACACCAGCCGGCATCCTCAGGATAAAAGGGTGTTAAACAGTTACAGTAAAATTCTGAAACAAACAATAAAAGAATCAGAAAATGCTACAATTGAGGCAAACCTATCATCGCTTACTGCTACTGCAAACACTGACTACTCTCTCTGGAAGGCATGTAAAAGTATGAACCAACCAATAAACCCAAAGCCAGCTTTACAATTGGAAAGTAACGAGTGGGCCAGAACGAAACAGGAAAAGTGTAATGCTTTCGCTGATCACCTTGCTAAAGTATTTGTCCCTAACGAAGCCAGTCCTGGGTCCAATGAAGCTGACATAGATGACGTTCTCCAAAAAGACTTCCAACTTGACTTGCCTCTTAAAGTAGTGACACCAGGAGAACTGACAAGAACTATCCAGCAACTAGACAACAAAAAAGCCCCAGGATTAGACCTCATAGACAAAAAGATCTTGTCAGAATTACCACGAAAAGGATTAGTATATCTGACTACGCTAGTCAATTGTATTATTAGAATATCTTACTTTCCTGCACTATCGGAGGTATCACAAGTGATCATGGCCCATAAACCTGGTAAACCATCACATGAATTATCATCCTATAGGCCAATTAGTTTATTGCCTATAATATCCAAGGTTCTAGAAAAGATACTACTCCGACGACTCTCATGTGCTATAAATAAAAACTCCGTAACTCCAGATCACCAATTTGGGTTCAAACCTGAGCACAGCACCGTCGAACAAATACACAGAGTGTGCAGACGTATCAGTGACAGTCTTGAGAAGAAAGAATATTGCTCTTCGGCCTTCCTTGATGTTCAACAGGCTTTTGACCGGGTACGGCATAAGGGATTACTCTATTAATTAAGTTACTGCTGCCTCACAGTTTCTATCAAATACTAGAATCATATCTCAACAATAGAATATTCCAAGTCAAAGAAGATGACTGCTCATCATGTTTTCATGAGATACTTGCTCTGTGTGCCACAAGGCTCCGTTCTCGGCCCGGTTTTGTACACCATATTCACATCAGATCTGCCACTAACACCTGGAGTTACTATTGCTACTTATGCAGATGATACGGCAATATTAGCTTCTAGTAAAGACCCTGAAGATGCCACTGCGAAACTTCAACAAAGCCTTGATGAAATAAGCAACTGGTTTGACAAATGGCGTATAAAAGTGAGTGCTAGCAAATCAGTGCAGGTGACCTTCACTCTGCGAAGAGAAACTTGTCCCCCTTTTAACCTTGGTAGAAGGGAGTTGACTCAGAGTGATACATCCAAATACCTCGGATTACACTTGGACCGCAGGCTGACATGGCGGAAACACGTTGAGACAAAACGTAATCAGGTCAACCTCAAATATGTATAAATGCCTCTACTGGCTCCTGGGTAGAAATTCTAAACTGTCACTGGACAACAAGCTATTAATTTACAAGGCTGTCATAACACCGGTCTGGACCTATGGGATTCAGTTAAGGGGAGCCTGCTGTGATTCCAACGTAAATATAGTCCAAAGAGCTCAGAACCACATCCTTAAGCAAATAAGTAACACACACTGATTCATTAGAAACAGTGAAGGACATGAATACCTGAGTATGCCAACAGTGAAGGATGAAATAAAATCATTCGCAGGCAAATACAAAAAAAGACTGGACAACCATCCTAACCAGCTCGCAGTCCAGCTCACATTGCCTGACTTTCTAAATCGCCTGAAACGGCGCAGAACCCTGGATCTCGGCGGCGCTGACTAAGCCAATATATCAATATGGAGGATGTTGCTATTGGGGAACATCTCCTCACAAATAAAAGTCGCCCAACACATCTGCTCATGGTCAGAAGGACTGATTGCATGATATAACACAATAAAAAAATTACTAATTTTGGCAATCAAAAGTTATTTTTTTCCCGTTTCATTTTACTAAATCTGGTGGTTGGTTAAACATAAGCTTTAAATAAATATTTTTATTAACATTCTAATTAGTAAAATAACTTTTAACCGCAAATTTGCAGTCAAAAGCACTATTAACCAATGATTTTCAGTCAAAACCTTTTTTGATCAACCTGTTCAATCAAAACTACTTTTGCCTATTATATTGAGTTAAAAGTACTTTTGACTGGTTATGAGTTTTGACTGCAACATATATACTCTTATAAATAGATAAGAGATTAGATTAAGTTTTTTATAAGCTATATTAATTTAGGAAGTAAGTTCATATTCAACCCGGGAGGGGTTGAATATGAACTTACTTAAAGAAGATAAAAAAAAACTCTTTTGTAACATTTCATTTACTATTTCAAGTAACAAGTACATTTTAATCACTTAACATTACAAATATTATTGTACATTTTGAAAGAAATAACTTATATGTACAAAAAGCGTGTTTCCACACATTGAGATTTGGAGGAAGGATACTATCTTGCACGCACAACTTCCACTTTTTTGAATAAATTACTATATTTCCAACTGTTTTTTGTTTAAAAATTCACCGGCCAACGATATCCTCTGCAAGAATGATGGAGCTGGTGTCAAGAGCAACTCATATTTCCCGATATCTGGGTGAGGCGGGTACCTTTTCTCTTTACGTATTCGCTCTAACATATGCTGAGGTTCACATTTCGATTTAGATTTCCAGTCGCTACTCAAAAAGTCTTGGATAACCTTCGGTAATATTTTGAAAGTTTCCTTCGCCTTTGTTTCACTCGGTGTCTGCAAAGGTTCTGGCGGATTTTGTGGAACTATGATATCATCGACATCAAATTGTATTGTTAGAGTATTGTTTTCTGAAGAGAATGACAATTCTTCATCAGACTCTTGATTTGTACTACTGTTGTTATAGTAACTATTGATACGTTCTTTTACTATGTCTCTTAAACTTGTTTCATTCTTTGTTTTCTCTCTTTCTGTACCATCAATATTGACGTACCCAGTTCTAGTTTCAGTCTTAATCAAGACTTGATTTTGATCAATCTTTTCAACCGTGCCAGTTTTAACATCTTCAGATATATTTGGTCTGGCTTCTTGAGGTGTTTCTACAGTCTCATTTAGTGCATTGTCTTTTATTGTGCCTTCGATAATAGTCATAAACTTTATATTGTCTTCTTCTTCAAGTATTTGATACATTCTGTGAACTTCGCTTATATTGATTCTGAAAACGCAAAAATTCATAAACATAATTATGACGAACTTCCGTTACATAGTGCTTTCTAACTTAATCTAAGGTTTGGTGCAGTTACGAATTTGTGTCTTTTACATATTATTTGATAGTTGCTACAACAGACAGTGACATCCATTATTGTCTAACCTATCCAACAGAATTGCAATGTACATTATATTCTTACCCTTCTCTGGCTTCGTGGCAACAGTACAGCATAGTGGGATCAATCGGATGTGCTTCTGTGTTGAATATATAACCGCCGACGTCTACAACGCATTCTCCATTAGGCGTATTTATAACCGTGCCGTGTACGCCGGGGTTGTGGATGAAATTGTCCGGGTCAAATAGAAGGTAAAGATACTTCGTTGTTTCGGCCAGGAAAAATGATTCCATACGATCCTCTTTGCGGTGGTCGCGTACGTCTTTAATCTGTAAGTTCATTAATATGTTTTAGGGAGTGAACGCATGCCGTGTCGACGTCGCGTTCGTGATCAAAGCGCGCCTCAAAGAGATGTCAGCAAAATGGAAGGGACCCGCAGGGGCCGATGCCTTCGGGGTGGCTTCCGGCCACCGCAGACGCGGACCTGTGGACGGTGAGTAATGGGCTAGCTCGCCGTCCGTCCGTGTTTTGACGACAGGCCGTGTAGACGGCGCGTTCGTGTTCCACGCGCGCCTCAAAGAGATGTCAGTAAACAGGGAGGGGCCCGCAAGGGCCGATGCGTGCCAGGGCTGCGGGCTGTTCGAAAGAGATACCGCGGCTCTGGAACACAAAGGGCAAGGAAAGAACATGGATGGGTTTTAGTCAGTACAAGTCTGACACTCCCTTCCGCTCTGCCCAGAGCGGGAGAAGTCATTCGATGATTTCCCATCCGTAAAAAAAAAAGTGAACGCACTTCTCGACGCGGAATCGTTTAGACAGAACGTTCGAGTCGTTTCGTTCGTTAGATCGTTTGGTCAGAATTAGCTTTCTGTCCACCCAATAAAAGCGAATATTTCGACGCGGTGTTGGTACAAGGAATCAGCCCACTACACCGTATCATACCATGACCACCACGGTCATGGTATGTACATAAGGTGATTTTTTTAAATGGGCGTGGATGGCCAAATCCGAATCTATGAGGAATAGCGAAAAATACTCTAAAGAGTCTCGAGCCCGATTTTGATGAAAACTAAAACTGCATCATTAGATTTTTGGAAAATCAATATCCCTAGCCAGGAATCCAACCCGTTGATTTTGGGAAAAAAAAACACACTGTGTTATTACACCATATGATAGCGCCTCTATTATGGATCAAATTCTGGGAAGTAATATAATTATTACGACATGCAGAAAATAGGAACAGGTATGTTTTTTCACTTTTTAAATAAATATCCTTGATGACATCCACAGTGCAGCCATCTTCACAACAATGTTCTAATTTAAAGTTTTTACTAACACTTTACGTTAAACCCAAACTTACCGTAGCATAACCACAAGGAGTCCATGCCGAATGCTGTATACTCCTGAGGATATCTTCCCCCATTTGCAGTAATATTGGGTCCCTGGTGTCTCGATACAGGTACATGATCGACTCAATGAGCTCCGGACGGAGGGGGTAGCTTTCTCTCGACGATGACGCTTCGCCTGTACCAAGGTTGTATACTTCGGGCGTGAACCCATATTGTCTCCAAACACTGTGATAGTTGTGTATTATACGCATTGCTGTGTCGCTTTCACCTGTAAATGGACGCTGTTATTACACGTAGTAATGGCTTAAGTAATGATTAGAATTACTATGGTGGTTTATTTTCGACTTATTTTCAATGCATCAAAAGTCGATATTTCTTTGACAATGAAAACCGCTCTGGGCACCTTTACGTTAGGTATAGGACGGCTCATCCTAACGAATGATGTATACCTCGTATTTACGCAGTCGACATTTGTGCTATAGCGAGTTCATGCAGCCTACAGACAACGGGTGTATGTAGTACTTCTATCCACGATTTTTGTAATCAGTGAAAAGAAAATTAATGATAAGAACGTGCTACGAATCTTTATAATAAACTTACCTATAAGGCTAAGCACTCCAGGCCAGTAGGATTCGAGTGACTGGAACACGGGCAGAGTGACGTGTCCTCTCAACATAGTCGCCCATACGAACCAGTCGTCTTTTTTCAAGTATTTCTCTATCGCTTGCCGCGCTTCCTTAAACATTGACATAAGTTCCGGTCTCTCTAATAGAATAGAACCTACAACGATGTTTTATATTAGAAAATATTACCAAGAAATCTGTATTTTTTGCATTTCATACACCCACCAAACTGCGTACAACATACCTTTAACTAAATATTCATAATAAGAATCAACGCCACCTCCAATACCAGCGTCTTGCGCCGTCCACCTGCCTGTCATAACATCGATGTGGTTCCCAACAAGACCGATCGGTGACTTGTGATGGTACAGTGCTTGCAGGGCATTAAGGGCTATCTGTTAACATAGAAGTGTGTATAAATTAGATCAAATCAACAACGAATGAAGAAATAATCAAATGACAACGAAATACTCAATCTGTAGCTTTATTATACAGGGTGAAAGGGACACCAATGTACAAAAGGTTATCACGTCATGACCAGTATATCATTCTAAACCTTTCTAATCTTTTAAAAAAATCGCTGTTTTCTACAAAAGTGCAATACATATTCGGTCAAAATATATGGTACAGCTGATTTTGCTGAATTTTTTATTACCAATGAAAAATGTATATGTTCAGAATGATGTACGGAATACGTGGTAATCGTTTGTCGTTAGAACAAGGTGGGTGACTTGTCTAAGCAACACTGCCCAAATTAAAGAACTAGATGGATGACTTGTCTAAAAAAGTTATTACAGGTTTTACACATTTCAAAGTGTTATTATTTTTGAATGCAAGGCAATTTTAATAATCTCGTTTAGTTAGTTAAATTAGATTATTAAATTAAATTATTTACTTTTAGTCAATCTTGAACTGAATTTCCTAGGGTAGGTATATTAACAACAGATAAACACAGCATACCGAGCAGCAGCAGCAGGGTATATTACAGCCGATTAATTGGCTTTGGCCAGAAATCGATTTTCAATAGGACACTAACAATTTTGTATGTTTGTAGCAGTATTACGAGTATCTATATAGCTCATGATTGTAATGTATTCTAAATTTTATTACATTTTTACTTATTCTGTGGAGGTGGGAGAAGATACTATTTAAAAAATCTTAAGCAATCTTGAGTCCTGGTCTATACAGATTTAAACATATGTACCTCTTCATAAAGTGGATCCCCAGTGAGCCGACTTAATGTTCCAAATTCTATAATGAATGTCCCAACCCCAGCAGTGCAAGTAACACTAGTCTCCCCAGGAGGCACTCCAGACCTTAAGTTGATAGTACCATATGGCATACCAGTTGTGGTATCAAAAGCAGCTATTAACCTTTGAGCAACATCTTCTGCAAGTCGTAAGAGTGGACCATTACATGGCCAGCCTGGTTCTAATTTTATTCCTGTTCTGAAAAAATAGTAAATACTAAGTATGAAATAGAATAAATTCGATTCTTTGACCACCTCAGTATATTACACTAAGGGACAAAGTATGACACCACATTGAAGAGTAGTATGTTTGTTGTTGATAAAAAAAAAATGAAAGTGTTTAATGAATATCAAGGAAATAAATTCTGGTAATTAATTGATTACATAATTAGTGATATGTGCTATACTTTATTAGGCCTAAGGCGGAAAGGCCAAATCAATTCAATAATTTAAAAAAAAAAAAAAAAGTGCATCACTTACTTGTGCGATAATAGATGAGCACTTAACAGTCCTCCAATAATTCTAATATTTGTTTCAAAAACTGACACATTTATGTCTGCATCAAAGTTCTTTTTTTGTAAAACTACATCAACCACCCGGTTGAACTCAGTATAGTTGCCCATGATAGCCAGGGTATCTAGGGCATCTATGAGAGTGAGAGAATAGCTCCCCCATGTGTCTACACCATCGCAGCTCAGTGGCCGTAGCTCGTCGTAAGGGTAAGCGTAACGTAAGTAACTATCATAGGCATGCTGGAACATACCACGAACTTCCTCTCTGTAATTAAAGATTTAGATAAGATTATTATTACCTCACTTAGAAAAGCTGTCGCAAAATGGATTTGATCAAACCAGGACTAAAATAACGTACTCTTATTCTTATTATGTTATCACTGTCTTATTTTTGCGAATGATGGTTAACCAGTAATTGGCGACTGTTTAAGTCCAATATTGTATAACCTTTGCTTGTGATCGTTGTACACAGACCTACACGCTCTACAGAAGGTGTTGGTAAACCTTTATTAAATTTATAAATAAATAAATAACGTACTTGTTAAGTACCAATACTCCATAGAATCCGCAAATTAAGGGAAACTCACGCAATACCTAATCAACATTGCATCAGCCAGGCGACAGGAATGAAAACGCTGATGTCGCACAACGTGACACACGACGGCGACCGGATGATGGCACCAATTTCCACATATTTCCTCACTTTTGATTCCAACTTCGAACAATTGTCACCTCAATTTATATTTTAATGTAATACTGTAATAAGTTTAATAAATAGTTGCAATTTAATTTCGGTTTTTTTTGCAACTTGCCCGCCGGTCTGACATAATTGGCGCAGTCGGTAGGATCCTCGTGGATTCCTACAAAACTACCATACGATTATCCTGGTAGTTCGCGGTTCGAGGATCCGAATCTACACGTCGAGACCAGCAGCAGCAAGGGTATCCGAGCATCGATACGAGCGAGAAGGCCGAAATGAAACTGTGAGTACATTAAAATCTTTTAGTGGATTGCTCATTCCTTATCTTTTAAGTTATCCTGTCTTTAAACTTTTCCAAAATTTTCCATCCGAGAGAATCGCGGAGTGTTAGGTTAGAGAGTAGGCAGAGTAATAGAAATAGTGCTTTAGACCTCAATAGACAATTAAATTCAAGTTGTAATTTAAGTGAAGATAAAATGGCCGATTTGGACCACATATTTAAGGCTCTTAGATTAGTACCCGAGTTCGACGGGAATGTTAATGTTCTAACAAGATTCATCCGGTTGTGTGACGAATTAATAGACGAATTTGTAACGAAACTTGACACCCCGAATAAACTTCATGAGATTGCTCTAATTAACGGAATACTAAATAAAGTAACGGGCCCCGCCGCACGTTTGATTAACTCTAATGGTGTCCCATCAGATTGGTCAGGCATACGTAAAGCTCTTGTCAATAATTTTTCGGACCAAAGGGATGAAACTGCGTTATATAACGATCTAGCATTATTATCTCAAGGCTCTGACAGCCCTCAGGAATATTACGAGCGTTGTCAGAACATATTCAGTACACTCATGACATATGTTACCCTGCACGAAACCATAGCTACAACCGTCGAAGCGAAGCGGGACCTTTACAAAAAGCTAACCCTTCAATCTTTTGTACGCGGTCTTAAAGATCCATTGGGCTCACGTATTCGTTGCATGAGACCTGAAAGTATCGAGAAGGCGTTGGAATATGTTCACGAGGAGCAAAATGTAGTTTATTTACAACAACGTAACAGCCAAATTCCTGATAAGAAATTAGCTCAACAAGCCACGTCACAAAAACTACCCCCTAACCAGAATTTCAATCTTCCGCCACCTAAACCGTTTATGTTTAATATGCCGGGACCTTCTAGGAGTTCTTTCGGACAGCCGATGATGTCACAGGGACCTCCACAATGGCGACCTAATTTTAACCATCAGAACCAGCCTGGTCCATCACGCACTCAACAAATATTCCGTGCTGCACCCAATAATTATAATCAGAATAATGTATTTAGATTTCCACCCCGTAACCCGGCACCGCAAGGCAACCCCCAACAGCAACGACCTATGAGTGGTGTTAGCCACTATGTGTCAAAACCGTTGCCACCCAGTAACGCTGTGAAAGGACATGACTGGTCTAGGTCGGGTAATCCCCCGCCTAGCAACTATTTTAAAACAAGAGAGATGAATTTTAATGATTTTTCCGATTATTACGACTATAACGATTATTACGGCGGTTATTCTTATTACGAACCTTATGACTATTATATTGAGAACTATTATTCTGATTATGACCAAGTGTGCTACCAACAACCGGAAATAACACACAATGCTGCCCCTACCGAGGACTCTAATAAACTCGAAAGCCCTTCAGGTACTAATAGCGAGGATTTTCAGACGTCTCGAAAGTCAGACAAACCAAAATAGAGGTCAATCTGCAAACCCAACGCACACTACCTTACTTGCAAATCCAGGACCCCCCTTTAAAGCTTTTAATTGACACAGGCGCTAACGAATCTTTTATTTGTCCTAGCGCATTAGAAACTTATTTTCCTAATGTTGAATTGAAATATGATCCGTTTGAAGTTTGTAATGTGCACGCGACGACGCGTAGCAATTACTCAGTAACTATACCTTGTTTCCCAGAAATAAATGATAAGGATGATGTCACACTATTCGTCTATAAGTTTCACGATTATTTCGATGGGTTAATCGGATCAAATTTATTAGATAAGTGGGAAGCTACCATTGATTTTAAGACTAAATCTTTAATTACTAAGAATGCATCCAACCCCATACAGGTTTACGACTCGCGTAATGCAAACTTATATGAAGAAATAATACCTGCCAATTCTTCCAAATTAGTTAGGTTACCAGTTAATTCTCAAGACGGGGAAGTTATTATTCCGGAGCAAGTTATCTCAAACTGTCATATTAGCGAATGCTTAACTACCGTAAAGAACCATAGGGGCATAGTAGAGATACATAACCCCACGCGAAACGACGTTATATTTTCTATGGATCGCCCGGTGTGTGCGCAACTTTATAATCACGAGTGCAAACGTACCGAACAAGTGCCTCAGCGCGTAAAGGAAGTACTATCGCGTCTGCGCACTAGTCATTTAAATGAAGAGGAGCGCATTAACTTGGAATTATTATGTGCGCGTTATGCGGACGTATTTTATTTAGAGGGCGAGAACTTAACGTTTACTAACCAAATCAAACATTCTATTAAAACAACCGATGAGATACCGATTCACACTAAAAGCTACCGTTATCCTTTTGTGCATAGGCAAGAAGTCCAAGAACAAATTAGTAAGATGTTAGCTCAGGGAATAATCCGACCATCCGAGTCTGCGTGGAGCTCACCTATATGGGTTGTACCCAAAAAGGCTGATGCCTCGGGTAAGACTAAATGGCGAGTAGTAATAGACTTTCGGAAATTAAACGAGAAAACTTTAGATGACAAATACCCTATCCCTAACATTGCGGACATTTTGGACAAATTAGGTAATTGTCAATACTTCACAACCCTGGATTTGGCCAGTGGTTTTTATCAGGTGGAGATGGACCCCAAGGACATCCCCAAAACCGCTTTCACTGTTGAGCATGGCCACTTTGAGTTTTTAAGGATGCCAATGGGATTAAAGAACAGTCCATCCACTTTCCAAAGGGTAATGGACAATGTACTAAAAGACCTTCAAAATAACATATGCCTGGTCTATTTAGATGACGTCATCGTTTTCTCTACGTCACTACAGGAACATATGATCAACCTGGAAAAAGTATTTAACAGATTGCGACAGTCCAACTTTAAAATACAGATGGACAAGTCCGAGTTCCTCAAACTCGAGACAGCCTATCTAGGTCATGTTATCAGCAGTGATGGAATAAAGCCAAACCCGGATAAAATATCGGCAATCAAAAATTACCCGCTTCCGAAAACCCCCACTGAGATTAAAAGATTCCTAGGACTTCTTGGCTATTATAGGAAATTTATACCGGATTTTGCAAAAGTCACAAAACCTTTGACTCAGTGTTTGAAGAAAGGCTCAAAAATTACTCTAGATCAAAATTATATTCAGTGTTTCGAAAAATGTAAAACTTTACTAGTTAATGATCCCATTTTAAAATACCCGGACTTTACTAAAGAATTTATTCTTTCCACTGACGCATCGAATTTAGCCATTGGAGCCGTTTTATCGCAAGGTACTATAGGTTCGGATAAGCCCATTGCTTATGCCTCCCGGACCTTGAATAGCAGTGAAATTAATTACAGCACGATCGAGAAGGAGTTACTGGCGATTGTCTGGGCCACAAAATATTTCAGGCCGTATTTGTTCGGTCGGAAATTCAAAATTGTAACGGACCATAGACCCTTGCAGTGGGTTATGAATATCAAAGAACCCAACTCGCGCCTCACACGTTGGCGACTTAAATTAAGTGAGTTCGATTTTTCAGTAGTATACAAACAAGGTCGATATAATACAAATGCGGACGCGTTATCACGAATTGAGTTACATAATGAAGAGACTAGTTCGCTTATCGCTAACCCTACCGAAAAGCCTCCTTCCTTAGATCTCTCAAGGACAGCTACGGTACATACTGACGCGGAGAACCCGATACTGGAAATACCTATAACGGATTTTCCTCTCAATAAATATCATAAGCAAATTATTTTTACAGTTGTCGATGACGTAAAGAGCCGCCCTTCCGTTTCAAAGCCCTTTGAATCGCATGTTAGGACACATATTCAAATTTCCAAAAATAATCTCGAAGAAGATATCGTAAACGCCGTTAAGGAATATGTTAACCCCAAGGTAAAGACCGGTATACTCATTAAACCCGCATTAGCTATGTATGAAATTATTCCCGTTATTCAAAATCAATTTAAAAGTTCATCCATGGATTTGGTATTAACAAAAGTCGAATTAGATAACGTAAAGGATTACCTAAAACAACAAGAGATAATTCGCAATTACCACGAAGGTAAGACGAACCATCGAGGGATTAACGAGTGTTACATGTCTTTATCCAGCAAGTATTATTGGCCTAAGATGAAGGAGCATATAATGAAATACATAAATGAGTGTAATATTTGTGGTCAGGCCAAGTACGATAGGAACCCAATAAAACAAAAGTTTCATATCGTACCACCTCCAACCAGACCCTTTGAGATAGTCCACCTTGATCTTTTAAGTGTCGAAACGCATAAGTATCTCACAATCATTGATGCTTTTTCAAAATATGCTCAGGCCTATCACTTGAAGGACGCAACAGCAGTCAGTGTCATTCAAGCCCTTTTAGTATTCAGTACCCATCACGGAATTCCCTTAACTATTGTAACAGATAGAGGCCCGGAATTTACTAATCAATTATTTTTAGAATTTATACGAATACATAAAATTCAACATCATAAAATTTTGGCATATACACCTAATGAAAATGGCATGGTAGAAAGACTACATTCCACATTATTAGAACACCTGCGCGTGTTGAAATTAGAGCACCGTGGGGAATCCGTAATTAACTTAATGCCATATGCGATCTTAGGTTACAATAGCTCTATTCATAGTTTTACGAAGTGCAAA
This sequence comes from Lycophotia porphyrea, assembly GCA_950005105.1. NCBI lineage: Eukaryota > Metazoa > Arthropoda > Insecta > Lepidoptera > Noctuidae > Lycophotia > Lycophotia porphyrea. The sequence goes on from OX465392.1 coordinate 6,627,872, forward strand.
CCTTTAGATATAATCACCGGCCACTTAGATCCACGTGATCCGTTAGATATTAATGTTTCGGATAATATTCTACAATTATATTCACAGGAACACCGTAATAAAATGCAAAAAGTCTACGAAATTATCAATGAGTCATCGCTTCATGACCGTACACGTATTACCGAAAATCTTAATAAAGATAGGGAGCCCGAGCAAGAGTATAGCCCAAATCAGCAAATTTTTGTACGGAACCCTATGGCGAACCGTCACAAATTAGCCCCCAGATTTACGCGCGATACTGTTTTAGCCGACCTACCAATCCACATTTATACTAAAAAGAAACGTGGACCTGTTGCCAAGTCCCGCCTGAAAAGGGTCCCTAATAGTTCCCGATTGTTACAGGATAATTCCACTGATCCTGAGCCTGGCCCAAGCGGAAGAGATAATATTAAATAGTTTGGATAATGGACCTGGCATACTACCTTTCATGTTAGGAAAGACTAAAATCATTTCCCACTATCATTCATTCATCCAACCAGTTAATTTAGATGTCATGCGTAAGAATATAAATGTAGTTAAGAAACAACTGGATTATATTTCACCTGAATTCCATAATAAGACGCTATCATTATATGAACCACACATAGAGCATCTTAATAGCAAAATTTCATTATTATCCGAGCAACTAGAATTATTTCAGTCTAATCGCGTTAAAAGAGGCCTTATAGACGGATTAGGTTCTGTTATTAAGAGCATCTCCGGAAACTTAGACTACAGCGACGCCATTCGTTATGATAACGCTATTAAAACCTTACAGGAAAATGATAATAAAATCGTCACAGAACTGAATAATCGTGTGAGTTTAAACAAACACTGGATGTCTGAAAATTCGGACGTTCTGCACAAATTAATAGAAAACCAAAATAAAATCAAGGACGCCGTAGACAGTATTTCAATAGGTAATTTACGTAGCGAACAAGACATAGTTAAATATGCCCATCTGGCTCAGTTCTTATTAATGCTAGCTGATAATATTGAAACATTATCCGACGAACTACTTAGATTAGAAAACTTACTAGCTTTTATACGTGCGAAGAGCACGCACTTCCTTATGTTTAAGTTAAATATGTTTAATAGGATGATAGAACAGTTGATTGCTCTCTATGGCAGAGAACAAGTACTGAATATTAGTTTTAGGGAATATTTTGATATCATTAAGTTGGGTTATTACTATAGCGGTCAGAACTTAATACTGGTTTTCAAACTCCCGGTTGTCTTTCCCTCTACCTATGAACTATATAAATTATCCATAATCCCTAATAAAGATAACAAAGTATTAATCCCTTCCTATCCCCTCCTGGCAATTCATGACAAGGATTTTATGTACATAGAGGCAGAATGCCCGAAGTCCAGCCAATACTATCTCTGCGAGGACAACATAAACCACCGCTACAGGAATCAAGGGGACTGCATCCACCACCTGATAACTACGCAGCAAGTTGACGAATCCTGCCAGTTCACCACTATCCAACTTAAGACGGAAGCTGTGGAAGCACTCGACGATCGTCACTACGTAGCGAGCTTTCCTACACCCACGAAGATTCGTTTATCTTGCTCTGAAACACAATATAACATCGTGCACGGAAGCTATCTAATCACCATTCCAAAGGGATGCGTTGCACAAACCCCAGCGCTCACCTTGGCAAATAAAGATGACCGTATCAAGGGACAAGTACTGAAAATTATGAACATTCCATTCCAAGACGAAGCCGTCTACAACCTAGAAGCCCGAAAGCTAACTCTCAACACTGCAGATCTCCGCAGCCTCCATGTCGCTACCCAAGAAATATCTATGGAAACACCGTTGAAAATAAATCAAGCCGATATTCATAGCGTGTATTACACCATCACACCGCTATACTTAGTACTATTAAGTGCAAGTGCACTGGGCATTGGCTACGCGATACGAAGATACATAAACCAGCGCTCGCAAAAAGCGATTACTGAACATCAAACCAGTGAGATTGAATGCGGCGAAGTTTATGCTGAGATCAACAATCATACTGCTGCACCTCAGCCGAGATTATCAGCGCTATTATCGAACCTGTCAAACAATAGTCGCTGATCTTCGGGAGGGAGATGTTAAGTACCAATACTCCATAGAATCCGCAAATTAAGGGAAACTCACGCAATACCTAATCAACATTGCATCAGCCAGGCGACAGGAATGAAAACGCTGATGTCGCACAACGTGACACACGACGGCGACCGGATGATGGCACCAATTTCCACATATTTCCTCACTTTTGATTCCAACTTCGAACAATTGTCACCTCAATTTATATTTTAATGTAATACTGTAATAAGTTTAATAAATAGTTGCAATTTAATTTCGGTTTTTTTTGCAACTTGCCCGCCGGTCTGACATAATTTACTGATATCGTAATGTTTACACACAAGGTTGAAAAACAGTGAAATTGAAACAGTTTTAACTAATGACAATTATAAACGAGTCTCTTATGGAACTAAATAGTAAACATAAGTAAGGGAATTGGAATGTTAGGAAAACTGAGGTAGCAGCTTACCTAAGTTTCAAAATATCAGACTTCTTGTACACTCTAACACCATAACATGTATCACAGCCATAACACAAAATGAAAATGAATACAAACGACTTAATCATATTGTTCTCTTATTTATGGATATTAAATTTAGATTAGTCTAATTGATTTTGATCGCAAGTTAAGAGAGAAGAACACAAAAAGAGTATAGTAATATGCGAACAGACTACAGGCAATAGAAGTTTCTGACTGACAGAGCTCTGTTTACGTTAAAGTGTCAACATTGAAAATGCCAAAACGTCAAGTGCAAAAAACTGACGTGGTGACTTGGCAGTAGGATAATAGCGCCTATGCAGCGGTTGTAAGACTCATATTGGCACACGCTAACCACGATCAGCAGAATTAACGAAAATAACGTATATTTTTTTCAAACTGGTTACATAGCTTTTCAATTCGGATCATTATCTTGTTTTCATTTTAACAATTAAATACGCAACTGAGTCATTTTCAATGTAGTCATAAGTTTTCCAGGTTCCGTCTTACTTTGCGGAGGGTCCTGTAATTGCTGTAATTATGTAGTTTTTTTTGTTGGTCTGAGGTTCAGGTGTTTTATTGAGGTCATTTTCTTAATAATTATTAATTCGGTCGTATTGCAACTCTTCTCTAACACTCAAATTGACATTTACTCAAAGTTTATTCCATATAAAAACTGCATGGATCATGGATGCAATATTTTAAAAACAAAAATCTTGCTTTCAATCAAATTTCAATACTGTCTACTTACTTGACACAAGATCTTTTAAATTATTTTCATAATCTACAATCATTTGATAAAATTTTCAAAGAAATGGGGATGAGAATTGCTGAAATATCGCGAGTATGACTACTGTTGCGTCAGGGTAGCCCGCGAAATTAAAATTTTATTACGTTTTTTTCAATTTGCAGGTTGTATGTTGATGAAAAATGAGTCGCGCCAGTGCCACGTATCATCATCATTTCAGCCGAAAGACGTCCACTGCTGGACATAGGCCTTTCATGCAATAGTTGTTGAATGAGGTTAAATGAACTAAGGTTGTATTAATGATTGTAATGTTTAGAAATCTGCAACTACATACGTGTTACTGGCGCGACTCATTTTTCATCAACGTACAACCTGACACTGACCTGCAAATTACAAAAAACGTAAGAAAATTTGAATTTCACGGGCTATTCTGACGCAACCACCTTTACAACATTTAATATAGCGACAACCAGTCTACCGTCATATTGTGAAAAAAAAATAACAACGACGACGAACTATTTTTTATGTATCATTGAATAGGTATTTGAAGATTCACATCATTTTTCATTTCGAATGCCCATTTGTTTTACTGTTCAGTCGGGTTCATTAGTTTTTAAAATTTGGTACTTTTTTATTTCATGACGTCTATACCTATGATATTTTCTCAATTTCTTATCTATCTCAACAGTTTTCCAGTTGCATTTAGTTGAAAAAAACGAAACTATTCCGTAAAAAATAAGAAAGCAGGGTTCAACGTGCCAGTCAAACGGTTAAAACCATAAAGTTTTGGAGTGCCCATAAACTATAGATAGACTTTGTGCATCCCGCAATTTCATTGGCCCAAATTTGAATAAGCATAGACTAAAGATCAACGTAAACTGCAACAGCTGAAACTTCTAAAATGTCTGTTGTCCGTTGACGCTTTGCTTGCGTTTTGAGGGTGTATTTTGACAAAATCGGCGTTTTTATCAAGTCTACTCTCATTTTTCTTACAAAATGTGTCTCTAATTCTGCAGATTTGCACATTTCCGCTGCGGTTGCCATTGTTCCATTCGCGTGGCGCGCCTTTAGCTGATCTGGTATTTCGTTAGTGTTTACGGAAGCGAGGGCAATGGCTTTTAGAATACATGAAGATCAAGAGAATGCCTCTCTGGGGCTTAGAAAAGACGCAGATGTATTTGCTGCTAACCAACGTCGAGCCCTTGGCGACCTAAGCCAGTTTGCGTGCAACCAAAGTCGGAACATAAAACTCGTGAGTATACTCAAATCAGTAAGCGTTGGTTTGTATTTTGGTTGCTTTTCCTCATAATTACTATTTCCAGCCGGGATTGACGAATGGACCTTGTAAAGTTCAAGATGAAAATAGAACAATGCGCCAGATCAAAAATGAAAAGAACATCGTACCACCCGTAGCGCAATTTCGCGCCTTTAGCGTTTACGAAGACAAACCAACGGAGGCCGAGGTCAAGAAAAGAGAGCACACATTTAAGCCTTTTGTTGCTAAAGAGACCAAGAAAGACAGCATATTCGTGAGTAACGATAATTCGAAAGGACTGTGTCTTCATGCTGAGAAGAAACCAGATCGGCTGATAGATCCAACTTCAGTTCGGTAAGTGGTGTTCTTGCATTCTTCATAACCTTTATTTTGTAACAATAATAAGCTTTCATAAGATTACCTTAATACCTACCAAGGCTAACGTTCAGGCTGAATGAATTACAAATCATGTCGCAAATTTATTGCACATGCACAGTTGCACACTAATGTTAAGTGTAAAGGCTCTAAGAAACAGTTTGAATGTCTTGCATTCGGGTTTTATTACGAAAAAGTCAAAAATAGGAAGAATAAATCGTGCAAGAAATTGTGGGTACTCCATCAAAAGGGTATTCATAAATGGTTACTCATTCCTTTCAATAAGCTTCTTTTTGATTCTTTGCTGGGAGAACAATATTTCAAATTTTGGTCAGGTCAATGCTAAAGCTGAACTCTACAAGCTTTAGTTTCATTTTACTTATTGTTATTGAAGTTCTAACAAAAACTAAAATTGACTTATGGGGTGTTAAAACTTCAATGACAATATACTTTACTATAAACTCATATTGCATTAATTCTTAGGCCTTTACAAGAGAAGAAAAATGCGGTGGAGTCACCCATGTCTGTTGTGGACACCAGTGTGCTCTCTATGTCCATCTCAAAAAATGAGAGTCAGATTATTGATGATGAGGACGATGATGCTACCACTGCACAGACTGACCGGGAGATGTTCTTCCATGTGGTGGAATACCGCCAAGACATCTACGAGTACATGAAGGAAATTGAGGTAAAGTTTTTCATATATGATATCTGCCTTAACATATTTGCTTTATACATAAATTAAGGTTTTTTAGACAATATTTGTAGCAACCAACCAGTCTTTCAAAGACCAAACATTGATGTTTACTCATGATATTGATTAGATTGTAAAATCACAACTTTTTTGACCACCAATCATTACCACAATCAATTTGACATAAATAAAAGAAGGCCACAATTTAGAATTGGGTCAAGTTGTGGCATTCCTTTCTATCTTTTAACCTCAAAACAACCTAAGTTGGTGTATTGTATGAAGAATAAAATGTTATTTTTTTATTACTCAATAACTGCAATAATTATTTTCTGCACAAGATGCAGTATAATGCAAATGAAAGAAAGGTTATAACCTAGATTAATTGAAAACATTTTAGCGAAATGGCAGTGTTATCTTATTTTAATTAAAATGGGGTGGAGGACTTGAGCCTACTTTTCATGGCTTTCTTGAATTTTTAAGAAAGCAAAACATGCAATGTTTATTTTGCATGTGGGCATTGTGCTACACTCTTCATCAAGTCATTGCTTCAAAATTTAGTTTAAATCTGGATTTTGTTTTAGGCAAAGAACAGAGCCAACCCTCGCTACATGCGCAAACAACCAGACATCACTCACCTGATGCGTTCCATCCTTATCGACTGGCTGGTGGAAGTTTGTGATGAATACAATCAGCAGAGTGAGACCTTGCATCTAGCTGTGTCTTATGTGGACCGATTCCTGTCTTACATGAGTGTAGTACGGACCAAACTACAGCTTGTGGGCACAGCTGCTACTTATATTGCTGCGTGAGTATGAATAATAAGAATTTATTTTTTTCCAAAAATCTAATTCCATGATTTTCAGATGCTCTTAACAATGTGAGAAATGATGCAAATTATTGAAAAAGTGTGGTATGGATGAAAAATGTTCTTTGTCTAAATAGGAAATATGAAGAGGTATACCCACCAGAAGTGTCAGAGTTTGTGTATATCACAGATGACACATACACAAAGCGTGAGGTCCTTCGCATGGAGCACCTGATCCTGAAGGTCCTGTCATTCGACCTGTCGACGCCGACCTCCCTTGCTTTCCTGTCTCACTACTGCATATCCAATGGACTTTCAAAGAGGACATTCCACTTAGCTGCTGTAAGTAGCAAATTACTTTTCCATTTGTATTGGCTTCAAACATAATAAAAACAAAAAAAACACAACCTCCTCTAACAGTAGGTCCAGCTTTAGTTTGCTTGAGTCGCTCAATATAAAATTCATAAATGATGCATCCCTACTTTGCGTATTTTTTAATATTAAAGAATACTTTACTTTCAACAGTACCTTGCCGAACTATGCTTGCTGGAGGCAGATCCCTACCTACAATACAAGCCGTCTATAATCGCGGCAAGTGCGCTGGCGACTGCTCGTCACTGTCTGCTATGCGAGCGTTGCACAGGAGAGAAGGATCGGCGCGAAACATGTGAATCAAAGGAGGGTCGTGAGACTAAGGAAGCGGGTGTCCACGCAAGCTGTGCTTCTATGGCCTGGCCCGCTGCCCTCGCTACGTGCTCTGGCTACTCACTTGCAGACCTCGAACTCTGTTTGAGGGAACTCGCACGCACGCACTCGCATGCATCTCTGCAGCCCTACCAAGCTGTACCCGACAAGTACAAGAGCAACAAGTAAGTATTTGATGGTTTTTGTAAACTTAGTTCAATACATCAGCACAGCTTATGTTACTTGAGTTTCTATCAGACCTGTTTTACATATTCCTTCTACAAATCCTATGCCACATACATTCTTGATCCATCCACGCTCACTACAAAACTAGCCAACGCAGCCCCCTAGCCACTTATCAAAATAGGTATCCCTCTCATAGAGCATAGACCCAATCTCCTTTTTGACATCATTTTATCTTTTAGATTTGATGGCGTGTCGACGATCGAGCCCAGGCCCATGTTCCCAGTGCCGAAGTACCAGCCGCCTACGCCGCCTAACAGCACCAGGCCATCGACTGATACTCGCAGCTAGTTAATTCACGACCACGGCCCAAAGCGTTACGTAGGAGTAGTCAAATGACTTGTGTTGTAGGATGAGTGACCGGAATTAGTGTTAATGCAGCCCTCGCGCTTGTAATGTTTTTGCTCAGTCAACTGGTTATTTCAGTATTCTATAATATCAATATAGTAATTCCACTCCCTTGTTTAAAGTACAAACTTACCAAATCATGGCCAGTAGATAACTTAATAATTATTTTCTCATTATACTTGTACGGCCAAAGATTTAAATAATGAAATACTTGCATACCATAAGGAATTCTACATTTTTCGATAATGTTCTATTTCTTTAAAAATAACATGAGAACTAGTAATCATACATTGCTGAAGCTATGTTTAGGCTAACAAAGCAAAAAACTATTTCAGTGGGTCCTTTAATTTCATCCATGTGTGCCTTGCTTGGTTTAGAAAATATGTTGTTATCACAGCAAATGCTATACAGAAAAACACATCAGGTGAGTACTAAACATTTCTGTCTTATTTCGAAACTAAGACTTAATTGCATTTATCCTAATCTTAATATGAAAAATCTCGAGGTTTACGTATAAGTGATTGGGATATTTTGTGAGTTTGTTAGGCTAGTTTTAGATTTAACATTTTCCTATGGAAATAAAAATAAACTTTCGACTTCTGTTAGTTCTATACTGTGTATTGTGATTTTATGGTTGCGTGACGAGTGGTCTCAAAGGTATCAAACTAAACTTCATTTTACTTTCTAAATTCCCATAAATGAAAATATACATTTTTCCCAAAGAATCGATCCTCCAAAGTTTTAGATACATTTTCTAGCATTACAGACACTCGCCTAGACCAAAATTTAATGTACAAATGTTTAAACTTAAGTTTGAGTATCTATTTTATGTCATAACCCTCACTGTGTTCATTTTATTTTCGGAGGTCTTCCTGATTTATTCCAGATATTTTACAGTTTAATAATTTCTTTTTTTGCCAATGCTTTCATTTTTTTTATAAATAGGTTTACAAACCAAGATCTAGGGTTCAAAGTTGATCAAGATGTCAATAAAATACAAATTCTACAGGGTTTATACAAAATCTACGTTTACAAAACTTTCTTACTTAAAATTGGAGACGACATTTCTTATTGGGACACTATTAGAGTAGTATTGGATAGTATTTCATTTCTAAGTTCCAACTGATAGCATTTCAGTGCGATGTTTGTTAGTAAATTATTATTTTTGAGATGTAAGGTATGTTTTTAATATTGGTTAGTAGTTTTTAATTTAATATAATAATATAATCGTACAGTACGAGTACCTTTATTGGTAATAAATATAGAAATTTAAATAAATAATGTTTGTTTTATTGCACTCATATCATTTTATCCATATTTAAAAGCCCTCGTAACATAGAGCGTAAACTGCAATCACAGGTGACATTGAAGAACGTCTTCCGTCCGCACAAACGCATGTTTTTTCACGGAGCTGTTCAACATAAGCTGTGTATTAGGTTGTCATATAGATACTTATTATATCAGTGGCGGCGTATAAGATGTGTGCTAGACGAGGAACGGTCAAATCTATTTGGAGATCGTCTGCGTCAGCGCAGCGACGCGACGCACTGTCGTGTGCGCACCCGGCGCCCCAGAATGTGAAGTCGCAGTACAAAATAATGTACAGTCAGCGTCACGATGTGGGTATCCCTTTTGAAAGCACCTACATTCCCAACTGGGGTACCAATTGATGCAGCCCACCGTACGTATGACAGAAATAATTAAAAAGTAATGGGATTTCTTTGAATTCGTATAATTTTATCTTAAGAAAATATATTTTTCTTAATATTTAGAAGAATCTTGATGTGCGAGGTCATTTAGAATAATTAAGAAATATTTGTACTGTTGACTTGTTTCTGAACGGTTTCGGTGGTTTCAAGAGTTGTGCTTCTCCTGTGTGTACACATTGCCCAATCCTTTTTTCGTTGAATTTGGACCTGAAACAAAAAAAAACCGTTAATATGAAAATTAATGCATACAATTCAGAATTTGCAATTACTCTTGCGTAACTATCCATTTGTGATATAAAAAGTTCCTCTGCATAAAGGCAATGCTAATTGCGGTTTGTAGCGGCCATATTTGAATTTACGGCTTGTGCGCGTGCGCCTAGCATTCTAAACGGTCCCCAGCTGCAGATATTATTCGCGGGCAACCTGTCGTAAACTTTTGCGGATATAAAAAAAGTTCCTTGTAAAGCATATCCTCTCCATGTAGTAGAAGTGGAATAAATTAGTAGACATGTACTTTTATTGAAAACTTATCGATTAGTCCAATTTAGCTCTCGTGTACACGTGTCCATAATGCCCGGGATACACGAGGCTAGCTTTTCAAGCTAGGATAGAGAGCTAGTCAAACTGTACTAATGTCCTGGCTTGGAACATGCTTATGCTGTTTACATGATGTCAGTAAATTTTAAACTTCTTCTCAACTTCAGAAACTATGCCATATGCACTAGACCAATTATTAAAGGAGGCATTAGAAAAACGTGTATGGAGCAGAACATGGACCATTGTACAAAGTTTAAATTAAAATCGGTACGAAGTTTGGGCATTCTATCCTTTTCAAAATCGCAGTTGCAGTCAGAAAAACAAAATGCGTGGTGACTGTTCACTACCCAATCGAATATTAGCTCCGCCGACCACATGAATCTAGTACCCAAGCCATGATAGTAAAATCAGTGGCGGGGTGCGCTAGTAGCTCAAAAAATAGAACGCCGTCCAGCTACAGACGCTAGCTTACTAACCTAGAAAAGAAGCTAGTTCTGTATACACGAAGCCAAAGTTACTAGCTTGCTATCTTAGCTTGAAAAACCAGCCTCGTGCATAATAGAGAATGAGTTTACCCCATTTATTTTTAAACTTTCAGCATTATGAGTTTACGTATACCTATTTATTTAAACAGTAATGTTGGCAAGTAACACGAAACGTGCGAGAAACATCTATAACATGCTGTGTGTTTCCAGGAAGCTTCCAACTAAACAACTCGCTATTATTCTCATTTCAATTTGATTTAACCTTCAAACGCTCGACAATTCTTGCCGTCTGATGCGCCAGACTAACAATTTAAATCTTATCACCAAGCGGTTGGTCGACTCTTCTCGTGACCAGAGGGCTAGCTTATTTCTTGGGCTGCCCTCTGGGCTTAAGAATCGGCAGTGCTATCTTACGTGGTAATGCTGCCGGGACAGCGAGGCGGACAAACTTTAGACGCCTTCTAATTCTTTTTTGCTTGTTGTAAAAATAAACTAAACTTCATGAATAAAAAAGGTACATACTGAATAAATATAATCTTATTTGAAAATAAGTAGCAGCTCAGCTTGTGAGGCGAAAGACGCGGTGCATAATAAACAATAATTATCTCATCATTCATGTGCCATTTAGTCTGAGTGTCGCGACGAGATATTTGTAGCGTGATAAGAGCTACGTAGGGCGAGTCGCACGCGCCTTTTGTTTTTGTTATTATTTTTGTGTTCTTTTTATCGTGTGGGTAGTGCCTAACCTGGTAACTGGTGACAGAGTTTTTATGAATGAGACGGCATTTGAAGCCAACTTCAAATACCGTCGAGAAAAATCGAATAATAATAATGTTATTATTAATATTTTTTTTGTTATAATTATAGAACATTACGTTCTATAATTATAACACAAGTCCTTTAAATACAAATTCAGTTTTTTTTTATTATATTTACCGTTTTTTCTGCAGTAGGGACGCATAACAACACGGAACTATCGTAACGTTTTATTGGCCCCGACTTCCTCCCGCTGGTACTCTTGCTATATTATATTGATCTTGTCGTTATTATACGAACGTGTCCGGAAAATTAATAGATGGTACGCATCTGATCTACGATTCAAAGGATGCATACAAAGCTATACATAGGTAGCACCTTGAATTAAAGTTCAGCTTGTTTATCTTTGGAACGAAGGACAAGCTTTAGGAAAACAAGCTGGCCTTTGAAGTTGAAGGACACTTGGAAAATGTAATAAATAACGCAATAAAAGGGAGCTATTTAAAAATGCAAACATTATTGGCTGACTAGCGAAAATAGTGCCTATATAAGTAGATAGTACCTGGATGACCGTTTTTTTTATTTAACGTTTTCTAAAAATGAAACCTAGCTAGACCGATTTATCGCCCCCGAACCACCTGCATACTAAATTTCATGAACCTCGTTGGAGCCGTTTCCGAGATTCAGATTATTTATATATTATATACATATACAAGAATTGCTCGTTTAAAGGTATTAGATTTACAGAAATAATATCGGAATACATAGCTTCGTAAAATGAATATGTAAGTACCTATGTCATATTCTTATTATAACTTATAATTTATTAATCAATTTCAATTCAGTTATTTAAATCAGACAAAGTTACATTATTTTGTAAGTAATTAAATAATCAGAACACACCACACTAGTATATTTTTGTACTCATACATCGAATGCACTCTTCCAAAATAAAACTTCCAACTTTACAAATGAAGTAGTTGTTCGATGTCTCTACAATATTTAATTATAGGGATTTTTCGTTGACAATAAAGTAATATTATTGACATCGTGCTCACGCATGTTAAAGAATAAGCTCCATAACGAGCATACGAGCCACTTCCGGAGCCCCGAAAGGAAAGGAAATTCACTCGCGAATCTGCCATTCTGTGCACGATCGTGACATTGTCCCGAGTGCTCCACTGTTCCCATGCTATCTGGATATTAATAACCAACTATACAACACGCTTTACGCCTCAGTTTTATTGTAGGAACACCGATCGCCAAATCTATATTCTGTCAAGGTGGGCGCCAAAATCTGGTCAGTTGCTTTCAAAATGTCTATTACTGTTAAAATTCAAGCATTTATTTCAATTAGACCATAATAGGCACTTTTGAATGTCAGAAAAATGCGAAGTTACAGTCAAAGACACAAGGCATAATAACTTGTGAAAGTACTGTAGTTGCCCATTCCAAAGCGTAGATCTCTATGAAGAAGAATGGGCAAGGAACTCCATGGACACTCTTTTCAATCAAAATATTTTTACTAGATCTTGGTTACATCATTCATATTGTTGTACAACACCCTATTTAAATTTTAAATGGGTAGTGCTTTGTGTGGTGTAGATTGGATGGTCAATTGGATCCAGCCAAACCGGTTTTATAACGAAAACATATTGATGTAGATTACCTAATTTAATCAGTCGATTTTCTGAACACTAAATTAAAGATGGCGTATCTTTTTGCTAGCCGCACGAGATCAGCAACGAAAAATAATTTACGAGATTTTTCATTGGTAAATTCAGCTCGCTTCGTCTAGTTGATGTTATATTTATGATAGATGTATAAAACAGATAGCGAGGAATCTGATGAAATCTATTTATTGACTGCGCAAACATCGTGTGAAAGGAAGCTTTTGGGCCATTTCCTGGCGCTGAGTGAAATGGGGCCGAGCGTGCCGTGACGCATGTTTTTACCTCTGCATCCGCTTATAATTATATCTTTTTTTATAATCGTAGTTTTTCTAGAAGTCCTATCAAGTAACATTCTACTTCTAAAATAAAAAATATTAAATATAATTCTTATTATAGGTTTATTCGCATAAACCTGACTTCGCACAAAAGTATTGATTGGGAAAAGCATCATTAACGACAATTTTAGAACAAACTTCTGGCATTCAGCTCATTTTAATTAAAACAATGTAATACATACGTACTAAGTTGCACAATAAACGTTTCGTTACTGAAGCTAACTAGTTCCTGCAGACTATTTAAATAGAAACACCGAAACAAGAGTTCTTAATTAAGCCCTTTCAAAACAAGGAAACGATAAAATTTCACTAGTTGCTAGACTTGGTGCTTGCTATTTATCTACAATTCTATACAGTTGAGTGTTAAGATGGAGTTAGCGCGAATGTTCCCTTTGTAGTTGCATATTTCCGATGTAGTGTTTGTTTGACTTCGCTATCGAGAAAACTTTTCATCTTAATCACCCGTACGTCCCCAAAAAAAGTGGAAAAGAAGGAGCGTTATTCAAGTAACTTATTGGTTATCTTCGCTTTGGAAGCATGGTGAATTTTAATTATCTATGTATGGGCTAAAAGAGGCCCTCTTATTATCAAGTCTACACGCGACTTAGATCCCCAAATCCATCTCGTCCTGCCATCGCATTCTGAAAGAACTTTTTTTTTATTGCTTTTACAAATTCGCAGTTGATTCGAAGCGTTGTCATCCTTATGTAAGCACTCCGGGAGCTCGTAGAAAGTGTAGAAACAACCGAGTTTGGGGTGGCATGAGTAAGCAAATGTTCTTACATAGTTTAATTTTTCAATTAGGTCGTCTAAAGCTATGGATATTAAATCGAATGACCACTATGTCTAAGTATGTAGGTTTACTACGTACTTAGCTGTCTTTCTTTCTATTTCATTATGAAAAGGACTGAAGATAAATATTAGTTTAGTCCTGTCAAATTAGTCAGCACCTGACGTAATTTGATGTAATTTTTAGTAGTCAACTTTTTAATCACGTCTAAACTTGTGTCAGGCGCTGGTTAATTTGACAGGACAAAACTAAAATTTATCTTCTGTCCTTTTTTTAATGAAATAGAAAGAAAAAGATGCACTGAACTTAAATTTGGTTTAGTTTGTAAACAAGGGAATCGGCACCAGTGTCTGTGTCGGGTAGTAAGAAATCCCAAACAACAATAACGATTTAGCTGTGACCACGATGTATCTGACGTGACTTGACTTGAAATCCTATACGATTCCATTGTAATGAACATACTGGCCACTTTAATTAATAGTGAAGGTGTGATGGTCATTTATTGATTGGTCGATAATATCGATAACAAGAATTGGTTTCCCAAAAAGCTAGATGATAAGAAAGAATGATAGTGATGTAAGTATGATGAAGATGCAAGAATGATAGTTTAAATACTTCGTAAACATTAAACTGAAGATGCTAGGTAGGCCTATATCTACAACTAACGCATCATTTTAATAATAATGTTACGTCTCTAATTTTGAGGAATTCTTTTTTAGACAAGACCGCAGAAGATTATACTAGACTCGACACTACAAACATTTCCACCGTGCCACATAGTTTCTCGGTACAGTAAAAAATTAAAATAACACCGAAATCGAACCCCGATCGCAGAAGCGGATCACACCGCTGATCCTTTATCCCACGACGCGCGCGCACGTCACTGAATACTTAATAAGCTATCGAGTTCAATGCACAAGGTTGCGCCTGCGACCACTAGCCCCCATCTTTATTCTAGTAGTTCGTCTGTCCGTATCAAAATCCTAAGATGCTAGTGCGAATTTTCCGACGTTCAATAGTTTTTGCGATACTTCTTATATCGCGTTTGTCTGGATTTTGTGTTATACTCAAGTTAAAAATAGCTGTTGTTTATAGAAGAAAAGCTATCTGGCCGTTAGATAAAATAAAGCGTTAAACTTTTAGATGTTTGATGTTGTTAACGTGAACGCTTAAAAAAATTGAAGGTGGAACAATTTTTTCTAAGAAATCATTAGATTTGTTTAAACGTTTTCCTTAGTTTCGGTTTTACCTATACATAATATTTTGTCTAGTATGTAAAGCAGTAAAATGCCGCCGATTTGAAATAGGAATACCAATCGAAGTAACATTTCAACACCCTAATAAATTATCAATCGAAAGGGCCTATTTAGTATTTATTGTCAATTAAAATTTATTGTTGTCAAAAATCGGTATAAGCAGGAAGTGAGGTCCTTCCCGGCGGCGCGAGTGAAGCCCTGGGGCGGAAGCAGCGGCGGTCGCCTCGGCGACAAGCTTGCATTACAAATAACCACTAATGAACACACGTGCGTTAGTTACTGCCAGATTGGGTCGATTACCTGCCGTCCGAAGCAGCCAAGATAATCCTAGTTACCTAGTTGGCTAAATACCTTTACCTATTCTATATTGGAATAAATTTTCCACTGCGACGAAATGATAGCAACTCTATTTTTAGATCTGATTTCGTTTTCGAAGAAGCGAAAAATACCGATTGCCAAGTGGTTGGAAAATATCTAGCTATTGTAAATGGAAATAGGTAGGTACCTATCTAAAGAAGATTCTTGATATTAATTATTGCAGGAGCATAAAAAAGAGTTAGCCAGATAAGCGAATTTATGTGGTGTGGTGTGCGTATTAATGGAGGTAAACAAAATAGATTCGCCGCCAGGTATTTTGAAGGTTATTCAGAGATCAACAGATGATAAATAAGTTTAGCTGACCTGTTTTACGAAAAGATAATTTTGTAAACAAAAACTCAACGTTTGTTTACGTGAGGGGCCCCCAGATGCTTGCCCGCATTGCTTGGATGTTCACTCTTTAAAGCTTTTGTTTTTAACATCCATTTTTTAAGTTCACACCTCTGACTCGATGTCACAAGGTTTTGCATGGCATTTTCAGATTCAGACATTAGAGGGGCTAACAGGTTTTTACTATTTACCATGGAGGTCCCTAATGCGACTTTTAGAAATGACGTCGGACAAATATGAACGGGCGGATTTATCATGTTGTGTTCTAAAAGATACTTCATCGCATTTGGAAAGCGTCCATTGGTACACCATAACCGTTGTCGATGGTATCGAGTGTAGAATGAATGAATATATCGACAGAGCCATTAAAATTTGATCGACATCGAGCACACGCGCGTGACGGCATCCCGAGGCCTCCATGCAGCGCATCGTGGAGCCATATAGCAACAATTAGGAACAAGGCGCTTGGATACAGCCCGGCCATTGTAGGACTCCGCGTAGCGGCTGAGTAGATACGTGTTATTGCATAAAGTTCCTCTATGTGAAATCTCTGACCTCAGCTGTTATTTTCATTTCTAATCTTTTACGGAATAAAAACAGTTATGGCATATTGGCATAAGATAACAGATTTGACCTCGAAGACGTTCCGATCGAAAATAAATGATATGCCGGCGCCAGCGCGAGACAGACGCAAGCGCAGCCCACACCCACGCAAGACCGTATTTTAAACTTGACTGGAATGGCGCCAGACACCGCACTGAGAGGATCCACTCTCCCGACCTGCCCGTTAATGAGAGTTATGACCGCGTAAACATTCCCTTTTCGGGAGCGCTTTTGTTCTTTGTGAAAGTTCATGCAGCTAATTTGTTTCCAAAATAAGACAAGACACTCATTACTCCGGGTAGAAAGTTTATGATGCAACTGTAATAGAACAAGCCATAGGTATAATTACGTACCAAGTAACGCCTCCTTGCCCAGGTGGTGAATGTTGCAGTAGATGTGGTGGTCGGTTGCTACGACCGGCTCTGCTGTCGTCTCACCTCCAGCCTCCATTAATCTTAGCTTCGCCGTCAAATCTTGGACATCTGTAAAGTTGCATACACTGTTATTAGTGTTGATATTAGTTAAGTATTATACATATTTGTAAGTAACACACATCGTCCATCATGTTGTGATTTAAGGTGATCATAATCAATTATTTTTTGGTCAACCCCATAGAGGTGCGCAGTTAATGAAAGTAACCGATTCTATACAACGGTTCTAATTTCGGAATAGTCGAATGCAAGGAAAACCGTTAGCTATTGTTACGCGTGCGGTCCGCTACGCAGGTCAAAATTAGTAGCGCACATGTTCAAACAAACTGGTATTGTTTACATGGGATCGGTGAGCGCGCGCTGCCACAGAATTGGGTCTACGTCTACGCCTGCAAGCTTAGATTTATGACTTTTACTTAGGTATTGTAATGTATTGATTGTGTTCATTCAGGGGTTCTTGCAAAGGGCGTCTTTCCCTGACACTGCTTGTATGGTAGGTACTACCTAAGCCTAGCCAAATTTTTAGATCAAGTAGGTCGGTCACACTTCCAGAGAGATTTTCCGCTAGGAACTCTTACCGTGGCCTGTCTCTCCTCTGACTAAAGTCTGGTAAACTTATCTGCTATCCGGCCACTGTTATAATAACCCAAGTAACTACAGCAATACACTATACGAGTTCTTGGTAGATAATAATGTACAAAGACTCAGAATCCTACACTGTTCTCAATAAAGAGCAATGTTTCGTAAACAAATCCTATTCCTGCATACCTAATTTCGACCAATAACAAGAACCCAACCTTAAATAAATAATTCGCATGGTGTAAACACGTTGGACGCGGCATAATTTGTGGTTTATTTATTCAGGATGAACGATCAGCTCGCGCGACCTCCGTGTAATGTCGTTTTTATTATCCAGACGCCGATGACGTCTGTCGAATATCAACAGAATCGTGTAACGAACTTTGTGGGATATCTAGTTCCCAATGCAGTGGTTAGACTGGTAATAAAATCATGTTCTACAATAATAGACGCTTTGTTGTGGTATAGGTGCCCACTTTAAAAATAATATAGAGCAAGGCTCCAAACTTTACATGGGCGGTTTGTTAATTGATTACTGAAGGGAATCTTGGATATCACGCATGATGTGAGCATTTGTGAGCGTTTCTCACAGTCCGAAAAAGTATGCAGAAGTAGGTACTTGGCCACCCCCAGATTGCGGAAAAACCATATTATCCCACTTGCTATAATCATTACTTACTGTAATAGTCGCTGACGTGATCAGTGATGTTAAAGCTAGTAATGTGCTGTTTAACATACATACTTAAGGTGTAGTTAAAGGATGCTTTTGAAAAAATATCATAGGTACCTGACTTAAGCGCTCGTTTGATCACCCTCCACTGCCTCGCATGGTATAGAGACATCACCAACACCACGACAAAGAACACGATACAGCCACTCGCGGCTACGCTTAGGCTGGTCGTCTGCAGGTCCCACACTTCGTCATTAGCCGTCACTTCACTATCGTAGTCCACATATTCGTACTCCTCATCACTGGGTACCAGTTCACTCGACTCATTGTTTTTTTTATGCACCTGATTCGGTGTATTGAAGGGAGATATCTGGGCCTCGTACAACGACTGGCAGATAGTGTCCCTGTGGATTTCGCAGGGGTATCTGACGACCAGCCTCTTGGTGGGGTCGCATCGGGTGCAAGGCACGCAGGTGCCACGCTGCCGGTCCCACCAGCTCTGCCCGCGCTCGCAGGCGCCGCTTCCCGCCACAGTCCCAAGTGCCAGGGTAGCAACCAGCAAACACAACTTGGGTATATCTCCTCGCATTACCTGTAACGTGTGATTAATGAGTTTGTACAATGTACGAGTAAGTAGCAAGTAACCCTGCAACATAATTGCCACCATTTTAGGGGTGAAACTATGTGCAGTATGAACTCCCAGTAGGCAGGTTTTACTTTTGGATACTAATGTAGCTGTTAATAACATACTTAATCAAAATTAAATGCAAAGTAGGTATATTTAAGTGCCTTAGAGTCTATTGAAATCAGTACAAACAAAACATAAGTAGGTAGGTACATAAACAAGAAGTAGAGATGGTACCACTAAAGTTTACTACACTAATAGGTATTATTGACTGACCAAATATGTGGCGCAAAAAAAATAAAAATTAGGGAATAATCATTCGGTCGTTTGAATTAGATGGTTATCAATAAAAACTGGCCAAGTGGGAATCGGACTCGCACAGGAAAGGTTCCGTACCATAAAACCGAAAAAAACACGTCTCTTGTAATAATTTATATTTTTTGTTATAGCGGCAACAGAAATACATCATCTGTGAAAATTTCAATTGTCTAGCTATCACGGTTCATGAGATACAGCCTGGTGACAGACAGACGGACGGACAGACAGCGAAGTCTTAGTAATAGGGTTCCGTTTTTACCCTTTGGGTACGGAACCCTAAAAACATACACACGTTATTATTTAGGACGACACTTTTTGCGGGAAGGAATTCTTATTCAAATAATTATAACATAGGTCCATAAAGGTAAATAAATAATTTGGCAAACATCTATAGTTAATTAATTATAAACATTTAATACATAATTTTCATTACCTCCTTGCTGACACTCATGTATGCTGCCTAAGTATTCATGAAGGACCACATCTCAGTACGGAATAATTATGTTCGTTTAGAAAGCTCACTTTCACCGGTGTCACTGTCGAATGATTTGTGGCAACTATTTGTATTAGCTTCTGTGTTAAATCCATTAACACCTAGGTTTATCACTCACACACCCACTGTCGTTGTTTTTGATAAGTAAGCTAATAAGAGTGTGCGCAAACGATGCGCTGTGGTTCGGCCGCCGTCGCCGTGCGTTCTGCGCCGCGCGGGAGACGCGGCATCACATTCAACTGTTCTGGCGGTCCCCTCCTCCCACGCAGGATGCGCGTACGCGTTGCTCGGCAATAGAAACGTACGGTAGATCTACTCGACGTTTCTTTTGAGTATATATCATTTTTTTTTTATAGAAAAATTGGAACATTTCCATTGCTTTGTTCGATTATTGGTGCATTGCAGTTCGATCTGCCTAGCTAAATTACTCATGAATCATGATTAGAATTTAGTTTCCCTTTAAAGTGAACGTAAACTTTCTAGGTATTAGATTCTAGGTAGGTAGGTATAAATATTTGGAGATCTGAGTAAATTAGCACATTCAATAAGTTAGTGAATAGAGTCTTTCATCAAGCATTTGACTTACCTAATTTAATTTGAATTCCAAATTAGTTGGGATTATAGTTACGTGTTTGATAGATTATAGCAGATTGCATTAGTGGTTTGCCCACGACGGCAGTCAATTGACTATTGGACACCGAAAGTTAAAAATAGTAGCTAAAAAAACTCTAAGTTAAATGCTAAAAAACCGCTGTTGTTGAAAAACCAATTGTCCTAATCAAAAAAAAAATGAAATAATTTATTTATTTAAAAAAATATATTTAGTTCACATCAACATCCGATTTCATTTGTACGGATCAAAATGGCAAACATTTATTATTGACGAGGATTATTCTTATAGTATTTTCATGAATTATGATCATAGAAAGTAAAAACGCGTAAAAAAATGTATACGCGTAGATTTTTTTCTCCATCGGTCAGAAATGCAAAAGTCTGCGTAAAACAAAATGAAATTGTCATTGGTGTCAAAGCGTTTGAAATCCGTCATCATCAGTGTTGTTAGTTATGTTATTTTTGTTTTTTTTTGGGGAAAAGAAAATAACGAAAATACATGAAGTGAATTTGAACCAACTAATAAAATCGCTCACATAGTAATATATTGGCACATCTACGTTTTTTATATTTTACGGAAACGAAAATCAAAGATTTTATAAATGTTTAAAATTAATTTATGGGTTCATTTTAATTTTTTTTCCAGATTTTATAAGTTTATTAAAAAATAATTATAATTAAGTAATAACTTGTAACTAATTAATTTTAAACATTAATAAAATCTTTGATCTTCATTTCTGTAAAATATGAAAAACGTAGATGTGCCAATATATTACTAGGTGAGCGAAATGTAGCAAAAAAGTAATTCTGAAAACGTCTTTAGTGTGGGACGCAACATGCGTCACTCTTGCGCCACCCCATCTTCCAAGCTCATCGTGCTGTGCTGGCGCTGTCGCCAAGGCTGCAGAGAACCTCAAACGGCATAAGGAGATTTACACATTATGCCGCAGCAGCAGCGGCACCGCCGCCGCCGCGGTGCCACAGCGCTAGTCTTACATACGACGCCGTGGCGGCGGCGGCAAGTTTATGCACCGCGGCGGCGGGAAACGCTGCCGCAGCGGCATAATGTGTAAACGGCCTAAATATAGAAACCTTTGTGGTACCTAACTATATTTTTGAGCCGTTTGGGGTTGAAACTCTGGGGTCCGAGTGCTCATAACCTGTTTAAAGAAATTTCGAAACGCCTAAAGTGCGTTTTAAAAAACGCACTTTAGGCGTACTGTATAGGTCACATCTATACAGTTTGACATTAGCATGTGTCAATTTAGTCTCTAGGATTAAAAAACGCACTTTAATTGACGCTTCCTGTGACCCAAGGGCTGGCTTTTACCTTGGCCAGAGGCTAAGTGTTGCCATACAACGTGGCAACGCTGCCAGTCTCTTGGGCACATTACCAGCTGACAGCGTTGATAAGTTTTTCGATGCCCTTTTATAGTTTGTTGTTTTTATTTATTTTAGTTTAAGTATCTAATAGTTTTCAATTTTAAAGATAGTGTTTTATAGTTGTATAGAGTTATTTAAATGATATTAGATTAAACTATTCCATAACTATGGAGAGCGCTATGCTCAGAGTTTCCTTGCTCGATCAAATTAAAAATGAGGACCTCCGTAAGGGGCTGCGGGCTGTTCGAAAGAGATACCGCGGCCCTGGAACAGAAAGGGCAAGGAAGGAACATGGATGGGTTTTAGTCAGTACAAGTCTGACACTCCCTTCCGCTCTGCCCAGAGCAGGAGAAGTCATTTGATGATTTCCCATCCGTAAAAAAAAAGGACCTCCGCAAGAAAACCAAGGTTATCGACGTAGCCCGAAGAATTGCCAAACTTAAGTAGCAGTGGGCAGGGCACATTACTCGCAGAACGGATGGCCGATGGGGCCTGAAAGTTCTGGAGTGGCGACCGCGAACCGGAAGACGTAGCGTTGGCAGGCCTCCCACTAGGTGGACCGATGACCTGGTGAAGGTTGCGGGATCAGCTAGATGCGAGTCGCACGGGACCAGTCAATGTGGCGATACTTGGGGGAGGCCTATGTCCAGCAGTGGACGTTTTTGGCTGAAATGATGATGATGATTCCATAAAAATATTTAAAAAAATAACGTCTTACATGTGATCAATTTTAATGAAGACGACGCATATCGGATGTTTAAAGTATTATTCACAATTCAGTTCAAATATCCATTGACCTATTTTGTGAGTAAATTTATAAACTGCAACTAGCAACTCCGAAATCAATCATTAGATTATCATTAGTGTCACTTCACTGTCTTCAAGATCGGTGTTCCATTATTTAATTTATAGATAGGTTAGCATTCAATTTATTTGCCACTCTATCTAAGAACCCTAATCAGAGAGAAACAAAAGATCTTAAAATATTTGCAAACTAAGCATCTCCTGACTACTCAAAACTTCATGTCATAGAAAAATTCGAATTCCGAATCATCTTGTCACATAGGTGAACTCGTAAATTTTTGATCCAAAATATATGTTTTTCTAGAGTTAAGTGAGTGATTATTATAAGAAACATATTATATGTTAGTTAGAGTAGCTAGGATTTACCGAAATATATTACGAACATAGTGAATAACTTGATTTGATTTTATTTAAGCTACAAAATATGAGCGCAAGTAATACTAGAAGACGAAATTCTCGAGGACGAAACATTCAAGGTGACGATCAAGACATTATTCAAGATCCCTACATTTCCTCCACAGTATTTATCCCATACCATACCATCACACAACCAAGAATAAGGAATATAAGAGCTGATTGTGTTGGATTGTTTCATCCTCTACCAAGTACCTACCTATTCCTCATGTTCCTTAGTTGTTGTTCTGTTCTATTGCGTAGATAGTAACTGAATATTATTATTTAATGAATTTCCAATTCCATTCCCATTAGCAATAAATTGTTCATTGTTCTTCTTAACCCATTCGCTGCCCAGTACTTCACAAAAACTTCGTGAATTTTGTTCCCGTGCCCACAACCCGTATCCGAGTCGTCGTTATAATAATCTATAGATGACTTGTATTCATGCCCAGAACCCGACTAGCGAGTCCATCGCTACGGATACGGGTTGTGCGAACGAACGAATTTTTGTTCCGACTCATATGCTGGGTTCTGGGCACTGAATGGGTTAATGCTATAATTATGAATACTCATAAGTAATCAACAACTTTTTCAGGTACAATGACCAATGTGACATCTAGTGCAGAAACCTTATCTACATCTAAATCTATAGTTCTAGTTGCCATAATATTTGTATCATCATTGTTAGCCTTGGGCCTGCTATATAGTCAGTTCCCAGATTTAGAAGAGTAAGTACTAACCTACTAATACACTTTAAATTAATGAATACAGAGTACTACAATGACATGATGAGAAAAAACTATAATAAAGAATATTTAAATGCCCCCAAGGCATTAAGTCCGCGTTTGTACATTATGTGCATAAAGTTTCTATAAATAAATAAATATTTATTATGTATACCCTGACATCTTTTCCATACAGTTTTTTTATTAATATTGTAAAGTGCTATTTAGATCAAAAGATAGGCAAGTGAAGGCCTTAATGCCATTGTAACTTAATCTTAATTCCTGACTATAACATTTGTTTTTTTTTTATTTCCAGACATGAGAAACAACACATACATTTACCATGGGACCTTGAGGATGCTAAACATTTAGGTTTAGTACTAGACCGATATAAGGAAAAATATTTTTATGAAGTATTATTTGGAGTCTTCTTAGTTTATATATTGTATCCTTTTCACATTTTCCGCACTTGATTTGAAACATTTACATAATTATGAATGAATATTTATCATTGATTTCTTTAACTCTTATCTCAGTTTGCAAACATTTGCAATACCCGGATCTATTTTTCTAAGTATTCTTTCAGGGTTCTTGTTCCCGTTCTATCTAGCATTACTTCTTGTTTGCTGTTGTTCAGCAATTGGTGCAAGTTTATGTTTCTTTCTGTCAAACCTTCTCGGGAAGAAGTTGGTAAAGAAGTTTTTCCCAGAAAGAGCTGCACAGTGGGCTACAGCAGTCACAAAGCACAAAAATAATTTACTCAACTATATCATATTTTTGAGGGTTACACCCTTTTTACCAAACTGGTTTATAAATATGTCAGCACCTGTAATTGGAGTGCCTTTAGTACCATTTGCATTAGGAACATTTATTGGTAAGTTGATTGTATTTATTTTATGATACAACTTTAATGTACAGTCAACAATCAAAATAAGTAACCAGGGTCGAAAGATATAGTTGAAGTTGTCTTCGAAACTGATGGATGTTTTCGAATGAAATGAAATTAAGTAAAAAATTTATTAAATTTCATCTGAACCCGTGAAGCAGCTTCTAAAAAAACTGCAACTATATCTGACGACCATGGTTACTTATTCATTTTGTTGACCGTACATATTGATTGTTAGTGGATGAAAAGATTATAACAGAAGTTGCTAAAGTGAACTTAACGCATACTTTGTGCAGAACAGAACTGTTTACATTACTTTAGATAAATGACCTTTGTTTGCAGTTTCATATTCAACAAGGAAACTCAATTCTATCAGATGAATTTAATGAAACATTTTTATAGCATGAACAATTCATTGGTGGTGTGAATGGTCATTAATCATTATGTAGAGACGCCGTCAGATTTTCCCAACCAACCTTGAACCTAATGCTTTAGATGTAAAGTTGAAAATCTATAAATTTGACAGATTGTAGTAGCTTGATGTGCTGGCGTCTGTACATTTTTGTTATATATACTATAATATTATGTTCAGTCGATGCCCTATAGTAGGGGAGCCGTAGAAGGAATTTTGGGAGTTACTCGAGCGCGTCAGATTAATATAAGGGAGGATACATTACATATTGACAAGTACCTCCAGCCAGTATGAGCCCTTAATACAGAGGGGTGCTCTCAGGGAGGACCCGTCAGATTAGTAAAAAAAAACAATCATCGGATTTACACGAGCGCATCAGATCAAGATAAGGGGGGTTAATTACTAACTAACAAGTGACAACTTTGGAGTGGGAGTGTTGCAAAGTTGCAAAAAAAAATCGATGTCTGGATTTAATCGAGCAGTCGTTTTTTTTTTATTTTAGGGGTAATCATACCAGAATAACAGAAAAAATATAATCTGACGATTTCCGCAAGTCGAAAGTTATCATCATCATCAGCCTATAATGTTCCCACTGCTGGGACACAGGCCTCCTCTCTATGATAGTTATAAAAAACATTAATTAAGATCAGAACTATAAGTATAAACCTTACGAAAATTCACCGAATTATAATTTTTTTGATATCAAATCCAAAATAAATAATATTTAAATATATGTATAATTTCTCACACTTTTAATAAGTCCTTCTTTACAGTATTTTTTTTTATTTATTTTTTTAAATCGTCAGATTAACGATACCCTTCAAAATAATCGTCAGATTTTTAGTCAGTGTGCCTGGGACATCATGATGAAACTTCAGTATGCTAATCTGATGCGCTCGAGTAATTAAAGATGACGATTTTTTTTACATTTTCTAAAATTCGCTGCGGTCTTACGTCAACTCCAAATCGTCAGATTAAGGAATTAGAGCATCTGTAGGGTTCACTGAATAAACCCCTATAAAAATCAGACGCGCTCGAGTAAATTTTTTTTTTTGGGTTTTGACCCCTCATTGCCATATCATATCATATCACGCAAATCGTCGGATTATTATATATTTCATATCAGAGACATTTTGGGCGATGAAAAATATTAATATCTGACGCGCTTAAGTATTTCGGTGTCATTGTTTTTTATTACAATTAATTTTGAAAATCTGTGGTCGCTTCCTCCACCGCTAAAATTGGAAACATTATAGGAACATTTTTTCTTCCTATCATCTAATCTACCAATTCTAATATGTTTTCGTGGCGCTCGAGTAACTACACATTCCGCATCATGGGCTCCCCTACTACTATATTTGATTCTTACATTAGATCAATAATTATTTATGGCACTTGGTTAGTATAATATAATAAATTAATTAATATAATAACTAGTTTTTCTTGTATGTTTTCCAGGTGTAGCACCACCATCATTTGTGGCTATAAAAGCTGGACAAACTCTACACACATTGACATCAACTAGTGATGCCTGGTCATGGACATCAATCAGCGTGCTGAGTCTGTTTGCACTAATCTCTCTAATACCAGTATTCCTAAAAGACAAATTGCAAAAAAAATTTGAATGAGAGCATTTCGTAGATTTTTAGTTAATTTTATTTATTTAATAAATTGGTGTTTTGTACATTCCGTTTTCATGCGTTTTATTGGTGAGCCCTTGCATCAGCAGTAGGAGCCCACATGAGCAATGAAAGTATGGTTTCCCATTGAGTTCTGTACAACAGGTCTCCAGTACCACCAATTATACCACACTGCAAGAAATAATCAGTTTATCAACTAGGTATTTTTATTAGGGAGTAAGAAATAAAATCATATTTTTATTTATTGATTATAAGGAAAAGGCTCATATTATTATGATGGTATTTATGTATGGTATGGTAGCAGAAATTCTACTTACATAAATACGTTTCCTTAAGTTCAACTTTCAATGACTTGCATTGATGTTTACATTCTTCAGCTGGTACTAAATGTATATGTCTAGATCCACTTAATGCTAACAGAAATGAGAAACTGCATTCTGTATCGGGTATATTAAAGTTCTGATGACTTGTGTCAACTATTATAAATCTTTCAGTGCTTTGGCCAAACTTAGGAACAACTTTTGGTCTTGGTATAACTTGGCGTAGCACCTTTGCTACATTCATGTTGTTGAATTTCCTGAAAGAAATTAAATATAATTACTTTTTTTAATAAAATATAATAAACCTTTTTTTAAGATTTTACAACATACCATACATAGAAACTCTTATCTTCTACTGGTCTATCAATAAATAAATCTTTGGGACTTAGGTTGTGTTTATTATTTGATAGGATCTTTGGAGATTCTTTATCAAATGTATCTCTGTTTCTTAGATATATTTTCTTTAGAGCTTCCATATCAATGACTTGCTGTTCAGTCTGAAATGAATGTAAATATCTTTACTATTATGAATATTTTCTATTTATAAATTAATAATGTTTTTTTATCATTTTATTTACTATATTAATAATTTAATAATGAGATGACAGCAAATTAACTAAGATTAATGGATTATAGCATGCTGTGTAGGTTGGACCTTCTAACCCAATAAATTGGGGTACCAGCTGGAAGAACTTATCAGGTTAATTTTAAAACAATAGTCGATGGTTAGACCTATCTAACCACGTACTCAACTCTTTAAGAGCAAGTTGCTTCTTCTGCATTGAAATGGTACTCTGGAATTGTAAAAGTATTGTAGCAGCATTATAAGAGAAATGAAGGCCTAACTAACCTCATAAATAAAAGGTGCAGTTTGTTGCTGGCTGACAGGGATAGGATCATTCACTTCCCTGATATTATTCACTGTGCTGCATGGCCAGCAGTCCATGTCGACTACAGAAAAGTATGGGTTCTGAATCAAACATGTTTCATGGTAGAAATCTGAAAATCATTTGAAATTTATTCATATTTGTGTCGCTGGCACAATGGTAGTCATTTCCATAGCCCAAAACTTCGCCATGTCCACGGAGTCTTCAGTAGCAGTGAAGGAAGTAACTTTGCCTGTATGTTTTGGGGCAGAGCAAGCATGATTCGAGATGGATAGGAGGAGGAGTAATATTGCACTTACCAGTTAAGGAAGGAAACAATGATATTAATGGAATTGATATCTTCCTCACAAGTTTTAAAACAGGGTAAATATACTCTTGTAAGTTACAAACAATACTGCTGTAAATAGTATTATGATTATAAACAATATACGCTCCAATTATCATTCCGAGGAGTAAAACTCTAAACCTAGTAACATAACGACGTGGAGGGTTAACTTCTGGGCGTCCAGTGATCTCCAATGTTTTCAGAGATCTAAAATATATTTTTTTAAATTCCTCTTCACTCATGCCAGCGTCACTGCATTGTTTTTTGAGATTTTTTATGGAGTTGGCATATTCTTGTATTGACTCTTGGTTCGACATAATGGCTGTACAGTCATTTAGACTAAATTAATTAGAAATATGAGAATTGGTTGAATTTATTAACATAAATTATGCTTTAGTGGCAAATGTGTAAAGGTTTATAAAACAACAACAGCTGATTGTCAATATGGTCATGTCGTCTTTCAAATTTTTCCTATCTGTCACTGTCAAAAAGATTATTCTTGGTGCTGCCAGCTTTATAACTTAAATAAGAGTCGTGAGTCGTGCCTGAATGAAAGTTGAGGATATTAGCCGTGTGCTTCGTTATTTTACTGATGCAGATCACAAGTCGACAATGTTATTCTCTCTTGTTCTTCCTGTGTCTAGGTAAAATAAACAAAAATAAGAAAAGTAAAATACAGGAACATAATTAGCCTACACAATACTGGTTTGGTATCTGTGCAGATCATCATCAGCATCATCACTTCAGTCGAAAGAGATCCACTGCTGGACATAGGGCCTCCCCCAAAAGGGTTTTTTGCCATAATCGCTACCCTTGGCAGGCGGATATTCCCATTTCTAGATGTAAGTAGATTTCATGCAATGCATTATGTTCTCAATAGGTTTCGTGATTTTAGTTTTGATTTTTTTCCTCGCTCTCGTATTGGTTTATAAAAACACCTTGAATACTGAAACATCCCATGTGGTTCTGAATCTATACCTAACATAATACATACATTACACATTCCCTGACATTATTAATTGCGCAGCTTTCAAAGACTCCCAAACGGCCTTTGTGTAAGTAACCTTATGTAGGTGACTGTTATTATAGGGATATTTCATAAGCTATGTATGTAGGTAGATCGCCAGATAGGTGTTTACCATATAACGTTAACTGCTTTCTTACATGAATATACAGTAGTCTGATGAAATGTTTGTAGGTCTTGAGGTCAGTGGAGATAGTCTTATTACATCCATCCTTATGTGTGGCACGAAGCAACGTATGGGAATCCCTCTTAAGAAAATAAGTAGGCACCTACTACGGTACTACAGGTACCTATCTATATAAATATTATACTTACAGCTAAGAACTAGCATAAAGCTAAGAATAAGCGTAGCGAGGCATAATAATAAGAAAAGGGACTACCTTGCACAGCACCTACTTAGTAAAAACTGTAATATGTACGGATAAAAAGATGGAATACAGAGAGATGAGAGGAGACCACTGAAGCAGTTATCAGACACGACGAAAGAGAAGAGAAAGACGTATACATATATGAAGATCAATGAACATGAATTCGGTAAACTGAAGTAAAAATGCTGAAACGACCACTCGACAAAAATTTAAGAAGACATTTGAGTCATGTCCACTGCTGCGACCTACCTTCAGCATTCAAGACTCTGGGGGTGTTTATTATGATAACTTTAATCGTTCCATCATAAACCGTTTCGGCACCGCTACTGTTATTTGTAAAACGGACTTATAGTCAATATCCTAGAGATATACCTAGATATCTATAGGTTCTGTCTAATGCATGTATGCTCTAAAAACTAAATAATCTTAAAGAGCGGTTTGATTTGTTTTCTTTTAATAAATCAAGGCTTAGGTTTAATCAAGATGATACCTTGATTAATAATGTAGGTAACTACGATTGGATGATATTAGGTGTGAACGTAACTCATTTGTAAAAAATAAAAAAAACAATTAAAAACTAATATTGGTTTCTTTCACTGAAACGATAAGATAAGACAAAGTAACTACGTGTTGGGGCCTTTTGATAAGACCACTGATGTATAGAATGCTGTCAATACGACGATATGTTCTCTTACGACTACAAGTTTTAAAATAAACAACATATTTTTTTCTTTCAAAACATACTGGAGATCTTAGTGCGGTTAAAGTTCGTGGTGTTCGTAATACAGTACTTATTGCAGAATCATGTGATTGATCACCTGTTACGTTAAAGTGCAATTTTATATGGATAATGTCATTATACGACTTCAGAAAATGCAGGAAAAAGAAGACTAGATGGATTTTGATGCAAGAGCGCATGGCGCGACGTGGCGATGGCCTCTACTGCTATCTGTCGTGCTTTTGAACGTAAGTCTGTCTAAACATAATAAGTAAATATTTATTTTGATTTTTCGAATAATATCTTAAACTTCTTTACTTAAGTAATTGATTTTCAATACAATCAGCAATGTCACTAGCTAAAAAGATAAAAATATAGAACACTCCATGATTTTCTTTAAAAGTCCATAAACCGTGTTCGCTTGTTCAGATTATTCAGTTGTTACAAGTCCATGAATTATATGAATGCTACAGTGACGTCAGGCACTCGTTTGTGTGAGAAAAACACTCATGCGGTCATGCCACAGTGGCACACAGCACAGGTGGAAGATAAGGATTGCGTGATTTACTTGTCACGCGACAATACAATAGTGGAAGTGAAAAAAATGCTATCAAAACATATCGAAGTGACAATCTACTAGATTCTAAAAGTCAGAAAAGAAAAGGCCAAGCTAAGATGATAGTACAATTAAAGACAAAGGGAAAAGGAAAGAGGGGTTATTGTGAGACCCAAAACTGTCACTCCTTGAACACAATTCTGAGACATTGTTTTACGTAGGTATACATTAGCGTATCTATTTTTTTTTACGATCTGTGCAAAAGATTTTTAATTATCTGGCAAAAATATTGCAATTGAAGTAATATTTTATAATAACAGAAATAAATCGGTAGGATCAACGCAATATTTTCAAGTAGTTGCAAATATGTCTTGAACGTCCGACGAAAAGTTAGCTATGAATAATTATTATAAAGTATGTTTGTAAGTTCACTATATTGTAGTTTTCCTATTAACATGTTTTAATAGGTATTTTGATTAAGTTTGATAGGTGGCTGATAATTAGTTACCGTTTGTATTCATATTATTTAAACAACTTTCTCAAAGAAACATTTTTTAAATACTCATTCACTTTTAGCACAGCAGCCGTATGAAAATGTTTTGATTATTGCTAACTTAAAAGTATGAAAAATATGTTTCTTAGGCAAGTTGTTAGATATCATGAGTACAATCACGTGTGTAAGTGTCGGTCACTAATTAACAGTCACCCCATATAATGGGAGCACATAGTTATAAAGTAACCACGCCACATAATAAATCGAGACGTTGATAAATAAATCATTTATTACCTATTTGTTCTGCACATATTAAGTATAAACCTATACCTATCTACTTGTCCCTTTAATTACAATGAATAGGTACATACATAATATGATTGATTACTAAAGTCATTTAAGTAAAGCATCATTGATTAAGAATGAATAACTACCAAACGTATAATTTATTTTGTCACCTGTGATTGATTCGTTTGTAATGTCTAAAAAGCAAATAAATAAATACATCTGTCCCTGTATCTTTTTCACAATGTCAAGAGTATCTTGAACGATAATTTCATCTTATCTCTTTCATTGAGTGAGCAGCAAGGTAACAGCAACACATAATGCATGATCGAAGCGCCCTCTTCCACGCTGGACTACTTACACTACAGTGATACATCCAGTACCGGATTAAGCAAGCGCGGGGCCCGTAGCAAATTCTTTCTATCGAGGAGCCCTTGATCTGCCAGCGAGTTTCTTTTTGCTCATTTATTAAAAAATGTGTATTGAAGTAAATCTGTGAACTTATATTGATTTCAGCACCTAAGTATAGGATGTATTAGCGAGCGAATCGAGCTCGAAAATTGTAGTATTTCGCCTGGGATAGGTTGGTTTCTCTATAGTTGTCCGAGATTTCGGGGAGTTTTGAACCCCCATACGCGGTGGGCGGGTTTGAATACGCAGGGCCCCCGATAATCCGGCATTGGATACATCAATGCTAAACCTCTTCAAACGTAATTTGGGGTGCAAACAGGTCGTAGCTACTTACTCTTTGAATGTTCTTAAGCTGTCACGGCCACGGGAGAGGTGATCTATCCCTTCTAGACTACTTATAGCATATACAGAATTTAATGTTCCCACTGCTGGTACATATCCTTCATCTCTATGAAGGGGAATGGACTATGATCCACCACGTTTGCCCAGTGTGAGTTGCTAGTTGTCAAATGTCTTCGAATTGTTGGCTCTCGAACTCGAATTGGTTCTCGTTGCTTTCCTCACGATGTTTTTCTTCACCGGTTTGAGAGCAGTGGTGATGAAATAAACTTCCACAAAGTGCGCCTGCCTAGGGGTCCGAACCCACGACATACAGGGTGTAAACAGACTCTTCACGCAGCCGTCGACCAAGCATTATGTACATCAAACTAAAAAATTAGTGCCGGGAAACGACTTTTTCACTCAATGTAACGCACTCAAAACACTGTGCTGATGGATGGATTGAATAGTAAATGGTTCCTGGAGGTGTTTAAAGTAAAAATCTTACATTAAAAACACTTCACCTTCTTCTTCTTCTTTCTTCAATCTTACATTAAAACTTGTGAATAAGTTGACACTTTCAAAATCAAAATATTTTTATTTTACATAGGCCCAGATGGACACTTATAAAACGTCGACAAAAAGGTGCACGGTGCACTTTGACCCCCCATATCTCCGTAACTAGAAGGTTCACAGGTATGGTCTAGAGCAAAACAAATATCGCAAAGACGGGGAGAACAAGTGCCTTTCGGCTTCGTTAAGAGTCTGTTCACACCCTTTATTTATAACCACCACAGCTAAACTGCTCACCAGTTCATGAATGCCGAGACCTAGAACTAGATGTATTGAAGCAATATCAAAAGAAGAGCTTGATAAACTAGGAGCAGGAGGATCAGTAGGGTAGGCTTATCGCAGTGTTGATAGGCATTGCTCTCCCAGGGTGCTGTTGCTCTAGGAAACTACAGAGTGTAATATCAACCTCCCAGGACTTCAATTTGTTTTCCTAAGTATTTTTTTAGTGTCCAAACAATCAGATAATGGCCAATACAAATTGTTTAAAAAGTACTTTACAATGTACATAGAGTACATAAGAATATTATTCCGACTTTGAAAGCTCGACATTGAGTAGTGTTATATCCGATACCCCTTACAAAGGGGTTATCTATCGCTACTATAGAATCATTATCTTTTCCAGATCTGCCTGCCGAGTCTCGTGTATGCTTATGGAGTAATATTAGTACATTTGGATGAACTTCACGTGCCGTTATGGCTCGGTATCTCCACTCCTGCAATTTATATCCTCGTCTACAATATTACACGTAAGGTTTTTATGATTTATTCATCGTATTAGCATAAACATTTCTCTAATTAACCGCTACGGTATAGGCCCGGTAGTGAACAAAAATCCTAAAGTTCTAATGATTGTGATCGTAGTATTCATCAGCTGAAGACCTTAAGTCGTCATCCTTAGTCAGCTTTAAAATAATTCTTCTGTCGAGTATAAATAACAGTGAATTTTTTTAATGTTTTCAGAATGCTGGTGCCGGGAAGCAGCAGACTCCTGGGGCGGGGCTATCGGTTACCGCGTGATGTCGACTATCGGCCTCACCACGGTGGTGGCTAGTCTTTTTGCCTGCGCGTTCATACCCTATCATCTACAACCATTCGTGTATGGAATCCTTGGAGGTAACTATTTTCAACAATTGTTCTTCTTCTGATCATTCAAGAAGACACTATAATTACCAATTAACCGGTTTCATTATTTGTCGTTTTCAGGTTTCGGATCTTCGCTTATATCAGCTCAGGTAGATGCAATAGTATTTGATACTTACGATAGTCGACTGGGAATTATACGTGGTTTATGCTTTGCCGGTCAAGCAGTTGGACAAGCAATGTTTCCCCATATCATAACGGCACTGATAGATACCTATGGATATAACTTTATGTACATAGTACTTGGAGCAATAATGCTTCAGACGTTGCCAGCAATTCTGTTACTGAGAGTAGACGAAAGTATACAAAGACCAATTTCCTTCTCTAGATACAGCGATTTGGCCAAAACATACGCTATATTCAGTAACGAAGGTATGGATAAGAATTTCTACACGACTGAGTTACAACTACATGACATGAGCCAAAAAAGTTGGAAAAATCCATCGGACGATAATATGCACATGGAACCGGATTTCACTGAAGATTTTGAATATGAAGGCGATATAGTCGCCACAATTACGCCACCACCTAGTCCTGAAGAAAAGAGAAGAAATATATTCGGTGTCGAAATACTTCCCGAAATTCCGGAAGAGAGTGAAGATAGTGAGTTTGAGGAACCTCCAGAAAAAAATACGAGTAAGAATAAAAAGCGGCTTAGCGTCGTTATAAAGAGACTGAGTTCATTAGGCGATAGTTTTGACGATTGTATCACCAAACAATTAAGACGAGACTCTCAGCCCGAGCGTGATGGTGGCGATCAGCTAGAATATTCTGAGATCGAAGTCACATATGATAATGTATCGCCAGTAACAGATATTCAGAGAGAAAAAATATTTAATTCATTTAGTTTTCGTTGTCAATCCGCCTATGCTAGTATGAGAAGGAGAATATGGATGCCGTCGTATAGAATTTATACGATAAGAAGGAGACTGATATTTTTCATGTATAACATTAATGATACGTTTTTGAAGCCATTGACGAGATCGTTGTCGTGTTGGAAGTTCTATCCGTCATTAATGTTATATTTCGCTAGATTGAGTTTAACGTCAGTAATGATGGTGTCGCTGTCTATAATTGCTTCTAAAATGCACCCGAAGATATCAATATCCGACGCAAACTTCCTAATGACATTGTTTGGCTTTACTTGGGTATGTTTCTTAATGAGTACGCCATGGCTTGCACAAACGCCGAAAAGGAATTTCAAGTACGTCGCGCTTTTTGGTTTGATGGTATCCACTGTAGGGTGCTATGGTAAGTTCCAATATATTGGCATATGCTTTTTACTTTTCAATATTATTTCTCGACGATTTAATCTAGCCGCCTACCACTAGTTAAATTAAGGATATTCGAAAGGTTAGATAAAGATAAATAATATTTATTGTAATTTCTGGAAAAACAGATTATTAACTGACTTCAATTTGGGTTATTTTTGACAAATGTTCGTGTCTTTACCGCAGTTCTTACTTTTATTTACTTTTTGCAGTTTTAGCAGTGGCAGACAACCATGATTCATTCTCCATTGGATGCGTAATATCTGGTTTCGGATATGGTGCCATATCATGCTGCTGGGAGACTGCAGTCCAAGACTTTGTCGGCGCAAGAAAATGGCCGAAACTCCACAGTCCTCTAGAAACGATCTCGGGAACTCTACTAGCTTCCTTTGTAGCAGGAATTTCTTTCATCGTCGATCAAGACAGGGGTTTACAGTTTGCTATGTTTATTTTAGCCCAAATATTATCTATCATAAGCGTTGTATGGTTGATAATAGCGATCGCTTACATCTACGTAACAAAATTAAAATCCGTGAGACTAAATAAACGGTGGATATTTTAATATGTCTATGTAAGTATAGCAAAAAAAACCAGCCAAGTGCGGGTTGGACTCGCGCACCGAGGGTTCCGTATAAACTTGTAGGTATTTTGTTATTGAACTACATATTTGCGGGTTTCAGATTTTTTCCTTTACATGTGCTGTAAGACATAGCTTCTTGCCAAATTTCGTACTTCTAGGTCAACGGGAACTACCATATAGGATTTCGACCCAAATCCTATAGGGTACTTCCGGGTGGCCTAGAATTGTCAATTTTGGTTAAAAGCAAGGTCTTACAGCACAAGTAAAGGAAAAAGTCCAAAAATTTGAAAATTAAGGTAAATTTTGGTACTTACAAGTTTTCGCGAAAATCTAAATTTGCCCATATCTTTTTATTGTATTGATTCAGGACCTTGATTTTTATACACCTAATAGGGACTATATTATAAACTTCAGTCCCTGGTATAAATTTCAACTTGCTAGGTCTCCCCGTTCCTGAGAAAATCGGTGGTGACACACGGACAGACAGACAGACGGACAAGAGAGTGATCTTTTCTTTACCTTTTGAGGTACGGAACCCTAAAAAGGTTGAACTCATTTGTGCCGTAAACAACAAAAGCAGAACAATAACGGGGATAATAAACTATATGTGGTGCAGTAAGTGCAGTTGCGAAGTTGTGATATCAAAATGTTAGGTGCATAAGTAATTGTAAAATAAAAATTAATCAGTAAATTATATTTTATAAATTGTACGTACTTTTATTTGTCTTTTTAACTTAAGGTGGTTGCGTCAGGGTAGCCCGCGAAATTAAAATTTTCTTACGTTTTTGCAATTTGCAGATCAGTGGTAGGTTGTATGTTGATGAAAAATGAGTCGCGCCAGTAACATGTATGTAGTTACAGAATTACTATCGTGAAAATCATCAATGCAACCCTCTGAGTTCATGTAATCCTATTCAATGAATATTTCATGAAAAAGTCATTCAATAGGATTATCGCTACATAGGTAGCTATGTAGTCGCGTGGACTACATAGCTACCTATGTTAATGTAGTCCACACGACTACTGCAAGGTTAAGGAATGCGTGGTATTAAAAAATAAAGCTTTATTTATATTATGATGATAATAATTAGGTCGTCACATGTGGACTATGTAGCACGCATTTTTTTATAGTGACTCATTTCTCTTCTCTGAATTCTGCGTTGTTATCTGTAGCTTACCGATCTAAGATTGTGTTGTTATGACGTAAATGCTTTGTAGAATGATGCGGGTTTAATTGAATGTGTACCAAAAGGGGCAGCTTGGGGTTCTACGGTAATTGTCACAGGAGAGTTTTCTCATGGCTAGGTTTCTTGCCCATTCTTCTCCATAGAGATCGCTTTGGAATGGGCGACTATAGTACTTTCACAAGTTATTATGGATTGTGTCTGTGACTGTAGCTTCGTTTTCTTTGTTTTTGAAATACAAAAGTGCCTGTTATGGTCTAATTGAAATAAATGCTCTGAGTTTAAATTTATCCCTCCTGGCGTTATGAATATTACTGACTAACTTACTTACTTTTTACTGTACCTAACTGTGAGTCCTACGTCAGAGTATTTCGCTCCATCCACTACAGCGGAGTCGGAAATAGCATTAAATATGTCTCAATCACTGTGCTTTTTATCTATTCTATATCTAGGTCCTGATTCAGTTTGTCGGCAAGCAACAAATACTATGTAACTCTTACAATAACTCTACCGAACCTTCTTTTAGGCAAAAGGCGTAGTCCAATTACTTCGATCCAGAGCTCCAATAAACATTCGATCATTCCTTAGAGAGAATTCATTATCTCAATAACAATACGTACTGAAAAGCCGCAGGAAATGAGGTGTCAACATTATTTGCCCTGTCGGCCTAATCTACTTCGTGATGTAAGTAAATGAATCTTATGTTAACAAAGCTTGTTTTATACAATCATTCATATTTGTTGGATGAAACACAACACCGACATTCGCGAGAAAACCTCATGAGATAAACGACAAGCGTAAACGAAATTTTAAACGACGAAATTTTGCCATGTTCTTATTGAAATGACGAAAATGGCATTCGAAAAAAACGACCTAAAAGGAATTTTAATTTTGGTGAGTAGCAATTAGTTGTAAAAGAATGTCAGTACCTCTGATAAATGTAAAACTTTAATAACATAGTTTAAAATCTTCTTCACAATTCTTAATAAGTCGTTATTTTTTAGGTATTGTTCGCTATCCCAATAATAGCGTCCACGAATATTAACTGCAGTGGTAGAGCCTTCCACTGCGTCAACTCTACACATTTTATGATATGCGTGGACTTGGGCGGGGGCTTCTCTACCACGATTGATGACTTCGTCATACCATGTCCAGCTACCACAGTGTGTCATGAAAATAACAGTTTTGAATGTGACTTTCCTGAAGTAGTTACACCACCTCCACTTCAAGTTATTGGTGTTTATAAACAAAGTGATACAAGTGAACCAACAACAGTGACTGACAGTGTAACGCCGACAGGTGATATATTCAGTGTTTTTAAAGAAAATGTTAATACTACAACTTTGTCGATACCTGAAGACGTGACACCAGTAGTGAAATTAGAAGTACTAGCAGTTATTAAAGATCCCGCTGGAGTTAGCATTGGCAACACTACGGAGACGAGTTTGAAAGTGACTTCAAGCTTTATCGATAGTAGTAACGAAGTTGTCAATGATAAACAAGCAAGTAATACGACAATAATAACTTCCGTCACTGATAATAACAAAAATTTTGAACCAGCTGTAGAAACTTTAATTTATAAAACAGTAAATACTTCCTCAACAGATAATTCGAAATCTATTGATATGGTCACTACCGTCATAGGACTTATCAATTTAATTTCTACTGACACTCAAAGTGTAGCGAGTAAAAACACGTCTTCCGATGTATTAACTTCTTTAGATAGTTTATATGATAACATTGCAACTACAACTGAACAATATGTCTCTAAAGAAGTAACAATACACGGTGAGAAAATGAATCATGTAACGGATAAATTAAATATACCAACAGAAATAATATTTACTGAAAGTACTGTTATTCCTGCTGTGGTTACTCCCGTGGCAAATTCAAAAACCAAAAACAATACAATCGAATACGTGAATAAAACTGGGTTCACTAATCAAAACATCACGGAAAAAAACAATTTTAGTAAAAATAACAGCACTTCTGAACTAGTACCAGAAACATTAACAGCTTCCGTACAAAGTGTCAATATTTTGGAACCCATAACAGTAGTTACGAGCCCCAAAGCAACGACGGATAACACATTTGTTCCCTTAGTACTAGTTGACTTAATTTCTGCTGATTCTAAACTAAGTGTACCAAGCACAAACGGTAATATAAATACTTTTAATAGTAACGCTGCTAAGACTACGACCGATCAATATACTACAAAACTAGAAACAACATTTAGTGAAAAACCTGTTACTGCGGAAGTTATAAGCACGAACCCAATAATAAATGCGGTTGTTCAAAATGTTTTAAAAACTGAAGTTAATAATAATGCTTCCACTGAATTTAACTTGACTGGTGAGTTAACAATTGAACAAGTACCAGATATGAATATAAACTATTCTATTGCGGAACTTATGACTGTACCAAGTTTGCAAACAACTACAGAGAAGAATTTTATTCCAATGACTTCAGAAGCCAATATTGTAAACATCACGGAGACTGTCGCAAAATCTGAAGTTCTATTCAACAATGACTCACCCGCAGATAATCAATCAATTGCTACCCAACCAATAGCTGATAAAGTCATAGGTAAAGAATCGTCAATAGTAGTTACAGATAATTTATATCAGATAAATGAAGAATTAAATCTAACATTGATAACAACAAAAAATACTAAGGTCGATACTATAAATACTACTGAAATGGATTCAACAGTGTTTAATGTTTCAAGTACAGAAATAATGATTAAAAAAAGCACAGAACCTACTTTAACTTCAGTAACCGCTTCGAAATACCCTGCGATTGAGATAAAGACAACTGAAACTGTACTGAATGCATTTTCACCAAGTGCTTTAGAAGAAACCAGTGAGACACCAGTAGTAAATATTTCTAGTAGTGTCAATGAACCATATTTGGAAAATGTTAAGAATAACACACTTTTGTATAAAACGACCGATATAAATACTACTGAAAAAGATAAGACGGTGTTCAATACTTCAAGTACAGATATTATTAATAGTAAATACACAGAACCCACTTTATCAACATCATCTACTATAAAATATTCTGCGGTTGAGACATCAACAGCGGAAACGTTACAGAATGATTTTACAACTCAAGCAATAGAAGCTAAAAATGAAATACCAGCAACAAACGCACCTCCAAGAGTTAATGAACCCAATATAGAAAATGTTGGTTCTAACGCCATTTTGAGTGTTCTTACAACACCTGCTACTTATTACGTGACAGCAGACCCAGTTACAAACACAACAGATTTGACATCACAATCAGATATAGCGGCAGATCCTAAGAATCTGCCAGTCAATTTGGGAACAATTTTGTACCAGGAAAGTTTGAATACTGAAAAAGCTATTCAAGATGTCGTTGGCCAAACGACAACCTATAGCAGTTCAGTTGAGAAAAGTGTAAGTACGCCAGTTCTAAGTGACGTCAATGAAAACACTAATCTCAGTCATATTGTTAAACATTTAAATCAGGATAAAATCTCGACTACAGATGTCGTTGAGAGTCAAGAGGTTTTAAACCCAAAACCACATGAAGCACCTCTGACATTAAGCTATGTTCCCAAATTTGCCATTACTATGCACAAAACCGCTCAAACAACACCAATAGATTCAACGCTGATATATGAACAAGTATCAACCTATACCCCAGAAATAGTCGATGTTTATAAAGCATTCACGTCTGGTAACAAGATTGAAACTAGTACAATATTCCCAGTAGATGTAACACATACTACTAATGCTGAATACGTCACGGATATACCCATAACAACTCTACCATCGCAAGAATCAACTAGCCAAATAATTCGTACAGTGAAACAGTTAAATACTACTAATACACCAAGTCATTTGGTGTCAACTACTTCTGCAACTGCTGGAAATTATATTAATAATACAAAAGATTTGAATACATCAAATTGGAAAGATTCAGTGACAGTAAGTTCTAAAGTTGATCCAAATGCAGATGCCAATAAAACCAAGACTATAAATACGAAAGAAAGTAAAAATAGCGACAGTGCTACTTCATCTGTAATAAATAACAAGAATGAAAATATCAAGATTGTGTCAATATTGGATATCATTAATTCTTCAGGAAGTGTGATGACAACCGGGACGATGCAACAGTCAAGTCCAAATCCTTCATTATCAACTGATTATATCAAAACAGCTGCGTCACAAGACTCGAGTGTTTATGTAACTGCAACTGATAGTGTTCCTGATTACACTTTAGTGCAAGTTGGAGAATCAGTTAGCCAAAAAAACCCAGAAGCAACTGTGCCCTTGGCTGAAACTAAGATAATTAATACAGTTCCTTCTACACAACCCACACTGACAATTATAGCACTAAGTACTGAAAAAGTTAAATATGTTGGTACTGAAACACCTATAACTAGCACGTCAGATTTCAAATATACAGACCCAACAAAAATCGTAGTCGACTATGTGACAGAGAAAACCAACGACAATGTATCAACAGACGGTATGATAAGCCAGCTAAATAAACTGCCTATTGTGCTAGCAGAAATTTCGTCAAGTTCAGTAAGAAGTGTTACACCAGGCACGGTTTTAACACCAGTTGGTTCTATAATAGTACCGGTACATGACGAAGTAACGACGTTAAAGGAAAGTGCTTTTATTATGAGCTCGACAGTCGCAATGGATAGTAATATAAAAACGGGCACAGAAGTTCCACTATTAACGTCAACAGTTATAGAGCCAGAAATTGTTAAGTATTATAAGGAGTCATCGCTGCTAGCATCAGAGGTACCATTCGCACAAATTACTCCTGAACCTACCCATACTAATAAGATGTTTTCTCAAATAACGCCGTTGGTTGTAACTAGTGAGACCAATCAAGATAACCTAACTGAAATAAATACTACAGATTTGCCACAGAGTGTATTGCCAACACTAAACCACAATAAAAATCAACGAATGCCATCACTACCTACAGTAGGAGTTACGGCTGCACAAACCGCTACCCATACAGCTAATTTAGTTGCACAAACTACGCCTGCGGCCGCAGTGAGTAAGATGAATCAAGATGTCCTAGCTGGAATAAGAACTACAAAGCCACAGAATGTTTTGTCAACAGTCAGCAGCAATATTCCTCCCGTATCAACGCTTCTAATAGCACAGGTTACAGCTGAACAAATAATAACTACAGAACCTGCCCATACAACTAATACATTAGCTCAAACTACGCCGTTACGCGCGACTGGTGAGACAAATCAAAATGTTCTAACTGGAATAAAAACTACAGATGTGCAACAGTATGTGACATCAGTAAAGAACAATAGCCCTCAACCAATGCCATCCCTAGTTATAGCCGAAGTAACAGCTTCACAAATTACCACTGAACCTACCCTTACTATTGCATTTGCTCAAACCACGCCACCTTTGGCCTCAGCTGGTAAAACGAAACAAGATTTTCCACCGCGAATAAAAACCACAGATTTGCCACAATACGTAACGTCAACAGTAACCAGCAATAATCATCAATTTATTAGTGATAAAACAACTGAAACTATTACTGATTCACTCACTGCACCAGATTCTATGGTAGAAACTATAAATGTAACTGGAGATAAAATAAGTGAAACATATCTTAGAGAAACAATTTCGAGTGACGTTACGGCCAACAATCCAACAGTAAATAATAGTGTTAAACCAGGTAAAAACATTATTGACCATGAAAGTATAGTAATTGGAACTGCTTCTAAGACTGTGAAGTCAGTGGATATGACTAAAGCAGAGATTGTAAACCATACAGAAAGTAATTGGATAGGATCAGATAT
Organism: Lycophotia porphyrea; assembly: GCA_950005105.1. Classification (NCBI taxonomy): domain Eukaryota; kingdom Metazoa; phylum Arthropoda; class Insecta; order Lepidoptera; family Noctuidae; genus Lycophotia; species Lycophotia porphyrea. The sequence goes on from OX465392.1 coordinate 6,670,694, forward strand.
CAATATAGACAATATTAAAATAAAGGAATCAGGAAAGAAGGAGAAGGAAGGAAACGAGGAGGAAGACGATTCGAAATCCTCGGTTACAAAATCTAGTACGGATGTTAAAAATTTAACCTTGTCTTCAGACTTGGCTGAGCCCAAAGATGGTACACCAGTAGATAAGATTGAATATAGGCTTACTACAGCTTCAACAAATCACAGTGGATCTGAGTCAGGTGCCCCAAACAATGAAACGCTATTAAAACCTATAATCACCAAAGAAAATAAAAAGACGGAAGCTGATAGCTCAGTAAATGCCAATATTGAAATAATTGATGTTACTAAATATCAGGACTTAGTTGATTCTAAAAACATTTCTGATAGCTATAGTAAAGATAACACAAATTCAAATATTACTAAATCACTTTATAATTTATCTCGACAAAACAGTACCATTAATGACGAATTAGAACGACATCTTATATCAACGAATCATACAATTACGTCAAAAGTACAAAGTCATTTGAATGAAAGCGATAAACAAAGTAATAAAATGAATGATGAGGTACCATTAAGTGTAGCTAGTATGCACAATCCAAATCTTACAAATATAAAATTAAATGCAAGCAGTAATGGCACTAGCGCTATTACAGTACCTGCTTCAGTTTTTAATTGTACTAACTATACCCGCGGAAAATACGCAGATAAGAACGACTGCAGAAAATTCTATACTTGTATAGGTAATTTACAACCTCTATTAGGAACGTGCCCAAACAATACGGTATTTAGCGAGGTTAACAAACAATGTACGAGAAACTTATCGCATTGCGTAAGAAACAATCAGTTCCGATGTTTATTTGAAGGACGGTTTAGTGACTTTTTTGGAGATAACATCTATTACATCTGTGTTAAAAATAGACTACACGGTTTTATAAGATATAAATTACAATGCCTGGCGGATTATCGTTTAAATAAAGACTCGGTTAAATGTGAGAAATATGAGGAGATATCAACTCAATCAGTGTCTTCTGTTAGTGAAACGAACACTGATGAAAAAATGGTCAGTACAGATGATTTTGAATGTGAAAAAGAAGGTAAATTTCCATATGCCAATGACTGCAGTAAATATTACGTATGCACCAAAGTTAAAAATGTTTATAGGCAAAAAATCAATAAATGCGCTAGCGATGAAGTTTTCGATGAAAAAAAGAAAAAGTGCGTAGAATCTGATAGCGGCGAGTGTTAGCCACTTTGATGTTTAATTTAGATCTTTTCTAACTTCAGGATCCTAAAAATTGTTTATGCAAATATGTAAACCTTGAAAAACCTTGATATTACAAAATATTTTAAGGTTTATATGTTTGTTTCGTCGTAAGAATAAAATAAGGTTGTTTGATTATAATTAAGTAGTTTAATTTATTTTATCTTCTTATTTAATAAATTATTATTATATTTAATATTATCAGTTATACAAAGTACCTGTGTACGACTTATACATAATAAATGCAGATATTTTATTTCTGACCTTGTTACTTTCAGTCTTCGAAGTAATTAATTGATTGATTAATTAATTAATTTTATTCTTTAATAATATACTATTTTATTTACATTCGTGGTCTTCGGGCTGGAGCTCCGCTATCAACAATAAACTGATCTTCATCGTCTCTTTCTAAAGTAACACAGAAATTATTGGAAAATATTGTGCATCGTATTGAAGTTTCACCTCTCACAGGTCGAGGGGGACAGAAATACGTCACACTGTTCGGGGTATCGTCTTGTGTCACTCTGAATTTGTAATTCTTGCACTCTATTGAAGTAGGTCGTTGAGCTGAAAATCGTTGGCTCAAACCAGAGCTAGACTTTTCGTCGCTGTGGAAAGGATCCTTTCGGTTGTCAGAGCCATACAATTCGAGAGCCGACTTAGTCGTGTTACTGACAGGACATTTGTATTTAAGAGCTGACGTGCAAGAGCGGGTGAAGCCGTTGAAAATAGTATTGCCGGAACATTTAAAGTTGATGCCTTGGAAACGGTTTCCATTGGGGACGCAGAGGATGTATCCTTTACAACCTGGAACGTTAGGGTTTGCGATCCTTTCATTTCGGTGGCATCGTAATCTTCTTGTTAAAGCTGGATCTATAAAATTGATGGCATCTTCGCAAACCGACGTAGATTCTTCGTTGCAGAATGTCCCGACAGGGCAGACGAAGGTGGGTCCGATTATTTTAGTTCCTTCACATAGTCTCACTCGGTTATTTCGTTCGCATGTGAAGCCGTATTCGCCACAGTCATCATTTGAGTTTATGTAGTACGCCTCTGTTGAACTGGCGTAAATTGATATCTGTGAAAAATAAGGTTTTTTGTTTAGGGACGCTTTTTTTATCAAGGATAAATATAATGACCACCAATAATAACTTTGTGATCACTAACATCTATCACCTAAAATATCAATTGATCACCAAATTTAGTAAATGAGCACCAAATTTTAATGAGGTGGTTGATGACAAACTAGTTTTGCCTAGGCCGACTTGGGCACCCCGACACAGATAGATTAGGTTAGAAGGGTATGGCCGAAGGTACGCCATACCCTTCGTGGTTAACATTCCGTAAACCATACGACCGGGTCTCTCTCGACTCGGATGCAAGAGCATAACAGTTCAATTTCTGGTGGTCATTAACTATTTTTGTTTCTAATTTCACGTTAAAATGGGGATTCATTTTGGTGATCATTTACTAATTTTGGCAGTCAAAAGTGTTTTTTTTTGCCGTTACATTTTACTAAGGGTCGGTTTTTCAATCGCCAGTTTACTTTTATCCGACGACTAAGTTTGTCATTTTGACAGTTTTTGTATAGACAATCTGTCAAAATGACAAACATCAACATATTCGTCGGATAAAAGTTAACTCGCGATTGAAAAACCGGCCCTGAATCTAGTGGTTCGTTAAAGATAAGCCTTTTATAACTACATATAATATAACAAAATAAAAATATTATTTTTCAATAAGATATCTTAACCGCACGGAGAGAAGAGTGGAAGGCTATTGGAGAGGCCTTTACCCAGCTGTGGGCCAATATAGGCTAATAAAATAAATATCTTAAATATACATGATTTAAAAGCTATTCAATTAAAATCATATTTCCCACGTGATAACACACGTGCAAATAATAAATCATAATAATAAATCATTTATTGGCATAAACAAGTAATTTACATGGTTGTGAATCACTGGTGCCTGTGGTAGGTAGTAAAACACCTGTATTACAGGTCACCAGGTTTCCACTCGGAAAACATTTTACAATTATATTGTTAGGTACCAATATTAAAGGTTTATTAGCAAAATAAGGAAACAAAAGTAAAATTAGAGAAATAACGAAAAAGAAATATAAGAACTAAACAAATTAGAATAATTTCATGGTGTAGGTGTGTGTGTGTATGTGAAAGTGTGCGTATGTAAATAATAATCTCACGTGGTTTTTTCGGTAACTCGTCGTAGGTAATCTTAATAATATAATCCCTGGTTATAACTCTGAATGGATAAAGAGTGAAGTCCTCAACAGCCACTTATCATTGTAAAAATTACGGCATATAAATAACATTTTACGATATATCATATTTCTGCTCCTTAGTGATACTTATAAAGATTAAAATAGTTACTTACCGCTAATAGAGCCTTTAGAAGTTTCGCACTGAACATTTTGAATTTCCACTTTAAACTATGTTGCCTATACAAAGTTCTGAAGACGACTAACGGCCAGTAATAACTGCTTTCTTTATGCTATTGAGTTAGCCGTCAATTAGTGTATTTAGCACCTCTGGGCTATGTGGAGAAATGGGTGACACTTTGTCACGGATACTTTGAAAGATTCGTTTGTTTTTAACGGTATTCGTTTGCATGGGGGCTTCGAAGTAGGTGACGGTGATATTGATAGTGTTTTGTTTTTATATTTGAGCTAGTTTTTTTAATAAACTGGGTGACGACTGCGCCTCGTTGGTCAAGAGTTCGCAAGAGCGACTTCTGAGCGTGAGGTCCTGGGTTCCTAGGTCGGGAAAGTGTTATTTAGTTTTCAGGAATTTGACATTAAAAGCCTGGAGATTGGATTTGTATCCGGTCTATGGGAACAGGCTATAACATGAGACTTAATAACTGTTGAAACGTGGGTGCACTATAGGTCACTTCTGCCTAACCCTGTGTTCACTTTGTTCACGCATCTATAAAATTGTATCAATTGCATGCGGGCCGAAACCTATGCACGGAGCAAAGAAGATAAGCCATGTGCATAATTTAAGTATTGTATACGTAGCTTTCAGTATTTGGATTGTCAGACAATTAGGAAAGCATGTGTCATAAATAGGTACATTAAATCCGCAGCACTTGATATCCAGCCTTTCGTAGTTGACAGGTGAATGTGTCATAGTTAACGGCAACGTGTTTACGAACTATTCTTAGAAAGGTTTACACTGTGTAAACAGTACTTGCATAGGCAGCGTACGGTAAACTGCACGTCACTTCTACGAAATGAACTTTGATGAAAATCCAACTGTTATCACCCATATTGTGGTAGATGTTATATTTTAAACCGACTTCAATACACACACAAAAACACAGCAAAAATAAAATACATACAGCTATACGAAACTGTAAAATTTTCCCAATCAACCTTGAACCTAAAACTTTGACGACAAAGTTTAAAATCTATTAAACAAATTGACAAACTGTAGTGCTTGATGTGTGTCTGTACTTTCTCGCAAACCCTTAATAAATCTAATACAGGTATAAACATTTCTAACGAACGTGTGAAATGCATGTTACATGTTCTTTAATAAAATTTATTTATATGTGTATTGTTAATTTAAGTGCAAGTTACCATTTGGATTTTGTTTTTGGGTAGCCGTTAATATAGAAAAAAAAAGTGTATAATTATAAGTAATACCTAAATGCATTTATTAAACTAAATCATACTGATATTTACAAAATAACGTAACATTACTCATCGTCGGACGAAGATTCGCTATCGCTGTCTGAGCTAGAGGAACTCAATCTCTCTGAATTTCGCGTCATTGGTGCGCCGGTTTTTACTCTGCCGACAAAAAAAAAATTGTGAGATAAGATGGGATGGGGTATAGATAGCAGTAGCGAAGGGTCAATTTTTGTAAGAGGTAAGCCGGAGTACATGCTTTCACGTGATTATATTATTTGTCTATAGAACACTGACTGCCATTTTTCAAAGGGAAGCCCGTAGGAATCGAGTTGTATGGCACCTTCCCCACTGATAAATAGCATGAGTTTATGGTAGTACATATAATGGGTATAAAAAGACCCTCACCGAAGCCGAAAGACATGATCTTCCCGTCATTGCAAAATTTTTGTTTGTACTGGATCATACCTAATATCTCTGTAACTAGAAGGTTCCCCCCACCTATTACCAAATATTGAAGGCTTAGTCCCAACTTTTTTTCAAACATGTTTTAGAATGTTTTAATTTTACTTTAAATACCTCCATGATTTCTGTAATATTCAATGCATCCACCAGCATAATAATTTGAGTGCATTACATTAAGCGCTACAGTAAACCGTGAAAAGAAAAGTCGTTTCCCAGCAATAATGATTTAGTTAAGTTACTTAGTTTGATCTACAGAATGCTTGTTTGACGGCTTCGTGAAGAGTCCGTCTACACCCTGTAACGAAGCCGTCAACCAAGCATTCTTACATCAAACTAAGTAACTTTACGCAAATATTGTTGCTGGGAAAGGCTTTTTTTGGGGTGAAAACGTTTTACGGTAGGACTCAATGTAACGCATTCTAAACATTGTGCTGATGGATAGATTGAATAGTACGACGGTCGTGAAGGTATCTTATGTTAAAGTTGAAAGTGCAAAGGTATGGCGTAAAATAAAAAAAGATCGCGGCAAAAAATGGGGAAAACAAGTGCCTTTCGGCTTCGTTAAGAATCTTTTTACACCCTTCATGATATTTTACAATAAACTATATGGCTAGTATGGAAGAAGGAGGAGTCATGCTGCGTCGACCCCAAATAGTTTGGGAAAGGGCAGGAGAATAGTGAATAAATTATCAGGCTGATATAGCGCTGATCGTAGCGCCCAGCATATGAGTCGACACACAACCCGTATCCGTAGATATAGACTCGCTAGTCGGGTTCTGGTCATGAATACAAGTCATCTATAGTTAATTATAACGACGACTCGGATCCGTATCCGAGTCGTCGTTATAATCGTTGTTTATTATCGTCGTTGTCGTTCGTCGTTGAGGGCACGCGAATGAAGTTCGCGAAGTGTTCGCGAAGTACTGCATGGGCAGTGAATGGGCTAGACTAAGTAATATTTATCTAACAACGATAATGGCGATGTAAAAAACGAAATTGTATTGGACTGACATGAGCTGCCGATTAATTTAAGAGGGAGGCGCCAGGGTTATTGGTACATTTTAAACGTTTTTACTTTTTTTGCAATTTCAGGGCAGTGTCGGGCTGTATGTTGAAAAAAAATATGATTCGCGACCGTAACCCATATGTATTCCAAATTAAAATCATCAATACAACCCTCTAAGTACATTTCATCACATTGAAATACTATATCCTGAAAAAGTGACAGACCTGCAAATTGCAAAAAAGTAAGAAAAATTGTATTTCGCCGGCTACCTTAGCGCATCCTTCTTAAATCGAAACTGTTGAAACAGTAGTTACTTTTGTAGGAAACAGCATATTAAAAAAAATAACTGATGAAAAATTTCTATTTTGTTTAATGTATCACATTGAAATTTTTTAATTGTAGTTTTTTTTCACAATCATGCCTAGCCTTTTCCCAACTATGTTGGGGTCGGCTTCCAATCTAACCGAATGCAGCTGAATACCAGTATTTTACATGGAGCGACTGCCTATCTGATCTCCACAACCCAGTCAGTACTGGGTAATACAATACCCCTTGGTAAGACTGATTGTCAGACTTTCGGGCCACTGACTACTGTTTTTTTTTCACATTAATGTTCTGAATACGTGGTAACCTAATGAGTGTCGATGTCCCTTTTACCCGGTATTAGGACATTTTCAGTAGCAGCCTGCCTTGTAGTATAAAACGACTTCAAAGGCTAACCAAGTATTACTTCTAGTCTAGCTACTAAACACAGTGCTTACTGAATTTCTTGTATTTTGTGAAATCGATAGGAGGAGGAAGTATCAATTTTTTGATGTGGAGCGCCCTGAAAAACATAGTTTAATGTAATCTAAATGCAGTTGTCTTTCAACATCGTTGTGTTGTCCTTTAGGTTCATTATTAGGAAATTTTCAATAGGCGTCCGTCTTGCCCCTAAAACTTGGGATAAGAAATATAACTAGGGAGATGTGGGTAATATTGGCACACCTATTTCTTAAGATCAGATGAAAATATGTGGCTTTGCATACTCACAAGCTATACGCCTCTGCGACAGCCATGGCCGCCGGGTGCAGAGAGCTTGCGAGACTGGAATGTCCCTGAGACAGGATGGTCTCCACTTCCTGTTCGGGTCGGTTCAGCATCATGCCCAGGACTTGCACGCTCGCAGGCATCGCCTCTTCGAAGCCGCATTCCGCTAGGTATGTTACTGCGGTCTGTTAATAGATGAATTTGGTATTTGTTGCTTTGATATAAAATTAGGTCATTTTTGTTTAGTTCCTCTATTACCTGGGATGTAAAACGTAACTGGCAAAATGTAAGTATAGGGTACGTAAAACTCTGCCTTACCCTTGGAGGATTACATGCGTGAGGTTGTTTGACATAAAATTAGGTTATGTGAAGCGTGTGAGCAAAAACCCTTATAACCGGGTCTATTTAACTACTTATAACCGTGATTGGCTGATGAAATAACAATTGCCAAACAAAAGATACGATTTTGGCAGTTTGTTAGCAAGGTTTTGTGTTGAGTAGTCGGGCTTGAGAGCAGCGGTGGCCCAGTGACTGCGGCCCTGACTTACGAGCAATAAGTAGTGGGTTCGAACCAAGGCAGGCGCATTACTTTGTGTATTTTATTTCTTCACCATTGCTCTACAAAACGGTGAAGGAAAACATCGTAAGGAAACCGGCATCCTAGAACCAAAAATTCGAAGACATGTGACATCTACCAACCCGCACTGGGCCCACGTGGTGGATTATAGCCCATCCCTTCTCATAGAGAGGAGGCCAATGTCCCAGCAGTGGGAACAATTATAGGCTGATTAAGCTTAGAAGTCGGGTTTGAGACCCTTGTAATTCGAATCTAATGGATCTATACTTGACAGTAAGTTAGCTGGGAAGGATTTCAGCTAGATTTTGTTAGAATTGAACTATCTCAACGCATCAATACAAAGAAGTAAGAATCGCGAATGAAATCACAAAACGGCTTCTTCCAAACATTACAACCTTTGTTGACCTAAATAGGGCCAACCTCTTTTGTAGTCTTCATTAGTTAGGTACTTACAGCAGCAATGCCCGGTAGCCCGACTGTGGCGGCTTTCTTAGCGACGTCAGCCAACGCCTGTGGACGGGCAGGGACGCCCGCGGCTTCCTCACGACGAAGACGTTGTAACGCCTCCTCGACGCTCTTCCAGTGAGGGTCAGCCTTGTCTTGGGTGTCTGAACACATCTCGATTATGTTGCATACTGCTGATGCTGATAATCTGGTGGAAATAAAATAAGTAGGTAGGTATTGTAGGTATTTTAATTGTATTATTTTTTGTTAGTCAATGTAAGTAAGAAGTATCTGTATCTGTAGTATTTACGAAATTTGGAAATAAACAAATAAAATAAGTATCAGAAAAAACTATCAAACTAGGAAAATAATGTATCTTGAAGGAAAGTGTTATTTAATGGAATTGACAGTTTTTACAAAATATTTTTAATTAAGGAATAATGCAAGGTTCAAATATTAAAGAAAATCTGTTGTAGACGGTAGGCTAAGAGTAATAACAGATTTATAATTTGAATTTTATTTGTACTGAGCCGTAGCGATCATCTTTCAGCTAGAACAATATAAAACCCCACAAAGCGTTTCAAGCCGGATGAAAGAGCAGTGCAACAAAGCGTCGCGTCTTTTCTACAAAAAAAAACCTAAATGCGCTTTTCACAGTACTACATTTTCCAATAAATTTAACCAAGATAAGAAAATAGCTCGAACGACAAATTTATAATAAACATCTGACTTACTTCTGTACAGGTGATCTGATGTCTTGCTGCTCTTTCTCTTCTGGAGTCATCTGTCCAAAGCTGAGCATATCAGCAGCGGCAGCGCGCATTTTAATTTTAATTTCTTCCTCTGAAAAACCACTTGTATCATTCAGTGGAATTTTAACCTTATATCTAGGAAGTTATGAGTCATTAGACGGCACTATGTTGACATTGTTTTTGATGTCGAAGAAAGGGATAAACACATTTAAAAAGTTCGAGGTTTTGTAAAAGGTTGTCTCTGCTGCTCATATATGTGATAATCTGTTTCTAGAGCTTGATATGTTTTATTTACGACCAGTTACTGCACCAAGCACCTTTTTTTTTTTGGGATTGGTAATCCTCAAATGACTCCTCCCGCTCTGGGCGGGACACCCATCCCTGTCCCTTCCATGCCCTTTGTGTTCCAGGGCCGCGAACCGTCTTGGCCGTCTTTCGAACAGTCCCACAGCCCTGGCAGGCATCGGCCCTTGCGGGCCTCTACCTGTTTGCACCATAGCAATCGTACCATGGTCTAGCTAGATTAAAATACTCGACACCGATGATGATCACAAATAAGTAGTCTTGTAGCCGTAGAAGCTCTGTAGGTAAACATGATTTATTTTATTTGGGACAAGCCCGCCACACTATTCCCAAACCACTGCAACTCCTGAAAGCCAGAATCAACAATGGCCACCACCAGAAAACTGCCAAGACAATGAAGCTCGACGAAGTCCCGGACAAACAATTTAACTTACTTGGATTCTGCAACAAAATTAATCAGAAAAGAATAGCGGAAGAGTAGGAAAAATATAGATAAACATTTGCGAAACTGTTCTTGTGTAATGTCGTTAGTTCCAATTTTGGCCACACGCCAAAAGATCCATGTACGTCTATAGTTCTCACCTTGCCCGGGGTAGGTGTTGGACATAGCGTCAAGGAGTCTCTCGACGAGTCGCGCTCGCTTCCCGTGCCCGAACACGACGAGCTGCGACCACGCCTGCGCGAGACGGTCCCCGGCTCCGCCCACTTCTAAGGTCTTTATTATCTGTTTACAAAAGGAGTGATGATATGTCAGTTCAGTAAGTTTTCAGTTGTATTGGCCGCGTAAAGCACGAGGTTCATAATGCAAATATCTGTAAGGGGTATGTTTTGAGCTTGGTGTGCTGCTCAGGGATAGCTGGGGCTGGTTGTCTTCCTCAGACAGTTTAAGTCAAATACACAGTTTATTCGCTCACAACAACACTTATTAGGTACAGGAACTGTCCTTTTATACAATTTATCACCACCAGGTACAAAAACGTGCACGCCGAGAGGACGGAAAAAGATACATAGACAACCTTGACAAACGTTGCCAAAAGCAAATATTAATTATATCTTTGTTGGTGTTGCCAACAGGGTATTACACACGTTTTCGTGTCAGCATTATTCGGCCCAGTCACGCGGTAAAACTGAGAATATACGGTTCGTGAAAAGCTGCTCGAATTGAGCCGAGCTGATCCGTAACTGATTCAGCAGTTTGCGAAGGAAGATGCCGATTCAGCTAGTGCAAGTTCCGATCGGATAACTATCAGATCAGCACGGGCTGAATTGAAGTCTAGTATAGTAATCGGACGAATCGAATGTGCCGACCCCAAGTAGAACCCCAAATATCTTAGAATGAAGATCATCATAACCTTTATTCCAATTTAATTAAAGTGTATTCGTACATGACAATATCTCTATCAATTCAGTATTTATCTTTAGATTTAAATATCTCCACGAATTGAGTCTTCAGTTTGTTGTAAAATGGTTTGATTAACAGTAAACGATAGTGCCATCTACCAAGTGTGGTTTAAACTACAGAAGCAATTTGTCGCCAAACGATACAAAAACACACTGCACATCGAATGATCAAAGTGATGAATAACGCCTTATTGAATATCTCTTTACTCTTAGAAAAAGCATTTAAAGAAATATTTCTTGTTGAGTAACAAAATAAACTTGTAGTAGGTAAGGAAAATTAATTTGTAAGTTAAATATGTACTAATTATGCACATAAATTCGTACTCAGTAAACATAATAATATCAAATCAACAAAATTGCTTCAACTAATTGATTGTTCAAAACAATTTAACTGTGTCATTGATATAGTTTGCATTGCCAATTTTATTCATAACGAAAAATAAACTGTATGTGCAGTTATGGAGCTATAATTTCGACTACTACGTCAGATGTCAGGATGGCCGAGCGGTCTAAGGCGCCAGACTCAAGGTTCCCTTACTCACTAAACGTGAGTCGAGTTGTTCTGGTCCTCTCTGAGGGCGTGGGTTCGAATCCCACTTCTGACAAACTCTTTTAGTGTTTTATTAAGATTTTTTATGCTGGTTTTTCATGCTAACCGTTTATATTATGAATACTTTTCCGGTTTTAGTATATTTGAATGTTAATGTACAGTTTGGATACAATATTTTGCCATTAAATTAAAAATGATCGAAATTAAAGCTTCTAAAATTTACCTCTTCCATAACTGTTGGTTCTGGAACATAAACATTTGGTACCAAGGTGTCCAGCAGTTCTAGGGTTTTCTCGAAAGGTGCGTGCCTGTCAAGCAAAAATAATCATAATGTAAAATAAAAAGCATAATATAAGCAAAAGATAAACTTTACTATACATTATCACTGGTGAAACCTTCAAATATAATTACATATTGTCTGATGACATAAAATGATTTCCACTAACAGAAGAAAAATCAAAATAAACATTTTCACATGGGCACTTATAAAACGTCGAGAAAAGGTGCACGGTTCGGGTTGCTATTTCCTATGGAGAAGAGCCGGCATGGAACTTCATAGCTAGTCTTTTAAAATCATATGCTATAGCACAGTACTTAAGTATAGGAAGACAGCGTAGGCCCGAATAAGTCTTTGAGTACTTCACGAAAACGTAAAACAAGATAAAAATAATTAACTAAAATTAACAAGCATCTAGGAATCATCAAGGCCTACAATTTTCAACGTTTCAAGGGCTTCAGTGTTGTTAATGAAAGAGAGAAATTGAGATTTCAACAAATATTGTATGGGAATACTTCGCTAGTGGGAACACATATTTATATTATTGATTGTTGGCTATAATATTGTTACCTGCAAGCAACTGTGATGTAGTGCCTGTAGTAAATACTTTCTTTGTATGCGTCTCCGACTAACTTGTAATTGTCTCCTTTCATTAGTAAAGCGTGTAGTCTTTCCGCCATTGTTATATTCTGAAAATATTTGAAATTTAAGTAGGTTTAATTTAATACATGACTGTTGGTACAGCACAAACACAAGGCGACATCTAAATAAATGACTCTATTATTTCATTGTTAATGAAATAATAATAATAATGGAATATAATATATAATGGAATTATTACTTTTGGCGCTGAGCTGTGTGTTGAAACTCTAACTGTGCAGTTATATCAAAGTACCTATATTGATTTAAGCATCGCCTAGTTTTTGTGAAAACAACCATTTATTTCTTATAATTTTAATTCACCTGTAAGTGGTCACTGCAAACACCCATAGCAGTTATAAAGAAGTTGGTATCAGCAGGGTCTTTGGCATCTAAATGTTCATTTTGTTCCAGCTCAGTTAGTATTGTCGACAATATATCAAAACGGGGTCCTCCTGCAATGGTTAACATTTTTTATGAAAGTTTTTTTACTTAGATTACTTCTCTTCTTCAAAAATAGAACACTGAACTAGACCTATTTGTACCCAAATAATACGGCGAAGCCTCGACGCTTTTTTTCAAACAAACCGAGCGTGTCATCGTTCATCCACACTACAACTTAAATGACGTACAAAAACTGACGGTTGTGAATGGTGAAGCTGGCAATATTATTATGAGCCTGTTGTGTCCCACTGCAGGGCAAAGGCCTCCCTTCCTTTTTTCCATTCTTCTCTGTCTAGAGCTATTTCAATATTTCAAGCTGGCAATAGTTGAACACATTTTCGGCGGCTCGAATATTATTAATACTATCGTCTCTAAACGTTGTCGCGGCGATTCCGTGCTCAGAGATTATTATCCCTTTACTGAGCGCCTGAAAACCCACTATGCAGAAACACCCATACAAATGCGTCATTTATTTTCAGACAGATAAATATCTGGTTTTAACTTACTTTCTTTACAAAACAAGCAAAGCAAGTAGTAGTACGCAGCTAAGCCGGGCTGTATGTCAATACGTTTGAACTCTGCGATGATCTGGAGCGCCATCTGTTGCAGTATCTTACCGCCTCCCCACGCAGACAAGGAGCGCAGGCATGCTGATAAAGTGCCGTCGTTTGGAGATATGCCCTGGAAAATAGCATAAAACACTTACAATTTGGCATTCATTATGTTTTGCAGGATATTTAGTGACCCTGACGTTTAGATAGATAATTTTTTGGAATTCAAATTTTCCACCTGCAGGGAAAATGCCTTTTTCTAAAAAAAGGTAAGTTATTCATCACCACGCTTGCTCAAGGCAGTTCAGAATTTTGCTAAACATTACTTTTGGCTGTTCACATGCAATGTTACACCAGTGTGTACTTCAATTTCATACTACATATTTCATAATTAAGTCTGCTATTTTGAATGTGAATCGATTAAGTAAAATTGCTATCTGAACTGTGAGTATTTTTGGTATTATAAAATAAAGAAGACATTTTTCTATCACTTTTTTTTTATTAGCTTCAACATTTTCTCACCTGTTCATGCATCTCTCCTAATAGAGATCGAAGGCCTTCAACCCGCAGGGCGGTGCCTTCGCGCAGGAATCCGACACAGGCGATCAGCGAGTTGTAGACGCTTGTGGATAGAGGAATTCCTTTCTCTATCGCCTCCTGGGTTAGCATGTGAGCTCTTTCTGCCTGAAATTATATCATGGCAAATGTGATATACTCCACTCATTGTGACATCTTCGTCTATATGTTTTGAGTATGAATGTCTAAAATTAAGTCTAAATAAAAACAGTGTGAACCATATTCTGTACATTATTTAATAATAAACATTAACAAAAACTAACTCTTAGAAGACTGATAAATTGAGGATTATGAATAGTTACCTGATAATATTTGGCCATGCCCTGAATCATGGCACAATAGGCTTCTGGCTTCTTTGGGTCCATTGATTCGAAGATTTGATCAGCAAGTCCACCAAGTCTTGAAAAAATCACATTAGAAAGAAAATTAATATAGTTAAAGATAGTGCTGCCATTCTACCAATAACCAGGCCACAAGATTCAAGGGAGGAGGGGGAAGTTTGTTTAATGTATTATTTATTAAACTTCATTAACTTTAGACATTAGTGCATTTTTTTTCCTTTTAATTATCTGCAATCAGCATTAGCTATAAGAAGGTATGTTGTAAGATGTGGCAGTTTGAGTGTGTCCTCCAATGAGGTCATCTCCTCATCAGTAGGCCTTAAAAGTGGATTATATGGTCCATATGTCCTTCCGCTTTAGCCGTTTCTTGTAGCTTCAAGTTGTTAGCTTAGCCGTCAGTTTGTTGGGGTGTTTTTCCAGTAGTAGTGCATATGTACTACTATTGTTTGCAGACCTGACATCACAAGGCACGCTCTACCACCTAAAGTTAACCATTAAGCCCTCGAGTTGTTCCGCTAAAATCTCACTCTGTTTTACTCTCCAGCTAAAATACTCGGAAGTGGTGAAGTGTAGATTATAAAATTAATTTGTTTGACTGTTGATTAGGTTATGCATTTAATTTTCTGACTGCTCAAGGAAGGGACCAATTCGCCAAAGCAGTCTCAAATAAGTATAAAAGGCATGCTTACCTCCAAGTAGCAGCTTGTCGATCCCTAGTATTAGTCGCAAACCACCTTTCTTCAAGCCACTCCATTGAATCAGGCTCCTTTTCATTGTAGAAACACAATAGTTGTAGGAATTGCAGCTTCAATTCATCACTCACTCCATTTACACCACCCAGTAGTTGGAATATTGTTACTGAATCATCTATAAGGGCATTTTGGATTGTGTACTTCAAGTCTTCTTCTGTGACCTGGAAAAGAGTTGGGTTTATTAGAAGCAGGATGTTACTGAGGTTGACTTTACCATTATTAATTCATTGAGGAAAAAATATGTTCTGTTGGTTCTCCTGTACTTAAATAAATAAAAACAATTAGGAAAGTAAACAGATAAACAATGTATTAATTTTTACCTTGCTAGCATCATTATAAATAGGTTTAGGAGAGAATGCTTCTATTTTGGGATCGGCATTAAAATATGGTGTTTTAATCTTAGTGGGCGGGTCCCATACTCTTGTTGTGAATAGCTCAGCATGCTCATCACGGATCCAGGCTGCGGCTTTACGTCCAGCTTCCGCTGATAATGCATAAGATCTCTTGCGGAAGTTTGACAGTGGTATTAAGTATGGGTCATCATGATATCTGTAAACATTATTTGTTTATGTTATAAAAGTTGAAGAATCAATGAGAAATTAAGCATAGATTTAGGATCAATTTAAGAATTATTTTTCTAATAAGTAAATACCTATTTTTATTTTTTTATTCTACATATTTATATAGGATTTAGGTGTGATAAAATAAGTATTATAAGTACTTGTAATGTGCAGCTGTTGGGTCAGTACCAACAGTGGCTGCTAAAGCCTGTAGGAGGTCGGTAGGCCCTCTGGGTTTGCGAGGAGGAGGTGAGATTCCATCGCTGGATTTACCACTCTGAGGAAGCTTCTGCCCTTCCACAGATGTCAGTGAACGACAAAGACACGCTAGCCTTGTCCATTGTCTGCAATTAAACATATTTTATGTAATAAAAAGGTAATTTTATTTACGATCTCTAACCTAAAACTTACGATTGGCTTACTTACCTTGGAACAACAACGGTCGAATACATTGATGGTGTACTTTAAGCAAATATGCGTCTTATTATTTCTGAATATTAGCTATAATTATTTATTATGAGTGTATTAGATTAAACTGTAGTATAACAATAATAGACATACACATAACCTCAATTCTAACTGTCACTGTGAAGTGGCTGTCAAGTGTCATATTTTTATTGATTTAATTATTTTTTACTTTATCCCGAAGGGAAGGCCGAAGTCCACATTGCCTAGTCTACGTTTTATTGCCTTAATTAATAAACTAGTCAGCTAGTGGTCACATAATTAGTTCAGGGAAAAATTGAAGCAAATCTGCAATATTTTACATTAGCACTTCGCCCGCGACTTCATCCGCAAAAATTGTGCTTTGCATGATTTAAATGTAATCTATAACCTATGTTACTTTCTGATATTTAGGTCACTTGGTGAATTTTTGGAATCGGTCCAGTACTTAGCTTTTGAGTTATCTACTGTGACGGTAGCTGGTGGTACTGAAGCGGGTGCGTAGCGGTGGGGATTGGAAGGGGGTCACGTGCCTACCCGGGGGTGTGTATGTGTCAATCTCGCAAACAAAAAGCTAAACATGTAAAATGTGTCGGCAGCAAATGAAAAAGAAAGTAGCAGACTGGCTTCAAATAATGGACATTTGTTCACATTCATAATTGAATATGATCTAAAATCCATACACACTGTCGTCCATACTTACCTTTTCCCGTCCTAACACACATTCAAACGTGCGAACCAAACCAGACACTCACTCACTCCCATATGCACACACACGACACACTTAGGTACAGTCATCAACTCACACACTTTCACACACAGACATACAAAATCACTTTATAACTTTGTTTTTTTTTTACTGGAATTTTAACTGTAATTTGTACATTTAACTTTTACCTATATGTGTTAAAATGGCAATAATCTTGGTTGTCATCTTTGTAGCGACACTCTCAATGTGGTTAGATTGAAATTAGAACCGATGGCTGAACGCTGACCCCTAAAATACAGGTTTAGTTTGGGGGTTAGAATCAGATTTGTGGCAATACACCATGTATTTTTATGTGTCAAATAATTTTATTAGTTTTTTTTTATTTTCCCAACATTCTGTGCGTAAAGCCTAGGGTAACTGCTGGTGGAAGGCTCCATGGATGATTAGAATTTAAAAAATTATAAAGATTATAAAGAAATAAAACACATTTTTTATACCTACATCTACGTTTCATTTATTTATACATAGAATAAAGGTAAAATTCATTAGATTTCGTCCAGGTTTCTCATTTTAATATTCTTTATTATTTAAAACTGATTTTAGCAAAATAATAGAGCAAAACATTAAAAATGAAATGTTAGAATTGTTCAATGGTGCGCCCGATGCTCCTTCGTGTTGAATAGGTGGTTGTTCTACAACTATCACGCTATGATGAACATTTGTTTTAGGAGTTGGACAAGTAAATAAAGTACTATTAACACAAACACCTGCAGTAGAATTAAAAAGCGTATTTTGCGGGCATTCAACAACTCTAGCTGTGCCTACGCTGCTCAAGCCTTCGATGCAGGCAACATACGAAGAGCAATCAGTATTTTCAGGAACGGCGAAGTTCCCAATGCTAGAGCAGTTAAAATCCGGATAACATTTATAATTTGTTGCGTTAGTGCATTGTTCTTCTATGTGGCTGTACACAGAACCCATGGGACAATTGAGCTTGTATCGGGTGAAGTTCGTCAACCCGCCCAAGAGACACATTGTGTAGCCCCGACAGTCAGCAGTTTCATCGTTCGGGAATCTTCCTCTCGCCGTACATTCAGACGCTTTGCTCACCCCGTGACATAATCCCTGTAATAAGAAATGTGTCTTATCAGTATCTTAGAAATTACCTGGTATCTCTATTTAAGACTTTAACAACGTTTCAGAGAAAGATAACAAGTTTAATGAAAACACGAGAAGTGATGAAGGCCTCCTATGCGTAGCCTAAAGTAGATGAGTAGATGAACCATTTATGTCGACTGTCGAACAATTTACCAAACTTATAACATTCTCATTTTCTATTTATTAACAAAAGTTCGGCGAATTCCCTCTGTAAATGAAGACAAGTCAAAACGATATTATCTCAAAGTCGAGTCAGAATTGTCTCAACAGACATATTTTAGTAATTATTAAACATGTGTACTTACAACGAATAATATAACAACACAAAAGTATTTCTTTTCCATTATACAAAGGTCAATCACACCACATAAATAATATTTCAGCAATAAAAATATTTTATTACAACAACTATTTCATAATTCACGACTGTGCAGTTGTCTGATTAACTCAGTTTTATGGGTATAATGCTACTCGGCTACAAAGTTATAGAGACTAAAGTAGTTGTACCCTTTTGTGACAATAAATAGAGGTGTGGCCCACACTCGGCTATCGATATAACTGTTTCATAACATAACATCACACCTGTACTACCCCGAGAGATTAACCCTTTTACCAGCAGAAGGATCCAAGTGTAGCAGTAAAATAAAATTTGTAATAAATCAGTAAAATAAACATCTGGATTTAATACGCCTATTAGATGGTGGCACGTATATTGCCGTCATCAGTAAAAGGGGTTAAACAGAGGTGTACATACAGAGTACACTCACATTTCATCATAATTAGGTAAGTCCATAGCCATCAACCGAAAAAAAACTTGAAGGAAAAGCTCCATAACACTTTACCTGACGTAATAATAATGTGTATGTGCTCTTCGGTTATGAGACTGTATATCCCGCGGAAGTGTGGGTGTCGAGGCTTTTTAAATGCTAAAACTCACCACAATCGCGAGATATGCAGTCTCAGGGAATATTTCCTAGAAACCGACGTGTTCATGATGCATGCCATCGAGATGTGGTCGCGGTGGACAAGGGCCTGACCCCGCTCTCCTTGGCTAAAGAAAACTGGCGCAAACCTGTAGTGCTTGACACTAACGACCGCAGGGAGGTCTGGCAGAGTAAGGAGCTTCACGGACGCTTTTTCCGGGCCCTGCATGGGCCCGATGTAGACCTATCAGCATCCATAGCCTTTCTACATTTCGGGGACCTCTTGGGAGAAACCGAAGGCTTTGTCTGTGAGACGAATAACTACCGGAGATTTATTGTGAAGGACGGCACGGTTGACATATGTCGTGTATGCCATCGTCCAGGCGAATCAATCCGTCACATTATACGAGTACTTGCATAGACACAATCTTGTAGCCAGGATTATCCATCAGCAACTTGCTCTAAAATACTGCCTTGTGGAATCGGAAGTGCCGTACTATATGTATGTGCCCGACCCAGTTCTCAATAATGGCAATATCACACTGTACGTGGATCAGTCCATCATCACTGACAGGACTATTGTAGCCAATAAGCCTGATATAGTGGTGGTGGATCGATCAGAGCAGCACGCAATGATTGTTGACATAACGGTCCCGCATGACGAGATCCTCGTGAAAGCTGAGAAATATAAACAAATCAAGTATCAGGACTCAGCGATCATTGTGCCGGTAGTCGTATCAGCCCATGGCTTAATTGCCAAGAGCCTCGACCAATACCTGAGGAGGCTCTCGTTAGGCAGCTGAATCAAGGGGTTGATTCAGAAAGCGGTACTCCTGGATACGGCTCGTATTGTTAGGAGGTTCCTCTCTTTGGAGCCCTGACTGCCGGTAGCTTGGACCCTGTTCCCGATACCGGTGGGCTACTATTTTTATATTTTTAAATGTTTTTTTTTAATTTTCTTTAGGCGCGAATTATACAGGCTTCAAAACGTTTTCATACAAAATGTACTCAGGCGACGTGTCGGGATTAGTCGGGAATTACACTCAAACGGCGCGGTGCAGGTACACTGTTCTTTCGTTTCCTTATAAATTCCACGTCTGCGCTGCGCCTGCGCCGCGCCTTCACCTTACGCCGTTTCTGTGTAATACGCGCCTTAAATTGAAATATTTAAAAATGTAATAAGTGTACCAAATAAATAAAGGAATAATGTATTTGTGTCCATTTTATTTAATCGTCCGTGAACTGGCAAAAAAAGTACCAAACTCCTGGAATACTAGTTTGCAAACCTTAGAATTTTCCATGAAACGCCACGTGACATGTTACGTACATGTCACGTGGCGTTTCATGGAAAATTCTCCTCTACACCTGGTATTATCTAGTCCAGCTCGACCAGTTTCAATGTTTGTTGGCTACAAACGAAACATCTGCATGAATACCGCTGAGTAAGCAATCTGAAGTTGTAACAAGTCGTCATTATGAGCCATCGTAGAACTGCTGACGAAGACTATGGGCAAGCGTTGTGTAGGTCGACCTGGGACTAATGGAGGGAGGCTATTCGCGAGGTGGCTGAGGATTTTACATGGTTGCGATTGGAAGCACCTATTACATCCAGATATCTATGCAATTTACGGCTGCTGGCTGATGATGAGGGCACCGGTACTCGGTAGGTAGGATGTCGATAAATATTTGTCAAAATAATTGTATTGCAAAACTTAGTAATGTCGCACCTCTATGTTGTTGCGAGATAAAAATGATAATATTGTTTGATTTCAACTCTACTTTATCAAAATGCTTACTAAAACCGTGTGTTCTCCTAATGGCAGACTTTTGTTTGCTTCTCTTCTCTTTGAAGAAAGCGATGAATACATAGGTTGTCACGAGGTTTCTGGTTAAGAGGATGCAGCCTTGCTGTCCGGTAACATTATATTGCGATCACTAGTATTCGTCTGCCAATGTACTGATTTTTGTAATATGATAAAAGAGTGTGTCTAAAAAAAAAAGTTTCTTTGGGAAAGTTGTTTCTTATCATAAGTACAATCACGTGTTTAAGTATCAGTCACTAATTACCAGTCACCCTACATACAAATTATGTGTATCGTATGAGTTCTACACGAACTTTTGTCAGAGGAAAAAGTCATTAAATAGGATGGCTTAGTCGCAAAACGTCTCTTTCGTAAAATGTCTACTGGTCGTATGTCTCTTTCTCATAGTCACTTTCGCAGAATGTCGCTTTCGCAGAAGGACTCTTTCTCAAAAGGTCACTTGGATTAATATGCGTTTACTGTAATCTTTCTGTGAAAATCATCTGAATTTTTGGACTTTTGAATGCGGTGTGCCATTTGCGGGACTTTGAGACTTTTAGTTAACATTGACGAATGACATGAAGATTCATTAATTTAGGTTAATTAGCACTAGGTATGAGCGCTGAACATTGCAAAGAAACCTCTCGGATATTTTTGCCCCACATTTGTCTTTATGTATTTGAGTTCGTGGCTAAATAATAACAGCCGGTCGGGTCGATCTTTAGGTTAAGTCGGGCTTGCCTAGGTTGGTCTGTGGATAGGTGACCACTCATTGCATACCGAGTTTCCTCCGTGCCTCGGAAAGCACGTTAAGCTGTTAGTCCCGGCTGTCATTTGTAGATCTTTGACAGTCGTTACAGGTAGTCAGTGACCCAAAAAGTCTGACAATATATGAGCCGTCGTAGAACTGCTGACGAAGACTATGGGCAAGCGTTGTGTAGGTCGACCTGGGACTAATGGAGGGAGGCTATTCGCGAGGTGGCTGAGGATGTTACACGGTTGCGATTGGAAGCACCTATTACATCCAGATATCTATGCAATTTACGGCTGCTGGCTGATGATGAGGGGACCGGTACTCGGTATGTAGGATGTCGATAAATATTTGTCAAAATAATTGTATTGCAAAACTTAGTAATGTCGCACCTCTATGTTGTTGCGAGATAAAAATGATAATATTGTTTGATTTCAACTCTACTTTATCAAAATGCTTACTAAAACCGTGTGTTCTCCTAATGGCAGACTTTTGTTTGCTTCTCTTCTCTTTGAAGAAAGCGATGAATACATAGGTTGTCACGAGGTTTCTGGTTAAGAGGATGCAGCCTTGCTGTCCGGTAACATTATATTGCGATCACTAGTATTCGTCTGCCAATGTACTGATTTTTGTAATATGATAAAAGAGTGTGTCTAAAAAAAAAGTTTCTTTGGGAAAGTTGTTTCTTATCATAAGTACAATCACGTGTTTAAGTATCAGTCACTAATTACCAGTCACCCTACATACAAATTATGTGTATCGTATGAGTTCTACACGAACTTTTGTCAGAGGAAAAAGTCATTAAATAGGATGGCTTAGTCGCAAAACGTCTCTTTCGTAAAATGTCTACTGGTCGTATGTCTCTTTCTCATAGTCACTTTCGCAGAATGTCGCTTTCGCAGAATGTCGCTTTCGCAGAAGGACTCTTTCTCAAAAGGTCACTTTGATTAATATGCGTTTACTGTAATCTTTCTGTGAACATCATCTGAATTTTTGGACTTTTGAATGCGGTGTGCCATTTGCGGGACTTTGAGACTTTTAGTTAACATTGACGAATGACATGAAGATTCATTAATTT
This sequence comes from Lycophotia porphyrea, assembly GCA_950005105.1. Classification (NCBI taxonomy): domain Eukaryota; kingdom Metazoa; phylum Arthropoda; class Insecta; order Lepidoptera; family Noctuidae; genus Lycophotia; species Lycophotia porphyrea. The sequence goes on from OX465392.1 coordinate 6,693,124, forward strand.
AGGCTAATTAGCACTAGGTATGAGCGCTGAACATTGCAAAGAAACCTCTCGGATATTTTTGCCCAACATTTGTCTTTATGTATTTGAGCTCTTGGGTAAATATATAATAACAGCCGCTCGGGTCGATCTTTAGATTAAGTCGTGCTTGCCTAGGTTAGTCTGTGGATGGATGACCAGTCATTACATACCGAGTTTCCTGTGTGCCTCGGAAAGCACGCTAAGCTGTTAGTCCCGGCTATCATTTGTAGATCTTTGACAGTCGTTACAGGTAGTCAGTGACCCAAAAAGTCTGACTACCAGTCTTACTAAAGGGTATTGTATTATCCAGTACTAACTGGGTTGTGAAGGTCAGATAAGCAGTCAGTCGCTCCATGTAAAATACTGGTATTCAGCAGCGTGGCGTGTCGGGCCACGAACAATGTAGGGTTCCGTATTTGCCCATCAAAATATGCGGACACTTCCTACGGTCCGATTTGCCTCCGAACGATGATTTTTATTGTAATAAAAAAAAAAAAACTTACATTTGCAGCTGAATATCCTGTGCTGTGATGCCCAAAAACGGCTGTATAGGCTAAGTATGTGTACGTTTTTGACTTTTTGGATGTTGGTCTTCGTTCCTTAGAAATATTAATAAAAAATGCTTAGTTCTTATTGTTGTAAGGACTAATTATTCGTATATTTAATTTCATTTAACTGTGGTGTAACCTAACCAAATTGAAAGTACGTCGTTTACCATGTTATCTATACATATAATAAAATCGTAGGAAATTCAAAACTGTAAATTGAATATTTTTTTAAAAGAATACTTAGGGCGTGATCTACAATTGATATCGAAGCCAAAAATATAGTTTTTAGATTTTTTGTCTGTTTGTCTGTATGTATGTCCGGGCTAAACTCAAAAAGTACTGCATGGATTTACTTCAAATTGTCAACATATAGGCTACATATTATCACGCTATCACCTACGGGGGAGGAGCTGTGAATCTTTATTTTTCTTACGCATTCTGTGGCAGCGTGTAATCTGACGACGCATATTTAAATGTTGTTTTTGAGTAAGCCATGCTATTATCTAGCTTTATACTATAAAAACTACGCCATTTCAGTAACTTGGGCAGAGAAACATACTTTAAGGAATGTTAGTAGTATAAAGACAATTTTGAAGCAGTGCCATCTATGAGATTTCATAAAAATCAAATCAAGTTACATGTTAACACTTTTTGGAAATTTATAATTTAAATTTGATCATGTTGGCGAGGTTAGTTAGTTATTCTTAAAATTCATAGATGGTAATGAGCATTTTCTTTTTTAAAAGAGGTTTTTTGCAGAGGTCAGGAGGCAAGGCAAAATTGCTATTGCTGAAGCAACGTCGGGAATCGCTGTCTTGGCGAAGGCTCTCTACCAGAAGAGAGGTGGACAGGTGGTGCTTCCAGAGTCTCTCGGTAGAGTGGTATCCAGCTTAGAAGAACTCATTCGCTGTGTGTATGGGGACATCAGTAGTATACCGCACCAGCAGAATTCTTGGGTGTGTGAGCGGGCCATTTTGACGCCCAAAAATGATCAGGCTGCAGCAATTAACGAATGCATTCTCTCGGAAATTGAGGGGAATGAAGTGGTCTACACCTCGATAAACACTGTTGTGGAGCAAGATGACGCCACACATTATCCCGTGGAATTTCTGAACTCCCTGTCAGCAAGTGGACTTCCAGCGCATACCATCAAGCTGAAGGTCGGTGTCCCGATTATGCTTCTTCGGAACCTCTCCTCCGAAGTTGTGTAACGGGACCCGCCATAAAGTCATCTCGCTCCACAGACACACCATTGAGGCGGAAATTTGTCTTCAGACATTAATAGATTGGATGAACACCAATAACTTAAAAAAAGACGTGTGGCACTCGGAGACTGCCGCGGTAAAGCTATTGCATAGCTTTTTTTATCAACTTATGTAATTATAATTATTTATTCACTTTCGTAGTGTCAGATAATAATAACCTAGGCTTGTCAATATCTGACACTACGTGTTAGGCACTAGGTGTTAGGTTATTTTCGTTACGTTACGTTACGAAAGTTACGTTACGGTTATTTTCGTTACGGAATTTCTGGATTCGGTCTCTACGCTCAAGACCCGCGATAGAAGCTATGCAATAGCTTAATAAATATTGACAAAACCAAAATAATGACATTTGAGCAAAGGAGTAATCATAACAAACCTGACATACGATATCGAGACAGAATAATTTCCGAAACAACATCTACCAAATTTTTAGGACTAGAATTAGATAGAGACTTGTCTTGGAAAACACACACTAACAGTGTATGCAAGCGCCTGAGTCAGCATTCTTATGCTTTACGCAATCTTTCAAAAGAGGTAAATCAAACGGTTTTAATTACGGCGTATCATGCATGTGTAACGTCCACATTACGATATGCTATCATATATTGGGGTAACTCCACTAATACCGAGATGGTATTTCGAGCTCAAAAAAGGTGCGTTAGGGCGATATGCGGCATCCAAAACACAGACAGCTGTAAACCGTTCTTTGAGAGTCTTCGGATACTTACAGTGCCATGCCTGTCCATATATGAGGTGGTTCTATTTGTAAAAAAAAACTTTCACTTGTTCGAGACACTAAAAAGTCTATTGCGTATTTTATTCCTATGTCGCGTCATAGGAATAAAATACGCAATAGACAACACAAAAAAGCGATATTCTATAAAAAATTCTAAGGTATGGCACCGCAAATATATAATAAACTTCCCAAATCTATAATAGACAATAATGACATAAATACATTTAAGACACAACTGAATAAGTTCCTAGTAAATAAAACATATTATAGTGTAAAAGAGTACCTAACGGATTGAAATATATGATTGTATAATTATTTCCTTTATTTATCTATATACATATTGCTTCATATTTTTAAATATTTGAATATAAAACTAAATAAAAAAACATTTAAAAATATAAAAAATACCACCACCAGCATTGGGAATAATAATTTTTTTTTTTTTTTTCTTTCTACCTATTAAATAATTTTGTTTGACATTGAGGTGAATGCTTTCTACGTCCGATTTTATTTTATGTGATTTTGTTTGACTTAATTTGATTTAGTGTGATTTTATTTGACTTTACTTGATTTTATTGACTTTTTAATTTTTTAAAATTTTATTGATTTTATTTGATTTTTTCATTTGAAATTATTTGATTTTCTTATATTCTTGCTGTAACGTGTGACTACGTACAATTTTGCATGCCTTAATCGGTAGAACATAGTGAACTGCGCATTCACTCAACATCTTGCAATGTATCTATATATACTGTGTTCAGCAATAAAGATTTGATTTGATTTGAAATTCTTACGGGTTGTAGCGTCGGCGAGGCAGTATTTATACCACGCATTCCCCTCATACCTCATAACTTCCCGTTCCAGTTCAAGCGCGTACAGTTCCCCGTGAGTGTTTGCTTGACGATGACCATCAATAAGTCGCAGGGGCAGACACTGAGGGCAGCGGGTGTTGACCTCAGGACGAGTTGCTTCTCACACGGGCAACTGTACGTCGCTTTTCATTTTGACTCCTGGCAGCATAACTACCAACGTAGTTTATAGGTACTCGTAAGTGTTGTAAAGTATGATAACTTTGTACATACGTATTTTTACTTTTTTGTGTCCTGGCATTTATTCATGCATTATTTTCTCTATTTCCTTCAGTCACATCTTATGACTGAACTCAGCAGGATTCCCATATAACTCTCTTCACTTGCTTCGCTTGCAAAAAAAACTTATAAAGGGTGTAAATAGACTCTTAACGAAGCCGAAAGGCACTTGTTCTGCCCGTCATTGCGATCATTTTTCTAGACCATACCTTACAGTTACAGGAACCTTCTAGTTACAGAGATATTGGGGGTCAAAGTTCCAACTTTTTCACAAGTTTTTTTTAAGATACATGTTGTCTATGTAAGTTTTTTTACTTTAAACATCTCTAGGACCCCCTTACTATGCAATCCATCCATCAGCACAATGTTTTGAGTGCGTTACATTGAGTCCAACTGCAAAACGTGATATTTCAGCCCAAAAAAAAAAGTCATTTCCCAGCACTAATTATTGCGTAAAGTTACATAGTTTGATGTACAGACGCCAGCACGTCAACCTACCCGAATCTATCAGATTTTCCCAACCAACCTTGAACTTAATGTCATAGAGATAAAGTTGAAAATCTAGCAAATAAATCTGACAGATTGTAGAAGCTTGATGTGCTGGCGTCTGTACATAATGCTTGGTTGACGGCTTCGTGAAGAGTCTGTTTACACCTTGTATTTTAATGCTATTTTAAAAGTTGTTTACTTATAATGCTATGTGTGCCAGCGACACTGGCATCTTAGGTAGTTTTGGTTCTGTAGAGCCTTCACGCAGACGACGTCGCGGGCAGCAGCTAGTTTCTAATAAAGATACCTATACTTTAAGATATCTAACAGTTTTTGTTTACACGCCAAGCCTCCTAATTTAGAAATCCTGACTGAGTACCTATCACGTAAATCAACAATTGCTCTCTTATATTTCATGTAGACATAATTTATACCATCTTGAATCTGAGTCACAGTTCATATCAATGTAGATTTAGGATTAATATGAAGGTAATGTGACAGTTGCTATCATGGTAAATCCGACAATCACTGAATTGTCTAGCTGCTGCATGGTTAACCGTCTGAAGAAAGACTAAAGCAATGGCAAGATGGTGTTGTAGTTGTTCCACTTGCAAAGAATCTCCCACTTGGACAAGTATGGCCTTGGATATCCTGGAAGTCTCTTCACAGACTCCGGGGACAGGTTGGTCGAAACAAGGAAAACCAGTTCCAGTGAAGAAGCCTGGAGTGAAAATATGGTGCAGTCCCACAAATAATGGGACACATGATATCGTGTCCTGTGTGCCCTGGTCCCTACGCACTACAAGAATTAATGGACGCTAGTCATAGTGCCAAACTCCCGACTTGGAAGATGTGAAAATGGCTTCAGACAAATCAAGCTGGCTTTTATAGCATCAATGCCCGCTCTGTCATCAGGGCATGCGGAACTGGGTTTCGGTCCCGAAACCCGGTTCCGCACGCCTTATGCCATATCTATGTTTGAAATTAAGCATTATTTTATTGGTAAATCTCAAAAATGTGTAGATATCATAAGATAGTAGTGTAGGAACTTCTTCATCGTCATCTGCCCCAAGAATATTATACAAGAAATACCGCGCAACGAAATACTTATATGGAGAGGAACTTTTTACCGTCAGATACGAAAGCAATGTTTGTACAGTCCTTAATTTTTCCTATCATCGATTATGGTGATGTGTGCTACTTTGACCTGAATGCGGATCTCCTCGACAAGCTTGACCGTCTTCTAAATTACTGCATTCGATTCGTTTTCAATCTACGTAAATACGATCAAGTTTCAGAGCACCGGTCTCTTCTTAAGTGGTTGCCCTTACGTCAGCGTAGAGAACTAAGGGCGCTAACCACCTTGTTTTCTTTCCTTGTTTCTCCCTCTTCCCCTAGTAACCTTGCTCCCCACTTTCAGTACATTTGTGCCAACCATAATAGGAGTCTGCGCTCATCGCAAAACCGAGTTCTTCAATCTCCCTCTCACTGCACTGACTTCATTCACCGATCTTTCTTCGTCCAGTCTATTTCTCTGTGGAATTCGCTTCCCCAGGAAATCAGGATGGACACCAATCGTCTATCTTTTAAATTTAAAGTTCGCGAGTACATTCGAAAGAAGCTGGCAGTTTCGTCACAACGTTAATGTATTCTCCATTGTTTGTCTTTTTATTTTAGTATACCCGTGTAATTGTCTATCTACATATAGATATACTTTGATATATATTTATAGTATTTTATATATCCTTGTAGTCTATCTTAGTATAAAATTAAAAAATATTTACTGATTTATACACCTACCACTGTTTGTCTCTCCATCACCCAAAGGTTGACTGGTAGAAAATGCTTATGGCATTAAGTCCGCCTCTGAACTTTGTGCTTGAAGTGTTAAATAAATAAATAAAATGTTGTGTTTCGACAGTAATATTTTTTATACATTACCAAATTACCAATGTACTTTTCTGATTCAATTTACGTGATTAAAATCCACCTAAGCCATCCTGGTCTTAAATCTTAAAAGTATACCTAGGAATTTTACTCAGAAGCAGGTTCATTGGTGATTGCTGCGACAAAAAGTTGATTCGTTACAAACACAACTACATGGTGCGGCGGTGGTGCGGTTTTTCCGTTCAAGCGAATGTTGGTATTTTCCTGCCAGAGTTAATGTTGATACCAACGTATGTAAGTGTACGTACGTAGGTAGAGGTACATATGAATGATCCCAAGAGTTGTACAGCTTATCTTGATTATGTTTGTGTGTGATTGCTGTAAATGTAAATTATTCGTGCAATGCAGATGCAGTAAACTACTCTATTACGATGCAGCTAGAGTAGATTAAAACTATTTCGGTTCCTTCTAGACAAGCGAGCTCCACCCTAGGCCGCATCATCGCTTTACATTAGGCGAGCTGCAGTCGAACACAAGCAATGTTTATCAAAAAGACGAAAAGTAGCGCATTCGATCAGATGGTGCTGCATTGTGGTAATTGGTATGTGAGAGTGAGAGGATAAACGAATAAATAAAATAAAAATGGCTAGTGCTAAGCTAACTAATAACCACGAGCAGAAAGATGATAATTAACTAGTAAAGATGATGAAAGAAGGTGCGCATCGTCATGTCGTAGCTATCTCCTTGTCGTAGACAGGGCACTCTTTGAGGAGTGGCTAGAGAGGCGCCACGGAGTCCTCACCTTCCGCCTGACGCAGGTCCTCACCGGACACGGTTGTTTCGGGAGGTTACAGCCCACTGCCAAATTGGGCAATTATTCGTGTTGTCTCGGTAACCGTGGGTCTCCTGTGGATCTCTTCATTTTTTATTAGGCCATGCAAGGGAACTGCAAGCCTAGGCCTCTCGCTGCTGATAAGAATGAAACTATTAAGTGAATACGATACGAAAATTGTTATACGTTGAATGTATGATCACGTCACGGAAAGAATTCAAGTTTAGTCATTTTTAGTGGATTACGTTGTGTCCGTACTGGAGGAGATAATCCATTGGATAATCCAACAATTTGAAGACAATCCAATTTAATGATTTTATATAGTTCTGTGTGTCCAAGTTTACAATCCTTGATGGTATAAAGCCTGAATTTCGAAACAAGTTTATTCACAGCACGAAAATGGCTAAATACATCATCATTATAGTTTTTGTGAGTATGCCATTTCTCAAACTGCTTTTTATTTAAATTGGGCTGTAAGGTTTAATAGTTTGAAACTGTTCCTAATTATGATTATTTTCCTTTTTTTTTTATTTAACGGAATTTGTATTTTTTTTATTTAAAAGAGTGCCAAGGATTGTATTGCCGGTATGTCTATAACCACGGCTGTTGATTTTCTAGATGCTGTCTGTGTGCGCGTGGCAGGCGCAAGCTGTTGTGAACTGCACGGCCACCGGAGCTGGTCGTCAAGCAGACCCTGCCGACGCAACCTGCAAGAACTACACCCTCTGCATCTACGTCAGCAGCAGCAGTACCTACTTGTCCTACAACTACGTGTGCCCTACGACCTCTCTCTTCAGCCCCACCCTCAAGCAGTGCACCACCGACTACACTTGCACCGCCACAACTACCAACACCACAACTACCAACACCACAACTTCCGTTTGTACAGCTGATGGCTTCATCGCCGATCCGAACTCTTCAAACTGCTCTTCTTACATAGAATGTGTCGACATCGACGGGACCTATTCTGAAACAACGTACACATGCCCAGCTACTACTTACTACAACCCGAATACGACTCTTTGTGATGCTTCTTACAACTGCACTAGTACGACCACATTCTCATGTACGACATCCGGCAGATTTGCCAATACTGCTGATACCACCTGTCAAAGCTATTTCTACTGCGTACTTCTGAGTGACGAGACGTTCACTCAGTACAATTACACCTGCCCCAGCACTTCATTGTTCAATCCTGCATCGGCACTATGTACTACCACTTATACATGTACTAATTGACACCGTTTAGTGGCTTTTATTGAAGGGTGCTATGAAAAAACAAATGGATCTATTTTTCTAGCTGGTAAACGGGTGGTGGCTGTACCTAATTTCTGTCTGCCTGTTTGTTTATGATAAAAGAAATGATCTCATTTCCATATTTTTGTTTCAAGAATTGACTAATATATTCAATGGGGTTATATCTTTGTCTTTTACTTGTCATCACTGTACTTACTACACGTATACACGTGTGTTTGGAACTTAAACGTGAAATCATTTGAATCAGAGAGTCAAACATGCTGTTTTCATAAAACAGTGCGTTTATAAATCGAGTTGATATGTGTTTCATTTAATCAATTCATCGTATTAGTTATTATTAAATAATCACACTGTACAAAGGATTTAATTTACTTAGATTAACTAGTAGTTTTTGTTTTGGTTAAATATAATTTCATTCCAGTCTTGAAAGAGTTGAGTCAAGCGAGGTATCCTTAAGATTTTCTGAATGGCATTTTTTTTAGTTTTCATGCCTGAACGCATAAGTTGTTAGATCATCTATTGTGACAATAACAATATTCCTTTGTTTTTCGATGAATGAAGTGCAGGTGCATGCGTTTTCTTCTCAAGTAGTCATTACGACGATACAGCCATGGTGGCAAGGATCTTTATTCCTTTTTTGGTGAGTTTTTATTTAATTTATTTATTTCTTTATTGATTTATTGATCGTTAACGTATGATCATGAGTTTTTCACAATAAACTGGATCCCCCTTTATACAAGTGATTCTTGACTTGCTTACTGTTAACTCTTAGTCAAAGATCCGAGCTAGGAACGACCTTCAATGATCTGTTCCGCCGCACCAAGTCGCGTAGCAACACAGTCTAATCGTGCAGCTCATCTGATATATGGGTTATTGTTCACATATCAAATTTAGTATGTTAAAAAAAAATATCGCAAGTGGATTGGCTAAAAAATTCCTGTCCAAACTATTATTAACACGTCAAGCCTCATTCAAATTTGCCAATCAAGTCACGATTTTTCGACTTCTTGAGTTCTCAACCACTTTTTTCTCGTCTCGAATAAGGCCAAATTTCTCGAAAATTCGAAAAATCTCGATAATAACACCTTATATGTATGTGCATTTACATATATTTTTTAGGTATTCTGTGGCGCCTGGTTGGCCTATGCTGAAGTCAACTGCAGAGAAACTGGAGCTGGCCGGTTTCCAGACCCGGCCGATGAAAAATGCAAGAACTTTACAATTTGCATCTACGTGAAAGACACAGACCTTTATATCATGTACAACACCATCTGTCCCAACGGAACTGTGTTCGATCCAAGAGCGTCCAAATGTACCTCGCCGGACAGCTACGACTGCAGCATAGGAAAACCTGCCGCTGTCAACTCTGAAAGCTTCAAATTCTGCTCTAGAGACGGCTACATCGCTGATCCAGTACAATCGAATTGTACTACCTACATACAATGTGTGAATATTTTGGGCACTTTTACTCAATTGAGACATAGTTGTCCGACTTCTACATATTATAACCCAGATACGACTTTATGCGAGCCAAACTACATGTGTACGGATAGGGATTTTGTCTGTTCGACACCTGGCAGGTATGCCGACACCACGGACATTACCTGTCGCAAGTATCACTACTGTGTTCTAATGTCCAATGGAACGTATACTCTTAGTCAGTTTGAGTTCATCTGTCCTCCAGATACGATGTTTAATCCTGTAATCAAACTTTGTACGATGGATGAGATTTGTTTTTAGAAAATTAAAAAATGATTATTTTAGATTTCTTACAAAAATTGTGAGAAATAACTTTGGTAAGAAATCTAAAATTATCATTTTTTTTAACTAGTTGTTATTCTTGATTAAGGCGGTTGCGACAGGGTAGCCCGCGAAATTCAAATTTTCTTACTTTTTTTGCAATTTGCAGGTCATTGTCAGGTTGTATGTTGATGAAAAATTTGTCGCGCCAGTAACACGTATGTAGTTACAGAATCACAATCATGAAAATCATCAATATAACCCTGTAAGTAAGCAAAAAACGTAAGAAAATTTAAATTTCGCAGATTACCCTGACGCAACCACCTTAAGTAAAGTGGTAAGTAGTCAGCAGAAATTAGAAGAACTGTTTGTTATTGCGTTTTGAAAGGTAAGTACATAATGATGTAGTTAACAGTACATGATTATGAACCATTATCAAAAAAAAACTATGTTGGGTAACATTGTAATTTTTCTACGGTCGATCGGTAATTTAAGAAAATCTGCTGTTCCATAAAACAGCATTTTTTTTTTTAAATTATCTTTCTATTATGAATTATTTATTCTACTGAATACGTGTAAACGGTCCCTTCACGAAGCCGTTAACCATCCTGGTACATCAAACTAAGTAATTTTACGAAAAAATGATTGCTGGGAAACGGCTTTTTGAAGTATCATGTTTTGCGGTAGGATTCAATGTAACGCATGCAAAACATTGTGCTGATGGATGGGCTGAATCGTACGGGGGGGTCGTGGAGGTGCTTGAAGCAAAAGTCTTCATAAAAAATGTATTTAAAAAAAAACTTGTGAAGAAGTTGGAACTTTGACCCCCAGTATCTCTGTGACTAGAAGGTTTCTAGGTATGTTGGAAGAGTGATGGACATGAATGTTGATGGATGTAGAGGGAGCGGAAGGCCAAAGAAAAGATGGATGGATTGTGTGAGGAATGATATGCAAGAGAAAAGAGTTAATGATGCCGTGACGTTTGACAGGGTAGAATGGAAAAAATAAAACGTGTTGCGCCGACCCCAGATAGAATGGGACAAAGACAGGAAGATGATGATGATGAATGGCGGGGAAAACCAGTGCCTTTCGGCTTCGTTAAGGGTCTTTTTACACCCATTAGATCTCTTTTTCGGGGAACTAGGCACATAGGTACTCTTCTTTCTGGTATTTAAAAAATAAAGTAGTAAGTATAGGTAAAATTATTGTGTGGTACGGTTATTCAATAAATAAATGATAATAAAATTGAAGGTATTGTTTGAGTTGAATGAATGCATGTAAAATAAAAATTCAATAAACCTAGCTGGTTGCACAGATATATTGTATTTTGTAAGGGTCTGGTACTCATGCCTCCAACTAATGTTAGCAAGAATTAGTTAGGATGAGAAGGAAAAACTTTAGCCATCCAGTAAACGTCGCCAAAAAACCTTACTTTCATTAATGTTCATGATTTTGGCTGCAAACTAAATAGATTCATATTTAACTTTTCCTAAGAGTTGAAGATCGTTAAATTGTGATCTATCTACTATTTTTTGTCAAGGCTTGCCGGCCATCCAAATATCTTGGGCTGGTGCTATTCTTGTGGAATGCTGAAAAAAGCAGTCTAAAATCTAGAAGTCTTTAATTATATTTTAGTAAAAATATCGACTCAAACCACATGCACTTATGGCGTCTAAAAGGGTTAGGTACTTGTTTTCATGGCTTTATAATAGCAAACCTAGGGTTAATGCAAAGTGCAAATGGGCAAATTAATTATTATCAAAGAACAAACTCTTTGTTTATTTTATAAGGCAACTCTCACACGAATACAACGTGAGATTTGCTTCACAACCCCGCCCGCGCCAAACAGCGCGGACTACCGGTATCGTGTGATAATCGCCTTATTCTAATGATTATATTATCCATTGTTTCCCTTTACTATAAATATGGCATAGACCGAGCATACATCAAACGAGCAAAAGATGACGATGACGGTGAGGAAAAGCATCATCTTAATTTATGTGAGTATCTATTACTTTTGAGACTGCCAATGCAATATTACTTTTTTAAACAAGTATCAATATTTTGTCAATAGCAGGTTACCAATGAAACACGGAGGAAGCAACCACACCAGGATACAACCTCTTCCCAGATATATTGGAATCAGCTTCCAGTTGAACCGGATACAGCTGAATTTTAAGTATTTACATGGAGCGGCTGTCTATTTGGTCTCCAGAATCCAATTACTGGGCACGAAATATTTGGAATTTACGTTGCTTATGATAACTTCAGGAGCTGCCGAAAATCCATTACATGCAGAATGCAGCCCTCCTGCCCGTAACACTTTGCACATGCAGAAAGTGTGATAATTTCATAGTTATATTCAACCTGCGGCCTATGGAGGGACAAAACATTTGTGTAAAGTAGGTTTTTACACATAGGGCTCCTCAGGAGACGTTGACTCGTCGTCTGTTTGGGCGTGAACATTTAACGATTGTTTCTACTTTTTCAGGTGCTGTATGTTTTCACCATGAAAGCTCATGGTGACGTGACGTGTGCTGCGCCAGGCCGGTTCCCTGGCGAAGGTTGCCAGAACTACACACTCTGCGTCTATGTTAAGTTGTCTGATGGTACTGAGAGCTTTATTTCTTACAATTACGTTTGTCCTGGCACGTCTGTGTTCAATCCAATGAAAGGCAAATGCACCTCACCTAACAACTATGTGTGTTCATCAAATTCAGGAAAGGTTTTCAAAAAGACGGTGTGACATGACTTATTTAGCGTTTACAAATTCGACTGTCTACAACCAGTCCAGGAACTGTGTATACAGAAACAATATAATTAGACACATAAGTTTAAATAGATGAGCAAGTCTTTAAAAAGACGCTAATATTTCGCTGAGGGTTTTGAAACCGGAAATTTCAGCAGTATACAGCCAGTATCTCCAAATACCAAAAGACGCAACAAAACAACTTGAATTCAAATAATAAAGATGGATGCTGATGATGCTGGATCCTAATGGACGACCGATACAAACGTTTGTTTTTGAAAATAATGACAAATTAAAGTCATTAATGTTCCAACGATTACAATTCTTTGTCGTAACGAATTCCGTTTTTCATTACCTGCTTTAATTTAACGCTTATATTTGATTATGCGCAAACAAGAAAGCAGTGTGCCATAAGTAATTTATTACAGAGTAGGTGTAATGTCAATATTGAATGCATAATTACGACGGAGACACCAGATTTTGATAACGTGCGTGATAATGTTGAATTGTTATTTCCTCTACTCAGTTGTTTTAGTTAAAATATAGGAATTTAAAGGTGATATCGAAGACCTTTTGTTGTAATCAGATATCTCCATCATTGGGAGTTACAATGTGCAAAGTAAATCAATAATTCAAGATGATCAGTCTGTATTTCAACACATCCTTGTTAGAACTACAATTATTCTTCTTATGTACTAACACAAGGATACATTAGTTCCGCCGTTAAAGTTGAAATTATTTGAACGCCTACCCTGACAGTTAACAGTCATGAATGTTTGTGCATTTTGAGTTCGATAAACCTTTAGAGCAATTTAAAAAAAGGAATTCGAAGACAGACAATGTGACATATTCTGAAACGTCATGAATACAATCTTTTTATTAATGCTGTTAACTTAATAAAAACGAGATAACCATAATTATCTCTTAATCTTAGTATATATTCTTCAGTGCTTGAAGAAAAGATTTTAGAAATTCACGATGCAAAGAAAGATCACCGTCGCTGTTTTTCTCGTAAGTACACTTGTTATTGTTTTCATTAGAAACCTTAGTTATTATTTAATTGGGAACTGTGGCAAGCCGCAGCGTTGGAAGGCACAAGGTGGACCGGTGACCTGATGAATGCCGCGGAAATCTGGTGGATGTGAGAAGTACAGGGCCGGTCGATGTGGTGACAGTTGGGGAGTTCTATGTTCAGCAGTGGACGATTTTCGGCAGATGTAATGATAGGACTTTAAAAATACTGCGTTTTTCTCGCTATTATTTTCAATAACCAGCCTGATAAGATTTTAAGGATATATTTTCTATGTGACTCAAATGCCTCCAGTAAAAAGATTCCATATTCTTTTTGGTTTTTTCCTACATTTTTTATTTATTATCAGGTAGGCAGTTGAGACAACTGATAACTGCCTGTATCCTGTTGTTCCCCACTAGCTTCTTATTTTTTTTTTAAACTATTCAATTCGTCTTTCTGTATGATACCGTGGTACAGATGTTACCTATTTACTAGATTTTTGGTCAGGTACTTACCACTACGCGTGTTGATTGGAGATAGAAGGAGTCCTTTCACAAACCACATATACGATAACACAACTAGTTTGCCTCATCATCATATCAGCCCGGAATCACCTACTACTGGGTATAGGCCTCCCCTTTTTTCTGCAACTCTTCTCGGGTCTGTGCGTCCTTTATCCAGGTGTTTCCCGCGACTTCGACGATATCGTCGACCTAAAACTTTAGGACGGCCCTAGTTTCTTTGGCCTAACCTTAGCCACCACTCCGTCAAAGCCTTGCTCCATCGGCTATCTACGCGTCTAGATAGATGTCCTGCCCAGTTCCATTTGAGGCGCACCGCCCGGTAACCGACGTCGTAAACTTTTGTCCGATGGCGGATTTCGGTGTTACGTACTCTATCTAAGAGGGTTAAGCCAAGCATGGCTCGCTCCATGGCCCTTTGTGCCACTCATACTCGGTGGACAGTCTCCTTTGTGAACGTCCAGGCCTCGGTACCATTGGTTATTGTTGGGAGGACACATTGGTTGAAGTGGCAGGTTTTAGGCACTGAGGGATCTTTTTGTGGCGAAAAATATATGTTCCAGTTTACCAAATCCCGCCCGTCCGAGTTGTACTCTCTTAGAAATCTCCTTGTTGGAATGCAAGGAGCATTCCGTCAAAAGTCAAAAGATAAAACATATCCCAGATAAATATGATCAACCATCTCCAGACGCTCGTTTCCAACCATAACAGCTGAAACAGAGTTGTCCGGAATGCCTGACACCACCTTCGTCTTGGACACGTTCATTCTTAACCCAATTTGTAGGTAAGCATCAAAAAGTTGTTTCAGCATGCATTGAAGATCTTCCAGGGATTTGGCGAACAACACGAGGCCATCTGCAATTCGAAGGTGCGACAAGTAGACACCATTTACCGACACTGTTTACACCACTATGGTCAAGGCACGTCCACGTCTAAATCACGGCGAAATGGTTTCTCTTTTGATGATTCATGCAATGTGCTTCTTCACTGACGTCAAAACAAGCCTATCACCAACCATGGTGATTTTGAAACTTCTTTACCACGGATTATTCAATTGTAGTAAATACTTTACAAGCCGAAAAGAAAAATTCTCATATTTTAAACAGATGTGTAAATGCTATAAGAAAGCGTGTTTTAGCTACATAAATCGTAACGGAAATAAGTTAGCAAACTAATATGTGTTGGCATCTGAGAGGTAAACGTGGGCCGTAGGCTTTGTTGCACGTTTATTGCCATGACTCTTTGTTCATAACTATAAAATTAGAAGTAAAAGTGACTTTCTGAGGTGACCTTACATTTGATTTTTGATAGGCAATTTTGTTTTCAGATATTCGTAACAGCATGGAACACTCACGCTGCAACGATTCAGACATCTTGGACTGGTGATAGCCAGTCATCTTCAGACAGAACAAGTGTATCAAATTCCACTGGATTCACGACTAATGTTACTACAGTGAGCACTACAAATGCAACGAGAATTACAAACACGACTGATGCGTCAAGTATTGACGATGCATCAACTACATACTCTGCCAATACAACGGAGCTTTCGTCCACGGAGAATTTAACCGGTGCAGTTAATTCTTCAAATACCGACGTTACATCTGAAGCAAATACTACAACGACGTTGTTGTCTTCATCTACTGCAGACGCTGCTAATGTCACAACATCTACTGATACTTTGAGCACACTCACTTCAAGTTCGACAAATTCTACAAATTCAACTTCAGCTTTAGATATTGAAGACTCTTTAAACACGACCGATAAATTATTAGTAACTGTTGCAAGGACCTCAGATGATAGCACAGAAAACTCTGCTTTGAATTCTACAAGATCATCAAGTGTATTGTCGATTTCAAAGTCTGCAAGCCATACAAACTTAACGGAAACCTTAGATGCCTCCATTTTAGACGTATATAATTTTACGAACTCTACAAGTGCAAGTGTCGCTTCAAATTCATCAATCTTCACCGACAGTTTAATTTCTTCGTCAGCTAATTCCACGACCTCAACAAACTCTACATTTGACTCAGATACGGAGAGAACCATAAGTTCACTTAATTCTGCAGAAACTGAAATTTCAGATACTCTTAATTTGACCAGCTCAACAAATATCACCGGCAATGTGAATTACAATTCTTCAAAAAGTAACATTAAAAGTTCCAATATTACAACATCTGAAGATGCTTCCGATACAACTTTATCAAATTCTGCAAATTCTACAAACACGTTATATGAATCTGTCACTATTGATTCCGTGAACTCCACAGAAAATTTAAATTATACGTCTTTAGGAACTTTAAACCAAACGAACTCAACTAATATTACTGAAATAAGTGACTCATCTTCAACAAATGAAATTCAGAATTCTTCCGAATCGAATTCTTCGGAATCAACAAATACGACTTTTGACTCTGAGAGAGCAACTTCAATAAACTCGATAAGGACGACGAACAATTCGATATCAGACACTACAAATATATCGAGCTCGATTGATCTGGTGGCAAATTACAACGCGGAAAGTAATAGAACATATCTCGATTCAATTAAAACCTCAAATTTAAGCGATTCTTCAGAGACTTCTAGTTTGAAATCTGAATACTCATCGAACTCAACATCTGCTACAAAGTCGGAAATTTCAGCAAACTTAACAGAGGGTTTAAGTTCTTTCACTTTAGAATTTTCAAACTTTACAAACTTATCAGATACTTCAGACATAACAAACTCATCTTATGAGATTGATGTTCAGATTACTTCGGAATCAAATTCTACGACATCAACGAATACGACGTCCGATTCGCAAGACACAAGTTCACAAAGCTCAATGAAGACTACTAATAACATTACATCAGAAATTGCTAATACAACGAGCTCAACTTACCAAACAGATAATTCGAACACCGGTGCTACACAAAGAACTTTAAATACCAGCAGTTCTACCAATTCTACTGATTCTACAGACTTTGCTAATTTAAAATCGGAATATTCATCAAATGTGACATCAGCCGACGTAACTCAGAACTCAGTTAACCGAACAGAAGCTTTAGATTCTACAATTTTAGAAACAAAAAAATCCACTAGGTCAATGAATGATGAAAATGTTTCAAATTCATCTCGTACAACGGAAATTCTAATGTCGTCATTGACAAACTCCACTAGTTCAGCAGATTCAACGTCGGATTTAAATATCACAAAATCTTCCAATTCATCAAATACAACAGTAACATCTACTTCAGAAACTACAAATTCGAGTATTTCTACAGAAAACTTACAAAATACCGGTTATTCTAATAATTTTTCATCCAGACAAACCAAAAATATTACTGATTCAAACGATACCTCAGAATCGGCTCTGACAGAGTCAGCTTACTCTTCGAATTCGTCTTTTGCAGCAGACTCTACGAATTCAAAAAATATAACTGAAAATGCGAATTCGTCCATAATGAAAACAGTTCGTTCATCAAGTTCAAATAACACGGAAAGTACGAGAAATTCATCCAGTGAAGTGGAAGCATCGATATCGGTCACATCTAATAACACAAGTTCAAAAAATTCGATATTTACCATAGACGTCAATGATATATCAAGTGCAGAAAATTTAACAGACATTGTTACGTCAGGCATAACGTCTAATTTAAATTCAACAGCAAAATCAGAATCTCTAAAGTCGACTTATACAGCGGCTAATGCAGAGTTAACGACTTCTATTAGTGATAATTCAAATACTGCCAATACTATTGAAAAGTTATCAAACTCTACTTCAGCAGTAACTAGAAGAACTTCATCAAGTTCGTCAGTTCCTACGAGCAGTTCAAGTAGTTCAGAAGAATCTTCTGTAAACTCGACTGCTAACCAAAATACAACACGTTCAATGACTACAGAAGATATAGAAACGACTTATTCAACCGATACTAATGCCCTCAGGAATATTACCGAAGTTATTGATACGGAAACTTCTATAATTACAAAAAATAACACTGACGCTACAAAAACTACGATTACTACGGATGCTGCTGACAACGTGACTGTTATTACAATTGTAACAACGAATATGACGATTACAGTTAACGACGATATTACAAATATTACGGAAATAACTGTTGTTACCAACATAACTAGTTACACGAATAGTACAGAAGATATAATATCAAGTGATATCACCGATACAATAACCACAGTCATCTTCACTAATACTACAATCACTACAATTACTATTGAAGGTAACGAAACCACGATTGCAACAACAACTTTAAATAGTACTGATATTATTAAATCGTCATCAATTGAAGATACAAGAAACGCGTTGTCGACTATTTTATCTAATAATAGTTCAGATGCCACGACTTTCGTAAAAATGTCTAATGTTTCAAATACGACTATTACAAGTGATTCTACAAACACGACAATAAGATTAACAGTTGACACCACAAATTCTACTGATACCGATGATTCAAGTGATAGCTCCAACTCGACTTCTGTCTGCACCGCACAAGGGTTTGTTGCTGATCTGAACTCCACTAACTGTACCAGTTACATAGAGTGCATTCAAAACGAAGATGGCACTTACACAGAAACAAACTACACATGTCCCGACAATTCTCGGTACAATCCTAATACAACTTTATGTGACTTCGACTACAAATGCACAACAGGTTCAAGTGACGGATCAAATGCAACCGACGACACCACAAACTCGACTTCTATCTGCACCGCACAAGGCTTCATTGCTGATCCAGATTCTACTGATTGCACCAGCTACATAGAGTGCATTCAGAACGAAGATGGCACTTACACGGAAACAAACTACACATGTCCCGACAATTCTCGATACAATCCTGACACAACTATTTGTGACTTCGACTATGAATGTCCGACAGATTCAAGTGATGGCTCTAATTCCACTGACGACACGACAAATTCGACTTCCATCTGCACCGCGCAAGGCTTCATTGCTGATCCAGATTCTACTGACTGTACCGGGTACATAGAATGCATTCAGAACGGAAATAGCAATTACACGGAAACAAAATACACATGTCCTGACAATTCTCGGTATAATCCTAATACAACTATATGCGACTTTGACTACAAATGTCCAACAGATTCCAGTGGCGGCTCAAATTCAACTGACAACACAACAAATTCAACATCCATTTGCACCGCACAAGGATTTCTTGCTTATCCAAATTCTACTAATTGCACCAGTTATATAGAATGCATTCAGAATGAGAACGGAACTTATACTGAGACGGTGTACACATGTCCCGATAATTCTCGGTACAATCCTGACACAACTATATGTGACTTCGACTACACATGCCCAACAGATTCATCCAATTCAACTTCAGATACCTTCTCGTGCTCATCCGCTGGAAGATTCGCCAATAGCGCCGACACCACCTGCCAAACTTACTATAATTGCGTGTTGCTAAGTGACGGATCTTTCGTCCTGAATGAGTTCACATGTCCCGACAGTTCTCGTTACGATCCTGACACAACACTATGTGACTCCACCTACGATTGCCCTACTGATTCATCGGATTCAAGCTCAAGTACCTTCACGTGCTCGGCAGCTGGAAGGTTCGCCAACAGCGCCGACACAACCTGTCAAACATATTACAACTGTGTTTTATTGGCTGACGGAACTTACGCCTTGAGTGAGTATACATGTCCTAGTACTTCAGTATTCGACCCGGTCAACAAATATTGTACGACGGCCTACACTTGTGCAGCTTAAATATTTTATGAACTTTTCTGGTAATAGTGTACACACGACGACCAGTCAAATAGTCAAATAATCAAGATATACAAAACCAGTTTATGCGGATCTTTCATTGCACGGGAAATCTATACAAAGCGAGGCCATGTTATGTTATACTGGATATAGCTTGATGTATCACCGTGTGTACTCCAAAAGTGTTGTAATGTGTAAAACATTAGATTATTTATTTGTAATCATTATAAGTAATCCAGTGATAAAATGTATGTGTTAATTAATATTGAATAATGAATTACGAAAAATGTCTAATACAAAGTGTAGATAAAACAATTTGGGATTAAACCTTTAAAGAAAATGACTTACTTTTCTATTTGTTGTATTTAAATAATAAGATTTAATGATTTTAACATTGTTATTTATGTAATAGTTTAAACTTCAAATATATATTATTCCGTGAAAGGATAGAATGTGACAAATAAAAACAAAATATATTACAATATTTATTTAGAGTCTTCAAAATACTGTTTTCTGTTACAAAAAAAACTTGACTTCTTAGTTTGTAGTATAATTATTGCATTTATATAAATTTCACAGTATTAATAACAAGTCGTAGTATATTTCTTTATTTTTGTTTTTCTATAACCATTATTTATTGATACACTAATTTTGTAAGTCATATTAACCAACCAGGAGCTCGTGGCTAAAACAGCCGCTCGGATCAATTTTCAGGTAAATCCGCGCTTGCCTAGGTTGGTCTGAGGATGGCAGGCCGCCCATTACATACCGAGTTTCCTCCGTGCCTCGGAAAGCACGTTAAGCCGTTAGTCCCAGCTGTCATTTGTAAATCTTTGACAGTCGCTACAGGTGGTCAGCGGTACGAAAGTCTGACGACTCAAGGGGTATCGTATTGCTCAGTACAAACTGGGTTGTGGAGGTCAGATTCTGTAAAATACTGGTATTCAGCTGCATCTGGTGGGACTGGTAGCCGACATCAACATAGTTAGGAAAAGGCTAGGCAGATGATTATAGAAACCCACCATGGGTATCTAGTGAAATCTTTTCATAGAAAATCTTTGGTACATAATTATAGAAACATGTCATGAACGTACTAGTAAAAATCTAAAGCTTATTTCGATGTCAATTTCTGTACATTCCTGAAAATGTATTTCAAAATTATACTCACGAGTAATTTTGATACAACGTTATCCAACAACAACACTTATAATAAAAAAATAAATCTTTCCATTTTCATCAAACTGGTTGTTTGAGAAGTAAAGCGTGGCTTACTTGAGCCAGGGAAGATTTTTCGAGTGTCTAGTATGCAAGTGTTTCCAAGAAAAACCTGACAGAAACGGCTTACGCCTTCGTCTTCGTCTTTTTTTACGCATATGTCGTTTTGTCCTCTTAATCTGATTCAAAAAAATATCTCTTCTCCTTGATTCCGGCGGACATTGATTAACTAATAACAAAGCGATTTTCCTCGCTGTGACAAGATTATGCTCCAATTTAGGACTTGAAACATTACTAGGATTGAATTCCATCAAATATTGACTGTGCTTTTCTGGAACCAAACTGCTGTTCCTCTTCATCGTCGCGTAGAAATTATGGAAGTATCTCTCTCTAACCTTGCTAATATATTCAGCAGAAACGGTTTTTTGAGTTCTTGGCTTAACTTTTTTTTCTCCGACAGTAACAGTGCTCATACTTGTACCATAGTATGTCGTACATTTCTTATCGTAGAGAGGAACTATCTTATTTATAGTTTTATTGTCGCTGAATCGTTTATGATTTTCGCTTTCGTATTCCGGTATACTTGTTACCAAATAGGTGGATTCATTAATACGTCGCACTTGATATGTTTTTACACTAATCGAAAATGTTGTGAAGCTATTGAATATTAATTGTATAAATAAAATATATCTTGTAATCAAAGAAATCATTAAAAACTGTTTCACAGTAAGAATTACGCGTCATTTTGACATTCTTTGACACGTTACTTCTCGCGATCAAGAATCTATGTTTAGGAAGTATTCGACCAAAAAGTATCGATTTCCACACTCTAAATCTACGTACCTATTTGCTATGGTTTAGGCTTTAAATTAACAAAGGGATTAGGTAACAAAGAAGGTAGATACTGGGGAAGAGATCACATATTCTTATCCAAAAGACTCGAGACGCCAAGGAGCGTGATACTATCGCGTCTAAATCTTAGTAAAAAGTGAATGAAAATCACACAATGGGCGTCGAGAGTCAGCTCCCATACCGCGGAATCAAGGTCAAATTAGTCTGGCAAATCATCCAAATACACTTTGCATCTCAACATAGCATGTCAAGGAAAACTAAACTTAATCTTCTTAAATTTTAAGATTGATTTCACATGCGACGCGTACTGCTTATATCGAACTGAAGAAAGAGTCTGAGATAGTTCCCGATGGTGTTATTGTTTTCAATGCCACCGAGCACACGCTTCTTAATTGCCATTTCCGTAAATGAACAAGAAAGCAATGGAGAACATGATAAGATAACGAAAAACTAATAATATCTAAAAGATAAAAATGTTGTTTTACAAAAATGATAATAAGAAACTACTTGAGTTTATTTCAATAAAGTCCATAAATATGGACTTGACTGAGAAATCTTTTGGAAAGTATCATTATAGACATTGCATATCTCCAGGACACACTTTAAACCCCTCAGCTGCGAACTCCAAAAGGAGGGATAACCCTCCGTAATAACATATAATTAAGTAGATTACATAATTATCATAATACTTTAGTATGACTTCTCCAAAAAATGAGTTGTCAGTTTACTCCGCTCCCTCTCTGTTTACTTACTCGTAGAAGCAATATTGTGATGTGCGCTTTCACTCGCGTGACTTCTACACTACAAATTGATCGAAATTGTTTTTTATTTTATTTGTTGTTTTATACTGTTACCTGATGATCATTTCAAAATGCCTTGTTGGTCTAGTGGTTGCAAACGCTGCTGCCCCTGAGTATGGGATCGGTTCCCACCTCGGGCAAACTGTTATTGATTTCTTTCATCTGAAATTTCACAGTCAGCCCGGAGGCTGGATTTGTGCCCGCTTGATGGTAATAGGGACCTATTATATTACAAAGAACTTTCAAACATAACGGCGAATGGTCTACAAATCTGTCAAACCCTTAAGAAATACAGACGTGGATTATGTTATGTACTTATGTTGAAGAGAACGGCGGGTACCTAATGATAATTTCTAATCGGCATCGGCAGTAGATTTTACGAGTAACTTTCGAGAGGTCGGCAGTATGCGTCACCAGGGCGTCATCGGTCATTCTGGCTAAGTACAGACACACGCAACGATTTATACAATCCAAACAATTGGAATAGAAACATCAAGATTGCGTGTCGTGTTTTCTAAGCATCATGATCAGACACGGTCAAACGATGTTTGTCCGAATCCTCATGTGTTGGTCTGAGATATCTAATCGTTATTGTTAAAGGTAACGTTGGTGTGTAGAAAATGTTTGCATAACTTCAGTTGGAATAACTTAAATTTGGCATGTTAGGTACATTACCCAGACAATCTGTTAATGTAGCGTTCAGGTTTCACAAAGGTTGATACTGCTTCTGCCTTCACAGCTTTACAAGTCCTAGTGGCGAGGAATGGGAGAAAAGCAGCCAAACTGGTGGCTGGTTGAAATACTTATATTATTTGTTTGTAAAAAATATTACTTTTACGTTTTACACTTCATGTCACAGGTTGATTTCAACTAGAGGGAGGATGGCTTCCTAGCCAGCTCAGAGGAATTGAAAGAAGTTTTTTATTATTATGAGTATGAACTTCTTTGAAACCAATAACAGTACTCTTCAAGACTACAAACGGTACTATAATCACCTAGTACAACGTAATATCTGAATCGTATAGTCGTATGTACTTCTATCTATTAGGTAACCAATAAATTCCACAAAATCACCACCACAGATCCGGGTGTTTTTCCAGCAACTGTTGATAGCTTCTTAAGTAACAGAATTGGCTTGACACGTCCAAACTGTCACAGCAGTGTTTCTTGCCGTCTGCCTTCCTGCTTACTAACGATGTCACGCACCTCGTTGCAGCGTAGATTTTGCGTAATCGCGGTATAAAGTTGCATCTCACATGTAGAATCTAACACTTTAAGTATTGCTCCATAGTTATTATCTTAGGTGATTTGTTTTTAAAACTTTGTTTAATACCCAAAGTTTGTCTTTTCGAAGACATTAACAATGTTTAAATTGAAAAATATTTTCCAGAGGAACTTCTCCAAAGCTGACACTCCCACACAAAAGTGATTCATCTTTGGGTCAGTTTAAACAAATTAAAATAATTGTAGAGTACGGTAAGAGATACGTCATACATAATACTACAGAAAGAGAAGTAGATTTGTAAGTGTTGTCAAAAACATATGTCCTGAAATGAATTCCGACGACCGAGTAAACATTTTTACAACATGTTACGTATTTCGAACATCCAAAAAACATGACCATGAATAAACATGCAGCATTGCACAAAATCAAAAAATGCAGTTATACGGTATCCAAGTAAAAGTTCACTCATATTCCACTCATGCGCAGACTCGGCCGTTATTTGCGAAAGCCAACTGCTTTGTAAATAAAGCGCGTACTTGCTCTTCGAAATTTAACAATTTCACTGAATAACGTCGTATCTTGGAATACTAAGTAATTATATGTTTCGTAACATCTGGGTTCTGGGGCTTTTCAAACCACTTATGGGTTTTCGATATTTGCTAATTAGCATAAATCTACTTTTGGTCGCACCTTCGTCTATGCGCTTTAATTTTATTGCATACTAGCTGTGCCTCGCGAGCTTCGTCCGCGTGAAATTATTAATGACTAGCTGATGCCCGCGGCTTCGCCTGCGTGGATGTCGGTTATCGCGACCAAAAGTAATCATGATGATCCCATTTCCTCAACTCATGGGAACCTAGTTTGTCCATTTTCAAAGTATTAAATTGTATATAGTATATTATCGGTTTAAAGATTCTTTAATTATTGTAAAAGAACATACATTGTTCACTTGCAGAATAAATACAAAACTAAGATAAATTGTAGTCCAGTAGTTAACAGTTTTGTTAGCTTAATACAGGTGGGTACGATGTCGACATATTATTGTGAGTAACTTAATAGTTTTGTGTTGTTAGTGACGTGCTGCCTGAGTTTAGCTTTAAATAGGTTGAAAGAAGATGTGTTCCTGATATCTGCTGGTAGACTGTTGTAAAGTTGAACACCTTCGTACTTTATATTTTTCCTGCCATATTGCGTTCGCGGGGGGCGCGTCTTTATTTGGTTAGGGTTTCTTTGGCTGTATTTGGATGTTTTCGTGTTAAAGGACAACTGTGTGTGTATGAGATCTTAGAGATCCTTAAGAGATAGACATAAGCCATCGTGGATTTTTCTGTAGACCTATATAAGATATACAATTGTACCATTCATCATTTTGTTATTAAAGGGCAGCGTTTTCGTTGAAACCTCCACCAGACGGCTTATTTTTTTCCAACACCTCCAACATATATCATTATATTTTAGCCAATCTGTACAAACACTTGACAAAATATATACTAAAAAATTCCTTTAGTACCACTCTATCTATTTAAGAGAACAACATGAAAATCAGTGCAGTAATTTTTGAGTTTATCGCGAACAGACAGATAGATGCGGCGGAGACACGTCATCATCAGCCTATAATGTTCCCACTGCTGGGACACAGGCCTCCTCTCTATGAGAGGGATTGGGCTATAATTCACCACGCGGGCCCAGTGCGGATTGGTAGATGTCACATGACTTCGAATTTTTGGTTCTAGGACATGCCGGTTTCCTAACGATGTTTTCCTTCACCGTTTTTGAGAGCAGTGGTGATGAAATAAATTACACAAAGTAATACGCCTGCCTGGGTTCGAACCCACGACTTACTGTTCGTAAGTCGGGGTCGCTACCACTGGCCCACCGCTGCTCACCCACATTGTGTTATAATATGTAGTGATGTTGGGTTCGGCTTCCAGTACAACCGGATGCAGCTGAATACCAGTATTTTACATGGAACGACTGTCTATCTGCCCTCCACAACCCAGTTAGTTCTGGGTAATAAGATACCCCTTGGTAGAAATACAGTGAAATTAGTGATAGCTTTAATTTCCACATCAGGTTTTCCAGATCTTCAATTTTTATACGTCAACAGAGAGTGCTCATCAGGCTGAACAACTTTTGCTAAGACGTCATTCCTATATATATTATAGTGTAACTGGGCTCTTGGAGCTCCACAACAGGTGTTCCACATCTTCAATTTTTATACGTCAACAGAGAGTGCTTATCAGTCTGAACAACTCTTGCTAAGACGTCATTCCTATATATGTTATAGTGTGGCTGGGCTCTTGGAGTTCCACATCAGCTGTTCCAGATCTTCAAATTTATTCTCTTTGCAGAAAATGCTCATTACGTGGAACAATTTTTGCTATGGTACCATTTTTGTATCTCTTATAGTTTAGCTGGTCTGTTGCGGTTCTGCATCAGGTGTTCATGTTCCCAAGATAAATTATAGCCTATATGTTGCCCAGACTTAATACCTTTACAACAAAAAAAAATCATTCAAATCCGTCGAGTAGTTCCGAAGATTAGCGTGTACAGACAAACAGACAGAATTTTTTCTTTGGATTCGTGCTCTATTACTGATTCTAAACACCCCACATTTTTTTTTTTAATATATTCAATGTACAGACACAGTTTTTTTACTGTCTTATTATATGTATAGATTAGCCTAAGTTACTCCTTATAACATCCGCTACAGGTAGGCTAGTAAACGTCCCATCAAAATCGGTCCTGCCGTTTCGGAGATAAGCCGGAATAAGCAGACAAAAAAAAGTGTTTTTGTTATACTTGTAAGTACCGTATATACTTTCATATAATCATCATCATCATCATCAGCCTATAATGTTCCCACTGCTGGGACACAGGCCTCCTCTCTATGAGAGGGAATGGGCTATAATCCACCACGCGGGCCCAGTGCGGATTGGTAGATGTCACATGTCTTCGAATTTTTGGTTCTAGGACGTGCCTCACGATGTTTTCCTTCACCGTTTTTGAGAGCAGTGGTAATGAAATAATTTACACAAAGTAATGCGCCTGCCTGGGTTCGAACCCACGACTTACCGTTCGTAAGTCGGGGTCGCTACCACTTGGCCACCGCTGCTCTCATATGATACTTTCACATGCATACAGTAAAAAGCTGTTATTTTGAAATTACAAACAGACACTTCAATTTTATTCATTTGTATAAATGATCACACCTGCAATTCCCGAAGGGTGATGCAGAGGTGTATCTATATACTATACCCATTTTTCGCCAGTTATGTTTTTGTCCTATGTAATAGGAGCAAGCCTATAGCCATTTTTTTATTTTATTTTTTCGGATGGGAAATCATCAAATGACTTCTCCTGCTCTGGGCAAAGCGGAAGGGAGTGTCAGAGTTGTACTGACTAAAACCCATCCTTGTTCCTTCCTTGTCTTTTGTGTTCCAGAGCCGCGGTATCTCTTTCGAACAGTCCCGCAGCCATAGCCATCAGTCGATAACTACTGATAAGTGCCTGATGGAACAACCCAAAAATACTTTACCCGAACTGGAAAAAGAACCCAAGATTTCATTCTCAGCAATTCTGCTTGCGACCACTCAACCAATGAGGCCGTAATTTTTATTAGTTACCGATTCTGTAGTTTTGTAGAAGATAAAGATTTACTACCCTATCTCTATCCAAAATTAATAAAATAGATTTACGTTAGTTTCATGATAAAGTTATGTCTCATATCGTAGCTATCCATGTATTGTATGTCTGGCGAGATAGTCGTAAATGTATAAATCTAAAGTGTCCCCAAATGGAAGCTTTGAGAGTGGGTAGTAAAACAACCACTAAAAATAAGTTCAGTGATTAAACTTGGGGACTGTCGGAGTGCCAGACATTCCTATACCTATATTTTAATGTCGGGACAGTTTCATGAAGTATGCATAATGTCTTCTGGAGTGTATAAGTACCCTTGACGAAGCCGAAAGGCACTTGTTCTCCCCGTCATTGTGATAGTTTTTTTGTTCTAGACCAAACTGGGAACCTTCTTGTTACGGAGATATAAAAAACTCATAAAAAGCTTTACTCCCGGTAGTTTTTCATGAGTTTTTTTAAAATACATGTGTTAAAATAAATTTTTTAGCATCCATCTCGAATTTGATGAGTTTTCTTTTATCTAGTAATACCAAAATAGAACAAACTCCACCTGCAGTATAAAATTTCTTTGCATTCATGAGATTTTTTTTTATAAATTGGCAGAATTCGTTCTATTTATTCCACCTTTTATTTTTATTCGGATGGGAAATCATCAAATGACTTTTCCCGCTCTGGGCAGACCGAAAGGGAGTGTCAGACTTGTACTGACTAAAACCCATCCATGTTCCTTCCTTGCCCAGTCCCGCAGCCCTGTATTTATTCCACCTGGGGACCTGGGGTAGGTTATAATTTCTTCTGACAATTCATACTGAAATAGGAGTTATGCAGATACTTTGTCGACTAATGCAGAGAAGATTCTAGAAACAAGAGAATGCAAGAGCGAGCAATGCGAGCTCGAAAATTTTGACTTTTAGTTTTTTTTGCTCATTTATTCAGAAATGAGAATTCGGATTAAAGGGCGAGCTCGAAAATTTTCGAAAAGTAGTTCGCCTGGGATAGGTTGATTTCTCTTTAGTTATACAAGATTTCGGGATGGTTTAAACATCCAACGGCGGTGGGCGGGTTTGGATACGAAGCCACGGTTTGCGTGGGGCTCCGCGTATCCAAACCCGAATATGAGTACCTAAGTATAAGCATGTATTAGCGAACGAAGTGAGCTCGAAAATTGTAGTATTTTGCCTGGGATAGATTGGTTTCTCTATAGTTGTCCGAGATTTCAGGGGGGGGTTGAACCCCCAACGGCGGTGGGCTACTTCTGCTACTGTGTTAATCTGGCACTGTCATTTGATTTACAGAATGTTTCGTTGTTGGCTTCGTGAAGGCCCCGTTTATACACCTTGTATTTATATGAGTTTGTTATGCCTGAAAGACTTATCAAAAAAGGAAAAGTACAACCTGTACAAACTTCACATTTATCATACATTTTTCGGAGTATAGGTAAGTTTGGCATGACATTACTCCGCGTTTATTAATAAGAGGTAAGAAACTGTACTTTCCACATCTATATTGCTACGAAAACAAATAATTAAAAAGGTTTTTTGTGCGGTAACTATCCAAAGTTTAACGAGTTATCCGTTTAATCGATTATGATGACGCAAATTATTTCGTTCCACATTACACAATAATTTAAACATTTCATAAAACTGCTAACAAGCAGCTATTCAAAAGAAATTCTTCTTTCAAAGTTATTAGATCGTTCGATGTGACGTATGCGCGTGCGCACTTCACTCACAGTCTTCCGCCAATCGTTACGGAAAGGCGATGTCTCATAAATAACGTATAATATGCTAGTAATTTGCACATAATATGTGTTTTTGAAACAATATATCGCACTACTTTTTATAGATAAATGTTGCGTCGCGTGAATGAGTATACCTATTACATAAATATTTTATCAGCTGATTGATGTCAACGTACTGTATCTTGTAACAGAAGTAATTCATCTTTTAAGTCGTTTCATCATCATCATCATCAGCCTATAATGTTCCCACTGCTGGGACACAGGCCTCCTCTCTATGAGAGAGATTGGACTATAATCCACCACGCGTGCCCAGTGCGGATTGGTAGACGTCTCACGTCTTCGAATTTTTGGTTCTAGGACATGCCGGTTTCCTCACGAGGTTTTCCTTCACCGTTTTTGAGAGCAGTGGTGATGAAATAAATTACACAAAGTAAGGCGCCTGCCTGGGTTCGAACCCACGACTTATTGTTCATAAGTCGGGGTGGCTACTACTGGCCACCGCTGCTCTCAAAACCAAATGTAAAACGAGTCGGAAGCACATAATTATAACACTTTTGATCCAATCTTGCCAAAAGGGGTATCCGACACATCCCAAACCAGTGTAAGCACGTAAAGTCCCTATATCAATTACAAGTTTTCAGATGCAGTAATAATTAGTTTACTTATAAAAGTGGTGGTAATACTGGGAATCATATTAATAAGTTGTGTCACTATCCACCATTGCTGGACAATGAGAATAATCGTGTTTAAAATTGTGTCGCTGTCCATCACTGGTGGACAAGCCGGTGGTGGACATCATCGATATAAATTGCTGGTTTTAAAACGAGGAAAATGACAGAACTATCCAAGTAACAATGTGATGGTCGGGCATATGTCTTCGTCACGAGAGGAAAAGGACTCCTCTTCAATAAGTCAGTTGACGGTTGTCACTGCTGAGGTCACAGAGCCAGGTAAAGCTAAAAAAAAGGTCTGAAACTACGGGCAGGAAATACTTGGACAATCTATGTTAACAATAGGTGGCTTCTACTGCAGTAGAAGCCAACAAGCATAAAATAATTTATTTGAGACTTTTATTACCCATAATCTTCGAGAATGTGAATAAATAAGATGTCAAGAGACAATATTCTTGATGTATGCAATCAAATAGTATCAACAAATAACCGGAAAATGAAAGCGGTGTCCAGGAACCACTCTTACTACAAGGAAATTACAGTACAAAAATATATAGTATCAATCTACACTCGTTAGATAATAATCGGTATATAATTGGCGGTATATTGAATTCTGGTTTGTGTGCGATTCCTGTACATAAACATAATCAACCGTTATTGGATCACATTAACTCTCATTTATCGTTTACCAGCAATTAAGTGCAGTTTCCATAACACGGAACTGACAGACTTGAATATAATATTTTGATAAAAGCCACTTGTGTTATCTACTGGGTACTAATAATGCGTGTAAGTATACAAGGCGTAGACGAACCCTTCATGGAACCGTCAACCAAGCTTTCTGTACATCAAACTAAGTAACTCGACGCAAACATTATTGCTGGGAAACGACTTTTTTTTGGAGAGAAAAATCACGCTTTAGGAATCAATGCAACGCACTTAAAACATTGTGTTGATGGATGCACTCAATAGTACAGAAGTCGTGGAGGTATTTAAGTAAAGTTAAAAACTTGTTAAAATATATATATATGATCGCAATTACGGGGAGGGCCTTTCGGCTTCTTTTAGGGTACTTTTACACACATAGTAAAAGTTTGGAAGTTTGGAAGTAGGAGGTAATATCTAAAATTATTCAACCGATTTCAAAGATTCTTTCACTGATAGAAAGCTAACTTAGTACCGAATATCAAATGTACCCATTTGAGTTAAAACAAGAAACTTCACGCGGACTGAGTCCAAAATCAAAATCATAATATTTTATTTCACATAGGCCCAGATGGGCACTTATAAAACGTCGACAAAAAGGTGCACGGTTCGCTTGGTTGTTTCCTATGGAGAAGAACGGGCAAGCAACTCCATAGTTAATCCCCGGTGTTCCGGCCAGAGATACATTCCTAGATATAAGAACCGAACATTTATTCTACATGTTTCTGACCAGATTATTGAACTAAAATCTTTATTACTCTTCGAATGAACTCTGCTATATCGAAAGTTATGCTGCTGTATTCCTTCGTGGTATGTACGTTACTAGATCATCATTAGCCGTAATCTCATATAACTTGAGCTCGTAAAAGGGTTTAAGTGTAAGCTTAGAGTAGGGTAAGAAATCATTTATCAAGCTTTAATATTATCAAGTGTAAACCTATTTGCATTCCTGACATAACTTCCTTGTGTTATACAGTACGGTGTTGAAAATAAAAGTAAAAACTGGCTAATGCGAGTCGGGCTCGCGCGCTAAGGGTTCCGTTCCATTATCTATACAACATTAGACAAAAACGCAAAAAAATCACGTTTGTTGTATAGGAGCCCCCTTAAATATTTATTTTATTCTGTTTTAAGTATTTTTTGTTATAGCGGTAACAGAAATATAAAATTTCAACTGTCTACCTGTCACGGTTCATGAGATACAGCCTGGTAACAGACGGACAGACAGACAAACAGACGGACGGGCAGCGGAGTCTTAGTAATGGGGTCCCGTTTTACTCTTTGGGTACGGAACCCTAAAAAGCATGAGTTTAAAGCGATAGATGTATCTTCCGATGACGATACGGTTCATCTCGATACGGATCTTGTTAGTGAATTGTGAACCATCAAACACATAGCATTACATCACGGCAGTTTTCCCCGAAAGGTTAGGCTGAGGCGTAGGTACGTACAACCTCATTTCGCCGGTTATGTTTAAATCCCAAACGATAGGGATCGAGCTTAACGGCATCAACCACGACCGGGCACGCAGACACCGGCTTGTGAACCTATATACAGGGTGTAAACAGACTCGTCACGAAGCCATCAACCAAGCATTATGTACTTCAAACTAAGTAACTTTACGCGAAAATTAGTGCTGGGAAACGACTTTTTTTTGCGTTGAGAAGTCACATTTTACAGCAGGACTCAAAGTAACGCACTTAAAACATTGTGCTGCTCGATGGATTGAATAGTAAGGGGGTTCTGGAGGTGTTTAAAGTAAAAATCTTGCATAAAAAACATGTATTTAAAAAAAAAAAACTTGTGAAATAGTTGGAACTTTGACCCCCAATATCTCCGTAACTAGAAGGATCCCAGGTATGTTCTCAAAAAAATGATCGCAATGACGGGCAGAACAAGTGCCTTTCGGCTTCGTTAAGAGTCTGTTTACACCCTTTAGGGTAGAGACTTACGAAGGTACCTTAATGAATTAGTCACAGCAAATGCAGACCATACCTTTATCTATCAAATTGTAATAGATAAGCACATAGTTCATTTTTGTCACGTAATGTATACCTCAAAAATATTCACTAATCGTCGTGTCTGAATCAGGCAATCTATTAGACACGTACCAGCTAATAATGGTGATATAGATCGTTATATATTTTATCTTCAAAAGATCATTGAAATTATATTATTACATTCTGAAGAATTATTTATAGAATGCAATCCTGTAATAAAATTATGGAGTACATGTACATCCTAGGTGTTCTTCAAGTAGCCAGAAACTGAAGTTGAAACTCTGTATCGGTAAAAATACGGAGAACTTCCGCTAAGTAGGTACAGACGCCAGCAGGTCAACCTACCCGAAACTGTCAGATTCTCCCAACAACCTTGAACCTAATACTAAAGAGATAAAGTTGAAATTGTCTATTAAAGAAATTGGACAGATTGTAGTAGCTTGATGTGCTGGCGTCTGTACCTACTTTATCATATTTTAATTAACTGTGATATTATCTTCAATATCTTCACCCACTGTATTATTCATAGAACACGATGAAATATTTATATTAACAATTTAAAACAGATGTTCTTCGAAAAAGGAGATTTGTAAGTCTCAACGTCGGTAGTGGGTTAGACCTCTTACTTTCTAAAATAAATCTCCAAAAACTGTGATTTTTTTCCGAATCCGGGCGGGCCCAAAATGGAATAAGGGTTTAAATTCCAACAAAGATTGCGGTGAACATTTGAAATGGGTCAGCAGGTACGTGCGCCCGGCGGGGCGGCCGCGGCCTGGCGATGGCGGCGTGGTGTGTGCGCCCGCGCCTGCGCTCATTCGCTTTTTGCCCACCTTTCGACTCACGCGCAGCGCAGCCTCCACCCATTGTTCGCCACGCGCATTTCTCTCACGTGGGAACTGTTGACTTCTTCGTGCTTTACCCGCGGCGTCATTCATCTACATCGCCGGTGGGGACCGCACGTTATGCTATTACGAGTACGCGAGTACTTCATGTGTACGAGCTTTGTGTTATCGCTAAGAAGGTGACTGTGATATGAAAACAGAGGATTATCGGCATGTCGGGTGATGTTCCGGGACGTTTCCTGGTGAAAGTTGAGTGATGATCAAATAGACACAGTGATTGGGATCTTGCTGACAGATAAGAGGAGACATGGCCGTCGCGCCGGTAAGTTACAGCCAACCTAACTTAATAGTTCATGTCGAGCTTTATGTGAAACTTTAATGATCAAGAATTCTGTTACAAATGTAAAAGCGTTGAAATTAATGCTTCTTCATTAACTGCGATGTGTTTAGATACTGATCATGATGTGTTGATTATTAATTATTATTTGTACGACTATATTCTATTAATTGCTTCTTGAAGATATTATGATTTTAATTAGACATTTCACTTCTTGTTTATACCATACTGTTTTCTCTGATTTCTCATTGAAATAACTTCTTCTGCTTAATTAAGCACCTAGTAATTACACCGAAAGGGATTTTATTCATGTGATTTTATATTTCGATTAGGGCTATTAGACTTTGATGAGTTCCAATGGGTTGCTTTTGAAGCTTAATTAAACCATCCGCTTTATTCAATTGAACTTGAAATGAATACGATATGCTTTATATCTTGAATCCTAACCTGGTTAAAACGAATTTTACTTAATCTTAAATGGTGAAAAATGTGATATGGTGGTTGTCAAATGTTGTGGGTACAAGAATTGTATTAAAATGTAGTTTTAAATAATAAGTTCAACGAAAACGCATATTCCGATGTTAGGTGGTTTAATATAAATGTTGATGAATGAAGAGGGAGAGAAAGACCAAGGGTTGATGGATGGTGCGAGGAATGATATGAAGGATAAAGTAGTAAATGATAGCTTGACGACTGACAGAGGAAATGTAAGAAAACGACCGCAAGTTACATGGGACAAGGGCAGGAAGGTAAGGCTATGTTAGGTGGTTTCTGGCGGTATTCAGTTCTGATTTAATGAAACTATATACTGCTGCTACTGTTAGCCTGTGTTATCACATTACTGTATAACACTACTTCCAGGTCTTCCGAGCTAGAGCCAATGGCGTTGAAACTTTGTCAAATATCCTAGTATCGCCAGGAAAGCAAACAACAAAATATAATATAATAATCAACATGACACGGACATAAAATAAAATTAGGGTCATGTTCGAAACAATAACAAAACAAATAAAAAATGGACATAAAGAGTCATAACGAGAAAACGTTATGTTACACTGAGTTGCCAACAAGTGAAATATGATTTTTTTAAACAAGCTTACTCAGCATGTTTGTGAAACAAACTCGCTTTCCATTATTTTTACGACGGTAGTTCACGGAGAATTAGTAAGCTTTGTCTAATCTCCGATTACTTAACGAGCTGTTACAATTATCAGCGGTTTTCTTTATCAGGGTGTGAAGTGGACGATATTATTTGAAAAGGCTATAATTATTTGAATGCTTATGTAGTCCATTTCCGGATGATAAGAGGCTCTTCATTTGGTTGTAAGAGTTTTCTGAAACTATTTTTGAAAACTGGAAATGCTTGGTTAGGGAAATCGTCTTTCAAGTGTTACTAGAAACAATTTTTTTGGTATTTCGGAAAACAGCGGACTACTGATAACTGTTTAGTGAAGGGTAGTCGACATCCCTTGCAAACTAACCACAAGGGGTGCCACAAGTCCCGAGCTCGCTTCGCTCACAAAATCCGGACCGCATAAATAGCTACTTACTTGGTATATAGTTGCCCATTAAGTATTATATTTATTAGTCGCTCATAAAAGTTTTATTCGTCCGATTAATAATTTCCCTTTAATAAATAATAGGTAAGAAGTTCCCAAAGTTTTGTTATCAAAAATAGACCAAGGAACTGGTCAACTTCCTGGTTCTCTGATAAAAATAATTTGTACCTTACGGAACTTATTAGGCTGATAAGGCTTTTATCACCAATCGATGCGACCACAGTATGATAATTTTGAGAGTACCTAATAAGATATCATAAACTCGCACACAATTTTACTTTTAGTATGACACCACATCTATTGCCGAAGACATTTAAACAAGCGACGCTTTAGAAATTGTGAACACAGCTAATTTTACTATATAAGAAACTGACTCGACAAACATTGGTAAAGAAACTAAAGCTGTGTAGTGCAGTAGACAAACTAAAAAGTTATTTGTAAGCATTTAAAAGTGGATCCTAAGATTACAATGTGATGAGTTGAACTGTTGAAGCATCTTACGACGTCAGCCAAAGTAATTCGGCTTGGCAGGTAGGGCTGCCAACAATACTATGATATAGAGTATTGTACTCTATTTTGCTTAAGTGTACTCTTTAATCTACAAAATCAATGACATGGACTTTAAAAGAAATTGACTGAATTCCTGCCACTTCAGCATTTATTTAGCAACGATTTTTATTTAAGAAACCAAAATACTCTCTTACTAGCTTATGACCGCGGCTTCGCCTGCGTGAAGTTCGATAATTATGCCACGAGATTATACTACCGAATAAATAGTATCGTATGTGTTAATCTAGGTTATAACCTATTATTGTGTTAAATTTCATCCAAATGCGTTCTGTGGTTTTGCGTGAAATAGTAACAAACATCCATCCTAAATAAATAAATAAATCCTCATAAATTTTCGCATCTATAAATATTAGTAGGAAGCAGGATTTATAAAATATGTACTCTTTAGTTTTCTGTTCTGACATGACTACATCTGATGTAGGTAATTCTTCAAAAAAGTTAACAACCCTAGATGTTGATAG
The DNA here is from genome assembly GCA_950005105.1 of Lycophotia porphyrea. Taxonomy (NCBI): domain Eukaryota; kingdom Metazoa; phylum Arthropoda; class Insecta; order Lepidoptera; family Noctuidae; genus Lycophotia; species Lycophotia porphyrea. Next base: position 6,729,617 of record OX465392.1, read on the forward strand.
GCGACAAAGCTAGGACAGCGACAACGGTACCTACACAAAGTAAACACCACCCTTTTTTGTGACACTGATGAGAATCCAATGAAGGCTTTGAAACTCACTGATAACTCTGTTTGTGTTTGTAGTTAACACGGAAAGAGTTTTACGACTAAATCTAATGGAACCCTTTTACCACGGTTTTGTTGATTGTCCGGGGTACGCACGCAGAGGTATTAAAGACTATTGTGATGGACTTGGATAAGTTAATTAGTTAAAAGGAAACATGAGGCTTGATAATCAAACAGTTCGGTTTGATACTGAAGTAAACCACACCCCACAGATATTCATATAACATCACTCAAGCCGATAGTCCCGCAAGGGTAAGGGCAGTGGTGTACACTACCGTGGGCGTCATATATTTCGCTGGTTATATTTATTCTCTTCGTAGAAATAGGCGTACTTTAGGCCAGTTATTGCCAACAACCTGCAGGTAGATATCAAAACTCCGGGCGGTTACTGATGAGTTCTTGGTGGAAAACCCCAAAAACAATTTGCCCGACTTGAGAATAGAAACTAGGACCTCTTCCTCAGCAGTGGCGTTTGCGACCACTAGACCAACGAGGCAGTCAATGTCAGTGTCACAATGTTATCTTAAGGACTCCCAAAAGGCTCCCTTAAGGCTTCTATTGACCCGGGGACTGTTTGAAAGAGATACCACGGCCCTGGAACACAAAGGGCAAGGAAGGAACATGGATGGGTTTTAGTCAGTACAAGTCTGACACTCCCTCCCGCTCTGCCCAGAGCGGGAGAAGTCATTTGATGATTTCCCATCCGTAAAAAAAAAAAAAAAAAAAAGGACTCCCAAAAACACAGTTATTCACACATAAGAATATTTATTAGTAAAGAAATTAGCAGTTTTGATAAGATCATAACAAATTCCGACAGAGCTCACGCCCATATTCTGACACTAGACTACGACAGTACGAGTGAAATCTGAGAACCAGTTTTATTTGCCTGTGTTCTTGATGGACGAGAAGTGCCCATCTAAATAAACTTAAGTGTTGATACTGTTGAGGAGAAAAGTGCTATTCGAATATTGGTGGTTTCGTCACTATATTTACGAATTGTTTAAGGAAATGAATCTGGGGATTACCTACACTCAACAACATTAACAATATTAATTGATACAATTTCCTGTATATTTTCGTCCTCTCATAGAGAACCAGAAATCCCAGCAATGGAAACATTATAAGACGCTGATTCCATTATGATCCTGATTTACCTTTATTAGAACAATAAATGGGTGTGGGTGGGCAAACACAAATTCATCTATCATTAAAAGGGAATATTGAAGTATTACTGTCAATTGATAAACTAATATTACTATTTTATTGTATGCTCTGGCTCCGGTTTTGCACGTGCTTCAATTCCAATGACTTTTCTTGGAACTTACACGTTTCTCCCTCCATATTCTATTTCATTATTATGATGAGCATTACGAATATGCTTCTTGAATTCCTCTTTGAATTTAAACACAGCTGTCGTTGTAAAACAGATTACGAGATCCGGTTATTACTCACTGAGTCATCATCGAATTTCTTCAACTTTCGGTGAATTTAATTTAGTAAGTTATCATCTTCCATAATTTCTTACTGGCCAGCTTGTTTTCTCCCGACGCCGTTAAAGTTAACCTTTGAATGGTTCGCCATTATATAAATTGCAAATATAGCCTCCTTTAAGCGATCGGAGCTTTGAACTGAGGAAAGATCTCTTGCAATAATATTCCAACCAACCTACGAAACCGGATGATTTGTAATTACTGTTTGCACATTTCATTCCAATGTCAATGTTTAGTTTCAAACAAACGTATACTACAAAGAATACTATACTACTATAAAAGAAGCTATTCGAGATCTTGCAAGCAAATAAATCACTATGAGAGAGGCACTAGAGTAGGACAAGTGTGTAATTTATTCTGTACCGGATTTTAAATCCAAATTCAGAATAGAAATTAATGTTTAAATAGATTTTTATGTATAAAGTATTAATAAATATTAATTAGCCGATCGGTAGTAAGCGCCTGCGCATCCTACAAACGTTTACGATACGATGCGAGCGCGCGTGAGTTGCGTGTGATTCACTTTCCTTTTCGATGTACATTTACTTGCTCTAGAATTCCCCAATACAATGTCTACCGCAAGTTTGACATGTTCAACATGATTTAAACAATGCGCGTTTGGCAGTTGTTTGTGTTTGTAGACATGTTCTGGTAGTTTGAATTGAGGAAACACGTGTCATTATCGAGACAATTCCGATTGCAGCTGTTCCAGTTATAAATAATGGATTATGAAATAATTCTTTGTAAGGAATGAGTATAATAGAAGAAGTTCAAGTAGCGCCTATCACAGAACAATTGAAAGATAATGAGAAGTGGTAAAATACATCTAACTAAAAAAGTGATCAATATAAAATACCAATGGATGAAAATGGAAAGGAAGGATTGAGTGAGGAATGATATGAAAGAAAAACAAGTGATGGTCGACAGGGGAGAATGGAAGAAAGAAATGTGTTCAGCCGACCATATGAGACCATGGCAGGAAGATGATGATGAAGATGATAAAGCCAAGTTTATAACAGCAATAAGAGAGAAGATTGGAGTTATTTCACCAGTACTAAGTGACCTACAACGCGGCACACAGAACAATACAGCACGACACATGTCGAGTCAGTGCTCCGGAGTCACAGATCATTGTTCTGGCCAATTGTTACGTCTGTGAATTCGCGCTTGCAAAGTTCTTCGTGAAAGCGCCGTTTCTCACAGCCGTAGTAAACGATATTACATTCAATGTTAAGGTGTTCATTTCAAGTATTTTGTATTCTCATTGTAAAGGTAACGCGTGTAATTTCTTTATTAACATGAGTTGTTATGTTAGTGGGAGTGTGATGAGAGAAATTTTTGATGTATCCGCTTTGTAATAAACATAATATCTCGACATTGCGTCTGTAATCTTCTAAGAGGTTGGTTTGCCATTAAAATTTGGCCAGTTATGTTTAAGTACCATATAAAAGGTGCCATAAACCGAGCACAAATCAACATTCAAGGCTTCTACTGACCCGGGGACTGTTTGAAAGAGATACCACGGCCCGGGAATACAAAGGGCAAAGAAGGAACATGGATGGGTTTTAGTCAGTACAAGTCTGACACTCCCATCCGCTCCGCCTAGAGCGGGAGGGTCATTTGATGATTTCTCATGAGAAAAAAAGGCTTCTACTGACTGCAAAGTTCCTAATCTAAGAACCCAATAAAACTTTGCCTGACCTGGGTATTGATCCCAAGATCTCACGGTCAGTAGTGCTTACGACCACTAGATCAACGAGGTAGTCCATTCCATGCAGTCCTTCCTAAAATCTGTTCACTTAACTTATAATTACCAAGTCACATTGTTATTATTAGATATGTTCTGAGTGACAGACACGATGTTATCCAAACACAATATAGCGGAATGCGACAGCTTCCTGATTGCATTCAACAATTTGACATAATGTAACGTAATATTGTAAACAAAGCACGGAACGATGCATATAATGGCCGTAAATGTGCGACTAACAATCGTCTTATGTTGTTCGTAATTAACACTGTCACCGCGATGCACTTGAATTATTTACCACTATGACTGAATACATAAAAGTTAGCATTACCTAAAAGTTTGTGCTTTGGACGTGGAGTTCTGGAACTTATGGATACCAGCCCGATGTAACATATTTTTTTAAGACAGTCTTGCCCCCACACTAGGAATTTCTCCTATATCGTGGGCACGTTTCAAAACATTTAATCTCTCCATAAAAATATTTGTTTCGAGCGGAAATTGAACCCGCGACACGCATTGCCTGCTGCACTACGTGTCGCAATCGCTCAGCCACGGCACTAACTGGGCCGTCTAAATTTTATCATTCAATATAATACCTAAAACCTCTAATAGGAAGGATATTGTGGGATGATTTAATGGTCGCAGTAATTTCATACAAGCCTTAAAGCTTGGCTTGCCCTTATAACCTACAACTCTTCATGATGTTAGGGTTTTTTAACAGTCTGCTTGCCCTAGTGGCTTGCCGCATTGTTGGCCTCTAGGTACGGCACTGCTTACACTAAGACTATGGAGTTCCACCTAGTCTTTTGGGACATCACGAATAGTTTAAGTGTGTAGTTCAAGCTGGCGTTACTCGTCAAGAAAATATGCATCGATATGTCAAACTAGGTATATTTATTTGAGTTCTGTGTTTTCCCGCCTGAAGTGTAGTTTATGTCAGTTCTATACGTTTTTATTTGTTTTCCCTCATAGCTATCGCTGCTTTGTCTATGGCACACAAATTCGATTTATTCTTTACTCCTGAAAAAAACGAGTACTTACATGTAAATGAAAACCTCGTTCACCTATAGGTCTAAACTTCAATTATGTTTTACGTCTATAAATGTTCCTTGGTGTCAATCATCTTGGGACTTTGGGACTCTCTGTTTCTAGTTTTTGTTTAATATTTTATTTGTTGCCGAGTTTCGTTTTGCTAGCTTCTTTTCATTAGTAAATATGTTACTATCAACAAGCTTGTAAGCAGTTATACTATACCCAGTTATCAGTGCTTTATCAGGTATCATTCTTCATAGTCAATAACTTAATGGTTTGTTATGACCATTTGAAGTAGTTACAGCTGATGCACCATGCATTCATGTACATAGTGATTAAGTGTTGATGTACACGCACATAACACTTGCTTCCGTCTCGATTATACAGTATCGTTAGTAAATCGAATACCTATTGGATTATAATTTATCGTTGTATGCGGAAGATAATTAGTCTATGGAACTAGAAAAGTAACAATTTTATCATTGCTGCTATTTTGTCATTTTTCATTTAAATTCTGTACTAAATTAAACTAGTTTTAGCTAGGTGTACCTGGTCTTTGTCAACTAGTTTTGAGTTAAGCTTTCTTGGAGACAAAATCTGTGTAGATTGACATCTGCACAGATTTTGTTTCCAAGTTTTGACCATAACGAAACCAGTATCAATTTGCCTCCATACTTACCTTTTGAGTGTATCAAAATAAACAATTGGGATGGAAAAGCGTGTACAAAATAAAATTTGCTACAGAATTACATACTCCTATCTCATCAAGATCTGAGACCTTTCACCTCGAGTGAGGCAATGACACTCAAAATATTCCACGCACGACCCCGTAATGTTATACCATTAATATCTCTACTTTCGTTCATTTATTTATTATTGTCTTCGGTAAATCAAACACATTGATATAAGCGCCGTCATTAACTATATTATGTTAAATAATCGGTGTGCGTTCTTATAATGTTTATAACCATAGATACATTGATGATGAGGTACAAAATACTATCAATACAAGAGACAAAATTACTCAATTGGGATTTGATTATAAAATATAACAATAACTTCCCTGTGGTCTCGTTCCAATAATGCCTCTCATATTCCTCGGACACATAACGCACCACAAAAAATAGATTATCTAAGGCTTCAATTCCGATCGTATGATTACTCTGCAGCATTCAAAGTTACCTCACGTGATTCGATCATGGGTCAATGCATCTGTCAATCATCGCATTATGCGTGAAGGCATAACATGCTGTAATCAAACAAGCATTTATAATCATAATCAAGTTCAATGTTAATCTAGACTACATATCTTTACTAATATTATAACGAGTTTACGTTATTATGTTTGGATGTATGGGGTAAACTTCGGAATTACTGTACCAATTCCGATTTTTTTTCCACAAATGTGAAGCGACGGTATCCCCGAGTGTCAGAGGCTATATATAAACCGTTCCTGTGGGATAATTTCCTTCCATAACGGGGGCAAAACCGTAGGCAAAAATTAGTAATATAATAAAGCTGAAGAGGTTTTTTGAACGCGCTAGGCTAGAGAGCTACCAATCGAATTTGAAAAATATTTTTTGCATTTCATAGCCCAAGTTTTGAAGAAGATTATGAGAAAATGTGGGTGGTCTTTTGTCCATACAAACGCTCTCGCCTGTTTTCTTTTTGGTTTATGACTTTACCGCTATGATTTTGTACAGTTGAATAAATACCAACTTCTTCTATGTCCCTTTGTTTTCCGCTTTTTTTTTTGCTGATACATAATCTGTACAAAATGCTCATAAATTGCCTATTTAGATCGCCTGTCAATAGAGGCCTGGTACTATTAATGAAAAACGAAAAACATAGGGACACAGTATATATACTTCTTATTCACTTTATGAAATATCTTTTACTAGCTGATGCCCGCGGCTTCGTCCGCGTGGGTGTTGGTTATCGCGACCAAAAGTCCCTGTATATCCCTGTATGTCCCTATCTTGACATTTTGATCCCATTCCCGTCCTCCAACAAACATCATTATATTTTAGCCAATGTATACAAAAACTTGACAAATTATATACTAAAACCTTCTTCGAAAACCACTCTATCCATTGGTGAAAACAGCATGAAAATCGGTGCAGTAGTTTTTGAGTTTATCGCGAACAGACAGACAGACGCGGCGGGACTTTGTTTTATAATATGTAGTGAGGATAGTGATAGTGAAATTATATATTGGAGGAGGAAATAGTTGAGAGCCAAACCTAGAATTATGACTTTTTACTATAGTTGTACTTATCGCACCAATGTCGAAATCACGCTCACAAAGAGACAGCGATAGTTTTTTCAAATACCTACCGTGTTTCCTAATAATTTGACGCTATAACTCTTAGGAGTTGAACAAGCGGGTGAAGCAACGGAGCACAGCTAGTGATCAGTTGATCGGAATACGAGAACACAGAGAACACCCTCACAGATAAGGAATTGACTCTCATTTTCTATCCCGTTCAGGCCAGTCGCAATGAAGACGTAATTTATAGGATCGCTTTCAGTAATTGTGGCGTTCGGAATAATAAATTGTGCATTGGTAATATTAATTGATGGTTATAACATTATTCTTATAAAGATTGTTGTTGTAACTTTTATTACGTTGGAGCTTATCGTGTTTATATCTAAAATATAAATCACGGCTGAAGAATGCACTTGTAAACTTTAAGCACAAGTGAAAATATTTTTCCTAAGACAGATTTTGAAACAAGGCAGAAACACATAGTTTTATATGTTTTGTTTGCTTTAGCCCAATTTTTCAAAGCAAGCTAATATTCCCAACATAGAGTAGTTAACAATCAGAGTTTACAAGGTCTAAGATAACAGTACGACATGTGAACTTCACCGCATTATTGCTCGTCTAGTCACGCGCTGTGCTTTCTCTGGCAGTTCCCACCCTGTGGACTGAACAGTCTGAACATCCGTCACTATGTTGACAAAGGATCACAATAGTATTGTCATTTCGCTAACAATGTTCTTGTAATGACCCCCTTGTTTGAAGTGTTCATCGTGATCATCGCTGGGTTCTCCTTTCGTGAGTTCGTTGTGCAAGAATCGTTTTGATAGAATGATGTCCACGTAGGTAGATGTTACCATGGTTACCATTGATGTAACAGTTGTATGTATCACCATCATCATCTTCTACAGCCTGCTAGTGGAAAGTGAATTTTGCATTACTCTCCATTTCTTTGACTTGATTTAAAATCTGATACACTATATTTTATTACTGTACTGTATCATTCTTCGAAAGGAGTCCGCGTTAAGGAGCTAACCGGGGGCAACAGGTTTTTTAATGGTTGTAAAGTATCAAAATTTATCGATATAATTTAATGTATTATTGCTATGATATGTGCAGGTGTTTCTACGGATAAGAGGTATACACCGCATTCCTTCTTATATAAAAATATCGAGAGTCAAGGACAAGGGTAGCAAAATGATGATGATGATGATGATAAGGAGAGTCCAGGTTTTAAATTGTCATGTCTTTTTGCCACTTTATTATAATCATAAAATTCACCCAACTATAAAAAGATGGGATGGGAATTTGAAACATTTCAATGACCTACTCACAATAAATATTATCAGAGGACTTAAAATTCTTATCTCTGCGATATAAAAGTGAGGACGAGTATGTTTGTGTTGCAACAGTGAGTTACGAAACAGTAGTAATGGAGGCTCCACGGTTACCGCCGTGCTTAGCCCTTTGCCCCTTGCCATGAAACGCGTTTATCCTACAATCTCTAAAGCAAAGCACTCACCATTATCTTTAGCTTTCTTTGGCATTTAGAACGAACTCGGATAGTTTCAGGTCCTCACTATCACTAATGTTTTCATCTTCGTATTTAGCTTCGTTAACATTCTACATAATTTTTAGTGAACTGGGACATTTTAGTATTGTATTATTATAACAGTTTTTATCATTTTTTTACTCTAATACAAGTTTAAATACGTCTCTATTTCTTTTATTTTTCTCCTTATTTCTAAAGGAAAGCGCGATTGATGTTTCCAAAAGAGACTTTTAATAATAAACTTCTACCCAGATTATCATAGCATCTCAATTCTGTTTTTTAATTCTGAAATCAAATATTTATGAGATTGTAAAGTATCTTAATTCCCCGATGACGTTGCAACCATTATATTCAAATGTTAAACTGTTTGGGCAGGTCCCCTAACGTATCAATTGTCAGTGGAACAATACAAACCACTTTTACTTTCCACCTGACATGTATATTAAGCATAAATACCTATTGATTAATGTGGATAGGTTAGGTACTGATGTTTCGTGATATATTGATAGTTTCCTTGCTACCTGGAGAAAGTGCTATGACTTGTTGTACTACACAAAACCACTTTTGTTCTTTCTACTGGAATGTTTTTATGTATATATTGTGCTGTTTACTTTTCATTTATAAAATATTCCAAATATTTCTAGAGATAAAACATTCCTCCTTAGTTCACTTGCAGTAAAACACCATCGTCGATCTCATCATAAGGTGAATTTGGTCAAAAGCGAGCCAATCACGTATAAAAATGATATGCACAAAGCTACCTAAGAAAGTACATAGTCACTCTAACATCAAAGAATACGATATACTAAACTGAGACGTGGATCACGATTGTCATCTAAAAATCGAGTCACGATCAGTTTGACCGGCTCTTCAGCTTTCAACAAGCCTATTGTCGCTTCCACTTTGTATATATAAAAGTTCTGTGTCGGGGTATCAAACGGCGTTGATTGAAATGTTAACTGAATAACGGATAGGAAAGATAACTTGGTCATTTTGGACATCAAAACTTTATAAGAGCTACATGAGTAAGGAGTTGGTTTTGGGCGTTGCGTGGTGAAGAAAATTTGACCGCATAGTGAGTATAAGAATAGAGGAGGATCAAAGAAACAATGGACGGAAGATATGCTGAACGCATCCCAAATAAGAATGACGACAGGAGCACGATACCACACTGCACTATATTCATAATTATCGTCGAAAACTAACAATAGAACCGTTCATGCAACTACTGATAAAAGAGTATTCTGCAATGACTATTCGATTACTACAGGAAGAGAAACTCCGTACACGTTGTTTCTAAAAAATATTACAGTGATTAAAAACGTTGATCCAATTATACAATTTAGCAGTGATCTAAGAATTTCAAACCAAACTCGATTCACCTACTTTAGTTAATTTTCACTTTCGTTTGTTTTCGTCTGTGTGAAATAGCATCACCGTTTTATGTCATAGTCAGAGGAAGAAAGCATTGTTGCGTTTTTGACCGGCAATTAAGTAAAAGTTCTCTTACAAGAGCGTGTGAACTTCAGTTCGGAATTCTTCAATGATGAATGACCTGTTTGTTAATCGTAACAAAGGATTTACTATTATTTGTGTTAGCCTTATTCTTCATCTTTATATTTGTTAGTATTATTAGGGTTAAAGACTCTTAACTCATTGACTAGCATTAGCCCTTTTTCTACGCACATTCCTTGATTAGCTGAATGTTCTTCATATTCAAATGAAGTTTCAGTGTTGTTGGTATTGTAAAAAGAGGTTTCTAGTAGAGTGAGTCAACCTCGGAGATTAGAACTCTAAACCTTACACTCTTGCACATTTTCTCACCTATAGGTAGCTAGCTAGACTACGCCATAAACATTTATTACTGCACTGTTATAAGGACCATGTTATGAGGAAATTTTTGAGTATGAATGAGGATGGGTATAAGAGTAGAGGAAGACCAAAGAAAAGATGGGTGGACTGTGTAAAGGGTGATATGACAAGAAAGAAGGAGACTGATGAGATGACGAGTAATAGAGAAGTGTGGAAGAAGAGGACATGCTGCGCCGACCCCAAATAAATTGGGATAAGGGCAAGAGAATGATGTTGGGTTAAGGAAAATAATTCTGTTGACTGTGAGATTCACAGCTCTACTTTTAGAGTTATATATCTGGAGAAGAGAGCAGACTGTCATATTTGTCATATGTTGAGTCGTTAATTCATGTCACGTCTAGCCGATAGGTGTTGTTTCACTTTTTATGCATTAATTACAATTTCTATTCATAAAAAATGCGTTATTTATGTTAGACAGGAAATGTCAATTATATGTATTCGTATGCATGAATACTAAAGTTATTCATGAGACAGTGACCTACTGAATGGGATGAATTAAATTAAAAACTTACTTACAGTGTTTTTAAGTCCCCTCCTATATAATCTTAATAATCCTCAATAATGCGGAGGAAGGAAGACCTCCGCATGCAGAGGAATGTGGAAAAGGTCCTGTGGATAGTTCTGAGTACCAAAAGGCTCTAAGAATAGAAGACCAAAGAAATGATGGATGGACTGTGTAAAGGATGATATGGATGGATAAGGATGATGATAAGTAGTATGAAAGTTGAAGACATGCTGCGTCGAGCCCGAATAAATTGGGATAAGGATGAGAGAATTATGATCACTTTTTACTTAGAAAATCACTATGTTTATACTTAATGTCCATCGATGACCAACCATCTGAAGTCCCTGAACGATCTTACTTTTCTTCACGTATTTATTTAAATGATGATGGCACAAGCATGTGGGTAGCATACTTGCGTAGAGAGGTTTCGAAAATCGAACGCAATACGAGTTTTGAATAATGATCATTGCTGCTTTGGTTACAATTGGTGCCAAAACATGCGTTAACGCGTGATTGCACTTCAAGAGCACTTGGGCGCACCCAGAATTTACTAAAGCAATAAATGAAATATATTTAAGACTTATGCAACAGTGATGTATGATGCTGCAAATTATTTAAGTTACACAAGCGATTGCAAACGCATGGAGGCTAACTTGGTTACTAACTTGTGACTTGTGTAAAGACAACAGCCAAAGCAATTACAATCATTATTACAATATTCATAAATATTCTCACGGCACTGACCTCTGATTACAGCATCATGGTAAACAGATGCATGAATGTCATATTAATAGGAGCATTTCTCATAACAAAAACTACTACGAGAACAAGAACCTGGATGGGTTCTTTTTGTAGTGTAGGCATAATTGTATGTTTAGGAAATCAATGTCTTCGACTGTATATTTACCTGATTGAATAATTATCTACTTCTACGTTTATTTTTCACAATTTACACTGTAATAGGTTTCTATAAGAAAACATCTAGATCATAATTCAATTCAAAACGTGGCGTCTTCCGATCGCGACCATTGACGGTATATTATGAGAAAAGAGAAAAGTGCAAAGAATGGCAACTCGTGGGAAGCGTCTACAATGGCCCCGATATGTCACGACGAGTGTTTCACTATATTTTCTAATTGTTAAATTAAATATACGTAGAATTTTGTGCTTATTGTCTCCAGAAGGATCCTTAGTCCTTTATTAATTTTGTCCTTTTCTTTCTTTTTCAGATATTTCCGGTGTTGCTAATAGCTGTGGTTACAAGATGTAGATGCGACCACGCAAACGGGTTCAACACACACGGCGGGATCAGCGCATCACAGTTCGGGACGCTGCTCAAGCCCCCGCCGCCCCCGCTGCTATCACCCGTGCCCGTGCCTTTCCATAAAGGCCCAGAGAGAAACCAGCGACACAATTCAGATGTCGGATACCAATACCAATCACCACCACCCCCACCGCTAGCATCTAGTGATTTCAAATTCCCAGCCCCTTTCTACAAACAATACAATTTCAACTTCGTCCCACCTCCCCAACCATTCTCTACTACTCCATCACCAAGCTTATTCCAAAAAGTTTCAGGATGGCTTTTCCCATCTCAACAAACTAGTTATGCAGGATCGTCTGTATTTAATAACGTAGGTCCAATAAAAAAGGATTGCAATCCTTGTAATTTAGTGCCATGGTTACCAGTAATTAGATACAATTTAGGAGCTAAAAATGTTTATCACAATTCATTGCCAACATACGGGCCGCCCAGTCCTACAGCTTATGCCAATATGTTAAAGTTACAGCCACAAGCTTTCAATTCACAAAGCCAAGATATAAGACCGCCACAGTTATCGCCTGGAGCGCCTCACGCAAACTATGGGGTACCTAATCTTTCCTATAATACCGGTGCAGTTCGAATCGTCAGCTCAACTTATGGCCCACCAAGTGCAACACATACTTTAGACGTTGTTTCTCCGAACCCTCCTAGTTCTACCTATTCTCAGTCAAGTTCATCTTACGGCATACCAAGTTCTTCATTTAGCTTACCCAGTAACTCATTAGATTCTCAATTCTTATCTACTCCATCTCAAGGAATTTCAAACAATTTTTACAATGTAGCTAGCTCAACCTTCCAACCACCTTCTTCGTCGTATGGGACTCCCTCCCCGTCATATGGAGTTCCTTCTTCATCCTATGGATTTCCCTCGTCGCCTTATAGGACTCCGTCTTCATCGTATGGGGCGCCTTCTTCGTCGTATGGTACTCCTTCTTCATCGTATGGCACTCCTTCCCCATTGTACGGAATTCCGTCTCCATCATACGGGACTCCTTCCCCAGGATATGAAACTCCACGTCCGGTTATAACAAACTTCCAACCAGTCACTCCACAGTACGAACCTGGCACACTAAATAAAGAACTGCCTCCACAAAATGACGTGGAATTATTGGAAAATATAACACCTGAGGGAGAATTACAGTTGCCAAAAGTTTCACTTCCAACCACATTTAAGAATTCTTACGGTGAACCTATAACTAATACACATCTATTTGATATATCATACCCTGTGTCAGCTACAGCAGCTGAATCAATCAAAACAGAAGTATTACCACACGATACTACGAAACCATCAACACCAAATACGTCATTCGTCCTGGCTAATCCAGCTCCATTTACACTAAATAGGGGTAGAAATATTCATACGCTACAGCCTGTCGCACTTCCTAATCTTAGTGTTTCACCGTTGCCACCTATATTTAATGCCCGACCTTTTCGACCTATGCCACCGCAGTTTTCTAAAAATGTCCTGCAAGGTATCAATCAGATGCAGCAGTCTAACAATAATGTCCATATAGAACAAAGTATACCTCTAGCGGAATTCGAACATTCGGTAGACTACCCTCCTACTATTATACAATCGCCTATTATTGAAATAGACCCGCCATCAAATTTCAATCAATCAAAAGCATATAGGAATATACCTAATAGTTACGTAGTAGATGAAATTAGGGATATATCGTCGCAGGCTTCAGAAGATCATATTTCAGCAACCAAATCGATTGATGCTAGTTTTGAAAGCACAGGGGGTGATGTTGGTAATGAACTGTATGACAACAGTGTACCTGCAGATTTAAAACCTGTTTCTCAAGTTCCTTCTAACCATAAATTCAATTTTGCGGATCTAAGAGGAGTAAATGATGAAGATGTTGATAAATACCGCACAGAAAGTAATTTACAAAACATCGATTCACCTCTTTTGTATCTGAAACCAAGTGCACCACATAAAAACCATGGAAACTTTATATTAGCTATTTCATCGCCCGTACCGGAGAATGAATATGAAATCTATGATGATTTTCCGACAACAGTGGCACCAAATCCCCCTACTATTACTACTAGTTGGGATGACAGTAGAACTGAATATAAAGAAGAGTCAAATGTACAGAAAAATACGTACACCCCTAAGATTGTCCAAATTATTGTACCTTATACTACAGGAAAGAAACCAGCAGATACACACGAAGATTACGTGCAAATGTCACAAGATTGGCCCTCTACACCAAAAGATGAATATCAAGCGCGCAAAGTCCCATCTAACACAGAAAATTCGTATGTCAGTCCTATAACAGAAAGTTATAATACTGCAACAACAACGACTGAAGATACAGAATTAATGGAAAACTACGACTCGGACAGGTCGAAGGATTTCTATGATGTGAAGGAACCACCGTTTGATATAATAAAACTTCAGCACACTATAGATGACTGGACGGAACAGGAATATTCTAAACAATACAAGACTCCACAAAAGACCCGAAGCAGTGAAAAGCATGCTAAACAGATTCCTGATGACTATTTTACGACTACCCTGCCCGTCAATTACGTTACAACGACAAGCAATTATAATTACGAATTCTATAATCATGAAGGTTCAAGTAGTGTCCATAACATAGTCACTGATGAAAGCAATAATACTTATAGTAGACCACGAAAAGAGTATAATGTTATAGAGAGAACGAAAAATAGGCACAACAGTGGTAAAAATGAAGAACATGATGAAGTTCAAAAACTTCATATTTACACAGCTGCGTCTTCTTTCCGTACCTCAAGTACATCCACCACGTCCACAACTACTCCAGCACCATGGGGTAAAATACAAACATCTATATCACCTTTGACGCAAGAAAAAGTTTATGTGGTGACTTCGAAACCTTGGACAGATATGCGAAATGTATCGGCAGAATGGTATGAAGTAACTCCCTTCGAATCTAAGAAAACGAGTGCTGACAGTGAGTTCTCTGCGTTTAATAATCTTCCCTTTAAGTCTCCAAGGTTTATGAATCGACCATCATTTGGCTTTAGTTCAGGAGGAAAGATTGAGTCTGATTCGTCGTATGGATTTTCTAAAAGCTGGTACCAAAGCAGTGAGTATAAATTATTGTTACATTTCTTTTTTCCTTTCGCAGAAATTTATTTTGGAATAAGCTGTGCCTTTGTACAGTCGGCTTCAGAGAAAAGGAACCCCCTTTGGTAATGACATCAAACCATTTTAAGTTTTGGTAGTATAACGTAAATGGCGTGTTGGTTAAGTGTTTACTGCTCAGCGATGCAATGGTCACGAGTTCAAATCCTAGGATGATTCTTTTTTCTTTTTATTTTAGTTTCGTTAATAGCTGATTAGGTGATTTTCGTTAATTATTATTTAAGAAATCAAATGTTAAAGTAGGTTTGAGGTTTGTAAGAAAAGCTAGGCATGTTGCATAAACAATATTCATTTATTTCTCTAATTATATTTCTAGGACTTCATGGAATCCACTTCCTGGTTGACTATACAGTTTTCTATCTGTGTTAAATGGGTTATTTACTTATTAGAATATTAACTAACCATAAAATAGATACCCTGGGTGAGGTTTAGAACGCTTAATACTAGATAATCGGGTTCGTTCTTTGATATTTCTAGAAACATAATTACAATATTTATTTATTTAAAGTTGTAAAAACATTTTTTTATACTCTGTATGATCTTATCGGAAAAAAAGCCTAGTTAAAAAATGAAATATTGTCATTTGCGCCTGTGAATTACAGAGGAAGAACCAACATGCTAAACTTTATGTAAAAGTATAGCAATATACATCTTTCTCTTTTAACACATTTTCTAATAACCCTTTTAACACAACATTAGAAAAATATGTGAGGTCAGATGGTGCATCGTTAAACATATTACAAGACTACTTGTAAACAAGAGTTACTGGATTAATAATAATAAAGGTTGTTTATTTTTGATTAACTACGAGATAATGATCCCACAAAAAAAGGGAATTATTAACACTTGCTCATACGTTCCAATGAAAATTTATCAGATAAGTTACAGGAGAGAGGATGGCCGTCACTGTCTATCACTTCTTGAAGTCGGCTTTTCATGCCCGAAACCATATTGAAGCATGCGCACTATTTCGCATTAGTTCCCAAGTTTTGTTAACCTCTTTATCCAAATTCTTTTTTGATTTTATTTCACTGGAGTCCCAGTTCAAAACCATCTGAGCCCACAAGTTTTCTACAGGATTTAGATCCGGGCTTTTAGCCGGCCACTCAAACACAGTTATGTCTTCTTGGGCCTTCAGCCAGTCTTGCACGATTCGGGACCGATGCACCGCAGAATTATCCTGAACCAGGTAAATTTGGCCCTCTTGATAAGCGACCCGCACTGACGGCAGCATTACGTCCTTCAACACTTCAAGCTATCGCTCACTGTTCATTCGGCCGCCTATTTCCACAAGCTCGCCTGGGCCCATTGAAAACATCCATCCCCAGTAACCTAAAAAAGTCAACCTTTTAAAATCTGTTCTAATATGTAATCCAAGTAATTAATGTCAACAAAAATAATTTCAATAAGTAAGTTATTTACCTAGTGTTAACCGCCCGCTTGTTCTCAAGTCTAATACGTTTTTAGGGTTAAACCTCTGCCCATTGCTTCTCCATAAAGTTTTTCGTCCATCTTTATCTGACTTAAAGCATCCATCCATCTACGAACTGTTTTCCTCTGTAATGAAAATGATAATATTAGAAATAAAAAAAAAACAACTTTTCAGTAACAATGCAACATTATTGCAACAATAATATATGTGTATAACGTAAGTCTTACCGTTATGCCCATATCTCGTGCTATTTTCTTTTTGCTTTGTTCCTGTTCCCAGAGAAAAACAATTTTAGCCTTCAAAAAAGTTGTAAATCGAACCATACTATCAGTTAATAGAATCAACTGTTCAAAAACTTAATAAATTAAATAATGTTACGACGGAGATATTACACACAAGCGGATCGGCACGAAAACGAAACGATTTGAAGTAATTATAAATAACCTAGATCACAGTTTAGTAAATAAGGCAAAGAAGTATTTTAAATTCAACCTTAACTTGCAGTTCATAAAGCAGTTAAGTTTCTGAAGTAAAATTACGGTAGTGCAACAATCGGAATCGAGCACATTCTATTCAACCTAACAAGAAATCTATGCTAATTTCAACCTTATCTTTTAGTTAACTGAGGAGTTACGTATTGCATTTTGTAAAACAAGACGCTAAAGGTGCTAATATTATCACAAGTGGTGGAAGTTGAAATTTAAACCTAAATATCTAGGAGATTAGACCGTTATCAATCTTGTTCGATAAAAGGAGTAATGCTATTCGAATTTTCGTTGAGATTGCTAATTGAGCCAATAGCCTAGTGGTACAAGGCACGGTCTAAATAATTCACTGACGCCTAGTGATGCGGGTTCGTATCCTTAACCCCACGTATAGTGTATTTTTGTAAGTTATCTTGGTTCGGCCAGAATCCGAAAATACCATATAATTATTAAAAACATGCATATAATCTTTGAATCGACTCGGCGGATGCTCGGGCAGAGATGAGTGCGGCGGCGGGGGAGGGAGCTGCTCGGGACCAGAGTCACGTGACGCGCCCGCCGTCGCTCGGGCGATATTCTTTAAAGACTTGGGGGTTCCTTTTCTCTGACGCTGGCTGTACACTGAGTTATGTTATGATGTTTCCTTATGTTCTCTCTTGTGTGCACAAATGATAAAATAAATAACTGTATTAATGCTTTTCAGATTACATTTTAATGAATGTTAAATTTATTTTCAGTAAACGAGCTGGAGACTCAAAAGGAGAACAATCGTACGTCCTTGCCAGAAGCTAGCCAACAGAACATTACCACTAACTTGGACGAGGTTTAATTCTTAATATTTACTAACTTTCAGTTTCCTTTTATGGTCAGAGCAGGATTTATCAGTGGTTTAGTATAGACGACTGACGCTGTATTTATATATATATATATATTGTGTGTCTATCAGAAATGTGTAGTCATAATTAAGAGCGTGGTTCAGGCCATCAAACACGTATAAAAATATCAGCTGATCCTTAAAAATGTTCCATACCCACTCGACCCTAATATGGCTTAGCTGATATTTTTTGCGATTACGATCAACATCGTAATCGCAAAAACCATACCAACGTTCCATGGAGAAAAGTGATCAATTTGATGGTCTTAATCACACTATTATACAGGGTGGAAGGGTCATCGACGCAGAAAGGATTCACTACATCATTCTGAACCAGTTAGTGTTTCCTACAAAAGTGCAATACCAATAGAACAGAACAGCTTTTTGTCCTTTCCACCTGGTATACCCACATTTTACCGATATACACGTGCTGTATGTATTGAGCCACTGAAGATTCTCGCACTGACCATTTCAACTCTTATTTGAGTGTATAAAATGATTCATTTCTGTCCTGCTCCACTAAATTAATTCGTGACTATAAATTGTTGTCTATTGTATATATAAATATCGCTGTAATTTCCTACGCTTACGTTTAATTTGAGTACTTAAATCACGTGTATATAAACGCACAAGTGATTCCTGAAACTTCCATTATTAAATTATTGAATAATCAATAAATTACTCCCAACGAAAATTCTATCCAAAAGTAACACAGTACCATATTAACAAACTATTCAAAATCGAGTATTAACTTATGTTTTGTTTCACTTTTCAGGAGGACAACACACCCACGACTGCAAACCCTCATAATGGCTAAAAAGTGTGACACGTGAATTACGTTTGAAACTAACAGTGAAATAAGTGACAGTGACAATATAAATATAGAACAACTACAAAATTGCGGATTAGTGTGTGAAACTGAACAAATTAAGAAGAACGCAAGCAAGTGTTCTTTTTATTTTGATCTTACATTTAATTATAAATGTACATGGACTCTAGAAATAGGTAAAGTTAACCAAAGTGGGACTTCATAAAATAACATTCCATAATTTTAAATGTAATCATTAAATATAAATATCCTCTATAATATTTTAGCTTTAAAGTAGATATGTTTTCAAGTATTATGTGTAATATCTAAAATTGTAACAAAACTGAGTATTAGAAGTATGTAATTGGTTTTTGTAAATATTAATTAAAATGTAAATAAATGAATGAATTGTGAATTTGTGACTACAATTTTCTAATCTCCCAAATAAAACACATGTTAACTTTGATTGAGATAAAATATACTTAAAAACTATTAAACAGCGGTACTAT
Organism: Lycophotia porphyrea; assembly: GCA_950005105.1. Lineage (NCBI taxonomy): Eukaryota > Metazoa > Arthropoda > Insecta > Lepidoptera > Noctuidae > Lycophotia > Lycophotia porphyrea. The sequence goes on from OX465392.1 coordinate 6,748,762, forward strand.
GTTACAGGTTCAGGTTCAGGTTTTGTTCTGTTTTTTAATCTGAAGTATAGGAACTCAGCACTCCAGGAAATAATTGTTATCAGTGTGACGAAATTTAATACGATGATCGGCATTATGTAGGAACCAGACGCTTCCCGCACTCGGGCTGAAATTAAAAAGATAAAAAGGTTATAAACAAGTAATAAGGTATTTTATCTCTCCGGAAAGAAGGACAAACAGTGTGATATATATGAAGAAATGTTTATCTTGTCACGCAAATTGTGAAAGTTTTTTTTGAGGATAACAGCGAACTAATGCTTGATATGAAATTATTGTGCATATATTTAGAAATCTAAATTATAAAGATTGACTTATTATGTGCAACAGTGCTTAAATTATAAATAGGATGTTCTCTATAATTCTGTCTACAGAAACGTAATAAATACGGTTCTAGCACCAGGCATCGTTCGACATAAATTAGAAGCCATTAGGTTAAAGATCACAGCTACAAACTGATAGCGTCAGGTTAGTGAGTAGAATACTTGGTTCTAACTTAATAAATGCACAAGCTCTAAATGAAGGAAAATCTATCATGTCCATCACGTTACTATCCCCAAAGAGTTGGGTAGAAGACAGTGCACCTCACTCACTAGCACTACCCATGTTTCTTCAGGTATGCTTTAATAACAGAGGGTGAGCTGCGAGCCTATTACTAACTGATAAACAGATTTCCAATATGATAGAAAAATGCAATAACTTAAGCTGACCAAGGTATTGGACCCAGGACTTAGCTTAGGACCACAAGACCACACTAACACGAGACGATAGGAGACGATAGTAGATGATTTAGATAATAGTATGCCTAAATGTACTTATATCATTTCAGGTGATATCATTCCAGATGATTCCAGGTTCGTATTAAGTCAATTTTCTTTTGGTGGAGTTAAAAATATTTGTTGTTACATGACCCGAAGTTATTACAATATTTTACTACCAATAAACAAATTGCATTAATAAACATCGTTATTTTCAACTTTTGCGAATTATTCCGTATACACTGAAAATTAATTACAAACTTTTAGCATAAAACAACGTGGCCAAAGTCTAATAATTACTAATTGTAATTAGGTTTTCTTCTTAGCGTGTCGATGACAATCTAAATGGAGTCAGCCCAACATTTGGCGACGATGTAGGCACTTTGAGTAACGACTAACGTCCATAAGTTTCTGTGATGTGCAAACAACAGGACAGGCAGGACACGATATCAAGTGCACATGACATTAAATTGGGTAAAGACATAATCTAGAACATCCACTAAACGTCAGTTATACGGTTATCTTACAGTACTCCACAAGGAAGGAGTCCTGGCCAGTGGCCTGTATGTACAGGGTGTAAACAGACGTCAAACAAGCATTATGTACATCAAACTAAGTAACTTTACGCAAAAATTAGTGCTAGGAAACGACCTTTTTTTTTGGGCGAAAAAATCACGTTTTTCAGTAGGACTCAATGTAACGCACTCAAAACATTGTGCTGATGGATGGATTGAATATTTAATTAATTTGTAAGGGGATCCTGGAGGTGTTTAAAGTAAAAATTTTACATTAAAAACAAGTATTTTAAAAAAAACTTGTGAAAAAGTTGGAACTTTGACCCCCAATATCTCCGTTTCTAGAAGGTTCCCAGGTATGGTCTAGAACAAAAAAAATGATCGCAATGATGGGGAGAACAAGTGCCTTTCGGTTTCGTTAAGAGTCTGTTTACACCCTTTATGTATGGCATTAGATACCTACCTCCATCAGATATAAACTTACATTCATCAACAAATAGACTAATAGAACAGTAACCGATACTATCTAATCAGTCAACAGCTACAAAAGAGTACTTACTCAATAAGGATCCGATAGTGAAAATGGTGATGCCGCTGAAGAACATTTGTATACCGGAAGCGAAGGCCAGTCTGTGCAGGGGTACGTAGTTGGGGATCACGATGTTCACGTACACTGTCCTCATCGCCTTCGTGATGCCGAGAGCCAACGATACGAATATCATGCCTATGAAGGATGTTGTGAACAGCATTACTGAAAAGTTAAAGTTTAAATTAAACTCACTGCTTTTAAAGCACTACAAGTACATAACATATGAGAGAACACGGATTCTATCAGAATGTCCCTTTTGGATGGTTGGCATTACGAGTGGTAAGATTATCAAAGTAAACTGAACAATGTAGGTATATTAAAATATTCCTTCGGATGTAGGAGGGTACAACTTGGTTGAATTAAGTTGGCACCTGACTTTGATGGCCAGGAGATCCCGGGAGGTCTTAAACTTGGTTCATTCGGGTTGTAGTTCTATCAATCTCTTTTCTATTTTATAAGTAAAAGTTAATCAGAAGTTACATGTTAGATTCTCAGAAAAATATAATTTTACTATCAACAAGCTTTCCAATGTAAACTAGAAAAGTACCCAAGGTAAGATTTGTAATAGCGAAGAGTATCAAGAACTACTTGAACGGTCTAAAAGTAGGTATTCTTTGTTTTTGTTCCACAATTTGTAAACTCACTTTGGAAAACAATAATAAATCACAAGGTTACAAACAAACTGTCAAAGTATGTAAGTAAGTAACTTTCGCTATCGAACTGTATCAGTCTATTAATCTAAAAGACTCAAATCTTCGCTATTCATCAATGATGTTTGAGCATTCAAATATATCTGCATACAAAGAGTTTATCAACCTATTAATAAATGACATTGATGCACACTAAACAATAAGGAATAAAGAAATGTTTGTATGAGTTTGTGTGCCTTTATCAAAAAGTCGGAACAATCATGCAGACGGTTATTTACATTAAACATGTGCTGATAAACATTCATTATATTATTTCTGAAGAAGTGCTGAAATTATAAACAATAGAAAGATACTTACTACTTCTGGTGAAAATTATCATAAGTAAACTGACCATATACATGACACGCGGTGACTTATTGCACCATTCTCCAATAAATGGTGACACAAACCGAAACAACGTGTCCGAAAAACCTATGATAGACATCAGTTTTGCTATATCTGCTGTTTCAAACTGCATCATATCTTTGAGAATGATAGGCAACAGCAGTGAGAAGTTCGTTTCCACACAAGCAGCTATTGATAAACCAAATATAATGTTAACGAATATTGGATCGCTCAAAAGTGTCAGGTCAAAGAACTGAATAAAATTATCCATATAACTCTTTTTCTTCTCCTTTTCTTTGACAATTTCCGTTTCTTGAGCTTTTGTGTGTTTCAAAATCTCTCTTTCGTTAAATATATTTATAGAGCTACCGAGGTTAATTTCTTGCGACTCCCACCACTTGTATCGAGACTCTGATAGTGGTGCCTCTTGCAATTTATTTCGTACATCAGGGTGTGATATGGCATTTCGGGATTGAAGATTAGAGCTACTATTCAGAGATCGCATTGATAAACTCATTGTCGGGATTACACCGTTTGTCCCAGATTCGGCCAGGCGTGGTGGTAGAGAAGCAATACCTGCAAAATCACAACAGTATAGTTACACTAAATGTTTCGAATACATATTATACTTAATAACAAAAGAATCATACCAACAACTGTAGACGACGAAATTGCATTGCCATTTATAAGCTCTGTCTCTGGTTCACGATTTAGAGGCATCGCTTCTTCTGATTCGGGAGGATCTCTTAAGTACCACTTAGCGGGTCTAAGTAAACAAGCAGCTACAAGTGAATGGAGGCAAATTGCGCTCAAAATTAATACTGCGTATCTCCATCCGTACGTGTACATCAAGAAACTCATCAGTAGGGGCATGTATATGGATCCTAGTCCTGTGATAGACATGCCTACGCCAACGGCTCTTCCTCTTTTTTCTTTGAAAAATGAATTTATGGCTAATGTGAACGCTTGCATTATTGCAGCTACACCCATCGCTGAAATAAAAAGTAACATCAGGTCATAACGCAATGAAATATAAACAAATGAGTCTTATCAAGCAGATATGGGTACTTACAACATATAATACTGTAAGATAAAATAAATTCCCAGAAGTCAGTTGCTGCTGACATAATCATTAGACCTGCTGATATGAATATGGCGCCCAACACGGCAACCTTTCTGTATCCGAAGCTTCTCAATAATGGTCCTCCGAAGAACGACAGCAGCATTCCAATGCTATGATTTAATACAATGACGAAGGTAACTTGTGTAGCTGTCAGATCCGTTTCGTTCAACACCAAAGCGAAACCCGCGATTAGGGGAAGGACAACTACCTGGAAAAAATATGCAATTCATTAACCATACTACGTATAGTGGTGGTGGGATTATATTTCTATGCGAGGTTGAAATATTCTGACAAAGTTTTATAAATATTCTAGAATCAATCAGAACTAATAGGTGAGCAGTTACAGAATGAGTCTGGGTTAGAATTGAGTTGATTGGCTAAAGGCTTAGTTCCGTCCTCACATTAATTTGAAGTATGACATGAATTTGACTTCAGAATCGGTAAAATAATTTTGTTAATTTGATTCCATGTTTTATACTTCAAGTGGTGCCATTCTCACATCATCATCATTCTTATGTATTTGGGGTCGGTGCAGCACGTCTCCTTCCTTTCTTTAATGATTTATTAGTCATTTCATGTGCCGATTCCATCTTATCACATCTATTTTCGTTTTTAAATCCTGTTTCTCACAGACCAAGAGATGAAATTAATCAGCTTTCAGACCGGTTTTTATTATACTTGTAAACTGAAAATGCTCAAAAAGTTGACTTAAAATATTTTATGTCGATTACAGTGGGTAGTGATACCAAAGGTAATTATTGTAATTACTGTGATAAAAAATATAATATCTAAACATTTTAAAAGATTATGAATGACATAATGATTATTCATACATTGCAACTTATGTACAGCACTGAATTAGGACCATTGAGATAAGACGGTGAAACTTATCAGATCTTTATGTACAGAAAAGGTTTAAAGATTCAACAAATACCTTGTCACTGTAGTTAAGATAGGTGCTAAGTCAAATTAATTGTGTTAACTCTATTAATAATAGTTTTGTGACTAACTAATCATATTGTAAAATATTATGATGACTCAGTAATATTGTGAAACAATTCAACAAAAAGGAAAATGTGCGTTATCAAATATTTTTCTTGCTTGTAAATATTTTGAAAGTGCACCAAGTTATTTTGATCTAATTTAAGAGTTGACACTTCCCGTGACCGAAGGACTTAGCTTTTACCTTGGCCAGAGGCTAAGCGTTGCCTTACAACTTGGCAAACCCGACGAATATCTATGTATATAAAAAACAATACCTGTTCGTCTGTTTGTACCCTAAAGATTTCTAAACTACTGAACAGATTTTGATGAAACTTTGCACAGCTGCTGTGTAAAACTTTTTTGCTATTAGGACAATTGCCATAGTCACTGAAGACCGGAGCTACGGCTAATTGAAAATGTTGCAATTCCCTATATTTTATCGAAGATTTGACCACGTACAACCGTCATTTGTTTTTAAAGCAGCTCATGTTGAAAACATTTTGTTAAATTTTAGCAGTAATTAATTCGAAATAGGTCGTCGGGGTCCTAAAATCAACTAAGGACTGAAGAGGCTGTGTAACGAAAACCCCTTGTTAAACTAGACTTTATTATTAGTTTGACTAATAGGTCACTTCTTTGGAAAATTACTGAACAAGGCAACATATTTCAAGTGGCTCTATTTTTGTTATCGAACTTAGGTACGTGTTGTTTTAGAATGAAATGAAGCCCTAATTGTATGCTGGCCCAGATTTTAAAGAAGAATGTCCATAGGTCGTAACAGTTAAAACTAAAAGTAAGAAGTTGATATCCGTCCACCGCTCAAAACACATCATCTGCCTAGCCTTTTCCCAACTATGTTAAGGTCGGCCTCCAGTTTAACCAGATGCAGCTGAAATACCAGTGTTACACCGCTGGAAACACATGAGGGAGTGATAATAGCCGAAAAAGGACAGTACTGCCACTCAGACCTCTCACACCAGAATAGACGTCGACTCTCCAGGAGACCTCGAGTCTGTAAAGTTATCTAGAGAGAAAATTGTGAGAGAAAACCTTCACAGGAGACTGTTTTATGAGAGTAGCTGAAAATCGGTCACTATAGCAGTAGACTGTCGGAAGCTGTTGATGAGAATATACCGCGTATTTGGTTTATGGGTACCGAGTCTTTATGGGCATAAAGAATCGTAACTGAACCAAACACACTGCATATTATAAAGAACGACGTGCACGTTGAGCAGTTGGTTCCCAATCTCCCCATTGTCACGTGTCTAGGCATATCGTAGAAAGACCTTTTCATGAGAGAACTGCACGCGTAGCTTGACCAATTCCATCTTTATTCTACCAAGAATAGACAAAGCTCTCTATACAATTCGACATGTCTTTTGGGGCGACCAGTAGACTCGAGTTTCTACGAAGAAAAAGAGAAAATTGTTTCCATAGCAACGGGTAAGTACCTAGTAGTAGTAAGGGAATCTCGATCGTCGTGTAACTTAGTGTTGGTGAAAACGGGCATTATGCATTGAGTTAGTTGTCAGTAAGGGTTGGTGAAAACGAGAATTAGGCATTCAGTTAAGTGACACTTAGTGTTGGTAAAAACTGGCATTTGGTAATCAGTAAGGTGACACTTAGTGGTAGTGCAAACGGGCATTAGGCATTCAGTTAAAAGACACTTAGTGTTGGTTAAAACGGAGATTAGGCATTCGGTTAGGTGTTACTTAGTCTTGGTGAAAACAGGCATTAGGTATTCAGTTAGGTGACACTTAGTGTTAGTGAAAACAGGCATTAGGGATTGAGTTAGGTGTCACTTAGTTTTGGTGAGAACGGTCATTAGGCATTGTCTGATAAAACCTTTGCCGTACACGGTTAGGACATCAAGAGCCCCGGTTAATGACGGCGAGGATAGGAAACCGACATCTTTTTAAAATCAATGTACCTAGGTCAATAAACACAAAGAATAGTTATAAAAATAATCTTGTCTAGGTCCGGCGTGATGGAGACCATTTGACATTTGTTGAGAAGAAATGTGTGCCAAGTGTCAAAAGTAGAGAAAACATTGTCATTATGCTTGTCGTTGTACAGTTTTGTCGACTGAAGAATAGAAACATTTCTTTTCTACATTTCGTCGCCATGCAAATACTTAACGGATTGTTGATTGATTTCCGTCGTCGTAAGATAGAAATCAATCAACAATCCGTTATTTTGTCGACTCTTCCGTCAACAAAACCCGTTTCCACGGTGGTCATGCTATGTGTACATGAAAGAAACGTAGATAAGAGAACAGAAGAGAGTTGGTCTTAGTACGGTTAAAAAGACAACGCTGCTGGCTGAAATGAAGTTTGGTTTCAAGACAATTCGAAGCAGTCACACGTAAAGCTATGTACACAAATAATAAGACAGAGTGCCTATTTAATTGATAAGTGTCTGTGATAATAGACATTGTAATAATGCATGACTGTAGACCTAATTTAGGTGCTGTTGATTTACGCTGATAAAAATAAAACGGTCATAATATGAACTCTCCAGTGAAGTTCAATTAAGTACTTGGTATGTATTTCCAGTAAACGCAGTATTTCAGCTTGGAAACTTTTAAAACTAGATAAATGTGACTGTATCCACTATCACTATCACTAACATTACATATCATAAAACCAAGTCCTCCGTCGCGTCTGTCTGCCTGTTCGCGATAAACTCAAAAACTACTGCACCGATTTTCATGCTGTTTTCCCCAATGGATCGAGTGGTTCTCGAGGAAGGTTTTAGTATATAATTTGTCAAGTTTTACTCCTATCTTTATAATATGTGTATAGATTAAAAATTTTAATTAGATGATTAATAATAAAATTGTACTTACATTATTCATAGCGTAAGCTATGGTCACAACCCACCCGTACCCCCCATCAGGGGGGACCTTATTTGTTTCAACATTCAACATTTTCAGTTAAGAATCACTAATCACATTTCTTCAATCAAAACTTTTGTCTTTAAAATATTACATAACTTTCGTAATTAACGTCAAATCACAAACGATGCACATTTTTCATCACTTAGGTGGTTTTTTCTCGGTTTTTCCAACAAAGATTATTGACCCTTTAGTTCAGTTTGTAATTGATTAGCAATAAATACGTGAATGTTCGTAGCTCTGTCTACATGTTGTGTTACTGACACAATGTAGGCGCATAGCAAATATACGTTATCGGTTTGACTTTAGTAATGTGTCTCGTTATCGTTAAAATGTTATTACGTGCTCACACGTATTTAGGTATATCTTAGTATAATATTATCAGATTCAATGTAAATCTAGCTAGTGTTATGTTCGACTTATTACAAAGGCTTTTTAAATTTTGATTCTCGGGTTTTCCCCAGTTAAACCGCTTAGCATGCAAAAATGTCGAATTTTTGAAGTGGGTTTTCTATTAGGTGGGTACATCTCTGCCTAACCCTTAGGGCATTCGTGTGATTGTTTTATATAGGGTGTAAACAGACTCTTCACGAAGCCGTTAACGAAGCATTATATACATCAAACTAACTTTACGCAAAAATTATTGCTGGGACACGACTTTCTTTTTGGGGTGAAGAAGGACTCAATATAACGCATTCAAAACATTGTGCTGATGGATGGATTGTAGTACGGGGGTTTTAAAAGTATCTTAAGTAAAAAAATACATTAAAAACATGTATTTAAAAAAAAAACTTGCGAAAAAGTTGGAACTTTGACCCCCAATATCTCCGTAACTAGAAGGTTCCCAGGTATGGTTTAGAACAAAAAAATGATCGCAATAATGGGGAGAACAAGTGCCTTTCGGCTTTGTTAAGAGTCTTTTTACATCCTTATTATTTCCCGATTTTGTACCTCGATTATCATCATCAACTGCCTAGCCTTTTCCCAACTTTGTTGGAGCCGGGTTCCAGTCTCACCCGGCTTCTGCAGAAGAATATTATGTTAAAATTAGGCACCTAAGTATAAAAAAAGACTTAAAATAATTTCAGGAACAGATGAATTATTGGTATCTAATACTGAAATAATCTTAACATAACACCATGCCTGTAATCCCCAGAGGGTGCAAAGGCGGCAAAGGTGCACCTAACAAGCACAACCACATCCCACATTACCATGTAAAGGGGGCGAGCCTAATTGTCATCAATCGAGCACAAATCCAATTAAATAATCTTAGTTTGTCTTAATATTAGGTCCTTTGTTCTCCCTTACATTACTATTTGTGTAAATACGTTAGTAAATACTTATTTACATAGAGGCATTGCACTGATAAAGAGTTATTCAGGTCACAATCCCAAACAGTAAAAGTCTGAAACAATGAGTGCTCATAATTAGCATTGGGTCATAATTAGCATTCAAATTGATGCATGGACGTGATTAAACAGCTGAAATTGTTTTCTCGTTAACCTAATCTTTGATTAAGTGGTCACGCATGGTGTTAATTTCTTTATCTTCCATAATCTATCGATAAAATAGAAATAAGCATAAGTTTTAACCGGGATAATCGTTTCAACGATAACATCAATTTTATTTAAAGATTTATTTTTTATTTTTGGACCCTTTTATATGTTTCTACCTTAGTCTATGAGTGCATAAATGTATTTATCTTGTTTAATTTTTGCGTAATATTGAAATTGTTTTATCATTAAATCCTTTAAGTATGACTAATAACTAGTTCATCTGATTGTAGTTGATATGACCTCATTTTGCAATCTTGCACATTATGTAGGTACTGTACAAGATTGTTGGGGAAAACCATCAAAAAAAGGAATTCACTTGTCGTTACTTGGAGTATTCGTAGGTTAGAAAATATTTGGGACCCTATGACATTTACTTATTCGATATTTAAAAATGTTGCCCGATTGCTGTTTGGATACTGACTCTTAAATAAATATTGCTAATTGTGAACCATAGGCGCTGCGTACAAAGTGCATAGGAAATAATGTGAACTTCAACAAATCACATAGCCAGAGTCTACTGATGACTGATTGCTAATGTAACAAACAGGCGCTATTACACTGACTATAACATAAACAATACATTTATTGATGTCTACAAAACTATAGTAAATATAGGTAATTCCTAATTTATGAGCAATTAGTTAGATCAGCAGATACATCACCACTTCCAAAAAGTTATTAAAAAAACTACTTAGGTATCGAAATTTTGACACTTCACACATTAAAACAAACACAACACTCAATTACGTCAAATCAACAAACAAAACGTTCGCACTTGTCATTTATTTTTAAATACACTATTATGACACTCGCAAAGGGCACACACGTCAAAATGATGCGTCCGCGCACTGACGATTCCGTTTGACCTGTTAACGCTGCCATTGCTCGAGTACGGGCGACACGGGTTAATCAAAATCCGGCGGCTATTAACCAATGATGGTTGATTGGTACATAGTAGTCACACAAAGGTTTCCTTCATCTCTCTCTAACTCTAATTGTTGAGTGTGAGGGCCATTCATAGTTCTTAGACTTTGTTGACTAAGTTTTCGTCTTCCATGGTGCGATTTGAGAGACCTTAGTACATTTTTTTTGTCTCTGTGTTTTGTACCTTTACATGTACTTGAACCTCTATTATTGTTTCTGTCTGTGTTTCCTGAGGTATTGTCATCCCTATTTATTCGAGAGTCCCTCCAAAAAGGGATTTCTGCCACATAACCATCGCCAACCAAGCACGCCTATTACTGCAAACCTTTGAAGGAAGGAAAATGGCTAATCATGAATTTTGGAAATTGCTACCATATCATTTGGTTTCTAAATCTGCTTTTAAACGGAAGTTTAATTGGTAATTATTTATTATGAACTATCGGATTCCGGGATCCCTAGAAACATCAACCCATATGTAGTCCGGCTAAAACCAGGATGATAACCTTCTGTAACCCCGGATAGCCCAGCTCATCACTCGCTGAAAGCATGACCACTACTAATTTTGTGGGCATTTTTATCATTTTGGGGTTCTGGTATTACTTATATCTCTTTTATCGCACATCTGTGTTACATGGCCTGCGTCACTTGTGAGTAAACAAACAATTAAAAATTATTTACATGTCACGAGGAATTTTACTGGGTCATGTATATGCCCAATGGAATCGATAATATTAATTTTACAACGAATTTCATTGAAATGATGTCCATAAAATTAATGTCCACACTTTGATTTGCAATTTTATTGCAATCATGATCATTATTATCCACAGCCTGACTTCATCAAATGATGGGAGAACATTATAAGAAATTTCAGGACTCTTTTCTTTTAAATTGTGCAGTTCTACTACTACTATTAAAAATCCTTGCCTGTCCCAAAAATTCCGGACGTATGGCAACCTTATTAAAGGCCTATTTTGTTTTTGGGCTAATCTCCACGTTCTTGTCGCCTCATCCACGTTCTTTTTTTCCTGCGATAATGACAATCGTAGCTTGCTACAATAGGTTTTAAATAATACACAAACAAACATAATATCATTTTTATAAAAATAAACTAAAACTAATTAAGCTTTAACATCTTCTTGTTCGTCTTCGGTTTTCTGTCGTCTTGCTGTAATGAATTTCTCAAGTCCCCAGGACAGGGCAGTCAACCAAGTGAAAATGTTCAGGCAATGCAGCGTTACTGCTGTTGAAGCATTGTCTTTGATCCAACCTGCAAAAAAAAGTAAACTCACTTTTTAAGTTTTGAATGTCATCAACTGACTCTGTCTTGGTGTAAAAGATGAAGGACCAGTTTTGAAATGTGATTGGTAATGAAATAGGTCGCCTTGCGCAGGCGCACACAGAAGATTGGCATAAAACTCCTCCCTTCTGTCACCCAGCAGCGGGTGGGACAAGGCTGCTAATAATGATCAAATTGGAGCGTGGAGATTGGCGCAAAGGCCACTCTTTGCTTGTATGTAACCGTGGTTGAAATCGTCCTTTGAATGATTATGAGGTCAAAGGTCTTACCAACAACAGGTCCCAGAGAAAGGTAAACCATTCCGGCTGTTAGCAGTTGTATTCCTGTCGCACCTGGCAGCTTATGTAGTGGAACATGGGTAGGTATGACCAGTGCCATAAATACGGTTCGCAGACCCTTCCCGAAACCAATCATCACAGCCACCAGAAGGACCACATAATACTTTTGACAGTACGCCAAAACTGAAATATTGAGTTACAAGGAAAATGAAGTTTAAAACCATTTCTATAGGGTTTACTTTACAAAAAAAAAATGTCTAAATATCAGAGACCTTTCCGAAAATGTTTAAACGAACATTTCCTTAATTGTAATTCTATCGTTGGATCAATATAATTACAAAATTAAAATGAAGATTAAATTACCTACTCTTCCCATAGCCATCGTCATCACTCCGAACAGAAAGAATGAGTTGTTGTCCCAACCGATTCTACCAGCGACAAACGGTATGCAAAACCTTACACAGATGTCAACCCCAGCCAGAAGCGACATGAACAAGGCTACTTCAGGTTTACTCTTCCCATAGTCACCAAGAATGAATGGAGTCAAAATCGAAAAATTTAGCTCATTGAAATTAGCTAAAGTTATGCCCAACATTAGATTAATAAAAGTATAATCTTTTAATAAATCTAAATCAAAAAACAAATAAACTTTTTGACAAAATGTGAGTTGTTCTTCTTCATCTTCCTCCTTTTCCTCCTTTTCCTCCTTTTTCTCTTCGACCTCTTTTTTTTTCTTTTCTTCAAATACATCATCGTCATCATTTTCATTTTCCTCCATCTGTGTCAATAGAAGTTTCATCTTATCTGTTTTGTCTTCGCTTTCTTTCAAATACTGCTCCAACTTTAACGACGCTTGTTTTAATACTTCACTTTCATAATTAAAGTTATTCGATTTTCTTCTGTGTCGTGTACGAAATGACTGATTGCTGTGATTATCTTTCAGATATTTCTTTTCATCGTTTTCCTCATAATCTATTTTAATTTTAAGTGAGACATTACTGTGGTTGTCTTTATTATATTTTTCACCATATTGGCCATCCATTTTAAAAGATTTAACGCTTTTGCTTCCAACAAAATGTTTATCTGCTCTATCAGCTATATGTTTGGCATCAGCTGGATCAATTTTTTCTACAACAGCCTTTTCGTCGGCTTTCAAATCTTGAGGAGCCTTAAGCGTGGGACAGTCTTCTATTTCGGACTCAGGAATCTGTGTCTCTAATGTAATAGAAGTTTTTCGTTTTGGTTTGTAAGTATCACGCTCTTGAGTCAAAGTACCTAAATTAACTGCAGAGTTTTTCTTAGATTCATTTAAGTACAATGTTGAGGATTTACGAGAACGATCACGATCACGATCTTGAGGCACAGTTAATAAATTAGCTGATGAGTTTTTCTTAGACTCGTTTAAGTACAATGTAGACGATTTACGAGAACGATCGCGTTCTTGAGCCAAAGCTCCTAGGTTTCCTGAAGAGTTTTTCTTGGATTCATTTAAGTACAATGTTGAAGATTTACGAGAACGACTTTCAAGTAAGTTAGTCATTGATGGCTTTTTTGAATTAAGTCGGGAATTCATTTGTGAATTTTTATTCGATCCATCTCTTGAAGAGAGCCTACTTTTCGACTGCCTAGATTTACTGAAGTAACCGTCGTTGGCGCGTACCATCATCGGTATACCTGGGTCTGTAATTTCGTAACCAGTATTCACTGGGTCATCTTCGTTGTAAAGATATTGACTTGAAAAAGCACTAAAATTTTTGAACTTCGAAACTTGACTAAAATATCCGCTCTCTGGTTTTTTATTTTCAATCTTTTCGTCTTTGGTGTCTGCTTTCAGCAGTTTCTCTTGATCTTCATCTTTTTCGTTTGGCTTTTTAGCGTGCCATTCTACTGGTTGCAGTAAAAGAGCGCCAGCTAAAGCGTGCAAGGAAATCCCACTTATGATAAGAATGGCTCCCGTTTCTCCAAAGGCGGCAAAAAGGGCGGTGATGATATGTGGCCACAGGATAGGCCCTAGGCCAGTTGTCGTCCATGATAATCCTGTTGCCAATCTTCTTCTATTTTTCCAATAAGTATTTAAGGCGAGTGCATTTGCTGAACTGCTTATACCATAGGCGGCACCTATAAATGTGAAAATAACGAATAAATTATAAGGTTTTAAATAAACATTTAAATAAACAAGAGTTATTGAGAAATATCTTACCGTACAAGATTGAGAATGATACAAGATAGGTGATGAAGTTATAAGAAAACGTGGTCAAAATCAGGGATATGAAGACTAATATTGCTCCAGTCATAGACACCTGTCTGTAGGTGAATGTTTTGAACAAAGGACCATTTGCTAAACCTGAAACAAAAGCAGACGAAACTCATACATAAATTCAACTTTTTCAACACATTAACTCGTCAAAACATTTGCATGAACGTGCAGGGAAAAGTACGAAAGCTAAATATTTTGATAATGGCACAATTAAAAACATTCTGATGTGTGTTTATCAACATTTATCAATTTGTTGCTCTTTGTACGATACATTTTCGTAAATGCAATGTTAAATGTATTTACTTACTGTGAAATTTCAAGTACACAATGATAACTTTAGATAATTTAAAAGTTATCTAAAGTTATCATTGTATACTTGAAATTAATGTATCTTTTAACCGTATGTACAAGGTAAATAAACAAATTTTGTACAAAGTAACATTTGTAGTGAGGTCGGTAATGATGTAGGTATAAATCTATATATATAAAAATCAATTGCTGTTCGTTTGTCTCGCTAAAACTCGAGGATGGATTTGAATAATGAGCATGAAGGGTAGGTAGGGTAGATAGGTTGGGTAGGTAGGGTAGGTAGTTAGGGTAGGTGGGTAGGGTTGGTAGGTAGGTAAGGTAGGTAGGGTGGGTAGGTAGTTAGGGTTCGAAGGTAGGGTAGCCAGTTGATGGGAGCGAAGCCGCGGGGGACAACTAGTAGTAAATAAAAATGACAGCTAATTACGAAGGAGCCGGTATGGTATCAGAGAGTTACCATGCAAGGCGCGTCACGCACCGACGCAAGAGGTCAGGGCAGAGTTCATGTTGATTATAGTGGTCGTCTCTGAACTGCTGATGCCGAGGCGTGCGAACTTGTCCCGGAACAGGAGCCCGAACTGTTGCAGTACCGGCAATGCTGACAGCTGAAAAGAAGATATGGGCAGAAATATTAATTTAATTCTTTCCCGGAAAGCCTATGACAAAAAAATATATATACGCCACAAAAATGCCCTTAAATACTGCTTTTTTGACACATTCAGAATGGGAGTCCCTAAAACTATGTAGGTTGTTTTTCTACGCCAGCTCCACCTTACGAGTTGCAGGAGGCAAGTAGGTACGCGGTTCCATAAATAGAGTCTATGGTAATTTGTATAAATAAATGCGCTGTAGGTATATTTGTAGTCTCTGTCTGTCTACTAATTATTAATTTATTCTGTCCCCATGCGACTTATTAGTTGCGCATAAAGATTTTCTTGTCGCGATGCAATTAGCTAGGTACCTACTCGTACAAATCACGTGCAAATACATTTAGCTTCGGTAAGTATGTAAGTACATACATAGGACTTTCACAGCTATGCACCTATTTAGGTACAGACGCCAGCCCACCAAGCTACTACAATCTGTCAGATTTCTTTAATAGATTTTCGACTTCATTGCAAGGTTCAAGGTTGATTGGGAAAATCTGACAGTTTCGGGTAGCTTGACCTGCTGGCGTCTGTACTTACATGGTAACTTTCAGGGATGGAAGTCACAAACCTGGAACCTACAGGAACATGCGAAAGTGAGTCTTTATGGTTGTTTGTATCACTCAATACGAGACGAATTTTGCATGGCAATTATTTTCCTCCCAGGTACAGCAACTTGTAAGAGTTTTAACGTTATGTAAGATAATGTTTTGACGCAAGTTGACGTACCTACTTACAGAGATAAATTAGTGATTATCCTTCATTAAACACTCTTAGGCACCAATCCATCTAACACCTCAATTGTTGATATCTTGCACATTTAAGTCGCAACAGATCTGTGTATTAATCTTTATTTCCTGATAAGTTAAACCATGTTTTCATTCTACATTTACGCACACGACACCTAAATTTTTGCTATCTTGCACATTTAAGTCTCAACAGACCTGTGCATTAATCTTTATTTCCTGATAAGAAACCATGTTTCCTTTTTACATTTACGCACAAGTGCCTAATTGGGATTTTTTATGGGCCCAGTATGACAGTAATATTAATCTACGCCGGAACAATTACTCTTCTTTTCATATTAGTATTGGTTTCAAATTAACTACGTGTACTGTACTATCGTCAATACTACATAAACCCCATGAAAATCTGTGTAATCTCTCTAACTCCATGGTAGGACAAAGTCAGTCCGCGTTCAGTTTTACCTATTTATAGAAACCAAACAACTCGTGACTGATGCTTGCCAACCGGTCAAAGTAATCTAAACTGTGCCCGGCAGGGCAGTATGCTGAAATATTTGGAGGTCGCCCGCTATCTTTTAGTAGTAGACAAAACAAAACAACTTCCATGTCTGTAATATAAAAGACAAGTTAACCAATCCGAGGTGTTAAAGTTTTGAGCTCGCTACGCTCGCTCTTGCCTTAAATCAACCGTGGTTTGCCGTTAGATCAAGTAACTCAAGTGTTATGAACTCGAGGTATAAGGATATATCTGCTTGGATCGAGAAAGCATTTCGTAAAAATTCTGGTTAATTTTATACAACTTAAGTTCTGAAAATAAAACAAAGGATAGACAAAAACCCCGAAACTTAAAAGAACTGCAAAGTACGAAATCAACACTAATTGTAGTTAAAGAGATAAGTTGGTTAGTTATGGAGTAAATAAGGGAGGTCAATCAGCTACTCACACTATTGCCAAGTGCTATGTTTTATATTAAAACAAAAACTACACGCAGAAAAAGTCATGTTCAAAAGCTGTAGGTAGGAATATTATAATAATTCCTGTCTGAAATACAGCCCACATACCGCTGCGCGTCGAAGTACCTAATAATGTTTTCTCTTAGAGATTCCAACTATTCTCTGGTGGGCACAGGGCATAGAGGCATCTCTGACAACCGTAAAATTATTAGAAGCCATTCGTTTGACCAAATAAACATCATACAAACCTCTTAATTTCTCTGGTTGTAATGGCTCAGTGTAAACACTTAAGTACCATTGAGTGCAACGTTTATATGTTATCTTAATTGATGCTCATTCATTGTTCATTTATTAACCCGCTAATACTTATTAAATATAGAAGAGCACAATAAAAACGACTTACGTTCGAGAATCCAGCCGCAATGACGATCATCCATCCCCAGCCGCCATCGGGAGGAACGAAATCCCCTTCTTTCTTCAACTTTGTATTAACTTGCTTAGCTTTCGTCATTCTCGAACTTATCTTTATCAAGTCTCATGTAAGGAGCCCACTACAGTCTCCGTTTGCGTTACGGACAGAACTGATAAGTTTCGAAACAGTTAATCACTTTAATATTAATCAAATGAGTTGACAAGGTTTCCTGGAACAAAGAGACTAGTTCACTATGCAAACATAATAACTAGAATGACTAAAGCCATTGGCGTTTTGTTTTGCCGGTGTGTATCCGTTGCTAGTCTTATCTAAATGTGCACTGTGCAAATCTGTGTTAGTAAACTTCATTTACCTCATGCATGGTTACCGATGACAGATACCTACGTACTAGGCTTGTACCTACACCTTTAATCTACATCAGCCTTTCTCAAAGTGTGCTCTGCAGAACCCTAGGGCTCCGTGGAGCCTCTGTAGGGGCTCCACGAAAATACTGATCATAATTAAAAAATATACTAAAGAAAAATAAGGTTGCAAAGAAAATATAGTTACTATACGACAGTCACTAAAATTATAATATTTTTTTAAGCGAGTAAATTGTAAAACAGCGTTATCCATTTCTTGATTCAGTCGCTGTCCGCTAGATGGATTCGTAATAAAACTTCTTGCCACAAAGGCCCTGAATTTTCTTCTCCTGTTCCCAACCACGAAACAGGATTCTCGACTTATGCAGCTACAAAAACAAAATACCGTAATAGACTGGATGCTGAACCTGATATGAGACTTGCAACTCTCTTCTATCAACCCTGATATAAAACAATGTATGAAAAATAAAAATACTCGTAAAAACAGTTTCATACCTCTCATTAGCTTAGTAGATATAAGTAATTATTGTGACATGATTATTAAACTTTTTTTATTATTAAAATAATAAAAAAAAGTTAATACCTAAATAATAAGTTATAATAAGTTAATACCTACCTAATATTTAGGTATCTAAAAGGGTTCCGTAGCCAAAAAAGTTTAAGAACCGCATACGGGATTCACAATAATAAGTATCGTAATATACCTACATACATAAACTCTCGCCTTTTTCCCATGGGGTTAGGCAGAAACCACAGAACGCCACCTGCTACGATCCTTACATACTCCTTTGGCCTCGTTCACGTTCATACATCTGGTCAACACACGCACGCCGGTTCTGAGTATTACGCACCTGAACTTTCTGAAGAACCTCACCAATAAGGTCAGCGTATGGCTTGTATCGTAACATCGTAGATTATAAAATGTTTATCAGCTTATCATTATCAGACAATGCTTGAGCAACGCCCTTATGCTACCTATCAGTCTTTGTAAACGTGGCCACTTAAGTAGGCAGCCATGGAACATCAATTTTATTGGGGTCATCAGTCAGTTAAAATATTGTGTAGTTATCAAGAATATACCTACCTAATATTATTAGCAGATAGGATGTTTCCAGTACGACACGGTTACGAGATAACATTTGCTTGTCAATAATAATTGTCAATTAAAAACGATAATAACGTTTGTATATTAATGTGGACTTTAATACCACTAAAATGTCATGGGACTCATGGGATTATTTTAAATGGTGATTTAAAATAATGTCGTGTTAGTTATGCTTTTTATAAATAGGAAAATCGTAGCTCAAGCCGTTACCATGAATTCAGTTCATGATCCTAAACCTCCTAGTAGGTATAAAATCTTTTTGGCTTTTACAAAATATGTTTATAAAACAAATCTGCTGTTTTATACAAAAGTGTACATGTAGGTACGATCAAAATGTATGGAACAGCTGTTTTTATTGTATCCACGAGATGTTTCTTGTCACACTTTGTATTTTATTGGACTCGAGATGATCTTCTGGTTAACATACCAAGCCTATTCCGTGGCTCGGAAAACACGTTAGTCGTCGGTTCCGGCTGTCATTTGTAGATCTTTGACAGTCGTTACAGGAATTCATGGTCATTGCATTGGCCCGAAACCAAAGTCTGACAAACAGGCTTAAGCCGGGCAAGGGCCGGGGTACCGTATTAGTTATTACCCAGTAGGTACGCTGGGTTGTGGAGTTCAGAGTACAATACTGGTATTCACATCCGGTTAGACTGGAAGCCTACCATGGGGTCGGCTACTAATTTCCAACTGACTAGAATTGATTTATCCTGTCACAGATAGATCACAGATGAATGCACGATGTGAAAGGTCAAGACTGATATTTTAATATAGGTATATTAGGTAATAATCTGTATGCTACACGTACTACACATTTAGGTTTTTGCGTTTTTTTAGGAATGTTTATTGTTTAGCTTTTCGAGTTTTCCCTGTGATTATCATCTTCTATACCTAGTAATCTGGCATGCATAGAAGTCTTGATGTACGTATAACCAAGTACATAGGTATAACAGATACCTAGGTAGGTATAGGTCCAATTTTAATAGTTAGTACCTACGTCATTTATGTGAGTGCATGTCGTATTATGTGTAGCCAGGTAGTGTAACTAATAGTAGGTAATTATCAGTAGGTACCCACCCAACAGACAGCTTTAGCAGACAGCTAGGGTTGGTATTAATAAATACAGGTACCTAGGTACTAAATGACTACAGATGAGATACCATTCGCGTCCAGCGTGGTAATCTATCAGTTTAAGGTGGTTGCGTCAGGGTAGTCCGCGAAATTCAAATTTTCTTACGTTTTTTGCAATTGGCAGCTCATTGTCAGAGAGGGGTGTATTGATGATTTTCACGATTGTAATTCTGTAACTACATACGTGTTACTGGCGCGACTCATTTTTCATCAACACCTACCACTGATCTGCAAATTGCAAAAAACGTAAGAAAATTTGAATTTCGCGGGTTACGCTGACGCAACCACCTTAAGAAAGTATTTATAAGTTTTATTTAAAAAAAAATAGCAATAGCTAGCTATCCTATTATCTTCCTCGGTAGGTACCTAGGTACTTTATTATGACGACCTTCTCGAATCAGCATGTATTGTGATCTTATGTTGAATAAATACTTACATGACGAAATAGTTAAACTTTAGGGGAAATTAATTACCTAAATAAAACATGACAAAAAAAAACAATTTCATAAAACTCACCTTGAAAACGCCATGAAATAAAATATAGGTAGTACTTGGTAGCGGTTGGCAGTTCGTAAAACCTATATAATTCACAATTTCTTAGTACTTAGTTATCTTAATAAAAATACTTATTTTTTATTAATATTTGACTTAATGTATCTTTTTTAAGCAAAAATAAAATTAGTTGTGTAAGACCACCAGTCCATAGGACACGTTTGTTGTGCGTACCACGGTAAAATGAAACACGGAATTACAAAGTTTACTTATCTGCCTTTGTATGAATTTACAACGCTGAACTGATGCTTACTCTAACAACTAATCGTAAATAATATTACGCACCTCATAAAAAGATTTAGTCAAGGCAATATGACAAAATGTGTGAATAATAAAACTGTGCCTATTTACGATTCGTGCTTACATACTTTTATGAACGTTAAAATGCTCTCATCAGGATAAATAGGTTGAAATATAATTATCGGAGAATATTTGAATATAAATAAAGATTCTTCATCTTAACACTAAATAATAAACATTTTAATTATTTTTTGCAAAGTTTGTCACACTTTACATTCATTTTGAATCATACTAAAGGAAATGATTACAAAAATAATTTAAAAAAACAGCGCCGCCTTTGGTTTTTGAATTACGCGCACGGTTTACATTTATATTTGTTAGGTTGGCAACCGATTAAAGACGACGCGCTTTAAAGCGCGTACCAGACTTGCCACACCTGTCGTGACAATCGTACTTGCGTAAATCGCGTATTTATATTGGGCAGCACTGTAGCCAATCGCTGACTAAAGTTGTAATACATGAAAGTATTGACGCTCTTTAAAATCGGAACTACCTCTATCACATTTCTTAAAGTGGTTGCGTCAGGGTAGCCCGCGAAATTCAAATTTTCTTATTTTTTTGTAATTTGCAGGTCAGTGTCAGGTTGTACGGTGATGAAAAATGAGTCGCGCTAGTAACACTTATGTAATTACAGAATAACAATCATGAAAATCATCATTTCACCCTCTAAGTTCATGTAACCCTATTCAATGAATAATTCATGAAATCGTCATTCAATAGGGTTAAATGAACTTACATGGTTATATTGATGATTTTCATGATTGTGATTCTGTAACTACATACGTGTTACTGGCGCGACTCATTTTTCATCAACAGACAACCTGACAATGAGCTGCAAATAGCAAAAAATGTAAGAAAATTTGAATTTCGCGGGCTGACGCAACCACCTGAAGTCAGTACATACTATCTAATGAAACTCACAAAAATGTTTACCAAAAAAAAACTTTGAATAAAAATAAATAACAGTGGTACATAGATCTGTTGGCACTTTAATGACATTGACAAGAAAACGAAGAAAGTTTTTTTTTATTGAATTTATAAGCGAATACCTAATTAAGACAATCAGTGACATGACACAAATAAGAAAATAATTAGGTAATTATTCTTCTGTGGGGTAATCTTTTATTTTTGTTATCTGTAGTCGATGTCGAAGTGATAATGTCTAGGGATGGCGATTATTTTCAAAAAAGATCGATTTTTAAATCGATTCAAATCGCAACCTGATGAATCGATTCAGAAAAAAATCGAGGTCCAAAAGATCGATTTCTCAAAAAACGATTTTTTTTTGAGTCAAAATTTACAATGTAAATATAAATCTGTTTTCTGGAAATTAATGTCAAAATATACCATGTGCCAAAAATAGCGGCATAAAATAAAAGCGACTCATCTCAGTAAAATGAAAATAGCAATTTCATTTCATTGAAATAAAATCGGCTCCTAAGGGTAACTATTCCTCCGTAGTGTGATATTGATTAGCCTTTAACCTTCTAGAAGAATTGGGCTATCAAATGCAAAAATAGTTTTTCAAATTTGTCTGGTAGTTATAGAGAAAAATACAGGCTTTGTTTTTATTATGTTAGTTTAGGATTCTAAGTAGAATAGTAGGGAAGAATGATATGGGCCAAGGGCAAGTAGAAGTCTTATGTAGATAATATACAATATTATATGTATGTATTTTATAGTACCAGCTAGGTATTTGTCTCAATTATATTATTTATAAGTTACGATGAGATACACCATGACAATCAAACCAATTCCTTAAAAATTTGCCACTTCTTTTTAATTCATCCACCGTTGTTTTGTTCGTGCCAGAGGAGCGACAGGGCAGATTAAAATCAACAATTCTCTCCAACAACAGACTCCTTAGTCTGTTGTTGTGCCACGATTTGTGAACCCTGTTATGATGTGCCAATGTAGTACGTCTTGTATAGAGACAGCGCGCACTCACACCAACATAATTTTATAAGCACAAGCAGAAAAGTGATGGTAGCTCGCCGTTCGGTCGAAAGACGGATGACGGATTATTGTTTTGTGTTAGAAATAAAAGTGTTGCGTTAGGTTATAGCGATGTGTTTCTGATATATTAGTTAATTAGTTACACGCTAACCATAATTCTTATAACCGTTTCATTTTATTCAAATACAACAACTTAATTTTTCGTCAAGTATTTAAAATAAGAAACAAGTGAAATTCTTTGTTTTTCAAGACTTGTAGAAGGTGCTATCTATGATATTGCAATAATTTTGAAGAGACTTTATGGGAAAAATCTTCAGAACGGTGAGTGCCTTGATTTTAAACAGTTACCTGTAAGGACAATTCCTTGACCTTTATTATAATAAACGTTTTACTTACAAATTGCATTTCTCGGAAGTTTTATATAAAAAATCGAACTATATAATCGTAAAATTACAGTACTGTGAGCTACTTATTTTTGCAAGTAATGTTTAAGTTCTTCTAACTCAGGCCTTAGAGTTTTAAATTAATTTTCATATACCTTCCGTATATTATTAAATTGTTTAAAAATTAAAACTTCTTGCTCAAAGCTGGGCTCAGTAAGCTCTACTCAAGCCATAAAACTATGGTTAAGTACGTAATTATGTTTGATTAGTTTTATTGCACAATTTTCCAAAAAACTTTTAATGTTCTGAAAGACATGTTTTGAAAACTAAATTATTATTTAGACTGTTGAACAATAGTCAAGTCACATTTTAAAAGATCATTTTATTCAAATGTAAGCATTAAACACCATTCAACTATCTTTTGTTTTCTAACTTATTTCCTTTGTCATGAAAAACTGGCAGACAAACAAAAGAAGTTTAGGTTTAGTTCTGATTGTGAGATCTTGTTTCATATTTTTGATAAAGGATTGTAATTAATTTGTAAATATTGGCTTAGAATTATTTTTCAGTAATATTTTTTTTGGACCACAATAACTGTAATTTATATTATTACTGATTAGTTTTCTCAACAAATATAATGTGTTTAAACTATACTAAATCTATCTGCAATTATAAAAAAAAAAATATACTTAAGGCTCTGGTAATGTCTATATAATTTATTATACTAACACAACATAATATCATGCCTGTAATTCCTGAAGGGTTAAGTAGAGGTATATCTAATAGTACATCGGGGGCGTGTGTAGGGGGCGAGCCTATAAGTTATACTACTGGGATAATAAAATTACAATTATACTACCAATGAGAAAACTTGAAGAGGCCCTCCCTCTTCAAGTTCTGGGATATTGCTGTCAAAGAGTTTCGTATACAACAACATTCATAAGCAACAGGATCAACACAATAAGCTTTTTGGTAGTTTATGTAACAGTACCCGTTTGACATTCCCATCATCATTATAGCTGATAGAATCTATGCGCTTGTCACTGCCGTAAGCCATATTTATTTTTACCTGGTTTAATTTAAATATCCTGTTAAGGAAATGCACTAACAATTAATTGTTAAAAACTAACATGCACTAACAATTAATTGTTAAAAACAACATTATGACAGATACTTTATTTTTAAATTTCACCTTGTTTGAATTCCATATATAATATTTTTATTAATATGTTTTATTCATTCGTTCCTTGGAAAAGTTTCCAGCTCATATTATAGTATTTTTCCTGCTCATCAATGTTGTTATGCTCATTTTCTAGATTTCATTCTATACATAAATATGTAGGTACTGTTAAATATCATAATATATATTCATATTCATATTGCATTATTAAAAACTTTTATTAAAAGCTTTTAATAAAAGTTACGATCTGGACTCATTCTTAACGGATTGGTCCGAGAGGGTGCTATGTAAACAGGGTTGGAAAGCCATGGGGGAGGCCTTTGCCCAGCAGTGGGACAGAGTAAGCTAATTAAAAAAAAAAAGCTTTTAGTGGTGGTTACAGGCACTTACTCAACTGTCTGTACCTACATTTTTTATGTAATTTTAAATTTACAGTATCTTTTTGTCAATGTCCATTGTGACAATACTTGACACACATACTAATAGCATTCTGTTATTTCTCTCGTCACATTGCCAGCTGTTGTAATGTAATCAATATCTTTTATTGGTTTCTATATTTGCGACCCAAACTGGTTCATTGTTTTTTAATTTTTAAAGTACTTACAATGTTTAATTTTCCAGTCTAGTTTCACATAACTTTTTTTTTTTTGGCTTCGCACGGTTTGTGCATTTAGCCAATGTCATGTTAATATAATTAGATTTTAGTGTAGGAGATTAGATTAGGAGAGGAGTCACATAACTTATTTACCTATAGACAAGAGATAAACATTTTAAACCTCATGGGTGTCTTTGCTGATACATATTTTTTTGTTCATCTGAAAATAACAAATGAGCTAAAGTCAGCATAATGTAAGTAGCAAAGTATTTTAGTAAGTAGCTAATATATCTAATATTATCCTATTATGGATGGCTAATCTGTTAGTCGTAGACTCATAGCACTATGTTTCATATTTTATTTTATTTCTTAGTTATTAGTTAGATGAAATAGGTAGCATTCCATAGTTCTTTTGTGTTACGTAGTTTATGGCATATTGAAAATACTTCAGTGTTGTCTCTTACAAAAATAAACCATATACATAATGTTTTCATAGCAGCTATTTAAAATTAATTAACGTGCGACTAATGACTAGATTGCTTAACAAATTGTTAGGTAGCACGTGTAGTCCTAATATAGCGCAGATTGACGGACATCAAACGCGAAAGCTTTAATACATTTTCTTTGAAATCTGAAAAAAACATCAACAATGTTTCACATTGATTGAAAAATAGAGGCTCTTTTAACATTTAAATAATAGCCGTAGCAAATGGGCGCGTGTACACGGCCGTAGCCAGAGGTAACCCCATCGCGTTGAGGATTCAAACCTCGGACAACTCACTGATTTGGCTTTTAAAAGAAAATATTTGTTTAAAAAGTTGTTCTATATTGCCTGTCTTGTTTAGTGTTTATCCTTTTTCCATTCAGGTTTGAACCCCCCCCGAACCAATTACCTGACTACGCGGTTGTTTATTCCGAATAAAAGAAACAATGACTCATCAGCTTCTCAGATGATTACGTGCGAGTCGTAGCTACTTAGTATACTTTGAAAAGAAAGATAACGGTTCCGAAAGAAATGCCCAAGTGTGCGACCGTATGCAGTGCATCCATCTGCGTTGATGCGACATTAAGAGAAAGTTACTAGAAACTGTGAGTCCTAGATTGAGTGCGTACACTGTTGAGACTACGTTAATGTCCTCAATAGCCCGATAGTATTTTTTCTTCTTAAATATGTGGCGTGAACTTGCAAATTAGTGATAAGTTGTTGAAAACGTTCATAAACTAGATCATTGACTTCTGCCAACAGGTCAAAGAATCAAAATTAGTTTTTACGATGAGCCACATTTTGTTAGTCTGTTACTGCATATTGCCCTCCCCCGAAGATCTTGCAACCATAGTAATTAATTGAATAAGTATCTGATTGATTTTAGGCTATCGATGTTGGAAAAAGTTAAAAACTTAATTATTATGAGAACCCAAAAAAGCTGCTGATTAGGAACCAACATTATTTAGTAAATACTTTAGTAGTGAATATTGTTGTCGAATGCTTTAGCTTTTTGGCTCACCATTTTCATTTTTTACCCACCATGGGCTACGGTTATTGAGAGAATTTAGCAAATGATGAAAATTGTTCCACTACTGAGTTCTCAAAATATTCAAAAGAAACGTTGCATACTCTAAATTAGTGGCCGCGGCGATCTTAGCTAAAGATAAACTATAAAAAAAGCATCTTTCATTAAAAAATAACCGTTTTAACTAGCTACAATTAATTACTTAGTTTTATTAGGGTTCCGTAACCAAAGGGTAAAACGGGACCCTATTACTAAAGACTCCGCTGTCTGTCTGTCCGTTTGTCACCAGACTGTATCTCATGAACCGTTATAGCTGTCTAGCCATAGCTAACGCACGGAAAATTTCAACTAGACAGTTGAAATTTTCACAGATGATGTATTTCAGTCCGGATGGTCCGGAGCGAGAGGGAATGGGACGCCGTCACCTCCTGCGAAGCAGTCATGCTAGCGAAGGAGGTGGCGGAGCGTGAGAGGGAGAGAACCTCTCGTCCCAGCCGCCGCGGTAGACGCCCCGGGCGTTGGGGATCACGTGGTGGCTACCGGCCACCGTAGACGCGGACCTGTGGACGGTGAGTAATGGGCTAGCTCGCCGTCCGTCCGTCTTTTGACGACAGGCCGTGTAGACGGCGCGTTCGTGTTCCACGCGCGCCTCAAAGAGATGTCGGCAAACAGGGAGGGGCCCCCAAGGGCCCATGCCTGCCAGGGCTGCGGGACTGTTCGAAAGAGATACCGCGTCTCTGGAACACAAAGGGCAAGGAAGAAACATGGATGGGTTTTAGTCAGTAAAAGTCTGACACTCCCTTCCGCTCTGACCGGAGCGGGAGAAGTCATTTGATGATTTCCCATACGAAAAAAAAAAGGCCAAGTTCACACAGCACTGTACTATACATAAACTGTTAACATAATAAACAAACTATGGCAATTATCAGCTTTTATTGAATGCAAACAAAAGCAGAAGAATATCTATTTAGGTCCAAGCTTGTTAATCGTTGTGCGAATTGCACGTCAAATTAGCTTAATTACTACTATCAGTATTGTGCATCATAACTTAGGCTATAACTGATTGCACAGTGTACATTTAGTGCAGGGGATTATTAAATTCAACATTTTATCATCATAGGTGCGAGCCCCGTAGACTGAATAAATGATTAAGTAGATATAGTCTTCTGTCTTCTTATGAACTGAAAGGTATGTTTCATGTAGGGTTTCCCCGGATTTGTCCTAATTTGGATGGCGTCCGGGGGCTGTCCGGGCAGGGTTTTAAGTGTCCGGTTAAAACTTTTTGTGATAGTCTCATTATAACATCGTCTGAACCCAATTATTGTCCATAGGAATGCAAAAATGTTTGAGCTCGCTTCGCCCGCTCTTGCATCCTAGGTTCTGTTAAGTAAGTAGTAAAAACGCCTCACGCCGGTACCCTTGTTCGTCTCGAGAAGTTTTTCATAATTATCTTTCTAATTTTTTGGGGTGTCTGGGAAAAAATCTATATTTCATCTAAATGTCCGGGGTTCTTAAGTTTTTGTCCGGCACTGTCGGCTTAGGTGATGGCAACCCTAGTTCCATGGCATCCTATCGATCGTCCTACGGTCTCTAGGAACAGCTGACACTAGACCATGGTTTAACTAAAAAATATATATTAAATGGCTCCAGATGTTACAGGCAGTCACACATGTCCCAAATGGTTCTTATATCTGCTGCTGATACTAGAGTCTATCCTTTTGGGGTCGAGGAAATCAGACGCTTATTTTATAATACTGATTTCCAGTTCCACAGCATTTGGGTCGAAAGCTGACCTCAACTTTGGAAAAGTGTTGGCTTTCAGGAAATTATTAAACTTTACTGACAATTCATACGTAACGTATTCAAGGTACGGGACCGAGGAAAATATTTTTTCCAATAAGTGCCATACTTTGATACACGTAGGTACAGTTAATGCTCAAGATAATAGTCTATAAACGAAATTGATGTTTATAAGACTAATCATAACCATTTCATCTAATACTGAAGTTCCCGTAAATAAACATGTAGGCCAAGTGTTCTATAAATCTTTATCCAGCGAATTAAGGCGAACAGTAAAGATAATTCGACATGATTTTACCTTTAACAATAAAAATAATGTTATCGAGGTTGATAAAATACTTCAGTATTGTCCTGAAGATAGGGCATCGTAAGTAGGCAATTGACCTAGATTTGTAACAGTGATTAACGCAACAAATGAGCTGTATTTCTATGATTTCATTGGCTATTTATCTTATACGCTACAGTTACCACACGTTCAGGATCTATAGATATGAGATTATATTCTTTCAACGTTATCTTCCAGTGTTTTTCATCTCACTGAGGCAAATTTCGCCATCTATAACTGTATGCTTAATCTAAAGTTCCTAGAATTATAAGCCTTATGTTTTGTTGAACTTATCCTCTGTTTCCAAGATCCAAAGAGCTTATTTGCGCGTGTATCTTCGCCTTTAATGATCTTGGATAGTAAGTGTTTGAACTTCTTCATATTATTATTGAGATGGACTACAGGAATTATCATATCTGCTGCTAGAAGTAGGAATTAAATATGCAATTAAGATCCTCGTCTAGAAACTTCCTTCCAATTGTTACAGACAACATTCACTCAAAAGATTCAGGATAGCAATCTTGAATAGAAGTTTACAAGTTTTTTGTTAGTTCTGCTAACACTGGGTTATCGGCCTGCCGCAACTTGTATGGGCAGTTTTTTGTTCCTATAAGATCGTTACGTAACTTTGCATGCTAAAATATGTATTATGCCAAGGTAGAAGGTCCAATATACTTAACCATTATTGGCACTCCATTGAATCACTTAAAAGGAAATTGAGTGTTTAATGTGGGAGTTTCTTGTATGAGCTATTAATAAGTATATCAAATATTTCGTCATCGTATTGGCATTAGCATTTACTTAATTTGGTTTCAGAGATATTGTCCTGAATTCCATTGCTTTATTAATCTTCTCATCTTATTGCATTCAAAGAAATGACATCGGAATCCTTGAAATGAATAATGTAACAGTAATAACTGTTTCTATAACTACTTGTACTGTAATATATTGTCCATTATTATGTCAACACGTGATTAATAATTACATTGTAGTTGTATGTATTATTTAACTATATTGTATGTGGGAACAGTACAAATTGAAAGAGATTGTACATTGTATTGTATAGCTTAGACAGATCCAATAACTAAAAACAGTCGCTTCAATAATGCCTTAGACTACTATGATAAAACTATCTAGATTCAGTGTTCACGCGAAGTATCAGACTTCCTCTATTAATAAGAATATAAAAAAGATAAGACTGTTCGTCAGTTCACGTGCGAGTTAGTAAATCGTTTCATGTGTTGAGTACGACGACAAACATCAATACGAGGTCACATGCGGATTTATATGGGATCGTTGAAATCTATTTTAAGTAAACTGTACTTATGCTTGTTAAATGCGATACTATATGTGTCGCCGCGTTCAGTTTTCCTGTATTTAGTTTTCTTAACGGTCACGTGGAATTCCGACCTTTGTAAGGTCTCATCGCCTCATTTGTCCATAAGCTCTGTCTGAGCATGCCCTGAACTATAATGCGGTAGTGCGACTGGCAATGTGGTGACTTTATCATCATGCTCATTATTTATTAAATGTGCACGAAATGCATTACAATGTTTTTGCCTTTGTTGGATAAACATTACTTACGATTTTTAACAGTTTAAAGAACTTGAAAATCGTAAGTTTGTTTTATAGGTTATGCTAGGTTATAGTGGAAAATATACAGATAAAGGATGCTCTGCTCATTTCCAAGTCAAACCTAGCTTTAAAGTCACTGGAGTAGCATTGCAGTGAGCGTTGTTTGTAAAAAAGCTAATAAAACCCATGTAATGTTGTGTAATTAAAAACAATGTATTCAATTACATCACTCAACACTTTGGTTATTTATTACACTCGAAAGCTGTTATCTGGAGTGTGATGTACTTATTCATCTTTCGGTATTATAAAATAAACAGGCGTTGCATTAAGTTATGGTGCACGTATTGTCAGTTTGTCGCTCATGGTCGTTTGCCTTAATTTGGCATTCAGTATGTATATTATCCACGAGGTTAGGTGAAATTCGGAATCGAATTTGGTTTGAAATTTTGTTTTGTCAACCTCAAGGCCTGCTTCGCTCTGCTTCATCAATAATGCACGTACTGTAACAAGTACTACGTTTAATGGAATGGAATGTTTTTTTTTAATAGAAAGCATCGACTCGTGGTTGTTTAATTTCCAGGAACTTGAAAATATTGGACACCAACCATCCCGGCAAACTTTTGAACACCGACAGTTTCGCGTATTTTATAAATAGACGTGAATAACTGTGATAATTAACCATACAAACATAAAATGAATTGTTATTAGTAGTATAGTATGTAATGTGTAATCGTTGAACATTTTGTCTCTCTCGTCGTAACATGAAGTCAGCGTGTGACGGTCGGAGGCGTTGCACGTGGTGACCGAGTGGATCGCAGTTAGCACGTGCTGCCATCGTGGTTCTTTTTTCTTATGAAGCCTAACTTATATTTAATGTTTACTGTTTTGTTGCCGAGCTGCGGCGGCCGGCCGGCAATCAAATGAAAACACATGCTATCGCAACTCCGTACTGATAACTGGTCATGCCGCGATGAGTCTAAACATCAACAATTCATTTGATTGTGATAGAGTAGGCGTTTAATCGAACATGTATGACACTTATAACATGATGAATGTAGATAGAATCGAGTCCAATACATTGGTTTAGTTTTGCGAGGGTGGCGTAAATAACAAAGCTTTTTGTTATAGATAAGGCCACATTGCAACCACTGCATTATCAACATAATTTGGGAATCATACACGTTTATCGGTTCGAACTCAAATGTTTGTGCTTATCATTACAGCATAACGTAATCTTTCGATCGTGCTTTGAATATTATCTCTATCTGATAGCTTCTGTTTGTTTCAGGTGAGGTGACAAAGGCTGAAAATGACTGTGGAGAAGAGTAAAGGCCTAGAGCCGAAGAAGCCACCAGCAACAAGGAAGGTGGCCCCTGATGGAGGGTGGGCATGGATGGTCTGCTTAGGAGTCAGTTTAGTTAATGTGAGTATCTACACAACAAGATGATCTTATAGACGCTGCATAGTACAAATCCACCTATCAATGTGGGTTAATTATCTGAATAGCTTCAATCATAAAGGAAATTTGTGGGGATATCCAGGCTGCAATAAATCGATGTGCTCTGGTGCAATGCACGTACCATACTTACGTAGGTATTATTCTGGCAATGGCAAAGGCAATGTCGCGTTAAAATAACTACTGACTAAGTTACTTACTGCAGGAAGCCCTCGATAAAGGTCCTCAAAATCATAAAATGAATTCAAACGACTGAATTTAGTTCTTGTTGTCTGTACGAACAAGCTAATTACAAAGGTCAATGACCGCTATTGCGTCCTTATAGGTACATTTATGTCTGGTATTTTGCATCATCTGACCTTGTAATATTTGTATACTTAATACAATATTAAATAATTGTTATTCGTCTCTTCTGCGATTAGTTGTGTTTGTAACCATTACGTTTTTAAGTAGCTTTCTTTGTAAAGCATACCTCTACTCTCTTCGCAGTTAATCTTTATATATATAATTCTACTGTGCGTGTGTATGTCACTGAACTCCTCCTAAACGGACCGATTGAAACCGAACCAATCTGAATGAATTTTTGATTTGAATGAATTTTTTTGTATGCGTTTGGGTGGCACCCTGGATGGTTTAGATTCACAAATTAGCCCGACAGATGGCGCTGCAGTCGTTATCTAGGTTTGACGCAAACGAAGTTGCGCGGGACACCTAGTTTCTTATATATTTTTTCGAAAGGCTATGTTAAAAATGAGCTGGACTCTTTCGCAAAGGATTGGCCTGCAATCGCAATAGATCGCGAAATGTGGAAGGAGGGAAGGGAGGCTTTTGCCCTGCAGTGGGACAACATAGGCTTATAATATAATAATAATATAATGTTAAAAATACGACGGGGTCTGACTGGGGAAATACATACAGCTGCAGTTCACTGTAGTGTTGTATGTACTTTACCAGTTTTAAATAATGTCAATAACTGTGATTTGTCACTGAAAGCTTAACCTTATATATGTACGTGTATATACATAGTATGTACGTGTGCATGACCGATACGTGCGCGTAATTACCAGATTTCTGTAGAAAAGGTGTTTCCGCTATCGCTTATGGAGGGTTCGTCAAGGTCCTATATTGTGTAATTACTAAATTAACAAAACCATTTTATTCTTGGTGATCACTGTGATCAGGCATAGTTTCGCAAAATATGAATTATGTTCGTTCTTAATCAAAACAACAAGGCCATCTTATTGGTAATGATGGTACCTCATTTGCATTTAACGAAAACTTAAGTTTAACAATACAATTGTTAGGGAAATCAAGCCCCACTTTCGCAAATAACGTGCATTATCGTAGAACGATTAATTAAAATAACAAATAAAGAAGACTTGTGTCAAAAATTTCAGCAAGTCTTATGGATAATTTAAATGGATCATGTTCTATAAAAACCGACTTTAAAAAAAACACAAAATAAAAACTTTTGGAAAAAAAATAACCGACTGCCAAAAAAAATAATAATAATAAAATTACAAAAAAAAGTGGAAAGTAACTTAACTTTCGGAAGTCGGTGGCTTTGTTTGTTTCATTGTTTTTTTTTTAAAGTCGGTTTTTTTTTTGCAAAAAAGATTTTATTTTATGCTTTTTAGTTGTGGTATATAACAAAAATCCTTGTTAACAGCATATCTTTAACAAGGAGAAAAATAGCCCTCGTAAAAAATATATAAAATGTACTAAAAAATTAGCATAGACAAAACCAAGGTCATGTTGAATGCCCATATGACACCCACTCCCATCAAGACCATAGACTCTACCACCTTCCAGTTCCATCATCAGACCCTGGATACCGTCTAAAGACAAACTACTCATTAAGACGAATCAAACGAGCCCAAACTCGATGCGGTTACGTGGTTTTATCACGGAGATCCTATGGCCACCTTACAGCTTCATTGTCAGACCCTGGATAGCATCTAGTGACAAAGTACTCGTCAAGACAAATCAAACGAGCCCAAACTCGATGCGGTTACGTGGTTTTATCACGGAGATCCTATGGCCACCTTACAGCTTCATTGTCAGACCCTGGATAGCATCTACTCTTTGATTTGTCTTGACGAGTACTTTGTCAAGTACTCGTCAAGGCAAATCAAACGAGTCCAAACTCGATGGGGTTATGTCGTTTTATAACGGAGTTCCTATGGCCACCTTACAGCTCCATCATCAGACCCTGGATACCGTCTAAAGACAAACTACTCATTAAGATGAATCAAACGAGCCCAAACTCGATGGGGTTATGTCGTTTCATAACGGCGTTCCTAAGGCCACCTTCCAGCTCCATCATCAGATCAGCTTCATGTCATCTATATATTACACTATCGCGCGATATACACAAGCGTGCAAAATTTCAATTCGATTGGAAATCGGGAAGTACGTCAAATGTAACATGCAAGACTTCATGAGACGTCGCGTGATGTACCAATTAACGTGAAAAGGAACCAAATTACTGAACCGATATTGATGAAATTTCTATGGGACCAATCGGGAAGTATATCCTTTCACATAAAAGAAGAATTTTCCAAATCGGTTTCGAAATGACTGAGTTATGAGGCAACAAACACAAAGAAAAAAAACATGCAACCGAATTGAGAACCTCCTCCTTTTTGAAGAAAGTCGGTTAAAAAAACATGTTCTATAAAACCAAAGGTGGCTAATTTAACCCGAGGGATATGTATTGTCGTAATGTGTTGTCCAACTGATTTTATTTAACAATAGGTTTAAACCATAATACATTGCCTATTGTCAGTCTGAAATATAACGCAAAAATGCAGCAAGCACCTATTGTCGAAACAGAATAGTATTCTGCATACTCCGTTGGAGAAAAACAGTTATAATAAAGGGTGTAAACAGACTCTTAACGAAGCCGAAAGGCACTTGTTCTCCCCATCATTGCGATCATTTTTTTGTTCTAGACCATACCTGGGAACCTTCTAGTTACGGAGATATTGGGGGTCAAAGTTCCAACTTTTTCACAAGTTTTTTTTTAAATACATGTTTTTAATGATTTTTTTTTACTTAAGACATCTTCACAACCCCTGTACTATTCAATCCATCCATCAGCACAATGTTTTGAACGCGTTACATTGCGTTCTACCGTAAAACGTGATTTTTACAGCACTAATTTTTGCGTAAAGTTACTTAGTTTGATGTACATAAATACATAATGCTTGGTTAACGGCTTCGTGAAGAGTCGGTTTACATACGAATATGAATAAATTAAAATGCGTAATGCCGCGGTAGCAACATTGACGAAATATTATTTAATCGTCTTCGTTAAACCATTTAATAAGTAAATCAGTAGCTACATACTATCCGTAGCCATGCTTTTATCAATTTGAAATAAATGGCCATCAGATGTTTATTGAAGGATTTGAAGGGCAGTGCAGTGCGTACGTGACGGGATCTCGAAGTCTCGACTCTCGACAGTCGACACAATAATATTATTGCCTAACTAGTCACATGCCCTGCTACCATTGGCACAATTATTTCTTCAAGTGATTGTATCTATGGAGGAAGATCGATATCTTCTGTTTATTTTTTGTTTTTGAGGAGTTTATGTGTGATAGTAAAAATATTGGTTTGAAATCAATCGATTTTTTGTAGGTTAGTTACTTGAGGCAGGTTATGTTCATTATTCGAGTTTAATCAGTTTTTTCCTTTTTCTAACAGGTTTATATTTAATTTCGTTACGAATTCTGGTAGGTATTTCCTTTCATGAACAAACGGAATAGCTAATCTTCGTTTACATTGGCCTTTTTGAACGTGGCTCGTTAGTTGATTTTCATTTCCATGGATAGTTAAACACGATATGAGATAATCTCTATGAAGATAGAATTCATTATTGTTTGAATGAGGTTCTGCCATCCTAGTGACCTTAAACTTACTAGACCTTGAAAATCACATAAAAATAATAGGCACTGTTAGCACGTGATCCGTTTAAACCACGTTTTGTCGCGGATATATTCAAATTAATTATGTTATGATTAAAAAACGCCAAATTTTATGTAAAAGAGACCAAAATGCCACAAGAATAACTTGCTTTTATTAATGGAACAAAAATGTAAGAAAAATTTACATAATGCGAAAAGTACAGGCTAAATTGCTTGAATCTTAAATGACTTGATGGGGATAATTTAAGAGATTCTACATATGTTTTACGACTTCCAAATCAAAATTCGGAAACCTGTTAAAGATTTCGCTCGTCTTTATTACTTTAATTGACATTGACATACCTCTAAGCAGTATAACAGTTCACTATATACATCATTATTTGGTACAATCAACATGAATTAGGTTCTACAGCTTTCGCCATCTAAAACTTTTCCTTTATCAATTTCAGTTTTCGACGCGTTCTCTAGAGCCGTCATTCGGTCTACTATTCAAAGACTTGCTGGATGACCTCGGCGTCCACACCACAGGGGCTTCAGTCATAGCCAGTACATTAGATTCGGTGGTCAACTTCTCTGGGTTCTTCGTGGGGCCTGTGATAAAGACCTTCTCATATCGGAAGGTGTGTTTCGTCGGCTCAACAATATGTGCCCTGGGCTTGCTGTTTACTGCACCAGCTGCCAGCATGGGGCACATTATAGCTACTTACAGTATTTTGGGAGGTGAGTACGGTTACTTTTCTAGATACTTATTTAAGAAAAAATCCTCAAAGACAAATTAAATGCGTAACAAAAGAGATGGCAAGATGGGCCGACGATATAGTTAAAGCTTGTCAAAAGAATTGGACAAGATTATGAAACAGAGAAGAATGATGAAAATTTAAGGAAGCTTATGCTCTGCACTGGTCGAAACAGGCATTACTTTGAAAAAATAAATAAGTAGAATAATCGAAGGCCATCCATATTTAAACTGTTGCGAACGTCTAAGTGTTATACCTATACATTATTTGCAGTTGATTTATGTTCCTCTATTAGAACTCGTTATTTAGATGTCCATTTCGCGTGCATCTGGTTTTTTTTGTTTCGGTAAATCGTTTCTTATTATGTCCAGCCACTGCAGCAGGTTAAGTCGGTACCTGAATAAGTCATGTAATAACATATCATATTATGCACAATTTGCAAATGGTTTCCTTATATTTTCGTCGAGTCGGTGAAATAATATATTTGTTTTGATATGGTAGCAGGCACATTTGAGGCACATGACACTTTACACTCTCGCTTATTATTATGACCTTCTAAAGCGACTTGGAAGGTTCCTTGGAATTTTTCCTTTATCATTTCACTAAACTAGACTGCATGACTGGCATGTGTGTTTCTATTTAATTGTTAACCTCGTAATTATGAGGATAATATCCACAGTTTATAATCGCATTACTTTTATCTACTTTCTCTTTAGCATGCTGTATCCGTATGTAACCTTTTGCTCCGAAAATAATGAAGAAGATACAGATTATTGTCCAAAAACATAATTACTGGCACTGGTTAAATTTTGTGACCCTACCTACCTATTCTTTGATGCCCCAATGCGTATTTATTTTGCCTGCTACTTGCACATTAAGGGTAGTAAAAATGAATGTACTAAAATCATGTACATACGTCATTTCGTTACGCACCCGTGACGTGACGAAACATTCTTAATTGAATATGTCTGATTCAGATGTTCAAAACTTTGAGTAAAATATTATTTTTCAGTGAGTTAATTAGCATTGGAATGGAATAAAATACGTCTGTTGAAAACAGTTAACTTCTCGTCCTTAGCTAGGCGTCGACGTAGGTAGCTACGACACGCTACGCAAATCCGTTACGTAGTAGACGTCTAAAGATAAAATCTTACTACTTTCTGTTTTAATGCAAAAGTTTGTGCGGATGGATGTTTGTTACTCTTTCACCCAAAAACTCGTGATTTTGCTGAAACTTAAAGTTTATTCAGAATAACACATTTATAACGAAGTAGTGTAAAAAAAAAAAAAAACCTTAGATAGGTCTGTCAAATGCAAGGTTAAATGTGAAGTCGACTATCCATTACTTTCTTTGAGCTGGTCGATATTGAAATTGAATGAATAGGGGCTTTGCTTCATTGATGTAGGCTGTATCGTTCGAAGGATGGGTTTAGAAAGGAGGTATTCACTGGCCTTAGTGGCTTCGTTTCGATGATATTGTGGATCATACTAAATTATTTTGTAGAGATGAGAAGCTTAGCGATGCTACACACATGTTAGAGCATTGTTCGCGTTGGTTTGAGTCGCTACAGGCCAGCCCAAAAATATATTGTGTAGTATCTCATGCATACATGAAAATTATACTGGGTGATTATTTTAAGTGGGAGAATGTGGGGAATTCGAATCCATAAGAGATACCTGGAAATTTCCTTAGTAGACATAGTTGATAATTTTGGCATACTTAATATTTTGGTCATGAGCGAGTTTGCCATGAAAATGTATGAAATTGAGGAAAAAAAATTATGCCATTCGACTCTGTTTCGTCTAAGTTTAATTTCATTGTATAGGAAGATTATGTCACCACCGATTTTCTAAAGAACGGGTGGACCCAGCAAGTTGAAATTTATAACAGATACTGAGGTCTATAGTCCCTAATAAGTGTATAAAAATCAAGGTCCTGAGTCAACACGATAAAAAGATGGGCAAATTTAGATTTTCGCGAAAACTTGTAAGAACCAAAATGTATCTTAATTTTCAATTTTTTTTTATTTTTCCGAATTCTCCCTTTGATCTTGCTTTTAACCAAAATTGACAATTCTAGGTCAACCGGAAGTACCCTATAGGTTTTGGGTCGAAAACCTATATTATGATATTATGGTTGTTTCCGTTGATCAAGAATCTCGAAATTTGGCAAGAAGCAAGTCTTACAACACATGTAAAGGAAAAAAGTCTGAAAACCGCAAATAGGTAGTTTAATAACAAAATAGCTACAAGTTTATACGGAACCCTCGGTGCGCGAGTCCAACTCGCAATTCGCCGGTTTTTTTTTTAATTAGGTACCTATGTCAAAATGGTTTTCATCACTTATGAATTCAGATTTCCCCATATTGTTCCACTTCAAAGAATCACTCTGTATGCTCGACGTTTAGGTATTTACTGGGACAGGGTCACAGGGATCAAAGCCATTATGCTATGTCTTTCAAAGACAGAAGAAGTAGATGGTAGGTTTAGAAGTAATTAACCGTTTTTATGGGTCGTAACGTAAATGGTCCATTAACGCTTTTCATGACTTAATTCCGTCTCTTGCGTCATTTGCGATTCATGTAATTTACACAGTTGCTGCTAATCAACGTCATTATTATTTCTAGTAATTAATATTTCCTTTCCCAGTGACTGGAATTGTGTACCTCGTCCAATTAACTGATCACTGGATAGAACAATAGACTGCCCCTTTTTCCTAATATTTACTTCGCAGCTCCCTTAGTACGGACACCAGCACATCAAGCTACCTGAAACTGTCAAGTTTTCCCAATCAACCTTGAACCTGATGCTTAGCGATAAAGTTGAAAATCTATTAAAGAAATTTGACAGATTGTAATAGCTTGATAAAAACGAATGTCGCCACGCTTGGTCTGAACCTGTCTGGGGTTGGGAAAGTTGCCTGAGATCTTTCTAAAGACGGTATCCTAGTCAAATTTTTTAGTCACATCTCTTTCTTGAAATGCGACTTAGCTACTATAGACATATTTTCCGTATATTACATGCAATATACGGAAAATATGCTATGTCTGTGCAATACTCCATGAAGTATTCTTAGCATATTATTCTACGAAGAAGCAAATTACGTTCAAGGTAACCACGCTGCCGGCATGTAGGTAACCGATTTCACGCGTCTTCGATAGTCGTGTCTTATGTCACGTAATGTAACTGACGTACTTCGGTATGTGACGTCGCTTTCGTTGCGTTGCCTGACTATCACGTTGTAAAACGAGGAATATGTTGGTATCTAGGTATTACAATTCGATGACAATTTTTATTTCTTATATTAATTGATAGTAATTTTAAGGTAATACAGGGTGTAAAAAGACTCTTCACGAAGCCGTCAACCAAGCATTATGTACATCAAACTAAGTAACTTTACGCAAAAAATTGTGTTGGGAAACAACTTTTTTTTTTGGGCTGAAATATCACGTTTTACAGTAGGACTCAATGCAACGCAATCAAAACATTGTGCTGATGGATGGATTGAATAGTAAGGGGATCCTGGAGGTGTTTAAAGTAAAAATCTTACAGTAAAAACATGTATTTGAAAAAAAACTTATGAAAAAGTTGGAACTTTGGCCCCCAATATCTCCGTAACTTCCAGGTATGGTCATGAACAAAAAAATGATCGCAATGACGGGAAGAACAAGTGCCTTTCGGCTTCGTTAAGAGTCTGTTTACACCCTTTATATATGACACGATCAGGGGCTCGCGGCTAAGTAATAACAGCTGCTAAAGTCTATTAAGGTTAAGCCGCGCTTGCCTAGGTTGGTTCATGAATAGGTGACCACTCGTCACATAAGTACCAAGTTTCCTCCGTTAAGTAATCATGTAGGTATTCATGAAAATTATAATAAGTCAAATTACTCATACGCGTTAAGTTTCAGTTTAGCTACTTTCTTGCCATTTTTTTGTGTTTATGTTATGTTTTAGTTTATGGATGTGGCAGACTGTCTTTTAAAAAATATAGTTAGTCCGATTTATTATGTGTTCCAAGTGCAATTTTATTGGTTCATTTAATTTTATCGAGGGCTTTCCTTACCACACACTTATAAAGCAAGTGAATATAATGCAAAAAGTGAAGCTAATATAGGTACCAAGCCATTTCATGCCATGTGCGATGCAATCATGTATTATGGTCACTGTGATTTACTCTTCACATCAACTGCAAATAATTGTGGTCCAAGAATATACTATTTAACTTAGCTATCATTGTGCAGTCAGGACACAGACAGACATGCAAATATACACACAGATAAACAAGGAAATCTTGAGTGTTTTCTCTGAGTCATAACTTAATATTGTATGTTGACATATTCACTACTTTATCCCCGTCAACTAAT
The DNA here is from genome assembly GCA_950005105.1 of Lycophotia porphyrea. Taxonomy (NCBI): domain Eukaryota; kingdom Metazoa; phylum Arthropoda; class Insecta; order Lepidoptera; family Noctuidae; genus Lycophotia; species Lycophotia porphyrea. The sequence continues at coordinate 6,789,364 of OX465392.1, forward strand.
ATTATTATAACCGACGCGTATGCGCATGTAGTCTAGCAGATGCTTATAATTTCCAACGTTTGATTATGACTGTGGAAACATTAATTGATCATTGTAATGGCGGACTAATTAAATATTGCACCTGTATTGTAAGAATTATAATTCACAATTCATAGTACTTGATGCACATGATTTGTTTGATTACTCATTAACACACACACACACACACATAACACTTAAGAAACAAACACTAAAAGCACTTAATACATAACATCACGCCTGCAATCCCCGAAGGGTTAGGAAAAGGTGTACCTAATTAGTACACTCACATTTCCCCAGTTATATTTAAGACCCGTGTAATAGGGAGCGAGCCTATTGCCATCAACGGGTGCAATTCCAGACTCCGTGGCTGCCACTGAGTAAAACCTGATGGAAAAACACTATATTTCTTTGCCCGAACCGGGAATCGAACCCAGGATCTCTTGCACCTAAGATGTGTAGATACAGAAGAAAAGGTGAAGTTTTTCGATAACAATTAATAATGTTACCAAGTAAATTTCCTCGTCTCGGAATGTATTAACCAACTATTTCCAATATGGAAAGCACAGTTGGTGAGACCAATTGAATTGAAACGAACTATTAGATTGCCCTGATAGATCACAACGGGGCGATGAATGGGCTTTTAGTAGTGTAGATATGCGGGTGTACCTTTGTATGTAGGTACTACATTATGGCCTTCAAAGATTACGACATCGGACATTGCCATTGAATAAGGTTATTACAGACAAACGTTTTGTTTCCTTCTACCTATTTTATTCCCAGGCGCTCCGTAATTTTATTCCCGGCAGCTCCAAATTAAAAAAAAAAAATAGGTTTTTATTATTTAACTAATAAAAATTAAGGAGCAGTTGGGAATCAATGTATGGAGAGAATTTTTTTGGAGAACAGTAGATTTGGAGCTCCTGGGAATAAGCTTTTTATTGGATGGTTTAGACTAGTTATTGAAAAAAATACAATGACACATGTGAGACAAATTAATGTTCTTTTGCAGATTCATATCTTTACAAATTAGCACATGTAAAAATGCAATTTAATGCTGTCACAGCAGAATCCATTTTCTTTAGCAATTTACTCTGGTTGCTACTAAGGCTAAGACCTATTGTATTCGTAAAAAAATAACATGTTTATAAACGTTTTATTGAGTTTCTATCTTTATGGAAATTGGTAATAAAGTTAGTTTCCTCATGACTAAGGATATTAGACTATTACTTCATTTTACTTAGGTAATAACAAACTAGTTTAGGCATAGAGACATAAAAAGAATATTTAAATATACAAATGTTCTTCAAAAGGTAAACAGCTGAGAGTAATTCTTGGAATCAATCGTAGAGATATTGGGTTTTTCCAAATAGAGATTCTTTAAAGCAGTTTGTGTTTTGTGCCATCATCCGCTACTGGAGCGGACTTATTGTACTGTCGAAATCGGGGTGTCCTATCCTATACGACTTCATTAGACTCCATGATATGATGATAATAATTATCTTTTGGTAGTCGTGTCAGCCCATGGCTTAATTACCAAGAGCCTCGACCAATACCTGAGGAGGCTCTCGTTAGTCAGCTAAATCAAGGGGTAGATTCAGAAAGCGGTACTTCTGGATACGGCTCGTATTGTTAGGAGGTTCCTCTCTCTGGGGCCCTGACAGCCGGTAGCTTGGACCCTGTTCCCGACACTGGTGAACTACTATTTTTAAATGTTTTTTTTTTGTATTTAAAAATGTATTTAATATGTGTTAAAATAAATAAAGAAAATAATATGAATATGCTGATTCGCCTGTATATCCCCTAATAAACATTAATCAACTCTCAACCTCATTCCAGGTTTTGGAGTAGGCCTGGCATCGTCATCATCGTTCGTGTCCCTGAACCATTATTTCACCAAGAAGCGTGGACAAGCCGTCGGCCTATCGATGGCGGGTACAGGCTTCGGGCTGATGGTCATGCCACAACTAGTCAAGATCCTGCTAGGAGAGTACGGATTCAGGTGGACGGTAGTCATTCTGGGAGGCCTGGCCTTCCACGCGGTGCTGGGGTCTTGTCTGCTGCAGCCGGTTAAGTGGCATCTGATAGATGAACCGGTTGACTGTGAATTGCAGACGGTGAAGGTAAATATCGTATAGATGATATTTTTATTCAATTTTTTTATGGGTAGCTTCAAGTGCATTGAAAAGTCATCATACAAAAGTCAAATAAATATATGGACCAGCTGAATCGTAGTTTAAATCCATATTAACATTTTGTGACACAATGACCCTCACACCGTGGGTACGTTAAGGACACTTCTGTTTTAGTAAGAGGTGTTGATTGACTTTAAGTTAAATGACAAAGAGCTCAAATTCCTTTAGAAAGGCTTTAGGCTGTTTGGCGCCTAAATGTAACCTATTAGCTTTTAATTGTCGGCAGACAAAATTAATCATAACTTTTCTGTTGTTCCAATTTCAGGAAATGGAGTGTATATTAGAAAGTGAAGAAGAGAACGATGACAAGTTCGAAATAAATCCGTTAGTTTCACCTCAAGTACCAAAGATAATGAAGCAGCGCTCCCACGGGAACATGAACCATCCTTCAGTTAGAACGATAGGGTTGCCAAGGGCGAAGACTTGTGATAAACCACTACAAGAGTTTGAAAAGTTCGAGATCAATAATAGGTTGTACCCTGGGTTGACGACAGCTGCTTCGGTGGCTGCGATGCCTAGAGTGATATCCAGTGGGAGTATGAGTGAAACTGCGAGAAAAAGAAAAGTATCAGTCATTTCCAATATCTCTAACATGGATTTCACTGGCAGTTACTTGCAGTTGTATCTTGATGTGAGTTCCTATTTATTTTTTATGTAGCAATTAGGCACCGATTGATTTGGTTATAAGGTTAACCGGCTAGACATATAACCCATACGTTTGATTAATTATTATTTAAGTTAACCCTTATAATATATGGGTTAACCATTTAAATATTGCAGTTGTACCTTGATGTGAGTTTTTATCTATTTTTTATGTAGCAATTAGAGACCGATTAATTGGGTTAAAATTGGGCAAAAATTATCTCTAGAACCGGTTATTATATGGTGATTAACCCAATAATACGGGATAACCTTTACTCTAGGGTTCTTACTTAACCCTAAAATAACCAGATTAAAACCTCTATACAAGTAAGCTTTTCGGTCCCGGGTGTCCCACTTCTAGACAAAAATCTCTTGCATAGGTTTCCATTAAAACTCCATAATGCTACATTTTTTTACTCCATGTTACATAGAAAACATTCGAAGTAAGCCCGCAAGAATAATTTATGCTTGTACACACCATGATTCACATATTAATGATCAACTGTGTAGAATAATAATTATATTAAACCGTAATATTATTCACATGATGAACATTATTCTTACAGACGGTCGATGACGACGCAATACAAATGAAGCCAATCAAGAAAAGGAAGGAAGAACCTGAGGAAAAGAAAAAGGGCTTCTTTAGAAGATTTATAGCTCTAATGGACTTAGATTTACTTAAAGACTGGTCGTTTTTGAACCTTTTACTTGGTCTCTCGCTATTTTGGAGCGGGGAGCTACAATTTAGGATGTTGACTCCATTCTTTATAAGAAGTTTGGGCTACAATATGAATGATACGGCGTTTTGCCTCTCAATGACTGCTATAACTGATATTTTGGTGCGATTGATATTGCCGCCTATTTTCGACAGGACGACAATTTCGAAGAAAATGATTTTCTTTATTTCTTCGTTCTTCTTGGCGGCTACGAGGTCCGGTGAGTAATGATCATTATCTTTTCTATTTTAAGAACACATCTCGTGAATTTTAACTACAAAACTCTTTAAAATCCTATTTAAAAATGGTATTCTTGCTTCACGGTTAAGGCAAGTTATTGATTCGTTACGCATTATTTACCAAATACTAGGAATATGACATCATCTACTTTACCTAGTCCACTGCATTTTACGAGCCTAGGTCATGTTGCCATAAATACATCGATAAAACCTACATTGTTTGTTACATAAAACTGTATGCAAACACTGCACACATTTTCTTTTGAAGTGAAAACTTCTTTAGCATCGTTGTGATTTGAAAGTCAATGAAACGAAAAAGCGACAGTAAAAAGAGACAGACACATAAATTCATAATATTTAACGTGGGAAAAAATGAGATAGGCATGGATGCAGGCATGAGATAAGCATTTTAATTATAGTCTTGAAGGCAAAATTTTTGAAGGTTTCACTTCTACCACGTGTGAAATGCACACATGTTTTTTTACTATTTTACACAACTCCGAAACTATTCTTACGATTTTATTCTTTCACTGATGGAAAGCTACAGTATACCAGGGGGTCATAGGATATCTTTCTTAGACGCGGATGAAGCCGCGTGCGGACCTAGCAAAACACATTGGCTTGCATTGTTCATCATTTCAAGATTGTCTTAGTGAGGATAGCTTGATGAACAGTGATCAAATCGGTGTAATTAGTTTTTACGTACGATAAAAAGCCATGATTACAAATAAAAAAAAAAAACTTAAATTTGTGGTTGATAATCGGATTTATAAATACAGGGCCGAACTTAGGAGCTTGTGCTCAACAGTAGCGCTTGCGATATCTAGACCAACAACTTATTCTGTTTTATTTCATCGATTTTACATAACAATACCCATCACTTTTATGAAAATTCGCCATCTAATTCAATTTTATAACGATTCCCATACTCCTTCCAGTGTTAGCAGAACAAACAGAATGGGTGCCCCTGATGATCTGGCTGTCCATCTGCGGCTTCTTCCGAGGCATGTGCCTCAGTAACTTCACGCTGACCATCTCGGAGTACTGCCCGCTGGAGAAGCTGCCCGCAGCCTTCGGGCTGCACATGGTCAGCAAGGGGGTGTTCGTTGTTGCTATCGGACCTGTTATTGGTAAGGAACTATCTTCTTTTGCATGTAGTATACGATGGTTCATTTTGTGTTAGATTTAAAGGGTTTCCGCCAAGGTTACCCGCGAGATTTAACTTTTCTTACGTTTTTGCAATTTACTGGTTAGTATCAGGTTGAGTGTTGATTAAAATTACATATCATACATTTAATTGACATTATTTACAATATAATAAAATATGATATTACTAGCCTTTTATTTTTTTTATTTAATTTACCATTGATATAGATCTAAAAATAAATTGATTAATTATTTAAATGAATGTGGTTGTTGTTGTATTAATTATTTATGAATAATACATTTCATTCACATTTTTTACTCGAACTTGTCACCAATTTCATTGGCAGGACAAAGAGCTCGACCTAAATGTATCCATAAGATCTTTATTGTCATACCTGTGTTAACAAATAAAAATTGATTTGATTTGATTTAAAATATGATTCGCGACTGTAACAAATATGGCTTAACTGAGTTATAATCATTTAAATAATCAATACAACTCTCCAAGTTCATTTAATCCCATTCGACTTTTTCATAAAATAGCCAGATTTGAGGGTCGGCTTTGGGAACCCATATCTAGATAGCAGATAGTATAGAATAAAGATAGATATTTCGAAACTTTGTACCCTTTCATGGTAAATATTTTTCTCTCTTACGAATTCCTTTCTTCCAGGTTACGTAAGAGACTACACCGGTAGCTTCGCCACCTGCATCCACGTACAGAATGCCCTCATAATGTCGTGCGTCCTCGTCTGGGGCATAGAGTACGCCCTCGCCTTCACCCGCCGCAGAAAGGTGGTGCAGATCTAGTGGCCGCACCGTTCCGACTGAGGAACGCAATCGAAGCTCATCGTATTATGTAACACTTATCTGGGTAATCCATTATTTGGACATGCTATTTCTTGTCTATGCTTGAAAAAGTACAATATCATTACTGACTTGTATGTTAGCAGGCAACGCTAAATATAGAAACACACAGTATAGTGCAGTACAGTATAGTGCAGTTGATTAAATCTGCCACATAAAATAGGTATCACAATAAAGACTACTTTTTTAATAGAGAAATTATAATAAACTACAGTCCATATCAAAGTCATATCAATTTGAAGTTGATTTTACTCAAAATGGAGTTGATTGACTGTACTGTATCCATAAAGGGCTGTCTGCTCGTGTGAGAAATGGCGGTATTGACATTGAAGGGTATGAATCATGCAATGTTATGCTATGCTTGTATAAAGGACTTAGAGAAAATTCAAGCTGCGATACAAACTTGTAGAATCCATGCCATGATTTTATATCCGAAATACACGTATGAATTTAAATAATGTAATAAATATTTTGGAAACCTTTCCTAAGTAGCTCTCTAAAATAGAAACTGAATTGGCCATGACTGACTATACATGGTGTATCTAAGTTTGGTATGGAGTCGAACAAGTAAATCTCATATTCGGCATACTAAAAAATAAGAATAATAATAATCATAATCTTCCTTAAACGTGTCAAAGCTTAGTTGTTAATGCTAGAACCAGTGAATTTGGAAAGTGGAACATCTTTAGAAACTATGTAGTTACTTAGAACGTAACTTTTAGATATTGATTTTAACGATTCATATTTTTAGATGGCTGTTTGTAGTTCGGAAAGTTTTGTAGGTGTGTATTTTTAGATGATATTAATTTATACACATAACATAGATTTAGGAAATCTTTCTCTAATAACTTCAAGATGAGAGTGTTTTCAAAACATTTAGAGGTATTACTCTCTTAGACAATGAATGTAGAAGATTGAAAGTTCATATGGATTGAACTGCATTTCTTTTTTGCTTTATTTTTGTACTTTTTATTCATGACTTCGGATGATGACTTACTTTTCCATAAACGAATGGAAAATTAGAATCTGTACTTATAATTAAATCGGTGACCGCATATTTGTGGTTTGTTACAAGACTAAGTATAATATCTATTTTTTATTACTGAGCATATTATGATGTCGTTTTAAAGATGCGACGGTCAAGTTTTTACTTTTTCCATTTTTAATCAAGCGAATTGAGGAAAGTTTAAAATATCTATGAAAAAAAAAACAATATTTCTATCAAGTTTCAAATATAGAACTGTTGTACGTTAAAAATAACCACATTTATTACTTTATAGCATTCCTAGTGATTATTAGAATATTACAGTTAGTAATAGAATCCTGACTTGGCAATATTGAGTAATTGAAAATCAACATTTTTACAATTCATAACAAGCAAATTACTTGCCTAGTAAATGTTTTCGACGTAAAGCGAGTTATGCAATAGGCCAAGTGCATACGTGCTTATTATTGGTGATTGTTTACTTTGATTGAATGAGCTGACTCAATTTTTGAGTACCTATGTACTTACGTCGAATATTCCGTAGATTTTAAAAAGGGTTTTAATTTGTAACCAAGACTGCACTTATAAACCGTAACATGAAAGTACTAATTTATGGTTCCATGGAATAGGGTGTAAAATGGTTACACATGCAGTTAATTTTATAAATTGTCACTTGGTGACCATTTTACATACTGTAACGTAATTAATATTATTATCCTATTGTGATTCGGCTAAAGTGAGCGTTTTAGGCCCTCAGATGCTTAGTTGGTCTGTATAAATTTTAATTTAAAAAAATATATTCCAATATTTCGTCTTCCAAGGTATATTCTTTACGAATAGGACCTTATCCTACAACGTGCGCTTTTGATGTGTGATTTAATTGACCAAATATATCGTGTACTTACAAATGTTTGATAAAAATGTAGTACTTACATTATATTAAGAGTTGTTGTATTGTATGTACTTATTATTCTTGTTATTTTTCGACTTCGTGTAGGCAAAGGAGAAGAGTGCCATTTAACGTCTGTTGTTTTAAACATAATAAAATAAATGCAATCAATTTTTGAAACTTATGTGCCAATTGTACATAAATCTTTATATGAAATGACGTAAAATAGATGCCTATTTAGAAAAAAAAACTTTACTATATTATTATATGGATGTAATCAACTAATCATGTACTTATTATATTAAATGGGAGTAGGTGTGAAACAATGAATGTGCATTTTAATAATCCAATGCATTTTATTACTCACTTAAATCTGTACATAAAATCAAAATGTTTTAATGTTGGTTTATTTGACCTTGTTTGAAGTTTAACATTGACGTAGACTTTGCAGTCTCGATTTTTAACTATTGCACATATCAATGTACCTTATTAAACTACAGGTTTCACTGATTTCCAAAATGAACGTTGTTTTTTTTAAGGAATCTACAAATGAAAAAATCATGAAGTGATACGGTATGCTTTTTATCGTTAAAATAAAAAAATAAAACTTACAATGCATATTTAATTAATATGTCAAGATTAAGTGACATTTAAAATATACAATGCCGATTATCAGACCACTATGGAAATTAGTTTCTCGCCAGATGTCTGTATATTTCTTGAGTCACGCAGATGTATCTGCGACTCGGGGAAAAACAACTAATAATAATATACTAGCCGTGTCTAGAAAACTAAAAGAATATGACATTCTTATTATATACTCCTCTCTATTGCCAAATTAAGTATTTCAGTTAAAGAGGTGTGGTGTGGAGGTGTTTTGACATGAAAATGTAGGTTATACTAATAAAACCTACTTTATTGATTCATTAAGGATAATTCTCGACAGACTACACAATGTCTTGTTTGCATGATTGTCTCCTTTAATTTTATGACAGTAATTTTGTTGAGTTTTTGGTATTTAGTCGTATTGTTGTTGACGAGCTTTGTTAGATATCAGTTGAATCTGTTAGATGTCTGCTTATTACAGTGTTGCATGCTTTAAGCGTTCATTAAATCATTTGCATTAATACTGATACTTAGTATCTTAAGAACTAACAAGTTCATATAGTTTTAAGTATATCAAATAGGAATAGAAAGTACAATTTAATTTTGATGTTGCATTATAATAAGCAGACATACTACACTTTTATGGATGGTGCGAGACTTAGCCTGTATGTTATATACTTAACCTATTTTATTAACCATGTATTTATAGTAAACATTTTATATAAAAAGAATGAAAAAAGACAATGGATTAAAGTAAAAGGTGGTTACCGAGAGATTTTGTTTTATTTGTTGATGACGTATATTTTTCACCCATTTCATACCTACCGAGTTTCCTCCGTGTCTCGGAAAGCACGAACAGCCGTTGGTCCCGGCTGTTATTTGTAGATCTTTGACGTTGTTACAGGTAGTCAGTGGCTCGAAAGCCTGACAAGTCTTATCAAGGGGTATGGCATAAACCAGTCAGTCCATGTTAAATCCTGATAAAAAAAAATCCGGTTAGACTGGAAGCCGACGCTAACATTGTTGGTCTAGGTCGATGACGTATATTTTTCGAAAACCCTATGCATAGGTATGTATTCCATTGTCAAATGGAAGTCACGTGCTCACGTTGATAGTTCTGCCCAGCTGTAGTAATTACTAGATAATTTATTAGATTCTAAATCGTACTTACACAACTTACAATAATCGTTCTTACTGCATAATGTCGACATTAGTTATTATAAATCTGGACAAACTAGTAACTGTCTAAAAACTGTCTAAAGTAACTGGCTAAAATTTAAATAATCCGTGTAATTGTAAAAAAAAACAAATTTGTACACCTCACCAGGTAAAACATGTACGGACCTACCTACTTTACTAAGATCTTGCATGCTCAATTTGTGTGTAAACGATGTTTTTAACAAATAAAATATCTTTATCTTTAAAAATTGATTGAGCACCGGCAGCGCTTCTTGCGAGGTTGGCGACAAAAAAAGATTTAATAGCCGATCTCGGCTTGATGGATTAAGTTACGGTTTGTCATACTTCAAAGACTTATGTTGACAGGTACAAGGTAGTCTGCTATTTTTTGCAGTCTGCAAACAAAAAAATGATTCTAATATTGCAATAAAATTAAGTGATAAGTAACAAAGAGTTTTTCCAAAAAAACCCAGATGGTACAGAAAAACTGGCACCTAATGACAACTACAATAATAAATAATAAGACTCGGTCTTATTTCAGGAGGTTCCTGCACCGAATCGGGCAGGAGGAAACGCCCGGGTGTTATCACTGCGAGGATCGCCCGGAGGACACGGTGGAGCTGAGGTCTGCTCCGCTTGGGCGGAGCACCGCCGTGTCCACGTAGCGGCGATCGGCGGCGGTGACCAATGCGCCCGGCCCTGGTTCAATCCATGGTCCGGAGCCAGAGGAGGAGGTGGCGGAGCGTGAGAGGGAGAGAACCTCACGACCCAGCCGCCGCGGGAGACGCCCCGGGCGTCGGGGTCACGTGGTGGCTTCCGGCCACCGTAGTAGTAATATTTAGTAGTTAATATTTTTAATTGCTATCGGGAGTTCTACTAAAAGGTGCGCTCCGAGGAATAAAAAAGGAGCGCCTCATTAGGTGCGCCTCAAAATGGTAGCGCTTCGAGGAATACCTCAGTGGGAAAAGTCATTATTTTGATGACTTCCCATCCTAAAAATAAAAAGGCTCGGTCTCGGCTAGACGTGCCAGTAGCCAGGAAATTGCCAACCTCCATATAATTACTTAATTTTTTTAGCCGCCAAGCACGGCGGCACGGAAACAGAACGGCGGTACGGGAACGGTATATTACATCAAATTAGGACCCAATTTGTATATACGTAACGTAAAAAAAGCGTGTAAAAAGAACCGTCACTCGCAACTAACTTCCGAGCCGCCATAAAGTTTGAACAGAATTATACTTTTTTCTAGTACCTACCTATTTTTTACACCTGAGCAGCAGAGCAATGGCAGCTCAGTGGCAACGGCCCTATCACTATTGCTCTCAAAAACATTTAAGAGGGCTATCACAAAATTAAAGAATTCAGTTTAGGTAAATTACACGGCATGCGGCAGTGGATGCGCAAGTGTGCATCTAGCGTGGTATACTACGTACACATGCAAACAGCTATGCCTCGGATTCCAGGAACAAACCAAAATGACCAAACAAGCTAAGGACCGCCCGAACCGAGATTTATATTGATTTTTAGCATTGCATAAAACAATTGTTTTCTAGTAGTTTTTTACTTATAAATGGTCTAATTATTTTTTTCAAGCAAGGTAAGATATTAACCTAACTTATTGAATTTGGATTATATCTTCAAAGATAAAAAATATCATTTCGGACGAAAAAAGGTCAGTATCTTTCTGTTTTACGGATTTTTTTTGGTGTATTTCTGTATGAAACATAAAAACTTGATTAAAGCATTCCAAAGTACAACTCTCAATTGTACCATGGACATTTTTATATTATATAATATTATTATATCTTTTATGTAACAAAGCATCAAAGAAAAGTAGGATTTTATGAAACATCTTTTGCAGAGACAAGGTTTTTACTCATGTACGAAAACAAATTGAAATATTTGTTTAAAACATTCCCGAGAAAAGTAATCAAACTAACATGGGCATATTTTTTTGTTTAATTTTGTGGCCATATATAAACCATAATCACATCAAAAATCGAGTAAAACGCTCAAATACAAGAAAAAAATGTGATAGCCCTCTTAAGGAAAATAACAAATAATCGTGCAGAAATCAGCATGTCAATTACAAAGAACCGAAATTCGTAGATATTTGAAATCTTCACACCCGCACTGGGCCCATTGGACCATAGCCTATTCCCCCCGACCCCCTTCTCTTATGGAGTGGAGGCCTGTGTCACACAGCATGCTTATTTACTTTAGAGCTCCACCACTTTTTCATTTATCTCAGTTATCGTCCTCGATCCTACTCCTTCCTGTTTTGTATGCGAAACAAAGTGTCTAAAAAAAGAAAAATATTTTATTGTTTTATCATGCAAATAACAAACTGCAAGTTTGAACTTTGTCTAAATGAACATAAATTAGGACAAACACGTTTACTTATTATTTTTTTATTAAAATTACGATGTTTATTTTAAGTCACTAAAGCGGACACATTTCTTCAATAAAAATCTGGTGACGATAATCGCTAATAGCATTCTATTAAATGCCTATTCTACTTGATGTGAAAGTTGGAGTTTCAGTCTGCCCATGAGCGTCACAGGGTGAGGGGCAGGGGGGGGGGGCAGCTGAAGTAGCAAGCGCGATTGCTGACCTTGGGGTCCTGGGTTCGAATACCAGGTCGGGCAAAGTGGTATTGGGTTTTTCCTTTAGGGATTTTTCAATGGTGGCCCGGAGTTTGTTAGTTAGTGCGTGCCTCGGAAAGCATATGAAACCGTTTGTCTTGCGGCTGATCTTCCCGTTCGATTCGTGTCGGACTATGAGAGGCATGGGCGCCGGCAGAATTATTTCCAGGGGGGTGCATCTTCAGTTCCATGAAAACAGCTCGAAACTTTTCACCTCGGATATGTTAAGACTTTCGTTTGTCAATTCGAACAAGGAGTGATTTTGTCAGTTTATACAGTAAAGCCCAATAATCTAAAAAAATAGGAAGCTTGAAAATTGTAGCAACCAACCAACTCAAACTTGATAGTTTTTCTTTTGTCCTTCTTTTATAGAAATAGAGCTAATTCTGCATATTTCTATAAAAAAAGGTAAAAAAAGGAATCCTTATAAGATCACTCTCTTGTCCGTCTGTCCGTTTGTCTGTCCGTGTATCACCACCGATTTTCTCAAGAACGGATGGACCTAGCAAGTTGAAATTCATACAAGGTACTGAAGTCTGTAGTCCCTATTAGGTGTATAAAAAACAAGGTCCCATGCCCATATCTTTTTATCGTGTAGACTCAGACACGATAAAAAGATATGGGCAAATTTAGATTTTCGCGAAAACCTGTAAGTACCAAAATTGCTTTTAACCAAAATTGGCAATTCTAGGTCAACCGGAAGAACCCTATAGGTTTTGGGTCGAAAACCTATAATTATGGTAGTTCCCGTTGACCTAGAATCAGGAGATTTGGCAAAAAGTAAGGTCATAGCACCAATAAAGGAAAAATTCCAAAAAATATCCTTACATACATGTATGTCGACGTGACATAAAATAAGTTAATCTAAGTTTATAAATGTACTCTTTATGCACATAAGGTTACCCTCTTCTGCAAATTTATCAATCGAATTTAGGTTTGCTGTAAGAAAACCCAATTCTGGGTTAAGCTCGCCTTTGTACATGAGCTATTTATCATAATTTTGTGTGTATTTATCATTTTTGTGTGCAATAAAGAATAATAATAAGAATACATAGTCTAATATGATAATGGTACGGAACCTTGCCAGTTTTTTTAATTGCACCGATGATAAATTTGGATGTGGACGGTACGATTACCAACTGTGCATCATTTCGATCCCTTTATCGATTACTGAATACGTAGTGGTAATCATTTGTGCGTCGACGTCCCTTCCATCCATCCATAAAAAAAACAACGGGTTGCACTCCGGGAGTGCCGGCAGAAGTGAAAACTTGAAACAACACCATCTAGCTTAAACTACACGCACACACGCGCAAGCGCCCTGCGCTGTCGATTCGATCTGACGCCTGACACCCTGACGCGAGTTTAACAGTTTTTACCCATCCCAAAAAGTGCACAACGCCGCTAAAGAAGTTTTCACTTAAAAAACAGCTATGGTTTTGACTCTTATGCAGGGTGCGTAAAAGTCGAAATCACAGCGGTTTTTTTGAAACATACTCATTATTTAAAAAATATATTCATTCTAGGGTCAGTGTATTAGCTATTTATATGTCTGCAAAGTACGTACCTACCTATCTGTATTACGTATTGTTACGTAATACCAGGTACCTACCTATACGTATATAGGTTCTTACGATGGTGTGTCGCGTAGTAAGTGATAGCTCTATGATATTAGAACGGATTAACTTATTTTTATTGGTTTCCCAGTCGTTCACGCTTCGTGTCACACCTAATTTCCAATGGGTAACTGGATACGGTTACTTTAACGATTTTCACAAGGCGGTGAAAAACTTCAAAGCGAATGATTATTTTTTCTGGGTTTATTTTTTTTAATAAAATGGTTAAACGGTAGTCGGAAACCCGAAAGTCTAACAATTAGTCTTACCAACGGGTAGGTATCGTATTACCCATTTACTGAGTTGTGGAGGTCAGATCTACAGGGTGTCCCAAAACTCAACGTCAAGCCGAAACGGGGTGACAGGATTGATCATAACCATCACGAGAAAAATCTGAAAAAAAATCTATCCCATGCAGTTTAAAAATTATGGGCATTTTAAGAAAAACCTAGAAATTTGATCAAACTGTACCATTTTTCGGTTATTGTGGTTATTCTTTTTTATTTTTGTTCATTTGAACTTTGGAAACGTAATCCTAAATAACATTTCTAGAATCCCAATAAAAAATAATGACACAATTGCCTCAAGTTTCCGAGAATTGAGACTATTTGTTAAACTACGAATTTAAAATTTTCAAGATTCGTCGACTTTGACAGGCCCTCCTATAAAAAAAATGTACTAGAGTGCCTTGGCAAGTGGCATTAAAAGTTGGCGCATTTAATCAGAATTCTAAAATGGTACAATACTTGTTAGTTCCATACAATAGAAAAGAGTAAAAAAATTAAAACCTCAAGTAACCCGATTTTTGCTATCTCATTTTACTCAGTTAAAATGTTTTTAATTCACACAAGCTCTAGGTAGGTTCTTAATTTTAAGACAAAATGATGAGAGAGATGGATAATGGGTATGTTCGCCATGAGTGAGCGAGACAGATAGTGACGCCACTTTTACCAAAGTGAAAAAAAGTTAGTAAAATTAGTAAAATAATTAGGTTTGTTGGAATAAAAGTCAGATGATAGAGAAATAACGTTTTTTATTACAATAAATGTTCAAATTGTTTACCATCAGCCTCAATACAAGCCCTACATCTTCTTAAAAAAGATCTACTTATTAGTCGGGCATATCTTCGAGAGTTGATCGCCTCAGCTGCTTGAGAAATGCGTTCACGCAGGTCGGCTACGTTCTCAATGGGCTTTGAGTAAACTTTTTCTTTGAGAACTCCCCAATAGAAAAAATCCAGGGGATTTAAATCTGGTGAACGGGCGGGCCACGAGATAGTGCCCGAACGTCCAATCCACCTTCCCGGATATTCCTGGTCAAGGAAATCTCTTACTTGCACTGCGAAATGCGCTGGGCAGCCATCTTGTTGAAACCACATGTCGCGAAGATCTGCTAGTGGTACGTCCTCTAACAGGGTTGGTAAATCTTCTCTTAAAAAATGTAGGTAATTAGTTTCATTCAAGTTCTCAGGCAGTTCAATAGGCCCAATAATTTTACCGTTTAAAATTCCGGACCACAGGTTTACTTTAAAACGATACTGGGATCTATCTTCTCGCATTAAATGTGGATTCTCCACATGCCACTCGTGATAATTGTGCAAGTTCATGTAACCATCTTTTTTAAATGTCGATTCATCTGACCAGAGAATTTTTTGGATGAATTGGGGATTCTCATTATGCCTCTGTAGCATTGTTCTACAAAAAGAAATCCTTTCCTGATAATCTCGAGGTAGAAGACTTTGAACTCGTTGTACGTGAAACGGATGCATTTCGGCTCTTTGTAAAATACGATGAGCAGTGCTTTTCGGTATTCCCGTTCTTTCTTCAATTCCACGTACGGAAATACTTCGGTCACGTGCGACCTCTTGCAATACTTCTTCCTGGAAAGGAAACACAGGTCTACCTCCAGCCTGTATTTGATTCGGGAAATGGCCGCCCTCTGTGAGTGAACGGTGCACATTAACAAACACGCGGTGATCCGGGTAGCGCTCTAAATTTGGATATCTTTCACGATAAAGTCTAGCGGCAGCACTTGCGTTGCATCTGCATTCCCCATAAATGAGGTGCATGTTCGCATATTCTTGTGAAGTGTAGCGCGTAGGCATGGTAGATAAAAAGGATGCCAACACAAAAGTCCAGAGAGAAGCCAAAGTTGCCGGTATGTTATCAACAAGTCCAATTCACAAAGATTCAAGTCCAAAAAGAGAAGCCAAAGTTGTCAGTACTAAATCAACACAAGCGAATACGAACGTGCGCAGTAGACGAATGAGCGAAACGTACTAACTGGTTGGTGTCGGACTGGTAGCGTAGCCATTTGCTTGGCTGAAACTAGTGCGAATGAAACAGATAGATGCCATAGCATCTATCTGTTTCATTCGCACTCGTTTAAACGACGCATCTCCGTCTCAATGCGTGGCGTCACTATCTGTCTCGCTCACTCATGGCAAACATACCCATTATCCATCTCTCTCATCATTTTGCCTTAAAATTAAGAACCTACCTAGAGCTTGTGCGAATTAAAAACATTTTAACTGAGTAAAATCTGATAGCAAAAATCGGGTTACTTGAGGTTTTAATTTTTTACTCTTTTCTATTGTATGGAACTAACAAGTATTGTACCATTTTAGAATTCTGATTAAATGCGCCAACTTTTAATGCTACTTGCCAAGGCACTCTAGTTCATTTTTTTTATAGGAGGGCCTGTCAAAGTCGACGAATCTTGAAAATTTTAAATTCGTAGTTTAACAAATAGTCTCAATTCTCGGGAACTTAAGGCAATTGTGTCATTATTTTTTATTGGGATTCTAGAAATGTTATTTAGGATTACGTTTCTAAAGTTCAAATGAACAAAAATAAAAAATAATAACCACAATAACCGAAAAATGGTACAGTTTGATCAAATTTCTAGGTTTTTCTTAAAATGCCCATAATTTTCAAACTGCATGGGATAGATTTTTTTTCAGATTTTTCTCGTGATGGTTATGATCAATCCTGTCACCCCGTTTCGGCTTGACGTTGAGTTTTGGGACACCCTGTATAGGCAGTTTTTCCATGAAAAATATTGATGTTATCTGTATAAACTGGAACCCGCCCCAAAACAAGTAGGTAGTTGGAAAAAGGCGAGGCAGATTATAGGCGTGTGTGTCTATGGTTTAAGTACGCACGAAGCCTGATAAACCTATACAAAACCAGTTTATGCGGATCTCTCATTATACAGAAATATATACATAACGAGGCCACGTTATACAGGAAATGTAAAGTTTGATGTGCCACCGTGTGTACCTACTATAACTGTATACTTCAAAAGTTGTTAAACGACAGTTTGCCTAAGCCTGCACAATACACTTCAGAATTAAATGTCATCAGCCAGAATTCTCGTCAATCTAACAGAATGCACAAAAATACGGGTAGATACGGAACCCAGATGGCGCGGGTCATACTCTGAATGTTTTTAAGTACCTATCTGATATCGTCACGTGCAGGATACCTATTCGTAAAATATTTGTTGGTAGATAACATTTTCTTTCCTAACAATGAACAAAAAATAACTTTTTATAAAAAATACCTACTCACCTTGCATTAAGTGATTATATCAATTATGCAAAGCGTTCGATAGAAGCACGTATCCGTTATATATCGGAGTAGTGGCCTAGGCTGGTATGCTTACGTGGACCTAAGTCTAGGGTTGCCATACGTCTAGAATTTTTCGAAGTCCGGAATTTAAGCTCGTTGGCCGGAATGCGGAGGGTTTCGAGAACTTGATTCCAGCACCGGCGCAAGCACTTACTTCCAGTACCGGTGTGAGCACTAACTTCCAGCTCGGACGCAAACACTTGCTGCCAGTGCTGGTACAGTTATAGGTATGAAGTTTTCTTCAAATTTCTGAAATTTTCTACCTAAATCCTAGTTGGATCTAGGAACCGTACCTTAGTTTAGTTGGAATCTTACGTCGAAGAGGACAATGGTATTGATGGGGCTGACCGCCCAGAGCAAATCTATACAAATAAATAAAATTGAAGAGTTGTTTGTTATATCAAAATAACAGCTTATTACTGAATGCATATGAAAATACATATATACGGAATTTATCCATTTTGTTCAATTTTTGTCTGTCTGTTTGTTCAGGTTAATCTCCGAAACGGCTGAACCGATTTTGCTAGCTGATGTTATAAGGAGTAAATAATTCATACTTTATTAGGTTAAACTAACTATATACATTGATAATTAAAAACTATTAAACTAAAATAGATAAACTAACAACAAACTATAAAAGGGCATCGAAAAACTCCTCCTCAATGTCAGATGGTAATGTGCCCAAGAGACTGGCGGCGTTGCCACGTTGTATGGCAACACTTAGCCTCTGGCCAAAGTAAAAGCCAGCCCTTGGGTCACGGGAAGCGTTAACTAGGCGTTTCGAAATTTCCTTAAATAGGCTATGAGCACTCGGACCCCACGGCCCTAGAGTTTCAACCTCAAACGGCTCGAAAATATAGTTACCACACAGGTTTCTATATTTACGCCGCTTGAGGTTCTCTGCAGCCGCAGCGGCAGCACCAGCACAGCACGATGAGCTTGGAAGATGGGATGGCGCAAGAGTATCGACGCATGTTGCGTCCCACACTAAATTGAGTAGTAAATTGAGCTAATTTTATTTTAGAATAAGAATGATGGTTTCGTGCAAAAAACTAAAAAGAGGCCTTCACCAAATCATTGGTCTATGAGGCCGCTGGCACCCGCTCGCCGTTCCAATACCTTTCGGCCCCATACGTCAACCGTTCTGCGAGCAATGTCCCTACCACATAAAGTTTGGCTTTTTCCTGTGGCCCCTTTAATTCTAAAATAGCTAATTGTTGGTACGGCAGTAATAATGTTCTGTTTTGTTGAATTAGTAAATTGGAGTTGTGCTTGAAAAACAAGAAGCTGAAGCCAACCCTATGGTTAAATACTAGAGAATTATCAAAGACACGTGAGAAGTCATACCTTTATGGGAAATCATCAAATGACTTCTCCCGCTCCGGGCAGAGCGGAAGGGAATGAAGAACAGGAGAGATGAAGAACAAAAAATATTCAACTCCAATTTAATTACAGTATTCCGAGGTGTCCCTCAGGGATCTGTTCTAGGTCCAATTTTCTTCATCCTATTTCTTAATGATTTAATTGAGTACATTAAAAAACGTATTACAGACACTAAGCTCGTTATTTTTGCGGATGATACTAATGCAGTAGTGTCTGTAAATAACTTAAATAATTTAGAATTAAAAATTAATAACTTATTAAGAGATTTTGAACATTGGTTTGGTACAAACAATCTTAAACTCAATGTAAATAAAACAAAATGTGTACTATTCAAGTCGAACGTTCGGAACAACGCTAGTCTTGAGGTATTGTCATGTGGCAACAAAGTCGAAGTAGTTGACTATGTAAAATTCCTAGGTGTTCACATTGATGCATTGCTAAACTGGAAGGTTGAGACATCGTCTGTAACGAAGTCTGTTAGCTCTGCATGCTATGCAATCAGAAGCCTGAGGGAAGAACTGACTTTGGCCCAGCTTAGGATGGTATACTTTGCCTTGGTTGAGTCTAGGCTCAGGTATAGTTTTGAGTTTTGGGGCAACAGCTATAAGTACAATATCCACTCGGTATTTGTAATTCCAAAAAGAGCCTTAAGGACAATGCTCCGCTTAAAACAGACGGATTCGTGCAGAGACCATTTCATTAAACTTAATATTTTGACAGATTTTTTGTCTAGCAAATGGCCTGACGACTTTATTTTTATTTGTAGGCACGAGACGGACGAGTTACATTATATTATGCAATACGATAGCGAATGGTTTGAAGAGCCGCCTTAATTAAGTAAAAGTCTTTAAAATAAACTCTTTCTTGACATCGCGTTATGCATTTTGATACTGAAAAGCACTCAGCAATTTATGTTAATTGCTCGTAATATTTTGCTGATTAAATAACGTCACTGTAGTAGTAACAAGATCCTTATCTATGCAATTTTGGACATCATGAAAAATTATTACTTTTATGCTTTAAAGAGTTTTTAGATTATAGACTGGATCATCTGTTTTAGTATCAACTGGTCACGTATATGCACTGAAAATGATGTAGGTTAGTATGGTATGGAGTATACTATGGAGACGGCATATACTATAGTATGGAAACGGGTGAAGGGGGCCCAACTACCCCTTAGCCCCTTGACTAACTTGTCCAGGGCCTTTGAGCAACAAGTAAGTCATTATATGAAATATCCACCAGTTCAAATTTTGTTTGACATCACTAATCTGGCAGCATAGATTTGGGGGAGCTCTGCGATATAAGTGTACATGTATAAATGTATAATCTAGAATTCTAGATTATCTAAAACTCAAGAATGAATCTATGGCACTGAATAAAATATTATATATGTATATATGTTTTAGGTGTCTTCAATATTGCGAAACTTATTAAAATGACATAATATGTCTAAAAGCCGTTGTAATGAGCCTCTAATTAAGAATAAGATTTCACTAATTTATGTTGTAGTTTTTTAATAGGTCTAGCCAACAGGTTTTCTGCGACCAATAGGTACCTATAGATGTAAGGCCTCTCTCCCTCTCCCAAACTGTCAGGTTATTAATAGATCAGTGGTCAATCGCTTTGTTTAGTAAATATTATGCAACAGTATACAAATTCCGGTGCCTACCTAACCTATGATTTTGTGTATGAAATATATGAGAAAAAAATCAAGTGCCACGCGCGAATGCCCGCATGGAAACATTAAAGTGCCAATCTTGTGATAATTGATGTTTACGGTCTTTTATTAACATTTAAGTGATTGAGCCTCAAGAGGGTTTACAAAAAAACTCGTTTTTTTTTAATAATAATGATCATTATGGTTACTATTTTAAGTTCAAATTGATTAGAGTTCCGATATGCTGTACATTCTCTGAGAGTATTTTCATTGTAGACACAGTGTCGTGAGGACGTGCGCAGAAAACTGTCGTTCGTACAAAATGCAAGCGTCGGCGTCGTAACATCGTCCTGTATAAATGGATACGTGTTTTTCCATTAAAATTAAATAAACTAAAAATTAATGATAGACTTATCTTATCTTAAAACATTACTTTCGCCAAAATTAAACTGCGTTAATTCGTGGATAAGTCATTGCCATCTTCCAATTTTGTGAACTTTCTTTGTGGTCGGAATAAAATGGATGAGGCTTTCGCGCATATTGAAAGTGATGGCAAGAAAAGTAATAAGGGAATGGTACCCCCTGACGGAGGTTGGGGGTACGTGGTCGGACTTGGTGTTGGATTTACCTTCGTAAGTATATTTTAGCTTACGCTTTGCTGTTATGAATTCGCCTTTTCTATTATTATTTAGTATGTAATTACACGATATTATAAGAATTGATTCAGCACATTCTTTCACTGAAATGAAGTCACCGTACCAAGTCTTGATTCGTATTTAAATTAACAGATGGCAGGGTCAGACAGTCAGGTCCAAGGCATCCGATACCAATTGCCTGGCGATGCTAAACACTAACACAGAAATTGTAGAAATTAAGTCTGTGCTATCTCGACTTTCTCGGAGTAATAAAGAGATATTAACATCCATTATTTCTGAACTATATTAATGGTTGACTGTCTTGTTGGTGGTAAAAGAAATAGTTTTTGGTGTTGTAGCAATCATTCTTTACAAACAGGTCCGTAATTGCTCTCTATTGCTGGAATGTCATAAAAAAACTCATCAGTATCGATTGATTGATTGATGTGCATAACAATTTTTCGCCGATGGCCTTGACCATTCATAAACCATCTTTTCATGTCGTCAGGTTAGTTAAAATACGTAAAAATTGTTTGTAGTTCCGTGAAACTATTAATAACAGGTACTCAGTGCATGTTTACGGGGCATTCTAATATACGGTTATTTTGATCAACCTAATGTGTTTTAATTTGTCAGATAAAAACGAAACAGGATTTTTGATATTTTTTTAAAACCGATTTTTGGATTACAATATCTATTGTAATCCAAAAATCGGTTTTATTTATATTATTAGGTATGGAAGAATGAGAAATAGTCATCCAAAAATCGATTAAAAGTACGTAAAAAATTGTTTAGTGAGAATCCTTGTTAGTGCAATTAATATGTACGGCGAAGAAAGTTAAAATGGCTTAAAACTATGCAGAAATGTCAGCCAAATCAGTTATATGTTCATTTTTAATGTTTTTTTTTTAATGAATTCTAAAAGGTTTTTGATGTTTCGTTATTTGTACGACTGATATATAAACAAAGTTGCCATGTTCCTTTCCATCCTTTTTGTTTTTTGGAAAATCAAGTCACGTAGCGGGACTTCACTTCAAAATGAAAAATTCATTTGTTTTCTTATGATGACGAACCGGGACTTCTTGTATGGAAAAAAATTTGGTGACGAACCGGTCATAAGTCAATCTTTTATGCAAAGGAAGAGGATTTTATTTTTAATTTAATGGTACATAAACTATTCACGGGCATAGCTATAAACTTTGCAAATAACCAAAATTAAGAAAAACGACCGCAGCGTTCTTCAAAAATTTAGCATTTTGGGTGGGTTAGATTTTATATTGTAGGTAGGTATATTCATACAGAAACAGAAGCGACTTTATCGTGTTATATGAAAATCCTCAAAATTAAAAGAAATTAGGTTGTAAAACCGACCGACCCGAGAGTCCCGAGACCGAACATCAGAGCACCTCGTCTCAGATTAGAATGATTTTCTTTTGATTTATGCAGAAAACTTTCTAGGCAATGCAAGATTGACTGACACCTCTTTTAGGGTGGGACCTGGAACCAACCTAAAAGAAGGAGCCCACTCCGCTCTAAGTAAAAACCCTGCTATTATTAAGAAATAGATAGATGCTATATACCAGATTGTTATTAAGAAAGTACATAAGTTATAGTTCGAGACCAAAAAAAGAGGCGTGGACGAAAATCCGAGGATATCACATTATACAAACATAACTGGCGAAATGTGGGTGTACTATTAGGTACACCTCTGCCTAACCCTACGGGGATTACAGGCGTGATTTTATGTTATGTTATGCAAATTCTATTTCCTTTTTCAATATATTTGGAGATAGTGCTTATCGCCACTGTGGCCGTGAAACCCCCGACTTGGTAACAGCGAAAATACGAAAGCTTATCCATCTTTAACATTTATATACAAGGTGTAACTAAACGCAAGACCTCTCGTGTGGTGTCTCAGACCTTGAAAATGAACAAGTTTTGTTCTATGACTTTTGGAAATTCATTACTTTTTTTTTAGTTTTACCATACATGTTGATCAGCTGATCGCGTCAGTTCCTATACAAAGTACAACTTTTTTTTTTGCGAATTTAATAACTCGTAGAACAAAAGTTGATCAGTTTCTTAGTCCGAGAGACCACATGGGAGGTCTTGCTTTTATTATGTTACTCCTTGTTTAACGAATTAACGATCGGTTCAAAAGAATCGGATTTCGTGGCCGATCTTATCTTATTTATTTGCAAATCTTCAGACAATTTTTTACAAATTAATAAGTTACTAAGATAGATATTGCAGAAATGCTAACTGATTCAAATCTTAATATTACTTATACAAAAATCACGTGTCACTATGTTCGGACACGCTAATCTCCGAAATCACTCAACCATTTCAATAAAATTTAGTGAATGTGTCTGGTTAGTCCTAGCTTGAAAGATAGGATAGTGTTGGGCCCAATAGGTGGCATTTTTCATTTATTTTATATATCACTCTCTTTCAAACTAAAAAAATAATCGAAATAAAATTTAGTGACAGGAACATATTTCAGCCATAGCATCATACGAAATGTTATAAGTGTATACCTATAGTTCTTATAAAACTTATAATACTAAATCTGACTATAAGACCAATAACATAACATCACGGCTGTAATCCCCGTAGTGTTAGGCAGAGGTGTACCCAGTAGTACACCCACATTTCGCCAGTTATGTTTAAGTCCCATGTTATTACAATATGATTATATTATGATGGCAATAGGCTCGCCCCCCTATTGGGGGGCGTGCCTATTGCCATCAACCGGGCGCAAATCTAGACACTGTTTATCGAATTATTGACTAATCTACTGAATACTTATTTGCCGACTTTCTTGTGCTTCGTTTGATAGGCGCCTATGTGAGATCAATTAGTGTACAGTAAGTATACATTAAAAATATCAAGAGGTATACAGGGTGAATTTTTCAAGTGGGCGTGGATGGCCAAATCCAAAACCATGAGGAATAGCGAAAAATACTCAAAGGAGTCTCGAGCACAATTTGATGAAAGCTAAAACTACTAACTATTTAGTATTTAAAAAAACCTAGGTATAAATAATTAAAGAAAATATAAAACTAAGTATTTTTACGGTCTGAACGTGCACGTTTTTTTTCTATTTAATAGATTTTTAACCGACTTTCTTCAAAAAGGAGGAGGTTCTCAATTCGGTTGTGTTTTTTTTTTGTGTTTGTTACCTCATAACTCCGTCATTTCGAAACCGATTTGGAAAATTCTTCTTTTATGTGAAAGGATATACTTCCCGATTGGTCCCATAGAAATTTCATCAATATCGGTTCAGAAATTTGGTTCCTTTTCACGTTAATTGGTACATCACGTGACGTCTCATGAAGTCTTGCATGTTACATTTGACGTACTTCCCGATTTCCACTCGAATTGAAATTTTGCACACTTGTGTATATCGCGTGATAGTGTAATATATAGATGACATGGAGCTGATCTGATGATGGAGCTGGAAGGTGGCCTTAGGAACTCCGTTATGAAACGACATAACCCCATCGAGTTTGGGCTCGTATGATTTGTCTTGACGAGTACTTTGTCTCTAGATGGTATCCAGGGTCTGACAATGGAGTTGGAAGGTGGCCATAGGATCTCCGTGATAAAACGACGTAACCGCATCGAGTTTGGGCTCGTTTGATTTGTCTTAATGAGTACTTTGTCACTAGATGGTAACCTGGGTTTGATGATGAAGCTGGAAGGTGGCCATAGGATCTCCGTGATAATACGACGTAACCGCATCGAGTTTAGGCTCGTTTGATTCATCTTAATGAGTAGTTTGTCTTTAGACGGTATCCAGGGTCTGATGACGGAGCTGTAAGGTGGCCATAGGAACTCTGTTATAAAACGACATAACTCCAACGAGTTTGGACTCGTTTGATTCATCTTGACGAGTACTTTGTCACTAGATGGTAACCTGAGTTTGATGATGAAGCTGGAAGGTGGCCATAGGATCTCCGTGATAAAACTACGTAACCGCATCGAGTTTGGGCTCGTTTGATTCGTCTTAATGAGTAGTTTGTCTTTAGACGGTATCCAGGGTCTGATGATGGAGCTGTAAGGTGGCCATAGGAACTCCGTTATAAAACGACTAAACCCCATTGAGTTTGGGCTCGTATGATTTGTCTTGACGAGTGCTTTGTCTCTAGATGCTATCCAGGGTCTGACAATGGAGCTGGAAGGTGGCCATAGGATCTCCGTGATAAAACGACGTAACCGCATCGAGTTTGGGCTCGTTTGATTCATCTTAATGAGTAATTTGTCTTTAGACGGTATCCAGGGTCTGATGATGGAACTGGAAGGTGGTAGAGTCTATGATCTTGATGGGAGTGGGTGTCATATGGGCATTCAACATGACCTTGGTTTTGTCCATTTTGTTTGCTAATTTTTTAGTACATTTTATATATTTTTTACCTGGGCATTTTTTTTCCTTGTTAAAGATATGCTGTTGACAAGGATTTGTGTTAGATACCACAACTAAAAAGGATAAAATAAAAGCTTTTTTGCAAAAAAATCAATGAAGCAAACAAAGCCACCGACTTCCGAAAGTTAAGTTATTTTCCACTTTTAATTTTTTTTTGTAATTTTATTATTACGTTTTTTTTTAAAGTCGGTTTTTTTTTGCAAAAAAGCTTTTATTTTATCCTTTTTTTTTATTACTGTTTTGGATTGTTGTAACTTAATTATGTATACAAATGATTAGCTTGTAATCTGTTCTTCTATCTAAAGGACATGATAGGCTTTAACAAATCTAGATAATTGTTCTAAGAACAAAGCCTAATTGGAAAACAGTGTAATTGTTTTGATTTAAGATTATATCATACAGTAAATAGCTCATCAACAAAGGAAATAGAAAATTGCATAAACATGATTAAGTTTTATTGTAAAACCTTGAACGAAAGAGATAACTAGTTTATCTATGTAATCAGCAACTAGCTGGATCGTTTTGCTGCAATCTACCGAATTACGATTAAATAATTAGTTAAAAAAAAACAAAACATTTTCCTACAATAAATACTCTTTTAACCGTCATTGACGTCAACGTAATGAGGGCAATTCTTCAGAAATTCAGTTTTGGTTTTTATATAATAAGTATAATTGTAGTTAAACGTTCGTATTGTCTCTCAGGTTATGGGCGATGATTTAATTGTTTTAATTTTTACCGAAGAATCACCCTTGACATTTTAATTAATTGACATAGATAATAACTTTCGTGAGAGGCACTCATGTTTATTCATGGGCTGCTTTACTCACGTGCATATTTCGGAAACGTGTTTAATAAGTCGTGTGAAAATACATTTGTGAATAACTTAGGGACCAATAAAATATTTACTATTGTCGTAACAATAGCATCTATGAGGAAACAGATCAATAATTAAAAATATGGCCTTCAAACTCACGCCTTTTCCCGGTTACATTCCGTCTCGTCACTTTCCCGATTCATGATTTCTTGTTTTTTTGGCCCTCCCCACATCTTTGTCAAAGCTGGTCACATTAGTGAGACTCCCCCCTCCTTAGTGTGACGTCACATATTTTACATTTTTACAATATCGATGGCCCCACAGAATAAACGTGCAAGAGCTCTTACACAAATACTTTTTTATTGTATTTTTCGTTTCTTTGACCTATGCAGCACCTTCTCAATTTTTTGTATTAATTTTTGACTCAAAATACGCTTATACGCATAATAATATAATACGCAATTATATCACAAGTATAAAAGTATATGCTATTGTTAAAGGCTTTTTAGGTCCCTGAGTTCACACGAATAAACGTGTTAAAACAAGCAAACGTTTGAGAGGACTTGTGCACTTCTTCGAGTTTGTATAATAGCAGCTTTACTAACGTTTATTCGTGTAATGACGCACTCAATTTGTCAATGTGCACCCAATGTGTCATTTTGTGGAATGAAAGTTTTGAAATATTTTTTCATTTAAAATTAAAGTATTGCATTGCCTCCTACGGTATTTAATCGGATTGTTTATAGCATTAAGTGTTCAAATACTAGTGTTTTGGTCTTAATAGTTGAAGTTTATGCATAGTAACAGCAATTAAACAAATCTTTCAACGATGCGTTCAATGCAATTGTACGCAACATTAGAAAGGGGCGCGTGGGGTGCAATGCGAGTGGCATTAGACAACTAGTCCGGAAGCGAAGGTCAGTCTTGTTTATTTATTTATTTAACTATTTATGTACACACTAAATAAATAAAAGAAGAAAGGAACAGAAAATAAAGGTGATGTCTATTTCTAAAGTAATCTCTTCAAGCATACCTGCGAAAGGAGATACTAAAAAAATGAGATGTAGACAGAGTGTGTAAAAGAAGAAGAGAAAATGGAATACATAAAACTAATCTAAGTAATCTAATTATTTACATAAAATATATAATACAAGAAAATACTTACATATTTATAAATACATATAACAATACTATAAAATAAAATAACAAAAAAATAAATACCTATGCAACTATGACGAAATGGAAAGATAATGTTCTTTCACTCTTCTCTTGAAAACTGCAACAGTTTTACAGTCCCTAATGTCAGGCGGAAGTGAATTCCACAACCGCACTGCGTGTACAGTGAAGGAATAGGAGCAGAAGTCGGTAGAGTGGGGAGGGGATTTAAGGAGGTTCTTTAGATGCGACCTGCAAGGTGCATCAGAAGGACGGGAGTAGGGAAAGCGTTCCCGTAGATAGGATGGCGTT
Organism: Lycophotia porphyrea; assembly: GCA_950005105.1. Lineage (NCBI taxonomy): Eukaryota > Metazoa > Arthropoda > Insecta > Lepidoptera > Noctuidae > Lycophotia > Lycophotia porphyrea. The sequence goes on from OX465392.1 coordinate 6,817,131, forward strand.
TTAGGGTTATGAAGGATGTTTAATAGCATACACAATATCCGAGAGTTCCTTCGAATTGGGAGCCACTTGAGTATTTTGCAAAAGTTGGAAACATGATCACATTTTTTAAGGTTAAAAACAAAACGGATACAGATGTTTTGCAAGCGCTCAAGTTTATTTAAAAGCTCCTCGGTGGCATCCAAATAACAGGCATTGGCGTAGTCAATGATGGGTTGAATGAGAGTTTGCGCAAGCGAAATTTTGGTGTTCGATGGTAGAAAGCTCTGGAGGCATTTCAAAGAGTGGAACGTGTAGTGCACCTTGCGATTAACTTCAGCGACATGGGCAGTCCAAGATAAGTAGAAATCCATAGTCACTCCCAGGTTTTTAGCCTTAATTGCGTAATCAATCTGAACTCTATTCAGCCTGAGTGGAGACAGCGACGCAACATCGAGCCTATTCCGCATATATCTGCCGCCGATGATCAAGGCCTGAGATTTCTTAGGATTGATTTCCGCATCTTCCCTTAAGAAATGATGGTAAAGCTGCAAGTCATCGGCATAGAGATGGAAGAAGGAAGAAATGACTCTGGTGACAGAGTTAATGAAAATAGTAAAAATAAGAGGAGAGAGAACGCCATCCTGAGGCACACCCGCGCTAAAAAGGCACCAATCAGAGGAAGACTCATCAAGACGAACACACTGCGAGCGGCCATTAAGATAGGAGTCAAACCAACCAATAGAGGAAGAGGAGAAATTGATAGATTTAAGGATACCCAGAAGGATGTCGAAATCAACAGAGTTAAAGGCGCTGCTAAAGTCTAGAAGTACAAGTAAGGTAAGAGACTTGTGGTCCATAGCCCAGCGAATCGTTAGTAACCTTTAAAAGAGCCGTTACAGTGCTATGGCCAGGACGAAAGCCAGATTGAAAAGTGCTAAGAAGGTCATTCCCAGAAAGGAAGGCCGTGAGTTGTTGATAGGCAATGTGCTCAAGAACTTTAGAAAGATAAGATAAGGGAGGATGGAAATGGGTCTGAAATCGGTTGGTGCAACTGGATTAGGGATTTTAGGCAAGGGGGCATGATGATATGGGCTTGTTTCCAGTCCTCAGGAACAGTACATGAAAACAAGGAGAAGTTAAAATTGTGAGTCAAAACGGGAAGTAGTGTAGGAAGGATAGGAGAAATAATTCTAAAGCAAAGGTTGTCATTACCAACAGCAGAGGAAGAGATAGCAGAAATATATATTTTTTGACCTCAATCTCACACACAGGCCTTAACTCAAAGGAAGAACATTGCGGCAAAGGCAAACAGGAAAGTTTATTTAAAGTAGCCGACTTGACGTGCGGATCCAACGTAACAGGGGGGAGTGAGAAATGCTTGTTAAGAGCACACACGCCAATGTCGCTACCAGAAACATCTGAAGACTTGCCAATGCCGACAGATTTTAAAAACCTCCAGTCATCGGAAGAGTTGCGGTTGCCGAGAGATTTGTGGAAGTAGCGTCTCTTAGCATCTCTACATATACGACTGCAGCGGTTACGCAACATTCAGTTAGTTTGCGCTCGGAAGGACAGCGTTCTAACCTTCTCTTGGCTCTATCACTACTTGCAATCGCTTCCTTGATGGCAGGGGTAAGCCAGGGAGCCGGAACGTATTTAACCTTCACTCGACAAATAGGGGCATGACAATCATATAAGCTAAGTATTTTGCTGTTTAAAATACGAACCATTTCGTTGATACACGAACTCTCCATGATATCCGTCCAGTCGATGTACTGCTGAACTGCTGCCTATACCTCTCCCTTCACATAAGGATTTGATAAGTTTGTGTGATTCAGGAGCCATACCAGACCATTACCAAACTTTTTATCGAAACTTAGTTCCTTTGGTCAATTCGATATCTGTCACCAATGATAGTGACGGGGAAGATTAAGTATTTCAGATTCCGATATGATTCGGTTTTTTTTGTTATCAGCTAATAGGTAGCTATTTCCTGATCATGAAAGTGATTTAAGATGTTTACTTTGTGATTATTATTTAGTTTTAATGCAAGTAGATAGTTACTTTATTATATTCTTATTTTATTAAACCTTTTTCTTTTATTTCAACCTTTCACATAATTGATGAAGTTCACACTATTACACCATGCAATAACAAAAGTATATTACATAAATGAGAATCGATCTTATGAACATTGATATAAATGCATTTATATTTACAATAATCAAACAATACAGTAAGTTACTGTAAACAATCGTGCTTATGCTTGTAACTAGGTATTAAAGGAACTTGATTACTGTCGAATAATTGTGTAATATAATATTATTAGTTTTGTTTGTTGACACTTTACACGAATAACCGTGTAATGAAAGTTTACTGTTATCTAGTCATAGAAATTAACAAGAATAAAAAAAAATGGTTTTTAATAAATTGTCGGAAAACCGTTTAAACAAAAAATAAATTAAAAATCTAAAGTAATAATATATATTTTTATCTTTAATTTGATATAATTTGTTTAACCCTATATACTATCAAACAACAGTTATTCAAGTTTAATCGTTTTTATTTTTTTCCTGAAAAGTTGTGGTTTTTGACTTACACGTTTATTCTGTGGGGCCATCGATATGTTCATATAAAGATAGAGTTTGAAATATTTTTAGGTTTTTCGTTAAAAGTTCCGTGTTTTATACTTAGGTGTGTTACATTTTGAAATGTAACGTCATGAAATTTAGGTTTTGTCACACAATGTCACACTTCGTCCCCCTCCCCCACTTACGTCTGACGAAATTTATAGATGACCCCTTCGCCAACTAAACAAAATACTATCACAAACGTGTCTTTTCGTAACTACATATTTTCATCTTCATACGTGTCTCGTTTCGTCAACAATCTATTATGGTTGCGGGTATTCATTCCTGTGTGCCTAACCTTTTTGTACTCGCTGAACTTTTGTTCAAAAAAGACTTAAGAGATAACATAACAACACGTCTGTTATCCCCGAAGGGTTACGCAGAGGTGAACTTAGGAGAACATAACATCACGCCTCTATGTTGTCTTCCCTTTAGTCCATGAAAATCTGCAAAAACTAATGAAGTTTAAAAGGTGAAACAGACACCAGTACATAACCTAATTTCGTGGAGTTCATTTACGGTCCCAATTAATGCAAGTTAACTTAAAAATAGTAACGTCGACAAAAAATACAAAAAACATACTAGGCGCAATATACATACGAAGTCACGTTTTATGATAATATTGAAATTTGATATGGCTAAATTCCTGTATATGCGATTTTTTATTTTTCTGACGTTAAACTTTAATATACCGGAAATTTTGCAAGATCGGTGATGGGCAGGATCATAATTATACCGGTTTAATGAGACACGGTGTCAGTCTTGTGAATTATAGTAAAAAAAAAAACAAAATATTTTATTTCAAATAGGCCCAGATGGGCACTTATAAAACGTCGACAAAAAGGTGCACGGTTCGGGTTGGTCGTTTCCTATGGAAGAGAATCGGCACTCTCCATGTCCACTCACTTCCGTAGAGAGGAGGCCTGTGTCCCAGCAGTGGGAAAATTAAACGCCGATTACGTTTATGCTAATCAGACTGGTTATATGTATATATATCACCAGTCTGATTAGCATAAACCTAATTGAGGTGTTGTATACAACACCTCGTTTGTCAAGCTTGTTTCCCACTGCACCCTGGCGAAAAAACAAATAATAACATGAACATCCCGCTTGTAATCCGCGAAGGGTTAGGCAGAGGTGTACCCAATCATTAGTACACCCACATTTCGCCAGTTATGTTTAAGTCCCAAGTAATAGTGGGCGACCCTATTGCCATCAACCGGGCAAGAATCTGCTACTGAGAATTTGTTGCTGATATTTATTTTCCGGAATACCGGAATTTCCACATGAAGCGTAAGCGACACAACAATTAATATCAATTTTAAGGTTGATGGCAATATCATTAAAGCGTCGTAAATAAATGAAACTACCAACATAAACAATAATATTTACTGTTCGATACGTTACGAGTACCTATTTATGTATTTTATTTTATCATTATTTTTATAGGTCGTGAATTGTCGTCTCAGATTATAAAATGCTCTCCCGTGAACCTATTCAGAGGTTCAGAGGCTCAATATCAGTATCTGGACCATTGCCGTATAGTTTATACCCACTGAGTAATCGACCTTTGTAATGGTCGTATGAAGTCTAGTATCTTCCTTTTTTTTTCAAATAATTTATAGTGAAATAAAATAGCCTTTATTCTACCACAAATCTTTCTCTAATACATAAAAACTGAATTTTACAGTTAAAATTGAAATTTGTAATTAAATTTGAATTATTTCGGTGTTCTTTAATTATTCTAAAAGAACATACATTGTTCACTTACAGAATTTGTAACAATATATATTTTTTTTTTAGGTTAAACTAAGTTTTTAATTATCAATGTATATAGTTATATACATTGATAATTAAAAACTATTAAACTAAAATAGATAAACTAACAACAAACTATAAAAGGGCATCGAAAAACTCCTCCTCAACGCTGTCAGATGGTAATGTGCCCAAGAGACTGGCGGCGTTGCCACGTTGTATGGCAACACTTAGCCTCTGGCCAAAGTAAAAGCCAGCCCTTGGGTCACGGGAAGCGTCAACTAGGCGTTTCGAAATTTCCTTAAATAGGCTATGAGCACTCGGACCCCACGGCCCTAGAGTTTCAACCCCAAACGGTTCGAAAATATAGTTACCACACAGGTTCCTATATTTACGCCGCTTGAGGTTCTCTGCAGCCGCAGCGGCAGCACCAGCACAGCACGATGAGCTTGGAAGATGGGATGGCGCAAGAGTATCGACGCATGTTGCGTCCCACACTAAAGGCCTACCCATCTTCCAAGGAAACAAAGACATGCCGTCCGGTCTCTTGCCATCGTCGCGTGCCAAGCCATTGGGTTCTAAAACAGCTGGGACGCCGACGGTGCCAAGAGCTCGTCGGATAATGTCGTTTATATTTGCGTGCCGTGCAAAACGGCCCGCACTTCGGCTGCATGACAGGCCGTGGTGACCGAGGTTGTTGACAGCTTCACCGCAGTGACAGCGATGAGGAGAACAGCAAGCGGCACCAAGGCGTAAAGAAACAGCGAGGCGGAAGGTTGTGTCGTCGAACAATGTGCCTATGCTCGACGACGGTAGTGCGTGAAGCCAAAGACCCGACTCCCACTCACCCACAGCCCGCAGGCGCGCACGCTCAGCAGTAGTAGCAGATGTGTTCAGCAGATTGCTCTGAACTAGTCTGCAGAGCGGCTCGTCCCACCGTCTCTGGGAAAATGGATGGTCGGGTTCTTCAGTATTCGGGTAAGCGAGTTTCCAAGCATCGATAGCCTCGGGCATGCACGGCACATCAAAATCAATCAGTGTGGAAGACAGGATATTCCTGATTAATTTCTTAGTGCCGTGGAATTACAGAATAAATACATAACTAAAGTAAATTGTAGTCCAGTAGTTAATAGTTTTGTTAGCTTAATACAGGTGGGTACGATGTCGACATATTATTGTGAGTAACTAAATAGTTTTGTGTTGTTAGTGACGTGCTGCCTGAGTTTAGCTTTAAATAGGTTGTTGATTTAAGAATGAAAACTTACTTTTTTTATGTTCTACTAAGAATCACAATTAGTAAAGTTTAGTTTATTTTTAACGTTTTATTTAAATATAACTATTTAATAAAATATAAACCTTTGTGGTAACTATATTTTTGAGCCGTTTGGGGTTGAAACTCTGGGGCCCGAGAGTGCACATAGCCTATTTAAGGAAATTTAAACGAAACGCTTCCTGTGACACAAGGGCTGACTTTTACCTTGGCTAGAGGCTAAGTGTTGCCATACAACGTGGCAACGCCACCAGTCTCTTGGGCACATTACCAGCTGACATCGTTGAGGAGGAGTTTTTGTATGCCCTTTTATAGTATATTTAGTAGTTTTTAATTATTAATTTATATAGTTTTCCATAATGAAAAAAGTATTTAATAGATTATACTTTATTTTGATAAAACAATTATAAATTATTTTGTGGAAATAACCGCTTATTAAATCACTGCAGCGGGATTAACGATTCTCTCTCTATGTAACTTATACATAGATAGCTTTATGACACTCTAATTTAATAATGTTATCCTGTACTAATCATTCAGGGTGTCGACGTACAAATAGCCTACCTTGACAAATTAGTCGGTCAAGGCTAAGGATTAAGGTGTTTTTTGACCAAACCAATTCCGCATTGATCCAAAACATTGTTTTACTTTGTAAACAAAATTTATTACAAAAAAAAACAATTAATTGATTTGGACCATACATTTACTTTTAGTATGTTTAACGCCAGTTTATTTTTAGAAAAAACCAGTTTTACCACTTTTTTGTAAGTTAAATTAGACATTTGTGATAACGTTGTCAAATTGTTTACCACTAAATTATGTTTTCTTAGGTACTTAAATGTAATATATTACTTAGGTTCTTTTAGTACTTTTAGTAAGAAAATAATCACGAATCATTTTTTTCCAGATGTTGGGTTTCGGCTCTTCGAACGCTTTCGGCATTCTCTTTCACAATTTCTTCATTGAGCAGGGCAGCGGCAGTGGTCTGCCTCTTGTGATAGGGGTGTACAATGGAGCCCTTTCTATTTCTGGTATGTATCAGCTTAATATTTGTTTGAGTATAACATAATCTTCAACATCACTCAACCAAAAGTTGTTTAATGCTGGATTTGGGCCTCCCCCTCAAATATTGTCTATAATCGATCTCTCTTGTAAAGAAACCTCAAGTATTTTATACCTTCACCATCTCCTCGTGTTTTGCTAAGCATATTTCGCATGGTGCCTTGCTCTTTGCCTAGGCTGTCCCATTCAACAAAATGGCTGACAATCATCAATCGGCAAGATCTACGGTAGACGGGGATAGTTTGGTATCATCCTTTTTACTATGAATAAGGCTTTACTTTTCTGGTTCACTCATATCATAATGAGTCTTAACTTAACTTCATTTAAGGACCCCCCAAATAGTCACTCAAGCGCACAATACTTAACCTAATTGTGTCGTTAGAAGGATGAACCGAACTGTGTGTAATGCCGGCCAGTTCAAGTATCGATCAGAGCTCAAGTTACAATTTCTAATTAAGGATAGATAAAGTAGCACAGCACAAATCGTTTAATCAAGTCGGATTGGGCAAAGAGACCGATGGAAGAGTACTATGTTTCACTGACCTCCTTTTTGATTTTTGATCATCAGTAATTTGACAAGTTTCATTCAGAACATTTATTGAATGTTGAAAATGATGCCCTTAATAAAACATTATAATGCAATGTTTTGTTTAATGAGTTTTGCATTGACATGCATCTATATCAGATTCAGGTCAATGCAAAAGTAATTGCTTAATGTCGAGAAAAAATCAATACTAAGTCCTATCTTAAAATTCTCTTCGCAAAACGTATAATTAATTGGGAATTTTGTGTTTTACTTAAATTGAGGTTAAATTTTACGCGCCCGCGTGGATGTCTGTTATCAGGACCAAAATAAATCATGAACTTTTGATCCGGTTCCCGCATATTTTAGCCAATGTATACAAAAACTTGACAAATTATATACTAAAACCTTCCTCGAAAACCACTCTATCCATTGGTGAAAACCGCTGCAGGAGTTTTTGAGTTTATCGCGAACAGATAGACAGACGCGGCGGAGGACAGTGTTTTGTAATATGTAGTGATAGTGATAGTGAAGAGATGGGATTTCAAATAATTTGAGACACCTCATTTATTACATTGTCAATATTTTCTAACCGCTCTAAATCTGTAAACCGATACTACTTACTTGAAGTGTAAACAACACCATTTCCGTGAATTACTACACTCTGTATGATACGGATCTATGACTTATTCTTACGCAACGGTCTCGTGTAATAGACACAAGTCAGATGCAATGTCATTTAATTATTTTGTAGCATTTAAATAATAATAAAATATAATTAAAACCTTTATTGTAAAAGGCGCATCATTTTTGAATATTTTAAGTCATTCCATCTTTTAATTATTAACGTATTCACCACGTTGACTAAGTTGTTTATCTCGATCTAACTTTTGTGAAGTTTATTCAGTATTCGCTTTTGACTTTGATCTTGCCTAACCGGTTTATTAGGGAAACCTTATTTGAATATTTTATTTGTCTCAAAATTTGCATGATTTGAATTGATCTTGTATCGCACTGATACCTTTTTTTTAATAGAATAGAATAGAAGAGAATAGAATAATTTATTTAAAGAAAGTATTCAAGCAAAAAGTGTACATTTAGGTGCAGTAGTATTATTAATATACAATGGTATAATTATCTAGTACTTATAAATAAACTAGAACTAAAATATATTAAATATATTCCACATTAGTGATAATCTTCAATAAATGTTTGGTGGCGACCTGCCCGATCTAGGTAATGTTGGGAAGTCATCAAATGACCTCTCCCGCTCTAGCTAAAAACTTCGTTAAGAACTTCCTGCCACTATATTTTCTGCGCCAAGCCGCATTACTATGTTCCGATTTGTAGGGTATGGTGGTTTGCGTTATTATTGGCGCTCGACACATTAATTCATTCATTAATGTATCTAGGATAACAAGTAACAACCCATCTCTCATATACTCCTTTTTTTTTTCGGATGGGAATTCATCAAATAACTTCTCCCGCTCTGGGCAGACCGGAAGGGAGTGTCAGACTTGTATTGACTAAAACCCATCCATGTTCCTTCCTTGCCCTTTGTGTTCCAGGGCCGCGGTATCTCTTTCGAGCAGTCCCGCAGCCCTGGCAGAACTCTCATAAACCCTGGTTTGTAGTTATCCATAAGCGATTGACATCACTTACCTACTACCAAAATGGCCGTCATCTTATTGGGTGGCTTGCTTGCCCAATAGGACAAAAGAGACTAAAATATCAGAATAAGCAGTTGTTTGTTTTGTTCACAGGTTTCTTGGGAGGTATCGCTCTGAAACGGTATTCCTTTCGTCAAGTGGGTCTCGTCGGGGCAGGACTCTTTGTGCTCGGAGACGCGCTCACAATTTTCGTTCAGAAGACATACCAATTGGTGTTCACCTTTGGAGTTATTAGAGGTAAGAATATGGAATTCAGAATAAAACAATTCATTTAAATTAGTACACATGACAAAAATTCAAGTAAATGTGACAAGAAAAAATAACATTTATACACTTGCAGGCGGCTGCGAATCAAAAGTTTGAAATATTACTGACTGTTACCAAACGAATATCGAGATGTAGTAAAGCATTCCTAAGCGTTTTTTTTTCCAGGGGCTGGCTTCGGTATGATGATACCAGTAGCTTTTACAGCATTCAACTGCTACTTCACCAAGAAACGGACGGCGATGATGAGCGCCAACCAAGCGATGAGCAGTTTGGCATCCATCACCTTCCCAATGCTGGTGACGTTTCTTCTGTCGGAGTACGGGTTAAGATGGACCCTGGCTTTAATCATGGCGGTGGATCTGCATTTAGTCTTCGCTATGCTAGTCATGCATCCAGTAGAATGGCATTTGATTAAATCTGACGAAGTGATTGAAAAAGGTAACAGTATTCTTTCATGACTTGATATCGAATATATTTTTTGAATGTTGCTAATTTGTATCCAACTATTTCAGAATTAAGTGATAGTAACAGTTTAAAAAAGAAGAACACGGATAGCTTCGATGAATTCTCAGTGAGAATGTTACCAGGTGGAGAAGAGGACGTAGAAATAAAAAGTCAGAAGAGAAGAAAAAAGGAATCTATGAAGATGAATATAGTGTAAGCATTTGAAGTTACTTTATTGGAGTAGAATGGAAGTGCAGAATTAGAGAGATTATTAATTGCAGATAATAGCTGCACTATCGGTTTCGAGCTCCGAACTGGCCTATTTCTTTAAGATGACAATGCAATCATTGACATTTTCGATTAGCTACCATTTCCTCACATTATATTTATGTTAAACATTATGTTTCAGAAAGATTATATGTGAGAATGTAGAACTGGACTTACTGAAGGATCCTAAATTTGTGAGCACATTAGTTGGGCTGGGATTTGCTTTCGTGTCTGATGTAACATACTTAGCTATGGAACCAATGCTTCTTTTCTCTTATGGATTTTCTAAGGTAAGGGCAGCTATTTCTAGTCCTAATAGGTAGTTCACGTTACTTCAAAACTTTCGACTTTCTCAAAGACCTAAGAAAAATGGCTAGTTCAATGATTTCGTTATAACTTTACTACTCTGTGAAAAAATCTGTAGATTTAATTCAATTAAATCCTTATCAGAGCAAAATCTCTCGCTCATGTAACTCATTTAATACCTTCTTAATTTTCAGATTCAAGTGGCAACATGTGTGATGGTTGGCGCCCTATCAGACTTACTAGCAAGATTGTCCCTTGCTGTGATAACGTACTTCTTCGTTGTCGACAGTCGGCTAATTTTCTTCGTAGGCACCTGTGTCACCGTTTTCCTTCGCATCGGTAAATATAATGTTGAGCTTTTAAACTATCGCCCTGACCAAATAAATACTACTTTGTTATCAGTCGATATCAATAAAACAAACATTTGATTTTAATTTAAGTCAATTAAAAAGTAAAATTTATTTCATTGAGAACCTTGGACAACCAAATGTTGTTGGGGGATAATTATGTCAATTTATAGTATAAGTTATGACTATTATGATGAGACATATCGATATAATGATTTCCAGTAGTACAGACACGACTTTTGAACTTAATTTTGCAAACACTTTTTGTTTGCAGCCCTGGTGACTTCAAGCGCGTTATGGTTTGTGTTTACGGTGACTGCCTTATCCGGGTTGGTGAGGTGTTCAGTCCAGGTGCTGTTCCCACTAGTTCTGGTTACTGCCGCGCCAGACCGGTTCCCTGCAGCATTAGCACTACACATATTGTTGTCCGGCACGCTTATGATGTTGGCAGATCCTATGATTGGTGAGTTTGTAAATTTTCTATGAAAATAAAAAAATCCATTAAAAAAAAAATATTACATACATATATACATAAACTCACGCCCTTTTCCCATGGGGGTAGGCAGAAACCACAGAACGCCACGTGCTACGATCCTTACATACTCCTTTTGCCTCGTCCACGTTCATACATCTGGTTATACACGCACGCCGGTTGCGAGTACTATGCACCTGACCTTTCTGAAAAACCTCACCAATGAGGTCAGCGTATGTTCTTCTAGGGTGTCCCCTCCCGGCGTTGCCACTCACATCTGCATTGTAAATACCTTTTGTAAGTCGCCTTTCACTCATCCTCTCCACATGACCAAACCATCTAAGCATACTTTTTTCAATTTTAAATCATTACATTCATTACTTATCTTTGAGACTTTATTTGGAAGCTTTTTACTTTCTATCATCTGTCTACACAGCAATAATCTCAATCAACACAGATGCACGGCTATAGTTTAGATGTTAAAAGATAACAATGTCAAAGTCTAAGATCTGTTTCTTTATTATTACCTATACGAAAACATCGTGAGGAATTGGAAGACATGTGACATTTACCAAAACGCACTGGGCCCGCGTGGTGGATTATAGTATATATCCCATTCCCTCTCATAGAGGAGGAGGCCTGTGTCCCAGCAGTGGGAACATTATAGGCTGACAATGAAGATGATTAGTTACATTGATTTTATCATCATCATCATCATCATCTTCCTGCCCTTATCCCATTCTATTTGGGGTCGGCGCAACATGTTTTCTTCTTCCATTCTCCCCTTTTATCCCAATGGAATTCCATTAGGATATCATACTTATTTGTATTGTGTGAAAAAATTGTCTCGTCATTAAATACATTATCATTATCAGTGAAAAAAGATTAATGAGATAATCTGTAAAACACAAACACATAATATTGGCAATAATACCTATTGCCAATATTATTTGTAAGGTCGGTATGAATTACCCCCTAATTCATTAATCGATAACCATTTCATCGCATATTAATTAATTACAATTATCAGTTGATGATTAATTTATTGATTTATAATCGATATTAGTGTCTAATGTCATTCCTAATTAGACAGAAAGACTTTAGTATCTATTTAGGCTGTGTGTCAAGACCTTAATTGACAAACTACCGCTCTGTGCAAATAAGGATGACGCTAAACTGCTATGTCTATTATAGACTATTCCAGCGTTTATCACGGACGTTTTCTTTCTATTCGGATATCATGTACTTAGTAGCTTTTGCACGGGAACGTTTTAAATGTAACGTAAGACACTCGGGCATAATGTACCTTCCCGTTAGTGAAAGTATTTTTCGAATCCGATGAGTAGTTCCCAAGATTACTTTCTACATAAAAACTTACATTAGTACAGATAGATATTCGGCTATAACCTAGCCTAGCCGATTCGGCGCCTATAAGGCGACTGAGGCAAAATCAGCTAATAACGTCCGCACCGCGCTGTGACACAGGGCTCCTCTTTGTAAAACAGAAGGGGCCGCTAACTACAGTGCAGGTTGGTGGGTGTTACATGTCTTCGCATTTTCGGTTCTTTCTTTAGATATATTTTATCCAAATTTTGCTTTGTTCCAGGTGTCCTCTACGAAGCAACGGGTAGCTATGTGTACTGCTTCTTCGCAATGAGCTTCTGTTGTTTAGTTTGTGTTGTTCTATGGACTATTGAATGGGTAGTCTATCGTAAAGGTAAAAGTAGATCGTAAAATGTGCCTTTATCTTAGTTTGTAACTACTTTAAAGTGACGATTGTTAAGAAATGATATAGGTTTGATAGTGTTGAATGTTTCTTAATTATATAGTCAAGTGCAATTAGACAATAAGGTGGAACAATTTAATAGTGGTTGAATTTTCATTGGACATTTTTATTGAGTTGCCAGAGTTGTGGACACGGAAGTAAAAAAAAAAATATGCATTTCATCGAACAACCATGAACAAATAAACAGATAAATCCGACCATGATAATTTTTTTCCACGTTTTGAGTATTTTTTATCTAATTGCACGGCTAATACTAGTGTTTGCACGTATACTTAGTACCGATGAATATCATTGTTACCAACATTTCAAGCATTGTCCAAGATATCCCACAAACATTTATATTCTAACTTTCATACTTGGCAAGTATTTTATCAAATGGAAACTTTTTGGGACCCTCGCGTCAGTGTGAACGTAGGTATAACTTTGTTTTTGTAATAGACGAATTTACTATACCTACTACTACTAATATTGCGTAAGATTTTATTATAAACATGAAATAGTGGCTAGCTATATATAATATAGCTGTTTAATTGCCGTTCCATCGACAATGAGTATTACATTCCATCGTGGTATGTGTTCTTGTATTGGAAATAATATGAACGAAGTAAGTTATTATTACCAAAGATAGTTTTATATTCAAAAATGTTCAACATGAGTAAAGGTCTGACTGAGCCTATTATATTATTACGAAAACAGGCGTTTTTATACTAAACTGGAACACAAAGTCTGTTCAGATGCAGTGAAAAAAAATTACGAAATGTCAACAAGTGGGTTCATAGATGTTGATTGAGGCAGAATATTGTACTACCCTGTCAAGAAAGTACCGGGAAACGATCAATAATACACAAGATGTTAGTTATTCATCCAAAGTTATTTTATCGCCTTCAGAGTATGCTTTTTTTAAACGCTTTTTCCCTTTATATTTTCTACCAAATGAAAACGGGTGAAACGAAATGGGAATTTGAGTTTAGGAAAAAAAAGTCGGCTGGAGCCATATCTGGTGAACAAAGTGGTTGCTCGATGGTATTTGTTGAGTTTATGGTCAAAAATCGTTCACTATGATGGCCCTGTGCGAAGGCGCATTATCGTGGTGTAATATTCAAGAATTTTCTTTCCAATTTGCTCTCTTAAAATGCCGCATAACGCTCAAATAATATTCTTTATTTACTGCTTGACCTTCGTGCCAAAATGGAAAACAGTAATGCCTATCTAACAACACAAAAAAAAAAAAAAAAATTGAATTTGGAACTATAAACAAATCATCCATTCCCGACACTTTTTTGACTGAATGTATTACTTTATTCATCCATTATTTTTTTAATAGGTAAGTGGAGAAGATAGGCTGTAGGAATATTTTGTAATTATTATATGCAAATATATTTTGTTGTATTTATTATTTTATGTTATAAAATAAGCTTTTGCTATGATATTTTTTGGTTACTGATGAAAGTATCTTGTGGCCAGGATGTACTTTTTTGTAACCCGAAAGACGAGTTGGTTAAAATATACCTACCTTGTGTAATGTTGTATTTTAATATGACCCAGGGTTGGTAATGTAAATACATAATAATGATTGTCAACGCGACAAACATGTGTCATTTGATAGGCAACCGTTTTAAATACAATTCAGTTTATTTTGTAATTTATGTGATGTGCCATCGTGTTAGAAAAGAAATATGTTACCATTGATTTTGTAATACGTTTATTACCAACAACGTTATATAAAAAGATCCACTTTGCATTTTTTGCTCACGTATTTACATAACTGGCAAAATGAGGGTGTACGGTAGGCAGAGATGTACCTAATAACATCTCTGCCTAACCCTACAGGGATTACAGGCGTGATGTTATGTTATGTAATGATGACATACAAATTATACCTACCTAGTATCTAATTAAAATAATGAGGTATATTATGCGAAATGTTTTTGCCAATATTGCCTTTTTATATATTTTTTTTAATAATTAGAGTACGTTATGGTTTAAAATAGATTTTATAGTTATCCGAACATTTTAATGTTTCTATAAAACTGTGAATTTATTTATTTTGGTTTAATATAAATAGTTTAATTATAAGAAGTAGTTAAGTGACTTGAAGGGCAAATACTGTTTTCAATGTTGTTGTTGCCATCAGGGAATTATAATTTTCTTTGATCTAGTTTTCATTCAAAACAAATAACTTTAGTTAATCGTTTTAGTTGAAATATGTGTGGAATCCGGTAAACTAAAGTCAAAATAACTTGCTATAAGCACAATTAATTCATAATTATAATACAATAAACATTAAAAAACATATGTGGTCAACTTTGAAAATTTGTATTTTATGCTAAGTAATAAAGAATTTCGTACAGAATGTATGAAACAATACCTGAGAATATTTATTTGACTACCATCCCTCTAATAGGTAGGTAGATACCCCTGGTACTCATGTGTGTAATTTGGCTAAGGTAATAAGTAAGTGAAGACCAAATAAGTGATGGATGGACTGTCCGAAAGAATATGTACATAATGGGTGTAGAAAAACTCTTAGGCCGCTGCCTCGAATTTAGTGGGCAGCGGGGCGGCGGCGCCGGCGGCGCGGGCGGTCGCCGCTTGACTGGAGTGCACCGCTCGTTGCCCGCTCCCGCGCCGCTGTTTTCGAGAACCGGTCCATTTAAATGTACGCATAAGATCCTGCCGCTCCCGCGCCGCCGCCGCCGCCGCCCCGCTACCCGCAAGATTCGAGGCAGAGGCCTTAACGAAGCCGAAAGGCACTTGTTCTCCCCATCATTGCGACCAAATAATGAGTAATGATGAATAATAATGAGTTATGTGTAATAATGAGTCTAGAATTTAAGACCATACCTGGGAACCTTCTAGTTACGGAGATATTGGGGTCAAAGTTCCAACTTTTTTTTAAAATAAATGTTTTTATTCAATCCATCCATCAGCACAATGTTTTGAAAACATCCATTGAGTCCTACCGTATAACGTGATTTTTCACCCCAGAAAAAAGTCATTTTCCAGCAATAATTTTTTTTGTCAAGTTACTTAGTTTGATGTACAGAATGCTTGGTTGACGGCTTCGTGAAGAGTCCGTATATGGGTAGAAAGGTGGTGACTACAGGGATGATAACTACCTAATAGAGAAGTAAGAAAGAAGAAAACATGCTGCGCCGATCCCAAATAAATTTTGATAACGGCAAGAGAATCAAATAGGAGGCTAAGCGAAATAATAAGAGAAATAACTGTTATCAAGTTTTATTAATAACCAGATTTAGTTAACTGGGCTTCCGCAATATAATGACAAACTTAACATTTTACATTATTGATAAATATAATCAGGTTAATATTTCAGATTATGAATAATAATGAAAAGAGTTCAATCAACTTGTTCTTTTAGACCCGAACCAGAAATCTTAAAAAAAAACAACCAAACGAAAGTAACCTCTACTCTATCTAACCTTTAAATATTTTAAAGATTATCTATTTTCGAGATTATTATTGTATATAGTTAGTTTATCCTAATAATTCTTAAATAAAAATTTTCGAGATTAAGTTTCCATATAATATTCTTTTAGAATTTTAAAGCCGCATGTCTTCTTTTCTGTTATAAATATTGACTTAATGTTAACGATTTCTTAAATAGGACGATAATACTAAGTTTTATTTAACGAGTTAATCAGGCAGCTGTTGATGGAACTCGGTTTCTTGGTTCTATCTTAATCCTGAAGCCGTCAAGTCTCTTCAGAATGATGTCACCAATCAGTTTGAAGTCTTTTTCAGGTACTTCAGACACACATTTGTAGTTTCTCAAGATCGTTGACAGAAGTATTTTCAGTTTTAGAAGGGCGTACTTGCGTCCTGAAATGATTAGGATTTTAAAAGTTAATTATAAATGTGAAGGCCCCACGCAAACGGGCCACCGGTGGCCGCCATAGGTGGCTGGCGACAAGCTGTTTACATGATTTTTAAAACGTGTTGTATGTAATCGCCGCACACGTGTAGCGAGTGGCGACCAGTCGTAACTCAGTGTCCGCGACACGCGACCACCGGTGGCGGCCACTCGCAACTCAGTGTCCGCGACAAGCCAGTGTGCGCGGTACCAAAGGATGTGGCGCGCGACAGCTACGGGCTACCGGTGGCCCGTTTGCGTGGGGCCTTACAGAAACGAAGAAACGCACAAACTCTCGTGTAGTATCTCGGAACATGAGAACTGAACTACTTTTGTTCTATTGAACCCAGCACCTCACGTGCAGGCCCTCTATACCACCGAGAGGCAGTCTACTCTAAAAAAAAGCGCTCGAAAAATTTACAATGCTCACTTTAAAAAGAGGTTTGGCAGTAAAATCTTCCGTGCTAATAATAACTCCTGTACGTATTAAGATTTACATTTTTACCACCCATGGTGATTTTATCTATCAATATTCTTGTATTTATGACGCTTAAGCGCTTTGTGCGTTAACTTAAAACGACTAGTTTTAGGTCAACGCACACCTACAAGCACTACACGAAATCAGCATCGCAGCAGCTCAGCGGCTTGACACCAACCAAACGTCCACGCAACGTAAGCGATAACCGTATCATCTCATCATCACCAAGACGATGCCGTAAGCTCGGTAACTGCTATTTAATAGCTTTAATAGAGCCAGTTGCAACTCTAGGAGTAGGAACTTTATTTTATACATACACATCCCAAAGCGCTAAAATTAGCAACAACTAAACTACACTACTACTAGGACTATTTCGGTCCCATGCAGTGCTCAAAGGTGTGCGTAGACCTTAACTCTAACAAATTAAAAGTTATTCAAATTTAATAATTATACAGAATGAAGATCATAATATATGTATATTGAACTATAAAAAAAAACTATCCGTTTATTTTGCAAATGAATGTGTTGATTATCGTTATCTATGATCTACTTAATCATGTTATACCAGGAAAATAATTTTAAATAAACTATTATGGCCCCACTGGTGTTGTCTTAGAACCCGATTTTTTTGGCTTTAATCGACATTTTTATCTGGCAGTGCTCATGTCTGGTAGGTGCAGTTCCAAATCTCTCTATTAAAAACCGAGAGTACCACTTCGCCATGACTTACAAAAAATGACAGTTTTGTTTGACAATGCATGATCCTTCAGCACCTATTACAATAGATACAAAGTGTTTTGAAGGGAAAAATTCCATTACTTCATACGTTTGAAAACTTCAACTGCTCGACAACATCATAATATTAACGTAATTAATCTTGTTGAATCGTCAAAATGAAAAGCATTGCCACTGAAGTATATATCGCGCGACTGCAGGTAAAAATAAAACTCATTTTAGGCTTGGATTTGCGGACACCAGCCTGATATACAATAAAATAGAAAAGGATGCTGTAGGCACTAACCGACACAGCTCCTGGGTCCAGCGCTGAAGGGAATGTAGCTGTAGTAGTGTCTGTTCGCCATGTTCTCGGGCAAGAAGTTGTCAGGGTTGAAGGTATCAGGGTCCTTGTAGTGCTTGGGATGGCGGTGGGTGCCATAGGTGACGATGACCACGGTAGCTCCGGCAGGAAGGACGTAGCTGTTGGTTACTGGATGAGACAGAACAAAATGTTGGTTAATATTATGTTAAACACATTCAAGTATGGCTAAGTCGAGGAGGAACGTTTAGGGCCTAATGTATTATTTTTACTCAACTTAATTCAGAATTAATATAGAGTGTATTACGGTGATACATTATTGTGGGGGAACCACCCACCAC
Organism: Lycophotia porphyrea; assembly: GCA_950005105.1. NCBI lineage: Eukaryota > Metazoa > Arthropoda > Insecta > Lepidoptera > Noctuidae > Lycophotia > Lycophotia porphyrea. Next base: position 6,835,638 of record OX465392.1, read on the forward strand.
CCATGGAGCCGACCCGATATAATAGAGCAATATGATGCCTGTGGAGCTTTCCTTCCTTTCCTTTTGGTCTCTATGACTTAGCATATTAGAAAAGGCAATCTATAAATTCTTACCAATCTTAGCGTCTCTCTTCAAATCTCTCGCAATGACAGGTACAGGTGGGTACAGCCTGAGGGTTTCCAGGATGACTCGCTCCAGGTACTTCATTTCAAGAGTGTCGTTGAATGTGACTGGTCGGTCTGAATCTCCGAAGATCTCGTACAGTTCATCGTAGACTCTCGCTTGTACGTCTTGGTGGACTCCTAGCAGGCACATAACGAAGCTGGAGCCAGCTGCTGTGGTGTCGTGACCCTGCAATATTATATTAGTATTTGACTGAAACGAACTTATCTTTTTCTAAAGAAGCCGAAAAGCACCAGTCATTGCGATCATTTTTTTGTTCTAGACCATACCTGGGAACCTTCTAGTTACGGAGATATTGAGGGTCAAAGTTCCAACTTTTTCACATTTTTTTTATACTTGTTTTTAATGTAGGATTTTTACTTTAAACACCTCCACGACCCCTTACTATTCAATCCATCCATCAGCACAAAGTTTTGGGTGCTTTACATTGAGTCTTACCGCAAAATGTGCACGTTTCAGCCCAAAAAAAAGTCGTTTCCCAGCACTAATTTTTGCGTAAAGATACTTAGTTTGATGTACATAGTGCTTGGTTGACGGCTTCGTGAAGAGTCTGTTTACACCCTGTATTAAATGGGCCTACTCTGTCTTGTCGTAGAACAGAGATGAGGTCGGTGATGGAACGAACTAACCTAAAAGACGCTTATCAGGAAAAGAATCAGAGTAAACAATATGGCTTGCAGAATATGCTAATGAAGTAAGAACTAGTCATGTTTCTCCAAGGGCCGATAAGCAGATGGAGCAAACGATTTTACAAGTGTACGTATTGGCAAACAAGGGATGGAATACCCCAGCTATATGGACCGACGATCCTAAAAAAGTGACTGGGACAGATAAGATACGGAATGGGGGAGAACAGGGTATTTTGGTTTGATAGGCTGAGCTTATGTAGCCTTTGAGTAATTTGATCAAAAGATTTGGCCACCGTTTCTGCCAATTTCACCACCCTTTGGTTCCTTCGAAGATCTTTTCGTTTTTGAGCTTTATTTGAAGAAGAAGAGAAGAATTAATTTATTATGATGATACCCCAGATATTGGACATGTGGATGGATTTTCTGTGTCAAAATGATACAAACCTCAAACATGATGGTGTCGACTTCTTCTTTGATCTCGTGGTCCGTGATCTGGTTCGTGCCATTTTGAGCAGATTCAAGCATCAAGTCTAAGAAGGCCAATCGCTTTTTCTCTCCTGAAATATCAAATTCTCGATTTAATTACATGTTATTGAACAGTTTTGTTAGTTTGTATATAAGTTACAGCCAGTAGAACACAGTTATATCGTAAACTGCTCTTTACTGATTGATTATATTGTGTGATCACTTTCCCTAAAGGATGTTGTTCTAATTAGATGTTAGAATTTTAAAAGCAGTATTGCCGAGGACCTTTGACTACTGTTATAGCTGTTCAGCTTCGTACTTATAAATACACTCATTATCTTATGGTCTTTAGTTTCTTACCAACATCATTTTCGTCGTTGAAATCCAGGTCATCACGGTATCCCTTGAAGACGGTATCTGACAAAGTTTTGGCACCGTTCGCCAGAACATTGTCATTGCTGATCTTGCCGTTCGTCAAATCTTGGATGCTTGGAGGAATGATACCCTTAGCTTTGTTTTCTAAGTAAATTTTCTTCTTTATACTGATAACCTTGAAGTTATAGAAGCAGAGCGTTATCAGGAAGTTGATGTGTTGCATATTTGGATTGAATGTAGATCATGAAGGGTGAGCAATAACAATTTTGGTGTTCGAAATCCTATATCTAAATTCGTATATTTAAGGTAGGAAATACATGTCCCATATAATCGTACGTGTCCTATTAGGTATGCCTACCATGCTATTTTGGTTTAATGTTATGCATTATACGAACTTTGCTACATGCAAACTTGGTATACAAAATTGACCACAGAATACAATTATCATAAATGTTGCGAACATAGGCATTAAATTGTGAGAGACATGTAGTGACATGCGTAGTCAAAATAAATAAATAATTTGAGTACCTACCTTATTAGTAAGTCCATGAATAATCTTCAAAAGTTTCTGTTGAGTTTTATATAATGGGTGTAATTTGAACATTAAGTCCAATCGTAACCAGAACTTGTATTGCCTCTGATGTATAATATCGCACATCCTGAAACGAAGAACTGATTAATATTACAAAAATGGGTGAGCCTATTGCCATCAACTGGTCACAAATCCAGACTCCGTAGCTGATACTGAGAAGCTCCTAATGAAATTTCTAACACTTTGCCCGACCTCCGAAAACTCCATTGTGAGAAAATAGCACTGTTTTGTTACAATTTGTGAAATGATTTCTTTTTTATTCAAGTTAATAGTTTTAAGTTAAAGTTTAAGTAGCATCAATAATTTTGTTCTTTAAACGATAATGGTAATGGAGAATTTTTAATGATAGAACAACAGTTTTGGGATCTATTACGAGTATTGTTGACATAATATTTAACTATCATTAAGTAGGTTCCTATTTTATTATGAGTTTTAGTTGCAATGGCCATCAACTTAAATAGATCGGGTTTTTAGATAATCTATACAAGTCAATAACTTATATTAAATAAAACTAGGCAACAGCTTTTGCTGATGATGCCATCTAGCCGATTTCGCCCACAGCGACTGCATTCGATGACTTTCTAGGAAGGTTGTCGGGAGCTTTGGTATGCTACTCTTTTATGTGCACAAGTGGCTAGTATATCCAACTTTGGCCGAAAAACTCCGAGCACAAAGGGGACATGTCAAGTTGTTATTGTAAATTTGAATGGTCAACTTACTTCATTACAGCCATGGCGTATTCGTAGCCAGATTTGTCTTGAGTTTTCTTTGTGATGCCCATAGCAGTTTCTATAAATAATTTGTAATTATAAGCATAAACACAAACAACCAATAAATGTCAAGAGCCAAATCGCCTCCCTGTAAGAGGGTGGCAACCCGTCACGCGGGCTCTATGTGAGTTAGTAGATGTCACATGTAAATTTATAAGTGTCAAAGTGTTTCTAGTACTTAGGAAATAACATCATCATCATCTGCCTAGCCTTTTCCCAATTACGCTGGGGTCGGCTTCCAGTATAACCTGATGCAGCTGAATACCAGTATTTTACATGGAGCAACTGCCTATCTGACCTCAACAATCCAGTTAGTACCCCTTGGTAAGACTGGCTGTCAAACTTTTGGGCCTGACTATCTAACTATTGACAAAGATCAGCAATTGACAGCCGGAACCAACGGCTTAAGGTGTGTTCCCAGGCACGAAGGAAAGTCGGTGTGTTATGGGTGATTATGGTTATCCCATGGAAGATCGACCTGAGCAACTGTTATATTGAGCCACGAGCTCCTCCTACAGCTTTAGCAGGAAATAACAATTCTGGATTATTAGGTAAACATAACAGAGTTCAAGGTTATCGCCACAATCATTGGCTAGCTTCATTAAAATAATTCATTAAACATGATGCATTGTTTTAAAAGTTTGACAGTATCTTAATTTTATTGTATCCATCAGCATAATATTTTGAGAGCGTTCATTAAGTTTTACCGGAAAATGTCGTTTCCCAGCGATACTTTTTGCGTCGAGTTACTTAGTGTTTTCTTCTTCTTAGCGTATCGATGGCTAAAAGTCTAAATAGTATGTTTAGCCCAAAACTCAGCCACGCGAACCCCGCTCACTTAGTGTTTTGAGTGCGTTACATTGAGTAATACCGGAAAATGTGATTTTTCATCCCAAAAAAAAGTCGTTCGTGCTGGTCGCCGTGCTTACCTATTTTTGCTGCCTATAAAGTTGTGCAAATGTGTCGCTGACAATGGTTATTTTGGTTCATTTCTGCAGACTGAGTACCTCACTGAGACTGACTGAGTCTGTGTGTGTGAGTGAATAGAATCAAAGGAGCTTACCCAATAAGATGTCCACGGTAGTTTCACTCATATGATCGTGAACGTCGAAGGTCTTGCCGACTTCACTACGCATCTTTTCAACCACGTTCTTGCTGTTTTGGTTAAAGATATCCACGAAAGACTTCAGGATGTTAATGTGGAATGTTGGAGCGATCATCTTTCTATGAGATCGCCATTTTTGTCCTAAAAGGTTAACAGTATAAATCTTTTAGTATTCCCATAAAGCATATAACTCAAAATAATGTAGTATGTAATCCCCATTACATATAATTAAACATCGTTTAGATAACAAACGTTTATTCAAAATATAACCAGTGTAACTCAGATCGTCTTTCATTCAACACGTCTCACAATACATGGCGACCCTGCCAGGACAATGCAGATTACGACCAGGGTGTAGTTAAAAGCACCAACGTGGTTTTTTAAAGTCTCCAGGTGCGCAATATACTCTGCGCCACCCGAAGCAGTTTGTGCCAAGATCACTTCCTCTGTTTTGGATGTAGAACCTGCCATAATGGTGACTGGCAATCGAGGAAACACTTTTTTGCAGTTGTTCGCAGGATAACAGGGGAAGTGAACAGGGTCGTCAGACCGGGCATTCAAATAACCATCGATAAACTGGTATTTATAACAAAACATCTTACCTGAACTGATCAGAAGACCTTCGCCAAGCCAAGGTTCGAAGAATTTATAATCTGAAGCTTTATCAATATGGACGTTACTGTTCAAGATCACTTCTACATCCTCAGGGTTGGCAATGAAGATGACCAGCTTTGAACCCAGCCAGCCTCGGACCACGTAGCCATACTGGTCGCGGAAATTCAAACCAAGTTGAACAAATTCTAAAACAAACGGTAATAATACATTAGTTTCTTCGTAAACATAGTACGCACGTATTACGTAAGCATGGAAGAAAACTAGGCTTGCTTTATAATATATTGTATTCTATATACATAATAATTAGGAGTGGTATCGTGTTGTGCTACGTAAATCACCTTTGCCCTTTTTTGAACGTATTAAGATTGACAGTCTTCGAAAATATAAATGAATACTCTTAAAGGTAGAATTTTCACAAATGACCTTGAAAGATGGCCAGATGGCCTGAATAGTTCAATTTGCCAATGCAAACACAGCTAGGTTATTATGGGCAGCAGCGCGATCAGAGCTGAGAACCGAAACTTGTGCATTGTGGAGAACCTTTTTAAGTAATTCCTAAACAAAGATTTTGCTCTGTTCTGCAAATCACTATAACACAAAACAAAAACAAATTTACTCACGTTCAGATTTCTTGAAAAGCGCCATCAGCGCATTACCGAACAACGGGACGGGCGGAGGACCAGGGAGGATGTTACCCATCCTGTAAAGCCTGGATTGCTGCTGATACCGGTGGATCAACCAGACACATGATGCTAGTATCGCCAACGGATAAAACAACAGCTTTGTGGTATGGATATTTGCTTCGACGTGGAGGTCTACCACCGACGTCATTTTGCTGCAAGAAAAATCAAGATTTATTTATTAGAATTAAGGTTCCTATTAGCACTTTTTAAACATAAATAAAGAGCCCTAAAAGGCTCACCCTTCACCACTTCCTAGTGCTGGGAAAAGGTGGCGCAGCAAAGCAAACATATACGTATATGCAGCCACATGAACAATATTGGAGTACAAAGATCAACCTTACTAATTGAAGCAAATAATATATTTATTAATATGTAGCACAGTTTTCGTGTACCCATTTGCAAACATAAAAAATTATGTCTGCAAAGTTTTTGCTTTGTAAGCATTAGTGTGAATTATGTGCTATTGCGTAAAAATAAGCGTTGCTGGCTATTATGTTTTTGTAGAGCATTAAAGAAAGATCTGTAGGCCTCAATTTATTAACTTGAGCGTTATTTTGTTTTGAGGAAGAGTTCTACACTAAATACTTTAACTCTACCATATTTCGATTGGTCCAAAGGCTGAATTTGGCAAATAAAATATTAATCACAACTTTACTGTACCTTGTTCCACGATAAATAAGGTTTAAACAAAAAAATAATGCTAGCTAAATAAATGTTATCACTAAGCCTTTATAACTCTCACTGAAAAATTCACCTGAATATGTGTTCATTTTATTTATAAGTGCATGACATGTCGCAGTCACAATGAATCAGTAGACTTTTAACTGAAAGACCAGATGTTTGGGGAGATGTGGGAAAGCCTTTCAACGATTAAATTAAATACCTATAAGTTTTCGTTTATGTATATTCACATATTATTACAAATTTACATAATCTTGAAATAAAACGGTCTTTTAGACAAAATTAAATACTCTCTTGCAGTTATTGTTATAAAGATAAACTAAAAAGAAAGAAATTACGGATGGACAAGTCTTCTACAGTTAGTGAAACATTTCACAATAGTATGCATTAGGAATGCATTATTAAAATGACTGCAGCGAATTAAATATTCATTGCATTGCAATTCAAATTGAATGAGAAACCTTCGATATTTTGTTTAGACTTGTGTCCCACTGTTAGGCTAAGTGATCAAATTTACATGGACAGATTTGTGGGAAGTATTTTTGGAATGGCCCTAAATCTCTTCATTTAAATTTTACCATCCGGTCCAGGGGATATCTTTCTGACTGGATTTTTGATGAAGAAACGTCACCGTTGAGTTGAGATGACGCAACGTTGACAACAGCGAACCATACGCAGACACACATACACAGGAGCGCGAGTAGTACCCCTCAAGTTCCTAATTCCTGGGTGCTTTTGAGAAACTAAAGGAAAAACCCAATAACACTTTGCTCGTTCTAGGAATTGTATCCAGATAATTGAGTTGAACAATCGCATTTGCGTTCATTAGACAAACGAGGAAATCAAGGTCCACTAATTGTTAAATTGGAATCGTAAATCACGAAGAGGAATATCAGCGACAGCTTTAAATTTAAGATATAGCCCACCTCAACTATACAATAAAGGTTTAATCGATGCGGCATTTGAATAAAGTTTTTTAGGAACAATAGTGTAGTCGAATCCATTAGCCAATAATTTCAAGGCATAAATTGTCTAAATAAACTCTTTGATTTAGGCCTGAAATAAGATCTCCAGTAGCAGCCACGGAGTCTGAATTTGTGCCCGGTTCTCTCGCCCCCCATCATATGTGACTTAAACATTTTTGGTGAAATGTAGGTGTTCTATTAGGTACACCTGTGCCTAGTACTTCTGGGTTTACAGGCGTGATGTTATGCAAAAGGTATGTCAATTGATTGGTGTGTCCAATATCCTTTTGATGTAGAGTGCATGCTCTTTAAGGTCTAGCTTTTTAGCGATAAGACTACTTGTACTATATGTCTGCTACATGTGTAAAGTTTCAAATTACATGGTTCATTGTTTCACTCACACTTGTATTATCATTTCTGGTTTTGTAGGATTTAATTCGATATTGTTAGCCACCTGGTGGATGTGGAATCCATCTGTGTATTCCTGTGATTGTCGTATTGTGTTTACTTGACGCCCTCAGCTGAAGCTTGTCTGGTCAGTCAAGGTTGTGAAAACAAATTATAACAATCAGCAATGTTGTTTTTGCGTCATGAACAATATCTTCCAAATCTCATGTTGAATTGTACGTTATGTTTTGTCTTGAAAATGATTTTTAAATGTTCTGTAAAGCAGTTACTTAACTTTATGATGCATTCTGCCGAAAGACGTACATTTCTGGACATATTATGTAGATCTCCGCCAAGTAGGTATGATATCACCACAACGACCTGTCCAATACTTCGCACAACCTGGGCATTCCCATGGCTTTTTCCGGGATACTCGCATAACTTTTCTGTATCGGGCTTATATACGCTGCGCATTTGGGTATGGGTACGTGGTCGCCACTGGAACTTCTGGCGCCATCAGTCTACTGTTCTACGAATGTTTTTTTTGTCAGTGACCTTGATTCTCCTGAGAATCTATGGCTTCACGCGTAGAAACTTCGGTGCCCTATGATTAACAAATGTTTTATTGCCGATCATTAATTGAATATTCGGACGTTAGGAAAGTTTGCGTAACAATTCGTCATGATGACTAATGGCCGTTATGGTCGATCTTATTGTTGCTATGAGATATTGATCAATCATAATCAATTCAGCACATCTTTATGAGATTGATTTATTTTTTTGCATTTTTCAAATTATGAAATGAGCCAACAGGCCCGAACGCCGAAGAAGCCGATTCCTGCCAGCTTCCCTTCGGGAACAAGGCACTCTACGTAGTGTCTACTGTAACCAAATTGTATATTATAGGTATACACATCTGTAGGTAACACATCACACACAAACATTTAATACATCATAGGATTGAAAACATTACAAACATGCCATCATTTTTCATGTCAACCAAATAAACAACAGGTAGCGCCAAGTAAGTTGGCACTCGGGTGTCAGAATTCAGAACTAAATTCGTTCTCGTAAACGTACACGTGACTTCGCGGCTCGCAACACTGTTTCGTAGGGAACTAGGTAAGCCAAAGATTTTCGAGTAATGAGGGCAAAAATAGAAAGTATATAGGGGAAAACGAGAATGAGAATGAGTAATGGCCGATAATGTACGTAGTACATAACTAGATTTTCTATTTTGATGACTTATTTAGAAAGATAAAATCACTTTTCTTTTGTTTATAATTCCTCTGCATTATATTCTTTACAATAAATGATGATCAAGATGGCACCGACGAAGATTTTCAGTTTTTTTTTATCATGGGTGTTATTTTCATGGTTTTCGGGTTCGCTAGTAACTAAAATAATCTTGAAACAAAAATAGAATATGGGCTGACAAAAAAAAAAAAAAAAAAACAGGTTTTCTTTGGCAAATTCTACGTTGTTTTGGTTAGGGTTTTGTTATTACAGCTGAGCTTTTGGGTGTTTTGGCATTTTAGGGCTCTCCTAATTTCAGAAGCGTTCATCAATGAAAGTATGCACATTATATGAAGCAATTACGGGGTTTCCTTTTCATGTAATATCTTTTTTTTATTTAAAACCGCACAAAGTAAATATAGAATAACCATTTTTTTACTAAATCTGAACATCTAAACGCAATCATTTGCAACAAACGAAACGTAGAATCAGTAACGAGCGCAATGGAGTTACCATATTCAAAGGAATAAGGAATTTCTATAATAATATCTAAAAAGTAGGTTTTTTTTGTTAGTAATAGTGAGTATCATGAGGCGTTTGGTTTCTAGTATTACAAGAGAAGCAATGTAAACGACATTGCTGCGTTAGCCTATCTGTTTTGTCCCGTCTGTTAGGTAAAACTCCTCCTATCATTGGAAACGTTTGATTCGCAATGTTTTATGTTACTATATAATCATGTTATTAAATAAATTACTATTTAGTGACTGCTGTTATTAAAAACGTAAAGTACGTACGTAACTTTTTTTGGAGAATTTACTTTAAATGGCAACATTCAAAAGTTATGTCATCTATCAATACAGAAGATGTCATAATTGTCTTAAATATTGTCAGTTCTCTGTCTTGATCAATTAAAATCTTAATATGTGGTTTTGTTGCTATTGTATATACACCACAATATTTATAGGAAGAAACTTAGAAAAAAAAATGAATATGATATAAACAATAGTTTAAGTTTAATTATTAAATGGTTAACAAGTAACAATCTTAAAATTAATTTCGGAAAAACAAATATCATGCATTTCAACCAGCGAACCAATTTTATAAATCCATAAGTTCACAAAACATTGTTAAAATTGACAAGACTAAATTTTGTACGGCATTGGTTAGATCGGCACATCACTTGGAAAATACACATTGAGCATTTAGTAAAAAAAACTAAATCAATATTGCTATGCCCTACATAATTTAAATAAAGTCGCAAATCGCAGCACCGTCCTTACCGCATACCACGATACGTCTCTACAACACTGTGATATGGACTAATATTTTGGGGTAATTCTATGGATAGGGAAGCGGCCTTTAAAGCTAAAAAAATGCGTCCGTGCATTATCCATGATTCAAAACACTGACAGTTGCAAACCAGTTTTTATGAATCTAAAATTATTAACACTCCCGTCCCCTAAAAAATTATGAAGTTGCCATATTTATAAAACCGTATCCTCTAAACGTCACAAAGGTGCACTGAAGTCAAAATCCCATCAAACAGCCCTTTACTCTAAAAGTTTCCTAGGAATGGCACCAACAATTTTTAATAAACTAATTTAGTCCATAAAAGCATGAAGAGACTTGAATACGTTCAAAAAAACACTACATACATTCTTAGTACAAAAAGCATATTATTCCATCAATGAATACCTAGATTAAAAATGAAAACTGTTTTTATTTTATATTTTTAATACTTTTTATTCCCTAATTATTAGCTTTAGTTCATAAGATTGTTATTAGCCTTGTATTTTTTTTTTTTTATCGTTTCGCCACACTAGGAATTTCTCCTGTATGGCGGGTGCGTTCACAAACATTTAAACTCACATACACAAACAGCCAGACCCGGAACAATTATCTATTATATTAAATTAAATAAATATATTGCATAAAACTATATTGTAATTAATTGTATGTATTTTATTGTAATACTGTATTGTTTAAAATTTGTTTTTGTTTAATGTATATTTTATTAAAGATTTAGTATTAAGTAATTAGCTGTAATTACAGTATTTTTTGTATACATTTAAGTTCAGTTAACGTTTTTATACTCACAAAAACGTAACCTACAGTAATTAATGTGTAAACATTATTTGTACGCCTTTTAAGGCAGCACATAGTGAGACATAACTTATTTTTTTTTATAACACTTGCCATTAGGAGATGGCGGGACGAACTGGATGTCCTTCCTTGAGAATTGTAAAGAAGTAGCACAGAACCGCACCGTTGGAAGGAATGGAGGGAGGCCTTTGCCCAGCAGTGGGGCAATATGGGCTAGCTATAATAATAATATTATAACTCTTTGCCCCCAACGATTTGCAACTGATGGAGCTACTAAAGGTAACTGAAACTTTCAGTAGTGCCATCAGGATGGAATTTGGTGTGGACAAATGTGCGGTCATGCATGTAAAGCGAGGGGAGATTGTGGAATTTGTGGGAACCCAGCTCAAGGATTCCATAAATCTTAGATACCTCTCAGCAACCGAAACCTATAAATATTTGGGTATGTCAGAAGCGCTGGGCATCAATGTTGCTGACATGAAGCAATCGTTGAAGGAGCGCTTCTTTGGCCGCCTGAAAAAAGTATTTAATAGTCTTTGTCAGGCGGAAATAAGGTGCGTGCCTTCAACAGTTGGGTCATGCCGGTTTTGATGTACTCTTTCGGCATACTCAAATGGACTCAAACAGAACTAGACGCCTTGGATGTGAAGGTCCGTATTGACGGCATTTCGAATGCATCACCCACGTTCTTCGGTTATGAGACTGTATATCCCGCGAAAGTGCCCCCACACTTTCCGAGGCTTTTTAAATGCTAAGACTCTTCACAAACGCGAGATATGCAGTCTCAGGGAATATTTCCTAGAAATCGACGTGGGGATGCATCGAGATATGGTCGCGGTGGACAAGGGCCTCACCCCGCTCTTCTTGGCTAAAGAGAACTGGCGCAAACCTGTAGTACTTGACACTAACGACCGCAGGGAAGTATGGCAGAGTAAGGAGCTTCACGGACGCTTTTTCCGGGCCCTGCATGGGCCCGATGTAGACCTATCAGCGTCCGTAGCCTGGCTACGTTGCGGGTACCTCTTTGGAGAAACCGAAGGTTTTGTCTGTACAATTATGGATAAGTTATGATGACGAATAACTACCGGAGATTTATTGTGAAGGACGGCACGGTTGACATATGTCGGGCATGCCACCGTCCAGGCGAATCAATCCGTCACATTATCTCCGGGTATTCTCGTCCTGGCTAATGTTTCACAAATAAACATATTTGAATTTGTTGTGAATAGTTGTGCATATTATTTATTTACAAGTTTATTTGTTTCGTGGTGAAATATACAACAATGTGTAAAGGTGTGCAGAAATATTAGGGGTTAAAACAATGCCATCGAGTTGCTGCTAGTATGTGTGAGAAGCATCGTATGGTGAATATGCTAATGCCGATGATGCGCCGCCACTCCGCCAGCCGCTCAGTTATTTGAAGATGTTCTATTAAGATTATGTTATGCTCCTTATAATAAACGTTTTATTATACTTCTTAATTAATGTTTCATTTTTGCCTTGTCCAATTATTTATTTTATTTATTTTAACAGATATTAAATAGTCAAATATAAAACAATATACAAAAAAAATATAAAAAATAGTAGCCCACCGGTATCGGGAATAGGGTCCAAGCTACCGGCGGTCAGGGCTCCAGACAGAGGAACCTCCTAACAATACGAGCCGTATCCAGGAGTACCGCTTTCTGAATCAAGCCCTTGATTCAGCTGCCTAACGAGAGCCTCCTCAGGTGTTGGTCGAGGCTCTTGGCAATTAAGCCATGGGCTGATACGACTAACGGCACAATGATCGCTGAGTCCACATCCCACATGTCGACAACCTCGCGAGCTAAGTCAAGATACTTGATTTGTTTATCTTTCTCGGCTTTCAAGAGGTTCTCGTCATGCGGGACCGTTATGTCAACAATTATTGCGCGCCGCTCTGATCGATCCACCACCACTATATCAGGCTTTTATTCAACTTCGTAATTAATTTCTACGTACTTGTAATAAAATATAAGGTAGGATTCATAAAAAATATTTTTAAATGACATTACAGCTGACATAGTTGTCTATTTGTCTATGCTATAGTGTTTTATGGATCTTTTGACGCTCCAATGAGGTTGGCAGAAGAGCGCAGTTGGTTAAAACATCTCAGAAATGTATTCAAAAATAAGATGGCGGCGTTAGTTCTGATTTGGCCCATGCGACAATTACGGTTATGAATTATGTTATTCTAGCCAAATTCAATATTAGAAAAATATGCTGTGATTACCTTTTATCTTAATTTGACCGAGACCTATCTTTTGAGAGTATATTTACAAATGTACGCGAGCTGTAAGTGTGGTCTCCAGATTGCATGGCTGCCTTTGTTCTTTGGCCCCTCGCCACTACGAGCCAATAACCATTAAAATAAGGCAAAAATATAGATTGGGCTGTTACTGAGAATTCCCTCATGAAAAACCCAATAACATAAGCCTAGCGTCCCATATCTGTGTGTGCTAACCTATGGCGTAAAAACAATTTTACACCTTCGAAAGACTTGTCTTACTGTATAGTACGCCGAAAATTTTCAGACTTCTAAAATTTCCAGGTTTTTATTACCATCCCAAAAATTCACTACAGTGAAATGAGTATTGGCCATTTTTCAAAAATTTTGCTAATTACAAAACCATTTCGAGGGATTAAGGTCTCTAATTATTTATTTATTATTAAAATGAAAAAAAAAACTCCCTATTCATTTATATTTTTGAATAAAATGTGGTTAACCTTTACTTGCTCTTAATGACAATCATCCTAAGAAGGAATATTGTGAAATAAGCTTCTTGCGGTTCCGCACGATTTACAATCGCGCGGTTTCCCGCGTGTCTGAGCGAACCCTTAGCTTCACGTGGATGCTATAAAAAACAAACTGTCATTAGAGTGTCACTCACGCATTAAATCGTTGAATGAGTAAACAAATCTTTTCCAGTGATGACGTCATGAGCCCTAAAACTTGAATTACAAAAAAATCAAATCAGTTTCTTAAAATACTATATTTTAACAAAAAAAAAAGTGTGTGTGTACTTATGTACACGCGTTAGAAGTTATACTTCTTTTTAAAAAAAATATCTGTCGCCTTATCTCAATATACACCCTTTTTTTTTAATTTATGATTGAAAGTTTTAAAAAGAAATATAATACCAAAATATTTTCGCTGGTTCGCGCTAAGAGTTCTAGAAAAAAAAAGTACACTTACGTGTGTAAAAATCGGCCTACCCCTTTTTTTTTTACGGATGGGAAATCATCAAATGACTTCTCCCGCTCTGAGCGGAAGGGAGTATTAGACTTGTACTGACTAAAACCCATCCATGTTCCTTCCTTGCCCTTTGTGTTCCAGGGCCGCGGTATCTCTTTCGAACAGCCCGCAGCCCTGGCAGGCATCCGCCCTTGCCCCTTGCCCCTCCCTATTTGCTGAAATCTCACGGCCTGTCGTCAAAAGACGGAAGGACGGCGAGCTAGCCCATTACTCACCGTCCACAGGTCCGCGTCTACGGTGGCCGGAAGCCACCACGTGACCCCCCACGCCCGAGGCGTCTCCCGCGGCGGCTGGGACGAGAGGTTCTCTCCCTCTCACGCTCCGCCACCTCCTTCGCTAGCATGACTGCTTCGCAGAAGGAGGTGGCGGCGTCCCATTCCCTCTCGCTCCGAACCATGGACTGGACCAGGGCCGGACACGATAGGTCGCCGCCGCCGATCGCCGCTACGAGGACACGGTGGTGCTCCGCCCAAGCGGGGCAGACCTCCACCGTGTCCTCTGGGCGACCTTCACAGTGGTAACACCCGGGCGTTTCCTCCCGCCCGATTCGGTGCAGGAACCTCCCGAAACAACCGTGTCCGGTGAGGACCTGCGTCAGGCGGAAGGTGAGGGTGCCGTGGCGCCTCTCCAGCCACTCCTCAAAGAGGGGACTTATCGCCACTATTGTGGCGTGCCCTGCACGGGGTTGCGATAGTCGCTCTCTCCATGTCGCCATGAGATCGCGCCGGAAGTCTGTCCGCAGCGCGACAATTTGCCGCGGCAGCGGAGTTTCCCCCCGGCGTAGTGCCTCTACGCGCCTTTCGTGTAGGCGCGCGAGGACTATCGCCTCCAGATCCCATGGCGGCAATCAAGCAAGGAGGCTCGCCGCCTCGCCGGAGGTCGTGCGGTACCCCCGGACTAGCCTTACGGCTACCACCTTCTGGGGCGCGTTCAGGTAGTGGGCGGCCCACCGCCTCAAGGAACGCGCCCACACGGTCCCGTAAAGGGCCATGGACCGCACGACCCCCGCGTAGAGCCTCCGGCAGGAGGCGGTGGACCCCCCAGGTTGGGCAGGAGCCGCCTGAAGGCAACCCCGGTCCGTTCCAATTTGGGGGCCAAACGTCGGAAATGCTCCACGAAGTTCCACCGGCTATCGAGGACGAGCCCTAGGTATTTCAACGTTGACTCGACGCCGATGGGAACCCCTCCCGCCGTTACTATGGATCCCGACGGTGGCGCATTCCGAGGCCCATGAAAGCACACGGCCTCGGACTTGTGCAAAGCCACCTCGAGACCCAATTGCCGGATCCTCTCCACGACTATCGCAACCCCGCGTGTCATAAGTTCGGCCGCCGCCTCGTACGACCTCCCCTGCGCCAGCACCAGCGTGTCGTCAGCGTAACAAACTACGCTGACGCCACCAGGGAGGTCGGCGCGCAGCACCCAGTCGTAACCGATGTTCCTCAAGGGCGGAACCAGAACCGATCCCTGTGGAACACCGCACGACATCTCTCGCCGGTTCCACTGGCCGTCGCGACCGGGTGACGGCCCTATCCGTCAGGTAGTCCCCGACAATACGACGGAGGTAGGTCGGCACCCGGTGATACCGGAGTGCCTCCCTATTGCAGCTCCAGGGTATGGAGTTGAAGGCATTGGCGATGTCAAGAGACACCGCCAAAACCACCCCACCCCGGGTCAATATACACCCTGAAGTTAGCTTGGTGTCAGATATTGACAAGCCTAGGTTAGGAGGTTAGGTTGCATAGGTAATTACCTATACAACCTAACCTCCTAGCTCGGTAGATTAAAAATAATAACCTCCAAGCTAACTTCAGGGTGTATGTTGACTAGCTAACTTCACGATGTAGGTTTTTGGTGTCGGCGTGCGCGCGCATCGTAAAAAATTACTCTCATCATTTTTCCCTAACGCGCCAAAAGAAGTATAACTTCAAAAACAGTTTAGATTTTTTGAACAATGCCGTTATTTTAAATGGTACTGGCCTTCACAAGAACAGGAGGAAGACTTCTGAAATTCATTACATATTCATTTTCGTCGTCACAGCTTCAGTAATTTACCGATACAGGTAAACGAGAATATACGAATATTCCCATACTCATTCCGTATCAGTGAACTTTCAATATAAGAGGTCATGACCAATAAGAACGAAGACTGCCCTTGTGTGCCTACTGTTAATCAATGTTATGTCACAATTCGTTCGTACAAACTCGTTAAATGGTACTTTACATATGTGATAAAAAAGGTAGGCTGCGAATCAGAACCAGAATCAGAATGCTTTATTTGTAAATATAGGTCAAATTACAATAGTGATGTTACAGATAGGTAGATCCTCTATGTTTCGCCCAAAGACGTACAAATATATTTAATTAACATTGTCTTTACTTTTAACACCAATTTAACTTTCGAGGTATTACAAAGTGGTAGAATTATATAAACTTTCACATTGGTAATAAAATCAATACTAATAGGTACATGCATATAATATAAATTGAGAATAGGATCAATTTCAATAAATGTCAAATAGATTAAGTTACATGCCTTAATAATCCTAATGTCAAATAAAATTCTAAATCTTCAAAATAGGTGGGGTGATGTACAATTTTCTAAAGCAGAAATAATAGAATTATCGTCCAAATATTCCAGTAGTGAGTAATAGCATTTGACCCCCAATATCTCCTAGAAAGCCTAACTAGAAAGTTCCCAGGTATGGTCTAGAACAAAACAATGATCGCAATGACGGGGAGAACAAGTCAGTGCCTTTCGGCTTCGTTATGAGTCTGTTTACACCCTTTAGATCTCTATAGTCACTTACCGACATCCTACGTTATGTTACAAATAAATAAAGGAATATGTTTCTACGCGTTGTTCCGTGCTCTAAAGTATGCGTTTAGACTACTTGCTTTAGTGCAACGATCAGGCGCAAGTGTCGCTAAATAATTGGAGAAGGTAACTCTTTGGGTCACAAGGTTTTACGTTCAAAACCGTTCACCCTCTGTTGTTGTATTATTGTACTTCTTAAAATAGAATCCGTTGTTGAGTTAAATCTTGTTTATTTATTGTTTCCTTGAGTACAACGCCATCTATGTTTGATTTGCTTAACTCATTTGAGGTCATCTGTTTTGGTGAACAATCATGTTGTTCTTTTTGTTGATGAATTGTTTCTGATCTAATATTTAAACCAATTTTATAATTTGAAAATTCACAAAAAGACACGCAAATTGTAAGGCGCGAACTTACGACCTCAGGCGTAGCAGGTCATGCACTACTCCAATGTGTTAAGCTGCTTTGTGCTAATGTTGATGAAATTAGTATTCTGTTGCTGAAACAAATAGAGAAGTCCGTTAAGATGCGTCTTATTTTGAATTCAAAATTATGCATGCGCGCGCAATTACAATTTACTAAGTACAGTTTTTTGTTCTTATTTTAGATTAAGCACTAAATTAGCACTTGATAGCACATAAATATGAACATGTAATATTAACGCATAGTTATTGTATGTGATTTTTTGTTTTTTTGGGGATTTAACACTTATTGAACATATTTTTAGTACAGTTTGAGATTAGAATTTTTAACACGTTAAAACTTTGTTAAATTCGTAAATTTGGTTTCGATAACATTTTCACTTAATGTCTTCACTTTATTGTTCATCGTAATACAGAAATATCACTGCCATATCACTCCCATAGACTTTTTTTTTTGAATAATTATTAAGGAGCTCAATGTTTGCCTTTGGGTTTTTCCTTCAGGAATTTCTCAGTAGCAGCCACGGAGTCTGGATTTGCGCCCGGTTGATGGCTCGCCCCCTATTACAAGGGACATAAACATAACTGTTAGTACCATTAGGTACACCTCTGCCTATCCCTTCGGGGATTACAGGCGTGACGTGATGTTATTGTGTGGAGTCGCTTAAACGATATACGCAGGTCCGTGGCAATCATTGGACATCTCGGGATCTGCGCCAACTGGCCTGCTCCTGGTCCGATGAGAATGTACCTGCCTACCTAGTACCTACCTATCTACCTTCTTGGTACCTACCCACCTCCCTAGTCCCGCCTACCTCCCTAGTCCCGCCTACCTACCTAGTACCTACCTACATCCCTAGTACCTACCTACACTACCTACCTAGTACCTACCTACACTACCTACCTACCCACCTACCTCCGTAGTACCTACTTCCCTTTGTGACGTGAGCTATCAATTGCGCTAATTTAAAAACGCTTTTATTTATAACTAGCTGACCCGCGCAACTTCGTTTGCGTCACATAATGCAATTAAATAATATTGCGACTACCCTACCCTACCTACCCTACCCTACCCTACCTACCCTGCCCTACCCTACCCTACCTACCCTACTTACCCTACCTACCCTACCTAAACTACCTACCCTACTTACCCTACCTACCCAACCTACCCTACCTACCCTACCCTACCCTACCCTACCTACCCTACCCTACCCTACCTACCTCCCTAGTACCTACCTACCCTACCTACCTCCCTAGTACCTACCTACCCTAGCCCTACCTACCTACCCTTCCTACCTACATTCCTAGTACCTACCTACTCTACCTCCCTAGTACCTACCTACCTACGTGACGTGGGCTATCAGTTGCGCTAATTTATTTAAAAACGTTTTTATTCATATTTTTTTTGCGTGAACGCGGTTGTCGGGATAAAAAGTATCCTATGTCCGTCTCCCGGTTCTAAGCTACCTCCCCAACAATTTTCAGCCAAATCGGTTCAGCCGTTCTTGAGTTATAAATAGTGTAACTAACACGACTTTCTTTTATATATATAGATTGTGATAGCTTAGTGTATGCCAAGATGATGTCGTCGGTCATCTTCAGGCAGGAGAGAAGTGTATTGCGCATTGCACCAAGCTAAGCACCGTGAGTTCAACGTTTTTTGAATAAAATCGATATGGTTATTTTATGGGTCATTTTCGATGAAAGTCCAGTAACTGTGTATCTGTATTTTTTCCTTTTCATTGTATTTCAAATTGATTTTTTGGTATTAAACTGTTATTTATTAGAATGGAATTCGGATCGGAAAATGTGTCTTGTCAATTTGACAATAGGGCCACAGATTTGACAGATGTTTTTTTGAATAAAATCCGATGGAGTTTTGCACTGAGGAGTATTGATATCTACTTCGATGCAAATCACCCCCAAAATAACTTTCTTCCCCTTTTTAACCCTGTTAAGCGATGAGTTTCAATAAAATACGAAACACATCTTTCATCAATTCTGTTAAAGAATGTTCATGCAAAATTTGAAGAAGATTGGACCAAGGAATCACGTTGTCCCATACAAACTTCGCCCACGTTTTTCATCCCCTTAGGGGTAGAATTTGGGAAAATCCTTTCTTATCGGATGCCTACGCCATACAAAGAACATACCCTCCATGTTTCAGGTCTCTACGATCAGCGGTTTAGGCTGTGCTTTGATCCGTTCGTCATTCAGGACAAAGCATTTTATATAATATATAGATTAAAACTTGTATTATTGCCCCCTAATATCTCCGTAACTAGAAGGTCCCAGGCATGTCCTAGAACAAAAAAATGATCACTATGACGGTGAGAACAAGTGCTAAATGGTTTTTTTAAGGGTAGGTACTTTTACACCCATTATATAAGGTCAGAAATCAGTATACTCATAATAATTGTATTAAGTCTTACTAAAATATACCCTTTTGAAGTTATATTTCTTTTAGCGCGTTAGGAAAAAATGATGATAGTAAATTTTTACGATGCGCGCGCACAGCCTCACGAAAAACCGACATCCTGAAGTTAGCTAGTCAACATACACCCTGAAGTTAGCAAGTCAACTCACACCCTGAAGTTAGCTAGTCAACATACACCCTGAAGTTAGCTAGTCATCATTTTAGTTTATACGCCAAAGAAGTATAACTTCTTACGTGCGTAATAAGTACACACACTTTTTTTTTTATTTAAGTAAATCTTCTTTAAGCACGCTTGACTTGGGATGCGTTACTTTACGAGGCAAACGGAAGTTGAGAGGGAGATATAAGTTAGTGAAGATAGAATGAGATAGAGTTACGTTTCGTATGTTACTGTAGGGGCAAGAAAGAGAGGTGCGAGCACACATTTTCTTTCTCTCTTCTCTCATTGCCATTTGAATTTGACAGACGATTGTTTGGCATTTTAACCTTAAACTTGACGAAACCAAAAGTGTTAACGGAAGAAGTTTGACTTCAGTCGTTTTGTCTAAAGCACACTCGTTTTTTTTTGTTCGGATGGGAAATTATCCCTCGACGCTCCCTCCCGCTCTGGGCGGAGCGGGAGGGAGCGTCAGATTTGTACTGACTAAACCCATCCCTGTTCCTTCCTTGCCCTTTGTGTTCCAGGGTCGCGGTATCTCTTTGGAACAGTCCCGCAGCTCACTAAATATACATTAGGAATAGATTTAATTAAAAGCCATTGAATATGAATCAAACAGGTTTGCGTTTATTCGAAATTTTCTTACTCATTTACTTACAACGTTTTAAGAGCGTAATAGCGACTGACGGCATTTCATACAAACTTTCAAATTGTTTTTTTTTTCCAAATTATTGAACCGATTTTAATGAAACTTCATACGCATAAGCAGGATACATAGGTCTACAAAGTTGAGAGAGGAATTTTCGAAAAATTGTGTTACAACTAAATTAGACCAATTTCAATTTTTCCAAAGAAACAGAAACTATTTTTTTTAAAGACATTTCGAAAATTTCTCTCTCAAATTTTTAGACCTATGTATCTTGCTTATGAGTATAATGCTTCATTAAGATCGGTTCAATAATTTGGAAAAAAAAAACGATTTGAAAGTTTGTATGAAATGCCGTTAGTCGTTGACGTTCTTAATGCATCTGCAATAACACCGTTCAAGACTTTATCAGTAAAGGTAGATTATGTTAAACAGTTAATGAACCTCATTCCATTATGAGTTACTAAATGTCTTCCAGCCACATTCATAGTTGATTCATGTATCATCAACATAAGACAATTACTAAACGATTTATCATACATATCATTTTTGTATAGATACATATATGACACCCTTGATATACTTCTTAAAGATGATATAATAATGTTCAATAAATAAAACTTATCACAATAAATAATAATTTTATGTTATAATTAGTGTTTAATATCGCATCTTAGTACTTCTAATTCAACACCAATATATATATGGGTGAAAACAAGATGGGATAAGAAATATTCTTTGGTAAATTAGGCGATGGTTGTAAGGACCCTCTGTCTCGGCTCAATCTTCAGCCTGAAGCCGTCAGTCCTCTTCAAGATGATGTCAGCCTGTAGTTTGAACTGCTCTTCAGTCACATCGGAGGTCACCTTGTAGTTACGAAGGACAGTAGACAGCAGAATCTTCAGCTTCAAGATTGCGTATTTGCGGCCTGAAAATTGTACATTGGTAATGTTAACAACATGATTCGTATGGGGAGATGTTTATATTAAAGAGTATATTGCAGTATCTTCGTATAACGAAGTCATCATGTCGTGTCTGTGTTCACGGCAAGGTTAAGGAGAGGATGTGTGAGTACTATGTACTGTAAAGCTACCATTTACATTTGGTTATCTTTCATTAACTTGAATTTGCCCTGGTGGGTGAGAGAATGTCATGCTCACTAAAATGTCTCGCTGATGGTGGCGGGTGTGTCGGGTCATTTAGCTTCCTTCAATATGGTTGAGCTGGGGCTGATCCATGCGTCATGCTCGTGAACGGGCGCTGTCAGTTGGGACTGGTCATCTCTAAGCTGCCACGGATTATTTTAACTACTTACTTTGTTTTTAAATTGTTGATATAATATTTTACTCTGAACGCTCTTAACGTGCACGTATTGCTACATCGTTCTCACATATGTATAATCTCAATATGAATGATGTAACCAAGTTTTAGTAACAATATTTTGATTGAAAAGAGTGTCCATGGAGTTTCTTGCCCATTCTTCTCCATAGAGATCTACGCTTTGGAATGGGCAACTACAGTACTTTCACAAGTTGTTATGCGTTGCGTCTGTGACTGTAGCTTAGCCTTCTTTGTTTTTCTGACATTCAAAAGTGCTTGTAATGGTCTACTTGAAATAAAAGCTTTTGAGTTTGAGTTTGAGGTGTAACTGTAATACAGTCACATTTAGCATTTTAGTCATGTATACAGGATGGAAGTGACAGCGACGCGAAATCGGTTACCGCGTATTAAGTACATCATTCTGAGAAATTCCCCCCAAATAGAAATTTTTCAACGGTTATTAAAAGAATACGTGGTAACCCTTTTCGCGTCGTTGTGCCTTCCACCCCGTACGTCCCCGTATGTAATAGAGGTGAATGGAATTTATCTGCAGTGGCCACGGAGTCTGGATTCGGGCCTAGTTTATAGGAATAGGCTCTCCCCCTATTACATAGGAATAAAACATAACTGGCAAAATATAGGTGAACTATTAGGTACACCTCTGCCTAACCCTTTGGGAATTACAGGCGTGATGTTGAGCAATAATACCTAAGAACCAGAAAATTGCCGATAACACTTTATCCTACTTGAAAATCGCAACCAAGACCGGGTTCAGCAGTAATGCTTGCGACTATTACAAAAAAACTAAAAAAGAAAAATATACAAGACATGAGGGTAGGTAAGACAGTTGTTGGAACTGCAATTTAAAGCGTACTAACCGACACAGCTCCTGGGTCCAGCACTGAAGGGAATGTAGCTGTAGTAATGCCTGTTCGAGGTGTTCTCAGGCAAGAAATTGTCAGGGTTAAAGGTCTCAGGGTCCTTATAGTATTCAGGGTTGCGGTGGATCTTGAAGGTACCAACCACGATGGTGGCGCCAGCGGGCAGAACATAGCCTTTGGTGGCTGAAAAAAAAAAAATATGTTGCAATACTAATGATTGAATTTAAAGACCAGTGATGTAATTACTTGACCTTGTAATCGAATTCAATTTCACTGTACAATTTATACAGTCTACCTAAGGTTAAATGGTAATGACGTAATAAATCCATTAATTTGCGTCATTTGAATTCGACTATTAATTAATCTATTAGACCTGTTTAATTAAATTCGTGGATGGACGTCATTTCTTTTGTCATTCACGAATTAGCTTTCTCCTAGTGGCTCATAAGTGTAACCGTGTAACTTATGGAATTTGCCAAGACTACAAGACTAAAAACTGCGAAGACCAACGCGTTTGCAAAAGCATTTCCTCGTTGGTCACTCAATAAAAAGTCATTGCAGTTTTATTGCTGAACATAGGCCTCGTAACTAGTACCAGTACATCCCTAATAATGAGAAACAACGACTTGAAGAAATCTAGAAAAGAAAGGATACGGAGTCCTATCTGTTCTAGATTCCATTAAATATTATAAGGGAACGACAACCGGTTGCATAAATAAACAGAAGCAATAGTATCATAAGACTCACCGATTTTAACGTCACGGTTAAGTTTCCTAGCGATGATGGGTACTGGTGGGTACATCCTGAGGGACTCAAGGATGACTCTCTCGAGATACTTCATCTTCAAGGTATCATTGAAGTTGGCAGGCCTGTCAGAGTCGCCAAAGATCTCGTACAGCTCGTTGTAGACCCTCTGTTGGATCTTCTCGTGGACGCCGAGGAGGCAGAGCACGAAGCTGGAGCCAGCAGCTGTGGTATCGTGACCCTAGAAATTAAAATTTCATGATGATGTTATATCTATATTGCCTAGTCTTATCCGGCTTCCAGAATAAATTAGAATAATACATAGGGCCACTGCCTCTTGATCTTTTCAACATAGCTTCGTTCAGCCTAGACTGGTGAAAAGGCTACGGTTGTCTGACTATAAGACACAATTCTTGCACCTCCTACTGACACGTAATTTAAGTAGCTTTCCGAGGCGGAGAACTGGACATGACTGACGCATCTGCATCTCACAAATGTGTGTTAAATAAAAATAAATCTGTTTAAATGACATTTAATTGACTAGTTTCCAATAAATTTGCATTATGACGTCTGCTTCTGCAACATTAAAATTTTAAAGATCATTAAATGTTAATTACCTCGAACATGATGGTGTCGACTTCCTCTTTGATTTCGTGGTCACTGATGTTGTTTGTTCCGTTCTGGGATGATTCGATCATCAAGTCCAAGAAAGCAAGACGTTTCTTCTCACCTGGGGATAAAAAAAAGATACTTAGTTGAAAATTGTTTCAAGGTAAAAAAATTCCGTATCCGGGGCTCTGAATTTAGTAGTATCTGAATCATCATCATCATTCTCTTGCCCTTTTCTCAATTCATTTGGGGTCGGTGCAGCATATCTGGTATCTGGATATAGTGTGAGATTATAAAAATATGTTTACCAATGTCGTTTTCATCATTAAAGTCCAAGTCATCGCGGTATCCCTTGAACACATCCTCAGAGAGAGTTTTGTCATTGGCCAAGACACTGTCACCGTCATCAGGACCCCTGGTGAGCTCTTCAATAGTTAGTGGAATCACACCCTTGGATTTGTTTTCTAGGTACGTTTCCTTCTTGTTCTTGATAACCTATGCAAACATAAAAGAATAATAATAAGAAAGCGATATTATTGATTTTAGAATATAAAGTTAAAGCAATAAAGATTTTAAAGCTGTTAATAAACTCACATCCTACATGTGACATTTAGTACGAGAGTACAAATAATCTATTTTTTTCTATTCTAGTCACCAAAATATTGCATTAAAAATAGACTAATCTTTTATAAACCATTTATATTACATATTTTAATACAAATCACTTTAAATCTGTTCTAAAAACTTAATCATACTAAAAATAACGTAGTTTATGATGTTACCTTGTTGGTAAGTCCGTGGATGATGTCTAAAAGTTTCTTCTGTTGCTTGAAGAAGGGGGACAAATTAAAGATGGCGTCGAATCTGAGCCATAGTTTATAGTGCCTCTGGTGGATAATGTCGCACATCCTGAAACGGTCAATGATGATTACGATATCAGTTTATATTAAGCTACACAAAATGCTTAGTAGCTAACTAAAAGGTCATAGATAGGAATCTTTAAGGGAATCATTAATTAAATATAAATTTAATTGAGAGAGATAGAAGATGAATGTTTAGACCAATTCATTAGGTACAACCACATGTTTAGGGCGTATAAGTTATTTAGGCTTTTAAAGCATCCTTGCTTCAAGCCATCAGTTTGGAAATTTAAGGAAAAATAAACATAACATAACATTACGCCTGTAATCCCCGAATGGTTAGGCAGAGATGTACCTATTAGTACACCCACATTTCGCCAGTTATGTTTCAAGAATCACGTAATAGGGGGCGAGCCTATTGCCATCAACCGGACACAAATCCAGACTCCGTGGCTGCTACTAAGAGATTCCTGAAGTAAAACCCAATAACACTTTGCCGGACAGTAAACCGAACACAGGACCTGCCTAGAGCAGTCGCGCTTACGATCACTCGACCAACGAGGTAGTCGTGACATAATAAAGTACCCTAATAATCAAGAACAATCAAGGCTTGATTGCCAAGAGCCTCGACCAATACCTGAGGAGGCTCTCGTCAGGCAGCTGGATCAAGGGCTTGATTAAGAAAGCAGTACTCCTGGATACGGCTCGTATTGTTAGGAGGTTCCTCTCTGGAGCCCTGACCACCGGTAGCTTGGACCCTGTTCCCGATACCGGTGGGCTACTATTTTTTATATATTTAAATGTTATTTTTTTAGGTCGTTTTATATTTAAATATTTTAAAATGTAACAAATATGTATGAAGATGAATAAAGGAGAAGATAAACTAAAACTTACTTCATGACAGCCATAGCGTAATCAAATCCAGATTCATCTTGAGTCTTCCTAGTAATTCCCATTGCAGTTTCTAAAATCATTAATTATATATTCATTTAATTGTCGCCTACTGTTATTTACTACAAGTCATGCTTACTAGGTAGTCTTATTTAAAAGTCAATTAGTTTATAGAATAACTTTTGCAAAGGTCACCGCATATATATTTGGCTTACAAAGCAAGTAAAAGTTGAAGAGGGCGATTAATTTGAATAATAATGTAAGTTTATGACTGTGGTGGTAATGAAACAACAAATAAGTACCTGAACTGCATTTTGATTTGAATTCAATGTTTGATTTTAAACGCCATGAACTCCACGATTTATAAAGAAACTACAAAATAGAGAAGTAAGTTCTTTGGAGAAATGATGCTTTCAGAGCTGAGATTAAATTCTTTAGACATAACAAATATTTGTATCGAGTCCGCTATGTTCTGATTTTAGTATAATTTCTGGGTTGGTTATATAAATATAAAAATAACTCTATCTGTCTGTGTATAATTTTTCACGTCTTCAAAGCCGAACGAATTACTATATCAGTTTCGCGATCTGAAAACAGAAAACACTACTTTTTTCAGCTCAAATTTCTCAATAACCGTAAGGTATCTGATATGTTTTATAATGCACAGTTATAAATCACCTATATGTCTAATAAGCGTACTCACGGGCTAAACTAAAAGCAACGAGCTAGCGCATCGGCTTAGAAGGCATTATTTAAATATTTTATTTAAATTAAGTTTTATATTACTGCATATTTATTAATATTTTCAACATATTCTTACGAGTAGACGACGATTTTGCGCATCATTTTATCGCGTTTTTTTAGTGTCAACCTCACTTTTTTTAAGGTACTAATTCAATTAATTAAAAAAATCGTAGACTCACTCACACTCGTGCCCAGTATGTACGATTTTTTTTCAGATTACAATTCATTACCAGATAACCAAAAAAGCTATTAAAAAACTAGGTATTTCGTGTTTACGTAAAAACGTATGTTTGATTTTTATTTTTCCTAATTTATAATTAATTAATTTAAGTGGCTACCTAAATAAAAATTCGTACACTTACTAAATATATACGTGATATATAACTGTGCATTAAAAAAAATACCAGATACCTTCAGCTCAAATTTCTCATTAACCATAGTTATTGAGAAAATTGAGATGAAAAAAGTAGTATTTTCAGTTTTTAGACCGCGAATTTGATAGGGACCCCCTTAAGACAGGATACATTTTTATCCCGAGCAAAAGTTAACAAAAATATTGAATCATATTTTTGTTTACGACAATGTGTACTTGTATTCAAGTTACTTCAATTTTTTGAAGAGAAGAATGGAATATTTGCATGTAACTTTTACTAAGCCATTTCTGTCAGTCGTGAAAGCTTTCTTATTCATAATAAATTATGGATAATCTTACCGAGTAGAATATCAACAGTGACACCAGACATGTAGTCGTGGACATCGAACTCCTTGCCGATCTCTGGGCGCATTTTTTCCACCACATTCTTACTGTTCTGGTTGAAGATGCTCACGAAAGACTTCAGGATGTTGATATGGAATGTGGGGGCAATCATCTTCCTGTGAGAGCGCCATTTGTCACCTGTAATGGTTAAATTAATTTAGTCGGGAATCCTGAGTTCAGAGACTTTTAAATTGACTATGCTTGGTACTCGTATTTCGATGGTTGGACTGTGTGAATGATGATATAGCAAGAAAGTTGGTGTCTAATAAGATGACGAGTAATAGAGAAGTATGGAAGAAGAAGACATGCTGCACCGACCCTAAATAAATTGGTATAAGGGTAGAAGAATGATGATATAATATAATAATACAAGTTTTTTTTTTTTTTAAATACATGTTTTTAATGTATTTTTTTTACTTAAGACACCTTCAAGACCCCCGTATTATTCAATCCATCCACCAGCACAATGTTTTGAATGCGTTACATTGAGCCCTACCGTAAAACGTGATTTTTCACTCCAAATAAAGTCGTTTCCAAGCAATAATTTTTGCGTAAAGTTACTTAGTTTGATGTACATAATACTGGGTTGACGGCTTCGTGAAGAGTTCGTTTACACCCTGTCTGTTTAGGCAACAAGTCTTTTTCTTCCACACATCTCTGTACGCAGTCCGATAACCTTTTAAATATTTGAAGTTAAAATAACTGAAATTTATGCATACCTGTACTAATAAGAAGACCTTCTCCGAGCCAAGGCTTGAAGAATTTGTACTCTGTAGCTTTGTCGATGTGGACATTGCTGTTGAGGATAACTTCTACGTCATTGGGATCTGTCAGGAACACGATCAGGTTTGATCCCAACCACACTCTGACGACGTTGCCGAACTTCTCTCCGTACTCCAGGCCGAGTTGAACCAGTTCTGAAATTAGAAAATTGGTAAAAGGTGATTATGTTTATGATTACGCTGGAAATCGATTTCTTTGCAATTCGTGTATAAAACCAAAATAGAACAAATTGCAATACAGTAAATCTGATTTAAGTAAGTTAAAACACAAGAGAAAAAACTGGGATTAGTTGC
Source organism: Lycophotia porphyrea (assembly GCA_950005105.1). NCBI lineage: Eukaryota > Metazoa > Arthropoda > Insecta > Lepidoptera > Noctuidae > Lycophotia > Lycophotia porphyrea. The sequence continues at coordinate 6,864,066 of OX465392.1, forward strand.
ATTTAAAATATTATCACTTTTAAAGCATAAAAAGTTATTCTTGGCAACAAGGATGGACTCCATCTGTCAAACTATGAAGTCTAATCACGTGTACAGTTGCAAAATGGTACCAACATGAATACAAATACAAACAGTACTTCTCAAACTTACCACTGGGTTTTTTCCCCAGCACTAAAAGAGCATTTCCCAAAAATGGTACAGCAGCTGGTCCGGGAATCTTCTCTGCGAATTTGACCATCCGCGATTTCTGCTGCCATCTGTATAGGATCCAGATGCTGGATGCGAGAAGCAGGAGGGGGTAGAAGATCAGTCTGGTGTTGTAGCTCGGCACCTCGGCCTCGTCAACCAACGTCGTCATAATGCTGGAATTGTGCAATTTTTGTTATAATTAGTCTAGTTAACGTCCTAGAGTTTCTTGGATTTGAACCATGTGAATGACGTAACTGTCCAGGTAGTTTTCTAGTTGAAAAAAAGCGCACGCGACGTCGCGTGAAGTGGCCTGTTTCGCTATAGCCGTTCACGCGACATCGCGTGGTGGTGCCTTACAATTAGTTATGTACGAGCCATAAAATAGCGGCTGCAGCGTGTTGGGTTTATAGTATTTGTTAAGGCCACTAGGCGAAGACATGCAACGAATTTTTTTTTTGACCAACTTGTTAAGTTCAGCATTTTGGCTTGGCAATAAACGTGTTAATTCGTATTTTTTCTTGGCCTATTTTTATAAAACCAAACCTTTATTTTTTTATAAAAACAGCACCCAGTATTACTACTCTAATCGAAAGTGTAGCTGGCAAGGATCAAGTGCTGGCCACATTTTGGTCATTGATCTTTGAGTGGTATTATCAATCGACAGGAAAAGAAAAAGAAGCAGCTCACTTCAACTATCCAATAAGTCCACTTTTGAAAACTTACACACTACAAACACAAACTAAAACTAAACTTACACTTAAGTCCGCTTTTGAATTTATACGGAGTCATTTGCAACTTTATTATTTGGCAATCGCTTTTTATTATTTATTTACACTTCAAGCACAAAGTACAGATTGGCTTTATGATACAAATAACAGCAATGAGTGTTAAAGGACTAAGCCTTGCACAATATATATATATACTAATTATTAACTAATTTATGGCGTATTTTATTATTTTACACGAAATAAACTATTTAAGCCCATGAGCATTCAGGAAAAATGATCAAAATAGTGTACACTGAAGGGCATAACTATAGGCAATAATTGCTGAAAGAGCTACAAATTAGGAACTTCCTGTAATAACTCGCTTATCCGCAACACCGACAAAGTCACTTGAAACACATTCCAAAAAAAAAAAACAAAAAAAACCCGTTTAATAAAAGACATTTCGTTCTTAAAAAACTCGAAAAAAATGTTTTCACGATTAATATTATATTCATTTTCATACTGTCACTTACTTGTTTTATTAATTAATTTCTAAGAGTATTTATCAGTCAAACTTATCACCCCGTAGTCCAGTCACAATTAACCTATTTACCAAACAAAACATTTATATATAAGCACGGATTACATTCACCACAATATATTAATACTGATTATATTATTTCGTTAATGTCTTTCACTATTGTATATTCTGAATAATTAATCAATCGTTGAATTTCACTTGTGAATAAACAAGAGAAAATCCACGACTCTTTGATGCATTTTTATGATGGAGTTGTATGTTTTGACCTTTTTGAATGATTAATTTGTTATAGTTTAACCCTGGACCCTTTTAATATATATGAATATAATATTTGTTTCTAGCTGTTGTCCATATTACTTCCCCTATTTGAATCGGATTTTGCTAACAGTTTCATGCCTTTTTTTTGCACAGAACCCTAATCCTTCTTCTAAAATAAAAGTAGCCTTAGTTACTTCTTGTATCATCAGTTGTCTATCAATAAAAATCCCGTTAAAATCGTTTCTTTTTACAATACTTTTTATCTTCGGTGACATCGACGCGAAAACGATTACCACTTCAGTACAGTAAAAAAAACAGCTATTCCATACATTTTGTCCGTGTAGGTATTGCACTTTTGTAGGAAACAGCTGTTTTTATAAATAACCGATAAAAATTTAGTTTTAAGTACGTGGTAACCGTTTTCGCGTTGGTGTCCCAACCCGTATACAGGGTGTAAACAGACTCTTCAAGAAGCCGTCAACCAAGCATTATGTACATCAAACCAAGTAACTTTACGCAAAAATTAGTGCTGGGAAACGACTTCTTTTTTTTGGCTGAAAAATTACGTTTTACAGTAGGACTCAATGTAAAGCACTCGAAACATTGTGTTGATGGATGGATTGAATAGTAAGGGGGTCCTGGAGGTGTTTAAAGTAAAAATCTGACATGTATTTAAAACATGTATTTAAAAGAAAACTTGTGAAAAAGTTGGAACTTTGACCCCCAACATCTCCGTAACTAGAAGGTTCCCAGGTATGGCCTAGAACAAAAAAATAATCGCAATGACGGAGAGAACAAGTGCCTTTCGGCTTCGTTAAGAGTCTGTTTACACCCTTTATATTTGGCTGCTGCTAGCTGTTGTTTTGAAATTACAAACAGACACTTCAACTTTATTAATTTGTGTGTATATGTTACCGGTAATCTATATAATCCGGTATTCTATACAATAGCTAGGCAATGTATAGAATACCTGAAACGTGTAGGTAGTGTATGAAATATTATTCATTTTATACTTTGCCTAGGTATTCTATACAATACCAAATGCGCAGCCGGTAATGTGTGTAAAAAACGGGAGCAGGGAAGGAGGTGACGTGCGGGACAAGACAATAAATAAATAAATAACAGTTCCTCATGTAAGAATAAATATTATTTTTTTTACTTATTACTTTTACTTAGGCAGTGGACCTATTTACTGGTTCTTCAGAATTGTTTTGTTTCTTGAGATTTTTGTACTAATTACGTACCTGAGTACTTGTAAGCAAATAACATTATGTTACTTATAGCTAGAAGAATTTATAATTTCACATTAATTTTATTGTGATTTTACTGTAGTAACAGAAAGGTACTACTTAGGTGCTTTTATGAAGATTATTTTAAAGAATAATTGTTTGATTATATAAAAGTTTATTATAACTAAAAAGTTTTCATGTCTTAAATGTTTAATATTTCCTTGCATAGGGCCTAGTAATAAACCATTTTGAGTGCAGTAATTCTTCACTCTTCTGCAGAAAAATGCCTACCCTTTTTATAAATATTATTTTTGAGGAGCGCCCTAATTGTTTCATTTAATAAAGTTGATTTTAAGTAATAGGACATGATTCATTTGCCCGACATTTTATAGGTAGGACGGTTAACATCGATAAATATAGACCAAAATCTATTTATTTTATACATTGCCGGGGGCCCAGCAGGTACAGTTTACAATCCCTAGGAATTGTGATCAATACCTAGGTAAAGTATGTAATGGACAATAATAATAATAATGTGCCATGTGCTCTTTCTGGCGCAGCATCTGGTCGGTGCCTGTCAGTCATACCGAGGGTGAATGGACTCGGGAGGTCGAGCGAGCGTGCGATTCAGTACCAGAAATGGGGGCGATCACAATTAGCCCCCAAGATGTAGCTCGTGCAGTCCGTCCGTTACCCAATTGGAAATCTCCAGGACCGGACGGGCTGCATAACTTCTGGATTAAATGGATCCAGAGGTCGCACGCTCGCTTGGCAGCCCTATTTCAGTCAGCCTTAGAGTCAGGGTCGCTTCCCGAGTTCCTGACGACTGGAATAACCCACCTGCTCCACAAATCAGGTAGTACTGCGGAACCCAAAAATTATAGACCTATTACGTGTCTCCCGACGGTCTATAAAGTTCTTACCTCCATTTTGAGAGCTAAAATCACTAAACATATTGACGAAAATTCTGTTGTGTCTGCTTCTCAAAATGGATGTAGGAACGGGTCCCGCGGTACTAAGGAGCTACTCCTCATTGATATGGCCATTAGTCAACAGGTTCGCCGTTCACGAAAGGATCTGTCGACATGTTGGATAGACTATAAGAAGGCCTATGACTCGGTGCCACATACATGGCTCATGAGGGTGCTAGAGTTGTATAAAGTTGATGCAACTCTGCGCACCTTCCTGATATCATGTATGGGGCAATGGAGGACAGTTCTTCGCTATACAGGATGTCGGCAAATCCAGAGGAATAGCGAACCGATAAATATAGAGCGAGGAATATTTCAGGGCGATAGTTTGAGTCCGCTTTGGTTCTGCTTGGCCTTGAATCCTCTAAGCACACTGCTGGAGGATTCAGGGCTAGGCTATCGTTTGAAGAGAGGTGGTCAAGTTATATCTCACCTCCTTTACATGGATGACCTGAAACTCTTAGCCCCCAACGATTTGCAACTGATGGAGCTACTGAAGGTAACTGAAACTTTCAGTAGTGCCATCAGGATGGAATTTGGTGTGGACAAATGTGCGGTCATGCATGTAAAGCGAGGGGAGATTGTGGAATCTGTGGGAACCAAGCTCACGGATTCCATAAATCTTAGATCCCTCTCAGCAACCGAAACCTATAAGTATTTGGGTATGTCAGAAGCGCTGGGCATCAATGTTGCTGACATGAAGCAATCGTTGAAGGAGCGCTTCTTTGGCCGCCTGAAAAAAGTATTTAATAGTCTTTTGTCAGGCGGAAATAAGGTGCGTGCCTTCAACGGTTGGGTCATGCCGGTTTTGATGTACTCTTTTGGCATACTCAAATGGACTCAAACAGAACTAGACGCCTTGGATGTGAAGGTCCGCAAATTGTTGACGGCATTTCGAATGCATCACCCACGTTCTTCGGTTATGAGACTGTATATCCCGCGGAAGTGTGGGGGTCGAGGCTTTTTAAATGCTAAGACTCTTCACAATCGCGAGATATGCAGTCTCAGGGAATATTTCCTAGAAGCCGACGTGGGGATGCATCGAGATGTGGTCGCGGTGGACAAGGGCCTCACCCCGCTCTCCTTGGCTAAAGAGAACTGGCGCAAACCTGTAGTACTTGACACTAACGACCGCAGGGGAGTATGGCAGAGTAAGGAGCTTCACGGACGCTTTTTCCGGGCCCTGCATGGGCCCGATGTAGACCTATCAGCGTCCGTAGCGTGGCTACGTTCCGGGGACCTCTTTGGAGAAACCGAAGGTTTTGTCTGTGTAATTATGGATGAAGTTATGATGACGAATAACTACCGGAGATTTATTGTGAAGGACGGCACGGTTGACATATGTCGGGCATGCCACCGTCCAGGCGAATCAATCCGTCACATTATCTCCGGGTGTTCTCGTCTGGCTAACGGAGAGTACTTGCATAGACACAACCTTGTAGCCAGGATTATCCATCAGCAACTTGCTCTAAAATACAGCCTTGTGGAATCGGAAGTGCCGTACTATAGGTATGTGCCCGATCCAGTTCTCGATAATGGCAATATCACACTGTACTGGGATCGATCCATCATCACTGACAGGACTATTGTAGCCAATAAGCCTGATATAGTGGTGGTGGATCGATCAGAGCGGCGCGCAATGATTGTTGACATTACGGTCCCGCATGACGAGAACCTCGTGAAAGCCGAAAAAGATAAACAAATCAAGTATCTTGACTTAGCTCGCGAGGTTGTCGACATGTGGGATGTGGACTCAGCGATCATTGTGCCGGTAGTCGTATCAGCCCATGGCTTAATTGCCAAGAGCCTCGACCAACACCTGAGAAAGCTCTCGTTAGGCAGCTGGATCAAGGGCTTGATCCAGAAAGCGGTACTCCTGGACACGGCTCGTATTGTTAGGAGGTTCCTCTCTCTGGAGCCCTGACCGCCGGTAGCTTGGACCCTATTCCCGATACCGGTGGGCTACTATTTTTTTTTTAAATATTTTTAAATGTTTTTTTTATGTCGTTTTATATTTAAATATTTAAAAATGTAAAAAATGTGTATAAAGATGAATAAAGGAAATAATAATATTTCATATATTGCCTGGACGCCCCAGGTAATTCTATACATTGCCTAGGTATTGTATACAGGGCGTAAACAGACTCTTCACGAAGCCGTCAACCAAGCATTATGTACAGTCAACAAAACAGATAAGTATGCAGGGTCGAAAGATTAAATTGTTTTTTTCTTAAAAACCGATCGATGTTTTCGAATGAAATTCAAATTAAATGAAGAAAAATAATCAATTGGTTAAATTAATTCAATTTCATTTGAAGATGTGCAACAGTTTCTAAAAAAACTTAAACTATATCTAACGACCATGCATAGTTATCTATTTTGTTAACTGTACATCAAACGGAAACGACTTTTTTTTTGGGGTGATAAAACACGTTTTACAGTAGGACTCAATGTAACGCACTCAAAACATTTTGCTGATGGATGGATCGAATAGTAAAGGGGTCCTGGAGGAGTTTAAAGTAAAAATCTTACATTAACAACATGCATTAAAATAAAATAAAACTTGTGAAAAAGTTGGAACTTTGACTCCCAATATCTCCGTAACTAGAAGGTTCCCAGGTATGGTCTAGATCAAAAAAATGATCGCAATGACGGGGAGAACAAGTGCCTTTCGGCTTCGTTAAGAGTCTGTTTACACCCTTTAGAATACCTGAGTTATATTGATTGTAGCACGTAGATGGAAAAAGATTTTGGCACTGAGTGTAGTTCCGTAGCGTTTAAGAAGGTACACAGCTTGTATGTGAAAGTAAAGGCTATAAAATAGTCTTAAGACCGTCACTGCAGAATAATCCATTCAGGTTGTGGTCCGGAAAACCCTTCCATGATGCAGTCTAAATATGTTTTATGTTCAGAGGTGTTTGAACCAATATGACAGTAAGTATTAAAGTCAGAGATATCCATTTATGTATGCAATTAATAGACTGTACGCCCTCGTTAGACAGGACGCCCTCTCTAACTCAGTTTGAAATAGGGTAGGTAGATAATGACGTAGATAATTAAAACGAGTAGTTGCAATCCAGATCAATTTTTAAGTGTCTACTACCGCCGTCCAGGATATCACAAATATACTTCATGCGAGACAGAAGACAAAGACCGAATAAAACAAAAAAATAGTACGGAACAACAATGATATAAGGAGCAACTCAAACTTGTTTAAATTGGAACAACATTGTTAAGGGCGTAACGTAATAATTACTAGTCATCTACATAAATTAATGAACTTATTGTCAAGCATAATTTGCAAACTTACGTCGACATAATACGACATATTTTTAAATTAAATAATGCAATGTACTTAAAGGCCTAAATGGGTGACCGACTATGGCGGAGTATGTATGTTCATCTGATCCAGCAAAACTTCTAAACTAACAAAATTCATAAATAAATAAATAACCTTATTGTTAAAGTTGATACGTTACTCTTTGTTTCAAGCTTTTCAGAGCGAGATTTTTACATAGTCGGGTTTTAGTTCTTAAACTTATTATTGTATATCATACCTCATACAATCTCTGCATCTTTTAATTGGCCTTTTTTTTCGGTTGGGAAATCGTCAAATGTCTAACGTATGTTTTAACTTTTTTTAAATAATATTTTGTGTTATTTTATAACATAGAAATCCATTTGACGTTGTTGGTAGGCTAGGCTACGCCTTATTCCTCTATGGACGGCACGCCCCTGCTAAAACCCATCCATGTTCCTTCCTCGCCCTTTGTGTTCCAGGGCCGCGGTATCTCTTTCGAACAGTCCCGCAGCCCTGGCACAGGCAGGCGCTTCATGTAAAATTCTGGGTTTAACTGGACCCGATTAGTTTAGAAGGCAACCCATACGTAGTTCGAAAAGGGCTTGGTGGATGGTGAGAGTTCTTTTGTTTATTATCTCAGGATCTCAGTGAAATCACTCAAACGTAAAATTGCTGAAGTTTTGCAAGACGAATTACCGTAGGTGATAAATAACGTAGATAGTACGTAGATAGCGTCATTCCTGCTTACACAGAAAATTTTACTTGGAAATGTGACTCGACCTATTCGTATTGTTAGTAATAATTGTTATTGTCTTGAACACTATGAATTACAATTAGGCAATTTTCATTTGTCACGTAGGCGGAGTTATATCTGCAGGCCCTTCTTGTTCTTATTCATGCACTAGTTTAATGCCCGCGGAATCGCCCACGTGGAGTTCGATAATTGTCCCACGGGAACATACTATCGGGATAAAAAGTATCCTATGTGTTCCAAATTTCATCCAAAGCCGTTTAGTAGTTTTTGCGTGAAGGAGTAACAAACATCCCTAAATCCTTCTTTTATTATTATTTTTCGGATGGAAAATCTTCAACTTCTCCCGCTCTGGGCAGAGCGGAAGGGAGTGTCAGACTTGTACTGACTTAAACCCATCCATGTTCCTTCCTTGCCCTTTGTGTTCCAGGGCCGCAGCATCTCTTTCGAACAGTCCCGCAGCCCTGGCAGGCATCGGCCCTTACGGGCCCCTCCCTGTTTGCTGACATCTCTTTGAGGCGCGCTTGGCACGAACGGGCCGCCATCACGGCCTATCGTCAAAAGACGGACGGACGGTGAGCTAACCCATTACTCACCGTCCACAGATCTGCGTCTACGGTGGCCGGAAGCCACCACGTGACCCCCGACGCCCGAGGCGTCTCCCGCGGCGGCTGGGACGAGAGGTTCTCTCCCTCTCACGCTCCGCCACCTCCCTCGCTAGCATGATTGCTTCGCGGAAGGAAGACATCCATACATCCATACACACAAACTTTCACGTTTATAATATTAGTAAGGAAGTAAGGATTTTCGCCATCCAACCCGCAGTAAGCTCACATGGTAGATTATGGCCAGTACATCTCACATAGAGGAAGGTGGCCGGTATCCAGCAAAGGGAGTGTTATATGTTGATTAAGCATTTGCCTTGTGAAAAGGTGGTTGTAATAGTCCATAAAGTCGATAAGATATAGAGGGCTCACACCTTTATTTTTATTTTTCAGCCTACTCTACCCCACTGCTGGGCAAAGGCCTCCCCCATGACTTCCTTATTTTCTTTAACATTTGCCTTCTCCGACCAATCCGTTAAGAATGAGCCCAGATCGTCACGCCAGCGTTTCATGGGCCTCCCTAGACGGCCGTCTTCAGGTACCCACTGTGTGTCATCTATCTTCAAATATTTACTATAGTTACTTTACACTTCACTGCATCTAAACGTTTTGTTATAGCCTACAGAAGCTAAGTAGTATTTACTTAGCCGTTTGTACGAAAGTACGTGGGTGGCGAGAAATGAATTAAATATGAATAGAAAGTAGTTTTGTGTTTACGGAATACATTTACAAAAAATAATGCGCCGTGTTCGTACTAGGTTACCTTTACCCTTTGGACATTGTCATATGTAAGTAAAAGGTTCTACAAAGGAGGCCCTTTCTTTTTTTTTTCGGATAGGAAGTCATCAGATGACTCCTCCCGCTCTGGGCGGAGCGGAAGGGAGTGTCAGACTTGTACTGACCATAACCCATCCATGTTCCTTCCTTGCTTTTTGTGTTCCAAGGCCGCGGTATCTCTTTCGAACAGTCCCGCAGCCCTGGCAGGCATCGCTGCGGGCCCCTCCCTGTCTGCTGACAGCTCTTTGAGGAATGCGTGGAACACGAACGCACCGTCAACACGGCCTGTCGTCATAAGACGTTCGGACGGCAAGCTAGCCCATTCACAGTTGCTAGCGTCCACAGGTCCGCGTCTACGGTGACCGGAAGCTACCACGTGAGCTCCGAGACCCAGGGCGTCTCCCGCGGCGTTTGGGACGTGAGGTTCTCTCCCTCTCGCGATCCGCCATCTCCTTCGCTAGCATGACTGCTTCACAGAAGGAGGTGACAGCGTCCCATTCCCTCTCGCTCCAGAACATGGATTGAACCAGGGCCGGACGCGATAGGTCACCGCCGCCGATCGCTGCTAACCAAAGAGGCCCTAAGAGGTAAATTTTGTTCATAGGTTGCATTTATGGTCTGGTGTATGCTATTAAAGGGGAAAATATACAAGTTACGGACTTGTATATTAGACCTGTGTGGATGAAAAACGATTGCATGTAGCTAAGGTGAGAATTATGAGATGGATGTGTGGCGTGACGAGTATGGATAAAGTAAGGAATGAGTATATTAGAGTAACTTTGAAAGTGGCGCCTGTTACAGAAAAATTGAAAGAAAGTCGTTTGTCTTGGTATGACATGTCATGAAGAAGGATGAAACGCATGTGCCTTAAAGAGTGACGGACATGAATTTTGATGGATGGAGAGGGAGAGGAAGGCCAAAGAAAAGATGGATGGATTGTGTGAAGAATTATATGAAAGAGAAAGGAGTATATGATGCCGCAACGTCTAACAGGAGAGAATGGAAGAAGAAAACCTATTGCGCCAACCGCCAATAGAATAGGACAAGGGCAGGAAGATGATGATCAATTCTCAGTGGCTGGGAACTTTTGTAGTATTTATCCTAAATAATGAAATCTGAAGAATAAAAGAAATACAGTGGGTACAGTATTTAATGACAACTTATTTGATAGTTCTTGATAAGACATAAAATGTGAACAATGACATTAAATTAAGCCTGATGCTAAAATCATAACCTTAAATGACTTAAGACAATATCCAAGTAAAACTACGTCTTAAACATTATATGCAATCACATTATTAAAAACGATAACATTCTTCAAAGCGTTTATTCTCTTCCCATCCAACACTAGAGTAAACCTAAGCTACGATTATTGGTACTCGTGTTCTAGGTTCAACAGTAATTCTAAATCCGTCAGATCTCTTCAAAATAATGTCACCAAGCAGTTTGAAATCCTTTTCAAGTACAGGGGACGTGCACTCGTAGTTCCTCAAAATTGTTGATAGTAGAATTTTGAGCTTTAGCAAGGCGTACTTGCGACCTGAAATAACAAATAGAGAAATTAGATTTTATTTAAAAAATGCTCGTGACTTTGTGTGTAGTTTATATTTTAATACAAATATCCAAGGAAACGATGGATGGGCTGTGTAAAGAAAGAAGGTATGGCAAGAAAGGAGATATCTCATAAGAATATGACGTGTAATAGAGAAGTATGGAAGAAGAAGACATATTACACACACCCCAAATGAATTGGGATAAGGGCAAGAGATTGACGATCCACGATAAAAGCAGCCTATTTCTTCGAATCTCAGGCTATAACCATTTATATTACTTGTTTTCACAATAACAATATAAGTATGGATATGGATATTAGTGACTTTAATGTTATTGATATACAATGCGATATCTAATTAAATAGCGAAGTAGATGCTGCTTTCTGTGAATGCAGTGAATGCAGATAGATAGGATAAAATGAGAGCGATAAATATCAATTAGCACATAACAAAACATGAGGAAGGAGGTCTATAATGATTGCCAGAAATAAAAACATGAATGGTTTCTAACCGACACAGCTCCTGGGTCCAGCACTGAAGGGAATGTAGCTGTAGTAGTGCCTGTTTGAAGAGTTCTCTGGCAAGAAATTGTCAGGGTTGAAGGTATCAGGGTCCTTGTAGTACTTAGGACTGCGGTGTATCTTGTAGGTTCCAATGACGACAGTAGCGCCAGCAGGGAGGACGTAGTCTTTAGTCACTGGAAATAAGATAAAATCAAGTAGAAGTAGCTGAATTGATCTTATTTAGTATAATCTGTGATCGTTCTCACACTAGACGCGGCGTTTTGAGATATAGTCACGCACGCATTTTAAAACTCAGGTTGTTAATAAATAGAAATTAAAAAAGGTTCACAAGTTTCCCAAGATTTATGAAGCCGTTGATATAAAGCTGCTTACCAATCTTAACATCACGATTCAGTTTCCTTGCGATGACAGGCACTGGTGGGTACAACCTCAATGATTCGAGGATGACCCTTTCGAGGTACTTCATTTGAAGAGTGTCGGCGAAAGTGACTGGTCTATCAGAGTCACCGAAAATCTCGTACAACTCGTTGTAAACCTTCGCTTGGACATCCTTGTAGATACCCAGAAGGCATAGAACGAAGCTAGAGCCAGCAGCAGTGGTGTCGTGACCCTGAAACATTTGTTATTTGGTTTATTGAGTTACTCGTTAAATTTGTCTTGACAACCGTAGAGCGTAGGCTAGAACCCTTGAACCCTGGATGTCTAAAACTAGGGTCTCAGAAGGGATAAAACAACGGGGCTATCTTGCTCGTTTAAAGAGTTCCCATGGCCACCTTCCTGCTCTTTCATCAGGCCCTAGTCACGAGTCAAATTAAGTCTTACCTCAAACATAATAGTATCCACCTCTTCTTTAATTTCGTGGTCAGTTAACTCATGGGTTCCGTTTTGAGCAGACTCAATCATGAGATCCAGGAAAGCAAGTCGTTTCTTCTCACCTTTGGAAAAAAACATTATTCATACGTCATCTTTCTAATTTATTACTATCAGGATGAAATGTTACTACATCTACAGATTACAGGATATAAATGATTAAGCGGGCATCTATTACGGGATCATAATTTAAAGTAATGCAATTTATTGCAGCTTTTATTTACACTAAAAGATGCGTTCTATGTTTGCTCTAGGCTTAGCTTGTCACTCATCAGAGTGACTACTGTTGTTGTACTTCTTCGTCACTGAAACACGTGAGAAGCTTCTTTTCCAGATGTCAATATGATGCGTGGTTTGTTCGCTAGAAACATTACAATCCATGTACTTACCAACATCATTTTCATCATTAAAGTCCAAGTCATCGCGGTAACCCTTGAACACCGTATCAGAAAGAGTTTTGTTGTCAGTAGCAAGTATATTATCATCGTCAGGACTTTGTGTCAGCTGAGCTAATGTTGGAGGAATGAAACCTTTCGCCTTGTTTTCGAAGTACGTCTCTTTCTTGCTCTTTATTACCTGAAATTACGATGTTATTATTTCTGTTCCATTGAAATATTGCTTAAAAATGAAGACCTATTGTTTTATTTATTTGATCCTAGTACAGCGTGACATGGTTTTTCTCGAGAACTGAATCAGGCATATACTTGTAGTACGGTACCTCAAATTCCACAAGTTTATATTTCAAGGCAAGTTGCTGGTGAATAATCCTGGCTACTTGGTTGCAACTAATCGCCGTTAGGCAGACTAGAACAACCAGAAATATAAATATGTCTCATGGACTCACCCGGACGGTGTCATGCCCGACACACGTCAACCGTCCCGTCCTTCATAATATATTTCCGGTAGTTGTTCGTCAACATAACTTCGTCCATAATCGCACAGACACGGACGCTAGAAAGTTTACATCGGGCCCATGAAGAGCCCGGTAGAAGCGCCCGTGCAGCTCCTTGCCTTGCCATATACTTCCTTGCGGTCACCAGTAGTGAGTACTTCAGGTTTGCGCCAGTTCTCTTTAGCCATGGACAGCGGGTGAGTCCCTTGTCCACTGCAACCACATCTCGGTTATTAATTTATTTGTTAGGCTTCTTAACAATGAGTACCTACACTGTTACATTATTATTTTTACATAATTATAATAAGATTAAAGATTTCAATGATGGTCAAGGATTTATTGGTGATAATAAAACTAATAACCTGGTTAGGTTTTAATGTTGACTTTTAATTAATGTACGATGATTATTACAAAATGCACAATTGGAATTTGGAGATGAGAATTGCGATCACGAACTAATTTATCTACTTCTACTTAATAATGTTAAAATTATCTACGAACACGCTAGATGAATTCAAGCAGAAAAGTATTGTACGTACCTTATTAGTTAGCCCGTGAATGATACTTAGGAGTTGCTTCTGCTTTTCGAAAAATGACGTCAAATTGAAGATGGCATCAAAACGCAACCAGAATTTGTAGTGTCTTTGGTGGATGATGTCGCACATCCTGGAAACATTGGGATAAATCTACACTATTTGAAAGAAAAGCTAAATGGAAATACATTTATTTAGCACAGACACAACATATTCTATACAATAAACGCAAGGGGTACAAGGAAAAAGAAAAACGCCTCACAGCTGCGCCAAATAGGCATAGTTCAGTAAAACGTGACAGATAAGTGTCTGATTTGGTTCAATAAAAGTATGTTTAAGACACGGATGATGATGAGAAAACTTACTTCATAACAGCCATTGCATAGTCAAAACCAGATTCATCTTGAGTTTTTCTAGTTATTCCCATTGCAGTTTCTGAAAATCATTGAAGAATAATATAGTACAACTAAGCTTGACCCTCCAAAATTCTGAATATTTTAGTGGAGACTTGATAGAAATGTAGAGTATTAATTGGGGAAAGTTCATTTCGGATTGGGAGTAACTATGTTCAGATTCATATATTTTGTATCTTACCTAGCAAGATGTCGACGGTAGCTGTGCTCATGTAGTCGTGAACATCAAAAGTTTTGCCCGTCTCTGCGCGCAATTTTTCAACCACATTCTTGCTGTTCTGGTTGAAAACTCCCACAAATGATTTTAAAATGTTTATGTGGAATGTTGGAGCTATCATTTTTCGATGGGAACGCCATTTGGCACCTGTGGAGTGACATAATTTATTTAGATCATGATTAAGCATCTTTTATTCAATGGCTGACGCGCCTGGTGTTCATTTTGATATTTGTATGATAGCGTAAGTATAAATAAAAGATCGTTAATTAAAGATCGATAGGTAAAGTAATGTAGAAACGTCGTTTCTCTTCTTAGATCTAGATCTGAAAGAGAGGTGATAAGATATCTTCAAGATGACAGAAGGTTTGTCTAATTTAAATAATAAGTTTAAACCTAACTACCTGATTAATGCACCACTCAGTGAACCCCACACAAAGACCTCGTATGATATATGTTCAAATACCTACCTGCATGAAGGATATAATAAAAATAACCTGACCGTTTTCGGTTATGGCCACTAATCTCGGCGAAGATTAAATCCAGCGCAATCACAGGCGAGAGTGCTCCTGTGATTGCGCTCTTCTCCCGCTAAGAAAACAGAAGAAGTAGATATCTAAATATTACCTGTGCTAATAAGTAATCCTTCTCCTAGCCAAGGTTGAAAGAACCTGTATTCAGGCGCTTTGTCAATGTGCACATTACTGTTCAGTATGACCTCAGCATCGTCGGCATCAAGAAGGAATATTACCAGCTTGGAGCCAAGCCAACCTCTTATTACTGTGCCGTACTCCTCAGCATATTGCAGAGCGAGGTTTACTAATTCTGAAATAAATATCGTGTGTGAAAAAAATGACTGCCTTGTTTGTCTAGTGGTCGCAAGTACGACTACTGAGCAAGAGGTTCGATTCCCGGGTCAGGCAGTGTTTGCAGGCAGTCATTTGTTTTTTCAATATACATGGGACTTAAACATAACTGGCGAAATTTGGGTGTACTATTAGGTACACTTCTGCCTAACCCTTCGGGGATTACGGGCGTGATGTTATGTTATGTGAAAAAATATAAGCGGGCTTAGAACATTTTGTAATAGCAAAATGTCAGAAGTAAGTTTTTAGCGTGAATGTTCCTCAAGCAATCTTTTTACAACACAGTAGAAAATATACAATTTTGTATAAAAAGTGAAAAGTTTCAGTTTTATTTCAGGTGTATTTAATGGTTTAGAATCAAGAAGTTTCCAGAGATTACATAATCAACTAGGGTTTGGTAGTGAAAATACCTATTTCCATTATGTGCAAATTATTGAAACACAATGGTTTGCAAACAAATATTCTAATTTTGAATACAATTCGGTAGATGTCGTCATGCTTTAATCATTAACCGCAGTAATACAATCAAGTAGTAGGTATAATAAAATAACTAAGTAAGTTTTTACTTTTTACTACCATACTATTACAATTTCCCCGTGCCTCAGAAAGCCTGACAAACCGTTGGTGCCGGCTGTCATTTATATATTTTTGATAGTGATCACAGGTATTACTCAGTGGCCCAAAAGGTTTGACACCCAGTCTTACCTAGGGGTATCTTATTACCCAGTACTAACTGGGTTGTGGAGGTCAAATAGGCAGTCGCTCCATGTAAAATACTGGTATTCAGCTGCATCCGGTTGGACTGGAAGCCGACCCTAACTAGTTGGGAAGAGGTTAGTCAAATGATGACTATTTCAATTACGTCACTTTTTTGGAAATAGATATATGATATCCTACTTACGATCCGGTCTCTTTCCTAAAGCCAAAAGAGCGTTTCCGAAAAACGGTACTGCTCCTGGTCCCGGAATAAGATTTCCCAACTTGAAGAGTCTAGTCTGCTGCTGCCATCTATGTATCAACCAGAGAACAGTTGTGACGAACACTAAGGGGTAGAATACAAGCCGCGCGTAGTTCACAGGGTTGGTGTCGTCGACAACGGACGCCATATTGCTGAAAAGAGAAGTTAAGTTTTAATTTAACCAGGAATGTAAATTCGAAAATCACTTCAAACTAAGGTGGAACTAACTTATGTTTTTTATTTTTTTTTTATTTATTCGGGAAAATAAACAGTTATACATTAAAATCTTACGCTAAGTTATAAATATACAAGGTTTATAAATGTATAACCTACGACATTTTCCACAACATATTAAAAGTTAAATCAAACAGTGCGCTATTCTAACATTTTAAAGCAGAAAAGGAGTTAAAAGTGAACTTAAACATATACAGGCATGCAAACAACAGAGAAACAGAGAGAGAATGAGCAAATATTAAAGTAACTAACTAAACTAACTGTTATATTCTAAAATTATTTTGTTGGTAAGATTTTTAAATTTTTGAGCAGAGACAAAGAAGAAGTCGATGTCTTCAAAGATATCATTGTACTGGCTGGTAAGGCGGCGTAGGGGTGCTCGCAAGCCCGCGTTTGTGCGACAGGAACTTACTGCAAATAGAGGTCTTGCGCGCACCCCACGGCATATCGTTGTTCTGGGTACTACGTAGCTGATTTTGTTGCGAATGTCAATACAATCATAAGTATTACACAGATCAAACAAGAACATTGTTTCCAACATAATTCGTCTAGACTTTAAACTTTGCAGGTTATACTTCTGCAATAGGTCATTGTAGGATGCATAGATACGATGGCAACGATAATGCATGGCCTTTAAAAATTTTCTCTGTACTTTTTCGTTCGATCATATCGGAATATTTACCATGGTGGGGATTCCATACCGAAACAGCATACTCTAGCTGAGAGCGAACTAATGACCGATACAAATACAAATAGGTAGAGGAGCGGGTAAATACTGTAGCCGTTCTCATGATAAAACCGAACATACGGAAGGCATTATTAACAATTTTGTTAATATGGGAATCTAAATGGAGTTTGTCGTCCAACAGTACTCCAAGATCACGGACCAGGGTTTCTCTTTTTAAATGTTCGTTTTTTAAGGTGTAGGGATGTAATAAGATGTTTTTATTTTTGGTGAAACTAATGACATAACACTTGGATACACTAAGTTGAAGTTTATTGCGTGTACAGTATGCCGAAAACGCATCTAAGTCTTCCTGCAAGAGAGAGCAATCACGGTGGCTTTTAATAGACCTAAATATTTTAATGTCGTCAGCGTACAACAGTAATTTTGAATTTGTAAAACATTTATCGACGTCATTAATGAATAAAATGAAAAGGAGAGGTCCCAAAATGGAACCCTGCGGCACTCCAGAAGTAACATCTACAGTGGTAGAGCAGAAACCATTTATTACAACCCTTTGAGTTCTGTTGCAAACATATGAATAAAACCATCTCAGCAGGTCCCCACGTATCCCATTAAACGCAATTTTCTGCAAAAGCAGTTCATGGTCAACTTTGTCAAAGGCTTTCTTGAAATCAGTATATATAGTATCAGTTTGAACACGGGCATCCAAGTTGTTAAATAAATAATCTGCGAAAGTCACCAGGTTCGTCGCGGTTGATCTTCTTTTGACAAAACCATGTTGCTGTGGTAATAAAACACTGTGTAGTAGAGGGTACACTTTATCATGTACTAATCTCTCCAACCTCAAATCAAAACCTTTGACAAAGCTGACAATATAGAAATTGGCCGATAGTTCTCAACGTCATGCTTAGATCCTGACTTGTAGACAGGTGTTATGTTTGCGAGTTTCCAAGCTTGTGGAAATATCCCCTTTGAAATGGATAAATTAAAAATGGTATATAATGGTGTACAGAGATTAGTGGCAGTCTTCTTAATAAAGATTACTGGCAAACCATCTGGTCCAGGACCTTTTGAAGGGTCTAATGACTGGAGACCCCCTCAGTACATCAGCCACTGAAAATTCAATGTCACTTATAAGCGAGCAGGTAGGGGAGCAGTCGGTATGCGAGGACGGTACACTTGTTAAGGTAGATGGTTCATATACCGAATGAAAAAATATTGCAAATGTCTTCGGGGTTATAAGAAGGCTGATTTTTATATTTCATGGTGGAAGGCATTCCAGTAGTGGATTTTTGTTTGGAAATGAACGTCCAGAAGTATTTAATGTTGTCTCGAATACTATCCTCTACAGAATTAATGTATTTTCTATATGATTCTTAGCACTCTGACTGAAATCTCGTGCGGTATAGTTTAAACTGTTCGTAGTCCGATAAATTTTTGTACATTTTCCATCTAACCCACGCTTTGGATTTGTTTTTATAAATGTGTATCAGAGATTTTGAAAACTTCAAAGACCTAGTACTAACCAAAGGTACATGTTTTCTTATTATGCCAAAAATAGTGTTATAAAACTTGCCTAAATACTCGTCAGGTATTTGATCATTTAAAAACGTATGTTCCCAATTTATTTCTTATAAGTCATGGTTAATGTTTTCATAATTGGCTTTAAAATAATTATATTTTTTAATTGTCTTGCGAACCATTGAACAACTGGGTAATGAAACAGATATCATCGCACAAAATGGGGGATGATGGTTATCTAACTGCAGTAAATAATCCGTGGGCGAGTATGTGGTGCAGTCGTCATTACTAATGACCAAATCCAATACTCTCCCATTCAGATTCCTTGCGTTATTAAATTGATGAGCGCTGAGGAAGGACATGAACTGACATAAGTGGATACATGTAGGAGAATTCCCTCTACAAGTCAAAGCAGTTTGTGAGGTACCCACGGTGCACGTGACCCAGTCAATTTCGGGTAAATTATAGTCTCCTAACAGATAAAAATGTTCAAGATTATGATGCCCAAGTTGGGATTGTAATAAATCAAAATAGTCAACATATATACTTTCAGGCGTTTTAGGTGGTATATAAACTGCAGCAATAATTACATTTTCACCTCGACCCGAGCATGGCAACTGTATTAGTATGTGCTCAATATGCGTTTGTACAGAGGAACTTGGAAGTAATCTTACTGAGCGCAGTCCTTTTAACACAGCGACAAGAACGCCACCTCCGTCTTTCCTTTTGGTGGCCGCGCGATCTCTGTCACATCGGTGTACAGTATACCGTTCATCGATGAACTCGCTGTCAGTTATATCGGGCGTCAGCCAAGTCTCGGTCAAGATTATCACATCATAAGAATTAGGATATTCATATATAGCGTATGCAGTTACGAAACTGCATACGGATTCCCCTGCAGTTTTGGTAATATATTATTAAATTATCTGTCATTGTAATTTTGAGCTATCCGGAATAAAATAGTGCCAGCATTATGCATTGCAAATATTAAAATCAATAATGGTATTGTAGTCATAGGAAATACATTAAACATCAACACAAAATTATACAACCTCGAATGGAACATGATAAAGGCATGGTACAATGTAAGTTTGTAGTTAAAAAACAATATAACTGAGCCCGGGCAAATATGATCTGATACGCCACCAACGCCTATTGAGAAATACATTGCAATCACGTCGAAGACATTATTAATGACAAAATTAATTAATTCCATTTCAAAAGCTGATCTATTCAACACCAATGCCAAGTACAACTGTATACGAAAACTGATAAACACATGACGCAATATAAACTTAAAATTGGAGTTCAAGAACAGTGAGACTCTTATTTCATAGTCCAGGTAAATATCATGTGATGTGCCACCAACGCCTAAGGAAAAGCTTATAGCAATTGCATCAAATCGACTTTTTACTTTAATTATTTTAGAGGCAGTACATATTAAGATAAGGGCTGTACACGTAAGATCACGTATGAATACAAAAAGTGTCTCTCTCTCAAAAACTATAACTATTATACTATGGGAGACTATCACAGAAATGCATGCAATGATTAAGTACAGTGCGAATAAAGAAACAACATAAAAGCATTTGCTGTAAGTAGCATAATTAGAGCAACTTTCTTTCTTAAATTGTTGCAGAGCCAGACTTGATTTTAGCGATGTCCTGTGGGATCCGAACTGCAATGGCCTTGGCGCCTTCTTTTTCACGGACAAGTATGGTTCCATGCTTGACCCAGACAAACTTATAATCGTGCTTTTTGGCTGCGTCCCGAAACAATTGTTTGTTTTTTAAGGTTAGGTGTTCGTGCATGTAAATTGTCAGTAAGGTACCCGATACTCCCAGTTGCTCCGTTGTAAGCCCCCTGCAAAGTCGATGAGCGCTCAGGATGATGTCGCGTAGTATTCTCGAAGTAAACTTTACTATAATATTTTTAGGCATGTTATTATGCTGGTGCGCGTGTGGGACTCGATGAATAGATATTATATCGTTTTGTTGTATATTGCACTTGACAGCAGAGCCGATTTTCAGCATTAAATTAATAAGATTTTCATTGCGCCTTTCCGGTATATTGCATATTTCTATATTACAATTTCGTGCACCCTGCTCGAGGCCATCAATCTTGGACACCAAATCCGAGACCAGCTTATTCAAACCAGCGGACTCTTGAATTTGTTCACAACAGTAGTCAATATTTTTGCTGAGATCGGTGTGATCGTCAGCGACGAACTGGACTGAGTTCTTAAGGTAATCGACTTGACACGTCAGACTTTCATGTTTCTCATCCAGCTCAGACACTCGCTGGCGCAAAAGAAGCTGATCCGAACGAAGGGAGTTAATATCATTCTTAATCTCAGAAGTAACTTGAGTAAGTGAAGCCAAGTCGCCTTTTATTGATATAACGTTATCAGATATTTTGGTGATACTAGCTTTCATGTCAAGCTTCCACTCATTCAGCGTGCTCTTAAACTCCCTAGTCAGATCTTTTATGGCCTGGATCCATTCATGATACGGTTGTTTACGCTTACGTAATGACACATTTTGTTCGCCGATCATTTCTGCGCCAGGTTCCTTGTTTAAGTCGGTATCGGAAAGAAACTTCTTATTCTCTGAGAACTGTGACATTTTGTTGTGGTAGGGTAGAACCTCTTAACTTATTCAAGTTATAGTAAATAAATAATAAATGGAAAAAGTTCTGCGTTAGTGGTATCCGATCCGGCGACACTTCGCCCACTGAGACAAAAAGCTTGACAGATACCGCTCGACCACGGCGACTTGTATGTAGTAGGCGAATTTAAGCACCGCTAGATAAAGCACAACATTGACGAACACACTCTGATCATGTGGCTGTTAGTTCCTTTGTTCTCAACACTGAGGAATTATTAAAGTTTTAAACGGTTTTTTGCAAATAACTGAGATTACACTGAGTTTATTATGAAGTTATTATGATAATTCGTTAACACTATAGTCACTGCATGCCACAATTGGATTTAGACAAGTTTAACAAGGTATTACACCACTTATTTGATTTTATTGTAAGAACTGTCTATAACACACGGTACTCAGGCGATAGCGCACGACGGTTGGAGCTTCAACATAACTTGGTATAGGTTAGGTACCATTATTTTTTCATTCACTGGAAGTTTTCTGCAATAATCATAATCATAAATCTTTATTTAAAACACTTCAATTATGGGGTAAGAAAGACACACAGCACATCGCGATACTAGAGGGATTCTACCAAGAGTTCCCCATAGCGAAAGCCATAAACGATCGGATACCTAAGCAGTTTGTATTCGATAAAAAATACAAAATCCAACTCCACGAAGATCACCGCTGTGAGGGACTAAGCCCCGCAGAACTACGGATCTTCACGGATGGATCCAAAACCGATTCTGGCACTGGAGCTGGAGTCTTTTCGGAGGATCTCAATATCCACATTGCCACACCACTGGGTGTTCACAACACAGTATTTCAGGCAGAATGCATGGCCATTTCCCTGGCGGCAGCAGCCATCCTAGCCCGGAAGGTTGTGGATCACTCAATTCGCATACTCTCAGACAGCATGGCTGTACTGCTAGCACTGAACAACCTCACAGTCAACTCTGGGTTAATATACGAGTGTCATCAACGCCTGGACCAGGTTGGTAATCTCAATAACATAACCATTCAATAGATCAAAGGACACAGCGAGTCCCGGGGCAACGATGCAGCGGACGAACTTGCTAGAAGGGGATCGAGTATGGCAGCAGTGGGACCTGAACCCATCGTGCCACTCCCCTTCGGGTATCTAACACACTGATATGGAAACGAAGGGTACGTATTTGAATATCGAAGATTAAAATACCTACTGTTAGAATATCGATGTTCAAAACATCGAAAATGGAAATATCGAACGACCATAAAAACGAAAATGAAAACAACGAAAGTTTTTATTATCGAATGGTTAAATATCCTACGTCCAATATATCTAAAATCTAAATATCTCCAAAAGTTACATCGAAAGATCCAAATATCGAAATACAGATTATCGAATGTCCTAAATATCGAAATACAAACGAACGTCCTAAATATCAATGGGTACATATATTATTTTAACATCGAAAATTAATATACCTACGTGTAAAAATGGGTTAATTTTCAACATTTAATATATTCATTAATTCACCCTAAAAATACGTACAAGTTAAAATATCGCGCCTCCGGATTTTTATATACACTGTAGGGGTAACAGCCAAAAGACTACGTAAATTCGGGGTTTGGAACAATTTCGACCTATTTTATTACATTCAACAGCAAAACTAAATTTGTTTTTTATAGTATGAAAAACAAATTAATGAAAGATGCAGTTTGATTAAAAGTCCCATATCGCAAAAACTAAACATCAAATCTTGTTCAAACCATTTCTTACGTTTCACAATCCTATATTTGTTCAGAATTTACCAGCTCTTACTTTAGAAATTAGAGGACACACATTTTATCATTTTATAAGAGTCTATCTTTCAAACGATTGACTTTGAAAAAAAATGGTTTTAGGAACCTCAATGTATTTACGTAGAACACGCCAGCGCTCGCGCAGCAGTCGTACGTTCTCATTTTGGGAAGGCCCGCTCGTTACTGGCGGGAACGTTTTTGCGCGGTCTAGTTAACTTTGCGTTTAATTTACGAAATGAAGTTACAGATTATTTACAAAATATAAGTCAGATTTTATTAAAAGGTTAACTTAATATTAATATGAAATTTTTAATTTTTCTAATAAGTGTTTCTAAGGTATAGAAAGAAATACTTATTTGTCCAGACGTTTTCCAAAAATTACGTTTCATTCCAAAACATTTTATTCTGCTTTACTTCGTAATCAAATCAAAAATATTTTTAACTCATTTACGAGTAGACCATATGATGTAATTAATATGTTTTACTGTTCAGAATATTTTTTAGTTTTTCGTTCAGCGAAGCCGCTTGTTACTTTTGCGGAAAAGGGGTTTTGATTTTTTGAATATGGGTGATTGCCATTAATACCGTCCACTAGAATAAGAACTCGTCTCTTATAATAAACACAAAGAAGGTTCAAATTCTCCTAACCTTTCCTGGGTTATGATTTTATCTGTCTAGCTAGTACAACGTTAAAATAAATCAAAATATTTAAGAACTAAAACCCAACTACGAAACATGTATCTGTATAAAACAAAGGTTTAATATTACAAATCAATAATTTTATTTCTATAACTTCGATAATTTGGCCGACCCTAAATAAATTGGGAGATTGGAGGAAAACACTTTTATAGCTTAATAAAATAATTAAAAGGTAAAAAAGTAACGTACCCCAGGCAGCTGTCGGTTACGGAATACTTGGTTTGAACTCGGTTTAATTAGAATTCATTGATTGGCAATCATAATTGTTAATGATTTCGTTCACCTCACATTTACATCTATTAAATAAATTCGCTTTATCCGTCGATTTGTCCACATAATTCTTTTAAATAAGACAATGGACTTTGATGCAGTTTAAAGAGAATTTATTCCGAAGATATACCTCTGTGTAAGTAATAGCAACTGACGTAATCGTCGTCAAATTTTCACCTCAAAAATTAATTATTTTCTAAGTAATTTGTACAAAAACCTTAGAGAAAATTGATTGTCTAAATTATGTTACTGGCAGGTCAAAATAAAAAAAATAATATTAGGGAATTTAATAGTCTAAGTAGAACGATTCGATATATTTAAAAGAAGTAGGCACGACCAAGTAAATTTTCACTATGAAAGAAAATTCACTTGGTCGTGCAAGTGAATTTTCTATGTCTATAAAGTATTGGAAATAAGGTAATTGGTCGTTCCGACAGGTAGCAATCTTGATGAATTGATGATTTTTGTGGCCAAATTAAAGATTTTGACACTCATTCGCTTTGTTCACACTGAGCCTAGGGTGGGTATACTAATATAACAGCACTCTTAACGCCTTAAATCGAGTCAGATATTAATTTACCTGGGGTAAATATGTTTTATGGCCATAAGGCTATTTAATATATTTTATGGCCACCAGAAACATAATTAAAGAAACATAATTATTAATCCTTAATGCCCAAGGCATTAAATCCGCCTTCGTACAGTTTTTTTTTACTTGTGCATAAAGTTTCATTAAATAAATTACGAAAATAGCTAGATACGTACCTGCGTACCAGGTCCTTACAAAAACACCTCACAATACTTATTTTAGAGATTAACACACAGTTTTATATTATTAAGAGTAGGTAAAAATTCAGATTTATGTTTGGGAAAAGGTTATTTGTATTGTAGTCTTAAGAAAATTTAAATATATGAAAAAAAATGGAAATTCATGATTTCCATAACCAAATGAGTGTCACTGTTGCTCAGGAGATTCTTAAAGATCATTCGTCAATCTATACTAATATTATAAATAAGTAAAGTTTGTAAGTTTTTATGCATGTGACTTTGTAAGTTTGGATGTAGGGAGTAATCTTCTGAATTACTGATCCAATTTTGAAGATCTGATGATTCTTCCACCACTGGGAAACTAGATTATTTTCGAGTGTCATTGGCTATATTTTAAATATTCCCGTTAGATGATTTCCAATCATAAGGC
This sequence comes from Lycophotia porphyrea, assembly GCA_950005105.1. NCBI lineage: Eukaryota > Metazoa > Arthropoda > Insecta > Lepidoptera > Noctuidae > Lycophotia > Lycophotia porphyrea. Next base: position 6,889,261 of record OX465392.1, read on the forward strand.
GAAGCTGCGGGCAAAAGTTAGTATGTATCATATAAGGCTAACCTATTGTATTTATGAGTACGTTTTATTTGTTTGTAGATTATGTCATTTATAAATAAAGATAAGCTTGTCCTCTCTATATCATTGCCAAAAGATTTGTATTTTTGTCGATGCTATGCAAACATAGGTCATATTTGTTGATGTAAATTATATTCAGTATTTGGGAATTCCAATCAGTTGCTTAAAACTAATCGCAATCTTAATATTCACTTTTGATAACTACAGTGACAACGTTATAGTGCCTGAATTGTATTGATAGCAATTGACCTTAAGTTTCTTCTTGCTATGATTAAAGTGACAGGCACTTAGCGTTGTTCAAATTGTGGCAATGTATTGCGTTTATTTCTAAACAAATATTTTTAATATACGTTTTCGGCTGTATTATCTTGAAAGCGAGCGGTAGGTTTGTAGATTTGCTATAATATTTTATAGCTCCGCAACGAAATGGGATATTTTCCCCCTTCCCTCCCTACTCATATTAGCAGAAAATGGGCGACCGAGCTCTGCTCGGGTGAATAGAGAAAATGAATTTACCCAGATTTGAGGCCTACCTAGATCGATTTCTCGCCCCCGTAAACTCGCCATAATATATGTCGAAATAATTAAACCGTTTCCGAGAACGTGATTATAAATATGTACAATACTAGCTGATGCCCGCGTAGATGTCGGTTATCGCGGCCAAAAGTAATCATGAAATTTTGATCACGTTCCCGCAACAAAAACTTCACAAATTACCTAAAACAAAACCTAAAACCTTCCTCGAGAACCGCTCTATCCATTCGTGAAAACAGCATAAAAATCGGTGCAGTAGTTTATGAGTTTATCGCGAACAGACAGAAACGCGGCGGAGGACTTTGTTTTATAATACGAGTATGTAGTGATGTAGTGATAGTGACTATGCAATAAATGCTCATTTAATACTTTAGGATAAGTAACACTCCAAAAAAGTAAGCAGATCGCTATCAGGGTGAAGGTGCCCTATACATGGTTCCTGGATTCTGGGATGGTAAAGGTAAGCAAATTTTGCTCTAATGAGTTCCACAAGAGAAGAAATACACGTGCCATAGCAGTGTTAACCGTCGTTTTGACGTCATGCAATAATCCAACTGAACTTTACCACACTTTAACTAAATAAGCAGTTGGACTCATACATATTCGTATGAACTTTGCTTTCTTCTGAATAATTTGACTATACAGGGTGTAAACAGACTCTTCACGAAGCCGTCATCCAAGCATTATGTACATGAAACTAAGTACTTTTACGCAAAAATTTGTGCTGGGAAATGACTTTTTTTTTGGGCTGAAAAATCACGTTTTACAGTAGGACTCAATGTAACGCACTCGAAACATTGTGCTGATGGATGGATTGAATAGTAAGAGAGTCCTGGAGGTGTTTAAAGTAAAAATCTTACATTACAAACATGTATTAAAAAAAAAACTTGTGAAAAATTTGGAACTTTGACCCCCAATATCTCCGTAACTAGGAGGTTCCCAGGTAAGGTCTAGAACAAAAAAATGATCGCAATGACGGGGAGAACAGTGCCTTTCTGCTTCGTTAAGAGTCTGTTTACACCCTTTATTCAAATTTCTAAAGACCGTCATTACAATAAATCATCATCATCTGCTTAGCCTTTTCCCAACTATGTTGGGGTCGGGTTCCAGTCACACCTGATGCAGCTGAATACCAGTATTTATCAAACTCAAACCCAAAAGTATTTATTTCAATTAGACCCTTACAGGCACTTTAGAATGTCGGAAAAACAAAGAAGGCTAAGCTACAGTCACAGTCACAAGGCATAATAACTTGTGCAAGTACTGTAGTTGCCCATTCCAAAGCGTAGATCTCTATGGAGAAGAATGGGCAATTAACTCCATGGACACTCTTCTCAATCAAAATATTATTACAAAATCTTGGTTACATCATTCATGTTGAGATTATACATGTATGTGAGAACGATGTAAAGAGGCATGCAAATTAAGAGCGTCCAGAGTAAAAGAGTAAATCAACAATTTAAAAATAAAGTACTTAATTAAAATAAACCGTGACAGCTAAGAGATGACCAGTCCCAACTGACAGCGCCCGTTCACGAACATGATGCATGGATCAGCTCCATTCAACTCAACCATATTAGAGGGAACCAAATGACCCGACACACCCGCCACCATCAGCAAGACATTCGAGTGAGCATGACGTTCTCTCAACTGCCAGGGCACATTCAAGTCAATGAAAGATAGCTAAATGCAAACGGTAGCTTTTCAATACATAGTACTCACATATGTGCTATGCAATTATATAATAATATCAGTCGTTATTATCAAACATATTTTGTAAAAAGTAAATAACTTTGCAGTTATTTATTACTGCTTATTTGCTTTATTTTATCTAGTTGGCCTATTTTAGGAACACAGGACAAATAGCAAGTAGAATCAATAATTTATATTGTATAGAGACAATTGGCTGATGAAGTATTTGTTTTCTGTTTTTAATATGTAATTCTTTTATCACTATCACTACATATTATAAAATCAGTAACACTACATATTATAAAACAAAGTCCGAGTTTGTCTGTTCGCGATAAACTCAAAAACTGCTATACCGATTTTCATGTTGTTTTCACCAATGGATAGAGTGGTTCTCGAGGAAGGCTTCTGTATATAATTTGTCAAGTTTTTGTTGCGGGAACTGGATCAAAATTTCATGATTACTTTTGGTCGCGATAGCCGCGGCCACCTACCACAGCTAGTGTGATTATAAAATGAAATCAATATGGATAGAATATCAATTAGAAAAAAAGTAAACAGTGTTGTATTTGGCCTCTTCGTACAGGCGCCAGCACATCAAGCTATTACAATCTGTCAAATTTCTTTAAAAGATTTTCAACTTTATCGTTAAAGCAGGTTTAAGGTTGATTGGGAATATTTTACAGTTTGGGGAAGCTTGATATGCTGGCGGCGTCTGTACAAAATACCTATTTAGTCATTTTAGACGTGCAAAGGTGGAGTGAAAGAATCAGAAATCTGTCAATACTGAATAAGAGGAATAATACAGCAAGAATAATGGGAGTGATATGAAAATTGGAATGGCGTTATTGCGACGCACGCTATTTCGAAAAACTTTACGAGTGGTACGCCAGTTCGAAAACTTATTAAGTCGAAAATCGCTATATCGAATGACGTTGTCGCGAACACGCTGATTCGAAAAACTGTTTGAATGGTACGCTAGTATTGGTCATGGTAGATAGTCGTTTCAGCCAATGGTTTAATTGCCAAGAGCCTCGACCAACAACACCTGAGCCTGAAACACTTTTTATTACGATTTAATAAATTAACTAAGTAGGTAGGGACTTTTAGTTAGGTTGAGAATCTCAGAGATAAAAAAAAAGTTTTGTAACAAAATTACTTGTGACATAATGAACACGATACTTAAACACTTATTTATAATCCGTGTATTTCATAAACCAACACAAATCAATCACATCACAAAAAAACACAGGAAAATGAATAAAATTAGAAACCTTACGTCAATCGCACGTCGAACGTTGTCGAAAGTTGGTTGACGGTACATTTTATTAAAACTAAAATGCCGTAACACAGTGTAATACCAATCTCACGCATGGCCTTAGGTAATGAAGATTAGAAACTCAATGATAGCATCGGTAAAGGTAACACCTTTACTAGGTGCTTGGATTCTCGGTGCTTGTTTCCAACATCGTATGAGTCGTATGACCGTTGGATCTGACTTATTTTACATCATAACTTCACGCCTGTAATCCCTGAAGGGTTAGTCAGAGGTGTGGCTAAAATTATACCTACATTCCTCCAATTGTGTTTAAGTCTCATGTTATAAGGGTATAGCCATCAATCCGGCACAAATCCAGACTCCGTGACAACGACGCAGTCTGATTTATTTATTTCAGCGTAAAAACGTCGACATGGGTCACATACCGCATAATGTCTCCTTTAAGACACCTATAGGAGGCCCAGTTCTCATCCGAGCAGAGACGGGACGAGTGGAGTGGAGATGAGATGCGGTGCAAGATTTGACATATCACAAAAGAGATGAGAAACGATGTGGATTTACTTTTTTTTAAGTTTGAATCAACAATTAGTCATGTTGGAGATATTTCTCGACGGTATATAAAGCCAAGTCAGAAGCCTATGGGCGGCATAAACTCTGACACCAGAGTAGGCACACGACAAAGAAGAACAATTGGTCGATTCCTACTTGTCTTAACCGTGAACTCGTAGAAACCAAGCTTGAAGTGCTTGTAACCATCAGAACATAACGAATATATTTTTTCAATGATCTGTCGCGATGAATCGTAAAAGTAGGTAGCTTATCTCCCATCGAATACCGACGACTGTGTTCGATGTTAACTCTGCCGTGTGGCTGAGTTATTGCGGAGATGGAAAGCGCATTCCTGTGTTTTTCATGGGATTCAATCTGAGATTCTAAGCATACCTCCAGGATTTCTTCAGTCTCTTCAAATTGATTTGTTTGGGTAGCCAGGGCGAGGTTATAAGTTTCTCTTACTGCTAATTAATTTTTAGTTATGATTATATATTTATATGTATATGTTAATTTGCAACTGATATTTCATATAACAAATTTGTAGGTAGTAGTTAAAAAATTCCTGAGTACCAGCGATGCTCCAGTACATATTGGTCAATTCGATTGTATTCAGGCTATAATGATAAACGAGATAATAAATTTTGAGTAAGTAACATTAGTTTATCATCATAGTCCTAATCGTATTTGTCCATTAATGGATTATTGGTAAATACATCCACTAATGTACAAATATTATGATAAGAAGGGCTGAAGATACTATGTACTTCGGCTATATAGGGTGGTATGAGATTTTGATAATGAGTCTTTATTTTGACATGGTTAAATGTTCGAAATGAAAATAAAGTGGCTAATAATAGCAACTGTATACAGTTGCTATCGGTAACTTATAAGTAAAATTTATTATTACTGAAAATTGAATTTGTATTATTGTTTTGTAGGCATCTGTTTATATTTTGTGCGAGTCCTTTATTCTACTGATAATACAAAAGACACTATAAGTTTGTTAATGGATCTCAGGGCTTTTGATTTCAGTATAATCCTTCGGGAGATTCAGGGTTCATTATAAACTACCACTTGGTATGCAGAATCTATACCACCTCAATATGATACCAACAACTGCTGTGATAACCTGATTCACACACGAGTGGAACGTATTCATAATTAGGTTGTTTGACGAAATACGTGGCATCGATAGGACGTGGTCTAAAGCTGTTTTTTTCCTAGAAAGTAACATCTTTACAACACCGCTTTACAATGTGGTAGACATAATGCTGCATCTGACATTGAAAGAGGTTGCCTTCTCTTCCAATGCAACTCAAGTTCATGTTTACCGAAAAACCAGTTTTATAACACATCCAAATCTCGCCGTGCAGTGTAATTATAGTTTTCGTAACAAAAATACAAATGTCATTACACGACAGAGCGACGGTTAACTTGAGTGGGTGATAAGATAAAGTACAATCTCCAAAGCGTTCGGAGGTTCATAAAGTCGTTGTTTCGAATCATGTGTGATGCAGTGACACGGAAACATTCAGAGATGGGTGACGGTGCTGTGCCGGAATTGGAGAAAATTCATAAAAATGGACTGGACAATGGGAAGGAGTTTAGTGAATCTAAGGATGAATACCTCAATAATGACCAACGGGCACCGTTTAGGAGACAGGTGTGTGTTAAAAGCCATCTAAATAAGTGTTAAATTTAAAAAATAATGTTTAATTTTAGTAAAGAATTGTGCACGCAGGTGACGTATGACACGTTTTTCTTTGTTAACAATGGACACAGGTTTGATATAAATATTTTTTTTAATTGCTTCTGAAATTGGTTAACCCTCACCTAAATCGTAGATTGAACAGATTATCGACCGGATCTTCGTGTGTATTGATCTCCTCAAAGCATATTATTAGTTAATCGCTTCCTTGACGGTTATTATAGCAATTTCATGAATATTTTCGTAAACTTTACCTGTTAGAATTAGCTACCTATATCGTTGCTTGATAGTGTGCTTATTGGAGCATTTCATTAAGGTGGTTTTAGAATGAAGTTATTTTCGCTTCTATAAAGATTTTATGGGATCAAGGTTTGACGTGCAATGAATAAGTTTTGCAGGAATAATTTGTGTTAAGTATTGATTTTTTTTTGATTGAATGTCGATGTCAGTTTAATTTAATAACGAGTAAGGTAGGTACTGCAATAAATAAATGTGATCACAATGAAAACATAAACAGGTAGGTAGTTCAATGAAGCTAGAGAACTATTTATTGTGCTTATGACACCTACATCATGTTCTGCATAAAAATAACCTGAAAATGTCAAAATATGTTGTTTCCTTTTTATAGTAAAACGAGAATGGCAACAACTTTGTTTCGTAAATACTTAAAAATGTTCTATTTTTTTTCCTATGTCGGAGGAGTGTCATATTAAAAAATAAAAATAAAGAAAAAAAACACGAGATTTAAATAACGACGCAGAATGCAATATTCATTTTGAATTGGATTAACTATTCCATACATCATATTTAAAATGATCAAAATATACACATTCGTTGCCCATTTTTCATTCATATTGTAAGATCGATTTCAAAACAAATGATGTAAAAGACAAGTATGTCCTTTAAATTCAATTCATCCAAAAAGTAAGCAATTAACCTACCAACGTATGTATGTGTATGTGTTATGCAAATAAACGTGTCTGTGTTTTATTACCTATAAGTACTTAAAAGGATAAGATATAAGCGGAATTAAACCATATTTTCACACAAATTTTGCATGAAAGCAGGTTTTTTGCATATTATGAAGTTATAAACGACCTATTCTAGCTATCGCATTATGTTTAGTGTATTTTAATGATAAACTAAGCCTTAAACCTGCTTATGGTGCTAACCCCGAAACTACAAAATAGTCGAATATTAGTTGCTACTAATCAACATACTAATATCTAAAATAATCTAAATATAATATTATTCGTTTGTAAGGCTGTTGTTCGTCGAACCTTCTTATAGTCAGGGAGCGCAATGAAGGGATTTTCTTACATAGTTATTTTCAGTACAGACCTTCATTAGTATAGAAAATAACTGCCAATATGGAGTTTGTAAAAGAATCTACGTGCTACAAAATGTAAAATTCAGTGACATATAATACGCAGCCGAAAGACTGTAACCTAGCCTCCTCGAATTTAATGGTTACACAATAGATCTATGTTTTTGAGAGTAAAAATAAAAAAATAAATGTTTCTATGGAAGTTTATAATGGAGGTCATCATCATCTGCCTAGCCTTTTCCCAACTATGTTGGGGTCGGCTTCCAGTCTAACCGGATGCAGCTGAATACCAGTATTTTACATGGAGCGACTGCCTATCTGACCTCCACAACCCAGTTAGTACTGGGTAATACGATACCTCTTGGTAAGACTGGTTGTCAGACTTTTTTGGCCACTGACTACCTGTAACGACTGTCCAAGATGTGCAAATGACAGCCGGGACCAACGGCTTAACGTGCTTTCCGAGGCACGGAGGAAACTCGGTATGTATTGGGTGGTCACCCATCCACAGACCAACCTAGGCAAGCACGGCTTAACCTAAAGATCGACCCGAGCGGCAGTTATTATTTTGCCACGAGCTCCTCTATTATTATAACCAAATTAAAATAAACAGAAATAGTCAGCCTTAGAATTCAGTAGTAATTTATCAGTAGTCTTAATTTTAAACTACTTAAGTAGTTTAAACAATTCTACATTTTTGTTGTCAAAAACATTAAAGTGCGTTTTTTAATCCTAGAGACTAAATTGACACATGCTAATGTCAAACTGTATAGATGTGACCTATACAGTTTGACATTAGCATGTGTCAATTTACTTTAGGTACGGAGACAGTCATGATAATAATATGCAAGCCATAATTTTGTAATCTAAAGCACTATAGTCGTGATATCCGTTATCTTAAGTGTGGTGACACTTTTTATCCTAGTATTGCATGCTTGCACGTGAGAAACTTGCCAAAAAAGGTCAAGTGTGAATTGATTTACATTAAAAGTTTAAGGGAACACTTTTTTGTAGTAAAAATAGCATAACTTTTTAAACGGGCCTAACATGTTTCAACCTACATGGAATATGAAAGAAACTACTTATTTTTTTTTTTTTTAATTGTAATCTGAGATTTTCTCATTCCATTTTGAACTGAACTTTCAACACTTAATGGTTTAAATTCATTTGGAGAAATTTGACAGTTTGTGGTAATTCGATGAGCTGGCGACTGTACAAAACGTAGCCTTAAATAGACGCATGTATTTTTGGGTCAAAAGTTCCCTAAGTAAACGTAAATAAGGGAACGATTTTCGGAAAATAATCTAATAAAAGAGATATGGAGAGGATAAAAAAATGTGTGAAACTATTTTTGACGTTTCCACAAAATTTTATAAATTAATTGAAAAGAATAAAAATGTCAAAATCTGAGCAGCTAATTAATGATACATTGTTTTAATGGAAGCTGCGTCGACACAATGCACTTGCACACTTTCTGTGTCACTATCAGAATATTGTTGATGTTCTACATCATTATGTATTGTTTACTAACTACTAGATAGTGATAGGTTACACGTGCATGTGCTAGATTGTGCGTAAAGTTCACTACGGCTGTTCTGTTACAATGTAGTTGTTTCCACCAATAGTAAATCATTGCTACGACTTAGAGTAAATTGAGTCTTATTATTTGCCACAAACGCACCACATAGCCACTAACATAGTTTTAAGTCTTATTTGTTAACACAGTTTTTGTATTTACTTTATATATGTTAGTTTATAAGGTAGGTATATACATATCTATGGGCCATTGAAGCCTGAAATAAATGATGTTCATGTAAAAACATGAACATCATTTATTTCATCATTTATTAAAAAAGCTGTGTTAATAAATAAGACTTAAAACTATTTTAGTGGCTGCTAATGTATTTTAATCATTTGCATGAAAATGTGTATTTTCTGGATAAATATGTCCTTGTTATAGTAGCTATAGGCGTAGTATATTTCCAAAGAAACCACGAGGCATACTTTAAATGTATCAATTTTTCATCTTGTTAACATCTGACCCAATGTATTGCACAACATGCCTATCACTATTATTTCCGGATAAATCAAGTTTATTCAGATGAGTCAATCTTTTTCTTATCTGTCAACAAAAACAAAGATATAGATACAGCTTTCCGCACAAACGTCTATTTGGTCAAACAACTAAACAAGACTATGATTAATAATGTAAAATATTGCGAAACAGTATTTTAACTTGTATTTTGTTTACAGGCAGTCATCTCATTTGGAGTGTTCATGCTCACTCTCGGTGCTGGCGCCACGTCGGGCATATCCGCCATCTTAATACCACAACTAAAGAATGCCAAAGGAAAGCATGCCTTTTCCGTGGAGCTGGTATCTTGGGTAGGTACGTGTATACCTCGACTGTGATGAAAACTTTTTTGAGTTTGCTAACGATATCAATTCACTATGTTTTTCTTTTATCTTTCAGCCGCTATATCATCCTTGGCCCTGTTCTTCGGTAACCTGATGTCGGGCTATTTAATGGATAGACTAGGAAGAAGGCTGTCTACCTTATTACTGGCAGTTACTTTTGTAGCTGGTTGGCTGATCATCGGGTTTTCAAACGACCTGATGTATTTAATACTAATTGGAAGATTCATCACAGGTCTGTGTCAAGGATGGCTTGGACCTCTCGGACCAGTCTACGTGGGAGAAATTAGTTCACCAGCTTACAGAGGACTATTCTTAGCTGCTCTGTCTTTGGGAATCGCAGTTGGTGTGTTCTTGTCACATTTATTCGGAACGTTCCTTCACTGGAGTTTAGCTTCCTTACTTTGTGGATTTTTCCCTCTGTTTGGTGGCCTCATACTTTACTATGCTCCAGAGTCACCATCTTGGCTAGCATCCAGAAAGAGAATCGATGAATGCATCATATCGTACCAATGGTACAGAGGAAACAGTGTAGCCATGAAAACAGAACTGGATAAAATGATTGCAGATCTTTCATCCAAAGACAAGAATCTGAGTAAAATGCAAACTTTAGCCGCAAATATTAAAAAACCTGAATTTTACAAACCATTGGGAATTATGACGACATTCTTCGTTATAACGCAACTTTCTGGAGTCAATGTTATTTGTGCGTACACAACAGATATGATGGAAACACTCATTGGTAGCGATTCGACTATGTCTTACACCTACGCCGCCATGTTGAGTATAGACGTGTTGCGATGCGTATCGCTGGGAGCTGCTTGTATCATGCTCAGGAGATCCGGTAGAAGACCGATGGCGATATTCAGTGGTGTCTTCACAGCTTTGTCTCTAATAGCGTTAGCTTTGTACCTATATCTTTACAGTTCTGGCATCGTTCATTACATGTCGCCATTTATTTCATTAGGACTTATGGCATTCTATATTATCGTATCTAATTTGGGAATTTGTCCATTGCCATGGAATATGGTAGGAGAACTGTTCGCTGTAGAAACAAAGGGCGTATGTTCGGGTATCAGTGTTATGATGACATCTGTCGCCTTCTTCGCCGTAGTTAAGACAGCACCGGCCATGTTCATTAGTATAGGTCACCATGGAACGTATCTATTCTACGGCTTATCTACTTTGATTGGTACCATATTCCTATTCTTTTGTTTGCCAGAAACAAAAGACAAAACGTTGCTGCAAATAGAAGAACATTTTCGGTATGGCAAGAAAAATGATAGCAAAGAAGTAGATATTTAATAGAGCATATCAATAGATGACTGTTTAGATTATCTTTACAAATTTGTAAATTTGTAACTGTCTCTTAGGTGACAATCAGACAATTGCGTAAGTCCTAAGGTTATAGATGTCAGTTTGAATGACCGATCAATGAGCCCTGTATATTTTTATCATTGGAGTTGCGTAAAACAAAGTATTTTGTTAAATTTGTAAGTGTAATATACAATTTGTATTGTAAATTATAACTGGGTGTGTGTAATGAAGGAATAAATTTATGAGTTAGTATTTATGTGATTAAGTTAATCTAGTTAGATAATTATGATAGTACCACGGAGTTTAATAGATTGAAATTGGCCATAGCATATGATGATACCCGGTACATTAAACATAAGATATTGCATAAATTACATCATTAGAAGATTTTGTGAATGGATTTTATGACTTCATTGTATTAATTCTTGAATCCCATTTGTGATATAAGTTTAAGGTTGTACACACAGCGGCACACCAAGCTTTACATTTCCAGCATAACGTGGCCTCGCTTTGTATATATTTTTGTTCAATGAGAGATCTGCATAAGCTGGTTTTGTTTAGCTTGATCACCCGTCGTGCGTACTTATTCTATAAGAGTCAAAACACCGAAAAACCGATATTAAATATTAGTTTTATTGAAATGACCTTGTCGTTATTATTGTTTATTGAGCAACTACTCATTGAACACTCACACCAATCAATTACGAATATAATTTATGGTCAAGAATGTGTGTCAAGACCATATTCCTCTATGACGTAGAAGAAATCTATGGTTCTTTTTACTTACAAGTGATGAATCTCGATTTTTTACTCCATATTAAATTGGGATAGGTATCAAACAAAGCTAGTTATGTTAGAAACCGAGGTTGATGTCATATTTTAAACCTACATAGACATTGGGGTAATTACTAAGTTTTTACAAAATTACTCTGGGAATAACATAACAACGTCATCTTTCTCCTGCCCTTGTCTTAATTTATTTGGGTTTGGTACAGCACGTCTTCTTCATGCATTATCTATTTTTCATGAGTCCCTTCCTAGTATTGTTGCCCAAAATCGGTCTTGGTCATGCAAAAATGCAAGAACAAGAGACTGCAAGACCAAGACCGATTTTTCCCTTTAGCAGTTCCCGCCAGTCTGTAATTACTTTCTTCTGTAAATATAAAAGCGCACACAAAGCACGTAATGTAAAGATTTAGTGAGTTTAAAGCCCAAAATCGGTCTTGGTCTTGCAGTCTTGGTCTTGTTCTTGCATTTTCGCAAGACCAAGACCAAGATCGATTTTGGGTAACACTACTTCCTAGCCATAAATCGTCTATCACACAGTCCATACACTTAAACTTAACTATCGTCACGATAACTATTTTCCTCATTTTAATAGTAACAAGTAATAATAACTTAGTGGTTACTAAGTAGGTACGCCAATTAACATTATTTATATAAATTATGCAACATGTCAACTGTCAAGGGTTCATTGGCATGATTCAATTACATTTCACAATATTTTGTTAATTTGTTGGTTTGGTTGGCAAGAAGTTTTTTTCCTTTCATGTATGTTATTAAAAATTAACAAATTGGTGTTTCATATTAAAATGTAACATTTTATGGTCGTTGTCATTGATCTCAGATCTGACCCGGCGACCTTGTTTTTATTAGGTGCTTTGACTCAGTGCCTTTTAGTTATAATACAAACAAAATAACTTTAGGTCAACAGAATACATAAGGGTGCCTTCACATTGAGCGCAGGTCGTGCGTAGGTGTGTACGCCGCAGGAAACCTGCACTACATTCTTGGCGCAAATATAATTGAAATGTGGATTACATACAAACAAGTTATAATATGCTTATACACCGTGATTTCTTAGTCGTCTGACAAAGGTGGTCCACTCAATGTATTCGACATAAAATACCTCTAGGTGTGTTTTTTTTACCATTAGTTAAGATAATAGGTACAAAGAAAAATAAATAATACATTAGAATTATGAAACACCCTGTTAATAATGTTTACGTATCAAACAGTAGAACATATACCTAACCATCGCACGAGTCGAGTAGATAGATCTTCGCTCGCAACAGGTTTCAACTACGTTATGCATCATAATAATCAATAATATATATTTTTTTATCTTTTTAATACCATTTTTTTTTGTTAAGAATGTATAGTAGTCATCGGATACATGAAGTGGGCTGCCGTTGTCAGACGACTAAAAGTCACGGTGTAGAGTCGTTCTTCTTTCTAATGTAATATCTATGGGGTCTTTTGGTATCTTTGTTTTTACAAATCCAACATCAATGCTACTTAGCGGCTCCTACGCGGCACCTACGCAGGGTCTACTTATCTGCAACGCCTACGCTGTTAGAAAATTTCTCCAAAATCGAAACTCTAAAAACATCATACATTATGTTTTCTTAATTTTTTCCCGTTTTTATCATGTGTTCATCTCTCGTCATTAATACGTAAAATAACAACAGTCTGATATAAAATATTTTTATTACAAACAAAAATGATAACTGCGGTATCATTTGTCGTAATGTTGCGCATCTCATTGTGACGTTCGAATTGGCTTTATGTGCTTAACTATAACAAGCCAAATATCGATAAATGCAGTAAAAAGTAATATACACTTTTATGACACTTGACACGTACAAGATAGTTATATTTTTAGTCTAGATAGTGTAAGGGAAAGTAGTCATATTTATATTATTATATTTTATTTCTATAAAATTATCCACCTCTTTCAAGAAAAAAAAACCGACAATAAACAAAAGGGCAAAGGAGGCCTTCCTTGCAAAATCAATCTCATGTTTTCCATCCAGAACACACAACATAGGAGCACACTTTAGAGCACGATAAGTATTCCTCAAAGCGCGTACTTATAGACGAACATTGACAATAATTGAACATGTCGATGGTTTAAAAAAGTTACAGGTGGAGGAATATAAGGGGAGGTCTTGGGTGATCGGTTCCCCCCCTCCCTCCCCGACCCTTGCCCGAAACAGTCCACGATGCTGAGCCAGTAGTTTTAAATCAGCCCCAAAATGATAATCTCACTCAGATCAAGCTTGTCCCTTTGCTGGTCCTCCCCAGCGATGCCCTAAGTCGAGACTCGTACCCCACAGGGGGTGCCATTAGCGCACTGTCACCTAGTCTATAAGTCTTTTGCCCTTGGCTGGAGGCCTTACACTCAAGGCACCCACATGATAGGCCAGTTAAGCAGAAACCAGCCTGATAGCCTGCGTGATGCCATTAATTAAAAAAAAGATCGTTTCAGGCAAATGTGCTTGCAAAACTTCACTCTTGATAACAATATTGCCTGTCCTTTGTTTTCGTAGGAACCTAGGTACTCAAAATGTATTTAATTTTTATGAAACCGACGCAAACAGATGTCTTTATGGATCACCTTGAGGTGGATGACCCTTTCGGATCCAGGTAGAATCTTTGAGATCAGTTCTTTTAGGTTTTTATGTATAAGGAGATCCCGAGACTACGGGTCAAAGATACTACTTAATATAATAAAGATTTTAGGGTAGGTGGTGAAACTCACTTCTTACAATATTTGTGGAATAATAACGTCAACGTCGTCCTACATTTATTCGGCTAAAATCGTAAATATCGAACGAATCATGTTCGGTTTAGCTCGTCACAATCCGAGCTAAGTCGAACGGCCCTATTTAAAAAAGTTCTCCCGCATATCTATGGTAATTCTCCATAGATATGCGGGAGAACTTTTTTAAATTATAAACACGAGGTTCGGATCGCTATAATTCTAGAACTTGACTTTTTATCACTGTTCTTAGGAAAAAAATATTGTTATGGTTAGGTTTAATTACGACGTGATCTAAAAAAAATATGATAAAATCGAAAACAAACGTTCATTCAGTGGTATTTTCCTATACTCCATATCAGTGTTGGTATTGATCACTAAGAATCACAATTGTAGAACAGTAGGTACTTAACATCATTTATATTGCCGAAAAATCATACTCGATCAAGAGTCGGTTTTAAATGCAATACACTCAGCGGCACAGAAAGTGGCCAAAGCACTAAACTCAGCAACTATCCTCATTGAACAAAATCTTTTTGAATAAGTTTACTTGGTTAACAAATCGCAGGTTAGTGTTCTGAGTGTGTTTCTGTAGGTTCGAACCTTGTAAAAAAACAGTCATTACTAGCCTGATCATTATAAATGTAACGCAGTTATAGACATTCGAGACGAGCCTATGTTTATAGGCGGACTTAATTGTTTCGATGGTACTTACCACTCTTATACATTAAGTTTAAATAAATAAATAATTAAACATGCCATGCACACTTAGCACACATTAGTACTAATTGCTATTACTTTCTACCTACAAAGCGGAACAAATGAATTGTTGTAAGACGTTTACGGAAGGGTGTCCGTCCATACCATGAAATAAAAACAGTAGGTCAATTTCACAGTCCGTTTACTTCGTTTAGTCTGACACAAGTGGCACGCGCCTCCTACATAAATTATCGATTCTTCCTGTCTGACACGTGGTCTAAGAGACCAAGATTCGCTACATCTGTGAAGATTTTTTCCAAATCCAAGTTCCCACGTTGGTACGCGACATGTTTGGGCACAAAAAACAACCAGGAAAACATCTGGAGACTGGATAAGTCTATTTATAGTAGACTTGAGTGTTTATGAAGTAAAGTGTGAGGAACTTGTTAATGAACATGTGCGGTGACGGTAACGACGTATCTATATGCTATTGGTGGTTCAAGGTTCCGCATTAAAATGTAGATTGACTACTTATTAGTTTGTTTCATTCTTCATTTGCATAACCAGCCAATAACAAAAGCAACCCTACCGTTACCGAAATTCTAAAATAAAGCACGCATCAACAAATTGCCTTTATTTTCATGTCAAGTGGTTCCTGTGCTTTAGTAGTTTACTTTATCCCGTTCAGTTCTACTTGCATATCATATCATCGGTTGTAAAGGACACGATGGAATCCGAGCGGAACGAATATTTTAATAATTTACAATAGGACACGTGGCTGAGCGGAAACCATGCTCGTGCTATCAATTAGAAGTGGGGTGGATAGAAAAAAACTTGACTAGAATTTTATTGAACCCTTCGAAGTGGGTGGAGTCGTTACCTATAAAAATGAAAGTGAAATCATAAATATTAACCCTGTTTGTGCAGCGAGTTACAAAGGGTTAGGAGAATTCTTTCACTTTTTAGTGTCTTAAGTCTGCTGTTCAATGTCATGTTTTAAAATTTAAACTTTATTGTGTATATTTACTGATATCAGTTCAAGTGCTATGTTCTAGTTAGGCCTTGGCTGGATTTGAGTGATTTAGATAATATATTATGATAACAGCTGTTAAAATGTTGCATATGAATGTCGTGTTGCGTAAGTTAAACATGTTACATAAAATTGAGTGCTGTAGAACCGTGATGAGTTAATTAAACATGTTTTTATTTAGTAAAATGCTTAGGTATATAGATTTCACGCCTATGTCATGATCATGAGTTCATTACATGTAATTCTATCGCCGCAGTTCATAACATAAGATTTCCTGAGGGTGCTATATATAGTCATTGGTGCTATAATTAATTCAGATTTTTTTTCAAACTATTGAAACTCATTTTTACGAAAAATCGCAAATAGTCTCATTAAAGTTGTGTTTTGCAGCCCAAATAATTTCAGAAGTTATAACTGCCTGGCCCGTACCAAATTATACAGGGTGTAAACAAACTCTTCACGAAGCCGTCAACCAAGCATTATGTACATTAAACTAAGTAACTTTCCGCAAAAATTAGTGCTGGGAAGCGATTTTTTTTTTGGGCTGAAAAATCACCTTTTACAGTAGGACTCAACGTAACGCCCTCAAACATTGTGCTGATGGATGGATTGGATAGTAAGGGGGCCTGGAGGTGTTTAAATTAAAAATATTACATAAAAACATGTCTTTAAAAAAAAATGTGAAAAAGTTGGAACTTTGACCCCCAATATCTCCGTAACTAGAAGGTTCCCAGGTATGCTCTAGAGCAAAAAAATGATCGCAATGACGGGGAGAACCAGTAGTGCCTTTCGGCTTCGTTAAAAGTCTGTTTACTCCTTTTATGATGAGCTAAGTAAATAATTCATTCAATATAGATAACTTTTGAAATCAAAGACGTCATATGCGGTAGTTAGAATGTCATGCAATTTAAATGCATAAATGCTATAAATTATACAATATATAATTATACAATGCAATTTAAAGGCTATAAATTATACTTTATTACTTAAATTGAGCTCTTTATCGATTCAGAGATACGTGCGAGATAAATGCGATTTATTATCAGTATTTCCAAAAAAAGAAACTATTATTTATGTATTTATCTATGTACAATCAAGGAATTCAAATCATTAGCGTCTTGATGTTAGTTTTATTTGCAACTTATTGATGCAAATAAGACTATTAAAATGAAAATTACTGTTTAAAAAGGCGATGTCAAATAAAATTGCTCGATAATAAGAAATAAATGTGTTAGAAAATTGCTTAACATTTTCGTTCTATCTATACATTTAGCAAAATTCAAAAGCGATTTTATTCTACTGTATTGATTAACGTTTTCATGAGCATAGTATTTTAGAAGCCATGATCTCAAAGCAGAAATCGTTATTTTACAAACGCTTTTCAATTTTGCTTGTGACTGTACATTAGCATGAGATTTTGGCACACTGCAGCAAATACTTATCTTTATAATAAGAAAAAGCGTCGGATATTTAACGAACCTATCAAAATGCAAACATGTTAACTTGTCATTATTATGTTAAACCAAAACCAACCTAGTAAATATGTCCGTTTTTAAACAACTGTTTCTGTAATTAAATGTCCAGGACTTTCCAATTATTGGTATGATGGAAATGTCTTTGAAAGGGCCTGTAAACATTTTTGGAGATCAATTATGGAACGCCCTGTTTTCTTATTAGCGAATATTAAATAACTTGGTAGCCTTTCTCCTGCCTGAACCTGAAACTTTAGTCCAAGATGTCTCAAGAGAATCATCTAGACATCTTTTAATGCATTGGCATGTATGACGGTATTCTTCTTTTTGTATCATTGTACCATCCATATTACAAACGTTGGGCCCATTAGCTGGCCGTTACTCAGGGTGTAGGTAAACGAACACCTGGGACACTCTGAGGCCTTGCTCAGATCGTCAACGGTAAACTGACACATGGGTGCAGATGGAGCATAGTCTGATCTGGAATGTCGCACTTATGACTCTTTGTTGGAGGAATCAATTATACTCAATTTCATCAGATGTATTAAGGTATGGCGTATTTACGGGACAAACACCTTTCGAGATACCTAGAAAGCTGGAAATAATTATGTAGTCTACTATATAACGTCACGCTTGTAATCCTCGAAGAGGCAGGCAGAAGTGTATTGCTATCTACAGCATACAAATCCAACTCCGTGGCTGAGAAATTTCTAATGGAAAAACACAATAATACTTTGCCTGACCTGAGAATCGAACCCAGGACCTCATGACCGACCAAGTAGTCTACTACTAACTACATATTATTTTCATAGTTCGATTTCATAGAAACAGTGCTAGGATTAATTTCAATATAATGATAAGATTATGTCTAGATGCTAATGACAACATGTACTCGTATTATCAGACGATGCATCACAGAATCGCATTTATTACTCTTGTCTCACAAAGTATGATTCAATAATCATACTTTGTGCGATTAGAGACAGCTCTAGCCGATGTAGTAGTCTATTGTATGCTTAGTGCTAGTCACAAAGAGAAAATAAATCTCATTATTTACTCAAAAAATATTTTTAAAGTGCACGTAAAACGTCAAACTACTTATGAAATTATTTTGGTGAACACTAGAAATGACTGTGTGTGAGCCCCGGACTTTACCGAAGCGGAGACGTGCGGAGAGGAGATTTAATGATGCTAGGGTGTATCCACCGAAGCTGTGCAAAGTGGAGAGATGTTCAGGAGCTAGGGTGTAGCCCCGTCACGCCGCGCACCGCACACCGCACATGCCTCTTCTCGTCTCCGCGGTGTACTGCTGCCTGCTCACCCACCGAGTGCGAAAGCTGGCCTAAACATATACAGGTTGTAAACAGATTCTTCACGAAGTCGTCAACCAAGCATTATGTACATCAAACTAAGTAACTTTACGCAAAAAATAGTGCTGGGAAACGACTTTTTTTTGGGTTAAAAGATCACGTTTTACAGTAGGACTCAATGAAAAGCACTCAAAAAATTTTGCTGATGGATAGATTGAATAGTAAGCGGGTCGTGGAGGTGTTTAAGTAAAACTCTTACATTAAAAACATGTATTTAAAACAAAAACTTCTGAAAAATTTTGAACTTTGACCCCAATATCTCCGTAACTAGAAGGTTCCCAGGTATTGTCTAGAACAAGTGCCTTTCGGTTTCGTTAACTGTCTTTTTACACCTTTTATGAGACGTCCTTTCTCCTCTCTGCTCAACCGTTCCCACTAAAGTTAAGCGGAGATGAGACGTTTAAATAACGAACTTCTATTGGTGGTTCACAATATATCTCCTCTCCTCTCGACTCGTCTCCGCTTTGGCGGAGTCTCGGCCTAATTCTTAAAAAAAAATTGACCTCATTCATAGTGTACAAAAAGATTACACAATGTATTCACTCACTCGATTCCCGGGTCGGGCAAAGTGCTATTGGGTTTTTCCATCAGGAATTTCACAATAGCAGCTATGGAGTCTGGATTTGTGCCCGGTTGATTTGATAGCAATAGGCTCGCCCCCTATAACATGGGACTTAAAACATAACTGGCGAAATGTGGGTGTACTATTAGGTACACTTCTGCCTAGCTCTTCGGGGATTACAGGCGTGATGTTATGTTATGTTACTCACTTTCATCTACTAACCTCTTTATTTTTCAACCTATGTATCATTTCTTATCAGAATATTTTAAGAGTAGGTCCAAATGTTTCCGATTGGGAATTTTCCCTACGGAATAATTTGCTGAAGTCGTCATTGTAACAAGTTTTTATTTAATTTGCACTGTTCGTATGTATGTATGTAAGTTGTCCGGGAAATAATTTTTCGACCACTTCTTGGTATCGGATTACGCTGTAATTTTGCACATATTTGGTTGTGGTGACAATACATTTTTGTGATCCTGACATGACTTGATCCTGCAGTCAAGATCGCCTCACCAGCGCAGCGGTTAATTGCACGGAGACGACACTTTGTACACGCGTTCAATGTTGACAGATAAACTTAATTTTTTACTTTTAATTTTATTAAAGGCTAGTTTAAAAAAAAATGTTATTGTTTTCTGTTAAGATAAACAAACATATTTGTTGCTACTGTGACCTCTGAACTCTTTTTCTAATAAAACTGTTTTCTAGACAAATTTTTAATTGGTCCAGATAAGTAAAATATCTGACCTGGTGAAGGTTGCTGAGATCCACTGGATGCGAGACGCACGGGACAAAAAAGGTAACATTAGATTGTTTCTGGTCGAGGTTTTTTGAAATAAGCCAATGTCTTTCATTGAATAATAATCTGTTATCTTGACAGAGTACTTATTCGTGACAGGGATCTACTATGTATCCAGACAATATTGTGTAATAGATAATGTAATGTGTAGTTTCTTATAGAAAATGTTCAAATATTTTTATCAAACGGATATAATATTATGACCTTTTAAATTTTTACGAATAATAATATTATCATTTTCTTTCATGAACTATTATGTATTTATGCATACGTTGGGTGAATTATTTAGTTGCACACGTGACGTGCGCGCGCGCAGCGTGCGTAGGAAGTAAGGTTGACATGCACCCGACTTGCGTTACTGACATGTGCGCTGTGCTACCCGTGATTCCGGCGGGGTTCGAATTATTCCAACTTAAATTATTGTAATTTACTGGCATTATTTAAAACCCGCATTAATTTTTTTGCGCCTGGGCATAAAGTGTAAAACCGATTTCAGAAACACAAAAAAGTGAAAAATGGCTTTAGCTGTCGGTGACTTTTGTTTGTTTGATTCAGTTTTTTTTTGTCTCCGACTTCTGAAGCTAAAGTTATTTTTCACTTTATTTGCGTTTTTTTTTTTCACTTTTTTGGGTGTACTGTACACATGTGTGTAAAGCGTACAGGCGTAATGTTACGTTATGCTGTTGTGTAAACAATAAATATCCAAGCGATTGCAGCAATCGCGGTTGATTTGCTGTCATTTTTTGAAGAGTTCCGTTGTCTGTCTCTGAAACTCATCTTCAGATCGATATGCAATTTAAATGGGTACATTTCGGAATAAACCCTTTCGAACAAAAAAAGATTTTTGCCCGCACATACATAAAAAAAATAAAAATGAGGAGCTCGTGGCTAAACAATAACAGCCGCTCGGGTCGATCTTTAGGTTAAGCCGTGCTTGCCTAGGTTGGTCTGTGGATGGGTGACCACCCATTACATACCGAGTTTCCTCCGTGCCTCGGAAAGCACGTTAAGCCGTTGGTCCCGGCTGTCATTTGAAGATCTTTGACAGTCGTTAAAGTAGTCAGTGGCCCAAAAAGTCTGACAACCAGTCTTACCAAGGGGTATCGTATTTCCCAGTAGTAACTGGGTTGTGGAGGTCAGATAGGCAGTCGCTCCATGTAAAATACTGGTATTCAGCTGCATCCGGTTAGACTGGAAGCCGACCCCAACATAGTTGGGAAAAGGCTAGGCAGATGATGACATACATAAAAAAAATATAGATATAAACATCCGAATTTATAACGTCCTCCTTTGAAGTTGGTTAAAATAATACACGTTCGGGCTGGCACATTCGATTCAGCATGATTTGTTGAACGACTAAGTTGACCTGCCCGTAACACTTTGCCCGGCCTGGGACCAGAAGCTCATGCTCAGTAGTCGCACTAGCGACCACTTGACCAACGAGGCAGACCTTTCTTATAAACGTTGTAAATTCAACTTTGCTGCCGCTGGGCAGCAAAGTATCGATCCGAGTTAAATCTTTGTTAGTTCTTATAGTCGAAATTACGCTGCATCAACCATTTCGAAGGTAGGCTAGTTTATTTTTGGTATTTGATAGTTGTTGTTTGACATTCCTTCGTCGAGTAGCATTTACCTATTAATTTACATAATATCTGTCATCCATCTTCTATTATAAAAATCGATTAAAAATATATATTATGTATAAATTTATTATGACATCTTTGTAAAATATTGAGCGTATCTATGATTTATTTAAATGTCAGATAAATTCCCCTTTGTCTGTCAATTATATATCAGCATAGATTGCTAAACGGTGAAGGAAAACATCGTGAGGAAACCGGCATGTCCTAGAACCAAAAATTCGAAGACATGTGACATCTACCAATCCGCACTGGGCCCGTGTGGTGGATTATAGCCCATTCCCTCTCATAGAGAGGTGGCCTGTGTCCCAGCAGTGGGAACATCAAAAAAGGCTGATGATGATGATAGATTGCTAGCTACGTAGCTGTCCTATTTATTTTTAGGATGAATGAAATTTTGGGTAATCAACACGGTTTATGTTAAAAGACTAAAGTTACTCATTTCTGTTAAAAAAATACCATATTTAATAAAACAACGAGGCAATTTTTTTTTTTTTTTTTAATATCCGAATGGTTACCATAAGTCATAAAAATAGAAGACAGAAAAATACTCAACTCAATAGCAGAGACAACCCACAATCGTACGGTGCGGTGTGGCGCAGAAATACTAGAAGGGCCACCCAAATAAATTGAGATACTAACCAGGAGAGGCAGAAGAAAATAGGTTGTCAAAGGAATCGACAGTCATACAACAACAACAACATTTATTTCCAAGCAACTTTGGCTCATAGATATCTTAAAGACTAACATACATATGACAAAACACAAAAAAAAACATACAAAAATTATTTAGCGAGAGATTAAGGTGGACTGTAAACTTTCAAAATGGCTACGAAAAACCCCAAGAAGAAAATCGAGAAATTATGTTACGACAAAGTGTGTATGTACTATGACTACAGTAAACCACTAGTGCACTACCGATATCTGTGAACCCCAGCAGCACATTACCCCAAAGGTTTTATTAATGCGGTACGAAATACAGACACAGTCAAAATATTTTAGGATTTTCAAGTGAATGTAATGTTCATGTTTTTGTTTATTTCATAAGGAATGGTAGATACACAAAAAATAGTAAAGCTTTGTTTTTAAAATATCTCGGCAACATACAGACTGACCTTACATATTGACAAAGACAAACAGTAATTAAATACCGAATGATTTTGCACTAAATGCGAAAGAACGTACTGATTGTCTTTGCTTATTTACGTCGTATGTATTGTACAGGTCAACACTGAATATTCAATACGAATTAACAACGGAAAAACGATATTGTCTTATATTTTTGTAAGTTAGAGAATATTGTGATTTTAAATACGTGATTTGACGTGATTGTTTGCTACGGAGTGTCGAAAAACAATTACATTATGTTTTATAATCAGGTAGGTAGTCATTATTCTCCTTTTTTTCTGATGGGAAATCATCAAATGACCTCCCCCACTCTGGGCGGAGCGTAAGGTAGTGTCAGACTTTTACTGACTAAAACCCATCCATGTTCTTTCTTAGCCCTTTGTGATCGCTTCTTTGGTCTTCCTCTATTCTTATAGCCATCTACATTCTTACTCAACATGACCAGGTAGGTGGTGTCCTAAAAAATAAATGAGTAAAAATATTAAGTAAAAAAGATAATAAAGTTACAAGTCTAAAAGCCTGACAAGATAACTTCCGAACAGCTTAGATCTCTTTCCTCCCTTCTATGATACAGTTAGGTAAACACCAGGGGGGTGCAGTGCGGGTTGATGTACCCGTAGGTTACTAATCTATGAAGCCAATGAATCCCACCCAATAAATCTCATCTTTTGTAACAGTCTGCTGAGTCCAGAAACTTAGAAAGTAAATTGTGTTGCTAAGACGATAAGGAAGATAAGTGCAGACAATTTTACTATCTCAGTAGGTACCACGGGCTACTAGGTAAGTGGAAAAAAAGTCATATGATAGATAGTGAAACTACAAAAAGTTCCAACTAACGGTCAACTTCCTAAATGATTCAAAACAAAATCGCATGCAAGAGAAAAAGTTACACATCGATTTCTAACGTTGAAAACACCCACGACACCTCAGTAGGTGTTAGATTACTGTTGCAATCGAGAAAAACCAACTATTCAATCTTTAAACGAGTTTAACAAAACTATGAATAATTAATACCATGGTCTACGACCACGTGAGTTTTGGTAATCTACCATATGGCATTAACATATAAACGTTTATCTAACATGTTACACCGGATAGCATGCTTCCGTAGAGAACCACATGACTTGTTTTAGCCTGTTCTATTTTGAGTGCCGTAATTGGGTCTTTCGTAATGTTTTGAAACATGCAACATTTTGACTGGTTTTAGTATGATGGAATTCGGGCTGTTGTTATTTTCCACGACGTGAATGGCTAAATTCACAAGGTACATCTTTCTGAATTCCTCCAGATAAAAATTACATAGAAATTTTCAAACAGTATTTAAAAAAAAAATTCACTGTTCCATACATTTTGACCTTGTAGGTATTGCAGTTTTGTAGGACACAGCGGGCTCAGAATGTTTTTTTTTTATTATTAAATTGGCCTACTCTTGACGTCAATCTAGTCCTGAGAACAGTGATGAGGTCGACGATGGAACGAGTTAACCCAAAAGAAGCCTATTTAACTCGCGACTTAAATAGAATACGATATGATGTATTGAATACGTGCACCGCGTTTAGCAGTGGTGTCCCTTCCCCCCGTATAGCGTTACTTAACTGGTACTTTGACTAAGGGCGAATTTCACCAGGGCTGCGGGACTGTTCGAAGGAGATACCGCGCCCCTGGAACGCAAAGGGCAAGGAAGGAACATGGATGGGTTTAAGTCAGTACAAGTCTGATACTCCCTTCCGCTCAGCGTATTTGATGATTTCC
Source organism: Lycophotia porphyrea (assembly GCA_950005105.1). Lineage (NCBI taxonomy): Eukaryota > Metazoa > Arthropoda > Insecta > Lepidoptera > Noctuidae > Lycophotia > Lycophotia porphyrea. The sequence goes on from OX465392.1 coordinate 6,914,135, forward strand.
CATCCGAAAAAAAAAGGCGCATTTCACCAGTAAAACTGAACGCACTGAGTAGATTGAAACCACGTTTAAGCAGTTAGTGTCAATGTAACGATTGTTGTGGAATATTGTCAGCTCGAAGTCTTCATATTGATAGCTAGTAAACGCGGTTTAGATGATTAGATTTAGATTGGAAATTTGCCCTAGGCACTATTCTTGTGTGTGGGGGAGTCTATCTAAGCCAAAGCTAGAAAATATTCATAAGTTTGGCCGATAAATATTGAACTACAATCACTACATATTATAAAACAAAGTCCTCCGCCGCGTCTGTGTGTCTGTTCGCGATAAATTCAAAAACTGCTGCACCGGTTTCCATGCTGTTTTCACTAATGGATAGAGTAGTTCTCGAAAAATGATTTGGTATATAATTTGACAAGCGGGCGGGCCAAGCCGCGGGCATCAGCTAGTAGATATAATATGGAAATAAACTTTATCATCCTAGTATGTCGGTCACCTCCGACTATATATAGACTTTTTACCTATTTTGTTTGTTAAGTCTATGCTTCGACATTTAGACACAAGCTTGATCAATTTTAATTGGAAAATATTATTTAATCTCCGATTAAAAGATTACGCTCCCAATTTAAGTCTCCTTGGTTTATCCATGTTCTGATTATGTTGAATATAATTAATTTACAGGTATAATTAATTATATTCTAATGAATCTATGTATATGAAATTAACGTTATTTTGTTAATAGAACACATTCGATATTTGATATATACATACATAAATTACACAAATATTTGTATATGATTGACAACAACAAGAATCATTTTAATTTTGTTTTAATTTAAGACGATGTTGACCCAGTATTTATGTATTTCAACACCATAGCACTGCGAACTACTCATAAGCAAATTTTCAAGCTTACAATCTTCGAAGGGTTAGGGAAAGATCTACGTATAGTTCCTACACCCCCATTCCGACAGTTACATGGCGAGCCGTGTTGTCATCAACCGAGCGGTTACTGCGGTATTCCTGAATAAATCCAATAACACTTTGCCCGACCTGGGAATAGAACCCAGCTGCGCTGTTGCTTAGGAATAGCACTGCTATTTCACCAAGGTAGTTATTTCATACAGGCCTATTACACAGGGTGTAAGAGACTCTCACTAAGCTGTTAACCAAGCATTATGTACATCCAACTCAGTAACTTTACGCAAAATTTATTGCTGGGGAACGACGTTTTTTTTGGGGTAAAAATCTTCTTAAATCTTTTACGGTAGGTTTCAATGTAACGCATTCAAAATATTGTGCTGATCGATGGATTGAATAGTACGGGGGTCGTGAAGGTGTCTTAAGTAAAAAAAATACATTAAAAACATGTGTTTAAAAAAAACTTGGAACTTTGACCCCCAGTATCTCCGTAATTAGAAGGTTCCCAGGTATGGTGTAGAACAAAAAAATGATTGCAATCACGGGGAGAAAAAGTGCCTTTCGGCTTCGTTAGGAGTCTTTTTACACACTTTATTATACCTAAACAAAATAAAATGGTTTGTATAAAAATATGATGTTACCTTATTGAAAATACCGGTAATAAATTCAGATGCCAGTGAATAAATAAATGTTCGTGATAGATAATAAGAAAATTAATTTAAGATTGTATTATTGTACAATCTATTAACTACACAGGTCAGTTATTATTTATGTTTATTGTAATTGATATTGTATGTCTTTATCGTCTGGGATTTCTGAATCCTCTGATATGTTAGGAACTGGGGATTTCTGTTAAGGGTTACTGTGAAGTCCGTGGCGTGGATGTGATATATAAAAAGGATTGCCAAATGCTTTCGGTTTACCAAAATTAATTTGCTTTAAATACATTTCTGCCGACTCATCAAAGGCTTAAATTACCTGCATGAAAACACCATGAGCAAGGTGACATGTCCTAAAACCAAAAATACAAAGACATGACATGACATGAAGAAGCCTGTGCCAGCAGTGAGCACGTGATTAGCCTATTATACTTGTATCATCATCATCAGTCTACAGCAGTCAATTGCTGGACATAGGCCTCCTCAATCGCACGCCACTCAACTCGATTCTCAGCAACTCTCATCCATTTGCTACCAGCCACTCTGCGAAGATCGTCAATCCACAGAGCCTGAGGGCGTTCCACCTTACGTTTACCATACTTTAATTATGCTTATACTTAAATCTCGCACATTTTCGCGTAAGCACCTCTACTCCGTTGCTGATGCAGTTGAAAATAAACTTAATAAAAAGCCATAAGCAACACTCAACGCATATGTTTTGTTTACCTCCAATCGAATTACACTAATTATGAACAAACAAAAGCATATGCCACCGTGACTCAAACTTTTTCCTCCGTCGAGTCGAAAGCTAATTTGTAGTTTTTGTTGAATCTCTGTTGATCGCCAGATGGTTCTGCGTCCGCGCAAGCCGTATGGCGTCAGCCAGGACTTTGGCGGGAACCTGGCGTAATTTCACTGTCTACACGTAAAACAATCTGGCCCCACGTCGGAAACACAAAAAGATATATTGTTGCGTTTCGTTAATTCGGTTTTTAGGTTTTTTTCTCGGAAATAAAGGGTTGCAGATATTGTATAATGGTTTTCTTTTCTATGGTAAATGGAGTTGCAACTGTGAGGTAAAGAAGTTTAATATTGTACGGGCTTTGAAAATGTAGTACAATAATGTGCTAGTCTTCTTGGCACGTTTCCGGATGACAGCGATGCGGAGGAGTACTTTGACGCCTAAGTGTCCTATTGTTGTCGTTGTAAATATGTAGGTACTTACTTTTAGTCTTCCCTTTTTTAGCATTATTTTTGTTCTATTTGTAGTCTGTATATAATGTACATAAAATGTAATTGATATTAGTTAACCTTAAATTATACAATATAGAGAATATAATTGAACAAAGTACAATAATCAAATTAATGTAAATAGGAAGCACCTTGGACCAGCACTTCGTGAAGACATTGAAAGACCCTGAAATCTTATCGCATAATAATTGAGTAGGTACATTTTGGTGTGAACTCAATGTATTTTTATTTACGGTGGTATTTTATCATTTTTGTGTACGGACAGTTGAAATGGACAAATAAAAATAACCCAGTGTATGTTTACGCATTTCAAAGATGAAGAAGATGTTTTCAGGAAAACTTCAGAAGAAGTTTCAACAAACAGATTTAAGAAAACTGAGGAGTATCACAATGATGTTATTTTTCTGATCAATTGGGAGTTTGAGTACTTTATTACATAACTAGCGGACGTCATGCGGTTTCACCCGCGTAGTTCCCGTTACCGTGGGGGTACGGGAATAAAATATAGCCTATGTTACTCGCTTGTATAATGTAGCTTTCCATTACAAAAAGATTTTTTTTAATCGGTCCAGTAGTTTTTAAGTTTATTCGTTACATACAAAAATACAAATCTTTCCTCTTTTATTAAGTATATATAAGTATAGATTTGCTTTCACTTGTATGGTTTTAGTAATAGTTCAAGGTACACGTACTGTGGCCTTCAAAGTCTTAGTTAAATCAAACTATCAGAATTTCAAGATAGTCCATGTAACCGATATTATCTAAGTCAAACACAATAATAGTAAGATTGTGTAACGAGATTTTCTGAAGTCTGGTTTGTATGTCTACTATTTACATGACAGATACAAGGTTATTTTTTTTGTGGGTTTTTCCGTGAATAATTTTGTACAGGAACCTGGAGTTGTGCCCGGGTGATGGCAGTAGGCTCGCCCTTTTTTACATTGGAGTTAAACATAACAGGCAAAAAGGGTTGCGCTATAGGTACAACTCTGCCCAACATTTCAGAGAAACCAGGCGTGATTGTTAGATAAAAAGTTACTAAAGATATAAATGCTAAAGAAACATTTTCGTTCGAGGTAAAATTTGATTTTGAGATCGCAACTTTGTAAGTATGACAGGCCGTGACAGAGGTCTTCGCGTGCAAAAGGATTTGCTGAACCAAAGAATGTCATCTTTGTTAATTAAATAAACAAACAAACAGACATTTTTTTGTACAAAACGTTCACGTTTCGCCCCTAGGGTCTTTGCATAAGATGCACAGATTATTAAATACAAAAATATACGTCATCCTAATCTTGGAACACGTGGATGCGCGAACGTTGTGTAGAAAAAGTGCTTATTCAGTTTCTTTAGTGAATTCGGTAGTACCCTAAAGGTAAAGTCCGTTTTTTGCTGGTTCCCATGAACCCTGCGACAAAGGCGACGACCTCGCTGAAAGACTTCGGGGAGATCCACGCAAGAATAAATATTATACAACAATAGGGTAGCTTCTTTGACTTTGCTTTGTAGGGCGACGGAACAGTTTTGATCTTTGAGTTCTAACGTCTTTTGAACTTCAAGATTCATGTATTGAAAGCAGGAAGTGAAATTTGAAAGTATTTATATTAATAGTAAGCATTTAACATTCGTGATAAATTAAAAGGAAAATCTTACTTTGTAAAATATTTACCTAATCAATATTTACGACACAAAAATATGATACAACGATTTTTAATTGCAGTTATAAAACAAGCCGGGAAAAACTCCATTTTCAGGTGCGACGGCAATAAAAAACTCATCGATACTAAAAAACTGAAGATAAGATTATGTCTAGTATCAAAATAACTATAGCTGCTATCATATGTTTGAAAAAATCAAATGTTCGACAGTGTAAAAAGACTCATTGAATTGTCTAAATGCTTACTAGCAGTGGATGTACTGTGTGAAAGATGATATGGCTAGAAAGGAGGTGACTGCTGAGATGACGAGTAATAGAGAAGTATGGAAGAAGAAGACGTACTGCGCCGACCTTAAATAAATTGGGTTAAGGGCAAGAGAATGATAATGCATACTAGAATTGGAAATCGAGTGTATTACACAATTACCCAGCCTGCGGTTTCAAGTATCAAGCCGTGTGACGCGCGCTATACGCAAGACAACAAAAGGCATAGCGGCTCGTAACGGACTTTTTTCCGTGCGGCATCGATCAGGATATCTTCCTTGTAGGTTTTGTGATGCAAGGGACCCGCCATTCCCACGCATCGCATAACCTGATTACTGACTTAATTTATTGCACTGAAGAATTTTGTCACGTGCAAGAAATACACGTAGATGTAGTGCTTTTAAGTACTTGAAATAAAAATCGGTAAAGGAAACAGTAATTAGTACTAATTAGGTTGGAAAACCTTAAAGAGGAAAGATAGTAGTCTGAATTCCGATAAATTTTGATCCATTGTCAATTAAAAAAGAGGCCATTCCGCTCTCGGCCGCCGCAGAGTGCACACGTGCGTTCCGCTGCATCCGATCGCTCCCTGCGCCCCCCGCGCCCCTCCATTGTCACTGTGCGCTACTTCGTAGCACTCAGTGTATGCTCCGCCCGCCGGCCGCCGGCTCCGTCAGTGCTGTGTTTGTGTAGTGCTACGTCGTAGCAGGTCGGTTGTGTATTGCGTACGCGATCACAGCTGATTTGCTACGCCCGCGGTTCGCGTCGCGCTTTTGACTCCTTAGGAGTAAAAGCCACAGTTTCGTGGTTCTTGGTGGAAACCTCACGGTGCCAACGAAGCCAAGAGAGTGGTGACCCAATCCACTCGCCTAGCCCCTTCAGGGTGAAGCTATCCATTGGAGTCGAGAGCTAGGACCTTGGCCTTGGGGGCTACCCTCGTCAAACCTAGTCTCTGGTTCTCTCAACAGCTACTCACCTTGTGTCGGTTGGGAGTGTCTACCCCTTCGACCTTGAGGCCCCGTCGTGGGCGTAGGGACCTGTCGCACATTAAGATTGGCGACAGTATCACAGCTTAGGGCACACCTTAGGTACTCACCTCTCTGTTCTGCCACAACAGGCAGAGAGGCCACACACCCCCGGGCCCACCCACCCGGGGAGTTAGGGTATTAGGTTGATTAGGTGTGAGCTTCACTCAATGTCGGCTAACTTTTAGCCCACTAGGCCCCATAATGTCTGACAAAATCCTTTTGGATTTTGTCAAACGCATTCTTTTTCAGGACTCCTACTTTCGGGAGAAATATGGCGCCCAATTTGACGCCCTAGAGCACGCGGCCATCGCAGAATTCAGCGATGCCCTCGACAGCTCCTTGCTACCTACGCCCGCCGACAATGACATTCCTAGAATGCCAGAGTCGGCACCCATTGTTTTTAGCGAGCTAGATAGCCCGCTGTCGCCCCCGCCCGCCGACAAAGGCATTCCTGCAAAACCGACGGCAAAAGCGGCGTCTATTGTTAAGACGCCCATTGTTAAAATGCCCATTGTTTCGAGCACAATGGAGCGTTCCACACCTGCACCGTCTTTGTCCTCTTCCGAGAAGATGGACACTTCAGTCCCGGTTAGTGACCCCGAGTTCTCGGAATCGTCCGCCGCCTCGTCCTCTGAAGACGACTACCAAGTCGTCGGAAAGGGGAAAAGGAGGAAGGGGAAAAATTCCCAAGCCACCGCGGCCAAAAAACATCTAGCGACTGTCGCTAATCCCCCCACTCCCGTGACTTCGCGTCCCTCCTCACCCGTCCAATCGGCCTCTGCAAAGGACGGCAGGCCAGCTAGCCCTAGGGCTAACCCGCCCGCCGCTTCGTCCAAGAAGCCCAAACCCCCTCCCCCGATATTTATTCACGACAAGTCCAAGTGGACTGATGTGTCTAAAATGTGTGTTGATCAAAGGATCAACTACACCAACGCCCGCAGTACCCTGCAGGGCATTAAGGTCACCGTGCCCACCGTCGCGGACTATAGGGAACTATCCCGTCACCTTCGCGGAAGGAACATTCCCTTCCACTCGTACTCCCTTCCGGAGGAAGCGCCCCACCGCGTCGTGATCAGGCGCGTCCCCAAGGAAATCCCCACGGAGGACATTTTAGATGACCTCCAACGTCAGAATATCCCCGCTACTGCAGTCCACCGCCTTCACAAGGCTCGTGGAGGCGAGCAGTACGACATGGTGCTGGTCGTCTCTGACAAGGTGGAAGGTCGACACCCGATTTTTAAAATCAAGTCGGTCTGTTCCCTTTCGGGCATCCAAATTGAGAAGCCCTTTAAAAACTCGGCACAAATTGGACAGTGCCATCGCTGCCAGCTGTACGGCCATAGCAGCAAAAACTGTTATGCCCGTCCCAGGTGCGTCAAGTGCCTTGGCGACCATGGCACAGAGGACTGCTCACGTCCTAAGGACATCACCAAGTGCACAGAGGCACCTAGCTGTGTTCTCTGTGGTCAGTCCGGCCACCCAGCCAACTACCGCGGCTGCCCCAAAGCCCCTAAACCCACATCCGCTAAGCTCGCTAAGCGCGCTAACGCACGCCAGCAGCGAGAATGCCCCTCTGTGAGGATTCCCTCCTCCCAGCTGCCTGAGAGACTCGCCCCTCAAAGGCCGTCACCCTGGAACCCGCTGAACCACCAGAGAGCGTTCCCAGCTCTCGGTAAAGCCTCAGCCGCTCCCATGCCCGGGTTATTAGATACCCCCATTCCTCCCCCGGCACCTTTCGTAGCAACTCCTGTTGCACCTGCAGTCCCATCAGCTTCCCCTCGCGTCGCGCCGTCAGGCCCCGAGGCCGTAGAAAGCTCTTTTAGGACCATCGCTAGGTACAAAATCTTTTGCAGTCCGGAGGCCGACCGCTTAGCGGCCGACCTCAGGAAGGCAAGAGAATTTGCAGAGATCGCGGCAATATTTGATGCCTATCCCAATATCAGGGATGCCCTTCGCAACCTTTAAATATTTCTAATGGCTACTAGAAATATTAATTGCACCAAACCCCGATCCCTTAGACTAGCTTATTTCAATGCTAATGGCCTTAGAGACCAACGTGATGAGATCGCCGCTTTCCTCCGCGACCATCAAGTCGACGTCCTCCTCATACAGGAGACGTTCCTCAAACCCTGTAATCGCGATCCGAAGATAGCCAACTATCGCATAGTTCGCAACGATCGGTCGCGCTGTCACAAGGGCGGTACTTTAATATATTTTAGGAAAGAACTACATTGCATTCCGTTAGACCCCCCCCCGTTAGAGTCTCTTCTTGAGGTTTCCATCTGTCGGCTCGGCATGTCCGGTCACTCGCCGATCACCATCATTTCGGCTTACATTCCTCCCGGTGGCTCGACCGAGGAGCACATCCCACTCACCAAGGACCTCACCGTCCTCTTCGGTCTGAGTGACTCCGTTATCTTAGCGGGAGATCTCAATGCCAAACACCCAGCCTGGAACAGCACGTTGACCTCTCCTAGAGGGCGACTCGTGTTCAACCTAGCGAACTCTCTCATCTTTGACCCTATCGCTCCTATGGAGCACACTCATTATCCCCACGATCCCAATCTTCGCGCAGATGTCCTAGACATAGCGCTTCTCAAGAATGTCAACCTCAAGTTGCATTCGATCGAAACGCTCCATGAGCTCAACTCCGATCACCGTCCAGTGCTCATGCACTTAACTCCTCGCTCAGGTCCCTCAGACCCCAGCCAGCCCCCGCCTACCCAAGTGATCACCGACTGGAGGAAAGTCAGCGAAAAGCTGAAGTGCCTCTCGTCGCCTCACCTGGATACTATCCCCAATCACATTGTCTCAATTGCTGACACGACGGCCGCCATCGACTCGTTTACAGAACACATCCAATCCGTGCTGAAGGATTGTTCACGAGAAGTCCCAGTCATGAGTGATCATCGCTGGCGTCTTCCCGATGACGTACGTGAACTGATAAACGAGAAGAACGCGGCCATCCGTGCCTACAGCTCTTTTCCCTGCGACGCGAATAAGACCCACATGCGCTACTTGCAGCTTGCTGTAAAGAAGCGCATCAGTGAGCATCGCTCCGCCCAATGGGAGAAGGACATAAGTGAACTCGAGCCCACCCACCTCGCTTTCTGGCAATTGCAAAGAAAGATGCGTGCCACCGATCAGGCTTCGATGCCTCCTCTCATCCGACCAGACAAGAGCGTCGCTTTTGACGACTCTGAAAAAGCCGAATGCCTAGCCGACAGTTTAGAAACTCAGTGCTCTCCTAGCTCTCAACCAGTAGACAGAGCTCACCTCGAGATGGTGAACGCTGAAGTCGAACGTAGGGCTGCCATCCCTCCCGTCGAAGACCCCGATGATCCTCTGCCTGAAGTCTCACCAGACGAAGTGCACGACATCATTAAAAAGCTTCGACCACGGAAAGCACCAGGCTCCGACGGTATCACTAACAAGGTACTTAAAATTCTCCCCAGTCAACTCATAGTTTTATTGGCGGCCATCTTCAATGGCGCTCTGAGTAACAATTTCTTCCCCCAAATATGGAAAGAGGCCACTGTTATCGGTATCCCGAAACCCGGCAAACCCAAGGCGGAGCCCTCCAGCTATCGTCCTATCAGTCTCCTGAACGCACTCGGTAAAATCTACGAGAGGCTTATTTATAAGCGACTCAAGGATTACGCCGAAGCTAAGAGCCTCATTCCTAACGAGCAATTCGGCTTCAGGACCGAACACTCATGCATTCAGCAGGTTCACCGCATCGTCGAACATTTGAGCGCTGGCTTCCAGCGCGGAGCGATGACAGGTGTTTTGTACTTCGACATAGCGAAAGCCTTCGACAAAGTCTGGCACAACGGCTTGTTGTACAAGCTGTACCAACTGGGCGTGCCGGATCGTCTCGTGCTCATCTTACGAGACTTTCTGTCGGATCGCACCTTCCGCTATCGCATCGGAGACGCTCTCTCCTCCCCTCACCCCATTCGCGCAGGAGTCCCGCAAGGCTCCGTTCTCTCTCCGCTCATTTTCACCCTATTCACGAGCGACATACCAAAGAGCAAAAAGGCTCAGTTGGCCCTGTTTGCAGACGACACGGCCATCTACTATACGGGTCGTTGTAAGAACGCTATCGCCAAAACCCTCCAAACCTCAGCCAACGTCCTAGGCGCTTGGTTCAGGAAATGGAGAATCGAGGTTAATCCCGATAAGAGTCAGGCGGTTCTTTACTCGAAACCGTCGCGCGGTAACAATCGCACCTCCCCCAGCCCGATCACTATGTACGGTAAGCCTATCCCTTGGGAGAAGCAAGCCAAGTATCTAGGAGTAGTTCTCGACCAACATCTGTCCTTCAGACACCATATCACGGAAGCTCGTAACCGCGCTTCCTTCGCGATGGGTAGACTCCACTTTTTGCTCATGGCAAAAAGTAAACTATCTCTTAGGTGTAAATTGCGCCTTTACACTGCGGTGATCCGTCCCATCATGACGTACGCGTGCGTCATATTCGCTCACGCCAATCCAAAGTACCTTTATAAAATGCAAGTTCTCCAAAACCGATTCCTACGTAAAGTCACGGGAGCCCCTTATTATGTCCGCAATGATCGTCTGCACATTGATCTAAGATTGCCCACTATCCAGCAGTTCATGAAACGCCTCGCCAAGCGCTTCTTCGATTCTGCTGTTAGGCACCGTAACCCCCTGATCGCATCGGCCGCCCGATACGAGCCCTCGCGTATTAGTCAGATCCGCCGCCCGAGGCACACTCTCGTTGACCCCGACGACGACATCACCCTCCTCCAGGAGAGCAGTAGGGAAACCAGCACGCTCACAAAACACAGACGCCGTTATCCGTCTTTCCGTCCTCGCCGACGAGGCCCGTCGCGAAACCCCGGTACAAGCCCTCCCCGACCCTTGCTCGAGCCAGCCCGCGCAGCTGAGCCTGTAGACTTAAATCAGCCCCTAAATAATATCACTCAGATCCAGCCTGTCCCTTTGCTGTCCTCTCCCAGCGACGCCCTGAGCCGAGGTCCGTACCCCACAGGGGGTGCCCTCAGTGCGTAGTCGCTTAGTTTGTAGTTTAGTTTGTAAGTTGCTCTGGCTGGAGGCCTTAATTTCGAGGCATCCACAGAAAAGCCCGGTTAAGCAGTCGACAACCTCCCTAGGTTGAACTGCGAGATGCCCTTCACAAAAAAAAAAAAAAAAAAAAAAAAAAAATTAAAAAAGAATATAAAACTCGCATGACATTCTCATTACAGTGACAAATGAAAAGTGTTAATAATAAATAATAGCAAAGGCATTGTAGAATAGTTATTAAAAAGTAAAAAAAGACTAACCAACCACAGAGGATGCACTTGTTACTTAACATACTTGCAACTTTGTCCTACAGAATGGGTCCCGAACCGTTTTAAGTGCAGTAATAATCTACGCAGATAATGATAGTTTAAATAAACGTTCGGTAAACTAAACTGCAGATAACGGTACGAAGATATCGGCGTAAGAGGACACTTGTTTCAGAGGATAATAGCCACTTGCTAAAGAAACTATTTGTTCTTGGCATTTTCAAAGGAGAAGCCGTTTACCGTTGTCTAGACAAATGCAATCCTTACCATATATATAAAATTATAAATGCGAAAGTAAGTATGTTTATTTGTTTGTTACCTTTTCACGCCTAAACCACTGAACCGATCATCCTGAAATTTTGCATATACGTTGTCAGGTGTACAGAAACGAGCATAGGGTACCATCATCATCCCGAAAGAAAGTACTGTTCCCGAGGAAAACAACAATAACCTTCTTATGATAATAGTTGGTGCGAATTGAGTGTCAAATTCTAAATTAACGCGGGCGAAGCCGTGGGCAAAAGCTAGTTAAAAATATTCTTTGTTGACCTTACAATAAGGACATTCCTGGCTATGATGCTTATTTACAGAGAACTTGTTTCTTTTTGCCCTTTACCAAGACTAGCTCCTAACAGTAATTTATTGTACACACGGCGACACATCAACCTATACAAATCCAGAATAAACTGACCTCACTTTGTTTAAACTTCCCGTACTATGGGAGATCAACTTAATTTGGGTTTGTATAGTTTGATTGGTCGTCGTGCGTACTCAGTGTTTGTCGGAAAAGGGTCGTAAAAGTTAGTCAGACAAAATGAATCATCTTGTGCTAGTTTATTTTATTTGTCTAGTAATTATTGTAACTAATGATGTCATAGTTAAACACTTTGTTAAATACTTGAGCTATATTGTAACGCAAATAATGCAATTTAAATTCCTTTACTGTTTCAGACACACGTCATTAGATTAGGGAGGTATGACTTCCTTGGGTACAGTACCTTTTTAGTGGCTGTACACACGCCAGCACATCAAACTTTACATTTTCAGTATAATGTGGCCTCGCTTTGCAGTACTATACTCCTTTGAGTAAATAAATAGCGCTTCAAAAAAAAATTGTTAAGTTGCTAAGTGGTGCGTATGCTGATGCTTGTGGCTGTACCTACACCTGTACCTAAACTTTCGGGGAAACATGTGACGTTGTCTATTAGTACCTTTTCTGAATATTGTAGCAGTATTACGAAGCGGAAACTGACTCGCTAACTATGATCGATATGCACCCATGTGCATCAAAAACTTTAATCATTTGAAACAGCGCCTGACGAATGGAGCGGAAAATATTTAAATGGAAGTCAAAATAGCGTGCAACTACCCCATAAAATATGGCGATATTTCCATGTAGAGAAAAAAATTAAGGGAGAAATTAACATTCTTACCGTCCAGGATATAAGGAGCGTGCGTGACGAAGCCAACGAAGGAAGAAATAGGCGAACTTTCTTGTTTACTAACTTTGAAATTCATCGCATTCTTCAGTAGCGAAACTTCCGTTATTTAGCTGAAGGAAGGCGTTGTTAAGAACTGGAAATTAAATAAAATTCTGGTTTAAAAAGTTGAAGATACAAAACTAGAAAACACTGTTTTAATCTTCCAAGGTTTAAAACTGAAATACAAAGTAAGTAGTGTAAGTTTAAAACTATCAAAGTTCAGAGAAAGTTGAAGTGATTTTTTTTGGAAGCAAGAGTTGATATCATCTGAAAACGCATCAATCATTCAATGATTTACAATTCGCTGACTGCTAAGTGTACTGAACTTAAAATACTGACCTACATTTCCCTAATTCCAATTTAATGAAAACGATCAAATTATTAGAACCAACATTGAAAACGACAGTTAGAATGAACTTGAATAGCTTTAAATGAACTACACAAAAATCAAATCTGTAAGCTCGACCCGAGCTGTAATCAACCCGTTCGTGTGGTTCTCCCTTGAAACTTGGTATTTTTTATTCGGGATAACGGCGGCACATTACAATCATAATAGCGCTATCGCCTTACCGTTAACGGCTCGGGTTTTCGGGCTGACTCCACCGAATTTATTGACTGGAGATTAAGAATTTTTGTTGATTTTGGTGATTTTATTGGAAAAATTAGAAAAAAAACTTAACGTTTATGTTGATTTAAAATAATAACAGGTGCTTAAACCTAAACTTTATGGTGCTACAAAGTAATTAATTATACAGTCTAGTCAACTGGAAGCTTTTCTCCAATTACCGGACTGTAAATATTACTTTCCAACGGATTATGTTTTTTGACAAAATCACACAAAGTAGGTATATCTTATAACTATATAACTTATAATAATAATTAAGAGCCGTTTAATCCTCAGTTAACAAGAGCTTTAGATGACGGTGAAGTCGACCGCAGCGGCTTATGTTAAGCTGCAAAGCGTTTTAAGTAGGTCATTTACTGTCAAATGATTTGGTTGCATTAGCATAAGGTCCTTTGTCTCAGTGGGGTTGGGATTAAGGGGATGTGTTGTTAATTGGCTCACTAGATCATTGGCAATCGACAAATTAGGGAAAGGGTACTTTGATAAGGCGAGAGTCAATTTAAGATTCTTTTAAGATATTCACCCCATTATTAATTAGAAAATTACTTCTCAGAAATCTTTTTAGAATCGAGAAAAATCTACGGTATTCCAATGAAAAACCATTTACAGGAACTAATTCATTTATTGTCGTAAAATAACTACCAACTAACATCACAATGTTTATTAAAATAGAAGGCACTAAATTAAGTTATTCCATTTGTATTAAGAGGTGCCCTTTGGAACTCGTATTTACAATATTTTAACTATTTACGAGAGCTTTTCTCCGTTCTACGATACACTAGTGTCTAAGTCATTGAACTATGTAAAATTACTGGAATAATATATAAATAACACGATCAATGTACAAAGCTTGAAGTGCAGGCTCGTCTGGCGACCGTTACGACACACCTTGCGCCTTCCACGTCAATCGACTTTGGCACTAACAGCTGTATGTTATGTTTTACTACACTATACTTCTAACGCAATAAATATCTTGAATTCAATTTATCTACACAGAAACTACAATAGATCCTTAAAGTTAATTCTTATTGTTGCTGCATTTCAATAATCGTGCTTGTCTGGTTTTCTCTTGCCACCATTTTAGCGTTTCCTCAAACTGTTCCCTGTCCTCCGGTGTCACTTGGATATCAGGAAGTTCTTTCTTCAGTTCAACATCATCATTGAATTGGTCTTCAACGAACGCGGTTTCTTCTGGCTTGAATTTGTACACATTGTGAGATAACATCAAGCCGGGATCGATCGAAGGTAGACTGGTCTCTTCAGTGAAGTTTTGATGCAGTTGCTGATTCATGATTGCAGAATATTTAACTTCAAAATCACTCTCATTAATTGGCATATCAGTTTCACTCAGGTAATGCCGTTCCGGAATCACTGTAAACTGTTCTGCTGAATTTGGGAATGCGAAATGTCCTTCTAATAGATGAGGGTTTATATCTTCATGACCAAGAAGGTCAGACGATGGAGTAAGAGGCTGCCCAGCACCTTCTTCTTCCTCGTATAAGTTTGGAGTGGCCACTAATTGAAACTGTTCTGTTGCCTGTAAGTCGACGTATTGCTGTTGTGGCAGAAGCATTGACCTATCGAGTTCATCTTCATCCATGTCATCGTCTTCGACAGCGGGAGAATGCAGAGAGTAGTAACTTCTTTCTTGACTGTTCTCTCTCGGAGACGAAGATGCTGGAGACGGGAATGATTCCATTGATGGGCGTGACGAATTTTCTTTATCATGGCCAATGTTCAGTAAACTCTCCAAGTTTCGTATATATTCGACTGCCATACGCAGCGTTTCCACTTTGCTTAACTTTTTGTTAGCACCACGATTGGAGTTAGCATTTTCGAATTCGGATGCAACTTCTTCGGGGATATGTTTACGGAGAGCGGCGAAGCCATCATTAACTTGGCGCACTCTGTTGCGTTCCCGCGCATTCCGTCGAGCAACTGCAAGAGGTGTTGGCGACCGTACTGATTCTTCCGCGTTATTTTCACTAGGCCGGGGTTTCTTAGCCGCTGAAGCTTGGGACGTTATAGGCTCAGCAGCACGCACTAAAGACGTCACTGAAACGGTCGCTGGTACAGATTGAATCTTCGGCTTCTTTCTCACTATTATAATTTCACGTGTGGAGTTTTGATTGGTATCATTGTTTGATATGTTCACGGTATTATTCACGGATTCTTGGAGCACCTGCGCTTTGGCGAGCGGCGAGTTGCGGAAGACGACGACGCCGATGGAACTCATTTCGGCACGATGAGTTGCTGTTTTCACATGTTATGACTGTTTATTTTGGATTAGTTGCGGAGTTTGGTAAGATTGGATCACGTAGAAAATTACTGTTTTCTAGTAAGGTGGAGTAGGACTATACGATGGCGTCAGAGCGCCGGCCGCGACAGGAATGGCGCGTGCCGCGCGGACGCACCTGGGGTGGCCCGCGGGGGGATCAACAGGGGTACTTACGTTTACTAGTTGCACACATGCTCTTTCAAAGGGCGGAATGGGGCAGCGTTCCTGCTCAGTTTTTTTCGTGTGTTGAATTATTTTTGCTTCAGTATGCCATGGAAATGTTTTATTTTGGCTTTACTCATAGAAAATGTATATCTGCATTCTGATGTAGTGACATATTATAATTGTATTTATTTAATATAATTATGGAATACCTACTCTTATTTTTTTTAAGAATTATCGTCTGGCTTTTTCTATGATGTTGCAGTCTAAAATTCATTTAGTGATTTATATTTTAACAAGTGTTTTATCATAAAATAAAACTTGAGAGCTTAATTCTAACTAAATGTTTAACAAAAGCACTAAACGAACCTACTTACTGATCACGAATGTTCTCTGCGATGAACACTGAACTTTGATCAGCAACGATGCTCCAAAACCTGAACAGAATAAAGGAGAATAATATAATTTTCATGGGGTGTCGCACCCAACTACCGGGACATCTGTGTGTGTAAGTTGCAGTTACATACCAACACATACCCCATTTTGTGATATATACGCACACAGACAGTTCACAAGTGTGCAGTAATCGAGCTAAAACCGTTCGCGTGTTTGAATGGAACTCCGAAATGATTGCGCCGCGCCGGCGCAAGGGGGTTGGTTGGTGATGGAATTTAATGTAAGGCATGGCCAAAAGTACTGATATAATTTATTTTATCGTTGTTTAGGGAAGCTGTGATGTTGGTACCTGTTGTGTTTACAATGTCAGTTCCTAATTAACCTACAATTAAAGTTGCAAAATTTTTACTGGTTTCACCCTTTTTCGGAAGCCATTAGAAAAAATCTGCTGGTTGATTAAAACTTTACAAATGTGTTCTTTTCACTTAATTTTTACAAAATGATTATTATTATAAATGTCAGTGAGGACTCTTCATATATTGAACCTTAATCTCCCGTTCAAATCAACTTATCTCTTAGATAAAATATAATTAATCTTTTTTTCTAACTGGTCTGTTTGTATGTGTGCGTGTATACATACACCCACGCCAGCTGCATGCCCTTTAGCCTTTGTGTTGTGGCACGCGCCACTGTCCTAGCGAGACCATTGTCGCATCTCTGGAACAACTGCATTGTTGTTTGATAGACCATTTTGATTCTTGACTTGATTGCGATAGGGTTGACTTTTGGTGTATGCAAAAGTTTTTGGAATAGTGGGATTTTTAAACGGGATTTTCGATGGACACGGAGGTAAAGGTTCATAGGTCTGTTCATAAACACCTTTATTACTACTAAACGTAAGAAAATCTTACATAAATACAGCTAGGTTTCAAAAGCGTTCAAAAAATGTTAAAAGCGTTCAAAAGATGTTGTTTATAAAAAAAGGTTAGACGGAGAAATCGTGTGCCCGATGAGATTTCCTTTTTTAATGGGAATCTTATAGCGTTTCTTTTTTTTTCATATCCACGTTGGTGCCCTGGAGACACACCATGTCCCAAAAGCCGTGCAGATCTTCCACTGTGGTTGGGAACGGCTCGTCCAGACGTTCGTTGATGTTGTTGTAGCAAAGACCTGGATTTTTTGGGAATATAGCTAAAATCCTTGCCTGGTTTTTCCTTCGTTATGATAGGAACACGTCTTGTTGAACCTGCGATTTAGAGTGCGCGTTGTTTGTTACTGAGAATGAACTAATTTAAGTAGAACTTAGTATTTACTTTAGTTAAAGAATCTGCTACAAAACTCAGTCGTAACTGTAACTGTCCATAACAGGTGGCGACCCCTACAGAATGTTTACATAACGAGGCCAGAAGTAATTGCTAACCTGTGTTTTCCCCCACGTTTTATGCCAAAAGGGGTATTTATATAAATAACAAGACGGTAAACTTATACTGTGACTTACGGGATATCTCCCGTGATTGTTCATTATTTTGATTATATTGTTTTTTTTTTAAATACATGTTTTGAATGTAAGAACTTTACTTTAAACACCTTCAAGGCCCCCGTATACTATTCAATCCATCCAATAGCACAATTTTTTGAGTGTGTAACATTGAGTCCTACCGTATAAAAAAAAGTAAATGCTTGGTTGACGGTTTCGCGCAGCAAAAGCACCCCGTAAGCTTAATGTGTGTGCCTCGTTGGACTAGTGGTTGCAAACGCTACTGTTGAGAATGTGGTCCTGGGTTCGATTCCCAGATCGGGCAAAGTGGTATTGGGATTTTGCACCAAAAATTTCTAGTAGCCGCCACAAAGTCTGGATCTGTGTTCGATTGATGACAATAGGCTTAATAAATATTACGTAGGACTTACACATACCTGGCGAAATGTGCGTTTACTATTAGGTACACCTCTGCCTCTACCTACCCTTCGAGGATTGCAGGCGTGATGTAATGCTGTTAGATGCAGCACAGCTTTGAGATTGATGACATTAAAAAGGTACCATTTATTACTTAAGAAACGCCTTGTTTTATTGAATCTTGATCTTGCTACTCACTGTTAGTTGCTCAAGCGAAACCTAGCGTCAAAAGTTGTGGCTATAGGTAGTTTCTTAAATAACCGCATATATTATTCGAAGACCTACATATGGCCAAGTTTATGCTTAATTAAGGTTAAAAAAGACCATCCATTGAATACAGGAAGCCATGTTATGACAAGATGTTTCAAGCGCCTGGTCTTATACTAAGGCAACGTATAGCATCTCCGGTGAGTTTACCTGAGTTTGAAAAGATCCTGTAGGCGTTTGCGTTCGTAGAAACAATATAAATAGGTATAATTCGAAGATTTTAACAAATTTTGTACAATTAATTTTAATTGCTCAATTTGCGAGTCGCGTTTTGAAATGCTCACATCCTTTTTAGACGAGAGCCGTTGAAACATTTGTTAAAAAACCGCAATTAAAACGTAACTCGAACAACGAAACATTAAACTGACTTTGGATTAGTGAGGTAAGACGAGTGTTGCTCCTAATACTCAAAAGTGCATCCTGTAACTCAAGATGTCTCGTTTTTTCGCGGCAATCCGCTCAGCAAGGCGAACGCCAAGGCTCCGACATCTTGCGAACATGTGGGATCCGTAAGTGTGACTATGGTGCATTCTACCCTGGTTATATTTAGCCAGGCCATATGGTAATTGCTGGCAGGGGAAGGTGTATCGAATTGGAGATGCCACAGCATTCGAACGAGGTGGAATGATCTGTCAAAACATTCGAACCCTTTTTAAAAGTAACTTTTTTGGAGCATCATCAGTTTTTTTGTTTGTTGCAGTCTTATTTTTGTACTAAAATAATATTTGAAGTAGATTCTTATATGTAAGACGACTACATTTAGTGAGTTACATCTAAATACCAAGACAGAGTCGTATTATTGTAACCAAGTTCCTACAAACACAAAGTTTCAATAAATATTTAGCTAGTACAATAAAATTTAATCCAAGAAATAAAGTGCCAAAACTGTACGATACTGTATGGAGTTACAAAAAATTGACCGTCCTTAAATTGAAACACTCAAATATCAACTGAATTGAATAGCTAGTTCTAACAAAATGTTATTGAAATCTTATTTTCTAAACAGAAAACAAATCCTATAAACCCAGTCTGGAACAAAGAAACGCACAAAAGCTAACCTGCACATTCATCCCAAACAGCTGTGTTATGAATAGTGCCCGACGACCAAGTTACCTTGAATACTATAACCTATCTCAATATAGGACACATTGAATTAGCTAGGCTA
This sequence comes from Lycophotia porphyrea, assembly GCA_950005105.1. Classification (NCBI taxonomy): domain Eukaryota; kingdom Metazoa; phylum Arthropoda; class Insecta; order Lepidoptera; family Noctuidae; genus Lycophotia; species Lycophotia porphyrea. The sequence continues at coordinate 6,933,492 of OX465392.1, forward strand.
TTGAGGGCTTCCCCGATCCAGACGTAGGGGAGATACGGATAAGACGGGGACACGGGGTAAGATGGGGCCCCCCACACATAGACGAAACTAGACATCACACTAACGCATCGTAATGGCCAACGGGACGCCACTCGCGAGCGGCCATTAGTCCGACGTCGGCAGCGAGTGAGAGCGCGTACGTTTATTCAGTGCAGGTCAAAACTTGTTTACCGATTTCATCGATCTATGATTTAGATCCTGGTTAATTTGTTATTAAACCGTAAGTATTAGTGCCTGAATATCGTAGATTTTATAACGTATTTGTGATTGTATTAATTATCGTGTGGTGTAAGTCTAAATGCTTGAAGTTTGGTGTGTTTTTTTTTACAAATATTTTTGTTGAATTATGGAGGTGAAGGCAAGACGGGGCAAACTTTGCGAGGCATGATGGGGTATTACCCCATCTTGCCTCTTTCAACAGGCTTATGGTATTATGCATGTCGCGATATTGCAACCACTTTTTGTTTTTCAGGTAACAATGGTACGAAATTATAAAAAAAAGACCAAGAGGGGAGAGTGGTCCAAAGAAGCCATGAAAAAAGCAGTAGAAGATGTTTTGGCAAAAAAATCAGGATTCCGAAAAGCAGCTTCAACTTATGGTGTTCCGCAAACCACTTTAGAGCGTTATGTCAATAAAGTAAAACAAGGTAAGGAAGTAACGTTCAGCGAGCCATTAGGGCCTATAAAAAAAGTATTTAGCGTTGAAGAAGAGGCAGAAATAGCGGGATATTTAAAACATATGGAAGAACGACTATTTGGTTTAACTACTCTTGATCTCAGACGGATAACTGGGTAGAGTGTCAGCGGTGTCGACGATGGGCCCACACAGCATGTGCTGGAGTCGACGACGAAGATATGGAGGATGTCTTGATATGTACTTTGTGTGAAGAAAATTAGTCCCCATCTTACCCTCTGTCCCTATCTTGCCCCTTTTTTAGTATCCCGTCTTACCTCATATGTGGGGTAAGATGGTGTATTTTCCATTTTTGATAATTATAATTTTCTAATTTTTGTATGATTAGTTACCAAGTCCAAAGCTGCGCCAAATAAAACGATAATAAGTAATTAATGTTTGATTAATAAATGACACTGATATTAGTTTAAATACCCTGTTTTTTACTACTTTACCTTAGCGTCCCCGTCTTACCCGCATTTCCCCTACACTATTATTAGAAACTAAGGACAAGAATAAAGGAGAACCTTCAACTTGAAAATTAAATAAGCTAAGGTCAGTAAAACAAAAGACGTCTGGAAGCCTTAGACTGCATCTAGACGACTAGACCAGCTATTCAATAGACGTTTTTATTGCAAGGGGGAGCTGTAAGCATATCCGCTTCAAAATATTGGGTATGAATCTGAGGGAAAACAAAGAGACAAAGGTGTCTTTGATAGCCATTGGAGCCAGTTTAATCGAGAATAAAAAAAAATAGTTTATTTAGGTTACGATACAGTTTTTTTAAGCAAATTTGAAATTGAAATGAAGAAAGTTCACAACCATATTACTGGCCGAAAAATACCCGCGTAATTATCCCAAATCCAACTCAAATACAAAGAGCGTCCGATTCAAACACCAACTAGTTTTCGTCTTCAAGGCTGGTTATATTAAAAAGCCGTCTGGTTCCCATTTGTTGCATTTAAATATCGAAATCTGATGTACCTGCATTTAAAAGTATTCGCTTAGTACGAGGTGCATTCATTGGAACGTGGTCCAGACATAATACTCCTTTCAACCTCTTTGTTTAACACCAAGCGGGACGTTTGGACCTGCCCCTTCCTCTGAGACCTTAGAACTGCATTCGCTTTCAATGAACTCTTTACCAAGTTCTTATGACAAAACAACATTACATTTGCACTCACAAAATTCTCCCCCTGTTCTATTTCCCACCATATTCTATACAATGGCTGATTATGCTGCTTTAAGTAGCGGCTTGGATAACTTTGCAAAAGTTCAAGATCAAATTTTTTCTGTTCAACTCGGTCTTCTGTTTTCAATGGCAAAACCGTTACATGCTGTGAATTAACTTTTTGTATGGCAACAAGAGTTGCTAAGGACTATTTACAAAAAAAAAAGTGTTTAAAACAAAGTCAGTGCCTAAATTATTGATTTCACGAGTATGAGTAAATTTCGAAATTTGTGCAAGACCCTTTAAACCTCAATCCCCTAATAATGTCAAAAATCGATGGATCGATATCCGCATCGTATTCCTTACGAAGCGGATTTACATTAGAACTGTATCAAAATTGATAAGCTACAGTAAAATCAATTCCAACTTTAATCAAATTTAATTCAGTATTATTATTCGACTAACTTAACCGACCAAAAAATATCAGGAACCAGGCAGATGTTTGGGCCCGCGCCGTTTTACGCACACAAGCGAACACGCTGTCCTTTTCTTTTCTACTTAAACCTCTAATGGTAGAAAGGGAGGAGAGATATGAATAGGGGTTGTGGAGGGTTCAGCCACGTGATCTCCTCCCCGGTGCGCACACATACATACAGAACAAGGAACCCTCGATCATTTTATTGATCTAGAGAAAAAATCTCCGCGATTAATTTTGTTACTGGCCGAGTACTGGATTAACGTGATTTGTAGATGTTGTTTTAATTATTATTATTGCTGGATGATTAATGAATGTAGACATGATTAATATTCTGAGTAAGCGTGTTATTTAGAAGGCAATATTTACACTTTGAACTCAATTTAAGGAAGTAAAACAAACAATATTGATTGATTTCAACTTTACCTGATAATTTCATCGTAGCATTGCTTTGTGGTACTGACAGAGACTGAATTTCAGCGATAGTGGTTTGTGGACTGAATTGTAGAAAAACGAAGTATGCTTGACAATGCACCTATTTATGTTAAATCAGTCGGAATATGAAGTACTTTCCTAATTGGAAAAGTAGACACATCAAATAGGAATTAAGCAATTAAAAAAAACGGATGTTAGTCTACATGATGGTGTTATAGTTGCAATACATATATCCCAAACCGGATCACTTTTTGTCTCAAAGTGTAATGACGACATTAAAACCAACTTTACAGTTAAGTGCCCATAAAAAAACCGCTTCCGTAAACATTTAGACGCGCCGACACAAGCCCATAAAGTCTACGTCGGGTCTTCGGCAAAATAATATGATCATCTCATTGGCTTCCGACAATTTCGAGTGTGCAAGAAAAACAAACTACTGGACTCGCGTATCGAGTTACACTACTTAAACTGTCATCAGCTACTACCACCCACATAGTCTCCATTTTTTACCAATCTTTTTAACAAACTAAATAGGTTTTCTGTTAGAAAAACAAACAGAGACATTTATTGAGTCGGAAATTTTTGTTTAAATGTCTAGTTGCGAATGAATGATGGATTTCGAATGACTGTCGACCCTTGACGGAATGATGCTTCCGTTCACTAAATTATATCTTGATGTTTGATATGTAAAGGAATGAGGTAACTGATTTGTCATTTTATTGATGACAGTAATTTTGTTATTAGAAAATCGTGCCCCTTTCCAAAATCTTCTTCTTATGCTCTAAGCTGGTCATCGGTGGTTACAGTAAATCATATCATTTACCAAAATTATAGAACGGTACTATCAAAGGTTTATCTGTTCATCGATTTGCGGTAAATATATCAAGTTTTACGAAATTTAGGAAGCGAAAAGATTGGGCTGACGGAGCGTAGGCAGCGATCCTAATCGATGTCTATCTGTATGATTTTGTTTCACGATTCACTGATGACGTTGCTATTACACCCTTATTTTTTTCAATGGAAGGTATTATTTGGAATGAGTTTTTTGAAGAACTAAGACTCCTGACATTATTTTGTGTCTCTTCATCAGATATAAACCACAGAATATTTGAAAGAAAAAATCATGGGGACTACTACCGTGGACACCACTTTGATTTACGACAAATAAAATTTTGGGATCTTTTTAGCGTCGCAATTAAAATATTTAACGAACCTGTCGCAGTGGGTGGTGGGCGACAGTTCTCACGAGCCTATTAAATATAATTTTATTTGTTTTTCTAACGATTTATGAGTAGACGCCATCTTCTTGTTTATAGATGTGGACACTTCGGCGGGACTTTGAGGTGTTTTATGATGAGGAAGCTCGGGGACTTGTCGCCAATATTTTTTGTGATAGGTTCAAGGTTGTTGTTTCCGATATTGTGTTTTTATAATTAATGTTTTTTGTTTAGATTTGGAGATGTTTATACAATTTAATAGTATGTCAGAGAACCCTAAAAAAGAAACGGCGAGCGTCTTACAACGTTAAATGGTCACGATCTCAAGATATGGAGATGAATCAAACCTACCGACGTTTATATAATATCATGCCCATAAATTGCTAACATTTCAACAATACAACCCTTTTAATAGTTTCGTTATTCATATGTCAACATTCATAACCACGATACTTATCAACGGAGCGCATACGCATCCCAGCTAAAATAAAACTCTGTTATAAACGATTTGTAAAATGCGTTGTCAGCATGACACGAACTGAGTTTAGTGAAATCAGGTTTTTTTACTCAACAAAGGGTAGATATAATAGTTTTGTCCTCTGGACAATATTGTGATGAGACGTCTTAGTGGATTCACAGCATGGGACTGACGGCGCGTTCACTGTTTGGAAGCCACCACCCGCTTTGTAATGTTGTTCAGAATTAACATATTATAATAATTTTTAACCCCATACATCGACTCATCGTCGACAGTTGAAGATAGCAATAAGATCGTATTAGTTTATGTTTATAGTTCTCGTAGCGGTGCATGTCAAAGCCGTTACAATAAATTCGAGCGTGCACTAGGCTGTAGAACATAAGTGGCAAGGCTGTCTTTAAATCACTTACCTTCGAACGCACGCCGTGTATTATGTTATCTATTGCAATAATTTCCGAGGCGTTAAAACGAGCCCGGCAAGGGTGTCGGCGCGCAACGAGAACAATTTAATTGAATAAAATTAGCCAATAAAGTGCGGTCGTCGAAGGCTGCTACAATGGCATACCGCCTCCGCAGCACGGTACTCGTAAACCAGCCTTATTTACTGGAGACTTCTTTGGGAATCCGCATTAAATGCCCTCAATATACTGTTGGGAACGTTTGCGTACGGTCATACCGTAGAGGGTAATAGTTTTTAGTTCCCATTGTGGGAAGAAGGTGATATATTTGGGAAACGTAATGTCCTGCAGATTTTAGCATCAGTGCCGCATTTGTTTCTTGACCATACTAGTTTAATAAATGAAAATACTTAGTAAAGAACATAAAAATATCAAATGAATATAAACGAGCGGGTGTCCCGTTGCTTAAAATCAATTATGAAGAGCAAGGCTTGGACGTATAAGTCCGTAGCCCGCGGGAGAGCCGCTTGCAAAACCAGCAGTGAGGTCTCAATCAAGGGACCAATTACTGTTGTGCTCACTGAACTGTTCGTGTCATATAGCCAGGAAAGGTTCGACACAATAAAATGTGCAACAGTAAGGCATGTTTTCATAACTGTCCCCTCTTTGAAATTGCTGTTATTAGTTTTTGTTGCTTTCATCAGACTTCAGATCGTTTTGCGTAAAATCTTTATAATAATATGATCTAGATAATATACAATATCCATGGGCTATGGCTTAATAGGCTAATCTTGATTGACTTTCCTCTGCGTACCATCCCAATTACATTATTCTTGCGCTAATTTTATCGAGGTTTTGTTCAGTTCTTGATTAACTTCCTCAATATCTGCTGGTCTTTCTTTATCCTAGTTTCTGTTTATCTTGCAAGTATTTACTTCATCCTGCCTTAAATATACGCTGAACATCACCAATTACCATTTCTTTCTTTCCCAAAAGTTTTTAGGAAGCCAGTCGATAACCTGTTGCATATCAATACGGGCAAATATTATTCAATTAACGAGCCGAAGTGTTCAAAATTAAATTTTTATTATAAGAAAACTCCAATGCTTATCATTTTAATGAGTTTTGTGCGGAAATGCGCACGAGTCATCGGCAGTTGGGCGGCTGCGCACTGAATGTTAAGCAACGCGTGCCGCGGCACAGGCGCAGTCTCCCCGGCTCCCCGCCACACCGTGGCTCCACTCAGCTGCATCAAACTTGATAGACATCTCAGTACCACTTAATAAGCGAATTCCTCACACCACTTTACTGGTACTCGGAAACATCGATGTAGTTATCGAAAAACGCGAAATTTGCAATTTTTTCTCCATTGATTTATTGTCACCTCTCATGTTATTTTTTCGCTCGTTATTTTCCGTGAGTGCAAAACAAGGTATGACCCTAATTAGCAACTTAAATTCACAAATACATAATTAATAATAAAAAATTTCGCTATTTGCAACTGTACGTTTGACAAATGCTGGCCGGCCGCAGCTTTGTCGGCAACAGTAATGAGACACTGCGCAAGCGGGAGACAAATTTATCTCATAAATATCTTTGGGATGCGTCGATCTGCATCGTTAATTTACTGCACTGGAAATCGATATCGTAATTCATTCACATCTTTATTATGTCATTTATTCAAAAGTCTCTCGATATATTACTGAAACTTCATTTCGATCGGTTAAATAAAATCCACTTAATTAACATGGAAGGGAAAAAAATGGCACTTCATGCCGCCCTTATCTATAATTTCTTAATTTGAGTTTTGCAGCCGAGTTTAGGAGCAGGCATTTTTCAAAGCATCATATCTGACAGCGTAATGACGAATTCTGACTGTAACTACCACTTGTATTTACACGTTGCGATGAAATCCTTGTAGCTCCGGGCTCTTAACGAGTGTTCCTAAAACCTCAATTTGCTTGAACGCTGACATATAGCGGGGACAGAGGGATGCCACACACGCCGCGACGCCCAACCACCAATCCTTTATGCAAATACCAACAATATCTGACCACTTTACTTTTTAATACAGTAATCACGTTGTGAAATGGGTGGCTTGAGATAACGTTGGAGACCAGGCTCTTCGCTGCTAAGACTGTTATTAAGACAACACTTACGGGTTTCTTCAATTAAAAGTTTTGAGACATTTTAATATTTACCTTTCAACTAATCTTTGTTTCGAACACAAATTCAGAACTTGTGAACAAGTTCGCGACCGCTCATTATTTACTAAACAAACAGAGATAAGGGTCGAACAAGCTCAGAACATTTTCGGAACACTTTTTAAGATTTGGCAAACGGAAAAAATGTCGGCGGTTTTTTGTTGTTCCCCTGTTTTTATGTCGATATCGCACAAGTTTTCTACCACCCGTGTTCTAATAAACACTTATCGGAACCTGATCTTAGGAAGCAAAGAATTATGGCATATTTAAACAATTTATTGCTGCCGCAGAACAAGGGACTTGCTGATAAGCCTCTGGTTTCGCGATAACGTTCTTTATGCTCTCAAGATTTGCCGAAATAAAAGAAATATGGAAATGACAGAATCGAAACATGTTTTAATATGGTCAGATCTGATCAGAATTAGATCAAGTGAAACAGCTGGATGATAGGAATCAAGTGTTTATTAATGGTTTCATTGATTGATTAAAGTAAATACTAAGTCGAATTAAAATGGACATGTTCAAATATTACACATAATTTTACCTACCTGCGTCAGGTTATTCTTGCAATATATTACCTAACTAATCGGTATTATTTTTCCATGAAACGATATGTATAGAAGTGATATTAATTAAGTCATTGATGCATCGAATGCTGTTTTAAATATTTAACGAGTTATAATGAATGATATTTCACTGCTAATTGCAGATATAATGTCATAAATTGCATACAAATTGTTCATTGCCATGATTGTCTAGGTTTTAATCATGATCACGAGGTAGATGTTTAGTTCTTTTAGTTTTGCAGTGATAATTTTTGTCACGGTTATGAATGGAAGTTCATTAAATATTTGCGAAAAATGTAATACTGTCAGCAAAAAATGTTTGATTTTACAAAAACATAGGTACATGGTGTAAACGGACTCTTCACGAAGCCGTCAACCAAGCATTATGTACATCAAACTAAGTAACTTTACGCAAAAATGATTGATGGGAAACAACTTTTTTTTTGGGCTGAAACAGTAGGAGTCAATGTAACGCACTCAAAACACTGTGCTGATGGATTGATTGAATAGTAAGGAGGTCCTGGAGGTGTTTAAAGTAAAAATCTTACATTAAACCATGTATTAAAAAAAAAACTTATGAAAAAGTTGGAACTTTGCCCCCAATATCTCCGTAACTAGAAGGTTCCCAGGTATGGTCTAGAACAAAAAACTGATCGCAATGACGAGGAGAACAAGTGCCTTTCGGCTTCGTTAAGAGTCTGTTTACACCCTTTATAAAATACTATTACATACTAGTACAGAAAATCATATCAAGGAAAAGCGGTTGATTCTTATCTAACGCTATGTAAGATAAGTACGTGACGTATTACCGTACCTAAAGATGTGCAAATTAATAATATTATGAGTCATGCTTGTACCTACTTAGATTACACTACAGATAAGGGAGCATAATTTCAACGACGTCTGACACAAGCAGAGTGGCGCAGTGGAAGCGTGCTGGGCCCATAACCCAGAGGTCCGTGGATCGAAACCACGCTCTGCTATAATATTCTTTTTGTAAATCTGTTTTTCTAATCTTTACGCCATTTGCACAATATTGTTGAAAAAAATAATAATTAAGGTACGATTTACTGTTTCTTTTTGTTTTGTTTAAAATTTTGTTAAATAATACTAGTAAATATCTATTATTTTCAACAGTTTGCAGGTTTTTCTTACTTCTTTTGTCGTCTTGTTTGTTTTTCTTCAAAGTATCAAAATCATGAGAACTTTGTGCGATACTTTAATGGGTTTTCTATAAGTAAGTACTTCATTTAGTATTTTCAGATGAACCTTGTCATATTTTCATTCTTATAAAGGGTGTAAACAGACTCTTAACGAAGCCGAAAGGCACTTGTTCTCCCCATCATTGCGATCATTTTTTTGTTCTAGACCATACCTGGGAACCTTCTAGTTACGGAGATATTGGGGGTCAAAGTTCCAACTATTTCACAAGTTTTTTTTTAAATACATGTTTTTAATGCATTTTTTTTACTTAAGACACCTTCACGACTCCCGTACTATTCAATCCATCCATCAGCTCAAGGTTTTGAATGCGTTACATTGCGTTCTACCTTAAAACGTGATTTTTCACCCCAAAAAAAAAAGTCGTTTCCCAGCAATAATTTTTGCGTAAAGTTACTTAGTTTGATGTACACAATGCTTGGTTAACGGCTTCGTGAAGAGTCTGTTTACACCCTGTATTTTTAACCCACTTTCTTCAAAAAGGTGGAGGTTCTCACTTTTCAACACGCTGGTCCGTTATATCTACAAAAGCATAAATATCGCCAAACAAAATATCGATTACAGATTCACAGATAGTAACATGATCTTTTCTGCCGACCGTGAAATCAAGAGCATGCTTTGACGTCTTAATCCAATCAAGCAAATTAGTTATTAGATTACAATGTGGTCGTTGAAAAGTAAATTATGTGTTTATTGATAGCCTCGCGCGTGGTCAAACGATTAACATTTTGTAAATTAAGGCAGGTCGGGGATAAATAATAACGATTAATATTTGGCGGTTATTAACTAACTTTTGTTTTTCTTTCCAGAAAATGTAATTACCGTAAAATAAAATAAAGTGGATGGAACATAATTTGTGCATTTTATATTTTGGACAATATGTTACTTGCCTAATGTTTTCGGGTCTGACTGGCTGTTCCGAGAAATTCTTTCTGACTACCTGATACCTAGTAATGTTATTGAGTACAGGTAGCTAAACCTGGGTTATTGGAGTTAGGTCTATCAACAATGATAGATTTCGTAGCACGATGCCTACTTTCACACTATGACTACTTATTTATACTTTTAAGTAATCGTTAGCACGATGCCAACATTTTGAAACCACCATACATTAGATCGCACGATGCCTACTTTTTGATTTTTGTCCCAGTTACATTGCATTTTGCAAACTTTATGAAAAAATTAATGTGACGATAGCATCATGCCTAACACACACAGTCTAACGAAAAATATTTCTTACCAATTAGTTTTTCCACCTAAACTGACGTAGATACTAAATTTAACGTTACTAGCATGGACAATGAGTTTTAAATAAAATAATAAAGACGTCAATTCTCCTGACATACAATCACAGTGTCACTAAATTTCATTTTACAATATATAGAGAAAATATATTTGATATAGAGAAGTAAGAAGATTCGGAGATTTCATTTAATTAGTGATATTGTGCAGTTATGCGTGAGTAATTTTACCATCACACATGCATAATATATTTACACACCCCAAGTAAAACAAATTTTGTGTTGACTATTCAAATAGTAGGCCACTTACATTATAAAGTACTGGCGATATCCGAAGTAGGCATGGTGCGATTAAAATAATGTATTAGTATTTTATTTCGCAATATACGATTGTTGGCATCACGCGATTAAATTTATGGTGGTTTCAAAATATAAATATTGGCATTGTGTTACCCATTACTTGAAAGACCAAAAAAGTAGGCATAGTGCGAAAGTAGGCATCGTGCTCCAAAATCCATACTTAGTGGTCAGTTATGAAAAAAAGAAAGAACATTTTCAATATATCCAGTTAGAACATCTAAGAGTAATACTTTGAAGTCCAATTAGACTGACCAAAAAACAGTTAAGTTGGAGATAGCAGCAGCATCATGTCTCGTATTAGGAAAGTGTCAAAACTATCTTTCAACGATAGAGTATAAAATGACACCATTAACAACAAAGAATGACCAGCGTTTCGGAGATGGTCACTATAAAGCTATTATTAATACATATCTTTTTTTTTAAACCGACTCGTTATCTGACGCAGGAATCCTTTCAATCCATCCGTTCTATTGTTTTTGGACCACTTTTTTATGTTGATATCAATATTTTTTACGATGGGAGTAACGATAAAACAGTGATTTGTTCCGAACTGATATCGACTGTTCGAGATGCCTTGAGGCACTTATGATGCGTTTATCATTCGGCGGCTACATTTCTTTTGTATGTAAATATTTTATTGTTACGTAAAAAATCTTATTCTTAAAAAAGTGTATCATATTTAAATAGCCTTACAAATACAAATAAATTTGAGATGATTCGAATATGTGGGAACTAAATTATATTAAAAAGTTATAGAATGTGTATTGATCAAGCTCAGTCGAATCCGATCTGACGTTAAATACTTTTTAATGAAGACTTTATCCTTTTCGCAATATATCTCTCGCTCGTATCTTATGTACGGGAGTACCGACAGAGAAGTTCCAACAATCGGATTTGTGCTAAGTACATCATAAAATATCGAGCATTTTTATTGCAGTGGTTTTAAAGCTTTGAGCGTGAGAGTTGTAATATTTCCCTAAAAGATTCACCTGCGAATGAAAGATTGTATTATGAATTGAAAATCTTTCGATATTCTTAGAAGTTTGATGCTATAGGAATTGACATGAAATATGTAAGCATATCTCTAAGGCAGAGTATGCATTTCATATCATTCATCGTTCAACCAGCACGTTTGCACGTAGCAAGTAAATGGGATCTAGAACATCTAAATAGGGGCAGGTTTTAAGTTAAATATCAGCGAATATCTTACGTTCTTAGTAGTTATATATATACTTAGTGGTACATAAAAAGTTGATCTAGTTGACGTGTTTTGTTTCATTATTCAATCGTCAGGAAAAAATAAAATAAAAATAATTCTGTTTAAGAAGCTATTTCAAATATCACATGATAATTCATTTTAATTGAGTTGTTAATCGATGCATACCGTGTTAGTTCTCGATTTGAATATTCGATTGTATATCGATTATCGCTTTGGACACATCGGATGATTGATATTGGTCTCGGTATAATTTCGTAGTGAACTCCTTCATATAGTTTGAATTAATAGAGTTGTTTGTTTTAGTGGCGCTAGTGGGCATCGCCTCGGGCGCAGCGTATCGCCTCGCCTTAATGAAGTGTCGAATTTGGTGTTCTGTGGCGGAGTTAAGGTGACTGTACAATGGGTTAAACAATTTCTATCACATCTTTTTATGTTGCAAAAGTATTTCAGCAGCGACTCGGCCTGGTATCCTACTATATTTTTTCCTGATCGCTGTCCTTATCTGAACGAGACTTAGTAATTTCAGTTCATTAAATATGTACGTAATAATTTTGTACTTATACTTTATCAAGTAAGTTTTTTTTATTATTTTCGTAAAAGATATTGACATAATAACTGCCATCGGCAATGGCAGTACACATACGTACATTATATTAAATGTTTGTCCATCGCAGGAGTATCTATTTTGGGGTATTGCGTAAAGGCCAGGTATAAACGCTAGGTTAGCATAGTGTAGCTACAGCGACTAAGTACCGTTGCTACAGCGATTGCGTAGCGTTGCTACAGCGATTGCGTAGCGTTGCTACAGCGATTGCGTAGCGTTGCTACGGCGACTACGTAGCGTTGCTACGGCGACTACGTGGAGTGGCTACAGCAACTGTGTAGCATAACTATGCCGTTTAGCGTTACTTTCGCTATTACTTAGCGGTGCTACGGTTGCGCTGCGTTTGCTGGCAACGAACCTCGAGCTCGATTTTTTTTTTATTTGATGTGTACCATCAATGCAATGTATAGGCCCTCTAACCCACTCGCTTCTGAATTAACTTTCGGATCTTCCATCGATAAATAAATATTTATATTGTGTTAATGATAAAGAGTGTTTCGTCTTAGATTTAATAGATAAAAAGTTATGGCCGTCGCCTGAAGCTGTATACATTATATCTTAATGTACCATGTTTAATTGTAACCATCTCAGTTATTATAATAATGAATTTGTTACTACCTGTTGTGTTCTGTATGTTATTTTAATTGTTCTATGATAGTATTTGATCTTATCCATTTGGAGTAACTTTGAGGATTTTTTACTGCGGTAACGTAGAATGTAAGGCCGTAATTGTACTCTTACTGCTACGTACCAGTGGCGAAGGTTCCACAGAACTCGATTCCTAACGGCTTCCACTTGAAAAATGGCACAGTCTATTGAAAAATAATATAATCACATTAAAGACATATACTACGGCTTACCTCTTACGAATATTGACCCTTCGCTACTGCTACGTACGCTGTTTTTAATAGATTACAGTATACTTTACGGTTCCTACATTTTAAGTACAAAATTGCATACTTATCACTTTACTTCGATAATCAGCTGGCAAGTAGTAACATTCGATTATTCATAAAGTTCAACATTTCCAATAACATAAAAAATATCTCTTTTTAAACATGTCTCAAATGCGATTGGCGACATTGAATCATTTTAAACTGGCCGTAATTGTACTGTAGCTCGAGATAGCCCGGCAATTTGATGATAAATGGTACAGTAAGTTTATACGCTCGTACACCGTCACGGTTCGAAATGAGTTAATTAACGACAATCATGCAAATGATACGCCACACTCAATACTCGGAACATGCGACCAACTCCAATAATACGTGAAAATCGACTGATCGAAAAAACATACGGCGAGCTTTAACATTAAGTATAATTTTGTAGTTAACAAGCGCAACTACGTGAAGAAATTTGAAACATCGTAAATGAGTAACAAGCTTCTAGAAAAAATGAGAAAAGGTACAGTATGTAGTACTCTATATGGTCGTACGTAATGTTACTATATCACATTTAGAAGACTAATTCCTATGCAAAAAGAAGCGAGTGAAAGAAATCGTACGGTCACGTTTGTACGCCTCCCCAAGCTCGCTCTATTAAAATTTCCATAACATGTACTCAAACCATACATTAATCTAAAAGCTCGCCTCACTCAAAGCTATCTCGCATGCATCACTACTATCTGCTAAAACTTCTAGTTGCTGTGAAAAAAAACTTTAATAATTCCAATTAATAGGCTCGGGGCAGTGGAGAGGCAGCGCGATTAAAAAGACAAATCCCTCAACCACTAGACTACAATAGCAGGTTGCGAGCATTCCGTCGAGTGGAAGCTTGCCCTTTATTAATAGACCAACGACCGGTAGCCGCCACGGTTGCCATACTGAGCGAAAGATATGATTAACACAAAGGCGATACATAATAAGCGATATTGGGACCAGTTCGGGGAGCTATGGACATAATATGTAACCGCAGCAGGTTTTCGATCATATCCATTACAGGCTAATGCTAGTGGCTTGGCGCGATGGCGGCGACAAACGCACGCGTTTAAGTTTACTTTTCTTTGAAGCGGGCTCAGCAGTGGGCTCTGAACATTATCGTCCCAGACTGTGCCATCTAATTCTCAGGATGAATGCATTTATGAGGTATGCTACTTTGTCATTGTGTATGCAAGTGTATGCTCGGGCTTTTAATTAACGTAACTATGCACTTCTATGGCCGGCTAAGATCCTTAGGACCTTACTTCTAAGCCTTTTATATTTTAATTTTCAGTCCAATTAAGCTAACTAGCTTGCATGTTTCTATTATTTTTATCAATAGGCAGATACTTTATCTTATAAGTAACATCCAGAATATTAATTGGTTTTGATAAAATTGTTAGAAATAAATTCAACTGCATAAACCTTAATAACATGATCTGCTACGCAATACCTAGAACCTTCCACAGGCGTCTGGTGCGCGCAGGAACGCTGTCTGCAATACCCTCCTGCCGAACCAACTCCGGCCTGCGCTCACCCATACGCCGGATGGTTGAGTTGTACAATAAACATTTTGTAAATATTGACATCTTCAATAGCCCAATAGGTAAATTCAAAGGTATTATTTTTAAAACTCTTACTAATTAATACATATTTTTGATGTAATCTTCAAATTATTACTTTAAATCTGGCCTGATTGTATACTTTTTATTTGTCATCTTTCTTTTATTTTATAATTTTTTACTTTTACTTCCCCCCCCCCCCCCTGGCGATTATTGTTTTTTTTTTATATTAGCAAAATGCAAATATTGTTATACTAGTTGTAAGTTTTCATAATGTTACTGTTTGCTGTTCTTCTAAATAAAAAAATAAAAAAAAAGTCCTGTACAACCACTGACTACTTCCACAATTCAATGAAAAAGTGAATTGGTATGTCATTTAGCTAACTTCAAAAAATTAAATTACAAATAAATTAATGTGTTCTAAATTTAATTCATTGGAACTAAATAATTAGCTGCTCGTCAGCTAATTATTAGTTGCATGCAATTACTGACTCTAATAAAGATATCTGTGACATTCATAATATAATTAAATGTTTCAATTATACGCAATCATAAGTTGTAAGACGTTGTAAAATGAAGTGCTATATTATGTTACTAGTCGTGTTATGTTTAACGAGTGTTGTGTTGGCCACATTTCCTACTTATATTGAACGTGCTGATGATGATGGGATTGGCAAAGGTCAAGAAGAAGAACCAAGAAAACTGCAGACTCCCGTGGTACAAAGCATGATAGTCGCAGGATGTATTTCAGGAATGGTGAGAATTGGAGATATTTGTGAATTTGAAGATTAAATGGAAAAAAAGCAAGGAAAAGATTCAAGACAGAAAGTCTACGCAGTGTCAGTGTTTTGTGACTGTTCAAATGTGGATTCTGTGTTTTTAAATAAAACCAAGTAAGAAAAAAATAAAGTATCTTCATCATTTACTTACTTGCAGATGATTTTTTTTTTGTTTAAATATGGTCTTAATCGAAGTAATAACAATCCCGCAGATGTATATTAGATGGTCCACGCAATATTTTATCGTTATCTCACGATAAATGCACAGAAGATGACTGTAAATAATATCTCAACGACAAGAGAAGTAATTGGATGGGCTTCCACATCGATCAAGCCACAATTTTGTATGAACAAGCTCATGTTAATTAAACGTGATGTGTACATTTAATAAATGGCGTTCATGTTATTTGGTTAATAGGCGACAAGTTTAGGAGTTCCTTTTTATGTTCTACTGTAAAATTGTACCCCTTAAAATATTTGTTAGAAACTGTTAGATTAAAAAAAAACAATAAACATCATCATCTGCCTAGCCTTTTCCCAACTATGGTGGGGTCGGCTTCCAGTCTAACCGGATGCAGCTGAATAACAGTATTTTTCATGGAGCGACTGCCTATCTGACCTCCACAACCCAGTTAGTACTGGGTAATACGATACCCCTTGGTAAGACTGGTTGTCAGTCTTTTTGGGCCACTGACTACCTATCGACTATCAAACATCTTCAAATGACAGCCGGGCCCAACAGCTTATCGTACTTCCGAGGCACGGATGAAACTCGGTACGAAATAGGCGGTCACCCATCCACAGACCAACCTAGGCAAGCACGGTTTAACCTAAAGATCGACCCCAGGCGGCTGTTATTATTTAGCCACGAGCTCCTCTAGATAGGTGGCCAATGAACCTGTTACAATAAAAATAAAGATACCTGTTCTTAAAAATATGACGCAGTTCCAGAATAAATGGATAAGCAAATATAACACAAATTAAAATGCAAAAAGTAATTCTAACCGCAAAGTTGCATTGCACATACCTAATGACGAGTATCCGCCAATTAAGCGTCTGCGCATGGTTCGTGACAAAAACTTGTCTTGTGAGCCTTTAAGAGGCGCTACCGAACTTAATTGGCTGGTGGTTATCGGCTGCTGGTTATTGTGCCAACTGGCAATGGCGAATAATCGAAGGTCGGCCGAGCGGATTCCACCTAGCCAACACCCAGCTATGCCATGATCTATTTCTGTCTACTCCATTACAAAAACCGCCGTGAAATTGCAGCGTCGAACAAAAAGAGCCAACTCCAAAATCGGAATTTGAAATTTTAATTGTGCTGTTAGAGCCTTAGTAGTTGCGTTGCTTGTGCGCAGCTGAAACGACTAGTCCGTTTGAAGCCTTAAGTGTGATTGATGATTGTTTTATTTTAACGCCTTATTGAATAGAACTTAGAGTTATTGAATAGATATTAACTTTTTTCAGTCGTTAGTGTCATCTATAAATATGGTGATGACATCTCCAGATCTGTTAGGATGTCTGCCAGTTTTATATTTTCTAAAAGATCTAATAAATTCCGTTAATAAAATCTTTAATTGATATCAGCATACCTCATTCAAGTGTTATAGTGTGTTGTACTTTAAATATGTTTGATACAGTTGATGCGACCGGTTGAATTCATTCCTTATGTAAACCGAGTGTGTGTCGTCGGCGGCGAGTGGCAGCGCCACGCGCCACTCCCGCGCACCCCGACTGGTTCCACCGCCTGCGCTGACGATCACTCCGAAATAAAAATAAAGACACGCGCCCGATGACGCCTATCACCTCTTCAAACTTTATCTTTCCCTCCGTACCTGAATTAATTACAATACCTCTCTACCTCTGTTTTAGCACCCGAGAATTCTCGTTTTCGTAACAAATGCTGAATTAATCTGTTCGTCCTTTATTTTTCCATTTGTATGGAATAAGGTGTGTATTTCATTTATTTCTTAATAAGCGAAACGACAGTACCTTGGCTCGATGTTTAATTAAGAACTAGCGAAACGGTGCGACCGCGGTCTCTTGTAGATCTACATAGGTATTTTTTTTTTATCACGAATATTTATGGGAGCTATTTTGTATTGTTGGGTATTTTAAAGACTTGTTTAATGTGGGAAACTCAGCAATTCTGCCATGAAATATTGTTGTTAGCAAATTCTGTCAGATATATTTTCAGTAGAAGTATTTCAAAGGCAATTTGATAAAATGTGTCCGCGTATTGCAATTCATAAATGCGGAAACATAGGTACGAAAAAATTAGTTCAATGAAATAAGGTTGATGCACCGAGATGCTCACAGAATACTGGTTCGTTTGTTGAATTCATTAAAATATAATTGATACGAAGGTATAACGTTATTATGCTAATAACGTTGCAACTTTGTCGCAGTAAGAAAAGTTCGGAAATCGAGTACTTTTCGTTTTATTCACGGATTGCGCTCATTCGAAAAGGTTCCAGTGTTGATGACTTGTTTATCGAGTATTTCGGGTGGGTAAAAAGAGGAATCCTGTGTGTCCAGCGGAGCTGTCCATTCAAGAATTTGTTGACAAGCAATTAAGGGTGGGCCGAGTATGTGCCCACCATCAAAACAGAAGCGAGAGACAATTTTATATACTATTTTTTATTGATTCAATTGAATGCTGTAGATAAATATAATTTTATGGATTGCAGTTATTATCATTAATGTAAAAGGCCCAAAATGTTCAAGGAACGTATGGTCAGGTTGTAAGAGTAAGTCAACTCAAGTTGCCTAGCCGCTAGACTTTTTCACAATTATTGTTTCTTGTTTGCATTAGATATTAAAGTAGTTCTAGTTTACTTTAGAGACACACTACCATCATATCCTTACATGACGTGTAATATTGATGATAATAATGTTTATGACATTGTTCTACAAGTTTTTACTAGTTGTTCTACGCCTTTACATTCTACACAAGCGTAATATGTTGTTCCTACATATTTGAAGGAGCTATTCGAATACGATTCTTATTTTTTTTTCACAGATCACAAATGTTTCATGGTGTTTAATATACGAGTATGAAAAGTTTTATTGCGTGAAGAGAATCATTAAACTCTTTAGAACTGTTCAGGATAAAATGGAAAAGTTTAAATAATATTTTTAGTTCATTTGTTAAGAAACGTATAATGACGTTTATAGTATTTTTGGTCCATTATTTCTGTCTCAGAACAAAGGCAGACGCTATTTTGACGTTGAAATATCCATTTAAAGACAGTGCAATGGCACGGGAGTCAGACGCTCCATACTTAATGTGGCACTAATTATAAATTATTATTTCAATAGTACTTTTGTTTTATTAACAATAAAACCTGACAAAATTAGGGGTTATGAAAACGCAGGATGGTTTTTTCTTCATAACAATCAATTTTCTTGTAATAAAACCGGATTACTGTGCTGTTAACAAAATTCAATTATAACAAAAGGCGAGCGTTCGGTCCGGGCTGTCGGTTCGCTTGTTCTGATTATAAGGACAGAATAAATATGTTCGTTTTTGCGAACGGGAAGTAAGTAGGACGATCTTTATGGAGATTTGCAGTTATTAAAGCACCCATAAGAGTTTAATTCGAACCCTGGTAAGGAAGCTGTTTCAGGTTATGTAAGTAAAAGGTGTCAATCATCAAGTCAATCTTACAGGTGTTAGTGGTTTCATTACCTGTAAATATTTGTAATGTCTTTCAAGTTGTAAGTTTAAAATACATAATTGAAATGGCCATTTCAAGAAAACATTTCAATTATGTCCATTGTCCACCGTAAAACTACAAATAATGGACAGAAATAAACCATCCTAAAGCATTTATCCGTATTCTTCGTTCCACGGCCGAAAGTATCCCATGTGGCCATAAACTCGACTACCAGTTACTCTACAAACCTTCGTACAATGGTAAATGATAGTTATAAACGTTTATTAATAGAGGTATGTACATACCTTCGTACGTACAAACAGTCCAGACCTTAATGTAGATTTTAAAAAATAGGGCTTAATAACATGACCGGTGCACGAGCGTTGAATCAAGACAGAATTTTGTTGTTACGCGCTATTATTAATAATTAAAACGATTACTTCTGCGAGATAGTAGCGCAGTGTAATTAATATTGTTATTAGTGAGGAGGCTTGAAGTACGTGTTACTATGTGGTGTAAGGTGGGACTTGGTATCTACCGTGGTCCGTGGTCCGCGGGCGAGCGGTCAACTAGCTCTGCAAATCATTAGCTAGTTCGCACTCACATGAATAGACGGCTCAAGATAATGAGATTCACATCACAATAAAATCTAAGTGGAATACCGGTGACGACAAACTAAGAAAAACTGAGAAAATATTTTTTTTATACACAAGATAGATTCGTAATACAGCAAGGTTGTTCGTCTTTTTAAACGTACTGATTGTTATCTAGTTATTACTTGGAGTTTTAAATAATTGTTGGAATGAAAATATTTAGTGTATCACTGGTATATCTCCGACACAAGTTATAGGATTCCATTGAGGAATCTACTAGTAACTTAATGCTTGTGGGCGATAGCTATCTGTCACTGTTAGTACCTTTATGTAGATCAAGCGGTGCCGACACAGGTAGTATGAAAAAAAGTTTAAGTGATACATTAATACTTGCTATATTCTGCATACTATTTCTGTTTATTCATTTGTTTCTTTAGTTTTATTTTTCATTCTAGAATTTTGCCGAAGTCCGAGTTTATTTAAAGAGTCAACCATTGTATTGGTATTTATTTGTTATCACACATTCAATTCGTATCTCTTCTTTTCTTGTACGCTTGTCATCGGAGCAACCTTCACATCTCTAAGAAGATGTCCTATGATGATCCTAAGAACTGTTTTTATAATCTGACGATATCCTGGAAGCACTGTACATACATAAGTAATAGAAATTGATGCACAGTAAAGCCCCTACCAACGCATACTTAAACACTATTCTAATTGTAACTATACCTTTAATAAATATCAAACCCAGGTTAGGTAGGAGAAGGTAAAAGTACGTAATTTACACGATTCAATGAAGAATCCTAAAGCACAAAGCATTAATTATCGCCATAGCTTTAACCACTAGCTGTAACGAGAACCAGCAATTACATGCTGCGAGTCTTAAATCTGCCATTTCAACGTAACCTAGATTATTTACTGCGGTTCGACATCATTTGATTTGCAATGATTTATGGCACCATGGGAAACATAAGACCGTATTACTGTAGAGATAATCATTAGTTTAACAAACGCACGCGGCAGCTTTTAAAATGAATGGTCACGTGAATTAAAGTTGCGGTGCAGAGTCGTAATGAAGATAACGTTAGGGTGGACACGGCACGATAAAGTTCTGACGGCGTTTCTGCCTCAAAGATAAGCCTTTAATTATTGAGATAAAGCCTCTACGTGCGCCGTATAGGCTTTAAAACGTCCAGCAATTAGGACAGGGACGACTCGGTGCCTACCACGGGTCGATGATCTGTAATTAGCGATTGATTAGTAATTTTGATTAATTCGACTCCGAAATCTGTCACATAAGTGTTCAGCTGGCGGGATGACTCTTTGCTCGCGAATAAATACAACTTCCATTTAACGAATGACATATATTGATAACGCACTTGATAATGTCGTTTAACTTTGATCTTTTAAAACATCGAAACCGATTTGATTTGCATTTTTTCTATGAATATAAAGCGGTTGCTGCGCACTGTGTAAGTTCGATTAAAAGCTTCTCTACACTAATTAAATCTACAAACTTGCATTCATCAAGGGCACGGTAATATTTGCGGAACGAGGCACCCAATTATCTTGAGACGTGCGTATCATTATCAGGGAGTAGGTGCAGGTTGTAAAGGTCATTAATCTCATTCATTAAGAACATCCGATTCCTGATTGTTCGATGTGAATTCTTGCGCCCCCGACTCCGCCTATAGTTCGCGCGGCGACGAAATGTGTTTATAACGATTCTAGTGCAACACCCACGACACTTGCCGATATTTTTTCAAACAAAGACGTGTCCATTCGTTTCCTAGTTAAGGAAATTGGCATGATTGATGGCCGACCGAACTATTAGTTGCGAATTAAATTAATCTTAAAACAGATATCCGTTCATTTCACACGTAACTTATAATTATAATCGCATCAATCTTATAAATTAAAGAAATAAAAATGAGTTGGATTAAATCGATTCCATGAATATGATATGTTTTCAATAATTTGGACGGAAATGACAGATAAAAGCAATAAGACATGAGATATTATGGAGCTTCCGCTATCAATCTTGGTTGAGAAACAATATGATGGTCGCTTTTGGAGTATGGAAACTTTCCCACGATGGTGACCAATAACCGGAGTCACATTTTCAAAAAAAAATTGAAACCCTATGGAAATGTTTAAATCATCCTCAAAATACAGGGTGTAAGCAGACTCTTCACGAAGTCGTCAACCAAGCATTATGCACGTGAAACTAAGTAACTTTACACAAAAATTAGTGCTGGGAAGCGACTTGTTTTTGGGCTGAAAACGCACGTTTTACGGAACGACTCAATGTTAACGCACTCAAACCATTGTGCTGATGGAAGTATTGAATAGTAGGGGTCGTGGAGGTGTTAAAAGTAAAAATGTTACATTAAAAACATGTATTTAAAAAATAACCTGTGAAAAAGTTGGGACTTTGACCCCCAATATCTCTGTAACTAGAAGGTTCTAGAGCAAAAAAATGATCGTAATGACGGGGAGAACAAGTACCTTTCGGTTTCGTAGAGAGTTTTTTTACACCCTTAATGTCCTTATTGGTTTTAATTTCTCTCTTGTTAATTGAGAATTTCTATATGCCTTATTTATTTTATAGGTTTACAGACTTTGTAAGTATGTATTTGCACAGCACAGAGCAAGTAAGGGACATAACGAATGGTGGCATCCGAAACGCGTGATCAAGTCATTGGCGCGAGCTTAAAAAAGGTAATATAGCTTTACAAGTATCACGACCGCAGGTTAAAATTATATTAGCAGCTGAAAATACACGTTGTCTGTAAGTGGGATCGTTATTATAAATTGGCAACGATGTTGGATATGAGCTAACGTTACTTTTTAATAACTTTCTTGATAAGAGTAAGGAATTTACTCCACTCGGTCAGTTTCAGTCGTACGGGCATCGCCTTGACATTTATTGGCGATATAAATCGTAACTTGATAACTTAATCTCAGATGATGTCCGCGGTTTGTACGCACCTGTATTACGCTTTACTACGTTAATTTGTGTGTGTTTTTGGAACGGGTTTTAACTTAAATTGTATGTCACGTCTAATACAGTGAGGCAGATTTGCATGTATGAACAAGGTCTTATTCATTACATAAAATCACGCCGATAATCCACGAAGGGTTAGGCACTAGGCAAAGGTGTAGCTAATAGGACACCCACATTTCGCCAGTTATGTTTAAGTCGAAGATGAATATATCTTATTCATCTATAACAATTAAGCTTTCAGACAAAAACTAAGATTCAGTTATTGAATAATGATTGAAAGCTTCCTACGTCATTTAGATTAATGATCTCAATTCTCAAGTATCCTCAACGAACAAAGTACATCTTAATAATAAATCGAGAACATGTCATGTGCGACAGCTAGACTACGATTTATGACTAATTACACAGCTAAATAGAAGATCAAGACTCACTACGAGATGCATTAAATAGCCATCAACATCGCTCAAAGTTGCACTTTGCATAATTTTCATTGTAAACAAACGCCTTTGGCTTTCGGCTATACAAAGCGGTTCGGAGCGGTAGGTAACATCCGTAATTGCTCTTGCATTTCAATTATGAGCAATTATTAAATCCCACCAATAAATTGTGTATGTTGGGTTTTACAAAATGTTTTATGGGTACGATTTAAATCGGTACAGGAGCCTGCAATTAGTGGCGCTGGCGCTGATGCGGTGATGTTTCGCTAGACGTGAAACGGTCGTATAAAAGTCTTTGGTCTTGTAACAAGTTCTTGGTATTGTATTGTAAAAGAGTATTTAGTTCCTAAAACTTAACCTTATTATAACCAAATTATTGGCTATAGCTGAAAGAACAAAATATTATTTTATAGCAAGAAAAATACTGAATGAGAAATGTAAATTTCAAGTATCTACAGGGTGTAAACAGACTCTTCACGAAGCCGTCAACCTAGTATTATGTACAAACCAAGTAACTTTACGCAAAAATTAGAGCTGGGAAACGACTTTTTTTTTCGGGATGAAAAATCACGTTTTACAGTAGGACTCAATGTAACGCACTCAAAACATTGTGCTGATGGATGGATTGAAAAGTAAGGGGGTCCTGGAGGTGTTTAAAGTAAATCATATATTATACATTAAAAACATGTATTTAAAAAAAAACTTGTGGAAAAGTTGGAACTTTGACCCCCAATACCTCCGTAACCAGAAGTTTCCCAGGTATGCTCTAGAACAAAAAAATGATCGCAATGACGGGGAGAACAAGTGCCTTTCGGCTTCGTTAAGAGTCTGTTTACACCCTTTATACCTCAAATGTATCGCCGAAATACTTCATAAATGCATGATTTTTATTAGAATTTTCGGTAATTCCAATGTGAAAAGGTTTGCTTATTTGGAATGCCTTTGAGGCTGGACGGATTTCAATAGAATTTGGCAGACAGATGGACCATAAGCTGTGTTAAGACATAGGCTTACCTTGGGATAATTTCCAAGCTCCACGAAACCTACGAACCCAACGGCAAAACCTAGTATAAAACATAGAAACTTCTGGAAAAGTACGATTTTTTCAACGAAAGCGACACAAGTTCCACCCACGTCGCAAGTCGCATCACATCGCAAGGGCGGCGCGCGACGCCAAGCCCCCGGCGGCAGGCTAATTCCACAGTCTATATATCTGCACTGATTGCCGGGACACACTCGTATTTATTTACTACCCCCACTACTTAAGCCCTGAGAAGTTTATTTGCAATGTTAATTCGAGAAACTGGAACGTTTTTCACTTGTTGTAGGAGGATGTTGCTCTATATTTCTTTTGGATTTATTCCGGTTTTTGATATTACGTGGGTTTTTGCTGTGTGAATCGGGGAGCTCCATCATCATCTTCATCATCATCAGCCTACAGCAGACCACTGTTGGACATAGGCCTCCTCAATCGCTCGCCACTCAATTCGATTCTCAGCAACTCTCATACAGTTGCTACCAGCCACCCTGCGAAGATCGTCACTTCACCGAGCCAGAGGGAGCTCCAAAGAGACTTAAATATTATCTACTAGCGGAAAGTGGGTGTCCACTCGAAGATCGAAGTACAGTACTGCTCTATTTATCCATTCGAGGAATACACGAGTGATGTGTAAGCGATACCTGAGGGTTTAGACAAGGCGGGCTGCGGGACTGTTGGGCTGCGGGACTGTTCGAAAGATATACCGTGGCCCTGGAACACAAAGGTCAAGGAAGGAACATGGATGGGTTTTAGTCAGTACAAGTCTGACACTCCCTTCCGCTCCACCCAGAGCGGGAGAGGTCATTTGATGATTTCCTATCCAAAAAAAAAGGGTTTAGACAAGGCAATTACGTACTTCACAAAGCGTTATTAGCATAAATTAATCTAATACAATCTTGACTTTTCCGCCATCGCTATCGCAGATATTGTAATACTTTGCCTTCTTATGTCGTTTCTTAATGAAACAAACACACAAGAATTCACTAATACAAGACCAAAAGTTGTTACTGATGTCTTAATGCCAAAAAAAAACTCTTTACCTATTTACCATTCAGTTCCCACATTACCCAACATATGCCTACATACATACAAGCGCTCCTTAACAGCCTGCGCCTGAGGTGTTCCGGTGCCGTTCAGAAACGGACGCTTACGCAGCTTTTTGTGCGTCAGCATTGTCGGTACGGCACTGAGGGCCCTACATATAAAAGAAGGAAAGAGAAGGTGCTATACAGGACATCCACCGCCATCCCTTTCCCACACTAAAGTAATACTGCTATTAGTGGTGGAGGTGCAGGCCCTAAGCACATACAACGAGTTTTCGGCTAACGAGCGGATAGAAAGGCCGCTATGTCCTCAGGTTAAGGTAGCTGTTGTAACAGATTTTTCTGATTCTTTAGCTGTTATGAAACTTCCAGGTCATTTATAATGGGATAGCTGATTAAAAAATAAGTTTTACTTAAGATAAGATCTGATGAAATAGTTATGGCAGATCCTTTTGTGGCTAAGTAAATGCTTTGGGTACCTTATTAGTAGGTAGTATCAGGAAAAAGGGCGAGCAAATCAGTTGGTAAACTGGCTTTACTGAACTTATTCTTATTACGAATAATATATCATATACACAAATGCGGTATTAGTCTGAGGTATTTTGGATGGACAAGACAACAAACACACAAATTAAGAAAACGCTTTGCATGTCACCTTGAATATAATACAACTGGTTTATCCCTAATTTTGTTATTGGGGCTATAATGCATGACGTAACATACATTATTCAATGCAAATCCACATAGTTCACCCTCTCGCCCTCCCTTTCATAGCGAACAATTAGGGTTGAGGCACACCTGTCATGCGCGCGCGCATGCCACGCGCCGACCGCTCGCGATTCCCTCCGCAATTATTTCTACGTTCGATTGTTGAATTTTTATATCATACCATTATTTTTATTCAACGGTATTTTTGACACGTGTAAAACGGGTTCCGTAATGAGCAACTTTGTTCAGCAATTCATAAATATTATAATTTTTATATTGTAGTCTGGTTGAATGATTGCGTTTGCGTTTCAATTTTATATTCGTTTTTGTCAGGGCTCAACATTTTTGTAATTATTAGCACTGTGTTAAATATTATATGAGCTTATAAATTATTCGTAATTCATAATAACAAAGTATGCTTTTTATGTTCTGAACAGTGTTTTGCTGCTTATGTAAGCACTAAACAAGTTAAACGAAAAAAGAACTTAAAATGTATATTTGTTGTCACAGTACTTCAAGTTGATCGGCATTATTTTATCGAATTATCAGTGATGTAGGTGTCACGGCTCGTAGGTGCAGTTGTAAACTGTCGACACAACAATAAAATAGGTTGTAAAGACATTTTACCAATTTGAGCGCACACAATGGTCGATTGATCACAGTCACGGCGAAGAAGCGCCTTCATTGATCAGTCTCTATAATATATTGGTGACTTGTAATACAAATAGCGCTTTCTAGAACCTTCTGGTAAATAAAAAATACACTATAATGTTCCCCTTTTTAAAGTACCGAGGTCAATCAGGTAGACCCAAAATAATAATAATAATAAAAATAAACCACCCCCTGCTGAACTTGTTCAAAAGCGTTGCACTATATCCATAACAATACACATTGCTCTACACATGCTCAGATTTTGAGCATGCTATATGGGCACCCTACGCGATTATCAATTCAAACCATTTTATCCTGACCTTTGGAGACCGGTACGTTGTGGGGACTTTTAAAAAGAGGAATGCTCAAGGTCCTACGTCCCTTAAGGTCTATTTACACTGGTAGAGGAGCTTGTGCAACTTGTAAATGTCGCGTGTCGCGAGGGTGCGGGACAGGTGTGTCGCACCCCTTATTTGAGGGAATTTTAGGCCACAACGCATAACTATACTATACTTGTTTGTATTCCATGTAGGGTGGCCGTTTGATAAGGAAAATTTTAAAATATTATTTTATCATCATCAATCATCATAATCAATTCAGCCGAAAGACGTCCGCCGGACATAGGCCTCCCCCGAGTGTCGCCACATTGACCGGCCAATGTTAAATCATCTAACTAGCCTTTCCCCAACTATGTGGGGGTCGGCTTCCAGTCTAACCGGATGCAGCTGAATACCAGTATTTTACATGGAGCGACTGCCTATCTGACCTCCACAACCCAGTTAGTACTGGGTAATACGATACCCCTTTGGTCAGACTGGTTGTCAGACTTTTTTGGGCCATTGCCTACCTAACGACTGTCAAAGATCTTCAAATGACAGCCGGGACCAACGGCTTAACGTGCTTTCCGACGCACGGAGGAAACTCGGTATGTAATGGTTGGTCACCCATCCACAAACCAACCTAAGCAAGCACGGCTTAACCTAAAGATCGACCCGAGCGGCTGATATTATCGAGCCACGAGCTCCTCCAAAAATAAATGTCGGTTGAAAATATTATTTGCTTTCAAATAGTCGGTGGTTCGGATGATTGGGAAATTATGGTGATGATTAACAGCTTCATGAATGCAATATTACTTCTATTACGCACAAGCGTTTTCATAAAACAAAATATCCATAATTCACTGAAAGATTTCGTCAAAAGACTTTTAGCTTCTCAAATGTGATTTTGAAGAGCTTTTGGGGATGACGGTAGT
The DNA here is from genome assembly GCA_950005105.1 of Lycophotia porphyrea. NCBI lineage: Eukaryota > Metazoa > Arthropoda > Insecta > Lepidoptera > Noctuidae > Lycophotia > Lycophotia porphyrea. The sequence goes on from OX465392.1 coordinate 6,961,440, forward strand.
CAGTTGCAGATGGAGGGTAATGTTAATGAACTGCACGTTAGTTTATATCACCTTAAGATGCCAATCCGTTATTGCAAATACAATAAAGCTAAAACCAGTAACCTTAATCGTATGCAAATATTCAGAACGTGCTCAAAAAATATAAATATTAACTAGCATGATTCATAGTCCATAGAAAACCAGTCTAGCAAAATATGTAAATTAAAACGTGCTTAGAAAAATGGTAACCCTACAAACGGCTGACACTCAACGATAGTAAAAGCTCGTTACACTCTTGAAATGCAAATAAACGTGTTGTTTGAACAAGTCTAACCCTCCGTTACCGACTCACCGGCGCAAGCGCATGACCCGGGCGTACCCGTGATTAACCGAAATGGGTGAGAGGGTATGGGTATGTCTAGTACTATTATTAATTCTGTGTGACCCTTTTTAATGATGATCACATTTTTTTAACGAGTACTGTAACCATTTGCTATTTTTAAATTGGCAAATCATTTAAAAAAATATAATGAAAAATAATAAAATAAGGAATTTAATGAAAAATAATACGGCAGTAATAATGCAGGTACATAGTTTTTTCGGTGATAGATTGATTACCATCACTAACTAACTCACCAACTATGGTTACCCCATTAATTAAATAAGAGATATTTTACGTAACACATCTAGAACTTATTTCTATTTTCTTTTTTCTTATTATTTTTTTTTTCTTATTTTTTCAGATGAATTACATTTAAAAAGTAGCTCACCCTTTTTTTTACTAAAGAAAACAACAAGAAAATAGATACACACAGGATATTTTAAGAAGTATTACTCACTAACACATAACAACGGTATAAAAGACGGTTTCAGCTGCAATATTTTCTAAGAGACTATCCACACCTCAGATCGTTATCATTAAACGATTAAAAATAACAAAATGGCCAACACAATCACCATGTTTATCTGTTTTGACCACAAGTATCATGGCATTCATGGGTTTTCTTTGCTATCGTCCTTGATTATATCAGTGACGTAGACATTTGTCAGAAGGCTTAGGTGCTGGGGCCATTGAATCAGCGGGCATCGTCGATATTACAGTACTTCGAGTTCATCCACTTCAAGTTGCGGAATAATGTTTTCTTTGGCACAAATCTTTCTGAATGCTTAAGACTATTTATAGTTTGTTATGCAAGTATACACTTATAAAAGAATTTCATAATTTTATGTACAAAATTCGAGGTAGTACTTATACCAGTCCTAACTACGAGTGGCGACCGCCAACCGGACCTGGTGATGGTTGCGCGGATCCGCTAGATGCGAGTCGCACGGAACCGGTCAATGTGTCGCCACATTGACCGGTTCCGTGCGACTCGCATCCACCTGGGGGAGGCCTATTTCCAGCAATGGACATCTTTTGGTTGAAATGATGATGATGAACTACTTACGATCTACCCAGTAATTATTATTACTACTACAGAAACTTTAAGGCGATGACATTTTTCTTTGAGAACTTTAAAAGAAAAGTGTGTTTATGTAGTAGGCAGGTTCTTCACGGTTTTGTGCATACTACACAGACGAGACGGCTGTTAAAATTTTCCGTTTCAGTTCCTGTCACACGCTTTCTATCTCTCGCTACTTTACTGGCCACATCGCAATATTGAAAGTGTGAGTGAGAATAAGAATCCATTATAACATCTGATGGTCGATAGTATTCATGTATTTCAACGCCATTGTATACTTTCGGGCACTTTGAGAGGTCGATCCTTAGATTATCACTGTTGAATGGATACATTGAGGAACATTCAACGTTTGTCATCGGACTATTGACAGATTTTAGACCTTTTGTTCGACAGATAATTTCTGTATCGAATGCTTTTTTGCTGTCTGTCGTTCTGTGATATAATTTTGAAGTGTTTAATTTTGAACTATTCTATGTATTTTTTCCTATTGAAGTTCATAAATAGGTTAGTAGGCAAATCAAATGATTTAACAGAAAGATACTGGTGACAGGCATTTGCACAAATGTGCAAGTTATTAATGGCTTACCAGTACTTGCAATACATTCACTGACCCACAGGTTTCTGTGAATAAATAAATTTCATTCATAATAATCTCTGGTGGGACGCACCGCTTTATTCCCACGCATGCAATATGGATTTCACTTAGCATAGATAGTTCATGAACCACACCATGAATAATAGACAGCTGTATTTTTCCTGTGTAATTGACACAACGCAGTTCTACGCTCGAATATAAACTTATGATATAGTTAAAACGATTAATCTGTCTCGGTTGGTGGTAAAATCCGTACGCGAATAATGAGACGAACCTCCTTCGAGTTACTGTTGGCTTGCGTGCCAATTATTGACGTAATTATTTTGAAAATATTGCCAGCCTTTTGTGATATTTACCACTCTAAAGTGGTCATATTTTTTAATCACCCGTCGCGGTCGCCATTTATTCAGTCGCCACGAGGCGTGAGGCTCAGATTGTCAATTGATTCTTTATAACGGACGCGCGTCTGTCCGTATTAAATCTTTAAATCAAGATACTCATAAGATCTTTAATGCTCAGGATGAAAAATAATAACGAAAAGATCCACTTTAGTATCGAAATGCTCGATACAAAATTAAAAATCTGTTGGTAAATAAATAACGTCAATTATGCTCTCTCTGTGTCATTAAATATTTTTCGCCACAATTTGTTTACACGTCTACGAATAATTAATGCGTCAATTATTTTATTTAACAACTCTAATCAAGTATGTTAGTTTGTTGCATTACCCATCTCGAAGGGGAGTCTAGCACTCGCGTATTTATTAAAAAGTAAAAGTGTCTGTTTAAAAAATATCTGCTGCGTCATGGTTTCATGATAAAGAAAAATTCAAATGCAATTTTTATTTACAATGTGTCGGCATTCGATACGGCCGCATACCAACAATATTACAATACAAATTAATCAAAATAATATTACATTTATAAACAAAAAATAAAATAAAAGTTTTGAAGAATCGGATCCCTACTCCACGATATTAAAGCGAGCTTAAAATAAGTAATTAACAATTTTTTGCAGTAACTTGGCACTAAGTATAAACTGATCTGAGCGACGTATTAACGAGCTTGGACGCGAAATTAAAACGTATTCCAGTGTTACAGGGCAGTAATGAGATTGTGAGGTAATCTCTGGTTTCGTTAGTGAGACCACTTCTCGCCCCGGCATGATCAGCTCACAGGTATTATCGTGCGAGAGCGACAACTGAGAAGTGGCTGCTGATTACGCCTCGTTCACACGGCACACGGCTATTAGTCCCTACGAAAGGCGTCCATTTATTTCGATTATCAATTAGTCCTTACACCTAGACAAGCCACCGACTTTCAACTTTAATGCACGTTTAATTAAAATGAAAAAGTTCCTCGTTATGGTCTATAATGAAACGGGAAAAATGTACTTAAGGAGACGTATGGGCGATTTTTCTATTTCAAGAATCCGCCACCTGTGTATAGTATGTTGGGAATACGCGGATTTCGCTGGGAGCTGTGTTCTATTGCGTCGAAAGGCTCGGGCGGCGCATTAAACTGTCTCACTCGTAATGGATTGGGAATTTCATGCTCCAAAGGTCGATTTAAATTAATTTACACATTAAAAAGACTAAGAAGAGGACTGGCTCCCGCGAAACAAGAAGTAAATAGTGTTAATCCGACTAGCGACGGACGCTGTGCCGTTCTTTAGTACTGTCTGAGCTGTGATATAAATAAGCATTTGTTGTTTAGTTATTGCAATGCCTCTCGGCCATTGTTGGGCTAAGTAATAGTGTTGTTAATAATATATAATTAGCGTCTACTTGTAACAGTTTATTTTGGCCACAAGCTTTTGAACGAAATCATTTCACATCATGGAGTTCAACAACTTTGACAATTATGTAGTAGTAATAATGTAGTCTTGTCTTACGTGAGACTATTATGTTTTTTTGCATTCTTTATACGTTCTAGTTATTAAAACACACCTACATTTTTAATTGTCTATCTACAAGACATTGACAGCTGTATTTACATATTTGTAGCTCTCTTTTGTTTTTCTTGGCTCGTCGCGCCGCTCATTTTAATTTTGCATCTCAATTATGTTTTTCATTATTCTTATCGAGGTATACGCGCTACTTTTAAACTAGGGTGAGGTTTACAAATAAAACAATTGCCTAGTTGGAAAAAATATTTGTATTCCTTCCATTAAATGAAGACGTTGATTTAAAAATCATAATCGTTTGAGTAATACTAATCTACATAACGTAACATCACGCCTGTAATCCCGGAAATGGGAGCCAGAGGTCGACTTATAGCAGATACACCAACGTTTTGCCAATACCAAACAAATAATCATCATAATATTATATGAACCAAGATAGCCAGACAAACCCGCTTAAAATAGCCTCAGTAGACCCAACAACTAAAGGGTTAATATAAAATTCAAAGAAAGCATTTCAGCTAATGCGAAATCTTTGTTAATGATTGACGGCGGATATTTAAGATGTTTGCAGACAAAACAAGAAGTGAATCGAAAATCGAACGGAAGCCCAAGTCTTGGATATTGACCCTTTAAGGCCCTTCGCCCAAATACAATGAAGGGTTAAGAAAAATAGAGTGGCGATGGTAGGAGCGCGCGCCGACACATCTGCCCACTATCGAATAAATCTACTAAAATAATATTTTTATTTTGATTACGCATACAGGGTTGGGCAGATGTTAGGAACGATACATACGGCGGGCTAGATTGTCCAGCAGTGTGCTTTTCTAATGGTCAACCGAAATATGTATTCGTTCACTCAAAAAATAAAAGTCAATGAATTTAGAGTCGTATCTTGTAGTCAGATCTTGGTTAAGTGCATATTACTTTTTTTTTTTTAAACTAAACATTTTTGCATAAGCTATGTTGGTATGCGTAAACTATCAACACACAGCCTAACTGACTTACACCGGTATTCATGAACGTTACTCAGTGTGTGCGGACGCACAGTGTCCCAAAAACCTATTCATAAACAATACTTGAGGAACGAACGACACTATGCGCTCATTATAATGAACTCACAGATATGTCAGTCAGTCAACCCGAGTGAAGTCGCTTCACAACGTTAACCAATCAAAGCGCCGCATTTTTTTTTTTTTTTTTTTTTTAGGAAAACGTTGCCCCACACTAGGAATTTCCCCTGTATTATGGGTGCGTTCACAAACATTTAAACTCACATACACAAACAGCCAGCCCGGTCCACTATCTGTAGGTCATACAAATATTTGTTCCGTGCGGGGATCGAACCCGCGACACGCAGCGCAGCAGTCAATCGCTCAGCCACTGCGCCAACCGTGCCGCCATTCAATGCTATGTGTCCGCACAGCAAACAGTAGTTCTTGAATACCAGTGTTAACTCCTGCGAGAGTGATGCTTAAATGGTACAAGGAAAATATCAAAACAATGTTATTGTCATAATTAGTTGTTACATATATGTAAGTAAGTTCCAACAATAATTCCAAGCATTGTTTTGTAACAAGATAAAATGCATTTCCAAATCGATTAAACATTCGATATCCTCATCGCTCATGTGTCAGACAAGTTAAGGGCTGCTCCAAGTCGCCAGTCACTGACCAATACGATATGGGCTTTAATAGGGTTCGTACATTATCTACTTATTGACCGAGTACAAGGTGTGAAAGAGTTTAGAACCCTTTTTTTTTTACGGATGGGATATCATCAAATGACTTCTACCGCTCCGGGCAGAGCGGAAGGGAGTGTCAGACTTGTACTGACTAAAACCCATCCATGTTCCTTCCTTGCCCTTTGTGTTCCAGGGCCGCGGTACCTCTTTCGAACAGCCCGCAGCCCAAGAGTTTAGAACCCTGAGGTGATTGTTATATTACAGTGTTAACTACTCTAACCTATAACCGTAGATATACAAGATAAAAGGGCAGTTGTGCTTGTTAGTAAACTTCATTACGCCTTTAACATCACTATCACTACATATTATAAAACAAAGTCCTCCGCCGCGCCGCGTCTGTCTATCTGTTCGCGATAAACCCAAAAACTACTGCACCGATTTTTATGTTGTTTTCACCATTGGATAAAGTGGTTCTCGAGGAAGGTTTTAGTATAATTTGTCAAGTTTTTGTTGCGGGAACGGGATCAAAATTTCATGATTACTTTTGGTCGCGATAACCGACATCCACGCGGACGAAGCCGCGGGCATCAGCTAGGTAATTATATATCAATGGAAATTTGAAATTAGTATTCGGCAAACTCCATTGAATTTCATACTTACGTATGTCTATTTATCATATAGTAATAACTTCACGTAGTTTATGTCCCGATCGGTATGTATGACAAAAAATACACAGTAGCCATGTTTAGTCTCGCATAACATTAAAATCTTTTTGTGCTCGTCTCGCATACATTAATTCGTTTGACAATTTGTCAAAAATAATTTAAACTTTTCTTATCTCGTTTGTGTCAGACTTTCTATATGTTTATGAGTTTAGTAACAAAAGAAACTTTGTAAGTAAAACAATTCGTTAGCATATTAAAGATGTCCGCTTTGAGGAAAAAATGGTCAAGTTCGAAGTGGACCGCCCGAATGTTGTTCAGAGGAAAACCATTTTAGAGAAATTAGTGTAGGTATTTATTATTTATTATTTATTATATTAGTGTACCTATTTTTTTACGGACAGTATAAACATAAAATGTTAAAAATCTTGTTGGGATATTTAACTCAATTAATCAATTAACTTTTAAGGCGCACTTAGAGTAAATTTCACCAAAAAATGGTACTTAACTAAATCTTAAAAGTCGTACTTAACAGTGTAGGTAAACACAAATAAACTATACTGTAGTTCCTACATAAAACAATCACTCAATACACACATCTTTTGGTTTCAGAGCTTTTTCGTAAAACTTCGATTTCAAGGCACAGAACCCTAAAACAAATCGATTGGACACACAGCGGTGTGACAAAGGGCCGCCCGCGCCGCCCACCGACTATGTAGTAGTACTATTCCGCAATTTGACAACTCATAAAAGATACTAATAAATAAAATTAGTGTCGTTTCTTGTGACAATAATGAGCAAAGAGACGCCGCGGTACGGGGCGGGTCTATGGAAGTATTTGCTGGCTTTCGGACAGGTACTCCTGAGTTCACTTTTCACCCTTATGCTTTAAGTAATAAGTTTGAAAATGGTCGACCGTTAGTGAGCTCTGTAGTCTTTACTAAGGTGGTAGTATGTAGGTTTTATTCTGCATAGATATCGTTAAACTGTTCTATATGTGGTATATGGGGCGTATGATTAGATGTTATAAAAGATGATGTAGGAATTTGGTGATTCATAAAATGTATCCGCCATATTCACATAATGTGGTTGCCAATAATGCCAATGGATTTGATTGCCTTACTGACGGAAGATTGACGATTAAGTAGGTAGGGTTCACCTAGTTTCTGGAAGACTGATAAAAAAATGTCGAGTTATTTAATTGGCTGATTGTTACTTTGACACAAAAAGATTGACAGCAGATTTAAGAATCAGAGCGATCGTGAAGCTATCTTGCTCGATATTCATGTAATTCAATTTAAAATCTTGAGCAGGTAATTTAAGTTTCAAATACCTTGTAATACCAGTACGAATGTAAGGATGTATATTCCACAATACAAAATATCGGGTTTAAATATTATACATTTGTAGGTTTTCATACTTAGTAAGAAAAGTAGCAAACTCGACAGTCAGACTGATACTGATACATTAATATACAGATTAGTAGAGCCACCTACGTTCAAGATTAATTTCTCTCCCACTATTTAAGTATTGATTTATAACATTCAACCTTTATCCATGTGTAAGTGCCTCGTGAGCCTCGTCTGTAACCTAAGTAATTTGTTAAAATACTTTCCATTAATAATTTTAAATCCAAGAACGAATAGGCTTAGGCTTTAGAGCCAAAATAATAATTGCCGACTATTTATTTCGCGCGTTTTTTGCAAATATTTTTAAAGTAGTGATATCAATTTTTGTAGCCAGGTAGATAAATGACCCACCAGCCCAAAATCCTGGCCGTTGATATAAATCTTTAACGCTTCGACACATTTTGACCACACGTCAGGATTATGATCGGTATAAAATACTTCGCATTGTAGTTCTACCTTTAACATCGCCGTACAATGGACACACGTCTAACTTATAAATTTTGGCGCGAACAAAGGCGCCATATTGACAATGTAACATCGATAAACGGACGCTCGGACAGCCCGCCATATTAAAATATATCCCAGCTCCGAGATCGGAGTAAATCAATAAAGATGATGGCTTAAATCATCTTTAGCGTAGGACCAGTCAAAAAGCTGTTTCCAATTCGAAACAGAGTGCTACCGAACGTCAGCTTAGTGTAAGTATACCCTGCATTAATCCATTGAAAAGAATCGTACAAAAAGCCTTCTGCTCAATTTCCCTCGAAACGTCAAATGTTTGCTTTCGAAAAGGATTTTAAAATGCAACGACTTTTTGTGTGAGTATTCCAACGGGATTACCGTATGCAAAGCGGTCACGGACAGCAAAGCGTCGGTGTTACTTACTAAACGTAACTAAAACGCAAACTTTGATGTTAGTAGCGTTAGAGACTTGATATTTATTTGTGAGGCTAATCTCTGACACTTGTTAAATGTGGTAACTGCAATAACCGTCAGGTTTTAATTGATTTTCTGCAGATAATCTGGTTTAGATAGAATTATATCCAGATCGAATCTTCAGAGAGTTAATATCTAACGTAACGCATAAGTTAACGTTACAACTGCTACGTCAGGCTCGACCGGGGTACAATGGAAACTATTTGATTGCTTCATTATGCAGAATCGGACTCGGTTCATTGTATATCATTTCGCATGTTATATCTGTTCGTATCCTAATTTAATCATCTTGAAGATTGGACCACCGGGGAAAGCGATGTAACGGGTGGCCCTTCGATTTGCGATTGAACTTTTAAGACAGTTCACATTTAGGAGTGATTTGTTTTTTCAGATTACCGATGATAATATCTAAAGAGGACCTAATGACTCGTTTTTGGGTACGAGTTCTCAATTATGTTATCAAGTTAACTCTGATTTGAAGAGATTATTAGAATTTATGAAAGTTACCTTTGAACGTAATTATATAATAATTAAGTATGAAGAAAAATGTGTGTTGTGGAAGAAAACCTGATTGAGGTTGGAGTCGTTAAATGAAGGAGATTTGTTTGATGAAGATTTTTATGAAAATTCTTTCACTTTTCTCAGAACAGAAAAATCAAAGACACGTAAATAAACCTCATAATAAACCGTCTGCTTTGTGATAGACTTTACAAAATTTTAACAGTGGAAAGATGTTTCCTCTTTAAAGTCTTCCGCGTAGAAATGACCTTGTAGATAATACCTTTGTTCCAATCTGCCCACCCCCTAAACTCACACTAAACAAAATATTTTTCTGATTTACAAAAGCAACAGCCTGTATCTAAGTTAAATCTCCGTCGATGTTCGCAATATCGGAAGAGTCTCGTATTTGGTATTATTTATTTGAAACGCGCAGAAAACGGTCAATTCTAATGCCTTCACGAAGCTTTCATTCCTTTGATCCGTTTCAATTTGCCTGACGTCTTATTTTCTACGCGGTGGTCCAACTGATCGTTCGAACAACTATGTAGAAAACGGATTTTTATCGAAGAAACTCGCATACTAAGACACACAGATTACTGAGTACAGTAGCTTACAGTGTATGAGAGTTTCTTCGATCTTGTTTTACTCTCAGTAAGTTATATCCGAAGAACATGTTAGATGTACATAATATGATGTTGGTTGAAAATCTATACTTAATATTATTAAAAACTGACGACTTTTTGTTTGTTTGGTTGAACGCGCTAATCTCAGAAACTACTGGTTCAAATTGAAAAATTCTTTAAGTGTTTCATTTATCGAAGAACCCTACGACCAATAGGAGCGGAGCATCAATGAAAAATGTTTCTCTGTCTGTAATAAACAAATTCGCTAAATAAAACCACGTAGAAAGTGGTATCTAACCAGTGGTCTTTATGGTTATAAATGTTTACTAGATACACAATCAAATCACTTAGTTAAATTGATTAAAAGTATAAATAATTATTGTCAGGCACCATTTTAGCGATAGATAATTAAACGGTCTTATCATGACTGTAATAATTTAAATTCTTTGTCTTCTTAAGTCCTCATTATGTCTTGGTAATAATCGGGGCAGTAAACTTAGACATTCTGATAAAGAAAGTCTTATAATGGCTGTTTTAACATAACTCTGTAAGAAAAAACGACAAAACGATGTATTAAATTCCTCATAGATGGACATGGACAAGCTCAAGTAATAATAATATAATAATAATATCTTGGGACAACCAACACACTGCCATCTGATGCCAAACTAGGCAGAGCCTGTACTTTGGCAACCAGACAACTGATAAACATACTTATATTATATTTCTAAATACATACATATTATAGATAAATTACACACCCAGATACAGAACAAATAATCGTACTCATCGCACAAAGATTTGTCCTGTGTGGGAATCGAACCCACGACCTCCGTCCTAGCAGTCAGGGTCACTAACCACTAGACCAACAGGTCATCAAAGTGACAAATAAATGCATTCTATTGTACTGCTATTTTAGCAGAGAACATAATCACCTGGCTGCTTAGCCAGTAGCCTTTTTCCAATTATGTTGGGGTCGGCTTCCACTCTTACCGGTTTCACCTGTATACCAGTATTTTACATGGAGCGACTGCCTATCTGACCTCCACCACCCAGTCAACTGGGTATTATGATACTCCTTGGTTAAACTGGTTGTCACTTTCGGGCCACTGACTACCTGTAACGACTGTCAAAGATCTATAAATGACAATCGGAACCAAGGGCAACGGGAAACCCGGTATGTAATGGGTAGTCACCCATCTTCGGAACAGCCTAGTCAAGCACGGTTGAACCTCAACATCGACCCGAGCGGCTGTTATTATTTAGGCACGAGGTCTTCCATTTTAGCAAAGAACATCACTATAAAATACAGTTTTAAAACTTATGTGTTTCCTTTACAAACACAAGAAGTAAGTACCCACAAAAGAAACCTAGTAGTTACAGCATTTAATCGAGCTTTTGCTGTAAGTTAAATAATTGTTTTAAAACTACCAGCTTCTAACATGATTGAGGAGCTCTTTCTACAGATTCGCCTCCTAGCGATGCAGTAATGCGGTACTAAGAAACAACTGATTGATAAAACCTATCAAGGAATATTCTTGTTATCTAATCTGTGCTTATTTTTTTGTTTTTGTTTTATGCTTTTCTACGATGTTGTAGCGAATACAGGGATCCTAGCATTAAGACAGGGTGCACACCGAGGTAATGGCAGTTTGGTGGGTTGTAGACAGAAAATGGAGAGATTTGGAAGAGACCTACATTCAGCTTTGGCCAAAGGTTGAAGAAGAGCGAGATAGAGAGAGGAGAGAGATACAGAACAGTGGTGTTGTTCCCGCAAGCAACAGTTTGATGAACAGATTATTTTTATCGTGAAGCAATAGTCTATAATTTGATGGTCGAAAAATTTCTAAACCTCGATAAAGGATTTTGCTCTTTAGTGGTATAGGAACAAGCTGCCAGATATTATTATTAATTAATACTTACTGATTGTCTCGTAGGTCCAGTGGTTCTAGCGCGACTACTGAGCTTGAGGTCCTGGGTTCGATTCCCGGGTCGGGCAAAGTGAGATTGATTTTTTCAATCAGGAATTTCTCAGTAGCAGCCACGGAGTCTGGATTTATGCCTGGTTGATGGCAATAAGCTCGCCGCCTATTACAGACTAAACATAATTGGCGAACTGTGGAGTTACTGTTACGAACACCTCTGCCAAACCATTCGGGGATGACTTGGCGTAATGTTATGTTATGTATTGACTGTCCAAAGACTTGACTTGACATTTCGTACAGCCGATTGCGTACAAATAGTTGTTTTTCAAAAACAAAACATTTTGCCTTCCATGAAGCGATTGTCTGTCTAAAGATGGTATAAAGACAGTCATTACCGTGGTCTGCACCAAGCCTAAGGTAAAACATCGAGTAGTAGCGCCTAATCAACGTGCGTAAGTAAGAGTTAAGGTATTGAAGGTAAACGGGTTCCCATTATCGCAGGACTAGTAAATAGTCATTACTTAACTCTCTATCTTTGTTCTGCTAGTTTACGACTTAAAGTGGGCAGTGTCCTTTGAAAAAAAGTGAAAGGATTTATTTAATGGCCACGTGGGAATAATTAAACTACCCTCATTGATAGTAACTGTACTTTCTTATTCAAAAGAAACTTTTTATTTTAAAAGGGAGGTTTCTTTCAGGTGAATAATGGGTTAGCTATTTGATGGGTTTTAGTTAGAGTTGATTGGAAAGCCAAGTGAGTGAATGATGTCATAAAAGGTCTCTAAAGATTTATGACAGGTAAATGGCTTGCAACATCCGGCTGTATAGGACTACCCGGCTGTGTATTAAGTGCTGAAACTGAATGCTGTTTACACAACATTAGGTTCTGGTGAAAATTGTTGGGTTTTCTGCTAGTGACTTTTTGACGGCAAAGTGCTATTGGGTTTTTCCATCAGGAATTTCTCAGTAGTAGCCACGGAGTCTGGATTTGTGTCCGGTTGATGGCAATGGGCTCGCCCCCCATTACATGGGACTTAAAAAACATAACTGGCGAAATGTGGGTGTACTACATATTAGGTACACCTCTGCCTAACCCTACGGGGATTACAGGCGTAATGTTATGTTATGTCTATTAAAACTACTGACAAAATAAGTTTAGCAATAGATTGTTTTGTAGTACATTTTCAACGCATTCGCATGGAGCTTTCGCAAACAAAATGTAGCCATTGACGAAGAGCCAGTACTTGAGATACAAAAACTTATACAAAGGGAACATTAGTAACGTAGCATGAAGAAGTGTAACAGTACACTCAGTAACAGGCATAACAATGGGGTATCGTTTTCTTCGAAGAGCCATGCGATGCGAGCCAAAAAGAGCCAAAGCCGCCGCCACGTCTGCGTTTGCGCATGTCCCGCGTTAAATTTAGCGTTAGTGATCCCATCTGAATGTAAACGTAACCTTTGAAAGTAAAAGCTGAAAGTAAAAGAAATGTAGCACGCGTTTCTAAACGAGAAAAGGTAAAGGGATTAAGCCGTCACAGTACCGAATGATGTCTTTATCCGATAGTTAAATAAATTGAAGTAGATATGGAGTGTAGCTAAAATGTTTGCAAAATAATTTCTCTTTTAATATTTAAAGCCCACCACAGACGTAGCTATAATATATACTATAACAAGACATATTACGATATATTTTTCAAAGTAATCTTCGAGTGAACTCAGATGCAGCTATGATATATATTTCTAGTACGCACCAAAAACTACGCCAAAAAAGAAAAAGCAAAGTATATAAATATATATATTATAGCTACGTCTGTGACGGGCTTAAAGTAGGTGATTTTAATATAAGCGGTAGGTAAGGTAAGTACAGTAGGTAAGTACGAGTAGCAATCGGTATAGGATAATTTTCTTGTTTGCAGTATTTCACTAGCTAATTGCAATCTAGTATTTATTTTCAGTCTCATCTGCCATCAATGATGCCGCTGATGGAACGTAATTTCAAGTACTCAAGACAACTTAATAAAATTAAAACATAGATATTAAAAGTAAATTACATAAGAACACTAAGAAAGCAATTTAATTCAGTGCGTAAACACTTTTATAGCATAATTTCAGGAGCGTTCATTAAACCATGAGCTTCGAAATGTTTGCGCATGATGACTTCATTAGCATAATCGGCAGTAAGCTCCTGTATTGCTACTTTAATTTCCCTTTGAGCCATAGTAAATACTAAGATGATACGTAATGTTCCGACTTTAAAATGATATCCATATAAATAGTAGATAGAAGTAATAAAACTAGATTCGCCATGTGTACCACAGATAATAGATATACATGTTATTCCTGGATAACGCAAGAGCACCACTTCGCGATGTTTAACGTGGCTACTGTCTTAGAAACGCCAAGGTAGCTGGCGAAATTGAAATTTTCTTAGGTTTTTTGCAATTTGCAGGTCAGTGTCAGGTTGTATGTTGATGAAATATGAGTCACGCAAGTAAAACGTATGTAGTTGCAGATTTCTAAACATTACAATCATTAATACAACCTTAGTTCATTTAACCTCATTCAACAACTATTGCATGAAAAAGTCATTCAATGGGGCTAATGAGCTTAGAGGGTTGTATTAATGATTTGAATGATTATAATCCTGTAACTACATACTTTTTACCTGCGCGACCCATATTTCATGAACATACAACCTGACACTGACCTGTAAATTGCAAAAAACCTAAAAAAATATACTTTCGCGGGCTACCCTGGTGCTACTCCTTAAAACAACACCGTTATAACACAAGAACTTAATTTTAGACATTTAAAGAATAAAAAAATTGCATATTTTGTATAGTAACTAAATAGTGTTAATAGTGCTTATAATTATGTGGTATTTACGACATCAATAAAGGCACGTGTATATTCATGAAGCCGTACGAAATATAACGTTGCCTGACATCCTGATTCAACTTTCGCGAATTTTTCATCAGTGTGCGGTCTCCACTTAAAAAGTTACAGGTGACATCGTAGGGGCAGATGCCAAGAACTGGAAGTGTTGACGCGTGTTTAACTTAAACATTAAATCAACAATTTTATTGACCGATGCGACGTCTGTATCTTACATTTGTTGGCTTCCGGAAGTGATTACATTTTGAAGAGTTAATAACAATCACCGTTACGTACGATTGATTATTGAAACGTTTTTGTACCAACGAAAACATTGGACGCATGAATAGCATTTCATTCACACTGGCCGGTTCGGGCACTCAAAAATGTAGTAACACTGCGTTATTTGTAATTGTTCGGCGACTTTAAATGAGTGATATTGATGTTATTTACATTTTATGATGGAGCGGTATGTAACAAGGGAACGAGCGGGATTCTTTCACTCGTCAACCAGGAACAAATTCTTATTGATATAAAAAATGGATGTACAATTGTACAGTAGTCCGCGAGATGCTTCGCTCGGGAAATCTTTGAATGACATTGCTTTGTGATACCAGAGAACCACAGACACGTTAGGGGCGCAGACAAGGATAAATATTATTTAACAGACCTTCTTGGTGAAAGATAACCTATTATATTATGTTTGAGGTTTTGTGAGAAGACCGAGTAAAAGGATTATTTAATTTAGTGTTAATGGCTTATGCTGTACTAAATCTAATAAATAAATATAATAACATCTGTACGAGTAAGTCAACAAGGCTGGTAGCAAGGTTGACTGCTTACTCAGGCAGGGTGCGTAAGTTTTACTGAAAACTAGTCATCACTCGTTTAAAATCTACATTAATGTATTATAAAAAGATGAAGATGATTTGTTTTCAGCAACGGCGTTTGTGACGTACCATTCTAATAGATTTACAAATTTTCAGGAGACAAGACCCATCATCTAGCCGACAGCTTATCATAAGAAACCAAGTAACACTGAAAGAAAAACATAAGTGTGTATACTTATGTACACGCGTTAGAAGTTATACTTCTTTGACGTAACAAGATAAAAATCATTTTAAAATTCTTTTTAAAAATTTTATCTTTCGCCTTATCCTACGTTTGTAGAAACAAGGTCTAATATCAATTACCTATACAACCTAACCTCCTAGCTCCAGCAGTAGATAAAAATTAAAAACCTAGGCTTGTCAATATCTGATACTAAGCTAACTTCAGGGTGTACGTTGATGGGCTGCGGGCTGTTCGAAAGAGATACCGCGGCTCTGGAACACAAAGGGCAAGGAAGGAACATGGATGGGTTTTAGTCAGTACAAGTCTGACACTCCCTTCCGCTCTGCCCAGAGCGGGAGAAGTCATTTGATGATTTCCCATCCGTAAAAAAAAAGGGTGTAGGTACGTTGACTATCTAACTTCTACTATTTAACCGTTACTTTTGTGTTACAGTGATACGCGCGCATCTTAAAATTTCACTCTCATCATTTTTTCATAACGCGCCTAAAGAAGTATAACTTGTAAAATGTCTTTCGTCTTCGTTAGGGATCTTTTTACATTCGTTAGAAGTATACAGTTCATCCAATTTCGAATCAGTAAGTAAGTTTTTAAAAGCTCAAATCAAATAGCCGGGTCTATCCCCATCCCAGCACCGACCAACAATTTCGTACCGAACGCAATCATATTACGTCATAAAAATGACGAATAGGCATGTAAGCACGCATCCAGCGTGCACGATGACATGTCCGCAACGCCCGCAAAAAGTTCCAACACACTGCGTTGCCGGGCTGGTGTCATCTGATAGTGCACTCACGGATAGACCGTCCATCTCGAGTATTTATTTGCGAGAAGCGGATGCTCCTTCTGAATCGTGAACATTAACTGTTACGTACTGTACATGTATGAACATTGAATTGATTCTGTGATTGAGCAGTTTCTTACGGATTGCTGAATTGATATTATACTTTGTGATCTGGGAAGGTGGAGTTGTTCTGAGGATGTTATTGCGTGATAAGGTGATGTATGTTAGATGTGTCGACGTGCATAAGTACATAAGTATATCTATGTTACATTGAACATTTTTCGCAGGCAAAGACTACTATCTCTCTCAGATGCGATAAATTTCGGTTGGTAATTTTCACATTAGAAGTGTGCATATGTATGGTATTTTGATACCCAATAAAATACAAAGGTAATAATATCTTTAATGAAGCGTTATAATTAGCTGGCTACGCTTGTCGTTGTAATTACTAAAATAAATGTCAAAAATACATTCAAATGTTAATATTATTTATGTTCAATAATCGTCACAGTTTATAGGCGTCTTACGAAAACGAAATGTTCGAAAAGTGTTCTCTCTCATTATAAAAGTTTATTTTCCACTAATCTCCCTGGTGATCTCTATTGGAATTATATGACATTTCATATTAAAACGTAATTATGAACAGCTATAAATTAGCGCATGATGGTGTTCGAAAGAACTCATTAATTCTTTAAAACCACTCTTAAAATTTATTATGAGTAACTTATTTTTATTTATATGTCTTAATTAGACATCTTACTTGTATGAGTTGGTTTGACTAATCAACACGATCGTGTCCCCAAAGATAGTTTATCTATTATACAAGCTTTCTAAAGATAAAAGTCAAATTTGAGATTATAAAGCAATAATGTTAGTTATAAAAACTTGATTTTATTATGCCATCAATCTTGTAGTCGGCATGTCGGATGTGTTACCAACGGATGAGTCGTGTGAGGTTTCATTTTATTAATTTTATAATCGCATTTTCATAAAAATAGGTTTCATGTTTTAAGAAACAATAAAAAATAAAACAGAGTATTTGATTGGCATAATCATCCTTGCTGAGAAAGTTTACGACAACACTCGTATTGTAAAAAAATTGCTTTTGTATCCATGCCAATTGGAAATTGGCACTTTAATGTCATAAAAATTCATCAGTTTCTGCAAAAGTAAGAAGCAGACAAAACTTGCTGGGTATTGGGTATTATTATATCCTCCATACTATACCAATTTAATTGAACAAAATGCATAATGGTTTAAATTATACTGCTTATATCATATTACGAGACGAGTCAGTAAAAAAACAGTATTTAAACCCACCTTTGCAGTTAGGGAGAGTGTTTTTTTTTCAACTGCCATTATGCTATCTATTTTTTTGTCTAATATTTATGTTATTACCGTGTAAAAGCCATAACATCGCTCTTGCCATATAAAGTACTACAAAATGCACCATAAGCAAGGATCTTAGCAATATTCAAGGATAGCGTTGATGTGATTATCGCGTATTTTTTAAGCTTATGGAAACATAAAGCACGGGATACACACTGTACATGGGCACCTACAGTAATCTCTTACAGCTTTCTTATATAAATTCACACTTAGCGTATCGAAGAAAAGATTAAAACGCATTCTTATTTGATACCAAATGCACCTCATAATGGGGTCTATTCTGTTTCTCACGGCTCGAGGCGCCATAATGTTTAATAAATTCATTGACATAATAAATATTTTGACATCATCGGTCTTTAAAGCTATCTATCGGCTGGTTTATCTCCGCCACGCCTGTAATCTGTAATAGAATAGTAAGTGTCGATCCTTTGAGAGGTGGTTCTCTTTATCTTATCTCCGATTGTGTCTATGGTGTGTTATTATGTCATATTACGAGTGAGATCTTTAAGGGGACCTATTTTTTGGGACTCGTAAAAAATTATTTTCATTGTCGCGCTAAGTGATAGCGGATTTCTCTTAAATATATTTAAACGATACATAGTAAATTATTACAACATTTGAGAGCATATCACTGTTGCTTTCACGGTATAAAACTAAACTTATACTGTTACTTACGGGATATCTCGTTAAGTTTACTTGAGAGCATGCTGTTTAGATATCAAAAGATAGCTGTTTCATTATTATTTACATTCGATATCGTTTTCAAACCTTGTTTCGTAGCCTGCTCTGTAAACCTCAGTGGAAGAGGGGGTTAAGCAATATTTGTATTTCTATAAAAGGGTAACATGCCATCACATGAAACTTTAAACGCTTTTTCCGGGAGCCGTGTATCGACGGTTCAAAAGTCAGGATCTGTTGACATTTTGACATCCGTACAAACAAAAACTTGTTTTCTTTTTAACTTTTTTTTGTAGCTACTGGAATTTCAAGTGCCATGCCAGTTAGAAAATTGATACTTATTTGTAGTAGCATCAATAATGAGGTTAACAATAAAACAATTGGGATGGTTAAGTCTGTCGTGTCTATTAAAAAGTTATTGGACAAGGCGATGTTAGTGTCTATTTGTAGATGTAAATCGTAAATTTAATAAACACATTTAAAACAAAGTATGTATCTGACATAAACGAGCAACTTATCACAGACCATACATCACTCTAAAGAGAACGTTCATCTGTAGAACATTACCATGTTTTGTCACTTTATCATTTCAACTGCAGTAAAATTAAGTTTATTTATACGAGTGTATTAATGACCTTATCTTAATATACAGACTTAAGAGTATGTATAACTCACGGAGCCTTCGCATTCCTCTGTCAATGCCACGCGACTGAGAACCTTCCACAAAAACTCAAATGTCATTGCGCAAACTTATAATAAGGCCCATTCACACGGCACCCTACTAGATATTTTTTCAATGTCAAGTCAGGACGGGCATGCAATTTTGTAGAAAAAACGGCAAAATCAATAATAGGCCTGTGCACGTGTTGTCGATGGATTATAGATTATGTTTTGGAAGATTTTCTCAGCGCTCGCGAAGTGATGTCAGGTACGACGCGTCTTGGACGAAATTTATAGAGTCGCTTTAGTATGACAAATTATTTTAAAAACGGTCTCTCATTTTCTACTGGATGACTGCAAATTAGTTTACGTCCAAATTAATTGTTGCATGTGTTTTCGTATGTTTCAAGTATAGTTGCGGAAAGCATCACCTCATCCGCCTCTGAAAACCACAACTAGGTTTGGTGTCAGATTAGTGATTTATAATGAAAAAAAGGCCTGCTATTGCCAGAAAAAAAGGTGAAGGCAAACATCGTGAGGAACCCGGCATGTCCTAGAACCAAAAATTCGAAGACATGTGACATCTACCAATCCGCACTGGGCCCGCGTGGTGGATTATAGCCCATTCCCTCTCTTAGAGAGGAGGCCTGTGTCCGAACAGTGGGAACATTATAGGCTGATGATGATGATGATGATTGCCAGAAAACTTATTTTTTTATATAACGATGCATGTATTGTTTACATCTACATGTTTTTGCATGTACTCTCCAATATTGCCCAAATTCGATACGAACGACTCTATTCATTTCACTGTTCCGTTCTTGCGCTTCACAAAGAAATTCTATACAATTATAACGGCCGAAATTGTAACTGTCTTTCTAACAAAACTCAGACGTTGTATTTCTTTTACGAAATCCCTACAAAAAGCAGGTAATCTTATTGAAAGGCATCGCAGTATTTTACGATTTCATAAAAAACTAAACAGTTATTTCATCAAGATATTGAGTGCAAGATATTCTATAATAAATAGGTCAGCGAAGGATTAGCCGAAATAAGTATTATTAAGTTTTCGGCGAAACGTACTTTAGGAAAATTTATTGTTTTTTAATCAACAGACGTGTCATTCGATTGTGACTGGCAGGAATGTGATTGGTCAAAATAACACAGATAAAATCTCCTAACAAGAGGTTAAGGAGATGGAATTAAATAAGATACTTCTACTTACAATAAATTGCTCCGATTTCGCTAAATATTAGGTTTTGTTATTAAGTAAAAGTGCAGTTCATTATTATGCCTCTATTAATTTGAGTCAGGAAGAAAAGCGAAGTGCATCATCTCAAAAATTAAGAATTATGTAACACGAAATTACCTTTTTTCGAAGGCTCTCCCGCACTCGACGCGGAAGCCTATGGTTAGCTCAAAATATGGGTTTTTAACAAGCCCTAACAGGTGAGGTTTTAATCTGGACTTTATTTACTTGATTTTATGAGAAAGTTTCTTCAACATATTGCTGGTAATTGATACTGTTTCGATTCGACGTATAAGTTTTTTAGTAATTATTAAAACACGATTCCAGATAAAACTAATTAACTGCACATGGTGCAGTTTAAACATTTAGTTTGCTTTCACCTTCAAAGGTGTTCTAGAAAGGTGGGCAAGAAGTATTTAATTTATATAGGACAACTATTATCAATCCTCTCAACAGCTTGACAAGTATCCGAACGATGTGCCAATTAAAGAAATAGTACCTGGATGACCGAGCTTCGATCGTTTTTCTTTTTGACGTTTTCTAAAAATGAAACTTATCTAGATCAATTTATCGCCCCCGAAAACCCCTACATACTAAATTTCACGAAAATCGTTGGAGCCGTTTCCGAGATTCAGAAAATATATATATATAGGTACATATATACAAGAATTGCTCGTTTAAAGGTATAAGATATGTTCACATTTCATTCAACTTAAATGATAGCAGTAAACGTGCCATTATCTTCTATAATTATTTCATCAGAACATAACGTTGGGTTTTTGCTGAAAAAATTACAAATAGCGACAGTGCACGAATTAAGTTAAAGATCACGAACTGTTGTTATATATGTGAGGTAATTAACGATAGTATGGACGATTAAAATGGTTCATTTACTGTTACAGTAATTACGGGAAATATCATAAACATCTCGGGATCTTGGCTCAAGGATACTGTTTTACAATCCGCGGCGAAGTTCGCAATCCTACTGAATGACGTTTTCCTGTCACAGTTTCGGTTTTTTTACCTTCCATACGTTCACCTACTTGAGAAAATTTGCCGCTGATCTTGATATTTACCTGTAAGGAATGTACGTGTGGGAACATTCTGTTAATGGCTTTTGTGAAGGTGTAAATGATTATCATAGTAATACCTATAGACGAGCGAATTAACGATTCATGCTCATGATACGATTAAGTGTTAAGTTTATTGCTTTTGGTTCATCAGAGCGTTTTTTGAACGTCGCTTAACTTATACAAATAGGAAGTGAAAAATGTTGACGCCAGACTTCTGTTAGATTAAGAGATGGAAAGTTTTTGCTCAATTGATGAGTACATATGTGTCATATTTATCTACTTATTGTATAGGTCAATGAAGAAAATGATGATTGATATGGTGATGGTGTAACAGACTTAGTCATTTCCCACACTTGCAGAAAAATATTTTAATCTGATGATGAATTTTGGTGCTCTACTTTCAAACCAGCGTTGGAAATGATAGGCTTATCACTCATGGCCATTAAATTCTGGAAATTCCAGGAATTCAGTCATGTTCTTGTTAAAGAATAATGCGAATTTTGACAATGCGAAAAAACATATCGTATCAATTCGCGTGTCGCATCGACGTCAGAATCGGCGCGGGCGCAGCACCGAACAACAATAATCGTGAATGAATTGTAATAGCGGGCGGTTTAATTGATGCACCCGCTGTTGGACCTGTCCAGGTATGGGATTAAAATAAGATATCGATAAAAGTACCTAAGTTTATTAAGTGGTTGAATTTGAAACCCTTTTCATGTTGTAATATCAAACGCGGTTAAGTTTTGATACATTATATTAGTAACTATGTATTATTGATACGCATAAGTGAAGAAAAGTAAGCAATGTAACTGTGTGATCAATCCAAGTCTAAACTAAGTCAAATGAAAAACTTTCGGGAAAGCCTATGTCCAGCAGTGGACGTCTTTCATCTGAAATGATAAAGATGGAAAACACAAATACTTATTTTAATAGGTATCAAACTCGTCGTTTCTTTGTAAGGTAGGTGAGATTTGTTGACATTGTTGCTTTTAATTATATTCTACGTTGTCGTATAAAAGTATCGATACAAACCGGCAAGCTCTGACCGCACTAGTGGTTGCGTAAACGTTCATTCATCAAGCCGCTCGCCTTCTGTTGAATTTAAGAGTTGAAATCTTTAGTCATTTCAGTGACAACAGGGTACTTACATTAGTATTTGCATAAGTATTAATCGAAGATTCAATAAATTATGTGGATGCATTTCACCAATGTTCAGAATATTTTACACTGGCTGACTTTTTATA
This sequence comes from Lycophotia porphyrea, assembly GCA_950005105.1. Taxonomy (NCBI): domain Eukaryota; kingdom Metazoa; phylum Arthropoda; class Insecta; order Lepidoptera; family Noctuidae; genus Lycophotia; species Lycophotia porphyrea. Next base: position 6,984,147 of record OX465392.1, read on the forward strand.
TGGGAATATAAATAACTCTAGCAACTCATAAGGATAGATCATCATCATCATTTCAGCCGAAAGATGTCCACTGCTGGACATAGGCCTCCCTCAAGGGTCGCTTCATTGACCGTTCCCATACGACTCGCATCCAGCGGATCCTCGCAACCTTTACAAGGTCATCGGTCCACCTAGTCGGAGGCCTTCCAACGCAACGTCTTCCGGTTCGCGGTCGCAATGGTTCTGCGAGCAATGTGCCTTGCCCACTGTCACTTAAGTTAGGCAATTTTTTGCTACGTCTGTAACCTGGGTTCTCTTAAAGAATAAGGATAGATAGAGAACGATAAAATGTATCATAAAGTTATCCCACTGCAGTTTTCTAGTTACCTTTGGAATCAATTTGAAATGATAACATTTCCTGCTCATAACAGTGTTTCCTCACTAAACATGTTTATGACTCATTCCGATCAGTCTGACCCAAATGAATTTATTACAAGACTAACGATCAATACATGCGATCAATTGATGACTCCATTGATAAATCGACTTCTTAGAACACTCTTGAATAAATTACAACTTCATTTATCACATGACGTCTGCCGTTTGACTAGTGGAGGAGTTAATGCATTCGACTCACAAGTTCAACTCGATTGACATTAGCAAAACATCCTTGACACTCAATCGGAAGTTGGATGAATGAAGACGCGATTCTGTGCCAAGCAGTATGAACTGGAGACAATTACATCATCGAATGATGCGTCGAGTCATCGGCCGGCCACTTACGGAGCGGATGTTGTTAACCGTAGCTTGATTAGCCGAGACGATGTTAAACGGCAGCCCGGGCAAGTTCAAACAATTAACTGTATAGAAGTGTCCGACTCTAATGAATGATACAGACTTGCTCCATTTCATTATACAAACACCGTGACAAGACGCGGCTTACAAATTGAGATTAATTCAAGAGTCAAGACGCTAGGTACTACGGCCTCTGCGCTTAATTTGTAACGGCACATAGACTGCTTTCTTTGCAAAGTAATGTCATCCTTAATTTAAAAGTACTGTGGTGTATAGTCTGGTGTAGATGTAATAGGAAATAGTTTATGAGTGAGTTATTAATATATATTGCTCAACTAAACCGTACATTAGCTATTCAATGTTCTGTTGCTATTTATATCTTATGTTATTCAACTGAAATTCTTTGTAGTGGGTCGTCTGTTCTTAGTAATAAAGAGTGTGATGTAGCTGATACATAGCTAGCACCAAATTGAAATTAATTGCTTTCTACGCATTGAAATAGCTATGTCCGCTTCTAACATTCCTTATTTGATTCAGTCTTGGATATTACCAATTAAGCTAGTCTCCTGATACCTGCTATGTTGCCAATAAAAGGCAGGACTTTATAAAGCCTTATATTTTTATTATTCTAATTTAATCCAGTACTTGTGTGGATGATGACCAGTCCACGATGGTATCACAATAATTGTTTGCAGTGATGCGTTTCAAAGCTAAACCGAATAATTACTTTGTATAATTTTGTTCGTAAACATTAGTCAGATATCATCTTATTTTATTTGCCAGCGGAGAGGCCATTCCTTCGTACTTTGTTGAGGACATTTAGTTAAACACTTTGACTCCGAATGCTAATTGCGAATCCCAGGTTTTGTTACAATGTTGATTTTTAATTACTACGTTGAATTCTTTATTTAAATATCAAGTGCAGATAAACTATCATTTTTGTTTCAGAAGATTCTGTCAAGCAATTAGTATTAAACGATATCTGATTTGCACATCGGAATATACTTTGTTCTGTATATTAATTATACGGGGGCGATAACTAAGGAAACGAATTTTCCGTGTCATTGAAAGGTCATGGCCGTGTTTTACTATCGTTAATACGTAAGGTATGTACAAATAAAAACAAACCTAGCTAGCAGCCTGATTTAATGAGAATACAGAAGTTAAGCAAGACAGCTTTAACTGTTAATATCTTCTTAATGTGTTGACATTACAACTGAAGCGTTCCTTCAAAAACTGTTTAGTGGGATGTGTATATGATTTTATTTTGACTATATTCGATATCGAGTGAACAGAATAAACATGTCCCAAATTACAAGTGCGTAGTCACGCAAGTTGGTAGTACCTTTACGAAAACATTTAAAAGCCATTGAAGTAGGTGGTACAAATTGTTTAATTTGTCGCTGATCGCACGCATTGAAGCACTTTCCTGTCGTCAAGTCACTGCTTACTCGATATTGATTGCGTATAAATCGACTCGCCCACACTCGGTCAATATTGACTGAAGATAGAAGACGACACCGCGGCCGCCGAGGAAGTGTTACTTAGAAATTTGTACTGATAACAACACTTTACATTTGATTATACCGACCACAGATATTCAGGTTCTTATACAAGAATAATAAAATCGAAGCACGCGTTGATACCATAAAAATATTAAATCATACAAAGAATTTCAGGATTCCGGGCTGTCGTATAAAATTCTTCTCAATACAAATATGTCACCTTCTTCTTTTGTTATCGTATTGTAATTTCATAGAAAATATTACGGAAAAACATATCAGAGAATAAATATCATGGAATTCTTTTACAGGCCCTCAATAAATTTCTTACAGGACTTTTTTATTTCAGTTCTATTTTTTCTTCTATGATCGTGAATATACCACAAAGGACGCCTTTCTTTGTGGTATATTCACGATCATAAATAAAAATTGTCAGTACAAAGTATTAAAGATTTATTCGACTGAAATTGATTGTTTACAATCGTGTGCACAGTTTTATTGTGAGAGCTTCGCGTCTGGCTAAAATACATTCCACGACTTTCCGCGTGCGTCCAGGATTTGTAATTTAAACCCTCAATTGTAACACTCATTTAAAATTGTAAATTTTTAGATCGGCCATTCATCACTCGCTGCTCGTCTGCAGTTGATGGCAGATGGCGGCTTTGGGTAACTGCGAATCTCAAATGCAGTCTTAATGTTGTTGTTTTTCTTGGTATTGTCAATAATTGTTTAAAGCACGGGTTGTTTATATTTAACCTTTTAACAAGATAAACTACTTAGCATCCTGTCCTCTATAACATCGGTGTAAATAATTGAAAATTCAAATTGGATTTCTCTTGAATGAGGAAATGACAGAGCTGTCCAGGCTGCTACGTGCTGGTCGGACCAAATCTGTGTTATCGATGCGAGAAGCTAAAGAATTGAAAATTGTAATTTATATTATATTTTATTTTGCCTTACAAAATTTCATACTTGTACCAACATGAAATCAGCAAATTATCAAAGAAAGGTAAACAAAGAAATCAGTACCAACACAAATAAATAAATTAGAGCAAGAAAGAGTACCAAATAAATTCATTATGTTAATTGTCGCGATTGTATCAGAAATTCTTACCTCAATAATTAAACTGGAGCAGTCCCGACACCAAGCAATTAGTCCAGACTGCACAGTGCACAAGTTATCACCTACATCGGGTTAAAGTAATTGTTTTGCACGAAAATGCCAAATTGTAGGATAAATATCCTGGCTTTATTTATACTTGAGGGATACTTTTGCAATGCAAAAGTGGAGGAGTATCTTATCAAGCTGTAAATGATTGAAATAGACCGCGGGGATGCCCCTAGAATCCTCGATTAGACTGAATTGATGTCAGCTCACATAACACTTTTGATTTAATGTTATTCTATGTATAAAATTACACAATGTAAATTATATTAGTGACGGTTACAATTAATTTAATGTATGTTGGCGAATTTACAAAAAAGTCGGCATTCATTAAATAAATATTGTAACAAATGACTTGGCACAAGCGAGGAGAAGTCACATTGTACCGATTTGTCCCATTACAAGTGCTTCACTTGTCACACGACAAAACCTATTCATTCACAATTTACACCCTGCAAAACTGTTTCTCAGAAAGTCCTAACACCAACACGCTGTCACTGCAAGATTCAATCTTGGAGAAGAGAAGGAAGATTCATATTAGTTTGTAGTTAAAATAAGGTTTATTCTCCAATAATGAATTCAAAGTGGTATCAAAGCAAACATAACGCCTTCGCAACCTACTCCCCCTGGCGAAGAAACAATAATTGAGAATAAATGGCCAACTTCACACCACAAAGGTTTCTAAAGATAAAAGGTAGAATTACACGGAAATTTCGAGGCGTGTGCCATTGTCGATGTCCTTCACTAGATGACAATTTGCACTTGGAGTGTGTCTCGTATTGTTACCAACATTATAAATAAATAGTACAATGAGGCTACCCGATTTGTGAAGAGGCTTTGAGTATGCGGAACAAGCCTTTGAGAAAATAAAGCACAATAGAATTAGGTTAAGCTTGTTCTGACTCGTGCTTCCAGTTTGACCGTCAACTATGCTCCCTGAAAAAAAAAACAAACAAAAAATTTAGAACAAACTTGAAAGTTTTGAAACTTATTAAAGTCAAGTCAAAAAGTGTTACTGAAAATAACTTAGTCAAAATGTACATAGGTAGTTATTTCGTTTCAATAAAAAAATGGCAATCTTTTATAGCTAGTGAAATCTATCATAACTCTTGTCAGATTTACAGAATAGGATAGAAAGTTAGTGACAGAATAAAGGAACGTCACAGGCTATTCAAATTAACTTGATCGAAAGTAGACCGCCGTTGTACAATCCTGACAATGTGGAGTAACAGATTCTTTCCGGTTGCATTGAATCGTCCCAGACCCCGGACCGGCAGAGGAAGTAACACTGCAATAACAGCAGTAAAACCATCATTCAGTTGTAAAATATTTATGGCGAAACATTTTACAAAAATTACCGTATTAAACATAATAAATTGCCATAACAAAGCTTTTAACAACGATGATTTACAATCGGAAGGTTCTCCGTAGTTAGTTACCCGTTGTGTACGAAACTGTATAAAATAATTACATGCAGTCTGAACAAGATATCTTACAAAATAAACTTACACGTCACATTTATAAAGATGCTATCAATCCCGGACGTAACAGAAGTTATAATAAAGTAAAAAAATAAGAAGCAGAACTCAATAAAAACACGCACACATTCATTATGAGGCAAAGATGAAGATGTGCTTCCTCATTAACCCGGCCCAATCATCGGAGGCTCCACGAGCTTGTTGTTATTAATTTATAGAAAGTCATCGTGCAGCCATTAGGCAAGATAACCATATTGATCAGACGGCCGATATTCAAAACTATAAGCGCTGCTCCCGCTTTTGTATGTGATTGCCCTAATAATCACGTGCCGCTTGTTAGCCATGATCAGTGGCCCACTATTACCAACGATTGATTCTGTATCACCGCCGCCGATATCGTTAGATTTATAGCTTTCACAGTTCCTAATGGTGCAATTATGACCACAATTGACGTCGTCGACACAGGAGTGGGTTTAGTTACTGACGCGGAACATAGCCGCGGTGGTATAAAGAAGGGCATCTTAACGAATAGGAAGTTGTTTATCATCGTCGGGAAATATAGATGCAATTAAAACTAGCCAGACGATGTTAGATGTTCCTAATGAAAACCCGAAATCGGAAGTCACTCGTTAATGTCACATGAAAACCCACCTATTACCGTTTTATCGGTAAGATCTTGATTATCTGAGTGGAGATCTCACGGATTAATTCCCTAACACCTCATTAGTGTCCAAAGAGACACCGTTTACAAACCAAATGCAAATTTGATGAGTTGTGCTCGAGCATTCTCATCTAAAGGCTTTCACTTCGGCCAATCAACATCTATTAATGCCCTGTTTTAACTGAGCCTCCGATGGGTTTAAGAGCAAATAAATTTTGGATTTGGACGCTATTAGTTCGGCCGCTTTGTGTCCGTGGTGCAGGCGTCGTATATCCCGGCGCGGCGGCGGTAGTTCTGGTCGGTATCACTTTTTATTCGGACACAAACGTCTTAATTAGGGTTGAAACGGTTTAAGTCATAAAATATTGTATCAGGTCGTTTAGTTTTGGGAACGCACGATATAATATATTATTTCTTAATTTAAGTAGAAGTTACGGTATGTTATTTATAAGCTTTATCATCAGAAATAGAAATGAAAAAATAGAACGTAACTGAAAACAAAGAACATGCGAGCTCGAAATAGAATAAGAATCTGTAGGTAGGGCAGTTTTATATCTGATCATAATTCGCATATTCATAAAATGTTGCTTATAATTCGAATAAAAATTAACGAGACCATTAACAAATCAATGAAAGGGTTCCAATTAAGTAGCTGGGGTTATTATGTGGCGGTTGGCAAGTCTCGCCTCCTGATGACTATCACAAAATGAGATCTTGGACAGACTCCGTTACGTGTGATATCAGACTTATATTCATTAATGCGCGCCAGCGGATGTGCGGTAGTTAAAATGGATTTTGAAAATGTATTTAATATAGTCGCAATATTGATTTGAATATTTATTTAAAAATATTAATGGAAATATGACCGTTATTAGCGATTTCTTGTTGTTTCAAAATAAATTACCGCAGAGTATTCTGTTCTAGATGAAGCCTTAGAAATTTGTAAAAAGACAATTAAAGAGGGCGGATGGTTAAATCTTGTTTATTTTGATTAAACAATACTTAATTATAGATATAGTTCATTCAATTTACCGATAATATGATACAATTCTATGGTATCTATAAATATTTATATTTTGGAATTTGCTGTACTTTTTATAGCTATAAGTTTACATACATAGGTCATCAATATTTTTAATCATTCACTTATGTTTCAGATTTAACAAGAAGGCTTGCAGCTTTAAAATATTTCGACGGTTAAGTGCCAATACCTCCTTACTGACAAAGTCAAACATGCAAATAACGCCTTTAAATTCAAAACGATAAAACCAGTTTTTATTTCTGGAAAAATGCGAGTTAGGAGGTATTGGCACTTCACCGTCGATTTGTGCCTTAAAAGACATTTGTGTTTTTTGTAATAATATGAGCACTAAACAGATATTTAATTTCACTTACGAATTAGTAGATACTAAACCTAATTATATGTAATAGTTGACTTACCTGAACACTGAAATGGCCATGGTTATAAACTTAATCTATTTATAAGCAGCTCCGTTCTTATTGCATCGTATATCCTCGTATATCCTCGAGTTAACGAATACCGCGATAATGATTAAAATTGGACTGATTCATTTTATTCTATGGAAATTTTTGCCCGCGGCTAGTTCCCGTTAACTCTGCTTGGAATTGCTGGGTGAGAACCACAGCAAAAATTCCCTAGAGCACAATAAACGTGGGTTAAAATAATCGAGTCCATAAAAAGCAGCCTAGTGTTCGGCACCCCAGATTTTTTGGATTCATGTGGAATGTGCGTATTGTATAATTATTATTATCACTTGCTTCGGTGAAGGAAAACATCGTAACGAAACTAGCATGCCTGAGAGATATTTTTCGACGGCTTGTAAAGCCATGTCAGAGGATAAAGGACGATAAAGGAAAGGGACGGGTTCATACAGAAAAGTACGAGTTCTTATGTTATAATTAAATCAATAAACGTATACACGACTGGCACTACGCCCGTCACTGCGTAAGCAAAAATTGTGATAGCTCGGCTAAAATGCATGATATAAAAATAATTTATAGCCAATAGCAACCATCAATAATGTCACTTTCTATTTGAAGTGTTTTTTTTTAATTGGATCATTTGTTCCGGAGATTGCCCCCTAAATACAAACTTACAAACAAATTTTACCTCTTTATAATATTAGTATGGAATTATAGATTATTTTTACGCGTACATTTAATAAAATCCAATCAAATATTATGGGCTCGTATAAGATAATGTTATACATACTGTTTCGTCGAATATGTTTCCCAACATTACCATTCATGACATGCTCCTACGGGTTTTCTCGTTTAATAATAATAGGCATAATGATCTCTAATAGGCCTAATAGCTTGATTGGCGTCATAAAATCGGGAGGGCAGGGAGAACGATTCAAAATGCTCAGTAACAGAATGTTGGCCTCAGCTTGTGTGAGGGTAAATTAATTGAATTGGTTTAATATAGCCACTTAATACATAGGTACCTTAGAATATACATGAAAAGAATTGCAGTTGGGTTACATTTCACACACATATTTTACAAGAACGGATACATTTGAAATTATTGCCGTTCTAAATATTAAAAAATATATTTTATGTATAACAAATGTCATACGCTGTCTTAAGTGAGACGATTTATCAGACTTACTAGTACATACGTAAATTGCCTGTTTAACAACATGTAATTTTCTTGCTAATTTACACATAGATTCATAGTATCATTTAAATCGTGTTTTAAATAAACGTGGTAGTAAAAATTAAGTTGTTTAAGCCAATTTTATGAGTTTAGCCATAAATATTTAATAGTAATTTTGCGGCATATTTTACGGTTAGGGTTTTAATTCAGTTTTGAGTCATGGGCGGCACATCAAAGGCGGCACCTGTGCGCCCCGTGCTGCTAAACAAACAAGAAAAAAACACAGCCGTTTAACTAAAACTATAAATATTAATAACGCGTTTCAAAATCGTTAAATGTATCAGTAGGGTGACCAATGGTAACCTGTCAGAATAATTTGACAAGTACTTTAAAACACACAAGAGTAGGAAGATGATGATGTCTTTAAAACACTGTATGATCTGAAATTAATCAATTTCACTGCTTGTCTGTTTAAAATCCATCGACAGAGACTGGAAACTGATATTACATAAGAGTTACATACTTAATAAATGATATTAAACTTTTTCAGCTTCAATTTATTTACACTTTTAGTCTATTAACTTATAACTCAGAAATTAGTCCAGCATTAATTAGACTATATTTTTAATCATCGATAAGTTTGTCCGAGCACTAGAGACATCAAGAAAAGCGAGCCGTTAATTTGGGAATATCTTTTTAGCCTCGCTCTCATGGTCACCCTTGACATTGACCGCGTCAATTTTGACAACGCTTCGCCAATTTAATATCACAGGTGAAGGCGCGCCCATTCGCCCACAAAATTAATCAGCCCGCCTCTTTTTCAGACCTATTTGTTTTTAATCATCGTATTTGTTCTGCTAACCTTTTAGTCCTGGCCGCTGATTAAGATTTTATTCATAAGTCTTCCGTTTTTTGCGCGAAATTTTAACCCAGTCTGTTTTTTGCCGTTTGATATAAATTTTTGGATGCTTAGGACTAGCGAGAATAGTTGTTACGGCTTGTGGATTTTAGAATCATAGATTGCCATTTAAATTAAAATTGGCTTTTGAAATTTTTTCGTTATGTTTCGTTTATAGAATCAGCTCCTTAATCTCCTGGATATAAAATAATATTATAAAAAATGTGGCTCACGTGAGCAAGGTCCATATATATCTGATTGACAATGTCATTATGGCGCTAGTCTATAAACAATGTTCAAAACACGGCGCTTTATAGGACAGCTGTCTCTGACCACAAGGACAAAAAGTGTCCTGATACGATCAGGTCGAATTACATTTGGCCACGGGTCCTGCGACGGTGGTGAACGAAAAAATTCACATGCAAAAAAAACAACGAATCTACCGTCGCCGCCGCGGTGTAAACAACTCACTGTTTATGAGGAACTTATAGTTTTTATACTGAATGTTGCCAGCATACTGTTTGCGTTAACGCTCTGCAAACAATTACCCCACAAAGTTACCGAGGTACCCATGATGTATGTATGATGGACCCGCTTTGATACGCCGACCATGTGGTCATTTGATATTTAGGCAGACATAAATAAAATTATCGACGATGTCAGAACTTTTCCGTCGATGGCTATTTATTAGTGTCCGAGGCCGTTCATCGATTTTAACGGTTTTGGGATCTTCAATACGAAAAGTCTTAAAATGCACTTGGTATCGCGAAATAATACGAATCTAATATCGCCACCGCATTCGACCCGCGAACAATGCGCGTTTCTCTACGGCTTTTAAACATGAATAGGACGGTATTTAGATGATGTTTTTTCATCGAACCACGGTACTGTTCTCTTATTTGCCTTTTGTCAAGTTGTGGGCGCGACAAAGCCACAAACATACCCTGCTGTGTGCCCGAACAATTTTTTGCCCAAAATTTCGTATTTTATTTCATTTATTGAAGCTTTACTTTTAGAAAAAGTACATTTCGTACTTTGGGGTACGTTAAAAAAAAACTTTATAGAAGATGCACTATGATATATCGTCTCGAAGGTAGGCACCTATTATTGTGAGGTGGATTTGTGGTCGTTGTTGCGCCAATGGACCTTTCGTGCATACCGATACAGAAAATATAATAGGTATGATTTCAGTTTCAATGTTGGCTTAGATTAAAATATTCATAACTTCACATGGCCTCAATACATTTTCACGGGATAGATTTAGATAAAACGTTGGATGAAAAAAAAATGAAATGCATTTATCAAATCGGTAATCAAATTACAAAAAAATGTTACTTCTGCCAAACTGTAAAGCAGTTTGTTGGCAGACATAGTTCCCATAATTATACAGTATTACTTATACTTTTATGTAACGTTGGTACTTTTCCATCAATAACAAGGATAATAACTAAACAAAAATATTTTGAAATAGCACCACGGCTGACTAGTAGTGAATTGAAATGCCACTACGCAATTCAAAATGTTGTTAGCATTAGCTAAGAATATCCCAAACCGCGCATCGGCAATTCACGCCGGCGAAGCCGCGAACATAAGCTACGCATAATTTATGCATCTCAAAAAGAAACTTCCCCATTTTATTTTTTAAAAACATATTTGTGGTTCAGCTACTTTCTAAATCGACTGGTATGTTATTAAAAATTGTTGGGACTAAGCCTTTTCTACATCTTTGTCCATAGTAGTTAATCCAAGTGGGTACTACAAATCTTCATATGCGTTTATTCCTACATTCTTCCTTCATTTTGTTTTTTTTTTTGGATTTTACCTTGCATATAAAAATACACTTTCGATATCTCCTTGAACCTCTTTTTCCGCAATCCAAAAGCTTTAGTTATCGCACCAGATATCCAGCAGTTATTGTTAGGCCCATTATTTGTTCTCGCCATATCTTAAACACTAAGTCATATCTGAAAATAAGCATAATTTCATTCGGGTAGGCTTTCACGCTGCCTTTGGTAGCGACTGCAGGGGCGTGCACAAAACACTCCGGAACACGTGCAAGTTCGCACAATGAGAGTTTGCATTTCCGCCCGACGTGCACTTCCTTTACTCAGATTTTACTTTTTATTGGGAACGCTTTTATTGCGCGGTCTGGACGCTTTTGTGCGCCGCCATTGTGTGCAGGACATTCAGCCACATAACGCATCGTAGGTTTCGATTTCGTTAATGATATCGGAAGATTTTAACCACGATTGAAATCGAAAGGAAATAATGAGGAAGTACAGGAACGCACACATCAAATTCGCTTTTTTAACAGAACAATGGACGCCATGTTTGACGCTATTCCCTTACGGGACGAGGTATTTTAATCTTAACATCGAAAACATGTTTAGGGTAGATTTAACACTTCTAATCTGGGTGACCAGTACACGTCAAGATAAGGGTGAACCACCATGAGAGCCGTTTCTTGCTAAATTTATTTGCACTCCCATCTCGGGATTAAAACAAAAACTCAAACACCATTACTCTTCGCAAGAAACAATACGAAGCAAAAAATAGCACAAGTAAGTAGATCAGAGATAGTACAAAGGGATGTTTGGGGTACGGAATGATGAATAGTTTTTGTTGCGAATCAGCGTTGCTTCAAACCCACCTCAACTACGCGGACTCAGAGTTCAGAATTCTTTACCACGTTTGTCTTGTCCATCAACATTGTACGTGGAATATCTTGTGGTCAAACTCTGATTATTTTTATCTCTATTCTATCTCTAATGGTGTCAAAACTTATGTCTGTTCTCTGCGTGATACAGGAAGGTAGCTGCTGGTGGCATCTGCCCACACAACGTGACATCTCACTTTTCTCGAAATAAACCCATAAGGGTTGATATGTGACAAATTGGCATATTTACTGACTGCTAAACGCAGGAGGTCCAATTGTTAGAAGTAATAAGATTTTACCACAGATTAAAAAGATGCCAGTAATTTGTGTGGACTTCGAACGTTCGTGTCAATGTTTCCGTGATCGGAAGTAATAAGTGACGTGGGTGTCCCTTGGGACCCTTTATTAGTGCAAAAAGTGACAATAATATTCCAATTTTCACAAATAGGGGTAATAATGAAATTGCTTTGCCTTGAACATTTTCGTTCGGTAGTTTTATTTAATTTCTTTGTTTCGATTACATATCCTGAGAAATTTTTCGTATTTATAATTTTCTAATAGATTACTACAAGAAAGTAAATTGTATTTTGTGTTCATACAACGATGTAAGTAAAAGAACACAGCATTTACTTCGCATAACAGCTTAATTGAATTAAAAATGATTACCAAAAGCAAAGCCATATTTAACAATAACAAACTTAATAAGTGGCACTCATAAAGACTTCTTCTCAAACTACATTATTCATTAAATGCTTGTTGTCGGATACATTCACCCCGAAGACAATACACCTTTAAAGACGCCATATTTTTTAAGAATTATCAAATTAATTCAATTACCACATAATAATATGATTTTGGTCGAACAACGTCTGGCTTACCGCGTTCGGAGCCGAAATGAACACAACTACATATAATTGTATGTGATGAAACGAAACAATACAGGGCTTTATAGCATTCATTTGTTACAATGTTGTTTTTTGAAGAAAGTTGAGTTCTTTTGATAATTAAATTATTGTTACAATGATTCTGCAAAACAATACCTTAAGGTAAGCATTTGTAGGCTTTATTTTGCGAAAAAGGGTGAATAGTGTCTTCGTCAGTTAGTTGAAGTTAAGTGATTCGTATAATGAAATAACGGGGCCTCAAATTTCCTGAACGCAATTTAAATACCATGAGCATTACAGCCCAATTAACACTTCCTACTGTGACAGTGTTATCTGTCACTATAAATCAGCATTTACAAACATAACAGTAGTCCTTGTTATCCAAAACTTGGCAACACCAGCCCATTATACCATATCACGTATGTTTTCATTAATGTCCCGCTGAAAACTTGTACACTCGCGGATAGAAAAGGTCCAGCAGTTTTTAATAAGATTTCTTCCCATTTGGCAGACGATATTGGTGCCATCAGTGGAAAAATCTGAAAGAGGTTGGCACAGGATCATGGAGTGTTTGGTGCTCGGAAGCGGCCTGTCATGTCATGCGTAGCAGTTTCCTCGGCCCATCCACAAAGGCGTCAGTAGGCTCACGGTGGTGTTTTTTAATGGGTGGAAGCCCCACATAACCAAACCGTCTAAATCTACTGATTAATAACTTAATTTTAATGTAAATTGAAATAAATTTAATGAAACGTTTGCAGTTCTTACCATGATGCAAGCTTCTCATAGAAATGAAACCTGAAAACATTATTGTATGATTCAGCATTATTTAACCTAAACCCGCCTAATTTTTTCAGTTCCTGACTGTACATTATACACAACAATTTACATTGCACGTGTTTATTATCCCTATCTACACAGAACAGGTTTCTATCGTTGCATACCTCTAACAAAAGATAGCATTGGTTACTGCCATTTATGAACATTTTATGTGTGACCAGTTCGTTAGCGACGTTGTTTTCAGATAAATATCTCTATCCATACATCTCAGTTCGGGTACCGAACTTATTGAACACTGAATGGACTTTAAGTAAATACTTACAACGATGAGTGAAAGATTTACGGGTAATATTTTAAGGGGTGATCCTCACCCACCGTAGACGCGGACCTGTGGACGGTGAGTATAGGGCTAGCTCGCCGCCCGTCCTTCTTTTGACGACAGGCCGTGTAGACGGCGCGTTCGTGTTCCACGCGCGCCTAAAAGAGATGTCAGCAAACAGGGAGGGGCCCGCAAGGGCCGATGCCTGCCAGGGCTGCGGGACTGTTCGAAAGAGATACCGTGGCCCTGGAACACAAAGGAAGGAACATGGATGGGTTTTAGTCAGTACAAGTCTGACACTCCCTTCCGCTCTGCCCCGAGCGGGAAGTCATTTGATGATTTCACATCCGTAAAAAAAAAGGGGTGATCCTCACTCAATACACATTACTATTATTTTATTCTTAGATGGATGGACCAAATTCGTTTATCACTGGACACAAACTCCATGACGCGTTTCACAATGCCAAGCATAGGCACAGATATCACGTCAATTCCACGTCGTTGGCGGAAACACGATCGTCAGTAATGAAGAACAAGATGCGAGGAGAAAGATTTATTTATTTGTTATAAATTTTGTTCTTCTTCTAGAGAGTGGGCTGTAGTCCACGACGCGAGCCTAGTGTGGTTTGGTATAATTATGTCATAAGTCTTCGGATGTTTGGTTTTGGGACATGCTAGTTTCCTCCGAAAAGATAGTATCTTTGAAGACTGTAAAGACGTAAGTCAGGTCCAATTGAAAACCAGCGTCGGGCACAACACAAGCTGCTCAGCAATTGCTGAACTGGGCCTATTTGGGGCAGCATACAATATTATCTTTTTTTGTTAAGATCTAATAAATATTCTTTTAATTTGTATTTTATGTTGTGTGCACTTGTGGCTTGTGCCAAATGAACATATTTTTCTTTCTTTTTTTATTAAATTCGTATTTTGCACCTTGCATTACTGCTGGGAGCATGCATGCATGTATTATAACGTGTTACATTGACACTAAGAAATGTATCGAAGTCGTAACTGATGTTCGTTCAACGGATGGATATATCATGTTCTGTACCAACAGAATCCAGTCTATCTCCCCTTAATTAAGCAATTGCCGTCTGATATATTGCTACTTAGCATCAATCAATGTTGAAAAAAAACAAACTTATAAAATGAAGTCGGCATATCCTCTTAATAAGAATTTAACTGGAAGCTGCGTTGAAGAGGTTTTCTCGTATTGTAAAATGTGGGGTTTCAAATTACTGATTGTAAGACAACGTTTAACATTATGTCTACGGTTTTACTAATCTTAGATTATAGATGGCACAGGTTTTGTGTGGGGATAGCAGATGCAATGATAGCTGGGTTTAGGTTGCAGTAAGGGTTTCCATTTTATTGCTTCTGTGTACCTTTTACTTGATTACTTTTCAAAGCTGTCCCTATTTAGGTATTAAGCTTAATGTGGCGGTTTTAATGTAAAATTCTAGTAAAATTGGTTATTTTTGTCACACATCCATCTCTATCATGGGCTTTCATGGGTGGTAAACCAAAAACTTTGACAATTTAAAATGCTAATAGATTTTAAAAGACTCATCTACTTAAGGCGAAATCAAGCTTCATGTTTAATGTATGCCACCATTTAAAATTCTAGAGTAATAAGGTATAATGATAGATTCTCATGTAATACAGTGTTTGCCGCAGGTTAGAATTTATACTACGCCTCCGTCGAAGCGAGTGGCATCGCGTGAAATCCTTGTAAAATCTACTAAAGACCAACCCGGTTCTGAACAGAGGCCTACTTGGGAACAGCATTCTACACTTACGCTTTATTAAATTGACACTTATTTGTTTAAGGATAAGAGGGATTAAAACTGCTTTTATTAGTTTGTAAGTACTTAATGCGTGTAATCATGCCCTGATTGGCTTGAATTAATCGTACGAAGCATGCGTGACCGCTACCATTGCAGGAGGCAGCTTATGAGATGTTGTTCAAGACTCTGATGTGAATTAAAAATAATGGCGTCGTTAAAACTTATACTCCTGCGTGAAATAATAATCCCTAATGATTTTATTTGCTTTGAATGCGTTTTGTAAATTGAATAATTCGTGTTATGATGACTTTTAACATTAAGGCATAAACTGCAATCGTTTAATGTTTGGTTACAGACTCGCAGATTTATAAATAACGTTATAAATGAATATTCTTAAGAAAATGAACTGCAATTTTTTAGAGAGCATCTTTTTCGCACGCACTCGTAGATGGTTGCCTGGTCTAAATCAATTGCTTGAGCCTGACAGCGTGTGAATCGAAATACACTCCATAAATTATATAACTTTCGAGTTTGATTCAATTAAACATTAACTAGTTTTAGCTACTATAATTTTAATATTTTCATCAAATTATGACTATGTATCCAATTAAAACTCTAAACGCCTTAATAAGCGTATTGGATTAGTTCTTTTGTTGGTTGTAATGTATGGTAATAAATCCATTAAAATAATACCGGTGAGCGGCGGCCCATTCGATTCGTCTCCGTCATTACATTGATCTCGATGCAAGCCTCTGTGGGACCACCGGAATAACTCCATTCCAAGTAAAAGTATTAGAGATAAATAATGATATGTAATAGACCGATACTTTTGATTTTTCTTCTATATTTCCAAAAAGAAGAATGGCAGAGATCCATGCAGTCTGGTTTTTTTTTAAATTTAGGCAACGCGTTTTTTTCTGAAATTGAAAAATGTTATAATGAAATCTCATTAAAATTACTTTCAAATGATTGTAGAAGCTATTTTTTTTTGTTGATAATATGTTCTTTCAATCTAGGTGACACTAAACTTGCCCAATTACCTAGTAAACCATTTTCTATTTTGACACTACTATTGCGAAGTCAACAACCTCAGTTTTTGACCCTTAAATGCAGTTTCCACCAATTCAAACGGATCTTGTCCTCCACTCTATTCCACTACAATTAGTTCCGTATCTTCCACACCAGTGGCTCTGATTGTCTCATTCGATATGCGACTACCGCCCATTAACCGATTGCTACTGATTGCCCCCCACAGCATTATCTATGGTTTGCCTCCCGGCTGACATTGTTGTCTTAACGACAATTATAACCATTACGATTTGTTACAGTTCATTAAATAATTAAAATGTTCGTGCTGGGTGTTAGTTTCTATTTTATTACGTGGCTATTCTTTGGTTTGTGTGAAAACAATCGGAAAATATACGCTGTTTTCTATTATTCTAAATTTGAGTCCAAAAATATTACCAAAAAATTTTAAAAAGTAAAGTAATTCTTCATGTCTTCTTACCGAAAATACGAAAAATGTCTTATTTATGTTAAACGTAGTGCGTTTTTCACCCGTATACGCGTCAGTAATCGCTGCGAAACATCTCAATATTCACTTATTAGGGTTTAAAGAGTGGTTACGTCCAAAATCAACGGCACGGTGCTGCTCCGATACCGGAACTACGCAGGCAATCAAGTTCCTAACCTTTAATTAAGATACCACCGTCTTACACCTTCGCTGACGTTGGTGGTCTCGCTTCGAAGATACTTTTTCGATGTACATTTCGTAGATCACCGGAATTTGGATATAAGGGCTTTTTGTTTCGATAATTATTTAATATCATGTATCAATGACGTCATAATTTGGCGATTTTGTTTTTTCTTATTTTGTCAACCATTTGAAGTAGATATTCTAAAAATATTTCATTTCATTCAAAGTGCATATTGCAGCTTCTTCTGTCAAAAACATTATGGCGAAGATTAGACGAGACATGACCGAGCAAATAGGTCTAACATCAAATACAAACAAAGGAAATAATCACAGCTAATATTTCGGAAATATTCTAAAACGCTACCGTCTCGGTTCAGCAACTCTGACTCGTGCCTTACCTTGGTTTACGCAGTGAAATAGAAAATTAGTGAGAAAATTGATGCGGTCAGAGTAATCCTCCCAGACGATGACCCGCTACTTATTACTAATAGTTTTTAAGTGTCACTGACATTGGCAGAGCTGATCGCCAGATAGTGGCGTATGATCTGCGTCTGCGCAGTGCGGTCGGAATAACCAGAAATGATCCTCCGAACCGTGAAATTATTATAACACTGTTTAACTAAACAACTTTATTACATGTGCCAATAGTTTTTTCTCCAATAACTTGTTCTACCACTTCATCAACCTATCTGGTTCTGATGAATTAAGAAACATGTCGTAAAATATTATAAAATTTCGTGGGGGCGCTGATCCAGATAGCGTTATCTAACTCGAAAAGAAAAAAGATAATATATTTTAAACTGGATTTGAATTAGTATATCCTGAACGTTATCTCCGCACTTTGTTAATGTGGCTCTTTATCAAACTTAAAATCCAATGAAACATTTATAAAATGAGCCGAGCTATACCGCGCTACCTTTTAGAAATAAGCATTTACAAATTGCTTTAGGACAGATATTTTTGTAATGTTACTTGTTTGTGAATGGTTCTATCTCTAGTGATCAATTTATCGGCTCGTTAACGTCTGATAAATGTGACTGGATTACTCCGTGATTATAAAGCAGTATATCATGATGAGAGCATTGATTAACACTGTGGGAATATCTTTAAAATATTTTTAATAAACACCGCTACCCCGACTCATGTATTTTAATACATCGAAGGCTCAGACTTCAGCATGATCGCGTGATTACGGAAAAGCTTCTTGCACTACGATTACCTCGTATCTGATTTCTGCCTTATAATCGTACATTTCATCGCATAAGACCTGACTTCTGGGCGGTGCCAATCGTAATGAATGCCTACCAGTACCAACACCTTAACGTTTAATATACTTTAAGTACCGTAGCGGCTCGAAACTGAACAGAACAAAGTGGTACATTATTAGCAAATTTTGAACCGCACACATTAAACTTAATAACCGTGAAAGGGGAAATTGGCTTCAAATACTTGATGATTGTTAGTTATCAGGTGGAAGCGCCTATGACATACAATGCGTCGATCAGCATCGTCAATTACAGTTCGCTTTTGGAAGCCACCGAAGTAATGTACCCTTTGATGATATGCAACCGTCTTCCGGCACAAGACGTCCCTTTAGGCAAAATTTTTCATGAGCTACGTGACAAGAAATTATAAACAGCATGAATTACAACCTTATATGTAAGAAATTCCAACAGTTCCCTTAAGAAACATGTGTCCTGTTATGTAACAAATTATATAGGCAACAGTCAATTAGAACTTAACTCAATTAGTAGGAATATTTACCGACTATTGGGCATATAATTGCCTTGTAAAGTAATTCACATCGGTATTGTTGCATAACGAGCCCTGTCTCGTATAGACGGGTTGCGTTGACAGCATCGGACCACCGGAGGCGAACACCGTTTTTTGAATAAACCTTCGTTAGAGTCGATCTGGATGACATGTTACCTCTAGCTGAGGTTTTCCTGGTCAATTGTGAACGTGTACTTATGGTGTATGCAAATTGTGCGTCTGTAAGTTAAGTCATCCTGTATTTCAGGTATGTAAATATTCGAGGAGAGTTTCAAGTCTTGCTTAAAAAGTTAAAGAAAAGTAAATTCGGCTATCAATACTTTTAAAATAGTTATCACTGCTTTGACAGCTGTCATGATCACACGCGCCGATAAAATTAAATTGATTGTGGACATTGTTGATGTTAAACGTAATCTAGAGCGCATTATGAGAGGTCAGTTCAATGTTGACTGACACCAATAGCATCGTAATTTCTTCCGTTTATCGATAAGTAATGTTTGCTGTCACTTACCACCTGGACGGGTCGACGAACTCGATGCAAGTTTCCATTTTGATCTGAACAAAATTATCGATCGAAATTGGTAACGTAAACACATAATCGGCGTGACCAAATATCTTACATTTCGAGAGGATTCAGTAATAACGGATGATCATTATTTTAGAGTTCTATATGGCTTTATTGGATACAAGTGTAAATGATCGTCGACGTTTGCGAAGGCTCTATATATCACTGATGGTTGAAAGTTTTTGTGGCGGACGAGTCCTCACGGCGATTTTATGTGGTTTAATTCGATCGAAGCAAGTGGTTGTATCGGCCCTAATTATTTGAATAGCGCGACACGACGGCCCTTTGACTAAAGCCGATAACTTGTTCGAACAGAGAAAATTATAGAGAAGGGTTTTGAAGCTGCAAATCTGTTTTTAACTCAAACTGGCGAATGTGATAGGTTCCCCCGCGATTATAAAGGAAAACATAAAACTCTGGTCATGCTCGGTAATATGATGCGACGATTTAAACAAGATGAAGTGCGGTAACTGAATACAGATGAGCACAGTTTTTAATGGTGTAAGTGATGCTTATAAAGAATATGATAAAATATGGTAAAATCAGAAATTTGCCATGTCACGGGAGATGTCACGGGATAAATTCGATAAATGATGAGCGTAACATAAGTTGATTTTATCAGGTTAAAAGAACAGCTGGTTTCGGGAATAAGCTGCTTGATTTCATTTATCATGATGTCCTTTAAATAAATATTAGTATTGTTCGACTCTACACCTTCGAACAATTTACAAAAGTTTTTATGTAGCAAGTGCAGCGCCATTAGACATAAAATTATAATAACAACCACTGGCTAATGTTTGAACTTCTGCTTTTTATTGTATCGGCCATTTATAATATGATTTGTTAAAATATTAAAATTCATTGTTGATGAAGTCGCGTATGAAAAAACGAGATTCCTTATAAAGAACGTAAAGAATTCAAAGGTCGCATTTTTAGGGGTGGCAATTAAATGCGAAGTTTAAGGGTGGCATTTCCGAGAGCGGTGACATGACACCCTGTGATGTAACTGTTATTTTTATAGGAATTTCGGCGGAGCTATTCAAGATATTTTAGATAAAACTACCTGCTACTGAGTTCCAATTCATTAAAGGCCATTAATGAGGTTTATTGCGGACTCTGAATTTATGGCACCTCTGTGCCGACTGATTAATTAAATAGTCATTGAATAGGACATTATCTGTGGACATTACAGTTTGTGCGTCCCGTTTGGAATTCAGTATTTTTATTATATCGCAGCTTCAACAAATTCAAAGGAGATTGGCGTGTTTAAAACTATCTTTAGAATTTAAATAAAAAGTGCGTAAATGTTGTCATTCATCAGGAGTACCACCGTTTTTGTAGTTCTTTGCAATGAGAGTATTTTTCAAGATTGTCTTCTCTATGGTTACGAAAAAGTATATAATTGATGTATTAAGAAATATATAAGTATGTTTATCAGTTGTCTGGTTGCCATAGTACAGGCTCTGCCTAGTTTGGGATCAGATGGCGGTGTGTTGGTTGTCCCAAGATATTATTATATTATATTTACTCTGTTGAATTTATTTTTAAAAGTATTTTCTTTTTATTTATTGATGTCAGTACTAACGTAATCAGCATCATAGGTCCGATTATTTGATTGGTAGGTATCATTTTGGCAAGGGATCATTTTGTGAGTGATATTTATTTTCTTAAGGAAATCTAGTCATAACTATCAAAGTACACATGCACGTCTGGTACAACCAAAGCAAAAAGGCAATTAAAAAAAATACACCGAACAAATGTAGTGCCACTTGAACTTGATCGATATTCCAAAATAGCAGCGTGTTGTGCGTGCGCGCCGCCAAGGGATTTAGGTCACACGCTTATTGGCGGCAACGTAACACTTGCGGCCAAGGCCAGGGGTCCCTGGGGCCCGGGTAGTCCTTGGAGACACTTGGTAGTTCCGAATAGGCAGGAATCGAGATATTGTGTAAAAACTGGTAGGATTCAAATGTTTACTTTGTTCTTAAAATTCTGTCTCTTAAGGAAAGGTCAAAAAGAGATATAATCCATGTTACAAAAGCGGTCGAAATGATTTAATTAGTTCAAAGATGTATGTACAGTCAACAAAACAGATAGGTATGCAGGGTCGAAAGATATAATTGATTTTTTTCTTAAAAACCGATCGATGTTTTGGAATGAAATTAAAATTAAATGAAGAAAAATAATCAATTGGTTAAATTAATTCAAATTTCATTTGAAGATATGCAACATTTTCTAAAAAAACTAAAACTATATCTTTCGACCCTGCATACCTATCTGTTTTGTTGACTGTACGTGTTGATATTGACATCAAAACCACAGGTCCAAACTGAAACGCGGTAAATGACGTTTATTGTGAAGATATTTTGTCCCAATTAGGGAGATATTCTCAAAATAAAGGAAACATCGAGGTAATTTATCTTCAAGTTGCAATAATTCATATCGGTAACACGGTCTGCTATAAAGTGAGGCCAAACACAATTTGGTAATATTTACGGGTCCATTGTTTCCCAAAAGTTTAAAAATATTTTAGTGTCCGCTGAATACATGGGTGGTAACTTCTGAAATAGGGTTTTACATTTACTCATGGAGACTGATGGTTATTTATTTAATTCTAAAAATCATTACAAATTAAGATATCTATGTATTGAAACATGTATTAATGAAAAACATGTATTCATGACTACGAATATGACCAAAAACCAGTTTTGTACTTTTCAGGACATTTCCATGGAAAATCCATTTTCGGGTACCTGTTTAACTTAGGTATCTCTATAATTATAAAATCAAAATCCAGTTCCAAAATTATACATACACACACCAAAAATCAAGTCTACCAAATTCATAATTTCCATCACATCCAAGCAATCAGTTCTGGGCAAGTGGTCACCAGTCGCAGCTGTGCGGGCTGCGCGCGCGACGGTCGCGTGCCTCGTAAACGCACGAGCGGAGCCGAGCGCGCACGAGACACCACCGCCGCGCGCCGAACTGACCGAACTCCGACGCCGCCAAACTTTGGGAGGCGGCGCAGGCGCAGCTTTTGATGCCGCTGCGATATTACAACGAGCTTTAAAGTTCTAGAAAGTTTGCGAAGTTATATTTTGCTAATTTAGGTACGAATTCAGTTCTTTTTTTATGTATATGAGCTTTATCACGATACTGCTTTTTAATTTCCATAAGCGCCCCCAAAATGATGGTCACTTTAATTAATACTTAACAATGAATTCTAAATTAACATTCCTTTTGGCAAGATTGTGATAATCGTTATATAAACGAACGTAGACACTAGGTATGCAACAAGACAGACAAGATAATGAGAAACAAGTTTGTTGCAAACGGATGCGCTGGCGCATAATAACCAACAATTAATACTTAAGAAAATTAACTAGAATGAACTACAAAGCTATTCGCAAATTCACAGGTGTGTTCGTGAAGTTCCTGTCATATCTAGCAGATCTCGTTTTGTATGGTGCTTGAACAAGTTCAAACAATTCCTTCGACGGAAATATCCACCCATAATGGTTCGTGCTTCCCTTCCATTATGAAAAATTACTATTGCAATTTGATTTCGATGGGCGGTTCGGCGACGTGATCCAGTTGCGGTACGAATT
The DNA here is from genome assembly GCA_950005105.1 of Lycophotia porphyrea. Classification (NCBI taxonomy): domain Eukaryota; kingdom Metazoa; phylum Arthropoda; class Insecta; order Lepidoptera; family Noctuidae; genus Lycophotia; species Lycophotia porphyrea. Next base: position 7,007,313 of record OX465392.1, read on the forward strand.
GTCTTTTTCAAATTAAATGCACCAAAGTATGCTTAGGCCCCCCATTTTGTGCATTTCGAATACCTCTATGTTATTATTTTTCTTTTGCAAAATGTAACTTGAGCAGAAGCACGTGTGGAAAAAGCACCTTTTGTTATTTTAATTTTGCAACGCCCTGTGTATACTTAAACCTACGTAGATAATGTTGTTTTTTATTTATATCAATGACATATAAAGCATGAGCAGTCGAAGTTATAGATGTCAATAGTGTGGGTGATAATTTATAGTAAAGTAATCGAACCTAGCTTGTTTGTTTTACCTAGAGTTACGACTAGAGAAATATAAATAATGGAGGTGTGAATTTTAGATTAACTTCTGTAAGGTGATGATAATAAGAAAACAGGGAGTGTATCAGCTTATCGTTCTTGGCAATTCTGAGTTAACTAAGAGAAACAAGTTCTTCTGGTGATTGTAGTCGATGGGATACCAGTGTTGCCAGCCAGTCATTATTTCTTTATCTATGCTTTGTGGCTAGAACGCAATTCTTTGAGGAATCCCGTAAAGTCCCGTTGTTCCTGTACCTAGAGTAGATACGTTTCGAATTTCCACATTAGAAAAAATATATCTAAAATCAAGGAATCACGTAATTTACTTGGTTAAAGACATTTAGATTCATATACCTGTGATATGAATTGTGATCGCCCAAAATTTGCAGCATTTTTTTCAATATCAGAATGTAGTGCTTCATTATTTTATCAATTAGTCCTCTTTAGTTTCTCTCTTTAGTATATTTGTAGAGGTTCGTGAGGCACTGTGTCTATGTAAGCCTGTAAAGTACTGGGAATAAATCACGCCTGTTCATTTACGCTTATTAGCACTTATCTACGAGCTTAAAATAGGAATATTTTATCGTATAAATTAGTCGAGAGGTATGCAAAGATTTATGAGTGCAATTTTGATTTTATTTTTAGTATCTTGCCATAATTTAATATGGATGGATGGAGAGGCCCTTATTTTTCAGTTTAGCTTCTCTTGCATATGTCAGTATGGTTAGGTAAAATTTGGTGATTGAAAAACATAGGTAGGGATTTATAAAAAATGTATTTAATTACAGATACAACCACTTGGTTGAATACTGGTATTTTTTATAACTATTTCGTAAAAATCTTATAATATTAGGAATCTGTCTTAGGGTGCTAACTTATCTATTTACATTACAAGTCTTTGTCTCAAGATTTTCAAAATTTTATTTTACAAATTGAACGGACTGGAATACAACACAAGGTACCCAGAGACGTTCAAAAATCTGAACATAAACTATCTTAAACATTAATGACTAGACAACAATTATGAACAATTGTAAAGATTACATTCTAAGTGGAAGTAGTAATACGTAAGGCTACACTAAGGCACAGCGTCATGTCGAATCACTAACATTACAACTAAATGCTTAAGTGGAACAATAAATGATCGATTCAGTCTTCTTAGTGTTATTCCGTCGATGTGGGAAATGCAGTGGGGGTATTCGTTCGGTGTCCAGTCGCTCGGGGAATGCATCGATGGGGTCGTTACAGTCCACCATTATCCCTCTCATTAGGAATATACTGATTGCGCTTAATTAGAGGTTCTCTCGGAGCCCTCGCGCTCCGATGCTCGGCTTCTCTGGAGGATTACTCGTTTTTTCATAATCACCAAGCCGCTGATTGGCTGCACTTTGATCACCGCAATGTACGGTTCCTGGGAAAAAGGAAAAGTATATTTTAAATGTTTGATGTAAAAAAGTCAATATCGGTACGATTTGCGTCAATGCTTTGACAATAACAGGTAATCTAAGTCCTAAATGCTCGATAGAGCATCGTGACGCTATATAATTCCCATGAACAGTGCACGGTATCGCCATATGTTTGCATAGAGCTCAGCAAATATTGTAACACGTGTGCTTGCTCGCTGCCCTTCTATTTCCTCTTGAGATTTCGTCTTCCGGTATAATAAATTAATAGCCGACGAAGCGTCTCAAAACATTTTTTGCGAGCTTTAATATTTTGTTTTTAGTCGCGGCGCTACCGGTTCTACTTAATCTATCAAGAAGGACCATATGGCGAGTTTTTGGCAAAAAGCTCTCACTGACCGGACGAAACGCATTAACTTGAGATATCAGTGAAAAACAGAACATGTTTCCACTTTGGACGCGAAGTCATCTGCTACGGCTACTTATTATTAGAATAGATCACTTTTATGTGCAATTTTCTCACTAGATGCGGGGCGAACCGCAAGATTGTTAGAAGTAATTGCTGTTCGGCTATTGAAGCAAATAAGAAGGTGGAATGCGGGTCCCTACATCTACATCTTGGAATAGAAAAATCTACCTTTGATCATAAAAAAATGTTACCTAGCTGCGAGCTTTTATAAAGCGACATATTTTAAAATTCGCCATTGTTGGAGACGTGCCATTGTGTCTTCTTAATTCTACAATGGAAAGATAAAGTCTATCTTACGGTTCAATGCTCACCCACAGTGGTGGATGTGTTTACTTTTTGCTTACGATGAAGGTGAATCTTCATTCAAATTGTGCAATATAAAAGATTTAGTCCCTAAGGCAACCGTGACTAAAAGATCGTCGTAAAAAATACTATAAGCTTTAACTACCTGACTCTATGTGAAGTTTGCTAGCGTCAATAAATATGATAAAAAATATTTTTGACTTAAAACGGTGATAAGCTTAAAACGTTTACCTTCCAGCCTAGCTATAACAAATGACTGACTAATAAAAAATTTGATGCTAATATTAACAGACGGCGGCGCGACAAAAGCAAACACAGTGATAAGCACATCATTATCAAACCTTGAAGGTTATGTTAACACACTTAAAATTCATTCATGGAACATCGTGCAATGTTATCTAATGGAAAATAAAGGTACCCTCAATATTAAATCTATGTCAATGATAAATTCAACATATAATGTGAATGTCAATCAACTATCAAAAAGGTCAACAAAAGGAAGTTCGACTCACCTCAAATCACTGTTGCTGCCACCACGATATGACGTCTAGAAGTTCTTCATCTTCAGGACTCATGGGCTCGTAGGAGTCATACGCGTCGTGACAGCCCGGGCCGGCCGACGACTCGGACACGAACGAGGGGGCTGGTGAGTGGGACTCCTCGGACAATGGCGGAGTATGCGGCCCGCTGCTCGTCATGACTATTCCTGACGAATCAGAGCAGCCCTCTTCGCTCTCCTCGAGTAACCGCTTCAAGCTTTTAATGTACTCCACGGCCAGCCGCAAAGTGTCCACTTTGCTCAGTTTTCTTGAAGATCCTCTTCCTCCAGCTAGGGCTGCGGAGACAGCTGATGGGATGTGTTGACGAAGTGCCGCAAAACCATTGTTTACTTGCTTCACTCTGTTCCGTTCCCGAGCGTTCCTCCGAGCTACGGAGGCAGGCTGAGTCGGGTAGGGCTGGTGAAGATACGAAGATTTTTTCTTGCAGCGGTTGGGGTCCACTGGAGCAGGTGCTAATCTCCGTGGAGCCTGAGATTGTAGGTGCGTCAGTTTCTGATCAACACCGAGATTTTGGTACGTGTGAATAGCCGCCATCGGCATCGCGAATGTACGAGTGAACTGGGAGTGTTTATCGAGAGAGCACTTGTCTGTGCCGCGCGGAGGTTGCCGGTGGATTGGCGGAGGTGGCGCGCACCCCCGACGCTAAGTAGCGCGCGCGCCGGCGGGAGCGGACGGCGGGGCGGGGGAGCGGGCCGGCGCGCGCGCGGCACGCGCCCCGCCGCCCGCACGCTACTTGTTGCGCCGATCAAAATACGCCGGCGCTTATTATGCCATAGAGCGGTAAGCTCGCGCCGCTATTGTTGCACGTCGTTGCGCGTAATTATCCCGTCCATTACCATGTTCGGAAGACGGGCTCTGTTCACGTCGTCTATTTAGAAGTTGTTATTGAGAATAGACGCTGTAAACCGATCGGCGACGATATTGCGTTATTAATATTGTCCCGGAGCTTTTGTTTTATCAAATGAGCCTTGTAAACTTTTTGGGATACAGCTGGTATAAAAATACCTGTGTAAACATCGCTTGAGGATATTTTCAAAAGTTCAAGTGCCTACAGGTACGAGTATGTTACAAGATATTTTAATGTTTTATAGGAAAACATTTTTTTTAAACAAAAGTCTTATACTAGTTAGCCGAGTCGTAAACTGCTACGTAGCGTCTACGGCGTAGCACTTAACTACGTTACCAAGGTATCAATAGTTTGAGTGGATTTTCTCAAAAGATAATGTTTCATTATGCACAAGTCGTTTGGTTTGTCTCGCGTTCCGAGGGCAGGTGCTCTGATGACGCTCATGCGTAACCTAGCCCAGTGAGTCGCCAATGGCACTTTATTTGATGGCTTACTCTCATTATAATGTTAGATCTTTTGATATTTATAGTTTACAAGCCGCTCTTTAAGTTCTTAGCCGGCATGGAGATAGATTAGAATACTAAGTTGTCAAGAACGAAAATGTGTTTTTACAAAAACAACCTATAAAGTTTTATCGTCAAATATGCCAATACTTTTTAATGACCATTTCTTTTAACTTGATAGAAGACGCAATAATCATGATTATGCATCGAATCTTTATTGAATAGATAAATTAAACAAAAAAGCCTTTTAATGCCAGTAACTTACTGGGTTGTGGAGGGCAGACAGGCAGTCACTTCATGTAAAATACTGGTATTGAGCTGCATCCGGTTAGACTGGAAGCCGACCCCAACATAGTTGGGAAAAGGCTAGGCTGATGATGAATGCCAGTAACTTAAGAGCTAACGATTACATTACGGATATAATTTCAATGATTCCATGCAAAGAAAGATTAAAAAAAAGCATTCTAAACCTATATGTTGATTCCACAAACTAAACAAATGAATAAACGCTATTCTTACCACAGATCAATGATTCTTACCGAAATATGCCATTGATCTTTGATTCCATAGAGATGTTAGCAGGTCCATAACTAAGCACGCGACACTTTCCGAATAATTCACCTGTTTATTTCTGGTTTTGACGTCATGCCATTTGCGACTCTCAAGTATGCTAATAATACTAACCTAACCTAATTAAGGAAATGGGCGTTTGCAATGGTCCAAGAGCCATATATGTGTAGGTGGGATTAACAACAAAATCAACAACAAATTATACAAGAGAGACATCATCAGCACCTTATCACGAGGTTCTGGGTTCGATTCCTAAGTCAGGCCAGTGTGTCTGGTTAACTCCCCATATTATATGGGATTCAAATACCTATAACTTTTGAGGTGTGTGTACTAGATATAGGTTCGCTTAACCCTTCAGGGAAATTACATGTGATGATTATGTATTACATTTTGTTTCTCGTTACTAGGTTGAACATCAGCACTTTTTGAACGAGAATTACAAAAGACAGTCCCCCAAAACGCCAGCTCTTCGCCCTTATATTTTGACACTTATCCCTAAAATCTTTTATTAGCGTGTGAACTACAATAGTAAACGAAATTCAAATCAGCAGGTTGTTTGTGACAGGTGTAAGGGCGCGTGACACTGATCGACAATTCCCCATATTTACTACTAGTTTAGATATAACTAGCGAAATGTGGGAAATGTGCGACATCTCTAATCCTGTGTAGATTACAGGCGTGATGATTTAGGTACGAGTACCTTTAATTTTGACCTTGTATTGTATACCCGTTTTGAGCAAGCGTGGTGATCAATGCTCGTGCTTTCTCTGTTTGAGAAGAGTCCTTTGTCCGTCAGCAAACAGGGAGGGGCCGGCAAGGGCCGATGCCTGCCAGGGCTGCGGGACTGTTCGACTGGCCCTGGAACACAAAGGGGAAAGAAGGAACATGGATGGGTTTTAGTCAGTACAAGTCTGACACTCCCTTCCGCTCTGCCCAGAGCGGGAGAAGTAATTTTATGATTTCCCATCAAAAGCCCTTTGTCCACCAGTGGGACAGGATCGGCCGGTATTAATATTATATAACTTGCTGGTGTCCGCATCGCCACGCCCAAAGCGTGTATTCTGCGTACAAATTATAATTTTCAAATCACTTTCATGAGAAAGATGTACATCTTAATGCCTACCTTAGAATAATTGAAATAGATTACATTTGAACACTTATCACTAAAATCTTTTACTAGCGTGTGAACTAGAATGGGATTCAAATCAGCAGGTTGTTTGTGGCAGGTGTAGCCGCGTGCGACACTGACCGACTATTTCTACGTCACCTGCATACTGTGGTGTTACCCTATTTTGGAATGCTAAGGGCAATATTAGATGTCTTTTGATTTGAAGATGTAATTTAACTTAATGTGAAAGTCAGGTTATTATCAATATTACGATTACTTACTTAATGTGATTCGTTGAAATATGTACTTTATTACAAAAAAAAAAGTTTGTAGACAGTTTTAATAGTTTGTAGTTAAAATATGTTCTTTATTTTTACTTTACTTTTTTTTCAATTCAGGGCAGCTTGAATTAAAAAAAAAGACATGATTAAATATCTGGTATCCAACCAATGAGTAGTTTAAAACTACATATTATAATTAATCAAATTTAAATGTTGATAATAGCATAGAATGTTCAATCTATCTATGCTATCTAATACCAGAAGGTATTTAAATAAGAAAGTATTTAAATATAATCTGAATGTCGATCTAACTAGGATTCGTTTTTATAAAACGTCAAAAAAAAAAATCATCATCATCATCCAGGTACGTATCATCATTAATAGGTGTTTTTTTTTTTTGTTATTTTGTAAGTTATATGTATGGGGTTATCTACCGAACTAATGATCCAGTTCTAATAACTCTTTCTATGGCAAGAAGCTACATTATTCATGGGTGCTATAGGCTATAAATTGTATTTAAATCATGTAAATTGGCCGAGATATCACAATTTTTGTGAACGAAGTCGCGGGCGAAGTGCTATTGTTCAATAAAAGGATTAACTTTCTTATAGCAAGCAGTCACAGTGCTTAAGGGTTTATATAATACATGCCCTATATGAATATAATTTATAGTCTAAACATAAATGAAATGTGCGCATGCACAGAAAATATTTTTTTTTTTGTTATAGCTATATGACCTGAGACACATCTTTGAAAACATAAACACCCGTATTACAAAACAAAAACACAAACATACAGACATACATAGACTGTTAAAATCATAACCATAAAGCCATCATAATCAACCACGGATTCACGGAGTTGTACCCGTTTGATGCCAATAGACTCGCCCCCTATTACATGAAACATAAGTTGCGAAATGTGGGGGTACTATTAGGTACACCTCTGCCTAACTCTACGGGGATTACAGGCGTGATGTTATGTTATGTTCCTTTTGAGTTTGCCGTAGTTGGGTAAAAATATGTGATTAAGAGATTACTGCTACTATTATTACGATTACTAGCTATTAACGCTCGCACCGTCTCACACACATTCACAACACACATTCCAAAACTGATCTATTAAAAAAACCTACCCTTAAACCAGCACAGTCACGACATCTATGCCCAACCCTTAAACAAGTGGAAACTAGAATCGATACTCGCGCCAACCAAAGGGAAACATTTCTACAAAAAGATAGCAGATGGCGTTCGATCGGCGCATACAAGGGTTGTTTTTAAGGGTGAGTTCGGAAATACTATCTTTTAAATCATGTTCGGGTGTATAGATGGCGTGTATTACAGGAGGAGAATATACTTATTAGAATGCCAGTTATTGAATTTCATAACGGCCCGGTTGATGGCAATAGGCTCGCCCCCTATTACTTGGGACTTTAAACATAACTGGTAAAATGTGGGTGTACTATTAGATACACCCCTGCCTAACCCTACGGGGATTACAGGCGTGATGTTATGTTATGAATTTCATAACTAATTATGTAGTTATGATTGCTGATTTATATTAATTTGTGTAATAGATACTAATTCATCATCGTCTGCCTTTTCAAAACTAAGTTGGGGTCGGCTTCCAATCTAACCGGATTTAGCTGAATTCCAGTATTTTACATGGAGCGACTGCCTATCTGACCTCCACAACCCACTTACTCTGGGTAATGCGATGCCCTTAGTAAGACTGGTTGTCAGACTATCGGGCCACTAACTACCTGTCATCATCATCTGCCTAGCCTTTTCCCAACTATGTTGGGGTCGGCTTCCAGTCTAACCGGATGCAGCTGAATACCAGTATTTTACATGGAGCGACTGCCTATCTGACCTCCACAACCCAGCTACTACTGGGAAATACGATACCCCTTGGTAAGACTGGTTGTCAGACCACTAACTACCTGTAATAGATACTAATCAAGCACCCAAAATTCAGGGCTGCGGGACAGTTCGAAAGAGATACCGCGGCCCTGGAACACAAAGGGCAAGGAAGGAACATGGATGGGTTTTAGTCAGTACAAGTTTGACACTCCCTTCCGCTCTGCCCAGAGCGTCATTTGATGATTTCCCATCGGAAATAAAAAAGCACCCAAAATTAGGTACAGAGCCTGTTTTTCAGGTCATTTTTAATTTGTCGAAGTCCCATGAAAAGTTCAATTGTAATGAGTCGTTAACCACATTATACTTATAAAACGTGTGCTATGAAACACTACAAAATGAAACTATCGTAGAACTTTCCCGAGTATGCCATTAAAATTTATTGATACGGTAGCTAAAAGCCAATTACACCAAGTAACACGGGAGACGGCGCAACCTTAACACCTAAACTCACACAAATGATGTTATTAATTAAAAATATAATAAACTTCTCCCCGCGAACCTTATTATCTACCTGTTAATTACTCGCGTCCTCAGTAAAGCTCTCGATAACATCGAAGCCAGATTTTACGAGCGAAGAAACCAATGAAGATATATAAAATCAGTGTAGTTATGCCTGTGTCTACTTAATTAAGAATTCCGTAATTGAAATCAAATCGTGGGAATGTTGAAATCAATTTTTGCTGCTCAACAACAGTTTTGTAGCTGTCATTAGTCTAAGCGACACACTATTTCGTCGTATTTTGTTCATTCAAAATATTAAAAAAATATAATTTACTTTTTTTTAAATTTTCTCAGTAGCTTTGATGAAAAAAGTTACGAGAATAGAGTTCACTGGGTTTCAATTCTTTTCTCGTTACAGCATGCAGTAAATTATATTTGAACGATGACGATCTAAATTCTGCGAGATGCTGTCAAAGATGACATATAACTCGTAATTAAGACAATAATGTAAAATTTATCTTGATCGATATAAGTAATTTAATTGGATTATAAAGCCTTTGACTTAATGGATTGAGAAAGGCGGCCTACCACTTTGATTGGAAGCAACTCGGTACACTCGCGTTTTTGCCGATACCAGACATTTTAAATAGGCCTCCGTCGTAATTATGTTGTCATTTCGCAAATTTATTTACATTTTTAATAACCGCATCGGTTTCACGAATTAATTATATTCAGCGTCAGAAAAGCGTTATTAAAATAATTTATATCGATCGTGCGTACGTACGGACGAGCTCGTGTAAATAGTTATTTAATGCGTTATTCAATAAATTATACAGTCAGCTAAAGTTACATCGCAGTTTTAGCCGGAGTTACAAGCAATACAAATGATAATACCACGTCGCGCGACACAGACAGATTCCGATTGTCATCAAAACAAACGTTGTGCGACTCTTACTCTCGGAAAATAACTTTGGGTTAGCAGCAATAACTTCTCTAGGCGCGCGTAGGCCTATCATTTACGAAATAACAATCGCAAATAAAATGCGATGCGCGTGCGCGGGGTATTAGCGGTGTTGCGCGCAAACATCGCGGTCGGGTGTGTAATTTCACGTGCGCTGACACGGAGGCTGTTCGGCACGATCGCCATACCACAATATATCACATGCTCGCGTACGCCGCCACACTGTATAATTCGTGTAATTTATAGTAGTCCGTCGACTAGTAGCGAGCGGCCGACACGGTTAATAGCACGTAACCACGCGACAGACGCATTCGTGTGCCTGTGCGCTCGGCCCGCGGGCACGCCCAGCCACCAGCCATAACCCATTCCATTAAACGCACCTACATCATAGACCTGCGTTACGCTCTAGTCTGGACCGCGCATCACCGGTGATTAGAGTGAATTATGATATCTTTTAACTCATAATAGTAGTCTTCATCTGCAACGAGATTATTGTTTGGTTATTCTTTTTCTACATTGTTACACACATTCTCACATCTTTTATAGATCACCAATTGGACAATAGAGCACTTCGTGTTATATATGTATATATATTTTTTAAATATCATTAAACGATTGTACTTTGTTACTAATAAAGAATACTTCTTACATTATGCGTAAACGATGGCTAGCGAACAATAAGCGTCACTTTAATATTATTAATAATGCAATAAATTTTAAGTGGTGACTGTACCGCACTTGGATACCGAGTGTATTTAAACAACGCGGCGTTTTTTATTTATACCTCTAGTATAAAGTTCGCACACCATAGTGTTGTGCTTTTTATTTCCAGTTCATCTGTGGCGATTATTCATTTAACAAACAAATGGCGGAGCTTCATCAAACGAATATCTTTCTGATCTTACGGTTGGATCGTGTATATTATTAATTATGAATATATAGTGAAGATCCGATTGGAATAGACGGTTTTGTATATATGTGGCTGCTGAATGTTGTATGTTGCTTGTACGATGGTAAATTATACCAAATGAGAGTAAAGAAATGATGCTCGTTTAATGTGTACATATCATGCGTGTTGCGCCAACATGGGGTGTTGATACTGCTTGCGGCCACATGTACTTATAATGATCTGGTCTTAAAAATGCGGCAGCGTACAAGTATCGACAGCATCCAGCCGCTTATTTACTGATATCTAAGTATCTCAGTTTACTCGTACACCTCGCGTGACTTTTTTTCTTAAATTTTAGTCAAATTTATTAATTTCAATCATTAAACAAAATATTATAAATTGTATTTATCTTCTTTGACCAAAATTACATATCATTAAAATTGTTACTTGTCAAAATAATGACTTTAAATAAGTTAATCACTTGTATATTATGTCGTCGAGCTTCTTTCAATGTATTTCTTGTCCAAACTGATGGCAAAGACGTCCAAATTAGAGGGCGCAAAACAATTATCAATATTTAGCGTGTTACTCTAATTGTGGTCTGAACTGAAATGCCTGAGGCGGTTGAAACGTCAGCCTGTAGGTACATACATGTGTACTTAATCGCAGGAACAACTTATTAATTAATCATTTCGCTTAATTAAAACAAGATTAACATAATGATTATATCTTGGATTTAATGGTAATTTACTTCTTAACATATGTTTGGGCGTTCGCGATGTATTAATTACAATATTTTTTGGTTTTATATGGAATGTGAACATGATATAGAGCTTCTTAAGGTAAAGTAAATAAATGGTAATAACAACTTACTTTTAAAGAAACAAGGGTGCATCTTGTTAGGAATTTACAGAATATTTATGTAAATTCATTGGACATATTCCTTACTGTATTTTGATTGATACTTAGGTAATTATTTTTAATATTAAATAAAAAAAAAGTAGGTTTATATAGGAATGTGATTATATTTACAAAATGGTCAAACAAACAGGTTTCCTATAACCAAGCAACCTCAACGAAAAATACCAATTTATTCCAGTAAACATCTTGGTAACATGCTTTAAAGCAAGTATTCCCACTGGTTTTTATACTTCTTATTCTAAGTAGGCCAAAGCACCTCATACCTATAATATAATGTAATACATTAGCTTGTGCCCGCGGCTTTACCCGCGTGGTGTACAGTACTGTCCCACGGGATCGTAGTACAAACAAAAAGAAAATCGGATACAAGTATTTTATATGTTAGTCCAGGTTATAAACATCTGTGTGCTTAATTTGATAGGATATAACACTATCCGGTTAGAAAGTCGGATCTAGCTTTAAAGTTACCAAGCTATTTTATGTTTCAAATTCACGACGTTAAAACGGAATATTGTTAATTAGTTTTACATTTTTTGTTTCATTTAAAAATTGAATACATATAATTGACGCGCAAGCTTACCTGAAAGCAATTATAGTAACTTACACAAAACGTTAACTCATACACAAATACTGAAACACACAGTTAAACCACAACAAGTTACCGTACTATTATACGTTTAGAACTAAACACATTCCACATTTAAACCATCTAAGCTGAACTAAGTGGAACTAAGCAAGATACCGTTACAGGCGTACCTCTGTTCACCTATTGTTGGACGAAGCCAGCCTATTGGCTCTGTTTCGGAGTCTTGGCAAGGGCTCCTCCAATCACGGCGAGGAGGCTTCGCCTAGCAATAGATTTGCGTTGGCACTCACTGCGCATGCTTGGGAGGTATTTAGCGGGTAATTAAAGATGGTATTTATTGAAGTTCTAGTTTGGTGTTAGTATCTGGTTGTATGAATCTTGTTGATTTATCTTATAGGGCCAGTGTCTTAGCTGATCCGCATTGGATTTTCTTGTTGTGGTTCTAATTGGTCCTGTGATGTCTCGTCTAGTTAGAAATATTGGACGTTTATTGGTCTTGTGCTGGCTTATTAGTTTTATTTTATTATGTTTTCAGTTTATGAGCAACTTTGCTTGCATTAACAAAGGCCTATTCATTGATGTGCAGTTTTGTAAACATTTGCAGAAATAACATAACTGGTGAAATGTGGGTGTACTAATAGGTACACCTCTGCTTAACCCTTCGGGAATTACAGGCAAAATGTTATGTTTGTTAAAAGGTATGTATAAAAAATAACTAAATGATCAACCAGGCTGTGTATATTTGCTTTTTAAAAATTTGCATGAAACTGGACTATTCATTTACTTATATATTGAAGCACAGACAATAAAACACTTAAAACAAGAAACCATTCAATAAGAAAATGTTTAATATAAATTCATAACCTTCATCCACCTATGTTATAAAATTATAATGACCTATTCAAAATAAAACTATTATTTATCATCAAAATTACTCCTACACTTCTCCAAAATGCCAACGACTACGCAGAAACGACATCCCATTCACAAAAGAGTTTCAATTCGAATTTTAAATTCATGTCACATTGACAATCGGCTTCCGAATACGCGACACTATGGTATAGAGGGCGGAACTTTTACTTTCGTGAAAAAATAGAGGTGCGCACTATCACGTAGGCACAATTTCCCCGTCATTACTGGGGACGTGTCATAATCTGTGACCGGCGCAGGCGCCAGATTTTTATTGTCTTCTCGGGTGGCTGTGGCGCGTGGACGGGTTATTGATTAGGTGTCTGGGGTTGTCTTATAGAAAAATACGCTTTGTGTGTAAAGGAGCTATGTGTAGGGGTAAATTATTTACATAGAAAATACAATTTAAAATTTCATGGACAAAATTATTCTTGAAAATGAAATAGGTTCTTAGATGGGGCTTCTATGCAATATTTAATTAAAATGTAATTGAATGAAAATAATATTTTAATGCAATAAATATTCAATTTTTCGCCTTACAAAAGACATAAACGAGAAATACACCTTTGAGCATTAAATGAAAAAAAATGTTATGACATATTTAGGCTGTTGCAGTCCCACTGCAAGGAAAAGTTCATTCTTTAAAACAGTCGATAAGAATTTCTTTATTACATACGGAACCTTAACAAAAAAAAAAAACAAAAACAGCATCTCAAACAGTTTTAAACGACAACACCAATTTATTACATTGCCGTCATAAACATTGTATGATATAAACGAAATAATTATCTGAATTGATATAAGGCAACGATCTCTAATTACGGGCCCCAACAAAAGTTTGCAAGTAGCAATTTGACAATGGCAAATGTGGCCAATTGTCAATGATGCGAGGGACCACGTGACTCCATTCATTGTACTTATGTGCAAAAAGAAAGTCGCCAATATATAATTTAAAATGATTACTGGCCATTTATAAAATGCCCTTTTTAAACGTAATGGAGACTTTAGTATGGATGGGAAAAATTCACGAAACAAATAAAATTAATGTGTAGAACGTCCAAGTTATTTTTAATAGCAGGTAACATTTATATAAATCATTATATAAATGGTACCTGCTATTAAAAATAACTATTACTTAATATTGTTAATAGCGTATTTTTAAACGTATGCTAAAAATATAAAATATTATAAATGCATAACCTTCATCATCATCATCATCATCAGTCTATAATGTTCCCACTGCTGGGACACAGGCCTCCTCTCTATGAGAGGGAATGGGCTATAATCCACCACGCGGGCCCAGTGCGGATTGGTAGATGTCACATGTCTTCGAATTTTTGGTTCTAGGACATCTAGGTTTCCTCACGATGTTTTCCTTCACCGTTTTTGAGAGCAGTGATGATGAAATAAATTACACAAAGTAATGCGCCTGCCTGGGTTCGAACCCACGACTTACAACATGCATAACCTTAAAGGCACCGATACCGACAATTCTTGTTTCTTTTAATAAGACTTAAACTTCTTCTAAATGCTTTTTTATATTTCCTTTAAATTTTAGTTTAGTAAGTATACTACGATGGTCACTTATACGATGAATTAGAAAATTTCGATTTAGAAAATTTATTATAAGGACGACAAATTACTTATGTTAAACATTTTATAATATCTTTTAATAAAAATATAATGATAACCAGTGATAGTCTAGTGGTGCGACCGTCGGACTGACAAGTCATAAGTCTCAAGTTCGAACCCAAGACAGCCGATCCCAAGACCTCTGATTTTTCGGATTCATGGGCGTATTGTATAATTATCACTTGCTTCGGTAAAGGAAAACATCGTGAGAAAACCAGTATGCCTGAGATGTATGTATTTCTCAATGGAATGAAAAGCCAAGACAGAGGCCCATGAGCGGCATAAAACTCTAACACCCCTAGTGTTCTAGTAGGCACTAACCACACGATAAAGAAGAAAAGAAGATTAAAAATACAAACTACATACATACATAGGCATCATATGTACCTACATACAGGGTGATTCGTAATTGGGTGCAGTCCTTGAAATGGATGATACTAGAAATTATTTGCAACAATTTTGACTCCAATAACTTGGGATCCAAACTGGGTGGTTTTTGAGAAATCGAACTTTTGAAGTTTTCTTTGAAATTTTCCACCTCTCCAACAGAAACTGCCGATTGTAAGAAATCTACGTCGTTCAGGATGTTAAACTGATACTTTTCTGATAGCTCACGAATAAATCCTTCGAAAATCAATTTGTTAAAAAAGTACATCTGCCTCTGGAAATTAAGCACTATAAAAGTCATGTTCTGAAATTTTCTTGAAACTTTCGTTGCTTTTCGAAGCAGGTTTCTCAAAATAAATGTATCACACTTGTCGTATAAATCACAGGCCCGATTTCCTTGTTTCATTAGTTTTCTAAAATGGTGCCACAGTACCCTCTTTTAGTGAATGACCAGAACACAAGGGTTGATCCTGAAAAGGTACACCCTGTATATCCCATAATATAAACAGTGACTAAAGTGACGATATTAATGCTTGTAACACCAATGTGTAGGTAACTTTACACTCGCAAAAAAGTTTACACAGGCATCAAGGAAATAAATAATTTCAACAAAGTCGAAGTCACGCTTTTATTTTACAAAAGCCGCCACCCGCGTCGAGGCATACATCACGCCTCGCCGGCTAGCTATAGGCAGCACTGCTAAATGTGACTGTCTGATAGAATCGAACGTGTCATTGGAATATTTATACCCTCAGGTATATTAGTGTGTAAGATGTAAGACGTCCTTGCTGTCCGTGGGAAAGCTTCCACTGACTAAAGTAAGAAATGAAAACAATATTAGGTTTAAAAAAAATCACTATCAATATAATCAGTAATTGTAAATATGTAGGTACTTACTTTTAGTCTTCCCTTTTTTAGCATTATTTTTGTTTTATTTGTAGTCTGTATATAGTGTAAATATTGATTAACTTATGAAAATAGAATATTAACCGTTTCTTTGTTTTCCATGGTTTTATTCTATTACATAATAACCAATGAACACCCCTGACTACATCAAATATCGAAACCAAATCAATTATTTCTTCCTCATTGCTCTGGAACGCAAACCGGTTTTTACAACCCAACCTCGTTGCGACCTTTATAGGCAAATAATATCCAAGAAACGCGATACGGTAGAAAATCATCCAAGTCTTGTCACTAGAATAAAATGCCCATAAAACTAATTAGCAATCTAAGGGTTTACGATGCTATAAATGAATAAAATGGACCCCGAGCCCAGCAGTTCACATGAGTTTTACCGACGCTTTTTGTCTTAGAGGCTGATGAAGACATTTCAACTAATTAAGAGTCTATCGTTGTTTAGAATGCGTAACATATCAATATGTATGAACCCAAAAGTTTTCCGAACCAAAGTAAGAATACCTCTTTTACATTAAGAGCGATCAGTAGCACTAATTTCAACTCTACTCCGACCAAGTTAGCCCTCATTAGGATTCATCTTGTCGATCGCAATGTTGCGCCGGAGTATTTAAATAATAACAAAAAGGTTCAGCACCTCCGCCACCATCATTATGATGATAGCCTGATTGTAATTAAGCGTCCGTCTCGCGACCGTACTACGGGAGGCCGAATAAAAAATTAAGACACCGTATAGCAACAATGAGGTATTAATGAAATGCCGATCAATTAACATGATGCCGCGGTGGGGTGCGCACCTCTCTGTGATGCATAAATAACGCGTTTCCCTTAATCTACAAATGGTCGGGTTATACGGTAAAAACCGATTTGGCGTTCGTAAGGCTCGCCCCGTGGTGCCTCGCCAGCGGGGAGTTACCGCACTCTAGTGAGAATTTAATATGCCGCCATAAAAATTAATGCTATTCCGCTTCGATCGCCAAGTAAAAACTTTCGCAGTTTGAGATATTCGAACTAGTAGCGACGCCACCGCACCAAAGCTGATCTTTAAAACCATTTTGTTCTCAATTAAATGCTTATCAACTTACAAAACGCTGTATCTATTTAAGACCGAATAGATTTTTTAATAGAAATACCACTTTTGCCCCATAAAATCCTTAGTTTATACGGTTTAATATCGGTGAAGACGTGCACTTAAGCAAGATTACATGAGTTCTTTTTTATCCGAGCATAAGACGCCGAGATCGGTTAATACGGCTAACGAAATAAAGTGCCAATGAAATTACCGGATCGCTTAGTGAGTATGCTTACCATTATGCGAATATAAAAGTTCCTCACTTAATAAAGAAGTAGATTTTACACAGAAACCAGATATGCAACATTTGCAAGTCCAGTTCCGAAATAATCGCCAGTAGGAATTTAAATAAGGTGCCAATTAGAAGGAGGGTCGCGACTCGCGAGTGCTGGCATTATTATAATGTCTTTTAATAATTTTATGTGGGCGACATTAAATGTTTGACGTTTACTGCTTAATAATAAAATTGTGGCAGCGGACGCGCGTTCGTGTACTCAGCGTTAAGCAACTAATAAACTTTGTTCAGTCCATTACAAGGTTTGCCTTGCGTCATTTAGATTAGAATTTCGTATACATATACACTTTTTCATTAATATTCGTCCGTTTGCAAGGTCCTCTGGACCTCACAGTTTTAACCCAAGGTGGGTTTAGTGGTTATAATAAAAACTAATGTATCTACTTTGTCGCAGTCATAATGATATCGTAATTAAGTCATTAAATGCAAAACAAGAAATTAAATGAATTAACAAAATTACCTTTTAAAAATGTTATAAATTTCCCCAGGCAGTAATAACACTTATTTAGTTAATATTACAAACTACTAAGTCATTTTCTTAAAATAAAACTGTAGGATAACGAAGGCTTAAGTATAAATTCCAATAGTTCACTCGATTAAAAAGAAAAATCAACAATTTGCATATATCAACCGCGGAGGTTGTGCGTGTGTGGTACAGCGCAAAAAGCAACTTTTGAAACATGAAACAATAAATCAAAGCACAAAAAATACGTGTTACCGCGGTCCGTTGTTTACACATACCCATCGACATTGTCGCGAGCCCTAAAAACAACCAGAGCTGCACTTGAAACCTTTAAGGAGAAGCTATGTCTCGAAGCCTTCATAGTAAAAAGTAGTTCGACTAATAAGGCAATATCAGGTACATTTCATCTGTAATAGTTTATGTTTAGAGTCTCATTGAAGATGTATGACAAGTGAGTTTTTGTGACCCATCTGATATATTTTTTGAGTTGGTCTGCTGCGCCTTAACAGAGCAGCGTTGTAATAAATACTTCTCTTTCTTCATTACCTTACCGCCCAAACCGACGACATGCAGAATGCAAAAACAGCAAATGACATACGCCAATACACGAGCAACATATTCACTTAGCGAAATTGAGAAATAAAGAGATTTTTTACCATTCAAAACGTGCTCTAATTGATATTTTATTCAACGCTTTTGCTCGTTGGGTGGCGGACATGGAAATATCAATAATGAATATGACACCAACGACGCTGTGCGGCGCTTTTGTTTATGTAAATTGAATATATTTCATACAAAGAGATTTTTTCTTCATATTGTTAATTCAGGAGCACATGTTCATTTAAATGAATTTGTGCCGATATTCAGGATCATTTCCTTTTACAAGGTCGAGGGATTGCTAGTTACGTACCAAGTAGAATCTGCAATGGATATGTAAGATGTAATTACTTACTTTTTACAAATGGGCTGGAATTATACCTACGTATGTCTCATTCTAAATGGGATCTTATTAGAAAACAATATTTTTTATGTTCTTTTTTTAACAATCTTTTAGGGCATTGTTAACCTGTTAATAGAGGCACCTAAAAACCAAAACAAGCAGATGTTACATCACAAGCTCAATTAAAAATAATAACATGATTGATTCATACAAAAACAAACCCTTTCATCGGAACAATTCATTTGACGTCTTACTCCGAATCATTCAAATTACACGTTCCACTAGGTGGCACTTTTATTTGTGTCTATTAACTAGAAGTTGCGTGTGGTATCCCGAACTAGGTTCCTTATTAATAGTAATCGGTTTCGTGACATTACTTATTAATAATACCGAACAGTATCCAGATACCGAATGATAGAAATTAACAACGCTGTTTACCGTCCCATTTTTTATCCTACAAAGATAATCGCATGCCTTAATAATAATTTGTATCAGCCCTTTCGGATGTCGGTATTATTTTTTGTTGCTACGATTCACGTAGCTCTGATTGGATCAGTTAAACAGTGACAAAATACTCGGGACATTGCTCCTTTGTCGTGATGTTCGGTTTTGTTCCCGAGATGTGTCTCACGATATTTAACCTCATGTCATTATTAAGACATCACTTGCCCGGTGGCTGGGAGATCCACTTGCTGATAAAATTTCGGTCATTTATATCGAGCCCCGATAAATGAGGGCAGTGAACACTGAATAAATGTATTGTGCTAGTATAATAGTCGAGTATTTTAATTAGAGCTGTGGTATTTAAGAATTTTGTTTTTAACGTTGTTACGTGGGAAAAAAGGGACCTACCCTTTACGTATAAAAAAGCAGTTGGTCATCGCAACAATGACTTCCCAAATTCTCTTGCACTATTGAACATAAGGCAAGTTCCAAGAGATTTATCCCCAAAACGCGTACAAGTTGTTGCTCAATCGTTCGTGAACCATCGGGATCCGAGTCACAGTCGGCAAAGGAAACATTAATTAGGAGGTCGCCCTTAATTAAATTGTGACGTCTCAGCGAATTTCCCTGAGATGCCCTCAGTCGGTGGTCTTGCAGGTACCTTAACGTTAGAACTGAATGTAAACTTTATGGGCATGGGCACTGGTAGTAAATGTAACATTTTAACGATTATCAATTAAGGAGTAATGCCTTATGGTACAGTAATTAAATGAGCAGTAAACTTATATAAAAGAGATCGCGACTGTTTTATATCCTGGGAGGGAATTTAGGATGACTAGTTCCTGGCTAATGGGGGCAGAAAGGGGAAGTTTTAGGAATTACTGAGAATCATTTATTTTATAGTAAAATACAAATCAATTAAATCTTTAAAAGAGCAAGACACATTGACACCTTTGCAAACAATGGGGATGAAAAGGTTAAGATCACACACACGATACTCAATATAAAATAGGGCAATAGTGGCACCATTATTTTACTATCCTCAATAAAAAATATTATATGCCAGGATAGGAACAAAAAACAGATTATTACACATCAAAAAATAAAGTTATTAAATTGATGAGCGGCAATATCCTTTAACAAAAAAGGCGTTAACCACAAAGAATAGATTCATATTTGTTGTTTAATTAAGGAATTTTTACGCTATAAAAGGTATCTTGTAATTTGATGGAAAAAACAGAGGTCTTAGAGGCGGGGTAAGCCTGAATAAAAGAATCCAGAAGCTTTATTTATTAAGTTACCTAGTTATTAGTATCTGTTGTTAGCGAAATTTAATTTCAAATTATTCTAAAATCATTGAAAATGGCGCCACCGCACCGTGGCGTTGGTCGTGCAATCGGGTGGTGTTGCAAACAATAATATTATTTATATGAAAACAAAGAGAAGGCATAACACCGGGAGAGTTCGAAAGGAATGGGGAGGCCTTTGCCCAGCACAGCCTTTGCACAGTGGGACAAAATAGGCTAATACAAAAAAAAATAAGACCAAGTGAAGTTAATTCGAATAGTTTACAAGAAATTTTTTGTCTCACTGATTGATATTTTGGTCTTCAGTATACTGAACTACACCCCATTTGCAGTTTTCTTCAGCTCAATGCTACCAACGCAAAAAAAATAGCACAAGTTACACTCCCAACCATTTAATTGCCCCCAATTTCCATTTGAATAATTACGTGCATCAATTATATCGAATGTTGCTAGTTCAGTGTGCCCACATTGCCCACATAAAAGGTTACCGGTGGACTTGTTAAGAATGACATTTACGTATCATCACGCTGCCCCTGTTCGGGTGCTGGGCTGTGTCTAATTTTCCCAGCAAGACGTCTGCCCTGCTGCGCATTTGTCAATGTACCATCATTAATCAAGGTCAAATCAACATCTTAGACCATTTTATTAACATTTGATTCGCTGCCAAATGCCTTTTGACAAAGTGTATTTAAACAGGTACCCGATGCATATGAGGACGTTTGGTTGCATTTATAATTCGCATTCCTGAACAACACATGAAGCTGAATTTGCATTAGTAACTGCAGCTTTGATGATATTCTGTCCTTGTATGTTTCTTTTTACATTCCTTCCTCCGTTTCAATTAAAGTCACAATTGAAGTCACAATTGAATCTAATGTAAGCCTGGACAGAGAGTTTTTGTGTGCAAAAACGGTATGTGCCGCTTTTGAGTCATCCGACAAACGCTTACACGACTAACCTAAGCACCTACATACAGAAGTATGTGGTCAGGTACTAAAACAAGTTCCCAAACATGTCGGAGGCTGCAGGATTAAACATGGTCATAGACTGTGGGGTGGATCACTCGCATCGGGAATACTAATGAGTACAGAGAACTATTTTAGAACATCATTAAGAAACAGGTCACATAATGTAAAATGCAGTGGTTCTGATCTTCATATCGCGGCTTACATTACTTTGCTGGAATCAAAAATACACGTTAAAGGAAAGAGATGGCGATAGGTTATGATGTGGGAGTGAGAGAGAGGTTGAGCCGTCAAGGCAGGTGTCACGATACATCTGCGCGTGCGCACTGACCGGCACGTGCGCCCCTACCAGCGCTTTCAGGCCGAAAGGGAGGGTATTAGATGTTATTAGAAGTTTTTGAAGTATTTCTTCAAAAACTCTTGAGCCCGGTGAATTTTTATAGCGGTAGCAGGAATCGTCGATTACGGGGTTATTAAGCTTTGGCACTCCGATTCTTCCTCATCATGCTTGATTGTAACATGTCAGTATCTGTCTCCGTGGTTTACTCAACATATGTCTGTTCACCTTGTGGTATGTCGAGGTAAATACTAAGAACCCTTACCACACTCCGGTGTACCTACATCCATTTAAGGGACCGTCTGTCTTAATTTTACAACGTATACTTTATTTTTGCTGGATCTTGTTTATTATACTTAAGACCGTGAAATCAAATTTATGCCATCACTTTACTTAAATCGCTTTCGGCTTAAACGAGAAGCGACATCGGTGTCACGACGAACCTGGTATTAACGTCTATCATGCGCCATTATCACGGAATATCGTAATAATTGAATTACAATCTTTCCTCAGACTCGCAGATGAGAATATTATACGAGAGACAAAAAAACGGATCGGAAAAAGTTTAGGTTCACACCTAAAATGAGGCGTCGGCTTGTTAAAAAGCTATTAATAATGTTTTAGACGTATTCCAATAAACGTTTTAACACCTTTTCTGTAAGGTATCATTAGGCTTATTATTGCTGAGCCGCCCGACCGTTCGATCTGCAACCACTCCAACGAGTTCGATTTTGTTTTAATATTAAACGTGCAGCTATTATGGACAATTTATTTAAGTCACTCGATGTTGTTATATTAAAAATATATGATGTCAATTATTGAATATTAAAGCGTATTTAAACATAAATAAAGCATCGTTTTCTTTTATTTGACCAGCCACTTCGTGAAAGTTTAATTTGCACTATAAGTCTATAACCTATAATTATTGTGGTTGTTGTAAGTTCTTGGGTACACCGATGATGCGCTCGTAAAATAATTTGCAGTTTTCTCCAGGAATTTAATCTGGTAGAGGTGATATTCTCGCGACTTTGAACAATATCAAATACCGGCTACCAAAAACTTGATCCTATCAGCATTAGGACACGCATGTGAATAAATTCAAAATGGCTACTGAGCGTACGGAAACCCGAAAATTTATTAATCTCGAAGTAAATAAAGCAATCCGGGAGTTCATTAAAAGGTTTAAATTTTATCTGTGCAGTTTATGTTAACCACCGCTTGCAGGGCGCGCGGCGCACGGTTCAGGCGCATCCGATACCGAATCGTACTAATTGGAACTTTGTACCAACTAATTAGAATAAGTTGTGGCCGTACGGACCAAAATTTATTTTCGATCTGTGCCGCAGCGAAAGTGTTTCCCAATATCTTTTATTTTTAAATAAAATTGATTCATTTATTTTTACGGAGATCGATAGCATCCCTGTAAAATTCCTGTGAGTTCCACACGTCGCCTCGGTTCTCACATTACACACGAAAACATCGTAATAATATTTGATTGGTTTTTAAAGGCACCTTCTACAACATTCATCACGTAAATGGTGCTAATAAAAATATAATTGAATGGACATGATTAAAATATCCAAACAAGAAGACAATTCGCATGCCTTGGCGGGTCACATTCACTGATCACATTTTTTATGAAACACATCAATATCGGGTCGCCATTCATGTTTTTAAATGTTGCTGAAATTATCAGGAAGCTGATAAAGGATGAAATATAGGTTTTATACTCAGATTTGTAATAAGGTGAAAAAAAAATTAAGGTTTTCAAATGCATGTCAACCGTTACCTACAAGAAAAAGCATGTGAACGGCAGCTGTTACAAATTCATAAAAAATCATTTCGGTATGCCGCCTCTTTTATTTGTGACTCCGAACAATATTCAGTATTCATATTTCATATTCCTGTTACATTTATGTAAAAAAGGAACTGGACAGAAAAACAATGTAAGACAAACTTTCTGAGAATAAGATGTATTTTTAAAACAAGTCCCACAGACACGTCTTGTTATAACGATTTATTTAAACAATACTTCAACTAATTGATCTGTAAGCTTGTATTAATACTTTTTAATTTATTTTCTGTTATGGCACTTACTGAGTATTGTCTCTGCATCACCCTAAGGTAGACTGGTAGAAAATGCCCAAGGCATTAATTCCGCCTTTGTACAGTTTTTACTTGTACACAAACTTTAATCAAATAAGTATTAAATCATCTAGGTCAAATTAAAAACCATAGTACGGGTCCCCAATGAACTGTGGGTCAAAAAGCCCTGGCAAAGCCAGAAGATGACGTGGCAGACCGCGTAGAAGAAGGTGGGACGAACTGGATAAAAACAACGACCAGTGGTTCACTTTGGCCTTGGATCGGATGAACTGGAAGTCACAGGGAGAGGTTTTAGCCCAGGAGTGGGATGACGCAGGATACCAGTAACAATAAATCATAGTCAGTTTAAAAATTGCCTTTACCTATAAGTTTTCTCACGATGCATAACAACGATCATTAAATCACACACCTCCATGATTTGTCAACCCTAAATTGCGACGGGTCAAAAGGGCACAAACGGACGTCGAGTTCCTGTAGTCATTAGCTGTTCTACCTCATACGCAATATTTTTATAGCCATTACCTTTTCACACCGTGATTTGTCATGGAAAATATAATTTAATGCTTCCGTACCTGAACGGGTATTGGATGGTGAAATATACATACACGTAATATTAACATCTTTAGGAAATGCGTGTCAAAGGTGCTTGTTCACAGCACTTCAGTGGAAGAAAAATTACTTCAATTATAAGCTGTGTAGGTATATAACGCCGTGCCATGTCTATTTATTTTATGATAGTTTCTGCATTTTCTTGACCTAATCGACGAGTGTTTTTATTTAAATAATTAAAAATATAATGTGGAGGTTTTGCCCAGCAGTGAGACGGCTATAGGCTAAAAATCATGATGTCTATTCCAATTACTTTCCACTGTTTTCTTTCATCATTTATTAGTTTCCATGCAATAACTTACGATGACACGGCCAGTGATAGGTTTTCCGAAAATTATCATTGTTTTCACAAGGAAAAACTAATTAAGTTGGACATTCATTTATATTGACCCTGTCCCAACATTATACCAGATGCTATAATTTATAAATTCTCACGTTCAAACTGTCGCATAATGATTTGCCGGTTCGATAAAGCGTTTAGTCATTATCGCCGAACTGCGGACATACGGAGAAATCCAAACAATTGCCCACGCTATGTCCGGAGAGGGGCTGAAATAGCCGCAATTAAGGGATAATAGCACTATCTGTGTACACGACACATTCCCACGTACTAAACAGAATAATAATAATTTTATTTGGAATATTTTAGTTGTTTAGGTATTTCCTGCAGCTATTTCAAACTGTAAAAAGATTAAATCTTATCACTTTTTACTTTATTTCCTACATTCAACCGTTAAGCATTGAAGAGCTAACAAACAGCGCAACATCTCAAGTGTATTCGCTGAAGACCACCTCATGCGGTAACGACAGTCTGTCCACAATTTGCCTTTGAAACTGCCGGCGATCAACCCCTTATCAGCGCATAGAAACGATAAAATCTCCGCTGCGACGATTTCATCATTGTCCCGCCCATTAACGCCCATTAAAATTCCAATCAACACGCACTTATTCATCTGTCGTAGATGTTACGAGGACGCGAAGACAACGTGACGTCACATGCCATGTCTGGCGTCTCGCAATGAGAAATTACCTGTTTAATTACCTGAGTCATTGTCACAGTTAAATTAATTGACGCCACCGTCGAACATCAAGGAGTATGGGTAGCCGCCGAAAATAATATCCTCTCCTATAACCCAATAAACTAAATCAATTTCATGTTGACTGTGACTAATTTTGTTAGTTTTAACGCGGGCTTTCGGCGCCAGTTGTGGTAAAAAACAAACAAACATTCCGTAGAACTAATGAGTGTGTAATTTTGTTAGGGAGGCTCTATGTAGGCGGTCCTCGGGCGGACACGAAGGGCCACAGAAAATTAATATTCTAGTCGAAGTCTATGCGTTTGTGAAAATAAAAACTCTTAGCAGAAGTTATTTCCATAATATTATGGTTAAAAGTGAGTGAGGGCCTGAAACGGCAGTAATTCAACTACTACATTAAATTGACACCATTTTCTGGGCAACTTCATTTAGTGCAAGTAAGTAGGCCATAAAAGTAGCTTGTCGCTGGTTTTAAAAGACTTGTAGTAAAGCACAGAAGCTCTAAAATAAACGCAGTTAAAACTTAACTGCTTGACACATCGGCCCATACATGTCCACCTCGGTGTAAACGATGTAAAGAAATTCTAGGAATTTTAACAAATATTTTAAAAATTTGCTGCGTGGGTATTAGTTGCTGACACTGTCTCAAGAAATTTCGCACTTCTCTAATTACGCTGGTAACGTTTAGAATTGCCGTACATATCGAATGCAACAGCATTAATAGAATAATGGGATGCATTAATAATCTACACAATAAAATGAGTCTAGCCAACTGGTAGGTACTTAAGGAGGCAGGGGCTGCAAGTACCCAAGTACTTAAATATAAATACGTATGTACCGTTCAATGAAAACCGTAGCGATCGTTATCTTCTTTTAATTTAGAGCACAGTAACATTTTGAAGATAGCCTATAAAAGTTGGAGTTTAAATGAGACTGTAAAATGGTTACATTAACCTTTCACCGGCACTATTTAAGTGGAGTAATTGATTTCTTTCTCATGGAGATCATTTTCAAGTGCGTCGATGCGTTTCGTCGAAATCTAAATTTGGTTACGTCATACGTGAGTGACCGCATTGCGTAATGACCGTTTTAATTATTTGCCACCATCGAATTCCTTCACCTCACTATAAGTACTATTATTTGTGGTGTACGAGAATTTGCGGTTGATACAGTTTCTACATTAGATTATTCATCCTTTCTTAAGGGCAGTTACAGTTATCAATAACAACAAGTAGACATTTACGCTGAATACCTCACTCCTTCCCGCAATCTGTGCAGAATACAACTATGGCGCCTAACGCTGTTTCAGATCTCATTATTTTCTCGAACTTATTCCACAGCTGATAAAATAAGGGTTATTAAAATGTTGAGGTTATTAAGAAAAGAAAAATAACAAAACACCCAGCTGTTTGATACTGAACATTAGCAAAATTTTACGACAAAATATTTTCGGCTTTGCGTTTATATTAGGGACTTCATTTTATCCCCGAATTCTTCGCAAACGGTTATGGATTTAGAAGATAACATTCCTCGAAGATTGGAAGAGTGGATTTCTAAATGATTATGTGGAGAGTTCCAGTGTTAATGTTGTTGGAACGTACTAAAACAAAAGACGTTCGCTTCGGCAATGAAATGTTTATTGGCTGCCGAAGCCGGCGGGACGTTTCGCGCCTCGAGCGTGGATAACGAGCTGTAAATGACGTTTACAGACATTCAATCAAATCCGTGATTGGACGATTGATAGCCACGGTGCATATTGGAGCCGAGTTCGGCGTCAAACGAAATTGGAGTGAGTAATTAGGTTTTTAGTCAAAATATCTGAAAGTAATTTTGTTTTTACTAAGTGATTGGAGAGACCCTAATGGTCTTCTTAGTTGATAACTGCGACGGTAAATAAAAATATTATTAACTCCAACAGCTGATTTGAAACGAATTTGAACCGTTGCTGCAGCGAATCAGCTGTTTAAGCTAAACAAACAAATATGTTTCTCTTTCAAAAACGTATTGAAATTCCCCGAATCTTCACGAGAGTTGTAACAAAAATTACGACCAACAATTTGTTAAAAACGAAAGAAGACATTATCGATAATGAACTCGACTTCAAACCGAAAGTCGAAACACCTTTATTAACACTTAGCAACTAAATAAAATTAGCTCGGTCTAAATCCAGAAAGGAGTGAAAATGTAAAAATACAAATCTTTTTACACCTTTTTAAATCATTACACATTATTACGTACATATAAGGTTTAAGGGTATACAGGTTCATACATTACCGTGGTAAATAAACATCAAATTCGGTCGTTTCGCGCGAATGTCGCGCTGGGAACAATCAGTTGGTTGGACGCGTGTCATTCAGTCGGCAATGCGCTAACGAGCACATGCAAATACCGGGTACTTCGCACTAACAATATCCATGGGCTACTAGAGTACTGGTTTATTGCGACGAATGTGTCGGAAAAACAGTAGATTCTAGAAGAAACGCGTACAATATTTTGTAGAGTTTCTTAGTAAGTGATTCTTAGTTTTTCATACGTTTTGTTTTAAAAGCTAGCTATGCATAGCTGTATAAAGGATGCTGGCAAAATCTGACATAATTAAAAGCATACATTGGTAAATCTACCATTGGTAATCTGTGGGTTCGAAAACAAGCAGGCGCATTACTTTGTGTAATTTATTTCATCACCACTGCTCTCAAAACGGTGAAGGAAAACATCGTGAGGAAACCGGCATGTCCTAGAACCAAAAATTCGAAGACATGTGACATCTACCAATCCGCACTGGGCCCGCGTGGTGGATTATAGCCTATTCCCTCTCATAGAGAGGAGGCCTGTGTCCCAGCAGTGGGAACATTATAGGCTGATGATGATGATGATGATTGGTAAATCTATACTAACTTGGTACTTATTTTATTAGGGTTTTGAGTGAAATTTAATAGTAAAATTATGTTTAAAATGGGTTACTTCGGGAAAATATTTCAGGTTTGCTGTGTTTTCACTTTTCGGACGTGCTAAAGGTTCGTCGTAGGTAACCCGGGTGTCATCACAATTTACAGATGCAGTTTTCTACAAGAATGATCAATTTGATCTCCACATACACAAGTATTTGCAAATTGTTCTCATGTTGTAATAATGGGCGAATAGCAATGGACTATCAACCTAACAAGGACTTATTTGAATTAGAATAAAAAAAAAAAACAGGTTCTAGGATTGGCGAAGTACCTAGGTAAATGCAGTAGGTTAATAAATAGAAATAAAGCCTTTCTGATAGTAACCTCTAACGAAACATAAAATATTTGTTAACAAAAGGTTTGTCAAAAGTTATACGAAAGAACGGGGTTTAAACCACAAATTAACCACAGTCAGGAAAATAATTAATCTCATAATAATTCAACTCATAGATTTTGTAACAAACAAATTATCCATAGAAGAATGTAAGGACAGTGATGGTATAAACAATTAAGTTTAAAAAAATTAATAGTAATAAAAATATATTAGATTATGGCTATCATATGACTTACTTTCCTTTTCAAAGCCTATAAATTACTGCACAGCGGGAATTTTGATCTTATTTGTTTTAAATCACAATAAATAATCTCCAATGAATGGATTCCAGACACCGCATGATTCCTACATTTGTACGCGCCAAGGTTCCTATAAAAATGATAAACGCTTGTCGCTGGTCGCTTTGTGTGAAAAAAATATGATGAAGCCGTATAAGGAAAAAAGTAAAACGGTAGGCATGAACAAGTCTTGTATAAAGATAGACATGATAGAATCGCTAGATGCAACCATACTATAGATGCAAAGATATTTTGTATTTGGAACAGCGGAATCAATTTTTCAAAAACATAAATATTCCGTGATCACATCCCTAATTTGAATTTTCCACCATGGGATTGTACAGAATTAATTCCGTTATAAATGCTCTAATCAATGAGACTGCATATAAATGGTTTATAGTGTTCCAATATGTCTAATCTTCCATGGTTTACATTATCCGACAGCAATGAAATGTTTTCGTTCGTTAAAAGTTTGTACAAACGATTGTGACATCTATTTCATTTGGGTAATGTCTGCTTACGATTCGATAATCGGTAATCGTTATTCGGTTGGTTTATAATTCGATTTGGTTAGAGATGTCCACACCTCTGGGTGGGCGCCGGCCTCCCGCTAACACCAGATTAAAGCTCCAAATGTATTGCGTGGGCAATAAACATTTATTAATAGGCCTCAGATATTTGTTTCAACACCATATTTTTACGGATTAAGTGAATTAATTCGATATAACATGTGTACACAGGAAATACGTTTGAAAAACGTCTTGATATTTCGATTAGCTGTTTACACGAGAAGGTACAGTTTCCAGCCGGGATATTTCATTTCTTTGATAACTTGTTGATATTGAATTTGTTTAATACAGAATGCATGTAGCTATTATTTAAGTTGTCATGGTCAGACTTAATACCATTAACCGAAAAAAAGTAGGTACGAGGTGCTTACGTGTTTAAGTTTTTACAGAGGTGTAAAATGGCTAGTTGAATGGTTCTGCAACAGTAGCAAGATATGCGTTGTGCGTGTGCTATTGTAATCAAAGATATGCTAAAATGTACCGATCAGCTGTATAATTTCGCACACGGGTATATGAGGAGTTGTAAATATTTATAGATCCACTTTTCCATGTCCGTTAAATTGCGGTGTAATCGAGTCAAGTTTATCACAACAATGTTTTTACATTGCTCCCAAACGTATATGAGTGAAGAATGAGCTTGTTGTTTAAACAGTAACTTACTAGCAACCAGTTGCTCGACATTTAAATATAGACCCTTAAGTGCCTAGCTTCCATTTGAGATTACTTAAGAAATCTTTACTTATTTAAACAGTGATTTTATATATTACTAGCTGACATGCGCAACTTCGTCTGCGTTACATAAGCAATTAAATAATATTGCGACTATAAATTGAGATGTAAACTATCTTTCAAGTTGGATCAAACTACACACGGCGTGCAAATTTGATTAAAATCTGATAAGTAGTTTAGGAGTCCATCGCGGATCTACAACGTGACACATAATTTATATATATTAAGATATACAGACACTAATTGGTAACTATGTACCGCATACAATATGACCACTGACTTACAAATAAACGAGAACGTTCGGTAGTTAATGAAATTAACATAAAATTCATGCATTTATAATACTTTATTTAATTACTTTGATAGAATATAGATAAGTAGAGGAAGTTCTTAGACATTTTGATAGACGTCCGAAGACTAGCTCTCGACAATTTTTATCCCATTTGATGCAATTTTCTAGGTTGACGTAAACTCAGTATGCGGTAATTGTACAACTATTGCGCGTCCATCACCTTCGCAATTTATAAACATGTTCATGTTTCGAAGTGATGGTTACAAAGTACACGTTACACGTCGTTTTTAAGACAATGTCGGAACGAATTAAGGGCCAATTAATACAGCAAATTGCTTTATTAACGTAGTCTGCATCGCTCGTAAACCTGCAAAAACCTTCGGGTATTTTATCAAGTCTTGTTTCAAGATTAGAATAAAAATGATGTTATGCTAATACATAGTTCAAATACTTATCTGCATAAACAATATGTCATTCCAACATGTAATTGCTTACATGAGAAACAAGCAAATGCAGCTTCACAACTTGTGGCAATATTTCCTAGACATAAAACTTTTTTTATCGCGTCCAGTATGACAGACCTTTTACCATTAAAAATCAGAGATAGAATCTCTTCCATAAAATAAATTCACCTCACACGTATACACACAATATTTGCATCGACATGTACACCAACGAGCTATAAATTAAAAGTTATGATCATTAATGAACCAGTTTTAATTTACGATCAAACTGTTGATAAATAATCAAGTTGGTTGGTATGAAAAAAATAATCAGATGAAGTTGAACGCGACATTCTCCTTACCGAGTCTAGTGGCATTGCTCTTAATGCCTCCATTTAATGTAATAGCTATATAAATTGCAAAATGAAAGTTAAATTGCAATATTACTTTATGAAACAAAACAAAATGATGATATACTGCTTCGAATAAGCAGTTTAATTGATGGGAGTGTGGCATCTTACCGGAGTTATTTGTCAAAGCTTGTGCCAAAAGATTTACGTTACCATTATCCTGTGTGTATTTCGTTATTATTTCTTTTTCTTTGTCTGAGGTAAAGACGCCATCACATCAAGCTAATACAATCTGTCAAACTTTAACAGATTTTCAACTTTATTATAGTTTCTGAAGCATTAGGTTCAAGGTTCACAGTTTTGGGTACTTTGATGTGCTGGCGTCTGTACTTACTAATTTGCAATCATTTGCCATTTTTTCTTCGTGAAAACTACATTCTATAAGGGTATTTTTATTGAGCATTGTCATTTTTTATGTAAGCTACTCTGTTATTATTTAAAGATTATTGTTTAAAAACCTTTAAAATTATTGTCCTGTTTTAATACCACGGTTCAAAATCAGCTTTAAACGTTATACCTACCAATAAATATTAAACATTGATGTAAATCTTCAGTAATTTGTCATAACGTCTTTATCTTGTCAAATGAGGGAATGTAATTCGTAACAATCGAAGATCGGCGGGCCCAATCCGTCGGCTGATATCGATGGTCCGTCATCGTTCTGTCATTTTAAATGTTGAACGATGACAGCCGTGAGTGAACACCGCTTCGTTACTGAGGCACTGCTGGGACCTACGGCGGAATTCGGAATTTGAATTTATTCACCAAAAAATGTTTGGACTGATGTTAGAGTATTGATTGGAATCGTTGAATACGTAATTAATTAATTTCTTGAAATATATTGATTTAACAGAAATAGGTATTTGAATTCAGTTAATTAGTAAACGCCAGTTTAACTTTTTTTCTTAATTATGATAAAGTGGCTTATTAATAACATTTTTTTTAAACCACGTATTTTAATTAATTAAGAAAAAACCTTGCTAAATCTATTTACTGCTCATTAATATACTCGAGATTGTGTCAGTAAGTTCCCACGAGTAATGGATGGCTTTCTGAGGGATCAAAGTGCTTCGGCGCCTGCGCAGATATCGCGAATATATCGTGTTTGGTGCGATGGGCCGTGAGCACAGATGTGACAGCTATGCCTGTTAATTTAAATGGACGCGATCAATATACACTATCGTCACGTCATCTCAGATTGAGGTATAACGTTCATTGAGATGGTGGTTCAACTGTACCTGAAGATTTAGAGTATACGAGTAATGGAAAGATTTGTATGATGCATTGAAAACTAAACTTGTTATAACATCTGTTGTTGACGTTGTCGTCTGAGTGAGCACGAAAAGCATTCATAAAAATAAACCTTATTTAGCTAAAGTTAAGAGGGTAGCTAAGGCAAACACCGTACTTATACATAATTTAATCCTACTATAAGAATATTATAAATGCGAAAGTTTGTGAGGATGTATTGATGTCTCTATGTTTGTTACTCTTTCACCCAAGAACTACTGACCGGATTTGGATGAAGGGTGGCATACAGATAGTTTATAACCCTGAAATAACACCTACGGTACTTTTTATTATGATCCCTTGGGACAATTACCGAACTCCACGCGAGCGAAGCCGCGGGCATAAGCTATTAGTTAAACATAAGAATACGAGTATTATTCTTGCTTTTAAGAACATACTTCTGGATAAGAAAATGCCGTAATCAGTTTGTGATAAAACTTAAAGCTCACATTAAACCAAACAAGCTAAAATATTCCAGACACTTTCTCCAATCCTAAATGCACTGACCACCATAAAAGTTCACAGTCCGATTCACTTCGGATTCAAACATTCATCACTACCGAAAATTACTTTTATGACATAAATCTTCGTATTCAAATCAAACAAGTGATAAAAAACGATGCTGCTAACAACATCATTCCGCCAACAAGCGTATCTAATGTTATTTAAGTCGAAATATTGGATTTGAACCATACGAAATTAATAATTACACCTTGAACAATGCGGTGCGATTTGTGCTTACATAAATTTGTATTAAAGTGACGGGAACAAATTGTCTTATCCAGTTTTGGTTAATCCTCGTGTTTAGATATCTGTTTCAGGTTCACTGGTTTTTAGGATGATTAGTTATGTTAGAGAGCAGCGGTGGCCCAGTGGTAGCGACCCTGACTTACGAACAGTAAGTCGTGTGTTCGAACCCAGGCAGGCGCGAAATCGTTATATTTCTGTCAATCATAAGAAGTTGACGGAGACAGAATGACAATTTAAATTGGGACTAGTTGTACTAAATAATTAAGTGCATTCGTTATTAAACGATACAGTTTTTTTTTTCAATTATTAAATACCACACCATAGAACTGTGGAAATCAATAGAGATAAAGTTATATTCAAATGCTATTGAAAAGAGACTACCAAATTCCGAAAACATAGATGATGTCCCAAGTAACAAAATTTGGTACAATAAAAGTCCTGAGAACGTTCTGGTGCGTGCTACGTGTCAATCATTCCAATTCGATTTAAAAACTAACGTAATTCCAAGCAAGTTGCAATAACATTACCTAACACAAAGAGACACCGATATCCAATCCACTAGATCTAAATCCACTAGATAAGCTACCGCAATAACAGTGACCAGACTGGCCAGCTCCACCAAAGCCGCTAATTTAACGTCTCACGCGAGAACTGTAAAATGGGAGTGATTGGCGCGTTAGATACGCACTTAACCGCCGGTTAATAAACCGAATGATTCATACCCAGCCTCCTCCATATAGTGGCATTAACGTTCAGGTTAATTAAGTTACTCTATTCAAAATTTATACACCGCATAATTTAAATTGCTGGAAGTGCCGTATGGTTTGTATTTATGTGCCCTATTTTCTTCGAGTATTCCTAAGCCCTAGGTGTGATGGATGTGGTAATCCAGTTGAAATCCAGCGTAGGGCACTAATTGTCCGGCATTTTGCTGGGCTTATTTGGCAAAGCCGTGAGAAATACAATATTATCTTTTTTTGTTTAGATTTTCATTTTTTTTTTATTTTATGTTATGTGCACTCCTAGTATGTGCCAAACCAACATATTTTTTTTCTTCTCTTTTTTATTTCTTTGATAGTAACGAAATTCCTTTCTGTTTATATTATGCGCCAGTAAGCCATTCAATTCAACAACTGTCTGTTTTACTCTTTTATTGAACGACTTAGTTTCACTTGTTTTACCTCAGTAACGTGTAGATTGGCGAGCTCGTTATTTTTGTGATTGATTCAATGAAACTTCTATACACCTTGTAACTTTATGTTGTCTGTGAGAACTATCTATTATTTTCTTTAAATTTACAATCTTTGCACCATTGTTTTATTTTTTCTACAATCTTCTTGCAACTAGCTATTATATCTTTAACGGAGTAAGCCAATGGTGCCGATTCCCTTGTTTACAAAGTAAACTAAATTTAAGTTGAGTGCATCTTTTTCTTTCAATTTCATTGTAATTTGATGTAATTTTAGTAGTCAACTTTTAATCACGTCTAAACTTGTGTCAGGCGCTGGTTAATTTGACAGGACTAAACTAAAATTTATCTTCTGTCCTTTTCTTAATGAAATAGAAAGAAAAAGATGCACTGAACTTAAATTTTGTTAATTTTTTAAACAAGGGAATCGGCACCAATATCCTTTAATGTATTTATATTTCACTGCCGAAAACATATCCACCAGCATTGAAGACCTCTTTCATAACTCATTTTTGAAAACAGTCAAAGAAATGTGTTTACTGCAAAAACAAGGGATCATTTTGTTGTATTAAAAACGTAAAGAGGAGAAAATCATCTCACTTTAAAACATTCGAAAAAAATACGACAAAATTTGTTTCAAATTCAAACCTTCGGATGCATTAAACAAAAACACACATAAACTTAATATGAAGTAATAGCTTCCATTCACCATCAGAGGCTTATTACAGTTTATGTCTTAATACGAGAAACTCTTTCTGATTGCCTAAAACAAGGACCATTAAACTAAAATACTGTCTTTAGTCTCCTCTAATCTTACTTCAGATCACAGGACACCGAAATCCGAATTGTATTACGCATTAACTTCTTATAGTTCATATAAAAATTGTTTAATCTCCGTTACGCTTACCGTGCCATGGTGAATGAAGACGTTATTAAAAATAATATCTATCTTGTCCACGATCAAAGCGATAGATGTGTAGAAAACAATTAACTTTGAGGATTGAAAATCCAAATTATGGAAATCAAACAAGTCCTATAATTTTTTGGTAACGGTAGATTGAACTTCAGAAGGGACGGTATCTGTATAAGTTAAGAGAGTTGAGAAGCATTACAACAATGTTTATTACTTCTTATTACACAAATAGCATAAGAGATCATTTATAGTACCTGAATGACCGAGCGTTGCTCGTTTTTTTTTTGACGTTTTCTTAAAATGAAATATAGCTAAATCGATTTATCGCCCCTGAAACCCCCCGCATACTAAATTTCATGAAAATCGTTGGAGCCGTTTCCGAGATTCGGAAAATTTATATATATAGGTACATATATACAAGAATTGCTCGTTTAAAGGTATAAGAATAAATCAAAATATTAAAACACAGGTAACAGCAACATAACGTTCAAAAAACAACAGACAGATTTCAGTTCCCACACACCCCAGATTTATTCAATAATCACGAAACGTTACCTCCATGTCGATATCTCCGGATATATTTATTGTTATTGTGCAAATATGAGGCCGGTTCATCGGTTGCCAGTAATGGTAAGTCCTGCAACCCCTGATGTAATGGTGGGTAACGGACGCAGCCCATAAGGAGGCGTGCAAGCGCCAACTCTGACACGATCAAAGCGCCGCTGTTCTTGCCTGTACCCGTCAGGAGGCTCCACTCTCAGTTACGTGTAGGTTGAGTATGCGAGTGTACTTAGCTGGGAAATGCCTGGGGCCATAACTTACTTTATAACTTTAGTGTGTTGAATTTTTTCTGGCTTTGGGTAGTGTTACTCTAGATTCAATTCAATTCAAACTTTTAACATTATGGCAGCAGAGTAATTTTAGTATGAGAGTTGACGTTTGTGGCTAAAAATGGGCATAATTATGTTTTTTTTTTTATATTGTACTCTCCAAATACATGTTTTCCAGATGAATCAAAATAATAATCGTAATCAGGCTGTCATTTAACAGCTACTGCCAAATTAGGTTTAGCTTTCGTAGTCTCACGGTCAAAAAATCATAAACATTGTGCTTATGTGTTATTCTAAAATTAGGTACATTAATTTCTTACTTTCTATAGGAACCAGTGGCGAAGATTCCAAACATCTATCGGGTTCCCTTGGAAAAAAGGCACAGTCAGTATTCTATAGACAAATAATAATATAACATAAAAGATTATGTACTCCGGCTTACCTCTTACAAAAATTTACCCTTCGCTACTGATAGGAACTGGAGACTGCTGAATGCTGACTAGTCCCCAGTTCATGGCCACAGCAGCCCCGTGTATACTTACGCTCATCTCTCTTTAATTGATGTCGGTTTTTGAGTGCAGCAATAAGCCGCCTGGGCGCGTCGCCCCAGCACCTCTGTTCAGCCGCAATGTATGGAATTTGTATTCAATAATTTAAACAGCCGCTTGCTTTGGAGTATTCACAAGTTATTTATTTAAGCGCAATTTATTTTACTGATAAAAAATAGATTTTATCCGTACAGGGTTTCATCGTGGCATAAATGTTTTATGGTGAACAAGTGACATTACACGCGCCAGGTTGTTGGATTCTGATCTGCACGGACCTTTTATTTATACTGCCAGTGCGCATTATTGGACGATTCATAAATAAATACGCCCAAAATATTTATGATGTCTGAATTGGCTAGCTCTTGTTTTTTAATTCCTTTCTTGATTTCAAACTTTTGGTTTAAAATTCAGGATAATTCAGACTCGTGTTTTACTGAAATTAACAGAATTTAAAAAGAATAAACTTATTACTTACTAAATTGTTAAAAGGCTCAGTAACATTTTATACTTCTGTAAAAACATTATACCTAACTTAGGTCAACTATGAAAAACGTTATAAAAATTCATTCATATTTTAATCTCACTATAAAATAATGTGAAATAGAAGAATGGATACAGTCCATTCCTCTATGAATTCACGTTGCTGTAGTGGTAAAAGAGGAAGTTCTATATGAACTGAGTTCTACCTGTTCGCCCAGTCAAGGAACATTCAACCAAGATAAATTCGAGTACGACTCACCTTTTCTTATCTGCGGCCGCTTCTTGGTATTTTCTTTAGTGGAAAGATGATCACAGAGTCCAGCGCGTTGTACATGACACGGTAGTGTACAAATTGTCCATAAATCACAATTTTCACTCACAGAGCTACAAAATTAGATAAAACTAATTCATGACTACTTTTGTTAGTTACCTGTAAAAACAATTGTATGTGATAATGAATAAAACAAATAAATAAATAAAAATACTCCCCTACATAACCCTAAATACTTCTCTGACTGCCTCGTTGGTCTAGTGGTCGCAAGCGCAACCGCTGAACCCAGGACCACATGTCCTGGGTTCGATATCCAGGTCGGGCCAAGTGTTATTGGGTTTTTCCATCAGGAATTTTTCAGTAGCAGCCACGGAGTCTGGATTTGTGCCCGGTTGATGGCAATAGGCTCGCCCCCTATTACATGGGACTTAAAACATAACTGGCGAAATGTGGGTGTACTATTAGGTACACCTCTGCCTAACCGTACGGGGATTACAGGCGTGATGTTATGTGTTATGTTAAATAAAAATACATATTGAACAAAACCCTCTCACTTTCGAAATAAAACCAGATAGTTACTCACAAAACATTATCACAGAGCAACATATGATGGATGATGCAACAAGACAAAAGCTTCATCCCTATTTTTTCTCAACTTCCTGTCCTGTACGGAGGGTACTGTATTGTTTTACTTGTGTCTGTTCTCTTAATATAAATCAGGTCGTGGCAGGCCGTCAGCGGACGCAGGTGGTTGACGACACGCTTATTTCTCAATGCTGCGCAAATGCTTTGATTACGTTAATTTTGGATTTTGTTGTAGTATGGAGATTTTCGGCCGTTGTTTGTGAAAGTTTAAAAAACTTGATTAGGTTGAAGATCAAAGGCGTTGGACATGCGAAATGTGGGTGTACATCTCTGCTTGGCTTACTTTTTCACGAGTCAAGGTTCACGTTATTATAAGTTGAGAATACTTGGCATTAACAAGGCTCTACAACTATCGATGTGAGAAACTTTCTGTAATATCTGTATAAGTACTTGGCACTAAGCTTTTCCGTCGAAAATCCAAAAATCATAAGTGAATAAGACATAACTTATTAGAAGACCAAAAGAGAGATATCAGCGATTCTGTGGTATAACATTTAAACAGGTGTAAGTGTGGATAGTTAGGTCATAAGTGACATCATAAAACACTGTGTATGTTTATGTGATATTCACCTACTTAACCTATACCTTACACCTCCCAGATCTTGTAAGAGAAAACATAAAATGGCTCTTTAATCCATAATAATAGAGGGAGAGTCATTTCCAAGAAACCCCGTTGACAAAAGAAATATTACTGTGACTTTCTTAAAATAAAATAAAAAACCCACAATTAATTTAAACGTATCTTAATGTTCATTAATGAGAAAGGACAATTTTCTTCCCCATTTTTAAAGCCTAAATAAAAAAACATGTTATTTTTGAAGGCAGATGTTGTGAGAAATGGTAACTCTTAACCCAGTACATCAAACTTAGTTCCTTTGTAGTACTTTCTCCAGGGTACATACTGTCGTGTAATTATCATTACCATGAAAGTAATAATTACGTTTTTATTAATCAATATCACTTTTATTTATTACAACGTGGACCAAATACAGCCGGACGCAGGTGTATGGCAAATACGGATGTTACACAGCCTGGGCCATTAAAAAAAATAATGTTCATATGAAAATAAACACTGAAAACGAATATAAATTGAATGAACTGATTGTACGGTTACGGAGGTCTTAGTATAATAATGAAATCATTAAAGAAGCGATGTTTTTGTGATGTGTGAAAGAGAAACGGTGTCGTGAAAATTATGAAGACCAATTCAGGATTAAATTATTACGTAGGATAAATTATTAATAAAGAACTAAAATTGTTATTATTTTGCAAATCATACATTCATGCTATCGGTTACGAATGCTAATTTGTATGAATTTACAAGCAAATGTTATATATGAACCTCAATACTAGAACTGTATGTACATTTATTTAATAGGTAAAATAGCTCTACATTTCTTTTTTCGACAAAATAGACCTATGGGAAAATATTTTGTATTTCGTATAAAAGGCCTCTTCCCAAAAATGATAATGAGGAATAGATACGTTTTATTAAAAATAAATCTGAAACGCGTTTCAATACAAAAAATGTCTCCCGTAACAAAAAAAGGGTAGTAATCAAATATAATCCGAAACTAATCGCATCAATTTCTTTGGGTGACTATTAATTTTGTGAATTTTTTAGTTACAAAAATTGAGGTCAGAGAAATTTTGTAGTAGGAGTAAGGATACTTTATTATACCTATGGAATTTCATTCCTATAATGGTGGATGAAGGTTTTTAAAACGCCGCATAGTGGACCAAACCTAATAGGGACAATATTTTCAGGTTAACGTAGATTAATACTAGAAACTATAATTACACGTTTACTACCAGTATACTTAAATTGGTCGTGTTTTTACTCTTAGAGTTTAAGTGTACATTTCTTCTATGCTTATGATTTAAGAACAGCATATTATGAATATTTCTTATTTGCCTTTCATTGAAATGCTTTTATATGCAAAAAGAACCTATTACTGTTCCTCCAATAAAATTAAACCAACACCTTGTGCTTGAAACATTCCTTTCCCATACCTATCCTACTCTGACCCTCTAGTTAAACTAAACAATCATCACTTATCATTACATCTAATGCTGTTTTAGTTACCGCGTTAAATAAACAAAATCTCCCTAATGATGACCGGACAGCATTCGTAAAATTCAATTTGAAACTCAGATTCTCTCGCGGCGATTCCTGAACTCATCAATCAAAGGTCGCGACTATTCAATCATAGCTTTTCTCTGTCCCTTTCTCTCGTGTTTGAAAAGCCTTATGGGAGACAGAGAGAGGGGAATGAAGTTTAGAAGGTTGAGTGGTAAATAACCCTTGGTTCACACGAATGCCTTAAGGTAGGGTCTGTTCAGAAGCGTAATCAATTTGCTTGAAGGAGGGAATGTTGGAATAATTGATTTTTTCCCTTTTAATAGTCTTGCTAATGTCAGTCTGATTCAGATGTGAATTTTGACCAGCTGTGGTGGCTATAGAATAAGGGCGAATATCCACGATTCATTAGTAATAGCCTATAAGCGGACACAGAATGTTTAATAACTAGCATCATGTGGGAGTTCATTTTATAGTACTCACGATGCCCACTTACCATCCCGTTACAGTGATCAATGATGCAGGGGACGCTATGCGGAGGCGTAAATTAAAACATAAAATTAGCGATCGGCAGATACGACTCGAAGTTTCATTAAAACGTAATGAAAACTTCCTCAGAATATTAATCGAGTTATAAAACGAGCCGGATAAAATACTGCGCTCTTTTAAAATTGATTGCACGGACTACTTCAGTTCTATCTGCATTACAGATACGACGTTTTACTTGAAATACGCAAAATATTTTCGAACAAACACACAAGTAATGACAATAAGTGGTAGTTACGTATTTCTTCGCCGCACCTCCGTTACATTGTTGATAATTAATAGCAAACAGAAACATCGCGACGCAAATCATTGGCACAGGGCGACGTACGAATCCCTACTCGCCTTACCAGTTATAGAAAAATTGTTTTATTTCACATAGTTAACTAGCCACGGTGGACATCGAAACATGTAATTGTAAGCTAAATTAATAGGTGTTTTTAGAGAAGAAGTAAGTAAACAAAGCTGTTTGGTTAGTAATTAGCTCGTGAGACTGAAATAACATAATAGCGTAATTGACTCGTTTGGCGCGTGTTATTTCGCGTGTTTGGGTCTCCGAAGATTCCCCACAAATACGTATTATTTTCTCATAAATGTGAGTAAAATGTAATAATTTTCATAAAATATATTTTTGGACCGTAATTTTAAAACGAATCATTCTGAAGTTTGGTTTTGGCCTTTTTGTCTAAAAATGATTTATATGGACTCCCGCTATTCTTGTTTACGAACCGATAGGCGAACAAAGGGCTCAGATCGGTATCAGTCAGCGTAAATGTGTTCGGCATGATGCGAGACTTTTGACACCAAACAGCAGCGATAACATCATAAAACATCTAATGTTTTAAACAAACTCTTTTATGTGGGTTAACTTAATTTTGTGAGAATAAAAGAGATATTTCCATCATATTGTTTGATATATTGATATCGAATATGAATTGGGTTTTTTTATTGATGCGGGGGCAATATTTTTTTGGAACTAAAAGGATTTGAATCAGATATCAGCTAATATAGAAAAAGGAAGTCATCATTATCTGCGTAAAACTTCAAAATCTATAATATTCACCGTCTTTTAAATTGCAAAATGAAAAAACCTTCTCAATTTCTAAAGCCATACATCAGAAACTTCATCTGTCATTAGCATCACTTAAGATTAAAAAAAGACTATCTCGAGGCTAAATTAGTCATGCATGTTTTGCCTATGATCTATGTGTTTTTATCTTGCCTGCATGCATATGCAAATATCTTCTATAAACACTCGTCTGACTGACCGACGTTAACAGGTGTACGTTCAATGCAACTAAGACTATGGAATGAAGACCCAATACACTTTCGCCTGACAAAGTCAGTATGTTTATCACTTGTTTCAATATACTTTATTTCTAGTACATGACAATGTCATTCCTTAATTGTAGATGCTGTTTTAATTATTTAAATATTTCTATCTGCAAGTATCGATTGATTAAAATGTTTATCGTCTCGATATTTCTTACCGACACAATAATCGTATTGTATTTCCAATCTAAATGATTTACCTTGAGCTTCAGTCATAGCTTTAAAAACCATAAAAAGGCAATTACAATGCATCATTTGCCTATATTTCTGTGTAAATCCTCGTAACTGTCATTTTATAAAAAGTGGGCAACAACGGTCCCTTATCTGCATCAATAGAATAAATTCGCGATAAAACAAAATGAAATACCGAAATAAATTTACTAACCAATTACTAACATGCTTTCCAATCAAACAGCAATACGTTCTAGCTTCAAGCACATTCTTCAAGCGACATTAAAATGCGGGTCCTGGCAGGTTCCTCAAGATGGCCCTACCTGCATGCATTAGGATTCCGCAAGCCACTTAGTAGCACGGCTCACCTACAGACCCGTTGCCCGTATTCCCATTTAAACATAAAAAATAGAAGCTGGATAATGTTAGGATCTAGTCTCGTGTAAGGTTATAGAAAGTGATAGAGATGATTTATTGATAAATGTTTTCTAACACTTTGAATTAAGATCAGGACACAGCATTATTTTTAGTTTAAAAGTGTATGTAATTTATTTCAACACAACGTGTGTCTTAACTAACAATTGAG
The DNA here is from genome assembly GCA_950005105.1 of Lycophotia porphyrea. Classification (NCBI taxonomy): domain Eukaryota; kingdom Metazoa; phylum Arthropoda; class Insecta; order Lepidoptera; family Noctuidae; genus Lycophotia; species Lycophotia porphyrea. The sequence continues at coordinate 7,050,434 of OX465392.1, forward strand.
CGAGCTTACCATCTTTCGGTATGGGCTTCAACAAAAACCTACAAAGCTCATCATCCTCATTTCAGCCCGTTGCTGTCCACTGCTGAACATAGCCCCCCCCCCAATAGATTTCCAACGTGTCCGGTCCAATGCCACCTGCATCCAGCGACTCCCTGCAATTCAAAGCTCAGATTTTATTAATAAAGCTCATTCTGAAAAAAAAAATATAATAAATCTAATTAGGAATCTCCACGAATTTCCCAGTCATAGTTTCCTCAGTCGTGTGAGGTGTATTAGTGGTTAGTGTGGTCGATAGTATGCACTATGCAGTACTGAACCAGTCGGCAGCTGACGGTTAGACATGTTAGTTGAGGCGCCATCTACATGCAAATTGTTTCTCCTGCACTGTTTATTAAGGTGTTAGGAATAAAACCCTCGCGAGCGATCACCCAACAGCCACGTAACTGCCACCGCGCATGTTTAATAGCAAAATGCCTTGTCTGCCACGCATTTTCATATCATGGGCATACCTATGTCCTTTATTCTGGTAACTAACTCATGCCCGCGGCGTCGCCCTCATGGAGTTCGATAATTGAACAAACTATCGGGATAAAAAGTATCCCTATGTGTTAATTTAGTTTATAAAATATGGTGAAATATAATAATAATAGCGTGAAAGAGTAACAAGCATCCATACATACAAAATTTCACGTTTATAATATTAGTAAGGATTACCGTTGATCGTTATTCTATTTGCCTGTCTTATGTATTTGTTTACTTACCAACGACCAGTGGCCCACATTAGCCCTGGATCGAAACAACTGGAAGTCATGGGGAGAGGCCTTTGCCCAGCAGTGGAATGACGCAGGCTAACAGTATCAGTATATGTATAACCGATAACATGAAAATATGATTTCTTTTGTTTTCCCATTATACTTTTACAGGTGCTAAACAAAAAACTGGCTAATTGCGAGTCGGACTCGCGCACGAAGGGTTCCGTACCATTATCTACACAACATTATAGACAAAAACGGCAACACCCAGCCCCCTTAAATATTTATTTTAATTTAACTATTTATTTTTAAAGTGAATTATTATTCACAGAATATTTAGTTGTATAACTAAATATTCTGTGAATATTAAAAGCGTGTACCTGTCGCCGTTATTAATATCGAGCAATAAAACGGCAAGAAATCACGTTTGTTGTGTGCTCCTCTTATGTATTTATTTTATTTTGTTTTTAGTATTTGTTGTTATAGCGGCAACCGAAATACATCATCTATGAAAATTTCAACTTTCTAACTATCACGGTTCATGAGATACAGCCTGGTTATAGACGGACAGCGGAGTCTTAGTCCCGTTTTACGGAACCCTAAAAAGGGCGAATATTTTTAATGGCACAAGCAATCATTTACGTCCGTTTGACGTATTTAGAGATCAGTGTTTTTATCATCGTCTTCTGTGTCTAAGCAGCACAGACTATTATTAACTCCTTATAGTAAGATGATGTTGTTTTTCTGCAGCACGGTATAATGTGCAGGTATGACGTGCGCAGGACACAACCACAATTAACTCGTCCTCTAAAGGAGTTGCACCTGCTAAAACCTTAATAATTACACTAAGTTAATTGTTAACTACACTAGTTTTAATAAAATACGCAGTGTTCAAATAAATATGCGGGCTAGTGCACTAATAAATCAAATTACGTGTGTAGCCACACAACGTAACGAGCAAATTACTGTTTTTTAAACGCCATTGTAGTTGCCATTTTTTCTTTTGAACAGGATGAACAAAAAAGTTGATCCCATTAACAGCTCTACTTATGCCATAATAGGATTGTATCGTGAAGATAAAGTAAGCATTGTATAGTATCGTAAGTTGAATTAATTTCGTAGGTAATTAATACTATTGACAAATCATGTAATTTATGACAAGTTGAAATAGTAAAGTTTAATGAGTGGTGCGGCCGTCCTTCGCGAAGGCCGCGTGTGCAGTGGGTGTGAGTGACCTATCGGGAGGCGCAGGCGGAGGCGCGGGAGCGCGCGCGCCGCGTGCTGCGCTTGCGCCATGTTAATTATTACCACGAATAAGGCGCCCCGTCAACATATTTTTTTGTAGTTTATGAATTGTTCATAAAACCCACTTAATTAAAATAGGATCTGTATCACAATTTTTTTCAGATGGCGAGTAAATACAGAGCTTTGTACGACCCTGAACAAAATGCCAAGATTAATTCCCGACAAGGTATTTTATGACACAAAGACGTGCTCCGGCACGAGCACTCAATAACTTGGGACCTCCTTTTTCGGTACGATCCTTATTGGTATTCGAAACGTTCTATGAAAATAAAAATCCTAAGGTGCCCACCGAATGCCTGATCCTTATATTGCAAAGACAACATTTAATAGCGAGTTGAAAAAATATAATCGAGTGGTAGTTAAGCGTCTATAAACTAGTACAGGGTTTTTATCATTCTCGAGCTTTCAACTTTTTATATGTTAAAATTTTTCGAATATCGAACAGTAGCTGTAATGAACAGTTGACTGAGCACGTTCTGCGCGCTCGAGCTCTGCTTGTGCGCAGACGTGCGGTCTGAAATACATTGCGAGCCATGTAAGGGACTCATATTTACTATCGCTGCATGCATATAAAAAGTGCGAAATGGAAATGATAATTTTTCCCACGAATATTTTGATTGGTCGTCGAACCAGTCAATAGCGGAGATCAAAGCGGGCCGGCCGTCGTCGCCTGCGCATATCGACCGCCGGATCTTTGTCATTCGCGCTCGACTCGACTCGGAGCGACATTGCGGTAACACAAGCGCCGCCGCTGTTGGCAATTAATGTAACCAAAGATCATCAATAAACATCTTTATCACTTGATCGCCTCTGACACCGTACGTACTTAAACAACTAGGGACCTGTACGTTATAAGTTTTGAATATTCAGTCACGCACATCTTTCAACATGCTCCGAGCGGAGAGCGGAGAAGTGGTCTTGTCCCACAATTCCTACATGTTACATTTTTTATTATTTAGCCACCGAACACGACGCGTATTTAAAAATAAAGTCATATATTGTAGAGAAGTAGGTGTCAGCACGGGCAAACAAGACAATTAGGGAGATTACGGTTTCAAAGAACAGGGTAAGCCCAGAGCGGCGTTTAGTGATTTTAAAAGCTCGAGGGAGCTATGTTATAATGATCAAGTGCTGTATTTTAAAGTCCGCTTGACCAATTATGACCATTTAAACGAATGATCGGGGCGTATGACGAGCCGCCTGGGCTAGCCGTCATGCCATCTACGGTAATCCGGAGCTGGATCAGCGCCGACTCTTTGGCATTGTTTTCCTTAGAAAATACGCAATTTGATATCGGTCAGATAGTGTCTAGGGAGGAGAAATCTAATTTCTAGATTTGAAAAAAATATAATTGACAGGGAATGTTGGCTCTTTAGTTAACTGATCCCACTCATTTGGGACCCGCGGGATGAGTTCACTAATTTACTATTTATATTTTATTTTCTTTTGTCGACTGGACCCGCGACCTAGCGAAACATGTTCAGAATAGTAACAACCCTGTTACTCCGATATCTCCGAAGTGTGTTTTAGTAGCTAATTACATTTTTTCTCTAGCTGTGTATTAATCATAGTTCATTTATCGGCTACAAACAAGATCTCGGGTAGCAAAACGATCGCGTGGTAAGATTCGAAATTCGAATCTTCAGACTCGCGTGAGCAACTCACGCGCAGATACAAAGAGATACGCGATTCTGATCATGCGCATTGATAAATTGATCACATGCATATCGGTTACTAGCTCCAATATCGTGGGAGTACGTCCTCAAGCTATGGAAATAAGAACTTTTAATATCAAGTGGAAATTATCACTCTATATGGTCACTCATAAAAAATGTTATTGTTAACTTGTACTGTGGGAAATAATCGCAAGGTAGTTTTATAAAAGGGAATGATCGTATCTTAGTCGTAACACTTTTGTTGCTCATTTTTACATAACGCCACCTCTAAATACCTTTTGGATTTCAATTTGTTTTTCATTTTGTCATTATAGATGACGAGCTGAAATCCAAAAGTGAATCGCGCCGTCCTGGCTGAAAAATCATGAAAACAAATCAATGGATTTATTCATTCGTTTTCAGCAAAATACATTGTTAGTAGAAGGCCCAATGTATTTCGGTACCAATATCATATATCCCGGTGCAGCAATCATACGAAACCCGTAAGGAAGACATAACACTCGATTCTCAAAAACCATATGTTCTGCATGTGGTTTTATTTGGTTTCACGGTGTTTAGCCACGAGGCTGCCCCGGGCGGCGCCCCTCCCCCCATTGTGTAGCACAATGCGCTGTAACTCCTCACTAACGAGACGTAGAAAGGGAACGAGAGACAAGCGAACAGCGATCTGGGTAATCTATGTATGAAGAAGAGATAAAGGAGTACGTAAACGTCACGCCTGTATCCTTTAAAGGGATGGAAAAGAAGAGGTGTATTAGTACAGTTTAAAGATCGTGTTTGAATTAAAACTTCTTTACGCACGCTTGACTTGGGGAGTAAGCTGGTGAATGAGTGACGAGAGCATTACGAAAAGTGTGCGGGCGAGCCGATAAGTTAGTGAAGATAGAAAGAGAAAGAATTACGTTTTCTAATTTGACAGACAATTGTTCAGTATTTTTTAGTTCTACTACAGTCTAAAGCACACTCGTTTTTAAAGTAAAACTTCTTTACGGACGCTTGACTTGGGGCTAAACTGGTAAATGCGTTACGGTACGCGGCACAGATCATAGTATGATCTGTGGTACGCGGCAAACGGAAGTTGAAAGAGAGAGAGTTACCTACGTTTTTGAATTTGAGAGACGATTGTTCGACATTTGTTTAAGTTTGGCTTCAGTCGTGTGGTCTAGGGCACACTCCTTTTTTTATTCTTTAAGCATAATGAAAGACCTAATCAGCCTAGAAAGCAATGTTATGCTTATTAGGTATTTTATTTGAAGTTTGTCTTGCATAACTACTCGTAATAATTATGATCTAAATATAGCATTTTACGGACTCCTGCAAAAGTAATCCTTTTAATATGATACAGCACCCAATTTTCAGATTCCGCTTCCAGTCAGTGATTTCTTAAAAGTATAATCCGTATTTTACTATTTTTTTACTTTCAGCCTCTTTCATCCCAGTGCAAGACAAAGGCATGTCCAAATGTCTCTATTTTGGGTTAGTTTGGAACACTTCAGCCTGCCTTCAGGAGTCAAGCTCGTCCCGCTATCTTCACTTTGGTCTGCCACGATTTTACCAGGTTAAATATATAATTTTTATAACATTTTTCTTTTTTTTACTCTCCCTAGCTTAGCATTTAGGTTTTATATAAAAGTGTTTTTATGTGTATCTGTCGTTGTTTTTTATGGGTCTCAGACCTGAATAAATGGAATTTATTATTATTTATTTATTATTATAACTTACAATTATTCGTCGTACTGTTGGAGTGTAAGACAGTGCTTAAGGCCACTGCATTAAGCTCTGTCCCACGCTCTGACCAACGCTCTCACTTCCAACTTGGGCCATAACCAAAGCCTGAAGCGTACTCACATTTGTAAAAACCATAATAAGCGCCCGCTTTTGGCATATTGTATTGACACACGATAAATATTTGCAAGATTACACCGAGCCGAGATTGCAGCGGAGATCTCTTTTTCCTCCAGGGTACGAGGTATACTCTACTCGGTAGGCAAGCGGTTTCCTGTACAATAATACTGCATTAGTTAGATATTTTTAGTTCATTATCTTGGAAGTACGTCAGCCAATTTCATAATAACTTTAGATGTTCAGGGTAGAGTCTCAAAAGAAATTATTACAGATACCCTATCTGTAATAATTTCTTTTGAGACTCTACCCTAGAACACTTTTGTCTAACACTGAATACAATTTGAAAATTTTCTTGAACAACATTAATATAATTTGCATGATTTATTGGTATGATCAAAGTTTTAGTTATTTTAACGTCACAATGTAATGGCAATAGGCTCGCCCCCTATTACATGGGACTTAAAACATAACTGGCGAAATGTGGGTATACTATTAGGTACACCTCTGCCTAACCCTACGGGGATTACAGGCGTGATGTTATGTTATGTTTATGTTATGTAACGTCACAATAAAACAAAATCATGTAAATATATAATGCTGAAGTAGATGAATGAAGTAGCGAGAACGTGTCATTCTTATCATTATATATTGTTAATTTAATTATGATGTTTTCCAAAACAAAGAAAGCGGTATTTTACAAGGCAAATACAACAGAGCTATTGATTTTAAGCTGCATTCATACAGTCCAACATAAGTTATCGTCCGGTAATAACTACAATTAATTGAAACTTTGTAAGTAATAAAAAAGAAATAATCATAAAAACCATTAACACGTGTGCGCCTCAATAATCGATGAGTCCGTAAATTAATACTTTCTTGTTTCTTTTTTAAAGTTTGTTAATTCAAGGCAATGGCTATTGAGGAATGCTGAGCGCCACCCTTAAAAAGCCTAATTTAATTTAACAGGTAGGCAGCGTTCTTTAATCATAGGCTTACCACTAAATTATACAGTGTGGTAATAGCTAGAGAGCAATCAGCAATTCTTCATTTTTGCTACTGTTTTTTTGTATGTACAAAAACTAATTCACCCACCCCCGAACGTGGGTTCGCTACTCCTTCCGTTTAGCGAGTGGTTTTTAGGATCCTCGAAAGGAAATCATTTGTTTTTATTACGACTTTAAATTTGGTAAAAATAATGAAATCCCGACACTTTTCAAATATTCCGATTGAACCTTAGAAGAACTCTGCATTTTTTCTCATTGCAAACGAAATAAAAAACGAAAATTATTAAAAAATTAAATTAAAATTCATTTATTTCGGACAACAGTGATCCATATTTTGTTAGTATTACAACCAGGCAGGAAGATATGTTTCCTACCTAATCTGCCTCCGCACAAAATGCCTGATTTTTGGAGTATAGCTCTCCGCCACAGCTCTCAGGATATAATTGCGACTTCTCCGCACTTTGCACAGCAGCGATGCCGTTTTTTGCATATTATCGCATGAAATCCATCTGTGTGACTCTCAGCAAAAATTCCTGAAGCGCTACAGAATTATCAATGCTAAATAAACAGTAGGTACTTTCATAAACCCCTAAAAGCTTGGTTTGTCCTTATTACCTACGACTCTTCATGATGTTAGAGTTTCTAAACAGTCAGTCTACTTGCCCTAGTGGCTTGCCATATTTTTGGCGCCTAGGCACGCCACCGCATATACTATCACTACCGTAATGATATTATTCCATTACTTATTATGGTCAACTTCGATCTACCTAGATTGCCTCGCACAAAAATAACTTTCACCTTTTTACAAAAATTATAGAGCGCTAGATCAGAGTGTACGATGAGATTGGACGCATCATTAAAAACGAATGACGGTGCACTACTTGAATATTATTATAAAACATGAGAGTTATGATCTGGGAGCAGTCTTGGAGGCACGTAGTACACACAGTGATTTTCACCCTCACACGCCGCGCCCGTCAGCACACGTCCCGGCAAAATTACAGGGGGCAAAGAAAACTTAGCACTTGTTAGGTGTCAAAATTGCCATAATTCGAAAACGCGGTGTGTGCCCCGCCTTACGTAAAGCAACGCCGACTTTTTGCCCGTTCCGAAAACTTCAAACTCAATTTTTTTTAATGATTTGTAGCCGCAACCGATATTCCGAAATTGGATGATCGGAAACGAAATCGATCGATCGTGTGAAAATAATGTTTTGTTCAACCCTTAGAGATTAGTGTAAAAAGTTTACCGCTATAATTTTTATTTAACTCGTTCTTTCGCAATTGAAGTAAACCGTCGGACTTGAGCTGTTGTCTAAACTTAATACATATTAAAAAGAGGAAAGATTTGATTTTTTCTTTGTTTGTTACGATTTTAGTCAAAACTATAGGACCGATTTAAAAAATTCTTTCACTAATGGAAAACTACATTATCAGCAAATAACATAAGCTATATTTTAACCACGTATTCTCACGGGAACGGGAACTAAACGGGTGAAACCGCGGGACGCTGCTTGTGTTTTATATACTAGTACATCTGATAACAATAACAACTTTAGATAAGTATGCTAAGTAGCTAAGTAGTTTCATATCTAACATATCTCTAAGTGCCCAATGTTTACAGCATCATAATCTATCAATAAACAATAAAAGTATCCGTTTATCTTCCGCTCAATGGATTTACTTTTGCTTTCTTTGTTCATCGTATCATGACTAGCTTTTTGAATTGTTTCAAACAATAAATGCTACTCGATTACATTCAAAATATTTACTTTCAATTACGACACAATGATGTTGCATGATCGTGGTCAATGTGTCGTAATCGTTTGGTGATCGTATTCGTCGATTAACATATTATTTACATACAGTAATGTAATTCGTACTTTCTAAGAAAAAAGCTTTCAATGATAATTTAGTTACATTGCGTTTCAGCTTCAATTACTTGAAAATTTGTACTCGAATTTATTCTGATATTTACTTTAAAAGTTTACTTACTTACCTTAAAACCTCCTTGCAATGTTACGATCATGATCATCAGCAAACCGTTTTCTTCATCCATTCTCCCCTTTCTGATGTCACGGCATCGTTTACTCCTTTGTCCTTCACATCGTTCCTCACTCCATCTATCCATTTCTTTGGCCTTCCTCTCCTTCTCTATCCATCAACCATCCTTGCAATACGATTACGATATTTAAAAATAAAGTATAACATAATTCCAAACTCTAAATAGCTGGTCAAAGTTCTATGATCATTTTAACACCATTGTGATTCGATTAGTCTCGCTCTGATATCAAATAGACAGCTTTGATTTTGGACAATCGATCTTTAATACCATAATTCAGATCAATCTTTATAAAAGCCACGTAATTGGCCAACAATCGCTCGATATTTCATATCATTCGTTTGATATTTCTTCATCAAAGGGAATGGAATGTTAAATGTTAGAAGTGGACTTTGTTCTGGTGATAGTTCAGAGACATTCCGGTGCGTGTCGTTTGCAGTATGGAAGATTTTTTTTTCGAACTTTCATCCAAAATGTTGTTGCAGTAGCATCTTTAGGGTTGCACATTACACGTCGGCTATTTCACGCCGAATTACTTAACTGGAAGCGTACTAAACACAATATATCATCTACCATGATGTGTATTGATACACAAAATTAGTTACATGTATTCAGCGGTCAACCAGACGTGAAATTGGGAGTGTTTGAAGTGCGTCGGCGCAGACAAGTGTGGCGACAACAACCGCCGCATTTTGTTGTCGGCTACGGCGAATTGTGCAAAAGGGTTCTACCTGCAGTGTACAGCCGTGGTCAAAAGTTTGCGTAAAAAGTTCAGCTTCATCACAATAACATGGTGAAACTTTTTGGGTACACTGGCCCCATGTCGTCGCGCTGCATTACACAATATTCACAATAGAACCCTTCGTTCGATCTACTTAAGGACCTTTGAATTTTTTTCTCGTGTTTAATTTCGTTGTGCGTCGAAGTCAACAAGATGGACTTAAGGGTTCTCGGCAAACTGCTAAACAATGGTTGCGTCACGGTCAATAGAACACGGACTAACACGGTGCGTTTTTGTGCATATTTTTTCACTAGAGCTTTTGAACTTGACCGTTATAGCTTTAGTGGTTCTAATTTAAACGGCGCCGAAAGGATTTAAGATTTTCTTAAACCGATTATCTGTTAAAGTGAGCTTATTCTCCACAATGGCGTTACTGGATTTGTGCAAAATTCTTTAAATTTGATTTAAGCTTAGATAACCATGTAGAATGTTGAAAAGATCCACAAACGCTTGTTAGTTCCTTCCTGCTTAAACTATTTAAGTTAGACCTCAAATATATTTTCTGGATATTAAAATTAAATTGTTTTCGTACAAACCAATCACACCAAAACGCAAAGATCATCTTCCTGTTGGCAAAATATTAAATTATTAAAAAATAAAGAAGTGTGAAATTAATGAATGGACTTTTTTGCACGCGCAACTGTTTTCTAGTTTAACGCCTATTGTGGGGAACTGATTCTTGCAAAAGATTAATTAACGCAGCCGCTCTCCTCATTTTGATGATAAAAGATAAAAAAGTAAAGAAACCAATTGTTATGATCCAGATTTTATTGAATTAATGCATATCCATATATAGGAGAGAAGAACTAAATTAAAATTGTGAACCATTCTCTTAGTTGGACATTATACTAGTCCAAGATATCCACAGTCCAATGGGATGGCGGAGAGAGGTGTACAGATTGCAAAGAAGATAATGTTTGGTTAGGTTTAAGAGTGACGACACGTAACTAAGTACAATTTTTATTTTTTACAAGGAACACGCTTCCAAAATGTTTCAATCATAACAATACTTGGTGACATAAACGTAAGTAATTACAAATCACCCTAATAAATTGTAAACTTCACAATTTCAGCAATTCCGTGTCACCCACCACTTGTGGGACAATAAAATGCCATCACAATCGCTCACGCCCAAAACTCGTGCCATTTAGAAAGATTTATATCCTAACACAATGAATCTCGTAAATTCGTAACAAATTCCCGGAGAAGGTAATATATGGCGTACCAATTATTCAGAGACCAACCAACCGGAAGTTTTCAAGTATTTTTATCGGATCTTTTGAACACGGTGGTGATTTTAAACAAATATGAAACTACAAACCAACGCCTAAGCTGAGAAGAATGGAGGATTACAATTTACAGCGAAATCCTGTTTTTGTTTGTTTTCTTTGGTGTAAGTCTTTTGTATCGAAGGCGGCGGACGAACTAATGTGTTGGAATAGAAATATGCAGGCCATTTAATAGCAGACCTTTGGAGGAAATAGTATAATGTAGATTTGAAGCAAATATGTATAGGTAATAAACCGTAGTGTTGAAACTTTTTATTTTTTATCGTATTTTGTTAATACCTATAAAGAATTAAAGAGCGGTTCAACCACTGACTCAAAACCAGAAAAGTAAACAAACATACACGCATACCATAATTCTCGCCATAATTTAACATGTCCAGTTAAAATACGAAGGACACGTTTAAACACATAGCGGGACCAACTCCAACTTTTTTTAATGTTTACAACGTTGGACAACTTAATTGGCAAAACAAGACACAAGCTTTAGAAAACAAGAATAGATTCTTATCTAAAAATATATGACAGCTCCAAGAACAACTGACCCAAAAAACGGTCCACCAAAATTAGTTGACAGAATGTAACACCTTCACCGATTGGACGTATCGACAGACAGTTCATTTGTCAATATTCTTCACGAGACATAATTAAACTGTAAGATAGAAACTAAAAGCATCGGCTTCTGTATCTACAGCCAGGCGTCACAGTTATCGAAATTAATTCTATGAATGATTGCCATTGGTATACGTGAGAATAGATAACAGAAGTCATTTCAAACTACTTATAAGTGCACCTTCCACGTCTTAGGCGAGATCTAGCAGTGGAAATACCACGTTTAGTATAATTTCTTTCTCAAATCTAAAGTGGCGATATTTTTTACGACCCGCGATATCGAATTTAGTTTTTACTAAAAAAAAACGGCATTTACTTAACGGGCTTAATAATTTCTCTATCGAAAACACGTTAAGTAACGTCTACATTTTGATCAAACAACTTCATTTAATTGGGCTCCTCTAGGAAATCTCATATTCAATTAATAAGATGATGGTAATTGGATCAACAAGAGTCGGGAACCTTTGGTGCTGATGGATGGTATCAATTTTCGTACCGGTCCCGACGTCCCTAGTAATTAGTTATCATAGTAATATTCTCGGCGTCTCATTCCCGAAGTACTTTAAGTAATCGTATTTTGTTAGTCCGTTGTTTATTAATTAGTGTTATTTAAAACTTTTTGGTAGCGAGTTGTGGCCCACGTATTTGTTTATTATAACAAGTTGCCTACGTTGTTTGCTTCAATAATTCTGGTTAAATTGATTCTTAAAAAAACAGCAAATGATGGGAAGATCTTAAACATTTTCAGTTAATTACCAGCTTTTATACTTTAAATATTAACTTAGTAGAAGTTTAAAACTTTGCTATACGCTTGATAAACCATCGTGTTGATACAGAACAGTTACTACTTGAATGCATAGAGGCAATACGTACAAACGCGAACCGTTAAACCTGTGGTTAGATAAAGCTACAATCGACCGGATTTCCACCTGACCGGTACTTGCTCCGCTAAATTATCCCTAAACCATTGTCCAAACGGACGTCTTTTGCAGCCACATCAAAGATCCACCGACAATGTACGGGTCTTAGCGTCGCCGGTGCAAAGACGCGTGCCTCTAATCTCTATTGATATAACGGAACTAAAGAAACTTTGTATGAACACCGTACGCGTTTTTTACCACGTTTCTTTTCAAGACATCCCCATAAAACGATAGACCGCTACTTTTTGTGCACTTATTTGATATTAGAGAACGGTACTGCACTTTGCCGTTATGATAAACAAAAAATCGAATATCAAAGTGTTACAGTTTCGAGGTAACTGTATCGCAGCCCCCGCGTACTTCCGAGGTTCCTCGCTACACTACCTACTCAACTTCAAGGTGGAAGGAAGCAATACATTATTTTTAAAACGATCGACATTATGTTATTGAATTACTTTTGAAATTGATTTGGTGCCTTCAGTTATGTTTGCAGAACGTTTGCATCTGCTCGGGGCAATGCGTTTGGTTTTTTGTCCGACAGACATTGTCGAGATTGTCTAGATGTGGGCGCTTAATTACGGATCACGTTCATAAAGATAATGTAATATAATCCTCGTTGCGAACAATCAGAGTAAGCAAGGTGGCGTCAGAAGAATTAATTCAGAAATGCGATATATTCTATTGAACGAGTCCAGGTGAATTATTTTGGCACGCTCCTTGGTAACCTACATCTTATCGATCGGTAGCACCTTGTTTCAGAGATAGTGCGTTAGATACCTTCCGTTAAAATGTAGATCAATACGTGCGCCGATATATACGGCAGATGTGGAAGGGTTATTGTACACACAATTTATTATTGTTATGATTTCTATAGAAACTTAGACAAGGTGTACTCGAGATTTTGGCATGTGCTATTCCTTTTGGTAACACATTGTGCTATTGATTCATTATATCCTTACATTGAAAGATTCAAATCAATATGCGTATCTATTTTTAAATTGACGAGTCGTAACTTGTTTATCTGAAAATCTAGAGTAATGATTTAGATACCGAGTTATTTTTAGTTAATTCCCGCGACTAAGCTTGCCTATATTTATGAGGACATCCTGTAAATATAACGACGATCGTTTTACAACTTTCCACATATGAGACGAGAACTTACAATCTAGTTCTAAACCGTGTACTTGATGAATATAGAAGCAAATTTCGCATCGTTAAGTCGCGTAATAGCAACCGTGCGCATGCGACGTCGGCGAATGTTCAAAGGCTCGGACGCCGACAGATGACGTATCGCTTGCACAATACGATAACATGAAAGGGTGGAGTGCATAGCGATGCAACGCATAGGGGTACTCTACTCGCTGTAACCTAACACTTTGGATTTTGCACGGTGAGCATGTGTGCAAAGTGTGCAAATCAAAATGTGTACTATTGTGATAGAGATGATAGATGGAGGACGTAAATGTTGATTAATTGTTGTGTGGGTTTTAGAGTGCTGTCAGGGGATCGATTGTAGAAGCAATTTACCGTCGTTTTGATTGGGATATTGGACTTGTGAAGATCATGAAGCATTTATTTATTTATTTAACACTTCAAGCACAAAGTACAGAGGCGGATTTAATGCCATAGGCATTTTCTACCAGTCAACCTTTGGGTAATGCAGAGACAAGCAGTGGTAGGTGTACATCTGAAAATAATTTTAATGTAATACTAAGACAAACCACAATGATAAATACATATTTCAAATACAATGAAAAGGCAAAAAAAAAATAGTTTTTTTGATGTGACGACACAATTAGTAGATTTGTTCATACAAACTATACATAGACAAAGAAAATTATTCTAATGGGCCTCGTAAAAATATAAATATGTACCTGCAAAAAGAAGTAGATAAAGCAGTGTGTAGAAAAGAATGTAAACAACAGTGCGTGCTGCAGCGCAGATTCTGTGCGGGAATAAACGCAGGAAAAAAACTGACCTAAGTAAATATTGCAGTTTGCCCACTGGCGCCTGTAACTTGATAGTGTTTAAACAACATAACAGAACATATTATTTTTGTGTGTATTGAGTTAACATTTTATTTCACACAGATTTTTGTTCGCTCTATTTTAATTTTAATTCTATCGAATCCTTGGAACAAGCTCTTAGAATATTAAAACTTATTATAAAGAAGTATAAGGTACTCCTTGGATATAAAAAAAAAACATTTACCAAGAAAATCATCGCTAAAAAAAGAATCATAAAAACATGTTTGATGACAAAATCGACTCAAAAAGTTTAAGTTAAAAAAGCACATGGAAACTTCTAGTTCGACTATCGATCCATCTGCTATGCGTGCCTTATTTGTAATACTACCCTTAAAATCTTAATCAGAGTAAGCAACGCCAGCACATTAATCACTGGAAACCAGAATGAACACCGCTTCCGGACATCTACAAGTAACATCAACAACATGAAAAAATATCGACCCTTCAAGAAGCACTATAATTTTTATTCCGCATAGTTTCTTATTTCGACATTTTGTGACACACGGAAATACTAATTGTATGACAACTTCAAAAAACAGAACCCAACAAAGAAAAATTGAATGTTTTGTAATGTTTCCGGAACTAAGCTCTAATTATAAATTATTGTTTTCGTAGCACTTGCTACGAAGACGAAAAAAGTCGTAGCAACGACCGTCGTGTGCTGCTACGACCTACGTTAGTTCTTATTCTTAGGCAATTCATAAATTAGATTTGTTGTAATTATTCAGAGGCTTCATGTATTTTTCACTACGAAAATGTGGTTTAAGGGGAATGTTCTCTACTGCATACAGCCGTGTGTATCCCAAATAAAACGCAACATGATCAAAGCATTGGAGATCGACGCATCGGTAACACAGGGCAGGTACAAATTACTGTGGCAGGGCTCGATCACGAGATGGTGGTCGCTGATAAAGACTACACCATCACTATAAAGACATAATTTAGTCAGCGTCGAACAAAAAGTATAACGGACAGACAGACAGAACTAGATGAACGATGTCGCTTTCGCGTTTTAATTAACGATAACATGTTGCGATTGAAACGTCCTGCTGCTGAAAAATGTACGTGATTAGTTTTACTGTGGAGTTTGAGCGATGTGGTTTATGTGATGCGGCCTGATGTGTTGATGTGCGTTCAGTCTCGTGAAGCGATTAGACTTTGCCAGTTCAACTTTTTGAATAAGATCTTGTTGAGCTAAGGAAAAGTCGCCATAAATTCGCGAATAAATGCTAGTTATGCTTAGAACAATAGGAAAGTTAAATTGACATGTCAAATTCATTTTAACTAATTTAACATTTAAAGAGTTCACCATGACTGCCTTGTTGGCCGCGAGAGTGGTCGCGAGCGCGACTGCTGGGATCGAGTCCCCGGGTCGGGTAAAGTGTTATTGGGTTGTTCGATCAGGAATTTCTCAGTAGCAGCCACGGTGTCTGGATTTGTGCTCGGTTGATGGTAATAGACTCGCCCTCTATTACATGGGACTTAAAACAAAACTGGTGAAATGTGGGTCACCTCTACCTGACCCTTCGAAGAATAAAGGCGTTAAAAAGTCCAAAAAATTTACGCCATCCCTTTACTTACCCAGTTAAATTTGTATGGTAGTGCAGAAACGGTTTTTTTTATTTTCAAGTAATAACTTCCATAAACTTGGTGCATAATAGAGTAAAATTTATCTTTTCCGTTATCAAAATTGCAATGCAAACTGTCGGCACAAGTAAAAGGGTTCATATTCAATTTTAGTTAAACATAATGCCGGGGTAATGAAGCGTTGCGACTTCCTGTGCGAAACGATTGAGCTGTATTCGCTACCCGGATATGTCTTTGTGCGAATGCGAAAGGGTGAGTCGGGAAGCTAAGATCCTCAAGTATAGTTATTTCACGCTTACATAGAACCCTTTGAATATTGCACTTTCTCCCGCGGCACTTTATTCGCTAAGGAAATCAGTTTGCAATCACAATTGAGTCTTGTTAATTGATTAGTTATATGAGTATTGGTATTGCAGTCGTGTTTCCGTTTTAAAATTGATTATTTAATTGAAAAAACTGAAAATTCTCTTAAATTTCTAAAGTTATTTAACAATGGAGTCTATTTCTACCATGTTGATTAAGTCGTCATAAAAGTCTCATTGACAAACAGTTGACCGAATATATGTACATACCTGCTTTAACATCGAGATAAACAATAAAAATATACCTAAACCGACTTTAACGACATAATATCGTAAATCACCGGCATACGACCTGAAGTCAGCTAGCCAGCGCAGCTAGCGGGCTCTCTGCCCACCCATAGGTGTGGACAGTCGCGGTCAAAGGGTCGCGACCAAACACTAAATCAGGGGAGACGTGTTATTTGTTCAACAGGCTTTGATACCACCGCGATGCGCCTGCGCCTCATAATTTATGTGGATATATGGGAATTGAAACACATTAGTGTTTTGTTTGTTTAACTAATTTTTTGGAGATAAGTTTGTAGATTTGGTAAAAAGTTTAATTTTGGGTCATGAAATTAGTCTTTTGGCAGTCTATTCTTAATGTGGTGAACATTATTATTCAGAAACGACGCAATTGCTTGTTCCTGGTAGAGCAAACGTCAAGCGTAAGTCAATCCTAGTACGCTCTTTCCATTGACAAACAAACAGCATTAAAACGCTGTTCCCATTCATCAATTTGCATTTGCCGGCTCCCGTTCGTAGTTAATAGATCTCTACGAAAACATCTCAAAACATTGGTACAACTAAATAAATTCACAATGTTCCTAGTGTAGTGAGTACAAATCGTTCAATAAAACATCGACTAGCAAAACTCGCCTTAACGCAGTTGAAATAAATAAATAATTCGTCTGTATCAATTGGAAAAGGAACATTCTCCCATCGAGGACGGCTCTTGTAAATCTTTGATAGCAATCTTGATGTACGAACGGATGCAAAACGGGATCGTCTCGGGTCCGAAGCGGTTTGATTTAAGGAAATACATCCCTGACGAAACACAGTAAGTATCGTATGTAACATCGAATAATATCCAATCGCTTTGCATATCCAATTGCAATCTCAATTGTTTAGTTCAATCACTCGACCGATATGTAGATTTAACGGAATGCATCGAATTTAAGCGACAGCTTTCTAAAGCTGTACCGTTGCCAAACTTTTATGTAAAACATCGGCAAAATGTTCAAAGGTTCGAGGGTTTACATTACCATTTAATAGTTATACACTATAATACTTAAATATAAAGGCATTATAATAAAAAATGACAAGAACATCACATACATCATTTTTCATTAATTAATTGGATTTATTCGATCACGGAAATTACACAAAGTAAACAAAAACAACCATTAAATCATAACACAAACTTCGAAAGATTAATCCAATTTAGTTTAGTTAAACACCCAGGGCGAATATTTATCAAATCTGAGCTATTGGCCCATAAATAAGACTGCACGCGGTTTCGGAATGTGTGATAAAATTTATAGCGGGACTCTTACGAACCAGAGCTCTATCCCACCGGGATACTCACAACCATTGTAATCTGATCATGCAAATTTGTAACCCCTTTTTTACTCGCGCAGTCGGCACACGACCAACACTCCATGTGTACCTGTTTGTAGTAGATAAGGACATATTTATGTCTTTAAAACAAATTTGTATAGGATACTTCTGAAAAAATATTCATATGGACGAACAGTTTCCTGTTATAGAAAAGAAAAGACTATTTTTTTCGTCATTAAATACAAAATTAAAATTACTTTTCCTCGACCATCATCTTGCATCTTAGCGACGATTTTATCATGGTATCTCAAGGAAATTTAAGACTCCCTCAAAATCCAAAACACGTGTACATTACAAGTTATCTGTGAGATTGAAGACAGGAGAAAATAAAATTTTGGCACGTTCGTTAACGACCGGTCCTGTTGATTTGGCAGATGTTATTTTTAGTCATTAGAGAGAAAAAATCAATTAATAACCGCCGTTTGTGTACAAAATTGATTACCGGAGGCTTCTGAAGTCAGCCGTCTGACCGCTTCGAAGGCACCCGTGTGAACTCTGAAAATCATAATTGCGTACTGTCTAATCAAGCATGCTTCGTCCTTGTCTAATCTACAGAGATTAGTCAGAGCGGGAAAGAGACAAATCTTAGGAAGTAAATGTTGCTTCCACTCTCCGTGACCACACTTTGATTGATGAACAGAGAAAACGCCTCGAGTGAGTTAATCACGCCTAAATTTAATTTAGAATGAATATGAAAACGCGGAGGCTATTTATTATGTTTTATTTGTTTTGGATAGCATTTTCTTTTTTCTGGATCCATAACCCTAATGTTACTTTTTGCGGGTCGAAAATATGCGAATTTGACCCCAACTCATTTAAGGGTTTTACAAAAAAAAAAACATAGTTTGGATACAAAATCGTTGTAATTATAGAATAAGGTTTTTGTAAAGGATGTGAAACACCTTTTTTGTCAAATATTATAAACAGTCATCTATGTGGCATTAAGGTGCGTCAAACGTTTCGTGGGAGACTAGTATTAAGATAAACGCTTCCCATTAGATCCATTTAATACTGGAGCAATTCGGGACTATAAACATAATGCTTTTAATCATAGTAGGCAGATAGGCTCCAACATTATTTGTTACAACTAGCACATAGAAATACTTGGACCCGTCTGCTCTTTTCTAAACTTATAGAGATTTTATGTATTTCATGAGAAACAGAGTTTTTTAATGAAAATTTGAGTAACCATTAATGGGAGTAAAATAAATACTGGTTATAACACTATTTTAGAATATTTAGGTAACATAAATGGTTTAACAACTCTGGGTAAAAGCAATTTTTTTTACGTTTTTGCTGCCATTCTTCGAATTCATGGCATACGGCTTTGTAAGTTTAATTTCATAGAATCGTATTTTATAAAAAAATAAATGTTTATTTCAATTACATATGTGTACATGGACTGGGAATACATTTCATTTTTAACCTTCACGCAGAAGATCGTAGGTATCTACTATGTACCGGTCGAGATTTTTGATTTGACCATGCCGCCTCCACTCATTTCACTATTCTCCTCCCAATACCATCGCTCATCATTTCAAGATAACGCATAAATAAATAAATAATAAAGTAAATTGAAAACCTTCCCAAGTGATTGTCGGTGTTGTGAGTGACCCTAATGGCTGTAATGACACCGGAACCCTTTGAATGGCCACGCCACTTACGAGGTCCCTTAAACAAACAACCTGAGGGAATTCATCCTCTAAGTGGCACAATAAAACTTAAAAATCACTTGAACTCATAAACTTTGATTACTTGAAAATTATCCTCGAACTTGTACATTTAGCACCAACAATTGCGTTTTGCATTTAACAGAAAAAAATTGTTTGGAACAATTACTAATACTCTGTGTGTGGTAATAGTGCGTTTTTATTATATTGTCATAAAGATTATTTTTAATCACACGTAAGCGTTTAAAAAATGAGTTTTACGACCAGAAAGGCGGTGTTAAAAAGACTTTTGTTGAAGACAAACCGTTCCTTAGCTTTTATGGTCATTTTGTAGTCATTAAAGAGATTAATATGTTAATCGTTTGACCTAGTAATATCCAATTAAGTGGTTTTGCCAAAATTAAATTAAAAATGATTTTTCTGGAATCCGGTGGCATTCGCATGCTAACGTTACCTGCCTGTTACATGGTATTATTTTATCAAACAGGCAGATGTATTCAACTTGTTATCTGAGTTGCGTGGGTGGACGGCACGCGAAGGTGTTGCCAATGAACTGATCTCAATGCTTCTCATTGTTGTCAACCCCTGCACAACGATTAGTGGCACACGATCGCCTACTGTTAACCACTTCCTTGTTTACACTATAGCAATGTATACAGAGCTTCGAATACGGTGAGGTGATCATCACTAGACAAATACTGATAACAGTGGCGAAGTTTTGTAAAAGTGAAATTTACGGTTTATACAGAGAGTGGTTTGTTCGGTTTGAAATAGAAAGTTGTGCAACAATTGATATTTTTTGATGTAATACTTTGTTTGGCGGATCGTCCACGAGTAACAGTTCCACATAAAACTTTCTAAGTCCAGCTCACTTCGTGCACAGCTTAGAGATTATCACTTTAGTCTCTTGACTCTTGACCACATATTCTCAGCAATGATGCTTACATCAGATAGGTAAACTACCTACTTTTCCAGGTCCATGTCTCAACTGAAGCTATGCCTTTCTCATATAAATATGACATCACAATAATTTCCTCTCGTTTTATCTATTGAAAAGAGCAAGCTACTAGTTCTGATTATTATGGTCAAGACTGGATGGTACGGTAGTAACAGATTCGATTTAACGATCATTATTATAGGCCATAAGTAGTGGCAGCTTGCGTAACACTAAAACGATTACCACAGATTATAGAACGTATTCTATAGTTACTTTACTGTTTATGATGGATAGGGTTAATTGATGATTCAAACTGCATAGCTTTGTGCGAGTATGATTTTAGTAATCGATAGATGAAATTGATTGAGAGAAAAAACACTTTTTTACGGATGGGAAATCATCAAATGACTTCTCCCGCTCCGGGCAGTGCGGAAGGGAGTGTCATTACTGACTAAAACCCATCCATGTTCCTTCCTTGCCCTTTGCGTTCCAGGGCCACGGTATTTCTTTCGAAGAGTCCCGCAGCCCTGGCAGTGAGAAACCGGCCTATGGCCAGCAATGGACTGATTAAGGAAATCTTCTTTCTTTTTCGCGTGGTTGGTGCCTAATCTGGTGTCAGAGTTATTATGCCAGCCATGGGCATATGTCTCTGACTTGCCTCAACATGCTGTTAAATATTTCTCAAACATACTGGTTTGGTTTCCTCAGTAGTGGAAGTTTGCACGTTTATGGATTCAAGAAAAAATTAAAACATAGAAGACATTGTTATGATGGATTGCCAATCGAGGTTAAATAGGTCTCGCTATATATATATATAAACAATACTAAGTCATGCAACGGTTTGCCTGCAGGAGAACAGCTGACCCATAAAAGCCATTTATCGACAAACCATCTTTAGGGGTGAATGATGAATCACTGGAGTGCACCCCAACACATTGTAATACTGGGCTTACCATAATCATTATGGATAATTGTAACACCAATATGAATGTAGTGTGGTAACAAATAAAATGCATTTGGATCGTTCAAACAAAAAGATTTAAATAAAAAGTTCTTTTTTGTTAAAGTTCGACAACATTGTTCTCGAACGAGTGATATGCTAGGAAAAAGTTAATGCTTTAGAAAGAATGAGCAAAGACGAGAAAGAGAGTGAGGCGTGCTATAATATGTTCGGAAAGGTCTGATACGGACAGCAACATATACATTCTATACTGCCGACAGTCCTGTGCGGATTCAGACCGACCCGAACATATGCTTAGTACCCCTTTAACGGTAGTTATCATATCTAATGCTTAAAATTAAACCATTCTTTGTCGATTATGTACATAATTCAATTTCTTATATCCTCAGGGCAACCAGCAATCGCGTCACACGTTTCTTGCTGGATATGGGCCTCTCAAAGCTGCGTTCACCGTTAAGCTCCACTTCATCGATTTTACAGCAAAACTACGTAGTTGCAATAGTTCGAGTTTTAATCCAATATTAATTCACATTCAGGCGAAAACTTTAATGAATCCCCATCGCTTTGATTAATACCGCAGTAGTAATGATGGATGCACCCCTTCAGGTAAGGGTAGACCGCCCGCCGGCCGAGAGCCACCCTCCGCGACTAACGTAATTACACACTTATTAGTTCTAACCTATTTTTATTTGTTTTTTCATGCAATCTATGTGGCGCCCGCGCCGGCCACGTCGCGTATTTGAAGCTGGTGAAAAAATCAGTCACACGGCTTAGTTTTAAACCCGTAAACAGCGCTTCGAAAAGCAAAGCTCCTCAATTTTAGACCGTCTGTGAGAGAAGATAAGGATGACAGAGAGTTATCGTATGGGTTAAGGTGATGGTTAGTTCATTGTCTGAATTAGGTTCGGACCCATGTTCTTGTGCTTGTAAACTTGTTTCCTGTCTAACACTGTCGGTGGTAGGAAATGGAAATAAGTTGCTTTTTGTTTTTCATCATAAAAGTTTTAAAAGAAATTACTATGATATTATGGTTGATGTTTCTTTGGACCCGTGTAATGTAGATGCAATGAATGTCTGTGCAGTTGGCTGGCGTGACACCAATCACGCCAGCTAATATTGTACCGTGTTGGTGAAAAACGGGATGTGAGAGTTGAATCTCGGAAATTAATTAAGTAAGAACACAAATGAATGACTGCGACTGACTGAGATGCTGTAAATCCTCACCTGCGAAACCTACAGCAGACACCTTTTTCTTAATTCACATGCTTTGTACTTCGTTTAAAAATAATGCCATAGAAAGGTACTGATGTACTGTGATCTTATCAGATCTCCGAGGTGTTTAATCTGACCTTAATCAGCGATACTCTTCAGTCAGGAATCACTTATGCTACAATTTATCGCATCCGAGCCTTAAGCGAGTGTGTCCTGTATTTAATTTCGGCGGCCCATTGGTCAAGACCTTTCGCCCTGCGCGTGTGAGTGGCCGTATTCATAGTGCTGAAAGATATAAATTGAGTGAAAATCTTTCCTTATAACACACACTACATACTGATGAGACCATTACTCCAGGTACATGAGAGAATTTGAAGTCAAAGACCACATATTTTGAGCAATGTTGTTCTTATTTCTTTAGAGCTTATTTTGCAGCATCAGCTTTCAATGGACGATAATCAGCTAATTGCCATAGCAACAGATTGTTTTTTCTACGACTACAATAATTTATAGTCTCTGATTCTGAAAATAACATGTACCTTACAATTAGCGTTCCTCAAAAATACAAATTTCAAAGCCAGATTACCGCTTGCGCCCGACTATAAATACGACACATTAACATCCTTTAGTGTAGTTAATTCGCTGGTCAGATAATAATTAATAAGCTCACAGTCGATATCCAGCTCGTTCAGCTCGTGACCACCGAAGGCCCTCGTGACCGCGGTTCCTCTGACCCAACACAGATTGAGATATCAAAATTCGCAATTCAATCCCACGGTGATACAGGCGTTTGTTTTATAGTTATCATTTGAGTTAGCCTTTGGGCAGTATGGATTAGTTTGTATAGGATGTGAGCTCATTAGACGTGCAATATGGATACTTTGATGGGATAGGAATTAAAAAGCCCACCTTGGTTAAACTGCTGAAGTTTGAAGCAAAATATTGTGATTTTTTTATTTTCTTTTGAAAGTTTGGTGCGCATTCTAAAATGCACATATTTTAAACACCAAAATCCAATAATGCCAATAATTTACTTGAAACAGAACTATGCAACTTCATCGCTGATACAATTTCATGCCGATAGACAACAATTCAATCAAACCAATATAGTTAAGTCAAGTAAACCAATTTACTTAAGTGGTTAGATTAAATTAACAATGCAAAACAAGATGATACTGTGAGTTCACGCTAAACTACACTGGTTTGGCAATACCCGCAGTCATATAGCCCGGTAAAGACTTACCGTAATTAAATTTTATAGTCGCCGAGGATTTTATAATAGCGCAGTAACTACTCGTAAAAGAATGGTTTAAACCCAGTAGCATTAATATAACGCTCACAAAACGACGAAAGTAAGGTTTCGACTCAAGCAATCTCTTAATTCCACGTTAAAAAATTACATACGAATTGACTCTGGCTGTATAAGCAGCATTGAAATGGAGCCTTTTTATGTCTTATTTATTTATCAGATAGTGAGCAGTATAACAGATTTTATTGTTGATTCTATTTACACTTGGCTGGGTAACGTTATCTCTGATCTACGTAATGGTAAGTGCAAGTGAGCGGCTAATTGTTTTTGTTCGCAAGTGATCGTATCCACTGCTCAAAGCTCACGAGGGGCAGGCCTCGTCTATACTGCCCTGATTTATATTTCGATGTGCGGAGAGATGTAACGTGTCCTTAAGCGTTTGGCCGGTTGCGTGTGCGCATTGTTATGGCGGCGTTTTTTAATTATCAAGATTCTAATTGAATGAACATTTAGAGAATAACGTTTTTAATTAAAACTTATTTATCTTGATACACTTTTGGGACTTTCAATTAGTAAAATTTTTGTTTACTTTCGAGGTTCTTCAAATATGCTATTTAACGAGGTGAACATTTATATTTTACGATACCTAAAACGGTAGTTCAGAACATCTGATTTTCAAATTATTTTTGTTACTTGCATTGATCGGCTAAACTGTTATAACTTTAACTTCAAATCCTCTCCTTCCAATTGCTCCAGGATTGGCGTTACCATAAAGATAATCCTGTATTTGTTTTAGCCTCGAGCTGGGATTGAGCCATTTAATTTTATAAGTCTAATCTAGATAAAACCTGCTTGAGTGTGCTTTATGGATTTATTTATTTAATATGCTTATTGCTCGTATAATTATGTGTGAGGTGTTCTTTGTTTTAGCTTCTTATGTGATACAAAAATTAAATTGCGCAAAATTTAATGATGACTTAGGTTTATAGTCAAGTATTTGAGCTTCCTACAGATAGATATTTTTCAGTAAAAAAACCAATTGGAAAAAACTTATTTAAACTGAAAGATTTTAAGGTTTATCTAAATAGAGAAAATGAAAATAAATACAGAAAAGAAAACTATGATTCACTTCAATAAAAATTTAATTCTCGCTCCATATAAAATGCGTATCAGATGATTGATATAAACAAAAAAAAATAAGCCTTGGATTTACACCTGCGATTTAATGTAAACGATTACATTTGTGGGTTACTAATGAAAGTTTAAAATTCACCGGTAGGCCGCGTCGTCGGCGCGCGCGACCGTGCGTGCGCGCATACATGTCGGACGTAGGGAGATTTGCTCGTATTATACAATGTTTTATGTGTTTATGGCTCACTTACATTATCATGTGATCGATAAATGTATATGCTTGAGTCGAAGGTTTGGAGGAATTAAATGTGCATTAATTTAAATAAAGTCTTGGAAAAACCGCTGTGTAGTAAATTGTTTTTTTTAAGTATGTGAGCTGATTTTAAATAAAGAAGAATATAAACCGTTTTTATGCATATGACCGACCCTAAAGAAGAATACCACTTAGTTCCATCTTACAGCTACTTTATGCAAATCATCTACAGAGAGATTTATGACTCTTTAAGATTATTTATAGTTCTACTTATTCAATTAAAATAATAGGATAATTTGATAAAACTACGCTTTCATAATTATATTTTAAAATATAAACCGCATAATAAAATTATGAACAAAATTATGGAATAACGATACATGTCACGTTATCTGAGTCTTGTTTTTGTTTCCATGTAAAGAAGGGAAACCTGCTACACACCAAGTATGTTTATGTTAATATCGTTCAAAATACAATTCAGAAAGATCTTAAATGTTCATGTAGACCGGGAAAAAATGTTCCCAAAGTCGTCCTCCAGTTATTAATTAAAACAAAAGCCAATAATGGCAATTTGAACAAAAGAAAAAACATTTAATAAAATCAGTAGTTACAGGCATGTTCATGTGTGTACGTTTAACAGCGTGAGTCGAGATCAGTATCGAACCTACTTCTTTACTCATGACCAACACTGCCGAACACCTGTAAAACCATTTATTGATAACAATGGCACCTTTATAACTTGGTACATAGAGTCCGAAATCGAAAAGTGTTACATTTTTGGAAGTGTTTGGCTACGTTTGTTAGTGCACATGTTGAAACTTTTGTCATGTAATCTGGATTGGATCTGCCGCTAAGTTTTACGGTAATCGTAGTCTCTGCAGTACTTTTAAAATATTTATGGCCATCGTTTTTTCTTGGTGGGTCTTACATTAGTCCCAACATCAAGAACGCTGTGTAGAGCAATATTTACATGATCTGCTGATAAGGTTTAAATACGATTTTTGCTAAAGCTCAGAGCTAGCTACTAACTAGTAGTTAGCTTAAAGCAATTATTAATTCGGACCGACCATTTCTTTGCTTTTTTTCGTGGTGTTCGTGGCGTGATTAAATAGCTCTATCTACTAGATTAATATCAAAGTATTTTTAGTCTTTAATATTGTTTTTAATCCCCAACAGCAGAACGCAACTGTTGATGTTTAATACATTACGCCTCTCAACAAGCTAATTGGCGCTCCATTTATTGTTCAATGGAGGAACAACTATTTAACTTGATTTGTACGTCGACATATTGTTGCAATAATAATAAATTCAATCAACCTGAAACCCGTAAAGCCTTACTTATATCTGTCACTTAACGTCGTATAATAATAAATGATGACCACAATAATATTAAATCATTTATTAACTTCTGTATGAATGTTTGAATTATGTATGTCACCGAGTCTATCGCGAAGATTAAAAAAATAACTGAAAGTGGCAAAAATTACGTATGCAGGTAAAATTATAAGTACGTTCCACATTACGCAGAAAAGTAAGTACTAAAAATTCAAAAGCCTGGCCTGGGCACCGTTGTCACCGCCCAATGGGCAGCTGTGTCCCCATCCAGGACTCACTAAGCCTCTATTATGGTTCCCTCTCGCATAAACACGCCGTCGACCCATAAAAGCGGTCGATCGCGCCGAGCTTCAATTTATTCTTGAAATTAACCTGTCGCATACACTTAAGAAGTTGCGAGGCGCGTGTTTCAAATGAGGCACGCGGTGATTGGGATGTTCTGAATTGACGAACCTTCCAAATTGTTATCATTAACCAAAAGATTTAAGACTCCGTTTTGTTTAAGCGAACCTGAAAGTTCCATAAAGCATCGGTAAACTGCATTACAGGTTAAAGCTTTCTAAACCTTCATGTAAAGATATTAACTTACATTGTAAAAATGGATTCCTAATGACAGTTAAGATAGGATCTAGGTTGATAACCGTAGATAATATGACAGACTAATCGACTCTAGAACATTTTGCGTCGGCGATAAAGGACCATTTGATGAAGAATATCAACCTCATAACCGTATGACAGCGAAGTTCTATCTTTGGAACATAATTTATGGAAATACTCGCGTTCATGATACACATGAATATCAATTACTTAGACTTTTATTTCGTTTCGCGATCTAAGCAAGTAATTTTGTTTGTTAGATCGAAGAGCGTGCAATAATTAAATTGTATAAAAATGATTGATTTATCTAAGTTCTTAGAAGTAATAATAGAGGTCTAGAGGTGGGGGAGCATAAGGAGCATGCGCAGATGTACTATCGCACCTACGTAACGACAATTTACACAAATCATTATTTACTCATAATCTAGTGATTTGTATATTTCACGATCCATGTGCATAATTAACTAAGCGAGTTTATCTTTCTTGAAGATCAGGATAATAATATCTCTAATGGGACATTAAAACTTATTTAATATTCATATAAATCTAAATCTATGCATATTTTGCCAGATAGTAATTTACGTAACTGTCTAAGTACAACCCTACATAAAAAAACGGAACACACGTGTGTTTAAACATATGCTTATCTGAATTGCCACACAATAATTCAAGTTTGAGGATTTAATGAAGAAATTAACTTGAATTTGGTGCATGCTGTTCAATACTTTATGCATTCAAAATATGCCAATTAACATCAACATAAAGCATTTCAGGTGTGTTGAAATTAAATCATTAAATTGTTAAACTCTCTCTTACATATTTGTTTCATAAAAATCAGTGAAAACAAATGAAAATTTATGACAACCCCATATAGTAATGTCTACGATTTTTATGACAACATTCATTATATCTTAACATGTACTCACCTGTAAACATGTTTTTAAAGAAAAATCAACCGTAATTCTACATATAAAAAGGGCATACTTCGGTCGAAGACGGCCTTACATTTTTCTGATATAATTATGGAAAGGACGTGCGTGGAGTCGACTTCAGTATTTTTTAAATTATTTAGTTTGGAGAAGCCAAAATACTTCAGGTTTTCTTGTATTAAATAGTAAAAAAATATATTGGATTTGTTTATGGACGCGGTTAAATGTTAAAACATATGCAGGAATAGTACGTACCTACCTAAAAAGAGTCAATTCGCTTTTAGATATTCACCGCAAACACCATCTGCTACCTACTTTTACTGCTGTTTTTTTGCTGCTTTTTACTTGATAAAAATAAAGATGTAAAACGATCAAGGCATTTATGAAAACGAGACCTCTAGACGTGTCAACTTAGGGCAACAAAGACAAGTCCAAAACAAATTTAACCAATACCGTCTCCATAGTTTCCCTGTCGCGTAGTTTTCAGTAAGCCAACGACTCGTCGACTCGGGCAGGTGCTGCCCAAGCGCACACTTCTTTCATTAAAATTAATACCACTGTCGCGTGTGCACATTCTTACTCGATAACGCCTTGCCGTAATTAAGGTATGGCTTTAAACGAGCCGGGCAAGGCGGGCGCTGCGCCGGCGCACGACCGCCACGCGCCGAACGGTACTCCGCGAAACGTTTAACGAGAAATTTTGTTTCCATCAATATTTCTGCTTATGGTATCAGATTAACAGGCTCGTTGCGATTCGGTGCAGATGCTCTCTCAAGTATTTTCTTTATTAGTTATCGGACAAATTTGGTTGTTTTGCTTTACTGATTGAATGAACGCTTCTTTGCTTTTAATGCTACGCTGCCTTCTAAACATCTAATACCGCAAATATTTGCTCTAACATCAGAAGGCCGAATCCAGTAAAAAGACTTTGGAGCATGGGACCCTAAGTCCCCACACTAGCTAGTACCACAGTGCTTCACCCAGGTGGAGAACTTAGGTGATGCACGGGTCCGGACTCTCGATTTTGAGAATTGACCCCCTTCTCAAGTGTAGAATAGCTGATGATGACGTTAGAATAGCTGATATGCTATTATTAACCTGTGATTGTAATGGACTAATATGTCGCGTCCTGTAAGCAGCGAACTGTATGAGGTATTAGTCATAATGCAACATATTCATATTGGACACGTTAATAAGTAGTGCAGTAGGATGACAAAAACATAATGCACAAAACGAAATTCTGGTTTTCTTGACGTTTTGCTCGATGCAGTCTCAGAGTTAAATGATACAAAATATTAAACACGTTTATCGAGTTTGTTTATTGGCAATCAGTATTCGACGGCTTATTTATGTTTCTCATTCTTCAGCTGTTAACACTTCGAGATGACGATCTTAGGGGCGTCGCAATTCCGGTCAAATCAATAAAACTGACAGTAAAAAAGATTACACAATAGGAATCGATATAAGGAAACAATACTAATTATCTATTTAGGGGAATCTTATCGCCGCAGCTAACGAGCTGTCGTAAACCTATAAACGGATTCGACAAGCCTTGTTGTCGGCAAATGAGACGATTGCCTAAACTAGCCTTATTTATAGACCTCCGCACATGCCCGAAGGGTTAGATATGTGAAATACAGCATACTAAATGATACACGTTTACTCATTACCGTGACTAAGAATGTTGTCAAAAAATAATTAAAGTCGAAAAACATTTTTATTCGGAGCGGTTAATTACAAAAAATAACAGGTTTACTGTTCCAATTTCCTTTTATTTTTCTAAAGAATTTCAAAGAGTCACACGATCAAAACGCAAGGTGGAGAACACAATGTCCTGTAAAGCTTGCAAAAACAAAAGAAACCAGCAAATCCCACCACCGCACCCCTCCAATTGACTTCCTACCAATACATCCAAAGTCATTGTCGCACACAAATCTTTATCTTAAAATTCGAATATCAATCAATCGCATCCGATTGGTCAATGCGAATCGAATCACAGTCGAATCGTATCTCGGTCACAATCGGTGTCGGGGTGTCGGTGGAGTCGGATGCGACGACGTCACTGTGTCCGTCGGCCGTCAGTCGTAGGTGGCGGCGACGGCGACCGAGACCGATGCGATGTCCCGATAGCCCCCGTGTCACTGTCGTACAAGCTTCGAGACATTCTATTTGCATTTTGGATGTCGTCTAAAAGACGTGTGTTATCTGTCCTAGCACATGTAGGTGGGAAAACAAGTATATTCCCATGGGTAATAAGTATTTAGAAATGCTATTAAATGTCTGCAGACTTTCTTTAGGTTTCAGTTTTGTTTTTCGATCATTTCATGTTTTGAGTTTTATCTTTATATCGCGATAGATACTTTAAGTGCTTTTTGCTACCAGACTAGCTTCAAGCAGTGTCGTTTAAGTGGCTATATATCTAAATTCATTCCCTGGATATCTTAAGTTTTTATAGTGCAAAAGATCAACATAAATAATATGCAAAGCAACAGTTTCCTTAAGTTCACAAAAATCATTGAAATCAAATAAACTTGCAACGCACAATCAAACCGCGTATCATGGCATGGCCGTCATAATTCCATACATCACACCTTGTTGGCATCGAAGAGGAATGTTCGTTCATTGTTAGCAAACCACGCTTGATATGAAATGTAAAACATTCCCTTTATTAATACTTAATACGATCACCCTTTGATTCGATGAATAGGAGTCACTCAACAAGTCGTTAATCAAACGATATTGGGTACGAATCAGGTAGTTGTATTGTGTGATAGATGGCGGCGAGCCTTGTAACTATGATTTATTATAATTCTTAAACTTGGCATTAATGAGACTGAAGTATTCATTGAACCGCGATTGGAAGCTACGAGCTACTAATGCAAGTTACCCTTGTTATCGATCCGGTTCGATTCCGATAAAGCATGACAAGCAAAATCGTTTGTTTTTATATACATACCTGAAGAATGATATCAATATCAAGATGAGCTATGAGCTCCGTCGAAAATCTTTCGAGACTCTCCTTAGACGGTTGGATCAAGGGCCTGATTCAGAAGGCAGTACTCCTCGATACGGCCCGTATTGTGAGGAGGTTCCTGTCTCTGAAACTCTAACCACCGGTAGCTTAGACCTGGTCCCGACATCGGCGGACCGCAATTTTTTATATTTTTTATTATTTATGTTCTACTGATTTTTAGTCTCACCATTTCAAGTATTCCGAACACAATATTCTCATTTGAACGGTTGTTCGACAGTTTGCCATGTTTGTTTATAAGTTCCGTCCATCCTGTCAATCCCACACCAGTGATGCGTAACTCCATGTATGGCAGATGACATCGTTCCCATAATCATCACATCACTACCGTTTCCAACCCCATATCCCACGTTTTACGCATCTCACGTCATTTGTTTTACGTAATAGTTTTATTTGCCTGTAATTGCTTAAATTAAATGTAAATGTCACACAATATCCGGTGTGGAATGGAGATATTAAATTGATCAAATTAAAATTAAACAATAACAGTTGAAACAAATTGAGTAAACATTTTTCATTAAGTTCATTAAAAACATCGCTATCCTAAATGTAAGGTGTCCAAATCTATCTCCTTATGTATATTATACTAGTTTTGTAGTCGCACTTACTAAAAAGGTAATAAAGAAAAACGAAACAATTCCCATCAGCTCAGAAGAACATTTTGTTTGACGATAATTTTTCATGAGAACACACCAAATTGTTAGCAAAACAAGAGATCTTGTATTTTAGCAGACAAGACCAGAGATTGAATTACAGACCAAACGATGGTAGTCTACCTTAGTACAAGTTGGTCGATTACTAAATATCTAGAGGGACACAGCAGCATAATTTGTTCAATCGTAATTGCTCCATGGGAGGTGAAATAATTGATATTGTTATGACATGTTTTGTGAAGGGATGTCACCCTAACCCCACGTTGCATCGTGTTTAGGGGTCATATGAATAAATAACATCACACGTGTCGTTATTATTGCACTGTATCTTTATAGGTTGTTGAAAAATTTGTAAATAGCCTAATCATTTAGAAGGTTTATAACATATATGCTTTTGCCCTAGGCTTCGCTGTATGTATTTCGGAGCTAATCTCTCTGGCACATATTATCGGGATAAAACAGGTCACTCATACTAGGTGTCAAACATTCAAATCCCTGCAAACGTAAGAGCGCGAAATGATACACAGTTATTTTCACATTGATTTATATTAAAGTATGGAAAATTCATTTAACATCCTAGCCTAGTGGTTGCGACCGTCAGACTGCCAAGTCATAGGCCTCGACTTCGAACCCAAGAACCTCTGATTTCTCGGATTCATGTGTGTATGATTATCACTTGCTTCGGTAAAGGAAAACATCGTAGAGGAAACTGCCAGCATGCCTGAGAGATATTTCTCGACGGCGTGTAAAGCCAGGTGAGAGGCCCATGGGCTGGAATAAAACTCTGACACCAGGTTAGGCACACGAAAAAAAAAGACCACATTGATCTCATAAAATTTAATTTAATTTACATTTTCTCACATCTGAAAAGCACCTGAGATTCACACGACAAATCAAACTCAAGCTTTCAAATCCGCTCATAAATTTTAAACCGTATCAAGATATAAAAGAAGTTCAATTATTAATATTTTCCAGCTCTTAATTTTTAAACCAGTTTCGTGGGTGGTGCGATGATGTGCGTAGGAGCATGGGGTGGGTACCCTTACAATACGGTCACAATGACTTGAATTATCATCGCATTCTTATTGGACATGTTTCACGACTTGAACATGTTACTTAAGCTTATTGTTAGTAACTTAACGACATCATTGAACGCTAATAACACTATATTCTTCTTTTGTCGGTGGAATTAGTGTTCTTTTTATTAGTTTACACTTCGTAAGGTACTTATGAAAAATATTAAATTAAAATTAGTATTGAAGTACAATGTGATTCCCGCGGTCAGGATGAAGTGAGCGGTTTTCAAGTAACGATAATCGTGGTATTAATGGAAATTGGTCAATGCATTATTGAAATACAGTTATGGAAAATAAATGACATCATTATGAAACACCTAGAGCTTCTGTGGAGATTTTTCAGTTATTTGGAAATTTTCGCATTTTTCATCAAAATTGTTTAGTCCAGCTTCGAGCTTTAGTCAGCAGTACGAGAAGTAAAATGTTTCTTCAGCTTAAAAATGTTCATGGCTGAAAGCTATTTACACGTTCCATGAACATAATAATTTGTATTTCCACATCGGCAGGGGTTTCAATTAAAATCCATTGTCTTTCATTTAACCCCCAGCCACTCGCGTAACCCTAACGGAACATCGATCGATTATTCGAAATAATCATAACAGGAAAAAATATCAGTTATTTACGGAACCCATTAGCACCTCCCCGCAGGTCATATCCGGTACAAAATCATGGGGTTCAACCCCACAAGATGACTGGCCACTGCTTTAGTACCGACGTCAATTTAAATCTAATACAAGATAAGTAGTTCAAGTTCAAAAAAATATTCCTAAAAACCCAGACATGGTGTCAAATAAAATGAACAAGAACACACCAAGCCTGTGGTATAGAGCACAATATTACAACACTACTTTAGAATATTGTAAAACTTAATATAGACACAACACATAAGTAGGTACTCGTACATCACACAACAGATGCGTTTAACGAGCCAAGCTTAGAAAACAACCCGATAAAAACATCGACACGAGACCTATTACCCGCTAAATACAGAGCAAAGTATGTATTAACTAACGAAAACAAATACCTAACAACGAAACAAACATATCGATTCAATTAGGAAAGCTAAATAGAATGAGAGTTATTCGATTCACGCATTCGTATTGACGGTAGTCGGTACTTTGATCAAAGGACCGATGAAATAAAAAATAAAACAAAGTTTAAGAAGTGCAATTCATAGCGTGTTTTAAATCTAATTGATGATGGGCTGGTGAAGACGCCGGGGACTGTCACCACGGCGGCAATCCTCACACGAACGGTATTGGCATATTTTAATGAAGAAAAATTGACCATCTTTCATTAGCTTTCGAAAAGAAAAATGCAGCTAAAGTATTCAAAATTATCTAAAAGCTCATGTCAAGAATGCTAGAAATATTCAATAAACATGCTTAAATATTCGAGGATGCGACGATTAAAGATATTTTGTAGAAATATGTGTTAGTAATAAGACTTGGAAAGCCATAACTGTTTTTCAAACACCATTATTATCGGTCATATCTCTGAATATTTAGTGATACTTCGACAAATATAATTAAGTTGAAGTTATTTTAGTTTGGAGGGCTTTGGACTGCGAGAGGCACAGTTAGTTTATTTATTGATGTTTCTTTAAGAATGCTCACCTAAATGAAAAAAAGAAACAATAAATATTTACTCTATAAACTATATAAACTGGATTGTAAGTTCATGGTTTAAATTAAGTACTACCTTACTTAATTTAAACCATGAACTTACAATCCTGAAGTAAGGTTCAATAAACTTTAGTGGTCTCATAACTTTTAATCAACACGATCCATCCTATCTCCATATAAACTGATTGCTATTCAAAATTAAAACAGTTCCCTTCATAGAGCTCGACTAATTAACAAAGCAAACATTTTTAATCAAGCCAGCGTACTTATCGGGGCGTCTACACGAGTATACATATGTAATAGGAGTAATTTCATTACATTTACAACATCAACGCTCCATTCCCCAATTTCCAGAATTGGTTTCATTAACGTAAATGTCAATGTATTTTATCGATAATGTACTGATAAACACTGATGCGACTTTTATCCAGCAGGTTCGAATACGACTTGCCTTATAAATACCTTTAAACTCAAGCACTCAATGAGATCGAAGCTGATAATACTGATGTGGATTCTTAAGACGATTGATTTATTTTAAATATAAAGACATCGATACGCTGATTATGTGACAATATCTCTTCATCCCTTTTAGTGGCAGCGCATTAACGGTAAATCCGCAGATATTTATAGGCATTTAAATTAACCTGTGAATACTTATTATACGCCTCTTTATAAGTAATAATTGTACCTATAAGTGAATATTATATATAGGTGTTCAAGAGCCCATTCATGAAAATGAGTCATGAAAATGTGCAGTTACGAGTCATTGCTTCGAAAACAATTCATTTCGTATTTTATGTTACAGCATTCAGCGGTCAGCAGAAAAAAACTGGACACGCGTTAGCCACCTTCCCCGCGCAGCGCACCCCCCGCGCACGCCCCAACCACCACGCCAGGTACGGACCCGCACGTACAGGGGGAAGGGATGATCGAAAATAATAGGGGAAGAGAATTTTAAAATTTTATATTTTTTGCAGCCGGCGCAGGTGATATAACGCGTGCGCGTGCGCCGGCGACTCACTTGTACGTGAAGCTCCGCTGCCGCTGCTCGCGCTCGCCTCTGGCCGAAAGCTCCCGCGAAGCCTTCCCCTATCGCACAGTGCTTTTCCGATAGCCGCGCCGACCGGTCGTGCTCTTTACCTGTCGTGAACGCCGCGCCGCACGCACGTAAAATGCTTCAAGAAATTCAACTCGTTCAAGGTCAGACGAACTACGTAGTCGTCGCGTCCGGATATCCTTCAGCTACGTTAGCGAAAACCCCCGTAGAGAAGAGAAATATACCGATTGCTCCGGCTCCTGAAAAAAATTATGTTACACATGATACACCTCCGAATCTACAGTACAGGAAGAAGGTGCACTTTAGGACAAACCCTTACACTGGACCCCAGGCCGCGTCGATCGCGAGACGTAACGCCCGGGAACGTAATCGCGTGAAGCAAGTGAATGATGGATTCAACGCACTGCGTCGACATCTTCCCGCGTCCGTTGTTGCTGCGTTGTCAGGTGGTGCCCGAAGAGGATCTGGCAAGAAACTTAGCAAAGTTGACACACTGAGGATGGTGGTTGAATACATTAGATATTTGCAGCAGCTCTTGGAAGAAAGCGATGCTGCTCTGGGCATTACACGGGATCAGGAAAACAGAGAAAATATTCCAAATGGAAATACATTGCAGCAGATAACGACAATGGACATGGACGACGGGTTCTTCTATGGTAGTGGATCTCCTTGTTCAGAGAAGCCCGATTCGCCTGCGCCTTCCGAGTGTTCGTCGGGGGTGTCGTCGGCGTACTCAGCTGATCGGTACGAGGTCACGAACACGCAACAACAACAGCTCGGCCCAATGGAGGAGGACGAGCTACTTGATGTCATCTCGTGGTGGCAACAGAAATAACAAACACGTAAGTTGATAAGCATTTTCTAAATTTAACTGAAAGCTTTTCTTTTTTTTTTTTTTGTGCCAGGAATTTAAATTGAAAGAAAAATATATTTTTTTTTCGTTTTATCTGCATTGACCAAGAAGTTCGTATGAATGTTTTTATATCAATATGCTAATGTTTATTTTCTTTTGTTCACAGATGTAACGTTGTGAGTGACACAACTGGACCCAACCCTCCGAAAACGATGGCCATTATTTATGAATAGTGCATTGATCGTTTATACATACGAAAAGACTCTTGTATATCTAGTCAAATCAATAGTGCCTTTAATATTTAGGTGTTAAGTCTTAGTTTTAATTGCGGGGTAATTAATCAAGTTTTGGATTACTGTACTGACTTTTTTAGGCAGGTGAAACTGACTGAACAACTATAAAAAAAAAGTTTTTAGGGTGGGTGTTAACTTTTTACTGTAAGTACACTATTCAAGTGTTTGACTGTATAAAATACCTCTAAATTGTGCCGATAATTATAAAGACAATTTTTTGGTATAGGCTGTTATTATAATACTTTTAGTAAATACTTTGTGAAACAAAAATGGTCGATAGTACATGTTACCTTTTACTTATATTACCGAAACTGTAAGAACGCACTTTGTATTATCGGCCGAGTCGATGATATTGTAAATATACCTTTATTAGTTGTAAGTTATTAGGTTAAGAAATTAAAACTATTTATTGAATCCAGCTGTTGGTATTTTTATTCCTTTGTTTGAAAAACCTGCAAGGTGCAAACTCTAGTTTTTTTGCCGTATGGCCGCTGTTAAAATGTGAGTTCAAACAAGTTATAGTTTGTTTCAATTAGTTTTTCAAACGCATAATGTTTATATTATCAACGTAAATTAAAATAGATTCCTTTAAATGATAGTCATTCCCTTTGTTTTGTCAGTCTGTCAATAACTATTGACTTAAATACTTTTTAACGAGAACCTTGACATTGGTATCTGGACTTTTTATGAATTAGTATGATTATATTCTTTTAAATACATAATAAAACATTTCTAAATATTTATGGATAAGTCAAGTTCTTTCAATGACCTTTTCATTCATATGAAAGTTTCAGTACGTAGACGGTTAGTGTTACATTTTCAGTAGCAGATTATTATAATAATTTATCGTTGTAATTAGGTGAACGTCGACACTTGGGGGAGGCCTATGTCCAGCAGCGGACGTCTTTCGGCTGAAATGATGATGATGAATTAGGTGAATGGAAATAGTTAAATATAATAGACAAGAAATACTTCGATTTTAAAATTAAAAGTACTCAGAGTTTCACTTATATATTTTTCTTATTTTTTTTTTGTTTTTCAGAATCTCAAGTATGTAGTCATATCTATGGATGTATTGATTGTTGCAAACAATTTAGCTAAAATGCTATAGAATAATTGTACTTTTGATTAGAAAAACGATGTTTCGTTTACACCGCGCGCACGTGCTAAGGCCTCTGTTTTGTCTTATTCGTCAACTGGCGAGTGTGAAACTCGCGAGTGCGCAAGAGTCCTTTTGATTTTACCTATTTTTTTTTCGTCATACATTTTTTTCACACTGGCCAGTTGACGAATAAGTCTCTGATTTCCCGCTCTGCCCCATTGATTAGAATTGAAAAACCTAGGTAGATTGACTTACTCATAGTCTCGGTATAAACCTCTTAGATCGAGTGCGTAACACAGAAATCCACCGTTGGACGAAAATCTACGACGGCGACGGGACCGGGCGGTGCACATCAAGTGGCCATCTCTGCATCTACACACACCGGCAAAATTAGAGGAACGCAAAAAAAAGGTGCCTCTTTTTTTAAACCTATAGGTATTTCGACAAGTGGTCCGGTATATTGGAATGATTACCCTTTTTCAACATAGCATAATGGGCCATTTTGACATTTTTCAACCCTCTTACAAAAATTGTACCCTCTTAAGTGTTTGTTTACAATTAACGCTTCTAAGTGTTTTTGATAAGGAAGATGGTTTAAGCAGTCAATGGTGGCCCTAGCTCATTTTATTTGTTTTGCTTGGAGAGTTAACATTGTATCGCATACAGAATGAGTGATTTGCCAGCAACTGAAGTCGCCAGGGCTGTAACAATGATTGAGGAAGGTCACACCTACCGTTCAGTCAGTCGAACGTTGGGTGTATCAGTATCCGTGATCCACCGTAATGTGCAACGATACAGACAGACAGGATCTTACGTGCGCAGGCGAGGGCAAGGCAGAAATCGTGCAACCAGTGCCGTAGACGACCGTTTTATAAGGGTGCAAACTTTAAGAAATCGTCGTCAAACGGCTGTTCAGACCCGAAATGTCTTGGAAGAAGTGCGTAACGTACGTGTTAGTGAACGAACAGTGAGGAGAAGGTTGAATGAAGTTGGTTTGAAGTTATACGTGCCAGCAAAAGCGCCAAAACTTGAAGTGAGCCATCGAGTTGCCAGATTAGCATTCGCCCGTCAATATCAAAATTGGTCCGGTGAGTGGAGTCAAGTTTTATTCTCCGACGAAAGTCGCTACTGTGTAAATTACATTGACGGAAGGGAGAGGATGTGGAGATATCGAGGAGAACGTTACCATCAAGCAAATTTTTCCGAAACAACGGCTTAAGGTGGAGGGTCGGTAATGGTGTGGGGTGGTATAAGTTTAACGGCACGCACCGCTCTAGTCATCATTGATGGCGGTTCTCTGACTGCACACAGGTACATAACGGAGATCCTAGAACCTCATGTTATCCCTTTTGCTCCATTCATAGGCTCAAATTTTATGTTTATGCACGATAATGCACGCCCCCACACAGCGCGCATAGTGCAGGATTACCTTAATGAGACCGGTATAACGCAGATAGACTGGCCAGCACGATCTCCAGACATGAATCCAATAGAACATGTCTGGGACATGATAGGACGCAGGGTCCGAGAAAGAAATCCACCCCTAGGAATGTCGAAGAACTGAAATTGGCGCTGGTTGAAGAATGGGACATTTTGCCTCAGGAAATGATTGGAGGTGTCATCAGGAGCATGGGTAGACGTATTGAAGCGCTAAGAAGAGCACGTGGAGGTAACACACGCTATTAATTCTGAGTTTTTACTTTTTTTTGTTGTAAATTTAGGACTTCAATATTTTTCAGTTACGACCATTTTTATTATTTCTCAATAAATCAATTCTAACTACCCCACATTTTGTTGTTTTCTTTCATAAAATAAACAAACACACTCAAATAAACCGAAAACAATAAATAAAATGCATTAAATCCCAAAAAATAATTCATTTTTTTTATGTTCCTCTAATTTTGCCGGTGTGTGTAGTTAGATGTCCAGACATCTAACTACATGCAGAGATGGCCGATGGCGCAAAGCTTTGACCGAATGGTGGCCAAGGTTAGGCCAAAGAAACAATGCAGGGCCGTCCTAGTTGAGTCAGAGATATCGTCAAAGTCGCGGGAAACACCTGAAAACGGGAAGCAAAGAACCGGGAAGTGTGGCCAAAAAGGGGAGGCCTATACCCAGCAGTGGGTAATTCTGGGCTGAATATGATGATGAGAAATGAAAATCATTCTACAAATGCGCAAAGATAAAAAATTTAACTTATTTTAATTAAGTATTTGGCATGCCTATTACTTACAGTATTAGTGGTGTCTTACTCTACGAGTTTACGAAAAAGATTTAATACCGAAAAGTAAACTTGAGTTTAGTTTTTGATCTTCTCAATTGTGTTATTTGTTTTAATGTTTACTTCTTTCTTCGTCTCAGATTTTTCTAACCTAAAATACTGATATTATGTTGCTGGGGAGTTTGTTCCACCCTCTCAACACTAGGAAGTGGGCGGGGTTTATGGGGAACTGTCTTTCGTAAAATTGAACGTCCAAAAAGTTCTGATTTTCAGCCTTGTTAGAATAAATTAGTTTTCATTTGGATTTTAAACTAAAAAATAAAAATAGAAAATACAATTACACTAGCTGTGACCCGCGATCATCGTCCACGTGAAAGTATTATAAATATATTACTACCTTATTTGAATCGGATATCGTTAACAATTTCATGAGTTTTAATTTTTTTGCTCGGAACTACTCTAATCCATTTTCTAAAATAAAAGTAAGTAGCGTAGCTACTCTTTATAGCATCAGCTATCGCCAGTAAAAGTCTCATCGAAATTGGTTCAGCCATTTCGGAGATTAGCCAAACAGGTAGACAGACAATAATGAATAAATAAAAAAAAATGTTATGTGTACCGTATAAATACATCATACGCATTCAATAGAAAGCTACCATTCAAAATTACAAACAGACACTTAAATCTCATTTATTTGTATTGCATAGACTAAAGAATTTCGTGTTTAACATAAGATATAATGAAAACAAAGAAAACTGTCAACAAGACAGCGGGAAGCTGCCGAGCTCCTCACAGCACAAATTAGCATAATGAACGAATCAGTGTCTGCCTCTGTTGACTTTATTTAACTGAACTCATTTAAAACAATAAGTAAATAAAATAAATCAGCAGTTTGCTTCACAATACGATACGAGCTTTTTGTGGTAATGACATCTTTTCAGTACAAAACTTTCACTAAATGTTTTATAAAACATGGAGACAAATTTATATATACAAATAAATAAGATCAAGTCTCTGTTTATAATTTCAAAATAACAGTTTTTTTCTGAATGCGTATGAAAGTATATACAGTACATAATTATATAATCTATGTATACATCTACAAGGTGTCTTCACGAAGCCGTCAACCAAGCATTATGTACTTCGAACTAAGTAACTACGCAAAAAATATTGCTGAAAGGGACTTTTCTTTTTGGGTGAAAAATCACTTTTTACAGTAGAACTCAGGCAGATTATGATGATGGATGGATTGAATAGTACGGGGGTCGTTAAGGCGTCTTAAATAAAGAAATACATAAAAAACATGTATGCATTTAAAAAATAACTTGTGTGTTAAATTTAGAACTTTGAACCCCAATATCTCCGTAACTAGAAGGTTCCCAGGTATGGTCTAGAACAAAAAAATGATTGCGATGACGGGGAGAACAAGTGCCTTCCGGCTTCGTTAAGAGTTTATTTACACCCTTTATACAAATAAATAAAATTGAAGTGTCTGTTTGTAAATTGAAAAGAATTGCTTTGTACTGAATGCGTATGCAAGCATACACGGAATTATAAAAAAAAAATACATATAAAAAAATTTAAGCGTCTGTGAATGCATATGAAAATATATGCAATACTTGTAGCGTTTAAAAAAAAATTGTCTCTCTGTCTGTCGGTCTACTTGTTCCGGCTAATCTCTGAAATGGATGGACCAATTTTGACGGGACTTGACGATAGGATGGGACCCGACGACGGGTCGCGGGGTACAGCTATTTATTAGTAGGTTTATGAATAGTGCATTCATAAAAGTAAACCTTCTGGAACATAAAACTCTAAATTATTGTGAGAACTGCATTATAATCCGTGGCACCATAGAGAAGAACAACGTGCTCACAGACAGACGAAAAGCAACTCTGTTTTTTTAATAATCTTTTATACAAAAATTTCGTGGGACGGTGTTTGTGGTCGCACCCCTCAGAAACGGCTCATTGAAAATTTAAAAAATATATATATATTTGGTAGGTATGAGAATAGGGCGTAAAGTATATTTCACACCGATAGGTTGTCAAATTCTAAATAAACGCGAGTGAAGCCACAGATAAAAGCTAGTAATGAATAGATTTGAAAGATTTTTCTGTCTTTATAAATCACTAAAGGATTATGTCAGATGGAGCGACACTATTGACTGTTCTATTGATAATGTCATACTCATATCACATTCAACGCTTGGGTGCTAATGTGTCGGTTGAAAAGTCCGTTTGTCGAATGTTACGTACTGTACTTGCTCAAAAACCTTTTCAATGGTATAGGTGACAGCGAAGAGTTTTATAAAGTGTGCGTTTTACGTGTCTGGTAACACTGACCTTCAACTGGCCTAACATAGAGCAGAATTTCAACACGAGTTTCGTTGAATAAGAGGCCAACTTATCCTAGTTTTGTTAAGGGTGTGTCCTCACTAATAACATTACATGTTATAAAACATGGTTATTTAACATGTTTCAATAGAAAAATTAACAATGTTGTATTATTTAGACGTGTTATATTGTAAAAGTTTTGTGAAATATTTCTTAATCTGGACGCACCCGTGCAAGCTACTCTTGCTGTACGTGAATCCTGGTTTGACGAAATGTTTTAGAGGTAACGGGAATTAAGTGTTATCTCTTTAATTTATAAGGTACTTAAGCTTAATTATCATTAACACATAAAACGGGATTTTAACAATATTTACTACTACTA
The DNA here is from genome assembly GCA_950005105.1 of Lycophotia porphyrea. NCBI lineage: Eukaryota > Metazoa > Arthropoda > Insecta > Lepidoptera > Noctuidae > Lycophotia > Lycophotia porphyrea. The sequence goes on from OX465392.1 coordinate 7,093,154, forward strand.
CACTTTTGAGTTCCCGATATTTCGGCACTGTTGCAAGCACCAAGATCACGGATAAACAAATGTTTATTAGTAAACATGGTAAATATCCCGTTTTCAGTGTTAATGATAGTGACCATGTCTGTTTAAAAACGTAAGCTTAATTATTGAATATTCAAAACTCTTCACCAAAGCACAAATGACAAGCAGTTTTTTTATTTAAATGTTGCCCTACTCTAGGAATTTCTCTTGTATCGTGGGTGCGTTCACAAACATTTAAACTCACATACACAAACAGCCAGACCCGGAACAACTATCTGTATCTATTTTTCTCGATAAGGTGGACTTTTAAAATTATTTACTTAAAAAAACTATCCTTTTCCCGTAGTTTTATATCCAGACAACTCGTCCGTTCATTTGTGTCAATCCTGTTATTAGTATTACCCTTTAGTTATAATAAATCATCGTTGCCCAGATGTAGAGAATTAGCGGGACGCTCTGCGATCGCGTCCAGATATTCCCTAAAAATAATAAAAAAATACCTCACACGAACCCAATCCACCATTATTATATGACACACGATGAGGGCAGATTCTATTAATTTATAACCAATGTGGGTGGATATACTGGCATTATTTTTTTAAAGGTCGCGAACGTGGACATGGATAACTGTAATTTCGTGTTGTTTTTATTAAGATATTGGCCAAGTAAATTGTGGCACGCAACCCTTATGGAGACGTTAATGTTGGCAGAAAAGATTAGGGGGTAAATTTTTGTATTGTTATCATTGCGAGTAACCTGCTGGTCTTATTACTGCATTTCTGTATTAAAGTTATGTTAAGACATGCAAAATACACATGCATGTCAGAATATGTAGTATTCATTTTAATTCCAACAAAAAATAATGGTTTAACTGCAACGAATACTATTTAAATTAAGATATATTTAATTAAACTATTATTATGGACTTCCTTACACTATATTGTAGTATGATACTACAGTACATATATGACTTCTGTTGTCTTGTTTCTACGAACACAAAAGCTAGGTGGTATAATTTATATGTCTACGTAAATTATATTTGATTTTGACTGCATTGTTAGACCTTTTGACAAATTCACTTGTAACACCACGCGTGAGAGCGACTGAGTTACCCTACTGTTTATATTAAAAAAAAACGTTATTGTTTTGATAAAAAATGACATGCCATCCAAACATCTGATAATAGGCGTGGGCGGGGTCGCAACAAAAGAGAATTGGTTAGCACCATACAAACACAATACGGGATGAAGTTTTGATTCGGGTGTAAAATTAAGTTTTCTAACATCGGCCCCCCTTTGTTCGTTTTTTCTTGTCGCACCGTCCACACAATGATATTGTTTGTTTTATTAACGACTTAACTGCGATAAAATTACTGTTTTCTTGGGAATATTTTTCACTAATTTAGGCCTTTCGTGCGTAATTTGGCACAATACAAAAATACCAACAGTGGTGATTATAATTTTTTTATTTTTACATCTGAAAACGTATCTTTTGAATACTTTTTTGTCTTGTCAATTTATCAACGAATCTGAATTTAACACATTAATCAAGTTGCATGCATATCTGTATAACTTCCTGCGTTCGGTTCACTAAAGGGTACTTTTAGGCTGTTTATCTTGCTAATGATGTTTTACGACGTTGCTGCACTCGGCGTTATCACGCGCCGTCGCCTACGGTAGCTAATGCACCAACTATCGGATTGAAATCTAACAAAATCTCCTCTATGTGTGAGATAATAAGGTTCTATTTCATGATAACGGTTTTCGTATCTTGGAGTGGTAGCGTTCTCCCAGCGGCTGTCTCTTTGTCGCCTCTCATATCTATAGGCAACTTAATTAATTGACGGATCGCGGTAGCAACCGAACTGATTAGCGCCCCTTTTTGTGCAACATCCTAACTCTTTTGTCGGAAAGTTTGTCTACGTGATAATAGAAATGAGTTCACATGTTCCGCAACTTTATATTCCTTTGTTGAAACAGTAAAACTAAGAGCACTTAATAGGTAGCGGTTAGGAGATTAAACTGATTTAGTCTTAAAAGACACAGAAGGCAATCTTTCCACAATCTTCGGTATCTACCACAGATACTTCAAAGAAAAGGAATCAGTAAACGATGCTCTAACATTAGATCTAATCACGAGTGCGATGGTTACGTTTAAACGCCTTTAAATATTAATTTACCTCCCTCAGGAGGACAACGATTCAGTAACGCACTTACTTAATAATAGGCGGCCATAGCTTCTTCAACAGGTCCCGACAGGTCTACTTAACGCACGAAATAATAAGCCAATTGAATATTTTGGGGCTGGAGAACAAAAGCCGGCAACACGGCTGTCGGCCACATTACCGCCCCCTACCACAATAAATCCCGGAGGTCCGTCGCCAAAGGGCTAATTACTCTGAATATCGGTTGATATACTGTCTACTTAGGAACTGTGATGTATGACCGCATTCAAAGGATCGGACGCCGCGCGCCTCCGGCACGGGCACGATGCTACGATTATAAATAAGCATGTTTAGGATAAGGATTGTCGACACTGCGGTTAGCTCGTAATAAACGGTAATAGAAAACATTTATAAATGTCGACCTATGGCAGTAAAACACTGGGCGGCACCCAACGGTTGCATTAACTCGTAACGTCTTTCATATCGACATCGAATGAGATGTCCGAGATATTCTTTGTGTGGGCGACAATAGCGCACATGATCTAGATTAGTGACGTGCATTGTGTCGCCAAAGGGTTGCATTGTGTGCTGCACAAACGCAGCGCCCGCGCATAATGCGTCGATACCCGCAAACATCTCGACGAATTCGCACAGATTCCGTGAATTTGTAAAGAAAATAAATATAACTTTTGACAGTGCTCTATTCATCATATTTCATATTTTTGGGCATTGAAAGGAATTCATTATTATAAGCGAAATATATTTTTGTCACTGGATTCGTCCAATAATATTGATGAGGCTGACCGAACACTATTAATTGTATGTTTTTGTTTAAATCATAGTGTAAAAGACAATTATAATTTAATGCGTAACGTAAATCATGTTGATTGTAACCAATAAAAGATTAATTAAATTATCATGTTAAACTAATTGGTGGCGGGCGTGACTACTACTCATTATCGCATCAAGTTACACAAAATCAAGACATTATAATACATGCTGCTGTCTTTATAACCCACGGCTTTCGTCATGTTTAATCGTCTAATATTTTACTTTCTTCGTTTTTTTTTGTACACAGAAACAAATTTCACACTCACCAGCTCAATTTTTCCCATAACACCCACGAACAAGTAATATTTAACCGATCAATTCTCAAAATAAACCTTTAAGACTCGGTTGAACGTAATCTTTAACCAAACTCAGCCACAATGGCGGTGATAAGATCAGATCTCTTGCTTCGACAGACAAATTGTTCGCTTACAGACTGTTACATCGATAATATGTTTACAAAACATGTCATTCATTGAGAATTATTTTAAACAATGTTTTTGTACCGTGAAATTGATTCTGTGGCTACCTAGAATTTGGTGTAAATAATCGATGGCCAGGTATGTATTTATATTTATAAGCAAATGTGGAACTCGTGGTTGTTGTCGTAATTCAGCAGTCTATTTCAGGTAGTTTTGTCAAAAAGAATGTGCTCAGCACATGTTTACGATGTAGGCTTTAGCCTACGGAGGTCAAATTCCCATAACAATGTAAAAGATTATTGGATGTTGGAAACTAACTTAGAGATGGAAAGTTTGTTGTACAGACGCCAGCACATCAAGCTACTAAAATCTGTCAAATTTCTTTAATAAATATTCAACTTTATCACAAAGCATAAGGTTCAAGGTTGGTTGGGAAAATTTGACAGTTTTAGGTAGTTTAAAGTGCTCAATATGTACGACAAAAAAAAAAAAAAAGTCAAATTTATTTGCTTCTCCCATATCAAGATTCCCTATGCTAAAAGCTACTATTTAAATCATCGCAGCAACACCCACAGTAAAGACGCCTTAATCTAACCCCATCTTCCATCTTAGGCACAGGTGTATGAGGGTGAGCCTAACTACTAATAAAATTCTAACTCACACCCAAGCTTTTCTGTCCATGTATGTGTCAAACAATGCGTTGCAAATAAATGAGGTCGTTACTTGTATAGTTTTAGTGCGGGCTAGCAATAAGTGGCGTGGCCGGTGCGGCAGATGCTAAGGATTGCGGGTTGCGGGTAGTAGCAAGGTGTCACGGCTCAGGTGCCGTGAGTGGCACAAGCCACAGCTTTGTCATCGTCGCGTACTGACGAGCGCAAATGGAGAAAGATTTATATAAGTTTTCGACAAATTTTATTTCAGAAGCGATCAAAATACTGTAGCACGGTGGGTGTAATATAGGTGTTCCCCAGCCTCATCCTAATTATAATTCTAAAAGTGTTACTAACTACCAAATTAAATATAAGACTAACCAACATGAATTACGATGTTAAAGTCGCTTTGGATGAACCGAAATTACATTGAAATATCCTAAAGCCGTCAGCAACAGTCTTGCTGTCTACTTCAGGCTATCCTTACATCTTTTCAAGATCAGCTGTAAGAAACTGCCGGAAACTTTTAATATTAAATATGTTTTATGAATTCTTATTCTAAAATTGGTAGTTACCCTACATTATGTAACTTTTCAAAGCTTGTGTGCTCGAGTGTACCTTCCACGTAGTAGTTTTTTCAACATCCGCCTTGATATAAATGCGGAATTTGTGAAAGTAGCGCAGGATAATTAAAATCCCTGTTTATCATGGGCTTTGAAATATATAAACTCTTTTCCTTTGATTGTCTGTCGTTTAAGTTTCTATAATATGATCTGTCTCTTAAACCTACCTTTAACTTAGAAAAGCAATAATGTTATGGTAATATTATCTAATTTACAGAACTGTATTTTTAAGATCTGTCCTATTTATCAAGCTTGTGATAGAAAAAATAAATTTTAAATTAAGAATATGAAAATACAAAATATTGAATTATAAGACACTGAAATAAAAAAAATGGTTTACGTAGGATCTTAGTTCTGAAGAATCTGTTTGATAAGACAAATGAAAGTAAAAGTCAAGATATTTTCCTCTTTCTCTGTCTGTGGCGCAGTCTAGGCTAGCCAAGAAGCAATCTACAAAAGCCATTAAACAGAAACTATCTGTAATACTGTATACAGTGTGTACACCGTCTCACTCGTGCTCATTGCACAATAAACAAGCTGCAGGACAGATGAGATCCTGAGGACGGGTGCTCACGGTCAGACAGACAACCCGATGACAGTTTGCGCAAAAACTTTCTATTTACAATACCCCTTTCTTTTGTGCAACCCTACACCCAGATAGACGAAATTGTACAACTGCTCAGATTGGCACATGCTAACCCAGGTGCGAATTTGTGCCAATGAAATTGATGGAATTTTTGTTGAAAGCTCCATGTGTGCTGGCACGCTTCTTTGAGGATTTTTGAAGGGCAGTGTGCTAATATGATGTCTAGTATGATGAATGAAAATGGCTGTGATTACTAGTAGGAGGTGGTAGATAAAGGCTGAACTGTGAATGAGTTTTCATGTCGTGAGTGTTTCCTCGACCGCATTTTTCCTTTATCTTCAGATGGGATAGTAGTCCCTTATAAGCCAGGCTGCAAAGAAAAAAGAAACGAAATTTAATTATAACGAAGCTGTTAATTAAAGTTCAATATGATATGAAGAAGTAATACTAAAAGTAAAACACGCAAAATAGTAGTTTCTGTACTAATGAGCGCTAAAACAGAAGTAAAATGAAAATGTAATTAAGTACTTGTTAAATATAGAGACAATATTTCGTAGATAACCTTAATTAAAAATGTATTACCTGATTCATAAAGTATGTAAAAATAGTTAACATTTACACTTATCAATTCTTTAGTTCCCGGTCAATGACTTCATCATCTTAGCCGTGAAACAACGATATTGACTTAACTTACAATATTTTTAGATGCGGCTACATATCATACACTCAGCAAAGATAACCTGGCGTCGTAATTACGAGGAGATATGGAAATCATAAGGTTACTCGTGGCAAAATAATATCAGCCACTCGGGTCGATCTTTAGGTTAAGCCATGCTTGCCTAGGTTGGTCTGTGGATGGGTGACCGCCCATTACATATGGAGTTTCCTCCGTGCCTCGGCAAGCACGTTAAGCCGTTGGTCCCGGCTGTCATTTGCACATCATAGTTGGGAAAAGTCTAGGCAGATAATGATGGAAATCATATCTATCATCTTTCTGATGCTGCTGGCGTCTGTTATAACTATAATAAAAAGGTCACCCACATATCGACATTCTAATAAAACAAACACTTTCTGTTTTACAAGGCACAATAAACGCTATTCTTCAAAATATTACAACATGGGTCATAACGCTGTCCCTATTAATTCGTCAAAATTTGAATGTCAATAATAATCTACGGGTAGTAAAGCAAACAGCCAGTTACTGTTACTGGGAGTTACCAGTATCTGAGATATTTCACTGGCCGACATTTACATTGGTGTTAACGAGCCATCCCCCTATAAAATGTTTTGTGTTCATACATAAATCTTCGCAGCTAGAAGACATCACAATACCAACGTATAAATATTGAGTATTAATGAAATATATTTATTGCTTCATAAAAAGTTATGTGTATTGGAAAATGCACGACTGTATCGGCTGTGTTGGTATTTAGACGTCATGTCTTCTTATTTGGTTATCTTCTGAAGATTTAAGTATTTTTGAAAGTATTTCTTCATAAAAGTATAACTAGGTGTTCATTACTAGATATAAATCGTTCTTTTGTTTATTTTCTTAGATATTGAACGAGATAATGCTAATTTATTCCGCAGATAAAACTTTTATTAGTCATTATACATTACTATCGACTGTTTTAATTTACATAATGAAGCTTCCATTCATTACTGATTTGTGGGGCACCCATTATCACTCAATATAAGAGATAATAACTTAGTCAAGTTGTAATAAAAGTCAGAAACTTTAGCATCGCTAACTCTTCGCAATTAATTTAAATTGTTTAATGATCAAATTAATTATTTTAAATGCCAATTAATGCCCCCAGATTCCGATAATGAATAATGTGGATTCTGATGTATTACACTTCTCATTGATTAAAATTTAACGCTTTTATAAGTGTAAACCGCGATAATGTACCATATCTTCATTTGTTTAAGTGGTTGATAACGCGTGTGAAAAAAAAAGAAAAGAGTTTTTTTAATTAACACATTAAGGGTATTATCTTAATCTGTATGGCGCCAATTCTAAAAAGACTTCACCCCTTGATAAGAGTCTCGACGACTTTATCAAATACGTCCCCGGGACGTATATCTATAGAACGGGATAATAATGTGCAAAAAATCTAAGGTTCTTTTACAATTAATGGCTTTTGGGTTTTACTTGTGTTTTAGATTTTAGACCACCCCTAAAGAAAGAATGCGAACATTTTTTTATGATTATGTTTCATAAGTATACCAAATCATATGAGTATCTTATTTTTCTATAATTAATAAAAAATACGGTACTTTTTCATTTTCCTTTTTATATTTTTTTTTGTGATTTCATGGTGTTTTTTTTTTAATTCTTTACTCAACAACACAATATCCACCAGTTGTAGCTTAACTCCAAAATTTCATTATTAGCCGCTGACTCGTAATAAATGTTGAATAATAATTACTGACAAGAACAGACGTGGGAAACCGTCTCCTACGGGTACGGCAGCGATCGGCGTACGCGCACCACATAAATCAGACACCATAACAACACAAGATTTATACCGCTTAAACGGATAACAACAATTATACCTGAATCATTTCAGCCGCCATGATATCACCTAATGATTCACATAATTAAGCCAAAGGTGTTACATTACCACCTATTTATATACACACATTAAGATTGAGCAGTTTATTAATCAATAAAAATAAATATTTTAATCAATTAGTTATACTTATGTGTTCGGTAGCGTACCTAACAGTAACTCCGTATCTTTATAATTATTCCAGGTAAATGGAAAATTAACATTAACGAAACGTCTTTTTTTCATGTATAAATTAATTACATTGGAGACATGTTGCACATTAACAATATTGCACAAACCTGTTTAATTCTTAAATAATTAGGACTTTTTTAAGAATGTACTCGGCTCCAATCATGACACATTTATCACAAATAATGTACCTAATTACGTACCACGATTAATGCTAAAACACAATAATTAACCCTTTCCTACATCGGTATTCTTTACCAGTTTTTTACGCACACCAATATTTCACACGGAGTAATAAACTTTTGAAATATTGGGGCCAATTATAGAAAGGTAAAATGAAAAAATAAATAAAGACAAAAATCGCTAGCCTCGGGCTGTATTGCGGAGGGCCACTGTTCAGACCACATTTGGACGATATTTTTTGCTACATTTTTATGAGGGAAAGACGTTATCCGGTTAATCTGGTCCTCTTGATTTATTACATCTAACCGGACTAAACACCGCTTGTTAGTATTCAGGTTAGATTTGCATCCAATTAGTAGCATTAGAATTTAGTTATGCGTGATATACCGTATCAAAGTGCCGATATTTATGGCAGCTTTGATCTTTAGCTTTTGAGATGGATCGGACGTTTTGTAAAAGTACAGGCTAATCGTGTAATCAGGGATAAGGAGATACTTATTTAAATTATATTTCGAATGCATAAATAAGCTCGATGTACTACTACTGCTACGAGAGTTATTTACCGATTGATTGTTACTTATTTATGTTATAAACTTGTTATACTTGAGTATCTTCTAAAACAAAACAAAAAGGACCTCTTGAAAATACCAAATCAGTTTACCTAGACTCACTACTTCACTAAATAGGTAATTAATACTTTTTGAAGTTGTTACTATGTAATTTGAGAGGCTCTAGGTTATTGTCATGAAAGGTTCCATTTACTTGTTCACGTGCAACATTCAAGTAACAGTACGGACCAACCCATTTGCATTAATCTGAATAAAAATGGTCAAAAACAAAAGTACTTATTGCGAGTGAACGGATACAAGCGAAGCGAGTACTTTCCCACGATACAGAACAATCAGTAACTAGATAGCGATATATCTAAATAACTTTACAACCGATTTCGATAAACAATTAAACTTTATCATACCCTATTTGATTGTTAATTATGTATTGTAAACTTACAGACAAACAACAAAAAATCATGTATCGATTTAACAGAAAGCTGTAAAGTCAAAATAAAAGGTATAAGACAATAGTTTGCGGCCATATAAACGTACGTACTACAGAAAGTACATATACGTCCATATATGTAGGTATATGCTTACTTAAAACACTAAAGAATAAAGAATTCACAGTCATCCTCGGATTAACGAATGCTCCCGCTGCCGACATCGGTGTACACACGAGCAAATTGACTGACCAACAATTGTTGTAGGTGCGTAGATTCGTAGGCCATTCGTAGCGCGCTACGATTTTTTGTAGCACTTTTTGTTGAGCCTACGAATGACATGATTTTAGTTAAAACAAATTGAGTACTTTTGTATTTATTCGAGTAATTTAATTCGGCTTACATATAATTAAATGTGCTATATAAATAAGGAATGCATTGACTTCAGGAATTTTTGTTATTTCATAGCTGCTTACACACCTTGTACGAATAACTACTCCATGATGCCGACTAACATCTATAAAATGTTGCAGTGTTCCCAATTGTGAATAAGGCCACCTCTAAAGGTCTCTAGGGTATCGTAAAAGGTGACAAAGACATCACGGGAGTGTGCACCATCACTAACTATTGTTCTAACATTATCGTCTACAAATATTATTTTTATGAGGAATCCTGTGTCCCAGCACTGGGAATTTTATGCAATTTAGGTCTCTATTAATAAACAAAGGCCCATAGTTTTATTAAACAGTATGTCACATAGCCCACCGCCAGCGGGTACAGTCAACCGCCCAGGAAGCGCAACTCAACGCGCGAATAAGAAATAAATTCGCTGGCAAGCGTAACAAAGGTGAAGTAAAAAGGAAGCGTCCAACCCCTAGGCCATGCGTATGCGCAGGGATTTATACACGTGCCTTATGGCTTCATGGGAAACGAGAAAAAATGGCAATTTTGAACGTAACGAATGTAGAAATCTATTCAACTTGATACGCGTGTTTGTGTTATGTGAGTGTGTGTATTGTTTTACGTATGTATGAGAACGGGGTTTACTTATCGGTGATTCCTTATCGTTTAAATGTTACATTAAATATAAAAATCATAAAGATAGTGGTACGGTACAATGGAAGGAGTAAACCCACTTCTGGTTAAGCTCGCCGTTGTAGTACCCACATAAGCTTTAGTATTGCAATTTTTGTGTATATTTTTTTAATTTTGTGTGCAATAAAGCATAAAAAATATTCGGAAACAGCAAACAAGTATTTTGCAGCAGGCTATAATCACCACCTTTGGCAGGAAGTCTGATGTATAAGATTTTTTATGCAATGTTTTTCTCTAGTATACAGGAAGTGACGAACTTCGTTTGTTTGTTGTCGGTATTGCAACAAGTCACATCGATCTGATCTTATGCGCAGGGCAAGCGTGCCCAGAAATTGCTTAAAACAGAGAGGTTTGGAGGGAGAAAAGGGAGGTCTTTACCCAGCAGTGGGACACGATATAGGCTATGAAAAAAAAATACAACACGAATATTGTTCCATGTAGATAATAATTCTTACTTCCAATACTAAACCATTTCTGAACAAGACATGCCATTCAAGTTAATACAAGTTACTTGTAAACACACACCCAATTAATTCCAAAAAATATAAATCAGAAGAATAGAGGTGTCCTATGTTCAGCGACATTGTTGGAGGTGGAAGATATTTGTCTTACAACACAGATAAGCATCAGTTCGCCATGTTGTTCCCACCTCCTGACCTCGACATGTGTACGAATAACGTTGCCGCCATAACATTGGAAACACAACCTGAAACTAGATAATAATTAAAATTCCTTTTAGAAGGGAATGTGTGTTTGTTGTGTTAAAATGTTGCAAAACATGTTGTAAATTAAAACTGGTAACTTTAGTCTTAAGTGTCTTTTGGTTTAGAGGGACTTATAATCAAGATATAACTATGATACATAGAATAATACAATGGAGTGAACTGTTTTGGTGCCTTGGATTAAATAGTACCTAGGATTTTTCTCCTTTGTTAAGTTTAAACAATACAAGTTGTGCTCAGAAATAAAACAGCTTCTATACAGCTTAAACACATTTTGTAACGACATAAAACACGAATCAAAGATGCTCCTCAAATGTTTGTACCAACAATTGTAGATGTGTGATAAGGTGCAATCTACATGATCTCGAACGTGCGCGCCATGTCTTTGTGTCTGTACAAACCTTTATATCGAGGTGTTAAATTGTTTATATGATAATCACATTTACATTGTGTTACACACAAAAGTACAACTTTGTTGTATTCCTTTCAGTTTTTTTAACTCGACGCTACTTTAGTAACCTGAATTATTTGTCATAATTTCTAAACTTTATCTAGTAAACTTTGTAAGGTCGGTAAATTTCGGTTCTTAATGAGAATAATAATTAAAGTCGTACATTCCAATCCAACTAAGTATTCATGTTAGAAACCTAACCTCACTGGTAGCATAGTCGCAATATGAAGGACTAATACCTGTTTTTGCGGACACAAAGCGACAACTAAACGAATGCCTAAATATTATTGCGCTGTTCGAATTTCACGACGCTAAACCAATAGAGTAGTGACCTTTTAAGGTATTCATATACAGGGTGTAACAAGACCCATAACCAAGCCGTTAAACAAGTATTCTGTACATCTAACTAAGTAACTGTACGCCAAAATTATTGCTGGGAAACGACTTATTTTTTTGGGGTGAAAAATCACGTTTTACGGTAGGAATCAATGTAACGCAGTGGATCGATTGAATAGTACGGGGGTCGTTGAGATGTTTAAAGTAAAAATCTTACATTTAAAACAAGTATTTAAATAAAATTGTGAAAAAGTTGGAACTTTAACCCGCAATATCTCCGTAACTAGAAGGTTCCCAGGTATGGCTTAAAACAAAAAAAAAATGCAATGACGTAGAGAACCAGTGCCTTTCGGTTTTGTTACATCCTTTATGTGTCGAATGTTCTTCGATTTTCAAGGCACATTTGTATAAAGCTGATGAATAAAGCAAATGAATACAACGGGATCTAAACTTAAATCTTGACGGCAAAAAACTTGAGGTTATTGCGGAAACTGTATTCTTAGGGATTACTATAGATTCAAAATTGCAGTGGGGCGCGCACATTAGAACTCTTTCGGGTAGGTTAAGCTCAGCTGCATATGCAGTAAGGAAATTAAGGCAGTTCACTGATGTAGCCACGGCTAGGTTAGTATACTATGCTTATTTCCACAGTATTAGTCTTATGGCATTCTGCTGTGAGGATCGGCCGCAGACGTTGACTCCATTTTTATTTTACAAAAGAGGGCAGTCCGCGCGATCTATAAAATGGGTCCTCGCGAGTCCCTCAGAGAAAAAATTAAAGAGATCGATATACTGACTCTGCCTTCACTCTATATCTTAGAATGTATTTTACATGTCCGCAAAAATCGAGGGCTTTTCAAAATTAGAAGCGACTTCCACAATATACACGCAGTAAACACGAAATTGTAATACCTAAATTCAGATTAGCAAAATCTAGCAAGTCTTTTCTTATTAACAGTATACGCTTTTATAACAAGTTGCCGAAGTCAGTTATAGAACTGACCGATGGAAAGTTCAAAAACTACATCAAACGTGTCCTTATTAAAAAAGCATATTACAAAATCAAGGACTACGTTGAAGACAAAGAAGTTTGGGTTTAGTGCCTTCTGCGCATGCGGCTTCCCTGGTAGCTCATAAACGGCACAAATATTAATCAGACTTTTTTACAATAGTTTTCAAATCATTTGTACATCTTTTGCTCAGAATAGTTACAGCACTGATAACAATATTTGTGTCACTTGTTTATTTATAGTATTTTACAATATTTTCTTACCTTTGTATAGATTCTTATTTACCGATCGTTTGTGAATGTGTTAACACTGTAGACTTAGATTCCCAGATGCTTGTTAACTTTTGTTAACTTGTTATCTTGTATTATATTTTTTGTGTAATACGCAGTGACTTATTGTCAGGCCTACGCTGTTCCCCCATACTTAAGTACTAATGCTGTAACATGATAATATTGTAACACCAAATGATTTGAAAAGAGTAACCATGGAGTTTCTTGCCGGTTCTTCTCCATAGGAAACGACCAACCGAACCGTGCACCTTTTTGTCGACGTTTTATAAGTGCCCATCTTTGCCTATGTGAAATAAAATATTTTGATTTTGAATACTATTAAAATATTACACCCATAAACATAGGGTACCCATAAAAGATAAAACTCTTCACAAAGTCTTTGCTGACAACTGAATCGATACCTAATTTAACCTCTGGAATAACAAATCGAACTCGTATCATTCGGTACTCGATCATTTCCAGTATACTGTTATAAGAGCTGGTGGTTTGCGTATGAGTCGTATGTCCAAATTATTCGTGCCAATTAAGCGGTGTCCGCGGGATGACACTCAACTTGTACTTTGGGCACACGCCGTCCATTCACTCGCGATATGGAATAACGGTGGTGTGGAGAAGCATTAATAGCAACGGTGAGAACACTTTTTAGATAAAATAAATAGACATATATAAAAAATATGCGAGGTCAAAATAAATTAGATAGTGAAACTCCGGTGACGTAATTGGTATCAATATCTCACAATCATGAAAAAAATAAAAATATTTATCGATGTATACTTAACGCTAATTCGGCTAATACACCGATCAAGTGTGTATTTTGTACAAAAAAGGGATTAGCTGATTGACATCATGTATAGTAAAACTAAAAAGAAAGTTGTGAATTTCCAAAAGTTATACAACAAAACTTGTTCAGTTTTATGGTCTGAGATACCACACGAGATGTCTTTCATTTATTATGTTACACCCTGCTTAAGTAGATTTACCCACCATGTATGTGGAGTTTAGCTAGCTAATTTAATTTACCACGTAGGTATAGATTTATTTTCCTGGAGTACATTCAAGTTGAACGAGATATGATGTCAAAGGTATTGTTATTCTAATTTATTTAATAATAAATCAAAGGTTATGTTTAAAACTCATCATAATTGTAATTTATGAATTAACATATGAATAACTGTGTTAACATTAATTAAAACTAATACAATATTTTATTTTTACTTTATGAAGTGTCAAACATTAAATTATAATACAAAATATTGTTATCTACATTGCGTATTTTCTACCAGTAGATCTTTGTAAGTGTAATGGACTTCAACCCACGCATAAAACTAAAATTGTTCATAAATTATATTTTTTTATTATTGATTATTTATTCGACTCTAACACATTTATAAGTTATCGCTCCGTTAGTCCAAGCAGCAGGTTACAAAGTAATAAGCATTTAAACACACATGAGTATGCCTCCAATATTTTTACATAATTATTGAAGAAATTGTTGCACACACGTTAATGATTGGCCCAGAACACTCTAATCATCGTGCGTCTTCCTTGAACGATCAACTGTAATTTACGATCACGGAGAAAGCAATAACACAATGAAAAAAATACGGAAGCCATTTATGAAATATTTTAATCTGTACACATAATGCTGAATGATAGTCGAACACAAAGTAGCAATAGGAAGAAATAATATTTTTCATTTCCTGTTTGGTTTACCAGTGAAATTTGGAGAGCAAAGTTTTTGCATTGTGTACAAGCAGCCGTGGGAGCAACTACCTGGCACCCGCGGCGCTGTAATTTCTTATAAATCGACATCGAGTGAGATATCCAGGGCCGCGCTTCTCCCCGCTGAGAGCGAGCTGCGCGAGCGCACGGGGTCGGGGGAGTGGGGAAGCGCATCTACAATGACACACAATAGCGCACATGATCTAGATTAGTGACGCGCATTGTGTCGCCAAAGGGTTGGGGAGCTTTGTGCGGACAAACGGAGCGTCCGCGCATAATACCACGGTACCCGCAAACATCTCCACCGTGATTTCGCACGATTCTATGAATTTGTAAAGAAAATAAATATAACTTTTGACAGGCGTCCACGCATCGATGCTATCGCTGTTTGTCGATTGTGAATTGAAAACGAGAGATACAAATGAAAAATAATCCTGTGGCATTCATACTAAACGTTATATCATCTTATCATAATCAATCATAGTTTTTTAAATATTTAATTAAAAAGAACAAAGTTTCTTGTAATTAATTTTATTATAATAGCAAATAACTAGCAATCATACTTTTAGCTAAATTAGAGCTTGGACCTGTCAAGGGCGGAAAAGGTAAAGACTCTACAATTTGATATATTCTAATAGTTTTTAATAACCCGCTTTTGATGAACATTAGACAACCGATAATTAAACCACTTTGAATGTTATGCAGAGGTTATAATGAACGTTTCCGTAGAACTTTTAAGGGTTGTTCAGTAAAGTTTAACCCTTCTATTCGCGCTGGTGGCTGGAGGCTATAACTTAAGAAAACGGTTATTAATTTTTATCATGTTGTGATGTTGTGAGAGCTGGTGGTGGAATCATGTTATGCAATCATAAAACTTTATGGATTAAGCACATACATATACTCTGTTTGCCCGCGGCTTTTTTCGCGTGTCTCAGAAATTGCGTTTTAATGTTTATTGATCAGTAATCTGCCATTGCAATTTATTTATTTGTGTCGATGAAAACTCACAAGTAGGCTGTTTAATATTTCAAAATGTATTTATAGTTTTAAAATATTATTGCTCAAAAGGGTACAACTTAGTTTTTTATTCTGATGCTAGAAGTAGAGGGTTAAAAAAAAGTACAATCGCCGATAAAATCAAAAAATAAGACATTTGCATCTAAATTCTAACAACAAACAAAATTCCACGACGCGTTATTAAAAAATGTAACCTGTCCGCTAACGTCCATTAAGAGAGAAGTCAAAATATTTTATGGACGAATATGTTAACACTTTTGTCAATCGAGATCACCCACAGAAGACACAAAAGGCACCGATGTAAATCTCGCCTTTTATACGCCGCAAGAATTTTTTGATGCAACATCATAAAATACAGATATATGAACAAAATACTAAATGCAATAAAATCTTCATCCTCATTCATACAGATTTAAAAAAAACTTAGCTCTTCATTTCGGAAAAACTCGTTCCATGGTAATTTTTTATACGCAACCTGACCGCTGTCATTGTTAATTGTACCTCTTGAACTAAAAAATGGATGAATGGGTCCGAACGCTGTCTTTGAGCACCCAACGGGTGACATTGTTGGGAGCGATTTGTCTTACAAGCTCAGATTCGATCTTAATACTGGATATCGTTTTTTCGCACCTCATGTCAATTATGGCTCGTATCTTTTATCAGTTTTTTATTCTTAACAATCAATATTTTTTATTCCGGATAATGCTCGTATGTTAAGGTTACTTTATAGTTTTATTGCGTTTAAGGATAGGTTATAGAGATACACAATATCAAGCTCTTTCATTCAAATGTACCCCTTTAAATCAACGCGTGGCCATTCATCACACCGGCGACACTTCTCGCGTGGAACAGACACCAACAAATGAAGTTCAGAACAACCAAAACACAACCCTAACATCTCGGAGTACAAATAGTATTCGGTTGTAGACCACTTGCTGTTAATTTACGGAACTAAACGCAGATGCAAGCATTATTGTGTACGCTGTATCTAATTAGATAATGTAATTAAATAAAATTCCATTCTCGCCTTTGGGTGGTAACCCTTTGGATATTCTTATCACCGTTTTAGGCCCGTTCAGAATTTATTGACCTTGAAGTAATTAATTACTTTATTTAAAAAACTGTATCATTATCGATGCACTCCGAACGCCAGAAAACTTGTACCCACGAAGAAATAGGATGCTCAAAGAAAAAGGTCGTTGAACGTAATTGTAAACTCGATATAAATTTGATATACAACGTCATAAAAAGACTAAAAGCAATTCAAATAAAGTAACTTTTTTCCCAAAACTAAATGCAGTGCAGTGACGTACAAAAAAGCTGGCGGAAGAGGATGGGACCTACCAATATTAGTTTTATATCTGGTAGAAAAAAGGCTCGACTCGAGAGAGCGATTGTCAATAAGAAAAACAATAATAATGGGAGCCCTTTGAGATTGACGAACCCTTTCGATTCTGCACCTGATGCGGAAGCTATTCGCACACGACGTGGGAACATTATTTTTCCAAAAGTTTGGACTTTTTGGTGCGGCCTTTTTCAAACTGTGTGAAAAATGCTTTTGAATGCGTGTGAACTATGGACACGGACAGGACAGGTTGCTGTTTTTAATGTGGGTCACACAATGATTTATCATTTGCCTTTCAAAAGCCTTTTCTTTTGACAAGTGCTTCAATAATTTTTTTTCCGTATTTTTATTGAAGTTAATTTTAAAGAAGTTTTCTTGACTTTGCGGCAGATTTTTACAAATTACACCATTACATACACACGCCACACACATCATCACGCCTGTAATCCCGGAAGGGTTTGGCAGAAGTGTACCTAATAGTACACTCACACCTGCCAGTTATGTTTAAGTCCCATATAGTAGGGGCGAGCCTATTGCCATCAACCGGACGCAATTCCAGACTCCGTGGCTGCTACTGAGAAATTCCTGATGGAAAAACACTTTGCCCGACCGGGGAATCTAACCCAGGACCTCATGCTCAGTAGTCGCGCTTGCGACCACTAGACCAACGAGGCAATTTACACCATTATATCAGATATAAATAGTAGTGTAAACACCTAGAATGCAAAGCTTTCGGTGAAGGCTACATGCCAGTACACTTATCAAGTTCGCACGTTGACGATACCTGTACTAACTGTCCGTCACGTCCTGAATCCTACTAACAATGAACTTGCGCGAATAGTAAGTAGCCAGTTTGATACTGTTCAAAAACAAACCTTGTACCATTGAGATAAGAGTGCGGAGTATCACTACCCGCATACTGTAGGAATACACGCGCCAGTGCATTAATGATAGTGCTATCTGCTACCTACACTTGACTCTTAAGTTAACAAGTACAAGAGAAAAACATTCAATAAGTCTTCCTTTATATTGGTTATCTACCTACTTAAAACTTTCAAGTTTTTGGGTATTTCAGTCTATTACTCTTAATTGTTATTCAGTCTTGGTTCTTAACCATTTAGTTTAGTTCCGTACAGGTAAAACACAATAATTAACCCAGACTAACTCATCTTGAATTTTAGAAACTCCTAGAGAACCCTATATTGTTTAACCTTTCCTGATTTGAATGTGATTCTATTAAGTGCATCGTTAATGGTGCAATCGATAATTATTAATTCAACTTCATTTATTATTAATTATCATTTGCCACGGTGAAGTAAAATATCGTGAGGAAACCAGCATGCCTGAGAGATGCAACGGCATGTAAAAGCCAAGTCAGAGGCCCATGGGCGGCATAAAAACTCTGACACTAGGCTAGGCCACACGATAAAGAAGTTCAGAAAGAATTCATCAATTATTTTTGCTAAACTGAGTATGTATTTTTGCTAAACTGAGTATAAGTACGTTAGAGTGAAAAAAAAAAAGAAAAATGATTTATTGTTTTTGCCAAGTTCTTCTTACAAACTAGTGATTGGGGTTTCCTTTTAGGCGTCTAAAGCCTGTCTTCCTGCCAGGGCTGCGGGCTGTTCGAAAGAGATACCGCGGCCCTGGAACACAAAGGGCAAGGAAGGAACATGGATGGGTTTTAGTCAGTACAAGTCTGACACTCCCTTCCGCTCTGCCCAGAGCAGGAAAAGTCATTTGATGATTTCCCATCCGTAAAAAAAAAAAAAAAAAAGCCTGTGTTAGGAGACTCCACTCTTCCATAGCATAAAAAGTTTACAAATAAACAAAAAAGTAAAAAAAGAATGAGTATGCTTGTCACTGCGACGATGTGTGGGAAATGGTTAAGTGTGAGTAATTGTATATATAGAAAGTATACAGAAATAATAGTCCCACTTGAAACCACTGCACATTTTTGGACCGATGAACTTTGTTAACAAAACACAATTGTACGGTACCTGCATAGTGCATACCCGTATCGAATTCACATATTAATTTAACTGTGGGAATTGTCACCATATTTCAATCAAGTCAAGGAACTAACAATAAACATTAAATTAGAAGCATACTATTACGTCATTACTCGTCACCCTCACTAAGAGTTTGGTAATATGACGGAAGCGACAGGTCCTCGCGTCCTGGTAATTTGACTGATGTCATAACAGCGGATACAACCCACTTAAGCTTATTTCACCTAATTGAATCCTAGAGCATTAAGCTCCTAACCTATAATCCCTTTTATGAGATTCACGCCGACACT
This sequence comes from Lycophotia porphyrea, assembly GCA_950005105.1. Lineage (NCBI taxonomy): Eukaryota > Metazoa > Arthropoda > Insecta > Lepidoptera > Noctuidae > Lycophotia > Lycophotia porphyrea. The sequence goes on from OX465392.1 coordinate 7,112,656, forward strand.
TTAAGCGTCACTTCTTTAGCTGCCCTCTTCAGATATTTTTTGTTACCGTATAAATCTAGGCAAGGTGCATTCGTTTCTATTAAAGTTTTCTACGTAAGTCGGCTTAGATTGGCTGTATAATTTTAATTGTGGGCGATTTTGTTAGATTTATTTTCTAATCATTCTTCAAGTGCATAGTTTTCCTGCGGATTTCCTTTTACTGGTTTTTATTCAGTGATCATAAATAAATGTTTTTTAACTACCTTACATTGATTTATTTTACTTTTTGAAATATCTCTGGAATAACCTACTTTTTCTTCAGACAAAATTAATAACTTTGTCCCTATTTAGGTATGTAATTTTACTTCTAGCGATATCGTAACTACATAGTACTTTCTTTTTACTGCTTACACTAACATCGATAGAAATTGAATGAATATTGAATGCACAATAAAATCAATAATTTCTATTGTAAGTTATTACAGTAAGGTCACGCTGGGCACAGCGGTGTTCTATCTAAATCACAGCGTTGCCACTGTCCTGTCTCCTAAACTAACATCTCCATCCCGTGTCTATGATAATGGTGCGATCCACTCACTTCATTCGACTCGACTCGATGTTATTATGCAAAAATAATCAACTCCCCAACTAATATAACAGTTCATATATGTGATTATACTTTTAACCCTTTTTTGTCACTTGATATTTTTATACACTTAAAGACGTTTAATTCGGTACATCTTATTACACGCTATAGTATTGAACAGTAATACAATGTTATTGCTTTTAAATCGATTCAGTTTGGTTCATTGATGTCAATTGGCACTATAATATTCAACACCTGCCTTATTGGACACTTTTAAACAGTCAATTGGCTTCTGTTTTAACATTATATCGAGTCGAGTGATTGTATCGGTGGTATTATGTCACATCACTAGCTGATGTTCACATAAACACATGCACAACGACATATTTACGAATGTTACCAGTGTTACCGCTTGTAAATGACTAGTTTATAAAATACGATATGCCTATATGAATCTTCTGATATTTATTAGACACCCCGGTAGCCGATACTCACACATTCCGAGTTTCGGAATCTAATAAAATACATTTTCGGTACGTTTCCACCTTAAGTGCCATTAAAATGAAATAAAATGCGTCGGTATCTTGAAAAGGTGTATTTTATTTAAATTTTTGTATATTGAAGCCACTAAAGTACGTGGTAAACGATGTTGCGCAATTTGAAGTACGAAATTACAAGAAAAAAATGCTTGTTACAATGTGCCCTTAGAGAAACCCGGACAATTTCATACAAATCGAACCGCAGTGAAGTGTTTAAAAAGACGGAGGAAACACAGAAAAAACGTAGCAACATGAGAGTTGGTTATTTGATGTATTTCATGCGGAAATCATTCTCAAATTGCACATCACAAAAGTGTATCTTCCGATTGCGAATGTTGAAAAATTCAAAGGTTTTTTAGTTTTTTTTCGTATGGAAGCATGCCATAGTGAGGAACAAAAATAATAATTATAACTTCATTTCATTCATGTGTTTCTCACAATATTAAAATTAGCACTATCGTATATCACAATTCATATTTTCTTGTAAGGTGATACTTTTTGTTTCGCGGTCAAGTGGCCACGCTTTCAACGCAATACAACTAATTATAACTTGTAATTATCTCCTTTTGAATCTGCTACTGGTCGACAGATGTTTTATTTTATTCTTGTGAAAGGTTTTTTTTCTTCGTAAACGTGCATTAAATAAATATTTGTTTTCTGGAAGAACACACCAATTCCTTGTTATTTGATTTAAATGAAATGCAAAATAAAGAATCAAGCAAATAAACAAGATAAATCAAATAATGTGTTCCGTCGTATTCCTTTTTAACCGACTTCTAAATAAAAAAGGGGGAGTGGCATTAAAGTCAATGAAACAAAGTCACCGACACCCGAAAGTAAAGTTATCTTTCACTTTTTAGTGTATTTTTTTAGAAATCGGTTATTTCCTTTTGCAGAATTTTTTTTATTTATATTTGTTACTTTATTTAAAGACTATTGAATAATAAAGATTTTTAAAATAATTTATCCATCACTCTGCTGTCGGTTCAACAGTTCTCTAATACTCAACTCATCACATCATAGCAAAGGTGATTTTTTCCTTTAAAACCATAGTATAATTAAATAGATCGTTTCTTATACTATCGTTATTTCATTACTAAATAAAATAAAAGTCTCGTTATTGTACATTAATTAGTTAAAAGTATATAAAATATAGTAAATTAGTTAGTACAGCACTTCCTCATTAATTCCATTCATCACAAAATCCCTATTTCGATGGCACTACAGTGATACGCGCCTGACCCCGGCCGCGTCGATCATATCGCGGTTCCCAGCGCCCGCGCAACCAGCCGAGGGAAGCCGAAGGAAGCCGATATCCGACGATTATTTATGTACGAGGACCTGTCCGCCGCTAGCCTTACTTCTTCTCCCTGCCTGAACGTAACATATGTGCTAACTGTTGAAGACATTTGTAAAAGGGGTTTGAATTGAAAACAGGTTGGTAGATTGAAATTAGTCATCATAATAATAGGTGATTAGTTTTTTATCTTATAACTAATACCATCGTCTTGATTTACGTACAACTTCCACATTTTTTCGAGTTATTAAGCTCTGTCTTGACCACAATAAATACTACTCTTATTGACAGCAATATAGTACAAATTACTCTTAATACCGTTAATCTCCACAATCCAGCGTATAAATAATCTAATAACGTGATAATTATCAATAATAAAACGATAAATAAAGTCTTAAGTTCGGTGTTTAAGATCAGAGTTACATGTGTATGGTAAATGTATTCGAGTATATAATGTACCGATTTGTAATAAATCATGAGGCGGGCCGCGTCGGAACTGAGTTGGGCTATAAAACATTTGCATAAGTGATGGCCCTTACTTGTCCCGTATCATTGTACCAATTACCTCTCTACCTACCGTACCGCCGCACAAAATACTTTTTAGACAGTATAAAAATTACGAAATTATGTGAAGAAGCCAATTATTAATTTAATGTTCCTTGAGCAGCTCAAACACGAACACTGAAATTATAATGGTTATAGCTCATCTCTGTCTAAAGAAAAGTATGTCGGTGTAAATTAATTTCAATGATTTATATCCGGAGAGCCATTAATTTATAACAACAATAACAATTTATAAGTACAATAACAGTGAAAGTGAGAGATTAATTAAAATATAACAAATGAACGCATCTATTGAAGAGATTATAGAAATTATTAACAATAACAATCGCTTAGACCCGTTTGAACCGCAAGTTGAGCGAATTACGAACAATGGCGCTTACAGACGGAGCCACAAAGAGATTACTATCTATGCCAAACACTGGTTAACTGATCTAACGAGATAACGTATTGAGTGTATAAACAAACGTTTTTACTCATAATGTTTCCTAAGAAATTGAACCGTTCTATTGATTTTTAAGAACAGGGTTCCTGAACATAACAGTAAACAAATAAATGGAACTAATATTCTAAGTGGCTTTCTTAATATCGACATCTAATATTAGATGGCAGTATCTTTGCAAGCTAATGTTACCAATTAGCTAAGTTTTATTTAATCGTAAAATTTTCATACTCCATTTTACCTATCATTAAAAATTAAAAGCTTTTAACAGAATACATTGTATCCATTTTGTATTAGCACTTTAAAGTATTTGCTATCCGATTGTTCTAAACCAAATCTAAATACGAGCAACAGCCCAAAATACACAAAAGTACCCTAAATACGTGTGCGTTATCGTCGAGTATTCGCAAATATCACGAACACAACAAAGCTCACGTGCCCCGAATAATAAGATTATCGATACAAAGCACTGATAGAATTAATAGTTTCCGGAATTTGGCGAAATCATTCGATTCTATTGTAGAATATAGCAACCTTTTTATTCAAAACGGAAGCAAATAAAAGCAGCAAAATGTAAACCTCAGGTTTTTAAATAAAGAACACTAATCTTTTATGCTTAAAGACGGAACACGCAGCGCTCATTGTAGCGCGGGAACAATTTCCCACGTGCCTGCCAGTGTTACTGATCGTAAAAATATAATCGCAATTACGTGAGTTAACGTCTCCACTGACTCGCATTAGGTTTAATTACTCGTTAGCTTCCTCTTCTATCAGCATTTTCCATAATCGTAAACCACAATCTGCGATTGCATATAAATCTGTTTGTTTTACACACGGACGCCTAGACACGCGAGCTATTAAAACTTTTATTAAGCCTAATGTTAATTTATGATAGCGGACGACATGAGATATCGTGCAAAGCCGTATAAGCCAGGACGAACTATTTACTGAAACCGTCGTAACTTTCTACTAGATTAGCTTTTAACTGTTTTAAGTAGGAACTTATTTGAAGGTTTAATTGGTTAATCCTCCACGAATTACTGTTAAAACAATAGATTGAGCCAAGAAAATTGAAACTTACTACAATTTAACTAGAAATTAATTTTCGTCTCAGTGAGAGACCTATAAAAAAGTTGGAACAATTAACCTTAGATTCTATAACAAGCGCTACATTCGGGACAGCCGTATGTGTCACAATAAATGGTACCATTTTTATTCGTCGCGAGCTTCTTTGTACCTTTATCAGTGTCTTTTTATTCGCACATGTAAATGCATTTAGCTCCCACCTCCTTATCTTGGTGAACACCATTAATCTTGTATAACAATGTACCGGAGCTGCGTTTGCGCATCGATGGCTTAATCAAGCTCGCTGGCCATATCAGTACTTTTTTAAATCTACGAAGATAAAATAATTCTGCACGGCTATCTCTACGAGGTTTCGTATCTCATTTACCGTTCCTTTCGATAGTGGATTTGAACGTAATTTATTTATTTTCACACTTTTATCGGAATTTGCGTTCAGCTTTTAGGTTTTGCGGCACCTTGAAGCGTTAAATCTCGTTCTGCATCTACATTTTTAAATCCATTTTTTTTTTGTTATGTTTAAACTAGTTACTTAAGCAAGAGTAAATTATAATCTACCAATATTAAATATTTAAAGTCTAGCCTACGACACCAACCATAGACATTTTTTCCTTTAATTATATTATTGCCATACATCACTATTCTGTTCACTTAAGCGAGAACAAAAAAGTTAAGAAAGAAAATATGTTCTTTTTAAAGACTTTACTGTTAATTTTATTGTTTTTACTATTGTATTCGATTCAATTTATTATTGGTTTTGCCTGAAACAAAATATGTGTTTTGAAAGAGAATTAAAAATATTTTGGTTTGATTCCTTATGAAACTGTACTCTATTTCTTTACAAGAATCCGTCTCCTGCTTCCTAAAGTTTCTACGATTAGACAGAATAGACTTGTTTTGTTTTATGTATTTTATGTATTTAACATCAATGTACTTCACATAGACCTTCAAAAACCGCATTAAAATTCGCAATTAATATCAATTTATCTTAACAAGTTTATCATATTTACCTACTATTAATTTCAAGATAATAATCATTTCACTGACGCTAAACGCGCTGATTCATAAAGGTAATGCTAGTAGGGGAATGTCAACCTAAAAGTTATGTAAATCATGAGTAAAAGGGATTAACTTGGGCTTTCCCATTATTTCTCATTATGCGTATGATAAAAAATCTGATTAAAACCACAAAGTATAATTGTATTCAATTGTATATTTTCATTTATATTAACGTTCTTCTATACATATTTACATTGTGAGTAATGCTACTCGTATATATATTATACAAAATGTACAATCACAGCCACAACAATAACTTAATTGCTTACAATATAGAATTGACTATTAACATACAGTTAAACATTTTTCTAATAAATTACTAAAGAGTTCCTTAGCTCAGAAGACTAGACATCACGCACGTAACTACACTTTGCTATTATATTACTTGTGTTGCCACCACGTAATAGCGTCCAGTAACTCTTCTTCATCCATAGGACTGACTTGTTCTTGGGTCTGGTAGTTATTCGGGATGTAACCTCCTGAGTACGCAGACGACACACCGGAGGAGCACTCTGAACCAGCTGGCGAAGGCACTGAGTCTGAATATGGAGAACTTCCGTCAAAAATGCCTTCATCTACTTCGTATGGCGCTTGCGACGGCACAGTTTGCGCGGTTCTTATCACCCCGTGCGCTGCATCGCTTTCATCAATCATGTTTTGCAAATACCTGATGTATTCCACGACCATTTTGAGAGTGTCCACTTTGCTTAGCTTCTTCCCGGATCCACGACGCGCACCTCCGGATAATGCAGCGATGACAGCAGCAGGTAGCCTTTTCCTCAGGGCATTGAATCCGTCGTTCACTTGTTTCACACGATTCCTTTCCCGAGCGTTCCTCCTCGCGATTGAAGCCGCTTGAGGGCCGGAGTACGAGGTATTCTTATAGTTATATTTCTTCTTATCAGTCTGCAGATCCAGGGTCAAGTATTTTCTTTCGGGAGCTGGAGCAATGGCCACCATTCTCGGAGCGTCACTTTTGACGTAAGCAACGTGATACTCGGACGGCTTGTGTTGGAATCCTTGAAGCATTTTGATGAATGATTGCAAGGACGGTTAAATGCGCACGCGGCAGGTACAAATGATAGAGAACTTTTAGGAGCTTCGATGTCGTCGACCACAGTCTAGTGAATGAGCGCTACGGGCAGCCGCACCGCGTTATAAGGGCCCACCTTGTCCAAAAAAATGGATGGGACCCCTCACTCCCCTACTTTAAATCATTTTTTTGGGATCGTACCTGGAATATTCGTTCAAAGGTGTACTGCATCGGACCTGTACACGTGCCATTGAATTTAAATATGTTGACCGTGATCGATTTGAATCGTTTTGATTAGTTTTGGGTACTACATTTGATAGTTTTAATAATTGTGAACATATCTTTTATGCATGTCGTTATATTTCAAAAGCTTATCCAGTTAAATATCCTGCACTTAGAATGATTACGTTCTTATCTATTTATGACACAAATTCAAAGATAATACTTTTATATCCCTCTCTTTATAGCCGAATAATTATTTTTACAAGATTACGAGCATAAGTTCTGCTAAAAAAACTGGATTCAGAAAGAAGTATATGTACGTGATAATCTGCGTTATGAGCAATAAACGACAAAAGTATTCGCATATCCAGTAGCTAATCGAGCTCATAAAATAAATAGTTAGAACTTATCTGCGCATTATCCTTAAGTTAACTAATATTAATGCTAGCTTACAATGTAAAACATTAGCAAGTCATACCCGAGGAGAAAATTCTAATATCGCAGAGTAACAATAAAGAGCTATGGCGCCTGTGGATCAGCTGTTATTTTCACTGTTACGCAAACAATATAACTTTCATTAAATTCATGTTAAAGGCACAAGTGGAAACCCATGCGGTCTGCTGTACAAGACTTGAAATTTATTACGGTCGGTAAAATAAAAAATTAAAAGACGAGTTGCTTTGTATTTAGTGCAACAACAATGAGACCGTAGCCAATAGGGATACCTACAACAAAACTTGCGGACTGCTCAATGGAAAGCCAAACGAGTCCTATGATTTGAGGTATAAGGTTGAATATCAAAAATTATACTTTTTCATTAACACTTGAAGCTGACTTTAGAACCTGCACACTGGGCGGCATTGCCTTCAGTGAATAACTGAAAAACGTTACCTTAATTTAAAACGAAGCGTCAGTATTTTACACGCGCTTCAATAGTGAAGTGCTCTCCTCTGTCACATCCATTGTCCTTTAAAAAGATTACACAAGGAATGTGAGCCAGGCCATTGAGACAGGGAAGAATGAATTGTTTAGAAGCTTTCAATCATCCATTGAAGAAGGCGCTAAAGTGATTTTAATAGACTCGGTGTCGCCTCCAAGAAGCTATTCGAATTACATTTTTGCTCGTGGTTCAATATTTTTACCTGTACTTTGTTTTGTTTTTGTCACGGCACATTCTATGGGCATTATAATAATTTGCAGTCATATGTAAATTATTTTATTACGGGGTTATACGGTGAGTTTTACAATTGTTTGTTTTGTGCAATGTATATTTTTATTATTTGTTTTGCTGTCGTGTAAATAAAAATTCACGTGATTGTTGTAATCATAAACTTGTGAGCATATATTTTGTGTAGTTTCTAAAGTATGTAGTTGATGAAGATTTTATTATGTTCTGATTTCATCTGTTGTAAGGAAATCGACATTTATATACGGTTTGTCCCCAGAGTCATATAACTTCTCACATATGAACAATCGAATCCCAGGACGAATATTAAGACCATCAATCATCTCAGCTAAAATTCTTCTTCCTGCAAGAGAATTCGCAAAATATAATAAAATTGTGGGAGTGATACAAAGTGCGCACACAATGGCGCTGCGGGCGTGCTCACAATACTATCGTCAAATAACATTTAGCCAGCCCACACCTTAGAAAATCGCAAAATAGAGACATCTACTGAACACAATGAGCTACGAAAGAGCAAACGGAACCATAACCGATAATTACAGTCTTTGTATCATTCATACTTCGAGATTTTAAAACGAAACTAACAATGAACTGAAAGGACCCCATTGTGAAAATTGCAATGGAAATACTTTTTGATTGAGCATCCCTAAATAGCGAAGAGAACATCGTGTTCGGACACAGAGCAGTTGATAAACTCATCTACTAGTATATCACCGCGTATATACAAAGAGATTATCGTAGAAAAAGTGTACAAGCGTCTGTACCATCGATGTACAAAAAGTAAAGGCTTGTTTAACTTGCTCAATTAATGGGCTGTTATCCTTATTCGTCTGTCGTGTGCTGACGAAAGTGGGCCCCAACTATGTGGGCACTGTGGGCAGTGCACTAGTAATAAACTCATTCGCAGGATTATTGGTAGACAAGGAGCGATCGGCTGACAGTTCCATTACGTGGCAGAGCCTAGCTAATATTTATATACCGTTGAGTCCTTCGATGCAGATACGCGGCCCGGTGGTCCCTCGTGTATTGGAAAGTCTTTGATCGATAAAGTTGTAACTTTAATTACTAAACTGGAACCGAGGCTTGCTTTAAAAGGCACCGCGCCACGCGTCGAGGACCTCCACAGAATCCGACTTCTTACTAAGGCTGTGGCGAAAATAACTACAAGTCCTTCAGCTTTATACCTACACGTTCACAATTTTTATTGCATTTAAATCTCCTGTATATTATATCGTCGATTACTGTATAAAGATGCGAGGATTATTCTCAATATGTTCTGTCCAGCTTGTAATTGTTTTTTGATGATGGCAACCAACTCGCTGACATAGCTTCAATAAATATGAATCGGTGATATCTATTTGAACGCTATATTTGAGTCTGCATTAGACGTAAATATAGCGTTCAGAATTTCAGTTTTTCATTGCAAGTTTTTACTTAAAACTTCAAACATAATATCTTCCAGAAATCACCAAAAGAGGACCTTAAACTCCAATCATAACTTTGAAGATGATTCGAAAGAAGGGTCAGATAGAGAAATGCTTACATAAACAGATGCCGGAGCTAATATTATAGACGATTGTTTGCCAAGAGAAGTGTTTGGCACAAGCCATATAGTAGGCGCAGGCGCACCTTGCCAACATGTGTGTGCAATCCTTTCGCATCTGCCGGTCTTGCACTGATTTTTATATGAATAATATGACGAATTATGTCTGAGCTTTTATTTGAGATGGCACCTTTCCGGATGTGCATCGACAGCGGATGTGCCTTCTCTATGGCGGTTATGTCTTGCGAAATACGATGACAAACATTTTTATCCGCAATTCACGAGTAGGTAAACTATTAAAAAAATAGTTTTTTGGTGTAAAATACATTAATGTACCACTTTCGTTTATTTTTAACCGCCAAACAAACAAACTTTTTTTACTACATAATGGCCTGCATTACGCCGAAATCCGCAAATCCGAACCCACATTAAGACGTCAATAGTATACCTATCGATCCTCCACGGGGGCACGTCTTTAATAAAGTTATACGCATGACAGTGCACACAGAATAGCGCATTGTTGTGCAACACTGCGTGCCCCATTGACATATTAGCTTTTTAGTGGCCTCTTCAACCATTGTGTACACATGTTTACAGTAAACCCACACGTGGACCAACTCCAATCTCCCTCAGCATATTTTTTTTCTTGGCCCTTTTCGGAATTCTCTCTGTGTGTTCCGAAAATTGAATTAGAAAGTTTTTAATGTGATATTAAATGTTATAAACAGCCATTATCTGATCCCCACGATCCGCGGCACTTCCCGCAGAGAGACGCAAATTTAAATTCAATTAACAAACTATAACCGTAAATACTTATACTCAAACTTAGAGCTAGTTAGAGCTGCTTCATAGCAACAGCTTAATTATTATTTTAATGGAATATTAAAACTCTTAACATAACTCATTGTTTAAGGGCTGTCATTAGAGGCAAACCGCGGCATCACGACGTTTAGAGCTATTAAGAGGGTCATTTAAGTGAGGTTATTTCACTAAAAGTATTCATTTGTTTTGTCGGAGTGGCAACGTTGAAATATTACACCAATCCTCCTGCCCTGCCCATCTTTAACGATTTTACGTCCCTAAGATGAGCCCTAAACTTTCTTTTTCTATAGTCTAAATTACTTTTATTTATTTTAACATATTTATATTCAATTAAATAAATTATTTATTAAATGAAACTAATAAAAAAGTAGAATTTATTGTCTATAAAAGTTTTCGTACTTATTTCGTATTCGTAGCAAACTTGAAGCAATCAGCAAAGCGGCGCTTTATTTTTAGATACCAATTATGTTCGTTCCCATTATCTCGTTGCAACCCTTGGAGTTTGACTTTTATAGGGCCTCCACAATCTCCAGAAGGTTCATGGGGGTGCAAGTAGCCGAATATGGTGATATTTTTTCTTTTCCAATGACGGACTGACACGAAATGTGCACGAGTTATTACCGAGGCAACGCCTTACGCATGGCTGGAATTGCTAGGCCACTGTAACCTGCGCCGGACCCGCCTACGCACTAAAAATCTTTACGATTATTACAATAATTATTATCCTGCATTACCATCGACAGATTGAAGATTTAAATCACTATTCGGAAATTAAAAACAAAAACGAAATATTTAAAATACGAACGACGAACGTACTTCCCTTCAGTATTGTTATCTCGCCGTATAATGTCACGAGCGTGGAGGTCACAAACTCGATCGTAAACCAAATGGGTAATTAAACGTAATCAAATTAAATGCGCGCGCAACAAATTAAATGCATGTATTAACAAACAAGAGACCAATAAAACGTAATCAGGAGATAAATAAGAAAAATAACAACCGTCACTTACGGACCACCAGTGCTGAGAAATAATTCAAACTAATGAAAACATGCGTATGTCATCGCCTAAAGATACCGGTGCTCATTACCTAATTGATCGTAACGCGTTATTAATTCAAATCATATGAACTAATCATTACATATTCAAGAGCAACCTCGGGGTGGTCTCCAGCAACCGAAGAGGTTCCTTCTAAAATGAAGCATTCAAAATCGCTATCGTTAAGGTCAGCGTGTCTACTGTAACAGTAGGAGAGTTATAATCAATGATGCACCGTGAAAATTTATGACTAATTTGTTATGATTTTTTAGTCCGAAGTTTAGTGTGAGAAAAATTTGGGAGTTCAAAAGGAACGTAAAATACAAATGAGCCATTTTGAGAAAATTATTATTCCGTTAAGTTTTCAGGTAAGCAGTTTAAGTTACCGCATGGTGCCGACAAATAACCTTATAAGTATCTCACTAATAAGATTACCTCCTCCTCCTCCTCCTTGCGTCGCATTCCTCAGTGCTGAGGGTCGTGACCTCCCTTCTGCATCACTTTAACTCGTATGATGTTTCTCTACCTGTTTCTGTCCCTGGCGATGTGGAGGGCGTTGTGAATGGCAAAGTCAAGGATGGTGCGACAAGTTTACCTAAAACGCATAAAATATAGGAACCTATTGTAACTAGCCAAGGCTAAAAAAATTGTAATTACACTTATTACCAGTTTACTTACCCCGTATACAAATAAATTCTGAAACCACTTACAGAGTTTCTATGCATTGCATACATTATACATTTGTTCATTAATTTGAAAAAGTAACTAAAAGCAGAGGTGAAGCTACCTCATTTACCCCAAACCAATAAATTAGTGTTAGCAATAAAGTACTCATTAAGCATAATGCACGTAACGGAAACATTTCACAGACTCATTAAATATTAAAAACTCTGCCCACTCTTTTAATTCATAATTTCCAGTAAAAAATACTGTCACGTTAACTGAATGAAAGATTTCATTAAAGTTGTATAAGTATGACTGTGTAATGCGTACGGTTTCTTTAATGGCCAGGAAAACTTTCAGACGTGATTGAATTCGCAATAACCAACACATTTTGTTCTCCGAATCAAGATAACGAGAATTTTGTTACATCTTCATAAGTACAATAATATGTAGTACGCAAACTTATAACGTAACCAAAATTTTACTTCGAATTTTAAATATTATTTTTATTTAACTGAAGATATTAGAACAATAGGAAAGAAAGATAGAAAATGCGCTATTGATATTAAAAGGAAAAAAAAGTAATAAAAAATTCAAAAGCTTCAGAATTAAAAATGTCAAATGGCAACCCTAGGTTAATTTATAATGCTTTGAGCCACAGTCCACGAATATCATGTAGAATATAACACCTAGAAACTAACTAAGCTAAATCGTGTAAATACTTTATAAAGTACTGGCGTACTTGATAAAGTTATTAAGTTCAATGAAGAAAAGCAGTCAGAATCATAACAATGCATAGGTGCTCGACCCCACGTCATCCGACACATGACACTTTATGTGCTCTGCATTTTTTACCAGCTCTTCATAAAGACGTTAAATGCTCTTAGGAGACATTTAATACTCCATTAAAATCACACTGGGACTGTGTTATATTATAAAGGATCTCAACCGGGAATATTTCTCAATTTAAGTTTGAAGATTACGTTTTTAATAATTCCATACAGTGTGTTAAATATCAAGTTTTATTAAAATTATATTAGAGCTCGGATTTGTTAAACGGTTTATGCTGTTGTAACTTATAATATGAAATGTTTAATCAAAATTCTTTGTTGTACTCTTGTTATTTGCTTTAGTTTTTTGACTGCAATTATGTACTGTATTGATAACCAACCCAATTTCATTAATAAAATGTTTCTCCTTCCTTACGTTAAAACTCAAAAACAACTTTATTGGTATAACCAAACAATGCGTTATTAAGTTGTCAAAATTCACACTCTCCCGTTGTTTTCGCACCAATTAAATGATCACTTGATACCGATACCAACAATCTTGCTAATTTCTTATATCCACCAATCATCGCTTATTGGTTTTCGTGAGAAATATTTGGACAACATCGTTCGACTAAAAATCACAAAGTAACAAACTGCACAAGAAAAGACATCAACGCGAATGTAACTAATACTTCATTCATTAAACTTGTAAAGTCAAGGGAGTATGTTTAAGTTATTAGGGAACAAGGAAAAACCCTTAGATGGAATTTATATAACAGTTAACGAGAAACTGACTCATTTGTAGTTTCAGCTATTGACTAATGAATTTTAATTATTGACTTAAACACGAATACTGAATAAACAACAACCTCTTCCAGAGAACAAAATTCTTACAATTCCAACATTAATCGAAGCCTGCGTTTTAAATTTAAAAATAAAATTAACAGTCGAAAACCAGAAACTAATTAGTGAGACCAGAAAGTGCCCCTTTTATTTCTTGGACTTCTTGTGGCGAAAATACAAATAATAATTTAATATTCGTTGCCTTAACTACCCTTGGTTTAAAACCGCCAATTACGGTACCTGAGACATAAATCAAGATATATAGCATTTATTCAGATCTTAATTAAAATGTTCCTGGATGCAATTGTCTGGGATACGATCTGAACTAATTACCTTTGTATTCAAATATGTACTCCCGTATAGGTTAACAAAATAAAACTGGTAGCTGTTGGCCTGTTGCCGCGGTATGTATAAGTAAAACTAATATTATGTAATTATCTCTAAAGGATTTCATTTACTTAAATTACTTTTATGATTGCATCATTCCCCAATTGATTACTTTTGTAACCTTTGTTAAGATGTAATGAAACTTTAGCAGGATCTTAAAGTGTTTTTCATTTAAGACTTGACCAAATTGAGTGCAGTCGATTCTGTTACAGTTACAAACTTTCCTTCAAGTTTATCGCTCTGATTTTATTTGATGCCATTCGAAAATCAATCTTCTTGTCAAGGCTTTGCTCTTCTTGCTTATCCTTTAAACATAAGTCACCTAATTTTATTCCGAGTTTAAAAGATCTTTTACTTTCTCATAGTTTCTCTCAGAATAATTGAAGCTCAAAGTGACGATGATGAATCAGAGCTGCAAACTGAATGTGATTGAATGACACTTGTATTGAATGAATGGGATGTGTATGCACGAGCCGCGTCAGGTTGCTAGTCACTTGTCTCAGTCACCTACTAATACATTTCCATCAAATAGCACAAGTCAATCAAAGGTCTGGGAGATCAGCAATTGATATATAGGTCTGTATTTGGCATGGCATTAAAAGTATTAATAAAAATTGCTTGGTGGATGTTTTTATAATTTTAAACAAGAACTTCACTCAGATGTTTTTCCGATTACTTATTGTAAATGTTGAGAGCAGCGGTGGCCCAGTGGTAGCGACCCTGACATACGAACAGTAAGTCGTAGGTTCGAACCCAGGCATGCTTTGCTTACTTTCTGTAATTTATTTCATCACCACTGCTCTCAAAAACGGTGAAGGAAAACATCGTGGGGAAACCGGCATGTCCTAGAACCAAAAAATCGAAGACATGTCACATCTACCAATCCGCACTGGGCCCGCGTGGTGGATTATAGCCCATTCCCTGTCATAGAGGGAGGCCTTTGTACCAGCAGTGGCAACATTATAGGCTGATGATGATGATGATGATGATTGTAAATGCTACCTTTAAAATTCACTGACGAGCAAGCAGCCTAAATCCTAGGTCTAGAAGCATGAAAATTTTTACAAGAGCTCGACATGCGTAATGAAGATGAGCAATATGTAACTGTTTTTTTTTCAAATTCGTCCTATCAGGGTTAGTGTTTAAATTAACGTTCGAAATTTTAGCTACTGGAAAATCCTTGGCCTCACGATTAGTTTCTGCGATTTGGTGTCGTAATCACAGAAACTAATTGTGAAGCTAAAAATTTCCAATAGCTAAAATGTCGAATGACTGAATGAAATGACTATCAAAATCAAGTTGTTATCGATATAACATATGAAGTTGGTTTAGATGTATAATTACATAACTTTCTCCCTCACAGCCTCAAAGAAAAGTATAAAGGATAAAACAACAGATTCGTTTAACTAAAATACAGGGATTTTATCTACAGCGGGTTAGCTTTAGGCTATTTGAATAGCAAATGATGTATCCATTTCGGGTGCGATCATCTCTCCGATATCCGATACTAAATTAATACTCTTTTACTTCGATAAACAAACAGATATTTGCATATCTCGATGATGCATTTAGTTGATTTCTTCTGATACCAAAATAGTGAAAGGTTTTGATACTTTTATCTCAGTGACGAGAATGAACGTATTGAATTTGTTTAGGGTTAAAAAACGTTTTCTTTGTAGTATGTACAAGACCATCGTAGTTTCATAATGAGTTCCTTTGAATTTTCCAGCAAGTCTTGAAATATTTAAAAAACCAAGTAGCTAGTAATTATTGACGCAGTCAGTAATGCTTCTAAATTTTATTTCCGGAATTTCATAGTTTATATCACTGTTTTGTTATTTTCTGTTCCTATACTTATTTGGCGAATCTCTTGTTTTAAAGTAAAAGTATCAAAACCAATGCATCGTTGTAGCTATCGTTTAATCCTGTGTTTATTTGTTTTGCCTAAAACAAGCGAGTTGCCAGGATAAGTAATAGCTTAATATCACGTTGTGTCGGCGAAGGTGGCTGGATTCTCGGCTCCACGCCGCTTCGGAGGCCCGCTTAGCAAATGTATGTTATTAGCAACGCCGAGGTTTTAACAAACAACTGCCTGTAACAATAGCCCCGCGCAACACCTACGGAGTTTACAGCTCGAGCCTGGGAACAAGGATCCCTAAAATATTCCTGATAAGAACAAGCATTTTGTACAAGAAATTAAGACCATCATTTCAAACCTCCGTCTTTGTTTATCTGACGGTACATTAAAAATATCAGTAAAACATTTGAACTAATTTAACTTGCATATTCATAATTGCATTGCATTAAGTAAAGTTTCGTCTAGATACGCAATTAGCTAAACGAAATAAAGACCCAAGTGTCTCTACTTACTGTCATAATCATGTACGACCACTTAATATGTATTAACCATAGATTTTAAGCGATTCCACAGTCAAAATGTTAAAAGATAAAACTGTAATAAAATAAAACTGATGACAGATTCGATACATATCTCGCGGTTCTTTCCAGTTGTTTCTTTTATATTTTCGAATATAACTTTTATGTTAATTTAATATTATAGTCTCACGTGTGCCGCAATCATTGCGTTGGTTATTAACATCATTAACGCGGTGTTCCGTTGTAGTGCTTCACCGACAACTGCTGAAAATTAAATTTAAAGAGGCGAAGCAGATGGTGAAAGCCCGCCCGTCCTGTTGTTTGTTCACTACAGGAACTAATGGACGCTACCGAAAGCGCCAAACTAGTAGCTCAGTTCAGGGCTAACACGATTTATGATGCCATCGACACGCTAAGAAGAATATGGTGAAAATGCTTGAGAAGTAAACAGATTCGTTTCAATTTTACTAAAATATTTTGGCATATCTTGGAATTCTTCGCAACAACGTATAATAAACGTTTAGCTTGGATCTTTACCACAACATAAGTTGCGATGAAAGGCCACCCATCTAGCGCCCCACGCGGCGTCCACCGCCACTGTGACGGATCCCGGCCACGCCCCTCATTTGTTATACAAATTTTATACTACCCTCCGAGCTAAACCACTAAAAGCCCTCAACGTCGCTTAATATTGCTTAGGAGCTGCGAGTCTGCGACTAACTCGAAATCAGAATCTGAGCTTTTTTAATATCTGATTCAAGAAATTACAATTTTGTTTGCGATTTGAGATATTGTTGATGAAGCCATTCAGAATCATTTGAATTTTTGATGGTTTGGATGCTAAAGAAACAGCACATTGTTTTTTCAGTATTAATTTTTCGTCAGATGCAAAAATGAAACTATCTACAGCTCGTTTCCAATGTTCGTTTCAACAGGAAAGATTCTGAAATTGATAGTCAAAATCAAACAATCTTGAATAACAAAGCCGAGATAGTTATTGTTAATTTCATTGCTCTCATCCACTCGAAAACTATATTAAATCAAATCGTTTCCATATGACGGCAAGTGCAAACAGACAAACAGTAAAACAACTACTGATCCGTACGCCACAGCCAATGTTATAATCCGATGAAGGCCGTGAAGAAATTTCATTAAATTCTCTATCACCCGAGGACAATGCAATTGTACGGGGGCAATCGAGATTGAGACAGCAGGAGCGTATTGCACACCAGGCCCCCGGCTGGGGAGCTGGTACCATAGTACCGGAGTACCGCTCCTTGATTAAATAAACCTTCAAGAGAACGTCACGCCGCCGGCCCCCCGTGTCAGTCTTCGGCATATCGCACGAGCACGGCATATCATACACGCGTGTCATTCACTGCCTCGCCATTATTTACCATTCAACCACGCATTATTGTTTTTCCATTACTCACAATAGCACCTACCGCTTCAAAATCTCCGTATGTAACTGTCTGCACCTGTTCCTCTTTTTATTTTATGACATATATCACAGTTCTTATTTTGAATTCCTGACCCAGTTATGTTAATGTGCAACAATGAGATTACGACATTTTTATTCGTCGTTTATATTTATTGGGTCCTTAAATTGAGTCATTTCAGATTTCGTTATCAATGCCATAAATAATACCAATGGCCATTTGTCCTTAGTGAAGATTATGCGCATGAGTGACGTATATTTAAGTAAACTAACGATGCGTTGTTTTTGCGGACATCTTCAGGACCTTCTATTAATATTCATTACATCAGGCAAGTTGTGTATATTTTTGCCTTATAGGAGAAATGGTCCAAGTCGCAACCTTGGGGCACTTGCGGCGATTCGCAGCAATTTGTTAAGATGTAGCAGCTATTTGTCTATAAGAAACCACATTTATCACTGGCGTGTGCAGTAAACTTGGATGCTTCGTCTACTGGTTTCAATTAATGATACGATTGTGGAATACCTAACTCGCCGGCGTTTTATTTATATGTTATTTTAAAAAGCCCTGGTAATACCATACAAAGACAGTGATAAACACTGAATAGGTTAGTGAGTGTAAAAAAAAGTGCTTCGATATTCCCTAGACTCTAATGAGTTGATAGTACGCAAACATATCTTTCTTTATATATATAAATTACGCATTACGTTGTTTGGCCGCGATGGACTCCTAAACTACTTAACCGATTTTAACCAAATTTGCACACCGTGTGTAGTTTAATCCAACTTGAAAGATAGAATAGCTTTTATCTCAATTAATCTTAATATGTATATATAAGTTACGCGTCACGTTGTTTGTCCGCGATGGACTCCTAAACTACTTAACCAATTTTAATCAAATTTGCACACCGTGTGTAGTTTGATCCAACTTGAAAGATAGGATAGCTTACATTAATTTATAGTCGCAATATTATTTAATTGCATTATGTGACGCAGACGAAGTAGCCCGGGTGAGCTAGTTGTAGATAAAAAGTACCGTTACCTTCTGATGTAACGTGACAAACCTGTACCTGCTAAATACATAATTATGTAAATTCGAGAATGCAATAATTATGTGCATTGACGTCAATAACATGGAATAAATAATTTAAATATGTTAGGATTTCAAATAAAATTACTAAAGCCACATTTCGTTCCGCCCAAAATTATGACTTAATAAAAAGTAACGTTTGTCGTAACTCACGGAGTGATAAAAGGAGCTACGACAACTATACTTTTCAATGGTGTATGTGTGGAATCTATTAAACACGCCTCGCCGACGCACCAACACATTATTTATGTTGTATTATTTTGATAACACTTTAATTATCATAAGCACAGGATCCGGGAGCAGTTAATTTAGTGAACTGAAGGTTCTTATAACAATAAAACGTGTAATCAATTCGCCATAGTTTATTACTGTAATGTTGTAACTTGTCTTCAATCTACTTTTACAAGTCTTGTTGTAACAGTGCCATAGCGGATTGGTTTAATGAGACTCAAATGTATGTTCCAAAATGAATACCTTAATCACGCTGCAATATGCATAAATCAATAATCAAACAATGACCTCGGTACGGTAAAGGAACTTACATAAGTCAGTTGGGTCTCTGGTCAGAAACTAATAAATTCAAAGGATTGTCTCGGCAATGTGGTGAGAACTCGTCCATTTACAGAAGCCGCCATATTACAGGAGCATAAATCTAAGCGAAGTCACCCGAGTGTCGTCGGACGCCCCGCTCGCCTCGTGAATGGACCGATATGAAGGATAGCCGGGCTCTAGGCCCCTGGACCCAGCGACGCCGCATCTCAACCACCGCCTTAAACGGGACGTTTTGACAACCGCCGATATGTGAATTGAAATATGAAAGCCGCTGATACCACTGACTCGAATATTGATGTCAGAAAATAAAATAAACATATTTAAGTACGTTGCTCCGATAATGTGAGTGGGATAAGTGATTTAAAATATTATTTAGTAAATGTTGTAGACGACATTCAGCGAAGCCAAATAAAAGCATTAGAAGAAGTAAGGCTTCACGATACATCCGAGGACACATACCTTGTATAAATGTAAAAGATCCAGACTTATTATAAATAAATTCATCACTCTTTAATCATTTTTTCTGAGGAGTCGACGTCAATTTGGCGGCTCTGAGCTCGAATTCAAAGCTGATGTAAAAAACACAATGGGATTATGCAGGCCTAATGGTCCTCCGAACATGGGCATTAATCTCGTCATACAATATTGATGTTTCCACAATTTATTGCCGGTGCTTAGACGAATCACAAAGTCAAAACGGCTTATTAATGTGTGAAGAAACTCACCTCCTTTGGAAACCGTTCACATGTGACATATTTTTATGAAACCCCCGGGAGCTCGTTAGCAGAATATTTCGTTTTCATCCGCAGAATACAATTGAATGTAAAACTCAAAAACATAAGTCATCATTTTAATAATCTTATCTATATATTAATGCTTGTTCATTTTCGGGAATGACAAAAAGATACTATTCTCAAACAAACAGTTTCAAAGTTAAAAAATACTTTTTATATAAATGAGGACTTGAGTTTTAAGAGGCGGTTCCATTGTAGGAGACTCAGAGTTGACTTTAATCTGCTTAAAATCAGGAGACATTCGCTTTCAAAGCACGTTCCGTGATTGAATAAGATTTAATCTGTTTTCCCGTACGTACAGAAATCCCCGTCTCCCTCAATGAATTCTTAATCGTTGAATAATTTACTATAGCATGCTTGTTCTTAGTTGTGACTATAAATAAATCAATCAAATATGAAATAATTCTCACATTTTGGAAAAATTAAGTATCGTTTATTCTTATGGAAGCTTTAGCATATTGTTAAGCATTTGTATATTCTAAAGAGTTTTTGATTCATTTCATAAGTATAAAACCAGCTGTGCTTGAATTTGGTGATAACAGTAAACACTTTGGGTAATGTTGTATGTATAACTTTCCAATTTTGCCTTGGAACTTGTTAGCCAGATGTGAAAAGGAATATTTTTGAGGCACATACATTATTTTAACGTTTACCACAGCGCCAGCCTCGATACTAATTAATGGTGAATCATGGCTTAAACTCATTACCTTTCTTACAACTCAAAATTTTCTTTTTACCTTTGAGTAAGCGATAAATAAAGCAATAATTTCATACTTGTCGATGTTATTCCTTCGGCGGTACCATTTAGGGGCGTAACGTTTTATTGTAATGCAAATCTGTGCTTTTTCCCAGTAATAAAAGTATTTAGATGGTAACACGTGACGACAGGCGCTGCAGGCAACACCGGGACGCAAATTATGGCAATCTTGACACCTACGAGGCGCTAACTGGGGTGCACCCTGCAATTTTCTCGACGTGCAACACCGAAGCTTCGGTACGTACGCTGCCGGCGCGGGCGGCGGTATGCAGGCACTGATTTGCTTTAATTTACGCCCATGTATTTCTAACACTCGTTTTATTATTGTCTTGAACTTAAATTAGACGGGAAATTTGGTGTTTATTGCTGCCTGTATTGTAGCGAAACTGTATGAGTCGATTAGAGGTAATTATTCTTTATTGAGTACGTGCTTTCAGTGACTTTCGAAGCGGCGTAGTTCGATGGACTTGCCACTAATACGAAAGCGTTTGATGATCCTGCCGAGCGTTTGGTTATCAACAGTCGTTGCAATTAGATATCAAACGATTATTTATTTTGGGCCATATAGGAAAAATATTGTGACTAACCCTATGAAGTTCAAAATAGTTACGAAACGGGACTTTTGTGATTGTATTTTGTTTAGTCCAAAAGGGAAAGTTACCAAACGGGACATATCCAACTAAACATCAGTTTATCTTGAAAATAAAGCAAAAAGCTTTTTGATAAACCTGAAACTGCGTAACACTTATCTGATACACAAGACTTCCTTTTACAGGTTGTAGAACAAAAGCGTCGATGATAAGATCTAGAGTTCAAAGGCGTGTGGCGCGTAGCTGCCGAACGCAACCGGGTGTAATACAGTCCATAGCGAGGCTCCCGGCTAGCGGCTCCCACATACTGTTCATTTACAGTCCGTTTACCTATGAGGCATCAATATTAAAATGACAATGTTCTTTACACCTGTTTCTATAAGGTTGAAGATCGGTTGCAGCTACTGATAAGTCTGCCAAATAACAGTGAACTTTATTCTCATTAGGAGAAGGTTGTTTTTCGATTGCTGCTGTCAAATGTAAATCAACTGCGAGAGTGTATCGGACGGACACCGGACGCGAGAGAAACAATAGCCTCCCGGACCGACCGATCTCAAAATCACAACCGCAATCTCCGCGCGGTGTAATCTTACAAATATTTATTATATGTCAAAACAATATGCCGAAATGCAACGCTTATTGCAGTTTTTACAAATGTGTCTGGTTTGCTGCGAGCGCTCGTTAGCGTGAGGTACGACGCATTGTGGGGGTACAATGGAGGGCGGAGCGCGCCCGCGGCGCCTGCGCAGCGCGGGAAATCGCTCGCCCAAGTGTTCCACATTTAAATCAATGACAGACGCGGTGAACTATCCGCTCACACATCGAGACACGCGTCTGACTCTCCTCTCTGAAACGTAATGGGGCATCTTTTCATGATATTATGCCTGTCTACCTCGAATGTTTAGTCAAAGGTGTACCTTATAGAGTTATATATAGTACGTCCACATTTTGTCACTTAAGTTTGAGCCTAATGCCATCAACCGAGTACAAATACCGACTTTTGACATTTGAATAAAACATCAACGCGTTTTTATGAGATGCTTTAGTATTGCACATTGCCAAAGCAATTTGCCATCAAAACCGGCTGTGACAAAAAATATAAAGAATTTTATTATTTATTTTTATCATCGTTTAATTTGCTCAGAAATCGGCCTTAAAATCTTTAATGGTTTAATTTAGTTCACTTTTTTACGATTCCAATGCAAAAATATTCAATGAGCCAAAACGTGATTATAAGCGCATAGCCGCCCGTGAAGCACTTCCAAATGAATTACAAAAAGTAATTAAAGTAATAATAATCCCTTAAGGATCTTAATTAATTTGAATATATTTTATTTTATATCCGCAGCCATATATTATTTTAAGTCATGAAATCCTTAATTTGGACTGTTATTAAACAAGATCGAGGACATACTCGCGCTGCTCATTTTTAGTAGCAATCTTAAATTAAAATCAAAGGTAAGAGGGGACTTAATGAACTCCTTAATCCTTCGTCTGCTTCAAAATATCACGAAACTCTTGTAATTACTTAATCTATAAAATAAATCAGCAAAAAATTAAAAACGAGCTTCAAGAAACCTTTCTGTTAAAGTACAATACCCGTCACTCAAATATACTCAGTCAAAGCAACCACTTATCCTACATTGTCTTGAGAGCTCCTGTAACCGGTTCCGTATCTTATTAATACGCGCCTTCTATAAATAAATAATATCATATCATCCCAAAAGTCCCGTTGCTCCCAATAGCGTTTACGGCGCGTGTCGGTCGCAAGAAAACGCACGCGCGCAGTTTTACGACAAAATAATATTCTTTAATTATAATGAAGCGTCATGAAGTATAAAGGCGGCGCACGCGACATCTGTATTAAATTTTAATGGAATAACCGTTGCACCTGCGTGCAGCGGGTTTGCGCGAGAGTCGATCACTACACTCCGATCCCAAGAATCTGCTAAGTGTATCTAATTAAAAATTAATTACTTCAACCTTACCAAACACCGACAGGAATTCTTGTAACGATGATCGAGATTTGAAGAAGCTAAGCTTCAGCTTTTTATTAGAGCAGCAGTTCCATTTAGAAAGAGAAAGTGATCAGGTACATTTCAAAACTCAATGCACTTTGCATAGTCAAAAATAAGCTAACTACAGTTCAACCACAGGCATAATAACTGTGAATGGACTGTAGTTGCTTTCAACAGCTATTCTCATAGACCTGCAAGTAAACAAACGAAAACGGAGGGTACATAATATTACAGATGCATGCTAGATCCATTTCATATGCCGATTTTCCATATTCGAGACCAAAGGTCAACATTTACAAGTCTAAAGAAAAGTATTTAATAAGTAGGCGCTGGTTAATTTGACAGGACTAAACTAAAATTTATCTTCTGTCCTTTTCTTAGTGAAACAGAAAGAAAAAGATGCACTGAACTTAAATTTGGTTTAGTTTGTAAACAAGGGAATCGGCACCACTATCGTATCAAACCGACACTTTAGCGCTATTAAATACTTTAGCTCTTCCAATGACAATAATTGCACCAGCTTTATTGAAAACTTTCGCCCCGTGCCGCTGGTATTTAACTAATAAGCCGTATCGAACACGTTGACTACATATCCAAACACTCTAAACGGAACGAATCTTTGAGCACGGTGTTACCATACTTAAGACATGCAGTCATGCTCTGTACTTATTCATTAATGTCAATCATGAAGGTTTTCATTAAAAGAGTAACACACTTGCAAAAAAGTTCATTCTCATTACAACCTCCTTGTCTGGTAAAACTAACCGTTTTCTTCTCAAAGTATCCGTTACTAAGAAAACTACATAATTATCCGGTTGTGCGGTTTTGTTCTCTGGTTGTGTAGATTCGTTTTTTTTCTAAAATTCATATTACTTATGGCCTTTTACAGCACAGGATAGTCAATTGAAAAGAAAACTGTGTAAAACCACTTTCTTTGACAAACCTAAAGTTTAAAAGCGCGAAAACTCGCAACGGTTAACAAAGAACAGTGAGCCAGAACACAGTCAATTAAAATTAAGTGAAAGTATACCACAGAGTGCAAAAGCTGCAGCTTATCTTTAAATTAGTTTCAACTGAAAAATAAACATAAATGATATACGAAACGGTCAAGAAAATTTGCACGACTCTAACATCTTTATTCTTTTTGGATGTTCGATGTCTATGTACCTAGAACCTGATTGCTTGGTAATACATAAGGACAACTTAGAAACGCAGGAGTCACAAAGCAATTTAGGTACTTAACCTGTGTACTTAACTACGCAATTAATAACACAGCTGAGGTAGGTACTGGTCATTATAACCGCCGCGGGTCCATTCTAGTTACCGTCACTTTGTATAAATTATATAAAAATAAGCACAACTAGAAAGGGATGGCTATATGGTGATTGGTGTGGATCAGAGAGTGATGGCCGAGGTGGCAAAGGCAGGTGTCACGGGACATCTGCTGGCCCACAGACAGGCACGTGGCTCAACCCTATAAACCGACCTCTACGACTTCCAGCCATAGGAAAAAGTTAAGAAATCCTGTAATCATTACGACCTCTTACATTTTACATATCGCAGTTTTTTCTAATTTAATTTAGAAAAGGGAAAATTAAAAAAAAAAAAGTTTTTGCGAATTTACCCATCCTTAAAAACTACCCTGTCACGATTATTATTTAGAAGAAATCAGAATTTGGATCGTTAGTTGCTCTTGAATGGATTCATATTCAGAAAGAAAAGCCTTGTCGACAAATTGATTGTATCGAAATTTCATGAACATTTCAGGGTTTCTAAATAATTTTTGGTCAAAACTACTTCAAAATTGATGACCTCAAATCCTGGAAAAAAAGAGTTCAACGCGTTGCCAGGATAATACTTTTTATTACTAAGAATATTTATTATACTTTGTACAATAAAAAAATATATACGTGTCGAATTGAGAACCTCCTTCTTCTTTTTGTCGGTCAAAAATGGTCAATATAGATTAGCTTATTACTTCCTAGTAGTACGTCTTTGTGAGGCTTTTTAAATCTAGTACAGATTTGAGATTTAAGTTCTCAGCTTTTGTAACTTTTCTTTTCTCTTGTTGCATCATAGTATTTCTAGGCAAATTAAATACAAGAATACCTAAAATTTATGTTAGTTAAAACTATCTGGTGTATATTAACTCATTTCAATCAAATCTTTTCAGGATGCGCAGCAATATTACACACAAGTCATGATGATTTGTTTTATAATTATGCTGCATTCCTAATCCTTTGCATTGAAAATAGCTAAAGTTATTTCAAACTTACAATGAATAGATTACAATTAACGGCAAATTAAGCAAATTTTACGATTCCCACCCATTTCTTGTACAGATTACCATACCCACCAAAGACACCAAAGACATCGCATAATATCATACAAGTCCCATAAAATTGGAAGAGACAAAATTTATAAGGATCGCCATCAATGCCACGCTATAATGATTATTCAGATACTCGATCAAGATGTTTGCAGAACAACATGGTCGCCTTCCGACACTTATAATATATGTATTTCAAATATTATGAGTATCGGAATATGAATATGAATAAATATATGAAATTTATTAATAACTAGCTGTGCCCCGCGACTTCCGTGTGAAATTATTATAAAAATAACACTTTCCTATTTGGATTAACAATTTCTAGGGTTTTAATTTTTGTGCACGGAACCCTCATCTTTTTCTAAAATAAAGGTAACCTAAGTTACTTCTAATAACATCAGCTATCTGCCAATAAGAGTCGCATCAAAATCAGTCTCACCGTTTCGGAGATTAGTCGGTACAAACAGGCAGACTAACAAAAAAAATAAGCTAATGTTTTTTTTTATAATTTTAACGTATATTCATTTTGGTTTCCGTAAAAATCTGTTAGTTTGAAATGACAAACAGTCACTTCAATTTAATTTATTTGTAAGAGGTAAAATAAGAAACCAAAAAAAAGACATCAGCAGAAACACTTCAAGTGCGATCCGTACACCGATACCCTGAAAAGATAATCAACAGAACTTCTATATAAATAAATGCAAACTATCGCACATACTCTTTAATTATAGACATTAAAAGTACAGTAAACGGGATATGAAATCCCATCGTATGTGAACCCATTAAAATAACTGGGACCGGCTGAAACTTGATCCACCTTTACTTTTTGTTACCGATTGGTACTCACGCTGTCTTCGGCAAAATTTAGATATTATCAACATAACATAATATTATCCTGCCTCTTATCATTATTCTCCTGTTAACGGAGCTGATGAGGAAAATTGTATGATTATACTGCGACGCATTGTAATGTCTTCGATCTATATTCATTAGGGAATTTCTTTTATTAAAAAAATCAAGTCCTGTTTGGTGGAAGACATCTTCTTCGTTTCCAGGTTTCATTCACTTCATGTTGGTTACGCGTGTTATCATTGAACTCCTGTACCGCAAGCTTTCCTCTGTTCAGTGTTGATTAGTTTACAGGTAATACCTGCGTCTTAGGTTCTAATTCAAAATCATACACTTATGAAATATCAGAAGTTCGAGAAGAATAAGTCGTGTCCTCTGGGGAATGACCGGCATAAAACTCTATGGTTACTCTCCGTAGATTACAATAATGTCCCATTGAAGAAACCATCGGAATCCAATCTTATCGTTGATTGAGTTACAATATGTAATATCGCAGATTCTTTATAACTTAGTCACACCATGCACGCAATGTAAAATTGGTCTAGAGATAGCATTGATTACATTCTATTATAAAGTGGTTATCAACGGTTAAAATCCAATTTAAATGCATGTAACACCGCAAAGCATAAACAAGACTCCTTGAAAATAGATGGCTATGAAAAATTCATGTGATTTATTAGGAATGAGATTGTGGTAACAAAATACATCACTGCGGGTATAAGTAAGGAAGAATTCGTTCTTAATCACTAACTATCACTACATATTATAAAACAAAGTCGTCCGCCACGTCTGTCTGTCTGTTTGCGATAAACTCAAAAACTACTGCACCGATTTTCATACTGTTTTCACCAAAAGATAGAGTGGTTCTCGATGAAGGTTTTAATATATAATTTGTCAAGCTTTTGTATACATTGGCTAAAATAAATTTGTTAGAGGTGTCTGGGAGCTTTCAACGAAAATGATTACTTTTGGTCGCGATAACCGACATCCACGCGGCCGAAGTCACGGGCATCAGCAAGTAAGTTATATGTCTAATTTAAGTGTATATGTGGCTTTTAGGGGCAGTTGATGTTAGGACCTGTAACTTATTTATTAATATAATCGCAATCACTACTTATCTTGAAAATATTCATTTACTGCAATAAATAAAATAGAGATTAATTGATGTCGACAAATATGAATATTCCAGAATAGCATTATATGGCTTAGTAGGATAAAGTACATGTGAACACACTTTGTCGTCACCTTCATCTGATAATGATTGTATGCAGATAGTAATATAATTATGCTTTATAACAGAAATATCAGTCAGTAAAATGACTAGCAAGCTTTTTATCACGGAAACATCAGGCGTTAGCACAACGTCGGTGTTGACGCCTACAACTTTTAACTGAGCAACATGCATTACAATTTGCTTGCTATTTAAATTTAGACAGTAAAAAAATAACATCCTATCAACTCAATTTACTTATGAACAAGTAAGTCGCAGTGAAACTCAGAACAATATTTTTTATGCTTACACAACATCACGCCTGTAATCCGCACACACACATTTCACCAGTTATTTTTTTTTAAGTCCCATTTGTAATAGGAGGCGAGCCTACTGCCATCAACAGGGCAAAAATCCAAACTCTGTGGCTGTTAATGAGAAATTTCTGATGGAAAAACTCAACAACAATTTGCCCGACCCGGAAATCGAACCCCATGCTCAGCAGACACGCTTCTTGCGACTTCTAGACAAAAGAGGAAACAAATGAAAACTATACTCCACTAACTAGTTTCTTATAAGATTTGATTTACCAATGTTTTTGTTCTCATGCCATTTTATTTTTCACTGAACTAAAGGCATCATATATCTCAATTGATTGACCATCTAATTGACACATTTATAAACTTTTAAAGCTATCATCGTTTTCTTTGTGACTGAGCCAACTATCTATGATCAAGAAAAAAAAAACTTTCCTTTTATTTATCTTTAAGTATGAGTAAGAAGTATATTTTTCTTCCCGTTGATAGCATGCGAAGTATTATTTACTGTCGTATCGACAGGAATTTATCGATCCACCCTCCTCCTCCCCTCCTCCTCCTCCTCTCTTTTGCACCCTCGTATTTAGATGGGAACTAAAAATCAACTATTGAGATCAAAATACTGGACGAGCACAATGCCTACGTCTCTATTTTTAGACAAGTGTTTTAATAGATTCTGTTAGTAGGGTGACCATGGAAAGTATTAGAGAAGACCAATTTAAAATGATTATTTTGCAAGTGCAAAGTAGGACGGCCTTCAGATAGATGAACCGATGACCTTACGAAATGGCTGGAGTAGACTGCATGCAGAGCTAGGGCTGTGCACAGGGTTCTGGTCACAGGTCTATGTCCAGCAGTAGATTACAATAGGCCGACTTTGATACAACAAAGGGTACGAGTGATAGTTAATTACACAATTGTTAGATATAAGCTCCTATGCAATTGTGTAAATACACAATTATTTATCATTAATCAGCAATATTTTTTAAATATGTACCCAAAAACGCACCTTTTGTGATTATTAATGTAATTAATTTGGGTGAAACGTGAACAAAAAAAACATAAGGAAGGATACCTTATGTTTTTTTGCTAATAAGGTATCTTTCCTCAATATCCTCTTAGTTGCATCAGCAGGCAGGTAAACGTCAAAGAGTAGAAGGTAAATAAGAAAATTACAAAAACAGCAACAAGAGTCCAATCCTCCAAATAATATGTACCTTTAAAATTCCTAAATCAAAAACGTGGTCACCACATCCCTAGGCACGCGACACCAGGGTCCAAAACTGGAAACATTGACGAGTTTCCTAAATAGGAGTCCACCTCACACAAGAATGCTGAACTTCATATAAAAGGAACCGCAAAAACGTTGCTACATTAGCATGATACAATGACATGACAATTAATTAACTAAGTCTTGATCTTGAACTTAGAATACTTGGGTATTTGGTATGCTAAACACGTTTGTAACTAACTGTTATTACTGAATTGTTTGCATATTTTTTTAATTTTTTGTGAGCTATGCATATAATTGACTTTGAAAATAAACCGAGGATTATAATGTGTTTTCTTATATCTAGCTAAGATATGCAAATGACAGTGTTATCTTTTCATTGGGAAAATGGGATGTGACGATAAAATAATAATAGGTAATTGTGAGCTATATAGAACTAAAGTTTGTTTGCTGCCAACAGCGAAGTTATCTCATCCCTAGAGTCTAATTGATATTAACACCCGTATCTATAGTCTAGTTAAAGTAATTACTTGAGTTTAAGTAATTACTAATACAAACATTTTTAAGCAAAAGTCAAGCATTTAAACGACGTTAGAACTGCCATAGGAAGAAAAGCAAAGAACTCTTAATTTTGATTTTTGACAGTTCTTCTAACTTCAAGCAGTAATTGCTTGAAGTTAGAAAACTCCGAAATTAAATAATGACTTTTACTCAAACTTTCTCAAACTTTGACTTGTTTATAAATAATATTGGATTTTAGAAACACGTTACATGTGTAGGTGCTAAACTGGTTTATATTAAAAATTCCTGATATATCGACTTACACAAAAACAATTCATTGGAAAGCCCCACTATAAAACAAGCCACTATGTTACTCGAGCACCAACAACAAAACAATATTACTACTACATTCTTCTTGTAGATTCAGACGTATACACGGCGGCACATCAAGCTTTACATTTCCAGTATAACGTGGCCTCGCCATGTATATATTTTCCGTACAATGAGAGATCCGCATAAACTGGTTTTTTAGAGCTTGATCAGGCGTCGCGCGTACATTGTACTTGTAAAGGTCGCGTTGTATTTATTATCACAGAGCAATGTCTTCTTCTTCTTCACACAAAAAAATACATTATAAGAATCTATTTGTATTTGTTTTGCTATAATATTATGTACATTTATTTCACAGGGTATTGTGTTCTGGGAATGGTGATGGAATGCGTCTATCAAAGGTTCATTTGCCATGTTATTGATGGAGACATATTTAAGTAAGTATTTCTGGAATGTTTGACGCTAAAAAACATTTGTAAAGAATACCCAAAAAAAAGGATATCTTGGATTTACTTGATTTTGAAATTAAGCGCGACGACTTTTTTTTTAAATCTCTTTCATATAGTTTTTCATAAACACTAACTGGCAACAGGGTTGTGGAGGACAGCTGACAGGCAGTTGCTCCATGGAAAATATTGGTATTCAGCTGCATCTGGTTAGACTGGAAGCCGACCCCAACGTAATTGGGAAAAGGCCAGGCAGATATATTGATATAGTTTTTCATAAAACACACACACTTCGAAACACAATTTTTAATTAATGCGTACCATTAAAAAGATAACTACAGGGACGCACTTGGTTCCCCAAACCCATTGTATTATTTGCAGAGACATAAAGCATCGAACATAAAATAACAAAAACTGTTAAAGGTGAGTTTGTCGTTTGTTTAATTGCAAGAAACACCGAAATGACCAATTTTCCGGCATGGTAGTAAATCTTCATTTTATTAATCCCAATTTACAATTTTACGTTACTACCCGCACGTTGAAACAAGGGTAATAAACAAGCAATATCAATAACTTGTGTGTAGCCAATAAAATATTGATTGTTTTCTTATTTAAATCATCATTCATCATCATACCTACTAGATTAACCAACGATACTAGTTAAAATCTCTTATTAAGTAAATCGATTACCGAAAAAGTTAAATTGCCATTTTTTTAATTCAGTAGCCGCGAGGTGTTTAATTTTTAGCTATAGCAATTCTTGCTATCTCGTCCTCCTGATCGTTATCTTGAGATCAAAGCGCGAATAATAAATATAGATAGATAAATTATTCATAGCTAGTTTAGATTTTAGTACTCATTAATAAACCATGCCAATATCTCACATAGATCGTTATCAGAATCTATTAGTTAGCTTATCTTTATCACATCAATATATTTTGTTTTCATCAGATATCGCTTGGGATCGTAACATGATTTATTATATTTTTAATTGGAAGTTTGATCCGCAGATGACATTTAACTTTAAAATTGCTGGCCAATAAAATCGTAACAATGGTTATCGGCGATCGAGATAAGCGACATCCGTTGATTCGTCAGATTATAGTTTTTAAACGTTCGTCAAAAGGTTCAATCACCAATTTTAATTGCAAATCGATTTTTAAGGTTTTCAGTGACGACAACACTATCATCCGTATCTATAGTCAGGTGAAACTAAAATATGTGTTTAATTAATTGCGCAAAAAAAAAATATGCTATTACAAACAAGAATTTAAACGAAGCTAAAAGTAAGAACCGTCAAAGAAAGCAAAGCTAAGAATTCCAAGTTTTGACAGTTCTAACTTTTAGCAAATACTAAACTACAGAAACAAAATTGTATCTTAAGTCGTTACTTAACATAAACATAACATCACGCCTGTAATACACGAAGGGCTAGGCAGAGGTGTATTTGGTACACCCACATTTTGCCAGTTATGTTTAAGTTCCATGTAATAAGGGGCGAGCCTATTGCCATCAACCGGGTGCAAATCCAGAATCTGAAGAACCGTTACTAAAAATCAAAAATCGTTATTTTTACTCAGGTAATCACTTTGACTAGTTTATAGATACGGATGTATTGCTACTTGCTTTTATTTTGAAGCTACAAAGTTTCAAAATAAATATAATTTCAATTTCAAGGTCTCTTTACCACAAAATATGTGTGATAAAGTTCCATTAATAAATCATTGTTATTATTTCCTCCTATTCATTTATTAAGGAAATATTTACAATAATTATCATCATTAACTTCTTAAAGCTCATTGTCGACTCCATCAATAAACTTGAGATTATTTCAAGGAAAACATTATTTTCATTATGTTTTTCGATAGCTTTGATTTCGGTTTGATTAAATCAAATGGGCACAAAACAGAAGTATTTGTTGATTAGAAAGCAGATGGTCGACGTAATGAGCGACATTTTAGACACAGATATTTATATAAATGCTTACTTGATTCACTTTGGAAAGCACACAAACATCGGTAACTGTATAATAAGCAATTCTAATCGAGGGTTACGCCAGTTTTAATTAACTGTTATATTTACTTTATATAAACTAAATGTATTTGTCTCCATTATATTATTCTATAGCATACCTGTAAATATGTACATTATAGGACATCGAGATATTCATCATCATCCGGTCGAAAACTTCGTGTACTATCACTGAAATGTTTAAGGCTTAGCGCGCACTGCCTTGCGTTTTTTTAACGCATATCTTGTGAAGTACGGAGTGTCATAGAAGTGCGGGCACTGCGGTGAAATAAACGCATGCGGCAAAGTCATCGTAGGCCTCCCACTGCAAATTTGCGGTAAGACTACCGCACATATTTTTGTATCGCATAGAGATCTAAGAGGCGCCGCGTACTGAGGCGAAAAAAAACGCACTCAGCTAAGACACTTGCTGTTGGGACGCGACACAGATATGTCGTTACCTGGCGATTCTCCGGTGATGGCGGCGCAGACATTTAACTTTTAATTAATGCAATAGGAGTCAGACCAGCAATTTGGAACAAACATGTACCAGAATATTCGGAAAGAATAATGAAGTCAAGGATGTGGGAGGAAGTTATGACATTGTTATCACTAATTCAACTTCATCAGAAAAGAAAGAAACCCTTCCTAGGCCTTAAGGCCGTCAATGAATGTATCCAATACCGTTTGGATACCTTTTTTTACGCAATAATAAATATACGCAGATAGTGACTCTTGTATGGTAGTCCATAACGATAGCGTGTGTGTACCACAGCTAGAGTTCGAATGACATAACATGCGTTTTTTTCGCCGCAGTACGCGACTCCGTGAATAACCGCACCGCGTTCCACCGCAAGGCAGTGCGCGCTAGGCCTTACCTGTAGACTATTATGCCAGATTGTCGGTTCGTGTTGTTCAACAGCTCCCCGCCCGTTCTTGGTCACCATTTCAAAAATGTTATTTCCGAATCTGGTTCTTGCTGACGCACGTAAATTACGTATCTAATTTTGGTCTAGTTTTTAATCCATACCTACTTCCGATTGAATGAATTAATGCATATTGCATTCGTGCATAGATACATTGCAAATTATGTAAATTATCAGTCAACTTATCTGTTAC
This sequence comes from Lycophotia porphyrea, assembly GCA_950005105.1. Classification (NCBI taxonomy): domain Eukaryota; kingdom Metazoa; phylum Arthropoda; class Insecta; order Lepidoptera; family Noctuidae; genus Lycophotia; species Lycophotia porphyrea. Next base: position 7,146,665 of record OX465392.1, read on the forward strand.
TTAACTTGAGGTATGTAAATTAGGTACCTTTATGAAATCAAAACTGCAATCATCACTTTAAGTCGAAATCGTCGCCTTCCGCGTGAACAAAGTTAATCGTTCACTGTAATAAGCATTAGATTACCGGCCAATTTCACTGACCAATTCCAATTTCTCTGAAAACCACCACAGCCACATAGATTTCCTGCATTCAAACACACGTCTGCGAATGTAAAACATGCATAATGCATGTAATTCGCCTAATTGGCGTTATTTATCACGCTGAACGAATTCACTAGATTATTCAGATTTCTGTTGGGGCAATATTAATGCTTGGCCTCAAAATAGCTTTTAGGTACTTTCATTCATAAACGTCATTAAAATGTCAACTGAATTAAATAACGCAGATTGATCGAGAAGACGAATTCAATATGAATGCGCAGCAAGTTTTATTAGACATTTGGTCTTCGGTCATGTCGCATCAGTAATCTTAATAACTGTCTGTTAATCGAACAATGCAGATTAAAACTCTTTCATGATTTAACTGACAGTTAGTATGCATTGGACTAAACAGCTCATAAGCATACAACTACTACATAACTGGTACGGTCACAGTGATCCATCATGTTTAATTTTTCAACATGTAAAACTGCAAAACTAGTCACCGTTCACCCAGTTTTGTTATGTTTTAGTTTCGGTTCAATTAATGCATTGAAAAAAATATTGCCTGACTTTACTTAGCATACCCTGATAAGGGTTCCGTCCTATCGACTTCAAAGCATCAGCTTATACATATATACACCACGAAACCATGTTCAGTCAACAACGACTGTGAGACGAAGTGTTTCATTGGGTACACAGTATACATCCACCAGAATACCTTGTTTCGTTGTTTACGCCTGTTGACCTGTGGAATAAAACTATCGAACCAATCAGACCATTAATTATTGAGGGACTTGTCAACAATATTTTCAAAAACTTTTCTCTGATCAAGCCTATCATAGCAGCAAACAAAAACGTTATTTATTTGTTAGTAAGTAACTTCTGCAATCTCTTACTAGAAATTCTGCATATTCAAGAAGCAGCCACTTCTTCAGGGTTTTCACCTCGACGGTACCCAAAGAAATGCAACGCGCTATCAGCTAGGATGCAACCACGCCTTTTTTAAGGTGTGTAACCAAACCTGCTCGCGATAACATGCAGCTATTCGTATTACAGCATATCGTGATCACACAATACAATGCGTAACATCTCATTACCACTATCAGTAAGAAGACGATAATTATAAACAGCTACTTCGCTTTCGATTTCAAAGTTATTGATGCTGAGCAATGTTCCGAATCGTTCCGAGACTAGCCGAGTGGATGTTTGTTTTCGAATTCAGAAGCCGTTCGTTGTAAACTCACAATAGTAGATAAAGACTGGTTTGGCTAATTGACTTTGGTTGTTTATTGTAGCTTTGTAGCAGACAGCGCGGCGGTGCATGTTTACAATATTATGAAATTCATATTTTTTCTGAGCTTTCTATTGTGTTGGTTTAGAGGTCGCACGCACTGCTGCTGAGCATTATTTCTTGGCTTCCCTGGTCGAGCAAAATATTATAGTATTTCCCACTATTAGGCACATATAATATGGTGCATTACCTTAACTGGCCAAATATGAATGCCCTTAGATACGCCTCAGCCTAACTCGTCAGGATATGCAGATGTGATATTTTGCTATTTTTAATTGATAAATGCCATAATAAACTTATCCTTGATGTATCAAACTATCAACTGTAAACGCGGAAACACTTAAAAATAAATTGATAATTGTTTCGCCTTTTAGAATAAATAATTTAAATATTTTAAAGAAAAACAAAACCCACGTTATGTTTTATTACAAAATCGCTATCTGGTTTATCCACTTATAAAGTACACAAACATGTAAAATATATTTGATTTCTATTATACATTTTATTTTTACATTACGAATAACGTACATACCTATTTTTTTTCAATAGTTACATTTTCCCAGCCCGTTTTTCGCTTTATTTTCTTAGTGATAACACAAATTCTAGTTATTCCTAATTCAGGTATTTATAGTTATTTGTTTCGGATTTCACACTGCGTTCCAAAACACAAATTACTGACGTTGCTAAAAAAGCCGCTAAGCTGAAGTGGGACTGAACTGGTCTGCTGCATGCTCAATGAGCTGTAGGCCAAAGAAGCTACTTTCTGGAGCCCTGACACAGCCAGAAGGCGTCGCGGCAGACCTCGTAGTAGATGGGGGTATGAGCTGGACAAAACCAACGATCAGTGGTCCATATTAGCCCTGGATAGAAACAACTGGAAGTCATGGGAAGAGGCCTTTGCCCAACAGGGGGATGACGCAGTCTAACAGCATCAGCATTTCGGATTGATCAGAGTGACATTTCCACTCCTCATTTTTACATAACAGAAAAAAATAGCGTTCCAATGGCAGCAATTTGATGATGCTTTAAGTTACACTACCGCCCATCACTCAACATTTTTATTAATATTTTCGTAATGATATTAACCAGCCTCTGCTCTATGAATTTATAAATGTTATTAATGCAACAATTAAATCGGTAATTTATAGTTTTTTTGTAATCAGGTTATAAGTTAATTGCCTACTTAAGTGTTACATAATACAGCATCACACCTGTAATCCCGATGGGTAAGGTAGGGGTGTACCTAATAGTATACCGACATTTCGCCAGTTATAGTGAAGTCCCATTTTCTTAATAGAAGACGATTCTATTGCCATCAATAAATTACAGTTTTTAGTAGTTAGTAGTCAATTGTTAGTAACCATATTCTGAGATTCTACTGACCTGGAAATTGAACCTAGTACTTCATCCTCAGAATCACGTTTACGACCACTAGAACAACGAGGCAGTTTTAATATTACTCAATTGTTTTTGTAACCCATGCAATCGTAGATTCATTAACATAGCATAACGGAAAACATTGCGTGGCGCCCTTTGCATTAATCAATCATAAAACTCTAGGCGATTAGAGAAAATAATAATGATAAGATAAAATAACGGTTAATAGTTAGTCGCTTATGAATTAATTTTGTAGTTGAAAATGTTTAAAATAACATAACTTCACGCCTGCAATCCCCGAAAGGTGAGGCAGGGTTGTACCCATTAGTCCACCCACATTTCGCCTTTATTTTTTAATCCCATTAAGGGACCGAGTCTATATCTATCAACTGAGCACAAATCCAGACTCCAAGGCTGCTACTGAGACATTTCCAAAGCCAATAAATTTTTGCTCGACCTGGGAATCGAACCCCGGACCTCATGCCCAGGAGTCACGCTTGCGACCACTCTAACAACGAAGTAGTCAAACCCGTAGGCTGGTTCTGAGCCTACTCAATTTAAATTTGGACGAGCATTTTGGACGACCTGTAACCTTTTGGCAGAAAAACAGGGACACGCAGTAGCTAAGTAGGTTTCAGTCACGATTTAGGAATCACGTGGAATCTAAATAATGTTGTTTCTCAAATGACCGAGTACAAACGCGGGCGCAGCTGATTGCGACTGAGCACAATGCAAAAGAGGAAGCCGTTAGGAATACTAACAGAGGAATACTATAATGCAAAAACAAAAGTAATAATTACGATATCATCTCAATCTAAATTTTTATTCTTAAGATAAGAAAACACATAAACGAATATTGCAAAAAATAAATAATTAACTTTGAAAAAACTGGCCGAGTGCGAGTCGAACTCGCGCCCGAAGGGTTCCGTACTATTATCTATACAACATTAGACAAAACGGCAAAAAAAACGTGTGCTGCATGGGCCCCTTAAATATTTATTTTATTTTAATTTAATTATTTATTTTTAAAGTGAATACACAACTGTCGCTGTTATTAATACTTGTACTTGTTGTTATAACGGCAACAGAAATACATCATCTGTGAAAAATTCAACTGTTTAGCTATCACAGTTCATGAGATACAGCCTGGTGACAGACAGATAGACAGACAGACAGACGGACGGACGGACAGCGGAGTCTTAGTACGGAACCCTTAAAAGGCGAACAATTAAGGCGTTTATGTGTTTGCGAATTTATAACTCATTTGACCTTCAGAGGATACAACAATTTTCCGCAACCTCGTGACCACAAAGTACGTGCCGGTTTTCCCCTGCCCGATACGAACCTCTTGTTCACTGCGTCCAGGCGATTAGATACGTTGAATTGGAGATCATCTTGCCAAGCAATTAACCAAAACGAAGTGTTACTTAAAACGTGCTATTAATTAATCGCCAAGGACAAATCAGTTTTAATAATTATGAAAAAAAAAAAATTTGATGCTAAACGTTTCGTAGACATAATTATGATAAATTGTAGGTACAGAGGGCTGGGTAATTGAGTTCCAGTAGCCTAGCATGTTTTAAATTTTAATCATGATTATGATGAGTAGCTTTCTACAGATGTTCGGGCGTGCCTAACTTGCGTCAGAGAGTCACAATTTCATGTATTTGTTATACAACGTGGGAGGAGACTGCTGACTACATTGATTGATTAGATTTTTTGTTAATAGTAAATCTCTCGATACTTGATCATGATTTAAATAAAGCCATTTAAATCACTTTTTTTTTTATTAATTGCTTTTTAATAAATTAGTTTGCGTTATTAAAAGTTTTATTTATTAGTTTATGCAAACCAAAAATGTAATACAAAGAACGGAATTTATGACTCGAATTATTCTTAGATGAAACTCTTCCAGCCCGCTTCCGAGAAGATAGTAATTGACACACACAGCATTTCATCACAGCATTTAGATCAATTAATGGCTTAGTTCTAACACTAACAAAGTAGTCGGATGCAAAATATGTAACAAAAACTCAGTTTAATTTTACACCTAGTATATGAAACGAAGTGTTTATAATATAAATCAGTTTAAGCACCAGCTGAAGTCATCTCTTAAAGGAAAATGCTAATAAACACTTGACGAGTTTCTCAGTGAGCCTCCTGTAGGATTAGGCCACCACTTCCGTTTCAGAAGCTGCAATCGTCGTAAAAAAAAAACAGTAAAATAAGACTTAAGCATAGGCACATGTATCCTCCTGTGCATTAATTACGCTAATCAACTTAAATGATTCCGGATGATATCAGGAACCCTAAATCCTCATCGTTCAGACTAATGCATAAATAATAGTTCGCGTTTAATTCGTCAAACCCGTTTAACTCCGATTACGAGTAATTAAAAGTAATAAAATAATAATGATATTTGTATTACTCTCGTGCCTCAGGTATTTTAAACTGACATAATGTTACACGAACCCTCTAACTTGCAACATAGCAAAGATACCGCACGGATCTATAATTATTGTAAAATCAACTGCGCGTCGAAACCTGTCCACTTATAACAGAAGTTGCATAGCGTGACAGACAAACTGGACACAAATGCGAGAACAGCTGTTTTGACTTTATTGTTGCAATGAAATGGTAATAAAGGCATCATAATTAATTATTCATAACAAGCGAAATTATTACACTGAAAATTTAAATCCACTAACCCACCGTGGGCCCGCCTGGTCTTTTATGGCCTACTTCCTCTCGTAGAGGAGGCCTATATCCCAGTAGTGGGCACGTTAAGGGCTGATTATGCTTTATGGGTGTAAAAATACTCTAAACAATATTTTTTTGTCTGGACCTTCCCTGGGAACTTTCCAGTTACTGTGTCATTGGACGAACGTTCCAACTTTTTCACAAGTTTCAAAAAAAGTTATATTTACTTTAAATAACCCCTGTAGGTACTATTTAATGCATCCATCAGCACGATATTTTGAGTTTTGATTTTTGCGAAGAGTTACTTGGTTGGAGAATGCTTGGTTGACGGCTTCATGAAGCGTCCGTTTGCACCTTGTTTACTTTTTGAACTGCGAATTCAAAACGAAACCGAAAAATCGAAAATGGAAATCGAGCTGAGATTTCAACATCATGCTTCTGTCATGCATGAAATAAATGTAATTAGTATTTTAACTAATCCAAAATAAACGTAAAAGCTCAGATCAAACGGGATCAGGAGCGGGCTGCTTTCAAATGCTAATAATGACGTCCGTAATCAAAATTCTTTCTGTATGACGAGGAAACTTTTGCAATATTTTATCAAAGTATTTATAGCGGTAATTAGTAGGGCATAATTCTATACTAGTGGGCGTGATCGACTTTGAAATCGGATACCATCTAGAGGCTAGACGACAATGTGTCAAACATGTCCAAAAAAAGAAAGGGCCATGGAATTACAACTTTGAGCGATCGGGTCAATTAATCGATTGCCGAATTATATCCATATACATGATGCAGCCATTTCGTCCGTCTTCCTCATATTATGTGATCATGGTCGCATTGACGTAGAGACCGATGGCAGACCAAAGATGGTTTAATATGATAGCGGCGAATTACAAAATAACAAAGTCGTTAATTCGTTGTTTAGGTTAAAATCCATAGATTACGCTATAATACAAATGCCTAATAATTATGAATAAATTTACCTTTACTTTCCATGATCCAATAGTTAAATAAAGTTTCACCAAAAAATATGGTGCAACAATATTTTTATGTCATGGTTACCTTGATACAATTAAGAAGTCGTTTTCCCACGAGGCCGAGTATATCATTCCTTCCAAGACCTTATATGTAGGAAACACATATTAGGTTTATGTTTATGAGAGTGATCAATTGTGTAATGGATAGATAATTATTGTTTTATGGGTGCGAGCACCTTGGCTTGCCCACGACCGAATAATACTTACGTACTGCTCTTTATGGCACTTACAAACAGACATGCTCTGACAGACAAACGTCAACTTTTGGGATGTCGGTGTCAGTCGATGTCGACAACATGCGTCATAGGGGCAGTAACATGACCTTCTATCAAGACTTGCTGTCATTACTATACTTTTATTTAATAAATAAAAAAAGACCCATGCCAAATAAATCACGATCTTTAATTTATCTTACGTGCAATAATATCAATCAGTAGATTCTGGCTGACATTTTCCCGTAATTGTGAGCATTAACAATCCCATATAGTAGATAAAATAAATATATTAAAAAAATAATAATAAATGAAATATTGACCACCGGTAGCTTGGACCCTGTTCCCGATACCGGTGGGCTACTATTTTTTATATTTTTAAATGTTTTTTTTTATAATTTTTGTAAGTAAAAATGTAAATAATAAGGTTTAAAAATTAATAAAGGAATAATAATTAAATATATGGCATAGGCCGAATGCTAGCCCAAAAGTTTACTTAGATTCTCTTAGTACATAAAATGAATTGTGTTGTTTAAAGCGGGTTAATTAGTGTTATTTACTCGCTCTAATTAATAAGTTCCTCGGTCAAATTGAGTAATTTATATTCTAATTGCATTAAAAATAGATATTACCTTCATAAATGTGTGATTTGTATCAAAAACTTTTAGTTCTTCCTCGACCTACTAATATACCGATTGACGTCATACGCGTGACACGAATCTCATATTATGGAGAAATGAATTATAATCCGACACATAATAAAATTATAAATACTATTTTGCAACATCTTGGTTATGATACCTTGAGGGCATAATCAGAACTATTACCATAGAAAAATATGTAGTTGGTAAATGATTAAGTCGCTGTATAATGACAGGTTGCTAATCTACGTACCTATGCACATACATCATTATATAATTCACGTGCCGAAAAATGGTTCTAAATCCGCCCACCCACGGTTTGCCCTTGGAGTACCAGTAAGTTTGACGTCAGTAGATTTGACGAGATAACAACAGCATAATAAGTAGGGTTACGCATAAATGTTGGCAGCTATCCCGGGCTGAACTTGCAGGAGTTGGGAGGCAAGCAAAAAGAGATCTATGCCCAACAGTGGACGAAATCGGGCTTTGGAAGATACTCATAATTACATAACATCTGAAACTTACACAATTGTACAAGGAAGTGATTTCATAGACAGTATGACACAATTTAAGGACATTTACATATCGCGATCGTCATCCATTTATGTTTAATATAGACACATTATCTAAATTGCATTAGCCACTAAACATAACTGTCACCAAACTAGTTTTATACTTATGTTGCGCTGACTTTGTTTTTAGCGAAAACGTAGACACAACCTTTCACACTGTCTGCTGTAAAATTTAATGCAGCTTATTAATTTACTGACAGACTATGACATTAGGACATTTGTATTACGGACAGTGTTGCCATATAAAGTATTGGTTTTACACAGGGGGGCCGTTATTACATGGTCCCGTAATAGCTAAATTTCGATTATACCTAATGATTTTATCACTAGTAAACAAAACACAGAATAATGTCTTTTACTTTGTCGTAAATGCCTTGTATGACAAAACCAACCAATTAACTTTGATTTGTGGGAAAGTGGAAATTCACTTGATCGCAGAAACAAAGCGATGTACAGACGACAGTACATCAAGCTACAAATGCATTAGGTTCAAGGTTGATCGGGAAAATTTCACAGTTTCGGGTAGCTTGATGTGCTAGCGTCTGTACCTACTCATGTATAGCTACTTACTTCTTTGCTGTGATAGGCTTAAATGCTTAAGGAGCAAAAAAAAAGGGTAATATACTTGACAAATCATTCATGGTAACAAGTAAGTAACAAAGTTAAGGCCAAAGAACTTTTATCTGTGTATGCAATTCTGTGCATTACTGTTCAGAATAAAAAGCTGGCATTATTCCAATCTAGATGTAATGTATATAATAACCTTACTTAAATAAATCCTAACTATAATATTAAAAACACGAAAGTAAGTTTGTTTGTTACCTTTTCACGCCCAAACCACACAACCGATTATCCTAAAATTTTGCATATATGTTGTCAGGTGTACAAAAATGGACATAGGGTACCATCCAAAGGGTTTCATCCCGAAAAAAAAAACTGTTTCCGAGGAAAACAACGTTCTTATATGATAATAGATGGCGCCATCCATGTCTTTCGCCTCGACCCGAATTGATTGTCAAATTCTAAATCAACGTCATGTTAGTCGTTAATTTCCTGTTTACGACTTCTAATAATCACTATATGGAAAATACATGGATTTTTTATTGCTTTGGTATAACGTCAAGAGAATTTTCCTCATCATTCTTTACACAGTCTATACATTCATACTCAGAACGTTCCTCACGACATTGTCCTCATTCCTCTCTTATGTACGCATTTCTTATTTTATCCATTCGCGTAACACCACACATCCACCGTAGCATTCTCATCTCAGCCACATGCAGATGCCTTTCAGTCATCCCTTTCGTAGCCCAACATTCAGAGCCATACAAGTCAGCAGGTCTCACATTCCTGATCCAGGGGATAATAAATCCGTCATTGGAATGCTATGCTGGTACCACCCATTACATATCGAGCTTCCTCCGTGCCTCGGAAAGCACGTTAAGCCATTGGTGCCGGCTGTCATTTGTAGATATTTGACAGTCGTTACAGCTTAGTTAGTGGGCCGAAAGTCTGACAACCAGTCTTACCAATGGGTATCGTACAACCCAGTATTATCTGGGTTGTGGAGGTTAGATAGCCAGTCGCTCCAAAAATACTGGTATTTAGTTAAAATACTGGTATTCAACAGCTCGAAGGCTGGTAGAAAACCGGTACATAAAGTCCTTCAGAAGCTTTTTAATTCCGTCATACTCGAGGGGAAAACGCTACTGGCCCCTGTGCAGGAGTGTGGGGGAACTCTTCTTCAAAAAGGGCGACAATACCCGAGTAAAGAACTATAGGCCCATCTTACTTGTAAGCCTTGTCTATGTATGTGAAGTGCATTTATATTCAACACAATGTAAATTGTTGTACGAATAAATGAAATGAAATCTACAAGTTATTTTCAGGAGTCATCACGAATCGTCTCGCGCGTATGTTTAACGGTTTTCAGCCTCCCGAACAAGCCGGATTCCGAAAAGGCTTTAATACCGTAAACCGCATACATACGCTGCGGCAGGTCATACAGAACACCAAAGAATATAACCTGCCTCTGTGTTTAGCGTTTGTGGACTACAAGAAATCCTTCTTTTCGATCGAGACTTGGGCTGTGCTGCAGTCTCTCCAACGGTGCCAAATCGACTATTGGTACATCGAGGACCCGTCAATGTGGCGATACTTGGGGAGGCCTATGTCCAGCAGTGGACGTCATTCGGCTGAAATAATGATGATGATGATGATTCAGCTGCATCCGTTGGGAAAAGGCTAGGGAAATGATGATGAATCCAATGTTAATCACTAGAGTGGAATTCCTGATCGGTAGCCAAAACTATCTGCATATTAATTTGTACAGCTGCTTAGCAAATTACTATAGCCTTACTGTTATCCGGCACCGCCTAGTTGCTAATACTTAATTATACGTTGATGTAACACAATCCTGTGTGTTGAATAATTAACTAAATTTTCTAAAAGTAATCAGTTCCGCCCGTTTCAGCGGACTGTAGGTCATTCACAATATGTATGTTAATGAAATCAAAGGTTTTATCCATTAAACCACAATTCTTCGAAAATCTGAGCACAAAACCAAAAAGGTAAAGCTTTACATACATACATAAACTATGGGGTAGGCAAAAACCACAGAACGTCACCTGCTACCATCTTGACACGTGTGCAAAAAAAGGAATACCTTTTCCTCATTCACGTACGTCATATACGCACGCCGGTTGCGAGGAGGTAAAGTTTTGTTTTTATAAAAAGTGTAGTTTGAAAATCAGCGTACACTCATAAATAAAATCATGTAATTTGGACAAGGAAAAAGGAATACCTTTTACCTTGTCCACGTACATATATACAGTCACCAAAATAGATAACTATCCAGGGTCGAAAGACATAATTGTTTTTTTCTTAAAAACTGATCGATGTTTTGGAATGAAATTAAAATTAAATGAAGAAAAATAAACAATTGGTTAAATTAATTCAATTTCATTTGAAGATGTGCAACAGTTTCTAAAAAAAACTGCAACTATATCTAACAACCATGGATACTTATCTATTTTGTTGACTGTACATCTGGTCATATACGCACGCAGGTTGCGAGGAGGTAAAGTTTTGTCTTTATAAAAGAAGTGTAGGTAGAAAATCAGCGTAAACTCATAAATAAAATCATGTAACTTTTGGTTACACTGATAATAATCTCATTTCGAAATATTTTTATTGCTTTATATTGACGTCAATGAAAAAATATTATACAGATTCTAATTAAATATTCTAATCATATACAAGATTCATATCTATATCTAACTCAACACCCTCTAAATATCACTAACGCCTAGGTATTTCTAAATTGCATAGGCAGTCTGAATAATGTTATTGGAAATAGCACTTACTACAACCAATAACTTATAAAAATAGGAATTATAGTTTTATCAATAAATTTTCCTTCCAGTGTCAAATTGACATTACTACTTACTACTACGATACATACATAACTCTGGCCAACATAACATTACATCACCCCTGTAATCCCCGAATCGTACCCATTACTGCACTCTCATTTCGCCAGTTATATATAAGTCCCATGTAATAGGGGGCGAGACTATTGCCATCAACCGGGCACAAATCCAGACTCCTTGGCTACTACTGATACATTCCTGATGGAAAAACCCAACAACAGTTTACTGACCTGGGAATCGAACAGCAGCTTAGCAGTCGCATTTGTGACCACTAGACCAACGTCCAACCAACAAAGTAACTGTCACCAAATGTTTAAAAAACGAACAAAAATGTTTACTAAAGAAACACACTTACGTCTGCCGCATGCCCAATGAGCTGTTGGCCAAAATAACCACTTCCTGGACCCCTAACACACCCAGATGGCGTCGCGGACTCGCGACAAACCTCGTAGAAGATGGCGGGAAGAGCTGGACAAAACCTCACACACTGGCTCACATTAGTCCTGGATCGAAACAACTGGATGTCATAGGGAAAGGCTTTCCCCAACAGTGGGATGATGCAAGCTAACAGTATCAGTAAAGTAACACACTTTACTAAACATTAAATATGTACATTTTTTACTGAAAATTGGATAGTAGATTGTTTGAAACTAAATGCAAATATTTGAAGACTTTTATAGGCTCATTATGCGTTTAGAATGTGTTGCCATGTCTTCAAAACATGTTCCGAAGTAGATTTCGAATAGCACGCGCCAAGGCGTTGACCTCATGTTGATCACATTTTTATAATTTTATCAAAAGAAATATGAGAAGCTATGTCTATTTTTGAAATCTTAAGTATATTTATAGATTTTACAGCCTACGGCCCGAGGCTTTATTCACATATTCATAAATTTCAAATCAAAGCCTAATGATACTAGTAATTTTTAATGTCTTCCCACCTGCACAGAAGTTGGATGAAGTGTATTTTTGAAGTTATACTTCTTTTGGCGCGTTACGGAAAAATGATGAGAGTAAATTTTTACGATGCGCGCGCACACCGACAGCCAAAACGCGACATGATGAAGTTAGCTGGTAACGGCTAGACCATGGCGAGTGCAGGCAGGCTTTAAAAACCCTTTTATTTCTGGTTCTACTCTCTCAAAGGGCCCTACATTCTTTGAAAGAATAAATGGCCTATTTCCAATTCAGGCTGTGTGGCAAATATCTTTCAGGAATGGAACTTTTTTATTTTTATTTATTTATTAAAACTTTATGCACGTGTATAATGTACAAAGGCAGGCTTAATGCCTTGGGCATTTTCTACCAGTCTACCTTAGGGTGATGCAGAGATAAAATAGTAGGAGCAGTAGTATAGAAAAATTCCAAAAAGAAAATATAATAATAAATGATTGTTGATATAACAGTCCCCCATGACGAGAACCTCGTGAAAGCAGAGAAAGATAAGCAGTTCAAGTATCTCGATCTGGCTCGCGAGGTTGTCATCATGTGGGACGTGAGTACAGCAGTCATTGTGCCGATAGACGTGTCGGCCAATGGCTTAATAGCCAAGAGCCTCGACCAACATCTGAGGAGGCTCTCGCTTGGCAGCTGGATCAAGGGCTTGATTCAGAAAGCAGTACTTCTGGACACGGTGCGTATTGTCAGGAGGTTCCTCTCTCAACAGCCCTGACCACCGGTAGCTCAGAACCTGTTCCCAATGCTGGTCGGCTACTATTTTTTATATTTTTAAATGTTTGTCCAAGCACTATTTAATACAATATACTTGTGAATTAAGTTCATTAAAAGCACAAAGCTACTAACTCTCATGAAAACTAAAACTCGAGCCTAAAATTAAAAACCTGTCCTAAAACTTTACTTTACGTTTACCTAAAGATGTTTGATATTATAGATAAAAATTATTACTACTACTTACATTTATTTAACAATAATGATACACAAAAACGAAATGACCAATCGAGCGTACTTAGGTAAAATTGCGGTGTTTTATCAGGCGTTTATCAAAATTGAGACCACAATGTAGGAACAGGTCACGAGGTGTTGATGTAGTGCGCCCGACCAATTCAAATATGCAGCGCAGACGCATGCCACGCACTTCTAAATGCAATAGAATTGGCACAGCAAACAATTAAAAGATAAGCCATTTTTTTTTATTTCTTGTTTCAAGTAGTTTTTATTAATTCGAGAGTATCTCCTAATCTCTTAATCCAATCTTTAAGGAAATTATTATATAAATAATTAGTGCTCATTTAATTGCACATTCATTTTTACGATTTTTTAACTGTCTAGTTACGACATAATAATGTAGTAGTGTATTTGCTACGCTAAGTGAGACAGATGAATAGATAAAAAATTTCAATGCAAGAGAAAATAAAACCTTAACTTTGACTGTTACACAAAGCTCTATCTAACCGTTTCTATTAAAATAAAAAAATTAAAAGTTATGAAAACTGCGATAACGAGATTTGAAAACGAACGCCACTTAATAACACTTAACTTTTTATAAATATAAATACGCATTTTCTTAAAAGTAATCTAAGCAACATTAACAAGAAACCTTTCAGATTTCCAGAACATTCTCCCTTTTTTTTTTTTACGGGTGGGAAATCATCACTTCTCCCGCTCTGGGCAGAGCGGAAGGGAGTGTCAGACTTGTACTGACTAAAACCCATCCATGTTCCTTCCTTGCCCTTTGTGTTCCCGGGCCGCGGTATCTCTTTCGAACAGCCCGCAGCCCATAAAATATTCCCTTGTATTTAATTAGTGACACGATGCGAAATATTTTAAAATTTTCACTATGCAAATGACAAGACAAACACATTGACAACTCTCAATTAGAATATTATGTCAGAAGTATGTTGCATATTTATTGAAACACGAAATTATGATGCAAAAATGGTTGAATGGAATTCTTGGCGCCTTTCTTCGCACTTTTTACTCACTTTGCGCTCTTAAAAACCGGAAAAACCGCTTGAAAGCCAGAGTAGCACATTTTCTGAGCTCGTAAATCACTAAATTAATATTGTTTAATGTTACTTGTATATCTGTTTTGAGATTTTTGTTCGTAGGTCTACGGTAATTTGGCTGTCGATGGTAGGACGTGGTCAGAGCGGAGGCTATGTTTTATATAGTAGGGGTGGATGTTACCGTTTCAGTTCACTACCAACTGTCGCGAACATTGGCCACTTTCGGACAACCAGTAGGTTTTACATTTTTTTTTAGAAAATATTTTTTCTTGTATATGCGACGAGTGCTTTAGTAATTTTGAATTTATTGGACGTTCCATAAAGTGAGTTTATTGCGGATTGATTTTTTTAACGGTTACTGTGTATGTGTGTGTGAGGGTGCTATTTTAATTTTAGTGTATTTTTATATGTCATATTTGATCTGGTTCGACAACGCGTTGGCAATTATGGATGAATTATTTAAAAAAAAAACAAAAAAATACTACAATCCTCAAGAATAAAAAATAACTAAAGTTCATACTGCTCATAAAAAAATAATAAAAAAGACCATTATTTCTTCACATAACAAAATACACAAAAAAAAATGTATGCATTGCGCAAAGGAAAAAGAAAAAATAGGAGAGAGAGGGGAGTATTAAAATAAAAAAGGGGTGGAGATTTGGAATTTCATTAGCCAATACTAGACGCATCCCAAACGTGTTTAACAATATTGTGTGCGTCAAAGTTTTCCTATCGTGAAAACTAGGTCATTATTACGCAATATAATATTATGTCTGGAAATTAGTTGTTAATGTAAAGATCCACCTTTTTACATATTTATTACCATTGTAAGCGTTAAATAAACGAAAATGATGACCAGAAATTAAACAAGGTTACCAAAATATTAAATTATTTGCTCTCACAACCCAATTTTTTCTATCGTCTATCGTCATTGCCAAACCCGTTATATACAAACATCAAACCTTATTTAATCCACAATGTCATTGAGAACATTACCTTCTAAAGTGTATTAAAATAAAAAATTGCACGCAGTCAAACTAATGCTCTAAGCAATGGTTTAAACATGCAACTCTCATAAAAATAAACCAGTTTTACAAAGGGGAACTACGTCGTACAACTATATTCAATTTTGGCATTAAAGTTCATTAATTACGTGATCTGCGTTAATTGAAAATTGCTGGACACGATTTCAATCTACACTATCTGTTCTAACCAAATACGAACAAAGTAAATTACTCTGCTATGCCTATGTACTTTAGATATAACATAACATCACGCCTGTAATCCCTGAAGGGTTAAGCAGCGGTTTACTTAATACTACACCCACATTTTACCAGTTATGTTTAAGTCCCATGTAATAGGGGGCGAGCCTGTAGCCATCAACCGGGTACAAGTCCAGACTCTGTGGCTGCTGAGAAACTCCTACCGGAAAAACCGAAAAAAAATTGGGAATCGAACCCAGGACCTCATGCTCAGCAGTGGCGATCGCGATCACTAGAACAACGAAATATTAAGATAAATTTCTTTAGATAATATAATCTTTCGGTATTTCAAATCTAAAACTTAAAGTAAAGTTATCACACTGACGCGTATCTTGTGAAGGACGCGGGATGGGACATTCAATCTTCGTAAAAATAGAATAAACTTCTCTCATCCCGACCGGGATTCGCCGCAGTCTTTTTGACGCTTCTTTGTGAACAAAAGATTAAGATTTATTGTTATCACTTTGTTATGATAAGCAAAAGCACTAAACGGCCCCATGTGTCAAATTTTGCTGATCATAAATACTAAAATACCAAAACTAAACTTTTTAAGTATGCAAAACGTAGTGTCAAATGATTAGAATAATAATAATGATCATCAAGAGCCTAAAGAATTCTGACAGCTGATTTAATATAACTGCTAAACAGATTAGATAACAAATAATTTATCTATATGCAAATTTTTTTTTAATATTTCCTCACCAGGTTTGACGCTTCTTCTTGGTCAGTTTCATAATAATCATTAGTGAATAAAACGACGCACGCGCTTGTGGTAAGAAAGATGGCTTTTAAGAAACCCGGTTGATGGCCCTCCAAATGACTTCCACTATAATAGAAAGTTGCCATATTATAAATAAAAATGCATATTAAACTGTCATCTATATGACCTCCTTTACTAAAAAAAATGTCGTTCCCACATCACACCTATTGCTATACACATATATACATACGCATTGCACAACATCCTGGATTGAACCTTCTAAATCACCAATAGTTTTTATACCTATGAATAAGAAAAATATATATTTTACCTATAAAGAAACGTTACTAAAACGAAAAGTGTTGTAAATAAAATTCATAGGTCAGTTTTGTTTGTTAATTATCTCAACTGGTTCCTTTTAACAAAACGGATCTAGCCATTACGGCCGGATTTATGCAAAATTATTAAAATTATCATGAGTCGTGTACTATTAGGCACATTACACCTATCCCTTCGGGGATTATAATAATAATAATAATCAGATCTGAAACTTTTTGCCCCCAACAAATTGCGTCTGATGGAGTTACTGAGAGTAACTGAAACTTTTAGTAGCGCCATCAGGATGGAATTTGGTGTGGACAAATGTGCAGTCATGTATGTAAAGCGAGGGGAGATTATGGCATCCGAGGGAATTCAGCTCTCGGATTCCATACACCTGAGATCCCTCTCCTCAGCCGAAAGCTATAAGTATTTGGGTATGTCAGAAGCGTTGGGCATTAATGTGACTGACATGAAGCAATCGTTGAGGGAGCGCTTCTTTGGACGCCTGAAGAAGGTATTAAATAGCCTTCTTTCAGGTGGGAACAAGGTGCGCGCCTTCAACGGTTGGGTCATGCCGGTTTTAATGTACTCTTTCGGCATACTCAAATGGACTCAGACGGAACTCGATACCCTGGACAGGAGAGTCCGTACACTGCTGACGGCAAACCGGATGCATCACCCACGATCATCAGTGATGAGACTGTACATCCCGCGGAAGTGCGGAGGTCGAGGCTTTTTAAATGCGAAGACCCTCCACAACCGCGAGGTGTGCAGTCTCAGAGAATATTTTTTAGAAACCGATGTGGGTATGCACCGAGATGTGGTCGCAGTGGACAAGGGACTGACCCCGCTGTCCATGGCTAAAGAGAACTGGCGCAAACCTGTAGTACTTACTACTGATGACCGCAAGGGAGTATGGCAAGGCAAGGAGCTTCACGGACGCTTCTACCGGGCTCTTCATGGGCCCGATGTAGATTTTCTAGCGTCCGTGTCCTGGCTACGTTTCGGTGACCTCTTTGGGGAAACTGAAGGTTTTGTCTGTGCGATTATGGACGAAGTTATGTTGACGAACAACTACCGGAAATATATTATGAAGGACGGGACGGTTGACGTGTGTCGGGCATGCCACCGTCCGGGTGAGTCCTTTAGACATATTATTTCTGGTTGTTCTCGTCTGGCTAACGGCGAGTACTTGCACAGGCACAACCAAGTAGCCAGGATTATTCACCAGCAACTTGCCTTGAAATATAAACTTGTGGAATCTGAGGTACCGTACTACAAGTATGTGCCCGACCCAGTTCTCGAGAAAGACCATGTCACACTGTACTGGGATCGGTCTATCATTACAGACAGGACTATTGTGGCCAATAAACCTGACATAGTGGTGATAGACCGATCAGCGCGCCGCGTAATGATAATCGATGTCACCATCCCGCATGACGAGAACCTCGTGAAAGCTGAGAAAGAGAAACAAATAAAATATCTCGACTTGGCACATGAGGTTGTCGACATGTGGAATGTGAGCTCGGCTATCATTGTGCCGATTGTCGTAACGGCCAATGGCCTTATGGCTAAGAGCCTCGACGACCATCTTTTGAGGCTCTCCTTAGGCAGTTGGATCAAGGGCCTGATTCAGAAGGCAGTACTCCTCGATACGGCTCGCATTGTGAGGAGGTTCCTGTCTCTGGAGCCCTAACCACCGGTAGCTTGGACCCTGTTCCCGACACCGGCGAACCGCTATTTTTTTATATTTTTAAATGTTTTTATATGGATTTTTTAAGAAATATTTAAAAATGTTAAAAAATGTGTGTATATAAATGAATAAACGGAATAATAATCATTTAATATCAGAATAAAAACATTCCATAGATTGTTAGTACATAATACTTATAACTATGTTAGTGCGTTATTAAATTAAACAAAAACAGGAATCAAGGTCAATAACAAAATTAAAATTAAAATCAAAATAAAATTACACTACAACTTTAAATTAAAAATCAACATTAAAATTAAAATAAAAACAAAATTAAAATCAAAATTAAAATCAAAATTGCAAACATAATCAAAATTAAAAATCTAAATCAAAAATTCTAAATCTAAATTATACGCCGCACGTTAAGTTATAAGCAAATTGAGGAAAGTGTATGTATCTAAGTATATAATGGACTTGATTATAGCTCTAGTTGATTGTAATTGATTAGACTGACCTAATTCTTCAGTTGGCTTTAATAATATTGTGAATATAATGTGACAAAAGGTCGTGACTCGAACTTTTGTAGGATAAAAATACGCCATCACGGTATTTCAATTATGAACATATATAGGTAATAAATCTGATAAAAAAAAACTCGAGCCAGCAACTATCTATAGTATACTTCCTATTTCAGCAATAACTAATCAATTTTGACGGCACGGTTGGCGCAGTGGTTGAGCGATTGACTGCTGCGCTGCGTGTCGCGGGTTCGATCCTCGCACGGAACAAATATTTGTATGGCCTACAGATAGTTGTTCCGGGTCTGGCTGTTTGTGTATGTGAGTTTAAATGTTTGTGAACGCACCCACGATACAGGAGAAATTCCTAGTGTGGGGCAACGTTTTTTAAAAAAAAAAAAAAAAAAAAGGTGGGCGTTAATAATTACAAAATGTTAATAATCAAGAGCACCTTATGCTTCATTCAATACTCAATCTAAATACTGTTAATTAAAAAATAAACCTTCGGAAGCGCTATAGAAGGTATAATAAACAGACTGGAGATTACCAACGTAATGCGCTCACGCATATAATATTTTAATTCTATGTAAATAACAGTACTTACATAGGGTTATATTTGCCAATCTTAACCTCGAACCCAATATTTGTTAGTATACAAAAACAATATTAGAAATACAACATAACTTTAATAACATAACATAACATAGCATCACGCCTGTAATCCCCGTAGGGTTAGGCAGAGGTGTACTTCACCCACATTTCGCAAGCTATGTTTCTTTTTAAGTCCTATGTAATAGGGGGCAAGCCTATTGCCATCAACCGGGTACAAATCCAGACTCTGTGGCTGCTACTGAGATATTCTTGATGGGAAAACCCAATAGCATTTTGCCTGACCGATGCCGATGACCTTTACTCCGCCTTTAATGTCGTTAATCTATATGCAAATAATATAAAATACCATAATAACATATTATAGTTAAAAAAACACGCTTTAAAGTGACGTCACACACAGCTTACCATGCATTGTCATCCAAACTAAACATATGCAAAATTACAGTTCAATCGGAAACCGGGAAGTGAGTCAAAAACTTACAAGGTTTTTGACATTGTTAGTTACAAGTGAACCTATTAAAAGCGCAGCAGTAGTAGGAGAGTCGTACCTGCTCCGACTTAAGAGCAAGACATAGATTCCAACTCAAGCCGGCACTTTACTTTGTGTAATTTAATTCATCACCTTCGCTCTGGTAACGATGAAGGATAACATTGCAAGGAAATCGGCACGTCTCCTAAACAAGCTTATCCGTAAAAAAACCCCTACCAACCAGCCCTGAGCCCGCGTGGTGCATCACGGACAGCCCATAACTAACTTACAAAGTGGAGGCCTGTGTCTCCGCAAATATAGAGATACGAGGAGTGGGTCCATTACAGGCTGATTGTGCCACTATATATTTATAAGAATTACTCAGTTTTGGATGAATTAGTCTTTAATCTAAAAAAATGGAGGGAGGCAGTAATGGAGGCTATCAGCGGGACAGCAAAAACAGATGTAAGCGATCATCTTAGCCTATAATAGTTCACTGCTGGACATAACATGAGCAGGTCCACCTTCCATATTCAGAAAAAACCAAGCTCTTTGAAAATCATCCAACGGTCCCACTACTGGAGAGCTCTGCAAGCCAAATTCGATTCACAGTCTCAACTGTTTCTAATTTCAGATAAAGAAGTAAAAAATGGCTACGAAGTTATTGGTTCTACTAGCCGTGGTGTCATCCGCGACAGCCGCAGTGAAGCTCCAGGAGATGTTCTCCTGGAATGTGATGGACTGGCACTACCCTGACCCCTACTCCAGGCAGCAGGCCATCCAGTCCGGGGCTCTCATGCAAGAGAATGCCCTACCCGTTGGCATTGAAAGGTGGAGGAACAAGCTTTTTGTTAGCGTTCCGAGGTGGAAAGCGGGTAAGTCAAACATTACACTTATAAATAACTGGCTTATGCCCGCGGCGTCGCCCGCGTCGAGTTTGATAATTTTTTGTCCCACGGGACTGCACTACCCGGATAAAGAATATCCTATGTGTTAATACAGGTTATAAACCGGTGGTATTTAATACTTTAACTGTAAATCCCCTTTTTTCAATCAAAATATTCGAAATTAACACCAAAAATACTGAATTGCACACTTAATTTGCTCATCAAATAAATCAATTATACTAGACCTTTAAAGCTTAACTGTTTTACTGAATGACTATCTGTTAACTAAAAGTAAATCTAAAACTAACCACCAGATTTAGTAAATGATCACCAATTTAGTGTGGAATCGGCTTCTATTTCTGTCTAAAGGGTTTAAAGGAACCTAACTAACCTAACCTCAGGGTGCCCTAAGTTCCCTATCGTCGCAGATCGTTCAACGCCGCGACTTCGACTTGCAGTCCGAAACTTGACAAAAATTTGGTGACCAAATTGTAATATTGAGTAATTTGTGTGCAAATCAGTATTTTTGTTTTACGCAGTAGGTTATTAGTGGAGAAATTTTGTTTGCTTAAATTTCTAAATAGAGGTGCAGTTAAAAATTCCCCGTTATAAACTATCTGTGTGCGAAAATTTATCCGATCCGGTAAGTAGTTTTTGCGTGAAATAGTAATCACCCAGATATCCATACATTCTTGCAATCTTTCGCATTTATAATATTAGTAAGATTAACTTTTGAACGGTTAATAAAGCGAGATTGATATAAAGAAATCTACTGTGTCTCCCGCATATCTTTAAAATAAATGCGTTATTATACCACGATAAAATTATTTGTTGGGAACAAGAAAATGCACAGTTTGTGTCTAGGTAGTTAGGTCAGATTACATAGAAATCGATAATATTTCCCTGACCTTAACCATTTTTAGTTGATAGTCAGTGACTGTATCATTTATGACTCGATACCCAGATTCGATCTCTTTAACATAGCACTTATTGGGACCACATGAGTGTCATGTTGGCGTTTATTAAACTATTATGTCATCTGAGCGAATATTTAAATGTGATTGTACTAAACAGCCCAATCTTTCAGGAATGTCAAGCATAATGTAATATTATATGTCGGTATAGATCAGGCTTAAGCAACGTAAATATAACTGCGACAGTTATCCAGAGGCACAGGAATTTCCGTCATTGCATTTTACTTTGCGTGTGTACATTTTATGTCATAGTTGTAATGCCAGGTTTGTATAACATAATATTGAGAAAATCGGCCCATTACCTTACTAGGTCAACAAACTTAGTCAACCATATATAGTTATTTCCATCAGTATTTTAATTAACATTTATTTCGAAGCTGTGTTCTCGAATAAAGCTTGCAAGATTAATGGTAGAGCGATAGTTGCGTTTTGTAATTTATGATGGTTTACTTCATGCTAGTTTATTTTGTTAACTATTTATTTCCTTTTTTGTCGGTAATCTGCATTATAAATCTACACGTGGAGGTATTACTGATTCATAAAATTGTTGACGTACTGTCTCACTGTCACCTCACGAAATTACTTGTACACATTTAATTGCTCAAGGTCTACTAATGATTGTCTATGATTTCATTAACTACATACAATTTAAATATTATATATTGCTGTGCCCTATCAGGGTCCATAATATTTTTCTTAGCTGTAAGCCTATTATAAAACCTTTTTTACCATGATGGAACGCAATAAAATTAATATGAATAAGTTACAAATAAAAGTAGCCATTACATAACCTTTTTATTTATTAACGTTTTCTTAATACAGGGGTACCCGCTACACTGAACTACATTCCTTTGGATGGACCGTACGATCCCTCTCCGAAGCTGAACGCCTACCCAAGTTTCGCAGGCAACGAGTTGGGAAACTGCCAGACTGGTCTCAGCAACGTCTACAGGATTAAGGCAGACAAATGTGACCGTCTCTGGGTCCTAGACACTGGTACTTTTGGAATTGGTAAGTAAACAACACTGAATAAATAATTAAGTAAAAAAACTACATATTACGATAATAGTTTCTCTGTGTTTCACTCGAGCTAGTTTCACTTTTCTGGTAGGTGTTAACCGTAATTACCTTGCTATATAAACTAAGTCGATATCAATTAAGTTTTCGTACTGCTATTAATGTACTTTCCTTTTTTTAGCCTAATAACTGAAAGAACAGTATTTAAAAGCATAATTTGTGTTTTCAGATGTCAACACTACCAACGTCTGTCCTTACTCACTGAATGTATACGATTTGAACACCGATCAACGCATCCGAAGATACGTGTTCCGTCCAGAAGACATTGTTGCCTCGACTTTCATTGCCAACATCGCTCTCGACGAAGGAAGGACTTGTGACGACACCTTCGCGTATTTCTCCGACGAACTCGGCTACGGCCTCATCGCCTACTCATGGCAAAAGAACAGATCATGGAGATTCAGCCACGGATTTTTCATGCCCGACCCACTTACTGGGGACTTCAACATCGGCGGCCTGAACTTCCAATGGAGTGCCGAAGGAATTTTCGGAATCACATCCTCTCCTATTGGTGCCGATGGATACAGAACGCTCTACTTCAGTCCTTTAGCTAGCAACACTCAGTTTGCTGTCTCAACGCGCATATTACGTGACGAATCTAAAGTATCAGGATCCTACCACGACTTCCAGGTTATAGGAGACCGAGGCGCAAACGGTCACACCACATCCAAAGTAATGGACGAGTATACTGGCGTAGAACTATTCAATTTAGTAGACCAAAATGCCATTGGATGCTGGAGAAAGGATCTGCCATACAAGCCACAAAACATTGCTGTGGTAGACAAGGATGACGCTGGTCTGATATTCCCAAGTGACGTGAAAATTGACGCACAACGGAATGTATGGGTGATGTCTGACAGGATGCCTGTGTTCCTCGAATCAACCTTAGATTACAGTGACATCAACTTCAGAGTGTACACTGCTCCACTTGATGTTTTGGTACAAGACACGGTGTGTCAACCTCCTCCCCTGCCGCAATATGTTCAACCCATTGAGCAGCCACAACAAAACAAACTCCCCCAATCAGTTAACCAGGATCAGCAAAACAACCTTTACCAGCAGCAACCTTACACGTTCTACGACACTGGTTTGGGAGTGACCACGAATCCCATGACTGGAACCATTTCACTATTTTCTCCAGTCGCAACTCCTCGTCCAAAGATGCAGAATACTTATGGACCTGGAATAATCAGGAACTCGATACCTACTGTAGAGAGCTACGTCAACTTTCCTAAACAAACGCCAGCTCCTTACTGGACCGGTCGGTCGAAGACCAGCAACTCGAACACGAACACTCCTTCCTGGTGGCATGAGAAACATAACTACGAAGTATACGAACATTAAGACCGTCGATAAGAAACTATCTATTCTTAATTTTTATTATTTCTTAATGACACAATGTTGCTTTGTAGTTTTAAGTTCTAAATAATATTTGCATTTTGTCTGATGACTTTTTTATATTGCTACATAGATATGTTATTGTATTTTAACATACATTTTCATATTTGCAGTTATTCATGAAAGTAGAACATTAGCTATTATTTATTAATAGTTAAATGTATCTGCCAAGTAATTCTTTGAAACATACAAAACTGAACAGTTGGACGATAAATTATGGAAACTTCAACGATTTAAATTACCTTTTGTCACTTTAAGTACTGTATTCAACTCAACTACTGTAATATTTATTAGGTCATAACTAGTTTACAGAAGTTATAGTAACATACTTTTGTTTCTCGAATTGCAAATAAAATAACTACACGTAAGTAACATAAGGACTGGAGGTTCTCAAATAACAAATCTTTTTTCACTGTTAGAAAACGGTGAAAAATTTAGATGTGAGGCAAATCGTAGATTTTCTGTTATTTTAATTTATTAAGAAATAAACGATGTACACAAAATGTTCGTTAATTTTACCTACTAAGGTTATATCCTCTTAACCGCATTACGGCCACGGCGGCGGAAGCCAATCTCATCGGAGATAAACCGTAGGAGATATTATAATGCAAAAGTGTGTGCACAAGACTCTCTCATCCTTTACTCTCATGTCACATCACCAACTTCTGCTATAGAGAAAATTTTAATGGAATAGGGATGTTGCCTGAGTAAAAAAAATATAATTATATTTAGTCCGTCAGTTAGATTATCGAAAAATATTGGATACGTATTTTTTGTTTTATCAAATCAATAAAAACTGACGAAGATAAAACGCATCAAAGATCATGAATGGATGTTTGTGACGTCACTATGCCAGTAAAAGTGTACTGACATACTGACGTCACACGAGTTTTCGAAGCACTGTATCGTCTTTATTTTTTGTTTACGTGAAAAAAAAAAAACGTTTCCGAGATTTTTTGGAAATCTATCTGACGGACTTATTACATTTTAAAACTACCCTATTCCTATTAACACTTTTGCAAGCCCCGTGAATTGCAAGTCTTCAGCAAACACGAGACCAACGGAGCAGTTAAATATGTATATTTATAGTATATCTACTACTATCACTAGTATCCAAAGAATGGTTACTATTTAGACAACATTCCTAGTTCTCACGAAAGTCCGTATTATTGTCTAGATAAATGGTTTAATTTCTCATGACCTATCTCTCTCCTCACTGTCACTCAACAATATGACCGATGCAATAGACGTAAACGTGGCAACGGCGAACCGGAAGACGTTACGTTGGAAGGCCTCCCACTAGGTGAACCCATAACCTGGTGAAGGTTGCGGGGATCCACTGGGTGTGAGTCGCACGGGACCGGTCAATGTGGCGACACTTGTGGGATGCCTATGTTCCGCAGTGGACGTCTTTCGGCTGAAATGATGATGAATAGACGTAAATAATCTTTAGTTGCCTCCATTAATTACAATGACAAAATCATATCAATCAGAGATGTGGGTAGTCTGCAGGCTTGTGTAAAATGGAACTAGATCTGAGAATGGTCATACTGAAACACTTTAAATATTTTGTGATTCACACCCACTGGTGGCGCTGGTACCCTACCTAATCACGGTAATCCTATCCTACTTCCTACTTATTTATTGTAATATTATAAATGCAAAAGTTTGTGATGGATGGATGTTTGTTACTCTTTCACGCAAAAACTACTGATCGGATTTGGATAAAATTTTGCACACAGATAGTTTATAACCTGGATTAACACATAGGATAACTGTTATCCTGGTTCTATGATCCCGTGGTACAATTATCGATATTCACGCGGGCAAAGCCGCGGACATAAGCTTGTTAACCATTTCCCTATAATTTGTTTTTCTTATAAGAAGTAAGCAATCTTGGTTATCTTTTGATCCATCCTCTCAATCTCAACATCACTGTACCTAGAAGCCTTCGCCTTAATCACAGCACTCCTAATCATATCTGTGACCATAATAAAATAGTTATAAACTTGTGTCCTTCTGCGATAACGAAACAATGTTACTTTAGAGATGTAGTCGCGAAAGCCTCTTCATATAATAGACGTACACCACATCGTACGTACATACCGCAA
The DNA here is from genome assembly GCA_950005105.1 of Lycophotia porphyrea. Lineage (NCBI taxonomy): Eukaryota > Metazoa > Arthropoda > Insecta > Lepidoptera > Noctuidae > Lycophotia > Lycophotia porphyrea. Next base: position 7,173,058 of record OX465392.1, read on the forward strand.
ATTGTTACACGTGAAAACTGACAGAAGAAGTCCTCTTATCACGCTATCTAGATCGACACCACTCTCAGTTAAACACAAAGCAATAAAGATCTTCAGTGTGTACACAAATTAAAATATTTATTATTACATGAAACTATTCTCTAAGATCTTCTACGTTTGTTCCTGAAAGATTCTACTAAAACAACCTCTTGTCCCATTTTTGTGGATGTTCGGTGTGTGCAAATTGTTATTTAATAGTGACATGCCTCAGTGCCGTAGTTATTAAAATGTACTTAACTTATTTTCCCATCGTGCTCGCTCGCTTTTGAACTAGCTTCATGGTTTTAGTTATTCTTGTATGGAACTCGATTCACAATGAACGTCGAGAAAGTTGAAGAAAAAAGGGATTATAATCCTTTCGAACATCGGCAAGTTAAAAAGCCGACATCGTAAGTTATTTTTGTATTTACTTGGCGTGTTTGTTTATATATACTAACTACTACTACTAATGCTACTACTACTTTAGTACTTTTACTTCTATTACTAGTAATAGGCTCGCCCCCTATTAAATGGGTCTTAAACATAACTGGCAAAATTTGGGTGTACTATTAGGGACGCCTGTGTCTAACCCTTCAGGGATTACAGGCGTGTTATGTTATGTAATGTTTTATTACTTTGGTGCAAAAAAAAACATTTTTTTTTGTTATTGATAGGCCGTCTATAATAGTACGTGCAGTTTTCACGATTTGTATCAGTATAGTTAAATTGGCTTGTTTGGTCCGTGAATTTGAAGAGTAAGCCTCCTCCTCGTGGCTATCTTGAAAGATTCGTCTAAGGGATTGCTGTTTAGTCTATTTAAGTACGTGATCTTATAACAACAAACTATGATCACCAATACTTCTCTCATATAAGTCAAGGCATCTTTGTTCAGTTATAATTTACCTTTGACCGTGGGATAGTTGTTATAGTTGAAGCCGTTTTATTCATTTTTCCAACCTACTTTTATATTTTTTTAAATAACCCTGTAAGTATAAAATCAACATAAAAAGTAGCTCACCGGTATCGGGAACAGGGTCCAAGCGACCGACAGTCAGGGCTCCTAACAATACGAGCCGTGTACTGCTTTCTGAATCAAACCCTTGATCTAGTGCCTAACGAGAACCTCCTCAGGTTTGTTGAATTATAATTGTAGCGGTCAATCTGTGGATCAAGGATTAGTTTTGTCTGAGTCTAAACACTGTAAGATACGTGTAGAAATAATCGATAACTGGAAATATCTGAAGTTCCATTTTCTGTGTATTCTTACGAATAGATTGGTGCCAGATTTGTAGGTAATAGGAGTGATCAGAATAGAATAGAAAACATGCCGTTTTCATAATATGGACATGCCTAAGAACCTAGACTTCAGTGATTTTTAAAATACATTTTTATGTAAGTGGCAGTGACATAAACATCCATACACTCGCGAATAATTTCAAAAGATGGCTACCCAACCTACGCTACTAACTGGTGCTATCAGAACTTGGATAAAACTTGGTTCATCTGCATAAAAGGTGATTTTTGCTAAACTAATGTGAAGCTGTTTTTGTGAATATCTAAGTAGTCTAATTTCCATTATTGAAATTGTCAATAAATTGAAAACCCCGGAGCAATTATTTTTTTATAATAAAGTGTTCTACAATTCAAGCAATATAAGCAATAATATTTGAGATTCAAATTATAGAAAAGTATTTATTTTAAACACGAGCTGTCATAATGAATACGCGATCTTTATTTCCAGAGACATACGATCAGCAGCCAACTTAATCAAGGCTTCCTTGGGGTCCGGCTTGCTTGCTGGACCTTTGGCGTTCTCCAATGCAGGATGGGGGGTCGGGCTGTTTGGCACTCTGCTCGTCGGAGTCATATGTGGACACTGCATACATATATTAGTGAGTATTTTTAATTTGTATCTCTAGTAATAACTAGATTTTTTTTTGTTTTACTAAAATAAACAACAGTTGTAACCTGTGAACTCATACAGATACTCCCGATACCCCCATCGGGCTTACTTTGATAGTCAGACTTGATATAATTATGGTGCCTTGGGCAGTTCTAAAACGACCCACTGAGCCAGTTTTGCAAACTATCAAAGCGAAGTATGAAGTTAAACGTCCTGCTATCGTTTAGGAAAAGCAACTGTCTGCATTTGGCCGATGGATGAACTGGTTATAACAGCAACAGCAAAATACATTTATTTTCAGGCTCCTTTGGCCCATAGATATATATCTTACAGACTAACATACATGATATAATGCAAATTGTGTTAGTAAATAAAATCTTAAAACTATGCTAGTAACACTTCACTTGTGCACTATGTTACTGCGCGTTCATTTGGCACTTGCCCGTGGAAGTGATGGAACACCACAGTATAGTACTACTATCATCATTATCCAGTTTCAGTTCACCTCTCCAGTTCACCTTTCAGTTCATATCTTACTAATCAGTTCCAGCTAGATGACGGTATATCACGTTCTGTTTCAAACTTAAGTCCCTAGTATTTATGAATGCTCAGTTAGGTATTCATCATTACCATAAACATCATTTTGCTGTCCTTGTGCCATGTTACTTGAAGTCAGTACAACAGTTTTTCTTTCATTCTCCCCTTGAGCCATTACTCTGCCATTCACTCTTTTTTCTTTCAACCATCTTTTATTTGGGATTTATTCATTTTTAGTTATTTCATCCCTCCACATCACATGCCCTAACTTAGATAAACTCCCTTTCCGTAATTATTCATGACAGCCTAATATTGTTATGCTACCATTTAGGCATATTTGAAAAATATTTTTCTACTTCCTAATGTAACAATGGCACTAATAATGACTCGCATTATTAACCACATGTCCAATAAACTACAACAGTTTAATAACAAACTATAATCTTGCTATTGTTCTAAAGTCCTCTAAAACAACAATAAATATGAGTCTATCATTAATCTCAAAAGGCCTTAAGAGTAAGTGATTATTACCTTTTATTTATCGTGAGCTATTCATTACCGACTTAATTATAGTGTTTAGAGATCAGTATGTCAAATGAGGAAACAATATATTTAATATACATGTACTTATCATTTCAATGTTTTGACCTCCAGAACATTACTCTGCATAACAAAACTTGCGCCTATAATCCCCAAAGGGGTTTGGCAGAGGTGTACCTAATTGTGCACCCACATTTTGCCAGTTATGTTTAAATCTCATTAACCGGGCACGAATCCAGACACATGTACTGAGTAATATGACTGTCAATAGTACTGAGTAATATGATACCCCTTCGTAAGGCTGGTTGTCAAACTTTCGGGCCATTTGTAGATCTTTGACACTCGTTACACCTGCAACGACTGTTAAAGATCTACAAATGACAGCCGGGACAGATTGACGTGCTTTCCGAGGCATGGAGGAAACTCAGTATGTAATGAGTGGCGAGGAGACCCATCCTCGGACCAACCTAGGCAAGTGCGGCTTAACCTAAAATTTGACCTGTGTGGCTGTTAGTTAGCCACTAAATAACAACCTACTATTTACATAATACACGTATAACTAACTTAAATATTTAATAAATTGTACTTAAATATTTAATTTTCTTATCTATTATATTACAGGTGCGGACATCTCAAGAATGTTGCGTGTTAGAGAAAAAACCTTCACTAGGATATGCCGAGACTTGTAAATCTGCCTTTATGAATGGGCCCAAAGGCATGAGAAAATTCGCTACGTTTGCAAGGTAACCTTTATTAATTTTAACATTATACACCTCTGCCTACACCTTTGGATAATACAATCATAGTGTTATGTTGTGTGTTATCGTGACTTTTATAATGGCTTCAAAGCAACCTTTTTTTTCGGATGGGAAATCATCAAATGACTTCTCCCGCTCTGGGCAAAGCGGAAGGGAGTGTCAGACTTGTACTGACTAAAACCCATCCATGTTCCTACCTTGCCCTTTGTGTTCCAGGGCCGCGGTATCTCTTTCGAACAGTCCCGCAGCAAGCAGCCTTAAATGCTCGATTGAGTTTTTGTAGAAAATGATTTTCATGCAGTAAAAAGTTTACAAAGCTTTCATTGCTTAAATATTTTTTAGGCAGTGATAGCCTTGGTGTGACCGTCGGACTACCAAGTCATAGGTCTAAAGATGGAACCCAAGATATGCGCCTTTGAATTCACGATAAGATTCAAGTTCGTTTTGTATAATTCAGTGGTTATTTGTATGCTTCGGCAAAGGAAAACATCGTGAGGAAACCAGCAAGCCTGAGAGATATTTCTCGACGGCATGAAAGCCAAGTCAGAGGCCCATGGGCGACATAAAAACTCTGACACCAGGTTAGGCACTAACCACACGATAAAGAACGACTGCTTAAAACAAAAATTGGTACTTCTTATAGGAGTGATACAAAATATTACTAACACCTCTTAGCTGTTCGTCAATAGCGCGAATTTGGACGCGGTCTAAGTTAACAAAATGATTCGCAAAAACGCTGAAACTGTGCAGTAACAACGCAATTATGACGTGTTTTTTGGAATGCCAGTCCACAGATCAAAGTACCTATTATTTATTTAAGGTACGACATGCTTCCTGTTATTGTTTACCGTTAACTATAGTGTTTACTCCTCTAAAGGACTCTCGCCTGTCTCTTGACTAAGCCAACTCAAGTAGGGATTATAATCTTGTCCTTCTGGCCGTTTTACATATTACCAATAATTATTATAACTATGTTGTTATCATATTCTATACACGTGTTTCATTTGTTTATCTTCTAATTACTTTAATTTTTCAGTATTTTTGCTGAATTCGCTCTTCTATGCACATATGCAGGAGTATGCTGCATTTATACAGTATTAATATCGGATTCTGTAAAACAGGTAAGATTTATTAACTTATATCTATTATTAGAGGAGGAGTTTTTCGATGCCCTTTTATAGTTTGTTGTTAGTTTATTTATTTTAGTTTAATAGTTTTTATTTATTAATGTATATAGTTAGTTTATCCTAATAAAAATGATATTTTATTAGAGCCAGTCTGTGCTTTCCCACTGCTAGTCTAAGGCCTCTTTCCATCAATCGGTCCCGGTTATGTGCCAAGTACTAAGAAAGACAGCCAAATCATCCAAGGTTATAAAATGCTAATGTTATGATTATTACATAATTGCATCGAGTTAGATTGGAAGCCGACCCCTGGAAAAAGGCTGGACGGGTGATGATGATACTAGAAAATAGCGAAGGGCCGGGCGTTTTGGAGGACTATTTGAAGTATTATTTTGGTTGTATTTGATGATAATCATTATTACTTAACTAGTGACGTTGGATGAGAATACATTAAACAGTAAAATGAGCTAACAGATTATGAAAATCATTGTGTAAAGTTATGTATTATCTCATGGTAACCGGATAAGTTTGTCGCCAGGCAGTAAATGCCACTCAAGACGTACGTCATCACAAGAAGACGCAAATAATTAAGGGATTTATTGCAGTGAAAAAAGTGGAAATATCAGGCATTCTAGGATATAGGTGGGATGTGTAATGAAGTTTTTTGCTCCTTTCAATCCTCATTATTGCAAAAATCATCTCTCTCTGCCTAGCCTAAAGGCAACTATGCTAGGGTCAGTTTCCAGTCGAATACCAGTATTTTACATGGAGCTGACTGCCTATCTGACCTTCAGAAAGATTATATAGATTAAGACAATTAAACTAATGGCATACTGTGTATTAATCCTGACACACTTTAAAAATTATAAAGATAATTTCTTGAAAAAAAAAACTAGAGTACGAATTCAAGACATGGGTGTTAACTACTGACTAAATAATATCAGCCCCACGGATCAATCTTCAGTCGTTACAGGTAGTCCGGAGGTCTGCCAACCTGTCTTACTTATATCGCAAGGGCCAGTACTATCTAGGTTGTGAAGGTAAGATAGGCAGTCAACATAATGATATAATACAAAATAAAATAATAAGTAAAAAATTTATTATGTATTTGAAAAAAAAAAATATATATATATATAACAGTCCACCATGACGAGAACCTCGTGAAAGCAAAAAAAAAATGAACAGTTCAAGTATCTAGATCTGGCTCGCGAGGTTGAAAACATCTGGGATGTGAGTACAGCAGTCATTGTGCCGATAGTCGTGTCAGCCAATGGCTTAATAGCCAGTAGCCTCGACCAACTTCTAAGAAGGTTCTCGCTTGGCAGCTGGATCAAGGGCTTGATTCAGAAAACAGTACTTCTGGGCACGGCGCGTATTGTCAGGAGGTTCCTTTCTCAGGAGCCCTGACCACCGGTAGCCCGGAGGACCTTGTTCCCAATGCTGGTGGGCTAATATTTTTTTTATATTTTTAAAAATGTAAATAATATGTGTAAAAATATATAGGCAATCATAAAATTAACTAATTATTAATTTATAAAATAATTTAATTAAATATTGGTATTCACCTGCATCTGGTTAGACTGGTAGCCAACCCCTACATATTTGTCAAAAGGCGAAACAGATGATGATGGATGCTGTCTTCTTTTATTTCCAGCTGGTGGATCGCTTCGCGCCATCTACAATCTTACCAGTGGAATACTACTGCCTTATCTTCCTGGTGCCAATCATACTGCTGTGCCAGATAAGATATCTGAAGTTTTTGGCAATTTTCTCCGGGATCGCCAACATTCTGCTACTCACTGTTTACATCGTTTGCCTGTACTATATCTTTGGAGGAGATATATCTTTTGAAGGAAAACATGCTGCTGGGAACCCGGCAAGATATCCAGCTTTTCTATCGTGAGTAAATCTATAAATACAAACGTGATTTTCACTATTTCATAAATAATAAAAATATGAGTACTTATCAGGTGCCTCATTATCGACGACAATCTAGGTAGATTCAATTCAATTGTTCCTGTACACTAAAGAACATCATTAATAATTCAATTAAATAACAAGTAGCTTTGTTATACGAACAAAAACCAGAGAGAAAGGAATCCATAAAATAAAGCTATAAAAAAGCAGAAATTGATCAATGATGATTATGTGTGGATGTTTGACTGCCTCGTTGGTCTAGTGGTCACTGCTGAGCTGGAAGTCCAGGGTTCGATTCCCGGGTTGGGCAAGTGTTATTGGGTTTTTCTATCAGGAATTTCTCAGTAGCAGCCACGGAATCTGGATCAGTGCCTGGTTGATGGCAATAGGCTCGCCCCCTATTTCCTGGGACTTTAACATAACTGGCGAAATCCGGATGTACTGTTAGGTACCCCTCTGCCTTATAACCCTTCGGGGATTATGGGCGTGATGTTATGTTATATATCTAACCCTTCAGGACAGTGATCTTCGCAATGGAAGGCGTCGGCGTAGTGATGCCGATAGAGAACACGATGAAGAAACCCCAGAACTTCCTAGGCTGTCCTAGTGTGCTGGTCGTGGCCATGTCAGCCATCGTCTTCCTCTACGGCACCCTGGGCACGTTTGGATATCTAAGATATGGAGACGTGTTGAGAGGATCCATCACCCTTAACCTACCTACTGATGAATGGTTTGTTCATGGTTAATCCATTAAATGAGCTATACTCGTATGTATACAAGGTAGAATGGCCACCGACGCCAAAACGGCTACCACGTACTAAATACATAATTCTAAACCCCCATAACCATCGAAATTATAGATCGGTAACTAAAAAAAACCGGTCAAGTGCGAGTCGGACTCGCGCACAAGGGTTCCGTACCATTATCTTTAAAAACGGCAAAAATATCTTATCTGTTGTATGGGAGCCCCCCTTAAATTTTTATTTTATTCTGTTTTTGTTTTTTTTTTATAGCGGCAACAGAAACACATCATCTGTGAAAATTTCAACTGTCTAGCTATCACGGTTCATGAGATACAGCCTGGTGACAGACGGACAGACAGACAGAATAGTAGACAGACGGACGGACAGCGGAGTCTTAGTAATAGGGTCCCGTTTTACCCTTTGGATACGGAACTCTAAAAAAAAAACAGCTAAAGTACACACAGTACAGTTCGTAATAAAATGAAGGAGGTCGTGGCCAAACAATAACAGCCATTCGGGTCGATCTTAAGGTTGGTTCGTGGATGGATGACCACCCATTACATACCGAGTTTCCTCCGTGCCTCGGAAAGCATGTTAAGCCAGCTGTCATTTGTAGATCTTTGACAGTCGTTACAGGTAGTCAGTGGCCTGAAAATTTGACAACCAATCTTACCAAGAGGTATCGTATTACCCTAGTACTAACTGGGTTATGGGGGTCAGATAGGCAGTCACTCCATGTAAAATAATGCTGGTAATCAGCTCCATCCGGTTAGACTGAAAACCGACCCCAAAATAGTTGGGAAAAGGCTAGGCAGACATGAAGACATTGGTAATAAAATAAGATTGTAATGTAATTTAAGCTGTCATCCAACATCAAAGGGCAACTTAAAATATGGTCAAATTCTATTTGGGGTGTATGTAATAGTACTTTAAATTTGATGAAAACAGCTATAAAATTGTATATCAGCACTTTAAAATAATGATGCATCTATAATTTAATATTATCACTTTAATAAACATGAGCCAAATTTACTAAATAAATATACACTGCCAAATAATAATTTCATAAACAACATAATTAAAATATCTACAAAAATAATTAATTGTACTTTAACCGTGTCGAAAACCAACGCCAAAACCAGTAAGTTAGTAAAAATTTAGTATAGTCTGGTAGGAGGGGGTTGGGAGAGGGGAATGGAGGTGGGGAGGTACCGCTTCTCACCTGGCACCACACCCATGAAAAATTAATGAACCGTTCTTGAGAAAAACCAATTATTGTAAACTAAACTAAAAACACTTTATAGTCGCCTAAAAAGCGTAGTCGAAGGTGTAGTCGACGGAGCCCTGCGTGGTAACCTGACTAACCTAACCGAGTCTGGGTGCCCCAAGTCCAGAGCTCGCTTCGCTCGCTCTCGCGTCCTAAGTTCTCCTAATAGCATTGCCATCCATTATGTTTATAGTTCATTTAAATTATTTTAAAGCTAAGGATATTTATAGTGGGAATCATTATTTTTATAGTTCATTCAATTAATTTTAAGCTAAACATTTCAAAGTGCGTTTATATATTCCCCATTCTATTTTATCATCACCAAGTTATGGTCGTAATTATAATTATGAGACTTCGTAACAATAGTTGGAAAAACATTGGATATTTGGCATTAAGTCCGCCTTTGTACAGTTTTACTTGTGCATAAAGTTTTAATAAATAAATAAATATTTTTACAGTCCGAGTACTTATGTAATCTTGAGTCATCTTCAGACTCACCTAATCTAAGTTAAAATCATATTTAAGTAGTAAACTATAGTTTGCTAGTAATTTCCGCTTAGTACACCGCAATCTTGAAGCCAGCGTCCTTGACGAAGCGATGCGAGAAATACGAGCGAAGTTGATAAACAGCTGGTTTTATTGTATTAATCCACTTTCAAATGGTATTTGAATTTTAATTCTTATTTGATATATTAAAGACTCCTTACCTGCATAGATAATTCTTCCAAAAACAAGCATCAACCACAGACAATCGTTGGTGAATATTATGCAGCAAGAATCCAAATTACTCATACTTGTTTTCATCTGAAGTTTTAAAATTCGTTGATTTAAAATATAACCTTTCTAGTTTAAAACCTGTTTTACTACTTTATTTGCAAAAAATGGTTGTTAATCAAATGCAAAACACGTCTATTGGTGGAGTTTGATATCTGACACACCTTTTTGCTAACCTTTTGAAAATAATAAAACTAGAGACCAGCCATACATACGTCCATCTACACTTTTTTTGCCAGCGAGTCTTTAAAACCCCTTTATTCTATTCGTGAAGTTTCTTTTTCATGGAAGTCTACGTTTTGAAAACAATAACATTTTGACTATTGAAATAAATGACTTTAACAATTCTAATACAAGGCTCTCTTTTCCAGGCCAGCGATACTTGCAAAGGTGTCCATAGCGTTATCGATTTTCCTGACATACCCGCTACAATTCTATGTCGTCATCGACATCTTCACGAGATACACACAGCATCACATCAAGGAGAACTATCGTCAGATCTCACAAATTGTAGCGAGGACTGTAGGAGTATGTATTTGTGGTAGGTATTGTTTAAACTTTGCTGTCTCAATTATCACCATCACCAAAGCGCAATTTCACTCAAATAAAATGAAAGAACGAAAAACTGTTTAATCGGCACTAACAAGTCATTAAAAAAATTAACATAAATTAGCCAAAAGCCTCGTACTTGATAATTGAAACACCACATACAGCCCACGACTGTACATAGGGCTCTTTCTACCTGTGTCAATCTCGTCACTCTTATGTCACTATCGTCCCAAGCATCACATACGATTGTAGTAGAATAATATATAAACTAAGTTGAATCACAATATTGCTGAAACCAGAAATCGCTTGCCTTGAAGAAATTCTTTCAGGTCACAACTCAATATGAACCTAAATGCGAATTTCAATCATACTTGCCACATTCTGTTCTTTGTAACTGTAAGCTATTTATTCCTCTGGATAAATGATGTTCAAACAATACAAGACTAGTACCATAGTCAAAGTAGTATGTTGAAGACAACAACGCAAGCAAAATTTTCCATAGTTTTGAAATTCCAAAATGTAACCCGTGATTAAAAGCGAATTAACCAAACTAACAACTATAATAAGGTTTCTTGTAGATTTCTAATTAGAATTACTTATGTAGATAATCGTAGTTTTTAAGAAAATTCCACCTATTCAAATGCGACTTATTAATTGGGTCACTAGATCATTGACGAGCGATCACTAATTCGTTTGACAATCATAGTAATTAAAGACACGCTCCAATCGTTCATTGCAGCGGTAAGTAATATTATAGACCAATAACGATGATATTACTAAATAGTACTATAAAGAACGAAAGTAGTTGTAAGATTAAATGATAACTCATCATAAAAGATAAAAACATAACTGGTTTAAGATTTAAGCCTCTTTGTTACTTGGTATTGCATTCGATATCAATATCACAAGCGCTGGTTTTCGTATCTCAACGGATTCTCTTCAGTGAATATCATAATTGGATCTCCTTAAGCTTCGTTATCATGGCTACCTACTGTACTTGAATGTGATTTATTGATATCAATAATAAAGATGCCTTTGATGCAATTTGTTGCATTTTTAACTCAAATTTTAATTATTTATTATGACTGTGAAGGATGATATGGCTAAAAAGAGAGCTGCTGAAATTAAATTGCTGAGATTACAAGTAATAGAGAAGTATGGAAGAAGATATTAGGCTGCGCTGACCCCTAATAAATTGGGATAAGGGCAGCAGAAAGATGATGATGATTTTAATAATTTATTATGTCTTTCGAAAGTGACTCAGTGCGCAGTCGTTAAAGATTTGCTGTGAAAAAACATAAAATAGATTAAAGCACTGAATATATTTTAATGTAATGGGTTTCTATTGTATTTTTATGACGAGAACAATGAACGAAAGAAAATTAAAGCCGAATAGGTAATCCCAACGACGTTGTATCGAATTCTTCGAAATCTTATACGCAATTGTTATTGTTACATAGTAGTTTTAACATGACTTTTGTATTTTATTACTTGGTTTTTATATAAAACGGCTTTATTAGCTTCAAAGAACTATGTAAATGATTTTTAGAAGTTAAATTTGACCCACTTCCCGGTTTCTGATTGAGCTGAAATTTTGCATACATTAACGTTTTGATGACAATGCATGGGTATCTAAGCCACGTCATTCTAAATTCAATACGGCGGACTCCCAAAGATGGCGGACTAGTTATTTTTAATGCATTCCTATGATATGGGTATCAAATGAAAGGGTTTGCAGAAAAAAAATACGAAAAATTAAATGAGTTCACTCTAAAGAGTACTTTTTTATTCGTTTTTTTTTAACTGTGATATTTTTGTATACAGGGTGTAAACGGACTCTTCACGAAGCCGTAAACCAAGCATTATGTACATCGAACTAAGTAACTTTATGCAAAAAATATTGCTGGGAAACGTTTTTTTTTTTTGGGATGAAATATCACGTTTTCAATCATCAAATACAGATGTAACGCATTCAAAACAGTGTGCTGATGGATGGATTGAATAGTACGGGGGTCTTGAAGGTGTCTTAAGTAAAAACAATACATTAAAAATATGTATTTAAAAAAAAAAAAACTTGTGAAAAAGTTGGAACTTTGACCCCCAATATCTCCGTAACTAGAAGGTTCCGGGGTATGGTCTACAGCAAAAAAAATATCGCAATGAGGGGGGAATAAGTGCGTTTCGGCTACATTAAGAGTTTTTTTACACCCTTTATAACATAAAGATTAAAGTTATGTTGTAATTCTAATATTCTGTGTATACTAACAAATAGGTACTAGGCGAACCTAATACCTTGTGTTACTGGCAGTCAGTGCTTGGACTTGTCTTAACCTTTCGAGGTTAAGACAAGTAACTGTCAGACACAGCCACATTACTTCATAGCACGTTATCAATTTACACCCCGTTTCTTATTTCAGTTGGGATAGGAATGGCCCTCCCACTACTGGAGCAAATCCTCAACATAGTCGGAGCGTTGTTCTACTCAGTCCTTGGCCTCATCATTCCCAGTGTCATAGAAACTGTCTTCCGGTGGAACAACCTTGGCAAGTGGAACTGGATCCTTTGGAAGAACACATTCATCGGCTTATTTGGCCTTCTCTGCGTAATCTCAGGATGTACCGTCACAATTATGGACATAATTAAGATTCTACACAGGAAAACTGAGTAACGAGAACAATTTTAATGTATTCAACATTAGTATTATTAAAATGTAATTTATGAGGAAAAGAATCTTGTATTTTTGTAAACGAAAAATAAAACATTTTAATCCCAAGGCTAAGATGTGAAATAACAAATACTGTTTGATGATTTTGTCAAGACCAAGAAGATTTACGCCAGTTTAACGCTAAATTATGATATGAGTTAGAAGAACTGTACATCCGGTGCTTGAACTTGAAAAATTATATTTTAGCATCTCGAATATCAAAGGAATCATCTGTAGTCAATGCTAAAGAGTTTGACAATTTCATAATTTCAAATTCTCGATAAAGAAGCCGGAAAATTCCATTGAACAGTTTATTATTATTAACTTCTAACTTTTTATTCACATACAGTATACACATTCTGTCTTCAAGTTAAATAGCACATTATTTTCATAATTTTATGAGTTCGGTTTCAGAACGAAGCTGAGCAATTAATAAATTTATGAAATATATCACTGCTTCCAATAGTAAAAGAAATGGGCCATAGGTAATATATTTAGAACAATGCGACTGCGGCTGTACCCGGCCAAGCATGATGATATGGCATTCAGTTTTCACATATAAATAATACATTACAGTTTATATAAGGTCCACGTTCTAGTGCAAGGTGATAAGGAAGACTCTAACTCCAGCAAACATTTCGAATAATAGGGCTGTCTATGCAGGTCCCACCCACCGACTAGTAGAAAGCAAGTATCATTTTCGTGATTGAGATGTTGGTGCCATGGAAAAAGTTCTATTTTTATTTTTTTATTTATCATTACTTACAACTATTTTTACAACTACAACCCAATGCAATAGTGAAGCAACTAACAAATTATCATGTATAACTGATTACATATAAGTTGTTCATCATCATTATCATTTCAGCCGAAAGACGTCCACTGCTGTTCATAGGCCTCCCTCAAGTGTCGCCACATTGGCCGGTCCCGTGCGAGTCGCATCCAGCGGATCCCCGCAACCTTTACCAGGTCATCGGTACACCTAATGGGAAGCCTTCCAAAAGTTGTTCACTTTGATGGTTTAAACACACATTTGTGAAATCGCTGTAGAAACACGCCTCCTCATTCGTTTTCTGTAGGTCACGTTTTCTGCATGTTTTCAATTTGTTTGTAGGATAACGTTCGTCAATCTATCCGAGACACAGGACTGTACTTGAAGAACTGGGCTAACAAACTCACCCTTATCTTAACTCCAATTATCAATCAACAACTTGCAAGACCTGTTCAATATCTATACAATGACATCATTAAATAAAATTGTATTGTAGCTGTTAAGTATGGGAAAAAAATGAGAATTAAAAATATACATTTATTTTCATCGAAAAAAAAAACATGAAGGATTTTGCTGATTCATCATCGTTATTAACATAATATATATGGTAAGTATTTAGTTTAATTATCCTACATTCTGTAACGTAAATAAGATGATCACAGAGAAACAACTTCTGGACATGAAGTATCTCATGTGACGATACAATAAATACGAAATAGATATCGTAATAATGATCTTATATGAAAACAGCGACCGATGACCGCTGAAAAATCTACTGTAAATTATATCACACAATAGATCTTCGAAATATCTTTTGAAATAACTTTGGAAATACCAGAAAACTCACTGCTCCCATCACTATGGGTAGTCAAGATAAAAAATCTGATCTATATACATAAAAAATCATAAGTATAACATTAATATTGACAATCCTAAACAATGTTGTCTTGAGTTATTGTACCTAGATTGCGTTCAGGCCTGGTCACGTGTGTCCTATAAGAACGACGAAGGAGTATCAGTCGGCATTAGTATGTGCGCTGTTTACTGTGACCGCGTCCGCTATTCTCGCGCATTCGCAAATAAATAATAATCGAAAAAACCTGCAAAACCAATGGAATTCCATTCGTCTAGCGAATTTAATCAAATGAAATTCATGATATTCGTTACGGTTCTGATAAGCAAACACAACCCTTTAAATTAGTGTGTAAGAATGTTTATGTTGATCAGAAATTCCATAAATAACTGAAGAAGTGGTTTCGAAAAGTGTATTTTATTTTTTATTAACACTAGTGCTGCAAGAACCAGTCATGTGTTATGTGAACTTTGGTGCCGTCAAAACCATCGCTAAATAATTCAAACAAGCATCAGCAACTTTTATCTCGTTAATGACAAACATTATTATCCTTCTCAAGAATTTATCTTTCGAGATAAGGGATAACAATTGTAAAGCAATTGCGAGACGAGAAATCGTTTAAATAGAAATAAGAAAAACAATGAAACCGTAGGATAATTATTTTGAGAAATAGGTATAGTGGTATCATAATATTGAGACGATAACTTACAGTAAAGTGCTACTTGAATGGTAATGTTCTAATAGTAATTGGCATTAGAGCAGTAATTCTAGTGCAAGTGACAGTAAACTAGACTTCCAACAACCGGAAAATTAAAACCATCGCAATCAAAGACTAATTTAGTTTGCGAGTGGACTTTTTGTTATGGAAATGAGCGAGAAGGAAAAGTGTAAACATGTTGAAGAGTACAACCCTTTCGAACATCGGGAAGTCGTCAAACCAAATTCGTAAGTAATATTTCAATTTGACTGGTTTTCTGGTAGCTGGAAGAGACTTGCCGCGAATCTAGTTGAATGGTATGCTGTTTTTTCTTTATATTGCTGGTACGACAAATTTTGCTAAGATGCCTATCCCCAACATATAACCTGTTATAGGCTAATGATAATAACTGGTTTTCTAACCATTCTTGGGTAATAAAACTATATAAAAAGATGCATGTGCTAAAATAAGATAGAATATTGATAGTGAAGGCTAACATCACACAATACGTCTTTGATTAATAGTATCAGTTGTCAATTGTGTCAAAGACGTTGCTGGCGATGAAACTGTCCCATGAAAATTTAAACATAATACTTATCTAAAATCGCAAACGCATAAAAGCCTAGTCTTGGTTATGCAGGTATCCGTAGACATTAGCAATCATCTACCACAAAGGATTGTTTAAAAATTGAAACCAAAAATAAAAAGAAATTAAACCGATTTTCCGATAATTTCAAACTACACACAGTGCGAATTTACAAACATAGCATTATACACTCCCAATTACATTGACTGAAAAAAATAATAATAGTTGTGACGCAATTTTAAAAAATTTGGGAGGGGCCTATGTCCAGTTGTGGTTTGCGATAGACAGAATTGGTTTATTGAATGTCTAGCACTGCGATCGCGACTTTGTCTGTAAAAACTGTGATAGCTCGGCTAAAATGCATGATATAAATATAATTTATGGCCTAGAGCACAAACGAATAATGTAGCGTTCTGCCAATGAAATAATTTTTAGAATTAGATCATTAGTTCCGGAGATTACCCCTTACACAAACTAGCAAACTTTTACCTCTGTATAATATTATAAGTATGGAAGTATAGATTATACGCATAACTAAGTTAGGTTATTGTATTTAAAAACAACGTTTGATATAATGTATATAATATTTCTTTTCCAGAGATCTCAGATCCTTAGCAAATCTAATAAAGTCTTCACTAGGATCGGGTTTGCTTGCTATGCCCCTAGCATTCTCAAATGCTGGGTGGGGAGTTGGCATAGTAGGCACTATTATCGTAGCATTTATTTGCGGACATTGTGTTCATATATTTGTAAGTACAATTCAAATATTTTGTAATCTTTTTAAGTAAGTTTTGATAAAATTGTCTAGGCACTTCTGCTGCCATTTCAAGGTTGTGAAACCATTTAGAAACTCATAATCGAAATCTACTTTTTCTGAGGTGATGAATTTACTTATTCTTATTCTTTTTCACGTAAAGACGTGAATTAATAGCGTTGCTCAACTTACCTACCTCTATAGGATTTTTGTTATACATAGGTAGGTACTGTTATAGGAGAATTGTTTTCTCTTGCATACTGATCAATTAGTTATTAATTTATAAGGGAACCACGCGTATATTATGGGCGTGTGGTTTATACCAGTTAGGAGACAACGTTTACTATTAGTACCTGAAGACGAGAGTCACTTCTAAAACCCGTTTTGTTTTTTTTTTCGGATGGGAAATCACCACATGATTTCACCCGCTCTGGGCAGAGCGGAAGGGAGTGTCAGACTTGTACTGACTAAAACCCATCCATGTTCCTTCCTTGCCCTTTGTGTTCCATGGCCGCGGTATCTCTTTCGAACAATCCCGCAGCCCTGGCAGGCCCCTCCCTTCTAAAACTCTTCAGTAAAACTATCAAAAATAAATGAATGAATCAGCTCTTTAAATAAAGGCTAGATTTCTTGAATATGAAAACTTATCCGAATATTCTTTATTTATTACAATCAAATTGTACATTTACGCGATCAGTTTGGATAGTGACCCTTAGGTATATTCTGCAAACAGTCATGAAATGGTTGAAACGTGACTGTATTTGTTAATGGCTTATACAAACGAAACGATGGGAAGCCGGATGATAACCTGATGACATGATGAAACAAGTGACAGGTCCAGAGTGGATGAAAACAGCTAGAGACAGGCAGAAATGGAAAACCTTAGAGGAGGCCTTTGCCAAAGGACAAGCTGTTGAGTAAAACCGATCGTCTAAAATAAATAAATATGTGTATTGTAAACTTATTCTTTATTAGGTTAAACTAACTATATACATTGATAATTAAAAACTATTAAACTAAAATAGATAAACTAACAACAAACTATAAAAGGGCATCGAAAAACTCCTCCTCAACGCTGTCAGATGGTAATGTGCCCAAGAGACTGGCGGCGTTGCCACGTTGTATGGCAACACTTAGCCTCTGGCCAAAGTAAAAGCCAGCCCTTGGGTCACGGGAAGCGTCAACTAGGCGTTTCGAAATTTCCTTAAATAGGCTATGAGCACTCGGACCCCACGGCCCTAGAGTTTCAACCCCAAACGGCTCGAAAATATAGTTACCACACAGGTTTCTATATTTACGCCGCTTCTCGCGTTCTCTGCAGCCGCAGCGGCAGCACCAGCACAGCACGATGAGCTTGGAAGTAGTAAATAGTCTTAACATTCTAAAACAGTAATAAATCCTTATTGTGATAGTACAATAAATAACTTGAAAAAGCACTAAAAACACTGATAGACAAGACAGCACGTTGTCATATTAGGAACATACGGGGCGCATTGGCCCACTTCACTGAGGCTTTACAAATCCCGCAAAACCTTTACATTACATTATCATTTTTTTTACAGGTAGAAACGTCCCGAGGCTGCTGTCGTGCAGAACGAAAGCCATTACTTAGTTACTCAGAAACTTGTGGATCGGCATTTGCAAATGGTCCAAAATTTGTCCGACCATTAGCTAATTTTGCACAGTAAGTATCCTTGTTTTGTAACTATCTGCATACTCGTAGTTTGTAATTTGAAATATCGTTTCTTTCACTTTCATGTTATCACCATGTCATGTCAACTTGGCAACAGCTTTACTTTGGTTCCCTTTTTTACTCTAACCTTCTCCTTTTGGTTCGCCTGGATCTCTTTCGAGTTGTCATTTCCTGAAGCATTTATTAGTATTTCGTATTCTGCAATAAACAAAGTAAACATACTCTTGCTAAGTTAATGATTAGAATCACCCTACTCGTCGTGCGCAACTGTTAGCCGTTAGGTTATAATAATTATATGGAAAACGTTTGTCATTGAAGGCTGTGTTTGAAACAAAACAAATGATTTGTATAGTAGATTCTGATGATATCTTCTAAGACTTTAAATGTTTTACTTATCTGCAACAAAATAGTTTGTTTTTCAATTAGGTGTCCCACTGCTGGACAAAGCTCTCCCCTGTCTACTTCTAAATCTCTCTTTCTTGTGCAATTTTTGACAATATTCGTCCCGCAAACAAGATCAGACTGCAACCAAATATTAGAGTATATTTTCTATTAATGATAGCAAGTAGTATGCAAGGATATTTATTTATGTACACACGAAACACATTATAGGAAAAAACATACAGACAAAAGAGCACAAAGGTAATGCTTATTTTATTTAGAAATATCTTCCAGCGGACCAGCGAAAGAATAGATACACAAAAAACGTAGACACAGTGTGTACAAAAATATTTTGTAAACTAGCTGACCCGCGCAACTTCGTTTGCGTCACATAGGAGATATTTTTCATTGATGCTCCGCTCGTATTGGTGGTAGCGTGATGCTATATAGCCTTCCTCGATAAATGGGATATCCAACACGAAAAGATTTTTTTAATTCGAACCAGTAGTTCCTAAGATTAGCGCTTTCAACCAAACAAACAAATTCTTCAGCTTTATAATATTAGTATAGATGGGTACGAAAATAATTCAATTAATACTGTAAGCGGTTTTGCCCCGTTTCAATGAATAATCCAAAACATTACGCTGTAGTTACAAAGTACATGTCCCATTACGAGAAAATGTTTGTATTTCTTATAAAAATGTAATTTTTTCCTTCTTTTCAGTTTATTTGCGGAGTTTTCCTTATGCTTCACGTACCTCGGCGTCTGTTGCATATTTACTGTGCTAATAGCAACTTCAATAAAGCAGGTAAGGTTGCAAAATGCATCAGTAAACACAAATTATTTATTTATTTAGCTAAGCACATTCCTCGTAATCCGTCATTCTCACATTAAGTACCAATAGCAATAATTGCAACATGACTAAACATGATTCCTTGGATAAGGCCCTCTTCAAAGTTATGCATTTTGCTATAATGTTTATCCATCTAATGATAACCCTGTTATGATAATACCACAACTTGAGTACAGCAAAACAAAAAATTTATACTGTAAATAAACTTAATGCGTATAACATAACATTACATCAAGCCTATCTTTCCCCTAAGGAATAGGAAGAGGTGAACCTATAGACAACCACATTTCCTAAGTATGTTTAAGTGGGGAAATGAGGAAAAGTCTTTTGCCATCAACCTGGGACAAAACCAAACTTCGAGCCAATACTGAAACCGCCAGCCAATGAGCCAATACTTGCGTATTACTTTATAAATTAACAAAAGAAATCCATTTGATATTTGTCCAGAAACTACGTTCATCCAGGATGTTTAGTTTTGTTTTAGTTATTTAGTAGCAGTGCTAGTAAAACAGGATACCTGACCCAAATAAGGGATCTGTAAATATCGCCTTGAAATTTTAGATGCCCATACGTCGCAGTAATACTACGCCCTCTTAAACTTTCTCATAGTACCGCTAAAGCTGTATTATCCTATCCTCTTAAATGAGCTATATTTTGTATTTAAATAACTATTTGTAATTACGTTCTCGAAAACGGTTCTAACGATTTCAATGAAATTTGCAATATGAGGGTTTACGGGGGTGAAAAAGCGATCTAGCTAGGTCTCACCTCCGAGAAAATTCGTTTTCTCGATTTTCACTCGAGCAGAGTTCGGTCGCCCAACTACGAGTACTTATACCTAAAGGGTGTAAAAAGACTCATAATGAAGCCGAAATGCACATATTTTCCCCGTCATTGCGATCATTTTTTGTTCTAGTCCATGCCTGGGAACCTTTTGGTTACGGAGATATCGGGGGCAAAGTTCCAACTTTTTCACAAGTTTTTTTTTAAATACATGTTTTTAATGTAAGATACTTTAAACACCTCCAGGACCCCCTTACTATTCAATCCATCCATCAGCACAATGTTTTGATCGCGCAACATTGAGTCCTACTGTAAAACGTGATTTATCAGCCCAAAAAAAAAGGCGTTTCCCAGCACTACTTTTTGCGTTAAGTTACTTAGTTTGATGTACAGCTACAGAATGCTTGGTTGACGGCTTCGTGAAGAGTCTGTTTATACCCTGTATACTATTTGCTATAAACCTGAATTTTAATCAGCCACTTACATTACAGATGATCGACACATACATATCAGCGCCGGTGATGCCCGTAGAGCATTATTGCTTGATCCTGCTGGCGCCACTTTGCCTGCTCTGTCAGATCAGGCACCTGAAGTGGCTAGCTCCGTTCTCCTTGTTGGCCAACGTGCTCCTTTTCGCCACCTTCGCAATATGCCTCTACTACATATTCCGGGAACCATTGACGATCGCCGATAAAGAAGTCGTAGGTGATATGTCGAGGCTACCTGCGTTTTTGTCGTAAGTCAAAATTTATTGTCTTTTGTTTTTGTCCACAATCATAAACGTCAATACGATATAACCTTATATTTTTTTATTACTTCCGACAATTGGGGTTTTTTTTTGTTTTTATTGTTCAGATGGCATTTAAATACCAACATTAATCTTCAGATATTACGAGTCACAGCTTTTCCCCGAAACTATTTTATTTATGCATTTTTATCCATGGAATGTAATAGTTATGTTCAACAAAGAGAATCTCTTACAAAAGCCCATAAACACAAAGTTTCAGGACTCCAACATACAAACAATTTACGCCAAACAGCTAGAACCTGATTACTTTAACCTTTCTCAGAACTGTGATCTTCGCAATGGAAGGCATAGGAGTTGTGATGCCAGTGGAGAACACGATGAAGAAGCCCCAACACTTCCTCGGATGCCCGAGCGTGATGGTGATTGCGATGACACTGGTGATGCTTTTCTATACAATCCTGGGGGTGTTCGGCTACCTCAGATACGGGGATGTTGTCAGAGGAACTATTACGCTGAATCTGCCTATGGATGACTGGTAATTTAATTTGTTACGTTTTTAAGTATGATTCATAATCGTACAATACTATGGTTAATGACATAGGTTTAAAGTTAGATCCAATATTTAACAAGAAAGTAATGAGGTTTATTGGAATCGATTTCTGTGGTTTAGCAATATTAGTTTGAAGATGTAGCTGTATTAGGGCAGGGAGATATTATTTCAAAGGTATGCTTTTATAGAGACTGGGGTTCCACAGGGCTGCATACTTGGCCCCCTCTACTTCAACTTTAACATGCTTTTTTTTAACAATTTAGTTTTTTTTGTGCATTTTTAACCCGTTTACCATTTCAATTGTTTCAGGCCAGCGATATGTGCGAAAGTATTTATTTCAATAACGATTTTCCTGACGTATCCTCTGCATTTCTTCGTTGTGATTGACATATTTTCACGGTATGCAGAACCCAGGGTCCAAAATAAATATCATAATGTCATGCAAATCTGCACCAGGATTGTGATTGTATGTTTTTGTGGTAAGTGATACGTCAAAACGATTTAATTGATAAGTTATATTCCTAGCAATGGAAAGGCAATACGTAATATTAATTATTTGAATCACATTCGATCGAATTTTCATCGAAATTTTCATCGAATTTTTATCACATTGAATATGAGGTGGTGTCTGGACCGAAATAACAACTGGGGTTTCTACCCAGATTTCGAGTTATACTAGCTGATTGGTGATCAGTATATTCCACGTTATGAATAACTTCTTTTCCTTAGTCAAAACAAAAGATTAGCTGGTAGCTTAAAGGCTTTTATGTAGAAATAAGAGGATCATATTATACGGGTGAAGGTTAAATATAAACAGGTAATCAAAAAAGATTTGATTAACAAACGGCAAAACTCAAGGACAAGATAAAAAAGTATTACCTTATTATAAAATCCGCAACAAAGCTATGTTACACATCACAGTTGAACAAACATTGTTTAAAATTAGACTAAGTACAAATCTTAGATAATTGTCTCAGTAATCTTTTCCCAAATAATTGTCTCCTGCAAACAGGCCAAGAACATGTTAGTCGGACAAAACATTTAACCTAAAGTGAAATGTTTGAACATAACCTTGTCATAATTTGTTTTAAACTTACTTTAATACGTTAATTTTAAGTGGATATGTGCCCAAGGCATTAAGTCCGCCTTTGTACATTATGTGCATAAAGTTTTAATAAATAAATAAATAAATATCTCTTTGTTCAGAGCTAATGACTTAAATTCGTGACTAATCACGGATTTAACAAATCGGTTGACTTTTATAATTCGTTTTGTAGACTTTGACAATTACCTTAATATGGAAACGTTTATCTATAAAATCACAAATTGTCAAACGTAGAGCGAAACGCCACCTTACCAAACAGAGCAACAACCAAGGAACTTAATGTCGTGCAATTATATAGGTTTACATATGTTCAGGACATTGATGATAACGATGATTAGATGATAAATCTTTATTACCCTCAACATCGTGGCACTGACAATCTTAAATATAGACAGATGTTATTTACACATTTTGTACTGTTCAATATGAACGTCATGAAAAATTCCGTCCGTAGCAACTGGACAGATTTTCAGCTGGACAGATTAGCAACTGGACAGAGTACAGTCATGAAAAAATATGACAGACAATTGCTCTTTCAAAATTCTAAACATTCTTGTATACGTTTCCTGAGATTTATTTGGTAAAAGAATAAACAGTACTGGTACAAAATTTAATCCAATTACTACCCTTGGTTATGTCAGCATGAAGCAAGAAAAGCTGGTATAACGGTTTCGGTGTAATTTCGAATGTATCGTCTCCATAATTAATTCTCCTGCTGCTTGACTGCCAAACGCAATTATCTCGCCTGGCACGACCATCATTATATAAAAAGAAGACAGTAACTAGATATTCAGGCGTTTTAATATCTTCGATCTTATTTTGACTGCTTCAGAGTAATAACTAAATTACAATATTCTAACAGAATTAAGCCTCAAAGAGAGGTACTTAAGTGAAACAGAATAACTAAGGTATGTATGAAATAATATGCCTAATAGTTTATTGTTTCAGGTGGAATAGGAATCGCTCTACCATTTTTGGAGCAGATCATCAACCTCGTGGGTGCTCTTTTCTACTCAATCCTCGGTCTCATCATACCAGGAATCGTAGAAACTGTATTCCGTTGGGAACACCTCGGCAGATACAACTGGATTCTCTACAAGAACATTCTTATAGTTTTCTGTGGAATGTTCAGCTTAGTGTCAGGCTGCACCGTCACTATCTCTGACACTATCCAAATGGTTAAAAACAAAACAGAATAGTTAATTTAAAACAATTTGAACCAGTATTTATAAGAATAAAGTACTTAAGTTAGAACGATGTCTGTGATTAGTATGTAAGATTAATTAAAATATAAGTGCAATAAATATTTATTTCGAACAACGTTATGTATGTTTTGTTTATGTGTTAGAAGTTAACTACATTGTGTAGTAGGAACTCATGAAAATAGTCTCGGAGGATGAAACTTTCTAACTTTCTAACCTATGACTTATTCAAGACTAATTTGACCAAAGCTTCTTGAAATCAAGATGGTTTGGAATGGTCTGAATCTCAAACGGAGTGCCAAACTAGTAGATGCACGCAGCAGTGATAGCATAGTGGTATGACCGTCGGACTGCCAAGTCATAGGTCTCGAGTTCGAAACCAAGGCACCCCTGTTTTTCGGATTCATGTGCGTATTGTAAAATTATCACTTGCTTCGGTGAAGGAAAACATTGGGAAATCAGCAGGTCCATGGGCGGCATAAAAACTCTGACACAGGTTAGGCACTAACCACACCATAAAGAAAAGAACCTTAAGTTATTACCTATACGTTCTGGATTTAACTGTAGACTTTTATAGCCCTGGATGAGGTGCTGGGTCAGCAGTAAGTGCATTCAGGCGGTGAAATGACGATTACTATTATAGTGAGAACCTATCTACATGACAATTTGAACAGCTTTCTAACGGTCGTGGCTAAATAATAACAGTCACTCGGGTCGATCTTTAGCTTAACCCGCGTTTGCCTAGGTTGGTCCATGGATACGTGACCATCTATAATATACCGAGTTTCCTCCGTGCCTCGCAAAGCACGTTAAGCTGTTGGTCCCGGCTGTCATTTATACATCTTTTGTCATTACATGTAGTCAGTGGCTAGTACTAATTGGGTTATGGAGTTCAGATAGGCAGTCGCTCTATGTAAAATACTGGGTAAACTCCAACATCATTCGGCAAAGGCTAAGCAGATGATGACATATTTCTAACACAAAATACAGGGTGTAAGCCACTAAACGGACTCTTCACGAAGCCGTCAACCAAGCATTATGAACATCAAACTAAGTAACTTTATGCTAAAATGATTGCTGGGAAACGAGTTTTGTTTTTGGGGTGAAAAATGACGTTTTACGGTAGGACTCATTGTAACGCATTCAAAATATTGTGCTGATGGATGGATTGAATGATACGGGGGTCGTGAAGGTGTCTTAAGTAAAGAAATTACATTAAAAAAAAGTATTTAAAAAATAATTTGTGAAAATGTTGGATCTTTGACCCCCAATATCTCCGTAACTAGAAGGTTCCCAGGTATGGTCTAAAAAAAAAAGACCGCACTGATGGGGAGAACAAGTGCCTTTCGGCTTCGTTAAGAGTCTTTTTACACCCTTTATGCAGGGTGTACCGTGTAGGGGACAAATTCACGCAAACTGTTACCATGAGGTCAGTATATTATTTTAGATCCACCAGCATCGGAATATTTCAACGGTTAATATTTTTGTAATGTTGCTTCTGTCTAGCCGCACTCGTCATAAATCGGAAGAATGTGTACGCGGCGACAGTTATTTCTGCGTGACCTTATTTACAAATATTTGTATTCGTAGGAACATTCACGTAAACTTAGCTAATAACGGCTAAAATGTCATCATACTTTCTAAACTTAGGTACCTACCCACTTAATGTTCTAAAAAAATTCTTCCAGCTTTTCAACAACTATATTAAGTACGGTCTAACTCTTCCAGACTGATGCTTGGGTAGTATCGTAAACCAAAATTAGGCAATAACGATGTTAACTGTTAGGATAATACAGTTTTTCAGACCTCTGGCTATCTGAAACCACGGTCATGATAAACGACCACGTGACAGGCGGTTCAACGCTGTCTCCAGAAAGATCTATATCGATGTAAAGAACACTGACTCTTCGAAAGAACACTGACTCTTCGAGGCAATCATATAGAGCAATCTACCCCCGTGGTAACAAAAGTGTTACAACAAAGAGTTATTAGCTTGTTCCTAAGCAGTAAAGCAGCCAATAGATGGCGCAACTACAAGTCTAAATATATCATTCCTATCCCACGCGCGGTAACTGCAGCCAAAATCTAGTTAACACAATATTTATAGACGCTGTTTACACTCTGATTGTTGATGTTATTTTTCGTCTCATCATAGTCTATATTTTCATTTGAAACACCATAAAAACCACAGTTTTATTGGTTCGATTAAACATGACTCTACACCGAATCTAAATCTGTCTGGTGGGTCCGGACAAATTGACATTGATTGCCATAGTCATTGACCTTACATTTGACACAATATCTTTATATTGGATACATTTCGTTTGAGGTAATTCGGTCAAAAGCATGTACGTATGTATTACTTAAGAATTAAGAACACCGCTAAATAAAGTACTACTGGAAAAGAAGCTGAAATTAAGATAGTAGACATAATGCTGCCTCATCTGCCTAGCATCTTCCAAATTACATTGGGGTCGACTTCCAGTCTAACAGGATGCAGCTGAATACCAGTATTTGACATGGAGCGACTCCTATCTAACCTCCACAAACCTGTTAGTACCAGGTATACCCTTGATATGACTGGTTGTCAGACTATCCGACCGCTGACTACCTGTTACGACTGTCAAAGATCCCAGTGATGTAATGGGTTGGCCATCCAACCTAGGCAATCGGCTGTTAATATTTAGCCACGAACTCGTAGACAAAATTCTTATAGAGTAAAAATAATTGACGGAGGGGAAGAGCTGTTGCATTTTGGCTACGATAGAAAAACGTACCATCAGGCAGCCTTATTGTCTTTCAAATAGAGCTAAAAAGAAAGAGGTCCTCGCATGTGAATGTGGTATTTTCTAAATGAATATGTACACCTGTGTGTCTCCATTGAATTTCATAACTCCACCTGTCATATTTTCAAAACATAGTGTGATGTTTATATTTAGCATTCAAAATATTAACGGAAGTCAGACGATATACAGAATAATGTATAGGTACACATATTTATATTTAAGAGGACATGCAGTTTTTCAATATACCTATTGTTTCACTTTGTACAATAACATACAAAAACAGTTTATCTGAATAACACACATTCAACCTCGCAGATGCTCTGGAGAAAAGCTGGACGTTTAACTTTTTAATCTTTTTCTTTTTTCGGTCACCAATTAACAATTAAAATACTGACTACTTCCGGACAAACGGCCAACAGACGGACAAATCCGGATGGGTGTTTACCGTAAGCATGATACAATATTTGTAATTGAACTAACTATGGCCCGCGACTTCGTTCGCGTGAAATTATTATTATAAAAATATGACTTCCCTTTTTTAATTGGATATTGTTACCAATTTCCAGGGTTTTCATTTTTTTGCACGGATCCATAATTCTTATTCTTAAATAAAAGTAGCCTTAATTACTTCTTATAACATCAGCTATCTATCAGTAAAAGTCCCGTCAAAATCGGTCCAGTCGTTTCGTAGATTAGGCGGAAAAAACAGACAGACCGACAGACAAAAAAAAATTTTAAAAAATGTATTTTTTGTTATATGTATGTGCCGTATATATATTTTCATATGCATTCAGTAAAAAGCTATTATTTTGATATTACAAACCGTTACTTCAATATTATTTATTTTGACATATTTCCTATAAAAAGGTTTTATACAAAAGGCTTATACAAAGGTTTTTACTATTATTTAGTAATAACTGACAATGATGATTGAGTACGAGTATGTTTATGCATATTCGTGTTCTTTTTAAAAACATAGTTGTTCCCAGCAACTGAGTTATGGGCGTCAGATAGGCGGTCGCTCCATGTTAAATACCGGTATTCAGCTGCATTCTGTTAGACTGGAAATCAACGAAACATAAATGGGGAAAAGCTAGTCAGTTGACAATGATGGTTGCTCTTCGTTTCTAACTGACTTCAAATAGAGGAGGTGTTTGGTTTTTAGAATCTTGCACACCCAAATAGACTGATCAGCAATACGGCATTAAATACACTCGTGTTGTAAAATCTATTGGCAGATGGCAAAGACAAGAATTTCTAACAATTAAAACAATCACATTAAATTAAGTTTTTGGCATCATTATCCAGCACATATACGTTGCCAGGGGTTCGATTACCTTTTTATACATAAAAGGTATCGTAATTTAAGTACATACACGTGGATATCTGCCGCCTTTACAGTGCAACATTTTATTTCTATTTGAAGAAGCCAAATGCGTAGTAAACGCTGTGTCATATAAAGATACTAACATATTATCTAATGTATGAATAAATATAGAATTCCGGAGTCTAGCATTTCCTTGATTACTGCGCCAACAGTTTGTTTGATTGCAATTTCAGCACATTGCGCTCCGCACTAGATATTGATGGACACTTACTGATGGATAGAAAGATTATAAACACATAGAAATGATTAGTTATTTGCTGTACATTAAATTAAATGTGAATCATAGTCTAGGCGCAATTTTGTGAGATATCAGGGTTTAATTTCTCATTTCTTAGCAAATAATGACGGTTAACTCAAGTTAAGTTTTTTCTCAACTTCTGAGTAATTGCCAAAAGAGACAAGGAAATCTAGCTATGTTCGACCTCTTATTCCGGTTCATGTGCCCCAAAAATACAGACAAAGTGACCTTTGCGCTGATGACGACCTGAAGTTTTGGACCAACATGTCATTCGTGTGGCTAATGAATTATATCAACATGTAATTCATTAGCCACACGAAGAAGAAGTAGAGATAATACTTATCAAGATTTTCTTCATTCACAAAGTGGTGTAAGACTCCCGGGAGTCTTTAAAAAATAGATCATAACAATAGAAATACATAATTCTGCGACGTTTTAAAACTCGTGAGAAGCAGAAGCAGATTTAACGACACTCTAGAAACGCAAGTTTCTGACACAAAACATAAATTATTTCTACTCCGCTCTCGTTGAAACGCAATTACAAAAACTAGACCGTTGGAATGTCCGTGGGAAAGTTATGCTGAAAAACATTTGAAAAACTTTTATTTTTACCCCATGATTTCATGGGAAAAGGCTAGGCAGATGATGAGTACACAACAGAAATTGACTTTAAAGGCCACCTCTGGTGTCAACAAAAGAAGCGTAGGCGATGCTGAAAATACAATGGTAATTAGTCAAGGTTTATTTATAATTTTAATGTCGCAGAGCTGCGCTTGCCCAGACACTTCCCTGCCTCGTGATCTACCTGTGACAATAATCTAGGCATATAAGCACAAAGCTTAGAAAGAAAGATTTTTTTTTATTTAGCCAGCAATACTCACACACCATTACTTACATGCTTAAGGTGAAGGAGCAAGACACTCTTGAGCTGACGCCGAGGAGGTGGAAAGGATTATGCGCCACTCATATAATGAGAACATTTATTACCTTCTTACTAATCTAGCTATTGTTTAATCCTTTGACTTCAAGAGCACTTAAAGCTTCAATAAAACACTCTAAAATGATACTGCAATGTTTACAACGCAATAAATAGATACATAATAATTATACAATGATTGCAAGCCTCTTTTTGTCAACAGATTGTATCTAAATTTTGGCTAAAAGAGCTAAAAGTGTATGTTATGTATTTTAATTATGTTAAAATTGTATAAAAAAGTGAAAACGTAGATAATGCATGAAATATCTAGCAATCTTCACGGTCCACAGCCTTCGTCACAGATGGCTTCTAAATATTTGCAGTTTTTCCAATTCACGGTTAATTACTTAAATCCGTAGTGATTTAGTGACATCACTAGACAGCATGTAAATAACATTTCATCAGTGTCTTTGACTTGCACACTTTACTTGCCAATTTTTTCACATGTCACATCAATTTGAAGGTTAACTCTATACGTAAGGAGAGAAGTGCGACTAAACTAATAACAACATGAATGAAAACGTCCGAGAATGTATGAGAATGTATACGTCCTACTTGTTTGGCATCCATTTTTCATATTTTTAATTTTTGGCCGATGTCTGCAAAATTATGTTAGTTGGTGCCTGGACACTGAACAGTGCTCAAATCGATCTTCCATTTATTATTAAGTAAAATTATCAGCAAGTGTCATGTTCTTGGTTGGACAGTGATGAACAAAATGCTTTTGCACCTGATACAAAATTAGTGTATTATTCTCGGAACTACCTCGACATAATTCCCGCCTAAATGCCTTTTCAATAATGTAAGTACACTGAAATATTACATCAGTTTCTCTATTTCCTGTCTATCTGTGCCATTAAAAATTAAAAAAAAGAAACATTAGTTTACAAGACAATCATTTACATCGCATCCTTGTCAGTGACGTTTAAAAATAGAATAAATTCAAGGTGTTACAGTATGTGATTCCCTGTGATTCTAGGTCTCATGGAGTTCGTTATCAGTGCCAAATTGTTTCGGTTACACTCACACTTCAGTATTCTATACCTATTTATAAATTAAAAACGGTCTAATGTGTGCCAAATTTTAATAAAAGATTGTAAGATAGTTACAACATTCAATTCCTTTGCATATAATCTCGCGTGTCAACAGATTTAATGGGCATTGGTTTGGTTTGTGTGCCGTATTTTGTTTTAAATCTAGTTCCTAATACTGTTGTTAAAGATAGTACTGCTGAATATAATATTTAAACATATTAAGATACTTTCATAAAAGGAAGATGTGATTAAACTTTGCCACGTCAATGTTATTGTAAAATGGTGAGAAAATGTTTTATGCCCACAGAAAAAAAAGATAAAATCCGACTGCAAGTTCTTACAGGATCCTATTCTAGTTTAAAACAAAGGCTAGGTCGGTTTTCAAGGAAAGGTTTCCCTAGTATTAAAAAAAAAGATAGGTAGAGTGACAATCAGTTAAATCTCTTAATTGATGAACAATTACGGGTTTTAACTCTTGAAGTTAGCTAATAGTTTGCAGGCAATTTAGCAAACATTATAAAAAGTTTTTTACTAAAAAATCTACAGACAATTTAGAAAGGAAATGCAACAGTTCTTAATTCTCAGTATATCTACAGTCGACAACACATCAAGTTACCACAAACTGTCAAATGTCCAAATTTTTTTAAACCATAAAATGTTGTCGGTTAAGTTCAAAATCGAATGTAAAAATTTGACAGTTTATCGTAGCTTGATGCGCTTGCGACTGTACCTCAATACCGCTACATTGGTCTAATACAATTTGAGTTCATCGATACGAAAAGAAGAAGATTTACTACCTACCTTTTTATTTTGTATCAATCAACTCTACACCTTCCTGAGTCCTTGAATAGTCCTTTGAAATGTGCCGCTGGAAAATTGTATCCTGAAATAGAAAATGTAGGTACCTATGCTTTGCTCTCAATCCAGTTGTAAATGCAGACAAATATTTTAGTCGTCCAAAATATGTGACGCCATCTCAAAATAGACGCTAAAATATTTATAATTTATTTGTATAAGATAATACAAAAACATTTACCTCTTAAATATGCAGCGCGATACTTTACGCGTCTGCATTTAAATTCACAAATCGCATTTTCACCAAGACTGTCAAAACAAACGCACCTATCTTACTTATAACATAGAATAATGACCTAAATTCATCATTATCTGCTTTGCCTTTTCCAAACTATGTTGGGGTTGGCTTCCTGTCTAACCGGATGCAGCTGAATAACAGTATATTACATGGAGCGACTGCCTATCTAACCTCCATAACCCAGTTAGTACTGCGTAATACGATACCCCTTGGTAAAACTGGTTGTTAGACTTTTTGGGCCACTGAGTACCTGTAACGACTGTCAAAGATCTACAAATGACAGCCGGGACCAACGGCTTAACGTGCGTTCCGAGGCACGGAGGTAACTCGGTATGTAAGGGTGGTCACCCATCCACAGACCAACCTAGGCAAGTACGGCTTTTTTATTAAGAAATATAATATAGCATCACGCCTGTACAGGCGTAGGAGATTAATCTCCAAGAATTAGACTGATGTGTACTCGTAGAGAAGATCTAGACATAGCCCGGTCAGTCATCAATAGTTGCAACAATGATCTCCCGTCAAATAGACACAAAACCGCCCAGAATTTCAGATTCCACTGGCCCTTGATCTCAATGTCCATGCCAAGATGGTCCTCGAGACGGTCACGCGTATTTTATATTTATAAAGATCGGTATGCACACTATACACAACCACGCAAGACCATTGACTGTGTCGCGCCCGAACGTGAAACATGTCGTACGCGCGCAAATGTATCGATAGAAAAAATCGTTACACATAAACAAATCGATTAGTTAACTAAACCGTATCCCAATACTTGTGCCACTCTGGATTTTATAGTTCCTAAAAAAAAAAATACGACAGTGAAAATGACGAATAGTTACAATATGAAGGAGTTCAGTTCAACGTAAGTTGGGATTTTTTTAATATTTTAGTTTAGTAATAGCACCAACCGTGGCCGTGAATTAGCCATGGAATTAAGTAAGCCACGTAAACAATGCCTATTTATGTTTAAATTAAACTGGTTTTTGAAGTCGATTTGAAAATATCATATGTACCTATAAATAACGTACGTTCAATAGTGCGTAAATAAAATTGAATAAGAAAATAATACTGTTGAATGAACTATATGATGATTTACTTCGGAAATCGAGACCCCTATTTAACAATAAAACTATTTGTAGAACATAGTTGTAAACAGTGCAATCTATTATAACTGAAATGGCGCCACAGTTGTGTAATTTTCACGTGTGCACCGAACTAATGGTCAGTTTTACACTTTCTTGCTGGAGTGGTCAACATGCGTGAAGATATGTGCTACAAACTATGTAACACAACGGAGAGTAGTTAATACAAACTAATCTCTATTTTTAATCACGTTATTTTCATTACCAAACATAAAATCAAAAGTCACTTTTCAATCAACGTTATTTTTCCAAAGATAATTCGATAGGTACTGGGCTTTCATAGCAATTGAGCAATTTTCAATTTTTGCGAGATGGGCAGACGACATCGTAGCCATTGCGGGAATATCTTGGATGACATTGGCACAAGATCGTGGCGCTTGGCACAAGCAAATAGGCCTATACCCAGCAGTGGGTGAAGTCGGGCTGTGGATGATGATGAGCAATTTTAAGATAATTATCATCATCAGCCTATAAATGTTCCCACTGATGGGACACAGGCCTCCTCTCTTTGAGAGGGAATGGACTATAATCCACCACGCGGGCCCAGTGCGGATTGGTCACATGTCACATGTCTTCGAATTTTTGGTTCTAGGACATGCCGGTTTCCTCACGATGTTTTCCTTCACCGTTTTTGAGAGCAGTGGTGATGAAATAATTTTAAGATAGCTAGACATTATAAAACAACCTGCAACTACTAAGGATTCCCTTTTTGTTTTTACACGCTTTTTTATATCTAGGACGTAAAAATCAAGGACGTAATTATGAACAAACTAACTCGCGCTTCTGCAAATACCTGCGGTTTGGTCAAGCAACACAAATAACACAGCTAACCATATTCAAACATTGTGTGACGGGCTGTTATTTAACCGGATACGTTCAGAAAAGCATCAATGTATTCATGATTATTCAAAGATATCCTTACTTTCTTCGCTTTCTTCACATGGAAAGATATAACTTGTTCTTATAATCATCCCGAGATGTGCAGGTATTTTCGACAAAACCTTCTATATCTTCAATCCTTGATAAAACGATATTTGCAAATATCAAAAATACTTCATATATATTGGTCTCTAGATATAGCGCCCAAAATCCGCACATTTTTCTTGTTTTTTTTTTTATGTAGCTAGTGATAGACCTGCCACGCCACCATGACGAATCTAACGACATATAATTTATCCAAATCGGTTCATCCGTTTAGGACTTACGAGGGAACAAAGAAACCGAGATACATATACATACACACGTATGTGTGTGTATGTCGGTCAAACATATAACCCTCCTTTTGGGTTTCGCCACAGTCGGGTAAAATGATAAGAAATTAGATTTTAATAGCTTTTTAATAGATGTCTATTTTATAACCTGCTTTCATGTCTTGAATCAAAAGTATTGTGTTACGAGGGCATAGGACATCCATACCTGTTTGAGCAAGGATATACGTTATTACTATGATATCAACTTACTATTTATTGAAATATAATGATTAAATGTTATCATGCTTAGCTTACAAACAACGATTGATTGTTTAATCCAATGCGACTTCCTAAAATTCACATTCTTCGATTTCATCGCATAATCTAGCTCTTTCATCTGATGGGGGTTAGAAGAGGATTTTGATCACCTCGTTAATTGCATCATAAAGTATTCTAGTTCAATAACAGTCAATGACAGTAACGTCGCGTTCGCTTCAAGTTATGCAAAACCAAAATTGGTCGATATTCTAAGACAGTAGATACTGAGTTAATTTTAAAAGCTACGAGTTTATCTTAATCTGTAGTTCTACCGAATCAATCATAATTATTTACTCTTGAACTAATCGCCAGGGTAACCTGCGAAATTCAATTTTCTGTGGTTTTTTGCAATTTGCAGGTTAGTGTCAGGCTTTATGTTAAACAAAATGTGATTCGCGACCGTAACACTTATGTCGTTACAGAATTATAATCATTAACCGACACTAACCGGCACATTTTCGGATTATATCGGGCTGCCTAAAACCGACTCCTCTTAACAAAGTCTACCCATTAGAAGAAATCACACCACCTACTGTACGTAGGGATGTCGCATGCGCGATGGAAAAAAAGAACCAAGAATCAGATTCCCGACATCCCCTCTACGATTGCACAACGACTCCGGGTTGGCTTTAAAGTCGTAAGACCTTCTTACGCTCCACGCAATTCAAGACAATTTGACACCACCAAAGGTGAGAACCATACTGTGTCAAGAGAATCACCCACCATCTTCCGATTTCGTTAAACCCTAGGAGCATTTACCTCCAGGACATGATCGGCAGTGGCCTGTTTGGAAAACACTTAACCGATTACCCACCCAAGTAGGCCGCTGTAAACACAATTTGGCAAAATGGGGAATAGAAGATCATTCCGACACACAGTATGAATGCGGTGCTTCCGACCAGACGATGTCCTACTTGCGGAAGTGTCCGAAGTGTCCCTACAGCTGCACTTTAAAAGACCTAAAAGACACCACAGACGCTGAGATTAACGTGGCCACATACTGGGCTAAAGATATACATATATAATCACTTCGTACCATCGACACGAAAGAGGAAGCCCGGCAAATTCCGAAAACGTAAGAAAATTTGGATTTCGCAGGTTACCCTGGCGCTTCATTATCTGTCCGTGTGGTACCTTTTCACACCTAGTTTCCGTGGGATACTTTACGACATCAACCCAAGCGAAACCGCGGGCAAGAGCTGTACAAACTCAATCAAAGTGCAAAATTATGAAGGTGTCGCAAACACCGGAAATATTTGTTATGTTTACAGCTTGTTGCGGCGCAAATAATAAAGAAGTATGGCCATAGTGATGGCATATGTCCAAAAGCGACAATGTATCGCTACACTATCATGTTTGTCTGATAAAACGTGCTAGATATATCTCGTCGGTAGAAACTGATGATAAAGCGCAATTCCTTTGAAAATCACGTCTGGGCACATCGAAGTTATGTTTTATCTTGATTTTAGTTAACAGTTATCTATGCAATTATTTATTAAGAGCTTTCCCATACTTAAGGTTCTTTTTGATTTTATACTGACGAATGAGGCGGCTGACTAACATATAAAATCGTGGATGGGGCAGATTGAATGTGTGTCGTGAAAGAAGCCTACAAGGTGTAGCGGACCTTTCACGAAGCCGTCAACCAAGCATTCTGTACATCAAACAAAGTAATTCTACGCAAAAAATATGGCTAGGAATCGACTTTTTTTCGGGGAGAAAATCGCCTTTTACTGTAGTTACGGTAGGATCCAATGTAACGCACTCAAAATATTGTGCTGATGGATGCATTGAATAGCATGGGGGATGTATTTAAAGTAAAGTTATAACATTAAAAACTTTTGAAAAAGTTAGAACTTTGACCCCCAACATATCCGTAACTAGAAGGTTGCCAAGTATACCTAGTGTAGAACAAAAAAAAAGATCGCAATGACGGGTAAACAAGTTCCTTCCGGCTTCGTTACTGTACTTGTACTTTTACATTATCCAGCTGGGGACTGCGACAGGCTATCATTCAGATCAACATTGTAGCGAAAAGCGCCGTCTATGGGTTGAACCCGTACTGCCAGATGAGGTTCAACCCTCCTTTTTTTTTTAGGATGGGTAATTATCAAATGAATAGCGGAAGGGAGTGTCAGACTTGTACTAAATTAAAACCCATCCATGTTCCTTCCTTGCCCATTGTGTCCAACCGCCCCGCAGCCCTGGCAAACATTGGCCCTTGCGGGCCCCTCCCTGTTTGCTGACATCTCTTTGAGGCGCACGTTGAATACGAACGCGCCTTTTAACCCTAAAACCTTGTTTGACAAATAGGCTCTTTAAAAATTATGTAGGCATTTCTCTTGAAAGGGTTATCGACCTCCAAAGACAGGTTGAAAATCTACTAAAATCCAATATGGAGGTCAATAGTGTTTACGTCTTAAGCGAACGAAACCGTGCATGACAGCAAGTTATAGATTTGGCATTTGGCATTTAGGTAAATAATGTTTATTTGTTTATTAAATATTTGCCATCTTGAATTACCTAATTTATAACTGATGATTTATTATTATTAGCTTTAGTGTCGGTAATAATCAGAAGTCTTTACCTGTCCTGGTATAACACCTATCTAATTTCAATATCATATTTATTAGAGATATTCCTACTAGTAGCAGACTTGTTAGGAAAGCCGAGTATCCGGCCATATTTGGTCAGTGACTAGTCTGCAAAATGTAACACTGGCAAGACTGGCAGATATTAGATTATTTTAAACCCAAAAGACTATCTCCAATGAATGTTTATAAATGTCACAAAAACGTAATGAGCACTTTACAACAAAGTTAAATTACTGATAAGATATAGATACAAAACGTATATTATACAACGACAACTATGTTATCAATAAAGCCTTTTATTACTGCAGATAGCAATTAATGGTATTTAAATAGCTTAAGTTAGACTTAAGCGATACCTCAGCTAAATCATATTTCACCAGAGGCTGACATTACATATGATTGTAATATTATCAGGTAACTATCTAATTATGCAGAGTAATCAAACAACTATAAAGTATGTCATTTATGCGGATATAAAAGATTATAAATAGAAATGACCAATGACCATCTCTAGGTATGAAGATTAAGTGGTAATTAAACTTAATGGTTCAAGGAAACTGGTGTTGTCATTGGAATCTATGACAGAAACACGTGTTTCGACTGTTTCTTTCTAAATTCTAATCTAGACGTCTAAAACTTATTCAAAAGGGCTGTATCCCGTCTGGTATCTTTACCGATTCGCCAACTAAATAGAATACCATCACAAAATTGCCGTTTCGTAACTATTTTGATCTTCATACATTGAGTCCCGTTTCATCAAGTTTTAAGTATGCGTGTATTCATTTCTGTTTGGTATACTTTTAGTTCGGCAAGTACAGTAATTAGGACTCAGGAGAATTACTAAAAAATAGGACAATTAATATTCTGTAAGCTCTTATTTATTTTAACTTACCTTTACTACTCAAATAAGGAAGGTACACAAAAAGAACCTAGTTAGATTTCAGGAGCGAAAATGAAACTGAGTTTTTATGTGGACATCGAAATAAGAGTTTCTTTTTACGACTCGAGCTTACGACTAACTTTACATATATTAATTTCATCGCTTTACTTTCCAAACGTATCTATAAGTTGGTGGTTGGCCATCTGTGGTGGTGCCGCACATCCCGTTAGAAACAGCCTAGCAAAAGTACTTGGTCAACGTCTGGACTTATGGCTCTACCACAGAATGCTATATCTGGGGCTACTTCTAGCCGTGTGGAGAACCCTTATCAGCCTTGAGTCTTTGTTATTTCCATCATCATGAGTCAAATTGAATTAGCTAGCGAAACTTCACATACGGGATGAGCATCAACCAGCAACCAAGAAAATGTAAAAATGTCCTTTGGAGAACAACTGGAATTGCAATCGCTTTCAAAAATGCCAATTGGTATTGCTGGAAAAATACAACGAAGCAATTAGTTATTTCCCGTATTATTATAATAAAGTCCTGTTATTATTATAAAAAAAAATCACGCTCTTTATGTATGTATATTAACATAAATGACGTAGTGGTTCCACTGGTTAAGAATAATATACTTATTCTATGAATTTTAATCAATACTCTTTTCTCTTCTATTATGAATGATTTCAAAGCATTTTGTTATGGAGCTATAAAGAGCTATAAAATAGTACATTTTGGTACAAGTGTGTAATGTTGGTGATTACCGCTGAGGCACCATTGAGACCCGAGCCGTTAGGTGAGGGTCTTAAGAGAGCCGAGGACGGTAATCATCAATACACACGTGTATCATACGACGTTTTTCAACACACTTGTGAAGAAAATTTATTTATTTGTACTATTGAACACGATCTTTTTTGTATCGAAACTTTTTTAAGGACAAAGCAACTCAACCGATTAAATAAAAAAATAATATATCTCACTTGTGAATAATAGCAATGGAAAAGTCACAGTTTTATTATAGGTGTCATTATGTGCCTAATTGCGGTGAAATTAGAGCCATTTTATGAGCAAGTGTGTTGAAAAATATGATTTACCTCTTCCAAAACGAGGAAGGAATGAGTAAAAAAATACACTTCATAAATTCAGAAACATGTACTTAAAAAACGAGAATAATCGTTACATATTATTTACGTACGTATATTATTAACGTAGTGTATTATTATTATAAGTTATAACGTACGTATATTATTTTCATACTTTACATATTTTTCTAAATACGAATAAAGCAGTCAATGTGTCTAAAATACGCCATCAACTTAAAAAAATATTCGTGGAAATTAATTAACAAGGCCGTATGTTTTCCTTAATGATGGTAATTTCAAAAAAAATACTGAATAATCGATCATCTTAGAACAAAAGACAGTTATATTAAAAACTCCAATCAGGATTCCTCAACAACAATGTATTGGGAAAAGATACCTAAGTGATATAAATTATTAATATTACATAAATTATTATTGTAAACGGCGAAACAGGTTATGTCATATGGAATACATGATGTAATTTTATTACATACATACATACATAAACTCACGCCCTTTTCCCATGGGGGTAGGCAGTAATTTTATTAATCTTATTATTTCGAGATCCTTTAAACACATACTTCTTATTCGCAGTGACCTAGACACGCTGATTTTCTATATACATATAAGTATACTCTGTGACACTGATGGCAATAAAATTTTACGTTCGCGGAACTCGTCTACGATTAGGCATTATCAGACTGTAGTGTCGTTGTCCGTTTTCAAGTTTAGGACGCCTGCCAAGGACGGTCGGGTTACCATCTTATATACTTATATATCATATACCGAGCTTTCTTCGTGCCTCGGAAAGCACGTTAAGCGTTGGTCCCGGCTGTCATTTGTAGATCTGTGACAGTCGTTACAGATAGTCAGTCAGTGACACGAAAGTCTGACAACCAATCGAGCAGTCCTACCAAGGAGTATCGAGTTACCCAGTACTAACTAGGTTGTAGAGGTCAGATATTTAGTCGCGCCATGGAAAATACTGGTATTGAGCTGCATCCGGTCAGACTGGTAACCGACCCCAACATACTCAAAAAAAGAAAGGAAAAGACTAGGCAGATTATGAGCGTAGTTGGCAAGCGTATTTAGCTAACTTCATGGTCATACGATCAATATTCGTCGTATTTACATAATAATCACCCGATAACCTTCCCACAATGATTAACCCCTAAAGAAATGATTTTTTACTGTGTAAAAGGCTCTGCGTTGTCTTTCGGCGAATTTAAGATCATTTACTCATTTAAATAGCTATCTACTTATCTATATACTGAGGTTATTAAATGACCACAATCCAAGTATAAACTTGGGTTGTGGTCATTTAATAACCTCCCCTATTAAATATATTTAATCCCCTAACCAAGATACGACTGTTATTAAAAATCGTCCAACAGGAAAAAGGCGTCAATACGCCTGTGGTTTTCCATAAAACGTTTGAATTCGATTTTCTTTATATAACTAATACTAGTAGGTACTTATCTGAAAAACTTACACTTCCGTGCGACCGTGTTTCATGATTTATTATACATTTTATAGGTACGTAGGTACCTAACATTCATATTCTTGCTGCGGCAGTGGCCAGAAATAAATAAAAATGTTTTGAAAATATATGATATTGCGTTTAGTCTGGCGGACTTTAAACATGCATTCCTTAGCAGACTATAGACACGACATAGCATTTACAGTTCGTGATACAGTCTAACCTCTTTATAACGTCGTTCGTAATAACGAAAAACTCTCTATAATATAGAAATCAGTTCAATTTGGTTGGTTTACCACAAAACCCATACATTCATTCACTCTTTATAACGCAACCGCCATTCTCTATTACGAAGAAATATTTGCATATTTAGACATCAACACATGTTTAACAATGCAATTGTTTTTATAATCAGTCTCGAAAACTAACCGTTTGAGGTGCCGAAATTTCTAAGATAGACATAGACATTTATAAGATAGGTCATAAACAGCCGTCTCGCTTTTGTATTTATATTATTATTGTTAATTGCCTTAACACGTGTGTCATTATTCTTAGATTACATTGTTTGTAGAAACTCGGTTAAATTTGGTTTATTTTTTCTCTTCCCTCCCTATAACATAAAAAAATGCTTGGTCCCTTGAAATTCGTTATAAAGAGTTTACACTGTATTTTGTCTATCCCTGTAATCTATTCCTAAGTCCATCCTTTAGAACTGAAATAGAAACAAGTTGTTTATTTCAGCTGTCAACGTCAAATTACTAGAAAGCTATTTCTAACTAGAGTACATATCTTCATTAAAACAAACATTTCGCGTTGAAAATATAAATGGTAAGCAAATATTTTATGAGCTGCGAAATTACAATCTAAATGAAATATCTCTTTCAGGGCCATCATAACAGAAAATGGGATCTATCCGTCAACGATATCCATAAGCACAATCAACACAAAATGTAAAGAGAATGATTTGGAGATGAGCGACTACGATCCTTTTCAGAACAGAAAAGTGGAACATCCCAACTCGTAAGTATACGGACATTTTATCTGCCAGACAGAAACCAATCGACATAAAAGTTTAAATAAAAAATCCCATTGACATTTTACACTACTCCATAAAAAAAAATATTATAGTAGTAATTCACAAGCTTGATAGGAAAGCATTGATTCCGAGGCTGAATGATTGATATTTAATTGAGCCAATAAAAAAATCATCAGTCATAAGGCGTAGGATAAAATCAAACGCTTTTGAAGACACGATAAGAAGTTAAATGGCATTTAAAACATTTAGAGCCTATGGTTATTTACTTTAATGATCGATTAATTTGGATTTGCGACGTTTTTAAAATCATGGATCATTTCGTCATTTGTACCATGTATCTTTCTAGAGACGTGAGATCATTTGCAAATCTCCTGAAGTCATCACTGGGCTCCGGAATCCTGGCCATGCCAGCTGCATTCAAGAATGCTGGCACACTAGTTGGTATCGTTGGAACAATCATACTGGGATTCATCTGTACATACTGCGTATATTTACTGGTAAACTATTAGCTAATAAGTTACTGATGATAACTAACAGATATTCAGACCTATTTATAAAAGATAAAGTCAAGAATTTGATCCAATTATAAAATGACTAGATGCTCATTATAACACATAACGGTGTTAGTGTCAACTTGTATGAAAACCGCATTGTGGTCAAATAGAAGATAAGAATAAATTATGTGGAAATATGAAACTAATTATATTAACACTTATATTTCTATTCATAAGAGGTCCTAGGCAAAGTGACTCTTTATCAGCGATAATTAGTAATGATGAAATAGTCATAAATGTATTGGATTGACG
Source organism: Lycophotia porphyrea (assembly GCA_950005105.1). Lineage (NCBI taxonomy): Eukaryota > Metazoa > Arthropoda > Insecta > Lepidoptera > Noctuidae > Lycophotia > Lycophotia porphyrea. Next base: position 7,214,918 of record OX465392.1, read on the forward strand.
CTACCGAAAAGCACTTGAACTTGAAACTAGTTGTAGAAATATGAAAAGTTTTGAAAGCCACTTGGCTGGGACCTCTGGTGCTGGCAATAAGCTCATACAACTCATCTATCTTGCACGATATATCCTACAGCAAATTCTTGACTTCTCCTTCCCTCTTTCTCACAATATTCTGATCTGCGCAAATACCAGGCTCTTTTTGGGTGTCAACTTGATCAAGAACATTTAAAATTTTCCAGGTTAAGACTTCACAAGAAGTGTCAAGAGTTTCAAAAGTCCCTTCATTAGGTTATGCTGAGACTGTTGAAGCAGTATTTGCGACAGGACCTAGACCGCTACAGAGATATTCACGGGCATCAAGGTACGGAAAACCATTACATTTTTTATATGTTTTAGCTTTTAAGTTCTGAATCCTTGCGTAGTGCTCGTAATTGTTTTTCTTTAGCTTCATCATCTGCCTAGCCTTTTCCGAACCATATTGGGGTCGGCTTCCAGTCTAACCGGATGCAGCTGAAATCCAGAAGGTATCCGCAACTATTTGTGCACTCTGAGAGGCTATTACGATGTCTTTTGTTACATAGGCGATAACTATTATTATATTCATAACATTCGCAGAATTCTCAAGTGTAACAATTCAGGTAGTTTAAATTCCGGCAGTCATATTACAAAACATATTCTGAAGCCATATTTTGATAACATTTACTCCAACTTTCTATTATTTCGAAGTGAGAGCCTAGGAATCCGTCTCACAGGTTATCCTAGTACGGACGCCAGTCACTCACAAAGAAACATATATTTTGCATTTTTTTTTTATATTATCTATCTATACTAGTCTATACTAATATACTATATATAATATAAATATAATATATATATTATATATTTATATTTTATATATATTATAATAAAGAGGTAAAATTTGCTTATAAGTTGTATCTAGGGGGTAATCTCCGGAACTAATGATCCAATTTTAAAAATTGTTACACTGGTAGAAAGCTACATTATTCGTGAGTGCTATGGGCTATAAATTATATAAATAGCATTCGTATTAGCCGAGCTATAACAATTATTGTCGGGCCGTGCGCGGCCTAAACCGTTGTATATAATTGAAAACAATGTGTACCTGGTCCGTTTTAAATAGTTCTAAAAAAAAGTCCGCGACACTATATTTCTATCTTTTATATTTTAGCAGATATAATAGCTTTTATGGATTAAAAAAGTATTTTTCGACATGCTTACGTTTGGACGATTTTTTAAACAACAAAATATTAAACTTACATAAAAAAATATGTTTATGATCACAAGAATATCATAGAGATAAGATTTCCCTTTTACAGTATGTCGATCGGTTAAATAGTTTTAAAGATAATATAAAATGAATAAATCGCAAAATGCCATCCAACATTCACGAACCGCATTAGTACATGCCCCCTTTTTTTTTTACGGATGGGAAATCATCAAATGACTTCTCCCGCTCTGGGCAGAGCGGAAGGGAGTGTCAGACTTGTACTGACTAAAACCCATCCATGTTCCTAACTTGCCCTTTGTGTTCCAGGGCCGCGGTATCTCTTTCGAACAGCCCGCAGTCCTGAATTAGTACATGCACCTTGGTCAGTTGTTACAAAATTACGTCACTGATAATATGGGAAAAATGTACCATGAGTCAAGCTTATGTTGAAGCAGTGGATCGAACACTTAAGGACTTGACAAACTCAGTCGCTATCGTGGGTGGCGTAACTTTTATGCTTGCTGGTGACTTTTGGTACACACTTTCCGTCGTCACAAAAGGGACACGTGCTGACATCATTGAGGCATGTCTAAAATCATCGCCCCTATGGAGTATAACTCAAACTTTAATTTACGAACTAACATGAAAGCCCACCTTATCGGAAATATGGTTAACGATTTTCCACAATAGCTGCTCAAAGTTGGAGATGGGTCTTCTTCTTCTCCAACCTGTGGAAATCGTTATAAAAGAGAGTCTGGGTAGGATAGTTCACAGCTTGCAGCAACTAGATAGTATAGAATAGATGCAGTATATCCTGACCTTAAATATTTACTAGATAGAGATATTAATTGGCTTTGTTCAAGGGCTATCGTCCCATCTAAGAAAGATACGGGTAATGAAATCAATAATATTCAAATAACATAACATAACATCACGCCTGTAATCCCGAAGGGTTAGGCAGAGGTGTACCTCATAGTACACCTACAATTCGCCAGTTATGCTAAGTTCCATGTTATAGGTGGTAAGTCTGTTGCCATTAACGGGGTACAAATCCAGATTCCGTGGCAGCTACTGAGAAATTCCTGATGGAAAAACCCAATGACACTTTGCCCAACCTGGGAATCGAACCTAGAACCTCATGCTCAGCAGTCGTGCTTTCGACCACTAGATCAACGAGGTAGTCAATAATCAAAAACATCAATAAACTAATTTTACAAAAAGTCCCCGGTTAAGTCAAAATCTACAAGTCCATTGATACAGTGTGTAATATCGAGGATGCAGTCCACTATCCGCAAGAATTTTTGAACTCCCTTAATCCATCTGGCCTGCCACCTTACGAACTGCTATTGAAAATCGGAACGCCTATCGTGCTTTTAAGAAATTTAAGCCCACCTAACAAGTGCAATGGCACAATGCTACTAATAAAAGATAACTTAACTGTAGCGACCATTCTCATCGGACCAGGAACTGGCCAGTTGGCGCAGATCACGAGAATTCCAATAGCTGTGTGAAGTGCTAGTATTTATTATAACTATGTGAACCTTTGTGAAGAGAGAAAATAAAGATATTGTATTGTAACCTCACATTGTATTGTGCTCAAGGGCTCCCCAATCCAAGGGGGCCCCAAGTTCCTCTTTTTTCTGTATACGTCAATAGTTACTTAAAAGCCGTATTTACTGCAAAAACTGTGCAAATTGGACTTCCAGATTTCAGCATGTACGCGCCGCGGTGTCTAGAGGCTCGAAATCATACTGAATGGCATACCATTATCAGTCAAATATAGCAAATTTCATGGATATCAAAAACAGTTTTCTGTGTTTTTGGCCTACAATTGATTAAAGGCGGCCTTACTCACCGGGGAAGTAATTAAATATATATACATCTTGGAAGACAATAGTGGTTGAATATAATGATGTTCCATGTTTAGTCTCGTAATTTTCGTTTAGTCTATAGCTATCATCTTCCCCTCTATATTTGCATTTACTGTAGCAAAACAATGATTTGCGGCTTCAAAAACAATTATAATCTACTATTTTAGACTTGTGTTTGATTTGAGAATTGTCTCATCATTGCCATTGTTCATCTACCTTAACGATATCATTTAACCATTTTTTTGGTCTCAAATAATTTTGTTTATTTTAACTTTACTGAAACTAATACTGCCAGTACTCTGGTAGTATCAGTTTCAATAAAGCTCAATTTAATTTTTGGTTTCTTATAATACTCGTTTGGTGATTGTAAACTTTCTCACACTCTAATTCGTGTTTCGATGTCTATTTATGTTTAGGAAAATAAATGAAAGCAACAGCTTTTTTCTTATTTATTTTTAGACTCAGCAGACATGTTTCTTTACCAAAACATAATGTAAACAGCTTAGCAACGCTGACTTCAGAATAATTGTGTAAATTCTTAATTGTCTCATTTATCTCCGTAATTCTCACATCGCCAACATTTATGTCTGCACCGTATAACACACTTGATTCATTATAATCGCCAACCGATAGAATGGCGGGTCCATCACATGACCCAGAAAATAATCACGTTGTCAATGAGTGACATTGTAAATTTGAGGTAATGAAACCAATAGATGTCTGAGGTCAAGTATTGCAATAGTTAGGAGTATTATTATCCTGTCAATATAGACTTCGTTAATGGTTCTCACGTGTTTTCTGATTCACGTTTTAAATATCGGGGCAGTCTCAGCTTGCAGCTGTAAATTTCATTTGCGACTGCAGTTGTCTGCCAAAAGTGATTTCTTATTTTGACCTTAGAATCAAAGAAAGGGACAACTGCTTATCATTCAATCTTTGGTAGATTACTGTGTTGCAACGCTTATTAACTATTTCAATGGTTGTAACAGCTTCTACCAGCACATGTTGACAGGAACTGTAAAATAGAAATATGTAATGGATTTTTTTAATTGCTGTACAGAATTACATCAATTCGGTACTGACTTATCATCACCAAAATTGTTATTCCTACTGTTCGTATATTTTAAGTTACTTACGTAAATGAAGCTAAACATTGGCATCGCACTTTTTGACGGCGCCTAAAGTTTGGCTCTAACTCAAATTTACCTGTCTCAAATACCTTTCTGAAGATAATAGCAATACCAGTGACACCTTCACACAAATCACGGAAGTGACGACATTAACAATGCACCGTGATATTCTTGTTTCAGGATATTTATAGACTGGGCCATGGCTTTCACCATTCTTGGCGCCTGCGCAGTGTATGTCATCTTAATCGTGGATTCTGTAAAACAGGTATGTTGGAACAATGACAAAACATTTATCTGTTTTAATGCACTTACTAACTTAAATTATACCAAAAGACAAAGTAGATTTATAAATGTCACTCTACGCGAACGAATTTTGCTCAAGTGTAGAATGAGAATTTCCTATTATTTTCATGGAACTAAAATTCGTAATGATTGTTGTTACTATCACTTTAAATAACGACTGACACATTACACTGAAAAAATAACCGATTTTAAAGAATGACCTTGTTAACAATACGACGGATTTAACTTTTAGCGACCGAGGTTTTCTAGCTGTGACCTTTACAGTGGTTTTAATAATATAGTAATAACATGAAATGCCAGTAAATATTACATTCTTAAATAAACGAGTTTAGTTTAGTCCTAGCAGTGCATTCGATGCTTTTTTACTTCATCTCTCTCAAGTCTACGTTAATGGATCATAAAGACGCCCCCCGACATGAGACATCAGCATAGCATTTCACAAACGCTTCGATTCGATTTCAATTCGACAAGTCGTATGTATATCCTTTTTTGACATTACGAAAGCGAGTGAGATAGATATACGACTTCGACTACGAATCGAAATCGAATCGAAGCGTTTGTGAATAGCTATGCAGGTGGGATGCGGCATAGTATTACCGAGAATACACGCACTGCGAATTCAGCCGTAAAAGGATTGCAATCAAATTTAAAATAATTATATTAATTTATTTTCAGATAGTCGACTTCCACAACAAGGACAACGGAATCACCGAAACTCAGTATTGTCTCATGGTGTTGGTCCCTGTTCTTCTCTTTACGCAAATCAAAACCCTCAAATACTTGGCGCCGTTCTCTGGTTTCGCAAACGTGCTGCTGGTTCTCACATTCCTCATCTGTTTATATTATATTTGCGCGGATTTCAAACCTATCGACTCCCAACCGATGTCTGTCGATATCGGAAGACTACCACTTTTTATCGGGTAAGAAAACTGAGATTTTTTTTCTAAATGCGTGTTGCGTACGTATATAAAGGTATTACACAGTGTACAACAAATCCAACACAAAAAACCAGCTCTAATTTGTTTAAAAAAAAACATGATATTTTAATAGGTTTTGTTAAAACCGCAGGGAGTCGCTGGAATCAGGTGGCATTGGACCGGACACGTTGGAAATCGGTTGGGGAGGCCTATGTTCAGCAGTGGACAGCAACGGGATGAAATGATGATGATGATGATATAGGTACTTCTAAAAAGGAAAGTAAGACAGGAAGCCGACACCAACATAGTTGGGAAAAGGCTAGGCTGAAAATGACTATGAAAAACAAAATTAGTTTTGTTGTTGGGTGTAAATTAATAATTATGTTAATACCTATGCGTTAATTTTTTTGTTTATATTGTTTGGTGCTACAGGACCCTTTGTGTGCGAGTCCGACTCGCTCTATTTGGTTAGTTTCTTTCTAAATCGTGCAGCAGGTTATAATATTTAGTTCTAAGGAAACATCTTCCTCCATGACGTGTCCACTTTACATGCACAACAACTGGCCGAGTCTGTCGAAAACTTTTACGGAAAGCCATTAAGTTTTATTTTTAAAATTTGTTGCTTTTGTTTTAATTTTACACTTACTGGCAAGTAGGTAATTCTAGACATCACATTCTATCTCAAATAATATTTTCGAAAATAGTAGTTAGTTAGTTAGTTAGTATATATTTTTTTACGTGTTTTTGTTTACGAGGAGCTTTTTAAGGTGGAAGCGTACAGGTAGCCTGTGAAATTCAAATTTTCTTACGTTTTTTGCAATTTGCAAGTTAGGTATTGATGATTTTTATGATTGTAATCCTGTAACTACACACGTTTTACAGGCGCGACACATTTTTCATCAACATACAACCTGACACTGACCTGTAAATTGCAAAAAACTAAAAACAATTTCGCGGGCTACCTCCTACAGGTAGCCCGCGAAATTAAAATTTTTTAAGGTACGTGTAAACGTAAAGATGAAAATTCACTTTTTATTTTTAACTCAAAGCGCTAATTTGAACCTTACCTTCATCACAGTACAGTTATATTTGCGATGGAGGGCATCGGCGTCGTACTGCCAGTTGAGAACAACATGGCTCAGCCGAAACACTTCCTCGGCTGTCCTGGCGTGTTGAACCTCACCATGTCAGTGGTGGTGCTGCTGTACATGCTTATGGGATTCTTGGGCTACGTACGCTATGGAGAAAAGGCTTTGGGGAGCATAACTCTCAACCTGGATACGGCTGAACCGTAAGTACATTTTTTCTAGTTTCCTAATTTCTTTTTAATTTAGGATAAGTATAAGAATGTCGAAGGATTATCAAAATGACCGAAGTTATCTAAAAACCCATTAATATACTGCACAGTTTCGTGGCTAAAGTCGGAACTAAGAAATGTTTAACACAGCGACCTCCCGTCAACGTCATTCAAGGATCAAAACGTCCATACATCACTGTCCTGTTTAGTGCGTTTTTTGAAGTTATACTTCTTGAGGAGAGATAGGGAAAAATTATGAGAGTAAATTTTTACGATGCGCGCGCACAAACTGTCACGAAAACCCGACACCCTGAAGTTAGCTAGTCAACATACACCCTGAATTTTGCTAGTTTTACTTTCGTTTTGGCTAATATAATGTAGATTTTATCATACGTTCTCTCCAGGTAACTGAATGGTCATTGCCTGGAGGTTAAGCATTCCTAGACCTCTGTAATTTGTATTATTAAGGTTTTTCTATTGATTCTTGTGTTCTCCCAATGTTTGTTTACGTTCGTAGTGTCAGATATTGACAAGCCTAGGTTATTATTTAATGGGAACTAATTTTTGAACTGTTATTTAAACATTTGAGAGGTTATTATGATCAGTTGAAAAAAATAATAGGCAGTTATTTTTTTATCGACAGTTGGTAAATTTGTGCCACAGTAAAACATAAACAGTAATAAAAAAACAATTGACCGGTTATTTCGTCTTACAATGTCAATACTAAAAATACGTGAGCAGACTAATAAATAAATGGGCAGTAAAAATTATGGAATGGGTAAGAGATTATTATTCTTATTATGAGTATGCATTTCGTTATATTATTTCATAAAAGATGTATTGGACATTAAACGCTGATCATTTTTCTATCTAATTTGATTTCGTTGTTATGTTTCTGCCCCCGCATAGGGGATGCTTACCGCAACGCATGGGTAATAAGCAATTAACCCAAAAATTATCCTAAAAGTCTTGCTAGCTGGCGTGAGGAGCGTAGGCCGAAGGCCGGCGGAGCGGCGACGACATTTGTCACAGAAAGTGGGTTTGTTATTATTATTGCGAGCGCAGCGGGCGCGGCTTATGGAGTCGTCGTAGCTAAAGTCGTTGCATGCTCAATACTACGTACATTTTACCACCTCATTGTTTATAGAACTGCTTAGAATGAGATTTCTTACCGACAAATTCCGATTTATTACTGCCGACACGTAACCGCTCGTTCAATAATTTTTACCGCCCATTTAATTATTTTCCTGCTCAATTATATATTCACTGATCCATTTCATTATTTTTTATTACTCATTTTTGTTTACTTTACTGCTTAGTTTTAGCTGCTGAACTAGTTATTAAACGTGCCATTTATAACTTACCAAAACCGTTATTTACAACTGCCTCTTTAAATCAGTGCCTTATTTAATCTACTGCTTGAGCTAGGAGGTTAGGTTGTATAGGTAATTGATATTAGACCTTGTTATAAACTACTTTCGTTTATGTTATGGAAAAGTATAACTCCTAACGCGTGTACATAAGTACACACATACTTTTTTTTTACTAACTCAAAATACTGGTCACTTTGGGATAAAATAATTATAAAAAGCCATTAAATGTTTTTTTCTTTGTTATAGTTTTAAGATATTTAGTGGTTTTCACAAAGATTTTTCCATCGTAAAAGCCAGCTTTTAACTTTTTAATTTTATTGTATATTTGGATTAAAAACTTTTTCATGATGTAGTTGAGAAAAGTTTCTAATCCAATTTTAACGTGGACGTAGGACATTTTTTCGTTATGACATTTGAGTTCACTTATTTTTTCCAGAGCTGCACTAACAGCAAAGGTGTTCATCATAATCGCCATCTTCTTCACGTATACTCTTCAGTTCTACGTTCCAATGGAGATAGTGTGGCGTAACACAAAGGAACGCGTCACACAGAAGTATCATAATCTGGCGCAGGCCGTCATTCGAGCCGTATTTGCTGTTCTCACAGGTTAGCACTCAATCTATCTATCTAGCTTGTAATGTCTTATAGGCCACAGGGCTTACTCTGGTACCTATTCTATTGGCAGCCTGGGCCTGCAGTCTCGACATAGTTTGCGATCGCAAACCTACCGAATTCGGTGTCAAAGTCATATCGATGCAGAATTTGGTATATATATGATTTTGCGATATTTGGTAGTCTCGACACACAAAACTTGCGACTATCCAATGACAGTCGCTAGTTTTGAGTGTCGACAAAGACGATGACATGAAACACCAATGTGTTACGAAGATGACATGAAACACCAATGTGTTTCATGTCATCTTTCTCGCAAACTTTACGATTTTCGCAATGTTTACGAATATATTTAGCGACCATTTTTGACAGCCCGCAAAGTGATTCGGTAGCATCGTAAGCTAATTTATTGATAGTTTTTACGGGATTATTGACAGAAATTGTGCCGAATGGGCTAATTACTTGAAGGTCTTTTGTCTGTAGCGAAGTATGCTGTGCTTACGGCATTCTAAGGCTGTAAATCGTACCTAACCTATAAACATGTAGTATGTATGTATGAATAGGCTATTCATCTCTTTGGTAGGAAGAGGATTCATTTAAATAAAAATAACACATAATTATAATTGATTCCAAGTTTCAACTATATTGATATTAGGTAAGGTAATCAGAATCATCTCACACATTTTACACTTAAAAGGTGCGGTGATTTGAAGATGGGGTGACAAGATTTAAACCTTTGCATATTGAATATTTTGGAATTAACTTGCTCACAAACATTTCTTTTGTGCCATTTAAACTCGTGATAGCTCTGCTGTGTAACCCTGTAAATTGGAACACCGAATACACACATGGTATTAGAAAAATTCTGATCAATATTACACCCATTTCACTCAGTTTCATTTTCTGCTTGATCTTCGTCATTCCTTTACCGTAGTCTCCCACCCCTCGGAGGTCTTCTGTAGTGTGAACAGCTCGCTATTTGCGGCCTCCGATAGCTTTGGTATGGTTCGACACATCACACGAAATCAGCGTGAAAATGCAAAATCCGTTGAATTTGTTTGTTTCTGTATTCTGACGGAATAACATGAGAATTGTTCACGGAGCTCCTCTAAGAATTTCCGCCATCCCTTTAAACACAACGACCTTACGGGCTTTTTATCGAATTCCAGTATAATTTCTTAGCTACATAATTATGTAGAAGTATATCCCGTGGGGTCGCAGCTTTAGCCAGAAAAAGGTTAGCAGAGGTACTGTACTCTTGGCTATCAATGAAAAATGCTTGAGAAAATACCATTGAAAACAGAAATACAAGGAATACGACTAATACGAGTAGTATAAGAAAACAACCAATATTGTAGGCTTGTTGAAAAGTATCGATGTATCGATATTTTTACTCAGGCGGTTGAAATTTTTACTATTAATAGCTTACAAATCTATTTGTCTTTGCATTAGTATTTGCGATCATTAATAGTATCTCATATGTGTAGGTACATACATAACAATGTATTCTGTTTTCCGCCATCTTTCCTCCTTCTTTTTTATTGATATTTTTGTACATTAAATAATATACATTTTTATAAAAAACACTGTTGATAATATTGAGCTAAATACACAATTATTTTAAAATGCAAAATCTTGTGAAAATTTGACCGATATATCGATATTTTTTTTCACTTCCGACATCCCTGCAATACAGACAACAAATGACTTTGCTCGCTATTTTGGATGTAGAGACTTGCGATTCTCGCAAGCATAGCATAGCTATGGCAACCGAATTTTTTCGTTATTAAATAATAACGAAAAAATCCGGTTGCCATAGCTAGCGATCGCAAGTTTTTGACAGCGTCGTTACTAATGTCGAGACTGCAGGCCCTGGTTCCACAGGCAGCCGAGTTGGAATTAGGATAGCTGCAAATCGTTCTTCCTTTTTATTGTTTTGTTTAGCCTATTCTGTCCCACTGTCGGCCAAAGGCCTCCTCCATTCCTTTCCAACTCGCTCGTTGTGTTCAATTCCCTGGCCAATCAATCACGAGTCCAAATAGTCACGCCAGCGTTTCTTGGGCATGTCTCGATGACGACTCGCAACGACCGTCTTTAGGCACCCACTGCGTGACGATTCGTCCTTCCTTAGCCTTTCTTAATTTTCTTTTAGAATTAAACCTAATTTATTTGTTTTAATGTTTTTTTTTCCACAGTGATAGCAGCGGCTACATTACCTCGTCTAGAACAAGTGATTAGCTTGGAGGGCGCATTCTTCTACTCTTTCCTGGGCCTCATTGCGCCATCTGCGATTGACATTATTTTTAAGTGGGAGAGAGGACTTGGAAAATACAACTGGATTCTCGTCAAAGACGTTATATTAGTGTTATTTGGGAGCTTCGTGCTGGTTACGGGAGTTACTCAAAGTATTAGGGAAATTGCTAACACCTAGCACATAAAAATAACTCGTGATAAAAGTGTATTATATTTTAAATATTTATGTAAATATAGATAGGTGCAATTATTAATGTTAAGTTTTATTGTATTGTACGCCGCCAGCACTTCAAGCTACTACAATCTCTCAGATTTCTTTAATACATTTTCGACTTTATTGCTAAATCATTAGGTTCAAGGTTGATTAGGAAAATTTGACAGTTTCGGGTAGCTTGACCTGCTGGCGTCTGTACTTAAATAAACCGAGTTTCCTATGATTTCCGATGGATTATGAAGATTTTAGGTACTGCCTAAGACGTGGCTTACGCGATGCTAATCTGTGTTAAACACTGTAAATTAATGTTTTCCTAAAAAATAATAAATATTTTGCTAATTTGTTATGACTATTTATTACCTCTACAAAACTTATATATATAATAGTAGCGTTTTACCTCCCAATAAAACGCTAATTAAATACTTACCTTATTTGAAGCTTACTAGTTTTAAAATAGGCCCTTTCCGTTTTCCGCTTATGTTTACCTCTCTCTATATCCGCTACATCTATCTCGCTCGCACATCCCTACCACCCCCACCAGGTGCCTCGAGTCATCGGAGCTCAGAGGCGTGCGTCATGGTGTCGAAAACACCAGGCAGAAATTAAATGTAAGCTTCAAATAAGGTAAGTATATAATAAGCGTTTTATTGTAAGGTAAAACGCTACTATTACAGTCTTGATTACTTTTTTGAAGCTTACTAGTTTGAGACGTGTTTGTTATCGCCTGGTGGGGTGGACGCCAAAGTGAAGAATTTAGTAGCTGTGTAAAAAAATCAAAATCCCTGTATACCTTAGCGGATTTTACCTAAATAGTTGAATACCTTATGCTATAATAATAGGCATATAATAAGTAGCTAGATAAAGATGTACCTAATAACTGCATATGTACGGATAATTAAGAAAGGAATTTGAACAAGACTAGTTACTTATTTACGCAGGCAGGTATGTAATTGTGTGAGTATGGGATGTGCGAATAGAAACCTGTTATATTTCTCCTTATGATCACATGGTAAGGAGTATCTATAGGAAAAGCATAAGTACTACGGGTTGAATAAAAAGGTAAAAACCGATAAGACATATCTTTAAAAGTTGCAAAAGAGTAAGTATATTATAATCAAGCAAATAATTTTACAATATTGTGACAAAATACATAGGAACGTAAATATTACGGTACCATTATTAATGCATATTGTACAAATAGAAATATGATTTATATAAAGCAAAAAAAAATCATCAAAGAAACAACATTGTCAGAATGCACTAATCAAATAATTTTATAGCTCAAATAGATAATTAATATTAGATTTCTAAGAGTGCTACTATGGGTAGTCATCAATTAATTGGATTGAACAATCTTGTAATGCTATTGCTGACAGAAACTGGCATAACTTCACGTTTATAAAATCGCGAAAAGGTGTTGCTAGAACGCCAATTACCTCTGGCTAAAATTTCATCTAAAAGATAATTATTGTCCCAATTTTTTGAGGCTACTTCAGAACGTAAACTGCCGGCCGAAGAAAAAATACCAGCTTCTGACAGGACAGCATTGACCCATCCAGCAATTACCGTGCGTGACGCGGCCTTGTTCTGACCTCTTATGTTTACGAACAAATTATTACATTTGGCTAATTTGCGTCTAGAATCTAGAACCGAAATCGTCTGCCGTATCCAATAAACTGGGTCCAGATTCTTATTATTATTGGAAAGTAATTTACACCCAGACTGCCTATACGTAGCAGTATCTGTTTTCGAACCAAAGATAGGCCTTATAACAATAGAATCATTAGAGTCAGTAAAGTGGTCTGGATCTATGGCTAATAGTGTCAAGTCATGCACTCTTCTTCCAGAACACAAGAGCAAAAGTGTTGCTGTATGACTACACGTAGCAAAACTATTATTCTCACTAACGTTTCTTTGCTCCAAGAAGGATGACAAAATATCTATATTCCAAATAGGAGGCTTATGAGCTACAGGCTTTTTTATGGAAATAGATTTCAATACGTTTTTAACCAGTGTATGTGATAAGGAGGCAACTACCGACTTATGTAGTAAAACTGTGTTGTATGACAATTTGTACACTAAGTGTAAGTCTGCAAGAAACCTAGCTACTATTGAGCCGGTAGGCCTACATGGATCAATGTTATGCTTTCGGGACCAATGGAACCACCTATTCCAAGCTACTTTATACACCTTACGGGTAGATGGGTGCCATGCAGATCGTAACAACTGTAACTGAGCTTCATTCCATCCCATTAAACTCCTTGACCACCCCCAACTCTCCATACTTCCAGTATCATTTCTTGAAAACGAGATGGTGGGTGACCCGTCGCTAGATCGATCAGATTGCGGTTCAGATTGTGGAGAGTGAAAGGGGCTGCTGTTGCTCGAGTTTTCAGATCCGCGCGCTAGAATACGCGATCCCATCTGGGAACTACTACCAGGTAAACTCCGATCGCACAGTTGAGGTGGGAGACCACCTTGGGAATTAGATAAGGTGGAGGAAAAACCCATACCAGTGGGTAGTCCCACACTCGGGAGCACGCATTGTGATACAGAGCTTGATGGTCGTTCAGATCCAACGACACATAGTTGTGAACTACGTGCGCTCTTTCTGATGCGAAGAGGTCGATTATGGGAGTTCCGAACTTCCTGAAAACCTTCTCTGTACACGCTGGTAGCAGATGCCACTCTGGTGGAATGTTGTGACGCGACAGATGGTCTGCGTGGCTGTTGTATTTGCCGGGCATGTAAAAGGGAGCCAGATGTATCTGATGTCTGTACAGGAGATCGAAAATTTGGATTGTTATATCCAGCAAAGGGAGAGACCTGGTTCCGCCCTCGTTTCTCAGGTAACCACAGCCGTGCGATTGTCGCATTGTACTAGTACTGTAGATTGATGCATGAGATCGCCATGAATCTGGAGAACCTTCAAGACGGCTATCATTTCTATGGCATTGCAATGTAGACTTCTTTCGTGATCGTCCCAAGTTCCAAACAAGTTGCCGTCTAGCTGAGCACCGCAGGCTATATTGGACGCATCCGTGGTGAGCAAATGAGTTGGTTGCGATAAGTGGATCGGCGAGCACAGGTGACAATTTTGCTGCCACCATGCCAGCTCCTCGTGGGCCTTTTTCGGGACACAAAATTTCTTTATCGGGGGCGCATTGAGAAGAGAGTTTAGAAATAAAAGAAGCTTTCGAAAATGTAGCCTGCCCTGGGGTACCACGAAACTCGCAAAGTTCATAAGACCAACCAGACTCTGTAGTTCTTTCAGGCAGGTCTTGCCTTTCTGGGCCATTGACGTTATTGTGTCCATCAGTCGGACAATTTTCTCATCTGGTAAAGACTTTTCGTTTGTCCACGGGTCCCAATGAATCCCCAAAAAAATTATGCTCTTTTGAGGAATCGCTAGAAACTTTTCGTGATTGACTTGCCAACCCAGATGTTGCAACCGGTCTAATAAAATTTGGACATGAGTCTGCAGAACGCGTCGGTCCTGGTGTACAAGCAGAAAATCGTCCAGATAAAGGATTATCCGCAGGCCTTGTTCCCCTAGTGTGCGAGCCACCCAATTGGTCAACGAGGCAAAGACCCTCGGTGCTGTACTGAGGCCAAACGGAAGACAAGTCATTTGGAGTAATTCTCCTTCGTATACCAGACGCAAAAACCGGCTGTGACCTTGAGCTATTGGCAGGTTGAAGTAAGCCTACGAGAGGTCCACTTTGCAGAGCCAATCGTTTAGTTGCAGGAATAATGGCACTCTGAATACATTTATTAGCTTGAACGGTTCGGTTATGAATATGACATATTCGTTTAGTGCTCTTAGATTGAATATGGGCCGGTTCGAGCCATCGTTTTTGGGCACAAGGAACATTTTTGACAGAAAGCTTGGAGACCGCGGTGCCTGAGACAAGTTTAGACGTGATTAAAAAGACTACTAAAATTACATCAAATTACGTCAGGGACTGACTATTTTGACAGGAATAAACTAATATTTATCTTCTGTCCTTTTCATAATGAAATAGAAAGAAAAAGATGCACTCAACTTAAATTTAGTTTAGTTTGTGAACAAGGGAATCGGCACCAATTTATCCAATTGCTCATCATTTTGGCGGGTGCGCTTGCCGTTTTTGTTGCGATGCCGGCGTGAGCGCTTCCTCTTCTTAGACCAGACTCCAGGTCTAAGAAGAGGAACTCGTGGAGGAGCTGCTGCTGGTACTCGAGTTGCTACTACTGGACGAGCTGAGAGCTCATGCTCGCCGTCGCCGAGTATTCGAGGCCGCAGGCGGTGGCTGTGCGGATGTTGGGCCCGCAACATCTTCCTCACCCACTTGTTTTTCGGAAGCTGTTTTGTTAGGATCCATCTTAACAAAACAACGTGATAAGAATTGGTAGGGAAAATATTTCACAACCTTAGGTTTTTGCAAAATAAATTTACAAATACGTTAACACTTTTCTTAAAATTTTAAACCAAAACTTTAAAATGCTCAAATTTTAAATCGAACGGTAAAACCGTTACAAAAGTAAAAAATATTTGCAAAAAACTTACGTGTACACAAACTTAGCAGTTCTTTGTTACTGATAAAACCACACTTTTAAAATAAACCGTTATTTTGTAAAAACTTACGTGTAAGTACACAACTTTGTTCCACTTTTTTAATTAAAATATTTTAACACTTGTTCGAATGCTGACTGTTCGCGGCGGAAAACAAGACGCCAATGACGAACGCCTCCGAGCTCCGATGACTAGAGGCACCTGGTAGGGGTGGTAGGGATGTGCGAGCGAGATGGATGTAGCGGATGCGGATATAGGGAGAGAGGTAAACATAAGCGGAAAACGGAAAGGGCTCAAACTAGTAAGCTTCAAATAACGGTCAAGAATTTAATTTTTATATTGTTGTATGTAAAATTATTACCACGGATGTGCGGTTGACTGTATCAGCGTCTAAATAAGATGCGGCACGGCCCTTTCCAGATTTGTCGGTGTCAGCGGTGCACGATCAGCTATAACCCGGTACTGCCTATATATCAATGAGTGGTTCCTGATTAGCGGTATACGTGGGAATGGAGCGGGATCGTTGCGGTATACCGCCATCAGGGTAGCAACATCAAGTACAGTACCTATCAAGACACTTGCGCGAAAGTTACCTGCGTCAACCACTTCCGCGAAAATACATTTGCGCACATGGATTTCAAAGCGCTTGATACGTTTGCTTTGATATTCTGTACATGGATAGAAATGTATTATCATCCCGTAAAAGTTCTCTAGCTGCAACGTAGTCGACGCGGCCGTGGCCATAGTCCGAACTAACGCTGATGCCAGCGTTGCTACGGCGTCATTTTTTTCCATATCCCTAATGTCAACGACTTTAAATAAAGTGATTTAAAACTTCTTGACATATGTTTACCAACAGTGCGGCGCTCTCCTGACAATTTAATTCAAGTACCAAAAGGACCTTGAGTCCTTGACGCATGAAGTCTGTTATACCGTTTGTCATAGCCCTTTGGCTATAACAGACTTCACTCAACAACACACAACACAACACAGTTTTTTGAAAGTAGGTGCGTTCTATAAACCACTACACAAATATGATATGAAATCATTTGCTTATTTTTACAGTGTTAGTTCTCATGAACTTAGAAAACAAAGTAGTTCTAGCAACATTGAGTAAAACAGAATGCCAACCTCAACATAAAAATAATTAGTTGACAGCTGACGTTGACATGTTTTGACATTGATATAATTACGTGTTTTGACATTGACAGGATGGCGGCAAAATCAAATCTTTTTCGTACCAATTTATTTAATGTTTTTTTAATTATTGTAAACATTAGAAGAGTTTCAAGTGAGTGATGCATGATAACATTGTAAGGAAGAGTAGAATACAAAGACTGTGAGAATCTCTTTCAAGCCATAGTTCAAACATTTGAAATAGTTGTAGTTAGGTAGTATGCTGCAATTACTATTTACTAAAAACTCGCGTACTATTTTAGGATCGATTGTCATCGCCCAAAACAGCGAAAGGTAACTATAAATCATATGTCTAGCAGACTAAAATACATTCCTCTCAGTCACTAGCCGCTAATTGGTATTCACAGTATTCGCCAGTTAGTAGAGCAGCACGCGGAGCAACAAGCATAAAGTTGTATTTATAAATATTATGCAATAACTTAATAAAGTTAAATAACGATTGTAGTCATAGTTTTGGTGTTTTTTCCGTATTCTACATGAACAGAAGATGAGTCTCACTGATAACAAATTTGTAAGTTATCTATATTTACTGACATACTTTTGAGGTTAAGTATGTAAGGTACAACTTTTATTGAATTAAAATCATCTAAGGATCTTATCTAAATTGATAGGACATTGAAAAGATAATGGCTAAGATACGTTTACCTGTCTCAAATATGTTTATTCTATTAGTCTTTGCAGCAGTGAGAGAACATGAGCGAGAGTTTGGTTAGTAACCATTGTGATGTTTCATGAAGCGTGTAGTTTTCCTTGTGTCAAAAATTAATTAACAATGCCAATCATTGAGTGATCAGTCATGATATCGATCATAACGTCAGATAGACGATATTATTTGAATTAACATTCGATTATTAATAAAATTTAACTTAATTGAGAGTTCAAGGTCTTATCTACGCTCGGAAGTCGT
The DNA here is from genome assembly GCA_950005105.1 of Lycophotia porphyrea. Lineage (NCBI taxonomy): Eukaryota > Metazoa > Arthropoda > Insecta > Lepidoptera > Noctuidae > Lycophotia > Lycophotia porphyrea. The sequence goes on from OX465392.1 coordinate 7,232,772, forward strand.
TCGCTAAGTCATACTAAAGACTCGTAGCCCTCATCAGTTTGACCTTATACATTAACAGTTGCTTATTTACACTCTACGATATGGTCGTGTGCATAACGAAGTTTCCGTGTTGCTAGTTGCTTATTTTATCGCAAATACTTTATCAAGAAGTGATTTTTGTAGTATAATCAGTAATTTAATGTTAATCGAAGCATCAAAGTGCCAAAATGAGTATCTTAGAAGCGGCTGTGATTGATTATTTTGAAGACATTCCAGTATGTATCAAGTTTTTTACTTCATAATATTACATAAATTTTAGATAAGTAATTTGCCGAAAAAAATTTAATCTTATGTACCTACCTTTAAACTTTGCAAATAATACCTCTTACTAACAAGCGATGGACTTTGATAAAATACTTGACTAATGTCCTGAAAAACTTTTTAACTAATAATACAGTTATAAATTTCCAACACTATTTATCTTCTCTTTTTCGAAGTTCCAAAGTTCCACAGAATAAAAATAAGGATAAAAAGAAGGTAGGTATAACTTTTTATGAAAAGTATCAAAGGTACAATTAATTAGGTATCATGGTTTGGTAACTACCAGCTAAAGTAGAACATAAACAATAAAATAATACCTACCTATCTATACTACCTTTGTTTAAATATTTACACAGACAAACGCTTGATGAATTATAAAAAGAAGGTATAACTTTTTGTGGAAAGCATCATAAGTACAATTAATTAGGTATCATGGTTTGGTAAGTATCAGCTCAAGTAGAATATAAATAATGAAATAATATCTATCTATCTATACTACCTATGTTTAAATATTTACACAGATAAACACTTGATGAATAAGACGACAATTTACATCTTAATGTACAGCAAATAATGACATACCTACTCAGCAATCCAAAACAAATTCATAATTATGTATTCAGAACAATAGATCACAAAATGTCATTTAGGGTTACAAATTGTATAGAACTACTGTGGTAAGACTACACAATTCAAAATGAGTGTTTTTTATTCTGAAATAAACACAGCTTGGTATCAACTACATAGTAAGAATTACTTTACTTTCCTAATATGAACTATTTTTTCAGGTTTTACCGATAGTGCTTGGAGTTGGATCGGCAGTGGTACTTATATCAGTACTCGCCAACTGGGTTTGGGGGGGAAAGAAACAAAATAATGCCCCCAAGAAGAGTTCACAGCTAGTGGCATTAGCAGACCCTAATGTCAAGTATGCGCTGCCACTCATAGAGAGAGAGGAGATTAGTCATGACACAAGGAGGTTCAGATTTGGCTTGCCTTCATCGGAACATATTTTAGGTGAGTACATTATTTTATACCTGCATGATAAAAATTCCACCTGCTATAGGTGGAATTAAGTAGTTTCTGCTGAATTAAGATGTGAAATCATCAAGTCTAGCTATATATAGACATGAAGTAGTCCCAAAGTGTTTTACAATGCACAAAAGAAACATTGGGCACCCTTATATATTAATAAAATCCTACCTAACATCTAATATAATACCGATGTAAAATTATAAACTTAAAAAATATTAAATATAACTTAAATATAATAACTTCATAAATATATATACAAAACCAACCTTGCAGAAAAGATTGACAGATTATATTATAATTTGAAAAGTGACACACTAATAGTTGTAAAAATGTTAAAAATAAATTACAATGAGCAATTAAGTTGAATAGACAGGTATTATAGTGAATCCGTTGTTTCATTATTTAGGCACATTAGGTATGTTAATTCATGACTGTCCAGATTTTGTTTCTAATCATTACTAAAACTTGTTATAAATATTGTTATAATATATCTAAATAAAAATTGATAAACATTGTCATTGACGGTTTTACATAATTTATCTTATAAGTATGTACTTATTTGAATCTTTTTATCATTTAATTTCTTAATTTAAATTATTTTATCATTCTAAATGTTTGAATGCCAAACACTTGTTTATAATTTTATTTTTCCTTGCATTGTAATATACATAATTATAACATATCAAGGTCTAACGCCTGAGAATTCAGATTGAATGTTATACAAGATGTTGATTTGCATCCTAGTCAAATTCAAGGACGTAATTAGGCTAATGATTCTCGACCCAAATCAACAATAAAATGGGTAAATTTTTTTTTTTTGTTTTTCTTATTTCTGGAAATCCGTAAGTATGAACCAGCCGTATTAAAACGCGACCCGTGTATTACTAGCCTTATAACAGCGCTTTCACACACAAACAAACGCAAACAAAACATACACAACACATACGCAACGATCATTCGATAAATTCGTAGGTAATCAATCCCACCCCAATCACGGTGCGGGTACTCTCCCGCGCAAGCTCCTAGCCACGCCCCCGGGGCCCCGGGGCCCCGGAACTTCCGGGATGTTGGAAGTGAAAAAAAATATCGATATATCGATGTATCGATATTTATTAAAATATCAATATCGAGGAAAAAATATCGATATATCGGTCAAATTTTCAGAATAATTTGCGTTTTTCAAATAACTCAATATTATGAATAGTAATTTATATACAAAATGTATATTATTTTAATGTACAAAAATATCAATAAAAATGAAGGAAGAAAGATGGCGGAAAATACGGCGCCAGCACATCAAGCTACTACAATCTGTCAGATTTCTTTAATAGATTTTTGACTTAATTGCTGAAGTTTTAGGTTCAAGGTTAATTGGGAAAATTTGACATTTTCGGGTAGCTTGACCTGCTGGCGTCTGTACCTACACATATGAGATACAATTAATGATCACAAATAGTAATGCACAGACAATCATTGATTTTTAAACTATTAATAGTAAAAATTTCAATCGCCAGATGTCATGATTTGACCCAATTGGTGAGTTCCTAAAACGTTTATTTTTCACGTACGTTCCTATCCTTTACATTTTGGATTCTAGTAACTTTAGTTACATACATAAAAAAAAATACGTATATCGTTTTTGATACAATTTTCGATATTGGATATTTTGTATCGATGTATCGATATATCGGTTCAAAATATATCGGCTAAAAATATCGATATATTGGTTTAAAAATATCGAGACACCGATATATCGATACTTTTTCAACAAGCCAACCCGGAACTAACAGTGTGTTTGTTGATGTCGCCGAAGCGTGCGTGCGCTTTGCGAATTCCGCTTCTCGGTACATCGTTGAGACGTAGGTACAAAGTGCAAAATGACGGACAATTACTCAAATGTCGAGTTGGTGGAGATGGTCCGCCTGTATGCCATCAGTGGAGACAGCCTACGTGGAGCCATCCGGATGTTCACGGAAATGTTTCCCGATCGGGAACCTCCATCACAGAGCGTCATGCTGGCTGCTACGCAGAGACTGCGGGATCATCGACAGTTCGACGTTCCCGCCGCCTGCTCAAGCTCGCGGCAGCGCAAGCCTGCCTGTCGCCTTGCAGGAAGACATCCTGGAATACTTCCAGCGAGACCCACGGGCAAGCACGCGGGAGGCTGGTCAGCACTTTGAAGTGCACCACACCATAGTGTGGCGCCTACTGAAGCGTGAACTGCAACACCCGTTCCACTACCGCAAGGCACAAGACATTCACCCAGGTGATAATGCCGTGCGGATTACCTTTTGTCGCTAGTTGCTAGAAAACCAAGTCGCCAACATCCTGTGGACGGACGAGTGTTTATTTACTCGAGTTGGCGTCTACAATGTTCATAACGAACATTGGTGGGCTCACCGCGACCATAACCCGCACGTAACCAAACGGCATGCGTTCCAAGTGCGGTTTGGACTGAATGTGTGGGCTGGCATAATAGGGGAACACGTGCTTGGACACTTCATCGATGGGTATCTCAACAGTGCCACATACCTGGAGCTGTTGTGTCACGTAGTCGAGGAGATGTTGGAGGATGTTCCTCTGGCACTCCATCACAACCTCTACTACCAGCAGGACGTTGCTCCCCCTCACTATGGTCGGCAAGTACGCGAGTACTTGACTGAAAGTTTTGGTGACCACTGGATCGGTCGCGGAGGACCTGTGGCCTGGCCTCCGCGTTCTCCGGACCTGACGCCTCTATACTTTTATTTGTGGGGAGACGTTAAAAGGTTAGTTTACACGGAGAAAGTGACAAGTGTAACAGAATTACGTGCAAGGATCATTAGTGCTTTCGATACTTTAAAAACGAATGTGTTAGTGTTACGTAAGCTGAAGGAAAACCAGGTACGTCGTGCTCGATTGTGCGAAATGTGTGATGGTGGCAACTTTATAACAATTTAATCCACAAATAAAAACAAAATCACTGCGAAAACTTTAGGTTGAAGGATAAAGCAAAAACTAACATTTTAAGCTATTGCATAGCTTCTATCGCGGGCCTTGAGCGTGGAGACCGAATCCAGAAATTCCGTAACGAAAATAACCTAACACCTAGTGCCTAACACGTAGTGCCAGATATTGACAAGCCTAGGTTATTATTTTTAATTATGTGTGGTAGATTAAAAATAATAACCTAGGCTTGTCAATATATGACACTACGAAAGTGAATAAATAATTATAATTACATAAGTTGATAAAAAATGCTATGCAATAGCTTTACCGCGGCAGTCTCCGAGTGCCACACGTCTTTTTTTTTGTTTTTATTAATCATCTGATAACAGGTCAGTGAACTTTTCGTTGGCGCACTAGTATTACTGTCATTAGTAAGATTTCTGTATTCCAATGATGCTCAAAAGTGAGTTAATTATCAAGCAAAATTTATGACAATAATGCAGGTGATTTTCGAAATAAAATTAGGTAAAATTATTACTACCGGTCATTGCACTGTCGCGCTCACGCGCGCTACCATTTCGTAGGTAAGACGTCGACACTCACGCACACAGCTGCATTGTCGCTGTATGCGTAGTCGGGTTATTCTGTTTTATTTGTATTGAATTAAGGGTTTAATTCTGAAATACTGTTTAATTTCAACAGCAAAAAAAGCAGCGCTTATTAGTTATTGCCCGCTACCGTACTTTCAATTGATTATTTATGTCTTTTATGACAACCTCCTAAAATTTGACGAGGATGCAAATTAACACCTTGTATTATAACTATTCTAAGTTAACTGCCCCATCTCGTGGTCGCAAGCGTGACTGTTGAGCGTGGGTCCTTGGTTCTATCCCCGGGTCGGGCAAAAAGTGCTATTGGATTTTCCATTTGATTTTTTTATTTTTTAGTAGTAGCCCAGTGTTTAAAAGAAAGAAAAAAGTATTTATTAGAGAGAGAGATGACTTGCATACAAAGTTAGAAAAAATAAACAGTAAACATACCTCGCATAACAAAACATTTAGAGTACAACAGAACAGAACAGCAACAAAAAAACTTGACAGCTTGCACGTCGTGAGTGCGACAAACAGGTTATCACTCAGCATGATGCTGTGCTATAACGGGCCCACAGCACAGCGCTGGTTTTCAGTGGTCACCCGTGAAAAACGTGCGGAAGCCAGCAGGACAGCATACATTTTTAAATATATGAGTAAAAAAAAAAAAACAAACAGTTCTAAGATTAGGTATAGCTAAAACAACATAACATATAAAATAAACATTACAAAAAATATAAAGGTAAGTCTGCAGAATAAACAAAACAAACATAAATACATTTTTAAGACATGACTTTTTGTCTCGCTCAGGAGCGAAACAAAAGTGTCTCGTGGTCTCATGTCTCGGGTGGGATAGAACTTAGGACTAAGTCCTATCCCACCCGCCCGTCACCGTCGCCTGCGGGCGCGCTTCCGATTGGAAGTTGGTATGATACCATGGCCCTCGGAAAGCACGTTAAGCCGTTGGTCCTGCGATTGATCTCTTTCGTGTCAGATTGCCGTCCCATCATCTAATATCCGCTTAGATTGACCGCCGGAACCGAAAACTGTCAGAACTGTTCTTATAATTGAGTTCAATTTAATGGCATTTGGCCGCCGACATGTAGAGGAAAGAAAACACAAAATCTTACACAGGGCTCTATAGAACTGGCTACGCCACGGATTATATTGTACAGACGCCAGCATACAAGCTACTACAATCTGTCAAAGTAATTTGATAGATTTTCAACTTTATCGCTACGGCATTAGGTTCAAGGTTGATTGAGAAACTTTGACAGTTTCGGGTAGCTTGATGTGCTCGCGTCTGTACCTACCTACTTTGGCCACAGCACTATGAGAACAAAAACATTATTTTGTAAGAAAAACCCTATATTTATGTTACAGGCTTGCCAATTGGTCAGCACATCCACCTGTCAGCAATGATTGATGATGACCTCGTCATAAGGTCTTACACTCCAGTTTCCAGTGATGAAGAGAAGGGCTATGTCGATCTCGTTATTAAGGTAAAACCCAATTATATCATACATTCTAAATGTTCTACATGCCTATCTGTCATAAAATGTTCATTGCTTTGTATCTAGACAGCAACATGTAATCAGACTCGTAAACAAACGTATTTCAATCTTCACGTTTCTGCTATCTTGCGATAATTTTCAATATGTATTATAAAATGTCTAGAATATTTTATTGCAACTTCAAACTCTGCGTATTGTACTGAAATTGTAACATTAGGCATACATTTTCATAATTCCCTGAATGACTTTTCTTTACTAGATTTTCAACTTTATCTCTGAAGCATTAGGTTCAAGGTTGGTTGCGAAAATCTGACAGTTTCGGGTAGGTTGGCCTGCTAGCGTCTGTACTTACGTTATGATGATTACGACAAACAAACTTTGTTGAACTTCACTAAGATAACAGCGCACATTAGGAAAGAAAAAATACTTACTTACTGCAAAATATCAGTCTAATGTTTATCGCATAAAGCAAAAAATAGCTTCAGTGAGCAGTTTTAATAATAAAACAAACTATTTTTTCCAACCTTTGAAGCAATAGATCACTCATTTAGGTATTTTGAATGACTGAATATAATACATATATTTGTTTCGTTTATCGTGGTTTACACTGTTCTAGTAAGTATCTTACATAAACGACACTATATTAGGTACAATAGAATATCATTTATTTCTGAGTATATGGTAGGTACATAAATATTGCAATTTATATTAGTTCACATTTACTACCGTTGCCGGTATAGAAATATTAGAATTTTAATATAATCATTAGGTATAATCATTAGGTTTGATTTCCCATCAGAAAAAAAAAATGGCAAAGGCCTTATCGACATCTATTTACCTATATCATCATTCATCACCATCAGATCAGCTCATATACGTCCACTGTTGGACAAAGACCTCCCCTATGCGTCACCGATCTTGACTGTTGGAGCCGAAATTTAAGCGTGGCGTCTACAAAACAGATGGTGAAAGATTCCCTATTAATATCATCGTTATCATTTTCTTTCAGGTGTACTTCAAGAATGTGCACCCTAAATTCCCCGATGGCGGGAAAATGTCGCAACACTTGAACAGCTTGAAGTTGAACGACACAATCGACGTGCGAGGACCTTCGGGAAGACTGCAATATGCCGGAAACGGAACCTTTCTTATAAAGAAATTGAGGAAAGACCCACCCGTGCGACTAGAGGCTAAAAAACTCAACATGATCGCAGGTACATTTTCATTTTGTGCATTCACCGATAACGAGACGTATCGGATTCTTGCGTCACTAACTCTTATCAACTCAATGCGAATGACATTGAAATACCCTATATTTATTCTTATTAAATCATTCTTCATATGAAAAATCCTCTGTAACATTTGCATCATATAAATTAGTCACACGGTTACACAGAGAGGTGTTACAGCGTGATTTCTTAATATAACTCTATAAATCTTAGTTTAATCTTGCTGTTGGTCTACTACTAAATCATAGGCCATTATTTTAACTGTCATTAGACACTAATGAAATGGACGACTCCAAATGTAATAGACTCAATCGACTGTAACATCAAATGGATCTCAAATTATTGCATTAAATATTTATACATGACAAATTACAGTAAACTAATTATACATGGTGTTTATTTTATCAAAATGTCGCCTTCTCGTGCTTTCAAAATGTTTTACACCTAAAGTAAATGATTATTAGTTATTAATCACAATTTTGTGTCGGCAGGTGGCACTGGCATTGCGCCAATGTTACAGCTCATCAGGCACATAAGCAAAGATGCCAATGACCGCACAGAAATGAGACTGTTGTTTGCAAACCAGACAGAAGATGACATTTTACTGAGAAATGAACTGGAAAAGTACCAATCTGAACACCCTGAGCAGTTCCAATTATGGTACACAATCGATAGGCCTAATGAAGGTAAGAAATTCATAAATGAATATATAATCTTTAATTGTTAAAAACGGAGACGCGATCGACCACGTAAATATCTTATCAGAAATCAAATAATTACTGTCATCAATGTGGATTAAATTGTAATCAAATAAGGGGACAGATACCGTTTTACGGACTGTGTCCAAGGTTATCTACTCCGTACAGAACATCCGTTTATATGTCTCACTAACATGAAACATCGCCATGTTTCTTTTCTCATCAGAAGGAGATGTGTTGGGAAATTAAACTTGATGTTAATAACTATTTCCCACAACAAGTACGGGACAAATACCGCAAAAAACAAGCTATCGTTGCCTTAATGCGTGTCGTCATCATCGTGCGTGTGACGAAAAAAAGTAATCAAACATTCATGGCTAACCCACTTCAAGTATAAACTTGAAAATAAATAGATACGATAAAAAATATCAGTGATTACCAGTGATCGGAGTAGGTAGATTGATTTTTGGAACTTGTTTCATAAATGTTCACAGAAAGAATAACATGGATCAGTAATTTCCCCGAAAAGTTATTCCGGTATTTCCGGATCCAATTAAATATTGTTAATGTTGGTAGTGATAATATTATTACTACTCAATTCATTTAAAGGAAGGTACCACCGGTTAGTGCACCACCCATGATCCTTTGCTCTGATTGGTCGTTGGGTTGTGTCAAATTGTGACTGGGTAACGTAAAAAAAAAATATGAACAATATAATATTGCTCATTTTAACACAATTCCTACCTAAGTTCCGGTTTTTTTCAATAATCAACCAATTCCGGAAATCCGGAGGAATGTCCATATTAATATATATACATTTCGGATCAATGACCGGAATTCAATCTACCTACTCCGATCTATGGTGATTACACCAAAAAATCTGCAGAATTATCATGATATTATTCGAATACCTACATACCAAATCAACCAGACTCATAATCAAAACCAGCTCTAACATGTACTATCATTATTTCCAGGTTGGAAATACAGCGTCGGTTTCATCAACGACGAGATGATCAGTCAGCACTTGTTCCCGCCGGCAGATGACACCCTGGTCCTGATGTGTGGACCCCCTCCTATGATCAACTTCGCCTGCACCCCAGCCCTTGAAAAACTAGGCTACCCCGAAACACATCGTTTTGCCTATTAAACTAGAATTTGGGAGCAAGCGAATAAAAATATTTCTTTGGAATGTTGTACGAGTTAGTATGTTGTGATTTTAACTAATTATAATTGGGTAGTTCAGCTTTGTAGTTTTTTAATGTAATTAATATTTTTGTATTAGTTTAAACAGCTCAAGAACGCAGACTGTTTATTAGTGCCTCAATGTTGTTTAAGCGGTTGCAATTTCCGCAGGAGGTAAGCTGCCAATTCCATATTTAATTTGTACGTAATTTTTATACAAGGACTGCAACGCATTATTAGATTCTTTTGGCGTTTGCATAGTATCAAGATATCAACATACGATATTTTTATTAAAGACACGACCCATCTAGTGCGTTGCAAAAGGGAACACTGGAATCCAGATACAGTTAAAATAGAAAGAATAATGTATTTATGAAAAATGTTATATTTGTACGTGAGAATAATGTGTTTTTTTTTAATATTTAGTGCGTAGTTGTTTATGTAAAATACTTAAGTACATTCTAACGACTGTAGTGAGTAAACGCAGGAAAATAATAAAATATATTTGTTACATATATTATGGCTTTTTTTTATTCTTTTTGTCCGTAGTTTGGTATAGTAAGTTGTATCGCATAACAAGATTGGTTATGATAATGCCTATAAGACTGAGAGGTAGTTTCTAATCCATCATAAAAATACCATAGACTGAGAATAGATAAAACTGCACGGTCCGAAGTATTTCGTTGGCTCCCTTCCAAATTGGTCCTACAAAATTATTAAGAAAATAATAAGTGAAAACAATGCGTTTGACATATTTCAAGGTAAAAAATACAAAAGCAAATATTAAATTGATTCAAATGGCGGTAGTCAGAAAAATAACATATAGCTTCGACCGCTAGGTTAAACATTTTTGCCTGCCTAGGCTAACTAAAATATTCTAATCGTTGTAGGTCACAGAAATTATCTAAGTTTAATACTATTTACCTTCTAAAAACGACAAGACATCGCGTGGATACAGGGTAACTTTTTCTAACTTCTTGAAAGAAATAGTCGCTCACCAAAGCCAGCATTATTACCAATATGAAGTAGTACACAAACCAGAGGCCAATAGTGAACATCACAACTGTTGAGAAAAGCTGTAAAGAAAACAAAAATAATAAGTACAACTGACTACTGTGTACTCAACTTACTTCAAGACTAAATTTTAACGTTGAATAAATATGATTGTGTTGCCAACAAGGTCTACAGAATTAAGTATATAAATATATAGAGTATTTGATTGGTAACATAAATTAATTCAACAGTACAGACAGTCGTTAGAGGTAGTCAGGGCTGGATTCAGGGGAGGGCAACCGGGGCTACAGCCCCGGGCCTCCACAAAAGAGGGGTCCCCTCAATAGAGACATCGGAAAAAAAAACTAATTCCGACTAGTTAACAACTTTTCCTTTGTAATTTTTTTTTAATGAATGATGTATACTGCACAAGCGTGCACTTAGGGTAAACTCATACTGAAAGAGCGGCGAAGGGCAGCGAAGCGGAGCGCAGTTTCAGTGTCATATAAATTTTAACTTTATTTTAATTACTATAATACTTATTATCGCATGAGAAACCCGAACGAGTCGCGCGGATGCCCGCGGTGCCGCGGGAATTCCAGCGAATTCCATAAACGGAGCCGTGCGACTGCGCGGGAAGTCCCGAAAATGCTCGAGCAGTCGCGAGCGGCCGCTCCCCGCGCGCGTCTGTTAAACACAAGTTTCCTCGAGTTTTGTTGAAAGTGAACTGCGCATAGTAGAACGACCCGTGAATTCATCGCGGGCGGGCTCGAAAAGGCGCGCGAATTCCCGCGACTTCTCGAGCATTCCAGCGACTTCTCGAGCAGTCGCGGGAATCCGCGCGCCTTCTCTACCGAGCGGGTCGCTGCGCTTCGCTGCCCTTCGCCGCTCTTTCGGTGTGAGTTGACCCTTAGACAGGCCATGAACATTATACTATCTTCATTGTAAAAGGTCGTGTAGAAATACACTTCGAAATGATGCAACGAGAAACTAAAGGCGGCAATACAGAGTAATGTGTAAAGTTTTTGCAAACAGTCGGCGTTGTGACCAAATGGTCTTTAACACTAATTCTTGAACATTCCAGAAACATTAACACTTGGTATAAAGGAGAAAAACAATTCACTAAATTAGCGTCCATTAAATTAGGCAATAAATCCCCGTGGTTGCATGTTCAGAGATTTTCCAGTTGTTTAAATCTAAAGGGTGATGTCAAGGTACAAGTAAATATTAACTTGGCTCTAGAAAAGGAAACAAATTACGTTATGTTGCTAATAAAATTAATGATTATAAGATATCGCTGAAATTGGTACAGTTCCCAAAATTACCCAGAATTATGAATTGTACAGGTATCTCAAAAAGTGGATGCTTAAAATTTTGTTAGCATATAGGTAATTCATGCGCGGTAGAGTCGTAATAAAAATATACGGAACACTACTGAAATAAAATGCGCTGGCTTGTACGAATGGATTTGGAAAATGGCCTACTACAATTATTTTTTCCCAGGGGAGTCGTTATTGAAAACCATTAAACACAAATTGTATTTGGCTAGTATGTTAATCTGTACTGAAACGTGTATCATAATAGTCTATAGTGTCAAAGTTTTTAAATCAACATGAACAAAGTAAGAAACATAGAAGACCTTTCGGCAGACATGTTTAACGACGACTTCATTCGAATTTTCCAACCAATTTTCTTCGTGCTGCGAGTCCTCGGGTTCCTCCGTGTAAACATCAAGGACAGATACCCTACAGCACCTTCAACGTGGTACTATGTATACAGCAATGTTTTCTGGATACTAAACACGTTTTGTGTAGCATATTTCCTTCTACGCTGTGAAAACGGTTTTGGTTCCAAATACGCCGAGTCGTCCCTCAAACTCTGTGTTCTAATGAATGGCATAAATGGCGTTCTGATAGTTTTCCGAAATAATCTTCGAAGGGGAAATAAAATTGGCCAAATGTATGTTAAACTACAGAAGATGGAAAGGTACTTAAACATGAAGGATAGTAAAATTGTAAACAAGCAGCTTGAAAGGCAGTCGACTTTTGCAATAGTGAGCGCCTGTTTTTTCACTATCTTGTGGGCTATTTTGTATAAAACAGTGTTCATGAGAAATATGTGTATACCTTTGATGGTAATCATGACAACAGGTCTTGGGCTGCATACTGAAGCGGTCGAGATTTACTTCATCATACAGCTCATTAATACTAGAGTAAATTATATAAACGACGCACTACGACAAGAGACTCCAGGTTCTGATGAGCCTCTGGAAAATTCAATCAATGATGGGAAGTTGTTTTATATAGTAAACCCATGTGAAAATCCTGTCAACGAAGTTCCAGGTGAATTGGTTTCTGGCATTCACTGTGTTTTCCAGGCGTTAGCAGATTTCAAAGAACTTTTTCAACTCTCGGTAAGTATTTCTAACAAGTTTATTTTTCATATCATGAGTCAATTATGTTAACTGAAATAATTATTTCTTTTGATTGTCTTTTATTAACAGCTGTTCTACTTTGTCTGCCAAATCGTAGCTTGTAATTTGGTGTCAATACATTACCTAGTCACTTCATTGAAAGAACAGGTAAGAGTGAACTATCTGATATAACATTTTAAGAATCATTGCTGACCGTACCATACTAATTAATAGTCTTACCTTCCACTCTTCCCAGAAAGCAGCAGTAGCAGACTTCGACCTGATGCTGTGTGTGTTGCCTCTTCTGCTAAATAAGCAGTTCCTAATGTTAACATTATGTCTGAAAACTGAATCATTATCAGCAAAATTAGGGGAATCCAGGAAACTCTGTATCGACATCGTCTCATCATCCCTTAATGACGGTATTTATTTCGTAGAAATAGTTAATTCTCAAAAGCGCCTGATGCTTTCATCATTTTAATGATGATTGGAATTTGATTATTTTAATTGTCTTGTGGTAATTAGTATGCTAAGGCTGTTATGTTTTCGAAATAACATAAAATAGGTAAGTATGTTTGTTTGTACTTACCTGGCCATGGTCTTCCCTAGCACTCAATCACAAATGCCCACTCTCGAAAAGACCATTGCCTTGGTTGCTTGCTGAACATTCTAGAAGCCCTAAATGCCTATGGATCACACACTAATTTAATGATTGTTACACTCATGATGGCACCACAGCGCACTCTAAACTAATAGGTAACATGTTGTGAACATCACATGAATTCTATGTATAGTGAAACCATTTTCTATTTACAGGCAAATCCCGTGAACATGCTAAGCAAATCATATTACTGGTGGAAGGAAGACGCAGCGTGTCCATTTATAACATTTGTACGTTAGGCACCCGGCTATCACTACATCTGCTAGCTATCACCGCGAGCTATACCACCGTACTTTTACAGTTTGCTTTGCTTTAAATACAGTTTACATAGAACCTCCGACCTAGTACCTAAGTGTTTAGTTATGAAAAAAATAAAAGATATTCCTGAAATCGAATATCTTTCCAGAGATATTCTTGAAGAAGAATTCCTTAAGTCCATAAGACTTATATACAATTCCCAAATACTGCTTGCTTCCACCCGCGTTGACATCAAAGACCGGTTCGTGACTACTACGTCGATTGTTCAAAGATGCTATACATTTCTCTGTGTAATTCTATTGCTAGGATTAGACTATGTAGTCATCTACAAGTATGATACAATTCTTTTTGATAACGAAATTATCTACTATCTGAGCACTTGTGTAACATTACTGCAGACGCTAACATTTATATGCAATATCATTCATGTGCGTTTTATAAACGGGGATGCCAATGTAGAATTCTTCGTGAAACTGCAACAAATCGATAGGTGTATGAATATACACCGGAACAAAAGTATTACTAGTCTATTAGTAAGGACAAGTATTTTCTCACTTACTTCAATTCTGATTCTCTTCATTGGACTGCTTAGTTTAGCTGGTGCAAAAGGAACCGCTGCATTTTGGCCGTACATAGGGATAGCATATTCTCAGCTCAGCTTCGTCATGGAATTAGTTTGCTGTTCTAATGTTTTTATATATTTCTTCATACGTGCTCGGTTCTTGAATTCTATTATTAAAAACTATTTGGAGCAAAAGAAGACTCAAGAGATTTTGTATTCAAAGAAGAATTACTTTTCTTCATTATTTGCTACGAAAATAGTTATGAGACGCCTGGCTGCTGAAACTCATAGCTTCATATCTAGCGATACTGATATTTATTTGAAACAATTAATGGATGGCTTTTTCAAATTCCAAGACATATTCAAGTTTCAAGTAAGTGAACCTACTCGTAGTTTTAAGGCGGATTCTCTTACGAAACGGTTAGCTAAAATATACTCAAAAAAGCCCAACATCTCTTTCAGGTTTTTATGTTTTGCTGCAAGCTGGTTGGTTCGAGTATTTTAACTTTCGAATTCCTACTTTTTGCCGTACAGAATGAAGTAAGTAAAAAAGCTAGCTACTTAAAAGAAATTGAGTGTGAAGCCCAGCTATTCTCTCCCCCAGGCCGTTTAGTTTTGCTCAAATCTATCGGCCTTTTCGTTTTGCTCAAATCTATCGGCCGTTTCGTTTTGCTAAAATCCGTCACCGTTCCTGATAAACGTGCAGTTAATCTCGTAAGTAACATTTGTTACTGATGAGATATTCTTTAAAGCTACTAAACTTTCTTTGAACCTTCTCACAAAATAAAATATTTTGATCATCCGTTTCAACTTGTAGTCAGGTGCCCTGCCTCACTTGGACCCTTTCAATAAAGAAGATAAAGATAGTTGCGTCAGGGTAGCCCGCGAAATTCAAATTTTCTTACGTTTTTTTGCAATTTGTAGGTCAGGTTGTATGTTGATGAAAAATCAGTCGCGCCAGTAATACGTATGTAGTTACAGAATCACAATCATGAAAATCATCAATATAACCCTGTAAGTTCATTTAACCCTATTAAATTACTTTTTCATTAAATATTCATTGAATAGCGACAACCTGACACTGACCTGCAAATTGCAAAAAACGTAAGAAAATTTGAATTTGGCGGGCTCCCTGACGCAAGCACCTTAAGGGCGACAGGTCAAGGTAATGCCGGGCACAGACAGTGTGTGGATAAAATGTATCCTACCAGTTTCATGGAGTACGTCTTTACACCTGGTGTGATTTATTCCTTGTTTGTTTACAGACAGTAAGTCTCTGGGATAGTCTGACGCCATCATTCTTTACCGTAATCGACTTGGTGATGGCGATTTCGCTGGGAATCCGGTGTGAAGTATTTATGCGAGAGGTGAAGGAAACCAAGCGGTTGGTGATCACTGTAATGTCGATACATTATGATGGTAATAATTTTGAATTACTCCCTTTACGTCGAGTCTTAGTCTACTGTTCTTGAAATATTGCTTTTTAATACCGTTACGTCGAGCCGAGTTAATAGTTACAGTCAGGACATAAATTAAAAGCTAGTAAGTATAACCCTTTTTATTTAAGTTACTAGGAGCCTTTTGTTCCCGCTCTGGTCGGAGCGGAAGGGAGTGTCAGACTTGTTCAGACTAAAACCCATCCATGTTCCTTCCTTGCCTTTGTGTTCCAGGGCCGCGGCATCTTTTTCGAACAGTCCCGCAGCCCTGGCAGGCATCAGCCCTTGCCGGGCCCCTGCTAGTTTGCTAACATCTCTTTGAAGCGCGCGTGGATCACGAACGCGCCGTCAACACGGCCTGTCGTCATAAGACAGACGGACGGCGAGCTAGCCCATTGCTCACCGTCCACAGGTGCGCCCTTACGGTGGCGGGAAGCCACCATGTGGCCCTCGATGCCCGCGGCGTCTCCCGCGGCGGCTGGGACGTGAGGTTCTCTCCCTCTTACGTTCCGCCACCTCCTTCGCTGTAGGTGATGGCGGCTCTCGCCCCGGCCCATGGATTGAACCAGGGCCGGACTCGATAGGTCGTAGCCGCCGATCGCCGCTACGAGGACACGGCGTTGCTTCGCCCAAGCGGAGTAGACCTCCACGGTGTGCTCCACCGTGTCCTCCAGGCGATCCTCGCAGTGATAACACCCGGGCGTTTCCTTCCGCCCGATTCGGTGCAGGAACCTCCCAAAACAACTGTCCGGTGAGGACCTGCGTCAGGCGGAAGGTGAGAGTGCCGTGGTGCCTCTCTAGTCACTCCTCAAAGACGGGACTTATCACCACTATTGTGGCGTGCCCTGCACGGGGTTGCGATAGTCGCTCTCTCCATGTCGCCATGAGATCGCGCCGGTTGTCTGTCCGCTGAGCTGCGATTTGCCGCGGCAGCGGAGTTTCCCTTCGGCGTAGAGCATCCGCGCGCGCGGCAGTCCGGCAAGGAGGCTCGCCGCCTCGCCGGAGATCGTGCGGTACCCCCGGACTAGCCTTACGGCTACCACTTTCTTGGGCGCGTTCAGGTAGTGGGCGGCTCGATGTTCATATGGATTGAGGGCTCATTTTTTAAACCTTTGATAAACGAATCAAGACTTATAGGGAAATTACTTAAAAATTAGTAAAACTTAAAGCAATGGACCATGAATTTCTTAAACGTGAATTAAAAATGTTATGATTAAATAACTCGAGCCCTCAATCCAGACGCTTGCGTAAAGTGGCATAGCCTTATTCTCAAAAAGTACTATCTCTGAGTTAATCATTTTTATTTAAGAATTTAGTTAAGAATTTCTTAAACATTATAAGAAATTCCCAAATCTGTAGAATATGACATTACAAATTTATGGCGATTAATCTAGGGCCCTCAATTCAGTAATGTCTGTACTGAGGAATCTGCAAAACATGAATTTATCTAAAGAAATACATAAATACGACTTTAATATATTGTAGTTAGATACTGTGAATTAGTTAAAAATAAATAATGACACAAAAGTGTACAGTTAAAAAGTAAATCAAAGTTGAATTTTACTAAAACGTCTGATCCCAATGTTTTTGAGTTTATTGACTAGGTTCAGCCTCATAGTTTGAGGGCTCAAGTTATTTAATCATAACATTTTTAATTCACGTTTAAGAAACTCATGGTCCATTGCTTTAAGTTTTACCAATTTTTAAGTAATTTCCCTATTAGTCTTGTTTCGTTTCTTAAAGATTAAAAAAATGAGCCCTCAATCCAGATGCACATGGTGGCTCGCCGCCTCAAAGAACGCGCCCACACCGGGGCCCCGTAAAGGGCCATGGACCGCACGACCCCCGCGTAAAATTACTAGGAGCCTTGCAACGCAATGTATTTTAAAACGCACAGATTCGATATTAAATTTCTGTTTAAATTTATTGATGTTGAAGCAATCGAGTATTATTAAACTACGCATAGAGTAAAAGGCATTTAAAGGCCCATAGAAATATTCTTTCTCACATCTATGGCATAGTCAACTCATTTTTGTTTTGCATTCCAGGTCGACTACGGGAGAAATCAAAGAGAATGTTGAAGTTAATAGACGAAACACCACCACGCTTCTCTGTGTATGATATGTGGCATCTAGATGCAAACATTCTTTTAGAAATGTTCATGTTGGTCACTGGGCTTATTGTGACGCAAATGCAGTTTGCATTCTTGTAAACAAATAACAGTATTAAGAACATATTATGCTTAAGTTATTTATAATACATCACAGCATTCAACTGGAAAACCTGTAAATATGTCAAGTATGTCCAAAAAAACGAACTGCACTTATAGTATAATTGTTTATTTAGCTTTTTCTTGGATATAAATATGATTTTGAGATTCCTGAGGTCTAATAGTTCATAATTATAAATCTTTTGCTATTGATTAATTATAAAATTGCGTAACAATTTATAAAATTATTGTGTACAAAACTACAGTCTTATGTAAAAGAACAATGTTCAATGACACACTTTTATCTTAACTAACTGTTAAACCTATGAACTAATAAAACATATAAAATATCTATTGGACGGAATTATTCATTAAAATATCATTTCACACTGGAATGCATGTAGCTACCATTGATCGCAGCTCATAAAAAATATGTATAAAAGTGATTACCTGCCTAAAATAATTACTATAAGTAGAACCTACTTAATTATGCGATTGTACACTGTTTTACAGACAAAAGTTTTATAAATATACAAATTTTCTCATATTATCGTTTCATAGAATTATCAATACGCAAAATACTTGCTTCGAAGATATTTAAATAATCGATTTTTGTTTCAAATTAAATTTTATGTTTCGGTATCGCTCGCTTCACGTAGCCGTAGCACGTAGCGTAACATAATGTGGTCGGAGTGGACGGAACATTTCACCGTCAACTGTCAAGGTAAATATCATAATGTCGTAATACGGCGTAGTCGACGTAACCCTGCTAGGCCCCCGGCTCCTATTTCTGTCTAACTGTGTTAGTAACCTAACACGTCTACTTTTACATTTTCGTTGAAATAAAATACCAATAAAAACAATGAACAAACAATATTTGTTAAAAAATAATTCTACTGTTTGATAAGTTTGTTAAATAAAAAATTGAGATTATAAAATTCATTGAATTATGTTTCTGTGAAATATTTTTCATTCAAGTAAATAGTCGTTAATCAATAATATTCGGAATAAAACTATAAGGGCAGTATCCTAGAATTTCGTTTCAAATGTTTCTCAGAAAATGTTCTACTTATGCAAACAATAATATAAAATTGCCTTACGATAAGGTCACTTGTGCATATTCATTTTAAAGGTACTGTCAGCATTAGTTATCGTTAACTACACAAGTAGCTACTACTAAATTATTGACATTAAAAGTTTAATTATTTTACACAACTTGGAAAAAATGAGATTCGCTTTTTTAAGGTTAAACTTAATAAGTAGTGGTCACCTTGTCAAAAGTGCTTATTAAAATCTTCATAGAAGTTTTTTTGGATTTGTTTTTCAATCTCTTACCCAGAAGTTTCGAATCTATGAATGTTTTTGGTGAAACATAAATTATTGATGATGCTAACTGAATATCAGAACAACATTTTAGTGAATAGAATCACAATGCATGATGGGATTAGTAATGCCATTGTTGATACACTTGATGCACCATTACACCTGTGATCGAGGAAGCAGAAACACCATACTGTTTCATCATACCAGTCCCTGAAACAAATTAAGTTGTTCATAATTAACAAATAAATAAATAAATATGCAAAAGACTTGTGGATTTTCTACTACACATGTTGTTTACATGTGTAGTAGAAAATCCACAAGTCTTTTATGGCTTAGGGCATGCATAAAAGACTAAAAAAACATAAAATTCTAAATAATGATGATATTGATAATAAGTGGCCACGGAGGGTTCCGTACCATTATCTATACAACATTAGACAAAAACGGCAAAATAATCAGGTATGTTGTATGGGGGCCTCCTCAAATATTTATTTTATTCTGTTTTTAGTATTTGTTGTTATAGCGGCAACAGAAATACATCATCTGTAAAAATTTCAACTTTCTTGCTATCACGGTTCATGAGATACAGCCAGGTGACAGACGGACAGACAGACAGACCGACAAACAGCGGAGTCTTAGTAATAGGGTCCCGTTTTACCCTTTGGATAGGAAACCCTAAAAAATCAATCATTTTTTGGAATATTTACACACAACAACAATAAAGTAAGGGAGTTCCCTCAAATTCCTGTAGTTACCTGCTCACTTATTGTTATTGAAAATAATATGAGCCTGAACTGGTTGGTGCAACTAGTTTTCTACAGATCATACTGGAAGTGACCCACTCTGTGCACATACAAATGTTTTAGCTTACACCCATAATAAGTTGTAAATAACCCAAAAAGGAGAAGTAGATAAATAGAATACTCTTTATCATATACCTTTTCAATTAAAATAATTTAAAATTGATTTACATAGTTTGTTATAAAGGGGGTAGCTTGATACTTGCCAAGAACTATCTAGCTTTCAGTTAATTATAATAAAAACAAACAAAATAACTACCTTTTAATATCAAGTTCCTTAATAGTATTATTGACATAGTTGGCTAAATTCACATCCCTCGCAGCAGGCCGACACCCTTCATATGTATCGGCAGGTATGTCAGTTCGAAATGCCCTGAAGTTACTTAAACAATCCCTTGTAATCACTTCTTGTGCTGAAATGAAATATTATACTCATGAAAATAGGGTGCACATTAATACTTGAGGTAAAAATCCACATGTCAACACACAACACACTCGTCGGGACACTGCAGAGTATTCCCATCTTAATTCAAATCCTTAGGGTGAAAGTGTTCAATGAGGCTATACCTAAGCGAAAATATGTTATTGCAATTACCTCCTTTCCTTTCAATAAGTTTGACGCAAATATCTTCATTATCAGGACATGGATTACCAAGGTAGCCCACCCCGCGCCAGTTGAACGGTTCCATACACCCGGGAGTAGCCGCTGTACATTGATAACACCATAATGCTAAACCTGCGAAATAAAAGGATTTTAATGTGTAGTGCAATGCCAGTCTTTGATAAGAAAATATAGTTTGGTAAATAAGTACAGACTTAGTTTGTTAAAATCTCTAGTATCATGAATGTATTATTCCTGACCTGAATAGATTATCGAGAATCAAGTATGTATTCAAAAACCACACCCTTAATTTAAGTGCCTTTAAGATTTAACGTGCATTGGGTACTTACTATAACTTAAAAACGATATAAATGTCAAAAGTAGTATTAAAAATTTCATTTTGTTCACGTTCAAAACTGTATCAACAAATTAAATCAGTGCTGTTTGAAGAGTACAATAAATACAATAATCAACGGCAAGGATGGCGATTGCCGATAGTGAAGCGAGCGACAACAATCAACTGTCATTAATGTCATGTCATACATGTGTCAGACTGTCGGCAAGAAAGAGCAGTGAGTAAGAGCCGCTTTTTTCATTACGGCAATTATTAGTCGAAATTCTACCAATATGAATTTGTGAATAACTAAGAATTAGAATTAATTAATTATTTTTTATTTTAAATAAAATAAAAAATAATTAAATATTGTTAATTTTTTTTTTAGCTATTATGAAAACAAACTTAGGTAAGTAATCAAGCCAGCAATCAAATAGATAAAAATAAGGTCATGACACCTTATTGTTTAATTTGATCGGGTTTCACGGGTGAAGGCTATCTCCAAATGGTATAATAATAATAGGGGAGAAGAGAGCCCTCTTGTGCCATTTCGAAGCATACCGATTTTAAACGCCACCTGGATTTTATGACGCGAACTAAAGATCTATATGTAGCTGTAGGTATGAATGTATGTATAATAATAAGGTTAGGACTTCTTGAATAAAACTGAGAAAATCTACTTAATTTGTTTTATTTAGAATAATAAATGACTGCACAGCAAGAACACAAAATCATAAAAAGGAAAGAAATATTTATTTGTAAGAATGTAGTTTTACATAGTATGGTGTTATGGGTTTATTTAGGTCCGTAGCATTCTACCACAACTTATGGTGTACAAATATGCATACCTCCCTGTACCATCCCCACCCCGCGGAACCCCATGGTTATAGAGATATCCATGGTAAAAGTTTTTAGGTTAGAATTTTTTTTTTTCCATATTTCTTTCTATATAATCTAGTAACTATATAATCTAGTCAACTAAAGAAAAACTATTTTTTTTGTAAAAATGTCAATGCATGTAATTGCATATTATTGTGCTCATTAATTACACACCAAATTTAATATGTGAAAATAAAATTATATTTAAGTAAAACAAATGACATAAAATTTAATAGAATACACCTCTACCATCAACGGAACGTGAAATGCTAACTTTGACGTCTGTCAAATGGCGTGATAATTTCCAATTTGTATGGAAACTTTAACAAAATATATCTCGTAAACCGTGAATCTTCGCAACTTGAAAATTTGTAAAAACCTTTCTATTCATGAGTACTATCTACAAAATATGAACTTCCAACTCGATGGCCCATAAAGGAAAGTTTATCCACGTCTGATGTAGATAAAATACCCAAATACCAATAATTAAACATAAAATGGACACACGAAACACAAACATGCGCAGGCGCAAGTTGCGGCGACCATTATGTGATGCATATAATTATATTTTATGATTATATTACTATACTCTTTGATGTGATGTTGTCACAGTTGTCAGAATATGTTTTACAATGACAAGGCTGCCATAATTGAAAATACTGGTTAGCAATGAAATTTAAAAATGTGATAATTTTTAACAATTATTCTTTAGAAAAATACTACAAATTAAGAGAACTAAATTATTTGATTTTCTTTTTTGCAATTAAAGTTGCGATCAAAGAGACATCTATCGATACTATGATGAATGAATGAATAATAGTTCCGTCGTTAAATGAAGATGGCGACTCCATCTTTACTGACGTTGTGCTTATTCTGTCTCCCCCCTGGCTATCTCTCTATATAGTTACGTTTTTCTGGTAGAGTGCTCAGTTCCGTATGCCTATACAGGGTGTAAACAGACTCTTCACGAAGCCGTCAACCAAGCATTATGCACATCAAACTAAGTAACTTTACGCAAAAATTTGTGCTGGGAAACAACTTTTTTTTTTGGGCTGAAATGTCACGTTTTACAGTAGTACTCAATGTAACGCACTCGAAACATTGTGCTGATGGATGGATTGAATAGTAAGAGAGTCCTGGAGGTGTTTAAAGTAAAAATCGTACATTAAAAACATGTATTTAAAAAAAAACTTGTGAAAATGTTGGAACTTTGACCTCCAATATCTCCGTAAGTAGAAGGTTCCCAGGTATGGTCTAGAACAAAAAAATGATCGCAATGACAGGGAGAACAAGTGCCTTTCGGCTTCGTTAAGAGTCTGTTTACACCCTTTATTATGTCCATGGTTTTTCGATTAAACGCTCGTTCGATTCGATATGCAATCGAATCGAGTGGTTGTGAATAGCTATGTTGGAATCCAACTAATGAAGATCTAATGAAAATTTTGCTCATAGATATATGAGCACAATCATTTTTCTTCTTTTTTTTCTGAATATTATATTATGATGTAAAACAAAAACAAATGCCAATTGAGGTATTAATCTTTTACAAGAACCAGAAGATCTTTTACAGAGCTTGTGTTAGATGAGGAGTAATGTAACAAAGTATACATACATTAATATTAATTACCACGTTAAATCATGTAAAAACGATTTTTCGATACTATTTCATGTTTTAATAGTACATTATGATATAAGTGCGGTGAGTTGAAAAGTACAGCCGAGGCGATATTGCTAGCCCGAGCCGTAGGCGAGGGCTACAAGAAAGCAGAGGCTGTAATTATCAAACCGCACGTATGTCATACGACGTTTTATAAAATATTTGCGAGGAAATAAATAAAACTCGGACTTTCTTAAACGAAATTTTGCGCTTGTAAGTATCTATCGGTCGATTTTTCGGGCAAGAGGCTTAGAGTAGCCTTTTTCGCTGCCTCTGAGACTTCAGGCGGTGTCGAATTAATAAATTCATCATTATTTGACGCCATTTTCAAATAAAAACAATACTTACAGCGAAAAGAAAAAGCGCGCGGAATAATTTTTACTTATTCACAAATTAGCGAGGCTCGCGCATCAGCGCTTTTTTAAGGCGAAGGCACAACAGCAGTCAGTATTACTAAATAAAACAGTAAATTAATATTCTTGTGTTTTTGTTACAGATAAATGGTTGTAATTTATTGTCAAAATTAATTAAATTAAAGAATTCAATGTTTATTAATTATATTTTATCTCCCAAAGTTAATTTTATTCATAAAATGTTGACCACTTTTCTGACATAAAAACTCTTTGCTAAGATTTAAAAAAGTACCGTTCGTTTTTACGGATCATCTTGATAAACCGTGCGTTTTACATTACATTACCGCACAAGTACGTAATGAGACACAATACGATATTGAAATTGGTGAAATAAGAGACGATTTACGAGCAAATGTGTTATAAATATAACATTATTTAAAGATTTCGGTATTTAATCATTTCGTCCTCCTAAGTTTTAGAAATTGATCACTTTGCGTCGCGAACAATATGTGTCCCGTTGATTTCACAACAAAAAATAATAAGAATAAATTAAATAATCAAAGAGGGCTCCCAAAAACGTGCTTTTTTTCAGTGTTATTTTTCGCAATTTTCGTGTGTGACTCCAACTCAGCTGGTAATACTATATTGTTTCAGTTTGTTGCTCCGTTGGTCTAGTGGTCACAAAAGCTCGACTGCTGAGCACGAGGTCCTGGGTTCTCAGGTTGGGCAAAGTGTTATTGGGTTTTCTATCAGCAATTCCTCAGTAGCAGCCACGGAGTCTAGATTTGTGCCCGGTTGATGGCAGTAGGTTCTTCCCCGATTAAAGAACAGACGCCAGCAAATCAAGTTAGTACAATCTGTCAGATTTCTTCAATGGATTTTCAACTTTATCGCTAAAGTATTAGGTTCAAGGTTGATTGGGAAAATCTGACAATTTTGGGTAGCTTGACCTGCTGGCGTCTGTACACAACTGGCGAAATGTGGGTGTAGTATTAGAGCAACACCTCTCATCCTTCGGGGATTACAAGCTGACACTTATGTAATTACAAACAAAAATGTTTCCCCACGTCAGAAATTCAATAATTGCTCCGACATCTTGATAATCTCGACGACATTAGTTTAGTAGCGACTACGTCATCTTGCAGGTCGTGCCTATGTACCATAGATCTCTGCCATGTACGAACCTCTGTGAAATGTGAATTTGTATTGCGGTAGTTACCTAGATCCCAAAGTCGTCGGTTATCGGAGAATTGAGTAGCGTTGTGTACGAAGGGTCTAATTGTGCGTTGACCTTTATAATCCTTACTTAATATTATAAATGCGAAAGTAAGTTTGTTTGTTACCTTTTCACGCCTAAACCACTGAACCGCTCATCCAAAAATTCTCGAGGACAACAACAATAACATTATGCTCATAGATGGCGCCACGTGTCTTTCGAATCTGGATAGAATTACAAGCAGAGTACAACCCGAACTGACTGTCAAATTTTAAATGAACGCGAGCGAAGCCGCGCAAAAAAGCTAGTTCGTAAATAAAGCTCACCGTGATGTTGACAGTAATTCAGAATCAGATGTAATGTAACTGAAAGGACTGCCATGGATTTTTGATAATTTTACGCTGACTTTGTTAAATGCGTAGAAATGCGTTGTTCAGACAGAGACAACAACGCATAACAAGAATTTAATTATTTCTATTAACAGACACAGTTGGTTGCCCATATCTCCTCCATTCTGCAGCTGCTATCCAATTACTTACGTTCAGCGTCGCTGCAGAACTTCAGTAGGTGGATGTATTTTACAGGAATATAATTAATATAATATTGAGGAATATTGTTGTACTTATCAGTTTTTAATAAACTCTTGTTATAGAATCAGGTATTTTAAGTGCACCTAGTTCGTGTTCATGTTAGAAAATATCGTCTTCCTCCTCTTCTACCTTTTCAGGGGGGTTCAGTTGATTTCTGAGCGCTTGCAAGTCATCAGTATTCAAATCAATACACATTGTTCCAACTATGTCTTCTATACCAATTGTACCATCATTACTCATATCTACTTCTTTAATGAGATTATCTACTAGCTTTGATATCATTTTATGACCCTCTTTCTGCAAAACTTCTCTTATCTCTTCGCGGTCCAGAGATCCTGTCTTCTCGGGGTCAAAAACTTGCAATGCAGCACGAATTTCTTCTTCAGCAGGAAAGTCCCTTTGTCTAATTGTTACGATTTTAAGAAACTGGTCAAAAAAGATATGTCCTTCTGGATGAGGCGGTCTACAACAAAATGCTATTAGCTCCTGGAGTTGTTCTTCCGTATACGTCATAAGAAGAAGACTTTTTAACATGTAAACTATCTCTTTCTCTGTGATATACCCATCCAAATCTGAATATGCTGGAGTATAATTCTGAAACAGTTCCCACAGCTGTTCTATTTCGGCTAATTGATCAGGTCGTAATTCATAGGATGGTCTCAAAAGTTCCTTAGAATCACTGAGATTATAAGGTGCAGCAGGATCTGGAGGTGGTTCCGGAGGATACTCTTCCTCTTCCACAACTTCCTCGTAGCCGGGTAGTAAATCTTCCTCAGGCTTTTTCTGTTCTCCACCTTCAACTTCTTCGCCTTCCACTCTTTCGCCTTCCAATCCTTCGCCTTCCACTCCTTCGCCTTCAACGTGTTCTCCTTCTAACCCTTCACCCTCAACATGTTCCCCTTCCACACCTTTACCTTCAACGTGTTCTCCTTCTAAGCCTTCATCTTCTACATGTTCCCCTTCAACATCTTCACCTTCAACTAGTTCTCCTTCTAATCCTTCACCTTCTACATGCTCTCCTCTCACTTCTTCTGTTCCTACCGCTTCACCTGTTTCATCACCCTCGGCTTCTTCGCCTGCCTCTCCGGCCTCGCCTCCTTCAACTATTCCTTCACCCTCTGCGGCTGTTTCTGGACCTTTACCTTCCTCAACATCACCAGCCCCAACATCGAGAGTCTCATTCTCAATACCTTCAAAACCTTCTTCACTTTCCATTGTTAATTGTTTACCCTATTTATGAACTAGAATTTTGAATATATTTATAATATGAATGACTTACATATGCTAATTTATACCAAAAACTTATCACCACATCGAGGTTTACTGAATTTAGTACGGAGTACGACTATTAAATTATCAGTTATTTTGTCATATAGACTGAGGCTTTCCAAAGATATGTAATCTAAAATGCCTATAAAATCATTAAATAAGTCATTGCGTATATTACCCATGAAATTAAACATTTAGGAAAAATATAAAATAATAGTTAGCGTCAAGTTTCTGTGACATCATGACATGTTGACTTTTAGTGATATCTGTCACGTCCAGTGGTCATGTCTTTTTGGAACCAAAGATAATAATCATTGAATCATGGTAGGATATTTTTGAACACTGTGAAGGATTTAATCGTATCAAAGAACTGGAACACATCTTTAAACACCTAATAAATAATTATTGCACACTTAATCAATAAACTGTAACCTACCGTAATACCTATATACTGTGAATACTGCCTACCCACTATCTATGTATATATTCTGCCCAGCACCATGTATATCAATAGTGTCCACTTTCCTCTCTTAGTCATAGTCAAATCGTGGTTGGGAGACACAAGCAGCTGTTTTTAATATTTTGTGAAGTTGCAGAAAGAGGCTCCACATCCAGCCCAACCACACCGCACGCCACCTCGTGCGGTGTGGTTGGGCTGGATGTGGAGTGCCCCCTGCCCTCTTCCAATTTTATAGGTGCGCGAAGCTACAGTCTTATACAGCATGAAACTTTAATTAGTTGCCTATAAGTATAATTAGAGACGTTTAGCCTAGTCAGCGATACAAACTAAAGTGCGAAGGCTAACAATTTTATTAGCGCGCCTCATTTTTCGTGTCTTGTTAGAGCTTTTACAAACGACATTTTACATTTCCTTCAAAACTCCGACACCTGATTCTGCCGCATCGTGATTACGTTCTTGCATGTTTGTGTTTATTAGTATAGCCTTGGGTGGTATTCAGTGATCCAAACTGATATACCTAATAAAGAGGTAAAGTTTGTAGCTTTGTAAGTTAAAAGATATTTCATAAACTGATTAAGAACGATATAATTATACTGTGTCCCTATGTTTTTCGTTTTTCATTAATAGTTGTCTTTGTACACGTTGACAGGCGATATAAATAGACGATTTTGAGCATTTTGTCAAGGTTCTAGAGCAACAGATTATGTATCATCAAAAAGGAAAACATAGGGACATAGAAGAGGTTGATATTTAATTAACTGTTAAAAATCATAGTTTTAAAGGCATAAACCAGAGAGAAAACAGGTAAGGGCGTTTGTATGGAAAAAAGACCACCCACATTTTCTCTTAAAGGGGCGAATCCGCAGGAAAGCTAGCGTTTAATAAGCGCAAAATATGGTCGGTTTCACGTACATACAATTAGCTAGATATTTCTTAATTTGTTTTATTCCCATTAGTAAACTTTCTCGCGGTGATGTTCCTGGGCGGTACGAACGGTACGGTATCCGTATTACCCACCTGCCAAAGAAATACCTTATTTGTGCATAATTTGAAGGGCACTAACTGCGCCGCCGCCACGTTGCAGAGCTTTTTCGGTGTTGTACAGACGCCAGCACATCAAGCTACTGCAATCTGTCAAATTCCTTTAATAGATTTCCAGCAGTGGGACAATACAGACTAAGAAAAAAAAAAGATTTTCAACTTTATCTCTGAAGTATTCGGGTAGGTTGACCTGTTGACTTCGTAGCACGACCATGAACGCATTCATTATGGCGTATAATTGTAAAAAGTCTGTGGTCATGGTCTTTAAAGCGCAGGCCAGACAGAAGAGACGTAAGACGAAGACGCGTCGCAAAGAGCGCAGACGTAAAAGCGTTGCGCCCGCGCCCCGTCTCTTCTGTCTGTTTTGCGTCGCGACGCTTCTGTACATTTTGTATGAAAGGGACGCGATAGAGACAAATGTCCGCGCCCCATCTGCGTCTTACGTCTTTTCTGTGTGTCCAGCGCCTAAGGCTGGGGGTAAAAGCCCTGACAGAGTGCCTCCTGTACTACTGTATGGCACACCTTTACAGAGAGTCCACAGTTTTAAATACCTTGGTCATATATTGACCCCTGACCTTAAAGACGATGACGACATTGAACGAGAGCGGAGAGCATAGGTGCCGATTCCCTTGTTCACAAACTAAACTAAATTTAAGTTGAGTGCATCATTTTCTTTCTATTTCATTATGAAAAGGACAGAAGATAAATATTAGTTTAGTGCTGTCAAATTAGTCAGCACCTGACGTAATTTGATGTAATTTTAGTAGTCAACTTTTTAATCGCGTCTAAACTTGTGTCAGGCGACGGTTAATTTGATTTGGCTCGCAGGTTTGCACGATGCTCACTTCCAGTCAAAGTCACGCTCTTTCGAGCGTACTGTACTTCTTTTTACACGTGCAGCCTGTGGGCTAGATGTACGCAAAGATCGTACAATGTTCTCCGAGTTCAGTTTAATAACGCGTTTAGGATGCTGGTGGGGCTGCCCCGCTTCTGTAGTGCGTCGGGGATGTTTGCAGATGCGCATGTGGATTGTTTTTATGCAACAATGCGTAAAAGGTGCGCTTCCCTGGTGCGCAGGGTGTGGGGCAGCACCAACAGTATCCTAAGCATGATTGCTAGTCGCCTTGACTGTGTTTATGTGGGTCGCTGTTGTGCAATTACTCATGGGTTGTCACAGCAGTGATCCAACGTGTTGTGTTGTTTGTTTTGTCAGTGCTTACTAACATAGTTTTACTAACAGTTTTTGAGTCTTGGATACTCGAATAAAGAAATATTCTATTCTATCTAACTTAAAATTTTAATCTAACTTTAAATGGTTATAAAATCCTTTTAATTTATACAACTAATTAGAAATTTTAAACCTCTCAATTATTTTAAACCGCTCCTATTTCATTACTGGTTAATGGTTTTAAATTGTTAATAAAGCACGACGACACGGTTAGCGCAGTGGCCGAGCGACTGACTGCTGCGCCGCGTGTCGCGGGTTCGATCCCCGCATGGAACAAATATTTGTATGGCCTACAGATAGTGGTTTTGTTCCGGGTCTGGCTGTTTGTGCATGTCAGTTTAAATGTTTGTGAACGCACCCACTATACAGGATTTTTAGGTGTGCTCCCATTTCATCAACTTTTATGCCAGTTAGAATTTTAACGTGGTTTGTGGTTGGTGGGAAGATTCCTTCCCAACACGACCTTTATATTTACGATAGTTGAAGGGTATAAAATTACTAATTAGTGGTATAAAAATTAAAAGGATTTTATTACCATCTAAAGTTATAATGAATGCGTTCATGGTCGTGCTACGAAGTACAACACCTTTTTCCTTGCATTTTGCATTGGTTTAAATAAGTGTAGGGTACCTACCTACTTACCCATAAGTCCCATAACACCTACATAGTCAACGAAAAGAAGGTGGATCTACTACGTACATACATCCTTTACTTTAATACCTGCACGATGCATTTTAGGAAAAAGTCCATGTACCGTTTTAAAGTAAAAAACTGATGGGCTTTTTCATTAAGTTTTTCAATATTAATTTTCCATTAAATTGTGCATCCTACTCTACTTATAATGGACAACGTACGTGTGTGTACCACTAAGGTATTCATTAATCTTATGGTTAATGCACGTGTGTGTAAAGAAAATAAGTGCCATCGACTAGACGACCATGTACATAATATCAAAGTGACTTTTCCGCGCCCATCTCGACACAAGTCTCGCGGCCTAGTACTTTAATGCATTTTCTGATGACTTTCTGCGATTAGATCGACCAGTAAAGCATGACCTGCATCTACGGATGGTAAAATCCGATTTTTTTAAAATCCGGATTTCTTTATTCTCGTCCGATTAAAATCCGGATTATCCGGACTTTTCGTGTTTTGAGTGTTTTAATTTGATTTGATAAAACTGAAATAAAAAAAAAGTGTGTGTGTACTTATTACGCACGTAAGAAGTTCAAATTCAAATTCATTTATTCATTTTGTGAACATAGGCTAAAAAATATAAAGATGTTTATAAATAAATGGTGTTCCATGCTATGTCCCGCCAGAAGGCATACAAAATAGTGTTGAAAATCAAATGTTAATTAACAAAATAAAAACCAAAAAATAAAGTTAAAAACTAAGTAGTCTGATGTCACTATTTCATGTCAAACACTAAAAGCTAATAACAAAATATGAACTAAAAACGGCACATAAACAAAGTCAGCACTACACAGTCACAATCAAAATCAATAAACTCCTAATAAATAATAGATGCAATATACAATACAAAATGTCAATTAAACTGGGAAAAAGGGAACAACATTTTACCGACCTATAGAATTATATAAATACTATTTTAATTTGTCATTAAGAAACTCATTAACAGAATAATACGCCTTGTCATTCAATAATTTAAAAAGCTTACGTTTAAACTCCTTCATGTTGTTGCTTCATATAACTTGATCAGACAATTTGTTATAAAGTTTTGGAGCCATTGCATAAATACTATTGTAGAGGAATTTGGTTTTAGTACATAGCGGGTGCAGCTTTTTTGAGCGCCGTTGACTTTCGACAGATTTATATAAACACATGTTGTTTTTTACAAAGATACAGGCTTCAAAAATATAGGGAGATGGTACATATTTTTAAGTTTCGGAAATGTGGCTTGCATGAATCTGTTCGTTTTAATTTACATATAGCTCCAATACATTTTTTCTGTGCTATCAAATCCTCCTCTACCTTAGCAGCATTACCCCAAAAGATAAGACCATATCGCATAGCAGAGGCGACATAACCATGATAAGCTGCCAGAAGCGCTGTCTGATTCGCTATTTTCCTTAGCATATTTAGAGCATATGAAAACTTACTGAGATTCCCACATACATTATCGATTTGCGTCTTCCATAACATATCGCTATCAATATGCAGTCCAAGAAATTATGTTACAGTAGTTTCATATATTTGGTCACCTTTGTATGTTACCTGAACATCTGAGAGTTTGTTTTGTCGAATTTTAAAAGTCATCAATTTAGTTTTAGATAGGTTAATTTTGAGGTTATTAGCGTTCAGCCAGTCAACAATTGTAATAATAAGAACTTGGGGATGATCATTAATGTAGCAAATGAACAGCAATGGTCCCACCACAGAACCCTGCGAGAGAGCTCTAGAGCTAGAAGAGTGTACTACTTCAGTTTTGGACTAGTTATACTTCTTTGGTGTATAAAACTAAAATGTTGACTAGCTAACTTCAGGGTGTATGTTGACTAGCTAACTTCAGGGTGTCGGTTTTTCGTGACGGCGTGCGCGCGCATCGTAAAAATTTACTCTCATAATTTTTCCCTAACGCGCCAAATAAAGTATAATTTCAATAGCATACATTATTTAAAATCTGCTTTTATTCGCTCAGTAGGGTAGTTGACCAAAAAAATCTAATTAGTCCGTCAGATAATTTCCAAAAAATATTGGACACGTATTTTTTTTCCTCGTATACTAAAAATGATGACGATGCAGTGCGGCGAAAATTCGTGTGACGTCACATTTCAGTACACTTTTAGCGGAAAGTGACATCACAAGCCCACACTCATAAACTTTTATCTTTATCTATTTGATGCCTTTTATCTTTATTATTTTTTATTGATTTGATTAAACACGCATCCAATATTTTTTTCGATAATCTAACTGACGGACTAAATAGAGTTATATTTTTTGAAGTTATACTTCTTTTGGCACGTTAGGGAAAAATTATGAGAGTACATTTTTACGATGCGCGCGCACACCGTTACGTAAAACCGACACCCTGATGTTAGCTAGTCAACATTTTAGTTTTATACGCCAAAGAAGTATAACTTCTTAAGTGCGTAATAAGAACACACACACTTTTTCAAAGTTATACTTCTTTTAGCGCATTACGGAAAAATGATGACAATAAATTTTTAAGATGCGCGTGCACACCGTCACGAAAAACCGACACCCTGAAGTTAGCTAGTCAACATTTCAGTTTTATATGCCAAAGAAGTATAACTTCTTACGTGCGTAATAAGTACACACACACTTTTTTTTTACTCAGGAAACATCCCTATTCACAGCACGACAGAATAAAAACAACTAAAATAATCAACAAAACTTTGGGCATCAGTCATTTTTCTATGATCATAGAGTTCATATTCGTCGATGTGGTTGTACAATCGTCAACATTCATGGATGCAGCTTGATAGAACACATTTTTGATTTCTTCATATGTAAGTTTTTAAACTATCTTCGCCTTCCTCAGTCCCATTCAAAAATTGATTAGGGTTGTGTAAGTATTGTAAGGCATCGACAATAGTATAGAGCCGTCTCTCTTTAATTCTCCTTTTTAATAAATTTGCCAGTTGCTTGGCAGTCTTGGCTGTCTAATGATTTTATCAAAAATTTAAAAGCTGTATCGGCCGTTATTATGTCGGCATCTCTGCGGCAGAGTACTTCCACCGTAGTTCTGATCATGTCCAAACAAGTGTACAGCGCGGTGTGGTGCCGCGCTGCTTAGTGTATGGGCATAAACTGAATCAATCACGGATTTCGCAACAAATTCGCGCAAACAATGCCACACCTAATCCTACCAATTAAAATATTGTTCGGATTTGTGCATTAGAGTAGGTAATATCGATCTACCGATTACTTACAATGAAAATTTGAGGATAAATATAAATATTATCCGTTAAAAGCAGGTTTGACTGAAATCCAAAAAAACATTTGAGTCTTAAAACCGGATTTAAATAGTCAAGAAAATCCGGATTTTTCAGTTATTTTCGAATTTCGAAGAATCCGGATTGCAATCCCTACCTGCATCGCACCTTTCTCTCGCAGCAAGGTAGATTAGGAGTCAGTTCAGCAGTCAGAAATAGTTTGTAGTACATAGCTGAGTACACAAAATTCTAACCTTCCACGGCCATCGCTTTCATAAGGCGCATTACTACCTACCATTTATTCTGTGGCATTACGTGCTTTGATTCTCCCCGGGAGAAACGGTCGCTGGTTGGTCGGTGTGCGATTGCAATCCGCTTAGAGCGCGGGCAGAAGTTTCGAGGCGCGGTAGCGTCGCGCATGCGTACCTCACCAATGTTTTTGGCGGGAAACGAATGTGTATGTTCGAAAATTAAAATAATTTCATGTTTATTATTTTTGTGCCAGTTTTGTGATTGTCTCTGAAAACTAGAGTTTGAAGCGGTAACAGCTACGAAAATAGACCTACCCATCTTCTCAAAATGGTAAGTTAAAAGTTTGAAAACACGCGATTTTTTTAAGTACTTTTAGGATGTGGCAAGTAGGTTGTTATTGGGTTATAAAGGACTTTACCTAACTATCCTAAGTTATTTATAACCAAATACCTATCGCTAAGTTTTCTATACCTACGATTTTCTAGTTAGACCTACCCTAACTACACCCGCCATTGCAAGCGTATATTGAACACTATGCAGATGCAGTATTATCATAATAATAAGATAATCAGCCATTCATTCTTCCCCTTATGACAGCGATATACGGTGTGAAAAATTTCGGTGTTGGTCAATTTGCAGAAATGCTTCAAATACAATGTTCATTTTATCGTTAATCTATGAAAAATAAGTTTTAAAATGTCGGTAATCAGGGGGCCTAAAATGGCCGGTCTAGCAGAATCATAATATGAATTACGTTACAATTCATAAAATGGTCACAAAATGACAATTCATAATATTAATGCGTCTGTGCCCATTTTAGAAATTTATCTAAACAGCGCAGACCTTCTCCTTTTTTATTTTAATCAAATTCAAGCTGTAAGAAATATGATGTTTTCTAACAAAATACCTACAACTGTCTCAAATTGCAGCAGCCATTAATCTTGACTAAAGCTAAGGCTTTAATTAATGTTGTAAACACTACAAGAAGGTAGGTACCGATCTAGATTGTTTATATTGCAAGTAACGACCCACAAAAATTACTAAGTTCTCTGTAAAAGCCTCCTTTTTGAAGTTTTGGTAGTTTGAGTAATAGGTACCGTACATACCTACTTACGAGTATATAAAATGCAGTACACAACAATGGTCGTATGGACTTATTCTTGCTTTGCTTCAACACCTCGTTGATAACATGGCAAACCAAACAAATCAATCCGTTTCATAATTCATCTGTATCATCATTATAATGGCCCCATTAAAATAAATGGACAAATTTTAACCCAGCGTTCAGTACGTCTAACCAACCGGTAGGCCAATAGGTACTGCTATATGGGTATCAAATTAAAGGGCTAATCATGGGGATTTTAAAATGGTATATCATGACCATTTAACTAAAAGGTGTAAAATAAAAAATTAAAATACCCCACTGCGTAAAAAATAACTAATAATGAAATAAAAACTGTACAGAGAAAAACAAGTTCAGTCCAGAAGTGTTGAAAGCAATTTAATTTAAACTGTAACAGTCGGGATTCATATTGGATAGAATAATTTTAGTCTACATTATTTAATGGGTCCCGACTGTTGCAGTTTAAATTAAATTGCTTTTAACACTTCTGGACTGAACTTGTTATTCTCTTTTCAGTTTTTATTTAATTATTAGTTATTTTTTACGCAGTCGGGTATTTTTATTTTTTCAATCTGTGGAATTTTTAGGAGGAGTATGTATCCGTGGGAGGTAAAACAAAACTTAAAAAAAAAATACATGAAATAAAATAGAGCAAAGAGGCCGTGTTAAATATAACAGGACCTCTTTGCTCTCTCTTTTTAAAACATAAAACATCGACAGTGAATGCTCTGACGACTTTTATGTAGCTAATGGCACCTCAATATTTTAGGAATTTTATCCTAGGTGTTAATTATTTTGTCCCTAGTATCGAGCCTTTTGTACATTAATTTTTATTCACATATACTATGAATCTTAGGGCAATTACAGACAGTCGCGTAAGAACTTATACCCCACTTTTACACATCACGTGATAGGAATTCAACAGATAAACACAACGGCTTTCTTCGCGCGCTTCCGAACGAGTTTTACGCGTACGTTTATAAATACTTATTTGTAAGCTATCCTAGAAAGGAATCAAGTAAACACTACCACTAGACCATTCGATACCTAACCGAACCTCAACTAAATGCTAACTGCAATAAAGTTCTCATTTATTAGTATTGCATGATTTCGTTTCAAACAACGGTTTGAACTTTGAAGTTAATGTATTGAAATTGATTAAAGCTACGAACAGTTATAGTTATAATAAATAATTATTATTAAATGTCATTATTTCAGCACTAACCTTTTATGAAAAAGAGAAGCAAGTAAATAATTTGTGATTTAAATAGGAAAAAAATATACAAATAGGTAGAAAAAAATTGGAAGGGTTGAGTTACAATAGGAGTGCTAAGAATCGCAAAATTCGCTCCATTAAGAGTCTAGATTTGGCACCCAATTTCCTAATGTAGGTCTCTATGACTTGAAGAATAAATTAACCTAGGTGTGTGCAAATCTGTAGTAGACATAAGGAAAACATTATAACCTTACAGCGTATAACAATCGGTCACAAACTATTAAGTTTAAGTCCATACTAAATAGAACTAGGCAGCCAAACTAATTAGGTACAATGCATAAACTTATGAGAAACTGCACAAAGTCAGCAGACGCATCAATTGGTAATAGAACCCGTTATTTATTGGCCATTACTGAAGCAAGGCTATTATAAACGACCATGTTTTCCCGAAGATTGCTTCAACTCTATGTAAAGAAGATTGGCTGCTCCCTAGTTATATATACAGGATGTAAACGGCCTCTTCACGAAGCCGTCAACCAAGCATTCAATTCAGTACATCAGACTAAGTAAGTTTACGCAAAAATTATTGCTTGGAAACGACTTTTTTTTCACGTTCTACAGTCTCAATAAAATGCAATTAAAACATTGTGCTGATGGATTAATTGAATAGTAAGGGGGTCCTGGACATTAAAAACATGTATTTAAAAAAACACTTGTGAAAAAGTTGGAACTTTGACCCCCAATATTCCCGTAACTAGAAGGTTCCCAAGTATGGTCTAGAACAAAAAAATGATCACAATGACGGGGAGAACAAGTGCCTTTCGGCTTCGTTAAGAGTCTTTTTACACCCTTTATAAAGTCCTATTAAGTACCACTCAGGTTATACCTACAGTATGCAGCAGAAAGGTGTTGTCATATTTAAGGATGTGGTAGGTACTTTCTCCATACGACAAACATCGTAATCGCGTAAAATAAACAACTGTCCCATACATTTGGATCGAGTAGGTATTTAAATTTTGTATCATCAATTCGTCATCTAAAAAAAAATTAATAATAAAAATCGTCATATGCCTAGCCTTTTCCCAACTATGTTGGGGTCGGCTTCCAAACTAACCGGATGCAGCTGAATACAAGTATTTTACATGGAGCGACTAGTACCTACTGGACAATACGATACCCCGTATGCTTGTCAGACTTTCGGGCCATTAACTAACTAACTGTAACGACTGTCAAATATCTACAAATAACCGCCGCCGCCGGGACCAAGGGCTTAACTTGCTTTCTGTATCAACCTAGACAAGCGCAGCATAACCTAAAGGTAGGTTTTTAAATTAACACTCCCTTCCGCTCTGCCCGGAGCGGGAGAAGTCATTTGATGATTTCCAATCCGTAAAAAAAAATGTTTTTAAATTATGTATGGAACAGCTAAATGTTTCCGCGGTGTTTTGTTGGTCGCATGGAGAAAGTGGTTCAGATTGATGGTCTATAACACATCCATCGGTTAATATGTGGTCATTTTCTGAATGTATCTATTCAGATACATACTGTATAAATAATACGTCTTGTCCTTTCCTTTCCATTACTGTTTGTGTATCAGACGCCTGTTGTTAATTTGGAATTACTTGGAATCGTAACACAAGAAATAATTGCTTAACAAAAAGCTAAATCATAAACATCGTGATCGATATTGTAATAAAATCGTTAGTAATTTAATGTTTAATTAAATATAATAATTTTAAAGCCTTCTGCAAATGCGGTAGGTACTTACAGGTAGGTATAAGAAATATGAGTCATAAAATATCTAGAAACTAAGTAAACAGCAACTAACAGCTTTTATGTCCTACCTTTTTTTCGAAATTATGGCAAGAAATTGCATTTCATGGCTTGCTATAGACAGTTTTTGCACGATACATTTAGGGCTGTGCTAAAAATTGCTGTGGTTTTCAGAAAATAATTTTTACCCCTCCTCAGTATCAACAAGGGGGTCACAAAATTCTGCTGGATGCAAAAAAATATGCAAAGCTTAAATATACACTTCTAGTATGTATTTTTTTTACGACTGTTATATTTACCTTTTGCAATTATTTTACTGAATGGATGAACGACACTTCTTTCTGCCCCGTCTCTTACATCCCGTATATCATCATAATTCTCCTGCCCTTATCCCAATTTATTTGGGATCGGCGCAGCATATCTTCTTCTTCCATACTTCTCTATTACTCATCATCTCATCAGTTATCCCCTTTCTTGCCATTTCGTATAAATACTTATCTCTATGCAACGATGCATTGACCAGCAGCATCTCAACTGTCCTTTATGTGCCAATAATATGTCGGTACCTGCTGAGATAACCAATCCGCATCTAAACCATAGAGTTTATGGCAATGTTCGGTGACAGAAGTTTACGGGCCGATGACGAGACTAGTTTTCATTACACAACAAGATGGAAAGGGAAACAAACAAAATACCTAATAGTACTCACACCTGTCCATGTCATCCTAATCTCGAGAATGGCTGGACCGATTTGAATAGTTCTTTTTTGTTTTGTTCATCCGAATACAGGGAAGGTTTAAAAACAAAAAAAAAATAGGTATGTAGGAAGGTAGGTAGGATAGGAAGGTCGGTAGGAAAGGTAGGTAGGGTAGCCAGTTGACGGGAGCGAAGCCGCGAGGGACAACTAGTATAATATTATAAATGCGAAATTTAGTATGTTTGTGACCGTTTCACGCCTAAACCGCTGAACCGATCATCCTGAAACTTTGCATATACGCTGTCAGGTGTACAAAAACGGACATAGGGTACCTTTCATCCCGAAAATTAGTACTGTTTCTGAGGAAAACCACAATAACGTTTTTATAATAATAGATAGCGCCATGTGTCTTTCGAATCATGATTGAATTATATTATTACAAGCAGAGTACAACAATTGATTGTCAAATTCTAAATTAACGCAAGCGAAGCCGCGGCAAAAGCTAGTACTTCATAAAATGTATCCATGCTCGCCGAAATACCTTCACTCACTATACGAAGATCGCTAATTGGACCGCAAACAAAGCGAACGTACTCGTATGTCAATCGTTTAACCAATAAAACATAGTTTTGCTATTAAACGAATATGTTTGAGGAGTGTCAATGCCAGCTTTTGTTGTCACAAGCTATCGTGAAGTTGCCAGCACAAATTAATCCCTTGCTTATTATTTTTGACATCTGTTCAAGAAGACAAATATTTGGTTAAGTAGCAGATAGGGTAGCCTTTCTCTGTAGTGTATTAAAAACAGATAAACGGAGTTCGAAGGAAACTGCATTAGATTCGCAAATTGACTACTGCTAGACCTATTATGATCATCATTATGGCTCATCTTCCACCTTGCACCGCATGCCCTATCACCTGAGCACCTGATGATCTACTTACTGTATCAGTAAGCAGGGTTCACGTAGCTGTTTTGGACTAAACACATTTGAACTTTTTGCCATCGATACGCTAAGAAGAAGAAGAAGGTATCCTTGCGGTTCTCCGCCGCCACCTCCCCTGCCAGCCATGCTTCGCTGGTAAGTCTCAAAAAGGTCATACCTATCATCATGTAGAAGTTCAAACATCATAATAAATATCAGGTCGTTGTATCTACGCTAAAACGCGGTTTTTTTTTATAAATTTTCTTCCGCTGCCATTTTACTGCGTCGTCAAATGAAACAAAGAACAACTCCAAAACCTCCAAAAGTAGGGTACGAGTAGCTTTACATGTACACTCCAGGAGCACATTTTCTCATAGATCTAATAATTATGAGTCCACAACGCGTGCACACGTAATTTCGCAACCAATAGCATAATCTTCCACAAATCCTTATACCTAGATGGCACAACATTCTCTTGTGTTCATGATGAGGATTGCTTTGTATGCCTCAGTTAAACGTTATTATCATATTTCATGTCCCGAACTATCTTAAGTCGATCTAAGTTAATTCTGCCTTTAGTTTCATTTTCTTGAATTTTCTCCCTTTTTGCGCCCTCGCCTCACTTTTTAAGTTTACACAATTAAGTGTAAAATTAAAAGTTATTCTATCTTTCTCCTCTTTTCATCACGACTAATTTTTAAACAATAAGTTCTTATTACAAGATCTTATTATTTTTTAATTTAATTGAATAACTAGAGTGGTAACCCTGAAACAATATCATGTCTGATTAAAGTATTCATAACAATAGACGTCAATTAAGCCTGCATAGTACTTAATAATCTAAATTAATGAATCACGCGCACTACGATTTCCCGAGGATTAGGTCCATTCATGTGATTAAATCAAGCACGGTGTGAACTTGAAATCAGAGCTTATTATACGGTAATAAAAATAACATGATAAGTGAGATTGCTCAATAGAACATGAGCTTATTGCTGAGGCCTAATGACTTGTGCCTACTTATAGCAACGCATATCACTAATAGGTACTGTTACAAGTAGTGTTACCATCTGCAGGATAGTTACCGCATTTGGCAAGGTTTTTAAGTTTAGTTTATCTTACCACCAGAGATTCCCAGTTTTGTTTCTGTTCCATGAATGTGACACAGTCCATGGCGACTCTATTGCCATACCATTCATCCAAAACTAACCAATTTTCCGAACCCTATTACACTCTATTATACTCCATCCAATACAAATTCTAGCTGCTTATGTGTCTTTGTTATTAAGTCTAGGGAGATAATGAGGTGCCTCTCTATTCATTTTGGGGGTACTTTTCAGTTGGTCCATGTTGTCCTAATCTTATTTTTGACTTTATTGTCCATCCGCCTTTCCTCCATGTTCTCTTGCATCTTTCCTCTTTTACCCTTTTCTATTGTTATTGACAGGGCAAAATGTAGGCTCTGTATATTTTCTCTGTTCAAAATGGCAATCCTTGAAACTACACACTTAGTTAACTACTCACTAACAGACATAGATAGTGGTAATAACGTGAATTTGAAATATGATATGATACAATTTCATATGTAGTACTGCTCAACTTTGTCGTCCATCAACTGAAAGCTCTCAGGTGAAGCAAAATATATATTGAGCGGTCTCCTAGTTACTGGGTACTGGATCTAGATTTGCCTGTGAACTGCCTCGTTCGTTGGTCCGGTTGCAACTCTACTGCTGGGCATAGTGAGCATGAGCCTCCTTGATTCGGTGCCCAGTTCGGGCAGTGTTATTGGGTTTTTTCGTCAGGAATATCTCCCAGAGGTGGCACGGAGTCAATAATTACGTCTATTATTACAGGTGTGATGTTATGACTTTGATGATGAGGATTAATATTTCGACTCACATTTACAGCCTAAATCTGTGCACTGAATTGCACAATCATCTCTACGTTTTATTTATCTGCGATATTTGGGCAGCCAGACGCTCACCGATTAGAGTTCAAAGGACTCAGGCCAGACAGCTTCATTAGCTTGATGGTCGCTATTTCGTCATTATCTTTTTTATGTTAAAAACGTTTTAATTACAGCCTGCTTATTATTTTAACAAGCACCCATTTATCTTATTGCAAAGATTGACCATTATTACCTACATCTTTTAATATTTTTCCTAATTAGACCATACCGTATTGACTGCACGACTTAATAATTTACCTTGTATTTTTATGAGTATTCATCAATTAAAAAGTACAAGTAACAATTTTGATGTAATGGTCAAATCGTTAAAAACAAACATGGCTCTAATGTTAACTGGTTTCCCCAGCATGCAAATAAATTCAAATTTAAATTTTACATCCTCATTAAATCGTACGTATGCCATAAAATAATCTGATAGCTCCCGACTCACTTGGCGTGTCGTGATCTGACCGTGGACTAATAACATCATAAATGTAACAACTGCAATTATTGATATCATAACAAATACCTGCCGAATTCTTGCTGCACGCACGTCGTGACCGCCCTTGGGACTTGATCTTAGTGGATCTCAATCAACCTTGTCACTCCTATTATTTTTTATTGACGATCAGATGTTACTTGCTCGCAATCGATAATACACATTACCCATTAATTAATCTCCAACTAGTTTTTGTTATCACCCGGTAATTCATAAATCTTACCAATTAATCATGTGATGTTCAATAGACTCACATCCTTAGCCGGCAATTAAATTAAAATATGTATCCGCTGCTACTAGGAGGTAACATCGTATCGAATTATTACATTTGCCATTATTGAGATCGTGATTTCCTCTGTTTGCATTATAAGGCAGTTTTATCGAATCATAAATACGAATGGGCATGATAAAAGTGAATTTAAATGGGCTATCAATTGTGGCGTTGCACTGATGCATATCATTATTGAACGAAACTTTGAATAATATAGAACAGGATCAAGCGAAGGTGTGAAGGTCGGTGTTTGCGCAATAAATCGAACCGCATCTGGCAATATAATTCCCATTGTGGATCTGTGACGTGGAGCACGAACTGCTATTGCTCCACTTCCTCGGGTATGTTAGCCACTACGGTTTACAGACGGTTCTACGAGGTCCCTTTACTGCAATAAAAGAGGCCTTCTCTTTTAGTAACAGCCTTAATTTAATCCTACACCCACAACTAGGTGAACGTCTGCGTCTGTCGTTTATCAATGCAATGAGGCTTCACTGATGCAACTATTATTTAATCTTATTACTGCAGGCTTTACCTAAATTCCTTGTAATCAATTTGGTTCACTGATCCCCACACGTGCTATATCTTCCACTGATGTCAACTCATTTATGTTGACATCACTGACTCGTATGTTGTATAATGCGTGGGTGGTCCATCCTCAATCCTTGTTGAGATAATAATCCACAAATACTAATTTATGAGAATATCTAGCCATATTAAATTCTAAACCCAATCCCAGAATACAAACGTGTCGATATTTCAGAGTAGATAAAACTAATGATATTTGTAAGGCACGACGGCTCTGCAGTTGTGTTTACTTTACATACAAAATAAGCAATTATGTTCTTATTCAATTAGAAATATTTGTTAGCATTGTATACTCATCCAATGTGCAGTTGTTTCCTCTCTATTTATTTTACTCACGTTAAATAGCTAAAAATATTTGATTATCAAAGTAACTTTCGCCTTCAAAACACGTTTACATACAGAATCGATAATGATGCGGAACAATAAGCTATTATTGGTATTTTCTAAACATACTTTTACAAGCTTCGACCTGTGACCGTGTCTGTTCATACCTTTGATTTACATCATTGTCATGGTCCTGTAGATGTCAAATTGTCAAGCAAGTTCACACTGTGGAACGCAGCTTCTCGGGCTGATGGTTAGCTAGACTGTCTATCACCAGTGTCACCTAGTTTCTCTATGTTAATTGCTGCATCTGCCTCGTCGTATTCACTCTCGTCATTATCTGTCGTCGTCGCAGATTTTCTTCGTCGCCATCATATTTTCTCCTTTCAAGTTTAACTTGGTCTATTGAAAGTTGGATAGGTATTATTGAAAATCGAAGTTCAAATGCCTGACAAAACCGGTTAAAATGCAGATGTTTGTAA
Source organism: Lycophotia porphyrea (assembly GCA_950005105.1). Classification (NCBI taxonomy): domain Eukaryota; kingdom Metazoa; phylum Arthropoda; class Insecta; order Lepidoptera; family Noctuidae; genus Lycophotia; species Lycophotia porphyrea. The sequence goes on from OX465392.1 coordinate 7,276,547, forward strand.
GAATCACCTGACTCGTGAAGTCATGTTGCTTACTTTTCTGTGTATTTTAATATTTTAAAAACTGCCACACGTAACAGGAAGATTTTCATAACATAGGTAGGTACGTAGGTAGGTAGGTTCCTACACAATGTATGTGCCCACATGAGTCATCATCATTCTCCTGCCCCTATCCCAATTTATTTGGGGTCAGCGTGGCATGTCTTCTCCTTCCATACTTCTCTAGTACTCGTAATTTCAGCAGTCACCTCATTTCTAGCTAAGTATATGTGCCCACATGAGTAGGTGTATGAATTGGGAAAATTGTGGGGTCATTAGATGCGGATCTTACACAAGGCGCATACGCATCTTCTGATCCAATTCCTTATAAGTATTGCAATATGTTCCAAAGTACAAAGTGTGTAGTTATGTATGCCATACTGAAATTGCTATAATAACAGTCCAAATACCCAATTTTATTGTCAGTGAAAGTATATTGCGGTCAACTTATTTCAGATGAGTCACCCTTCATATAATATCCACCTTTACCTTTCCAAATCCTGTCACGTTTATAACATCAGTAAACCTAAATACTCTCTTATAATAATTTTAATGGTGTTACCTGCTTATTACTTACTCTAAGATTGTTAGGCTTATGTCCTTCGCGTAGGCGATGAAAACAGCAAACAACTATTATGTAATCTTATTAATTAATTATCTTTGATATTAATTAGCAATTACGACGCTGATTATCATTACTTACATAACACTTTACAAAAAAACGAAATACAGGAAAACTTTCTCTAAGTCGGGATCGGGAAAATAAACAAATTGTGAACTTAGAAGTTGCATGTAAAGTGGTCGTAATTAAACATGGGACATGTGATGCGTAGAAATGAGGATATGTATAAAAGTTTTAAGTACGAATTTTGGTAGTTTAAAGGAGTAGAGGAAGGTAACAAAGAAACGATAGATGTATTGTGGGATACAGAGTGTAGAAAAAGAGTGACTACAAGAGGTGTATGGCAAAAGACATGCGTCGCTGACCCTAAATAAATTAGGATGACCGTGAAAACGGAATTTCTGTCATCAGGAACTTGGATGGGTTCCCAGTTGATGGCAATACGTTCCATCAGGAATTTCTCAGTAGCAGCCACGGAGTTTGAATTGTGCCCAATTAATGGCAATAAACTAGCCCTCTATTTCAAGGGAATGTGATGATGATATGCTATATTTTACATAATTATAATTCACGCTTATAATTATGTAAAATCACGCTTGTAATGAACTTTACGTATAAAGGTTGTAAAAAGACCCTTAACGAAGCCGAAAGGCACTTGTTCTTCCCGTCATTGCGATCATTTTTTTTGTTCTAGACTATACCTGGGAACCTTCTAGTTACGGAGAAATTGGGGGTCAAAGTTCTAACTATTTTGCAAGTTTTTTTTAAATACATCTTTTAATGTATTTTTTTACTTAAGACACCTTCACGACCCCCGTACTATTCAATCCATCCATCAGCACAATGTTTTGAATGCGTTACATTGAGTCCTACCATAAAACATGAATTTTCACAAGTCGTTTCCCAGCAATAATTTTTGCGTAAAGTTACTTAGTTTGATGTACATAATGCTTGGTTGACGGCTTCGTGAAGAGTCCGTTTACACCCTGCATAGATACTTTGGCAGCTAAGTATTTCCTAATAAACTAAGTGTATCGAGTTCGTATATCTGTTCGTGACGGTAACTGTGTCCGTGGAAGCATGATTTTGATTACATTTAAGACGTTTACTGTCACTGAGGAACCTATAAATCTGTTTGAACTGCTCAGCCTATCATAGGCTGCATTGCATCAGACTATTTAGGTCGTAAATGGGTAGCTAAGACCAAGTGTCAATTCGTGTAAAATGATACCTTGCATTGAACCTGGTGCCTACAACGGTTCAATCCTGGCTAGTTAAACTTACTATACCTTCACCTGAAAAACCTGAAGGTCTCTATTTTTATCACAATCTGAATTTGGAACCTTGTCAAATTCTGCTATAATAGGACTTTTGTGCACAAAAAATCTTAAGCGGATCTGAGTCTCTTAATTATGTAAGTCTTGTATTATCAAGTTAATTAAATGTGCTCTTCATACATTTTGTCCCAATTTATAGCCCACAATAGCATAATCATACGTTTTTGTGGTAGGTATTTTTTGCAGACTCAATTTAAATATCGATATCTAAATGCCTTTGTGAATAGGTATCATTACATGTGAATTATTGGCTACTTAATTACCATTCTGCTTTAATTAACATATGCACAGACATAAGTGGAATGTTATGAGGTTTTTTTTCGGTTCCGTGCCCGTAATATAGCCATTAACTTTGACCTTGGAAAGATGTGATGGACTCCATTTCTAGTCAAGGGCAGATATGAATATATATATGATGTATTATGTCGGTCAAAAGTAATGATGTAAGAATCCGTGTTTCACTTTCAGTTACATACATAATGATTTTATTACTTTAGGTGTTAAAGTGCGGGACTGTTCGAAAGATATACCGTGGCCCTGGAACACAAAGGGTAAGGAAGGAACATGGATGGGTTTAGTCAGTACAAGTCTGACACTCCCTTCCGCTCCGCCCAGAGCGGGAGGGATGATAGGATGATGTCCCATCCAGAAAAAAATGCTGGCAAAGTGGATTTTGAGTCCTGCTTTCCCGTAATACTATTTTTACAGACGCTATTTAGAAGTACAGATTGATAGACTATTCATAATCTAGGACGTTAATCTCTGACGATCCAAATAAATATTACTGAGATCCACAGTTACTTTGCTTATGTTTTCAGACGAAATACTCTCATTCCTTTCTAAATTCATAAAGTTTATTTCATTGATACTCTACCCTACCGCATACCGGGGAGTGGGGTATCCAGGAATGCGCCAGCACCTCTATTTGCCTGTCGGCTACTTAAGTGTCAACAGGGTCACTGCACAGGGCTTGAGGAGCAGGTTATATCGACAGGTATCAAAGATAACTGGAAGAGCTTAAATATTGTATGTTTAAAGAGTGTGTATGAAGTTTGGGATACCGATGATTTGGAGACAGCAACAAAATCACTTCGACGACTATTATTCCTTTTTGGCTATCATCTTCGGCATAGCGTAAAAGTCCTAAGATTTTTATTTTAGTATATTTTATAAGAGTTTACCATAATTCTCAAAAAAGGCCTGCAAGAGCTTTTTTTGAGAATTATGGCTCAGTAGATAAGCAAAATAGGTATGTAATGTAGTTATATTATTTTATATTTAAATAGCGGAAGGTTAAGCTTTTATGCAGTGAGCAATGGTTTTTATTGCTACAGCATGACAGATGTTAGATGTGACTGATAAATAAATAGATCCGGCAACGACCGTTTTGGAAGTTGTGCGCAGCAGAATACTGTAGTCCATGGAAGATAAAAGGGTTATGGCGGTACCTAAATATTATGTATACCAACAGTCATCTTCTGTGTGAAAATGTTAAATGCCTAAGGGGGAAAAGTGGACAGTAAAATGACAGACTGAACGCAAATAAATCAGGAAAAGGGTAAGATAATGAGGATAAATGGAATAACCTTTTGAACGCCATTGTCACATATACGTGACAAGCAAGCGAATGCCCTGTACACCACACGACACAAATATGTGACAAAATGGTAGGTAGGTGAAATTGTGGCTTGGCGAGGAGGGCACGCGCGTGCGTTTATGCTCTCTGGCGTTCAAATGGATAACAGAACCAGTAAAGAAACTCAATTCGGAGAGAACAACTCGCCATCTCGATTTGGCCGAAAAACTTTAGATACAAGCATGGCCACACCAAACTGCATCACCAGGTTCAGGTCTGTTTTGGCAATGTTTAGAGACTCTGGTGCAGCTTTGGTGTGATTAATGGACTATGCTCTGAAGAGTTACTAATAGTTTATGGACAGAGTGGCACTGGTGCTTAAAATTGTTTACCTGAATTCTTGGAAATAATAAAATTTCAATCAAAAATTTTAGCACCAAAGTAGTACTTAAACTTATTGTGTGTTTGACTAATGGGCAGTTACAAAATAAGAAGATAATAATTACAATTTATATTCAATTTTCTGAACACTCGCCATTCATCTAAAACATAAACTGTAGGTCGGTGATCAATCGTTTATATTAGTGAAGCCATATCTTTTGAATCTTAATCTATGCTTTAGCTGTTCGAAAGTAATTTCCGATAACACTCTCTAAATATCTAAGAGCCATTCTATAGGCAAAGTTAGACGGTAGTCCTACAGCAACTTGCAATTGTTTACTTAATGTATACTACTTAAAATACGTCTACAGAGAATCTTGTTGAAGTAAAAAAACTGCCAAAAAAAAACACAGACGCTTCTGCAGTAAAAGTTCCCTGCCTTTTCTATTCTCAGTTACTAAAATTACTTAACGTATTTAAATGAACACGAAATAGACAACCGCTCAAGCCACCTATTAAACAATGATTCTAGAAACAACTGCTATAAAGTTAAAATTATAAATCTGATAAACCACAATCGTACTGCCTCGGGACTGCCCGATACTAGTCGATTGTATATGATATTCCATTAAGCTGTGTTGATAATGCATAAGTTATGTCATGTTTTGCTACATTTTGTAATGTACAGGGTGTAAACAGACTCTTCACGAAGCCGTCAACCAAGCATTATGTACACCAAACTAAGTAACTTTACGCAAAAATTAGTGCTGGGAAGCGTCCCAGCACGAATAAACTTCTATTTTGGGTTGAAAAATCACGTTTTACCGTAGGACTCAATGTAACGCACTCAAAACATTGTAATGATGGATGGATTGAATAGTAAGGGGGTCCTGGAGGAGTCTGAAGTAAAAAAAATACATTAAAAATTACATGTATTTAGAAAAAAACTTGTGAAAAAGTTGGAACTATGACCCCCCCAATATCTCCGTAACTAGAAGGTTCCCAGGTATAGTCTAGAACAAAAAAATGATCGCAATGACGGGGAGAACAAGTGCCTTTCGGCTTCGTTAAGAGTCTGTTAACACCCTTTATATCTACTCCAGTACGCATAGTGATGAAGGCATACTGTAGGCACCTAGATAGATAGCCGGAAGATCAGGGCCGATTCGTCTTAGACGTAATCACTGTGCTTCGGGCTACACCCTCCATTTGTTACGATATCTAAGGTGAACTTTGGTAAATGTATGCAAATAAAGGTTCTACTGGCGGGATAAACAGTTCCTATGCTGTTTGTTGGAGGCATAATCATTATAACAGCTCAGTAGGTCATTTTGCTCTCTTCTTCATCACAATCTGCCTAGCCTTTGCCCAACTACGTTGGGGTCGGCTTCCAGACTAACCAGATGCAGATTGCAGATGTATTTTACATGAAGCGACTGTCTCCAGAAACCAGTTACTCGGTAGTACGATACTATTTTGCTCTCTCACTTATCTCTCATTATTTCAAGTTCTGCCTATAAACAGGGCAATTAAAAGAGTAATCTGTTAACAAAATGTACATAGGTATAGTCGTGGCCTTTTCCGCCTGATCAGTTATAAAAATTTTTGCTTGAATCATGCGGAGGCGCCCCGCCCGGCTAGAGAGACAAAAATGAGTTTAGTGGTGATCTAATGGTGAGTAACCATGGAGTTTCTTGCCGGTTCTTCTCCATAGGAAACAACCAACCGAACCGTGCACCTTTTTGTCGACGTTTTATAAGTGCGTTATATAATTTTGAAGGTTCCACTCTTTAGGACAGCACTGTGCTATAAGATTATTCTTACCCAATTTCGCGCCACCAAAAATTAGCAATAGGTATGGCTTTGAGATCCAATTTTCACACTCTGCTTTATTAGGTCGTCGACTGCATCATTTTAGACAGGGTCATCTTTTCAACTGCGTCCCAAATGGTCTCGTTGCAGATTTGAATGCCAGCCACCAATTCACATTCTCTCATAAGATGTAGGTTATTGATTTTCAGCAGAATTCTGAACATCTGGCCCCAGTTATTATTGGCAGGCTTGTTAGGTTAGTACTCTACTAATTGTAGATACAAATAGTAATAAGTTAGCTATGTGTAACATTGTTAGTTTAAAGCTTGCAACATCGCGAATACACATGCAGTGCTAGCCCTTCCCTGCCGGAAGAATTGTAACAACTTAATATGCGTTAGCCGCTTACCAGCTGCTTGCATGAATTGTAAGAGTGTTCTGATGAGTAAATAGAAATATATACTTGTGTATTGCCTTATTAGTCTGTTCTTAACTCTTAACTAAATGTGTTATGTGTGGCCTACTAAACTATAGACTACAGATGCATCATGCGAGTGCAAAAACGATAAGAGCTAAGGACAAGGGAAGGCATCTCCGAGTCCCTCATAGTGCGCTAACGCTAATACTTTTGCGGTTTTTTTTCAGAATTTTTGATGACGATGAAGATGATTCTCACGATTTTTCTGCCAAAATCATCTTACTATTTCGAAATTGAGAAATAAAAGAGGCTGATGTTCGATTGGTGACTCTGAACAATCTGATTTAATTAATGTTTAAAACAAACAAGATGCTTTGATTTTCGATCAATGTAGTTCGATCTCCAAAGAAGCTGACTCAGTATGTGTGTGGGCTTCCATTGTTTGCTTTACATATTAGATATTTACACAGCCTTGGTGTAAATCAAGCAAATACTGAACTTTACATAACTTTATTAAATGACCGCCAAAAGATGACTCATCTTTTCCATTTACTTTTACGATGTGACATAAAAGTACAGAACGAAATTCTTCGTGTTCCTTTCATTTGCGACTGTGCTATAAAATTGGCTTCGGAAATTCGTAGGGAGGTAGTGCGCAACTTAAAAGAGGCTTATGTTCGTCCAGGATTTGATACTCCCTTTTTGCACTTTTTTCCTATTAGACACTATTTGCCAGCTACTCCTGGTAGATTTATAGTTAGAGGAAAACCGTTTAATGTGATTGAAGCAGTGGATCTATAAACAGGTGAATTGCACTGGAACAACTGGATCATATCAAAGATGAAGGTGAGGGCGAGAAAGTAAACACTGTTAGGACTTAAGACTACCGATTAAAATTTGGGGACGAAAAGATAAGCTCAGCCAACCCTTAATAGAATGAAATTAGGGTAGAGAGATAATGGTGAATAATTAGGAACAACTGAACGGTACGTCTGACGTTATGAAGTAAACCTACTCGGTTTTGGCGTAAGTAGATACCTAACCACAGCAAGTGATTCTCCCCGTGTCAATTTTCTTGTAGAATACTAACACTTACATGAAGAAAGATTGAGATAGTGCAAAGAAATAAATAAACTAATGAAATTCCCACGTACAACAATGTCACCTAAACTACAAGTCCTTGATGAGCCACCGCCACGTGATGCAGTTTCGTGACCATTCTTGAGCCGACTGTTATAAGAGCTCGTGACAAATTCTTGATGCTTGCTCCACCTCAGTGTTGATATATAAGGGGCTTTTCCCTTTTTTGGGGAAAAATTGTTTTTGAGGAGGTTTTGGGACAAAGAAAATAACGAAGGAACAGCAGGTGAAACCCACTAATAAAATAAACATAGTAACAATGTAATTCTGTGTGATATATTTTTAATGAAAGGAACTGTCAGAAGTTTTTAATAAAAAAAGGGTATAAAAAACTGTTAGCAAAGCCGAGAGATTATTTTTGCGTCATCACGATATTTGTTCTGGACCATACCTCATCCCTTCTAGTTAGTGAGATACGGTCAAAGTTTCAAGTTTTTCACACCTTTTTTAATACAAGTCTTAAATGTTATAAAGGGTGTAAACAGACTCTTAACGAAGCCGAAAGGCACTTGTTCTGCCCGTCATTGCGATAATTGTTTTGAGTACTTTTTATTGAGTCCTACTGTGAAACGTGATTTTTCAGCCCAAAAAAGAAAGTCGTGTCCCAGCACTAATTTTTGCGTAAAGTTACTTAGTTTGATGTACATAATGCTTGGTTGACGGCTTCGTGAGGAGTCTGTTTACACCTTGTATCTAACTTTGCTTTAAATGTCTCCATGACCCCTGTATTATTCAATGCATCCATCGGCACAATGTTTTGAGTGCGATATATTGCGTGATTTTTCACATTAAAAAAATCGTTTCCCAGCTATTTTTTTTGCGTAGTATTACTTAGTTTGATGTACTGTCGCGGCCTTCGCCGGATCATTAAAAAAAAAATTCGCTTGAATCACGCGGAGGCGCCTCGTCCGGCTAGAGTGCGCCTCGCCCGGCTAGAGTGCGCTTCATGTTGTGAGTGCAAGCAAAAATGTACTTAGTGGTGATCAGGCGGGAGCGTCCTCGATTGGACATAATGCTAGGTTGACGGTCCCGTGAAAGCTCCGTTTACACCCTGTATACCGACGACCCTAATACAGTTACCACGTATTCAGTACTTCTTTCTCAACACCACGATTAAACATTGACCATTATGAATAGGTGTAGTTTACACACCGTTTAGGTGTCGTTTATAGGTGTACTGTAGCTTTCACATCATAGCTTTCCATTTGTTTCATTTTCCTTTTAAAAAACATTTTGATTAAAAGGGAAATTCAGAAACTTGATCTAGCAACCCTGCTCCACTTCGACACTTCGTACAACTAAGCAAAGTAATTCAGTGATGGGATGATACTTAATAGCTTCACAGCGAAATTTTGTAATCTCTAACCGCTGAATCGATAATTAGAAGTTTAGAAATCGCTTTGTTTAGAGTCACGTTTAAAATGTATCTTAAAGAGGTAGCTATTGACAACTGATCGATTGATTGTTCGTTCGAGCGTAACGAATGCTTCAATCCATATACACAGTACACTACCGATTAGTTATACAGGCTGTTGTTTTTAATATAAATATAATGTTAGTAGTTGTTATGACTGTTGTTCACGATGTATCAATGCCGACTCCACCATTCAACATTTTGTAGCTAGATTCATACTTAGAGTAAAATATAATAGGTTTTCTGTGAAACTTATTAAGTCATGGACATTTTGGGTTCTATTTTATGCATTAGTGAAAATATGGGCCATGTTTCTAGTTTTTCGTAGAATTTTACACCTTTGAGGAGGCTTTGGCTTTTCTTTGCCCATGAGGTACTGGGTTCGATTACCAGGTCGTGCAAATTGCTATTGGATTTTTCCATCAGGAATTTCTCAGTAGCAGCCATGGAGTCTGGATTTGTGCCCGATTGATGGCAATAGGCTCGCCCCCTATTACATGGGACTTAAACATAACTAACGAAATGTGGGTGTACTATTAGGTACACCTCTGCCTTACCCAACGGGGATCACAGGCGTGATGTAAACATCATAAATTATGTTTTACACCTTTATTCTCTTCTTTACTTATATCAAAATCAGGGCCTGGTTCCTTATGTCGAATGTCTACATTTACCTACTTCATCTCTCATCAAGTCATCAGCCACCTCAAGTCAAAACATCATGTAGTCATAAGATTATATGGCTACAATTTCCAGGTCTAGGTCAACTAAACAGTAGTGTCCAAACAGAAGGTAGAACAGTTTTTTGGTGTACAGAGCATTGAGGAGAGCCGTTCCTTTTTTTTGTAGGAATTGTCTTGCCTGTTGTTCTTACCACGAACCATTATTAAAGTTCTTTCATCTTATTCTTATCCTTAATTTGTAATTAAGTCTTCTATTGTAAGTAAAGAGAATATTTCCTTAATCGTGAGTGATCAAGTAGGTACCAACCAAAAATAAATTCAATCTCTTATTCGTTACATCAAAATCCGTGTAAGTGAGTAGATATATACGGATGTATAGTCGAATTGCTTTGTCTCCTGCATCTTACGATGTTGGTTCACCTTGGTCTAATGTTCGGAGTATGTTCGGATTATATGACTCCATTAGAGGATTCGTCTCGTTCCCGACAGATCTATTTGTTATCATGTAAGGTCACGGCCGATAATAAACAGTTTCAACATCACAGACGCCATTGAAAACTATTGTGCTGTTAAAATTAGAACATTTGTCTGCAAAAACGGTGTTAGTGTCGGATGTATTCGTCACGACTTTGACGAAACGGGGCATTGCACTTTGTAACTTATTTTTAGCTAACTTTAATCTAGATCTAGATTAAATCCCACTATATGAAGGCGATCACTTGTCACGTATTCCATGAGGTTTTCATGGAAAACAACGTGGAGAGCGTATTCATGAGTTTTTTTTGCAAGTGGTTGAATAAACTTCTTAGTGGACTGCGAGAACAATGTTTCTTTTCGTTTTAAGTCATCTTCATCAGGTTTTTTCAGCAAATTGCTCGTTCCATAACTTAGGTCTCTATGGAGAAGAATTGACAAAAAAACTCCAACGTGGATAATGAGTGAAAGCGAGTGAAACACCTCCTGAAAAGGCATGATTTGTAGAAATTGGCTGTCCGTGTCTAGATTATCTTATTTAGAAACAGCCGGCTAACGATGGAGAAAAAACATCGTGAGGAAATAGACCTAACCGTTGCAACTGTGGTGATCAATGCCCTATTATTGGATGATTTCTTCAGTCAACCGCAAATCTGCAATACTTATTTGTTAATTGTTGTTTAGGGACTCCATACTTATCCATTTTAGTTAATCATCAAACAGCAATGAGTTAACTGGTTAATAAGTACAATATTATGACGTTTATATGCGTTTTAGTCAACTTTTACTCAAGACGATAAATGGAAATGTTACATACATTTCCATTTATCGTCTTGAGTAAAAGTTAGAGGTACCTATATTTATTGTCATCTAGGATCAGGAAGTACCTAGTTGCATATTCAAGTGCATTATTATAATGACGTTCGTCGAACAAATGCTCAGGAGCACCATAAGTAGCTACCTACATAATAAGTTGGTAGTTACCTAATGTAATTTCTGTTTTCACTAAGGTACACTCAGTGGCGTATAGCTAGGCCTACTAGGGCCCTGTCTCAAAATTGTTTGGGGCCCTACGAAAACGAGTGGGGCGAACAGAAAAAAAAAAAATTAAAATAGCATCTTTCTGGACCACGACGAGTCAAGTCGAGCCAAGCGAGCTCGAAATTTAGAACCCTAACCAACACCTTCTAGAGTGCAATTAGTGAAATATGATAAGAGGCCCGACCCATTATTTAATCATAACGGGTCGGGCCTCTTATCAATAACAATTTTTAAATTTTCCTCTACACGTCCCGTCGGAGACTTTGTTACTCAGAGATCCCGTAACATTGATACGGCGGTATCTACGCCCCTGGGTACACTATATGACGTCTCAATAAATGCGTGCTATTGACTTTTTAACAGACTTCTAAAAAGGACAAGTTTAGGTATGTCAGTATGTGTCAACCAGTTTTTTTTTTTTGGCAAAAAAGTCAATGAGACAATCAAAGTCACCGACTTCCGAATGTAAAGTTAGGTATTTCAGACCTTTTTTGTGTTTTTTTGAAAGCCGTCCTTTTTCTTGCAACCTCACCTAAATAAATTCCTGAAACTTTCAGGAATTTATTTTAAAAAATCTAAAATTCAACAAAATAAAAAAATCTGTTGATCAATCTGTTGATTGTCTAAAATTCGACAATCAACAGCTATTAACGATAAATAAATATAATTCTTTAAACTTAGCACACAACTTTGAAGCGTCAGAAAAGGTACTATCTAAAATGCCGTTGTTTTTAATACATTAGGCTGACCACAATTTCTTTATCTTATCTCAAACAATAACGGCGGAACTAGAAACTTAATTTGACTTTTTATAAAAAGTTAAATTGCTCCTTACCGGTTTTTTTGTCGCACCGTGTCATTGTTATTTTTTGTTAGGGTTCCGTAGCTTCAACCAAGGCAACCAAGCCGTGTGGATGTAGACGTGTGGTTTATGGCGGGTTCCAATAATCACCCTATTTCTTTAAGACTTGAAACAATAGTCATTGTTCCGAAATATATTTTCTTTCAAATCAGGTCATCTTATTTAAAAGGCAACATGTTCAGCGACGACAAAGAATCTACGTGATGCTGTAAATGCAAATGACAAATGCTTGGGCAGTTAGGCACACAATGCTGTAGACTGAAGCATGAACACTCAAGTAGTAAAACAGAAACATTCCTATCAGTCCCTAGGACTCCCCCAAACGATTTAAAATACTTTTGAGAGGCTTTCAGAAGAAATTTTATTGAAAATCTGTGATCCTGTGTCTTATTGAGGCACGGGTTACCGCAGTAACCGGGTTATTGCAAGTAGATTACAATGTTGTTTGCTTTTCCCACTCTATAATAAGTATGTTTAGATGTTTTTAATCAACCCATAGGACGTCCGAGGTCAATGTCAATAAATAAAAATTAAAAATGTCCCCACTTCTAAAAACACAAGCCACCATAAGCAGGTCCCTTAACCAGATGAAATGGTCGCTCGTCTCCGTTTCGCCACCGCCAGCACTCTGCGCAGGTCCAATTCAAACGACAGTCATTGTGATGCAACCGTGCCAGCGTGAGAGCACGCCGCCGCACGTCTAAATGGACCGGCGGTAATCTAAATATTAGTCTAAGTGTACCATTGTTGGCATGTAGCTCATCAAGCTCTAAACCATATATTAATGCATAGTGTGAGGCAGCGCATAGGGCCTATTAAAACATTGTTTCATGATGACTAGGGATTTTCAATGAAGTGAGCGGATCTGCTAGCTATTTCATCATGCCTACTGGCTCTACTGGTTTTATTTTAAGAATTATAAGTTAGAGTTGTAAAAGGGCACGAGATATGAGTCAACGCGGACACTATAGTTCTGACTGTCACCCGTAGATGTCCGAAACCCGCCTTAACTGTTATTTCAGAAATCAGTCCACAATCAGTGAGGTAAACGTTGTGTAGGAATGTAGATGGCTATAAAGTAAGGAAGACCAAAGAAACGATGGATGGACTGTGTGAAGGATGCTATGGCTAGAAGGAAGGTGACTGATGAGATGACGAGTAATAGAGAAGTGTGGAAGAAGAATACGTGCTGCGCCGACCCCAAATAAGTTGGGATAAGAGCAGGAAAATGATGATGAGTTATTATTATTGATAAAAAAAGAAATCAAAGAAGAAGATTCAAACGGATGTAGTCTGACATCGAAATTCTCGCGTCATCAGTACAGGTACAGGCTACACTCTGCAGCTGACTGATACTTAGATAGCGAGGTTGCTATTGCCTGCCTGTATTTAATACTTAGATGCTTCGTTGACAATTGACATGCAGGCTGACCAGTGATCATTATTGACAAGAGTATTACAAATCATTATGTAAACATATTGTCATACAAAAACTATCTTTCACCGAGGCGCACACAGTAATCGATCGTCCTATACCAATCCACTTAGGGCCATGTTCACCGACATTGAAATAGCGATAACAGTTGATTACTGAGTTTAATCATCAGATTTGCTTTCGGGAACATGAAAATTCACGTTAAACAGCTGTTTTCCGATAATCAGACCGTTATGTTGTCGGTGAACTTGGCCCTTAGTAAGTTGCACAGAACTTTATTATGTCATTCCATATTACTCATATTGGGTGTCGTAATCATCGCGAGGTTTCTATGGAATGATTACCATGGACACGTAATCCTCTTAAAATGTTTATTCCTAAATCAACATACTTGAACTTGAGTCGACATCATGACTTGACCATTTTTTTTATAAAATGAATTATTCAAGTATTTACTAAGTTATAGTTGGTAAAATTGGAAGACCTCGTAGGGCGCCCACACAAAACTGCGAATTCGCAACGCATCGCAAGTATCTGCGAGCTTCTGCCTGCAAGTTCCTGTGATATCGCATCATATCGCATCGCATCGCGGTTTTTTGTGGGCGCCCTTAACCAAGATCAATTTCCGGATGTTCTTAAAATATCTACTTACTTATAAAAATCACGTATACATCACTATGTACAAGGTGTAACATAATAAACGCAAAACGGCTCGTGTGGTCCCTCGGACCTTGAAACTGAACTGAAATTTTGTTCTACTAGTTCATGAAATTTGCTCAAAAAATATGGACTTTCCAAATGAATTGATGCCATCCGCTGAATAAAATGTATGGTAAACAAAAAAAAAATGAGTTTTCAAAAGTCATAGAATTAAATTTGTTCAGTTTGATTGTCTGAGGCACCACAGGAAAGGATACGATAATCTCTGCAACCACACAACCAACAGATTTCAATTTAATTTTATTTTGTGATGGCGTGTAGTTGGTTCTAGCACGTTCCAGCTTGAAAAATAGGATAGTTATTTATGGACCCGATAGGCGGCGCCGTGCAAAGTGGGGGCGGGCGCTAGTAATTATATACAATTCTGTATTATTTAGTAAGTAGGTATCACATGGTTGTAGTACCTATTTCGTGATTATAGCCTCTTTTTTAAAAAGGTTTTCTTTAGAATCGGAAGTAGCCGAAGCAGGTAGGTACATAAATGTAGAAACCTTGGTAACACAGGTTCAAGGGCTCCAATTTACAAGATATTAGAGTTAAAACGGTGTCACTTTAATCAACCTTGAAACCAAACTATTAAAGGCATTATTCATGAATGATATATGGCGTGACCACACGCGAATTCGACATTAGCCGGGTAAATTACTTAACTTTAACTTTAAAGGAACATAGAAGGTGCCGTGTAGGTAGGTACTAGGTATGTATAGGTACATAGGCACCATCTTCCAATATCTCATACATGTAATGATGTCCTACAAGGAGGCCAATAATTATATTACTATCGGGGCTTACTGGGTTTTTAATCAGGTTACATAGTTGGCTATCTAAATATTTATATGTGCTCATAAACCATCAGCAAAACCAGCATACCTATGTACCTACCTAAAATGAATATCCGTAGGGATATTCGTTATGGTTATTAAGAATTTACCTAACAGGTATAAAGCTGGATGATTATAGCGATTTTCAGAACATTAATTTTCTGCCAAAATACCATGATAATAACCTTTCCTTAGTCACGCAGAAACGTAATAGGTGAAACATCAATAAACACCCAAAACTTTCCATGTCGTCACCGTGGCTTTGATTGACACAAACAGAATAAGTAATGTATCTACCCTGTACACATAGGTAAAGGGCAACAATACCAACACGATTAAAACTGTTGCATTATAATTCAACTTGAATCTATTAACATTTTTGAAGTTAAACTTCTAATGTGACTTCCAACAAGGTTGCGTTAAACGTTTAAGGCTACCATGGAGGGGGTATAAAAAACACTGTTGCGTTAAACGTTCAACGCTCCTGGGGAGGGGGAATCGAAAGAGACAGAGCTAGAGTGAATGCGTCACATTACGAAGTTTTACTTTTGTTCTCTTCCTCCGTCCTTGTCTAGCGCTACATACCGTCTTCTCGTCGCTTTTTCAAGTTTTAAAGGACTAGCTTCTCCACATTATACTGAAAGAGCTGTTTTTTGTTCTCAGATGTCATCGAACAAAGTTTTCAAGAGCACAATCAGCGTACTGCTGTTTTTACAAATGGCGGCGCAAGTTTTGGCGGGAACACAGTTCGCTTCTCACGTCAGCGTGAACACGCCTGCGCGGAGCTTCACGCACGGGGTCGGTGACCCCTTGCCATTGCTCGCTCGACGAAATTACAACCGACAATCTTCCTTCCGAAGCTTACCGCGTAAGTAGATATTCATTATTTTAGACGATTTACAACCGCCGAAAGTTGTATATCCCTTGCGGTATTTCAAATTTCGACCGTCGATTTGTTTGAGTGGTATGGTGCTGCATGCTACTGAGAGGTTGCAAATTTGCAAGTCGCAAAGGAAAAAGATAAATAAATATAAGGACTTAAATTTTGGCCAACCGTTAGTCACTGGAGAGGTCGATCGACGATCCTACGCAAAAAAATGTTCGGCAAAAAAGGTAGGTAATTGAAATTACCTACTACGAATATTGGTTTTTTCTTAACTTTGATCATTCATGAAGTCAAACCGTGGATTAAAACGACTGTATTCAGAATTAAAAAAAGGTAACTTGGTACTTGGTATCGTACCGACGCGTACCGTAAGAAGCTATGTGACTAGCATAGGAAGGTCAAAATTTATTAGAAGAAAGTCAAGACAATGGACAACTTATTATCCGGGGGCCCACGCCACGGTATGAACATGTAATTCTCATGTAGATCATTACAATGCAATGCTATATAACAATACCCTTTAAAGAAAATGAGATTAGGTAATATTTGCCCGTTTTCTCCAACATTAAGTGACACCTAACTCAGTGCTGAGTGCCCCTTTTTCAGCAACACTAAGTGATGCCTAACTCAATACCTAATGCCCGTTTTCACCAACACCAAGTGACACGACGATCGAGATACTAGAATATCTACATCACTAGTTACCTTCTTGTTGCTATGGAAATAATTTATATTATTTTCTATGTCTTTGTCTTCGTAGAGTCTATGGGTCGCGCCGTGCTCGGGTAGAAGACATGTCGAGTTGTATAGAAAAAGTTTTATCTATTCTTGGTAGAATTGAGATTGAATTGGTCATGCTACGCGTGCAGATCGGAGTGGTCGCAGGAACCCAACCAGTACTTAAAAAACCGGCAAAGTGCGATTCGGACTCGTCGAAGGGTTCCGAACCATTATCTATAAAAACGGCAAAAAAATCATGTCTTTTGTATGGGAGCCCCCCTTAAATATTTATTTTATATAAATTGTTAAAGTGAATATACAACTAAATACTCTGTGAATATTTGAAGCGTCTACCTGTCGCCGTTATTAATATCGAGCAAAAAAACGTTAAAAATTCAGGTTTGTTGTATGGGACCCCCTTAAATATTTATTTTATTCTGTTTTTAGTATTTTTTGTTTTAGTGGCAACAGAAATACATCATCTCATCTGTGAAAATTTCAACTGTCTAGCTATCACGGTTCATGAGATACAGCCTGGTGACAGACGGACGGACAGCGGAGTCTTAGTAATAGGGTCCCGTTTTATCCTTTGGGTATGGAACCCTAGAAACCAAACTAATTCAAAATTAATCTTTTAATTTCAGCTCCGCTTCAAGCTCGAGGAACAGGTTATCCACGAGTGAAGCCGACGATACCCTTCAGCAACGAAGACACCTACCACCGCGACAACTCACTGAACGGAGCACCCTGGCATTACAACAATTATATGGGTACCAGTGTTTGTTTTTAGGTTTTTAATTACTACTTAAATTAGAAGTATCTTCAATTGATGTCTCCGATGCACACATCACGCCTGTAATCCCCGAAGGGTCAGGCAGCTGGCGGAGGTGTACCTAAGAGTACACCCACATTTCGCCAGTTAGAGGGCGAGCCTATTGCCATTAAGGCACAAATCCAAACTCCCGTGGCTGCTACTGATGAATTCGTGATGGAAAAAATTGAATAACACCTTGACCGACCTAGAAATCGAACCTATAGGACCTCATGCTCAGCGGTCGCGCTTGCAACCACTAGATCAACTAGGCAGTAAATTAGTTACACCTCTGCCTTACCCTTCGGTGGTTAGTGGTGCTGTTATGTTATATTATGTTGCACACATTGAAAACCACACTTTCTCTACTACTACTGCCAACGTCCCAGACTAAGTTGAGAGAGCAAATAGGCCGACATAATAATTTTTTAGTATTTACACATACATACCTACTTTCTTACCTACCTTCACTTTTGAATTTGACTGCGATTTATACCATTATACCCTAACGTTTTTTCCAGATGTTGCGATTCCTTTGTTACCGCCATCGCCGTACAAAGTAGATTCTCCCGACCCAGAGTCGCTGTGGCCTGAAGGTCTATTCATCCCACCGTTCAACCCGCCCCGGTTTGGGGCTGCTGGCAACCGCCGCAGTGAGGTATTGTCAGGTAAAACTTAATGTAAATAGTACTCTTACTGTAGCCATTCCAGGCTTCCAAAGAACACAGATGCTAAAGAATCATGGCGAGCTCCTTACATTCTGTTGTACAGAAAACCGACTATATTTAGAGGGGTCAAAATATTTTCCAATGTTGAGAATACATTACCAGGAGTAGATTGATATACTTATCATATTTTTAAAACCCCGCATAATTAAAAAAAAAAAACATAATGAAAACATCAGTTTTTCGTTCCATCTGGTTGCCCATTTTGCGTGTTTAAAGAAAAAAAACGAAGTGACAAGTGACACTGATAGACACGTGATTCGATTTCGATTCAACAAGTCGTATTTATACATATTATCTTTTTTGGCCTACCGAAAGCGAGCGAGATAGACATACGACTTTCCGAATCGAAACGTTTGTGAATATTTGGGGGCCTGCTGGGTCTGCCAGGTCTTACACTCACAGCCGCCGTTTCGTTTTGAAATAATGAGCTCCTCTTTAAACTATTTACTTTTAACATTCTATTTTTATTGCGGGGTTATAAAAATATTGTAAATGCATGAAGATACTCTTTAGGCACCCAAGAGGCAAGAAGATGATAGCGCAAACGCTTGCTTGCCAAACGTCAAAGACAAATAACATCTACCATTTATTTTTTTCAGATGCGGAATCCCTGGACCCCTACTTACTGGAGGGTTCAGATGCAATAGCGGCAGTCAGGAGGTCAGCCCGCCATGGTCTTTACTACTTCCACGATATACCTCACTTCGAGTCACTCCTCGCCAACCAGGAACTCAGGATCGAGAACAATTTGAAACCTCATAGGATAGGTAGCATACGTCAGACGTGGCCCTTTAACCGACCTTAGCGTACACCGAATCGACGAATAAAACACCACATAAGGAATCGCAATTTATATATTTGTATACAACTGTAAAAATACTCAATAAAAAAGTCATTAATATTATACACAACTAAATCATTTCGTTTTATTTTATCATTTACAAAATATATGTACCCATGTAAATAATAAATATATTAGGCACCTAAATTAGGAATGTATATGTGAGCATTATGTATTACAGTTCTTTAAAATGTTTAGTCAGGAACAAGATTTCATTACCTAGAAAAAACCGGCCAAGTGCAGTGGGACTCGCGCATGAAGGGTTCCGTACCGTCGTCGTAGCGCAGCCCCCTTTATTTTTTATATTATTTGATGTTCTAGCGGCAAAACACATTCAGATCATGAGATACAGACCTCTGACAGACAGACGGACGGACGGACAGCGGAGACTTAATAATAGGGTCCCATTGGTTACCCTACGTGAATACGAGTACTGAACCCTAAAAATGAAGAGCCGCCAGTTTACAAAATAGTAATATTCAGATTACTGGTAATGTTTTCAACAATTTTGTAAGGACAGAAAGTATAAACATCTCAACAAATGGAGATTCTAAACACTTTAATACCATTCAAATCTAGACACAATCAGTTTAGTTACAAAAAAAATTCTAACCTCGTTCTAGCTGAAACCTTCAAGCCCGTTATTATATTTTGGACATTATCCTCACAAATTTCTATTTCAAAATATAAAAACTGATATTTAAAACGAGTCTACGTTGTCAATTTTGTATAAAGAACATTAAGTGAGCCGAAATAAAGTTCAAAACTGGCTGGAAGGTTTTAGCTTGAACTAAAGAAACAACTTGCTATTTAATTACATATTATTCTATCAGTAAAACATTACAATGAGCAAGTTATAGAAAAATTAAATGTCTATTAGTGGACGGAGTTAATCAATTAAGTCATTATTATAATCAGCTACCAAGCTTAATTACCTAACTACAACAAACACTTATTACTTTCTCACAAATATAAACATTCGTAAAATATACAAGATATAAAATATACAATAATATTATATATACAATTATTTATATCATTTCATAATGGTTCAAAGGCAGTGATACAGTTACATGTTGAACACAATTTTTATCATAATCATGTACTCTAAGACATTACCTTAAAGATCTATGAATATAATCTCAATCTATACAATAATAATTAAATATAAGTAAGTACATAATTACAATTTCTTTTAAAAAGTACCTCAACATAATGGTTTGTATTCAGTTTGGAAGACAGATTCATATCAATTAACAGATATTTTTCAAAAACCCTCATATTACACCTCACCAGTTTCTAATTTCATAATATTGGACACAAATGCAGAAATAATCTCATAATGATGATATCATTTTAAAGATTCACATTATGTTATCATCACAAACCATAATTTGGACAACTCACTTTGTGGTTGCAGTATCACTAATGTGACAAAATACAATACTTTTTTTTTTAAACTATATAAGTCATTAAGAACTGATAAGAACTTGATCATAAGGATTCACTTTCAAAAAGAGCAAAACAAAGATACAAATAAATATTATGAATACTACGAGCATATAAAATAAATTAGACCCTGTTAATTCCTGTTTAGCTGCAAAACTGAAATTACAGCAACGTAATTCCAACTTTAGGTACTTGTTTGGTATTTTGCAAAAATACAAATTTGGAAGAGAAATAATCAGAAACTTTCAAAAGTACACATTTAAAGGGTTTGTAAAATCGAAATAATTATGGTTTAGATCTAAATGTACAGACAGCAGGTCAAGCTACCCGAAACTGTCAGATTTTCCCAACCAACCTTGAACCTAATGCTTTAGCAATAAATTCGTAAATCTATTAAAGAAATCTGACAGATTGTAGATGCTGGATGTGCTGGCGTCTGTATATTGTAATTATAAAATATTTATCAAAAATAGATTTTATTTTTACTTCTAAATTGAGAACAAGTTAGAATAAGGTAGAAATGTTAATTTGACATTTTAGACCATTCTATTTGATAACAGTGGTACAATAAGTAGTTTGATCCACTTTTACATAGTAATCAGATCAAAATAGCAACCCTACATCAATAAAATTAGAGCAGCAACTGCCTTAACTTACAAAATTATCACAATATTTAAGGTTTTTTTAAGAAAAAATAGTTTTTAAAAATAATAATTGTAAATAGGTATTAAGATAGCTACTGCAAGTATAAGTGGGTATGAAGAGACTCCGACTGCTGAGTTACAAAGGTCACCATTGCAGAAACACATGTAAACCTTTTTACGGTTCCACATAGTGTAGGCACACCTCTCTTCATAATCACTTGGAGCTCGTTGTAGGCACATACGTTCAGTTGCTGATCCATAATCTGTAAAATAAGTAATAATTTATAAGAAAGAGCCATTTAAAATTATTCCAGCCTATGAGTCAGTAACTCATACAGGGCAAAAGCCTCTTCTCTTACATATAATTGACTAACATTCTCATCAAGCTTGCTCAATGCGGATTAGTGATTTCGGGACTTACATTAATTATTTTAAGCATTTATTTTACATAAAAATCCATTAATTGTGAGAAATGACTAACTATGTTTGTAAAACTTATTTAAAATTAACAACAGTTGGCCTGGACAGCAGGCGCGGAGCCGCGGTTACAGAGGGAGCAATGGATGCAATTGCGTACTCATGTACTTCAGTGTTCCTTGTGAACCATGGTGCGCTGCTCAAGGTTTTCAGTGCTTTATTGTGGAAGCGTAGTATTTCCACATTACTACTATTCAGTCCATCCATCAGCATAATGTTTTGAGTGCGTTACATTTGAGTCCTACCGTAAAACGTGATTTTTCACCCCAAAAAAACGTCGTTTCCCAGCACTACTTTTTACGTAAACTAAGTTTGATCTACAGAATGCTTGGTTGACGGCTTCGTGGAGGGAGGTTGCAAAAAAAATGGAGCATGTGGACATTTTGATCTTAAATTTCAAAATTATCTGAGGAAAGATGTAAAATTTTCAAGCTCGCTTGGCTCGCTCTTGAAGCCTATTGTCTCTTGAAACTTAACTTTGTCGAAAAGCACCCAAGTAACTCCAGTAGTTCGAAACAATTCTAACCTGTCCAAGGTAGGTAAACTGTTAAAATTTTCGAACTCGCTTCGCTCGCTATTAAGACTACTTTCTAAAAGCTTTAGGCTTTGTCTAAAAGTCGACCAAGTGACTCCTCTATGAAGGATCGAAACCATTCAAACCTGTCCAAAGCAAGGTGTCAAAAAAGTTTCTAGCTTGCTTCGCCTGCTCATGCAGCCAAGTTCCTCTTGTAAATTAGCTTTGTAAAGCAACCAAGTAACTCCTGCATGAAGGGGCGAAACAATTGTAATCTGTCCAAGGTAGAGTGTTAAAATAGTAAACTTAACCCTTACAAATGCTGCGGGACTGTTCGAAAGAGATACCGCGGCCCTGGAACACAAAGGGCAAGGAAGGAACATGGATAGGTTTTAGTCAGTACAAGTCTGACACTCTGTTCCGCTCTGTCCAGAGCGGGAGAAGTCATTTGATGAATCCCATCCGTAAAAAAAGGGGGAATACAGGCTAGAGGTTTATATTTTCAAATTTAGGTTTAATTCAAATACTGAGTATAGGTTTATTAACTTACCATCAGATCTGAATGTCCCAGTGGTGCCTTCTATTAGTTTGCCACACCATCCTGAGGGACAGGCCACAACATGGAGTCCTTGTTCGACCACGGACTCTGTCACATTCATAGGAAAAGGATCACCACAGGTACCAAGTTCTCCTCGCGATCTACATCTTAAGCATCGCTTATGTAAACCTGTAACATTAAAAAATATTTTATAAAAAAACTTACCAAATGACAAGTTTTACTAACTTTCTAATTTCATAGAAATTATATCGATGAAAAATTACACTATTAACGACGAAAGTTTTCATTTATAAGCTGTTCGTACAAAGCGAAGTGAATAACACACATTCCTAACAAGCTATTGTTGAACAACTCTCACTTTACCTTGATAATAATAAAGTCGTGTCAAACTATTACTTAAGTGAAAACTTACTTTGAACTTCCTGTGCCACAAAGAACACCACTAAACAACACAAAAACACTTTACTGTAGTTCATTTTGACGTAATATAATTATCAAAAGGGACAAAATATAAATACATTAACTTTTTTAACTTATCATTTTACAGTCTAACTCAATCACAATCAAAACTTTTACTACGGCTGCGCTACAGCGCTACGCGTAAGCTGTCAACGGTAGGTAATGTGTCAAACCGACAGAGGTCTGACAATTTCAAGTGAGACAGTGTCAAATTATATCAGCTGTTCAACTGTGACTGGCACTTCCGTTCATTTTAAAGACCGTAAGACGAACACAGCTGGTAACTGTATTAAGGTGTTATCCACAGACTATCGATGCAACTTGTGCCAGTTTGATCATCTAAGGTCCCACAATGAATCAAAACTGAGAACTCACTCGTATGATGGCAGCACAGTTGAATGTTCCGTTATTCCGTAACAGTCATCATTTAATTTTGTTGTAATCATTACATTGTTATCACAAAATAAATGGACTGATAAAACTCCCAAGACGGAGACTATAAAATTATAATGAACATTAAAAATAAAAAGTGGCTGCCATTGTTATGAGCAGATTTTGTGGATACCTTTGTATTTTTTCCTTTTAAAAACTTTCTCTCATGTTGAAACAGAAAACCTTAAGAATATTCAAATAGACAAATACAAAGTATTTTTTACTTCAATAGCATTTCTCGTTCGCATTGCAAATGACAGTATTCATGATTTCCTTTATTCACATTTAGTGGATCTACAAAAGAAGATCTGCGATGCCAAGCAACACAAACTCCTGCGCAGTAACATGTCATCGCCAGTGACAGCACGAATCCTAAATAAATTGAGTACCGAATGAATTCTGTAACGAAATACGTATGTTTTTAATAAGCATTTAAAGTGCGTTTTTTAATCCTAGAGACTAAATTGAACATGCTAATCAAACTGTATAGATGTGAGCTATACCTCTGAATATAGTATTCCTACCTCCATGGAGCTATACAGATAAGTGTGTCAATTTGGTCTCTAGGATTAAAAAACGCACTTTAGTTGTGTGACGAAAACAATTATGTATGTATGCTTACCTTGATTTAACAATTTGGCTTTTGACACGACTGTTACTTCAAACTCTTGAACTTTTTTGCCATTTGAGAGACATGAATAATTTCCCTCTTCATTTTTACTTATGTGCAGTATGTGCAGAGAGTTATTAGTGTCTATAGATATGTGAGGTTCTTCTTCATTCTTATATCTAATATTATTTCTATAAAAAAATAAAATAAATAATTTCTAATAATGACCTAATATACTACGGCTAAAGATGTGTGTGAGGATAAACTTAAGAACGAAACTAAACAATCTGGTGCCGTAGCAGTGGCCGGTGAGCGCCACATCTAAGTTGGTTGCATCAAATCGCAAATTTTTAATTTTTGCTTAGGCTTTTTTATTTTTTGTTGCGGCTGAAATTTAAGTTTAGCTTCACTCCCATTTTTAGACTTGACATATACGTTATCTGCGCTACCTCAGTAATGAAGTTAATAGTTTTGCGTCTCTAAACCATTTTAAATCTGAATTTGGAACTGCTTCCGTACACGAAAGTGTTACATGACTGTATTCTTCTACTTGCTTAGTAGTTTTGTGCTTCTTTTTATCCTTATTTATCTTGTATTTCACTGCACCAAAATATAAACATTTTTTTATTTCAAATGTTTTTATTTCAAATTAACAAAGTATACGTATAAATACATACTTTGTTAATTTGAAATAAAAAAAATATGCATTGTAGCCGTTGTTGGGTGAGCTAGCGCAAGCTGTGGAACGGTATGAAAAAAACAATAAACCTCTCATGTGAAGTAGTAGTCCTGCCCCACAGATCATAGAAACAACAGTCATGCCCCTATTCTAATTGGGCCTTGGTTCTTCTTCCAGTTCTATATTACTCATCATCTCATCAGTAATCTCCTTTCTAGCCATATCATTCTTCACACAGTTTCTTTTATCTTCAACTACTCTTATAACCATCAACGTACTACATGTACGAGTGTACGTTATCGACGTACAACTTTTAGTTACCGGTGCGGCGAGAATTTTAAACTTCTTCCTATGTACTTATTTTTTATTTTATTAATTCACCTTACACCGGAAATCATCCTTAGCATTATATTCTTTCAACAATATTTGACGAATGCCTGGCCCCGGATTTACATTAAATCATAATAATGCCAGTAACACAAAATAATATAAGCTGAATGTTACGGTTTTGAAAAAAAATGTGTTACAGAAAATTTCATACCTCTTTCTACAATATGGCATGGTTCCTCTGCTTCAAAATCGGGAATATTTCTCACAATTTCACTTATTTTAGGTACCGTTTTATTGAGTTGTAATGAACGACAGGAAATATCGTAGCCATCAGTTAAATATGACATGGCATCAATATTAGCAACAACAACCATCGGCCTTTTCTGCAATATGAAAGATATGTCTTAATCAATCAGGCCGCGTACATCTGGTGGAGGGTAGTGAAAACATCTAAGTGAACTGGGTGGATGCCAATGAATAAGAAGAGTATCAAGACCACATTTTTGCTCATCTTGAAAAAGTGCATTTTAATGATTTTTACCTCAAAGGTGGTGGCCATCACATTTGGTTGCAAACAACATCTACCTATTCTTTTGCGTACACCTTTCTGTCGGCCAGTTTCTTTACATTCGCCCCAGTTTTCCCAATTCGTTGTTAATTTGAAAGTTTTATTGAAATTCCTTCTAAGTGATTTAAAAGGTTCTTCTTCAGATATTTTAAATTGATTGTTTAGACTATCGAAGTAGTTCTTTTTATAATCTTGCCACTGAATAGGAGTTCCAAGTCTGGGGTCGATTTCAACATTAATGATACCTGTTAGAATAAAAAATAGCAGTGAAACTCCGAGTTCAAAGTTGTTCTGAAATTCCAGCTGTATGTTTTAAGGGTACAAGTATATAAGCTCCGACAAAACACCTTAAAGTGATTAGGGGAGCATGTGACAAAATACTCAACTTTGATAAAAAAAATGACTTGTTTTCGACAGTCGATTTTCTTTTTTTTTTGTGTCAATTACATAACATATATTTTTTGTCTCATCTCATCAGATTTTCAGCAGTTTGGCGGTCTGAATTGATCAATCCAGCTTCAGTACAATCCATCAATCGATAATCTCAGAAAATAAAATGTACTAGACGATCAATGTATATTCCAATCAAAATGTAAGGATACATTTTGATTGGAATATACATTGATCGTCTATAGTACCCCTGCCTAATGATTAGCAATGTTAGCATGACCATGACTGGCAAGGCTAAAAAAAGCTGTATTCTCTGACTGACCTTCAAGAATGTACATGAAACCATTTCCTTTTTCCATTATTTCGGGACTTTTACACGAATAAATTCCTGACTTATTTTCTTTAAAATCATGAATATTCAATGTATGAACTGGTGTTATTATTATTTCGGTACTAAAAGCATTATTTGTAATATCTGATAATACTTCTTTTTGTTTTTTGTTTCCTCTAGGTTTGTAAAACCACAGTTTAGGATAGTAATCCTCTTTATTTTCGCTGAAAATGAATCGCCCGGTTAAAAAAAATATTATTAAATGCATTCAATATTATATAAAATATGTAGTGTGAACGTGCCGATACCTTAGAGTGGGTGAGTGTGTATACTTCTGGGTACACCCTACTTCTTCGTAACTTTTTTTACAACCAAATATTCATATATGTCATTGAGTGTTTAGAGGGTGTAAAGTTCTTCTTCCCCCATAGAAAATGGAGGATCCTCTGAATAGACGGGTGTTATGTCTAAGAACCCGACAACAACTGTCACTGGGCGATTGCCCGACAGTTGTTGTTGAATTCTTCCATATAATCTTAAATCACGGATAATTTTACTTGGGCGATGTAGGATTTCGATGTTTAGTTCATCATCTGTGGCACAGACTGATGGCGCAGTAGTACCTACTTTTCCTTCTATGTTGCTGTGCCACTACAAGTGTAAGGCCCTGTTCATGCGACGTAAATCAGAACGATGTTTTATGATTATGACAAAAAGGCAGGGTGCAATCGTTACCATAAACAGTGGTTGGTACTGTTCATAGGTAGACGGTTAAAAATCCACTAGGTATATAAAACTGCTATGAGATCCCAAAATACATAAATTAAACAGTGGATATGGTACTGTACCCAATGAAACGTTTTTGTCTCTGTACCCGAGTACTCCCGTCGCCTTAACTAACAAATGGCACATTTTATTATAAACGCATTACTTACCAAAAATGACACCAAAGGTGCACTATAGAGCCAGGAACAACATCTACTACTCTCGGTTTATTTGTAATAATTTCAAGAGAGGATGAGTTGTTATAGCAGGCTGTGACTTCCAAACGAGCTGCACATGTTATAATTATACCGCAAAATGCAAATGTGATTATTACTTTAAAAATTACCATTAGGTATGTCCTGAAATAAAGATTTTTAATTGATTTTCTAGCTACATTATTTATATTCATTCTCCATGATACCTACCTAAGTGATTATGTAAAATCACAAAACACGGAAGCATTCGCGTTATGGAGTACGGAACCCTTCATGTTCCTGCGTGGTTCGACACGAACTTGCCCGGCTTTTCCTTTTAGATGCAAACGACATTAACGAGAGCACTTTGTTCTGTTTTTAGAAAGGAGTGGTGGCGATGACGTACTCTCCAATATATTATATTATTAGTCTTTGGTACTCTACTAATAAGTTACTGATTAGGCCTCAGCCTGAACCACGTATTATTATTTTATACTTACTTTGATACAATCCAGAAATTCAAAAATAAAAGCACGTTGGTGTTGCCATTTAAATTAAATTACAGTTTCAGTTCACTTTCAGTGCAATTCGTTTATTCGTGGAACCACAGCAGCACAGCACAATAGTTCGGTTTCGAGTTCGGTTAATACATTACCATCTAATACCTCAATGATAATCTCCAAAATGCTGGAATCCTCACGTATTCAAATCATTTCCAATACGATTCTCAATAATTTCTTTCATTAGGCAGTACAGCCACTAGAAAATAATTTCAATTTTAGTAATATTTTGTTTCGTTTTGTAGACACCACAGATAATATCCGATCGTTTTTATTCTTGGCGCTCTCATCTTCAAATTAAATCAAATAAATTTCATCAACATGGCGGATAAATCAGAAAGTAAGTTTTGTTTATTTTGTTACTTAATAAATTGTTAAACTATTTTAATTATTTATATGTTGTGAAAACAAAGGCTTTTTTCATTTGTGTACGTACCAGTATTTATTTAGGATACTTAAAACGTGTTCTCCGCTGTAGCTACGATTGTAATGTTGTTCGCTAGATTCAAAATTTGAAAAAATTCAAATGTTCAGCCGAAATGTCAATCACTTTAGCATTGGAATTAAGAAATAAATCACGATAAACACTTTGATGTATTAATATCCATAAAAGAACATTGGTATATTGTGCAAATTCATAGAGAAGTTTTCTTGACTGTGAGTTATATAAATTGTGTGTTATTTTGTTCAGGAGAGCATGATGAAGAGGATTTTTCACCCAGATCACATTATCGAGTTAAAGATGAACCAATGGATATGGATTTTCCCGAAGAGGAAGAAGAACCCCCAGCGTTTGGCCCAGCCGCGCTTGGTCTTCACAGGGTCGGTACTAAGTTACCGCCAAAACCAGCACCGAGTGAACCTGTGCAAAAGCTGAACGCGCGGGGCATGCCAGCTCGAATTAGAAAGAAAAACAGATTTATATTTGTTGATGATTTTGTAAATACTTCGCCACCACGTCAATCACCAAAGCGGACTCCGAAAATTATCTCTAAAACTCCTATCAAACAATCAAGTGCTAAAAAACAGAAATCACCATCTAAAGTCCAAAGGGCGAGTGAAAAGTATGATGAGAAATCTGAACCTATTGGACCCCAATCACCTGACACCAAATCTGGGCATAGAATTGGAATGAGGTTAAGAAATTTACTAAAGCTACCAAAGGCTCATAAATGGGTGTGTTTTGAGTATTTCTACAGTAATATTGATAAAGTTTTATTTGATGGAGAAAATGATTTCATGATTTGCCTGAGAGAATCTTTTCCACAACTCACAAACCGAAAATTGACACAAGTTCAATGGTCAAAAATAAGGCGAATGATGGGCAAACCCAGAAGATGTTCACAAGCATTTTTTGATGAAGAGAGGAAAGAACTTGAAAGGAAACGAAAATTAATAAGATTTATACAGCAAAGAAAAGCAGCTGACATCAGTGTAAAAGATTTGCCAAATGAGATACCAATGCAATTAGTAGTGGGAACTAAAGTAACAGCAAGATTACGTAAACCACAGGATGGTTTATTTACAGGATGTATAGATGCAGTTGACACATCCAACAATACATACAGGATAACTTTTGAACGCCCAAAACTCGGCACACATTCAGTGCCAGATTATGAGGTTCTATCCAATGAGCCTCCAGATACTATAAGTCTTTCCAGTATAGCAAAGAAGTTTCGGCCACGTTTTGTGCTTCAAGATATATTTAGCTTGTATGAACCAACAAACAATAATTCTCAAGGTGACCCTCTTATTGGTTGCTCAGACATAGCAAAACAAATGGATACTATTGGCAGTTACCCATTTGCACTTTTAGAACTAATAGTAAAGTTAAGAAGAATATTAAATGCTAAACGAGATAAAATCAATTTGTTAAAAGAATATAACTGTGATGCAGAGAAAAGAAAATCCTTTGGTCAGAAAATGCCAGAAGATTTTGAACGAAAATATGCTGCGGTGGTAATTGACTTGGAAAAAATGAATATGGACTTACAGGATTATATAAATAATGTACAACAGTACTGTCAACAAATTGCCCCTGAGCCCAGCTTAGCTGCAATGTTAGTACCTTCACACCTGAGAGAAATATGCCGTGAGAAGGCATCATTGTTGGTAGAAAAAAATAATAATGGGTCGGTCAAAGACCCCAATTTAATTGATCTTGTAACAGACCTCATTGCTTTAATGCTTCAAGTGAAAAGCTTGTCTGATTCAGATCAAAATGCATATGAATTAACGGTTCTGCAAGGCACAATGGAGCAAATTAAAATGAAATTAGAACCACATCATCAAAAACTATTTCAAAATAATGTTGAGATTCATATGCACAGGATTCAAATGGGTCTTGGGCAAATGACCCCAAATAGTTATATTACTGGTACATAATGTGCAATATGTATATTTTATTTATGACTGATCATTTGCTGGATGCTTAATGAATTTTATTTAAAAATAAATGTGTAAAATAATTTTGTTTCTCAAAATATACATATTAATGTGGTGCATAGTCATAATACCTATGATTTAATTTGTGTCATTCTAGTGGGGAAAATTGTATGATAAAAAATCATTTTATAAGAAAAATACTTATTCTAGAATTGTAATTTATTATAATTTGGTTGCATGGGCTTAAAATATTGCTCAGTGCCATGAATGCTACTGGTATTTGTGAATTATAATACATAGCCTTGTAATAAAATACGAGAAGTGTTATATGATTGTTTTATTCTTTTCCTCTTGAAATAAGTACACACCTCATTACTAAAGACAATTATGGTGATACTATGGATTTACGTATTATACGTTAATATTGTCAGAAGCCTGCAATCCTGCAGTGTTGCTTGTGTATGAACGCACAGCATACCTTCAGCCGCTTTGGTCCGACGCGGCTTTTCCTAAAAACCACAAAAATAGTTTTCACATTTTGAACGCACATGTCACATATATGTGACAAGCAAGTGCGCGTACTCAGTACACCAACGACAAATAAATAGTGACAAAAAATGCGCGATGCACTATGTATAACATGAAATTGTTTTGGAATCCCTATTTTCGTAAGTATTTGCGGTGAAATAGTAGCTTGGCGTGGAGGGCACGCGAGTGCGTTTATGTTCTGGCATTCAATAGGTTAAGGCCCCGCACACTGATGATCTCAGCTGCCTATTAGATACTGTGACATGCCAGCAATTACCGAGACGTGCCGTGGGCTAGCGCGCACCAGAGGCAGCAGGACAGGGCAAGGATTTTGCGACGACATGCCGGCAGCTACCGAGACTCACCCCATGATCGTATGTTAGCGGACTTCAGTGCATGCCGTCGTACGCCATGGCGTCTCTTCCCTCAGCTTGCTGTCGTGCCCCTAAGCATGACGTTACCGCGTTACGTCCCTTCGCATCCTATAGCGCGCTCTTCAGTGCTAAGAGAAATCCCCTTTGATACCTTAAACATTGAAATCTGTATCTTGTTACCACTAGCTATGTATGAATTTACATTGGGTGAAGATAAAATATTTTGGCCTGCCGTTCCCGATGTGCGCTGGCCTTTATTTTCCTCCAGAATCAAGGTAATGTTTCCTTTGACTACTTTGCTATACAGACGCTAGCACATCAAGGCTTGATGATCAAGCTACTACAATCTGTCAAATGTCTTTAATAAATTTTCAACTTTATCTCCACAGCATTAGGTTCAAGGTTGGTTGAGAAAATCTGACACTTTCGGGTAGGTTGACCTGCTGGCGTCTGTACAACCCAGTTTCAGATTTAGCCCGTGAATGAAGCGGATTAGAGTGCCATTGCAAAACTCCCCTATAGAGTTACTACATTTATTTTTACCATATTTATACGTACCTGCCAATGCCAATATAATAAAGCACCAGTGCTCCTTATATTTTATCTATATTCAGATGATGGACTGATACCGACCAATTTCAATGGATCACTCCGTACCTTTACAGGTGCAGCTTCTGAGCTACTTAACCTTTGAACGCCATTACGCCTTACGCCTTATATACGTGACAAGCAAGCGCGTGGTACGCCAACGACACAAATGTGAACAACAAAACGTGCGGAGGACTATAACACGAAATATATAGTTTTGGAATCCCCTCTTTGTAGGTACCTACATATTTGGGGTGAAATTTTGGCTCGGCGTGGAGGGCACGCGTGTGCATTTATGCTCTGGCGGGTAATTATTCTGAATCTCCGTCCATTAATAGATAAAAAACTAATAAATGAATGTATATGAACCCATTCACTGCCCAGTACTTCGCGAAAACTTCGTGAATTTCGTTCGCGTACCCGCAACCCGAATCCGAGTCGTCGTTATAATGAACTATAGATGACTTGTATTCATGCCCAGAACCCGACTAGCGAATCCATAGCTACGGATACGGATTTTGGGAACAAACAAATTATTGTTCGACTCATATGCTGGGTTGTGGGCACTGAATGGGTGAATAGATGATTGTGGGCTGCAAAGAAATCTCAAATTAAAACAGGTAGGTATGGAAATGATGTATTTCTCAATCTCAGGATTAACATAATAATCAAAATCAATGTTACACAATGATACGAATATCACTTTTTTAATAATGAAAGACTACAATCACAATACATAATTTGTTTTAAAAGAATATGTAGAATTTTTTAAAAATAAAAATACATTTTATGAATAGAATTGGCTACTCTAGTCCAGCTAATAATTATAGGTAGGTACAGCATTCTCAATAAATCAGTACAATCAATATTTTATGCTTTATACTTGTTTAGAGTTTCTAGTAATTCATCAGCTTCCTCTGAAGTTTTCACACGGATTAAGATAGGTGTTGGTGGGGGCTTTGATTCTGGTGTGGGTATGCATACCAACATGACATTGTTTTTACCCATGCGTTGTGTAGGGATAGCAGACACCAATATCAAATTGACTAAAATAGTACCCAAGTTTGTATTAGCTCTAACTAGAAGCTGGTGTTTTCCAGTTTCTTCAACTTTTTTTATATAAAGTGTGCCAACTCCTTTGTCAACAAAATTGCCATCTTTCTTTACAAAAACTTTGCAACGCTTATCAAAAACAGTGTTCTCTTCAACAACTGGTGTAAATTCTACTTTAGGTGGTGTATCTTCTTCTTCATTTGTTTCTTCAGTGGTGGTGTTTTGTTTGACATTGGAATTGAAGCTGAAAGGCTTTCCAATCCCAAATGAAAATGGTGTGGCTGTTCCATTGGCAGCTGTTGTACTTGTAGTTGTAGCGAATGAAAAAGGAGAAGAAGTAACAGCACTTGCTGTGCTTGATGTAATGGCTCCAAAAGAAAATCCTGCTGAGCTGGTTGTGATTGTACTTGAAGTATTAGTAGATGAACCAATCCCAAAGGAGAATGAGCCTGATTTTTCAGTTGTTGCAGTGGTGCTGCTTTGAGTAGCAAACAGAGATTTCGAACTTGGAGACACATTAAAAATAGATGATCCTGCTGTGTTGTTGCCAGTTGTAGCTACTGGCTTAGTTGCAGTGTCGCCAAATTGAGTTTTTGTTTCTCCTGTGGTACTTTTATTAGCTAACTTTTTATCAATTTCTTCTTTATCTAAGCCATATTCATCTTGTATTTCTTTTAAATACTTTTCATAATCTTTAAATATTGGAGTAAGTATGCAGAGAGGAGTTTGTTCTACATGCTTTTTTATCCAATCTGATACAGATTCATTTAAACCTTTTAATTTTGAATAATATTTCATTTTTTTATCATTCTTGGTGTCCTCTGGCTTTTTATCTGTCTCGTTTAGATTCACTTCTGGTTTTGATACCATCCCAAATGTGTTTTGCACTGCGTTGGTATTTATCATTGGTTGAATCTTAAATGGTGCTGAATTTGAAGTGGTTGAAAACAATGATTTTGCTACATTGGCACTGGTAGATGGAATGTCAAATTTACTTGAGGTGACTGGTGCAATTGATGATTTTGTAGACTCAGTATTGTTATCTGTTGAGCTAGTAACAGTTTGTATTTTGAATGGTGAGTCTTTAACTGTAGAATCAGCTTTGGATGTCATGAACATAGATGGAGTTGTGGTATTTTGAGCGGCAACTCCAAATAGGGAACTTGAGCCTGTCTGTGTTGATGGTGATCCAAATGGAGACTTAGTTGGTGTAGTAGTTGACTGATTGCCAAAAATACCACTGCTTGGAGTAGCAAGTGGTTTATTTGAAAATAGACTGGAAGTCACTGATGAATCTGCTTTGTTGGATGAGCTATTACTGTCATTGTTGCCATTAGTTAATTTTGACAAAAAGTCAAATGAGGCTGGTTGTGCTTTATTAAATCCACTAAACCCACTGAAGACACTTTTCTTAGGCTGAAATGTAAAAAAAAAGCATTAAAGAGTGGACTTGTAACATACTAAGTACTGGCTATTTTTTCTACATCATACTGCAATTGCTAACCTAAATTGCCAATGAGTGGGTAAAGTCAGAGGCATACAGAATAAATTTAAAAAGAAAGAAAACTGAAGATAAGCAATTTAGACGTAGTAGTATTTATTTTCTAGCCTAAATAAAATTTGCATCTCTCTTCTACTGACTTTCATCTAGCTTAAAAAGCAATATATTCTACATTTTCCTACACCAAGCTTTACTGATACAATATTTAGATTTACCTCGTCACCGGTAACTTGTGAACGCCTTTTTGCAGTCCTGATAACTCGTTTCTCAAGCATTTCTTTGGGTGCAATTTTGAAACTGCCCATTTCTTCGTGGTCGGCTGGGTCATCTTGATCCCAATTGTCGTGATTCAATTCGGTAGTGGCTTGTCGTTTGACAGACATTTTAAAGTGTCTTCAATACTGTAAACAATATCCGTAGTTGGTACAAATACAATAGTTTGTCGTGGCGCCAATCACCATGAAAATTTCAGCATGAGCATGTAGTTTTCAATCATGTAAAATATTCCAATCTTATCTACTCTAAGTAATTAAATTCTAACACTGAGTTATAGAACACTGTCAGGAAAATCAATTAATGTCTAAACAACTATTGCTGGAGTATTTATTTCCAATTTTTAAAACAAATAGCGTCGAGACTTAATCATCCACATACCGACGGACGGACGACATTGATTGAATGAATGACATTAAACGTGAACCTTGTGAACGAATGAATATATTGAATGAGTTAATATGTCATGGTGATACCAAAAAATGAAACTTGTATCATTTTAGTGTAGTAAGATTTGAAGATTAAGGCGCAAATATACTATCAGTCTATTATTGCAATCTTTACTTGCCGTTGGACAAGGCCTAAGAGCAGGTCGTCCAGAGGTCAGAGGGCGGCTTGCAGACCTGCAAATTGCAACTACAATCTTCCCTGATTTGCTGGACTACAACAGTAGTAAAGTATTCTCAAAATTATGAGCGCTACTACTGCCATTACGGAAACAGCTGTTTACAAATTTGTTTCGTGTAACAGAGCTTTTTTAGTTAAATACTTCCGGAAAAGTTGTGAATGAGTGTGTCATTTGTGTATTGTATATGCATGCAAAACTATGTCTGTGTGTGTAATTATTTCAATTCAACTCACTTCGTTGAATAAAGTTGTATTGTAATATATTTTTAACCCAATTTGGTACAGATTTAAAGTATGAAAGTTATTTCATTTAGTTACAAATTATTTTTATTCGGTTATGTAATAAAGGTTCCGCACAGTGTAAAGTTTCTGAAAGCGTATTATTTAATTTTGTGTTTCTTGTATCCTTGTTGTGTGTGAAACAAGAGTTGTTTCTCCGTGAACATATCGTTAGTTTTGTTTAGATTTCTATATAGTTTTAGTAGTTAAATAAATACAAACTGTTGATGATTTATGTTATCTAGATTAATTCAAATAAGAATTATGGAAGTATCTAATGAAATAAAGGAAGATATTCGCAAAACCCAGTCGGACTTGAAAAACGCGATACGAATCCATCAGGTTGGTCTAGTGATTATACTTTGTGAATAACTTTAAATATTATTTTATGTAAAGAGTCGATGTTTTAGAGTCAATATACTTTTCAGGTTTGGGTTGCGCGCCTTCAAGAAGATGAAAATGTAAGAAAGATTCATTGTTTTCTTAGCTTTAAGAAATCTGTTCGAAATTCTTTAATATAGCGAAAGTGCTTTGTTCGCAGAATATTCATCTCAGATCGAAAGTTAAAGAAGCTGAGAAAGAAATTATTGCAATTGGGCAAACTCAAGTAAGTTATAAATTGTAATTTCGTGGTACAAAAATGTTGTGGTCAGTGTCACTTAAATTTTATCAGTATTCCTACTATGCGTAGGAATATCTATAAATATCATAGGTACATAACTAGCTTTAACTAGCTATAATTCTTGATTAATCAAGGCATGGTAAGAGAGTAAATGATGGCTATACTGTAATTTATTTAGTGTGGAATTTTAGTAGTCGTTTTCGCAAAAGCATAATATTTTTAATACTTTGCTACTTTTATTTGTGTCTTGCGAAAATGTCAAATAAGTTGAAATTAATGAACCTATATCAAGATAAAAATAAATGATAACCAAACTAAATAATAACTTTTCTGTACCACAGAAACTAGTGGTAGACAGACTACGGAGAGAACTAGAGCTCTACCAACAAAGGTTGAAAGCTCGAAACAAGCACATCAACATTGAAAATGACAACAGATATGTGGCACAGCAATTGAGGGACCATCAAATACAATATCGGAGCAGAAACAGAACTGTATCACTGTTAAAGCCATCTGTACTAAATGAAATACATATTAAAACTGAAAACAACAGTGATGAAATAAAGGAAAATATTTCTGAGGTGGAGATTGAGATCAAGTTGTCTAATGAAAAGGAGAACTCAAATCATAGTGAAAATGATGATAAAGACAAATATCAGAGGAATTTTGCTCAACTACCAAGTACTGTAAACGATAGCAGACATAACTTTGTGAATGTATTAAACAAAGTGAAAGAAGCTTTTAGGTAAGAAAACTTATAAAAGTTTTTGTTGTAATTGCAATATTTTCTTTGTATTTTAGTAATAGATTCTTGCTTGACAGTGGATCTAAGCACCAGCGCAGCAATGAGTGGCAGGAACAGAAGTCAGATTCGGATGCATCTCGAGGGGCAGAGGCTCTGTCACCGACACCGTCACCACCGCCACTGCCGGGGACTGGTGAACCTGTCACTAAAGAAGTTTTCTTAAGGTAAGCAGCTGATATCATCAAAATTCCAAATCATTGGAGATTTGCACCTGCACTATTTGCTTGCTAGTTAAATCCTTATGATGAAATGTGTGTAATGTTCCATGGTTTACCAATTAATCAAGCTGTGATGAATATAAGACCTATAGCCAAATTGAACACACATGTCCCTCAATATACAGACATTGTAGGTACATAATAATTGCTTAAAACATTACTAATGTTTATTGAAATATGTACAACAATACACACAAATATATAAAAAAAACTGGTACTCTAGTGTTATAGGGCTATGCATTAAATCATTTAATACTTAATTTTCCAGACTCATTGGTCTAGTAACTCCTTTACAAAGAGAACTGTTGGAGAAGAAAAGAAATGAGCGTCGCAAGAGGTCCACTACAAATACAAACAGAAATGATTTCCTTTATGGAAGCTATGAAATGTTACCTGTAAGTGTAAAAGTAAAAACAATTTAAAACATATATTTCTACTTAATTCAATCAAAAACATTGATCATATTTATTATTCCTTTATTCATCTAATTACAAACTTATTACATTTTTAAATATTAATTATATTTACATCCAGCGGATCCCCAGAGTGATGATTTGGATGCGAGTCGCACGGGACCGGTCAATGTGGTGACACTTGGGGGAGGCCTATGTCCAGCAGTGGACGTCTTTTGGCTGAAATGATGATGATGATGATGATATTTACATTTTTAAATATTAATGATATTTACATTTTTATTAGATTTATCACATTTTATTATTACAGAAGAAGAAAAAGTACAACCAGTTTCCATACCTACAAACTCACAGTGATCCTCCGCAGACACGGTCTGCTAAGCTTCGAAAACAACAGGTAACAATTTTCTAGTGTTCCATGATCTTTATTTACATCGCATCAGAGTTCATGAATAAGGAAGAAGTTGCAAAGTCATGCATTGTAGTATTTTTTGACTTGGTTTTACTGATGTATTCATTGTTGTTCACTCAAGGCTTTATTTCTTAATTTCAGAAACAGATGAAAACGTCTCGTGAAGGGTCTCCTTCAGGATCTTCAACTGAAAACAAAGGTGAGTTTTAAAAGATCATAATTTTGGCTTTAAATATTGTTGTAATTTTTTTTGTTGTTTTTTTTTGTTACTTAATTAGAGCTGAAAACGATATAACGTCCCATTAAAATAGATGGACAAATTTTAACAGAGCGTTCTGTACGTCTAATCAAAGATATCCAAGCAAAAAAAAACACTGATTAAAGTGATTTTATTTAGACCTAAAATAATAAATTGTAGGCATTTTTAGTGTATTTTCGTTAGTTAATTTATTTTTCTTGTAAGTATCTAATGAGTTTTTCTTATTTTTTTTTTACCATTGTTCTTATTTTGGTGGTCTGATAATATCTAAAAGTTTGTCCATCTACTTAAATGGGACCTTATATTCCTAGTCGTAGTTCCTTGAACAAATTAAAAGTAGCTGATGTCACTCTCCAGACTCAGAAGTATCTCTTTTATAAATGCAAATAAGCACCGTGTGGGAGAATGACAATCATACAAACACTTTAGCTAATGAAATTCGTAATTGTTATTACGGTTCTTATGGACTGTTGCCTGAAATTCCTAAGTGATGTTAATTTAGCCCATGTGTGTCCACAGGATGGACTAACGGAAAACCCGCGTGGGCGGCGACTCTACCGGCTAGCTTATCTGTGGAGCCCGTGTACACGACACATAATGCAGCACATAAAAAAGTGTGTCATGTTTGTGGAAGAAATGGTGAGTTGATTATTATTAACTTAGTAAGCTTCTTAAATTCTTGTAGTGTAATAAAAGACAGCAGTACTTATTAAGATGGTGTGGCTGTCTTTTTGACCTCCACAACTCAGTTGCTGAGTAATATAATACTCCTTAGTAATTGTATTTGGTGTTCTGCTGTCTCGTATCTAATGACAAATATCTACTAATCAAGTTGGGACTAATGGCTGCACGTGCTTTCCGAGTCGCGAGGGGTTTCAGTAAATGATGGATGGTCACCATCACAGCTTAGCTCATGCGATCGTGCTGCTGTCATTAGCTACGAGCCCGTAAACCACATGTTATTTATTAAACCAATATTTTTATTTTTTTCAGATGTGGCGTCTCTTTTGGCCTGGTGCGCAGGCTGCGGCGTGTGGCAGCATACGGGCTGCGGCAGCGCGGGCCCGCACTGCGCCCTCTGCGCCGCGCCCCTGCCCGAGCCCCCGCACCTCCCCGCGCCCGCGCCCGACCCCGACCCCGCGCTGCACAAGCAGCTCTACAGAGGTATCTACTGCACACTGGCCACACTGCGACCACATGTGTGACCGCACTGTACCCGCGCCCCCGCACCTCCCCGCGCCCGCGCCCGACCCCGACCCCGCGCTGCACAAGCAGCTCTACAGAGGTATCTACTGCACACTGGCCACACTGCGACCACATGTGTGACCGCACTGTACCCGCGCCCCCGCACCTCCCCGCGCCCGCGCCCGACCCCGACCCCGCGCTGCACAAGCAGCTCTACAGAGGTATCTACTGCACACTGGCCACACTGCGACCACATGTGTGACCGCACTGTACCCGCGCCTGCGCACCTACCCCGACTGCGAGTACGGGAACAGGCTACTACGTCCTATGATACTGACATGACTTGGGAAGGAGGAGGGATGGCTTGAACACCATAAACTGACCTACTTGAGAATCTATTTTTAGATTTATTAATAATTAAAAATTCATCATCTTCCTGCCCTTGTCCATTCTATTTGAGGTGGGCGCAACACGTTTTCTTCTTTCATTCTCCCATGTCAGACGTAAATAATAATTAAATATTATTTCAGATAAATTAGCTGAGCGAAAAAGCTTACAAGAGAAGAATATAAAACTATGCGTCGAGCTTCGCAAACTTGAAGTGAGAGCTGCAAGCCTCAAAGAAAATTTGGACGAGCATAACGCAGAGAAAAGACAACTGCTGGCTGATCAGATCAAGACGCAAAGAAACCTACAAAAACTTCTAGACTTCATCAGTCAATTTAAGGAGACGTCGATAAGCATCCGGTCTACCTCCGTCAGCGAGTCTGGCAGCGAAATTAGTAAAAGTAATGAGGAATGAAGTGGTGAGTTATCATATGACATAGGATCCTTCTTATCCCGGTACAATCTCGTGAGATAATTGCCGTCGCCCTACGCGGGCGAAGTCAGGCACAAAATCGAAAGTAAAGGAACTTCGATGTACCGTTAAAACTGCTATGAAACGCAGTATTTGTACGACGACTCATCACGTTTTCAAAGGAAATGCGGACGTAAGTAAGTTACAGTAGCGTGCTGCTATGCCTTCCGGGAAAGAGACTTGTATCCGAAATAACCGTCTGGTCCTCTGGCCATGCTTGTGGGAAGAAAGAAAGAGTGCAGTTTATGTCTATTGATTTACAGTCAATAGGATTCAACTAACACTACTACAAAACTATGACAGGTCTGCCATAATTTATATTCACATTGTTGCATATGGCTCCGCGCAAACGGGCCACCGGTGGCTAGCGACAAGCTAATGACCACTCGCGACTCGTGGCCTCGACACGCTACCACCGGTGGCGGCCACTCGGGACTCAGTGTCCGCGACACGACACCGCACAGTGGAACGAATGTATGGGAGCGGTTGGACGTAGACATGTCCGAAAAAAAAGAGTAAAATTATGCCAAACTAATGATGCCATCTTATTCGATTACTTAATGCCTTCATAACTTGTGGTGATGAATTTCTTCATAACTCCCATATTTCGGGAGTAATTTGAGAAAATGTGAAATTTTACTATGAAAATGAGTGTATCGAGCTCTCTCCCTCCTGATTCCGGGCTTGTTTCAAGTAGCGGTCTCTAATATCATAATGCTAATACTAAGAGCTATATTTAATACTAAGACACATAGTGCGCCAAATGTGCACTTTCTGGGATAAAGAGTGATGTTTATTTTATAACACAATTTTTTTATTTTTTGTTTATTTTGTTGATTAAAACCGTTTTTCTAAAGGTTTACCTTATTACAATAACATTTCTGAGCAGCCAATTAGAGAAGATATAAGCTAATTAGGATATATAATTAGGGACTTAAGGTTTACATATAAAACTGATGCACTAATGATTACTGATAAGAACATTGCTATTATTTAATTACTAAATGGCTCTTAATACACTAATTTAGCATGCATCATTTACTAATTATCACAATAACTAATTACCTTGCAATATTTAACAAAGGATACCTGGGATACCTGGATTTTATATAAATAGGTCACTATTAGTAACTTTAAAATCAGTGTTGATTTACACCTCGTTGTATCCAAGCTAATCTCGCAATGTATTTTCCAAATTTTAATACAAATCTTGATATTCACGTTGCTTTATGCGCACGCGCACATAAAGATTTACGCGACTTTAACTATTTGTTCAGTGTTTTAAAAGATAACAGTTGTGTTCAGTTATGTGAAAGTGCTGAAACAAGTTTAAAAGACTGGTGTCGTCGATTTTGCTACCGCATTTATGCAAAATGGACACAGTCTGGAAGAAGCACAGATAAGTTTCGGAAGAAACATGAGATTTGGCTACAGGCTGCAATTCAATGGCCGGAATTACAGAATGAAAATATGGAACCTTCTACAGAAAATATAAGTGACGTCATCGAGCCCATAATTTCTCCTGCTAAATCTGATGCTTCAACTTGTACACATCCTAGTCCTCGTAAATCTTTTGAGGACCTTAGTAACCGGCAAAAAAGAAGACGCACTGAAGATAGTCTTTCATGCAGCAGTAGCAGCGCTGAAATTATGTTTTCGGCCGAAAGGGCGCTTCAAAAGGCAGGACAAAGCGATACAGCTTATGTTATGAAATACTTGACGGAGAATCCAGAAGAGGCCTCAAAAATCAAAGCCTTCATTGAAGGTAAATCAATTCAGGTACGGGAAATATCCCCTTTGAAGGCATTGGCTCTTTATGTATCGATGAACTTATCGAAATGGCGCTATAACACTCTTCGGGATTTCAACACTCAAGAAGGAGCTCTTCAATACCCGAGTTACTACATGTTGGTTAAAGAAAAAATTAAGTGCTATCCGGCCAAAGAAGATCTCACAGTTACAGAGAGCTCTGCAAAAATCAAATTACAAGCCTTGATGGATTTAACCTCAAGAAGACTTATTAGGTCGTTAGAAACCCCTGTTGATCCCAATCAACAGCTCGTATTGACCAGCAAATGGGGTTTTGACGGATCATCTAGCCAAAGCATTTATCATCAAAGGACGAGTGAAGATGAGCAAATCGATCTTGCTAGTAATTTTATGATTAGTCTTGTACCACTGCGGCTCGTCTCAAAAGGTGTAACAATTTGGGAAAACGAGCGACCATCTTCCACTTCATTTTGCCGGCCAATATTGTTTAAGTTTATAAAGGAAACCAAAGAAAATGTGCAGAGAGAGATGGCTGAAATCGAAGCAGAGATTGAAGCCTTAACTCCATCCACCATCACTGATGGAATTAGTGTCAAACACCAACTGCTGTTGACAATGATTGATGGTAAAATTCATTCCATTATATCCGATACAGCAGCTTCAGTGTGTGACATATGCAAGGCTTGTCCTAAAGAAATGAATAATTTAGAGTTAATCAAAGATAAACACGCAAACGAGGACATGTATAAATATAGCTTAAGCACCCTTCACGCTTGGATTCGCTCAATGGAATGCTTATTACACATTTCCTACAAATTAGACATAAAATCATGGCAAGTAAGGGGTGATATAGCAAAAAGGCAAGT
This sequence comes from Lycophotia porphyrea, assembly GCA_950005105.1. NCBI lineage: Eukaryota > Metazoa > Arthropoda > Insecta > Lepidoptera > Noctuidae > Lycophotia > Lycophotia porphyrea. The sequence continues at coordinate 7,319,283 of OX465392.1, forward strand.
TGATGACAGGAAGAAAAGAGTTCAAGAGGCTGTAAGAAGAGAAACGGGCTTACTTCTCGATGTTGTGAAACAAGGCAGTGGATCCACCAACAATGGCAACTCGGCAAGGAGATTTTTTGAAAACTACACTAAATCTGCTGAACTGACCGGAATAGATGCTATGCTTTTAAGAAAAATCTGTGTGATCTTGCAGTGTATTTCATCAGGAGAGAAGCAACGATCAACGTAACTAAATTCCGAGAGTTCTGCTTTGATACTGCTAAGCTTTACGTGGAGTTATACCCATGGTATTATATGCCTTCTTCACTTCATAAAATTTTAATGCATGGGCCAGACATAGTTCAGAACATGTCAATTGTGCCCATTGGTTTTCTATCCGAAGAGGCATCTGAGGCTAGAAATAAAGATTTTAGAAAATATAGAGAGGGGCATTCTCGAAAGCATAGCAGTATCTCATGCAATGAAGATATTATGCACAATCTTTTACTGTCTTCTGATCCACTTGTTACAAGTATCCGTCCAAAAGGAAATAAGTTTGTAAAAAAATCTTCTTTTAAGGAATTTTATGAGCTTACGGATTCTGAGAAAAGTGATATCGAATTTGTTAACATAAATGATTTAGCGGACATCGATTCTGAATTTGAATTAATTGATGATGATGATGATGACGAAGATAATTAAATGATGTTATTGTTTTAAAATGTGTAACTTAGTAAATTAGAGCTTACATCTTAATTATTTATTGTACTTTTAATGAAACTAGGTAATTTATTATCAACTTACTTAAAAGTCATACTCTCATCAGTTCTTGTGAATATTTTTGTTAATATATATTTCTGTATATATATAATATATTTATAGACCTCTTAATAAGTCTGTCTGCGGTTTAAAGTAAATACAAATGGGGAAAAAACGTTTTTTTTTTTAAATTTTCATTTCCTTTTATCCCAGAAAGTGCACATTTGGCGCACTATGTGTCTTAGTATTAAATATAGCTCTTAGTAATAGCATTACGATATTAGAGACCGGTACTTGAAACAAGCCCGGAATCAGGAGGGAGAGAGCTCGATACACTCATTTTCATAGTAAAATTTCACATTTTCTCAAATTACTCCCGAAATATGGGAGTTATGAAGAAATTCATCACCACAATTTATGAAGGCATTAAGTAATCGAATAAGATGGCATCATTAGTTTGTCATAATTTTACTCTTATTTTTCGGACATGTCTACGTCCAACCGCTCCCATACATTCGTTCCACTGTGCACCGGTGGCGAATTATGAATAAATACCGACCACTCGTGGGAGCCGCTGACCACCTTCGTTTGCGCGGTACCAAAGGACGTGGCGCGCGACAGCCACCAGTGGCGGCCACCGGTGGCCCGTTTGCGTGGAGCCTTAGTGTTTCTTCTCATAGCAGTAACTTCTCTATTGTTACAGGTTGAAGGTTTGGTAGCGTCTCTCCGTGTTCGTGATTCGTGGTCGATGTGATGTAAAAGTATGGAGTTCCAGTAGTTCAAAATGTAGTCTTACTGAACTTTTACTCAACTGAACAATATTTTTCTTTATTAGAACATGTGGAAATTATAAATTAAGTTTGATTTTGTTTTCTACTTATCAAATATTATATTTCAAGAAGAACTTTATTGTAATTACTCTTTACAGAGTTTTATATTTGAGTAAATTATCTGAAATGTCGATTGTTTATTTTGAAATGTGAAAGTAGTGGTTTAGAAGTTCGAAATGTATGTTATATCATGATTGTTCTCAATCAGATGGATGGATGAGTAAATCAATTCTATTAAATCAAATGATTAGCCAAAAGTAAAGTGTTCAGTATTTGATTCCTAGTTTAGAGTAGATGTAATAAATATTGGTTATTTTAGAAATTAATTTTGTTCGGACTGATTGATTGTAATTCAGTTAGTTTTTTTTATCAAATGTCCGTCCTTTTCTAAGTTTAAATATTTTATTATACAAGAAGAAAAGGATGCCAAGATTTTGTAAATATGAAACCAAACAATGTTTAATATTTGTATGGACTTAATGGATACTGTTCATAAGTTAATTCAACATTAGTTATTCTCTGTGATATGATTACTTTTCATTAGGTTGTTGATGGTACAAATGTACTTTGTACAAATATCCTTTAATTGTAAAACCCTCCTGTAAATAAATATTCGTAAATTGGTTAAAAGTGCTTTAATTTAGTTTACTTAAAGAAGAAGGGTCACGATCCATAGGAAATAAATTAACACTATTCTGAATATCAGTGACTAACACAAGATATTGCCTTTTGGATTTGATCAGACAATTTTTTTTTTTTTTTTTTGTTATTATATCTATTGAAAATGACCCCAATTTAAATAAAGACACAAAATTGACAGTCGTCAACCTTTTAGCTCCATTAGAGCTAAACTTTTCCTAGTGGAACACTGAGTCTTATTTAGTGCCTTTATTTTGTGTTATTATAATCTCCTAATCTTAATTTCTACACATCGGGATCACTTTGACCATCCCGCACTGGGTATGGATTATGTTTTAAGAGACATTGACATTGAATAAAAACTTGAATGATATTGATAAGCTTAAACTCGGTATGTTAGTACCTAGCGACCAAAATATTCCAATATCTATCAGCTTTTTAATCTATGTAATGAATTACCGATTAGGAGAATTTTAATGAACTCTAACTCGATGGTTAGATTGTTGAATCTAGCTCCATCACCAGGTTACCTTGATAATTCCATAATTATTGTTTTATCATTGAGTTACATACAATTATTGTTTTTTTAGGTAAATAGGTCCTTTTTAATTTTTTATGTCGCCTGTTCAAAAACATAAGGGAATATTTTGGTGTTAGCCATTGATTACGAATATAAAAAAATATATATATTTTAGCTATATTTAAAATAGCAAAAATATTGAAATAATATGTCTGTTTCGTGTCGGGTCTGGGTCACAAATGACCGTTCTTCTTTTAGACAATTACGGTACTTGTACTCTTATTAGCAGGTTTTAACTAATTTCTAAAACTTTCTTTCCTTTCAATGCATCTCTGCGTAACTCTTCAAAGCTGCGTTCCAGTAGCTCCAGTTCATAAAACGAAAGAGAAGTGAATCGTTGCATCTCTTTAATTCCCTTGTTGTTGATATGCACCAGTCCTCCGAAGTATGAAGTACCAAGGTCATTGTTTTCTATAAATGCGTTCACTGTCGCTGACCGTCCCTCTAAGGCATCGAGTATACTACGAGTGAAAAGCTTTGCACTGTATGCAACTGACAGAATTGGCGAAACTCCCCTTTTAGCTCTTAATATTTCGTCATCAAACTGACGAAACTTCAATGTGAATTCCTGAGTCCTTCTAGCATCAAACTCTGAGCTGGGTTGGCTGTGAGAGAGAAGAGGAATGACAGTCTTTTCAGAATGCCCTCCGATCACAGGTACCCAACAGTCAGTAGGGTTCAGTTTCTTCTGTGTCGCGAACAGTGTTTGAGCACGCAAAGTGTCCACGCCAGTAATACCAAAAAGTTTCTTTGAGTCATAATCTCCATGGTTTTTCAAGACCTCAGCAGCCATCGGAACAAGACTATTTATTGGTTCCGTAATGATGCCAAAAAAGGGCATGGGTTCCATTTTGGCCACATGCATCGCTAACGTTTTTACAAATTGTATGTTTTCTGACAGCCAAAGATTTTCGGAAATGCCGGGTTTTCTTATGAGTCCACCGGTGCCAATAACAATGTCAGCATCTTTTAGGGCCGTTTCTAGGGTGTCTTCTCCAGTGTATCCTTGTATGCCAGTCTCGGTGGGTACGTGTGACAGGTCCAATACAACGCCGGGCGTATGTCCACGAGTGTCATGAATAACGAGGTCAGTAATACTCGGTTCTGATCGTAACAGTAAACAAAGTGTTTGCCCGATGTCGCTCGCCCCTCCGACCACACTAACTTTGTAAGTCCTTTTGGCTGTAGAAAAAAGATCGTGAACATTTCTGGCGATTAACTTTTGCATTTTGATGGATAGTATTGATATCTCAAATTTACATGATATAAGCTGCGATTGGTAGCTAGCTGTGATTTGTTTTTTTTTGGATTTTGAAATTGGCTATTTAATTAACCATTTTATTTGACGTTCTGCCTAGTTTAATACATTTGACACTTGATTGTGCATAGCTGTGTGTGCTTATTTGGTTTTATTTTTATGAACGTAGAAAAGGCCAGATAAAGAATTCAAAAGTAGGTTACATTATACATACAATACGCACATTAATCCGAAAAATCAGAAGTGCTGGTCTTGGGTTCGAAATTGAGACCTATGACTTGGCAGTCCGAAGGTCACACCACTACCACTGCATAAAGAACTAATCAACCTCTGTACGCCAAACGACACAAATATGGTAGGTAACATTGTGGCTTGGCGTGGGGGCCACACGCGTGCCTTTATGCTCCGGCGTTCAAAAGGTGAAAGAAGCTACCAGGCTGATATCTTTTTTTTCTTTTTTACGGATGGGAAATCGTCAAATGACTTCTCCCGCTCCGGGCAGAGCGGAAGGGAGTGTCAGACTTGTACTCAGTAAAATCCATCCATGTTCCTTCCTTGCCCTTTGTGTTCCAGGGCCGCGGTATCTCTTTCGAACAGCCCGCAGCCCTGGCAGACCACTACTGGCACAGAGCCATTGGCGTAGCTAGGGGGGGTGGGCCGTGTCCACCCCAGAATGATCAGGTGCCCACCCCAGGATGTTGGGTTACCGATTCGAAATTCTAGACTGGAAATAAAGGGTGTAAACAGACTCTTAACGAAGCCGAAAGGCACTTGTTTTCCCCGTAATAGCGATCATTTTTTTTGTTCTAGACCATGACAGACCTGGTAACCTTCTAGTTACGGAGATATTGGGGGTCAAAGTTCCAACATTTTCACAAGTTTTTTTTTAAATACATGTTTTTAATGTAAGAGTTTTACTTTAAACACCTCCAGGACCCCCTTACTATTCAATCCATACATCAGCAAAATGTTTTGAGTGTGTCACATTGAGTCTTACAGTAAAACGTGATTTTCACCTCAAAAAAAAAAGTCGTTTCCCAGCATTATTTTTTGCGTAAAGTTACTTAGTTTGATATACATAATGCTTGGTTGACGGGTTCGTGAAGAGTCTGTTTACACCCTGTATATAATTCTCGATAAAGTACTAATTAATTGCTTAATTTAAGTCCTTAAGATAAATGCCGTACACCTAGCTCAAAATTTCAAGTTGGTAATGAAATCACCTTGTGGGCCTTGATTCGAACATTTTTAACAAAGTCGCATGAACATGACTTTACAGCGACAAGGTACCTACATAGGAAGTGTAAGTAAAGTTGTTTAATTTACGAATTACGATGCTAGTTGTGATCTGCTCATAGACCACTTGTAAATAGGAAGCCGAATGAAGTCTAGCCCCAGGCGCGGTCAATTGACAAACCTTCCTAAAATATCTTCAATCGTTCAACAAGACAAACTAACCTTTCCGAGGCAGAATGCTAAAATTTTCGAGCTAGCTTCGCTCGTTAATACAGGATGCCCTATTGCTGTATAATTTAAACAAAAAGAACCTAATACACAGGGCGGAGGTGGGCTGCTTCAATTAAAATTTTGAAGCTCTTATCTCTCGCTCTTGCATTCTATTAGTACCAAGAGTTAACTTCCTGTTTAAACGTACAACAAGAGAAACTATCCTTTCTGAGGTATAATGCTAAAATTTTCCAGCTCGCTTCGCTCGTTAATGCATTCTGCCCTTCTGAGTTACTTTTATTCTTATTTCTGTAGGAATTTAAATAAAAAGAACCTAATACAAGGGGCGGAGGCTGGCTGCTTCAATTTTGAAGCTCTCATCTCTCGCTCTTGGTACTACTAAGAGTAGATCCTAGTTCGACCATGAAATAAAGACCCGTCTCGCTCTTGGGTTAGAACTGTAATATCGCAAGCAAGCGCAAGGCCGTAGGCAGGGGGAGTTAGGGTTAAACCCCCGAAATCTCCAACAACTATAAAAAAATCAACCTACCCGAGGCGGAATGCTAAAATTTTCCGGCTCGCTTCGCTCGGCAATACATGCTGTGCTTTTTCAATTCTCCATAACTTGAAAGAGTTCCTCCTATTCTCATTCCTGTATCAATGAACAAAGAACTTTATTTTACCGAGGAACGGTGAAAAACTTTCGAGCTCGCTTCGCTCGCTCTTGCATCTAAGTGCCTACATAACTTCTGTATCAAAAGTTAATCAAAAGCTAATTTAACCTAAACGATGTAGTGCTAAAATGATCGAATTCTGCTTTCTTTTCAGTTTTTCTTTATAAACTGATACAATTTCTGAAAGCCTATCAAGGGTGCTAAATTTTTCGAGCTCGCTGCGCTCGCTCTTGATACCTGACTTTTCTCAATCGGAAGGCTTTTCTATATAAGTCGATAAAACAATTCCTTGCACGAATCGACACCGACAAACGAAAACCTAACATATCCATGGTGGAGTACAAGCTCTGTTCGGGAAGCTGAAGATGCACCCCACGGAAATAAACCTGTAGGCGCCCATGATCGTTTTGCATGGGTAAATCCAGAGATGGTTGATATAATTTTTCATTTTTCAAAAGTTGTTCCTAATAGTGTTTAACTCATTGGTTGAACCCGCCCCGATCTGCCTTTTTTAATTCGAGATAACCAAGCCAACCAAATTCCTGGCCACAGCCCTGTGTGACCCCCCCCCCCCAATCTTTGGCTGGGACCGCGCCTGTCTAGCCCAATGTATGTCAACAAGGCTGGGGCGAGGCCTCCCCTGGAAAATATCTCTGGATACGCCAATGCACAGAGCTCGACTCTATCTGCTACTCACACGATAAGTACGTCCTTTTGGTATAAGTATTCTACTCTTTGATAAGTATAATATGTATACTCCTAGCGCAGATAGGCTTGAGAGCAACAGAGCTTTATGCATTTTGATTTAAAACTATGGTTTTACGACGTCATGTTGACAGTGAAGTCAAAATTTTAGGTCTATTGCCATGTAAGATTTAAAAATATCAAAACTATTAAAATTATGTAAAAAATATATCTTAAATTACTATGTTGAAATTCATCAGTCGTTTATTGCAAACAAAACTGCAAGCAAAAATAAAATCTGTACCGTCGAGAAATATCCAAGTATCTGTAATCGGCGCTGGAGGAGAAGTCGGGGCCAATGTGTCTCTTTTACTAAAGCAAAACCATAAAATAAAACGACTGCAGTTGTATGATGAAGACCAGAGAATATTAGGAACTGCCATAGAATTGAGTCATTTACCGGGAGGGCCAATCGTAAGCGCGTTCACTGGTGGTGCCTTAAATCTAGCTATTCGGTCCTCTCACCTCATCCTGATGGTTCAACGAGTGTCGCGGAAGCCTGGAAATACGCGAGAACAAATGATTGCTGCTAATGCACCTTCTTTGCAAAAACTATGTTGGGCAATTGCGGACGAAAACCCTGACGCGTTCATTGCTATCGCAACGAATCCTCTAAATTCTATGGTTCCTTTTGCAAGTTCAATTTTGTATAAATACGGCGTCTACAACCCATTTAAGGTCTTCGGCATAACGCAAATTGACACCACCAGGGCTTGCAGTTACGCCGCTAAAGCTTTGAAGATGAGCTGTCTAAATTTAAAAATTCCTGTTATAGGAGGACATTCAGACGAGACAGTCATACCCTTGTTTTCATATGTAACCCCTGCCGAATATATTATGGATCCCTATCAAGCAAGCTCATTAACTAACCTTGTGAGGACATCTGGGACAGAAATAGTATTTAAGAAACAAGGTTATGAGTCAGCGGTGCTTGGGGTTGCCTGGTCGATCAATGAATTTTGTAATACGATAATAGATGCAATAAGTGGTTCTAAAGTGGAAGCGACTTGCTACACCGCTAATGCACATTTTGGAACAAGGTTTTTTGCTGGCCCTGCTGTAATTGGCCCGTATGGTATAATACGACCGTGTCAACATTTTTCCTTTAGTGACTATGAGTCGTTCCTAGTACATTCTTCTGTGCCTACTATCAAAAGAGATGTATGTCGTGGAGAAGATTATGTTAAGTTTGTTGGTTTGAGACCGAAGCGTCGTTGAGCATTGTCAAATTTAAAAGTGTTTTAATATATTTTTATTTATTTTAATTTTAGTTTTTTTATTTTCAATAATCTTCCATTTTCTTAAGTCATATTCTGTAAAATGCCTTCTATTAATCGAAATTAAAGTAACACGACATTAACTATTTTTTTTTTTGTAATTTTTTTGGCTTTTGCACAGACATCGATCGTGCTTTTATTGACTTTTGTATGGAACAGTTTTTTTCTTTTTTAGAATTGGTCCCATAGCAAAAGTCGTTAATAATTCTTGAATAGTGTCCCTTAGACTGTATCACTTCTTTTATCTGCCCTAGGCAGGCAATATGTTTTGGCTCAACTGATACATTTTACGTATAATATATACCTTGAAGTCTGGATTTGTGCCCGGTTGATGGTAATAGGCTTGCCCTACAAGGGACTCAAACTGAACTAGCGAAATGTGGGTGTACCTATTTATTTACTCTTCTGCACAAACTCTTCGGGGTATACAGGCGTAATGTTATTGCATATAAATGAAATACAGAAGTTAATTTAATGTTACGATGATATTGTTTCGAACTCATTCTTATCATTTCGGTAAGTAAAAACCGAACATTCTAGAGACAATTGAACAAAGCTATAGGAATGGCGAGCACATAATCGAAGCTGACGTGTGCAGCATTCGGTTGTAACAGTCCAATATCGGACAAATGGCGAGGTGGTGACGCAAAGCGGCCATCGGAGTCGCATCTCATTCGGAGAACATTGTAACTGCCTGAGTGCCTTGTTCCTCTTACAACGGAGAACTAGTATGGCTGCGTTCACACTAGAGCGGGTTCCGTTACTCTGTTATTCTTCGTGATTCGTGTCAGTATATAAAGTTAGGCCTAGGCTTGGTTTTTGGGTGCTCTATGAAGGATTGGTGCTCTTTGAGGAACTGATAACGATTTTTTTACCCTTATTGTTTGATTCAGGCTTACCTAAGAGGAAGTACGAAGTAGGCTGTGTGACTTTCATATTAATTTGTTGTCAGTAAATTAAAACCTACCTAACGATCCCGAGGTTTCCCAATATCGCAATAATAAAAAAAACCAAGCACTAACTTATAAAACGTGTGAAACAAGATGCATTAAAAGGCCGTGCGCTCACCAGATGTGTTAAAATTTACTTCCCAATATAATTTGATGTGATCCTAACTTAACAGGCGGGGAGCGTTCTCAGCTCGGGGCAACCGCAAATAAGGATCGTAACGACAGGGTTAAGTTTAAGATAATCGCTGAGCGGCCATACGGGTCCGCCGCGGCGTTACATTGAGTTTAATGTCCCTCGGTCTTGACGACCGCCGTCTGACGGTGTTAACTTGAGGGTGGGTTAAGGGTCGAGAGAGCAGTGATTACACCTCTGTTAGGACCATTTATTGCCACTACACTGTTTGTGATTGCCTGTGTGCTGCATTAACGTTTGACTTTATTTTACAGACATTATAAAGTCATCTGCGATCGTGAAAAGGTAGGTTGTCATCAGCTGGCTTCGTTCCTGTGGTTTGTTCTTATTGTCGGTAGCAATTGATATTATCAGAGCTCTTTATAGTAGGTACCTATGATATTCTGTCTTGTTTGATATATCAAGAGGATCTTCTTATTTCTATGTGAGAGTCCTACCTCCGCAGAAACCACTGTGCTAAACGCAGGTGTAGCATCTGTCAAAATAACAGAAGTCGGCCCTTAAACCAATGTGCAAGCAGATGTTTGAGGTGTGTAACCAGACGTTTGGGTGGATCAGGTATGTGTAACTTGTGCGGTTGTACATTCTGGAAGCAAGGAGCATGAGTAATTAGAAAGCAGAGACATCTCGATTTTTGGTACACGATACGGCAGATGGTAATCATCTTTTCTTTTACGTGTGGTAAGTGCCTAACCTGGTGTCAGAGTTTTAACGCACATGGACCTCTTTTGACTTGGGTTTACATGCCATCGAGAAATATCTCTCGCTGGTTTTGGTTTCCTCACCGAAGCAAGTCATAATTATACAATAAGCACATGAATCCGAAAAATCAGAGGTGCGTGTCTTGGGTTTGAACTCGAGACCTATGACTTGGCAGTTCGACGCGCGATGCTCACACCACCAGGCTATCACTGCTGATCTGGTGAGATGGTTATGATCGATGTTGTCTCTCCATGTATAAAAAGTCATTATTCGTTAAATGTGATCTCGGTGCATATTCAATTTTAAATGTTTGTTTTGAATTTTTAATTTACCAGACACGAGATATTTAAATGTGCGGTAATTATCATAGCTACATAAATAACTTACTGTAATATACTCAACAATTTATCTGATCAATCATGATGGCTATCAACGCTCGTGCTTAGATTTTATCAATTTATTAAGAACCCGTTCGCTCCTAATGTTGTTATTCCACATTTTAATTACATTGAGTCTTGGGTAGTGGAAGTAGTGCATACCGGGACTTGAATTAAATTATATCGCCCAACGACGTCGACGAGGTACAAAGATTAATCGAGTCTTGTTTTTGAATCTTTCTTCGTGGTCTTTCCAGGCGTTATTATGTTGTTCTATTAGAAAATTCTGAATATAACAGCCTGGATTTCGGAGCTATTCTTGGAAAATGAAAGGCAGACTCGTTTGTTTCAATCTCGTTGAGAACTAAAAGTAACACCGGTAGCATGAGGGACATGGGTATCAAAAGGTCTTCTTAAAAGCATAATTTATTTCAATTTCGTGTTCTATACTCTGTGAGATCACGGCAATTACTAGTTTCTGACTTTAGAATTTCAAATTCTCCTGTAAAGCAAAAAGATGTCACCTGTGTCTAACATCTCTTGAGTTCACTCCCAAGAGATATTAGAAATAGGTGACATTTTTTTAAGTTAACATATAAAAAAAAAACTCAATCATCAGAAATTGTGCTAGATAGCAGAAGATTGCAAAAGCTAAAGACGTACACAGACTGGTGACTAGGTAAACTTCGGGGGAAGTCGTTGAGGGGTCCCGCGGGTGTCATCTGTCGGCGCCTTGGATGTGGGACTGTGTGCCGAACTTAGTGCTATGGGTACGGGCTATATAGCCCGTTATATAACAATTATTTTGTAGTATGTAGGGAAACGCGTGTTGTTTGGATTTCAGTGCGAATCTTGACGAGTTCCGGTATTATGCACACGTAGTTAAGAGCATGTAATCGTCCCCTACTTAACCTATCTCGTAATTTTGTTCAAATGCGTCTCATCTAAAGGGTTTAAACAGACTCTTAACGAAGCCGAAAGGTACTTGTACTCCCTGTCATTGCGATATTTTTTTTACTCTAGACCATAATGGGTACCTTCTAGTTACGGAGATACTGGGGGTCAAAGTTCCAACCTTTTCATAAGTTTTTTTAAAATTAATGTTTTTAATATAAGATTTTTACTTTAAATACCTCCAGGACCCTCTTACTATTCAATCCATCCATCAGCACAATGTTTTGAGTGCGTTACATTCAGTCCTACTGCAAAACGTGATTTTACAGCCCAAAAAAAAAGTCGTTTCCCAGCACAATTTTTTGCGTAAATTTACTTAGTTTGATGTACATAATGCTTTGTTGACGGCTTCGTGAAGAGTCTGTTTACACCCTGTATATAGACTTAATATTATAAATAGGTAACATATTTTCGTAAGTTTGTTTGTAGGGGGTAGGTAATCTCCGGAACTAATAATCCAATGCAAAAAATTCTTTCACTCGTAGAAAACTACATTATTCGTGGGTGCTATAGGCTATAAACTATATTTATATCATACATATTAGCCAAGCAATCACAATTTTTGCGGACAAAGTCGCGGGCGAAGTGCTAGTTTTAAACGAACGAGTACATGGGTAAGCTGAGATCTTGGAATACCTAACGGACTCCGAACTTTACTCACATAATTATTCTGAACGTTAGTAACGTCGCAAATAACTAATTCTGTTTGACCCATCGACCCTGTATCCTTATTCTCCTCAACATCCATTTTGTCTCGTTGGTCTTGCGGTCGCTCGCGCGACTGTTGAGCAAGTAGTCCTGGGTTCGATTCCCAGGTCGGGCAAAGTGTTATTGGGTTTTTCTATCAGGAATTTCTCAGTAGCAGCCACGGAGTCTGGGTCTGTGCCCGATTGATGGCAATAGGCTCGCCACGTATTACATGAGACTTTTACAAAAGTCGAAATGTGGGTGTAAAGAAAGAAAGAAAGAAAAAGTATTTATTGATTTCACAACAGGACTTGAACGCATTGGCAAAAAATTAAAAGTTAACAAAGTAAATATGAGATACACTTAAAATTAGGACATAATTATATATATATTAAATTAGTCCCGTGCGAAACCAAAAGGCCACTATCTCAGCATGGTGCTGTAACATTTGAGACAAATGTCACAGCGCACGTACGTGCGTGCGTACTATGTATTAGATACACCTCTGCCTAACCCTTCGGGAATTACAGACGAAGTGTTATGTTATAGACATTTGTCTACCGGTACTTGTCAGTGCAAAAATGATGCAACAAAACATCTATCATCACTTACACAAAAAAGTCCTGCAAACAACGCTTAGTAGACAAAGATTGCGTGAAGTCCCGCAGGCGGCTGCGTTGGCGTCGCGTCATTCGGCTCCCACAAGTCGTTATCTCAACTTGTTTGCTAAACCCGCCAAGAATTGCAAATGGCGATAATTCTAACTACACCGATAAATCAGCTACACCCCGTTCAAGTTTTTTCCCGAGAGGGTCCCTCCTTTCCACCATTGTTGGTGATTGATCGCGCTTTTCCTATACTTAAAGTTTTTCAAAACGTTCAAGAACATGTGTTGCTAAAGTTTTGACAGGCCATTGACGCTGATGTGTTCGGATTTGTAGTATTAATTTGTCCTTTGCAAATATTGAGTGTGACACAAGGCTTATTCGTCGGTATTCCGATATGTGACTTTAACAAAGTTTGTAAATGAGTTTTCAGTTTTGTTTTTTTGCTACGAAAAGATTACCTACCTGTCTCTTTCCATCACTTTTCGGTAGTACCTAGTTCTCATAGAAGCCAACCAGAAAATTAAAGAGCAGCAACGTATGCAAACAAGTATGCGTAGAATCCACGACTGGTGGTAGTATCCTCTGGAACAGTTTTTCTTAGCGGGCTACGACAACGCCTATACATAACTCTTTTTCGTAGATTTTTCGTAGTAGTGGTTGGTGTTGATGAGCAAGCCCTCTGTCCCCAAAAGAGCTTGAATGAGACTACAGATGGGTATCGAAATGGTTACCTACGTAATCAATGAAAATAATTACATGATTAAAAGTTCGCTTTACTTAGTCGAACATTAGTTCAGACTGTTTTTGTTCTATTGAAATAGATGCAGTGAATTTCTAGATAACTTACTCATGCCAGTTCTAATTTTAGGTATAAAGTATCTCTATAGCAATAAGAACAATAACAGAGTGGTAAGAAAACCAATAAATTAGTGGTCAATGACGCCCCCAGGAGCCGAGAGCATGCCGCGGTGATGCTGCGTCAATTTACGATCAGCGCTAATTGTCCTCAATTTATAACGTTAGTATAATAACGATATACCTACGAGTATTAACAGTTCAAGATTGATATGAAGCACGTGTAATATTACGTATCACGTATCAATTGTTTTCTTATTGTGTGTTATCTTATTAAGCTGTAAATGTTTAAAGAATATGAGGTGAGGTTGTAGCTCTGCCAACCGGATGAGAAGTTTACATTTATTGGCCCATGGGCGGCATAAAAATTCTGGCACTTATCACACGACAAAGAAGAATTGAGTTATTTGGTGTGTCAAGTTAAGTACGGTCTGCCCCTGTGTGGCGACACAAACTGGTAACTTGTATCAGTAGCAGCGACTATAAAATAATCTAGTTTAAATAAATTGGTGGTATCAAACCTACCATTCCTGTCTTTCATATGAAAAACTAGCTACAATCATCATTGATTCGAGTAGTCGACTACTTACATAAAGGTTTACAAATATTGCAGGCGTAATGCTTACTTACATTTTTGCCGTTTAACTATAGTACACTCTACGTTAATTCAATAAGGCTGACTCTAGCGCAACGGACGACGTTGGCATTAAGATCAGCAAAATTTACAAAATAATAGCGTTAAAATAAACTAATGACATTGTTGCGAGCATGCAAATTAATTGGATCCCGTTTATAGCGAAGTACTGCCGGTCTTATGCACCCAGTTCCTTAGCACATAGTTCCATTGCTATTTCTGCATGCTCGTTGTGTAGCTTCCTGACTCTGCCAAATGCAATTTGTACTGGTTAAATTGACGTTACTGCTTGATATTCCCTATATTTCATATTTAAATATATATCTACTTCCCAAGCCTCACACACTTCAATGGATAATGATTAAACGCGTCTATATTTGACACAATAACAACCGTAAATTCAATTAGTTATTTGCTAACATAATAGACGACATGTCGCGTATAAAGTATGAATCGAAGTCGTGCCGTTTCACCCCTCGACTCGGCGCGGCTAATCGATTTAATTGAGCCAATGAACAATTTAATTAAAATTCTAAAGACACGGCGAACGGCCCGTGGGATGCGGCACGACGTGAGCCATGGGAACACTCGCTTATCGGACTTTTGGCAAATTGTCTAGATAGCTCTTAGCCTCTTAAGTATTAAAGTTGAAAGGTGACTGCTGAAAAATGCTAAATTAGGTAAACAGAAAATAAGGTTCCAATATCGAACTGTTCCTATCTGAATCTTACTTTAAAAACATTAGCATGAACTCGAACAGGAAATGAATAAATCCTTAAATAGATTGCTCGGTCATGGTGAAACGTGTTTACACATACATGGTCTTTAGTTTAGTGGTTGAAAAGGCATCTGCTGAGTATGTGGTCCTGGCCACCTATAAATATGATATTAAATGGGACTTTAACATAAGTAGCGAATTGTACATGTAAACCTAAGTAGCTTTGTAACTTGCGGTTAATTAGATATCATAATCATTGTACCTACTATAAATCACATGGATCTATAATAATTAATTTAGTATTTATAAAACAATTAATTACGTTTTGTTAAATCATCTAGTCGACTGTTGTAATAATAATTTTAGTTTGTGTTTTACCGGTAACAAAGAAATAGTCTTTGTTACCAATAAAAGGTACCTAAGTACCTAAGAGTGAAGTAATTATGTAGTAGGCATGTCGTACCTACCGCATAGTCATCGATTGCATTCTAAAGTCTAATAGGGTAGTATTAGTTGGCTGGAACGTTTAACAAATACTGTTTATTCTGTTTGTTTTCTAATTTTGCAAAACCGTTTACGAGTTTTTTTTTTTGCATTAAAATTACATACTTCTGTGAGTAATCGTTGTACATACATACCTTTGTGACTGAGAACCAACATCCATAGTTACATACACATTAACATCATACCGTAACGGTAATACAAATAATTGAATGAAAGATAGACAACCTCCTACTACTCTGAAATCACTCAAGTACCTGCGACATGTATAAAAATATGCGATTATTAAAATGTTCGGCTGTACAAATGAGCGGCGTGGCACGCCCGCTATGCAGGTATTTACGGTATGGGTTATAGGAGATCTGGGGGAGTCGTGTCGCTTCTCTTTACTTTATACTTTCAAGCCTTTTTTCTGCTGCCATTTTTATATTAGCATCATGCTTCAGATAGAACAGTGTTGTTGCCATCGGGGAAAAATCTGGATGGCACAGGAACGTGGCTATTAGACAATAAAATAGTGGAATATATACAAATGGAATAAATACTGGTGGTAGGTGAATTCAGGCTGTGGCTGATGATGATCAAAAATTGAAAGTTTAGATAATCTGCGAAATTACTCATCTAATTGTTATATACAATATGTTTCTTCGACGCTTAAGAAATAACGATCAGAAACTATTCTACCTATAAATAAAGGAACCATAATCATCATTCAGAGCTTTGTGGTTTAAATCAATTGGCACGGTGCGCAGCTAAAATATAACTAGCTACCTATTAATAATGTATTGTTTTGTTTCTAAAATACTATTTATTAAGCTAAAAATAATAATTACAATAACAACTTAACATCATGCCTATTTCCCTGAAAGGTTGAATCCTCCAGATTAAAATTAAAATCAAAATATTTTATTTCACATAGGCCCAGATTAGCACTTATAAAATGTCGACAAAAAGGTGCACGGTTCGGGTTGGTCGCTTCCTATGGAGAAGAACCGGCAAGAAACTCCTTTTAAATCATTTGGTATTACAATATTATCTTGTTACAGCTTTAGTACTTAACTATCAAACTATGCCCCACCTGCTGGAGTACACCTGATATCCGTTTACCTTTTTTTTTTTTTTTTTTTTTTTTTTACGGATGGGAAATCATCAAATGACTTCTCCCGCTCTGGGCAGAGCGGGAGGGAGTGTCAGACTTGTACTGACTAAAACCCATCCATGTTCCTTCCTTGCCCTTTGTGTTCCAGGGCCGCGGTATCTCTTTCGAACAGCCCGCAGCCCTGGCAGGCATCGGCCCTTGCGGGCCCCTCCCTATTTGCTGACATCTCTTTGAGGCGCGCGTGGAACACGAACGCGCCGTCAACACGGCCTGTCGTCAAAAGACGGACGGACGGCGAGCTAGCCCATTACTCTCCGTCCACAGGTCCGCGTCTACGGTGGCCGGAAGCCACCACGTGACCCCCGACGCCCGAGGCGTCTCCCGCGGCGGCTGGGACGAGAGGTTCTCTCCCTCTCACGCTCCGCCACCTCCTTCGCTAGCATGACTGCTTCGCAGAAGGAGGTGACGGTGTCCCATTCCCTTTCGCTCCGGACCATGGACTGGACCAGGGCCGGACGCGATAGGTCACCGCCGCCGATCGCCGCTACGAGGACACGGCGGAGCTCCGCCCAAGCGGGGCAGACCTCTACCGTGTGCTCCACCGTATCCTCTGGGCGGCCCTCACAGTGGTAACACCCGGGCGTTTCCTCCCGCCCGATTCGGTGCAGGAACCTCCCGAAACAACCGTGTCCGGTGAGGACCTGCGTCAGGCGGAAGGTGAGAGTGCCGTGGCCCCTCTCCAGCCACTCCTCAAAGAGGGGACTTATCGCCACTATTGTGGCGTGCCCTGCACGGGGTTGCGATAGTCGCTCTCTCCATGTCGCCATGAGATCGCGCCGGAAGTCTGTCCGCAGTGCGACAATTTGCCGCGGCAGCGGAGTTTCCCCCCGGCGTAGTGCCTCTACGCGCCACTCATGTAGGCGCGCGAGGACTATCGCCTCCAGATCCCATGGCGGCAATCCAGCAAGGAGGCTCGCCGCCTCGCCGGAGATCGTGCGGTACCCCCGGACTAGCCTTACGGCTACCACCTTCTGGGGCGCGTTCAGGTAGTGGGCGGCTCGCCGCCTCAAGGAACGCGCCCACACCGGGGCCCCGTAAAGGGCCATGGACCGCACGACCCCCGCGTAGAGCCTCCGGCAGGAGGCGCTTGGACCCCCCAGGTTGGGCAGGAGCCGCCTGAAGGCAGCCCCGGTCCGTTCCTATTTGGGGGCCAAACGTCGGAAATGCTCCACGAAGTTCCACCGGCTATCGAGGACGAGCCCTAGGTATTTCAACGTCGACTCGACGCCGATGGGAACCCCTCCCGCCGTTACTATGGATCCCGACGGTGGCGCATTCCGAGGCCCATGAAAGCACATGGCCTCGGACTTGTGCAAAGCCACCTCGAGACCCAATTGCCGGATCCTCTCCACGACTATCGCAACCCCGCGTGTCATAAGTTCGGCCGCCGCCTCGTACGACCTCCCCTGCGCCAGCACCAGCGTGTCGTCAGCGTAACAAACTACGCTGACGCCACCAGGGAGGTCGGCGCGCAGCACCCAGTCGTAACCGATGTTCCACAAGGGCGGCCCTAGGACCGATCCCTGTGGAACACCGCACGACATCTCTCGCCGGTTCCACTGGCCGTCGCGACCAGGGTAGATGACGGCCCTATCCGTTAGGTAGTCCCCGACAATACGACGGAGGTAGGTCGGCACCTGGTGATACCGGAGTGCCTCCCTAATGCAGCTCCAGGGTATGGAGCAGGGTATGGGTATATCCGTTTACCTGGACTCTTGACGACGCTTGAACAGCGCCTCTACCGCTGCAATAAACGTGGCTACCTACTGGGCCCAAACTGTGTAATATGGAAGTAACATCGATACGACCAGAAAAATAAGGGAGAAATACAAACTAGGGGATGCTATTGAGAAAATCCTGGTAGGAATCTTCAACTTTGGAATAGAACCCAGGACCTCACGCTCAGGAGTCAGAGCCCTAGCGGCTGTTACAACACTCGAGTCATAATCGAATAAAGAAAATATGGAGCACTGTTATGTAGCGAACAAAAAGTTTAGATGAACTAGTCCACAATGCTACGGGCTATTAATTGCATATACGGGAAATAGGGTGATTACTGCCCTTATAGCCGTGGGTGCTACAGTGTCACGAGCACGCGTAGTCAAAGTAAAGATAAACCATGATCGAGGAGACGCGTGGCGGCGTGTGCGACCATTTCACAGTCACTTTATGTAGCTCTAGTGATGTTTAGAGGTATCAGTTACTTCATTTTGCTGAGAATATATATTTTTTAATTGGAATAAATGAGTTTTAATTTCTTTTTATGAATTAAAAAAACTTCTTTGTACCATCGTTTACTTTCATTTAGCAGTGATAGCTTAGTGGTGTGACAGTCGGACTGCCAAGTCGTAAGTCTTGAGTTCGAATTCAAGACACGCACCTCTGATTTTTCGGATACATGTGCGTATTGTATAATTACCAGCTGCGCCCGCGGTGTTACCCGCGGTGAATATATAGGTGACGTTGTATTTATGCTGACCTAGTACTTTTGGTCGGAAGACGAATAAGACGTATTTTAGTGTACTAATTATAAATAATAGTAATTCGGGAAAAAATATTTCAGTTATTTGGTCATCCCACGGGAACATCGCATTTTTCCGGGATCAAAAATAGCCTATGTGTTAATCCAGCAAGTAAGCTATCTTCATACCAAATTTCATTTAAATCCGGTAAACCGTGCGTGAGCGTGAAGGAGTAACAAACATACACACATTACATACAAACTTTCGCCTTTATAATATATAGGTGATAGGTGATTATCACTTGCTTTTCGGTGAAGGAAAACAAGGTGAGGAAACTTAACGAAAAACAGCATGCCTGAGAGATATTTCCCGTCAGCATGTAAAGCCAAGTCAGAGACTCGACTCATGAGTGGCATAAAAACTCTGACACCATGTTAGGCACTAACCGCACGAAAAAAAAACCATCATTTACTAACCTAAATCAAAAAGTACAAAATATTCAACGAATGAGCTCCACTTATGCATGTCAAATAGCCAATGGAAGACAATGTTCAGCTAACCATGAAGGAAAAACATCAATAAAACAAATATTAACGCAAACTACCGCGTAATAAATAAACTACGCTTGTCAAACAAGTTCAAATACCGTTGTAACGTAAAAAATCAATTAGACACGAACCCTTTACTTAACGTAGAAATCGAACAAAGCCTTTCCTATACAAAAGGTAAAGGTATTTCTTGTTGCCATAATTACGACGACTATCTATGGTTACGCGTAATACCTAGTTAATGAATAAAAAGAAGTCATTATATATAGTATAGGAACTTTGCAGTTTTCAACAATTAAAAGTTTAAAAGTCTTTGCTACGAATGTGTACTTGTCAATATTTTGGAGAATAGACTTGTTGTTCTTCTGTTAGAAAAAGTTATAACTTTTGTAAAAAAATATGAATTTATTTGTAATTAAAAACGTTTCTTGGCCAATCTCGTGGTCAAGCCAGCGTAAGCGACATAGAAGGAATGATTTTTTAGGGCTGTTGTGTAAGTTGTATGATGATAAAAATTAAGTGCTATATGTAAGCATTGATATAATATGTAGGTAAATAAATGGCCACGACTCACGAGTTCTTGTTTCCGGATGTGGATTGTGGGTGCTTAGGTAGGTACTCACCCTAAGTATAGGCTTCCGATTGAAATAATGTACTACGAGTTGGTCGGGTAAAGGTCACTCGCATGTTCGTAGTATGTGCTACGAAATTGTAAGATAGCATAATCAGCCTATAATTCTCCCACTGCTGGGACACAGGCCCCCTCCCTCACTGTGAGCGGGAATGGGCCCACCACGCGGGCCCAGTGCGGGTCGGTAGATGTCACATGTCTTCGAATTTTTGGTTGTAGAACATGCTGCATAAATTCATGACAAAAATTCATGTACTGTATAATATGGTCTATTTACCAAAAAGTCAATTAATTTTTCTTAAAAAAAAAAATGTTTTCATTTTCTCTTATTTGCTTAGGAAGGCTATTATATATTTGTGATGACGTTCCAAAGAAACTTTTCGAAAGTAGGGCTGTTTTTAAAGACATATTTTTTTATTTTAGGTTACCAAACTTTTCCTTATTGGATTTTACAAATGTAGCGACCTCATAGGTGTAGATTATGCATGCATGTTTCCTCACAATGTTTTCCTTCACCAGTTTTGAGAGTAGTGGTGATGAAATAAATTACACAATGTTATGTACGGAGTAGTAAGTACGCACGACTTACTGCTCCTAAGTCGGAGCCGCCACCACTGCGCCACCGCTGCTGTCTGTAAGATAGCATGTAAAGAATGTCTTCCGGATTTAACTTATGTGCTACAAAATTCGAGTCCTACGAATTTTCCAGTTCTACATATTGCTACGTCTATGCGCACGAGTGAGTGTGGTTGCGAATGTCGGAACGTGATCATTTGGCACGCGCCGTGCTATCTGCCATCTGCGGGGCTGCGGCCACCGTTCGCCAATCGGCCCGAAAACACCCGCTAACCGCCGCAAATCCCACATTATAAGTCTCATGGACGTGGCTTTTGAACCGAAGTGCTGCACAAACAGCGCTTAATAGACGTATGTAATGGTCTATTGATGTATGGCAGTGATGATTAAGTAAACCTAGTTTGTTTAGCCACTTTGATTGCTGATCTGTCATTTTCATGTGAGTTCTATTTGTTGATGATTTATCTAATGACATTAAGAGGTACTATCGCGCTATCTGACGGTCGCCAAGTTTTCAACCTTATAACTCAAGGCATAAGTGTGAAAAGTGATCGACCGCCAGTATTTTTGGTCGTACTTTTGCATGGAAAACATTACTTATTATTTGCCTTTTTGCATTATGTATTTTTTTTTTGCCTATGTTGAGAACAATATTGAATTGAATAGAATTTAAAGTTCTAAACCGCGCATTATTAACTTTAAATTTATAAATATCGAGGATTCCTTTAATGGTTCTTTCTAATATGACGTGACGTGGTCGTTTCGGCCCCTAATCTTTATTCTGGTGTTAATGTGCTCGGGATTACACACCATTAAGTTTGGCTTTGCGTTCTGTGTTGCCGCAAAATAAATAAAGATTATTTTATCTGACTATTGAGTGCCGTGAGAAATATTTTTAAACAAAACACTGTATTGTGTTGTAGGTTGATCTCTATTGGTCGGGGAATATCCTTTTCGTAACTGTTTCGCATAGCAGTCTCATTGATTCATCTTGGTAAGTCGTTGCTATTTAGGGTAATTCACGACTGATCACATTAGGCTGTTGGAAACCCCATTATGATATAAGGAACAGACAAAAGCCACTATACCTAATTGATTCAAAATACATTGCTGCATTTCTAAATATGTACATACCGATGAACAAAAAAAAAACCTACTAATCACTTTTGCTAAAAAGTTTTACTTAAAAAGTACTACTACAAAGTGACATTTCCTGATTAAAATTAACCAGCATAAGCTAAAATTTCCAAACACATCCGTAGTACCTATGAGAATGACACAATCATAGGACTTGGTGTTGCAGGTAACCAGAATTTCATCAAAAACAATTTTTGATCTGGTATTCTATGTATGCTGAAACCAATAACTTTCATATTGTGAAAAAGCTGGGGTCTCGACAAATAGAGCTTTGACTGATCTAGTAGACAGTAGTTCACAAGTGAAGCTTTGTTGTGCCCGAACAATGCTTTGATTGGTGAAAAATTCCCTGAAAACAATCGAATATTCCCCTTTATGAATTCGGACGCAGAGAATAATGGCACCGTACAAGTTTCATCAATTTTATGTCGGTGTGTTATAATATGTTTAGTCCTCTAATAAATGGCCGTGTCATGTACACCTAACAAAGATGATGGTCGATCAGTTTTCACCTCTATTACCGCAGTCATAAGATTGAAAAGTGGTTAACCACGAACTTTTCCGGTTGTACCTCAAATCATCTCAGAGTTTCGTAGGCCACTGCTGGATGTAGGCCTCTCCCAAGTTGCCCCACAATCACATGACATTTTCCTATTGTTTTTTAATTTTGTTTTTTTAACAAATTAGTGCAATTAAAATTCTTCGACCTAGATTCCCATTCACGAAAACGTTTAAGGATTTTAGTCATGATCTCTTTAGTGGAGGACATTAATCTTAGATCGCACTTATCATTTAATTAGATCCGTGTCGAGTGCCCTTGCGGCTTCAATTTTATTTTATAACGTCATACACACGTCTCTCCCTTGCTAACTATGCCACAAGAATGAACATTCTCTCGTTTATTAAAATATATTCCTGTGAACATTCTTATTACGGTGATGTAGAGTTGAAAATGCAATGGCTGTCTGGTTTGGAAACAGTAAAATGATAAGTGTTTCGATAGCTGGCGTGCGTCCTTACTGTTACGGCGGTCGTATTCTATTCGCTACTGGCCAGTTGATATGGCAAATTAATAGGGTTGCCAAATGATACAATTTGACTGTTTAAAAAAAAAAGTAAAATGATCCAGAAGGAAGAAAAGGTTCGTTTAGGCGGAATAGTATTATTTTATTAAATAAATCTAAAACTAATAAACCCCATTAGAGCATTATCCCCTTGGCCTTATCCTAATAGGGAAGATTTATCAGATATTCCAAAAATCTGTGACTGAATCTGAACCTTACATTTTTATAAATGTGACCCAACACTCAGTTTTTACAAAAGTCTTTCTGAGAGTCAGTAAAGTCTTTCTTTAATATCTATTTGTGTTTCACTTATAGCTCTACTTTTTCGGAAATATAAAAAGAGGTGGTTTTCAAGTTAACGTGAATATTTTTTATAAAAAAATATAATCGAGGAGCGCGCCAACCCTGCACTAGATGTGCATTATGTCTTGCGCATCCCCGGCGGATATTAAGCCCCAAACTTAATCACGTCCCTCTTTACAATATTAAACAGTCCATTTTTTGTTCAACTCATTACACACCGTACTATTCCCACGAATTTAACTTTTTTTTCAAGATACGCTTTATTATTTTCACAATTAGTTTCGTGAAGTAATGCGTTCACGCCGCATAATTTCTAGTATAGAATAGACTTTTACTTTTGAATGAACGTGTTCACACAATGGAAGTAGTGTGCATTTAATTCTATATAATTTAATAGTCGTCAAACGTCTGCTGTGCCTTTTATAAAACGTAAATGGGATTGATAGTCATGGTGAACTTGAATGATGTTATAGGTCCCTATCTGCTGAGACTGCAGATGATTTATTTCAACATAATATTGATGACATTTTCGTGATTAGTTTTTAGAGGCTCAATGGACATTAACCTCAGCATCGTTCTATCGCATCTTCAATAAAAAATATAAGCAACCCACCAAAAACTGGTTAATAATACTTATCCATACTTTCAGCCAAGCCATATGATGCGAAAAACGAAAAAAAACGCAACGTAAAAAGGAGAGTACACTGTATTTAAACGATTGCAGCCGAGGCGATATCGATGCAGATGAGTGACGCAACATATCTACACTCACGATATCCTCCCTCCCTATTAACGAAACCATTTTAGGGTTCCCTACCCAAAGGGTAAAACAGGACCCTATTACTAAGACTCCACTGTCCGTCCGTCTGTGTCTCTGTCTGTCCGTCTGTCATCAGGCTGTATCTTATGAACCGTGATAGCTAGACTGTTGAAATTTCACAGATGATGTATTTCTGTTGCCCCTATAACAACAAATACTAAAAAAAAAAAAAAATATATTTAAGAGGGGTTCCCATATGACAAACGCCGCGCAAAAACTTTTTTGCCGATCCTTGCTCGATATTAATAACGGCGACATATAGACGCTTGAAATA
The DNA here is from genome assembly GCA_950005105.1 of Lycophotia porphyrea. Classification (NCBI taxonomy): domain Eukaryota; kingdom Metazoa; phylum Arthropoda; class Insecta; order Lepidoptera; family Noctuidae; genus Lycophotia; species Lycophotia porphyrea. The sequence goes on from OX465392.1 coordinate 7,343,622, forward strand.
TTCACAGAATATTTAGTTGTATATTCACTTTAAAAATAAATAATTAAATTAAAATAAAATAAATATTTAAGGGCCCATACAACAAACGTGATTTTTTGTCGTTTTTGTCTAATGTTGTATAGATAATGGTACGGAAGTACGGAACCCTTCGCGTGCGAGTCCGACTCGCACTTGGCCAGTTTTTATTATTCTACAGTCGTATTTTCTTACACATACGTTTTTTTTGACGTAAAAATCTACAGTTTATTCGCAAGATCTACAGGCACTAAAACCTGAGTAGAGAACAGGTCGTAAAAGTATTATTTCTGTGAAAACTAGTTAGGTACTCGTATTTCATTTAGCAAGCAGATACGTCTTTGTATATCCTAAATTAATTTAATTATGCTTCTCATTGTTGTGCTCAGAAAAAGGAAGCGTTGGCTTTGTCTGCTACTTTTGCTTTTCTATTTTAATGTTGGATTAATTAATTATGTTTCCCTTCTTTGATGCTTATTTAAGTTGGCATATATTGTCCTTGTACAGACGCCAGCACATCAAGCTACTACAATCTGTCAGATTTCTTTAGTATATTTTCGACTTTATTGCTACAGAATAAGGTTCAAGGTTGATTGGGAAAATCTGACAGTTTCGGGTAGCTTGACCTGCTGGCGTCTGTACTTCTCTCTAGTCTAATTAAACAAAACTTAGTAACTTTCCTGTATAATAATAACAGGTGGCTTTTGGCTTTGTTATTACCGCAAGTTCCTTTTAAATGCTGATAATGATAAATTAAAATAACTTTCCTGTATACCGTAAGCGCGGATCGGTTTCTACACGGAAAATTTATTAATTATTTTCGTTTGAGGAAGTTTATTATTATTTTCAGTCCAATTAACCTTTTCCGACCTAGACTTACTAATATCAATCAACTAAAAAAACCGGCCAAGTGCGAGTCGGACTCGGTCACGAAGGGTTCCGTGCCATTATCTATAAAAACGACAAAAAAATCATGAGGGCTCCATGATTTTTTTGTACCACAAATATTTATTTTAATTTAATTCTTTATTTTTGAAGTGAATATACAAATAAATATTCTGTGAATATTTCAAGCGTCTACTAGTCGCCGTTATTAATATCGAGCAAAAAAACGGCAAAAAATCAAGTTTGTTGTATGGGAGCCCCACTTAAATATTTATTCTGTTCTTAGTATTTGTTGTTATAGGAGCATCAGAAATACATCATCTGTGAAATTGTGAAACCACGGTTCATGAGATACAGCTTGGTGACAGACGGACAGACAGACAGCGAAGTCTTAGTAATTGGGTCCCGTTTTACCCTTTAGGTACGGAACCTTAAAAACACATGTAGTAAGCTACAGGAACCCAATGATATAAGTTGTAACTGTTTACCTACACAGCAAAACCATTACGCGAAATTGTTTTTCAATAAAACATAAGTTAATCTTCTCAGTACATTTTGCCAATGCGTGGTTATACGTCGGGGAGTTAAACTAATACGTGGGCCGAAGCCAGTGTATTTGTCAACGAGGCTAGGGCCACGCAATCTTAAAATCAATTTTCATTTATTCGCGGCTTAGCCTCACTAGCTCTGTGCACGCCTTATGATGGACACAGACTTAGGTAAGGTATAGAACAGGGCGTTTGGAGTTTTTGGACACAACACTGTTCATTGTTGCTATAATTTGAAAAGGTTCTAAGTACGAATTTTATCTAAGCAACTGATTGAGACAACACATTTATGAACGACGTTTGAGAGCGTGTCATCATTACTATGGAATATTAAAAGTGACAAGCTCTTGAACTTGGCTTAGATGTTCTGATTGCGTTCAGTATATTTGGAACCTTCGTCAATCAATAGTTAAATGTAGAATGCAGGACTTTTTTGTCCTAAGTAAAGCTAAGGTTGATTAGTACTGACGGCTACGAAAAGAACCTTATCAGCAGTCCTGTGCTCCGGGCGCGAGCCTCAGGTTTGCTGTTCTTGACCTTCTTCCTTAATCGTATGAAAAATGAATGAACCTTCCGCTAATTTTATGCATACCGAATTACGGATGTTCCCAAAAATCTTCTTACTTATAAATGCGAAAGTTTGGATAGATGGATGTTTGTGACTCAATCACGTCAGAACAGCTGAACGGATCTGAATGAAATTTCGCACAGAGATAGATTATAGTCTGGAATAGCACATACAGGATGTAAATAGAATTTTCACGAAGCCGTCAACCAAGCATTTTGTACATCAAACTAAGTAATTTTACGCAAAAAATAGTACTGTGAAACGACTTCTTTTTTTGGGCTGAAAAATCACGTTTTACACTAGGACTCAATGTAACGCACTCAAAACATTGTGCTGATGGATGGATTGAATAGTAAGGGAGTCCTGGAGGTGTTTAAAGTAAAAATCTTACATTAAAAACATGTATTTAAAAAAAAACTTGTGAAATAGTTGGAACTTTGACCCCCAATATCTCCGTAACTAGAAGGTTCCCAGGTATGGTCTAAAACAAAAAAATGATCGCAATGACGGGGAGGACAAGTGCCTTTTGGCTTCGTTAAGAGTCTGTTTACACCCTTTAGACTACTGTTTCTTTTCGTACACTTACACACCAAAATTTCGTCGTGAACGAAGGCGCGGGTAACAGCTAGTTTGTATATATTTTGCACCTAAAAAGTAAAAAGCGTCAAATTGACAGCACGTATTTTTATCTTCTCGAATTTTAATTTATTAATAATATTTTATTTTGGTTTTCATGTCAGTGGATTGCCGGTGTGTTTGAAGTTCCACGCTGAGCACAAAACGCGCGACGCTTGGCTCCTCCTCGCCTGCAGCCGTTGCAGGGGCTGTGCTGCAAATTCTAATTTATTAATAATATTTTATTTTGGTTCTCATGTCAGTGGATTGCCGGTGTGTTTGAAGTTCCACGCTGAGCACACGACGCGCGACGCTTGGTTCCTCCTCACCTGCAGCCGTTGCAGGGGCTGTGCTGCAAATTCTAATTTATTTATAATATTTATTTTGGTTTACATGTCAGTGGATTTTCGGTGTGTTTGAAGTTCCACGCTGAGCACACGACGCGCGACGCTTGGCTCCTCCTCACCTGCAGCCGTTGCAGGGGCTGTGCTGCAATGTTTTCATTGGCGGCCCGCTCTGAACCCTCAACCTGACAACGCTTTTTGTTTTTTTTTATTATTTTTTTGTTTTTCCAAATTGTGTTTCTGTGTCTGTAATCTTTGTTTTATATTAATTTAGTTAATTATATTTATTTTGTTTAGCTTTATGTCTAATAGTAGCAGCGATGTGGTGGGTGATAGTGCATGTCAATCTTCAACATCGTTGACGACCCTCGAGAGATGCCCGCTTTGTACCCAAGCACGATTTTTTAAAGGTAAGCGGGGTCTGAATGTGCACATTGGAAAAGTACATAAAGTACAAAACGCACCGACTTCAGACCCTGTTATAACACCCTCACCTATAGCACAGGCAATTTCCTCTATTGACCCACTTTGGAAAACCCTTTCAAAATCCAAAAACTCCGTTCCTGTATTAAAGCGAGTTCCCCGAGGCGCTAGACCACTTGTAGCACAAAACTTAGCAAGTTGCGTGCGCTGTGCCGTCCGGGAGAACTCGCTAAGTGCTTGGGAACAACTGTTCACCTTCCCTTACCGAATTCTTCACGTGCAAAAGAATTTGGCAACCAAAAAATCTTTAACATCACAAATTAAAGAAAATTGTAATATTTCGGCTCAAGTTTTAGACACAAAATTATCGGCACAGAGATATACGCCCTCAAGAGGTATATCCCACCTGGTGGAAACGAAGATAGGGGAAGGTGACATTAGCGGTGCAGCCAGGATTCTCTTTAGCAGCGATGTGGTGGCACCGTGCTCTCCAGAAACACTCGCGGCTCTGGAGTCCAAACACCCCGCCCCAGCGGATGGCCTTTCCTTTTCCGACCCTCCTGATTCGGACTTGCATTCCCTCACCATTACAGGTCGAGAGTTGGTCATAGCCGTTTGCTCCTTCCGGAGTGGCTCCGCAGGTGGCCTCGACGGCCTAAGTCCTCAGCATCTAAAGGACTTAATATGTTCAGGCGCCGGGGAGGCTGGTGAGTTGCTCTTGAAGGAGCTTACGGCTCTTATTAACCTTATGCTCTCCGGCAAGGTAAACGAGTCCGTCATCGACGTTCTGTACGGGGCCAATCTATGTGCCCTGCGCAAAAAGGATGGCGGAATTCGTCCCATTGCCGTGGGAACTACCTACCGTCGTATGGCAGCCAAGATTTGCTGTAAATTTTATGGTGAGGCTGTTTCGAAAAAATTTCAGCCCCTGCAGCTTGGATACGGCTCTAAAGGGGGCTGCGAGGCTGCCGTACACGCTTTGTCGACCTACCTAAATTCTGGCAAAGGTGAGGTCATCCTGAAGGTTGACATAAAGAACGCCTTCAATTCAGTGAATAGGGACACCTTGTTAACAGAAACTAAAAAAGAATTACCCCAAATTTATAGTTTTCTTTGGCAATGTTACAGATACCCATCTAAATTACTGTATCGGGACAACCTTTTGGAATCTGCTGTTGGCTGTCAATAAGGTGACCCCCTCGGGCCAGTGATTTTTAGTTTAGCTATTCACCCAATTGTTCGACAGCTAAATTCCAAATTTAACGTTTGGTATCTAGATGATGGAGCCTTGGGGGGCGATGTAGATTCTGTTTTAAAAGATCTAAATTTCCTAAAAAATGAACTTCATTCCATTGGCCTCGACCTCAACCTTTCAAAATGTGAAATTTATGTAGCGGACAGTACCGACAGACAACAGACTCTATCAAAATTTAACGCCATAGCCCCCGGCATCAAAATTACAGAAAAAAGCTCTCTTCGTCTCCTTGGGTCTCCCATCTTTGAAAATTCTTTTCCCGATTTTATCGAGGAAAAAATTCAAAATTTCAATGATGTTTCGGAAAGATTGCTCGAAATTAACATACATTCGGCCATCACAATAATTCGTTACTGCTGTTTCAGTCCAAAATTGACGTATTTCCTTCGTGCTTCCCCTTTATGGAAGCACACTCCCCTTTTGGACAAAATGGATGAAATTATCAGACATACTCTAACGTCAATTTTAAATGTGGCTTTGGACGACCGAGCTTGGGCACAAGCTACTCTTCCTATTCGCATGGGAGGACTCGGCGTCCGCAAAATTTCCAGTATTAGTTTACCGGCTTTTATATCCTCGGTCCACGGCACTAAGAAATTAATCAGGAATATCCTGTCTTCCACACTGATTGATTTTGATGTGCCGTGCATGCCCGAGGCTATCGATGCTTGGAAACTCGCTTGCCCGAATACTGAAGAACCCGACCATCCATTTTCCCAGAGACGGTGGGACGAGCCGCTCTGCAGAGTAGTTCAGAGCAATCTGCTGAACACATCTGCTACTACTGCTGAGCGTGCGCGCCTGCGGGCTGTGGGTGAGTGGGAGTCGGGTCTTTGGCTTCACGCACTACCGTCGTCGAGCATAGGCACATTGTTCGACGACACAACCTTCCGCCTCGCTGTTTCTTTACGCCTTGGTGCCGCTTGCTGTTCTCCTCATCGCTGTCACTGCGGTGAAGCTGTCAACAACCTCGGTCACCACGGCCTGTCATGCAGCCGAAGTGCGGGCCGTTTTGCACGGCACGCAAATATAAACGACATTATCCGACGAGCTCTTGTCACCGTCGGCGTCCCAGCTGTTTTAGAACCCAATGGCTTGGCACGCGACGATGGCAAGAGACCGGACGGCATGTCTTTGTTTCCTTGGAAGATGGGTAGGCCTTTAGTGTGGGACGCAACATGCGTCGATACTCTTGCGCCATCCCATCTTCCAAGCTCATCGTGCTGTGCTGGTGCTGCCGCTGCGGCTGCAGAGAACCTCAAGCGGCGTAAATATAGCAACCTGTGTGGTAACTATATTTTCGAGCCGTTTGGGGTTGAAACTCTAGGGCCGTGGGGTCCGAGTGCTCATAGCCTATTTAAGGAAATTTCGAAACGCCTAGTTGACGCTTCCCGTGACCCAAGGGCTGGCTTTTACTTTGGCCAGAGGCTAAGTGTTGCCATACAACGTGGCAACGCCGCCAGTCTCTTGGGCACATTACCATCTGACAGCGTTGAGGAGGAGTTTTTCGATGCCCTTTTATAGTTTGTTGTTAGTTTATCTATTTTAGTTTAATAGTTTTTAATTATCAATGTATATAGTTAATACAATAATAAATTCTGCTCACTTTTGCTGTTGATTGTGTGGAATACTTGGTAAACCTATTCCCCGTTCCTGAGTGACTGCTTAATTAGTGAACCGAACACGTTCACTAATTAGGGGTGTTTATTATGCATTATACTGGGCCACGTTCAGATAGCGTAAATGAACTGCTGCAATGATTGTGAATTCAATAAATTATCTCGTGGTCAAGAAAATTGTATCCTACTCTTGGGCTTTCCTTAGTCTGCGTAAACGTATGGCCACTACTCGAGCGAATAACGTCGGTTGGCGTGGGCCGGCAAAATCTTTACAAATGTGGGCCGTTATCGTGCCGGCCGATTGACCGGCGCGCCTCCCGCCGCCCGAACATTTCTCACTCTGAAAAATAACGGATTTATTTAATTTTATGGCCCCGCCGCGTGTTGAATGGACGATTGGGTAGCAGTGACGCGCCAGGCCGAGGGTTGCCCGACTTCATTTGTTCTTTTTTCATGTCTTTCTTGTTTTTATGTTTACTTACGGATACCCGTAGTAGTTACAGACTACGGTCGGTGGAATGTTGGTTTGTTTTGTAATACCACACGAAGTACCGTTTTATTTGTATTGTAATTTGTGCTATTTATTATGAAACCTGAATCTAAATAAGATCAAAGCTTAGTTAGCGTTGGCTACTTTGTTAATGAGGTTAACGGGTTAGTGCGAAGGGGATTGGCGAGTTAAATGTTAATGTAACTGCCCTGTAATTAGAGACGTAAGTTGCATGAAAATAACATAGTATTTACAGATATTTAATTGTATTTTTACCCAGACATCATCATCATCATCATCATCAGCCTCTTAATGTTCCCACTGCTGGGACAAAGGCCTCCTCTCTATGAGAGGGACCCAAGAATGTATGGGTTACCCAGACATAATTTTTTGAAAACTGTTTTTTTCGTAAAAGGCTTTGAAGCCAATATTAGAGATACCCCGGCCCTGGAACACAAAGGGCAAGCAAGGAACATGGATGGGTTTTAGTCAGTACAAGTCAGACACTCCCTTCCGCTCTGCCCAGAGCGGGAAAAGTCATTTGATGATTTCCCATCCGAAAAAAAAACCAAAAATTTGTATACTCTAAGATTTCTGAAGACCCCAGACAGCACTTTTTTTTTCAGTGCATGTCCGGTAGCAAACACCGTTGGCGACAGTTTCATAGACAGGTAAGACCGAAACCAACCGAATCCAACGAATTTATCAATGCCATTTCATTCCTCACACAACGAATCATTCACAACTCCCAAAAAAATCATCACGTCATTGCTGATCTACCAACAATCCTAAGATTATCATTAATCTTCGTAATCGCGGTCTAGTTTTATGGTTGGAGACCGTTTATCAACTAATTTGCGGATTAGAATAAAGCCCCTACCACACTGTTTACATTTCCCATGGCGTCCATGACTCAATCGTGGGGTATGAGACTGATTTCATTATTTAAATCCCCGTACATAATTTTTTGGATGTCACGTTGATGTAGATTCGATTCGCATGGATTTTAGGGATGTTATAGGTTATTTTTGTTTTTTTAATTCTATGGTTGTTTGAAGTTACTGTATGAATGTTATGGATTTAGTTATTGTACCTTGGCATTGCTAACTGGATGAAGATATTGATGCATCAAGTATTTCGAAGAAAAACTGTGTAAAACTTTATCACTTTTTACATTTTTCAGTGAATAAATTACAGAATGATATACTTATTAGAACAATTCAATGATCGAATATCAAAAGATTATTTTGAAACCTTTCAGGTTTTAATAGGAATTTTAATTTTATTATATAGTTCTAGAATAACGAGTCTTAAGAAAAAATATCGCCATATTTTGGCTTCCTACCTTTTTTTTAATTGGCATAATAGTGGACGCTGTTGACAATCATAACACTTCACGGCTGTTGCGCTCGCGCATTAGTTTTTGTCATTTTTTTTGTCGCACCACTAAACTAAAATTAACATTTATTTTACACTCAAATGCACCGTTTTATCATTCTAAGGTTATCTTTGTTCACAGTGACCTTATTTTTTAATTGTCTATGTTTTTTTTTCTAATATTTATAGATAGTTAATTAGTAATCTATCGAGATCATGGCGTTTTGGTGGTTTCTCTAGATTTAAATTAGTTTACACAATAGCGCTTGTGATTGCTATTTCATTGTTGTTTTTATTTTGATTAAATTGTTGAGATAATGTTAAATCGCTTAAGGAAGGGGGACTCTTAATTGAAATCTTTAAGTTGTGTATGGAAGGCTGTTGGCGAAACAACTAAGTGAGCATTATTCAAATAAGTGTTGCGAAGTTGACGCAGCCTGTGCGGTTTTACTTAACGATTCACTGCGGTATAGATACTTGTATGTAGGTTGGCTCTTATAAATTATTTTGTAATTAACCGAAAAGTTTTTTTTTAACTAACTAAAAATTAATGCACTTTGCTTGTTCATGATTCAAATCAGAATCACCACTTTATGAACGTCACAGATATACGTTTTGGGATTCTCATTGTAAAGCTGTCTCCCGAAACGTAGAAGTGGCGCACCAAACTCTACAGCATTGATTGATTAACATTTACAAGTATGTACATAACCAAAAGCATCTAAATGTGCACTGTATCTAATCATTAGTTGTATCAGTAGTTGATTTACAGTATCACAAGACCTTGTCATCCCAGAAACGAAAATTACACAAAGCTCATTACAAAAAGCCCGTACCTTTTAAAACCACCAAAAAATAACTCCCAAACCTAACTCCGTTAAAAAGGGCAGCTTTAATTCGAGCAGTCAGTCAGTTAATTCGTGAACTCGTCACGTGATACGGAATCAGTTCGCGTGAGTGCCTTAAGTCGTTATTAGCACACTTTGTAAACTGAAGGAAGGTGCTTTCGTTTAATTTATGCAAATTCCAGTTTGGTTGTTTTCTTAGCTAAGGCCCGCCAAGCGATGGGATGTGAGCTCCGAGTCTTTCCAACTGTTAAGCTAGCTTTGTGTTTCTAAGCTCTTGTTTCCATATACGCAGATGTATAGGTATATAGGTATGGAGTTGGGCTTGATGACGGTGTTCGATTGCGAAAACAACATCTTCAACTGAAGTTAACATCGCAATAGTGAAGGAAATAGTGACTGAAAATCCTCATTCAAGTTTAAGAGAGATAGCCGCTGAACTTTCTGTGTCTCACGAGTTGATACGAACAAAAAAATAATCACTTGGGTATGAAACATGTTGCCGCTTGGCTAGTCCCAAAAGACCTGTACATAATGGGCGGTTACTCATCCACGGACCAACCTAGGTAAGCGCAGCTGATCGGCACCAGAAGATCGACCCAAGCGGCTGTTATTATTTAGTCACGAGCTCCTCTTATGTACATTTTAAAAGTCTTTTTGATAATTTTCTATAAACATCCTACTTATTTGATTTTGTTATTACTTCTTACTTAACATAACATCATACCCGCAGCTAATTCCTGAAGGCTCAGGTAGGGGTTAACCTAAAGGTCCTTTAGTATGGAAAACTCTTATTTTTACCAAATAATTATGTATAAGTCCCATAGATCCAGTACTTCTTACTTAGGTTTCCCAGCTTAATTCTCGAACACCAAGTCTCGTTCTTACAATGCAAAGCACAATAAGATTCATCCATAAATTATATCCAAACTGTACCTTCAATCTATCCACCTTCTCAAACGTTATCGAAGACTAATCGTCGACTTAGCCACCTCTGTCGAAGGCGTCATCAGTTTCCACCACAATAGCTCCCAACAATGGCCGGGTACGGCCGACAATAGTGGCGTTTACCTCGCGACGACCGACAACAGTGCCGTTTACCCCACAACAGCCGCTCAATGGTCAGCCGACGATCCCTTTGTCGAAAAACTCGGAGGAAACAACCTGATAAGAGTGATTAATTGGTTTAAGTCCAATTCAATGAAAGCTCGAAACGCCGACGTTTTTTATAAGTCGGATAAGCTTGGTTATAATTCTATTTGGAAGGAAACATTGTTCGAGGGTTTTTCAGTTGTGGACTTGTATAAGTGTAAACTTTTAACGTTAGTAAATTGGCTTAATTATTGTGATTATAAGATGCAATTTGAAATTGTAATATGATTATTGTTAGCTTTGAAGCGTTTCGGTAAAAAGCTGTAAGCTTAAGTTTTTCTGAATAAATAAATAGATTTTTGAATATTCTAGAAATATAAGTGGAGGAATATATTTACAGAATACCATTTGCTGTCCAAAATTTATATGTATGTCATGCTTTGTGTATATCTTTTGTAGGAGATCCTTTTAGGCGTTTACACGTGGAATCTCAAAAAAAAAACAGAAGTACGAGATCTTAAAATTAAGGACAAAATTTGCATTTAAATGCATAGCAGCCAGCAATATTAAGGCGGTACCTTACATTTACAATGGGGTATGATTAATTCAATTTCTGTATTAACAGAATACAAGTATTTGATACTAAACAAAGCGATAAGTGTTTCAATTGAATAAAGTGTACAATAAGATCCAAACAGGTTCTGTTTGTCCTGCTACTAAATAGAATAAGAAATTAAGTGCTATTCATCAAAACCAGGTTGACTGTACACTGTACAGGGGCGTCTAAGTCATTTCCTAACTGAATTTGGGGCTCTATGAAAGGGCATTATAAGACTTGAACAGTCAATACAAGATTTAACTTTTTGTTGAGTCATAAAGGTCTTTTGATATTAACCCTTCGTCTGCTAGGATACGGGCGCTTCCGAGTGAGTGGCTCACAAAACACCGCTGAAAATGCGTAAAAGCTCCGTTGATTTGTGATCGTACATGTCTCGAGTTACCCGGCAATAAATTAAATGTGTATAGAAAATGAATGCGTCAATACGTTTCCCCAACCCTGTTCCAGCTCGTAGTGATGTTCGTAAGATTTATCGATGAGCGTCGTATCGGACAAGTTTCATATTCTACGACTTGTTAGTCTGACGGGCACAGATATAATTGACGTACGCATGTTGCTTGTTGTTAGCTTCTAATGATAAATGATTTTCGTTAGCAGTTAGCGTTACTAAAACGTGACTGTGGTAATGGTAACCAATTATAATTTATTTATGAATATTCAATTATGAATATATTTTAATGAGCGAAGAAATTAAAACTAATTATAAAGCTACTAGTTATCATTTAGATAAAATGATATTTAAAGGAGTAAAACAGCTAGTAATCTAATGTAATAATAACAGTAGGGCATCGTATTATAACTAAGGTATTATTATGAATACTACAACTTTTAAATACCAGCTAAGTACTTATAATATGAATCATCATCAGCCTTTTAATGTTCCCACTGCTGGGACACAGGCCTCCTCTCTATGAGAGGGAATGGGCTATAATCCACCACGCGGGCCCAGTGCGGATTGGTAGATGTCACATGTCTTCGAATTTTTGGTTCTAGGACATGCCGGTTTCCTCACGATGTTTTCCTTCACCGTTTTTGAGAGCAGTGGTGATGAAATAAATTACACAAAGTAATGCGCCTGCCTGGGTTCAAACCCACGACTTACTGTTCGTAAGTCGGGGTCGCTACCACTGGGCCACCGCTGCTCTCTATTATAAAATGATTTTTTTTTTAAATTAAATTAAAAAGTAATTACTGTAGTTTTCAAAGCTTAATGTATGTATCTACCTACTAACGTAAAGCGATAAAGGATATAGAGAGAAAATTACATTTATTTAGTTTCTTTACGGCCTGTTATTTTCTGGAAGCTTTTTAAACCTGTAAACAATAAAACAGTGTACGAGTATTAAAATTATTACAATTTACATGAATTTTTCAATATGTTTGTAAACGAAATGTGTCAGATATAATATGTCCGACGGGAGCGCCGTATATCGATATGAGTGCCGTCGCTCCGGTTCAAACCCTTGATTTTTGCGGGACGTGCGCTGAATGAATCGCAAATTGACACAGAACGCCTTGCGTTCATTCCGATTTGTTTGTACGCAATTTAAACGTATTCACCTAAGAGTTAACTTAATTGTATTATGATTTGAAAAACATTCGTTTTCAACACGTGTATCAAACAAAACTTGTTTTAGGATATAGGTACCCACCGTAACATTCAAAAGATCATGGTCAATACTAAAATCACGAGGCCAGTTCCAGTGATCAGTTAGACTAATACAGGTTCCAGACTTCAATGTAAGTGAATTTGTATGAAGACATGTTTACGACATTACATTAACATTTTTCCACGCACTTATGTACCCTCTTGAAATATAATTATAAACTATTATGGGCTTCTGTTATAAATCATTCTTTATTGCACCCCTTCCACGTAGACTTAATTGATTCAATGCAGAAGTACCACCGTAAAATGATAACTAGGCACCGGTCTAAGTGGAGAATAATGCATTTATAACGTTTTTATAATATTACTGTTACTGCTTTATGGTCGTGCTCGGTGTGTATAATAGCAACTTAAAATGCTTCCAATTACTGTATCATTTAGGATGTACTTGCACGTTATCGGAATTATCGTTTTGTTATTTATTGCCAAGAATGGTGGGACCATCTTGTCTTTAGATACATCTGGTGCAAACTGGCTAGCAACAATTGTCACGATTTATTTTCTTATGCGTTTCCTTAGTGTTATGCGATCCCCATATAAGGTTTAATGGATTTCCATTTTGTATCCTAATTAAAGGTGTTCAGAGCGTTCCATTTAAGAGATTTCTAAACATAAACCACGATGAGGAAAACCACATTCCGTTCCGTTGTTCATCATTACTAATGTTAGTAAGTAAGAAAATTCCAAAAAGGTAACCAAAATAATACCTAACTTCAAATTTCCAGCTATTCATACCTGTGCTTTAGTTTATCTACTTTTGTACCTAACTAAAATAAAACGCAAAAACTTATCATAAAGTGAGTTGCTGCAATTTCTTGAAATATTGAAGTTACAGAATTCCTATTTGGCTTTGGTCCTAAGGTAAGTTATTTTCTTTCCGATATTCCTGTTACCCAATAAGTAAAAAGTATAAAGAATCCAAAAGATGCTAAGGCTGTGCCAGTCTTGCGCTGGTTAAGGGTGGGGCTGACGGTGTGGTCACAAAGCAATGAATGAGACGTCGCGACGAGTTTTATCAATGATGAATAGCCATCCTAAGCGTTGTGATTATAATTGCCAGTTAGTTTCGCCAGAACTGCATATCCAACCTTAAGGAAATTCGCAAAAAAAAGAACTTATATTTTGTCTAATAATGTTTATTTATATGTTACAATCAATTTACAATTCTTGTTATTGTTATGAATAATCGGTTTTGCAATACAAAACAGCAATGATGTTTATTTTTAACTTAGAGTACAACTTAAGCGCCACATTGCTTTGCATGAGGAAAATATACCTAGTGTCCCGATGAGAAATTATCGTATTAGATTACTTTAATTGCAACGCAACCGATTTTAATTAGTCATTCATCAAATGGACAAACCTGTAATACATGTTACTGGATATCAAATATATCAATGTATTCCTCACAGTAAAGCAATGGACCGATCGTAATTTGATTCAGTATCGTTTTTATTTAGGCCTAAATGCGATACCGCGCAAAATCTGCCCACTTACAGAGTTAAGCGTCGGTTCAGCTACAAAAGGCCGTAACAGTCGCGGCGGCTTTGTGCGAAAAGCTCCACAAGTGCGGAGCTTTCGTATGGGAGAGGAGCACGACACCCCGCCTCGCAGGCAGCGTCGTCGCGGCTGTGGCGTGCCGCGTGTGACTGAGGACTGTGGCGGCTTCCTCCCGCCCGGCACGCATTCGCTCCGTGGCGGCCGCGACGAGCGCACGTCCACGTGATCACTCCACGCAACGGTCCGCGATCGCGACAAAACTTTTCAGTGCCGTGAAAAACATTATTTTCTGAATACGCAAAAATGAACAATATCTTTCAGTGCTGTGATTTTTCCTAACTGTGTAAAGACTAATCGAGCGAAAGAGTGTTTTGAAGAGGCTAATTAGGGGTTGCTAGACTAATTGGCTGGGCCGGCGTTTCATGAAGGTGAGCCGACTTTTATTTCCGTTCGGCAATCCCTCTAATTGCGTCAATTAGTGTAATGCGGCGACAGCTTTGAAGAGTCGCTTAATGATGTCTACCACCGACCACCGACCACCGACCACCGGACTATACACTTTGAAAAACTATTAAGTCGGTGAAGTACCTGAGCGGAGGCTAAGGTTTTAAACTAATTACTCATTAGTTTATTGTATGGATTACGTCGCTTATCAGTTAGAGGGATCTTTTATATTTATATACATTAAGTTTTAGTTATTAATTCTATTTCCCCGACTTGATTTTTATTTGGAAATCAAAGGATTTAATTAAGCAGGCACAGTAACACGCACCCTTTATATTGTACCTATTTACGGGTGATATGCAAATGAGATGTAAAAAATAATTAATATTACTATTTATTTTACTTTGTTAAAGTTATTAGTACTTATATTAGCAAGTACAAAAATCAATAACAAAAGTGCGAAACTTACTTTATCTGCAAAATATTTAGCAATCATTAATATATTTGTTTTTTATCATGCAAATATATAATTTGTATATAGTTGAAATATAATCGGAAGGAAACATAATATCCTGCTGTAAATAATAAAAAGATATCACCCACCACGATGATAAGTTAATTGTTTTTTATGACGCTCTTATTGGTCGGGTTATCATGTTGTGATAACTAGTACAACCGCATAAAACACAATTAGTTTATACACAATAATAAATGTAATTTAAGTAGGCGTGAGTGTTGATAAGGCGGGACTCATGTTTTGTAATAAACAGACAATTTCCGGACCAACGTGTCTATAAAAGTTGATAACAATTGACGTAAGTTCCGTCAAAGAGTTTTATGAAAGATTTTTTATGGTTCTATAGACGATAAAGTGTCCTTTGAAAGGTGTAATTAGACGATTTTTTCTTTACAACTACTTACTTTATCATTTCTAGGAATATTACATTACTTTTTTACTAAAGAAAAAATATTTTAACCAAATTAAAGATTTTTTTTTTGCAATTAATTACGTAATTTACAGGTAGTTATTATTTTTAATGAGTAAAGGACGCAGTAAGGTATATCTTTTATTTGAACATGATACTAATTGGGAGCTATGTTAAAAATAATGATGTGTATGTAAAAACATTCACAATCAATGTTTGCTGATTAAGATAAAACAACTAATTGACATTAAGGGAAAAATAAAGCATAAGAAACAGGAACATGTAAAAAATAACGCAAAACGTATTACATTAAATATTATTTGGCAAGGTGTTTTTCGTATCGGGGATTATTAATGATTTGATAACTTCAGAATGAAATTCCTATTTTTTATATTAATTATGTTTCATTTTTCTTCGGTCTCATTAATAGTAAATTTTTATTTATGTATGATACTTTGATGATACTATTTATTGAAGGATTTTGTTAAAAAAAGAAGAAATCGTTTAGGTAGATAAGTCTTAGCTACAAATTAGGTTTTAAATAACAGATAACATTATAATATACTAATAATAAAATATTCCAAAATTACATGCATACATGCATGTTACATTACACGACCATCTAAGTTACGATCTATCCACAAAATTAAAAAAAAAACTTAGTTCATTTAGGTACAGCCCTAATAAGAGCAAAAATATTGGTCCCAACAATATACTATAAATAAAGCCTCGATTGCACATCATTACAGAACGCTATAAAAACATGAAGTCCTTTCTCTACAAAAGGTAGAGCTCGACTTGAGCTCTACATCGTTACAGCAAGGCTAATTAGTGCTAAAATAACATTTATTATCAATTAGCAAGAAAACCTTCTTAATAAGCCTTTAACGCTATAAAAATACTTTATGTCTGCAATTTTATTTACAAGAAGAAAAAACATATGCAAAGGGAAAAAAGAAAACGATATTATTGGTACAAGTCTTACCACGAGAGCAAAAAGGTTTTTTTGCTATCTTAGTAAGACTACGTTCCATCTGGGTGCGCTTACGCGGCAAGATAATTCAAAAACAAGGAAAAATCAATATGAAAATCTGTCGTATATGTGTACAAAAGACCCTTATTAAACGGAACTCCAAAAACAAGAAAGCATCTTTTTGCTAAAAAAAGACAGCGGCTGTGGCGCTGAGCGCGACGTCGTTGTCCCAAAAGCCAATTAGAATCCCGTATCCGGCTTGTTTATTCTCTAATTAGCAAGTATCTCATTAGAGCTACATCACTAGCCCAGCCAGTGTAGCAATGCCTCATTCGTTTTAATTATAAACACTGCCTCCTTGTGTTCTTATAATTACCGTGCACAATTAATGGACAACATTTTATTGCTTATCTTACGCATAACAAATGTTTATACAAAATGGATTAACGACGCTTCGGTTGTTTATCTGGTTTTTTTTTGAGTTGCAAACTTGCAATACTTATTATTTATAAAGGAATTTGTGGTATTAAGGCTGTCCAGGAATCGTGGGACTAAAGATACCCACGTCAGTAATGAGCTTATGATGTTTCTAATAATTATGATTCAATCATTTTATATGTCGAATGAGTCTTGCAATATTTCTATAATATATCAGTTAAAACAACTTTACAATTAGTGTTTCTAGTGAAATGTAATAAGCAGCCATTTGGTATAATTGTACCAAGGTAATTCTCAAAAAATAAACGTTGTAAGCAATGGTTATAAATAATATTTTTTCTTTTTTTCTGTCGAGTAAATCCTTGCACGTATAAGCTAAAGCCACCGCTGCGCTGTTCGCTCGATATTATAAAATATCGGTATTACTACGTCAACCGATACCGGTAGCCACATAATAAATTAATATAATTTTAATGTTCAATTAGCTATGTCAAAATTATATTCTAGCACAATGGGCTAGTGCATTTCCATTAATTAATTTTACCTAATTAATAAACCGGCTTTTAATTAACGTGGGTGTTAGGATAAATTAATCAGCGGTGATTGGTCTACGGCATGATCATGGTTGAACGTCCAAATTTTCATTATGTCATAATATTTTCTCTGTAGATCGAATTTTAATTATGTGAACTAGGCACGCTGATTAGCTGGCTATGTTATAGCTGGTCAGTTGGTTACGGTACTTAGTTGGCCTGTAAACCTGTAATGTTTAATACTATTGTCATCTGCACTTTCTTTAGAACACAATAGGATCTTATATCCAAAACATTAAGGTGCTCACGCGCACAATGCAGAGCTACTTACTGATTGTATCAAATATCAACTATAAAAATGATTGTTATATTTTTCATAAAAAAAATCTTTAAATAACCCTGACATACCTAAGCCTCTCCTTTTTATTCCGCTTTAAGTACCTAATCGCGTTCACGTTAACCCAACTCTAAATACTAATTAGTATACTAGTTACGGCACCGAAAAACATATTTTAAGACCGAGCGTTCATAGCGCTCGTAAGTTATTTTTTTTATTTGTTTCATTAAAAATAATTAAAGTGACATGTGACCCTCGCTAGGGTTGTCATTAGCGGGTCGCGCGGGTCTGTGCGGGTCGGCGCGGGACGCAGGGTCACCACGCGCACTAATTGGTCTGGCTTGCAGCCTCCTCCGCGCCGTACTACAAACAAATTAGCTAGAGAAACGGATGTTGACGCTGTGTTAGGGTTACCACTTTTTTAGATGATGACGGCTTGACTGTCAGACTGATTCATAGAGGATGTCATAGAGACAGACAGTTGTGTGCATTTAATGATGGCAATGGTATAATGTTTTCCGTTTCATGAATTTTCCTGACTAGGTAAGGCTATTTTTAATTTAATCAGATGCTTGTTTTATGTTACATAAATGTAGGCAAATGATTTTAGAAAACTTACTATAGCAACCCCGAATACTGACAAAAGTTGCCAGAATGACGTCCGTTGAAATATATCAAAAAGGAAAATGGAACACCACAGAAAATATTGTCGAAAAAATGATTGTTTCTGTCATCCGTTATTGGCACAGGATTATAAAACAATTCAACTAACCAACAAAAATGTTGTCTATTGGATATTGCTTTACAAAAATATTCGATAAATTAGCTTTTGTTCTGCGTGGATTCGCAGTAAATGAATTTAAACAGAGTATTGTTGTTTTTTTTTGTAAAAAGAATGCAACAATTTCAACAACGGTGTAAACTGCGAGTGAATTAAATAATGAAATTGATTATTGAGCTGGAAACTAATCGCGGAACAACTTGTTAAAGTACGCAGCGTGCCAATATCGTAATTGACACAAAAAAAAGTTAAACTGTTTCACTCACCGTCCGGCTTAATTTGCAAATCCAATTTGTATCCAATAACGCACCTGTCAGTGAGATCTATTGAATTTTGATGATGTTATTTGATCGTAGGTAAAGAAATAATTGTTTCATTGTTTTGCTGCATTACGGTAGAAACTGAAAAACGACTCTATCGATTTACAGCGTTTATTGATTTTGTAATAGGATTAGCATCTTCATATTTTGCATTTATTTCAGACAAAAAGTGGGTAAGCTAAAGCTCTTTTTATACTTTTTTTTGATGATTTAAGACAATACGCGTTAGTAGTATGCACTCAGTTGAAACGTTATAATGGTTAAAACTTAGACAAATTATAACATTATCTCATTAATTTATTTTTGAACGACTGAATCACTGACGCAAGTGCTGATTTCAATAAACCCATGAACTTGAGAATCAGAATCAGAGCTTAATTTGCTGTGAATGTTACCTACATTATAAGATATTATACATAAATGAATGAGATCGGCTACAGTCTACCTTACGGCGTGCAAATTATTACATAAATTAAAATATTAATACAAACAAAAAAAAAATAATGTCAACAAAAGAAAACAGAAAATCCAGGGAAGTCTATTAATAATATTATGGTCAAATACATACATAAGTCATGGTCAAATTTGCAATTAATTAAAACAATCATAATCACGCTAAACTTATATCATTTAGAAAGTCTACACACCATCGTCGTGTTGAGTGACTTCTAATGCTTACGTTAAAAAATCAAGTACCTACCAATTTTTAATTAAAACGGAACAAAAGTGGTAGCCCTGTCCGAAGGTCACCAATAATTAGGTTGTTGGTGTGGCTTATGTTTTTCAGCAACGGTGGCGGCGCTTCCTCTTGTTACTTATTTAATTAGGGCTGCGACTCTTGTCTCGTGTTCCCGTGTGCCCCCGTGTTGCATTAAGTATTCCTCCTTACGTTACACGACTTTAAAGACTCTTATTATCAATCATTATGAGGTTAGAGCACGACATGCTAATAAAAAGTATTACATCACGCCTGTTAGAGGCTCGTGACTAAAAGAACCGCTGCTCAGATCGATCTTTATCTTAGGCTAAGCCGTGCTTACCTAGGCTGGTCCGTGGATGGGTGTACACCCATTACATACCGAGTTTCCTCCGTGCCTCGGACAGTACGTTAAGCCGTTAGTCCCGGATGTCATTTGAAATAGATCTTTGACAGTCGTTACCGGTAGTCAGTGGCCCGAAAAGTCTGATAACCAGTCTTATCAAGGAGTATCATATTACCCTACACTAACTGGGTTGTGGACGCCAGATAGGCAGTGAAATACTGGTACCTATTCAGCTGCATCCGGTTAGACCGAATGCCGACTCCAACATAGTTGGGAAAAGGTGAGGCATATAATGCCTTTACCGTTACCACACGCAAGGGTTAGGCGGAGGTGAAAACCTTTTGAAAGTCCCCTTTTCTCCAGTTCAAGTCCCATGTGGTAGGAGGCAAGCCTATTGCCATCAACCGGTCACAAAAAAACCTAACAACACTTCAAACCAAATAGGCAGAGACGCTAATTGGCGCGAAAAGAACTAATTCCTTTTTCAAATCGCTCTGCACCATAGAGGATGTTGTTGTTTTGAAGAAAGCCAATTAAATAGAAAAACAAGGTAGTAATAACCTTAGCTCCGGAGATCGGGAAATTAAAAATAAGTTATTAGAAAAAGACAAGTAAGATGGATGTTATAAATATAGCCGGGTTAGGTTACAAAACTAATTAGTCTTACGAGTATCTAGGGATGTTTCTTAACGAAGTTATCATTCAGATAATTATATCACTGAAGATACTCGAACTGTTTTTGTCGTTTTTGTTATATGATTTTTTTTTGTGTCTGAAGACTATTTTTAAACCAACCTACACATACTTATAAATATGTATTAATTTTTGTGAAAATATTAATACATTATTGACGTAATTCCTTTATTTATAATGTCCGGAAAAATAGGTTTACCTTTTGTACAAAGTTCACAGTGATTACCTATAAATAAAATAAATACAGGATTTGTTTTTGGCGTGTGATTG
This sequence comes from Lycophotia porphyrea, assembly GCA_950005105.1. Classification (NCBI taxonomy): domain Eukaryota; kingdom Metazoa; phylum Arthropoda; class Insecta; order Lepidoptera; family Noctuidae; genus Lycophotia; species Lycophotia porphyrea. Next base: position 7,364,244 of record OX465392.1, read on the forward strand.
AGGAGGCCTATGTCCAGCAGTGGACTGCTATAGGCTGATGATGATGAAGTGCGTTTAATAAAATAATATGAGTTTTTAATCATATTTTATTTAAATTTGGGGGTGTCCCCGAATTTAAATATGATATGATACCCAGATATCCAGAATTATTTTAGAGCTATTTGTGGTTTGTATATAATGTACGTCATAGTAATAAAAAACGTGGATAAATATATCCGGTTCTTTTATCCGTATTCGACTTCCTCTAGCACTTCATTAGATTTTTGTCAAAATGTTAATCTCCATTTTAATGAAGCGGTAGAACCACTGCTTCTGTTCACTGCCACTGTTGTAACGAGCGGAATGTTACGGTACAAACTATAAATAATAATCTGCATCATATTAATATAAATAGTGATTATAAATATAATCACGAGATAGAAATGGTCCCGATTAAGAATATAAGCCTCATAAACGACTCTACATTTTAAATAAATGATTATTATATCCATTATATTATTATAATTATGCTAATTATACAGTAGGTATTTTCGTTTCTTGATTACTTTATAATTAGCTCTTATTTTAGTTGAGTTCGATAACGACTTGGTATTGGAAATACCCATACGACGCAGTTTACTTAATTGCCATATTTTCAAACAGTTATTAGTTATTAACTTATTACCTAATAATAGTTTTTTTATAAACATTACCTAACATGCATAAAAATATCTCTTTTTTTATTAAATGTCCCTTTTGATAAACGGTTTTATCAAATGAATATAAATTAGAACTGATTGACAGTTCTTCCTCAGTATAAACGTAAGATATGCCTACAATTTTATTAATTAAAAACCTAACAACGAACAGGTAAAAGTTATAATATTAATGTATTTGATTTATTAGTAAAACTAAAACGTTTGGCATAGTAACATAGCATGTTTTAAATAATACCATATCTATACCCGTAAAATCTAATTGAATTAAAATGACAGCTGTCAAACTAAAAGGAATTATTAGCTTTGGTCATATTGAAATAAATAATTACAAATTTGTTTAACGAATGCTTTTAATAATATCAATAGCATCTGTTAATTATTAATCAGACATAGGAAGTCAAATGTCCCTTTCTAATATTAACCCTTTTTTTTTTTTTTTTACGGATGGGAAATCATCAAATGACTTCTCCCGCTCTGGGCAGAGCGGAAGGGAGTGTCAGACTTGTACTGACTAAAACCCATCCATGTTCCTTCCTTGCCCTTTGTGTTCCAGGGCCGCGGTATCTCTTTCGAACAGCCCGCAGTCCTGGCAGGCCTAATATTAACCCTTGAATGTACACAAACTGCTAAGAATATTATTGGGATGTGGAAGTGTTATTAGGTTTTTTCATCAGGAATTTCTCGGCCCAGAGTTTTGGTTTGTGCTGGTTTGACGGAAAAACGCTTGCCTCCAATTACATGTCCTTCGGGGGTTCGGGGTGGTTGCCAACATTTCTTGGGCGAAATATAGTATTTTTCAAAATAAGCCACAAAAAATATAGTACACTTCTAAAACTCGCACTTGGCCAGTTTTTTTTGGCCTGTAATTTTGTCAGTAAACTCACTAAGTACAATCTTTTATTGTTGACAGATGAGTTTAGCCTTGGCATCAGTCAAAAGTAAATGTAAAGGTGTAATTTAAAAATGATTGATTTGTTTGATCGCTGTTGAAAATATAGTAATTTTGCGTATTATATATTATTTCTTCAACAGTATATAGTACGCATACCCGAAATATAGTACAATACTATATATTATAGTACGGTTGGCAACCCTAGTTCGGGGGGATATACACCTCTGCTTTATCCTTCAGAGATTGCAGCGTGATGTTACATTTATGATTTTATGTAAATAAATGTTAGAAAGTCGTCTTACAGTTAACCCCTCGTAGCTCATTAGGGATGGTCGCCCAGAGCGGCCAGACAGATAACCCCACAAAAGTGGCGTGACGACTGACGCTTGTTGACGTACAACACATACGTACATAAGTTCGCGATTTATTTTCTCAAGATATGTACTAATATGTGTTCTTTGAAAAACAACTTAAATACCCGCTGATAAAGTTAAGTTTGCGCTATACTGTAATCATTTTTCAATAATACTTGTCATTCTGAAATCAACTCAATGTAAATTTGATATTTCATTATCTCAAAACTTCAACAATTGGAAGCTGGGACTAGAATAGTATTGACGTACTGTTTATATACAAGTTACAATTATGTAGACCTCCTGATTACAAGATATTTTTTGTTTATCGGCCAATTAATGAATTAATTATTGAAAATCATTTCTCATAATTGATAGTTGTTGTTAACGTCATCTTGTAAATACGTATTTGAAACGTGAGTGTTATTCATTTTGTTTGTGCCCATGTTTCATTTAGATAATTATAATGAGCGCTGAATTTTCCTGTTCTCTTCATTTTTATTAAAAAAAAAATGGAGTCTATTGCTGGCTCTTGTCATACAGGAGCTCCTAGTACAAGAGTCAGGGCTACACTGTAGTGTGTGTTAAAGTTTTTTTTTTTTTTTTTTTTTATTCATAAATTATCCTAAAGTTTTTTGTTCCTTCTATGGTGTTCTATATTTGAACCCAAACCAAAAGAAACTGATAAAATGTTTTGCTAATTAACTATTTCAAGTCAGCGTAGAATTTCCATTAGAATACTTCAAATAGGTGTTGAACTCGTCTCTGGACAACTGGTACACATGGTATGAGTCGAGTAGTGACTTCAGATGCGCATAAAAAAGTGCCAGAGTATGTTTCTAGATCACGTTACCATAAAGCATGCTGGTTTCTCAACGAACGCGGAGCGCACGAGTAAATAATATTTTCTATCGATCTCGTCGACTCCCTAATTGGCTCGAATGCAAATACTCTGTTATTAGGCAGGTTAATTAAAGAGTTATCGGTCGTAATTAACCCGTTTCGGTACACTACGTGTGCCTATGGTTCGTTCGAAACACTACTAATTAAGAAATTCCTCCTTCATTAGCTCAATTAGATTTATTCACGTCAGAAACTTCATACAATAACATGTGTATATTATATTAACACGCACCAAGTTTTTAATGTGCGTTGTTTCATACGAAAATTAGAAATATTTTGTTAATCTTAATGTTTTTTCAAATATTTTGAGTTTATGGTTTGCGAGCGTACCTAATATTAAACTCAAGTTAAGTAGGTCATCTACAACAATGGTTATTCAAATAGATTTTTATAGGCAATTGTTAAAGAAAACCATGAAAGAAATTATAACTAATGAAGCATAGTGCCACTGCTGCTGATTGCGTAGGAGTTGCTACTTGGGCTGCCTGGCCTTGCTAATTTAATTTTTCATTTCAACCTAATTCTGTATAACCAGTAAACAAGGACATATGAAGTAGGCTTTTATTTAATATATGCAGAGAAGTAATTAAATATTCCGGATGAAATCGATTATAATAGGCTAAACAAACGCAGATACTCAGAGATTAAAGTCGTAAATATTATTGGAAGGTATGAAGGTATAAAATTAAAATTTATACCAATAGATCTAACGTCGCTAAAATAATTAATGTTCTAGAGAGATGCATACAAACATAGCAAGTAAGGTAAACATTTCTTTTTATAATGCGATATGTGAGGATTTTCTTATTAAGTTTGCAGAATGTAATGTAATGTAATGAAAAAAGGGTAAATTTGCCACATTCTTAAATCGGATCCATAGTAACAACACTAATATTTCTTGACATTAAAATCAGATTAATTTAATCCAATGTTATTTAATTTATTTAAATAATAAATAACCCTTAATCCTGAAACTTTGCACAGAAAAGAGACACCGGTCTGAAAATTCGGTGAGCCCTGGTGATTGTTTTTTTTCATGGATCCGATATAAAGTGGTGTATATCTCCATATGCATTATATAAGGTCCCATTAAAATAGATGGACAAACTTTTAGAATACATTCTGACCACCAAAATAAGGACAATGGTAAAAAAATAAATAAGAAAAACGCATTAAATACTTAAAAGAAAAAAAACAGCTAACGAAAGTACACAAAAAATGCAATTTATTATTTAAAGTCAAAATAAAATCACTTCACTAAACAGACACAAGCAAAAAAAACATGCTTGAATTTCTTTGGTTAGACGTACTGAACGCTGTGTTAAAATTTGTCCATCTATTTTAATGGGACCTTATATACAGGGTGTAAACAGACTCTTCACGAAGCCGTCAACCAAGCATTATGGACATCAAACTAAGTAACTTTACGCAAAAATTAGTGCTGGGAAACAACTTTTTTTTTTGGGCTGAAAAATCACGTTTTACAGTAGGACTCAATGTAACACACTCAAATCATTGTGCTGATGGATGGTTTGAATAGTAAGAGGGTCCTGGAGGTGTTTAAAGTAAAAATCTTACATTAAAAACATGTATTTAAAAAAAAACTTGTGAAAAAGTTAGAACTTCGAGTCCCCAATATGTCCGTAACTAGAAGGTTCCCAGGTATGGTCTAGAGCAAAAAATGATCGCAATGACTGGGAGAACAAGTGCCTTTCGGCTTCGTTAAGAGTCTGTTTACACCCTTTATATAACAGTATACTCTATTTATAAAAAGCTATAATTGTAAGGTCCCTTGTAAACAACGAGTGAACTTAAAAGCCCAATATGAATGAAGCTCAGTGCGTCGCTCGGAAGTCGCGCCCAAGGGTTATCGGTAGTTGTGAATGTGCCAGTTGACGTCAATAGGCGTCATTATCGAGTACCCGACCAATACTACTTACTACCAGTTATTGTAGTATCTGGTAAAACGACATATTCGCAGTGTCAAGTACAAAAGAACTAAGGGTTTTTTTTTATACTTAAGTAGCAAAATAACTAAAAATATCAATTACACTAAAGCCAATAAATTGGAGGTTGGTGGATCTTTAATTTATCTGACATAACATCACGCCTGTAAAGCCCGAAGGGTTAGGCAGAGGTGTACCTAATAGTACACCCATATTTCTCCAGTTATGTTTAGGTCCCATGTAATAGGGGCGAGCCTCTTGCCATCAACCGGGCATTAATCCAGTCTCCGTGGCTGCTACTGAGAAATTTATAATGGAAAACCCAATAACACTTTGCCCGACCTGGGAATCGAACCCAGGACCTCCTGCTCAGCAGTACCGCTTTCGACCACCAGACCAACGTGCAACGAGGCGATCTTTAATTTGTATTTCAATAATTTTAATAAAATCATTTCATTTTCGTTCATATTTGACACAAACCGTATGCTATAACAGGCCGGGAAAGTATGTCTGTCATTATCTTTTAACTAAATGAGAAAGTACTCAAAAAATTAAGGTAAAAACCAATTATTGGTATATAATGATGCACATTGGTACGATATTTTAATGGCCTGACATAAATATTTCAAACTTATAAAAAACTGGTGCTGATGTTTAACACATTAATTTAATTAATTGATGAATTCGATATCTTTGTTTTTAATTAATTTTCAAGTGTTGAATTCATTTATTTGTCGAAAATTAAAGCTTCCAAAAACAGGATTCCACGCCGAATAAATAGATGTAACCGATTTTATTAAAAAATGGTTGTCTGTAAAGTTGGTTTGATAGCTTAACGTGACAACGTCATAAAATCGAGTGGAAGAGAGATAGATGAGGCGCATGCGTGCAATGAGCATAACGGGACAATGAGCGCAACGGGACAATGAGCGTAACGGGACACTTTTTCGTGCATGCAGCCGGCGTTCATTGATTTATTTGACGTTGTCACGTCAAAACCCATTGGATTCTCAAACTAATACCATGACAGATAGTTCATTAAAAAAGTTAGTAGTTTTTGTACACCCAGGCCTAAAGACCTCCTGCCAGGGCTGCGGGACTGTCCGAAAGAGATACCCCGGCCCTGGAACACAAAGGGTAAGGCAGGAACATGGATGGGTTTTAGTCAGTAAAAGTCTGACCCTCCCTTCCGCTCCGTCCAGAGCGGGAGGAGTCATTTGATGACTTCCCATCCGAAAAAAAAATGGCCTTAACACCTTTTTTCAACAGTATATGAGCAGCCCATGTATCGCATAAAAGCAGTTTAGCTATTGCGTAGAAGCAGCGTAGCTTCTGCGTAGAAGCAGCTTAGCTACTGCGTCGTAGTCGCGTAGCAACTACACTACGTAAATAAATAATCCAAACCAATTTACTATGTGAAGGCACTCTAAACATAAAAGAAGTGCATCAACCCTTATGCTCAAAATACATAATTAATGTGTCTGATAACCTTCATAATGACGTTCCATATCATCTATGTCAACTTTTCAAGTGTTCGTCGAATGCACTCACGCGGCTTTTTATACCAACGTAGATATGAAAAAAGTTTGACCTTTTTTTGATTCCTTTAAAAGATAAATGGATGTTCGGTATGCCTTTAATGAAGAAGAGATGTCATGCGCCTGAAAAAAATTAAAGCTTTTAATTTTGTTGAGTTTTAAAAGCATGGAACATAAACGTTAAACTCAAAAAAGTCAATTTATACGTAAAATTAATCGGGAAGCCGAGTCTACCAAAATAAGGGTCGCTCGTTTATTGCTCATTTCGATTTTAGTGCTTTTTAAGTACAGTCAAAAGTTTGTAACTGTGGCCTGGGCGACAGATTTTATGCAAATTCTGACATGATGACATTTAGTAGGGTCACAAACTGTGTCCATGTTTTACTTCTTTTGCGTGTTTAAGCTGTGTTACAAAAAAGTTTTGTTACTTTTTTTGGTAACCACGCATTTTGGGGAAATTATTTGATAAGCAAATTGACTACAAACATAAAAATTCTTTATTTAAAAATCATATGTGGTTGTAGTATATCGGTGTTGCCGATTCATTGACAGACGGTCAAAGTATCGGTAACACGGATAATATGGCGGAAGGTATTAATTTGTCTGACAATTAATTTCTCTGACAGTAATCATGTCTTCGAATTTTTGGTTCTAGGTTTCCTCACGATGGTAGGCATGCCGGTTTCCTCTGACAGTTCATGCAGACAATAACTAACCTTAGGTTCTATAACGGCTCAATCACGATTCATCTAGATATATCAACACGAATCTCCTCAAAGTTGCAGATCACCAGCTGCCAAGATCTCTCCCTACAACAGAAATAAATCCATCGTTGAGTGTAATCTGTAGCCTATGAGTATCATCAGTAGCTGGTTGACTAGTCGCAGTGATGACATAAGTGCTCAATTAGGCCGTTTTGTTTACCTTACGAACGCACAGCAAAGGAAAGCTTGGCTTTTATAGATTTATTGCGCCATATATGTAAGTTGAGCTTCATCAACCTTTTCAGGCATTTCTGGTTGGTTCGTGGCTTATACTTAAAGGTTCTTCATAAAAATATTGTTCAATTTGAAATCAATTTCTATTCAGTACCTTATCTGATTGTTGCCTTCTTCAGATTATTGACATCCTTAGGGAAATTGCGCTCCACTTTTATTTATAGGTGCGATTGATTGTTTTGATTGACAACTTCCACGTGATTTACTTTCTTTATGGTTTTAAAATCACCTTTCTTTCCTTTACAGAATTGCTTGTAGATTTACAAAGTTAAACTTTCAGGTTGCTTTAAACATAAAAGCATTGTTTCCTCGGCTGTACAGAACTAATAAGTTTCGTAAGTACAACAAAGTCGTCATCCGCTCATAGAAATCGTTCATTTCCTGATGTTGTAGTTCACTTGATCGTGGAGTAGCAAACATCGGGCTCGGTAATGAACGAGCGGGAACGCGCTCAACGCTACGCCAATTTGAACGTTCAGTGGGCCGGCGCTTTCCAACAGTCCTCGAAATTACTACAGCTCGATACTTAGTGCTTACCGTCAGTTGTTTTCATTGCCCACTTGATTAAGGATTACACAGGAAATGATTTGAATAAGCTATTGTTGATTGTGAAAGGTAACGGTCGTCGGTCGAGCTGGATTTTATTGTGTCCGTCTGCCTTTGTAGATTTCAAAAGTAATAGAAAACAGGATGTCTCCGATTTATTTTGTTAGAGACGTTTAGTTGAGCGTTTGGTTGGCGTATTGTTGGGTTTGACGTCGAGTCATTAATCAATATCCGAAGTTAGTGAAATCTGTAATGACAAATGTACCAGAATCAAATGTACAGTCAACCAGCCACACGATTCTCATAAATGAATGGAAATTAAGAAATACCAAAAGGTTTTTTCATATCAACTTAACTAAATTATAAACCAAAACAGTTTACTGACAAATTACCCTAAATACAACTTCGTATGTAACTGAAAACCTCCCCAAACATTATTTAATATTCATAAAATTTGCGTTGACAAATACTCGTTCAATATTTTTAAAACATGAAAATAGTGGCGTTCTGTCGCGTTGAATCTATTACCTAACGCGGTAGAATTTCAAAGCGTCACAGTATGCAATTGAAACTGGACTAAATCGCCCCGTCGGAGTCAACAACGCGACTGCAACGGCCGACTCGGATCGGCTTTCAATTTTGCGGAATTAATAACAGCACAAATACTGGTGTACTGGTCACAGAGACGGGGGCGGGTAATCATTCAAACGTACACGACACCTGTGTTCTAACACACATTTTGTAGTGTGAATGTTTCTTTTTGTTAGGTCACTAATTAGTGTCGGTCTGCATGGGAAATACGTCGCTACTCATCCCCATTATTCATCTTGTTGGTTGGCAATTAATGACAATTATCATTTAATAATTAACTAGGCTTCGGGAATTCTGTTTTATTGAATAACAATCCTCTTCATACCTACAACTAATAATAGACGACGTATCTACTCTTTATAACATTCAAACATTTTCCATTTTATTAATTTCTGGGAATATTTCAGCTAGATTCTGTCCGAAGCTGGTAGTGAGTGGTAGAGGTGGTTTCTGTGTAATATCCGAGTTCTGTAATACCAACGTTGTTTGTCAACGCTTGGACCATTCGTCAAACATCGTCGTGAGGTGGACTGGCCGCCCAATTAGAACGCTAAGCTGAGCGTGCCTCACTGCCAACTTGCGTCGACTAAAAGCACCTCTAATTATTATTGATACGAGCTCTACGTTCATTCCCTGGAGTTTACCGTAGTACATCTGAATTTCTCTAACATAGTCGGTAACGTAGCGCGGTATTATTATCGACATTGCAATGTTCTGTACTTTGTTGCATGAAATCAAGTAATTAGCAACACAACATCGGTGACTGTTTGTTGTTGTTTTCATCCAACGTTTCCTTCATTGACACTATTGTTGTTAGTTATTATTTTTGTTCGTAACAACGGGGAAATCCTGAATTGGTTATTTTAGTCGTAATTGGTGACGTGATATCGATGTAGGACTCAATTAACAAAACATGAGGAGAGAGGAGCGGTGAGGTTCGGAAGTTTATAAAGAACCTACGTGACGCAATACAGCATCAGTCGGCGCAGGATTTATGAAAAGTTATAAAGATCTTGTAACCTTTATTAACTGATGTCTAGGAAAAACATACGTTATGTTGTTTTATGATTAAACAGAATGTACGAAAACTGTTGATGAGATCAAGACTATCTACGTCATTCCCATGAAAAACGGTTAGATAAAACTGCAGGAAAATAAAATGGCAAGTAGTTCACATTTTTAAGCTGTAGTTCCGAGCGAAGAAGGCTCAAATATCCTACTGCATGTTTGCGTAGAATCGTAACAATTCTGTGAATCAATTACAGGCGTTTTAGCGAGGATCAACTGACAGCTGCAAAATGGGCTCTGACAAATACCTGCGATTTCACCGACTGCTTCATGCAAGCAACTAGTATTCAATGGAAATACAAATGTTTGTTTTTTTACAATAGAAAATAACGTATAGGCACGAAAAACTAAACAAAAACAAAACAAGACGAATCGAACTTTGTTTTTAATAAAACTGCGCTGAATGATAGGATATGATTGTTATGAAAATGAAAACAATACTGAAAATACCGGCGCCATTGTATCCGTTGAATGGTTTTTCTTAGAAAATGTGAATGACTGACCATAGTGGCTTAGTAAATTGGATTTCCCAGTAAGTATTAACAGAAAGTATTGGTATAACTGAATGCATAATGGGCGGAAAAATGTCAAGCGTAAGTGTATTAAAGTTGGGGCCGTTGCCGCTGCGTGCCGCGGCTGATGTATGGCGGCCGCCGACAAATTGAAAACAGTAGCAAATGGCCCGATCGCGGCCCGCTTACCTCTCCACAATAGGCGCACTTCTTGTTCACTATTTTTTTTTCAAATGAAAATATTTTACTTTGATTGAAACTTAAGAGATGTTTTCTGATATTTTTTTGTAAAACGATGCATTTACAAGGAGTTAGTATTTAGTGAGAATTTATATGTGAAACTAAATTTTAATTGCCTTACCAATTCATTATTTTGAGTCCTTTCATTTTGCTTGTAGTTTTTGAAAGTTGTCGAATTGAGTACCTATCCTGTATCATAAGTTCTCTCTTTTTCAGCTCAAATTTAAGTAAAATAGATAAAATAAAACTCTTTTTAAAATAAAGTATAACACCTAGCAAACTTTATTTAAAAATAAGTATGTAGTGTACAATGTAGAAGGTGTTTTCTATTAGAATTGTATTCAATATAGAGTTTCGTTCGCGCAGAAAATGGTTGCGGGACGCGTGAGCGGCGTCCCGGGTTCACCCTCCACCCTACACGGAATAAAATTATATTAGCGATACAGCAGCACAACTTACGAATTAGCTGTGATGAACATGCACGATCAAATCTCTAAGTAAACAGGGACTTGAGCGAAGAGAGAACAACGGCAGAGTAAAATATATGGATGGTTGTGCAGCTCAATTTTTTTAGTATTTGATTTGATTTCTGAACGATGTCGTCTCAGCGTACGCTATACTATCCACCGTTAGGATTCTAGTGTAAGCTTTGTTTAACAGTAGTCAATAGGTATAGTTTGTATCGATCTAATATATGTTTATTATAAGTTTCAACAAATATAAATATCTGAAAAGAAAATCTTCAATTTTCTATTTTAAAGTCCTCGCATAAAATCCAAGCAAAAGGAATATCATAAGGGGTGTTTGTCCCTCGCAAATAGTTAGATTATATAAATAAGGCGGCCGGAATAGTTTGACCGATAGAGATCTGTGGGCAGCCCAGCAGCCAGCGGTTCCCTCGACAAACCGTCTCCTACAAATTGACTCAGTTTTACGAACGATTTTTTTTACTGATGTTATTACGAATATGTTACGTAAACTTTGAACGGGTGGTTAAATTTGCACTAGATTTTTATATCGATAGAGCTTATTGTGGTACCGTACGGGTTTATGTTTAGTGTGATTTGTGTTTGATGGTTTTACTTCGTAGTTCATGGAATTAATCAATGGTTGAGTTAGCTAACAAATTGCAAATTATTAATTTTATTTTGTTTCTGGTAATTTGCCAAGTGAAAGTCAAGTGTTCAACTTTAGTAAGGCATGTTGGGTGCTGAAAAAATACTGGTATTAAATAATATGTTTACAGGGTATCATAATAATGATAGGATATCATGGTAATGTATATTTTGCGGTGTGGTTAGTGTACGAGCAGGTAAGGCGATAGTGCCGCGCCGCCTCGCCGCCCACGACTAGACTGGTTCCAGTTACGATCCCAGCCTGTTTACTGATACGTTACAAATTGATCCGATGACACCGCCAGCTTTTTTGTTCTCTCCATATTCCATGCAAACGTACTTAATTGACGACATGCCCCAGCTCTAGTTAACTATCACTGCCTTTAAATAGCCACATTAAGAAACGCATCATTAAGTTCAAAATAACGAGAAAAACCACCGAAGCCGCGCAAAAAGATGTTCGTGGCCATTTTCACTGCAATTAGCGCGGTGCTTTTAATTACTGCGAATGAAAAGTTTTTAACAATCATCCATGAAATAATTAACCTCTGCCTATTAATTGATTCACTCTTCTCGGGTTTCTTATTGTGTTCAATTTAACTAAATTTGGTTCAAGCCAAAACTAAAGAATACGACTACCGAAATTCGGCTAAGAAAATAAGAAATGCAATCTTGTAGTAGAATCAGACAAATAGCGGAATATCTGCAGTGACCAATTCAAATTGTAGGAACTATCGGGGTCCGCGCACGAGCCCGACTCGGGATGGAATCCAATCAGCGAAACTAGTTCCACTGATGCCTATCACTAAACTTTCACATTCAAAGATTTGTTTCTCTAGATTAAATCAAAGGCGAATTACAGTAGCGGCGAAAAAGAAATATGGCGAGTCCGGCCCCGCGTGAGGGCGGGGGTGTCCCGCTGAAATTGCTTTTCAATCCCTCGGACTTTGGACTTGTAAAGAAGTTATTACCTTCCAAGGAGATAGCGCCGGGTCCGGCGATACGGATATATGTCTTTTTCATATGTAATATTCCTTTTTCGCGTTTTATTAATGGAAAATGTTTCGTGGGACAGTGCGGCTAGCTCTCGCCTTCGATATTAAAAAAGCCAGTGTCGACTTTGTGCGGCTTCTTTTATGAGATTGTCGTAAAGTAGTTTATGTTTGTTGGGTGCTCATGCGACACTCTCAATGTTATCATTTATAACATTACGACTTCTTGTTTTATTTTCACTCTCGTCTTGACGTACGGGCTAATGGAGGGATCATTGATAATATTTATGTTTTCAATACCATCGACAAATCTAGCCGTATTTATCAATTATTAATTTTCGCACTGCGTTTCATCTACTCTATTGTCTATAGTTACCTGTGTATGCTGCTCGTTTGATAATGTTGCCTACTCTAATTAAGTCCACTACACCAATGTTTGGAATTAATTAGTGTATTGTTTAATTGGCATCTCTTGTTATCTGTTTGTTTGGTTTATTTATTCATTAGTGGTGTTTGTGACAGCTGCTGCTGAGGCAGATGCCATTACGACAGATTGTATTAACATGTGATTGTGTTCTTTTAAATTATATTGTTATCTAAATTATGTTGTTTGTTTTAATTTATTATGATAGTTATTTTAAATTGTATATTCGTGATATTGTAATGTCATGGTAAACAAAATGCTTATGAATGGTCTTCTAGTAACTTGAAAAATTTGATAAAACACCCAAAAAAGTCTTGTGAGTTGGTATTTAATCCTTATAGGCTGGTTTATAGACATCCATAGATACGGCCTGCCATAACATTTCGTCTCTCTTATTTTCTTCGAGTGAAGTCAAGCAGCCCTAAATTCAGAAAGAAAGTGTCGTATAATCGTTCTCACCCAACAGGTGGCTGTACCAAGGATACCCGAATTATGGCGATAGATCCTTGCTCACACACTTTTATAAAGACGAGATCCGTTTGATAAACTGTCGTCGTGTAGAAATATGTTTCGATTACCTTTGGCATCATAATATCAAGAGGTTTGAACTCTTAACCCTGGTAACGAATGAGGATCAAAGATCATGAGTGAAGTTCAACGATCTATTGACAGTTCACTCTGAGGCCGATATCTTCATATGTTACTTAGCGCTTACTTTGGCTAAATGTTAGTAAATTGACGAACAACTGTCAAACTACGTAAAAGGGCAAGATAGACAAACATGTCCATATACGTTGATGATGTTTTCAAAATTCATTATGAGGATAAAGTGCGCCAATAATGTCGTATAAAAATATGAGTAAATGTATAATCCGAAACTGTCAATAATACTAACAATATTTTATTTCATCGATATATTAACAACGTTTTGGGCCTGATGGCATCAATCGCAGGCCCATAGAACAATGCGGACGCTCACCGCTCCCGGATTGATTACACCTGCCCGTCACGATTAATAGAATATGTGTGTGATTCAAATTGAATTAGCCACCCATTGTCGAATTACGTGTATGTTTCCTACGGACTATTGCTTTTGAATATTTAGTAGCCAATTTAGATCGTGTTAGTATTGTGATTTGCGAATGATGTTAATATGGACGGCGGTTTTGTCTCTTGTGTATATATTAGACCCAGGTTGTGAAGTCATTATTATTTATAGCTGATCTATGAAGTACTTAGTACATAGATAGACTTTCCGTAAAGTTTCTAATAAAGCTCGTAAAACAGCCTTTACGCAGCCGAAAGGTGGATCTTCCCGCCATTGTGTTTTTTTTTTGTTCTGGACCGTACCTGGGATATTGAAGGTCAAAGTTCCAACTTTTACAAACGTTTTATTTTTAAATACAAGTTTTTAATGTTCTAACTTTAAACACGTCAATGTTTTTAGATGCCTACTTTGAGTACTACCGTAAACCGTGATTTTGCGCACCAAAAAAAAAACCGTTTCCCAGCAATAATTTTTACGCAGTGTAGTTTGATGTACAGATTGCGTTAAATGAAGCCGTTAACGGTTTCATTTATATAGGGACCCCCGTTTACACCCTATAACAAATTCAAATATCATACAACTAAGTTTTTTCATATAAATATTTCAGGAACAGTTCGCTATTGTATTAACAGCGATTTTGGTGTTGCAATTAATATGAAAACTAGTCCAGGTCATACTGAAAATCCCACTCGACACTCGGAATTCTTTCAAAAAAGTTTGATATTATTTTTCTAAATTGCTTTTCATCATTTCATGTTTCACATATTAAACCATGTTGGTTTTATTTACAAAAGAATTTCGAAGGTAATTATCGATTTTGTTCGCTAAACCCGTCTTAATTGTGACTCATGGCATAGCGGGGTATGTCATGGTTAATTAGCGTGAAAAATATTCGTGAGAATTTCCAATTTTCAACTTCGGCCGTTTTGGGCCAGATCTTGTTTCGTTAGCCAGAACCCCTCGTGGTTTTCCAACCAATTGACCGCGACTGTACCCGATGTACCGAGTAGTCCAATATTTGCTTAGAACATTAAAAAGTACAGACGAGTGCACTCGTGTTTGGGCAGCTGCCTGTCTGTTGCATGTTTGTACTCTGTGGCTTAATAATGCGTATTTAAAACTTTTTTCATGTTTTTGGGGATGATCCGGAAATGATCTTGTTTGAAATTATTTACGCTTGTTTTGACATTGGTAATGTTGATATTTGATTTAAAAATATTTGTTTAGTAAATGAGCATACAATAATGAACATGTTTTATTGTTTCCAGGTAATTAATCAGTAGAGAAGAGAACGCGGTCAATAAGACAGTCGTACAGTCGCGGCCCTTTCCGCCTTATCAGACCCATTCAGTGCCCAGAACCCAGCATATGAGTCGAACAATCATTTGTTCGTTCGCACAATCCGTATCCGTAGCTATGGACTCGCTAGTCGGGTTCTAGGTATGAATACAAGTCACCTATAGTTCATTATAACGACGACTCGGATACGGGTTGTGGGCACGCGAACGAAATTCACGAAGTTTTCGCGAAGTACTGGGCAGCGAATGGGTTAAAAAAAATCGCTTGAATCATTTGGAGGCGCCCCGCCCGGCTACAGAGCGCTTCATGTTGTGAGTGCAAGCAAAAATGAGCTTAGTGGTGATCAGGCGGGAGTGTCCGCCATTGTACTTATTCAGTAAGTAATTTTATAGGATATAGGATTACTTATTATTAAAAAACAAGACAATTATCCCCACTAATTAGGTTTACCCCGCGGCTTTGTTTACGTGGTTTTCGGGATGAGATCTTATTTGGGTCAAAGAAATTGCTGGAGGCGTTAATTGAGAGTAAAAATAGTTATTGTCTATTAAGCCATCGTTCTTAGTATTAATGAATTGATGAAATACGTTCCCTATCTCCCAATTAGTAAGTAATAGTATCGGGTATCAAATTAGTAGGAGCATCTCTTCTTGGAACTGCAGGCAGATATGCAATACCAAATTCTAGTGAATACATACAAGGTGGAGTTAGGTACATCTATACTAAATTACTAATACATCTATCTATACTATATATATAATAATATTATAAAGAGGAAAGATTTGTATTTTTGTATGTAACGAATAAACTTAAGAACTACTGTACCGATTTGAAAAATTCTTTCAGCAATGGATAGCTACATTATCAGCGAGTAACATAGGCTATATTTTATCCCCGTACTCCCACGGGAACGGGAACCACGCAGGTGAAACCGCGTGACGTCCGCTAGTAATATTGTAAAGAGGAAACAAATTTTGTTTGTTTATTTGTACGATTTAACTCCTAAACTACTGAACCGATTTTAACCATTTTTCCACCAATAGAAAGCAAAATTATCAGGAAGTAACATAAGCTATAAATTCCATTTATATCAGGCAAATTAGCCGAGCTATCACAATTTTTGCGAACGAAGTCGCGGGCGACGTTCTATTAGATATAAACACAAAGCGAGGTTGATGAGGGATCGTGTAACGGTATACGGCTGTTAGACTAATTTAGGTGGAAGATCATCCACGTAATTAATCCACTTAGGAAGAGCGTAGCGGCGCTTTGAAACTGGATGCTCAAGTTGCTACTTCGAACCTTGGTTGGCCTCGCTACCTGGCTGAAGTACTGAGGCACTAAAGGCAACAAATCAGTTTCATTTTAATCCTTTATAGAAGGATCAATTTTCAGCTTTTTGTTTCTAAGAATGCGATTAATTGATTCTTCTAAATGATATCGAAATTTCTCTGTCTAACTGGATGCAACAAATGCTTGGGGAATCTTATTGGAAAATGTGCGATATTGAAAGGAAACTGTTATGAAGTTTATTCAGATAATAATAATACTACGAATTTATCATACATAACATCACGCGTGTAAACCCTGAAGGGTTAAGCAGAGGTGTACCTAATCGAACACCAACATTTCGCCTGTTATTCGATAGGGGGTAAGCCTATTGTCACCGACCGCGCACAGATCTAGATTTCGTGGCTGCTAGTATTTACCAAGGAATTCCAATAGAGAATTCAATATACAACTGTGCCAACACGTTCATATTTATGCATTTCATCTACAGTCATTGTTAAGTCCGGTCCTCAGAAATTATTGACATTATTCAACCATCCACACATTACGTATTATGTCATAATTTCTTTTGTGATTTTATTCTCAAATTATGTATGAACTATGCGGTATTGTGTGCATCGTGATTTAAGCCGTATGTAAAGTATCGTAAGGTTCAAAATGTAATTTTTAGTACCGTTTGATCAGCTACCATTCACATCATAAAACGTCAATAATGCAATAGCAGTGTCGCACAATGAGCTATTGTGTGAGTCATTCCCTCTTCAAAATAAGCGTTTAATTAAAAACATACGACGACCATTTTTTTATTGCGACACTTGAGCATTGAGTGAGTGAGTGAGTAGGACCCGTTGGGGGCGCAGCGTGAATGTGTACTGATTATGTTCATTCATCTCTGAGAATTCAGAATTAAGTGAATACTCACTGATGAATTGACAAATTGATGATTCCTTTACAGACTTTTTGTTCGTCATTAGGTGTAATAGAAAATCAATTCAAGTATTTATTCAAATTGTGTTATTGGTTTTTAGTGTGGTCGTAACCAATTATGAATTTCATAGAATTCCATGGAGCTAATTAATAGGAGCGCATGGCTAAATAAATAATAATAGCCGCCCGGGGTCGATCTTCAGGTTAAGCCGTGCTAGCCAAGGTTGGACCGTGGTTGGGTGACCATCTATTACAAAACCGAGTTCCTTCTGGCCGGGACCAACCTCCCGGCTGTCATTTGCAGATCTTGCTCGGTCAGTGGTCCGAAAGTCTGACAACTAGTCTTACCAAGGAGTATCGTATTACCCAGTACCAACTGGGTTGTGGAGGTCCGATAGGCAGTTGCTCCGTGTAAAATACTGGTATTCAACTGCATCTGGTTAGACTGGAAGCCGACTCCAACATAGTTGGGAAAAGGGTGTGTAGAAGATAAAAACTAATTAGACTAACTAGTTCATAACGAGGGTATCGAAACAGCGCTCTGTGGAAATTCTAGGTACCCATGCTAATTATAGGAAATTAAATTAATTTAGTAACTAATTGGTGCGATCAAATCGGAACGGTGGAATGCCTATGCGACCATGGATTTAATCAAACATCCATCAATTCCATCATTGATCCAATATTGGATGCAAATCGTGTTTTAATTATAATTAAGTGGACGTTCCATGAAACACCTAGTGCTGTTAAGTGGTGTACTCGTAATTTGATTACGGAATTGGTGGTTTTACGTGGAGGGAGTTTACAAACCCATATTAATCATTTTTAGATCGATTGTGAATCATATTGAGTGCCAAAATACTTTCGGAACAACATAATAAGGTCATTTTTATCTATACTAATATATAGTATAAGGTCCCATTAAAATAGATGGACAAATTTTAACACAGCGTTCAGTACGTCTAACCAAAGAAAGCCAAGCAAAAATAACACTGATTAAAGTGATTTTATTTTGACCTAAAATAATAAATTGCCGGCATTTTTAGTGCATTTCGTTAGCTGATTTTTTTTTTCTTGTAAATTATCTAATGTGTTTTTCTTATTTTTTTTACCATTGTCCTTATTTTGGTGGTCTGAATGATTTCTAAAAGTTTGTCCATCTATTTTAAAGGGACCTTATATGTATATGTCGCATTCAGGTACTTAGGACGTCAGCCAGAGCGTAGTAAGTGACATATATAGTCAGAAGTTGTGGGCGCAGAATGGGATACGGGTAAACTAGAGAAATATCTCCTTTAACTTGTATCAGTTCATTGTTACAGAGTCAAGTACTAACGCTACTGTACTAACTAAATACTCTGAACTTAAAAAGAAACAGAGAAGCCCCTAGACCAGTATGTGTCGCGACCACGTCCGAAAGATCACTGTCGATTCTTTGGAACCATGGTCGTATGGTATCGGACACCATACCTCTAGGGTCAGCACAACGCCTAACAAAGGCGCTTACTGATACGGATCCGACATATATATATATTTTGTAATAGCTTTGAATGTGCCACTCCTGGGCAAAGGTCTCCCCCTCATCCTACCAGGTATTCTTCTCCTGCGCCACCTTGAACCAGCCTTCGTGGTGTTCATCTCGCCACCTCTTGCTATGCCGAGATCAGCTCAGGCATCCATTGTGTTGAAACCTTTGTCCAGCGGTCATTATGCATGCGGCTTTAGTTACCCGCCCAATATTAATATTGTAAAGAGGTAACATTTGTTTGTAAGTTTGTACGTTGAGGGAAATCTCCGGAACTAATAATCCAATTCTAAAAATTGTTTCACTGGCAAAAAGCTACATTATTCGTGGTTCCTATAGGCTATAAATTATATTTATATCATGCTTGCCGAGCTACCACAATTTTTGCGGACGAAGTGCTAGTTACTGGATTTATTAAAGTTAGAGTTATTAAAGTTAATAAATAGTACTGTAGTAAAATGACTAACTATTAACGAGTTTCTCGTTACTTTGGTTGCCTTTTATGACATTTGTGGAACGGAAGTAGAGGCAAATTAGCACTTCCTTGATTACTCCTAAAACTGTGATAAACGTCTAAATTTCCACTCACCAAATGACGTGTACTCTTGATAACTAAATCAAATCTGTTTTATTTTGAAAACTAATCATAGTCACAAAATTCATCAATTTAGGTAAGTATATGTTAAAAATACTGAAAAAGTCTTCATGATATGCAACTAAAAATGTATATAAAAACAAGACCATGTTGTCTCCAGTTTTCTTATAACCAAAGAGATCGTCATGTATTACAGATATGTGTGACTCTGGTTAACATTATTATACTTCTAAAATCATAACCATTCCGTAGCTGGGTAGAAAAACGGAACATTAAAAAAGCGACCAAGTGCGAGTCGGATTCGCGGATGAGCCCCCTTTAATTTTTAATTTTTTTTTTTTCTTATAGCGGCAACAGAAATAAACATGCTGTGAAAATTTCAATTGTCTACATAGACAGACGGATGGACGGAAGGACTGCAGAGGCTTAGTAATAGGGTCTCGTTGGTTACCTTTTGGGTACGGGACCCTAAAAATCGACATCTACCAAAAATGTCGAGTACACGTTTCTTTGTTCCCATCCGTGATATTCAAGTGTTTATTAATAGAAGACCATTACTTAAAGGCTTATCTAAAAGCCAGTACCATAATTAATTTAATTATTGAAAACATTGACACACATCTATCGTTATAACATTTACCTAATTAATTAGTACATGTCATTTGCTAATTAGTGTTATGTTCCGTTAGTAGCGGCTGGTAATTATTTTTATATGAAGGGATATGATATGATGTAAGAAATGGAGAGTCACCTAGTTATTTATTGTAAATTATTTATAGAATCTTGGCTTTGTTGAAGTATTTATCCTTGCTCATTATTTCGGGTTACATCCGCAAAAGGATTTTTGTTTAACTGTTTATACATATGTATATGCCTGACATTTTGTTTGGGGACTATTTATTTTTTAATAAATTAGTTTAAAAAAATGGGTAAAGATTTTTGCTAAAAAAAATATAATAAAATCAAAAATAATTTTTAACTAACGAAGGAACATGGATGGGTTTTAGTCAGTACAAGTCTAACACTCCCTTCCGCTCTGCCCAGAGCGGGAGAAGCCATTTGATGATTTCCCATACTTAAAAAAAAAGGGTGAAAGAAATCCTCAAAGCTTTCATTTAGTTTTTTTTTTTAATATAAGTAAATTCAACTAAGTTACTTCATAGCTGCCTCGTTGATCGAGTGGTCGCAAGCGCGACTGCTGAGCATGAGGTCCTGGGTTCGTTTCCCAGGTCGGGCAAAGTGCTATTGGGTTTTTCTATCAGGAATTTCTCAGTAGCTGCCACGGAGTCTGGATTTGTGCCCGGTTGATGGCAATAGGCTCGCCCCCTATTATATGGGACTTAAACATAACTGGCGAAATGTGGGTGTACTGTTAGGTACACCTCTGCTTAACCCTACGGGGATTACAGGCGTGATGTTATGTTACTTCATAGGGAAGTTTCCTCAACTCCAACAGAAGAGGTGTCTTATCATCAGCGCATAATAGACTTTGACGAGACATTAACTCCTTAATACCACTTAGTCAGCTACTTACCCCCGCTGTATACCGATCAATACACGTCACGTTAGCCGTGTCGAGTCACATTACTGACTGATTAGCCGTGTCAGTAACGCCTGTTATCCACTCAATTACCGACATGGCGACAACACGAACTAACCTCCGTTCAACTACTCTCAGATTATGCACTAGATATTATTTGTTTAAATGCGCTCGCTCACCGGAGCACTACATGTATAGACGCCAGCACACATCAAGCTAGTGCAATCTGTCAAATTTCTTTAATAGACTTTCAACTTTATCGCTAAAGCAAAGGTGGTTCAAGGTGGATTGGGAAAATTTGACAGTTTCGGGTAGCTTGATGTACTGGCGTCTGTATTACTAACAAATCCGATATTTGCTTTGGACTTTTCAAGCATTATGTAATATAATAATCCCAGGTTCGATTTTGTTCAGAAACAGGTTACTGTTACAAATTATATCGTTACAGGCTGCGCACGGTAATGCTCGGTTCTCCTCACTCACTGAAATAATGCTCGCATCTGAACTATTTGTTACATTACAGGAGAATACACTCGGTGAGGAGGCGCCTTAATAAAATTTATAACCGACGAGAATGATCGCTGTCACGTTTGCGAGTGCATTATAAGTTGATATGTACTTAGTTGAGAACTGCTCATACGATTCTGATAGCTGAAGGCTAAATGGTCACGTGATATGAAAGTTGTTGTTTTACTTTTCCTTATAATTAACTTAAGTATGCCGTCTGCAGTAAACACATCATCAAGCCACGTAAATCCCCGTCAGCTTTATGCCCACAAGACTTCGTCACTTTTATTCAATAACCTAGTTAAAAAATATCGCCCTATGCACTTTCTGCCAATTACTAGTGTTAGTCACTCATCTAACCACTCTTATTCTCCATCCTAAAGTGCGTTTTTTAATCCCTGAGACTAAATTGACATTACGTTAGTTGCCAGCTTTTTGCAATTCTTAAATAGTGATGTACCACTACCGTAGATATATTGCCGAAAATAAAATCAAATAGTATCGTTTTTTTTTATAAGTTATCTTGAACAAAAGGTGTAGGTACTCGTAGTTATTTAAAACGAAATAATACAAAAGTAATGAGGTGGATGAGTGAACATACATTTTTAATTAATTACTTACAGGTATTCATTAATCATGCATGCATGTCATTTTAAATTATTACTTAATTCTAAACTATTACTTAATGTATCCAAAAAAAAATGCCGTTTTGTAAGAGAAAAGGGTTTATATATCCGTTTGGGGACAGCAGTACAGCACTGATGGCATCTATTTTTTTTTTCTAATCGTCTAATAAATATAAAAAGTTACGATTCAACAAACCGGTATCGTAGGTACAACACAACACAAAATACCTGGTATCATTATTTATAAGTTTGACATTAGCATGTGTCAATTTAGTCTCAGGGTTTAAAAAACAGAGTATAGGAAACAACACGCGAATATTGGAAAACATAATTGAAACGCAACTGAATTAATATCTGTGCATGAATCACGCGTGGTATCTCCACCACTAGTCGTTGTAACCGCATCGGTTAGGCATTGCACCAATAATACGCTCAATTAATTAGCCCGGAGACTGACGTGTTCCACGTATTACCTAATTAATGTCCCAGAACCGAGCCAACAATACCGCTGTTATTATAATACCGCTAACTGCCACTGATTGAGTTACCTCACATAAACAATGTGCTCTAATACAACCACAATACGTTTTGATTAGCTTACTACTATATTTATTATATCGATACGTTAATTGTATGTATGCGACGACAATGCCCATTAATATCATCAATATTTAATTATGCAATGAATCGTGGAACCCTTACGTTCGGTTCGTGTTTACTCGATCAACGAGAGGGTTTGTTTTGAAGTAGCGCAACGGAAAAAAACGATTCAGTGAACGAAATTAAAGTTGTTTCCTTTGGGGGGTAATTATCAAAGCTAACGTTTTGAAGGTGGCGATGATGTAGTGATACTGACGAATGAAAATCTTTTGTGGCTACGAAAAGTTTTTAGCATATTTCTGTTTAGTTATTTACTGATTGGCAGTACTTTTCTTTGTTCAGGTCTTAATTACATATTCATTTACTTTGACTTTCAACATTAATTTAATAATCCGACGTTTCGAGTTTCTGTTAACAGCATCCGTGGTCACACGTTGTCCAATTGATTAACCCCGTGCATTCTCGGTTCCCAGCTATGTCGCTTTGATATTCAACTCTATTCAATTTAATTTAATTAATTTTAGTGACGCGTTGCGTTGTCAAATTAATATTATTACGAGTAGAATATAACGTCAATAAGTCACCTTCGACCTACGAAATACGAGGGGTGAGGGGAACAATTTAGCAGCAATTTTAATAATAAGTCCCTGGTATTTCTATTATAGCAGGCAGGCGATCAGGTGGGCCCGCGAGGGGTTTAATAACTCATGATTAGCCTATTGGAATCGCTCTGAACGTTTGCTCTTTTTTCTATATTGCATGTACGAGCGCTTAACTGAATGCAAATTAAAAATTGTTTGCAGTAGTTATGAAATAGCTGACATTATCTAAACAAAAGTTCTTTAGTCAATTATATTGAGCTCTGTTTTGGATTGCGGATTTTATTTAAAAGATGTGTTTATTGTTTGCCAATATTAATGTTTTTTTTTAATGTTTGTCGGTCATTGAGTTTAGAGTAGATGCTGGAAGTGGAATTAAAATGTTCTCTTATTAGGTTGACATTTACAAAGAAATATTCATACTGCAGTAAAAAAAATACAAAAAATTAATTAGTAATGTTTACTTGGATAAATCATAAAGATAACAAAGTTAAAATATTTCATCATTATAGTGGTGGCGCGAGAATGTTAATTAAAAATGATAACGCGTTATGTGCAGTGTGTCGGCTCCCTTCATGGTTGGGGTGATTTTTAATTATTAAAATTCTACGCCGCCGGCGTCTGCCGATATTGCTTTGATACGCGGTAATACTGCTGCAGAGCTGCGCCTATTACCCGCATGCATCGCACTGATTGATCCATTATTATTATTATGTTTTTTGTGAGCCGTTGCTGTCCCACTGTACATAACGGTGAAGGAAGCCATTGTGAGGAAACCAGCATGTCCTAAAACAAAAAAATCAAACACATGTGACGTCTACCAATTAGCACTTGGGCCGCGTTGTAAATTTCAGCTCACTCCTTCGTATAGAGAGGCCTGTGTCCGAGCAGAGGGAAAAATATAGGCTGTTTGTTTTGCCCCACGGCTGGGCATAGCCCAAGTCCGTCTAAGTACTCTTTTCCTCCACCATTTCGAATCAGTCCTCATGGAAAACATTTAAGTCGTCGCGCCACCATTTGCTAGGCCTGATTGATCTATTACATTACGTTATTTGTATTTAAATTCTACGCAGATGGAACTTGGGATTAAATGCTGGTGAATGCAAATTGAAAGCTGTTCTATTATTTGAACCTGCTCTTTCTGTAGTGGGCGCAGGCGCAGGCACGCGATGTCTTTGTTGCTGAATGGTTGGCAATGTGTATACTAAGATACGGTTGATATTACCCAGTGTCTTTTTTTCAAAACTGACAAAAAAGAGAGTTGTGTTTTCGGGGTTTATATTGATATGTAATTATGATCCTTATTCGGCAGAAAGTTAAGAGGGTATTTGATAGTTTTTCTTGCAAGTTTCTCCCAAGCCTTTGTGCTATTATATTTTAATGACACATTTCATGTCTTTTAAGATGTCCGCTAAAACATAAACATTTTATCAACAAGCAGTAAAGTAAAAAGTTTAGGAGGAACAATAAAATTTTATTGTTATTTTTTGCACTGAGTGTGCCGCGAGCCTGCTATTGAGAACACAAACGATTCTTATTAAATTCTCACAAAACAAAATAACTGCGAGAGCAATGTTTTTTCAATGATATGCGAATAACCGACGAATACTCGTAACCATCGCCTTACTTGTTGCTACGTCCCTCTTTGTACTTTCGTTCGCGATACGAACTCTAATCGAGACTTAAAAACTTCTGTTTAACGCAGAACAGAGAAATCTTACTCGATTGACCACTAACTGTTTTTCGCCCAGTTTTTATCGAAGGTTGCCAAAATCGTAGAATTGGTCACGACGGTCCATTTCTATTTTATACTACCAACTCCATAGTTTATTGTTAGGCACGTCAACTATTTTTGTAGTACAGTCGTGCACAGTGGGTATCATAGCGCTTGTCCCGGGTTTGCAAAATGAAAATAATAACGGAATGTTTTAATTTCCCTGCGAGTGACAGGTCACGTGCCCCCCTCCCCCGCACACCGCGCACCGCGCCCCAACTGTCATCGTCACTGCTGTGGACAATTAGCCTGCTCATGAGATTAAACAAGTAGAGTACCCGTGTTTGCTTGTTTTTTTTTTTTATACAACCGGTTTGCATCGCCCGCAGAGTACCCTTGTCATGTTAGACGCAAATGGTTGGCTCCTGTGAATAGTGCGATAGATACGACGAGCATGAGTAACGCACACACTCTGTATTCACATGACTAATATGGGTACTGATTTAATAAACAAGGTTTGACTACATTGTATGGAGACAGTGATAGATTATTTATTGGCAATGCAAGTCTGGATGTTCATTACGGTCGACTTATTATGTAGACGGTTGTCATGTTCTATTATATGAAGCAATCATGATAATTATGTGCATAGAAACAAAATCTTTTAATAAGAAGTTGTTTCCGAGGCTAGTAACAGCTAATTAACTAATTATCGTGTGTTTGTTCCAACATGTCAGTTCAGAGAGGCGTGTTTATTTACTCCGACAAGTAAATGAGCAAATCCTTTAATTAATTCATAACGTGTTCCAATGAGATTTCTTCACGTTTCAATTTAGAGAGGCGATTACCAATAAAGGCGCACGAGCGGAAAATTAAATGCGATTGTTGCTAGTGTTAGGAATTCATGAGCGGTGGCCCTCCGTCCTCCGTCCTCGGCACAAAGCGAGGATTAAGAATACACACTGATTTAGACTGTTTATAGACCCTTCACATTGCTTTTATTGCTCAATCTTTGGTATTGAAATGATGAAAAATGAGAAGAGAGTTAAACCTTACAGTTCCTTGCTTAACAAAGGTACTGTGCGCAACAAAATACATAGACATGCTGTAATGATGAATACAGAAGACGATGGAGTGGAGACGCATAGTCTTCTCTTAATTGCGGACTCGTTAAAAGATACTGTCGGGGAAAAAAATTGGCAGATGTTTTTCTAGACGAATGATACAGGTTCTTACGATCAACAACAACGTCAGGGAGCGTGTATGCAAACGAAGCGAAGGGGCCAAAAGTCGCGTATAAACGTATAATAGACGTGTTGCAATTCGGCCCAATTAAAATTAATTAGCTACAGAACACTGTGTGCAAACCGAAGCAACAAATCAACGAAGATACAACTTCGGATAGCGGCCGAGGATAAGGACACGGACCCTGCATTAGGACATCACATTGCAAAATAAATTTTAACTTTTACTACATAGTGTTCAAATTATTTGTTCTGGTGCAGTATTCATTTTTCATCTAAAAATATTTAGTTTGTTTGGTTATGTTTCGATAGGTTATAAGTTATTTTAATTGAACAATATTATAATAAGTTGGAACTGGAAATAAAACAACCAGAGACCTTGATCATTAGGTAATTAATTCATGAAGCTCTTAAGAGTCAGATAGAATTCATTCGTGAGAGCTAAAATAGATATTATAAAAGCAGTGTAGTGCATAAAAAGAAGTTTTCATTTTTGAAATGAAAAGCGTAAGTACACCTGTTATAAGAATGTGATAGTAGTAGAATCGTACGTACGGTAATAGTCGGTTGGTAATATTAGCATGCGTTTTATTTTTATCCTGGAAAATCATATAACCATGTTCTGTTTGCGGATGGATGGACGAAGATTTTTTTCATATGTCAGAAGTACTGTTAGAGGAATTTATGAAAGTGTAAAATTTTTAATTAAATAAATTAATTAAAAATAAATAAATAACGTATTTAGAGATGTCTTGTAAATTGGAACTGTTCAGTTATTTTCGTAGTCAATTCATCATTGTAGCGTACGGGAGGAGACGCTGTTAATCATAACCGGTGCGATTGCCAAAATAACTTGTATTCCTTGTGAACGGTGATTTATGATGGTGGCATGTTAATTACGATCTTCGTTATGTCGTGTTTGGGTCAGTTGTGTTGATCGTAATAGTTATCATTCATCGAGAGATAGTTTTAACAACCCATAAAAATTAGGGAGCTCCTATTTGTGTCTATTTTTGTGAATGAAAAGGTGTCGGTTGTCAATTAAGTGTTTGAAAAAATAAGATCTTACATTGTTTTGGTGACCGTACAGACGAACCAATCTTAGTAATAATGAACATGAATTCATTACTCATACGAGTGTACACTGATACGAAAAATTAAAGAGTACCGAGTAAATTATGTAATCTAAACGCAACTTAGCAAAGGTCACATCATACGTTACGACCTTTAATAAACTCCTCAGGTGTTGTTACGTATAAAAATCCCGGCAATTCAATTAGCGGGAAAGCTGGGCGCAGGGCGCGGAGGGCGGGGCCTAATAAACATAATATAAATAATCTGTGGCGATAAATCTGCAGCGCTTTATGGCAGGAGTGGGTTGTCACTCCGTCTAATTAGCGCTAGTGCTGTAAGCGCGATTCAGCGGTAAAGCGCTGGAAATTGGACATAGTGCCGCGTTGTTATGAAGTGTTAACTGAAAAGCGAATAAGCCTTTTACAGTATGCTTATTTGGGAATTTTAGTTTTGAACTAGGAATAGGAGGAAGTATGCATTGTATCTAGGCAGTGACTCGTTAATTGAATTCATTATTAATAATTTAGTAACCTGATAATTTACGAAGCATGATCATTTTCCGCTTCCGTTGTAAATTAGTACTTTACCTACTTAAACCTTTCCCTATACAAAAATATAATATAAAATAAAAAAAGAAAATATAATGAATACATCTCAATAATATTATTATCTATCTATGAAAAACTAAAGCGCTGTAGCGGCTTAGCGGTCGCGTCTCTCGTCAAAGCACTCTTCATCAGGCTTAGTTAATTATGAGGACATATCAGCTTTATTATAATTACTCATTTTAATGTCGCTGCGCCTAGCGTCGCGTCGCGTCGCACAGTGTCGCACAGTGTCGCACCGTGTCGTACCGTGTCGTGCCGTGTGCCTGCTTAGTCTCATTAAAATCAACACTGACTCTTCACAGACCACACTTCAGTCGTCTACCCAGACACAGTAACTGACTCAAATTCTAGTACCTACTAATAGCCTTTAAAACCCATTAATGATCTCAATTACAGAATAAACGCTAATTGGAAAACGGGTATCCATTAAGAGGTTTAATAATATACGGACGGTAATTGTTATTGTAAGGTTGAAAGTTCGTGTAGTACAGAGCTGGTATTATACTCTTGTACGATTCGTTTTAATTGCTCGTTATTATTGCTCGACATCTCATTAGCTACTACGCGGAGTAGTTTTAAAATAATTGGGCACCGTAAGTATGAAATTATTAATACGATACGGTACCTACCTACCTGTACAGCGGATATTAATTTGCAGGATATTGGAATCACTTGAAATGATACGGGTACCTAACATGGTAGCACCAATTAACTTAACGGTTAAAAATGACTACATATTGATCGAGTTACGCTTTCCCCGAATAAGTGGTTTCCGTTGAGGACCTTTGCACAAATTATAGTGGAGTAAAAATGTAATGACGTAGCTGATAGCTGCACTTTATCGGGCTTAAAAGCCGGAGTGGCGCCACGTAGGTGTTACATTACAATGGCAGTTGTCAGAATCGTCCCGCGGCCGGTATCACTTGCACGCACCATTACCTCCATAATTTAATTAGTTTGGAGTGATCATTTCATTAATAGAGGCGATATTTGGCGAGCGAGAGCGTTCGCCCGCGGCTTTGTCAATTTTAATTAAAGCCCGATAGGTAGACCCAATGTTGGAATTCTTCATTAATTAGTCCGGCTCGAGATTTCTAATAATTTAATTAATGGAGGGAGTTAATAAGCCCGCGGCCATCCTGTCGGTTTAAGGTATTCCTGTAACGCGGCGGTGTCGGCATGTCCTCATGTTACACATTCATTTGTTCAAGTATGTGCGCCTAAATGTGACACCTCGCCATCTAATATGGCGGGTATTCCAATAGTACCGTGTTATTGATAGATAGATTGAAGATAACAAGGATTCAGGTATCAGATCTAGTATCGTATTATTACTGGAATTATAAAATGATGTGCATGAATTGATAAAAGTAGAAATATGATATGATGTCATATCATATTTCTACTTTTTTTTCTGCATTTAAAGAAGCTGATGGTAGATTTTAAAAAAATCTGATTAAACACTTTAAGCCATGAGAATATAAATGGGTACCTACCTAAGTCATCCAATATGGTAAGTTGATGCAGGTTCGAAAGCTAAATTCGGCGTTAAAAATGGTGTCATCACTTACATCATAGGCAAATCAATACAATGACTCATACATGAATTTAATTATAATCCATACAATCAACAATACAGTGTCTTACACAAACAATGATAGATAGGTACGTAATTCTCTTGCATAAACCTACAATTTGTTCTTTACTAGACAAATTACTGAATAAACCTGTAACAACACGACATACGATAGCTTAATAATGAGCCAATGTGTTCCCCGGTACCGTTGTTGCCTGTACTTATCAAATTGCACACTATTACGGCGGAACCCGCGGTATTGACTATGTCCGCTTGTCAACCAAATGACATACAATTGTCGAGGAGCCCTTTTCAAAGAAAATGTCATGCAAATTACCGACTCTTATGCTATAATCTACGGAATATCGTATTACTGACGAGGACTTAGTTGTGTCTAACAGACTTGCTAATGTTGTGGACATGCATATTATACTGATACTATCTATAGATTTGCTATCTTAATGTTGTAGCAAACTAGTTTTTTTGCCATTTGATTTTTATTTAAATTAAAACTGTTTAATTCTAGCACCAATTAAGATAGATTTAGGAGTCTAGATAACTGGTATTAACACATAAAAGATGCGTCTCCACATTGAAAAAAAAAAGACAACATGTAAGTTAGTTTTAACAAAGTTGAACTTTAAACAAAACAAACAAGAGTAGTTTATACTTTGTATCCATTCACCAACGTATTGTTACAAGATGAACCACAAAGAGATATCAATAAAGGTATTAAAGCAGCCCTCATGTCCTGTGTAAGCAAAGATCAGACAAACTAACGCACACACTTAGGTACAATATTAGTAAGAACGTCCGGTCGCATCCCTTTATCTATGAAAATGCCGCTGGCGACGTCAAAGTAACTCAAAGGAAGCCGAGAGCAAACACAGCGTAATAAAATGTGCTAATATTTAAGTTACGTACCACCAACGAAGGATCTTGTGAACCAATTAAGGTATGTACATTATTTTAAACGGTAGCGTTACGAAACGTTGGTGGATTAATTAGTTATCTGATTAGAGTTTAGAAGATCGTGGCGTTTTTTTACATTATTGGTTTTTTAGGATTTTTGCGACCTGATAAAGTAATGTCTCTGTACTTTATGCAATTACAGACTAAGTTGTTAATTCTTTCAAAAGTTGAATAAACATCGGAATATTGCTTCTAAGTACTTTCTTCATGAGATCACTAAAAGATATTAGTCCTCTTCATAATTTCTTTTATTTTATTTCTTTATTCCGAAGGGATGAAATTTCAATTTAAGTATTTGCATATTTAAACGTATATTTTTTACTTGAAATATTACAAAAAGACATTAGAAATCATATCGTAAGTCATCCAGTCATCAGTCTTTTCATAATTTATCAATAACATTAAAAAACAATAGACGCGGAGTAAAGTAATAAAATAATATACCAAAATTTAACTTAAATCTCAAAAAAAAATATGGTTGATCTGAAGGTTATACAAACCTATTGTTTGCAACTTTACTCCACGTTTATTAAAAAAGGGTAACTGTTTGAAATAATTATTGGGTAAATGGTAAATGTATTGTCAACCCAGCATAAAATACTTCGCTATTTAAATTATTAAATTATTCTTCGTTTTTTGAAATATCGGTTTGGTACCAACATTCTCATCACCCATGCACTGACCTCACCACGGATGGTGAATTAAAATCGTGCCCACCACTCATCGCTCATCGGTGACCGATTACAAGCAACCCACCTTTGCCTCACAACGCGCTGTTAACTACACGAGGATACCCGACTTCCTCCGACGTCATTGTTGATCACTCAACTAAGATCTTTAAGGCTATCTGATGTTATTTACTTAATGTTTTAGTTTTGATTTGGTTGGGTTGTATAAAGGGTGTAAATTTACCCTTAACGAAGCCGAAAGGCACTTAATCTCCCCGTCATTTGCGAGATTTTGTTGCTCGCGTCCATACCTCATACTTTGACCTCCAATTTCTCCGTAAGTAGAGGTTCCCACCTCTACTTACGGAGAAATTGGAGGTCAAAGTTTCAAGTTTTTCATAAGTTTTTTTTA
Source organism: Lycophotia porphyrea (assembly GCA_950005105.1). Taxonomy (NCBI): domain Eukaryota; kingdom Metazoa; phylum Arthropoda; class Insecta; order Lepidoptera; family Noctuidae; genus Lycophotia; species Lycophotia porphyrea. Next base: position 7,395,884 of record OX465392.1, read on the forward strand.
AATACTAGTTTTTAAATACTAGGTTATAACTTAACTTTAAATACCTTCATGACCCGTTTAATATTCAATGACGTCATCAGCACAATGTTTGGAGTGCCTTACATTGAGTTTTACCGTAAAAAGTGTTTCTTTTTCCGGCATGCGTAGGGTTACTTAGTTTGATGTACAGAATTCTTGGTTGACGGCTACGTGAAGGGTCCGGTGGCTGCGGGACTGTTCGAAAGAGATACCGCGGCCCTGGAACACAAAGGGCAAGGAAGGAACATGGATGGGCTTTAGTCAATACAAGTCTGACACTCCCTTCCGCTCTGTCCAAAGAGGGAGAAGTCATTTGATGATTTCCCATCCGAAAAAAAAAGGATCCGGTTACACCTTCTATGTGATACCGGCCCGATTTCAGGATAAACTTGTTTGGCCTGATATCAGTTTTTTGGCCTGAAATTGGGTTTGGCCAGTTACGAATGCACTGAAAAAGGTTTTCACCTTTGCTCTTTACGTTACCAGGTATTCAGCAGAAACCGAGACTAATTCATGCAAAGCAAACTTATCTGGAATAGATTAATCAATAGATATTCTGCAGTGTGGGCTGAATTAGCATCAAACGGCGAAGGTCAAGAGACAGCCTCCGCCGCATTAACGTTTTAAATCTGAAAAGGTAGAGGGAAAAATAATAAATAAAACGACATGATCTGATTTCCTTTATTTTGTATAGGTATTATTACGTGTAACTAGACGAGGTCATGAAGGCTGGTTCGAGGTGGCTTGGGTAAAGAGTTCGTGGAAGGAAAGGGAGGCGGCCTTTGCATAGCAATGGGACAGTAAAGGCCCGGCTAACTAAAAAAACACTACATACATGAAACATCGCACTACATAATAATATATCTAAACTACGATTAGTCTGCATTATCCCAAATACTTAGAAGGTAATAATTACGTATACCTTCGTATACAGGGTGTAAACAGACTCTTCACGAAGCCGTCAACTGAGCATTATGTACATGAAAGTATGAAACTAAGTAACTTTATGCACAAATGAGTGCTAGGAAACGATTTCTTTTTCTGCTGAAAAATCACGTTTTACTGTGGGACTCCATATAACGCACTCAAAACATTGTGCCGATGAATGGATTGAATAGCAAGGGGGTCGTGGAAGTAAAAATCTTACATTAAAAAGATGTATTTAAAAAAAACTTGCGAAACAGTTGGAACGTTGACCCCCAATATCTCCGTAACTAGAAGGTCTAGACCAAAAAAACAATCGCAATGACGCGGAGAACAAGTGCCTTTTGGGTTCGTTAAGAGTCTTTTTACACCCTTTTTACATTAATGGGTCTCTCCTACCACCAAGCGACAAAACGACCTCCCTACAAAAATGATGCTTAGCATTTATCTCAGACAGTCACTGGCGGATTTACATGCGAGCACAATTACCCGATTCGCGTCGCCCCATAAATGCAGTTCCTCAAGGTAACGCTAGGGAACATTGTTACTCTGTGGTATGCGGAGGACACCGTGTGCCTATATAGGTAGGTACAACCGAAGACACTGACGGTTGACCGCTTTTCACTCTTATGCTTTGAGTGATAAGGTTGAAAGTGCTAGTGGTACATAGTCACATGTTTCATGTGTTCGAAGTTACAGTTGCATGAAAACGTTGTAAGTAGTTGAGTAATTTCAGGGTTTTCTAACACAAGTAGACTAAGTTGTGGTACTTTTCTTTTTATTTATTCATTCAATCTGTGTTGTGTTTGTGTTGCATATTATCACCGTTGGATATTATCACCGTTGGGAATATAAACTCAAATATTATTTTCTTCTTATTAATACAAAAAGGTATCAATATGATCTTGCAATTTTTGTAAAAGGGTTGAATATTAATTGTAAACCCATCATCTAAAACTACCATTTTTTTAAACGGAAGTTAGGTTTATAGATTTATTTTAAAAAAATACTTACAACATGTGTTCATGTTTTCTTATTATAGCAAGTTTTTAAGGTGGTCGTACAGTCTATATTAAAAAAAAACTAGGTTAGCCATAGACAGTGTAGTTATTTCGCATCCTAATCCTGCGGCGGACGCGGCGGGAAAATGGCGGAAATTGAAAATAAACATTTCATCTGCGCTCCGGCACGCACTGCCCAAATTGACAATACAACCAATTTGCCGCCGCGCACCGACCACTTTTGTATGGGAATTGAAAAATAATATTACTCTTTTTTCTACTACTGCACGTGGGCAATCTCAAAAATAAACTATGATTCTTCAACTTCAATGTTCCTCCGTTATTTGGTTCTTGTTACGGAAAAAAATAAAAACGTAAAATATATTATGTTTCCTTTTACTTAAAATATATTAATAATAATTACCAGCAGGCTATTTAATAACCATAAAATATCGGAAACATAAATGAGAAAGCGCTAACCGTAATACGACTTTTACAGAAGCGGCAAAACTTTTCATTAGTAATTATCATGTTGTAGCGGAAACATTTACCCACATCGATGGTAAAATACGCAATGATCATTACGTCGGTATTAAATGTTCACAATAATTAGCTAAAGTGGCTACAATGGCAACAGACGTCTCATTAAGCGCGCGGGGTGTTATCACAGTCGGCAGGAAGCACTCCGATAGAGTGGCGCGACTTCATTCAGTTTTAAAAACGAATGCGTTTAGTTAACACGCGTCTCGACTCACGTACGAACGCAGCCGAAGAAGCCATTCATCATTACTCCAAATTATAATTCATATTACCCAGTAATTACAATGTGAAGAATGTTTTTGTTTTAATTAGTACAATTTAGTGTGCGGTGAGTGCAACTGAGTTATACGAATAACGCGCGTTTTGATGAAAGTAGTCACTTGTTTACAGCGTTGTTGTGAATATCTCAACACTTTTTAATTAAGTGCAATAAGTATAATGAGTGTTGTAAAGTTTCGCAGACGCTCCGAGCTGAGCTTTGATGCCAATTACTGTAGAGCTTATTGGAAGTTTCCATCAGATTTTGTTGTCTACACTTTCTTTCTAACGGTTATTTTGTAATGTGGTGTGCAGGGCGCATTTTACTTAAAAACAGTTCCTAATTAGGTGATTAAAAATAAATTAAGACGATTCTCCAATTTAATTTTAACTTAAAACCGAAAAATGATTAATTCATACGTGCTTAATTTAAGAAATGAGGCCTTCCGTACAAATTACACATAATAATTTAATTAGGCAAGCTAAATTAGTTTGTAAAGTGAGCATAGTTAATTTAATTTAGATTGAGTTTTTTAATAACCCTAATTGAGTGATTTAATTACGTACACCGGCATTGCGTAGTCAGTTACTTAGTTAACGAACCTACAGCTAATTATGCCCACCTATGACTACCCTCGTGGGAATAGAGAACTATTCGTTATATATGGTAAGTGTTTCTAAACGTTAATATCGAAAGTGGACCGGATAAGGAAATATTGATTAGAGATTAACGTTTTATTTCTATAAATATAAAATAAATTTCATAACAATATATTACTATATACACACACATACACGCACACACAACACACACACACACACACACACATACACACGCGCGTACATAGGTACTCCTATGTACGCTTACAGCGGCTAATATCTACCGACAAAACATTTATTTCTATCATGTAAAAAACTTATCCTCAAAGATCTTATATTTTTAAAGGCGTCGTTTTTTTGTACAAAAACATCTTTATTTAGACAACATAAATAGACAGACAACTACTTTTGTCGTAATTCTACATTTTAAAGTTTTATAAGTAGCGTTCACAACGGCGCACACGCCGGTGCTATCAATCCGATATAAATATAAAAGAGCCAGTCTAAATTATAATTAAACGTAATGGACGCCACTCGATGGGCCGCAAATGAATGAATGTTTAATTGAATGACTCCCCACAAATAAAAGCAATTTTCTTATAGCCCAGCCCTTAGCTAACGTAATTTAATTAATGGCACGCACAACTCTGATTAAATAATATCTGAAAAGGAAAAATGCGATCAGCTGAGCGGTGCGTACCTACCGGTGAAGTTGAAAACACTTGTTGAGGAAAATGTTCTTGAATTAATAAATAAACATTAAATTCTTTAATTTAATTAATTTTGACAATAGATTACAACCATTTATCTGTAACAAAAACACAAAAATATTAATTTACTGTATTAGTAATACTGGCTGTTTATGTGCCTTTACCTTAAAAAAAGCGCTATTTTATTCATAAAATTTTGACCACTTTTCTGACATAAAAACTCTTTGCTGAGATTTTAAAAAGAACCGTTCGTTTTGACGGAGCATCTTGAAACCGTGCGTTTTACTTTACATTACCGCACAAGTACGTAATGAGATACAATACGATATTGAAATTGGTGAAATAAGAGACATTTTACGAGCAAATGTGTTATAAATATTATTAAAACACATGTTTTGTAAAGTTTGTCAAGTTTATGAACAATGTGTTAACTGCTTTACCGTTTTGATCGTCTCAGTTTAAAGTTTCTGTATAGGTGTATAGTATCGTGTAAGTGCTAAGACACTAATTAATAAAACTTTCACAGGGGTTCATTTAGGACTAACTTTTACCCCTGCGTCGCCCGCGTGGAAGTGAGAAAATATCCCTCGGGAAAAATTCCTATGGTCAGACAGATGTTTGTAAAATTAGTACGAATTTTGTGGAGCAAAATAAAAATAAAATACAATTGAAATCCCAACCAATTGTTAACTAACCACGGACAAAACTATTCCTACTAAGTAAGAAATACAATAACAATTTTAAAATAGTCTCCGGTAACCATTTGTTTCCTAATAAAGCAACATTGAGACTGTCTAGAAACTGCTCTACCAGCTAACACGGACAATAATATCACAAACACTTACAGTATTGCCTAAAGCATAACAAAGAGGAAATAGCAATCCAATAAAAGATCATAAATAAAACATCGAGAACGTTACCTCCGATAGCTTTTGTCTAATCTAATAAATGTTTAATAAGAATTAGGTAAAAGTGGCACTCCCTGGGCAGACGTCGACAATTTTCATTGCATTAGAGGGGGCTGCATAATGTCAGAATTGACACTCTATTGTTGAACGCCGACCATCGGGTGATCCCTCGACTACTATCCCTTTTTGTATCTTACACTAGTATCATTAATATTTTTAGCTGTTCACTTATAGTGTAGATATAAATTGTGGTAAAAAAAAAACTGACACATTTCTGAAGTGAGATCGTAAGCCGAACCAGAATGTGTCTATAATTTTAATCGACGCGATAAAGAATCGCTAAGTAAGTAATATCTCCACTCGAAGCCCGTATGTAAGCAACACTTATCTAGAAAACAATTTTATTCAATTATATCTGCCAGAAAAACTCGTTCTTTAATAGATAGATTTACATCTCGATTGAATTTTAATTGAGTCAACGAGCGAGTGCACTCCAATAACGGAGTAAGTTAATTATAAAAGGCAATTGATTTAAAAGGAGCCGTGTCGTGGCCGCGGTATGAGTAACAGAAAAAGTTTTCAATTTCACTAAAAGGGACTGGTTTGTGTCTCAGAAGTCTCGTCTGGTTATCGGCTTGTAATGTATGAAGTTACTCGCCGCGGCTTTATTTTATAACTCACTTCACGTAATAGGCTCCAAGTTGCTTTAATTCACTTTGCCCCTCGTCGCGCGAGGCGTTTACTAATTTAGCTTTGCAACTCATCTCGGAAAAATATATTTTGGGAGTTGGAAATCATGACGTTAATCACGGGATGGATGCTAGTGCATCCGCCGTATTAAACAACTATACGGGGAACAGAGAGATAACGTCATAAATTCATCCATAAACATGCTTCATAAATTATCACGACAACGATTTGGAACATTTTACAACGGCTATCAACGATACTTTACGATCAATAGGGATGTGACTGCATCGCGACTCATAATTAATACGAGACGTTTGCTTTATCATCTAATAAAAAATCAGCAGAATTTGCTATCGGTGATGTTACAACGCGTCGTTACACTCGTGTTGCGTTAACGCGCCAAGTACGGTTAAGTATTCATAAAAGCTTTCAATTTTATTATATCGAGATACAAAGTATACATAACTGGTTCACTCTGTTTATGGATTTACTATTCAATCTATTTAACATTAATTTGAAATTGTAACTTGGTCAAAGCTATTAGACTACTTCAAATGAACACGTCAGTGAATGTTTTAGTGATTGCTATTCTATTAACTTGCTTTTAATTAAAACGATTGACTTAATCATGGAATGATTTAAATTAAAATTGGACCTGATTAGAAATCCAGAACAGTAATAGCATGTGGTGTTATGAACAAAAGATCGCGTGGGAGCCGGTCAGCCAGTGCAAGTTATAAAAGACAACTTCACCAATCCAAATTGAGTTCGACATCTCAAATAGATAAAGCGATATCTACCCGTTATAAAGCAAACTTTATAGTTTTGTTTTTGGCAGTTTTGACACAGCTTCTATCTACTTATTTGTTCCTTCAGCTGCATCTAACTGAGGTGAAACTTTTAACTTGTCCGACGTATATTCCACCTGAGTATCACTTACTTGGACTGCCAAGGGACTTTGTTTATTATCTACTACTGCGCTTTGTTATTCCATTGTTAGATGGTCAGATTAGTTTTCTTGGAGCGTTTCTGTTCAGTTATAGGATGGTGTCACGGACAGATATTGAAGTTAATTTTGGTGTAGTAACAATTACTGCGCATTGTTTGGGAACTGTTACAGACGTTCACGGTAACATTTTACGAGATTGCCTCGCCGGAGATAAGGGCATTGTGCTCCTCCTTCAGGACGCCGGGGTGACAGGAGACACCTGAAAACAATAAACACGAAATTGCCACAATAATCGGCCCTCATGATCAGCACAACGACTGTCAGACAATGGGGCAGATTACGCGATAGGGGTTTAACCGAATAGCAGCTAACTCGATTATGCGGCCATCCGTGATTGTGTTTGAGCCTATTAATGTTTGAATTTCGTTATATTATTGCGGCGGTTCGGTGCCGCCGCTAATCCAATATGAGTTGGTATTAACGAAATTCCGCGTCGAGTTCGCGGTCGCCGTTCTGTGGCGCGCGACTGATAATACTCTCACATTCGTGTTCTAATAGCCCATCTTCTACTGATCACCTCGTTCACGGCCCTATATAGCACGAGATAAGAAATAATGCAAGCTACTATGGACAAGTTAATTACTTCCTTTTATAGGCTTTCAAATCCAGATCAGTAATTATTTAATTTTATGTTCAGTTTGCATAATTAGCTGCCCACTATGTAGATAATTTAAGGATTTTGGTCCTAGGTTCACAGGTTAAAATCAAAGATGTACTTCCAGTAGATTACTTTTCATATTTCGGAACACAAAGTATTCCCCCGTCACTGAAAATAAAAGCTATCCACAACTGAAACTCCATGCTATCTGTGAAAATAAAAATAAAAAACAATTTTCTTCCAAACAGTGCATCATTGCCAGCGGTTTAATATGAAAGTGCGTGCGAACATCCTTTGTAGCGCGGGACCCGCCCGGATGTGACGTAGGAGGGTGTGAAGTAAAGCACCGCGGCCCACGGCCATACCTAGATTAAGGAACAACTTAAAGGAAAGCAATCTGCTAAATAAGTACCAGTGTTGTTGATACGGTACGGATGGTGCTCTACTTTGAAAAATAAAGATTGAATTTTTGTGAAATATATGACTATGTCTGTGAGTGTGTTTACACACACGTAGTGTGTGTATTATTAATTAATAAAAATAATAAATTTTGCGGTACGTTTGAAAAACCCAGTCATGGCTACTTTAACCAGAGAGCCTCAGGGTTTTACGTTTAATTAATTATAAAATTTTCTTTCTCGTGTCTCATTCACATTCAATCAAAATGGTAATGGCGACTTCATTTAGTTTACATAGCTAGTCGCTCCTTAATTCTGCTTTTAATTTTAAGCTAATTAGCAACTAAATCGTTCGTGTTCCGCACATTAAAGTGCGCAAAAAAACTGGAGTGGAGCAACATTCGTAGCGTTGTTAGTTGGTTGAATTATTTAGCTTCTCGTCTCGTTACTTTGCGTCGTTTCCGCAGGTGTGGCAATCATATTGTCTCTCAGTCTCATCCGAACGCCGGCAGTGTAGGAGGGGGGCAGTGGGGGGTTGGTGCCGGTACTGAAGCCCCGTATCCCCCTCATCGCGCCGCTTATTCTTTAATCTCGCTGATGAATTATGATTAGCGGAGTGCACTCAATCCTATTAGTGTTGTCTGTCTCGAATAATCTTCTGGAAGATTTGTTTTCTTCCTTTTTTCTAACGTCACGTAAGTTTTAAAGTTTTGGAACTTACATATCTTTACAGAAAAACAAATGCACTCTTAATTTGCCTACAGGAAAAAAACATCGCTGTAATCTAATGGGAATTTTGGTCGCATACAATTATTTAGCTTAATGAAACCTGAACTGAAATACATTCGAAACGTGCATTAAAATTCGTCGGAAGCCTAACAAAAACCTTTATGACCCGTACAGAGCCACGTAATAGCTCGCCGAGGGACCACAAACTCCGATTATCCAAACAGAGAGCTCCCGAAACAGCGCTGTGAAATTTTAACGTGTAATTGATTATGAAGTTGGCCACTAATGGGCGAAAATAGTTTCTAATTTGGAGTGTGGTGGCAGCGCATAATTGGTCTCGGACCGCGTCTGTGTTAATCATTAACGTCGGACCGGTGTGCCGGATGCGGGCTCTCAGCGGCCCGCGCTGGCCATCCTTCAATTTCAGCCGCTGCAGCGCCTCTCGCGCTCCAACGACACACCGCTGTTTTATTTATCCCATTTAATACCCAACAATTTTCCGCTGAATGTGAAGCGACATTACTTTTGTATAGTTTTTTTCGCCCTCGTCCACGGCTGACATTCGTAAAATCCTAATTCGTGCGTATTGACGTTTCGAAAGTCACCGCTAATGGAAGGCGTGAGCTTTTTTGCTTGAGCTGCGTCTAATCTCGGTTGGTTGCATTCGCCACGGGTTGTTTTCCGAGTGGCGTAGCGTGTTGCTGTCACCGGTCGGTAATTATTCACGAAGGCTCGCTTCACGGCCTGTCTACTTCGCAAAAAATGTCGCATCGATACCTCGGTCGTGCACTACCATTCCATTGACCGAAGGCCTCGCATTAATTCCGTTCTTGTTCTTTATTATACGTTCCTGGTACTTTACCGTGTTCAATGAATCCGATTTGAGTTGTATTGTTGGGATGGTGACAGCCTGAGTTAGTCTATGAATTATACAATCTGTAAAGGCAGTTCGCCTTTACAGATTGTTAAAATTATTTAATAAAAATATTTTATTCTTCAATGAACAAATAAAAGGTTGTCATAAAATTCTTACATCCTCTTGATAATTATTTCCCTTTACCCTACACACTTGATGAGAGGTATATTTATGTACTACGCCTTTAGATACGATTAAAAATACCACTAATTGGGTATATTGCCATGCGCTTGCGCCGCAGTTCGTGAAACTCGAGCGCTGCAGTTCGCAAACCTACATCCGTATTTTGGATTAAATGTGTCGGTGGAGAGGCAATAAACCATTGTTATTATATAGGTGCAATTAAACGATTCGCCACACTTGATTAGGTATACGTATTTAACCGCTATTCTTAGTGGAACTGACTCACAACAGAGTTGATTAGCTTCCTCTGTAGATTAAACAAACAGTCATTGACACTATTTGTCGGCGTGGTGCTGTGGTGTTGTGGTGCTGGTGTGCACTTCCGCTCGATATCCGCCCGCTATTATTTATAGCGGCCGATCGGACGCACTCTCGAAAACACACAAAAATAAGAGTCGCGCACCATTCGTCACGGACCTTACAATAGGCCGCATTGTTTCAGGCACGTTGGCTCATAATACCCGAATCCGTTGTACTAGAAAACAATTTTGTGCGTTGACAAAAAAACGAGTGGAAAGGTCGAACAGTCGTAACCGGTGCGATTGTCGCCAGCAAAATAGTGCGAGGCTGCACCAGTTGCCAAATTTAATTGAATTGTATTTAAAATATTAATTAAGCGTGACGACGCCGCGGTCCGTGCTTGACTTTATCGCTGCTTTTTTCGGCGACACGATCTCAATTACAGTTTTTTAGTCTTATTTTTGTACTTATTCGATATTTTAAGGTACATAATTTGCTATAGTTCAGAAACGTCGAGTCGTGTTTCACGTTCTCATTAACCGCTTGAGTAGTTGTGCTAATTTTTTCGAGAAATATTACAGGCGATAAATTTCATGGTTCTGGAGTTTATGCTGTAACATAAAGTGGTCTGAATGAGCTGTACAGTTCTGAGGCGATTACGTATTGTGACTTATGATTCAATATGAATGGACCGCGATACGACTAAACTTGATTTGTTGCCAAGGAATATACACAAACGGGGTATTTTTTCGTGGTTTCTTTTACGGTATATTTATAACTTAATATCGTTTTATGTTTTACTTATATTTGGGGTTAACTGACTGCAAACACTTTCAACTTCTGTGGTTCTATTATGGGGTCTCCATCAACCCATTCTCCTATAAAGGCTGATAATTTATTTAAAATTATGTGTTTATTTGTTGCAGTGCGAGAGGCGAACTCCTCAGCAGGCGAGCGGCGGCAGTCCGACCCTGGGTTCACACATGCTCGCCATGGAGGTCCAGAAGGAGGCGCGCGCGTCGCCGCTGCCTGCGTCCGCGCAGACCGGTGCCTCCTCGCAGCCTGCTCAACCACCTCAACCACAGGTATACATCACTATATGATACAGGGCACTATGCTGGGTTAGAGCATACAAGACCGTAAAGCGGCTCTGTTAGAAGAGTCAGAAATACTACATTTTTGTAGCTCGTAGGCCCCTGTAGCAGTCGTAGATTTCGTAGCACTAATTGTTTATGAATTTGTATCATCTAGTTGAATTAGACAATTTTTAAGCAAAAAAAATAATAATTTTAGATTGCAAAACCTAACTTAGTCTTCTTCATGATTTCCATGAAATTATGAATTTTGTTACTTTGCTAGAGGCACTAATTAATTTTGTCGTTGCATAATATTAAACATAAACAGCCTATAATGTTCCCGCTGCTGGGACACAAACCTCCTCTTTGTCGATGGACTGACCCAGTGCGTGTTTATTGGCTATAATGTCGTTGGCTTATCTTCAATTGTTTTCTTTCCTTGTGTCAGATTTGCGCTGGATGCAGCAAGGTGATCACAGAGCGCTACTTGCTGAAGGCTCTGGACCAGCTCTGGCATGAGGACTGCCTTAAGTGCGGCTGCTGTGACTGTCGCCTCGGGGAGGTTGGGCATACGCTGTACACACGGGCCAACCTGATCCTCTGCAAGAGGGACTACTTGAGGTGAGGAATTATGATAATTTCCTAGTAATTATTGAAATATTGCTGAATAATGTTTGATGTACTGTATGTTTTCTGAATAACTCCAGATAGCTAGCTGATCGGACAATTAAAAAAAAAAATATATATATATTTGATGAAATCGTAACTTTAAATGAATGTCTTGGAAAAAAGGTAAATCATTTATGAATAGAAATAAAAAATGGTGAATAATTTGTTTATAATTAGAAAGAGGCTAGGTAGGTCCCTAGTGGGGGAAGTATGATTACTCCTCAATATTAGAACGAAAGTTTACCTTTACCGAAGTTAGCGAAAGTTTATTTATTTATTCAACCTTTATGCACATAATGTAAAAAAACACTGAACAAAGGTGGATTTAATGCCTTTGGCATTTTCTACTACTAGTAGGTACCACGGTCGTAATTTACCTCGTATAAGTAATCCACCTCCTCTTCCGCCTTCCCAATGCTGGAAGTGATGACCACCTCAAGGTTCAAGACCTCCGTGATGATGTTCCTCATGCAACATGCACAGCTTCCGAAGCTTTCGATGTTTAACGAGGTACGGATTTGGAGTCCCTTCTCTTGAGCTTAATAAATATTCTTTATTCAACAGGTTGTTTGGAAACACTGGCTACTGCGCAGCGTGCAACAAAGTGATCCCTGCGTTCGAGATGGTAATGCGCGCACGCAGCAACGTGTACCACCTCGAGTGCTTCGCTTGTCAGCAGTGCAACCATAGGTATGTTGAAGAAAATCGTCTACTTAGAGTGGATTTCCCAAATGAAACTGAATGGCTGTGTTCAAGAGCTCTTTGTGTCATGACACTGATAGGTCTTGTGTGCTGATCGTGTTTCGTTTCATGGTATATTTCGCCCTTAGGGTGCAACCAGACTGCGGCCAATCGATGATATTGTAACACAATGTATTTATGAGACGTACTCGTATATTGGTACGTGGCAAGTGATGGTGAATGAATGGCGGTTGGCATCCATCAGCTAAGGTCTGACTGTACCCTTATTTTTCTCGAAATAATAGAAAAAATAATTTAAAAAAAGTTAATTCTTTAAATAAATAACAGTGCGGTCTTTAACAGTAAATGAAGGCTACGAAATAAGAAATAATATGTATAGTAATGCGGAAGAGAAAACATCCTCACTGCCTAATTAGCTAGACAAAGACAAAGTTTTCCGTAATTATCAGTGTTATCGGCTTTGAAAGTAAGAAAATAAACAAACTTTAATGAGCAGAAGTATCTCTTTACAAGGAGGAGGTAACGTATTATAACTTACTACTATTTCGTGATTGTTAAAAAAAAACAGAGAGTTTAATCTTACAAATGTTTACGTTTACAATTCCAAAACTTTAATCCGTTATTTATTATAGCAAAAAAACTAAACCTGTTTCACCAATATTGAACCCCACTTTTAAAGAGCAGGACAAAAAATACAGTAAACTATATTGAGTGAAAGGGATAGAGATATAATGTAAGAGCAGTTTAGATTGTTTATTCATCTCACGGACACTGAAAACGCGATTAAATTTTCCGCTACATAATAAAGTCAAACGCAAGGAAAATGCGTGCTTTTGTATAAACATTTAATATCCAGTGTCCATAAATTGTGGGCCTTTTTCATTTTATATTCACGGTATTTGTAGGGAATAGTGTTTCACGTAAAAGTTGTGATTACATTGACAACGAAATAACGAAAGCTACTTCAAATATATACTACATACTATTATTATTAATTAACTCGTATACGTTTATTATCAATTGAACAGATGAACCATACTTATACTCCTCTTCTTTCTGCTTGAAGATATCCTTGTAAAAAAGTATGTACAGACGCCAGCACATCAAGCTACTACCACCTGTCAAATTTCTTTAATAGATTTTCAACTTTATCGCTAAAGCATTAGGCTCAAGGTTGATTGGGGAAATTTGACAGTTTCGGGTAGCTTGATGTGCTGGCGTCTATACATGAGAATGAAGCTATAAAATCGTCCCCCAATCTTGTCTCAGAATAGAATAGCATAAGACGTCACAACTCATTTGGATGTACAGCCAACTAGTAGAAGAATAAGCTAATCAATAGTTGCGACAAGTATGTTTTAATTAAATCCATGTGATAGCCATCGGCCACAGTACGACAGAGCATGTTAGATTGGCTGTTACAGCCAACCTGCTCGGTGCGTCAACAGCCTAACGTAGGAAAGCAAATAATATAGGTAAACGTTAGGTACTTCATTTCCTTGCTGCACTGTGTTCGCTGTTCGTATTGCATTCGGGATTAATAAATGGCGTGTGTAGCCCTTCAACAGTTTGATTAAACTTCGAAGCTTTAGCAACGTTGCTTCTATGTCTGTTGTAAAAAGTTGTAAAATATGGAGACTAGAATGTTTCAATTTGTCGTGTAGTAAACACTATAGGTTAATAGCGTCTTAACATTATTTGTTTGTAACTAACACTTCACCCGCGACTTCGTCAGCAAAAATTATGATAGCTAGGCTAATGTTCATGATATACATATAATTAAAAGCTTTAGCACCCACGAAGCTTTCTGCCGGTGAAAGAATTTTTAGAATTGGATCATTATTTCCGGAGATTACCCCCTAAATACTAACTTACAAATAAATTTTACCTCTTTATAATATAAGTATAGATAAGTATGTAAATGATATAATAATAATTACTAAAAATGTAAGGAACTCGTAATCACACTACTAGGCCCTTTTTTTTTTACGGATGGGAAATCATCGAATGACTTCTCCCGCTCTGGGCAGAGCGGAAGGGTGTGTCAGACTTGTACTGACTAAAACCCCTCCATGTTCCTTCCTTGCCCTTTGTGTTCCAGGGCCGCGGTATCTCTTTCGAACAGCCCGCAGCCCTGGCAGGCATCGGCTCTTGCGGGCCCCTCCCTGTTTGGTGACATCTCTTTGAGGCGCGCGTGGAACACGAACGCGCCGTCTACACGGCCTGTCGTCAAAAGACGGACGGACGGCGAGCTAGCCCATTACTCTCCGTCCACAGGTCCGCGTCTACGGTGGCCGGAAGCCACCACGTGACCCCCGACGCCCGGGGCGTCTCCCGCGGCGGCTGGGACGAGAGGTTCTCTCCCTCTCACGCTCCGCCACCTCCTTCGCTAGCATGACTGCTTCGCAGAAGGAGGTGACGGCGTCCCATTCCCTCTCGCTCCGGACCATGGCTTGGACCAGGGCCGGACGCGATAGGTCGCCGCCGCCGATTGCCGCCACGAGGACACGGCGGTGCTCCGCCCAAGCTGGGCAGACCTCTACCGTGTGCTCCACCGTGTCCTCCGGGCGATCCACTCAGTGGTAACACCTGGGCGTTTCCTCCCGCCCGATTCGGTGCAGGAACCTCCCGAAGCAACCGTGTCCGGTGAGGACCTGCGTCAGGCGGAAGGTGAGGGTGCCGTGGTGCCTCTCCAGCCACTCCTCAAAGAGGGGACTTATCGCCACTATTGTGGCGTGCCCTGCACCGGGTTGCGATAGTCGCTCTCTCCATGTCGCCATGAGATCGCGCCGGAAGTCTGTCCGCTGCGCGACAATTTGCCGCGGCAGCGGATTTTCCCCCCGGCGTAGTGCCTCCACGCCCCACTCGTGTAGGCGCGCGAGGACTATCGCCTCCAGATCCCATGGCGACAATCCCGCAAGGAGGCTCGCCGCCTCGCCGGAGATCGTGCGGTACCCCTGGACTAGCCTTACGGCTACCACCTTCTGGGGCGCGTTCAGGTAGTGCCCACACCGGGGCCCCGTAAAGGGCCATGGACCGCACGACACTACTAGGCCCTAACTTGTCACAAGTAAGCTGCAAAAACAAAAGACAAATAAAACAACCAGTCAAGGTGCACCAAGAAAGGACCCTCTGAAAGTAAACAGTTCATATCAAAGCACTTTACGACTTGCCCTCTCAAACACATGCATATATTTAGACCAACTTTAATATTTCTCCAAAGTAACATTGTCCCGGCAAAGAGATTTCTTTACTAATCAAAACATATGAATACTCTTCGACTGTTTTATTCAATTCAATTGTTCGGTGCACGACATTGTCAGCCGGCCCGGATACCGCCGTCCGTATTCTAGTTTCGAGCTCTCGACTCACGTTACCTGAATTTGCAAGGGAAACCCATTTTGTTGGTATGTTACAGTATAGTCTGAAACGTTTTGGGTTTAGTTCGAAGCCGGTTTTGATTTTGTAGTATTTATATAAAATATTTTGTTACTTTTGTAGTGCAAAAATGATGAAAATTGTTAGATATTTAAGGAATAGCATTCCACTGACATTTTTTTGTCCCCAAAATGTCGAGTAAAGTTCAGAGTAAGGGTGCAGGCGCGAAAACGGCAATTTTCACCGGACTGCGTCCGTTTAAATAATAGAAAGGTCGCGAAGATTGGAGCCGCTCTGAATGGTTTATATGTCACTTGTGAACCTTTCCCGTGTTAGTAGATCTCGCGCGACATTCTCGCCAAATTATATATTCATTCGAATGCTTTTAGAATCCAGACTCAACAGTTGGCTTCGTATTACGCGAAGCGCTGTAACTTTGTCTTAAACGTCTGGAAATTGGTTTAACTGTCATGAAGTAGTAGAGTGTTGTTATTTTGTGTAGTTGTGTGGTGAAACTACAGGTATTTCACTAATTAAGTCTACTAACGCATGATAAACATTCGACAACAACGGTACGCCAGTGCAAACTATTAAATATCACGTACAAATCAATTTCCACGCCGGGCAGAAATCTGAATCCAATTTGCGGGCTGTCCGATCGGAGCGGACGGCAGATATCACGGGCGAATATCGCTAAACGGCTAAATAATTTAGTAGCAATCTGGCGGCGAGCGGCAGCGGCGGTCCGCCCGCGGCGGAAACCGCGTGCTGCGGCCCGCACGCCCGGCACCCGCCGCGTCACCCGCACCGCCTGTCGCCGCCGCTTGTCGCACGCACCTGCAACCACTATCTTCACGCCGTTATGAATTGCCATTACAATTTGTGCAAACATCTCAAATTGTGGCAGCAAGTCATATTTATTGAAAATCGGACGAACACCGTCCATGGAAAAAGGCTTTCTGAAAGCGTTTCGAGCAGTCAAAAACCGGAGCTTTTGTGTCTTGGATAGGCAGTGAAAGGCTTTTTTGCTGCTGATTTTGATCAGTACATCCTGATGCTTTTGTCTTAGTGCGGATGGAGTGGAGCCCATGTATACGTTCGTTTAACGTAAAACGTCAAACTTGGCTTGGGTGCCGTCGCGACACAATGGCGCTTCAAACAAAGCTTAACTTGTACCCAGTCATTAAAATTTCGTTTTCCATCTTTTCCATTACGCAGCTGCAGACAAAAAATAGCGAAATAAAAAACGACGAGCCCAAAACAAAAGTCGGGAACGAAGAGAACAGGAAATAAAGTTAATTAAGAGCGGCGAAATCGACTGAGTTGCGGTGGAAATTGGCCCCTTAAAAAAGAGACATTTGTAGCGGAGCTATTGCGCTTAATTTTTGTGACAAGTGAAACAAAAGAGTTGGCAGGGTGGCGGAGACGCGGGGGTGCGGGCGGTGGTGAGACCGAGGGGAGATAAGGTCGCCGTTATCACCGGCGGTTCCGGGCGGCCAGTGGCGAGTAGAAGGCGATACCTTTTGTTTTGCAACATTGAGGGATGCTCGCTTGCGTGACGTTATCGCGCCTCCTTGGATCGCGCTGACCTCTCCACTCATGATAGTAAATTTTCTTTCCTAGACGTTTTGTGGTTTACTTTTTGGGTTTCGTTTCATCAAAGTAATGATGTTCGCGATTAGATCGATGCGTGTCTTATTAGAAATAGGATGCGTATAATTATGAACCTTAATAACGCGTGGGTTGTGTAGTAGGTTCCGGTTAGACGGTAGCATCGCTAATTGGATCTTCCTGCTTTTAGCTTGCTTATTTTATGTGTTTCGACTAATTATGATTTTGTCGTAATTAACCCAGGAAAGTCGAAAACGATGTTTAGCGGAAAAGTTCAGCACGAATTAAACAAGTCATTTTTAATTATTGTTTGTACTAGTTTTGAGTATTTTAATAGATCCAGCTATTGTATTATACCAGCAGTATTGTATTTTTCTAAGTACTATAACACCACTCATAAAGCCTATAATAGGCTACTGCTACCATATACACTAACAATAAGATTATTATTATTATTTTTCACAGACAGCTAAGAATTTTGGTCGCTAACCAAAATTCTTAGCTGTCTGTGAAAAATACGTCATTAGTAAATTAAAAATTTGATCCCGTCAAGACACACCTAAAAAAAACTTAAATGACACACCACACTCACAAGAATTCACTTAGCAACGCTAGACTTGACCAAAGTAACTTGATACTTGCCATATCAGGACATTTAAATCAATGAGCTGCATCGTTTGTCTAAGGTTCTGCGTGGGCGACCGGTTCTATCTGTGCGACAACAAGATCCTGTGCGAGTATGACTACGAGGAGCGCCTGGTGTTCGCGAACATGGCTTACAACCCGCCGCCGCTTGCGCACCTCAAGAGGCAGACCACGCACCTGCCGCCACCACCGGTAAGCAACAACACACTGTATTTAAGATTCTCATATGTATCAGTCTAATCTAATGCTCAATGTGTGATCTAAAGTTCTGGATTTTAAATTTTCGGAAATAGAATGGCTATTTGGGCAACTGTAAGTATTTTATATATAAAATTCAAAAGGGTTTACAACTTGTTCAAAAAGAAGCAGAAAAGCTCATTGAAACTGTAACTTATTTATTTTTATTTGTTAGACTATACCCTGGATTCAAGCAAGACAAGATCTAGATCTTGTTTTAGATACCACACATGTCTGGAGTTGATAGCCAAGAAATTAATTAAATAAATTTTCTACAGACAAGCAATGCGATGAGCGGTTTGATGAACGGCTCGAGCCGCTCCGGTGATCTGAACAACAACATGTCGGGGTCGTCGCCGGCGCCGTTCACCGCCCCTCCGCACCTCAAGCCCCTTGGCCTCTCGGCGTCCAGCTGAGATTATAGCGCGTGAGACGCGGCCCACCCCTACGCCAAGTATCAACACTAATCACGCGTACTCTACGAGACAATCGATACTACAAAGTTGATCAGTTGCCGTTGCAAACGAACTATTCAGTGTTTAAAACGCAGCTATATTAAGACGACGTCTTAAAATCACTGGACTTGACATGTTTCTAAGTGTTTAAAACTAAAGCAAAGTAAATGCCAAACTGTAGTTAGTGTTTCTGATTGTTTATGAACAGCACATAATTAATTAAATAACCTACATTGTCATGTCATTATTTCTCGAATAAACTAAGATATTATTATGTTATTAGAGTATGTGTAAAGGAAAATTGTTTTAGTTTGTTAAAATCTCAGAATTTGATCTCAGATGAGCAATTATGCTGAATTAGGATATAGTTAGAGGATCATTGAATCTCCTTTTTGTGTAAATCTGTTAAAAGTTGCAATATCACGTCTGTATTTTTCTCTTTAATGTATAATGTGTGACTTGACTGGTACGGATAATGATACAGTGTGATTTTAGCTTAGGCTGTGAATATTGACAGCGGTTCAGATGCTCAGTTGTAGGAATAGTGGTGAACTAATTCAGTGATGTGGACGTTTTGGTGGCTCAATCGCCGTTGTGAGCGGTTCAAACGCGCATACGAACCGCTGAATGTGTGTCCGGCCTAACGCGAGGAATTCAAAAGTGCGGGTTTAAGACTGCCGAATTGTCGTCTTTGAGGGATGAAATGTATTTTAGAATAAATATCAGTGTTAATGTAAATATTATAATCATCTATATGTACGTATTATTGTACAATCAATCGAGTCTCAAATTGATAAGGTATATTTAATGATCAAATTACTTAGTTATTTTCAAATATTTTAGTTTTACTCTGGCTAAGCCGCGGAAGAAAATTAATTTAAATGATCAATTTTCGAATACATTTGTTATTTCTTTTTGTATCTATGTATATTAACTGTTAAGTTTATTATAGACATTGTTACGATGTTTGTATTATTTATGTAAATAGCTCACTATAAGTAGATTATTGTATATCTATTATTATACAATGGTGAATATAAAATATTTGGATTAATTAGTAAAATGTGGATAAATGTGTTACTTAATGAAAAAAAAACATAATTCGAAATAGTTCAAATTAGTTATTTTAGTCATATTTAAAAAAACTTGTCATCATCTTCGGATGATTTATGAATTATTTGCATTTAATTATGTACAGTCGCCAATACTGTGTATTTTAAAATTATTAATAGTCCATGCTCTATATGAGAGTGTTTAAATCAATAGACGTTGTAATGTTAATTATTATGAATCAGGTGTTTTATTGCCAGCAATTGTAACTAGTGTATGCATCCGTTGTTACTGGGTATGTGTAATTATTCCGTAGGTGTTATGTTGACGACTGTACAAGCTCATGCATTCCTGTAGAGAGACGCACGTTGTGTGCACAGACACACACATTTGAATAAATATAAATGTGCAAGTTCTCTTTTAACCAATGATATGACCAAAGATGTAGCTCATTAAAGCCTTGTTCAAGAATATATTATCTTATTTTATTTCTTAACTTATTGCTTACCTACTGCCTACCTTTTAACACGTTAACTGCCAAGTTAAATTTTCTGTACCATCCAAATTTCCTTCGGTTTATATTGAATAGTTATGTATAAAAAAGTGTTCCTTTTTCTTTATTTGGATAAAAAAACGGTAAAAAAACTAAGTGTCAGGTGGCGCACTGCGGTCAGTTGAATTTGATGCTTCGGTGTCAGTCACCGGTGCCTGACATGGCCTGAACAGATAGTGAGTATGTCAGGCACCGGTGCCCGACATGGCAGTTAACGTGTTAAATAGAAAAGATAGTTTTATTTTGATAAAAATGTCCTATTACACTTTTGAAACATGATTAATTTATTAAAACAATTGACTTAATTGTCCATCACAATCATATAGAACATGCTTTATTCTGCACCCATTCATCATTTATTAGTGAGTAATAGTTTCCTACTTCTTTTTTATAGTTGCAAAGAAAATATATATTCTAACCAAAACCAAACCAAATAAAGTATCAATTGAAAAGAAAATGCGTTCAACAGTTGGAGTGAGCAGTAACTCGCAAAGGTGCTATTTCAGTGGGCGGGAATGGAGTATAAAGACGAGTTACTGAAGAAATATACCAAACTGAAAATTAGTCCCACTACATACTTATGAAATACTTGTTAGTACACTTTTATATATAAGGTCTCATTAAAATAGATATCTAAGAAAAAAAAAACACTGATTTAAATTATTTTATTTTGACCTACAATAATAAATTGCCGGCATTTTTAGTGTATTTTCGTAAGCTGATTTTTTTCTTGTAAGTATCTAATGCGTTTAATAAGTACATTTTTTACCATAGTCCTTAATTTGATGGTCTGAATGATTTCTAAAAGCTTGTCCATCTATTTTAATGCGACCTTATATCATCATCATCATCAGCCTATAATGTTCCCACTGCTGGGACAAAGGCCTCCTCTCTATGAGAGGGAATGGGCTATAATCCACCACGCGGGCCCAGTGCGGATTGGTAGATGTCACATGTCTTCGAATTTTTTCGTTCTAGGACATGCCGGTTTCCTCACGATGTTGCGACCTTATATACCTATAGAAAATGAAGTTCCTTTAGCAACAAAGTGCTTTTCAGTAAATGCCCTGACCTTGCATCGAACACAATAAAGAGCTCAATAAAAGAGAAAATGCGTTATCAACTGTCGGGGTTGTCGGAAAATAATAATAACAATATTTTTTTGATCCAATAACTTCGAATTACGCACAAGAGTTACACAATCTAGAATTATAGGTAGCTACTCGTAGGTACATAGTAAATCATATTTAGTTGAGACCTTAATTACGCTTCAATTAAAATACACAACTATTTTGTACACAAGATTTTGATTACAGATTTACTATGTACCTACGAGTGAGTTGATTACTTACTTTACAAATTGCAAGATTAAAAGAACTACCTATATTTTAATGAATATCATTTAAAATTACTAAGAAAAAGTTTCCCAGTAGCACTATTTGTTGCAGAATAGCTTCTTTGTCGCCTATTACAGACACAAATACAATAAAGCACCCAATGAAAGAGAAAATGCGTTATCTACAGTCAGGGTGAGCGGAAATTCGAAAAGGTGCTCTTTTAGTGGGCTGTGGCGAGAATGGAGAGCAAACCGGTTTCATATCGGGAGCATAAAAATGTCGTCCGCCACAGCATTTTCGTACTTACTGATAGCACCTGAGGAGCACGTCGAAAATTATTGTAGGGATAGCAGAACAACGAAGAAGGGAATACAAGTTGAGAGTTGACAACGTTGCTATCTGTAAAAAGAAACATGTGTGCAATTCACACGTGGTAGAAGTAAAACCTTCAAAATTTTGGCTTCAAGATAAACACTGTATAATGCTTCCTATCTAATTTTCTCCCACGTTAAATCTTACGAATTTATGTGTCTGTCTCTTTTTACTGTCGCTTTTTCCTTTCATCGACTTTCAAATCACAACGTTTTCACTTCAAAAATGTTGTCTTGGGGAGTATTTTTCTATGGTAAAGATATTCGATCTGTCAAAAATGTAATCTGATCTGAAAAAAAATATGTTGGTGTCAAATTAACATACCACACAGTCCTAAATAGTTCCCACGTCAATTTATTTGAGCAAATTATAGTGTTGATCACTTTTTAATTATAGTTCTCAGAGCTCATTATTGAGAAACGCTTAACGTTTTATGTATTTCCGAGAAAAACTTGTTTACTTTATTAATGAGAGTAACACAGTAATCACACATGATTTTATTTTCACATATCTGTTGCTCTTTATGCTAACGCTACAGCTTACAGTGAGCGTGCAAAGAGGAGAAAAATCACCCCAATTTCCCGACCCCCAGCCCTCATTGTCGGCCCAACACACCCTGATAGAATTGTTATCGATGCCATCTTTAATTTCACCACTGTAAACAACCAACAACATTACATTCCACCACACAACTAGCTCCGGGTAGATTGAAATTTAAAACGCAGTTTATCTTAATTTTATTTTCGGTTTTCTTTTATGTTTGGTCCATGTTAAAGTTAAATCCAATTTAAGTCTTTGGTTAAATTCACGCTCGAAAAGCTCAACCATACTCTTAGAATGTAACTTATTCATGATTTATAATCGGAAGTAAGCAGTGCTCGAAATCCAAGACAGCTCATATGGCGGAGCTGCTTTTGCCCCGTAATTAAAGGTGCAAGAAACAGAGCTGGCTTTCAGGATACCTTTTGCTTTGCTTTGCCTTATGCTTTTTGGGAGTCTAAAGGTAGACTCGCATCTATGGCATTAGTCACGTTAGTTAGTTTATGACTAGCATTGAAGGCTTACTCATACACAGTTATTTCATATGCATTCAACACGACCTTTGCTGTCCTTTTACTCACTGTAACTTTAATTGAGTAACGACTACGATAAAGATTCCCCAATCAGTTCGTCAGAGAGGCTTTGCATTCTCATTGAACAAATTGCCACACAATACAAATCGATGAAACAAATCGCGTGCATTCTACATGAAGCGCATATTCAAATAGAAAGGGTTGACAATAAATAAAGGTGTGAGTTGTGACGAGCTCGCCAACCTTCGCAGCCGGCCTTCTCGAGCGTGAACGTCACAATGAGGTGCGTGAAAAATATCTCCCACCGACGCGACAGCCTACAAATCAAAACTGTGAAACCGTTTGGCAAAAAAAGAACACAAATAACAGCGTAGGAAGCCGGGCGCACACCACTGATGGCTTCTTGCAATAATTTCCGTTTTCAATGAACGCGTTTTTCTTTTTCTTATCACCGCACGAACTAGGATGGTTGGGAATAAATTGAAATACAAAATTGATTGTTGACTTTTCCCGGCCGCTTTATTACTGTCACAAATAGGAAAGAGATTGAAAATTGCCTCCAGCGAGACGCCGCCGGCGGATTTGATGATGCTTCAATCAACCTCAGACTAATGTGAATGATTCAGTTTATCTTCAGGACTGAGCGGCACTGAAGCCATATTCTTATCGTTACTGTTTTTAAGAAAGATCTAATTGAATCGTTATCAGTTGTTGCGGTTGTAATTTCAGTGGAAGTTTAAAAGAAAATGGAAGTGTAAGAGTTAGACCGAGATGAGGAGATAGTGCAATCTGCTGGACGATTTATTAAGTTGTTGGCTCTGGTTAGCGCACAGTGGGTTACACGCGCTATCTTTCGATGGAGGAGTTTTCCACTGAAAATAAATTAGGTTTCCATGAAATCTTGATATTGCTGAATTGTGAAAGGTTCTCTATTTATTACCGTTTACACATGTTACAGGCTACGCGCTACTTTTGTGCAGCTTAATGCAATTTGTTGAAAACCTGTTATAGTGACATGAATTGCTATGAAGATCAGAATACTATGTAAAGACAAGTTTTCGTGTAGGTACAAGTGTTGGTAAAAGTTTATGTTAATAATAAAAAACTTAGGTAAACCAACATCAAACTATAAAAGGGCATCGAAAAACTCCTCCTCAACGCTGTCAGCTTGTAATGTGCCCGAGAGACAGGCGGCGTTGCCACGTTGTATGGCAACACTTAGCCTCTGGCCAAGGTAAAAGCCAGCCCTTGATTCACGGGAAGCGTTAACTAGGCGTTTCGAAATTTCCTGAAACAGGCTAAAACAGGTAAAAGTAAGAAAAATGTCGGGAAGGGTAAACGAAAGTAAAAATGTATCTCTCTAGCTGTGCATAATTGTTTACCTTAGCAACTTCCTAACTTAGTAATTTCTTAAAACTTTTGAACAGTTTATTATTTAAATTCTACCTGTTACTATTCAGTGATTCCGATTCCGCACTCTTAGGGTGACTACGCTACACAATGTATGAAAAATTAAATATAAAATGTGCCTATTTATAATCCTTATCTTGATAAATAGCCGAGCTATTATTTTTACGAGCTATTCCCTGTTTACACTCCTTAAAGCCCGGTCAGGATGAGTTAACGACAGTTGTCAGTTCTTTTACCCTCCAGCGGGGATTTATATAGGAAAATGGTTCTTACACAATGTCAATTTAAGAAGAACTCCGGACTTCCATAAAAGTGCGTCAAATACACCGAGGCAACATAGAAGGGAAGAGGGAAAGGAAGCTCTCTCTAAACTGGGCATGCTATGCTCCCGATGCTCCTATTTTTATTTGAGTTTTAATTATTAAAAGTTTTATGAACTGCTTATTTCTTTTACGAGATTGTTGAATTAATTCCTTTTGTTTGTTAACTCGACCCTCCTTGTATCATCAAATGTTAAAAGTTGCGTTTGTTTTACTGTAATTAATGTGCAGAATTGAAATTGTGATCTCTCTTTGCAAGATCCGCCGCTGGGACTGTTGCTATATCATAACGTTTAGGCGTTATGTATGGAACAGAATAGAACTGAAATAAGATACGAAGTATAATAAGTCACGTCCTTCTTGAACGATAAATTCAAATGAATATGTTTTATATTCATTTCGATTGAGTGGTTATTCACAAATTTACCGTTATCACGTCCGCTGAATATCATAAAACATTTTAAAGTTCGCAAAGAGATATTCGAGAGTCGAATCTTCATTCGGCGCCGTGGGTTCGCTGTAAGTAAATTTAACTTTAAAATATGCATAACAGTTTTCCGATGCGATCCCCTTTCGAATTTAAACACATCGAGTCGTATTAAGATACATTTCGATTCAGTGCACTTGGGAAGTTCGGGAAGAAAATGCTTTTCAGTTTAAAATTGACGGTAGTTTACGTGCGAAATGTAAAGAATGTGTTTTATCGAGAGGTGTTTGTGTTTAACAGGAAGATACCAATACTAACGTAATCTCTAATGTGGTCCATCTCTACGAATAACATAGTCCTGATTAGGTCATCGTCTGGTTAACCTTTTCCCAACTATATTGGGGTCAGCTTCCAGTCTAACCGGAGGCTGCTCCCTTTTGATACGAGGTAATTACATTTTTTTACGAAATTTAGACCCTCGCCGTGAAATAAAGTTGGAAGAGCTAAAGGATAATTTTGTTATTCTCCGGGAATATTTCTAACTTTAGTACCGCAAAAACATCACAGGCTTTTCTGGTCCTAAGTTTGTTAGCCGTAAAGTATTAGAAAGGACCAATTCAACGCTTCAGAAACAAATTACAAGAGGCTTGTAGACTTGAAACTTTAGGAAGTTAAGTGTACTTAACCGCGACTTGTGAAAATGCAAATAAGGAGCTTCGCCACGCCGCCGACGCGCCGTCAGCCGGTAGCCGGCCGGGACTCAGAATTTGTCTCCACCAGATATGATAATTAGTTTTACAGCGGCGAGAATTAGTAAGATACACCAAGGGTTGTCTACATAAAAAAACATCCTTTTTCTTATTACAGGTTGGGTGAATGAAATGACACCCAAAGAGTAGAATACTTACACAATACAATACGGAAAATAGGGCCGACTCGCATAATAATTTGATTGCTAATATTGAATGGTGGTGACATCTATTATTCTGTACCAACAACACAACTACTACTAGGGTCCCTATGCTAATTTATATCTAACTTCGCCCGCGACTTCGTTCGCAAAAAAAGAGACACCTACTTATGATTGGTAGTCAATAAATAAAGTGATCCCTCTGACTTACGTTTGTTTTGTTTAAAGTACACATTTGTACCTAGTATCACTCATATCTGTTCTGGTTACCATAATTTAAAACTAAAGATGGCATCAAGACATGCGCCCTTTATAAGCAACGCCACCACCAGAACTGGACCAGAATATATAAGTTTAAGGGACTGCCACCACAGTCCAATAGCTTTGACGACGTCTGTCGGGTCAGCTAGATATAAATAAAATTAAATGTAGGTAAATGGCCCAGTGGTAGCAACCCCGACTTACGAACAGTTAAGTCGTGGGTTCGAACCCAGGCAGACGCATTACTTTGGGTAATTAATTTCATCACCACTGCTCTCAAAAACGGTGAAGGAAAATATCATGAGTAAACCGGCATGTCCTAGAACCAAAAATTTGAAGACATGTGACATCTACCAATCCGTACTGGGCCCGCGTGGTGGATTATAGCCCATTCCCTCTCATAGAGAGGAGGCCTGTGTCCCAGCAGTGGGAACATTATAGGCTGATGATGATGAAATCTAAAAAATCTTTGGTAAAGAGAAGGTTGATTTACCTATGGTGTATAATCTTTGATCTAGATACAATTCATATACATTGTTTTAAAATTAATTATTAGCCATAAAAATCAAATGTAGCAAAATGTTATGAATTGGATTTAATTAATAATGTTGTGTATATAATGTGACCGTACGAGTATATTTTTCTATTATGAGTCAGTGATACTCGAATCAAAATGTTTTTTTTTTTGAGTGACGGTGGAGTGTAGTTGCTTTTAAAATCACCGTGGTGAGTCAACAGATCTTAGAAAATATTAAGAACGTAAATACTTGAATATCTTACATGCAGAATATAAATTCCTTCAATATGGTCTGGAAACTTGTTAATACTATTAGAGCAAGCTACAGAGGCGTTAAGCCTGCAACCTTAATTCTACTTATTCGACAAACTTCGGCACTAGCGCCGCCCCCGCCGGCACATCACCGGTGCATACTCTTAATATTAGCAAAGATTTACATTATTGAAACAAGAAGTTTTCTAATAAAAGTTTTTCTAATTAATTTAATTTAATTTTTCGACGATGTATTCATTATATTTTATTTGGTTTTATTTGTTTTTCTAGCAATGTATGTGTGGCAATAGGTTATTTACCTGCAATAAATTAATTTATTTTATTTTATAAAACGGAATACCGAAAAAATTAAATTTTAATTTTCTTTCAAACATAAAATAAAATGCACATTAAATCAAACATGCCAAAATAATTAAGAATCCATAGAAAATACTTAAAAACATTGACAGACGAGACGCATTGCTCGACTGGGTACTGTGTGTTACTGGTTTTTGCTGTCGGGCTTGCACGGCAGGCTTCCTGCCATTACTATCTACTTCTACTTCTCCACTCTTACGCCCATCTGGATCTTTTGCGTTTGGCCAGAGCCGCGCTTCGGTAGCCTCTCCTTCAGATACTGACTGGTTGGTGTTAGTATCATTGCCTGAAGATCGAATACTTGCTGTTGACACTTTCTCTGATTTTACGCTTGTCGTTGGTGTCGAGGTTGTAATTTCGTTTTCGTCTATTATCGCATCAGGTATGGTAGGAGTGGTATCGGGTTCAGCTGATGTCTCGCCTGTCATCAGAGTAGCTTTTGAGTTTTCAGAAGATGCTTCTGTAGCCCCAGATGATGCTTCCTTTGTCTCGAAAGATGTTTTTGCTATCTCAGTCAATCCTTCTGTTGTCTTAGTAGGTACTGAAATAGTTGTTGTAAGTGGATCTTTGTTAATTACGTCACATATTTTCGAGCAGTGTTCCTCTTGACATTTGTCCTCTGTACCGCAAGTTATAAAGTTCTCCCAGGCCGACAATAGTTGGTACAGATGTGGTTGCTTGCAGTCGTTATCTATATAGGTTTGAAGTCCAACTACTTCGTTTTCACAAATAAGAGGTCCACCGCTGTTGCCCTATAATGTAAAACATTTGAATTTAAAAATAATTTAACATAATATAAATGTTAAAAGACGTCATTTAACAATAAAGTTAAAATCTAAAATAGTTTTCGCAGAAATGTTTTGTTTGTAAACTCACTTGGCAGAAGTTAGGGTCGTAAACTGCGTTCTTGTTTTCTTCGCTGTCAGCAGCACAAGTCATGGTGTTGCCAGTGTAGTGTGACCCACAGTTCAAATTCCCAGGTGGCAGCATCTCAACGCGTATCTGCATCAAACTTCTGTCTTCGGTGCTATTGCTTTCCTTCTTCTGTATACATATGAAAAGAAAACAAGCTAAGTAAGTCCTCTAAAACGCAGGTGTAGGGATACTTTAGACGCCACCAAGTTGGCCATGGTCTGGTCGGGAGTCTAGTATGCACATTGAGCTGCTACATCCATGAAATTACAAGGTAATTATGTACCACCATGGATAGGATATTACAGATTTACGACTAAAATCTTTACTAAACTTTTGAGTAACTTAAAAAGATGAAGTGCGACTAAAGTGGGGAGACTTCATAAGTGCACACTACAATGCGTTGAAAAACCAAGCTTAGAAGCTTTGCATGTATAGGGATCACACTGCGGCCGACTTTCGTGTTAATTCGAAAACAAGAAGATTACCGAAGCGCACACATCTTTCCCGAAGCGCATACTCTTTCTGGTTCCATTACAAATTCAAGCGTTTACAATATTTTTCAGCAATGGGGTTTTTGTATAGGTATTCTCACTTTTGGTTTCCATCGACTGATTATACTCTCAGAGTTGAAAGATGTTTTTTTTTAAGGATACACAGCGCGCGATGCCTATGAA
Source organism: Lycophotia porphyrea (assembly GCA_950005105.1). Lineage (NCBI taxonomy): Eukaryota > Metazoa > Arthropoda > Insecta > Lepidoptera > Noctuidae > Lycophotia > Lycophotia porphyrea. Next base: position 7,424,828 of record OX465392.1, read on the forward strand.
ATATTTTTGAATTCCATCTATGGATTTGCTTTGTTCATAAAATTCTTCTTAGCATTTCAATGACAATTTAAATTGATTCGCCCCTAGAAATTGACTAAGAGTTCCTTTAGTACTTAAAACAAAGATGTACTAACAGGTTTTAGTTTAAATTAACAGTATGTCAGTTTATTAGTATATACTATAATTTTGACGAGGATGTTAAGAATATACAACGATATCACGTTCCCATGTCATGTGTATGTGTATATTCTTCAACCAGGCAACATTTTTCCTCACAATGCCAAAAAAATACGCGCTCACGTGAGCGAAACCGGGCGGGCACAGCTAGTCAAAACTAAACGTATATGCAAAATTTCAGCTCAATCGGTTGGGAATAACTGTTAAAATTCAGACCGTGCAAGATTTGACTTAAACAAACATACATACATTGAAAGTTAAATAAAAGCTTATAAAAAGTTTGGAGGTCCCATAAAAATGAGTGGTATTACAAATCATTTTAAAACATAATATATGCTTAAGAGCCCATAATGTTCCCACTGTGAACTGAACCCAAGTCAGTCTCGGTCATTTAAATTATAAAGAACTTGTTTGCAGCTTCAATCTGGAAAAACTTAGTTAAATTTAGTCTTAAACTATAGGGTTCTAATAACAACGATGAAACTAAGAGATCTTACGGCGTAAACAAGTATGATGCAGGTTTTCTCCGAGATGGAAGTTTTATAGTTGAGGGTGGTGGTCTCCACAGCTGAAGTTAGGTTGAAAGGTAACAGAACCTTCATTAGGGAGATATCAGTACGCCACCATTGCGTTGCACTGTGATTATACGGACGAACAATTTGTATGACCTGAGAAAGTAACCAAGTAGAATCACTTATAAGATAACTTATACATAAAAACTAAATTTCATAACTGGATCACAAAAAAAAACCCAAAATGCATTAGGCAATTGGCAAGTAGTTTCAAAGTTTCATTATACCTCTCGCTCTTGCTCGTCCTCATCTTCATTAAGTATGAAAAGGTCATCAATAGTAATTGCACCAAGTCGGGCTAGAAGTGTTTTTCGCGGAAAGCCGTTGGGGGCCCCTGGCACAATACTGGGACCGACAGCAGAGGTGACCAGCCAGTCCGATCGGATGAGGATGGCACCGCGCAGGAAGCGGGAGCCAGTGCCATCTACCACTAACTCATCAGGGTAATATAGAAATGCCTGTAAACATATTTTAAGAGAGCTGATAGAAATAATACACTCGCGAGTTACCAAATCGATTCATGCCATAAGTACGTATGTACTTTATTTGAGTTAAACCATATGCCCATTAAAAGCTGATTAAATAAGTTTTAAGTTGACACCAATTTCAAAAGAAATATTCGGAAGTCCTCTTTTATTTAAGCAATGTAGAAAATAGGCGTGTAGAAAATTGACCCTTTTAAAACTATGCATATTTATTTCATCAGTGGTTTATCCAAAGATGACCCGTACATATATCCGAAAAATGCATTAATGGTTTTGACCAAACTATGTATACTACGCCTTTAAACCGTATAAGATATTTTTACATATAATACTGTAATTTTCCTTCAATACATATCATATGAATACACATTAACAGCTTGAGTCGGTATGGTTTGGTAGATGAGTTTTTCCTAGTTTTAGTTCAGTTATTTTAAAAATACATAATTAGTTAGATACTCCAGTCAAGATATGAGTTTGTGAGAACTGAAACACTGAGAATAGATTAGCCTTAAAAACTACCGGACAGAGTCGAGATGTACAATACACGCGGAACAGTGTCTGTTATTTAAATTTTAGTTGATACACCAGCAAGAATATGATTACTGTCACTTTTTATTTTTTGCCCATGGTTAGGATGTTACGTAAAAGGAACACTTTACACCAAAGTAATGATCTAATGGCATACCATGTATGGATAAGTCCCTCTCTTGACATCCTGATCACCATCTGCGTATACTTCTACACAAATCGACACGACTGGAAAATCAAAAGATGTGATTATAAACCAACGTATACGGGTCAAAACCAAAATCAGAGAATATAAACGTAATAAACGTTAAATAAGTACCGGAACATAGTGCAATTAGAAATTTAATTTTCATAGTAGTAGAAAATCTTGAAAATTATCATAAACATTTATAGGAAAACTAAGTGACGTGTCACCGTCAAATACATAGCTGTCCTGACAGCAGTTATTTTAAAAGAAGAATTGATATGTTTTCTTGTTATATTTTCACTGCCAGGTAAACCAAATAGTTTTTATAAACCTGCACAAGTATTTAAATCCTCATTTTCGACCTAATGCTATAATTCTCTTTAACTCTCTCTGTTGTAAAAATCGAATTAGTCGAGTCACGTCCCTTTATTTTTCTCCGCTATCTTTGACAAAGTTACGCCGACTCGAGTTAAAGACATTAATCAGAACCTCATCCGAGCCAAGATGTATTATCCTCAATAAAGCGAAAAGAATGACTTTGCGATTTTAAAACGCGTGTTTTACAGATAACGGCGGCGGATAAATCTGGGGAACACCTAATTATTCATGTTAGGGGTGTTTAAGAGTGCGTATTAATACGCTTGGAGCGACGCCGGCTTTTGAAAAATATGCTAAGAACATAAAAAAGTGCAGTTTATTTAAAATACCCCGGACGGGAACATGGCTTGGGCGGGCGCGCCTCCACGAGAGCGCTGTGTACGTCTTTTCAGTTTTATTTCAAATTGGATAAATGTATAAAACACTGAAAGGAAAAAGATTTAGTTTGTGAATGCGATTTGAGTTTATTATCTGCTGTTTAAGCTTGTTCTTTTATTAGACTTTTGAAAGCCTTCCTAAGAAGCTACACCAAAATGGCAATTAGTGAGCCACTTCAAGATGTAGGTAACACTAACATTGTCCACAAATGAGCGGAGATGTCGTAGCCAAACCGCTGATGCAGCCACGTCAATACCACTTGTTCAGACGGTTATTACATGTCCAGTGTCGGTAGACCTGTCGTAATGTTCTAAGTTCCCTCCCAATGTTCTAAAAACTTCTTTGGGGTTAGGGGCAAGCAGTGTCTTCTTTACTTGGCATTGTTATAACGGTCCAAATGAACGAGCTACGTGTTTTGGCTGCGATCCGCAATTGCTTTACACTTCTCCTTCCTTTGCAGTTGTAAAACGGTATGCGCTAAAATATCAATAAAACTGCTGTATAACTTTTAATCACAGTTGTGTTTTAATGGCTATATTGATTTTACGAAAAAGCAATCGGACGAATATTTAAAGGGTATCCGTAACAGCGGCCGAGTTTATTGTTTTGTCGGTGAATATAAAATGATACCGCGATTTTTGAACGCAGGCAGTTTCGGTAGTTTATTTATTTATATAGATATGTAGATATTTATTCATTGGTTAAAATAATAGAATCTAAATTTTAAAACAGCGTGCAAAGTTTATTGTGTACAATATTCAATGGATCGGACTTCTTTTAAATATACTTTGAAGAGTTTACTCGTACGCTTACCGAAAAAAGAACTATATTCATCATTCAATTAGATATCATGTAATAGGTATCTATTAAAAATGCTACTTACATTAAAAACTTATACTAAAGACAAAATATCTGAAGCGTGTGGGTAAATTCGCATTACGTACCGGTTGCGTTCAAATTCCATGGAGTCTAGGCGAAGTTTTCGCCGGCTTACCAACTGTGACTCGCGAACGGTGATATGAATATTAAACGCTTCAAGAATTAGAAGATTTATTCGACAATTCGGAAGTTGGGCGGTCTTTGCGCACTTAAATGAATGTTTAACATTATCTGCGGAGTTTTAAGGAACTTGAGCCTCTTAAACAACTTGCGAAGAAACTTTAATAGAGAGCGGCTCTCGGGCGATTAATTCGAAGACGTGGCAAGGTGGACGGGAATTCTTAATGTGGAAGGGTTACGGGAGGTGTTCAATCGGTGCATCTAATAGAGGACGAGGAAGGGGTGCGCTTCATTTAAATTATTTTACGAACTTTCGAATTTTGTTTCAAGCTCTTGGTTCAGGTATCTATCTATATGCACGAATAGATCTACATAAGGGTGAGTTTACACTGAATACAGTCACAAAGCCGCGTACTGCACACATCGAAATACGGCAGAGTAGAAATTTCCACAGAAGCTATTAAAAAATTGAGAGGAAAAACTTTATTATATCCGTAACCGAAGTAACAATAAAATCCATTGAAAAAAATTTCATACCCACATGATGAAATACAGATCGGTAATAACAGCAACATATCCGTTTCGCGTGCTTGACAATATAAACTGATTGGCGTGGTGTGCGTGCGCGTCATTGTTCCCGCAAGTTCTCGCCGTCAGTTCCCAATGTCCCGTCCCGTTCTATTGTACTGCACTTTATTGAATTTGATTTACGCGCCAATTTTTGTAGGCTTCGGTTTTTATTAACTGACCTCGGTGCCGATGTAAACTTAATTGAATCCGCCAACAAAAGGTATCGAATGAAAAGAGCGTCCAGCGGTGTGCGATGCAGATTATAATAGGTTTTTTCCGAATTTGCATGGGTTTTGAGTTGCTCGATATTCGATATTTTCACGGCGGTCGAACTATTGCGTTCGATCTGTTTGTTGTAAAGCTGCATTAATTAATTTTATGTTTCACCTAGAGCCGCGGTTTTGTTTTTAAGCCAGTATCGCATTTCTCGGTTTTGATTTTCTGTTTTTAAAAATATTTACATAAAACATTACTCCTGTAGTCAAAAATGGATTCTTTAGAACGCAAAAATTCTATCCAAACTTAATATTATAAATGCGAAAGTAAGTTTGTTTGTTTGTTACCTTTTCACGCTACCACGAAACCGACCATCCTGAAATTTTGCATATACGTTTTCAGGTGTACAATAACGGACATAGGGTACCTTGTATCCCGAGAAAAATTCTTTTCCCGAGGAAAACAACAATAAAGTTCTTATTAAAATAGATGGCGCCAAGAGTCTGTTTCAAACCATGGTTGAATTATATTATTATAGAAACTTTAGTAGTGTGTTAAGAGTTTAATTGTCAAATTCTTGGCAAAAGCTTGTACTGATATAAAACTTACTCCTATAGTAAAACTGAATTCTTTAGAATGCATGCAATGCATAAATATATCTTTTACTTTGCCGCCAAGTTGTCCACAAATGGGCTGCGGGCTGTTCGAAAGAGATACCGCGGCCCTGGAACACAAAGGGCAAGGAAGAAACATGGATGGGTTTTATTCAGTACAAGTCTGACACTCCCTTCCGCTCTGCCCAGAGCGGGAGAAGTCATTTCATGATTTCCCATCCGTAAAAAAAAAAACAAAACTTGTCCACAAACACATGTCATATCAAGAGTAAAATTAAACAGTCTCAAAGAAAGCTTTCTTACCATTTGCTGTAACAAAAGCGAATTATTTGCTGAAAGACCGTAATCTGAGTTAATTATCTGAAATTCGGTCGTATTTAACGTCGTTTCAAAACGAGTTTTCACAATTGGAGGCGAGTCAAAAGAGCTTTCTAAAGGAATCGCAAACACAATTAGGAGCAAGTTCTTGTTTGTATATTGTCGGGCAAAGAGTGTGCATGACACGCGGCGGGAGATGCATAGGCGTGTTACTGCTCATGTCGATCACTGCCAAATTATTACAAGATTTTTTCCAATACCGAAGTTTTTGCAAGTACTTCAAATAAAGATTTGACTACTATAGTAACATCATTATTCTCTTGCCCTTATCTCAATTTATTTGGGGTCGGTTCTTCCGTACGTCGCCATAACTCTTCAACTCATCAGACACACTCCTTTCTTGCCATGTCATCCTGAATTGAGTTCTATAATAATAATTAATAAATTAGGTAGTTTGAAGTTTTGGAGTCCAAAAGTAATAAAATTACCTATGTTTTCTCGTTTCAGTTGTTTTTATAGGATTTAATAAATGTATGGAATGATACCGAAAATCGAGTTGAATAGCAAGCGATTGGAGGAGTCTATAGCCAGCCGTGGACTGCTGAAAGCTAGTAAGGATGTCGAGCACACACTAAAATAATCTAACTTCAAATTTAAGACATTTAATTATTTATTTAAACATAAAAGAAAAACATGACACACCAAAAATCCCCGTTCAGTTCCACCATCGTAGCCGGTGAGCGTACCGGCCGCTAAGCTCGTTATAATAATTTGTGCCCTATAGAGAGATACAGAATCAAATCAGGCGCAACAATGCCGGCGCAATTAAACCCGCGAGGGGAAACGTCTTGAGGAGAAGCCGCGAATGACGGCAGCTCAGCGACGATTTTACAGCCGCGATAAAAAAGAGCTGTGTTGTATAGTTGTATTGAAGGCTTAGTTCTGTCTGTTTGACTCTGTGGTGAAATAATTGTAGTACATACTTGATTCTTTTGTAAAAATCAGTAAGTAGTACGTGAAGAAACTAAACCACAGTCATACAGTCAGGGATAAAGAGAAATGGGCAAGTCTTGTTTGAAAATAAGAAATATTGGGATCTGTGGTAGTATTCTTGACATTGAGTTTATTGGAAAAACAATTGTCTTGACCGTTTCCGTAGATTTTTATGCTACCAACTGTTATTTGCGAATTTAAAATGTTTTGTTACTTACGTGCAATAACCTTTATCCTGTATTGTTGTCATTATAATTACACCATACCCCACACACTTAATACGCAATAAAACCTTCAATAACCATTGTCTTAACGCAGACAAACCAAAACCAACATTGTAACAGAATTAAAGTCAAACTCTTTCATTGTCAGTAATGCAAATCCTCGTCTGAATACGGTCTGTTTACTTCTTTGCCCCTTTGTTTCAACAGTAACGAGCAGAAAAAGGGCCCATTCAGAGCATCCGAACCTAATTACCCTACCCTCGGTTACAAAGGAGGGTTTCTAATTAACGATATTATGTCAAATAATTTGTTTGAGACGACGTCTTACTTGGTCTGAATCGTGGATTGGATTAAGTTAGCCGTTTGCTTTATAAAGAAAAGCTGTTCGAATGGAAACGTTGAAAGAACTTGTGATTGTAGCCAGAATTTGTCTTTGTTGAGTATTCAATTAGAAGCAGGGTTAAGTTTGAGATTAATTGGTAAAGCTTCAATTGAGTAGATTTGATTCGAATTATTTCTGTAGGTTCGTACCTGCTAAATTACAGCAAAGAACATCGTACCTTTTATGGGAAAAGCGGTTGTACTTTAGAGAAAATACAGGGTAACGTAAAATGAATGGGATGGAAAACCATTATTAAAGTTTAGACAAAAAACTAATATTTTAAGTAACTAAACAACCTGCAGTCGTCGTACTAAAAAAAGAACACATTTTTTTCTGTTATGTTGTGTTGAGTTTATCTAGTTAATTTAATTTGACCTCGTACAACTCATAAATTGATGCCATCTTGGATAGTATTTGTTGTGTTTTGTGTCATCAGAAAGAAGAGCTCGTGGCTAAATAATAACAGGGTTGATCTTTAGGTTAAGCCGTGCTTGCCTAGGTTGGTCTGTGGATGGATGACCACCCATTACATACCGAGTTTCCTCCGTGCCTCGGAAAGCACGTTAAGCCGTTGGTCCCGGCTGTCATTTGTAGATCTTTGTCAGTCGTTAGGTAGTCAAAGGCCCAAAAAGTCTGACAACCAGTCTTACCAAGTGGTATCGTATCACCCAGTACTAACTGGGTTGTGGAGGTCAGACAGGTAGTGACTCCATGTAAAATACTGGTATTCAGCTGCATCCGGTTAGACTGGAAGTCGACCCCAACATAGTTGGGAAAAGGCTAGGCAGATGATGATTGTTTCATCAGAAAATGCAACATACTAAACTGACCACGAACTTTTTAAATTCCTCCCCAAATCCGTTATTCTTCATGTATGTAAACACAGGGTTGAAACCCGTCATGATGGATGTACCACGTCATATGTTGGAACACGTGGCTTTTGCCTCGTCAGCCGAGTATTAGCAATCTGTCAGTGCTAACCGTGCATTTGTCATTACGATTGGGTAGCATTAATTGGATTAATGTCATTAGCTGGCCCTTCACTCCGTCTTATGTCGTATGTAAATGATCATGAGACGAGCAAGTACATAGGTACAACGTATATTATTGTATTGTTTTGATCTAGCATCAATAAGTTTTCTTATTAAATTCAGTTGTACAGACGTTGGAAAAGAATCGCCCCTCACTATAATTTTTGAAGTTATACTTCTTTTGTCGCGTTAGGGAAAAATGATGAGAGTAATTTTTATGATGCGCGCGCACATCGTCACGAAAAACCGACACCCTGAAGTTAGCTAGTCAACATACACCCTGAAGTTACCACCCCAATGTTTGTTTACTTTCGTATTACTTTCAGACATTGACAAGCCTAGGTTATTATTTTAATCTACTGCTGGAGCTAGGAGGTTAGGTTATGAGGGTGTGATTGATATTAGACCTTGTTATTAACTACTTAAACGAAAGAAAAGTATAACTTCTAACGCGTGTACACAAACACTTTTTTTTTAAACAGTATTGCAACACATGGTGTCTTTTTGTCAGCATCATGTTGCAGCCATTTTTTGTCTCGAAAAGGAAACATGTTTTCAGGCTTAGAAACAATTAAGGTTAGGTTAGGTGGAAGTGCACTTTCTATACCTTGTAAGGAACTACTAGTACTATTACGATTTAATTTGCTTTGTTAACACGTTCATTGCCAAGCCAAAATACTGAACTTACCTAGATGGCCAAAACAAAAAATAAACATTTAGATTTAGGATTTTTTCTCTGTAATCTGTATGTGTTTTGACCAATAGTATCCAAAACAAATACCAGAACCCAATACGGTGCGCAAAACATCACGCGACGTCGCGTGAATGGCCATCGCAGTAGAGCCCGCTTCACGCGATGTCGTGTGATGTGGCAATGAATGTGTACAGTTATTTTTTAATACAGGCGCGTATTTTTCACCTTTTTATTTTTATTAGCCTATTCAGTTCCATTGCTGGGCAAAGGCCTCCCCCAACTCCTATTTTACTTTAAAATGTATAGTATATTTTTAATCCTTTACCTGTAAAAATGAATAAAAAATTCAATAGTGGCGCATAATCTGAAGCTTATTCATCCGACATAATGGATAGTATAAATCCGCAACAAATAGCATTCGCCACATCCGCGTCACATCAAGAACAAAAAATGAAATTTGGCACGTATTTTTAAGGCTCAGAATCCTCTGGACGTTCTGCCGTCAATTCTAGGATATCAAAGGGGTATGGCCGTCCACGTTAGGTGGGATTAGCAGACATTTGAAAGCGCCGGCCGCGTTCCTCCTCACTAATTGAGTTAATATTTGGTTATCGGCGGCGCGCACACGGCCCGCGCGACTAATCCTGCCGAATTAATGACGCGAATTTATCATTATTAATGCGTACGAGATCCTCGCCACACCTGATTTTACGCTGCGGGGTGTTCACATAAAATGTATGTTTCTCGTACTCGTTCATAGGTTTAGTGGCAAAGTACCTATCGGTTTGAAAATATTCCATGATTTTGCTGAAGATTTTCAGCAAAATCATCACCAACCACCAACATTTTAACCAATATTGAAGAGGTGTTTATAATAGACGTAAATACATTGCAAGCAATTAATGTAATTTTACTATTGAATTCGTTTGAAATATTTGATGAAATAAATATAGTTTTTATAACTAAAGTGCTTGACCGGAACGACATTATAATAATTAAATAATTATGTAGGTAATTGAGCGAGCGCGGATCGATTAATTAGCCCAGAAAATGTCCGAGCATCAGGTAAATGATCGATTGATGACTACCTTTCAACTTAATGCTAATTGTATCGCCCCGTTAATATGGCATCCTGTAAAATTATAAAGCGTATTTAATTATTGGCCAAGAGCTTACCACTTATACTGGTGGCAGAGTTTGTTTGATTGATGATCATTAACTTTAATAATTGTGGAAGTCTTGGACACGACGAAGAAAAAGTCGGACAATACCATAGTCATCGTATTTTTTTAGCTATCAGTCCCAGAGGATTACGCTTAGTGTGCTGAAACGATTGTCAAATCTTTAGGTGCTAAACGTACCATGAATTAATAAAAATCGTAGAATTATTTTAAAAAATCATAGAGATCAATTTGGCAGCTCACTAATCCTTCCAACAATTCCCACTATGACTCCGAATTTTCCACCCGAGTTGATGAAATAAAATGAAATGCAATGAAAAGAAAATGTGTGTTGTCTTGTTTGTTTCCCGTGTGAGCGAGGCGCGGCCGACTGCATCGTCCATTCAATTCGACAGGTTTACGACACGGCGCGCGTTTATTCGCACGTTTCGCTCCGTTATGGCTTTATTACAATTTTTTATAGCTCCACTAGTTCATATTTTCGGCGGTGTTAAGGGATTAAAGAAGTGGAGATTAATATGCCGTGAAAGGGTTGATTTAAATACTTTATTATTTATTCGCTGGTTTTCGGAAATGCCCGTTTTAATTCCGGATTGGCAGGTTTGTATCCTCATCATCATCATCATCCACATTCTTACTTTACTTACGGCTAAGCGTCTCTTTGCCTATGCCAATATTCACGTTCCAGGTTTTACCCGCGAATGGCAATAATGGCGACTGCCCATCTCACTGCACCTGCAGGTCTCTCTCCAGTCTTTGGGCGCTACTCGCACAGCTTTACTCCACCTGCATTTTAATTTTAACCTTTTCCCTGTCCTATAAACCACGTATAGTTCCAACGAGTGTGTCTACTTCGCGGACAGTGAACGTTCGTAAGGTTTAAGTAATTTACTCATTCTCACTCATCAACAAAATCCGCCAAATTTTAAACCCCAATGTGACACAACCCGAGCATGCAACCTACTCAAACCCTACAAATTAGTATTGTCAGTAGTGTGTGAAGAACGGTACGCAAGCAAACAGTCGGTAACGAGCGATCAATGCGCAATCACAGAGCCCTAATCACGCGCGATTGACGGCCGTCGCAGATGACGGACACAAATGACGGACGCAAATGACGGATGAAGCAAATGACGTATCGTGTGACACCGGCGAACGCTAATGAATTGTTACGGACACTGCGTTGCAGCAAATGTGATGGGAATTGCGAACGTTTTTTACAGGTTTTCTGTACGTTGATTTCAGTTTGAAAAATTTGTTTTTTTTGTTACTAAACGGTTAGCGAGACTAATTTAAAGATGAGTACTTGCAATATTAAAGACTTGTACGAGGCCAAAAGGCCCTATCTCAGCATGGTGCTGTAACCTTAAAAAAAAAGTGTGTTTTTTTTTAGTGGGAAATCATCAAGCAGATGGGAGTGTCAGACTTGTACTGACTAAAACCCATCCATGTTCCTTCCTTGCCCTTTGTGTTCCAGGGTCGTGGTATCTCTTTCGAACAGTCCCGCAGCCCTGGAAAGTCCCGTAGCCCTGGAACAGTCCCGCAGGCCTGGGCAGTCCCGCAGCCTTGGAATCTCTAGGACCACCTTAGCTTCCGAAAGAAGAATTTGTCAAGGTTACATTTTGCTGGCAAATATTTTTCCCAGTTGATTTTTAAGCAAATATTATTATATTCGTTTCCGTTTCCTCCACATACAAATGACTAATCATTCAACGACGTATGTTATGTAGGTACCTATTCCGAATAACTAAGACGAACAGTTTCTTATTCCGAAGACGTAGGCACGTCAAACAATCGCATAGGTCACTACTAATTAGACACGCGACAAATTAGATCAAGTTGCACATGCCAGTGGATTATTGATTGCTACGTGGCCGGGGGTGGAGGGGGGTTGGCATAATGACGTCATGCGCCCCACAGCCAGTAATTAACGACTGATTAACGCACAATTAGCACTGATCACAGATATCAGATGCCGTCGGAACTTGAAACCCGTGCAGTGGCGAGCAGGAAGATGTGTAGCGGGAGTGAAATGTAAGGGTTTTTTGTAAAATATTAAATTAGTAGTTTTCTAATTAAACACCGTTATTGCAGAAGCTGTGTTAACTATTCAGTGAGTACAATGTCTCCTTTAAATTTCAATTTTTTTCTTTGTGCATACTTTCACTTATCTATTTTTCAACTCGGCATAAAACTTTATTTTTCACATATTTCACGCGGACAAGAATAGGCAATGATGCCACTGATACAAATGCACGGTACTGGTATGCTAGAATTCACTTCTTACAAAACTGATGAAAGTATCGAAATCAGATGAGATTCAAAACAGGTAATTTTTCATGCACGTGTGTGTAATATACAGGTTGTAAACAGACTCTTAACGAAGACGTCAACCAAGCATTATGTACATCAAACTAAGTAACTTAACGCAAAAATTTGTGCTGGGAAACGACTTTTTTTTGGGCTGCAAAATCACGTTTTATAGTAGGACTCAATGTAACGCACTCGAAACATTGTGCTGATGGATGGATTGAATAGTAAGAGGGTCCTGAAGGTGTTTTAATCTGACATTAAAAACATGTATTTAAAAAAAAAAAACTTGTGAAAAAGAAGTGCCTTTCGGCTTCGTTAAGAGTCTGTTTACACCCTTTATTGTGACCCATTGCAGTAAATGTAATGTGAAGTAAATTATTGGAATGTTGATGAACTTCACAGTTGCCATTTGTTTGGGTGAAAGCAGAGTTGCAAGTCGTATAATTAACAGGCTGGTTTTAATTTTAACTATGTTGGCCATTGAAAATATGGGAATAAAATCCTTAATTAAAATGGAATATTTGAATGCATGGGATAATTATCAGCGTCTGTATTGTTGAAATAATTAAATTTGTAACAACAGATGGATTAAGGCGCAGTCTGGGGACGTTTGAATTTGTTTATCGCTTGCCGGCAGGGCTAATGTCGTCACATGGCTCGGCGCACACCGACTCTCTGCCTCAAATGGATAATTAGTGGCGCTTGCTATTGTTTTCATATTTCATAGATTTATCACACAAAATGAAATGTATTTTGACACGAATAAACTCGTTAACAATGAATTAACTTGTGAAATAATAAGTCCCAACTTAACTTAAAACAATCGATACGCAGATTATTCCTTACCTTGCAAATAAAATCCTTTGTTACAAACATCCGTACCGAACAGAGTTGGCTTAATACGAATCGGCTTTCGTATTGCTTTTAAAAACCTTTAAACCCGATAACTCTATAAAAGAGTTTCGCCCAAAAACCTGCACACATCACTTCTCGTTATGTGTATCTGGGTAAGTTCGTAACGTTTTCTAAAAGGTGCACGGTGCACGATGCCGTCGGCTCGGTAAAGGTGCGCGCAGATAAGCTCGCCCGGCTTAGCTCCGCTCATAAATCAGTCTCCATCGGTTTAGCTAATTGTTGTGACAAGCGCCCAGTACGCCCAATACGACCAGATATCTACGGCAGAAAATATCACCGGATTTTTCGTTCGCCGTGAATTATTCAATCGGACTTTGTCTTTCAGGATCTGGTTTTTGTAGAAATGTGTACGGATTTAATGCTATCCGAAGTTTTTGTTGTGATGTTGGGAGGTGTGTGCCTTTTGGTATCTCGGTGTAGTCGTGCAAAGCGATGGAGAAATAGATTGGAGTATTAAGCACAGAATGAATACTGGATGGATGAAATGGCTGCAGGTCACGGGTACAATATGTGACTTCTGCATTCTCCTTAAACTCAGGGGGAAGATTTATAAACGTAGTTAGACCTGCTATCTTGTATGGACCACAAAAGGGATGAATGAAAGTGAATTGTATATGGCCAAGGTTCGACTTCCAGTCGAATAATACCAGTATTTCACGAGGAGCGACTACCTATCTGACCTCTACAACCGAGTTAGTACTGGGTAATACGATACCCTCGATTTGGTTAGATTGGTAAGATAAGTTGTCAGACTTTCGGGCCACTGCCAAAATGATTAAACTGGTTATTTATCCTATCTCCTTATCGTCATATTTTTTCTTGTGTTCATAGTGCTTTATACAGGGTGTAACAAGACTCTTAACGAAGCCGTCAACCAATTAAAAAAAGCATTATGTACATCAAACTAAGTAATTTTACGCAAAAATTGTTGCTGGGAAAGGACTTTCTTTTGGGGTGAAAAATCACGTTATACTGTACTTAGGGCTCAATGTAACGCACTGAAAACTGTGCTGCGGGATGGATTGAATAGTACGGGGATCGTGGTGGTGTTTTAAGTAAAATTCTTACATTAAAAACATATATATGTAAAAAAAATATTATATAATTATATTACACCCTTTATCTGCTCTTAGTTCAAGTCGGTTTCTGATCATATTTGTAGCTCAAAAGCAGAATGGAAACAGATATTAAAGACACCAAACACCGACACAAATAAATTCATAAAGAATCAATATTATTCATATTATGTATAAGATCCCGACGGCAAATGATTACCGAAACATTTTATTGCAAGGTGTTTCTTTTTACGGTAGTACTTAACACTTAGCTATGTTTGTTTACTTTTTGCGGTATACTACTTTATGACAAACTGAAAGGGGTCATATTTGGACATTTCTAATTCAAGCAAATCATAGAGAAGGTCTTGTTTAGTTAAAGATTCCCGATTGTAATTGTAATATGTAAAACCTAGATGTACACAAATTTGACCTGGAATGTGCATTTTTACCTTGTCTGGGTGACCCATACAAAGTAAAAGTCCATGAATAAATATGCTAATACATTTTTATGCAAGATAAATAAGCAAATACAATATGCAAATGCAATAAGCAAGTACCGTCCGTGACTGGGCCTGAATGAAATCAAACTGTTGAATACTTTCAATGATAAAGAGGTACCTAAACTGTTGTCGCCAATAAGCCAGATATAGTGGTGGTGGATCAATCAGAGCGGCACGCAATGATTGTTGACATAACGGTTTCGCGTGATGAGAACCTCGTGAAAGCCGAGAAAGATAAGCAAATCAAGTATCTTGACTTGGCTCGCGAGGTTGTCGACATGTGGGATGTGGACTCAGCGATTATTGTGCCGATAGTCATATCAGCCCATGGCTTAATTGCATAGAGAGCCTCGATCAATACCTGAGGAGGCTCTCGTTAGGCAGCTGGATCAAGGGCTTGATTCAGAAAGCGGTACTTCTGGACATGGCTCGTATTGTTAGGAGGTTCCTCTCTCTGAAGCCCTGACTGCCGGTAGCTTAGACCTTGTTCCAAAAACATTCTTTTAAATTAATGTTTGAAAATGTAATGAATTTGTAAAAAGATAATAATAGGTATCTAAAATAATAGGAAGAATGTATGCATCTATATATTATACTCGTTTATTTTAAACTTTTTTAACAAAGTACTTTCTAATAAGTTCTAGCATCATACGAAGCCAGTCACGTAAGATTACCATTCTAAAATAACTCTACGGAGTACACTTCTATAGAAGGATGGAGAGGGATGACATAGCTCGTAAAATAACTGTGCTCATATCACCTACATCAAAGGTGTAGAAAATAGGGGAAGGATCTCGGATGCAATTCTTAGGAAGGGTTGAAATACCTGCTCTGTAGCTAAATGACACCCGGTTGTAGTATGGCAAGTGTAGGATAACGGTTTGTTTAATTAATACTTAAAATATTCCTGTGTGGTAAGAGAAGGGTAATTTGGTTAGAGATATTAAAGATCAAAAACACGCTTGTGATTCTTGATGGGGAGATATTTATACGTGGAGTACGTGCGCTTAAAGACGAGGTACCTATACACCTAAAACGTGCCCGTATTC
Source organism: Lycophotia porphyrea (assembly GCA_950005105.1). NCBI lineage: Eukaryota > Metazoa > Arthropoda > Insecta > Lepidoptera > Noctuidae > Lycophotia > Lycophotia porphyrea. The sequence continues at coordinate 7,440,590 of OX465392.1, forward strand.
GTTCTGGAATTCGGGCAAACGACCTAACGAAGTGAAGTCGAGTAAACCGGCTTCGAACAATCTTGTTCGATTTCATGGTTTGACTTCAAACTACTCGTAGTGTAAGTAAAATGTATCGGGTGCCCAAATTCGAGTAAAGTCTTTCGAGTACCCAAATACGGGCTAAGAACAATAGTCACTGCGCCATCAACTTCAAGGCGTTCGTCGTGCGAGTACCGTATTGTTATTTCCCCTCGTGGTGGAAGAGTACTTTTGGCCGCAGGACGTGGTGTTCCATCGCTTCCATGCACAAGCTCCACTAGACAGCAAATAGTAAAGTAAGTGTAATGTGAAGTGCTACTAACATAGTTTTAAGCCTAATTGATTGAAGTTGTTTGTTATCATGAGTACGATCACGTGTTTAAGTATTGGTCACTAATTACCAGTCACCCTATACAGGGTGTAAACAGACTCTTCACGAAGCCGTCAACTAAGCATTATGTACATCAAACTAAGTAACTTTACGCAAAAATTAGGGCTGGGAAATGACTTTTTTTTTTGGGCTGAAAAATCACGTTTTACGGTGGGACTCAATGTAACGCATTCAAAACATTGTGCTGTTGGATGGATTGAATAATAACGGGGTTCTAGAGGTGTTTAAAGTAAAAATCTTACATTAAAAACATGTATTTAAAAAAAAACTTGTGAAAAAGTTGGAACTTTGACCCCCAATATCTCCGTAACTAGAAGGTTCCCAGGTATGGTCTAGAACAAAAAAAATATCGCAATGACGGGGAAAACAAGCGCCTTTCAGCTTCGTTAAGAGTCTGTTTACACCCTTTATAATGCCTTTTAATAAAACTCCAAAAATCTTTCATCTTCACCTCAATATAAAACTGAAGAAAAAGTTAATCTTTTATTTACCTCTAACCAGCCGTCTACTTACCCTAACGCTTTTGAAGTGATAATAGCAGCAGTAATTCAGGGTGTCTCGTCTATGTAAGTAATTTTCTCAAAGACATTCCTGCTGAGCCCCTCAGTAGCGCTTTGATAACTCTTTAAGATGCCTCGCATTTACAGCATAATCTCTTCAGGGTATTTATAGCATTTTCATGTTGAAATATTTCGTATTTAGAATAGATGAGATGGTTATTTAAGAAAGTATGGTGGTTAAGTATTTAAGGTTATTTAAAATATTTTTATTTATATGAAAATTAAAGGCATTAATTTGTAATTTCAGGGGGAATGGAAGAAGAAAACATGATGCGCCGACCCCAAATAGAATGGGATAGGGGCAGGAAGATGATGTTGAAGAATTTGTAATCAATATTGTTTTTTTTTACAACTGATTCATTATTTTAATTACCCATACTTATATTTGAATTGTACTAGAAAACACATTATTGTGTTTAATATATTCTGTATCATACTGTAAATTCATTCAGTTTCATGCAAATGTTCTGACTGTGAACTCAGTATATGGTTACGTTTCGACATTATTAGTTGTAATAAAATGGTTAAACATGATAAAATGAAACAGAAACACATAAAAACAATAGTCGAGCACTAAAATGAATAGCTGAAATCATCCACCGTACAGTTTTACCTAGACAAATAAATTTTAAATTCGTATCGAAGGTAACAAATTACTTGATAAAGTATCCTTAACGACGATACTTCAGGGTGACTCCGCCCACCTGTCACGGTTTTTCGAGCAGACTGGGCGGATTCGCGGGTAGGCGGGACTTGCGTTGGTGGGTGGAGGACACGCCCAGCCGGGCGCCCCGCCCACCCGCTGACACCTCAGTCGCCAGCGAAGCGTCGTCCGTGGTGATACTGTTGACATGTCTGTCATGCACCTGATACAGACAGTCCTAATGGAACTATGCGTCTATTACAGACACCTCTCAATACATTGTAGAAATGGAGATTTATAGGAGCTGAAATTGGCATCCATCAAATTAATTAATCACATCACGCTTCTATCACCTGAAAGGGTAGGCAGTAGGGTATGGAACACTCACATTTCGGTGTTCACTCTTGAACACTGACGTAAACTAGACTTCTGCACATGCTTGTGGAATTAATTGATATTTAATCATGTATTCTTAATTTTGAAAACTCCCATGTGGCTATAGTTTTACATAAAGATGAAGAAAATGTCTTTTATACCGTTTATAAGAACATTGCATAAACGGTATAAAAGACACCTAGAGGCACGCGTTCTTCTCGTCATGCTTTGTACTGGACCATACCTGGGAACCTTCTAGTTACGGAGATAATGAAAACTAGAGTTCCAACATTTATCAACTTTTGAAAAGAAATACAAGTTTTAAATATTATACTTCAAATACCTCTATGACATATGTAGGTACAAACTGCATGCAAAACGAGCTTTCGAGCCCATAGTAAAACCCGGTGTCCTATTCAATGCATCAGCACAATGTTTTGAGTGCGTTACAACTTACCTTGAGCGCTATTGTAAACCGTGACTTTTCACACCAAAAAAAACTCGTTTGCCAGCAATATTTTTTTGCGCAGTATTACTTAGTTTCATGTACAGAATACTTGCTTGACGGTTTTGTAATGAGCCCTTTTACGCCCTGTATTTTACTTTATATTAGAGGATAGGACTGCTACGACGCTACGCACTCGTAGACATGTGCTACGTGAATCCTGCGCTTTCGTAGCTTATACGAGTATATACAGTGTGTCAGGTTAAACGAGGGACATACTTTAAGGGAGTGTAGTACTCATGAAAATTAACGACTTTTAAGGCGCGGATGCAAAAATATGAAACAAAAAAAAACTGCTGTTCCCTACATTTTGCCCAGTTATGCGAACATAAATGTATAGAGCGGCTGGTTTTATTTTTTTGGATTTCAGTGTTGGTCTCTTAGTAAAAGTTGTTCATTTTCATGGGTACTACACTCCCTTAAAGTATGCCCCTTGTTTAACCTGACACACTGTATATACTCGTATAAGCTACGAAAGCGAAGGATTCATTTAGATGAAACATCTAAATTAAACGTTTAGTTATTCGTAAATTACATAACTCGGTCTCTAGTTAAAGCATTACTTAAATCTGCCCACTTTTAATTATTCTTCATTTTATTTCCTCGTTCTCTTCAAAGTCGTTAATCTAGTTGTGTTCGTAGTTATTATTAATCATGCATCTCTAAATCAGAACTATAAACAAATGCTTTTTTTTATGAAACATCAACTTTTTTTCATCACTATGTACATTACTAGCGACCCACCCCGGCTTCACACGGGTGCAATGTTATTATACATATAAACCTTCGTCTTGAATCACTCTATCTATTGCTGCATCCATAAAATCCGTTGCGTAATTTAAAATATTTAAGCGTACAAACAGTGGGAGCGACTTTGTTTTATACTTTGTAAAGATTTACAAACTACAAATAATTATAAAATATGTACAAGTATCAAAATGAGTAAAAGAACTATTCTTTTTTTAGGGTTTTTTTTATAGATAGTTTGATTTATTTTTTACTTGCAGGTGTGTTTCATGCTTTTCCTATAATGATCATCATCTGCCTAGCCTTTTCATGGAGCGACTGCCTATCTGACCTCCACAACCCCGTGAGTACTGGGTAAAACGATACCCCTTGGTAAGACTGGATAATGACTGATGACTGGACTTGATAATGATAACAGACGAGAATATCACACGTAAAAGAGGAAAAGTTCTTCATTGTTCAAACATTCACAACTATCATCCCCTCAAAAATGTATAGTGAATTAAAAGATACTTGCTACGAACTACCCTGCCAAGTTTCCTTTTCAGAAGTAAGCTTATGGTTGCACACAAAACAGTAAAAAAATATAATTAATAAAGCAGATTTATAAAAGATAGATGACTCAGTATTAATGCAGTTGATTGCATTTTCTTTGGAGTTGTTATCTTGCTCGTATTTCACGTTTAATCTGGAATGATTAATTAAAATGTCAGCTGAGGGCGAGCCGGCCCTGTATACATCATAATATTGTCTTAGTAGGTTCTTTATAAAAATGCAGAGTTGCATTCAGGCTTTTTCGTAGGTGTTATAAAAATTTTGTTGAAAACAAGTAGGTTGGGAGATTTTAACCTTCACTCAAATCTTACCAAGAATCTTCCCTGATTTGAGAACCCGTATAAGAACGGATAGCTGATAAGGGGCCGGAGATATAAAAAATCATCGCAGTTTTTTTTTTATTATTTTTTATTAATATTCGGAACGTCTTTTAGTACTATTATAACTTAGAGCACGATGGCCCTTATAACACTTATTCAGAATAAGGTTTCGCAAATTATGTTACTTTAATCCATCTGAATAAAATATAGTTTAAATTCTGTTTTTTTTACTTGACGCTTTTCTAAATTAGTTGTAGGACGCTTCTCGGGTTTAAAGTCAAAATAGTGACCACGAGTTGTGTAATTAACGTGTAAAATTTCAGTACTGCTGTCCTTGAGGAAAACACTCGGAAAATGCAATGTGAGAATCTTCTGGGTAACTAAAAGATGCATTTTGGTCAGTCCACAACCAATCACACGTTATCCCAGATATATGTATGATTGTAGAAAAAGACACGAGAGCTTGGCTTGCTACTCTGTCAACTGAAACAAAAAAATTGGTTGTCTGTAAAGTTGGTTTACGGACGATAGTTTAACGTGACAACGTCATAAAATCGAGTGGAAAAGAAAAATTACCTATACAACCTAACCTCCTAGCTCCAGCAAAAGATTAAAAATAATAACCTAGGCTTGTCAATATCTGACACTACGAAAGTGGCGCATGCGTACAATGAGCGTAACGGGACCTTTTTCGTGCATGCAGCCGGCGTTCATCCATTTATTAGACGTAGTCACGTCAAAAAAAATACACATCAATTTTCTATTTTTAATAATTTTCCAAATGCGGTCCCTGCAGAGAAATTAGCAAAAGTAATTCATTAACCGCCCGCAAAGATTGCGCTAAGTCTTTTATTTCAGTGCGAGCTTGGCAGCCAAGTATTTTTTAATTCCGCGGCATTACCATTGTGCCATGTTGATTTATGTGAGCCAAGTCCGCGCCTTCCTGTACGCAAATATACCGAGATAATGGCGCTTTTTTTAACACCTTCATTAAAATGTACTACAGTTAATTGATGGTGTAATTACGTGTCTTAATTTTGGGGAGTTTTTGATTATGAAGAGAGTGGCGAGATTTGATTTAAGGGAAAATTATGTTTCGGATATTAATAGTACTGACGTTTTTTCAAGTTTAACGAGTACATAATTATTCTGCAATATGCACATACTTGCATACGTGCATAACATAACATCACGCCTGTAATCCTCGAAGGGTAAGGCAGAGGTGTACTTAATAGTACACATTTCGCCAGTTATGTTTAAGTCCCATGTAATAAGGGCGAGCCTATTGCCATCACCTGGGCAAAAATCCAGACTCCTCGGCTGCTACTGAGAAATTCCTGATGGAAAATCCAAATAACACTTTTACCTGACCTGGGAATCGAACCCGGGACCTCATGCAACATACATGTCATGTGATATACGTGCATTTTATTTTTTATTCAAAATATTCGAGTTTAAGTTTTCCCAGAAATGACTTGAATCTCACCCCTCACTTCTTCTAGTTTCGATGACAAAAGGAGATCATCACTATTTGGCGATGCTTGTATGTTTATCAGTCATAATCATCATACAATCTCACTTTTAAGAGCAAGCAACGTATATTCTTATAGCTACCTAACCAAAACTTGGTAAAGTGGTTCAAGATAACCTGTTCCAATAAATTCCCGTATTGGATAGTTCCGGTGAGTTAATGGTGCCGATATAAGGTCGGTCGGAACCCATCTCGTTCATTCTTATCGGTGCTAGGTGTCTTGTTCGTGAGGCCGTAGCTTAAACAGCGCTTAACCATAGGCAGCGTAGCGCTTACCTGTGAAATGCGTACCGCTAACTTGTGAAATGTGGTTGGAAAGCATCTAGCAGATTGATTATTCCATGTTAGTTTGTGCTTGTGGGGTCGTCATCCTCAGTGATATTTGTAGTTATAGCGGCAACAGAAATACACATTCTGCGAAAATCTCAACTGTCGGAACTGAGACTGAACGGATCATGAGACACCGCCTGCTGTCAGACGGACGGATGGATAGTGGGAGGTTTAGTTGTACCTACTGTATTGTTCGTCTATCTAAAATACCAAACAACTCGTTTTTAGGGTATCGTTGGTTACCCTTCGGGTACGGAACCCTAAAAACGGGTAGGTACAACGGCGAATACGGATGTGTCGATCTTTTTTTTTTTTCTTTTTATTGATCTGTTATCAAGAAACTTATTTCTTGATCACAGTTCAAAAAATCTTACGAAAACTACTTAACGTCATACCGCCTGTAATCCCCGATGGGTTAGGCAGAAGTGTACGTAATAAATCCACATAGGGGGCGAGCCTATTGCCATCAACCGGGCGTAAATCCAGACTCCGTGGCTACTACCGAAAAATGAAAAAACCCAAATGGAAAAACTCAATAACACTTTCCCCGACCCGGGAATCGAACCCAGGACCTCATGCTCAGCAGTCGTGCTTGCGACCACTAGACCAAAGAGGCAATCAACCTACGAATACTACAAGGAAATATTTCATTTATCAATTTAGAAACTCACTAATACCCAGTCTACAAAGTTTATTGAACTGCAAACCATTAATGACGAATCATTAATTAATAGTTAGTAGGTATTCACTGTAAACCATCGAGGTCAGTCAGCGCCGCGCTGTGTAACCATGACGGTGGAAAACGCTAATTTAGCATCATTTAATTAGCAAATAAACCGCTCGTTTGAATCTGCGTCGACGTCATTATTGGAATACGATAGTGATTCGTACTGCTAGTTGGAAAAATTAAACTACGTTCAATATGCCTCTCAGTTTTTTTCTTTGTTGCTTCTCAGATTAGTGGGATATGAAACATGGACCCATCTAGTCTTTTTTTAGACGTAGAAAAGTGTTTGTGAAAACCAGTTGACCGGATAAAGCCAAGAAAAAGGTGTTTCGTGGCACAGCTTGATCCTTTAAGCATAAATGATCTTTATTCTGTTATTGTTTGAATTTACAATGTACATTTATACAAATTACAAAAAAAAAAAAAAACTAAAATAATAATAAAAATTAAGACTGAGGCTGCCGGACTGTTCGAAAGAGATACCGCGGCCCTGGAACACAAAGGGTAAGGAAGGTACATGGATGGGTTAAAACCCATCAGAGTGAACAGCTCCGCCCAGCCCAGCTTCCGCTCCGCCCAGAGCGGGAGAAGTCATTTGAAGATTTCCCATCCAAAAAAAAAAGTAAGTACCTACATTAATACAACGACGATGATAGGACACATGAAGCGTCAAAGTACTCCTTTGCATCGCTGTAATCCGGGAACATGCCCAGAAGACGTATAATTATAATTCCAGGTTCACTTTTGAAGGTTTTTACGCAGCAGTAATCATAATATATCGTAATGATAATAGTACTTAGTAGTCTCTCAGGAGCCCTGACCACCGGTAGCTCAGCCCCTGTTCCCAATGCTGGTGGGCTACTATTTTTTATATTTTTAAATGTTTTTTTTTAATTGTTTTATATTTAAATATTTAAAAATGTAATGAGTATGTTTATAAATAAATATAATAATAGTACTTAAGAACCTTGTGGAATCATAAGTGCTATACTATGTATAAGTATGCATCCGACCCAGTTCTTGACAATGGTAATATCACGTTGAACTGGGATTGACCTATCACCACTGACAGGACTATTGTTGCCAATGAGCCTGACATTGTGGTGATAGATCGATTGGAGCGTCCCGCAATGATTGTTGATATAACAGTCCCGCATGACTAGAACCTCGTGAAAGCAGAAAGAGTCTTTCTATCAATGGCTTAAAAGCCAATAACCTTGAACAACATCTGAGGAGGTAGAAAGCAGTACTTCTGGACCTGGCGCGTATTGTTCGGAGGTTCCTCTCTCAAGAGCCTTGACCACCGGTAGCTCGGACCCTGTTCTCAATAGTGGTTGACTACTATTCTTTATATTTTTAAATGTATTTTTATATTGGATTTTTTTAAATATGTAAAATGTGTATGTAAAATGAATAAAGGAACTAAATAGTACTTACGGCAGAAAATATAATCATTACCTTTCATTTCTTTATCTTTTATCATTTTCTTTCTAACAGCAACGATTGCAGGCCTTCCTGAAACAATCGAAACGAAACTAGTTTCATCTCCTTTCTCGACCCAGCTAATTATAACATAACTACAAAAACCAAAGACAGCAAGCAAATTTCCCCTTTAAACCTGAACTTTCGTCATCAATTAATTCATAGTTGCATACAGCACGAGTTTCATTTATATCCCTACGAATTAATTGCCAGCAAGGGCTTTCAGCTCCAGCCCCATCGACACACAGTTTAGCAAACACACGAGCACTTGAGAGCTGTGTGCTCTAAAACTGCATCCTAATTATGACGCATTCAAAGTGGGCCGCCAATTTGCCGCCGGTTGCGTCGAGCACTCGCAAAAACTCTAATTAAGGTAAATAATGTTTATAATTAAAATAACACTCCGCTGTGAGCGAATCAAAGTGACGTTACAAGCAGACGACGCATGTAATGTGCCCACTTTAATTTGCGAGCGATTTTTTTGCTCGCTCGTCTGTCTCTTTGCTTTGGATTGGAAAATACGGTATGGAGTTGATTTTTTTTCGGTTGCTTTTCAGCAAGGACAAGATGGCCGTTTATTAATCTCGTGTTTGAATATGTTTGTAATAAATTAAAAGTTTGAGCTTTATAATGAGACAAAGTATTGTCAATGCTCTTTGCCTTCACGTATTTTGATTTTCGAAGTGTTTGTTAAATTAGCGCACAAAATTCATGTTGTCCAGAGCAAGACTTGGTTGTAAAGGATCTTAGGTAGTGTACTACATATATGCAATCCTGAGTAAGCCTAAAATCGCTCACGCCGTTAGTAGTACCTCACACACATTACATCACAATCCAATTCCAATTTCGACTGACCATTGACTTGTGCTAATCACAGCGCAACAGGGCTTCAAGTCACATTCGTGAAAACAATCCTTCACAAATGCGAACAGACAAAGCTTTGAGTAAAGTGGAAGGCTTGTCGGTTTGGCCGGGTTCCGTACAGCAGTAATGCAGGAATGCTAATTAACAGCCGCCGGCCGCACGCCATTCTGATGGTTGATCTAATCAATGTTGCCATGTTATCTAGACCACTGTGTTCTGAAAACTGTTGTCATTACCTTGGTTTGTGTTTGGAGCAAGTGATTTGGTTTGTAGTTACTTACTTTCGAAAAGTACATGTATCTTTTAGATACTTTTTTAGTTAAAACAGATTAGGTAGACAGTCTTCCATATATGTATTTCAAAGTAGCTCCGTAGCTTTTGGTAAGGATATCGAAACGCTTACAAATTTTTAAATATTCTGTGTTTTTCTAAAAGTATTAAAATACAACAAAAAACGCTATATTACTCTACACTCTACTCTCACACTAAAAAAAATCTCTGTAAAAAAGTATACAATCCTTTTTTCCTTGCAGCTTTCCCATTTAGAATTTACGACTGGTGGTGAATTTTTAAGTAAACATGTACGAAATAAAGCAACGAACTCCAAGCTAAATGTAAGTCTGAAATCACTTAACTAGCAATAATTAACTTTATTTACATTTCGCCTCCTGGCAATTGTGGAACCCTTCCTAAGGGTAAGGACACATTCAGCTATTTTGGAAAAATAATCTAAGAAGACATTATTCCCATTGTCAAAAGGTGACTTGATTTTAAAATGAAGGAATATGTTTGTTGTCTGTGGTTGTTGGGGAGCAGTCGATCCTTTCTTTGTCTTATTGTCGATGTCAATCTAAATTAAGTCGTATTATCGTCAATAGATAATCCACAAATAATAAACTAGCGATCTTTTAACATATTTGTCCAAATCTGGGGGCACAGCAGTGCCCCCGCCAATTCGAGCAAAAATGCAACACGGTCGTACCATCCTTTTCTCGAAGCAGTTCAGGTAGTATTATTACGTAAGTATTTTTTAATACAGAATAGGATAGTATCTCGCTTTACCTTCACATAGACACATAGTTACATAAAATCAGCCATACCTATAAAAATCAATAGTCCAAAGATCTCAATCACACTTCATCACATCGCAGACATCCCATTGTGCTTCAACCTTAACCCTCAGTGGTTCCGCCGGACGTGTAATTAAAACCATCCTTTACTGATTTATCGCGTCCACAATTTATTCCTTTATCTTTGTTCAGACCACTAATATATCTTTATTTTACTCTCTAGATAAAATTAGCGAATTTGCTCGCCACTCCTCTCCTTGGTGTCCCTCTTTGTTGTTCAGTTAAAGGGTTGCCAGATAATATTTTTAACTCTAATTTATGAGGAAGAGTCGTAATTTAGGCGTTTGTTATACATTTTTCAAAATAAAAGTATACAGTAAAAAAAAATATGTGACTTCAGAATTCACATCACTCATTGATAAGTAGGTATGTAACTTAGGGTAACATAAATCAGTCATTATCATAATTATTTATGTAGCCACTGATTTTTTGTTTCGTAAATGACTTTATGTTACCTCATGAATTCACCTTATCAATATCAAGTCCTACAACAACACCTTAACTTATCAAACACCGATAAGAAAACCGAAATTCAAACGTCACCGAAAAAGAAAGTGAAACCCGAAATTATTCATAAAACACCGCCTCCGCTTATCAACGTTTAAAATAAAACCAAGCATTCGCATTTAAGCTTTATCAACATTAGCTCATAACTGGCCAACGTGAACCACGTCGCAATAAATCTAAACGGCGATTTATTAAATTTCTCATGAAGCTGCCCATGTTTAGTACTCGATAAGATTAATAATTCACAAGTTTACGGTGTTTAGCGGCTTTGTTGCATGGTGGCGCGTTATCGCGACGATCTCGCTACGAAATGGCACCGTGGAAAATGCATTTAAAACTTGGGTTCAATAATACTGGATAAGGGTTGTGAATGACAGAGCTGTGCAGGTGGCAATATACTGGTCGGGCATTATTTGAATTTATTATTTCGATTATTCATTTTATATACACATTTTTTTATATTTATACATATTTCTTAAAACATAAGTATTCAAAAAAAACATTTAAAAATATAAAAAAAATATTATATTATTATTTGAGTCTATCGACACGCAAAGAAGGAGAAAGGTTGTGAATAAAACAGTAATTCCAAAATTATTGTCTCGAAGTAAAGTTCACTAAAAATAAAAGTTCTATTAAGAAAACATTAATGACAAACATTTTTCTCCGCTTTACTACTTAACGAAATTTCTGGAAATGTTACAGCATACTCGCTGTAACATTTCCAGAAATTTCGTTAAGTTCTATTCTGACCAATAAGACGATTAGCATTATTTACAGAAAGTTTATGGAAGTGAAAAAAGTTCGACTTTGCAGAGCATCGCTTGTCACATCTGCCTTTGTATATTAAAGTTAGATTTATTCGTAATACGTATTAACAGTCGGGTATTTATTCACTGCCTCGTTCGTCTAGTGGTCGCAATCGCAGCTGCTGAGCCTCCTGCTGAGGTCCTGGGTTCGATTCACGGGTCTGGTTTGGGTTTTTCCATTAAGAATTTCTCAGTAGTAGCCACAGAGTCTGGATTTGTGCCCGGTGGATGGCAACAGGCTCGCCCTCTTAGGACTACTATTAGGTACACCTCTGCCTAACCCTTTGGGCATTACAGGCGTGATGTTATGTTATTTATTCACATGAGTGTTTTGCTGTTCATAGAACGCTCAAGCTTAGTGATTTTTCAAATGCATTGTTTTAAATTATTCTTTTAAAAGTGTACATAGCTGAATAATTTGTAAAGTTCCAATCCACGTTTCTCCAATCCAAGCCCTTGGTTGAAGGTTGCAGCAGGTTGCAATGTTATGACACCTAATATACGCGGAGCACGCGATTCCGTGCGGTTTGCTTTGCCTCAGTTAATGGTCTGCTGAAACGGCCGAGCGTGTTGAATGGCCGATTTGCGATTGATGCTATTAATCTACGGAAAAAAGCACTCACACTATTAAACAAGCCATTCTTTTCATTTTTATTATTGTGGTTTACATGTGAGGTTTGCACTTTGTGTAATGAATACTGAGGTTTGTTAATTAGGTTATTGATTTGGACGTGGTGTTTGTGAGAAAGATATCGTTAGAAATAGTTAGTTTGGTTTGCAGATGTTACGTTAAGAGCTTTTTGGTTACCTATAGTAGTGCTGTTGAATCCTATCCTATCTTACTATTAAATGAGCAATATTTGTAATCACAGTCTCGAAAACAGTTCCAACGATTTCGATGAAAGTTGCAATATACCTAATTCGTTTTCTCTATTTGCACCCGAGTAGAGCACGGTCGCCCAGGTACTGTTATTAATAATTTGAACAATTATTCTTGTAGCATCACTACAAAAGTGGCGAATATAACATGTTATGATTTCGCTGAACAACATTTTTAACTGAAAATCGATTAAATTCTACCCACAAAGCGTTAAAAAGTAAAGCATTGTTACTGTGAAATTAAAATTACACCGCAATCTGTATCCACAAGCGATAAATGTAGCAAGTGTTAATTAGTTTACAGTTGGTGACAATTCAAAAGTTGTTAATTTCATACCGTCCAGTAGCCATGAGCCACCAGCCACCAGCCATGAGCCACGCTCCCGTAGGGCACGAATATAACAAACAATTAATTAAAAGCCGACTGTAATTACGAGAATACTCTCGCAACATATGTTTGTGGCAAATAAAAGGCATTACTGGACATTTCGACATGCAAACCTGATTTTTTAATTGGCCTTTTATGGTTACCATTGCTACAGTATGTTGCTGTTGGTACTTCTGCAAGTGTGTGGGGAATGGGCAGCTCATGAATCTCCCGCTGTATATATGAAAATCATTTATGAAGTTGTTTGTCCGCTTGATTTCGCCAGTGCAGCAGTGTCTTGCTTAGAACTTCGACATTCTAACATTTCAATCTTCAGCAAGCAAATAATACGTTGTATAGCCACACGTGAGCGCAAAAAAAACTCGAACTATATTAAATGATGGCCAAAACCGTGAAACCCGGATAGAAAATGACTACAATTTAAAAGTGCATCACTCAAACAACGAAAGGGACGATAAACAATGACTGGACGTTCAGTCGTTCACTTATTGAGTACATATTTACCCTACAACGGTCCATTAATCAATTTTTGCATTTTTAATTCGCCCCTCATTATTTGTCCGTGAATTTCATTTCCACTGTTGTGCCACCATTTTAAAATTTAAACTGACTGCCCTCCAAAACGCACATTTCCAAGTAATTTACAATTTATCGTGTTTGCAATAAATGAGCAAATATTTTTCATTTGTTAAACCACTTTTAATTAATATATGTATTATTATGTATTTTTTTTTATTAAACTGCGGTGTGTTTAATAATGGTAAAAGCTATGGCTTTATAATATTAATTAATGAGTTATGCGCTGGTTCTGTGTAAGTAGATATATATTGGTAAGTAATTAAATTGTTTGTTTTCGTTATGCTCAATCAGTTCTCGGTAACGTATTTAATTTGGTTCGTGATCTGTAAATACGTTATTTTCAGAGATTTTAATGTTGGTAATTATTAAAATTAATTTCAGTTAAGTGATTGTACTGTTTTCATAATAGTCGTTATTTTCATTTGTGAAAACCTGAGGTACAGATAGTGAAAATCTTTAGGATCAAAACTAAACGCAGGTAATAAGATTTTAGCCGTATTCCATATACATTTTTGAATCGCAAGGGACATAGCATTGCACGGCGAGCGTAGCGGCCCGACACAGCAGCACTGAAATAAAACATTTAATAAAAACGTGCCACTCCACTTTTTTGTCCACTTGTGAACATCGAAGCTCCAGTTTAGTTCACAATTTCGAGATGAAATTAAGTATTTTTGTCGACAATTTTGAGTCTTTTATTGTCATTCATATGACGATATTAGTTCGTTAATTCATTTGAGAAAAAAAGATGAAAAAAAAAATAGATAACATGTAGTTGCTGTTTAGTTTAGTTGCAGGCATTGTGATTAAAAGCTCATATAATATATTTACGAGCGTTTTGGAAAGTTTAATTGTCACGCAAAACGTCAACTTTATTTACCGAGTTTTAGCCATTGCAACAGTCAAAGGATTTCAAGGACGGGTTATTTAGGCTGATGGTCAATTTGCTTATATTAAAAACTGAGCTGACGGCATTATGAAGTCATCAAGTACCTAGCCATTAGTCGGAAAGCGATACTAATACCGCGTTTCATAGAATGAGCGAACTCTTAAAGCTATCAAAGCCAATTACAAAAAATCAGCGAGACATACATGATATTCACCAGCCTACCTCCTTCATCGTGATAAATGCTTCACTAAATATTAAACGTTCGTCCATGTAACTCATTTCGTTTTACATTTTTTGAAGCGGCGCTCTTTGTAATTGATAAAGGCAGCCAGCCACCGCCCATGACATGTTGTATTTATGCGAATTTAAAAGCTTCCGACTCGCGGAGCTTAAATCTGAATTAATCCCGCGTTTTTTGATCACCCCTGTCGAAAATTTAATGGTCGTTATTTAATAATCAATCTGGAATACATTTTGGACTGTGAGCTTTTGACGTACTTTTTGCAGATGAGTCTATATGGTCTGTGGTTGTATATTGAAAGCCGTTTACTGTTGTATTTTACAACTCGTTACTGAATTACGAGTGATATTGTATGTTTAGTTACAAGTTGGATTTACGTGTGTTGACCTAATCATTCCTCTATTTATGTGCAAAATCGAATGGCACATGAAAGTCACTTGCCCTGTAATAAAAGAGGACAATGTTAATAATGCAACTGAACTGTAGTAACTTATTCCAAGTATTAACTTAATAGTCTGCTTTACTTGTGTATAGGCACAAAATTACGTGTGCGTGGTTTGAACAGATAAGTTCACAAAGTAATCATGCGCCAACTCTAACTCAGCGCTAAACACCTTAATAATCATGACAACTTGTTTCAACGTGGGCACAATGCTAACTAGTCAGACGCAACTTTAACCAAACACAATCATACATGCAACCACCACATCAAAAATGCTACCCGAAATTACTCCTTATGATGATAATTTTAAGGATGACAGGCGTTTAAGTAGGTTGTAAAACAAAGTTTGCACACGTGTACCCAAACTTAGGCTAACTTGGAGCTGTCAAATTTGTTTAGCGGTAAGGGAGGGCCGCTTAAGTTGCGAGGCAGGGCGCCGCTGGCGTATAACTAAGTGCTTACTTGCCTACTACTAAATTGTTACATTTGAGTTGTAAAATTAATGCTGCGATTTATGCGTGGCGGAAAGTTATTATTGGTTAGGTACATAACAGAACTGCTTCCCCGGCTCCCGAGCTAAGGTTATTAAACTATTCAGCGATTGTTTGTTGTAGGAAACCTCTCATAAATAGTTAGTCGAGTTGTTTACGAGAACTAGGCAAGTCGAAACGATCGCATTACACAATAGGCATTACTCGGGATTCCTTGGTCAGAGTTCAAGAGAAGCCTCACAGGTGTGGCCGAGGGCTAATTACGGCAACTTGGAAAAAACAAACGGTAATACAATACGGTCTATTCTTAAATTAAAAAGTTATTTAAATGGTTTTGTGTAAAAGAATGGTGAAAGGAAGTTGGTAAAAAATATTGATTGGTCTGTTCGGTGATTTAAGTCCGTAGAGTGAAGAAGCCATACGTTTATTTGGGGCAATGGAAACGATTTTTATTATCTACCCAATAAATGAGAGATACTTTTACTTGAGACAGCTCACTTTTACCTTAAGGTATTAAAATATTATTTGCGACCGTAACAAATATGGGTTTACCAAATTATAATCAGTCATTAAATGGCATTAAATGACTACAACTTTGTAAATACATACGTTTTTTGGCAGCGATTCCTATTGTCATCATCATCTGCCTAGCCTTTTCCCAACTATGTTGGGGTCGGCCTCCAGTCTAACCGGATGCATGCAGCTGAAGACAAGTATTTTACATGGAGCGATTGCCTATCTGACCTCCACAACCCAGTTAGTACTGGGTAATATGAAGTACTGGGTAAGACTACTTGTCGCGATTCATATTGTGTTCAACAAAAAACCTGATACTCACAGGAAAAATTAAGAAAAAAAACCTAAGAAAATTTGAATTTCGCGAACTACCCTGGAGCTTCCACCTTAAGAAAGCTCATGTCAAACGAAGGTATAATATTTCCCTTAGTTTAGCAGGGTGTAAAAAGTTGTAAGCATGGTATCGCGCACTAAATCTCACGTAACAGGGGTATAAACCATTACGTTGTGTGTCGATGGTTATAGCCTCACTTCTTGTCGAACCCTTTTCTAATAAAAATCTATGATATGCTGCTTGGAAACACCTGTGCTAGTCTATTAACTTGTAAGAAAAATGCTTTTTCATAATACAAAAGCTGTGTCCAGACTCTGTTAGAAATAAAGATACGCAAAGTTGTTGGTTTAATAAAAAGTGAAACCTTAAAAAAATTTGGCTTAATAAACACTGTATAATGCTTCCTATCTCATTTTCTCCCACTCATCTTAAGAATTTATGTGTCTGTCTCTTTTTATTGTTGTTTTTTCGTTTCATCGACTTTCAAATCACAAGCATGCTAAAGAAGTTTTCACTTCAAAAAATCAAGTTATAAATATAAAGATGAAATCAAACAGCTCATAGATTATACCCATAGTAATAATGAGGAGGTCTACATTAAAAAGACAATTTAATTGGCATTACTTTTGCGTTAAGAATCAAACGAGGAGGAAAATTTGTAACATTGATGCCTCAATTTTGAGATATCGCGGCCCTGGAACACAAAGGGCAAGAAAGGAACATGGATGGGTTTTAGTCAGTACAAGTCTGACACTCCCCTCCGCTCTGCCCAGAGCGGGAGAAGTCATTTGATGATTCCCCATCCGAAAAAAATGCCTCAATTTTCGGAGTGCACCTACCACTGTTTGCCTCTGCGTCACCCAAATATGGTCGATGAAGCCTATAGTTTTAAGTTCGCCTCCGTACTTTCGTGCGCTTAAAGTTTTCTATGAACGAAACGTTTCGTTACGTTTCGTTTTATGTAACGGAATAAAAGCAACTGTCTGAGTAAATAGCTTGAAACACACACTTTCTGATATTCAGTTGTAACTTTTGTAGTCTCCAATCCATACACGCACGTTTTCGCGCCAAAGTCCGCGGCGTAACATAAAACAAAATCAGCTTGGCGATAAGGGTCGTTTCGCACTGCGTCATATTTCACAAAGTGCCCTAAGTTCGGCAGTTAACTCACACGGTTATGGCGCTGTTAACACGTGTTCACGCTCTATATTGTTTGTGCTTCACGTAAACTAAATCATTGGGTGAGAAAAAATGGGCCGGAAAACTTTTTGAAGTTAAAGTGATGAATCATTTCGTATTAAGTACGTGTTATTTTGTATCCAGCCAACAGGAGAAATGATTTAACCTGCTGTAAAATATTATTAAGACAGACAACTCATTTATCGCAGTGTTTTCGGTGAGAAATTATATCCTAATCAATCTAAAAAACATGAAGAAGTAGCAAAGCATTAACATCTACAAATGGCAATAGTTTTGCTCAATTACAGTGTCTTTTACACAATATACATATAATGCCCTGTAGTCAACATTAAATCATGATGCAGTCTACTTGTTTTTACGATTAAGACGATAACAAGATTACCTAAATAAAAAATAGACAACGAAAAGGAAGATTGAAAAATCTGGACGCAATCTTAAAAAAAATAAAAAAATCGCCAATATTTTCCGGTGAGCTCGGAAACGAGCCAAAACGTATTTAAACGATGTAGAAAGAAAAAAGCTTATGGTTCGCCAACGTTGGTTCCGTATGAAAATATCTAGTTCGAATAGAACTAGATATTTTGCTTATGTCTAGAGAATCATATTAATAGTCAAGTCATGACATTTTTAAAGCTTCCACGTATGAGTCTGCAGATCTGATTTCGAGAAAAGCTCGTTTACCTTGTGAGATATTTCGTAAATAGCTGTGCTGTGCGAGTTCATGCCAGTTGCTAAGCCCTTTGAATATAAAATGTAGATCACATAACTGCAAAAAATATATTTCTGAAAGAAGTAGAAGAAAGGTTGATTTCAAGAAATGGCTATCATTATATTTTCACCATTTTTTTTTTCGCATGGGGAATCATCAAATGACTTCTCTCGCGTGTCAGACTTGTACTGACTAAAACCCATCCATGTTCCTTCCTTGTCCTTTGTGTTTCAGGGCCGCGGTATCTCTTTCGAACAGACCCGCAGCAGATATTTTCACCCTTAAGTGGCTTATTAACATAGTCAAGTGCGGATCTCTAAGAATAATTGCAGGAAGTTTTTATCAGCTGACTGCATAGTTATAAATGGTGCACGTGGTACGGCAAGTATGAACAAATGGAGCCGTGCGTCCATTCCGTACGTTTAATTAATGTCTATTTGTTAGTATATTCAACTGTAGGTAATATTTGACTTTTACTTTGTTTCATACTAACTTTTATAGCACGTACTGCAATTTGTGCACGGCAATTTATTAGGCGTTACCTAGTATATTTTTATCTGCGCTATACTTAAAGACTTGAAGTCGCTCTCACAGAATAAACGTCTGTTTCCCATATATGAATAGACAAGACCTTATACTGTATCAGTTTTGTGGACAAAAAAAACATACTTAAGTACAGTCAACAAAACAGATAGGTATGCAGGGTCGAAAGATATAATTGATTTTTTCTTAAAAACCGATCGATGTTTTCGAATGAAATTAAAATTAAATGAAGAAAAATAATCAATTGGTTAAATTAATTCAAATTTCATTTGAAGATGTGCAACAGTTTCTAAAAAAACTAAAACTATATCTTTCGACCCTGCATACCTATCTGTTCTGTTGACTGTACATGAAATATTATATTTTTAGATTATATTCCAATTTTTCACAAGAAACATGCCTGTCCCTTTTCAATTATCTACCACGTAAGATATCAAAAGAGGTTTCAAGTCGGGTGACTAGTAGGTTCTTGACAAAATTCTCATAAGAGACGGGGTAAAGCGTCGCTCCGGGCGACAGCGGACTCGCTTCAGATCACTTTGTAGTATTAAATGGGCCTTTATCGAAACAGTGGACTCACTGGGCAATGGACAAGGGTATGCACGTAGAATGTAACTGTGTAGTGGGTGATATAATTTGATGTAGAGTAAAAAAGACGTATGGTTAAGTAGCACCTTACACAGAGTAAAATTAACGGCTTATATTGCCATAGTTATCTGGTTAGACTGGAAGCCGACCCCAACATAGTTGGAAAAAGGCTAGGCAGATGATGATGATATTGCCATAGTTCTTACACATGAAACAGGCGTAGGTACTTGCCGGTATCTACTTTTACCTTACATAAGTCTGCCTGTCGGAAAGACATGACTTGTCTAAATTTCAAAATAATACTTTTTTAATTTAATAGATAATGAGTCGTTCGTCATCAAATTCTATAATACTCTGCCTTCAATATGCATTTAAAACTTAACATTATATACTCAAAATTCAAGACATAACCCGAAACGTAAACATTTACGTTCGACGTCTGTACAGCGTTCGAGTATCAGTAAAGACGTCACGTCGCCGTCTCCATGAATAAGTGTAGTGGAGCGTGAAAGACTTGACAGTATCATATCTGAAGGTTCAGTCCGAGGACTGTCGGCGCCGAGAGGACGCACAATCAAACTTTATTGGACACTTTTCATTTACCAAGAATATTCGTAGCAATGTAGGTAAGGCACTAGTCCCAATACCAGCGATTAGCGAGGAGAGCTAGCTACTAAAAACGAGTGTTTTTTCTGTAAAAGTTGTTTAAAAAGTACTCTAGAATTGTTAAGTCACTCACAGTCAGCGATCAACCAATACATGTATATCTGATATAAGAGAATATCTTCGATGCTCGCTTTCTCATCAGAAGTGGGATACGAGCCTAATAAATCAGTTGTATTCATGGAAAAAGATATTTGTTTGATTCTGTTAACTAGAATTATATTGATTTTTGTTAATTCGATGGCTGTTATTGAAGATAGCGAATGGGATTTATTTAAAACGGGGATCGCAGCAGTAGCCTATTGTGATTTTTATTACTAA
Source organism: Lycophotia porphyrea (assembly GCA_950005105.1). NCBI lineage: Eukaryota > Metazoa > Arthropoda > Insecta > Lepidoptera > Noctuidae > Lycophotia > Lycophotia porphyrea. The sequence goes on from OX465392.1 coordinate 7,460,870, forward strand.
TTTATTTTATTTTCAGCTGCCTAAACCGTTCAAAGATAACTCGTTTTTGTTCTTACGACTTTCTGCTCTTAAGATAGTATACTAGTACTTCAGTCCACTGTTGATTCTTAGGTGTACATGCAAACAAAAATGTCACAAATGCAAACTTATAACTCCACTCTTGCATAAATCCATACAACATGTTCATACATTCATACCCGGAATATTTACAACAAAGGAAAATGCAAGATTCTCGAAATAGAATGACTGAAACGTGGACGATTCCCTCAAGCGGAGGCACTCGTAGGAGGACGATTTCCGAAATGTGTTTACAATGAGGGCCGGCCCGTGGACGCGACATATTTCATTATTGCTAAGAAATGCCTCCGACTACATAAAAATGGAGCGACGTAAAACGGTACAGGCGTGCACGGAAATTCTTTAAAGGATTAATATGCATTTGAGTGAGCCAAGTTGTGTATTGTGCTACATTTCATGGGTTTTTCTAGTACAAGTTACAATAAAAAATACCTTTTCTGATGCGATCCATCAGAAGATGTATTTTTTTTTACAAATCAATTTGACAAGCCATTTGAATGAATTTACTCGAGTAAAGTAGGATCGTGTTATTTGAAGATTGATTGAATTGTTATTGCAATAATGTCTGGCTGTTTGTGTATGTGAATGTAAGTGTTTTACGTGTTACGTTTAAAAAAAAAATGTTAAAAAAGTAGGAATAAAATATTGGTTATAGAATGTTATAGTTCATCAAATATAATAAACATATAAATTAAACGTGTATAGGTAGTAAACCACTAATTCCTATGGTTGCATAAAAACGTGCAACTAATAAGATATGGTGTAGAGAAACTATTACAAAACACTTGTGTGTGGGGGCGTACAGTTGCGTCTGGCGAGTGAACGTCCACCCTCCACTTCCGGTCACTATATAATAAAGTTATTCTCGTTCTTTCGATAAACTTCAGTTTGTCCGCCGATAAATTACCGGGTCACATTCGCGGAAGTTGTCCCGGGCCTCGCCAAATATTGGCTTAACTTGAAGAATGGGCCCAAAGCTTGTCCCCGGATTTCATACGAATTATGTTTTATTTGTGACTTCAAACAAACGAGATAAGGATAATGTTGTGTTTTGTGTGATTTGTAATTGTCAAATACAGCCTTGGCTTGATTATTTTTGGGACATGGGAATTTCAAGATGCTCCGTCAAAATCAAACGGTACTTTTTTAAATCTTAGCAAAGAGTTTTTATGTCAGAAAAGTGGTCAACATTTTATGAATAAAATTAAGTTTGGGAGACAAAATATAATAAATAAACATTAAATTCTTTAATTTTATTAATTTTGACAATAGATTACAACCTGTTATAATTTATCTGTAACAAAAACACAAACATATTAATTTACTATATTAGTAATACTGGCTGTTATTGTGCCTTTGCCTTAAAAAAAAGCGCCTCGCTAATTTGTGAACAAGTAAAAATTATTCCGCGCGCTGTTTCTTTTCGCTGTATTGTTTTTATTTGAAAATGTCGTCAAGTAATGATGAATTTATTAATTCGACACCGCCTGAAGTCTCAGAGGCAGTGAAAAAGGTTACTCTAAGCCTCTTGCCCGAAAAATCGACCGATAGATACTTACAAGCCAATCAAAATTTCGTTTAAGAGTCCGAGTTTTATTAATTTCCTCGCAAATATGTTATAAAACGTCGTATGACATACGTGCGCTTTGATAATTACAGCCTCTGCTTTCTTTTAGCAATATCACCTCGGCTGTGATTTTCAACTTACCGCACTTATATCATAATGTACTATTAATCAATCCATCATGAATACTATTTTTTTTTCAATTTAAAACGCAAATAACGAACTCCTCACATACATAAAGCCTCTGTTAGCAAAACGTTGTTGTCCAAACATTTCAAAGCTGTTTTCGTTCTCAGTCCATCGTTTTTCTCTGCGGTGTGCTACGCTAAATTGGTCGGCGCGTGTAGGCCGCGTAGCGGTTTGGCATAGATGCCGCTACGCCATCCACAGCGGTCACAAGGAGCTACGAAAACTGTTTTGTTGCTACGAAAATTTCGAATAAATGCTTTTACTAGCTTTATTTGTTGGTTTATAACGTTGGTGTGTAACCTGTAAATTAATTAACAAATATTATATTGAATCAATACATTGAAGCGCACATTAAATTCTTATTTTACTGTTAAATTCAGTTTTACAAGTTTTTAGGAAAATTATTGCTTCACTTTTATTTGAGGAGATGCAATTGTATTTTTTGCTTTCGTCCAAATTCATCTATTGCAGTATCTTTAAGTTTATGTTCTTCGCTAAACGTTTGACTAAGCTACCTCCTCCACGGTTTCATAGTCACATTGTTTGCGGGAGATATCCCTGGATCTGATGGTGCGGCACTAATGCCGTATGAATGAAATTTACTGTCAATATCTGAGGCCCGCATGCGGCTTTGTGACGCAAACTGTCCTCTTTTATACCGCTACCCGCCATTATTTCTCTTTTTATTTTTCCCTTTGCATTTTTCACTGTATTTATTTATGAGTCGCCGGTCTTTTATTTTATGGATCCGGTTTCATTGGCTATATGGATTCTATATCTGTGAGTGAAATGAGCGTAGTTTCTGTTTTTTGTGCGTCTGGCTATGAAGCTCGTTTGTGGTTACGCGATTAAATTAATTAAACGTTTGAATTAATTAGCCAAATAATTATTTGCTGATATTATAATCTCAATACTCAATTAACTGTTCATGGAATGTTTGTTATTAAATATTTCAGTGAAGCAGGATGAAAATAGTCTTGCACTGCAAAGCATTCCCGCAGACATTTATTTATATTTCTATAAACACAGCGTTTATCTACACGAACGTCGGGACTTACCTCAACTGACTGTTAAATAATGATCACGAAACCCCACGTAGTAATAAGCACCCCTATAATTTGTCCGGGATTATCGTGAGACGGCGGGAGGTGAATCCCGGCGATTAGTCACAAGTATCGCGGGATTCAGGCGACGGGATCCCGGGCTTATCTTCCCGGTAAGAACGCACAAGCGACGAATACTGATCGTCTGAGACCTCAATTAGGTATTCAGGTAAAGGTGTAGAATGATCCAGATTGTGTATTAATATCGACGCGAAGGGATTACGGAGAAAGATAACAGAAGAGCTCGTTAAGAAAATGTGTGCGTGCTTGTAGACAATTTGTGTACCAGTGCGATACATCTACCTGTACAAACATTACTTCATAATTATTTCTCTTCCTAGTGATATGAACGTAGTGTGAATCATCTTTATGTGTTACGGTTGTATTCAGGTACCTTTTTAGGAGTTTTCTCCTTACTTATTTTAGTTTCAGATACCTCCGTTACGCTTAATGCTGACCAGTCTTAAAGTACAAGTACAAGATGAAAACTTATCTGCTAAGTTCATATGCTTACTTACGAGCAAACTTTTTTTTATTTGCCTTTATAAAGATTTACAACGTGACGTTTAAAAGCACATAATTTGTCAAACAAGGTACCATTACCAAAAATCCTTGCTGAAAATTCGCCTTAATTCAACCTTAATTACAATATCAACAGTAAAATTTTCTCCAAGGAAATTCGAAGTGAGCGGAGTGCGACGTGGGTTGAGCAATTAATTCAGTCGGCGTCGAGCGCAGGTCGGTTGCGGTTCGATGCCCGCGCCGAGCGATGCGACCCCTGTCTTTACCGCGTGGCGCTTCTGTATGCCCCAGTGAATCTTGTTGCTAATCTATGTCCTAACTTTGAAATTATATCAGTTTATTTTATTTGGAGCAGTTATGATTTCGTTTGGGTTGACACTAAGGAAACTAGCAATATGCTCACAGGAAAAAGGCTATGGTTTTAATAAATATTGTCGAACTAAGGGCCCAGCTGAAAAATACTATTCGAAAACTATATAGAAACAATAGCGCACAATATAAACGTTTCACTTTACCAAAAAATATCAAGTACATCCACAAAAGACACTTTGTTCTCCCCGTCCGCGTCACTGCGATTTTTTTTTTGTTCTGGACCATACCTGGAACCTTCTAGTTGCGGAAATATTAGAGGGCATCCATTAGGACAATGCTTCCATTAGAACAATGTTATGAGTGAGTAACATTGAGTCCTACGGTAAATCGTGATTTTATTACCCGTCGCCGTCGTTTCCCAGAAGAATTTTTGGGGAGTTATTTAGCCTTTGCTGTCTCAAACAAAAATCAACCAAACAATCCAACACTTAAACCTTACAAACCATTCACAACCATACATCCCGGATTTAGGTCAATGTTTAGCAATAGCAGAAGCACAAAATATTCGCAAGCCAACCGCAGCGCCGCGGATATCGGCGGCACGTCCACAGGCGCGATAATTACGGGACACCTCAGACGCCGCAATTAATCCCTGTCCGCAACTCCTCCCGCGGCTCTCCTGCTGCGGTGCGCGCTGTCCCCAGCACGGTCGGAATCCGACCGGATCCCGTGCGAGCACATCCCTACCGAACTATGTCTCTATTAGCTTATTGACTGCGTTGTAGGTAATGCGATATTGTGATGAACGTATTGTGTGCCAAATTTTGTGTAATAACAACAGATGTACATAAAAAAAAAACTGAAATCATAATTTGACACTACAAACATGACATCAACAAGACCTTCCATTAAAATTAACGAAAACCCTCAGGATACCTATGAATCCATCCAATATCGCGCTCAAAGGATCGGCGACTCTTTCGAAAATTAATTGCCGAACCAATTATTACGGTTACGAACTACATGTGTGCCCAAAATATCAATTAGCCGCGTCCCGACTCTACGAACAAAAGATATAGCGTCCCTAATGAATTCGTAATCTCCGTAATCTGTTCAATGAGAAATGGCGTATTCGAAATAGCGGCGGCTGCAAACAAATTAAACCTTCCCAAAAATGAATTTATCACGTAGGACGGGTTACCTAACTATTCATTTGTAGCGTTGTTTGAACAATGTGGCCAGGCGTGCTTGTGTCGCCTTTTATTGTGATCGCCTCTTGTTTGCCTCTATTTATCATCGATTTATTTGGCATGTTTATGTGTTTGTAATTGAATTTACCTACGTTTTGAATTGCTAGAATTTATTGTCACAAAGAAGACAAAAAAAATACCAGTGAAGTTTGATGTATAAACTTTTTTTCTGTAAAGAATATTGCATGTCTAAATATATAATAAGCATCTGCCATCAAAACTTCCTACATAATAAAACAAATATATACCTACCTATATTTACAAATTATACCCGAAAATTAGACGCTACCCAAGATACCTCCACGACAATTAGCACCAAATGTTGCCTGATGTTTGTCGTAGCGAAATGCAGAACATTTTAATTTAAGCGAGGTCCGGTAAGAGCGGCGACCTCCGGCAGATGGCGCCGTCCTGTGATTAATATGCAGGATGGACACTGTCGAACCACGCCGAATCTAACTCCACGGTTGTTTTCCTTCGTTTTGATAACAATTTGTCCAGGCGTCCAGCCGGGCCGGACGAGGACGGCATTAGGGAAATGATCGCAGTTGTACTCGGAGCTACGTACTGTATTTGTGGGGTTCAGAAATGAGAATTGAAAATATTGCTTTGCAGGACTAGAGCAGTAAGTGATGTTCTAAAAACTCATCGGCTCATTTGCGACGATTTTTAGTTTTGTAGAAACCGACGCTTCTTAAGTATAATACTTGCAGTGTAGTTTATCTATCAGGAGTTGAAAAAAAATGAAGTGATACTAAATATCATGCACATATTCACATCGGCAGAAAGTTATGTATGTAATAATTTTTACCAGGATAGCTATTGAGCCATCCTGGTAAAAGTTATAACGCACTTATCTATTGCTATTGAGCCATTACCAACATTTCTATCTCAATTTCATATCTCAAAACAAACCAAGCGCAATTATAAAAGAAATGAGTAAACAGAAAACACAAGACAATTTACTAACAAAGTAACAAATTGTTGCTATTTCTGCGTAACGATACTGTTCCGTCCACCCGGTTATCTGATGATGCATTATGGAATAAAATGTGAGTTAAGACTCAAGTTTGCACAATAAATAATTGTTTCCAGAGACGTAATTGCCGTAATTTCATGAATAATTACCGCCACAGAGCAATTAAATAAATTACTGAAGGAATAACGAGCTCCTTCGGGCTTTAGTTTAAAGTTGGGGAGCAGGATGTTGCACTTTACGTTTTGTAACTCTTTAAAACACTCGGTTAGTCATGATGGGGCCTAATGCCACGTTTTGTGTGACGAGTCAAATGTCAGAAACAATCCTGGGTTAAAAAATATAACCAGATAAACACTGATAAATAAAACATTATTTATTACAGTGTATCATATGAGCTTTTATTTAAAATAAGGTCCCAAACATTTTCAAGCATGACATTTATTCAGAGCTGGTTTAAAATAAATGTTATTTGCGTTTCATAAACAACAACAGCAGCGGTTTGTTAACTTATACTTTTTAAACGTTTGAAAAAATTATATAAAGAAACTAATGGTCGAACACGAGTTTAAACTAAAAATCCCATCATATTTACCGTGCGAAAATATTTTGACGTAGCAACCTAAGCACGAACCGCAAATTGTAGCGCCAAGCGCGGCCGGCCGGAAAATTTTAAAAAGAGAATCGCCGCTGTCATAGTCGCGATATGGCTCGCTTCCAAATACCGGGGAAACCAGGGGAGGGCTCGCGGGGGGCGGGGGCGTCCCCACATGGCCAGTTAGTTACGCCGCGAATTATAGGGGCCATTACGATTCATTAAGGCCAGTTAGGCTTAAACCGGTGTTTACCCACGCACACACACGGACCTGCACACATAAGCCTTCGTTCGCAACAGTTGGTATTGTTTTAAGCGTGTGTGAAAGGGACAGAGGACACGAGAGGGTTGCTATTTGAAATTTTAAGCTACAGAAATTTCGGTGTAATTAGTGACCAACGTAACGAGCTTAGGGTCTTGCCAACTGAAGTGTGAATTTTTGATTTTGGACAGCCCATTTTTTTGCTCCAGGGAAATAGTGTAATGTCTATGAACATGGACAGGTATTTCTTTTAAATGATCGAATTATTTGTCACAAAATATTAAACCTACAACGAATGTCTCATCATCTCATTCTACTTGGGATCGGCGCAATACGTTTTTTTCTTCCATTGACCCCTGTCAGACTTCACGGCATCATTTACTCCTTTCTTTTTCATATCATTCCTCACACAATACGTTCATCTATAGGCCTTCCTCTCCATCTGCATCCATCAATATTCATCGAATTTCGCAAAAATCTTAAAGAAATTACCTACAGCATCGAGGTCCTATAGCCGTTCAACTCTATTATTTCCAACTACCTATAATACTAGTTCAATATTTTATTCATGGCGACTAGCTATCGCTTGAGTTCATATGTAAATAGCCCTATAACCAGCAGTCCATAGCTGGAGGCTTGCCAGTATTGACACTATCTGCTATCGAGCTCAAACGGCGATGCCTCCACCCCGGCTGGAGGAAAACCGATGTTAAACGATATTTTATGTAGCACTTCAGACTATTGATAGCGCATTAATATCAATTTATTGTGAAATGGTAATGTTTTAATATTTGCTGAACGTGCTTGTGAATTAAAGTGCGAAATTATGTGTCCATTTTGATTTTCAACTATGTAGAAATACGACAGCTCGGGTTTTTTTTGTGACTACATATTATCAATACAATGATTTTTGAGCCATGGATTAAGTGGGTACCTACATTTATATTTCGCTTTTTTTTTTGGTGGTCTTACTGAATAAAGCCCCATGGTTCCTATTGTTATCATTAGTCGGGGGCCCGAGAGATATAACTCTAAATGGATACTCAGACTTGCATCTCCCGGGCCCACAATAAATAACTTATAACTAAATTGTAAAACTAATCTGATTTTCGCAAAAGTTCGAAATAAACACTAAAACTTGTATTTAGATCCACAAAATCCTACAAAACACCGTGTAAGCAACTGTTATAACTCGATCATGGTGGAATCAAATCGAGCGTTTGACCTGATCCGACGCAAACCAAACATAGCCGCTCAAATTTGAACTTTACGCCGCAGTAATAGAAGAGAAATGTTTGTAAAAAAATAGGCTTGCAACAGTTCCATCTGCCAATTTGTATCTGCCTGCTCGTCGTAGGTAAATAACCGAGGCATCGTTTGCCGATGCTTTTGACAGCCAGAAGTATTGAGCAAACATTCACTATTTGTATGTGAACTTTTTGCGCCGGCTTTTTTCATTTTTGCGCACTGTGTGCGATTTATTGGGATTATTATTGATAATTAATGTTTTAACGTGAATTCGTTTGGGTTATTATGATGATTCATTTGTTTTAAGGGGATTATTTGTACGTGATTATTGTTGGATTTGAATGTCAAAATTTGTATTTTGGACAGAAAACTACACATCTTCCCACAATCAGTTTTCTGTCCAAAATACAAATTTTGTAACCACACCAACTCCAAACCAAACAAACAATAAATGATGCGTTTTAAAAGTTAATCAGTCTAAACATGCAAAAATTAAGTCCCCTATTTAAAATCCTAACAAACCCGCCCAAAATGGTGCGGAGCAATTTATTTTCAAACCCAGACACATTAACAAAAACCGGTGGACGAAAGAAGTAGAAAAAAACGCACATAATCCGAGTTCAACTAAGCCCAGTGGCTATCTAATAACATTTATTACTGGGCTTCCGGTCCCCAGTGTCCACTTCCGGTGCCTGATAAACGGGCGCCATTTTTGCCACCATATTTATTTATAGGTGTTGGTGGGCGATAATGTCGATGCTGGCAACACTATGTTTGGGGCCCACGTTGGGCGCCAGTAACCGGAACGTTACAGACTATTGGTCAGCCATAATGTGGTGGTCGTGAAATTAAGTGAGCAATTTAAGTTATTGCTTGATGATGTCGTATAGCACATGGTAGTTGCTATACGAAAGCATGCATGAGCAAGACTACAAGGTAAAATTAGTCAGCCTATTGTTACTGGAAATTATGAGGCTAGAAAAAAAAGTCTTATCGATATAACATATTCGATATGGGTTTCGAATATGACACGAAATTCACCAGCTCATTATGCTGTATAGCCTAATATATTTTTCACCCTGAATTTCATAGACACCTGAATCGTCTCATATTGCAGCAAACAGGTTGTAATAATTGAATGAATGATTTGAAAAAGTATACCAGAGTCCATCATCAAAGTCTTGTTGGTAATCAAATTAATATAATTTAAATAAATAAACAGATTTTTCTATCCTCTTGATTTGTTCATAATTATACAAATCCAAACAACGAAAAGCAAAAAGATAAGATACTCAAACGGACACTTCGCACAAATATGCTCTAGAAACTATAATTCTCCTTTCATTACATAACACAGAGACCAATAACATCTTAATTCATAAGAGTAAAGCAGATAGTTCCGGTGCCTATTAATCATATCGATGGGAAGACGCAAGTGTTGGCGCGATTTATTTGTTCGCAAGTTTGGTGCCGCGTGCGCACTGTGCGAGTAATGACGGGCATCACGGTATGAATGATTGGGGTTCTAAGAATGTTTGTGTTTGCAGTTTTCCTTGAGTTATTGATCAAGATTTTGTATTTGTGTTTTTAATAGAATATTCGTAGCGTTTACTGCTTACTACTTGTATGTAGGTACGAGCAGTGCACCTTACGAATTATGTATTAGGGATAAAACAACAAGGAGCGCAGACTACTGGCTAAAAGTATGATTTAAAAATTAAAATTCAAGAAAAGTATGCACAATTGCAAAAGGCATCAAGACTTTTAGGACATACAAAAATTCACTTCTTTAAATAACTGACTAGAAATTTTCTATACGCACTCTCGCAACCAGTCATCGGAACACTTGATAAAAACCGTTGGTTGTGGCATATTGCAAGATTTAACACTATCTCAGATGAAGCCCAGCACCAGAAAATTCGTTTGAACAACCCACAAATTCTTGTTTACCTCATATTACAATTTAACGGCGTGTTTGTTTGAAGTGGACAGCGCAATCCGGGGTATAAATCGCAAGGATCCTTCCCGGGACGAGCTCAGAGTGCCCGGGGGACCGCGGCGTACATACGTCATGGCTTCCACTTGACAAAACGCTACTCTGGGATGACAATCTGAAACTCCCTTCGTACTTAAGGAATGCTTTGATTCGGTAATTTTGTTTAGTGTCACCTTTGTGTGTGGGTCTCATGTATGTTAATCTCAGATTACACAGAACATTAGTGAGGTCCTAAAAAGGCCTCAAAGGGTTTTGAAGTAAGGTGATTTTGATTTGACATCCTTTACTACTTACTGTAAATTCTTACTTATCTTCCTAGTTACTGTAAAACATGTATGTTACGACCTACGAAGCTATACATATTTACTCGGCTTGACACAAAGCACTAATGCCACGCACAAATACTCATGTCAGTGGACGTCACTGAAAGTCTTATGCTATTCTCCACTTAAAAATTCTAAGATTCACAACAATAACACAACAAGCGATTTAACAACATAATTCCCCAAACATTCACCACAACAATTACCCACACCTTTAATTACGGCAGGTTACCTGAAGATTTACTGCGCGCAGCCAGGTGTGCAGGTCTCGGAGGGCTATCCCATCCATCCCGCGGCCGCAGAGGCCGGGGCCATCCATCCTCCGCCCAACACTGGCCCTTGGCGGACATTAGCCGGCCCTTGTCTTTGCCGCTTTGATTTACGTGCTCGAAAAGAGATCAATCGCTTGAGGGCAGCTTTAGATATGTTTTGGGTATTGATTTGTAGTGTCCTCTTATCTTAGGGTTGACAGTCTTGAGAGTTGTGATATGTGACACATACTAGAACAATAAAAGATAAAAATAGAAAAAAGAATAGAAGTAGAATAATTGTCAGTTAAGTAAACGACATCGGTTAGGTGAGTTACGGTGAAGGTTTTTTAAAACTATGCAGACCCAATAGAAATCTACTGCACGTCGTGGAACTGGCTTAATTTTGGTCAAACAAAATTTAAAATACTGTCGTGTCAGCAACAATCAGGAGGGGAGGTATTAAAGTGTAATTGCCAAGTTTTTACCCGTTTAATGTTTCACATCGTATCATATTGTTTTGTCTATAGATATTTTCAGTTTTCTGTTACAACGTAACCAAAACAAAGTTGTGACCATAAACGGGTAAATAAAACATCCATAATGAACCGAAATCTATTCATAAATAAATTAAAAATAGCTTCCTGTCTCCTGACGACCAAAAGTTGTCTCGTGCAATTTATAAACGTCAGAGCGTTGACTGTAAAACCTCCTGATTCATAATTAATGATAATATCCGGCAGATGCGGATTTTTCCGTACTGTTGAGAAAAAACGCCGGTCGGCGGAAAATAATCGCGAAAAACCTTAGTCATTTATAATGTTGGATATGCTGTGAACTCAGTAACGTGGAAGCGGTTTATCGCCACGGATGAAAATACACACATACATACATTAAATATTATTTTAGCGGGGAAATAAAAAAGAATATTTGACTGACCTACTTGGTGTTTTAAATGGCAAAATTTACTATCTTTTTGTGCTTGTACAAATAGCATTCTGCACTTCTAAAACTTTAAAAAGATATATACTTGGTCGTCTATCATTCATAAGTCCTAGAAAAACTTCTCTGCACTATTTCATGTTTTGGTTATTCTAAAAAAAATCTAAACTGCTTCGTCCGATTCATGTCCAATTCCGCATGACATCGGCTTCTATGCCAAAACGGAAATACAACCTTTAAAAAAAGAAGTGCTCACAACCGGAAGCGACGGGCAGGAAGACGGCGACGACAGCGCCGCGTCGCCTGCCGACCGAATTAAAAATTAAACGAGGATCCGTTTCCGGATACCGTGACGTTTGCTCTGCTTATTTTTTACTCTTTCAGGGTTATGACAAGCGGATGTTTGTTTAGATTTCGATATTTGAAAAAAGGTTTGTCCGTGGCAAAGATAGGGATAGGAAAATTAATTTAACGTTCGTGTTTTTGTTTGCATTGCTCATGTAATAAATGGTAAATGAATGCACAAATGCACATGCATTTTTAATAAGTACAAGCACTTGACTTAGAGAAGATGAAAAACCTCTTTCCTTCTTATTATTATAACAGTTTTTCTTTCGGCTTGTACGCGTGTACGCTATCCAGTCATGTTTAGGATTATTTACTAAGACTGGTACAATATCGGTAAACTACTCCTTCATATTATACCAACCTGCAAATCGTATTTTTTTTAGATGGCACCACTCACGTTATTATTATTCCTTTAAAATTAATTCGTTTTATAGACAAAAGTTGTTGAGTACGGCAATCATATTCTCATACCATGTAAAATACTGGTATTCAGCTGCAGCTGGGCTAGAAGACGACGCCGATATAGTTGAGAAAAAAAAAATTGCTTACAATCCCAATATCACTCACACATGCTTCAATAATATATTATTTAAGTTGAGAAAAGAAAAGACTAGATGTCTACTATGATGATGATCATTTTGATGTCTACTATATGATGTATGACTAGATGTGTGATGTGCTGTGATGTGTGATATGTGTTATGTGATGTGTTGTTGAAAAGGCTGGATGTTGATTATTCATATTCCCATACTCATTCATGTCTTTTAAAGTGTCTTCACATCCTTGTGATGAATGTAGTCTATTACAACTCACAACAAAAGTACCTAGTCATGTTATATTTTAATTATACGTACCTACCTATGTCTCAATTGTTAATCAATTGTTGAAGCTCAACATTAAAAATGAAATATTTAATCGATTCGAACCTCCCTGAAATTAGCGTGGCTTGGCTTATGAAGGGTGTAAACAGACTCTTAACGAAGCCGAAAGGCACTTGTTTTCCCGGTCATTGCGATCATTTTTTTTTTTAAATACATGTTTCTAATGTAAGATTTTTACTTTAAACACATTTTCTCACTCCAGGACCCCCCTACTATTCAATCCATCCATCAGCACAATGTTTTGAGTGCTTTACATTGAGTTCTACTGTAAAACGTGATTTTTCAGCCCAAAAAAGAAAGTCGTTTCCCAGCACTATTTTTTGTGTAAAGTTACTTAATTTAATGTACATAATGCTTGGTTGACGGCTTTGTAAAGAGTCTGTTTACACCCTGTATGAAACGATGTAATCTGACTATGCATGTATAACTAAACGTTGAAGGTATATGTTGTATATTCTACGAAAAATATATCTCTCTGGAGGTCACATTTATTGATCGTGAGCCTCATTTACCTCCCTCCTACGCTATCTCTAATTTACTCCTACTCGTATATAGCCCAGTAAATGAGCCGTGGCACAAGTGTGTGTTCACCAAATACATGAACGTTATCGCACTGAAAACTTTCTAAATATAATCCTAGTGTGTAAGTGTGGATAGTCTGTGTAAATAGTCTTCGTATGTGTGCTTATATTAAGTGCCCGCACACAGAGATATCAGCCGGTATACGAAGCGCGCTCTCAGCTTCATTTCTATTATACTGAAGCTGAAGAAATGTCTCACTCTGCTCGTTTCTAGAGAGGATCTTTGTGGGCGTGCCGTGGCGTGGGCGGAGCTTAAGACGGACACTCCTTGAAATCCTCTTTTTTCGTAGCTTCGCCGTATCTAGGCGAGCAGCGACCACGTTACCAAGACCTCTGACACTTCATCTAATGTCGTTTTTCTTCGAGAGTTTTGGAACATAGTTTGGACGGTTGCAGGTCTTGGTTGCCTGGTCATGTTTATGTAAGCGGAGAAACAAAGCTAGGGACAACTTTAGTCGTTATCGCGTTTATAAAGTTCTCGAGACATTCACTTTTATGGGGTGTTTTGCTTGAAATAAATTTTTATTTCTTTTGTCTAGATACTTTTTGTTTGCTGATGATAAAGATTATGGAGATGTTTAAATATTCAATAGAATTTATATTAGCTGCACTTTTTGTTTCAATAACTAACATAATTTTGCATAACTAGCGCGATCCATGAAATGTCAGTGCTGGTATCTAACCGTCATATGGAGCACTGCTCAGTGACGTAAATCGGAATAAATAAATAATGTAATTTATCACATTTCAGCCTTTATCGGTTACGGTCCATTAGAAGTCTCAAGTTCTTATGAGATTATCAGTCAAAAAAAATATTATACTGACGAACTAACTTTGATTTGGAGAAAATGTTGTTTATTTTTTGACTTAAGATAACATAACATAAAGGATTAGGCAGAGGTGTATCTAACAAGCACACCCACATTTCGCCAGTTATTTTTAAGTACCATGTAATAGGGGGCGAACCTATTACCATCAACCGGGCACAAATCCAGACTAAGGAGCTGCTACTAAGTAATTCCTGATAAAAAATCCAAAAACATTTTACCCGACCCGGGAACCGAACCCAAGACCTCATGCTCAGCCGTCGCACTTGGGACCATTAAACCAACGAGGCATTCACAGTGTTTATATTTCGTTTCGCGTTAAAAGTGTTCAGCGATTTGTGATGCAAGTAGGCCTAAAAGATTAAGTCTTACTTGAAGTATTCACGATCATATTCAGTTAAGAGAAACATCACCCATTCAATATTGATGAATGATGGTCACATTTCACAAAAGTAGCGTCAACAAGATTGATAGTGGAACGTTTATATGGCAAGCTTATCTTTGTGAAGGTCCGCAGAAATAATAGCTGCGATGAAGGGAAGCGGTAATGAGTGATGGATGGAAGCTCACTGCTGATTTGTGGGTAGATAATATCATAATATTATATTATAGTTCATTTATTATTTATTTTTAGTTCGTTTATTATAGTTGTAGTTCGTTGTTGTTAGTTATTAGTGTAGTATTAATTTATATTATAGTTCATCCATCATAATGGAAGAACTATGTAACTCAATAATAACCAAAATACTTTGTGTTTTGATGTAATAATGAAAAATGAAGATTTTTAGAAAGTAAGGCTCCGCGCAAACGGGCCACTGACCGCGCAAACGAAGGTGGTCAGTGGCTGCCACGAATCATCGTCATCATCATAGCAGCCCGGAATCACCCACTGCTGGGTATAGGCCTCCCCTTTTTTCTGCCACACTTCCCGGTTCTGTGCGCCCCTCATCCAGGTGTTTCCTGCGACTTTGACGATGTCGTCAACCCAACGAGCTTTAGGACGGCCCTGGTTTATATGGTCTGCTGCCACGAATGGCAGTGTGGCGTTTTGCGGACACTGAGACACGAGTGGCCGCCACCGGTGGTAGCGTGCCGCGGCCACTGAGTCGCGAGTGGTCGCCACTCGCTACTTGTGTGCAGCGATTCCATACAAAACTTTAAAAAAATCATATAACAGCATGTCGCCAGCCACCGGTGGCCCGTTTGCGCGGACCCTAAGAGTACACACATACCATCAAGTCTTTACTTCCCGAACGATGAGCCAATTCTGAATCCAAGCTGCTACTGAGTAATTCTGATAGGAAATCCCAATAATCATATGGGCATACAGACATGAGAGTTTTTAAAGCGCTACGGCGTAGTGTTTTGCGTAGTTACTACGGCGTAGACCACAGTTACGCGTACGTTTGTCGTAGCAAATATCTGATGCGCTACACTGTGAAAACATTTCCCGAACTTTACCATAGATCGAATGCAAGTTCATATAGTAATATACGTATATTTTTCTGACCCAGCTCAATTTCAATAACAAGTTACATTTTACGTTTTATGCCGCTACATAATAACGCAAGATTACCTATAAAATAATTTAGTTTACCCTTAAGTACGGTAAAGTGGGCCACATGTGTACACGAGTGGAAAACAACGTGGACCCATTGGGAGCCAGTGGGCGTTATCTCCCGCCACTTCCTTTGGCGCTCAATTGTGCGAACAGGAAAATGTTTGAAGCTACCCTACTCGCCGTAAATGAAGACATCACTTGTGAACTGTTTCTAAATGTGTTGGATGATATCCGGACCCTATGATATAAATATTTTATGTATTTAATCGCATAACGTTGCCTGTATTCTATTGGTTGATAGTTTCCCGTAAAATAATGTTTCAAAAGTGTCGTAGATTCCATTTTACTTCTTTTTCTTTATAGTTATGTTTAGGGTAAAAATATCCTTTTTATGCAACCGTAACGTGTCAATATCATCTCTGAAATATTATGTTTACAACGGCAACGCAACGAGGTACACATTTAGTAGCAGAAAACTTACACACTGATAGAAAATTCGAGATTTTCGAAGATCTATAGCTGTTAAAAATCTTAATTTAACAGGAAATAATACCCTTACAACATCCATTAATGAACATCGAAATAACTTGTACGTCACGTCATTACAAATGAACTCATATCTCGTATGAGCATTCAATTTAGCACTTACACCCCATTATACAAAATTATCGATGTCACCTACATTACATTGTGTGAACTCAACCCTACATGAGCTGTCTATGTGTGTGTGGTGTGTGTGTCACTGTGGGTGTAATTGTGTGCGTTATCTGAAAGATTCCACTTCATTTCCCTCGACCCGCGGATGACGTCACATGTTATTTACATACCGTATATAATATAAATTCTGTGAATATACATATCGCTACGTAGTTAGTTAGATAGAGGTAACTTTTTAAGCTGCTTGAAATAAATGGTGAGTATCATAATGATCGTCCAAATAAAAGAAGA
Source organism: Lycophotia porphyrea (assembly GCA_950005105.1). Lineage (NCBI taxonomy): Eukaryota > Metazoa > Arthropoda > Insecta > Lepidoptera > Noctuidae > Lycophotia > Lycophotia porphyrea. The sequence continues at coordinate 7,477,624 of OX465392.1, forward strand.
GTTTCTCAAAAAGAAAGAAAAGAAAAGAGAAGAAAAGAAGAGTTTGTCAATCTTGAAATACATATCTACCTAAAGGAAACTTTTGCTACATAGATAAATAGAAAAACAGAATCGGTGCCCAGACTTTGACAAACACAAGTAAAAACGTTTTTAGGCGTCCATTGACGATCCTCAATATTATAGTCCGTATTGAACTGAACTTGGATGAAAAGGCAGTTTTTTTTTCCATACAAGCATTAAACTCGTTTACAAGTGAAGTAAAATTTAATGCGTTGTAACCTTTTTAAGTTGGCACATTAGCATTTGAGCGCCGTCGGCTGCCGTTTAGGAAATGAGAGTCAGCTGTTTTATCTAAATGGGAGTATGGGGACGTAAAAATGACGTAAAACCCCCGTTTAACAATAAATAATGAAATAAAACGTTTTGTTCCGTATACAGAAACGTATAAATACTTATATTGCGTCGTCAAATAAATTTAGGTAGGTAGATATTATTTTTGCGTAAAAAACCATTTTGTATTTATTAAAATTCTTTCAGGAACTTTAAACAGAATAACTTCATCAACATTCACATACCAAGTAGCTTACCTACAATTCGTTTCTACTTCTTAATTATAGTTAAAGGAACTATTCCATGTAAATTCGAAATTCTTGAAGCAATATTTTCACCGCATTAAACACCTCACCAAAAACACAATCAGCACACCATAATTAACCACTGAACATAAACAAAACTCAAATAAGGAAAAACAAGTGCATAAAAGAATAATACGGCACAACCGGTACAATGGGCCCGCGGTCCAAAAGTACCAAAAATACCGCAACCTTCGCGGTAATGAAGCCGTATCTTTAATAGCCGCGATAAGGGCGCTAAATGTTTGCGCACACGCCAAATAATAAGCGGCTCGATCATTTGTGAGGGGAGACTGACGGGGAAAAAGAATTGGAGCCTTTGATGGCGCTCTTATCGATGGTCGAGATGGGAATGTGCGAATTGAATAAGGTTGCGTGTTTGCACGGATTTTTGATGCTGATGATCGTGTGTTGTGGTTGGCCGACGTTTTCATTGTTTTTTTTTTGTTGAAGCATACATTTTTAGATAAAGTAGTTGGCAATGTAGGTGTAATATTAGGGGGGCTGCGGGCTGTTCGAAAGAGATACCGCGGCCCTGGAACACAAAGGGCAAGGAAGGAACATGGATGGTTTTTAGTCAGTACAAGTATGACACTCCCTTCCGCTCTGCCCAGAGCGGGAGAAGTCATTTGATGATTTCCCATCCGTAAAAAAAAAAAAAGGTGTACTATTAGGTACACTCCTGCCTAAGCCTTCGGGGATTACAGGCTAGATGTTATGGTATGTTGGTTGGTAATAGAGAGCTCAATACAAAATGTTGTTATTGGGGCCAGGATTACATTGATTTGTCAAAAATACATTTTATTCATTTATCCTTTTTTAAAAGGTTAATACAAAGAGACCTCGGCTTTAAAAAAAAACAGAGGGTTTTTGAATGAATTTTAACTATATTTTACCGTCTTTCTCCATTACAAAGACCCTGTCTTCCAACCACATAAAACTAAATAGAAAATTCGGAACATTCTATAAACATTTGTTTGCAATTCTGGTTTAGCGCGCGGTCGACCAACATTTTAGCGCGTACCCGGCGGCATCGGCACAACCGGCTGATTGGCAGTTAACCCCCGCAGATAAACGCAGATGGGCAACGTTCGACAGATATCGCCTATCGTTCGGCAAACTTCGCTCTTTACGGTTATTCCCCCATAAAGGGAACTTTAAGTAAAAACAACTTTACAACCATCGTTTTACGATATCTTTTTATGTCGCGCGGTTATTTTTACCGCTATTATGGCTATTACTGATCATCATGAGTTACGTAATTGTTTTATCGGACGTAGTTTAGTTTATTAACAATAAAATGGATAAACGGGCTCGAAGTCTATCTTAATAGAAAGCACCTAATATGGAAGTGGAGTCATGATAATCACAACAATCTAAAGTTTTACTCCATTTGACGAAGAGATTCAAATCGTTCCTAGCTTAGATTAGAGATGAGATAAGTTCAAAGATTCACATTATATTGAACGAAATTGGCAAAGTTACTGTTCAATTTATAAATCGACTCGAAATTCAATTATGTTGCGTTTGTTCATGTAAATTAAATAACAGCAATCGCCCTTATTTCAAGAACACAGATAGATAAAACGAAAACTAATTTGGAGCCTCCACCAACTGTTAGGACAACGCCACTTACGGTGGTGGGTGCCATCAAAACTAAACTAAATTTGAGCAACGAGTCGCAATCCCACATCAAATAATGGGAGGAATGACGAACAGAACAAACTTCACACATCCCCATAGACGGTGGGACACACGGCCGTCTTGCTTAGCCAACATGTTCTATTACAAAACGGTTATTATTGTGGGCAGGTAAAAGATAAAGTAAAGTGACGATTAGGGTTTCCTTGCATCGTTCTAAATGTTTTTAATTCAAAAAACCAGTAGGTAAACTAATTCTTTATTCATAAGTCGTTGCAGAACATTTTATCTACCAAAATAATTATTAGCTCAATCCCTCGGTATACAAAAAAACATTAAAACCGTTTTTTTTAAATCTACATCCATACCATGGTTAGATTAGTTTTTGGTGAAAATCGCATAAAGCTGTCTGGATACTGCCCCTAACACAACCATGAATTTGCCTATCATGCCTATACCAACGCCTGACATAGATACTGTCGTACCGACACACAGTGGAACGAATGTATGGGAGCGGTTGGACGTAGACATGTCCGAAAAATAAGAGTAAAATTATGACAAACTAATGATGCCATCTTATTCGATTACTTAATGCCTTCATAAATTGTGGTGATGAATTTCTTCATAACTCCCATATTTCGGGAGTAATTTGAGAAAATGTGAAATTTTACTATGAAAATGAGTGTATCGAGCTCTCTCCCTCCTGATTCCGGGCTTGTTTCAAGTACCGGTCTCTAATATCGTAATGCTATTACTAAGAGCTATATTTAATACTAAGACACATAGTGCGCCAAATGTGCACTTTCTGGGATAAAAGGAAATGAAAATTTAAAAAAAAAAACGTTTTTTCCCCATTTGTATTTACTTTAAACCGCAGACAGACTTATTAAGAGGTCTATAAATATATTATATATATACAGAAATATATATTAACAAAAATATTCACAAGAACTGATGAGAGTATGACTTTTAAGTAAGTTGATAATAAATTACCTAGTTTCATTAAAAGTACAATAAATAATTAAGATGTAAGCTCTAATTTACTAAGTTACACATTTTAAAACAATAACATCATTTAATTATCTTCGTCATCATCATCATCATCAATTAATTCAAATTCAGAATCGATGTCCGCTAAATCATTTATGTTAACAAATTCGATATCACTTTTCTCAGAATCCGTAAGCTCATAAAATTCCTTAAAAGAAGATTTTTTTACAAACTTATTTCCTTTTGGACGGATACTTGTAACAAGTGGATCAGAAGACAGTAAAAGATTGTGCATAATATCTTCATTGCATGAGATACTGCTATGCTTTCGAGAATGCCCCTCTCTATATTTTCTAAAATCTTTATTTCTAGCCTCAGATGCCTCTTCGGATAGAAAACCAATGGGCACAATTGACATGTTCTGAACTATGTCTGGCCCATGCATTAAAATTTTATGAAGTGAAGAAGGCATATAATACCATGGGTATAACTCCACGTAAAGCTTAGCAGTATCAAAGCAGAACTCTCGGAATTTAGTTACGTTGATCTTCTCTCCTGATGAAATACACTGCAAGATCACACAGATTTTTCTTAAAAGCATAGCATCTATTCCGGTCAGTTCAGCAGATTTAGTGTAGTTTTCAAAAAATCTCCTTGCCGAGTTGCCATTGTTGGTGGATCCACTGCCTTGTTTCACAACATCGAGAAGTAAGCCCGTTTCTCTTCTTACAGCCTCTTGAACTCTTTTCTTCCTGTCATCAACTTGCCTTTTTGCTATATCACCTAAGGGGTGCCTTGCCATGATTTTATGTCTAATTTGTAGGAAATGTGTAATAAGCATTCCATTGAGCGAATCCAAGCGTGAAGGGTGCTTAAGCTATATTTATACATGTCCTCGTTTGCGTGTTTATCTTTGATTAACTCTAAATTATTCATTTCTTTAGGACAAGCCTTGCATATGTCACACACTGAAGCTGCTGTATCGGATATAATGGAATGAATTTTACCATCAATCATTGTCAACAGCAGTTGGTGTTTGACACTAATTCCATCAGTGATGGTGGATGGAGTTAAGGCTTCAATCTCTGCTTCGATTTCAGCCATCTCTCTCTGCACATTTTCTTTGGTTTCCTTTATAAACTTAAACAATATTGGCCGGCAAAATGAAGTGGAAGATGGTCGCTCGTTTTCCCAAATTGTTACACCTTTTGAGACGAGCCGCAGTGGTACAAGACTAATCATAAAATTACTAGCAAGATCGATTTGCTCATCTTCACTCGTCCTTTGATGATAAATGCTTTGGCTAGATGATCCGTCAAAACCCCATTTGCTGGTCAATACGAGCTGTTGATTGGGATCAACAGGGTTTTCTAACGACCTAATAAGTCTTCTTGAGGTTAAATCCATCAAGGCTTGTAATTTGATTTTTGCAGAGCTCTCTGTAACTGTGAGATCTTCTTTGGCCGGATAGCACTTAATTTTTTCTTTAACCAACATGTAGTAACTCGGGTATTGAAGAGCTCCTTCTTGAGTGTTGAAATCCCGAAGAGTGTTATAGCGCCATTTCGATAAGTTCATCGATACATAAAGAGCCAATGCCTTCAAAGGGGATATTTCCCGTACCTGAATTGATTTACCTTCAATGAAGGCTTTGATTTTTGAGGCCTCTTCTGGATTCTCCGTCAAGTATTTCATAACATAAGCTGTATCGCTTTGTCCTGCCTTTTGAAGCGCCCTTTCGGCCGAAAACATAATTTCAGCGCTGCTACTGCTGCATGAAAGACTATCTTCAGTGCGTCTTCTTTTTTGCCGGTTACTAAGGTCCTCAAAAGATTTACGAGGACTAGGATGTGTACAAGTTGAAGCATCAGATTTAGCAGGAAAAATTATGGGCTCGATGACGTCACTTATATTTTCTGTAGAAGGTTCCATATTTTCATTCTGTAATTCCGGCCATTGAATTGCAGCCTGTAGCCAAATCTCATGTTTCTTCCGAAACTTATCTGTGCTTCTTCCAGACTGTGTCCATTTTGCATAAATGCGGTAACAAAATCGACGACACCAGTCTTTTAAACTTGTTTCAGCACTTTCACATTACTGAACACAACTGTTATCTTTTAAAACACTGAACAAATAGTTAAAGTCGCGTAAATCTTTATGTGCGCGTGCGCATAAAGCAACGTGAATATCAAGATTTGTATTAAAATTTGGAAAATACATTGCGAGATTAGCTTGGATACAACGAGGTGTAAATCAACACTGATTTTAAAGTTACTAATAGTGACCTATTTATATAAAATCCAGGTATCCCAGGTATCCTTTGTTAAATATTGCAAGGTAATTAGTTATTGTGATAATTAGTAAATGATGCATGCTAAATTAGTGTATTAAGAGCCATTTAGTAATTAAATAATAGCAATGTTCTTATCAGTAATCATTAGTGCATCAGTTTTATATGTAAACCTTAAGTCCCTAATTATATATCCTAATTAGCTTATATCTTCTCTAATTGGCTGCTCAGAAATGTTATTGTAATAAGGTAAACCTTTAGAAAAACGGTTTTAATCAACAAAATAAACAAAAAATAAAAAAATTGTGTTATAAAATAAACATCACTCTTTATCCCAGAAAGTGCACATTTGGCGCACTATGTGTCTTAGTATTAAATATAGCTCTTAGTATTAGCATTATGATATTAGAGACCGCTACTTGAAACAAGCCCGGAATCAGGAGGGAGAGAGCTCGATACACTCATTTTCATAGTAAAATTTCACATTTTCTCAAATTACTCCCGAAATATGGGAGTTATGAAGAAATTCATCACCACAAGTTATGAAGGCATTAAGTAATCGAATAAGATGGCATCATTAGTTTGGCATAATTTTACTCTTTTTTTTCGGACATGTCTACGTCCAATCGCTCCCATACATTCGTTCCACTGTGCGACATGTTCGGTGCCACGAAGAATGAAGCAGTATGTCAGCAGCGTAAATCGCCAGATGAATATTGTTTCAAACGGAATTAAGCACGCGCACTAGGGACGGGGATCACTTATAATTGTTATTTTATTCATAGAAACAACAGTCCTCGGGGACGGTGGATAGGTGAACAAATATTTTAGCTCGTCGAGGACCTTTTAGCGAGCGATGTTTCGCTACAATTAGTGTCTTGTGTATACAGTGCACAGAGATCGATACTGGCTAAACTTCATTATTCATTACGAACATTATTTAAATTGAATAAATTCAAATGCTGCCAGTCTTCCAGCCACATCCCCGGTTGACAGCGATGCGGAGGAATACTTTGACGCCTAAGTGTCCTATTGACATCGTTGATTTACTTTTAGTCTTAATTTTTTATTATTAGTTTAGATCTATTTGTAGTTTGTACAAAGTAATGAATTGGAGCAGAAAAAAAAACCAATCTAAACATGTAAAATCTGTCGTCATTGAGGTTGACTCACAATTTTGATTAGGTCCAAATTCGGTTACGTTCACTGACGTAGGTAAGAGTTACCTGTTTTTTAAATAGACTCTTTCTCTCTTTCTTAGAGGAGGTACCTACTTACACCTCATATCATATCACGTGATAGCTATTCTAGAACCTAGAGATATTGTTAAGCCGCTTTCCAGGTAAAACCAAATCGAATGACTCATTGTAATTCCAGCTCATCTGTACGAAAAAGATAAGCGGTAAGCTAACCCGTGTCTGCATGTAGCGCGCAATCATCCCGCAAATCCCGTATCATTAAGTATCGCTAAGAAAGCGATCCCGCGGACTATTTCCATGTTAATAACATAGGGGAAACGGTGATTAATCAACATGACGTTTAGCTACATCCCTGTGTTACTAACCTCAGTGGCATTCGCAATTTATGCATTGGTTTGCGAAAGGTCTACTCTCTACAGCAGATCTTGGGATTAATGCTGTTTCCATTAAAATGTTGATTGGACACTGAATTGGCTTAAAGGGTTGCGATTTCTGCGGTAGATGTGGAGTCAATCTATCCATGTTTCATTAGCTGTAAGAATATTTTAGATCGTCTTACACGCGCGTCTTTTTCTTTCATTCCAATAATAAACTCAAGATTATTTATAAACTAATTAACATTCGTTAAATTACGTGTTAACTGCGTTCTAAAAATAACATTTAGTTTTTACCTTTCAACTGCACGCTAACAATTAATTCCTTTTAGTAATATTATGCAGGTTACGACTGAAAAGCTTGTTGGCGTAACTATTTTATTGCGCCATATTTTAACAAAGCTTTACATTTTCCTAAAATAGCTTGCAGCTCACCAGTTGTAAAATTAAATCCCTTTTTAAAGCAATATTAAACAATCAAAATTCCAGGAATTTAAACACCGGTCGCTCATTTAAATTATAAAACCTGGAATACATATAAATGCAACAAAACATAATGTGGATAATCCCGCGGAGGCAACTCGTGGCGACGGTCAAAAGCTGATATTTCTCCTTTTAATCCCTGTCAGATTATTTAAATTCCCACCTGCGGGTCCTACTCACCATTTGCCGCCGCTTTTTATTTTAAACAAAAATAAAATATAAAAATATTCTCGTATTTGTTTTGGACGGACGGAATCCTTTAATTTTCGGCACGGTTCACAGTGGAACGAATGTATGGGAGCGGTTGGACGTAGACATGTCCGAAAAATAAGAGTAAAATTATGACAAACTAATGATGCCATCTTATTCGATTACTTAATGCCTTCATAAATTGTGGTGATGAATTTCTTCATAACTCCCATATTTCGGGAGTAATTTGAGAAAATGTGAAATTTTACTATGAAAATGAGTGTATCGAGCTCTCTCCCTCCTGATTCCGGGCTTGTTTCAAGTACCGGTCTCTAATATCGTAATGCTATTACTAAGAGCTATATTTAATACTAAGACACATAGTGCGCCAAATGTGCACTTTCTGGGATAAAAGGAAATGAAAATTTAAAAAAAAAACGTTTTTTCCCCATTTGTATTTACTTTAAACCGCAGACAGACTTATTAAGAGGTCTATAAATATATTATATATATACAGAAATATATATTAACAAAAATATTCACAAGAACTGATGAGAGTATGACTTTTAAGTAAGTTGATAATAAATTACCTAGTTTCATTAAAAGTACAATAAATAATTAAGATGTAAGCTCTAATTTACTAAGTTACACATTTTAAAACAATAACATCATTTAATTATCTTCGTCATCATCATCATCATCAATTAATTCAAATTCAGAATCGATGTCCGCTAAATCATTTATGTTAACAAATTCGATATCACTTTTCTCAGAATCCGTAAGCTCATAAAATTCCTTAAAAGAAGATTTTTTTACAAACTTATTTCCTTTTGGACGGATACTTGTAACAAGTGGATCAGAAGACAGTAAAAGATTGTGCATAATATCTTCATTGCATGAGATACTGCTATGCTTTCGAGAATGCCCCTCTCTATATTTTCTAAAATCTTTATTTCTAGCCTCAGATGCCTCTTCGGATAGAAAACCAATGGGCACAATTGACATGTTCTGAACTATGTCTGGCCCATGCATTAAAATTTTATGAAGTGAAGAAGGCATATAATACCATGGGTATAACTCCACGTAAAGCTTAGCAGTATCAAAGCAGAACTCTCGGAATTTAGTTACGTTGATCTTCTCTCCTGATGAAATACACTGCAAGATCACACAGATTTTTCTTAAAAGCATAGCATCTATTCCGGTCAGTTCAGCAGATTTAGTGTAGTTTTCAAAAAATCTCCTTGCCGAGTTGCCATTGTTGGTGGATCCACTGCCTTGTTTCACAACATCGAGAAGTAAGCCCGTTTCTCTTCTTACAGCCTCTTGAACTCTTTTCTTCCTGTCATCAACTTGCCTTTTTGCTATATCACCTAAGGGGTGCCTTGCCATGATTTTATGTCTAATTTGTAGGAAATGTGTAATAAGCATTCCATTGAGCGAATCCAAGCGTGAAGGGTGCTTAAGCTATATTTATACATGTCCTCGTTTGCGTGTTTATCTTTGATTAACTCTAAATTATTCATTTCTTTAGGACAAGCCTTGCATATGTCACACACTGAAGCTGCTGTATCGGATATAATGGAATGAATTTTACCATCAATCATTGTCAACAGCAGTTGGTGTTTGACACTAATTCCATCAGTGATGGTGGATGGAGTTAAGGCTTCAATCTCTGCTTCGATTTCAGCCATCTCTCTCTGCACATTTTCTTTGGTTTCCTTTATAAACTTAAACAATATTGGCCGGCAAAATGAAGTGGAAGATGGTCGCTCGTTTTCCCAAATTGTTACACCTTTTGAGACGAGCCGCAGTGGTACAAGACTAATCATAAAATTACTAGCAAGATCGATTTGCTCATCTTCACTCGTCCTTTGATGATAAATGCTTTGGCTAGATGATCCGTCAAAACCCCATTTGCTGGTCAATACGAGCTGTTGATTGGGATCAACAGGGTTTTCTAACGACCTAATAAGTCTTCTTGAGGTTAAATCCATCAAGGCTTGTAATTTGATTTTTGCAGAGCTCTCTGTAACTGTGAGATCTTCTTTGGCCGGATAGCACTTAATTTTTTCTTTAACCAACATGTAGTAACTCGGGTATTGAAGAGCTCCTTCTTGAGTGTTGAAATCCCGAAGAGTGTTATAGCGCCATTTCGATAAGTTCATCGATACATAAAGAGCCAATGCCTTCAAAGGGGATATTTCCCGTACCTGAATTGATTTACCTTCAATGAAGGCTTTGATTTTTGAGGCCTCTTCTGGATTCTCCGTCAAGTATTTCATAACATAAGCTGTATCGCTTTGTCCTGCCTTTTGAAGCGCCCTTTCGGCCGAAAACATAATTTCAGCGCTGCTACTGCTGCATGAAAGACTATCTTCAGTGCGTCTTCTTTTTTGCCGGTTACTAAGGTCCTCAAAAGATTTACGAGGACTAGGATGTGTACAAGTTGAAGCATCAGATTTAGCAGGAGAAATTATGGGCTCGATGACGTCACTTATATTTTCTGTAGAAGGTTCCATATTTTCATTCTGTAATTCCGGCCATTGAATTGCAGCCTGTAGCCAAATCTCATGTTTCTTCCGAAACTTATCTGTGCTTCTTCCAGACTGTGTCCATTTTGCATAAATGCGGTAGCAAAATCGACGACACCAGTCTTTTAAACTTGTTTCAGCACTTTCACATAACTGAACACAACTGTTATCTTTTAAAACACTGAACAAATAGTTAAAGTCGCGTAAATCTTTATGTGCGCGTGCGCATAAAGCAACGTGAATATCAAGATTTGTATTAAAATTTGGAAAATACATTGCGAGATTAGCTTGGATACAACGAGGTGTAAATCAACACTGATTTTAAAGTTACTAATAGTGACCTATTTATATAAAATCCAGGTATCCCAGGTATCCTTTGTTAAATATTGCAAGGTAATTAGTTATTGTGATAATTAGTAAATGATGCATGCTAAATTAGTGTATTAAGAGCCATTTAGTAATTAAATAATAGCAATGTTCTTATCAGTAATCATTAGTGCATCAGTTTTATATGTAAACCTTAAGTCCCTAATTATATATCCTAATTAGCTTATATCTTCTCTAATTGGCTGCTCAGAAATGTTATTGTAATAAGGTAAACCTTTAGAAAAACGGTTTTAATCAACAAAATAAACAAAAAATAAAAAAATTGTGTTATAAAATAAACATCACTCTTTATCCCAGAAAGTGCACATTTGGCGCACTATGTGTCTTAGTATTAAATATAGCTCTTAGTATTAGCATTATGATATTAGAGACCGCTACTTGAAACAAGCCCGGAATCAGGAGGGAGAGAGCTCGATACACTCATTTTCATAGTAAAATTTCACATTTTCTCAAATTACTCCCGAAATATGGGAGTTATGAAGAAATTCATCACCACAAGTTATGAAGGCATTAAGTAATCGAATAAGATGGCATCATTAGTTTGGCATAATTTTACTCTTTTTTTTCGGACATGTCTACGTCCAACCGCTCCCATACATTCGTTCCACTGTGCGGTTGCGTGACGGGTCCACCGCCACTGTCCGCTTGCACTGTTTGGGTCGCTTTGAGATAAAATATTTTCATATTCCATGCTTATACCTACCGTGAAATGTTTACCGGATTTTAATATTTTATTTTATTGTCAAAACAATGTTATGCGGAACGTTTGTTTGGAACAGCTCGCTCCGTCCATTCAGTTGAAGCATAAAGGGAAATGGCATTTCATTTTCCGAATTAAAACCCTCTCTGTGGACAATAGTGTAATATATTAGCGTCATAACAATCGTACAAAGCTTAATTTTTTGTCGAGATTGCTCCAGAGGCGACTGAACTCGTTTAACAAAAGAAAAACTAGGAGTTAGTTGTCCAAAGCTTTGCCAACTCTGCTGGCTGTTCTATAATGTACACACAATTGATAGAGTAAGCCGAGCAATATATTCCTTTGCGTGTTTTATTGATATCGTTAAAAAATTTGATACATGTACCTGATTAATGCTTCTTAACGAAATTAATTAATTTAAGTCCTAAAATGTATTTGAAAATTTGTTGAACTTAGGTACTCACATGTTTGGTAGTTAAAATATTGCCAGTACCTACAGAAAAAAAGTACACATCCTAAAACATTGGAAAATCATTTAATCATTACATTTGCCTTATCGGGACCATTGTAGCAGCTCCACTAAGTGCAGGACAGAGCCTCGAACCGTTCCGAGGCTGGAATGTAGCAATTGTTGCCGCTGGCTTTATCCGCCACTGTCGCCACTGTCGCTTCCCGTTTTATTTGCTTTACTATATTTTAAATTCTTTCCCTCACTCGCCTTGCTTTATGCGAATGTGCGCGCACGCTCACCGCTCGCGCCCTGCCGCGAGAGTCGCCTAATGAAAACTTTTTGAATTAACGTACCAGTAACATTCGATGCGAGTTTTTCCCACTCTGCTTTGTATTGAAAATAACTCGTTTAAAGTTGAATTTTAAATTCATTCCTCGTACTGAATGTGTTTTTATTTTGTTAGATATTGTTACTCGTTAAAGGGTTAGAATGAAACAATCTATGTAGTGAATTCGAGCCATACTAGAACCTATACATTTTTTTTTATATGACGTATGAATGTGGAACTTATAGCCATTGTGCAATTGTGCTGTAAAACTTTAAATTGATATTTAACATCTGAAAGGCTATCACGTATTAAATATTGCGTAAAATAAATTAAATTCGCATAAAAACGTCCAACCGCAGCCAATCCATCGATCTTTACACAGAAACGAGCGCGGATTGTGGCCGACACACCTCCATTGAACGCGCCACTCAAAAGCGAGACCGCAACAAGGCAACCGATAAATCACACGCCAACTTCAAATAGAAATGTCATATTATTTCCACAAAAGATTTAACTCCAAAATAAATTATATTTTCCCCCTTTTTCGTGGCATTGTTCACCGACGTGTGGAAGCCGCACTGTGCTCGGCGATATTTAAAAAACCATTAACTGCACGCATTTGTATAGAAAACAGTACAACAGTAGCAAACGATATGCTCAGATGTTATGTTGTTTGAATAACTAATTGTATTAGCATAATGTAACTACGCGTGCAAAGAATGATTGACATATATAATATATTTATTTTCTCATCACTTCTCTTACAATTTAGGGGCCATCGTGATAAAATTGGTTTGCCATTACATGACAGCACATAGCAGTTGAAGAACTAATTCACAACGCAAGGGGTGCCTCCGTACTGACCTACAAACAACTGAACATTTGAAGTAGAATTCGGTAAGTGATCCACACACACTGCGTTGAGAATTCTGTGAAGCTTATGTATTTCAAATTATTCTTCAAAAACTATGAGGTTTTTGTATATTGGTGCTGCAAGATGAAGCACAATAACATTGGCTATAATAATGAGGGGCGGCGCTGATACCTATAATTACAAGATATTAAGTTATCTTAGCTTAGGTATTGGCTGCAACTATAAAATACAACTTTATTTGCCTTAAGGCCTATTTTTATTGTAAACCATATTTTTAACTTGAAGGTGCAAATAAACTATTTTTTTATATTTTATAACAATAATTAAGTAACATACCACAACCATCACTATCATATATCGCAAATCGCCCACCTCAAACTCCTTTAGGTAAACCTAGCAGTCGTTCATTACGGCAGCTTATCACATGTTGACGCGGTATTTTCCGGAGGCACGTACTTAACACAAAGCTGGGAACTTCGCCATAAATCCATTCTATTCTGATTTACAGCCGCCGACTAAATGTTTGATTTGTGCTCGTAAATCGAGATGAGCGCTGTCATACGCACAGCTGATACTTTTTTGTTTTCGAGGATATAGGAATTATGCCTAGGGGTGGAAGTATACGTGAGGTAGGGCGGTATAGGCTTTTTTTCACGTTTAATAGAAGTCAAAAATAATAGGTATTGTACTCTTTTACATACAGTTTTATATTTGATTAAAATTATTGTTTTATAAAACAAAAGAGTTATCTAAGTTCATTTTGGAAAAACTTGAAAAAAATCCTAGTTAGTGACGTAAAAAGTTAGTAATGGGACTCGAGTTTAATAAATCTTTTAAATGTGACATAGAATGACTGTAGTTGACTTGTTTCGAGAAATATCAATAAGATATTAAACATCTTTGAACATGACAGTACTCCCGAATAATGTAATTCACCAGTACAAGTTAATTAGCAGCTTAATTCAGCACAATACATGATGAAACTTGCTCAGCGATGGGATGGGGGGCTATTCAAACTACTAATGTGTAAGTGCGATAACACGGAACTTGAATGTGGAGAGTGTCAAACGTGATATTATCATGCACCGTTATCATGATAATATAACGTTTGACATTTGTTTTAATAATAGGCACATATCCGTGCTATTACAAAGGGTGTAACAAGAACCTTAACGAAGCCTGAAAGCACTTATTCTCCCCGTCATTGCGATATTTTTTTTGTTCTAGACCATACCTGGGAACCTTCTACTTACGGAGATATTGGGGGCCAAAGTTCCAACTTTTTCACAAGTTTTTTTTTTTAAATACATGTTTTTAATGTAAGATTTTTACTTAAAACACCTTCACGACCCCCGTACTATTATTCAACCCATCCACCAGCACAATGTTTTGAGTGCGTACCATTGAATCTTACCGCAAAACTTGATTTTTCACCCCAAAAAAAAGTCATTTCCTAGCAATAATTTTTGCGTGAAGTTACTTATTACAATATACATGATGTGTCATGTTGACGGCTTCGTGAAGGGTCCGTTTACACCCTGTACTACGTGGTTCTTTTTTTGAGCTCAAATGACAGAAGGAGGCCGTTGGTATTTATGAAATTGTCTGTGGAAATTGTACGAAAAAAAAATGGCATCGTAAGTTCTGAATTTGACCGCGCGCCCAAAGAAGCATGCAGCAGTATAATCATGACAATTTAATAGGAGTTTTTTATCCTTTCCTGTAGGTACTCTTTGACTTGAAGTCGTTGATTTCTTAATACCTTAGCAACCAATCGAGTAGGTACCTATCTGATTAACTTTACACACTAACCTAGCATATTTACATGTTCATGCAAATGAATTCCGGAAAAACCCTATCTAGAAAATCAGCCAATTACAGTCAGGCAAAACTTCCCCAACTTAGTAAATATTAGTGCAACGGTATAATTTTCGCAGTACAGTTGAAATAAATGCGACGAATAGCTCCCCGCCGCCATGTCGTTAATTCACCGATTTAAATCGGAAACACGCGATAAATTCAACGTTTAGCCCTTTTGAATTCAAATTTCGAACACCAATTGTAAATACTGTTTCTAGTTTGACTAGCGACTTGGCTTGGAAACCAACACTTTGGGTAACGCTCAATGAAACCGGCGGTAAATAATATTTACGTGGAAAACGGCGCCTTTGAAATAGGTTGTGAAACTGAATTCGTGAAACCTACCTAACAATTAAAATTAGTAGGAAAGTTTTATAGCAGTATTTCTTACCTCGGGTGATTGACTCTATTTTCATCTATTATATATATTACATATTAGATTATTCATATTTTAAAGTAACTTTCTACAATTCAGCAAATGTACCCTCAGTTTATTTCAACTTAAGTTTATAACATAACATCACGCACATTTCGCCAGTTATGTTCAAGTCCCAAATAAATAGTAGTCAAGTAATAGGGGGCGAACCTATTGCCATCAACTGGGCACAAATCCAGATTCCATGGCTGCTACTGAGAAATTCCTGATGGAAAAACCCAATTACACTTTGCCCGACCCGGTAATCGAACCCCGGACCACATGCTCAGCAGTCGCGCTTGCGACCACTCGACCAACGAGGCAGTCTTATCTCAACTTAGGTTCAGTTCAGACATTTAACTATTAATAACTAAGAAGCTCCTGGAGTTCAAGCTATTTTCTATTATTCACACCCAACTTTGTCACGCATTACTTCACCAATTGAACTTGATTTCGCCACTCGCGAACCAGAGACAACAATATACGTCTAATATTATATTGATAGGTTTGATTTCGCCCCTCTAGGCCGCTTTTTGTTCGTTATTTATGGCGCGCGCGATACAGATAGAGCTGGCGGCGATATCATGAAATATTAAACGCATTACAAGTGGCATATAGGCAGGAAGATGAGGTAAGAAAAAACGTTGGCTTTCATTCCACTGTGTTAGGATTATGTGGGTTTTTGTAGTGATTTGTTTAAGGGAAAAATCTTTTATCTTTTAATAATTCGGAAAATGATTTGTGAAAAAGAAATCTATTCTGGTCTAGGTCTTCACGACAGTCTTTTATTTTTTTATTGGCCCCAAACTTCCCCAATTCCACAGCAAAGGTAAGAATGATATTAATTTGCAAACATTTGAATAAAGTTAGGTACTACTATAAAAAAAGTTACAAAAAAATTACTTTAATTCTAACAACAAATTGACTATTTTGAACACGTCAACATATTATTACTTAATGAATATCGCATCACTATCGTCCATAAAAATAGAAACACTTGATATAAAGCCAGGGCCACATTATTCCTTCGCCATAAAGTTTGGCAGCAAAGTTCGCCGCCACAGTATCACGTTTACGAATCACACACAAGTTTATTCGCTCACTTTTATCGCAACAGAGGCGCGTTAGAGAAAATGATTTATACGATTTATCATAAATAACTTATTCCGACTCCATTTGGAAAACTATTGTTGATGCTACCCTGTTTAGTGTACAAAGGATATTAGATTTCTTACTTATGTCGTTGATCGTATCTAAAGACTGACTTATGGGTTTGTTACTTATCTTCAAAGCATGCCAACTAATTATTTATTCTGCTTCTACAATCCCAGTATCAAGTATATTACAGTACCTAACTGTTTCAGTACCATCAAAAAGCTCCATCAGAGACCAGAAAATATCTAATATAATGGTCTCAGGGTGTAAAAGATATTTACAAACTCATCACTCGCCCTGAGACCATTTCCCTGAGAACTACCTTGGCTATTTTTATTATCACTTACGGCCAAAGTAACAGTCTGTTTGTTTACAAAATTTCATCAAACAACCCTTAATAAAACCCTAAAGAGTTATTGAAGCGGGTACGTAATAAAGTATCGACAGGTCCCTCGCAATATTTCTAATATCATTGTAATCTACATATTATTCCAATAAGTGGGTTTTCCTCAGCCAATATTGCGCCCGGGAGTGGAGTAGCCGACCCTCGCGTAAGTTTTTACCTTTTATTGTTTTATTTATAACTTTGTGATTGATGACGGCTGAGAAGTTGGCTTCATAAATATTGAGAGAATTCACGCTGCGAAATAGTTTGCGGGAACCTTTTGCTGGCTCGTAGTTTTGGAGCTGGATTTGGATATGCTTTGTGTATTGTATAGCATTAAAGTTGCATTAGTCTTGATGAAAGAGCTGAAACTTAAGTTCTTGAAAGAGTTTGTGGCAGTATATGGAAATAAAAAGTCAAATATATTGAATTTTTATTTAAGTGAAACATTGTCTACAAAAGTGAGTTACCATAATATCTTGTATCTACTGGCCAATATGAACTCCAAAAACACGAGTTCATAAAGTACTGTGCTGGAAGACCACAAATATAACGCTATCAGGGTCGATCAGTAGGAAAAGTGCCGCAGACGATGTCCATGCTCTAGTCGATTCAATTTACATAAGCGTTTGTCGTTAACGTGTTGTTTAACTGCGAGTGGTATCACACTGAGATTTTTTATTGTAGATAACTTTTTAATGTTGGCTCATTTTGCTTCTTTGTTTGCTTAGGTTTACTTATTTTCTGAAATAAATAGAAAAACTGTAGTTGTACGGCACTCGACAATAGCCCGGGAATTATTGGAAATAAAACAACGTTTTTCCGTATGAGCAAGTACAATATATTTTTTAAAAACACCTTGAGGTCGTTCATCGGCGGAGAATCTTAACACCGCGATGTAGATTTTGGCGTCACACGAACAACGCCATCTATCGAGTATGTCGAGGAACTATCGACCAAACTCGCGATCGAACATCCCGCCCACCATGGACAGAATGTCCAGAATTTAGTGTAAACAAACAAGAAATAATTGGCCGCCCACCGTGCAACAAACAATATTCGGTGGGAATTTAAACAGTAGTGGACTGTAATATTCTAACAATAAAAATAACAAACAAAAAAAAGAACAAAAAAAAGAACATGAATTCTTAATAGTAACCTTAAATTCTAATTTAATCAATGATCAAATAATCCTTAACATAAATAGAAATAACAAGAAACTACTGAGTATTTATAAGGACAGCACAAACTATTGGGTGATAGGCAACACAATTAACTTTGATACAGGTCTCTTTATCACCGAACCCTTACAACGCAAGGTGACAACCCTTGTGATGTTGTCCGAGCCAGTGTGCTTTTCTGTAATGATACCGTAGAGCCATCTTGCAGGTGGAAGATCATCTTCCATGACCAACACTATGTCACCCAACCTTGGTTCTAATGTTTTGTACGCCCATTTGTTCCTCTGGTGAAATTGAACCAGATATTCACGAGACCACCTACGCCAGAAGTCCTGAACCATGCGTTGAGTCAACTGCCATCTTCTCAAAGTACTAACATTGGAATTCTCGAAGTTAACTTCGAGTACGAGAAGCAAAGGCTCGCCTACTAGAAAATGACCCGGTGTTAACGGGCATGGATCATCTGGGTTAGTACTGATGGTAGAAATAGGCCTAGAGTTTAGACAGGCTTCAATTTGGGCGAGTACTGTTGTCATTTCCTCAAAAGTAAGTGTGCTTGTACCAATTACTCTTTTGAGGTGGTGTTTTGTTGACTTCACACCAGCCTCCCAAAGCCCTCCGAAGTTCGGAGAGTGAGGTGGAATGAAGCTCCACGTGGTTCCATTGGTTGCCAACCAATCGGCAATGTCAGCTGCTATGCCGGACCTTTCGTGTCGGAATAATGCCTTCAATTCCTTGTTAGCTCCAACAAAGGTAGTGCCGTTATCACTCCACATCTCACCACAATGGCCTCTCCGCGCTGTAAAGCGCTTAAAGGCTGCTAAAAAGGCTTGGGATGTCATGTCACTGACGACTTCTAAATGTATGGCCCGAGTGGCCATGCACACGAACAAACATATGTAGCCTTTGGTGGAGTGATAACCGCGACCCCTTGTAGGACGGATGCTAATAGGACCTGCATAGTCCACGCCACTTCTAAAGAAAGGTCGGCTAACATTGACCCTAGCAGAGGGCAATGACCCCATCAAAGGATGTACAGACCGAGATGAATGCCGGACGCAACGAACACATTTGCGCACGTATTGTCTAACGATACCCTTTGCACTTATTATCCAATATTTGGATCGTAAATAATTGAGAACTAACTGAGGCCCACCATGCAACGTTCTTTCATGAGCGTCGGCTATCAGGAGGTGGGTTAAATGTGACTTATGAGGAAGAATAATAGGATGCTTCGAGTCTTCGTGAAGGTTGGCCCTGTGCAACCTACCACCAACTCTCAAAATCTGTTCCTGATCCAGGTAAGGAGTGAGCGAGGTAAGTCTTCCCTTTTTATTTGTTTCTCCCTTTGTTTTCAAACTATCCATCTCTGATTCAAAATGTTCCCCTTGACATATTCTAATGCAGGTAAGTAATGCCCCTTGAATTTCAGCATGTGTTAGAAAATTAGCGAATTTAGTGGTGTAATTTTTATTTTTAAACTTTAAGAATCTTTTACAGTAAGCTATTACTCTGGTAAGTTTTCTAAGAGATGAATATTTTGACATTATGGAATCCTCACTTATTTCTTTTACTGCTGTATTGCATGCTACTACTGATTTTCTCTCTTCTAAATTAGTTTCCTTTATTTCCTTTTTATAATAATTAATTTCTTTATTTTTCAGCCAACTAGGTCCCTGTGTCCACAGCTCTAGGTCAGTGCACTCTGAAGGATTTACGCCACGCGATGCAATGTCTGCGGGATTATCACTGGACTGCACGTGCGACCACTGATTATTCTCCATAACGGTAAGTATTTCAGACACTCTGTTGCCTACGAAGGTTTTCCAGCGGCTGGGGTGGCTGCTCAACCAAGCGAGTACCACTGTCGAGTCAGTCCAGGCATGTATGTTTTCCTTACAGATACCCAAGGTGCCCGAAACTTCACGCAGAAGTTTTGAAAGCAACAAGGCGCCGCATAACTCCAAACGAGGTATTGATACCTGTTTGACAGGGGCCACCCTGGTCTTAGCTGCAACTAGACTAACATGAACTCGACCACTAGCATCAATACACCGAACATAGACAGCGGCTGCGTAAGCGACATTGGATGCGTCAGAGAATCCGTGCAACTCTAGCAAGACGTCGAGTTGGCTCGTGTGAATCCACCGTGGCAGACGGAAGTCCCTGAGATGGTGAAGGTTATTTCTATAACCAAGCCATTCCTTTAACAGGTGATTTGGAAGTACCTCGTCCCATTCGAAACCCGCTAACCACAGGCGTTGAATAAACACCTTGGCTGTTATTATTACCGGCGCAAGCCAGCCAAGTGGGTCGAATAAGCGAGCAATGTCAGAGATTACCTTCCGCTTGGTTATGGGAGTATCGGGCGGGGAAAGTTGCACAACGTATCTGAACTCATCTGACTTTCTCTGATAAGTTAATCCTAAAATTTTTGTGAGCGCATCCATCTTAAGCTCTAGATTGTCCTGCCCAGCAGTGCCCTCGTTCATTTTGGCTAACAATTCGTCACTGCTGCTGGACCACTTTTGAAGCTTGAAGCCCCCACGCGCTAACAACTGATTCAGCTGGTGATAAATAAGTTCCCCCTCAGCGACAGACTGACAACCTGTCAACAGGTCATCTACGTAAAACGATGTAAGGACTCTGTCTGCCGCTAGAGGAACGTCACTTCCTTCGTCTCGAGCAAGTTGCTGCAGAGACCGGACCGCCAGGTATGGCGCAGAGGACGTTCCAAAAGTAACACGCAATAACCGAATATGCTTCAGTTCAGCTTTTGGATTGTCGCGCCACAAAATGCGCTGATAGTCAGCGTCCTCATTTGCGACCTTTACCTGACGGTACATTTTCTCAATATCTGCAACCAAACTTATGGGGTGACAGCGCCACCGCATAATAGTTTGACGCAGCTCGGGTTGTAGGGTTGGGCCAACCATTAACTCGGTATTTAGTGCTACACCGTTGTGGCCTGAGCATGAGGCGTCGAAGACGACCCTAACCTTAGTGGTGCTTTTATCCTCACGTACCACCGCGTGATGAGGAAGGTAGCACGCCTCCTTACCTAATTCTATTTGTGGGACAACTTCAGCATGTCCTAGTTCAATGTACTCATTTATGACTGCACTATACTGGGTCATAAATGTCGGATCCTTCAACAATCTTTTTTCCAGATTGATAAAGCGCCTACTGGCAATGACCTCTGATCCACCAAACGTGCAGCTGGGCGAATCGGTTTTGAATGGTAGTTTTACAACATACCTCCCAGTCACGTCGCGTTTGGTGGTTTTAGAGTAGAACTCCTCACATTTTTGTTCTTCTTCAGTCAAGATAACATTACCAACTGAGGGCTCTGACTCCAACTCCCAAAACTTGCGCAAAAGGTCGTTGACATCCGCTGACTGTACTACAGTATGATAACACACTGACCGAGCGATTGCCGACCATGGGATCTCACCAGACAAGATCCAGCCTAAATGCGTCTTCTGAGCGACTGGAGATCCCGGCGGACCCTTGACTAAACCTTCCAACAAAACTTCTCCGACCACACGCGTACTTAAAAGTAAATCAATTTTCCCTGGCGTATCAAAGGTTGGATCAGCTAATTTTAAGGACGAGAACGAAGCCGATACCTGAACGATCTTCTTTTCTGGTAGATGAGATGTGAGTCTATTCAATACGTACGCATCGACATATAAAACAAAGGTTGGATCTACACGTGATTGTAGTTTAAACCGAACTATCCACTTAGAAGGCATTGAGTTACCTTTGTCGTCGCCTAGTCGCAAAATGTCGGTGTGAGCAGGCATCTTTCTCAGTCCGAGCGACTGTACTGCAGCCTCTGTTATAAAAGAGACTTGAGAGCCCTGATCCATCAGAGCTCTTAAAACAACAGCAGTACCAGTCTTCGACTCTACGTTGACCAAAGCTGTGGCTAACAGACCGTGGTTGTGAACATCGGCAAAACAACAAACGGGTTTGGTATCGCTTGGACTTGAAGAGGTAGCTGCATTAGCAGCTTCCACCTTCGTTTCTGGTGAACCATCAACAATTTCAGCTGTTGATTTTGGGTGAAGTAGTGTGTGGTGCTTCTTCTTACAAAGATGACACTTAGTCTTCTGACGACAAGAATAGACCGAATGGTTTGTTCCTAGGCAATTGTAACAAAGCTTACTGACTCGGGCAAACTCACGACGCTCATCACAATTTTTCTTCGCAAAGGTTTTACAATGACACAATTTATGATCTCCTGAACATAATACACAACTTTGGGAAGCGACATGAAAAGATTTGGCATTATTATCACGAGCACTATTTTGTTTATTTAATTTAGGGTCTAAATATTCTAAGGCTCTAAACCTAGACTCCATAAAGGTTTTGAATTCATCAAACGTTGACAAGTCATCATTAGGACTTGAGCTAATTCTAAGTTCCCACAATTTACGAGACTCGGTATCTAATTTCTCGGAGATTAAATAAACAACAATTGCATCCCATGAACTGACGTCAATACCTAGACTGCGTAAACCATGCAAACAATCAACCGTCGTGTCTAACAGCGTTTTAACGTTTGTTGATGATTCCTTATTAATTGACGATTGATGGACAAGCCGTTTGAGCATACAATTAGCTAAAAATCTTTTATTATCAAATCGCTTATTTAAAATTGACCAACACTCATTGTAATTAGATGCCGTCACAGGAATATGTCGAAGCAATTGTTCTGCTTCCCCTGAGAGATGACCCTTTAGATAGTGGAGTTTTTGAACGTCATCTAATGTGTCGTTTTTATGAATTAGTGACGTAAATAAATCACGGAATGTGACCCATTCTGAGTAGAGCCCCGTGAACGTAGGCAAACTAATTTGTGGCAGTTTTACATTTGAATTAGTTTGATTAGAATGGTTATTATTACTGTGATTAGCACCTTTAGGCAGACAAATTTGAAGTAACTGCTCTTTTAATTCAGACTTATATGTTATGTATAACTCTTCAGTTACATCATATATTTCTGACGTAAAATAAACATTCTTGTTTAATTCTTCGTCGGTTGCCTTTTCTATGATGCGCATATGCGTTTCAAGAAATTGTTTCCACTGCACCTCTAAAGATTCTACTCTAGTCTCAATATAACTTTGAGTGAGACGATCTTTGGGTGATTTTTTAAAGTTAATTCTACCTTTTTCAATAATAGTTTTTTTGTTTAATTGCAATTTGCTTAATGATTCCATTATGTACAAAAGCAACAGAGGTATTTTATTTAAATTAATTCAATGCAACCGACGAAAAATTACAAGTCGATACACAAAACAGTTAAAATTTTATAAGTGTTTACACGAAGCAAATTGAAACGTAAAAAATAATGATAACGTGATTAATATTGAAAATTAATTACGTATCAAACTCAAACACACAAAATACAACAGTTAGACAAAATTGGGAAAAAGAAATATCTTATTTGTAAATTATTCTAAACCTCTACTACTAAATTTTTAAAAAGTCTCTGCACTTAACTGATCTTCAAGATTTGCAAGTCTACCACATAATAAACACTGGGTTCACACTCACAGTTTTGTCTGCCAAACCTCTCCAAACACGTCGTTACGTCGATGTCACTGCTGGTACCGCTGAGAGTGTATCGTCACTGTTCGTGACGTCACTCTTGATGATGTTGCTGCTGTCTCGTTCCCTCGTGGACTCTGCTGTTGTCGCCGTTGCCGCATGAAGTGACCCTCAGGCCTCAGTACTGGTGGCGCCCCCTGGCGGAGCCGGCCGCAAACTCGCTGCTGTGCCGCCGCTGCTGCTGAACACCCACACTCACGGGGATTTTATAGGCACTTCAGGGCGATCCACCACTGGTTTCTATGCCTCACCTCAGACGTCACAAAACTGTCACTTCACTTGTCGACACGATTACTGTAACGTGATCCGACTCGATAGGACCAAATTATGTACGGCACTCGACAATAGCCCGGGAATTATTGGAAATAAAACAACGTTTTTCCGTATGAGCAAGTACAATATATTTTTTAAAAACACCTTGAGGTCGTTCATCGGCGGAGAATCTTAACACCGCGATGTAGATTTTGGCGTCACACGAACAACGCCATCTATCGAGTATGTCGAGGAACTATCGACCAAACTCGCGATCGAACAGTAGTAAATATAATTGACAGAAGAATATTTAATTTAAAGGTAACAAAACTGTAGATATTTGGATTCAACCTTTGCCCTTTACTTCTTTTTCTGTAAAAACCTATAGAAAGCAATAACAATCAGAGAATTCGAGAGCCCAATTTTTCACAGAAATCACAGATGATATTTTTCAGACAAATATAAATGGAAGGACAGTGCACAACGTTTTGCTCCCTTTTTAAAATTCAGCCGAGCACAATAACTGCGGGCAACGGACGGATGCGGCCTTCCCAATGGTTCCGCGATTAGACCGCACTCTATATCTGCGTTTAGCCTGCGTTTAGGTTCCGTATGCTCGTTCGGAAATCATTGGAAATGGATGTGATCGCAGTAACGTTGACTTTAGCGATTTTAAATGTTCGGTCATACCTGTAGGTACGGACATACTGCGGTCGTGGTTCCGGACACTGGTCTTTGTCAGATATTGTACTGTACTGATAAGTTTGGTAGTCTCCACAGCCACTTCACCATTTTTCTGTAGTACCAGTTTGACCAAGCCTTTAATGAGTTTTAAGTTATTGTTGAAACTCCTACACGTTTGTCGTAGTCATTGTTTTTATACAGTTAAATCCTAGCGCAAATAGTTTTCCAGGAAAACAAATTTATACACTGACCCACATCAATTCATCATTATTATGCGTACTAACCGCTCTGTTCTCTTATTTAAAATGAAACGTTCAGGTTGTTCATTTGAGGAAGGAAACTTCATCGTTTGTTCATTCATTAATTAGCTCATAATTTACAAAAGGTAGTCCAAAGCTGTCATCAAAAACGCGAAAAAATCAATTCGATAGATAAACATGGTAGAGTGAACTACTCCACAACGTATCGACATCAAGGTATCTTATTCAGTTCCTCAAGTAACATAAAAATGTAGCACCCACTTGTATTGAAGCAGGCTATCACCATAAAGGTGGCATGACAATAGCGTTTGAGAACACGCCAGGGTGGCGGCGTATCTCTGGAATAGCCTCCATAAAGTGGCATTCACAAAGAGACGTCCGCACGGCCCGGCGGCCGATATCACAATGCGGCAAACGACGCCGGCGCTTCCTGTTCCGGCCGCGGCGCCACCGTCGCACAGATTTATGCCCGTCGCTTCCTCCCGCCATATGCGTGGTCGTACCGACTACCCTCGTGCTCATTTACACAAAACTCGAGTTTTTCAAGCACCTGCGTTACACGAATGACGTAGCGGATGTCGACTTTTTGCTGTTTACTGGTCGCGTGAATGCTTTAGCTCTCATTTTAATGTCCTTCTTTCAAACAATTTAGACACAACTGAAATATTCGTATTTTCTTTCAAAATAAAACTGAAAAAGACAAGCTGTTGGTAACTGCCTCTTTTGAAATCTTTTCTTAAGTAAAGTTTACACTATAATTACAAGAGAAAATGTAACACACTTGGATAAGCAGTTTAATAACTCCTTAAAAATGTACGAAAAATACGGTACATTCTAATTAAAATTGAATGTTGCTAAAAAGGCTGCCACGCCACGTCTCCTGCGAGTTAACGAAGTTAATTTAACACGCTTACGTTAATAATATATTCGTGGACTGGGCGAAAAGGCGCTCGGAAAGTTAACCGGTAAACTGGTGTAAGGGTTAAACCGCTATGATGTTACGAGCTTAGATTATGAAGTGGTTAACGAATTTTGAAGGCGAAATCTGAGGGACATGTTTAGTAATATGTGGGTGTTGAGTTTATTACATAACTGGGACGTAAGCCGATCGTTCTTGATGAGTTTACTTAGCAGTAAATTATCACGTCCACTACGAAATAGATATTGGTGTTGCGATTTAACCGGGCATGCTCATCAACATATTATGGTAGAATTCTGTCCATTTAAATGATAATCGATAGCGCTGATGAAAAGGTTTTGATAGATCTGGTTATTTTTTGTTCTGAATAAACATGAAAAAAAATAAGTGTATTTAGAAGTAGCTGTAATTAGCTACCCATCGCACAACATTCATCTCATTAAAAATGTATAATCACTTCTAACAACTAAACTTATCAGTTTCTTTACTCGTCTCGTTACATATTGATATTCGAGATAATTACTCGGTGAGCACACGTCGGGTGTGAGAAAAGGACGAAGGAGCAAAAAGGGGGTAGTTCGTACATTATGAAGCGGCGGCCGCGAACGTTCTGCGTCTCGGAATATCTTAACAGTTGTACTGTTATCACGTCAGTTTAGTCAGGTGCGGTCTCGCTGTAACGAATTTGAGAACGTTGGTTTGCTGTCATTATTTTCAAACTTACTACATTAGGTTGACTTGCCTAAAAATTGATAGATCAAGTCAGGTCCCAGTTGGGTGCCAACATTCAAAAAATGAAGACGGAAGACGTTGCGTTGGAAGACTTCCCACTAGGTGGACCGATGACCTGGTGAAGGTTGCGGGGATCCGCTGGATGCGAGTCGCACGGGACCGGTCAATGTGGCGACACTTGGGGCAGGCCTATGACCAGCAGTGGACGTCTTTCGGCTGAAACGATGATGATGATTCAAAAGTACAAAATTAAAAGACATGTGTGAAGAGCCGACTAGCTAAAATATGTTGTTAAGAATACCATAAAACAGGAATTCATTTTTAACCCGACACAAAATCGACATTCTAAAACCGCACACTTTACAGTTTGGAAGCAAAGTTTCATATAAATTTTGTACAACAAACCTTAGCTGACGTTAACTTCGTATCTTTGTCTGATCCTCACGTGGAGGCAGGTGGGCTAGGTGGGAAGTGTGGAGTAGCGGGAGGGGGGGAAACTAGTGAAATTCCAGCTAGCTTTGTGAATCAATCAGGAATTAATTGCGACCCCTTCGAGTCTAGTGGAGTTGATTCCTACTTGTAAACTCAATACTGCATATCGTATTACTTTTCAGTTGCGATAGGGTTAAAATCTTTATTGGCTATATGAGTATTGGTTAATCAAAACTGTTGCAAGATGATCGAATAGTTAAGGTCAAATGATTTAAATAGACTCCACTCATAAACTTGGTTTGAGGGTTAAATAAATACAACAGCTAATGAAAACATAGATATAAATTTTATTTACGGAAAAACGTATTTACTGTGCCGAAGTTTTAAAACAATAAACACTAACCTGCTCGGTTTAGAGGTAAAACTTTGAAAAACCATGTAGGTTTTATTTAGTTACTTAGGTACCTACATGGAGTTTTCCTGTACTCGGAAAATTACCCATTTATTAGAGTTTAAAAGCTAGCTTGAAACACAAACCTCGAACACATTTATCGCGTAAGTGAAACCGAACAAGTTGGCTGAAGTTAGAAACCTGTAACTTTACAAGCTCGATTGTTTAGCTCGATTCGGAGTTACGGGGCGAGTGAGCGAGACGCGGCGACGTCAAAGGAAAAGTTTCAAGTTGTTCGCGATACAATTGTTTGAGTCTATGAATGCTAGCGGTAATTGCGGGTAGAAACATTAATTTAACTGTTGAGGTTTGATTTTATGACTTGAATTATGAAAAATACTTTTAAAATAATTACGGTCGCAGAAAATATTTTTTACCTCAGAATGAAATTCAAAAGTAGAAACAGTAGTAGAATTTACCCTTTATTGTAGGTAGAGAAAAGTGCGCTGAAGTACAGTCGCCACCAGTTACGACAAACTGTCAAACTTCAAATCATTTTAAACCATAACATTTTGATAGTTACGTTCAAAATCAAATGAGAAATTTTGACAGTTTGTCGTAACTTGAACCACTGGCGACTGTATAAGGTTCTTGGACTGCCATATTTTTAACCAGAAAAAGTTTTGTGTGGTTTGATGAAAGCTACTATCAAAATTGTCTTTTTTTACCTACATGCTAACAATATCATTCAACTATACACACCCAAAATATTTCCCTCAACACTATCAACAAACAGATCGGACTGTTTCCTAGGGAGTCTGTTGCCGGAGCAACGGCATTCCTGTGCTCGAGTGGCTCTTAGAAGGCCTGTCTACCTGTCCCGGCTGCTCGAAGTTTGCTCGAGTTTGCTCGACTGCCGGAGTGCCGGCTCGAGCACAAAGCGTGCCATACCGCCTGTTTAGCGGATGAAGCATGAAGCGGGATGCACTTGTGTCATTGTTTCCACCAGACCGCAACATATTGGGTATTCTTGTCTCGGTACTGTATTATGTAGATCCACCTATTCTGATTTGTTTCTTAGATATGTTGTGTTTTTAAAGGATTTTGATTTATTAGAAGTATTAGAACCGAATATAATTATTGTAAGCTTTTTTAAGAGTCGGACAATAATAGTGTTGGGAAGATGAAGGACCCAAAATATGTAGACACATCCTAGGCTATTAAATGAGCAATATTTGTATATTATTTGTAATCACATTCTCGAAAACGACTCTAACGAGTTCAATGAAAGTTGCAATATAGTGATTTACGGGGGTGAAAAATAGATCTAGCTAGGTCTCATATCTGGGCAAAGTCATTTTTTCTATTTTCACCCGAGTATAGAGCTCGGTCAGCCTTTTAACTAACTTATTTAAATGTCATCTTGATACGTCTACATCTTCAAAAGGATAAATTACATAGAGTTAGTGTGTTTTGCGTAGTGTGTAAACTTCACTGTTAAAAAGTATCAATAGTTAATCAAAAAAAAATCACTAAATGGAAACGATCTACCAGTAAATACTGATCCGATAAGAAAGTGAAAGGAGTCTTAAAGTTAAAACTAGGCACTTTTTTTTCGGATGGGAAATCATCAAATGACTTCTCCCGCTCTGGGCAGAGCGAAACGGAGTGTCAGACTTGTACTGACTAAAACCCATCCATGTTCCTTCCTTGCCCTTTGTGTTCCAGGTCCGCAGTATCTCTTTCGAACAGTCCCGCAGCCCAAAACTAGACACTTACTAAACTAGGCACCTAAGACATCAATTCCAATAATACGACCCATCCGCTTGGACAGGCAGTGCATCACTATCACTCTTGCTGCCCCACATAATTGCGTAAGTGGGATCTGCCCGGCAGCTCAGCCCGGGGCTTGTTGCCCTTTCGCTAAAACTCCTCGCAGATAAGGCTAGTTTGTTGTTCGCTAAGATCTTCTTTGGCGTAAGATAACAGATAGCAATTAGCATGTTTGGCGTTTAGTGTAGTGTGCCTTGAGGCAGTATTAGAGATTTGTGGCACGTTGGCAGTGAAGGATGGCCCGTCTGGAGATTTGTGGATTTGGGAACCGAATGATACGGGTTTCTTGTGCAAAATAGATTGTTATCTCATTCGGTTCAATTTATTTTCATGATTTTCTTAGCCTTGCCTTTAAAAAATAATAGTTAACTTAATGATACTGACTGATCTTTGAATGTGTCATAGAAATAGGTACGTAGAAATAGTAAAGTTTTACGTGCACTAAAACTTTACTGTAACTAATAGGTACCGTACGGTACGTGCCGCAGTGGTTAAAAAATAGGTACTTTTAACACTAAATAAACACTTTTTATTTTTACTAAGCTATCACAGGTTGCAAATTATCTCCCTTCCTCGTTTATGTTTTACCAACAAATGAAAATTTCTAATAAGACGTTAACTCTTATAAATGTTTAAATAACTAATTACGTTTTCAGTGATGACGACTAACACACGAGTAAGAATCGCTAATTCTTGGAGTTTCTTCCTCCATACAAGTTACTAATGACGTCACATTAACTATTCAACGTGATCCTTTACTTGTGAGAATATTTAATGATAGATTAGAGAGCTACACGGAAAACTCCAAACATTTTAATACAGGTAATAATTGAACAAAGATTGTAATATTATATTGTGAATGTGAGTTTGTTTTTTTACGCCACAGCGACTAAACAGATTTAAGTGAAATTTGACATACAAATAGATACCTGTGCTACACGATACTTTTTATCCCGGTAGAAAGTTTTCGTGGAATTTCCGATCACCACTCGAGAGAAGCCGCTGGAAAAGCTAATGCATAAATGTTTATAAGTAAGCCATACAAATTTTAAGTAGCATACAACCAGATGCATGATTACAACCACTACTCTATAATGTATTGATCGCTTCGCAAGATGTTCCGAAAAGACTTCAAAAAAGGTATATAATAATTTTTGTATGGTCGGGTAGGTATATTATAATGTATGTATGTAGTTTAGTTTTTAAAATTAATTAATTTGAGTAACAGAATTTAATGTTAATGCAATAAACGAAAAATACACTTAAGTGTATCCTCTTTTGCAAATCTCGCAATCAAAATTAGGTTTGCTGTAGGAAAACTCAATTCTGGGTTAAGCTCGCCATTGTACATAAGCTATACTATTGCAATTTGTATGTTTATTTTTAATTTGTGTGCAATATAGAATAAGAATAAAGGTACATATTTTGTATTATTCAGCTAGTCCATACAATAATACTAATTCAAACCACGGCCACACTAACAGGCTACCCCAAAAAGCCAATCCGCAATAATTTTCACTCAAATCTGACATTAACATGACCGATATTCCGCTACCAATTTGCATTTCCTATCCTTTGAATAAATTAGAACCACCTGCCCCAAGGTACCTCTATGAATATGTAAGACAATGGCTTTCAAATCTTAGCCTCCAATTAGGAGGGGTCATTAAACCCTTAGTTAATTACATTTGCCTGTTACAGAGACGAATTGCGAATGTATGCGGGGCTCTGATTACGTGGCTATTGACTATGAAACTTAATGCGTTTGGCTTCAAACGGACATTTAAGAAGTAAGTTAGTAGTTTTTTTTGTCGCTATATAAAAATATATGTTGATGCTACAATGTCTAAAAATGAAGGTTAGTCAAAATATATATCTGTAAACCGCCCCATTTTCGATCGATCAACATAGCGAGGGTTAAAGATGTTTTAAAATCAAAAATGAAAATCGAGAATCAAAACCGAAACTTTAGTTCAAATTAGAATCATGAAAGCAATAATGTTTGGTATCATTTCATCACGCTGCGTACTGGCATGAGCACATCATTTTTTTTTTCAGAATTTTGTCTTTACTGGACAAAGATTTTTTTTTTTAATATAGAACAGAAGCTACTTTCAGCACCTTACAATCGCTATGAATACGAGTATGTATGTAAGGCAATGGCTTTAAAATGGCACTGATTTAAAGAGGCAGTTGTAAATAGCGGTTTTGGTAAGTTACAAATTATAAATGGCACGTTTAATAACTAGTTCAGCAGTTAAAACTAAGCAGTAAAGTAAACAAAAATAAGTAATAAAAAATAATTAAATGGATCAGTGGATATATAATTGACCAGGAAAATAATTAAATGGGCGGTAAAAACTATTGAACGAGCGGTTACGTGTGGGCAGTAATAAATCGGAATTTGTCGGTAAGAAATCTCATTCTAAGCAGTTCTATAAACAATGAGGTGGTAAAATGTATTCCTCGTATATTAAGCATGCAACGACTTTAGCTACGACGACTCCATGACTCGCGCTCGCTGCGCTCGCAATAATAAAAACAAACCCACTTTCTGTCACAAATGTCGTCGTCACTCCGCGGGCCTTCGCTCCTCACGCCAGCTAGCAAGACTTTTAGGATCATTTTTGGGTTAATTGCTGATTACCCATGCGTTGCGGTAAGCATCCCCTATGCGGGGGGAGAAATATAACAACTAAATCAAATTAGATAGAAATATTATCAGCGTTTAATATCCAATAAACACCTTTTATGAAATAATATAACGAAATGCATACTCATAATAAGAATAATAATCTAATTGCCCATTCCATCATTTTTACTGCTCATTCCATCATTTTTACCGCACATTCAGTTATTGGACTGCTCAATTATTTTTAGAATTGACATTGTATGATAAAATAACCGACTAATTGTGTTTTTATTACTGTCCATGTTTTACTGTCGCAATAATTAATCAACCGCCATTAAATTAAATAACTGCTCAATATGTTTTTCAACTGATCATAATAACATCTCGAATATTTAAATAACAGCTCAAAAAATTAGTTCCCTTCTTAACCTCCCTATTAGAAGGGGTCATTAAACCCTTAGTTAATACATCTGCCCGTTACAGAGACTAATAATTGTGAATGTACAGTCACGAGCACCAATATCTATACATTTAACAAAATTCACAAGCGAATTTTTCGTAAATTTACAATTACAACTTTAAAATAAAATACTTCGTAACAATATTAACATTCATCATTATTCGAAAGCATATTAATTTATTTGGGGTCGGCGGGGTCTTCTTCTTCCATCCATACTTTCCATACTTTTCTATTACTCGTCATCTTATCAGACACCTTCTATATTTTAATACCTCATATTAAGCACTTTAAACATGTCAAGTGTATGTCAAGTGTATACATATTTGTGCTCACGACTGTACGCGGGGTACAGATTACGTGGGTATTGACTGTGAAACTTAATGCGCTTGGCTTCAGTCGGACATTTGAGGAGTTAGTTTGTGTTAAGGTAAGTGTTATGTGGTTTCTGTATGTTGTGGCACAGCCAATCCCAGAAATTAATGTATTAGTTACCTACAGATATATTAGTGCGGATATTCTTAGAGAAAATGCTTTAAGGGAAAAACATAGTAACCCACTGTGCTTACACGTAGAATGTCTCGCATTTGAATAAAAAACGCGTTTTTTTTTTCATTTGAAACAGACATATAACTTTATTTTTAACGATCCTGAAACCTTTATTGAAAACTAATCGCAAAACTTGAACTACGAAAACACTGAAACTGAAATGAATTCTAAACTTTTCCGCACTTCACAAGTTATAGAAATCATGGCTAGAGTTCTAAAAGTGTCTCTCAAGTCTCAAAGGTAAGAACTTCAGTCTCCAGTATAATATTTGCGCATACATGCAGTAGATTAGCGAGTGTCCAGTTTACTGGCAGGTCGGGTGGCACTTAGCCGGCGGTCAGCTTAATCCGGTTATAACGTTTAATCGACTCGGCCTCGGCTCGCCGCCACGTCGATACGGCTACCACTTTAACCGATACCTGC
Source organism: Lycophotia porphyrea (assembly GCA_950005105.1). Classification (NCBI taxonomy): domain Eukaryota; kingdom Metazoa; phylum Arthropoda; class Insecta; order Lepidoptera; family Noctuidae; genus Lycophotia; species Lycophotia porphyrea. The sequence goes on from OX465392.1 coordinate 7,510,872, forward strand.
TATATAGAATATCTGTAACCGAATAACGCTGTGACGAGATAAAATGTGCTCCTATTAATTTGCAACCACTAACGAACATCGGGTTAGGTAAATTGGGAGGCATGAAAATGGAGGATAGAATAATACATGTATATTTTTTAACTAGCTATGTGAAAATATGTTGAAACTATATACGTCTAAAAATAATAAATACTTCTAAGAAGTTTTGGGTTTTTAATCCAGGTTTCCAATATTGACAGATTTACAATGTTTTCAATGTTTTCAAATCAAAATTGGAAATGGGGAAACAAAAGTCAAAACCTTAATTCAAAATAAAATCTACAATGCAATAGAACTTAGTATAATTTAGAGCGGTATGCAGTATGCTGCGTCGTTTGATGAACTATGTACATCGCATTTTTTTTTCAGCAAAATTTGTTTTGCCATATAAAAAAAAACCACAAGAAATCACAAAATAATTCTAATTTTTATAAATAAACACCTATTTCTAGCACCTTACAGTCGCGTTCAAAAACGCATGCTAAACAAGATAACTTAGCGTCGTGCGTTTTATAACGAGCTAATTATTCCGGCGTGTGAGCACGTCGAGTGCTGCCATAAATATCCAACGCAAACACGGTATTAGCACCGGTCACGCTGCACCTTGTTTGACTACGGCCTAAAACAACATGCGTTTACGACCGCCGACTAAATTTGTTACTGATGGTCATTCGCTGACTCAGTGACCGCTACTGTACAAGCGGTTGGAACGGTCTTACCTTGCAATAATCGTTAGAGTGGACCACGTTTTACTTTTTAATACTCTAGTAATTTATAATATCATTTACTGTTTCATTTATTGAACTAACAGTCTGAATAACTACTTTAGAGAGATTTTAAAATTTATCTTCAAGTAATTGAAATAAATAAAAATACATAACCAAATGTCAAAACTTTAACCAAGATACAATGATCGCAAAATATAAATATTTAATCAATCGTTAATATTTAAAAGACTATCAATATTTTAATTCTTGATAAACACTTTTATCGCCGACTGTACGGATACGTGACTAAGCTTAAACAGAACGGGAAGCTGAAATATTTTTTTATTTAAAATAATATTTTATTTGACAATTAATAACAACATAATAATTTTATTCGTATAAAGATATTATTTTATGTGATGTTAATCTGTTATTCTATATTTATTTTCGTATACATTTTATTAATTATTATCTTTGCATATTAAACATAAATAAATGTAAATTATTTACATTGAAGTGGTTTGGCTGATGGTATGCGGTTTTTGGCTTCGATTCAGCAATTTATTCATCTGTTCGGCCTATGTTGTTGGTAAATAATTTATAAGATTTATGTAATATGTATCAATGGCCTATTTGCCTTGCCACCTGCCAGCTGTGGGTGATTTAATAACTACTACTTCATAAATACTAACGTCCTGAATAAAGCTAAAATAAATCTGTAGCTTTCAGGATCAAAGCCCCAATAACATCAAATTATCGTGTCACATTTCCACGAATTAGCTACCCAAACCGCGCGTCCCTATCCCCATACACTTGGGTATTTAGGCACGTTACCAAACACGCATTTAAACGCAAACCACGCAAAACTTGGAATTCATAGCGTCCGTCGATTTTAGCCTAATGTGCGTCATGTCAACATATTGTTTGTTAGAAATGCGCCCGTGGACGCGGCCTAAGCAAACAGCCATTACTCTCGGCGCCGAACGCACGTGATCGCAGCCCTCGACAATTATATCGAACGGGATCGTATCACGTCATGCGTGGTCTATCACTGTTTGGACATTAGCAGTCATTTGTAATAATCGTGTTTTATGACGGATTCTCGTTCCATTGTTTGGTTTGTACGGTTATTATACGCAGCTGTGTGAAATTAGAACTTTATTGAGCCAATAGCGGGTGTTTAATTTCTAGCCAAATAATCGTATGATTTAATTTAGTTGGGACCTAATTATTTGATTCCTAACTCTCTAAAAATACTATTTTTATACTGGAAATTCCGCTACAATATATCGAACTACTTCGTGAGCAAGACGAGAATATTCCCACAAATATTTCAAATATTATAAATTGAAGTCAATAAACTCAATATCACACCCTGACAAGCTAACACCATAATATCGACATCGTGTCATATCAGAAAACAATAAGGTAGTTGCACACTCATTTGGGATGCAGCGAGGTGGTCACCGCCGCCGGCGACCGATCGCAGTCGCAGCGGTCCGTACCGGCCCGCACCGGTCCGCAACGGTTGCGACACGCGACGCGCACGGAATGACTGATTGTTCGCACGTGCTGCTCAGATTCACCACTGCTTACAGTTCCACTGGAAAATATACCAGTACTGTCGTTAACATGTGTTTGCGAACGGGTATGCACTTGCAGACGTGATTTAGAAAAGGAATAGTATTTTAGTGTTAGACCGACTCAAATATTTGGTGGTCTACCCTACACTCTACACTACAGTAAAAAATCGTCAACTGAACGTGTTTTGTGAATGATTTTATGTTAATTAGAAATATGTTACATCTTGAAGATTGTTTACCAAACATATAAACAATGCTCTCTCCTTTTCTCTCTAACTATTAATAAAAAAAAAACATTTTCTCGCAAAAAAAAAAGGTATACCAACCTACTTAAGACGCTACACCCAATAATCCACTAAATTATAAAGTAAACAAAACTAAAAAGTAGTCTGTCAAACACACGCTCGCCCACTATCCCCCGAGGCGGTGTATAACTTGTCCGAACTGACCCCAAACTTGACCAGTAAATACGGAAGCCGCACGAACTATCAAAAACTTGAGTACTATTCCCACTTGTGACCGAATGTTGTTTAAAACGGACCTCGGTAACTCAGCTGAGTACACTTTACTTGTTAGCTTATACCTACATTAATGTCGCTATTAATTAAACGCACTTGTGTAGTTGAGCTAGATGTTAAATAAGAGTTGAACTTGACTTGCTAAATGTAGTTTTTCTTTTCAATATTATAGGTGTTTAGTAGCAAAGGCAGAAGGTCTACATATGTATTTAGAAGACTTTTGGAAGCGTTTTCTTTTCATTACGAAACTATACATGTTACTGTTCCTAAATAATGATGAAATTTTCGTTTTTCCTAAATCATTTAAATATTAGTATTAAGGTCGGTTCCCCCTTGATAGGCTTGATCAAAGGTCTTCTTGTCTACCCTTGTATCATTATCATTCTCCTGTCATCCCAATTGATTTGGGGTCAGTGCAGGGGTGATGGGGGGCGTCATCTTCTTCTATACAAAACTCTTTCCAGCCATATCACCTTTCTTTTCTCTCTAATACCTAGCTACTACCAAATCAATTGGATCCAAATAATTCAATATTAAAATCTAACCATCCAAACCAAATTCTTACCTGCCTCACCTGTCAGGTTCGTAACTGCAAGACCAACAGATTGGCAAGTTCCACCGAACTGTATCGTAGACTGAAGTAACAGATTCGTCGGTATTGCACGGGCCACGAGCCACTCCTAAATTCAATTAATCATAGTTGGGATTAGTTCCCCTTTGACGACCTGCAGTGCAGACGTGACTGTCTTGTAACCAGCTTTCGATAACTAATTATAATTATTGGAAGTTTGGCTACAGTTATTTCGGGTGAAGTGTCGTTTATGGTATGGGATTTTCGCCAAGGTTCTCTGATTTGGTGACGCTATTTGTATTGTTTTATACTGGCAAGATATGTAAAACAACATACAAATAGGAAAATATACCGACAAACCAAGGTTATTTTGAATTTATAAAATAGATAATGTTTAGTAATTAAAGTATTGGTGAATTTTCAATTCATTATGACAAAAGTTTCTAACTACCATAGTGGACCAGTATTCTAAACTGACATTAATTTATAATTAACTAAAGTACACCAAGACTACACCATAAATTAATTTATTCCACCCACACTGTAAGTCCACAAACTCAAATCCCTTTACAAAATAATAAAGCCACAACTCCTGTCAAAATATGAGAGCCGAGGGTATTCTCAAGATATCAGTAATAAATTCCCGCCAATTACAAAGTTAGTGCAACTTCCGTTGGTCAGTACTCGAAAGGCCAACTAGTTAATTCGCAGCGTGCCCCGCCGGGAATCGAACTCCGGACGTCGGGTAAGTAGCAGATTTATTAAGAGGCTATTCCTAAATGCCGGCGGGAGAACTTGGCTTTAAAATTAAATCACGCTTTAGTTTCGAACTAAGCCTTCTAAAGTCGTGCTTTGTCTGTTGCAGATACGGGCTCTCCATTTAACTGGTATTTACATTTGAATTGTATAGGTTCACTGTTGTGTTGTGTTCTTATACTTGATAATACCGTATTGTTTGGTGATAGTGTGATAGTGCTAAAGCGGATTTGATAGCGCTTTGATTAATTAAAAAATCTGTAAAAACTGTTGAGTGTTTGTTTTTCATGTTTTTTTTTTACTTCCGTAATACATTTAAACAGAATACCATAGAACCAAGTTTTTATTAATCGCTCAGCGAAGAACCTAACTCCAACAAAACTTTGAATATTTGCTATGACTTCCTCTCTGAATCATATGCGTAGACAAACCATTTCCTTTTCTCTTTTTGACTCCGCCACGGTCGACTGAAAGCAGAAAATTTTATCAAAGAATTTTTCAAATGCAACCCTTTATTCGCAGCAGACTTACAACAAATCAGAAGGCTAATAAAGAAACGCGAACAACTCCGGCAAAGTATTTCTTTCATCGAAGGCAAAGTTACGAATCGGAGGCAAAGTTGCGAGTCGGGAATTTCCTGCGGGGAGAGGGGAAAGGGGGGCGGAACTGCCAACGACTTCCTTTACTACGTGTAACTGTAGTCAGACAAACGGGTTTGACATACACTCTTTTGTATTGGGATGTTGGTATTATTCGGTCGTGTAATCACACCATTTAAGTGTCCATTCTTGAATGAAGGCAAGTAGTAATGCAAAAAATAAAAGTCAATGTGAAAGTCTTACTGAGTAACAAAAACAGGGATACACACACACTTATTTACACTTATTCGAAACTATCGAGAAAAACTTCCACAAACGTGACACAAAATATATGCTGATAAAATATTTTTAGGAAAAACCAACGAAAATTAATATCAGTAGCATTTCGAATATCTTAACCCACGCGAATAACGCAGCGTTATTAGTTTATCTGTTAGTTAACCGGCAGAACTAAAACACAACAAGTAGTAACAAGGGAATATTACATAAACAATCCCGGTTCAATATTGATTTCAGTTTAGCTAACAATATAATCAACCCCAATTTGACCAAAGTTCTCAGTTTCTGACAACGAGAACTGAATTGATTACCACTTACTTATTTATCTTGAATTATATTGGATTGTTTACTATTGTTATCAAAATACAGTTAAAGTGACGTTGGCAAAATGATAATCACCGCACCTGGATAAAGTATTAGTGACCATAATTACAGCATGAATAACCTCTTTACATAGCAACTTTTATACTTTAGTTATTGATAAGTTACGTGTATGTTATAATCTAACTATTGTACTGTTTTTTTTTTTGCTTTTCAGTGGCGGGAGAAGAGAAATTATCATATATTTTTGCTGCTGAAACTATGACAGACATTGTTTATTTTATTGATTAACTTAAATAACATGTATAGGTAACACGGGATAGACAGCACTATATTTATATATAGTATGGTACATTGTTTCAGGTTATACATTACTTCGAGTAGTCATCTCAGCACTGTGACACGGTAAGACAATGGCAGACTGAGACTTGTTATCTCAATATTAATTTCCTGAAAATGAATTTCAATGAGCAAATGTTGTCACTACTGGTTGAAGGAAAACGGAAACGAGGCCTACCAAACTATGTTTGTATTTATCCGCTCAATATGATGTGTCTATTAATATTATTTCCATACCATTTACACGTGTAAATGATTATATTGATTAAAGCTTAGTCTCTCTATAATGCGACTTCATGAAAAGTCTCAACAAAGAAGAAAATCGACAAAGAAGTTTAGCTAGGAAAATTACTAACTAAAATTTCATAAGCTACAGAAATGAAAGAACTTACTTTCAGTAAGTTAAGTGCCAGAGTATAAATATTTAGAAACTGACAAAGTACAGACGCGACGTTCGGATATTGTTACTTTATTGAGTACTAGAACTTCGCCCGCGATTTCGTCCGTAATAAATTGTGATAGTTCGACAAATATGCATGATATAAATATAATTTATAACATATAGCTCCCACGAATAATGTAGCTTTATGAAACAGTAAAAGATTTTTTAGAATTATATCATTCGTTCCGGAAACAAACTTACAAACAAATTTTACCTCTTTCTAATATTAGTTACATACATTATAACGATATCGTTTCGCCATGAGTACGATACCTAAGCCAAGTACCTAAGACCCTGCCAAACCTCACATCTAGTTACGGCAGACGAGTAACCACGAAGACGCTGTCGAATCCATTCAGTAAGATATCTCAGGCGTTAGATCGACGTTCATCAAATGGACTTCAGTCTAGCACGAGGATCAAGTTTCTAACTGATGCAGATTTGGAATCGGCAGACTGTTATTGATTGACTAACAGCTCAAATTACTGCCGTAGGTACTAGCTATTATAATTAGTGAGAAATACAACATTGCTTCTTGAATGTATGTTAGTGGCGCTCTGAACAAGATGTCGAAATGTGAGCGGAAGTGTTTTGAATTCAAATTTAGAAATAGCAGCAAAAATCTTTCTTTCATGTAAGTCTAAAATGGTTTTATTCTATTTCTACTCTAAATTATGGACAAAACGAATTAAGGACGATTTCGACTATTGTCACTGAACTTGACTAGCACATTTAATTTTAATTTAAGAGATGTCATGTCATTATCGCTATAAAATTAATGAAGCTCTAGAACTTAGTTTGAATTTCCTGATCGCGTTCAATTTGATTTGTAAAATTATCTCTAAGGAAGTACCAGTAGCGAAGGGAAAATTTTTGTAAGAGTTTATATTATTTATAAGTTCATATATTTAATTTGATTCTATAATTTGTCTATAAAATACTGACTGTGCCATTTTTCAAAGGGAATCCGACAGGAATCGAGTTGTATGGAACCTTCGCCACTGGGAGTACCATAAAGCCTATGGATTTATCTTACAATGTATGATCTATATTTATGGCCATATGCCCATCGTCTTCAGAGATTCTCTATGTGTACTGTACTCAATCACCGCCATGATATTACGAATATATCCTGCCACGTGATACGTACACACCTATAAATTGATGTGAGCGTGGAGCGTGATTTGCCCTAATGAAAATCAAACTGGAGACGGTCAGGACATGCATACATTTAGATACCGGGACAGCCTAGTGATTAATTATACCTACCCGGATCTATGTAAATATTTATGTCTATAGCAAGGGTAGATGGAATTCATAAGGAAATCGGAAATGGTGTTAATATTTAAAGTTGTTTTCCGCGATTTGTATAAATAGTACACGTTGGTCTAGTAGTTGCAAGCGCGACTGCTAAGTGAGGTCCTGGATTCGATTCCCAGGTCGGGAAAAGTGTTATTGGGTTTTTCGGTTCCATCCGGTTTTTGTCAGTGGAAACCACGGAGTCTGGATTTGCGCCCGGTTGATGGCAATAGGCTGACCCCCTATTTCATAGGACTTAAAGATAACTGACGAAATGTGGGTGTACTATTAGGTACATCTCTGCTTTAACCTTCGGGGACTACAGGCGTGATGTAATGTTATATATATAGTTAGCCGTATAGTAAATATATCAGCATAAAAAATATGGAGTGAGGTCCGAAATTACCCTCTATAAAAGTTACATTTTAACAAAATCAGTTACGTCCTCCCGTCGTCGGTGGCTCGCGTAGTTTTAATCCAAAAGTTAATATTTCAATATAGCATGTAGATGGAATCGTAAAATTCCCCAATATCGTTCACTTTATAACACTGTAAAAGGGAATACACACTCGACGTATAATCAAATACGCCGAACGTCAGAGAGTCGAGTTGAAATAGAATTTTTTCGCTCTTAAAAATTGCGATCACGTATCTAATATAGTGAAAACAATATTCTAGTGACCGGGTGATTTCTGCACAGATGCCTGCCCTACCAATATCATGTAGGTGGGGCAAACTTTTTCATAGCTTTGATATATGAGTGTCCCATAAAATATGGAGAAATAATTTTAGATACGTGAAAACTAATCCTAGTCAATTTTAATATAACTTCCCTACCGTCTCTTCACGGTTCATAGCAACTTTTGTGTGATATTCTGATTTAATATAATGTAATGTATTTCGAATTTGTTCAGTCATGTTTGATTTCTTCCCTGCGCGATAACGTCGCGATATCATAATTTGGAATCGCATACATCGGCTGCTCTCGCGGTTTTAATAGGTGAAGGGGTCGTTCCAAACGCCATGTCGATCGAACGATATAAAAAACCACATTAATCTACACTTATCTCGACGATATTATTTAATGACGCGTCATTTCGCGGTTATTTGTAACTTTTATGGAGGGAATAGATCGTGTTCGGAGATGCATTTTTAGATAACACTCTTTATGTCGAACATTATATTATGCGTAAGTGAAATTTCATTATATGCAGTATTATGGAGCATGGTCGTTCGGGCTCGCAGTTTTATGGTACGCGTAACTTATACTAACAATTTTTTATTGAACTAGATTATGTTAAGAATTACTAATACTTTCTAACAAATTAATAAACAACAACAACACGCCCATTAAATATCTTCAAGTGGAATAATACGTAGTCTAACAAAAACTATTTTCCTTGAGGAGCGCAAAGTAAGCAACAAATACCGTTTATCATGCAATGCGATTATTGTACAAAGAGTCGCCGGCAGCGGGTCGATTTGCATGAAATATAAAGGTGACCGCACACATAGTTTCCCGTTGTTTATAGCGGTCAGTGAACGTGGTCGTTTTGTTCCTCGCCCCTTTTGCATTCCTGTCTTCGTACCTTTATTGTCTTACTTTCCGCTCATGACATCGGAATAATATATTTATGAAATAGATAAACAAAGGGAGGACAGCGAAATTGTAAATTAAATTGTCGAGTAATGCGACTGTGCGCTCAAATGCTTGGAAGGACTTTTTTGTTCAGGAATTTAATGTAAAGGGAAGTTTATGTTTGTTTGTTGCGAAATGAATGGTGCTTTCAGAAGTATTTCATTTCTATTGTCTATCTTAGAAACCTAAGTGAATTTATTGCACGTGATATTTTTAAAAGCTTTTTGCCTAAACATAAATTGAAACGTCTGACTCATCACAAAGGTAAGAACCCAAACAAATAATTTACACATTATTTAATATTCCGTCTGCATTCTTCATTCCACATTTCACCTCAATAACACCTTTTGTCTGCACCGTTTCGCTTTCATTATTCGATTATCATCGAGACCTGTCAATTGGCTGTCATATTGCGCACAATCGGCACTCGATCACACTCCTCTTTCTAATGAGGGACGACACATTCAAGTCCGAAGAGGAATTATTAAAAAACCATTAGATGTGGGGCAAAGACCGTGATGGATGGACTCTTGAATTCGATCCATTTCAATTTAAACGTCCCGATGTCTAAAGGGTGAGTATCCCCAGAGTATGGTAATGCGTTTTAACTCATCCGTGGTCCGGCTCATTTGGATTTGTTTTCTTCAAATGTACCCACGTATTTGTATAGATACGTCATAACGTTTATATAATGTTGTAATAACGCTTGGAACATTACTCACACCTAACCAGGAGTGATGAGCTGATAAATCATATCTAGTCGCCGATTTATATCGCAATAAACGAGGAGGGATTGCGGCAGTAAATAAAAAGTACCACCAACTCTTTATGATGCTTTATATTTATAGACTAGAAGACTGTTTAACATTTATTTCGTATACCCCTTTTTTAGAAACTTACAAAAATAAACTCGGCTGATAATAATATTACTGTGAGACGCCGAAGTTACATTTAGCAAATACCTTCATTTACACAGAATGTTACTACGCAGCGGTAAGCTTCCCGCCACGCCGGGGCTACGGGCCTACGCCGTAGCGCGTCTACGGCGAAGCTACGAACACTAAAAACCCAGGCCGTTAACTTGACTTCACTGTATAAAATAACCATCTGGGAAAACCACCGCTTATCCCTTAGAAAAACTCTCTTTGTGAGGATAACTCGCTCTACATCCCCTCTTATGATATGTTTATGTACTTTGAGATTTTATGTGGACGTTCCGACGCCGAGCACGAATTTTATTGGGTTTATAGAATTTTATGGTGCCATATTCCATGCAGTGGCCGCTGTTTTTCATTGTCTATTGATTTTGATGCGAATAGTGGAACGGTGCGCTTAAACGGTTGGCGTTTAAGGGAATACTGTAGAGAATAATGACATTTGTGAGTAATAAATATGATACGAAACTACCCAATATAACGTAAACAAAAAACTGTCAAACTAACGTTAACCCTGCTGAAGCTGAGGTAATCTGTGCACAAAACTATGTTTGAAGCGGGGTTTAACAGTTTGACGGCGCACTTAATGTATTTATACCGGGCAACGGGCAACGGCATCTGTGGCTAATGATATCGCTGGACCAGCTCCCTGCCACCCCCGTCGCCGTCCCCCGGCGGCGCCCGATAGGCCCCCATGACTCGGTCATTAGTTAAACACGCACAGCCGCCCGCATGTCGCAAGTTTATCTTTGGCTAAACTGTAGGTATGTGGACTCGATTAGCCCTTTGATCAAATAATCCGGTGATAAAATAGGGCTTCAGGAAATTAAATTAAATTAATGTCATTGTTCGGGCGCTCTGGCTGTGAAATGGTTTTATGTGGCGCAGGACAGTCGGCTTGGTGTGTTTAATTGGCTATAAGAACGTAAGTAAATTAAGTGTCTTGGAAAATTAATATAGTGATATTAGATAATGCGTCAACAAAGTTTATAAAGTGGCTTTCCTATATTTGGTACTGAAGTATGCCACACTAAGCACGCTTTATTTCAAGATCCACAGGCTAGTTTATCATAATCATCATCTGCCTAACCTTTTCCCAACTATGTTGGGGTCTGCTTCCAGTTTACCGGATGCAGCTGAATACCAGTATTTTGTATAGAGCGACATCCTATCTGACCTCCACAATCTAGTTAATATTGGATAATACGAAACCCCTTGGCTGTCAGATCCACAAGCTAAATGAGTAACACATTTACAGTGACACTTCAACAATTTTCATTGTGTTACAATGTCGAGCACACGAATTTTTCAAACATCAACCAATGGACGGGGTAGGTGACAGTTGCTTGGCTAAATATCAATTGCCGTGCCCCTAGCGCGCGGCTACAAATCGATAAAATAATCCTACAATAAATAAGCTTCAATACTTCTCTAAGTATTGAAGCTTATTTATTGTAGGATTATTTTAATACGAGACATAATTTTAATAAATAATTGTTTTAAATAATAAATCTATTTAATAATGGTTTGAGTAGTACCACGCTGTTAGAACGAAAAAATCATGCATTTTCTCTGTCACAGAAATACGACACAAGCGGTCAAAAGGTTAAAGGTAATAGCGAGAACAATTACACGAAACAAAACAAGAAATTAAAATGCTTGGACACAACCCTTTGACGAGAATTGCACGTAAACCTTAATTTCGCAACGCAGACGTAAGGTACAGTGCTGACGACGGCACCGTAGGGCCTGAAGACACGCTCGTTACTCGCATGCGGCGCAGATAAACCTCACGCTAGTTTAATTGGTGGTCACCTACACGGTACGTCTCATTCCTAGGGGCTTCCAACAAATCATTAAGACCACACCGCCGGTGAGCTTACTCGAGTTTCCGAGAAATTGTTGGTTAGCTGGAAGAGATAGGATGTTGATATTATGTCGATGCACAGTTACTTGTGTGCGGAAATGAATAACTAAGTTTTTATAAACAACAGGTACCGCAAAAATCTTTTAGAATTTATGGCGCACTATAACATAGTATGACGCCTGTAATACCGAATGGTTAAGTAAATAAGTCCCCTGTAGTATTGTACAGTCGCCAGCGCAATAAGCTACCAAAAAATGACAAATTTTCTCATTCGATTTTGAACTCAATCAGTAATATTTTATGGTTTAAAATCAATTGGATAAATTTGACAGTTTGTGGTAACTCTATGTGCTGGCAACTGTGCAAAACATATTTTAGATATGGAGTGTATTTTCGAACAATTTGAAATGCAACGCTTTACGCAGCCATTATTTCATTTTTTTTCTTTAAGTCATTCGTGGTACGATTTCCAACCCATCATCTACAGAGACAGACCTGCCTGAATGAGGACTTTTGGCCGAAAGGTGTCGTATATCGTCGTTTCCGAGGACGGTTACGCGACACCTCGCAGCGAAACACGACGCCGTCAACATTGCGTGTATAGTTATAGTTTTATAAGGTTTTTAATATGTATTAGTTTATTATAGTATAAGATTATTAATTTGTGTATTCTATGTATGGGCCTTAGATGCCTGATAATAAAATTATTATTATTTATTATTATTTAAAACTCGCACAAAACCCCTACAACTACATTCCAACATTCACATTTAATTAACACTGCAAATCTAATCTGTCCCAACATTTATTTATAAAACAAAAGACGGTAAAAAACCGCATAGGGTTGAGCAGTAAACGTTCTTGTGTCCGGAAGAGGGCGGGAGGACGGGAGTGCGGGAGTGCGGCGGTCACTCGATTAATACTAGCATTAATCTCAGCTGCCCCGTGGCATGGGACTTTAATTTATGCCCTCGTTTTGACAATTGATGAGGAAGGACATCGTGTAGATATTTTAAACAACAGACACAGGTGGAGTGGAAATAAACTGCGATTACGGATGGGGTCGAGTTGCATGATTTAGGTTGACCAGTTTACAAATTATATTAGCGCCAGATTTACAAGCGCCAATAATTAGGTATGTCGAGAAATATTAACATGATAAATAGTCCCGCAAACGGCGCTGAAATTTTTTGATTTTGAAAAAAGATTCTCAGTACTTAGAGTCAAGTCGTCAAAAGTTGAAAATTATACGTTTCAACTTTTGACAACTTGACTGCTGACTTGCTTCTAGTTAAAGATTTTTGAATAATACCTAGCTGGGTTAAGGATGTAAAGTGTGTACATACAAACACTGTTTTCAGCTTTCACGGTTTAAGTATAACTAAACTTGCACTGTTACGCCATGTCATCCCGCAGTCATGGCACTTGCAACAGCGTCGAAATATCGGGAGCTCAGAATAATTAAAAACCACGGAAGATGTCCTGTAACTGACCATTAAGTTTATGAACATACATCTACTCGAACGTTCAGATAGGGAAATCAGAATTTACGAATATCCTTGACGTAATTCAATCAGGGCTTAGCGTTAGCTATGTTAAATAAACAGGACAGGCTAAGACATTCGATTAGACTTGGATGTCTTACACGAGGGTCATGGGTAACTCTAATTGACTGGTCGATACAACCGCCTGTCGAGGCTTAGGTCTAGTAAATATCAGTCCGCTGGAACACTGGGCACTTCTACGATGTCCTTGTGTGTGACAGAATGATATTCACCAAGCACATCACTTTACTATGGTTTCCAATAACTTAATTCTAATTTGCACTTGCAGACCAAAACACGCGGGAAATCAACTGACTTTTTATTGCCAACGAATTTACACGTTTCATTTCCATACCCCAGTGGTAACAAATCCGCGCAAATTCCATTAAACTTCTAAATATTTGGAGGCAAATCGCCGGGTGTACCCTAATGAGTGTCGGTGAACGGTCGGTCTGGAGGCAAGGCATGCGTGAACGCGCGGCCGCTGCTAGTGACGTCATCGTCCGCGCGACCGAAGAGAATATTAATTCTGTGCCGCGTCTAGCAACATCACTCGCACTCGCTGCGCTCACCCGCTGCTAATTGCATGGAAAGCCTGAAATTGTCACATCTAATATGCGGCAATCGTGCATAAAATATAATTTTGCAATACATTTAACATTAAAATACTCATAACTAATTAAATTAATACCAAATGGAATTATTAATCATTCGTTACCGCAACAAGAATATTTGTAATTTTATACATGTTTAGCAATTATTTGAACTGCACTAGTAATAGCTGCGGGCAAGCAATTATCATCAAAAACTAATTAAAGCCTCAACTATATTAATTTTGCGTCCAAAATTATAAATTCCTCGCTGACACAGAGGGTTCCGACAAAACTGATACGGAATAAATTTTCAACTTAATTTAACTAGACAAACACAAAGGACCGAATAAAGGGACCGACTTAATTTCAGTATTGAGGTGGAAACTAATGATAAGCTAGTTTGTTCACTACACACACCGAACTATGAATATATTAAACGAATAGAATACTGTACCGAAAATTTAAAATATTGCAGCATTTTAGGGCCGCACACATATTATCAAAATGAAACAGTAACTTAAGTATTTACTATTGTGTGAATGGATAGCTTAGTTAAACCGCAATTTAAGTGCGTTACAATATAATCCAAATAAACAAGAGTTCTCTTCTATATTCAAAAAGTGCCACATCCGTTACATTATACATTGGGTAACGCGCCGAGTGCGTCCCAAACTCCCGGCGCGTCCGATTTCGCGCTCCACTATACACGCACAGCTGTTGTAACTCGCTCCTCTGACAATCAACACAGAACATTTTAAAACATATTCTTTCATGCGTATAATACAAATAAAAGTATAACTTTAATGTACGCTAGCGAAGCATTTAGTCATATTTCAATTCATTTAATTTAGATAATAATCCATACATGTTTTTTAACAAATAATTGAAGACGAAAAAACAAACAAAACAAATAAATACACAAAAATGGAATCATTGCTGAAGCTGTTGGGGCTGCCCCGTATGCTGCGCATCAGAGACGCTATTCTTTTGCGATGTATCGCTTGAAAGCCATCCACTTGAGCCTCTGCAAACATACCTGTATTTCGACCAACTGTAGTTGGATACTGGTGGAAAGCACAAAAAGCCCCGTTTCTTTTCATCTTCGCCTAACATAGAACCTATAGCCTTGGTCTAGTGCCCTCAAGCGCTGCACTGCACTGCTGAGCATGCGATTCCCAGGTCGGGCAAATGTTATTGGGGTTTTCCATGCCATTGAAATGTCTCAGTAACTGCCCAGATTCTGGCTCTGTGATAAATGATGTTTATTTTACAAATAGGTTTTTCAAACATTTTTACACGTCATGTTTTTTTAAATTAGATGGGGCCGGTGTTTCGTACCTGACTACTCTGAGAAAAAACAGCCGAAACAAACTCAGAGGTCACAGTCTCTTTTAAAGTCCAGACATTGGTTAAATCATATGAGGACCATGCAGATTAATGTCTGAGATGGTCTTTTGAAGAAATAACCACACAGATTTGAGTCGACCTGTCCAGTCAGTGCAAGCATTAGTCAGTGATCGTGTAGCTCGACTCGTAACCCAAGGAGCTCAACGACACGACGATCAATACCAAAGAAAGGGCATTTGGGTAGGACGCATAAAGTACTCAAACTGCCAGACAATAGTGAAACTAAACTAAATCGTATTAAAAAAATAAAGAATATTTTTTATTAAGAAGAAAATTATTAACGTTAAACCAATGAACTACTTTTGAAATCGTGCTATTTACATCGTCAGTAACTACCTGCTGACGTTTAAGTTTAAACAAAAGCGAAGTGTCATCTGCAAACAACACTATATCGTGGTTATCCTTTATGAGGTAAGGCAAGTCATTACTATAAATAAGAAACAAGAAAGGACCAAGAATCGAGCCCTGCGGGACTCCCATTGTTACTATAGATCCGGGACTTCTTTTTCCGTTGACGTCAACTCTCTGGATCCTATCACTCAGGTATGACGTAAGAAGATCCAGAGCGCTGTTCCGGATTCCGTAGTGGCGAAGTTACCTGATTAACGTTTCATGAAGAACGCAATCAAATGCCTTGGACAAATCGCAAAAAATTCCCAAAGCATCGCATTTATCTTCCCATGCACTATAAATATGTCCTAAAAGTTCAAGTAGTTGAACGACCCCTGGTAAAACCGAACTGTTTGCTATGTTTATGTTTATTGAAAAATCTTTGCAATTGTTCTAGAATTAATTTCTCAAAAATTTTACTAAAAGTAGGTAGTACTGAAATAGGTATATAATTTGTGGGGTCTGATGTACTACCCGTTTTAAATAAAGAAATTACTTCATAAGGTCAGGAAACTCCCCACAATCAATACAATTATTAAAGATAAAAACTAGGGTAGGTGCTACAACGTCAATAATAGATAAACACTAGGGTAGGTGCTACAACGTCAACTTCTACAGAATTACCCCACAGATCAGCAGTTTTTTTGACATTTAAGGAGTGAAAGGTTTTGATTATATCTCTACATGTGACATGATCAAAATGAAATTCCGAGTCGCAAACTTTAAAATTTTCCTTAAGCAAAGATTCGGCAACAGTCGGTGATGAGTTTAGGGATTTTGTAGGTGAAACGGGAATATCAGAAAAGAAATTTTCGAAAGCCGCGGCGACGTCGGAATCTGATTTAATTACTCTATCATTATTAGTTAAACTATAGATTATTATTATCGGTTATTAGATCTTCCCGTTTCATTATTAATGATATTCCATGTCGTTTTAATTACATTATTGCTGCTTTTAATTTTCGAGCTCAAATAATGTGACTTAGCCATACAACACACTTTTTTAAATAGTTTTGAGTAATTTCTAACATACAAATTAAATTTGGCAGTATTTACAATCACTCTTTCATTGTACAGCTCATAAAGCCGTATTCGACTCTTGTGAATACCAATGGTAGCCCAGTCACTGAAAGATGCGTTACAATTTACTGAGATAGTCTTAGGAATGAAAGTGGAATTAAATAGCTTACAATACATAGTAAAAAATCGTTATATTGTCACTACACAAAGATGGCAAGTTAGTAACGAGTTTACTTTTAAATGTTTCCAAGCGTCTTGCAATTTTAGGGTTAACAGTGATATCATTTTTGGCCACTATGATGTTATGGTTTTCGATGGTAATCATTTGTCCGCAATGATCACAATAGGTGTGTGCCGGCGGATAACAGTAGGACTTAAACGTAGTATGCAAAATGTAGATTAAACTATTTATATACACCTCTGTCTAACCCTTCGACGATTGCGGGCGTGATGTTATATGTATGTATTTAAGTCAATAACATTTATGGAACGCAAGTGGATGCATTTTCACTCATCGGCACGTAACATAAAAAGAATAATAGAATGTATACGTGACTACAATCAGCCTAAAACCAATATCCACAGCAAACCTTTGACGAATACCTCTCAATCAATCGCTAGAAATCCTCGTCACAACCATTCCAATAACCGAGACGTTATTAACTCCCGAAACTACATACACCTATCAACTTCATCCTTTTATCTATCAAAAACTTTTGGTATTGGTAAATCAAACAGGTGCTCCGCAGTCAAAGGTCGTAATTTAATCAACGTGCGGAGCAGTGCACAGTGGTCCGTCTGTGCATCTGATAGTCGCAGTTATTAAACCGCAGACTGCCATGTTCAATTTACAACGTAACCCCATGGAAAATATCATGGCTGTACAAATATACACGTACCTGTGAATTTGTCGGCCATCATGATTTCTGCGGTTGTTACATTAATAATAGACCGATTAGTTGTATGGGGGACTCGACCGCGGCACTAGATTTGGGAGATCACGTAATTCATAAATTGGTGTGCTTATATGTTATGGAATATGCATCCAAATGTTTTAAATTAAGCACGACTACTGAGCATGAGGTCCTGGGTTCGATTCCCGGGTCGAGCAAAGTGTTATTGGGAATTTCTCAGTAGCAGCCACGGAGTCTGGAAATGCGCCCGGTTGATGGCAATAGGCTCGCCTCCTATTACATGGGACTTAAACATAGCTGGCGAAATGTGGGTGTCCTATTAGATACAATTCTGCCTACCCCTTCAGGGGTAGCAGGCGCGATGTTATGTTAAATATAAAACTGACAGAACATTAATCAATCTGTAATGTATGAAATATCGCGTATCATTGCGGTGAGCGGAGCTCTGATAACTATTTAATTAAGTTCACAAGAATTAAAGTGTCGGTTACCTCTTCCTAGAATTATGAAATGAATTATCATTTCGCAGTACAACCGACATTGCAATGAGTTGAAGGAATTACTAATGGAGGAGAACCAAACTAAGCTCAAATTGGAATACTGCACGGATTTCCACTCTATTAGTTTCTACCGGGAATTCGCCGCGTTTGGTTTTATCATACATTTTCATTCGGTAGTACTCCGTCCGGAGTTGTAATTAATATAGCTAATATGATTAGTAGTTGTTCGTGTAACTTGTGTCTGGGCTATAGGGCTTTGTACTGTAGTGTTTTGCTTTAAAAATAATATTCGTACAGTTGAACCATCTAATTGATTTACATTTTGCATGTGTGGTAACTAATTAACTTTGCAGAGTGTACAGTCCAGAGTCGAAAGATATAATAGATTTTTTCTTAAAAACCGATCGATGTTTTCGAATCAAATTAAAATTAAATGAAGAAAAATAAAAAATTGGTTAAATTAATTCAATTTAATTTGAAGATGCGCAACAGTTTCTAAAAAAACTGCAACTATATCTAACGACCATGGATACTTATCTATTTTGTTGACTGTACATGTTTTTTAATTGTTTTTCAAAGGTCCTCTTTTCATACAGAAAATAACCTGTTTTGTAACGTAGATCATGTCAGCATAAGTAAATAAAAAGTTTCTGGCTACAACGTATAAAGTGAAGTATTACATTTTTATTACAAAACGAATGTCGCCCGTAGCCCCGGGGTGGCCGGTGGCGCGATGCCGGGGCAATTATTGCGTGCATATTACTCCCGCCCCGGGCGTAATCGTTGGACACATGACTTATATGTTTTTTAGTCAATTATAAGTACTCAGGATAACAAATATTATTAATATCGGATTTCACAATCATTATTAATTTTATTTTTTTAGGTGGTGACTTTGTAAATTGCTTTATTGGTACCTATATAAGTTTAGTGAGTAGTATTTAACCAGTTCAGGAATTTATGAACGTTTAGAAATATATCATCATCATCATCACCCTTCAGCAGAACACTACTGGGCTTAGGGCCTTTCCTTGTTGGACGCCACCTATAACTCGATCCTCGGCCACTCTGTTCCTGCTGCTACTCTACATATACTGTAATTCATTTTCATCGTATTTTCTTACACATGTGAAAGGACCTCTCGTACGCACTGCTACGGTTGGCCACATACTGGCCACCCTATTAGGGAGATCGGAAATAGAGACATAATGGAAAACATCAACTACAACTTTTGATTGATATTTAAGAAGATTGGTCGCTAATGATCACATCATAATTTTAGTTTTATCGACTAAGCTTGTACTAAAAGTGACAATTATTTTATTAACGCCTAGCTAAGGAATTTCAACCCTATTATATATTCATATGGGGTTCGGAATACTATATTTTCAGTTTTTTGATGAAATTCGCGAATTACAAAAATTCTACTTCGACTATCATTATCCCGCATTCCAAATCGTACACAATACCGATGTTGTATCATATTCTCTGAATTCCGTGGATACAAAATTAACGTATATTGCGTTCCAACATCGTGTGCAATTTAACAAAATATTCCTCAGTTAATGGAATGTTAATTACATTTCATATAGGATCGCTTCATTATCGACGCGTATTTTCTGACACTGTTCTTTGCAATAATTGTCTGAATCATTTATAATAAATAAATAATAAAAGTCAATAAAGACTTTTATTATTTATTTATATACCATTCATAGACCAGAAAAATAGACATATGTTCACACAATTTGTCAACAAGCCACACAATATCAATCTTAAAAGTATAACCTCTGCAATTGTGTCTATTTTTAGCATCTACTACCGAACTAGGTTTATAGCCTGTGTTTCAGTACGCAGCGCCTCAAGCCCTCGAAAAAAGTAAGCAAGTATGAGCTCACGAACAAAAGTAAACATTAAAATGTGTGCTCAAATCAATTTGAAAAAATATTTTAATTAAAAAAAAAAGGTAAAAACTAGTAGTGTATGTGTGTGAGAGGGTGTGTGAGTAAGTTTATTAGAATAATTTCGCTAGTGGATTCTTATAGAATACCGCTGCAATACATATCCAAAGCCACAATAAATTGTATCACAGTATTATATCACTACTTTAAGATAGTCAGCAAATCCTCAGTCTGATCATACGTTAGTCTCCCCAGCCAATGAGTTACGGATGTTTTTATCGCTGCCCTATTCATAGAGTATATATTAAGAGTTTTATTAATTTTGTCATATAAAAATGGGCCCAAAAAGGAAAAAAAAACTACAAATAAAGGCAGTTCTCGAGTGTGATATCCTCCTCTTACAAACAGGTAAACCTCTCCGCCTTGTTAACAAACTCGAATTATACTCCATGGTAGTATGTTGTTTCCTAATGATGCTTAACATAAATAGTTGGCGTACAGTCAGGACCTCACAGTATTCATACAGAAGCGTGGTAGAGTAGCGAAAGGGTTTAAAAGTACTGAGATTCAGTATGGATCTTTGTGACACCTCAAGTTGCTTTATCGTAGTTTTAGGTGCACCACCCCAAGACGATATACAGTATGTAATCAGTGACTGACAAAGCGCATAATAGATTTACTTTAGTATTGTTGGGGTGACTACATGCCTCAACGTCTTAAAAATGTAGGTAAGCTTACGAACTCTTTTACTCAGTACCTGAATGTGAGCTTTGAAGCTAAAATTGTCATCAATAATAACGCCTAAATATTGAACTGTTTTTGCACGCTCCAAAGGATTACATGAGCATTTTAAATCTACCGAAGTGTCGAAGGAGCAGTTATGTGCAATTAAATTTTGATTTACTTGTGAAGACGCACGGATCGAAAAGGTCAGGTATTTAGTTTTCTCAACATTCAGGGTAAGCACATTATCACAAAGCCACCTCTTCACCAAATCAAAACCCTTCTGAGCTAGCTGGTACGTCTCATTCCATGTTTTAGCAACAAAGATGAGGGCAGTGTCATCTATGAGATTATTTTGCCATGAAATGAGTTTAGACAAAGGTTCGATGATCGTTTATATAAACGAGAAAAAGAGTAGGCCCAAGAATACTTCCCTGCGGCACGCCGTAGGTCACTGGTAGATCAGAACTAGTGTAGGTACCAATCTGAACACATTGAGTTCTGTCGGAATCAGCCAAAAGGCTCAGCTGTTTTCCCCTTATGCCATTTTTTTCAAATTTTTGTACAAGGATTGGAACAGAAACCGAAACCGAAATTTATGCATTCTTGTTTACGCATTAAAAAGCATAATTTTATTCACCGTGACTTTTTAGTTGTCTGACAACGGCAGCCTACCTCATGTATCCAATGACTACTATACAAATACATTCATAACAAAAAAAATGTTATTTAAGAGATTTAAAAAAATAATATTATTCATTATTATGATGCATAACGTAGTTGAAACATTCTGTTGGGAGCGAAGATCTATCTACTAGACTCGTGCGATGGTTAGGTATGTTCTACTGTTTGATACGTAAACATTATTAACAGAATGTTTCATAATTCTAGTGTATTATTTATTTTTCTTTGTACCTATTATCTTAATTAATGGTAAAAAACACGGGTAACCGTTTTTTGGGCTCGGACTAACTTGTATTGGATTCTTCTTGGTGTCAGAGTTTTTAAGGCGCCCAACGGCTTCTGACTTGGCTTAACATGCCGTCGAGAAATATCTCTCATGCATGGATGTATTGTATTGGATTAATAAGTACTAATAGTATATTATTGCTAAACGGAATATTAGACTAATAACCATTTAATGACAAAATTGGGAACATTTATATTATTTAACTTAACCTTTTGTATTTAGTTGGGCAATTAATATCAACAAACGAAAACATAACTAAATCACGGTTCTACTCCCAAACTATATATCATGAGCTGAGACTAGTTTGAGAATTAAGCTACAATTAAATGGTCGTAAATTCCAAGTTTGGTGGGGGTCACTCCTGGGACAGTGGTGGCAATTTATCAATTATTTACGCCACTTGGGCCCTGCCGCCTGCCGCTACCGTCTGCCTTCACCTACCCGAAGCCACCGATCTGTTGATTGACACTGCTGATGCTGATATTGAAAATAAAAAAGGCACGGTTTTCTGTAGTTAGGATGATTAATGAGTGTTTTAATTACCGGAGTCTACCTACTATGTAAAACAGTGGTCAGTTGTAGGTCGTTTCTGCCTACCCAGCAGCAGTGGTAAACAACGTAAAGTATTTGTAACACAGCTATATTTATAGTATTATGCGTTTCGGGAATAGTTGGAATGATTGTAGTATGCATTTATGATAAAAAAAAATTAACATAACATTTATTTATTTTCAGGCAACTTTGACCCATAATTATATATCTTACAGACTACAAAATGGTAAAAACGATACAAAAACAAGAGGGTTTAAGTAACTAGCATTCGCTTTCAAAGCATTTCATGTTGCTATAATCACTTTCAACAGTATTGCCAATGGTTTTCAGTAACTTCTGCCAATTCAATACATTCATGACTTTTCATCATAATTATCTCTGATATTATGTAACACTTTATCTATTTCTTAATGCAGTGTAGTAAACAATCGCTCCTGAAACTCCTGCACCATCTACTGCTCAAATGTTACAACAGATACCTAAACAAGTAAATAAACAAAATCTAACAGTGAGTACATGTTGTGAGCTAGGGTGGTGCGATCAGTCACTTAGTGTTGTGCCGGTCCCGGTCCCGGCGAGGAGGTCCGTGGTCGCACATCGATCTACGTCAACCACAGTTTTGGAGTCGCGGACTTGAGTCAAGAGTCCTAAGACGGAGCACAGATGCTCCCGGGAAATGTGCGGGACATTATTTGTTTATTTACTTTGATTGTAAGATAGATGCCGAAATAGCTGTGGTGGTAAAATGTTGATTCGCTCCAGCATTGTACACCACGTTTTCTTGGTATTTTTTTAGAAACTTAGACATCCCTAAATTAAGCAATAATTTAATGATAAGGACTAGAGATTCCTATGTCACCCAAGCATATTTCTATAAATAATACGAAAACTGCAAGTACGTTTTCGTACTTGCATTTCCATTTTGTGAGCGTATTTTCCAATTTTTAACCGATTTAAAAAATATAAGAGTCGGTGAATTTCATTTATTTCATTGACTTTTTTGCCACCGACTTCCGAAAGTAAAGTTATTTTACAGTTTTTAGTGGTTTTTTTTTGGAAGTGGGTTATTTTTTTTTTTTTACAAAAACATTTATCTTTTAAATACCGTCCTACTGCTTGCATACTTCAACATCGTCTTAAATAACCAATGATGTTTTAATTATTTCTCTCTTTATTTTAGTGAACATTCATTTCAGCCATGTATTTTTTTATTTGCACCACTTTATTTATAAAATAAATACCCGTTAGATAAACAAATATTCAAAATTTAATTAATCTGTAATATTTGTATAACTACATGTAAGTCAACAGATATGAAAATAAATGAACATAATTATTTATCTGGCGTCCCCTTCCGATTTAATAAAGTTGAGCTATCGACTACCGGTAAATATTTACACTGACTTTTATTACTGGCAACATTGCTCATTATATTGCAAATATAAATGCACGATAAATACCTAGTTGTTATTTATGTTTACTTTTAAGACTACTTTAGACTTCGAACTAATCAAAATTGTACCGTGATTTCGTTTACTGTTCGTATCAATTGTCACTTATAATAAAGTCGTCAAGTTTTTCAGAAAAACTTGACTCCTTCATTTGTTTGCAACGAACCTATCGGGAAATACCCGATAATTTTGAAGCTCTTGTGGTATTCGGGGGATTATTTTTCCGTCCCAAATGTCGGCCAATAGAATTGCACCATGAGAATTGAATTGAATTCAACCTGTCAGTTTGACGTGTGGTTAATTTGACTGGATCATGTTTTGTTTTTTATATATAGCAACTACCAGAGAAAATTTTCAAAAAATTATCAGTATAATACCATGTAGGTTGTACCACGTGACGTCGAATGGTGCAATTCTATTGGTCGATATTTGGGTCGGAAAAATAATCAGATGTATTTCTTTTGAAAAACCCAACACATGTCGAGTATTCGAGAGGAACCCATTCAAGAAGAAGAGTCTAGAGTAAATGGTTTTAGGTTTAACATATAAAAAATCAAAATGTAATGTGTGTGTGTATGTATTTGTTGTAGATCAAATATCTAAATGACATTCATTGACTCTGAATACTAAGAACACCTACAAAATTATAAAAAGGTAAGGTTTGTAAGTGTTCTAGGCTTATTCTTTATTACACGCAAAATAAAAAATATACATACAAATTGCAATAATATAGCTTACTCTTCCTATTTTAAATGATAATTATACACTGATAGAAAGAAACTCGTGGTTAACAATAATTCTAAATCCCGTTTTCAGAACCTGGACACTTTCCTTTCAATTTATTGATAAACTCATCTTGGGAAGCTATGGCACATAGCAGTTGCATAATATTTACGACGTAGGTTAATTAAGACGCAGTGAGCTGAATGGGCGATATCTCCTTAACTGCAAGTGTTACCGTGATTTACGTCCGCCATTTGTAATCCGTTTTGTTGCACCCATTGTACCTACTGCCCACTGCTGTGTACTTTCGGGTCATTAAGGGAACCTTATGACTGTTATGTTTAAAGTTATAACTTAAGGTAAATAGGTAAAGTCATTAAATTAAAAGAAAATTTTAAATGTACAGGCGCCAGCAGGTCAACCTACCCGAAACTGTCAGATT
This sequence comes from Lycophotia porphyrea, assembly GCA_950005105.1. NCBI lineage: Eukaryota > Metazoa > Arthropoda > Insecta > Lepidoptera > Noctuidae > Lycophotia > Lycophotia porphyrea. The sequence continues at coordinate 7,535,896 of OX465392.1, forward strand.
TTCACAATCAACCTTGAACCTAATGCTTTGGCAATAAAGTCGAAAATCTATTAAAGAAATCTGACAGATTGTAGTTGCTTGATGTGCTGGCGTCTGTACAGTCCACCGACCTACCAGTACTAGCGTCAAGGTCGACACTAGTACTGGGAGAGTGCGAGGTATGGAGCGACAGTCGGGCGCAGCGCACATCGCCCGCTTCCTCAGCCACCGATTCCTCGGAGCTCGCGCGCGGACTGTAGGTGTGTAGCTCATAGATAAGTAAGCTGTAGTAATGAGCCGGCCATATTAGCCGTAGAACCGATGACCGTTGGGGTAGACGTGTTCTTAAGTGGAGACCGCGAATCGGCAAGTGACGTGCGGCGACGATCATCGCCCGGTAGCTGGCAACTGGATGAGAGTTGCCGAGAATCGAGTTTAGTGGCCTGTGATTAAAGAGGTCTATGTCCAACAGTGGACTGCTATAGGCTGATGTCGTGAAAAGAGCCAGATGAAAATATTTTTACGATCTTTTTAATATTCCAATTATCAGGGAACAAAATAATCTTATAATTAAGTACTAGGTGCTGACCCAATATTTATATGTATTTCTACAATACGTTTTTAGAATACATAAAATCTAGTCAGCGACGTTTTTGACCCGTGGACAAATAAAGCGTAAATTAGATACTAAACGGCATTTCGAAACTATACCTGATCTTCTTTATGGAAATGATCGACCTAAATATACTTCTTCTCAATAATTTCTCAAGCCTTTAAGAGCAGATTTGATCTGTAAGCGACGGGCCGACAGCTGTTGAGCCGAGATCTTTTATACGAACTGTTCAAACAAAGCGAGGCGTCGGAGCTAACTTAAGCCTTTTGTTCCTTAATTCCTGAGATGAACACTGCGCTTTCTTGGGTCGTGTACACTGGTGCCGACACACGTAGATTACTCTTGATGTTTGTCGATTATAATGGGTACAATTATTTTGGAATGGTTACAAATTCGAGGTATTCCATCCAGTGCACACAAAAAGAGCATGAAAAGTTTTTCACAAAGCGCACAGTTAGAGACCCTACCTTTAACTTTTTTTAAACTGTCGATATGACCCATCTTGTTCTATACCTTAGGGAGTGTTGCTAAATTTTCTTATACAGGTCACCCATCATGTTTTATACCCGATATCGATATTTCCAATCAAAGTCAATGTCCCTGTCTAACTGTACGCTTTATGTAATACTTTTTGTGCGCGCCGCTGGATGGAATACCTCAAAACTTGCACTACAATTTAACGGAGATATACGATCGTTTGCTCTTTAAGAAAAATACCAAAGTAGTAATCATTTGATGCGATGAATTCTTTTTTTTTATAGGAACGATTTTTTATAAATTGTGTGCCTAGAATACATTTATGTAACTAAAATCGAAAGTAACGACACCATCTTGTTTTTTCAATACCAACCACAAAACAATGCTTGCCAATGTTTCCCAATGGCGCTCCCCTGCAACGTTATTTGTGCGCCCGATCCGTAATTCGAGATTTTAAACAAAGTTCCCTTCATTAAAATCGTACTCAGTGTACAATCACCATAAGAGCCCCGTATTGTCTTGACGTCATCAGTCAAGAGGAGTGAAAACGTAACAATACGGGATTAGCAGTTGACGCCTTTATAAATATTCATTTTCACAGTATTAAATTCGAGAGCCGTTTGGAGTTGCGTTTTGTTTGTGCGACAGATGTGCTCTCGAAAACTTCGGAGCGATAATGTTCGCGGGAATATTCGTAGACAGAAAAACGAAAATGAAGACACTCCATGTAAAATACTGGTATTTATATAGCTGCATCGAGTTAGACTGGACGCCGTCCCCAACATAGTTAGGAAAAGGCAGGCAGACGATGAAAAGTAAACATTGTAGGGACTTGAACTCGTATTATTTAATCGTACTACCAATACTTTTATTTATAATAATAATCATTTTAATGTCAGAATAAAAAACATTCCATAGATTGTTAGTACATAATACTTATAACTATGTTAGTGCGTTATTCTTACATTTTAAATTAAACTTATAAAAAAATAGGAATCAAGGTCAAAATTTATATTTAGAATTGATTGATTACATTTTTTTTTCTTTTTAAATGTAACTGTGGCAGTGGCGGGAATCTAAATAAAATCGTATTCAAAAGCTTTGACTTTTTGAGTCATGAACACCAAAATTTATTTATTTATTTACCGGGAAACATGCTCTTGAATCAAGCTTGAAACTGTGACTCATCATCAGAATAAAAGGCATCGTCCGTAACTTAAGTATTTCATGCCATTACCAACTACCGATGTTTCATATAATTTACACCATTTGTTAAACTTTTAGCTGAAACTAAGTCCACGATAAATTGAAACTATTAGATACCTAATAAACTCTCAGTATAAAGCCAACCCTCCCTAGGTATAAGCACATTAGCCATTACGAGGTGTCCCAAATGAGGTAGCGGAGCGAACTTTCGCGGCATCTTCAATCATTTAGGCGCTTATCACTCGTTACTTGTTCGGTTGGTGAGGCGGATCTCACGTCACATTGGCTTGTATGAAATCCGTTGATGCCTAACAGCCTAAAGGTCATGCACCGACCGACCGCGCGGACCAGCGGCGCTCACTGCCTCTCCGCGCGGCGTACCGCCAACAATAATCTTTGCCGCCTCTGCGACAACTGCGAGGACGAGCGGAGTCATATGAAAATTGCCTAAAGTTTAAACGCTGTCACCATCTACGGATGTTTCAAATCTTACTTTACTGTTTTCTGAAACCAGCTCCACAATAAACTGATACCTAATAAACTGACAGTATAAAGCCAACCCACCCTAGGTATAAGCACATTAGCCTGTGTGAGGTGTCCACAGTGAGGTAGTGGAGCGAACTATCGCGGTATCTTCACGCTCGGCCGAGTGGAAGCCTTCTGCTCCATCACACGCGTCGATCGGTTTACGCACTTGAAGCTATCATGGGATAACTATTTTTCGGAAGTTTTGAGGTAGAATAAGACCGAGATATAAGTAGAATGGTATTTTGGGTAAAAAAAAAATATTGGCTGGATAAAATTATTAAGAACTCTTTATTTAAGTATTACTTGCGGATTTAATAAGAATGTTTAGGGTAAATAAAAATAATTGCATTTTTTTTTATATTTCATTGAGTTACCAGTTTTTCTCAAAATTATCAACCAGTATTGTGCCTACTAACTTAGTTTTAAAATTGCCACTATTTTTCCGTGTTAGTCTTTATTTAATGCGATATTTATACCGAGAAATCTAACTGTTCAAACAATACGTATCAACACGCACTGTTTCCCAATACACTGGTCAATGATCCAAACTGTTACTGCTATTATATTAATTGACTAATTAAGGTCAATTAATATATTACCAGTAAACGTCATTAATGCGATTATGTGCCTCAGTAATACTGTATCATCGACTAATATCAATATTGAATCAAGCGTCTACATCAAAAGCAAGCCATTTATGAGCGTACACGACCTCCGATATTGTTTACAAATAATTAATTGTCGAATGCAACTGTGGCTGTTGATATTGGTAATAAATGCTATGCCATATTCTATCCGCATTAATAAATACATCTCTGAAAATCAAACAACAATGCACCAATTTATACCCTAACACCATCAAAATAAAGCGCAAAAGGTCCAAATAGTTTTACCGATACAATAGTACCTGTAACGCGTAAACGAACAGTTCCGAACGGTCGTATATACGTAGTTTAAAAAGGAATTAATTTTATTCATTGGAAAATAGAGAATATATTGGCTTGGATTAGTTAAACGATCTTGTGTGCGACTGTACGCGTAACTTAATCGAGCATGCTTTACAAATTGAGCTATATACTGATGAATTTAAGGTGGATTTTTGTATGTTGGTGAATGTCGATACGTGTGTCGTAAGTGCGTGTATTGGGGTGATACAGGGTGGTGCAACGCGTGCCCGTGAATAATGCGTCGCTAACGGGCGATTAATGTCCAGCATCGGGCGATCGGCCGCTTTTACTGAACTTTCGATAAAACGAATCATATCCAGATTCGCTGTCGGCACTGACGGAAATAACATAAATAATTTGATTGTTCATCACACCTCATACTTCCCATAAACAGTGTTTTTGAATAAAATAAATGCAAGTTCGTGGCAGTAATTTCATTTGTGCAAGGAAATTAAGCACATTATTGAAATAACATTGGAATGCTTGGAATGAATTAAAACCATAAAGCTACGGAAAAAATAAGGACCAACGACTTTCCAGGGTAAAATAAAGATGTCAATTTAAATAACCACATTAATAACGGATTAAATATAAAAAAGGTGCCAAGGTGCAATAAAGTTAATGCAGGAACTAACTGTATACCTGAAGTGGCAGCTTGTAATATACTTGTTTTGCACTTGTACTATACAGGGTTATTTGTAAAATACCAACAACCTCGCAGGAGTAGATTACTAACATCTTAAACAACAACATTTGTTCTACGACTTTTCCGAAAACAGACAATAAAACTCTCGATACATAAATGTCCGAACAGCTGATCGAGTTTTGTATGAAAAGTCGATTTTTTTTAGCCTGTTTAATGTTGTTGTTTATGATGTTAGTAAACTACTCCTGCGAGGTTGTTGGTGTTTTACAAATAACCCTGTATAAACCAGCCACAAAAACAGACTCAGCTCGTCCATAAACTTATATTTGCATGGCTGGAAAAAATATATGAGAAGAACACAGGTTTTTCAACATATCGTAGTTGGTCCTAAAGTAAAAGTTATTGTATAATTTTGAATACAATATGTAAATGAATACAACCCCTTTTCTCCTGTTCTGGATATTTAAATTTCTTACACCTTCAATTGTCTACTTCATTTCCTGTAGCGTATCTATAACTGTTTATTTTCACCAAACCTTATTATTATTCTATACATTTAATAGTGTAAAGAATACCGAGCCAATTAGGTGCTCATACCTTATCTAGTTAGCAACTGGCTCAGGATTAAAGTAGATGCCAAACTGTAAATCAATGAAGCCCGTCTAGTCAGGTTAATCAAATGTATCCGTTGGAGCTTAGGAATATGCAACGGTACTGGCGCGGATAAAAGGCTTATAGAAGAAGCATCGAAACGTAAGATTGGATTTAACACAACAATATGATGAATAATGCAATAACTTCTTATGAAGTAATATTATTTCAAGTAAAATCTAAATAACAGGTATTCTTTTAAAATGAATGTCTCAGAATTTTCTGTGATGACTAAAAACGATTTGTGAACATTCTAGTAAGTTTTTGTCACTTCCAAACTCCTTAAAAGTACCTAGCAATGCGTATGCCCGACGGGATTTCCTATCGGCCAGCGGTTACTATGCGTGTACGTGTAAGTGAATTTAAGATTTGATAAAATAGAAACTACTGTGAAATATTTGTGTGCAGGCCTGTCCAATGTAACCCAGCACCATGTACGCAAATTCCTGGTATAAATGTGCGCTACAGTAGAGTAGCTTCACTGGAACAAGGTTAATAAGCCTTCCGACAATGTAGTTTGCTTTTATAACGTGTCAATGAAAGGACATTTTAAATATATGTACTTAAAAGTATTATTATAGTCAGTAGTTAATAGTCTCCCCCTCTGCTGGGCTGGACATGTATGCCTCATGCCAAACTAACAGTAGGCCTGTATACCACTGGACTGGTATCTGGAAACCACAATACAGGGTGTTGGCAGACCACGAAGGACACGGCCAACTCACGGCGGGACCACTTGCATGTCTTCATTAAATTAATAAGATGAGAACCGGGACTGATGGAAAGTATTTTTGAGACTTGGCAAATAAAATATTGACTAGCAACTGCCCCACTGCAAAATTTGCGTATTGTTTGCTTAAAACCACCAACATTCTCTATCTGAGAAATCAGTCTCCTAAACATTGTTGTGTGCACCTGTCCCTCCTAATATGCGCACATTCCTGACATAACTGCGCGCTACACGTGGCACAAGCTCAGTGGAACAAGCTTAATTCACCTTCTACCAGATACCACTGTGGCTCACCTTAGTAAAGTATTATCGACACTAGGCTTATTTACATTATTTATAAACTATAAATCTATAATAGTAAAACAATTTCTACAAGTAACGTCTAAAAATTCGTCCAAATCGCTGTCATCAGAAAAAGTAACCAGAAGGTTAGCAGCATTGCCACGTTGGATGGCAATGCTGATTCTTTGCCCAAAAAAATTGCCCGCCCTCTGGTTATATTATCGACATGAACAGTTGTAAGTAGGTATAATTTGGGTAGGTAATTATTACAGGAAGAATTTAAAATGGTATCCTGCCTTTTCACCAAAAATGTATTTACAAATTTTCATTTGACAAGCAACGATTGGCAAAACATGGTTGGTCATTGGGTTGGGCAAATTATTTACTTTAAAAAATATTTACCCGATAAACTTTAACTCGGTAACGTATTATTTGACAAACAATTCATTTTATATTCATGTCATCTCGTAAAACAAAGTTTGAAATACAAACGTTTTACATTTTTAACCGACTTTCTTCAAAAAGGAGGAGATTCTCAATTCGGCTGTATTTTTTTAATTTTTTTTTGAGTTTACCTCATAGCTCCGTCATTTCTAAACCGATTTGAAAAATTCCTCCTCTATATGAAAGGATATACTTCTCGATTGGTCCCATAGACAAATTTCATCAATATCGGGTTAGTAATTTCGTTTTTTTTTCACGTTAATTGCTTAATCACGCGACGTCGTATGAAGTCTTGCATGTTTAATTTGGCATACTTCCCGATTTCCGATTGAATTGAAATTTTGCACGCTTATGTATATCGCGTGATAGTACAATATATAGATGATATGGAGCTGATTTGATAATGGAGCTGGAAGGTGGCCATAGGAACTTCGTTATTAAACGACATAACTTTATCAAGTTTGGACTCTTTTGATTCGTCTCGACGAGTACTTTGGTCCTAAATGGAAATGGAAACCGGATTTCCGGGTTGACAAGGTGTTCAACAGAAATGATTATTTATTTTTTATGCTCTATCCATTCTTGAATATTTTCGTGCGAAATCAAGTGTGTCTGTGTCATACAGGATGCGACAAGGTCATGGATAGCACACACCTCAGGGGCTTGTGGATAACATGCATTTCACTATGCAAAATATTAGAGGATCAGCTTCATATTGGCAGAAATGTTGCTCTGAATTAATTGCAATGGTTAGAACTTTAGGGCCTCCAACAAGGTTTTTAACATTTTCCTGCAATGATTTGAATTGGTCTGATATGATAAAAGCCTTGCTAATCGCCGATGGACGTGACATCGATGAAGCTGAACGCTTGACATTCCCGGAGCGCTTAAAACTAGTGCAAAGACATCCGCTAGTGATAGGACGACAGTTCACACTGTTAACGCTCTCATGCGGTTCTTAAAGCGCGATCAAGATAGCTTGGGTGGTCCTATTGAAGACTTTTGGCATCGAGTAGAGTTCCAAAACTGCGGTAGCCCACATTTGCACATGCTTGTTTGCTGTAGTAATGTCCCGGAATTCTCTACACCGCAAGGTATAGCCGTAATTGAAAGGGTGGTTTCATGTTCGTTACATTCTATTCCCGTGTTGCGCAAATTAGTAGAGGATTTGCAGCACCATTTCCTTAAAATCTGACAAACTTTTTAAACGACGCCAGCACATCAAATACCGGAAACTGTAAAATTTTCCCAATCAACCTTGAACCTAATTGGTGATAAAGTTGAAAAACTATTAAAGAAATTTGAACAACACCAACTTCGGCATTAATACTATAATCGATCGTCAATTGTTTGTTTGTGACGTCACTACCCGGGAAGCGCTCCCGTGTTGCCATGTAAGTTTCCTCATTTTACACATTAGTACATTACATTAGTGCTTTTAGTACATTTTATTTATTTTTTATCGGGGCATTATTTTTCCTTGTTATAGATATGCTGTTAACAAGGATTTGTGTTAGATACCACAACTAAAAAGGATAAAATAAAAGCTTTTTTCCAAAAAAAAACCGACTTAAAAAAAAAACACAACATAAAAACTTTTTTGAAAAAAAATAACCGACTGCCAAAAAAAAACGTAAAAATAAAAATAAAGTGGAAAATTACAACTTTCGGAAGTCGGTGGCAAAAAAATCAATGAAACAAACAAAGCCACCGACTTCCGAAAGTTAAGTTATTTTCCGCTTTTATTTTTATTTTTTTGTAATTTTATTTTTACTTTTTTTTTGGCAGTCGGTTATTTTTTTTTTCAAAAAAGTTTTTATTCTGTGTTTTTTTTATTAAGTCGGTTTTTTTTGCATTACACATCACGCAATTTCCTAACCTAAAAATTTAACTCATGAAATAGACAAAACGGTAATTTTAATAAATGGGACAACAAACACTTGGGAATCAGAGCGAGCGAAGCGAGCTCGGGGCTTGGGGCACCCAAACGTTTGGTTAGGTTAAGTTACTTTAAACCCTGCAAACAGAAATAGAAGACCCGCGCAGCGGGGCTACGTCGACTTTGGGTGAATTTGTACACTAAAAATAAACGAAACTACCCGAAAAAAATAGTACTACAAAAACACGCCGTCACAAAATGTACAGTGCCTCCCGAGCATGAAATCAATCGGCCGGGCGATTTGTCATCGTAGGTATTTTGCACTTTGATATCATAACTAAAGATATTTTGAACCACTAGGTAAGTCGGCCGTCAGGTATGTTAAACTTTTAGTTTTTGATATTTATTGACTAATGATCACTTTGTGACTAGTTTAGAAGATTTATAAAATATTATTTATATAGATGATAATTAATTAGGTTAAACGTGATTTTGCCAAAAGAATCAAAACACATAAGCGAAGTGTTTATAAAATAAAACATGTGTGGAATAAGTTATCAAACATTTGTTGTAAACTAAAAATTTGTCTAAGGAGTTTTGGTGAAACATTAGTGAACCGGAAAGACCAAAAAAAACAAACCGAATGAAATATTCGGCATCAAAATTTTTCCCCTTATTGATGGCAGGTACGTTTAAAAACAAGGTTTTTTATCATGTAGACACAATAGCCCCATAAAGAGACATTCCGTCGACAGTGAAAAATGACACTCATCATTTCAACACCATTTTTATGAGCACAATTTCTTTCGCATAAAAATAAAAATCGGCGCGTCTTTATAAAAATATCTCTTCAATTGTCATTCATGGCAGCGTGGCGCGTATTTGTCACCCGCCATGACGGTCGCGGGTCGCGTTCCAAATATAAAAATGCAATTTTAAACAAAAATCCAGCCGCTGGATTCGAACCCTCACAATAAAAAATAAATGCGTGCAAACGTAGAAACATGCGCCAAACTTTTGTTGCCAGATATTTTTTCAACTTTTGTCATGATATGTACGGCGTAGAAAGAAATATGTGTTTTTTAGTTCTAAGGGGAAAATATAATATGAAACGAGTTGGTTTATATCGAGAACTTTAATATTACTTTCGAGTTTTGTAACCGATAATTAGCTACGTTTTTTTTCGATTTAGGTATAAACTTTATTCACAAAATTCCTTTCTTTTCCAGTTCGTGAAACTCTTAACTTATACTCAGTACATCAAATAGGTATTAAACTTGTTAATAAGAGTTAGGTCAGTAACAATTGAACAATCTTTTAGTTTAACTCATTAAACGCCGATTCAAATTTAGTGGTTGTTCCATTTGGGCTATGGGGCTCACCGGTGAGCGACAGCAATACTACCCGTTCAGGCCGTGTGGCTCACCGGTGACCGGTGGAAAGTATAGTGGTGGTCACCGGTGACCACCACGGCGTTCAATGTGTTCAAATAAAGTCGCTCCCGCTGTTTGTATGCTTAGATCTTGTTAACTACGCAACGGATTTTAATGCAGTTTCCAGAAAGAGATTCAAGACGAAGGTTTATATCTACATTGCATCCATGCAAAGCAGGGGTGGGTCACTAGTTGATCGTTTTACATACGTCCTGATCCCCAATAATATGTATTATAATGCAGATTTAGTGATGGAAATAACTTTTGAACCCCAACAACTAAACTAAATCTTGTTCAACTGTTCTTATTTCAAAAATCCTAAATCCACGCACAAACGCGGATCTAAAGACCTGTCACAATAAAATAAACTTTACGATGTAATTCAAAAACCACCGATATCGAATACAAATACAATCACCAATAAATTTGATTTGCCAAACAAAATCAAAGAAACGTTGTCTCGGGAGGGTTCTGTACATGAATTTGGTATTCACTGCGTCGTCAAGAAGACATCAGGACTCAGGAGGTGGAGTAGCAAAATATTATAATAGCATAATGGTGTCAGGTGGCGTTGTTCTATAGGGTATGCCTTTACAAACACGGTAGCGTCTAGGGATGGGCTCAGTATCGATGTTTTTCTTACCTATGATTTATATTGTCTAAAATACAATAACTTTTTTTCAATTGACTAGTCTTTCAAAGGCTCTTACAATTCATAAGAAATACTTCTTCTTAAAATACTAAATGACATCTGGTTACAATTTGTTCGTCACTTAGCTGGTGTCATGTAGCCAAATCGCAAGAGAAAGGCAAACTTGTAATTATTATTCATTTTAAGTGTTATGAGTCATAAAAAAAAAAAACTAGCCGAACTCAAGATAATATAAAATAAGAAATAAAATAGGATTTTCCTGAGATAACATATCGACAACAAGAAGAACAGCACTTATTCAAAACCGACATCGTCTCGCGTCTCGCCGCTCCGTCGTCGGAGCATCGCACACTAAGCGGGGTTTAGGCTCGTGATATGAAAGCGAAGTGACGTCACCAACTCTTCAGCCAACATCCCAACATCCAACATCCATGTAACTTTGTACGAGCGTCGAGTTTTATGGCTCGTCGGATTGTCGTGTGCTTAGTTTTATTGCACTCGCGTGTTTAGATACCGCTTCTGCGGCGTGAATGCCAAACAGCTCGGAATATTCATGTACCCAAAATCAACGCTACCAACCCCCAAACCAATGGTTTTTATTACTGTTTGCAAACTATCAACATTCAGCCGTACTATCTACGTAATGTATTCAAACCTTTTTATATGTAAACAATGTTATATGAATTAATTTCAACTCAAGGAAACCCCAACATGAATGTTTACTCGGATAATGATGATTAGGTAAAATGCTCGAAAACGGCAATTAAGAATGAAAAATGATCATTACGCTCGTTCCTAATTAAAATGCTTCCACATATTCATATACGTACTAGTCTGTTCCGACTTTGATTAATATTGGACTTGACAGGCTGGAAGCTTTCAAGGTATAACGAAATGATCATCCATTTATTAATGCTTTGTTACTTTTAGAATAATTAAATATGATATGCATGAGCTGAAATATGACTTTACATCTAAATTGAATTAATTAATTTCGGCAACGACAAAGTTCAAAATAAGTATTTTTACTGTGTGAGGAAAGAATAAAATAAAAATTTAAAAAAATGTATTTTTCTCAACTCAAAACTAATCATGAAACAGCTCAATACTTAAGTACTGAATAAGCATTGCTGAAAAATCTCATAAAATAAAAACAAAACTAGAAACATTTCGAGAGATGAATTTCACTAACTGTTTTACTGCGATAAAAATAACAGCTAAACAATAAACACACTAGATTAACCCATCGCAATGGATATGGATAATCCATATCAGTCAAGTTTAAATCGCGGGAAACGAAACTGTCAACTTGTAATCTACGTAATTAAGTGAATGTCAGGGTGGGTTTACAGTAGGGTTACCTCGCGACGAAAATGATTATGCGAGGAAAATATTTTGGTCTTTTGGTACGTGTTTTGTTTGTGGTTTGTAAATACGATTTTCAAGCTTTTTAGATCACTTTTTAGACACCTGAAATGAATAACCCCATCTGAAACATTACGATTGTTCCTCGAAGAGCTGAAAAGAGGTGCGTGTAGTGTCTGTTATCACGGCAAACACAAATAAGTAGGAAAATGCTTATAAATTCACAGCTCGCATTATATACCTTGGTAGTAACCACATCACAAAAGCTAAATATGTCTTCACTCAGCGAAAAACCAAACAGCATTAACAAAAATATATTACCCCCAAGAAAATATATTCACCGCCAACCCTAACTTTACAGGACAGGCAAACCTTCGCGTCTCGTCGCCGGCCGCCTCGCGCCTCGCCGTGAAACACGATTATGATACGAACACAGTACAAGTGCGTGAGACATAATGGCCGACATTATAATAACAACGCAATAAAACTGTTTTCCAAACGAAACACCCATGTTAAAAGGTGAAATGGATTACACATTTACACACGCTTTTCTGACATAATAATAAATACACAATGCTCGTTGTCAAAATAACGAATCACAAAAATGTGACGGACGCAATCAGTTGCAATGTTATTGAAACGAATATCATGAAGCTATTAGTGAAATATTTTTCTGTTATCTATCTTTTAAACAAAATAAATATATTTTTGCAAATCATTTGAGGCAGCCAACACACCAAAAATACATCCTCTTCGTACTGAAAATTGTAAAACAAAATTAATGGCTTACAATGGCTACTAAGAGCAACCAGGAATTTCTGAAAAAACAAACGTCAGCAGTGAACAGAAGCAGTGTAAGACACCCAAGTCAAAATATGACTATTGTCTTAACTTTAAGTCCCTTCATCAAAATCTGTCGCAATATTCTCTCCACTATATGAACAATCAACATATTTAAAGATGTGCGACGCGTCGACTCAGGAGATTCGCGGCGCGAACTTCGCGAGTTAATTCTCGCTAAATGAATTATTCCTTCCCGCCGAGGTGGCGCCCTCTGTTGACGGAGTAAACTCGCTAAATAGTTTCGTTCCCGCTGCTATTATTGTTGAGAAACTGTCGCATAAGTTGGATGTTGAGTATGTCTGCTGACACAATAGTTTCCTAGTTGGTTAAATTGTCCCTGGAGTGAAATCTTTCCTGCTTTGTTGACGTATTTTCAGCACAGACTGCTCATGTTAGTACTCAGCTCATATTTTATTTATATGCCTACCCACAAAACATAAACTGCACAGATTCATATAAAAAAAAGAAGTTTGAGTAGAACCTTAGCCTTTTCAACGCTCAGAAGTACTTAATTCAACTAAGATGCCTTAAATCAAAATAAAAATTAATACCTTCCTACCATTTGTTTTGATAAATACTGTTATTAAAATGTTACATATTTTGTGTGTGACACGCAACACTTAAGTCAACATAAATCTGAAAAACAATAGCAAGTCATTATTGAGTTGAAATTCAGTTGGCATATCATAACATCACGCACGTAATCCTTGACGTGTTAGGCAAAGGTGTAGCTCATTATAAACCACCCAAATTCAACTGAAAGCTCAGGTAAACCTTTCGCTTCTAAGATACCTGCGGAATACGCAGAGTACATACGTTAATCAGCAACGTCAAAGCATTCATTAGAAGTTAGAGAATGATATCCAATCCTCATAGTTCGGTGTCGCGGTTGTAAAGCGGCTTTACCCCAGCGTTAGGATCCCTGCGACGTTCCTAAAACCAGAATACTCAATTAATATGCTAATAATATGGAGGATTTGACAAGGGAGCGGTGCAAGGTGCAGTAAAACCGAACTCGTGTTGAAATAGCACCGTCTTATCTCTGAACTTGCTAATTATTATTACGGCTGCTGTATTATCTTTGCTATAATAATTCAGATTTAAAGTTTTGATTGGTTGACAAAATACTGTTGTTTTCATGCCGTCATATGCTCATAAACTATCTAATTGTAAGCGAAAAAAAAATCTTGATCGTAACACACGCTCAAGATTTTTTTTTCACGTACAATCTGGTCTGATAAGGGGTAGTCAAAATTAATGATAATCCAATCACATGCTCCAGAAATGTTTAGTAATCACTAATGAGCATATACGTACAAACCAGATTCGCCGATGTGAGTGGTCAAGGTGGCAGTTAATACGTGTGCATTGTAGAGCACCTTTCACCTCCCGCGATTACATAACGTGTTTCTTTGTAGTCAGTTATTTTACGTACATTTACAAGCCTTCGATAGCTCAGTTGGTAGAGCGGTGGACTGTAGATGTATAAAGACTGATATCCATAGGTCGCTGGTTCAAATCCGGCTCGAAGGAATTTTTTTTTTTGTCGTCAACCCTGGTTTTTCATATTTAGATTGTTTTATTTGACAGTTAATTAGAAGCCTTCGATAGCTCAGATGGTAGAGCTGTGAACTGTAGATGTGGAGTTAAGACTGTTATCCATAGGTCGCTGGTTTAAATCCGGCTCGGAGAAATGTCTTTGTTTTTTCATTTTTATTCGGGTTGAGGGAAAGCACTGGATGAGGGAAGCGCCGAAGGACCAGTTATTTTGGTGATGCTTAGGAAAGCTTACATCTAGTATTGGTCGTGTTTCAGCTGAATGATGACTATGAGCCTCGTAGAAATAGTATATTTTTATTTATCCGTGCAATGCATTGTTGCAGCAAGGATAAATAACTGGGTTTACACGGTATTAGTTTTCCTGGCTGAATCGGCTATGGCGGCCAAGCACGAGTGTGACCACAGACACAGATTCTACCTCCCCTCACTCTCATAGTCCGATGAGACTTAAATCCGAGAGGAGTGAAAAGTAATCAGGAGCAGGAACAACGGCTTACAGTACTATCCGAAGATGATCATACTGCCAATTTTTAAAATCCGGGTAACTAATAGAAATGTCTATTGGAAAAATCCAATAACAAAGTGTTATGTTCTAACATGTTTCCGAACTGGGAATTGGACACACTCAGCAGTCGCACTTGTGAACACAACAACAACGGGGCAGTAAGTATTGCAGAGTAAAGCAAATGGAGTATTAACATGCAGAGCGAACGCGTGCAATAACTCTTAATGATGCGATGCTTAGAATTTCTTAACGACGATAATTTCTTGAAAGAACCTTATTCATTATAATCTACTCTTATAACTTTTTAATCTTACACCAAGTCTTGTATGATCCTTTTCGTTAGATTAGTAGCCAATCGGATTTTGTCGGACACATTGATACTTAGACTATGACCTAGGTTAGGACAAGATTTTCTCGTGGGTTCGTTTCCAAGGGATAATTTCCAATCACCAAGTGAAGCCGATGGCAAAACCTAGTACCTATGTTGTAACAAGTTGATTTATGTTTAAAATGCACGATAAATAATGTGCGTATGAGCACTCCATTCTGTTTCTAACTGCGGGTTTTTATTTGCCTTCACCGAAGTGGAGCTCCTTTCTCCTAGTAAGATTGCATAACATGTTGAATGTATTAATTTATTTCAAACGCATTTACAAGCCTTCGATAGCTCAGTTGGTAGAACGGTGGACTGTAGATGTAAAAAGACTGATATCCATAGGTCGCTGGTTCAAATCCGGCTCGAAGGAATCTTTTTCTGCAACACTAAAATTATTTCTTTGGTAAAATAAATACCTAATAATATACGTTTTCCAACCTAAGTAAGTAATCAATAAATCATTTGGAGGAGTGTATGCTTGAATTGAGTGACACTGGGACATAGGACGCTCGTTCAAATCAGCTTAAAAGAATCTTATTTTTTCAACCCTATTTTTCGTGACCATTGTGATTTGTGATATTATTGTAATACCATGTACGTAATTATACACGAAAACGAAGGATTTGTTGTGCAAATTAAATGAATTAACATTTTTATCATGGGGATCACAGAGTGCCGAGTAGATGGAGTGCGTCATTGCAAGTGGACGAGTTGTGGCAGTGCGGGCCAATACCTTTTTTTTTTTTTTTTTTTTACGGATGGGAAATCATCAAATGACTTCTCCCGCTCTGGGCAGAGCGGAAGGGAGTGTCAGACTTGTACTGACTAAAACCCATCCATGTTCCTTCCTTGCCCTTTGTGTTCCAGGGCCGCGGTATCTCTTTCGAACAGCCCGCAGCCCTGGCAGGCATCGGCCCTTGCGGGCCCCTCCCTATTTGCTGACATCTCTTTGAGGCGCGCGTGGAACACGAACGCGCCGTCAACACGGCCTGTCGTCAAAAGACGGACGGACGGCGAGCTAGCCCATTACTCTCCGTCCACAGGTCCGCGTCTACGGTGGCCGGAAGCCACCACGTGACCCCCGACGCCCGAGGCGTCTCCCGCGGCGGCTGGGACGAGAGGTTCTCTCCCTCTCACGCTCCGCCACCTCCTTCGCTAGCATGACTGCTTCGCAGAAGGAGGTGACGGCGTGCGGGCCAATACCTGACCGGGGGATCGTGCGAGTCCTCCAGAGCCCCTGAAAAATGTAATTGAAGAACACCGTATGGTGTTGGTTAGTAAGAATCTCACAAACCCCTTCTCCTACCACAGGGCGGAGAAAATTCATGAGGATTTCCTCACTCAAAAAAAACTTAACAGAGACACAGGCAGTACCTGTGTACCTGTGTACCTGTGTACCCCCATCAGTAATGGAGGTACTGGTGTGCATGATTTTTATCTAGTTATTGTATATTTGCATACGCGTACATATATGAATTGATCTTCGCGTATTTATTTTACATAATATTGGTCTTGGAAAAAAAATAAGTTAGTTTCTATAGACTTGCGAAGAAGAATTTAAATGTAAATAAACTTGTATGAAAACAGAAAACACCCTCTCCTATAAGTCCTAAAAGCCAAACCATTTACCGAATCGGCAATTTTTTAATCAAAAGATAGTTCACTGACAATGATAGCGACGCATGTTCAAAAATGCTAACCGCGAATAAGTGAAGAAATGATCGTATGAGCATTCCATTTATTCACTACTCAGCGATAAACCTTCACCGATTAAGAGCACGTTTCACCTCGACTGCTGCATTACATAATGTATTTTATTGTACATACTTATTTCGAACACACTATCAAGCCTTCGATAGCTCAGTTGGTAGAGCGGTGGACTGTAGATGTAAATAGTAACTGATATCCATAGGTCGCTGGTTCAAATCCGGCTCGAAGGAATCTTTTTTGCAGCCCTGGCTGATTTCGCTGTCACTATTAAAAAAATAAGTACTATTTTTGGTCCAACGTATCTAGTTACGCCTTCAATTTCTCATTTCGTCGAGCGATATATTGTTCAGACATGAAGTGCAACGACTGTCGTCGAAATTGCAGAAAGGCTCTCACCGGGACACCTACTGCCATGGCCTACCTGGAAGACCCTTAACCGATTGCGAAGCCAGGTGGGCCGCTGTAAATACAACCTTGTCCGGTAGGGATATTCCGATGAAGCCATTTGTGACTGCGGTGCCTCAGCGCAAACAATGACTCACCTCCTGACCTGCACTATGTGTGATTCCTCGTGCACTTTGAGGGACCAAAACTAATTTAATTAAAAAAGGGAAATCATCGACAGTACCGACACGAAGAAGAAGAATAGATCACTGTTAAAATCCGAAAAAAAACCTTTTTTTTTTCAACCATATTTTTCTTTGCTGTTGAGATAATATTTCGAAACCATGTAAATATATCACGAAGGAGCAGGATTTGTTGAACGTATTAGGTAACTTCTATATCATATGGATCACAGAGTGCCGAGTGAATGGAGTGCCACAACAGAGGAAAACTGCGTGACGGAAATGAGCTGCGGCACGATTACTGATCAGAGTATACAATATTTTCAATCAGCGCTTGTTTCCCCACCTTTGTTAGTTATCCAAGAATCTGTTGGCATGGGCCGAAATTTTGACTAACACCGTCATCTCGATTTTTCAATACATTTCACAAAAGTTCACCAAAAGCGTACCACTGTCAACGTCATTTGTGTGCCAAAAGATTTATGTACACTAAGCACTATTGCACAAAATGTGCACTGTACTTTGTGTATTTTATTATTAGTCTTGACAAATTCGTGGGTTCTTTTTTTTACAAGCAATTGCGAAAAATAATTCAATTTGTATCATTTAAATTTACAAATATCTATCATGAAGATAGTGCCAGAGAATGTGTATCATGAAGACATACTCTCCCATACGTGATGCATCACGAAAAAAAATATCAACATAACATCACGCCTGTAATCCCCAAAGATGTGGGCAGTGGTGTACCTAATATTGCAACCACATTTCATCCGACCCGGGCGACCCTATTGCTATAAAACTGGCACAAATTTTAATAGACTCCGTGGCAGCTACTGAGAAATTCCTGATGGAAAAATCCAATAACACTTTACCCGAACTGGAGCAGTAGCCATTTATCAAAATAACTAAGTAGGGCAATATTTATTTAAGCCGTTCAATGACAGCGGTTTAACTATTCGAGATCCGATAACGAAATGATCGTCTAAGAACTCCATTTCTTTACTACTCCGTGACAAAGGCTTGCACCTTCACCGATGTAGAGCACGTTTCACCTCGACTGCTGCATTGCATAATATGTTTTATTGTACTTACTTATTTCGAACACACTATCAAGCCTTCGATAGCTCAGTTGGTAGAGCGGTGGACTGTAGATGTATATAAACTGATATCCATAGGTCGCTGGTTCAAATCCGGCTCGAAGGATTTTTTGCTTTTTTTTTTTATATCTTCAACCCTTATTTCTTCGGGCTTGAAATAGTTGACATTAAGAATTATATGATTGAGCGGTGCACTGTTAATTGCAGATCCATCAAAATAGGATGAATAGGATGATAGATTCTCATTACATGGGATAAGACTTAAATTTAACTTACTAAAATGGGGGTATATTACAGGCCCACCTCTGCCTAACCCTTAGGAAACGACAGGCGTGATATTATGAGCTCTGTTTATAATCTTGTACAAGTTAGACATACATATAATATGAAGGAAAAAAATAATGCTTCATTCTTCATTATTAAGTTATGTCAAATAAATTAGTAAGACTACACAACTCACAACTCCCCTATACAATCTATCTATATCTATACATATAATAAGACAGTAAAAAACCTGTGTGTGTACATTGAATATATTAAAAACAAATTTTTAGGGGGTTTAGAAACAGTAATAGAGCACGAATCCAAAAAAAAAATTCTGTCTGTTTGTCTGTACACGCTAATCTTCGGAACTACTCGACGGATTTGATTTTTTTTTTCTGTATAGATATTAAGTCTGGGCAACATATAGGCTATAATTTATCTTGGAAACTTGAACACCTGATGCAGAACCGCAACAGACCAGCTAAACTATAAGAGATACAAAAATGGTACCATAGCAAAAATTGTTCCACGTAATGAGCATTTTCTGCTAAGAGAATAAATTTGAAGATCTGGAACAGCTGATGTGGAACTCCAAGAGCCCAGCCACACTATAACATATATAAGAATGACGTCTTAGCAAGAGTTGTTCAGACTGATAAGCACTCTCTGTTGACGTATAAAAATTGAAAATGTGGAACTCCAAAAGCCCAGTTACACAAAAATATATATAGGAATGACGTCTTAGCAAAAGTTGTTCAGCATGATGAGCACTCTCTGTTGACGTATAAAAATTGAAGATCTGGAACACCTGGTGTGGAAATTAAAGCTATCACTAATTTCACTGTATTTCTACCAAGGGGTATCGTATTATCCAGAACTAAATGGGTTGTGGAGGGCAGATAGACAGTCGTTCCATGTAAAATACTGGTATTCAGCTGCATCCGATTGTACTGGAAGCCGAACCCAACATCACTACATATTATAACACAAAGTTCTCCGCCGTGTCTATCTGTCTGTTCGCGATAAACTCAAAAATTACTGCACTGATTTTCGTGTTGTTTTCTTAAATAGATAGAGTGGTTCTCGAGGAATTGCTTAGTATATAATTTGTCAAGTTTTTGTACACATTGGCTAAAATATAATGATATTTGTTGGAGGTGTCGGAAAAAAATAAGCCGTCTGGGGGAGAGCTTTCAACGAAAACGCTGTCCTTTAAGATATAACAAAATGATGAATGGTGGAATTGTATATCTTATATAGGTCTACAGAAAAATCCGCGATGGCTTATGTCTATCTCTTAAGGATAATATACTATATCATGTTTATACCTAGCGATTGACCATGCCCTGCGTTTTAACGAATACATTAAATAATTAGATCTATATTTGTTCTATCAAAATATGCCGCAATTTGTTCCGTTTTAGTTTTTGAAAATAATGACTTCTTCTATTACAGTTAGCCGGCGATGTATTTTTAAATAACGCACTTTAAAAAAACAAAATCTAGATAGGCAATTAGTTCTACATTAACTCTAATTACTTATCTACTTTATACTTATAAAATTCATTACTTTAAGTTAAAAAAGATAATACAAAGAAGTAAACCTAGCCTATCTAAATTTTGTTTTTTTAAAGTGCGTAATTTAAAAGTACATCGCCGGCTAACTGTTATAGAAGAAGTCATTATTTTTAAAAACGAAAACGGAACAAATTGCGTATTATGCATATTTCGATAGAACAAATGTAGATCTAATTATTTGATGTATTCGTTAAAACGCAGGGCATGGTCAATCGCTAGGTACAGACACATTACTATATCCATTTTAATACTTTGAAAATGGGCAAACTAGGTTCCCATGAGTTGAGGGAATGGGATCATCATGATTACTTTTGGTCGCGATAACCGACATCCACGCAGGCAAAGCCGCGGGCATCAGCTAGTCGAAAATACGTGAGGCACAACAAACAACCGAAGCGATCTTACCTTCATACTATTACTTCGAAGCAATAAATGTCCAAAAAGATTCCTTCGAGCCGGATTTGAACCAGCGACCTATGGATAACAGTCTTTTCTACACATCTACAGTCCACCGCTCTACCAACTGAGCTATCGAAGGTATATGAATGTAGGCGAAATTACACGTCGCATAGTAATTATCTTAATTTCTAATTCGTCATAAAGTGATAATAAAAACCACGTGATTAAGATTATTGATATTTAATTTAAGTTACAGATTAAATCATTGTTTTCGATTAATTCTACCGGTAGTAAGTATTGTATTTGTTTCACAAAAAAATATATGTCAAGTGTACACATAAACGCGAAATGCTAACTGGTATCAGGTAAACCAAAACAAAACATTATTTTTATTGATAGCGGACTGCATAAGATCACCAAAAATAACAAGAGGTGACCTATCTTTATCCCAGTCGATGCCTACACATTTTTATCGCAAATTATATAATATTATTTATCATGTGACCTACTTATAATATGAATAGTTAACCTAAATCAATTGACACATTTCAGTGATTCACAGGACCAAAAAAACAAAAACTAAAAGACCAATTCATGGGAATCTGTTTTACTTACATACATAAAATTGAGTCTGCTTTATCACTAATGAGAACCTTACATTCAGCCTAATTTATGTGTGCCCAAAAACAACGTTCGTTAAAGTGTAACAATGTACAAGTAGAACAATGATATAGTGAACAAAACTTTAGTTTGCACGCATTTTGAACGACACGACGACGCGACGCCCGGAAACAGTGACGCTGTCGTCTAGAGCTCAGACATCCCTACAATAAGGCTGCACTACTACATCTTTGAGACTAAATAGATATCTTTACTATCCATCGAAACATTGCAACCTTACTACAGAAGTTGAAGTAGTACAAAAACAGCAATGAACAGAAGACCAGGCGAAAGTAAAGAAGTTAATTTCACCGCAAAGCGAGGTCGAATCGCGGCTAATTTGAATAGAAACTGTCGCGCGGCCGGCGATAGTCGCGCCGTTTCCGACCCGTCCCGTATCGGACGTATGAAACGACCCTTAACGAGTTCCCAAGAATTCGCTCTGTGAGTTACATCACTTGAACACGTAAATGACTACTTCGTACGAAGAGCCCAAGTTGTAACAATCGTTACCACGTAATTTAACTATGTTCGGAGTTTTGATATGGTTTGGTTTTTATTGCTGAGTTTGCTATAGGTATAATAATATTGGTAACACGTCGTATTTAATTATACATCTATCAAATGCAGATCAGCTCCAGCTAGAAAATTCTCTCTGTTTATCTATTAATACACAGGCGTTAATAGTGAACTGTCAGCAACTGAAATGAGATCAATTTATTTGTACATCACTATTGATTCTTTTCAGTGTATAATTTCATAGGACTGTAATTTTCTTTTTAAAACGAAATTTTATACAAAGAATTTTGAAGTAACAGGTAACATTAAGAACACCTGCGAGCTAATGATTCCCTCATCGCTGGAATAACTTATCTGCATAAAAATGGAAATATTCTGGGCTGGGCAAATTGGCAGAGTCAGAACAAAATTAATAAAGTTTTTAACCTAGATGCCATCGTTTTGGAATTAGCTTAAAGATACACTTGAGGTATATAGGTAATTCAAAATTTCATCCTAAGTTATACGAGTGGTAACTGTACTGACTGACATCAGATAACGAAAGGCTGAAATACATACGGACCACTGAATCATATGTATGATAGATATTATTATATTATTTAGAAATATTGAGGTTGATACCTCAAAGGCCATGGTATCTTCAGGCCACTTCATTAATAACACAGCCAGCCGACAGGTATCACAAATTCACGGTAAATTGACAGCAATCATATGAAAGGGCAGCCCATAAAGATCAAACAGCCACTTGTCAAATAATTCAGGGGCGGCCCACCGGCCCACCGGCCCACCACTTAGCATAAGGTCAAACTGACATTTGGAACAACATTTACGTCGGCGCCGATTCATAACATCGTAAGGAAACGTACGTCACGCAACACGAGTTATAGTGATGAGCAATGTGATGTTTCATTATTTATTTAGACTTCTTATAAGCTTTGCTTTCAAGTGATCCACATATTTTGTCTAGATATTTAAGGTCAAAGTAATAAGATTGTTACAGGAAATGGGATTTAAAAATTGTTTGGCACTAAGTCAGTATTTATAGTTGGTATTTCAAATTTAAATCAGACGTAATACAGAAACTGAGTTAAAACTATCTCATAAAATAGTTACCTAACTTAATATCTATACTCGATTCTAAAGATAAAAATTAGAAATATTTAAGCATTACACTGCTCTGGCATTTCAATATTATCGACCCTCCACCTCTATTCACAACCCTATTCGCCCACCTTTTAGTTAGCATAAACAGAAGGGTAACAAGTACTTGAGACGGAATTGCCTTGTCAAAGCCTTTACTAAATTATTAATACATAACTTTGGAAAGAATGCTTGATTTAATTACAAAAGTAATTTCTAAGTACTGTTTAACACGAACCGCGTTGAAGAACGTGCTAACTATTGCGTTTGGTGAGGTCAACACTATATATTTTTATTATTAATTTCTATTATTACGTCGACGTCAGATTTATGTTCCAGTTATAACTCATTGTTAATAGGTGTATTAGGCTTTTGTACTGTTGTTCCTCGGTTAGGTTACACTGGGCGTAGTATGTTTTAAGAATTTTACTTAAACATTTCGTTACGTGTTATGAAAAAAGGGAATATAAGTAAAATGAAATACTTCTTTTTATTGCAGGAGTACAACCAACTATATCACATTTTAAAATAAAACAGAACTTTCTGTGAACGACGGCTTTTTCCAGTGAAAACTTTTCGCCGGCTTAAACATACTTAGAAGGTAAGAAGCCTAATCTACTGTAAACTTACAAATCCATTTAAGTCGTATCAATCAAAAATACTTCCGCTAATTTACGACGGTACCTAATTAAGTCAATCTCCCATTAAATCCCCTTTTCTTAGCGACTCGTCTCTCGTCTGGAGGCGCATAAAACGCGCGAAAACCTAATGCCATTTCACGCCGGAGTAAACCTTTCTCTCGGAGTTAACGTCTATTTAAACTCGGCTTAAGTTAATCGATCGAGAAGGCCCTTAATTATGGCTTTATCTTAGCGGCAATGAAGATCGAAGCGGGCGGATGAGAGTTGACTTGATATGGCTGAGTACAGAACGCGTACCTGCACGTGCAGATACGCCGCCGTAAGATGATTCGGAACGAGTAGAAAGCAATTTCCTAAAACACACTGAAAAGGTGTACTATATATAGGTGACTAAAACATTTAAAAAAATACATCAATATGAATTATCACTGTGCAATTATTACATCAGCAATTCTATATTCTGAAATTCTGACTCAAGAGAGTTCCTATTGCCTTCGTTCAGTTATAGACAATATTTAATTTCTGCTTCTTGCTTTTATTTTTCGTGTAATTAGTGGCTAACCTGGTGTCAGAGTTTATATGCCGCCCATGGGCCTCTGATTTGGCTTTTAACTTGCCTTCGAGAAATATTTCTCAATCATGCTGGTTTCCTTATTTCTGCTATGGATCCATCTTCTCTGAACATATATATGTTTAACTTTTTTTTAGCGCAAACATTATGTCACCATCGTCGTTCCCTTGCCTTCTCCCCAATTTTTTGGGGTCGTCACGACACAGCATGTCCTCTTCTTCCATACTTCTCTAATAAGTAGTCGTTATAGTGAGCACTGTAAGAATAATTAACTTACCTTATTCCTATAAAAACGACTTATCCAAAGACAAGTCTACAGGTTCTCTGCACACGTGCACATTGACTGTTGGGAGAGGTTTGTCTATCCGAATTAGCGTTGAACCGCTAACCGGGAGTGTCGCCGCCATATTAATATTCATAATCGACGCCTCTTGCCGTTACGTTCAAACGTGGAGATACGTTCATTTAATACGACTTTCTTGAGTGAAATTGATGTGAATATTAAGTTCTACGTGTGTATGGATTATCTGCTGTCTACCTTGAAATTCCAATAAGCGACCACGCTTATCGTCATCATACATTTGCAGATAAATGTTTTCAGTCCCGGAAAAAACTACTTTTATATTGCACATACAAAAAAAAACACATAATATTCTGCAAATAAACACAGTAAGAGAAGGTAAAAACAGTAATGAGTATGGTCCACGAACTTTTACGCAACTTGACCTAAAACCCCTATTAAAATTGCGTCACGAACTAGAAAAATGTGTCTGTAATAAGTAAAAATTAATTAAAAGTATCAAAAAACCAGACTACAAAATGTATTATGTACCTATATATATACATATATATTCTCCTTTTAATTTCCTTCATTTTCATACCCTACTAGATAGGTTTGGTTGAAAAAAAGAAATAAACGACCTAACCGACGAATTCCGACGAATTTGCGCCAAAAATCCGCCATTTTGTTTTTTTTAAACACCAAGAACACTTGGGTTTTTGAGACGAATTTACAAAATACAAACAATGAAACATACAAGATACGCGCGAAAAACATAACCCTTCCTTGGCAGTCGGGTAAAAAGTACTCGGTTTACCGCTGTTTCTATGACTTGCATTTTGGCGGGTGCGCGATACCCGCTGGGACCACAAACCCTAATTATGTCTGAAACAATACTCCACCTTATTTTTACCCATTTTGTGCTCAATCATAATTACCTGCGCCTTCCTAAGGGAAACATTGTTACAGGAAATCATCGTAGAACCTTCTCGCCGTTTTATTATGATGAGAAAAAATATTTACCTTTGAGATTACTTTAGAACTTAGGCTTCATTTTTATTTAACTTTAAAACATGGACGAAAGAATAGATAGTCATATATAAGTGACGATTTAAGGGGTCTTACTTCATCGTCTTCTCTGTGTAGACCAGGTCATCAATAATACGGTGTATAATTGCTTTACAAATGAAATCTGCCAAAGTAACTTGCACAAAAAAACGACGCAATTCCAATAAACCTGTTCATTAAAGAGTTCGATCGTTAAGTCAATACATACACACAATAAATGTTGCTCACAATAAAAAGCCTTCGAAATCAAACAACAGCTCAATAAAAGCGTACGCAATTACCTGCGTCTCCCATATTTATCTTTTTCCGCGATATAAATGCTTTGTGGGGGCCAACAATGGCTCCGGGGCTCAACCACGGGAAGCTTTATAATTTTTTAATTAATACCGTCGAAAATATCAAAGTCATTGGCCGTTCTGCCTACTAGTGGGGAATGCTATTAAATTTTGATAAAGTTTTTTTCATGAAGCATAAAGCGTTCCACTCTTTTAGGGTGCACTTTGGTCACCCCATTGTCAAATAAATATGTCTACATTGTACCCTTTATTTTAATGAAAATCAAGCGTTGTTCAATGCAGATTAAAAGGCACTGTTATTGACTTAGACTTCGTAAGTTCCGTTCAAATATAATGGACAACTTTGTGTTTTATTTCACCAGGATTCTGAAATGCTTCATGTGTGTTAGATAAAAAACTTAAGAAAATCTTATGATCGTTCAAAAGTAAAGTCATTCACCCGAAATCGTTTCACCCTTAAACAATTATCCTTTATCAATATCACTCAAATATTTTAACGACTTGCCGTCAAAATGATTTGAATCTTCACCCAAAAACAAAGTTAACTCAATCGAAAAATGTGTTACAATTAACAGGAGATGTGGAGGGGAACCCTTAAACCGACGTTTTCCTGCGGGTTTTCCTAATGAGTGATTTTCACGGTGACAACACGACAAAGCCGAGACCGCCGCGACAAGCTGACACGAACTTCCAATACAATAACTTCATTAAACACGAAAGAATGGAACCGATATGTTCGCTTACCAGTTAGAGCACTGTTCTGATATTTAGATAGAAGTAGTGGAATTAGTGGGACTTTCAAGTCGTTATTGTTATTATTGGAGAAAGGAGGAAGCCAAGGAATGAGGAAAATGTCGTGAGGAAACTTTTGAATATGAATGTGGATGGTAGAGAAGAGAAAGACCAAAGAAATGATGGATGGACTGTGTGCAGGATAATTTGGCAAAAAAGTAGGCGTCTGATGGGATGCCGAGTAATAGAGAAGTATTGATAAAGAAGACATGCTGCGCCGACCTCAAAGGCAGGAGACCGATGATGATAATGATATTGTCGTAACTTTTATTCTACTTTTTAGAGGTGTTTAAATGGGTTCAAATCAGTAGTGGGAACTGATTCGTTGGTACCTATAGCTTCTGGCGCTCTCTATACTACCACTCATACTCATTCACCATCTAGTAGTCGACCCATTAATAAGTCAGTTAGACATGGGATAGTATGACTATTATAAAGAAGCATGACACAATGATATCCTTATTGAAAGTAACCAGTAGATAACAAATCTCCTCAAATGATAATTCCCATTCTTTACCATAACCCTTCTCGACTGACCAATTCCCTTCACATTTACGGTCAAGTGTAAATCGATGTTCAAATGTCTGATAAAATTTTATTACACCCGATGACCACCGAAATTAGCGTCATTAGGCAACGCTCATGCAAATTGTCCCCTACCTCACCCCCTATAGAAATTTACTGTAGGTAATTGATTTAATAGTCTTCTTTGTTCATGACTAATGGACGGACACGTTTTGATTCAAACAGCGAGCCTTCTATTGAATACATTTTCATTAAATTTAGAATGGCATGTTTTATTGTTGAGTGAGTTATGGAGGAAGATTTGGATAATGTCCTGGAAAATATTTTTCAACACACTTGCTCATAATTATGTAATCACCAACATTACACACTTGTACCATAATGTACTATTATCTCATTGAATTTTTAAGATTTAAAAACAGGTTTTATTAACATGTTAGAGTTTTCATATTATGCCAATCTAAAGCAAGCATGATAACGATAGGTACTTTATAAACGAAAACCTTGGAGTTAAAAGTTGCGAATTACATACTCTTGCAAATCAGGTTCTTCGCATCATAATCATCATCAGCACTTGTCCCATATTACCTGGGGTCGGCGCAACACGTCCAAATCGTCCTCACAAACACCAAAAGATACTGCATTTAAAACGACTGCATCTAGTTGCAATCAAAACCACAATTTCCTGTAAGTTCAGTGTTGCAAGCCTTATAATTATGGCGTGCGCGATAACAGCGGCAGGTAACACAGTCTTGCGGGTGACGTGCCACGAAAACTTTAAAACTAACAGTTAAACAGCACACATCCAATCAAAAGCTTCCGTCTGTGTTCCGCTTTTAAATAGCCTCTACTTCTTTTGAGTAAAGAAAATGTAGTTCCATTATAAATTACATGTATTTATTTAACTTGGCACATTTATGGACTCGGGTTTTGACGTCGACATCAGGATCGTCACATGAGGATCTCAAAGCACTTCCACAGTTATAGTTACTTACCAAGGGGAAAAGCTTCCAAAACACTATAATTTGTTTCAATTTATCTGTATGTTATGATCAAAAGACCTTTTAACCTGAGGGCCTAAATGGCAGTCACTATCAACGTGTTTCGTATTTCTACAAAGGCCTTCAACATAAACTTTTCGGTAGGTTATGTTAATCCCATACACTTGTGACTTTTCCATTTATTCACCTTTAGACACATCATGATTTTCTCGACTTTTTCCACAATCATTATCGTTGATAGAAACTCACATATTTTTAGCTCTCTGGTTTTTCCTCTGCAAAAATTCTTATTTGTACCTATTTGTGTTTTATGATTCGTACCATGACCTCTTCTGTTAGTGGAGTCACGTTTCAATCACATATCAAACTTAGTTTATCCAGGCGAGATCGAAGGAGAAAGTGCGTGAACATTTTCCACCAAACAAACTAAATTATTCAAAATACGCATACGTGTTTATGATAGCAAAAAGCTAAGAAAGATTTTGGATTAGAATACTAGTTTGCATGTCATTCATGTTTTGAAGATTTGCGTCTTGGTAGGTACGCCTTTGTAACAGTTAAGATACCGATGTCATGAATACTAAAACCTATTTGAAGATACTTATGTCAGGAAGCTCATTGACCATGCGAAAATTTTATGGCGGTACGACATTGATCAAAGAACACATGGCTACATGCCAGGAAACAGTCGGTTTGGGAACCAGAAAAACTCAAACAAAACTTCTACCAGAATGTATGTTTTCTTAACCACAAAGCGTGGTACACAGGCGACAAAACCGCGATATGAACAGCTCAAAACAAAAGGGCTGTTACGTTTTATTGCGTGCAATCGGCGCCAGTAAACTCCAGATAGTACTCCAGCCAACAATTAAAGGGAGAAGATAAAGCCGACGGATTTTCACGACTCCTTTACCTAATAATATGAAGATATCGCTGTTAACTACGACATTTCGCGGAATTATAATCCTACTGTTCATAATGTTGTAGGGAGAAAGTGAATTTGCCAGTGTTGCTATTTTAAATCTATAATTATACGATTAACGATGAATCTAGTAAAAACCAGCTTTTATCTAAGGATACATTATACACCTACATAATTCCGATTAAGTATAGTACACATTTATGTACTATACTTACGGGATATCGCCTTAACTTGGGTCTACAGCACCTACACATCTACACTATCTTATCATCAAAAATCTGCCTTGTTGGTCAAGTGGTGATGGTCGGGAGCGCAACTTCTGAGTATGAGGTCCTGGGTTCGATGCCGGTCAGACATGTACAATTTGGATAATAACCAACTATTACGTAGACCAGGTTCTTTTAGGACATATCTTTCTAGGAAAAGTATAACTGCAAAGGCAGACAGAACAATCGCTAGTTTCGCATAATATAATGTTATTGTCAATCAAATCCCCTATCATGCGGTACCAAATAATGCAGTATATAATTAATTAATTAATTTCGTTTAATTCAGACGCCGTCCATACATTATATAAAAATTAAAATCACACAAAAACACATATACATTAAAATACAAAAAATTTAATAAAAAAAAAACAAGAACAAAACACACAAATAAAACATTCTTTTTTTAAATTCATGCTGCGTTAGAAATAGGCAAAAACTCAAATGTATAGGTGTCGATTTGATAGGGCTTTGTGAAAAAAATGTCCGCTCTATATGCGGAACGCACCGCAATCTGATACGGCGCGTGCCCGTGTCGCACCCACGATAGTGATGATTTATATTTTGATAATACATCGATGCACTTTAACATTACTATTGTAGAAAAAATCCGATTACATTCATATAAAACCAGAACCTAGAATCAAATTTAATTAACGCATTCCAGTCTCTTTCCAACATCCATTCACAGGAATTTTTAAAGCGAATGCATAAATTATTATCCAACATTTAATATCCGAATAATTTCGAATTCGATGCATACTACTGTAAGTAGTCTATTCAGGTCAACACTATCATCGACCATCGATACAATGGTACAACAAAACATCACTAGCGCGAATGAAATCGAATAGAACCCGTGAATAGTGCGGATTGCTATTTGCGCTGGAACCGGGTTGCTTCTGCCTGAGCAGACGCGTCCGCAATCGCGGCCCGCTGTCAACACGCTCCCCATTGTATTTAATATATTTCAGCTCTTTTTTTAATCCTTTGATTTCGATATGCGGGTTACATTTATCAAACGGACACAAACCCGAATCCAACCCAACCCGGCGATACCTGTCTCTCATGTTACTAATACGTACAAGAAAACCTTCTTCTCAGAAAGACTGTCTTTGCCAGAAAAATAAACATCATTTGTGTAAGATTTTTTTTCCATAGCATGCACCCATTGCATGGTGTGGGCAATTACATTGCACATTAGTCTTAGCCCGCAAAACACACGAACAATTCAACAAAAACAAACGTGAGGATTGCCTCTGAGAGGCGATAATTTGTCAGGTGCTACGCGCTCAAAGAATTGTGATTGTGAAGATGCGACATCATCAGCATTTGCCTTTTCCCAACTATGTTCGAGTCAGCTTCCAGTCTAGCCGGATGCAGCTGAATACCAGTATTTTACACGGAGTGAATGCTTATCTGGCCTCCTCTGAAGATACGTCACTACAATGAAAATAAAATCTTGAGATTATACTTACTCCAAGCACGTGGGTTAGTGCTTCTTGAATCTTGGTATGTTATGAATTATGATGCAAGATAAAAAGGATTTGCGTCAAAAAAGTTGGCAATTCCTGTTGACACATTTGTATACCATCACTACGGGCTGTTGCCTTCGCTGCATCTACGCGCTACGCGGGCCTACGACACCTATGAACATACAGATTGACAGCAGAATAAGAAAAGATGAAAGATGATGAAAACATGATCATATGGGATGGTGTCTTGTGTCAGAGATCACTTACAAAACATACATACGTATTTCGAGAATTAACGAATAAAAATCAATTGTTCCACTGGGATAGGCAAGAAATGAAAAAAATACTGTATAAAGCTTCTCTTTGGCCAGTTGCGTGGGAACGCTCCACACCGGTGGCGTGGCGGCCCCGCTAACGTCTTCTTCAAGGGGGATGAAATATCTAAACGCGAGTCTCTTAATGACTTTCATTTATTTCTCTCCCGAATCTCGTACTGAACGCTGGTAATTATTGCGTTTCCAGTAGGGTTATTAAGTTTTGCTCCGGTTAGAATGAGAAATGGCCACATTTATTCGATGTTCAACTTGATACCTTCGAGCGGCGAAGGGCTGAAAATTTAATTTTAGATGATGATACGACGTAATTATTTTAATTGTGGTGTGCCATGGTGGTATTAAAATTTAGAGATGAATTGAGACGTTATCTTTTTATGATTTGCGACGTGATTTTTGTAAAGAAATGCCACTGACTGTTTATTTCAACCAAAAAACCATAGTGTTAGTAACAAAAACCACTTAAAAACTATGTATACCTATACATTTTATTTAGCATATTTTGCTTGTGTTATGCAAAATGTCGATATGAGTAAATCTACCTAGTGCCTAACAAACGGATTTTCAAATTTACCTACTATTAGTGCTCCCGCGCAATCTGCCTAGCATTGACCCAACTCTTTGTCTGATAACGACATAGATACCATCAAAGTGTGAATATTTGAGATGCACTGCAGAAGCGCGGTAGCCCCAACAGCATCATAAAACCATTATAATACTGTATACGCAGGACACTGTAGGCCCTCTGCGAATAGTTTCCCCACAGGATGCACTAGTAGAAGGTTTGGCAATATGCCTTGAACGGGGTCATTTTAACTTCCCTACTACAACATGAAAATCTACGAGCCCACATATTACAGCGAACTGCCAATGCCCTGCGTTCCCTCTCTATATCAGCATCATCAGATAGATCCTCTGTCCATGACATGACATGTCCTAAATATTTGAATTCTGTGACTGTTTGTAAAGGTCTTCCATTTAACGTCACAAGAGATATATAAGAGTTATAGAACATCGCAAGCACACGGTAAACATGAGGTCCTGCGTTTAACAGGTGCTCAACACTTAGGCCTCTGCCTCGAATCTTGCGGGCAGCGGGGCGGCGGCGGCGGCGGCGCGGGAGCGGCAGGATCTTATGCGTACATTTAAATGGACCGGTTCTCGAAAACAGCGGCGCGGGAGCGGGCAACGAGCGGTGCACTCCAGTCAAGCGGCAACCGCCCGCGCCGCCGCCGCCGCCGCCCCGCTGCCCGCAAAATTCGAGGCAGCGGCCTTAGTCCGTCGTGTCTTAGGGACTTCCCTCTCGATAAGCTTTTAAACATTTTCTTAACATCTTTAACTTTAAAACCGAAAGGAAAGGCCGGTCCAGGCTTCTCAGCATCGAACGCCAGCGGCCCTTGAGGCACAGTCGAATGCATTCTAAAATACTCCTTGAATACGTTTGCTATTCATTTTGTATCTGTCTCACCATCCACAATCACAGGAAAGCCCGGTCTAGGATTAATTTACTGCTTTGTATCCAAAACTCTTTGAACTTCTTTTTAAGATTATGTGAGTCTACGATTAAATCTATACGTATTTGTTCTTTTTGACTTTGGCATTGTTTAAATTTCCTTTTAAAAATATTTTTAGTTTCCTTCATGTATGTAATATCGCATTCATGTTCATGTCACCCGCAATGCTAGTGCCACCGATCCTTGCTGTCTACAGACAGCTTCGAAAGCATCCCCATATTCAATATTAAATGGCGGAACCTATCTGAAAATTACCAGTAAATAACAACTCTACGGACACCCAATCCACAATCAAACAAATGAACTAAACAAATCTAATCCGATCTACATAAATAACTCGGCTCAATACGTAATCGAGTCATCTGAAACAAATGGCGAACTTAGTACAGATTAGATCGGACGAGCGACGCGTCTAATTGTCCGTCCCTAATCCCGGCGGCGGCAATCTATCAGTTTCTTTTACCGGTTGTCCCCCAATTCACTTGTAAAGACTTCGTCAACAACTTTGTTTGAGTGTCTATCGGAATGATCCTTTTCATTGACAGTCGTTCCGTTATTTATAAATAAGGAATTGATGTCTTTTGTTGGGTAGTAAATAAGTTAACTTACCTTATATTCATCACGTTTGTCATACATTGGTAGTTATGTAGATGACTCGGTTGGTGTTGGTGCAGTCTCTGAGCGATTGTCTTGTGTGAAGCGGAATTGATACCCGCAGGTGACTTTTTTTACGACTTTCGACACAGTAAGAAGTCCCATTGTAAACAGGGCAAAGAGTGCTAGATTAGTTTGAATACCTACTACACAATTTTTTTCAATTTTTGAAAAAAAAATTGATGGAGTGCAATATATAAAAAAACAATTCCACAACAGAAAGAAATTCATGCTATATGATCCTACAAGCAATAAATCCTATGTGTAGTATGATAATGACATCAGTATTTCATTGTCAAGCGACGATACAAAGTTTCCAAGCGTCCTCATATTTTGCGCAAAGCTCGGGGCGCTTGCAAATTCTGAACTTTGCCGAGATAACACGGCTTGGCTAAGCCTACCGTAATAAGCTCCTCCTTCCAGCCTTCAGTGTTTACTTTTGGGCGTGTTGTTGTTTAACAGGCATCAATATTTATTATATTAACCGTGTTTATGCTTTGAGAGCAAATTCTTTGTTTACTGTGGGCCTGTTGCTGTTGTGATGAGCAGTGCTGTTGCTGAAACTGTTCTTTCTGCAATCTACATGCTTCTAGAAACTGTCCCTTGAATTTAAAGAACCACTAGAAAATTACCAATAATAAGGATGGTACTCTATTTCTGATTATGCCTATGAGACTCCCCAATGAGTGATATTATAAAAAAACCCCATCTTTATAGTCTGTATGTATTACTAGTTTGCACAAAATAAGTCTGAGAACTGATAAGACAAAGATTTCAACACGAGAAGAGAGCGAGAGAAATTCCAACATATTTAGTTATATTAACACTTCTCGTGAGCCCTGTACTAAGGAACCATAACTAATCATACGTGTCAAGTACTTATAGCATGTGGTTGTGTATAGTGTGTACACGTCCCGCCAGTCATCTGAGGCAGGCGGGCGATTTGTGCTTGCCGCCAGTTATGCGTCGCGCGCGCCTTACACGTTGTTGCCGAATTTCTTAGTAACACAACTAGAAAGGTGCTCTACTTTAATATTTGTACTATCTTGAGGAATTTTAGTAACACATCTGTCGATTATTAGGAGGACTTTCGTACGCGAGATTTTTGCATTCCTAATCATTCATTCCCACATTCCCATCCATCATTCTCCTTAAAATATTTACTAGAATGCCATCATGCTATGGAGTTTAAATAGTTCACAAGTGATCAGTTCAACTGGATGATGGCGGCTATACTAATATTACCTGGCCTATGAGTAACTTGAAATTAGTTCTTAGTACACGAAATCTTCACTAAGCAACCTAGAGAGACTGACGAATTAAAATCAACAACCGTGAAGTAGAGCATACATGCTAAGCTCACACTTCACCTACAGTGGCCTCAACTCCAAATGCCCGGAGGCCGCCTCGAGGCACGAATGCCAAGACAAACCGAAATCTTATCAAACGACCGCCATGTTGGTTTCGTTAATAAGCAAAACTGCACACAGGGGCATAACTCACCTGAAGGCTGTTTGTGGAACATTGCAAACACCAGCGGACCTGTAACTTATCAAGCGTGAACGCTGCTGACGTTTACGGTACAGGAATACCGACTATATGCTGACATTATTTATTGGGAAATTCAATTGCTTACTTGCCTTCGTAAACTGTTTGAATGCATAATTTTCTGGCTTTTTTCTCGTCTTTTCTTCTACATATTTACGGTCGCTACACAAAAGGGTAGGTATCGGTAACTGAAAATTAAATTCAGAATACAATACAAAACCTTAAGAACGTATCGAAGCCCCTGAATGTCTTTAAAAATCCTTTTGTCACTTTCTTCTTTAATATTTCCTCAATAAGGAAGTTAAAAATCGGTGTTTCTAACATCATAAATTATGTTCAACAAAGCGTGATGTTTAATTGGATGTTGAGAATTGTGACAATTCATCCCGCAGCCGACACTTTGTGCAGAAAATTTCGATTAAAACAAAATCGGGGCGGCTAGTCTCATGGGAGCCGTTCATTTTATACCAATTAGTTAGCTACAGGCAGTGGATTCGTCACGAGTGAATGAATACCCCTTTGAATTGTAACTGTTTTACACGACACGACTTTGTGTAGTCTAGTGGCTATTCGGGCAACGTGAAACAGGCTCTAAGTTGACTGATGTACAGTTGTATTTACATAAGAAAATCAGCCAATAACGTTCCTGTTCCTACTGCAGGTCCCAGGTCACCGCTCTGTGAGAGGGACTAGTGTCGGTTGGGAATTTTACATACCGTCGGATTTCGGTTTTTAAGACTTGTCGGTCTCGGAATGTTTTCCTTCATCGTTTTGAGAGCAGTGATGACGGAGTAAATGAAGTACGCTTAGTTGAAAAAAAAAAATGAAAGTGAAGTGCCTGTTTCGGTTAGAAGTCACCACCTCGGTTTGTAAGTCAGGCCAGATATCACTAAGCCACCACTGTGCACTGTTCTATCTATCTATCTATCTAAAGGGTTTGGTTTCCGCACTTAGTCCCTAAAGGTGGACCATTGTGCGTGAGCCATGGTGGCCGTTACTCCAACCAGCCCACCTCCCTCCAGAAGCAGATTATATTTCGTGGTCTTCTCAGGGCATCCGCGAGGGATCTTGGTGTACCAAGAGTCTCCTCGCGGATCTGGGTGACACCGGTGCACTCGAGGAGCACATGCGCCACCGTTTCCTCCGCCTCCATGCACGCTCTGCACAGAGGGCTATCCGTGATTCCTAGGGTGTGGAAGTGTTTATTCAGTGAGCAGTGTCCAGTGATGGTCCCCGACACCAGTCGCAGGCTATCTCTATCCAGGCGCAGAAGGCGCTTGGTCAGCTTTGCATCCAGGGATGGCATAGCTTCCTTGGATTGCCTGCACCCTGGTGTCGAGGTCCACCATTTTTCCGCTTGTGTCTTAGTGTGCTCCTTTAGCCAGCCCCTTAGCTGCTTAAACGGAAAGGGCACAATGGGTTCGGGTCCGATGGCCTTTGTGCTGGATCCCCTTCTGGCAAGCTCATCAGCCGCATCGTTTCCGAGTGATCCACTGTGTCCTTTGATCCATTGCAGTGTCACAGTGTTGCGGTTTAGCACCGTAACACGTTCTAGGGCATTGTGACATTCTAGTATTAATTTTGATGTGATTTGGTTTCTCTTTAAGGATTGTAGAACTGAGGCACTGTCTGAAAGTATACGAATATGGGTATCCGTAACTCCCCTGGCTTCTATGGCGTGTGCCGCTTGGATAATGCCTACACACTCTGCTTGATACACAGAGTTGAGCATTCCCAGGGGTCTGGATATTTTGATGTTTAGGTCGTCAGAGAAAACTCCGACACCTGTCCCATCGTCAGTCTTTGATCCATCCGTGTAGATCCTTAGCTCGTGTGGACCTGAGTAGTCACACATTTCCGCTGTGAGCTCAATATTATAGTGTTTTTGAAAATAGTGGGCCTTCAGGGTTCTGTCATTGGGTGATGCCATCATAGGCTGTTGTTTGCTTGCATCATCCTTTATGCGTGTATGTTTTATTCTGGAGTCGTTACTTAGGGTGCCGGATACTTCAAGCCTGAAGATCCCTAGGGTTGCTTCCTCTCTTACGACGAGGTGTAGAGGTGGCAGTCCCAGCATCACCTGTAGAGCGGCAGTAGGTGATGTCCTCATGCTTCCAGTGATTGCTACACATGCATATCTCTGTAGCTTCTCGAGTTCTTTCTGGGCGGTGCTCAGGTTGGTCCTGGGCCACCAAACTAAAGAGCCGTATGTGATGATTGGTCGGATGACTGTAGTATAAAGCCAGTAGGTGATTTTGGGGCTTAGGCCCCAATTTCTACCGAGCAGTCTTTTACATTGCCATAGGGCTATGCTGGCCCTTGTGGTGATGTAATCGGTGTGCTTTGCCCAGTTCAGCTGTTTGTCCAAATAGATGCCCAGGTATTTGGCTTCAGTTGACAGGCTTAGGGTGGTCCCAAAGAAACGTGGCAACTGTAGGGTTGCCAGCTTCCTTTTTTTTGTGAAGAGGACAAGTTCTGTCTTGGTAGGATTCACTGCTAGTTTATATTCCTTGCACCAGTCCTCTACTATCTTCAAGGCTTGGCGCATAAGATTACACAGTGTATTTTCGTGTATGCCGTTTATTATTATGGTTATATCATCGGCGTAGCCCACCGTGAAGTAACCTTTGTCGTTTAGACGCCTAATAAGGGTGTCCACCACGAGGTTCCATAGCAGTGGCGAGAGGACGCCCCCTTGGGGGCAACCCTTCGCCACGATGGCTCTGGTGGTGTCGTTTACCGTAACCTGTACGGCTCTCAGTCTGAGCATGTTTGTTATCCATCCTCGCAGGGTCGAGTCCACGCCGTGTTCCTCGAGGGCTGCGTTGATGCTGTGGAAATTGGTTTTGTCAAAAGCTCCTTCTATGTCAATAAAAACAGCTAGTGAGGATCCTTTGGAGTCTACTGCACATTCAATCTTTGAGATCACACTGTGTAGTGCGGATTCTGTTGATTTACCTGTGGAGTAGGCGTGTTGTTGCCTGTGGAGTGGTAGCTCTCGAAGAGGTCCGTCCCGAATGTGTCGGTCACAGAGTCTCTCGAGGGTTTTCAGTAGGAAGGATGTCAGGCTTATTGGTCGGTACGCTTTAGGTTGTGTATAGTCGGATTTGCCTGGTTTGGGGATGAAAATGACTTTCACCTCTCGCCATTGGAGTGGTACATAGTTATGTGCTAAGTAGGCCTGGAAAGTGACAGCCAGCCATGGCGCAAGGGCGTCTACACCCCATTGCAGCAAGGCCGGGAAAATGTCGTCCAAGCCTGTGCACTGTTTCAAACAGCTAACATAACGTGCTGTGTTTTGTACAATCATACCTATCTATAAAAGACCCAAAATACCCAAGGAAATTCAACCTAAAGAATTTTGTTTTCAGCATCGGATCGTAACCATGTCGTGTCGTATAAACGGTTCCGCGCTTGCTTGTAACTTGCCCATCTAAACCGAGTTGTCGGGGAATCGGCAACAAAACGGCCATCCAGCCAAGTTCAGACAATAAACAGTCGCAGATAACGGAGAGAGTTGCGTTTGCGCTCATTGTTGAGCAACTTTGTGGGCGACGAGCTGACTGCTTAGAAAATAAGCTCCTGATAGCGCGATTTGTGGAGTGAGCAGCAGGGTGCTGGGCTGTCGCAGGATTATACGGTACGGATGGGTATTTAGACGGTTAATCGTTATACCAAGTACCAATTCTGTTGGTAGCTTTCTGTCTTTTAGTTATCTATGATAAGTAGGTACTCTCTTCAGTCTTTAGTATGTACTTAGTTTCATTGAAAGATAAAATACAAGTATACCTGCAGTAGATACCAGTTAACTAAGTTTTCAGGAGTAAAGAACTTTTTTGTCCACCAATACAAGCAATACAAGTATTGATCTGATGAGGCGTCACGTTACCTTCATAAAGGTTCAAAATGATACAAAACGAATTTATAACATAGTAAAAGGAACTCAACATCTTTCTCTGTCCAAACACAATTTGTATGCAATTATACAAAGCTAAGCTCTATCAGATGAAAACTAACAAGAAAATTCCGAACCCCATCCCGTTGTGGACCATCGAAAGTTCGTTAAAGTAATGTCACTCTATCTCGTCCCCTCACGAGATAAATGAGACAACATTACTTTTGTAACGGAGAACGAAAGAGAGGGAAAAGCCTAGATAATACTCTATAATCACAGTTTTGTTTTCCAATCGCTGCTAACGATTATTGGCGTGTTATTCGTGTGCCATTTTGAATTGCTCCAGTGCTAAGACAAGTCGTTAGCAAGTACAATAAAAAGTGAGGGCACGGTGTTTGGTTTGAAAGGTGATTATTTACCCTTGTTGCTTTGGGAGCAGTTTTCCTTTTCTTGAAGTAGAGGCACGGACTTTAATGCCTACGTTGGAGAGAGAAAATAATGAGTACTTGAACACTTTAATTAACCTACCCTGGAATACATTTCAATATTTACTTTCCCCGATGGAGCAGCATCATGATGGTCGTGGGGGCATTTAAAGTAAACTTAAGATTATAAATTTACTTTAAGTACCTCTATGACTCGTTTATTATTCAATGCCGAAGGGATCCATCAGTACAATGTTTTTAATGCGTTATATTAGTTTTACCGTTAAACGTGATTTTTCACCCCAAAAAATAAGACGTTTTTCAGCAATCATTTTTGCGTAGGGTAACTTATTTTGATGGCATATACATAATGCTTGGTTGACGGTTTCCTGAAGGGTCGGTTTACACCTTGTATGTAGGCACGTCAAAAATAATTCAAAAAATATGTTTGCAAAGCTTCATGCCCCTCAATTCCAGTCCTGTGCTGGTTATATTCAGGTCCTTGTCCTTCTCCAAATTATTATCCTGCAATTGAAACTAGCAAAACTCACAGTTACCAAAAACAAAGGATTATTTAAACCGAGCGCTCTCTCAATTAATTCAACAAGGCGAGATAAACTAAATACAGCGACTATTCGTTGTCGTCAGCTCGTCACCCACAAAGCAATGGGAGAGGTTTGTTATTTTTTAAATTGCAGATTGGCTGCTAATATGCATATCTCTTTTATATCCACTTATTAACCTACCTAGGTACCCACTTCAGATATTTTGGCAGAACAGACCAAAGACTGGAGATAATCATGGAAATCTATGAATGAATATGGTTAATCTACAGTTATGCAAAACTAAAAGTAATATACAAACTCTAGCGCCTACCTGATTAATTCACTAGCAGTTAAACTAACAGGATGTTTCATTTTTAGGGTGCTCGTAAAAACTGGTACTTGATATTCGTCACAAACTCGCCAGAATTGCTGTAAAACCCCAAACACATTTGTGTATATAATGCAGTCTGTAAAAACCCAGCTTAGCTATTCAAAATAAATTACCCTCATTCTGAAAACAACTTAATTATCCAGAGTAAAAATATAAAAACAAGCGACTCTTTATTTCGGATGCACGCTGGTCTAATCCAATTTTAAAATGTTGCCCAGACCATACATATTATAAAACGAGACTTTGTCCGGAGCTTAACGTTTAAATTAGTTTATCCCCCTAAAGCGGAACCGCAGTTAAGGGTTGCAAAATTTAAATTACAAATAAAAGTACTGAAAAATATCTACGAGTGGGTAGTGGCTCAATAACGATGTCTTTTAATTAAAGCGGAAGGGGTAATAAAACGAGTTAATTCAGAATTATGGTTGAAATTATTGTGAAAGACACCCAAGAGTTTTGTGAATTCTACAACAAGAGTTCTCGCTGAACAGCAGCCAAGGTGGCCAGGATGACTCTTGAGTAAGCTATTAAAATTTATTGGTAATTTATAAATTATAAACTGAGTGCTTATTGCATAACAGCCACTTAATATAAAGCTCAAAAGAACATTTCTCCGCTTTTTTTTTTTTTAATATAGAAATAAACTGGAGTGTTTAGTGACTAGTGACTACATACATACATAAACTCACGGCTTTTAACCATGGGGGTAGGCAGAAACCACAGAACGCCACCTGCTACTATCCTTACATACCTACTCCTTTTGCCTCATCCACGTTCATACTTACATTAGTTTCTCAAATATTTACTTTGTACGTTATTTTTGTAATTAAGTGGATTAAATTTAACCATTCACCAAGAGATATTCCACAACCCGATATAACCGATTATCATAAAGCTATGGCAAACAGTTTAGCCCCGGACCAGTGACACCGATTTAGCACGCTCCCGGTGCCGATGCCGTCACGGTCGAAAGCCCGACCCGCTCAACCGTGCCGCATGTAGCATATTGAAATACACCGCCCGACTGACCGTCCGTCCGTCACGTAGCAACTGCGCCAAGGAATCCCTTCAAAGTGATACCTATTTGACTTTCACGCTTCACTGGAAATCTGTCAATACTCATATTTAATATCCACATACTCCGAATATCGAATATGTTGGACCTAAAGGTAGAATTTAGAAATAAAATACCGAAGGTTCTACGAAATGTATATTTTTTTTCTGTAGTAACATTCAAACTTTTCTAAATAAATAACGATTTTCCGGAACCTGGAAATTGTTTCGAAAAATTGCTACTTACACCTAATGCTTAAATATAAAATAAATAATACCTTTGTTAATTTATCCACCACCTATACCCATCCCAAAGGGTTCTCACACGTGAGAAAACAATGTCCGGACAACGTTAGTTTACCTACCCTCTGTCTGTATCTAAAATGAAATTAATTACTGTGTGGCCAAAACACAGGCACACTAACTAAACAGCGTCAATTTTATTGAACAAATCTAGACAGTGAATTTAAAAGATATGAATTAAAATTCATGCTTAATTAAATAACTTAAAGTTATAACAAGTTATTTAATGAGTATCTATAGAAAGCATATTGTTATTCCTGTCTCGATTATTGTCTTCGGTAGTTGTAAACCAATCTGTTAATTTTGCTAGCTTCCATACCGCCCTCTCGGGTTACAGGAACGTTATAGTAGGTATCGTCGTAACTAGCGTATCGATGACTGCTCGGCTTGTAATCCAGTTGAAGGGAATCCCCCTCCTCCTTCCTCAGTTGACCCCTATCCTTTCCATCGTATCTCGGATCTTCATAGATAGTTATAGTCTGCTTTCTATGCGCTATGACAGGTGCGTTTTTAGGGATTTCGGCTACAGGAGTGGCTCGAGATTCATCGTAGCCGTAGCCATAACCATGGTTGGGACCGTAGCCATAACCACCCTCATGTCGGAAACCCCTATCGTCATAATATCCAGGGCCTCCGTAGTCCTTTTCCCATCCAGGATCCCTCTGCCAGTTGGGTTCTCGCCCCCAGCCCTGGTCCCTTTGCCAGCCCTGATCCCTTTGCCAACCAGGGTCTCTCTCCCAAACCGGGTCCCTCTGCCAGCCTGGATCTCTCTCCCATCCTTGGTCTCTTTGCCACCCTGGGCGATCCCAACCTGCTCTTTTATCTTCCCATCTTTGCCAATCCCAGCCAGGATCGCGATGATGATGAACTTCAGGAGCTCGATACTCGTGACGATCTTGAATGTGATCCCTGGCGTGATTGTTAAGAGTATTGCGATACTTATTGTGGTTCAAATTGTCATCTAAGTGATATTTCTTGCCATAATCTTGATGATCGCGTTGCTTTACTCCAGTGTCACCGTATCTGTTATAGCCTCCGCCGTTATAGTTGTCTTTTACATATTCTTGACCGTTATTGTGAGATCCATGATAGCTCCTACCTCCCTGATTGTCGTGTGAGTTCAATTTACTATTATAACCAGCGCGGTCGCCTTCGTCATTGAAATCATCGAAAAACGTGCTTTTATTGGATGACTCATCTTTATGATACGAGTTTTGAAACCCTTGCTTATGGTGTCCTTTCTTGTGGCCTCTCTTGAAACCGGTCGCTTCACTGTCTTCAGCTTTGTCGTGTTTGCTGTTGTAACCTTTATAAGCATCGCTGTCTGTCACCGATTTACTATCGTGTTCTTTCTTCAAATATTTTGCTTCATCATTAGCTTTTGAATATTGGTTCTTGTGGTTATCATTGAGGTGGTTCTCTTCTTGGTGAATTTTTTCTCCTTTCTGCTTGTCATGTTTGATCGACTCCGATCCTTCA
The DNA here is from genome assembly GCA_950005105.1 of Lycophotia porphyrea. Taxonomy (NCBI): domain Eukaryota; kingdom Metazoa; phylum Arthropoda; class Insecta; order Lepidoptera; family Noctuidae; genus Lycophotia; species Lycophotia porphyrea. The sequence continues at coordinate 7,578,924 of OX465392.1, forward strand.
TCATGGGCGATATCCTTTAGATGTTCTTCCAAAGCGTCTTTAATAGCTGACCCACTGATAGTAGAAACTAATAGTAACACACAAACTGACAAACTAAACCAATATTTATACCGGGGCACCATTTCATCTCTCGGTTAACGTTAGGTGTTGTCAGTAAAACGGTATAACTTACAATAGGCGGGATTTGAATGGTATAAAGAGTTTTATATCGATGAAAATCGTGTTGGACTTCACGGCGGATTAGGGTACAATGACAGGAACCACAGAAGTTGTTGTGGGAACAATGAGTCGAGGTACTGGCTACCGCGTCCATGACATGACATTATAGAACTAGAAGCACGCGGACGTTCTGTAGGACAAGCCGATCGAGGTCAATGGAGTCCGAACGGGACGTTGACTAGAAGGTCATTGAATCATCAATCACACTTTTATTGCTATTATTTTTTTTTCCGCGTGGTTGAAATCAAAGGAGTAGGTATTTTATTCACACACCATAATAATATCTCACTGCAGTCTAAATCCTCAGATGTCAGGATTTAGAAAATTAACATTAGGACCTTAGAATCTTTCAACTACATAACTGCTTTGAAAGAAATACTTTTGAGTAGCAGTTGTTGAATTCATGTAGCTGAGGCAGTGCAACCTGATTCAAAGATTCGTGTTTCGAAAACCATCAGTTCTTTGATTTTTTGTCGAACATGGCCTATCTTTTGCCACTCCAGTTTTGTGGGTGAATAATTCTGCAAGAATTTCGTTCTAATGTTCCGGACGTACGATCTTAACATAGATCTTGTAAGCTCAGTAGCGTAAATATCTAAACGGAAAATCACGTTTAAAAAATAGGTTACTAGACTCATTTATCATTATCCAGGGTCTTTAAACGACATACCTACACGAGTACACGGAGACGTATCGACTACCCAGAACTCCGTAGCCTTCTCTGCCAGCTATTTGCACCAGAGAAATACATCCTGTTAGCGGATGAATGGAATAAAATAATGCTTACATGTTTTGTGTTCTTTGAGAGAAATTATGCAAGAGTGTCCACTGTTCCGTGTAAGTTTTAATGTATTGAATGTTGTCAACTTGGTGTTTTACATTTGTTTTCATTTCGATTCCAGGTTAATATAATTGTATTAATAATCACTACATAGTATAAAACAAAGTCGCTACCCGCTGTCTGTATGTCCCTATGTATGCTTAGATCTTTACAACTACGCAACGGATTTTGATGCAGGTTTTTTTAATAGATAGAGTGATTCAAGAGGAAGGTTTATATCTATATTGCATCCGTGCGAAGCCGGGGCGGGTCGCTAGTTGTATAATATATCGATAATTGTATCGGGTATTATACCATTTTAATTAAATATAAATTAATGAACGAGTATCAATAAACCCGCCTGACCTAGCCTATCGCAGTAAACACTGCAAATACCTTTCCCAAGTTCCTGTAAAGGTATCCGTTCCATTTAGCTGGGGGACTTCCAAGCTAAGGTTACCGATTCGTAATCTCGACTCGAGGACATGTCTACTCCAACGTGTGTGTAGATGTGGACAAGCCTTAACGGCTTCCGTTTACAAGCGTTCTGCATCTTTTGTTTTCCTGATAATATTTATTCATTCTTCTTTATTTTTTACTAGCGACCCGCCCCGGCGTCGCACAGGTACAATGTAGATATCAACCTTCCTCTTGAATCACTCTATCTATTACTGAAAACTGCATTAAAATCCGTTGCGTAGTTTAAAAGATCTAAGCGTAAAACAGCAGGAGCGACTTTGTTTAATAATATGTAAAGATTCTAGAGATGGTATGCCAGAGTGGTATGTGTAGGAAACGTGTGTGTTTTGCTGTGTGATGTTTTTATGTGTGTGTTTTGTGATTTTCCGTTTCAGGTTTGACGATGTTGTGGATGTGGCGAAGGTTTGAAGTTTGATTTGATATTTTCGTTCGTTTAAATATGTATAATGAAATTATAAAACAATTCATTTCTTACCAAATTTATTTATACCAATATTTTAGCTCACACATTATACAAACAAAAAACTGTAATGGATTAATACGTATTCCTATTTAATGATGTTAACTTTAGATTTTTTAAATCTACAATAAATTACTAAAGAAAGAAGTCGTGTTTAAAATATAGCTAAAAGCTAATTATAAATTAACATCTTTGAATAAATAGTTAATACCATCAGAGTTTAGAAAAATAGGAAATACTTCGTTTTACAGCTATTTAATGTAATCATATGTTATTTATTACTCCTTTTTAAAAGACAGTTCCGATGGAAATGCTTGTTAAGTGTTTTTTTTTTTTATGAAAAGTTATAAAACATTATGGAATTTGAAGTTAGATTGTTTTCAAAACTGTAATACCGATGGATTCAATAACTAATTGAAATTGTGACAAAACAGCACCTTAAACAAAGGCTTACAACATGAAAGAAAATAATTTATTATGAATTAGGAAAGTACATCAGCCAGTCAGTCAGCCATCGACAGAACCAGAATTATGAAATCTAAAAAAAAACTACCTTTAAACAATAATCAAAAGAAAAGTTGCGAACTGAAATACGATAAAATGCAATAAGTTTGGATAAAAAACAACCTTACATAACTTCTTTGATTATCTGACTGAAGTTCAGTCTATATTTTAAATTAAAACATTATTAGGAGCTTGTTTTGCTTATTACGAGGCATCTTTTTTATTAAAATACAAAACTGGGACTTGTAAGACGTATACACACTATATCGACAGCACGACCGAGTCCATTTTCCGAGCACAAATCAGTAGGTACAGTCGCTAGCGCAACAAGTTACCACCAACTTTCAAACATCTCCAAATGATTTTAAACCATAAAATGTTGAAAGTTAAGTTCAAAATCCAATGAGAAAATTTTGACAGTTATCTTCTGTTATGCCGCGAAGGCAAGTACACGGTATTCGTGCCGCCGACAAAATGTGTAGACACCTTTAGGAATCATTTAAATATTGAACTGTAAATGTGACGTCGTAAAGACTACGCTGTGCCATTAACCTCCTTAACACTCAACGCTGCAATCCTAGTCTTCAGATCTTCAACCAGATTATCTCTCGCTACTTCATCTTCTTGTCTCGTGGTGATGTTCCTCACTTTCACGACCCCACGTTTAAGTTCTGACTCTCCTAGTACAACGGCGAGAGGAATGCCGTTCTCTTCGCAGTGCTGTAGTTGAGTCAGCATTTTAGGGTTCTTTTTGTATGATTGCTCGGTCTGGAAAATGTAAGGGAAACTATTAGAAATCGCATCAAATTAGGGAGTTCATTGTGTGGTCTATAAGACCGGTTACAATAAATTCGTGTCAATAAGTGAGATCACATACTTAACCTCCGCCTACTAGTACCCATTCACAATAAAAGTCATCTGAAAATGCATGGATGCGTATAAATTCTGAGGTACAAACAGTAAGTCCCACACTTTTTGTTCTTAGTTTTTGTGTCGATTCAATAACTTTAATGCGATAGAATAGCAGGCTTCAGCAGTCTGACCTAGGTTTATCTTATTACCTAGTTACTGAATTGTATAAGTCAGCCAATTTGTAATAAAGAAAAAAAAATGAATGTGCGGTTTAACTAAAATAATAATATGTGTGATCCAAACTTTGCATTTTTAACAAGAATCCTGACTAACAAAGTTGGGAAAAGGTTAAGGATCGAATTACCTTAATCCCAGCATTCCACAGTTCAGCGCAGATCTTCATGCGCTCTTCGAGGAAATTCTTCTGCGCAGACGCAACGTACACGTCGACGTCACTGGTCCGCACGCTGATGTCACCCGCAGCCAACTTCGCTTCTAGCACGGAGAATATGCGCTCCACACCAATACTGACGCCTACGCAAGGTACCTGAAAAAATAATCTTATTTTTAATAATATAAAGACTCATAACAATCTTTCATATGCTTCGAACGCTGAGTACAACCCTGCCAACACAATGGCCAAAAATGGCTTATTGCACTTTATTTTTTTTAATTTTTTTTTGAGGCAGTGACCGCTGCAACCAACTTTTTGTTTCTTTTACTGTGCTCATATCATATGAATTTATGAAGTAGCATAATCAGTCTACAATTTTTCCACTGATGGGACACAGGTTAATTGTCTGTGAGTGGGAGTGCACCGTAACCTACCCCTCAGGTCTAAGTTTTATTTTTAGGACGTGACGGTTTCCTCGCAATGTTTTCCGTCACCTTTTTGTGAGCGTTGTATATAGTTGCACGAAACTAAAACCTAAAACCGGGGCATTAAACGTTTTTTTCTTTCGCGATAACTTTATTATCGCAGTCAGCGGTCGTCACACAATGGGATGAGAATAATATTGTCCGCGTTATTTAGATTAAACGCCAAAACATTTATATTGGCCTTGGTAAGAGTATAGGTACAGTCAGCGTCACGATGTGGGTACCCCCCTTGAAAGCACCTACGCTCCTAACTGGGCTACCCAATTGATGCAGCCCACCGTACCTATACGTATAAGTATCATTAAGCTTTACAGTTGCATAAATATGTGACGCATTGACTGATTGATTACAATGTTAATTCTTATGCATAAAATTATGAACGCGTGAATGAACTTATCTATTACATTATTCATAAAAAAACTCGATTTGGTTTGCTAATCGCAATGATTTGACTACACATTCAACATTGTTGTTGGGATGAATTAATACCTACTTGACGACAGCCGATAAATAATAATACACACTTAATTATAATGACACATAACTTTATGCCTATATTCCGAAGGGTAGCTAGCGGTGTACTGACAACTAATGACACTGCACAATCGTGGGATCGAACCCAGGACCCCCCCCCTCCCGGATGCGCACGAGCACTTGCTTCTAAATTAAAATTACAGTACATTGTGGCACTTGCTTCTAAATTAAAATTACAGTACAAGTACATTTGTGGGCAATTTCACATGAATGTTTTTACCTAACGAGCTAGGCCCGCAATTATGACTAAACGATGTCGCGCCTCAATAACTTGGCAATATGCTTTGCAATCAGTTAGTAATTAGTTAATAATGTGCGTTCTACTAAATCTTGTTGCTAAGAGCAAGTGAAATATAACAGTATCTAAATAGTGTGTCTAGGCATGTGCCCCGAGGACACGTGAAAGTTTGGCGTCAATTTCAGCACGTTACAGGGCACGGCCATTATTTGTTTTGGGGAAGTTGTGCTTTGCGTTTAGCCAAGGTCATCTTCATGATAGCCACAATTAAAACCTCTATAGATAATAGTCCCTATCAAATTATGAACCTTTTTTTTTCGGATGTGAAATCATCAAATGACTTCTGCCGCTCTGGGCAGAGCGGAAGGGAGTGTCAGACTTGTACTGACTAAAACCCATCCATGTTCGTTCCTTGCCCTTTGTGTTCCAGGGCCGCGGTATCTCTTTCGAACAGTCCCGCAGCCCTGGCAGGCATCGGCCCTTGCGGGCCCCTCCCTGTTTGCTGACATCTCTTTGAGGCGCGCGTGGAACACAAACGCGCCGTCAACACGGCATCAAATTATGAACCTTACCTGTTTATTTTTCGTGTCGAACATACCAACAAGGTTATCGTATCTACCACCGCCCGCAATGGATCCGACCGTTTGGTCTTCATTGCCGATTTTAATTGGCTCTGAAACGAAACGCATCAACAAGCTCTCAATAATAAGTCAACAATCATCGTGTAATTGGCTGAACCAAGGTGTGTTGATTAAATCAATTTCGTACAAGCAATTAGTAATTAAAATGAATACTGGGCTTAAAATAATGAGACATAAATTAGAAATATTCTAAAAACAGACTACTAAGTACACATTGAATTTGCTTAACACCTCTGCATACCAGTGATGCACACTATTTTATCCGTCAACCTAGTGATTTCACAGAGAAACGTTCATAATTATATTATAGGTAAAAGCAACCATATGAATATAATATGGGAATATAGTATGGAAGCAAAAAAAAATCGTGAGGCTATTTGCTACAATAATTATGTATGTGCTAATAGGCTATTTTACCAAAAAAATCTAATTCTCCGTCATATAGATTTCCCAAAAATATTGGACACTTATTTTTTCACGTAAACAAAAAATGAAGACGATACAGTGCATCGAAAACTCGTGTGACGTCACAAGCCCCCACTGATGATCTTTGATGTGTTTTATCTTCGTCAGTTTTTCATTGATTTGATAAAACAAAAAATACGTATCCAATATTTTTCAATAATCCAACTGACGGACTCATATTTTGTTTACTCAAGAAACATCTAGGGATGTTTCTTGAGTAAACAGTTTGAACAGGAAATGTTTATTATTCCCTTGGTTAGTTACCTGTATTTATATACCGTTTTACATACAAATATTTCACATTTCAGTTACATCTTAAAAAAAGACCTCAAAACCAAACAATTTCAACTTACGTGTCAACACAGCTTCATAGATAACTCCAGTATAATAATCCAAGCCTCTTGCAAGACTCAGATCAAAGAGTATCTTATCCTGTATACCAAAGAGTTCACAATACTCTAAAAGCAACTTGATTCCTTGCAAGCCTTCAATGGCTGCTTTAGTCTTGGATAATTTCTCGTCTTTGAGGAGTTTTTCGGTCAGTTCTACGCCTCCGTTCAGCCGCACGTACTCGCCTATCCTGTCGGCGGCGTCAGGAGATATTCCCTTCTCATTTATCATTTCTGTTCGTACTTCCTCCCAAGGCGACTGAAGATTAGAAAAGAAGATTGGTTAAAAGAGTAATTTAATAAATATAATTTTTCTTTTATCTTTGTGAGATAAAAGTAGTCTTCACTACTTTCAAAATGTGAAAGCAAAATCTATACATATAATAAAACAGTAAAAAAACTGTGTCTGTACATTGAATATATTAAAAAAAAAAATGGGGGTGTTTAGAAACAGTAATAGAGCACGAATCCAAAAAAAAATTCTGTCTGTTTGTCTGTACACGCTAATCTTCGGAACTACTCGACGGATTTGAATGATTTTTTTTTTTGTTGTATAGGTATTAAGTCTGGGCAACATATAGGCTATAATTTATCTTGGAAACTTGAACATCTGATGCAGAACCGCAACAGACCAGCTAAACTATAAGAGATACAAAAATGGTACCATAGCAAAAATTGTTCCACGTAATGAGCATTTTCTGCTAAGGGAATAAATTTGAAGATCTGGAACAGCTGATGTGGAACTCCAAGAGCCCAGCTACACTATAACATATATAGGAATGACGTCTTAGCAAGAGTTGTTCAGACTGATAAGCACTCTCTGTTGACGTATAAAAATTGAAGATCTGAAACACCTGATGTGGAAATCAAAGCTATCACTAATTTCACTGCGTGTGGTGCCGGTGAGACTGTGTTCATGCCGCGCATACCACTCATCCCCAACAATTTCCCCTTTCAATTTAAGCGCACACAGTTCCCTGTGACTACATGCTTTGCCATGACAATAAACAAGTCACAAGGGCAGACGCTTAAAGCCGCTGGTGTTGACCTGACAACCGGCTGTTTTCTCATGGCCAACTTTATGTTGCTTTTTCAAGGGTCAGCAACGCTTCCGGTCTTTATATATTAGCTCCTAAAGGAAAAACCCCAAATATAGTTTATAAAGAAATTTTATTAAAAGTTATTTGCAATAGTTAATTCAGTGTATCCTTGGGATCCGCTGCGGAATAACGGGAAGAAAAGTTTTTTGTTGTATAGGTATTAAGTCTGGGCATCATATAGGCTATAATTTATTTTGGAAAATGGAAAACCTGATGCAGAACCGCAACAGACCAGCTACAGTATAAGAGATATAAAAATGGTGCCATAGCAAAAATTATTCCACGTGAAGAGCATTTTCTGCTGTGAGAATAAATTTGAAGATCTGGAACACCTGTTGTGGAACTCAAAAGCCCAGCGACATTATAACATAATAAGGAATGACGTCTTAGCAAAAGTTGTTTAGTCTGATGGGCATTTCCTGTGCTCTTACAAAAATGAAAGATCGCTCAGTCTCGCTCATCCCGTTTTCCCGTCCCCGGGCAGAAGCTAGTCACTAGTATAATTTTCTAGGTCCACATTCAAAACGCATTACATGCGTATCTTTTCCTATTTTATTACTCTCGCAATGGCGACACAAAATCTGAATACAATACAATCCACATATTAAAGAAAAAGTTCATACTATTCCGCTGAAAGGATACATATAAAACTTTTAATGACTTCCACTTAAAAGGATCTAAACTCATTATTGATACAAAATCATAATGAATTATAAATTGTTTTATAAAAATACTAGGATTAAGGTGCAGAAGAAAGTAAGTGATATCAGAATCAGAATATTTAAAAGAACAAAACTAATACACACTAAAATTTCATAATGTTTGGTTCAGTGGTTTACACGTGAAAAGTCTAACAGATAAACAAACAAAGTTACTTTCACAATTATAATTATTTAGCGGACGTCACGCGGTTTCACCCGCGTAGTTCCCGTTCCCGTGGGAGTACGGGGATAAAATATAGCCTATGTTACTCGCTGATAATGTAGCTATGCTGAAACAATTTTTCAAATCGGTCCAGTAGGTTTTAAGTTTATTCGTTACATACAAAAAGATAAATCTTTCCTCTTTATAATATTAGTATAGAAGTATAGACTAGCTGATTCCCGCGGCTTCGCCCGCGTGGTTGACGGTTATCGCGACCAAAAGTAATCATAAAATTTTGATCCCGTTCCCGCAATAAAAACTTGACAAATTATATGCTAAAACCTTCCTCAAGAACCACTCTACCCATTGGTGAAAACAGAATAAAAATCGGTGCAGTAGTTTTTGAGTTTATCGCGAACAGACAAACAGACGCGGCGGAGGACTTTGTTTTATAATATGTAGTGATAGTGATATGGAAGTATAGATTGATTGAGTACCTTGTCTAACTTATCAACAGTAGAGCAAGTGGTTCTGAACTTGTCAGCGGGAACGCCGCAAGCTTCGAACATGCCGTCGAGTAGGCGCCGGTGGTTCACCTTCAACACGTATGTGCCAATCTGAAGGGCATCCAGTATCTCGGTCACCACCTTCAGGCATTCCGCGTCCGGTACCATTGGGTCGTACTGACCCGCTATGTCGAAATCCTGAAATGACAATTAGAAAGTTAATTCCAATTTTATATACATAATCTGCCTTATTTTTTTAAGTAGGTTAAAAACTGTTACAAATGGTTGTGTATATTCAACCTCCTTTATCGTCATAGAACTTGCAAAAATAATATTACAAACTTGGAGTGTCTCTACTCAATATCGGAAATCTCTTTGAATCGACAATATATTCATCCAAACATGATACAATCGCTAGATAACTTTGAACCAGTTGGTGATAACAATGATTGTAGCTACTAGCTTCAGCAGCATTTAGTAGAAAGATTTGCAATAAAGCATGCAAAGCATGCGTAGCATGCGTTGTAAGCATGTGTGGTGTAACTCTGAATGATAAAGTGAGGAATGAGGTTATACGGAAACGTTGCGGCTTAAAAGAAGATGTAGTGACAAAAATTGAAAAAAGGATGCTTAGATGGTTTGGTCATGTGGAGAGGATGAGTGAAAGGCGACTAACAAAAGGTATTTACAAGACAGATGTGAGTGGCAACGCCGGGAGGGGACGCCCTAGAAGAACATACGCTGACCTCATTGGTGAGGTTCTTCAGAAAGGTCAGGTGCGTAGTACTCGCAACCGGCGTGCGTGTATGACCAGATGTATGAACGTGGACGAGGCAAAAGGAGTATGTAAGGATCGTAGCAGGTGGCGTTCTGTGGTTTCTGCCTACCCCCATGGGAAAAGGGCGCGAGTTTATGTATGTATGTATGTATTTGCAATAAATTGCTACAAGAAAAAAAAACATAAATCAGCATATAAACTTACACATTGATAGAACTCCCGGTACCTTCCCCTTGTCATCGCTGGGTTATCACGCCGGTACACCTTAGCAATGTGGTATCTCTTCAGAGTGTTAATCTTGTTCATAGCTAAGTACCGCGCCAATGGGACTGTCAGGTCATACCTCAGAGCCAAGATCTCGCCTCCTTGGTCTTTTAAGTCATAGATCAGTTTAGCGTCTTCTCCATATTTGCCGGTTAGAACTTCCTTGAATAGGAGAAAATTTAAATTAAGAAAAAATAAAAAATATTTAAAAAATCACACCTAGTATCCCTGATGGGTTATGCAGAAGTATACATGTACTGAGAAGTATACATGTAGATTGTAGGTACTGCACCCATATTTATCATTTAAAACTCAACAACAGTGAGTCTCACTCTCAATTTAAATACATATAAATAAATTATTGTATACATGTCTTCCTTGAGAATTGGAAAGAAGTAGCACAGAATCGCGACCGTTGGAAGGAATGGAGGGAGGCCTTTGCCCAGCAGTGGGACAATATGGGCTAGCTATAATAAATATAATAATAATAATAATACATTGTTAAAACAATATTACAATATTAATCACAGTGATAAGAAACCACTATTTTGTAGCAAGTTACATTGGTAAACTGTACCACAAATAGGATAAGCTAAGCCATTCAACAGCGAGGAATGAAATTGATTTAGTAAACAATCATTGTTAAAACAATGTTGCTGTTACTATAAAACAACATCATCTGTTTGTGAAGCTTTTTTTAAAAAACGAATTTGTCATGCTAGCTAGCCCATTACTCAGCATCCACAGACACGCGCCTACGGTTCCCGGGAGCCACCACGTGGCCCCCGATGCCCGGTGCGTCCCCCGTGGCAGCTGGGATGTGAGATTCTCTCCCTATCACTTTCCACCACCTCCTTCACTAGCATGACTACTTTGCAGAAGGAGGTGGCAGTTTCCCATTCCCTCTAGCTCCGGACCATAGATTGAACCAGGGCCGGAACTTGCCTTTTCCTTGATTATGTTATTTGTTCAGTTATTTTTAAGCTGCTGTTTCTCATGGTCTAATAAATAAATTACATAAAAGTCTTACCTTCAATTCAAAGACAGGTGTGTCAATACACTCTGCTCCGTGTCTCTTAAACACCGCAATAATCTTTTCTAGAACACCATTCCTTATGCTCATCTGTTGTGGATTGTAATCTCTGGTACCCTTTGGAGTTTTGAGAGTAAACTTCTGAGGACCAGCATCCTCAGGAGCTAATTGTGCTTTCAATGATAATAACTTTGCTACTTCTTCTTGAATCTGGAATAGTAAAAAATAACAGAGTACTTGGTGGAAATGTTTTACTCAAACATAAAAAAAAATGGTTTTAGAGACTCGAATTTTGACAGTAGATTTTCTTAAAGATTATATAGAGGAAAACATATTATTCAGTTATGAATTGAATATTGACTCCAAAAATAATTTAATAATATAAATTCAGCATCTATTCGAATTTTAGCTAAGAAAAACAGTTCTGCTGCAACAATGACCAGGCCTAGCGCAAATCAGGATCAACTATAATAAAACAATAGAAGCTAATTGCTAAAATAAAATAAGAAAGCAGCATAAAGTAGGCCACCAATACCTTGCACTGAGATGATGTTGCAATACACTTTGTGAAATTTGTGCTGAGGACTAAGTTGTGTAACCGCATCTGAATTACATGGCTCTTTAAGAACCTCAATGCTTTGTACGACATGCTTCACTAGTTCTATCTCTCCAGAATTTCAAACTATATGATATCTCGTCACCACAGCATTACTTTGTTTAGACCGGAAAAAGAAACAATTTTGTGTCATACATTATGAACAACTGTGAAGAGTAATTTTAGATTTCATCAATGGTAAAATGAAAGCAATTTTGACAAGAGGTTGTGGTGACGAAACAAACATATGTGGAGATTCAACAACATTCTACTCAAGGAGGGGTGTACCGAAAACTAAATCATACAATCATGCCCAGCTTATGTACAAAAAAAGCATAGCAAGCAAGCAAAGTCTAAAACGGAATGAGAACTCATCAACACACCTGCTGATCAAGTGGTGTGATGCCATCCTTCGTTTTTTGTAACCCTATGGGAGGACTCAATTTAGGTAACAACGATACTTCAGGGCCACTGAAACTCCCCATATGGTACCACCACCTCTTGATGTATTTGTATCTTTGAAAATCTACATTCTTTCCTATCCCATTCTTCAATTCTATATCACAGTAACTGGGATTATACCCACAAATGTAACTGTACTGACTTAAATGCTTATCAATTTCTGGTAAATTGTACTGTAAATTATTCTTCTTAGCCTACAATTCAAACAAACTCGCATTTAATTGACAGAATGATGCAATAATAAAACATTTCCACAATATGGTATGATCGCACCAAGTTTAATTCATAAAATAGAACTTACCTTTTCACTTGATTCCTTCGCAGATTTTAATTTCCTTACAAGCTCACCTTGTTCTTTAATTTTTAAAAGTATTGATTCTTGGGTTTCTGCCATGGTGTAAACTTGAACTTAAAATTATTCAAAAGGTCTATCCGCTCAAGGCTTTCAAGTAAAAGTGCTTCTTGCTTGCTTAGAAATAATTATAGGCTCTCGGCTCTGGGTTTCATGCCTTTCATTTTACAATCAGCAAATAGCAAGCAAGCTAGTAATTTTACACACTGCCAATTGGAGGTTATACGACATGACAGATACAAGACAGTAAATAACTTGATGCTAACAGCATGCATAGTAATGCTTCTCGGTTGCTCTTGCGTTATTTCATATTTTTATTTCGTCTATTGCGGACACCAGCATTTTCGTTTATCTGGAACACAACTTTGACAATCTTGACAACACGTCACGACAGTGACAATGGCGTAAATAGAGTAGTCCTAAAAGAGACTATGCTATTTTTCTACTATTATATTTTAGCTGTTGCCTGCTACCCTCGTCCGCGTGATATTTCAAGGGTTTTATTTTTTTGCACGGAACCCTAATTCTTTTGCTAAAATAAAAGTAAGCCTAAATTAATCCTTTTATTATTTATTTGCACAGATAGTGCTCATCAATGGTATTAGGCGATTTTGGTCGATGGTCAACTACTACATCACAAAGAATAAACTATCAAATTGTCAATTATGTGACTGACAATCAACTGTCAATGTCAGACTGTCAAAGTCAAAATATTATCATCGTCAAAAATAAAACAAATTGTTTTTTTAGATTTTATAAAATCTTTAAATGAAATTGTACGATGGATAGATTTGAATATATTGAAGCTCGCCTATTTGACGGAGAAAATTACATCAAACGTGATAGAAACGTGAAGATATACGATGGTGATGACAAGGTTATTTATTTTGTAGTTTTGGCCAAATTTTAAGGAATGATTTTCGTATTTTTATTCACATAACATTTAATGTTTTAGACCCAGTTTACTGATGGAGAAGTAGTGTTAACTACTCACAGAATCTTATGGGGAAAGCCAGGAGATATACCTAAGGGGCTTGTGTGCCTCTCTTTACATTTATACTATGTTTTCTGTATTGAGGAAGAGAGTGGTGGAGTATTTGGTCTTGGCGGACCTAAAAGAATTTTATTACATCTAGGACCAGCATTACCAGGTAAATAACATTGTTCTTTTCAAGCATCCTTTGATCTGGCTAGTTTTCTTGAAAATTATTCACTTATTGTTTATTTTCTGATAATCTTGTGAATGAATTTCTTCACTATGTAAGTGCAAGCAGTATTTTGTTATCTTAATTGAATGCTGCTATCTTATCTATGAACCTTAAACTATCTATTGGCAATCTCACATAACATTACTAAACACCTAATTTTATAATTTTAGGTAAAAGGCCAGGACCAGCAGTAGCCAGTCCATTCCATTTTGTGAAATTTTCTTTCAAGGATGGAATCGATCAAGTTTTCTACAAGGCTTTAACTGATGCTGTTGCTGCCAAAGCATGGGAAAGAGCAACTCCTATTGCTTCACCAATAAGTGCAGGTAGCCCAAATGCATCATCAAAGCCTTCAGTAGCTCCTGTCAATTCCAAAATTCGATCTGGAATAGTTGGTATTGAAAGAAGCATAGAAGAACAACATAGAGCAACTGATCAAAGCATTTCTGTAGCATTTCAAGATTTAAGAAAACTAATGGAAAAAGCTAAAGATATGGTTGCCATCTCGAAAAATATTTCAAATAAGATTAGGGTATGTAAGTGTAATAAATCCTTGCTGTATTGCTTGTGGATCCATTTTGTTTTTCTGTAACTCACATATTTTGTAACACCCTATTACAGGATAAACAAGGTGATATCTCTGAAGATGATACAGTCAGATTCAAGGCCTACCTCATGAGCCTAGGTATTGATGACCCAGTAACCAGAGATGCATTTAGATCTGACTCAGACTATTATTTGGGGCTTGCACAACAGATTTCTGATATGATGATCGCAGTACTCATGGTAATTTTGTATTTATTTAAAGACTTTGGAAGACAGAAGACTTACAGCTAAATACAATAGTGATAAATAAAAGTATGATAATCTGACAGCCAACGTCTAGAGCTTGTCTAGTATAAATATACTGTGGAACAAATTATACACATTGCCACGTAACGCCAAAAAATTAAAAAACATGCAAACCTAAGTTCCTATAACTCAACAAAAACACAACCTTGGTTTTTTTTACTTGTCCATACCGCGCGGCATATAGCGTGGGTTAGTTGGTATGACCATACCTACTAGACAATGACGTAGTAGGTATACTAAGTATTACCATACCTACTAGACAAGAAAAAAAATCCAATGTTCTGTTTTGTGTTATGGATTAAGTACCAGGGGATGTTAGTCCTCATTGTTTTTGTACTTATATATTTTTTTTACTTTCGTGTACCTACTATTAATACCAAGTTGTATACATTTTGTTTGTAGGATTGTGGAGGAATAATGTCACTAGCTGATGTATGGTGCAGAGTTAATAGAGCCAGAGGTTTAGAGCTCATTTCCCCTGAAGATCTCCTGAATGCCTGCAAGTGAGTACCTATAACCTTGAACTACATCTGTGGAGAAATCCTCTTTGAAGCTATCCCACTGAGTAGATTTTGTTCTCTTGTTCACGACTGGTTTTTAGCCGATAAGATGTGCGGTTTTGTTTGCATGAGTTGTGCAAATGTTAGCCCTCGTGAACAAGCACTCATAGATTGTCGGCTATACTTGGCCACAATGCGGAGTTAGATGGGGGCTAGCGCCAGCGTCGTACACAAGCCCCCATAATGCTTCATACTAACCTCGGGCTGGCTCCGAGCCTGGTCAAAACCAGCCGAGAACAAGTCTTGAGAGACAGGCCATGTACTGAATATATGGGACACCTACTGAATAAAATCCTCCACAAATCACATTCATCATATTCTTTCTACTGCCATAAGACAGCGGGTCCTTGAGTAGGCCCCGTCAACATAAGCGCGGCATATCCTGTGATCACGCAGTTTTTCTCTTACCATATCTGTGCATTATTCCTGTTATAATCAAAAAAATTAAAATATCTTTACGGGGCAGAAGGGACACCGACGCGAAAACAGTTACCACGTATTCAGTATATTATTTTGAGCCCCCGACATAGACCGCTTAATAGATCTTGTATAGAATGCTTATTAGGTATTTTTAACAAGCGTTCAAATTATTCATATTTTCTTCTAGGTTGCTGCAGACAATTGGTGCTCCTATGTGTCTTAGAAAGTTTCCAAGTGGAGCATGTGTACTGCAACTAAATAGTCACCAAGACGAAGAAGTAGCTAAGACTACTTGTGAATTGGTAAGTCCCACCATTTTCAGGAAACATGTTATTTACGCACTATATATTTTTTCTAAAACCTTGCAAGGTGAAACACCCTTCATCATTATATTTATTCCACTCATTGCCCTTGGAGAAACTTTGTTCCTTTGTTATAAATTAATTAACAAATTCTCTTTCCAGCTTGAAGAAAACGGTTATTTAACCCCTGTGAAGCTGTCACAAATTGCAAATGTGTCCGTCCTGCTAGCACGCGAGCGCCTTTTCACGACTGAACGACTTGGCATGGCGTGCCGAGATGAATCCATCGAAGGCTTGGCGTTTTATCCAAACCTCTTTTTAAGAGAAGCTTAGCTTAGCACTAATAATTCTGTTAAAAATATGTTAAGAATTTATTACAATTATTTGCAATGTTAAGGTGTTTTATTCAATAGGAAAAATAAAAGAACTGTGTTCAAGCACATACAGGTTTTATTCAATTTTAAAAGCATGGCTTTGACTTCACAAAAGCTAGCTTTATTTTGAAAGTGACAATCTACTTAACCACACATACCTTATTTAATCCATCTGTAAACCTTCTCACAAAATATTCTTAATCTTACATCAAAGATAAATACATAATTCCATATTCTATTTTATTTCTTAGTACAAGATATGATGATAAAAACATTATTTTTAAATACATATTAGACCTTACATAAAAATAGAAAGTAGTTATTGGAACCTACAATGCGACAATCCTTATATCGAAATTTTCCCATAATTACAAAAATAAACCTAATCTATGAGTTTAATAAAAACACACTTGCGTTGAGTGATCACAGATACATTAGCCACTGAAGCAGTTATAATATTCATGTTTTTTGTTGTGTTCAATTGTAGCACATAACAACTACTGGCCTATGTATTTTAGTAAGTACTTAAATGAAGCAATATAACTTAATGCTCCTATACAACTAACTTTAAATCTCTACAACACAAATTTTAATACTGTATTATTAGAGACTAGTCAAGCCAAACTTTAGCATGAAACCAAATGTGCCAGAAAAGAAAAAAATCTACCACTACAATTTATGTGTTATCTTCGGAATGTGTCAAGGACAGTATTTAATACTCAATTGCACTCTTGAAATCTTTTGGTATTTGATTTTGCATACCACAACGTTCCCAAGCCTTAAAGTCATCCAATGACCGAACATTTTCTACAAAGCATTCAACACCCCTCACAAATGGCAGTAACATTTCATCATTTATTGTTTCTGAAAGACGATGCAGGAATGCTATATTCTTAGCAAGGCTGTCCTTAATACTGGCAGCTAACGGACGTTCAGTGCACTCCAGAACACCAAGCTGTAACAATCAAAGTATTAATTAGGCTGCAGTTATTGAATGACCTTGTCTACCAGTACAACACTATTGGATGGTAAAACCATTTTGATCTTCAGTATTATTTCCTAATATCTACATGCTACAACAATAATTTTTTACAGAAACATAAGATTCTTACTTTGTCATCAACTACTGCTTGTTGTAAACCAAGATAAAGGTTTAAACACTCGGACAAGCTCTTCACTTTATCAGGCAGGCGACCAGTTTTGTTCCTGGTGATAAGTAGATCACCAACCTAGAATTAAAATACATGAAGTAAGATCACAAATCAACTGTATAATCTTCTGTTCTACATTTTGACTAATTGTATGATAATACCATTACCTGAGTATCAAATACTGAATTCAACTTCACATTGTGCTTATGGTACAAACAATCAGATATATTCCTTGAATCATGGATTATCTTCTTAGGTGTCTCACTTTGCAAGAGTTTCTTTAACCCTGAGTCAAATGCATGATACTCCATAACTTTAATGTCAAAAATATAAATCTGTAAGGGTGTAGAGAGGACGAGGAATGGCATTTTACATTTCCTCCCCATGCTTGCACCATCTGTACTCAAGCCGATGAAGCTGTACTGGCTCAAGTCTTCCACTGCATCATGGAAACTCTTGTCAACTTGATTAATGTATATGTACTTTTTAGATGTCTTTATGATTTCTTCACATTCCTGTTCAGTTATTTTTAAATGATTTTGTTCATTTGGCTCTTCTAGTTTTATAATATCCCTTATATCAGAATCATAATAATGAAGAATACCATCACTTATGTCTCCTTTGGGCGAGTCCTTAACATTGTAAAGAGAAATTTTAGACTTATCATTAGTCATTCCATAAAACCGGCCTTCGTATATTTCGCTGTTTTTAGTGTGAACTTGTAATAGTTCACCTTTCATGTATATGTTGTCCATTTTGTGATGAGGTATATTGAAAACAGTAGGTAGAACTAAGTGTTTTAGTCCTTTTTAACAGGTTTTTCGGTTTTTTCTGTATCACTATAGGCCTTAAAGATGTAAAGTCCTAGTGTAAGATGTAGAACGACTACCGCCACTACAGCGGAATACACACTGCTCGTAATGGGCTCGAGTCGTAATATTCCATCGAATAGGACACTCTTAGAAGTAAAAAATGAAAGTAAAGGTACCACAATAATGATCAGGCAGTATTTTATCACCGTCTGAAACACTTGGAAATCGGGTAGTTCCTGAAACCAAATTGTCATTTTGTAAAAAATCACCAAATACCTCGTTATTGAAAATTATAAAAGAATCGATTAATTTTTTGACTTACATTAGCACGTCCTTCAATCATCATAAATTAAAAGAAATTAATAAATTAAATAAATAATTTGAGAAAAACCAATGCCGTCAGTCACAAGTTGCATCGGTCACACAAGAATGAACGAATGGTTCGATCGAGCACAGAAGATTAATACTCGGTCTCTAACGAGGGTTCGAACTTTAAATGAAAATATGAAAGAATTTATTATTTTTCATCCATACAGATAAAAAAAAACTGTTATTTACATCCATATTCTATCAGTCCAATAAATTTTATTTCATAACAATATTATATCATTAATAAATTAATATGAGTAAAAAAATGGCGTCAAAAATCTCCTCGGCACTGTCAACTAACACCCAAGCGGCTCCAAAATATAGTTACTAATAAGATTACTATATTTACGCGCGTGTGGTTCTCCGCAGCCGCAGTGGCAGCGCCAGCATAGCATGATGACTTATGAAGAAGGGGTGGCACAAGAATATCAACACATGTTGCGTCCCACTCTAAAGGCCCATAAAGGCCTACCCTAACCATCTTTCATGGAAACAAAGACATGCCCTTCGGTCTTTTGTCATCCTTCATCGCGTGCCATGCCATTGGGTTCTAAAACAGAAACAAAATAAAGAGTTCAGTGAAGAACGAATGATGAAATAATTTTATTATTTGGATTAACCTACTATTTTCTGAATTAATTTACTCGACTTACTCCGAGGCCCAAGTAATAATACTATCATCTGTCTATAGCTTTAGCTTTTTCCCTAATATCTTAAGATCGGCTATGTGTAATGAAATGATATACGTAGGTATACGTTATACGGCCAAAGTTATAATATAACCAAACGATTCATAATCCTCTCCATGAAACAATCCAAAAGTCTAAGAAACAAATAGTTACAAATTGTATCATTAGTGAGGAGAACCGAGCATTAAATAAATAGCATGCGCAACCTGCTGCCTGTCTTGTTTTTTCTTCTGTTTTATTTTAATTTTGGTCTTGTGCGAGACTAATAAATACTTTTTCTTTCTCTTTTATTCAACGTGCACTGTAATACTTGGTTCTTCTCATTCACTAATGTAATGTTCCATTCAAAACGATTATAATAAGTACAGGTGAATGCTCCTGGTGAGGGAGCTTCTTAATCCTAAATGTCTGCTGTACGTATTGTTCCCAGTGTCATGGGACCTTGGAACGTGTTCTCATGGGTACGGGACTACGGGTATACTTTTCGGCTGGAGATAACGGACTCTTACCCAGCTAAACACCGTAGTTATATTCATAGCTAGGCACCGTTAAACAAATAATTAACTTCGTTAATCGCTAATCCGTTACTAAAAAAGTTAACTTCGATAAACGTTAAAGCGTTACATTTCGGAAGATTTAACGCAAGTTAACGTTAATTGTTAATCCGTGTTAACACGTGATTAAAGATGCATTTTTGAAGTAAAACTTCTTTACGCACGCTTGACTTGTTACGAAAGCGTTACGACGCGTTCGGGGAGATTTATGAATATCTGTTCTCCGAGTAATGCCGCATGAACGAGTCTTTTGATTTCATGTCTAGTCTAATAATATGAATCAAATTTATTTGCAGTTTTTTTTTTGTGAAAACTTCCTTAGCATCATTGTGATTTGAAAGTCGATGAAACGAAAACGCGACAGTAAAAAGAGACAGACACATATATTCATAAGATTTAACGTGGGAGAAAATGAGATAGGAAGCATTATACAGTGTTTATCTTGAAACCAACATTTTTGAAGGTTTCACTTCTACCACGTGTGAATTGCACACATGTTTTTTTTTTCTCACTTACGCGCACCGGCAATCCTTATCTAGTTTCGTTCCACTCGCGGCGCGCTTGTTGACCGGCCCGAACTTACTTGTCAGAACGTGTTTTTCACGGTGGTGGTGGCGGCGTAGCGCGGCGCGGTGCTTGGTAAATAATAGGTACTGGATGAGCGATTAACGGACTTCACAAAATTTAACGGAAGTCAACAAGTCCGTTAACATTTTATAAAGTTAACTCAATAGTTAATCGTTAATTAACGATTTACGGAATAACGAGTTAATGCCCAGCTATGGTTATGGTTATATTTAATGCTCAACATGCTCGCACTATTTACAGATGTTGATCCACCCGCGCTGTAGGTGTCACCATATTTTGTATAGTCTAACTATGTCCAGCAATTTCCCGAGGGATGTCTGCATAGCTGCAATGCCAGTGTAGTGTAACATCAATATGCTTTTTTGTTAAAATAAAATATTCACAATTTATCACATGGATGTTATCTTTGTGATGTTTAACACTTTCGCTGCTTCACGGTACTTGCACATGAAAGGATGATGAAAAATTAGAGCGGTGTCATTATAATTTTAATAAGCCATAATGTATATAAATATTTGTACATCTGTTAAAATAGTGTCACATAGGTTTTGGACACGCTGGAAATTAAGTGGTTTTCTTTCAATATAAGTAGATCATACACGAATTCCATAAAAAAAAAACTATGTTCAGAATACAATCTAGTATTCTGTTAATGTGTTTTGTAAGTACGTTTTCGCCTTCAGTCACCTATTAATTCTAATGATAACAGTTTTATGACTTGCATTCGTCCCACAGATCGGGTCAAATAGCACTTTAATTGATTTGAATGAAGTCCAAAAAAGTATTTTACAGTGGAAGAACCAGAATTTTCACAATCTTAGTGAGGTTAGAGTCCATGTTTCTAGAAAACGTATATATTTTTAAGCTATACTTATACAAATGTTTAAAACTTTACTGTGCTTAACAGATTGGAGTTACAACTAACGGTGGTTTTGACTTTAGTGATGTGAAAAATAAAATTTTACAATGGAAAACCCAAAAGTTGGCCGCTTTATGTCCTTCAAACGGGTAAGTTATAATTTCGTGTTAGTGGTAAATAAATAAATAAATGTTTGCGTCTCGATGAAGACGGGTAGGGCGGTTTGGAATAACAGTGGTTATAAATATCAGATAATCTGATTACAGGCAGCAGCTGCAAAATTTATTAAATATCGTATGCAGCACTGCACAACCTACAAACGTTACCCTAAGGGACGCTTGCATTACCTGCTTTTCGCGAGTGACAGCGATGGCTGAGGTTGGTTTATTTAAAATGCTTTTAAGTATTTATTATCTTGAATAAGTATGATGAAGTAAATTACATTGTTTTCTTTACAGGGACCGCAAGAGTTAAATGCATTAAGTGTTTGCGCTGTGCAGTATTTCACAGGTCAATACACAGCATGTGCTACAGCTCTTATGGTAAGACTCAATAAATTCAAAATGATTTAAAACATCTGAGACTAAAATAAGCATCGTCTATGTATGTTTTGAAAGGATTTTTCCTTTCGGGGGCTTTAAGAAAAATTATTGTGCATTTTTAACTTTATAGGCTCTGTCTACATCGGCGTTAAATGTACAACCGTCTGGGTGTTTCATGGGATATTGTGATTTTGTTCGGTGTCTTCGAAGAGCTAATTCTGTTAATTTGGTACGTAACTTGAACCTTGTTGTTTCTATAGAATTTGTTTATCTAATCTGGAGTAAAAGTTATGCTATTCATAATTATTTTCAGATAACACAGTGTACACGAGAAGCCAGAACGGGTGTTAACATAACAGTCGATGCTGATAACGTTCGATTTTACATAAATGTTACAACTTGTATATTGGCTAAGTCTAGATGTGGCGCATTTAATCCGATTACCGGGGAACCCCAACTTCCTGGTTATACTTCGTCAGGAGCAAGAGTCAGTAACGCTCTTCAGATTTCAGATTCAGGAGAGCTTAGAGTTATAGCTTTTTCTGCCAATACTCCTGTCAGCAATTCTTTTTGTACAATATCTCCAAACTTGACCCAGTCAAATTGGCTTACAAATGTTTGTTAATCGCGTACTGCTATTTCATTTAATACTCTAAAAATGCGCTGAAATTAAAAATACACTAATTAGTGGTGGTCAAGATTACACACTAATTATGTCCATTCTGTTTCAAGTCGGTAAGTGTTGCCATGCGTTATAACCTTTCGAAAAATAACGCAATTCACTGCAAAGTGTCATTTAGAGTTTGACAATCAATAAACAAATGTCAATGTCAACTGACTGAATTCAACTGGTATTTTGCGAAGTTTAAAAAAAATAATTACTAATTTTAACGCTTCTCGAGTTTCTAATTACTTAAACTGTCGTTAGAATCTTATTTGCTGTAAAAGTATATGCAGGTCTGTAAGTAACCAGTTTTCTATTTTGTTATTTTCAAAACTTTCTGTTGTACTCTGGCTCGGACCCGCTATGTTGATAACTTTATTTAGACATAGTAGAGGATCCGAGCTAGGAACGACCTTCACTAATTTGTTTGGATGAAAATTATTTTATATCACGTTTAGTACGTAAAAAAATATATCGCGAGTGGGTTGGCTAAAAACTTCCTGGCCAAACTATTATTAATTAAAAATTGTAACTTTTTACAAACAGTGCACTCATATGTTCAACAAATAAATTAAATACCAACCGAAAGTATGAAAATACGCGCTTGGACATGGAGTTGCGGACACCAGCCCGTTATACAATACAATGAAGCCTGTAAAATAATAATAAGCAAACGTTGGGTTGTCTACCTTTTTTCTGGCGTAACAACTGGGTTGGCAGGTATAAACAGGTATATCGATTCTAGGTGTTTTCACCCATTTGTTTATTAAATAAATCAAATGTCAAAATAAGCACGGTTTCATTGCGAACACAATGTTATAGGTTTGTCTGCAAAAAATCTGATTTGAATGAGGGTTGTCGAGTAAATAACAGCATGGCCAGGATTTTTGTTTTTTCCACTTGCAATATATTTTTTAACATACTAAATTTGATGTAAAATAGTTTTCATACATTACACAACAGATCAGTGAAGGTCATTCCTAGCTTGGATCTTAGACTAGTATGTCAATTGGATTCAATTATAATTTCTTAGAATACACAAAGGGTAACAATTAATTTAAGTGGTTACTATCTCAAAAGATGGTCATGCTTTTTTAACTGATGTTTTTCTTCCACTGCCTCAGTTCAAATCTTAATTTTTATTTTTCACGTTTGCATCTTAATATTGAATATTTTTTTTGGGATTGAAATGCTTTTGTTCTGCCATGGATGTTGGTCATTTAAAGACCAGACTACATAAGGATTTTCGAGCTTAGTATCAACTAAGTATTGTTAGGGACTTATGTATAAGCTAAAATAAGTTAATATGTATAAGTTTCAATTAAAGAATACAAATCAAATCTTTATTGTGTATGTTTAAACTTTATCTGTATTTCAATGAAGGTGTGATAAGAAATTGAGTTGTAGCAAATTGTATAAGCTAGAATTATGGTCAATAGATAAGATAAGGGTATCATGTTATGTGTTACGTCTATGACAATCTTTTCCTCTCATTTCAATCAAATTCTAAAATTCATTATCACAGTTTAAAATGTTTTATGTTTGCTGGGGTGAATAACATTTTGTGTGCTAATGCGCCTAATGCATGGGGAAAATGCATACTTAAATACTCCATGATTAATCACTACAATAACAAATGAGGATTCCAAATAAACCTATTATTATTACTTGTTATATTCATCATGCTAGAAGTTCATTATATCTGAATAGGAATTTATGTAAACTAGAGTTTCCTCACCTACAGGTAAAATAAAACTCTAAAGTAATTTTTAGATTTATTTTCTGAAATCGTTTTACAAAACTTGGCTTTTACGGTTTTAGTTTTCTTTTTACTTTTCTTTGTTATTTGTATAGAAGTATCAGTGTCAGAGTTGTCTGATATAATATTGGCTTTGGCAATTTGTTTTTTTGACTGCACAGCAGTTGTGACGATAGCACCTTTTTTGAAACGTGACTTGGCTGGTCTATTTTCTACAGGGGCTGCTTTCTGTGCTTGTTGGGTATTCCTTGGTATGTCCGTAAAACTAGTATTATTTTGGTAAGGAGAAGTGTCAGACTTTTTTAATCTGGAAAAATATAAAGCCATTAATTATAGCCATTTATAGCTATTTATTATTAGCCATATGTGTATTTGTAGTCTATCTTATTGCTTATGAGCAAACAAAGTTGATAAAACCTACCATTTTGAAAAAACTTCAAATTTTAAAATTGATTAATAATACCTACACATGCCGACAGGTCTTTTCCAATTTAAAAAAAAATATTAATAGAAGCAACTGGATACTCACTTTCCCTTTTTCTTCCAAGGCTTTGGTAATTTGATTATTGGTTCTAAGACATCACTCATAGAATTTGGCACTTTAAGTGTAAGCTTTTTGGTCTTAAATTTCTTCTTCTTTTTATCATCCTTAATTTTCTGTTGTTCCTCTTCTAGTTCCTCTAACTTTTTAGAGCAGGACCTGTTAGAGCAATATAAGAATATTAATAATTTTGATATAATAATACTAAGTATCTCAGATAATTACCAGAGAACAGAATAGGTACAGCATATTTACTTAACTTCAAGGATTAGAGTAACATGCAGATAATACTTCCTGGAAATATTAAATTTGTAGAGTCGTTTTCGTTTGAACTTCAGGTCATTCCAGGATTTGAGAGGGGAGTAGGTATTATCCACATGTTACTTACTGCTTTAAACTCTACCTATTCCTATCCCTGTCTAAGAAAAACCTTAATAAAGCTTCACTGTCGGTGAAATATGAGTTCATGTTAAAACTTGAAATGCCCCATGACAGTGGGCCTTTCTCTTCACTTTGCACACCAGCCCATACATTTCTCTTGAGGGTAGTCAACTTAACCTGTAGTTCAGATGGTTGAGTACTCCTTGTTTTAACATCAGATAAGCACCTGGAAATCGTGAGTGAAATAAATACCAAGTAATGTAATTTAATATGTATAACCAGTATTTTACATAATATATCCTTATATATTATGTAAAATACTGGTATTCAGCTGCATCCGGTTAGACTGGAAGCCTACCTTTTTTATTATACCTTTATGTAAAAAAGATTAAGGTGCTAGGTAAAGTATGAGTTGGCGCCATTAAGGTGGAAGCGTCAGGGTAGCCCGCGAAATTCAAATTTTCTTACGCTTTTTGTAATTTGCAGGTCAGTGTCAGGTTGTACGTTGATGAAAAATGAGTAGCGCTAGTAACACATATGTAGTTACTTCATGAAAATCATCAGTCATTCAATGAATATTTCATGAAAAAGCCATTCAATAGGGTTAAATGAACTTACAGGGTTATATTGATGATTTTCATTATTTTGATTCTGTAACAACATACGTGTTCGGTGTTACTGGCGCGACTCAATTTTCATCAACATACAACCTGATACTGACCTGCAAATTACAAAAAACGTAAGAAAATTTGAATTTCGCGGGCTACCCTGACGCTTCCACCTTAATGGAACGAGTCAATCTCTAACTGACATAAACATTACCTTTGGGAGCAAGTAGTTAGCTAATGTTCAGTTATGGAAGTTGATTGTTAGGTATATTAGAAAATTAAGTAGAAATGCAACTAAAAATACCTATCTAATCATTCTTGAGGCTACTTTAATTTAAATGTATATTTGGATGTCATACTTCGCTGGTGGTAAACACCGGAATTGGTGCCATGATGCAGGATTCAGTCTCGATTTCTCTGGTGTTTCGTTAAACATTGATACACTTCTCGGTCTTCTACATTTTAAAGTTTTCTCGGGGTCTGAGTGGTATGGAGAATCACTTGTCTGGAACATTTAAATTAAATATTAATGTATGCTTTTTTTGGTTAGAAAGCTAGTTTTCCTAGTGATTTAAAACGCATTTAAAAGGTAAATGTCACCGAAGATCACGAATGTCCTCCGTGCATGTGCTGAAAACAACGCCCAGAAAAAATGGCGTGATGTCTAAGTTCAGGCACGAAATGTCTTTCCTCAAAGTACATCACGTAAGCTGCGATAAAATTGAAGGTTACCGGTGCTTTTACGATTTTCAGTTCGGGTGGCATTTTCTTCTTCCGCCTTGGTTTTACTTTTATCGATGAATGTATCAGTTTTTGAACTCTTCTCATAGGACTTTGGTTTCCATCGTAAGATTCAGCATCCGATGACATATCAGTCATTGCATCTGATGTTAAATCTATTGTCGCTCTTGAAACCTGTAATATTGAATAGTTTATTATAAAAAGTAATGTTTTTGCACTCGACAATATCACGAACAACTTTTAGTGGTTCTGACCTGTAAAGTTTCCCGTTTTGTTTTCTTCCTTTCGATTCGTTTCATCTTTTCTAATCTTGGACGTGTCTTTCGAGGCTTCTGTAAAATCAACATTTACTAATGATTACACAAATATTCAAATCCTTGCTATTAACATAAAAAACAGTAATTATCTTGCCTCGTTTACATTTTTATTGATATCGGGGAAAATTGGCGAAGATGGTGGTGCCGGCTGTTTGGTCGATTCTCTTCTGTGCCCACCTTCTGAACTGCTACTTGAAGTATCCCCTTCGTCACTATAATAAATTATGTTAGAACACACTCTCAAGTCAAAATCATATTCATTTTATTACTAAAAAAAAGTTAGGTACCTAGAGTAATCTGATAAATCAATATTCGTTGGTTCATCCGCATTTGACCCTTCTTTTAGCAGTCTGGTAACAATTTTTGTTCTCAATCTCTCCTTGCTTGGATCTTCGTCGCAGAAATCTAGCAATGTCTCGCAGAATGTTCTTCCCAGACTTTCATAGTCTTGTACAGAAAAATGAGTAGACATCCTGCTGCCCAACTCGGACCCTCCAAAAGAAGCTTCCATTGTATAGCTGTTAGACACTCCTAACATCCATACTACAACTCGACCAGTGCCTTCTTTACTACGTTGTATTCTAAACTTGCAATTTTCAAATGAGAACTGTAAAATAGAAGCGGTTAATCTCCATTAGTGCATTAAGCATAACCAATTTCGATTCAAATTTTGATTACCTTATCGGCAGCATTTTTGTGAAGCATCAAAGGAAATACTTGCTCTTGTAAACGTTTGTCAGAAGTTTTTCGACTTTCACATCCATAAATGAATATATTGTGTTTTCGGGAGTGTGCGTGGAGATCAACGTACATTGCTACCCCACATTCCTCCTGTAGTCTGACACACAATAGTTGGTTAGAAAATTAAACCGCTTTATCATCCTGGGAATATGAAGGATAAACTTTTCGCTCCTTACTAACCTTCGTATCATCACTTTTGTATGCCAGACTGGTGGATATGTTTCCCTTATAACCGTTCGATATTGTCTATTCAAGTCCTTTCCGGTCAGTGAACATCGATTGTTTCCAACGATTACCTGTAATAATAGAAAATTTATGAATGCCACGATCATGTCCGACACATTTCACTATGAATTGTTTGGAATATATTTGTCACTCACACCATCTGGATTCAACATTGGTACTAATTTGAATATGAATTTTTCCCTCAATTCGCGAGCTTGATTTGAGTCCCCTGTTAAATAGTCCATGAAACCTTTCATCATCCAAGATGAAGGAGTTTCTCCCGGATGAACTCTGGCAGTTATAACAACCGCTTTCTTTTTCTGCGAAGTCAATGACCATATTAATCATAACTTAGTTTAATTTGAACACTAAGAAAAATCGTTACCTTTTGCTCTGCTTCGCAAGAACTTGGTGGGGCAGTTACAGTAAGATAGTAAACATTATTCCCAGCTAATGTTCTGCAAAGAAGCCTCAGTTTTGCATACGTTGACTTGACTGGATGAGATTGTAATTTAGATAGATATTCTTGCAGGTCAGAATATGTGTAAGGGTAACAATGTGCAATGAACACAGCATCGTCTGTGTGTGGGAACTCAATGTTAAATGTTAATGTGTAACTTGGAAATTGCTCTTCTTCTTCAGACCTGTAAATAGATTGCACTGTAGTCTTTATATATTTTATGTCGTTAATTTGAATTCCAACAGTAAGTGACTTACGTAGAATCATTTTTATAGTACGCGATGTTATCGCCGCATCGCCTCCATCCGATCGAATGCAACTGTGCGTCCTTGGTTGAGTATAATAGAGGTCGCATGCCTTCGTTGTATAAGCTTTCGGCTTTTGATAAGTTCACTATAGAGAATCTGTAACATTTTGCGTGTGTATAATTTTTTTAGGAAACAACACGTAACGTTGAGTTGTCATGCAATCGGTGTTACCTGTACGTCATATGCTTTTTTGTGTTCGTGACTTTAAAATAGAACCATTGCATATGCCTATTTGTATAGAGGTCAGTGCGGAGATGCAATTCATAATAAGCTGACGTTATGCGTATTGCTTTGGCTAAATTTCCACTTTCAAAACGAGATTCAAATCGTAGCTCATCTTCACAGCCTTCGACGTCGACACTCGCACACGCTGATAGAAATAAGCGTGACCCTCCTACTGTAGAACGACTAAACTGAAACACAATCAAATAATCAGGCAAATATTACGCGGTAAAAAGAAATTAGTGTGTTCTTACTTACATAGTTGACGGCACTCATAGGATAATATTGGAATATAACTGTCCCTGCATCTTCGCCGACAGGTTGTGGTTGCAGTTCTTTTCCTGAAGATATGTAATATGGCTCTGGAGATGCGGGACTCCATACTAAGTGTTGTATTTTTTCTTCAACCACCTATTAGCATTTTCACATTCGATTAGTCACATTCGCCCGTTCAGTGCGCTAAAGTTTAACATTGCAAATTCTGTATTTGTTTTCTCTATTAAGTCTATTGAATTGAATCAAACCATATTATAGCATCACAGCCAGCAAAACGTTTTATACAATCTTTCTATAAAAAATACGACTACGTCTTGCTATAGTCTATTATTATAATATTAGGCTCTATTCCGATTATCCTACACTATAGGTCAAGTTAAAGAAAGAACGCATATGCTCAATGCTCATTCAGATAATATATTTGTGAACCAAATGACACCCTGCCTGTGGTGTCTAGTGTAAAGAAATGCAAGGATCCACTTACTTGACATTCTGTAGGCCACCGAGGTGCTTGCTGCGGACAATCAAGCTCCTTTGGAAGTGCAAACAAATCTCTCGGTTCTCTGAGTTTAGCTGTCGTCCGAAATGTTCGTATGTCTGTATTTATTTCTAACTGATTCGTTTTGATATTATTTTGAAGAAAGTTTGATATAAACGTCCCTGCATAAAAAATATAGAATTATTTGACGATGTCATTATCTCTCTATTCTTATTCATTCACTTGAAACTGCTGCAGCTTCTTTTCTTCCTCCATTCATCTGTATCCATGCACTATCTTCTCAGTATTCACTCCCTTTTTGGCCATATCATCTTTCAAACAATTCATCTGTCGTGTTTTTGGCCTTCCGCTATTCTTATGACCATTCATATTTTATCACAGGGTTTTTGGTAGCATATTTGAATTTAATTTAGAAAATGTGATCGCAAGGTGAGAGAGATTGATGAACATATATTATATTTAAAAGGAAACGACACAATGAAACCTATCGTTAGTCATAATAATGTGTATGATGACCTAGTTGTGGTTGAAATTAAACGGTCGACTACAGCATTCATGGCAGCTTGCGTATTTGAAGGCATTTCATGGTTCACAAATAACATCAATAAGCACGCGAGTTCCAACGACGAATTAGTTACCGGATATGATGTAAGGTATCCGAAACGCGATGACTAATAAATAAGTGGTGATTTTTGTAATGTCAGTTAATGTATCAGTGGCGTAACTAGCCTTTTTGGGCCCTAATTCAAAAAAATCGAAGTGCCTATATTTAAACTATATTATGTAAAAAATAATATAGTTTAAATCGGGTGTGCAGTTGGACACTTTTTTGCGGTTTTTCTAAAACTCCTTCCCCAATAAATTGTTGAAAAAAAATCGTTTGTGGTTCACCGGGGCCCCCTTGAATCAGGAGCCCCATGCGACCCTATTGGTGGCATTGGCATAGTAATGTCGTATATCAACTGTCGAAACATAAAGCACTGGAGAATAATGGACATATTGTTATTTAAAATACGATATTGAAAATATGCTCTATTTTGGCTGGTCCGTTGTAAAACTACGCGAAAAGTATTGGTTTGTTTTGAAGTAGCAGCACTTGTCTAAGTTAGTAAAGTTCAGTAAACAAGTTAATAACAAGAAAGAAAATTTTTTAAATTGTGTCGGGCTGCGCTACAAAAACGTACCATAAATGTTCAGGATTTACCTTTAGTGCATATTGGGAATAATGAAGCCTGTAACGATTTAACTTGTTCTATGTTGGCCATGAACAAATCATCTTGCATTACAGGATTTATCGAAGGAAGTGTGAGCGTTACCGTCGTGTTCTCAATGAACTCCTTCCTTTGTTCTTCTCGTTCAATCATCATTATGGTCTCGTGAGCGCTTTCG
Source organism: Lycophotia porphyrea (assembly GCA_950005105.1). Classification (NCBI taxonomy): domain Eukaryota; kingdom Metazoa; phylum Arthropoda; class Insecta; order Lepidoptera; family Noctuidae; genus Lycophotia; species Lycophotia porphyrea. The sequence continues at coordinate 7,609,770 of OX465392.1, forward strand.
AGTTGTTTCCACCATAACATGTTAAAAAAGTTTAGGAACAGCTACATTCGTTCTTCGCTAGCACAAATAATTAATCTTTGTCATGTGTGTTTCTGTAATCGACGATGTCGAGCGTTTCGTCACCATGGCTACACAATTGTTTGAATGTTAGTTGTCAAGTTTAAGTTTTTCGGCAAGTAACCGGCGGGTTGCTCGGCGCTCCGAACTAAACTGACGACATCAAAAATAGGGGAACTCGCTTTCGGTTATTGGAAGATGATTGCCCCAGTAATGCCATGCTTCGACCGAATAAAGCTTATCAGGTGATTGGTGACGTCAAATGGTTATTCATGCGAAATTCGGTATTATGGTAATTTCGATGGCGGAAACCTTTCTTAGAGGTCAAATTTTGATTTGGTTTATAGATGCTTTACAACTTACAAGGGTAGTCAACTGGAAGTTCATGAAAATCATGACTCACTGCGATATAGGGATTTTATTGTTCGGATATTATTATTATTAGCCAGAAATTACCATTTAGTGCTTAAACGTTTAGAAGGTTCAATCGTTTTCATGAGGTCTATCTAGTTCATATTACAAAACCTTTTGTCTGAAAATTTTTATACATATTCAAATTGAAAACCTTTTTTTCGTATTCGGTTCGAGAATCACATGGAGTTTGTAGTATTTAAATATTAAAAACAAATCACATACCTTGGTTATTGTCATCAGCAACTTTTCCTTTATCTGTGTCAGCATCCAACTCTTCACTCTTATCTTCCATGGTGATGTGATAGCAAACTGAGTCACTTTGCGGAATGAAGAAGGTACTGATTACTATAAAATACACATTGCTATCGTATTACGTAGGCGTGTGACTGTCTGGGGTGCTTCGCTGTTATAAATTCCAGTCAGCACCTCTGTCTAGACTAGTCTGCCTGTGGTTAGCTATAGGTATGGTGTCAGCTGTTTGATCCCGGCATGACTCAATCACATAGGAACACCTATTATGAACTTCGGCGAAAGTAGATGAATCAATTTTTCGCTAAGGGAACTGTTCTGGAGTGTTTATAAACGTTTATCTCCTCATGGGTTGTATATTTCGATAAACTGAGGTGGTGTACTTGTTAGATTATTTACCGTGACTGCAATAACGTTTCTGCTGAAGGCTCAAAAGGTGACTGCACTTCTACGAAGCAGGTGGTAACTTGTAGTGGTCGTGTGGAAAACTTCGTAACTGCCCCCAATCATGGCCGTTAACTTTAACGTCCTCGTAGACTTTGGAATACATAGATTTTCCTTCGAAGTTTCAACAGCCATTGAACTCTTTTGTCGTTAATATTGAGAGTTTGAGACCACAGTTTTATTGAAATGTTACGCAAGAGAACTGCAAATTACATACTTCATTATTCTCTATGGTCTCATAATTAATTTGCTCGACACCTTTTACTATTGACTTGGTCGAAATTTTCAAAAAGATGATATATTGATGTCCTCAGACGATATGCAGCTTAAAAATCTAATTTGAATATGCAACCATGTGTGCTACCAAATTATCAAAGAAACGTCTTAAATTCTCTATTCTTCTGAGCTCCTCTAGCATGTATATCAGTCTACATGCAAGTACATATAGTTATTCGTTTGCAATAAAATGATTATACAGTCGTTAACGTAACATGCAGGGATACGCCGTATGTGTATAATGGCCCACACAATAAACATCAAAGGTAAATCGTAATTACCGGTTTACTTCGATGAAATTATGATATATATTTAGATGCATCAAAGGATACTGCGAGCTGACCATCATCATCATCATCATCTTCCTGCGCTTGTCCCATGTTACTTGGGGTTGGCGCAACACGGTTTTTTCTTCCATTGTCCCCTGTCAACCTGACGGCAACCTTTTTTCTGCACATTCCTCATTTTCGAGCTGATATTGTATTTAATTGGTATCATAGCATTGCATTACATTTGATTATTTATTGTAATTGAAGTAAAAGTAACAACGGTAGATCTTTTTTTGGTATCGTTATCATCAGTTAAAATAATTGCGTTGGCCCAAGGGAGGCTTGCGTGGTTATCAATATTAGACTAAAATATTTATTGCTGCTCTATTGTCTGGAAATGTCTGGGTTCATATAAATTGTTTATTTTTCGGAGAAAGTAATATTCAAAAAGTCAATGGCACAAACTCATAAAAATATTTTTTGCTGCGTGTTTATATTTCTGTCATGGCGTCCAATATGGTTTTTTTGGAACATTGGAAACTCATAAAGTAAGACATTTACATCAATTATCGATGACTTAAATAGGTTTTATGGCGATTCTTATTTTAAAGTAATGAATCGGGGAAACTAAAGAGGCTTCAAAGCGCTTTTTAGCCCTATACCCCTTGACTAAAAACTTCAAACATCAGTTGTGAACTGCTGGGAACAGAGCACTGCGCTGATCTTAAATTAAGAGCTTTTACAGTACGCACTCGAGAAATCGAGACGGAAAAGGAATTTAACTTTAATACACTTAACTGAAACTATTCTTATAAGTCCTAGTTGAAAAAGAATTTATAGATGTAAATTTTCATGTTACTATACTCATCTCCAAGTTTGTTACATCTTAAAATCAGTATTAAGTAATTAGTAGAAATACTAAAAGAAATGTACAAAGCTACTACCCATTTGAAACACTTGAAAATCAATTTACAAGAAGGTACACATAAGTACCTACTCTATAAAGTTGTGCGCTGTATGTTGCCTTAGCAACTTACTAAGTGAAATCGATTTCATACTACTAGAACACAATATTCGCGACTTTTTGCTGGTAAGATTGATTTGTTTTCTATTTCTTTAATAAATTAAGCACTGGATTTATTATCATTGGATATGTTATCTCATTAGAAAATCTCTTTATTTTTGCTTTTGTATCAAGTTTACTTGAATGTTGCTAACTGTACAGTTAGCAACATTCAAGTAAATACAAAAACGCCTTTGAAATACAAAATCTGGCATAGTTTTAGTATAAAGGCAGTCTTTTCCAGCTTTGCAAAATGTTCATAAGTTTTATCTCTGAACAGCTCGGCGTTGGTTAAAGGGAATATGGTCGTTATGCCAATTGATCACGAAGTTATGGTCCGTAAATTCAAATAATAACTGTCATTCTTCGCCACTCTTAAGAAACCATTGTTGAGATTTTATTGTTATTGGGTACAACGCGGCAAATAGACGAAGTGCATCGATCTGCTTAACAAATACGTTCCTTGTCTGCACATGGCCCATTTGGGCGCCAATTCCAACTAGACTCAACTTCTCAGAAGGATGATAGGGAAATAATGGAACAATTTTGAACCCTAAAATATTTAACTATGTATTTATATAATCATACCTAAAATTCAGTAAGAAAATACTACACGAAATATTTTTTTGACTTATCTACGTAGGTTAGTTACAGTCAAATACGAACTATTTTATGGTACAGTGAGACGCTATAAAGCTTTTTTATTTTGTATGGTATCTTAGGTTCACTATTTTGGCAAGACACTAAGTATGGTGCTTGAATATAGCTTCTTCCAAGATACCAATCTACCTACTAAACATTAAAAATTCCGATACTATGAATGGAAGAACGCAAGATTAATTTTTATAAAAAAGTTATACCAGAAAAACGCTGCGTTTTCCAGCTTGGCAATAGTTTACCGAATTAGGCATTATAGCCGTAAGTTCTGTCACCTCTAACCTTCCTAAGTCCTATTGTTTGAACAGTTATCGCCCTGTCTTGATAATAAAGTGATTAAGTTATCAAAAACTGTTTTCAATTACCTACACCGTGTTCACTTGATACGGACGTGCGAACTACGTGTCTAAGGGTTGCGGGGTGATTGGCCGGGCCATGGCACGGCCTGGTGCGGATCGATTGGCTGCTAGACGAGCCATCTTATAGTCTTTTGTCATTCATCAATCGCTCGTCGGCATTGTTCTTTATGTTTCGTGAATATTCAACAGACTCGTAACTACTAGTTAAAGGTAAATTGCTAGTAGAAACTATGAAACAAGTAAAATGTTACGCAAAAATGTTGACAGAGGTTGCTAGCCTGTATGAAAATGTTATCTTCTGGCATTGGCAATGCAAGGATTTCAGTTTATTGATGTGATACCTTAGGCTTGGGATTAATTTTATCATAGATAACTCAAACGTGCCATGAGATACTGTATCATAAATCTGTGCTTTCAAGCTTAGCGTTTGTTATTCACTTATTGCTATCAATAATCACTTGTGTGATCCTAGTTTCCGTTTCAAAACTCGATTAGCGCCCCACAGCCTTTGTATGTCTTGCTCTGAAGTGATTGCTAATGGCATGGTATGGCTTGGCAAATCAAATACTTTATATATGCCGTACAATCGATACGAAAGAAGCAGAACTACGCTTTCTGGAAAAGATGAAGTAACTTAAAATTTCAAGCTTACATACCTATAAAATGTTTCAAAGTATACCTTCCATACTTAATGCTATCTTAATAATGTCTTCTTCTTTTCGTATCGATGAACTCAAATTGTATTAGACCAGTATGTCAGCCACCTGCACAGCTCTAACATGCTATGTTAAAGAAGTGTACTTGTAGAAACTAGAACATTTCGTTTTCCACATTACGTACGTATGTACATAGTTTGGAGAATATCAAGCCATTTTACGAGTACCTACGTAGTCAAAAAGTTTCAACTATTCCGTGCTCGTATACATTTTCGAGATTAACGAAAGTTAAATAACAATGAGAAATAGAATACTAACCGGTTTAGTTTACATACTAAGAAAGTTTAAGTGCCATTATGTAGTGATAATGTTATGGTAGCTATGTTGGGTTGGGAACCTTAATTTCAGATAAGCGTAGCTGCGGCTTACTGACTATTTAAAATGGTTACATTATAAACAAGGCAGTAAACGTGAAATTCAGGAATAAACAAGGAAATAATCGTAATTAATTTAATTTTACGAGCAAATTTTTTTTGTAGTTGATTTCATATTATTAGAACCTTATCTCTTAATGGCAAATACATATTGTTTCCAGAAAAATAATCTACAGCAATGGGTCGGAAGGTTACTGTGGCGGTGACCACGTTGAACCAATGGGCGCTCGACTTCGAAGGCAACATGAACAGGATCCTGCAGTCCATACAGGAGGCTAAGGAAATGGGCGCGCTGTATCGCACTGGGCCTGAGTTGGAGATATGGTAAGTTTATCCATCACTGCGGTATTCCGATACCATTTAGTAACCCCTGGTGGCAATATGCTTTGCCTTAGGCGAACACCTAAATTCTTCTAATTATAGTTTAAAGCCTGGTCCTGGTTAATAAAGGTCTTTTTTTTGCTGAAGATTACTATCAACCGTGTTTAGAAGTTGTCGTTAATATACTGGTAAGTGTTGACCAAAAAGTTCTCATCATCATCAGCCTTTTAAGGTTCCCACTGCTGGGACATAGGCCTCCTCTCTATGAGAGGGAATGGGCTATAATCCACCACGCGGGCCCAGTGCGGATTGGTAGATGTCACATGTCTTCGAATTTTTGGTTCTAGAACATAACATATACTATTCTTAAAAAAAAAACATTTTTGCAGTGGCTACAGTTGTGAGGACCACTTCTACGAGCCAGACACATACCTCCACAGCTGGCAAGTTCTCGCTGAACTCCTTAAGTCTCCGACATGTAAAGACATGTTGATCGACGTTGGCATGCCTGTTCAACACAGAAACGTCCTTTACAACTGCCGAGTAGCGTTCCTGAACAAAAAGATACTACTCATAAGACCAAAGATGCTGTTATGTGAAGATGGAAATTATAGGGAAACTAGGTGGTTTTCGCCTTGGACCAAAGTAAGTGCAAATGGCCTGGACGTCATTGATATAGGACTTTCTTTGGTGACATTATAACCACAAAAAATAAAATAGTATTATCTCATTCTGAAGGTGCCTACTTTCAGAATGTTTCCTGAAAAGGTTTTTAATGCAATGTATGCTTTGGATTCTGTTCTAGCTTTGCTGAAATGTATTTCCTGAAGCATGTATGTAAATTGTGTTTCTAATTATTCACAAAGGAACGACAGACTGAAGAATACTATTTACCTAGGATGATATCGGCGATAACTAACCAGTCGACGGTGCCCATTGGAGATGCAGTCATTGCTACGAAAGATACGTGCATCGGTTTTGAAATTTGTGAAGAATTGTGGAATCCACAGAGGTGAGAATAAAAACTGGCCTACGGAGTAAAAGTTTTTTTTTACCCGACTACGGCGAAGCAAAAAGAAGGGTTATGATTTATCCATCAAAAGATGAGGTCAAATGAAGGCCAGTTCGATCAGTTGGTCCAAAGTAGGATTCACCCTTAATATTATGTAATTTTATTTCTGCTTGTATTAATTTATGGTGTATCCATCTTCTAAGTTAGCTAAAGTAAGGAAGTAAAGATTTGATGAGAAGACGTAAATTGGTAACTTTTTTTGCAAATGTCAATCATTTGCAAAAAAAGTTACCAATTTACGTCTTCTCATCAAATCTTTACTTCCTTACTTTCTTCTATAAACGCGAAAGTTTGTATGTATGGTTAAGTTTATAACCTGGATTAACTCTTACGACTTTTTATCCCGATAGTATGTTCCCGTGGGACAATTGTAGAACTCCACGCGGGCGACGCCGCGGGCATTAAGCTAGTGCTTTTATAAAGCTCCCTATTAAACAAATATAAGTTATTGTAGCATTATTCGTCCTTATTAATTTTAATATTCCACTCTCATTTCACTTTTCAGCCGCCACATCCCGCTCAGTTTAGACGGTGTGGAGATCATATCGAACGGTTCGGGAAGTTACAAGGAACTGCGTAAGGCCTACGTCACAGTGGACCTGCTCAAGAGTGCGACCTTCAAGAGTGGAGGCGCGTACTTGTTCAGCAACCTGAGAGGGTGTGACGGTCAGAGGATCTACTTCAATGGTTGCTCCTGCGTGGCTGTTAATGGGGAGATCGTTAGTAGGGGGCTGCAGTTTGCGCTTCACGACGTGGTTAGTATTTTTGATACAGTTGCTTCCTTTTTTTTCGGATGGGAAATCATCAAATGACTTCTTCCGCTCTGGGTAGAGCAGAAGGGAGTGTCAGACTTGTACTGACTAAAACCTTCTTTCTTTGCCCTTTGTGATACAGTTGCCTTTGAAGAGTCATTTGTGTTCAATATGTCAATGGAGAATTACTTAAGTATAAAATAAAATATGCATTGAGATTTTCTCCTAGAAAGACTTGTCGGATTTCAAAAAGATTTGATTGTTGCTTTGGGCGTTTGATGTGCTTTTAAATAGCTTACCTTCCTTTAATTTAAAATAAATCTCTTCATTTGGCAATTTCTGGGAAGTTATTAGTTTTCACATATAAAATACCTCAAACAAATCGTATAAAGCTAAGCTAAGCTAAGTTGTATTTTCAGGAAGTAGTGACAGCAACGATCGACCTCGAAGACATTCGTTCCTACCGTACTTCACTCCGCTCCCGATCTCACTTGGCTGCCTCGAACCCACCATTCCCTCGAATCACAGTTGACTTCGCGCTGTCAGACGACGATGACGTGTATCTGACCACTAGTCCGCCTATACAGTGGCAGTATTTGACACCTGAAGAGGAAATTGAACTAGGTAAACTTACGTAAGCTAGAAGATTTGATTGGTGAATAAAAGGGTTTATGTTGCATTTTCAACGCTCGGCTAAGTGCGGAAAGTTTACAATCCAACCACCTGCATATCTTAGTATTTCTGTTTTGTCTAGTGTAAGCAAAACGTGCGTTAAACTGTCAGATTAACGATTGTGATTAATTTAAGATTCTTAGTTCTTAGCGTGCCGATGGCAATCTATAATGAGTCGGCCCAGAACTTGTCTACGAGTTTGGCGGTATCACTAGCTTTCATCAACGAATCCTTTGTGGTTATAAGAAAATACTGCTGACTCAGTTTGAATGACGCCTTCACAACTGGAATTTATTTCTGTATGTTCCGAAAACTACGAAACGTAGGTAATATAAGAAATTGTTTTATTTCAGATGACTAATATTATTTTATGTGCAATTTGAATATTTGAATAGATTTGCGAACGCCCTTACAGGTTGCGTGACGTGAATGCATATATCTACTGACTAATTTTATGATTCCCTACTAAAGACCTATGGAGATGATAATTTAGATATAATTTATTTTGATCATTTCATTCGTGTCACTCACAAGTAAAACTCTTTATACCCAGGTCCTGCTTGCTGGCTATGGGATTACCTGCGAAGGTCTGGGCAAGGAGGATTCTTCCTACCGTTGAGTGGCGGCGTCGACTCCACGAGTACAGCTTGTATCGTGTTCTCTATGTGCACGCAGATTTGTGACGCTATACAGAAAGGAGGTTTGTACAGGATCAAATTTTAATTTATTAGACTGAGACTTTTTAAGATTTTTTTTTTTTGTAGTTATTAATTACCAACTATGTTGGGGTCGGTTGTATTTTAAATGGAACGACTGAAGCGGAATTTTAAACCCAAAAATCTTGTCATTAGTCTTTGAATGCTAAACATTCTTGCTCCTATGATGGTATCCCAAATAAAAATATATTTTTGCAGAAAGTCAAGTCCTATACGACGTCCGTAAAATCCTGTGTCAGTCTGACTACACGCCCTCTGACCCGATGGAACTCTGTAACAGGCTACTAGTAACGTGTTACATGGCTTCGGAGAATTCAAGCCAGGAGACCAAGCAACGTGCTTCTCAGGTACTGTACATTTTGTTAATTATTTTTAACTTGTTGTTTGAAATGAATGTCTGATTTGACTAGCACTTTTGCCGAAATAAAAGCACGCTGTTGGATTTTCAAATTTATTTAGGCTTTCATTTAGGTTGGGCTCATAAACTAATAACTCGCCTAGCCTACGGATTGAAGATCGAAAGCGGCTCTGTCTCTGTCATTCTTATAGCGACATAATATAATGTTAAGGAAGCCGAAAAGCACTTGTTCTCCTCGTCATTACGATCTTTTTTTTTCTAGAGTGACCAATGTGACCATGCTTAGGAACTTTCTAGTTACTATGATATTAGGGGTCAAAGTTCCAATTTTTTTACATTTTTTTTTAAATATGTACTATTTTTTTATCTTATAACTTTACTTTAAATACCTCAATGACCCCCGTACTATTCAATGCATCCATCAGCACAATGTTTTGAGTACGTTACATTTAGTCATGTCGTAACCAATGGGCCCAATCAGAAGGCTTAAAATCATCCAAAGGGCAATGGAGAAGACTATGCTAGGAGTTTTCCTTGTGTGGTTAATTCGGAAATGAGGACATCCGCAAGAGAACTAAGGTCACCGACGTAGTCCGAAGAATTGCCAAACATAAGTGGCAGTGGGCAGGGCACATTGCTTGCAGAACGGATGGCTGATGGGGCCGAAAAGTTCTGGAGTCGAGACCGTAAACCGGAAGACGTTGCGTTGGAAGGCCTCCCACTAGGTGGACGGATGACCTGGTCAAGGTTGCGGGGATCCGCTGGATGCGAGTCGCACGGGACCGGTCAATGTGGCGACACTTGGGCCTATGTCCAGCAGTGGACGTCTTTCGACTGAAATATATGATGATGATATTGTGAAACATGATTTTTTACCTGGAAAAAAAGTCGTTTCCCAGTACACATTTTTTCGTAGATTTACTTAGTTGACGGCTTCGTGAAGGGTCTGTTCCCAACTTGTATTATTATACCTCTGTACATGTAGAGGACGTGTTCGTAGCGGGAGTCTCGCTTCGACACGAAGTGTATATTTCTATCTCTATCATACTATCTGGTAATATTGTGATAATAATAAAGCTGCTCCCGGTAGCTTGGATCCTGTTCCCGATACCGGTGGGCTACTATTTTTTATATTGTGTTTTTTTATGTCGTGAAAATGTAACAAATATGTATATAAATAAATAAAGGAAATCAAGCTGCTCTCTTTCAGCTGGCAAGTGAGATCGGTAGTTATCACTTCCCGATTGTGATCGACGCGGCTGTGAGCGCAGTCATCGGTATCTTCACCGCGGCTACGGGCTTCGTGCCAAAGTTTAGGACTAAAGGCGGCTGCCCACGACAGAACCTAGCTTTGCAGAATATACAGGTAAGATATTTTTGGCCTAAAATATCTGTCCAACTTTTTGAAGTGAAAACTTCTTTAGCGGCATTGAGCATTTTTTGGGATGGGTAAAAACTGTTAAACTCGCGTCAGATCGAATCGGCGACGGCGGCGCTTGCGCGAATGTGCGTGTAGTTTAAACTAGATGGCGTTGTTTCAAGTTATTTTCTACGGTAGCGCCATCTTTCGGTCTTGCAGAAAGCTATTGAAATTTCTGATATTTAAGCTAGATGGCGTTGTTTCAAGTTTTTCACTTCTGCCGGCACTCCCGGAGTGCAACCCGTCTTTTTTATAGTTAATATACTAATCCACTTAGATTTGTGTGCTTTTTTATCAAAATACCATCTCAGATACTCATCTGCATGGCCTCATATACATACTCTTCTATGGGGGATGAAGAACTTTACATCCTGTTCTTCATATCTTTATAATAATATTGCTGAGGTGCAATTGCAGTCTTCTTTTATACTCTTATATTGTTTTTTTTATACTCTTTCTTATTTATTTATTATTTATTTAACACTTCAAGCACAAAGTACAGAGGCGGACTTAATGCCATAGACATAACACACACACACACATGACATTGACTTATTTTATTATTCTTAATATGTATGGTTTAGATGTATTTGCAATTTTTAATTTAATCTTAATTTGTCTAACTTCTCTATCCAGGCCCGTCTCCGCATGGTTCTCTCCTACCTATTCGCCCAATTAATGCTGTGGGTGCGCGGTCGACCCGGTGGGCTGCTGGTCCTGGGTTCCTCCAACGTGGACGAAGCGTTGCGCGGGTACATGACCAAGTACGACTGCTCCAGCGCTGATGTCAACCCTATTGGTGGCATATCCAAGACTGATCTGAAGTCATTCTTGCAGTATGCTAAGAATAGGTGAGAGGAAACTAACTTTTTTATAGATTGAAGAAAGCGAAAAATGTGGTTCTTTTGAGAGTAATCATATAGTTTCTTGACGATTCTTCTTCCGAGAAACAGACTATGTAAAAGAACTGGTATCTATTTTTTGATGTTTCTTAAATATTTTACTGTCGTGTGAAATAAAATATTTTAAATTAGAGTTTGTCCAAAGGCTTGAAGTCATAAAAAACAGGCTGTTTTTTTATACATTTTTTTATTTTTTAGGTTTCTGCAAATAACACCCCATTCTGTTATTTATCAAAAGTATAATCGATCCATTTCATGACTGTATGTTAGTTATTACAATAAAATTGCAAACTTATTGTTATCGACAAATATTCATGCGCGCTTATGCAAAGATTATAAAAGTATTCGTCATTATCATTCTCCTGACCTTATCCCAATTGATTTGGTCGGCGCAGCATGTCTTCTTCTATATTTCTCTATTCATGGATAACTATACTTATAACGGATACTGTTAGCCTGCGTCATCCCACCGCTGGGCCAATGCTGCTCGATCCAGGGCTAATGTGGGCCACTGGTCGTTGGTTTTATCCAGCTCGCCCCGCCATCTTCTACGAGGTCTGCCGCGACGCTTTCTGGCTATGTCAGGGCTCCAGAAAGTGGTTAGTTTGGCCCACAGCTCATTGGGCGGACGTGGCCAGTCCAGTCCCACTTCAGCTTAGCGGCTTTTTGAGCAACGTCAGTAATTTGTGTTTTGGAGCGCAGTGTGGTGTTGCGTACATGGTCGGTTAGTTTGACGCCTAGAATGCTGCGCTCCATTGCATGTTGGCAGACCTTGAGTTTGGACTTATAACTATTGAATTATAATAATGAGTTTTAATTTCTAACAGATTCTTCTTGCCATCCCTCTCGGAGATCTTACAAGCGCCTCCGACAGCGGAGCTGGAGCCGCTGACGGACGGGCAGATCACTCAGACGGACGAGCAGGACATGGGCATGACGTACGCAGAGCTGTCCCAGTTCGGGCGGCTGAGGAAGACGCAGCACTGTGGACCGTTCAGCATGTTTCATAAGCTGGTGCATACGTGGAGCGATAAGTGTACGCCACAAGAGGTAAGCATACGTACCTGTGAACCGCAAAGATTTAGTGGCAGATTCTCTTAATTTCGCTAAGTGTGTAACGATGAGGTTTTATTAGAACGCGGTGTGAATCTCTAGTTTTTTTCAAAGTATGTTGTGTTCAAAGTGTGTGATATACGAGTTAGGGTATCACATCAGGTCTGATCTTGAACTTATTCATGACTGTTACTCGTCTAGTTTAGATCAGACATGCGAATGATTAAATCGTGTCTTAACTAGACACGCAACAGGCCAATATCACGACTGACATTGAATCACTTATTGGAATATGCACATTAATTTCTTACGTATAAAATTATTTTTTGTATGTAACTTCCTACTGGTAACTTGAGTAAAGTTAATCTGAACTAAAGATATCAGCCTAAGTTTTAATAACTTCCACCCTGAGGTGTAGAGGTACACTTCAGGGTGGAAGTTATCTCAATCTTATTATTTTACAGGTAGCAGAAAAAGTGAAGCACTTCTTCCGGTGCTACGCCATCAATCGTCACAAGATGACCGTTCTCACTCCGTCGTACCACGCTGAGTCCTACAGTCCTGATGACAATCGCTTCGACCACAGACCGTTCTTGTACCGAGTACATTGGAACTGGCAGTTCAAAGCAATTGACGATGCTGTGAGTATGAATCCTAGAGGAATAACTAACATAGAGAGCGCCTGCGCTTATGTCAAATAGCCACATTTTTCGCCGGTCGCATTGCAAATATCCTCCTACACATGTATTTTCATACATTTCCTATGAACCATCGCTCACTACAAGCGGCATGCATCGTAACGCAGCGGCCGCAAAAGTCTGATAAGCGATCCATGCTGTAGGTCGGGATCGGTTTATTCAAAATGTACGAAAGTGACGATGGAGAATATTGTTTTATAATGCGTTGCGGCGCGACCTGCCTGTCTTGAAGGGCATTCAAACTAATAAGATGTTATGAATAAAAAAAAAAATGCTGTTTTGAAGCATTGATCTGATTAATAAAATGCCTCTAAGTTAGTTATTTCCTTGAAGACTGAATTAATTATGAGGACAATCAACCTTATTAATTCTCGTCTCTTTGTTGTGTTTCTTCATTCATATGCAAAGTCATTATAGTTAGAACTATATTCTTTATTCATACGCAAATTTTCGCTCATAATGAATTTCCGGCACGTGTAATTACTGTATTCTTTCCGGAAAGTAAGCAATATGTTCAAAAGGCGGCTTATTATTTCGAATAAGTTTTTTGAAGTTATACTTCTTTTGGCGCGTTAGGTAAAAATGATAAGAGTAAATTTTTACGATGCGCGCGCACACCGTCACGAAAAGCCGACACCCTGAAGTTAGCTAGTCAACATTTTAGTTTTATACGCCAAAGAAGTATAACTTCTTACGTGCTTAATAAGTACACACACACCTTTTTCTTGTTAGCGCTGTTTGCTTGCTTCATCATAATCAAATCATTGCTTGGTTCATAATCAAAATAAAGTAAATTGAGTACAATGGCGGAACAGTGCCAAGACGTAGCAGATGAACGGTGGACTCGCACCAGCCCACCTATAGCAGTGATGACACAGACAGAGTTCTCTATCATGGCACTGACTCGCCATTATACTCGGCCCATGTAACCAACACATTAAAGTATTTATTTACATTACTTCGTTTTGCTTATCAGGTAGCACTGATGTCGAAAGACAAGCGTGGATCAAGCGACCGGCCCCAAGAAGTCAAGCTGAGCAGCAGCGCTTCCACCTCCAACGTAAACTCTCACTTTATGCGGGGCGATAGGAAGGGTGTCCTCATATAAATATTTTAGTTCATTTATTGAATCGCTATATAGTTTCAAATGATAGACAATAAACATTACTTGGACGTAAACATGACACATCGAGCTTAAAGCTGTTTCAGACTAGCGTATTTTGCGGAGCGTATAAGCTCGTGTCGGTTTCTTCACGGCCACATTTTGGGCTTAAAAGGCGCGTACACGCGCTTATTAAAGCGTGTTCGCTGGAATTGGTGGGATCAGTGAGTAGTCAGTATCTCTGTTTACGCGCCGAAGTAAAGAAGAGAAAGAACTGTCTCACAGAGACGGCACTATGCAAAGTCATACTTTTATTAAATCTCAGATGTGTCTTTTTGCGCCGGTACTAAAATATGTATGCTTACTTCACAGTTGTGATTTAATCCAGTTAAGACTCCTGTAAAGTAGATGACTTATTGCTTATACTGCTGAAACTTGGATCTATAAATGGCTTAGCGCGATATATTTGTGGCTTATATAATAAGTACCGCTTGATTCTACTACGCTTTACAATTTTGCTATTTTTTACTTGCTGTCTTAAAATCAGACAAATTATTGCTGTATTGGCTTTAAAATGATAAAATAATGTAGCATATAAAAGGTTAAACAGACTCTTAACGAAGCCGAAAGGCACTTGTTCTCCCCATTATTACGATCATTTTTTGGTCTAGACCATACCTGGGGACCTTGTAGTTGCGGAGATATTGGGGGTCAAAGTTCCAACTTTTTCACAAGATTTTTTTAAATGCATGCTTTTAATGTAAGATTTATACTTTAAACACCCCTAGGACCCGTTTGCTATTCAATCCATCCATCAGCACAATGTTTTGAGTGCGTTACATTGAGTCCTACTGCAGAACGTGATTTTTCAGCCCAAAAAAAAAAGTGGTTTCCCAGCACTAATTTTTGCGTAAAGTTACTTATGTTTGATGTACATAATGCCTTGTATGATTCTTAACTACTGCTTTTTACTGTATATATCATGTAGTTAGAATTAGCAACATCTTAAACTTCTGTGCCTATATCATGATAAAGTGATTGTAATGGTTCCTAATTATTATTGTTACTTATATATACATGTAGGACAATAATTTCACAAGGTGTAAATAGCTAAAAATGAAACACACGTCTAATATTCTGCCTTAACCTTAAGTGATTATAATTCTTTTTAGCTGAAATTACAAATCAATTAAAATTAAAAAAAAAAAACGATGGATATTTTAGAATTATATTTAAGTCTATTTAGTAAGTGACATACTAAATTGACTTTTAAATAAATAGTTAAGATAAAATTCATATTAAATCAATTAATATTCAATGATGATTTTCGATCAAAAAACCTTTTTTGATCTTTTATTTTATTTATGAGCTTATTAAAATAATTATTTTGTAAGAGAAACGAAACGACACAAACAATTAGTGTAGATATGTAGCTTAGCCACACAATAAGTACATAGGTATTGTTTTCTGAGGAATTAACGTACAAATCATTGTTAGTATATGTATTTAATATTGCTACAATAAATTGCTGTTAAATGATTTGTTCTTTCATTTACTTAAGGGTATGCCTGGCTATCCCACAGTGGTGTGGGAGGGGGAGATGAAGAGCTGTGAATGTGTATGTATCTTTTCACCGAAGCTAAGCGGTATCACAAAGCGAGTGAGATCTGTGCGGACGCGGTGCGGTAAGATGACATATCTACTTTTACAACTACGTCACAACCACAGGACTGTGTTACGTCGGGGAACGTCTACGACAAGGTCAGGACATGACTAAATGTTGAAATATTAGTGTATTTAATGAATAAGTACAAGAAAGAGAAAATAATGCTTTAAACAATCATGTAGTTGCAACCACACATTATTTGACACTACAAACAACTAAAAAAAAACGTTTCTTATTTATCATATTTGACGGCGCGTTTGATTATTTAAGAGTGAATGCCAACCGGATACGGCCAACGCCATCTGTCGAAGTAATCGGTTGTCATTCACTCTGAGGCAACACCAAGAGCTAGTGTGGGGAGAGCGAACGGTGCCAAGTGTCAAGTGATTTAGTGTTTCCAATAATTTTGTAAAAAGATCCTGATTATATTTTGTGTGAAATACGTCGTTTGATTCCCCTCACCCGATCACCCACGGCCTAGTAAACTCGACCATGGATCCAGATAATATTGTGGATCCTCCTGAGGTCCCTTTATCAGAAGTGGGATTCCAAGGGCATTCCCTAGGAGAAGATAGCAATGCGCATGTGGCATCGTCGCACAATTTACTTCGCAACATGGAAGCCTTATGAATAGTAGTGAACAGTAGGAATCTTGGTGGTGCAGAAGTTTTGCTAGCGCTTACACACGCTCTGAGAGGACGGGCAGCTACGTGTTTGACCATATTGGGTCAGTGGGTCGTCTTAGACTTCACAGTTATCATGGATACAAATAAAGGAATTACTACTAGCAAAATTTGGAAAACCGATGTTACCACAAGATTATTTCGACGAGATATTAAGATTCCAACTCGGTACGAAAGAAACTGCAAGTGAAGTTGCAACACGTGTCTGGAGCATGATAGAGCGTATCCCTCGCACCGAAATGTCAGAAGATGTCATCACGGGGTTTGTAGCTTCTGTGCTATGCCAAAAAGATGGTATTATACGACGAGAGCTGCAATCCTGTGATGTATCTACCAGAGCTCAGTTGCTAAGGGTTCTCAACGGTATTTCATTGAAACGAAAATACGAAGGACAATAAAGTAACGAGACCGAAGTGAAAAGAAGCCGCTACAATGGAACACGCTTTACTGAAACGTGTCATCGGTGTGGTATATCAGGCCACCGGGCCGTGGACTGTCGCAAACGCCGCGAAGAGCCAGTTGCTAAAGCAACTGAAGACCGCTGAGTAACCTATGAAGACGCAAAAGGAGCAACGAGAAACCTGCTGTCAGGGAGGTTCACCTGTGCGAGCGAAGGCCGGCAACCGGGACCTTTATTACGTCTGCGGGTGAGCTCGTTTCTTTTCTTTTCGATAGTGGTTCCGTCTGTTCATTGGTAACTTCAGAGATAGCTAGCCGGCTACCGGGTACAAAATGTAACGAGCTTGTATATCTCACAGGTATTGGAGATAATAATGTAGTTAAGTGTGACTCGCAGGTACTTAGCCCCATCAATGTTGGCATTCAATTAGATGTATTGTTTCACGTAGTTCCCAACACTGCTATTAGCGAACCGTTTGTTACAGGAAGGGATGTTTTAGACAAGCGTGTTAATGTCGAAATTAGTAATGAGCGTATTTATTTCTCGTTACGTAGGGAGGTTAGCATTGTAGAAAAATCGAGACAATATGATTTTACTAACATTGAGATTTACAAGGTGAGCATAGGGTAGCCCTCTTCAGATTATTACAAAAGTGCCGCGCGTTCTTCATAGAAGGTATACCGACACGTCGAGTCTCCACAGGTTTCATGCTAATAGAGTTAATTGACCCAAATAAAACTGTACAGCGGCGTCCAAATAGGTTGTCACCGGCAGAAAAGGAGTTAGTTAGTGATAAAATAAGACATCTTTTAGAAGAGGAAGTTATTCGCGAGAGCACGGCACCCTTTGCCAGCCCGATACTACTCGTTAAAAAGAAAGACAACTCTGATAGAATGTGTATACACTATCGCGAGCTTAACTCTAATACCCGACCAGAACATTACCCGTTACCGATAACTGATGAGCAGATAGATCGTCTTCATGGTGCTTGCTATTTTTCGTCATTGGACATGGCATCAGGCTACCACCAGATTTTGATAGATCCCCAGGGCGACAGCATAGCTCGTACAGCTTTCGTGACCCCGGAGGGGCAATATGAGTTCCTTGCCATGCACTTTGGCTTACGAAATGCAGCGTCGGTCTATCAAAAGTGTATTAACAAAGCTCTAGGCACGCTTAAGGATACGGTGGCATTGGCTTATATGGATGACGTCCTCTGTTATTCTGATGACGTCACGCGTGGCCTTGAGCGTTTAGACCTTACACTAAATATGTTCTTGAGTATACCCCTCCTTAGATTCAGCAAGTGCTATTAAAGTTCTAAAAAAAGCGGTTTGCCTTTTTGGAGCACCTAAACGCGTTATAGCTGACCAAGGAAGATGCTATATAAGCGCTGAGTTTAGAGAATTTTGTAGGGACCATTCCATAGACCTTCATCTCATCGCAACAGGGTCTAGTAGAGCAAATGGGCAAGTAGAACGCGTAATGCGTACCCTGAAAAGCATTTTCACTATAATTGAGAACGACCCGAACAAAACTTGGCGAGATGAACTTTTAGATGTGCAGTTAGCTATTAATAGTACGCGATCTAGGGTAACCGGATATTCACCCACAGAACTAATGTTTGGGATAAAAGCTCAATCGTTAGGTATGTCATAAATTATAATCTGTTTCGAATCCCAACACCGATCAGACTTGGACACCATCAGACGTAACGCCTCTGATAACATCGCGAAAGCAGCCTCAGCAGAAATAGAACGGTTCAATCGAGGCAAGGCAGTCGTGAAGCCATTCTCTATAGGCGAGTATGTTTTTATAAAAAACAACGAGCGCAATCAGACAAAACTTCATAAAAAATTCAATGGTCCATTTTTAATTACCAAGGTGTTGGAAAATGAGAGGTATGAGCTGAAAAACATTGATGGATCTAACCGTACTTTCAAATATGCGCACGAAAATCTGCGTTTAGTACCCGGGGGTACATGACGGTTTGGTAGAGGTAGCTTCTTCGTTGATTAATAATAATGATGAGGAGGAGGTCGAGACGGCGGAGCAGAGCCAGATCGTTAGGACACTAATATCAGATGATCATAGTGACACACTATCGGTGTCCAGCGGTCATACTGAAACCGCAAGCTCAGTAACCCTCGCAGCATCAGAGCGTGAGGAACTTCAAGGTTAGTAATGTCAGTTTTATGAGATTAATTGATACTATTAGAACGTCTAAGATGTCGTCATATGAGATGACGGGTAGAGAGCCAGTCCGGTCCATGTTGTCATATGAGATGACGACTGGTCGAAGGGACGCTGTCACTCTAAGAGCTAGATGTCGTCATATGAGATGACGGGTAGAGAGCCAGTCCGGTCCATGTTGTCATATGAGATGACGACTGGTCGAAGGGACGCTGTCACTCCAAGAGCTAGATGTAGTCGTATGAGATGACAGGTAGAGAGCAAGTTGTCCGGTCCATGTTGTCATATGAGATGACGACTGGTCAAAGGGACGCTGTCACTCAGAGCTAGGTGTAGTCATATGAGATGACAGGTAGAGAGCCAGTTGTTCGGTCCACTTTGTCGTATGAGATGATGACTGGTCGAAGGGACGCTGTCACTCTCTGGGCTAGGTGTCATCATATGAGAGGATGACTAGTCGAGGGTTTGGTTGTCCGGTCCACGTCATCATATGAGATGATGACTGGTCGAAGGGACGCTGTCACTCTCTGGGCTAGGTGGCATCATATGAGATGATGGCTGGTCGAAGGGACGCCTTTTGCCAGTGTTAGTTTGCATGAGGTCAAACGCAATCGGCTTGCGTATATGTATGTGTGCTTGTGTGTGGGTCCCTAAGTATCCAAAGATAGAGACAGTTTTCCTATCATGTCAGGATAGGACGAGCAAAATGAAAGTAGTAATCCCAGCGGGTTTTATTTTCCTATTGTTACTCAAGGCCAAAAGGAACGGAGCAGCACGAGGACGTGCTGCTAAATAATCAAACGCGCCGTCAAGACGGCGCGTTTGATTATTTAGAGAGTGAATACCAACCGGATATGGTCAACGCCATCTGTCGAAATAATCCGTTGTCATTCACTCTGACGCAACACCAGGAGCTAGTGTGGGGAGAGCGAACGGTGCGACGGTTCAGTTCGAATCAGGCGAGCCGTTAGCATCAAGAATACGCGCTACGTTTTTGGTGGAGTGTCAAGTGATTTAGTGTTTCCAATAATTTTGTAAAAAAATCCTGATTATATTTTGTGTGAAATACGTCGTTCGTTTCCGATCACCCACGGCCTAGTAAAATTGACCATGGATCCAGATGATATTGTGGACCCTCCTGAAGTCCCTTTATATTATTTAAATATTTGTCAAAGTGTTCAAACAGCAAAGTGTAAACATGGATTTAGAAATTATCTTCTTTTTCTAATATATAAAATTCTCGTGCCGCGGTGTTTGAACTAAACGAAACTCCTCCGAAACGGCTGAACCGATTTGTATGAAATTATGTGTGCATATCGGGTAGGTCTGAGATTCGCCCAACATCAATTTTTCATAGCCCTAAATGATAAGGGCCACCCCTAAATACTTTTTTTTTGTCATTTTTATATTATTATTAGGTAGGTAGTGGGTCAATTCTGTTCGCAAAACGTATCGCAGTGGTTCAATATAAACGACGAGTTGGGCAGAATATACTTTATTTACTGAGATCTCAGAGACATTACAGGAGGCACATGGAATTATGTTAAAGAGGCGATGTCATTAGCAGAAGCGAAAGAATGAATGTACAGTGTTACCAGGACTTACAATATCTAACTTATTTTTAATAATAAAATGTTGCCAGATATGGAGTGTACCAAATTATTTCAACAAATTCGAACTCAATATTCATAGTTGACAGGACAAAGTCTGTCGGGTCGGCTAGTGACTATCTAAAATTGAAGATAAAAGCTCACCACCTATTACGTGAGATTCAAAACATAACTGGCGATAAGTAGGTGTGCTATAGGGATCCTACACCTCTGCCTGACTCTACGGATATTACGGCCGTGATGTTATGTTATGAGATTAAAAAAGAAAAGGGTACTGCAAGTATAAAACAATTTACATATTACTACATAATATTTATTTATTAAACCTTCAATAACATTAACTCGATATTATTGATGATTAATCAGTGATTAGGAGTATGTAAGGATCGTAGCAGGTGGCGTTCTGTGGTTTCTGCCTACCCCCATGGGAAAAGGGCGTGAGTTTATGTATGTATGTATGTAATCAAATCAGTCGATAAACTATATCATTCAAATAAAGATTAGTAGAAATCATTGTGTGGTCCACAGCTGCTGCCTAAAGCGTCTTTCTAACCGGTGCCGACGAGTTCTGTAAAAGATGTACAATAAAATAAATGTAAAGAGATGGATGTTTGTAAATAAAAAGATGAAAAATTGTACTTAATAAGGATTTTGTCGTAATAAAAAATAAATTTGGAAACTTGTCGCCGCATTCCATATGGGAACGTTCTGTGCGTGCTACGTTAGTAAAAAAAGATACGTTTTAGTAAATGTAAGGTATTTCTGTGCAAAAAGTGAAACCCCTTGCTTTTTGAAAGCCTGATAATGTGCTAGAGTACTCAGTTATCTGGAAATACTTAACATGTTTGCTGTAGATTGAATGGTTATAACAACAGCCAATCAAATCATTTGCCAAGTGATTTAACTATAAATGAATGATGATAATTAATGTTATAGGTGCCCAAAAATAGGTTTTTTTACGTACGGCTAAAAAATTTCGTGACTTGTGTGTCGATGGCTTTGGCAATGGTGATGAATTGTTCCATAGGGTTGGCTGAAAAAATCAAATGTTGTATTATATAATTTCAGATTCTTTAACTGTAGGAAGTATAAGTAGTAGTGTAGGAAGTAAGTAGTGTTTATTAATATGGCGGAAGTATAAGTAGTAGTGTTTATTAATATAAAAAAATATGTTTTCCTTGAGTAAATCTGACTTGTCGAACTTCCATTTGGCAGTAAAAAAAAGAAAAATTAAAAAAAAAGAAGTTTCTAAGTTCATTTAGTAAAAAATATGTTATTAAGTATAATGTAATTTTTTTTGGCAACAACTATTTAAAAGTTTACGTAGCTTACTCGAAACCGAGTAACGGATGGTTTTCCAAAAAATTGCAAGATGTTTATGCTGAGCTTTCAGGAATATTTTACGTACTTACAGGGTTTAGGAGTCGCAGATTCAGTGGTCTCCTCTGAAAATGCCCAAATTTTGTTATTAGAATGGCTTTGTAGTTTTTCTTTTATACGGATTTTATAACTCAAAAAGACAAAATAAGTACTATTTGTCGAGAATTCGTTAAATTATGAATATTTAGTTCAAACCTACACCTGAATTCTTGTAAAATAAATCGAATTGAATAATATCGCAGAACATGTTCAATGAAAATAATCACGTTTGGGTTCTTGGCATGGAACAATGAGGCCGGAGAAGGCGTTCCAAATATGTTAAGAAGACACCTAAAAAAAGGTCGAAGGGCAAGGTCATATTTTCATCCAATGAAAGCCTTATAAATAAAGAAACATTTTAATACACTTAATAAACCTACCTGCGGGTGTAGTACTGTCGCCGGCTGGTGGTGCCGCTGAAAGTAAAAATAATATTAGTAGGTAATCTATGCTTTCCCATTGTAGAAACATTCTGATAAAAACCGGCCGCGTGCAAGTCAGCCTCGCACACCAAGAGTTCCGTACAACACTTAAAACGCTGAAATACATGTATCATGTATAACTTGATGCTCTTTGATGCCTGGAGGCACTGGAGCAAATGCGAATTCATTTGAACGTCAAAGCATGATCGATGCGCATGGCTGTTTGAATGCAGACAATTTTTTCTTTATTTGTTGTTATAGCTGCCATAGTAATACACACTTAACATTTCAAGTGTCTACCTATTACTGTTCATAATAAGCAGCTTTGTGACGCACTGACTGCAGACCCATAGTAATAGGATCCCGTTGGCAAACTTTAAGAGAAGAGAAAGAAGTAGAGAGTTCATCATGTTTTGTATGAATGTTTCACCAGTGGGAGCGCACAGGAAAGGTCATCTCGCCAAAGCATTAAACCATAGTTGTGCACTCAACGAGTTAGGTGTCCCGAAAAATGGATTGCACCGAGCGTGACCTATCACATCCCGCGGGCACCCGCATCTAATGATATAATTGTCTATGAAACAGTAAAATCGATTTAAAATCTTTTCTCTCCTCGCGACGTCACTTCGAGGTAGACAGAACTCCCGTTTTATAACCTTGGTACATACCAAATTTTTGGTCGATTGGGTACAGGCCCATAAAGAATGAGGGCAACAAATGTGTAGTCTTTTATAGAGCGTAAATAGTGTCAGTATATCAGAACCGCATGGTCTGTTTCAGAGCTTACTACCGATCAATCCTATCCGAGTACCTATTACATAAAATATATACGTCTCATTAAGTTTTAAAATGTTTCTATGCCTTGCTGCAAGAGCCAGTGGTTCAGCTACAGAATATTAGATAGCTACTTATTTATAAATGAAGGGAATGCATTTAAATTCCTTTACGCGTTTCTTTGTCCCGTTCCTAAAACTGATGTGTTATGAATTTAAAATGGTTATTGTTAAAGAATTAACAACTAGATGTTTGTCTAGGACAAAAAACGCATAATGAACACTGAACAAAAGTAAAAGATTGCAAACAGTATTCTCAGGTTCGATAAACTGATATGAGAAAAATAATTTCAAGCTCGGGTTAGATACTTAGGTCTTGATTTTATTTGATTTTTTACTATAACTCGTTGAAATCATTAAACAAACATATGAAGAATATACGTTGAATACAAAATCAAAACATTAAAAATCTCCTCATTTTTTGAACTTGAAAAAGAAAATGTATTATCTTACCGCTGGGTGCACTTGTTGTGACTTCCGGTGTCTCGCCATCGGCTGGCATAGCGTTCTATAGATTGAGAAAATTCATTAATTATAATTTCAACAATATAATCTAACACCTACGCAAAGTTTATAAAACTTTTGCTTGTTAAAGTAAAATTGCTTCCTACTTACCACATAAACAAAAACTGCAGCGATTACAAGACAAACTATAGCGCCCTTCATTTTTACTTAATTATTTGTTCACTTTACTGTTGATATAACGTTAGCGTTCAATTCGGTACTAATGTGCTCACAGCACTATGCGTGTTATATATGAAATCTGCGTACCGAAGAAATCCTTTAAACAATTGTTCAAACAGAAATATATGTCAATTTGAACAATTGCCACACTAATCGGTACTTACGTGGTAAATTGTTTGTCACTCATCTTTACCTATAACGATACTCGACCATTACTTTTGTTAAGGGATCACTCACTGTCTGTTTTTCTATCTCAATTCGAGTCATGTTGACAGATTACGTTTGTTTAGGATAGGTAGGTAAGGCTGAGTTCACGTGGTTGGGAAAAACAACATAATTATACTTAATCGATCAAAAGTGGTGCAGCTAACATTTTCAATATTAATGAAAATACTTTGTTCACATTTAAAATCTGAAATGTGGTGCAACATGCATTTTAGTATAAATTAACTTAGACAGAATCGATGGGTTTTTTTACGATATGCAGATCTAGGAAATTTGCATCACAACTTGAATTCGCGAGAAACTAACTAAACTATATAACCTGACTGACCTGACTTTATAATAAACATAATATTTCGAATTAGTTTAAGTGAAATTGAAAAGCGACATTATTGCAAGTGCAGGTGTCCTAAGGGATTTGTGCATTAGGAAATTCTCAGTAGCATCTCAGTTTCTATACTAGAGCCTAGAAATAACAAAAGGCTCGCTCCCTATTACATGAGCTCATACCATAGTTGGCTAAAGAAAGGTGGACTAAACACTACTGTTCTACGTAGCACTCCGGGTAATTCTAGTCTGATTAAATTAAACTCCATAAAATTATCTCATAGGAAGTCAGCCTTATGCTAAGTAAAACACCTTGTTAGTTATGCGACCGTCATTTTTACGCTTTTCAAAAACATTTTGCGCACGTCCGCATATGAAACTTGAAATTGTATGGACAGAATATTTTATTGTTTTAGTTGTATTCATGGAAATGGTTGAAAAATAAACATGACATCGCGAGTATAGAATATTCATGAAAGAAAAACACTCACAGAAACATGTTTATATGGTGAAGGAAAAAAAATCTTTAATTTCGATAAATTTAGTGACAAACTACTCTTAAAGATATCGCAAGCATAAATTTGTATCTTACTCACATAAAGTCATCTATTTTAAAAGAACCAAAATTCTTTCACTTTTACTGGATCAAAGTCAAACTCAGGGGGAGTTGAAGTAACGTTTTGAACTTTGTGCACTTCTTTTAGGTTAGGAAAGGCCAGCTGAAGTTGAACTGTGATGAACACGAAGGTGGACGCTGCAATTTTCAATACCAAACCAGTGTTGAAGGAAAACATACCGTATACAGATACATAGGCGTCTCTTACTTCCAAAATGTTTAATATGTCTTTGGTCAGTCTCAAGATTTTCGCTGAAAAAAAGGAATGCGTCACTAGAATATTAGTTTGCTACCGATTTCTATATAAAATAAGTCACATATCTAACGATAAAAATGCTGGGTTTACTAGAGTTCGTTTTAAATTAACAATTACGATTTCAGGGTTTTACGTTAAAAGAGTCATTAGTTTCACTTTTGTTGAATCTCGCTCTGCTTTTCAATGGCATTTTCCTGATCTTGGCTTTCCTGCATCCTCCTCATACCTAGCAGTGTAGCTTCATTCGAAAGCCAATATTTATCAAATGTAAATGATGGATGTGAAGGTATCACGGAATACCCTTACCTATGTAGTAAATGAAAATGTGATTTTACTTCTACTTTTGTTTTTTTGGATAGGAAATCATCAAATGACTTCTCCCGCTCCGGGCAGAGTGGAAGGGAGTGTCAGACTTGTACTGACTAAAACCCATCCATGTTCCTTCCTTGCCCTTTGTGTTCCAGGGTCGCGGTATCTCTTTCGAACAGTCCTGCAGCCCTGGCAGGCGTTTTACTTGTACTTAAGTAGTTACTTACAGTTAAAATATTCTACTAACCATCAGTATTTGGCTTTAATTGTATGTAAGCGCATATGAGCTTCATTTGTTCGATTTGTGCGAAGAACAAATCTGACTGCAAGCTTATTGTAAGTAAATGAAACCAACTCGCCATTGACCAGCCTAGCATAGCAGTCGCTCGAATCATCATGGTCTGAAATCAGTAAAATAACCTTTTTAATGCTATTATCACATATACGTGACATGCAAGCGCGTGCCCTGTACACCAAACGGCCAAATATGTGACAAAATACCACCTTATATAGTTAACGACTGTAGCGCGATGTTTGAAAAGCCATTGCTGCACATTTTTAATTTGTTTTAGGTCAATATCCTAACCAAAGGAAAATCACTAGAGTGATCCCAATCCCGAAGGGAGGTTCGGGAAGTGATGTTAGTGGCTACCGACCGGTGGCGGTGCTGTCGATGTTTGTTAAAGTGTTTGAGTCCGTATTGCACCAGTGTATTTTAGATAAAGTAACT
This sequence comes from Lycophotia porphyrea, assembly GCA_950005105.1. NCBI lineage: Eukaryota > Metazoa > Arthropoda > Insecta > Lepidoptera > Noctuidae > Lycophotia > Lycophotia porphyrea. Next base: position 7,636,084 of record OX465392.1, read on the forward strand.
TCTCGCCTGACCGACCGTTAACATGGTTTCTGGACTGGTCGAAGTACGGGGAGTAACGGATTTGAACTCAGACAGTGCACAGTTAGCAAAGACTTCGTTTGTATTTTTAATAAATGTATTTTAATTGTGTTTATTTTTGTTAGTCTATGTAAGTTAGAGGTATCTGTATCCTGGTGGTAGTAAATTTGCATTGGCGTTATAGCTGTAAAGGTGTTATTTACGTAATTTTTAAATAAATATTGAAAAGAAATGGTACGTGAGATTGTGGCTTGACGTGGAGGGCGCGCGCGTGCGTTTATGCTCTGGCGTTCAAAATGTTATATGACATTTTGTTAGAAAGTATTAAAAAAAGGGAAAAGTAAGGTGATTTCTTACATTAGTTAGTATAGGTAACCAAACACATACCTCTGAAGTTTTAATATACAGGATGAATGTTTGAACAGCAACCAAAGAGCCCACTGCGATAGTTACTACACCTAAAACAAGCTGAAAATGTAAAACTGTTTCATCAAGGATGACAAGGTTTTTTTGGCAGATCGATGCTGTAAAACATTATTTCATAATAAAAAAAAACTTACAGCAAAACTATAGCACTTCTCTATAAGTCGTAATTGATCAAAACACATTTTGAGAACGACGCAAAAATCTTTAGTATCCGATCTAGTGTGGAAAGTCACCCGCTCATCATATTCATCCTTCCAAAACAATTTGTGGAACAGCAATTGTTTCGGAATGTATTCCATTTTAATCTTTGTTTTCTTCATTAAAGCAACGTTCAAGTATCGAACTCTCATGGTTATAAAGGAGTATAAATATATGAAGAAACAGAATTCATCGTAGGCGAAAAACAGCCAAAGGAAGTACAAACTTCCCACCACGTGTATCGCGATAGATACGTTGAATACGTAGTACATGTAGGCGACGACAAACACTTGAGTGACTGCTATCGCGAACATTATGATTCTATACAAGATGATCGATACTTGACGCATAAAGGCAGTTTCTTCAGCTCCGAGCAACGTGTCCATTTCTATATTGTTGAGCATCAAGTCCAAACCTGCGCATTCGTCACCAAAAGTGATGTCGGAGATAAGTAAATTCGCGAATATCGTAAAATGTAGAATTGCTATGTACTCGACTATGCTGAGGTACTTTTCTGATGGATTGGAGAACCACAAAAGGTAGGATGCACTGGCGTTGGCGTAGATTAAGACGAAAATATTGTACAGCTTTGTGCCTAGGTTCCTTTCGACAATCTTGCCTTTCCTAATCACAAACCGACAAAAACCAGCGACTTCTAGTATTCGGAAAATGTTAATGAATCTTTTCACATATTCTTTCATTAATTGATTTCTTACGGACACGTCCATTTTTTACAATATGTACGTCTTGAAGCTTTAGAGCAATAAATATGACTGAGAAATGTATATCTAAATATTATTGTATCGTCAACATCGTTATGATTCATAGAGCCTCTGGGGAAACATCAGCTTCGGTGTGTTTTCCCCCAGAGTGAAATTAGATGACTATCTTTTGATAGTCGATTGTTTTAACAACTCTTCATAACTATTAGGCTAAAAATTACATGTGATAAAGATAATTTATTGATTTTTAGGGTTCCGTACCCATAGGGTAAAAACGGGACCCTATTACTAAGTCTCCACTATCAGTCTTTCCATCTCTCTGGCTGTCTGTCACCAGGCTGTATCTCATGAACCGTGATAGCTAGACAGTTGAAATTTCACAGATGATGTATTTCGGTTGCCGCTATAACAACAAATATTTATATATATTTTTTTTCGGTTTATGGTACGGAATCCTTTGTGCGCGAGTTTAAATCGCACTTGGCCAGTTTTTTTTTGTTTGTCATGCATGTCAGAATATGGTTATATAATGAAACAACGGAAGTTTTATTGATGATATATTGCTTATCAATACAGAGTAACAAATTGTTTGTTTCTTAAAATACAGTTTGAAATTGTATCGAAATGCTAATAAATGCAACAGACAAGTATGTATAACGAAGGCATTGCGCTATCACAAATGTTACGGGCCGCGTCGACGCATCGACCAATGATAAGCCAATATAAAAGTTCAGATTTTTCCAATCTTACCAATTGTACAAAATACTTTAACAATATCTTTTAAAAAAATCTCATAAATGCTAAGTAGGTACTACTAACATAATTAGGTAAATTACTTTCTCGAAATTTTACTACTATTTTCTAAATTTAGACATATTTACAATTCTTTAAGTACCTAATTTATCCACAAGCTTCGCTGTGAAAGCGCAAATGTATCAATTGAGCATCATAGTCTTTTATACCCTCTTTTAAAACTCGGAAGCGCTTCATCAAGGCGACCTTGATGTCTAATTAAAATTATAACAATTGACGCATTAAATAACTCATTTACACAATACATAATTCTCACACACACTCACAGCACAAACTGTAACCGATCAATATTATAATTTAAATAATATAAATATTTCTAGAAATGCAGTTCAACTTGGTACGACATGTTGTGACGCCGCTTCGGGGCGACACTATCGAATTTAAAAATTTGGACTTTATTAAAGTACAAAACAAAAAACAAACATAACATCTTTCTAAAGTTACAATACAAATTAAAATTGTGACATAATTTGTGTTATTCATTTGAGAAATAATTAGGAGCTAGTATCACTAAAACGAGGAAAGAGATTCCTTACCGTGGATTTAATTTATACCAAAGCATAAAAGCTTTGATATTTTGCTTATGGGTCGGACAAGAAGTGTCATCCGATCCATAAATCGCTTCATTTCAAGTCAGCGGTAGCAGTACATGTTGTACTTCATATTTAGCACCATCCACTTCTACTCCATTACTCTCAACACAAGAATCTCGGCCTGTCTGCCCTAGCTGGTTTGAAATGAAACTTACAATCGATTTCTATGAGACAATCGGACTAAATCTATTTTAAACTAACTTAATATTAAACTTAAACATAACCCCGTACCATCACCAAAGATTGCACATAATACCCGATACTTTGATTTTTTAATTGCAGTCATGCCTAACTATAGGCCAGTGGATTATTTCACATTGACTGTTAAAAAATTAAGGTATTTTTTCAATGGAACAAAACATGGATACTGTTCCGCAGTTTAATACAAAAAAAATCTGTATTTACTTAAAACACGGAATGTCTACAATAGTAGTTGGAAGACAGAATCAATTACATAACTAAGAGGAATTTCGAGTGTGCAAGCTCAAATTGAACTAAATTAAGAACTGGGTTTTTTGTAAAATATTGTAAACGTTAAAAACGGACGGAATAAATTCGTAGTGTTAAGTACATTTAATTATGCCATATTCATTTGATTGATAGACCATGTTGTTGAAAAAATCCGATACCTTAATTGGTACCTGTTGTTTGAGACTTGTATTCATTAGAGACAAGTTGTTCTTATGTATTGGACGTCGTAGTAATAGGTATTGCATTAAAAAGAGAAATGCCCATAGTTTGTCCATGGCTAGTTAGTTATCCATAGTACAAAATGTCCTTAATGATAGCAAGTACTAATTATAACAGTTATGAAATGATCATTAATGTGTGTCTAGTTGTGTACTGGCATTGGCAGCTGTCCTAGTAGCTGGTTCGCGAACGTGGCGTTGGTGAACTTGAAGTGTCGTTTGTCGTAGAACTTGAGCAAGGCTGGGGAATAAGGGTGCTGCTTCTTTAAATGCATGTAGTGTTCTTCTGGTTCTGATGTTGTGTGTCCACATTCTTCACAGACGTACATCTGAAATTAATAAAATAATTCTTCGTTATTGACGATATTCTTGTTCAAGGTTTTTAATTTCATATTCATGTCTTTATTTGAATTCCATAATGTGTGAACATCTTGCAATGTGCTTAAAGTTAAGGTACAATTATTACGGATCCTGTAGGGCACAGCAAAAAGTATAAAATTTATATGTACAATTTTAAAACATGTGCTTAATATTAATTAACTAACTAAATTATAACATTAATTTTATTGAGATCTGTTATTTCACAGGCAACATTTGCTATAATTTTCAAGGCAGGATGAAACAAAGGCATGGAGGTGACCAAGCAATTTAATAATCTCATTGATTCGGCAATCTTTGTGTAGTGCCGATGTTAACTACACTAAACTTTTGATGATATAGCAAATCAATTGCTTATTGATGTCAGGAATTTTTCAAGTAGGAAATAGAGTGACATGATAATTACCTTAGTCCTCCTTTCTTTGTACGCGTAAGTGTGTTGAACTCCGTGTACTTTTAAGCAGTGGGATTCCAGAGAGCATCTTTGGGTAAACGATTTCTCGCAGAGGTTGCATTTGTAGGGTCGGACACCAGTGTGCGTCCTCGTATGTCTTTTTAGATCGAACGTATCGTTGAACCCTTTGCCGCAGAAGGTGCATAAATATCGCTTTACGTCTGAGTGGCATTTCATATGTCGGTTCAGAAGCCTCTGTAAACTGAAGTTCTTGGAGCAGACCCTGCAAACGAATTTCGTGGGATCGTCTTCGCTAACTAATACTTGTTTGTTCTTCTCCTCTTCGCGTTGTCTCGCGTTGGCTTCTGTTGCCAATGGATTTTTGACCCCATGTCCACCATTTATGAATTCCAACGGGAGTTCGGCTGGTAGACCCAACTGTAATTAAATAAAAGAATTATAAGACTTACGTTCTAATTACATAATTGTGATGATAGTGAAAATGTGCTTCGAAAAGGATATTGTGCCAGAAGAAAAGGTTGACATTCATTATTGAATTGTAAGACTTCTATTGCGACACGAATACAATTTCAAATGCAGTAAGTTAAAGCATAAGTTGATTTAGGCTCGGCGTAATAAAAATGTATTTTATTACAACTTCCATGTCGTATTTATTTTTAATCGACGACACAGAAGATAGGAAATTCATTAAAGCTTCGCCTTAAAATCAAATAATGCTTACCCTTTGTTGCAAGATATGAATTTTGCCATCGCCGGCAGAGGTTTTCTTGAGACTTACAGCAGCAGCAGGACTGAGGGATGCGTTCTCGATGTGACTGCTCCCATCCAGCGAGTTGTTCCCGCCGGGCGACGGTAGCGACGTGCCGCTCGGCGAGTCCAGGTCCAGCGAAGGATGACTAGTGAAGGGGAAGCCAGGAGACAGGATTTGTTGTCTTTGTTGAAGTTGCACGTGAATTTGTAGTTGTTGCATTTGTCCTTCACCGTGTTGTAGAAGCGCTGGATTCAGTTGAATCATTAAATCTGGCCGTTCTTTAGCGAAATTGTAAGAGGAACCCTGGTTTTCTTGGCTGGCGAATGCCAAATAGTTTGCCTTTTCATAGTATTGTCTACTTAAATTAACTTGTTCTGCTAACGATTCAATATCAACTGGATTGTGTACTGAATCGGGGGTGATAGACGATGATTCTCTGATGTCAGAGTCCGTTATTGATTCTACATGGTTGTTTAGTAAACTAGCAAAGTCTTCAGCTGAGTCTGAAAGGTTCCCTAATATTCCTTCATTTGGTCCAGGGAATGTCAACGTATTGGCAAATTGATAGTTATCTATTACATCCTCACCCATATCTACTACCATTGACTCGTCGAAATTACTACCATAATTGCCAATGGCGCCTATATTTTCTAATTTGCTTTCATAATCTATATCTTCATCTTTCAGCGCTAGTCCATAGTGAGCATTTTGCATTAATGAATATTGTTTACTTTGTTCTGGGAAGTTTGTAGTATTCTCGTTATTTTCACAGTCCATGTTGAATCCATTTATAATATTGAATTCATTAGAGAAGTTGCTATTGGCATTGAAAGAGTTTTGGCCGCCTTTTGTGGATGGTCCTAAAGTTTCGTAGAAGGGAGGAAGACTGCCCGTCGGTGGGCTGTTAGGTCCATAGTTAGATCGGCCATCACGTCCATTGCCACCACTTCCTGAACCGCCTCCAATAGCTCCACCACCACCGGATGAGGGCGCTGTGCCGCCACCACCAGAACTAAAACTACCTGAGCCCCCACTACTTTGTGAGCTGCCACTTGAACCAGTGTTACCAGTTGATCGACCGTGACCTGCTGCAGCACTGGTGATACCAGGCAGTTTATTCGCTGGGCAATTACGAAGAACAAAAGATGGCCTAGCCAAAATTCCATTAGCGATTTTGGAACTGCTCGTTCTTCTCTGTTCCCTTATTTTCTTTTCCGTTTCTTCATCTTCTGATTCGCCTCGTTTTTTCGCGATGACGTAATCAATAGGCTGATCTTGTTCTGGTTCAGATGTGGGCAATGTTGGAGGTAAACTAACGTCTGATAATTCTTTTTTTCCATCCCTAAATTGTGATTGTGAGGGTGTTCTTTGTATAACTGATACCTTTTGACACGTGACACTGTTGTCAATGCCAGGGGATGGAACCGATTCCGGCGATGGAGTATTTCTGGCGGGCAGCACTACTGGATCTGAACTGTCTAGCGTATCTTTTTCTTCTTTTATTAGAGGTTTGTCTTCCTTTTTCTTATCTTTTGCTAAGACAGGTAAGTATTGTTTTCGTTCTGCTTGTGTGAGAACGTGTCCTCTGTGACTGCCGTATGGGACGTCACCTCCCAGTATCGATGAAACAAATCGAGGTTCTTTTGAACGTTTGTCTCTTGTATGCTTTGCGCCATTGCTTTCGCCGAACACATCGCGTTCTGAAATAAAGAAAAAAAAAGTAAATAACCGATGGAAACTGAACAAATATTTTAAATAATTTGTAAATATTTGGCTAGGTAAGAAAAAATATATGAATGAAGATGACAATTTATTGAAGAAAACAAGACAAAACGAGTTATAAAATAGTAACTATTCGTCCTCGGCTTTTTACTAACGTATTCATGTAGCGTCGGAGGCATGAGGCCTCGTTGACGTCACTGGTATGTGCCTCCATAACGGTAATACTCGCCTCCACATATACGCTCACACCGTTGTATATGTGTGTGTATATTTTTTTGTGTGTATTTGTCGCATTATTGTAATTGGCGCGCAAGCACACAGCAGTGTGACAAAATCAATCTCGACCCAAATCTGCCATCCATTGACCGCTGTTTTAATCATTTGTGTGTGCTGAATGTTTCCCGCCTGTCATTATATTTTACTCTCAAACTACTTGACCGAGTACCTATACTTATAAATGGATTATATTTTTGTATCCATAATCAATAAGCTGCTAGAAAATAAAAGTTAAGGCATCGAAAACAATTTGTTACGCGACGCTGCTAAAATAAGAGTGAATTCCGTAATTAAAGGAAGTCAAAATTTCTGTAGAAAAAACCCTCTATTATAGCAAAATACGCGTAGGTAGTCAGTGAAAGTCCCAAGGTTGAGCCAAACGAGTTTCTTTGCCCTTTCTCGGCTTTTGTTAGGGACCCAAGGACGATGCCCGTGCATTGTTGGGGCTCTTTTTTGTATGAGCTTGTAATTGTATGCGTCTGCGCAGCCGGGCGTGAAACGCGGACTCTCATTTTAAATCTCATCGTCCTTATGCCACAATTTTGTATTGCTTTCAGTTTGAAAAAGGATATTTTGTATGGTGTGCGTTGACAATTTTTATAGCGGCACTTAAACCTCGTAAATATTTTATGTTTGTTTTTTGTATGCTACGCTCATTCGTTCGTCACTTTCTGAGAACTGTCCATAAGCCGTCTCTTGCTATTGGGCAAGCTTTTGACCAATAAGGGACATTGAATAATTTATTATAGTGAAGTCCTATATCAATTGCTGCATGTGCATGCGGTTCGCGTATTTAACAAAATGGGACAGATAATGGATTATTATTAACTAGCGACCCGCCCCGGTTTCGCACGGGTGCAATGTAGATACTATATACATACAAACCTTCCTCTTGAATCACTCTACCTATTTATTGCTGAAACCTGCATTAAAATCCTTTGCGGAGTTTGAAAGATCTAAGCGTACCTACAAACAGTGGGACCGGCTTTGTTTTATACTATGTAAAGATTCTGAAATGACTATTTCGTTACTAAATGAGCACCATTTAGTAACTAAATGGTAATTTAAATAGTAATTTAATAAAAAAAAAACAAAAGTTTATTTAAAAGATAATCCCTTGCTGCCCATCGTTTCTTTAAAGGTTACCTCGATTATTAAAGGAAAAATAAAGGAGTTATATACAGTCATATTTTAAAAATTGCTAGGTCTGTACTGCTGTAATGGCTATATGATATAAATATTAATGAATGCAACCAAACCTAACATTATCTGACATAAAAGGTTTCTCGATAGCATATGTGTACCTACCTAAGTTTAATATAATTCTCCATGAATGTAAATACACATCAAAGATATCGTAAAAAATATCGTCGCGACTTTGAAATAGCTCACGAATTTGGAATAAAATTCGCTGCAGATGGAGTGGAATGCCGAAGCCGGCACACTTTATATGGTAAAGATGGAAATTATAACGTTTTAAATGTGTGACAGAGATATATTATAGCGGTTTGAGGTATATCTCAATGTAAATAGGCATCTCTATGTCAATAAACATAGTAAAAAAGGATGTATTTTTCTAAATGAACTGCATTTTTTTTCAGAACTGTTGCACCCATTGCACAGTAAATCGAATCGAAGAAAATATTTTTTCAGAAAAAAAAATATGCCCTCTTTATGGGCTCAAAATACCAAATTTAGTTTTATAAAAAGGCTCATTTAATATTAAAAAAAAAAAACGAACAAGAGTTACTTCAGGATTGCTGCGACACACTTATTATGTAGTTTGCTAACAGTAACGTTATTTATACAATTAACTAAATCTAAAAAAAAGGAACAATGTTCAGTTAAAACAGTACATGTCCTCTAGACAAGGTTGTGATAATACAGTTTCAATTAGTACGAAATACCAGTATCTATCGTATACAGAGAGCTATGTTAATTAGAGATACCTTTTAGAGTTTATCACGTATAGTCAAAATCATTCAAGTATGTATTTAGCAAGACATGCTTGTTCTTTGTTCTGGTATATTTTCCGGATTTCTGAACACTTTTGATAGGGAATTTTACAGTTACTATATTTTTTAAATAATAGAACCCTGATTTGAAAAAAGTACAGAAACATAATTTGTATAAACTGAACTGTTTGTTCATTGCATATTAATTGAAAGGCAATCTATTGAACTTTAAAATTTGAATAGAATTTAGTTCGCGTTCCTAATTAGTTTGACTTTATAAGGGACCAAAAATGCAACAGGTAATCACATTTTCGCGCTATGCATTTGGCATTTCGAAACCAGACTAACTCCGTGATTAATATTCCAAGTGTCCCTACGACCTGATATTTGCACGTAAGAATATAAGGAGAAATGGCTTTAAGCATTATTAATAATGAAATAATAATGGACGTGTTTCGGGCGCATTCCGAGCAGTATTACAGCTGTTTTGAATTAAATTATTATTAACTCCGGACTGTTTTTACATTACCTCCCAGATTCAAAGGAACAAAAAAGCTATAGAGATGGAAACCGTTAAATAATCTTATTAGTAGTCTAAGCACCGATTTTTTAATTTTATTTTTTTAAGTCGAAGTTAACAAATGTGTATCAAATGGCTGAATAATTTGCAAATGATTTCAATATTTTTCACGTTAATATGAGATTTCCATCAGAACATGTTACTACCGTGTTTGTCCGTGTTACCGTACATCGCTTCCACTCACGGTCACGGTTATATCAGCACTTATATGATCACCGTTAGCGTTTATGCTGGCGTCATATTCACAGATAGATATATTATGTTCTCAGTTTTTAGCTAAATGCGTCATGCAGAAATTTTTTGTCAGTCATTTTGGCGATGGAAACTGGTATCGAGTTGCAAAAACATGTTATTTTTTATTGTGTTTCAACACTATGATGAAATTATATCCACCATCAGCTCAAGTGTTCCATTATGCCGTTTGACAGGTATTATAAACAAAACCCTTGTTCTCGCAGTGATTAAAACAAACAAAGTCGCATGATTCACAATATATGAGTTACACATTTAAATAGCGCGGTTTTTATTCTAAAACGGTAAGTCAAGGCCCCGTAATTACCGCGTCCATATCTATTCAGTTACTCGGTGTTTCCTGTCGAGGAGCACTGTGCTTCAACCTTGAATGCGAACACTCATTATTTGGCCATTAACGGCAGCCTTCTCCGCGTCATATTTTGGCAATAATTAGCGATTCTCGAGCGGCCGACTTGTTCTAAGACAATTTGGAGCTAAATACGCGCGTACCTTTTGTGTTTTTAATGATCTTATGAACAACATCAAGTTCTTTTCCTTGTATATCAGCAGAATTCTAATGCAATAACGTGATCATCATGATAAAGTATGAAACCTTATTCGTTCAACGGTTTCCTGTTGGTTTTCCTGCACACATTACTTTTTCTTTTTGTTATAAAACTAGTACGTTTCCTATCGCTTCCATTATTAAGTTATCAAGTCGGAAACAAAGAAATTATTTAACATAATAAGTGCCTTATTGCGATTTCACGGTCGTTTATAAGTATTTGGACACAATTATTGAAGCATGTTTTGGGTAACGCATACCTGCTTATTAAATTACAATTGTAATAATATCAAGCAATCAAGGTGTAACTATGTAAAGCATTAATAACCTTAACACATTTTGCGGCTTGTACCATTACGAATCGTGTTCCTAGTAATTATCGACACATTAATCATCAACAAAATATTATTCTAAAATGATTAATTATGGGTTGTTCCACTGTTACGTTAATACACTGTTACAATTACAATAAACGTGCGTAACAATAACTAAACCTTCGCTGGTACCCATAAGGCTCTAGTTTTGATTAATTTGTTACAATTGTTTAATCAGACACAGCTTTTATAAGTTTTTCAGAGATTCCATGCGTTTCTTCTCTTACAATCTCTCTTGAACACAGATACAATAAACCTGCAAAAACGTGCAAATTGACTTTTACATCCATGGTTTCGCAATACATGACATTTATGACATTGACTACCCAAAATAACTTGAGTTGAAAAATGACTTATAACTTGCAGATGATTTTCACGTGATCATGGCCTTTGTGCCGTACACGTTGTATTTAAAATATAACATGATAAATTATTAGTAGGCACACAGGCTCGAACACAACAAGGCACACATGTAGAGGCGGCAGTAAAACTTGCCTGAGGCATTAATAAAAACTAGCGAGGCAGCGGGGCGGACTAGTATAACCTTGCGGCCGGGGTTATCGGACGCTGTTAGCATTTAACGCATTATAAAACGTAAGACAGCTATGAAGAACCGCTCTGGACGGAGAGCACATAAAATTCCGTTGAAACCTTTTTTTCCATAAGCATAAGTACCGATAGCTACGGTACATAGCAGTGCCCGCGCCTGCTGCGGTAAAGAATCGGTTAAAAGGTCGGGCCGAAGGACATTTTTTTGTTTTGAATTATTTATCGTGGGCGCGACCGCATGTGGACCGTTCGGACCATATGTAAGCGTGTAACACACTCACAAATCTGCAAACACTCCGACGCGACTTCTCTAATGCTCGTAGCGTTGATGATTTAGGAGCCTTTATAGCTGCGACTAAACTTAATGTTCGTCTGTCTTAAAAATAGTTTCGCATAAACGTGCATGTGTTATGTCTGACATTGAAGGAAGGAAGAAAAGGCTGTTAAAGTAACGTGATTGTTTTCCCGTTCCGTTCGCACATGCGTTATCTAGCCATGAATTGGTACAGTCTAATACGAATACCTACCTACCCACGCCTAGTACGCCTACTAAATGTAATTATTTAACCTTCCGTATATTTTTCAATACCAGTTTTGATACACAAAAAACCGATTCTAATACGTCTCTCAGATCAAACGGTCGCAAAAACTGTTCAACACTTTATTATTATTTTGATCACGGCGTGAATCACAACCAGATTTGGCGAGGGTTAATGACCCAAATATGTTTAGCGAAGTGTTCAAGGCTAGAGTCAACTAATTCGACTAGCTAATAGAAAAAAATCCGGTATCTTAGAAGGCGATCGGCTAGCTTGTTTTCGTGTATCCTCTGTATCAGAGGCAACTTCAACTTTATTACAGGTTTATCCGTTAAAACAATTACCGTTATTCAAATTTTCAAAGGAACAAAACTTAAAGATTTGAAGTTATTCAATCGGTCCAATAGATACATTTCGTTCAGTTGGTTGAAAATGGCGATATTTCAGAAGGAGTGTTTACTTTTGGAAAATCAAATAGGTCAAGTAATCCTTGAATTAAAATGTTTGGCATCATGCAGACATAAGAATAGCCAATAAGAATTTTGAAGGCGTTTTTTTTTGGATGTCCAATCATACTGTGAGTCGCAGCTAAGTGTCCTCTAATGTTTATTTAGTCTTGGAACATGTTTAAATGACACTTTGGCTTTGGTACATATTACATACCTACTCGTGAGTATGTGTTGTATAATGGGTATACTAGATCGTGGGCGGTCCGCAGCAAATTGCTCCAAAACACACGAAATGATTATCTTTTATTGCGCATGACACAACAATGGAGGAGATGACCTTACGATCGAGATTTAAGCCGCGGTTAACCGCTCGCTATTTATTATACTTATATTTTTAACGACATATTTTTCCTGCGTCCCATTTACATACAAAATAAATTTTCTGTTACTCTGAAGAATCTGAGTGACGTTTCAAAAGATTGTTTAAAGTAACACAATATTTTGAAGTAGTGATAAAGTTGACAGTGTTCTAGGTGGTCGTAAATGTTTTAGATAAATGGACGGTGGCTTCGATGACGAATATAGTTTTATCGAAAATACCATATAGGCTCTACGTATCTACCATAAACTTAACGCTGCATCCATTACACGTATCGTATCTTATGACAGGAATAAATTTCATGTTATGTAGTCTGTACAGCGTTATTTAAATGCAAATGGAAAAAAGTGATATCATCTTTTCGATTCGTGGCGTTATTTTCCTCGCGTTAACAGGTGTTCTAGTGTGCAGTTCGCGTGCAGATCAAGATCAAGAGTGCAGAAATCATAATCTACTAAGCATGTTTTGTGCTAGATTCAATCAAACAAACAAAGTCTCCAAAACAACACAAATTAAGTACAAAAAGGCTAAATAAAACAAAACAAATCTAAATAACACGTTTGTTTCAAACAGAGCACGCCTTAAGAAGTGGATAAGACCAAAACAGGTCAACCGTCGTTGGGATCGTCGATCGTTGCAAGTAAGATTTATTTTCCACGTGTTCTAAGTTTACCCAAACTGAGCAACACTGCAAGTGGTTGAGACTACATTCGCACGGTGTTGGCGCGTGCACTAACTCGCGGACGAGACGGACGAGGCTACGTCACACGTCTGTATTTGTTGAAATTACCGTTTAACATACCAATTGTTTATTAATATTAGTATGTATTTTTGCAATGTAGACAGAAGGTGGCTTTCCTTATTTCTTGATTCAGTCTTCAAGAAAAGTCTCTAGATTGTGCGATCCTGTTTAATTCGATCCATTGTTAAGTTGAATGATCAACTATGTGATACATTTGGGTTAGTTATTATCATAATATTTGAGAAAAGATTAATTAATCAAAGTTAATTAAGCTATAATATATAAGATTGATCGTGACGTTCTTATAAGTTTTGGTCTAGTCGATTAGTACAGCGACTGCAATGTGCAACCAAACAGCAATGTAAGGTAATGCATAAGACGTAATGTTAAAAGACAGGTGGTTTAAAAATAATAGTAAGTAATTGCTATTTTTCCGAGTGCTGCTCATTCATAATTAGATTCCCGTTATCGTCTATAGAGCGCATATAATCGTAGAACTGCTTTGCGGTTTAGCTTTGACGGCGTTCGCGTTGAATTTTATAATATCAATCACGCGAGCATCGACGCCGAGTTTTATTGTTTCCGCAATATAGGCGATTGGACATAGACTGTGGTCGCCCGCACCCCGCCACCCGCAATACCACACCAGCTAATGAGTGATGCATTTGAAAAATGGTTTTAAGGTCAGACTGGACCAGCAATTTCACATGAGTACATACTTATTTCTGCATTTGCCAAATTTTTGCAAAATTCATGCGAAATTGAAGTTGACATCGGTGAGAAAAAGACGCGAATTGACTTGATATCGATTAATAGTATTCTATTAGTACTCCTAAAAAGACTAATGCACTACAACCCACTAGTTCTAAGATCTATCCATGATTCATGCGTCAATTACTCAAGAAAAGCGGTGACTTGCTAGTGGCGACCTTTTTATCAAAATTGCAAACAAAGTTTGGCAAACATTGGCTCCCTGTGTTCTTATATAAATATTGATTCGCCGTATATTTCATTTATTCATTATTTCCTTCAAGCTGCATGTTTTTCATGAACTACTATGAAAAACTTGATGTATGACAACTAAGTACATAAGAAAAGCAGATGTAGCAATAACAAACAGGTTAGTTGGCAATTAAAATCGCCCGTATCCATCACGCATCACCATGGAGTATTTGTGAGGACATGTGTGGGGCCATTCTTAGAACTATGGCTACTCACGTGCACATCTTTGGTGAAAAAAAGAAGAAAAAAATATGGCGAGCCCTTGAGTAACCGTCACTTAAGTACGACGGATGTTGACTCTTTAAGTCAATTTCCTTGTAGTATGTACTCGGCAGTTCTCGTGGTTTATGTTTCGAAACAAGAAATGCGTTGGAGTACATTTAAAGGAGGCTTAAGCTTACAGGATGCCTTATATGGCTCTGCCTTGACCGACTAACTGATGAGGTCTAGGTTATGATGTTAGTCTGGGGTATGGGCTGAAGTTCTCTTTTATCGTTGTTTTGGGGTCAGAATGATGCATGGCACAGGCTTCCACGAGGTTATTCTACCTCGTGGAAGCCTGTTGAGGTTTAAATATTTATTGGGTATGAAGAATACGGAGACTTTACTGCATTTTGACTTGACCCTTGAGTGCAGCAGGGTTAGGGCACGGATTCTCAGAATATTTTTTTTACACCAGTCTACAGTGTTGTGTCTACAGTGTTGTGTTTTACATTAACCAAAATGTCCGCTACGACTGTTGACCCACAGCTACCCAGGGGGGCGCCACGCGCAAATTGGAAAAAAGCAATGAAGTTGTCACAAAAACTTCAGTTAAATGTAATTGTTTACAAGTAAACGGCATTGCAGGCGATTGAAACACCATTAATAACAATTATACGAACCAAAGTCGTTCCGAGAACAGATTTTGTGCGCCTATTCTGAATGTAATCGCTTTTTTATGATCGCCAATCTTTAAAAAGGCAAAACCTTAAAAAGGTAGCTGGAATACAATGGGTAAGGATACAATAGCCACGGCCACATGGCGAAATGCGTTACTTCTTTTTTGGTAACTCGCAAAGATGCAGATTTACTGTTCACATATATTATGGCAACACGCGATAACGCATGCGCTTTTGTATTTCTTGTCACTCGCGTTTGCGCTTATGTTTTGGCTGTGGCTGTGACTTTTACTATTCTTGTAACTATTGGTTGTGATTTTGATACTTATTAGAATAGATGCCTTTTGTTGAAGCTCCAGAACAGAGTTTACGAGTGCATAGGTGCACTAAAATTGTATATCAAAGCTCCACCCTAGAAGTGGGCGTTTAAGTTTGTTCAGAGTAACTGATACTTCTCTAAAAACAAACGCAGGCGCGTCTTTCAATAAAGGCTCAATCAATTCAAATTGGAATTCATCCAAATACGATTCGTGATCTCCACCACAATAGTTTTATTAAGAAGAATATATTTAAACGAGTACAGTTGGGTGCATCTCAACGCGAACCCTTGGCCTTAATGCGAACGTCAACAGCATATGTTAATTGATGCGCACGATTCTGAAGTTTCTTAATTAAACGTATTATGTTCTGTGTACTTATTATATTATTGTGTATTATTTAATGTAGTATTTCATTACACTGACCGTGTTACCTTTGAATATGGTGGAGTTACTATTTTTTAAATTACCGGAAAGGACTTTTTGTGTGCAGATAATATTGGCATGTTTATTTGGGTCGTTCATTACGAATACTTATTTAGTTTTTTTTTTTTTTAGTTTTAAGAATCGTCATCGTCATGGTAGGTTAATTGATTATTGTGTTTATTTACCTATTTCTGTAATTAATTTAACTAAATCCGCAAGAGAACCAAAGTTACTGACGTAGCCCGAAGAAGTTCCAAACTTAAGTGGCAGTGGGCTGTGTGTTTCTGCGAGCAATGCGCCCTGCATTGCTCGCAGAACAGATGGCTGATGGGGCCGAAAAGTTCTGGAGTGGCGACCGCGAACTGGAAGACGTTGCCTTTGAAGGCCTCCCACTAGGTGGACCAATGACCTGATGAAGGTTACGGGAATGCGATGGATGCGAGTCGCATGAGACCGGTAAATGTGGCGACACTTGGGGGAGGCCTATGTCCAGCCGTGGACGTCTTTCGGCTGAAATGATAATGACGATGATGATGAACTAATTCTGTCATCCTATTCAGTTTGCCAGTATAATAATCCCATAATTTCTCCATAGCTAGTATAGGTAAAATTATTGTAAAGATAGTATTTCTACAACTCTCGTGTAGCGTACTTAGTACATAATCCTTTGATTAATTCTTATAATTGAGTTTACAGTACGCGTAAGTAGTATGTGTAGGCGCTTAGTGCATTGACGTCTTCTGCTCAGATCGGATTGGCACACGATCGTACTGCGGCTAACCGCAGGGTCGTTCTTAATTATTCACGTGAGTGCCGTATGTAACGTCACACCTTATAATCGTCTAACATCGATAAATATTACTTACTTAATAAAAATTACAATTGCGTAAAAATTGCAATGAAATTTCGACATCGTTGGAACAAATTGCTAATATCACGATAATTAAATACTTCTTGTTCTATAATGTCTTAAGAATGTGGGAATTGCATAATTCATCAAGTTTTTGGTAACGGGTATTGTTAATGACCGCGGAAGGTCAGCAAGTTAACTGTACGGTTCTCACGGCGAGCGCGGTGAGGGGCGGGGGCAGGTAGTGGGGGTTAGTAACTTAATATCAAGAAAAGAAACTAATTAAAGTATAGAACCCCTCTAGTTATTAACCCCAATATAATAATAATAATAGATTAGGGATGGCAGACGGACAACTCGTTGAAGTCTTTTGTACTGAACGGCCGCAGTGCTACGAAGTCATGCCTTGGAATAAATAAATTATTATTAAACGTTAAGTAATCATATAATTGACTATGTTGAAATGCTTTTCGAGTTTGAGTTTCGCCTTTAGTTTATGTCCTTTTTTCAAGAAAAACATTTTTGATATTTATATTAATACTAGATTTTACCCGCGGTTTCGCTTGCGTTAATTTAGAATTTGACAATTCACTCGGGTTATACTCTGCTTATAATAATATAAGTCAATCATTTCAAAAGACACGTGCCATCTATTACCATGAGAACGTTATGGTTGTTTTCCTCGGGAACAGTACTTTTTTTCGGGACGAAAGGTACCCTATATTCGTTTCTGTACATCTGGCAACGTATGTGCAAAATTACAGGATGATCGGTTCAGTGGTTTAGGCGTGAAAAGGTAACAAGCAAACTTACTTTTGCATTTATAATATATTATATTATATATATATATAAATAATAAAGTTAGGAAGTATGTACTACATTTTTATGCGTACTACTACACAATTCCATTTAAAAAGGGAATGCTGTATTGAAGGTATTTCAATGAAGCAATAATTCCCCATCCACTTAGTCACTTGCCAATATAAAGGCGGCATGAATAAATGTCAATAGTTATCGCTACCAGCCCTCTTTGCTCCCCATCTTATTTATAGTGCACATTGCTGCAGGTTGGGGTCGCGCGACCTTCGGGCCGACTCATCCGTGCCCTTTTACCCACAGCCCACAGGTGCCAACACACCTGTAATTACTTTATTCGTACTCATTCTATTTTAAAAGTTAAAACTACAAATTTCGCATCAAATGTACCACATGCGGGCTTAACGGTAAACGTTGACTCACTGTTTTGTTTGTATTTAGATAGTAAAATTGTTTATATGCCTAACATGTTCCATTAGTTGTGATGCAAAACATTTCTATTTCTTCGTAGAAATCGGGCGACT
Organism: Lycophotia porphyrea; assembly: GCA_950005105.1. Lineage (NCBI taxonomy): Eukaryota > Metazoa > Arthropoda > Insecta > Lepidoptera > Noctuidae > Lycophotia > Lycophotia porphyrea. The sequence goes on from OX465392.1 coordinate 7,654,267, forward strand.
TACACCATTTAATGATAACATTACAGTTGTATACAAAACAATAAAAGTTACAAGGAAAATTAAATGTCTATAACTGGATATTCTACAAATGGTCAGTCAAACGAAATTGAAACAGAAGTTGAAGAAAACAATTGTAATCGTTTGGTAATTGAACTCAGAAGCGAAATTAACGCAAATACGGGACACATACGTCACACAAGTTAATTATATTGAAATGACAGTCGAGATTGCGGTGACTAACCTAAATACAAAGCGAGCGGCGATGGCTGGCGGCCGGAAGTCACGCCATTGTCCCGCAACCATTGACACCTCGGTACTTATCATCCGGTCAATTCCCGTAGCGTGTGGAGCTCTCCATTAGATACAAAAAGTTATTATTTGCGTTAAAATTTTCTAGAGCTTTCTTCTCAAAATTTGGATTGACCCTCGACTCTTAATGCTCAAGGTCTCTTACATGATATAACATTAAAGCTCGAAGCTAAATTGCATTTAAACTAAGTTACTTAAAATTTGGCTTAATAACATAAATTTCAGTTGAAATGGCAGTAAAAGGGTAAAACAAAAAGTGACTGACGATGAGAATTAAGTTGTCTGCAATGACATTAATTGCTTTTGAAGAAGTTGGGCCATAAATTAAGTCTAGAAACATAATAAAAAAATAAAAAAGGAGTACCTAGTCGTGGCTAGCTTGAATTCTCACTTTCCTGGAACTGTTCCAAACACAGTACTGTAATTTGAATAACCTATTCAAGTAGCTTGTGGACTTGTGGTGAATATTCGAATTCAAGTCACAGACAAGACGATAAGATCTGTTGTAGGCAAAAGGATTTATCAATTGACGTCATAAATTCATTCAGGATACAATTGACAGACAAGATACAATTTTGAGAGGAAAACGTCAATTCAAACTTTTAGCACATCTATGAGAGTAAATAATTCTCGGAAAAACGCAAAAATACGACAGTTATATCAGTGAATCACGCTTGGTAACTACCTAAGACCGTTAACATGTGCAATGTCGATGGCGGGTTGTCGATTACGTTCTTGTTTATCTTAATATACTTAAATGCTAAATAACGATAATGCGATTTAGAAAAAGAAACAAATCTAAGATAACGGAAAAAAATACTGACATTTAGAAGAATTGGTCTTAGAAAGAACCTATTAAACCCTAAACGAATTCTGGGGAAAACTTTCAACAGAGTTATTCCCGGAACAACATTAAGCAGAAAAAAGTATGTCTCTGAATTTGACAAATCCAACGATAGATTAGGATCACGCAAGACACACAAATGATCGCAGGTAGACATTTGTTGGCGAAGCGGAGCCGAGAACTGGATTCTGTTCAAGTGTGAGTATCTTTTTTTTTGGGTGAGCAAGTGGCCGTTAAGAAGGAAATGAAAAATAAAAATAAAAGCTTTGATCAGAACAAAAACGGTGACTATTTGGATAAATATGAGAGGAATTAAAATAATGTCTGAGATGCATTTGAAGAATGTATACTACTAGATGAAGCAACAAGAGAAAAATTCAAGGTTGGCCGTGAAAGACTGTTGATATAATTACATAAATTAGTATGAGATGATTTAATGAGACTTTCTGTAATCATAATGAGATTGAAGGGGAAGGTGTGGAAGGAAGAAACAAAAAGAACTAATGTTAAATCCTGGAGACTTACCGATACAATCCTTATCCTTCTTGGAGAGGAGGGCAATGGGGCCATCATCAAGCGGAGAACCAGGGCACAGCGGGTCGGTCTTGCTAGCGAGCAATTCCAGCCCTTCCTGCAACCCCAGTTGCTGCTCATGCAGCCGCTTCTTGATCAGGAAGATTTTCGGCATCTTCGGGCGCTAATAGTCACTACATACACTCTATCCTTATGTTCGTCTCTGTTCACTTGGTCTTTTAGAATTCACAAATCAGCATCGTATCACACTGCACGTTAAGTTTCCTCGCGTTGTTGATGTTTATTTTGTGCGTATAAGTTAGCGGCACATGTGGTACCGTTGGCCGCTGCGAAAGGACTGAGAGCTAGTGTGCGGTGCCCGCGACACCGTTGCCCGAACAGGTCCGCCCCCGCCCGCGCCGGCGCCGCCCGCCTGGCCCCATGCGTCCGCGCACTGAACCACACCGGCACCTCCGCATAACCACCGCTCTTGCACACAGCCACACGCACCAGTAAAAGTGCTATTTTGTGTATGCCAGTTGTTGCTTGTTCTATCTCACTTTGTTCTAGCACTGTGGTATTTTTTTCTTTTAGCTATATGTATTTATGTATTGCCCCTCCGTCTGGATGAGAGGAAAGCCAGTTCCAGCATTTTCTTCTGTTTTATTTAGCCCCAAAAATACTTATAAACAGTTCTAAGCATAAAACTCATTGTAAAGGATGCAAACACATTTAACTCATTCTTTGGCACTTTCGAGAATTCAGATAGGTAGTTGCATAAAAATGTGTGTCAGTTGAATCACCAAATGAAGCCTTCCTCCAATTCGGGATCTTTCGCATTTTCAACTTATTCTGACTTTTGTTATTAAATAACGAATGCACTGTCATATATTTGACTTTTAGTTGAACATAAATATTATTGCTATTAATAAAGCCTTAAATATTCATGTTAGGTCAAAATATAGTAATAACGTTTTATTTTAGGAAGGACCTCACAGCGTTTGCTGGCGGCAGCCTTTCAATTATCTGACAGATTTGCAAAACAATAGAACCCGAACAGGCAGACAGCACTCATTATAAAGGAACAGGGATTTAGTAAATAGTTATGAAACAACGTCAATAAACTTTACAGCTTCAGTCGTTTAAACGGTCTTTGGGAAAAATTGTATTGTTACGCTCATCGCAGTGTAAGTGTCGGCGCCTTTGGGATTCATATCACATGTTCATGACGCCATCCGGATATTTTATTGCATCGCCTTTAACAGTTATGGATGTACACAATATTCTAGTTTGACGGATGCCGCTTCCAGATTACTGATGCCGCTTTTATTTTTCTGAACACACCTCAGTACAATTCATGTACTTCCTTCTTTTTCATTTATATTTCCGGCACTTTGGATACAGCGGATATACTGCATATTGAACTGGTCTGTATTTAACGCATTTTTTCAATAATGAAGATGTTTGCAACAAATAAACCTTAACAAATGCTTTCATAGAAGAACCTAAATTCTAAGATTACAATCTAGAGGTTTATCTGTGCCGAGGAGATTAAGTTCACCGATATCCATAAAGTAATCCCAAGAAAACGGGTTTTAGTATTTTTTGTTAACCAAATTTTAAGCACGGTACAAAGGAAGTGATTATTCATTTAAGACTTTAGAAGAATAGTGAGATTTCACGGCTTGATGAATTTACTCTAATGCTGAGACAGGTAAAATTCTTCTTCAGAGTAATGTTAAGCTTTTATTTTTAATTTTATGTTCCTCGTTATGTCAATAACGGCTTATCAAATTTTCTCATTTTTTTGTACTATTTCAACTGTACTTATTTAAGTTTTTTTTTTTTTAATTATTTCGGATTAAATTCTGACCCGTGTTAGAGTAAAAATGTTAACAGTTATCTTGTAGCCAAGTAAAAAATTCAAATGTATAAGTATACCTCTAGGTGCAGGTATGGTTGCAGTAGCGAAGGATCAATTTTTGTAAGAGGTAAGCCGGAGTACATATCTTTAATGTGATTATAATATTTGCCTATAGAATACTGACTGTGCCATTTTCAAAGGGAAGCCGGTGGGAATCGAGTTGTATGGAATTTTCGCCGCTGGTAGGTTGGAAATGAGGAATTGGTTTAAGACAAGCGAGGCTAAACAGAAAAAGCTGTACTGAGCTTTGATATCCCAATTAATCCTGCTTAAGTGTCTGGAGGTAAATATTTTTTATTTTATGGTCGAATATTGAAGCTTTGCCGTAAAAGACAAGCCCAAGTGAAATTGCATTATAACAGATGGTAAATTATAAAACTTATCTAGTGAGTCGTAAGTTCATAGGAGTGTAAAATATTTTTTCAGAAAATCAGTTTGTAATTTTTGCTGTGGTTTTCTGAGACGAAAATGATAGCTCGCCACTAATGTCCAAATATAAAGATCATTAGTAAACCAATCAATGCTATTTTCATGGTTAAAAAGGCTTCAGTTTACAGATCATAAATCATTTTTTTATTTAAAAAATGGACCTAACGACTCCATAAAGTGGCAAGGCGTTGTTTACACAAATAAAATAAAACTGTAATACGCTACCGAATTGGTCCCGTCGGGGTTTTTAGTAAAAAATGGTAGCGATTTTGCGTTTGCGCCGACTGCGTGAGTTTTTTGTGGGTCCTTGTAACGAGTGATCGTTAAGTTGCTGAATCTATTTTTAGAACAGTTAGTAGTTAGTAGTGACCATATCTAAATTTATCAAATATATTCGCTCAATACTCCCTGCTGTTTTTTTTTTAAGTTAAAATCAATTTAAACATTATTTAATAATTTACTTTAATTATGTCGCCAAAATGCGAACTTTAAAAAATATTTTGTTGTTATAGGATCTTTACCTATCTATATTATTTGAACTTATTTGAGCCTACATGAATAACATCTCAAGATCGACTGTTAAGTGGTTACTGGTTAGCTGCAATGTAGGGCAGCGCGAGTTGTTCAATAATCGTGTTGGGCTCAGCAACCATTGCACGTGTTTGGGAGTCGTGCGCCGGCGCAGCTTCGTCGTGCGAGTTCTCTACCATCGCCGAGATCACGCCAAAGACGTACTAACTAAATTATCTTAATATGGATGTGATAATTTATAAGTATACAAAAACTTATTCGGTTAAAAATTTAGTCGTGTTGGTTTAGATTTAAAAGTTTTTTCAGATGTCGGTTTTGGTCTCTCCGGACTGGTCGTGACAGTTTTTGAGTATAGATGAGTAGGGGTAAGCCAAAGAAACGACGAGGAATTGCAAGTAAATTGGGATGAAGACTGTAGTACCATGTTAATTGTTTGATTGGGCAAAGGCCTCTTCATACAGAGAAGGCACGAGCATTGATTACCACGCTTGTTCAAGACAGGTTGGCGATTTCAGACATATTATACAAGTCCAGGTTTCCTCACGATATTTTCTTCACCGATTTTTTATGTACAGACGGCCAGTTCATCAAGCTAAAAAATTTATTTAGTAAATTTTCAACTTAATCGCTGAAGCTTTAGGTTTAAGGTTGAATGGGAAAAAATGACAGTTTCGGGTAGCTTGATGTGAAGATTAACTTTTTTTCATTTACCTCCATCCTTTTTGTCATATAATATTTCTCTTCTTAGATCGCGGCACATCTGAGCAACGGGCGCCCGGACGGTGCGTGTGCGTCGATTGCGCAACGATTGGTTGCACGGCGCGCGCGCCGGTTCCACGCCGGTAACCCGCCTCAAGTTCTCGGCAACGATAACCTCTTTCAAGACCAAAGTGGTAGCCAGTCTTGGCGCCAATGTTTTAGAATATATGGTCCATATTCGCTTCAAATTTTTCAGTTAAAAAAAAACAATTTTTTAAATAAGGTTTTTTTTAACTACGTACGAGTTTAGTAACTGGGTACGATTTGCTATAAGAAAAACCTACGGGAATGTTAGTAAGTCGTGTTTGAAAATAAAGAATTTGAAATTTAAATCTAGATGAGTTTGTGGTTTATCAGATGTGCGATATTTGCCAAGAAGTCTTAAGATATTAGCGAGTTATATATGAATTATGTATGAAAACATCATGCGGAATTCTTAAACTTTTCGGAATGAATGAATTAGTGCTTTTATCGCTTTTCAAACAATAATAACGGTTGAAATTTAAACCCGTTATTCTAAATAATATAAATAAATATATTTTTGTACATTTAGCCAGTTTGGGCACTCAAGGTGTCGAAGGTCGATCCCGTTAAGTAGAATTCGGATTTGACAGCAAATTTTCGTAGAGAACGAGTTATTTGAATCGCCTTTATTGAGAATAGCGTTAAGTACATTCCACAAGATTCACCTCAGCTTTGAAACAACTCGATGTTCAATCATATCAGATAGAACGTCGGTTTGACTTCATTCCACTGCGATCACAATGATATACTTCGACGTATCTCGACGGAAACTCTTTTTGCACTTGACAGGTGCTCACGCATAGCCACTGAAGGCGAACTTGATCTTCATCGTCCGATTTAGAAAACAACGAACATGGTTTATTAATTTGTTATCAGCTACAAGTATGGCTAGTTCACTGCATGTAGGTATAATCGAAGGCGTAGTTTGCACAAGTGTTTCCAAATCTTCTGTCGCTTTTCATGCAGTTGCGTCGTACTTATGTTTTTAACTGAGACTACAGATTGCTGATCTTAGATACATGGACAATCGAGGACATCGAGGACGGGAGCCGGGCGGGGCACCTCCGTATGTTTTAAGCGATTTTTTTTTAACTGATCAGGCGGAATAGGCCGCGACTGTACCTATTATAAAATGAAAGGTAGCAAAGCTTTCAGTCTGTTACGAAAAGTGTCACGTCCAGCAGAGCAGATTCCTTGTCAAACACTTATGGGCGGTGGGTTTTTCAGTCGAACCTAGCGCTTCGCTTGCAAAAGATCCAAAACAAGTTGCGACAAACATTGCGCAAAAAGTTGGCACAAGATAAGGACTAGAGAATAGTCTGGCTACCTTTTTAGAACAGTAAGCACCTGCAGCTGGTTTCTAGGCTTCCTGCCAATACCGCTATATTCTAAACCAGACGATAAGCAAGTAAATAACATCCCGTAGAGGAAAAGCTTCGTCTTCCATCAAGTGTGCCGTGTAAATAGATCGCGGTACAACGGTACCACACCATGTATTCTCGATGATTGCCCTGAAGCACGCGCGAGGCATCACAGGGGAATAAATTGCAATAGTATTAATGTTTTGAACCGGTCCACTGATTACAACTTAAGTGAACACTCGTATTATTCAATTGGTCGCACGAGCCAGCCATTTTGTTATGAAGCGTCGCGTTCGTTTATGTATGAGTGATGCTGTTTGAACTTTTTTTTTAATGAAATTCTTAGCGTTATTGAGCAACTAGCGTTTGTTTCCAGTGTTGAAATATAAATTCAGACTTATCGGCTTTGATATTTCGAAATCTATTGCGATGTGATAGAGGTAGGTACAGGACCTAGAAGTTTAATAAGTTCTTTAAAAGCCTTTTGACATTTTTTAAATAAAAAAGTAAAATAAACTTCGTCTACAGTAGTAGTACTACAAAACTACTATACTACAAGACTTACCATGTGCCAGAATTTTCACTCTAATTTTACACAAAATCACCAGAATTTGTATGTTTATCTTTATTCGTTTATTTTTATAAAAATGCTAATGACAGAAACCGATGTACTAAAGACATTTAAAAATAAAGACGTTATTTTTCTCTTCATTGTCGCTCATGTAATGTAGTTAAATATTCAGTTAATTAAGTAGATATTAACTTTAGTTAATAAAACTGTAAGATATTATTTGAACAGCTGTGTATTACCTGCTTCTTATGTTTTGCTAATTAGATGAAAATGGAAGTTAGCATTCATATATTATAAAAAGTTAGATATTAATTTATAAATAAAAAAATATTCAAGGCAATTTTTTGGTTTACTTTAGATACATCAATTTTCAGAGATATTATTAATACTTTTTACTTAATAACAACTGATAAAACAACATTGTTTGATTACCGTTTCGGATAGCCTGAAGAATAATTAATAAAATACAATTCAGGTAAAAGACGCAAGTTTACCTTAGGAACAGTCGGATTATTATTATAACCACCAGGGGCATTTATCATTACACCGCATTCTTTCTACCGCTGTACATTACTCTTTCCCTGTTTAGGTACATCAATTCAAAAGACAGGTGGCAATAATTTTCATAGCGTTTCGTATTTCTGCTATCAGTTTTAGCAGGATTGCCATAAGCTTTCAATAGATTATTCCCTCCATCATCGTTAAAGCCGATATAATGTCATGGAGTCTAGGAGGCCTGCCAACAAGTTTCATAAATATGTCCAGCTGAGAAATTGTCGAGTTGAGAATCTATCCAGTTGCGAATCTGTCCAGTTACTCCGGAGGGATTTCATCGACCCATACGTCTATCCAAAATAAAATGATCCGGAAAAAAACCACTGGAGTTACTGACATATTAAGTAGCTTGTGTGCTTGCCTTTTTTTGTTTTAAAGCAGTTCTGGGCTTGGCTTCCTGGCAGGAATTTCTCCTGTATCACGGGTGCGTTTACAAACATTTAAACTCACATTCACAAACAGCCAGACCCGGGATTACTGTCTGTAGGCTGTACAATTTTTTTTCAGTGTGGAAATCGAACGCTCGAACGCAGTGCAGCAGCCAATCGCTCAGCCAGTCTGCCAACCGTGTCATCAACCTTCAAAGGACGGCTGATGGAGCAAACGAGTCCTTGAATGGACATCACATATTTATTTATTTATTTAACACTTCAAGCACAAAGTACAGAGGCGGACTTAATGCCATAGGCATTTTCTACCAGTCAACCTTTGGGTGATGGAGAGATAAACAGTGGTAGGTGTATAAATCAGTAAATATTTTTTAATTTTATACTAAGATAGACTAGAAGAGTATTTTATATATCCTTGATATATAAAATACTATAAATATATTAAAATACTATAAATATATATCAAAGTACATATATTTATATGTAGACACACACCCTAGCACATACTCTAGCTAGATAGAATGACAACCATAAAAACTGGTGTCTGAGTCAGACTGGATGCAGAAGACCTATGACAGGGTGTTGTGGTGCAGATCATGATAGGTGGTTTATTCCAGTAGTGGACGGTGTTAGGCTGAGTTGATTGACCCCTAGGTAATAACCATATTCATGCAAACACATTAGTTTAAAACGCCACATGTGCTAATAGTTTGCACGTTAATTATACAAATGCCACGTGATAACGCGGACGTAAGTCGTAGCGTCGCCTACGTGATTCGTAGAGCGTTATCACCCGCACTTCTGAACGGTGACTATTTAAAAAAAATTAGTCTGATATTCACGTCATCGTACTTAAACTGGTCTAGAACGTTGTGTCTATGATATTTCCTATGATAGTCATGATGCCGTTAAGGTGCGTCCAGATTAAGTAACATTTTACAAAACTTTTGCTATATAACACGTCTGAATAATATAACATTGCTAATCTCTCTATTGAATCATGTTAAATTACCGTGTTTTATAACATGTTATGTTATTAGTTGGGACACACCCTTATAATTCTAGCCTATACGTGCCGTCATATAGCGGCCGTAATATTGCCGACGCAAAACGACGGCCGTCTTTACGGTGACGACATGTGGAAAGTTCCACGGCCGTATTAACACACCGTCTTTTTAAACAAACGTCAAACGAAACGTATCCAGCAAAGAAAATGGACGACCTTGATTTAGCTTTAATAATTTACTTGGAGGATGAACTATCATCAGAAGAGGAAAATAGTCGTATGGCGGAAGACGATTTATTCAAATCTCGTGGTATAGAAGGTGCATTTGAGATTTTAGTACGTCGCCGTTTACTGAGCAATGAAGACATTTTCAGAGAATACTTTCGTCTGAGAATACTGCTCCAAGAACTCATTTTGTTCGTCGTCTGGTCAAAACCATACAATATTTTATAAAAAAGGCTTCGCCGCTATCGAGAGAAAAGTTCACGAACCATCCGACGTCGACGTCGTTCGACGTCATGCAAATGGCGGCACCGCTTTTTGACATTGCGGTTTCAAATACCGCTCTGTAGGAAACCGTGCCATTTTGTTTACATAGGCAACGTTCTAGTGACGTCATTCACCGCTGTATTACGGCCGCTATATGATGGCACAGCTATCCTAGGAAACCAAAGCTTAAGTAAACCGCCTATACAGGGTGTAAAAAGACTCTTCACGAAGCCGTCAACCAAGCATTATGTATATCAAACTAAGTAACTTTACGCAAAAAATAGTGTTGGGAAACGACTTCTTTTTTTGGGCTGAAAAATCACGTTTTACATTAGGACTCAATGTAACGCACAAAAAACACTGTGCTGATAGATGGATTGAATAGTAAAGGGGTCCTGGAGGTGTTTAAAGTGAAATTCTTACAATAAAAACATGTATTTAAAAAAAAGCTTGTGAAAAAGTTGAAACTTTAGCCCCCAATATCTCCGTAACTAGAAGGTTCCCAGGTATGGTCTAGAACAAAATAATGATCGCAATTACGGGGAAAACAAGTGCATTTCGGCTTCGTTAAGTGTCTGTTTACACCCTTTATGTATATGGGGATATGATTAACCGCATTAAATATGTTTCTGGAGATTACAGCTGTTCATCATCCATGGTTGGGAAAAGTTCAAAATCAAACCCGATATAGATGAGTCAATGATTTTCATACGTATATTTTTCCTTATTTAATTTGTTGTATCAAAAACACGATGTTTCGTACTGGACTTCGAGTTGGGGACCGGAAAGCAAAACCATGCCCAATAGGCAATAGTCGGAAGATTAAGAAAATGTTTATATCAAATATATTCTTACCTACCTTTTAAGTTTTTAAAACCTAAGGATACAGGACGTAGGTACTGGTATGTTACTTATTTATCCATCCTCAGGATGCTATATTTCCTGTTGTCTGCAACTACTTAGGTACAAACATTTTGAAAGTAAGAGTAGGTATGTAGGTAAAACAAGCGTCTTATTTATTTTATAGAGAACGTTAAGTATACAAATGCAGACATTCAAGTCACATACAATAGCATTGTAAAAAGCAATGTCTTTCTCGAGAAGGCCACGATCTAAAAATACCGAGTAAATTGCGTATTAATACTATTTATAGATAGAATATTCAGTAAATATAGACAGGCCGTTTTAAATGGTAAAAGGTTGAGCAAATTTGCAAAAACCATTCAGAAAGAAAAGTAAATTTGTATGTGTAGTAATGGAAAGGGAGCTTTTATGGTAGTACATACGGTACGTAGTTAATTGGAAAATACAATAGTGATAGTCTTGACTGGACTTCTAATTTTGTGTAAAATAAAAGCGGTTATAATATAGGCTGGATAATGAAGACTAAGGGCGCGTTCCCACTATGTCGTAACGATTAATTTATCGTTGGTTTTTAGTCGTGGACGACCGTTAATCGTGTCGTTAATCGTATGTGAACACCTCCTTTTAAATACACATGCCACGACGCTTTAACCGACACGATAATATGTCGTCGCGACATAGTGGGAACGCATCCGTAAAGATGCAAGGTGCAATTCCGTAATCACCACGCGTAGTAATCAGGTTGGTAATTACAGTACCTACCTTAATTACCTATATTGTTTTAAGTGTGATGCAAGATAAAAGAGGTGTAAAGCCGCTGCTGCCAATCTCGTCAAGATCTTTCAGTGACAACAGCCAGTGTGAGCTATTAATTGGTAGGTATTCTCTTCCAAGAAACAGCATTAACATGCGTAGGTACTTTATTAATATTTAATGTCATTTACAGCGAGTTTGTACGGTGTACCTCTTGGTAGATCTAGTGACATGAAACTGTCAATCGTAATCTGACATAAGTTTGAATAATGCATTTGACGAAACAAGTCGTATGACTAATTTATTGAAGAAGTTTAGAAGTGTTGTGCTTCATATTTGTGTTACTTTGGGCAAATGAGGAAGTAGGAAATATCGATAATGCATGTTCATATCCTGTGACCTAAAACACTGAATCTATTGCAACGGTACTTCGCTGATAAATAGCTTTATTTATACATTAGTATATCCAGTGAACACACCATTGTGTGCTTAGATGTTTAGCCGTAGCATTACTAAAAGCATCAATTTATTACCACCTACCGCTTTAACTCTATCCATTAAGAAATACCTATTATGACTACGACTTCTATTGAAGGCTAATACCTGTATCGAAATGAAAATTATATTGTTGTTTCCATAAAAACTTATAAAATGTTGTAATCTTCTGCGCTCGTGTGGAGTTCTTCGACGTTCCATAAGTTTCATTAAAAGTTCAATTGTGAGAACTCTTCGTTACGTGAATTAAACGTCAGAAAATTCTCAAGGCATATTCACGTGTAGCTAACTACCGACGTATACCGGTTGTCAAAAGGCTGCGTGGTGCGCGGGCGCGGGCGGGGCAGGGTGCGGGCGCGCGGGGCGGGCGCCGGGTACAGCGACCGCAATAGCGATGGTTGCCGCGCCGCAGCCACCATTGCCAAGATCACGGACCGCGCATGCGCGGCGAATGTCAGCCACGTCACGATCGAGCTTCGTGCTATCGCGATTGGATCGTTCGGATTTAGAACTCGGAATACAATCACGATTTAACTATCGAAATTTCTTGTTGGCTGTACTTTAAAAATAACTTGATGTCATTTCCTTCTCCAGAATGATAAACGCAGCAGTAGAATTTATGCAGGTACTTATGCATGGGCCATTTCAATGTATAAGTTACTCACTTCAGTCACCATGTTCAAATAAGCATGTACAGCGTACCTACTTACAGCAACGAATTCATGAATTTGTTACTGATAAAGCTTCCCAACAAGACCACGAGAGCATTCGGGAAATGTTTGTGCAATAAAATCACCAATGGGAGGAAACTGACTTCAGAATTACAACAACCTACAAAATGTATGTTCGTAACAAAAATGAGGGGTCTACATTCCCTTGCCACATTACTCACACTCACAACAATTTGATTTCAATCAAGCACCAATCACGCTCGGTTCCCGTTCCCCAATCGAGCCGCTATTATGCAACCGTCTCACATAAGCTCGCACGTTTTTTGCCCGCCATCCCTACGGTAAGTACTGTCCCAAGACTCCTGACGAGCTTTGGTTCGCGTCGTCGGCGTCGCCTTGTATGTATAATAGCCCTTGCCCTATCTTTATATGGGCCGAGCCGTAGCCTCCCGCAATCCTCATTCAGTACACGTAAGGTAGCGGCCCTAAGGACCGGGTTTTTGTAACAGCGCAACAGGTAGAAAGGAAAGGATTGCGAGTGCAGAGCGAGAACACATGACATCATCTTCGTGTCTGTCTCGCTCGGCGCGCCGGCGCAGGAATGCCGGACGATTTGTGCTTGCGCATAATACAGACGGTTCGTGCGACCAGCCGACCACTGTGTAGTTATAGTTGTGTATAGCCGAGTATAACCAACACACACTGCCCTAATGCGTACGGGTCATGTAGCGGGATTTACAGAGTTTAGCCAGTGAAATTTATATTGAAAGGGAGTCTGATGATTTTCGAATATTAGCGCCTTTTTTGACTTTATTTTGTTCTATTTTTGAAGCTTTCAGTTTTGTTAACATTTATAAAAGCGATGTATTTTTTTCTAGATCCTTGAATATAATATGTGGATTATAATTAAATGATTATAATTAAATTATGTTTCGGTATGAAAGGCGTAGAAAAGGTTGTGGCATTATAAGTTAATTATACCTACCAACCTCGCAGAGTGCAATTGCGTGATAATTAAATGCAAGTTTCATATTTCGAACAAAATATGACGCCTGTAGTAATTAAACTTAGTAGTACTCAAAAATAAATCAAGGAATTGGGTACAGTTAGAGAGGTAACCCATCACTGGTGTACATACACACATCTTTCGCTTTTGCATCAATAAACAATGTATGCTTTTTCCTAGATATTTCAATAAACAGATCTTGAAGCATCACCAAAAATACACCACGGTTATCTACAAGGACTAATACAAAAGCACATTTTTTAAACTGCCATCTGACAATCCTCGAAAAATTCGCAAAAAAACCTCTTGAAACGTGACTTCTTATTTATACGTTAAATAAATAAAGCGACGTTGCGTCTAGAATTTTAAATAAACAGTAAAACCGGTACCTGAGTGTATGTAAACATTGTTAAAAAACTTCATTTTGAGGCGATAATTGAGGAGAATCCTGTTGAATCAATTTACAGACCTGGCACACATGTGGCAAAAGTCGTTTGGAAGTCATACGCTATGTAAGTCAATATTTGTTAAAAAATATAGTTTGTCAGAAATGAACTAAAGAAGCTGTTAATTAAGTAAACTGGGTGTGTTATAAAGTGCAATGTTCTGAATATGATGTAATTTGAGGTTCAAAAGTTGACGTTGATATAAGAAATGACAAAATCAATAACATACATGTTCTATTAACAAACTCATGTTTCGAGTGTAATTATTTATTACCTATTTGTGTCTGTGTAATTTAAATGAGCTATGTTTCTCTCAAGTTTTCATCCTAGGTATATATGTATATGTATACCAAAAGTTCTTGCCAACTCCTGTAATTTTGGCATACTGCTAATATTCATACCGATGCCTGGCCAGCAAAAACACCGTCATGTATTTAAGGTTTTGTAGAAATGAGGGTCCAATACTAGAATTTTAATAATTTGAAATGGTATGGCTTCACCTGGGATTCTCTTGACCCCTGGTAACCCTAGATTTGACCCCATGCAGGAATTGTTTTTTTTTAAGTTGCAAGTTATCAAACGTAATAAAGACGAGATCTATTAAAAAGGCTTCATTAAAATACGTCGTCGAATCAGAATAATTAAATAATCAGAAATATGTTAGCGATTTTAGCTGTTATTATTGAAATTAAACAACTGTGATGTAAATAAATGTATTTTAATTGGGTGTGTACCCAATACGTACCCTGTACGTACAACTGACATTTATAAAACGGATTATTTGTGTAGTTCGTAGCACCGTAGGCATTCGTAGCAATACCAAGAAGAACATGATTAAAATCTAAATAATATTTCATCTAAAGCGTGTTAAGGATCAAAGCCTTTATATTTAATAGGTTTTGGAAAAAATAAGAAAGAAGACAATTTCTTATTTTTTTTCGTAATTCTCATCGATTTGTTTTTGACCACTACGCTTTGGATTAAGATTTGATATTTTATTCTCATTTGTGTGATAAACGCTTATGATTTAATAATTTCGTGGTGAAATAGATTATATTTAGTTATCCCTGAGTGAGTTGGGTATAAAGTATACATAAACCAAGATACAGGTTTGCATGCGCACACGCTAGATGTGCTTATGCGCAGCAAAGCACTACGAGGCACGACTATACGACGATAGCTTGCATATTTTTGAACAGATTAACAATTTACACTGTACTTATGACTTAATTAAACACGACTTTAATACAAAGATATGCGTTCAATTAAAATTAAACAATATATTCGTGGCGGTGGTAATGTCGGCCGTTTCTTGGGTAAATATGTTACCGCTGACTCGCTGGTCACATAAAAAGTTTCCTCCGAGATCCGGTCTCACTGGTCCGTAAGATCGACGACCTCAGGTCGCCGTTTGACTTATGGAAATAAGTTTTCTTGCCTCATCTGACTGATAGATTTTGATGATTTTATCAATATTTTTAATTTTCGTAATTATTGTAACTTTTACTTGCTACTTTAGACGCGACCTATTTTTCTATCTCATTTTTCTTTTGATGTATTGCTAGTTAATATTATAATATTTAAGTTTCAAGTCGAAAATCTCGTATTTTAACAGTTTTGGCTTCCGTCGATTTTCTGTCGACGAATTGGAGTGATTTGTGCCAACTGTCCACGCGCTTTAAAATATCATAGAGGCAGCAGCCATCCTCTATCTAACCCTAAAATGCTCAAGTTCTTTAAATGCGATATAGCTGTAAGCTTCTAGTGGTTATTTCGCATGCGACTCCTTTCCTCGGCCCCTGCGAGTGCGCGCGCTTACATCAGTGACGATAATGTTATGAGGCTTACGCGACCGGTTACGAGCCGGCAGACACCGCAGTTCCACTTCTGTTATATTCCTCATCGTACATTATAGTGTTATATTGCTTTTATTTATTAAATAAACAAGCATTAACGCAATTAGTCGATCGATGTTGAGAAAGTAGCGCAAGACTTTGGTTAGAATAATAAATATTCAAGATTGTAATTAACCCATTCACTGCCCAGTACTTCGCGAAAACTTCGCGAAATTCGTTCGCGTGCCACAACCCGTATCCGAGTCGTCGTTATAATAAGCTATAGATGACGTGTATCCATACCCAGAACCCGACTAGCGGGTCCATAGCTACGGATACGGGTTGTGCGAAGGAACGAATTTATTGTTCGACCCGCGTGTCGGGTGCTGGGCACTGAAAGGGTTAATGCCTATTAATTTCTTGTTGTTGCAAATAATTTATGATTGATTCTGTTTGCTAATAAGGCTGTGTATACTGTAGATTTATAGGAGGATATCGATGTTTAGGACAGGCTTGCAGGTGCAGTTCCATAGTAGATACTAAGTTTAGCACTTTTCTTTCTCCTTGTTGTTTTTGTATGAAATTCCTTTCTAGTGTAGCTATAGTTGAATAGGAGGACCGACATTGAGAAGAGATGGTATGAAGACGACGTACGTCTGTTTGATCTGAAATATAGTTCTGAAATTATTAATTTCCCATAAGAGCAGGAATATAACATAGACGCGACATAAGCCGGCAACACCTAACTATTACAAAGCAAGCGATGTTGCAATTCAAGAGCCGAGGCTGCTTTAGCGGTCGCGCTCGGCGGTGCAGCACGATCTGGCGTTCCGCTCGGCGCGGGCGCACGCCCCCCCTCCCCGTGCCTCCCCCCATTTCTTGCTGCCCCGCGGCCCTGACCAAGACACAGACCCCACAGAGGCGAAATGTTACGAAATTGAGTATCGACCAAACGTGTTTCCGTCTGTAGTGCAGGGCTACAAACCGATGTCGTAAGTGTTCAATGGGAATTGGGAACGGTAGTCTAGTTCACTTGCATAGGTGCATCGTGTTTCCATTTTTAGAACGACGATTTCATGACGCGACAGACGATATCTTAATAAAGATCGAGCTAATCGCGGTTTGATTTACGACGGTCAAGGGTAGAATTTAAACTGTAATTTCAAGAATCCACGCGTAGGCGGCATTTTGAGTTTGTAAAACATGAGGTGTAAGTTATGATTTACTAATTGTACTGGCAGTTTTAGTATGGTATGATTCGCCCCGTAATCTTCCCGTATGACCATCATTACAGGTGTGCAATTTATCTTCTATACTCATTACGCGAATGCAGTAACTTGGATGAGCTCGGTCTATGTTTATTATTTATGTACCTTTGGCATCATGTTCGTAAAGACATCTCATAGAAAATTGTAGCTGTAGTAAGTGGTTTTGTAGAAAAATACAGTGTTTAAATTCCCGGACTAATAAAATACGACAGGCGTTAAGGAGTGAACTATAATACCGTAAAATTCCTGCAGTTAAATTTGTTTGCCTGAATACTTTATTTTTTAAAACAACATGCTCCCAAAGCCTATTATTATACATATTTATATATAAATCAAAGTTAAAGTGCTTTAACTGGAAAAAGATAACGACACTTATTAAATGTTAACACTGTTCTGTACCACAAAACAATTAGCTCTATTTTTATCGACTGCAATTAATATTAATTTAGAATGAAAGTTCTGCTGCAAACGACAGACAGGGCAGACGCTAAACTATCTAAAGGTTTTTTGGGAAGCAATTAGAAATACAGTTTGTCCAGTACAAGTTGACATATCAAGGTAGTCCAGCTTACGAAGAAAACTGTCGAGAGCAAGTCAAATAAAGAATGTTTCTGTTTAGTTCCTTTTTTGGCGACGTGCCAAGATACTGTGGGCACTCTGCAATTACAAATGCCTTCCTAACAAGGCTATTTGTCAGTCGGTACAATTAGCTTTCGTGTCACATAACAAGGGGCTTGTGAATTTAATCGGGACTGTCATCGAACACTCCACCTGCTGATTTATTTTTTCGCAGCTTTTTCTGTCATCGGAGAGGCGCAGAGTGATTAAAAGCTAAATGCCAACACTTTTGTACTTTTCAGTGACTGTAGCTTTATAATTGTTTTAATTAAAGTGCCCATGATAGTGATGCAAGTAGATACGATAGTTAAGTATATAATTGCAGCATTGGCGAGCCTAATGCTGCTTAAGTGGACCATTGAGCATGAGCCATAGTGACCGCTACTCCAACCAGCCCACCTCCCTCCAAAAGCAAATCAGACTTCCCGGTCTTCTCAGGGCAAGGGATCTCGGTGTTCCAAGAGTCTCCTTGCGGATCTGGGTGACGCCGGTGCACTCGAGTAACGGTGAGCCTAAGCTGGGTCCTTTGTTAAGAATATTCAATAAAAGACAGAAAAGTTTTGACACTTTCGGGATTATTCTACTCTGACAAAGTGTAATATTTACAACCTCAATGTCCACATACAACCACGCGTTAAAAAAATATTATTTTTACATAGTTTGAAGAAGTCTTAAGAAAATACCGCAACATACAATAATAACACACCCTAGATGATAGGTTGTTAACCCATCACCTACGATCACCATGTAGGTACCATTAAATAACTCGTTTCCTTTACTTGACATTTGAAAATAACGTGGGTGGACACCTGACGTACAGTGTGTTTTTCTTTGACTGTGGTAATGTAAGAAAAATAATAGGTATATGGTCTGATAATTTCTTTTAGTTGAAGAAACTGACAGAACAGAAGGTACTTGTTGATTGCGTTTACATTATAAAATAGGAGGTGAAAAGTAGGTAAAAATACCCTATTATATATTTTTTTTCCTTTTTTATACATTCGTTTAAAGAAACCAAGTACAGAAGAGGCAGAGGTTAACCTAATAGTACACCCACATTTCGCCAGTTAAGTTTGAAGTCCCATGTAATATAGGGAGCGACCCTATTGCTATCAATCGAGAAATTCTTGATGGAATAACCCAGTTACACTTTGCTCGACCCGGAAATCGAATCCAGGACCTCATGCTCAGTAATCACGCTTGCGATCAATCGACTAACGAGGCAGTATTTGTAAAGAAGGCTTCTATTAATCTGTTAATTCACCGCCAAAGCTCTCAGTTTTACGCTTCAAGCTGTTTTTTTAATTTCCGTACATATACGAAAAGCGTACAAGCCAAACGATTAGGCTTTGAGTTTGTCAATATCATGCAATTTTCATGTAAATGAACCAAATGCAGGCTGCCCTTGAACTTCCAGTCCAAAAATACAACATAATGTTTGTTTCATTTAAGATCATAATTATCTGTACAACTAAACAAATTGCGAAATAACAAGCAGATGGTAGCTTTAGTACTTTCTTTATATCCTGGTAACATGGAGACCATGTGTTGTTAAGGAACCCTAAATCGCTGTGTCAAACACTCAAACCAGACTAACGTGTGCCTGTTGGCTGATTCACTTGTGTGATGGTTATCACAAATCTTGTGCAGGTGGTGTGTCGATGTAGAATATGATTTTGTCAAGTTTTTCGACAATGTGCGCGTGCAGATTGCTTGCATTAATTATTATGGCTTCATATAAAATTATTGCACCTGCTTTTGGCAATAAACTTTAATGTTAGGACAGTAAATTGGTTAAGTCAATTTTTTTTAGTATAATAAAAAATACATGAGAACATGGGAGGTGCTAAAAATTTATTTTCGCTATTTAATTGAAGTTATTACGTTTAAAGTAATAATGTTACTAATAAGGCGTTATCAAATCACACTTTTCTTCTGTGGGAGACAGGGTAGAACAGGTATTAACTCAAGTGCGTGGGTCTAGTGATTGCAACGTGTAATGTGAATTTGATAGTGTTCAATTACTTCGTGTCTATCATTAAGGACCACCGTCGAGTGCTGCCGGGTTCCTGCTATTATCACCACAGTGTAACTACACGCGGCGTGTTGAGGGTTAAATGAATTTCACAGTTTCAAGCTATCTTATCTTCTGTGTAATGAAGTGCGGGTAATTTTTCAGTGACAATAATAAAAGTTTGCGAATTAACGTTTCCAATTTGGTTTTTTAACATTGTAATTCTTTTGAGGTGCCTAAGTGTTAGTTTTTATGTAGTTAATTATTAGAAGAAGGCTCAAAATAACAAAGATAACATATCTTTCATAAGAATTGGTTGCGAAACTTCAATTAAGAGTCTTTTGAACGTTTCAAGGAAGCCCACGCATTATACGAGTAAAGACATATTTTTACAACTTCGTCAAACTTTTTGAATTTTTGATGAGTCGAGTCTTGAATTAGTCATACAAAAACGTCAAGTAAACAAGAACCATCTTAATGTTTGTGCTCATTACCTCAACCGAAAACAAAACACTAAATAAGCAACAATATTAACAAACCTGTCGCGAAGATGGAACTGAGTCACTTGAAGCAAACGTCAATTGTGTACGCAGAGTTCAAAACAGTTGGCTTTAACAAAGAGGTGGTATGCATATTCATATCTCGCGCCCCCTTTACAAGTGTCCCGGCTGAATTGCGCCCGCGCCGCGCCGCTGTGACACCGATTCTCTACGTTCAAGATGCTTCGACTGTGTACGAAAACGTCGATCACTTTTGAACTTTGTCACATTCAGTTCGTTACTTGTCAATGCAAGAAGCTGTCTTAATTACTTGTGTAATACGTCGTTGATTTTTCTTCATTTATTATGACAAGGTTCTAAGTGTAGTCTAGTTTTCACAGGTATACTGTAAATACAGGAAAATAAATCTTTTGTTTACTTTTTAGGACAGCTGGGACGATTAGTTGCAGGTATGCAGGTTGCAGGTGTATGTGGAGCAATGTCGGTGGGCTGTTGTTAGCTGTTTATTGTTTTCAGGGCAACGAATCAATTAGATGGATTTAAAGTGTGCTGAATTTCAGTTACGTAACAGTAGTAGTAGTGTACTTTGATCTATCCATTTAGGTAGCTACCGAACTTCGTAATACCGTAACAAGTGGGATTGGGTTCAAATTAAATGAGCAGCTGCCAAACATTACGATTACATAGGTAAGGTTTGGTTCAAAAGAGGCAGTTATATTGCTCAAACGCAAATCTATTCATGATCTATTCATTACAGCGGGTGATACAGCAGTAACCATTGGTTCATTCGTAGACCAAAGTTTGTTAAAATTGTGGAGTCGCTTTCCTGTATTAAAATAAGTATCGTCATCTTATCAGTTTTAAATACAGTAAAATAGATATTTAAAATAAAATAATAAATATTAGCGAGTGCGTCTAAATATATCAAGGCCTCCGGCTGCTAATTACTGCGCTTGTTTGTAGTTCAGCAAAAACAGCTGATTTTTTTTCGGGTGGGACATCATCAAATTACACCTTCCGCTCTGGGTGGAGTGGAGTGGGAGTGTTAGACTTGTACTGACTAAAACCCATCCATGTTCCTTCCTTTTCCTTTGTGTTCCAGGGTCGCGGTAGCTCTTTCGAATAGTCCCGCAGCCCTGGCAGGCATCGGCTCTTGCGGGCCTCTCCCTGTTTGCTGACATCTCTTTGAGGCGCACGTGGAACACGAACGCGCGAACTTTTCGATTGCCTTAGATTATGAAACGTGAACCTTATGTGAAATGTTTTCTTTTATAAATGTTTTTTGTAACTGGCGAAATGTCGATGTTCTATTAGGTACACCTCTGCTTAACCTTTCGGGGATTCCAGACGTGATGTTATGTGTTTATGTTATTTGTATGATGTGCATAATAAAGAATGTGTGTTTTCAGGTGAGTGATCTTCCTTTAATAAAACCCTTGAATAGTTGAACACAAAAAACAATATATATAATATATATATCGCATGCTTAATAGAATACTGACTTAACTCAAAAAAGACGATTTTTGGGAAATCGCAAAAGAAGATCTTGCTATGAGGACTTTACCTACTTAAAAAGTAAAACTGATTTATAGTAATCATGAATGCTTGTATTTTGAACGTCTATGATTAAATATTAGAAGAAGAACAGAACAGAAGTTTAACTAAGACCTATAAACCTCTTCATCTTCATGGTCTTAGTTAACTTCTGTAAACCCTAACTACAATTCACGTGCAAGTTGTATTTGTAGTTATGTAGATATTATCGTAATCTCTACATGCAATGCTGTATTGCGGCATGTAACAGGTGTCTTTGAATCGTAACCACAAATCGTTTCCGACATGGATAGCGCGAAAATAGTTAAAAGATAATAAATGTTTACAATGTAAGAAAGGACGCTTTAAATTTGTAAAGTATGCTCATTTAATTATTTATTGTAAGTGTCAAGTTTGATTTTATGGAGGCACGATAGCATTGGAACATATAATATTCTTACAGAATTGGTTAATCAATCCTATAGGACTCATGGAGTCACTGTATTCTGCAATAATTTCTGGATTATTAGTTAAGTTTTCTTCGGGATAGTTTGATTACCTAACACTAATATTGACTTCAAAAATCCAAGGTTAGCATTTGAAAATTAATCGGTGTGGATTGGGGAAGAACCTTTTTGATATCTCAGTCTTGAACGTGACTCATCCATATTAATGCGAAAGTAACTGTCTATCGGTCTCTTACCTTCTCACGTCTATACCACAGAGCCGATTCTTCCTAGAATCTGGAGAAGGACAAAAGGGTAGTTCTCATTTTAAATCGCAGTAGAAGTTGCTGGTCTAAAATAAAATACTTTTTCAAATAAGTGTATTAACAAACCCGACAAAATGTATGAACCGATGATAGTACATACAAGAGATAAATGTACTTCAAATGAAAATAAATATGTATAATGGACCTCTTTCGAGGAAAGGGCGGATTGTAGGCAATCGCTTGATACGTTAGTCATAACGGCAACTTTGTATTCTATTGCTTCTCATTTTGAAATCCATTGTAAACATATACTTAGTTCTACAATGATTGTTGCAATTTGACCTACCGCCTTGACCTGCTATACGGTGAACAGTTTGAACTAATTCCTAATTGGTACCAAAGTACAGACAGAGTATTTATGCATCAAATCCTAACCGTATTATTTTTATTCATATTTACCCTACTTTGTAAGAAGAATTGTACAAACAGCGATTTAGCATAGACAGGAATTGAATACGTCTAGGTATATCACCCGATGGGTTAGGCAGAGGTATTGGCCAACAGTCTACACAGCGACCCTATTGCACTGGGCACAAATCCAGACTCCGGATCTGGGCTGATTCTTATAAAGTGGAAACACCCAATAACGCTTTTCCAACCTGGGAATCGAACTCTTATGCTTAGTAGTAGCGAGACAATCAAAAATCATAATCAATTCAATTATCAAATCAATAAGGTCGTTTGCCGTAATACTTGAGTAATGCGGCGCTTTCTGCAATAACGTCTAGGTACGATATCTGCTTAAAGTAATTGCTTGTCAAACAAATAATTGTACTGTGTTTAGGAGTTTGGTATTACGATTGTGTTTGCAAACGTACTCACAAACTCAAAAAAAAAAAACCACTAACCAACTATTTTACTTTACTAGTATCAGTAATTTTCGCTAATGCTTCTTCTGTTAACCATTCATATTTACTAATTACCAGACAACAATGGGAGCGAGTGTACTTGTCTGTTTCTAATTAGGGCATTGGCTTTTATTACGATTCAACACGAGGCTCATGAATATCAAACACAAATAGATATTACCCAAGTTTTGAATAGTTGTTTTATATTACCCAAGTTTTGAATAGTTATTTTATATTACCCAAGTTTTGAATAGTTGTTTTATATTACCCAAGTTTTGAATAGTTGTTTCCATGTACTTTTGGGCTACCAACGAGGATGTGGATTAAAATCAGGCTCCCAATGTGACTTTTTTCATTATTTATGTACTGTCTTAGTTTTTCTTGGACATCAATGATATCAGTAAAGGAAAAAACCTTGAGGTAACATTAAAATTTTGTAGAAGTCAATGCTCAAGCTCATACCTTCTCAGCACGAGGAGAGCTGCTCTTGTTCCTGTCAGAGGAACATATTTAAGCACAAACATATTTAAGCGCAATCAATATTAGTTCGGCTGAAGTGATGAAACTCGAAATAACCATGATCGTGAAATATTAAAATAAGTAATATTATCCTTGGTGGTTCGACTTTTAAGTCCTAACAATGTTTTTTACAAGTTTACACAGAAAAATATTTGTATTTTGAAATATCTGAAAAAGATAACTGTATTCTTTCTTCTTCTTCTTTATCGTGTGTTAATAAACCTGGCGTCAGAGTTTTTATGCCACCCATGGGCCTCTGACTTGTCTTTACATGCCATCAAGAAATATCTCCGAAGTACGCTGGCTTCCTCACAAAGTGACGAATGATGTGTCTTTTCTTTCCTGAAAAGTTACGGTTCAAAAATGATATCTTTAATACTTTACCCAGGTTACCTTTAAGAATGTTACTTATGTACAGTAAGAGCAAAACCAAAAACCACACAACAAATTCATCTGGATTCCCCCATAAAACACAGAACACTTCCTATAATAAAAACTCCGTCGTTTTTACATACATTACAAATAGGGATATAGTTTTTTTTTTAAATGCATTGGTCATTGGCCTAGCTGTGGCAACGACCTGTAGGGATCAACCGCGATGATTGACCGCGGTGACGTTGCATTGAGATGACGAAATAAAACTATTGCGCCGTTGTGATAATTGGTCGAGTCACACCTTAATATGGCCTTTTTTCAACCATCCTCCTCAGCGTGGATAGGAAACTTGACCCTATGATTCGGTAAGGTATTTCTTGAGTCAGAGTTTTCGTTTGAAATGTATGGAGGTACGTGATTTCCGCGTAGCACCGAAATGGATTTTTTTTTGTGACACGTAATACGGCCATGTTACATTCTCTCATCCCTTGAGTGTATTAAAGGACTTTTGAATTATAGCAGAAGTTGACAGCAGTTTCTTCAAACATGTGTTTGAAGAAATTCCTGTCAAATACGCAAAACTTAGTCAAATTACGAGTATTTTGATATGCGTAATGCGTAGTAATTTAGCCATGTCCCACGTGACCTTCGTAGCAAGGGTCTACGAGAAAACCGATGTTGCACGTTGTGCGTTTATTGACCTGTGTGAGGTGATTAGTTTGCCCTCTAAAATACCTTTGTTTTTGATAAGGTAGGTAGGTAATAACGGAATATGAATATAAACAAATTACTCAAGCCTTGCAATAATAATGTTGAGGGCAATAGCCGTAACAAAATCATAAGAATTTTTATTGCGTGCAGCGTAGCAAATATTTAAAGCTTTAATACATTCTTGAAGTGCAAATTAGTTGCCGGCTTGAACTGTAGTGTTTGTAATAGTCATGTTTACTTTGTAAATAGGACATGTAAATGAAGGATGCGATAAGTTATGTCACTCCTGGCGTAAAATAGTGCGTGAAGATAGCACAACTTGTTTTTCTGTATTTAAATGGAAACATTTAAACAATCCTGTTTATGAGTCAGGGTTGTAAATCCTATCTTCAGTAGGCTGATTTTGCTTAGCGTTTATTAGCTTTTTGACGAAGTAATTATGCGCAGATTGGAGAGGAAGTCGCTTTATTTTAAGTCAGTAACTACTTTTTCGAATTGAAATAAATGGTTAACTCGCAAAATGTCCTCTATGTTGTATTATAAAATAGAGCTTAAAATAAGTAGTCGATTTGTAACTGTACCTACTTAAAAAAATAATAAAAGATTCAGATCAAAATATGTACTTATACAACATTTTCTTCGAATCGGATCGCTGGCGGAAATGTTAATACACCGCTGATTCTCTTACTGAATTAGCAACTGATTCTATTAGAAATTATTATCATATTGTTATTTACTGTATTCACTATATCAACTCAATCACGTGCCGTCAAATATAGTTAAAATACAAATATATAAAACACGTGAGCGAGGATAAATACATTTGGTCGCAGAGCTACCGTTTCATGCAAAAAATTAGGCACATGATAATTGATGATGCAAAACTTCGATCACACCCATGAAGCCGGCACATAAAAACTACCTACATCTTGGCAAAATAAAGTGATGCAACATACATAGGTTCCGTTAATATAATAACTAATTGCATTTATAAGTACTTGCGGTAATTTGCAAAAAAATATCGAATGATTATAATTAATTACACTGGTCAACAAAATTTTTTAACAAGAAAGGGGGTTACCGATTTGGAATAACCTACCTACCCTCATTACAACACTATATTTATTTTGATTTGATTTGGTCTAGTTTATGTGTTAGATGATTTCCTGAATATTCGAATGAATTTTTAGTCACTTTACTCATAATTGTGTAATTTTTTATCTTTTTATATCCAGTTATCTGTGAAAAAGTATCAGTTACCAATAACAAAAAAATCTTTGTCTTAAAATTCGATATTTTAGAAATAATTAAAGAAAACAGGAAATTCTCAAAAAATAACTTGAAATATGCATATCATCGACAATAAAGAACCAAATTGCGTTAAATGAATGCACATAGGTCACACTATTATACCACAAAATAAAATTGTCGAATATCAAGTTTTCCACAGAATACATGATAGTTCAAGGTTATTCATAAACGAAAAAAAATAACTCGAAAGAAAATTAAAAAAAAAAAATTGCGTTGCAAATTTCATTTTTTTTTGCTTCTCCGCTCCACCAGCAACTCAATAAACACTACAAACTTCGTTCCACCTATGTATAATTATGTCTAATTGCACTGGACTATAGAATTTACTTTAAAAATACAATAAGACTTTTCTAGACTAGACTATATATTTGAAAGATTCTAATATCATTTTTATTATCTCTATCCTTTTTATAAACACAACTGGACATAAGTTTTCATGTTACATACAAAATGTGTTTTTTTGTAGACCAGTGTTATCAACGACAAAATTATAAAAAGTTTCATTTTCTTTTTTTTGCATATGTGTTAACATTTTGTACATTATTCTATATACGGTTGAAACCAATCTAGTTATTAACTATTAAGTCAGTGACACATGATAACAAACATTTTGGACGAATTTTCAACATCATTATGTAAAACTGTGCGTTTCGCGGAAACTCGTGTTACGGTTTCAATTGTGTTTGAATAGATTAAGGACTTATTTTAAAGAAAAAGTTTGTTGAGTAGGTACGAAGTTGAATAGATCAGTTACACAAGTATATCTATATCCATACATATAATAAGACACTAAAAAAACTGTCTGTACATTGAATATATTAAAAAAAAAAATTGTGGGGCGTTTAGAAACAGTAATAGAGCACGAATCGAAAAAAAAAATCTGTCTGTTTGTCTGTACACGCTAATCTTAGATTTTTTTTTGTTGTATAGGTATTAAGACTGGGCAACATATAGGCTATAATTTATCTTGGAAACTTGAACACCTGATGCAGAACCGCAACAGACCAGCTAAACTATAAGAGATACAAAAATGGTACCATAGCAAAAATTGTTCCACGTAATGAGCATTTTCTGCTAAGAGAATAAATTTGAAGATCTGGAACAGCTGATGTGGAACTCCAAGAGCCCAGCCACACTATAACATATATAGGAATGGCGTCTTAGCAAGAGTTGTTCAGACTGATAAGCACTCTCTGTTGACGTATAAAAATTGAAAATGTGGAACACCTGTTGTGGAACTCCAAGAGCCCAGATACACTATAATATATATAGGAATGACGTCTTAGCAAAAGTTGTTCAGCCTGATGAGCACTCTCTGTTGACGTATAAAAATTGAAGATCTGGAACACCTGATGTGGAAATTAAAGCTATCACTAATTTCACTGTATTTCTACCAAGGGGTATCGTATTACCCAGAACTAAATGGGTTGTGGAGGGCAGATAGACAGTCATTCCATGTTAAATACTGGTATTCAAGTGCATCCGGTTGTACTGGAAGCCGAACCCAACATCACTACATATTACAACACAAAGTTCTCCGCCGTGTCTATCTGTCTGTTCGCGATAAACTCAAAAATTACTGCACTGATTTTCGTGTTGTTTTCTTAAATAGATAGAGTGGTTCTCAAGGAATTTCTTAGTATATAATTTGTCAAGTTTTTGTACACATTGGCTAAAATATAATGATATTTGTTGGAGGTGTCGGAAAAAAATAAGCCGTCTGGGGGAGCTTTCAACGAAAACGCTGCCCTTTACGATATAACAAAATGATGAATGGTGGAATTGTATATCTTATATAGGTCTACAGAAAAATCCGCGATGGCTTATGTCTATCTCTTAAGGATAATATACTATATCATGTGTATACCTAGCGATTGACCATGCCCTGCGTTTTAACGAATACATTAAATAATTAGATCTATATTTGTTCTATCGAAATATGCATAATACGCAATTTGTTCCGTTTTAGTTTTAAAAAATAATGACTTCTTCTATAACAGTTAGCCGGAGATGTACTTTTAAATTACGCACTTTAAAAAAACAAAATCTAGATAGGCAATTAGTTCTACATTAACTCTAATTACTTATCTACTTTATACTTATAAAATTCATTACTTTAAGTTAAAAAAGAAAATACAAAGAAGTAAACCTAGCGATGTATTTCTAAGTAAAATGAATTTCTTTCGCTTATAATGTGGCAGTTTTGTCCCCATTACAATTCTAATTAGATTTTATTAATATTACAACTAATTTAGTATTTTATTATGAATTTTTAAATAACTGCTTAGTTTTTTTTTTTGTGATAAACTATTAGTTTCATTTACTTCTAGAAATTACCTGACAATTTAAAAATACATAAAATGGGATGATATAATTAAAATTAAAGACGTAGAGACAATTTTGATCATTAACATTATCATAATAATATTTTTCTTTACAACACATCGCTAGGTTTACTTCTTTGTATTGTCTTTTTTTAACTTAAAGTAATGAATTTTATAAGTATAAAGTAGATAAGTAATTAGAGTTAATGTAGAACTAATCGCCTATCTAGATTTTGTTTTTTTTTTAAGTGCGTAATTTAAAAGTACATCGCCGGCTAACTGTTATAGAAGAAGTCATTATTTTTAAAAACTAAAACGGAACAAATTGCGTATTATGCATATTTCGATAGAACAAACGTAGATCTAATTATTTGATGTATTCGTTAAAACGCAGGGCATGGTCAATCGCTAGGTACAGACACATTACTATATCCATTTTAATACTTTGAAAATGGGCAAACTAGGTTCCCATGAGTTGAGGGAATGGGATCATCATGATTACTTTTGGTCGCGATAACCGACATCCACGCAGGCGAAGCCACGGGCATCAGCTAGTAAAGAATATTCATCATAGAAAAAAGTTCAATCGTAGGATCACGAATAATAAAAAACTGAAATAGCAATGCACTGTTGTCAATGTTACCTCATATCAATTAAGTTTTTGCAACAAAATAAATTTGGATCCGATGTGCCATTGTCAGCTTTGTAAAGAGTGAGTTAAAAATCTAACTGGCCACGTCGATGATGAAAAAAAACAGTAATGGATGCACGCACTGCACGTTCGCATGACAATGACCGACGGAAGCCGAGCGTCCGGTGTCACCTGCGCCAGAGCACTTCCCTACGCAACCTGAATTATTTCTAATTAATTGTTTGTCTGTCTCCGAAGAATACATTATAACCTCTTGACGTAAATAGAACGCCGATCAGAATCTGATAAATGTGTGTTAGGACGAGACATGTACTGCTTTCATTTTCTCTGGTCTCGTTTACTTGCAGAACATACTATAGCATGTAGTGTCAACCTTTTTTTTTTCGGATGGGTAATCATCAAATGACTTCTCCCGCTCTGGGCAGAGCGGAAGTGAGTGTCAGACTTGTACTGAATAAAACCCATCCATGTTCCTTTGTTGCCCTTTGTGTTCCAGGGCCGCGGTATCTCTTTCGAACAGTCCCGCAGCCCTGGCAAGCATCGGCCCTTGCGGACCGATGCCTGCCTGTGCGAGAGGGGATGTCAGCAAACAGGGAGGCTGTTTGCTGATATCTCTTGCAGTGTCAACCTTAGAAATGTAAAATAGGAACGTTTTGAGCTAGGTTTTGTTTTCT
This sequence comes from Lycophotia porphyrea, assembly GCA_950005105.1. Classification (NCBI taxonomy): domain Eukaryota; kingdom Metazoa; phylum Arthropoda; class Insecta; order Lepidoptera; family Noctuidae; genus Lycophotia; species Lycophotia porphyrea. The sequence continues at coordinate 7,684,160 of OX465392.1, forward strand.
TGTCATATATTTTTTATATGTCTCTAAATTCTTTTAAAATAACGAAATGAAAAATAATATAAATCTGTGATGATTTTTAATTTCTAAAGTAGAATTTTATTTTTTGCTGACGTAATCTGAACTCTGATTTCAATTATAAATAATGCGGTAATTATATCATACCTTATCCTCTTAGCAACACATATTTTATTATATAGAGAGACCGGGTCGAATATTCGGTTCTCGTTGACATTTCATAAAATTCATGTACACTGTCACACATTTTAATATCGTCCGTTATAAAACTGCGATATGCTGACTTACATGAACTGGTAGCATTACAGATTTTTCAGCAAATATTATGATAATCTCCTTACCATCCAACGCATCATATGTTGTTTACCGTGCGCCTCAGATTATATTCAATTTCGTATCACTTTATTTCATCATAAATTCGATTGGTATCAGCTTTTGCCTGTAGATACTTGGGGTAAGTTGTGTTATGAATGCAGAAAACATTGAATTAACATGCCTTCATAAATATTGTTAATAAACAACGATTAAGTAGGGATATTGAGACCCAAATATGCACGTTTGTTACAAAAAAAAGTAAATTTTGAAATTCTCATGAAAACACGTAGCCGTCGTCGTGGTACTGAATGCAGCGCGAACCAAAGGGAATCGGGCAGTTAATGGTTAATGAAATTAAAAAGATGACGTTTTTCTTCTCAGTCTCACGATTCTTATTATGAGTCACAGTTCTCAAGTCCGCGTGATGACCAGCAGCAATTAAGTCCAAGGTTTCTCATGAAACCTCATCGTTTAAAAGCTCGCCCAGATTCTAATCATACGAATTAGAACGAGTTCATATGACTTATAAATTATAAACTTTTAGAACCAGGAAGGTAATTTATTAGTCAAAAAAGCTTTTGCTGTAAAAGATTAAAATGATCATAAAACTATTTCGTTTAGGCGTCTTTTCAAAAAGGTTCATGTATAGAACTTTTAGCTTTAAGTGCCGTTTTTATTAAATATAATAACTATACCTGATTTTATATCTTTAACTCAAAACACGACTTGATTCAGTCATTTGTATCCTACGATTAAGTTTGTTTGAATCAGCAAAGCATGTACAAAACGGTGCAGATGTCAAGGGATATTCTAGATAAGTGGCAAATGCTTTCAGAGTTTCATATTCCAACATGTTTTTTGGTAGCTTATCCATTTTGACTTATTCATCATGTTTATCGGTGATATAATAGAATATCACTATGGCTAGGCTCACTGCTTCTTAGCCCATCGTCCAAGATAACCTACATGAGATACACCCAAATCAGTACATACCAGATAATCAATCAATCAAGATCAATCAATTAAGCCTTCCTAAGTCTACTGCTGGACATGTGGACATGTGTGTTATGTAAGTGGCTTGAAGATACTGATCTTTCGCTTTTTAAGTAGGTTTGTTGATGGTGCAAAAAAGTCTGCTCAAGGCAAAAAAATATAGGTTGCCTACCAAGGAGTCTATAGTTGCAAGATAGGGTGGTACGAGTATGTGCAATAGCGAGTTAGGGTTCAACCAAATAGAAGAAAGTAATCTAAAAAATTCACACGTGATAGAAGTGAAATCTTCAAAAATTTTGGCTTCAAGATAAACACTGTATAATTATTTTTCCTATCTCATTTTCTCCCACGTTAAATTTTATGATATTATGTGTCTGTCTCTTTTTAACGTCGCTTTTTCGTTTCATCGACTTTCAAATCACAATGATGTTAAAGAAATTTTCACTTCAAAATGCAATTCTTATTTAATTTCTTTTACATATTACATCTATGATAGTAGCAGGAAGACCAAAAATACGATGGATGGACTGTGTGAAGGATGGTATGGCAGGAAAGGAGGTGTCTGGTGATATGACGAGTAATAGAGAAGTATGGAAGAAGAAACCATGCTGCGCCGACCCCAAATAAATTGAGATAAGGGCAAGAGAATGATGATGATATTACATCTAACTTATCGTGATAGGTCAAACTATCACGCCTTAAAAGGAATATATCGAATAAAATCATCATCTATCGCCTTCATAGGAATAAAACACGGAAATTTTCCTTTAATACGTTTCGCGTATTATCATTTAGTCGTAAAGCATATAAGGACATAAGCGAGCAATCGTAAAAATAGTATCAAGAGTGAAAATGTTGGATGCGGGCACCCACACGACTCGACGGAAGTAATGTATATGCAGATATTAAACTACCTACATTGAACTAAATAAGTTCGTGCCACGCATTACAATTAGCTGCTTTGTCTTTGTATGTGGTTTGTTTTGTTTCAACAATGTATTTTGAGAATTTGGAATCTTTATTTTTAAAGAAATGTCTTCTGTATAGTTTCTACATCTTACCGATTAGGCTACGACTTATCTGTCAACAATAAAATGCGTAGTCTTCGTAGCGGGGCGTAGCAACCCTTGCATTATTTCTCACTTTAAACGGGCTACGAGTTTTTTTTTTAATTTTCTATGGCAGGAATCATAAACTTGCACTTACTTGTATTTCATAAAGAATGCTACAAGACCTTTAACGAAGTCAAAAGGCACTTGTTTTCCTGTCATTGCGATTTTTTTTTTGTTATAGACCATACATGGGAACCTTTTAGTTACGGACATATTGGGGGTCAAAGTTCGAGCTTTTTCTTCTGTATTTTTTTTAAAATACATGTTTTTAATGTGAGATTTTTACTTTTAACACCTCTGTAGTCCCCGTCCTATTCAATCCATCCATCAGTCAAATCATCAGTCGGCATAAAAAAAAAGTCGTTTCCCAGCAATAATTTTTACTTAAAGTTACTTAGTTTGATGTACAGAATGCCTGGTTGACGGTTTCGTTAAGGGTCTTGTTACACCCTCTATAATATGCACGAACTGAGAGAAGGAAAGTTTCCAAGTCAAATTCAGTGTAGCTTAGGTTCTAGACGCAGAGAAGACACGGTTGACTGTCAGTGGTAGCTATTTGTCTCAAACCATTTTCATAAGAATTTGTACAAAACAAACCACAATACGTACCTATTCTGCACATCAATTTAAATGTAGCTCTATATGCGTGGACTTTGTAATTATTATGTATACGGAAAAGTGGTTCCAAATAGATGAAATCCTTTTTGAACTCTTGAAGTTATTAATAATGAATTCACCTTTACTGTGGAGTACACAACATAATACAGAGTTTTAGATTGTATGTACCTAATTCATGTCACAAGATTTAAAAATACTAAACATATTTTAGTAAGGAAGATCCAAGTAATGCGCAGTTTCGTGAATAAAAAAAATGTTTATCTTAGGCGTACAGTTAATCTGATTATATTTTAAGACACTCCCAACAAAATCTCAAGTTATTAGCAATAATTTAAGGGTTCAAGTTGAGGTGCCTTAACGGTACGTAGACTTACGATTATGACCATTCAGTCATGAACATTTTCTTTATGATGGATATAATTAATCATGTCAATCAATTAATATAAAGCCAAGGGTTGTAATTATTCTTTTATATATTTATTTGAATATGCAACAGTATTATTTATCTACCAGTTGTTAATTGTCAGAATCTCATTACAGAGTTACAATTCCGGAGTTATAACTCACCATAAGTTGGCAACAGGCCGCGAAGTTAACTGTAAACTTGACTTAGCCAGAGGATTGTAAAAAACTTAATCGGTAACAACTGGAGCGAATCAGGTGAGCGCACTAATTGTGGAACGCCAATTAAAAACAATATTGTGCAATATTCGATAGGCGATAGAGTCACGGAAAATGATGAAGTCACTTACCCTACATCGGTCATGACAGATGTTATTCACCGGAACATTAATTGTTGTGAATAGAGATGTGCCCACGCATGTCCGAAGAGTCTAATGACCACGAAATAACACGAACTGCAGGCGCACATCTACAAGTGAATATGTTTTTGTAAATGGGAGATTTTATATCCAAGTGATTAGTCTGCTCTGTTGGTATGTAAAAAATCTGTTATGACCGCTTCTATCTTTCCTTAGTTTGCCCATAATGATAAAACAAGAAGTCGGTTAAAAATAAGCAACCATATTTGAGAATAACATATTAGTGCACTTATTTAGTAGATGTACTCATCAGTCATGATTCAGAGACTCCATCAGGTCAATGAGCAGCGCCTTTCTCCGGACATTGACGTATACTAAAAACTTAATTTGTTTTTCACAAAATATTTGTGAGGTAAAAAGTCCCAGGGAAAAACCAGAAATCGTATATCGTAAGCATGTTTGTGTCCTAGTTAAAAAGCAGGCAACCGGTTTCTTTTGGATATGTTTGAGACTGAAAATAGCTTGCGTGGTTGCTAGTAAAATAGCCGAGTGCCATTAGACGAAAAATAATCAAAAGGTGGATCGAACGAATTCAAAACAAATAGTAAACATGTTAAATATCCTGTCTTCTTCTTCTTTATCGTGTCTTACCTGTTTAAATGTCCTGTTTTCAGCTTAATAGTTAAAAAAATAATCGCAAATATCAGGAAATCGTCTATCCTGAAAGATATTTTCACATTCCATTTATCGACTACCTCTGAATTTTTTTTTAGTTTTTGTTCTATGTATAAATTATATAATAAGGACATTTTAAGATAATCTTTATGTTAAACGTCATCGTTGACGATTTATCTCACCTCCTGAGTCTTCTTTTTCTATGAAGACAATTTAATTTAGAGCCAAACAAATGATTTTCATTTAGACACTCAAAATTCTTTGATACATTTCTAAATCTGTTGACAGCAATTTTCGCCCACAAACGAATGGGTGGAATCACATAGTTTTCCAAATAGTTATGTGCTTAGATGTCAATAATGCTATATAATTTAGTGGCCATTACATGCTTCGATTTGCTTCGCTCAACTAAATTTGGAATAGAGCAAAAGCCACACATTCTCTCGCGCTCACGTTAGATAAAGCTGCCATTGTGAGATGGTAGTTCGGTAGTATGGTCATTGTTGGTGGCAGCGCGCGTTATAAAGTTGTTGGATTGTGGCGAAAAGAGGTCGCGGGGGCGCGGGGCGGGGGACGGCCGTTGACCGACGACAACCTTATTGCGTTGAGCCATGAGCCAATGTCTAGGGTAAGGTCCTCGGACCCGAAGTGGAGTGCTGTTTTCATTGGTACGTTTCCGTGGGCGGCTCGACACGGTTCGGTTTTTTCAACGTTTGCTAAAAGAGGTTGCATAATTTCAGACCATAAACGTTGCGAGCTCGTTTACTTTGCCAAATATTTGACACAAACACATTTTTCATGTGTTGAGAATTGAGTTTATTTTAGATTTTGCTAATGAGTATTCGTTTGCTAATGAGTTTTCATGATACTTATTCATAAATAGGTATTATGGCGATAGGTTCTTTTTGGTTACTTAGGATGGTAAAGATGTCAGATTTTTCTAAATATGAATATTATTTTTTTATAATATTGAGTATTTTTTTATTTTATCACACCTATTTTGAATTAACATAACAATTAAAAAAAAACAAAAAAGCATAAAAAAGTTAACTACATTGTTGCGTGCACGACGGCATCGAATCGTTTTATTTCTATTAAGCAATTGCTTTTGCAACTTTTTTCTCAAAATTACGAATCAAAAGTATGAAAGCTCGTGAGCTTTTTATACGACGGCGATAGTTTGGCCATTCGCCTCAAGGCTAGATGTTTCCATCCGAGAGTAAGAGAGGTTAATGCCCTCCGAAGTTGTTTGTGGCAAAAAATGGGGACACTGAGAGACCGGCTCACTTATTTCGGTTAAGTTATGAATCAGCGTGAGAAATAATACTAAATTAACAATTCGTTTTTGTATTTCCATTGCCAAGTCTTATGCAAGTGGAAGAAAGTTTTAATCAAAATATTGAATTTGATTTTTATGTATTGATGTGTAACATAAAGCTTCAAGCTAATAAAAGCAACAAATAAATATCTCTCAATTAACTTAAGGTAATTGTGGTTTTAAATATTAAAAAATAATAAATTATTCAATAACAACTCAAATACCAGATGTAAGTCAGTGATCAGAGCTTTTACATTTTGCCTGCTTAGGATGTCCATCATGTCAAAAGGGTATGAATTTAAATTTTCCATACCTTCGCAGTAAGCCAACAAAGGACTTCAGGGACTTGGCCATGCAAACCAAAACGAAATTTCAAAATCATTTGGAATTTTAAAATTTGCCCCATTTCGTGGCGAGATTCAAATTTTTTAATGTATTCGTATTTTTATAGTCACGAGTGTTTACTCTTTTTCATGGTACTATAGAACTGTCAACATACAGACTATGCGTTTTTAAAAAAGGAACACTACTTAGTTTTGAAGGTAAAAATAACCAGCTATTCAAATAGTCTCTGTGCAAAAACATTCGTCTCTCGACAAAAACATTTCGCCGAAAAAGCAACAAACAACAATTGATTTTTCACACCAAAGTCTGTTTAGGCCCAGTGATTGGCACCGCGCCTTGACCGCAACACTTCTATACGAGTATAAACCCGTGTCTACACTCCATTAGGAATTCCTACTGCGACCTATTAAGGCGAGACTTCGTTGAAGAGTACGACAACGACCTTAAAATTGAATTCAACATGCAAACCGAACGTCCCGAGATTGTTGTAAACAAGAACGTGCCAAAAACCTTGATTTTGATTTGGGAAGTCAGGGGCGAGGCACTCGCCACCACTTGGACTTGTTTTTCCTTGTCTCATGGAAAATGTGTTTCGCAACAAGTTATTACATATCGTCACTTGATATAGGGATGCGTATGATAAGGATTTTGTATACTTACAGGGGGTGGCTGCGACACCGACGCACAAGCGCTTTCCATGTATTCAGTACATCATTCTGAACACGTTCCTTTTTTTTTTCCGGTGGGAAATCATCAAATGACTTCTTCTGCTCTGGGCGGAGCGGAAGGGAGTGTTAGACTTGTACTGACTAAAGCCCATCCATGTTCCTTACTTGCCCTTTGTATTCTAGGGCCGCGGTATCTCTTTCGAACAGTCCCGCAGCGCTGGCATTTCATCGGTTATTAAAAAAAACACCTTTTACACAGAAGTATAATACCTATACAGTCAAACTGTATCGAATAGCAGATTTTTTTGGGGGTTCAGAATACATGGTAACCGTTTGTGCATCGGTGTGTCCTCTGGCCTTTTATATTTACCCATCAAGTGATTGCCTACAATCCGCCTTCTCCTCATTAGAACTCCTCGGCTTTAACGTTTATGTACCTACTATTTTCGGAATGTACACCGTTTCTCAGCTTCATTAAACAGATTAAAGCTGCTGTTTAATTAATTATTCTGATATTACATTTGATGTATTGACCATTACCAACATTTTTTATTAGCAGTTACTGTAAAAGATAGAAAATTACTTGTTTCGTTGATCACTATGATTCCCATGATATTCTATATTCCCATTCTTGCAGTAAACGTTTATTATAGTGAGAAGTAATAAACTAAGATTGAGTGGCGAAGAATGAAAATGTTTATAGGATACTAAACATAGTAAGTACTGACCTTAAAATATATTGCTATTAAGTAAAGGTTTAAGTTATAACGAACCCATTTTAGTTATATTCTGTTGAAAGGTAATTTCAGAGCATAGGTAAAGCTTCGCTCTTATACGATTGAATGCATCAAAGTTACCTAAAGAGTATTTCTGAAGATGATGTCATTAATTTCAATCCGTAACTACTTGAACATCATTGACGTATGAATACAACGTATGAAAAACAAAGCTCCGTACGTAGGCCCGATTATTATTCATTTACATCTGTAATTTATTGACCGAACACACCCACTTTGTGAATACACATTCACTATAATATACTTTTCATCAATCGAACAAATCAGTCGAATCTTGCACAACTGTTGTTACTACCGTATATCAATTTTAGCCGTCAGATATTTTAATGCGTTTTTTTGTCATCATCGATTAAAAATCTTCAACCCTTCGGAAAAAAAAAATAATAATGACGACCATGGCTTCTAATTTGCGCAAAATGCGAAAGACTAAGGCTGTGCAAGAGTGTATAAACCCACCGACTAACGTCAATTTCTTCAGGGCTTTGACCAGCTTTCTGTTGTTTTGATAAAAATTGTATAAATATTCACTCTAACAAATCAACTTCACTTGGCGTATCTGTGCAAATATGCTACCCCTTCAAGAAAGTAAAATGGCAATAAGCTTGACATCTTCTGTGTGAATTTTTAAAATTGAAGGATTAAAGAGTTTCTTCCACAAATCTCTCATATCAATATTTCGTGTACTACATTTCAATATTTCAGCTACAGAATCATCTTCAAGTCATCTTCGATCCAAATTGCTTACGTGACGAATGGAAGACATCAACGAGAGCACAGACGTAAACGTGCTCCCACCGATCATGAGGAAAACCTCAATATTATTGTTGTATTCATGTCGCAGGCTATACAGACGTCACACGGAGGCTCTTACAGTATCATATGCTAATATTATTAAGGCTAATAACGTTCGAATCAGATTATTTATGACCAAATTGATAGGGAACTGCATGAAAGAATACCTAACAAGTCACAGTAACTACGGACGTAAGTAATGAAACGCGTGTTCAAGAAATCTCATTAGAAATTTCATACACAATTGAGACTTTATTAGGCACTGATTTGTTTCAGCAATACTAATAAGCCTCGTGTTGGTCCCGCTTGAAATTATACTAACGATACACTCATAACGAGCAAATTATCGATCCTTATTTTTACAACATATATGTATTCGGTAATCGGTTTTCCACACGGTTATGTGAAATAATTGAATAACGTATAAAACAAGCAATAATTGCTTTAGTAATGACATGCGATAAGAATATTATTTTTAGTTAATAAGGTACGGACTTTTGTAAATTGAAAACATAGATGCGTTCGAATTTATTTCTAACAGTTTAGTATTAAGGTGTATGCATACAAATGAGATACTTGTTAAAAAATAAAAACATCCTGACATATTAATACATAAAATAAGAAACTAAAATACGTGTGCAATGGTAACTCAATTGTAATGGCTTTATTCTTTTATTTATATTCCACACTGGTAATCAATTAACATACAAAAAACCTGTCTGTTGTTCAAGAAACTGTAGCAAAAACTACAGTTTACCCTCAGGGACATTCGTTAACATTTACATAATTGTATAACCTTGTAATATTTTCCTTGTAAGATTATGTACCTACCGAATATTCAAAATTCATTGTCATTTTCCAGATAAAACTGATAATGAACTTGAAAACACTTACGTTTGTGTTTTATGTGAAAAAATATATCGGTCAAGAACAACTAAAAGGAAAAAAATAATTCACGTGGGTTTTTATGAGTAGGTATCTTTTTTTAAATAACGGTTGTTTTTTTCTGGCCTGGGTTTTAAATTTTAAACGAATAGGTTTAAACTCTGTTGGGGTTGGCTTCCAGCCTAACCGGTTGCAGCTGAATACCAGTATTTTACATGGAGCGACTGCCTATCTGACCTCCACAACCCATTTAGTACTGGGTAATACGATACCCCTTGGTAAGACTGGTTGTCAGACTTTTGGGCCACTGACTACCTATTACGACTGTCAAAGATCTGCAAATAAAAGTCGGGACCAACGGCTTAACGTGCTTTTCGAGACAAGGAGGAAAATCGGTAGGTAATGGATGGTCACCCATCCACGGATGAACCTAGGCAAGCACGGCTTAACCTGATAATCGATCCGATCGCCTGTTGTTATTTAGCCACGAGCACCTCAAAACAGGTACATTTTCATTTTACACAAAATTCCTAGTCCAAAATGGCCAGTGGTAGTAAATATTCCGCTGAAAATAAATTGGTCTTTATTCTCTGAAGTTAATTCAGGGATTCATTTCCGCTTGTCAAGCATATCTATTTCCGGCCCTGGTTCAATCCATGGGCCGGAGCGAGAGCGAATGGGACGCCGTCACCTTCTTCTGCGAAGCTGTCATGCTAGCGAAGGAGGTGGCGGAGCGTGAGAGGCAGAGAACCTCTCGTCCCAGCCGTCGCGGGAGACGCCCGGACGTCGGGGGTCACGTGGTGGCTTCCGGCCACCGTAGACGCGGACCTGTGGACGGTGAGTAATGGGCTAGCTCGCCGTCAGTCCGTCTTTTGACGACAGGCCGTGTAGACGGCGTGTTCGTGTTCCACGCGCGCCTCAAAGAGATGTCAGCAAACAGGGAGGGGCCCGCAAGGGCCGATGCCTGCCAGGGCTGCGGGTCTGTTCGAAAGAGATACCGTGGCCGGGCGTCGCGGGGGTCACGTGGTGGCTTCCGGCCACCGTAGACGCGGACCTGTGGACGGTGAGTAATGGGCTAGCTCGCCGTCCGTCCGTCTTTTGACGATAGGCCGTGTTGACGGCAGGGCTGCGGACTGTTCGAAAGAGATACCGCGGCCCTGGAACACAAAGGGCAAGGAAGGAACATGGATGGGTTTTAGTCAGTACAAGTCTGGCACTCCCTTCCGCTCTTGCCCAGAGCGGGAGAAGTCATTTGATGACTACACATATGAAAAAAAAAAAAAGGCTATTTGTTTGTCAAGTGGCGATGAAAAACGAATCAGCAAAAGTGGTCAACTTACCAATCTTTCAACTCCCATCCTGCTTTTAATTGTTGGTTGTCGTTAATTACTGATATCTGTTACTATGGCGTTTTATCTCTAGTTCTATAAAATGCCTCGAAAATTGGGTCAGTCTTGCTCAGGCGATAAGCTACCTGTCGCTGTCTGAAATGCACTTTGAATACCAAAATAGAATCTAAGTTGTTATGCGCAGCCTTGGAGAGCGTCACTTAAATCTCTGCTCACCTCATTATGGCAGGACGGGAGATACATAGATACAACACTAATAGCCTTCGGGTTAAAACCCGAGATTGTCCTAATAACATATTTATTTTTTCTCCGTCTAAAGGTTGTGAGAAGTTGGTGTTTTAAACGGTCTCTTTTTTTTCTATATTTTTTGTAACAGTAAACGATTAAAGATCTCCAAAAGGTTGACTGGTAGAAAATACCTCGTCTGTACTTTATGCTTGTAGTGTTAAATAAATAAATTAATTCATTACAACGGTAATTCATATTTTATAGTTACCTTCGTACTATTACCGCGAATAAAACGCATGAAAACGACTATACATAAAGGATTCCATGTAAGTATAAATAAAAAAAATATTTATTTGCTTATATAAATTAATTATTATATACGTGCTATGGAGCGTAGTATCTTAGGTGTAAAATTAACAGACCACGTTCGAAACACCACACTGCGCTCCAAAACGCAAATAGTTGATGTGGCTCAAAAAGCTGCCCAACTTAAATGGGACTGGGCGGGACATGTCTGTCGCATGCCGAACGAACTGTGGGCCCGTAAAGCTCAGGATTGGTGCCCTGAAACAGTGACATGGGGTCGCGGCAGACCACGTAGGAGATGGCGGGACGAACTGGATGTCTTCCTTGAGAATTGGAAAGAAGTAGCACAGAATCGCGACCGTTGGAAGGAATGGAGGGAGGCTTTTACCCAGCAGTGGGACAATATGGGCTAGCTATATATATATATATAAATTAAAAATAAATGCACAGCTCAATAAGTGAAGATATTAATGTCGGTTTTTTATTATTCTGACATGAGCTTATGAATCGTAAAAGAAAAGTCCATATACTTTGTCCTGTCGCCAGAATTAAAATTAATTAAACCAGTAATTTAACTACATAAAATCAATACAGCTCAATATAAAAGCTTTAATAAATATGTATAATTAATTTGGCTCAGACTACACGTATTGCACTACTTATTATTTCAAAGAAATATTTTTGGTGCTTCAAAATCTGTGTCGCGTCAGGACATAAACAACTTAGTTTATATGTTAGCGAATAAAAACTTTATGCGATACAACTCACACATACAAATACACCACTAATATCAAGATAGTGTGATTTTAAGCTTTGTCTGTATAGACATAACGTTGGAAATTAGTAATTGAATTGAATAACCGCGGGAAATGTAGGGTTGGCAAAGTCATAACGGATGTTTTTTCTGGAAAATTCTAGAAGATTTATTTTTTGATGGTAAATACGGGATGAATTGTGAATTGATACGGAACGAGGTTTTTAATTGTTGGCTTAATTAACAAAGTCTTTAGAGTTAAGGTAGTGTTTTCCCAATGCAGTGTTCAGAATATTTTTTTATACTTAAATGGCAGTTACTTTACTTTTGATTTTTTCTCGTTTTCTCTTATGATTGTTGGTGAATAAATGAATAATTAGTGAATATTGAACACCTAAATCCTATATATATATATTATCACTAAACTCGTGCAGAACAAAAAAAAAAAAGACTGAAAATAACGGTCATTTATTTCTTAAATCCATTATAAAATGCACAATTTCACATAATTGAATAACATAATAATATCGAACAACGAATCATTCCGATAAACTGTTAAGTACTTAAATACGCCAACATGACTGCCCCATGAAGAATTGAACATGCTAACGCTACTATTTCACAGATTTTCCTTTCCATGTGTTTGAGGCCCTGGCGTGTGCAGGCTAACGGTATCGCTCACGTGTCTCCGCGAAGCCATCGACCCTCAGCGGCCTCCGCGCAATACACCTTCATCCCATACAGAAAGACATACAAGACACACTCCAAACAAACAAAATTAAACCTTACACCAACAAATCAAAGAGCATTTTTGTTCAAACCAGTCCTGCTAAATAAGACATCAATACCATTCAAAATACAAGTCGCTTCAATTGATCGCCCGAACATAAATCCTTACATAAACGATTGTAAATCGTATTGCTCATGTAATACAGTCTCAATTCCTGTGATTTTGGTCAAAGTCTCAAGAGTAAGGATCAGTTAATCTAGTTATTCATACATTTATGTACTTCATGTATTATTTATACCATATTACAATCAAATGAAAACAATATGAAGGTATTTCCACAGTATTATTTATTATAACGCAAGAGAAAAGTCGAGACTACTAGATTATTATTAGGAGATTTAAGGATAAAAGCATACCTAGATTAAACACAAACAACTTCTAATTGTATTTTATGTCTAATTTATGAAATATATGAGTGTGTACCTAACCGATTAGTATCAAAGATTTTCTGAAGTATAAAACTAAAACCATAGCTAAAATAAAATTAAAAAAAAAATACGCACTTGCATTCAAATTTTACAAATAAAATCATTCCTTGGAACGCTTTACGTAAATATCTTTTTACATCCTGCCATTTATATTAACTGTTAAAAAATATAAGTTCAGGAATGGATATGTGTTCTAATAAAATTACTATTATCTTCTATTACGGAAGTCCCTTTCCCGCTTGCCTTATTGGGAAATCTTTATATAGGTAACTTATACCGAATACGTTTTCGTTACGTATGTTCACAGTGGCAAGTAACTTAATTGTCGCCATAAGGATTGATGACTATTTTAAAAAGGCGTGTTCCAAAATTATTTAGACAGCTTACATAGACGGAAAGGTTTTAATTATAGGCTCGTCTTTTTGAGCAAGAGAAACGAAAATCTCGTTGTCACGGTGTCCCACTTGTGGGCAAATGCCTTCTTCGAGGTAGGTAGTTTATTCTGCATCATCTTGAACTACTAGCCTTCGCTATTTGCTAATTCTTTCTGATACGCCGTCGATCTTCAGGCATCAAATACCCAGAAGACGAGTGAATATCTGTGGCGAATTAAGTTTTGTTCTACACCAAGAAGGTTTCGCGTCCTAAACGCCTGCACTATCGTTTTGTATTTCCACAACAAATTTTGACAGGATTAAATAACTTTTTACAAACTTGTGTCCTATCAATAGATTCTTGACATTTTTAGGGTTCCGTACCCAAAGGGTAAAAACGGGACCCTATTACTAAGACTTCGCTGTCTGTCCGTCCGTCTGTCTGTCACCAGGCTGTATCTCAGAACCGTGATAACTAGACAGTTGAAATTTTCACAGATGATGTAATTCTGTTGCCGCTATAACAAAATATAATAAAAATATTAATTATTAAATATTAAAAGGGGGCTCCCATACAAAAAACGTGTTTTTATGGTACGGAACCCTTCGTGCGCGAGTTCGACTCGCACTTGGCCACTTTTTATCATCGTTATCGCCTATACTTGTTACTCCCTCTACGTCCTCAGGGTGCAACATCATGCTTCTGAAACCACTACCAGTTTCATTCAGTAACTATGGGTACCTACGCGTAGCTTGCTAATGGTCTTCCATCTCTTTACCTAATGCAAACAGCTGCACCAAAAATAAAAACGGAAAAATAAAAAACAATGTTAAAATCGTCGTGTAAATCGATTCACTATAAATATGTGCAATTAATATTTCCTTATAAACAAGTTAGTCATCTCAGGAAAAACTTACGTTAATCCGGCTGCGTTTTTCCCTTTTATACTCAACTGACCTTTTAAACATAACTAGTATGCATCAGACGTTATTTTATTACCCGCATTTCCACAGCGATATCCGTAAGCAAGGAAGTTATTATTATTTTTATAACTGTATGTGACGACACAACAGATTACTTGTATTACTTACATGCCAATTTTCTCATGCATTTGTTTTTAGAAAAGAGAAAAATAACTTTAAACAGTTTTGAAACTGAGATTTTGTATTAACTATGTATGAGTTTTTGTAGGTGAAGAAGGTGTTCGTTGATTAAGAAGCACGACATACTTATACTTTTTTAATTTATTAAAATGAGAACAAACCCTAAATAAAACGCGTGAAAAAACAACGTACGGGTGAACGTGACTTCAGAAAAACATTTACTAGACGTCGAGCCCAGAACGGTTAATTTAACATTTATTAAGACTGGCACATTATCATAGAGTCACGTGAAGGTACTGCGTTGGATAGAAAACAAAATTACTTGGTAACAGACCATGGACTTGTACTATTAACCCGCGTCTTCACTGATGGAACGTCACACTATTATTTTTAATTTGTAAGACGTCCTGCCAACGCTCCAGCTGACGGGTAAAAGCTGATTCAGGAAATATAGCTGGGAAACTTTTAACGAGCTATGAGCCCACATCATACTTATTTGCTTTGCTTTAAAAGTACCTAGGTAATTACTGGATAAAAGTATATTTCCAAATGTTGTGATATGTTACAGGATGGCCAAATTTTACTTGTACAAAATTCACCTCGTTCTTGAGTTGTAAAAACAAAAGTAGTAAATAATTTCATCTTCGATGTAGCCCAACGCCTAAAATGTTTCACATTCAAAAATTGATCACAATAGCGACATTGGCTAGTTGAAGCAAAATTAAATCTCACCTCATTGGTAAAACCATAAATATTTGGAGGAAAAGCAAAATTAAAAATTAAAATAGTTTAAATTTAGAATTTCTGATCTGCGGAATACATCGACTATAATACTTTCCACTCACGTGTTCCACGTGCGGTAGGCGGTCGTCTCAAGGGTTCACTACTTTCAGTTTTTCAGTAATTTGCCAGAATGGTGTCAATAAACATGACCTAAAAGTGGGTTTATCAAATGACCACATTGTTTTTTTTAAATTAAGTAGTCCTGTTTAAAACTTAATCTAAAGAAGAGGCAATTTGTGTAAATGTCCAGTCTCATATTAGGATTATGTATAGTAGATAAGTAGATAAGGATAAAAGTTGTTTTATTTTTAAATCTTAGTTCTTGGTATGGAGAAATTTTGGGGATATACATAATTACTTTTTCACACATTTGACAAATGAGATAAATTTAAGTTTTTTTTAAAATTTTATATTGTTTTAAGTTTTTATAAGGGTCATGATTTCAGCCGAAAGACCTCCACTGCTGGGCATAGGCCTCCCCCAAGTGTCGTCACATTGACACTCCCGTGCGACTCGCATCCAGCGGATCCCCGCAACCTTCACCAGGTCATCGGTCCACCTAGTGGGAGGCCTTCCAACGCCGCAACGTCTTCCGGTTTGCGGTCGCCACTCCAGAACTTAACGGCCCCATCGGCCATCCATTCTGCGAGCAATGTGCCCTGCCCACTGCCACTTAAGTTTGGTAATTCTTCGGCTTCCTTCGGTAACCTTGGTTCTCTTGCGGACGTCCTCAGTTCCGATTCGATCACGCAAGGAAACTCCGACAGAGCCCTCTGAGACCCATTGAGAGCGACCATATTTCGGTTCCGTATGTAATCACTCGCAACACACACTGGTCCATAGACTTTCGTCTTGAGATACTGCGGTCCTCGAGCATTATACTGAGGTCCTCCATGGTCTCAGCCATCTATCTCTCAAATAATATCTATCTATATCTATATCGTCGGCAAACTGAAGAGAGAGATGTACTCGCCATTGACGTTGATGCCTAGCCCTCTTCAGTCCAGAACCTTGAAGACATCCTCCAGTGCAGCGGTGAACAGTTTCGGAGATATGACGTCTCCCTGTCTCACACCTCGCTGCAGAATGACAGGTTCCGAGATCTGGTCCTGAAGTCGGACTGCAAGGTGGCGTTTTTGTACAAACACTTCAAAACTTCGATGTACTGATAGTCGATTTGGCACCGTTGGAGAGGTTCGATCAAATCGGAGGCTTTCTCGCAGTCCACAAACGCTAAATAGAGAGGCAGGTTATACACTTCGGTCTTCTGTATAACTTGCCGCAGCGTATGTATGTGGTCTACGATGCTAAAGCCTTTTTGGAAACCAGCTTGTTCGGGAACCTAGAAACCGCCAAACCTGCGCGCGAGACGATTCGTGACGACTCTTGAAAACAACTTGTAGACATGGCTCAGAAGTGAGATGGGTCTGTATTCTTCAGCCGGGCACTGTCGCTCTTTTTGAAGAAGAGTACCACCACACCTCTGCACCATGCCTGTGGCGTTTTCCCCTCGAGTATCACGGAATCAAACAGCTTCTAAAGGCCTTAAGTACCGGTTTTCCACCCGCCTTCAGGAGTTCAGCCGTAATTCAATCATCACCCGGTGCCTTGTTGTTTTTAAGCTATTTCAGAGCCATCCTAATCTCGTACAGGCTGGCGTCCAGGATGTTGTCGGTATAGTGTCGGGTTATTTTAGCTCTTGGGTAGTTTGCTAGATCCACAACGAGTTTACTGGTTGACGTGTATATCTCATCGATCTCCCTCAGAAGCTCCGGTTTGGCGGATACGATCCTGCCATCGTCGGTCTTCAGTTTCGTGAGCTGGCTCTGCCCAATAGCCAGATCTCTTGAAAATAGCCTTTATTCCACTTAATTCCATCTTTAATACGCTCGGTATTAAAGCTGAGGTCGCTCTTCAAGGATTTAGAGATCCGTCTATTGAGCTGCCGGTATTTCCACGCCTTATCTGTTTAAGGGTCCCTACATCAAAATAACAAATAAATGTGAAAGTAAATTTCACACTGTGTCAGCCCTAATCAAGAATAACAGTCACATTTTGCTATGGCCATTCAAATAACCTGAAACTTACTTTATTTTCAGAATAGCAACTACCTATTTACCAAGGACATTTTCACATTTCGAATTATAAGTCTAAACTTGAGATTATATATACCGTTACAGGGATGTTTACATTTATTTAATAAACGAGGGGCAATTCCCAAACTTTTAATCAAGGCCTCATACTGTAAAAATACCTAAACTCTTCTAAAAGACTCTCAGCTCAACCGTTAGCCTGAAACAGAAAAAATAGATAAGTATACTTGCGTAATTAGTTAAACCTGAAGTTCCAGATACGTCACATCACCATGAAACAATTTTAAAGAAACATAATACGGTTGTCATATCTGGGAAATAAAATTATCTGTGACAGGTCACTGAAAACGAGTGACTGACATAGAAAGTTTTCCATGTAGAATTAGAACCTCTGGAAATATTCAGTATTATGGGTTTTTTAATCTAGCATGAACGACCTACTACTGTCGACCTGTCTAGTATATGCTATAATTTTTAAGTCTATGTCACTACTACTAAGTAAAGTAAAACACCGAAAAACCTACTGCGCATACGTATTGACAGAAACTTGTTCCAAGCCCATATGAAAAAGGGTTTATTCCCGTCTGCCCCCACCGGTCTGTCCCCACTGGTGGTAGTTGCAACTATTTGTAATGCTTGAGCGCCGCATAAGCTGAAATTTTCCATGGTTGACTTTCGTTGTGTAGATAAACTCTACTTTAGAAAATCAAGTCTTCTTGATAAGAAATAAAATCAATATTACTGCAGTTGATGATTTCAGCCGGATGATGTTTTAAATTTTAATAAACACAGACACAAACACATTTTTTTTTACGCGTTGAACGAAGTGTTTCAATTTAAATAATGTCAACTTGCCATGCAATTGTCACTCGTACTTTTCCATGTCACCGCGTGTTCATTTTCATTGTAATGTTGTAACATAATATGTATGTACTGTACTGTTGTCTGCGCCCATTAGTGGATTTTCTAGATTTTTCTTTAACGGATTGACTAGCTGAGTACCTGGTTTGAAAATTCATAGCCAATACATTTCCATTCAGTTCTATTGTTAAGTTTTCGTTTTTGATTTTTCCATTGTTAAATACTTGTTCAATACAACTGTTTTAAATGAAACTAGAAGCAGTAAGGTAAACTTAATTCAAGTCAAAGTCACTCGTGACCAAAACAAAATAAAATTTAAAATCTCTAGAAATTTTCCATCGAAACTCACGTTTCGTTAACTGTTATCATGTCACCTTGTTATTTTCGTCAGTGTCCTTCGCTCAAACCTATGTCAGATTGCATAATGACGTTTCATGGAAGAGGTATGGAAATAAAGTAATATAATTCGAAAAGAGGCCAGACACGTGTCTATTACCGACCCCATTTGTATTGATTTATTTTGATTGGCCTGTTGGTCTAGTGGTTAGTGACCCTGACTGCTAGGACGGAGGTCGTGGGTTCGATTCCCACACAGGACAAATCTTTGTGCGATGAGTGCGATTATTTGTTCTGTATCTGGTTGTATAATTTATCTATAATATGTATGTATTTAGAAATATATAAGTATGTTTATCAGTTGTCTGGTTGCCTAAGTACAGGCTCTGCCTAGTTTGGGATCAGATGGCGGTGTGTTGGTTGTCCCAAGAGCGCAGGGTGCGACTCAGCTCTAACGCTGTCCTGACAATGATTGCGGGGAGATTTGATTGTCCCTTATGTGGCATTGTTGTTACCGGATGTTGTTAAGGAAGCGTCAGCGTAGCGCGCGAAATTCATTTTTTCTTACGTTTTTTGTAATTTGCAGGTCAGTGTCAGGTACGTTGATGAAAAATGAGTCAAGCCAGTAATACGTATAAAGTTACAGAATTATAATCATGAAAATCATCAATACAACCCTCTAAGTTCATGTAACCCTATCCAATGAATGAATATTATTATTTGATGAATGAATTTTTATGTAATGGATTCTGTTAACAGTAAAATAGACAGGCCGAACGGGTGAATGGGAAATTGTTTGTTAACCTGCTCATGCTAGGTGTAGTCTACTTTGGACAGGTATTATGTATAAATGTCGTAGCATACACACAATTTCACAAAAATACGCTTCTCTTAGTGACTACCGATTCTTATGAGATCGTCGAAAAAAGGAGAGGAAAACAGGTTGAAAAATGTAATTTTATTTATGTAAGAGGCAGATGTCTGCATTATAGGGCAATTACTCTAGCAAAAGGTCTCGCCAAGATATCTGTCCTGCTTAACTAAATGCGGCCTATTGATGTCGTTAAATATTGTCGGCTACTTCAAATTAATTACGGCTGAAACTATTATTAAGTACTGTCAATTTCATAATCTTGCTTTGTATACTAAAAAGTTATTAACTCTATTTATATGCATATTATGTTGGAATATGCTCATATTTCACGTCGCATAAGTAGCCTGTCATTTCACAATAACTTGTTTGGTAAGAAATTGGCAACTTACTGACTACTTTTTTTTCCATACCATAAGTCATGTTTATTTATTGCGAATCTAATAGTGTTATTTTTAATTTGAAAACGTGTATGTACGCAGTTAGTTTAGTGGTGCTACTGATGTGATTTATATGTATCAAACGTCAATATAGACCAACAATAGCTCCACTTTGCGCAAGCGGTGGGCGTCCTTGGAGCGCAGGGTGCGAGTCAGCTCCAACGCTGTCCTGGCAATGATTGCGGGGAGATTTGATTGTCCCTTATGTGGCATTGTTGTTACCGGATGTTGTTAAGGAAGCGTCAGCGTAGCGCGCGAAATTCATTTTTTCTTACGTTTTTTGTAATTTGCAGGTCAGTGTCAGGTTGTACGTTGATGACAAATGAGTCAAGCCAGTAATACGTATGTAGTTACAGAATTACAATCATGAACATCATCAATACAACCCTCTAAGTTCATGTAACTACACATGCACCAAAGTCTACTGTTCCAGCCATCGATGTAGGGTTTATATCATTTCTGAGGTTGGCATCCGCAAGGGTGCAAATGATCGGGTTATAAGAAAGCGATCACGCGAGGCCTTCAGGCGTTCCACGTAGCCCGTGAGAAATAAAATAGGAATATCTTCAATGCTAGGCTAGTTAAATACAATGCAGTTTTACAGCTTTATTTTTCTACTGCTTTTCCGTTTCTTTTGCACGTGAGAGCTGTTTTTTTTATTAACCGATGAAAAATTTGTATGTTGACTCAGAATAATGTTCTGAATACTCTCGCGTCGATGTCCCTTCCACTCTGTTATCATCCAATACATGTTGATTGCGCTTTTCGTCTTTATTCGTGGAAATAACCAAAGGGATTGTTGCACCACTCTTTTGGTCCGTTATTTTCTTATCTGCTGTTTACTTTCTTGAGAGTAATTGACATTATTTATTGTTCTTCTTTTCGGTAATGCTTACAATAGTAAAATTTTATTCTCAAGCGTATTTGAATGTCATTCCAATATCCGTTTATCACGTCATTATAATCACACACACAATAATATGAGTGAAATGCCTGAATTTCTACTAGGAGAGCAGAATCCACCTCCATAAGTCATGCGTCATACTTGGGTAGCTGTCCACCTGACAAAGATGGTTAATACGATGAACATTATTGACTGATGTACGAATGAATATCAAATAGATGTCAAGATGAAGATTAATTTCTTTTTTCCGCTTTTATTTAAAGCGCTTTCATGCAATTTTAGACTTCTGTAAAATTCATTTTTCTAGAAGCCTGCTGCCGGCTGCTGCAGCAAATTATTACAAATAAAGAAATGAATTATCATGGCCTTGATTTTTATTATTTACGGCCTTAGGCCTGTAGTGGAACATATGTAATTAATATTAAAAATACTACCACTTGTACCTTAAAGGGCGGTAAATATGATCGAAGTGGAGATATAAATATAAAAGAAAGGTAACGTTTGTTTGAAATATTATCTATGTTTTAAGGATCGTTATAATTTTGATGAGAGGCAATACATACCGGCCATCAGTTGTAATGGACAAGCCAGACGAGTCCATTTTAATAATTAAGTAATTAAAAACGTGTTTCTGGATCATCAAATCAAAGTTTAATTATCATGTAAATCAGCACTTGCAATAACTTTTTAAACAGTTCACCGTATTAACTGGCTAGCTTAGTAAATAAGCAAAATAACTTTATAAACACACAGGCATTGTTCATATTTTACACAATCGATAGTGAGTGTTGGCGGCAGATACAATCGTTGTAGGTTAATATCATAGCAGTAACGTTTTTTGTTTAGTGCTTTGATGGATAGGCATATGAGATTGTATCTCAGCAAAGCTATTTGGAATATTTCGTAGCAAAGATAAACAAAAGTTAAATGCTGGCAATTCTTTTTTTTATGAAAAAATATATCATTCGTTTAAAAAAAAAATGATTGTGCTCTAGACCACGCGACTGAAGTAAAACTTAAACAAATGCCGAACAGTTGTATGTCAAATTCAAAAACGTAACTCTCTCTCTTCCTATCTTCACTAACTTGAACTTCCGTTTGCCTCGTAACGTAACGTATTCACCAGGATTACTCACCGTAGCCGTAAAAAAGTTTTACTTCAAAAATTGTGTAGGATGCAAGATAAATTCACATTCATTCACTGCAAATTATCCTCGAATTATCCTCGAATTGAAAAGCTACTTACAGAAACATCGAGAAGTGTATGAACTTCTATGTTAGTGGATGTGTATAGTCTACCTACAAAAACAAAAGAGGTTTTAAATATATTCAATACCGTTACGTCATAAAAAAGATTACGTAACTGGTAGTTTACGTTTCACGTTCTAATTTTGAATTCACCCCAGTCTCTTTAAAGGCACGTGTGTCCTTCAGTATTGAAAATGTCCTACCTCGTTACCGTTGGCTTGAAAGTCCCAGCTCATACAAATAAGATTGACTTACAAATTGCTCTAAGCGCAACTGAAAAACATACAAAAAAGCTGTTATAAATGCTGTGTAATAGTAATAAGTTAATAACAATAAGACGTTTATAGTTGATGCTCAGAATAGCGTTGTGTCATTAACTTTTTTTGCGAATTCCTTGTCTTGTAATGTTTCTTCTGCTTTGATGTGTACGTAGGTAGAAGATACTTTTATTTTTTTCTGCACATAGCGTTGATTTGGATTAATTTTTGAGTAGACTGAAAGGCTCGAAAATATACTGACAGTTTCTTTAAAGTTTCTGCTAGTCTTGAAATTACACTTGGTATAAGAAGAATGTAACCCAGTTTTAACGCCCATTGCTGATATTCAGGACGCGCCAGACACGTAGACGCTCATTTAATTTAACCCTTTGTGTAAGATGCTATAACAAATTAACTCAACAACGAAAACCGACGTTAGAGCCATCAGACAGCCTATTAAGGCTTTACAAGTTCACACGGAGGCACAGGTGCTACGCTTCCATTCATCTCGTTCGTTCCCACGACCGAGTTATATTCATCCATTGTTCACCCCCGCAATTCATACACCCCATTCAAAAGGTTGGGGGTGAATCTCGTACAGGTAGTCCATACAAGGTGTTATATTATAAGAAATACGTTATGACCGTTGAGTATACGTTATCGGTACAATACGGTAGTCAGCGCGGATAATAAAATGTGTATTGGAGTACGTTCGAAGGCTTTGTTGTACGTCTTAAGAATGGGCAGTAGCCAACGGTTATTAAATGTTTGACCTTTTTTTCTTGCAAATAAATTTTTGATGGCATCCTGAGAAATTGCGGGCCATAGCAATATTTTTTATTGAAGGTTTTAATTAAAGAGATATGAGATCTTTCAGTTCATGAGATAATTATAGGTTCTTTTGGTCATTTAGAAGTATAAACGTGTTTTTATGGCTTGCCTTTTTATCAAATTGCATGTAATGTACATTGTATAAAATCTACGTCGCTAACTTGAAGTCACGTGCTGCTAGTGCGAGAACCAGTAAATATTTGAATTAAAATTTCATTAATTCAGTTTGTGATAAATATTCATGTAGTAAGTAATTAATATTTATTAAAATTGTGTACATTTAGAAGTTCTACAGACGATAGCATTCCAGAACACTATGAGT
The DNA here is from genome assembly GCA_950005105.1 of Lycophotia porphyrea. Taxonomy (NCBI): domain Eukaryota; kingdom Metazoa; phylum Arthropoda; class Insecta; order Lepidoptera; family Noctuidae; genus Lycophotia; species Lycophotia porphyrea. Next base: position 7,707,733 of record OX465392.1, read on the forward strand.
TGTATGTGTTGCATGAAAAGTTTTTATAAAGCACAAGGAAGTTACTAACAATGGCTTGTCGAAACGGAAGTAAATCAAAGTTAACGGCGGCCGCTATTATACAGCCATTTTAGAAAATGTACGCACCTTATATTTTATACATAAATAAATTGACCTCGAATGTTTCATTTGACTGTCATGGTGGACGTAGGCCATGGACAAACTATCACTTTTGCAATATTCCTAAGTAATAATTGGCTACGCTATCTGTCTAGTGTCTAGTTATGTATTCAATACTTTGTCTGTTTTCTTTTGCTGTGCAGTTAACTTGTTGTAAATTATATACTGCAGGGTATGATTACATTATTAAACCAAATATGACCCATAATCTCATATTTTAAAACTTTAAATGACCTTGTTCTTAATATTAAATGATGATTTAGTTTTTTAAGTATCAGTTAAAGCTGTAAATCTATTTCAATAGTGCGTCAACATCATCAGTTGGAGATTGAATAAACTTTTATAATTTAACGAAAATAAATCCCCGATTCCATTCAAAATGGAGGCAGTAAATATGGTCTCTAAAAACGCAAAAATAAACTACTCACCCGACTTAAGCCGCGACTTAAAGTGGACGCGCGACGTCCAGTAAATATGATCCAACAATTACTGTTTACGCACTATAAATCTCCCAGTATCCATGTTGTTATGTGGTCGAAACGCCATAAATCTTTCAGTATCGTAAACTTTAATTTAATAATTATGAACTTCATGATGCGGAAATCATGAAGCCGGTCGTGATACCTAGCTATATAAAATGGGAATGATTCGCACGGAACAATGCTTCGGGTTATCGAACTGCAATAACATTTCGGTGAAGGTCCCTAGTCCGCGAGGTCATTGCTAAATGCTGTTTTGCCGCGTGATTTCTTTCTAATTCGCTTCGTGTTTTAGTTTTTAAATATTTACTGTTAGATTGATTAATTAAGAGAAGAATTCATACTTACTGCATAAGAAGTAGGTTCAGTCAGCTTCACGATGTGGGTACCCCCCTTGAAAGCACCTACGTTTGCAATTGAGGTACCCAATTGATGCAGCCCGCCGTACATGTACATAAATGTAGGTACCGGTATTTATTTTTAAATCTGTTTTATTTTACATCTCAACAAGTTTCTTAGGTAGAAACGTACAACTTGCAGGATCTGCAATAAATAATAATTATAATATCTAATGTTATCAAAATTCACTGATGCTCTATCAGTTTATTCAACTTTCTTCAGAACTAAAACCTCTACTGTCAACAAGATTCTCCCCTCATAAATAAGAAGATGGTTTTGCCCTGCAATTGAAAAATAATAGGCTGATAAATCAGAATGTTTAATCGGAATCGGGCTCAAAATAGATATTCCGAATGCCAGCTACTAACATTTAATCTTGTTTAATCAATCCACTTATTAAAACTACAAGATTATTGACTCTTTAATGACACACGATATTCTTTCATTTGGACTGGAATGCCGATAAATAATGAATGTCAATTTATTTAGATAGTAGTATATAAATGGTTTGCCTATAGATCAAAGGTGAACAGGTTCGGTTCCTTATAAACCATCTTGCATTTCATGGAAATCGAAATTTATTGCCGTACGCGTATGATCGAGGCTCGCTCTGTTTGTTCCTTTTCTTCCATTATTAAAATGAGGTATGTAAACCGGCGGTTTGTTAGCTCGCTTGTTAACTTTCAGTATCAATTTAACTATAAAACAATAAGATCGAAAACACTATAACATTGAGCTCACAGCGGAAATGTGTGACTATTCAGGTCCACACGAGCAAAGAATCTACACGGATGGATCAAAGACTGACGATGGGACAGGTGTCGGAGTTTTCTCCGACGACCTAAACATTAAAATATCCAGATCCCTGGGAATGCTCAACTCTGTGTATAAAGCAGAGTGTGTAGGCATTATCCAAGCGGCACACGCCATAGAAGTCAGGGAAGTTACGGATACCCATATTCGTATACTTTCCGACAGTGCCTCAGTTCTTCAATCCTTAAAGAGAAATCAGATCACATCAAGATAAATACTAGAATGTCATAATGCCCTAGAACGTGTTACGGTACTAAACCGCAACACGGTGACATTGCAATGGATCAAAGGACACAGTGGATCACTCGAAAACGATGCAGCTGATGAGCTTGCTAGAAGGGGATCCAGCACAAAAGCCATCGGACCCGAACCCATTATGCCCTTTCCTTTTAAGCAGCTAAGAAGCTGGCTAAAGGAACACACTAAGACACAAGCGGAAAAATGGTGGAACTCGACACCAGGGTGTAGGCAATCCAAGGAGGCTATATCCTTGGATGCAAAGCTGATCAAGCGCCTTTTGCGCCTGGATAGAGATAGCCTGCGACTGGTGGCGGGGACCATCACCGGACACTGCTCACTGAACAAACACTTCCACACCCTAGGAATCACGGATAGCCCTCAGTGCAGAACGTGCATGGAGACGGAGGAAACGGTGGCGCATGTGCTCGTCGAGTGCACCGGTGTCACCCAGATCCGCGAGGAGACTCTTGGTACACCGAGGTCCCTCGCGGATGCCCTTAGAAGACCGGGAAGTCTGATCTGCTTCTGGAGGGAGGTGGGCTGGTTGGAGTAACGGCCACCATGGCTCACGAACAATGGTCCACCTTTAAGGTCTAAGTGCGGAAACCAAACCCTTAATAGAAATAGAATAAGGTTCAAAATGGCTGTAATATTTCGAAGCATACAAAATAGTTTTAGTTTTAAAAACGTCATAAATATCGAAAATAATGTGTCATTTAAAAACCATAATTTCGCCAAAGGAACATCTTGCAAAACGGTCCCAATAATTTAGAAGGCTAAAAATATATCCAGCAAATGCGGGTGGCGCGCGCCGTAACCTATCCTAGTATTTAGTTATACGCAATATACGCATTTTAAAGACAGTTGCTTTGCCAACCTAAAGATAATAACGTAATTATATTACATGACAGTTTTAACCTCCAAAGGTGAACATAAATATGCGGGACGCAGTTAATATGTATGTACCCGACTGTACGTATTTAGAGCTTGCCTGTCAAACGTGCACTCCCACTTAACAAAGGCGTTTGTTTTTAAAATATTACGTCATTTTTACATTGTTTAGTATTTTTGGATTACGAGAAATATTTTAGCCCGTTTATGCATTTAAAATGGGCAGGCATTTGTCAGATTGTGATTGTGATATCCGGCTGCATTTCTGCAAGTTAATTTTGGAGCTCAGGACCACAATGTACTTATTTTTTCATAGACTGGTAAAAGAAAAGCTTTGCCAAGGAAAACATTTTTGTATTGTGGATTCTCAAAAAAAAAAAGTGTGTGTGTACTTATGTACACGCGTTAGGAGTTATACTTCTTTGGCGTAACAAGATAAAAATCTTTTTAAAATTCTTTTAAAAAATAATATATTTTTCGCCTTATCCTAACTTAACTATACAACCTAACCCAGCTCCAGCAGTAGATTAAAAATAATAACCTAAGCTTGTCAATATCTGACATTAAGCTAACTTCAGGGTGTATGTTGACTAGCTAACTTCAACCGGTTACTTTTGTGTTACAGTGATGCGCGCGCATCTTAAAATTTCACTCTCATTTTTTCATAACGCGCCTAAAGAAGTATAACTTCAACAAAACGCATTGTCACAGGTCCTTTAAAACTCAGATAGTTTAACAAGAAAATAAAGTGTCAGTAACATTTTCAGGTAGACACTTAGACCCAGTCAGAGCCTCTGTCCGGTTGAATTACTTTAAAAGGACCAGAAAATTAACATTAAGCTTTGTTTACAACTTAGCTTAATAAAAGAGGCTTATCACAAGCTCAGTCCTAATACGATCTGAAAGGAACGTCCTTTAGAATACGTCAGTTCATCTGGATTAGGTCACATGCAGCTGGAAGCGTCAAGGTTTGCGGTCAATCGTGGGCGGATAATTACTATATATTGAATGTTGTGCTATTGTTCTGAAGTGCCATTTTGAAATGGCCTCAATTATATAAACAATACCTGGGCTTAGATTTTGACATGTTTTTTTCCATGGTAATGTATGTTATTATGATTAAATGTATAAGTAATTGTTGTGTAATGTGGTTAATAGATATTGTAACCTATATATTATTATCTTTATTTAATATTATAGGCTAAGTTAGGTTAGGTACATAAACACACACACTCTTCTTTTTCTCACACATTATTGTCTACATATTTTCTTTTTCATTTCTTTTTTGCAGGTCTGCTGGCATATTTTTTTAAGAAATATGCAGTATAAGTATAATATTTGAGTACATAGACTCAAATATTATACTGTTATTTTCCTGTGTTGTCTACTGTGTGTACATAAATAATAAATTAAATAAATAAATAGATAGGTTAGGTTTGTCTGTCGGTCCTTTTGAATTGGCTTTAGTATTTTCTTATCCTCTTTGATAAAAAACATCTCACTGATACTTAGTTATTCACATTAGAACCTCCTCTTTGATGTTTGATCAAAATATCAAACATAGCGTATTACGCCATCATTTTATTTACTCAATTTACCTTAAATGGTTATTACTGACAGTTATAAACATTGCACTCGTTACCACTGCGTTCTTGGTCATATTAACCGTATTAAATATGTAGTTTTATTATTATGGCTTGTAATTCAAGCTCCATAATACGTACACTGACTTTTGGAGAGGCACGGGAAAATTGCGTTCACGAATACACTTGAACTCTTGCATGTATAAATAAATAAGTAGGTACATTTTTCTTCGTTAAAGATTTTTAATGAGAATTTATTATTTTTTACAATACGTAGAATACAGTAAACTTTTAAGACAAATGTAGAAGAAAGTACCTAGATATTTTTTGCAGCAATTTAATTAAAATACGATAATTTCAATTTATAAAGTCCACTACCATCGGTTCCCCTAAGCTAAAAAAAAACCGTGGGGTGAAGATAAAAACGTCCCACAGGCCAGGACACCTGCGGTCTTCAATTATTGGCACTATCTATATAAATAAACAAAGAATCGACTAAATGCTTTCATTTGCATACCTTCACTTTAAAACAACTATTAATAATATTGAGTACATTATTTTTTATTATGTGTAATTGATGAAGCAGGCTTTATCTTGATGGTTGGTGCTGTCTACATCTGAATAATTGCTCATTTCGAAGTGTACGTTGTTGAGCAGGTCACCTGCTCTAAGACTGGTAGCTACATCTAATTTAGTGTTGTTTCACATAATTTCTCTATCGTTTTCCATATCGATTTTCCTGAGCTACCTATATCTCCCATTAGTTTTATTAAACTGTCTAAATCATTCTGTCAATTTATTATACTGTGCATAGTTAGTATTCAAGCCATCGCCATTTTATTTTTTAAGCTTGACAGAGTTAGTATTATGTTATTTATTTATTTATATGAGGTCTACCAACAACTGTTCATACTGGGTAGAGCGACATAATTAATTCTTGAAATTAAATTACAGCGAAACAATTCCTTAAAGGTTAAAATTCGGAAAATAAACTACTTACTAAGTAATATTCAGCCAATATTCAGTTAAATTAAATTAAAATTTGAAATAGTGTAAAATAGCGTTTAGACAAAATTGATACATAGTAAAATTGATTATTTTTTGAATGACAACATTTTAAATAGATAAAATAAAATAAAAATTATATTACATTGGTGAATTGATAAATTAAAATAAATAAAGATCGACATAAAATTAACATTCATTAAATAAAATTGATAAATTGTTAAATATAAAAGAGATTTAATATAGGTGTATATAAAATATATTCGTTTGGATTCGCAGTACTTTTGACTGGAAATGCAGCTTGTACATACGGCGGCACATTAAACTTTACATTTCCAGTATAACGTGGCCTTGCTTTGGCGTGGCCTTATTTTCTGTACAATGAGAGATCCGCTTAAACTGGTTTTGTATAGCTTGATCAGCCATCGTGTGATTTTCGGAGTGTTATTTCGTCCCTGAATATAAAAAAAAACTTAACATTCTGAATATTTTGATGTCTACATAAATGTCGAGCATTCACCCCACAGATTGATATTTAAGACCTTACAACGCAGAGATTCGCGATATTTATCACAACATCAATATTCGATATTGTTAAAATGAGCATTAAATGTAAGCTAATGGTGATTAAATTCTAATTTTAAAAATATGTACGAGTATATCGCTTACTTAGCTAGTTCCTTCCAGAAAGTGTAACGTAATTAAGATATCTAGGACGTTATGTGTCGACTATTGACAGGGAACTAAGTTTTAAATTTTCTCTAAAATTAGAAAACTGGATCTATCGTTGCTAAAAAAAAATAGTATCGTCGATATGCGATTTTCAATATTTTAATAATGATTATAATAAATTAATTACTAATAATGTGCTGTCAGGCAGTTTCATAATGCTCATAAATATTGTGTTTATCTCTAATAAATTAAATTAGAATCATTACTTTTACTATAATAAATTAATAACTGAGCTAGCAAAGGTAGTTAACTTATATAAATCATCGTCGCTCACGGCTATCTGAATATAATTATAATACAGCCGTTACATTATTGTGACCGCATAAGTATATTACAGAATAGGCAAAATAGAAAAAGAGCCGTGTTGTTCCGCTTCACCGTATCTGATGCTATTGATACGGAAAACGGAGGTGCCATGTCACGTGAAAATTCACGTTGCAGACTATTTATAAAACAAAAACCTTCACTTGGGCTATTCACCTCGCAACTATTTATACAAAGTTGTTTACATAAATAACCATATATTACCCTTTTTGTAAGCAAAAATCAAATGAATAAACCACAAATGGTTGAAAACTCTATTCAGTAACGCCACCTAGAGACTAAAAAGTTAAACAAAACCCGACCCGCAAGCTTACAGCACACAACAAAATTATTGTGCGGATGTATGCGTCTACATTCAATTCTAATCACGCACACAGACGCAAAGACATAGAAAAACGAACATTACGTACTCACACAAACACGAATCGTTACAGCCTCTTACGTGAAGAACGTAAGCGACTGCGGAACTCAAGATGGCTGACATTGGCAATGGCAGGTCGTTGACCCAGCGCTCGCGCAGCCTTCAAAGCTTAGATCTAGCATTAGAGTGGTTGTTATTTTCTGTCGTGTTTTTATTTTATTATTGGAATGCTTTGTGCGCCGAATGTTTTTTGTTGCGCTTAGGTTTTGAACAATGATTTTAATTTTGTTATGTAATAGCTTATTGATTTGGAGTGAGTCAAAATGATTTAAGCTAATTTTCATTTCATGAAACTGTTCAATACACGGGTTTGTAAATGCTATTATAATAATATTAATTTATCAGCGTAGTAAATTGACGTTATTTTAAAAAAATGCTATCGTTTCAATTCACGCACGATTTCGTCTGAAACTCTTGATAACTATAATTTACTGCAATAATAAAATGAGTTCTAGTAAATAAATGCTATTGATTTAAGTTAATTTATGGAAAACTAAATGACTTAATAAAAACGGAAGAAAAATTAATTTATTTCAATTGGTTTTAAAACGTTTAGGGGCCTGTCGTGGTAACAATCCTATTTGTAAATGTTTAAAGTTAAGTAATATGGTAGGCCTTAGTGAAATTATTTGTAAATCTTTCTAAGGATAATTCATGAACTTATTTATTTACATGAGGTCCATATTGTATTTATTAAACAAAAACTAATCTCAATTTCCTAAAGGTGTACGGTGCTAAAATAAGATAAACCAACAAAATACATAGATACAACACATCCGGAATCAAAATGTCTATAAAAGTAAGAAATAGCAGAATAGATTGTATAGCAAGGCATGAATCCATGAACATTGATCGTTGCGGTGGTGGCTCCGCGGTGCGGCGGGCCTGCGCAACCGCGGAATGTAGCTCAAACTAACGGTGCGTGCGCGCCGCGAAAAAACTCAAGTTCACTATCACGGAAGATTGCGCGCCGACGACGACGCCATTACTGCTCGGTTACGTTGTCGCGGCGGCTACCAGGTATTATGCCACTATGTAACTATGCATTCATTGCATAACGCGTACTACATACTTCAACACGCATTTTACTTTGAATCTGGACTGATAATTAACGCTTTTGCACGTTATTTTGCATTGTTTAGACGTGTTGGTGTTGACGTCTCAAAATTCTCATGTGGCTTCTATTTTTCATAGAGCTACGGCAAATCTGACGACTTTATCATCACTAGCTTTTCTAGAAAATACACCAGGTAACGTTTGCCTACTTAAAAAAAAACAAGCTGTATGTAAGCTATTAGCAGTAATGTCATTAAAATAATACTTTAAAAATTCAGGTAATAATACGTGATTATAAAATAAAAGCTACAATATTATGGAGTGTCGTTTATGTAATCTTTTGGATTTTATGATCGTAAAAATGTACAAGGATGTTTCACGACGTGGCTAATAAAATAGAGATTAAAGTAAGTCAGCAATGTCGCTTGTGCCCCTCATACCAACTATGAACTGAGAACGGAAAGCATATCTTTAATAAAGTATTATTGTACAGTGATTGTTACTCTATTCACAAACAAGAATAATCTCCATAAAAATCTGATCTGCCTTTAATTGGTAGTTAGGAAACTTGTTGTTGTGCACCGTTATCGAGTAGAACAGAGTTGGTAAATAAAAATGCTAATTGTGTAGTAATCACAATGAGTATTATACGGTTCACATTGACATTAGATTCGCTCTCGTAACGACCGACTGTTAGTTACGAGAAGCATCCGGTAGGCTTATGCTTCATGGAAATTATTTTGAAAAAATTGGAGTTCCGTGAGGAACCGCACTAAGTATACAGCGTTAAATGTTTCTCGCTTCTTCCTAAATGGATTTCCCAAAATTAAATGATACCTTGGTTTAGAACGTTAACAGACTTGGTGAACTACACGACAAGCTAACTTTAAATATTTTAAAGACTTGCATGGCTAATCATCATCATTTCAGGCGAACGACGTCCACTGCTGGACATAAGCCTCCCCCAAAAGGGGGTTTTGCTATAATCGCCACGCTTGGCAGGCGGGTGGGCGATCACAGTACGGTTGTTACAAAGGCACAGAGAACGCTGCTGCCCATACGTCTAAAATATCTTCTATAAGTCCCTTAGTCGCCTCTTACGACCCCCACGGGAAGATATGGAAGATATTTTAAATATGGGATGCAAGGTTGGAATGATTAAGTATTTCTAACACTAGGTACCAACATAATTATGCAAAATCACATTAAGACATATTGTTCATGAGTTTATCTCGATTTTAATTAAGTAACATTATGTCAGATCTCACACAATAGGCTCAAATTAAATAAAAGAACATCGCCATAAAGGCTTTACAAAAAACCAATTCAATGCTTTGTTTAACAATTGAAGTACAAAAACTCAAGTTGTAAAACTTATGCATAATGCCTATATTTTAAACACATCATCATCCACTTTATTCAAATATTGAACAGGATTGGCATTATTATCGGTACGGTAAACGTTGCGCTAAAAAAAAGGAACTGGGTATTAGTTATGCATGTTTACTGATATGCATGAGTGATCTCTAATACGGATTAACACCATCATCGATCGCATTCAAAAACTGAGTAAGATCGGCGTCAATATCGTCGTTTTTAACTTAAATATATTAACGAGGTATACATATAAGGAACCCCATACTCGCAACGAGTCGTACTTGACGCACTATATTATCTTACATCTTCTATTACCACTGTTATGACGTGAGAACCTCGATTGTTCCGAGTGCCGCCCCGACTGTGGGTAAATCTGCTTACTCTTCAATGCTAATGGCGACTGAGTACGCGTTTATGGTGCCGTCCACTGCGGCATTGCTCGAAGGCATAATCTTCGGGAATTGTTCGACTTAGCAAGTCTCAGATTCTCCATAGTCTTCATATCATTGTGGGTTGAGTTCGTCTTGCAGTCTGTGATGCGAAGGATTGAAAAAAAAATATACCATTGAGTTTTTCGTCCAGAAATTTCAAAAACTTATCCCTTTGCTTGAAGGCATAATCTTCGGGAATTGATTGACTTGCTAGATTTTTTTTTCTAAATGGTTGAGTTCGTCTTCCAGTACAACTATTGCTTTCTGTGATGCGAAGGTTAATCAAATTTTCTTCTTGTTTACTAATAATTTATAATGAAAATGAACACTACACACACTTTTGATTGGCCTGTTGGTCTAGTGGTTAGTGACCCTGACTGCTAGGACGGAGGTCGTGGGTTCGATTCCCACACAGGACAAATCTTTGTGCGATGAGTACGATTATTTGTTCTGTATCTGGGTGTAAATTTATCTATAATATGTATGTATTTAGAAATATATAAGTATGTTTATCAGTTGTCTGGTTGCCATAGTACAGGCTCTGCCTAGTTTGGGATCAGATGGCGGTGTGTTGGTTGTCCCAAGATATTATTATTATTATTATTCCGTTTATTCATATATATACATATTTTTTAACATTTTTAAATATTTCTTAAAACAAACCATATAAAAACATTTAAAAATATAAAAAAATAGCGGTCCGCCGGTGTCGGGAACAGGGTCCAAGCTACCGGTGGTTAGGGCTCCAGAGACAGGAACCTCCTCACAATGCGAGCCGTATCGAGGAGTACTGCCTTCTGAATCAGGCCCTTGATCCAACCGCCTAAGGCGAGCTTCGAGAGATGGTCGTCGAGGCTCTTAGCCATAAGGCCATTGGCCGTCACGACAATCGGCACAATGATAGCCGAGTTCACATTCCACATGTCGACAACCTCGTGTGCCAAGTCGAGATATTTTATTTGTTTCTCTTTCTCAGCTTTCACGAGGTTCTCGTCATGCGGGATGGTGACATCGATTATCATTACGCGGCGCGCTGATCGGTCTATTACCACTATGTCAGGCTTATTGGCTACAATAGTCCTGTCAGTAATGATAGACCGATCCCAGTACAGCGTGACATGGTCTTTCTCGAGAACTGGGTCGGGCACATACTTGTAGTACGGTACCTCAGATTCCACAAGTTTATATTTCAAGGCAAGTTGCTGGTGAATAATCCTGGCTACTTGGTTGTGCCTGTGCAAGTACTCGCCGTTAGCCAGACGAGAACAACCAGAAATAATATGTCTAATGGACTCACCCGGACGGTGGCATGCCCGACACACGTCAACCGTCCCGTCCTTCATTATATATTTCCGGTAGTTGTTCGTCAACATAACTTCGTCCATAATCGCACAGACAAAACCTTCAGTTTCCCCAAAGAGGTCGCCGAAACGTAGCCAGGACACGGACGCTAGAAAATCTACATCGGGCCCATGAAGAGCCCGGTAGAAGCGCCCGTGAAGCTCCTTGCCTTGCCATACTTCCTTGCGGTCATCGGTAGTAAGTACTACAGGTTTGCGCCAGTTCTCTTTAGCCATGGATAGCGGGGTCAGTCCCTTGTCCACTGCGACCACATCTCGGTGCATACCCACATCGGTTTCTAAAAAATAATCTCTGAGACTGAACACCTCGCGGTTGTGGAGGGTCTTCGCATTTAAAAAGCCTCGACCTCCGCACTTCCGCGGGATGTACAGTCTCATCACTGATGATCGTGGGTGATGCATCCGGTTTGCCGTCAGCAGTGTACGGACTCTCCTGTCCAGGGTATCGAGTTCCGTCTGAGTCCATTTGAGTATGCCGAAAGAGTACATTAAAACCGGCATGACCCAACCGTTGAAGGCGCGCACCTTGTTCCCACCTGAAAGAAGGCTATTTAATACCTTCTTCAGGCGTCCAAAGAAGCGCTCCCTCAACGATTGCTTCATGTCAGTCACATTAATGCCCAACGCTTCCGACATACCCAAATACTTATAACTTTCGGCTGAGGAGAGGGATCTCAGGTGTATGGAATCCGAGAGCTGAATTCCCTCGGATGCCATAATCTCCCCTCGCTTTACATACATGACTGCACATTTGTCCACACCAAATTCCATCCTGATGGCGCTACTAAAAGTTTCAGTTACTCTCAGTAACTCCATCAGGCGCAATTTGTTGGGGGCAAAGAGTTTCAGATCATCCATGTAAAGCAGGTGAGATATGACCTGACCATCTCTTCTCAACCGGTAGCCTAGACCTGAATCCTCCAGCAATGTGCTTAGAGGATTCAGGGCTAGACAGAACCAAAGTGGACTCAGACTGTCGCCCTGGAATATTCCCCGTTTAATCCATACAGGCTCATCGTTCCCCTGGATCTGTCGACATCCTGGATATCGAAGGACCGTCCTCCATTGCCCCATACACGACTCAAGGAAGGCGCGTAGAGTTGCATCTATCTTGTACAACTCCAGCACCCTCATGAGCCATGTATGTGGCACCGAATCGTAGGCCTTCTTGTAATCTATCCAACATGTCGCTAGATCCTTGCGAGAGCGACGAACCTGTTGGCTAATGGCCATGTCGATGAGGAGTAGCTCCTTAGTACCGCGGGATCCTTTCCTGCATCCATTTTGAGAGGCAGACATAATGGAGTTTTTGTCAATGTGTGTATTAATTTTCGCTCTCAAAATGGATGTCAGAAGTTTATAGACCGTCGACAAACACGTGATCGGCCTATAATTCTTGGGTTCCGCGGGACTACCTGACTTATGGAGCAGGTGGGTAACGCCTGTTGTTAAAAACTGTGGCAGGGACCGAGACTCTAAGGATGACTGGAATTGGGATGCCAAGCAAGCGTGTGAACTACTAAGCCATTTTAGCCAGAAGTTGTGCAGTCCGTCCGGTCCTGGTGACTTCCAGTTCGGTAACGGACGAACTGCTCTGGCTATATCTAACGGTGTAATATAAATTGGTTCCATTTCTGGAATAGGTTCACACGCTTGCTCGACATCACGCATCCAGTCAGCCTCAGTATGACAGACGGGCATCGACCAGATGCTGCGCCAGAAAGAACTCGTGGCGGCATCATCTGGGCGGCACACGTCTGTCATATTTTGCTCAGGTCGCTCCCAAGCTCTGTACACCCACCTCTCATCGCTCTGGAACATGCGATTCTGTGAGTACCGATCAACCCGCCGCTTATACCGCCGAATACGGTTCGCCCATGCATAAACTTTCTGCTTCAGGAAGTCAATGCGCTCTGTGACACGGGACATGTATTCTTGAGGGCTGACTCCAGTCCCCGCGAATGCCCGCCTCACAAAGCGCATCACACGTGGTCGAGTATTGCCCTCCCTGAAGCAGTATAGTTTACCGATGAGTACCCTGGCCCCGTCGACACGGCGCTCGATCCTGCGCTGCCAGGCTGGTACGGCTGGTATTATTATTATTATTACTAAAACTTTTACCCTGATATTTACCCTGGCATTAAGTCCGCCTATGTACCACTCTTGTACATGAAGTTTAAATAAATAAATAAATAAATATTGATTTGAGGCTTTCGCGACTTGTCTTTTTCTTCTTCATATATTTCTTCGACTTAGCTCTGGTATATAAAGTGAAGTGAGATAGACACACTTATTGCACTTCGTAGTGGCAGATTGCCAGAGTATCGTGTCAGTACGTACTGTATTCATTTCCGCGTTGCTCTACTTTTGATACTAGATTGAGATAATAGGCTACTCAAGCATATGGAATAATATAAAAAGGATATAATCTGTGCTGATTTATAAGAAGTGATAAGTGAAGAATGAAAGCAAAGTAACAACATGTAGTCTTGACAAGGATGTTCAATGTTCGTATAATTTAAAGCTTTGAACAGTGACGCAGTAACCAGCATACCGACTGCAAAGAACCAAGTTCATTGATTCGCAAGTTCATGACGATTCTATATGAAATAGTTCCAATACCATTATGTATGTCTAGGGCAAATAAACAATTGTTATAAAATTATGTAATAAGTGTTTAACAATAAGTTATTGTTCCAAAAAGAGTAACATTCTATAAATGGTATGTAACGAACATATTATGTGTTTATAAATGAATGAAATTAAACATATAGTTTAATAATATACTGAACTTGATATAGTTATGAATGATTTATTATTTTATTGTTCCTACTGACATAAAAAAAAAAATCTATTATTCTGTAGGTCTCTATAACCCGTTCCCGTTATGTGTCTTCAAGTCGTTTTATATATTGTGTGTCAATGTCATTCACTTAGTAGCTTCTAAAAGATCTAGAAGAGGCATCCGTTTCTAAATAAACAGTTTTAAAATGGGTTAATGACCTAAGATTAAGTCTAGATAACGTCAGTAATAAAATTAAACTTTAATTAACAATACAAGTAGACAATAAGAATATATATTTACTTTGAGTGATGATACGCGATAGAATCATTAAAAGAAGATCAGACAAAAAAAGCTCGGCATAAAAAAACAATCACTTTCTTTTCATTGTAAAATAATAACTCAATGCAGAGATCCAATCCGATTCTTTTAAACAAATTAATGACCATGTAGCGACCGCCTGCACCTGTCACCAATTTTCGACCATAAAATAATACAAATCAGGTGCCTTGTTTTAGAAGATTCATTACCACTGTCCAATTTTTGTCCAACATTTTGGTGCCCATTTGCGACCATAAAAATGGACTCTAAAATGTAAGAACAGAAAATCTGTTATTCCGTAACAGTGTGGGTTCTAATGACCTATATTTGTAACATATGGGTCGATAAGAGGCAGCTGATGGTAGGTCAGGAATGGGTTACTAAGGGAATAATTTCGGCTGCTATTATCGAATATCGGTTTGCTTTATTTTTGGGACTGAAGGGATTGCTGCGGGCGTACGACGTTAATAAGGTGTTCAGTTTCTCAAACTTTTGCACCTTGTGTTATCAAATCTTAGGCATCTTAAAAGTTTATTGAAAAAACAACTGGTTCAACAGGTGTGGGAAAGGGGTTTGCTAAAGGGATTTTAGTTTCTATTTTCTTGACCGATATATTGATTTACGACGGTATGTAAAAGAGGTTGTATTTCAGTTACCGCATTCGCAAGGTGGTGTTTTACAGCTCAATACTTGCGGGAGTGATTTGTTCGGTTGTAGAAATTATTTACTTACTTTTGTTTTTTTATCTTGTTTAATTTAGTGTTGTTTATTGTTTCCTGTTGGGTGGATTATGAACATAGGGAATTTTTGGATTGCATCACACAAATATCTGAAAATGGTTATCGCGACAAAAAGTAATCATGAAATTTTGATCCCGTTCCCGCAACAAAAAGTTGACAAATTATACACTAAAACCTTCCTGGAGAAGCACTCTATCCATTGGTGAAAACAGCATAAAAATCGGTGAAGTAGTTTTTGAGTTTATCGCGAAGAGACAGACGCGGCGGAGGAATTTGTTTTATAATATGTAGTGGAATCTATAAATTTTGCTTTTAAATACAAATGATGACTGCAGCTAGACAAAACACTAACGAACAACACGACATGACACCACAACACGTGAAATATAATATACAAATAATTGCCAATAGAACAAGAACTTTTGTTTTCTGTACAAAAAGTATTTATTGTAAATAGACTCAATGACAATAATATACTTATTTAATACCTATTACTTTTAACGAACTCTCGTCTAACGTCTAAACGGGCAAAAAACTTATCCGTATTATACATAGCCTTATGTCGAACTAGACATGACAAATTACCCGGGTATTAAGTGAAGTTAAAAGGTACTTAATATCGATGAGGTTAAAATGTCAGAACCTTTATTATTGCCCTTATCGACATTTTTATTAATTCAATTTCCTATTGCGTTACAATCTATTTCAGTAATGCAGTAAAAAATGAGACCGGGTTTATGGGGTAAATAATTGTGTAATGTTGTTGATAAGACAAAAAATATTTACATAATAATCTATAGGTTTATTTTTAAACTATAATTAAATTCGCCATGGTTGACTTCAGTTAACAAAACATCTAAACACTTTATACTTATTACTGATACTGTTAGCCTGTGTCATCCACTGCTGAGCAGAAGAAATCTATCGATCCAGGGCCAATCTGAAATCTTTATCTTATTTTACTTAGATTAAACGAGAAGAACGAAAAAACCTCCGTTTTAACAACGACCGACGGTCTCGTCTTCATAGATCTTCGTCGATCCATCTGCGCGGTGCATCGTAGGAAACGCTACGATATTGCACCTGCGGCATGCTCCCACGATCGTGCGCTACCTATTACTGTACACGACTGTACATTGTTACTAGTTACGTTCACGATTGTACCTACATGTACTATGTACATTGTTATTTCTTACGTAGACTGTACTACTTGATTTCTTGCGTCTGTTTGTCTAGATTTGCGAAGATGTCACGGTTGTACCTGAAACTAGAGAGGGATAAAGTAAGAAAAAACGACATACATAACGCTCTCCCCCTATTAATGGGACTTAAGACCCACATTTTGCCAGAAGTTTTTCTGGCAAAATGTGCGTGTACTATAGGCGTAATGTTATGTAAATGAAATATACATATATATTTAAACTTTGGTATTGTCTGGCTACTTTGTCAGAGAGAATTTAAATCTGTACTGAGGTCTAGTGAGGTAAGCTTCAAAATGTGTCAATATACAGTATTTTAAGAACAATTCATACTTATGGCAACATAAAGTCTTCCTCAGGCCAGTACATTCGGCCAGGCATATAAACAGTCGTGTTGAATGTGAATAAATGTTTTTCTTTCACAAGATTACAAACTTCTTAAATTCTTAACATCATCAGCCTACGCTTTAACTCTTACAAATTGTCGTCACAACTTAACGTAAGCGTTCCACTTACGGCTGCAATGCGCGTGAGCATACCGGGCCTGACACTCACAGTTAAACTTAAGCCGATTTTACAAACTAAGTGTCTTTTTAAATGTGCCATTACTTTGTATAACAGGAATATCATTGAATGTGTGATTCTAAAAAGGTAAAGAACCATCATTGTCATCTTTGACAGCACTGTCTTCTCACTGCTGTGTATATGCCTCCCTCTTTTCAAGCTTATCTTACCTGGTCTGTTTCGAATCTCATCTAGGTGTTACCTGCGGTACCAATCGTGTATCCACCCAGCTGGCTGTTGGTCTACCAAAACTTCTACTCTGCCCGAACTGTCATCACCACATCTTGCTACTACCATGATCATCATCATTTCTGCCGAAAGACGTTCACTGCTGGACATAGGCATCCCCCAAGTGTCGCCACATTGTACTATAATTAATGTATGATAATTCATTATTAACAAAATAAAGACCGCGCGTAAGATGTTACACCGTGGGCTGCGGGACTGTTCGAAAGAGATACCGCGACCCTGGAACACAAAGGGCGAGGAAGGAACATGGATGGGTTTTAGTCAGTACAAGTCTGACACTCCCTTCCGCTCTGCCCAGAGCGGGAGAAGTCATTTGATGATTTACCATCCGAAAAACAAAGATCTTACACCGTTACACGCTGTCTAATTGGTACCTATTGAGGATGATATTTAAATGCCACTGTCAATACAAATTAACATTAATCGCATGCTTCCTAGCTCGTTATAAATAAAGCCTAATTGATAGGTTGTGTGTCAAATAGCCACAATGGTATCGCGCAAGGTGCGTTTATAAATAGGCTGACATTTTATTATTCGCATCGGTTTTCCACATATGTTTATGGCTCTTATTTATTTAAAGATCAACAGGAAAATAGCCCAATGTTCAAATAGGAGTGCAGTATTTATATGTGTTGAAGACTAGGTACTGTTTAACTGACTGACAGTAGCTGTCACTGCTTCGAGTAGGTTCAAAATGAACGAGTTTCCTAGCTTTATTACTTTGGACGCATATGCTGTGTAGCTTTATGAATTAATTGAAATTTTTCTTAATTTCCATTCGTACTGAAATTAAAATAAATTAGGTCCCAATGTCAACAACGATGTATTTAAAGTTGAAATAAAAGGAGCAATCTCTCGTGACCCTCCAATTTTCGTGACAAAACCGAACAACTGATTTTAGGGTTGACGTTATAAATTAAATTGATGACAATCACCGTGGTCAAAGATTTATATCTCAGAGCCGATTGTCGTGCTTTCATATAATTTTATACTTTACGAGTCTACGGGACCACCTTGTAGCGATAAAAGATGAAAGATAATTTATTAATTGGTTCCCTTAAAAGTACGCTCTAAAATGTTACTGCATTTATATTGCAAAAAAGAAATATAAATTGAATGAAATTTAATTTGGATTTCGAACGGAATTTATGTGACGGGCTTCACTGTATTTGGCCAGTATCATTTTCAACATGTTGCTGATAGTCATCTTTTTGTTTATTATGCATTACTGAACAAAACCTCAAAGCACCTTAAATCTTAATATTTCTCACGGTCAAACCATCAAACGCTTTCACTATTTTTTTGAAATCATATCCTCATGGGTTTTTTGCTTTCAATAACGAACAAAAAATTGGTAAAAAAATCCCTTTCGATTTCCGCTCAGGCGCCATCTGCTATTATTCTTGTCATGTGTTTGTTTAGATTACTTTTTTTCCTCTGTCCGGATTTCACCGGAAGTTGCCTCTCAATGAATGTGGTTTAACATTTAATTTTGTACATTAAAGTGGGCTATGGTTAAAGTATTTCATAATCAGTATGAATGGGATGATTGGATCGCTTATCATAAGATATTGTGTGATGCAGAAACCATAAAACAAAATTATGTTGTAGGCAGGAGGATAAACCTTTTTTGTTTGTGAGTTTATGATAATATTGCTTTTTATTGATGGCCACTATAACATTAAATTGTTTTCCAATCAGGTACGTTCAGGGTTTCAGGGTTATTTACGAGTACGTGCCTTCCGCGTCTTCCATAATGTTCTTATTTTTACTTACCTACCATTTATGTATTTTGGTATTATCTAAGCACAAATCTAATTCTTTATCAACTGTCAGCATAACGTATACAAATTAGTTGCTCCAATAAAATGAAACAATGTGTTCGATTATGTATGACATGCTCGTATTAGGATTAGGTTTAATTACCGTTTACGCCGTACCATAATTACATGGATGTTATGCTTGCCATGTCAGGTGAGCTGATTTTGGAACTAATTACAGTTTCACACTATTGTTACACTGAAATACTAATTATGTCCACATGATCGCTAATTGTTGTTTAATTTTAATAACGTGTACTAGTTAAAACTTTTTCTGATTGTAGAGTTTCTTATTACGCTAGAAATTATTATTGTGCGGGTCTTCAATCGGCAACCGTTGAACTAACAAAAAAATCTATACATGTTCTATTGTACTTACCGCTTACACAGCTCTATATACTATTATTGCTTCATTAAAGATAATACTTGAAGAATAACCGATTCTTTTTGTATACCCAATACGGACTTATATCTACAAAGCATTCTAACGCCTTTATGTTTTTACTCGTCTGAGGCCTATAATGGGTCCTTTTTCACCCTTCAGTGTAACAGATTCAAAGAAAGTTTTACGGCCAAGTATAAACGTTGAAGGTTAGTTTCTTTGCGTAAACAGGTAAATATTTTTATTGCCTCACAAAGAATGTTATCATCAAAGAGACCGCTCTGGACTTTCTTTCGGACAAATTGTGTGATGTGATAACAATGTGAGAGATAACATTTTTATGATTCAAATGCTTGTTTGTTTGCACTTATTTAAATTATTTAAATTGTTCGCATTTTTGTGTTGGATTTCGAGACTTACTGTAAGTAGATCTGAAATCTCTGGACGCTAACGAACTGACTGCCTTGTTGAGCTGTGCGATGATTAAGATACTCAGTAGCTATTAGCTACCTAAAAAGAGAAAATTATCGAATACATAACACACATTAAATTGTATGATAGTAAGTTCCATGTAAGGCAATACGCATCGTCTTCAGATAAGGCGCTATCAATGAATGATGCAAGTTGCGGCTTATACAATATGTACTGAACAATAACATTTTTAAAGCCCCACAAATATGAAGTACAAATTTTATTTATAACTAGTGCATCTAACAAAAAGTAAATATAAAAAGAGAATATATAAAACTTACTAACTAAAGGATGTACAAGAGCAAAACGACCTTTTTCAACTTCCCGGCAGTTGAATGATTCGCATTTTTTTTTTATAAACACTTGGCTTTCATTCAATTTAACCTTTTTGGTGCAAATTCTGGAATTTGAAGAGTCACACCAATATCACATTCACCGGATGCAATATAACCCTTGCACACAAAAACTGAGAAATTACGTTTACGATAAACTCACAGTTTCCGAAAAAATGCGTTACAAATAGAGAGTTGTTTCCTGCCCTATTGATCAAAGTGATGTGTGTGTGGTGACTCTGATTTGCGTAGTAAAAGGGAACTGTTTGATTTCGATCAACCGTGCTGACATAGATAGCATCTCCCAACTGGGCTGAGACAGGTATGTGACTAAATAATTTGTGTAAAATTATTTATTTTTATTTAATTTAAATATGTTTTACTAATTTTTTTTTAAGCAGTTGGAATGTTAAAAAAATATCATTTTATTTTTAACAAATACTGTTGGTATCTAAGTTGGTATATTAATAAATTTCGAATATAAATTCAGGTAATAAAAAATCTAGGTCAATTTCTTATCATGAATTTATTCATGGAATATTAAGGATGAGGTTTGCATTAACTTTGTTAGGAGTTCAGTTACGTATTTTTAGTATGCTAATTTATGATTGTGGCACATATAGATTGCACTTGGAATGATATTCCATTCTAAACGCATTCCTTAGTCAAAACAGGGTCCATCAAGCTGAGTCTTTCAAAACGACAGAAAATAAATGTAGCAGTTATGAATTAAAATAAAAGAAAACAAAGTTATTATTTCAATTACTAGATATATGACATTTTGCATTAGTGATTTCATAAATAAATTCTTAAAATTTTATGGCTACCCTACAAATAAGGTTTCCGAAAAAAGGTTTGTTGTTGCTAGGAGCACATCTGTCAAGGTTCCCACGGGCTCCGGGCTGTAGGAAAGGATTGTACCCCTGCCAAGCCTTGATGGTCCAAATGTGTTACCCGCAGTTTTTTTACCTGTAGCATTTCATGACATGACCCAGAAAATGGTTACGTAATAACTTTTTTTTTTATTATTATGTCTAAATCTAATATGAAGTTTTCTTCACTAATATGAAGGACCTTTCAAAGTTAACAAATGAAAATCAAGAGTTTAAGATGATAACTGGAGAGGCAAAGCAACGAATAATTTACACCTGAAGAAAAGACATCAACGCATTTGAGGGACAATTTAAAGTAATGATTTGAGGAATGGCTTTAATAATTGTGTTAAATTTTTATCTGTTCCAACTATGGTACGGATATTAGAAGAAAAAATCGGTTAGTGTTCATTAAAAATCGGTCTTTTGTAGAATTAATTCATTAACAAAAAGAAAAAAAATCTTTGAAATACATTTCTAAATAAGGCCAGCGACAATCTAATGGCCAAGTCACTGTCATTTTGAAAAAGTAAAAATAAAAATATCTCGCGAACCAGTTCACCCAAAATTATTTGCATCTGCTTTTAAATACCGGATGGCACGAACGAAAACATTAAAATTGCTTTTTATTATACTTAACCACTGTCTTCGTAACCAACATTTTGGGAAATGACTGCTACGTAAAACGATACATTGTAATCTTACAAACGTTAGTCGAAAATGCGTCATCACAACTTTAAAATTAGAAGCAAAAGATGTTAGCAAAAATAACATAAAATGTTAGTTAACAACGGCCATAAATAAAAGAGGTAATAAACATAGTTTCTGTCTCGTTAAGTTTGTAGTTGAACAAGGGTATCTTTATGAAGTTAATTTATTTTTCAGCAAACAAATTACCTTTGTATGGCTGTTTGCTCTGAGGAGCTGAATTATGTTAGCTTTTTATGTTGCTCTTTTAAAAAAGCAACATTTCATAGCTACATCAACATGTAGCTATTAAATGAACGGTGAGAACTGTTACTTAAGTCGGCACTTAAGAATTTAGCGGATATGAGCATAAAAATTAATTCATGAACAAATTTTAAATAGTACAATTTTTCACAATTGGCTAACTAATATTTTAACAGCGAGTTTTATAGTTTTGCCTGTGCATCATTCCGCCAGATTGCTCCAGTTATAGGTATAAACCTAGTTAGGGAGCCAAGGAATCTGTGAGCCACAATTTCTGTATATTGTACTATAAGACGTCTGTAACTATGGTGTAACTGTATTGAAATATGTATTTATTTATTTTAGCCATCAGTTTTAAACGTCGTGTTGTCTTGATATCCAAATATGCTCCTGTCAAAGTTACTATTATTGAAAGTTTCCATTATTCATAATTTTCGTATGTGGTATATTTACATTTGTACTAATACCGAAGTCTGATTGTCTGGCAGTCTGGCACAATGGCTAACCCTTTAGTGGTTTGTGCAAGCACGCCACATGACTTGCAATTCTCGTATTATCTTCGAACCGCAGGCGCAGATTGCACAGATTGGTCACAAACGCATGTTACAATTTTTTTTTGCGTATAACTAAAGTACTGCATTGTAGCCGACAGATGATTTCGGTTCCTGTGTTAATGCGTGGTACTTACGTCATTATCTGTTTAGGGATCAGTGGGTTTTAAGCTAATCCAGAGTCTACCAAATTTTGGCTCTAAAACAGTAAAACTTGTCGTTAGTTTCTGGGTTGATTTTTGCGGCTTCAGGTTACTCGCACTTTCAATCTATCGGCACAGGAATGATTTCTAATTGCTATCAGTCATACGTGAAAATAAAACACCTCAAATTCAATGTTTTCTTGTATCATTTCACTTTTTTTGCAAAAACTGTAAGTTTTCAATAGTAAAACCATCAGAGGAGCTATAAATTTCGTACGTATACTTATTTGCTTCTCAATATATCTACTGAACCCCCTTGTCCAGTCAGTCATCCACATTTTTGTGTCAAATGTTTCAATAGCTTCACAACTGACAGGAGCACATTGCGTGTGTTTTGAGACGTTTGAGTGAAGCGCAAATGTTCACAAGGTGCATACGTGAATTGTCACTTTTAAATGATCAATCATTATTTACTTTTATCTTCACAGAGTATTCAAATGTGTGCTGAAGACATCTGTGGATTCGCGTGGAGGTACGAATACTTTGGAAAGATGACGGAGTAAAAATGGATGTTTAAACTGATCGACGGGTTCTGACTATTTATCGTTTACCGAAGCTTAAATCCAGTTGAGTTGTACGCTTTTAACATGAAGCTTAAAGTGAGTTCTATCTTTGCCTTGTGATTATGTTTCAGTGAAATTTCTTAAATTCTGCAACTTTTTCTTTTTCAGAACAATATCTGTAACCCTCTAAAGTGATCATCATTATCATCAGCCTACAGCAGTCCACTGCGGGACATAGGCCTCCTCAATCGCACGCCTTTCAACTCGATTCTCAGCAAGTCTTATCCAGTTCCTACCAGCCATCCCGCGAAGATCTTCACTCCAACGAGCCTGAGGGTCCCACCTTACGTTTGCCGATTCGTGGTCTCCACTCAAGAACACGTCTACCCCAACAGTCATCGATTCTACGGCTAATAATAATGCGGCTAATATTAATGTAATAAATGGTAATATGATATATAAAATTTGCAGTGCCCTTAGGGAGCATTATCTTAAAACTGTGTCATGACATTTTAATGCATGCCTACTAAACAGTGTTTTACATGTTTACAAATAAAAAAATAAATAATATGGCCGGCCCATATGAAGTGTCCAGATAGTTCGGGTCAAATAGGTACAAACCTGTATTTTTTATACCACCTGGTTAGACTTGAATCCAAAAACGAGGCTAGGCTGATGACGACTGCTCTAAAATTCGTCTAAGTTCAACCGCCACCGCCAAAGTAATCTATGACTGACTTAGCTACTTATGATCCAACTGTCTTGCCACAATGGAAGTCAACCGGTTGCTGGTAGCTTCCGCCCAATTCGATACAAACTACACAAGTCAATCGTTCTGGGCGCGACTCCGTGACATTTACACACCGGATGTTTTAATAAACACATTAAAACCACAAAAAAAACTTGTTGTAGGTACTAAACCAAATCACTTATAACTTATACCTTCATTTTTATTACTCACTCCTGGTTTTGTTAACCTAATTAAGTCTGTTCAGTCCATCAGTGTAAATCAAAGTTAATCGAATTCAAGGAAAAGTATTTCAAAATATTGGGCCGTAAGTTTATAACCCGTTAGCGACAAAATCTTAAACTCTTGTAACGCTTATTGTGAATATTAAATATCTTTAAAATAGGTAATATGTAAATTACACTAAAGGGTATACAATTTTATGACATAACTTATAAATTAATACCTTTCACTAAAACATTAAGTGGTACTAAAGCTTTTAACTTGACTATTTCTACCTGCATAGCTTGTTGTTAGATCACAACTTTCATGGCTATTCCATACAAGTTAATGTTACCTGATAAATATTAATTTCCACGTAGACTAAGGATTCGCGCAGAAATTCCTCCATACTAAATACTATCCAAAATCAATTACTGACCAATCGCAGACAAACAGCGTAGGTACTGGTACTCGGCTTACGTCAAGTTGAAAGACCGATTAAGCTGTTTATTTAGCCTTAATTACCGAACAAATACCCCATCGGCATGTGTATTGCGATATGTTTGTGGTACATCTGTGGTCCTCTCTTGTGGGCAAACATGTCTGGTATTTAGTAGCCTGATGTTAAGGGAACAATGGCGTCCGCTGTTCAAGCTTTACTAGGAAAATACAGACTAATTAGGCACTGAGCTGTGTAGTAGCATATTAGGTACATTTAAGTTTTGTAATAGCATTTTCCGCAGTCCACAACAAAAAACCAGTTTTCAGAATTTTGTTCCTTATACCTACGGGTTGTAAAATATCTACAGGGTGTAAAAAGACCTATCACTAAATCACCAAGCCGTCAATAAAACATTCTATACATCAAACCGTAACTTTTATTTTTAGATGTGAAAATTCGCTGTTTACACCAGTTATTTACTGTGAGCTTACCTTATAAAACACTTTTCTAGCTTTATAATTTTTTATGTGTTTTTAAATTGCCATAGAATATTAATGAATAGGATAGGATTCATTGTTCGGGTATGTAATAACAATCTCCGACAGGACACGTTGCACAGGAATGTGAGTCTGCAACCTCACCTAGAAGCTAAGTTCAGCATCCCATTCACTCTCGAAGCTTCATCAGTTGCTCTCTGGAGACTATCCCCAGATAATACCTGCATATTTTCTTAAGAAAATTGTATCAAAATGACCATTATAAAAATATCGAGATGTCGTTTGATAAGAATTTCTAAGAACTTCTTAATTTAAAAGTAGAGATAATAAAATACCCTCAGATCGACATTAATTGCGAACTGTCTAGGAGTGGTTTCAATTGTGTTTTTTGCTGTACACGCAATTTCCGCGACTTGACTTTGTCCTTTGTGGTGAACAGGTGCCTCTAGCTAGCGATGAGACTAATGTGGATAAAACTGGCAGAATTATTTTACTATTAAAAGTTGTTTTAAACTGTTTCGAAGTAAAATCAGAATTGATATTTATTTACATCTTCAGTAATCTATACTAAATCTAATGTTAATAAAAAAGTGAGGTTGAAGTTCGAAATCAAAGTAATCTCCAAAACTACTTCAACTGCAAAATATTTTTGCTGGTTGAAAACCACACTATTACCGATTGCCATAGTATATGTTACTTCGACGCGGACGAAGTCTGGAGCAGAACCCAGCATTCGATAACCTAGTACTTAGATGTGTCTATACATTTTCAATAGATTAGTTTTGGACACGCAATCGTTCTTTAAAAGTTACAAGAGAACAACGCAACACATAATTTATACAATCAAACACAATTCTGAAGATCCGGTATTATTCACTCATATTTTTAGCGTATTCGCCTTCAATTAACACGAGAATATTTCTGTAAAAATTGTGTAGTCATATCCACGCTATTTCGTCTTCTATTACAGCGGGTGAATGGCCTCCCTTGTCCTCTACGAGAGCTGTAACTCTTAGAGGCCTCTCGCAAGTCCATAGTTTACTTCGTTACTTTAGAGTTTAGTGCCACATTTTGAACCAAAACTATAGTTCCACACGTCAAACTGCCCATTTAATACCACTTAAGAAGACATAAAAAAGGCTTTAAAAAGATTTATTCAAATATGATGCATCTCTGATAAAAAGTAAGAAAAAATTGAAAGAAAACAGTCTAGACTACTTAAAGTAACTTCACTAATCTTTTCACGTCTCGAATTCTTTACGACTGCAAATTTTGGAGTCAATAACCGCATTAATATCACGTAGGAGATGAATTTGGTGCATCAGTATAATCTTAGAAGTTGTAGATGGTGATAAAGATGCAAAATTGAGAAATAAAAATATCAAAACACTATTAGCATACATCTATGCGAATCAAAACTCGTTAAACAAGATTTTTAATCGATTCTTTTTTTTAATCTTATCTATAACTAAAGAACCGTTACTAATTTATTTAATATTTATGCAAATTCTACTTGTTTGCCTCGAAATACTAATGTATATCATTATTCTTTACCATACATAGATAATCTATTTTAATACGTCCTCGAGTACACTAGAGTTACGTGAACAAACTTTGACATATTACGAAGAGTTTAAGAAAACTATAAATGTGGTCTTAATGAGCAACTATTTCTCAAATTGTTAAATAAGAAATGATATAAGTGATATACGATAGGAAGATAAATTCGAGTCATTTAACGCGAGTTGTAATTTGGAGGAGGTAAAAAATACTGTTGTGTTTTAATGCTAGTCATTTTTCATAGTGTAAGTACTGGCTAAACATTCTAAGCAAGTTTTGTTTGTTAAGTTTTTTGCTATACTTAAGCAAATACATACAAGCAAAGAATATTATTTACTGTGACGGCCTCGTTGATCGAGTGGTTACAAGCGCGACTGCTGAGCATGAGGTCCTGGGTTCGATTCCCAGGTCGGGCAAAGTGCTATTGGATTTTCCATCAGGAATTTCTTAGTAGCAGCCACGGAGTCTGGATTTGTGCCCAGTTAATGGCAATAGGCTCGCCCCCTATTACATGGGACTTCAAAAACATAACTGGTGAAATGTGGGTGTACTATTAGGTCCACCTCTGCCTGAAATGTATGAATATTATTTAATACTAGAAAAAAACTGTGTACCTCTCTATAAGCACATTGGCTTTGGAGAAGGAGTGCAGATAGATAAAAATTACTTCAAAACTTGAAAAACTACGGTTAACGTTGACTACGTAGTGATCAATATTGTTAATATTACATCTGTCTCTTTCACATAACAACCAATCAATCCACCCACAATGTATATCAAATTATTACAAAAGTGCATAAGATTTGAAAATGAACTTATACCCACTTCATATCAGTTAAACTGCGTAAGCAGTTTTGTGGGGCTATGTATTTAGCTTTAAGGTTTTTTTTAAAGTAAATAAATCATTCATTCATATAACTTTATTTCCAGAACGTTTGCGCTGCGCTGTTCATTTTTTGATTTTCATGAATAATAGGAAAAAGCATTTCATCTTCATCAGTGAATTACGGTCATAAAGCGTTGGGATTTGCTATGAAAAAGCTGATGCCCTTGCAAAAGACAATACGAGGGCCCACGGACTACTCATAGTGTACCGGACATGTTTATCACTCTCCTGCCCTATCTTAATTTATTTGGGGTCGGCGCAGCATTTTTTCTTCTTGGGTCCATATTGGCTCACCTAAAGTTCTTTACCCGAAATTGTTCTTCCTAATGATTTGTAATCCGAATGATCACTCTTAACATTTTTCATCCTAAAGTTTTCATTCCTACTATTTGTAGTGCTACCGGCGATGTTTATAACACTCATGTTTCCGAAAATTGTAATTAATAATATCATTAATGTAAATATATTTAAACTCCTACTGTTTTTTATCATAACGCTTTTATCCCTAAACATAATTACCATAATATTTTCACTCATACTCAGAAAGAAACATTTACCAAGTTTAATTTTCGCGACCAATTTCGAGGTAGTATTTAGTCACAGTTCTAACCTAACCTAACCTATGGATATCTTTGCAGGTACACACTGCTATAAATAAAATTAAAGAAGACGCTTTAATTAATAAAAACAAAATTTAGATGTGTATATGAAAACATGTATTTAACTACTTGTACCATGTACTATTATTCTTATATGTTATACATGTTATGTGATAATATAGTTACGCAAAATTTATGTATATAATACTGATTATTATGAATAAAAAGAAATCTAAATAAAAAAGATATGACTTTGAATAATAGTGTACTCGTAAAAGATGGTTAAGTTGAGAAAATATAGGAAAACAAATAAAAGTATAATAGATGTTTATTGCTACTGACATTATGAAGTTGAATGCTTCGGAATTATGAACATTAGAGACAGCGTAGTTAGGAATTGTGATTGATAGGATGAAAAATGTTAGAAAGAACATTTTCGGATTTCCAGTTATCGGAGTTGAAAATTTAGGTGAACTTTGGCGCACCCCTTCTTCTTCCATACTTCTCCTACTCGTCATGCGCCACCGAACATGTTATGTCACTTATTCAATCTCTTACATCCTTCGTCGTTTTTCGACATTTACAAGAAAAACCAATATAAAGATGATAAGCAAGCAAGGTAACTCTGTTTAAAATTTCGTAAGTATTCTTAAAAATTTCAGGTCGCTACCTGAAATTACGGTGACGTCATTCCGATCATCATATCCGGCTCCTCCATCGGGCTACCATAATAATGGACGCCGGGAAATGAGTTAAGGCTCTGGCGCGCCCAGGGACTGATCTCCGGCCCCCTGCGACTCATTGTTGACCTACTGACGGAGTATTGACCCCCACGACGTTCACTCACACTATTTTATTTGCCATTCATTCTTTTTTTTTTCTGACCAAATTGTTGTTTACTTGAACTCATTTGAGGCCTCTCTTTCCTGAAAGGCATTGGCATTGATATGATGCTATGGTGTACCATTAAAATATACCTAATTTTTGTGTTAAGAAAGAATTAAGCTCTTAAGTGGTATTTTCACAGAATGAAAAAAATTGAGAGGAGTATAATTATAAGGACCGTAGCAGGTTGCGTTCTGTGGTTTCTGCCTACCTCCATGGGGAAAAGGCGAGAGTTTATGAATGAATGTGAAAAAGACTGCAGAACTTTTCGTGCTGAAATATAGATGGCAATCAATGCCGCTCATGGAGGATACTGTTTTATTGTTTTTTTTTATGACGTAGTAACGCCTGATTCGAAAAATATAGATACGAAGAATATATTGACCAATGAATACTTATCCCAGGAAATTCTATTATTTTAAGAATGTTCGTTTATTATTGCACTTTTCGCTTTTTTACTGTATTTTTTCATTCACCGTTTCACTTATAAATTGAGTCCACGCGATATTATGCCAGGTATCTGGGACTGGATCATAACATTATGACCTCGTATCAGTTATATCATTACATGTCGGTCACTAGCACGTGTGGTGACTTCAGTGCACGTTAAGCATTGCCATCATCGAACCTTTTTGGGAGTGATTTATGTGATGTTCAGATGTTGTAATACCCTGTTCATATACTTTTGATTCCCACAGATAAACTATTTTATTCAATTTAAATAAAAATATAACTTATCTTATTTCACACATACCTATTATTATATTTTCTGCACGTGAATCATATCTAACTTTACCATTATTCATGTCTGGAAAATTTCCTCGTGTGTCGGAATTTCACATCTTGGAGTGTCCTCAATTTTTTTCCTTGTAATCAATTTCGAAGAACTTCTGTTTCGAATACCTCATTGTTTACAGACAAGAGGGCAAAATTCATAAGTTTTGTTCTGTGTGTCACTGTTAGGCAAAGGGCTATCGTTCAGCTTGTCACGCCTAAGCTGTGCTTGAGTGCCATTTATTTTTTTTAAGTTATCCTAGCTCTTTTGTTCAATAACCTTTATTAAGACTAGCTGTCAGAAGATTTGAACTAATCTTATGGTAGCTGTTGAGAATAGTAAACCAAAATATTTACAAGCCAATCAAACCATTGAGATTTGACAGCTTGTTACAAGTTTTCAGTACCTGTATGTTTCTGTCTTCATCGCAGTGGTTGCGTGACTCCCATCAATTCTCCATTGAATATCCGTAATGATAGTTATATTAGATGTAATCTTCACATTTTTCCCTCTCGCTGGTAATCGAGTGGCCACGGTGCCCACGACAGGGCCCCATCAGCTGACCCACATTGGCGCCGGAGTATTGACCTTTGGCGATGTATTAACCAGTTCAGATTTTCGTATAGCACATTTTTAAGGCTGTATCTGTAATTAAAGTGATGTGTAATTTAAGTCTGCATTACATTATTGTACGACTCTTTCTTCACAAGGCTGGACAGTGTTTACCTACCATAATTGTAAAAAGTTCAATTAGAGCGCAAGTTATGTCAAGTTTTTTTTTCTGCTTTTAGAGGTTCTAAAAATAATTGTCTTAAATTGGAATACTAATGGGATCAATCTTTAACTGTATTCAATTATGCAAATCTTTTAATTACATGATTAGTCTGAAGATCATCGGCAGTCCGCAACTTCTGAGAGAGGCAATTAAAATAAATGGATTATATTTGATTCAAACCTCACAAATTTATGTCAATAAATCATGAACTACAGCCATTCATTACTGGTGTGTTAATTGATTTGTTAAAGTGCTATAATAAATCAATTATTTTAATTGTAATGTGTAATTCTTTACATACAGACGCCAGCAGGTCAACCTACCCGAAACTCTCTGTATTTCCCAACCAACCTTGAACTTAATGTCATAGAGATAAAGTTGAAAATCTAGTAAAGAAATCTGACAGATTGTAGTAGCTTGATGTGCTGGCGTCTGTACATATTATTTGATTGTTTTCGAGATACAACATCAAATTAAATTGAAATATAGTATTTAGACATGTCAAAAAAAAATTAGAGAATTTGACGATACAACATTACGGAATGATGAATTAAACATTACTGAGATTCATTCATTTTCTTATGTATGAGTAGTTATTTAAAAACATTTCCCAACCTCGTTCATTATTCTCAAGCCCAACATGACCACTTAATTTACTTGTGGGAACTTCCACAGATCTTTGAAGTGATAAAAAATTTGATTTCCTTGGGTCCAAAATAGGAATAATGAACTTAGACACCGCTGCGTTAAGTATAGTCTCATCTTATTTGGTCGTCCTAGTTTTTGAATGATGACATTACATATTTGTAGTGGTAAGTATTGCTAGTAGGTGCCTAGATGTGTCATGTACGAAGTTCAAACAACGAGTTAGTGGTTCGTCACGTCAAGTTTGTCTTGGTTCTTTGAATTTAGCACGTATCTGTGTCGTCGTGACGTAGAGGTCGAAGACATCTGCCGCTTTGCTTTCTCATTAGAGCGTTACATTTCTGTAAGTGTCATAATGTCTGTATTGGTCGACAGTTTTCAAGTATTGTTTTTACAGACAGAGAATGTTTTAAATGACTTTTGACGCTATGTACGTTAGACTTAGTGAGCAATCACTAGTTTTTAGAGCTAATATTATATTGTTTGCTCAATTGTACAAGTTAATACGCTTACATTGTGTTCGAAGACTTTGCTATACCAACCTACCCATTAGAAATTGCGAAAATCTCTATGAAGTCTACAGTGTTATTATGCCGTGTGAAAAGCATCTTATTTCTTCAACACCAAACATCCTAAAGGACTCTTGTATCTTTTCAGTTTTCTCCAGGAATGTCAGATATGGAATTACAGCTGTAACATTTATCTGTTTTTTTTACAGTCGATTCACAAATGCACTGTGTCTGTGTATAACAATTTTTACACCATTCTATGTAGTTTAAATTTTAATAGTACAAATAATGCGTTTTTAATTAAAGCAAAATGAGTCCATAACCTTACTTATTGTCATTTGAGCCAATCGTCAGTTTTAAGAAGTATTGTATTCCATTTTAATTTTGAATATTTGAAAATAGAGAGGTTTCGATTTTAGGCATATGTGACGATTTTATATTATGTCATAAGGTACATTTTATTTACGTCAAAAACCTAATGTTTAACATTTAAATTGACATTAACGTAGACGTGTTATGTTGACGTCCCGTCGTGTTCTCCTTAGTAACGATCTGTTTTAATGTACATTACATGTGTTATTAAGGAGTACTCGTTACAGGCAATACATGGGCAGTGTTGGCATTTACAAAGGTACTTGTTAAGAATCAACAATGTCGTGGGGCTAGTATTTGCGGGACGAGCAGGATACGAACCGGTCCGGCGCAGCCATCCCGGTAAAAACTAACATCCTACCAGTACTTATGGCTAGCTACTCCTTAACCCATTCACTGCCCAGTACTTCGCGAAAACTTCGCGAAATTCGTTCGCGTGCCCACAACCCGTATCCGAGTCGTCGTTATAATAAGCTATAGATGACTTGTATCCATACCCAGAACCCGACTAGCGTGTCCATAGCTACGGATACGGGTTGTGCGAACAAACGAATTTATTGTTCGACCCGTGTGTCGGGTGCTGGGCACTGAAAGGGTTAAGGCACTGTACGATAACTTGCAGTTTTTTAGCGCGAAGAACTGTTTTTTTGTGAATTTTCCGGGAAAATTCTTAGGTGGTCTTCGTTCTTTGACTTGATTTAACAAATATTTCCGATAAGGAATGCATTTACTGTGATCTCTTGATGTTATGTACCATATACATATAGTTAGGTCGACTAAACCAGAACTTAGTAGTAAACGAAGCTGTTTTAGTAAATATTTCAAAAACTTTACCTGTGAGGTCTAATACGATTTTCCATAGTCTTTTTGAAGAGAGATCAACAAAAGGCTTTAATAATAATAATCATTTTATTATCAGGCAACTAAGGCCCATAGATAAAATACACAGAATAATCTTAAACAATGATAAACCAATACATATAAAAAACCTTATTTAACTACAACTAAACACGTATCATAGACGGCGTCGTATTCTGCTGCGTGGTGTCACGTAACCGACCTCAGAATCGAAAAAAAAAAGTTGACGGAAAATTTTACACAAAATAGGTAACTGTTGCAACATGTAAACGTATGAGTCATTCTCAACCAAATCACTACAATAAATAGTTATACTTCAATTATTTACTTTACCTTACTTAACTCGACTCTTAACACCTTTCTCGCTTGACAAGTTTTAAACAAATATTTTTATATTCGTCCGGAAATAGTCCAACTCTTAATACAGTTTGACTTATCGACTTAACTTACTTAATGCTCAAGTCGACATTTCTAAGTATTGCAACATCTCCATACTGGTTCCTGACAAGTTATTCGTAACTTAACTGATATCCGTATGGCGTGTAGGAACTTGTATTAAACTTGTAAGCTGTCAAGGATTACATGAAGATTAAATAAAAGGCAGATGTGGGTTCAATAAATTTTATAGTATGCATGACCAATTAGACATATTTTGAGAAAACGGCTCCAGAGGAAAACAATTGATAAACAAACTCTAAAATGCGTATTTACAAAGTAAGGAAATTGAGATAAATATCAGGAAATGTGTTAAAAATATGCCATCATATTAGTAACTTACTTTATTTGCCCTACTAACTGTCATAAGCTTATGTTTCTTAGTTCGGTGCAAAAAGCTTTTCAAATTACTGCAAAAGAGTTTTCATGATGCGT
The DNA here is from genome assembly GCA_950005105.1 of Lycophotia porphyrea. NCBI lineage: Eukaryota > Metazoa > Arthropoda > Insecta > Lepidoptera > Noctuidae > Lycophotia > Lycophotia porphyrea. Next base: position 7,741,566 of record OX465392.1, read on the forward strand.
TTACTTCGTGGTCAACATACTACGTTTTACTGTTCTTCTATTTCCTCAATCACTTTATTATCGTTTGGCAAAGTGATGCCACAACCACGTTCATATTAACCAGCTATGTTGATTGCAGAACATATAAATAATGACAGCGCACTATCTCCGAGCTAACGAAGGATAGAACGCCTATTTCCTCACAGGATGTTGTTACACGCGCGGGAATATTTATGATGACACACACTTTATTTTCCTGATCTAACTATAATCAATATCCCCATCAGTTGCGTCTGGATCTTTCTCCGGGAAATTTGTGGGTTGTTTTCAATTTCTTCCTGTTATTGAAAACTTATTAATAGGTAAACGTCTTCGATGTTGAGCATGGCAAAGTATGTGATTATTTTTTGATATAGCACTCAAACCGGACTGTTGTCATAAGTTGTGATAGCCAATTTGAGTTGTCAGAGACTTGATTGGCCTGATTGACTTGATTGGCAAAAACCAAGTATCATCAAACTAAAGCTTCGTATTTATTTCATTACTGTTGTTCCGGGCATTTTGTACAGCGATAAACTCCACATTAGACCTAAAACTGTCTCCGGCAAACTGTAATAAGTTCAAGACAGCCGCCGCCCAACCTTTCGGGGACCACAGGCGTGACAGTAACATTACCCATACTAACAAACACACTACAATTACATAAACTGTACAACGTGAAAAATAAGTGCCTACACTACCTAGCTACCTTAAACAATTGATGACAGCAATAGAAATGATAAATGGCGTCGTGGGTAATAACAGCGGCAACGACATCAAATCACTAAGTAATATAACATTGGCTGCATTACACAAGCGACGGTAATTTTGCGACGTAGATCGCGGCCAGGCGCGCCTTCCACGCATAGAGTAAGGAAACTTGCAGTACCTACTTCGGGTACTGGTGTAATTACGCTTCAGTAAGTGTAGAGTACGTGCTAGTATGTAAATGGGATTGTGCATGTGCACTAACAGTGTGTAGCTTTTGTAAAAACATCTCCCTTGTTTACTGACTCGTCTCTGAGGGCCGAGGCTCGTAAATAATCAATAATCTTAGTCGTTTTCAAGAAGTTTATCGCCAAAGCTACCTATCGTTAGCGAGATTTCAACGGGATTGAACTAAGTTTTCGGTAGTAGAGTTATGTAAGACTTTTACAGTTTTGACATTTCCGTCATCATTATTGCTGGTAGAACGTCAGTTTGTCTAAGCTCGCAGGAAAGATCAGAGATAAATCCACTGTGACAGCTCTTCACAGCTTCGTCAACAACTTCTTCTTGTCCTTGGTTTCTGAAAGCCTATTTAAATTCATTGTAATCTGTTGTCAAAAATCATGTCTAGCGACTTGATTAACTATTGTTGTTGCTGCTGATATTTAATTCAAGCAATTTAAACCGGTTAGATTTGACATCAGATTCCTTGACCCAAAACTTGATCGAGTTTTGAAGTCATGGGACTTAGGCATAGTAACAAATGACACCTAGAATGAGTTTGTCGTTAGCAGTTGACTCTGAACCCTGATCGGTGGCTCTCTGATGCGTTCGTTGATAGACCTAACTTTAATACGAAGGGCCTGTTACAAAGTCAAAATGAAAAAAGGGTACAAAATAATTCTGCCACCAAGTTACCCAAGTAACGCTGCTTAGGTTCTTGTGTTATTGGTGAGGTTGCTGGTGTTACTTGAGACATAGCTAATTTTTCAGTTTATTCTTATTCTTTATTGCACACAAAACTTCCAATAATGTAGCTAATGTTTTATCTTCCGGACGACAATGAGTACCTCAAATGGTGCAGATGTCTTAATAAACATCAGGTGGGCCGCATGCTTTAATAACCCTATCGCCTTTTAAACCAGGCCAAACAAAACGACATCATTTCATCCGATAAAGCGTGTAAAGATAAAACAGAATTCCATTCACATTTATTTTAGTATGGATTAAACCAAGTTCAGTAGAATGCCTACATGTGCCTACGTGTATATTTTCAGTTTTATTCTTTGCCAGCGGAGGCGCGGCGGGCGGCGCGGTGGCAGCGGTGGGAGGTGGAAGTTGCGCGGGAGTGGAGCGCACCGCTGCGCTGTCACGGTCAAGGACAGTATTAGCTGCTACGGACACTATTATGATTACCACTTGTCGTACTGTTTTATACTACTGTTATGTGCACATGTTACGCACTTAATTTATTACTGAGTTGATTCGTGTTTTATGTAGAAATATACTACGTAATACGAATTGTTCGCATGTTTTATGTAAATGTTTAATGCACTGATGTATTAAGTTGCAGGTGCAAGAATTATGATTACCTATATGCAAGTTTTATGAAAAGGTTGAGTGTGATATTTAGGAACTTGATGATAATAATGACAAACGGTATAGGAAAACCGTGCGGATACTTGGACCCCAAGTTAATTTTGGTTCATATTATCCTATTTATAGGAAAGTTTACAGTTAAATATCTATTTATTAGTCTGTGGTTTTCCTGCTTATTGCAGTCTCATATTTTTCTAAGAAAATAAGGAGATAAATTGACCCTGGTTTTTCTAGATAATCTATAAAATTTATTGGACGCACATTTTATAATGCTGCAAGCTTATAAATAGTCTTGCATCGAATATTTTCATTCGTTTTCAGGGACTCACCCGTGACGGGTTATCAGGCAGACACCAAAGTGCTTTAAGGTGAGTACCTATTTGAATAGTTTGCTTAGTCAAGTTTAGCACTAAACACGTAAACACCTTAAGTGGAGGTAGATGTGAATCATGTGTCTTACAGGAAGAGACGTAAGACCTCATTAAAGCCCCATTCCTTCACGCTGTGCAGCAATTACAACAATCCAGCAACTATGTAGCTACGTGTATACCATTACGTTTTCATAGTTTGGTAAAGATTGAAAATAGTATGAAGAGATTATTTTTTATGTAATAATAATAATAATAACTACTAATCTCGACTTGGCACACGAGGTTGTCGACATGTGGAATGTGAACTCGGCTGTCATTGTGCCGATTGTCGTAACGGCCAATGGCCTTATGGCTAAGAGCCTCGACGACCATCTTTCGAAGCTCTCCTTAGGCGGTTGGATCAAGGGCCTGATTCAGAAGGCAGTACTCCTCGATACGGCTCGCATTGTGAGGAGGTTCCTGTCTCTGGAGCCCTAACCACCGGTAGCTTGGACCCTGTTTCCGACACCGGCGGACCGCTATTTTTTTATATTTTTAAATGTTTTTTATATGGATTTTTGTAAGAAATATTTAAAAATGTTAAAACATGTGTATATATATATGAATAAACGGAATAATAATAATAATATCTTGGGACAACCAACACACTGCCATCTGATCCCAAACTAGGCAGAGCCTGTACTATGGCAACCAGACAACTGATAAACATACTTATATATTTCTAAATACATACATATTATAGATGAATTATACACCCAGATACAGAACAAATAATCGTACTCATCGCACAAAGATTTGTCCTGTGTGGGAATCGAACCCACGACCTCCGTCCTAGCAGTCAGGGTCACTAACCACTAGACCAACAGGCCAATCAAATGTCATGGAATGAATGGATGGATGTCAATGGTATGTCTGAGTTAAAAGTACCGTTTCACAGGGTAGCTTTGTGTTTGATAACCTGAAGTTCTTATTGAAAACAATTACTTTGGACTGTTTTGAAACAATCTAGATTAGCTATGCTGACATTGATTTTTGCAGACTTAGAATTTAATACGTCTTAAACAAATATGTACATGGCATTAAGAATCCCAATGTTTTGAAGTTTAAGGATACAAAACAATACAAGGTTTTGTTGGATAAATCTATACAGAATCAGAATCAGAACTTTACAAAACCGTCAATAATTTTCACGATTAAGCTCATTAGGTTTTTTTTACTCAGAAATTACTGAAATTCACCACCGGACATAAACCACATGTCACAAGAAACCCATGGAATCAATAATGCTATTCTGCTTAAACATTAATCACCCAGCTATTAAATAAACCTTAAAAGGATAATTTACCATCATTAAATCTAAGACAAAATCTAATAAAACGTCCCGTTAACGGTATTGTTAGAGACAGGCTAGACTCCAACAACCTGACCCAATTGCACTTGTTATAGCCAAGTCTAAAGACTCATCCTGGAACGGTAAACCCATCAGTATACCATAAAATACCAACTTTTTACTGCCTCAGCAAGTACAAGCAGTATCCGGCAAGTGTGTGAAGAACCGGCTTCAACACAACTGTGACTGATAGAATTAACATTTGATGGTAATCGTTACGTACAAATGACGACATATCAAGCCATGCAGCTCCAGCATTGGATGACCTCGCATTGTGTAGGTTGAGCCTTGACATGGGAGATCTGTTAAACCTGGAAGTGTATAGTTTGATATGCCGTCGTTATACTATGGGAATCTCAGAAGAATGAATTGTTTTTATTCACACAAATCGCGTTAACTGTTCTCTAGATTTTTTACGGCGTTGATTCACATTAAGTTAGTAGTCAACGTTCTTCGGTTTTTTGGTAAATTAATAATAATAATCATATTTATTCACGAATTGAAGACAACCATACAGAGTAACTTAATAATAAACACAAAATAGATAGATCGTTGAATGTGAAATGGTACAATGTAAGATGGTTTGGCTGTCTTTACACTAAATTAATTTCGATGGAAGCACCTGCCGTCTCTATTTGTGAGATAATTACTAGTTTGGTACAAGAAGTCTGCATTTTTTATGTTATTTACGCTTTGATTTAAAATTTGAATTAAAACGTGCTTATTTGACAGCCTGTAGACTACTAATTATCTTACACAACTATACTAGTTTAAAATGGAACCAAATAAGAAACAATGTTTTCCCACAAATCTACCACAAATTGTACGTCCTCTAAATGGAAAACTAGCCCCGGAAATTATTAGCCCTAAATCAAGCCGATGACATTTTATTGATAGAGAATGGAACGGGGCTTTTCCAATGTCGAGGTGCTTTGTCACTTTGTGGTCTCAGATAATGGCTTTCCGAAATAGAATTCATTGGTTTCAAGGCTTGCTTGCTTCCGAGGACGATAATTCGATCCGAAAATAATTAAAAAACAATTCACTTTATTGATGATATTTATATTATTTAATATGAGATTCGGCAATTATTTTTATATTACTTGGACTTTGCACAAATAATGTTACTCATACAAGGTTTTATTATAATGAGCTTGCCTGAGTGAACTTGGCAGGATTCAGTGATTCTTTAGGCTCTGCGATGGCCGTTGACTGATGAATCCTTGTGAAGCATCGCTTAATCATGCAACAGAAACAATCATTGAAAAAGGTTAAATGAAATAAAATAAAATTTAAAAAAATCAAGCATTTATTAAAATCATGAGAAGAAAATTAGGTTTATCTATCAACTTTTAACGGGTAACAACGTTTCGTGTCCGTGCTATTAACCGTTGAGGAGTTCTCTCGTGAGAAGGCTTCAGGATCAAGTCCAGTCTATCATAAAAATGTGTTGTCACCATAACCAAAAGTGTGTGCAAAATTTCAGTGCAATCAGATACCAACAAGTGGTTGAAAAATGGTTTGCGAAGCGGACAACTTACATAATTATGTATACTTGCGAACAGTGCAAGTTAAATATAAAAAAGCTTGTAAAAATAATCGATTCTGTTTCTGTCCCTGACAGATTCGATAATATTTTTTCAATATCCATTATCTTTCGTTCTAAAATGATCAATTTGTTTATAATTAAAAACTATTAAAGTAAAATAAATAAACTAACAACAAACTATAAAAGGGCATCGAAAACTCCTCCTCAACGCTGTCAGCTGGTAATGTGCCCAAGAGACTGGCGGCGTTGCCACGTTGTATGGCAACACTAAGCCTCCGGCCAAGGTAAAAGCCAGCCCTTGGGTCACGGGAAGCGTCAACTAGGCGTTTCTAAATTTCCTTAAATAGGCTATGAGCACTCGGACCCCACGGCCCCAGAGTTTCAACCCCAAACGGCTCAAACATATAGTTACCACAAAGGTTTCTATATTTACGCCGCTTGAGGTTCTCTGCAGCCGCAGCGGCAGCACCAGCACAGCACGATGAGCTTGGAAGATGGGATGGCGCAAGAGTATCGACGCATGTTGCATCCCACATTAAAGGCCTACCCATCTTCCAAGGAAACAAAGACATGCCGTCCGGTCTCTTGCCATCGTCGCGTGCCAAGCCATTGGGTTCTAAAACAGCTGGGACGCCGACGGTGACAAGAGTTCGTCAGATGATGTCGTTTATATTAGCGTGCCGTGCAAAACGGCCCGCACTTCGGCTGCATGACAGGCCGTGGTGACCGAGGTTGTTGACAGCTTCACCGCAGTGACAGCGATGAGGAGAACAACATTATTGTTTTAGTTTATGTTCAAAACAAAATCGACCTGCTTGATCTGTAAAATAAATTGAACTGCCTGTGATACTCTGACAAAAATGTGCAAATTAAAAACATTCAGAGCTTCTTTAAAGTTATAAAGCGACCGAAAAGTATTTTGTGGTTTTTCGGGGAGGCCCTAATTGTCCTGTCCGCATTGACTAATTGCGGGGCTCTTCACAGTTCAATTTTAAATGGTTTTAATATACAAATGACTGGCTTCAGTTAATAAATACGTCGTAATTATGCGAGTGCTGTGACCCCGTTCGAGACGCAAAGAATCTGAGATAAAGGCTGGTCCAGTCGTGGGGCACAAACATAAGATCTGTCAGCAATCCATCAGTTCGTTTTGTTGCCATTCAGCACACGTGTGGAGGCGTTGGTACAAACGGCTTTACACAATGGCTAACCTTGGGCTTGAAGTTCATTAATGGCACACTCGAGCACTTGATCCAAATTTGAACGGAGTTTTTTACCAAGTGCACGAATAACATGGTTATTTAGTGATCAACGGCTATTGTTTGCGGTTTTCATTGTGTGGTTTGTTTGTACTGTACTTAGAAAATTGATTTCCTTACATAGAGCGCCATCTACAGATTGAACGCGTGAACTAAACCTGTACTAAGCAAGTATTATTTTATTAGGATTAGGCAGTCTCTGCCTAATCTTAAGAGAAATACAGGCGTGTTGTCAAATTGTTATGTTAAACGTCTTTTCTTTCATGTATAGTATAACTTAACTAATAAAGCTGGAGCTTTGTTTATTGCTGAAAAAATAAACCCGAAACTTTTGCTAATCTTAAAGCATGCAGATACATCATCATCATCATCATCAGCCTTATAATGTTCCCACTGCTGGGACTCAGGCCTCCTCTCTTATGAGAGGGAATGGGCTATAATCCACCACGCGGGCCCAGTGCGGATTGGTGGATGTCACATGTCTTCGAATTTTTGGTTCTAGGACATGCCGGTTTCCTCACGATGTTTTCCTTCACCGTTTTTGAGAGCAGTGGTGATGAAATAAATTACACAAAGTAATGCGCCTGTCTGGGTTCGAACCCTCGACTTACTGTTCGTAAGTCGGGGTCGCTACCACTGGGCCACCGCTGCTCTCATGCAGATACATTTGTAACATAATCGGAAACTCTAAAAATAAAGAATAATAGAGAAGGAAGAAAGACAAAGACATGCTGCGCCGACAGAAAATAAATTGGGATTGGGGACGTTTTGATCGCCACTGTCACATATACGTGACAAGCAAGCGCGTGCCCTTTACGCCAAACGACACAAGTTTGTGAAAAAATGGTTGGTGAAGTTGTGGCTTGGCGTGACGTGCGTGCGTTTATGCTCTGGCGGTCAAAGGGTTAAATTACAATATTTCGATATTCCACATATTCACACGAAGCGCTTTGCTACATCTTTTACTATGCGCACAGCCTATTAGTGGAGTTCCCTGCGTCGGTGTTCCCGAGTTCATATAACCCGAACTTATTTAAGTCGAGAGTTAATAGCTTCCTTTTGGGTTAACTCGTTCCATCGTCGACCTCGTCGACATCTCTGTCCTCAGCACAAGATTGAGGTCAAGAGTAGGCCCATTTAATATTAAAAATCTTCGGTCATTACATGTAAAGTAACGAGGTATTAAAATGAAAATTATGTAAGACCAGTAACATAAACCTAGGTGATATTAACAGTTAGGTGGTTTATGGCAGATCCATAGCTTCATCATAAACTATCAAGTCAACGTTAATTTCTCGCCGCTATCTTAAATCGGTCCTTAATTACATCCATGATTTGATCTATGCTATTTAGTTAATACCTGTTGCAGTCATTTTGACATACTCAGCTTAGCTTTGAAAAGTCTAAGATGATTATGAAATAGTATTGAATGCAAGGTGCTGTCTTATAGTCTACAAAGTTTAATGTGGCCAACATTGTCTCTTTAAATTCGGTTTTTTTTCCGACCGACTTCCAAAAAACACTCAAAAAGTCTAAAATAAGTTTACTTTCCGTAGTTGGTCACTTTGTTTTTTTCTTTGACTTTTTTGCCACTGACTTCTGAAAGTAAAGTTATTTTAGATTATTTCAGTGTTTTTTTTTTTCGCAGTTTTTTTTTTACCCTTTTTAGTTGTAGTATACCAGATTTATTCATCAACTGGCGAGTGTGAAACTCGCGAGTGCGCGCAAGTTGTAACCTCCTGATTTTACCTACTTTTTTGAAGTCGGTTAAAACTTGACGTTTTGGTAAAGGCATTTTTTTAAACTTTGCCCCACACTACGAATTTCTCCTGTATTTCACAAACCTTGAAACTCACATACACAACATACACATAGACTAACTTGAAACAACCCGGAACAACTAACTACCTGTACGCCATACAAGTATTTGTTCTGTGCGGGACTCGAACCTGCGACACTTAGTATAGCTACCTCAGTCACTGCATCAACCCTTTTGAACCATAATACAATTATATTATATTTTTAATTATTATTCTTAAATTAAAACTATTAATTTATTCCAAGTGTAGCTACTACATTTTACAAGTAATCTTACCATAAAAATAATCACTGAACTAAGTTTACAGTATAACTTAAATAGAAGTGGATTTATGAAGTGGTCTTTTATTTTACAGTTGGTAATACCGTAATAGACATGTTAAGTGCTTTACGCGTTTGTATATTATACCATATATCTACTACATTTTTCCCCTGATTCGCTTTGATGGATGTGGAAAATTATTCGCCATATTATCTGAATAAAAATTGTATATCCTAACCCAGGTCGTGGTCTATTTGTGATATTGAAAAATTTACCTGTTTCGACGTAAAAAACAACATACGTAATTACTTTGACATTCATAACAGTGGTATGGATTTCTATTGAAGAGTTGCGTTTTCAGTAATCCTTTTTGTTGCTTTAAGCTTGAAGCAAGCATCATCATCATCAGTTCAGTCGAAAGACATTCACTGCTGGACATAGGCCAAGTGTCGCCACATTGACCGGTCCCGTGCGTCTTGCATCCAGCGGATCCCTGCAACCTTCACCAGGTCATCAAATCAGAAATGAAGACATCCGCAAGAGAACCATGGTTACCGACGTACCCCGAAGAATTGCTAAACTTAAGTGGCATTGACAGGGTACATTGCTCGCAGAAGTAAGCATATGTAATTATAATTTATTCTAACTTCAAGTCTTGTTTTGACGGGAAATTCGAATAACGAGAAGAAAAGTTTGTCAACTTATAATATGACGCACATCTTCTAAACTCGGGTAGAGTTTAGAAGATGTGCGTTATAGACAAACTTGTCATCTAATATCAATCATTTTACCAATTTTTTTTTTGCCAGCATATCTTTGCACATGTCAACGACAAAGTAGTTTGATTAGTAGCGTTACAAGATGTGTGTCTCTCGTTACAAGTTAATGATTGGTTTATTTGTACATGAAATCTCTGAGTGCAGTAGTGAAATGGCAAAAATGCTAATTAAGATGCAGGCACAGAAGAATCTCAACGGAGCGCCTTGTAATCTTTGCGCTCGGCGAGAAGATTACGTTCCGATGCATTTATAAATATTTCATGAACAACAAACTCATTTTATTACTTAAGTCAGACTGGACAAATTGGATGCGGCGATTATGATGCAAAATTCAATACCAAGGAAAAAGTTGTGCTTTGCAATTAGACGGTAGTAGTATAACATTTTATCGTATTCATGAAACTGATTTTATTGAACTCATGATAGCGATTATCGAATAACAAACCATTAGCAAATAATATTGTTGAAGGAAGACCTTGAAAATCTCATCGAAAATTCCAGAAAAATACAGAATTTAAATATAAAAGTGTACCTAAATATAGTCAGTTGAAAATTCTAAAGGAAAATAATGAATAAACCAATATAATTTCAATTGCAAAGCAATTGGACTGTGTAAAGCTGTTTTTTTGTATCGGTAAGTAATTCGAATTAAAGCAAAAGTTTTGGCACTCGACAATAACAGTGAATTAACCTTTTCTTAATTTACTCTGCAGTTCAGGTAGTAGTAGTTTATGCTGTTCAAGTTTATCTGCGGAGTACTGTATGGTAACGGACGTAAAGAATAGCACCATCCCATATCTTCCCGTGGGTGTCGTAAGAGGCGACTAAGGGACTTACCAGAGAATGGGCAGCAGCGTTCTCTGTGCCTTTGTAACAACCGTACTGCGTTCGCCAATCCGCCCGCCAAGCGTGGCGATTATGGCAAAAACCCCCTTTGGTCTATGTCCAGTGGGCGTCTTTCGGCTGAAATGATGATAATGATGATGAAGTTAATCTGCTGTCATATTAATAATGAAACTCGATTTGTGGTTGCTATCTCGCAGTTTATGTCAACAATACCCAAGCCGTTGTTGTTTCAGCGGTTTTGACTTCACCTTCGTCCGGGGCAGTCAACCCATCGACCAACCTGTTTAACAGACAAATCATCTTACAGCCAACGACAGGTATGAGCAATATCATTTAGTTACCAAATGGGACATTCATGGATAGTCCTGGCTACTCCCACAACTATCCTACGGTAGTAACGTTTGCATAATTAGACTTCTGCTACCTCTTTACGTAACGCAGCGCCGTTCTTCGATTTATTAGGAGCAGATAAACGCTCGTAATTTGCACAGCTGCAGTGTGTATAGCTCCAGGCTCCTGTGTGTAGGAAGACGATTGACGGACGACCAGTCGTTTACATTTACACATGCGCTCTTAATTGATTCAAAACTATCTGTTACTCTAATTTACTTGGATATTGTGTGCTTAGTAAAAAAAAAAATGTTTTGAGTGAGCGTATATAACAGGTCAGTGACGGGTCGTATGTGGTTAGTAACCTGTACAGTATTGAACATTGAAGTTCTGAAATTATCGTAGTTCAGAAAGTTATCTACACTTATCTCTTGGTATAGAAATATCTACCAATCTCTATGGATGGACATGATAGATATGACCAAATTAAAATAGTGTAAGTCCGTGGAATGTCCGCTAGGTACTCTTTTAGATGAGAATTGCATTGCAAGGTTATATGATAACTTCCATGTCGCATTAATTTTAGCGTAAAAGAAAGAGTTTTCCCGCTGTTTTAAATGAGGCAATCCCAGTAATGTTGTTTATTTATTTTAATTAGAAAGCAAATAATTAGTGTGTAATTTCTACTTATATTCTTGGGGCATTTACTAAGGGACGAGTTAGATACATCATGATATCTTCATGCATCTATTGCGTTTGCCGCAAAAAAAATAGCAACATTATTATGCATCAAAGTTATGAATGTTATGGGATGTTGGGGTGATATACATAAAACTTAACAATATGTTTATTTATTTATTTATTTATAACCAACTTATGCTAACAGTTTACACCACACATATAAGTTATTGGTTGAACATAAAATTAAGTAGAACTACATAAAATTTAAAGTCAGTTCAAAATCAAAACGGGAATTTAAAAAAAAAAAAATTCTAGTAATATTAGAAATTAAACAATATGGTAGATGTAAGAATAAAAGTAAATAAAACAGTTTTAGTAGATAGAATTACAACGAAGAAAATGAAATAAAAATAAAAATACACTTTGTTTACCCAGAGGAGATAGTACTGGGAGCAGCAGTGGACTCTAGGTATCGAGATGCGGTGTTGAGGAGACTCAGTTCCGTGCTTGCAAAAATATCCATAGATTGGTCATAAATTAAAATGATATTGATATGGGTAAGGGCAAGAAATAATGGGCTGGTCTTAAGGGTTGTGGTGCTGGTTTGAGGAATTGAAAATAGAGGACGTTGGCGTGGGCGAAGAGTGTGTCTGATAGGTAGTGGAATGTTAAAGGAGACGTATTGTAATAACGGCGTATTGAAAAGTGAACCACGAATTAGGCGAATGACATATTTAATGAGAGCAAGATTTCTTCCGACTTCTAAGCTCTGGTATGTCACCATGCTTAGCACAAATGGCGTTGGGTACATATATGGATAAAACCCATATATTTTTAAGAAGACTTCTGGACCTTCTCAATTATTAGTTTATAGACCTTTTCATGGGGGCTCCAGATTGCACTGTTGGTTTCGAGCAAACTGCGGACGAAAGAGTTGTAAATAAGGGTAATGGTAAAATTTTAGCTTGTCTCAAAAGACAAGCTAAAATTTTTAATAACCGGAAGCAAAAAAGCAAGTCCCGCAAAAACATAGGTTTTGTTTTGACAAAACCTATGTTTTTGCGGGACTTGTTGCAGGTTTGTATTATATGTTGGTTAAACGTAATGTGCCTTTAGAGAAGGTCATGATCGCGCATTTACTAATATTCAGTTTAAGGTTGTTTATAGTGCACCACTTGTGGATGTTGTTTATGTCAAGTTGGAGTGCGGCTGTATCGCTACAATTAGTAATAGGAAGTGCAACTTTGACATCATCGGCATACATCAAAACTGTGGATTGTTTTACATACCCCCCTTGGAAGCACCTACGTTCCCAACTGGGGTACCCAATTGATGCAGCCCACCGTACATGAATGAATGTATGTGTAGGTGGAATCAACAACAAACATTGTTTAATACTGTTATTTTTACATTGCAAAGTAAGGCACCATTCTTTTCAGTATCTCACAGTGTACATGTACTAACATGTGTACGATCCTACTTTCTTCACTTTTAGAAATACTTATAATAATTTTCACAGGACTACAATTAAGATTATTTTTATCTTGATATTTTAATAGCACGTATTTTAGCACTGTGTGTCAATCTAATTGTGTTTATACTTTAGGTATAATAACATATGCTGGCCTTGATATTTGGTAAACGAAATGATGTATTTAATGTCGAGGCTTTCTGACAAAACAGTTTGATGGTCATATCACATCACATCACAGGATTTTTAAGAAGATTTAAACTTCACGTTCCTTGTTTCTGATTCTTTTCAGGGTTAATTTATAGTAGATCGTACGATCATGCATGGCAATGTTTGTTACAATTAATAAATCAATTGTTCTTTAACTTTTAAAGAACTAGCTAGGCTTTTTGTTCTTTTTTTTGTCACATTGGGAAAAATAATATGAAGCAAATGGGATCTCAAAGACAGATTTTCGTTTTGCACAACACTTTGCCTTGCCAAACATTTTACCTTACTAAAATCTTTACAAATATTATAAATGCGAAAGTAAGTTTGTTTGTTTGTTTGTTACCTTTTCACGTCTAAACCACTGAACCGATCATCCTGAAATTTTGCATAAACGTCGTCAGGTGTACAGAAACGGACATAGGGTACCTTTCATCCTGAAAAAAGTACTGTTCCCAAGGAAAACAACAACAACGAGCTTATGCTCATAGATAGCGCCACGTGACTTTCGAATCATGATTGAATTACAAGCAGAGTACAGCTCGAATTGATTGTCAAATTCTAAATTAAAGCGAGCGAAGCCGCGGGCAATAGCTAGTACGTAATATTTTAAAAATATCTAGCTACAACTAACTTAAATTCTGCAATGAATTAAAAAAAAATACAAGAAAGTATGAAATAAATCTAGACTTATTTTTCTTATTCAGCACATTATATTACCATTCGTTTAAAAACTTGCCCTTGATAAAGCTGACCTTGAGCTGAGTATAGGAAACAAAACGGCATATCTATTCTGAATGAAGTCGGTCCGTTGGTCGTGGTGTAACGCGAACGCTAGGCCAAGGCCGTGTGACATAACACCTTACGTGTCGCGCCGTTAGCTGCGCCAGCGCGGCCTGCGCGCGCGCACCGCTACGTCGAGCGCCGACTTTAACGACGATCCAAGCTTTTTATGCGTATGCACTTACTCGTGGCTGTAACGTACAAAGTTATTTTTAAACGAGAATTTTATTTTTATAATGTTTTAATATTGAATGATGTTGGTGCTGTAATGAGCGCTATGTAATAAAAATAATGAGGCGTAAAGAGAAGGTTCCATTAAGTTTACTGTTTTAATTATTTTAATAATTCCTTCAGCACGTAATAATTTGTAGCTAAACGGTTTTGTGCCGTTTGCTCAGAGTTTTATTTCGAAAAACATGAAGATACATAGTATTTAGTATAAGATAGATAGTAGAGCAGTTTTCAGAGCAATCAGTTAACATCCCTATTTCCATTTCTAATTAGTGAACGAACAAATCTTCTTCCTTATCGATAGTAACATAGCGTGATGCGAATTCAAGTCTTATCCAACGATTAATGAGTTACTATAAATAATAGACAGGTTTCTAACTGTTTGTGAGTCTGTTGATTTCATAGGATTACTCGGAAATTACTCATTTGAATGGATCCATAATTATACGTCTTCTACATACATGTCATTCCGACATTGGTATGCATTATTTTCCGATTCGCAGATCATTTTACATAATCCCCGAAGGATTAGGACTACCAACTGTAGTTTTTTTTTTATATACATGAGATGAAGGTAACTCCTGGCAAGAAAGTAGGTGTCTGATGAGATGTCGAGTACTAGAGGAAGATGACATGCTGCAACGACCCCAAATAAATTGAGATAAGGATAGGAGAATGTAGTGATGACGAAGGTAACTCTTGAAAATTGAAAGACTTGTTTGCAGCGATATAAGTACTACGCCATTTACTATAAAACTATACTGTAGGCTAGTCGACACAACAAAATGCAGATTAATAAAAGGTCTACAGGACTACGAGTTCAATCGATTAGTGTCTACACCTGGACAAAGGTTTTCCAAAAAAAAGTGTAGGTAGGTGCATCATCATCATTTCAGCCGAAAGACGTCCACTGCTGGACATAGGCCTCCCCCAAGTGTTACCACATTGACCGGTACCGTGCGACTCGCATCCAGCGGATACCCGCAACCTTCACCAGGTCATCCGTCCACCTAGCGGGAGATTAAGGTAGGTGCATATGGTACGGCAAATGTTGAAAAAAAACAGATGCTGGTTGGATCTAAGCATTCTTTATCACATGCTGTTAATTGATTAATTCAACGACTTACACCATGCTATGCGAACTAAATAAAATTTTATTTACACCTTTTTACACAACTAAACTCTTAAACAGATAACATAATAGTTTTTTATTGGGTCACTATGTCTGCAAGGAATGAGCCAGTAACATATTTGTCCAAGATTGCCATCTTTGAACACATTATATGCGTGAGTCAAGCGATTTATACCTACGTATTTATTTACGTCGTATTTTACCGCTAAGTCATGTCTCGTAAAGAGGAAAATTTACAAAGATAAACACGTGATAACGGTAAAAATGTAAACTCAGCAATTATATAGGTACCTACACTGTAAACGTATTATGTCGCTTCAAACCGTCTGTGGTGGTAAATGTGGTAATAGAGATGGACCACTATATTATTTTTGTTAAATTATGTTATTATTTATTTAGGCTTCGTGTCCGTATTTTTTATGAGAAAGTGTACCTATAATAATTTAATGTTCTACCTTCAAGATGAATCTTTAGAAGAACACTAACGTCTTTGCTACTCGAGATGGGTGAACAACTCACTCTCTTCATAAGGCTTGATAGATTTGATCGTACTCTTTACTGTAGTACAACAACGGTGATCACATTCACAATGTCATGCCATTGAACTCGATGAATAATCATAAATTCCCATAATCACTTCTTACGATACGTGAGAAAAATAGTGGGATATCGCCTTATAGCTTCCCTTATTGCTTCCTAAAGCCTAATAAATCTTGATAATAAAACCGCAAACGCCGACACATTACGCCGTCGCTACGTGTCCGTGTCGTACCGCGTCGCACGGCTGGAGGCTGCCAACGGGACCGCCAATCAGAGATTACGTGGAAAATAGCGTGTCTTCACATCAGAAATAGAGAAACAAACAGCTTTATATGTACTAGAAAATATAAAATTAACTAGAAAATATAATGGTGTTGTTTGAAACTTCAGTATAACCATCTCACAATTTAATTTCCTACTAAAACTCTGTGGAACTGTATCCTTGAGTAGTAAAACTCAGGTTGTAGGAATTTGTGTACTGTATTGTTCGGTAGAAATAAGCTATTATACATATTTCATGTTATCTTAACTTGAATCTCTATTGCAATGCGGTAGACGAACGGTTTAAGACAAGCGGTTTCCTTTTGACGTCATTTTATGCGTTTTCCATTGAAGTCGTATTCCTTACGTCAGCTGACGATCTATATTATACATCATAGCTATAGCTACAATAACATAAATAGGTATGAATATTTATCATTATGAATACATTTTCCAGTTTTTAATTAAATTTTTGTCTATAAATGCAGAAAATTGACGCATTACGTTAAGTATCGCACATACGATGCATTATTTTGCTTTTACGTTAAGTGTCGTCCTACCTGGTAAGTGACGCCAATTTAGTCGATTTAGTCGACGTCGGTTTAGTCCTAACTTCGTTCGCGATGAGACCATCGCCAGGCATTAACGAATAAGTTGAAGATACCACCCATAAACTGCTTATTACCAATCAGTTCTACTGATACTAATACTGCGTTAATATACGAGAAATAGGTTTTGGTTTTGCAGCTGGCAAAGTTTATTTTTATCATGACCTTATTCCAGACTGATTGGAGTCGAAAATGTTTTCCTCCTGCGTTGTCCCTTACTCACACAATCTATCCATTTTTTTTTCATCTTTGGTCTGTCTCTATCCACCAAAATCTCTGCATTCGTCGATGTTTTAGTCACATGCGTTTCATCGCTTCTCATAACATGCCCAAAAATACATAAATGACTGCCCCCGGCAATATTTTTTCCATGCCCACATTGTCCACTATCATAAGATAAATTGCGGATGATGTTTGAAGACCTGATGACCTTTGCGAAGTCGTTGGTGCCTATAATAACACGGAATTAATTTTACTAGTTTTATTTTCGCACTAGCCTTGCAACAATGGTTTATATCATATAATCGCGTACGCGTAGGTCGTGTGAGTAATGGTTATATTATGGGCTGTCTGCGAAGGCCCTTCAGAGTAACCTTGCTTTAACATTAAGATCATTTAATCAGATCTCTACTAAAGCTTTATCTTGCTCATAGTTCAGGTAACGAAACGAGCGTCATAATTAGATTAACTGCGAAAAATTACTCATATTTTTACTTTGACACTGAGTTTAAGTTATGACTGCTTCGTTGGTTCAGTGGTCGCAAGCGCGACTGCTGATCATGAAGTCCTGGGTTCGGTTCCCGGGTCAGGCAAAGTGCTATTGGGATTTTCCATCAGGAATTTCTCATTAGCCGTTACGGAGTCTGTATTCATGCTCGGTTGTTGGCAATAGGCTTGCCCACTATTTCATGGGGCTTAGACATAACTGGCGAATCGTGGGTGTAGAACTAGGTACACCTCTGCCTAACCCTGCGGCGAATACAGGCGTGATGTTATGTTATTATGTTATGTTTAAGTTATAGATAGAACTTGGGTAGTTTGAAATGCTATAGAAAAGGCTCGCCGTCGGAATTGTGTGCTGGACTTGAGAGCCTTGACAAAGTGCCATTCTGTATAGCGTGGCGCTTTAGTCATCTATATCCTTCAAGGAAGTGAGTCTACCCATCAACTTTAACACTGTCCCGAAGAAATTCATATGCAATTCGTAAAAAAAATATATTTTTTTTCATCATCATCATCATTTCAGCCGAAAGACGTTCACTACTGGACATAGGCCTCCCCCAAGTGTCGCCACTTTGACCAGTCCCGTGCGACTCATATCCAGCGGATCCCCGCAACCATCACCAGGTCATCGGGCTACCTAGTGGGAGGCCTTCCTACGTCTTCCGGTTCGCGGTCGCCACTCCAGAACTTTTCGGCCCCATCGGCCATCTGTTCTGCGAGCAAAGTGCCCAGCCCACTGCCACTTAAGTTTGGCAACTCTTTGGGCTACGTCGGTAACTTTGGTTCTCTCGTTTGGTTTTTTTCATACATTTATCGAAATAGCCTGTCTACTGTTGTATGAATAGTTGGTAATTTAATTCTTCTCTTTTCACGGAAATGAGGTTTTTGGGAAAGTTGTTTATTATGACAGGTATACTAACCTCCTTGAAGGATACAGGTGACTGAATCGCCACCCTGTATATCTATAATAGCGACAAAGGCAAATAATAAAATGTATTGCGTTGACATGAGTTACTGTAAACTTTGTTAAGCCTGTTAGAACTCGTTGCAGAAGTACGAAGTTACTTGAAAGAA
Source organism: Lycophotia porphyrea (assembly GCA_950005105.1). Lineage (NCBI taxonomy): Eukaryota > Metazoa > Arthropoda > Insecta > Lepidoptera > Noctuidae > Lycophotia > Lycophotia porphyrea. The sequence continues at coordinate 7,760,206 of OX465392.1, forward strand.
GCTAGTTCCACTTGTCCATCCACTGAGCCTTCTGTAGGACTACAGAAAGCTCATACTCAGTGGACGGTTTACGAGGGAGGATCTACGCAACATTGTTGCTGATGCTGTGTTCTCGCATTCTTATCACGAAACTTTAACCTTTCTGATTTAAGGGAAAGATTTAATTAATGTGGGAATCTGTGTGCCCGCCCACGTCTAATGTAAAGCTTATCTTTTATGTAATTAGAAGAAAGATAACTGCCAGAATGCATGTCTTCTTTATGAATGCGGAAGTTACTGATGCAACTGAACAAGCTTTAAAACACCATAAAGATAATGTTACTTCCTCTCAAATTCAAAATATAATGAGTTAGTTCATTAATTTCCTGCGGGAGTCTAATAATATGCAGAGGCCAATTAATACAAACTTAATAATTGCAGCCGCCATCCGGGTTACACTGCATCTATTAATACCCGACGTCCCGGCTGTGATAAGCCGGTCGCCTGTCCGGTTAAACCTGTACCGCTGTCCACTACCTTACTTGCGCTGTTCCTACATCATTTTCTTTGAAATTTCGTAAGATTAGCATCTGAATGGCTATTTTATTCTGTATTAGAGATGCTTAAAAACAGAAAAACGCATAAAAACGGTACAAAATATATCTATGCATTTCTCGCCGGATGAATAAAGTCGTTAGGATTTTTTTTTGAGAATTCAATGTCAGAATAATTGTTTGTCATCATGATATTCGAAATTAACTGATTTTACAAGAAAAATATTGAACTTTGGAAGTCTGACGCAAAAGGAAAACGGTACAGCTTCTCCGAGAAACCTCACAGTAACGACATACCTAATAAACCTTCCCAAACAAGCCATCAGTTCATCAACTAAAAACCATTAAATAACGACGACAAATCAAACAGTTTACTCAATATTACCTCTAAGCATGACGCACATTACATCAACCAGTCTTTAAAATACGGTAGTTAAGTGTAAAGCCATAAAGCCTGTAAGCCACTGATAGAAGCGAGCTAGATTAAGACACAAGTTAAGATGTCCATAGATTACAGCAACACCATCCATTTGCTCAGCTTTATTGGCTCAACTTACTAAACAGTTCATTTGTGACCGTTTTACTTGATGTAGAATTGTGAATTCGCAACTCGATGTCTGCTCTGCAATGAATATGCATTTTCTGAGCATATTCTAGACGCTCTTATGTCTGTACTTGTGAGTTATATGTTTTATATGCTGTAGGTAGTTTTTGATGTGTCATGGCAATAAAAACACACATCAGTCTGAAAATGTACAATGTACACTAGAGTTAAAAATCTAAGTCGTTGCTATGACGGGTAGACAGACTTATATTGCTATGTATGTATAACCTCGCATAGCTTTACTTGCATACGTAAATTGCTTTAAGAAATAGTGATTTTGTTCATTTATTAGGACTCAAAACGCAGCTGCCCACAGATTTTGCATTAGAATGAAAGTATATCATCAAAATTAAAAACGGCATTTAAATGAGATAATAGAGACTACTTCTGGACTTAGAAAAAATGAAAAAAAAAAAATTAGCTACGGCTTTGAAAGAAACAATTTCAAGCTGAAACGCAAAACTCACAATTTCAAGCTGAAACGCTAACAAAAACCAGAATAGGGAGTTTAGGGAATACTTGATAACGCAAACATTGCACATAAAAAGATCCTTAGATAAACACTATTTGACATGCGAGAGACGAACGATGCATGTAAAAAACAAACAAATAGACAATTAAGACTTACTTAGACACTTGAGGTTTCCGAAGACGGTTCGTCCGAAGGTAAATGTGTAGTCATTAGCCCCGTTTAGCGCCAGAATAAGACTTTGTAAACAGTTCGAGCTACCACAAGATTGTTTGTGAAGTCTCCTTTCGAAATGGGTTGATGGCATGCAGCTTATTCAGGTCTATGACCTTTGGAATTGAAATCAATTCCAATTTTTGATTACTAGGTAGGAATAACAATTGCAAGCGATTTGACTTCTAAATTACGATGGTGCTACGAATTTTCATCAAGCAAGATTAGGTTTTTTCGTGTAACGTAACTTTACCTTGCATAAGAATTATGGAATGGTGATCATCATTATCCTTGTCCCATGTAAATTGGGGTTGGCGCAAGAAAAAATATTCTTCCAATCTCTCTCGTAAAGTCTGTCAGTCAGTCTATAATGACGGGCTGCACTATAAAAAAAATCTGCAAATCCATTAATCAAGGTAGTGTAACTTAGTGGCTATAGCCATACCTAATCGTCTAGTAAAATAAATTTGCCACTACCACCCACCAATGAAGCAATTCTCTTGCATAAATCTTCCCGCCTCACCTGTCCTTAAAAGCCACGACTGTCCTTGCTCCTCAGTCCCGCTGACGACAACGTAGATATTTGGCGATAAGTACAGTTACTTATCGATTCGGCATTGTCTCGTTCTGGCATTCAAAGGCACTCAGAGGCACGTGCCTCGAATTTCGTTGCATCAGTCGTGAGAACCGACTGTGAAGTAACGCGTGTAATGGTAATGAGTATCTGCCCGCGAACTTCGATTCTAACCTCTACAACGTACCTAAGTCACGCAATAAACTGTTCTGTTTTCAATTTGGATTCTGTTCTGAAACGTGGGTTTTATTTGGTACGAGCGTTTGCCCGCGGCTTCACTCGCGTTAATTTATAATTTGACAATCAATTCGGCTTCTCTATGCTTGTAATTCAATCATAATTCGAAAAGCACGTGGCGCCATGTATTACCATAAGATCGTTATTGTTGTTTTCCTCGGGAACAGTACTTTTTTCGGGTTGAAAGGTACCATATATCCGTTTCAGTACACCTCACAACGTATATGCACAACGGGATGATCGGTTCAGTGATTTAGGCGTGAAAAGGTAAAAAACAAACTTACTTTCGCATTTATAATATTAGTTAGGATTACCCAGACGACTCGAGTTGATGCATATGGATAAAAATTAGAGACCAACCTTCAACCTTTTAATAGGTAGGTTCATTCTTGTTAAAAAATATGTGTGTATCAGTGTACAACAGATCACCCCTTTTGATTCGGCTAGTCGTGACTTCGTGGCGTGTTCGCTGATCTATTTTAGGAGGTTTCTTACACATGCAATTTTCCTGTGTCCATAGTCTCTATGCTAAGCAGAATATATTAGAACACTTTTACAGTTATCCAATTAATAAATAATCAATTCGCATCATTTAGTACACTGCTTACATAATCAATTAATTAATTCAAACGAATATATCATGTTTAATATTAACATTACACACAACACACACATGATGAAAAATTATAATGAGATTTTAATTGAAAATGCGAGTGTGTTCTAGAATCGGTAAAACTTGAGCATACATCCCTACAAGGTCCCGGCCTAAAAAACATAGACTGAAGAATACATGAATTTTAGCCTAGTCAAGGTGCAAGTGACACGTGCAGTAACAAAAGCCAGCACATATCCAACGTGATCTCTCATACCAACTCGCTGGCCATCCATTAAAAGAATACTGCAAGCCACGTGAGACCATCTTTTTAGTCTGTAACCTATTTTCATGTATCGCTATGATAATCATTGTATAGTCAGCAGCTAACTCTACTAATGAAAATATACAAAAATTACATAAATCTTCTATGTCTTTACAACCACATTAAGTCGTCAATCTTGATGTAGCGTAGCGTAACGTAGCACACAAATTATGGGATAATGTTGAACGTGATGTGAGTTCTAAGCAAAAATATAAGTTTAGCAGTAGAGGTGGTGACTAGAAAAAGTATTTTTTGTATTTGAACGTGTAGTTATTGCGAATTTGCCTAGCAATGAGGAACTTCACACACTAGACGCGTAACGGAAGCTGCGCTCGATCAGATTTAGTACGGACCTTTGTTGAAACCCATTCAAATGGTTCTATACTTTTTTTGTATAAATACAACGTGTGAATGCTATCGCTTTTGAAGGTCGGTCAAAATGTTAACATTTTGTTACAATGGTCAGCCACAATAGCATGAGCGAATGCCAAAATTCATTTGAATTCATTCATTGACATTGGCAATGATACCATCTTATCTAATACAGTTACAGGATTTGAATAGTATATTAGGTTGCAGTTGAATCTAATTTTATTTCAGCCATTTTTACAGATTTTTCTATTTATGTTATTTAATGCAGGACGTTGGCGGAAATCAGGCGATCTTTTAAATAAATACTTGGGGTTATTGAAAGAAAGTTGTTATGTGGACTTATTTTTGTTGCGAACCTAATTTGGAAAAAAATTGAGTACGGACCTAGTGTAATAAATAGGGATTGTGTGGAGATATTCTATTGCTCGCTTGTAAATCTGAGGATAAGTTTATGTGCTTTTTAAAAGCTGTTAACACGGAGCGGTCGCCAATAAGTATTTAGCTAATTTCAGAATTCAGAGAGGCATTATTTCATATGGGTTCTGAAGTTTTTTGATATTTTACCAAAAATAAATTCTTAGCTTATTTTTGTAGTTTAATAGCGTAATTTATTTTAGTGCAGTCATTCGTGGATCTGATTTTACGAAACAAGTGTTAACTAGTCTTCTTTTGTTAAAAACACAAAAGGTGATATAAAAGTGTAACGCTGACAAACTGGTGCAAAACCCAGAAATATGCAAAACTAAACTACGTAAAATTACCGCAATTCGGGGTATTGTTCGTTTTGTAAGAACAAACGGAAGGCCTTCTCGGTTTCGACATATTGTCCAACTAAGTTCAATATTGTGTCCCTTGAAACAAAAGGGTGCAAAGCAAAGAAAAACCTTTAACTTTCTATTTCACTGCACCGTTTAATTTATTGCGTCTGTTACAAATATAGACAAAAGTGGTGCATTTGTATTCTCAATTTTACTTGTAACTGTTTAAAAAGGTGGCTTTGTCGAGTCGTCGAAGGAGTTCGTACCGTAGAAATTGTATACAGAAAAATAAAGGTAAATACGGTATTGGACAATAAACAACTTTTGTGTGTTTACTTTCTCTATTTTTTATAAATGTAGCATGTGGTTACTGATGAACCATACGACGGCTGGTTTATCTGAAAAGTACCCCACTGCCGTACCGATACTTGAAACGAATTGCCGCGTTTATCAATAAATTCAGCTTGATATCTTCACTTAATGCAATCAGTATAATCCATGTACTCTGCATAACCCAACGACAGAGCCTTGTAGTTTATAGATTACAAAAATTAGTTGAGATAAACCTCGCGCAAGCCATGTAAGCTACCCACGCAAGGAATGTTGCTAAACTAAAATTGTATGCGAACATTTTTGAGCTCATATACATAGAAAGATTCAAGTTTTGAGAGGCCCAGTAGGTATAATCACGTACATCTATATATAAGGGAATATCTCAAAGATAGCCAGCAATCCATCCCTGTCCCACATGTAGCGCTCTCTATGGGTGAAAGGAGATAGCTGATAGAGCCGGCTCTCACGTAAGTTGGCCAAAGTGAAATGACCGCTGTTGACCATTTTGGCAGTTGCGTCATCCATCGAGGCTTGAATTCAAAGTTTTTTATTACAATACATGACACGAATAAAATATAGACAAGATGAAAGCAAATTATGTTCAGACGAACAAGTTAGTTTTCAGCATGCACTTGAATAAGTAATGAGGTTTAGAAATAGTGAAAAGCAAATACACGTGGTCAAACTTGTATCGAAAACATCTTGTTTTTGGAAGTTGTTGAAAAAAGACGCTGAAATGCATAATAGGTATCAAAAAGTATTGTTAAAGATAGATGGGTAAGTCCCTCCGCTATGTAATGGTCCCATCAACAATAACTTAAGTAAGTAGGTACATACTTTCAACAGTCATGGTAATAAATACAAAGATGTTTCAATGACAAAGGCGTTAGGTAGTGCGAATTAGTCACAATATCTGAATTCTTTATCTCAAAAACCGTGTTTTTAACTACGAACGCGTTCAAGTTCAGCGACAAACGCGCTCTAGACGCGGTTAAGGAAGGATGAAGCCGACCTACTTGTGGTTCCCTGACCTCCGCCGCAGCCTAGCACTACGTTCTGTCTCACTCTTGCATACACAGCGACACCTGCTGCTATCTCTGTCACTCCCGGAATATTTTCGCAAACGCATTTGGAAAATGGCGCAGCGCAGAAGCGCGGAGGCAAGTTGTCGATCTGCGTGACAATGAGGTTTTATGGGTTAAAGCTATGACTGACTGTTTAGTATTCAGAATAGATTTGTGGAATTTTAGCTTATCTAGATAACGAAGAATCTTGACTAGAAGTGTGAATGAGTCGGAATTTCATAATTAAATGAAGATATTTGTGTAAAAGCAGATTCTCAGAAATAACATAACATAAAATCACGCCTACAGGCACAGGTGTACATTCATATTTCCCTGCACCTACTAGCTACGGAGTTGGATTTGTGCCCGGTTGATGGCAATAGACTCGCCCCCTATTACATGGAACTTAAACATAACTGGCGAAACGTGGGTGTACTGTTAGGTACAACCCTGCCTAACCCTTCGGGGATTACAAGCGTGATGTTATGCTACGATAAATTGAAAACGTATAAAACGAAAGGTAGATAGGTAAACAATCTCCTAAAGCATGTCAGGCCAAGCTAGCTAGAACCAGCTCAGACTTCTAGCATTCAACAACATTTATTTTGTACATAATGGGTGCTTAGAATGATTTTGATTTTGATTTTGAACGTGATAGAATGTCCATAAAACAGAAAAAAACATCGTTAAATCTCATCATAGGTCATTGACACTTTGAAGATGGCGCGTTTCGCTAACTACCGACCGCGCGCGAGCTCTGAGGAATCGGTGGCTGAGGAAGACCCGACCGAGGTCGACACTAAGAGAGTAGGGTATGGAGCGACGGTCGGGCGCGGCGCATACCACTCGCTTCCTCAGCCACCGATTCCTCGGAGCTCGCATGCCGACTGTACCTACCGTCTGTATTTAGTAATTCGACAGCCTGCATCCGGTTGTGTCAAAGAAATGAGATGTATTAATATATCAAATTAAAAATGTATTGATATACTGATTTGAATTTTAAAATTTCTAACCCGTGTTGCTGTTTTAACTTTCCTTTCGATGGCACACCTTCCGCAAGCTTACAGTAGTAAGTACTTTTCTGCATATTAGAGTGCAGGTTATGATTTTAGGTGGAAAACCCGGAGATTGCGGGCCGGTAGCGAATGTAGAATACACGGGCGAAGGATCTTATTATCAGGCTTGTTGCATATCGGCTTGGTTCAGCCTGGTTATTTATAAGTATTAAATACTAGGGGTAGGGTAGGTTTTTGAAAACAATCTTAGGAAATTCATTGAGCTTTCAGAAACCCTTTTTTGTAATAATATTCATGTAGTATAAGCACATAAACTCAACCTTTTTTGCCATGGGGATAGCCAAAACTACAGAATGCCACCTGCTGTGAATTAATATCTTTTGCTATTTTATTTGTTGGATTTCGACGGCAAAGAAGTGTGCTTTGCTACAAGTCACCCTGTTGTAGCCATGTAGGTAATACGGTATGACAATTAAAATTCAATAAAACATTTTCCCGGATTTATCAATTGTGTACCTACAGAAGCATGCAAAGAATTGCATATCATCCTCCATTATTTTGCAATACCATATCGGTACGCCAAAAAAATACGACAACCGATATTACTTATTCATACGCCGTGTCTCATCGAAGTCTTCACATGAAGGGGACGTAAACATCTTCACGCCGTCGACGACGGCAGCATCAGCCACAAGCGGGACAAAGACTAAAAGAACATAACTTAGCCATATAAAGAAGGACACGAGCGCACTGAATTTCATTTTCTAAAACCCGATTACACGGGCGAGGTGACGCAAGGCAGTGGAGGTCGGCCGCGACACAACACTCGAAAACGAAAGGTGTTCGAAACTGAAATCGAAGGGAGTGATCCCGTTATCCTGTGCCGGACTGCGGAGATGGAAAGCTCCCGTTAAAGCGTTAACGTCATGCGATGCAATCATGCAACAATGACTCACGGCTCGAGCTACGGTGTGACTCCCGCGCTCTGCTAGGCACTCCTTAACTGCTCTAACTGTACTCCCTTGCGTCATTCTCAAGGACGTTTTGACTTAACCCACTTCGTACGTAGGCTGGTATTAAGTGGACTTGTGCAAACAAACTCATTTTCTGATGGTCTTCGCGTTTTCGATTGTAACGGTAACTTCCTCGGTCGTACGCCACACGTAACTTGTTATTTTCTTGCGATTAGGTCACACGTTGCGGTAATTTATGTTAGCAACTTCTACATAATATTTTTCAGGATTTTTCTCATATAACCAACTACCTATTTATGATTTTACCTTTCGAGTATCCGTACTTATTTTTTACTCCACATAAGCGCCTAACGCATATTTCATGCTGTTTCCTAATGATGACTTTTGATTCAGGACCCGGTGGCGTCGCATGCACGTGAGTGAGGAAAAGTATTTTTACTTGAATGTTTTTCTCGATTCAACAATTGAATGTTCCGATCTTTGAAAACAAAATAACAAAATACGAATATTTTTCCAAAAGAACGTAAACAGAGGATTTTACATAACATGTAAAGTTAACGATACTCGGTGAATCAAGATGATTTCAATACAAAAATATTGGGTGTGGTTGCTCAAGTTTCGTAATATTTTTACCCATCTTGCCTCACAAGGACATCCACAGCCACCTTACGCCAACATGACTTAAACCTTACTTAATCGCAACGTTCGACATTTCCCGCCCAACAAACATCAGAATCTGAAACAAAAAAACCGCATTAGTGTGTGACACTAATAGAAGATCTAAACAACGTCGAATAGATTTGGATTGTCCACACAATTCTTTTACGACGGCAATGGCATTGAGTCGCGTGTCCCACTTTAATATAACGGTACGCAACGAGTCCTGACCAAAACACTCCGTCGCTGCCGAACGCGAATATATCCGCTAATTAACCTGTTTCACTCGGAAACTCATTATGAGGGCTTTAACCTTCATAGTTTTTCACATAATAGGTAATTAAATCGTGTAACAAACCGCTGGCATCTAGTCTGTTATTATCTTTAAGAGGCGAGGTGAACAATGAGAAGTTCTAGGTTATATTTTGTGGTGGAAGTATGACGGTATTTTGAGGTTTGTTAATTGAAGGAGCAATGAACTTTGGGGAAATGAGGAAGTGCTCTGCGTTACTTAATTGTTCATTCTTGGTGCCTCGCAATGTCTTCGGGTCTATTATCAAAATTAATCTTATTTATCAACTGTCAGTGGCAATCAGTCTTTCTATGGGTCAACAATAAGAGATTGCGAGGCGTCCTACTTCACCATCCTGGACCCGGGGAAATACTATTTGAACTTGAAACGTTTATATCACCAGACGCCATCTGTCGATTGTTTAGAGCAACTTAAAATAGATCATGAGAACAACTTTTGGAAGCCGTTTGAACTGTAAGCTTTAAAAACTGACCTCGATAATCTAGTATATTTTTGAATACTTACATTACTTAGGTAATTTATTTAATTCCATGTAGGTAATTAAGTCATGTCAACAGAAGCTTTATACTTAGGTATGTACTTAAATACCGATGAGACATACCTTATCAAAAAGTGGCTTGACTCTCCTAGGTTACAAGTAAAAAATAGGCCCTGGAACAAACCTAGAATAGAACTTCACAAATAATCAATTTATTTGTTTAAATCGTCCCTAATAAACATATGATGAGTTCAATAACCTCAAAATTTCCGAAGGTATTTTTGTATTTCATTCCGAGTACCTACATGATGGCGTTTTCTGAGCGCCTAATGTAATATTCATTTCTGTTCAGATTTACAAGTTTTGCTTGGAACAAAATAATGCTAGGCGCTATTATAATCAAACCATTTGTCGTGATCGCTATTCGTTCGATCGTTATTAATAAACTTACCTAACAGACGTTTGCTTCGTAAACAGTTAATACACGCCTTGCATTTTTGAGCTAATTTGTCTCGAAGAACATAAAAGATTAACAACTCAGTTTGTATGTATTGCAGCGACTCTCAAGCGTAGGTAAAGTTGCTTCCATAGAGTAAAGTAATATATCGGGTATAGAGAGCCCACTCGCAGAATTTTTTGAAGACCGCTAATGTCAATTGATCAGATAAATAGCGCCATCTATTATCGCCATCCACAAACTTGTCATATATAGCTATAACTAGCTATAGTTACTACCTATGCATTAGTGCCTATACTTTAGACTTCCTTACTAATTTACTTGTTTTCAAGTAGATAAAGTTTAACTGAATTTGGTTTTTTCTCTTAGTAAAAAAATCATAGTAAAACTTTATCAAATTAAAAACAAGCAAATTAGTAAGGAAGCATCATTTTCAACAGGTACACAGGAGATGCATAAAAAAAAACAACTTTTCTTTTACAAAATTACTTATTTATTTATCCTATGTTTATTTTTATAAACCTGCGCTGCTGTTTTAGTTGCATCCTCACCGTTGTATGTAATTTTGCCAGACAAAATCCGGTTAATTGCAAAAAAACGATTGCACTAGAATGGCGGAGGACCTTAAAGCTCAACTCACACAATGACTTCGGAAAATTATTACACTTCACTACGGAGGAGAGAACTCAACTCACCGCGGATCGGTGGATTAATTTCACGAAGAAAGGCACAAACATGGGACGAAAACTACAAACAAGCGCAAGCGCAAGGAGCAATCGCCATATTTGTGACCTGCCTGCCAATTTGACAATTATTACCAGATCAATAATTCACTGTGTTGCTATTGAATTATTACGCAGCTTGTAATCTACACAAATATTTGAAAATAATTATAATACGTGTTAAATAAAATGATAAGGTATTTAAATTATATTTAATTTATTAATTTTTTAGTCACAAATTATATTTGTATCGATGGTGTCGCTATCTGTGGTGACATAAAGTAACTAATTGTTTTGGATGGCGATAACAGATGTCACATTTTGAAAAAAATACCCCAAATCTGTCTATGCATGGAACTGTCCTACCCCTGGTTGCTTCTATTCTATAATCCTAATAATGAATTTAAATCCTGAGAGCTTCAGCAAAACGAGGCAGGCACAATAATATAAGCTTTAAAGATAAAGTTTTATGACTAAACACGGGAACTATTTTTAAATCCACTTTGTACCTTTGGGTTAAGCCCTTGGAGCCACTTGTACCATATTTGTTTAAGCGCCATCTACGCACACTTGTTATAACTGACACTAACCAACCTTGTGAAAAGATAAAAACGAGGAAAATGAGAAAGCAATTAGTATGTCCGCTTATCAACAGATGTCGCTGCCAGGGACATATTCTAAACGTTATTAAAATGGATTTAAAATTCAAGACTTGAATAATTTGGAACAATTATTGCGTTTGTAATTGCAATACTAATAGTTTAAAAATCGGTAAAAGTCATTGGAATTTGTTAAGGTATTGATACTAATCCCAATTAGGTACCTATTCCGTCATCTCATCAGACACCTCTCAAGAATGTCAAAAAACACACATTCGTGAGAGATGTCTGATGAGATGACGAGTAATAAGGTCACAGCACAAATATCAACTCGTAAAGCGATCGTCACCGTATCAACTCGAGCCATTCAGTATTCTTTGTATGAAACTCCCTAGTGCAACGGTGAGTAATCGACGTCGAGTAATAAATTGGGATACCGGATAAGGGCAGGATAATTATTGATGTTATGTTTTTGACACTTTAAAACGCCCATAACGGTTTTTTTAATTACGTTATATTTCTATTTATAGTTGTCGCAAGAAATAGGTATGATAGATGCGTTCTTTATATATGCATCTCGTGTAATATAATGACCTCACAGATTTAGTTATTTTCCAGTACCTTGCAGTTATTATGCATAAGCAGGCAACTATGTAGCTACTAGTAATTGCGTTTAAATCGAACTCGTGTAACTACAGGTTTTCCGACCAGTCTTGAACTTTAATGAGGGCGCAAGGAAAACGGAACATACGGCCAAGTGCGGTGTTTTATATTTGATGAAGGTTCTATCGGCTAAATACAGGCGTGATGTTATGTTATGATGTTGTGTAAATAATAAACATCCAAGCAATTGCAGCAATCACGACAGATTTGCTGTCCATTATTGAAGAGTTCCTTTCCATATTTCCGCAGACCATAATCAGATCATGACGTTATTACTATGGGACCAATTTGGGAGTATACTTTTTCAAACAAAAAAAAAGAATTTTCAAAATCGGTTGAGGCGTCTCCGAGTAATCGGGGAACATAAATAAAAATAAACATATTTATATATATATAAAATAAGGAAGAGGTTCTATATTCCAGTGTATATACACTGGAACATAGAATCTCCTCCTTTATTGAAGTCCTAGGTACCTACAACCCCCTAGCGCGCAAGCTACGAGGAATCGATGGCTGAGGAAGTGGCCGAGTGTGCGCCGCGTCCGACATCGCTCCACCCCCCGCACTCTCCGAGTACTAGAGTCAACCTTGACAGTAGTTACTGACACACCCACCCGCTTCCTCAGCCGCCGATTCCTCGGAGCTCGCGCGCGGACTGTCATCATCATCATCATCATTTCAGCCAAAAGACGTCCACTGCTGGACATAGGCCCCAAGTGTCCCCACACTGACCGGTCCCGTGCGACTCGCATCCAGCGGATCCCCGCAACCTTCACCAGGCCATCGGTGCACTTAGTGGGAGGCCTTCCAACACAACGTCTTCCGGTTCGCGGTCGATGAAGAATTGAAAACTTTAAATTACAATATTTCGATATTCCACATATTCACACGAAGCTCTTTACTACATCTATTATTATGCGTACAGCCTAAGAGTGGAATTGCCTGCCCAATTGATCAGAAAAATTTCCCCCTGACACCCTATGGACTCTGTAAATGTTCATCATTATACCTAACTGTTTTCTTGTTGTACTTATTTATTTCTTGTCCTCATCTGTTATTTTGATACAATGCGTCTTATTCTTGATAACATCAGTTATATGCCAGTAAAAGTCCCATTAAAATCAGTCAAGCCGTTTTGGAGATTAGCCGGAACAAACTGACAGACAGACATAAAATTAAAAGAGTGTTTTTTTTTGTAATAAGTATCGTTTATACTTTCATATGATTCTGTAAAAAACTTTATTTCGGAATTACAAACAGATACTTCAATTTTATTTATTTGTATAGTTGACAACAGAGGTTTCCACGAATGTTTTACCTACCTACAGAACCCTAATTCGTGGGCTTTAACCTCGTCTAATATCATGCAATATCTGGTGCCTAATTATTTTATTTAAGTTATGTAAGTATAGATTTCTACAGTGTTATTTGTATTGGCTGGGATTTCGGGTAAAACCCCTTTTAAAATTGTCAAGGTGAACACGGATTAAATTACAGGTTTCGATTTGTTTACGCACTTTTTGTTAGATACCTACTGATCAAGTCGACGTAAATTTCCATTAGACCTTTAGTTTAGATAGCTACTTGTGATCGCAATAACAACAACAAAAAACAAGAACTACAGATCATGGAACCTCCTTCGAAGAGTGTTCCACACCGAACGTTTCTCCAGCGTAGGCGAACGGTCATTTGAACAGCGTAGCCGCGTAGATACTGCTAGCCTGCGTCATCCCACTGCTGGGCAAAGACCCATAACTTCCTGTTGTTTTGATCCTGGTCCACTGGTCGTTGTTTTTGTCCAACTCGTCTCTCCATCTTCTACGAGGTCTGTCGCGACGCCTTCTGGCTGTGTCAGGGCCACAGAAAGTGGTAATTTTGGTCTATAGCTCATTGGGCATACGGTAGACGTGGCCATTCCAGTACCAGAATTGATACTGATTAATTATATAAAAGCTTGCAACCCTCTTTAAACAATATAAATCTCACGCTACAGTTAAAATGAAAACATTTTAAATCTTTCAGTAGGCTCGCTGCTTTGATTATTTCCTAAAGTTTTTTTTTAAACCTTAATCTTTGAAAAACTTCAAGTTTCACATGTCGTACATCAATAACTTCAAATTGAAGGATATATACTAACTTCGACCAAAAGTAACTAGGTTAACTTTTCACAAGAAGATTTAAGTAGAAGGCATGACTACGTACTTTACTTGTACTTTACAGCGGTTTAAAGCGCTTACCCTAATTCCTAAGTATTTCTTAGAGTTTCAGTTTACCCATCAATCCTGTACGGTTTGTTTGTTCAATCAGGTACAGGTTTTCGGGACTAAGGTACGGTAAAGAAAGGTACACGAAGTAAATATCGGCGGTTTTTCAGAAGATCTTTTTAATGATTTGGGATTTAATTCACTTTTTTTTTCTTTATATTTCCAATACCCCTGAAAAAAAATCTTCAATGTTTACGATGAACTGAATTCCTATTAAATCCTTATATTCTTGTGCTTATTGTGGTTAAACAACTTGTCGTAAAAGAGAAGAAATGTTAATTGTTCGAGGTAATCACTGGCTATGGAATGGAAACTCTTTGGAAAACATCGACAATATGATTTAAGTATGTTTCTTGTTCCGAAGACAGATTCTCTTGTTATTACATAAAAAAAATATGTTTACTTGATCTACGATAGATTAAAATAATATTATATCAGCGTAATATATAATGAGGTTAAACGTATTATTTTTGTCTGATTAGCCAAGCCACACAGCCTCATTTAAGGAGTTACATTGTAAAAAGCACACAAACATATATAATGACTATAATTTACCTTACGCAGCCGAGTTCTGCTAATATGACGTCAATCGCAAAGATCGCCTTGGCCATGCGTCATTTAGATCAGCTTACATACTTTATTTAGAGTTGTTTTTATCTTTTTTGCTATCTTTTTTATTCTGTATTTTGTCCATCAATCGTTTTTTATTATATTTTGTTTTAATTAACTATCTGGTCTGTAATTATGAATAACATTGATTCTAAAATGGGAGATAGTTTACTTTTATCTTAAAACTGTAGGTATTGCGCAATTTCACTGCTGGAAAAATCTATTTATTTAAAAATCTCGTGTCACGGTGTTTGTGTTCGCACTCCTCCGAAACAGCTCGACAGATTTTTACGAAATTTTTCATGAATATTTGGTAGGTATGAGAATAGGTACGAATATATGGCAGAACTACGTATGCGGGGTCAGCTAGTATATTATACAAATATACTGCTTCCATTGATTTCAACATTTTATCCCTCTTCTGTTGTCTACCTACTCCAGCCAATGAGGTCAAGTTGCAAAAATTAAATTAGGAATGTTAAAATCAAGCAATGTAGTATTGCTTTCCCATGTCCCTTAAGTATCTCGTATATGGTCTAGTGTTACCATTATTTGTTTAGTTTCCAATCTTGATGCCCATTCATGTGGGTCAGCTCTCCTTTTATGAACTTAATGCATTATTGTTATCAAGTACTTAACATTGAAGAACCTTGACCTAGTATAGATACATTATTATATTTGCGGTTAATATCTACATAAACAATGACATGCAGAATACACCATGACACGCCAATTGTTGGAACTTTTTGATTAGATGATAACATCCTAGTAGGTGCTTACGTTGTTACATAACGATGTTGTAATTATATTACTAGAATAGTAGGTATCATATTACTGGTCGTAGAATTACTAATTTCCAAATAGACTCAATCTTGCTGATACTTATACAAATACATATATTGAAAATACTGGGCTGTGTTACGTACGCACTGTTAATGGAATTCTAACGACGTAGGTTGATTCCGACCCAAAGTGAAGCTCCCATTTCCCCTAGGCACAGATTCAGAAACCGAAGTAGTATTTACACGCCCACAGAATCTAAAACTTTCAAAATATTCCGAAACTCGATTTCTACAATATTTTTAACAAAATGTCCTTCAAAAGATTAAAAATATGTGAATGAATTGCTGTTTGTGTGTCAAATATTAAAAAAAAAATGTCATATTTCATGAAATTAACATAAATCACATTCGCATTATGTACCTACTAGTAAATTTTTATTAATTGTGGGGGCGCTTGCGGTCAGGGTTGATCAAATCATGAAGTATTTTTTTCAAATATTTGTAAATGTCTCTGTAATATAAAATTTGTGTCACTTTTTGCTAGGATTTTGTTCACTCTCGACCCAACTGAGCACCACATGTGTACTGACTTTCAGTATTTTTACATGAGGACTCCCGTGTAGGTGACCCGCAGTCTACCAAACAAACCATATATTATTAGTAACAAAATATATTCTGAATGAAATGCAACGGACGTATGTGCTAATTAATAGATGTATTTAAAGCGCAGAGCCTTCAGCACCCACATTGAAGTTGCTACATTTAGTCCACACGGTAGGCGACTTTTCACCGAGGGCTCATAATTTAACATTGAGGTACTTTGAAATTAAAAGCTTTAGACAAATGTGAAGTGACTTTATTGATACAAAAACAACAATATGATTGAACACAAACATGGTGAAAACCTGGCGGATAAATTGAAACAATGGTCAGATTGTGTTTACCTATTAGAACTAGATATCCAAATTCCGCGATACACGTAAATAGGTCGATCATTTAGGATTCAAACGAGTTTTTTGTACATTGATATCGAGTTCAGTTTCACATATTTGATAACATGGAGTGGTCGTTTTTCTAGATGCGACAAAAATGATTTTTGCATTACACGCTGGTTTTTCATTCACATCGTCATAGACAAATGTCATGTTGTAAGACAGGCCGGGAGGAATCCTCTTAGATCGAGAGACGGACAAGTTGGTAAACTTGATTTGCTCCAAATCAGGAGTGATTTTAAACAGTTTTATGAATACCGGCTCCAGAGTAACATTGCAAAATTTAATGTACTCTGATGTGATGACCCCTCTCTTGTATTCTAATCTGAATACGCTCGGGTAGGACACGAGGCGGTTCTCACAGATGTACGACGCGGTTTTGTGAAGAGGACTGGAGAAATATTGGGATATTTCTATGAACCTTTCCACTTCAGCTTTGAACCTGTCGCGTGAATGATATTTAGCTTCTTCAACGAGTTCAGTTTTTGTTTCTTCCTGGTCCGGCTGTAGGTTTGCTATTTCAACATCTGATGATGGCCCAAAAGTTCCTAAAGATTCTATCCGATATTTTTTACTGGAAGTCTTCTTTCTTCTAGGTTTTTGATTCATAATAAGGCTCTTTATACTGGGGACTAATTTAAAAAATAAAATAATAAATTTAACACACGTTACCTACACATACAATTTTGTTTATTTCATGACAAGCTATTGACATACTCCTTTTTTTTCATTTCCCTTTGTGACATAGACAAATCTGTAATACCTGCAGGTATTACTTGTTGACGAAAAAGGATATAATTTAAAAATAAAAATATAATTTCAAATAAAAAAAATGATCTTGCTTTATAAGTTGTTTACGAGATGTTCAGATTTCCAACCATGTTTAGGTTTATTTAGGGCATGGGTATTGTTTACAGGCGAAACAATAACCGTACCTAAATAAACGAATTATTAACTTAGTTCCTTAAAAAAGTGGCTCATATTAAGAAGACTTGCCAACACGGCTATCGTTTTAATGCGGAGAATAAGGAGTTAAGTGTTGATAATAGTGTTTCCTTTTTAAATAAACTAGGTCAAGCCCCAACGTCCCAAAATATTTCTGTATCTAGACATGCTATTCAATAGAAATAAAAAAAAGCAAAGACACAGAGAGATGTTAAATAAAGACTGTTTTTGTATCTGTCTGTGCGATCGCATGGTTCTGTTAAACTACGCAACTGATTTTGATGTGGTTTTTACTGAACGAACTGTTCTGGAAGGTTCGTGTGTATTATATATTTATTTTAAACTTGCATTATCATCTGCCTAGCCTTTTTTGCCAACTATGTTGGGGTCGACTTCCAGTCTAACCGGATGTAGCTGAGTACCATTATTTTAAACTTATATATTACTAGCTGCGCCCGCGGTTTTACCCGCGGTGAAAAACTTTGTACAAAAACTAAAACTTGGAAAAAAGAATGACTAAAAAACAAAAAAACTTAAATTATGAAGAAGAGTTTTTCACTACCTACTTATACGTTTACTTCTCTACCTTGTCTATCCTACCTACCTTACCCTACCTACCTACTCTACCTACCTACCTCGTTTGAATAAAAACCTTGAATTTATGCTGACCTAGTACTTTACCTACTACCTACTTATACTTTTTACTATTCTACCCTATCTACCCTACCCTACGCTCCTACCTACCCTACCCTACCTACCTACTCTACCCTACTTATCTACTCTACCTACCTACCTAACCTACCTACCCTAGCTGCCTACTTCCCTACCCTACCTATTTACCTACCTACCTCGTATGAATAAACAACAACTTGAATTTATGCGCCAATAAGACGGATTTTAGACAAAGTTCGGGTTAAAAATATTTGAGTTATTTGATCGTCCCACACACAGGAATATCTTATTTTTCCGGGATCAATAGTAGCTTATATGTTAATCCAGTATATAACCTATCTTGATACCAAATTTCATCAAAATCCGTTAAGCCGTTTGAGCGTGAAGGAGTAACAAACATACACACATTACATACAAACTTTCGCCTTTATAATATATAGGTTATAGGTTATATAATATAGGTGATAGGTGATAAATAAATCGGGTCAAAGCTGCGGCGGGCCGCTGATTAGGTACAACTAGTTTCGATACATTAGATTCACGAGTTCATGTACAGTGATGAATGTAAATGTAGGATTCACTTTGTCAATTGCTGAGCACATGAATATAAAAAATAATAGAAACCCATCGAAGAAAATACGAAATACATGAATAGTATATCGACATCACAATATTCTGTACCTAAACATACGTAAAAGCAGACAGATATGTTATTGTTTTCCTTGAGGATATCACAGTCGAGATTGTGACTATGATTTATTCATTCATTTATTAAAATAACCGGTATATCCACTATGACTTCCGTTCACTCTGAATATCAATACGGCGATACGTTCCGGAGGCATTGCCTTTATCAGAATGCATTTTAGTGACAAAATCTCTATTTTGTGAAGTACAATTGTGCCGATTCCCTTGTTCACAAACTAAACTAAATTTAAGTTGAGTGCATCTTTTCTTTCGATTTCATTATGAAAAGGACAGAAGATAAATATTAGTTAAGTCCTGTCAAATTAGTCAACACCTCGGCACCATTACTTGCCTAATCAACTTGTTAATTTCCAGTACAAAAAATATTTTTGTTTGTTTGGCGAGTAGTCGCGTTATGCAGCGCCGCGAGAAGACTATTCATCCAATCGTGAATTTACAATGGACAATCAGGAGAAAGTATATAAATTGTAGATCCATTTATATTTATGCTTACTGTTATTGCTACACAATAAGTAGTTCGGACTTTAACAGCAACACGATTGATTAACATAGGTCACGTATAGGTCATTCATTGTGGAATAAATAGGCGCAAATTTCTAAGAGAAAAGAATAAAAAAACATTCGTATTAAAAGTACCATCTGCCCGTGTAAGGTATGTATTGACCTCAAATGTTGTGGAAAAGATTTCCGCGTTGGGACATAATTTATAAAATATGACCTCCCAAAGTTTTGTTCCAATTTGTTCCAAATTTGGACGTCAGTGCATGTGATTTGTATTAATAATGAGATTCCTTATAATAAGACAGATTACTTGATAGCTCATACTTTTGTGAATTCGTTGAATTTATAAACAAAGTTTTTAACACGTACGCTACTGCTGTATAGAAACCTCTAACAACACATTGTAATGCACTAAAGGGGTTGGCGACCGCATACTTTGTCCTACGTATGATTGTGTGAACGATTAGGTTAACAAATTGAATTTACACGATATGTAAAAGTTAGTCTGACTTTACGGAAATTAAATTACATGTAAGGCGGGCAATATTATTAGGTGTAGGCCACTTGAATGTACAGACGCCAGCAGGTTAAGCTACCCAAAACTGTCAGATTTTCCCAATCAACCTTGAACCTAATGCTTTAGCGATAAAGTTGAAAATCTATTAAAGAAATCTGACAGATTGTAGTAGCTTGATGTGTGTGAAAGGTACAAATATTGTGGCCAAATCTCAACCCTGTTCAATATTCTACTAGTCTCGGTAAAGTTTACTGTTGAAATATACTGGGATCAAAAACCGTACGAGCCGTCCTGTGTTGGATAAAAATCCAACTTAGTATTTTGTCAGTAAACAACATTATGTAATGTAAAGGTAACTAAAGATTTAAAAGAAATATATTTAGGGGCTTTATAAAATTCCATTGGTAATATAAAATTATACATAAAGGGTGTAAAAATACTCATACAGAAGCCAAAAGGCACTTTGTTCTCCCCGTCATTGAACCTTCTATTTACGTAGAAATTGGGGGTCAAAGTTCCAACTTTTACACAAGTTTTTTTTTTTAAACATGTTTTTAATGTAAGTTTTTTACTTTAAACACCTTCACGACCTCCTTACTATTCAATCCATCCATCAACACAATGTTTTGAGTGCGTTATATTGAGTCCTACCGTAAAACGTGATTTTTTAACCCAAAAAAGCACTAATTTTTGCGTAAAGTTATTTATATTTGATGTACATAATGCTTGGTTGACGGTTTCGTGAAGAGTCTGTTTACACCCTGTATAGACGCGATGTCTTAAAATAAAATGATTCTAATTTTTGGGTTCAGTGATCGCAAATTTCTTGAAATACCAGTTTGAAATTAGCATAAAGGAGTCTGCCCACTACACCATATCATATCATTACCGTGTCCGGCTAAAAAATACCGAATTGACCGCTCTAATTCCGTTATAACCGTATGTATGATAACCGTTCCGAACGGGTATAATTCGCTATTGATACGTTCTAGTGGACATCATGCCTGATACGTTCATAGCACGGTCATGGTATTGTACCTACGCACAGTGGTTTTATTAGTACAGGCTAGCTAGACAAAATTATTTATTGGGGTATTTTGCTTCGTACGGTTTTTTGTGATGTGCTAATGCGGTTTTAGCACAAAACATCCAAATAAAAGAATGAAGGGTCACGTGTACTAACAAGCAAAACCAAATATGACAGTAGATATTTCGTATATTGACTGACAGGTAACAAAACAACGATAAAAAAAACGGGCCAAGTGCGCGTCGGACTCGCGCACGAAGGGTTCCGTACCATTATCTATAAAAACGGCAAAAAAATCATGTCTGTTGTATGGGAACCCCGCTTAAATATTTGTTTTATTTTAGAGCCCCCCCTTAAATATGTGGTTTTTTTTTTAAATTATATATTTTTAAAGTGAACGTGAAGTAACTAAATATTCTGTGAATATTTCAAGCGTCTACCTGTTCCCGTTATCAATATCGAGCAAAAACGAAAAAAAAAACACGTTTGTTGTATGGGATCCCCCTTACTTAAATGTTTAGTTTATTCTGTTTTTAGTATTTGTTGTTATAGCGCCAATAGACATAAATCATCTGACAAATTTCAACTGTCTAGCTATCACGGTTCATGAGATACAGCCTGGTGACAGATGGACAGACAGACAGAAGAACGGACAGCGGAGTCTTAGTAATAGGGTTCCGTTTTACCCTTCCGTTAAACCCTAAAAATTAACAACAGTCCTATGCAACAGTCATAAAAGACTCAACTGAATAACTTAGCCAATTACATAAAAGGACATAATCACTAGTCAGTTTAAAGTAAATAAGATACACAGTTTAGCAATTCATTAGTACAACAGTATTTACAACTGTTATATATTCTACGTCACTGAATCCTTAGCTGGTTTACGTCTCGTGTTTAAAGAAGGTCGTCCGTGCGTTTCCTTTTTCACTGTTTCACTGGGCGCCCCGGGATCAATGGCGCGATGTTGATGATGCCAAGTGGTCGATGGCCACTTTAAAAGTAAAATCCCCAGACAACCACTCAGAATTCTTTGACAAGAAGCGATCGCGGGGCTTTCCACATTTTTCCCGTTCTCCTGCGCACTTGGATGACAATCCTACAATTTTCATTTTGTTATCCCTCGCAGAAGTTTCCGTGATACTTGCAACTTCATTTTTCATCGATAGAAAATCCATGCCATTTATCAAAAAACTCCGTTTTTGAGAAAGAGAATTCGTATTCTGAAAAACAGACAAAATGACCAAGTTGCACTAAAGCGCGAGGGCTAAAATGACTAATATCTAAATATTAATAGATATGGCTATAATACAATACAATTTTTAGCCCGAGTATATAAGGATACAAGTACTTTCTAGTCTGATGGATTCAGAAAATCGTCAAACATTAATATTTTTTTCTAAACTCGAGGTAATAAAATAAAGTGTGGTTATAGTATGTCCATTTTCTAATAAAAATTAAAAAGTACATACTAACTTGAAGATCCGTTACTAACACTTTCAAAAAAAGTTAAACTCACTGATATATGAGATGATTACTTCGGTAAGCGCAAAAATACAACAATTATGTAAATTATTATCCCTTTTTTATACTAACCTCATTACCTTATCAGCAGTTGACACTGGTGCAGAACAATTGTTAGTATTGGGACAGGTAGGGATGTGGCTATGGGCTCAGGTAATAAATTCCAGGAAATTCAGTTGTAACTTTTGTCTAGCTAGGTTGTTTTGATGAAACCACTGTGCTACGGTACAGCGTGCAGACTCCTTAAAGCTTTGCGTTACCTTACAGACATAACGTGGGTCTTGACAAAAACAAAAAAAGAAACGTATTTTCTGTCCCATACTTAAAGTAACTTTACCTGCAGCTTTATCAATTCCTCTAAAAAATAATAAAAAAAGGTTTATAGGGTTTTAAAGGTTTTGTTTATTAAATTGTGTTAGGTCTACCTATCTATACGTATAAGGTCCGTGGAATTTTGCAAGATAATACCTACATATAAATGAGCATATATTATGTTGACCAGACTGCTTTTCTGAGGCCAGAGTACTAGGACCAATTTCAAAGCTTTTGAATTAAAACGTTTAAGGTGGTTGCGTCAGGGTAGCCCGAGAAATTCAAATTTTCGTACGTTTTTTATAATTTGTCAGTGTCAGGTTGTACGTTGATGAAAAATGAGTCGCGCCAGTAACACGTATGTAGTTACAGAAACACAATCATAAAAATCATCAATACAACCCTGGACGTTTATGTAACCCTATTCAATGAATATTTCATGAAAAAGTTATTCAATACGGTTACATGGACTTACAGAGTTATATTGATGATTTTCAAGTTCATGTTACCCTATTCCCGCAGTAGGTGGCGGCAGGTAGGTGCTCCTGTTTTGGAGACGAAGTACGAAAATGAATATATATGAAATGCATTGACGTCATCATAATTACCCCTGCCCTTATCCCAATTTATTTAGTCTGTCATGTCTCCTTCTTCCATACTTTATAATGAAATTTATTGACAGCCAGCAAAAAATTATAAGAGTGCTAAAGATCATAATAGCGCCTGAAAACTGTCTGTGAACCGCACTGCGGTGCCACCTACTTATTCAGGTATCGACTTTTTCGCAAAGTTTCGGAAATTCTTGAATTTTACTATTGGGCTGGTAAACTATTATATTATTTTCACTTCCGTTTCCATTTAACTTACGACGGCATGTAGTCCCCTATCAATTTTATTGTCCACTTGAGGATGTTGATTTACATCCGTACGTTTTTACAACCTTACTATTAACGAAGTCGGTTCGGTAAATTAGTTCGGTACAACGACACTATAAAATTATTTATTTCCTGCTTTCCTCCCGTTTGTATCGTAAAAGGGTGAACAGTACAACAATATATTTGCTTAGAATGAACTTAATTATATATAGCTTGTCCAAGGGGATGGTGAACTACTTCACCATCCCTTTGGACAAGCCCCCAGCCGGTCTACACCGGGACGTATCGCACCGGATCAAGTCAGGATGGATGAAATGGCGACAGGTCATTGGAACAACTACCTACAAAATGTAAAATAAGCAAGTCCGTGATTCGACATGTCGTACTGTATGGACCGGTATGCTGGGCAGAGAAGAAGACGGCTGAAAAAAACCTGACTGCGTAAAACATAACTAACTAATAACTTTAAATAAAAACTGAAAAGAAAAAAAACAAGTTCAGTCCAGAAGTGTAAAAACAATTAATTTAATTACTACAACATTACTACTTACTACATATTAATGCAATTATTTTAATGTTGTAGTAATTAAATTGTTTTTACACTTCTGGACTGAACTTGTTTTTTTCTTTTCAGTTTTTATTTAAAGTTATTAGTTAGTTATTATTAGTTATTTTTATGCAGTCGGGTTTCTTTTATTATTTTTTATTTAACACTTTTTAGTTACATACGGTTATGATATACCATTTTAAAATCCTCATGATGAGCTCTTTAATTTGATACCAATATTGCAGTACCTAAAAAAAAATTTTTTTTACTATAAGCTATAGCGCCTCATAGTCGTCATGTTGTTTTTTTTTCGCGTCACCTATCCAAAACACTTGGGTTACCAAGACAAATCTAATGATATGTTAATTAAATAAATCCGTGCAGCGGTTTGGAAGATGTGAGGTAATAAAGAATATTACATGCATACATACATACATACAAGACAAGCGCGAAAAAAAAAGCCCATCCCTTGGCAGTCGGGCAAAAAGATTGCATATAACAGAGATGAGAATGTTGAGAAGTATGTTTGGGGTGAGTAAAATAGATAAAGTAAGAAATGAGCATATAAGAGGAAGTTTAAAAGTGGCGCCTTACAAAAAAGATGAAAGGCAGTTAGCTCTCTTGGTATGGACATGTGGTGAGGATGAAAGCAAGTGACTAAAACAGTGATGAATTTAAATATTC
Organism: Lycophotia porphyrea; assembly: GCA_950005105.1. Lineage (NCBI taxonomy): Eukaryota > Metazoa > Arthropoda > Insecta > Lepidoptera > Noctuidae > Lycophotia > Lycophotia porphyrea. The sequence goes on from OX465392.1 coordinate 7,785,118, forward strand.
ATGTATGGAGAGAGAAAACAATAACAAAGAAAAGGTGGAAGATTTGTGTGAGGAATTGATGATACCTTCCATCATCATTTCAGGCGAAAGACGTCCACTGCTGGAAATAGGCCTTCCTTTGTATGAGGAGTGATATGAAGGAAAAAGATGTAAATGATAACGTGACGATTGACAGAGGAGAATGGAAGAAAAAAAAGTGTTACGCAGACCCCAAATAAAATTGGACAAGGGCAGGAAGATGATGAAGAAACGCACTTGTTCTCCCCGTCATAGTGATTTTTTTTTCTTTTTGGACCATACCTGGGAACCTTCTAGTTAAGGAGATATAGGGGGTCAAAGGTTCAAGATTTTTACAAGTTTTTTTTTTTAAATAAATGTTTTTTATTTATTTTTTTACTTAAGACACCTCCAAGACCCCCTTAGTATTCAATCCATCCATCAACACAATATTTTGAGTGCCTTTTTTTTTTCGCATGGGAAATCATCAAATGACTTCTCCCGCTCTGGGCAGAGCGGAAGGGAGTGTCAGACTTGTACTGACTAAAACCCATCCATGTTCCTTCCTTGCCCTTTGTGTTCCAGGGCCGCGGTATCTCTTTCGAACAGCCCGCAGCCCTGGCAGGCATCGGCCCTTGCGGGCCCCTCCCTGTTTGCTGACATCTCTTTGAGGCGCGCGTGGAGCACGAACGCGCCATCTACACGGCATATTTTGAGTGCCTTACATTGAGTCCTACTGCAAAACGTGATTTTTCAGCCCAAAAAAAAAAGTCGTTTCCCAGCACTAATTTTAGCGTAAAGTTACTTAGTTTGATGAACATAATGCTTGGTTGACGGTTTCGTGAAGAGTCTGTTTACAGCCTGTATAGGTCCCGTTCACGATGCGGCTTGCGTCAAGCACGCCTTCTGCACCATACCACAAGTCGCGAATCAGTGACTCGTTGCATACAAACCACATCATTCATTTGTTTTTTCCGTAGTCGCAAGACGCGTGGCGCTTGATCGTAAAAGCTCGGGCTTTGTCTGTAACCAAGTGCATTGACCGCCGGTTATTGAACGACCACAGATATTTTCTTTGAGTAACAATCACACTTTGCAGAAAGATTTCTGATTTATTTTCATCTTTTTACTCATAAAATAATTGAGACGCTGCTGCACATTCTCTTGATGTAATAATCCCGTATTCGATTTTTATAACCCTGAAATGCCAAGAGTTTATGGTTCTTATTTTATGTGAACTTCACGACCAATATACTTTACTGGTTCCTGACAAATGAAAAATTGGTATGTGTATAGTGAGACTGAAAAGTATATGATGCAGGCGATTGAACGAAAGTTGATACACAGGAGTCTCATTCAATAAATTTTCAAAAATAACTAGGAAATGTCTCTATAGTTTTTCCACATTAATCTATTCATTGGCTCTCAGGGTGGCTGGTAACAACTGGATGAGAGTTGCCCACAATGAGTGGCGTTCGATAGAAGAGGCCTATGTCCAGCAATGGACTGTTACAGGCTGATGATGATGATAAACACCGATAGGTTATAATGAGAAACTTTATATAAGTCATCCTTACACAGGGTGTAAACAGACTCTTGACGAAGCCGTAAACCATGCATTACGTTCATCAAAACTAAGTAACTTTACGCAAAAATTAGTGCTGGGAAACGACTTTTTTTTTGGGCTGAAATATCACATTTTACGGTAGGATTTAATGCACTCAAAACATTGTGCTGATGGATGGATTGAATAGTAAGGGGGTCGTGGAGGTGTTAACAGTAAATATCTTACATTAAAAAAAAAATATGAAGAAGTTAGAACTTTGACCCCCAATATCTCCGTAACTAGAAGGTTCCCAGGTATGGTCTCGAACAAAAAAATGATTGCAATGACGGGGAGGATAAGTGCCTTTCAGCTTCGTTAAGAGTCTGTTTACACCCTTTATAACTCATAATTAGATGCAACGTTGACTCGAACGATTATTCACAAGTGGTCATAAATGTGAATGAATCGACAGGTAACCTTCATAAAAATATAATATCCATCGGCGTATGAAATTTGCGGAAAATCAAACTGCACAAAACTAGCTGTAGGTACACCATAATTGTATACCTGCCGTGCTGATATTCATACATACCAATCAGCTAGGTATATTTCGGAGTGCACAGGACATTAGTAATGCCGCATGAAATTTAATTAATGCTCTTGTTATCAATGTGTCTACTATTTTTATAAGAAGAGCAAGGTGTGTCACCTAACTGAATAACTAATTTCTGTTTTCAGCAACACTAAGTGACACCTAACTCAATGTCCAAAGCCTGTTTTTACCAAGACTAAGTTTCACCTATCTGAATGCCTAATGCTCGTTTTCACCAACACTAAGTGACACGACGGTCGAGATTCGTGGAATATCTACATTACTAGCTACTTCCCCGTTGCTACGGAAATAATTTATATGTCTTTGTCTTCGTAGAAACTCGAGTCGCAACCCCCCGTGTGGCGAGGGCGTATCCATCCAGTAATCCACCACGCCTAAGCGATACAGACGGGTGGTTTCGGAAAAGCTATGTTTATCAGTTGAAGTCAAGGACTACCAATATTATCACTGTGAGGATCGCCCAGAGGACACGGTGGAGGTCTGTCCCGCTTGGGCGGAGCACCGCCGTGTCTTCGTAGCGGCGATCGGCGGCGGTGAAGCGTCCGGCCCTGGTTTAATCCATGGTCCGGAGCGAGAGGGAATGGGACGCCGTCACCTCCTTCTGCAAAGCAGTCATGCTAGCGATGGTGGTGGCGGAGCGTGAGAGGGAGAGAACCTCTCGTCCCAGCCACCGCGGGAGACGCCCCGGGTGCGGGGGTCACGTGGCTGGCCACCGTACACGCAGACCTCTGGACGGTGAGTAATGGGCTAGCTCGCCGTCCGTCCTTCTTCTGACGACAGGCCGTGTTGACGGTGCGTTCGTGTTCCACGCGCGCCTCAAAGAGATGTCAGCAAACAGGGAGGGGCCCGCAAGGGCCGATGCCTGCCAGGGCTGCGGGACTGTTCGAAAGAGATACCGCGGCCCTGGAACTCAAAGGGCAAGTAAGGCACACGGATGGGTTTTAGTCAGTACAAGTCTGACACTTCCTTCCGCTCTGCCCAGAGCGGGAGAAGTCATTCGATGATTTCCCGTCCGAAAAAAAAAGGACTTCCAATATTGAGTGAGACCTGAAAAGCTTCAAGTAAATATTCATTTTAACATTTTGATGCGCTGTACCTATATCTTTCCGGAATCAGGAAAACATAAGTCACAAAAAATGTTCATAAACAAGATATGAAAAAACTGGTGTTTACCAATACAGAGTTCATCACTGCAGATGCATGAGAAGCCTAATTAGCCATCAGGCATACGGTTAAAAAAAAACTGTATTTTTCCGATGTGTTCGTGCATACTTTAAAAACAAAACTATTTACAGACGTATGCTGAATAGCTAGGTAGCACGCAGTAACAGGTTCTTTGGTCCAATAAAGTTTCACCTTTTTAGAGTTCCGTAGTCAACAAGAACCCTTATAGTTTCGCCGTGTCCGTCTGTCTATCCGCAGCTTAGCTCAAAGACGCTTAGTACTAGAGAGCTGTAATTTGGCATGAATATACAGATTGGTTACGCCGCCAAAGTGGTAAAATAAAATCTCGAAAAGCGTTTTTTTATCGAAATATTAAGTTAATGCCAATTTTCGTTAGACTCAAGTGTAACAAAAATAACTCTAACTCTCCCTCCCCCCCCCCCTTCTACCAGCTAAACGGTTGTGTTTGGGTATGTGAAAAAATTCACATAAAAAACATCATTCGGAGGCCGTGTCCGCATAATTTGATGGGTAACTATAAAACTCTACATTGTGCGTGGCCCGAGACGCACTTGACCGGTTTTTTATTGGAAGCATATGCAATTTCCAAAAAAATATTGTAGAAAATGGAAAAAAAAATGGTTATGAAAATTACGTATTTCCTAAAGGTCATTGTGTAATTTAATAACAAACACGTGTAGGTATTTAACCTATGTCTAGAGTCTTTGGTCTCCCTAAAGATATTTGCTTATAATATTTGCAATATTGACCTTATAACTGATGAATTTGAGGTATAATGAGGGCATTTCTGCCCTAAATACTGCCAGTTATCTTCGGTTTTGAGTATCAAATTAGTAAGCACCGTTTGTAAAAGTGTTTTTACAAAAAGCACAAATCTGAAATAACCTTAAATTTTAAATTGAAACTCTATACATACGTAAACTTAGCCTTATTGGCATTAATTTTGGGAATTTCATGATATTAAAATAACCCTGCACTTTGAACACATGATCACGTCCAGTACCTAACTGTACAGACATACATTTGTTTCAGTTAGTAATGTAAATTATTCGCTACCTTGACCCTCTATTTAACCTGCAGAGGGAAAAACTGTTTTGGAAACAGTACTTAACTCAAAAAATACTAATATTTAAAATGTGCATTATCTGGCAATACCATTTAATATTCAGATTATTCAGAATTTGTATCCGAGTTTAAGTTAAAACACAAAATTCCCTGATTTTTTATTAAAAGAAAGAAATACAACAAAAAAGGCTGTGAGATTTATTTAAGTTTTTGTGTCTCTTGCGTGCGCGGTACTGAAAGTTATGTTAGGGAAATTAGAGTAAAAGAAAAAAACTGAGAATTGCGTAAAACCTACTTTTGTTTCAAGAAAATTATCTGAATGAAGGTATAACTTGTAGAGGATATGTCTAGTTGTCAGGAATTATTCCTTTAGGCTCATATGGGCACACGATCGGTTTTATCCAATGAAAATACACTAGGTGCGATACACTGTTTCTATTAAACTTACAAATTACTTGAAATTGTTTTACAACTAACACAATAACACGGGGTGCAATGAATTTGGTACAGTTCCAGGACGTCTCGAACTCCGCTGCGATGAGACACTGAATGTCATCCCAGCGTCGAGCTTTAAACATCAGGGCTCTGTAGAAGCACGCTGTGGTGTTGGTAGACTTGAAAGTAGGTCGCGTGATATCACCACTGGCGCGCTTGCGATTCATTTTATGTCCGTAGCAATGACCAGATCCGACAAATAAGTATTCGTATTACAACAAAGTTAGGCAAAGCTGTTATGAATTTTGGACCTTCCAGATAATTCACGGACGCAGCCTTAAAAAAATACAAAAACAAGACGAATGGTTAAACAGAATAAGCAAAAAATGAAGCAATAACAGCTACATAAAAAGTTTATTCAGAGAACTATCTACGTCAGAAACCAAATCCTACAACAGCAGTTATTTTTAATGATCACCTGTGTGCTTTTTGTTTATTACTCGTATGATTTAATTTATTTATTTCGTTACCTAATAATCGTTAAGTAATCGTCATAAACTCCTGAATGTTTCAATGAAGACACTTTGTAATTACGCCATTTGTCATAAAATTAATCAATTTCACACACTCAACAATCGTCCATTTCAATTTAACTAGAAAATATGTCGTCATACTGAAACGACAATAATCAGGAAATGTTTAATTAAACATGATTGAACAACGGTAGTTTCTAAAGTTATTGTGACAATTTAGGCAGCTATAGGGTGAAATAACCAAACAGTGGGTGCCAAATGGCAAGGCAGTGGGCCACTAGGAGAGGACGGGGGCGAACCTATTGCCATCAACCGGGCACAAATCCAGACTCCGTGGCTGCTACTGAGAAATTCCTGATGGAAAAACCCAATAGCACTTTGCCCGACCTGGGAATCGAACCCAGGACCTCATGCTCAGCAGTCGTGCTTGCGACCACTCGACCAACGAAGCAGTCTACTATACATTTATAAAAAAATAATGATATTTATGAGATTTGAATAATTTAAATATAAAAATACATTATGACGCATGACGTAGTTGAAACACCCTGTTGCGAGCGATCTACTCGACTCGTGCGCTGGGTATGTTCCTACTGTTTGAGACGTAAACATTATTAACCTGTTATTAATATGTTTCTTCTAATGTATTATTTCATTTTGTTTGTATTTATTACCTTAATTCATGTTAGAAAAAATAATCACACCTAGAGGTATTTTATTTCGGATACATTGAGTGGACCACCTTTGTGGACGACTATAAAGTCACGGTATATAGAGATAAATGGAGGGAAAGAAGAGGGGAGGCCTTTGCTCTGTAGTGAAACACAAAAGTGTAATAATAAAAACCTGGTCAATGACCGTTTAAGGTGATACGTGAAATCAGGCATTCATGATATCTAATCAAATTGAATGAATGCCTGATTTCATGAACACCTCATACTTATACCTACTAAGAGTACCAGTGTAATCAATCAAGTCATAGAAGAGTAGGTATATTTAAATAGCCCTGACTAAGATAGCAAGTACGTAGTACCTAAGTTTGGGTTATCACTTAGGAAAGTAATGTTAGTATGATGCAAGTAACTGAAATAATAGGAAACCCGGATTTTGAATTTGGTAGACACATTTAATAACTTTTAATTTGCTTAACAGGCACCTACTATTAATTTTGAAACATAGCGATTTTTTGTAAACATTAATTTACTATGTTAAATTAATGTTTACGTACAGTCAACAAAATAGATAAGTATCCATGGTCGTTAGATATAGTTGCAGTCTTTTTAGAAACTGTTGCACATCTTCAAATGAAATTGAATTAATTTAACCAATTGTTTATTTTTCTTCATTTAATTTTAATTTCATTCGAAAACATCGATCGGTTTTTAAGAAAAAAACAATTATATCTTTCGTCCCTGCATACTTATCTATTTTGTTGACTGCGTTAGTACGATTTTTTGTTGTAAAAATTATTTTGTATCATGATTAAAATAGCCTAATGTCGCACTGTTAAATGGAAATAGACTATAAAGACATTAGGATAGCTACAAGTAACCTTTGTATAACTTAATTTACAGTAGAACTTATAGGGTTCAGTACAAAAAAAATACATAATTTATCTCTGAAAATCTAAAAAGGTGGGTCCAAATCCCATGTGGTAGGCGTAATACAGCTGGTAGACTAAATCTATTGCCGGGCAGAAAATACACAAAACTTCAGTAAATAAGTAGGTTCCTACAACATATAGTAAATAAAGGGTGTAAACTGACTCTTAACGAAGCCGAAAGGCACTTATTCGGCCCGTCATTGCGATCATATTTTTGTTCTAGATCATACCTGGGAACCTGCTACTTACGGAGGGGGTCAAATTTCCAACATTTTCACAAGATTTTTTTTTAAATACATGTTTTTAATGTATGATTTTTACTTTAAACACCTCCAGGACCCCTTACTATTCAATCCATCCATTAGCACAATGTTTTGAGTGCGTTACTTTGAGTCCTACTGTAAAACATGATTATTCAGCCCAAAAAAAAAGTAGTTTTCCAGCATTAATTTTCGTGTAAAGTTACTCAGTTTGATGTACATAATGCTTGGTTGACGGCTTCTTGAAGAGTCTGTTTACACCCTGTATATTAAACATACACGCACACAGGGTGAAAAAATCTCCATTGATAATTTACCAAGCGAACTGCATTATTAGAACTTAGTTATTGTTGTTAATTTCAAAATAAACGTTTTATAAGTCTAAAATCTATACCTAACTTCACTTTTTCACCTAACATATAAAATGTTATCCGCAAACTATCTTGCAATATATGGGATAGTTGACAGCAAAAAAAAATCTTCGAAATTTTGTTTTGAAGAATTATTGAAAACCAAAAATATTAAAGAAAGAAAACAAGTTAGTTTTGGCAGAACGGAAATACCGTTGACGTCACTTAAGTCAAGCAATATTATTAACAATAAATATTTAATGGCGTTATGAAATAAAAAAAGTTCTACTATCAATGTTAGTAGGTATAGATAGATAATTCGATGAATCGATAGTATTTTAAGGAAAAGTCACTCAAGTCATTTCTATTGGTATCGAATTACCATTTCAGTGGGACAAACCGATTAATTTTAATAACAAAACTTTTTGTTGTGTTTAGCCTTCTACAAACTGAATGAGTGAGGGGAATCAAATACACTGCTTACGTAGCTTTGTTTGAAACGGAGTAACTTCATCCAGTAAAATTCTGGCCCTCGCAAGTATCTTTCGGGCCCCCGACGCATGTCAGTCGTACGAACCATGGAGTTTTAGTCGTTGGGAATCCGACATCCATTCTCCCCAAACAGAGGGTATGATGAGGATTAACCCATTGTAAAAATAAATAAAAGTTTCGTAAATATAGTCAGTAAATTTAAAACTGTATTCCAGTAACATATACTGGACACAGTATGTAAATGCACGTAATTATGCCTCGGCACCTGCACACAGTCCATTTCGTCCAAATTAAACGAGGCAAACAATGTGTCTAGGTACAAATTCGCGAATATTGCCGACCCCACAAATAGACGCGTGGAATATGTTAACATAGTCGGGACTATGCTCACTCCGAACAGTCTGAACTTCTAGCAAATTTTTATTCAACCTTTGTTTTTCTTTGTAAACTACGAGAGAAACAGTTTGCGAGCTAACTGTTAAGTTAAAAAGGCCACTGGGGGTTATTTTGCTCCGTATAAAATGTTTCAGGACAGAGATTCTTAAGCAGAACATGGATTTTACTAGCCACTTGAAACTTGAAACATAACTGATGAAAAATTGGGGGGGCTCAGAATGATGTACTGAATACGTCGGTGCCCCTTCCACCCTGTATATGTGATATACCTATCACCTTCTTTCTTTAACCTCCGGTAGGTTAAAGAAAGAAGGTGATAGGAACCTACCGGGCCTGGACCTTTAAGGGGTATTTTTTTATTATCGAACATTCATTATAAACTGGTTTTAACTAAAACCAGTACTGTTTTTAAGTAAAACCAGTTTGTCTCGGTCAGTTTGTCTCAGTTTATTTTGTTTTTTTTTGTTTATCTGTTGTAGTTATTTTGGCTGTCGTATGTTTATGTATTTGTTTTATTTTTGTATTTTTAAAACTGTCAAAATGTATGGATAAAAAAATAAGCTTGTATAGCTAAGTCGTATGCGTGACCCGAAAAGTACGTTTTGGGACGGCGATGTCAAGACGATAATTTTCCTTTGAAGCAGCCGGTCTATAACCATCAGAGTAATACCATCCCAAAGTATAAATAAACTTATATTCAAACTTATATTCCGTGGTGGTGAATTGTATAATAAACTTAATAAAATATTAAATATAGCAAATTGTAGAAAACTGGAATGTAAAACTAAAATTACCAAATGGTTAATGAAGTTAAACTATACGGAGACAGAAAAATTACTTGAGATAGCCAAATAAGGCAGTCCATACTTACTTACACATATTTGTAGGCAAGATTATAGTCATATTATCGTATATATTCGTATGTATAAATATATATATATTTCAATTAATAAAATACTTACTGTGTAATAAATATGTCTACATACTTATATTATATATACACACACACACACACATACACACACACACACACACGTACACACACACTCACACACACACTCACCGACACATAGATATACACACCGTCACCAATTTCGCACTATTTCCACGTTGACAATAACTATTTATGATGTAATGGGGGCCTGGAGTTCTAAAATACAGGCCTAGGCTTAGTTTAGACTCCAGATCTCCCACAAATTACAACCTTCTGCCAAACTACCTGTCAACCCAAAATGTGTAACATAACAATGTAATTTGTGGAGATAAATAAATGTTTTATATATTTTATATATCCTTTAAATCATTCACAATATTTGTGAAAGGAAACGAGACAAAGAAAGGCTGTATTGTTACCCGCTTTCTCATTGTTTTAGGTTTCCGTTGCCAAATAGCAAAAACAGAACCCATATAGATTCGTCCTGTCCAGCTGTCTGTCTGTCTGTCCGTATGTATTTTACAGCCATTTTACTCCGAGGCTATTGACACGACACAGTTGAAATTTGGAGAGTAGGTGTCTTCTATAAACCGCTTTACAAAGTTGATGTAAAATTACGAATTTAAAAAAATAGGGGTGGCTCTCCACACATGTAACTCTAAACGTTGAAAACAAAAGTGTGCGCGAGTCCGACTTGCACTTAGCAGGTTTTTTTTGGGTTTTTAAACGAATTACCATTTAGTTTAAACACGGTTCAAACACAGTTCAAAGTACCCACCGGTAGGTATAGACTTGCATTTTTGTTTTCAATTTGCAAAAACAAGCATGAATCCACTTGCGTAAGTAAATTCAATTAAGTTACAGATGCAAAAGAAATACATCGGTAATTTAATTTAAGTAAGTCTTAGTTTTCGTCGTGGTTTCTACTTGTGAAAGAAAGGAAAATAGAAAAACTGTTAACGTACATTAAATAAACATTAAAATAACAAATAGTGAAGCACTGTTATAGTAAGTAATCCATCTTAGAAAAACGTGGTTCATTACAAAAGTTGTGTAACTAAAAAGATATAATTACATCACATAACTGATGTCACGTTTAGAAAACGGCGATAATTTCTATTAAAATAAATTGTCCGTGTAAATATTAGGAGACAAGAAATATTACACCGGAATTTAATTAGTTTTGTTCTCATTAAGCCATATTCTCGAGTCCAATTATAAAGGTGTATTTCCACTGGAAGCTATAGGAAAATATGTATTGATACACCAAAACATTCCTTAACCCATCCAACAAGCCAGTTTTTTTATAGCATAATTTTTTACTTTGTACCTAAGATAGGCTGGTTATTAGAAAATACTTAAAGGAAAACTCTACGCAATAATATCTGTTTGATCACTGTTATCAAAGGAATAATTATTATAATGAAATAATTGCAAACACACGATCCTCCTGGGATTGCTATAAGCACAATTTATTAACTGGCGTGATATCTTTTTTGTTTCAATAACTCCTTCACAGTTAGCTTCTTCCATATTCCTGATTGCCCAGTTGACAACACATTTTGGTTTAGAACGAGAATCATTTCCCAAAAGGGCAACGTTAGTTTTGTGGATATCTGTCGCCAAATGTATTCAAACAACGCAGCTCACGATGCTATTAACATCAATAAACATTTAAAACTATTTTAAGATAGTATAATTACTGGAATTATCAATTCCACAAGCGGATTATAAGTACTTTTACAGTTACCCTTACAAAACTCTTTGAAATGCACGTGGTTACATATAGGCCGTGGTTATAGTATCTCATCATACCAAAAATTACATAATCTCATGAATAACGCTAAATTATTTAAAAAAAACATAGACGTTACCTATTAGTTAATTTTCTAAACAACCAACCTTTCAGCCTCTAAGTATTTACATTTTTCCGAATAAAGCTAAATAAATTTCCTACTGACGATTGTGTTGAAAGAATATTGTTATGCCCATAATAGAGAACGATTTTGGGAAATGTGTATAAACATTTTTCTTTTAGTTTTTTAAAATAAGATTTGCATAATAATGTGGCCTGTGAGTATCAGGCAGCGGTGACGACGTTTGACGTCACACGCGTGTATATAGACAGTTGCGCAGGAGTCTCAAAGATAGTCTGTAGTGAGACACGTTGAGTGTCGTTTGGGGATAGGACAATTTGTCTACCCCGCAGTGCAGGTGATCTTAACCAGAGGTAGGGAGCCATTTTGTTTAATAAAGTGTAATTTAAAGCAGTTTAAAATATCAGTTTGGTTTCGCAAGTTCAAAAATAATTGGTTCAATTACAGGTAACTACAATTAGACACATTTCTTGTTTTATAATATTTTAGTGAATTTCTAAAGTGATATTTAATATATTTACATAGTTTCACAAAAGTGACCCAAACAAATTGTATCTTAACTAAGTCTAAACTGGTTCAAACTAAACCTAAACTTGTGAAATCAACTGTGCGTATTATTATGATTGTAGCACAGAGCTCGTTACAAGTAATGTTCTATAGCCATATCTATATATATGATTACGACGTCTATCTTATATTGAGGATGGCGATCACTCTGTCCTTGTCGAATAATACCAATAAACAATTTTACTACCTTAGTCTCTGACAACAATCGTAATAATGCAAAGGATACACTACAAGAAAGGATTTTTACGAAAGGAAAGGAGGTTTTTTTTTTACGATGCTCGATGATCCATGTCGCAAGCTTCGGCCGCGAAAATAATATTCCAACGGATGTTTTCCACATGATAATTTTCAAGTGGAAAACATCTATATTGCAATATTATTAGGATATTATTGCAGTAAGTGTGTTACGCTCATATGCTGACATTAGTTCGAGTCTACTCCAAATCTTTCACAATATGATTGATCTATAGTCATTGTGCCGGGCATTTTGTCGGTGTAGTAATTCCCATCTTGTTCTATGCTGTACGACTTGACAGTCCATTTTAACTTTTGTATTCCCCCTCATAAGGACTGTGTATGTTTTGTGTCTGTCTGTGTTCAATTTATCTTCTCGGGTGTTCGTTACATAGCTACATTTTGAAATCAATTATATTTACCTCCTACCTCTTTTCCTTACCTTTTTTATGTTTCAATCGAATCTTGTTTTTCTATGCTGTTTAAATTTTTATTAATTTCATTATCCGAAACACTGTTTAATTCCTCTTAGTTTAATCACTTTAAATTTGCATAGTCCTTTTTATAAAACGAATCATAATAATAAATTATAAACATTAAAACCTGTTTCAAGGTAGAGCTGGCTATAAATCGCACAATCATAGTTAGGCAAAGGAATTTATCTTTGCCTTTATACATTCTATTGAATCGTCGAACCAGCATAAATTAAGCCGTGTTTGCAGAATAAACAACTTAATAAATTAAACAACGAGTGCAAATTTTGCATTCATTATGAAAAATCACTCACAAGTTCAAGGCCAGTGTTGAAAGAACTAGGCTATTGAGGAATTGAATATGCGTAGGCGAGATTCTTTTACTTGCGTTAACTCCGTCTCCGAAATTAAGAATCTAGGATGGAGGAACACCATATGGTTGGCTATCCAAGAAGGTACCAGTGTGATCTCGGGTGTTTTTATCTATATTTCACGATCAAATCTTTCTATCTTGGGTTGTGCAGGAGCCAAGCAGTCTCTCCATGGTAGTGGTTTTCAGTTATACCGGGTTAGACTGAAAAGCCGACAGTCTAGGCACATGATGATGATTTGGTATACATCATTCACATTTTCCTGTGTGAATATCGGGATTTTGGACCCGAAGTACCTAAACCCGTAAAGCTTACTTTTACGTTTATTGACACCTAGTTGAGAAGAATTTGTCTTAATTAAAACTCAAAGTTTTATATATTGAATGCCTACCGCATTCAATATATAAAACTTTGAATGATTAAGCCAAATTTTCATCATGTGAAACAGCAAAAACTTCATGAACACAATGCAAATACCTAATCGATATATTTTATTACCAGAACAGAGCAGATGGATAATTGATTGTTTCTAGTATAGTTTTAAGTTACTTAATGTTTTATTGACCATAAATGTGTTATATAAAACTTTAACACTAAACGTTTAGTACCGCTTTAACATAATATTATCTTGTGTAATAGCTTTAAAGCGCGCTATGCTTGTATTTTAAAACTAATAACTTGCATAGCGCGAGCGTTGGGAAAATTTCAAGAGTTTTTGCAAAAGTTTCGACGTTTCCTTTACTTGAATGGATCATTGTGTTTCACAAACGTAAACCAGCAAAACTGTCGTAAAGGTAGGCTTGAGCAGTTGACTATGGTGTAACGTTTGGGCCACATAATACCGAATTTACCGAGATAGGTACTAACAAAGTTTAACAACCAGTCGTTTCATCGTGTGATTCTTGTAGTGAAGTACACAAAGTTATGTTCCTATCAAAAACTACCATTCGGTATGATGGAAAATTGTTATTTAAATGTTCATGTCAATGGCGGACAGTAAATTAAGTAAAGATGAGATTATCTTCTTCCTATAGAAACATTGAGCACTCCAATTACCCTTTCCTATTTAATAATCCACGAAATATTATAAATACTGCAAACAAACGACAATATGTACTAGTTTATAGCTAATATAGGTTTATTCCAATATGTACATAATCTGTAAAGCTATTTAAAATTCAAAACACGTTTTATATTCAACCAATAATTAATGCCTATTTACGTAGAAAATTTAATTATTGACGTATTTAAATTTTAATAGTGTAATGCCTGTTTGTTTAAAGTTTACGCATAATGAAAATCTGTTTGACTTGATCGCTTACTTCTTTATTATGATCAGGCTGTAGTCAACATGTGACTTCAAACGTTTGACATACCTATATGTACCTACGGCTATATCCTTAAACCTATGTATAAAAGTGCAATTTTCATGAAAACTTTCAACGAATTCGTAGTCTTCTTAGTAGACTAAATTAAAAGCCTTCTACATGATTATGATAAACTACATTTCTAAAAAGAGCTTAGGGAATATGGGGGCACTATAGATTTAAAGTTTTTCTCCACACACACACAACCTTTTCCCAACTATGTTGGGGTCAGCTTCCAGTCTAACCGGATGCAGCTGTATACCAGGATTTTACATGGGGCGATTGCCTCCACAACCCAGTTAGCACTGGGTTACACGATACACCTTGGTAGTTTAGCAAAAACTACGTTATTATTAATAAAATAATTTGTTTATTGCGCTAATGAAGTCTAAAAGTTCCGCTCTAAACAAGTTGCTTACTTGTTTATTGAATTAATAAACAAGCACTAATAAATAAACACTGACTCACTATATCTAGATCCGTGTTATTAAAGTCCAAGTATCTTCTAGTTGCCCAGTTTGTCTATAGCAATAGCGTCAACTATTAGAACTATAAGAGGTACCATAATCTAGTAACATTCATAGGCAACTATGAATAATTACTAGGCTTTTAAACGAGTGCCTACGCATTATGTTATGAACTTAAATGGTGCTTATTCCAAGTTACAAACTTGTTCCAAGTTACGTAACAAAACTTATAGACATGTTATCTACTTATATTTTATAACTGATTGTTTAATCTAATATTAGTCAGGAAGCACGTTTTGGAAACAGTATTGTTAATAGATAAGGATCTTTCTTTTATGTTGGCAATGATATCAAGATTGTAATCAATTTTACTTTCAATGTTTATCAGTTTATTGTAAGAAATAGTGTAAAGAAATGCTTTGGCGTCACATAAATGGCACATTTTTAAATTGTTTTTGCGAGCTAAGACAGTAACTTCGAAGCCCTTTTTTTTCGGATGGGAAATCATGAAATGACTTCTCCCGCTCTGGGCAGAGCGGAAGCGAGTGTCAGACTTGTACTGACTAAAACCCATCCATGTTCCGGAGTATTCCCATTTGAGCACCGATTTCAAGAGCACCAATGCTTAGAGCCAAAGATATTAAATTTGCTTTGCAAAAGGGAAAATCTTTGGTGCTCTTGAAATCGATGCTCAAATGGGCCTTGCCCTTTGTGTTCCAGGGCCGCGGTATCTCTTTCGAACAGTCCCGCAGCCCTGGCAAGACCTGAGGGCCTTTGCACGTGACGTTGTTTTATGTGTTAATGACGCGCGTAGATGCATCGCGCAGAAAGCCGCCAAGAATAAAACAGAAAAAAGCGTGTAAAATCTGCTAAAACGTGTTGATAACGCGCAGAGGTCGCGCAGAGGACGCGCGGAGGACGCGCTAATCCAAAACGTGCACCATCAGCGCATAAAAAAAACGTTGTGTGTAGAGGCCCTAAGACACTAACTTGGAAGTTCAGATTGTTAACTCGACTCAATTTCTGCAGTTGTAAAATCATCTCAACATGAGCTACGCGGCCGCCGAGACCGTGGTGCCAACCAGCACCTGGGCTGCCACCAGCCTTTTCTATGCCCTCATAGTACCAGCCCTGATTCTCTGGTACGCATACTGGCGTATGTCGAGAAGGCACATGTATGAGCTCGCAGCCAAGCTACACGGACCCCCTGGCCTGCCAATCCTCGGAAATGCACTGGAGTTCACCGGTGGATCTCACGGTATGTTATGATAGTTCTAACCTTTTGAAAGATAATAAAAAACTGGCATGCTCTTAAAATAGCAAGCAGCCAGCGGGCATTCAAACAACATTTCCAACAAAAACAGTCGTATCGTGCATCACAAAGTTGAAGCATAAAAAGCAGAAATGTTCGTAAACTAAAACTTTTGAATAAATCCTCCGAAAACAGAGTATTCATTCTTACATGCAAGAGAGGTATAACGTTAAACTTATCTATTTTTATTCCTCCTACAGACATCTTCAGAAACGTCATCGAGAAGAGCATTCCCTACGATGGCGAGTCTGTCGTAAAGATCTGGATCGGACCCCGTCTCCTGGTGTTCCTGTACGACCCTCGTGACGTGGAGCTGATCCTCAGCAGCCACACACACATCGACAAGGCTGACGAATACAGATTCTTCAAGCCCTGGCTCGGAGATGGTCTGCTGATCAGTACAGGTGAGTTAATCCCAAAACATGTTTTTATTAATTATGCAAAAAGGTTCAACTATTAATAGGCATCGAAAGGAAAATAACTGAATGGGTATAATTATACCGCGAAACGAAGCGCTAAAAATAACCTGCTAAATACGGAAAAAAAATAATGCCATGTTCTCATTGTTACCCATGTTAACAGTGACCAGACAACTCCGACGTAAAACTGTAATGAAGTTTGTCGACGATTACAGAATGTCAATTGGCTAAGTTTTATTGAGGAAAAGTATTTTATCTTAGACCGAAAATTCCCAGAGGCAGCGTCTAAGTGTACAAATAAAGTCATTCCTCTAGTTCCACTTAGATAATAAAATATCCATAAACTAACTTCAGGAAATACATTACAGCCGCATAAAGAAGTGACCATTAACTCGTAATTATTGACGATACAAGCATTGATTAGATGCTTCAAATCGCCAAGTCTTGTGAATCATTTTGACATTGTTGTTCTCGTAATCTCAGGACCGAAATGGAGGTCTCACCGCAAGCTGATCGCCCCTACCTTCCACTTGAACGTGCTGAAGAGTTTCATTGACCTGTTCAACGCCAACTCCAGGGCCGTTGTCAACAAACTGAAGAAGGAAGCTGGAGAGTTCGACTGCCATGACTACATGAGCGAATGCACAGTAGAAATCTTACTTGGTAAGTAGATTATCCCATCTCCTCTAACATTACGTCATCGTTACATTTGACTTTTCTGCGATTGAGGTGGCCTTGCTGGAATTTCAGTAGCGGTAGTTAAATGTAAATGTAATGTTGGTTCAGCAAATAGTTGTACGAAATTCTTGACTTGATTGTTGCTGGATACCGATAGTAGAAATTGCTTTGTCATTAGGGCTAGTAGGTACCTACCTATTAACGTCGGTTTTGCGTCTAACATTGAAAAGCTTAATTTCAATTCTAATGAAATGGAAATGAGGCGGAAATATACAGCAAATGGAATTAACTTATTCATATAATTATAAATACAAAAAGACTATTGTTTTCATTGGAGTCAATAAATTACTCAATTAATCAACAGCAAGTCACTTTGAATATAGCATTCAAAATGGTTAAAATATTTCTATTTCAATGTCGCCTACGTGCTACTAGACATGCGTAGGATCATTCAGTTTTTGTTACCAAAGGTCCCAGGCGCGTGCGCCGAATAGTTATAATTTGAATATATTCGTCTCAATGCCTCGTCTATTCAATGCAATTCACTTTGATGTTAACTAAATACTTTGTAACATATAAATGTGTCCGATTTCCAATATGTGTAGGTCTTGGAAGCAAAATCGGCGACTACCTAAAAATGCGAAATGCGAAACTCTCGCGATCTAAAGATCGGTGATAAGCAAGTGATAGGTGTTCAATGTACTGCTAACATTCACTTGACAATTTAGTCATCAGCAGTTCATTTTCCTAGATTCGCAAGTCACATCTATAAAACATAAATGTGAAGGGGCAATAATAATAATGAATAAGCCACATAATTATATGCTTGAAATTCGCGCATTCGCGAACTTATAGGGGCTTTGCACATCACGTGTTTTTTATGCGCTGACGACGCGCGTAGTTCGCAGGTTCAGGACGCTCAGCCAACGCAAGACTGAAGTCACGTTATTTATTACCTTTGCACACGATCCTTGCGTTTGTATCGCTATAAACACGCTGATACATCGCGCAGAAAACAAAAACTGGTGTGTGAAGCGTCCACACCTCTCCCAGCATCACCTCCTTCGCACCACCAATGGCACAAACACGCTGTATCGATACAAACGTGTAAAATCTGCTAAAACGTGTTGATAACGCGCGGAGAGGACGCGCTAATCAAAAACACGCGTCGTCAGCGCATAAAAAAAACGTGGTGTGCAAAGGCCCAAAGACTGACATTAAACTAAAAGCACCCCAAAACTGTATTAGATTGAACGCATTAAGTGGAAATGGTCTTAAATCTCAAGGTGTTTGTACAAAAATAAAGCAGGATAAAGAGCAATTTGTATGTAATGTCACGTAGGAAGGCACGCTGTGACAACACGGCGGCCCTCACATGGACAACAGACCGTGTTCTTGAAGCAAATGCCCCGAGAACCTATTAAACCGTTTGCGAAATCTACGAGACGAAGATTACCTACATGTTGATTCAACACACTCTTATACAAAATTATTTTTAATGTACAATACTTGAGAGTCGCGCCGCCGCTGCACCGACTGACTATTGCATATTGTATGATCGTATTATGCGGTTTTAAGAAGTAATTCCGTGCAACTATAACTCCTAGATTTTCAAACTACGCAAATGTACACTTATCACGTAGCTAGTAATCGCCTTATTGCGTATAATAATAACAGTCATTAGAAGGAAGTTGAGGTAAATAGAACACTAAGTAACTGCATAGCTTTTGCATCCGTGACGTTTATGGTGGTAATTATAATTATAGTTTGCTTGGAACAATTTATCCGGTTCAGAGCAGACCCGCCTAATATTGTGGTATTATTCATACATGTTTTTCCTTAAGCGGAAAACGAAGCCTCGGAAGGAACTTAAAGACCTTTGCGTGTTAGGTTCCAAGCTAATTTAACCTTTTACGGGTTAGCAAAGCTTAACAAAGGCCAATAGACGGGTAAACTTTTATTTGTTTTGTTATTAGCTATTAGCGTTGTCGTTACCAGAACTGTTATTTTTACTAATTTACCAGACACGATATCAAAATAGTAATCGACTTTAGGCCTTTGCCCAGCAGTGGGACAATATAAGCTAAGGAAAAAAAACCAATTGATTAATTTTTTTACATTTATGTCCTGCATTGTACATATTTTATAGCAATTGAAACCCCTATGCTGCATCTCGGTGCGAGATTTCAATTGCCATCAAGAACACCGTGCCAGGTTATTATTTCATAAAGACGAATCTCTACGGTCAGTGTTGATGGTAGTATGATTGAATCATTGGTACGTGCGTGGTACCACTCGGCACTGATTCACCGGCACGTAGTACTACTGCCGTCAGGTTTGGCGACCCCCCACGTGCTCACGTGCTAATGGCCAATATTCGCCATTCCCGGCCACGATCGTTACGGTCCTTTATTGCTATCTTCCTTACGCAATTGTTTTGAATTCAATGGAGGTCGAAAACTCTTTCTTTTATTAATAGGAGTGTGCGACAGTGCGCCCGGTGTGCGCAGCAGATTTTACCGTCCGATGTTAATTCATTTTTTTGCCAATAAAATCAAGCCGCATTTATGTACACCCTAATAATATCGCACTCTACAAATCAATCAATCCACAACTACCCAGTTATTACATGTCCACAGTGAGCTCACACTTGAACAGTCATTATAAAATAAACCCCACCTAATGGTTCTACCCACTTTTTGCTCATAGTTTTAACCATAACCCTAGGAAATTTATTATTTCATCTCATACGACCTGTTAAGATTTGGATTTTTTCCTTGACAAGTTTTATTTCTTTATTTTAGAAACCGCTATGGGTGTCAGCAAAACCACACAAGATCAGAGTGGATTCGAATACGCTATGGCTGTTATGAAGATGTGCGACATCCTTCACTTGAGACATACTAAGATCTGGCTCAGGCCAGACCTTCTCTTCAAACTCACCGACTACGCTAAGAAGCAGACCAAACTTCTTGACGTCATCCACGGTCTGACCAAGAAGGTAACACACATTACTTAATAGTCCATCGTAATAACTCGCCGTCCTAGACTCGCTGACCTATTGGACGCTACTGGGAACTAGTTACTGATGCGACCATCAAAGGCGACGGAATAAACTAGCATAATAACGAACCTCGTACAAATAACTTGACTTAGATTGTACCTACTAAAGCGTTTATCTCATTATTTAGGTTATCCGAAGGAAGAAGGAGGAATTCAACTCTGGTAAGAGGCCAACGATCTTGCAAGACTACAACACCACCACCACCGAGGAAACCACCAAAACGACATCCGTGGAGGGTCTGTCGTTCGGTCAGTCGGCTGGCCTTAAGGACGACTTGGATGTAGATGACGTCGATGTAGGACAGAAGAAACGTCTGGCTTTCCTTGACCTACTCCTCGAGAGCGCACAGAGCGGCGTTGTTATTTCCGACGAGGAAATTAAAGAACAAGTAGACACCATTATGTTTGAGGTAAATATTCTAAATTAGTAGAGTAGAAAACAATGATTACGAGTACTTCTTTTGTATAATATAAAAAAATCATGCTTTACATTATAATGCTTTATTTAGGGTCACGACACAACTGCAGCCGGTAGCAGCTTCTTCCTCTCAATGATGGGCATCCACCAGGACATTCAAGACAAAGTTATTGATGAGCTCGACAAGATCTTTGGTGACTCAGACCGCCCCGCCACATTCCAGGATACTCTGGAAATGAAATACCTAGAAAGGTGCCTCATGGAAACATTGAGGATGTTTCCACCAGTGCCAATCATTGCGCGTCACCTTAAACAAGATATCACTCTTCGTAAGTAAAAGTTTCTACTGCCACTGTATTTTTGGAATGCATTTATAACAGACATCTTGACAAAAACTTATCTTCAACAGCCTCCTGCGGTAAGCAAGTGCCTGCCGGTACCACCGTTGTAGTAGCGACGTACAAACTGCACCGTCGCCCTGACGTGTACCCCAACCCTACCAAGTTTGACCCCGACAACTTCCTGCCAGAAAGATCTGCCAATCGTCATTATTACGCATTCGTGCCATTCTCCGCTGGACCAAGAAGTTGCGTCGGTGAGTGCACAAACAAAACCTAACAACGTTTTAAAATCTATGCTGTAATCTATGTGTTTATGCTCAATCTGTGTGTTTCTTCCAAAGGTCGTAAATACGCCATGTTGAAACTGAAGATTATCCTGTCTACTATACTCAGGAGTTTCCGCGTGCACTCAGATTTAAAGGAGTCCGACTTCAAATTGCAAGCCGACATCATCTTGAAACGCGCTGAAGGATTCAAGGTCCGCCTGGAACCACGCAAAACTACCAAAGCGTGCTGAATAGTTACGGGGGATTCCTAAATTAATTTTATGTAAATATGGACGCATGGTTCTCGCATTTTCGTTAAGCCTGTGCTTATAGCACAGAATAAAATAATTTTGTTCCATATTGTTATTGTCAAGATGTTATATCGGTGGCAGACCCTTTACACACGGGAAGGTATTGAAGACGGTGCAACCATTTGCATGTTTTGCTCAATATTATTTAACTATGCGGTTAGATTAAGTTCTTTGTAAATAGACATTAAATTATACCCTTTGTACGTTGTATGATGAATGAGTTATAAACTTTATAATAAATAAACTGCATTTTATTACTAAATACCTAAATAAAACAGTATGAGGCCCCCCATAATGATTAACAAAATAATTCGTTTCGACATAGATGAAATTGTTAGTTTTATTTTTGTAGATCTTTGAGTTTGTATAGTATTCGATTTCTAGGTAGCTTCTGTTTTATTGTTAGTTTTACTATTTGTCAATACAGTATTAGAGTTCTCAGTAGTAGCTTGTAAATAGCTGCTGTATCGTATTCTCATGTCGTGAACGGTTGATGACTTGCCGAGTCGTTCCTGTTGGGAGCTATTGGCAGCAGCTAGCCTACCGCTGGAAATATCCTTGGCTGCTAATTGGATCCTACAAAAATAAAAAGTAGTAAGAGTACAGCGTAAGCACCCTCAGCAATACTATGAGCTAAATATCTTCTTGTACAGTAAGGCTGAGGTTCATTAGTGCGTTGCGTCGCTGCAACGGATCAACGCATTTTATGCTAGACCTTCGTTTCGATTTCGACGACGCACGACGTCGTAAGTATCCATTGTCGCAGCGTCAGTGTGGATTTCACAGTCTTCATTCGACAATGGACCATGGACGGACCAAACGTGTTCTATTGTTGCTTTTTTTAACCCAACGCCGAATTAAACGTCTAGTTTGCCCCTCTAGCAGTGGAACAGTGGCCGTCGTCGCACGGGAGCTTCGACAGTGCAGCGCATCACCCTCACCCGCTTTATCTCCGGTCCGCCGATCTGTTGAAACGTCGCGTGCGACGACGCAACGCATAATGTGGCATGTCACTAAAAATATATGTAAAACGACGCCGCGACGACGCAATGCAACGCAACGTACTAAGAAGACCTCGCTATAACTTTGTACGTTATAATTATATTAAAATAATATACCACATCACATCCAATGGAGTTCGGTTGTGTATGGGACACAAACAGGGCACGAGGTCGTAGTGTTTTTTCATGACCCACCAGCCCGAATGCGACAGTTTCCATTCAATCGTTTTCATTTGTGCAACTGAACACCCACCAGCTTCCCTCAATAAATTAAAATAGTCGGCCATTAGTTCTTGACCTGTAGCAAGATCAATACCAACAGATTATTATTAGAGTTCTTACAAAGGTCATATTTTATTTACAGTTTATCCATACAAAGTTTGTCAAAAACATACTGAGCTTATCTCTGGGGATCTCAACCTCTTTCGAAATTCCCGAAAGACAAAATTGCGAACACCTATCTTAGATTTATATGATTTTGATTGTGACTAAATAATGCTTACGTGTTTATGTGCCGTCTTAATTTATTTACATAATTATTTTCCTTTATTTATTTTTAATTAGTATTATTAGCATTTAAGTTTTGAATTTGAAGTGAATGAATTTGATATTTTAATAATTTAACAATTTGTAACAATAACGTAATAATGAATTTTTAACCTATTCATTTTAATTTCTAATTAACTATTGTATGCCCTATGGGCGGGACATAGCTGATCACAATTTAATTAATTTAAGACCTGTATTATGTACTACCTATGATCCATAATAAACATTGATTGAATGAAACCTAAACCTATCTTCAAGACAAATGTTATTGGTCATTTACCTGCAGAAATAGCTGTCATAAGCCTAGATTGTTCAGCTTCCTCTTCGAATATTTCTTTTGTGTGCCCGTATATCGTATCCAACTCATTTTCTGTGTTCTTCAGCCGATCCATATCTATTATGCTAACCTTACCTACCTATAAAATAAAATAATGTCATTACATATATTTACTTTAGAATTGCTTTTTAAAGCTGACTGAGAAGAAATTGTATGCATACTGATTCAAAATGAAAGCCCATGAAGCAAAGAAATGCTTCAGCTAGATGCTGGGTACCCAGCTCTGGTCTCTCCCTCCTTAGGTGGAGCTCGCCAAGCAGATGCAGCGCCCGGCCCAGCATTCTTCTCAGACCGTGCTCCATGGCACTGGCTCCCATCTGTGTCAGTAACTTGGCTGCCGCTTCATGGTCACCCAGTCTGTACCAAATAGGTTTCGCTTAACATTCGATCCGGAACATAAATTCAGCAATAAAAAGGACATAAGTTCAGCAATTTTTATGACTTGAAAGAACAGTGACAAGAATGATTTCCTACCACCTCAGCTAGACAACAAATCAATGAAGAGCAGATAGAAGATACGGAAGAAGCTTCCGAATATCTTGTTTTCTGACATATAGCAGAGAATGTCATAGTTTTGATGAAATACATCTTAGAAGTGATCATGACGAACAGATTAAAATAATAACATTATAGATATTAAATGTTATTAGGTACAATTTTAAGAACACTTTTAAATTTAACGGTTTGCTGATTGAAATGCATATTACTTACATTTAACTACCGTGGTTTCAATAGAGACGGGAAAGTAAATGTAATATTCTTGTTAATATGTTGTTTGTTTTTGTGAAAAGTGGAATATTACTGATAATACATAATAACTTAATTAGGCTTAATAAATATACTAACTTGAAAAATCACACTAGTTCAACTTTTACAAGAACTTGTTCCACTGCTGAGGAAAGGCCTCCCCTAATTTCATCTACGTAGGTATTGTTTCCTGGGCCTCCACATACCAGTCCCAGATCATTTCCAGATCCTCTCATCTACTTTTACCGGGCCATACGCTGTACCATCCATTTCTAGGCAACTCTTTTGATTCCCAGAGCACCGGTCAGAAGCGATCGAAAAGGCTGTTGAAGGCAGCATGTACCGAGGTCCACACTATAGAAGACCGTATGACTCGTCGTATGTGGTCACGATCCTCAGCATTGATGGAACGACAAAAATAAGTATCGATTCAAAATTATAAAAGGTAAGTCAAGGTTCGCACCGTTGCATTACAGCTGCCATATGCATCCGAACCTCACAAAGCCCTTCTATGTTCTGACTTCTCTCGTGTATCTCGAACGCTCTCTCAAGAGTCTTCTGAGCATTATTCAAGTTGTTCATCATTAACTGACAAATGCCGATTTCTATAATTGCCTCCGCCGTTTTATTTATTGCACCAGCTAAAAAATTTGCAAATATAAATGCAAAAATCCGAATTAATTTCATGCAGCTGAATCGTAGGACGAGATCTAAAGATACATTTGGCCTAGAAAATGCCTTGTAGTATTAAGTCAGCCATTGTATCATTAAAGAAGTTTCAATAAATAAATATGATTGCTAGAAGACAATTATAGTCCACTTATATTTGACTCTACCCAACAAACAAACTTAAAATAGCCATACTCGTACAACTAAAATATTCTTTCTACTCATCGGACGTGACAAAGTTCTAGAGATTTGGCTCTATTACTACTACTGCAGGCTAAACTCAACCCACTTACCATAACCACATTGAAAACACCCTAAAGGGAATATGAATAATTCACTAACCGTCTTTGGCTCTCCTCTCAGCCAAGCGAGCCAATCTCTCAGCCTTAGGAGTGTCCGACTTTCGCACCGCCCGAGCTTTGTTGAGGAGAACTCTAAACAATTGTAAGGCAGTAGACCCAAACACGGTATCAGGAGGAACTTCCTCATCATCTTCCTCGGCTTCGTATAGGAGCCAATCCTGCAAGTGACTTTGTTCAATAACAAATGCGAGGAGAAGTCAAAAAGTAAATATACTATATTGTGTGAACGTATTGTTTGGAATTGCGTCTTCTACTAAATTTTAACTCAATTAATTATACTCGTATGTGTATGAAAATTGAAACAGCTTTTTTACAATATTGCTAATTCTATGGGCACAACGGCAGTTTTATCACTGGTATCACTTTCCAGATATCTTTTGGATGGACTAAATGAACTTTAAATAAAAAGCGTTTTTGCATATTTTTTAATTTTCTTATTGCTAACTGCATAGTTTTATTTATTCGTTTATGCAAGGATTCTTCAGTCAGTTCAATAGTTATTAAGGAAGGGGGTAACAATTACTATTTAACAGTTAATTATATAAGAGGTTTCTTTCTTTAACTTGAGTAAATTCTTTTTCTTTCTGTAACTTGAACACTGTGAAGATGATGAACCTTCAATGCAAATACGCTGTTGACGGCGTGTTTTATACGCAAATTAAAATAGCATGTATGTTTAGGCACTGTTCTCGTTTTATGCCACTACCACTACTATAAGTTACTAGCTGACCCCGCAAACGTTGTTCTGCCATATACATTTTGGTGTGAAATATTTAATCACTTGATATGTGGAACATAATAATGTGGACAAATGTGCGGTCCAACATGCATATGTTAAGAGAGGGTAGATTATGGAATTCGTGGAAACTCAACTCTTAGATTCCATATTCTTTAGATCCCTCTCCTCAACCGTGACCTTCAAGTACTTCGGTATTTAGGAAGCATTAGGCATCAATGCTGCCGAAGTGCCGACATGAAACAATCATTGCACGGCGCTCTCGGCGATCTATCACCACAATATCAGGTTTATTTGCTAAAATAGTCCTGTCCGTGATGATAGATTGATCCCAATACAATGTGGCATGACCGTTTTTGAGAACTGGGTCGGGCACGTACTTGTAGTATGGCACTTCAGAACCCTCCCTCCCTCATGACGAGAACCTCGTGAAAGCCGAGAAAGATAAACAAATCAAGTATCTTGACTTAGCTCGCGAGGTTGTCGACATGTGGGATGTGGACTCAGCGATCATTGTGCCGGTAGTCGTATCAGCCCATGGCTTAATTGCCAAGAGCCTCGACCAACACCTGAGGAGGCTCTCGTTAGGCAGCTGGATCAAGGGCTTGATCCAGAAAGCGGTACTCCTGGACACGGCTCGTATTGTTAGGAGGTTCCTCTCTCTGGAGCCCTGACCGCCGGTAGCTTGGACCCTATTCCCGATACCGGTGGGCTACTATTTTTTATATTTTTAAATGTTTTTTTTTTATGTCGTTTTATATTTAAATATTTAAAAATGTAAAAAATGTGTATAAAGATGAATAAAGGAAATCACATAAATATTTTAAGTATTTTTTTTAGTAGGTAATTGGTACCTAGAATGAATGAGAATGAGTTCATGTGAACGACTTTTAAAGTTAAATCGTTCGTGTGACAAGATTACTTAGAGCGACATAAATAAATAAAATGCTAGAAATTTGTATTTAATTAGAAAATCCAGTTCTGTTCACAATCGCGCTTTACCGGTTTAGAGCTAGTTGCTTTATTTGATATTTGCTCTCAATAATCTATATGTAGAATTAGATCATTATGCATTGTCATTATGTTTGTGTAGCGCGTGTGATAACGCAAGCCGCCACTCCGTAAACGGAAAAACGCGCCGCGAGACGTCACGGCAAGCGACGCCCGCGCCGCTTCTCCGTAAATGATAGCCCTTATTGATTTCTTTGCTAACAAAAGGAAAAAATGAATCTAAATTATCTTTAATTCAATAAATAAAGCACTCAACCTTTCCAATAGCACAATCTCTGACTTCTGTAAGTAACGTAAATGGTTCTTCAGGGTCTGCTCCTGGAACTAATTAAATATTAATTAGCGAAGATCATTTACCCATGAGAGCAGCGGTGGCCCAGTGGCAGCGACCCCGATTTACGAACAGTAAGTCGTGGGTTCGAACCCAGGCAGGCGCATTACTTTGTGTAATTTATTTCATCACCACTGCTCTCAAAAACGGTGAAGGAAAACATCGTGAGGAAACAAGCATGTCCTAGAACCAAAAATTCGAAGACATGTGACATCTACCAATCCGCACTGAGCCCGCGTGGTGGATTATAGCCCATTCCCTCACATAGAGAGGAGGCCTGTGTCCCTGCAGTGGGAACATTATAGGCTGATGATGATGATTTACCCAAAAATTGGACTACTTTAGTAACTTACATTTGTTCAGAAGAAACGTTCCATAGTGGTATTTACAGACCGCTTTCAGCCGACCACCATCGATGAGGTACTGGCTTGATACAGCAATCGATGCTTGGAAAAACTTTTCGGCTAACCATAAGATACCCTTTTCTCGTTCAGAGTAATAGAGCGCTAGATTGAGTAAGTAGAGGCATTCTTTCTTTGGTTCGTCTGGAAGTAGAATAAACAGTGACGAGTAGGTATATTCTATTCCTATTATTAATATATTCAATTAATTGAATTCATATGCTTAAAGTAGGCACCCTTGCCTTGAACCACTTTCAAGATTATTTTTACCAAGCGTACGACCAGACTTTACTGCAAGATACTTATGTATGACTACTTTATTAAGTTAGTCCGCTAATAATGCATAGCTTTTTTCAAGCGACAGGAAGCAAAACTGAATGTTTTATGAGGAAGGTAGTGTGTCTGTAAGTACTTCTTTCTAACGTTCGTTAGCTGTTCAAAACAATTTTTGTCTGCGATATAAAACAAAATCAATGAAGGCTCTTACTACATTTTAATAATAAAAGTCAGCTTGAAACACGAACCTTGCTCGTGTTCTGTTTCCGCTTTTTGTAGAATGTCTGAGATGTTTTCCAAATAATCTTCCCGCTTTCTGAGGTCCACTACAATACCGATATCGTCTTCGTTAACCAGCTGTACATTATCGTAAATGAGGTCTTGCAGATAGGCTGAGGCATCTGCAAATCCGGCTTCTCGTAGTTCATGAATAAGACATTCGTACAGGGGGAGTTTACGCCTGCAAAAATGAAAAAGTATAGCTTGAAAAAAACGTTTAAATGTCTACTAATAATAAATTATCGACATAAATGTTTTAACTGCAAAAAATCTAGACAGTGGTTGTAAGCAGATTGCAAGCTTATTGATTAAGCAGGTAATGTTTTTAATGCACGTTCATACCTCCGTACGCCATTGGAATCGAGCATTGATAAAGAAAACAAAGCTTTGCTTCGAAATGTCTCCAAACTGTTTTTGGTCATACATGCCATCAGTCTAGGCAGTTGTCGCTTCTTTGGAAACCCAGAACTGGAGGAACCTAGTACCGATTTTGATTTCGGGAATCCACTGGCGGAATCCATTATCGATTTTGATTGCGCAAACACTTTGCTCTATATAATGTAAAAAATATGTTTACAAAGTTGACAAGATTCAATAGTAGTTACCAAAGAGTAAAATACTTATACCAAAAGGAACAGTGTATCAAAGATGACCATAATTATTTTTTACTTTTTTATTTCAGAAATAATAATTGGCCACTAACTGCCCAATTGTTTTTTTTTTGTGACCATTGAACACTTTGTGAAAACGCCTGCCTGCTTTTGTTGGCACATGGTCACAGTCGCAACTAACATCACCGTCTTGTTTTTTCGATCCCTACAAGTTCACAACCGTAACCAACAGAACCGTGAACCATGTTACACTTTAAATGATGGTTAATACTGTCTAATATACTTAAAAATAGATAGTTTTCGCTTATTAGAAGTTATAATAAAGTTGTTTATTATAGACCGCTTACCTTCATTGCCATGGTATATGGTAATATTTATGAACAAAGTATTATGTTTTAGGCAGAACCCAAATAATATGATACAATAAAAAGCCTTGTTAGTTTTTACGAGTTCTCTCATTACATTTTATGATGGATTCGGTCGAGTCCAGTCCGACCCCACATCATAGTACTTCATTGTGTCCGAATAGGACCACATTTTGGATAACTACGTCAAATAAAGTTAACATTTCAAGTTTCGGTGTTGTGATAAAACGCTTGCAATCGATATGTATTCCATATTTTATTATAACGATATCTTCGTCACGTACGCACGAATGTGTTGCAACATTGCTAATTACATTCTAAATGATTGTATCTATCATAGTTTTAAGGCGATACTGCACACATTCACTATCTGCTCATGTTAATTGGCTCAGAAAATTCCCGAGTTGGGAACTGGCATTATAATTATCTACTTATATAGGTATTTTATTTTTCCCATAGCTAATTAGAACAAATTATGTCTGTTTTTTATACCTGTAATTTGTATGGTGTACATAGTACCAAATAATCTATCTATTCATTGATACCTTACCTTAATTTTAATCATTACATACCATTTTCACTGAAGCGTTTGGCAGAGATGGCCCTATCCCATGTAAGAAGCCTTTGCCATGTAAGAGACCTTTGAGAAGCCTTTTGCCATTAACCTTTGGACACAAATCCAGATCGCGGGCTGCTACTAAGAAAATCCTGATGGTAAGAGCCAATTACACTTTTAGGATAGGACCAGCAGTAGCGCTTGTGATCACAGGCACATCGAGCCAGTTATTTTGATGGCTAAGCGACTATAGTCGTAACGTTATGTATTCGATGATTGTTGTTGTATTTTGTACTTTTACTTCTATTATCTTTATTTCAATCAATCCTATAGTTACATATGTATAACATTTTATTATGTAGGTAGGTACATAATAAATTTTCGAATATGTGATGTAATTATGTATATTATTGAGCTTATTTTATGTTTAAGATGTGTAATTATTAAATGGTAGTTGTATGACGCCGTTCTGTTCGGTGACGTCGAGACGTTTGACGACATAATTATTATTAATTATTTCTTAAGTAACATTCTTAACTCACACTACCCATATTTAAAAACTTGGGAGTTCGTATACTCTAAAATAAGGGAAGTGTACAAAAGCAGTTTTGAGTTTTTGTCCCTCTGTTTTGGCTACGAACAACTGCTTGTTAAGTTTATGTATCGCTCATGAGGACAACTAACAGATTTCCGGAAAAGTCAGAAAAAAATTCAAAATTATGTTCATAGAAAAAAAAAAACAATTATTATAAAATGGGAATGCAAGTTGAATCATGGATTTGTTGATTGATATATAGATAGATTGCTGCAATGGATCGCACAATGCAGTTTGCCACTGCCTAGGTATCTTGTTTTGCTACGCAAGAGGACTGCGTGTGTTACTATTTTTTTTCTATTTTCACGTAGTTGAAAGACTGAATAACAGCTTTAATATTAGCTTAAAGCAGCTCTTTAACCTTTTCACCGCCATTCTTTTTGTAGGTCTTTGCGGTGAAAGTGTGGCTTGGCGTGAAGGGCACGCGCATGCGTTTATGCTCCGGCGTTCAACCTAAACGCAGGACAGTAGGTACATATGCCCACAGACTGATATAACTAGGTTTATGGAAATTTGTTTTTGATTTCATGCTCTTCTCGCTCCATTCAGGGGAATCACTGTGAATAACTCAAGACTCTTATGTTATTTTAGGGTTTAAGCTATAAAGCCTGTGGGTTATACCTTCGCAGCTCTCTTTCGTCCATCAGTTTGACGTAATGCACGGATTTATGACTGTAATCTTCTAAGCCAAGTCTAGTCATGGTTGCAATAGGGATAAGAATCCTACGACCTCGCGTCTGTACTGGCGTCATTTTAGACGTCATAGAGATGTATTTTACACAAACTGACTAAACTTATAATATAAGATCAATTATTAAGATACCAAGTAGGTACTGAAATATTTGGCTTTTTGCAAGTTAAGCTAGTAATAAGTGACGTATCGTTCGATTTCGCAAATCGGGTCGGCTAAGTCGGCATTCAACTCTATGGAGCTGCGTATAGAAAAGGAACGTAAAACGAGACTTCCGTACGACTGGGACGGTAGGTACCTACATACGTATACACGTCTCTTTTTCTTAGGCGTCTACCTAGACACCAAGTGTGTGTTGGAAGCCGAAGATATTTATTTCGAAATATTAAAAGATTTTTAAATAATTGCTTATATTGAAATGTTAAACAACGAAGCCTATACTTCAAGATCACGCAACTATTATTAGCAAATAGTTGTGTCTACAATTTTGGAAATAATGCAAATAATCTCACTACGGATGATTATATGTACATTGGGTGTAACCTTGAATTGTGGCCTTGAAACGGCCGGCGAAACACGACCCCCGACCCAAATGAAACAAATTACAGATGTGAGGCTGGCGCCACACATTTTTGTGGAATGTAACAAATTAAATACCTATCTCCTTGCGACAGTTATATCGAGAGAAAAAAAGTAAGATCTTGGTCAAGGTATTCATTTTTATTTACCCTACGAAAAATGTCAAGTGTTTTTATTTTATTTCTTGTTATTAAAAACCGTACGTACCTACCTAACAGGAAACCAAGGTTCACTTTGACAAAAATTAAGTAATAAAGAATATGAGCTTGATAAATGGGCAAAGAAGCTAATAAACATAATGTGTAGTTACTGTAATTTTCATTTTCAGCACCAAGTTGTGTCGTTATGTTATACCCATCAAAAACATAAATGTGAAATGAGAGCCAAGTTCAATATTATTATTATATACCTTGGTTGTTGACTTCCACGACAAAAGAAATAAGATCTAAATGGGTGCCAAGTTCAATGGTCAGTCCTGAAATTTATTTATAACAACATAAAATATTTCATAACAACTTAAAATATCATTCCTTCTTATAACTTAGGATAATCTATAGCCTTCAATATATTATCCTAAATTATAAGAAGCATATATAATAATATTGAACTTGGCTCTCATTTATGTTTTTGATGGGATATCATAACTTTTTGTACAGAAATTATTCGTTTATTCATTTTTCTTTACATATTTTTTTATATTTTTACATATTTCTAAACAAAAAAGAAAACATTTAAAAATATAAAAAATAGTAGCCCACCGGTATCGGGGACAGGGTCCAAGCTACCGGCGGTCAGGGCTCCAGAGAGAGGAACCCCCTAACAATACGAGCCGTGTCTAGGAGTACCGTTTTCTGAATCAAGCCCTTGATCCAGCTACTTAACGAGAGCCTCTTCAGGTGTTGGTCGAGGCTCTTGGCAATTTAAGCCATCGGCTGAAACGACTATCGGCACAATGATCGCTAAGCTCACATTCCACATGTCGACAATTTCGCGGGCCAAGTCAAGATACTTGATTTGTTTATCTTTCTCGGCTTTCACAAGGTTCTCGTTATACGGGATCGTTACGTCAACAATCATTGCTCTGATCGATCCACCACCACTATATAAGGCTTATTGGCTACAATAGTCTTGTCACTGATGATGGATTGATCCCAGTGCAGTGTGATATTGCCATTTTCGAGAACTGGGTCGGGCACATACCTATAGTACGGCACTTCACAATCCACATGGCTGTATTTTAGAGCAAGTTGTTGATGGATTATCCTGGCTACAAGGTTGTGTCTATGCAAGTACTCTCCGTTAGCCAGACGAGAACACCCGGAGATAATTTGACGGATTGATTCGCCTGGACGGTGGCATGCCTAACATAATATGTCAACCGTGCCGTCTTTCACAATAAATGTCCGGTAGTTATTCGTCATCATAACTTCATCCATAATTGCACAGATAAAACCTTCGGTTTCTCCAAAGATGTCCCCGGAACGTAGCCAGGCTACGGACGCTGATAGGTCTACAGCGGACCCATGCAGAGACCGAAAAAAGCGTCCGTGAAGCTCCTTACTCTGCCATACCTCCCTGCGGTCGTTAGTGTCAATCACTACAGGTTTGCGCCAGTTCTCTTTAGACAAGGAGAGCTGGGTGAGGCCCTTGTCCACCGCGACCACATCTCGATGCATCCCCACGTCGGTTTCACATTTATGTTTTTGATGGGATATCATTACTTAGTACAGAAATTATTTTATTATCGTTTTTTAATTCATAATAAAATTAATACCAAATGGTTTTTGTTAATCTACTGTATTTTCCTATGTTTACGGGGTATAATTGTCTATTTTGCGTTATTTTCTATAAAAAAAATTAAGGGAGGTTTTACCACTCGTTATATATTCACGTGAAGACCTTAAAATCCACATAAAGACCGGCTGTCATCAACTTTGATTGCTGATTCTTACATTACAGGTACTATATAAGTAAGTGTTCTTAATAGAATCAATAAATTGAAAAATTATAATAAAATTATGAAAATTTACTAGTTTCTGATTTATTCCTTTGTCACCCAACTACCTATCTGGATGCCAAATTTGAACTTTGTAGGTCATCTGGAACTGGGTTAGAGTTTTGATCTATAGGCCAGTCAGTGATAAAAATGACAACTTTTGGACGTTAATATCTAAATAACCACTTGAGGTGTGTTCATGAAATTTGAAGCACATATGTATCTCACAAGTTTCAATATATAAGCCAAATTTGACATGTTTATGTGAAATAGTTTTTAAGTTATAAGGGGGTCACAAGTTCCTCCAAATGATTCGTGTAATATTACAAACGCCAGTTCTGTTAACTTGAACTTTGGCTGTCTAGATTACAAAGTAACAGTAGTGACTTTACCTACCTACAAGGTGTAAACGGACCCTGAAGCCGAAAACCAAGCATTCTGAACATCAAATTAAGTAAGTACTATACGCAAAAATTATCGTCGGAAAAGAAACAAAAAAAAAAAAACTTTTTTTTTTGGGGTGAAAAATCAAGTTGTACAGTACGATTCAATGTAACGCACTCAAAATGGCAAAACCTAAGGTAACTTATTTTAGCTTTCTCAAAGTTTATGCTCTTCCCAATACTTTCGACGAATACTTCGGGGTTGAGCCTTTGAGGTTCTATCAACAATAGCCCGACTTCTCCCACTGCTAGGGAAAGGCCTCTCTTTGCTCATGCTTTGCGCCAAGCTCCACGTTCCAGTGCCAGCCTCATCGAGAATATACCCGCTATGGCACGATGTTGTCAGAATGTCTCGCCGCCAGAGGACCAACACTTCTCTGTCCAGTACTTCGACGCCACACGGCCACAGTCGATGCGGTTACTAACTGGCATTATAATATTAACATGAATTGAAAATCAACTGCGTTTGATAATAAGCAAAGAGCTCTTGGCAAACCCGTAAGCATCATAAATGGTCTCAATAGATGCAATTGTTTCTGTCATATTGTCCTTTACACCTTGCTTATTTAAAATTGACTTTGTCTATTTCATGACTATTTTCTGCCTGTCTGTACCTACATGTCATCTAAAAACTATTATTATTATATAGAAAACCATTCAATATGAATTTTGTTACGAAGTATATTTTAATCAACATGGAAAGTATAGAAACATTTATACAAGTATTTGGTAAAACGTTAACAACTGCGCATTTTTGAATTATTCATTAGATTTTTTTCAAGTCAATTAATTTAGAGAAAACTGTATTTAATACAATAATACCTAATTTGCATAGTTGCCAGAACTGTATTTTTGATCGCAAGTAAGTTAAATATGAAATCAACTAAAACCATCTACATGAAATAGTAAATTAATCGAATCGGGGATAGTTTACGACGGTATGATTTTTCAAAACACACATAGTTCTAAAACTCGTGAAATAGGCTATATGTTTTTAACGTAACCTTTTCAGGGGTGTTTGAGACTGGCGCCGAAAGGTCGCGTCGCGACTGCCGAGTCGCCGAACTATTCCGATCAATTCTACCCTTGTCTCTCTAATCACCGCCATTACGATTTACAGTCGATACAGATTTAAATCTATACATATAATAAGACAGTAAAAAAACTGTGTCTGTACATTGAATATATAAAAAAAAAAGTGGGGGCTTTAGAAACAGTAATAGAGCACGAATCCAAAAAAAAAAATCTGTCTGTTTGTCTGTACACGCTAATCTTCGGAACTACTAGACGGATTTGAATGATTTTTTTTTGTTGTATAGGTATTAAGTCTGGGCAACATATAGGCTATAATTTATCTTGGAAACTTGAACACCTGATACAGAACTGCAACAGACCAGCTAAACTATAAGAGATACAAAAATGGTACCATAGCAAAAATTATTCCACGTAATGAGCATTTTCTGCTAAGAGAATAAATTTGAAGATCTGGAACAGCTGATGTGGAACTCCAAGAACCCAGCCACACTATAACATATATAGGAATGACGTCTTAGCAAGAGTTGTTCAGACTGATAAGCACTCTCTGTTGACGTATAAAAATTGAAAATGTGGAACACCTGTTGTGGAACTCCAAGAGCCCAGTTACACTATAATATATATAGGAATGACGTCTTAGCAAAAGTTGTTCAGCCTGATGAGCACTCTCTGTTGACGTATAAAAATTGAA
Source organism: Lycophotia porphyrea (assembly GCA_950005105.1). Classification (NCBI taxonomy): domain Eukaryota; kingdom Metazoa; phylum Arthropoda; class Insecta; order Lepidoptera; family Noctuidae; genus Lycophotia; species Lycophotia porphyrea. The sequence goes on from OX465392.1 coordinate 7,820,952, forward strand.
GATCTGGAACACCTGATGTGGAAATTAAAGCTATCACTAATTTCACTGTATTTTTACCAAGGGGTATCGTATTACCCAGAACTAAATGGGTTGTGGAGGGCAGATAGACAGTCATTCCATGTAAAATACTGGTATTCAGCTGCATCCGGTTGTACTGGAAGCCGAACCCAAGATCACTACATATTATAACACAAAGTTCTCCGCCGTGTCGATCTGTCTGTTCGCGATAAACTCAAAATTTACTGCACTGATTTTCGTGTTGTTTTCTTAAATAGATAGAGTGGTTCTCGAGGAATTTCTTAGTATAATAATTTGTCAAGTCTTTGTACACATTGGCTAAAGTATTGATATTTGTTGGAGGTGTCGGAAAAAAATAAGTCGTCTGGGGGAGCTTTCAACGAAAACGCTGCCCATTAAGATATAACAAAATGATGAATGGTAAAATTGTATATCTTATATAGGTCTACAGAAAAATCCGCGATGGCTTATGTCTATCTCTTAAGGATAATATACTATATCATGTGTATACCTAGCGATTGACCATGCCCTGCGTTTTAACGAATACATTAAATAATTAGATCTATATTTGTTCTATCGAAATATGCATAATACACAATTTGTTTCGTTTTAGTTTTTAAAAATAATGTCTTCTTCTATAACAGTTAACCGGCGATGTACTTTTAAATTACGCACTTTAAAAAAAACAAAATCTAGATAGGCAATTAGTTCTACATTAACTCTAATTACTTATCTACTTTATACTTATAAAATTCATTACTTTAAGTTAAAAAAGATAATACAAAGAAGTAAACCTAGCGATGTATTGTAAAGAAAAATATTATTATGATAATGTTAATGTCAAAATTGTCTCATACACATTTTTAAATTTAATTATATTACATTACATTTTTAATTTCTTCGACATGTTCATCTTTAGTCCCACCTCAAGGCTTGCATTGCTTAGTCCTTGAAGCATCTCTTCCAGTTTCGCAGCTGACGAGGAGAAGATGACAATTTCATCAGCGAAACGCAGATTTCTTAACCTCGCCTCACCGAGACAAATACCTCGTGCGTAGGTTATAGCAGGACAAGTATAAAGTATATCCTAGCCAATGAGTAATTCGGTCTGGCGAGACATAACATTTATTTATAAAGTGGTGTTCGCAAAAATAAATGAAATCGCTTCAATATAAACAGAATATCGCTTTGACTGTCTCACTTTTAGCTAGCACCTACAAAATCACTCATCTTTACTCAAACACTAAATAAAATTCAAATACATTCCACTATTTATTTTTGTGTCTTTCACCTGGACGTTGACCACAGCCATTGTACTTGCGGTGACACGTGACTAGTTTTTAAAAGAAGTGTTCGTTTTACTTGTTGTACTAGCTTTACTTGTTTTACTGGTTACAGCTGCAGGTTTCCGGGTAGGGTCGTTAACTGCTCCTGAAATTGCCGGTGATACTTCAAGGCTAGTGGCGTTTCCACTGGTTGCACCTGCGTCACTACCTTCTTCAGGATTTTCGATTTCATCTTTTTCTCCCTCTTTGTTCTTCTTTGCATTCTTTAGTGCTGTCAACATTTCTGAAACAAAACATTGACGCGTCACGATGACATCGATCCCTTTGTTGAAATTGGTGCCGATTCCCTTGTTTACAAACTAAACCAAATTAAAGTTCAGTGCATCTTTTTCTTTCTATTTCATTAAGAAAAGGTTAAAAGATAAATTTTAGTTTAGTCCTGTCAAATTAACCAGCGCCTGACACAAGTTTAGATGTGATTAAAAAGTTGACTACTAAAATTACATCAAATTACGTCAGGTGCTGCCTAATTTGACAGGACTAAACTAATATTTATCTTCTGTCCTTTTCTTAATGAAAAAGATGCACTCAACCTAAATTTAGTTTAGTTTGTGAATCGGCATCATTATCAGCTTCAACTAAATTCGAGAGATACCCAATTATCATGCCAGAAACTTCCTGAGTAATTAAAAAAAACTAAGGTCAAAAGATTTGCGGTTATTCAATTAATTTGCGATAATTTCTAGAAAAATACTGATATTATAGCTCGCATAGGAAATACTGAGGTGGCTGTGGTATTGTTATCTGGAATGTCACATCTTCGGAAATCCAAAGAGCAGGCTACCAGCTAATCTGTTCTTTGGCGTTTGAACTTGAACTTGAAAACCACGAATTAGTCAAACTAATCTAAGCTCACTCAGGCCTGATTTATTAGAGCAGCTTTAACTCTCAAAATCTGTAAGACGATTTACCCTTTGTATTATAAGCGAATGGCTGTAGGCGAGACGTAGACAATGACATAATACTATCTACTTCACACCCTGCTTCTCATATAAGTTTCAGAAAACTCATTTAGAATTATTTTGTTAAAGCTTTTTATTGTTTCAAATGTAAAGTTTTCTTTGTACCTATTAAATTTACCTAAGCTCAATAGCGTCACAAATGACGTAAATATCTAATTACGCGCGTATGTGTAATGTGCAGGAACCATTCGAGCGTTGTAATGCGAACACCTTCATTTCGCCAAACCATTGGAGCAATGGGGAAATGCTTTTATTTAGTACCTCCAAGAAGAGAGGGTAATGTAATTATTATGTTACGGTAATTGTTATGGTCACAGCAGTAAGAAGAGCTTACCTCGTCGAAAATTTGCAGAAAGAGGCATAATTTACGAAGTCAAGTCCAATGTTTAACTTAAATTAAATTAAGTTCCTTCTCTTTCTACATGTTATATAGATATTTTCATTTTATTCGATGCTTTGTTTATTTGACATAAGTATGTTTGACAAGCTTCTGTTTGAAGGACAGTGTTAACTGATTATTGCTAAAGGTGAACGTGCACTTATTTTACCTTGTCGATTATGCTATCAATTTGAAGACCGTTTTTCGGTCACGGTGGTCAATCTCAGCGGACATTAGCCATTGGCGTGGAAGATATTTTAGTGCACAAGAGTGTTCCTCCACTACGGCTATCCGACATCAGAACAGGCGCAAGCGACAATCTAGAGATAACTGAACGAGTCATTTTCAAGCATTATCATAAATCGTCAGCCTTCCTTCTCAACCATTTTACCAACTTGCGACAGGTTTAGGTTAGGTCAACCGAAAAAAAAACCAAGGATACTATACAATTTTTTCAAAATTTGTAACTGTAGAAAAATCCATCGCGCTTGGTGCGCTCGGATTTTACACAAAATTAATGAGAAGTTCTTTTGGTTCGGCTATGTGCACACCCACCTTTACGAGCATTGGAACCAAAAAGTAGAATACTTATACCAAAAAGTACTGATGGGACATGGATGGGACATTGTTAAACATTGTGTCAAATAAGTGTCAAATCAAACTGATTAAGGTTGATATATTGAGGTTTTACTTAAACAAAAATATGTCGGGAGTGCCAGGATTTATTCCGGGAACCGATCACATTTTCGATTTTTTTTTGTTCGAATTTCATTTTACCGAAAACTATTGACCGAAGTCTTTTTTGCTACACGCATTATTTGACATATTTTTAGATCATCAAAGTATCATGTGTCTTAGGTATTATTTTACCGAACTATATTTCGCTGAATTACAAAACAACTTTTTGCTATTGGCCGAAGCCTCTTCTGATTTTTTTCATTTGCCAAATGAGTTATTTGCCATATTTTCACCACACCGAAACAACGGAATATTATTTGGTCACAAATATATAACCAGTTAATTGGTAGCATTTTCAGTATTAAATTAAAACAGTGTCATAAAAACTCTATATTGTGCTACAAAATTTAGTGACAGAAACGAATCGCTGCAAAACCGACTTCATGTAGTCTTATCTGCCCTACCCCTAGAGTTTAATATAAACCCGCGTAGGTGCGGAGGGGTGGGTTGGCCCGCGAGCTGAGGAGCAGGTGGTTTGAAAGCGTGGTGGTGAGCGTTGAAACCATCTGCGACGATAAGCTCGCGTGGGGCCACCCAAACCCCGCAGCGCCGGAGCCGTGACAGAAGCAATGCTTGCTGCATGTTGCATGCCTGATTGCATGTTGCATGCTTGTTTGCACTTTGCATGCTTGCTTGCATGCAGCATGCTTGTTTGCACTTTGCATGCTGCATGTTTGTTTGCATGCTTGCTTGCATGCTTGCTGCTTGTATGCAAACAAAAAATATAAAAAATAGAACTATTTTTCATTTTTTTTTTTAGTTTACCTTCCTTAGAGTAGTGCCTAATATAAAAGTAACAGCAAACATTAGAAATGAAACAGTGTGCATAAACTTTCTAGGTGTTTGGTGAAATGAAAATATGGTATAATGAATGTTCGGAAACATAATACTTCGAACAAATGTTATTTCGGCTAAGTGTAACTTCGGTAAAAAGTTTTTCGACCAAATGAGACGTCGGAGTAACGAAAAAAATCGAATTGATAATAGGTCAACGGATACCGTGGCAGACGTGACTTCGGTGAAGTAAAAAAAAAACGAAACGATAATAGTTGAAAAGTTTTAGGTGAAATGAAATCCGGTCAAATATTTTTCGAACTTATGATAGGTAACCGTTTATTCCGTTAGGCTCGAGCATTATGTGAGCAGAAAAACTAACAGAGTACTTGAGATTCCAACTTAACACAATAACACGGGACACAATAAATCGGGTACAGTTCCAAGAGGTCTAACTCGGCTGCGATCAGACACTGACTGTCGTCCCAGCGTCGAGCCGAAAACATCAGGGCTCTGTAGAAACGCCCCCTGGTGTAGGTAGACTTGTAACTAGGTCGCGTGGTGCCACACCACAGTCGCGCTTTCGATTCATTTTATGTCCTTACTAATGACAAATATAATTATGGCATGGTATGGCCTGGGAAAATTATGGCAGATTTATCTCTATCTGTTTCATAAGGTAAGTTTAACAATAAATAAAAAAATAAAAAGAAGTTTATTAGTACATAAAAATAACAACACAGTACATAACATAAGGGAACAGTGGGCTGGACTACCAAGTTTGAAATTACTGTCAGTTTTCCGGGCTCCTAAACTAGATACGCAGACCTGTATCTTAGGAGTCGGAGATTTTGCGACTTCAATTTATATAATACAACCGTGACTTTTCAGTTGGTTTACAATGGTTATTAACACAGCAAATGGAGTGATTGTGGTAGTGAATGTGGATGTGTATCTGTATGTGAGTGTTTAAATAGCTTTCTTTCAAGGAAGGTTTGATAAACTTATGATAGTATAGCCAATAAATTTTTGTTTGTGAAGTTTGCACCAACTCCTTGGTTCCCTATATAATATTTACCTAGATAATGTTTTCCCTTGATATTGTACGTTACGTCGATTCTCTGAAATAAATTAGAATCTTCTTCTTCTTCTTGAATCGACGACTCGGATTGTGTGCAAAAAGTGCGTAGTGACCTGAACAACTCTATCGTTTGCTTCATTAAATTCCTGTAAATCTTTTAGCCGACGTCGGGCTCAATTTGACAACTGTAGATTCAATCTGTCTAGATGTGGTATTATCGACCCACCTCGAAGACAATGCAAGAGTTGAACCTCAATACATGATATGACACACTTTCCGTCCGGCCTGTCATGCACAACTAACTGCAACCTCCAGGACTTGAACGAGGCAAACGATAAATTATGAAAAAAGTTACATTGTTCACTATTAGGTATCCTCCTTTATTAATTTTTCATACCTTATTATTTACATTTTTAAATATTTTAGTCACAAAAAAACATTTTAAAATATAAAAAATAGTAGCCCACCGGTATCGGGAACAGGGTCCAAGCTACCAGCGGTCAGGGCTCCAGAGAGAGGAACCTGATAACAATATGAGCCGTGTCCAGGAGTACCGCTTTCTGAATCTAGCCCTTGATCCAGCTGCCTAACGAGAGCCTCCTCAGGTGACCTTATTATTAATCTTTTATTTAGAGAGTTAGCCAAAATACTGTCAATAATATACACAGCTGAAACAGTAAGATCAAAAAAATACAAAAGGAATAACTTTGGGTAATGGGATCGCTGTCACTCAAATTCCTCAAGTCGAAATTGTGTCGGGCTCACATAATGTAATAAAGAAAAATAAGCATTGGAAATACCTATCAGTAGGTATCTCCCAATTCTTCACCTTTATCTAATTATAACTTCATTACTTAGGTACATAGGCTGCTAGGTATAGCAGCCTATGAAGCTAAGCAATGACAAGTTATTAGGTATACCTGATACCTTGTCGGATCGGCTTAAGGTAATCAAAAAATCATAGTTTACAATTAGATGGTAGGGAATTTGAGACAATATTATTACCGGAATATACATGGAGGGAAAGTACTCTAAATAAAGGAGATAGTAAAATTTTACTCAAAGGAAACATTCCTTTATGTTTAAATGTGTGGTGTTATGTATGTATTAATGTATTTATGTATTCTTTGGAATGGAATCAGTGTTCAGAAAACATGAACTGGCCATTTTCTTACTCTAACTTAGATACTTTTACGAGAATGCTAAGATTTAAAGTCTTATCATTAAGCGTTGGTGTGCCTTCAGTTAGTTAGTCGACATAACTCTACCGTTTTTCTGTTATTTTGTAGCGCCCTACTCTCACATTACTCACGTTCTAGGTAATAATTTTCTTCACAAACCCCGTAAACATAATTAAAATCGTTCATCGCACATTTGGTAGACGCTTGTCTTCGGTGGAATGTTGTCATAATTTGTCACCTTCAGTTTTCTACCAGTCCTTATGCGTTGCAATTTGTCTTCATTACCATTTTCTAAATCACCCGAGACATCAATCTTCTTGTGTACGGTTCTCATAAGCTGCGAAGAGTTTATATTTGATGTTTTTAAGTGAATCTTTAATGATGCACTGATAATTATCTCCAGGGTTTTGTGTAGCAACGTGTTATGTTTATCAAGTCATCAATCATTAAACATTTTATGATGTTACCTAATTCGTATGGCGATAAAGTATGATTTAGTTAAATTTCCGATTAAGCTTGAGCAAGCAAACGTTTGAAATTCTCAAGTAATCACACTGCACGTCACCTACTATCCAACTTTATCCTTGAAAAGTGTCAGGATATGGTATCCCGCCCGCAGCCCGTCTGTTATTCATAATCCCATCGATGACAGGTAATAAGAACACATACGCTTCGAGTATTTCAGATGAAATTCTATCGTAAGGACTTATGGTGTCAGTTAGAAAATCGTCTCAACTGAGTAGTTGGATTTAGAGACTTGTATTTTTAAACGGCTTATTTAGTCTTGGCTGAAGCTTAATAGCTATCTAAATAAGTTATAAGTTTCTAATTTTATACGCTGCTACATAAAATTAGACCAGGGTCGATAATTTTTAAAACCAAAAAAAATAATAGTAGGATGAAACCCATTAGAAAAGGAGGGGAATATTATAAAAATGAAAGGAAAAATAATTTACGGGCGATCTGAGGTCGGGAAGGGGATGGGGGTGAGTTTTTAAGGGTAAAAAACGGTTTTTCTCGATTTCCGGCAAAACTAAAAGTCCTATCGAAAAAAGTCAAATGGCAAAGTTGTAGGTAATAAAAAGATTTAAAACTTTTGTATTTACACTTTTTTCACATAACCTCAAAATTTATGTGAAAAATTCAAAAAACCAAGATTTTAGTTTTTTTTTATTTTTATCTTTTACAAAATGTTTTTTTTTGTAACGAAATTTGGTGAAAACTTACCTTTTTATGTCCCAAATACGCTGTAATTTATTTGATTGAAAATATTTATTTTTTCACTTTATTTTGAATTAATATCGAAAAAGCACCCTAATTTTCAATCGAAAATTCACCCGTCAAAATATCAGCTTTATTCAAAAAGTTGGTATGTTTTCTGTTTGTTGAAATCTCTACTTTCCGATGGTGAAAAGAAATATATATGTTACCATAGTAAATCTTCACATTGATAAAAAAAAATTGCAAATCAAAATATACTACTATAGTTAACAAACAAATAAGTTAATAAAATTAATATTTAATCCCCTTCCCGACCTCAGATCACCCGTATATTATTTTTCCTTTCATTTTTATAATATTCCCCTCCTTTTCTAATGGGTTGCATCCTACTATTATTTTTTTTTCACTTTTTATTATTTTTAAAGGCTTCTACCCTGGTCTAATAAGGAGGTTAATTAATTGATCTCGTGGTCTGGCAGACATTACTAATGCTCAAAAATAGAACATCAAAATTCAGTACAAACAATAAAATAATCTTATTACGTCTTCGTACTCTCCATTAATAAAGTTTCAGTCCAACGGTGCCACAGTGCCCTCTGCCGACACACAGGCGCGTAGCGTGTCGCCTAGCCTCTCACAAACCGCCACTGCATTGCGAAACAAGCACGTTATTTAAAGCTACAAAGCTTTTAGGACATTAACTTGTTAATTTTATGTCTTTATAGCAGTGTTTCCTGAAGAAACAAGCAAAATTTATTAGGTCACGAGAAGGAAAATTATTTTAAAGTTCACTCGACAAACTAGCTAAAAGATTATCATATTATGAGAGGTATTAAAGTTATACTACCCAAAAAAAACAATAGGTTGGCAAGATACGAGTATAAAATTAGCGTAAGGAAAAGGAACTATTTACAAAAACAGCCACAGAACTTACCTACGTAAGTTTTCCGATATGAGATCAATATACCAATTCATTTTTTTTCCTGTTAGCAGTAGTATTATCCACGAATGTCAATTTGCACAATTTGCACACTTGAACACAAAAGAGCAAGTTCCTCCACATTTACTCTTGAGTGTCACTTATTGTGATACGTCCCCTTTCCCCCTTCCGTGGTCAATGTTGCAGATAAAACCAAAATTACCGTGCTCATTGCTGGCTTTATACAGTACATTAGGGACTAAGTTGCTAGAGTTGAGGACAATCTAGTAGTGAATATAAGCATACTTATTTAGCAGTAGAAGTAACATTTAAATTGTATTTCTAGTCTGCTTAATTGAAATTGTTTCAGTGTTCACTAGTCGTAAGCTCGACAAAGTTGAGAGTAGTGCTGAGGGTGAGGGTGATTGGTTGAACGAAGTATGAGGTTTTATATAAACCCTGAGCTTATATTGTCTAGCTACCCATAGGTTACATGGAGCTCGATTCAGGGCAAAGTGTAAGTAAACAGGGCACTGGCGTAACCTTCGAAAAATACGGACTGTTTCGCATAATCAAAGGAACGTGGCGAATTCTTAGCACCTACGTCTGACCTAAAACGTAAAATAAAGTGTACGTGGCCTACGTTAACTTTTCGTGATTCACGTTAACGTCTAAGTCAGGCTTACGTACTCGCATCACGATCGCACATCCGCAGCACAATCGCAACAGAAGGTATGCTAATTAAAACACTTGAATTCGCTTTCAACAGTAAGACTGAAATTTACATTCTAGAGTTTTATCGGATGATAAAGTTACCACGATTGTGTGAATCGATTTGTATTGCATTAGTTTGCTTTGATTAACTTTTTGCTTTCACAAAAATGTTGTTACTAAGGCAAATCGCCAGGACCGGTGTGGTATAGATTTTATTGATCTATTCATTGACCTATCTGTTCTTTAGGTTTTTCTCGATTATTTATAGAAGGTCTCTTGACGTCATAGGACAGGTCTGGTCTGCGCTGGAGACGTCACTGGGATATTCCGTAAGTGGTATTCAAGTTACGCCTAGAAGCAATAAAAGTTTTCTGACAAGATCCTGAGCCGGTACGAACACATTAAATTTATTTTCCTTTTACTGCTAAGTTAATGAATAAGTAATCTTACTTTTATTTCGTCCTTCTTTGACGTCATGTGATCGTCATGAGACACTCAAATCCGACCTGCTTTAAAATATACACGTCGACTTGAGAAACTTCTTTTTTCGTCATTTTAGGAAACAAGGTTTATGGTTGACCTGATATCGTTGGTTGCATACTAAAATAACAATGAAAATAAATAATAATGGATGGATGGATTATATTAAATAATAATGGAATGAACTGCCCATCATATTATGTGAATGCAAGAAAAAGTCCGCTTACCATGAATAGGGGAAACTTTGTGACTGTCCAAATAAACAAACCAATTTTCGCGAACAAAGTTGTGACAAGGGTAGACCTCATTTTTACTCCTTTTATTTGACAACCTAAAATGTATTTCCATAGATATTACTAAATTATCATTTACATGAATTCATTTATTGGGCGTTTTTTCGCAAAAATGGAGCCTAGAATTCGATACGAGTCGTTAAATATGGCTCAGTTGGAAATGAAGACGGAAGAACGAACTCTGTATTGTGTTGGCAGGAAGACGCACATAAATTATATATGTTGGAACTTTTGTGTGAATTACTGACTGCAGTGAACATAATATACGCTGATACTCCGTGTTACGTAAGAAGTGAACGATGTTTTTATACTTGACTTATTTTATGGTTTCTCAAGGGATTGGCCTAGTCATATTGTAAGTTATTCAGTAACTCGAAAATTTCATGACATGAATAACTACCATAAGCAGTGAAAATGAGCTTGCTATTTAAAATTTTCGATATTACCAATTTTGTGACTTCGGAATATAATGAAAAGTTCTAGGAGTGAATGACACTCCCACGTAGTGGGTCCCTCGATACCCCGCCGAGACAGTAGCTACCCTAATTTATACAAAATGACTCAGAAAACAAGTAAACCCTTTCTCAGTCTAATATCGAGACCTATCAACACGTAGCACGTTCGCTGAATAGAAGCCTATACTTCCATTTTCTTGAGAAATTCTTTAAGACAAAAGGTACTATTTATCATTCAGTCCTTCGTGGATATTTTTAAAAAAGGAATCCTCTTTGCTCAAATCGTCAAACCAGATTAGGGTACGCCAATAAATCTTGAGGGTGTACAGAGGTTGATTCGACACTAAAAAGTAAGTACAAGTAATACGTTTCACAGATTTCAGTGAGGTTATGTTGTTGTATTTCTAAGGATAACATCGATGTTTTAAACACGCTATACGGCTCCAATAATAAGAAACGTAACTCGACTTCACGCACCACCGTAAAGTAGACATTTGGACAACAAAGAAACTCGTATACTCGCAGTATTGCGCCTTTCAAATTGTAATAACATGTCAAATGCTCGTAAATCAAGCTTTATCCTCGAAGAAGAACAAACGTTCACTGAACACATTGTGCTGAAGTCCGCCTATATTACTAAATTACAAGCTATCTTCAATATAAGTTTGCTGACACAAACTTTTAAGCAGTAAGCTTGGAGTTAGAATTAAAATAATCCAAGTAAAAGTTTTCTTAACCTTCGTGAATAAGACTGGAAAAGAATGTATAATATGTTAGCAAGAATAAGCTATCAGTATAACATTTTAACACAAGCAAAAAGCACGGATAGGTAATTAATTTAATATGAAGGATCTCCTCGTAGCAGTCCCGAATATTCCATTCAAAGTTTAAACTTCAATCCACCACCTACTAGAAACGATGAATTATCTAATCAGGGACATTATCGTACCCAGTATAATGCAAATGAGTCCTGGCTATAATCTAAGTTGTGAATACGTGCTTGTTTTACCAAAATTCTTCCTCAAGATCCGCAGCTAATTTCTTGCGATAGGTAAGTACGAGTATGACTAACTTACCGGAAAATCGAAACAAAATATTAAATCAAACTGTGACACTCATATATAGATTTCAAGGAACTAGCACGATGCTTGAATAAATTATCAGAAAAACTGATCAAAACACTATATTTTTAAAAGAACACCGTCGACTATCTGGAAAAGGCTGAGATACAATTTAGGACATCGATTAAAACCACACTGTGGTAGACTTTAGCAGATCCATACTATTAGAGACTGACATCAAGGACTGTGGAAAACTGAGCGGTTAGCCCGCGAAAGAAGCTCTGGGCCTCCAATGGAACGTGTACCTACTTGTAGAGCTACTCTCTCTAAGACCTTAGACTAGTTAGTAACTCCTTCAGGTCACCAGACACAAAATATTTTCTTAGTCGTTATTTCGAGTTTACAAATAAGTATAGGCATTATTTCGAGCTTAAATCTTTCGGGATTTATCGAGGGAAAGGGAACGTAACTCACTATCTATTGCTGACCCAAAGACAATAATTTATTGTTGTCTGCCTAAATCGGAGTGTTAACATAATATGGGTATTCAACATGTTCACAGCCTATGTAGACACACAGTACTCAGCAGTCTTGTCTAATTTTGAGAACTTTTGAACTCACGTGAGAAAACATATGTAGGAACTCGAGTATAATGTCGAGTTTGCCCATAAAATGTGCCTGGAAGAAGTAACTCAGGACCAGAATTTATATGGAAAGTTTTAAGCCCCCAAGCATACGTTGCAAACTAGACAACACACATTAAATCTGAATTACATGAACATGTTGAAATAGAGTATAGAAGCTAAAGGCTTCTATTTTGCGGCTCATGAATCTGGACAACAATAGGTTATAGTATGTATGTACATACCTATATCATACCTTCAGTCAAAAAGTATCTGAAACTCGGAAACTTATCTCTGCACACTACGCCGGGGCACTATGTGACATACTTATTTCATAAGACCATTCAATGATTCCACACAGGCCCTGGATCGAAACAACTGGAAATCAAGGGGAGAGGCCTTTGCCCAGCAATGGTATAAAGCAAGCTAACAGTAACAGTAACATTCAATAACGTTTAGTACAGACAGAATATAAGTAGGATAATTATGTATCCGAGGAGAGATGTGTTCAACAGAATACTTGCATATATACAACTACATACCATCAATAACGTTATACCCAGGTATTACGTGACCAATATACAGAATATACGTATTAAGGAGAGTGACCAAAAAAATTAAGCTCACATACAAATGGGCTGGCCCCACATTATATTTTACGAAGAGACGAATGTCCTTGCAATTAGATAATATTGTAAGGGATGAAGATTAATTGGTGTAAGTCACGACAAATGTACGTTTTAATTGTATCCACTATCCAGTGATTTATGTCTGTGTTTGACAGAGAAATTCAGAGCAATGTTTTGGTTATCTTCACAAGTCTCGTTCTTTCGGTTTATTTAGTAGTATAAGGGTTAGTAGCTTAAAAGTGTAAATAAATGGTGTTCCCTAAAGTTTACATCAAATTTACTTTCACAAAATAAAAAATACTAATATCCAATATAAGCTTACTGCCCAAAAATTAATACTAAATACAATTTTTACAGCCAAAACATAATTTCTTTAATACGAGCTATGCTTTCTGATAAAACACACGCAAGGGTGATAATTTCACCCCAAAACATCGGAGACAATGATAAGATTTTATTACCAGTTAACAATATTACTGTTCAATATTAACCCGTAAATAAACGCAATTTAAGCCTAAAATCGTTTAACTACAATATAATACTGCATAATGGCGTGTGTGCCAATAATTAAGGGAGCTTGGCTTTCATAACACTATTTCATAAACATCCGCTACAGCAAAAAGCTTTATAAACTTTAAACCGTTAGTACAGCGACAAAATAACTAACCCGTCCAAAGTTATGGGCATAAAACCACATAAAACAATAGAACGCACTAACATAAACAATAATTAGCTTTCGAACAAAAACAGAATAGAGCCATAAAGGCTATATTTAAAGCTTAGTATCAAAAAGCTGCGTAAAATATTATGCCTTCCGGTATAAACTTAAAATGCAATGCAATGCAAATGGCGGAGTTTGTCGTTTTTTTTATTTATCGACTCCTTTGTCGTATTATACTACTCTTACATGACTGGCCGACCAAAAATACAGTTTTCTTTTTTATCAGTAAGTCATGGAATGAAAGTTCATTTTACCTTTTGATTAATGGTCTCTGTGTGCGGATATTAGAAGTGTTTTATATTATAAGAAAAAATAGGGGATTTTGTTAATCACGCTTTACAAATCCTTACATTGGCGTCATGTTCGTGTATGTGGGTTCAATGACCAAGATTCAAACCACAATGTCTAGAAGTATGTATTTCATGAAATTGGAAACATGACGAGGCGGTGCGCGGTGTCCTTAGCAATATTGTTTTCTTGATGCCTAACATTCGCCAGTCACGATGTGATTGGAATATTTTCAGAATTCCTTTAGCTACGACTATTTTTTTATACGGAACGTGTATGGATATATAGGAAAATGTAGAATTTTGTGGTGTAGTAGATAATTAGACTACATATCTTGCAAACGTTGAAAATTACACACTGTAGCTGTAGGGTTAGTGAATTGGCAAACGTCTACTTCACGTTACTTTCATTCAATGCATAATAAATTTTAAAGTTCATAACTAAAATGGTCCCTACCTAACCATTCCATAGTTAGGTACGTTAATTAAAATATTCAAAGGTTATATTAATTAAAATATTCAAAGTAAATTTCTAGGTCTTCATTTATTAAACTTGATGTCAAATTAAAATCCTTTGTTGCAAAAATATGGGTTCTCATTTTATGAAAACAAGAAAATTCTCGTTACTAAGCGGAGAGGTCGCTAGAGGAAATGAATATTTCCTTTGACAAACAAAATGTGAAACATTTTCAGGTCGAACGCTGTACAGCATACAAATGTGCTCTAGACGATAATTATTTATATTACAAAAATGCTTTGTTTCATAAATACTTCGTTTTAATTAATAAAGCAAGTAAGAGTTAAGTTAGTTTCCTAGCAGTTATTAAAATAAATGACTCATTAGAAACATTTCCTATATTATAAATCACGGAAAATCCCAGCTTCGTGAATAGAGCGGATGAACTTTAATTAAATTCGTTGCAGAATAATGACCTGTTAGGTACATAAAAACGATGTACAAATCCTTAATTGCAAAAAAAACCATTTATATTAATAATATCCGAGCGCGTCAGCACGATAACTGTTAAAAGCCAATTAGGGTTTTTGTACTAGACTAAGGTTCTTTTTTAGTAGGTATTGAATAGTTACGTTTCCAGTTTGATGTCACAATACAATGTCACATGCTCATCGAAAATCTGGGGGTCTAAAAACACATTAAGGAATTCGATCATTCGCAATTCCTTTAATTTCTGTAAAATGTCAAATATTTCGATTCGAAGCATTCGTTATAAAGCACTACAATTTAGAGATACTAATCTATCATATCAGTATGTTATCTATCTAGACATGAACGTTCATGGCTTAGAAGCACAATAGAAATTTATAATAGAGTCCGCTGGAAGTCACTATGGCCGAAGTGATGATTGACTGCATTTTGTCGTTGAAGTTATAACACCTAGAAAAACAAAAATAGGTACTTTACAGGATATTGAGAAAACTGCATAATTATACCGTGTAATGGTAAAATACTATTTTATAATTTGTAGTTACTTCAAATTAGATAGAGCCGTTGCTTGTTTCTGCGATTGGCTGAAACAAAGTGTCTTCCGATTCTCTAGCAAACGGCATCAACAATTTTAATTATAATAATCCTTTTCCAAGTTTTGCCCCGATTTACTCTGCGTCTCTTTTCATTCCGTTTTACCTGGTCTATCAAGATAGCAATAACGCTCGTGTGATATTGCTTGCGTTTATCGCGCGCGGTTACTAACACACAATGATATATATTTAGAAACATTCAGTAAGGTGCTAAGTGTACCTAGTATTCTCGTTATTGATTCCTAATTATGGGAATATTTTACAAGCTTCTTTTAGGTATATAAATAGTAAATACTTAAAGTTACCCATACAGCGCCTACTCTTAAATTGTTTCTTTATCATTCGATGCAAATAAACGTTGCCAACAAGTTAATTCTCTACGCAAAAATGTTTGAATACTCGACGCACGAAAACGGTAAAGGAAAACATCGTGAGGAAACCGGCATGTCCTAGAACCAAAAATTCGAAGACATGTGACATCTACCAATCCGCACTGGGCCGGCGTGGTGGATTACAGCCCAATCCCTCTCATAGAGAGGAGGCTTGTTTCCCAGCAGTGGGAACATTTATAGGCTGATGATGATGACTCGACGCCTGCAAATTTCTAAATACTGTGCGAATAAAAATTGTTGGGATGTTGATATCAATTGGAAGCTTTTCCGCTTGAAATCATGCAGAATTTTTATTTGGGTAAAGTTGTAGGTACGTGGTATGTGTGCGGTTTTTCAAAAGTAGGTAACTACTTTTTGCAAGCTCGGTTCAGTGACTTTTAGTCTTCGTATGACGACTTCCAGCCGAATTATATTACTGAATACGTATTGGATTATTTTCTGTAAAAAAAGAAATCTGAAATTTTAGGGGACAGGCCCACAATGATATTGATTTTGCCAACCACTGCAACTTCTGCTGAATTGTATGAAGTACTATTTACCAGAGCTTAGGTTCGTTGAAATCTTTCAAAGTAGGTAATGCAAATTAAATTCAGATCCTAAATATCCCAAACCAATGTACTTCAAATGAACGATCGCGGCGATCAGACTAAATATTAAAATATTATATGTTCCTTATTACTGAATAGATAATATAATCTGAATCATTATTGCATTAATAGTGTACTTAGTCGATTGCTGCTTGTAATAACTATCTTTGGGTCTAGAGTAGAGGCATTCAAATATTTTTATTTTTTTATAAAGAACCTTATTATATTTAAAGTATATTAGAAATATAGCCGCCCATGTTGCCATCGTTTAGGTGAAGAATATCCGCGACTCCATTTAATCTTCTGTCTGAAATGATAAATGGAGACAGAACCAATGGAAGCCCTGTTGGTAACAAATAACCAGAATAAGAAAGAACAAAATAACCCTGAATTTTTTGAGCTGATTTATTTTACACTAGACGATAATAAAGTATTAGATTTCTGTTGTAAGTAAATAATTCATAATTAAACCTATTTCGTCATAAAATAAAGGACTATGCGTCAAAACGTCCCCCAACCCTTACATCGACCAACAGATTTAAAATGTATCTCAGTCAAAACAGCTTAGTAAGGTGATAATTTTTTATTATGGCGACAACTCTCAAAAGTGTAGGGTTTCCAAGAAAAATCATGTTTTAATACTAACATTTTGGTATAAAATAAATTAATTATTTTTTACATTTATTTCTGTGCACATTAATTACATTTTTTAATATTTTTATTATTTCTTAATTTAAATAATATTCAAAAAAACAAAAAAAAAGCAAAACAAAATTACAATTACAATTACAATTATTACAGGAAATCGAACTGTAGGAAGCTGGGCACATATAATTACGAATATAATTGATGATAATTAATATAACATAACAACAGTATAACATAAGAGCCTATAAAAAGAGCCTAAAAATAAAAAAGGGATTTTTTAATTTTATTTTATTTTTAATCCCCATGGATTTTGAAGTTAAAATTGGTTACTAGTTTTTTTATAGATCCTTATGAACCTACTAACACACACGAAAGATCTGTTGGAGGGAGGGGGACAGGTCTCATACAAACTTGGTCATCGCTTTTACATGTGATGCAGGCTGTTATAAGTCAAAATAATACTTGGGACGCCATTAAGTTTTCTTTATGCTAATGATTTGTATTTATTTTTCATTAAATTTGTCAATATTTTTAGATTTTGCTCAGATGTAGATCCTGTTTAGTATCTTTTCCTATTTTTTTTTATTTTTCGATTTTATACCATATGCAAAGTTTTAAACCCAACCCTACAGTTTTTTTGTATATCTTATCATCATCTTCCTGCCCTTATCCCATTCTATTTGGGCTCGGTGCAAAAGTTTTCTTCTTCCATTCTCCCCTGTCAGACATCACGGCATCATTTACTCATCCTTATCTCCTTTCTCTTTCATGTCAGTCTTCACACAATCCATCCATCTTTTCTTTGGTTTTCCTCTCCATCCATCAATATTCATGTCCATCACTCTTTTAGTCACATGCGTTTTATCCGCCCTCATAACTTGTCCATACCAAGACAAATGACTTCCTTTCAATTTTTCTGTAACAGGCGCCACTTTCAAACTTTCTCTAATATCTAATATCTTTATCTTTATATCTAATATCTTTCTCTATTCCTTACTTCATCCATTCTTGTCACAAATCACACGGACCCAAAATAAATCCATATCAAGCAGGACGTTCGCAGGTTTATAGAATAGCCCATTAAAGTTGCTAATCAATTTACACACTTAAATAAGTCTTATTCGTTTCTTAGATCATTCCGTGAGATTAGAACATAAGGAGGCTAAATGGTAACCTTGACTCGATAATTGGAACAACTTGGCAACGAGCTTGTATTTCTATAATAATATATGGACGAGACCAAATGGGGCAGAAAGCCTCAGTTTTTGTGACATGTTTAGTAGCATCTTCTGTATGATATACAGTAGAGTAGTACAGTATTCTTTCTGCATGTATGTGCTCCTTACCGATTTCGGTAACGGAGACCCTTTAAAGCTATTATATTGGGTGGCTTTATCATCATCATTTCAGTCAAAAGATCCACTATGTCAACTGATGAACTGGCATAGGACAGTATCAACTTTGAAATTGAATAAACAATGGGTTAGCTTTAGCTTAACGAACCTAGGAATTGTACACAATGTAACATGTAATTGTGTACGATTCCTAGGAAATATATCTATTTCCGAGCCTACTTAGGACATGTGAAAAATAATGTTACAAAGATTCTTTAATACACACATTTCCTTTAGAATGTATGTATTTCCAAGGAATTGTATACTATTCCAAGATGACACTTGGAAATGTACAAAAACGAATGCTCCCTGCGAATAAAATAAATAAAACACGAATAAATCCAACGTCAAGGTAAATTTCAGAAAGTTGTAATAAGGGGTAGTCGACGTTGCTGTGTTGACGGCGCGTTCGTGTTCCACGCGCGCCACAAAGAGATGTCAGCAAACAGTGAGGGGCCCGCAAGGGCCGATGCCTGCCAGGGCTGCGGGACTGTTCGAAAGAGATACCGCGGCCCTGGAACACAAAGGGCAAGGAAGGAACATGGATGGGTTTTAGTCAGTACAAGACTGACACTCCCTTCCGCTCTGCTCAGAGCGGGAGCAGTCATTTGATCATTTCCCATCCGAAAAAAAAGGGGTTGTTGAAGTAGCTCCTATTTCTGTCTACAGGGTTAAAAGTAAGCTAACACGAAGATAATGGCGGGGTCTTGAGAGCGAGCGAAGCGAGCGAACTAAGATCTTACCTGCCCGGAGTCGGGGTGTCCCAAATCCTAAGCTCGCTTCGCTCTTTCTTGCATCCTAAGTTTTCCTTGCCAGAATGCGTGGTGTGTAGTGTATTAGGGTCATATCATTCTCTTGCCCTTATCCCAATTTATTTGGGGTCGGCGCAGCATGGCTTCTTTTTCTATACCTCTCTATTCCTCGTTATTTCATCAGACACCTCCTTTCATGCTACATCATCCTTTACACAGTTCAGCCACCGTTTCTTTAGTCTTCCTCTACTCTTATATCCATCCACATTCATACTCAGAACTTTCCTCACGGCATTTTCCTCATTCCTCCACATCACATGCCCATACCAGGACAACCGATTACCACAGAACTTTTCTGTCACCGGCACCACTTTGAGATTTCCTCTTATGTACTCATTCTAATTTTATCCATTCGCGTAACACCACATGCATATCAACCTTAGTATTCCCATCTCAGCCACATGCAAATGCCTTTCCTTCATCCCTTTTGTGGGCCAACATTCTGATCCAATAGTGTACTGTATTAAGGTAACATTAAAAAAAGCGTACAGCAATAATGTCTAAAACATTTCCGATCGCTATCCAAGACATGTATAAATTTCCTAGGAAACGTCATCATTACAGCCGAAAGACGTCCACTGCTGGACATAGGCCTCCATAAAAAGGGGGGGTTTTGCCATAACCGCCAAGCTTGGCAGGCGGGTTGGTGATCGCAGTAAGGTTGTTACAAAAGCACAGAGAACGCAGCTGCCCATTCTCTGGTAAGTCCCTTAGTCGCCTCTTACGACACCCACGGGAAGATATGGGATGGTGCTATTCTTTACGTTCTTTTCCTAGTTCTGTATGGTGTCGACCATACAGAACCAGGAAAAGTGCATATTACAAAACTTTCTGCGAAAAAAAAACGACTTCCAAAAAAAATATTTTTTTTTTGTGTTTTTTGGAAGTCTGTTTTTTTTCGCAGAATGTTTTTTATTTTACCCTTTTTAATTGTAGTATGCCACACAAACTCTTGTCATGAATAAATTTTTAAATTGTAACTACAAGTTGATGACCTCAGTAGAGCTTCCGAAAGAGTGGGTCTTAAAATTATATTGGACAAAACCAAGGTCATGTTGAATGCCCGCAAGACACCCACTCCTATCAAGATTGGAGACTCTACCACCTTCCAGTTCCATCATCAGACCCTGGATACCATCTAAAGATAAACTACTCTTTAAGACGAATCAAACGAGCCCAAACTCGATGCAATTACGTCGTTTTATTACGGAGATCCTATGGCCACATTCTAGCTTCATCATCAAACCCTAGTTACCATTTAGAGACAAAGTATTCGTCAAGACGAATCATACTCGTCCAAATTCGATGGGGTTGCGTTGTTTTATTACGGAGATCCTATGGCCACCTTCCAACTTCATCATAAAACCCTGGTTTTATAACGAAGTTCCTATGACCACTTTCCAGCTCCGTCATCAGACCCTGGATACCATCTAAAGATAAAGTACTCATCAAGGCAAATCAAATGAGTCCAAACTCGATGCGGTTACGTCGTTTTATTACGTAGATCCTATGGCCGCCTTCCAGCTTCATCATCAAACCCGGGTTACCATCTAGATCAAGATGAATCAAAAGAGTCCAAACTCGATGGGGTTATGTCATTTTATAACGGAGTCCCAAGGGCCACCTTACAGCTCCATCATCAGACCCTGGATACCGTCTTAAGACAAACTTCTCATTAAGACGAATCAAACGAGCCCAAACTCGATGGGGTTATGTCGTTTCATAACCGAGTTCCTAAGGCCACCTTCCAGCTCCATCATCAGATCAGCTCCATTTCATCTATATTTTGCACTATCACGCGATATACATAAGCGTGCAAAATTTCAATTCAATTGGAAATCGGGAAGTACGTCAAATTTAACACGACGTCGCGTGATGTATCAATTAACGTGAAAAAGGAACCAAATTACTGAACCGATATTGATGAAATATATTTGCATACACATTTACATACAGGTTAATCTCCTATTTTATTTGGTCAACAATAATCGTAAAAGACGCATAATAAATTTTAAGTTGCTCTGATGAAGGACGAAATCCTAATGTGTAGGTAATGGAATTAGAGTAAATATTCGTTACTGCCTGGGTATTTTTGTTACATCTAATCCCTATACAAAATTAGAAGACCAAGCGAAAATTTACTTTTAGCTAAGTACCCTCAGCAACTGACTTAGAAAATTTATTGGCCATATAGAAGCACGAAACAAGTTTTTCCTCTGCACATACTTATCAAAGAAAAGCCATATCAGCGAAGCACCCCGTGTAGCCACATAATAGAGAAACTTTAACCAAGTTAAGAACGAAGTTTCCACAATCTTAGTATGATAGTGGTCAGCGTTTACAACTTCTTAATTAAATTGTGAACTCGAGCTCTCCTACTAATAAATAAAATTGTACAAGAAAATTACATTGCAGTCCAAGAGGGTGAATAAAAGGCTAAATGAAGTCCTATAATCAAGGCTTTAATGTAGCGTGAGAGCTAAGACGAGGCTCGCAGAATGCGTAAAAACTAATTTTCATTCCGACGGCGAGTCGGCGTACTTTAAAGCTTGCATTAAGTATTGCGTCGAGACCTACTTAATTCAGTTTGGCATAATTAAAAAGCAGACATCATTACTTACTACTATATATATATATATATATTTTTTCAAATCTTACTGCTTCTGGGTTAGTACTTATACTGGATTAGATAAGTATCCTTACACAGATTTCCCAAGAATGTTACCCGCCATTTTCCTTAACCGAGTCAACGATCCGCTCGCTAGACATTTTCCGATGCCAACAATAATAATGCAGTCAGTAATAACAATTCCCTAATTCAACGACT
The DNA here is from genome assembly GCA_950005105.1 of Lycophotia porphyrea. Lineage (NCBI taxonomy): Eukaryota > Metazoa > Arthropoda > Insecta > Lepidoptera > Noctuidae > Lycophotia > Lycophotia porphyrea. Next base: position 7,843,033 of record OX465392.1, read on the forward strand.
GGGGTGTTGACTGCCGATCGAAAGGTCACGGGGTCGAATCCTGCCCCATTTTATCACAAAGCTGTATAGTACCAGCATAATATTTAGTTTAGTCGACCGGGACCTATGAAAACGTAAAGAAGCAAAATATTGGAAGAACGTGGATCCATTTAGTTTCCAATTCACCTCGTGAATGCAATTTCAAGGTTTGGAAAATGTTTTACATTTTATGCGGAAAGCGTAGAAACATAACTTTCATTTCAACATTCAACAAAAATACTTTGAAAATACCACTAAAACATTATTTTAACTACCACGAAATCAAGCAAACGTTGCAATCGATAGCGTGATGATATTACAGCCATTATTTGTGTAAGCGAATGTTTACAAGAGCATCTCTCAGATAGCCGAGTTTACGCAACCAGATGATACTGAGCAGGGATTCGCCGTGATTCGATGTTCAGAATTTGCTGTGTGACGTCAGTTTATTTTATTTCGTATAGTGCGATATCTTCGCTTTGTTCATGACGTTACTTGTCCGATATTTATTTTATTTATTGCTTTTATTGATCTACCGATAAAACAAGACATAATATGAAATGTTTAACTAGGTCTTCTCGAAATAATACGGAAAATAATGAGATTTTCCCAAGCGGTCTTTAATAACTTATGTTTTGTTGTGAGGAAAAACATTCTCGTAGTTGGCATGTTAACACTTCGAGCCTGCCACATATTGCAAATGACCTATTGATAGATTTGCTTCTATACTCTTTTTGGCACAAACTTTTGCCTTAAGTCCTAAGTAGTATATTATTTCGGTCCACGGGCTTAGAAACATAATGGGATTTATGAATAACATTTTTTTTTTTTAAATGGTCACAGACGCAGTTAATATTACGAATTGTCAGTTTGTGACGATTTTACGAATTGTAACGTACTTTATCCATATTATTATCCTCTTGTGATTCTGATATGCGGCTATTTTAGGCCCCCAGTATAAAGTTAATTTTGTGTGAGGATTAAACCCGGACACATTTGGTTAAGCGCTTACACAAAAAGACATTCACGTTCGTTCCGTTATATTAAATCTTTCTTTTAGCCACAACACAACACATGTGTTGCTACGACAACAAACACGGCTCGGTCATAAATTTTTAATTAACTTTACCAACGTTTTTATATCATTTTACGACAAGTTCGCAAACGTGATGTTTATGCGAATATTTATTTATATAAAATGGAATGTTTTGGTTTTTCGAGCAATGCGGAATTTGTATCTTAAAAAGTTTTGTCTGCTTAAATTTTTCATATTATTGCTGTGGTTTGCAGTTGCGCATACTGATTAGCCACAGATAAATAAGGTATAACTGCCATTCAGAATAACACTAAAATATCTTTGAACTCGATTTAGGGACTACTCACACTTATTCAGCTCTATTCAGCTTATGCCCATAGAAAACAACGATTTTGTATGGAGACGCGTACGCATCCGTTCAGCTTTCCGCTGCGTACGCGCCTCCATACAAAATCGTTGTTTTCTATGGGCATAAGCTGAATAGAGCTGAATAAGTGTGAGTAGTCCCTTACTCGTAAGACTTTGATTCTAAAAACATCAATTTGTGTGCATACCAATAGATAGATTCTATAGCTAATCTGCGTGACCAACATAATTTTCCATTAAAACCAAAGCTCAGTCTCTTAAACACTACAACATAGTGTCACCGTTATGAACAAACCAGAAACAACGTTCCATTGTTCAAACGTTTCCGGACATGTGGTTTAATTACAAATCCCGCGTCGTGTGTGCTCAGCGACAATTACGGCAATTTAGTCGCACCCTTGTTAATTACGGACGCACCTATCTATCACACACGTGTTAATCGATGTATACCACTGCCGGTTGGACATCCACTGGTGGTTGGATACAAACTCAAATTGAGATACATAGGGAAATGTAATGGGCTTTTTATACCAAAAAAAAGTATTTGCCATTGTTCTAGTGCCAAGTACGACTACCTAGTGGAGGTAGCCGTAACATTGACACTCGTAATTAGTGACTTGTTAAGAAGAATATTACAATATTTAAATCCCTAAATTACAACAAATTATAAAAGACAGTCATTTCTCTTGTTCAGTTTGTATTTTGCACGCTTATGTGAATATGTACGCATCAAAAAAATAATTATCTTATTGTAATATCAAAATTGAGAAAATAATGTTTGTGTCATGTCTATCATTCTTCTCAACTCATTCTATTTAATAAGTTTGTTTAATGTAGTGCCATATATCGCTAAATATATGTTTACGGATGGCAAGACACGTTTTGCTACCTGGAATATATGCGTATAATATCCTAGACAAAACCTGAATTTAGTTAATTTCATTAGAAGAAATAAAACGGCCATAAACAAATCACCCTACTAACGACACTTTCATTTAGGCTAAAACTATTTTTTTAAACGCTTTACGATGTCTCAGAAATCCACTGACGGTGTCACATAAATAACAAGTTTTACTGCTTTACACAATGGCCATTGGCTAATTTAATTTAACTATTATTTTAGTGATGTCTATCTGGAGACACGGCATGTCTACTTCAGGATTCTCCGCTATTTGGCGCACCGGTACCAACTGCCGCATTCATGACCTATATAAGAATTGAGAATACCTTGTTCCGCAATTCCCAGAATAAACGAAAGGTATCAAGTGTACGTCGTGAATTATATTTAAAAGAAATGACGCGTAAGATATGGTTCTCTAGAGACGGAGGTATGAATGTCAAAACAAAGAAAGGAGCGATCATATTTTAGTAGAACTTTCCTGTTACTGCAAAGGTTATCGTTCAGGCAATTTAATATCAAAATGGTAGCCTCTATTCTGTTTGAGCGATTCACAATTTGCTTCCGCTGAAGAAGTTACGGCTTCAACTGGCGTGAAACTGATACAACTAAACGTCAGCTTTCAGAACATTTCGATTTGTCAAGGACATTTAACGAACTTCGTTTGTGTGACAAACAAAGTTATTTAGAACATTAAAATAAAATATGATATCATCATCTACAACGTTTATTTACTAGTTCATAATTAATTATAAAGCGTAGTGCCTTTCTATTATTAAAAAAAAAACCATTTAATACTGTTGTTGTGTTAGTTTTTTAAGAAGCAAGAAATTTTCATTCAGGAGGATACATCGTTTTCAAAAAGAAAGCGAAGAATGACCAGGACCTGCCTGAAATCTAAAAATGGGAACGTATCTTGACTTAATCAGTTAAGTAATAGACTAATGGTTATAATCATACTGGCTAACGTACACTATAGTAAAAGCGTGTAAATTATTTTTTAAGAATCCATTCGCTGTTAGTAGACAGGGCTTTTGGGCTCTGAAAGAAACGGAAGTGGTTAGTTCGCTTTTATATATGGACATAATACAAAAATGATAAAATACTAATGGCCAAATTTTGGTCATGGTGATCAATCTCAGGGGAAAATATTGTCAACGGTGTGTGTCTCCAGTCTCCTTTACGACACAGGAGATACATACCTATGCGTAAATTATAAGTAGTAACTTACGTCATTAGATTCTGTCATTAGAGTATCGCCATAACAAAACAAAAATATTTGCATCAAACCAAATACCAAAAATGCTGTAAAAGATGCCATCATAACAATGTTACCAATCACCTAAAATTAAGTACATATTATTACTCATAATTACCTCGAAATAACGTTATCGCTACCAAAGAAGCCAACATAAAGTAATTTATTACCAAAATATTAAATCCAGTTACACATATAATTACTGAACTTGTTAAAGCGTTGGATAATATTGATTTCGAAAATATTTCCTCCAACAAATTGACACATCTGAAAGAAACATTAATAAATATACGAAACATGAATGGGAAACATATATAAGAAACAAAGCAGATTGTAGATGGCGTGACCATTGCTTATTTCCAATCCGACCAATGAGGGCAAGCTGTTTTGAAATATAAAATGACGTTAACAATTTCTCAACCAATAGCAATGCTAGGCACTAGCTATGCTAGCGCCATTAGTTAGAGCCTTCCCCATGGGTTAGATCACAATTTTCGGTTAAACGGGATCTTGGAATAGTACCGTATAAAATCAACAATTTGTGCGAAATATTTGTCCTCAAATTTCGATTTCGCAAGAAAAAGCTAGTTAACCTGAAAATAATTCCCTACAGGCTGGTCAAAGAGGAAATATAAAAAGCCAATCTTCTTGAAATAATCCCCTGGGTAATCTTTTTCATTACATTTTTTACCAGAAACTCGATAACAAGTTCTTACCTCATCAATTCGATATGACGAACAGCTAACTTTTTGAATTTCAGTCCGTCACATCCATTCGATTTTCACTTACAATTCTCTCCATATCATACTTTAATAATAAAAACTGAGTATGGAGAAAGGTACCACAAGTGAAAAGGAAACAGTCAGGCCGTATATCATGAGCATAGCGACAATGGCTAAAAAAATACAAAACCTTGATATGTAGATATTTTTCAACAAAACTAATTAAAATAATCGTAATCAAAATAGACACAAAAACCATAACTAAATACTGTCTTCAGAATAGGTTCGGTAATCAATTGCTCGTAAGTCAGTTAATAAGGTAATTTCACACTCCATGGACCTAAATTAGAAGTCATTGCAACTTCGAACTATAATTTTAAGGGATCAAAAGTTGAATCAGCAACATATCTGTTTCCACCTTGTCCGAAGATCAAATTCATTGAATGGATAGTAAGCAATAATGGCATTTCAAGTTTGACTTCATGATTTTTGAAATAATCTGGGAGAATTATAAACAGGCCCCAAGGCAAACATTATAAATACCTATTATAATCAAATAAATTACCTTCTTTGTAATGTTTGTCAGCATTAAACACATGAGTGTCAATTAATTTCTTTTTCTACAGATTTCCATCTTCTTCTTCGATTTCCATTTGGTTCAAAAGCAAACTTTTCATAGTTTCAATGAACTCATTATTTTAATGCGCATAGAACACAATAGAAACCGTTTTAAAGTTACTTATTAAGCAGAGACCAAGGCAAGGAATCACGCGAATTATTTCGACGAAACTTTTCCCGGCTATAAGAGCTTCCCAAACCCATAATATTTGTGCAAGAGCTTCTAAATTCATTGAAATTAAGTGTACGAAGTAAATCCGGTGACCACGGATAACTTCTGAAATAGTTCTTTTTCTCATCCCTATATAATGGCTAGGCTCAAGCCAAGGAACCTCACATGAAAATTCACTCTTCTTAAACAATGTTAAAATTGTTCGAACATTTTCGTACTTCCTAAACTTCTGAAAGAGTGTCAGAAAACTCTTCAACATACCCTATGAAAAATACCAAGACTTTTCTTTTGAAATATCAAATTAAGTTTAATTCTACAATGTACAGCGAGCAATAATTACCTCTACATGGTGATTTCCAAAAACTATTCTAAAAGGCTCAGTACCATTTAAACTTAAAAAACTACCTGGAGATATTCTAGAAATTAATGTGAACTGTAAGTAGACATTAAAGGATGAAAAAAATGCTAATTTCTCATTTCTACATACTTTTTTTTAGAAATGTACCCCAGAACATGCTGTATCATCGAACAATTAAAACTAATGGAACTGTGGTATGTACGTGCATTTAGAGGTGTAAATAACACCCCAAGGGATAATTACACACCACCGACAATGAATGAAGGGAAAAGAGACAACATACAATTTTAAACCGACACTAATTAAGGGCCTCACTACGATTGATGACAGTGTAAAACTGAAGCAAAAGTAGGACTTACGAGTATGTTTGAAACAAAAGGTCTAGCCTTATTCTAAGTATTTTTTAAAGTTATGTATTCTGAAAGCATAAGGCTTTTTGATTATAATAATGATCATATCAGTACCCAGCTACACTTTTATTATTTGAATAACGCAAATTAGGCCTCTAATTCTAATAACATTACTAATTAAGTTAAGTTATGATGCAATCTACGTTATGTGGTGTGTTAGCAGAGAGTGATGTAGTCAAATTGCTCGAATATTAATCGTACATTTGTTTCAGAAGAGCGAAATAAGACCAAGAAGTACTCAGTATCTGAAAATAATTAAAAATTGAATGAGTAAAAAGTAATTATTTTCAAGAAGCGTTTTCATTAATGACTCGTAAATATTTTTATTATTTTCTTACCCGAGTAAATGCTGTTAAATTAATAACGGTAAACCCGTAAGCTGTTAACCTGCACGGTTTTTGAGATCTGTAACACAAAAACCAAATAAAATGATAAATGAAATGATATATGGGACTGGGAATAAATTAAAGTTTTCCTGAAACTTCTTTCAGTAGTCCATTGCGACCACTAAAATAACGAAAACGAGACTGTCACAACATAATTAAAATCTGTTAATTTCTTGCTAGGTCGACAATTACTAGTCACGCTAAATCTCTTAGTAAAAGTTTATTTCAATACGTTTATGTATATTTTTTGTTTGTTTGTTCGCAACTATTCCCCTCAGTGAACTATGGACATTATCCTCTCATTCAAACATTTATTCTCTGAAATTCCTAATAATGTAGCACTAACCGAAGTAAAACAATCAAAAGATATTTTCTCTCGGCCGCTCCTGTTTCATACCAACGACTCTTGTAAACAGCATCGCCAACACCCATACTCTGGGAAAATAACAAAACATTACCATTACCACTGAAACTAGAACAAATGCTACCTAATATAAGTTATGTTCACTTACAGATCTCATCACGTAATCACCGTAATAACAGTAAAAGAATATCTGGAGCAAACCAAACGTGAGGAACGAGATGAAAGGCGCCATTAGAGGTAGATTTTCGATAGCCTGGAACAAAGTGGCGCACAATTTATTAATCTCTAGGTGTAGAGTTAAAATAAGTTTAGAATATTTAAAGTATTACCATAAGATTGAATCCTGTGGCGCATATGATCAAGGAACTGGTGACTACGTTGAATAAAGTTGATTTAGAGTAAATGATCTCCAATAAATCCACACATCTGTAAAGTCGCATCAAAGTTAGTGGTCTATATGAAGATTGTGAGTTCATTATTATTAGTGCTTTAAAAATAAACAACAAAGAAGTAGTGAGATGAAAAAGTTTAGGTCAAAATAAATAAATTAGCCAAAGCGGCGACGAACTTCTGACTCGTTTTGGCAATGTTCCATAGTGACTCGAAAGATGAGGATTTAAATAAAAGTCCGAACAAACTGGAAATACCTACCCATTTGTGTTGTCAACAACAATGAGAAAGATATTTTGAACTGTGTTTATAAAGGTATTGAAAGACGATTCCAGATGAATATTTTATGCTGATAATAGAACCTACATATCCAATTTTATTTTATTTTATTTCAACGCAAGCATGGCTTCAGCTTACAGAATATAATGGAAATACAGTCAGTAGGTATACTGTTGCCATAAGGAACGTTATACTGAAATAGCTGATTTAGCAAAACAAAGCGCTGTCGAGCGAAATTGATTTTCAGTAATGTGGAATCCATTATGGTAAAGTCGAGTGACCACTGCTGCCTAAGCTGTTCACGGTGAGTTTGCTGATACTAGCAGCCAGCAGTTCATATGTTTGTGAACGACGCATAAGTGCGTAGCGAGGCCTTGGGTGTTAGTAGATGATCCCGCCTACATTTTCATACATAGTAAGAGTATGCGAAACTTAGCAGTTATCTGTGGAGCACCGCCTTAAGTCCGTGGCCTATGATTTCTAGAGCAGTTACATACATACCGTATCAGTTCTTGATGCTTATTGACAAGTTGAACAAGCTCTGCCTTAAATGTACCAAGTGTGATATCAGGTTTGTTCCATGCGTCTTCTTTCACGATCCGCTCCATGTCATGTTGCAGAATCAGGAATTGAATTTGTATGAACGTACAGCAAGTTAAGAAGAAACAATCTGGTCCGTAAACGGAAAATACTGTCACCCATGCTGAAAACAAAAATTTATATGATATGAAAGATCAAAATAGTTAGTGATTTCAGTTCCTATAAACAATCGTCAATAAAATGATGTAGGTAAATAATCAATTTTCCACAAGCTTGATATCATTTCAACACTTCTATGTGGAACGGCTGCCAATAACAAAGCCGTAAGAACGATTTATATGAGGTCGCGGTTTCGCTATAAATCCACCATTATGGCAGCTCATATAAACCACTGATCACACGATCGAAATGCAATCACTACCATAGAAGTGTAAAGTATAAATATTATTCGAAATAGGGTTTCCAAATCCGTGCATTATTTCATGGAATTGCACTGTTTATGATTCCGTATCTTGCTTTGCTAAGGTTTATTTAAAAACGGATAAATCTTACTTGGGTTAAGTTTAAACGAGAAAAACGTCTTAAGACGAACTCACCTGCCCACAGCTGTTGAAGATATACGATCGGCCAAATTCGTATATCGAACTCATTAAACGGGTACCATACAAGGAATGGGAGGACGAGTTTAATTTCACCTGTACTATAATAATAGGAACCTGTTATCAAAAACGGCCCCAATGCAAATGCTGTAACGCCAAGAATAGTTAAACTGAGAAGTAATTTAGATATTGAAGACAAAAACGACAGCCATGTCTTCGTTTCTGCGACAATGTCTTCATTATTTGCACCCGCATCCTTACCCTGCAAGTTTCTCAGCACGTTGACTAACTCATTCACGTGGTGCATGTGTCGAATGAAGAAGTATACTTTAAAATCACCAAGTAAGCATAACGTAAGGCAAGGTATCATGTAAGTAATTTCCCACAGAGTGCAGCCAAAGATCAGACCTCGTATGAGCCATATAATTGCACCAGCAACAGCTAAATTTAATGAAACCGCGTGAATATTATATTTCCAGTGCTTTCTTATACGTTGCAGCGCAGATTTATTGGAATCATCGCTGTCTATAATTAAACCGATTAATTTCAAGTAAGTGTTTATTCTTTCTAAACATGTTTCGAAGTCCAGCAGCATTCCTATTAGTTTAATGTCTTTTCAAACAGTTTTACAGGATTCCAATCAAAAGCTACTGCTTCACATAAATACAAGTAAGTATCTGAATGAAAAGGATTAATACCAATTCGTATTGTATTTATATTAAGTAGGTATAATTACACCAATCTAAACACATAACATGTTATTAAAAAAAATACAAGGTGTTCAAAAACTTTTCTGTTTTGTGTATTTCAGGAAAATATTTCGTAAAGTTTCGTATATTATACATTACAGTTTAGTTTTCTGATAAAAAAACTCAGTTTCCATCCGCCATTTTTAAAAGTAAACCTGAGTTTACCCGTTCAAAAATAAAAATCTTTTTCGACAATTTTACTTTTTTACACTGTATTTTTTAAGTCAAGAGTCAGAATTCCAAGAGTTTAACGTCATACCGTAACATGAAATAACGTCTGACTTTCCTCGTAACTCTTAAATTAGGATAATATTTTAAATCGCGTCGACCTGTATAAATAACAAAGGATACTAAACAATTAAACCCAAATTGCTTCATTAAGTCGTACGAGGTCCTAATTAAATCATTACCGATCCATTAACATAATGATGGGTTATGCCATTGTTTAACTCTATTTAATCATAATGACTAACAATTACATGGTTCAGTAGCTAACTTGTAAACAGACTGACGGGACAGTTATTATTTTTACGCCAAATCGATGCATTAGGCGATTCCCAAACGACAGCGCTCGTAGGCCGCGAAGCAATGTACGTGCGGTGCGCCGCGCGGAGAGGCGATGAGCGCCGCTCGTCCGCGCTGACGAGCGGTATCGTGTGGGAATTGCATTGTTATTGCAATCAAGACTAATTACACAGGTTTTTGTATATTTACCGAATCATGTCTAGCACCTACTCATCTGTAACACTCTTCAAGACAAGTAGTATAAATAAGCCTAGCATACTTTATCTTCTTCTATATTTTTACAACTCATCAAGAAAGTCGTTAATCACATTGTTATTGTTATCTAAATGGCGTTGAATGCTTGTTTTGTGCTCAAACACTTTGATGTTACACCTGTGCTGTTGAAGATTCAACAGTAAACACGAACCGACGATCACTCCTTAAACGTAGATGATACCAATACATCACAAGTGTCATAAGATAGTATAAATCGACACATTTACCGAATGGGGTCATAAACCAAGCAAATCGCAGGGGCGCGGCGGCGAATCGTAACATCAAATCTGAATGCGAGCATTGTGGTTATGACAAATTGTGTCGCACCCCTGCAATGAACCAGAGTCGACGTAGATTTAGTAAATGGAAGCGTCCCATTTGTCAAGCCATTGTGGCGAGATAGAAAATTGAAACCGGATATAACAAACTAACATTGTGAAACACTGAAAGAAAAAGAATAGCCATTACACAATAACAGGAAAATGTTATATAAATAAATAGGTGTCTAAGTATAAAACGATATAATTTATCAAAGTCAAACTTGTCAGAATTGAAGATTACACAAAAACCCTGGGCATTCTCAACATTCCTTTCGGGCGATTCGTTCATTGTCGTTTGGCGCCATCGATACTCGTATTTTTATTTTATTTCAGCACGTGAAACTTGTTCTATTTTTCACGAGAAAAGAGTTCAAAGTCTTTTGTTGTAGGTAGCTAGGTAATTTATTTACAAACCAAATGTTCCACGCAACACTACACTCAACGCTTCGTCAATCCCGTTTGGAAAATCATTCTTCAGTTTCCTGAGAAGATGTCAGTCAGATGTTAAAAATACAAGGATACATCAATATTAATTTAGTTCAGAAAGATGAAACTGACTCATTTTCAGCATTCAGACATTAACGGAGCTAAATAAAACTCGGTTTGAAAATACATAGTTCAGTTGAACAATATAATTATAACTATCAAATTACGAGACTAAAAAGTATGACTCCAACAAAAGCAAATGAAGTTGCATGCACTAACTATATACATATCTGCGAATAATTTAATCATTCATAGATTAGAAATAGATGTTTCCGATAAACTCAAGAAGTACATCATAAATTTACTATATTTTCCCATTATTGCATAGAGGCTTCCGGTAGTCCATAATTCTAACATGATTTATTTTCTGTTCTCAGTAATCGTAAGTGCGTAAGCGCTAGTTTCGATACCAATATATTGATGAAATCATTATTGGAACTACTTGAATGAAGCACTGACAAGGAAGTGAGAACATGAGCGTCAAAACTACAACAGTCGCATTAAACTGAAATAGAATACAGTATGGCTTAAGCTGTTTACTAAATATAACATTCAAATAACTACAAAAGTTAATCATCAACGGACTAATCCGTCAATTTTTCTGAAATTATAAAAGCAATAACAAAAAAGTATGAGTATTTATAGTTATTTATTAAAAACAAAGGATTTGCTGTCGTGACATGTATTTTCCATTATCGTTTGTGCTACTAGCACAAACGAGCGAAAAAGATTTCGTGCGTTCTTCAGAACGCACGAAATCTTATTTTGTTTTGTCTACAGATATTAAAGTACAACTGTCTGCCTACCTTGTAGCCAGAGATCAGAAATATTCTATTTTGTGGTACTCCTAACTTCAGGTAGGTGTAACTTTTTCCCTCTGAGATCCTGAGATACTGTATAGTTATATTTTGAAAATAAAATACCTTTTATACTGCCTTGTTTCATAAAAAGGTGTACCAAAGCAGATTACATGTATAAATTGAATATATAAAACTTGAATAAATAAAGGCTCATAATAAAGTTCAGACGATTCAAACAAAACGATTATGATAAATGAAAGCAGCTACCTCGTTCGTAATGTTATGTTATGAACTACCACTACAAAAAGAAAAAAACATAAACAATCATTATGAATTATAATGGCGATAAAACACGAGTGTTCGTTAGTATCTCAACGCTAAGCGCTCTTTATAGAGCTTGATTATTAACAAGACGTTTTATTTCGGAAAATATCGAGCTATCAACGCTGTTGGATATAGAGTAAAGAAATGTTTACATAATAAATTATAATTCAGTACAAATAAAGAGAGGGATACACATATTTCATTGGGCTATAAAGAGAATACAAATATACCGCGTAAGACACAAACACGTAGCGTAGATCCAAGATGTTCGAACGCCAAGAAGAATAAGAGGATATTACCAAATGAGCGAATAGTTACGATCAAATACATGTGGTTCGCATTAGCCTTTATTAATGACTTGTAACTAATGCTCCTGAATAATAAGATTTATCGTGCGGATGTCCGACGAGTTGCTGCTCTAAGTATGGATGACCTAGCTGTAAGAACGTTTAATGTTAATCGCATGAATGAAATACTTCAGTCAATGTGTCGATAGATACATGTATATGGAAATATATGTATAGACTCTTACATTTATTGGAGCGAATTTACGGTAAGACGAGTACTATGGCAACTTTTAAGGAGATTTCTAAGGAGAGATTCTCACACGGAACAAATATTTACGTGGTCTACAACTCTACACGTAGTTGTTCCGGGTCTGGCTGTTTGTGTATGTGAATTACACAAACATTTGTGGGGTCGTTACCCACGATACAGGAGGAATCCCTAGTGCGGGGCAACGTTTTTGGATTGAAAAAAATATATACAAGCGAGCCAGTCATTCCAGATGGTTCCAGATGCATAACAGTCAACTACTGAACATAGGCCTCTTCAATACTTTTATCGACCAGACCCTCCAGGGCTCATCATCTCCGCATACCAGGTCCCAGAACATTTGTCCAATGGATACTGTGTTTTCTGAATGCATGCACTTTCTCTCCAGGACCCTATGTTTTGCGGACTGCCAGATATATGTTGCTATGACAGAATCCCATACAGATTTGGCATCAATGCTTATGTTTTCACAACATCAAGACCATTTTATCAAAGAGCCTTAGTAGAAAACATAACCCTTCCTTGGCAGTCGGGTAAAAAATAGTGCGTGGAGTCCCTCCGCGCGGAAGAAGTGAAACTTCGTAATGTGACGCAGTCACTCTCGCTCTGTCTCTTTCTATTCCCCCTCCCCAGGAGCGTTGAACGTTTAATGCAACAGTGCTTTCATACCCCCTCCATGGTAGCGTTAAACGTTTAACGCAACCTTGTTGGAAGTCGCATTAGAAGTTTCACTTCAATAAAACACGTTTATAAACGCAAATCATTTATTGAACAATCATTTATTTAAATTCCAGCTTCAGTTCATATTGTGTATGTAAAGTAACAAACTGCGTTAAAATACGATCGTAATTCTATCATCGAGTACCGATAGACTAGATACAGACGCCAGCACATCAAGCTACCTGAAACTGTCAAACTTTCCCAATCAGCTTGAACCTTAAACTTTAGCAATAGAGTTGAAAATCTATTGAAGAAATTTGACAGGTTGCAGTAGCTTGATGTGCTGGCGCGTCTGTACATGAAATTACAACATCTGCCAAAATGCTTACGCTATTACAGGATGCGATGTGTGATATAATATGCAGCTAGATATGTTGCCTTGTATAAAATTTTAAACAATTAATGTCTTTTCAAACGATTCTGAGACGTCGAAGAGAAGCGGCCATCTGTTCACAGTGAAAATGCATAATTATAATTATTTCACTCATCCAATGGTTTGCAAACATGCCATTCACTAGCTTCTAGCATTTGACTTAGCGTAGAGCTAGCGTCATTATGATAGTGTAAATCGCAAAATCGACTTCTTGGTAAATTGAAAATAATTTCTATCTTGATATTTTGATATTACTGGCGCTTACTTAGCCTGAATTTGAAAGGGCATTAATATTTGTAATACAATTTCATAGAGGTATTAAAAATGTTAATGATAAAAGGCTTATGAAATAAATTCTTAATTCCAAACTTTGCTATGGGTTTTCGGAAACACATCGTTTTACTATTATAATGAATTAACGTAAATACTAACTTAAATTATTCCTTTTCGATTTGATACTTTTGTTGCGCAACGCAAGCAATATACACTTGTTACTTTTAAGACTGTGCTTATATCTACAATCAGCGCGCGAGCTCCGAGGAATCGGTGGCTGAGGAAGCGGGCAGTAGACCGTAAGGTCGGGCAAGGCGCACATCCCACGTTAGTACTGGGAGAGTGCGTGGTATGGAGCGGCGGTCGAGGGCGACGCACACCGCCCGCTTCCTCAGCCACCGACTCCTCGGAGCTCGCGCGCGGACTGTGGTTAAACGTTTACACTAATCTCGAATGCTTAAATTAAATATGTATTCACCACAGAAATAGCTAGACCGTATTCACCTACCTACATACCTGACATATTTCGTTACCAACCTTATTATCTTTTGTAAACTTGGTGTGACACAATTCAGCACACGCTTGTCGATTTAATATAATCTCACCGCCTAAGGTTTACATTAGTACTTACTTGTGATTACCGTCACTTTTCCAAGAGATTTTCCACTCATATTTTCTCTTTGAAGATAAAAATAAACTTTATACAAATCAAAGGCCATTATGTCATCATTATTTTTCTAGAATACTGTCAAGATTTATTTTTTCGGAACCAGTGTCGAGTTCAGAAATATTGTAATGAAATAGGATCTTCTACAAACTGTGTCAGCCAAAATAAATACATATTCTAGAAAGTGTAATGTGTAGGCACTTGCTTGTAATTATTTATTTCGCCTTTTAAATATTTTTCACATTTATAAATACAAATTTAACTATTATAAAAAACTACTTTTCGATAATTAGAATTTAAATTGACTAACCTAAATAAATAATATAAATGTATAGGAATATAATTTTCAAAATTCTATACATAATAAGAACGTCGTCATTCAGTATCAATGGCTAATAACTACTAATACCTATTTATATATACCGAAACAAATATTTTGTTGCTAGGTGGTACATCTTTCTACATTCCGTCCCCCATACATACTGAAAATACAGAAGTGAGGTCTGACTATGATGATTCAACTCTATTAAACATTGCTCCAATTTTGAACTGCTCGATAACTAATCGTATGGATTACGAATCACTATTTTTCATCGTGCTTATACAGGGGGTCTTCCGTGTGGGCATATTTGTATTCGTATTGATGTCTCTTATCTGAAGCAGTCATACATCACGCTAATGATCGCTACACTACCGACAAGACAGGGCGACCAACTCCATCATTTATTATTTCAAGACACAGACAAATTCAAAGAGGTTACAAATACGAAATGAATCGAAATAAACGATTTCTTAATATCACGAATCTCATAAACACTTTTACACACTAAACTATTAACGAGATTAACTCATAAAAATAAATGTATTCATCACACTTGTCTAGACAATACGCCGCCGGTCATAACGTTTTTAAAGAAAACGTCAAACAAGAGTCCAATGCGTTTAGACGAGTCACTTCTTTTTCTGACATTGGCACGCAAACAGAACCACGTGCTCGACATAGTTTCACATTACTTCCCCACTAACATTGCCCTAACAGAACTCATAACGAGCCATTTTTTAGCGATTACGTATTGAGTCCCTTAATTCGAACGAACAAGGGTAACTAGCCTTGAACTTTGACGCATAATGTCTAAATATCACGCGGAACGAGAGCGGCCGTGATCAAGCCTCGTATTATAATTAGAAGTAATGATATCAGCAGTGGCAATAATGGAAGCATTTCTTTATTAATGTGTCGGCGATTGAACTTGTGTCGATAATGCCTATGTTATTCAGACAGTAATTTCAAACTAATTTTATATTTCCAGTTACACTGATGACTCGTAAATGACGATCTGAACAATTGGTGGTTTCTGAGTAGGCACTGGGGCTGTAATGTCCCTGATGACGGCTTCCACGGCCGCCTCCCACTCCAGTCTTCGTTTGTCGCTGAGAGCATTCCCACCAGCGCTGCTTAATCGTGGCATAGTCACCTATAACAAATTTTCTGAAATTAGATACTGAAAATATATGTTGCGAAATTACTTTGAACAAGCTAAGTATAATTAACTATTCCCTTTGCTGAAGCAGCAGCAGAGCTAAATAAAAGTTCGGAATTGGACTTGGCTCTTCCGTTCAAAAAATTCAAAGAGCAGGCTTAATTGGCAGTTGGCACTAAAAGAAAATAACTTGACGGCGCACTCCATTTGTAACCCTTTGAAACAAATGCTTTTCTGTTCTCTTTAAACTAAGAAAGCGACATATTTTTTGTGCTTACAGCTTTTAATTTTGCTCAGCTACGCAGTTTTTGTTACGTCTCACAGTGGAACGAATGTATGGGAGCGGTTGGACGTAGACATGTCCGAAAAAAAAGAGTAAAATTATGCCAAACTAATGATGCCATCTTATTCGATTACTTAATGCCTTCATAACTTGTGGTGATGAATTTCTTCATAACTCCCATATTTCGGGAGTAATTTGAGAAAATGTGAAATTTTACTATGAAAATGAGTGTATCGAGCTCTCTCCCTCCTGATTCCGGGCTTGTTTCAAGTAGCGGTCTCTAATATCATAATGCTAATACTAAGAGCTATATTTAATACTAAGACACATAGTGCGCCAAATGTGCACTTTCTGGGATAAAGAGTGATGTTTATTTTATAACACAATTTTTTTATTTTTTGTTTATTTTGTTGATTAAAACCGTTTTTCTAAAGGTTTACCTTATTACAATAACATTTCTGAGCAGCCAATTAGAGAAGATATAAGCTAATTAGGATATATAATTAGGGACTTAAGGTTTACATATAAAACTGATGCACTAATGATTACTGATAAGAACATTGCTATTATTTAATTACTAAATGGCTCTTAATACACTAATTTAGCATGCATCATTTACTAATTATCACAATAACTAATTACCTTGCAATATTTAACAAAGGATACCTGGGATACCTGGATTTTATATAAATAGGTCACTATTAGTAACTTTAAAATCAGTGTTGATTTACACCTCGTTGTATCCAAGCTAATCTCGCAATGTATTTTCCAAATTTTAATACAAATCTTGATATTCACGTTGCTTTATGCGCACGCGCACATAAAGATTTACGCGACTTTAACTATTTGTTCAGTGTTTTAAAAGATAACAGTTGTGTTCAGTTATGTGAAAGTGCTGAAACAAGTTTAAAAGACTGGTGTCGTCGATTTTGCTACCGCATTTATGCAAAATGGACACAGTCTGGAAGAAGCACAGATAAGTTTCGGAAGAAACATGAGATTTGGCTACAGGCTGCAATTCAATGGCCGGAATTACAGAATGAAAATATGGAACCTTCTACAGAAAATATAAGTGACGTCATCGAGCCCATAATTTCTCCTGCTAAATCTGATGCTTCAACTTGTACACATCCTAGTCCTCGTAAATCTTTTGAGGACCTTAGTAACCGGCAAAAAAGAAGACGCATTGAAGATAGTCTTTCATGCAGCAGTAGCAGCGCTGAAATTATGTTTTCGGCCGAAAGGGCGCTTCAAAAGGCAGGACAAAGCGATACAGCTTATGTTATGAAATACTTGACGGAGAATCCAGAAGAGGCCTCAAAAATCAAAGCCTTCATTGAAGGTAAATCAATTCAGGTACGGGAAATATCCCCTTTGAAGGCATTGGCTCTTTATGTATCGATGAACTTATCGAAATGGCGCTATAACACTCTTCGGGATTTCAACACTCAAGAAGGAGCTCTTCAATACCCGAGTTACTACATGTTGGTTAAAGAAAAAATTAAGTGCTATCCGGCCAAAGAAGATCTCACAGTTACAGAGAGCTCTGCAAAAATCAAATTACAAGCCTTGATGGATTTAACCTCAAGAAGACTTATTAGGTCGTTAGAAACCCCTGTTGATCCCAATCAACAGCTCGTATTGACCAGCAAATGGGGTTTTGACGGATCATCTAGCCAAAGCATTTATCATCAAAGGACGAGTGAAGATGAGCAAATCGATCTTGCTAGTAATTTTATGATTAGTCTTGTACCACTGCGGCTCGTCTCAAAAGGTGTAACAATTTGGGAAAACGAGCGACCATCTTCCACTTCATTTTGCCGGCCAATATTGTTTAAGTTTATAAAGGAAACCAAAGAAAATGTGCAGAGAGAGATGGCTGAAATCGAAGCAGAGATTGAAGCCTTAACTCCATCCACCATCACTGATGGAATTAGTGTCAAACACCAACTGCTGTTGACAATGATTGATGGTAAAATTCATTCCATTATATCCGATACAGCAGCTTCAGTGTGTGACATATGCAAGGCTTGTCCTAAAGAAATGAATAATTTAGAGTTAATCAAAGATAAACATGCAAACGAGGACATGTATAAATATAGCTTAAGCACCCTTCACGCTTGGATTCGCTCAATGGAATGCTTATTACACATTTCCTACAAATTAGACATAAAATCATGGCAAGTAAGGGGTGATATAGCAAAAAGGCAAGTTGATGACAGGAAGAAAAGAGTTCAAGAGGCTGTAAGAAGAGAAACGGGCTTACTTCTCCATGTTGTGTAACAAGGCAGTGGATCCACCAACAATGGCAACTCGGCAAGGAGATTTTTTGAAAACTACACTAAATCTGCTGAACTGACCGGAATAGATGCTATGCTTTTAAGAAAAATCTGTGTGATCTTGCAGTGTATTTCATCAGGAGAGAAGATCAACGTAACTAAATTCCGAGAGTTCTGCTTTGATACTGCTAAGCTTTACGTGGAGTTATACCCATGGTATTATATGCCTTCTTCACTTCATAAAATTTTAATGCATGGGCCAGACATAGTTCAGAACATGTCAATTGTGCCCATTGGTTTTCTATCCGAAGAGGCATCTGAGGCTAGAAATAAAGATTTTAGAAAATATAGAGAGGGGCATTCTCGAAAGCATAGCAGTATCTCATGCAATGAAGATATTATGCACAATCTTTTACTGTCTTCTGATCCACTTGTTACAAGTATCCGTCCAAAAGGAAATAAGTTTGTAAAAAAATCTTCTTTTAAGGAATTTTATGAGCTTACGGATTCTGAGAAAAGTGATATCGAATTTGTTAACATAAATGATTTAGCGGACATCGATTCTGAATTTGAATTAATTGATGATGATGATGATGACGAAGATAATTAAATGATGTTATTGTTTTAAAATGTGTAACTTAGTAAATTAGAGCTTACATCTTAATTATTTATTGTACTTTTAATGAAACTAGGTAATTTATTATCAACTTACTTAAAAGTCATACTCTCATCAGTTCTTGTGAATATTTTTGTTAATATATATTTCTGTATATATATAATATATTTATAGACCTCTTAATAAGTCTGTCTGCGGTTTAAAGTAAATACAAATGGGGAAAAAACGTTTTTTTTTTTTAATTTTCATTTCCTTTTATCCCAGAAAGTGCACATTTGGCGCACTATGTGTCTTAGTATTAAATATAGCTCTTAGTAATAGCATTACGATATTAGAGACCGGTACTTGAAACAAGCCCGGAATCAGGAGGGAGAGAGCTCGATACACTCATTTTCATAGTAAAATTTCACATTTTCTCAAATTACTCCCGAAATATGGGAGTTATGAAGAAATTCATCACCACAATTTATGAAGGCATTAAGTAATCGAATAAGATGGCATCATTAGTTTGTCATAATTTTACTCTTATTTTTCGGACATGTCTACGTCCAACCGCTCCCATACATTCGTTCCACTGTGCGTCTCAACGTCGCTTCAAAGTGTGTTTTGTCTACATTTGCTTTAAGCGATAGAAACTTTTGCCCATCATAAAGAATGTACATATTTTAATAGCAGACAACATAAATAACAACATCGATGCTATAAAAAACAGTTTTCTAAAGGTTTTATTTGTACATCGTTGCATCATTTAACCAAATTTATGAGTCCACTACTATTCGTGTACCACAGAGTTATGTATCTACAATGTTAGTAGCCGCATGTGGTACATGAAAGCATAATGTTTAAGTATTATGTGTTTTATTGGCCACATTTAACCAACGAGGAACTCTAGAATTCAATTTTATTACAAGCCAGCTATAATGTAACTAAACGTACAATTCAGTATGTGAATTGTTATAGAAAATGTAAACGGGAGAATAATAAAGTGTCCATAATTTAATACTAACTTACAAGACTTCCCCGGAAGTAACATCAATATCATTTTTATTCTATCGATGCCGGCGAACTCCGGGTAAAGGAAAACCTCTACAGAGTTGGAAAACAAAATCGTTCAACAACGACGAAACTATCGGATCTTTTGAATGAAGGTCGCAACGCTGACGCACTTTTATAATAGTTCCCAGTTTTATGACCACTAGATCGGAAACTATAAAAATACGCTAAGACATTCATCTTATGGATTATAAAATTCGATACTGAAATTTTGGCCGCGATTGTATCAGTCCCATATATCTTATTTAAAGCACTACAGAGCATACGCATAACAATTTTTAACAACTCCTATTTTTTATTTGATCTACTTATAACATCAGGAACGGATGGCCAGAATTTTCAATTTAAAAAAGCAGTAATACTTTTCCCGCAGTGTAAAAGCATTAGAAAATAAGGCAAGCATTATTGCACGAAACGTGAATTTTATTGGGCACTAAAGCTAAAAGGGTGTATGTATCTTGCGACATTGAAGCGGCCTCGATGTGGCGTTAGGCAAGCTCTATACAAAACATCACCAGCGAAGTATTGATTCATTCTCACATACTGCGCTTGTAATGGTTATTTCATCAGCCTTAAGATATCTAAGAAAATAAGAGAAACGTATTTCAAATAATGACAATTTTGCAGTATTGGCGTATGGACTATGCAAGTTGTGCCTCGGTTTGTGTTCATTCCGCATAGTGATGCGGTGGTCCACAAGAGCGTAAAAATTGTAAGCTGCAAATAAGAGGACTATGTACATATGTATATTTAACTGTGAATGATCCCAAAAGCCAGAAATATAATTACTTTGTCGAAATCTGGCAAAATACCTTGGGAGGTGAGGTCCGAGGTTTTACCATAGTATCGGGACCGGTATAGCTTTTCTGTAAAATATATATTTTGTAATCTATACTGCCCACTTTATCTTTTTCTGCTAAGAAAAATCAGCAGCTAATAAACACATCCTTTAGTTGCCTTGTAGCATACAAGATTCCACATCCATATTAGTAAACAAGATCACAAATACAATTTGGACTTCACATTTTAACAAAAACAAGTAAAACTAAAGGATGGAGTTGACCTAAATAATCATGACACACAATCGTAACAGTAAGTTTTATAAGTAAATTATTACATCACTTGCTTTGAACACATTTATATCGTTGAATCATTGAAAACTCGTAAAAATATCTTCTAAAAATCTTTTATTTATTAGATTAAATATCTTAACTACCACTGGTTCAATGTTTACATATTTAAACATTTACACACGTGAGTAATTTTTTTGCTTCTATAAACAAGGCATCAGTCACGCAGACACGCAAGTAGCTCGTGTTTATCACATTACAAACCTCTGATCTCTCGGATCGAAGCTTTGGATGCATTTCACTGCAATTTTGTATGTCAACATCCAAATAACTTAGGACTCATTTCAGTGACCCCATTTCTCATCAAAGTGAACATAAATAGCTACTTACCACGGTGAGTACTTTGCGGAGGTCGCTGTGAAGCGCGGAGACGTCGACCCCTCTGCCGGCGTCACCCAGCCGGCGCAGCGTGTCTGCCAGCGGGCCAGACAGCGCCCGCAGCTGCTGCCAAGACTGAGCATACTGCCGCCGCACCAGTTCGATAATTGTTGAAGTCAGTGCCAAGCCAATTAAAATGTAAACCGTACATATCAACATGTACTTTGGTCTTTCTGGGAAAAGCGAAAAATTATTTTGAAACCGTTTCATTCACTTTATTTTAGCTTGCTTAATTCCTTATAACACTGAATTCAGATCTTGTATAAGCTAATAATAAAACATAATATGCTTACTGGGTACGATATCTCCGAATCCGATCGTGGTCATGGTGATGAAGCAAAAATAGAATCCATCATAAAATGACCAATCGTCTTCCCACATTTTGAACAAGCCCGCTCCAGCTGACAAGTACAGGAATAGAAAACCTACAGCACCGAAAGCATATAAGGATCTTTGTCCGGCGGGGTTTGCTTCGGAAACTCGACTGCAGCATTCTGAAGTTAATAAGAATGTCAAATTCAAGAGTATAGAGACAAACATGCAATAAGATTTGCACGATTATTATACAACGTTACATGCACATATGTTTTAAGTAACCAGTCCATATCTAACACAAATAATTTGTACTTACTTGGCATAGCCGGCAGTTGTTTAGCAATGATAGAGACTAGCGTAGCGAACACTCGTCCCAAGTCTGCGATGACGGTCAGTGTTAGAGGGATACCAATGAGCGCATATGCGATACAAAATAACCTGCCCCAGAAAGTCTCCGGGACTATGTTACCGTAACCTGAAAACGGTATTAAAATTTAAAAACGTTATTCGATACATCAGGGATGAAGACAAGAAATATGAGGTGAGAAAATTTCGAGTGGTGTGTCATCAGTTGTGTTGCTAGTAGTGAGTCACGACTTACGAGTATCATTCGATGTTCATTTAATTGTAAGTAGCGCTTTTCAAAATTCTACGCTACTAAAGAGGAAATATGGGTGGTCTTTTCTTCATACAAACACTCTCGCCTGATTTCTTTCTGGTTTATGACTTTAAAGCTATGTTTTTTACAGTTAAATTAATATCAACCTCTTCTATGTCCCTATGTTTTCCTTTTTGATGATACATAATCTGTATAAGCACTCGAATCTACAAAATGCCCAAAATTGCCTATTTAGATCGCATGTCAACAGAGGCTTAGTGTACAAATTTGACAGCTATAATATTAATGAAAAACGAAAAACATAAGGACACAGTATACATCCTTCTTATTCAGTTTATGAAATATCTTTTAAATTGGTCGAATATTGGAGGAGGAAATAATCGAGAGCCAATCCTCGAATTAGGACTTTTTACTATAGTTGTCCTTATCGCACCAATGTCGAAATCACGCTCACAAAGAGACAGCGATAGTTTTTTCAAATACCTACCGTATTTCCTCTTAATATTTCCAATGTCTGCGCAGACAAATGTGGGAACCAATATTATCTAGGTAATTAGTAGAGTCTATTGATATATATATAGGAATGCCTATTAAAAAGTTACTGAAATATTCAAGTACCCAAAATATGCAAGGAAATGTGACATGGCAAAGTCTTCCTATCCACTACAGCTTCTAACTACAGTGACAATACAATTTTACAAAATAAAAGTTTTGAATCTCTACTTAATAAATATTAACTTGACTATTCATAAATCTTTGTTGAAGTGCCAAATAAATAATATGCTTACATCGTCGTACACACCTATTGTGGTGAGCACAGTCGAAGAGAAGAACACAGCTTGTAGTATACTCCATTTCTCTTCTAGAGGGGGAAAATTATTCTCCACTTCCAGTGCCAACCCGCTCGATGATGCTTCTTCTAACACCTTTTTAAATAGTAAAGGAATAATTATATTGTCTGGAGGTAAAGGTTTACGGAAGTCAGTCTTAGAGACATAAGATTCAAACGTTCTGAGTTTTGCGGAACAACTCTTGCTCAAACTTATTTATACAAATTATCACCCTGGCGTTTTTTTCAGAACTCCTGTGCATCGGCTTCCAGTCGAACAGCTACATGCGGCAGTCGCTCCATGTTCTATGTCATAGGAGGCAAGCCTATTGCCATCAACCAGGCAAGAATCCGGGCTTTATGGCTACTACTGAGAAATTCCTCTTGGAAAAACAAAATAACACTTTCCCCGGCCTAGGAGTCGAACCCAGGACTTCATGCTCAGCAATAGTGCTTGTGACCACTAGTCCAATGAATTGAAGTTTATATTGCGTACGCTCTTTTTATAATATTTTATTCAATTTGGCTTGTTAGTTAGTCATTATTGTATTAACTGTACCTTTTCATACACGGCTAATTGAACACTGAGTATCTCAGCGACATCGTTGTTAGTGCTATTGGTGCTGCGCTCAGACACGGATCGTATCAAGTTCCATCTCTCGGTCAGCAGTCTCTCTCTGTGAAACTCTTGCTTGGCCATTTCAGCAGGATACTCCAAAGCTCGGAAAACCTATTAAAAAAAAAAACAATCAGAAAATATAAGATGTTCTAAAAATAAAAAAATGATTAAAATTTTACAGTACTTGCAGAAAAAAATACTTCTATTTAACATATTTTCATCTTAGAATCCGAGTCTAAACTCTAAAATAATCTAAAAAATAATCTTTGATATATGGTAATGAGCTAGGGAACTCCAATAAAAATGTTAACCAACCAGAGGTAAGCGGCGTTTCCAAAATATCATTTTTTTTTTACTAAACTTCGGGAAAATCAAAAGCAAGGATCAGATTTTAGCAGTCTACTTATGTTTAGGACTCATGGACGATAAATCGGTAGAATCCATAGGTCACACACACCCTAAGCATAATATAACGACAGAGCTACACGACCAAAATTAGCCTTTCCAGCTTGGCAGTGACAGGATTGAGCGGCGTATTGGTGAGGCTAGAGCACTCATCGGCAAGCTAATCTGCTTCAGGGAGGGCAATACTAGCACTCGAGTGATGCACTTTGTGAGGCGGGCGTTCTCGGGAACTGATGTTAGTTATAAAGATTACTTGGCCCGCATCACAGAGCGTATCGACTTCCTGAAGCAGAAGATCTGTGCATGGGCAAGCCGTATTCGTCGGTACAAAACCGACAAGAACCGCCAAAGCGATGAAAGGTGGGTATATAGGGCTTGGGAACGACCGGACCAAGGCGTAACACGTGCCTGCCGGATGATGACGCCATGTGTTAATTCTGGCGCAGCATTTGGTCGGTGCCTGTCGGTCACACTGAGGGCGATTGGACCGGGGTGGTTGTACAAGCGTGTGATCCAATACCAGAAATGGAGGCAATTATCATCAGCCCCCAAGACGTACCTCCTGCAGTCCGTCCGTTGCCTATTTGGAAATTTCCTGGGCCGGACGGACTGCACAACTTCTGGATCAAGTGGTTCCAAAGATCAGACGCTTGCTTGGCGTCCCAGTTTCAATCAGCCTTAGAGTCAAGGCCACTGCCCCAGTTCTTGACGACAGGAATTACCCACCTGCTCCATAAATCAGGTAGTACTACGGAGCCCAAAAATTATAGACCAATCACTTGTCTACGACGGTCTATAAAGTTCTTACATCCACTTTGAGAGCTAAAATCAACCAACATATTGAGACTAATTCCATCATGTCTGCCTCTCAGAATGGATGTAGGACCGGGTCCCGTGGTAATAAGGAGCTGCTCCTCATTGATATGGCTATTAGCCAACAGGTTCACCGCTCCCGAAGGGATCTGTCTACATGTTAGATAGATTATAAGAAGGCCTATGATTCTGTGCCTCATCTATGGCTCATGACGGTGCTGGAGTTGTATAAAGTTGATGCAACTCTGCGTAACTTCCTGATGTCATGTATGGGCCACTGGAGAACGGTCCTTCGTTATTCAGAATGTCGACAGATACAGGGGAACAGCGAACCGATGAGGATCGAGCGCGGTATATTCCAGGGCGATAGTCTGAGTCTATTGCGGTTTTGTCTAGCCTTGAACCCACTCAGCACACTGCTGGATGGTTCAGGTCTAGGCTATCGGTTGAGGAGAGATGCAGGTCAGGTCGTATCTCACCTTCTTTACATGGATGATCTGAAACTCTTTGCCCCCAACAACTTGCAACTGATGGAGCTACTGAAAGTAACAGAAAATTTCAATGGCGCCATCAGGATGGAATTTGGTGTGGACAAATGTGCAGTAATGCATGTAAAGCGAGGGGAGATTATGGAATCCGTGGGAACTTAACTCTCGGATTCCTTAGATCCCTCTCCTCAACAGAAACTTACAAGTATTTGGGTATGTCGGAAGCATTAGGCATCAATACTGCCGACATGAAACAATCGTTGAGGGAGCGCTTCTTTGACCGCCTGAATAAGGTGCTAAGCTATGGTCTTTTATCAGGCGGAAATAAGGTGCGCGCTTTCAACAGTTGGGTCATGCCGGTTTTGATGTATTCTTTCGGTATACTCAAATGGACTCAGACGGAACTTGATGCCTTGGATAGGAGGATTCGTGTACTGCTGACCGCAAATCGGATGCATCACCCACGGTCGTCGGTGATGAGACTGTATATCCCACGGAAATGCGGAGGTCGTGGCTTCTTAAATGCTAAGACCCTGCACAACCGTGAGGTATGCAGTCGCAGGGAATACCTCCTAGAAGCCGACATGGGTATGCACCGAGAAGTGGTCTCAGTGGACAAGGGCCTAACCCCGCTCTCCCTGGCTAACGAGAGCTGGCGCAAACTTAGAATATTAGACACTAATGACCGCAAGGAGGTATGGCAGGGCAAGGAGCTTCACGGACGCTTTTACCGGGCCCTACATGGGCCCGATGTAGACTTCTTAGCGTCCGTATCTTGGCTGCGCTTCGGTGACCTCTTCGAGGAAACCGAAGGTTTTGTCTGTGCAATAATGGACGAAGTTATGATGACGAATAACTCGGAATATCGGAAATACATTGTGAAGGATGGCACGGTTGACATATGTCGGGCATGCGACCGTCCGGGAGAATCGATCCGACACATTATTTCTGGGTGTTCTAGTCTAGCTAACGTAGAATATTTGCATAGACACAACCTTATTGCCAGGATTATCCACCAGCAACTTGCTTTGAAGTACAACTTTGTGGAATCAGAAGTGCCATAGGTTCTATAATAATATAAGTATGCCCCCGACCCAGTTCTCGATAATGGTAATATCACGTTGTATTGGGATCGATCTATCACCACTGACAGGACTATTGTTGCCAATAAGCCTGACATTGTAGTGATAGATCGTTTGGAGCGCCGCGCAATAGTTGTTGATATAACAGTCACGCATGATGAGAACCTCGTGAAAGCAGAAAAAGATAAGCAGTTCAAGTATCTAGATCTGGCTCGCGAGGTTCTCGACATGTGGGATGTGAGTACAGCAGTCATTGTACCGATTGTCGTTTCAGCCAATGGCTTAATAGCCAGTAGCCTCGACCAACATCTTAGGAGGCTCTCGCCTGGCAGCTGGATCAAGGGCTTGATTCAGAAAGCAGTACTACTGGACACGGCGCGTATTGTCAGGAAATTCCTCTCTCAACAGCCCTGACCACCCGTATCTAGGACCCTGTTCCCAATGCTGGTGGGCTACTATTTTTTATATTTTTAAATGTTTTTTTTATGTAGTTTTATGTATATGGATAAATAAAGGAAATAATATAAATCCCTTTTGAGAGAGAAAATATTTTTTGTCTGTTTACCTAGTATTACCGGGTTAATAAATGTTCTTTGTTCTAATCCGGTCATACTCCGGGCTACCAAATATTTAAATCCGTTCAGTCGTGAAGGCATTACGATCCAAATTCACAAACATCCGGACTATCAAATCCTATCTAGATCTTTCTTTATGCATTTATGTTACGGCTAAAGGTGCGTGTGAATGTTAACTTTATATTAGCCAACTGAACTGTACAACATTACGCAACGGCCAATTAGTCTGCAACTGAAATTATCGTTTTAGGGTTAGATTAGAACTGTGGTCAACCATAATCAACCTGTGCGAGCTGAGATAGTTGCAGTATCAAAGCTAGGGCGGCACCCCGACCAAACGGGTTAGGTTAGATTAAAACTAAGACCAAGTGCGCGAGTCGAGTTAGCGAAGCGAGCGGCGCGGCGGGCGCCGCGATAGCAGCCGCTAGCCGGTCCATGTTGATTACGTGAAATCGACACAAACAATCGTATTTTCAATTCGCTGTGAACCCTCTTCATCTATAGACAAGGGGTTGCGGCTACACGTAATTCTTCTCCTCTTAAACGGTCTGACTAATTCTGATGAAAATTATATTTTTGTACTAATGGGTTCTTCAAAATATCTGAGATCACCCTGATTAAGGTTTTTTTACGGCCACCTAAAATAATCGCAATAATTAATATAATATAAGCTGGCGTGGCGCTCGTGGCCCAATGAACTATTTGGTTAATAACTTCTCGGTGAATTGACCTACGACTTAGGTGTAATTATAAAATAAGTTCATTAGGTTATGCTCTATCCAAATAATAAGTTTATTTTTGCTGACTTTTGAAAATAGCCCAATCTGGGTGATCTCCTGTGTGTATAATGTACTGATAGATGAAGAACATTTCAAAGTGGTTGTTACTAAGGTTATGCTGGTTAATTAAAACTACCAAAGTAGGAGGTACCCATGATATTGTGAGGAACAAATAATATACAGAAAGCTTGTATGTATGTACTTAAGAACACACGATTGCACGTATCTAGCATGCCATTGTGACTTTCTCCAATCAGAAGTTGTGATGGCACCAATTAGAGTTACATGCATTTGTGTTTTCAGAGTTATAGTAATAGTTACATTTTAATTCACAAAATATGTATATTTCACAGAATTATCTACATTTACTATTTGCTTAAAGCGGACACGATTTATTAAATTGTAAAAAATATTATTAAAAGTTGCCTTAAAATCATTAACGACTCATAGCAATTTTCAAAGCATAACTTTAAAAGTCCTTAAATTCCTCTGCGTAAAGACACTTCGAAGTCTTTCTCAGTTTCGTTTGAACTATTTCGGGAAAATTTGCGGTTTCTCCCGGACCCTGCGACTCAGGTACGAACGGGGGATCCAGTTTTTGACTCAAGATGGCCGACCAGTCCAGGTCAGAAAACCATGAGTTACATTTAATGTTCAATATTCCATTTTTCTGAGACCCCAAACGTTTCGTTGGTTCTACTTGAAGGAAGCCTTTGAGTAAACTCTTGCAGTCCTGGCTCACAGTTTTTGGACATTTATAATTACCTTCTAACACTTTTTCATAAAGTTTGCTAGGATCTGATGAATAAAATGGTGGGATTCCGACAACCATTTCATAAATCAAAACACCGACAGCCCACCAATCAACCGTGAAGTCGTACCCTTTAGATAATATTATCTCTGGAGCCAAATATTCGGGTGTTCCACATAATGTCCAAGTTTTTCTCTTTATTATTTTAGCAAATCCAAAGTCACATAGTTTAATATACCCAGTCTCGTCTACTAATATATTTTCTGGTTTTATGTCTCTGTGAATAATACGACAGAAATGCATGTATTCCAATGCCAGAATTACTTGACTGCAATAGAATTTCGCCAAATTCTCATCAAAACTTCCAAATTTCTGTAAATAAGTGAACATTTCTCCGCCAGAAATAAAGGGTAAGATAAAATATACATACAGGTTGTCTTTAAAAGCAGCATCTAGTCCTACTATAAACGGAAATTGAACACAACGAAGAATTTCCTTTTCCAGTAATATGTGTCTAACGTGTTTTCGTTCAACTACTGTGGCTTTATCGACGACTTTCATCGCGTGGTAGGCGAACGTACATTTGTCTCTTACTAAAAATACTTCCCCGTAAGCTCCGTTACCGATTGCTTTAATTCGGTCATAATGGTCTGGTGTTTTATCAACAATTGGAGGATCATTGTATCTTTTACTAAAATCCTCTTTCAGCATTCCTAAATATCTTAGGTGATCTTCATGAGATTGTTGAGAGTATTTAGGCATACCTCGTTACATACAATCGAATATTCCATTCCATTTAAAAAATATATCCAAATAACTAAAACGCCTCGAAAATATAAATAAAATAATATGTATATAGGCACGACTTTCGACGATACGTCATTTGTCATGTAACTATGACATTGCACTGTGACGTTATGTTATACAGATGGTTTTAAACACTAGGGTTTGCTCTACAATCTGCATTTAGGATGGGATTAGGATTAGGTCTTTTAAGGGATAATTATTGATAGGACTAACACATAAAAACGCGCCGCCGCGCCACCATGACGGGGACACCGAGAAGAACAACTCGAAACTCGATAAGCCCTGACCCGGAAATGTGTGCACAGTGCTTAATTGTGAATCCATGGAATTAAAGAGCAGCATGGTAGTTGTGGCACTTGAATGACATTGTTAGGAGGGTGCTGTTGGTACACATTTTTGAGTTTATCTATAATAAAGGTATTGGCAAAAATAAGATTAGAAGCGGCGTTAGTTCCGACTACTGCCACGCGCCACAAGATCCATGCGACACGATAGTCTAATACTCATTCGCCCTTTACCTCCAAGACTTACTCATGCTTACATAGAGGGCATAAAAGAGCCAATGCAACCGCAATGAAACCTCGCTTGCCCTCCTTAACAACATCGTTCCAAGATTGTACCATATTTACATTCTAGACCTAGAGAGTACCTAATAATTCCATGCTCCACTCACCTATTAAAAATATATTTTCCAGCAGAAGAACTTCAGAAGGAAAACAATTATTCATTTGTTAAAAATCACTGCAGTGGAGTCAATGTCATCCCATTTCAGGGTTATATTATTATTACTATAGTTTAAGAAAGGTTTCGATTATATTTTTATTGTTGCGAAATAATAGGAAATAATCCGTAAACTGGGCTCGGGCAGCCAAGATCTGAACACGAGCAATATGGGTGAAGACTATCTCGGCTATATATCTGGTGGGAGTGGTGGGTATACACGAGCAAAACAAGAACAATACGCACTATATTTACGTAAGTTACACCAAGATTTTATAGATTCATGGAATGAAAATTTGGGAAGTAATGCAAAGTTTAGTGACTTCGAAATACACAAAGTTCTTGGCAATGGAGCCTTTGGAGTAGTCTTTCTCGTAAAGCACACGAATTCTGGAAAATACTATGCAATGAAAACATTAGAAAAAGACAAAGTTATCAAATTAAAGCAAGTTGAGCACAGTTTTTACGAGAAGAAAATTCTTTGCGGCCTCAACTTCCCTTTCGTTGTTTATATGAAGTATTGTTTCAAGGATAACGTGTATATTTATTTTGTCTTGCCATTCGTACCTGGAGGAGAAATGTTTACTCATCTACGTAAAACGGGAAAATTTGAGGAAACCGCTTCTAAATTTTATGGTGCTCAAGTAGTTCTCGCTTTGGAATATCTTCATTCGTGTGATCTAGTTTACCGTGATTTGAAACCAGAAAATATTTTGATTGACAGAACAGGATACATAAAACTAACTGATTTTGGGTTTTGTAAGTTGATACGTGGGCGGACATGGACGCTCTGTGGAACTCCGGAATATTTGGCACCTGAAATTATACTTAGTAAGGGTTACGGTATGTCGGTGGACTGGTGGTCACTTGGCATTCTACTGTACGAAATGAGCGCTGGTCATCCACCATTCTATGATTCAGACCCCATGAGAATTTACGAGAAAATTGTAGCTGGGAAATACAGATGCCCGGGTCATTTTAGTTCAGAATTAAAAGACATAGTTGGACGTATTCTACAAATAGATGTAACCAGGCGTTTCGGCGTACTTAAAGAGGGTGTTTTGGATTTTAAGAACCATAAATGGTTCAGAGAAGTTGATTGGGACAATCTTTTGAATAGCCGGATACAACCTCCATTTGTACCGAAAGTGAAACACCCTGCAGATACAAGTAATTTTGAACCCTTTGATCCAGCAAAACTAAAAGAATGTTCTACAAACCTTTACGAGGACGATTTTGCTGATTTTTAATACACCCAATGTTGGCAAAGTTAATGGGACTATAAGAGTAAGGAAATAATTTAGTTTAAGTACTATGTGTGTAAGAAATGTTAAGTTTTATTTTATTGATAGAGACCGTGTGTGTTGTCTACTCACAGCATAAAAGAAGAATCCTTAAAACGTTAAATAAATTTATTACGAGCAGTTTAAACTGGTATTTATTTTCTTGAAAGCTTTTCCGCTACATCTACGTTTGACCATTCATTTATTTTTCAATAAAACGTTACTGATACTCATATAGATCTATGATAAATAATTACACAGATATGCAAAATTGAGCTTTTTAAAAATTGATTGTTTAAAAGGTATCTCATAAGTAATTTTGGGGAGCTGAATTCGAATATACTATTGTTTTTTTTTATCACGTAAGATTTTTAGATATATAGAAAAAAAAACAATTTTTATGCCTGAAGACGATGTTTTATTAAAATTAAAAAAAAAAACATACAAAGCTTACTCACACATTTAGATTCTCATGACGTTAGCACTAAAGTAACTTACAAAATAAACTATACTATAAATCCTTGTAATACCTCTTCCGCTTGTCACTGAAGCTTCTTTTTAAAGATTTTCGCCTGTGTTCATTTTTCTGTGTCCCTCTGCAACATCCAGCAATAGTCTGCAATCATGTTAACATTCCATCACCCTTGATAATGTCCTCCTTAATGTTCTTTTGTTGTGGTGAATTATTACACTTTCTCGAACTTGAAGCCATATTAAGAAGTAATCTATTTCTCACTAACAAACAAGCCACTTTTATTTTATCACGTTCAAGTACTAAATGATATTTATATCGACAGTCAATCACATTTTACTGAATATTTTTAATAACTACCCACAAGTAAAATAAATATCGAAAATAAGAATTGTGATTACCTAAAGCATATTTTTACTAGGGTAGCATTTATTAAGATTTCTAAAAAACCTTACGTGATGGAATTTTTTATCATATTTGATTTTGCAATGTTTTTTGCTATAACGACGGTGCGTAATTTAGTAGCATTGTATACGACGGGCCTTATGGTTTAATTAAAGATACAGCCCTGTGTTAGACGGACAGTCAGCGGAGGATTAATTGATATTATTTTTCCGTTAATCAGCACCTCGAAATCTATAAAAAAACATTATTCAATTTCAGACAATTTTACCCATACATACCTGTGTTATTTTCTAGGGTTCTGTACCCAAAGGATGCCAACGGGACCATATTACTAAGGCTTCGCTGTCTGTCCGTCTAACACAGGGCTGTAGCTTTTAATTAAACCATAAGGCCCGTCGTATACAATGCTACTCAAATCTCATGCTTTATGCGGCCGTACATACAACACTAGACACCAGTTTTTATATTCGAGCACAAAAACTCACCTGTTTTACTAAATTACGCACCGTCGTTATAGCAAAAAACATTGCAAAATCAAATTTGTTAAATTAGCGGCTTCTCCTACTGCTACCCAAGGTTTTTCCATAATATCCTTTTTAGAATATTCTTTCAGTTTGCAATTACTTCAAATGAAATATTCAATAATAGTTCCGCCATTTTGAAAATCTCAGCAACTTCAGTAGCGAAGATGTCGTGCGGCAGGTAGCGCGCGACTGGCGACGCGACGCATGAACAAAATGTCGCCGATACGTACTTGTTTACGACTCCTGCGAATTTGTATTGCGGTAGTCGCCTAGAGACTAAAGTCGTCGGGTATCGGAGATTTTCGTAGCATCGTGTACAAAGGGACTTATGCCCTTGAAATTTTCACAAAGTGTGTATTACTGAGGGCCATTGTTACAACATCATCATCTTCCTGCCCTGGTCCCATGTTACTTAGTGTCGGTGCAACACGTCTTTTCTTCCATTCTCCTCTGTCAATCGTCACGGTATCATTTACATAACAACAGAGAATAAAATAAAGTTTAGAAATAAAGGGGGTTCCGATACAAGACACGTTTTTTTTCGGAAGACAGTCGTTTTGTACCGAATATTTCGTGGTCGAAAACGACTCGTACTTGGCCTTGGACTACAACTTTTGGCCACCGAAGCCTGGACTAGGAAGAAAGTCTGGTCGCGCAATCGGGCATCCGACCAGTTGAAGATAACGGCCGGTCACGCGACAGGTCGTGGTCGTGGCCGCGTAGTGCACGAGAGGTCCCTTTATATTAAATAAGGATGTTTTTATTGATTTTCCGTCGAAAAGTGTGTTATAAACACAAACAACGTTGCTAATAAATTGTACCGGTACTTATTGCATAATGAAATCTTTCAAACTCATCCGTACCTTCGCGTCTAAGAACCCGGCTATCTGGCAAATGATGCGTTACAAGGCACAAGTGTCAAAAAAAAAATAGTAACGTGGTACTCACCAATCCTCCTCCACCGGTGTACAGCATGAGCGCTACGAACAGCCCCACATGGGATAGCGCAGCTCTGGGCTCAAAGCTCCCCCACTTGGACTTTGGAGGAGTCCCCATGAGGGTCTCCGTCTCCCATGACACGCTCTTCACGTTCTTACACATATTGTCAGTTCCTTTTCACTTCAACAAATAACTTCACCATTTCTTGTTTGGATAGAGTTCAATAGCATCTGATAGTCATTTTATAGAACTTGAAACGAGCAAGTTGTAGAGCAGTTGTAAAATTGATTACATTACCTTTTGATACAATTTTTTTACCAAAATACAAGGGTATCTCGTTTTGTATGGGTAGCATAAATTAACAATAACTAGCTGATGATGCCCGCGGCTTCGCCCGCGTGGATGTCGAGACCAAAAGTAATCATTTAATTTTGATCCCGTTCCCGCAACCCCTGGGAAATATCATTATATTTTAGCCAATGTATACAAAAACTTGACAAATTATAAACTTAAACCTTCCTCGAGAACCACTCTATCCATTGGTGAAAACAACATGAAAATCGGTGCATTAGTTTTTGAGTTTATCGCGAACAGACCGACAGACATGGCGGAAGACTTTGTTTTATAATATGTAGTGATAGTGATGTTATCAACCAACCCGCACTGGGCCGGTGTGGTGGAGTACAGCTCACTTTCTTGCATAGAAGGCGAGGCCTGTATGTCAGCAGTGGGAACATTTAAGGCTGATTATAATCATAATTATAAGAGCATAATTCTAGACAGCTACAGAACAATACGGTAAAGCACCAGGTTAACTGTGTACTTTACTGATACCTAAAAAACTATATTTGGCACTTAACGCACTGCATTTTAAAAAACCGACTACGAGATATCACCGTCGAACCCTACTCAAATATTGAAGAAATTGACTGGATCTAGATCTTTAGGTTCTAAATCTTATTACTTAAAGCTCTACGAAAGCTCTTGATTTGTAGCGTATTCAAAGTCAAGCCAAAGTTAGGCACACGATAACTTTTCCTTAATACTTAGAATAGAGATACTTAGGATAGAGAAATATATGTTCTATTAAATAAAATAGGATATCTGAAGTAACACTGATGCAAATGAGTGACTAATTTCTAGTTGTTTCCTCATGCATCGTGACGGTCAACTCATTCATGGGTCTTACTTTTATTCATTAAACTTGAAGAAGTAAGTCTGATTGATAAAATTGTAAGAAGGGCTCTTCGCTAAAGAATGCTCGCTACAAGTTTGTCTACCAAAGTTCACAAAAATTGGGCCTTTATTGATATTCTAGCAGTTCTGGCAGATAAGGTTTTACTGAAATGTTAGAAAAAAATCTGTAGCAGTCCTGGATGGAGATGGGATCGAATGGAAATCGACTCGCCCATTCTAAAACACAGGACTATGCTATCATCAAAGGAATGGTATCATACAACAATACCTATACCTCTGAATGGGGTATGCAGACAAGGAAATTTTTATTATTAGGGACATACAGATATGACGCGTTGGTCTAGTGGTCGCTAGCGCGACTGCTGAGTGTGAGATCCTGGATTCGATTCGCGGGTTGGGTTTTTCCCTTGAGAATTTCTCAGTAGCAGCCACGGAGTCTAGATTTGTGCCCGCCTGATGGCAAAACACTCGCCCCTACTACTTTGGACTTAAACATCATTGGCGATATGTGCGTGTACTATTAGGTACACCTCTGCCTAACCCTTTGGGGATTACAAGGTGTGATGTGTAGCGTTTTATATCAATAAGAGAAAACCTACAAAAATATTTTACAAAGGTGTACATAATAACCGCTGACCTCATTGGCTCAAGAACCTCAGTTCTTCAGAAAGGTCAGGTGCGTAGTACTCGCAACCGACGCGCGTGTGTGACCAGATGTATGAACGTGGACGAGGCAAAAGGTGTATGTAAGGATCGTAGCAGGTGGCGTTCTGTGGTTTCTGCCTACCCCATGGGAAAAGGGCGTGAATGTATGTATGTATGAGTATAAATAATAAATTCAGTGGTTCCTGAACAAACTGTAGACGTGCCCTACTAACTGCTATAATGCGAACAAATTCTCTCTGGCTACGACTATGCAAGAACGTGACTGTATTACTAAAAAATATGTCTACCTATTTACCATTGCCGCAGCAGAGGTGATCTTTACATCCCCCGCTATTAATTTTGTTAATTTAATAAAATGGGTACTATTTGTTCGTGTTTATCTTTGAAATTATATCATTGGCCCGAAAGTCTGGCCACCAGTCTTACCAACTGGGTTGTGGAGGTCAGTTTAGCAGTCGCTCTATATAAAGTACTGGTATTCCGTTGCATTTGCTAAGACTGGAAGCCGACGCCAACGTAGTTGGGAAAGTAAAAAAAAAAAGGCAGGATGATGATCTTTGAAATTATATTTTTGTCAGGAGATAGACAGTCGAAGTCTGTCTAGACAGAACTCCGTTACAGATTCCTTTTTAGCTTGAATAAAGTCTAGTAGTATTTAGTTTGGTACATACATAAATGTTCAGCCTTTTATATTTCTTTTATCTGTTCATTGAGACCTGTGTTTCGGGCTGACAACTGAGTTCATAACCCAGTGTCTTTCTATATAATCGGTCGCCACGATACATGTTTGGCGCCTTCGGATTTCCCGAACGAACGAGAAACGTCCTCAAATTAGCTACTGAATACCATTCACCTTATGCTGTATGCCTCGCCCGACTTGGCAGTTCTAAAGTAGTTAGGTAGTAGCCAAGACTGGAACTTTTCTACGATGTTGGTATTCACATTCATGATTTATCTGTTATAGAATATACAACACAAGTCATATCGAATGTTTTGTTTATCATCTTTAAGGTGGTTGCGTCGCGCCAGTAACACGTATGTAGTTACAGAATCACAATCATGAAAATCATCAATATAACCCTGTAAGTCCATTTAATCCTATTTAATGACTTTTTCATGAAATATTCATTGAATAGGATTACATGAACTTAGAGGGTTGTATTGATGATTTTCACGATTGTAATTCTGTAACTATGTAGTTACCAGTAACGCGTATGTACGCGTTACTGGCGCGACTCATTTTTCATCAACGTACAACCTGACACTGACCTGCAAATTGCAAAAAACGTAAGAAAATTTGAATTTCGCGTGGTACCCTGACGCAACCGCCTTAACGAATTCATTTATTTATCAAACATTTACTACATTTAAATAATCATAAAATAACAAAATATCACGCCTGAGATCACTGAAGGATGAGGCAGAAATGTACCTAATTGTGGACCTACATTGGCCAGTTTAGGTCCCATGTAAGAAGGAGCGAGACTATCAACCGGATACAACTCAAACACCGAGGTTGCTCATAAGAAATTCCTGTTGAAAAAACCCATAACACTACCCGTTCTGGGAATCGACCCCAAGACCTAATGCTTAGCAGTCGCGCTTGCAACCACTAGACAATTTAAATTATCATACCTCTATTATTCGTTACCGGTTAATAAACTCGATGGTGTGTTTAATCAGACTTTTATAAATGACACCGATACGTTCCACGGCGGTGGTTGAACCTTTTGATCCGTGACTTGGCCTCTGATGAATAGAGTCGTTAATGTTGTTGATTTCGCCACAAGTAAAGAGAATCGCTAAGACATGGTAGGATGTCTACGTGGTTTACTTGTAAAGCTATGTGCATTTCGAAGGTGCGACCACGGCGATGTAAAAAAAAAACTATGCTATGATTTTGCAAACATTTGTAACAGTTGATTCCCAAAACCATACATTTGTCAAAGTTATGGTTAAAAAGTTATAAGGGTTTGAACATGGCCGCGTCATTGAAACGTGGAGAACCGCGCGGCCACGGATATCTTTAAAATTAGGCTTTGCAGAGGCCCGAAATTTAGGTAGGTTAAAGATTTAATTTATAAAATATTTGTGAAAAATTAAAAAAAAAAATACTAATGTTTATATTTTAGGAACTGTAAGGCTAAAACCCCATGGCCGCGACTTAAAACAGCGAAAAACACATTA
This sequence comes from Lycophotia porphyrea, assembly GCA_950005105.1. Classification (NCBI taxonomy): domain Eukaryota; kingdom Metazoa; phylum Arthropoda; class Insecta; order Lepidoptera; family Noctuidae; genus Lycophotia; species Lycophotia porphyrea. The sequence continues at coordinate 7,881,189 of OX465392.1, forward strand.
TCGCCGATATCTCGCTGAAAAAGCATCGCAGACGTCTGAAGTTTTTGATTAGATTCGAATTTGTCAAAATTTGTATACATACACAAAAAATCCTAGGTTTATATTTCAAGAGCTGTAGTACGGTATCGCGTAGAAATAAGTCGTGATTATCTATAAAAGACATCAAAGTAAGTATTAGTTAGATCTTTTTTGTACCTTAATTTCGGGTCCTCTGCAAAGCTTACTTTTAAAGATCTCCGTGGCAGCGCGGTTCTGCGCGTTTCAATGGCGCGGCCACGTTCAAATATAACTTTTTAACCATAACTTTGACAAATCTATGGTTTTGGGAATCAATTTGAACAAAATCTTGACATTGTTTTTTTTTTAATATCGCCGTCGTCGCACTATCGAAACGCAGACTGTCAAGCTTAGGACTCGAGTCTGTTTAGTTTTGAAGTTAAACTGGTTCGACACAAACTACTAGATTAAGGAAATCTCGTTGGCAATGTACAGGCGGATGCTCTAACTGCCTTGCAACGAATTTGGCTAGCTGATATGCATTATTTAAAGCCAGATTTAATTGGTAATTAAATTATTGCTATTCAATTGAATATGTTGGTAAAATGGATTGGTTGGTGATAATGGTTATATAAAGAAAATATAATTTTAATTTCGTATCATCATCAGCCTATTAATGTTCCCACTGCTGGGACACAGGCCTCCTCTCTTTGAGAGGGAATGGGCTATAATCCACCACGCGGGCCCAGTGCGGATTGGTAGATGTCTTCGAATTTTTGGTTCTAGGACATGCCGGTTTCCTCACGATGTTTTCCTTCACAATTTCGTATTAGTATGATTTAATATTTAATTAATATCTTTCCTTTTACTGATGAGATATCATCAGTTACTTCCCAACGAAAATAAATGACTTGGTTGGCAGGTGCCATCAATTTTAGACACTACCATATATAAAAAAAACAAAGGGGTTAATAAACTTAAGATAAATAACCTGCAATGCCGTAGAGTTACATAAGTAGAACCAGATTTCCAGTACGTCTAGGTAATGCCATGAAAACGGGCGAGTGGCGGCAGCGTTGTGTTTATCATGCCAATATTCTGAAAGCACTCAGTTTATGTACCTAATAAAGTAGCACTTCAATACGAATACAGTTTCCTCAAGGAAAAGATCGTTATGTTTGATATATGCGTTAGATAGCCCGAGTTGATCCCCTTCAATATTCAAATGATTAATTTTCTTACTTACATAAATTCAAATCTTATTTCTTTCTCACACGGTATGTTTAGGTATAACTGATAAGTACAACAAACTATTTTTTCAAACTCATTTAGAGTTTCAGTTTCAGTATTTCACAATCACAAGTTGTCACAAAGTTAAGAAGTTCCGCACGATCGTTCGTTCGGCGAAGCGGGAACGGCGAGCATCCTGTCCCGCCTGCGACTCGCGAATAACTGAAATTGTTCGAGCTTTCACATCTGTGAAACTAGCGAGCGCACATAGGCTGGCTTTCAGCGCTCCGTATCGTATCGCTGTAAGCTTTGCTGAAAGGTTTTAGGGGAAAATAGCAAGGTATAAGGATTTACTTTAAGACCGAAGAATATAGTAATAGCTACACCCACAGTAATAGCTACACAGAAGATTGAAATAAGTCCTGCTTAGGCATTATGTTGGGAGCCGCATGTTGTTACAATAAAACAGAGGCTTTATTATTTCTTGAAACCTTATCAAGCTGGAACGTAAGTGGGTACACTCAAAGAATGCAAATGTTTATTTTTATTTAATGTAATAAATAGGTCCCTATTTTTTATGAAAACTCAGACTAAACATTGTCTAAACCCTAAACAAGTCAGTTTGGTCATTAAACTCAGCTGTGCAGGAATATCATTCGATAATATGGGGCTAATTAAGACGACAATACCATGACCACCTCTGAAATGTTTCCTAGCTGCACGCGAACGCCTTATCGTTTACTCTGATTCAAAACACACCTAATTTAGTATTAGTGCGTTTTCCGGCAGGCGTCGTACTACGGAAGTTATTGTGATAAATAGGAATAGTTTTAATGGAATTACGGTACTTATTATAAGCAACTCCAAAGGGCCCAAAATTCCACCATTTCTGAATAATTCCGAAGTTTGTAGATTATTATACCTTTCATAATCTGACTGACCCTTTCGTTGACCCCATTCCTGACTTTACTAGTTCCTTAACTTAAATAACTTCTCTTCAAAAACTACAGTTTAATTTAAACCTGGTTATATTAATAATAATTTTGATGACTGACTCGCTCAGTGCATAATAATGCTGTGGCTGGCAGTGGTTTAAAAGAAAAAGCAGTGGTTTAAATTCTGAGCAACGAGTCAAAAAATGGAACAAATTCTTGACTTTCCAGCGACAAGGAGCATATTGACTAGGAAATTAATATAAACGTTCCTCTAATTAATTTTATGGGAATGGTTCTAAGCATTACATCCCTACTTAAAACAATTTGGAGCATCTAAAATATAAGCAAGCCCAGTTCCAATCACTAATGAGGGTACGTGCCTCGTGGCATGTTGCCTATGTATGCTTAATAATTATGAAGCTATTAGCAAGCCACATAATTTAACCGGTTGGTCCCTGTAGCTTTGAGGGTCAGGTGTCCACTTGCAAATGACGACGACGCTCCAGGGTAGCATAATTTAACAGCTTAAATGTTACTCTGCCCAGAGCGGGGCTCATTTGATGACTTCCCATCCGAAAAAAAAAAAAAAAAGGGCTTAATGTTTTTTACTTCAAGAAAAGGAGCTATCGTAATTAACCAACAAACGCGACGCATTTCCGTCGCTTTTGTTAGTTAATTACGATGATGTTGTAAATGAGCTTCTCTAAAATAATGGTATATAAACATACATATTCACATTCACGCCTATGTCACATGGGGGTAGACAGAAACTACAGAACGCTACCTGCTACGATTCTGACATACCTACACCTTCCAGCTAATTATGATGGATGGATATTTGTTACTCAAACACGCCAGAACGGATCTAGATGAAATTTGGCACAGAGATAGTTTATAATCTGGATTAACGCAGAGGTTATTTGTCTTTATTTTTCCCGATGCGCTGTTACGATCCCGTGGGGCAATCACCGAACTCCACGTAGGCGAAACCCCGAACATAAGCTAGTATTTTATACATCTAGGTATCTAATATTTGTTTCAGTTACGTTTAATGTTACATTCATATATACATAAACTCATACCCTTTTCCTATGGGGGTAGGCAGAAACCACAGAATGCCACCTGCTACGACTATTACATACTCCTTTTGCCTTGTCCACGTTTAATGCTACTGCGTTTTAAATCTTCAAATCTAAAGCAAAGTCGATGATTCAGTATGTTTTGAAAAAGAGATCCTGAGATGCAAAAGAGAATTCTTCAACAGACGTAGAAGGAAAAATACCGACGATATTTATGAACCTTGACCCTTTTTAGTATCTAAATTGAAAACAAGTTAAAACAAAAACAATCATGATTTTTTGAAAATAGAAAAAATAATGGCCAAGTGCGAGTCGGACTCGCGCACGAATGGTTCCGTGCCATTATCTATACATTAGACAAAAACGGCAAAAAATCCCGTTTGTTGTATGGGGCTTAAATGTTTATTTTAATTTAATTATTTATTTTTAAAGTGAATATACAACTTAAATTTCGGACGGAGAGCGGAGTCTTAGTTATAGGGTCCCTTTTTACGCTTTGGGTACGGAACTCTAAAACGACGTGTGTGACCTTATAAACTAATACCTACGTTACAATTCGGTATCTTCAATAGGCACCCGTCGTAAATCTGCTGGAGACATAATTAAGAGCTATATCTCACTAGGTGTCATACTAGGTGGTGCAAAATAATATTATTATGTTGAGGCTGATTTATCTTCATATCTTTAGCTTGTGGGACATATGATCAGACCAGCAGCTGTGTGTGTTTTAGATTATATAGGCTTTCAATCGTCACAGATGCAATTCAATTGAGTACCTAAAAACTTAAGCTTTTGGTGCCCATACTTACTAATAAATAATTCAATAGTATACGAGACACACTGTACCACTAACTAATTATATACAGCTAGCTATCTACTTAAAAAAATATACCTACTTACAAACGAAAAAACAGAAATAGTTCGAGATGTTACGACAAAGATCCGATAAAAAATGGGGGGGGGGTGAACCAGTATTGTGAGACAAAATAGGCTTGCAAAAAATAATAAAATATTCCATTTACAAGACTATATTTATATCAACGCTGACTCATAAAAACAATGGACACGGTCAGTCTCATTTAGGTATATCAAGAAGTCTCAGCAACGTGAATTTAAATTACTTTTGACGAAGCGGAAACATAATGAACTTCATAAACCTTCTGTGTCAAATGTCAATGGCGATAATCGAAAAGACTTGCGCCAAAATAAAGTTTCTTGTTCTCCCTGACACACGATAGGAAATGACAATCAACGGAGATGCGTGAGACTGAGTAAGTAGGTAATCACATAATTGATTTTATCAAGAATTTCCTTAACAAGAAAATATTTTAAGTTAAGAAATACTTATATGTGAGAGTAAAGATCATAAAAACATGCCAACATTTATCTGCCCTTCTCTTCGCCTGTCCATTCGATCACAAGACGTATACAACAGATTGTTTGGAGATTTATAGTAGCTGCTAGGTACAGAACTACAGACAAAGCACCAAGCACATCAAGTCAACCGCAGGTGTTCTGTATTGTATTTGTATAATCCAACAAATACAATACAGAACACCTACAGGCTACTACAGTCATTCTTGAAGACAGCTTAAAACCTCTCACAGTGTCTGCAATATATTGCCCGCCAAAACATCAAATCAAAAAAGAACAATTCACGGACTTCTTCTCAACTCTGGGTAATAACTTTATAGCAGGTGGAGACTTCAATGCTAAACACATGTCCTGCGGTTCACGATTGATAACAACTAGAGGCCGTGAACTCTACAGGACTATTGAGTCATTCAAGTTGAATATAATATTTACAGGAGAACCAACATATTTGCCCACTGATAGAAACAAGATACCGGACCTGATCGACTTTACTGTTGCTCTAGGTGTAAACAAAGACAGGATCAAGGTGATTTCCAGCACGGACCTCTCACCTGACCTTTCTCCAATACTCATCGAGCTATCGGATATTCCTACTCAAAAGGAGGAAAATTGCACCCTACACAATCGAAAAAATTAACAGGGACTTATACAGACAAGAACTGGAAAATACACTTCCTACAAACATCCTGCTCAGAGGAAGATATAACAGATGCAGTTGAACTCTTTACTCGTTGCATTCAGTCTGCCGCTTCGATTACAAATCCTACGGAACGGTCGCGTCAATGTAATGCTGTCCCTCAAAAATTTAAAGATCTTATACAGCACAAAAAAATCTTAGAAAGCAGTAGCAGGCACACCGATGTCCACAGTCTAAAAACAAACTAAACAACTTCACCAAACACCTGAAAAGAGTACTACACAAAAACAAAGATGACGAAACTCATAAGTATCTAATCAATCTATCACCGACAGCAGCTAACTTTTTCCTATGGAAATTTACATCAAAATTGAAACAGTCTATTCGTGCCAATCCGCCAATAAAAAAACAACCAGGGAGATTAGTCAAGAAGCGACTCAGAGAAGGCAAAAAACATCCGCAACATATCTTCGCAAAGTTTTTACACCTAATAATCGTGAGGTTGAAAATCAAGAAGAAAAATTCATATATGACACTTTAAACACATCGCACGCTACACCTATTAAGTCATTCACAGATGGCGAAGTAAGATACATAATTCACACGAAACTAAACCCAAAAAAGACACCAGGTTACGATATCATTACAGGTAAATGCATTGAGGAACTACCGGACAATGCTATATCCTTTTTAGCTCAGCTGTATAATGCTATGCTAAGAAGAACTTTCTTCCCACCACAGTGGAAGGTGGCCTCAATTATAATGATCCCTAAACCTGGGAAACCTCTAGAAAAAGTAACCTCATATAGACCATAAGTCTTCTACCAATTTCTAGACGTAACTCAGGCATTTGACAGAGTATGGCATGAGGGCCTCCTATATAAGGTAAAGACTCAATTACCGACCAATTATTACACCCTAATAAAATCATACTTGGCAGCCAGGCATTTCTTAGCACAGCAGGGAAGTGAAGTAAGTGATTTAAGCCCTATATTGTTAGGGGTACCACAAGGAAGTGTACTTGATCCTATCCTGTACTTGTTATTTACAGCAGACCTATCGTATCGGGCAGAACGACTACAACAATGGCGACCTATGCAGATGACACTGCAATAATGATATGCCACGAGGACCCATCACAAGCATCTAAAGTTTAGATGCTAAACTCTTACAAGAAGACCTAAGACTTGTCGAACAATGGACAAAATTATGGCGTATTAAAATAAACGAATCAAAATCGGCACACGTAACATTTACGCTTCGTCGAGGAGTTTGTCCACCTGTAACATTGAATGGCACCCAAATACCACAAACTGATGACACAAAATATCCGGGTATGCTAAAATTTGATTGTCCTGGAGGAAACACATCTTTACCAAAAGAAAACAGCTCGGCCTACTATTAAGACAGCTATATCCACTGCTAGGACACAAATCAAAACTAAATCAAGAGAACAAGCTGCTTATCTACAAATGAATACTTCAGCCAGTATGGACATACGGCATACAACTGTGGGGGACTGCCTCAAAATCAAACTTGGGAACTCTTCAAAGGTTTAAGTCCAAAGTCCTGAGGCTAATTATAAAGGGCTCCTGGTACGTTACAAACAATATCCTGCACAGAGATCTCCAAGTCACTACAATCGTAGAAGAGACGATTAGACAAAACAAGAGATATCAGCACAGACTAATCAAGCATCCTAACAACCTAGCAAGACTGCTTATGTCCAGGAAACCTCATATGAGGTGATTGAAGAAAAGGAGGTACCACAGGACACAATAACATGAAGTTAAACCTAAGAGAGGGTGCGTCATTGGATGCATACCCGGCACGTCCAACTGCGAGCATATCTAAAGTACAGCTTATTGTCGTCAAACTAGGACAGATTGCTGTAGAAAAAGGGGTTAAATAAAAAAAACACACACACACAATAGTAGCGATTTTAATAAAACAAAGTAATGGACCTTACAAAATCATCTCTCCTCAGCACAGAGACATTGGCCGTGATGCAGGGCACCAACTGAGAGTTCAGTATACCTAGTTCGATAGATAAAAGGTAATATAACTGAAATGAGACTCATTATACAAAAAATCAAATTGCAATTAAAAACAAAGTAGGTTTCAGATCCGTTCTCCATCTCATTCATAAAATAATTCAAGTTCCAGTAGCTACAAGAATCTTGAGTTTTAAAACTGACCTAGAAAAGACAATTAACTTGTTGTAAATGTAGATTTCTATATCTTAAATGACCTACAAATATGATTGTCTACTAGATCATATCTGTAGGTCAGTTGGGACTAGCAGCAGTCTACCTTCAAGTTGTAACAAACCTAGAACTCCTAATGGTACAGGCAAATTCACAATAATAATTAATTAATGCCAACAATCCAATCAAAAGCCCTTTACAATATTATGATAAGATCGGTAGAAACCTTAGCAATCATTTATGCCTTCTAGCAGGTTTATCGATGTGTCTTGACTCTTGAGCATGAAAGATAAAAGAAGGGTGATTTTTCTGAATAGGTACGAGTGAATCTCTTGTACTTTGATGTAGCTTATTTTATATAGCTTATAACTTATTACCTTACGTTATTTAGTTATAAGATACAGAAGTTATGTCACAATTTACATGGTGCAAACGGACCCTTTGCGGAGCCGTTAACTAGGCATTCTGTAGGTACATCAAACTAAGTAACTCTACGAAAAAAATATTGCTGTTAAACGACCTTTTTTTCGAGGTGAAAAATCACGTTTTACGGTAGCACTCAAACATTGTGCTGATTCAATGGATGCATTTAATAGTACGGGGGTCGAGGAGGTATTTAAAGAAAAGTTACAACATTAAAAAATTGTGAAACAGTTGAAAGTTTGACGCCCAATATCTTCATAACTACTACTACTAATATGAAGGTTCCCAAGTAGGCTGCTTTGCATTACAACTAATCCCAATCTGTCAAAAATCCTCACTTATTTATTCACCATCCTTCTTTCTTCGATAACCAATGTCAATATCCAATATACTCATTCGTTGAACTCTTACAAGAACATCAGTTCATTCACCATTTGCAAGTTTAATTGGACAAGTTGACGGTCACGGCCGACTTGCACCGCGGAAACATTCACAACTTGAACTTGACGTGAGTTTTACAAACTCTACGACAAACACCTATCAATTTGCAGAAGCTGACGGAAGACATTCCAAAAATCAAAAATATTCATTTGAAATTGCTGATTTCACATCGATATACATACCTGGAAGCATTCATTATCGCTAAGAAAAGATCACGTCTTCTTATATTAAAACGTAGCATATCATGACATGCATGACTTGACGTATAATACGCATAATTATGTCCACGAAATTACATTTATAGACATTGTACATAAATGAATAATAACATACTTTGTAGATCTCTATCAGATTTTATATTTAGTATCTTAAATTATACATTGTTGATATGTAACATGCTTTACAATGCTTATTATGTATTATACAAAAGTATAACTCTATATAGATATCTAGTAGGTAATAATAAGTTAGTTAGTAACGTTGTAAATAAATTATGCTTATTCTTAAAAAAAAACTTGCTCTTGTCTATAATCTTCAGTCAATCTTCCTATGATTGCTCGTATAAAAATAACAAAAAGCGGCACCAAATATTGAAATAAGAAGTTACAATTAAGCACTCTAATCTCTTAGACACAAGGATCTATGTATAATCTAAAGTAATCCGCTACGTTAATAAATGTATCAGCTTAATCTTATAATTCGTCAATAATTAAAGACAGGAACTAGTCCTGAATTAATCAGTTTTAATTGAATTTCGATGTATATTTTATTGAACACTGAATTGGTTTTCTTAATTGTGTACAACGTCAATAAAATAACAAGTTTTACCAATTAAATAAAAAAACAAGTTTCTTCCAAAGTTTCAGAGACAGAAATAATTTTTACGCTCATCACGAGAATTCGAGAACATTTCCTGTTGATCGATATATGCAAGCTTGTTGGGAATACCTATAACTAGTCATCAACACGAACTTCTTGATTGTTTTTCTTTTAATTGACTCGCTGACTCCACACATTCAATTGTTTTTATAAAGACAGTGTCACAATTAAATCACCAACTATGATTTCGCAGAACGTAGACTCGAAATAAAACGACAAATGAGTTTTTCCTCTCATTACTTATTGGAAGGGTTTTGTATTTTTTTCTGACTACACAAGGATCATACTATTTACTTTGAAAAACTTCATTTTTTTGCATACTTAATGACCTGTAGAGACCTTTAGATGCCTAAAGTTTTTATCGCAATGGATACAGTATGTTGGCATACATAAAATACACCCAACTGTGAATTACCGAAATTCTAATGTCAATAACATTGTCAGTTTTGTCATGTTTCTCAAATAAATAAGTACTAAATAGCTGCGGTTTTTGACGTAAGAAAGGCCTTTAACCTATGGATAGGAGACTTCAAATAAGTTAATAGGGGTGACTTTGTACGCAGTTTGGAACTTAGGTAGGTATGTGATTTGACACTAAAGATCTTGTAATTTTATTGCAATCATTACTTATTCATTAAAAAACCTTATTAGGCCGCTTTTGAGGCAGACCTGTCAGAGTAGAATAGCTGGTTTAAATAATGTAAGGTTTAAATAATTTCCATGTAAATTTTATTGAAATAGGAGCAACTTTTTACAGAGACACAACCAGTCTACAAATTTAAGCCACTAGATCTGTTTGTATAATAGAATGTTAATTTTTTAAACAAAACTTAAGTTAGTTTTGAATAATAAGAATATTTAATTATGGGTAATAATTCATTTAAAAAAATTACAACTTGTTTTACAAGGTCATTAAAATTAAACTACCTAATTAAGTAAATTAATATTCTTTTTCTAAATTTGTCCTAATTAGGAGCCGTATGTCGGGTTTATAAATAAAACCTATAGGCATACCTGCAAATCAGTGACCATATAAGCTATCCATTAAATTCGCGGTTCATTTTGGTCGTTTTTTTTAAAAACGTTATTTAAGAAATATAGAGGGTGTAAACAGACTCTTCGAAGCCGTCAACCAAGCATTCTGTACATCAAACTAAGTAACTTTACACAAAAGTTATTGCTGGTAAACGACGTTTTTTTCGAGGTGAAAAATCACGTTTTACGGTAGGACTGAATGTAACGCATTCAAAACATTGTGCTGATGGATGGATTTAATAGTACGGCGGTCGTGAAGATGTTTGAAGTTTAAAAATACATAAAAAACATGTATTTGAAAAAAAAAAACTTGTGAAAAAGTTGGAACTTTGACCCCCAATATCTCCGTAACTAGAAGGTTCCCAGGTATGGTCTAGAACAAAAAAATGATGATCGCAATGATGGGGAAAACAAGTGCCAGTTCGGCTTCGTTAAGTCTTCTTACACCCTTTACGGGTTGGTTCCGAAAATACGATAATAAATTAAACGTGTACCTCACGATGTTCCCAGTCTACATAGAAAAAATTAATGAAATATATCCAGTAGTTTAAAAAGTCACAGGACATTATTTTTTATTTTCAGCATTTTTTATTCGATGCAGATTAATAGGCTAGCATGTTGCCAACTGGCTGCTTCGAAAACCTTTGCAGAATTCGTTTCTTAAATTTTATTTCCTGATACAAAATACTGCAAATTATATCTAATGTTAGTAGACCAATATTTATAAATGGCTTATTCCCAGGCGTTCCATAATTTTATACCCGGCGGCTCCAAATTAAAAAAAAAAAATAGTATTTTATTATTTAACTAATAAAATTATGGAGCTGTTGGGAATCCATGTATGGAGAGAAATTATTTGAAGAACAATAGATTTGGAGCTCCTGGGAATAAGCCTTATAAATGGCGTTCTATTTCGTTTACACTTTTGTGCTATTTACTTTGTTTTTTTTTTTAAATTTCGAAGATAGAATTTATTTGATAGCTTTTAAATATTCCTATGAACACGTACCAGTCTTTTCATTTACTGTCGTATTGTCGTCGCCACTTTGTATATAGATGCTTGTGAAAACATAGGTACTAAGTATCTACCTCAATAATGCATTAAGAACTACTCAGAGCTTTGTGTCCTGAAGGTTAGGGACCTAGGAATGAACCTGTTTGATTATACTGGCTATAAAGAACAAAGGAAAACAACTCCACGTCGTGGTGGCATTTTGAAAAAACAAACGGAATTGTTTATCTTAACTATTAACGACCAAATAATAAAATGCTTGAATCAATATGAATAAAGAATCTAATCAACAGACAAAGACACTGTTTATTAAATTAATTTATTAAAATTGATTCTAGCAAGTTCAGCACTATACAGCGAATCCGTATGCAAGTAGGTACTACATACGTAGTAGGTTTACATGTATGATAAAACTCGGAAATACCGAGCATATAATATTCGCAGAATACGATTGTTTAGTGTGACTTGATTTAAACAAAGACGTGCAAAAATTTTTTTTTTCTTTACACAGTACACTCTTCCCTTCTGATTTTCCATAGGAATAAACAGAATACACTAATGAAATAGTGCTTTAAAAACAATATGTACTAGTGCTACGTTGAATACTAGACTTAAAGCCAAAAACGCTACGAATAATGCTACGAGCGCGTAGCAAAGGGAAAGGCTTTCCCTTGCTACGCGGTCGTAGCATCATCTCTCGTCCTTCGTCTTTATGAGAAAAACAAATAGGCAACTATAAATAGGCGTCAAGTGCGTCATCATAATTAGACTCATTTAGTTTCCTCTTTCTCATAGTAATCAATATCGTAATTGCGAAGAAATCACTTAGATTATAGTGGTTTTTTTTTTGTTAATAATTTATTTAAAAACATCTCCCTACACAATTACAAACGACAATGTTTTAGAAAACAATACAATTATAGACGTTTACTTTTTACAACCACGCGTCTTTGTTGCTAATTAGAGTTGTCTCAACAGGAACTTCCTTATAATCCTGGAGTTTTACTTGGTATAGTTACCTGCGACTAGTTCAAGGCTGGAAAAACACACGATCAACCATCCGATAAATTAAATACAAGATTATTATGTTCAACAACAACAAAAAAAGAACACTAGCTTCAGAGGAAAAAAAATAACGGTATTTTTCAGTAAAGACTTATAAAAAAATATTTTGGCAAAATACAAAACATTAACCCTTTAAGTTACGCGACAATATAAAAAGAACACATATTTTTGATATCTGTTCTACTAAAAGCCCTTAAATATTCCATCAGTAAAGATTTAAGTACAATTTATTTTTTATTAACCCTAGCACAACACTGACGGCGTAAATGCACAGTATTATAGTCTTTATGAGTAAGAAACATCGTATATAATTGTGTACAATATTTTGACAAATAATGACAATGATCATGATATTATGTCGGACGGAAAAGAGAGTCGACGAGTTAACATAAATAAGTTGACCCGATCCTTGCGACGCACAGTATGTGCTGAGCTCTTGTGCCAAAAAGTAATAGATTACCTATAAGTTACCAGTAGCACTGTTTTAATTTTAATTATAATAAAAGCTTATTTTAGCGAAAAAATGTTTGCAGTAAATATTTTTGTGATTCTTCTCCTCGCGTACGTTGCTAATTGCGACGATGGAAATCTACGTAAGTGTAAAGAACATGTGATAAATTAGTCACTATATTTAAAATATAATATGAATACTTGAAAAATATATCTTAAAACTCAATTAATATCAAGTTTATTATAGTATATTCAGGCATTCATAAAAATATTTATAGTTGATACAATTTATTTATTCTTGCTATTGAATATTTTCGCCAAGAAAAAAATTTAGATATAGATTTGTGCCCGGTTACAAAAAATGCTCGATTTTCTCCATATTTATTACAAAAACCGATGAATTGTGTGTATATAGTATATATCTCTAGATACTCCGCCGGGAAATACAAATGGGTGTTATGTTTTAAAGAATTTGATTTATCTTTTTCTCCACGAACAATAGATTTTCAATAGATCAATATCATTACTTGAATTATAAACACAGTCACGTAATGTTACTAGGTAAGTATGATAATATATTTGACGTAGCTGCAATAGTTTAGCAACAAAGATATGATCACGTGTAAGCCAATAACTAGTAGGTAATTATTCAAGATTTTAATACAATGTACGAAAACCTTATTTATGGCAGTGTAATTTGCGGTCTAGAGGAACCTTTAATATCTTGCACCACACTGTAATATTCTTCCTTTTGTTAGTTGACAAGGTTGATGGTTCTTACAAGCAACCTTCCATGCTACAAACATACAATGCTGAACTTGGGTTCCTAATGGTAACCCTGAACATTGGCAATAGGGACAATGATGGGGTCATGATCTCTTCAACGTTAATGAAGTCCTATTTTATTCAATGGAATTTGAAAAAAAACCTTTTGTGGCTCAACCTTAAACATACTTACAAATGGTTTTGACGATTCTGGCGCTAAAATGATGGCATTACGTCAAATAATGGAAAAAATGAGTTCGTTTGGGCACTACCACAATTATCTGCTTATCAAACCGATAAATTAAAAGCACAATAAAAGAAAAACATCCTGTAGTTTGTTTAGCAGGTACTCTTAGCACTACCTTGCAATACAATTATATTATAGACTAGCTGTAAATTATTATAAAAAACCCTTTTATAATCGAATTTTGTTATTAATTTCAAGGGTTTTAATTTTTTGCACCGAACCCTAATTCTTATTTTAAAATAAATTCCCTGCCTAATAGACCTTATAACATCAGCTATCTGTCAGTAAAAGTGCCGTCAAAATCGGTCCAGCCATTTCATTTAATTTCTATCTAAAATAAATTAATAATAAATTTCGGAGATTAGCCGATTAATTGTGTTTTTAGGGTTCCGTACCTCAAAAGGTAAAAAAAGGAACCCTTATAAGATCACTCTCTTGTCCGTTTGTCTGTATGTCAATCAAGGTAAATCAAGGTCCTGAGTCAACACGATAAAAATATATGGGCCAATTTAGATTTTTGCGAAAACTTGTAAGTACCAAAATTTACCTTAATTTTCAAGCTTTTTTATTTTTCGGAATTTTCCCTTTACGTTTGCTGTAAGACCTTGTTTTTAACCAAAATTGCCAATTCTAGGTAAACCGGAAGTACCCTATAGGTTTTGGGTCGAAAACCTATATCGTAGTTCCCGTTGACTCACGAAATTTGGCAAGAAGTAATGTCTTACAACACATGTAAAGGAAAAAATCTGAAAACCGCAAATATAGATGGGGTGATCATATATGTAGTTTAATAACAAAATACCTACAAGTTTATACACGGAACCCTTGATGCGCGAGTCCAACTTGCATTTGGCCGGTTTTTTTATTAGTAAGGATAGTATCCTTACTTCCTTACTTTATTATATAATATTATGAACGTCAAATAAGTTTATTTGTATGGATGTATGGATGTTCGTTACTCTTCACGCAAAAACTGCTGAACGGATTTGGATGAAATTTGGAACACAAATAGTTTATAACCTTGATTAACACATAGGATACTTTTAATCCCAATAGTATCTTCCCGTAGGACAGTTATCGCACTCCAGCGGGGTACGCCGCGGGCATAAGCTAGTTTAATATAAAAGTATCATAACAGCAGTAAGTTATAGGGTAACAAAAGAAACGCTGAATCAGACGTCTGATATCTTAACTACATGTGTCAAAAGACGCTGTCCTTCGCGCGTTTTTTCGATAAATAAAATTTATAGTGACACATCCTAGGGGTTCCCCCCAAAGCTTTTCAAAGCCCGAACTAACAGTACTCACACAGTTATAGTCATAGCTGGTAATAGAAAGACGTGTTTACAACTTCTTACCGGGACTGTTTCAAAACAAGACATACCGAGAATTTCTAGTATAACATAAATCAGTCCATGGAATATAACTAAAACATTTTGTATAATTTTGTTACGTAGGTAAATTGAGAGTATAAAACTTTGCTTTTTAAATCGTCATCTGCTGAGATACTTATCTGCAAAAGTAGACTTGATACAGAAAAAATAAGGTTGCTCGCTTGATACAGGATATTCAGGTTCAGATTAAGTTCAAGTTCACATAATTATGTTGTCTGCTCATAAAATGTATACAAGGTCACGAGTAAGTCGAATCTCGTCGGCAGCCACGCATCGCACACACTACATTATAGTCATTAAGCAAAAAGAACAAAAACACTTTCTGAATAATTAACAATTTTTATTATCCACGTCATTTTATTTTTGCCTAGATCTATTAAAATCTATTCTGCTTCCGACAAAAAGCAATTGAGGAAAAATACTTACCTACCAAAACTGACATTAATATGGTTCGCATAACATAAAGCGCAGGCCACACCGCCAACTGGCGAGCAAGCGAGCGAGCCGGGCGAGGCATTATTTTCACCTCTTTTCATACTTTGGTTCACACCGCGAAGTATCGAAAGAGCTGAAACGAAGTATGAAAAGAGGCTTGCCCGGCTCGCTTGCTCGCTTGCTAGTTGGCGATGTGGCCTGCACTTAAAGCCATTAAAACATTACTAAGCTTCGTGTTACCTTAACAGCGTATCAGTAGGCGACCTACGCGATAATTAGCAAGCCTTTTCATCTATGACAAGAGTACCACAAAGAAGCATTCTCGGACCACAAATAACAGTTACTTATAAAGAGGTCATTGTACTCATCAGTATGAACAACTTTTACTATGGAACCAACCCTGAAATCACGAAAACAAAACAACTTCCCTATTTATTTTGTCGAGTTATCCGAATGCGTACTTACATGTATAAAGGATTTGTAGGTAGCTGATTTTTTCCGCACTTTCAGGGTTGATCCCATAATAATAGTGGTTCAAAATTATGAGTACAATGACCCGCTACGAGATTTCAGTTATTTCATTAAACCTTCTATATAACTCTCTATAACCAATCTTCGATGACAATTCCTGTTTTGAGATGCACTTATGGTTACATGTGGTAAGAAATTCAATATCAGTATATTACTTCTCCACTGCTGATACTATCAATCCGTATTTTCTGTTAATCAGTTGATTGATTGATCTTCGACACGCAAAATAATAGTATTAATGTAGTAGGTACAATAATATAGATGGTATATTAATATAGATTAGATAACATTTCTTCAAGGTCCGCTCAGAGGATAGAACAATATAATTATTATTCTTAGGGTTCCGTACCTAAAAGGAAAAAAAAGGAACCCTTATAGGATCACTTTGTTGTCCGTCCGACTGTCTGTCTGTCTGTCAAGACCCTTTATCTTGGGAACACGTGGAGGTACAGAGTTGAAATTAAAAAATATAAACTCAAATCCACAGTCCCTTGAAGGAGTGAAAAAATCAAGCTTCTAAGTTAACGTAAAAAAAAGATACGGCCGTTTATGCAGCAAAAAAGACACTCCCAAGAGAATCAAAATTTATAGGGTACGTCCCGTTGACCTAGAATCATGAAATATAACAATAAGCAATCTGAAAACCGTAAATATGTAGTTTAATAACAAAATACCTTCAAGTTATACGGAACCCTCGGAGCGCGAGTCCAACTCGCACTTGGACGGTTTTTTTTTATTTATTCTTCAACCTAAAGTTCCTGTCTTGCCTACCGTCATAAAAGAACTAACGTTTTTCCTAAAGTTTTACAAGTAATTTACTAACTAGGCTGTCCCTATTTCCAAATGCCTAATCCCTCTACGACACTGCGAAAAGAGTTCCTAATAACATTAAATAATTATGTTCCAAGCTACGTAAGGATAACATTGTTATTATTTTAAGTAAGCACTGAATTACTATACATGTAATTATGAACAATGTTTAACCTGTAGCTTGGTTTATGTAGGAATTATTTATTACTACAATAACGAAGTAGTATTGTTGCAGCCTTCATTGTTTTTGTACGTAGATAAGTGATTTTCGTAAAAGATAAATATTATTAAAACTCTAATCAAAAAGACAAAAGTTTTAATAACTAACCTTAAAGAATATAACAGTGATATCAGTAACGTGCTAAATCGGGGTTATGTCAACAGTTGGATGCATCGGGCAAAGAAACCGACGACACGACAGCAAATATGAAATCGATAACTCAGTTGATTGCATGTAGTGTATACTAGGGTTACAATATACCAAGCTATGTTTTTAGGGTTCCGTACCCAAAGGGTAAAACGGGACCCTATTACTAAGACTCCGCTGTCTGTCCGTCTGTCACCAGGCTGTATCTCATGAACCGTGATAGCTAGATAGTTAAAATTTTCACAGATCATGTATTTCTGTTGCCACTATAACAACTAATACTAAACAGAATAAAATAAATGTTTAAGGGGGGCTCCCATACAACAAACGTGATTTTTAGCCGTTTTTTTGTTCGATATTGATAACGGCGACAGGTAGACGCTTGAAATATTCATAGAATATTTAGTTGCATATTCACTTTAAAAATAAATAATTCCATTAAAACAAAATAAATATATAAGGGCAAAAAAATCACGTTGGTTGTATGCCCAACAAACGTGTTTTTTTTGCCGTTTTTGTCTAATATTGTATAGATAATGGTACGGAACCCTTCGTGCGCGAGTCCGATTCGCACTTGGCCAGTTTTTCTAGTATCTGAACTGATTGTTTAATATTTTATATCAACCTGAGCCGTTGATGAAATGAGATATGTAACTAAACTAGATTTTTACTAGACTATAGGAACTAATTAACAATATGTTTTCAAATGAACAAATCAACCTTGATACCACATTTTAAAATCACTTCACACTCTATAATCGTCTGTCACTGACATCTTCTGTCATGGCGCAAAAACTAGAACCCAAACCCAAGTAAGTATAATTGTTCCATATTTATATCATAATTATGATAATTATATCTAGCATAGATCATCATTGCATTAATAAAACAATGAAGACTGTTTTAAGCATACAATAGCTGGAACATTAGCCGTCATTCGGCCCGTAAAGGAACCTAGGTACCTATTTGGATTCATTGGTTTAACTTATCTTAGTACCAAAGTAGTCATGTGACGTCTACTCGAATTCCAACTACACTGAATCCCCTATAAAATTGGGGACAATTCGCAAAATTACAAAAAGATTTGTGCAATATCGTTATTTGTTCGAGACTGATGCTTGTAATTGACTACCCAAAAGCCACGTTATAAACTGGTTAATAATACCTAAACCCCTATCCATCGATTAAATATCATCAATCAAATCAAATAGAAACGGAAAAATTTTGTTTATTTAATCGGAGTTTGACAAGGTAAACGATACGTGATCGTTTTGACAATCAATCATCAACGTCGGGTCGCATCGTCATGATTGATGTGGACACACCGCGTGTGTTGAGTGTCCCTATACAAGTTATTGAGTAATTAAAATTGAAATATGTACCTACGTACAAAAAGAAGACGCCGGACGGATATTTACCGAAACCAAACCAGAAGCGATTTCCGATGTTACTATGTATATGTATCGCCGTACTGTCAACTATGAAACCACAATAAAAACACTTCGTAATTTTCCATGTTTATGCAGATTTCCACGTAATCTGACCACAACTTGGGATGTTCTCGCGGCTTATACCAGAACGCATAGTCTTAGAATAATTATTAATTAATGATATAAATCAATCGATGGCACGACGACACGTGATTATCAGGGTTCCATTGCCAAATGGCAAAAACGAAATTAATCCTTATAGGTTCGTCCTGTCCATCTGTCTATCCTTCTGTATGTCACAGCCATCGCACTGGGCCAGTTTTGAATAAGTTTATATTGTGTTTTCTACACACGTTAAGTATCTATGTACAGACGCCAGCAGGTCAAGCTACCCGAAACTGTCAGATTTTCCTAACCAACCTTGAACCTAATGCTCTAGAGTTAAATTGAAAATCTATTAAAGAAATTTGACAGATTGTAAAAGCTTGATGTGCTGGCGTCTGTACTTAACAGGTGAAGCGATAAAAAATAACAATTAAACAAACAGTAGGTACCTATTTATTTACTAAATAACCAAGATTGTCTTAAAAGTCTCATTAATTTCTTACGTTATGGTATAACCATGTTTACTTAGTTAAGATTTACAACTTATAATAAAATGCCCATATTATTTCTTCACATATCTAAGTAAAATAGGCTATTGTTTCTCCGTCATCACATATTTTAACCCCTGTTATGTATTCCTCGAAGGATAAACAGAGATGAATAGTATACACATATTTTCCTTGTTATGTTTTAAAAAATCTAATCTGGAGTCAATCTAGCAACTTATCTTGAATCTTTATTTTATAGGTACTGCCCGACGTTATATTGTAGTTTGTTAAAAAACTAGACCTATAAAATATAATTTTCCATTTCAGCTTCCTACATCACGCCGTGTGACTACGAGAGTCCTAAATTCATCGACTGTGTCAAAGAACAAATTGAGCTCGCCCTCCCGAAATTCACGAAGGGCATCCCTGAATTGGATGTGCCATCGATAGATCCTGTTCAATTGAAAAACATCGAGATAGTGGGCAACGGCCTAAACCTGACCTTCTCTGACGCCGCTATGCATGGACTTAGCCAGTGCAAATTGACGGAATTGAAGTAAATTGTTTTTTTTTTGGGATCCTTTAATCCTATGCCAAGGGTTTAGCAAAACTTGAGACCATTGTGATCCATGTCCTAGTATTACTGCCCTTTGTTCACTTGTATTCAGATTTATTCATCCTGTTTAGCTATTTTCATTTCTGTTCACGTAGGTATCTACTTCTTATTTCCACATTCAAGACCTTGTAGGTTTGTGAAGAGCCAAGTCCGGAAGTATTTTTCTATCTTACATATTTTTATCGATAAACAATGATCATTGAAAACTACACTTCTTATGTTACGAGACTCCAAGACCACGCTACACATTGTATGCAAATTCTCGAACTCTTCGCTGTCTGTGGACTAAACAGCGATGATGTCTCGTCATGAGTAACGCAGAATCAATACAATAGGCACAATGCAAACATTCCATGCCACAAATCATACACGTGTAGGTTATAAAAAAAATACGTCTGTAATTGCTTTTAAACGGGTTCCGCAACATCCTCTATTGACTATTTTGTCGAAGACTACGTTTTTCTACTAATTGTAGGCAATTTGTTGTCTACCTACCTACTAATTAAACTGTAGACATCGACTTTAGCCCTGACTAAGTATAATTCATACTTTTATACCAATTATCTGAATTATATCCAGTGAGGGATGAGGTTTTATTTTCTAAAGTATTTTTAAGGCTAAATAGGATTAACCCCTGACAGAGCAAATATATTTCAAAGACATTATGCGCCATAAGTTTATGACATAATTTTCTTCTGAATATTTCTTATTACCTCGCCTTTCACTGCAGTAAGATTGGTAAACATTGGGCATAATCATAATGATTGTAATGTGTTTTTCTGTAAGAGCAGACAAATGGTTATAAATGGCAAGCGAATCAACGTCTACCTACTTCTATTTTTTAACAATACAATTTTATTGTTTTAGGGCAGAGTTCAGTAAAACCGAGGGTATATTTTCATTGTCATTCAAAGGTAACTTGAGTCTTACCGCATCATACGTCGCCGATGGCAGAATCCTAATTCTACCGATCCAAGGAAATGGACCCGCGACAATTTATGCACGTAAGTACCACCGACGTCATATAAAAAACTTTTTTTTTTTTACGGATGGGAAATCATCAAATGACTTCTCCCGCTCTGGGCAGAGCGGAAGGGAGTGTCAGACTTGTACTGACTAAAACCCATCCATGTTCCTTCTTTGCCCTTTGTGTTCCAGGGCCGCGGTATCTCTTTCGAACAGCCCGCAGCTGCTACAGGTGCTTCATGATTTGTTTTGGCGCGTAGATTTGTTTTTTCCATAAAATTTTCACAGACAGTTTCACAAATAATAACCAGCAACGACCTGATAATGGAATTCAAGCACCAAATGCGTGCAAACGTAGCACTGTGCTTACTTACATACGTTGCATTAGGGACAGGGCACAGGGGCCTTAGCACGAGCACGCGGCGTAAACGTAACGTTATTCCAATTAAAATAAAAGTGGTTTTTATTAAATCACCAAAATGAGTTTCATGATGTTCGAGCCGACATGCCAGCCATTTGAAACGCAACATATGTATTTTTTTCTAGCACCTGGCTCGCGAATAGTTCCACGTGAATTTCGAAAATACAACCCATCAGTATAACTCAATGACATTTATAGGCAACATTTTGATACTTTGGGTTACATTATTGCAATTTTCTTGAAAATCTCGAATTTTTTGAAAATAAATTATACCTGATAATTAAGCTTTCTATTGGTGTAAAAATGGTTAAAATCGGTTCAGTAGTTTCGAAGCTTATTCGGTACAAACAGACATAACATTATTAATAATATAAATTTATAAATAGTAATCAGTATAGATACAGATTATTTAGGTACACCATGAGCTTTCTTAAAATTTTCTGCATTTTACAATTTTACCTTTGTTATCACGTTTAATTTTATACATCCCATTATTTTTACTTTTTCTGTCATCAATTTTATGAATATTATCCGTTATTTCAATTTTACCGTTGTTATTAATTTTATACATTTTATAATTTTTTACTTCTTATTATTGTTTCATAATATATAAATGTAACGATTAAATTTAATTGAAATTTGTTCATGTTTTTGAGCGTATGGCACTCGCGTTTTGCTGAGCTGAGGCCCTTTTGGCATTATTACTTAGTCTTATTTGTTTATTTATTTTGTTTTGTTTTAAGGTGTTATTAATGCCAAATAAAAACAAATTTCTTTCTATCTCTCTTTCTTTTCTGTACAACGATTTCAAATTAAAAAATACTGGTTTCACATAATAATATTTCCATAATTTTCAGATATTATGTAAAAAAAAATTGATTTTTTGGTTTTGATTTGTTTTTGTGAAACTGATTGTGTTTGTTACAAATAACTAAAATGCTGTAGGATAGGTATTTTATAGGATATTGTATTTTCGATTCAAAAATGGACGCATTTACGTTACGTTTACACCGCGCACTCGTGCTAAGGCCTCGGGTTTATTTTTTTGCAAACGACCTAGAGTATACATGTTTTGAACCAGGTTCAAAACTGGACAAAATAGTTATAACCTAATTAACGTTAAAAATAAACAATAAAGATGTAACTACCACGTACAGAGGGCGTCGAAGTGCACATCGACAGCAAACTGGTCCACGATAAGAATAGCAAAGGCGACCACTTCAAGCTAGCTACACCGAAGTTCCAATACACTATTGAACGTACCACATTCGATCTGAAGAACCTGTTCAACGGGAACAAGCAACTTGGTGAGTATTTAACGACAATTCATTTAAATATTTAAAAAATACATTAGTTAAAGAGCCTGGACCGGTTCGTTTTTTTTTCTTATTCTAATTCGAGGTTTATCATCAGCAAAAACAGCAACAGCAAGCATATAGTTGCAAAAAACCCGCTTTAAACCGGTTTAAAACGATTTTTTCGCAACTATATAGTTGCAAGAAACCGGTTTAAAATTATTTGTTTGCAAAAAACAAAAATAATTGTATTAATTCAGTCGTTTGACAGTGTAATGTTAGATTTAGTTTATGTCTAATTATATATGATATGAATGCTGCCTGAGACAACATCTATATCATATTTACCTAACGGGATGTGTTTTTTCATCGAGGGTTAGAAACAAAATGAAATTCTGGGGAAAACAAATAAGTAATGATTTTGTTCCTATCAGTTTTTACGTAAAAGGATAACGTCTCAGAACAAAATGCAACAAACTACGAGTATAATAGGAATAATTTAGTATGATTATGGACCCTCCGCATCGTAAATTATGCTAGAAATAGCAACCGCCCAAACTTATAGAAAGGGACCTTTTGTAACGAAAAATAACCACAAAAACCTTACTCAGCTTCCTTTTTATGTCAAATTACCAAAATACGTAGGAATAGGTACATTGTTTTCTTGAAAAAATTAAAAATTGAGGAAATCTTTCAAAATGCTATTCCTTTAAATGTAATCAATTAATGATTTATGATGTGTCATAATTGTTAATGAATTACATTTATCTATTATCATTAGATCTTGTTATAAATGTTCTACTCATTGATTAGATCAAATGATTTTAATTTCTAAATAACATTAGCATAGTTCGATTCAGTTCAGTTTTGGTATTAAGTAACATTTTACAACATCATCACGAGGTATGATGTCTGGAAAATTAAATATTTTATTTAGTCGTGTCTCTACTAGAGTCCAAAACACAAATACTTACTCCGCGTTTACACTGTGTTATAAAACATGTGTTCTAGATATTGTGCATTCGATCTTGACGTATATTACGTATATAACTAACTATATTATTATTTATTTTTATTATAACTTGTCGTATATCATAAAAATAAATATACGACAAATCTTTATAACTCGTGTTGGGATAAAATGAATAAGATAAACGAAGATCGAAGGCACTATACTAGAATACATGTTTTAAACCACAGTGTAAACGCAGGGTTACACGAAATCGTATAATGTAGGTTAATGTGTTTCAGCCCTTCGGACGCTAATTCTTTAGGCAGTCAGAGTTCAACATTTCGGCCATGGCTGGGTGCCATGTCAGGGGGCTATTAAGCGTAGGCCACACCGCCAGCTAGCGAGGCGAACGAGGCCCTTTTCATACATCGTTCGGTACTCTTTCGATAGTTCGCGGTGTGAACCAAAGTATGAAAAGAGGTGAAACGATGTCTCGTCCGCCTCGCTCGCTCGCTCGCTAGCTACGAGTAGTTGTCAGCGTGGCCTGCGCTTTATTATAGAACTTTCATGCTCCTCATTCCCAATAAATGAAACTTTGAATAAAAAGAGTTTATGATATTTTTCCTCAGCGGATACAACCCTTCAGTTCGCCAACGAAAATTGGAAGCAGTTGATGGACGAGCTGTCTCCCTCAGCCATCAAGCAGATCGTGCGCACTGTCGTCAAGGTCATCAACAAATTCTTCTCCAAAGTTGCCGCTACAAAAATGGTTAAAGGATATTCAGATTAATAAACTAAGCTGTGATATAATTTATAAAGTGCTAAGCCCGTCGTTCATCGTATTTAAATTGCAATTTCGGCAAAAGTGCAAACGATTCATGATAAGATAGCGTGATAAATGACGAGTTTACATTCCAATTAAGTTTTTCTCGAATATTATGATAATTGTGCTTTAAACTTTTGTCATATTGTGATTTCTTCGGTTAGTTTCTAGGGTAAATGTTTGTTACCTATGTAAAATCAACTATTAATTATTATATAAACCAACTCTTAGTAAGATAATATACGCAGTTTTTAGTATATAAAAGGTGATGTTATTTGTAAATAGGTTTATTATTTTTTAACAAAACGATGCAGTTTTATTTTTATTAGCTGTATAAAACGCCTTACCAGTTTCAATGTGTAGGCATGTTCTGTTTGACTATATAACAGAATATACACGTTTAAACGAGTAATTTTGTTTTTTGAGCCTGATGTGCCCCACCGCAGTGCAGAGGCCCTTCCCTATTTCCATTTTTCTCTGTCTTTGGCTATTTGAGCCCATGAGGCGTTTATAAAAGGATTTACCAAGTAGGTAGGTGCCTAAAAACATTTCCACGTCGAAATCGAAACCAACAACTAAATAAATTAAATAAAACAAATGAAAAACTTTAGTTTTCATTATTATAATTAAATATCGTTTACGTAATATCAATGCCCAAAATAATATCGAACATTCATGATTTTTAATTAAAATAAAATTGTAAATGATGTCAAAGTCAGTCCAAACTCCAAACTTTTTTGAATACCACGTTCAGTCTCATCATGTCACTGCTGGACCAGCTAATTCGTTGTTACTAGTGTTGCTGCTGCTTGTCGTACTGTTACTTCCTCTTCGCTCGATGCTCTCAGCTTGTGCGCTCAAGTCGATGTTGTTGTTGTCACTTCGGTTGCTAAAACGTTGCAACGGATTACTAGGCCACGACCAGGGTATTGTGGGTAAGGGTCTTCCTTTCTTGTACCACACAGTACCAGCAAACACTAGAGCTAAAAATACTAGACCTACTGATGCCCCAATTAAACCGGCCGCCTGACGAGACATCGAACCTGAACCTAAAAAAAGAAACCCAATGTTTAAAACAATAAACAAAACATGCCCAGACCTTGACAATAAAAACCTCTGTAGATGACCGGTTTTTATGAATATTAAATCTATATTTTTTTTTTATTACAAAAAAGATTTATTTCTTATCACTTCGCTAGAGCCTTGAAATATCTCTAATTCTCCATAATCTTTACATATCAATGATTTAGGCTCAAAACTATCTTAAGTTAATCTATGGTGTCATTGTGTTTTGAAATACGTGTTGGATTTTGTAATTTGTATTCAGGGGCGACATCTTCAAATTGAACAAGCCCCTTTAAACAAAGAGAAAAAAAACTGGGACATTAATTAATTGTTTTGTACAATTTCAACTCAGGCGGAAACTGTTTAGCAAAAAACAAATTTCAACGATTCTTACTAGGATAAAGGACTACAGTGTCCCTTGACTCCACAACATGGTCATGCAGCAAAGCAGCACAAGTCCATTCTCCAAAATCTTCTTCATAAACCGGGTTGATGGTCAGGGAGCAGTCACCGTAGTCCAAGTTCTTCCCAGGGGAGAAGTAGAAACGATCTAGAATAGCACTGCAAAAATTTACGGCGTCAAAAAATTCTTTAAAGTTTTAACACTAAGCATTTTGGCTACGTGTGTTACCCTAGAGAGGAATTATATTAACATAAAAGTTCCACTTAGGTGATTCTCACTCGACACAGCTCCTCCGTGCGGTCGGAGGCGGCGTGTAAGAATCGACTTGAAGCAATAGCACAAAAATTTTAACTTAAATTCAAAGGAACACGAAAGATTTTCTAAATAATAGATTATGTTATTTCCGTCTTAGGATCTCTTTCAGCATTAGGTATAAGAACATAGGTGCCTCCATGGTTATTATTCATTGGTACTTACTTGTGCTCACCCACCGTAGAATCCAAACTCATACCAACATAATTGGGAGCTAAAAATCTGCAATAATCGAGTGGCCTGGGCCCATTTGAGGTGTGACAGTATAAAGTGGCACTACGACCAACTACGGCACCAACTTCTTTTTCATTAACGGCTAAGGGTCCGGTTACTCGAACCTCGACTTGGTCCATGATCTCAACCCCTAGCTGGTATTTATAGCCCATGTGACATGTCCATTTGCCTGCATCTTCGTTGGAAACGTTGATAAAGGTGATCCCGCAGTCACCAGACTGAAGATTTTCACCTGTGTACCTGTGAGAAAAATAATAACGAGGCGATGGAGTATTTTAACTATAGCATAAGAATTACATAAACGAATTTCCATTAAAAAAAGTTTACCAAAAGGGCTGTTGCTCATCAATGTGTCGCTCTACAGGCGTGAACTGAGACCCGTTAGGATGTTGGTACCAACAATAAGCAAGGGATGCATCCGCGCGACACATTATCGTTAGATTGGTGTGTTGCTGGACGAACAACGTCCTCATTTCTTGCTCTGACCTTTCGATACTTCGCCTTATTCTTGTACCTAGACACCAGCAGACAAACAGACATGTGCATCAACGTCAGTGAGGTTTCGCTATTTAATTGAAAAGAAAATAGATCTTTATTTATTCACCTCCATCGACAGGAACAGTAACAAGTGCTTGCATTGGCGTCACCTGATGGATGGCATTGTTGACGTCTCTTTCTTGAACTCCGATTGTGCATCTCCAAGTACCATAATCCTGGTCAGTCACCGACTCGATTGTCATTCCACATTGTTTATTAAAGAAACCTAGGCCATAGTAACTGGAAAAAAAATATACTAAGTAGTCTTATAAAGTCTCTAAGTTTGAATGTATCGGGATTTATCTTAGGAACTGCTGATCCAATTTTGAAGATTTTTTCACTAATAGCTATATTTAAAACATTCCCGGGATAATTTCTGACCATAACTGGGTCACTCATAACCTAAATGATGACCTGGACATAGAAAGGGAACGCAGGGCGATGGCTGTCCGAGGTAATATGCTGATCCGCAGATTTGCACGTTGTACGACGCAAGTCAAAATAACCCTTTTCAGAGCATACTGCCAGTCTTTTTACCAGTACTTTTTAATTTTGTGTCTAAAGTGTGTTTTATTTTATTTTTGTTTTACTAACATTAGGTTATAGTACATTATTATATAAGTGCGGTAAGTTGAAAATCACAGCCGAGGCGATATTGCTAGCCCGAGCCGTAGGCGAGGGCTATAAGAAAGCAGAGGCTGTAATTATCAAAGCGCACGTATGTCATACGACGTTTTATAACATATTTGCGAGGAAATCAATAAAACTCAGACTTTCTTAAACGAAATTTTGATACGCTTGTAAGTATCAATCGGTCGATTTTTCGGGCAGATTCTTAGAGTAGCCTTTTTCGCTGCCGCTAAGACTTCAGGCGGTGTCGAATTAATAAATTCATCATTACTTGACGACATTTTTAAATAAAAACAATACAACGAAAAGAAAAAGCGCGCGGAATAATTTTTACTTGTTCACAAATTAGTGAGCCGCGCGCATTAGCGCTTTTTTTTTCAAGGCAAAGGCACAAAAACAGCCAGTATTACTAATATAGTAAATTAATATTTTTGTGTTTTTGTTACAGAAAAATGGTTGTAATCTATTGTCAAAATTAATTAAATTAAATAATTTAATGTTTATTTATTATATTTTATCTCCCAAAGTTAATTATATTCATAAAATGTTGACCACTTTTCTGACATAAATACTCTTTGCTAAGATTTAAAAAAGTACCGTTCGTTTTGACGGAGCATCTTGAAACCGTGCGTTTTACTTTACATTACCGCACAAGTACGTAATGAGATACAATACAATATTGAAATTGGTGAAATAAGAGACCCTTTACGAGCAAATGTGTTATAAAAACTTTTACTCACAACATATGGACCTTGTAATTTGATCTGAATTAAATAAAATGTATGGGTTTTAGTCAATACAAGTCTGACATTCCCTTCCGCTCTGCCCAGAGCGGGAAAAGTCATTTGAAGATTTCCCATCCGTAAAAAAAGGGACATAGATTCTGCCGTATCAGCCGTCCGTAGTCAGGGTCCCCATGGTAAAGGGACCCTGATGTGTGTGAGCAAATATTCGTAAAATATTTTGTCCAAAATCTCAAATTCTTATTGAAAATTAACGTATTTTTATAGCTAAGGTACAAGTACATCCAACTATCGATGCGGACCAACTCTCTAGTTGTTGTTTTCGTGTTATAAATTCACACAGAAAATCTAACCTATCCAAGTGAAGAGCTGAATTCACTGTCTCATGCATCTGTATCAGGATACAATTTAAAGTTACCCTCCTTTTCACCTCGCCAGGTTGAAAGGGCCAACTAATTTGAATGCAGGGCCACGGCAAAACTGATAAGACCCATGGGTAATTAAAACAAAGGAACATCATTACCAACCTGTACCGACCGTCACTCAAACCGTCGATGACATTAAAACCAGATGCCTCCGAAGACTTTTGGAAACGGCAAAAAGTTATATTCTTTTTCGTATGTAAAATATTACAGTACAAATGAAGTTTGTGGTTGTCGGCTTCGCGGACGTAGCCCACATCGAGACTCTCAGCTGAAATAAATTTATAAGTAGGTAAGTTTAAGTTACTATGTTAAGGTAAGTAGCCAAGTACCTATAGCAACTGATTTAATTAAACCTGTAATCGGAGATTTAATTAAATCATCATAATCAATATCTCATCCTATCTACTAAATTGCTATTTTTTACATATCTTATTGGTAATTATAATGAATAGATACCTATATTAGCAAAGTTATTTCGCATGTAGTCTCCGACAAAGTGACTATAAATTTAATTTTACTGCCTTCATGTCTTGGCTATCGAACTGAGACAGATTGATGTCGTTGAAAGCCTTTGCGTCTAGACATGAAAGAGGCTCGGTCACCAAAAATACTGACACGAATCACGACACTGATGTCAAGATCACCTTTCCACATAAAAGGCAATGTCGAGGACATGACCTAGTCGCGGAACATGTACACTAAGTGCTTGCGACGCTGCCCTTAACCGGGCATCGGAGTCATATGACCATTGTCGATACGTCAGCGAAACGATTGACAAGCAATCGCCAGCCGATGGGCCCAACCTTAAATGACGACGTAATCTTGCACTGATTATGCGTGTCTTCGACTTTGTAATGTTTTGTTTTTCTGATGACTTTCTTTGATAATGCAGTAAAGGATTTAGAGATTGTTAACATAATAGGCTTTTAAAATCATTAATGTGATTAAATTGAACAAAATTAAATTGATCGATACGATTGGCTATTGATAATTAATTCAACTAATCACGTGCCTGATAATTCGTAATATGAAAAAACCACCTAAATATCCCATGCAGTCTATGGTGACCAGAGTGAAAAGGTCATCATCAAAAAAACGAGGGCAAATCATTCATTTATTGGCTCATCTTTTTCCTGTCATTATCAAATGTTACTTGGTGACGCCAAGCCCTTAATTTATTGGCTATCTTCATTATTAAACTACAAGGTCAACACCGCTATTTCCTTTAGCAATGGTACAATTTTTTTAGGTCCTGTATTTCAAAAACCATGCAAGAGTTTCTGTGACATTTAAATCCTGAAATACCGGAATCCGTTTCCAGTTAAATTGTAAATCGTGTTCTGAATCCGAATGTCTACTGTCGGAGTGTCTGCGTGTTTGTGACACTTGATATATTTCCCGCCATGTTTCATTTGTATGTACAATGTTGGCATAATGCTGTGCAAACCTGAGAGTTTATTTATTATAGCGCGCCCAAACCAGAAGATAGTTATCTTGCGCCCCTATCATTAACAATAAGTAGCCAGGGAAGACAGGGGAAAGGTTTTTGGGGGTTTAAAATTCAAACCCCCGAGAAATCTCGTGCAACTATGGAAAAACCAATCTATCTTAAGCGGAATAGGTACCAAAACATTCGAGCTCTCTTCACTCGTTCTTACTAAACTCTAAAAAGAACCTAATTCATCCGAAAACATGATATCAAAATTCAAAATTTGTTCCTAATTACCTTTCTGGGATAGTATTTGCCACCAATTGCCCGTACTGCTTTTTTATTTAAACTTGAAATAAAAAGGGGAAGGGGCTTTAAACAAACCAAATGCCTGGCTACGGTCCTGTAAGCAGCTTTTTTCTTACAGCTCAATTCAATAAGGGAGCGATTAAACTTGAGAAGATTTAGCGAGCATATTTCTGTAGCTTTTCTGAAACCAAATCATAACACCAGCTGCAATACTCACCTTCTACAGTAACGTTCGTATCAACATGCAATTCAGTCACTCTTCCAGGTATACCAAGTAAGATACTCCATCTTCCCTGTACGGCCCTGGTAGTTCTATCCAGGGTCACGTGACATTGCCCCGCTACCAAGGAACTCTCACTGAAGGGCTGAGCCACAAGGCAGTAGGAGTTGTTCAGAGAAAAAAGGTCCACTACTGCATGAGCCTGGCCATCCTGCAGAGATACAGGGTCCGGAGTGTAATTTGTTATCTGCTCTGAAATAAAAATGTGAGATATTATAACTGACATTGAACATCTACAAAATTATAATGGATGTCTAATGGCGTTCTGATATGATACGTGTCTGGCAACTTAGACAAAGACATTTATTCGGAGGAGACGGTAGGCCTAGGCACAAAGCAGCTGCAGTAGTATGGGTCAGGTCATACGAATATTTACATTGAGGAGGTGGCCGGCGAAATTCATTTTTCTCACATTTTTTAGGGATCCGTACTCAAAGGGTAAAACGGGACCCTATTACTTAGACTCCGCTGTCCGTCCGTCTGTCTGTCTGTCCCTCCGGGGGTGAGCCTATTGCCATCAACCAGGCACAAATCCAGACTCCGTGGCTACTACAGAGAAATTCCTAATGGAAAAACCAATAACACTATGCCTGACCTAGGAACCGAACCCAGGTCCTCATACCCAGCAGTCGCGCTTGCGACCACTAGACCAAAGAGGGCAGTCATGAACTAGTCGTTTATTATAATGGTTGGTTTCTAGCTTCTAACCTTTTATCCTTTATTTAAATGCTATCAATATCTTTTAAAATTCAATAATTAGGAACCTCTATCTCAAATGTTTCATTGTATGCATATTGATTAGATATTGCAATAGATTACAGGCGTCTATAACATCTAATTGATTGTTAAGTATATATTAGTAGCATTTTCCCGTGGTTTCACCCGCGTAGTTTCCGTTCCCGTGAGAATACGGGGATACAATATAGCTTATGTTATTTGCTGTTAATGTAGCTTCCCATTAGTGAAAGAATGTTTGAAAGCGGTCCAATACTTTTTGACTTAAATCGTAACACACAGACTTTTTGTGTGTTTGTTACACACAAAAAATCTAATCTTTTCTCTTTATAATATTAGATTAGATTTACTAACTATACATACCTAAAATAAGAATAAAAATATGTAGTTATGTTTTCAAAATCAGAAAAGAATTAAAGGGTGCCAAAAAATTGGTTGTATCGCTGTAACCGGGGAATGTTCCCAGAAGGTTGGCAGCATTGCCACTTGGATAGCAATACTGGTTCGTTCGTTCTCTCTGGTCACGAGAAGTTGCATCCCACACTAAAGGCCGACCCAACATCCAGGGCATTATGGTCATACCGTCTGATCTCTTTCCATCGTCGCGTGCTAAGCCATTGGGTTCTAAAACAGCTGGCACCCGGTGGCAAGAGCACGACAGATGATGTTATTAATGCTGGTGTGCCTTCCTATCCGTCCTGCACTCGTACTGCACGAAAGATCATGGTGTCCGAGACAGTCTACTGCTTCACCACATTGACAGTGATGGAGCAAGGAGCGCCCAAACGCTGGCAAGTAACGAGCCTAAAAGAGCATAGTGCCTATGTTGGGTGATGGTAGTGCCTGAAACAAGAGGCCACACTCCCATTCGCCCACAGCCAGCAGGCAGGCACTCTCAGCAGTGTTGGTTAACGTATTAATTAAATTGTTCGCACCAACCTGCAGAGCGGGTCGTCTGACTATCTTTGGGAAGACGTGATCACGAGCCAATCCATATTCTCGAAAGCCACTTTCCAGACGTTCACTGCGTCGATCAAGCACGGCACTTCAGAGTCAACCAGAGAGGGAGCTAAACTTCCTGGTAAAATTTTCGGTGCTGTGGGCAGAGGATAGGAACGCTGGTAAACTGATACTGGTAATTTTGCGGACGCCGAGGCTACCAAAACGGATGAGTAATGTGGCTTGCAGCCACACTCGGTCGGCCAAAGGCACATTATAATGGATGGTAGAGTGCTGAATAATTTGGTCTGGATTTTCCCATAAGAAATGAACGCTGAACTTAAAATTTGAGCCAAAACAAAAATATGTAATGAGAGTGAATGCCGAATACAAATAATTTTAATAAGTCGGTCCGAAATTTCGTTGAAATTTTTGAGTTTGCCGTCGATGAATGGAGAAAAGCTATCCTCTAAAATTGGGTAACCTAGGAGGTGAAGTGATCTTTTGACTCTATATTCGACTGTAGCATTTTTAAGGTATTCTACTCTTAGTGTTGAGGTCCAGGCCCAAAGAGTAGAATACCTACTTATACCAAAAGCTCCAGGCCAATAGATTTAAATTGCTGCTTGAGGGTGTAGGTAAAATGTTGTCAAAATCACCTTCTAGCGTTCCATCATCTATATACCACACGTTAAATTTGAATAATATGATATTATTTCCTTTATTTATAACTTTAAAAATCGATTACATTTTTAAAGATTCCTTGAAAACAATATCATCATCATCAGCCTATAATGTTTCCACTCTGGAGAGGGAATGACCACGCGGGCCCAGTGCGGACTGGTAGATGAAACAATATAAAAAAAACATTTATAAAAAATTGTAGCCCATCGGTATCGGGAATAGGGTCCAAGTTACCGACAGTCAGGGCTCCAGAGAGAGGAACCTTCTAACAATACGAACCGTGTCCAGGAGTACCGCTTTCTGAATTAAGCCCTTGATCCAGCTGCCTAACGAGAGCCTCCTCAGGTATTGATCGAGGCTCTTGGCAATTAAGCCATGGGCAGATACGACTATCGGCACAATGATCGCTGAGTCCACATCCCACATGACGACAACCGCGCGAGCCAAGTCAAGATACTCGATTTGTTTATCTTTGTCAGCTTTCACGAAGTTCTCATAATGCGGGACTGTTATGTCAACAACCATTGCGCGCCGCTCTGATCGGTCCACCACCACTATATCAGGCCTATTGGCTACAATAGTCCTGTTAGTGATGATGGATTGATCCCAGTACAATGTGATACTGCCATTTTCAAGAACTGGGTCGGGCACATACTTATAGTACAGCACTTTTGATTCCACAAGTTTGTATTTTAGAGCACGTTGCTGATGGATAAATCCTGGCTACAAGGTTGTGTCTATGCAAGTACTCTCTGTTAGCCAGACGAGAACACCCGGAGATCATGTGACGGATTGCAGCGGATTCGCCTGGACGGTGGCATGCCCGACATATGTCAAGCGTACCGTCCTTCACAATAAATCTCATGTAGTTAACTTCATAACTTCATCCATAATTGCATAGACAAAATCTTTGGTTTCTTCGGTAAGAGGTCCCCGGAACGTAGCCAGGCTACGGATGCTGATAGATCTACATCGGGCCCATGCAGGGCCCGGAAAAACCGTCCGAGAACCTTCTTACTCTGCCATTCCTCCCTGCGGTCGTTAGTGTCAAGTATTACAGGTTTGCGCCAAATCAAAGTCAAAGTCAAAGTCAAAGTATTTTATTTGTTGAACATAGGTAATATGGTACATGGTATAAAATTTGTGTTGTATCACTATGTTTTGCCTTGCAAGGCGTACAAATTAGGCGTAAAAAAACTACAAACTAAATAAAACTGTTTCAAACAAGTAACATCATAAACGAGACAGAATAACAAGTGGATCGGACATTTTTTTTTTTTTTTTACTTTATTCTACTATCATCTAAAAACTCATTGATAGAGTAGTAAGCCTTTTCAATCAAAAAAAATATAACTAAAACTCAACCGGGGCTAGAGTGCAGTAAGTGCGAGCGAATAGTGCATTTGAACCCAAAATGTACGGGATTAACTAATAAACAGATCGTTGCATTAAAAGCTGCACCCAGCCTGGAGTGGACATGCCACGAATGCCAGCAGGAATCCCCGAGACGTAACTCATCCATCATAATACCTGAAGAAGACGATGAAGAGGACGATACACCAGTCCAAATAAATGCAAAAACTTTATTAAGTAATATCACTAAAGAGGTTGAAAAAGCAATTAAAAGCGAAATGGCACAACTAAGCGATTCCTTGCAGTTCCACAGCGACAAACTTGATGAAGTAATGGAGACTATGGAAGCTTTCAAGCAAACGATCAAGGCTCTTGAGCGTAAGAATGCTGAACTAATAAATAAAAATAATAACATGGAAACCCGTGTAGGTGTATTAGAACAACGTCTACAAGAGATCGAACAAGTAAAGCTGGCAAAATACGTAGAGATCGCTAATGTGCCTAATCAAAACAATGAAGATGTTAGACTTCTGGTGGATAACATTGCAATTAAGCTGAATCAGCCTAAAGAAGAGATTAAAAGTGCACGCAGACTCCATGGATGGAAAGAACAGTCGGCCAACATACTAGTGGAGCTCAAGGACGAAGACGTACAGGAAAACTGGATTATTGCCGCTAAAAGGGTCAAACCAACTGTTTCCGATGTACTACCCAGCGAAAACAATAATATTAATGTCGTATATGTGAGAGAAGCCATGACAAAACATCACAAGCAACTTTTCTGGAATGCCAAGCAGGAGTTAAAAGTCAATCACAATTTCAAGTACGTGTGGTTTAAAAGAGGACTTGTCAAAGCTCGTAAGGAAGACGGTGGAAAAGTTATTATCCTACGCACCATGAATGACATACACGGACTAGCTATCAACAAGCAGTAAGTCGGCATGTCATCGCATTCGCAAGTAAAACAGGGATTAACCGAAAGTATTAAAAAAAAAAAATGGCGAATTCTTTTTGTGATATTAATGAGATTAATGACTGTATAAATGTTAACGACTTCATTAACTGTACCCCTTACCATCAATATAACCTATTGTGCATGCATATTAATATTCGATCAATAATCAAAAACTTCTCTGCATTAGAACAAATTATACTTAACTCAAAAAAATGTATCGATATCATCATTCTAACCGAAAGTAATATATCTGAGAGTAATAGTGTTCTGTATCAAATAAGTGGGTACCGAATGTACACAGCCTTGCGTAAGTCTCGAAGGGGTGGTGGTATTATAGTATATGTCAATAACAAACATAAATGTAGCCTAATAAATGTAAAAACTATACACTTTGAAAGTTTATTCTGCACCGTCACCACCCAATCGAACTTTACCGCGAACCTGTGTGCGGTATATCGACCACCAAGCTCGAGTAAAATTCTATTTATTGATGAACTACTAAGTTCACTACAAAAATTCACTATAAACACAGAACTGTACTTATTGGGAGACACTAACATAGATTTAAAAACGGACAATCCTGTAAGACATAAATACAATAACATGTTATGTAGCATGGGCCTTTTGTGCGGGATCACTGAACACACCAGAATAGTAAATTCTAACGGGAAAATAAGTCAATCTTGTATTGATCATATTTATGCAAGATCCCGCACACAAGACCTATATACGGCGGCACTCGGTACCACACTGGCTGATCATCGCGCTGTTATGCTCGCATGTTCTAGCGCGCGTATACAGAATGTCCCAAAATACAAGACCTGCATAAATAATCATCAACTTAGTAAATATTTAGATGGAATTCAGTGGGAAAGATCACAGGATATAAGATGCCCTTTAACTTTATATAATTTCATACATACACAGTTCAAAGAATGTTATAAAAAATCAGAATATAAAACCAAAATTAAAAGTAGTGCATCGCGTAGTAAAAATGAATGGATGAATAAAAAAATAATCAAAGCCTGTGAATATCGGGATAAATTATTCATGAAGTGGATAAAAGATTCCAATAACGTAGTACTAAAACAAAAATATAATAAATCAAGAAACTATGCAAATACTATAATACAAAAAACTAAAAACCATAATATAAAGTCAGAAATTGTATCAAATAAGAGCAATACTAGACAGCTGTGGCAAATTCTTAATCGAATTACAGGAAGAATAAAAAATTCTATTGATGATGCTATTCAAAACTCATTTAATACAACTACTACAGATATTGCTAATAATTTTGCAGACACTTTCGACAAAAGCGTTAAGCTAATTATTCCTAAGTGCTCGATATCACTGTTAAATAAAACAGAGTATACAACTCCAGCTAACGTTACTATGCGTTTAAAGCCTGCGGAGCCTGACTTGGTTAAAAAAGTCATTATGTCTTTAAACAATAATAAAGCTCCAGGAATAGATGGAATTAGAGCCATAGATATCAAAAGGTTGTGCACGACAATCACCTCAGTGATTTCAAAATTAATTAATCTATGCATACAAACATGCAAGTATCCATCTACACTTAAAACAGGGATTGTCAGACCGATTCACGAAAAAGGAAGCAGACTGGATTACAACAACTACAGACCAATTACTATATTGCCAAGTATTGATAAAATAATAGAGAAATATATTTGCCAACATATACACGAATTCTATGACAAAAATAAAATACTAAATGACAAACAATATGGCTTCCAACCAAAAAAGAGTACCACACAGCTGCTATCAACGTTCACAGATAGTATTCATAATCACTTAGATGAAAAAAAACACGTATTAGTAGTATTTATAGACTACAGCAAAGCATTCGATACGCTCAGACATGACCGATTGCTAATGTGTCTTCATGACAGTGGAATTCGAGGCAAGCTACTAGATTGGTGCGAAAACTATCTTGACAACAGAAAATACATGGTCAAAGTCAGTGACGTGTTAAGTAAACCGGTCATCGTAACGGAAGGAACGGCGCAAGGCTCGGTCCTTGGGCCACTGCACTACCTCACTTATGTAAATAGCCTTGTTAATATAATAAAAAAGTGCGAGATTTACCAATTTGCTGATGTCTTAGTGATGCCCAAAGGCAACTACAGGAGGACTTTGACTTGTTGGCTAAATGGTCTCATGATGCTGGTCTAGTATTAAACGCTAGTAAGACCAAACTAATGTATATCAGCACCAGTCAAAATAGAAGCTCTTCCTTGCCTAAACTAACAAATCACTGCCATGAGTGTCTTCATGATAAAGTAGCCAAGCCTTGCAGCTGTGACTCCATTGATCTCGTAGATAGCCAAACGTACCTAGGACTTACCATGGACAGCCGACTAAATTGGAAGGAGCACATTAACGGAGTGTGTGATAAACTCAGGTGTATGTTGGCTAAATTCTCTATTATAAAAGGCAAAATTCCATATCAAACTCTGTTAATGCTTTACAAAGCCCTGG
The DNA here is from genome assembly GCA_950005105.1 of Lycophotia porphyrea. Lineage (NCBI taxonomy): Eukaryota > Metazoa > Arthropoda > Insecta > Lepidoptera > Noctuidae > Lycophotia > Lycophotia porphyrea. The sequence continues at coordinate 7,919,133 of OX465392.1, forward strand.
CCGAATCAACGATATCCTATGGTCTGTCGAGCTATGGCAGGACATATAAGTCACACCTTGACCAAATTTATGCACTTCAACTACGGATATTAAAAGCAATTGTCCCGCATAGCATTAAGAAGAAATACAAAAATGACTATCATAAATTATTTGAATTCTGTAAGATATTACCCATACAAGAAAAAACTAAATTTGTACTTTTAAAAGAAGAGTTTTTTAATGAAAGTTTAAAGAAAACTAAAACCATAAATATGAATGAGATTAGGACTCGTAGCGTCCTCACTGCTAAGCTATTACTTCCAAAGTACACAAATTTGCACGGCAAGAGATCGCTAAAATATATAATACCTTTCCTTATTAATCAACTACCTATATCATTAAGGGATAATTTAACTCAGAAAAACATAAAATATAAATTAAAACAACATTTTTTACTATATTTAAACACCTAAGATAGATAGGATGAATATTAATAAAAATATATTTGTAATTCAACATTGATAAATAATTTAAAGCATACAAAATTAAGCAAAGGAAATACCTAACAATAATAAAATAACACAAAAAAACTATTACTAGAACATATACTTTATGAACAACCTGTATTAATTAAAAACTTCCCTCACCACTTTTATTTTTATGAACGGACGGTCGGATTGGTCACCGAGGTTCGCTCGTTAGTACGAGTATTAGATATTATTTTGCCTACTACCCGATGTAATTTTAATTGTTGTTTCTTTTTAACTAAGTACCTACTTTAGTGTATCTGTTAATTCTCTAAATTATGTAGTCGATGATTTTGGTGCACGGTAAAACTCTAATGAGTTTATGTTGGCACCAACTTGAATAAATAAAATGTATGTGTACTACTGAATAAATAAATAAATAAATAAATAAAAAATAAAATCAGGAATTTCTTAAGTTGCGATTTAAAATAGTTTAAGTTGGTCATGCTTTTTAAAGTTTTTGGTAGTTTATTGTAAATCTTTGGACCCATGCCGAGACAACTCTTTGAGAAAAGTGCAGTATTGTGTTTATTTGATTTTAGTGTGCTTTGGTGACGTCTAGTTTTAAGTTTTTCAAATTTAGACAGATTCTCCTTAACAAATATTGAAATTTCATAAATATAGAGGGATGGAAGCGTAAGTATTTTTAGACTAACGAAAAATGGTTTACAGCTTTCGGTGGTTTTCAACAAACATATGGCTCGAAGACATTGTTTTTGGGCTTTAAATGCCATTTCTCTGTTGGTAGAGTTGCCCCAAAATATTATGCCATGCCGTAACGAAGAGTTGTGGAGACATATGCATGATATGCAGTAAGGACAGTATTACGATTTGCAACCTTATTCAAATTGTGTAAAGCATAGCCAAATTGATGATTTTTTTTTATCATAGTCTCAATGTGTGTTTTCCATGTCATGTTTTCGTCTAGCCAAATACCTAGAAATTTGGTTCGTTCCGTTTTAATAATCTTATTTTGGTCATAATTAATGTCAAGAATTTTAGGATTTGTTCTTTGTTTAAATGTTATTATTTGAGTTTTATTAAAATTAATCTGTAAGTTGTTATTATTTAGCCATTGAATTATTAGATTTAAGCTACTATTTATGTCATTTTCATATGAGTCACTATTTTTACCAGAAAAAACTATAGTGCAGTCATCAGCGAATAGGGTCATAGGGTGTGGTATGGTTTTCGGAAGGTCATTTATATAGCATAAAAATAATAAAGGGCCAAGGACACTACCCTGAGGCACACCATAGTAAATTTGTCTCTCTCTCGATTGGTAATTAATTTCAGTTTTTGTTTGAACATCGACTGCTGATATACTGGTTACCTGTTTTCTGCCAGTAAGGTATGACTTTATTAAGTTTAAAACTTTGCCCCTAATGCCATATTTATATAGCTTATTTAGAAGGATTCCATGGTCAACAAAATCAAAAGCCTTAGTCATATCCATAAATAAGGCTGTTACAGGTATTTTTTGGTCCATATTTGTAACTATTTCATTGATCAATTCATAGATGGCCATGTTTATGGTTTTACACTTTCTAAAACCATACTGCTCTTTAGTTAAAATGCCATTTTTTTCAAGAAACATGTATAGACTGTTATATATAACCTTTTCAATTATTTTGGAAAATATTGAAAGAAGAGCAATGGGTCTGTAGTTTTGTATATTTTTGGGATCATCCTTTTTATGTAATGGTTTTATTACGGACAGTTTTAAATCTTCGGGAAAAATACCATGTTCGATACATAGGTTAGTAATGAAGCTAAAAACCGGTGAAATTTCAACAGCTACGCTTTTTAATATCTTAGTCTCAATGTCGTCAAAGCCAGAGCTATTCGTATTTTTCAGAGTCATAATTATTTTATAAATGTCAATTGGTGCTGTGGGTGATAAGAATACTGAATTTATGTTTGAATTTCAGTTCATCAGTTCTCTTTTCTTATTATTTAAGCCGTCAGCAATGTACGGACCCTCCTATCCGGAGCGTCTAGTTCTGTTTGAGTCCATTTGAGTATAAAAAAAAGAAAATTTGAAAAGTACAATATTATATAACATGATAATTATTTTTATTATAGTCACTTAAAATAGGCCTAGAATATGAATGTAGTAGCTATGAAGATAACCAGTCAGGGCTCGTTTACGGAGAGGCTGTGCGTATAGCGGCCCGCGTTATTACACGCGCAAACACAAACATATAATATGACAATGTACGATGCGGTTTACATAGACGCGGAGCGTGCAAGAGGCGCGCGCGACGACGCCGCGTGCTCCGTCGCGGGTATCGCTACTTTTCACATGCCGCCTCTCCGTGAACCGCCATACACCGCGTGGCTGCTGGCCGCAACGAGAGGGCTCCGCCGCAAGTGGCTCTGCGTTTCATTTGCGTAAAATCGTTTCTCCGTAAACGCTCTCATACATCGCCATACGTCGGACGGACCGCGCCGCACAACGCGTTGCGATCGTATGTGCCCAAAGTGCCCTCACTTACCTACATAATATTAGGCGGGTAAATGGACCTAGGTGACTACGTACCACAACTACAGTGCTATTCTAATCAGAAGATCGTCATTGGATGTAACAGTAATTACTTAGTCAAAAGAGCGTTCATACCTGTGACGTGCATTTCAGACCATCCGGTAATCGAATGGTTTCCTCTGGTCGCGGTTATACGCCATCGCCCCTCATCTGAGGCGACCACGTTTCGGACCCTCACCCCGCAGCCGTCACTCCAAGCCTCGTATCTTCACACAAACGGTATACATATTGGTAAAGTGTGTTTATGCAAGCACAGAGTACAATCTCGAATAGATGGATCCTCATTAGGGTTTTTCATAGACCGACTTATTCTTTTTCTCGAAAAAAAAAACCGATGTAGGTAACACAGTTTTTTTTTTTTAACTCAGAACTGCAATACTCTTACCTACACGGTCAAAATGATAAACGATATCCTGTTTTTTTTTTATTCCACGTAAATATTATGTAGTATAACATTTGCTCTCAAAAACGGTGAAGGAAAACATCGTGAGGAAACCGGCATGTCCTAGAACCAAAAATTCGTAGACATGTGATATCTACCAATCCGCACTAGGCCCGCGTGGTGGATTATAGCCCAATCCCTCTCATAGAGAGGAGGCCTGTGTCCCAGCAGTGGGAACATTATAGGCTGATGATGATGATGATGATGATAACATTTGCAAATCAAGGCGCAATTTCTGGAGTTTTACTTTTGCTCGTCTCGAATAAGGCCAAATTTCTCGAGAATTTCTGCTTCAAGAAATCTCGATGAGAAACTATTATCATCATCATTCCCTATCTTATCCAAAATAATTTGCTGTTCACTTTTCTACCATACCTATACTTTGTTAACACAGTCTATCTATAAGCCGTAATAATTAATACAATCACGCTTCGCGCTGAGATCGTGAACCATGATACAGTCATGTATACCGTTCGTGATATGCCCGTGATGACCCTTTATCCCGAACTATCTCGGCACGAGTTTGTGAATTCAAGTGTACGTAAGTTGCGTACAGGCAATTTTCATCCAGCTACTACGAGCGACCCTGCGGAGATGGTCGCTCCACAGCTGTCTCCATAGGTGTCCAGCTCTTCTCGGAAAATTGCATTGAATGTAACGTGAGACAATGATGTTTGAAAGTTCTAAATTTGTATAGCCTGGGTGCCTCACCTTACGCTTGCCGGTTAGCGGTCTCCACTTAACAGGGCTATCACAAAATTAAAGAATTCAGTTTAGGTAAATTAGACGGCATGCGGCAGTGGATGCGCAAGTGTGCATCTAGCGAGGTATACTACGCACACATGCAAATAGCTATGCCTCGGATTCCAGGAATAAACCAAAATGACCAAACAAGCTAAGGACCTCCCGTACCGAGATTTATATTGATTTTTAGCATTGCATAAAACAATTGTTTTCAAGTAGTATTTTACTTTTAAATGATCTAATTATTTTTTTCAAGCAAGGTAAGATAGAAACCTTACTTATCAAATATTTTTTCTTCGAATTTGGATTATATCTTCATAGATAAAAAATATCATTTCGGACGAAAAAAGGTCAGTATCTTTCAGTTTTACGGTTTTTTTTTTTGGTGTATTTCTGTATTAAACATAAAAATTGATTAAAGCATTCCAAAGTACATATAATACTTAGGTACAGGTAATTAATAAGTCAGAAAATTCAGTCTAGGGTAGCCAAGAATCCACACACTGGGTACATTGTTTATAGAGTAGTATTTTTTTTGTTTATCATTGTCTCACGTTACATTCAATGCAATTTTCCGAGAAGAGCTATGGAAGCTGTGGAGCGACCATCTCCGCAGGGTCGCTCGTAGTAGCTGGATGAAAAACAAAGGGTTTTAAATCATGTCACTTCTAACGAGTTAGCTAAAGACCTATCTTATATTAGAGCACCGTCGGTAACACCTGTTACAAAAAAATTACTGGATTTCTCGAGAGCCTAACTATTTTCAGAATGGTTTTATGCACATGGTAATTATGGAACCTACTTACTGTATAATATAACATCACGGCTGTATTCCTATTTACCAGTGGAATAGGCAGAGATGTAAATACTTCATTATACATCCCACCGACCTACGGCCATCATAAGACCCATAAAACAAAGGTCAAGCCAATTCGATCAAGAATTTTTTTGATGACAAAGCTTATTAACTCAACCCAGTAACTTTGCTCGACCAGGGAATCGAACCCAGTACCCCATGCCCAGCAGTAACGCTTGCGATCACTAGACCGACGAGACAATACAACACCTACAATAAAATAAATAAATAAACAACTTTAGGCTTTGTATTTAGTTACTAACCTATTGTTAATCGGGTTGTGGACGTTAAACTTTAATCCGGTAGGAGTGGTCACCTCACATGTCTGTTGATTCTCCAGATGTTCAGAGAGCCGCATCAAAGCTTCATGACCTTCTGTTACGTGCAGGTGTAAGGGCCACCCAATGCCCTGCTGCATGTGCAGAAGGTTCCCTAATCGCACATTATAATTGGCTATCTGGGTCTGCGCAGGAACGTTGTACAAGTAAAGCAACACTGAAAAATAAACGTTTTTTTTTTTTTTATTGTAAAATCAGCAGTATTTAATGATTACTAAAGTTTGTACACAGCTACAAACCTAATGAAGCAACTAGCCGTGGCAAATATTTTTGCCACATTGTCACAAAAAACTCAAATTTATTCCAAAATTTAAAACTTGTAGATACTCTTGGGACACTCGTTAAAATGAACTGAAATTGTAATACTATAGCATAACAGTAGCTACAGATAAAACTCAACTCTATCTGCTTCGGTCATCGATATCATTATAGGTACTAAGTACTTACTCGTAAAGATTGTAATTAATAAGATTAAAATCATTCAACTAAATGACTAAATTATTGGTAAAAGGTAATCTACAATTGAGACGGTGACGGTGGCTAGCTGTCTGCGGGGGCGCCCCTTTCGCAGGACGGATCATTTTCGTCGATTATTATCGTAGACGCGAGGGTCTATAGCGGTATAGGTATAACCTTGTCCTTATCATCGATCAGTGCGTGAGTGGGCGCGGTCTTTCTACTCAAGACAAAAAAAACAGCATTTTTACACACTGACTTTTTTTTTGGGGTGTAAAATCACGTATTATGGTAGGACTCGATGTAACGCATTCAAAACATTGTGCTGATGGATGGATTGAATAGTACGGGGGTCATGAAGGTGTCTCAAGTAAAAAAAATACATTAAAAACATGAAGGTATTTAAAAAAAAACTTGTGAAAAAGTTGGAACTTTGACCCCCAATATCTCCGTAACTAGAAGATTCCCAGGTATGGTCTAGAACAAAAAAATGATCGCAATGACGTGACGGGGAGAACAAGTGCCTTTCGGCTTCGCGAGCAAAAAGCGAAAAAAGGACAGTTACTGTTAAGTGGATATTCCCGAAAGCAGTTTATTTACTCAATCAAAATCTATATAATTATTATCACGGATAATGTGTTTACAATGTTTGCGAGGCAAACATTTTAGATATGGTGTAGTTTGTTTAATGGACTTGTGTGAAGATGAGCAAAAATCTACAAAAACACGTGCTGGCATTCAGGAGATTTCATGTATTTTTCCATAGAAAAGATCTGGAGATATTAATCCAACCAAATCTTGAATATGTAATCTTGAAGTTTTGCGTCATAATATTGATCAGAAGATTTAATATAATATGTTTTATTAAAAATGCACTTCGAATTTCCCATACATATGACAGCGCTGTGGCCTGTGACATGCCACGCGTACGCGTCACCAAAAATCAGTACCCCTCGGAAGCTCAGAGTGATTGCACGTCACTTTTCAAAGTAAGCGGATCGATCACGGAATACCGTATTTACACAAACTATGCTGAATAGAAAAACAAGGCACGTGACATTTTCGATATCTTGAATTGAATTGAATTTTATTTAGTCAACTATTTCGTTAATCGTACGAGTTTAAATTTTGTACATTTTATGTAAAAATACAAAATTTAAACTCTAAAGTTTTATAGCATCAACTATTGTTTTAGGAAATATTTAACTACCTATTGTTATAGGAAAAATGGGAAAGCATAAGGAGAGGTATTACGGAAAGAAAAAGAACCAATTCAAGAAAAAGCCGTTCTTCAAAATCGGTACGTATCATCTCCTAGTTTAAGATTGATTCTCTGTCTCTTAGAGCTAGATTCAGAAATACTATAAATACTTTTATTTATTTATAAACTTACTTAGGTAAGTACATATGTATCGTATAGATACCTAAGGTATTTATCGTATCGTATAGAATACCTAATTTTTTTTTTTTTTGTTTCAGATCTCGCTGGAAGGAAATGACACTCATTTTGAAATAATAGTAGAGAAAGAAACCGACAATCAAGAAGTTTTTGTGACAAACGGGAACAGACTCGATTTTGCGTATATTTATGAACAGTTTCAAAATATTGCAAATCATAACTCGGCCTTTTTTTTCGAATGGGAAATCATCAAATTACTTCACCCTGCTCTGGGCAGAGCGGAAGGGAGTGTCAGGCTTGTACTGACTAAAACCTGGATGGGTTATGAGTTATGGAGTACAAGTCTGTTGTTCCTTCCTTGCCCTTTGTGTTCCAGGGCCGCGGTATCTCTTTCGAAACAGTCCCACAGACCTGGCAGAATCATAACTCGGCCTTCGGTTGTTATTTGAGCTGTTTAAATATGACAAAAGAAATATGAAAAGGGTTTCTTTCAACATTTCATTTCATTTCACTGCACTTTCAAAAGTGCAACAGAAATCTTGAAGTTAAAAATTGTAAAGTTACAGAAAATTCCGCAGACCTCAATCTCAATGATCACGCAGTAAGCAGTTTTATGTCTATAGGTACGGGATTTTCTGGTCTGGAACAGGTTGCAGCTTCTCTTAACATACCTACTATGAGTGATAAATTGTATGCTAAGTGCCATGGTAAGGTTTGTGAGCTATGGGAATTGGCCAAGGCAAACGCATGGCGGACGCAGCCAAATAGGAATATGGTATGACTGTGCGCAATGGTGACGTTGATTTACATGACGCTGATGCTTGCTGGTCGAAGAGATCTTACAGGAAAAATTACAACGCATTATCGGGTGCAGCGGTTATTATAGGCTACAGGACGAAGAAAGTTTTATATATGGCGGTAAAAAATAATTACTGCATGGTTTGTGCTAGAGCAGAAAATAAAAAAGAGACGATACCTGAGCACGTCTGCTTTAAAAATTATGAAGGCTCCTCTAGTGGGATAGAAGCTACAGCACTCTTCGAAGGATTTAAATCATCCCAGCAAACTCACGGATTATTTTATTCTAGACTGATAGCTGACGGTGATTCAAGCAGTCATCGAAATATCGTAAAAGCTAAAGTATTTTTAGTATTCCAAACTCACACCCCGATGCAATGGGATATGCTCTGTTTGCTGGTTCTGAGTTTGGACGGTCATTGTAGTTTTTTCATAAAGACCTCTCAGCGCTTAGATGTATCGCCAGTCGACTTGGCATCGCTGCAGAAACTCCAGAACTGACCAGGTCTCGAACTCTTGACAGAGTCAAAAGTCTTCTCATAGTCCACAAATGCAAGACATAGCGGCCAATTACACTCTTCGACTTCTGTATGATCTGCCGTACTGTGTGCATGTGGTGTGTAAGCAGTGATAGTCTAGTGGTGTGACCGTCGGACTGTTAAGTCAAAGGTCCACTTCGAACCCAAGACAAGCACCTCTAACTTTTCGGATTCATGTGCGTATTGTATAATTATCACTTGCCTCGGTGAAGGAAAACCACGTGAGGAAACCAGCTTACCTGATACATATTTCTCGAAGACATGTACAGCCAAGTCAGAGGCCCTTGGGCGGCATAAGAACTCTGATACCAGGTTGGGCACCACACGATAAAAGAGATGGTGCTGAATACTCCTAGAAACCCGGCCTGCTCCGGCGGCTAGAAGATTCGTGATTACTCTTGAAAACAGCTAAGGTATTGTAGCGGCACCACAAAGAGTACTACAGCAACATAGAACAAAAAGTACTACAGCGCCATCTATGACACAGATGATGAACTAAACAGCTATAACAACTAATTCCTGCATCGCGCAAGTCACCCGCAACTTAAGACTAGACGAACCCAACAACTGTAGGGCAGTAGCCCACTAGATATAGCACCCGTCTGGTCGGAAGTCTCCCTTTTCTAGGAGGATGAAGATCTTTACACCCTGTTCTTCATACCCCTAAATCATACACATGGCTACTTAGCACACTATAACTAAGCTTCTTGAGATTTAATTGCCAGACGAAGTCGCAAATGGCCAATTTCGACTCCATACTTAGCGCACGAAAGCTCGAGTTGCCAATCTCCGACACGAGATAATTTGCCCTAGCTTAGTTGGTCAATGGAAGCGATAGGTACAGCTAAGGCGCCATTAAGAACATACGCTTCTTCTATTTCTTCCGATTGATTAAGAACCTACTATCGGTACAAAGATACTTCGGGAAGTTACAGTGGCGCCAGGTTTCAGAATCCAGCGCCATAATACATATAGACGACGAGAGCTGCAACGTTGTTTTCATCAAACATGGTTGGTCGATTGCAGTCTCTTCTCCGCTACACTCGTCTCTGCTTTGGTGAAAACCGGTCTTAACTGTCTCTCCCAATCCACAGCAGAACGTCCGAATGCTGCCGGACTCCCGGAGGGAAGGTGCATTATATTATTGCCATGTGTCAAAGTCATTACCTGATTACCTTGTTGCCGTTTTGGTTTCTCCTTCGAACATTGTTATTGTTCACAGATTGTTGTGTAGAAGCAGCTAAGCTAATCACTACATTCAAGTTAAACCCCAGTTCACAATGATAAGGAATTTTAGAGATATTTACAATAATTGCTATACAGGGTGTTTAATAAAAACACTTTTATTAAAATACTATTTATTGGCGCATCGTATAAGTGCAAAACAACACTGATACTGACTGGTAGATAGTAATGCAGAACCGTAGAAATTCATTGAGCAAGTCCTCTAAAATACATTTTGAATCAACAGAGATATGTTCTCATGTATTCTCTAAGCAGGAAATGGAGCTTATTACTCTCTAAATGCCGCTGTGCTGTCTTCACGATGCCCTCTACTGAAATAAACAGCGTCAAGAGTTCAGGACGAAGACATTATAACATTAGATATCCTTGTATCGAGGGCCTCTTGAGGATCTTTTGTTGTTTAGTACAGCAATATTTATCCTGTATGATTTTCATTCCCAGACTTTAATTGCTTTTGTTGGTACATAATTTCACTTTGATGTCAATTCTTCGATGTTTATCACCAAGTAAGTCATTTAGTTTTTCAAGCATTCAAAGTTCCATATATAAAAAAAATTGTAAATGAATATGTGAGTGTTAACTTTTTGTACTTTTTTGTTATCAATTCAAATAACTAGAACATGTATAAAAAATTCTAGTTTAATATTTGTACTCATTTTCGTTTGCCAAAATAGCACCACCATTTTCAGATTTAAAGGCTGTTAATTAAAAAATTTGTACACTACCCACTGGAACTTGCACTTTATTACATCATTTATAATTCTTAACTTATTTTATTTCATAATTATTGGAGATCAAAGCACTACAGCCTAATTTGGTGGTATATTCACAATCAATTTGTGTGTTGTTTTTTCTTTCAATGGCAGGATTGGTATCACGTCATCAGCGTCTTTCATGTGACAAGTAGGCATCTGAGAAAAATAAAATGCAATTACATAACATCACGCGTGTAACCTCCGAAGGGTTAGGCAGAGGTGTACTTAATAGTACAATTACATTTTGCCGGTTATGTTTAAGTCCCATGTAATAGGGCCTATTGCCATCAACCAGGCACAAATCCAGATTAGCAAAACCCAATGACACTGCCCAACCTGGGAATCAAACCCAGGACATTATGAGAACCATCAAATTAAGAGAAGGTACATTTCCTCATCCCAGTTAATGTTTTCAATAAGTTTAGAAACTTTATGGCGATTTGTTAAGATATCAATTTGCAACAAGCATCTAACAATAATAACATTCATACTTACATTTAAATCTTTAGCTTGTGCTTCTTTCACTGTGTATTCTCTGAGAACATAATCAGAGTTGAGCGAATGGAACATTCTGGTTTCATTGGATCTCACCAGCACATCATCCACTCTCAGGAAGTACCTTAGCAGCACATACCAATATGAAGGCATAACTCTCTGAGAACATAATTCATATGTGTTGTTTGACAAAGAGAATAAAGTGAGAATGTATCTCAATGTACTGTCTTTACATGTAGATGTAAGAAAATTTGAATTTCGTGGGCTACCCTGATGCTTCCACCTAAGACTCAACATTAGCTACATACATACAAAGTTGAGACAAAGCAAAAAGACTATTTCATTGGACTTTAAAGCTTAATTTGATTTACATATAGATAAGAATACACTTACTATTTTTACAGACAGTTTAGACACCCCATGATCATGCAGTTCATCCTCAAATAAAGTCAGATCATGATAGAAAAGGATTTGTTCTTTTTGTTTCAATAAGTTGAAATCAATTACTTCATTGGATGCCTCTACAACAATGTTGTCTGTGAGTGTTCCTTTGTAATCTGTTGAAAATGTCCAGTCGAATGGCCGCTTTGGTTTAGATGCATTTGGTCTTAAAAATTAAAGAACATATTATTAACATTGATGATAAGAGTGCTGTATGACTTTTATTTGCAGACCTTGAAGTCCAACTATTAATATTGACATGAAAAATTCTTATAACTATTATTAATAACACATACAATCAACAAGCAAATCACGAATAGGGACAATAAAAATAAACTAAATGCCCATATAGCTACGTAGAGCCGACCCTTGTGTGTAATCTCATCCTGCGGCCAAGTATGGGGCAGTCCCACTGGTCACTCAATACAAAAAGCTGTGGGAGCCCACACATGTTATTTGCCGGAGAGAAGCACATCGCTTTCGAGTAATGGCATAGAAATCATCTATCCTCACATGATCACGGTGATCATACCCAAACCGCGGTAGCCCCACAAGCATTCTGAAGGCATTTTTATATTGTACATGCAGAGCGCTATATGTCTTCTGAGTATACTTGATCCAGAGGCTGCAGGTGCAGAAAGTCTGGCAATAGGCTCGAAAAAGCGTAATTTTAACCTCATGAGTATACCGTGCAAATCTGTAGGCCAGTATATTACTTCAAACAGATAGCACCCTGAACTCCCTCTCTATGTCTAGGTCATCACATAGGTCCTCACTCCTTATTAAGCCTTGATATTGAAGGTGCATCCACAAATTAAAGTTATCTGAAAAAAACTAGCGGGATTGTGCGGATCCATGTTCTAGTATACCAAAGGTTAAGCCCAGTTTTTTACAATTTTAGGGAGGAACTGATGGTAGTCTTGGGATTGTCTGTAAAAAATGGAAATATTACTACCGGGCCTCCTGCCAAGCCTCTGCACAAGAAACCTCGATGGCCTCCATCCTGCTTGCTACACATCTCAGGGAATCCAGAGGATTAAAGCAAATAGTAGCACCACTGTTGTGAATTAACTTCAGGATGTTTTTAGGAAACACCATATCAGGAAAGTGAGGAATCTTCAGTTCTTTGCAATATCTGTAAATTAATGTTTTCAAATTAATTAATTGAATAAAAACCAGAATACAAAAAAAAATAAGTTTATAGAATCTACATCATCAATTTATCATTGATCGAATTCTGCTTATTAGAAGTAGACCAACACTTACATACAAAATTGGCAAAATTGATCATCGTCGCGTTCGCAAACGACTTTTGTTGAACAGACGCTAGGCAGAATGCTGCTCACATCGTACGATATATGCCACGGCCCAAACTGTATAGATCGCAAATTACTCGCATACCTTCCAGCATCCACACTGTTTACCTGGAAATATAGAATATTGGAACTTCAGAGCGCCACCGCCAAGCTTCAAGCTTCTCTCTGCATTTTGTAAAGTAACACCTATAATATTTTTATTACCTCAGCGTTAAACATGTTTCAAAATATCCACGATTAGAAACTATAAATCCTGGCTGAGAATTTTTCCACGTATAATCATAAAAATGGAAATTGAATGTAATTAAATCCCCAACCCCGGACAAAACAAAACCAACAAATTGCAATAAAGCAATCTGATTTGACGGATGAATGACATTGACTTTTCCAGAGTGCTGCCAGAAATAGATATCTGAATTCGCTGCAAACCATTGAATTTGAGAGGTGGTGGTACCTCATCCCACGCTTTCACATCAGGCGTGATCGTGTTCAAGAGCAGGCCTATTTTGTAATCAAAAAAAAAACATTCTTATATTCGATTGTTGTCAAAATAAAAATTAAAAATTAAAAATGGTATGATTTGAATTCATTTCAGGTAGATTGATGTGCTGGCGTCTGTACCTAAGGTGTTATTTCCCTAGTGGAATGTACACGTGCTTAGAAAGTTTCTTCAATTTTAACCAAAACTCACCATCAAAGCGGGATTTCCCTGAAAATGGCAACTCCACCAATGCCAAAACAGAGTTACCAATTACTTAAAAAAACGAATAAATTGATAATCGACTAAAACACACAATAAATAGTTGCATTAGGTTAATACATCCCTAACTGTCTAACGGCCAACGGCGGGGTGCAGGGAGGGGGCCGCGGGCGGTCAGGTCAAATCAATATGGCCGACTTTCACCGGTTGGTTTGTCTGTTTTGATATTCGATAAAAATAATCTTTTCATATTACATAAAACTGTCTTGGATTATTGAAATATAAGTTGTGTGTACGGTAGAATCTGCAACTATGGAAGCGCTTATACCAGTTATCAATAAGTTGCAAGACGTTTTTAACACAGTCGGAGCTGATGCCATCCAATTACCTCAAATCGTAGTTTTAGGAACTCAGGTAACCATTTGATCTATGAATTTTAACAAATAATTCTGAACTAGCAGTAGCGATTAGAATGGCAGATGAAGAATTTCCTGTTGATATATCTGTAATGGTTATGTAAAGGTGTCAGTGGAGTTCTTTGTCCCCATTCTATTCAATTGGACTACGCTGTCATTGACCAAGACCGCACTCCCGAATTCCCGGTTCACATTTACCAAAGTCTTAAACCGCGTTGGGATTAACGATCATTATTTTGCGCATAGTCACGCTTCTCATTTACAATCAATAAAAACATCAATGACATCATGAAGTTTCACATTTCATATTGATGTAAACTGAAAAACAAAGGTTAAGTTTGAGGAACATGACAATCTTTACCCCGAAAAATATTAGAATATCAATAAAGTATAAACTCAAGTGGTTAAACAGTTCAATAAAACAAATTCCTAGAATCCTTTGTAGTATGTAGAATTACAAACAAACATTTTAAATACTTTATTTTGTTTTTCTAACAGAGCTCTGGAAAAAGTTCTGTTATTGAAAGTCTAGTGGGGCGTTCATTTCTGCCTCGAGGCCCAGGGATTGTGACTAGGCGTCCTCTCGTTCTACAATTAGTGTACAGCCCTAAGGACAGTAAGGAACACCGCTCTGCTGAGGAAGGTAAGTCAATATTTCTTCAACAAACATTAATTTTAGTTGCATACCTCGTGAATTTATATTAAGTTATTGGAGCATTTAATATCTTGCTAAATATTGCGTTTTTGAGAAAAAACAAAACATACTTATTTAATTTTGAAGTCCCAGGGTTTATTAGTTCATAATAGAAAAAATCACATAAATTCCAATATATTATCATTTATTTCCTTATGTTGAACTGATGTTAATTCATAATATACTATTGTTTAAATCATTATGAGAATTGCAGTCTAGGAATTATAAGAAGTCTTTGTATAGTTTTCAATGTCTTTTAATATAATAGACCATTGATCTTCCTGCTCTAGTAATGTTTCTATTTATATTGACTAGGCAGACTATAAGCATTTGATAACTGTGCAGCTTTCAATGTCATTTTATTGTGTTACATGTGGCATTGATCTTTGACTTTATTTATAACACAATTAAAGTATTGTTGCTTTTTTCATTAATTCATTGTCGATACAAAATAACACAAAAGCCGAATCCTTTTTTTTAAATATAGTATGTATGGAAAAAGAACATTGAATTATTTTACACTTTCACCCATGAATTGGATGTGGCACTTTATTTAGCTGCCTAAATAGTTTTGTATTTTTATTTTAATGTATTGCTAGCACTAAGAATCCAGAATTCAGAGACATCATCATGGAATCCAATTGCTCAACTTTCTCAGAAATTAAATACAGGTTTGTAATAGTTACTGACTGTGTAATAATTTTTTATGAGCATGTCCCCCTTGGATAACTGTTGAATAACAAATCTTTAAAGATCTCATTCAAATAAACCAATATCCAAATAATGACAAAAAATCAGATGAATGCTTTTTTTTATTGCATAAGTTCAGTAATTAATTGGCAATTACTAACAATTTATAATGTTTGTTTTACCTACATGACAGTAACTTGTATCTATGTGAACTTTCAATAAATCATAAAATGTGTGTTGATATCATGTAAATAAAATATTAAGGCCATCCAATTGAATTCTAATGGAAAAACTGCATGGTATTTAAATAACATAAAAAAAAACCATGTAAAATAAATAAATAAACATGTTAGCTTAGTTATGTAATAGTGTGATCTATGATTTGAAAATCTTACCTTATGTTCCCATGGGTAATCAATATCTCTCAATTGTTACAGGAACTGTAAATCTAGAAGAATGGGGCAAATTCCTCCATACCAAAGACAAGATCTTCTCAGATTTCGATCAAATGAGGCAAGAAATCGAGCGAGAAACAGATCGCCTGGCAGGTAGCAACAAGGGCATCTGCCCAGAGCCCATTAGTCTCAAGATATTTTCAACCAGAGTTGTAAACCTCACATTAGTGGATCTCCCTGGTATCACGAAGGTAACCATTATAATTGGCACACTGTATTGATTTTATTGTAATATGTATCACAGTTTGTTCAACCCACACTATCATTTTAGCATGATGTTTATACAGTTTATATTTATAACTAGGTACCAATAGGTGATCAGCCTGAAGATATTGAAAACCAAATTAGGAATCTTATTATAAAGCACATTGCCAACCCAAACTCCATAATTCTGGCTGTGACAGCTGCTAACACGGACATGGCCACAAGTGAAGCTATAAAAATGTCAAAAGAGGTAGATCCAGATGGCAGGAGGACTTTAGCTGTGGTTACTAAACTTGATCTCATGGATGCAGGTAATTGAACTCGTGGAATATTTACAGAAGGTCTTCTTACACCATGTTTGATCTTGTCTATGCTAAATACCCTTCAAATTCTGTATTACTCGTAAGATGGATAATTTAACTACTGGTCCCGAAAGGTAGAACATGCTAGACAAGCTATCTGAAACTTTGTAAAATTAGTATCAATTTCAACTTATCTCCTGAATTAGATTGCATGATAAGGTTAGATAAAAATAATGTAGGAAACTGTTTTCTTACATTATTTTTATCAAACCAAACATTAGCTAATTTTATCATGAGACTTTAGGAACAGTCCTAAAGTCTCATGATAAAATTAGCTAATGTTTCTTCCTCGGAGCAATGATAGTTACTAAAATAGTGATTTATTTCAGGAACTGATGCCATAGACATCCTATGCGGCCGCGTCATTCCTGTAAAACTTGGCATAATCGGAGTCGTAAATAGATCGCAACAAGACATTATTGATAAGAAGACGATTGGGGTAAATTATCTTCATTAGTGTTGTGACATGATTTATCAATAATTATTATTTGACAATTAGATACGCCTACATTATCATACGCCAATAATATTTGGCTTGGATATTGTATTTATATTCAATGCATTTGGCTGCAACTGCTGCCTACATTGCCTACTGCATGCCGAAATTGCAACTGAAATTGAACATTAACACTGCTTGTCTGATATTTGACCAACAGTACCTACAAATAGGCAATCTTCTTTTTTTACAAATTGTAGTATCACGAAAAAACGGAAGAACACTTTTGGCGCTTTATCAAGTGTTTTCCTAAGATTTATAACATCAATGATTATGATATCTTTACATAGTATAAAACAAAGTCGCTTCCGCTGTCTGTACGCTTAAATCTTCTATACTACGCAACGGACATTAATGCAGTTTTCAGCAATAGATGAGTGATTCAAGAGGAAGGTATCTAAGTACAGTCGTCACAATGTGGGTA
This sequence comes from Lycophotia porphyrea, assembly GCA_950005105.1. NCBI lineage: Eukaryota > Metazoa > Arthropoda > Insecta > Lepidoptera > Noctuidae > Lycophotia > Lycophotia porphyrea. The sequence continues at coordinate 7,936,449 of OX465392.1, forward strand.
CCCCCCTTGAAAGCAATGTACCCAACCGGGGTACCCAATTGATGCAGGGGCGGGTCGTTAGTAAACTATAAAGGCATACTAACAAAGGAAACAGTTATAGCCTACTGATAGTATTCTCGTTTTAGTTAGTGGTAATAATTTATGTATTGATTTTCATTGTTTTGAATCAGGACGCACTTAAAGATGAAGCAACATACCTTCAAAGGAAATATCCTACAATCGCAACACGGAACGGCACGCCACACTTGGCCAAGACCTTGAACAGACTACTGATGCACCATATTAGGGATTGTCTACCGGAATTAAAGGTAATCAACGTGATTGCATTTCATAAATGAGTACTGTTGAGTGGGAATGTTGACTGTATTATTTCCGTAAGTAGATATTTCACAAACTGATGAAACCACATAATTTCGCGAAGACATTTTGGATTGAACGCGTGAACATCAAGAAATTGGCCTTATGTTTTTGTTGATAAGTTGTGCTACACACATTCTACAAGAATGCAAAATTAACCACCAAAACTATAGTCTAGTGAGTGACATCTCAACTTTAACCAACTTAATAAACTTTGGCCAATATATGTCATGTAATAAGTCTGATAGTGCAATCAAAAATGTGGGTTATGATATCTGATTCAAAATCGTATTAACTTAAAATTGCTGTAACCAAGACTGTAACTAAGCATATTTGATTATGTTCTATCTTATGTGAATTTTGTCGACTGAAGCTATTCCGCCTTGTCATGTATACTATTGATAATAAGTATTACTTTATTCTATGAAAATCTTTAACTGATTTTGTCCTCTTCGTCATGGCAGGTGCGCGTCAACGTAATGATCTCGCAATTCCAATCTCTTCTCAACTCTTATGGAGAAGATGTGTCGGATAAGTCGCAGACCCTGCTACAGATTATCACAAAGTTTGCGAGTGCTTACTGCTCTACCATAGAGGGTACCGCAAGGAATATAGAGACAACCGAACTCTGTGGAGGTGCTAGAATATGCTACATTTTCCACGAGACATTCGGACGCACCTTGGATTCTATACATCCTTTAGTCGGTAAGTTGTTTTTCAGATTCAGTTTGTAGAATACGTACTGATGCGGTAATATCGTAATACCTGGATGACCGAGCTTTGCTCGATAACTCGAATAAAACGACGTTTTCTAAAAATTAAACTTAGCTAGATCGATTTATCGCCCCCGAAACCCCCTGTATACTAAATTTAATTTAATGAAAATCTTTGTAGCCGTTTCCGAGATTCCGTTTCCGTTTACAAGAATTGCTCGTTTAAAGGTATTAGATTTTAGTTCTACGAAAGAAATTCCTGAACTTTTATGAAATTTTCACTTTTAAAATTCTTGATAAAAGTATATGAATGTGCTATGATCATTATATTGTTATTATACACAGTCCAAGAATGACAAGATTAGACACTGATTATTTCGTGACTCATATGAAACATGCATTGCAATATTTTATTAAAGTTGCCTGATCATTGTAATTTGAACCTTTTGACATAGACATAAAACTCATTCTTTGCATCGTCATGAAATACAAGGTATTGAAAGAAAATGCTTTTGCACTAGCATTATCTTTAATGTAGGATTTCCCTGGCGTAAAATCTTAACTAATGATTAATGAATAGTTTTTGATGAGTAATTTACACAACAGGTCGTCAACATGAGTTTACAATTAAAAACAAGACGTTTTGATGGTTATTCAATCACGTCTTAAATAATCCGATGATAGTAATTTACCTTATCTAGATTAAGGTGATATATTGAAAATAAAAATGGTTTTTCTGTTTCGTGTAACTTGTTAAGTATGTGGAATAGGGATGTAACATTTTGGTATATATTTCTTGACTTTGGTGTATCATGTAAAAGGAATACACGGTTCAATGAATTTTTCTCGATATAAAAAAATGCAAAGTTACATCATTTTTTTTACTTTTTTCGACATCACGGCGTAACGCTTAAGAGTTATTCAATGGAATTTACTTTAAAACATAGAGAATTATTTTATCAAAGTTTACCCGAAAGTAGTTTTAAAAAATCATTTATTTTGTTAAAAAACGACGAGCGCAAACACATTATAGCCATCTCTCTTCTTTTGCGTTTCAAAAGTAATTGCATCACTTTTGCTGACTTAGTAGATCAGTCGCCCGGTGCGAGGTTTCGAGCTAGCGCCTTAAGTGCATGCTTACCAGGAAATACTAAAACTATCTATAACTACATATAGCCCTACATTACATGAAACTGCGCCGTGCAAAAACCCATACAATAATAAATTGTAATTTATTACCAGGTCTGACGCGCATGGATATTTTGACCGCGATCCGTAATGCGACAGGTCCGCGGCCAGCTTTGTTCGTTCCCGAAGTATCGTTTGAACTGCTAGTAAAGCGCCAGATCAGGAGACTTGAAGATCCGTCACTTCGCTGTGTAGAACTGGTATAAACTTCTTTTAGTAATATAATCATCATTCACATGGGTATTAGGCTCCAAAAATCACCGTGTTTGATACCAAGGACCGGTCTTGGTGTTCTTGCAACTTTCTCCAGATTGGTCCATCATGTGCCTACCCATCCGAATGTATGGAATATATAAGGTCCCATTATAATAGATGGACAAATTTTAACACAACGTTCAGGACGTCTAACTAAAGATATCCAAGCAATAAAAACACTGATTAAAAGGATTTTATTTTGACCTAAAATTGTAAATTTCCGGCATTTTTAGTGTATTTTCGTTAGCTGTTTTTTTTTTCTTGTAAGTATTTAATGCGTTGGTCTTATTTTTTTTTACCATTGTCCTTATTTTGGTGGTCTGAATATTTCTAAAAGTTTGTTCCATCTATTTTAATGAAACCTTATATTATTGACTATTCAGTAATTGTTAGTGTGTAAAGTTTGATAGCATGTTTTCTACAATGCATAGATGAAACACTCTTCTTTTTGGGCAGTCGTGAAAAAACCAGCCGAGCTTGTTAATTTTTGTGAAATATTTCTATTAAATTTTAGTTCAGTCACAAGCATAATATTTGGCATGTTAACACGATAATGATCTTGACATACTGTTTGCTTACAATGTTTCTGTTTAGGTGCACGAAGAGATGCAGCGTATAGTGCAACATTGTGGCACGGAGGTGCAACAAGAAATGCTTCGTTTCCCGCGTCTGCATCAACGCATCGTCGATGTAGTCACTCAGTTACTGCGTACACGCCTACCAGCTACCAACTCTATGGTAAGGACTTACTAGTTTTGTTTAGTTTTGCGTCTCCCCGCTTTGTAAACGACCTTTAGTATTCACATCGATTACAAGTTTCTGTAAAGTAATATAAGAAAATAGTCACATCTGTATAAAAGTATATCCTCTGGGTATCATCTCCCATATGGATAAACAACATTTCTGTCCTTAATTCGCCATGACTTGCATATTTCCTGCTTGTATGACGTATTTCGTGAGTAAGTGCGATATCAAATTCCACCGAAATTTTTCGAGATAAGTCTAGTCATTGATAACAGAGAGAAAATTGTTTTATAATGTGTAGTGACATCCGCGTACGACCTTGAATACGCCATTTTCAACGCAGTTGTTTGCAAGAAACACATATTGTGATTATTTGAACAGGATACTGTGGTTTTTTTTATACCTAACATGTGTTTTGATATCTGGGCTTTCCTCTGAATCGACGGTTGGAGGTGTCAATGATACAACATGCAATTATTTATAGATCATATTCGACAAATACAGGGTGGCGATTTAGTTTATTTCAAGGTTTGTCTACCCGTCATTTTTAACAACTTAACCAAAGAAACACTTATACACACTAGATATAATCACAATTTATGAAAAAAAAACAAATCCTCATACAACAGTAGACATACTATTTCGATGCATGTATGAAAAGCATTATTTTTTTTCGCGAATCTCTTAATTTACGCTGATGATCTCAATTTGATATTCGGTGTTGAGGGGATGGCCGACACAGTTACTCTTCAGAAGGACTTAACTCAGGCTAAATGCAGTGTCATGTCCTATAGTCGTGCTTACCTTCGACCAGGGGCGTGCCGTCCATAGAGGCAATTAGGCCTAGCCTACCCTACCAACAACGCCAAATGTATTTATTATAACTATGTAATAAAATAACACAAAATATTAAAAAAGAAAGTTAAAACTCCTGAGCAACACTTATAGCAACTTGTCGCGCTCGTGTGACGTATTTGACAGTACTACGATTATAAGGCAAGAAGTGAAGAAGTCGTACGGCCTACCTGTGCATTCATAAATTTACGCACACTGATGCATATTTTCGCGTGTATGAACGTTACATGTATAGATATGGGCGTCACCTCCTTGGACTGTAGACGGCCATCGTGTGTTGTGATTGGACGAATGGCTGCCCCACAAAAGTCAAGACGTAAGGTCACGGTAGCCCGCGAAATTCAAATTTTCTTACGTTTTTTGTGATTTGTATCGCAATCTTGAATGTTTTGCTTTTTCTAACTTATAAGTTATAAATAATTAGTTTCAAAACGTACAGTTACTGTAAATATTATTTGTTGTGTTTATTATTTGTTTATTTACATAAAAATGGTGATCTGTTATGAACTTAGCGCTGATAATGGTGCCGATTCTCTTGTCACAAATACCTCTAAATTAGACTAAAAATCACCAAAAATTAGTTTATTCCTGTCAAACGACAATTTCCCATTCTGAAATTGACTTAAGTGACACAAATTAATATCTTAGTTTGACAGCACTAAGATGGCACGGAGATATTAATTTATTGAAAATGGCAAATTTTGCTATTCTGAATTTGACGTTTTTCACCCAAAATTTTGCGATTAAAAAGGTGTGGAATAAAATTAGTTGTCATGGACTAAAATTCACACCAACACCTCGAGTTCAGGTGCAAAACCAGTACTGTCTTCTTTTCTTTTGCTTATATCTCGAAAATAGTGTGTCCTATCGCAAAAATAATGAAAATTTAGACCCCCTTTATAAGACCCAATAAATTTCAAATATTATAAATCAATAAAGGTGACCACTTTGAAGGTCATCTCAAGTAGAACGACACTGTAATGTTGCGCGATTATTTTTTTTCGGAAGTCAGTATACGTGGCCTACCCTCCGCAGAGAACCACTGCACGCCACTGCCCTCGACTTGTGCAATGTTTTAGGAGCAGAACTGTTAGCCCGTGTTAATCCAGTAAAATATTTTGGAGTTCTATTTGATTCGCGACTAACCTTCCATGAGCATATGCAGACCTTCGCCGCTGATTCATACAGAACTGTCTGAAATGTACGTGAATTGAAAAACCCCTAGCCATAAAATTAGTTTATATGGCTTTAGTCAATAATAAAAATAGAAAATATAGAAATAGAAATAAATTACAGTCGGCTTCAATTATTTGGAACCCTTAAAGAACCCTGAAATGTGACTTATTCTTGTTGCTGCTAAGTATTTTAATTAATATGTTTTATCATTCCTTATTGTACATACAGTGTAAACTCTTTATAACGAATTTCAAGGGTTCGAGCATTTTTTTTCGTTATAGGGAAGGAAGAGAAAAATAAACCAAATTTAACCGATTTCCTAGAGACAATGTAATCTAAGAATAATACACGTGTTAAGCAATAATAAAAGCGAGACGGCTGTTTATGACCTCAGGTGTCTTTTTTAGAAATTTCGGCACCTCAAAAGGTTAGTTTTCAAGGCTAATTATACAAACAATTGCATTGTTAAAGGTGCGTCTAAATATGCAAATATTTCTTCGTAATAGAGAATGGCGGTTGCGTTATAAAGAGTGAATGAATGTATGGGTTTTGTGGTAAACCAATCAAATTGAACTAATTTCTATGTTAAAGAGAGTTTTTCGTTATAACGAACGACGTTATAAAGAGTTTACACTGTATGTTTATTTTAGGGGAACTGATCACTTTTCCGAATTTTTTTTTGTTCGAATTTCATTTTACCGAAAACTATTGACCGACATCTTTTTTGCTATATACATTATTTGACATATTTTTAGATCATCGAAGTATCATCTGTCATACGTATTATTTTACCGAACTATATTTCGCCGATTTACAAAATACTTGTTGCTATTGGCCGAAGCCTCTATTGAACTTTTATCATTTGCCAAATGATTTATTTGCCATATTTTCCCCACACCGAAACAACATTTTACGGAATATTATTCGGTTACAAATATATAGCCGGTTACTTGGTAGCATTTTCAATATTAAATTAAAATAGTGTCATCAAAAGTCAATATGTTGTGCTACAAAATTTAGTGACAGAAACGAAATGCTGCAAAACCGATTCCACGTAGTCTTGTCTGCCCTACCCCTAGAGTGTAATAAAAACCCGCGTAGGCGCGGAGGGGTAGCAAGCTGAAGCTGCGGTGGTGAGCGTTAAAACCATCTGCGACGATAAGCTCGCGTGGGGCCACCCAAACACCGCAGCGCTGGAGCCGTGACAGAAACAATGCTTGCTGAATGTTGCATGCTTGCTTGCATGCTGCATTCCTGCTTGCATGCTGCATGTTTCTTACTGGGAACACTTAGAACCACTTTTGTTCATAATCAACTGTTTTATTAAGTGCCATTACAGTTGAAAGTTTTTTTTTTTTAAGGATATTCAGCGTTGAGACCTATCATCGATCATGAATTGCATCTATTTGCTTATTAGAGATTTGAGAGCAGCGGTGGCCCAGTGGTAGCGACCACGACTTACGCACGCATTACTTTATGTAATTTATTTCATCACCACTGCTCTCAAAAACGGTGAAGGAAAACATCGTGAGGAAACCGGCATGTCCTAGAACCAAAAATTCGAAGACATGTGACATCTACCAATCCGCACTGGGCCCGCGTGGTGGGTTATAGCCCAATCCGTCTCATAGAGTGGAGGCCTGTGTCCCAGCAGTGGGAACATTATAGGCTGATGATGATGATGCTTATTAGATTAATTTATTCCCCCCCAGAAATGGCCTACGATTTCGTTTAGTACTTAAAACAAAGATGTACTATCAGGTTTTAGTTTAAAACACTAAGTCAGTATCATCATCGTCATCATTCTCCTGCAAGTCAGTATACTAGTACATTATTTTGTAGAGGATGTTAGCAATATGCTTCACGTTCCCATGTAACGTTCCCTAATAATGCCAAAAGAAAACGCGCTCACGTGAGTGAAGTCGCGGGCACAGCTAGTGGTAATTAAAACAGTGGTATAATGAATGTTCGGAAACATAATACTTCGACCAAATAAAACGTCGGAGTAACGAAAATAATCGAATTGATAATAGGTCAACTGATACAGTGGCAGACGTGATTCGATGAAGTAAAAAAAAACGAAACAATCATAGTTGAAAAGTTTTAGGTGAAATTCGGTCAAATATTTTTCGAAATTATGATAGGTAACCTTATTTTAGCTATGCAATAGCTTGGATTTACGTCAATTAAGTTGTACAGGTTTTCTCAAATAAATAAATGGCCCGTTCGAGAACTTGCAATCATGTAAGCCAATTGCTCAAACACTTTTTAAATCGAGCGACTGTTGTGTCTATGGAGCAAAGTAATATAAGGACAACAATAAAAAACTGCCACTGTTTCACAAAAATATAACAATCTTCAGGTGGAGAACCTAGTCCAAATCGAGCTGGCGTATATCAACACGAAGCACCCAGATTTCCACCGCGAGGCAGCCCTGGTGTCCGGTCTACTGAAGAGTACGGACAGCCTGATGGACGAGCACAGCCCCATCTACCGCCAGAAGGGGCCCCGACCTGCTTCCTCACCGGTATCCTCCATGTTCAAAGTATATAAGCTTAAGTTACTATCTCGCGTGTCTGTGGGAACTAATGCCACTAACATGAGGTAAGTAGTGTTGTTGTCTAACTCCTTACAGTTGGACATTGTGGGTACTGTTTTAGTATACGGGGTATGTGGGATGGGGTCTAGAGCAGCCTTAATCGGACAATATGTACCGGCGACAATGTAAAGGACAGTGGATCCACGCAGACCGCTATCTCTATTTTGTTTGTTTTTTTTTATATAAGAAACTAGTGGACTGTTGACAAAGTAATATCGCAATCGAATGACCAGTATGGCAGCGCATAAAATACGAACAAACGAACATTATTTTATAAATTAGATTAATAGATATCGGTTAATAGCTCCCAGCTATTGATCCACATAGCGCTTGATACTTATCACATTGAGCATACAAAAGTCCATTGATAACTCAGGCGATGAACCACTGTATGGAGTAGATAGTACTCTGATGTGCAGTAGTTAGTTTGTCAATTGTTGTGGCTTTTTTTAATGGTAGTTTTTTTAGTTTCATGTTTGGTTTTGCTAGCGCGTTATGTAACTCGATTAACAACTGACCTCCTTGATTTAGTATTTCAGTAAAAGATGCTGTATGCAGGCAATTAAATCACATCTCTGTTTGCACTGTTTTAATCGATACCATGACTCGGACAATGCACAGACCTTATAACGTCACTTTGCAAAGATGGGCCTTGATTGCCTACCGATTTACCTCTTATACATTGGTCTACATAATTTTCTTTTGTGCTTAAAATAACTGTTACCGATTATTTTGTAGCTATTCCTTCAACAAATGGGTGAAAGAGGGTCCACCCTAGTATTTTTGGCAAGTGTATGGGAAGCGCACAATAAGGTAAAATAAATCTCGCACTGTAGTGAGAGCTAGTGCTGTAATACTACAATCTCATGTTAGCCACATTGTCTTACTAAATCATGTAACGGCGTCATGTTGGTGAAGCTTTGAATACTATGTGGGCTCTCTTTCAGATGGAGTGCACACAAGCATTGACCTTGCGAAATAACCAACGCGTTCTGTATAATTGGATTGGTTGCCGCAATTTCGTGGTCCAATCAGATATTGGACGTTATTCGCATGGATAAAAGCTTTGTGTACACTTTTATGTCGCAAGTTTAAATGACAAATTCCATAATGCATTTGGGCTTCTGTCAATTGAACTTAGCTTTGTCGTTGCTGACTAACCTTTTTTTCCATTAGTAAACATTCTCACAGGGAAACTAACTGTATTTCGAAACTTCTGACCTCTTGTACATTTATAACGAATTAGTTCATAAATATAAGCAAAATTAACATTGGCAGCATAATATTCTGTTAATTTCGTCAGTACTTGAATTGTAATTTTGTTGTTTTTGTACAAGTCGTTAATGAATGCATGTTAATCTAGTTACACACGTAGAAATGTTTCTATTTCGGATATATTCACGGACAGACTTCACTGAACGAAGCTCGCCTTAAACGTTGGGTATTCTCTTTTTAGCATGTGCCAGCGATCACGGATGGTCAGGAAAACAGGTCTCCAACCAGCAATAACAGTGAATCTCCTGCAACTCCCCAGGTAAACGAAATGGTTACTGATGGTAGATAGAATAGCAATTTTATGCAAATACTCCTAAAATAATTCGTATTTATTTGCATGTAAATATACATTACACATATAAATTATGCACTGCACAACTACCTACTCCTTATATTGGATCATCGCCCTTAACATACACATACCTTCCACCCAGCTGCCTCCATCAGCCACAGACTACCTACAATAAGAATCCACTCAATCAAAGGTGCCCCAAGCTATGGTATCTGGTTCAGGACATCTTCTTCCACCATTCGTGCACTATTCCATTTTTGTCTTTGTTTTCAAGGTAGACAGTGCAACGATTCTATCAATTTCAGATGAATGGTACACCAGAGAATAAAGTGATGACTCCCCAGAAACCCGTCAACCTTCTGCCGGAAGTGCCGAGCCAAACGTCGCGCAAGCTCTCCGATAGGGAACAACATGATTGTGATGTTATCGGTAAGTCCAGTGTTACCAACTTCATCTTGTTTTGCATTGGTTGATAGTTTGGAATGTCCAAAAAGTTTGTATACTAAATTTATAACTTTTGTTGATCGGCAAGGAAATTTAATAAAACAATTTAACCACATTAATATTAACTTAATTTGGTTTGGATTTCGATTTTTCATAACAATTTTAATCAAATCGTAACATGAGTCACAATAATAATGTTCTTTGTAAAAATATATTCATATTTAACTCAACATTGTATCATCCAACAGTATTTTCTTGTGATGCTAGGTGGGCGGAGCGATGAGCCATCAATCGTATTACGTAACTCTGAGACAGTAGACGGCATCAACGTGATGCAATTGAATCAAATGGGTGACTTAGTGGGTGAGGATAGCAAAGCGGTGAACAGAATGCTTTACTCATTTTGCTCACTGTTCTTCTTCCGACCACCTACCATCGAACTATTTTGCTTACTGCTTCTTTACTTTGGATTTATTGTCATTAAATTTTACAATCTTATTTTTATCCTTCTAAGTTAATTTTATAGTCTTTCATTGTAGATATTTCTGTTATATTTATAGCGCGTATCTTCAGCTACAATTTAATATTGTGTTATACATATTTGATGTGGAATGTTTCTGTATGCAACATTTTTGTTTAATTTTAGGCCATTATTTTTAACTAACATTCAACCATCCATCACAACTCATTAGCATTGCATTTAAAAGACGAACCATTTAGCACCTTTTACTAATAATAGGAAAGTGGTTGGTTTGTATAAGGAATTGTTTGAAGAGACTATCATTTCCTTTTAGAAACCAACATGTGGTAAGAACTAACTAAGCAAACTTTCTTTTTACAGAACGGTTGATCAAGTCGTATTTCTACATAGTGCGCAAGTCGATCCAGGATTCAGTACCGAAGGCTGTGATGCATTTCTTAGTGAACTATGTTCAAGATAACCTGCAGTCGGAGCTCGTGACTCACTTGTACAAGTCGGACCAGGCAGAGAGCATGCTCAACGAGTCGGAACATATTGCGCAGAGGAGGAAGGAGGCCGCTGACATGCTCAAGGTTAGTTTTTGGCCGTTATTGTTGTTTTTTGTACGAAGCTGATGAATATTAATTACTCTAGCTGACGCGCGAAAGTACCTATTACGAAAGAATCAAACATAACGAATGTTTGCTCGCTAAATATTATTCAGCTGCGCACTAATTTTTCATCTACAAATTGGACTGCTGCCAGTTTTTTCTAACTAAAATCCTAAGTACTAAATTAAGGAGGCACTCAATGTTTTCATATAATTCCAGGCTTTGCAGCGCGCTGGTCAGATCATCAGCGAGATCCGAGAGACGCACATGTGGTGATGCTCGCCCGACGACGAAGACTCTAGTCTGTGAATTAGTGAATTTGAGCCCAGAGCTCTGTACATACTCCTCTTATGTAGGTAAATTATGTGCATTAAGCTTTTTACTTAGGATTCACATACATTTGCTTTTATCATTAGAACTCTGCAGCTCTCTTTGCTATGTATTAGATATATTTATTCATGACATTTTGTCGGAAACCAAAAATTCTGAGTAAAAGCAGAAAATGTTAGAAGCAAATGCATGAAACATTTTTAAAATGGCACCGCGTACAGGTAAACTGCGTTTAATTAAGTATTCATTCATTTTGCAAGGTTTATTGTAGAAAGTACTTATTGTTGTCATTTGATGATAGTTATCATTTTCATCACCATTTTCATGTAGCAAGGTCTATTTTTATCATTGTGCATAAATTGTTTTAAAACTCGGGCTCGAACTGTGTGTGTTTTTATCAGACTGCTCACTTATGAACCTTGTTATATTTGATATGTATATTATGCTCTTGACCAGCATTTCGAATTTATAGACATGTTAACTTTTTACCTATGTATGTAGTACACATTGAGCGTGAGTTTTTAAAACACTTCAACAGATCACTTAAGAATTAGTTTTCCATTCAATCACTCGCTTTTTAGCCGAGTGATGCGAACATTTGCTTGAATTTAGATGTCACGTCATATTATCCCATCACATCGTTCTTACAAGGCATATAATATTTAACCGCAATTTAAAGATGCCTTTGCCAACGCAAAGATTTGCTTTGCGTACACAAATATGATGTGTAACATATCCTTAAACACAGTTATGTTGTACTAAAAAAACTAACCGTATGCATGATAATGTAATTGTTACTTGATACATAGAAATTATTACTTTTATATTTCGGTTACGTAAAATTGTGCCAATACATTTTAACGAAGGGGTGGCTTAAATTCAATGCAGTGTTACAGTCTTACTTCATTAAATTTTGCACAAACTTAATGCTGTTGAGTTCAGTTACCATTTCACTTTTGTTAAATGCACTTAAGGAGGTAGGCTTAACATTAAAGTATATTCGCATAAACATTGTAGTTAATAATGCAGTGATATTACTTGTAATGTCTACCATAGACATTTCCATAAAAGTTGGCTGTCCTTTGTAGTTTTACTGTACCTTTTAAATGAAATTGTTTCGCTCGTTTTATGATTGAATGGTGTGTTAGTCAAGCAATATGAATTGATTAGTTGTATATTCTGTTTATACCCTTTTTACAGGGTGAGTTGGATATTTTTTTTAAGTTGCTGTCTGTGACCAATTGCAAGGCTTTTTATCATTGATTATGTCGTAAGTCGATATAGAGCAACAAGTTGCTTTTACAGAATATATTTTTAATATAGTTCCTTGTTCATTAGTTATAATTTCGCATGCTGTGTTATACAATTTCATTCACGATTTCAAGTCATTTTGTGTCATGTCCATGCTAAAATAATTTATTTGTTTTTATCATGAACTAGAATAGTGAGTATTCCAATGTTACATGATGTATTTATTGTTGAAGTCAAAACAGTGGTTTGCTTTAGGTATTAAACGAAACCAATTAAATGTTACATAAATAAGATTGTATTTAAAAGTCTGTTAAATAATAAAATAGATTAATTGTCATGGTCACTATGTCTTTGATTTCTACTGCCACAAAATGATTCCTCCAAAGTTATGGTTGCATAGCGTGTGTCTGCAAACCGTGCGAAATGGACGTTGCTTGATTTGGATCACGACGGCAACGACGTGGTCGCAGGATTCGCAGGCGATAGTGTTGCAGTCGTCGCATAGGTATCAATATCACGCAAGTTCTATATGACAGGTTTCAGGAGAGACAGAAACTGACTATCTCATATGAAATACATCAGAGATGTGTAATGCCTTTGCAATCGAATGATGCAGTTTTAGTTTTCATCAAAATCGGGCTTGAGACTCTTTTGAGTATTTTTGACGTGACAACGTCTAATAAATAGAAGAACGCCTGCTGCATGCACGAAAATTGACTCATTACGCTCATTGTACGCTTGCGCCGCATATATCTCTCTTCCACTCGATTTTATGACGTTGTCACGTTAAACTATCATCCGTAAACCAACTTTACAGACAAACATTTTTTTTTTTTGCTTTTCCATGATGAATAGCAAAAAGTACTCAGTTTCGGATTTGGCCAACCACGCCCACTTAGAAATTCAAACCTGTATACCTGTCGCGACTCAAAGAACAACAAATGACAGCTGGGTCCAACGGATTAACGTGCTTCCCGTGACACGGAGGGAACTCGTATGTAATGGCCTACCTACCTACCGCGGTTTAACATTGAAGACCAATCTGTTCGGCTGTTTTATTTAGCCTTGAGCTCTTCATTTAACATTGTCGGTATTATTAATTAAGGTAGCCTAGAGGTGAGTTTAAAATGTGCATGCGAAACTGAGTTCCATTCCAAGATAACTGTACAGTTTTCTCCTACACTTTCATGCATACCTGTACAGGCAAAACTGAACATGCAGAACCTATCGTCTAAGGTGGGTCATAGGGTGATACAGATGGAACTGAAAAATCCTCGCTCAATTTACTGGCTACATTGGAAATAGGACCATATTACCATTGTATGAAGTAGAAAATTGTACGAATATCGACGCAGACATCAAGAGTCGCCTCGCGCATGCTCGGGAGTTTTTGAGGATACCCGCGACCGCGCTAGCAAGTTCTGACGTGCTCATTATTTTGTATCCCAGATTTTCGTGGTTTCGTGATGACCTTCAATGTCACACCTGGCGGCATGGCGCCTAAACTCGATTACTAGTGTTTATTAGTAGTATTGTCTATTATTAGTATAGAGGCAAACTAAACACGGGTTTGGTATGTAGATAACATGCTACAAAAACTGCGAGTTCACGCAATACAAGTGGCATCTCGAATTGAACACGGAAAGATAAATACGCTGCGTTACCACCCGCACCCGCAGTGCCGGAAAGACATAGGTACCCGCATGGAAGCTGTGTTTTACCGCGCATTCGTATAGCAAAACAAGCAAACAAACGTGTGTGCACATCGCAATGGCTTTCGAATTACGCGAAAAGCCTTAGTATGTGTTTTGCCACTCACTAGTATACATAATGCAGAGGGACGTAGTTGGTGGCCATAGCACCGCTACGTTTGTGATTCTGACCTGTTTGATATAAATTGCATTTTTATCTTATGGTCCCGTCTCTGTGCCATTCGATTAATTCAGGTGCTGAACTTAGGAAAAAAGTAGCTTGATAAATTAATCGAATTAATAGCTACTGAAAGTTGATGTTAGTAGAGTTTTGATGCGTTGAAACCCCAATGAGCTTTACTAGGTTTGAAACAAACAAGCATAAACTTACGGCCTTCCTTATGGGAGTTAGCTGAAACTCCAGAAAGCTTAAAATTAAATAAAAAAATAGTTTTGAGTTATTGTGTTTATTGAATAATAATAACGATGGTATTTACACGTAAGTAACGTACTGCATTTTACAATGGGTTTTAAAATGACGCTATGACCATGTGCAGTCCCCACTTTCAGAATAACGAAATTATTGTAATTATTATTTTATTAATGCTGATACCTATACAGGGTGTAAAAAGACTTCACGAAGCCGTCAACCAAGCATTATGTACATCAAACTAAGTAACTTTACGCAAAAATTAGTGCTGGGAAACGACTTCTATTTTTGGGCTGAAAAATCATGTTTTACAGTAGGACTCAATGTAACGCACTCAAAACATTGTGCTGATGGATGGATTGAATAGTAAGAGGGTCCTGGAGGTGTTTACAGTAAAAACAATACATTAAAAACATCTATTTAAAAAAAACTTGTGAAAAAGTTGGAACTTTGACCCCCAATATCTCTGAAACTAGGTTCCCAGGTATGGTCTAGAACAAAAAAATGATCGCAATGACGGGGAGAACAAGTGCCCTTCGGCTTCGTTAAGAGTATGTTTACACCCATTATAACAATGAGATAGTATAGTGAACTTGTGATGATCACCATTAACAAAACGTGTAAACAGTAATCAAAAATTAACCCAACAAGTTGGTTAACAAAACTGGTAAACCAAGGCAACCGAAGGTATCTAGTTATTCACATAAATGTAACAATGAATGCTTTTGAATGACAGCCAATAACAACAACAAATGTAAAATTCGTACTATAAATATAATATTCTTGTTACATCGACATGGAAGTACTTATAACTTTAATGATGCAGACATTTAATATTACAACAATTGTGAGGTTTTTGGTGACTGTTCGTTTTATTTACACAAAGCAAGTCTAGGGCTAATTTAAACAATATTTGTCATGGCTTCTTAATTTTATTACATAATTATGGCAAGGAATGAGAAACTTTGTAGCTTTCTTCTGTTAGTAGAATTTTAAAATTAATTGCTATAATAGTGAATTTTTTTATCAAAAATACGTTAGTTACCAGTCTATACGCAACAAAACTTTATAGATATGTTACACTTAATTATGATTTAAACATCTGTTTTATTGCATACACATTGCGCGAATAACTTTCGTTTCCAGAACAAATCTTCGCTTCAGTGAGTCGGTTGAACTCTTCGTAACGTGCCTACTAATATTTCATACAAATTCCGCACTATCAAGTTATCTACTACCATATCATAGCCTATATTTTGTTCTGACATTGATAAACTTTTCCCAGTTAGTTGCCTAACGTCTAAACACGGAACAACATCCATTTAAGTCCATCTAAATACTGTCACATTACCAAAATGCATTTTAAGGTCTTTGTACTTTCTTAGTCGTAATTTTGAAAAATTATTATCCTATTTTATAATGCGAAATATTTTATGATTCTATAACTATTGCCTATTCATTAAAAATATCAGTTACATACAACATTACTAAAATTAATTTCATTTTGAGATTATTAGAGATTGTTATATTCGAGTTGTAAAAATTCAAGTCTTTTTAATAAGCATTGTACTTTAAGAATTGTGGCAGGAGAGAATCGATTTATACATTAAAGTTGTAGTAGCGACGGCATAATTACTATCTAAACAGTTATAATTTTGTAAAAGCGAGAAGGTTTGCAGTCTAATTCAATATTCCCTCTTTTCAATGTGTAACAGTGCTGATAACCTAGGAAGTTATTATGTTAAGTGAATAGATAATTTTCTCTATAGTTTCTAGTTACTGTGTACGATATATGTATATGGCGTAGTATTAGTGTTGGTAGAAGGGTACGTTCACACGGAGGTGACGAGGTTGGTGCGCCTGCGCGCGCGCCTGTGCTAGGACACGGGCTGCTTCCTCTCTCCTTCAAGCAGCTTGTCGTCCGAGCAGAACTTCTCCAGCTGCTTCACGTAGTAAGTGTTGAAGTTTAATCTGGAAATTGTTTTTAGGTTTATTTTAAAAAGACATCTTATATTTGTGCTCTGCAGCACAAAATCGCGCTGAGAGCGAGACAGTATAAATACTGACAGACACGAGAAGGAGATGCTTTGTTTAGTTAAAGACTAGGACGCGACAGGCCGTCATTTCAATCCCCACCACTCGCACTATTGACGTGCCAGAACAACAAAGACCAACAATCTAAGGGTTTAGGAACAAACAAAGAACAAAAAAAAACTCTTACCTAGCAGATATATTGAGCAGTTTGTTGGTATTGTTGTCCCTCGCCATCCTCTCGATGATCGCGAGTACGGACAGCAGTGCCGCCGTGAAACGTAGCCCATAGCGTGACACCGACCGAGAGAAGGAATCCGCGGATCCACTCGTTGCTGTCCCTCCACAACCCGCGTCCTATACATCATACACATGTGATATGTTAGTACAAACGAAAATATAAAATGTTGTTTTGGTTTAAACCTGAATTCAAAATCTTAATTAATTATTAAATTTTGAAACCACAAACTCAATGTCATGACTAAGTTCGAATTCCATTGCAACCATTTTATTTTGAATCGTCACTCCAAAATTAACTTATGGCTGATTTTTCAACCTTGATTAAACTTGTCTGGAGACTTGTAAACAGACTCTTCACGAAGCCGTCAAAAAAGCATTATGTACATCAAACTAAGTAACTTTACGCAAAAATTAGTGCTGGGAACGACTTTGTTTTTTGGGCTGAAAAATCACGTTTTGCAGTAGGACTCAATGTAACGCACTCAAAACATTGTGCTGGTGGATGGATTGAATAGTAAGAGGGTCCTGGAGGTGTTTACAGTAAAAACAATACATTAAAAACATGTATTTAAAAAAAAACTTGTGAAAAAGTTGGAACTTTGACCCCCAATATCTCGGTAACTAGAAGGTTCCCAGGTATGGTCGAGGAACAAAAAAATGATCGCAATGACGGGGAGAACAAGTGCGGCTTCGTTAAGAGTCTGTTTACACCATTTATGTAGACAGTTGGGTAAGTGGCTAATGGCTACGGAGTGAAAATCTAAGATTCTGAATTCCAGTATAGTTTTAGCACTTGATTAGGATAGTCCTCTATAGGTTCTAAATAAATAGAAAAAGATTTATGCCTAGGAAAACAAAAGCAACGACGGGGAACCTAAAATAAAAAGCTACAACATTGATCTTGATAATTTGTTATAGTATTTGATTGTTGGGAAAGTAGAATGTAAGGAATACTAAATAGAAGGCAGATATCTTAATAATACATAATATACTTACTGTAAAACTCTAAAACAGAAAAGTCATGAAAGAATGATAAGAAAATATAGGTTAATGATTTTGATATAATTCACAAATACTACATGGAAGCAAGATGTATTGTAACAAATTAATTCGTTTTTAGTACAATATTACGTAAACACTTTTACCGTTTAGAAGCATGTGAAATGTTTTTATCCAATCATATTACGCGATTTAGTGAGCGCCATTTGTGGTTGGCTGAAAATTTGACATAGACAAGTCGCCATGTTACCAAAGATCAGTTCACAGTGAAATTCTATGATACTTGTGATATTATTTACTTTGCACCAGTACACTATGTTACAGTTGATCTACGCTGTATATACCTCACTATATTCTGTATTGTCATACGTCGATCCAAGCATACTGTTAAGCTCTGCGTCCACGAAGTACTTGTGCATCTCCTTTTGCCAATAAACGTGATTTGGTAGCGTTAAAAGAAAATACAATAATAAATTAATGGTAGAAATCATATAGGCATACTAACCACTGGAAAAGCCTTGCTAAACATCAATAACAAAGTATATAATAAAATATAGATAATTGCAGCAGAAGGAAATATATAACAAAATATTATGTAATCATTGCTTCCTGCAGGGATTTAGACAAACTTTCACCAGATTTTGGAACATACATAATATTGGATACATATTTATTTAATAACTGTAGATCATAATGACTACACTGACTACTGACACTAAAATTAAAAATAGCTTGCAAGTGCATTTCTAAGTGCAAAGGCACGTTTTATATTATTTTCGGCCACTCTTTCTTTTTTCTTGGTTCTTCTAAGGGCTAATCGTGTCCTTCTATTCTCAGAAGTCACGATACTTCTCACGAGTAAAGCACCCTGGAATCTATGCACGCTGCGTTTTTAAATCGGTAATGCCTTTTTTTTTCGGATGTGAAATCATCAAATGACTTCTTCCGCTCTGGGCACAGCGGAAGGAAGTGTCTGACTTGTACTGACTAAAACCCATCCATGTTCCTTCCTTGCCCTTTGTGTACCAGGGCCGCGGTATCTCTTTCGAACAGTCCCGCAGCCCTGGAAATCGTTAATGCCTTGGAGAATCTTTAGCTTTTTAAATAACGCCGTGTGCATAGGCCCCATAAAACGTAGAATCACGATAAAGAGTGATTTATAATTACTACTTCATAAGTTGCTTGTTTACAAAAGAAGCATAATATCAGTTTATAATTCAATACCTGTAATTTCTAAAAAATCGTGATTAAAATATTGTCTAAAGTAAAGCATGTGTGTCACCTGTATAAATGTACAGAACTGTACGCAGACGAGGCACAGCGTGGTGACTGCCTTTAGCAGCTGCGGACTGGTCAGCATGCAGTCGCCGAGGCACGACTCCAAGAAGTCGTTGTGACGCTCCAGCACCTCGTCCACATTGTGCACCTGGAACATTAAAGTTCAGATACCTATTGCATTGGGATCTGCCTTGCTAGCTATTATCCTCTAAAATCTGCATACCTCGCGAATGATATCGTTAGGTAAAGAACACCCCTTTCTTTTTGCGTCGGGGGTTAAAAAGAAAAAGTATCATACATTTTCGTAAGAACGCTATTAAACTTAACTTCCTTACCATATTTACAAATCTTTGCTTTTAATAATTGGTTTGTGTAAAAAAGTACTCGGTTTTTAGACATTCGGATAGTTCCAACTAAGTACTTTGTTCTAAAGGAATGATTTTTACACCTTACATAAACAGCGTCAAACAAAACAGTGAGTAATACAACCTTGTTCCGCGACGGCGACCACTGGTAACTCGTAAAGAGTACCGCCTACAAATTATCGCGAATCCGCTCCGCCCACAGAAAAAACAGAGGATACGTAAAAAACTATAACAATATGGCTGACCAAGCTTTTCACCTTACAACCTACTACAATTACACTACTTATTACCTTCTCCATTTATCTTATTACATTACACATCGTATGCTCCAGGATGTAACTTTAATAAGGATATAGGAGGACATGATTCATGATTGGTGAAGATGCCTCCACTATAGCAACACAGGTAAATTCAAATGAGTCATAAAAGAAAAATACATAATGCAAAATCTTCAAACGACTAAGATATTTTGACCCTTCGATTTCCCAACATTAGAATAAATAGTATTTAACCACAGCCTTCGATTCACAACTCACGTTAAACCAATATCCAACAGTTTAAGCTTTGGACGTGATCGGTAATTGTAATATGAGCAATTAAAAACGTTTATGTACATCAGTACGATCTGTATGGTCAGTAATTGCGTTTGGTCAGCAGTGTTGCAGGATAAGCGAGCAACTATCGCCTCCCACACTGGCGGCGCGCGCGCACGCCTCACTCCGATCACAGGGCCGAGTTGCGCGGCCGCTCCGCCGCTATGCGAACACCAACCAATAGTCAGTGAAGTGCTTGTGAAGTGTGAACTTTCAGTTGTGCTATTGTGACACTCAGGTGGGTTTGGGATACATTTAATTCCTAAAATCACAATCTAAGACGATCCACTGACCACATAATCCACTAAAATAATCAACACGTATCAAACTAATAAGTCGCAATTCGAGATCCTCGTATTTCATTTCCATGTTTTCGAAGAATTCTGGAAGTATCGGACTGCGGTTTATGCAATCAGATACTTGAAAATTGCAACTGAGCATTACAATTCTCTCAAGTGCACAACTGATAGGCGAATACAGGGTAAACTTGCCCTGCAACATTGTTCAAAGATAAATTTTGAAAAGTTTTTTTGATAGCTTTAATGTGGACTTAATTAATTTCTGTTCCAATAAATGAGCGCTTCATTATCTAGGTAGAGTCCCGAACAAGGGACAAACTCTAGTGGTTGCTAAAATATGGGACCACAAAATGGTCGAAACGATCTATTCAGTCTACATGCAATAGTTAGTTGATGACCGTGACACAAAGTTTATTAACTGTACAAAACATATGTGGGTGTAAACATTGAAAAGAGATCATCACATATGCTGGTAGTCCAAGCCCTAGACAAGGTCAGCAGGGGTGACGTCATTATTAATATGATGACGCGGGATATGTGGGTCGCAGAGCCTATACAGAGTGCGGGAGATTGTGCCCTGTTGGCTGTAATTGATTAAGTGGTAGACAAATGCAGGCGACGAGCGCACCAGAGTAATGCCAACGAAACGGACGTATCCGGTGACAGTGTAAAAATATATTTTTAAGCATATTTGCGAAACAAACACTAAGTAAACTACTTTTTGCTAAGTCAAATCAGACCCTTTTCGCGGCATAAATGAGTTTGATTTGCTCTCTCTATGGCCGACGGTTCGAAGTGGAAGGAATAGGGATGATCTTTGTCCAGCAGGTCGAAAAAGCAAGACAATGAGCTCGTTAAATTGCATACTGCATCGTTCATCGGGACGTGAAGGTTTACGAACGGTCGATAAGTACTTCGCAAAACTAGTTAGCCCAGGTTTGCTATCCGCTGAATCGACCGATGTCTTAGTAATGTGAATTCTTGTGCTTTGTGTATTGAAGTGTAATTCAAAAATTTAGAATTCTGCTAATTTAAACATCCTAATTATGTACGCGAAACAGCCCGTATATTATTGGGTATGTTTTAAGTGACTCATTGAAGTAGGTCAAGAGTCCTTATAAGACTGGAGCCAGGTTAGCAATGATTAATGAGGCAATCTGTGCAGGTACACGATATGATATATTTCTTGTCATTGTTCGAGTCGAGCCGAGCCGAACAGAAAAAAAATACTTTCTATTAAAGTTCAGAAGCGGAAGATTGAATTGATTAGATAAGAAAATTGATAATAACACCATGGAGGCAGAGTTACAATAGATGATTGGATGAGAAGATGTCTCAATGACTTGAAAGACATGCCACAAGCCATGACCTCCAACCGACCTCTAAACTGGACCTCTATTACCTACCTTATCAGTTGCAAAGTCTTCTACTCTTTGTAAATTTATTCGCGAACTTGAGGGACCACCGGTAAATCAATATTTATCATATCCGTATCTCTAGTACCTAGGTAAATAAACACTTAACTCACACTACATATTACCCTAACTGAGAGCTGAAAGAACCGTTCTAATGGAAATGCTGTTTGAATAAGGTTCTTAAATTCACCACAAATTGAGGAACCTAGAAATGTACGGATAAAATCCAGTTTTTTTAGTAAAATACGCGTCACAAATGAATAGATATTATTATGTTGTGTGACGAATACTACGAATCTCGCGTGATAAAACTCACTATAGCCGCACCGTAAACTTTTATTTGTTAACTTAATCGTTTCCATCATTTTGTGTTTTACTTGTGGAACCGATATTAAAACAAATTGCTCCGATTTTTCGTTTCAAAACTAAGAACCTAACTTTTAAATGGCTGAGCTCTGACTTTAACTAACACAACCCATCGTTGTGTGTTTCCAAGATTTTGGCATTGGCAACACAAATCTGGGTCTAAATAAATTTAAATATTGCCAAACTTGACCGGTCATGGGACATACACATTGATGCATCGTTGACTAATGATGACGGCAGCTCGCCCATATAACTACCACGTTACCAAATATAGGTGGTAGCAGACTATCAGCATAATCAAACTCATATTGATGCAGTAAAGCGCTTCCGAGTCCGACACACAAGTCAACAACAAACGGTACTTCCATATAAGAAAACTATTTACAATAGAAATTAATTTTTTATGGCTAGTGACACTATTTGCTGTGGCCAAATATAAGTTCGAATATATGGAAGTGTGAATAGAGAAGTACACTTATTAGAGCCAGTCTGCACTTAGTGAACTAACATATTCAATTGGATAATAGGTACACTAGCCGGGGCTCAGCAGATTGTAATTGAAACAACTATAAATAGGCGCTATTACATGGGACTTAAAACATAACTGGCGAAATGTGGGTGTTCTATCAGGTACACCTCTGCCTAACCCTTCGGGAATGTTATGTTATAAATAAGCAAATCAAGTAATACGCATAGCATGAACTGTAACTAGAAGTAGTAGTACTACATAGTAAACAAAATTAGGAACAATGCCATTAAGGCTCTACATTACATCTGGCTAAACCACAATTGACACAGTAAAATGTAATTTGAGCAAACATAAAAACTCTCATTACACAGAATAATACTACAATATAAGAATGCACTTAATTTAGAGAGAAAGAAAAAATGTATCTACTTAACTACAAGAAAGAACAGGGAAATTAGAAAAACTACTTTATTTAGGTCGAAACATATCAAACCAATGTAAACACTTCTGGCATATCTCGTAATAATAATACTTCAATGTCGTGGGTGAATGTCGGCCCTTTCAGATACCTATCTAAAATCTAAACTATCTGAGGAGAACATCCCAAGGGCCTTAGGTTTATCACATATAGTAAAATATGTATTAACATTTATAAAATAAATATCTATTAAAGAACGGTTCAACTGTTTTTTTCGTTGTAAAACGGATGAATCGCTTGATACATCTCAGTGCAAAGAAAGTTATAAGCCAAACTGCAAAAAGATGAAATAAGGGGAGGCGAAACAGTTTGAAAAAACAAGACCATGATGAGAACAAATCTATCAGATATAACCGAAGCGCAACAAGCGGAAAGTATTCAAGCCAAGTGCGAAGCTGTGGCTTCGGAGATCTTAGTAAAAACTGTTAATCGGCGGACGCGGGTCGAACCGCTCCATCGAACTGAAATAGAAAAACGAAATGATCTTTCCAAGTACATCAGGGTGTCGTAAATGATCGATGTTGATTTAATCTTTAGAGCTCATTAAGCACTTGATGCAGAGTTCATAGCCTTCTTATAACTCCGTCCATATTGCCAATTTTATGCGTACTTATCTCGAAATAATTCCAGGTTTATAAACAATTCTTGAACGCCTTTAGGATTTAGTCATGAACCCTTCGTCATGCCTTTTGCATAGGAATGATGTATATTGAGTACATTGTAGAATACGTCAACATAAGGAAGAAAGCGAAACGAAAAGAAACGCGTCTTGTTTTTAGGGCGAAGCAAATTAGGCACAAAGTTGACAAAAAGCGTCGTTCAACCGACCGTCTGGCTGTTGTAACGCGCGTCCAAATTGAAATGTTATGTGCGGAACGGAAGACTTTTTACTGTTTAGTTGGTCAAGTACCGGATGTGTGGTAATACTGCCTGAGATAACTGCCAATTCTCCACACTTATTTTGACCACATATCTGTGGGTGCATCGACATTATGATACGCATCATCTTCCTCTCATGAGAGAATTGGTCACGTTCGTCCGTACGTAAGCAATCTTTATGGTGATGCATAGGTACTTGAATTCTGTACGTGGAACACAATTTAGATTTCTATGTACGTATACATATGCATGCTTGTATTTGATCTTCAAATCTAAGTTGAAGTATAAAAGAAAACAAGTTCTTGATGAGACTAGTTAAAATTCATAAGAGCTCAAGGAACCGTTACGATGAGAGTAATCTGGTATTTCACGGAAACCTGTTTAGTTGAGCAGATTCATGTTTATTATGTAAAGCCATGTAAGGGAATAGAATGAATTCTTACGAATAAGGCATTAACTGATTAAAATGTGGGTAAGATGTTATTAAGTCAAAGATAGAGTCGGCGCAGTTGTCACTGTATGACAAATTAATACCATAACACACAAGCTTTAAGAGCAGTCGTAATTACTAAAAATACACTGGCTCGATTCGCAGTCGATACAAAGGACCGTATGGCTCGGTAGGACGATGGTGATACTGCTATTATGGCGGGTCAGGGTGGTTGCATCACGTCCAAGGCAGTCTGGTTGCAGGTGACTGTGCAAAAGATGCACGTTTGGGTACGCCTACGCACTGTCTGCTTTTAGTGTCTACCGATTGTTTCATTCATAAAAAAAGCAAATAAACTTGAATATTGTTTGTAGTGCAAACAGAGCTCTTTTTAACATAGACTCAAGAATTAAACATTAAAATTTGTTACTTTAATATCTATTTCATGAGTCATCTGTTCATTACCAATAAGAGTCAACCGCAACATAATTTAATACTTTTTATTGATTAAAGTAGTCGCACCTTATTTCCACTAAGGGCTATGAATTGATTTAAAAAATTCAATGCATATTAAATAGATTCGTAGGTGTAAATTGCCTTGCATCACCGATTCCATACAAACCGCAATATAAATGTATACGACTTGACCATCATACTATTAGATATCTTAACCTGTTTAATATTGGATCACGTATTCGATTTAGAGACCCCTTTAAATTCAAAAGTTTTATTTAATCTAAAGCTCGTGATTTCTAATGTAAGTACTTCCTTACTTATATAATACATAAGTATTCACCCTTTCACTTAAATACAGAAGTATCTATCTGCCCTTTTCTAATGTGTACATTGAAGATCTGCGCATCAAATTGTTTAGTTGCTATTATTGATTCATGCCAAAATGTTTTTTTTTGCAAACACTTGGTCTTTGTCCAGCGGAGGACAGCGCGTTCAGGGAAAAAAATGATCTATAAAACGCGTGTGGTATTTAATTAGTTGTTATAAACAGAATTAGTTGAAGCGAAACCTAATCTAAACGAATAGATCCAAAAACGCGTGCGCAGCATCTTATCGTACTTAATCGTTTTTTTTTAAGCAGTAATTTTCTCCATAAAGTAAGGCGTGTCCGGCAATTAGACCGAAGCGGTGCACGCTGGCCACCGCGCACCGGTAGCGTGCAGATAAAACATATAACTAATTCATTATCATTGAGAAACAACGGATATGCCTAATTGCTGACGCCATTAAAGGCACCTTTTTGTAGTTTAGAATAACTTTCTTATGAGTGCATTATGTATGCCTTATGGCTTTATTCGACAGTTAACTACTATCTGACCATTGAAAAAACCAAGAATATGGCCATTCAACGAATAAAGGCTATCTGGTTGTTCTAAGGATTGAAAAATCGGCCCTTAACCTCTCAGCTGGTTCGCCCCTTTTACGTCACTATGCGCAGTTGTGACGGCGCATCCCGGCCGAAATCGCGCGACGTATCCACGTTCACTAAAACTACGATATCTCAGAAATTACGCACCGTAGCTCTACAAACCCTATGTAACCAACTTTATTTGACTGTATCCCTTTAAAGTCAAATAAAGTCGGTTAATTCGTGTTTTCGCGCCTTTATAACCTTAATTCGGACAAAACTGAGGAAATTATGAACCTTGAAGGATTGTCAATAGATTTGACATGTACGCTATTCATATCGGTAGTTCATACAGTGGAAGTTTCAGCTCTAGAGAGTATTCTTACTTTGTTATGTACCATACAATGTTTCATAATTGACATTATGCATAGTGGTCAACTTTATAATAAACGTTATGTTTCTGCGACGTCTATCGTGGGAAAATCGTCTATCCGTTAACGAATAGCCGATACGGATGCCATAAACCGGTAGCGATAGCAAACAAGCAAACCAATGTGCGTTCTGCACTAGCCATGTTTTTTCCGAAATGTTATTTACAACGATCATGGAGTACAAAAGTTACGCAAGGGTAGGTTATACTCATATCTACAATTTAAATGGAACAATATCTGTGGATGTATGACCTCAACAGAGCGCTTGCATTAGCACAAGAATCCCACTGACATTTAACACAAATACTCCGCAATCTCCATATGCAAAGCATCCGATGGGGGCTACTGATAAATAAATGTGAGTAAGTGATTATTGACGTTGCGCTCTGACTCAATATACTTACGTATCGAAGTAACGTACGAGACTTGGACAAGTATGCATGGAGTTTTAAAAACAAGACAGTATTGATAGTGTTATTTGCCATATAAACATCTAGTAAGCCAGAAAATCAGATTCCTGGTTGAAGTACCTATAGAAGATAAATACAGGGTGACATATTTTTGTAGTTGCTTCTTCACAAAATAAATGTGTAGGGACTAGACTTTTTTATTTTCAATCACCCTTTCCGCAAACAGTGGCCACAAACAATGGATGTATAAGAACTAAGAAGTGAAGCTACAAGTTAGATATTATAATAAACACGTTACTGAGATGATCTGTAATCAAAGATCGCTATGCTTTGTGTATAATAGGTAGGTTCTTATAACAAAATATTTATACAGGATGGTCATTTAGTTCCCTATCTGTTTCCTTCGCGAAACAAATTGCTTTACATAAATGCATCGAAATACTTTTTTTTTTCATGAATCGGATATGCGTTGCTTTCGGAAAGTTGTTTAATGACGGGCTAACTAAATTGCCACCGTGAATTAATGGATGAACACCTTTGAAACAATACTTATATCTAATGTTTTCTTCAGCAAATAGGTACCTTGTGCGGATAACAAATTGTTATTATTGCGGTCGGAGAACTACAAATAAGGGCCAAATATGACTACTTCATTAAAATCTCTGAAAACCACAATAACAGGGGGTGCCCTTATCCTTGCATAGGCACAGTTAAAGTAAATTAAACTGTGTTTCCCTATGCTTTGAAATTTGAAATACACGATGATTTGTAACCTACTAATTTAATAAACTCTTTTAACACATTTAGGGCTGAATTTTCAATCATTAGATAACATTTACCTGAAGAATAAATGTGGCCGTCCGTCCATACAAAAACTGTCAAAATCACAAATTTATTGGTCGGATAAAAGTTAACTGGCGACTGAAAAACCGGCCTTAAGAGGCTGAATTCTGAATGTTGACAATGTCTCAATTTTGTTTAATTAATTACGTTTGTGTTTTTACACCTTAAACTAGATACTTAGTGGCTCGATGTTAGTTATTGTAATTTATCATTAAAAAGCAACTATTAGCGATGTTGGCAACTTTCAGAATGTACAGCCTTAACGAAGATCGCGGTAGCCACTCTATCCTATTTGTATGTTATAGATGAGAGATGACATAATTATGTATTTATGTATAGTGAGTCTAAAGCAATAAGCTGACTCGATTGAATTTTATAATTATTTTATATTTTATTTACTTTGCTCAAATAAATTAGCTTTAACGCATTAGTTAAAACAGGATTAGGTATTGTCTTCTTCAGCATTTACAGATGATAAAGTTTGTTATTGTGGTCACCATACCACAAATAATGATCAAACATACCCAAATTGAATTCAGTAAAATCCATTAAAAACAACCATATTTTATTACTTATCTTATAAGAATAGGCAAATTAAAGTCGTCACCGTTTAGTCATGAAACAAATCAAAATGTTGATACCTACCTAGTATGTAATTATTTATATTGATGGTAAATGTAGAGTGCAAGTCAAACGTCATTAAAGTTTAAACAATAAAAAGGTCAACTGTACTTTATGTCAGGGTACACGCCCATGGCTATTTCTTTTCATGTACCTATTTTAAATGCCAAGGATTTTCGAAGGGTGAGCCTGGCTTTGGACAAATAAAAGATGCAAAGGGCAAGGAGATTGTTATCTCAGACTAAGCTCACGGCTAACGAGACTATGGCTTATCAAATTAGGTAGCTTTAATCCTATGATAAGATCACAAATGTTCGCGCAGAACAGCAATTAATTTTCGCAGTGTTCAGTAAGAAAAATCAAATAGTTTATAAAACGGTACATTGAGAAACAGTACAAAAACACAATGCTGTTTAACTTTGAAATATATTCCAAACAAAATAGTTTAACGAGCGGCGCTGGCAGTGCTGGCAGCTTGGCACATTTGTCGATCAATCAATAGCGCACTGAGCCATCGGCTATTCGCCTCGGAACAGGTGATCTCGATGTGGAACACAATAGCAAACCTCGTTTGAGCCCAAAAGCGACGGGCATGAAAGCCGTGATATATTGTATAGTTCAGTGTTGTACAATATAGCCGGCCAACATGTGGAGTATCTCATAGTCGTTCCGATGGGCGCACACACCTATTGTTTGGTGAAAACGCTTTGTTAGTTTCATCTTTTTTTTGGACGTACGATGCGGCAAATTATTAAAACGCGTTACTTAAATAGCCAGAATTTCACGAATTCGTGTAAGTTTACGTTTACTCGAAAAAGTGTTTACTGTTTTCCTATTTTAGTACAAATACATTGCTTGAAACATCAATTGTAACATAAGCACTTAAAGCATTCCATTGTATTTACAATGTTGCAAATTACATCATACAAAAGTATTGCATTTGTGAACCCAACTACTTTATTTTTTAAGCACACAGAAGCCATTTTAGCCGTGTTCTCTAATACGATTATAATATGAGCAATGCCCAAGGCGAGATTTAGTCATCGTGTATTCAGAGCAAATCCGAAGATAAATATTGTCCCAAGCATTCAGACAAGCGCAACAAATATAGACGTAGACGGCTTTATGTATCTCTTTGTCACGATTTGAACATTTGATAGAAAAATGGTAAGCGGATTAAGTCTCCAATAAAATGTACGAATCACGATAGGCAAACAGCCGAATCAATAGTGTGTATAGGTAAAGTAAATAAGCTAACATGCGGGTACTCAGTATGTAAATTGTGAAACAACAAAGCATACAAAGACTTGTACTCGAACTTCATTGGTTCATTAATGCTCCAAAAATCAATTATGCTGCAATAAAATTCACAAATTGGGAACTTACAGCATTGAAATGGGTAGTTTCAAAATTACCTCCTCTGCCTTCCATTAAAGGTGCTTTTTTGAAGAACATTGAATGTGAGTTTTATTATCAAGTATAACATAGACAGCGCAAATCAATCCAATTACTCGATTGTAGAGGCATGGGCATGCCGCACGCGCGGAGCATTAATTTTATGGTAGTGAGAGAAATTCGGAATAATTACCCCTTCCAGTTAGGTAAACTCGACTGAGTTTGGTATAAAGTAGCTCATTTAAAACTATGACAGGCAACTGAATATAAGGCTATAGTTTTATACTTGTTGCTTAGAAGTAATAAATCAATCTCCGTGTACAATTGTTTTGTACATCAGTAAAACATTAAAGGCTACAAACAACAAAGTAAAACAGTATGTTTTGTTTTATCTTTTATCAATGAGAGTTCTCAAAATAGGGCACGACTCACTTAAATGGATTGATTTGTAGTTAACGGAATTGCGGAACATACGAGGCAACGATTATCACGTTTTCACAAAAGAGTTTGTGGATGCACTTAGCGTAGTTAATCAAATAAACGCGCGAATTTAGGGTATCTTCATTCATTTACACTTTAGAAAAGGTTTAAAGCTTACAAACAAGCACGTGAAAGTCCGCCAGATGTTCAATGGCCAATCCATTTCAATTGAACCAATTGTCCTTAACTACTAGTTTTGGAGTACTACACACGGGTTTCATAACATTTACTTCAATGAGAAAATTGTGGTGGGTGATAAAAACAATTATTTTACGTTTCAGATGCCAGTGTTGTGCGCGCCATGACGCGGGACACTTATGAGATGAAGCCCAACGCGCTGTCACGCGGGAGCTCCCTCTTCGGCACGGACCCGCAAGTCCAGCTGAGGTCGGCGCTACAAACCAACGATTTCGCCACATTTAAAAAGCTTGTCAGCTATGGTGCGGTGAATCTTGAACATGTATATCCATATCCAGATCACATGACATGTCTGGAGCTAGCAGTGTCCGAACCAAACAAACAAGAATTTGTGAAGCTTTTACTACAGCATGAAGTGGAAGTCAATAAAATAAATGAAACGCATGGCGCAGCTCCTATACACTTCGCTGTTGAAAATGGAAATATCGAGGCATTAGCAGTACTACTGGAAGACGACAGAATTGACGTGAATATCAAAAGCAAAGGTAACACAGCTTTATTAATGGCCGTCAAAAAAATAGAAGACTTGGATGACGACCGAGAGCGTGATTTGGCCACCTATGAAGAAATGGTTGAAATGCTCCTAAAAGCGGGATGCAACGCTAATAGTCCCGATTTGAAGGGTGTAACTCCTGTTTATTCTGCTGCCAAACAAGGTCTGGAAAGAATTGTAGCATTAATTTTAGATAACGCTAAGGAACCAATTCATCTGGACACGTACAAAGACATTAGAGGAAGAACGGCGCATTACTATCTTAAAGAAGCATTCCCGCATCTATTGGCTAAGTTCGAAACTGAAGAACTAGAACCAGAAATAATTAACGTCGATAAATTATTTTCGTATCTGAGCAGACATGAGGAAGATAACTTTATCCGCGATTTTACTAAACTCGTTAAGAAAAATGACCATCGTCCAGCTTTGGCAGCTAACAATGGAATGTTTACTATGCTCCAGATGGCTACTGAAAAGGGATTACACAGAGTAGTAGACACTTTACTGAACTCCGGGGCAGATCCAAACGCTACCTGTTCAGGTAACAAAAGCAGACCTGTAGCAATCGCTTGCCAAAATGGGTATCCAGAAATACTCAAAATGTTTGTGGACAACGAATCTACTCTATTTGACTCATTGAATTGTGAGTCTCTTCTCCAGATAACTGTGAAAAGCATGCGGTCTTATTCCAAAACACCAAAAAAGAATTTCACCGAGTGTTTGGAACTATTACTGAAGCATCACATCAACGTTAACCAACCTGATCTTAAAGACAACACTGCATTGCACTACGCTGCCAGGAATGGAGACCAAGAAACTGTTTTACAGTTATTAAGGAACGGAGCCTGTGTGAGCCTTCGTAACAAATTTAATGAACCGCCTTTAGCCGATATTAATGCTAAAACATTGGAAACATATTTGGACGAATGTATAACGACTAATGGCGAACGACCAAGTGACGACGATTACGAGATTCACATGAAATATAGCTTCCTTGTTTATCCAAACAATTCGCTTGAAAACGAGTTTTGCAAGGTGCCTCTAATGAATAATTCTAACAATAACGAAAAGGATTTAGATTCCCTTTTAGCGCCTGAAACAGACGCTTTACTATACATGACAAGAAACGAAGAATTGAGACCACTTCTAAAACATCCAGTCATCACCAGTTTCTTGTATTTGAAGTGGCAAAGAATAAGTTGTCTTTTCTACGCAAACATAACCTTTTATTCACTCCTTTGGATGTGCTTGATCCTGTATATAATATTGGGATACGTAGAAGAGAAGAAACCACCAGGCTCAATAGAAGCGCTGAATATTGTTACTCATGCTGGTGCGGTAATTGGGTTATTCCTATTAATATTTCGAGAGTTGTTCCAATTACTTGTGTCGCCGACACGATATTTACAAAGTCTAGAGAATTGGATGGAAATCATATTGATATTTGTAACCGCGCTGATAGTAAGTAACGGCTCAGCGGAAGAGTCTACTAAACAACAATTGTCGGCAGTCGCCATATTACTATCATCCGCTGAATTAGTTCTACTCATTGGTCAGTTCCCTACTTTATCAACGAATATTGTAATGTTGAAAACTGTCTCATGGAACTTCTTCAAATTCTTGCTCTGGTATTGTATCTTAATAATAGCGTTTGCTTTGAGCTTTTATACATTGTTTCGGCAAGAAGAACAAGATGAAGAACAGAAAGAACCAAACCCTAATAATGCGGGAAAAGGAGAGGATGAAGACGAAGACTTCTTCGAGAATCCAGGCGGGTCGTTGTTTAAAACAATTGTCATGTTGACAGGTGAATTCGACGCCGGATCAATTAAGTTTAGTACATTCCCAGTTACAAGTCACTTAATATTTATTGTATTTGTTTTTATGATTCCCATTGTACTGTTTAATTTACTTAACGGTTTAGCTGTGAGCGATACTCAAGAAATCAGAGCCAATGCAGAACTCGTGGGGCACATAACCAGAGTAAAGCTAATATCGTACTTCGAGAGCGTCTTGATAGGTAACGCCAGATCTTATTCCCGACCGAGTACGTGCTGGTCATGGCTGCCCGTTAGTTTTGAAAAACTTAATATCATAAAGCCTAAAATGTTTTGCATCAAACCTTTTGCCAAACGTATTAGTCTGTTCCCACACTTTCTGCCGAAATACAGGATACTTGTGAAACCAAATCAGGATAACAAGATTGAAATTCCTCACGCAGAGCCACTAGGGAAATTCGGAGATGATTATGAAGACATTGAAGGTGGCGGAGGGACTTGTTGCTTCGAGCGCTGCCAGAACTATAGATTAGACCGCAAAATAGTTAAGAATGCAAAAATTGTTGTAAGCAAGAAGACAAATGTAACCGAATTCGACGAAATAAAGAATCAGCTATCGAAATACGAAATGAAAATAGAAAGTCTTGAAAGTACCCTGAAGAAGGTGTTACAGGCTTTGGAATACCGTAACTAATATAATATCTTAATCGATCTTTTATAACTTTTATTTTAAAGCTTTTAACAATTAATTGTCAGCTTTGTTTTATGTATGATTATTTTATTTATAATATGTTAACGTAGTCGTTAAGTACAGTTGTAACTTTGGAGGCATTTATGTTAAGTAAGAGAAAAGTGAATAATAAAACTGTTTTTTATCGCGTCTAATATTTTGTTCTTTAAGATTTTATGAATGTCATTTTTACTGAATTAAAATATTCCATTAAATTCCATTATACATTATGTTATATTGTTTGTATTATGATGTGTATTGATCCAAAACCTCATCATACCACCAAATATAATTTGAAACGAATTAATAACTGATACACAATTATCACGTAGTTATTAAATGTCTAAGGAATTGCTAGTACAATACAGTACACCACTGCCGTACCCTTCAGGAAACAGAGCTCTGACGTCAGACTAATGTAGTTCTAATTACATACAACATCAAATATTGCTATTAAACTGTACGTGTATCCATGCACGTGAACAGTAATTCATTTTGTTTCAGCTTCTAAAAGAGTTTACTTTAATAACAATCGTGTTTTTTTATTTATTTATTTTTTTTTCTATTCACTCCATTCAAATTCTTGTTTCTTTAAATTGATGTTATTTTTACTTAGACGAATTTCAACCTTTTAACAATGCGAATTAATATGATTTTAGAAGCTACTTTTAAAAAAGTTATGTGGTGCATCCACACAAAAGTTTCTTTTTATAGAGCAAAAATTTGCAACATAATAATGTTACAATAACTGACTTTTGCAGCCTTTTAACTAACTTATTAATAACTTTATTTTATCATTGTTGCCCACATCAATTACAAACAAAGCTCTACAAAACTGATAGAAATAGATATAAATGTATCGACATTTAATGTGAAAAACAATCTTGCAATGGTAGCGCAAAAATTGTTCCTCAAAGAGATATACATATATTTGTTTACATGTTTTGAAACTGATAGCACCCTGTACACCAGCACAGTTTAGATACCAATACCATTCCAACAACACCATCATTCCATCCATTGGGTTTTCCATTCACCATTTTGTCAAAATATAAAGGAGCTTTATTTCACAGTTCGCATTGCAGTCTTATAAGGCTCCGGCGTAACTGTCATGGCACTGAGGAGGCTACCTAGTCGCTGGCGACAATGCCTTTCAATCCAGAAAGACGACCCTGCTTATTTCAGGAAAAGGGGGATTCCCGAATTATGTTTTTTTTTAACCAAGCTTAGTGTGTAACGATAAAACTAACACACTAGCAGAAGGTTCACACTTGCACTGAATGCGATTAGGAGAAAGAGTGTAAATGTAAAAATGTTAAATGTAGAGGAGTTAACAATCTATACTTTAATAAAATCCATAGTGAAGTCCCACTAACCTTATCGAGGCTCTGTATGAGCTGGCACCAGGAGGGTTCGATGACCTCGACGCACATATAGTACTGCAGATGTTGGATGCAGCTCAGCATACGTTGGCGCAGCGCGAACGCGTCCGCGTACAGTCGCGCCTCCGAGAAACGCTTCACCACCTTGTTGTACAGCCATACTCTGTATGAACAGATTCATTTTATGTTATGGTGGGGTTTATTCATAAATGTTGACTACAGGTATAAGGCGTCTGAAAATGTATGGTTAAGCAGACGTCGATCATAGCATAACTTTAAGGAGCGTTTATGGATAAAGCCAATTGTGTCAATTAACTAACATCTTTTATATGACTCAAACTGACATGAGCTATATGTCAAACTAGCACAACGCCCGCGACATCGTCCGCACAAAATTGTGATAGCTCGGCTTATATTGATGATATAAATATAATTTATAACCCACGAATAATGTATCTTTTTATCAGTGATTATTTTTATTGTATTGTTTGTTCTAGAGACTACCCTCTACACACAAACAAATACCTTGTAGCGGCACTACAAAAAGTACTAAGCAACATGGAACAAAAAGTACTACAGCGCCATCTATGACACTGTCGAAGAAACAGCGAAAGACACCTAATTCCTAGATCGCGCAAGTAGAGTTATCTGCGACTTAAAGACTATATAAAAGAACCCGACAACAACTATCGGGCAATAATCATATCCCTTGGTGCCTCCCCCAGCGATGCCCTAAGCCGAGGCCCGAACCCCACAGGGGGTGCCCTTAGCGTGTAGTCGCTTAGTTTGTAAGTTTTTATGCCCTGGCTGGAGGCCTTACACTCAAGGCATCCACAAGATAGCCCTGTTAAGCAGACGACAACCTCTCTAAGTTGATTAAGAACTTTACACTCTGTTCTTCATACTCCCAACACCTCTTTATTATATTAGTATAGATAAATAGATATCAACGTTGTGTGCGTTGTAATAAAATCAAAAATAACAAGAGCGTTAAAGAAGACAGATGGATTATTTTCTTTATTTCCAATCTCTGCTTTATTTCAACAAGAGCATTGTTCATAATTGTCTGGAAATAAATACCGCGGCCACTGCTTTTAGGCTCATACAACGTTACATTTAATTAGTGAGTGAAACCCTAAAGCTGTGATAGGTACCCATAAAAATTATAAAACGCATGAATTTAGTTTAAGGCGTTAAATTAAATTATAGTAATAAATGACTGACCTGCAAAGTAGTCTCTCAACGTGTTTACAGTAGAACAGGTGTCTGAATATCATCTGGTAGCAAGCAATAGCTTTGTGGTTGAGTATGAGCGAGACGGGCCACTTCACCTCCATACCAAAGGAGAACGTCTCAATGCCAGTCAGTGGTGGACAGTCTTTATTCTGTTTGTATTCTGAAATATTGCCAAATGATTAATCCATTGCGTTTTTTAAACAAAAAATATTAAGAATGGTTTATTGCCATCAACCGGCCACAAATTCAGACTCAGTGGCTGCTACTGAGAAATTCCTGATGGAAAAACTCAACTATACTTTGCCCGACCCGGGAATCGAACCCAAAACCTCATGCTCGGCAGTCGCGGTTGCTACCACTCGACCAACGAAGCAGTCAACGAGGTCGGCCCCTGTTACGTGGAACTTAAAACATAACTGGCGAAATATGGGACTTCTATTAGGTACCCTTGCCTAACCCTTCGGGAATTACATGCGTGATGTTATTTATTATGAATGGTTTAGTAAAGGTGCTAGACACTTATCTGGGTCGACAACGATCTTGTTGCAAATGATGTATGTAATAGAGCAGAAATGATTCTAGTACTAAAGTAGCAAAATATAGCCACTTATACCCTAGCTAGTGAGGTGAAAATCCTGAAGCATAACTCTTAACTCATCATCAACTTCCTGCCCTTATCCCATTCTATTTGGGGTCGGCGCAACACGTTTTCTTCTTCCATTCTCCCCTGTCAGACGTTACGGCATCATTTACTCCTTTCTCTTTCATATCAGTCTTCACACAATCCATCCATCTTTTCTTTGGCCTGCCTCGCCCTCTCCATCCATCAACATTCATGTCCATCACTCTTTTAATCACATGCATTTCAAAAATATAAGCATAACACATAACTATACCTTAATAAAATAATTAAAAATGTATGTGTTACCTTTTTCGTCTTCAGTCTCAATAGATAGAATTTTGAACATTTGGAATTGCAAGTCGTAGGGAAGTAGTTCTATCTTCATATCCTCATTGTACGGGTCGTGACTTGCTGCAGAGAGCCTGAGACACCGGCGAATCATAATTAGACACATATCAACTTGTCACAATGGGCTGAACTTTCTATTATGATATGACATACCGATTTATTCTTCAAGCGAACACCAACAAGACAATAAAGACTTTAATCGTATATCGCTTCTTAATTTGCAAAATAGAATGAATATTTCTTGTTAGTTACTGTTGTAAGAAAGAATTTTACAAAACTCTATTTCTATACAAGTTGAAGTATGCAAACTAGGCTGCGGGCCACTGCTTGTGTAAATAAGAACTTAATAATTACCTCAAACACAATCCCAAAAGGGATTCCAATTTGGAAGGTATGATGTCATCAATCTTCTTAGACAGCTCTTGTTCAGTAGCATCCATGAACTGTACAATAAAGTCTCCTTGGCTCATTAAAAAGTAATTCTTGACGGATTTCAGTCTTCCCATGAGATCATACTCCTTCAACAGGAGCTCTAACAACGACTTGCTGGCGTAAGCATAGGCTTTTTGTATGATGGCACCATAGTTCTGCTCTCGAAGGGAGTATTTTATTTCCTCAGTGTTGGTTTTCGTGATTGGTTTGCCTGTTAGATATTGTGGATTTGTAGTACATACATAATTAAGTTTTCAATTCTAAAGAGAGATCTTGTAAAGATGGCACGGTTGGCGCAATGGCTGACCGATTGGCTGCTGCGCTGTATGTCGCTGGTTCGATTCCCGAAGGAACAAATATTTGTATGGACTGTTTAAATGTTTCTAAACGCACCCACGATACACGAGAAATTCCTAGTGGGGCAACTTCTTTTTTTTTTTAAAGAAAGAGTAGTTGTAATCACACCATCAATAGATAAAACCTGAACTTATTGCTGTTGTTGGAGTGCAACATTTTTTTATTTACTGATGCTTTTTACTTGCTCCTGTTCAAATACTATTTTTATCAGAGATGTTATGGATATGATATTTCGGATCTGGATACGGATATGGATATAGAAATAAAAATATATCGCTTTCGGATACGGTTACGGATATGTAATAATTTCGGATTATCCATTAGTTTTGGTTACGGATATAATGAAAAAAACTAACTAGTTATGAAAGAGGTTATGTTATGACTAGAAATAACAAACAAACTGCAAGATTCACGTGGCGCGCGAGCGGTGAAACAAAAACCTGTCGAAACATGTCGTTTTATTTAGACTCCGAAAGAAGACATCCTAAGACATCCGAAACTTGTGAAACAGATACGGTTACGGTTACGGATATATTTTTATTTCGGATATCCGATAGTTTCGGTTACGGTAACGGAGCTCCATAACTTCACTGATTTGTTGTATGTTACGGAAATCAATTAAAATGGCAATTGCTGACAGTGGAGAATGGAAAATAAAACGTGTTGGCTGACCTCAAGTAACATGGGACAAGGGTAGGAAAACGATGATGAATTGCAAAGTATTAAAATCTTGTTTAATTGCGAATCGAGTGCTATGCACATGTTCGCACTCTTCGCACAGAGCAGAGTTAAGAAAGGAACAAATACTGGGTGCAAGGTACACCGACGCGAAAACGGTTACCACGTATTCAATAAATAATTCTGAGCCCCCATAGACATTTTTACACGGTTATAAAAAAAAAACTGCTGTTCCATAAACATTTTGACCGTGTAGGTATATTGCACTTTTGTAGGAAATAGCTGATTTTGTTTTAATAGTCCAGGAGCCAGGTACAATTTCGGTCAATTATTTCTTCTCGAGCGAAACTTCGTAAAATGCATTAGGGACTTATACTATGAATACTCGCGACCGTCAGCTGCGACTCCGTGGGTGGGGCGGGCAGTGGCAGCCTCCCGCGCATGGAGAAAAATAAAGTTTTTTCAGTCATTTCCTCCCACTTGATAATTTGTCAGATTATAGTTAACCTAGTATTTTGAAAGAAAAAAAAGTCAGCTGATCGTAATATGGTGAATTATACGTCAGCTGACTGCTTGAACATGAAAAAAAGTATACCTTTTGTTATAACATCGCATCTGGAGAATTTCATTTTAATCCACAATCTAGCTGCAATATATAAAGAAAACCTAACTTAAGAAACGTTATTTCCTCCTGAACGAAAATTTATAAGAGGATTGTTAACATGCTCTAGTAAATAATGAAAGAAATCAGCTAGCTGTAAGTCAAGGGAAAAGTCGTCAGCTGATAAGATTCAGTAGGTGATAGATGCTGCTGCGTTACACCTTTCAAGGTACCAGCAGACAAACTTTCCACTTAGATACAGCAAGCCGACATTAATTTTCATTCATAGTAGTATATAAACGATCACCAGGTAAATTTTTAGTTGAGAGGTAATCATTGAAAATATATATTTTTTTTCATGTTCGAGCAGCCAGCTGACGTATAATCCACCATGCCAGCTGACTTCGTTTTTCCTTCAAAATACTAAGTTAACTACAATCTGAAAAAAAATCAAATGGGAGGAAATGACTGAAAAAACTTTATTTTTCTCCATGCGCGGGAGGCTGCCACTGCCCGCCCCACCCACGGAGTCGCAGCTGACGGTCGCGAGTATTCATAGTATAAGTCCCTAATGCATTTTACGAATTTTCGTTTGGGAGGATCTCCTGGACTATAAGTAAAACTTCTTTACGCACGCTTGACTTGGGGAGTAAGTTGGTGAATGCGTTACGTTACGAGGCAAACGGAAGTTGAAAGAGAGAAAGTTACGTTCTTGAATTTGACAGACGATTGTTCGGCATTTGTTAAAGTTTTTCTTCAGTCGTGTGGTCTAGAGCACACTCGTTTTTTTTTAATAACCGATGAATGATGAACTGAATACGTGGTAACCGTTTTCGCGTCGGAGTCCCTTCCACCCAGTATATGAAGCACTTACCACACTGACTAATCACATTCAAATATTTCCCAGTTCTGAGGATAATATCAGTGAACTTTTCTAAGAACTTTGGCACTCTATCTCTCTGAATACTGTAGCGTTTCTCCCAGTAGTCGGCGGAGTAGTCCACGGGAAGCTCTTCTTTGTTAATCAGCTCATTGTCTTCTATCATAAACTCCTGAAACATACAAAACAAAATTGTAATAAACAAAAACTCATAATATTCATTCACTGAAAGTATAGCAAAAGACAAAGAGTATGTAGCTCAGAAGTCGTCAAACTAATTGTATCTGAGCCACTGGATGCGATGGTAAATGTGGCATCAAGCCCCTGACTGCAAAAACAAATCCAGGATTATGAGAAAGAGAGAGACACAATACTCAGCATTGAGAGACCAATAAAAGGGGAGGAAGACAAAAATCTATTTCCAAAACAAATTACTTGCTTCTGAACTATGAGCTAAAGTTTAGCTCTCTATCTAACTCTCCAAGTTACATACATGTATAAGATCATTTCAAACAAGAAAATATAAAGTATTTACCTGAAAAGGATCAACAATAGTCCCTTTATGTATCCACTGGTCTAAGATACAGAGGTACGGTCGGCAAGCTCGCTCGGTGAGGAACAAAGAGATCTCCTGGGCCCTGGCGTCGCCCATCAATGTGTTCGTTTTGTCGTGCAAAACTGTGAGGACAGCGCCGCCACGCAACTCACTCTGAAAAGATAATAAAAGACATAAATTAAATAGAATTCTAGATCAGTCAAAATACACACAACAACACGCCTATAATCCCCGTAGGGTTAGGCAGCGGTGTACCTAATAGTACACTCACATTTCGCCAGTAACGTTACGAGTTCGTTATCAGTCAAAATAGAAATCATGTAATTGGCACTTTTCAGATTCCTGTTTACCACCACTTCAATAAATTAAAAATTATTAAGAATTTTTAAAACCAAACTGGCAGGTTACAATGAAAATATATTAGAAACTACATGAGGTCTATATTACTTATGTAGGTGATGTAAATGGGTGAATCTTGAAATTCGGCGTATTCTGTGGATTCCCCTGGCGCAATTTATTTGATTCCCTGTCCAAAAAAATGTAAATTTCTCTATTTCGGAACCAGTCCGCCAAAAGTGATGCCTATTAGTATAATGTGTTTATAAGTAAGTTAAATTTTATATTTCATTATTGCTTGTAAAAAAATCTATTCAAATAAATTGCGCCAGGGGAATCAACAGAGTACGCCAAGATGCACCCAAATGAGTAACATTACATACCTTTCCGATATTAGTGACAATAGCAGCAAGGACTTGCATGGTGTGCATAGTAGGCAAGACAAAGTACCACAGCTTTTGTAATGTGAGGTTGGAAGATAAGTGCTCCGTCTCCAACTGAGCTATCATAGTCTGAAAAATGGTAAAATTAGACTTTTAATCATCAGATCAAAATTCATTCTACCTCTCTATAATTTCCTATGCAAATTAGTTGTCTAACTATCAACAATAAGAAAATATCATAAGATAAACTTACATAATAATCCTTCAAAAGTATTTCAATGGCTGCAACCAGAGCATGCAACACCTGGCCAGACCACATGTCACAATGTTCAATAAACCTTCTCACTATAGAATAATTGGAAGCCAATGGAAGCATTTGTTGAACAATTTGTTTCAGTGCATCATCCAGATCATCAGATATTAGGAATGTTCGAGGGTCAAAAGTGTCTTTAACTGGTTGGTGAACTATATAGTTGCCGGGAATGCCAGAGAAGACATACAGCAAATCATCAATTATGATGTTCTCTTGAGACTCTATGGGTACACCACCTGAAATGAATTTTTGTTTAAACACATAGATTAACACATTTTGCTTTATTGCACTGCTGAGATAGAATTAAATGTAAAAAGTACAACATTGTGAACAAGAGTGAAATTACTCATTTTAGTAAGGCAGGATACAATAAATTGTCGTTGACTGACCAATTTTCGTGATTACTGACACTTAACGTAAGTACATATGGTGTGTCTAAGATGGTATAGATAGTATGATGATTTGAGCAGCAACACATATCATCATCATCATCATCATCATCATCATCATCATCATCATCAGCCTATAATGTTCCCACTGCTGGGACACAGGCCTCCTCTCTATGAGCGGGAATGGGCTATAATGCATCACGCGGGCCCAGTGCGGATTGGTAAATGTCACATGACTTCGAATTCTTGGTTCTAGGATATGCCGGTTTCCTCACGATGTTTTCCTTCACCGTTTTTGAGAGCAGTGGTGACGAAATAAAATACACAAAGTAATGCGCTTGCCTGGGTTCGAACCCACGACTTACTGTTTGTAAGTCGGGGTCGCTACCACTGAGCCACCGCTGCTCTCCTGCAACACATACTCGTGAGTATTGAATGAATGAATGAAAAATATTTCTCGATTTCTTTGCATACTAAGTATTCTCAAAAGAGTAATTCATGTTATTGTCACATAATTAAAATATAAAAGTAGTGTCAATCTTTAAACTTACTTAGGGAGGAAACAATTGGAAGAGGTTCCTTAGGAAAGTCCCAGGACATGGCAGGATGATCCTTTTGCCAGCTGGGCAAGTCCAAACTGCTGTACCAGTTTGGTCGTAGCTTTATTTCCTTCTCTTCAAAGGACTTCATGACAAGTTTCTTGCTCTCATCAACTGCTTTTAGGAGTTTGTCCTTGATCTGAATTAAAAATGATTTTAAGAACTGGTTGAGAGCACTTTCACTACTTCTATATAGTGGCCTTTGTCCTAACTCAGATCATGCTCGACACCGTTCTACTGTTGAGGCATGTAAGCACAAACAGGTTTACTTTGACATAAAATTAGTATGGATTTTTGTAATCAGATTATTGTGATTAATTTGATAATTGGTGTGAAGTTAAAGTAACTAGATAAGATTTGTAAGAATTTCTTAAAATAAAGTAAATTAA
This sequence comes from Lycophotia porphyrea, assembly GCA_950005105.1. Lineage (NCBI taxonomy): Eukaryota > Metazoa > Arthropoda > Insecta > Lepidoptera > Noctuidae > Lycophotia > Lycophotia porphyrea. The sequence continues at coordinate 7,979,205 of OX465392.1, forward strand.
GATTCTATTTACCATGTGCCAGGCAGAATATGCCATTCCAAAACCACAATGATTACTAGCCTGAACTAACTTTATAACACTGTAGATTTATACCATGGAAACCATGGGTTATCATATCTGCAGGGTTACACTTACATCATGTTGTCATGGCAACTTTTAACATCACTTGGAAAAGGTAAGAAACTATATTTTTTTACTAAATAAAAAACCAAGGCAAAACACAAAGATTTTTGATTTACATGTTAAATTATTATTATTCAAAGGCTATGCTATACTCAATATGGAAGTAGTTAACCCTTTCAGTGCCCAGCACCCGACACGCGGGTCGAACAATAAATTCGTTCCTTCGCACAACCCGTATCCGTAGCTATGGACACGCTAGTCGGGTTCTGGGTATGGATACACGTCATCTATAGTTTATTATAACGACGACTCGGATACGGGTTGTGGGCACGCGAACGAATTTCGCGAAGTTTTCGCGAAGTACTGGGCAGTGAATGGGTTAAACAAGTTCAATTTTAGCTTCATCAGAAAGTAGCCACCAAAAGTATAATGTAATTTCCTCATTCAACGTAGCATTCCCAGAAAGTTTATTATTTAGTATTTGTATAACGGGCTGGTGTCCGCAACTCCACGTCCAAGCGCGTATTTTGCGTGTGGATATTATTTAGTATTAATCATAGAATTTAATCAGTTGATGTTTGCCTGTGTTGCTTATCACTCATAAATTATCCTCATAATGGCAAGTCATACAAAAAAGTAACAAAACAACATACTTGTGGAAGGTCCTCCTTAGTAATCTGATGTTTGTTGTCACCCAATATTGGTTTTGGAGCCACTTTTGGTTTGTATATTTTTGACTTTTTCTCATCACACACTAATTTGTAGAAAAGGACTATGATATCTGCTAAGTTATCAGTACTGGAAGAAAGTAAGAATACAGTTAATAACTGATGATACTGCTAGCTAACATCGAACTACTGCAAAGTGGTTCTCGGCGCTCCCTTGGTTCATGCATCATTAAGTTTTAATTACACTTACATACTATACATTTTGAGGAAATTGTAATTTTTTCGTGAAAAGCATCTAACAAAAATTATTTATATATTTACCAGTTTAGTATTTTTAATTAAAGAACTCAAAATTACGTACTTTCTGTTCCTGAGTTCCTCGTATTTTTTCAAAAACGACTTGGCGTTCGAAGCTTTTAGCGCCAATCTCTGTGCGTATTCGTTCACTTGCTTAGACGATAAATTACTGTTGCCATAGTTGGGATCGTTCTGGATGTAATCTAAAACAGTGTCTGCCTCCAAACTACATCTGTAAATTCAATAAAAAAGACATTATCGTCAATTACAAATGCTTAAATCACAATACATGAGTCTTTGCCAAAGTTCTATAAAGAATGAAACTCCCAGCTAACCCTAACGCGTCAAGAAGTTCCTTGATTGTGCCTTGCATTTTGTCTTTTTGAAATATCCAGTTCTGTAACATGTATTAGCAAAATATTTTTAAAAATTTGTAAAAGCTTCATACATTTGTGTTGAATTAAATTTGACAGTTGAATTGACATACATTTATTAGGTTGGTAGCTTGCTTTAGAGACGTTACCACATATTAACCACAGATGTCTTTATGTAAGTATAGTCGAATATTGTAACAAGCATTTATACGAAGACTAAAAACGGTCTAGAAAAGATTAAAACCTCAAAAAAAACAATAGTATCCGGTATCGCTAAAAGCGTTTGCAGTTTCAGAGTTGCGACATTTCGTGTTATCGATGCAATCTTTAAAATCGCCTTAGAACGACACACAACACTTTTTTGCTATTAGGTAGTTTAAAGATACAAAACATTTGACAAAACATACTCTATCAATTTGCGCTCGATTGAAAATGTCATGAACAAAAAAAGGTAAGACCACTTTCAACTCATTTTTACCCGACAACGGCAAAGCAAAAAGGAAGGGTTATGATTTTAGCAGTCTATGTACGGTATGTGAGAAGTGAGCAGTATGGAAGAAGAAGACATACTGCGCCGACCCCAAATAAATCGGGATAAGGGCAGGTGAATGATGATGTTGTATAGTAGCAAGTATGTACAGACGCTAGCAGGTCAACCTACCCGAAACTGTCAGATTTTCCTGATCAACCTTAAACCTCATGCTTTAGCAATAAAGTTGAAAATATATTAAAGAAATCTGACTGGTTGTAAAGAGCCCATGTTGATAATTGATGTGCCAATCGATACGTTATTACGGTCCGTGTGATATAGGCATACCTTTTATTTTTATTCGATCTAAATCATTAAGGCGGATGCTACATCTACATTTTCTACATCAAAACAAGAATTTGTGTGCTCTAAAATCGAGTTTTACAAGGTAAAATCGACTCCTCCTATTGTTGAAGTCGATTAAAATGTAGCCTATGTCACCCGGGCCTTAATAACGAATCGATTGACACCTTATTCATAAAAATCGGATGAATAGTGGCGCTACGGAGGAACAAACGTAAATACAAACATAAGTACAGACGCCAGCACGTCAACCTACCCGAATCTGTCAGATTTTCCCAAACAACCTTGAACTTAATGTCATAGAGATAAAGTTGAAAATCTAGTAAAGAAATCTGACAGATTGTAGTAGCGTTATGTGCTGGCGTCTGTACATACGACTATACATACTTACATGCATAGACTGCTAAAATCATAACCCTTCCTTTTGGCTTCGCCATAGTCGGATAAAAAGTAGCGGTGGCCGTTTTTATTTTACGGTGGCCGTCTTGTCGAATGGGATATCAAATAAAAAAATCTGAGTAATGAAGATTGATCCGGTCACTCTCTATCATGTAAATAGTTAGAGAGTGACCGGATCAATCTTCTCTCTTGCTCTACTTATCATGTAAATAGTTAAGTAGAGCAAGCAAGTTTTCTTTCAATCGGTTGTGCAAAGTTTACCGCGTTGACAAAATAATAGTTGATAATAACTCGAGTAGAGAAACAATATTCGGGAAGTCTGTCAGTCGGAATAATGTCAATGTTCTCTGAAATAATATCCTAAAAGTACATTAATACAAGGTACAATGTACAGACACCAGCACATCAAGCTACCCGAAACTGCTGCGCTGTGCTGCTGTGCTGGCGTCTGTACATTCGTACTAGTTACTGTAATTTTTTGCTGACTATACAAATTCAGGCGCTACTTATTTTCTGAATCCAATCGTTTTTTAAACACATTTGCACACTGGATAGTTGTTTTTATTCCAATAATATTATTACATCCACTTACAATACAAATATTATAGTGTCGGTGTAAAGATTACTACCTTGTTGGTACATACCTACTACAAAAAGGCCATACCAATTCCGTTTAAAGAAATACACGACGTAATCCGATTTATATATAAAAAGCATGTAATCCACTGGGAAACGAACGACATTAAAAAAGCGGTTCCCGAGTAAATGTTGTGTCATAGGCGTAAAACTTTTTTCGCTCTTTGGGCGGCACGTCACAAAAGCTTTGACAAAAGTTCGGCGAACGTAATAGGACAAAGGAACGCATTCTGTTTTGTGATTTTTTGATAGCAAAACTCAAGAATCGGCACTTGTGTATATAAACTGTCGATTCATGATCCAAATGGTTTCGATTGAGAATAATGGATAATTTGATATGTGTTGGCAAAATAAAAGTTGCCGCCATCGCCAGTGTCTTTTCAAGTTTCTCACATCTCAAATTGCTTGAATTGCCGACATTTAACGAAAAAAATATATACTACTATAATATTTGCCTTGCAAATCTAAGCCGTGTAAAAGAAACAAAAACACCACACACCTGTTTTTGTTTCTTTTTAAAGCTTTTTTTTTATTGAACACGGCTTAGATTTGTTTAAATAGGCAAATATTATAGTAGTATATATTTCGACCGCCATTCCGGGACCCAATTCTAGCCCTAGTTGTACAGCTATAAATATTTCCACATATAAAAGGGTCGGTGAAAAAATGCGAAAGTGACAAACCCCATAAACACCTGAGTTTATAGGCCCAATGAAAAACGACGTGCCTTTGAAATCTGTTTCTGTGATGTTGGACAGGGTACGCCATTCTTTTGGCTTGGATTTATGTGTTTTATACAACCAGTCTATAAATGCCGCACTTTTATTGGCCGCGAGACGTTTACTGATTAATAAAGTGGGTGGAGACGCGGAAGATGCTAACGACGTTGCTTCCTAGAAACGACACACTGGATCACAGTCAATTATTATGTATTTTTAATTTAAACTAAGTAAGTTAGCCGTAGTTATTATAATTATTTTTGTGTTGAGTTGAGCAGCACGCATCTGTCATGAATAATATATTGCTACATAAACCTATCTAAGTAGCTACCTACCTAAATTGGGTTTTATGTTTTTTTTTCGTAATATTATTGCTTCTGCTTGTGCAAAAGTTAAACTGAATAGGTACATGTTCTGCGATTTCGGCGCTAGATGCGCGCGCCTCCCAGTCTGCTCCGACTTTCGGTAACACTCTTGCAAAGATATGGCGAAATGTATCGGAGTGTTAAGCACAGAATTAACACTGGACGGATGAAATGGCGGTAGGTTACGGGATAATTATGCGACTCATGCATTCCCATTGAAGATTTATAAAACCAAGATTAGACCTACTGTCTTTTATGGATCAGATGGTTGGGTCACAAAAAAGATTAATGAAATCAATTGCATGTAAAAGTTTAGAGTACCTACCTAGGTATGAATGTGGATGGCTATAAGAGTAGAGGATGACCAAAGAAACGATGGATGGACTGTGTGAAGGATGATTTATGGCTAGAAAGGTAGTAACTGCTGAGATGACTATAGAGATAGAGATGTTTGGAAGAAGAAGACGTGCTGTACTGACCGCAAATAAATTGGGATAAGGGCAGGAGAATGATGATATTATATAGGTATGTAGGTACTTATAAAAAGTTTAGGTATATAAGTATAGGTACTATAAGTCAAAGTTCGAGCAACTGAAGCATCCGCATAGCTGCATGCCGACTCGTGCGTTTCGACATTCAATCTGAATTACAATGTACGGAATTTACAGACTCCAACCGGTCGACGCGTTCGCCCCGTGTCCGTATCCGAGCGGAATAAGAAGCAGCTTTACTGTTAACTCTATTGTTCACGGACACACCAAACAATGTATTTTTGCCGAATAAGGAGCCGCGATTATGTCAACGCGTGTGTTCTGTTTTTAAACAATGACCAACGTTACATCGCAGGCATCAGAAATAGCCGCAGGGTACATGCTATCGGCATTTTAAATTCGAAATGATAGTGATTTAAATATAAAACATGGCAATAAAAGTTTTGAAGAAAGAAGTAGGTAAGTATCTACCTATCTATCTACTAACTGCCAGTTTAACGATAAGGAAATTTACGAGTTGGGTTTTGTTTACCTACTGTTTTTCTCACACTAGTGGATTTTTAGGCTTGGACTCCACCAAAGGGGAGCCGAGCGGAACGGTGCGGAGACGTGCATGTTTCGACCAAGGAGAGACACTATGCGGATTTCAAACAGTATGATTGGTCGTTTCCCGTACGTTCGCTCCACTTTGTCGTCGTCTCCACTGTTCGTCTTCGCTTTGGTAGAGTCCGGGCCTAAGAGTCCTAATTGATGGAGGAAAAGGTCCCACCACAAAACGATGAAGCAAGCATTCTATACAAGAGTACAAACAACTAAGTACTAACGTTTTTTTTTTTGGTGTGAAAAGTCACGGTTTAGGGTAGCGCTCAACGTAAAGCACACAAAACATTGTGCTGCTGCATGCATTGAATGGTACATTAAAAACGTGTATTCCAAATCTCCGAACTTTAACCTTCTGTTTCCCAGATCCCAAAGGTCGGGTACAAAAAAGTCATTGCAATGATCGGAGTAACAAGTGCCTCTTGGTTTCGTTAAGGGTGTTTTACCATCCCTTATATATCATCTGCCTAGCCTTTTCCCAACTATGTTGGGGTCGGCTTCCAGTCTAACCGGATGCAGCTGAATACTAGTATTTTACATGGATACCTATCCGACCTCCACAACCCAGTTAGTACTGGGTAATACGATACCCCTTGGTTAGACTGGTTGTCAGACTTTTTGGGCCACTGACTACCTGTAACGACTGTCAAAGATGTACAAATGACAGCCGGGACCAACGGCTTAACGAGCTTTCCGAGGCACGGAATGTAATAGGTGGCCACCCATCCACAGACCAACCTAGGCAAGCACGGCTTAACCTAAAGATCGACCCGAGCGGCTGTTATTATTTTGCCACGAGCTTCTCCAATTACCATCCCTTATAATTAGTATTTTTTTCTAAAACGGTTGCGCCTGAATAACATGATAAAGAAAGGGCCAAATATGACGTCAGGATCTTGATGGTCTATGCCTATAAAGTACCTACCTAGCTGGATAGGTACGGTGGACTGCATCAATTGTGTACCCCAGTTGGGAACGTGGGTGCTTTCAAGAGGGGTACCCACATCGTGACGCTGACCGTACATTGAAATCAAATGTTCAAAATCGAATCTAACGTTACATGCGAATAATCGTCAGCTGTAACTGTAACGTACGTAATGCTCGAAATCGAATCTTGGATTTGTTACATTACAGGCGAATGCTACCGGTGAGCTCCTTAATATAAATGATGTTCATGTTCCGAAAATGTCAAAATTAGTCTTAACTTTAAGCTAATTGATGTCTTGGTGGCCAGAGATTGGAGCTGTGTCTCTAGAAATTTCACGATTGCTTGTTTAGCAGCAAAATGGTTTGTTGGTTTAATGTGTATAATCTACATGGAAGGTAAGCATTTTCTGAATATCAAGAAATTAATAAAGAGCTGCGAGTCGACCAAAACCTGTAAACATGTAAGCACGTAATTTATGCAAATAAAAAACACCCAAAATAGACATTGGCAAAATAATAGAGGTCACTAGAGGTTTGCTAGTGACCTCTTACCTCATGCATTAAGCCATAATACTTACTCAACTATGTATTAAGTAATCTCTTTGTTGGACAAACAAGAAGCTAATTTAAAATGCTCAGAATCCTTTCGTTCCGTCCGACAACTTTTAACGATGCATTATGGAGTCGATGAAAGCAATTTTTAATGCATGAATATACCTTAGTTATCTGATGAAACAGCAGGTGAATTCAAGTTTATATAAATATAGTAATCAGATTAGCTGTTTAAACATTAATTACCAATGTCGACCAATTCCCCGCTTCCTAAACAGGGAATTGGTCGACATAACTACCGAATATTAGGACGACCTTCTTGCTAAAAGTCTGAAGGTACACAAATACAGAAAGGCAAGTAATAAACTGTACACGGTGTAGGCTATTGAATCTGGTAACTATTCATTGTGTGTGTTGTTATTATACCCAGTTCAGTAGCGGTTGTTCCTTACCCCGAAGACGGCTGTTACCAAAGATGTATTTTACAGTCAGATAGACTGGGTGGTCTTCAGGGACCACCCGGCACAACATATAAACGTAATTGTAGATAATGTAATCTTTATACATTGCATTTCGGAGTGTAATCATAATGAGTGACGTAAACTATTCTAATTATTTCCGCATCGGCACGACTGACACTGTTTAGATGGAGCGTCAGTGTTGCAGGAACAGCTGGTTATTGCGTCACGCTAGCGGAAAGGTTGCGGTACGGTTACATCAAGTGCCTATTGCGTTGGCGTGGCGCCCCGACTCTTACTCAATACGGATCCGGAGGCAGGTTGCGGTCCTGCGCCCTAGTCTTATGAATTATGGAGATTAGAATTTGGAGTAAAAAAAAATTTAGTTATCGGTCTCGTTAACCATATTTTCGTAAGTACTAAAGTCAGGGTAAATAGCTACTTATCAGTTATCATAATTGGCACTTATGTAATATCCCGACAAGACAGCACCAAGTAATTCATGTAAAATATCCATTCAAATTGCGGCTTGACGGGCAATAACTCATCAATATCGACAAAATAATTTGGTGAACGTTCATTGTTCCGGTATGTTCGTGGAAATGGTCATTTTCACGGTAAGTATGCGCCGGCGCACGTGGCCTGGAGGCAGCGGGGTGGGAGAAGAGTGTGGGAGGAGGGGAGGCCGCGTCTGGAGTCGGTGACCGCACATGCGTCGTCGTGCATAAGGAGCCGCCTGTCTTTGTATTCCGGTAAGGTCGCGGACTCCCCAACTAGCGAGAATGGTGCAAAACTATTCATGTTCACACTTCTCAAGTACCTGCTAACAATTGTCATTTTTTTGTCATTGTCATATTGATGAGTAACGTACAGTGCTGTTCCATGAAAGCAGTGCATAACTTATTTACAACATAACCATACAAGTCGCTTCGCGCCATTTATACCTACGGTGCTTTATTGTTTACCATTTTACCCATTTTAGAGCCGTTCAAAACACGGAAAGGAAACCTATAGAATTCGTTCAGGCTAATAAACTTTATTTGTTACTTACAAGTGAGTTGGTTGACAAATAATATGTCTTCCTTACATCAAATCACCTAATTCCTATTTCACTGTTTGTAAATGATTCACCGGAGAAAAAGCGACACATGACTTCACGGACAAAATCAGTAAAACGGTATCAAAATAAGTGTACCTCCTTCGTACGTAGGTACACTTATTTTGATGCACTAGGCGCCTATATTAAGTGATTTGGAAATGAGACTTCGGCCGTGAAGTCATGTGTGTCGCTTTTTCTCCGGTGAATCACCTACTAGGTACCTACCTACCTACCTACTTCTCTTGGTCGGAAAATGGTAATGGACACTGATGTCATGTTTTTATCCTTTTTGTATGAGATTAATAATAATTGAATTGGAGGATTGGCATAACTATAGGAAACTCATCAGCCTATAGCAGTCCACTGCTGGACATAGGCCTCCTCAATCGCACGCCACTCTACTCGATTCTCAGCAACTCTCATCCAGTTGCTACTAGCCACCCTGCGAAGATCGTCACTCCACTGAGCCTGAAGGCGTCCCACCTTACGTTTGCCGATTTGCGGTCTCCAATCAAGAACACGTCTACCCCAACGGTCATCGCTTCTACGGCTAATATGACCGGCCCATTGCCACTTCAGCTTACTTAGTCTGTGAGCTATGTCGACAACTCTGGTTCTCTGTCGAATCTCCTCGTTTCGGATGCGATCCCTCAGAGAGACTCTGAGCATAGCCCGTTGCGCGACCTTGAAGTGTCCACGTTTCGGCCCAGTAAGTCATAACAGGCAGGACGCACTGGTTGAAGGCCTTAGTTTTTAAGCTCTGTGAAATACGCGACGAGAAGACCCGACGAAGCTTCCCAAACGCTGTCCAGCCCAGCTGAATTCTTCTGTTAAGGTAGCCATACACGGTTATGCATGCCAGTTCTAAATGTGCATGCAAAACCGTTATGTAAACCCGAGTTCCATTCCAAGGATAGCTGTACAGTTTTCTCCTACACACGTTCATGCATGCCTGTATAGACAGTTGGACTGTACAGGCTAAACAGCACACTCATAACCCATCGTCTATGGCCGGCTTTAGCTTCCCTCTCAAAGTTATTCTTACCAAACTACAGAGTAACTCATCATCTGGTAAATAGTTCAGAAATCAGAACCTTTTTTTTACAATTAAATAACATATATATTTTTTTATTTCAAATAAACAGATTGTAGATTTACAACTTTTTACTTATATAATAACAGGTAACACAGACTTGTAGTTTACAATAAGGTAGGTGAAGCTCTGCGACCTACTCGACCAGGGATGTTGCGGATATTCGCATCCGCATCCACAAATGTGGAGCATCCGCATAGATTTGGACATAATCAATAATCGATGCGGATGTTCATGCAGATGCGGATGTAGCGCAGGTCGCGACAAGAAAAAAAAGATGGTGCTTTCGAGTGGCGCGTGCCGTGGGCACGTGCTGATCGAAGACGCGTTTGTTATTGTTTATCATATTTTCTGTCTCGTAAATCAATCATAACGTTTTTTTTTCAATTTACAGGTCAGTGTCAAGTTGCATGTTTATGAAAAATGAGTCGCGCAAGTAAAACGTATGTAGTTACAGAATTACAATAATGAACAAGTGACACTGACCTGCTAATTGAATAAAACGCAAGAAAATTTGAATTTCGCGGGCTACCCTGACGCTTCCACCTTAAATCCGCAGAGCTATGACTTTGCGACCGAATTCGGTTGTTTTGCGCCAAAACGAAGATTCTTAAAAAAAAAACATGCGCATCCGCATCCGCAAAAAATCTACATCTGCAACATCCCTGACTCTTGACCTTAATCTTGTCCTGAGACAGAGAAGGGGTCGACGATGGAACGAGCTAACTCAAAAGAAGCCTATTAACTCGCGATTTAAATAGATTAGGGTCATATTATGAACTCGGGAACTACTGAAATATACTTACGCTCCCAAGTACGTCTACTTTAAGAAACCAGGTCCTAAAACCAGGGCTCGGGATACTTTCAAGTATTTTTTATCTGGATAGGAAATTGACAATTGAGTTGGGAGAAAAATACTTGCATAGGAAATTGAACCCTGATCTCTTATCAATAAGGCGCACAATCGCGTTTACAAATAAATACTTGCAAAGAAAAACCATTAAAGTAAAAATACTTGCATACGAAATTGTTCCGTAGACTCTTACAAATAAGGAGCATGATCGCATTTGCGAAAACTAACGAAATACTTGCAAAGACAAACCATTAAAGTAAAAATACTTGCATACGAAATTGTTCCGTAGACCCTTACAAATAAGGAGCATGATCGCATTCGCGTATTTAAATAATACTTAAAAGTCTTGCAAGTATTTTGGGTCAGTACCTGATGTACGTACTTGGAAGCAAATACCTGGTGTAAAAACCTGGTTGCGTAAATACGTACCTTCCCTAGTTTATTTAGGTTTGCCAAAACTCAAATTGTGTCACAATAGAAACACATACACAATAAAATTACTCCACAGTAGAATAAAGTTTGCTACAAAAATTTACAATAACTACTATAAAAAAGGTCGCATTCAAATAAAGGTGATTCGTACAGGCTGATTTATCTGAAAAAGTGAAATCAAATGCCATTTTCCGCAGAAGAATAAATAAATTAAAAAAAATATATATGTGGCATCCATGTTTTTTGACCACTTTTGGCCAGTTTGTTGCTATTAAAACGTGCAATAAAAAGGTTACATTTCAGTAAGGTCTGATCAATTTTAGCTGAAGTCTTTGCTTGGATTGTTGCAGTGGGATTTCAACCAATAGATCATTTAATGGTGAAACCTTTAATTTTTTTACTATCAATAGAACAGTAGATACGAGATATCTAATCTAATCTTACTGGACTTTGATTTAGGGTCCAATTATTAAACAGTCCTTCAGAGGAAGGAGGAGAGGGAGGCCTTCACCTCAGGGGTTCTCAAATAAACGCAATTTATATATATATATTTTAAACTTAAGTATTTGCTAACACTGTAAAAAAGGGAAATATAAGGCTTTTTTATTTTTATTTATTTTTATTACGCAGTCACACGTGCTTGTTGTTTGACAAAGCACTGTCATGTCTGCCGTAGAAGATATTTAAGATATATCATCACATTATTTTAAACATAAAAGGTAAAGAGTACTCGTAGGTAATCACTGAAGGCTTTAAGATTTCTATTTATCCATTGCAAATTGATGATTGAGAGTTACAGATAAACTTTTCAAAGAGTTTTTACTCTGCAATGTAGGTGCAAATGCTAGCAAATCAAGCTACTATAATCTGTCAAAATTTATAATAGATTTTCAAATTAACGATCGACAAAGCATTAGGTTCAAGGTTGATTGGTAAAAGAAGAAAGCCACGCAATCTGGGGACCACACTTGCACTCGCAGTACATTCGTAAATATACTCTTAAAAGATAGGTCTCGGTCAAATTAAGATAAAAGGAAATCACAGCATATTTTTTTAATATTGGATTTGGCTAGAATAACATAATTCATGACCGTAATTGTCGCGTGGGCAAAATCAGAACTAACACCGCCATCTTATTTTTTCAATAAATTTCTCAAATGACCAGATGTATGAACGTGGACGAGGCAAAAGGAGTATGTAAGGATCGTAGCAGGTGGCGTTCTGTGGTTTCTGCCTACCCCCATGGGAAAAGGGCGTGAGTTTATGTATGTATGTATTTCTCAAATGTTTACCAACAGCGCTCTCCTGTCAACCTCATTGGAGCATCAAAAGATCCATAAAACACTGTAGCATAGATAAATAGACAACTTTGTCAGCTGTAATGTCATCTAAAAATATTTTCATTATTAATGAATCCAATCTATCATATTTTATTACAAGTACGTAGAAATTATGGAATGTCTATGTATTTAGCTTGCGGAGCCCGCACTTGGACAACCCATCAGATTTTTGTTGGCTTATTATAATGGCGCTTATTAACACTAGTCATCGGCAATATATACAAACTTACAATTGCGAAAAATCAAACAATAACGCTTTACGAATTTGTCCGAAGAAGGGCGTACTCGACCGCGTACATTTACACATAGTCGTTTGACTAATTCCATAGGTAATTGAATTCGGGCGAACGATCTTGGACAAGGCAAAAATGAAACATTAATTACGAAGTTGAATAAAACATTTATTTTAAGAAGCATAACATTATATTCTTCAAATAACAAAGTGGCTGGCGGCGCATCATCGGCATTAGCATATTCACCATACGATGCTCCTCACACATACTAGCAGCAACTCAGTGGCATTGTTTTAGCCTCTAATATTTCTGTACACCTAAAGTGTACATTTCTCGTGTTTTTATTCACCACGAAACAATTAAGACTGGTAAATAAATAAAATGCAAAACTATTCATAACAAAATCACATATTAAGATTTTTATTGATTGACATGATCAAGACACAGAACTGACAATACTTATGACAATAAAATTATGACATCTTCTGTTTTGGTAAATTCTCCTAAAAAGGTTACGTACGTACTTTACGTTTTTAATAACAGCAGTCACTAATAAGTAAAGTTTTACCCAACATCGATTCGATTTGACGGGAGAAAACAGATAGGCTAACGTAGCAATGTAAACGGCTTCTCTTGTAATACTAGGAAGCAAACGTTCCTTGATACTCACTATTACTACCAAAAAATCCTGCTATTTAGATATTATTATAGAAATAGAAATTCCATATTACTTTGACTATGGTAACTCCTTTGCTTCCGTCACTGATTCTACGTTTTGATGTTGCAAATGATTGCGTTTGATGTTCAGATTTAGTAAAATAATTGTTTCTTCTATTTTTACTTTGTGCGGCATAATAAAAAAAAAGATATTACATGAAAAGGAAACCCCGTTATTGCTTCATATAATGTGCCTACTTTCATTGATGAACGCTTCCAAAATTGGGTGAGCCCCAAAATACCAATCTTCTTTGACAGTTTCTGGTAGCTTGATGTGCTGGCGCCTGTACTTTCTTTTAAAAAAAAGTTTGCATTAATATACATAATTCAAATAAGACGTACAGGCTGGAATTGGCTGGAATAAAGAAACTCAAATGGCATCCGTAAATTTTTGAACCTAGCTACCAGTTGTTATTAAATTTAGTACATTTCAACCAACTTAGGTATTAGGTAACATCGTCAAGGAAAAAAAGTTTTCAAGGGAGGATCACCCTCAGTAATGAGGAGCACGACTTGAGGAGGAGGAGGTATTTGTGCAGGCGGGAAAACACAGAAGTAAAATAAATGTACTAAGTTTGACATATTTATGAAAATTTTGTTTACAAGCAACGCTACCTTTTTTTTTTTACGGATGGGAAATCATCAAATAACTGCTCCCGCTCTGGGCAGAGCGGAAGGGAGTGTCAGACTTGTACTGACTAAAACCCATCCATGTTCCTTCCTTGCCCTTTGTGTTCCAGAGCCGCGGTATCTCTTTCGAACAGCCCGCAGCCCAAGCAACGCTACCTTGAACTGCAATAACAAACTTGCAGTACCCATGTAAAAAAAAAATAAAATTAATTAAGGTATTACACATGTTTAGGTCAAAGCACTGCCATAGATGGCGCTTAAGATTTATCATTATATTTATACACGTAAGGGGTAATGTCTGAGGGCTTACAATTACAGAGACAAAACGCTGTGTTGCATCAGTATGCAGCGGGGACAGGCGCTTCCTGCTGGCCGGGTTCCCGCAACCGCTATGGTAATTTAATTGTACAATACGACAGCGGAATGGATTAGGTGCCTCCGACATAGTAACTTCGGAGTAATGGGGGAAAACCGACTGTATTGTTCCCGAGTTGCTGAGTAATTCGATTTGACCACGTAGAGTCCGTGGTTAAGCCAAGCACGCAACTTGCGTTGAGGATAATATTCGCAATCATAACTAGTTGCGCTATGGGTATGTATAATTAAGCTGTGCCCAAACGGAACTACACTGATTGGGCACAACAATAGACAGTTACCGAGCCTATCGATCAAGGTTCCCCGGGTTTCCCCGTACAGGCGCTTGTCCTTATTTGCAACACCGACGAAGCACCCTGTAGGACGCATAAAAGCGCACTTTAAATGTGCTTCTGCTGAACCTGGGCTTAGTACGGAGGCATATTGCAACTACATATTTCTGTGCTTCCCCTCCGCCCGAAATAATCTCTCAGTTTGTCTTCAACCCTTTTTGGGGTATTTTACTATAAAAAAAAATAACTTGTTCCGTTGTTTACGATCTGCCTGATTGGCTGATTCACAAACAGAACTAGCCTTATTTTCGTAAAAACGCTTCTCTGCATCCGTAATTCCGTAAGCGCAAGCACCTAACCACCTAAAACAAGTTCCTCGAAATAAACATGACTGAGTGTTTTGGGCGTGATGGCACCGCATAACAAACATCTTGACACTCTTGCTGACTCATCATATCGGTTCTAGCTAGCGACTCGGGTCTGTTGAGCGATGACTGATGATACAAATGTCAAGAATGCTGAAGGTTATTGCATAAAAGAAGGGAACTGGAAGTTGGAAGTTACCTAAGTTTATTACCCATAAGTTTTTAAATAGCTCATTGATCATAGCAATCGCACGGTTCTCTGTAGGTCCCGTGTTCTAGTCCCACTTATGTCAGTTTTCAGAATTTTAGTTTACTTCATCTACAATACGACTGTTTCTTCTATAGCGCGGTGCGGCGGTAATTAACCGCACGATTCCCTAGAGTCCGCGGGTTTAAGACACGCTCGTGTCAGTTTTCAGAATTTCAGTAGGTACAAAATTTTAAGTGTAAAAAAGATCACTTTATATTCCAACTTCTACCTACTTATTCTACTATTTTGTCAAATGCTGTTGTAGAACTAGATAGACATAAGTTTCCTCGTTGCGTACACTTACGTGATCTTCCCGACATGATGCAAGGTCGTTGACACCGCGGGCCAAGTCGGCTTTGTGCCAAATGTGAATAATAACTACCTATCTAGTGGCGACCTACACGTGTTACAAGCACCAAATTGTATTCAGATCCTTGTTTGACAACAGAATTCAAATGCGCTGCGATATTTATCAGAGCATGTATTCACTGAAAGATATATACCTACTCATGTTTAGTCATTTTGAATCAGGTACGAGTATCTCTCTTCTAAGAGAAGAAGGGTTCTTCTTCTTAGGTATAGTATAAGTGCAATTTGTACGAGAAGACATGTCTTTCTGGCGCTCAAAGCACTTATTGTTTGATTCATATAGGTAATTACCTAACGGTTCTAACCACCTGGCAGGTTGATTTCAAAGAACATAAAACAATAGACGTTTGTAAGTAGGCAGCCATAAACCACTTGTGCCTTATGTTTTATTAAAACACACCAATAAATCGACCATGAAGAAAATTCAAGCATTCAAATTAATTCAGCCCGAATGTTTAGAATGTACATCCTTGTTTAGTCCGTATGTATTACAAGTTATAAAACAATAGGGTGCTCACTGTTCTTTACGGCACAAGTACTTATAGGGAGAATTAAAATTGTTTATTTAAATATTATTATGTTATAATAGACCGACAAAAAATATTGCGAGCCATATGTGACATGAATTTGCATTAACTAGGTATCTGAATTATTTATTTGGCTATAAACCTAATAGGTTAATGTTGCCGATATGACATGAGTTCAAAGACCTTTGTTTCTCATATTTGCTTGGCCATGCTAAGGTTCATATATTCATATACAGGAAATTGACGATAGCTGCCGTTTGAATCATTCCGAATACCTACCTCAAGATTTTCCCTTCGCTTGTAAATTCCCCCAGACCATCACTTCATGGTCTAGGTAAAATCGTTGTAAATGCGTATGTAATCAGTTAGAGAAGGAAATTTATTTTTGTTTGAGTTGGTATTATCCGGAATATGTTGATACTTATGAACCCTAGGGTATAGTGTTTGAAAAACCCGCTCATGGAGGTAAACTCTAGCAGTAGCTTCGATGCGCACTTGAGAGTCCTTTGTTGAATACAAATGACGATATTTGGCGGTCAAAGCGGGCACTAACTGAAGTAAATTTATTACTTATGTGTACACGGTAACATTACACCTACGTATCATCACGTAGACATCATGTGAAAATCAGTTTATAGCTATTGATACTCGGAATGTTGTCGTAATTGCTTCCGGTCACATACATAGTTAGGTATTTTCTTGGTAAAGAAATATTATTACTTTTATATATGTGTACGTTGGTCAAGTCAGTTGCTTCTTACAGGTTTTTTTTATTTGAAAATTTTGCAATTTCCTCGTAGTAGTGAATCAATTTACAACGAGCATCTACTCAGGCAAGGCCGCATAGCTCAAACATCGTCCTCCCATTTTGATGAATGTCGACGGTAGGTACCGGTATAAAGGGTGAAAACAGACTCTTAACGAAGCCGAAAGGCACTTGTTCTCCCCGTCATTGCGATCATTTTTTTGTTCTAGACCATACCTGGGAAACTCCTAGTTACGGAGATATTGGGGGTCAAAGTTCCAACTTTTTCAAGTTTTTTTTTTAATACTTAGGTACATGTTTTTAATGTATGATTTTTACTTTAAACACCTCCAGGACCCCCTTACTATTCAATCCATCCATCAGCACAATGTTTTGAGTGCGTTACATTGAGTTCTACTGTAAAACGTGATTTATCAGCCCGAAAAAAAAAGTCGTTTCCCAGCTCTAATTTTTGCGTAAAGTTACTCGGTTTGATGTACATAATGACAGACTCTTCACGAAGCCGTCAACCAACGGCTTCGTGAAGAGTCTGTTTACACCCCGTATATTAGAAAAATCCCACGAATATTATGATTAAAAAATTATGTGGGTAGTAGATGAAATAATTCTATTAATAAATATTTTAATTATCTTGAAAAATTCATGCTGTTTTTTATAATACTGACATCTGTCGCAGAATAGTAGAAAACTTTGTGAAGTATTTTCCTCTACTTGTCACAAGAGGGCGCTACCCGCACCAAAAGTGTATCCATTTGTACTGAGCTTTATTTGAAAAATCATATCAATAACGATGATAATAAAATTATATTTACATAATAATTATTTACACCCACTCCCAGGATGGATCAGAATAGATGGGCGAGGAAAGTCGAGGTGCCTGGAAGACCTGTGACGTCTCCGAGGCTGGCGCAAGAAACGCAGGCGTGCAGATTGGGACTCTTTTCTGACCGATAATAGCAAAGGGGAGGTGGAGGTACCTATTTAAAGTAAAAATATGACATTAAAAACTTGTCTTAAAAAAAAAGTTGTGACTTGTCCTCTAATATCCAGATTAGCTTACATAACAAAGTGCCTAATATTTCTCAATAGGTACCTACAGAATGATGATTAATATTTATGCTGAATAAAATAATGTCAACACAACTAATTTCGCACTATAATCATATTATATGATTATATGATTCATATAGCTAATATCAGGTATGGGGTGTACTATAAACTAACACCAAAACTTGTTTAATAATTCTAGTCAGTATTGAGAAATATCATAAGTAACAAACATTAATTACCTATTGTTATGCAAGGCATCAAAGCTTACGTTAACAGTGAGTATTACAAATACGATCGATCAACCATACCGTGCGTAGGTACCTACCTATCTATACTTCCTATCAACATTGAAGTTTTTTGAAGAGAATAATGTGTAAATGGAAAATTTAATTTTGTAATCCTACTGTATCTGGTTGCCAGTATATATTTGACAATTAACAACACTCTTGTTATAATACAATTTGCCAGTCCAGTAAATCTATATGCCGCTTATCTTTTGTATAACTCAACTTACAGATAGGAATATGTAGGTAAATGACTACCTAAATATAGAAAAAAATAATGATACAAGACACAGATTACCAGTCCAAATTGTAGCTTTAGCTACAGATAGAGTCAAAAAACATTAAACCTGTAACCGTAACGTATCTCGTATTACCTGTTATTAATCACAGTTGACTAATAATCCAAATGATGCAATGATAGCAATTAAAATTGTCGAGCGGCCAACGACTAACTTTCATCTTAATTGGTGATGGACTGTGTGGCTCACAATTCAATCTTCTCAATAACAGGCTGCTGAGTGCTGAGGCATAAAGGGTTTTTTGAGCGTCATCACATTTTGTACACGTTTTATTTCTCCGGAGCTTCATGATTGAAGTGGTTTTGGTCTACGGGCACATTGTACGCGCTGCGCTTGAATGCACTTTCTAAGGGACTGCTCAGAGACATCTTATTGACTTTTTGTTTGCTCATTGAGACATCGGGAGCTTTGTTCGATTATTCTATTTACAGCCTCGCCAGGATCGTGTTCTTTATTGGTTTCATCATTTTCTTTTTGGAACTATTGCGATGTTACTTCAAACACCTGTACAGAGACACAAATAATTATTATCATATTCTCATTTTGTTAAGAAAAATAAAAGCCCCTACGTGTATCTGCTGGTGCCAGTCAGTAACCATGGCAACAACTTGTTGAGCTTAAAGAGGGTGAAGTAGCATAGATATTATATGTCTCTCACTTAAGCCTCGTCTGTACGTTATATTCAATAAGAAGCTTTATTGTCCTGTTTTATTTTAATTCAAATCAATATGTAAATGATTAACAATTACAGAAACACTACATGTATGAGTAATGTTTGGAACTTCAGTACCGTGGGAGGCGGTACCGTGTTCCTACTTCCTAGCGTGGCGGACGGCTATAACAACATTCGCGACGAGGGAAATGTCAAGGTCAGGCCCGTTCACTTCCTTTACCGCCGAGCCTCCGTGAGCCTGCGATATACGCTTCCCCACCCTCCCTTCAACAATCTATACACAGGATTGTTACTTACCGTTTCAAGTGAAAAGCCTGCACTTTGTATACAGATTCGAATTCCATGTTACTTCTGTCATTTTTAAGAGCTTTTGCTTCCACCGAAAAATTTCCGTAAGTATGTTGTTTGAATACATAATACTGTTTCAACAGCTACCTTGTATTGGGTATTTCAATTAGCTTCTTGATTTTTATTTCTTGTTTCGTTCGAATTTCGTTTTGGAGAGGATGTTTTATGTTAGTGGTATGATATTTGGAGCGAGTTCATCAGTGTACACTAACTGACTATATTAACTTCTTTACTAAGAAGTTTTCCTTTGTATAATAGTTATATACCTTTGCTATTCTGATCCTTTGTTCGTAGCAAACCAACATATAGTGGTTATCCGAAGATATGCACTTCTTAGTCACTTGATGCTATCCCAAATTGCCAACTTACTGTATGTTCCCATATACACAAGCTTTGTTATTCTAATCCTTGGTTGGTTGCAAAGCAACATAGAGTGGTGCCCCGAGGAATTCAGAAATCCTGTCACTGACAAGAGACAGGATTTCCGAATGATATTACAAAAGTATGATAATTGACCTGATGCGTAAGCATCACCAGGAATGATTCTGGATACCTAACCCGCCAGTGGATCACCTCAACGGTGCACGGCATCTACCTTGTGTTCGGGCTCATAAGATGCGTTTTGACATCGTGGTGGGTCTTTTTGAAGTTATACTTCTTTTGGCGCGTTTGGATGAGTGTGAATTCATGACCTGCGCGCTTTCTTTGAATGACTAACTTAACTTATAAGTAAGGAAACTGAATATACAGTACTTACTGTATACCTATACTGTTTTGATTGATTTTAACATTTTTCTTCGATATTTACTGCAGTTTTGTTTTTTAACATTTTTCTTCAGACGCCAAAGAAGTATAACTTCTAACGCGTGTACATAAGTACACACATTCCGTCCTCGCCAGCGAGGCCCGTCGCGAAACCCCGGTCCACGCCCTCCCCGACCCTTGCTCGAGCCAGCCCGCGCAGCTGAGCTAGTAGCTTTAAATCTGCCCCTAAATAATATCACTCAGATCCAGCCTGTCCCTTTGCCGTCCTCTCCCAGCGACGCCTTAAGCCGAGGTCCGTACCCCACAGGGGATGCCCTTAGTGCGTAGTCGCTTAGTTTTGTAAGATTAGTTTGTAAGTTGCTCTTGCTGGAGTCCTTAATTTTGAGGCATCCACAGAAAAGCCCGGTTAAGCAGTCGACAACCTCCCTAGGTTGAACTGCGAGATGCCCTTCAAAAAAAAAAAAAATAAGTACACACACACCTTTTTATTACATCCTCTAACTGGGGGTTGAAGATGAAAGATACCTAGCCTACCTAGGTAGCAAAATAATCAAGTGAATATAATGAAACTTCCATGAAAACTTGCAGTTTTTACTAAACATAACATTACAAAACAATAGCACCGACATTAGCCGTCAGATGGCAGTCGTGTCGAAGGGCCTGGCGCGGGCGTAACGACGGCGCCAATGGAGCGCGATTCCCCAAGCCTTTCTTATTATGTGCTGTGATTTAAAACAATACTACCGTAGAGCCGCTTTAGTACTAATAATATTCATAGCTTAGGTCTTTTTTACCATTTGTTGCATGCAGTTATTAAACATTTACTGAATTGTAATCAACGTTATGTCATAATTAATTTGTTGGAAATATGCAGACTAATAAATAAGATAGAGCTATTTAATTAATACTAAGTAGCGGATACCTTAGATATAATATTACTAAAGTTCCGGCCATAAACGGAAAAAGTTTGTTAAATGTACAAATGATAAGATTTGTAAAGATTTTTAAAAAAGATGTAATGATTATCTCATCTATTAATCATAACGAGTTTAAGAGCAAACAGTTCCTAAAAGCAAACTGTGTGTCTAAGCTGGTCAGGGTGCCAAGTGTTATTAGCTCAATCCTTGTTAGCAAAAACTAGAAATATTGTGATGCAATTATTTGTTCCTTATAGTTTAATTTTTGTGTTGTATGAGCATGAGTCCGCGTATCAGGGGTCAGTCAGTTTATTTAGTTCGCCAGTTTTGTTGATTAGTCAGTTTCGCTGATTAGACAGTTTTATGAATTAGACAGTTGAGTCAATTCGACAGTTTCCAGTGATTCCTAGTTTCTTCGATTCGACAGTTTTATTTAATTCGTCAGTCGAAGCACAGTCGATACAAAACTGCAGACAAGTTGCTCACTTTAACACAACAACAAACTCACAAAAATGTATAATCAGCGAAACTGATTAATCAACGAAATTGGCGAAATAAATAAACTGACGAGTGAGGGAAACTGACTGGTGGTACGCGGACTCCGTAGCATATGCTCAGCGTAAACGCTGAGTAGGCGTCGAGTAGCCCGGCATCGCGTAGCAACGTAGGCGTCACGTAGCACAGCGTAGGCAAAGCGTAAGAATAAAATTCATCAAAACGGCGACTCCATGTTTTGTTACCCTGGACACAAGTAAGGCAGTTTTCGTGGTCGTTCGAGCGTCAAGTGAGTCCAAACGCCTACAGTTTTCCCACCGGGACGATCCCGCACCCCGTTACCCGAAGCCTTATTACCAACTAATTAAGTCACGCAACAGATACGTTTGAAATCTGTTTAATTCTGTTTAGTTAGGAAAATAACCGAAAAAAAGTCGCGTGACAACATTTCGGCTAGAGCGTGCTTGTTTTTTGTCAGATCTACGTTTTTGATCTAAGGTGCGCGTCGAAAACTGCCTAATCGACCGCACGATGTTTGTGATCGTGTTGTACTCAAAGGAAAATGATTTACCTACGTAATAATACTAAATACTTATATTTTCAGCTACGTAAAGGTAATATCAGCATAATTATGTCTATATCAATGCAGCGATGTAGTAATCTTATTTCTCTTTCAGATAATATCATTTCTTTCGATCGCTATCTGAAAAAAATAAAATAAAAAAACCCGACTACGTGAAAAATAACTAACTAATAACTTAAAAGAAAAAAAAAAGTTCAGTCCAGAAGTGTAGAAAGCAATTTAATTGCTACTACATTAAAATAATTTCATTATCAATACACACATAAAATAAAACAAATAAGAAATTCTAATACAGAACATATTGACTCCAATAGTCGAGACCCATTAATTTAATAATCTAGACTAAAATCATCTGTCCAATAAGCAGTGATCGGAGCAGGTAGATTGATGTTTGGTACTTGTATCATAAATGTTCACAGAAAGAATAACATGAATAAGTCATTTCGGAAACTAATTCGAATCCGGATCCAATTAAATATTGTTAATGTTGGTAGTGATATTACAGTAAACCTTGATAACTTAAACCTCGACAACGTAAAAACCTCTATAAATTCATAAAATTTTGTGTTCCCTTCCCCTCGGAGTCCAAAACCTCGTTTACTTAAAATAAATAAAATACGAACCCTCTATAACTTAAACGAATAATTTGGCCTCAGTAGCACAAAGTTGTAACGACGAAGACCTTTGTAACTTCAATTATCTATCAATGAGTAATTTTGAAAATGAATGTGCAAACAAAAAAGGTTCCCTGTAGACCATTGTTGTTGTATACACGAGTTTACCAAATGGCTTCAAATGTAAACAAAACACAAAGGTCTCAGTACAGTAACTTATTTGTATCCTTAGCTTTTAGCCTTCGTTCCGGGAATATCTTTTTGCACATTGTGAGTTAAAATGAATTCAAAGCGATAACTGAAAGCAGTGACCTAGAGGATGATTTTTTCTCTTCTTTATTTAATATTGTAAAAAAAAATGATGTAGAAAGTGTGAATTGTTTGAAGCAAAAAAAAATTACGGACTTTTTTATGTAGAATAAATTAAACTTGAATAAATGTACCCATAAACTTAGAATAAAGTACGTATGTATATAATAGCATTTGAAAGTTTCATTTGCATTTAACCTATCTCGTCTATCTCTATAATTCCTAAACAAAGCTCATAAACGAACCTCTGTAAGTTAAAATATAAACCAATGAAAACTCCTTAACCTCCTCCTCCTCCTTAACTCCTTTCCCTTGGTAAGTAAAAACCTCAATAACTCAAATTATTTAGCGTTTCCCATGGTCTTTATCTTATCGAGGTTCTACTGTATTACTCAATTCATTCAAAGAAAGGTACCACTGGTTAGTGCACCACCATCCTTTGCTCTGATTGGTCGTTGGGTTGTGTCAAATCGTGACTGGGTAACGTTAAAAAAAATTATGAACGATATAATATTGCTCATTTTAATACAATTCCTACCTAAGTTCCGGTTTTTTTAATAATCAACCAATTCCGAAAATCCGGAGGAATGTCCATTTTAATAATATGTATATACGTTTCGGATCAATGACCCCAATTCAATCTTTCAATCTACCTACTCCGATCTCTGTTAATCAGTTAGTTATTTTTTACGCAGTCGGGTTATTATTTTTTATTTTTTAAATTTATCTATTTATTTTAAACTTTTTAGTTACGATTATAATAAGATGGAGAATTTCGCATTGTTTTGTAGTACATTTATCACTTTAAAGTCCACAAACCTACCTAGTAATCCGCGTATATTGTATACCTAATTAGATAAATAAAAAAGACGTGTGGCACTCGGAGACTGCCGCGGTAAAGCTATTGTATAGCATTTTTTATCAACTTATGTAATTATAATTATTTATTCACTTTCGTAGTGTCTAGGTAAAAACCTATACAACCTAACCTCCTAGCTCCAGCAGTAGATTAAAAATAATAACCCAGGCTTGTCAATATCTGACACTACGTGTTAGTATTTTACTATATTTCTTTTATTTTTTTTATTATTGTGACATTTAATGATTTTTTTTGTTTTTTGATTGACATTTATTTTGTGAAGTATTATTAATTTATTTTATTTAATTTCTGTGAATGTGAGGACCATGTGGGTAATATTTTTATTTTATTTTTAATTTTTCCCACGATTGTCTGGCAGTTTGAGCACTACAAGCGACCTACCCAAATGTCCTTTCTTTGGTATTGTTCGTCGTGTCGTTGAGCTCCTTGAGTTATAAGTCGAGCTCACGATAACTGACAAATGCTTGCACTGACTGGACAGGTCCGCTCAAATCTGTGTGATTCTTTCTTCCAAAGGCCATCTCAGACACTAATCTGCATAGTCCTCATGTGAGTAAACCAAGATTATGTCTGGACTTTAAAAGAGACTATGACCTCTGAGTTTGTTTCGGCTGTTTCTTCTCAGAGTAGTCAGGTACGAAACACCGGCGGCCCCATCTAGCTTTAAAAAGCATGACGTGTAAAAGTGTTTGTAAAAACCTACTTGCAAAATAAACATCATTTATCATTTATCAATAGCTTAATAACATATTTTTTTAATTTTAAATATGGTCCATCCATTTTAAAATCCTCATGATGAGGCCCTTTAATTTGAAACCCAAAAAGCAGTATCCAAAACATTTTTTTTTTTTTTTACGCTGTATATCTTAACGTCTCACAGTCGTCATGTTGTTTTTTTTTCGTGCCACCTATTTATAACACTTGGGTTACCAACACGAATCTAACGATATGGTAATTAAATAAATCCGTGTATTGGTTTGGAAGATATGAGGTAATAAAGAATATTACATGCATACATACATACAAGATACGCGCGAAATACATAACCCTTCCTTGGCAGTCGGGTAAAAAGAGGTGAGTGATTGATTCAGATACTTTCTGCATTGATTAAAAGGTGAAATTAAAATAAATTAGATGATGTTTTTGTAATGAAGCCGCGATTGTTTGGCTTGCGTCACTTGCGTGCAAGCAGCAACCATTGAAGCGCGTGCAAAGCAGCGAGAGTGCATTCCCAGCTATCTATAATGACAATGACAGAGCATCCCCGCTTTCCAAGTTCATTGACAACGAAAGTGTTGCGCATGCGTGAAAACTCGCGCCAATTATAAGCGGCGGCGGCTGCGGCGTGCGGCGGCGGTGGCGATGGGTGCGCTGGCGGCGGTAGCCGGTGCGCGACGACGCGCCCGGCTGCGCGCGCTTCATTGCCAAGGCCGGCGTGCTTTCTCCACGATCTACGAGCTATTACGTGGCACTCGGGACCGCTTGTATAATGTGATGTAATTGGAATTTGTTATGCTTTGGTACCGATAAACGGAATTATGAAAGACTGACAGTGTGTAGTAAAATTGCGTTATCACGATAGGACACGACCTCAAGCACCGCTTATTGTTATTGTAATCGAACAATGTTGTATTTTACGATGAATGCTAATAATTCATTACATTAAAAGCGTTATCGTGTGTGTCACCATTAAATGGTATTTCCGTCGTAATCATTTGAACCGATAAATGATGATTGCTTGTTGTTCTTGACCTAATCTCTCGATGTCACTCCGAGTACCAGTGCGTTTCCGCGTCACCATGTCACTGATGGACTGGTCAAGTGAATAAAACAAAGCAGAATAACGTGCTCAGTAACGTGAAATGGGAAAACATCCTCCTATTATCAACGTTCAATCTTTTCGTGCAACTGCATGGAGGGAATGAAAATTAAACTATGCGTATCCAGCTCGTTGTAGGCATCGTAGTTTCGGAGAATCGTAGCAAACATTTTTGATCATATCTCACAATCCCATCAATAAATATTAACGACTTAAATTTTGTAAGTAGGTACACATAAATAACTTTATGCAAATATCCACATTTTTATTAGACTGTTTCGTGTTTTATGAGGAAAAAACCTGTTATGTATAATAAAGAAGTTCTCAAGAGGAACCAAACACTACGTCACAGAAAAGTACTTCTGTTGTTTACACAGAATATGTGTTCAAGTGACTAGACGATTCTCGGACATACTGATTTATGGCATTTGGAATCCACAGTGTTTCTCTAGACGGGACAGTGTATACCGGAAGCCAGAGGTTGTCCGAACAAAGTCAAGGTTAATACGTAACAAAATCATTTATCTTGCACAAATTAAAGAGGTGAAAAAAATAATTGATTTAATTCGTCGACAGTTACTCACGTGTGACTACCATTCCCTATATTGAATAAAGGCAATTAGGAAAATTTTAGGCCACTATTATCCTAACTTTGTAATATAATATTATAAATGCGAAAGTAAATTTGTTTGTTTGTTTGTAACCTTTTCACGCCTAAACCACGGAACCGATCATCCTGAAATTTTGCATATACGTTGTCACTGTTGTCAGGTGTACAGAAATGGACATAATCATTTATTCCGTAATAAAGTACAGTTTCCGAGGAAACAGGTAAAAGTTAGTAAACAATAGTTTTCAATGTAACAAATCGGCCCATAAGTCACCCCGGCGGTCATTGACATGCCTTATGATAATAAAAAGATGTTGACGGAATACAAGATGTAAATACCTGAAGCAAAAATAGTAACATTCTGAGCACAAATATTGTGAAACGACTTGGAGAATTCCACGTCAAAATGCTAGGAGTTGATGATTCATTAAAATATAAAAAAAAAAACGATAGATAGTGTATGCGATTTAGGGGAAGGCACCTCAATTAACAAAATGGGTTTTTATTTGCTGAATAAAATTATCATACTTAGGGTTATCATGACAAGAGCTAGCACGTTCTTCCTTATCGAGAGAAGGATTTCCCAAAGTGCAAAAATATGTGTGTTAATGACTGAAAGAGGCAGACTTCCTGCGTGGCATAACTGAATCTCCCGTGCACGTAATCTACCTAATTAGATACAGCACTTCCACAGTCGGTAGGCGTTAAGTCATAGTTTGGTATGCGATCTCATTGACGGGCGTTGAACCGGGAAGTGTCTGACAACTCGACTTGTACTATCACAATAGATATTCCAGACTTGCAGGACACAGTGACGCTCGTTGCATAAACGTTATATTTCATTTTATACGTTAGATGTAGAGCTCTGGCTAATGAGTTTATTGAGGAACCTTCCTAGTAAGTAAGTAAGATCGATCACATCTTATTGATTTGATAGATAAGTAGGTTTTTCAATAAATTCATTAGCCAAAGTTATTAATTAGGGGCCATAATCACCCGAGGTATTTAAGGCCACTTTTATAGCACCTAACCAAGGGGGAGCGTGATCCAGGGCTGCGGGACTGTTCGAAAGAGATTCCGCGGCCCTGGAACACAAAGGGCAAGGAAGGAACATGGATGGGTTTTAGTGAGTACAAGTCTGACACTCCCTTCCGCTCTGCCCAGAGCGGGAGAAGTCATTTGATGATTTCCCATCCGAAAAAAAAGGGGGGACGTGATACGTCGTGAGGTTTTAAGCTCCCCCTTACCTTAAAAAATACCTTAAAAATGACGTGTTTTTTATACGCGTATTTTTTATTGAAATCAAAAATTAAATAAAATGAAAACGAAATCATGAAACCATCAGGTAGTTTTAGAATGATTTACATAAAAAACTAAAAAAACAGATTGCTCGGGTTTTTAATTCATTATTGCTAAAGCATATTTTACACATCGAACATTAAATTCATTTTTTAGTGATTAAAGGACGACCCCTTGGTTTTATGAAGAGCACTTAGGACCATTTGATCCTAACAGATAGCGACGTCTAAAATCCACGCTTCTACATCTTTAGTAGTCTATTACTTTAAGCTTTGGGTGCCCTTGGTTATCCTCCAAATTGGCAGATCGTGTATATTTTTGATACACTTTATTGTCTAACATAAGACAATATAATATAGGGTGAATGGTAATTAGTGACCGATACTTATACAGTGATTGTACTCATGATAACAAACAACTTTCCCAAAGAACTACTTTTTTCACTTTTATCACAATAACACAACAGCCGTATGAAATTCTCGCGCGCGCGCCTGTGGCCTATCAGCAATTAAGATAGCCATACACGCTAGGATATGCAGGTCAGTTTTAAATGTGCATGCAAACCCCTCATGCAAATCGAGTTCCATTCCAAGGATTACTGTACAGTTTATCCTATACACGTTCATGCATGAAAATAAAAGTTTCTTTGGGAAAGTTGTTTGTTATCATGAGTACAATCACGTGTTTAAGTATCGGTCACTAAATTACCAGTCACCCTATATACCTACTCGACCACGATATATCGTATGCCCTCAGTGGTAACTAGTGCAGCCAGCACGGCATCTCGTGGCAACCCTACAAGTAGTGTAATAGGAAGTAATAGTTAGGCTGAGATTCGATTCTGACGCAAGCGGACGGTTGCTGTGGGCGTTTGTAGGCACATTAGCTTCCGTGTCAGTCTGTCAAGTTGTGTGGCTATCGTTGCTACGTCTCGCACCCACTACTGGCTCAACTTGCTAATTTATGACATCCGTCGGTTATGCGATCAGCAACCGGTACAACTTCTTCTATTACCGCCAATCTTGTAATTGTAAATAATAATGTAGATTTCAGCAGAATTGTCTGATTATTTTGCTTAGACTTCTTGGCAAAAACTTCATCAGAAGTAAAAATATGTAGAGTTCGTTACGGTTCTTCTTGTAGCGAATACTTTGAAAAACTTAAATTTTATCTATATTTATGTTAAATGTATGAACAAACGGCTGTATAAAAAAATAAATACGGTAGTACATGATACACGCAAAAACTTGAGTTTTGCTCTCAAAATACGGAAGTAAAGTATTATTTGAATTGGTAATGATCGTATAATCTCGCATACATTCATATATCCGCCTCAATTCAGCGACGTCTGAAAATCATGAGATGGAATAGAGGTAGGTAGGTACTCTAGGTTTTGTTTTATAAAGGTGACTATTGTGTCACACTATAATAAATCCTGATACGCCCAAATAAAATTCTTATTTTATAGTTAGTAACTTTACTAACTATACACGAATGACCGAGAAATAAATAGTTATAAAATAAGAATTCAATTGAAGCTTTTCCAACTACTTAGTTGGAAAAGCAAGAAAGCAAGTAAGAATATCAACAGATTTTGAGTTGTTGGAAATGTAAGAAGCAGGCGTTTACCAAAACCCAATGAAGCAACGCGTCACTGGGCGTGTTTACGCACCATGTTTGTTCATTCACAAAGCTTACGTTATTGCGCATCGATGAACAGAAAACGTTCTATCTACAAGGAGGCATAAAAAGTGCTGCATAATGCGAGCGCGAGCCGGACACCCACGTCGCAAATTCCCGTCCATTATCACTTCAATCCCACGGGCTCATGTGACATACAGAAGCCAAAGTTGGGTGGTGCCAATGCTGAGATTTACTTTTTGTGAAAACACATTCTTCCCAGCAGATCACGCGAAAAAGTATTCACAAGGGGATGGGGATTCAAATGCCTTGGAGGTAGAAAATGCAGGACAAGGACAATACGCTGACGGACACATAAATAACTCAACTGGAAGTACGTAAACCAAAACAGTAACCGACTAGGGTAGTAAAGTTTCAATATGAGCCCATAAAATTAATTTATAAAAAGACCATTCAATCTGAAGCAGTTCGAAATTTAGAATATTTGAATAGATAAAATAGCACCACAAACCCGACTCTTCTGCTTAGAAAAGTGAAGTATAATGAGGTAATTTTATTCTGTGGTAACACGATTAACACCATAATGTAGGTGGATTCCCCGTTCGTATCGTAAAGTCCCGACATAACTAAGATAAATAATGCTGTGCTCTGTTATTGTTTAGGGACCACCGGGAGGGGGCTGATGTGTAGGTGTGTAACTCATCTCCCCCGCGAAGCTTCATAATCTCTGCACCTTCGTCTGTATTTTGTTAAATATTATTTTTAAACATCCTAAACAGGAGTGCACCACATGTGCCACCTGACCTCACTGAGCTTTCCCACGCTGCGACGCAACAAGTCCTTGAAACATAAACGCCTTAGTTAACGTTAAGGCTCGGGTAACATCTTCGAGCAAACTTACTTTGAACTGTGGACGCGTTTAGTTCCTTAGAGACTAATAGGTTTGTTTTCGGGGGCAAATGTCTCGGTTGCAGCGAGGCTTAAAGCTTTTTTCTGTTTACTTAAATGATCTGGTGATTGTTTTTTAATTTATTTTGTCGTTCGGCGACGTCATGTGGTTCCAATCAAAGACCGTCGTCGGGGTCTTAATTTTTTTTAAATCGATTATCGATGACTGAGTGGGTTCAGTCTTCATTTTGTTAGTAATTATGTTTTAAAATATTATATATACTCTACTGATTTATGAATAAGTTGTTTTGTTTTTATAATAATTGAGTTTTTATTTACTTGTCTTTCATTATGTAAAGACTGGTTATTGAGGTATTTTATCGTAATTAAGTATAAATAAATGTGCTGCTCATGTTTACGCTAAGCGCAAACATGAGCTGTTACAAGTTGTATCGTCAACTATTTATACAATCAAAGAATAAAAGCAATGAGTTGTGCACTCAGACTGAAACCAGCATGATAACAAAACAATTTAGGTTCAGATTTCAGAGACTTACAGCTCCTCAACTAAATATGATCCATATTTAAAACTTACGCAGACAGGAAAGCAGAACTTTGCCTGCACAGCATATACGTAATAAAGCAAGTTATAAGGATTGCGTTACACTATCAGAGCCTGGTACGCGCACACTTGCGCACAATTCCAGTTCAAACGACAATATTATTTACTTTCAAAGCGTCAAGTCGTAAGTCAGGAACTAAATGAATTTAACTATTAATTAACGTCGAGTCGTTATTCCGTCGGACAAGGAAGCGGCGCAGGCGCAGTCGCCGGTGACGTCACGCACCGAATTAACCCGATTCTGAGAATTGAACCGTTGTATGTCAGTGCACTTGTCTTGATCGGCGCGCACGTGTGGACAATGTACACAACTACATAAATGATTTCTTACGTTACGAAATGTTATATATCCCTGTTCTTATAGAATTCCTGATCATTGACGAAACGATTGTCTTGGTACCTTAAATTCAAGTCTAGCAAATTCTAGATTTTTGCAATTTGCAGGTCTGTGTCAGGTTGTATGTTGATGAAAATATGATTCGCACAAGTAACACGATGAGGATGACGTATGAGTTACAGAATTATAATCGTTACAATTATCAATACAACCTTCCAAGTTCATTTAATCCCATTCAATCATTATTTAATGAAAATGTTATTCAAAGTTTTGTTTCTGGCGCTTTCACCTTAACAAGTTCTTTTTTGACGCTGGATATTTATGTATATACTAATGTAACATTTATATAGTATATAGAGTAATGAATAGGTACAAAGAAATATTAATACTAGTAACAAGATTACTTTGTAGACAATGCAACAACGTTTACATCTTGTGGAGATAGAGACGAACCGCTGCGGTTGGAAATAAAGTGTTTATGTTCGGCCAAAGGACATAGAATCTTAGTAGCAAGCCCGAACTTCTGAGTGTTTATTTAAACGCAGCCCGGGGTACATCACTATTTATTTGTCACTCAATGGAGCTTTGTACGCCAAAAATCAAGTAACGTCCTTACTATTGCAAACGCCTGACATGCCGACTCCCCTATACGCGAATTAATTACATCATATCTTCTTCCTCAATTGAATATTGCGTCCATTTCGAACAAGTCGTTACGCAATAGAGGTACCTACTTGTTGCCTACTGAGCTGATATTGATTAAATCTCACATTTAGTTTGCAGTGTAATGACCTCTAGTATCCATGTACTGCCTAGTTATCTGAGACTCTGAGCCTGTCATAACATAAATAGTAAAAGAATCACGTAACAGCACAACGGTTACACCGCGACTATAGTATGGTATGTCATACAGTCATATTATTAATATAGGTAGCTATTTGCTCTCCCGCCAAGTTCCTTATGAAACTTGGGCCTTGCCATGTTCTTACAATACAAACAAAATACGCCTACTGCAACGAAGTTGGCTTCTCGTGTACTTACTTCATATTACCGCTTTGGTTTACATACACTAGTCGTAAAATTGAGATTTTAGTAGCAAAATAAGTAGCCATTAATATATGGTGTACCAAAGATTCCTGTACTTCTATCTTTATGAGTAGTCTCTACATGTAATTAAGTTTAAACACCGCTTTTCAAATATTAATTTTTAATAGATTCTGTGAGTAATAAATAATATTTTTTTCACTTCTCATGCTCTAAAAGAACGCCAATATAGCCCTACGAAGTGGGACTAAAGTGACCACTTTAGTCCCTAGGGAGTAAAAAGTAATTAGTTTTTTAATTTTCTTCATGTGACATAGACAAACTCAAACAGCCAGTAAATATACTATTATCTGTGGAGTGTGGACCATGTTCATTGCGAAAATGTTGATAGTTTTCGTTCCATGGTTTTTCCGCAGCAAAGACGGTGGCCCCATGTGTTTTAAATTGTTAATCTGTGATTGGTTTAGAAGAAAAAACTGACCACGAAAATTTCAGAATTTTTGTTGAGTGAAAATTTGTTCGGTTTTAAATAAATTTATTAAGAATGTCCAGTGACAGTGAAGAGTTTGACGTCGAGCAATGAGTAAAAGACATAATAGATAATCTTTTGAACGCTCCCAATGAGAAATACTTGGCGACCAAGGTATGTTTAGGTACCTACCTATATAACCATGCTTTTTATTTAGGTACCTATATAAAATGTCGAGTGTCACATTTACTTTGTTTACTTACAGGTTGCCTAGATTTTCGGTATAAATGGTGCATGCAGAGGAATAGAACTGGTGAATATTACTCTGGCCGATGTCGAAAGAGACACCACGTTACAGGCTATTAGTTTGCCTTGTACTAAGACGAAAAAAGAGAGAAAATTCGTAAAAATAAATGGAGATTACTTAATAAATGTTTTTGTACTAAATTGACTATTTTTCTCGCACTCAAAGGGAAAAGTACAGTTTGCACCTCGAGACTAAACGCCAACTTAATATACCTTCGGTTTCATTGACTCCCTCGCACGCTCGAGAGTCAAACCACCTCTAGTATATTATGGCTTCGTTTAGTCCCTCGTTATAAAATTTACTATATTAGCTTCTAATAAATAAATATCTCGTCTCTCGTCGTGTCGTGTTTTGTGTTATCTTATTAGCATACAATAAAATGTTACATTGTAGGAAACATATATGTTAATTTTACAGGTCTATAATATGAAATAATAAAAATGTATTTAGGTAACGGTATACCGGACTGCCACACATTATTATGAAATGCAATACGGTCAATATGGTATTTATTTATTTTGTTCGACTGCTCTAAAAACTGCGAAGTGTAACACACGTGGTGGGCTGTCAGCTAACACTTCTGGTTTTTGTAATGAATCATGATTAAGCACTTCATGTTTATTACCTACTAGCATTACGCCTAAGGGCACTCTTGTAAAATATTTCCTTATCATGAATAACTACTTATTTATTTGTTGCTTTCCCGCATTATTCTACCTTTGAAAGCCTTTGCTGGATGTTCTAAAACAAAAAAAAATATTAATTCTATAAAGACTCACCTCTACCTATCTTAGTGTGAAAAAATAATTAATTCATATTTTGCATCGCATAAAAATCTAACGAATTTCATATCTTTAGCCTACATCTAAAATTGTTTTTATTTTAAAGTAATAAAATATTTTGGTTCACGGTTCCTGAGCGGAAGGCCTCACGCGGACTCCGCTCGCTGCCCGGGAGTCTCGTCACTCATCATTCTGTGTCTACAATCACATACACACACAAAGTGCATGACTGTGTATACTTTATAATGAGAACAAAAATAAAAAGTATCCCAATGACACGCTACTGTGAAAGCAGATTGTAAGCCACACACAGTTAAACGCGCATGATCGATGATTGTTTCTTGGCAATCAGCAGCATCTTTAATTTGTTATTTTTTGTGTTTTATTTTAAGCATAATGTAATTTCTGGCACACATACTGAAAAGGTAGTATAAGTAAAGTCCAGTTACGTTTTTACATTGAACTTTAACAAAATTTGCATATATACAGCTTCCGAATGCTATGCGTATAAAATTAAAGTTAATAGCGGAGCATACATTGTGGGTCACACAGTGTGTGCCTGAAGACGGGCGTTGGCGTAACCGTGGCAGAAGAAACGGTGGCGTGGCGATCTAGACTCATTCTTAACGGATTGGTCGGAGAAGGCAAATGATAAACAAAATAAGAAAGCCATGGGGAGAGTCTTTGCACAGCAGCGGGGCAATATAGGATATAAGAAAGGGGACTGTATGTTTTAGGACAATCGATGCATACGATAATAAAAAAGACTCTTCTCAAATAATTTCATAACAACATTTTGATTTACCATAGCACAACGGAGAAAATCGTGCAGATAGTGAACCGGATGTCAAAGTCCGGAAAGGCAAGGACATCACCGGACGCTTCCCCCCGCCGCCCCTCCATGTTCCCCTTTTTCCGGTCATGGGACTTCCGCGCCCAACTTTTCAACTGACGTTAGGCGGAAAACATAAATAAAATTGCATGCGGAAAAATTGTACCTCACATTTATACTAACATTAACAACTTAGGCACTAAAATATTCAAGTTTTTCCTTAATTTAGTGATTAATCGATAAACATTGTTATGCACAGTACTTCCTCTGCCGATATGTGGTTTTGATTCATATCAATTGGGTTTGATAAAAAAAATTGTTCTTCCCTTTAAGTAATTCGACAACCTTCGAATAATTAATTATTACGAATAAATTTTATAAGACCAAACTGAGTAGGAGACCGGGGATGGCGGCTATAGGGATAGGTGCCTAGGCTTTTTAGAATGGCCAAAAACTGGTCAGCTCATCAGCTGTTCGAATTTTGAGACACAAATAATCTCAATATAGACGCCACAATTGGGTTAAGCAAGGCATCGCAGAAGCGTGCCATTTAGTAGGTGGTGACCATGTCTTTGATTTATCATAGGAAGGTATTCAAGAATGAAAAAGTATAGGTACTATAATACCTATAATTTTCTTTGTAGAGTCAACGGAATTATGGTGAACTACTGTCCTAATAATTTATAAGGTTGCCTAAGACTCGTGGCACCAAACCACAGTGTTATTTTAGAATCCAAGGTCTCGAAGGTCGTTTAGATTAGCTAGGCACTCAAAGAAAAAAAATGGGTTTTGACGCGGGGAAGGTTGACTTATAATATTACCTACACCAAGAGATGTTATAGATAATAAGGTTGTCACTTAATTATTTTTCAACTAGCCCCAGTCTCCCCTACATAATCCCTGAATACTTGGTTTACGATCTCTTAAATACCGGTCAAACACGAAACTGTGCACATTGGACGTATCTACTCATGATTAAATAACAATGAGCTTATCTTAAAACTTTAATTCGTATTTCGATAATCTCTTCATTGAGAGATATGCTCGTGAATCAGAGATAGGAATATGATTGGAGCGATGTGTCTTGACGCAGCACGCAGCCCATCCACTTTTGTTTCTGACTCACACTTATTTATTAAGATTGTTAATGATAGATTATAAGTAATATTACCTACATATTTGTTTATGATAAATCAGACCATAATCATCAACATCGCTTCTGATGAACATGATTTAAAATCATGAAATCTATTTTTTCCGACCGATTAACAGTCATTTTGAAAATCGTTTGTTGTGCCAATTTCTGGCGCAGACTGTTTGACAGGCATCAACTGAACTTTCAAAGCTAGACCAAAAAGTATACATTTCATAGCAGTGCCGATAATTGCAGAATACGTAAAAAGATTACGGGGTTTACTCATGATTCAAATCATTTCTTCTTTGTCTACAAAGAACTAATGGAATAATGAATCGTGTGTTGTGTTCAATCGAATATCACGCCTTTTTTTTTTGTTTTTTTACGGATGGGAAATCATCAAATGACTTCTCCCGCTCTGGGCAGAGCGGAAGGGAGTGTCAGACTTGTACTGACTAAAACCCATCCATGTTCCTTCCTTGCACTTTGTGTTCCAGGGCCGCGGTATCTCTTTCGAACAGCCCGCAGTCCATCGAATATCAGGCTTATTCCACTTTTCCCCGTTGGATGATCCCCATTGATGGGGATTAGTGAACTTTTTGTTCACTATTCCCCGTTGACCCAAAATTTTTATTTAATGGGGATAAT
This sequence comes from Lycophotia porphyrea, assembly GCA_950005105.1. NCBI lineage: Eukaryota > Metazoa > Arthropoda > Insecta > Lepidoptera > Noctuidae > Lycophotia > Lycophotia porphyrea. The sequence goes on from OX465392.1 coordinate 8,015,617, forward strand.
TGAACTAAAAAGTTCAATAATCCCCATTAGGTAGGTACGTTAAAAAAATAAAATATATGAATCATGTTACATTTATTAATTAAAAATATAACTTTCTTTTACCTAATAAAATCACAGATTGTACAATTATTAATTTAAAATTGTAGCATGAAAATATTTCTTTCTTATACCTTGTAAAATCAAAGATTACAATCACTTAAGTTTTTCTAATTAGGTACGTTAAATAAAAACAATATAAAAATAAAATATATGGGTCATGTACTTTTATTTTTATAAGGTAAGAACAAAATTTTAAATTACCTACATACCTACTTTACGATTTTATTAGAACGAAAAACAGATTGTTGCCCCAACGAAATTGTTCTAACGATGTTTGGGAATAAGACCTTATATCTATCTATCTAATAAGATACACAATACTGTAAAAGATGCTCATTTTCTAGAGGCGCGCGCGCAAGGCGGTGGCGGAGCGGGGTGCGAGTTAGCTCGTATGTGATTGGTCGACCCATCTTTTGTTTTTGTTTCGTAGTCGTTAAGGGTTAGTAGTGTGTAGTGTAGTTCAAGCGTGCAGTTCTTATCAGTTCGCAGTTATTAGTTTTAATATAGGAATAAATAAAGGAAATGGCTGGTAGTTCAACTGACGTTTGTTTAGAGTACGTTAAAAAAGGTAAAGCTACCATACTTCTCCGGGCCGGACATCAATACAGTAAAAAATGCAAATATAAAAATGGTGGAGTTTTGTGGGAGTGTACCACAAGAAAACAAAGTAAATGTGCCGGATCCATCACTGTCATGGTAAGTTACTTATTATATTTTGTGATTAATAATGACAATAATAACTCAGGTTATGTGTGTTATCAATATCACGTTTATCAATATCAAAATTTAAAAATCAACGTTAAAGTTTAAACACTGTTTCTGTCATGGCGGCACGTGTGACGTCATTCTTTTGTCAAACAAGTCTATTACACCTAGTGTAAAAGAGTGTAGCTGAAGTGAATTGTATATATTTAATTATTATTACATATTTTAGTTAAGCATAAAGTGAAATATGTTTTGTTGAACTATTCTGATAGGATAACAACAATTTGTTATAAGTTTTAAAGGTTGTTAAATAGCCTATTTAATTTTGTATTCTATGTAAGTGCAATATTGTTTACTTAAAAAATAATGTAAAGTAATTAATTATTATTACTTAATTTTACAGGACAATCAAGTTGTAGCTGAGAAACGACACAATGTTTGTGAACCTGATTTTGCGCGGAATGAAGTTACCTTGAGGTTATTCAAACTAAAAACTACAATTGCGGATCCAGAAGCACCTGCTATTCCCACTGCTTACAACGCGGCTGTGAGCTCACTAAAAGATACCGGAATTGACAAAATAAAAGAATTCCCTGCCCTGAAGTCTATCAAAACAACATTATATAAACACAGAAATGCAGCATTTGAAGTAAGTAAAATTGAGTTCAAAAATGTTGAAGAAGTTAAAGTACCTCCAGCTCATCAGGAATTTATTTTAGCAGACTACAATGACAGTGGTATCCGTGTAATAGCTTTTTGCTCTGAATTTGCCCGACATCAAATGAAAAATTTGAAGATGTTCTTGGGTGATGGAATGTTTTGGATCTGTCCATCTCCCTTTTACCAACTCTACACCATTCATGGGGATTTGGGCAGTACAGAAAAACACATAAACATTGTGCCACTTGTTTATGCCCTCATGAGCCATAAAAATCAACAAACATGAAATTTTATTTAGTATGCTCAAATCTGCATTACCTGATTGGAATCCAGAAATATTTAAATGTGACTATGAAGTGGCTCCGATGAACGCAATGCGAAATGTTTTTGTAAATATATCTATTAGCGGCTGTTATTTCCATTTCACCCAGGCAATATGGAAGAAAGGAAAACAACTCAAACTAACAAAAGATAAATTAACCAGAAGACAAGTTGCACTTAGCACTGCTTTGGCTTTGTTACCATCAGATAAAATCATTGCGGGTTGGTTTTATGTTGCCTCTCAAAGCCCTGATGATGATAATAGCAAGGAGTTTAGAAATTACATGCTCAGACAATGGCTACAAGATGATTTTATTAAAACGTGGTGTGTATTTGGACAGACTCATCGCACTACGAATTTAGCCGAAGCATGGAATAATAAAATAAAAAAGCGTGTGAAAATAAAGAAACCCAACATTATGAAGCTCCTCACAGCGTTGGCTGAAGATGCATCGTATTACGAAGTTCTTGCATTGGGGGTTTCTGAAAATAAAGGTATAGCGGAAAAAACAAAAAAAAGCATCAATCGCGATAATTATATACAGGAGGTCCAAATGGAACTCATTAATAATGAAATTACGATTGGGCACTGTTTAGAAAAACTTAAGTGAGTGTAATCTTTGATTTTACAAGGTATAAGAAAGAAATATTTTCATGCTACAATTTTAAATTAATGATTGTAACAATCTGTGACTTTATTAGGTATAAGAAAGTTATATTTTTTATTTTAAATTAATAATTGTACAATCTGTGATTTTACTAGGTATAAGAAAGTTATATTTTTTATTTTAAATTAATAATTGTACAATCTGTGACTTTATTAGGTATAAGAAAGTTATATTTTTTATTTTAAATTAATAATTGTACAATCTGTGATTTTACTAGGTATAAGAAAGTTATATTTTTTATTTTAAATTAATAATTGTACAATCTGTGATTTTATTAGGTATAAGAAAGTTATATTTTTTATTTTAAATTAATAATTGTACAATCTGTGACTTTATTAGGTATAAGAAAGTTATATTTTTTATTTTAAATTAATAATTGTACAATCTGTGACTTTATTAGGTATGAGAAAGTTATATTTTTTATTTTAAATTAATAATTGTACAATCTGTGATTTTACTAGGTATAAGAAAGTTATATTTTTTATTTTAAATTAATAATTGTACAATCTGTGATTTTATTAGGTATAAGAAAGTTATATTTTTTATTTTAAATTAATAATTGTACAATGTACAAAAAAGAAAGTTATATTTTTAATTAATAAATGTAACATGATTCATATATTTTATTTTTTTAACGTACCTACCTAATGGGGATTATTGAACTTTTTAGTTCAATTATCCCCATTAAATAAAAATTTTGGGTCAACGGGGAATAGTGAACAAAAAGTTCACTAATCCCCATCAATGGGGATCATCCAACGGGGAAAAGTGGAATAAGCCGAATATCACACCTTAAACTAAAATAGTCAGAGGAAGTTAACTTTTAAGCAGGTAAGTAGGTACTTATTTCATAATTCGAAGCATGCAACAGACTAATGAATAAGTATCAAAGATTATTTAATAGCCTGAAGTTATGTACTTACGTAAGCGTAGGTACATACAAACAGTCTTTGAATAAAATTGAAATGACGTGTCCTCATAAGATCTTATCTTATCGACCCAAATGTCGCTGAAAATCAAGTATAAAACAAAGCTCGTGCCAAAGCAAGCACATCTGAATGTAAGACATTTGATTCCAACATAAGTATCTGCGAACCATCGTCAGTAATGCATGAAAAGAGAACTAAAGAAGATTTCAAAGCGATCGTTGAATCAGTCGGTGTAAGTTACAAACCTCCACTGTCTCGGTTCGATTTAGCGTGAAAACATTTCGAAGTTGAGTCGTGAGTTCGTCTTACATTTTTCTTATTAAGGAAGCCTTTATCAGTGTGGTATTTGATACTTCGTAGGCAGCTGGCGCCTACCGCTTCCGTAAAGTGGGTGCATTCGACTCCAATCACGGAATTTGATCTTTTGTTGATGAAGGCGAGATTTCTGCATATATCTGACAGGGTGATCGGAGTTGTCTCGTGCGCATGTCATCTTCATCGGTAACCCGAGACGTGGGCGCAGTGGGCAGGCTTTTGTGGTAGCGATACAAAAAGCAGCTGGAGCCTAAAATGGTATGATAAAAGAGGATTTTGGATTGTCATCCTCATCAGCCGCCGTGTCTACCTGACATATTGATTTGCCAAGTGAAGTAGGATACTTTACGTAAAATAATCTTATTACAATTCCCCTGCATGAGGCATACAACAAGAAGCACATTTGAAAATAACTGAATAGCAGAACACACCTTTGTAAACGCGCGATTTGTCTAAATAGAAATTTGATCAGGAACAGCAATAACACCGATATAAAATCGATAAATTGTCTATAGCGAATAAAGCTAGCGCGGTGTCGAAGTCGTCGACTTGCGCCCTACATGCATAATGCGCGGTGTTACGGCGCGTTACGTGTGCTGCGGCGCAAGCGCAGGCCGTTATGCAAGCGGCGCGGAACCGGCCGTGAGAAGCAGCGCAACACCTGTAATACACCGCCACCGCTAAACGCGCATGAGCACGCTTGCAAGTCGCCTAACGGCAGCACTCCTCGTTATAACCACCTCTGATCAGCCATTGTGAAATCACGTCATTGAATTAATTACGGGTTACGAGCCGTATGCAGTTTATAGCAACAGCTTACTAGCAGCTAGTAGCATATTGTCGCTCATTTTACCGCTACTGATACCACGGAAGAAGAAGAATCGAGGTGGCCACATTTTAATGGAGAGTTTAAAATGCTTTGTATTTAATGTTGCATCGTATAACCAATAATTTTACTGTTTTCAAACTGAGAGTTTTAGCTGCTTACAGAAATAAAGCTTCGCTTTACCAGATGATTGCAGCAATCAAAAAGCGGTGCAAGTGGCTATATACTGGTCGGGTATGTATTTATTACTTGAGTCCATCGACACGCAAAGAAGAACTAGCCGATATGGGAAGGTACATTTTCATTTCACAGTTCTTTACATTTATTTACTTACTGTTTGTCTCGATGCTTTTCTGGTAGTCGCCACTATTACAGGGTGGCTGTCTTGTTCCAAATGTTAAAAAAAGGTCTTTACATTTGAACCAAAAAGGGCAACCGCCAGTCCTACAATTGAAAGACCCGATAAAAAAGCTTTTGTAGAATTGCGATACTCACAATATTGTCCCTGCAAAACTACACCAATCCTAAGTTATAGCTCGAATAACGAATGTAATAAAAACGTTAGGAATAAGGAATAAGGATCGCCGCCAGACGCCATAACCTACTTGTAAAGAAGAAGCGTATGTTGAACAAACATGTGCGATGCAGTTCCTTAAAAAACTTTGGTGGCCTGAAAAAATGGAAGAAAAAAGACACTCGAATGTCTGAAGCTTGCCCTGACAGGAAATATGATATTTTATTTTGGGCGTGGGATCAAACCGAGTCGATAATTTGTGTTCCGAATAGAACATCACAAGCAACGGTGAAATTAAATTGTTGAAAACGTTTTATGTTAAGTATTAATAAAGAACAGGAGAGTCCTCGACAATAATAAAATGTCTTTGAACATAACTGAATAGGTAAGATGTCTGTATTTCAAAGAAAGTGTCACAATATGATATTGTCTTTTATTTATATTTTTTATGGAATGACACACTTTAGTAAAGATCAAGTCTATTTAGAAGATATTCCCGTGTGGATAGTATTCTTCCTCTTCCATGTTTCGGTTCACAAGTCGCTTTGTCCTCATTTTAGCTCAGCGGGCATGTACTTATTTTACGTCTTTCGCAGCATTCAACGCTATCGAATCCTGTAAAGATCGTTATTCAACAATATAGTATAGATATTCATAGTCGTATCTTGATGAATGTAATCTGTTCAAGTGTTGTCGGGTACCATACAAGTGCGGGGAGATGTCCGGCGGGGCGCAGGCCCCGAGCCCGGCCGCTCGAATCAATATCAATCAGCATCAATCAGCACCCGGAAGCCTTGTAGCTGGACCAACTGATTGTTCACTGGCGACGATGCGTGCCACAAATTCACATGTTTATTCACCAACCATCCAATTTCCCGGCTCTTAATGTTTTTACTATATTGTGTTTCTTTTCAATGATTTTAGCCTTCGTAAGATAATAAATCTTAGCATTCCTATAGAAAATCTGTTTAATTTGATGTGATTTTTTACGCCTTTGCGAATAAGAAGACAATTTGATATTAGTCTTAAGTTATAAGTACCTGTATGGATTGATTTTACCAATAGCTGTGCTAATAAGCACCTAACTGAAATTCAGAAGAACAAGGTTTTGAAACTGCGACTACGTCATAAAACAACAACGTACCTACCTACTACGGTACTACTAATAAAGCTGTATTTATTTATTCCGCACAATCAAACAATAATCAAATCACAATCAAATAAAAAAACAATAATAATAATCAAATAAAACCCTGCCACTACAGCAGCCCTGCTACTAGCAGTTGTTAATTAATAATTATAACTACTCGGTACGTCCACAATACCTACAATCTACTCTTGCGTAATTAATTAATGATTCATTGAAAACCAAGACTGTCATCGAAGACTTAGTTAGTGTCGTAAACTTAATCGTGATTTCGTGAAAGAAAATCGCGAAGTTTCTGTATCTTCATTTGTATTGTATGTAGGAAAAAACCTACTGGAGACATGGTTGAGTTATCTATTATCGGAAAATTCCTTCTGTTTCAATTAAAACAGAAGTTACAGTTTGAAGAATTTATATTAGTCCTTATAAACTACTTAGTAGGTATGCGACCCATGGGCAGCTAAACACTTTGACACCAGGTTAAGCACTAATAACCACACGAAAACGAAAGAAGACTTAGCAGATACCTATAAAGTCCTCCCTCACATCGAGCTACTATAAGAACCTGGAAATACGGCACCAAAGTAGAAAGCATCGATTATGTTAACGGCACATTTAATACAAGTAATTTTTTTTACGTCTTTATAGCTGAGGTTCCTCAAAGGAGACCACCCTTTGAGGTACTTTTCGTAGAACCAAACAGAAAAAAAAAGAATAATTAAGAAAAACAAAAACAAAAACTTAGAAAAAAAAAAAGAATAATTAAGAAAAACAAAGATCGAAACGGGGTTTAACGTTCAACAGTCATGTGACTAATGACTGATTAGAAATAATGCCTTCAAATAAAAATATAGGTAGGTATATGAAAACTCTTAACTTGACCAAGAGTAAATTAGAATTTACTTCCAGCCATAAAGATACCTGAATCGGGCACGGTACTTAAGTGTAGCAGTTACGTAATAACGCAGGAGTACTAAATAGCTCCTTATATGTTAATATGGCACATGACGGTGTCGTTGCGCCTATAAAATCGTCTGAAGTGTAAACACACGTAAATATCGCGCCACACGCACTCGTAAAATCTATTTCTCGCGCTATTGCGGCTCGTAGGCACTATACAAATAATTTTATTCAGAGGACAATCAACATTAAAACAAAAATATCACTGGAACTGATTTATAAACAGAACCAGTTAAATCTTCCATTATGTAAAGTCGTGTACCTGCTTTATTCCGACTATGTGGGTACGCTAGTAAATACTAGTGGGTAGTGTTAGTGTGTGCTCTATGTAGGTACCTCTATAAGTTTATTATGAGAAGGAATTTCGTGCGTTAATGCAGGTATTTTTATAATCCGTTTCTGAACTTTCGTGCTCCAAAGCAAAAACAGAATTGCTTTAACACCCACGGTTTTCAAAGTGTTTAAAAATAAGACGTCTGTTCAACATGAAATCGCTGATGAAACGGCTGAAAATATGTTATGGTGGGTTATTCATCAAAGTCTCTCGTAATAGTTTTTACCTACGGTTTGTGGACAAAGGCAGTGAGTCACCGACGAGATTATTAGGCCTAATATTACATCGAGCGCAGCACGGCCGCGACTCCTGCGCACTGCGCTCGTCACGCCCCGCCCGCGCCCGCGTCTCCGCCACGCCGCGTACCTGTCTCCACGCAGACAATGCTTGATTCTTAATTCGTTTTGATTACTATATCAATCTGTAAGTTATGCGACATTTTAAGCATATCAGATACGATTGACGCATGTATGAATAGCTCACTGGAAACCAACAAGGAAATCTTCGACTTAATTCTAAAGTCCCTAGTGTTATCAGGAATTCCCCAATAGAATAAAAACATCATAACACGTAGTCGTGTTACGTCTAGAGCAACAATTTTTGCATACTTACCTACTCAAGTTAACAACATAGAAAAAATAAATTACTTAGGTAGCTACTTCATCATTAAAAAAAAAGTTTCGGGGAATATGTACTTACTTGCCTCTTACTAGATTTCCAAGACAGCGTTTTTAAGGAGCTTAAAATTAGATAGGGATGTGCCTACTTTCATGAAATTAATTCAGGTTCGGGCTTACAGTCTACAAACATAGGGTCCGTACTACATAGTATTCGAGTAAGTATAAGGTAATAATAAAACATCTATCTGAAACTTAATAGCATCACTATCATCACGATCCGGAACAAAAAGTATCATGATTAATCCTAGAGAAAACGCGAACTAAGTAAGTTATTAAGTTTTAATATTTATTTTTAATTTAACTTAATTTTTAAAACAAGCTGATGCCCGCGGCTTCGCCCGCGTGGATGTCGGATATCACGACAATCATGAAATTTTGATCCTGTTCCCGCCCTCCAACAAATATAATTATATTTTAGCCAATGTATACAAAAACAAATGTGTCAAATTACATACTAAAAACTTTCTTGAGAACCACTCTATCCATTGGTGAAAACAGCATGAAAATCAGTGCAGTAGTTTTTGAGTTTACCGTGAACAGACAGACAGACGCGGTGGAGGACTTTGTTTTATAATATGTAATGATAATGATTGATTATGTAATGCAATTCTACATTTTTCTTTTTATTTGACCAAAAATGATTGTATTAATTTAATTTAAATTTTATCTTGTGTTTAACTTAGTTATTATAATAATATGTTGTGGTGAGTATTTGTCTCTTGATTATTTTTAAGTGTACTTACTAAATAAATTATCGTTCGTTGTGTCTGTTACAAATAAATAAATAAGTAAGGCTGAATGAAGTTTTCGATCAAGAATGTACCTAATGGCACAGATTTAAGACTATAAGTTAACAGATCGTCTCATTTTGTCGTCCCCAGCAACAGGTTCCATACTTATCCGGGTTCCTTATAAAGTGCCTACCTACAGAAATATATTATTATTTAAAACGGTGATGATGACGCAAATACGTTAATTTTATATTATTATTTTACCGGATTATCATGGCGCTTATGTCTACGGTATTTTATTAGATGGTCTTCATTTGCATGATGGAACTAGTTCTTCACAATCTTTTTTTACTTTTTATCTGTCAACTTATAACTAATGTTGTAACAGCCAGGCAAAAATATGTCCTCTTCTTTGGTAACTTGATTTTCATATAAGTTTTATTACCGTAACTCTAGGACTATGAATTTTGAATTCTACGGTTTTGTACTGGTTGCCATATTCACTGTATTTATTAATTAGCCCAGTTACATCAATCAATGATACCATCATTTTAGGGTTCCGTACCTCGAAAAGGTAAAAAAAGGAACCCTTATAAGATCACTCTCTTGTCCGTCTGTCTGTCCGTGTGGTCAAGGCTCAATATTGGGTCCTTTCCTCTTTCTAGTATATATTAATGATCTGCCTTATTTATTGAAAAACCAGCCTCAAAATATGGTGCTATTTGCTGATGATACTTCTCTAATTTTTAAGATAAATAGAAGGGCCCAAAATCTAGATGACGTGAATAATGCCCTAATTCAAGTCCATAATTGGTTCACAGCAACCAATTTAGTATTAAATGAAAAAAAGACAAAATGCATCAGATTTGCTTTATCGAATGTTAAACATAGCGATTGTGATATAGTTTTGAATAAAGAGAAACTTGAATTCGTAGATAAAACGGTTTTCCTGGGGATTACGCTTGATTCAAGGCTTCAATGGGGTTCTCATTTAAGTACTCTTGCAGGGCGGCTAAGTTCAGCAGCATACGCTATTAGAAAAATCCGTCAATTTACTGATGTCGATACCGCTAGACTGGTCTATTTTAGTTACTTTCATAGCATAATGTCTTATGGCATTTTGTTATGGGGACGGGCTGCAGACATTGAGTCTATATTTATTCTGCAAAAAAGAGCCATCAGAGCCATATATAATCTTCGTAGGCGCGATTCTCTAAGGGAACTGTTTAAGGAAATTAACATCATGACGGTACATTGTCAATACATCTATGAAAACATAATGTACGTAAGAAAAAATCTACATCTTTTTAATAAAAGAGGTGACAGACATAATTACAGTACTAGAAATAGGGACCAATTAGTTCAGCCAGGCTTCAGACTCGCTAAAGTAGACTCATCTTTCATGGGGTACTGTTTGTGATGCTACAATAAAATTCCACAAAGTATTCTTGAACTGAATGAGACGAAATTTAAAACATGCATTAAACGCACACTATGTAAGCAAGCATATTACAAGTTGGACGATTATATCGCTGATAAAAATGCTTGGCTAAATGCCGGTCCTGCTCCACAAGGACAGGGGCGCATAAATGGATAGCATTAAACTGTATTGTTGGAGCTGCTGAAGATTGTACAACTATCTTTGCATTGTATAAATTCAATCTCTTTAGTATTATATACAAATACAAAATACAAATACAAAATCTTTATTTTTTAAAACAAAACGTTTTACATTAGTTGGTGATTGGAGCCTCCCTTTAAGCAAGTAATGCCTGTGTTAGGAGACTCCGCTCTTCCACAACAATATAAATCATACAGAACCTTAGATATAAACAGTATGTTTGTGTGTGTGTATGTGTTTGTGTATGCATGTGTGTGTGTGTGTGTATGTGTGTAGATGTGTGTGTGGATGTGTGTAGATGTGTGTGTGGATGTGTATGTTTCATTTTGGGTGTTGCAATAGTGCCTCAGTGTCTATATAATTTAGTGACTTTATCCAATTAGTTATAACTTTTTTACACTCATGTAATTTATTATTATTATTTTTTTTTTTTTTTTTTTTTTTAATTTGTATATAGCCGCATAGCCCATATTGTGTGAGTACTTTGTACTAGATAGCTATCGTTCACTGGTAACCTACTCTTTTCTTGACTTGAATGTGCCCTGGCGGTTAGGAGTATGTCATGCTCACTCAAAGGTCTCGCTGATGGTGGCGCGTGTGTCGGATCATTTAGTTCCCTTCAAAATGGTTGAGTTGAATGGTGCTGATACATGCGTCATGTTCGTGAACGGGCGCTGTCAGTTGTGACTGGTCATCTCTTGGTTGCCACGGCTTATTTGAATTAATTATTTTATTTTTGAATTGTTTATTTTTTTTTGTTTTTACTATGGACACTTTTAACGTGCACACTGCACATCTTGCTACATCGTTCTCACATAATGTACCATCTCAACATGAATGATGTAACCAAGGTTTTTGTAAAAATATACTGATTTAAAAGAGTGCCCATGGAGTTTCTTGCCCGTTCTTCTCCATAGAGATCTACGCTAGGGAATGGGCAACTACAGTACTTTCACAGTTTTTATGCCTTGTGACTGGGACTGTAGCTTCATTACATTTTTATCTTGTCGACAATTCAAAAGTGCCTGTAACTGGCCTACTTGAAATAAATGCTTTGATTTTGATTTTGATTTTGTGTCACCACCGAATTTCTCAAGAACGGGTGGACATAGCAAGTTGAAATTTATACCAGATACTGAGGTCCCTATTAGGTATATAAAAATCAAGGACCTGCGTCAACACGGTAAAAAGATATGGGCAAATTTAGATTTTCGCGAAAACTTGTAAGTACCAAAATATACCTTAATTTTCAACTTATTTTTTTTTTCGGAATTTTCCCTGTACTTGTGCTGCAAAAGCTTGCTTTTAACAAAAATTTTCAATTCTAGGTCATCCGGAAGTACCCTGTAGATTTTGGGTCGTAGTTCCCGTTGACTTAGAATCACGAAATTTGGCAAGAAGCAATGTCTTACAACACATGTAAAGCAAACAATCTTAAAACCGCAAATATGTAGTTTAATAACAAAATACCTACAAGTTCATACGGAACCCTCGTTGCGGGAGTCCAACTCGCACTTGGCCGGTTTTTTTTAACCATATTATAACATTGTTTTATTATGATTTTAGATCGATAAGATAATGAGTCAATGTGATTAGTTGTAGGTTTCCAGGAATTATTATGAGAGATAGCGCCATTCACAAAATAATCTTGACGTTTATCAATTACAAGGAAAATAAAAACCGGCCAAATCCGAGTCAAATTCGAGCATGAAGGGTTTAGTACCTGCGTAGTGGAGGAGCTCCCTTTAATTTAATTTTTTTTATTTTTTTCTTTTATTATTTGTTGTTATAGCGGCATCAGAAAAACACATATGTGGGAATTTCAACTGTTTACCTATTACGGATCATGAGATACAGCCCGCTGACAAATAGACGGACGGACGGACAGTGGAGGCTTAGGGTCCCGTTAGTTACCCTTCGCGTACGGAACCCAAAAAATTATCGACTGACGCTGTTTTGTGCACGCGCATCCGGTGCTTTTAAAAGATTAATTAATGTCATTACTCTAATTTAGACCTATAAATAAACCGTCGATAAAACATTACAGAATTAATTCAAACAAGGAAAATTGTTATGTAAACGAAAGAAGAGAAATAAAAACTGGCCAAGTGCGAGTCGGACTCGCGCACGAAGGGTTCCATACCATTATACCCCCTTAAATATTTAGTATTTGTTGCTATAGCGGCAACAGAAATGCATCATCTGTGAAAATTTCAACTGTCTAGCTATCACGGTTCAAGAGATACAGCCTAGTGACAAACAGACTGACAGACAGACAGACGGACAGTGGAGTCTCAGTAATAGGGTCCCGTTTTTAACCTTTGGGTACAGAATCCTAAAAACCACCTATTGAAGGCTGCATCAAAACACACTAAAACTTAAAACTGATCTAATGTCTTAAAACTGATTGTACTGTAATTTTAAGTTTTCTGACAAAGAATCAATATTTACAAGAATTAGTCAATTAGGGATCCAATAAGGTGTAACAGAAGCAATAAAAAACGGATGTCCTGTATAACAGAACAACTTGGTTTTAATTAACTATTATTGTCACCCTCAGATGGAGTAGGCGGGATGTATTTCAAATATTTCACGTGTATCGGTATCAAAAAGTAGCCAGTAACGTTATCTCTCAAATGTCCAGCCGCTATTTGTATGTTGGCGACAGCGTATGGGAGGGGGGCTGTTTCCCGAGGGGTTGCTTTGACGGTCAATACGGCGGAGAGCCCCGGAGACAACCAGATCCTCGTGTGAGGATTACAGCACCAGCTTGCACCGCGCCGCGCCCAGTCGCCCCAGAATCCGCATTGGAGGAAGTACATGGGACGCTTGGAGCTGTTCCAAATCCTGATTTTAAAGATAAGAACAAATAACTTCTTGATTCCAACGATGATATAGTTCTATATAGACTTGAAGAGAGATACTATATAATCTTCGCTTCATCAGTTTTATTGAACTGTTAATTTAAAACTTCTTGTTAATTCGTGTTAATTCTTATTGGACCAGGCACACAAATTCACATCTGCAGCCTTGCATTACGTACTTTCAGTTAAAACCTAAATATACCCCTTTACAGAAACTCTCTACTGTTGAGTACTGTACTACTGTAGGTATTCATATAGAAATGTGGATGCTTAATAGGTAGGTAGGTAACATTCATTTCTTACCAAAGTCTCTGTGTAACAGGTTCTTCATCCAACACAAAATACAAGATGTCTGGATTCCATGTCATTTCTAGCGAAAATTTAGGGATGGCAACAAGAGGTTTCTCGGGGCATGGAACTATTCGGTGTTTAACATGATGCGTATGCACTTTTTTGTCTAGTGCGAGTAACTCTTCGACAGGTATCTGACAAAATGAACTTAATTACACATTTATGACCATACTTTAGATTATTCTTAATTTATTCGGGTTACCACCACCGCGTAAAAATCAGAAATGAGGACATCCACAAGAGAACCAAGGTTACCGACGCAGCCCTAAGAATTTCCAAACTTAAGTGGCAGTGGGCACATTTCTTGCAGAACGGATGAACGGCCGGTGGGGCCGAAAATTTCTGGAGTGGTTACCATGAACCGGAAGACGTTGCGTTGGAAGGCCTCCCAAGTCCCACTAGGTGGATCGATGACCTGGTGAAGGTTGCGGGGATCCGCTGGATGCAAGTGGCACGGGAGCGGCGAATGTGGTGTCACTTGGGGGAGGCCTATGTCCAGCAGTGGATGTGTTTCGGTTCAAATGACCACCACCGCCTACACACAAACCAAAAGATGCTAACTAGCATGGTAGGTAAAGTACTGCTGGGGCTGGCTCACACCCGGCACACCACGGAAGCGCACCTTTGGGCAACAGCAATCTACATAATATTAAACATCTGCGACTTTGTCATCTCCCACCACAATTCATCCATCTGTACACATTAACTGCAGTGGCCAATTCGCTGAAGATATGTTCGTCCCATCTTAAATGCATTTCCATCGTGGAAACCCTTTGCAGAATATGTCCCGCCTCCTTTCTCCTGTCCATCCTGCACCTTCACCTACACCTTTCAAGATTAAAATAAAGCCGATGATAGAACTGAACATGTGGAACACACACCAGACAAATGAGTGAGTGTATTCGACTCATAAAGTAAAAACATCTGTAGTACATCGAAAAACTACAATGACGCACTATAGAAACGGGGCAGCCCCACCATTTATTTTTTAACGTTTTGGGAGTATAATACATTTACCTGGTCTGGTTCGATTTTCTCCCGATGATTGAAGATAAGAACCGGAGGGAGGGAAGTAACGCGCGGTGATTCTTCACTATCTGACATGTGTAATATGATTTATTTTTTGTTACAGTAAAGTATTCAAGTAAATTTATATTTCTTGTACTGTTTACATGTGGATGTTGCATGACGTCTGAAGTTCAAATCATAGATAAAGCAGAATAACTATCAATTTGTTGCCACGATAGATTTAAATAGGTGCAGGCGAACCTCTTTACTGCTTTCTGGCATACGACTACAAAAATAACCATGTATTGTAAATAAAATATTTTTAGCAAAAAACCGCGATAATAAATAACGTGTGAATGAAGGCCAAATAACGTGAAAGATAAAATCACTAGTTTAGTATACTTGACTTTGCGTGTAGGTTCTTCTATTGCGTTCTTTGAAATAAATTGTGCGAACTGAAAGTATCAGTAAAATGTGTTTAATAGTGCATAAGTCGTTCTTTACCGCCTTTACCTCTGTATTTACGATCAGCATTATGTTTAAATTAGATATTTTGTTTATTCATAAAAATGGATATCTATTGTGGCTAATATACAATCCATGATTGCTCCAGGAATCACCAATAAATTCACGACTAGTTGAATTAAAAGCTGTAGACTGAGATTGAACGAATGAAATTCTCTTTATTTCATACTTGAAAACTAGAAAATGTACAAAACAAATTTGTAGGTATGTACTTAGTTTTAGTAATAAAATTTCATTTAAAAAAATATATACTGTAGATATTTACAGTCTTGTTGTACCTACCTATATTTATATATTTTCTATGCATATTGTTACCTACTGATATAATTTAGTAAAAACGAATATGTTATGAGAATATGAGCCTAGGGTAATTAAGGAACTGTCACATGTGGTCAAACTGTGTACCTCCAGTTCTGTGTTATATAATTATATTTATTAGAATTCACTAATTACTGTGTTTCGGTAGCCTTTTTTTTCGGATGGGAAATCATCAAATGACTTCTCCCGCTTTGGGCAGAGCGGAAGGGAATGTCAGAGTTGTACTGACTAAAACTCATCCATGTTCCTTCCTTGCCCTTTGTGTTCCAGGGCCGCGGTATCTCTTTCGAACAGCCCTGGCAGGTGTTTCGGTAGCCTGAGGCGACACTTAATATTTTCTTAGCATGTTATTTACTTGATTAAAGCTGTGACAGCAGAAGGGTGGTTCTGTTCATCAAGATTTCACAAAGGGCAGCATAACACAAGAAAATAGCATTGCTTTGGCTTGTGTGCTGATGCTGTTGGGTTATGTTGTAGTTGACAGCTGGTTATAAAGTCTAATCCACACGATTTGCTCAAGCTTGCCCGGTACAGCTGGATCGTCGTCGAATATACGAGTGCGAGTAACACTAGTCAGTTTCCCTCTCTCGTCAGTTTATTTAATTCGACAGTTTTGTTAATTAGTCAGTTTCACTGATTGGACAGTGATGTAAATCCAACAGTTGCGACAACTCGACAGTTTCCATAATTCGCCAGTTTCTTCGATTCGTCAGTTTTATACAATTCGTCAGTCGAAGAACAGTCGGTAGTAGTTCATAGATTTTAAAATAAAACAAAATTGTAATTATGTAAGCGAATGCAATAGAAAAAAAAGATCTCTTAAATTAGATGAACAAATCAAATGTAACTACAACGGTTAAGGTAGTTCCCCTTACTGCCCCGCTGTATGAATCCTTTATAACTGACTAAACTTCTCACATCCAAAACGTTAACCTAGTTTAGAGGATAGAGCTTTCAAGTAAGGTAAAGTTGCAAGCCTATACAAGTATACTCGCCCTTGTTTAAGGCGATAGGGTTCATCTCGTCAGCTCGCTGCGCATCGCCACTTAGCGCACATTTCCGATTCCAAGTTAACGGAGATTGTTTCTATGAGTAGGTAGGATCTAATTACTCTTCGCTTATACACAGGGGTAACGGCATTTGTGACGTTTGATTAGATCCAAGAATAGCAACATCTTTGATGATTTTAAATGTGTGTGAAATTGGGAGGAGTGGCAAAATCAATGATCGGTGTAAAATCTTGTGGCATGGTGTTTATGGTCGCACTCCTCCGAAACGACTCGACGATTTTTATGATTTTTTTATGTACCTATATATATTTGGTAGGTATGAGAATAGGTCGTAAAGTATATTTCACACCATAAATATGGCAGAACAACGTTTACTGGGTCAGCTAGTAACATTATAATATTGTCCGTATTACAGGGCAATGAATACGGACAAAAATCCTCGGTCAAAAAGCTACGATCTGTAAGTTATCAATAGCAAGCCGTACCAATTAGAGGAGTCGAGCGTTAATGAGTGTATTTAATATCTTCCACATGAACAGAACTCACTTAATATTAGCTGCGTATAGTGTATAATATATTGTCGTGAAAGCCGCAGTTGGTAAGACACGGTTGCGCAGTCGCCGCAACGCGTGACGCCGACTCCCGAGGGAGCGGAAGTCTTGCGCACTTCCGGCTGCGCACACGCCGGAGATCCGGTCCACTTGTACGATCACGACGTTCCACCGACTGACGGTTTAACGAACATTATTATGTTTTTTGTATTTATACTGATTTAGTACTTGTTGTCAACATTGGTACGATCTGACCCGGGTGAATTGCCAGAAAGTTCATGTTGCCCATGCAGTTGCAGTTGCGAGCAGCGGTGGCGCAGTGGTAGCGGCCCCGACTTATGAACAGTAAGTCGTGGGCTCGAACCCAAGCAGGCGCATTACTTTGTGTAATTTATTTCATCACCGCTGCTCTCAGAAACGGTGAAGGAAAACATCGTGAGGAAACCGGCATGTCCTACAACCAAAAATTCGAAGACTTGTGACATCTACCAATCCGCACTGGGCCAGCGTGGTGGATTATAGCCCATTCCTTCTCATAGAGATGAGGCCTGTGTCCCAGCAGTGGGAACATTATAGGCTGATGATGATAATGATGATGCAGTTGCCTGTCTACTTCCACTCCACATCGTAAACAATCAAAGTTATCTTAACTTAAGTTTGATTTAGTTCAACCGTTGTAAATGCGAAGTCGATTAACTTATTGTTTTTTGTAACACTGTAAAATGTATAGGATACAAACTTTTTATTATATTGTCGGTACCGAAACAACTAGTCGTATCAATAAATGTTGCTCTATTAATACTTCTCAAATTCTCTAAACTTTGTAGCCTAACCCTCTGTAGGTAGCAGTCTGACCGCCGCATTCCGTATAACACTTCACAATTACTCACACATGCCAATAAATATCATCGTGAGTAATCACATAGCTTTGTAATCAGTTTTGTTAGGAATTAAAAGCGTTCCCGGGTAGACTAAACAATGAGATCAGTTGGACCTATTGCGGGTATGGCGTTAGTCGGCTATTTAGTCGACAAAGACATCGATTCTATTCGGGCCGCCGGGATCGTGTCGGGACTGTAAACAAGAGTCAGATTATCCCTGACTATTGTTATGAAGTCTGTAGCTACGCCAATCCTCCAAACACGCTGTTCAAAAATTTCGTTTGAATTTTAAACTCTGCACTTGAGAATTTTCGCTTGATCGGTTTTAAGTGCAATTGATTGACGCAGGATTTTTGACACAGCGAAAGTGTTATGTAGGTCGTCTCACAATCTCCTTCCGGAAGGTCATCAGGAAGTACCTAAGGATTTTAAGGTGATGGTCGGTAGATACTGTTATCTACTGACCTGTATGAATAACAAGAAAAGCGTAACCATGGAGTTTCTTGCCGGTTCTTCTCCATAGGAAACAGCCAACCGAACCGTGCACCCTTTTGTCGACGTTTTATAAGTGCCCATCTGGGCCTATGTGAAATAAAATAGTTTGATTTTGATTTTGAACATTACTTTTGAGTTTTAGCTATTTCAGGTTACCCAATTCTTATAGCGTTGAACGCTTTATGAGAGAATCAAATGCTTTACTTAGCAGTTAATAGTTTTCCTGTTATTTTTAGAAACAACTCAGTTCGGATGAGTAGTTAAATTATATGACAATGTTTTCATAGTTATTGCCCTTGTTCCGCCGTAAGGTTGATCGCCTTGATGACGGCGCCCTTGACCGACATTCCACCATCCAGCTATCCTTATACACATAAAGCTTCTATTTTATTATTATTTCCTGTACGCCAATTTGAAATTTAAATAAGTTCGTTCATCTTTGTGACTTGACCGACTCATTGTGGCCTTATGTTGTAGGTTATTTTGATTTGAAGCGAAAGTTTCCATATTGGGAATAGGAGATTTTTAGGGCGATGTTCGTTGTTTATGCTTCATTGTTTTGTTCAGTAAAGCCAGATCGTCTAAGTAATGGGTGGTTTAAGGAGGTGTGGCGGGGTTACGGTAAGGGGGCAGGGGGGGGGGGGGGGGATGTACGACGAGGTGAAGTAACGGATGAATGTCCGTGGGAACGGTCGCCACTTCCGCTCCGCTCTGCTCGCTCGCGCCTCGGCACTCTCAGCTATTTCCTTTAAGTAGGGTGGCCTTAAATATGATCGAAGACTAAGTAACAACAGTTTAAAGACCTATCTTACATTATAAGTGCCATCTTAACGCAACGGTACTTCTGTATTACTTTGACTCTTTTTTTCTGCTGTATTTTTCTGTGTTTTATGATACCTATAGCTGGTTATTGACCGTTCAATTAATTTTACTACTGGGCATTCGCTTTCCGCATACAATGAACCCTAATCAACTAAACACCCTCTTGACATTCATCACCCTCTACTTTCCGAACCCCATGGGAGAAGGGTTGCACATTCTGGGTCAAAAGTAGAGTATACATATAGGTATTGGTGCAGTTTTATATTTCCAAGTATTTTTGAAACGCTTGGTCACCGCACAGGTTTCATTGAAGCTAAACGTTTGGTTCCACTACATTTATTAACGGTCCGTCTTAGTTGCACAACAGGACTGTTGCAATGTCCCCGGTTCGTTTCTCTAGAAATTTTGCAATATTTATCAACAGCTATCGACACACAACAACTAACAAGATACCGTTGTTTGTGAGAAACGTTATTCATTATAGACACGCATTTCTCACTTCAAGGGTTTTCAGAAAAATGCGTCGTCTTACTGAGTCATAAAATTATGTATTCTCATATCTCACTATTTTTGGTCCTTCCGCAATGTTCGATAAAGATTACCATATCAAAAATAGTCAGAAATTTCCAATAATATTTAATGTGACTCCTTATCTATAGTTGCTTTAATACTTTCACAAAGGTCTAGAAAATCAAGCCTTAAAAAAATTACAAATTATTAAACGCTTCCCAGGAAGTAGACAGTCGCTGCGTAGTGTTTATTACTTCATTATTGCACGTGCATACATTTATGTGCATCCATAGCAACAACGCATTGCTCACAAATTCTTCAGTAATCCGAGGAATTTGTGACCGGTTACTAACTGATGTTGCCTACCCAACGAAATTAAGTGTCAGAGGAGCAGAAAAAGGTAGTAAAATTACATTAAAATAAGTGATCATTATTATGGTTAGAATCGATTGATCTCTTTCAAGTAAGATGTTCATAACATTGCTTCTCCTAAGCGTGTCGAAGGCAATATAATTTGATTTCACACAGAATTTGGCGAAGAGTCTGGCACCCTCAGTGGCGTCCATCAGTTCCTGTAATGTGCAGAAAAAAAGCTTAGGTAATCTAATTAACCCCTAAAAATAATGAAATCAATAAAAGCAGAAAACCATTAACCGTAAAACCAGCCAAACACTTATGCAGGTATTCCACTTACATAGCAACTCAGCAATAGCTGTTATTCCGGAATATTCGATTTGAACATCCGATGTGGCGTTTGTCCGGTCTAAATAGCATAACGAGCGTCTAACTAGGTAGTATCGAGCATTGAGCAAGTCCGTTGACTGTTGTTGTAACTTCGTAAGTTTGTAAGTACCAGTCTTGCTGTTATCGGCCGGAAGCCGCGACGGAAGCGCGCAATCTCGACCAATTGGACGAGTGCGCTGTCACGCCGCGTGACCATGCCCCTTGCTCTCTACGCCGCATTTCTAACTCGTGCGCATGTACTTGTCACACCAAAATAAATATTGAGTGTAAGTTCTACGGCGTCTGTTGACATGAAAGTTAGAAATTTTTATTTCCCACAATAGCGGGATATTATGACATCTCCAGTTTGTGCCGTACGTTCTAGGTTAGAGCCCTCGTCTATTTGTCCTAGATGTAACTGGGATAACTTCATCAGAGTTGCATGCTACGTTTCATTATATTCGGTACCAGAACGCCAGAGGTCGCAGGAGAGGGCGCCATGCTAGTTCTATTTCTGTTCATCATATTAATTGGCGTTATGAGGCGCTGCTGTAATATACAGAATGCTGAATGCCAAGCATTCACTTCGATGATTAACGAGATGATATAAAGTATCTTCGTCTACCTCGAGAGATTCATGAGGATTAATGCAGATTAATTTGTAATTCTCTGATTTTTATGCCCGGACGCTTAAAAGGAGTGGTGTTTTAATTTTGAAATCAGTGTCGGAGTTTCATATTCCACACGAAGATAAATTATGTCTTAACTAAAATACAATTTTAAGTTTGTGTTTTGTTTTCATTCAGGACTAACTATCCTTTAAGCACTGTGAGGCGCTTTAAATAAGTTTTGATTTACGAAGAAAATACAGAAAAAAGGTGATAAACGGGTTGATATTGATCACGCAAGACACGACGGCAGACTTTTAAAATCAACCGCCGTTTTCAGAACTCCCAGAAACTTGATTAAATCCTAATGAAGTCCAAAAGGATTATTGAATCACAGCCCATTTGAAAAATTGTCTACGTGTGCATGACAGCATCCAAACAAATTAAAACTTACAAAAAAAAGGTAAAATATTTTGATGACTTCAGCTTACTCATTAATTTTGACATAGACTGGATTGTCATTAGGTAATGTAGGTACCATTATAATGCATTTTATAGGTAGGAAGATTTAAGAGTAAGGTTCTAACATTTCCCGAAGCTTCGGCCGCGTGTAGATTGGAGGTTAACCTAAGGGAGTTTACTTACTAAGAAGAATACGTGGTTATACTAAGTTCTAACTCAAGTTTACCAGTGTCACTGTGTGCGAAATTTTAGCGAAATCTATTTTAAAGGCGTGAAAATTTGACAGATAGACTACATTTTTTTAAAAATATGTATGCATTAAAGCAACGATTTTACAAATACAATTAAATCAATCTTGTAGTAGTATATAGTTATCAATTTTTAGCCTTATGACATTCAGCTTTGAGCTTGGTAACAGTAGAGTAGGTATCACAAAAACTTCCATGAATAGTGAAGCTGTTGTCGAGTTTTTCATCAATACATAAACATACATGCCTACAACCACACTTGGCAAAAACTTTTGGCACAGTATAAATATGATCAGTATTGTGACTCTGCCCTGGCCTTGAAATAACTATCTACAGCCGGGCGGTACGTACGCACGCGATAGGGCTGCCGCACCTACACTACTTTAATTTCATCTACTTAGTTGAGTTTGTTTCTAGTTTTTTGATTGTAAATATATATATATATTTTTTTTATGAAATTTTTGCGAATTCAATAGGAAGTGTTCAATAAAAATACAAGTTGTGTCTTTTGATTAGTAGATTTTCGATTTGTTTGTGTTTGTCATATGTCCTCTACATTGAAATGTTTTTCACATAATATAGTTTTTCATATAAGAAGCAAAGTTAGGTTGGTTTTCTAAATCATTTCGACAAATTAATTTCAGCCATTCAAGGCGTCTGAAAAAAAAATAGATTTCCCTTTATTCTGGTCTCGAAGGTT
Source organism: Lycophotia porphyrea (assembly GCA_950005105.1). Classification (NCBI taxonomy): domain Eukaryota; kingdom Metazoa; phylum Arthropoda; class Insecta; order Lepidoptera; family Noctuidae; genus Lycophotia; species Lycophotia porphyrea. The sequence continues at coordinate 8,038,203 of OX465392.1, forward strand.
ACCAAACTCCAATCCTTACAAATTTCAACACCTACCTACTCAATCAAAATGCAAGAAACAGCTGACGAGTAATTAGAATAATAACATATTTTTTTCATCTCAGCTTAGTAACGTCCCCATTACCTACAGCATGGAGCAACTCGTTTGCCGCGGTTCGACATCGGATGGGTGACCAAACAACATTTGTCCGTATAAGTAACTAAGTACATGAGTACCTAAGTAGATAGTCTAGCCTAGGAAACTACCTATTTGTTTTTTTTAACGCGAGCGTAGGTACCTAAGTCACTCGTGTGTCACTTTTGCACCCTATCCACTTATTTAATAATTAATCCAGGTATTTTACTCGATGCAAAAAGCGAAATACATACCTATTAAAAATAAACAAATTACGTATTACTAGTAGGTAAGTATACAAATTATTTTACAGTCTTACCTTGCGGAGTTTCTAAGTAATTTAAAAAATGATATCTCTGGATGCGTTGTTCAAACAACCAAAGACAGCACAATATACTCTATTATAACTCTTTGGCATATTTAATAAATACTTGTACCTACTTTTATTTTAAATCGCACGCTTTCTGCTTTAAAAACCAACACAACGTTCGTTCGTCAGTGCGGTGCATTCGCGACTGTTGCCTCCCAACTGCCAACCGCCTCGAGCGCGTGTAGGTACGACTCGCGTTCCGACCGTTTCGCGTTTGTATGAAGATACAATACTGCAGATATTATTACCGTGCTTTTGGAGTCAACACCTGTTAGGTATAGACCACGTACCTATGCTGATAGATACTATCCTCATATACCTGTGACTATACTAAGATAGGTTTATGGTATTTTATAAGAAGTAATAGATATCTTTTGACTTTTATTTAATATCAAAGAATTAAAGTTTGTTCTTCTGGTGTATTTTTTGTGGGTTTTATTATTTAAGCTTTAGATGTGATGTTTAAATTAAGGTCTTGAATACCTTTACCAACCTACCTAGATGTTTTTGTGGACTTCGAAAGGAGGAAACCTTTTTGTCAACAATAGCACCGGTAACTTTATTTTGGGTAAAAAAAATCAACTTAACTCTTAATCAACTGAGTGTTTTGTACTGCTGAAGTGCTGACAAACGTCTGTTACTCATTGTTACATGCACAATTTCGTTTAAAGAACTTTTTATTTTCAAAAGTTTATCTGGGCAAAGTTCGATCCTGCCTAGTTACACCATGGAAAATATGCATGGTCCAAATTGTCGCATTAAATTATCACACATCCTTTTGTAGATACCCGATAGGTACCGTGAAGCACATGACAGACAATCGTTACCGAACCAAAGTTTCACGCCTATCAAATAAAGGGTGTAAACAGACTCTTAACGAAGCCGAAAGGCACTTGTTCTCCCCGTCATTGCGATCATTTTTTTGTTCTAGACTATACCTGGGAACCTTCTAGTTACGGAGATATTGGGGGGTCAAAGTTCCAACTTTTTCACAAGTTTTTTTTTAAATACATGTTTTTACTGTAAGATTTTTACTTTAAACACCTTCCCCCCTTACTATTCAATCCATCCATCATCACAATGATTTGTTAGATTGAGTCCTACTGCGAAACGTGATTTTTCAGCCCAAAAAAAAAGTCGTTTCCCAGCACAAATTTTTGCGTAAAGTTACTCAGTAGGATGTACATAATGCTTGGTTGACGGCTTCGTGAAGAGTCTGTTTACACCCTGTATTTTAACAGAGCGCTACCACTGAAACTCATCTCAAGCAAGTATATAACAATATGTGATAACTTCAGATGTACTTACACCAAGCGGAACCGGTAGTCTATATTAAAGCCAGCACACTTTGAGCCCTCGTATTTTCTATAGTGCTTCGTAAATGTAAAAAGAGAAAGGGAAGTAAACTGCCGGTGAAGGTTCTCACTTGAGTGGTCGTATCTTTCAACTGACATTGACCTCTAGAGCGGTCGCCGAGGCCTCTTCTCGGTGGCCATACATATTCATTACAACTTCATCTACATATTAATGAAGCTGAGATGAGAACAAGACGGCGACATGTTTATCTACTCGGTTAAATATCCTGTCCATTAATACCTATGCCTGAAAAGCACACATGACTTGATAGCTAATACGAATAATCTGCCTAGCCTTTTCCCAACTATGTTGGGGTCGGCTTCCAGTCTAACCGGATGCAGCTGAATACCAATATTTTACATGGAGCGACTGCCTATCTGACCTCCACAACCCAGTTACTACTGGGAAATACGATACCCCTTGGTAAGACTGGTTGTCAGACTTTTTGGGCCACTGACTACTTTAACGACTGTCAAAGATCTTCAAATGACAGCCGGGACCAACGGCTTAACGTGCTTTCCGAGGCACGGAGGAAACTCGGTATGTAATGGGTGGTCAAACATCCACAGACCAACCTAGGCAAGCACGGCTTAACCTAAAGATCGACCCGAGCGGCTGTTATTGTTTAGCCACGAGCTCCTGATAGCTAATACGAATGTCGAACAGATATTAGTAAGATGCAGCCTTGCAGAACGCTATTTCGTGAGTGGTTATTAGAATGTTAAATTAATTTTATTTAAATACGGATTGGTACTTAGTTATATAACGTATGAGATTATACATTTTGTTTTTAATTACTTCATCTTTGAAAATCGAAATAAAAAAATGTGTGTTGTACTAATTACGCACGTAAGAAGTTATACATCTTTGGCGTATAAAACTAAAATGTTGACTAGCTAACTTCAAGGGGTAAGTTGACTAGCTAACTTCAGGGTGTCGGTTTTTCGTGACGGTATGCGCACGAATCGTAAAAATTTACTCTCATAATTTTTCACTAACGCGCCAAAAGAAGTATAACTTCAAAAACCGTTTCATACCTGTCGAACAAGGATGCCGCAATATTTGTTCCTCTTGACTATGGCTGAGGATTGAGTAAGTTGGCATTTACATACAAATACAACTAGGTTTTTAATATACATAAAGGAAGGTAGGCTCCAGTTGTATAAATTGGCATAATGGAGCTACATACATATTTATATGTAAATATAATTACGAATTAAAAAAAGTCTCTAAATGTTACCTGCTCTATCAATTCTCATTCAGTTTTTATTACTTCCTTCGTAAGCCAAGCAAAAATAATTCTCGTCGGGCTAGACTCAAGTTCCGTGTGACCTTCGATTCGTCCGTCAGAAAAAGCTGTTTTAGTCCTCCACATATGAGCGAGATAAAAAAATGAATAGGTAAAAAAAATGTGTGATCGGAAAGTCCAGAGTCATCTCGTTTACAGAATAACGCTTGTGAAACCGGTTGAGAGCACGTCGCGACGCCAAATATCAACTTGTTTCCTTCCTCATGCGGACACCCGGTATACGCGGTAGGTTCTACCTAAACTTGGTATTTCATTCGTTTTTGTGTCGCACAAACTTGTATGGTTGTAAAGTAGCGCGATCAAAATTATCTCTGAAAACTGTGATTCAATAGGTATTTACGTTTAGTAGGTAAAATTCAGTTTACTTTCATATTATGCTGTTTGTTAGCCTACTGTAATGTGTGATTGATTATTTGATATGCGACTTATGGATTTCCCCGTGTGTGATGAATTCTTAGAAATTAAAGTCTTCTCATGTATTGTTATCTAAAAATACGTGTTCTCCTCTTAACTCCTATAAAAATAAAATGAGTCAGTTTCGAACATCCAAATACTAACTGATTAACACTTTCAGTCGACAACAGTTTAAAATATATTACTTTGGTAAGTATCTAAAATATACGAGTGTAAAGTCCACCTCAGATTCTTGTGGATATTTTAAAGATTATAATTATAGAAGATGCAACATGCTTAAAGCATGAGAACAACAGATAGCCCGATATAAATAAGTTTGGAAATGTTTTGGATAAATTATGTCCGCTTCCTAGAACCGGCGCGGCGTGACTTAACACCTCTCTTTACACACGCGTTCGTAAACATTAAATACATTTTTAACAATTTATACGTCAATGGTTGAACTAAGCCACAACTACGTAGACAGTGATGAATTAACTCTTCCTACAGTGCTTAGCAAGGTTAAAGGCAGTATTTCAAGACAAGAATTACGAGCTAAATGTTAGTGATGGCAATAAATGTTATGGTAGAGCAGTTAGCTCTCAGTGTTTCGCATCGATAGTAAATATATCTGTCGTCAATACAAATTGTGTTTCGACCAATTTGCAACGATAAGCCCTTTGAGATTAGATTCTAAAATAAAGTTTACCCAACACATGAAAATATCATAAAACGAGACATTTTTTTAAAAGCTCAATTCAATGTGCATATAACAAAGCAGGTAGGATTTGAAATCGTATATGCGGAAGACTCTATTAAGGAAGTAGGTAGAGGATCCCCCTCGATTCGTTTGATCATTTCCTCATTTTGTCCCAGTGTTTCGATAACCTTACAGCAAAAATGTGTGTAGGTAGTTCCTGTTTCAAAATTTCTCGAAAAAGATTACACAAATTAGATACATAGTTTATTGAGTAGAATTTGATATGAAAATTCGCTTCTCTACCTGCTGTTATAGTTGCGTGCGTGTAAAATTACAATGTGAAAGAATTTCCCGAAACTTTTTCAGCTCTTCCGGTGTTGATGTTTTGTCCTCACCGGTAACGTAAAAAGTAAACAGGAGACGGAAGTCGTACGTAAGGAATATGCAAAACTGATCGGATTTATCGATTGGAGTCCGGCAATATGGCGTCGGTTTATTTATCTTCTCTCTATCTACCCACCTTCCTGGCGCCGCACTTCCGCCGGAAACGGGCGTCGTCTCCGCTCTAACCCTTACCGCGGTTCCGGTTTCCGGCTGCCTTTGAAGTCGGTCGAAATTTCCTCCTCGCTATCCTGTCGAGGAAGAGGTTTTTTGGTTCAGGAGATACTATATAATTACGACAAAAATAAAATTAATGTGTGAGTACTCAAGCAAGTTAACGCGAATTTTGCATTCTTTACCTATTTTGAATAAGTCGTGCCTAAATTATAACAGCCGCTCAGTTCGAACTACAGGGTAAGCCGCGCTTGCCTGTGTTGATCCGAGGCTGGGTGACCACCCAATCCACTGAGTTTCATTCGTGCTTCGGAAAGCACATAAAGATGTTGGTCCCGACTGTCAATTGTAGATTTTTGACAGTCGTTACAGGTAGTTAGTGGCTCAAACTCAAACTCAAAAGCATTTATTTCAATTAGACCATTACAGGCACTTTTGAATGTCAGAAAAACAAATTAGGCTAAGCTACAGTCACAGACACAAGGCATAATAACTTGTGAAAGTACTGTAGTTGCCCATTCCAAAGTGTAGATCTCTATGGAGAAGAATGGGCAAGAAACTCCATGGACACTCTTTTCAATCAAAATATTGTTACAAAATCTTGGTTACATCATTCATATTGAGATTATACATATATGTGAGAACGATGTAGAAATACGTGCACATTAAGAGCGTCCAGAGTAAAATATTATATCAACAATTTAAAAACAAAGTAAGTAGTTAAAATAAACCGTGGCAGCTTTGAGATGACCAGTCCCAACCGACAGCGCCCGTTCACGAGCATGACGCATGAATCAGCCCCATTCAGCTCAACCATATTGAAGGAAGCTAAATGACCCGCCACCATCAGCGAGACATTTTAGTGAGTATGACATTCTCTCACCCACCAGGGTAAATTCAAGTCAATGAAAGATAACCAAATGTAAATGGTAGCTTTACAGTACATAGTACTCACACATGTGCTATGCAATTATATAATACTAAGATATTGAGTCTATACAATCCAAAGATATTATTACAATCTTCTGCAGCTTCCACAATAACTTCACATGGTAATCAATTAGTTTGCCCCTATGGTTGTGGAGCAGGACCAGCATTGAGCCAAGCATTGTTATCATCAATGTAATCCCCCAACTTATAATATGCTTGCCTACATAGTGTGCGTTTTATACAAGATTTAAATTTCGTCTCATTTAGTTTTAGAATGTGGGGAGGTATTTTATTGTAACATTTTAAACAGTACCCCATAAAAGACGAGTCTACTTTAGCTAGCCTAATCAGGCTTGAAAGTCTGTCAACCAGTCTTACCAAGGGGTCTCATATTACCCAGTACTAATTGGTTTGTGAACGTCAGATAGGCTCTCGCTCTACTGGTATTCAACTGCATCCAGTTAGACTGGGAGCCGACTTCAACATAGTTGGGAAAAGACTAGGCAGATGATGATTTATTTTGAATAAAATTTTGGCAACAATGTCATTGCCAAGTACAGGCGATGACCTATGTTATTTAAAATTATAATGCCGTCTGGTACCTGTACGTCCGCTTTAATCTCAAGAATGACTAATTTAAAATTGATTGAGCAGATATCCTTTTTACAACCACGGCTTTTTGAAGTTATACTTCTTTTGGCGCGTTAGGGAAAAATTATGAGAGTTAATTTTGCACACCGTCACGAAAAACCGACACCCTGAAGTTAGCTAATAGTCAAAATACACCATGAAGTTAGCTAGTCAACATTTTTTAGCAATTGAGGACTGATAGCATTACAGCAATTAGAAAAATAAAACGCCTACTCACATTTGATACGATCATAAATTGGTGAGCAAGTGAGCATGTTTGTAACTTAACAAACGTTTATTATCTCGCTAGACTAAACAGTTAAAACATTAAAAAGTAATTAGCAACAAGCGAAATATTAGGAAGCTAAAAGCAAATGTTGTTAATATTGGAGTAAACACGGACAAAAGTGGCATAGCAACTAAGCAAGTAGAAGTAGTTTCGTAAATCCTTTTTCCTTTTGTCTGCAGTACTGATTATGCTCTCCAACTAAGAAAAGGAAAGCGGGAAGACGTTCTTCCAGAAAATTCTTCGAGTTCTTGAACACCAGCAGCAAGGGTTACCTGAATGAAGTTTAGACAAGCAGGTTACTTTGCTTAGTAATACTTTACAATAAAATACAATGGTGCCGATTCCCTTGTTTACAAACTAAACCAAATTTAAGTTCAGTGCATCTTTTTCTTTCTATTTCATTAAGAAAAGGACAGAAGATAAATTTTAGTTTAGTCCTGTCAAATTAACCAGCGCCTGACACAAGTTTAGACGTAAATCGTGATTAAAAAGTTGACTACTAAAATTACATCAAATTACGTCAGGTGCTGACTAATTTGACAGGACTAAACTAATATTTATCTTCTGTCCTTTACATAATGAAATAGAAAGAAAAAGATGCACTCAACTTAAATTTAGTTTAGTTTGTGAACAAGGGAATCGGCACCAATGCGTAGAAATTGGGTCTAAGTTATAAAGATAATTCGTACCTATCAACTTTTAGTTAATTTTAGTTGTGGCAACCAGTCACTACTACTAAGTAATACATTACGATTGATTATAGAATCTCAATACCGGTTAATTTTTATGAGATATAAACTGTGTTACTTTGATAGGTAGGTAATTCATGTTCTCAAGTATCTACAAGAAAGAGCTAATATTAGAGAGTCATCAAAACCTTTCTAAGAAACTTTTTCTAAGGGTTATTTATATTACTACTTTCCTTGCATGTACCCTACCAACTATCTTTTAGGGATGTTAGGCTTTAACTCCTTGGAGGTGAGAAGAGGTTCTGAGCAGCTCACGGTAGACTGTAAAACCCTACGGGGGGCAATCGACTCCCCAGAACTTCACAGCCGTTTCTGCCGGCTATTTGTGCCCGACAAATATATCGGACACCGTCAGTGTCGCCGGCACAATTTGTTCGCCCCACCGTCATCCAAAACTGTCACCACAGCTGAATCTTCGGTGTGTCGTACCCTTAAGACGCCCAGCGCCCTTCTGATTGTCAACCCTAAATGTGATGTGTTTGTAGATGACGTTATATGTCTGATGTTCTGTGATAGAAAGTATGCAAGAGTGTCCACTGCTCCGTGTTAGTCTTATATTATTTTAATTTAACCCAATTCAAGCCATTGTTTGAATCAATTGGATGTTTTACTTTTGCTTTGTTTTGTTTTTCTGTTTCTATGTTAATTACTATAATTGGTTTGGTTACCGTTTTAATTAACTATAAATAAATAAATTAAAGAAGAAGATATTTTTGTGAAATTTAGGAATCCAGCTAATCAGCAAAAGCTGTAATTATTAAAAATCAACCTACTACGGCACCTAATTACGCAGTCCTGAATTTACGTTTAGTAATATGTAAACAGACGTATCTAATAAAAAATAAAAGTTGATTTACGGTGAAAAGATAAAGCAAACACTTTTGAAATTAATTTTCCGTCTTTATTGATTCTGCTCCAATTAGTCTCTCGCGTTTTGTGTAGAACGTTTTCACTCACAAACAATGCTCTAGGTGCCTATCTCCTTTCAACAGTTGGCATAAAATTGTTTAGTCTCAATGCTACCCGTTGTTTGATTTGTGTAACCTTAAAAGCTTCACTTGAACAAACAAACCATGTTCAACAGACGTAAAAAACATCCACAATTAGATGTGACAATTGAAATTAATTTTAAAGTCTAGATCTGTTTTTTAGTTCCGCACGCTGTGCGTCTGTGTGATCATATTTCATAAATACCACGTGATTTTCTCGAACATAACAATTTACCTCATTTTAGAATTATCGTAGAATTCGTAACACCTGAGATTTCGCAAAGCGAGCGTCGCAGGCTGTCGCAAGCTCATCAGATAGCAGCACTTCCTCCATTGCACAGCGCCGCCGCGCGCCGCCCAATTTCTTCAGCGGCGCACGCGCGTCGCCCCCGCCATGGACGCTGACTGTGCCGCCGCCGACTTCCTGCATACTGATGCAATGGATTTGCGGTTATTTTGCAAATTCCTATTCATTTTGTAACTACGAACCACTTCTATTTTGTTGATTTTTTATCCAAAACTCAAAAAACATTCTTCATTATTGATGTTCCAGATAAAACCAATTCCGTCCTCTTACGATAGTTAAAAATATCTTCGCAACCCGGTATTACCTAATGTCTATCTAATTACCAAGTTAATTAAATTCATGTAAACCCTCATGCGCACTTGCGGGGTCGAATGTTGCGCAAACAATAAATTTCGGCGCATCTTGAATCTCGGCCTAGTTCGGGACACGCTCGCTTGGTGCTCGCTGCTGCCTTACGTCATAGAGCAAGCGGATTGGGTCAGCGGCGGCGCCTGCGCCTTGTCCATACGAGTTATGTCATACGGACAGCGTGCTTAACATATATACGTGCTGTCTACGGACCCTTTAATAGTGTTACAAAATAACGTTTGTTATAAATCAAATTTACACACTCATCCTATTTCCAGACATTTCATGGAAATCTCAATTGTGACGGGTAGATTCATCAGTAGTCCTTGGGAAATACGGAACTGTTGGAAGTTAAAGAATGCTTAAACTACTTAAACCTAGTTATATTCAAAACAAATTTATTTAATTTCCGATGTCTATAAGAACGTCGAACGTCTCGAATGAGGAACCTAGTTCAAACAAAAAATAAAAACTATGATAAATCAGAATGTGACGTTTTTGACGATTTGCGGCGTTGTATTCACAGGTGCTGGTATCGCAACCTATATGTATGCAGGCGCGTTGCCAATTACAGCGGAGACCTACTTTCTTACCTTCGAACTTTTACTTCCTGCGGGCCAGGCAAGGCGGCCGGTCGCACCACGCAACGAATTACGAAAGTGGCGCGAAATGCTCGGCCGACATTCGCGTACCGCTTGCGCCACCTTCAGGAAGTGCCGTTGCTGCGGGATTACGTAGTGCGGTGTGTTGCCTGCGCCCGCGCCGCTGCCGCGCCCGGACACTATCCTTGCTTGAGAAACACGTACGGGAGTCTGTGGTCGCGACCTGCGTGTTACCACACACCATGCAACGCCGCCGCGTCAACAGTGCCGGTTGCCATCCTTTCTCTAATAGAACCTGACGATTGCTCTGTTACGACAATTGCTCGCTTCTGGTTTGCAAGAAATAGCAATTATCTTTATTAATACATATTTGGAAACATAATTGTAGGGGATTGCATTTTGAAATCAAAGTACGACATGATGCAATTTCAGAAGAGTACCGAGGGAACATTTTTACTTAGAAAACCATTTTTAGAGGGCACAATATTTAAAAAAAAATTAAATGGGTAGCCTCAGAAAGCTTTATATTTTATATTGCGATAAATATCTAGTAGACCGTAAAACACGAGGGAACGCCTACAGCTATTAAGAAACGAATCTTGCCTTCGTCCGCGAAGCAGGATGTATAATCTCTCTCGGAACTATGGCGAGTTACCTAAGCCTAAGGCTTGCTTAACGTAGGTACTATATTACAGCTGTTAGGAAATTGCTTGTTACTTGCAACATTAAATTACTTAATGTTTTGTTTTAAGCATATCAACCACTATTTAGTTTTAAAACTATTTGTCATTAATTAACAATATATATATTATATTTATATATTAACAATATATAGAATATACCATTTAGAGATCATGGACAGATACAGAAAGAAATGTCTTTTAAATTGCGACAGTGACAGAAAAACTGTAAGGGAATCCTTAGCCTTGGTATGGTCATGTAATGGGTAGGGATGAAACGCAAGTGATGAAAAAGCGATGAATGTAAATGTTGAACACTACTGAGAGAGAAAGGAACGTTAAAGAAAAAGGAATGAATATGAACGAAAAAGGATTGAATGATCGCAGATTGGCGGTAGACAGAAGTGAATGGACGAGACAAACGTTCAGCGTTAACCCAAGTAACATGGAACAAGGGCAAGATGTAGAAGATCATTCAAAATGTCTCTCAACATCGGGAACACTCTTTTCTTGCGGACACCATTTACTATTTAGCAGACTAGCTAGGTAGTCGTTCCAACCGAGAAAGAACGAAACTCTACTAACTAAACTTTCATTTTTAGATTGATTTATCCACACACAGAAACTTTACATTAAGACACATTAGTCGAATTATCTTGTTGCGATTTTTTAACATACGAGTACATCCATAAATAAGGAAATTCCGTTCATGCCTAATTATTCCCATAGGCATCAATTATATCCTTAACCCAAAACAAAATAGGCACTACTTACTTACAAATAATAACTTCGTCAATTAAGTTTTTCTGACGTTTAATCATTGCCATGCTGATTGTTTTTTCTTATAAATAACAACCATAATGAGATTTAGGTAATTATAAAGTTCCTGTTCGCAATTGCTAATGATGGACATTTTTTCAAGGTTCAATTAGGGGTCAATCTGGTTGCTTGACCCCTAACCCGGAAAAGTTAATGAATCCTCAAGCTGAAGTAACGTTAATTGTTATGTTTTTGTGTGATAGGAAGTTTTAATAAGAAGTAGTTAAAGGAAGGTAAGTATGGAAAAAGAAAATGCGTACGGTAAAATGAGAACTATGAAAGCGCACAGGTTTGGGAGAAGGAATGTTTTTTTAAATCAATGCTGAGGGTCCAGATTTAAAAGCTACATAACACCATGTAATCGGAATTCTAAAGGGCTTTAACCTTACGGCGCAAAAGTAAGCTTGAAGAGATTACTACCAAACTCCATTGAAACACTATGGAAGAAAGCAATTACTACAGTTGTGGTTATTCGCCAAAGTTATTACCATATTTGTTTGGATAAAAAAACAATAATGTTTGGAATGTAACAGTATTACAGTAATAACACAATTACAAAACTCTATGTAGGTGTGACAAACAAACACGTGCACACTTCTTCAACAGCCGACCTAACCTCGTTTGAGAAATTTATGCTGAGATTCGAATTGCAGTCATATCAACCGTTGCACAAATGCCGTCGCTAACGTTACAAAATCGGAAAAAGTACGCAAAAACGGTATTAGGGCGAGAAAATTCACATCGGTTGTGTTCCGTTACACCAGCGCAATTCACTCAGTGCATAACCCCATCTTCTAACACGTAATGTGTGCAACGGTGCGCACCCGATCTCGCACGACCGGTCCCGAAAGTGGGTCATCTCTTTTTTTTCCACCAAGTTATTCCGTAATTAGAAAGAGAGGGTGAGGGTACTTACGCTGATTTTACATTATTATGCAGGAGTATATCGCATGTAAATTAACTAAGGTAGCTGTTTGATTGCAAGAACACGTGAACTAAGTATTGATGGGCTTATAGGATTCCGTCATTCCGAATAGTCATCGTTACTTCATTTCTTCCACGATTAGGTGGTAATTAACAATATAATAATTATAATTTAGGTTAAACAGGAGGACATTCTCTGTAAATGAACTTGTAAAGATTTATCTAATTGCTAATAGAGAGCATTCAAGTTTTCTTTCATCCCGTAAAAATAACATCAATGTAGGTTTTGAGTTCATTTACAACACTAAATCGATGACATTTTAAAATACTACTATTGTTTGAATAACAGCGTTAAATCTGCACCTAATCCGTTAAGAAACAGGCGAATCTCACGAGGTGTTAGCCAAGATGGCGGCACGCGGAAGTGTGTGCGACTTCCGCGTTGCCCTGCGCTGCGCGTGCGCTCCACTCGTGACTGCTACATACATTATTAACCACCGGCTCGTAACGTAATTATGAGACATCCAAATGGAAGACAATTATTATCAAATGTTGTAACACGATATCTCTGTGTAAACATGTGACGGTATTTTCTTAGAGGTGTTAGTGCCGAGTGCCTTGGTACGATTCATCACAATCGTTTTTAACTTTCACGTGTTCCTATTCCGTAAATAATCAGACCACCGGGACATTTACCATTCACCCTCAGATCAAGTAAAAAAGGTAGATAGAGCAGAAGTGAAACCACTTTTTTAACTATGTGTGAGTCAGTGGAGTGTTGCCTGAAAATTACTTAAAAATAAGTAATATGCGAACGCGAAAATAAATCTGTCTGTTTGTTTTTTATAATTTACAATGTAGGTTTACAGGATACTTAAATTATGATTGTAGGAGGCGTGTAGGATCACTTTATAAATCGTTGCAATAGATAGACCCGTGGGTGTGTGAGAAGCGAGAAAAAATACAACAAAGTTTATTTGAAGCGTGTTTATTTAAAAAAATACATAATACAAAAAAAATACGGAATTAATGAATACAAAAAGAAATCTTTCCATGAAATTAAAAATATACTTTTCGGGATGAAATTAAAAAGTATATTTTTTAAGTAAATACAACATAGAGCACTGACTGACACTGATGTTGTTGCAATGACAATAAACGATGGCCATGCAAAATTTCTATGCATTACAATTACTTAGTTGCAATTTCACGCCAGAGTCATTAAAAACCACGTTTACACATCCTGCCAATGGGTCTAAAGTTGCATGTTTTCTGGGCTACGTAATGACAAAGGCGGCTACAAGCGGGACAAGTGGCTTCACTAATAACAAAGGCCGTGCGTTATCTACCTTTTTTTACTTGATCTGAGCATTCACCTATCAAGTAATACCTAAACTATAGGAAATTGTTCATGTTCATTATATGCTTTTTCCAAGAAATTAATTAAATTACAGGCTTTAATCTAGCACTTTATAAAACAAGATCAGATGAGATCAAATTATTGTAACTTTTTCAGTTAACACAATAATTTTAATCAGGGTAATTATGTTAAACAGACAAGACCATAGTTAACTTCGTTGTTTTAACATTTATCTGCATTTTATCCATCGATCAAATTAATTTAACAATCATATTGACAACATCGATTTACAAGATTAATTAAAAGATTAATTACAAAATTAATAAGAAAATTAAGTAACAGCACACGATGGTCTGATAGTGAAGAAAATGCGTCATATCGACGAAGCGATAGGTTTCATAAGATTTTAAAGTCTAAGAAATGTCATTTTTAGGGCAAAGAAAAATAACTAAAATAAATACGGGAAAATGGATATATGTATTTAGCACGAGGTTGACTGGGGTTGATGGGGTAACGATAGCGTAGCGAAGGGAAGACATAAAATAAAAAAAACATACATTACAAGTCCTAATGAGAGAATATGGTCCCTATTGCCAGAGATTTGAAAATATCTGAAAAAAAAAACTTTAACGCTAATGTTTGTAAGAATATCAACTTAGATATTATATTGTGCTCTGATTATCTTTTTAAATTAATGATAAATTTTGTTCATCATAATTTTAAGTAAGTGTTTCACACTAGCGAAAAACATGTTGTTTCGTTCTCTGCTGTATCTTTTCCAGAGACGAAAATGTTTTATCTCATATACAGGGTGTAAACGGACTCTTCACGAAGTCGTCAACCAAGCATTATGTACAGACGCCAGTAGGTCAACCTCGGGTAGGTTCTCTGTCAGAAGTCAGGTAATCTGTCAGACTTTCCTAGCTAACCTTGAACCTAATGCCTCAGAGATAAAGTTAAAAACCTATTAAAGAAATTTGACTGATTGTAGATGCTTGATGTGCTGGCGTCTTTACCTCAAACTAAGTAACTTTACTCAAAATTATTGCTGGAAAACTACATTTTTTTTGGGGTGAAAAATCATGTTTTACGGTAGGACTCAATGTAACGCACCCAAAACATTGTGCTGATGGATGGATTGAATAGTACGGGGGCCATGAAGGTGTCTTAAATAAAAAAAAATACATTAAAAACAAGTATTTGAAAAAAAAAGTTGAAACTTTTACCCCCAATACCTCCGTAAATAGAAGGTTCCCAGGTATGGCCTAGAAAAAAAAATGATCGCAATGACGGGGAGAACAATTGTCTTTCGGCTTCGTTAAGAGTCTTTTTACAACCGTTATATTTTTTTCTCTCTATAGGAACGATTAGATAAAAGATTTTGTTGTTTAGTTCATGCTTAGCGGTTATCAAACACCTGCAACATTGCCACCACGGCCGACCACACAGTGACAATTCCTGAAAAACTCAAAATATGTTCTGTACGCTCACAAATACGAGTCCAAATTAGTTCACAATACAAACAAACTTTAGCTTGTCACCCGCTACCAACATAGCAACAACTCAAACGAAAGCCCTGAAGTAATTACAGAGCGCTAAAGCTACCCTTTGAATTTGCTGTCCCCGTCATTTTCCCTAATGACGGAATTCCGTGCTGAAACTAGCGAATCATGGACTAATGCAGGAATCCTACCCGCATCAGTAATCCAGCAGTCGGCATGTAAGACAGTACATTGTCACACAGACTAATAAGAACAGTGGATCAACTTTAATGTTTTATTATGTACCTAAAGGTAACATAATCATGATAAATAGGAACATAATGACTTGCTATTCACAACCGACAGCCAAAGACATCGTCATAATACCGGAGACAGCTAATAATTCATTGATAAGTCCAAAAGTAAAGTAATCGTGTATGATAAGATGAAATAAAACAATTAGCTCAAAGTACCTACCCATCCTAAAGTAATAAACCGCCGATCGATTGGCTGAACGGAAATCTAGAAGAATTAAGCGATAAACAAAGGCGATCAACATATACCGCAAATTGTGAAAATTTTCAGTTTGCTTTTACTGATAGGTACAGCATCCAATAATATCACGTTTTCTTTTATTACGCAAATCAGAAGCTTACACTTGGTATTTCCTCTTCCCAATCTCCTTAGATTAGATATGTACCTATTAGTTGGTTGTCATAAAGATTACACATGATCTTTTTCCAGTCAGTGACGCGGCGGGCGACTGGCCGGGGTCGCGGCGCGCCCGGACATACCGTCCACAATTACAGCCAATTGTGCCAATTGACGACACTGCCACCCTTCCGCTTTCTATTCCACTAGGATCATCGTCCAAACATCTGTCCTCTGAATAAATATTACTGTTGCAATTACGACATATCTAAAGGACTATTGGTTCCTCCGTCTTATCCTTCAGTTGTCTTTCCTTCAGTTACGTTTGCTTCGCTTACATCGTCTCGCCGCCCAGCTAACTAGATTCACTGAAAAAAATGCACGCCAATCAGGTGACTTTTTAGCTTGATTGACGATATCTTGATTAGATTAATCAAAATCTTAGTTAGGTTGAGCATCACGACATGATTGCAGCAATACTAGTTCAAATGATTGAACGCTCAAACAAGTTTCTTGATTACCCTTAACATGACATCATTGTAGAAGAGTTAAAAAAGAGACAATCTTTATTAAAGTAATCAAAATGCTTGATTGATACAACTAACTTACTTTTGACTTGATTGCTGCAAATAGGACTAGATCCCGTTTCAAATCTCAATCAAATTAAAGTAGTAGCTGTGATCATTGTGCTTGATAGGCTCAGATGCAAACAAGTTACTTAGTCAATCTAAACAAAATTTTGATTGTGGGAACTACTTTTTTTTTCAGTGGACGTTGTGCCACAATTTATTACGAAAATAATTACCTGTTCCTTTAATGGTATTAATTCTATACTTAAGGCATTCCTTGCTAACAAGTAAGAAACTCATCAACGTTTGCGATTCACGCCTCTTGATCATTAGCCGTAGGTTTCCGTCAAAGAGAGCCTACAGATTTAAGTAGCTTTGCAAGTAATTTAATCGGTAAAATAGTTTTTATAACACGACTTTAATTAGTGAATTAAGGTCATCGTATGTGTGTAACAGTCGAGCAATTTAGAGCTCGTCTGATGATCATGAGCGTTTATTGCTAGGCGCGCACACATACAATGACAGGTTATTTGATTTCTTTTCGCAAACGTAACAATTGCTTCAATTGGTCACCCTTCCGCTTTCGAGATGTACTCTTATATCTTGTTAGCACGTTCGGCTAATAAAACTGCGTGACATAATTCTTATTTACTTTACTACTAAACCTGAGAACACGATAATGGACTCCTTAATAAAATAAACTTCATAAAATACTTGCTAACCATTATAATTTCTTTATGAACAGACGCAGTTAAAGCAAATATGTTACGTCGTTTCCTTATTGTTATTGTTGTTGGAAAAATAATTATTCTGAGGAAATGTAGGTATAGGTTAATTTGTTTATGACGTACGTAAATGGTTAGTAATGGCATTAAAATTTTTAAATAAGAATGATTGATTGTAAATGAACCAATAAATAATGTATAAATGTAGACGTCCGTTTTACTTTGTAGCTAGTCGCCTTTACCCAACAATTCAACATAGTCGCTCGTTTCCGTGTTTTTATCTTACTACACGTGTCGTGTGTTAGATTATATAAGACTGGCATATAATATGATATGTTGATGATTATTGTAAATGACTAATATGGGCATGATATATTTATACAATTATCTGTTAATTTTGCAGTGCAGGAAATAGAAAAAATGTTGCCACAGTCCTCTGCATATGATGCAACAAAGTCAGCAACAACAAGTATTTCTGTTACGAATAACAAAAGATAAAATCATTAGGTCGCCTTTTGTTTCAGTGTATATTTGATGCCTTTATAAGGTGACCCATTTCAGACTGAAGAGGATACAAAGTACCTAATTATATTGATATCTTTTAAAGACCATAAGACAGCGGAAAAGTTTTGTCGTAATTGTCATTGTTTATGTTAATTTTAGAAGATATTATTTTGCTATGCTAATTAGCGGTTGTTGTGTACGGTACTGAGGTGACGTCAGTGTTGATATTCGCGCAGTTTCCGGGACAGCTGGCGCGGAGTCGCGGACGTCGATAGCTTATCAGAGCCACACCGAGGTGGATGATCGATATATCGTACTGTTTGTGGAAGTGCACACTTATCATATGTTACACATTTAATTTATCTAGCCTGTTATTCTACTTTACCGGTTTTTTATGTATTTAAATAAATGTTGAATGCCTATTTGCTCCAGAAACAACTGAACTTAATGAGCACAAATTATTTCACGTATCACGAATTTAGTTTATTTGGTATCTTTGGTCAGTTAGAATTTTTACGATAACGGACAGATAATTATATTATAATCATCATAATACCAGATAACATTCTGAATTGAAAAAACATAACATAATTAGTGGTGGAGGAGCCAGAAGGGTTTTCAGCAAACATTTGTCAGATTTTTGCTGTACATCCCGTTGGTAGTTTTTGCCTTTTTTTAAATACTGAAACTGGAGTCTGAAGTTTCAAATATAGGCGTTCTCTCATCACGCCTTACCTTCTCAACTATCAAGTTTTCATGCTGAATAACTCTCTTGGCTCCCCCTATCACAGACATAAGTACCTAGTTCAATATATTAGGTCTTTATCTGTGAAATAACCGTTATGTATGCAAAAAGTTTAAAATATTTTATTTCTAATAATCATAGTATGCGCCCATGCGATGTATCTCGCAGTGGTCATTTGTCGATGCCCTTCTTGAAAAAGTTATAAGGTGGACGGAATGCAACCAACTCTTCAAAGACATTTTATACTGCCTCTCGGGTATTGATGTTTTTCCTCCCCAGAAGTTGTCCAAATTCTGGAAAAAGTAGAACTCTGACAGCGCAAAGTCTGGTAAGATATTATTATGGTTGATCACGCAGAACTTCCAATAAATAGTTCTTGTAGTTTGGAGACCGTCTGTTGCGCAGTGTGAGGTTGGGCAGGAGCAGTGGGGACGAGCGAAAAACCAAAGCTGATTTGCGAGTTTCTCTATCATTGTGTTCAGCTCCTCACAGTACACATCCGCAATAACGCTCGTGCCATTTTGTAAGAAGCTGTGATGAATTTCACCGGCACTAGACCACCAAACAGTGACCATCACTTTTCTAGGGGTAAGCCTTCGTTTGGGGCATTGCCTAGGCGTTGAACCATTGTCTAACCCACATGATGAACTCTTACGATTGTGAAAAAGAATCCATTTTTATTGCAAGGGGCAAGTTGAATATCTCTTCGTTCATGTTACTGTTAAGCAACGCAAGACATACCTCAACGCGTTCGTCGCGCTGGCGATCGTTAAGACTGTCTGGCACCCATTTACCAAGCTTTCGTCGCTTTACAAATGGACCAATATTGTTTTGATGCTAACGATTCAAGCTACTGCTAACTCGCCCGTAGATTGAGTATCCTCAGCTGCCACTATCGCCTTTAATTCGTGGGGGAGGTTCAAAATATTTAGATCGGTAGCGTTCTAACCAATAACGGGTCATGCGTACGTTTTTACTTTTATAGTGTTCAATATGTATACGTTGTTAATGTTGAGAACCGTTTGCGCTGCATTGCTTCCACGATTGAGCTCGTATCCCATAACTAAATTAAGTACTCGTATTTTAACGTGTCCATGCTCACGAAAAAATTCAAATGTGGTGAAAACAAAACACTAAACGATAAACAAATGAATCATTCGAATTTAGAATTCTTTGCCCACCATACAGAAATTAGGTACATTTATAGTATTGTAGAACGGCAACTTCCTATCTTCAAAAAGCGTGTCAAAAACTTATGAATACTGGAAATAGTTTGCTCAAAGAACACAGGTCAGGTTTAAAAACATGAGTTTTGGTTAAAGAAGATTGCACAAAGCGCCTAGGTGAAACTTTAGGAGCTCCTGTATTGGTTTCCTCTGTGAACAGTGTAATACCAGACTTTACCAGATTCTGACAAACTTTAAAGAAGAAGTACCACCCTATATTCCAAAAATCTTTTATAAAGGGTGTAAACAGACTCTTAACGAAGCCGAAAGGTACTTGTTCTCCCCGTCATTACGATCATTTTTTTGTTCTAGACCATACCTGGGAACCTTCTAGTTACGGAGATATCGGGGGTCAAACTTCCAACATTTTCACAAGTTTTTTTTTAAATACAGGTTTTTAATGTAAGATTTTTACTTTAATCACCTCCAGGACCCCCTTACTATTCAATCCATCCATCAGCACAATGTTTTGAGTGCGTTACATTGAGTCCTACTGTAAAACGTGATTTTTCAGCCCAAAAAAAAAAGTTGTTTCCCAGCACTAATTTTTGTGTAAAGTTACTTAGTTTAATGTACATAATGCTTGGTTGACTGACGGCTTCGTGAAGAGTCTGTTTACACCCTGTAGAAACTAATAAAATATCATCGATAGCAAAAGTTATTAGCATCGCATTAAGAATCTCGAGATTGGTTCGCATGATGTTTTTTAAAGAAGAAATCACATTGTTTTCCTCTCGAGTCGGTGGAGAGTGACAGCGGCTTGCGTGCACCACAGTCGACGCCCCCCGGCGGCGGCGCGAGCGGCCCGGGTTTCTAAGCGCAGCGTGCGTGACCAATTGGTATCATGTGTCTTCAATTTAGATCTAACTCACTGTGTAGATCGTATTACATATTGTCAACATGATTACGTATTTTTGTAACCCCAAAAGACGACCGTTTTCCAACAACTTTCAGAGTTCGGATTGATTTACAAAGCCATAATATAGAACTTCACCAATCCAAAGATAAGAGAGATGGAAGATATGGTCAATATGATAAACAACTAATTTAATATCACTGACGCGCCTGCCTATCAGATGTTTGTAATCAGCCAATTAAATGATTTATTATCGTCCTAACAGGCTCAAAAACCCATCCATAATTTTATCAACAATCCATGAAAATGCGGTTTATTTAGCATAACTTACCTACCTACTTGCGGCAATCTGTAACATATAAGGACAAAACAGGAGGTATTACGGTTTATCAGTTAACATCCGGGACACGGTACTTGATAAAGAATTAATTAGAGCCTGTTTGTATCCTGAATCTCGAGGAAATTCGAGGAGCGGTTGAACAGGTGCCAAGTTGCGAGCCATGAAACGCCAAGTTGCATCGAATAATTAATCGTGTGAACAACGATATCCGGCTTGGATTCCATTCATTTTCCTCTGGCTCGCAGTTTTTCTCAAGTCGCGTGACGCAATCGCGGATGTGCTAACTCTTGTAGTGGCTATTGTACTGACATAATAATTGCGATACCTCATTAATGGTCAAACAATATCTCGAATTAAAACGTTATTTGTTTTTTAAATCTGTACACCAATCTAGCGTTCTAATTTCAACTTTTTAGAAGCGAAAACTAGAAGTATCGTATTTTCATAATATTTATTTGTATGTAAGTATTTTTTTACATTAACTTAGCTCTTGTTTATTTTCTGTGAGCTTTAGGATTTATTGAGTTAACCGGCGGTAAACAGGTGACTTAACCGGAGGGTTTCGGAGGAAAATGGAGAAATATGGAAGAGACTACACTCAGCACTGGGTGGCCAAAGGTTGCAAAAGGAAAAAAAGGTAACCCAACGCTTTTCGATTCCATAAAAGTACATAGATATCTAATGATCTACCAAATTTTTAGAAACGCTATTTAGTATGGTAATTCATTAATCAGTAATGTATGATCATTATAATCAGGAAATCCAAATTACTGTATCTATAAGAACTCTTATCCCTAATTTAAAAGATCTTTATTAATCTACTTAATACACTCAATTACTTTCAATAGTTATACTTTTAGATCACCTAACTTCATTACCTACTACAAATGATACATGAAATAGGATGTTTAGGATTTATTACAGTACAGTCCATCGATCGTTTTGTGTACACTATACTGTGAAACTGTGCGTAGTTAGTTAAAGAGAAGGGTATAATAATCGTAACATTGCACTTGGTCTGTCTGCTTAACTGTATTGTAAGTTTTTGTGTCCGCCAGTATACGGTAGAAAGTCGAGACCTTGGCATTAGCCTTGTGCGTGGAAAACGATTGACGATACGGAAGCGCCCGCGCATTGTTTTAACGTAGATTACGTAGATCGGCTCGGACGGTGGAGGGGGGAGGGTGGAGACGCGCGGGGGAGGCGACTCTGAGGAAACGGATACATTATGCGACTAACGACTTGTATTTACTGAGTTAATGGCACTTCTAAAAACTCGTTTACCGTATTGGTAAGTGAATATGTCACTGTTTAACTAACTAACTCTCATTGGTTATCCTGTGATATTTTAAATGGTGTGGTTTTCTTTAAGTTGGAACGTATCTACACTTTCAAAACTTAAAGGAACAACGCCACCAAAATAACTAGGTTTATGATAGGTTTCAGTATTTGAAGGCGAACAAGTTAATAAAATAAACATTTAACTTTCATCGAGTGTCGAATTGAAAATTATTAATAAATATAAACAAGATACAGTTACACAGTCAATAATAAACATTTTTCCGATGGAAATTGAAACTCTACTTCGCTATTTAAAACAATTAATTCTTGTATCAATTTACAAAAACATAATGTTGACTTGTTGTAATAAGAGCACTCGAATATTTGAAATCTAGCTGACACAAAGAATGATAGAGTTGAACTATAAACATAATCTATTCATAGAGGGATCGACGACTTTAATCACCTATAGGTTTGTCAAAGATCAACCAAACTTTCTGGTTGCCATATGATCCTATTCATCCTGAATTAATAAATTTGAATAAGTAGGTATATTAATTTCGTGAAGCTCTTTTAAAAGTAAATGTGAATTATTTTAAAGCAAGGCCTTATGAAGGAAATTTAAATGACTAACTAAATCGCATTTTGCAACACCAAATAAACGTAGGAATATTGTCGTGTATTTGTGCGTAACATTATCCCACGAAGTAAAAGAAGACTTGCTCTAACAAAACAAAAACTTAAATTTATAGCAGTCTAATGTGCACAGTAAAGCAGTGTGTGTAGCTATTCCCAAAGGCAGGGGCAGCTTGTGTTGTGTTACAGTGACCGCAGCGCGGGCGCAACAAAAACAAAGCAAGAGCATGTCCTCAATCGTGCGTGTCCTGTAGTCCCCTCACGCGCAGGGCTTACTGTCACCTCAACTGACAAACAACGACAACTTTTAGGTACCAAAGTTATGGCGAAAGTTATTCATGTTTTGCAAAACAAATATGGTTAAGGTATTGTTAGAAAATAATACAATCGAGCTGCCAATCTTTTCATAATCATTCCATTAATTACCATTTATGATCCTATCGTAGGTATGTTCGGAAATACACGTGTAAAATCAACAATGTTGCATAAATTGTCAAATGGAATAAATATAGTAGGAAATGATAATTTTATTCTCTACGTCACTCCACACACAAAATGATTTACACTTACGAACTAGAAAAATTACCTATCACGGTGTCAAAAATATTTCATTAGAACTCTAGTCTACGGTGTGTACATAATTATGTTAGTATGTCCGATTCAAAAGGCTCGGAGTCTACATAAGGCTGATGTTACGTGGTATATCCTACGTGCTATGTGTGAATCATAACAAATTGTCTGTATAAACTTTGGTGACGTTTATTTACAATAGGCACGATTTACTTACAGCAGTTGTTGTTTCTAAGTCGGCGGTAGCGTGCGAACTGAATCTCACTTTTATTATGGATTCGAACATCGAATTATATCTAATACTGGCTGAAAACACTTGATAAACAGAAGTCAATTCTTTAGTTGGTAGTGCCAATTAGGTAACCATTATAAAAGCCAACGTTATTATATCACATTAATGATCAAATCG
The DNA here is from genome assembly GCA_950005105.1 of Lycophotia porphyrea. Classification (NCBI taxonomy): domain Eukaryota; kingdom Metazoa; phylum Arthropoda; class Insecta; order Lepidoptera; family Noctuidae; genus Lycophotia; species Lycophotia porphyrea. The sequence goes on from OX465392.1 coordinate 8,061,620, forward strand.
GAGACTAAATATTTTCAAGAATATTTATCCGTGTTTTGTCTTGGACACAACCCTACTCACACGTTTTTCTCTGGCTCTGCGGTGGGCGGGGAAAGGGGTAGGAAGCCGCAGGACATCCGACACGTACAGGAAGCAAAACCAGTTCTCGAGGCTTTGTCCCTCAACAACCTCCCGGTCCCCAGGCCGCCTCTCCCCTCCCGCTTGTCCGACCACATTCCTCTAGAGCCTCCGTGCGCAGGCGCACCCTTTCTTCAAACATCACAATGACGATCACTAATAAACGATTAATAAAACTAAATGATTAATGAATCATAAAACGGGTAAGGCGTATTGTAATTTACCAATAATACTTTTTTAATAGGATTTATTTTGATTCCACGAAAACATATCCAACCACCTAATTATAAAATCATTAAACTTTGTAATTGCTCACGTGGCGAACCTGAATACGTCCTGTCCAGCTATGCTAAAATAGTACATATTTTTATATACCTACTTAAATACCGGTCTAAGCATGAATATTCACTAACGTCATGTCTAAATAATTCGTACAATTTATTTATACTTATGCAAATAAAGTGATTTACAACAAGATTCACCCGTCATTATCGTTTTCATAGCAGGAAACAACTTCAACTCATCTTTATTCATCATGAATACTTCGTGTTCAAGAAAAATGCACTAAATTATTAATTAGGAAATTATGAGTGATCCAAACAAACATTGCGGCACACAAACATCTACCCAGACAGAAGTATGAGACTCTAAATCTAAATGCGTCGCAGCAAGCAATTTTCGCTATAAATACAACGGGCTCCGTCGTCAAGTATATGATTAACTCCGGCGAATGTCTCCGTGAAGCGGAAAAACGTCGGCACCCGAAATAGATGCTGAATATTTCCGACTCGTATTCCTCACTACTTGTGAAAATGGTATCTAAAGACGGTCGGCGCGCGCGCAACTTCCGGAGCGCCGATAAACATGGCGGTGGCGAGCCAACATGGCGAAGTTTCCGGTCGCGCTGATTCACATATGATGGCGTCTGACTTTGGCTTGCTCACTGCATATCTGTATTATGATTCAACCTTACACAACAAGTATAGGTCTCCAGACTAACATCGTTTGGAATTCACTGTCTAGCACATATCCATAAATAAATGTACCTATGCAGACTAGGGGTCGTTGTTCATGACCATCAGCTTATAATGTTCTCACTGCTGGGACACAGGCTTCCTCTCTATGAGAGGGAATGGGCTATCCACCACGCGGGCCCAGTGCGGATTGGTAGATGTCACATGTCTTCGAATTTTTGGTTCTAGGACATGCCGGTTTCCTCACGATGTTTCCTTCACCGTTTTTGCAAACATTGATGAAATGTAGGAAATGTATAAAAAGAAATAGATAACAGATCGATAAGAAATTACATGAGTAGAATTCCATTTGATATCTTAATTAATTTAAAAGATACCTGTAACTAGCACGACCAACATTTCCTGACTGTGAGTGATCATATCATTTCTTCAAAGTAGGCGCGTAAAATGATGAAGTTGTTGCACTGATTGTCGCATTTACATTCAGAACACGTGTCTGTCTACTATCGAATAGCGCGTCAGTGCGTCTGAGAATCTCATCGAACCTCGTGATTTCAATTTCTTATTTGTATGTGTACGAATTGAGTTGAAATTGTACATCATGCGAGTGATTCATGTCTCTATCAGTTAAATTGGAAATCGAATGATGTTTTTATTACTTGATTGTTGTTCCAGTCCTTTTGTGTCAGTTTGATTGTTTAAATTGTATTCACTCACTTGCCAGTCAAATAAAGAAATTTAAGAAATGACGCAGACCTGTCTGTATAGGTTCATAAATTCATAAACATCTTTAGTTTATGAATTTACATAATTAATTATTGTAATCAATTATTACTTGTAAAGTCATAACATAACTTAAAAACTAGCCAAGTGCGAGTCGAACTCGCGAACGAAGGGTTCTGTACCATTATCTATACAAAATTAGACAAAAACCGCAAAAAATCACGTTTGTTGTATGTACGCCTAATATATTTATTTTATTTTAATTTAATTATTTATTTTCAAAGTGAATATAAAACATAATATTCTGTGAATATATTTCAAGCGGCTATCTGTCGCCGTTATTAATATCGATCAAAACAACGGCAAAAAATCACGTTTGTTGTATGGGAGATACATCGTCTCTGAAAACCTGCATGGTGCCAGACGGACAGACAGACAAACAGACAGACAGACGAACGGACAGCGGAGTCTTAGCAATAGGGTCCCGTTTTACCCTTTGGGTACAGAACCCTAAAAAGCAGACCGCTCGACGCCCTAAGGATTGGGAAACTTAAATAATGTTATTATTTATGCGTTTTGTTCAATTCTTTGGCACGTCTTTTATTAATTTTGCCCGATAAATGGCGCCTGTTTCAAATAGAATCCAAAAATATCTGTAACAAGAGCAACTAGTTGGATTAGTTAGGTACTAACTGGTATCTCAAAGACGGAAACAAAATCGCTACCTACTCCCAAGAGCCAACTGGTTGCTGTCGGTATAAGTGTAATGTTTTAAACTTGCCAATTATATTTTTGTTTTGAGGCGACACTGAGACCTGGGAGCACAATTTTTTCTAGGACATTTCTTCTGATAGCCAGTAGGTAGCCTCTCTATCTATAGGCTGTAAACAGACTCTTCACGAAGCCGTTAACCAAGCATTGTGTACATCAAACTAAGTAACTTTACACAAAAATTAGTGCTGGGAAATGCCTTTTTTTTGGGCTGAACTATCACGTTCTACATTAGAACTCAATGTAACGCACTCAAAATATTGTGCTGATGGATGGATTGAATAGTAAGAAGGTCCTGGAACTGTTTAGAAATCTTATTTTTAAAACATATATTAAAAAAAAAAAAAACTTGTAAAAAAGTTAAAACTTTGACCCCCAATATCTCCGTAACTTGAAGTTTCCCAGGTATGGTCTAGACCAAAGGTTCTTAACCGGTGGTCCCCGGACCACTGGTGGTCCCTGGAAGCATCCCAAGTGGTCCACGGGTCAACTCGTTGTTACTTAGCTTATTTAGTAGAATGGCTCTACTAAATAAGCTAAGTAACAACGAGTTGACACAATGCGAACAGCATGCGGCGCGAGCAATTCGCAAACACGATAATCTCATTAAAATCTGCAACTGTAATAATAATAATATAATAATAATATTTATTTATTTGCAGGAAACACGGTATTAAAAGATCTTATAATACAAATTGAGTACAAACATGTTTTGCTTAATATTAAAGCATGCAAAATTAAAGTATTAACATTACAATTTATGTTCCAAAAATTCTTGAACACTATAGAAACTATTTTCATTTAGCCAGTTATACAATTTAATTTTAAAAAGTCTATAATTTAGATCTTTAAATGTATTTGGTAATTTATTAAATATACGCACACACATAGCAACACAGTTTTTATTATATTTAACAGACCGGGGCATCTCGTCTAGTACCAGCCTGAATTTGTCTCGCCGACTTCGTGAACATACATTTCCCGCTGTTTTGAACAACTCTCTATGTTTATGTACAAACATACACACTTCATATACATATATTGAAGGTAATGGTAGCAAACCAAGCCTTTTAAATAGTGGTTTACATGACTCATCAGATGGAATCCCGTATATGGCTCGTATACATTTCTTTTGAGCGATAAATGCTCTATTAAAGTCGGTACTATTTCCCCATTTTATTATTCCATACCGCAACGAGGATTCCACATACGCTCTATATGACATTACAGCCGTATTTATATTGGTTATCTTCTTAATCTTTCTAAGGGCATATACAAATTTATTCGCTTTGCTACATACATGCTCAACCTGTGCCTTCCAGTCCAAATGCTCATCTATTACTACGCCTAAAAACTTAGTTTTTGTCACCTGGTTAATTTTTGGTATGTCCATCTTAAAATTTAATTTATTATTATAATGTTTGTTAAATTGTATATATACAGATTTGTCAAGATTAATAGCTAAATTATTGTTATTTAACCAATTAATTAAGTCAGCAATTGTTTTATTTATGTCAATTTCATGGTCAATAATCGATTTATATTTTTTGTCAGCAGTTACAATTATAGAAATGTAATCAGCATAAAGAAAGCATTTGTACTTGGTAACGTCAACAATATGATTTATGTAGAGGAGAAATAAGATGGGACCTAATATGCTACCTTGGGGCACACCTTGTTTTATATATTTAAACTCGGACGTATACAGTAACATATCTCCATTTCCGTCGCCTTTGGTGACAGTGACGCACTGTTGTCTGTCAGTTAGGTATGAAGATATCCATTGATGTGGCAGTCCCCTAACTCCGAGGGCTTCTAATTTTTGTAATAGGTTAACGTGTGAAACCAAATCAAACGCCTTTGATAAGTCAAAAAATAGTCCTGTTACCAGCTGGTTATTATTTATACCATTTAGTATGGTTTTCAAAAGTGAAAAGATGGCTAAAGTAGTAGATTTATGTTTTTGAAAACCAAATTGTTCTTTTCTTATGATGTTAAATTTCTCGCAGTAGTTCATTAATCTATGGTACATACATTTCTCGTATATTTTTGACAAAATGGGTATTAGCGTTATAGGGCGATAATTGTTCACATCACATTTTTCACCCTTTGCCCTCCACCGCTGTGACGTGAATCTAACGTAAAAAATTTAAAACATGGGCTTTGAATTATTTTATGCGTTTTTATTCCTTTATAAATAAAACAACCCTTTATTTAGTTACATTTAGGCATGTAATAATTACCTTCAAACCCTAATACCAACTGGGTGATCCATGACAAATCAGAAATTTTGTCAAATGGTCCCTCATGACCAAAAGGTTAAGAACCACTGGTCTAGACCAAAAAAAATATCGCATTGACGGGGAGAACAAGTGCATTTCAGCTTCGTTAAGTCTATTTACACCCTTTATAGTATCTTCAATCTGTTTGTGGTATCCCAAATAGCAGTAAAATCAATAAGGGACGTTAATGTTCTTGTATGGTGGAGTGTATGAACCGGATCCAGGGACATTCCGCAAAGCACCGGTGCGCGTGCGCTGGGCTGGCGCCAACCTCGCGCCGCGGTGAGTGCGTGCCTGCTATCACTTCCATTACAACCTTATAATTGTGGTTGCACACTTTACAGATAATACTAGGATATTTTCGTACCATTAACATGGAACTTTTACGATGATTAGTTAACCTAAAATATTCCAGAAAATAGTAATTAGTATCCATCAAATTATAATTCAAAATATTTATAAGCTTATTGAAATAGATAAGTAGGCCACAGTTGTATAACTGCCCCTTGAAGACCTTGATTTCATAACAGTTATCTGAATGTGTAAATAATGTAAAAGTCGTAATTTGGCAGTAGACAAATGTTACGTTACGATGAGGAACGCAGTCTCACGGCTAGGGTTGCCAAACATCTCGATACTATCGCACATGTTTACATTCATTTACGTCTAAGAAAAAAAAATGCATGACTTTTAATCTAACAAAAGAAAAGCTACAACAATCAGGAGAACTTTCTGTAATAATGAGAACATAATCATAATTTCGGTTTCCAATTTGAGTCTATACTAGTTTGATTTTAACGTAAGTAGGCACCTAAACGAACTAAACTGTACGCTGGGCGTTTGTTCAGCGATGCCGTAGACGGAGCGTTGGCGTCTGCTACTACGGTATCGCGTAGGCATACGCTACGCCGGAATCGCGTAGGCATACGCTACGCCAGAATCGCGTAGGCATACGCTACGCCGGCATCACGTAACCGTAAGCTACTCCAATATCGCGTAGCAGAACGCTATACGGACATTGCGTATTCATACGTTATGGCCAGCATTGCGTAGACGTACGTGGCGTAGCAATTGCGTAAACGTTACGGGATGTCGCGTAGATGCAGGACGTAGGCTTATTAAAGTAGGTATTACTAAAAAATAAATAGAATGAGCAGTTTGCAGCCAACTAACTGCAACAAGTATTTTGAGTTATTATTTGTATTACAATTTCCAAACATTTACGACACGATAACACAACCAACATTCAATGCAAAGTAAATTAGAGAACTTTGACATAAACGAATGTTTACAACATTTTGTTTTCTTACAGACATCGTCGACAAAAAAGCAGTCAACCCTGTGTGAAGCAAGGTTGTCGTACCGTGCGCGGCCGTGGCAGTGAACTTACTTTCTTTGGCTGCGCTTGCGCACAGCCTGCGACCGGCGGCGACCGGCGAGCGTGGATCGTGCTCGCTTAATAAAACCCAACCTGTCACACACACTAAATGAGTTGAATCTTTAGCAATTATTAACCACTCCTGAATTATTTATAAGCGTTATTTCGATCGTGTCTATTCTGAGGCGATTGTGCGTGCCACATTAGATTTTATCAAATAATGAAATTCAACAGAAATTTTTGATGAGTTGGCAGAAGTGAAATCTAAGAAACATAAACACTTTAAGTATTAGATACTTTTGACGATGGAAAATTTTATAGATAGGTATTTTGAATACACAACACTCCGTCGATAAAACAACTGGTGTGTGAACCTGTGTGTAATAAATTCAAAACCGTACATTTATAACCCTATTGCTGTTTCTAAAAATAAACGATAATCACGCTATATAAAACTAAAATTAGGTAAGTAGGTACTCATAAATATATCCAATCGAGCATAAAATCGACCCAAATTGCTCGGACTACGTGACACAATTTGAAAAGCCAGACATTAAAAAACGCAATTTTCACATTATGTCACTTCATGGCATTAAAATATGGAACACAGATTGCGAAGTAAAAACTTATAAACTACAAAAAAAACTATAGATTTTCATTGTTATTTCAAAAGCAAAACACAGCAAAGGTATATGCAACACAGCCACGCGGCCACGTAGACTTTAATCGTCGTCCGCAATCCTACTTCCGCGTAGTTCATCCCGCTGCGCGACCTAGGCTAGGCTAGGCTAGGCTGGGCCGTTATCATCGAGCCCGTTACGTGACGAGGCTGACCCGGATCCACGCCGCTCGCTGTAAACGCGCACCACATGGAAAAATGCACTAATCTGTCACATTACACATATAACAGTACTGAAGACGATGCTTGCTATACTGTTACCGCTTTATGCGATTTACCGCCTGCTAATTGATAGGTTTAATCATTGGAATAGATACTTATAAGTACCTATGTACTACAATCCCGGTGGCTAATCAAGACTTCTCTCGGTACCTCCATCCAGGGCACGCCTTGCTTCTGTGAATATGAAGCAGGTGTTTTATGTAAATCGTATGAAATATAAGCAACGTAGGTCTTGTAAGTAAATATGTCGGAATGAGTGATGAAATTGAGTATTTGTTTCATAAGGTATACCTATTGCTACATGTTTTATGTGATTATTTTTGTGGCGAATAATTCGTAACTTCTTATTTATAGCATTAATACTTAAAAAATAATAAGATTCATAGCTACAGGCACATTAACTTTAGTTATTTTATAACTTAATAGGGGCACCATAGTCCACATCTTGTTTCTGCTGGCATAACACTGTTTTATAGAGTTATATAATAATTATAATTTAAATAAATTCATAATCTGTGTAGCATTCGAATAAGTTTTAAGAACGATTAGTCAAATATTTCGTCTTCGAAACTGCATAGTTTCAACATTGACCAGTACCAATTTCTCAATCACAAGGCCCTTTTTGTTATTGTACATTAAAAGGTTATCAAATTAATAACATGGTTTCTCCTTTTTATATACTGGTACCTACTTAGATTCTCGATACATGAAAATAAAGACAAAATGGAAACATGGATGTACCCGTTTTTGTTATGATAAAAACTTACGTAGATATTCACTCCGGGACATAAAACCCACAAACAATGTGAAGTACTTATCTGTCTCTTGATGAACAACGGGAATTCTCGTTAATAACACCCTTAGTGAACGAGCATATAGCTCGGTATCAACTATCAACATGGCAGCACACCGACATACCAAGTAGAGTGCCAATAAAATGTAATTAAAATCACAAGTAGAGTGCAAGGTGGACCGCTAGGTCCCCAGGTGACACTTATCAAGCGGACTGGAAGCGAGCGGCATCGGCGCCCGCGCAGACAACGTCGCGGCCTGCTGGACGAATCCAGTTTATATTCTATTTGGGTAAATAGCACGTGGACCCGGGCCGACAATTATACTGTATTGGGTATCTGTTGACTTTAATTAAGTGGATGCTTATGGATTATCTGAACTACAAATTATCGTTGTTTTACTAAATGTTAACTACTACATGTTACTTCAGGAGTTAATTACCTAAGTATCTCTAAGCTGCCGATTTCCAAAAATCAACCAATCAATAATTATTTATCGTTGTTTTGAAACTACACGAGAAAGAAAAGCTAGTTTTCCACAATAATGTCAATCATTACTTTATTATTGTTCTTGACTAGTCATCAATATCGTGAATGGTTTTTTTTATAAAGTAGATTAAAAAACCATTCAATCAACCAGTAAAACAACGTATTTATTCAATAATGTATAGGGTAATGATGACACGTCATTTTAATACCGATACCGAGTCTTAAGAACAAATTGACAACAAGCCGTAAGCATCTGATTAGACGGTTGTGCGAAAATGTAGTGAGTATTTCATAATCGCAACTATTCTTATCGTGCAGTATCTACTGATTTTATAAAAAACTGTGTATAGAGATAAAATAAGCACTATTTCTATGTAAAATGTAGGCAAAATTAAAAAATTACTTCAATTGGCTACCAAACTATTTTTGGAGAGCATCAGAAGCCAATAATAATTATTTAGATATCACCGTAACTGTAACAAATTAGTTACATAAAATACATCCCAAACTACCTACATAATCATAATTGATCGTAACTATTCATCTTTTCGTACATAAAAAAGTAGGAAAACTTTTACGAAATATTTTGCTGTGAGGAAAAAAAAACCATTGACGGAATAACATATCGATGACCATTTCCCGGAATAACGATTTGCTCATTATCATTCTGGCCAAACAACAGACCACTAATAAAATAATATGGAATCGTTCGGCGATATAATATTCGTTTGTGTGATATTATTAACTTACCAAACGTAAGCTACGTTTACGTTTAAGTTGGCAATTTGAGGAGAGATATCAAAAGAAAGCGTATGGCCTTCGGGACTTGTTATTGCACAGTGAACGTTCCATGCTAGAACCATTTCAGGAAAATTCGCATCGTTATAAAATTACTATTATAATTAAGTTAATTAAGAGCAATATAAACCCAAGCACGACAGTGCCAAATCTGTTGACTGAAATGGGATGTATTTATGTTTACAACGAAAAGATTAATTTAAATTGTAATATAAGGACATACAGCGAGTCCAGGAAGTACACGCAAATACTATGTAAAGTCTTAAAGAACTTGTAAGGTTTTTTTTTCTCGTGTAGGTACATCGTCTCGACGAGCTCAGCCACCGCTGCTCGGTCGTAACTGGTCGACAAAAAGTATGCATATATTTGAATTTAATTTTGCGAACAGGAAATACTGAGACGAGCAGCAAACTAAAGAATAAAAAAAACAAAAGGCGAAATAATACGTATTTACGAATTATTAATGGAAGAATGTTGATGTGGGTTTTTTTCATACCTTTGTTACTACTTCGATTCGTAACAATATACATTTGACGACAAGCGCAATCCTCAAAACTGCATTTAATGTTAGCAAATTCTACCAACTAGGTAGAATTTACTTCTTCGCCTCCAAAATGCTACTATGCTAAACACAAAAAGATTGTATCCATGCATAAAGAAAGATTGATTTTGTAGGGGTCTGCGGGAAAAGAACCAACTGAGAGGCCCTGATTTTATACATAATAAACAACCATGGATAATTTTAGAAAAAATGTGAAAGACGAGAATTAGTATTAGTAGGTAGGTAGGAACGCTAAATTTCATTTATTCAGCTTAATTTGAACACAATAGTCATGTGCTAAATTTCAATTGACGTCAACAGAACATGTAGCATGAAAATAAGCGAATTTTTACATGATATCTTATCATACACGAGAAACATTTGTTTAGCTAGTTGTTTACTCCACTATTTACATTATCGCCACGTTCCTTGATATCAAAGATTCATTTCTTTCCCACACGAACAACAAACGCAAGAAAGCAAAGTCATTCAGTAGATGTAAAGCAAAAACAGTCTATAAACGTAAAAATGTGACAATTGCAGGGAGTTCATCAATCTTCGCCATTTGAATGGGACGTAGGTGCGGCACTATGGTTTAACAATGACTTCGGTCATCCAGAGAAATTATTAATTGGCCCGAAGACATGACAAAGAAGCGGAAATATAAAACTTCTGCGCTGGAACCCCGCAGCGTGAGGCGCTTTACCTGACTCTTGCCCTGCCATTGTATCCTGACTCAATAGAAGGTATTTGCTTTTGAGATGCTGTGAGAAATTGCGCAACGACCGTTGAACGTTATAAGAAACCTTTAATCCATCATCTTGGAGGTAGTGTCATGTCAGATAATGACGAGCAGTAAGCGTGAAATGGAGGCTTTTCATACAACCCTTTCGCTGTATCCCTGGAGAGGTAATCCTAGATTACAGTAAGAGTTACGCGCAGAAAACAGAACAATTGTTTGTAACAAAGACTTGGAGCTAAAAAATATGACAAAAAAATTCAAAAAGGCTAACTAAACGAAAGGTCTGTTAAACTTTTTTTTTAAACATTTGCGGAATATGTTTGAGTTCCAATAGTTTAATTATCTCTGAGCAAGTTTCAGAATACAAAATCATCAACATTTAACATATTCATCAGCGCTATCATACAATATCTTTACGTTCATATCTATGATCTTATTCTTAAGTGCTCCGTGCAAAATGGTTAAGTTGTGAATTCACACCTCTTTGTTCCCGCCGATGTCCAAATCATAGCAAGTGTCCGGATTCATCGAACTACCCTGTCCACTGGCCGCTCTATATCTCACAGACGAGTGTCAAACAAATCCGAGGTCGTTTCCTAGAAGGGACACCGCGGCGCCTTAGAGACCCTAAATTTTTTGTGCCCTTAAAGATAATAAATGATGCACTTAGAAAAAAAGAATCCGACCTGTTCACGTAGATAACGATCACAACGATTTTTATGGAAATGCTAGCCGGAATTATAACGAACAGGAATCCTTTTGGGATGTGGTGGAGCGAGCAGACAATGCGTCGGCAAAAGAAGCGTTATAAAGTGTAGTTGTACCCATCTCATTTCATATCTGATCGGATCATAATAATTACTGTAGATGATATAAGAAAAAAATATTAGTTTAGGTTCAGTGGAATTTAGGTAGTGGTTCTGGTGCCTCTAATCGATTGTGTTTTTTTTTCAGTCTCAAAGTTATGGTATTCTTTGTTTCGAAATTATTCTTCTAATAAACAAGTTAAAAGAGAAATCGCGAAAACAAAAGAAAATACGTAAGATAGAAGTATTTAATTGGGAAAAAAAGAAACATTTAGTTTGACAACTTATCTTCATAAGGAGAACTGAGATTGCTAACCTACCAACATAAAATCAATTCAATATTTAAAAAAAATGGAAACAACTAAACGTTTCTGTAAATCCCAAAACCGCAGAGAGGTAAACAAAGTTCCTTGTAATTTATAAAAAAACTCCTCTTGTATCCTCTTATATCTTGTGTAGTGTCGGAACATGACAAAAGGATGAAGACCGAGGCTTATTTCATTCCAATCGATAGGCTTCTGTAAAATTGTGTGGAGCTTACAATCTAACGCCGGCGTCTATAAGACAATGCGCTTTAACTTAGACAAATTCCTAACATTTCGAACGGATCTTTTGTATTTATACAAATAATAAAATGGTTGTAAAGCTCTTGAACCTTTTATTTCCTCGCTTCTTCCATGGTTTTGTGAATAGACCTCTCAATATCCTATTTAAAGCTTTAGTTTGCCCACTTTCCACGAAAAGGCTTTTAATAGAATATAACTGAGCCCGTATTGTGTACTTGAAGCCGTTAGGAGTATATAAGCACTTTATACACTTAAGAATTAAAGACCTACGCCTACATATTTAGGTTACTGAATTCTGGTTATGTTATTATGACACTTTTAGTTATGAACTCATATAATTCGTGTCCTTTATTAAATGTAGCTCCAAAAATGCAGAAGCTTCTGCATTTGCGATACAAATATTACCTACTTACCAAGCTAATTGAAATAATGACAAACAGGAGTCAAATTGTTGTACAGAATATGCTTTATGCAAAGCACAGAGTACCACTAGCCCAACAGTGCCGTTGAAATTGCACCAGAGTTCTTTGCAAAATCTAAAGGGTGTAAACAGACTCTTAACGAAGCCGAAAGGCACTTGTTCTCCCCATAATTGCGATCATTTCTTTGTTCTAGATCATACCTGGGAACCTTCTAGTTACGGAGATATTGGGGGTCAAAGTTCCAACTTTTTCACAAGTTTTTTTTTAAATACATGTTTTGAATGTTTTTTTTTTACCTAAGACACCTTCACGACCCCCGTACTATTCAATCCATCCATCAGATCTGTTTTGAATGCGTTACATTGCGTTCTACCGCAAAACGTGATTATTCACCCCAAAAAAAAAGTCGTTTCCCAGCAATAATTTTTGCGTAAAGTTACTTAGTTGGATGTACATAATGCTTGGTTAACGGCTTCGTGAAGAGTCTGTTTACACCCTGTATAACGTAACGTAATAGTAACGGCTGAACAGAACCTAGGTTAAATATAATGATGCAATGTATATCCACCAATGGGAACGTTTCAAACGCAAAGAATACAACAACAAAGTTGGATGGTCACCACACGATGCGATGGAACTGGAAAAGAACCACTGTTTACCACTTCGTTTCCCATTCAAGGTATTGTTCGGAAGTGAAGAAGTGCTCCATACTTGGAAGTATAATGTATCCCTTTGTATGAAAGTTAATATTTTAGCTGAACGAAATTCGTTTCCATTGTGTACCGCAAACGTTACCTGCTATTGAAAAGAATAAAAGTACGGATTGCACACATAATATGGGAAGGTTATAAATAGTGCAAATATTCACGAGAGATCGGATAATACACCAGAGTGGAAAGCAATATATTGGCAGAAGTTTTGTAAGTGGGATGGGCGATGTAATTGATCGCTGAAAAAATAGGTGCGTCTCTAAATTCTTAAGAATAACAGATCATTATTTCTGGGAACGCTTCAACACACCTACTCATAAGAACATTATAAAATTACTAAATTGTCCCTAAGTTGGTACTAAAGGCTCGCGATTTGCCAGCTTTTCTGCATGCAAATTCTTAGGAAGTCAATACAATTTTAATCAGTCAAAATCTTTTGTATGTATATTCTAAAATATACCGAAACTTAACTAATTACAAAACAATAGAGGTTTGTCAAGCGAGGTGCCGCTTATAGCGAGCGTGGTGGATGTAACTCGTCGCGTTGTCGACCTTGGATGACGCTTGAACGTTTTCCTACTTCACTTCCTGCTCGATGCCATCTTGGTTTGCTTTGAATCGAACGCCGGCGCCATACACTGACTCCACGACACATAATTATTGAACATCAAGAATCAATTCAAATCAATGAATGTAGGTAGCTCGTATGTTATTCCTATTGTATTCATTGTAGATAGGCAATTTTATTTTATTTCATTGTCGTCATAAAATATGAAAGTCGTCACAAACTTATTAGGGGTGTAGCTGTAGGTAGTTCTTTGGCAAACGTTCCTATCTTTCCTACATAGCCCACTTAGTAAAACTAACACAAATTTAATGTTACTTAATAAAGTGTCTTTAGATGGAATCAAAAGGATTTAAGTCAATACTAAAGCCTTGTTATTCCGTGCCAACAGTAATTTCAGTAATGGACAGACAGGTATATCATACCATTTATACTCGTTGAATCTATCTAACCCCGAATGCACTTTCTTTTATCCTATAATGCAGTCTCGTTTCTTTTATGCTGAGAAATATAAACTTCCTGAGCACAAGCTACGATGTAGCGTTAGAAACAGTAGAGTACTAGGCATTGACAATGCGGGAGCGCAACCACGCATAGACAGTGTTTTGCATCGCTCCGCGCCCTTGCAATCTTCCTAATGAGTGAACCCTTTCACACTCTGGACAAAGCCGGGGGTTTCACGGGTGATGTGACACGTATTCATAACATCGCTCTTTGTTAATTCCTACTGAAATGAAATTTTGCTCTTTAGGTAAAGTGAATGAAATTGTGAAAATACGCTGTAGACAAACATTTTTAGAGACTCATTTATTTAAACTCAGTACAAGGGGCTTAAGACTTATTTTATGATCGAATAAATTTATTTTCTGATCAATAAGCATGACTTTAATTCAGTAATCCGCAGTTACAATCATATAATTTGCTATGCATATTTACTACAGTCATATGAGATGGGGAGTTATTACTCTATAAAATTAGGGTTGATCAATTTATGGGTTCGCCGCGAAGGGCGTGTGCCAGCCACAAGCTTCTAAAAGGTTGTTATTGGTTTACTTTAATTCAACAGAAATAAACTTTTATAAACGTAAAATGGAAACAACTATACTACTCCTGAGAATTAGGATGAAGGAAGATAGATCAATCATCATCATCATTTCAGCCGAAAGACGTCCACTGCTGGACATAGGCCTCCCCAAAGTGTGACCACACTGACCAGTCCCGTGGGACTCGCATCCAGCGGATCCCCGTCACCTTCATCAGGTCATCAGTCCACCTAGTGGGACGGCTAGATATATAAAGAAGTTAAATATAATTATCTATAAGCAAGTATAAAAAACTCAAATCTACATAAACACAATATTGAGAAGATGGGAAACATAATGAAATACACCAATTACGACACAATTATGTGATCTAACTATTATTAAACGACACCTCGTTACTAATTTAATCAATTTGTTAAATTGAAATTGGTTTTTAATATTTATCCATTACGACATAAATATTGACCTGCTAAAAAAAAGGTTGCCATTGAAGTTATTGTTCGCTGATGTGGAATAGGAGCGCAGCTGCTGCAAGGCGAAGCAATTCCCATGTCATTATTTTAATCCAGCTACATCAATACCTATATTGAGATGATACGTCCTACTATGGTAAAAATCCATATCTATGGTTTTTTTTTTCATTCTAATGTGCAACGTATCTACGTTCAAAAATTCCTCAACTTCTATCTTTCTAAACTGACATAATAAATTGCATGAACCGTTGCTGTAATAATAAGGATGTTTGTTAGCCGAGTTACGCAGGCTAAGTAGCTATCTAAGTAAAGGATTAGTAAAAAAACCGTAGAAGCGGCACTTTATAATTTCTTAGCCCTAGCGCTACGCTTTGCTCTCGTAGACTCGCTGCGGTATGCAAAATGTAAAGGGTAGTTTTGAACTTAGCCTTTCCATTGTGACTTTTCACGACTTTCCTAAGTATCTATCTATGTGTCTACAAGCCATCTTTCGAACTAAATAGAAGTACCGCTTTACATCAGTCAAAAACCTGTTAATGTAACGATTCCCACCTACATTTTTTTAACTGCTACACGGCTATCTATCTTTGAGACAATAAATAGGCCAGATATGTGTCCGATTTCTCTATCTGATTTGATGTATATAGTGAGCTTCTATGAGATGACCCATCTACATTAAACACAATGATTAGTCTATGTCCGTTCTGACTTCTGAAAGTGCGTGAACGCAACGTCTAGCGATGCGTAATAGGAGCGATGTAATAAAAAGAGAGACGTATTATGAAGCTAGTAAGATGCAAGACAAAGATGACAACATTATAAAATTGTTACCCGATGAATTCATGTAAACATACCATACACATATGTAGATATAGGTTTGCAGCTCTTTATTAGAGACGTCTGCTGACATGAACGTCTTAATTTTTTTGGTAGATATGAAGTATCTCTTTAATACGGCCAAAGGTCAGGACAGAAATAAGCCAGAGGTCGCAAGTATCTTAATCAATTAGGTATCTACGTATACCTGCTACAGACAGACCTTCTCTATTCAAAAAGAATTATTTACTTAAAGCTATTGAACACAACATGCACTCAGGTAGGTATAACCTCGGCTTCCTCGTTGAAAAGGTTTAAGGGTCGCGGGGCGGTATCAGAACAACGTTTACACCTGTGTGTGTATCTTAACGAAGCGAGGGGCTGAACTTGCCCTTCTTCTCACGCTCGCCGGAGTTCGTTGCAAGGTGTCGCGTTTGATTTACAAGTGCCATCGTCGAAATTACGAGTTTGATTATACTTTTCATTGAGTTTATTATGTTGATGACAAATGTTATTAATTCTGTGATTCAATTACATAATACTTGGATAAAAATTAAAGGTAAGGTGGGGTTTATTCATGCATGAGGTTAGATTAAAGTCAAATTTTACAAAGAGTAGATCTCTACCTATTTTAAGAATCACACCTCTTCAACATTATTGAAATGCAAGTCAAAGAATATCATACGAAGTCTTTAATTAATTAATTATATTAAATGTTTAAGAAATTATTACTAGGCCAAGAATACCTCAAGGGAAATAATTTGTTGCCTTAGGTGTCTAAAATATATAGTGTCATTCTCACTGTACACAATATTATCTTCACCTAGAACAGGTAGAGCACTAAGTTATAATGGAAGTTACGTCAAATCAGCAACACTGCACGATGCCTTACAAGTTCGTCCCTCACCGCATCCCTCCTTTCAGAACGTAAACACGCGTAACTAGTGTAATTGCATTACAGACTGCAATGCCGTCACTGTCATGGACAATCAAGGATTTAACATCAGGAAATTGACTTCAAAGGAAATTAAAAATCAATTTCGAAGAGTTATTGAATCAGAAATAAGAACGTGCTACGAGCTTGCGAAACCCATAAAATTTTTAGAAAGGCCCTTATTTAAAACGAAACATGTGCGTATTACATTTAAAAATAAGCCCTAACCCTTTCCCTAAACTTAAATCAATTAATGACGTTGTATCTAATCTACAGCCCATAGAAACGACAGATGTGAGCGACAGGGGGTTTAGCGGTGAAAATTCATAGATCTCCTCCCTCTCTGACTGTGATCGGACCCTTCCGAATTGTGCAAACTGCTCGCTATGCGATGCATCTGTCCACTTGCTGTTATAGTGACGCCCAACAAAAACGACATCGATGTTCCATTTGAATGTTTAATTTTTTATCACGCTGCTGTAAGCAATCACTCGAATTTCCAAATACAAGGATATACCGTTCCAATGCCAACGCTAAGTCACCTTTTCCTTTTATATAATGATAATGTTACTCAGTAACTAAGCAACAGTTCAGTTCCCAGCCAACGGTTAAAGCAGCTCAATTAAAGTGCGGTCACTTCCTGAAAGGCGTACAGTTTAGCAAACACAGCGGAACTGGTATTGTTTCATACCGAGAACAGTACAAGCTTGAGACATATTGCGGACTTTATGCTTCCTGTTTCCAATGTGAATATAAACATCAGCTCTTTGTTTGATGTAAGTAGCTAGCCAAAGACGCGAGGATTAACTGTGGCTACATATGGCGCACAAATGTAATGCTTATTATTCTGCACTAAATGACAAAACTCAAGCCGATTGATGTTGTAAAAATAAAATACATGCACAAAATGTAACAAAGTAAATGGGAAGAGTTAAGTAATGCAAAATTGTCGATAAAATATAGTGCACCACCCTAAAGTACTCGGACTCTGTTGTGCACTTTGTCCCTCACTGAGATAAAGTCGCCCTAGCATTCAAACAAGTGGCTCACACACACTGACGCGTAATCAGGAAGTACAATGAAGATTAAAGAGACTCGTTACACACACGCATGGTTAATGTAATAATATTCGTGTAGGTACCATCCCGCTTGTAGAAGTAGCTGAATATAAATAATATTGCGTACGCACACAAAGGAAGAATTTAAATAAAGAGACTCGCGGCTGTACCAGGAAGTAGCAGCTCACTCACTCACACATAGGAAGCGACTATATCAGCTATAGGTAGGAGCGCTATGTAGCGCTGGCGCACACTTGTGCGTCAACTATGCGTGGGACCGCGCGCACATGGCCTGATTGGGACATACCAAGTGAGCCCCCAGACGATACACTTTTTACGACACGTAGTTATTATGATATTATTATTACACGCGACAGTTAATAGATACTGTCTGAAGACCATTGCATGTTATAACACCAAAGCATAAACACAGCGAATATTTTTCAGAATACCGAATTTTTACTTCCTGCCTTTACTCGTCACTTATAGAAGTTTACAAAATATCGCACGTTATTTGATGCTGTAGGTCTTCGATTGCTTTAAACGTAGTACTTATGGCAAAAATATGTATTGCCAGATATGAGCAAAAACCGGGGACAACTTGTTGACGTTAATTATTAGTCCTTAACATTGATTTGAGTATGGCCAAGTTAAGTCAAAATGTAAAATTACACAACTTTATGTTAACCAAAGACGAAAGCGTGGTTGAGTTCGAACGTACGTTACCTACAAAATACCGCCTGCGTCATGTCAAGTCATGTGCCCTCATCCATACGGATGCATTCCCAACCCGGTTTTGTTGATCACGTCGATCCGAAACGAACGGAGGGGTCGCTTTGTCATGTGACACTTGTGCGCACAGAGACTCACCCAGGGGGTTACTCGTTAAAATCAGGGATTAATTGCCCATTCAGGGCAAGATCGCGTTGTTACATCGACAGGATCAATAAAGCCATGTGTACGAATTATACTGCACGATCATTTTTGTTGCTTGGTAGAGATCTCACTGGAACAAACAAAATGCACCAAGCAGAAAAAAAGACGAACTAAATTAAACGCTGAATCCAAGGAGAAATTGCTTTATGGGATAGACGAAGATGTTTTATATGAACAACATACATCATACGAGAAAGACGATGCTCTAAATCTTTAGTCATTTAAGTATTCGTTGCGTGACCATAAACTGTTGCGCGTTGCCATCGGCTGAGGTCGACGGAAGTTGACGATTTCTGAACGGCATGTAATTATCTTTATAGGTTTGAAACAAGAAAAAGGACTGCTGCGTGTTCAGATTACGGATGCTTTGAATTTGTATTGCTTTTATTAACTTTTATAACTTTATCGTGATCAAAAGTTATCATGAAATTTCGATCCCCGTCCCCGCAACAAAAACTTGACAAAGTTTATATTAATTTTGTAATGTATGCATCTCACTTGAATTGAATACATTATTATTATTAAAGTATATGTATACTTAAACCTTCCTCGAGAACCACTCTATCCATTGGTGAAAACAGCATAAAAACTGATGGTTTTTTGAATTTATCGCGAACAGACAGACAGACGCGGCGGAGGACTTTGTTTTATAATAATAATATGTAGTGATATACTAGAATTGCTCGTTTAAAGGTATTATTAGATTAGATTTTGAATTGAGACATTTTTTCATATTTTAAACAGGTATCTAACTACTTATATTCAGATCAATATGTGTAATAATATTCTTCTTCTGAAAATACCGGTTGCCCGAAGTGGTTTGCTTCGACCAAAACCGCTTAAGCGATCGCAAGCACGATCTTTTTCTTAAGCACCTTACGCATCTATTAAATATTAATATAATTATACGACTTTTTAATCAGCATCACACATAATTACCATAAATTATCTTATCATTAATTTAAAGTAGGTACCTATAACTAGCTACCTAGCAGTAGGTAATCGAGTCTCCAGATCATAGACCAGATAAACGCTTGTGTACAATCCTAGTGCTCATCATAATTATCAGTCAACTACATCGTTGTTATTCTCATAAACTGTCTTATAACCATAGCAACGGCTTCACTTGTTGAACGGTTGCTGCAGAAATTTATTAGCACATCACATAGAGAGCGAGAAGATAAAATCTGACCACTGCAGTCCTAAACTTATCTTGACGTTTGGTGCCAAAAGATAATTCATTTTCAACTCATTCTATGTTTTGTCCGCTCTAAAGTGCTTTATTTCATTTTATGCAAAATAACAGCTGTGTCTTCATGGGAACCCCAGGAATACTGTCTTTTTAAATCAGAATCATAAGACTTCTTTAATTTCACTTAGCTTAGACGCAAGGCCGGAGATTTATGTTTATTAACATCCCATACATTTTGAATACAAAAAGTTGGTCATACTTTCATATTTCTTTATAATTTTGTATGTATTACCCAACCAGAACAAGACGTTACAACGCAAAGTTCTGGTCTACTCTATAGGCAGCAAGTGGCGCAATTTTTCGGTGTGACATCGTTGCCTAGTTCTGAGTGGCACCTGATTATGTAATGCGAGAACAACGACGGTTGAATCGGGGTCGCGGTCTGCGAGCGAGCGCTCGGAAGTGCGTTGAGACTCAATGAATGCTTCAGATGGTGCAACACTCGATCATTTATCGTGATTACAAGCTCTAGATGCCGCACAACCAGTTTGATGTATAAATGCAAATTACATAATTGACTGCTAACCAAAGCTAATTTAGTAATCGAAACAAAGTCGGAGGAATATTTGGAATCTATGACTCAGAATTGATGAAAAAAAGACATCGGATGTTCTCGAAACCAAAACTACAATTCAATTTCATGGGGACCATCACCATTATCCCCCTGCTCTTATCTCAAGTCACCTGGGACCGGTGCAACACAATTTTTGAATACGCGTATTACAAGCCGTCACGCAGTACATGTTTACAGGCTTATTAAAAATCGACCAATTTTTGAGGGCAATTTTTCTGGGGTGCATAGTGCAAATATTCTGAGAAGAGACAATCAATTAGAGTGCATCAATCGGTTATCTACTCGTAGATAAGAAAATGTAGGTAATAAAGAAAGAAGATAAAATATGGAATACATACACGATGTTAGGGTGGGAGCTGGTCAGTTGAATCAATCATTACCAACGTTAGATCCAGCTCAGCTGGAACAAACCGATTTAGAAGCTGAAACGTGTAATTAGTTATTATTACACCGGCACCGACATGAAATCTATGACCACTCCGGAAGTTAGATAGTGTATGAAATTGTACAAACGTATGTGCTCAATTAAATAAAAATATGAGTATTGTGACATTCTTGAGCAATACTGTCGTGTGGAAGTAATACATCTGAACCGGGTCAGTTCGCAGGAAGTGCCGCTATTTCCATACGACTGCAATTTAAATGGTGCGGTATCCGGCACAGACTTCCGGTCTGTTTGCAACGCTTTTCCCCGCATCGATTTTCTTTTGCAATTATGATACTGCATCTGATATGCCTAAAATAACAGAACATTTTATTTTATATTTAATTAATAACAAAAACTTCGACGTTTCCAAACGATACATTAAGTACACGCGCCTCCACCATATTAAACGGGAACTAATTGAATATTCTGTTCCGATTCTGAAGTATAACAACACAAAGCAATTACAAATATATTTGAAGGCCAGTTTTAACTTCCCACGAAACGTTTTGCTTGCCATGCAATCTCTACATAAAGTGATTCTATCCTTCCTTGGCAACGGTACACGTATTTTTTCGCATGTGTAAAACAACAATATTTTGATACCAATTAGTAGGCCTAAGCACTTTATCTATTAAGCGGATTTTCGCGGAACTTTTTCGGGGATTAATGGAAAACTTAACCGTAAAAATACTTTTGAAGATAATAGCGTATATTAAGGCGTAGGTACCTATATAGATACATTTGGCACAGCACTACAAATACAGGGGCAAGTTTGTTGCTACATGTAAGTGTAGCTAGTTATATGATGACGTTTCCGTACAGCCGTTCCTTTTCCGTGGTGCGACCATCATCGGAAGTTGGGACAGAGATTCGCGCGTCCCCCCTCCCCGCTCCACCCTCACCCTCCCCTACACGTCCGGTGCCCGTAGGCCGCCGCTGTCCAATTTCCTCTTCCCGCGTGTATTAATTTCCGGCTTAAACTATTTCATGTCGTTCATTTCCTATTAATAAGTATTCGTAATGATTTTTGTAATTCTATCTTCAAGTTTTTGGTTGTGCAAAGAGGTGTGTATTTTGAGGAGCTCGTGGCTAAATAATAACAGCCGCTCGGGTCGATCTTTAGGTTAAGCCGTGCTTGCCTAGGTTGGTCTGTGGATGGGTGACCACCCATTATATACCGAGTTCCTCCGTGTGTTGGAAAGCACGTCAAGCCGTTGGTCCCGGCTGTCATTTGAAGATCTTTGACAGTCGTTAGGTAGTCAGTAGCCCAAAAAAGTCTGACAACCAGTCTTACCAAGGGGTATCGTATTACCCAGTACCAACTGGGTTGTGGAGGTCAGATAGGCAGTCGCTCCATGTAAAATACTGTTTACATGACCTCCACTGTATTCAGCTGCATCCGGTTAGACTAGAAGCCGACCCCAACATAGTTGGGAAAAGGTTAGACAGATGAAAGAGTATTTTAAATTCAATGAAAAATGAAAATGGAAAAATATTTTCAGTTTTGAATTCCTTCAGTTCCTTCACTCCCTTTAACTTCCTTTACATAATTCAAATATTTTATTTCAGATATAACAATCCATATAATGTTAGTAGTAGAATAACTTAGCCTAATGTCAGTAATAAATTAAATTAATAATAATATTCAATCACTTGGATACGTGGGTGACTCTTACCCACCTTCGCAAGAGGGGAGAGTCCCACCAATCTGAAAACACATTCAGGATGCCATTGGAGGAGCACAAGCGCATATAATGCATAAGTAGTAAATACGTTTCTTCTATTCGGGAAGACTTGTTGAACTTTGTATTAATTGTAATAGGTAATAATGCAGGTATTTTATGAGGATATTCTGAGAAATCATCAAAATATTCTACGTTCGTCAAAGTTAGCACTTATGATATCTTTTCTATCAACAGCTAAATTCTTTATTTCTTCGATCGGTAAACGTGCCATTACATTTTGTTTATTTCTTTTTACACACAGCTTCCGTTTCCGTTAGGTAGTTCATTTCCGTTTTTACTTCCGACCGACTGTTACGGCTGCATCATTCTAAAAATAGATTTTATACTTAGGGGGTCACCTTAGCGAAAGTATGAAAAGATTTAACAATTAGGTCCCAATTTGTCCAGTATTGAGGAAAAAAGGATGTTAAACTGAAAATGTTGCTAGATAGGTAAGTTTCAGCGGTCGCCGAAGACCGCTGAAAGTATGCGCTCACGCAATGAACTTATTTCGGGTAGGTAGGTACCTACTTCCGCATGTGTTCGGATTCGAGTCCAGACGTTCATCGCATTCCGCCTGGGTCGCAATACTCGCAATCTTAGAACCACATCTTTTGTTTTGTATAAAATCCATCATTATCTAAATAATCATAAACTCAAAAACTTACGACTGTCTTGTGTAGGTACCTAAGTATCTCTTACAAGAGAAAATCGGTCTTTGAAGTTTGAACACAAATATGAAGATCACCAGAGTCCAAAACAAAGGACGGAATAATAAACAAGTTATCGTAACAAACATATTAGTTGTTACAATGTAGACTGATAAGTAAGTAAAACGTAATCACGTAATACCAAACTTGTAACATTAGAATGTTAACAAAGAAAGTAGCAGCAAGTTCTGCGGTCACGGTCACGTATGACCGAACATCATGGTCTTTTATTCTCTAAATTACTGCACATAACTCCACGACGAACGTCTGCATGCCGCCAGAACTCCAACGTATACCGGCCTACAAGCTAGAGCGAGACGACACGAGCAGGGAGCGCGGGGCGGGCGAAAGGAGCAACAGGTAAAGATTCCGAGGCCACTTCCGTCTTGGCTGCCGAATATTTCTGTCTCGAACCGGTAGTGGGACGGCGGCCAGGGCACACACGAGATAATCTCAACCTACACGCATACACGAAAATATAGGTACCGATCTAATGATACAATTTGGCTTTTGCCCTCCGGAATACTCCGAATGCTCCACTAACTGTTTCATTCAAAAGACTACCTACCTACTATGATGCCTTTAGGGAAGGAGTCAAATAAGTAACAATCATATTGAAAATTGGTATTAAATTGTTATTAAAACAATAAAATGGCATTCAGTAAAAAAGACAAATCTGAGTGATTTCAATGATTTTATGCGTATCGCAGAGCTTACAAACATAATGCACACGTAGCAGAGTCGAATGAGCTCAGCTCAAACCGGTTGGTGCTCATATTGTCTCACTCTGCACCAGGAAACTGCCGGCCGGTTGCTGAGACGTTTCCTGTGCTTTGTCTCAGTAATGTCACGATATCTTGAACTGTACGTTGATAGATCACATTCGTGAGTTTCTGAGTGATATGTTGTACCTATAGATAGGAGATGAACTGACTACATAACCCTGCATAGTTTACAATAACACCATTTATTTAAACTTATATATCAACGCCATTATAAAAATATTACCTACGGTATTTATTTAGTACTCTTTTAATGTAATAAATAATAAGTAGGTATGTATGTAGCTCCAACACCCAAATGATTAAAAAAAAGGATCGCTCGTATTTTCGATGATAGCTGTATCCAAATATTTCTGGTACTTGATAAAAATTTAAAAATGTCTACGCATGCCCCGGAAATTAAACGCATTAAATCCATACAAAAAAAAACAAGACTCGTGGCTCTGCGATTACTGTACAAACAAGGAAATATTGCGAGTTATTAAAAACTAGCGCGCTGACGTAATTCTACCACACTAACTAGCACTTCCGCGTGCCCTAAGCAGGCACACTCGTATAATAATCCCATTTCAACGTTCCTTCTTATTATAAATGTTATTACTTAAGATTTTGTTGGACAAGTGCTGGTCGCGGAGCGTCGTCCGTCAAAGCCAATCTACCCCGATAACGGTTTGCGGAAACAGTGCTCGTACGTTTAGTTAAAAATGGGACTTGGTCTGACTCCCGAAGTTTTATCTCAATGTGTGAGGTGGCGAGGGGCGAGCGGGTATGCGGGAGGGGAGTGGTTGGCGCGCGTCCGTCCGCCCGCGCCTCCACCGCATCATCAGTCCGCGCCGGAGAGTTGCCCGCGACGCCTGTCTGCGAGCTCGATCCCTCAGATACGCTGCTGGTTTACGGCGAGCCGTAACACGACACGTTTGGAGGGACTGCTGCTGCTTCGCGTGTGCCTGGTGCTCTGTGAACACTGGATTCTGTGCTACTAGTGTTGTGACAATGTACATGTGCTGAATTATCAAGTTACCGTCTACCTAAAGGATTTTGACGACGCAACCAGTTCCGGATCAGCTCAGCCGGTAAGTAGCGGTGCTTATCGCAGACCACGCTATCGCGGACTCACGCATTTCCGACCGCGCCCGATAAGGCAACTGACTGTACAGTGCCTACAGATACGAACTCCGAATCCGGCAGCAAATAAAACTTCCAAGAAGTTAAATAACGTTTTTTTGCTAATATCCTAGCTACACGGTTCATTATTCTTAAGTTAAACCAATTACCTACATCAGTAAAGAGTTGTTGGCTGAAATAATTAAGATAAGAGTACAAGAAACCAGAAAAAAAACGAAAATTTGCTTAGAAATAAATAAATTATTATGTAAAGTTGGGTCATTGGGGTGAAGTTAACTTGTTGAACACGCAACAAAGAATTAAGGTGAAATAACAAATCGGTCAGTGGGTCGTCTTAGGATCAACAAAGGACCTAGACAATTATGTGTAACGTACTGTATGTGGTTTAAGATTTATAGTCTGTCGCTTAGATAAATAAAACTTTCATTCTTTGCGTCACCTAACTATGTTAACATGATACGCATGGCATGATTAATATCTGAAGTTGTTAATAGTTGGCTACTGCCTGCAACAAAAAGATAACTATAGTTATCTGAATACTGAAATCTAAACCTAATAAAAAAATGTATACCTAGGCAAAATCTATCAATGGTTCTGGGCAATTGGAAAATCTCATGAACGAGAGATTGCATCAATAGTAGTACTTTCCCCCCTAAGTAACAAAGAATGCATCCAGAATGATCTTCAAAAATTACTTTAGATACCAACATTGCCCAAAACTTAGATATGAAGAGGTTTGGGTTATCGGATTGTGATAACCTGCGAAGTAGTGTTGTTTTAATTTAAAGCAAAATAGGAAAGAAGACACTGAAATTAAGAGGGTTTTATTATGCACCAAATCGAAGTGAGGATACTTGACAGAGGCCATGTCCAGCAGCGAAAATCTTTCAGATGAAAGTTGATGGTGATGCACCTAATATAAAGATTAATGTAATAGCAATTTATTTATCTACTAAACCTAAACCAAAGATAGATAACGAGAATCTTAGAGAGCAATATGTGCTCGAGGTTTTGTACGTCACCAAATAAAAAAAAAGGCCCAGGATATGCATTTGAAATTGCACAATACATTGCAGATCCGTAATCGCATTTATAACAATAAATTATGTAATACATACGAGCTATTGACATTACGAAAAGGCTGTCAATAAAATTGTATTAGGAAAATAACTCAAGAAACATATATTGAAGAGAATAGCTTTAGTTTTGGCTTACATAACAGCATATATTATGTAATTCGATTATTCTACAACAACTTGGCTGAAAACCTTTTTATAAGCACAGGTTTATGAAGAAAAGTCGTTACCAATATTGCTGAAATAAAAATTGGAAAATCAAGTGGATTTTCCCAGTTTTATTTAAGTAATATTCATGTTTAGGAAGCCTTCAAATACATAAAGACAGTAGTATCATTTTATAATAACACTAGATAAGAAGATGCCATCAGTAAAGATAAGGAACTAAAACTATTCAAGCATAAGGTAGGTATTACGCATTCAAACGAACACCTTGGCGCCACCTTTTATCAAATAGAAGAACTCTTTGGTAACTTATCGAATAGCATTGTTTTTATTAATTCATACTTTAGGCTTATCTCAATTGTTTTAAGCAACAATACCCTGTTGGTATTTTGTTTATATGCTAAATTACTTTCTTAAAACAATCTATTTCATATTGTTACAGACAATCGCGATGAAAGTTGTAAGTCTCCAACTGCCGTCCGGGCCCAGCATGGAGCGGTTGCCGCTACCATTTAGCCCTACGGAGTTACTATGGCGGTATCCCCTGCCGTGGGCCCCGCCGCCACCCTCACCCCTCGGTGATACCAAGGCCCAACTGCCGGCGGGTCTTCCCCCAGAACCCAGATTATGGACCAGAGATGACGTTTCAGTTTTCCTGAAATGGTGCGAAAGAGAATTCGATTTGCCGAACTTCGATATGGACCTCTTCCAAATGAATGGTAAATAATCAAAATTAATTATGTCTAATCTTTACTAGATTTTCAACTTTATCTCTATGATATTAAGTTCAAGGTTGTTTGGGAAAATCTGACAGATTCGGGTAGGTTGACGTGCTGGCGTCTGTACCTATAATATTACCAAAAACAAACAAATTAATGTAAAAATGACTATGTTCTTTTCAGGCAAGGCTCTGTGCCTATTAACGAAAACTGATTTAGGCGAGCGCTGCCCAGGTGCTGGTGACGTACTACATAATGTGCTACAAATGCTAGTACGTGATGCCGCATTATTGGGAAGAGTTCCCTCGTCCCCCGTGACACCCACTGCGCGCGCCGCCCCTTATCCACCCTCCCCACATTCACACCCGCCTACTCCAACATGGGCTGTCGACAGCTTCCACCATTTCCACAGCGCTGCTGCAGCAGCTGCTCAACCCAATTCCGTGACCTTAAGCCCAGCTCCATCAGTAGACAGTTCAGGAAGCCCTCAAAGGGGAGAAGCAGTTAACTATGCACCAAATTATGCACCATCAATGCCAGCTACAACTCAGGCTGCCAGTTCAGGAAGCAATCATTCTGATTCTGATGAAGAAAATCAATTCGCACCGCAACCACGCTCTCCTAAAGAAGCCCCATTAGTAAGCCCGGCACCACAGCCTCACCCAGGGCCACAACACTCACATTACCGAGCTCAACACAGAGAGTTCTTCCCTAACGACATGCCGGAATCGAATACAAGTAAGTAATTGAATAGCACATTTCATTTTGACTGTAAAGCGAAACCTGGAAGTATACAGGGTGTAAACGGTCTCTTCACGAAACCGTTAACCAGGCATTCTGTACATCAAACTAAGTAACTTTACGCAAAAGTTATTGCTGGGAAACGACTTTTTTTTGGGGTGAAGAATCGCGTTTTACGGTAGGACTCGATCTAACGCATTCAAAACATTATGCTGATGATTGAATAGTACGGGGGTCGTGAAGTAAAAATGATAGCAATGACGGGGAGAAGAAGTGCCTTTCGGCTTCGTTAAGGCTTTTTACACCCTTTATATAGACGTTAAACTGTGTATACATGAAACTAATAGTGATTTATTTTCTTTTCAGATGGAAGACTACTTTGGGATTTCCTTCAACAGCTACTAAATGATCCTTCACAGCGGTACACTAACTACATTGCATGGAAAAATAGAGAAACAGGAGTGTTCAAAATAGTCGATCCCGCCGGTCTGGCGAAACTATGGGGAATTCAAAAAAATCATCTTTCCATGAATTACGATAAGATGTCACGTGCTCTAAGATACTACTACCGCGTGAATATTCTGCGGAAAGTGCAAGGCGAAAGACATTGCTACCAGTATGTATCAATATCATAGAATAATCTGATCAGTTACAGTATTTTTTTTACATGACTCGGTACTCATCTTAATTTATTATTACAGATTTTTAAGAAATCCAA
Organism: Lycophotia porphyrea; assembly: GCA_950005105.1. Taxonomy (NCBI): domain Eukaryota; kingdom Metazoa; phylum Arthropoda; class Insecta; order Lepidoptera; family Noctuidae; genus Lycophotia; species Lycophotia porphyrea. Next base: position 8,090,469 of record OX465392.1, read on the forward strand.
CTGAACTGAAGAACATCAAAAATATTTCGCTGCTGCGGCAACAAATGAGTCCAACGAGGGTTGTGCCTCAAGCAGTTGTAAAAACAGAAATGAAAGAAGAACGTTGCGACGAAGAACAGGTTGATGAAGATATGCCTACTGACCTGAGTATGGCAGCGTCGGAGCCGTGGCGGAAACGTGCGCGGCCGGACCCTAGCCCCGTCCAGCAGCCGCATGACAAACACCACATCAGTGCTCTAATTGGGGACAACATGATGATCAAACGGGAATCTGACTACGCCACGGAACATTACGCACTCAATCTCAAAAGTGAAAAATGTGAACAATGATTACAAAAGACTTAACGTGGGACACTCGTTTGTGCAAAACGCATTTTCTGCATATTCAGTATGCAATCAGCTCCACCCACTAAAATTCTAGTCAAATTCCTCTCAGAAAGGATATTTAAGTCTTCCTCTAAAAAAATATTAACGTACTTGATGAACAATCACTGAGAGTACTTTGACGGATTTAGGATGGTCATTGGAGTTTAACAGGGTATGGACCTTAATGATGCCTTTGTGCCAAGTGATTTTTATACCTAATAGTGTCAATTATCTATCTAAATAGTTAGCAAAAGGGACAAGAGTTTATTTGTGTTAAAGTCATAGAAATTATTTTACGATTTGTGCAATGGACTATCACTTATGTAGCTGTTGACTGAGATTTAGCAGTTACAGAAGAATGTTGGCACAACTCTGTATCTATCCATATGTTACGTGTGTAGCTCGCACTCGATTAATGCATTTGCGTAATTTAATTAGTTTTATGAGTGTTTTATATTTTTGTTTAGATTTGCTAAAAAGAGAAGATTATAATCCGAAAGAAATAAAAGGGTTAAAAATTATAAGAATATTATCATACTGTAACGTCTTCCATTCGTTCTTTTTGGCAAACCTTCAATTGTAGCATGTGAAATGTAGTTACTATGGACATCTACCACATAATATGCGAAATTACATCGTATTTGGCAGCTTTGAAAATAAAATTATGTTTTGGTTTGTAAAGAAATATATTGAATCTATTAATATTAAAAAGACAATAAAATGTCAAATATTTTGAAGAAAAAAATTGCCTTGAAATCAATAAAACACACCCACTGTGATAAAATGAAAGTGGTAGACATATATAGTACGATAGGGACTTTACTCAAAGATTTCCAGCTACAATTTTCTGTGATCTCTTTTATCAATGTAGGTAGGTATTTAGATGTTATAGAGTAAAGATGTCTTTGTAAATATTAATATAGTTTTGAATTAGTTAGAAATAAGGAACAGACTGTAAAGAGAGTGTATGTATGATTTGTAAAACAAAAAGTGGAGCTTTATCAAAGTACCTAGTATAAATATCAGTAAGTTCTATTACAACTGAATTTGTATTTTTACATTTATTTGTATTTGGCATGGATGCCAACATTTCCAGCTTGATGTACACAATACAATGAACATGAAGTTTCACAATAAAATATTGTGTCGGATTTATTATAACTTAAAATAAATGAGAAATAATATTATGTGTAAAAGGTCATTCATTATTAACATCCCAAACAATACGTATATTTCAAATCTTTTAGAATCACGAAAAGCCGTCAAATCTGAATGAAAAATGTAACTACATACGTGTTACTGGCGCGACTCATTTTTTTCATCAACGTACTACCCGACACTGACCTGCAAATTACAAAAAACGTATGAAAATTTGAATTTCGCGGGCTACCCTGACGCAACCACCTTAAACATATACAGGGTGGAAGGGACATATCGTCGTACAAACGATTACCATAAATTCAGTACATTACTCCGAACCCATACATGCCATATTATATAGAAATATTATGAACGTCAAGATGACGGCCAGGTTTTTAATTAAACAATGTTTCTACTATTTCATACTTTCATAGTAAACTTCTACACTCATAAAATTTCTAAATAGAAAGTGGTATTGAAAAAACATGGCGTGATCTTAAACTGAACACAACAAATTTTAATACGATATAGGTAGTACAATTTCGTATGAATGGTAATTTTGTACTTTTATTAATGTTTAAATATTTTTTTTTAATAATTTAATAATGTTTTTTAGAATAAGTATAATTTTAATTGTATGTATTGTATGTTTTGTGTTGTTATTGAAATTTTGTGCCGAATAATGAGTCATGTTACTTGATGATGAATAAATAATAATAAAACATATTTAGGCTCTGTTAGTTTACAAACTAAACGCCAAAATAAATTGTAAGAGCCATAAAATGAAATTTGGCTTAAAATTATACCTTTTCTTCGCGCTTTTCTGATGTAAATATAACAAACACGTTTTTATTTAAATTACAGTTTTAAAAGTATAATAATAATTCAAACGTAGTCGAACTATATAGTATTAAAATTTTGTGTGTTCAGTATGTTCAGTTTAAGATCACGCAATGTTTTTCATTAACTGAATAGTGGTTCCGCCATTTTGATATCAAAATAGCGAGACCACTTTCTTTATAGAATATTTTGAAATTTTATGAGTCCCGTCATCTTGACGTTCATGAAATTTTCCATCAGTACCTAGGTAAGTAATTTGAATTTTCGATGTAAAATTTATGTGAGGGTTCGGAATGTGAATGATGTACTGAATACGTGGTAACTAGGGTTACCAACCGTACTATAATATATAGTATTGTACTACACTAGGGCTCTGCGTACTATATACTGTTGAAGAAATATATAGTACGCAAATATACTATATTTTCAACACCGAAATCCAAAACTCAAATCCTTTATTTATCAAAATCGTCGGTGCGCCTTTACGTTAAACTTTTAACTGATTGCATAGCAATATAGCATGCATCCGAACTCATCTGTCAAAAGTAACAGATTGTAGTGAGTTTACTGACAAAACTACGGGCCAAAAACGACCGCATATTTCAAAATTCTGAAAACAACTTATCAAGATTTAAAGTACATAATTTCGCCACTTCGGCATTCACAGACAGGATATTTTCGGTTATGAATTCTAAATAGCGAGAAGAAAAAAATAGAAGTAGTATATCATTAATAACAAAAAAAAATGCGAAAACGTTTTTATTTGAGGTCAAACAAATCCTTGTCAAGTAAGTATACATTTTGCATTGTTGCTTAATTGCATGTTGGTGGAATACATACCCCTTGCTTAGAAGTCAGTAATAAATTAGTTTTTTATTTATATTATAATTTAAAAATTTAATGTTTTTAAGCATAATTTTGACACTTTGATTTTAGACAAAAAATACACTTCTAAACTTCTTGCAAGTGCAACAAAATATCGTTTTCGAAAAATAAATTATATTTTGTACCTAAAATCATTTTAATAGCAATCAAAGCGTACTACAGAAAATGTTGAAAAGCAGTGGATCATTGCTTAATTAGTTTCAACTTTCAACAGTGGTTTTAACTTAGACCTAGGCTGCAAGAGCGATTTGAAGAGAGCTCGAAAAGTTTAGCACCTCTATTTGAAATTCATGATCAAATAAACTTCCTCCACCTAACTTCTAAACGGAGCCAATGACTTATTGACAAACAACATTGACAATACTTTCAACCAGGACTTATCCCAGTGCGGGAAGTGATGCTATCGATCTAAGATCCCGAACCTTCGAAAAATCTGTAAGACTAAAACTCCATGGCCGCGCCATTGAAACGGTGAATACGTTATCGATACCGATATCTTGCTGAAAAAGCATCGTAGACGTCTGAAGTTTTTTTGTAGAACACAGATTTCAATTTGTTGAAATATGTAAAAATACAACAAAAATCCTTGGTTTATATTGCTAAATAAAATCTTTTTTCATAATTTATTTTTGTTTCTTAATTTAGACCTTCCTATAGTGCCGATTCCCTTGTTCACAAACTAAACTAAATTTAAGTTGAGTGCATCTTATTCTTTCTATTTCATTATGAAAAGGACAGAAGCTAAATATTAGTTTAGTCCTGTCACATTAGTCAGCAGCTGACGTAATTTGATGTAATTTTAGTAGTCAACTTTTTAATCACGACTAAACTTGTGTCAGGCGCTGGTTAATTTGACAGGACTAAACTAAAACGTATCTTCTATCCTTTTCTTAATGAAATAGAAAGAAAAAGATACACTGAACTTAAAATTGGTTTAGTTTGTAAACAAGGGAATCGGCACCATTATCTTTTGTTTTTTAATCGGCGTGTAAATATTTTTTTTATAGACAAAACGGTAATTGCGGTCGCAACATTCATGGAAAATGGAGAAAATCTAATGTATAGTAAGCAGACGGCAGACGTGTAGCAATTAAACAGACGGAAGAACTGAAAAAGCTTTATGGGGAATCTGCTCCGTCTCATGGAATGGTATTTATGTCGATGTGGTCGTACCACCACAAAAGACGCAGAGCATCCAGAAAGGCTGATTGTGGTCACTACTGAAGATATCATCAACAAAATCCATGATGTTGTTTTGGCAGGCCGTCGAGAAAGCTGGATGCGGTGCACATCTTGACTGAACGTGTTTTTTATATCTTGCATGATATTCTGTCGGGGCATGAAAAAGCTTTCTGCAAGATGGGTACCGCTGTTACTCACAGTCGACCAAAAGTGAAATCGCGATACAACTTCTGAGCAAAGCTTAGCTACGATACGAACCCCCAACAATACAGGGGGGGGGGGGGCTGTATTGTTTGACAAAAATGGATTGAAGAAGCTCGAATATTGTTGGTCGAAGTCTATATAGCTAAAAGGAGATTACTTACAAAAATAGAAAAATAAAACAAAAAATTGGGGATTTCTTTTTTTCTTCTCATGGATTTATCAAACCACTCTCGTAGTTGCGAAACGAATTACATACTTGGGTAGAGCCACTCTGAGCAAAGGCCGCAAAGCACCTCGCGGGAAGTCTGGCGAAAGCTTGTGACCCCATTATAATCGACCTTTAATATGGTTTTGGCGCGGTATAAAATTGCTTGATTTTACAACTTTGACATGCTGTATCTTTGTATTCCCCCATGGGTGCAGCAGTTGACTTTTATTTGTATGATCAGTGTATATTACATATTATATCAACTAGATACTAGAAATAAGTTACAATCGGTATAAAATTACTCGAAAAAATTGCGTGCTGCCTTCCGCCCCGTAATAGCGTTAGGTGAATTTGTAAATGTATACCTAGGTACTAATGATAACATACATTATATTTTACAAAGTTAAACATACTTTAACATATTTTAAGTTTTGGTGCTGCCCTGGGGCCCTCTCGAGCGCGCAGTGTAAACGTAGCGGAAATATGTAGATTTATCAAGTCTTAATTTTACATTGTACCTAGAAGATCATCAACATATTATAAGAAGAAATAAAAAATACGGTATTACTGGAGATAAATAAAAATACCCAAACAATGCAATAATTTGCATGGGACCACTGCGCAAGCTTCCTCTACTAAACGAAATAAGAATCACGTAAACAAATCGGACAAGTAATCACGAAGAAATCGGTGTAAATAGAATGACAAGAAGCTGCGGGAGTGTTCGAAAGAGATACCGCGGCCCTGGAACACAAAGGGCAAGGAAGGAACATGGATGGGCTTTAGTCAGTACAAGTCTGACCCTCCCTTCAACCCCGCCCAGAGCGGGAGGAGTCATTTGATGATTTCCCATCCGAAAAAATAAAAAATACATGAAAAAAAGAAAAGATACATACATTACATCCTTTTTTAAATAAAATAAATAATAATAATAAATAAATACGCACGAGTCGTTCGTAGTCTTATAAGGCTAGCTACAAATTGCTTTACTTTGGAACTGTCGCTGTTCTAAGCATATTAATTCTATGGTTAACAAAAAACGAAATGAAAACAACATCATTACTTATAGACTTCTTTATACATTTGTCTTATAACTACAACAAAATATCTCTTAGAATCTAGTTAAAACTTAATCAAGCAGTATGTTGACAGTTTCCATTCTATGAATGTTCAGGTGGTGCATTTTGGAAAAATATAACATCGTCTGCTATAATTGTGGAGGCAGATCTAACTTGACCATCATCCATTTTTACTTCCCCATATGACAGTTTTCCAGTTATATACACTCTTTGGCCTTTCTTTAAGTATTTGTATACGGTATCTCTAAGACCAGGCTTAAAGATACTTATTCTGTGCCAGTCAGTTCTTTGCAACATGTCACCTGATTCATATTTGTAACTGTAATGAGTGGCTAGTGGAAAGTTTATTACCGGATGTTGCTCTGAACCTCGTTTCTGCGGATCAGCACCAACCCTACCCAGTAACGTAACTTGGTTTAATGCTGCAAAAATAGAAATATTGAAGATAAATAACTGTGTATTTTATATTAATAATTCAGGTATTAGTCTAAAACATAATTCATGTGTTCACAGTGAAATAGTTAGTTTGTCTGTGTACCAAAATCAGTAGCGTGAACATTAGAATTTTATTTTTGACCCCTTGTGAATCACAAAGTTTAAGGTATACTAACTTTTTTCAGATTTTTGGGAATTGTGCCTAACCACAGTTTGTTGAATTCCAACGACTTTCCGCACCAAGTGTGGTACCTGCAAATATAAAGTATTGGAAACAAATAATTAATTTCCAGGGCACTTATAAGGGCAGGTGTGAGTCTATCTGGCGGGCCCCAACGAGATTTATCAATAGGTGATAGCTTTTCATAAAGACATTATTTTGTACTTGCAGGACAGCATCATCAAGTGTCACAGGTGGACAGTCCCCTCTCTTTAATGTAAATGTTATATGAAACGATTTTGCAGGGCTAGATCTTATTCTCTGCTTCTTCAGCCACATTCCAATTTTAACCAGATGCTCTTGTAATGTTATAGAGGCTGCAGTAGGGTCTTTGTGGCTAGAGGACTGCAATGTCTTCTACATAGGTTCCAGTAATTATTTTTAAATTTACATTAATGGATCTTGGTAAAAAGTTGTTATTACAGTTACAACTAACCTGAACCAATTTATTGATTTAATTCGTAGGAATTGCATTACTACAATTATTGTTTACGTTAAACCAACAGAAAAATTACAATAAGTAGTTTTATTAGAAGAATCTTTTAGAAAGTTCTATTCGACCAATATCACCAATAAGGACATTAAAAGATATTTTTACTTATAGGGGAGAGCATCGTCTGTTGTGGGCCGTCTTTATCGCCTTTCATCGTTTTTCATGTACAGTCAGCGTCACGTGGGTACCCCCCTTGAAAGCACTTACATTCCCAATAGGAAACCCCATTGATGCAGCCCACCGTACATACCTAAATACCTTTATTCAATTAGGTTGAAGCAAATATTTACTGGTTTAGCGTCCAAAAAATAGGTCAGTGGGTCGTCTTAAGGACATATATTCGTACATTTAGTCCACGATTAAAATGATAAGCAGATATAAGATTTTACTTAATTTTAAATCGAAAAGAAAACAGGTATAACAGCCGGCTATTGATGTTTATGTTTGGGTTGTTTTGTAGAATTACGAAAATGTTACTTACCCTGAAGGCTGGAAACATGACGCGTTCTATTGTTTACTATTTGGAATAGGAGTTAAAATCGTTGCACTGAAAATTAGTGTAACACAATTCCCCAAAACCACCGATGGCTGAAAAAATAACCTGCAATTATATTCCTGGCGAGTAGGTGTTACCAACCGCACACCCAGCCACACTGCCACAGATGATTATTTAATGTATGGCATCTTAGATGTCTACGTAGGGCATGGATGGAAAGTACCACAGAATATACAGGCTGTTTGACGCATGGACACAATTTTTCCAGGGATTTGGGAGATCATTAGCTAGGTTCTACCCATACACCCTTTGTCCCAAATGCCACGGTTGATTACATATGTTTTTTTTTTAATGAAAAAAATGCCCAGAATGTTTCCTTTAATTCAAAATAACTTTTTAGTTTGTTTTTTTTTGTCTTTTTTAACCTAGCTAATGACCTCCCAAATCCCTGGAAAAATTGTGTCGGTCCATGCGCCAAACATCCTGTATATACTCTAGCGAGAAGAATGTCAACTCCGAACAAAAAATATGGGCCTCGGTTTATAACGCCACAGTATAAATAAAATCAATAATATATGTAAGTCGCTAAGTACATGAGTACCAAAGTAGATAATCTAGCCTAGGAAACTACCTATTACTTTTTTTTAACGCGGGCGTAGGTACCTAAGTCACTCGTGTGTCACTTTTTTCACCCTATCCACTTATTTATTAATTAATCCAGGTATTTTACTCGATGCAAAAAGCGAAATACATACCTATTAAAAAATAAACAAATTACGTATTACTAGTAGGTAAGTATATAAATTATTTAACAATCTTACCTTTCGGCATGGCACCCAGAATTTATAACAAAATTCCGAAGCTTATAAGACATAAACATGACTTAAATGATTTTAAAAAGTCCTTAAATAAATATTTAACTCAAAAGGCATAGGTACTACTCTCTTAAAGAGTACCTAGAAGATAATGTAGTAGATTAGATGGTAATTTAAGAAAATTTAATTATTTTTTTTAGAATAAGAAATGTTATATCTTTCTAACATATGTTTAAAACAATTTTCTGTGTAATTATTTAAGATAACATAGTTTTTAATAATAGTTTTACATTTAAATTTATTACGTACCTAGTAACTTACCTAGAAATAAGGAATATGTATTGAGAAATAATTTAAGCTGTTATCCTTTTAACAAAATTTATTTCTGTTAAATTTGTTTAAAATTTGTACGCCGTTGACGGCAAAACATAGAGATCTCATTATTTTATATGTACACCTTTTACACCTATGTTTAGCAAATAAAAACTTTCACTTTGACTTGAACCTCGGAGTTTCCAGGTAAAATTTAAAAAATGAGAGATATCATTTTTTTTTAATTACCTGGAAACTCCGAAAGGTGGATGCGTTGTTGAATAATTCAAGCAACCAAAGACAGCATAATATACTTTATTATAACCCTTTAGCATATTTAATAAATACTTGTACCTAGTTTTATCTCAAATCGCACGCTTTCTGCTTTAAAAACCAACACAATGTTCGTTCGTCAGTCCGGTGCATTCGCGACTGTTGCCCATAGACTACTATATATATACTAAGGATAGACTGGCAACTTAAGCATTTCTTAGGTAGCGCCATCTAGTAACCAGGACATACACTATTTTTTTTTTTAACCTGCTCTATCCAATGCCGGGAATTTCGAACTATTCTACGTTATTCTACTCGAGGATAATATTAGTGAAACAAATACCAATTTTGGATTTTCATATTTATTGGGTAAAACAAAACATTACATAGTTTATAAAAACTAAACATTGACTTCAGTGCCAGTTTGCCTTATTCGTTTCCGACCTCTATTTGTTTTATAGTGCTCATGGGCTTTTCTTTTGAATTGGTCATCCTTATCATAATCTAAAGCCTTGCCAGTGAGGAGGTGGCTGACTTCTTTGCACCAAATATGTATAAAAAAAATTATGCTTTTATTAATCAAATAATCAACTAAACTTTCTTTATGTACCTCACATGTTATGAAATTAACTTCCATATTTATTGTTACCGCCAATTTTATATATTCAGATAAGTTATTTTTTAAAGGCGATGATTTTAAAATGGTAAAAGTTATGTTTTCCACTTGTGCAAAGAAGTCAAACAAACACCTCGTAGGATAGCACAGCCATCTTTTGCCATCATATTCTTTTATTTTTATAAATCGATGGAAATCTTCTGTATATTCACTTTCCATGGAATTGAGGCATGTTTGACATTTTTATATATTTTGCTTTTGGCTTGGCGTGCTAACCACCCACTGCAATATGCTATTGCTGCGCATTTTTCTATATTACCTTTATCTTTATCAGTGACGTCGTGTCTACGAGCTCGATATACATGTGCTCATAGTCCACGACATTGATGCCCTCGTTGCTAATTTGCAAGTCCTCTTCATGTAAAAAGAAATTTAACGAATCTAAGCAAAAGTCATTGTCAGCCTCGCAATTTGCACCCACAGAGTGTTTAGATGTTAAATTATTTAGTAATAATGTTTTATACGAGGCTTCAAAGGACGAGCAATTTGGCATAATATTCGCATATCCATGGGCTCTTATGGCTCCAAAGAAATTCTCGAGGGCATCTTGGTTTAATTTGCGCAACAATATGGCTTTCATACCTTTTTCATGAAGGAATTTGACCAATTTTCTAATGTTTTCAATAGTTTTTACCCAGCCCGTCAATGATGGCACATTTCTTGAATTTTCAAATTTCATTGATTTTAGAACAGGCAAACTAGCACTCCAGAGCTTGTGATGAGCCGAATTACTTTTGACAGCCGATTTGAATGGTTTTCCCGGTACAATTTGGTAACTCCCACAATTTAAACTGTCAAATAAATTGTCGAAGAATATTAGGAGATCTGCAGTTTGGGTGCATTCTTCTGGCATTGCTCCCATCTCTGAAAATAAAGAAAGAATTACCTCAAATATTGAACAACTTTTGCTGAATATTAACAAACCAAAATCGATTTTCTACTAGCTTGTATTGAAACGGTCAACTGTTGTTCACAAAAGAATTTTGTGATGTTTACGACTTGTATAGGTATAGTCATTTATTATTACATAAAGTTGGTTTTTCACAATCGTTATTAGATTACATTGAAAAATTTTAAAGAAAGTGTATGGATGGGCGTCTATATATATATCTCTAAAAAACCATCTAATGAGGAATTTACAAAATTTACTTTGAAAATTATGTGAAGGATACACACCTGCCATAAGTCCTAATGCCGACCCAACTGACTGGCTGAATACTTGTGCACAGTGCTTAACCCGCATCTTTGGGATATGATTGGGCATAACATGCTGAGATGTCAATTTTGGCAGTATTTTAGAGACTTTGTAGTTAGGAGGTCTCTCATACAATTTTCTAATATGGCTCCATTTTGCCGTTTGAGCTTTGCCGCCTATAATATAATTTAAATTTTTGCAAAGCAAATTATTTCGAATACACTTTAATAAGTGTGGAGGATCATGCAAGTAATAAATTTTTTCTTCATTCACTTCGAAAAATCCTTCTTTATATTCTGTATTTCTTCTCAAATATGAGGATTTAGTGTCTGTAACTAGACTGTTAATCGCCGTAACATTAGTCGTACCTTGGTCACAAATAGTGGCTACAACTTTAAGACCAGCTTCTTGTAATTTCGTAATAACATATGTAATTTGTTTTTTTAAAGCCAAAGTTTTTGTTGTACCGGCTGAATAGCTGTAATAAACAGGTTGCTTGTAAGCCTTCACAATGCCTCTAATCATGAAAACCAAAACATGGTCACAAAACTTGTCTTCTTTTTGGTCACCATCATCCACAAAGCCTTCAATTGAGTCTCTCGTTTTGTTGTAGGAACATGATGGGGCTATGGCCATTTCATCAAACACCAATGAACAGTATCTCTGAATCTGTGGCATTTTTCCGACAATCTCCTTCAAATGATTAAAAATCCTTTGATTGTAACCAGGACCCAGTTTCACTTTGTATAGTATATTCTGCAAAGTTCTTCTGCTGGGTAAAATGCAAAATTTCCTCAAAATCCTATAGGCTTTAGGTGAAGGCTTATATAGAGATAGAGACAAAACTTTCTCCTCCATAGTAAATCTTCTTCCTCTCACATCTCGTTTCCCAGCTTGCTTAACTTGCATAAGAAAAAAAGTTTTTGCATTCACATCTTTTATGTTTCTAGCAACAATCTGGAAAGCTTTTGTCTTTGAAATTCTTTTAGGAGTCATCCTTCTCATGTTGCAAGGCTGAATTAGTTTAGTATTTTTGTTATGTCTCTTGCATTTTGAAGTTCTAAACAGTCTGGTAAACTCTGAAATTATAATAATAATTAGAAACGAAATAATAATTACCAGTGTTACTATACCAATAAGTATTGAGCACAGGCCACACCGCCAGCTCGCTTGCTATTATGCAGGATCTTACCCGTGCTAGTTTGATGTAACCGCGGTCTAGTTACTGGGACTGGATCAATGCAAGGTATTCCATATCGTTCCAATGATATGTCTACATCCATGTTTAGAGTGAGATTTTTAGAGATCCTTTGTGTTTCCATTTGTGTATCTACATCCATTATTAATTGAGCCTGCGATGCAGATGTAGATGGGAGGTTTTCAGGTGTCCTTTCTCGTTCTTGAGCTGTAAGTATTATATTGAAATATACAAATAATATATAATTTGTTGGTATTTAAAATATAAGTGACAAGAATCAAAATAATAATATACCTGATAGTTGTAGTTCTGGAATTGCTAATTGAGCCTGCAATTCAGATGTAGATGGAAGGTTTTCAGGTGCTCTTTCTCGTTCTTGAGCTGTAAGTAATATATTGAAATATACATATAATATATAATTTGTTGGTATTTAAAATATATCTGACAAGAATCAAAATAATAATATACCTGATAGTTGTAGTTCTGGAATTGCTAATTTACAAAGGTGGTGGTTTGGATACAGGTAAACCGGTTTAAAATGTTTACGACATACTCGCAGATTGTTATAAACATATTTGTGATCCTGCAGATGGAGACCGCTAATAGTTGAAACCCATGCCATGTATCTCTCAGGATTGGTTTTTGGATCTGGAAAACGATGTAAAGGAATACCTGAAACATAAAAAAGAACATAAATAAATTAATATAAATAAATTGCCTCATTTAAGTATGATTCCTATTCGGTTTTTGTTTTTTTTTATTAGCCTATTCTGTCCCACTGCTGGGCAAAGGCCTCAAGGTATGTATATAACATTTTAATTATATATTGACTGAAACTACTACAGACGATATTGAACTTAATTTATCAGTAGTAATACAGATTTAAACATTGTGAATCGAGTGGCACTCATGAGCGCCAGCGATCCCTGACGGTTGGGACGCGTTCCAGCGCTCACGAGTGCCAGCCGTTCTTTGGTTTCAGGTGTAATCAGCAATACATGACATACAGAAGGGCATAAAAAGAATATTATATTTACCGTCTTCTTTGATGACTTGGCAGCCGGGCACACAACACTTATTTCGAGACATTGTTATTTATACACAAAACACTTAAATAATATGGTCCAAACTCCAATTTACGGAGGGCCTAAGCAGTTTTGTTTGATTAAATCACGGAGGAACACAGGGGGCTCAACTCGACGTGATTTAGAAAGTAGAGACAGGATGGGCACGTTAATCTTCAAGATTTTTAGTAAATATGGAGCAGCGTACTGAACTCGACATAAATTACACTCAAAATCTAGAAAAAAACGAAACAATTACAAAAATATGCGCAACCGCAGGTATTTTTGCAATTAAATGTCAACTTTAAGACAGTCAAGTCCACAGAGTGGCAAGTGTTATAATTTTTAAAGGATATGTACTGGCAACACTTCATTTTTAATTCAGGTTCTGGTAGATAGATGGCGCTGAATAGTAAGAAATTAAAATGTATAAGACTTGCCACCCTGTGCTGTTGCCTCCCAACTGAACACCGCCTCGAGCGCGTGTAGGTATGACTCGCGTTCCGACCGTTTTTATGAAGATACAATACTGTAGATATTATTACCGTGATAACGCCGTCTAGTGTCAGCCCATATAAAACTTGACCAAAAAAACTACACGGGAACTTTAAATGTAGTCCTGCCTGAGTATTATTGTGTATGTGTGCGTAGATAATACACTAACATAGGCTATAATATGTGTATGTTACTTTATTAAAAGTTTTCAATGCTCATATTGGAAAATCAGTCTTGTTATTTAGTTTCATATGTTTAGCATTCAGTAGATCTTTGAAAATTCAACTTGCTTTATCGATACGGACAACATGCGAGTGTGAAATGTTCACTATAACCAAAGACTAATATATTTATATAATATGATTATAACTAAGTCTACTAAACTTAATACCTTTACACACTGCACTTTTATAGATACTATACACAGTTAGAAATTAAGCTATATCTAAAACATTTCAAAATTGCAGTCTAACCGTATCAGAAACAGCTTATTAATCGCTAGCGCAAATAAATAAACATACAAGAAAAACAACCGATCACAACGGAAGACATTTTTCTTTTGGTGTTACCAGAACAATGAATCACTACTAAACTCCATTATTATTTTAGAAAGATAATTAAATGTATTTATTTGTACTAATTTAGGTAAATCACCTAAAAAGTATTAAGTATAAACAAATAATATTATTTTCTTCAGTATAGGAAGTCAATAAATAAAATATTAAATTGAAGAGTATTTTAAAATAATATTTATTTTATGGCAACACAAAAAAACGTGCGAGAGTGGATCAGTGGATATTATTCCATCTCGCTCTATTCAAACCACCCAAGGTCATCCCCCGGTACCAAACTGATACTAAGAAGTTGACTGGGCCTGATAAACTCTAGCGAGAAGAATGTCAACTCCAAACAAAAATATGAGCCTGGGTTTATAACGCCATCTAGTATGAGCCCCTTTAAAACTTGACCAAAGAAAACTACGCGGGAAATTTAAATGTTGTCCTTGAGTATTATTGTATACTAGCTGTTGCCCGTGACCTTCGTTCGCGTGAAATTATTATTGTAAAATCCCCATTATTATAAGCCTTTCCCTATTTGAATCGAATTTTGTTTCCAATTTCAAGGGTTTTTTTTTGCACGGACCCCTAATTATTTATCTAAAATAAAAGTAGCTTCAGTTACTCCTTGTTACATCAGCTATCTGCCAGTGAAAGTTCCGACAAGATCGCAGCCTTTTCAGAGATTAACCGGAACCAACAGACAGATAGACAATGAGTAGCCCCTATGAAAATCTTACGCGCTCGAGTATTTTTTTAACCCCACATGGGGTGCCCTCAGTGACCGTTCATTTAATATAAATAATCCTTAGTTTGTAAACCCTGGCTAATTTTTGGCCACCACAGGATTGTCCGGTTAAGCAGATGACAGCCTCTCTAGGCTGAACTGCGAGTGGTCATACCAAAAAAAATGTTGGGCGATGGAAAATATCAATATCTGGCGCGCTTAAGTATTTCGGTGTTTTTTTTTTAACAATTTTGAAAATCTGTAGACGCTTCCCCCACCGCTAAAATTGGAAACATTATAGGACCATTTTTTTTTCCTATCATCTAACCTCTACCAATACAAATATGTTTCCGCGGCGCTCGAGTAACTACACATTTAGCATCATGGGCTCCCCTACTAAAAACCAGTTTGTGCGGGTCTCTCTAAAGGAAATCTATACAAAGCGATGTCAAGTTATACTGGAAATGTACAGCTTCATGTGCCGCCGTATGTACTATTTAAATTAAAACTTGAGTATTTTATATGCCTTGATTTTGGGAAGCGCTTATAATGTTGCTCAATACGTTAGTCGAGTTTCAGATTTTAAAACTGATTTTAAATATTTTTATGGTATTAGCGAAAAGTTTTTCTTATAATATCGCGGCCATTTTAGTTTCTTGGAACGAAACTTACTCGACCTTAAGACAAAACTATTATGTTCATAATTACCTCAGAACAGAGATCCAGTCCAGAGTCGACACATACGTAAACATATGAAAGGTAAAATTGTATTATTTATGGCTTTGCCGTAGTTAGATAAAAATTAAAATGAAGACCAACATTCGATGAAACTAATCGATTATATAACAAAATATGGCAATATCATCCTATGACAATCATTTATCAAATCTGATCTTGTGTCAAATCCATCATCTGTCATTGTCATATCTGGATTTGACAGTAAACTGGAATCTATCTTCTCATTAGCATGCCGGCATCGGCTCAGTTGCCATACAAAGAAAAAAAAAAAAAATGCTCACTATCGTAGTTTTCTTTGGCCGTTGTTTGTGTCTTTTTGTGACCTTTTTTATGACAATGGACGATCAATCTCACCTGAATGACGACCCTAGCGCGTACTTTAACCCTGGCTCCCTCCGATGTGAATATGGAAACCGTTGACCTCGCATCTAATGACGACCCTCGCGATAGTTAGAACTGTTTTATTTCCGAATGGCGACTTATTTTCGTAACTGATAAGTACGAGAAGGTGTTCATAACAACTTAAACTATACATAAACTATTTATCAGTGTTTACTTTGGGCCACGGTTGTTCTAATAGATGGGCATTGACCTTTCTTTGATAGATTTTTAACTTCATCGCTAGAGCATTAGGTTCAAGGTTGATTGGGAAATGTGACAGTTTCGGGTAGCTTGACCTGCTGGCGTCTGTACCAAACGTAAAACGTGTATGGTTAGTCTGTGACGCAGGCTAGAAGGCTAAGGCAGAACAACCGAAAGGAACCTTCCAGTGCGACGTGAGTGTGTTGGTACAGTGCTGCATGGTTCTTTGGATGTTTGAATAAAATTATAAGGAAAAAGGGTGCTATCAGTCCAAAAATTACAATACAATAACATAATACAAGGTGTAAAGTTGTAAACGGACCTTTCACGAAACCGTCAACCAAACATTCTTTATATGCATCAAATTAAGTAAATTTACGCAAAAATAATTACTGAGAAACATCTTTTTTGTTTTTGGTGTGGAAAATCACGTTAAATACATCAATATAGAAAATAAGACTGAAAAGCTGAAAAGCAAGCGCGTAAAGCCCGCGAAATGGGTTTTAAATGTTACCAGATTAAATTATACTTCCAGTTCTACCAACCTACCAAGGGAAATGCGTTTACGACTTGCGTCGTTCTGCGTTCAGCTCGGAATGACAGTTGTTTTGTGGTTATAAAGATAGATAGAAAATTCTATCTCTATCTCTTCAACCACCACCATACGCAATCCGGGAAGAGTTGTTGCCTGTGAAGGATGCCTTCAGCTGCGAATGCAAAGTCTGAGAAACCAGCCTCTTCGGAGGCTTTGGACAATTCTCCAATACGACAAATTATGACGATTCTTGAACACAAAATCCGTAATTTGGAGAAAAGAAAGGTATGTACAATGCTAATAGTCAACAGTGACGAACCGATTTAATTAAAAAGATTCTCTGTTTTTCGCGAAGCTATTACCCATGTGAAGCTGATAATGTTTTGGGTTGGTTCAAAGCCGCATACATTTTGCCCG
This sequence comes from Lycophotia porphyrea, assembly GCA_950005105.1. Classification (NCBI taxonomy): domain Eukaryota; kingdom Metazoa; phylum Arthropoda; class Insecta; order Lepidoptera; family Noctuidae; genus Lycophotia; species Lycophotia porphyrea. Next base: position 8,107,600 of record OX465392.1, read on the forward strand.
CTCTTAGCGTAAAGTATTGCCGCAGACTTGACGCCATTTTCACACATGTGCTCATGGTATGTTGACGATACAATAAACCATGACGCCCTAAAGTTTACATTTTGTTCATGTAGGTGTTAAGGGAAGGTCAATCTACTTACTAAAATTATCATTGACCAGTTTGGCTATCTACTGTGCGACATAATAAACAATGTATAAACATAATATCAAACACAACTACTCATTAATAAGTTTTAGTTTCATGTCATTGTTGAATACTACACAACTAATATTATATCAGTCATAGGAAGGGTCTTCTTCAAGCCTGTTCCTACTCTAAGGCATATTGGAGATCTGTATATCTATTTATTAAGGTTGTATGTATCTGTAGTTAAGAAAAAATGATGGTTTTGTCTAGGCTCAAAAATATTAAGTAAATAGATATACAAATAGGATAGACATAAATAGGTAGCTATTTTTACTATACTCATCAAAATAAGCTACCTATTTAATCAATATTGTCACACATGAAGCATAATAAGTATGTTTTGTTGTTATGATAAGAAACAAAACCTAGGATACATAATATGACATTATTTTGAAAAGACATTATTTTGTAAAGATAATAAAAATTATCAAGCTTTTAAATTATCAATTGTCGATTTTTTTTCCAAAATCAGCTGATATTAATTGAAACTTGTCTTCTAATAAAACTGGACAAATTATACTATGAATGTACAGTTACATGTTGATAAGAGAAAAACATTTCATTGTTGTGAAGGATCATCTCGATCCTTCTTGCATATATGAGAGATTTTTGATATGATGAACTTGCGTAAAATTTGCGAATTGTTGTGCAATTGTTTATTTAAATATTCATAGCCACACAAAATGGTAGAAAGAATTCCTGGGGCATTTGTACTTTAATTATTTGTGTGGAGATACTATTTAACACTGCCAGTGTTTATGAGCAATTGCACTTGCTTATAACTACACAAGCACTCCATTTTCCCTATATAACTACTAAACAAACTCCTAACAACCTACTAACTATACAAATTAAGTTGCTCTTGCAACAGTGGCACTGTGCATAATCTTACATTATAGTATAAACTCAAAAAGTTATGTTTATTTCCATAATAACTGGTGTTTTTTATTGAAGGCCGGTCTTAATTATCCAGAATAGAAAGAAGCAGAGACATAATGATGATAATTATGTGCTAGAATTTATGTGAATTTTCTTTTGTTACAGAGCAAGCTAACATCGTATCGAGACTTGCAAAAAGCTGGAAAAGAACTGAATGGTGACCAAAAAGTGGCAGTGGCTAAATATGATGAGGTTGCTCAAACACTGGAGTTTGCAAGGGAGTTGTCTAAGCAAGTCACGTCAATAGCTACTTCTGCAGAGCGTGAGGCTAAAAAACAAGCAAAAAAGGTACACAGATGAATTAGTTAATAACTGTATTGTTCCATGCATAGGTTATAGAAAATTCTGTAAATAAAGTACAGATTACTAAGAATTGTCAATATTCTCTATTGAATATTGTCTTGTCCTGTTTTAATGAGGAGATAAACAAAAATAATTTTATAAGAGCTTTAAACTAATTAGGTACTATTACAAAAAAAAAATTGTTGTAAATTGGCTATGTTATACAAGTAAAGCAACAATAACTTCATTATTTGATTTATCTGTTTAGCTTTTTTCCCAACAAATAAATTTTATTTGTAAATTTATACGCACATAATTCAGGATGCGTGGGTGCGGTATGCAGCAGAAACCAGCAAAATTCGAGAAGTTTTACTTATTTTGGATTGTCTCAACCAAATGGGAAGTACAGAAGCTAGAAATGACTTTCTCAATGGAGCCAATGGTGCTGCAAAACTTACAGAAGAGGATTTAAAAATTTTAGATGATCTGTAAGTGTCATTTTAATAATATAAATGAAAATTTATTTGAAATAATGCACCATGTTTAAAGTGAAAACTGTGAAGTATTCTAAAAAATACTGTCATGTGTCAGTCAGTGCCAGAGGAAGGCTGGTATTAATCATAAAAGTTTTACAATCGCTTCTTACAAAAATAAAAAATTACAAAAAATCATATTTATTTTCAGGTACCCTGAAGTGACACCCAAGCATGAGGTAAATGAAGAAGGCCAACCTGGATTCCATATTCAGACTTCTAAAGCTGCTGAACATTTGTATGCTATAATTGATGGTAGGCCTAAAGAAATATTGGGCACTACTTATACTCATATTAAGGAAATTGTGAGTGCAGTCCACGAATGTGGCTACTTTGACCGGTCAGAAGATATTGTAGCAACAGAGATAGAAGAGACTCATGTTCTTGTACCGGAAATGGAGCCTGTGGAAGTGATCGACAACGAGGTACAGGTCGAGGTCGCAGCCGCATACCCGCCGGGCGCGCTGCCCGTGCCTCCCGCGCCCGCCGTCGTGCCCGCGCCCGCCTACCCGCTCAGACCGCTGCCGCCTATCACGTTGCAGGAGGTGGAGCATGCATATTTCGCCCAGCAATATCCACAACAGAGACCTATCGCCGAAGTCATAGGGTCTCAGAATTTCTACTTCTTGCAAGACTCTGAGATAGACAGCCCCGTCGGCACACCACAGCCTCCGGTGATCCCCAATCAGCCGTCGCCACCGGGGCCGATTCCAACTCAGACTTTCACCAACCAACACTTCGTCCAGCTGCCAGGTGGGCGCGTGGCCGAGCCCGGCACGCTGCCGATGCCCCCGCAGCCACACTTCCCGCCGCACCCCGAGCACGCCGGCTTCCCACCCGGCGTACCGCTTCCCGTGCCGCACGTGGCGCCGCTGCCGGCCCACCTGTCCGCCATGCAGGCGCCGCCGCCTGGCCCGCAACTCGCGCCTGCCGCGCCGCCCGCCGTGGACGAGCGCCCGGGCCAGTCGCCTTCGGACGACAAAAATGACGATGACATTAAGGAGGGTGGAAGTCCCGATCGTGACGATGTTGGAGAACGTAAAATTCACGGTCAAGGCGACGGCCAAGCTAGGTACCGGCGATTCGGTCGTGGAGGTGGCGGAGGCGGTGGCAGGGGCGCCCCGAACGGACACCGCGGCCGCGGCGCATTCCAGAATAGACAAGGAGAGGGTTACCGCGGTAGGCACCCGGGTGACTACCAGGGCCGATCCGGGAAGGATGGCTACCAGAGCAGACAATACGACGGATATCAGAACAGACACGGCAAAGACAGCTACCAAAGTCGCGGCGGTGACGATCGCGATGGATACTACGGTAATGGTGACACCGGTGATAGTCACCAGCAGAATGAAAATGGCGGTCGTGACAGATACAACGACAACCAGAGTTACCAGGGTGGCTTCAAGAGTCGCGGCAGAGGGGGACCTCGCGGTGGACCTCGTGGTGCGACACGGCCTCCTCGTCCGCAGTACACCCGCAAACCGGAAAAAGTTGAATAGTTCATGTGGATCTCGACGGTGTGTTGCATTAGCGGCATCACCACGATTATAAATGTATTATTATGACGGACAAATTCATTCGTGGAAGGCAGATTTCACCGGCAACAACGCGCTGTGGTTAACAAACGAGAGATTATGGTATAAAAATAAATAAAAAAAAGAATAAAAAAAAAGTAAAATATTAAAACTTGAAACTGAATAAAAAATAAGTTACTTGAGTTTAGATGTATGATATATGCAGTTATTAATACTTACGTAATTCTAGATTCTTGTATAAGTTATGTCACGCAAGTGACGATAGTAACGCGGTGCGAGAGGCCGCCCGTGGCCGTCGTCATCGCTCAGTACCTCGTGCGTGCCTCGTCCTCGTGATAATATAAGTACAGGAGATGTGCACACTACTGACTAAACACTGTCAACCTGGGACCTTTTTCCAAATCACATTGATCTTTGTACTTTTAATACAGTTGATTTAAAATAGTAATTATAAATGTGTTAAGATATTATACATATTTGTTTCTCATTAAACATCAAAGTATATAATTATTATTATAAAGCTTTCATCTCAATTACATATAGTTATAATTTTGCTACTATTCGTGCGCAACTTTTTTGAGTTTTGTTTTTAATTATATTGGAATTGAACAGGTACGCGATACCTAATAATAACTATCATATACCTGTTGACATTTTATGATTTAAGAAAATGAACTGGCCATATCACGTTAATTTTGCATGTAACAGTGAACTATACGATCCGATTTATTCGCGAATAGCTCTACTTGATTTTGCCTGTAATTATTTATCGTTCAAATAGAGCTATTTTCGTTAAATTGATCAAATCAAAGATGTTGTGGTATTTGGTTCCCCTGAATTATTTTTGTTTGTCTTGTCCAGGCTTTTTACATATTCCTTAACATTGTTCTCAATAGAGGCTATGTGCAAGCAAATTAAAAGTATTCTATAAAATTAAAAACGTTTTATTTAATATCTATATATAAATTAACAATGCCTTGTAAAAAAAAATCCTTGGGTTCGATTCCCAAAAGTGCAATAGTCGAAAGTTATTGGATTACCTCCATAATTATGTGTTAAAATATTAAAATATAATAGCATATTAAAATGCTATAAAAAATATTTTCCAAACTTTTTAAGTTCGCGGCGCACCGCGCACTCTCAGGTTTAATTTGCTTTGTTTCCGTGCTTTGCTTTCGCCAGGTTGAAGAAGAAGCAAAGGTATGATGCCACTAAAGAGACTAATATGAAAAACAGAAAATTCAAATATTTTTGAATTTAGATCACAAATAAATGTTAATTTATTCATACAAGATTTTTTTTTAAGTACTATGTTTTTTTTTACTGATATTCTTATCCAATTTAAATATTCAAAATATTTCTCATAATAAGCTTTAGCGGCTTTATACCTTTGTTTCTCCTCTAACCAGCGAAGGTAAAGCGCGGGAAAAAAAAAACAATTTGTCTTAATACCTAATTTGTGTTATTTGCGAAAACAAATCGAATTTAAGTTTTGAAGAAAATCTAGGTGCTACGCCTCCAGATATTTTTTTTGAGGCACAAAATGCTTGCGATAGCCTGTTGTCATCCAAATCGAAGCTGAAATATATGACTTTGCAAAATTTTCTTCAGTGTAAAATCAATATAAAAATGCGTCATCATTATCGGAGCAAGTGTTTTTAGCATATTTCAATGAAATGGCCTAACACGCTATGGAGTATATATTTCATGTTAAAAAGCACGGTGTCGACATAAAAGCATATTCCAACCTGACTGTGTTTCTAAAAAGACGCTCAGTCGGTTATATTGGACAAAAGTCAAAAGTATTGTCACCAAATGATGTCGATAAGTTCTTGAAAGAAGCCCCGGATAGTCAGTATTTGGCAACAAAGGTCAGTAATTGAACTAATATCTATTACGCCTAGCCTACGTCCGTAAGTACACTAAACGATCTATACCTATATAAGCAGTGTTTTATCTCCTTCCAAAATGCGTTAATATTTGGAATAAATGGTGCATGCAAACGTCGGACACAGATGATATCGAAAATCATGGCAAATTGCTTCTAGTCAAAAGTCAGCCATACTAAACACGTACGCCTCTTGTAACTACTGAAGACCAATTAGAACACCCTTCCACCTCCTGTATTCCGTCATCTCCAACATTCAATAACACACACAACAGTGAAATCAATGAAGTTATTAACAATAACATTTCACAAACCGTGAAAATGCCAAAAAATCTGCTATGTATTATTTTCGTAATTGCTCCTTTAACCCTTTCAGTGCCCAGCACCCGACACACGGGTCGAACAATAAATTCGTTCGTTCGCACAACCCGTATCCGTAGCTATGGACACGCTAGTCGGGTTCTGGGTATGGATACAAGTCATCTATAGCTTATTATAACGACGACTCGGATACGGGTTGTGGGCACGCGAACGAATTTCGCGAAGTTTTCGCGAAGTACTGGGCAGTGAATGGGTTAATAATACAGTATTATTTCAATAATTAAATATTTTAATGACAAATAAAAATACTTTTCGTTCTATTATTTTATTTCTTCGAAAGTGTATTGGAAATCGTCATTTGATATACGTGGGCAATTGTTAAATTATTGCAGTTCTCGGCTCCATAATACCCTCGCCTCCGGCTCGGGTGTTACTTCCGCCTAAAATACAATTACAAACTTTCCCCCCTTATATCAAAATGTACTATTGCCTCGGCGCCCTTGCTAGTAGAAAAAGCAGTTTTTAAAATAGTGTTGACACAAGAATACATTTCAAAATCTGGCTTCTGTTGCAAGAATGAGAATTCTCAGAGGTTTTGTATTTAAAGTTTGATATTCATTTTGGACCAATATACAAAACTCCACCAAATCGGAACACGTGAACCTTGTTTTAAGGCTACTGTCGCATGTCGCAAGCGTTCAATGAGACTCTTCTTCTAACGAAATGAATTCTGGTGGATCTTGTGTATGGAAAGGTTTTTGGATTTGCGAAAAATTTTCGACATTGTCTTTGGCAAAGACCAAAAAATGGCCAACACTTAAGTAGGTATAGTTTCCGAAGGATACTAAACAGGAGCGTCTCTTTAGTCGCCGCGTTGTTGTTAATTACAATCATTTTTATTTTCAAATAATCGAAGGAGCGTAGCGTCATCTGTTAGTTTAATGAATAATTACTTGGTCTCCTACGTAACTACTGAGTACACATTGTAGGATTTTCGAAAATATCCCTAGTATTTGGACACCAGATATGGAAATAACGGGTGCTGAACCTAGTATCAGTAGCTCTCAAGTAAACAACGAGCCTGACGAGTCTTCATCAAATGGAACAAGCAATAAATATCCAAGAAACGTTCCCGACAAAAAAGGGCAACATTAAAAAAGGGGGTTTCATTAAAAAAGGAGTTCAAGATATTAAGATTTAATTTTCTGTTTAATAAATGTTGATTTTTATTGCCTTTTTTTAATACGTTTCGCCAGAAATTAACTTCAAAAAACCCTCCTAAAAAAAAACAAAAAAAAAGTTAATGTCTCGAAGTCCCGGGATTTCCCGGGACTTTGATTGTAGGCTGTCTCGTGCCCCGGGACTTTGAAATCGTCGGGAATTCCCAAACCCTAATTATAATAAAAATAAAAGAAAGCTAGGCAGGCCAGGCTTCGTACAAAAGTACTCTAACCCCTTTGTATGTTTAGAATTTTAGTTTATAACCTATGTGAACACAGGATTCTTATTACTTGTTATCCCTAAACACGTCACGGACAAACTCAAACTCAAAAGCATTTATTTCAATTAGACCATTACAGGCACTTTTGAATATAAGAAAAACAAATAAGGCTAAGCTACAGTCACAGACACAAGGCATAATAACTTGTGAAAGTACTGTAGTTGCCCATTCCAAAGCGTAGATCTCTATGGAGAAGAATGGGCAAAAAACTCCATGGACACTCTTTTCAATCAAAATATTGTACAAAATCTTGGTTACATCATTCATGTTGAGTTTATACATATGTGAGAACGATGTAGAAATACGTGCACGTTAAGAGCGTCCAGAGTAAAAGAAAGTAAGTAAAACAAAGTAAGTAGTTAAAATAAGCCGTCGCAGCCTAGAGATGACCAACCCCAACTGACAGCGCCCGTTGCTGCCCGAACATGACGCATGGATCAGCCCCATTCAGCTCAACCATATTGAAGGGAGCCAAATGACCCGACACACCCGCCACCATCAGCGAGAAATTTGAGTGAGCATGACATTCTCTCAGCCACCAGGGTAAATTCAAGTCAATGAAAGATAACTAAATGTAAATTTAGTAGCTTTATAGTACATAGTACTCACACATGTAACAAGTTAGTAGCTACATTAATAAAACAAACGTTTAGCTAGTAATGGGTTTTATTCGATAAAATTGCCGTTATGTCTTATTATAGTAAGAAATGGTATTAAAACAAATAGACCTATACCTGTCCAATCTGAACCAAATAAATAAAGTCCTCTTTAACTTTAATTACCAGACAGAACCTGTTATTTTTACAATGCTATATATAACTACTATAGAACTACATTGACGTAGTCATATTATTAAAAACCTATACAACCTAAAGCAATTATACAAAATATCTTTTCATAGTGTACTTATATTTAAAAATAGAAATATAATATCGTCACAATTTGTTCATTTATAAATAAAGGGCAGATAACAACAGTCGTGCCAAATTGTAATCACTTAAAAGTATTAGGGGTAATTTTATACAATACAAAATGAATTGAATTATCGCTCGAGGAATGTGTTACTTCGAATTTGAACATCACAACAGACTGTAGATTAACTAAGCCAGATATATTGTCCTTAATTGCCCTTAAAGATAACGTAGGGTGAGATCATTAAGACTGTGATAGGTGACACATTGTAATCACCGCAATTTGAAATTGCAAATAGTTCTTCACCAATAGATAATAATTTATTAAATGTATAATAAAATGTTGCAAAAATTCAGCATATCGACGGTTAAGAACCAATAGTGTCTATCTCAGTTTTTTACGTCTTTCACTTTTTAATGCAGGTAGATTTAAAGTTTAATTTGGCTTGGCCTACTGAGGCACTAATCTCAAAATTCACAAAATTGTTGTACGAGGTGCATTCAATAAGTACAACAATTTTGTGAATTTTGAGATTAGTGCCTCAGTAGGCCAAGCCAAATTAAACTTTAAATCTACCTGCATTAAAAAGTGAAAGACGTAAAAAACTGAGATAGACACTATTGGTTCTTAACCGTCGATATTGTAGATGCTTATGAGCTGTTTAACATTTTCTTCTACAGACGATATAAAAATGATACGTATATACATATAAAGGGCAGCAGTTTGGAAGTCAGATGCATGCATGTCGATAATTGTAATTGGTCATCTACAGTAGCCTGAAAAAATTAAGTATATGGAAGTCCAAAGCAACGAGCCCGTATCCAAATGAGCGATCGTCGCGTTGTCTTTTTACAAAATATGTTCGCTACCATAGAAACTATTTTTATCAGCTCATTACAAGAAAAATGCGCTACATATTCAGCATTTTATTGCTTGCGTCGGTAATGTCAAAACCGCAGACTGATATTTCGCTATTTTCTTGTCAGATCGAATTAGTGCTGCATGGTACTATTGGCGCGAAGCCATAGTCGGAACTAACGCTGCCATATTGTTTTTCAATACAAATTACTCAAACAATTCTACAAATGTTCACCAACAGCCCTCCTGACAATGTCGTTCAAGCGCCGTAGTAGTTTCAGAAGTTATATGTCCGGACTTGATAAAGAAAAGAAATTGAAAACTGATGTAGTTATGAAATACTAGACTTTACATCGTTTACATTGGGACACGGCGAAATGATCGCGACGACCATTTATTTATATTACGAAACGGGGAAGAACTTTTTTAGGTAGATCTATGTTCGCCGAAGCGCAGACTGCAGGCCATCTGCCACTTTATAGCTCTTTAAACAGTGCGCTCTCAGTTTACTTTGAATATATTTTTACTGCTAAGATGAAGTTTTCCGGTTAAATTCAAGCTAAACGATATGATTGTTAATGAATTACGTTTAAACCAAGTTAGCTTAAATCGCAGTGTGACCACGCATTTAAGAAATGAACACACTGAAACGGGCTTCAGCTGGTCAGAAAGACCTTTATGCCCATGCAATAAAAGCGAATAGTTCGAAGCGCTGTCGAGTCGAGCCTTTCGAACCGAAACGGAGCAAATGACGTATGTTTTGCTTTTGTTCGATGAACATATTTCTTATATTTTTCGCTTTTATTTCTTTCGGACCGGTTAAATTTGATTCCGTGACGTTTGGTCACTCCCTTACACAGGAATCTTTTTACATAAACTACCCAATTCAACTTGAATCGACATGAATACTGCTAGACATGACGTGTAATAAGCTACTACAAATATACAACCTTTATTGAGTTTTGGAAGTCAACGAAACAGTAACTTTATATTCTGTTCATATTATATATTTTTTAAGACTATAAATAAAATCATGTTTTTAAATTAATTGAAAATGTATACAAAAAGAGTTTACGTACCTTTTACATTTAGCAGTTACAGTAATTAGGCCCTAAAATAAATGATTATCACAAAAAAGAACTTGTTTTTTTTTTACAATCAACTTTTCATCAGCTTTTAATTTAATTTGTTTAACTTGTCTATGTCTAGTCTAGTCTATGCTATTGGTTCATGGAAGTTAATAGACTATCACAATTTTTCGTATGTGTGTGATGATGAAAACTTCGTTCAATTATGTAGTACATTTAAATTAGAACAGCAAGATATACTTTACTGTATTGACGGCCTTAACGACCTTAATGAGGCCTGAGAAAATAATGTCAGCTGTACTTGTGAAACTAGTATACTATGTACTTACAATTTATTATAGTTTTATTGCGCTTTATTTCTCTTTACATTGCCTAACACAGCGTAGTAGTTATTGTAACCGTATAACTTTCACGGAAATATTCCTTAGTTCTGTCTTATGCACCTTTTGTATGATCATATCACACTCAAAGTAAGTGGCGCATAACCCAGCCTCATAGGATACTAGCGATAACCTAAAACCAGTAAGTGTTGTGTAGACTTAAGCGATTATGAGGGTTACAATCATTTAATTTTACAATTGGCTACTGGTCAATCACGGTAACTCATAATTGATATGTTCGTAAGCTAAGGCCGCCTTCGGTTTATGAATATCTATTACAATCATTTAAATGAGCACAGAAAATAAAATTGTTTTCAGTACAGTAAATGTCAACAGATTCAGGAAAAGCAAGCATTAAATGGCACCGGAGTATTTTCAATAAACATAAATAACAGTCAATGAATTCAATAAGATGTAAACAACATTAGAGGTTTGTTTAAAACTAGAACAAGATCCGCCAAGGTTTGATTTGAAACATTATAATTAAATGCTAAAAATTATCATAAAATACAAAACAATTACATACATACAGCACATTTTCACCTGTATAAAATGAAATGAAAATATTGTCCTTAGAAAATATTTACTAGAGGCCGCTGCACAGGCGCGCGAGGTCTGGCCAGTACTGGTGTGGCCAACGTTAAATCATTTGTCGCGTCATGGAGTGCCGCACTTTGCGCTCCCACGCCTCCGCCTCCGCCCACGAGTGCCGCACGTCGCGGAACAGCTGGGAACACACACAGGAGTGAGAGCAAATCGGTTAATGTTATTGTTCTGTCGGTGAAAACCAGTGTCTCTGTCTTGCACGGTGTCACAGCATTATACTGAGCGATGGCCGTTTTGGGTGAATGTGACGTATATTTGTCCCCAACTTGGTATTTTTGTGATATTTTTTTATGTGTCACGTTTAGTGCAAATACTTGATGTGTAAGTTTTATTCTTCTTCTTTTCTTTCAAGTCTCCGTGCGTCTAACTGAATTAGCACGATCAAATATCGTGCTATTTACCTGTAGGTGTACTAACTGAGCAAGATCAACATCGACCAAACATGGTGCTCTTATAAAAACATCAGTATTATTAATGTCGTAAACTCGTTACAGTTAACAGTACTCTAATAGCAGTAAATGGCACTCACCTGAGAAAGCCATACTTCGTCCGCCAACAACTCGTTCAGAATCACTGTAGTGTCTTTACTGGGGTTTTGCATCCTTTTCTCGCCGACTCGCTTACTGCACTCCGCGTACATAAGATACTTTTGATGAGATATTCTCGAATATAGCTGCACCCGACTACAACACGACGCACAAACGAGGAAATCCTGGAAACCCAACATAATGTATTTATAAAGAAACGAGGTGCGCTAAAACTTCAACTTGCATGATTAGAGTCTCTTTGTTATTGATGCAAAGGAAAACTACAGACCTAGCACCAGGTAGATATCCTAAATAGTCCTCCTGACTGTTTTAGATCATGGCGGTGAATCAGCGGAGACTAGTTACTGACGCAACTAATATTATAGTGTCAAAGCAACTACATGTGCACATTCCCTGCTCACACTCGTGCGATGGGACAGCATTCCGTCACGGCCGGAGAGAAATCAGGTGCAGAAACAAAGGCTAATCATGCTTTCAAATAAAATTTACAGATATACATAAAGATGAATGAAATAAATTCAGCAATACCACCACCACTTCGCCGCCAAAATGGGGGTTTTAGTCATGAATCATCGAGACACTGGCGCTGAGCGATATGTTATTTCTAACCAGTGTTCATAGTATAGAGCGGCGTGCATACCTTCTCATAGGCGAGGCGCGCGTCAGGCTGGACGGGCTCGAGCGTGGCGGGGTTGTAGGGCTGGCCGTACAGCAGGAGGCGCGCGGACGGCGCGCGCGCACAGGCGCGGCAGCCGCCGGCGCCGGCCGCGCCCGCCGCCACGCTGAGGCCGGGCCACGTGCCCACGGCCGCGTCCAGCGCGCGCGCGCCGCTCGCGCCCGCCGCGCCGCCGCACGACACGCGCGCGCGCATCGTCTCCGTCACCTCGTCCACCGTCTTCACGTTGGACAGGAAGTATTCGTCTGAAATGTGACGGTGCAGGTAGGCGTAGGGCTCGCCGAGCGCGACGGCAGCGCGACTGAGGGGCCCTTGGCCGCGCTGCTGAAGCGCTGCTGTCGTGCGGCAAAATCTCACAATGGATTCCGACAACTTTTGACGGTCGTCATGTATCGCCGAGCGGTCGCGCGACAGCAGCGCTGCAGGCGCGCTGCGGTTATTGTATGGAACGAAACTTTTATGCGATGATCGCGCTTCGGTCGAGTTGCGGTCGCGCTGCTGTCTCGCTGCAACAATTGCTTAAAATGAAAGCACCAATATCGGCACCGATCAACGTAACGGTGCGCAATTACTTACGAGGTGTATTTAATGCAACCGCTGTGTTAGCAACGCTTAATAAACCAATTCTCTACACTTATTGTAATGGGTATCAGATAAGCAAGCAGATTATATTTTGGTACTTTTAATATAAAATAAAATTCAGTAACTGTATCAAACATTATTTCGAGTTGTATGTAGTACCTATGTTTATAAAATCTTGTATCATAATAATCGTAATCTTTTTATCCCTTATGGGGAGTTAATCTTGTACAAAACACGCAAAAAAAAGCAGAGTCATAAAATACAACGATTACCTTGTTCCTGAAATATTTCCGTAAGAAAATTAGGATCCAATGCGTGTGATATTAGCGTTTGAATATAGACTTCAAAGTTTTCCTGGTACATTTGAGTCTCCAACATTCTTTTCTCGATAAAACTACAATCATCGATTGGAAGTTCACTTCTAACTAACTCGACTATGGTTTCCAAATGCGTCTGGGACCTTACTTTAACTGGGACTTGTGTGTATAACTTTTTATTCTCTGGGTTCCATACAGTATACTGAAAAGAAAAAAAAAACAACGTGAGTCAGTGTCACATAGTTCCAGATTTACTAAGCCGCTCTGCCAAGCCACGACATTCAAGGCGGGCTCATATCGTAGCGCTAGCGGCGGTTTTCGTTGTTCAAGTGATACCAGAGATGCCGTTGACCGTTCATAGATATGACTAGTATAAAACGTAATATATTGGTTTTTAAAGGCCACATTAGTATGTAGCGGAACTACAAAAAGTACTTAGCATCATAGAACAAGGACATTCAATACTTACTGTAGAAATATTACGGTATAAAACTTTTCCATTTTCTTCGAATGGTTCATATTTTTGCAGTAGTGTCTTGCCATCAACCCTCCAAATTGCTGGCCACATTTCATTCAATTCCGATTTTAATGCTATAAATTCCCCAGACTGAAAAAATATTTAGGCATATAGGAGTTTTGAATGCGTGATTGTAGTAAAAAGGAGAAAAAATAAAAAGGAGAAAAATATTTAATTCATAAAATCTAGTCCCTAGCAGTTATTGGCAGGGTTTGGTCCAGCGAACAAAGCTGCTAAAGAATTGCTTTTGACGTCAGAACTTGAATCAATTACCAATTAAACGCAAAACAAGTAAGGCGCATACCCACCGCGGCGCACGGATAGGCCACGCACGTAATGTTAAGCTTGCTCGAATAAGGCACTCACATAGCGCAGCGCTGTCAACGTCATGCACGCTCTGCATGCGGTACACACTAACACTATATCTACACGAATATTAACCCACGTCTATAAATATGTATCGCAGCACAGTTGTAAAAAAAACCGGCCACGTGCGTTTCGGGCCACGCACAATGTAGGGTTCCGTAGTTGCCCATAATAATAAAAAACAAACTTACATATGCAGATGAAAAACCCTTGGTCCCATACATACATTATGTTTAGGGAAATATGTTATCCAAGTACATTTTATAAGTTGGTCGACTATTACTCGGAAACTTGTAAAGCTTACTTAGTTGTGATACCTTTCCTGTAATCTATAGGCACACGTACACCCTAACTCTGTAACTACTTGTTGTATTTTTTTCAAAATTTTCGGCCCTGAAGTTTCCGAGTTAATGGTCAATTTTCGCATATTTTCTTAAATAACTTTAAAACCATTAATCTTAAAATTATAAAAAAAAAAATTTTAGAGATGCTCACAATGAACTCTTATTTGATATGTAACATGATATTATATAGCTTTCAAACCTTTTTTTTTTTTAATTTACCCCCTAAAAGTGGGGATCCATGTTTAAAATTCATTAATTTACTTTACATGTCCGCATTAGGGTCACCAACTTACATAATTATGTGTACCAAATTTCAACTCAATCGGTCCAGTAGTTTCGGAGTAAATTGGCTGTGATAGACGGAAGTTTAAGGGTTCCGTTTTTTCCATTTGAGGTACGGAACCCTAAAAACACGTGCGTAGCCTCTCCGTGCGGCGCGGTGGGCCGCGCACGCTATAGTTGTACATAGTTTTGGGTGTGTAGTGTGTACTGCAATGGAAACGTAGACCCTGCTACGCTGCGGTGGGTTTTGCGTCTTTTTACCCGACTGCGATAAAGCCCAAAAGGAGGGTTATGTGTTTGACCTGTATGTATCTTACATTGACTTTACTTTAGGGTGTTGACGTACTCGAACATTTCAAATTCATGGGGAATTTGAAAAGTTTGAGTACTTGAACATGCGAAAAGAGGCTCAGCCAGCAGTCAGTGCGGTGGCAAGTAGGTACTTTATGGCCCGATTCGAGTGCTTTACGAAGCCTTATTGCACTTTATCCCAATTTTATCTTATTTTGTATGAAAATAAAGGCCATAGATAATAATTAATAATCCATACCTGATAGGGCATTTCTTCTATGGGCCTCGAATTCTCTACTTGCCCACTACTGGAAACTTGATGGTGCGATTTTAAATTATGTTGCATATTTCTGTTTGCCTTATTGTCGTTTTCTGTAGTCCCATATAGCCCATAACCCATGTTAGCTCCGTGTGCTGAAACTATAATATTTAATCATAATAATAATACAAATAGCTTAATCAAATTATATTATCAGCACTTGAATGTGTTCTTAATTTAAGCTGAAGTCTAAATAATAAATAATTGAATTTTACAAAATGAAAACACCCACCAACATTTCACGGGCATACACTTTTTCTGAAAATGTCACCTAAAAACCTAAACTGGTATAAAATCCAGGTGTCCAAACCTATCCAAACCTATGTCATTGAATTATTTACAATGGTTTCAGAATTGGTTTCCTAATCAAATAATTTTTTTACAAGAATCATAATCAAACAGAAATGCGAATTCATGCCTAAAATTCGGTCCGACGATCGATCTGCTTGCCTCTTTCTAATAAGGTTTCCCATGGCTCATTGTTTTCATAAATTAATGTTTGGCTCATTGATGTTATCATTATGCAAATTAAAAATATAAAATCTTATAAGAAAATACCAATATAGTAATCGACGAAAAATTGAGGCTGAGGGCTACAATCATGTGCTGAATTCATGGTAACTTGTTTGCGTATCGATTCCCCTTACAAGGGGTACATTAATTTGATAATGGACTTTATAAATAACAATCGTTTTTTACTCGAAATAGTAGATAATAGATTTAATAATGCAATATTTACTGCCCGATTTCTCCAAGTTTTCCTCGAGCATGCGTATGGCAGAAAAGAGCAGAGGGCATTGCTATCTATTGAGACTGGTATTTGATTTAGGAAATTTGAATTCAATCAGCAAATTACTACAGTGGTTGCGGTTATACTTAATGTTCATGCTAATTCTAATTGTAGTTGGAATTTATGTTTCTTAGATTTCAGTTCTTGGTTTCGAAGGCCACATTTTAATCGAAGCGATTGTCGCGCGAACATTTTACCGATGGACTTGACCTTACAGTTTTCCGAAAAAATAAGCAACACTATAAACATTAAGCTCGCGTAGTCGCGCGACTGATCGCTTAGTTTAGGACGCGGGGTCATGTTGTTCTGTAATCCCGAACACGTCGTGTCACGCTAGTAGAGAAGAGGCTTTTGTTTTTTCCGAACAAATGAACCCGACGATCGCGGTAAATACCTAGAAACTTCATTAAATCGAAACATTTGGAAAGGCACATTAAAACAATTGTTTGGCCTAGTTTCATTTAACTTGATTGTTCTGTCTTTTAAATTCAATGAGTGCTCATCTATAAAAACAACGACGTTAGCGTTTGAATTGTTATTACACAATATTATGAAATAGAGGTAGGATAGGTAAAGGAAAAGGATAGCCAACTGATGAATGGATTCATCATCGTGATAACATGTACACACGTTACAGTACTTGATCTACATTTAAAGAACTCATTAGATCTTAAAAAGCTACTTATTTCCCATATGGTTCAGTAGCTACATCATTCTCATATGGTTGTACTGTACATGTTATCCCTATTTTGGCGAAGTGAGGGGTGCTACCAGGAATAATTACAAATTAAAATTATTTAACACATTATCAGTAATATACTCATGTTTATTTTATGTCTTCTCCTATTATACAAAATTATTTACATAAAATATTGAGAGTTGTGCATAAACAAATAACAATTAAATAGAAATACAAAAAACTTATGTTCAGGGCATGGCCTTCTATTACATTATCTCGTACTTACTTATAGCTGTCAATGTATTATGCAATTAATTTCCCTTATAATATAAAATCACTTCCAGCTATATAGAATATGCATACACTATTGTAAGTACTAACTAATCTCAAATACTGTAAAATACAATACATTAGGTATTTATATGTACAACAGACACCCACTGGTATGAATTCCATAAAAAAATATACCATAATTTTGGAATTATTAATGGTAGCACCCCTTCAATAGCGAGTATGACAAGAGTCACAAATTCTACAATTTACAATAAAATGGCACTAATAATGTGTCATTAACAACAATTTAGGTGAAATCTTGTTACAGGCTAACCCTAAAAATATCGACGTTTACTAGGATAGGTACATCACATTTCTTTCACAGAAAATATTTACAAATAATTATGTAATCATAGATTTCATCTAATAAAAATTTACATTATCACAGTTAAAATGTAACAAGTTTTCACGACATCCTGCTCAAAAGGCAGTTAGCTTGCTCCTGTCATACAAGCTTCAGGGCTAGCTCTTCACCATCGCGCTCTACTTCTTAAATGGAAATCTAATAAATTGAACGCACCTTCTTCGGGCTGGTGTTGATAATAGTATTGTTGCTGTGGCGCTGCCTGCAGCGACGTCACGGGCGGCGGCGCAGGAGGTCGTGGCTTCTTAGGCGCGGCCGGCTGGGGCGCCACTACCGCCGATGGCGTCGGCTTATTGATACTTGTTCGACCCTTATTCTTTCCTTTGTCATTTAGAGGTGTACTAGGCACATTGAGCACCGGCTTGTTAAGCCTTCTCGCTTCCTCTTCTGCGTCATAGGTAGCTTCCTCGCTGCCGTCATATTTACGTTTTCTATCCTTATTCAAATTGTAATATCGGGGATCGTCCAACTCTTTCGTTTGAGAGGGAAGGAGACTGGACGAAGCGCCGTGAATTTGATTAGCACCCAACAAGCCTGCTGCACTCATACTCGCTGAGGAGCTCATGACAGGATTACTCAGTGACATACCTGCGTTTATAACGTTCGTCGACGCCATGGCTCCATTGGCACTTTGCTGTGTGGCATTCGTATCACATTTATTATGATCATTCGGTGTATAAGGCTTATTATTTGTTGTATTATTAGTATTAGTTCTCGACCACGTAGATTTTCTGGCGCCTCTGCCGGCCGGCGGAGGAGACGTATCACGCTCTCCTTGTAAAAATTTCAAGTAAGAAGCCATGAATCCTGAACCGGGGCCCGTGACAGGAACATTAAATTTTTTATCCATAATTTTTGAAGTAGCGTCTTGTGAAGTGCTGTTAATGTTCTGCTGCTGTGAAGAGGGTGCTACCGACGATGCAGTATTTGCCCGTTGTTCTGCAAGGAAACCAAGTTCTTCCTCTATATTAGGTACTACCACCTTAGGCTGTTCCTCCTCACGTGTTTCAGGCGTCGAAAAAGATGACGAGGAAGCCGAAGGTGGAGTTTCGCTAAATGACGAGAGTGGTGTTAACTCCACAGAAGATTGGAAATCAGGATGAGGACCTAGATGGAAGGGCGGAAAGTAAGTTAAGGCATGTCCATGAGGCATGAGCGCTTGATGTTGATTAGCAAAATTGGTTGTATGTAAAGGTGCCTGTGAACCAAATGCTGAAGTACCAGGGAACATTTTAGGTGGAGGAGGAGGAAGATTCCACCTTTCAAAATCAAAATAGCTACCATTTTGCTGTTGATTACTAGTTGAACTATGAGCTGGTGGGGGAATTCTATTAGCCAAATAATCAGCCATCACAACATTAGACAATTCATTCATATTTGCATGGGGAACTGGTTTATCAACACTCTTTCTTCTAGAAGGTACTTTGTTAGTAGGTGTTGGAACCGTTACAGGTGGTTGGCTTTTGCTGGTTTTGACTTCTTGTAATTGACAACTTTGTTGCAAACTTTGCAAATTTTTTACTATACTCATGGGATCACCCCGGCAACTAGAAAGATCTTGTAAAGCTACATTATTACCATCAAAATAGTTTTGCTTATCTGGTAAACTTAGCACCCTACTGGAAGATTGACTCTGAGGAACTGATTCTTCATTATGAGTATTACTTTCTGCACTACCATTATTGTAACTATTAGTACTGCTATTACTAGAATACTTTCTAGAACCTTGTCGGTCACCTTCCCAACAATTTTGACCAGAAGATTGTGTTTGATTTCGTTCATATCTGCTTTCACTATAAGTTTTATTTTGTTCGAGGCCTAAAGCTCTAGTTATAACAGAAGGGTAAGCTACTTGATTGTTTTGAGATGGCGATCGGGTCACTGACGCATCTAAAGGAGAACGGGGTGCAGTATTATTAACTTTATTGTAATGATCATTGTGTGGTTGGGGAGAATTGATTGAGTTCATAGGACTATGATACATTGGATAGGCAGGACTTGACCCATGATCCAGAGGAGAAGTTTGTGGTGCTGCTTGGGAAGGACTCGGTCGCCTTGGCACAACTACACCACAATCTGGACCATTTTGAGAACTACTGCTGGAGTACCCCGTATCTGTGCTAGAACTACTTTTGGCTCTAACATGATAATCTGATTCAATATTGTTTCCACTTTGATAATGCCTAAAACTAGAGTTTTGTGTAGTAGAATATTGTGAACTATTGATCCTATTTGTCTTAGATGAACTTCCAGTACTGCTACTATAATTCAATCTACCTGGGGCATCCATTATGGAATAACTTATTGGGGATGACTGTGGCTGGACTTTGTCATTTGAATCACAACTTTTTCTTTGTTCATTACTTATTTCTGGATATATTTTACTTTGAGCTTTTGTCTGTACTTGTGGAGCTTTGACTGTAGGAGATACAAAATTACTTATGCTATTTGTGACCTGTCTTGGAGGCTTTTCACTATTTGTATTTTTGGGAGACTGGGAATTGTAAACGGAAGCTGACGGCCTAGAGGTAGTACTGGAAGATGACCGGTAATCTTTACTGGGTGGAGTTGTGGAAGAGGTGACCGGTGGAGTTGACACTATACACGATTGCTGGGAATGAGCAGTTGAACTTGCAGAACTTGAATAGGACTTACTTCCTGCATAATCCTGCTGCGATGGGAGTTGACCACTCTTTGCACTGCTTGTACTATATGAATTATCAGTCTGATTTCCAAAAGATGACGGAGATTGAAAAAACGTTGATGATGATGAAGTTGATGTTGCTGGCTGCTTGGATGCTGTCGCCGGTGAACCAGATCTATTTGTTTGTTTACCAGCACTTGAAATTTGAGAGTTCAAATGATTATTTAGAGTTTGTGCTGCAGCAAAATGTGCATTAAAGTTCTCATATGTTGCTGCTGCTGCTTTTGTTGTAGCTGGGCTTGGAGACGAGGGCACAACACTTTCATGAGGTAAAATACCAAATGGGCTTGGCAGTTGGTTATTTCCTTGCCAACTTAATCCAGTAGTGCTGCCTGGGGTTGATGATTGGTCAAAGAATGATGTTCCTTGTGCTGCCAATGTTTGGTGTGAATAATTTTCTCTTAATGTAGATAGTTCTGATTCTACTGAAGTTTGCTTTGATGCAGCTGCAGCCTGAGCTTGAGCTATAACTTGGCGATGCTGCGCTTGAAGAGAAGAACTGTAGTGTGCAGGCTTCGGGTTTGCATGATGAAACAGTGGCGAAAATACTGCGTCATACCCAACTGCTGGGGGAGACAAAAATCCGGCAGGGTTGAAGGGTGAAGCCGTTGATGAGCCAAGTTGTCCTGCTAATGAAGCTGTAGTATGTGCTGCTTGGAGAAGCAACTGACTTGTAGTTGATGGCACTGATTGGCTGCCTAATCCAGAGCCACCACTTGCTAGGTGGTGATGAAAATCCCCACTTGCAGCACCGGCCTGAACCCCTGCTAACCGATTGTATGAATATGCTGACCATGGTCCTACTGGATCCATTACCACCTCCGTGATGCTCAAGTGTCAATGTATGCAATATGTCAATAGAAGTCCACACTTTCATCCATAGTTTGTAACACACAATCAATTGTATGTAAGGTTACTAGCACTATTTTGGAACACTGGTACTCATGTTGATTTTACATACTCTTCATACAGAGAAAACACTCCTGAAAATAAAGAAAAAGAATATTAGTATCAAAACAACACATTTCGTCAGTAGGTACAACATGAAACTACAATCCTATAGGAACAGAAGAATGTTTATCATAGAAGAAACAAAACATAATTTTGATTTATACACACGATTAATACAAAATAAAGCATCGACCCTTAGGAACAAAAATAATCCGGCGCTTCACTACACAAGCGTCAGAGTGACGGAACAATACAGAATCGTATTTTACACTGTCAGGGAATACTAAGTTTGCATTTAATCGAAGAAACATACCATCGCCCTGGTTTTCCACAACCATTTATCAATGTGGTTTCGGAGGACGCTCACACGACAGATAACATCATAAATATGGCCTCGACTGGTCGAGTGCTCGTTGCGACGGGTTTTGTCTATTGTGAAATGAAAAGCAATTCAAGTCATAGGTCGTTCACAACAGATCACTTATTGTTTTACACTGTACAATATCAAATCTTCTCCCGTCGTTATAGTGACAATAATATTTCAACAAACCACTAACTTTATTTACAAGTGGGAATACGACAACGTTTCGCCTTTCACATTAATCGCCGCCATCTTACTTGACGAATATCTGTCGGTCGGTCGAACGAACGACCGCACACAAAACAAGCGGTACAGCGCCATCTAGCAAATTGTTTCGAATGAAATCATTCTAGAGACAATTTTTTTTTCTATTTGCGTATATTTTAGGCAGTAACATCGTTTTCATGAAACTACCTCTGCAAGACTTGATAATTTTTGCAATTTTTAATAAAAATACCTTTATCCATTACTCAACGATCTTCTCTGTTTGCGCTATGGATATTTTGAATTAGCGCAGTTTCCATTTGTAATTAACGTTTCGTTCATTCACGATGTTCGGCAGGGTTGCGTTTGAAATAAAACTTCAAGATATTTTATTATCAGTACAGGAACAACGATCTTGATTTTAAAATTTTGAAAGTAAATTCAGCTTTTATTATAAAAGTTTATTTTTAACCAGAGCAATAAGTTTATTTGTTTCAATGGCTTACAGGCCCATATTTCACTATTGTAAATAATAAGACCTTTGTTCGTTCAGTAGTCTGACAAAACGTAGAGATCCGTTCGTTATTGTATTCTATTCTTTGTCTTTGACGTAGAGACCAGTTCGTAAGCCACATGTGGTTGTAAGGGGGCGTCCATTAATACGTCTACGCGTCTCTGGACACCTCGCACGCGCGTCTAGCTCAAATAAAACATGCGCATTAAAAAAAAAACATTTTCAAGTAGTTTCTGCTAGTACCAAAATCCACCTAAGGGATTAGGAAAATAATAGAAACGTTGATCTTCGGTTCCAGACGTGCGATTTTGACGCTGTTTTCAGTTTTTTTAGACATAACTAGGCGTCCGCCTACGTATTGATCACGCCGCACTCACCTGCACCCTTGTATAAAAAAATCCCGACCTACCCCTAGTAATTTATTATTTTATTACAAGTAAATCGTCTAAATTAATTGTTTTTCCAAATTTTCATTGCAAAATACAGTTGGATTATAGTTTCAATGGTGCTCGCCCTTCGCCCCTGTGTCCCGGTCTGCGTTCTGTGAGCTGGCGTCCCAGTTGGAGGCTGATAATCGAAATATTTTGGTTCAAAAACTGGTTTTTTGACCAAAAGTCCAGAATTTTCTTTGGCACCTAGCCCGTGTTATTTCGTGGATCGCTAGCCAGCGCGGAGACGCGTCTCTGGACACCTCGAGCCCCCTTGGTGAGATTGACCCACATCACCAGTGAGAATTTTCAAAATTTGTATTTTAGTGTATTATGTTAAATAGGATTTAGCCATATTGTAGCCGAGAAACATGTTTAGTTAATTAACCTTTTGACCGTCAGAGCATAAACGCACGCGACACAATGCCGTCCACGCCCTGCCCGCAAGCCACCATTTCCACTACCATTTTCATATGTGTAGTTTGGCGTACAGGGCACGCGGTTGCTTGACACGTATTTGTGACAGTGGCGTTTAAAAGTCTAAACCCAGTTTTCTCGTAATTGTACCGCTTCTTGCTTAAAAGAAATTACGATTAAAACAACAATTTTCCGAGAACACTCTTCTCTCCCTCGTGAGATTCGGCTGGATCCCCTCCCGAAGATCCGGCTGTGGACTGGTATATTGAGAAGACATGGCGCCCATAGTTTCTGGCTAATACAGATGGATGCTCTCCAGACGTGGCCGATTTGGAAAGTACATGTATGAGCCACAGTGGCTTGCAGTGGTTCTCCACGGAGGGTAGGCCACGTATACTGACTTCCGAAAAAAAAAATCGCGCAACATTACAGTGTCGTTCTACTTAAGATGACCTTCAAAGTAGTCACCTTTATTGATTTATGATATTTGAAATTTATTGAGTCTTATAAAGGGGGTCGAAATTTTCATTATTTTTGCGATAGGACACACTATTTTCGAGATATAAGCAGGTCGCAAGCAGCTCGAGGTGTTGGTGTGAATTTTAGTCCATGACAACTAATTTTATTCCACACCTTTTTAGTCGCAAAATTTTGGGTGAAAAAAGTCAAATTCAGAATAGCAAAATTTGCCATTTTCAATAAATTAATACCTCCGTGCCATCTTAGTGCTGTCAAACTAAAATATTAATTTGTGTCACTTCAGTCAATTTCAGAATGGGAAGTTGTCGTTTGGCAGGAATAAACTATTTTTTGGTGATTTTTAGTCTAATTTAGAGGTATTTGTGACAAGAAAATCGGCACCATTATCAGCGCAAAGTTCATAACAGATCACCATTTTTATGTAAATAAACAAATAATAAACACAACAAATAATATTTACAGTAACTGTACGTTTTGAAACTAATTATTTATAACTTAGTAAGTCAGGAAAAGCAAAATATTCAAGATACAAATCACAAAAAACGTAAGAAAATTTGAATTTCGCGGGCTACCGTGACCTTACGTCTTGACTTTTGTGGGGCAGCCATTCGTCCAATCACAACACACGATGGCCGTCTACAGTACAAGTACAAGGAGGTGACGCCCATATCTATACATGTGTGCCGTTCATACACGCGAAAATATGCATCAGTGTGCGTAAATTTATGACTGCACAGGTAGGCCGTAAGACTTCTTGCCTTATAATCGTAGTACTGTGAAATACGTCACACGAGCGCGACAAGTTGCTATAAGTGTTGCTCAGGAGTTTTAACTTTCTTTTTTAATATTTTGAGTTATTTTATTACATAGTTATAATTAATGCATTTGGCGTTGTTGGTAGGGTAGGCTAGGCCTAATTGCCTCTATGGACGGCACGCCTCTGATGAGCCATATAGGTCGTGAGCCGACACCTGGTTGCAAAGGAGGCGGAAAGGGGGTTTACCGCAAACAATTTCACAATGTTTGCGAACAATTTCATTTATGACCCGAAAAGAACCATGCACTGAACTGGTTTGTTATTTTGACACCTGTCCAGAACAACTTAAGAATTTTATTTTTCAGAGGGTAGGAAAAAATTCCAGGAAAGAAGAAAAAAAACAACAGCTGGAGTTCAATAACTTTATTTATTGGAAATAACTTTTTCAGTAGCCGACTATTTAAAATTAAATTGTCAATTTTCTTTGGTTATCTTTCATTATTAAATCAGTTAGGAAGACTTTCAGACAAAACTCTCATAATTCTATTCTACCTGTAATTAAGAGAGAGCAAACTAAAACGCTACTATAGTTTGATTTCTAATGATAATGAAGAATCTTTGAATGTTAGGATTTCCTGGTTTTATCTAATTAAACCAAGTTACATGGGTTTACTTTGAAAAAATTGTTGCATGGTTAAAAATACCGCTAATCTCTATACATGTTTTACATAGATCTTTAAATTTCTGAGAAACTATATATAAATATTATGTAGGTTATTGCATGGATTTGAGATTTTCTTGTTTATTATGATGGTATGTGACTAACTGTGTACACATTTATTTTCGCTACACATAACTAACAGCTGTGTCATTTAAATGAAAGGAACATGAGTTTTATTAATAAATTGCTAGGTGGTAAGGTAACAAAATAGTTTAAGGTATAGATCACTTCGAATATTTACTTACTACTAGTGTAAACATTTCTGTAAAAACACAAATCATCTATTTATCTACATATAGGTTCACGGCCATATTCTGCTCAAAACTCACGCTCCTCAGGTAATTAAAAAAAAACAACACGATTTTAAGGAAACGAAAACATGTTTTGTTTACTGAATGATTAATTGATTATGATTTTGGCACAACATTCCGTGCATGCGTTTCTTGTATACAAAACTTTAAGTTTCGTAGATTTTATTAAAGATATATAGAAGATAAAAACTTATTTAGCATATTCCGAATTATGTTACAATGCGCAACTGTAAAGTCACCAAGCATAATTTTAATACACTAATAGCGAACTATGAACATGCAGGACGGCAGGAACTAGAAACAACCATTTAAAAGAGCAAAACTTAACTTATAATGAAGTCAAAATATCAATGTTTTATGACGGACAGTGCACAACATTTATAATTTTATTAGCTTCAAGATTTTAAGGAAAAGATGTTTTTCTTATTCCGGACGAATGTTTTATATTTCTAATATCTCTTTTTCTCAATTATTCTAACATATATATCGATAGATTGAAGTGCGCGTAAGAGACAACTTAATATGAAACGTGAAAGGCAATGCCAATTTTAAAAAGGATGGGACTGTAACGCGACTTTCCGCTATAATAAGTTTGGCTTTATGTTTCGATAAATTCACAATATTTCAATTTGTCCGAGCAAGTTTCATTGATGGTGAAATAAATTTCAATTACATTTGAGTTTAAAATAGCGTGCAAGAAATAATTTCCCATAGAGTATTTTCATGTACCTATGCTATTTTCAAATCTAATTTCAGTTGCGATAAATTCATCATCAATATAGAAATTGCTCCAGCATTTGCTGTTCGCACTGACTGCTATAGGGGTAACTTGGGTGTTATTTAAAGTGTCACCTACTAAACCTATAATTTTATTATGATGCAAAGCTTAATTTTAAAAAATGGCCGCATCACAAATATTATATCGTGATTGTTAAAACTGTCGTGCTGTAAGATTTTGTTTGTTTATAAGTTATAATGGACATGAACACAGGCTAATTTCTAAAAATGTCGAGATCTTTGTCGGACCTACTAGCTGTCAACTATGATATAATTGATATATGTAGTAACTTACTATGTATTATTGTTTTAACACTCATTAGCTGAGTAGATTCGACATAGAAATATCCACGCAATACAAAACACGGTTCATCGACTTACATCTAATTTAATCACATCATAAAGTTTTAGTTAAAATTATGCGGTGGATCGTTTACTCTGTGCTGTAATATTTACCCGAAAATCAATTGAATATACAAGAATAAAATTAACTTCATAATTCATAATAATAGTATTTAAATTCCCAATTTCTTACATTAAAATGAAAGGGCTCATAAAACTACTTGTTAACTCATGAAATCATGCAATATTATTCCAATATCATCAATGCAATTTATTTGAATCATGCCTACAAAGCTAACAGGAGTATTCTGTACGAGCCCTACGACTATATAAAAAATAAATTTCCTAATAAAAAGAACTTAGCCATAAGCACCGTTATTATAAAAATAAAATCTTTGGATTGATCTGGCAAGTTAACAGAAATAATAATCACATTTAAAACTTAACAATAAAACTACAAAATAATCAGACCCTGATTGCTAATATCAAATAAACATAACTAACTTATAGTGAGTATTTGCGTTTACATACAAAAATATATTTTGAAGTAGTAAATAGCTGGCTCATTGAATCATAAGACTTAAAACTGGTTTAACCACAGGTTTTAAATAGTGACAACATGAATATAAAAATAATTAAATGCCTTGCGTGAGGGAATTTTCGAGAACAATATCGAATTCATCTAGCGGTTCGAGTATTTGCCTGAGGAATGTGAGCAGGCCGCGCTTGCGCAGGAAACTCTGTTCTTCGTACATCTCGATAGTAACGCGTGTCATCGACATCGGTACAAGCATTCGATGGAGCCAGTGTTCACTGCGAAATAATATTGCATTGTTATTACCTAACCATTGATAACGGCCTGAAGAACATGGGGCAGAGTGGCCAGAGGGAGCCAAGAATGGAGAAGCCTTTACCGACTGGCAATATATGGACATACAAAACACAAACAAATGACAAATACGAGACGAATTATGCGATATATAAACTAATAAATAAATTATTCTATAATTTAAATAACTATATATATTATTTAATCATTCCAGTTACGACAAAATATTGGAGAAAAAGGGAGAATCAAAAGACACAAACAAGAAAGGCATTGTACCGTTTGATATCGAATACCTTATATATATAGAAGAGAAGTACTCACCGTAAACTTAGGCAAATGAAAAGTTGGAACTTTCCATCTTTCCCGAGAGTTCGTCCCACAGAGTTGATCTCGTCCATGAGGTGGCAGTAGCACCGCCAGATGGCCCTGTGCTCCTGGTCTTGTCGGCA
Source organism: Lycophotia porphyrea (assembly GCA_950005105.1). NCBI lineage: Eukaryota > Metazoa > Arthropoda > Insecta > Lepidoptera > Noctuidae > Lycophotia > Lycophotia porphyrea. The sequence continues at coordinate 8,135,283 of OX465392.1, forward strand.
GTTGTACGCCATGCCGCAGCTCTTGTTGTTCTGAGTGGTGGGCTCGTCGCACAAGCTCATTTTGAACTCGTCTTTCACTTTAGCTGTATAGAAAGATATTTAGATTTAAATTTGCCCTAGAGGTAGAAGGAATTCGTTAGCTAGCTAGCTATGCCTCGCAGTGGTGTTGTACATCGTAGCACGACTATGAACGCATTCATTATAACTTTAGATGGTAATAAATTCCTTTGAGTTTGTACTATTTTATACTACTAATTAGAAACTTTGTACCTCTCAATTATCGTAGATATTTAGGTCGTGCTAGTAAGATTCTTTCCCAGCACGACCACGCTAAAATTCTACATGGCATTAAAACTTTAGATGGTACTACAATCATTTGAATTCTTACTATTTTATATCACTAATTAGAAACTCTATACCCCTCAACTATCGTAGATATACAGGTCGTGCTGGCAAGATTCCTTCCCAGCATGACCCACGCTAAAATTCTAGTTAGCATTATAACTTTAAATGGTAATAAAATAATTTGAATTTTTACTATTTATACCACTAATTAGAAACTTTATACCTCTCAATTATCGTAGTTATACAGGTCATACTGGCAAGATTCCTTCCCAGCACGATCACGCTAAAATTCCAGCTGACTTATAAGTTGATGAAACGAGAGCATGCCTAAGAATTGTTAATAATTATGTACTCCTATTGCATTACTGGTAAATTGTCGTAAATTGTTAGAAAAGCAAAAAAAAAACCATTTTCTGCCTTTATATGATTTTTATACTTGACACTAGATGCCGTTAAATGTAAAAAATAAGAATATACGTTCAAACAATAGTAACAATATACGGTCGTTTGTTTTTTTAACCGACTTTCTTCAAAAAGGAGGAGGTTCTCAATTCAGTTGTTTTTTTTTTAATTTATTTTTTTGTTTTTGCTAACTCATAACCTCGTTATTTCAAAACCGATTTAAAAAAATATGCCCCCCTTAATAACACCCCAATCGCGCAATTCTCAACAAGTAGGTAAATTTCATATTTTCCATACAAAAAAAATATAAAATTCACATACGTCAACTCAAAACTTGTGGTCACTGTTCTAACCTAACCTAACCCAAATGTTTCACCAACAATAGAGGGGATCTGAACCGGAAGACGTTGCGTTGGAAGGCCTCCTACTAGGTGGACCGATGACCTGGTGAAGGTTGCGGGGATCCGCTGGATGTGAGTCGCACGGGACCGGTCAATGTGGCAAGAGTTGGGGGAGGCCTATGTCCAGCAGTGGACGACTTTCGGCTGAAATGATGATGATGATGAGAGGAAATACAAAACAAAAAAAAGGAAAACACACGGAAGGTGAATACAAATAGGTAAAAATAATAGATCCATCTAGCTCTCCTCGGCCAAGTAACGTCCCCAGTAATCGTCTTAAGTAACGTACGAATTACGTATTTGAAAAATAAACATGAAATATATACTGGCAAATTTTCTTGAAACTTTAGAATTTTCTATCTTTTTTATTAGTCTGGTTGAATATCCCACTGCTGGGCAAAGGTCTCCCCTTTCTCCTTCCAAATCTCTCTGTCCTTCAAACTTTCGAATTGAACATTGAAAAAAATTGGAATTGGAAAGAAACGGGAATTTTTCCTGCTTTTTTAACGCTAGGTAGAACGAGAAAAGTTATGTTCGTGCTTAAGAAAATATATTAATTTATTTGTTGTAACTATGAAAGTTCTCCCAACGATTTTATGTAAATATTTCGCGCATGTTTCCTATGCTAAACTAATGTAGCTATCAATTATGTTATTTTGTGTAAGTAATAATTTTGTTTTTGCATTTAACGCCATCTAGTCGTAGTCAAGTTTAAAAATCATATAAAAACAGAAAATGGTTTTTGCTTTCTAACAATTTACTACAATTTACCAGTAATGAAATAGGAGTACATAATGAGTAAAAATTCTTAGGCATTCTCTCGCATTTTAGCGTGGTCGTGCTGGGAATGAATTTTGCCAGTATGACCTATATAACTACGATAATTGAGAAGTATAAAGTTTCTAATTAGTGGTATAAAATAGTAAAAATTAAAATGATTTTGTTACCATTTAAAGTTATAATGCTAACTAGAATTTTAGCGTGAGTCGAGCTGGGAAGGAATCTCGCCAGCACGACCTGTATATCTACGATAGTTGAAAGGTATAGAGTTTCTAATTAGTGATATAAAATAGTAAGAATTCAAATTATTGTAGTACCATCTAAAGTTTTAATGCCATGTAGAATTTTAGCGTGGTCGTGCTGGGAAAGAATCTTACTAGCACGACCTAAATATCTACGATAATTGAGAGGTACAAAGTTTCTAATTAGTAGTATAAAATAGTACAAACTCAAAGGATTTTATTACCATCTAAAGTTATAATGAATGCATTCATGGTCGTGCTACGAAGTACAACACCTCGCAGTGTAAGCTGCCGTTTCTAATTTTGAACTGCGCCTGAAGCTCGTTGCTTGATGTTAAATAGCCTACAAGAATTGAGCCGTCAAATGCAACATTTTTTCAAATGCCACTGTTAGTGAGATTAACGCATTCAAACAAACACTTTATTTTTATTGTATTGGTTTTTAATAAACCTCAAAAGCCATATTAGACAACCAATGTAATTCGTATATGGATGTGTCACTGAAGCGGACTTATCATTACTAAAAATACAAATCACTTACCAAAATAATCCCAAATGAAAAGATTCTTCCCAAACAGCCGCACAGATTTGAAACCACACAGGAAAGCTTGCTCCAAGCACTTGACTAGTCCGTTTTCGCCACAAAGCAGTACACTGAGTGAGTTTGCGTCCTTGTCTCTCTTCGACTGATAGTGCCACTTGACTATTGCGTTCACACAGTCGCCTATGGAAGTTTGTTTATGTTATTGAGTATTTAAAAATATATTTAAGATTTGACTGAAATAGTGAGCAGCGCGTTGCGTTTATAGCAAAGGATCCCCATAATGATGTGTTTAAGCGTTGAGCGGCAGTGTGTCTAGCAGTATATGGCAATTAGATCCTTTATTATACATAGCATTTAGCTAGACTAAACGACTTAGCTACGATTAAACTATTTGCCCACTGATTTGCTTTATCCAGCAAATCAGTCTCGTTCTGTCGCTCAGAAATATATTGTCACTGGAGCAAGAAATTAATCGGCGCTAGAGCACGGGCGTATACAAGCAATCCAATCTCCAGGTGTGTGGGCCTAGTTTTACCTAGGTTTTTATTCGTGTCAAGGGACTTGGTGTTAAAAAAGCAGGTCGTTTGTCTCTGGTAGACACGCGACATAATTATGTTACGGACGTTTATAGCGCAGCAGGGTTCTTTTGGCATAGTCGGAACTAACGCCGCCATCTTGTGTTTTCAAAACAATTTCCACAGCGCCGTCCTAAAAATGTCATTCAGGCGCCAAAAGAAGCATGCTGCACTTTATGAAACGCGCTGCAGTGTTAGTAGTTTCGCACTGCTCAGCTAGGAGTTGGGGTTACCGCACGCTCAGGCGTTAACAAAGACGCGTCGCAGGTTATGGTAGCAGCTGCAGAATGTACCGATCATGTGCTGGATGGTGGACGTGGACAGGTGCGTGGTGGTGGGCGTGGGCGGCGCGGGCGCGGGCGAGCGGGGCGTGGCGCCGCCGCGCATGCGCAGCGCCACCAGCAGGCGCTCCGTGGAGCCGTCGTCCACGCCCGTGCCCAGCCAGCGGTTGCACGGGAACCTATACCGCAACACATTCAACATTATCAGTCGAGATAAAACAGTAATTAACATCACAACTATTGTTGTCGTTGTAAATATGTAGTTACTTACTTTTAGTCTTCCTTTTTTTAGCAATATTTTTGTTCTATTTGTAGTCTGTATGAATAAATAAGTAAATAAACTAAGTAAACAAAACATCACAACTTAAATTCAAATTATAACATTCCACAATGGATTTTACGTACGTGTAGGTATGTCCAGTCACTTCATTTCTCACAAATACTTGATCGAGTAACCAACGCGGTGATAGCCCAGAGTTGTCGTGTCCAATGCGCAGCGTAGATAGGATTCCCAGATTTTTATGCTACATTACGAAAATAAACAAAATTAATACCAACGATAGTTTAACAAAAGCTTTCTATCTCATACATGACATAACTAAATCGGTATAAGATTTTAGATCCTAGAATATGGGCACATAAATTCTTGAGACTAGATTGACGGAAACGACCAACCCGAACCGTGTACCTTTTCTCGACGTTTTATAAGTGCCCATGTACGTCTATCACTATCACTACATATTATAAAACAAAGTCCTGCGCCGCGTCTGTCTGTCTGTTCGCGATAAACTGAAAATCTACTGCACCGATTTTTATGCTGTTTTCACCAATGGATAGAGTGGTTCTCTAGGAAGGTTTTAGTCTATAATTACACCGACTCATCACTCTCATCACTTTCTTCCGTCGCCTACCTTAATCCTATTTTTTGTCCGTATTTATTTATTGTTACCAGCGCTACTCTCTAACACAATAAAATACTTATTCTTCTACACATTTAATTAATTTACTTGTTATCTATTTATTTGCAACCATTTATTTATACTGTTATATTATGTTTGAAACTGTTGGTCCGTCACATTACCGTTACCCCCAAAAGTTCATTGGAAGACCAGCGTCAGACAGCTTTACCTGTCTGGCATGAATGTTGAAATGGACCTTTATAATGTAATTTCATTTTTTTTTATTGGTCATTATTTTTTTATTTTGTACCTTTTTTATTGTGTGCTAAATGAACTGACGTCAAATAAAGTTTATTCTTTCTTTATATAATTTGTTAAGTTTTTGTTGCGGGAACGGGTGTGAAATTTTGAATTTCATTATTACTTTTGGTCGCGATAACCGACATCCACGCGGGCGAAGCAGGGCATCAGCCAGTGTGAAATAAAATATGTTGATACCAAAACGATGTTGATACCATAAGCCATGACAAGTAAACAATAACTGAAAATATTGTTTGTCTGAAAGCTGTTGATCAAGCCAGCAAAAGTGTTGTTATAAACATTCCAACCAAGTTATCATTCAGTCTGCTACAGAACTACTTACGTGAAAAACAAACTCGTTAGTGTTGCGTGGTATAGGTATTTTAGGTGTAGATTCGCCATTCGCTCCTGATATTGAAATCCAACAGTTAGCGGTCGTTTGACTTGCTTTACGTGAAGGTACGATGTAGACTCGATATGGCAGCTCTGTAAGACAAAATAATAAATTTAGTAACTATAAGAATCAAGGCTAAAGAAGATCGTATTAGAGTACCTAAAATAAAGCCTAAAATATCGCGGCAGTAAAGTCTACTTTAAAACGTTTATTCAAAATAAGTTTTAAAATACTTACTAGTGGTGGGATAGGTATTCGTAAAGCAACAATAGTCAACAGCATTCAATGTGAGCAGGTGATAGAGGAATTGTTCCCTTTCCTCTTCTGAGCGCAGGAAAGCCGTCCGTTTGTACTGAGACCTTAGCAATGTAGTATCGGCCAGAAGTTCCCGCAGATGTTTCGATAGTAACTTCTTTTCTAATGACAATCGAACCCAAGCGCGTGCATAACCTATCTCAGTTTTAATATCTGTCATTGCTTGCACGTTTCTGGAACAGAAAATAGTACATTATGGTACAAGTGAGTAATGTTGGTGATTACCGCTGAGGCGCCATTGAGACCCGAGCCGTTAGGTGAGGGTCTCAAGAGAGCCGAGGACGGTAAGCATCAATACACACATGTATCATACGACGTTTTTCACCACACTTGTGTAGAAAATAATACTAAAAATTCATTTTATTTAGTAGATAAAAAGTTTATTTAAAGAAACAATTAGTAAATGTGCAGTTAGTAAAATTATAAGTAACTGTTTTTGATGGCCATGGTTCTCTACGTATTTTACATCTTAAATCGGGCGGAATACAACATAAATTAGTTTCTTCATAACTATTACTTGTAGACATTTTAATTAATAAATAGCTATAATTTCAACAGTGAAAACGAATTGTGAAAATAATTTCGTAATGGCGGGAAAAATTAATCAGTTTTCCTATGCGCGCGCATCTAACAGTGGCGATCGGCCATAGACTAAATAATGAGATTTCTTTTTTTTTTGCTTTTCGCGGATAGCGTTTTATCCACGTACAAAATGGGGAATTCAAAGTTTTCTTTATTACAGAGAAAACTAATTTATATTTGAGTGAAAGTTTTATATATTAAAAATGTACAAGTTGAAATTATCTATTTAAATACGAAGTTGCATGAAATGAGCGAGAAATAGGTACATTAATTTATTTGTACTATTGAACACGATTGTTTTTTGTATCGAAATTTTTTTAAGAACAAAGCAACTAAACCAATAAAATAAAATAAAAAAAACCCTATAACTCACTTGTGAATAATAGCAATGAAAAAGTCACAGTTTGATTACAGGTGTGAATGAGCAAGTGTGTTGAAAATATTTTTTCAACACACTTGCTCATAAAATGGCTCTAATTTCACCGCAATTAGGCATATAATGACACCTGTAATCAAACTGTGACTTTTTCATTGCTATTATTCTCATGTGAGTTATAGGGTTTTTTTTATTTTATTGGTTGAGTTGCTTTGTTCTTAAAAAAGTTTCGAAGCAAAAAAGATCGTGTTCAATAGTACAAATAAACTTTTATCAACACACTTGCTCATAAAATGGTTCTAATTTCACCGCAATTGGGCACTTAATGACACCTGTAATCAAACTGTGACTTTTTCATTGCTATTATTCACAAGTGAGTTATAGGGTTTTTTATTGGTCAAGTTGCTTTACTCTTAAAAAAAGTTTTTATGATACACGTGTGTATTGATGATTACCGTCCTCGGCTCTCTTAAGACCCTCACCTAACGGCTCGGGTCTCAATGGCGCCTCAGCGGTAATCACCAACATTACACACTTGTACCATAATGTACTATTATGTTAGCTACTGCAAAAGTGTTTCTGCACCACCTCGATCTTGCCCGATCATTATAAAGGTCCATATTTGGACCTTCCACGGCCGGTTGAGTGGCAAAACCCAGGCCGATGGAGTTGGTATAGAAGCACTTACAGCAGTGCGTCAGCCGAAAGAGACAAATGAAAACCTCTTTGAAAACCAACCTCATATCGAAAGTCAAACTCTCTGGTAGTGGACGTAAAGGGTTGGGTGGTTGAGAAGATTTCCTTTCCAATGTCCCGGAGTTGCTAAGACGATCCCGCGAGCTGTCCCGTGAACCACCTCGGGAACTATCCCGGGAGCGGCTGCCTGAACTTGTGCTTTGGTGTGCCTCTACTTCGGCACCCACAGATGAGAGATCTGTATAGAATTATTTTAATGCAGTTTCTTGACACGGTATTTGCGCTTATTTGGTTTCATGCTTGGTCATTTTTCTTGATTATCTTGCAGGGAGATGACTATTTGATCAATCATGAATGGCACAACCAAATATTCAGAGTAACTAAAGAGTGTTTGAATAATCTGATATGAAGAAAATAACATTACTTACAGTCGAGTCTTTTGCGCAACACACACCAAGCCAAAGCTGCATGTTCCAAAGCAATACAATGATAAATGAAGGACAATAAAATTTAGTAGATAAAAAACTAAATAGTTTTACGAAACACACTCATGACACAAATAAATATAACCACGTAGGATAATAATCACATACAATGGTCGACTTTAAGGACTAAGTGCGGAAACCATAATCCTAACATAGAACAACAGTCATGGCTTGAGATAGGATATTCAGCATATTAACCTAAAGTTTGAGTGTTGACTAGTACGGAGTGCGAGTTCGAGTATAAAAATATTTTTTTAGACCAGTAATATTTTCCATCTATTATATTTGAATAATTAGCAACAAAAATTGAATTCAGTCACGAGCAATTTTTTTAAGTTGAAGCAATTTTTTACGTGTCCACAAATTTCTTCCCTAATTTTAAACAGAATAGAAATATTTATTATTCTTAGGACCTACGTTTTATACACACTATATATTTTTTTAATGAAATCCCGCAAAATCGGGAAAAAATACACTTCTGGACACATCTATTGGCCCACCTTGGATTTTCAGTTTCGTTTGGTCCTAGCTAAAATTTTATATTAGGTCGAGCAAAAAGTTTTTATGCAGTTTTGAACCTGGCACATTCACAATTTCATTCAATAGTCTTTTTTTTTTATTTCGAACACAGAATTTAAAGAAACAAAAGACAATTTGGAGCCTGTTTGTTGATATCAAACAATCGAATACTAAGAAAACTTGGTTTTATTGGTTTACTTGGATTTAATTCTTGAAAAAGTGATTGATATCTTTGGTTTTGCAACAAACATTACTTATTCTTAACATTAAGGTGAGGTTCTATCAATAATCTATAGATACTTCACCTGAAGTCGCCGCCCAAGCTGTGGCACTTATTCAGGCCGGACACAGCCAAAGAAACGTGAGTGCTCAACTTAATTTAAGTCGATCTGCGGTCCGAAATGTTTATCGGAGGTACCTAGACTGGCGGCTTTGTTCGTCGCCAAGGAAGGCCACGATCTCGGGTCACAACTGAAAGGCAGGATCGATTCATCGTGACGACCAGCTTGAGAAATCGTCACCTTACCTCCATTGAGATACAAAACCAACTTCGCGACTTCCACGGAGTATCTGTGAGCGCTCGAACTGTTCGGAGAAGGTTAAAAGAACGCGATACGGTACCACACAAGCCAGCTAATGGGCCCAAACTAACGCGAGCCCACCGAACAGCGCGCCTTCATTTCGCACGCAGTCATTTAAATTGGACACAGCAAGATTGGAGCTGTGTACTCTTTTCTGATGAGTTTAAAATTGTGTTACATGGCAATGATGGAAGGAAGAAGGTCTACCGACGTAAGGGAGAGCGTTTCGCACAATGCTGCTTTGAAGAGAGGGTTGCTTATGGCGGTGGCTCATGGACTGTCTGGGGCGGTATATCCGCGAGCGGCAAAACTCAACCTGAGGTTGTTACAGGACCACGGCTGCCAACATTAAATGCTGAAAGGTACATTCGTGAGTGCTTAGAACCTCACGTGATACCATACGCGGACTATGTGGGCCCAAATTTCCTTTTTATGCATGATAATGCAAGAGCCCATGCGGCGGGATCGTCAGGGAATATCTTCGGGATGTGAACATCACAGTTATGGACTGGCCAGCCAGAAGCCCAGACATGAACCCCATTGAGCACATGTGGGACGAGCTAAAAAGACGTGTTAGGGCTCGTCAGCCAGTTGCCCAGACGATGCAGGAGTTGAAAACTGCCATAGAAGAGGAATGGGAGATGATCCCTCAAAATTTCATAGAGCGGTTGATAAACTCTATGCCTAATCGTATGAGAGCTGTGGTAGATGCCCATGGAGGCAACACGCGTTATTAAATTAAACCTTTATTTGATAAAACATTTTTTTTATTCAAAAATCAATTGCTTTTAACAAGGCGCATATCCGACTTGTTAGGCGTAGCTCCATGTCGTATGATATTCTGAATTCAAATTTAAAACAATACGATCGAAAAAGATGGTAAAATGTATCATGTTTAAAACTGCATCAACAGTTTTTGTTCAATCTAGCAATCATATTTCGGTAGGGGCCATCGAAACCTAAACTCTAAGGTGGGCCAATAGATGTGTCCAGAAGTGTATATTATAAAAAGACGCTTCCACACTTTTGTACCCTTTGCCGGGAAAAAATGTACTTTACATAAATATGCATCCGGATCGTATACTATACTGTTATTAACCGTGAGTCATAACAAAAAGTAAAAGCAAAATGTTGCATGAATTATTTATGTTATAGTTTGGCCGCTGAGAGAATGCGTTCCTGAAAGGTCGTGAGCGAAAGGACGATGTAACTTTGAAGTGTCGAAGAATTTACGATAAACATATAAGTATCGTTTTTTTGCCCTATTAACAAATAATATTATTAAAAACGATATCATTAAATCACGTAACATTCAATGTTATAATGTCCTGCTAAATTTATGTTTAATAAATAAGAAAACGATATATTTTATAATTCATCCTGCGTTGTTACAAGTTTACGTCAAATGTCAATTTTTGTTATGTTGTGCCAACAATAAATAGGCAGTTGAAACGTTATCTGTCGTTAAACTATATAATAATACGTTTTTCATTATTATTATAAAATGCATGAATAATTCGCCATTCAGCACGAAGTATTAAAGCTAATGTTATTCTTGTTATGGGTCGGTTGAAAAACATATCTATTAATAGTGTTACTTATTGCCCATCACTAGTCATGACCAACTGACAGACTTCAGGAACGCATTCTCTCAGCGGCCAAACTATAGTACTTATAGGACCTCAAAAAAATATTCAGAGGGGGAATTATGGATCAAATTCAATCAATCGGGGCCTATTGTCGTACCCAAGAGGTTAACAGTCAATAGTGACATTGACTAATTTTACAAAAAAATACCACATAATATGTATGCTATGCACCATGCTTACCAGGAGTAAGGTAGTTGGGATCGATAGGTTTTGTGGAGTTGCTGCACTGCTCCAACTCTTGGTAGTTGGTGAGGTGCATCCAAAGCGCAGACTTGCCCAATTTGTGCTGCAACCCATGTGACCAAAGTCTTTCTAAAAGGTCGCATAGTGAGGCAATCATGGTACTCTCTTCCACGCCTGTTATTGACACCTCACTGCCCAAACCTAAGTCCGATTCTTCTGTACCCATCTTCTCTAAAAGCATTCTTTTGGTCTTACTTTTACACTCCTGAAATTGATATCATTAGTAGTACGCAAGTCGAGCTTATAGCAGTAAAAAATTAGTTGATAAAATCATACCTTCAGCAGCTTCTCAACAAATGCTCTATTGTTCTGAGCAATGGCTGAAGGAGTCACTTCTGTGGACAGCCTCCTACTAATATCCCCCAGCAACAGTTCCGGTGGACAATCCTTCACTTGCCATTTTGCGTTCTTTATACGTTTTAGACTGTTAGTTCTGGAAACCGAAACAAGTTGCAACTGAATATACAGTGTGAGAAACTGAAGAGTGAAACGTTATGAAAAGCTGGCATAGCGAAAAGCAACTCAGTTGGAATGGTTTTTGATGCGTTATATTAGTAGGCGCGGGTTGCATGCAATCAACACGATACTCCTTGATGTACAGGCTGTGTGCAACGAGCTTTAGTCTTATAATGGCCCGATAATTCATTACTTCTCGTAGCTCTAGCTAAGTTCATCGATGAAAAATATGTAGAGAGAGGCATAGGAAGCATTGAAGTTACAATTACACAAAACTCGCGCACACTATTACTACTAGGCACAATACATTCAAATACTAATTAAAGGAACAGGTTTACGATCATTCAAAATACGCAGTATTAATTATAAATAACTTTATTTTATTATCATATTTTTATTTACATATATAAAGCCTAAATTAAAATAAACAATATATTGCATTATGGAGTTACCTTATTATGGGAAGATCTGTCAATATTATTAACTAAGATATAACTTTATAACTCTGATAACTATGTAAAATAAAAGTTAGATATGTCATAAAAACAAAACAAAAATAATGTAAATTAATAAATATAGGGTTGGACAAAACATATCGTTCGAGTATAACACTATAAACATATAAAATCACATATTATTATTACATGAAAGTATTTCATACTGCATGCAATATAAACAAATCATGCACTTTTAGTACAAAACACTGACTATCACAACATTCAGAAATAATATAATCATGTAGATTTTGAAAGGTTTTGAGAATACCCACGCGCTATCTAAGGTCCTTATCATTAAAGTAAAATTAATATTTTGTCATTTAAGATGCACCCTGTCTCAGTTGTTCCCTAAACCTTTCAAAACCTCTCCTATGATTGTTTAAATGAGACGTTACAATACTAGTAACGTTAAATTAATTCGGAATAATACCTTAAAAGATACTTACAATAACAATATTTAAATTCGTTATGATAAACTGAGCTAAAAGGCTTTTATCCTGAAGCGAGTTTCTGCCTTGAGCTAACAATAACCAATTGCTTCTGATTTTGGTATTGCAGAAGGGTGTGGAACTTTTGGTGAGATCATAAATAACCCAGTTATTTTTCGTTTATGTTTTGAAGCATCAAATCGTCGCGGTCGGAAACTAGCTTCTTGGAAAAAAATCCCAAAAAATATCGGTAATAGTCATAGTAAAAGTTAAGAGTTGCCTGGTTTTTTTATTATGTTGTCATGGTAGTAGATTATTAACAGTTTTAAAAGTAAGGTGCTACATTTTACATTTAGTAAAACACCTTTTTTATAAAACTTCTTACTGAATATGTACTACAAAGATATTATTGATATCAAATATTTTTATTTGGTTGTTGTTATAAATGTTTTAGCTTCAAAAAAGGAATATTAGGACTCAATTACTAGTTAACTTGCCGACAGTAATCAGCTGGCACTAATAAAGTACATTTCATCTAGGCTAAGCAGTAATCTGCTATTTTTTTTTAGGAAAGTTTTTGTAAATTTTATAAAATATTATGTATTTAAATATATATACGTTCAAAAATACCAAAGCAGGTACTTTTTTAACGTTTGTTGGAGATACTCATTTCAGTCAGATCAGAAATTTTACAACATATGATCCGATTATAGGAATTATAATTGAATGGTCTTCACCCACAACATTAAATAACTCTGTGAACCTTTCTACTGAGTATACTATGTATCACAGGATGTAAAGAAGTTTTCTGATACGATTATGTAATATAAATAATTGCATGAGATTCATTAAATTGCAAAATTGTATTTGGTGTTTGTAAACATATGGAAGCATACAGCCCTCTTTACACGCAAGCTCTTTCATGAGTGCTTTAGAGCGGATAAGATTGCACACGAGAAACCCATGGACCGCAATCTAGACGCATAGGCTTTCCCTTCCTCTTGAACACGCGCTCTTCCACGCACGTTTGAGCGAGTGCGTAAAGCTGACGATTATTATTTTTTCAGAGCAATAGTTACATTACACGCACTACACGGTAGTGTTAAGTCACTAATGAACATAATAACATACATTATATCAGGCTTGTACGGTCGCATGCTGCCATATGAAGCAAGTTTATTCATCGAGTTAACAATTTTAATACTTATTTTATATCTAGGGTTAGGCTCAGTGTCGTCCGAAAGTAGCAGTCTAAGTTTTTTTATTCAAATTAAGTTAGATATAAAATACAAATCTACAGTTATGGTTTACTATATCATACAACAGTGTAAAAGGAAGTATTAAAATAGTTATCTCGGTGCCTAAAATGTACGGGGCAACATGCAAGCCTCAGACAACAATACAAACATCTCTGACGAATGACGAACGCACGAGACTACGGTAATCATATTATCACGAAAGCTGCACTCGCGGTTAGTTGAATTAAGCGGCCAGGACGCGTTTTATCAACTGAACTTTGCACAATACAATACGGGGAGCGAAGGGACGCGGGGCGAAACTATACTTGAATTCAGAATCTTACACTCAAAAAGTATGCTAACTTTTGAATAGCTTGAAATGCAAAAGTACTAAATAGGTTGCAATGGAATATGAACTTCGTCCTGTATGACAGTGAGTTATTAGTTTCGAAACTTGATCCAAGATTCTGAATTCAAGCGTAAACGGAACTTCCCCGTGGCTACTCTCAAGGGGCAAACGTCAGGTCGGAGCGAAGCGAGGGAAGTTCGGACGCAGACGGCGATAGTGGTCAGGCGTCGTGCGCGCAAGCGGGCGACAGAGGGGCGCACCTGGCGTCGGGCGCGGGCGGGCGCGCCAGTGCGTGCGCGTCCAGCCGCGCGGGGAAGGCGCGGTAGTACGCGGCGCGGTGCGGCAGGCGCTCGGCCGGCGCGCCCACCTCCAGCTGCGCGCCCGCCCCGCCCGCCCCGCCCGCGCACCCCGCACCCCCGGCCCACACGCAGTAGCCGCGCGTCGCCAGTCCGCCCTCGCCTATCCGCCGCCTGCAACACAAACTCACCTTATTGCCGGTTCGCTGCCGACTCACGCTGCTGCACGCCAGAGACGCAGAAATGGATTCGGTTGATGACCGAGAATAAGTTAATCTACTACCGGACCGCAACATTTTAAACATTAAATTATGCCATGACAATGTTTCAGTTTTTTGAAATCTGCATGACTGGTAGACGAGAATTGCCCGAGACATTTTCCAAAGGCCAACCTAGTGTTAGTAAGAGACTTTACTGGCAATGTTAAGTAGGACAACACAGAATAATTTTACTCAACCTATAAATGCTGCTAGGCCTAAATCATATTAATACTGTGATGTGATTTCGGTTAGTCAAACACTCAAACTTCTATTGTTTATGATCCCTTGTGGCATGACGTTAGTATGCGGTGGCATGTGAACGGTCGGTGCACCTATATTTTCAAACCATCCATTTCCCAGTTTACATGCTAGATCCACTCTACATGCTAAAGTATTCAATGTTAGGTATATAACTTATGTTAGAATCACACTAACATAACGCACTTTATACTTATGAAGTTTTCCGTTAGCGTGGTTTACCCTTAATAAGATTAGTCTTACTTGACAGTTTTGATCCGGTGTTCAAAGACTTGCAGATTGGCATCATATTCTCCCCAGCTGCCCATAATCTTATTATCAATAAGTGTGGCGAACATCTGAGTTTCGAGAAACCGCGAAAGGAAAGGCCGGTGCCGCTGCGGTTGGTCCGATAAGAATGACGCTTTGTCAAAGTTCACCATCGATTCGCGAGATGACAGCCATGACTCACGGTCCTATAGACAGGATAGTTTAGATTATGAACAGATAGAATAGGCACACAGAAGGCTCAATTAGATTGCGACGTCGGCGTCGATATTTCGTCGTATCCTACAAATAGAGGCGTAACTGCATAATAGCTACTTTTCAGGAGACACTTTTTAATGTTTAATTAATTTAAATTTAAACAAATATGTATTGTTGGTTTCAAATAATGTGTATTGGTATATTTTGGTTCGGCTAGGATTATTTTCAATAAATTATCTTTATATTTTATACGCATTTTGTCCCTTAAATCCTTATTCTCTGTTGTATTCAGGCGAATTAGGGCTGGACTTAAGCAATAAGTTACATTACGCCTTTTATCTCCGGAAATGTTGAGGCCACAATGACGATTGTGGACGAATAAAAGACAAAAACATAATTTGAACGTAGAAGAAAGACACAAACGTAATTAGGACTTCGTCTCTTCTATACATACGCAATTTAGCCATTCCATAGAACACGGCCACAATCACCATGAGGTTTTTTTTTCTATGTACCCAATATTAAAATACCCCCACTACTCGCGAAGAAAGAGGACGCGACGTGCGATTGTGGCTTTATTCTTCGTTGAAAACGTAGTGCTTACAATTGTGGCTTTTTAGAAAACGTTATTTGATAACCTGTACCATTTTAAATTGTTTTGTTGAACTGGTTATATGTGGTCTGATGAGCAGAATTGAATTATGCAATAAAAAAGCCCCTTTGTTCGTTAGGGCATTATTCGTAGGATACGACGATTTATCATCTTTAGACATAACCGTTTGTCGATTGATCTGTGTAATAAGCTAATAAGGTAGCCATACACTTCACTGGATCAACTTCATGGTTGACGTCATGGATCGACAGCAATTGATTTGCACCTTATAAAGTTTGTATTCAAAGTTTATTTACCTGATCAGGCATGATTACGAAGTTCTCATACATGAGAAATATGTGCACAAATCTGTTAAGGAATGTTTCTCTGATGGCAACATTGAACCTTATATCTTCGTTATATTGTTCCTCATCATTGAGGATTTTTTTCTTTGTTGTTGGCATTACTGTATCTGCATCTACGTCATCTATGTTAACACCTGCAGTTAAAAAAAATTGAATATATAAACAAGTTGCTCATATTGCTATAATAAGGTTTAGAATGCAATAATGAGATATTATAATATAAATAAATAAATTATATGTTGCACAGTAAAGGATTGTTAATCCAACATCATTTGTTGAATTGTGAATGCATGATCTATTAAAATCTTAACGCGTAGCAAAATCTCATTGACTTTACGCATCATTTCTCCAAGTGTAAATTTGTGTTCAAATCTTCCGCTTCGCATCAAACTAGAGTAAGATTGAGAATTCGCATACACTGGATTTTTTCAAAGTTACAATCCAGCAGATAGCTGCTATAAACGTTAATATTGTCATACCGCTCCGTTTGACGATGTCGACGATTCGCTGCAGTGCATCCATACGAAGGGGCGCGCGTCGCGTCGGCGAGGCTGGCGGCGACGCATTCAGCGGCCTGCTTTCTTCCCACTCTAGCACGTCATGAAACGAGTGCTTCCGACGAAGACCGCCTGATAAACAACGAATAAAACATGTTTATAGAGAGAGAGAGAGAGAGAGAGTTTTCTGCTAAACATGCACCCTTTTAATATTTAGGTCTGGTTTAATTAGACCTTAAAAGAACACCTGTTTCATACATTTTGATGGGGAAAAAATAGCATTTTCGTTAGGAACTCCAAACGAAAACGCTATTTCTTTGAATGTAATATAAAATGATATCAACCGAAAGACCACCACTGCTGGACGTAAGCCTTCCCAAAAACTGCGACAGCAAAGACTGACGACCTGATGAAGGTAGAACCGGCTGTTTAGTTAGCGTACTTTGTTTGTTTATAATATATTCATTTGCTTACAATATCTATACTCCGAGGTAATGTCTAGGTCACGCGTCTACAGATGTACATATACATGCGCTGGGTAGCACGCCACACCAAGTCGCTTGTATATAATCTTGTTATTTACAAGAGCGGTTTGCGAACCATGCGTGACTTAAGACATATAAAATCTGATCGATAAATCAAATAAGAACCTAGCGGAAATGAGAAGTTTGTGTGTAATTATGCATTATTTTTGAATTCATAATCAGGATTTTTGATATGATGAGAGATACGGACCTGTTTGAAGGTGCTAATGATGTATTTATTAAAACACGAGTGTGAATTAGAAAGCCTAAAGAACCTGTGTAGAAAAAAAAAATGTAGTGTTCCCTGCAATAACCCCCTTGTTGTGACATGCTTTTAAACAATTGTATATTCTAGTAACAATAAAATATATCATACCTGATGGTAATGTACAGCTACTGCTCATACTGTCACTCATATGCTTGTAAGATGTTCCATTTAAAGGTACACCGAGCTTCGTAGGCTCGGTTTCAGGTCTTTGAATCTGTGGAATATCCATAAATAAATATAGGCATGAATAAGGCATTAAAGTTGTCTCTATATCACAGTCCTGTTATATCTATTAGTTAATCCACATAAATAAGTAAGATAATATGATAATTTGACTATAAAGGCGCAAACCCACCGCGGCGCACGCAGTGCACGGCCACGCGGCGCACTTTATCTGCCTGGATTCATTTGTTTGAAAACGTGGGTCTGCGTTTCCACTGCAGTACACGCTACACACCCACAACTATGTACAACTGTAGCGTGCGTGGCCCACCGCGGTATAGTCGTGTATATCGTGTACCGCATGCACGACGTTGACAGCGTTGAGCTATGTGAGTGCCTTATTCAGCAAGCCACGCATGTGCTATACTAATGACGTCAATTGATGCATAGCGTGTCCGTGGTTTGCAGTGGACACAATCACATACATTTTTTGCAAAGCGTAGCTTAACACACGTGCGTAGCCTATCCGTGCGCCGCCGTGGGTATGCGCCTTAAAGCATTATGTAACTTTAGGTATATGTTATGAAGAAAACAAATGGCAGAGTTAGCAGAAATGTGTCAGTAAATTGGTGAATCTTGGAGTATTCTTTATGGGTTTTTTATACCTGATGTTTATCTAAAACATGATTCAATTCTTCAATGAAGGGCGTCCGATGCGGGAAGATCGGCAATTCTTCAGGCAGTTGTATATCAGGTTTGTCAATGTCAACCAAACAGAGAGCTGCTTCAGATCCAAGGGCGATGCTCCGAGGACCATTTGGTCCTATGCTCATAGCCCCACTATCTGAATGGAGACCTGTGAGTTGTAAAGGAAATTGTTAGTATCCATCAGTTCAGGAACTAAAATACGTGAAATCTAACATTTATACAATTTTTGTTTACAAACAATCATAATAGGAAACATTCTTATACAATCAAAATAATTTCTTAAAGACGAAAGACATTGGCAGTACTTCATACTTAAAGTATAAGATAACCAACATTGAATTAGCAGCTGTTGGCCTATTGACCTCTATTATAAAGTGCATTGTACTGTACCCATGACGAATGGCACTGGCGCGTCGAGGAAGTGGTATAGAGGGGCCGGTAGTATTGGCACATACACATGCGCCCATGTAAATGGCAGCAATAGAGATACTATGCACTCAGCTACTAGCATTAGTTTGTTGAAGTCTGTGAACAAATATTAATAAGCTATTAGTATGTTTACTCAGGAGGCAATTAAATGTTGTATGAGCTCCAAATAAAATTAAATTTCTTCTTCTGTATTACATATTTTTTGCAGTTTTTTACAGGATAATTTGCATACTTGAATAGAAGGTCAACAAATAGCAAAACTCAGCAGATGTGATGGATATTGATATCTAAACAAGATAAAAGAAACAACCAATTTAATTTGACCTTGTATAAATCAAACTGATTATTCTCAACACTAGTAGCAATTCTATCAATTATACTAACCACTGGACCTTAATAAAACTTGATGTTCTAGTAGAACACAAGTGAACAGCTGCACAACACATTCAACACCTAAAGTTGAGAACATAGCTCGAAGAGGGTAGTCCAGAAGAGGTAACTCGTCAGGGACATTTGGCATTCTTATCACCTGGAAGAAATATAAGTATAAGTTATGGTTTGATTAGGTCAAGTGGTTTTGAATGGTACCATGGAATGGCTGCTTCAATGTTTTTTTTAAACCTTCAAATGCAGAAGTCAAATTTTGAATGTGTCTATGGGTGCTTGCATAAAAATACAAGTTGGAATAGATTGGTACTAATTGGTGTGGGTAAAATAGTTGCATACTTTCTGTATGCACTTGCCAATTATGAAACAGGTTTCATAGTTTTTATAAATAGTAAAGATATTGGTGTTCTGGCAAACCTGTATCTGTATGCAAACACCTTAAGATAGCAATAATTGTTTATTTACAGATAGCAGGAATGAAGTGAATACTTACAACAGGAATTGGATCCAAATGAGGTTCAGAAGGAGGCACATAGAGTCGTAAAGCTTGACCGGGAAGTGGCACTGGTACTTCATAAAGTAAATTATACACATAAGACTCAGGACTGAGGCCTGGGCCTGGCTGCCTTGGGAGAGATCTATAATAGATAATAAATTAAATGATTAAAATTGTCAGAGTAATATTTTCAAAATAAAAGAAGGTACATTCAAAACTGCATCACTAGAATGTAGAAACAAATATCTTACCTAGTGCTTTAATCAAATGTTTCATATATAAATAATTATAAGCAACTCACCTGAATAAATTTTCTAAAAACAATTGTGCCACCCTGACATATGGGTACTGACATATAAGTGCTATACTTTTGGCGACATACAATTTGTCTTTGGCTATATCATAGTATGTCAGTGCAGCCCCACTGTGAGGTGCGAGTTTAAATGATCTAGGAAGCGACCTGGAACTTTCTTTGCCTGATGCTTTTCTGTGGCCAGGCGGAGTCTGACCACTAGATAATTCTGTGATGTACATTGCCTACAAACACAAGCATGAATTGAATTCTTAGTCATTCGTAAAATTACTCATTAACAATAACACTTAAATAAATATATTACCTGTAATGTATGCATGGCACTGCAGATGTTTCGGTTCCTAACTTCCTCATAGAATATGAGACTGAATCCATAGTAACGGGATGCATTTTCTCTGGTTACTACAAAGCTGTGGAACTTGGGTTCTAAAGAATGTTTTTGTGTTCTAAACTGAAGGCCAGCTGGCAGACAAAGCTGTAAGATTATACATTCATTCAGAAGATATTATGCGGTACAATTGTATCTATTTAAAGATGATGAGGTATTTCAAGATAATTGGATTTTAATGTTTTAGGCTGAATGTTAACTGACAAATATGAATAATCCTCGTATTTAGATATAATATTGTTTTTAATGAAACAAAGACTTCATAAATGTGACATTTCAATTGAACTTTAAAATGAGCACTTACCATACACACTGCATGTTCATCAAATGGGTTGCTTGTTATGTTCTCTGGGTAGTGAGCGAGAATTTTTCCCTTGTAGGAACGATCCAATGGAGATACATGTAAATTGTCACCTAAAATAAAGGCAGTGTTCTTAACTTGCACTTAATTTAATAATGTTTAATGACTTAAGACTATTACTTACCGCAAAGCCTATCAGGCTCCAATCCAGAGTCAAAGTCGAGGCCACATATCGCAAAATAATCGGCAAATCGACATCCAACAGATAAATCAGAGACAGACATATTTCTATCGACCCGTTATTTACTATTTGAGACACTTTCTCTTCCAGTCTCTGTGCGAAGGTTTTGCCTCAGCATTGTACACTAGCACTGGAATCTGATTGGCAATAGATTTGTTTAGCTAGCTCACATGATTTTATTTGGCGTACAATTTTCAGTGATAATGAAATAAACACAAATTGTAAACGAAAAACTATTCTATTCACGCCATCACACCACTCGGACAGCTGCCAAATTGCGAATACCCCTCCTCTTCTCTCTCCTCCCCGGCTGGCTTTACGTACGGTAAAGCCTTTACCCCTCAATTCACTTCTTCATCTTCTGTCTATGGTATAGAAAGAAATAATTATTTATTATATAATTATTATATGTGAGGAGTAAATATTAGTGGAAAAAATGCCAAAAGCGTATGGGGCTTTAACCAATTATGCGAAAGGTGTTATTTTATATAACGCCACTCCTGTCAATGTCATTCAGGCGGCAAAAGATACCTGTAAAACTGTAGTGAATGAGCGCATTTTTCAGCCCACCGTAACATACTTTTTAAATCAATGCACCGTAATCGTTAATTTGACTACATTCGTGCATGGCTAAACAGAGGAACTCAGGAACAATACGTATACGGTCAAAGCTTGGAACATTCGGTCTGTGGATAGGTTACCATCCATTATATACCTATACCTCGTACTGCCCCCTGTTGATCCCGGCTTTCATGTTTTGTAAATCTTTGACAGTCGTTACATACTTAGAGTCATTGCGGGCAGAAATCCTGAAAGTCTGTTATGTATTAGTACAAAGATTGAAGTGCAGAAATAAACTGGCGTTTCTGTAGCAAAGATCAGTGGTCCGCATAATTTAGACAAAAAATCAGTTTCCCTCTCCATTTTTGTTCTAATTTAAAGGGATCTAAGATTCTCTGTGGGTTCTGACTATTCCCTAAGATTTTTTTCTTATATAACTTTTTTTATCTATAAACTGTGTAAACTAAGCGTTACGAAATTTTCTGAAAAAGGTTGTGAGCACTTAGACCCAAGTTTCAACCCCAAACGGCTCAAAATTAAGTTACCATTACTTCATTCATGTCACCTAAAATATTGTTTTGGTAGCTTAAAAAACAGGATCCCCAAATCGCCAAAAAAAGTTTATTATCGATTGGTCATTGTCAAATATAATTTCATGAAATGAATGAATGAATGTTGCTGTGTTTGTCAAAAGCAGTGGTGTACGCGGGGCGTGCGTTTGTAGTTTTTTAAATAAAACGATAATTGTGTAGTTTTTTTTACTGTGTAATAATATTTAGAATTATTATTCTTTTGTCCTTGCCAAATTTTCAGTTTGGGATTTAGTTGTCAACGTTGGATTGTATTGCAATTGTTCACAAGATTCAAGGTAAGTAATTTTTAACACTAAAAGCGATTATTGTGTCTCTAAATGAGATTTGCTAACCAAAGTATCCAGTAAATACCCCAGAGAATTGTGTATGCTTTATTGTACGGAAGCCTTTTGAAATTCTGTTTCTTAGTGGAAAGTGATAGCTGCAATCTTATCGTCTCGTTGGTGCGTACCTATTCCATTAAGGAAAATGGGTGTACTCTACTTTCAACCCAATATTTGATGGAGTCATGAGTTCTGGATTTTAGGTGTTTTTACGTTATTTTAGAGACTAAAACAACAATGTGTTGGTATAACTTTGTTGGGTCAATTGTATGATTTGTGACTTTTGGTGTCGATATATTAATATTTTTAAGGAACCTGTGGTGTCCTACTACAGGTCAAAGGTCTCAATATTTTCTTTTTATTTCTCTCTATTTAAATCTAGATACGAATGCACAGTCTTAGTGCAATAATTGGCATAACTTTGTTGCAGTAAATATATACATAATTTTTAATCATTATAATGAAAGTCGTGATATAAAATATTTTACTACTTACCTATTTTATAAATAAATAATAATAGTTATATGTTATTAAGTAATACTGATTACTAAAAATAAACAGCATGTTTAAATTAAAAATATTTGTTA
This sequence comes from Lycophotia porphyrea, assembly GCA_950005105.1. NCBI lineage: Eukaryota > Metazoa > Arthropoda > Insecta > Lepidoptera > Noctuidae > Lycophotia > Lycophotia porphyrea. The sequence goes on from OX465392.1 coordinate 8,157,874, forward strand.
CAGAATGCTAAGAGGAAGAGTGAAACATTTACTACACTGCACTTTTTTCATATCATTTATATTTCTATTCCTTGTATTTGCTGGAGCAATCAATTTAGATGATAAAGAAAAAGAAAAATTTGATCCTTTCGAAAGATATGGGATTTACGGTGCAATAATTTTATATGTATTAAGACTTTTTACTCTACTAACAATACCTCAAGTCCTGTGCAATTTTGCAGGATTGACATTATTCAATGCTTTCCCAGGAAATGTGAAACTTAAGGGATCACCTTTGCTAGCACCTTTCACATGTATCCGAATTGTGACTAGAGGGGACTTCCCAAAATTAGTAAGAGATAATGTAACAAGAAACATGAACACATGTGTTGATGTGGGAATGGAAAATTTCATGATTGAAGTTGTGACTGACAAAGCAATTAATTTACCAAAGCACAGAAGAGTAAGAGAAGTGGTTGTGCCAGCAGAATATAAGACTAAATCAGGTGCTTTATTTAAATCAAGAGCATTGCAGTATTGCTTGGAAGATAATGTTAATATACTTGCTGAAAATGATTGGATTGTGCATTTAGATGAAGAAACACTGTTGACTGAAAACTGTGTGAAGGGTATATTGAACTTTGTGTTGGATGGCCAGCATCAGTTTGGTCAGGGACTGATCACATATGCTAATGAGCACATTGTTAATTGGCTGACTACTCTTGCTGATAGCTTCCGTGTTGCAGATGATATGGGTAAACTGAGGCTACAGTTTTATGTATTTCATAAGCCACTGTTCAGCTGGAAAGGCTCATATGTTGTAACACAAGTGAGTAAATTTCAAATATTCATTTCAAAAACCTGTAACTTAATTTACAGTACTCCATATTGTAATGTTATCTTTTAATTGCAGGTAAGTGCAGAAAAAAAAGTGTCTTTTGACAACGGCCTTGATGGATCGGTAGCAGAAGACTGTTATTTTGCTATGAAAGCCTTTAACGAGGGTTACTCTTTTAACTTTATTGAAGGAGAAATGTGGGAAAAATCACCATTCTCACTATGGGATTTCATGCAACAAAGAAAAAGGTGGATTCAAGGAATACTTTTAGTAGTACATTCAAAACAAATACCTATGCTATATAAAATCTTCCTGGCAGTATCTTGTTACTCATGGGTAACCCTGCCATTATCAACAAGTAATGTTTTCTTGGCTGCTGTATGCCCCATACCGTGTCCTCAGATTTTGGACATAATATGTGGATTCATAGGTGCTGTCAATATTTATATGTATATCTTTGGTGTCATGAAATCATTTCCTATTCATAGATTTGGACCAGTAAGATTTTGTTTGCTTATTGGTGGAGCCTTAGCTACTATCCCATTCAATATTATTATTGAAAATGTTGCTGTGATCTGGGGAGTGTTAGGGAAAAAGCACAAATTTTATATAGTTAACAAGGAAATTAAGATACCAGTGACTGTATGATTCCCCACTAAAATAAATGTCATATCATTTTAAAGTTTTACTGATTTTATGATAGTACGTGCACAATATACTTAAATGACTAATCTTGCACTTACTTTGAAGTGTGAATCATTCAGCACACTAGCTAGTGAATCAGTCTATAATTGTATTCACAAAGATAACATGGTACATACCAAAATGTTAGTCAGTGTGCATGTTTGTTACCAAAGTATCAAAATTTACAATATGGTTTTTGTAAATTGAAACTTTTTGATTAAATATTAAGCACAATTGATATTTAAATGTAAAGGTAAATTATGATAGCTTTGCTTTTGTATCTTATCTACAGTGATTTATTTTTTGATGCCTTGTTGTTTCATACTGAATGGTTATTTTTTGTTTGTATTAACATGTAGTAAATTCCTACAGTAAGTCACCTAATGATTTATCATAGTTTTACTCAGGCAATATCTAAAATGCGGGATATTGTTGTATTACTGTTGTTACGGTACTAATTAAATTATTTCGTATTTTTGTATAAAAACTACAAACTGTATTTTACAATGTAATATAATATGTAGAGTTGTATAAATCAAAGAATTTCGTAAGTATGTCACTGCTTTGGATTGTTTGCCGCACTTGCTTAAGTGCTTATATTGTTATCACTGTGTCCTCCATAATAATTAATAATACTCCATACAAAGCAGATAGAATATTCATTGTAAACAATCAATAACACAATGCGAAGTTAGGAATACTAATCCTTTCTTAGCTGATGTGTACTAGTTTATGGTATTAGACTCTAACAATATGGTCTGATTATACAATATGTAAAAGATGTAGAACTTAAATAGTCTAGTTTGAGTCCAGAACACATAAGGTAATCCTACAAGTGTCTACATTGATGATCTTTTAGCAGTAGTTTTCTGAAATGTTTGAAAGCACATACATTAAAGACACTAAATTGTCAACACTGTAACTATATATTTATTTTTGAAGTGGCTTGAACAGGTTTTCAAAGATTTTTCAAGTTTCATTATGAGGTTCAAATTGCAATAATTTCCTAACACTAGGTGTACTTAACCGACATGATTCAAATAGTTAAATAGATGTGTAGAGATCTTAATGAAACTATTATTATTGCTAACTGATAAAGAAAAGGGAATACTTTATTTTCTATGTTAGAAAAAAAATTGTTGAAATCTTACAGTTCCTGCATTTTTTGTGATGTCTAAATTTCATAATTTATAACATAATTTTATTTTATTGAAACTATGAGCATAGGTAAGTTTTCTTTTCAAATAATTAGTACACATAATGACTGAGTACATAATATTTTGTATTTGTATTGAAGTTTGATGTTTGGGTCAAAGTGAGTTAGATTTGAGGATGAAAAAAGTACAATATTTTAATTTTTAAAGCAAATAGTAAAATGTTTGGAACAAATGTTGGTTACAAAATATTAAAAATTTGTTAAGTATTGTAGTATGAGTCGGAATTTTCAAGATGCGCACTGTATTCTGTCCAGTAAATTTTAAGTTCTTTTCAGTAAACATTTAACTATTGTAATTGCTTTAAAACACCACATCTGACTAGTCATGTAAATATTTATGAATAAATAGCTAGTTGTAATATGTAGTAGTGTAGATCAATAAGTAATTACCAGTGTTAATTGGGGTCTGTGTCTACTTAGTTTCTTATAGGATAAAGGTCAGGGTTCAACTCTGTTCAACCCATTGTGGTGGTCTAAGTATTCAATTACACAATTACCTTCGTTAATTATCATATTATAGTTCATGACAAAAGACATTATGTGCCCATTATGGCCATGATAATAATTGAGTCAGTTGTTAATAATTTTATTTATATATCATACAGGGCCGAGGGCGATATAACGTTAGTGTTATATCTTGTCGAGTTGGTACGATCCATCGATGTTATGTTGTAAATTGTAGTCACAAATGATTTATGTCTTAAATTAGTTCGGTATTTTTGTATTACTATTATTATATTTTCTATGTTGTTGGTTGGCATTTGAATGATGTATGTTAACGAACTCAATCAAAATTTGATTATATTAGGGACCTAAATCCACTTTGTACATAAAAAAACACTTAGAAACGTAAAATAAATTCGAGCATTCAGATGTTTTGTAATTCACATTACCTTTTTCATTTTGTCTGAATGGACGGTAAAAATATTTATTATATATTTGTAAAAGTTACCTAACGTAATGTGTAGCACAACCTGGTTTTATGTTGATATGATACTAAATATAAATAATACAATATCAGCAAACCGCACCCACTTTTGTCTAGTCAAATTGAGGAACAGTCTTAATTAGATCCTGATATCTAATAGCGACCTCGGCTGTCGAACAAAGAACATGAATGTGTGGGGTTACGTTTTGTAGTTTGCAATTAGTGTCAATTGGGCTACCAAGCTAAACTCCTACGTATAGACGCTAGCAGGTCAAGCTACCCGTAACTGTCAGATTTTCCCAATCAACATACAACCTAATGCTTTAGCAATAGAGTCGAAAATGTATTAAAGAAATCTAACAGATTGAAGGAGCTTAATGTGCTGGCGTCTGTACGTTAAACAGGATTAGCTATTGCTATTATTTTTACAACGTCACGCTACACGCATCGGTGGCGCGATTTCGCAGCCTATACCTAATCGGTCAGCAAGGCTGCTTTTTTTTATCCGCCACACCGACCACAATGGTCGTCTTCCTCTCGGCGAGTGTGTGCGTCATGCGTGGTACCTTGCTACAATAGTGTGTTGTTGCGAGCAGCGGCTCCGACTTACGACCAGTAAGTCTTAGGATCGAACCCAGGCAGGCGCATTACTTTGTGTAATTTATTAATTTTATCACCACTGGTCTGAAAACAAAAACATCGTGAAAAATGGTGAACGAAAACATCGTGAGGAAACCGGCATCTCCTAGAACCAAAAATTCGAAGATATGTCACATCTACCAAGTCACCAACCCGCATTAGGCCTGCGTGGTGGATTATAGCTCATTCTCTCTCATAGAAAGGAGGCCGTGGAGGAGGTGTGTCCCAGCTGTGGGAACGATATAGGCTAATTATATTATTATACTAAGTGTTCTTGCAACAAATGCGGATGTAGAGTTCAGGTAATAGGAAGGCCTCATCAAAGGGCATAGATTCATCATCATTATCATCATCATTTCAGCCGAAAGATGTCCACGGTCCTGGACATAGGCCTCCCCCAAGTTTCGTCACATTGACCGGTCCCGTGCGACTCGCATCCAGCGGATCCCAGCAACCTTGACCAGGTCATCGGTCCACCTAGTGGGAGGCCTTCCAACGCAACGTCTTCCGGTCTTCACAAATACATACTCTCTCTTAAACTGATGTTGCGACATAATATAATTTACTTGCTACTTAAACTAAACTCGCTTATTCACTAACGCAAATGTCAATCAGTATTTAGTCAAAGTGAGCCGTCAAGTACAAAAGCACTTGTGCTTTGTGAGTCATATTGATACCGAATTTCCGTCTTTGCCCCGGAACGAGACAATAGATACCTACTCAATACACAGGGTTTTAAAAGAAAACGGCAATTATCTACTAACTGACATATCTTCCTACCTGCTGATATGAAGCCCACGCGTTCCATGTTATCGCATGGAATCTATACAAATAGGTACTGGCACTATTATTGACTTATTGTTGTGATTGTGATGCAATCTAATCTACGAAGCAATAATAGGTACCTTACGTTACCTACATTTTGTGCACTTTCAATCTTTCTATGATAATTTTATGAGTAATAGGAAAACCATACCTGTATATTATTATGTTGGTCAAAAAATCCAAAGGTCTTTATTTTTACTATCTATCTATTGATAACAGCATTTTGAGCATGAATGTGGATGGGTGTATGAGTAGAGGAAGACCAAAGAAACGATAGATGGATTGTGTAAAGAATAATATGGCAAGAAAGGAGGTGTCTGTCCGGAGGATTGCTACCGGTCGCTATCGCAAACATGGTGCCGTTCCTGTTAGGTACAGACGCCAGCAGGTAAAGCTACTCGAACTGTCAGATTTTCTATATTTAGATAGAGTGCTTGTAAAACCGGTTACCAGGCTTTTAGGATTTTGATGGCGTCTTGTATGGGTTCTTAATAGGTATATTATACGTTGGTACTAGTGGTTTAACCTACAGGCTACATCTTATCTAGAGTTATTACAACGAACAAAAAACCATTAAAAAGAAAACATGGATGTGTATATTATGTACTAGTTCCTACTAAGGAACTAGTTTCTTGCAGTCAATGATGCGATCATAGAACGTATTCAAGTAGCACCTTACTATGGCTGGCGCATCACAGGAGCAGGACGGCGGCGGCGGGTCATAGAGATTTATAGAAAAGAAAGACTACCTTAGCAGTTAGTCAACTCATACCCGTATTCAATAACACTCGCGACTGTCGTGACTGCTGAGCATGAGGTCCTGGGTTCGGTTCCCGGGTCGGGTAAATTGTTATTGGGTTTTTCCATCAGGAATTTCTCAGTAACAGTCATGGAGTCTCGATTTGTGCCCAGTCGATCGCAATAGGCTCGCCCCCTATTACATGGTCCTTAAACATAACTGGCGAAATGTGGGTGTAGGTACTATTATATTAGGTATACCTCTACCTAACCCTTCGGGGATTACAGGCGTGATGTCATGTTAAAAACACTACGTAGGTGATATCTAGATATATGCCGCAGTGTTGGTTTCGACACGCAGCTCAGCACCCAGACTTACCTACATTGTAACAGTGCAATAATAGTACATTTTTATGGGAAACTGCAGTAACAAACCCCACGCGTATCAAACGACGTCTGTCAATACACTTTCAAAGAAATAAAATATTAGAACAGAAAGTGTTTTTGTTAGGAATTATTAGGAAACTATGATTTAATTTGTTTTTTTTCCGCGATTTGCTTTCGCCAGGTTGAAGAAGAAGCAAAGGTGATATGATGAAGATGAAGGATGATCCCGCTAAACAGCCTAATATAAAAATTGACAATTCAAATGTTTTTGAATTTAGAACTCAAATAAATGTTAAGTAATTTGTTAATAAAAGTAAATATTTGTTTTAAATATTCATTTTTATCTATGATATTTCTATTTATAAACACTCAAAAAATATTTACGCCGTAATGACGCATTTTCTCTTTGCCGAGATTTAAAAAAAACAATCACCGCCGACTATAGTCACTGAACCAATTTGGATTTAGTATAAGTATAGTTATCTGTAGAAATTATGATTTCCGCACGTGTGCGGAAAAATAATAAAAATCCACGCGTGTGGAATACATTGCATGTTGAACCTAATCGTAGTGCCAGTTTTCGAGAAAGTGTATTGAAAATAATATTTGGGCAGTCACTTAATATTTTGTAAGTAGTGTTAGTTAATACTGGTATTAGGCTGTCGATGTTGACGATTCTGATTTTCTATTGTCGACCCTTTGGTACCTAAATAACGAAATTCAGGATGCGAGTGAAATCGCTTTGTAACTAAAATGGCGGTCCTAAGTTTAATAAAAGATAAATAAGCATCAGTTTATTTATACTTCGTACATTACTAAAGATAAGCATAACGATTTTTTTACATTACTCAATAGATAAAATTCCAATTCAGCAATTCTTGTTATCAGTGCCGAAGACCGTCATTTGTTCCAATAATTTATTGTGGTATAAATAGTTAAAAGTATCTAATATATAATTTAACACGACAAAATCTCAATGATAAGAAAAAATATTCGGGAAATTAAAACCGTTTTAGCTTATTTTAGGTAGGATCTTAACTTAATTAATAAGTCATTGGGGCTCCCTGAACGAACTTAGGGTTCTCGCAATCACGTTATATAAGGTCCCATTAAAATAGATGGAAAAACTTTTAGAAATCATTCAGACCACCAAAATAAGGACAATGGTAAAAAAATAAGAAAAACGCATTAGATACTTACAAGAAAAAAAAACAGCTAACGAAAATACACTAAAAATACCGGAAATTTAGTTAGACGTACTGAACGCTGTGTTAAAATTTGTCCATCTATTTTAATAGGACCTTATATAGTCAAGTACCGGTACCTATACTACTACAACCTGTCAAATTTCTTAAATAGGTTTATAACTTTATCGCTAAAGCGTTAGGTTCAAGGTTGATTGGGAAAAATTGACAGTTTCGGGTAGCTTGATGTGCTGGCGTCTGTACCAGGCAGTTATTGTGGTATTTGTGGCCTTCGAAACAGTTTTTGTTTTGTTCTTGGGCCTAACTGCTCTTGACCTCGATAGCGTATCCAGCAGACTGTACACTCTTGCTTTGAAAGACAATAAATACTCTCTGAGACAAAAAGTGTTTTACCCCATTAAAATCAGACGTCTTTCATAATAAGGCTATACTTAGTTTACTGCTTGTTTGCATCTGACTTCTGGAGCATATCTACCTACCTAAGAAAGAACCTATCAAACGATGTAACCCTTTTCAATGAATATTTCATGAAAAAGTTATTCAAAGAGGTTAAATTAACTTAGAGGGTTGTATTGATGCTGCGGGCTGTTCGAAAGAGATACCGCGGCCCTGGAACAGAAACGGCAAGGAAGGAACATGGATGGGTTTTATTCAGTACAAGTCTGACACTCCCTTCCGCTCTGCCCAGAGCGGGAGAAGTCATTTGATGATTTCCCATCCGTAAAAAAAAGGGTTGTATTGATGATTTTCAAGATTGTAATTCTGAAACTGCACACGTGTTGTTGGCGTGACTCATTTTCATCAACACACAACCTGACATTGACCTGCAAATTGCAAAAAACTTAAGAAAATTTGAATTTCGCGGGGTACCCATACGGTTTGCACTTACTATCAAGTACCTACTTTTCTAGCATGAAGGTGTCTACTGTCCTGCTGCAGGCCAAAGGCTTCTTCTTCACGGAACTGACTGCCGGAGCATGCACCCGACCTACTTATTAAAGACTCTTCACCCAGTTTACTAGTGCAATAGGTACCTATATCTATTACAGATAAAAAAGATTAATAACGTAATCTAATCCAAGACTGATACACGTGTTTTTAACATCGTTTTACTGAGTGCCAAGATGATGATGACCAAGACGGGTAGGCCTTTAGTGTGGGACGCAACATGTGTCGATACTCTTGCGCCTTGCCATCTTCCTAGCTCATCGTGCCGTGCTGGGGCTGCCGCTGCGGTTGCGGAGAACCTCAAGCGGCGTAAATGTAGTAACCTCAATAGAAACTGTATTTTCGAGCCGTTTGGGGTTGAAACTCTAGGACCGTGGGGTCCGAGTGCTCACAGTCTTTTCAAGGAAATATCAAAACGTTAGTTGACACTTCCTGTGACCCAACGGTTGGCTTTTACCTTGGCCAAAGGCTGAGCGTTGCTATACAACGTGGCAACGCCGCCAGTCGTTTGGGTATATTACCAGTTGACAGCGTTGAGGAGGAGTTTTTTGACGCCATTTTTTAAGCTAATTGTTAAGTTAGTTACTTTAGGTTATTTTAATTTATAAATGTAATAGCCGATGCCCGCGGCTTCGCCCGCGTGGATGGCGGCTATCGTGACCAAAAGTAATCATGAAATTTTGATCCCATTCCCGCAACCCATGGGAACCTATTCCAGGGATAAAAGCCTATGTCTTATTCCAGGCTATAATCTATCCCTGTACCAAATTTCAGCCAGATCCGTTCATCCATTAGAGCCTGATTGCATCAAGCGAAGCGAGGCGCTAGAATTTTATCCTCACGTGCGTAATTTTTTTACGATTACTCCTAAGATATTCGTTTAAATTATATGGTGTAAAAGAGTAAAATAATGTGCATATAATGCTTAAACCCTCTAATTTATTTAAAATGATAAGGATTAATACCGTATTTGTGTAAATAGCTTTCTAATTACCCATTTATAATTGCCCATTTTTTAAATTGTTAAAATTGATATAGTACGTTATCCTTAAGAGATAGGCATATGCCATCGCGGATATTTCTGTAGACCTATATAAGATACACAATTCCACCATACATTATTTTGTTATATCTCAAAGGGTTGAGGCAGCGTTTTCGTTTAAACGTCCCAGACGGCTTATTTTTTCCGACACCTCCAACAAATGTCATTATAATTTAGGCAATGTATACAAAAACTTGACAAATTATATATTTAAACCTTCCTCGAGAACCACTCTACCCATTGGTGAAAAGAGCATGAAAATCGGTGCAGGAATTTTTGAGTTTATCGCGAACAGACAGACAGATAGACAGACGCGGCGGAGGACTTCGTTATATAATATGTAGTGATATAATATTTAAAAACAATAAATATAATATCCTTCCAGTTTTAAATTAAGTTGTCCCATCATATTTTCAAAACCACATTTTCAATAATTTATTCACTAGCATTATATAGGTAAAACCCAAAGGCACTTGTTCTCCCCGTCTTTGCGATCATTTTTTGTTCTAAAGTTTTGACGGTTCTAGTTACGAAGATATTGAGAGATTTTATAAAAAAAAAAGTTGTGAAAATGTTGGAAAGGGTGTACACCCTGTATTACCTAAGTGCTCGGAATTGTAATCGAAATTAGTCTTGTGTTTTCACAAATAGATACTTACCTGTCTACCTACGTAATTTTTCAGTCGCTTAATTTGATCACTTGTGGAAAAGCTTGTAAAATACCTATCCAATTGAAACCGCCAACTTCCTTGATGATCTGATAGAAATACACTCAGCGTGCCGAGTCGCGGCTACTTATTATTCCGCACAAGTTGGTCGGAATCAACTGAGACTAGCAAGACAAATGAGTTGTTTGGTGTTTCTCGGGCGGGCGTGCCGCCGTGGGCGATGGATTAACAACCTATCACAACTTGTACCCACAAATACAACAATAATTTAAGTTTCTATGTAGAATTGAATGTAAGATGAAAACTTAGAATTCGCTGTAAAGGAGATAATTTTAACCAGATGACTCGACTGTAACACTTTGCCGGATCCGAAGATATGTAGAAACTCAGGACAATAATTATAAACACTGGAGTTTGTGCGATCATGCGACAGTGACCGGAATAATACTAATGCAACAACGCTCCACAGTCATGCTTTCGTTTGCGATCACTACTTACATTAATGAAGCAATCAGTCATTTATCTCAAATAATGAGTAGGAATATCTATGAGCAATTTAGGAAAGAATGACTAAGTACCTATACACGGCAAAGATACTCTCTAATCTCATATCTGCCTAAGTTAATAAGGTGGGTAAATATGTATAAATAGGTATTTAATAGAACTTCATTTAAATCCAATTTAATTTCCGGCCGGTGCAGATGGCTCGGAGTAAAGCCGGAGGTACTTTTCTCGTGGGCGTTACACGAGGTAGCTAAATTACAATATTTTAGGCAAGTATTTAGTAAACTTTGAAAGCCCGTCAAAGCTTGGTTGCGAACATCATAAATAGCAAAGATCGCCAAAACATACAGCAGGCTTCTGGGTTGCAAATTGCTGATAAATACAATATACATAGATGTTCTCTCCCTACTTTAGAGTACAATAAGAGAGACTTCATGAGAAAGCTAACAGGCCCTTGAAGTTAGGTAATAAACCGTCCTATCTAAGCGCACGTCCCTTGAGAAATTAGAGGTAGTTTAGTATCTACGTGCACAATATTTCTCCATAGCAATTTTATGATAGGAGTTACCGTGACTTACGCCAATAGATACCGTATGCGAGCAAACAATCACAAGGCTATTACGATAAGTACTAGAACGATCGAAGGCAATCTATTAAAAGTTTATGGACAACGGACCGTTCAGATTGATTGAAGAGCTTATTTTATTTGCTCTATGCGTCTGAAGCAAATGCAAATGCTGCGACTTTTATGCACTTTTCTATTCAATATACGACTGTTTTTTTACTGGATCATCGGTACTTTGACTTGAGTTGTCAATAAGTATCTCTTAAATGCAAGAGAATCAACTTTTCGATTTTTTTTTATAGAAAACTATCGTTTTGTTACACCGCGCCGTTTGGTTTTTTACACACATACATAACACGCCTGTTATTCCCGAAGTGTTAGGCAATAGTGTACTAGTACACCCACATTCCGAAAGTTATGTTTAAGTCTCATGAAATAGTACTTATACAATTTAAAACCTGTATTTCTCAAAATAAGACCCCAATAAGCGTTAATTCTGCAGTTTACGGCAGCAGGCGAATCGATCACGGATCTCTCAGCACCTTAAAAAGACATTTCTAAATGTAACATGTGACATGTGTAACATGTGTATCATTCGATTTTATTAGCCCTGTAGTTAGAGGTCCCGTGTGAGGAGTGTGATTAGTTGTCAGATTAACTAATCAGAGCCGGATTTAGAATTCTAGAGGCCTCGGGGCAGCAAAGGAGTGGAGGCCCCCTGGCATCAAATTATTTTCCAAATAAAATGACCAATTTTTTTCAGTGGAGGGTTTCAATAAATAATGTATTGTGAAACCAAGTAGACTCTTTTAGTATGTACAAACATATAAATATAATCGGAAACCAGATTTCAAGATTTGTCCATATTTTGATTAGTATCATGTTAGCATGCACTATTGTGGGTTTGAATACGTCCCTCATTTAAACTAACAGTACAGTACAGTTACGTACAGGATGACCGAGCTTTGCTCGGTAACACGGATAAAACGATGTTTTCCAAAAAATGAATTGCTCGTTTAAAGGTATTAATTAATAATATACATAGATAAGAATAAGAATAAATTTATTAAACAGTTGTTACAAACATTTTCTTAACCTAACTTAGCGCTATGATAACAGTAACAAAAAAAAAAAAAAACATTTTTAGAAAACAGAAGTTGCGTTAACTTAAAATTAAAACACATAATTTGTTAGGCCGCATTCCGAATTACGCTGTAATCGATTTGAGCGTCCATAAACCCGTTCCGAATTACCTTGAGCGCGATATCTATGTCCCTTGAATCGTCATAACTGACGTCATGACATGCGCCATCTTGCGATTACACCGACCATGCCCCAAACGAATATCACCGTGAGCGCTGTCAAAAATGACAGTTGTGTTGTTTTGTTATGAACTTAGGGAGTCGAATCGTCGTTCTATATCTCAAAATCTGAGTTAACAGAGTCGATAGAGTCAAACAATTTAACTTCCATTTTCAAAAATAGGTCTTGTGAAAGGTTTTGGTTTGGGTTTATGTATGCTAATCTAATTTAACGTCGAGCGAGTACAGTGAACGTGTTCACGAGCGTTCCGAATTGATGACAGCTCTTATCTGTCATAATCATGATATCTAAATCGGAACGCAAAATATAGATGTGAGCGCTGTGAGCGATTATTTCGTAATTCGGAATGCGGCCTTGGTGTGCGTGTGATAGTATACCTGTTTACAAAAATACAAAATTATATTACAATAATAAAAAAGAATTCAATGTTTAATAAAGTCATGAGAGTGTGTGTGTGTGTGCGTGTGTGTATGCGCAGGTGTGTGTGTGCAGATGTGTGGGTTATTTGTAGTTATTTTATGTTTTATAGTTTAATTAACTTAACATTTCTTCCGTCTCTTCATATGTCCGTTTGGCAAAGCATTTTACTATCGATTTCTTGCAAGAAAAGTTGCTCATTTGTTTAATATCGCTTGCTGAGTCTGTTGTAAATATTGATATTGGTAAGTAAAACGGGCATCTTCTGGCTAAGAGGCTATTCGCTTCGGGAAGGGGAACTCCTTTTAAATTAAATCTGTTGGGTAGCGGAATGGTTTTCTTAGAGCTACTTTTATAACGGCTCTTTGAGCTCTTTCTATTTCTATAAAACTGCTTTTCCCGGCTGCACCCCAAACAGAAATCCTGTATTGAAGGACTGACTGACATAGACCAAGGTAAATTGTGCGTAGGATGTCAATGGGTGTACAGTCACGTAGTTTTTTCATCATATATATCAACTTCCTAACGCGACCAGAGAGCAGGTGTATATGTGATTTGAATGTGAGGTTTTCGTCTATTGTGATGCCAAGGTAGTTGATTGAGGCAGTGTGATCTAAAACTAGGCAGGGTGTAAGCGGTGATGTCTGGTAGTTGCAGCATGTATGGTATTTAAGTATAAGATGATGTGGAGGTTGATAAGCTATTGTTTTGAAAAAGGTAATGAACTTAGGTTTTTTTTTATATTCAGAGTCAGGAGATTTACGCCAAGCGCCTTACAGTTAAAAGTCCAATTTCCGCAAGGCCGTACACTTGTTCCCAGGATTTAGCGTGAAAAATTATGACAGTGTCGTCAGCATATGATATTATTTCTGCGTCGTTCAGTTGTATGTCTAAGATATCATTCATGTAGAAGGTAAATAGAGTTGGGCCGAGTGTGCTGCCCTGTGGAATTCCAAAGGCGATGGGAAGCCTGTCACTCGAGTATTCATCTACTTTGACTAGCTGTTTGCGATTAGATAGGTAACTCGTGAACCAATCAAGGCAAGCCCGTCGTATACCTGCGCATTCCAGTTTTCTCAGGAGGAGTTCAATTGATATTGTATCGAAGGCCTTTGCCAGATCTAAAAAAACTCCTATGGACTGTTCTCCTTTTTGGGTATAAGTAGCAACTTAGTTTGTCAGTAACGTGGCCGCGTCTTCAGTTGACCTTTCTCGCCGGAATCCGAACTGTTTATCTGATATCAACTTGTGCTTTTCGAAAAAGTTCACTAGCCTGTTGTTGACTAATTTCTCCAGTACTTTGGACAGAATGGAAAGAAGTGCGATTGGTCGATAACTTTCAGGTAAGTCTGTAGGGCCGCTTTTATGTATTGGCCTAACGGAAGCAACCTTCCAGCACTCCGGAAAGGTTCCAGATTCTAAACTTAGATTAAAAATGTGGGTGAGTGGTTTGAGGATTGCATTTTTAATTTTTATTATAAATTTTGTAGTTATATCATCAAGTCCTGGTGCGCTGTCAATTTTAAGCTGATGAATATATTTAGTTATTTCATCTTCATCTGTCGGGTGAAGAAAGAATGAGTGTAAGAAATTTTCACGAGGTTTGTATTTTTTTACTAGGGATCTTTAAGTCTCAGAAATTCGTGATAGTATTAAATCAGAGAGATTTTTTCCAATCGAAGTGAAGTAGTTATTGCAGTTGTTAAGTGAGTTAACTGGATCCTCCGAATTAGAAATTAGTTGGGATGAGTCATTTCTTTGACTATTTAGGCTATAAATTGACTTGAGAGTGTTCCATAGTTTTTTCGGGTTCTTTCTATTTTCAGTTATTAGTTGGCTATTGTGCTCTGTTTTTAGGTTATGTAAAAGGTTGTTACAAAAAATCTTGTACAATTCAAAAATCAAAGGTCACCAATTGTCGTCGAAAAGCTCTTGAAAGAAGCTCCGAATAGTCAGTATTTAGCAACAAAGGTCAGTAATTGAACTAATATCTATTATGCCTAGCCTACGTCCGTACACTAAACGATCTATATCTATCTAAGCAGTGTTTTATCTCTTCCAGGTTGCGTTCATATTTGGAATAATTGGTGCATGCAGACGTCAGGAACTTTGTAATATAACAACAAATGATATCAAAAATCATGGCATATTGCTTCTATTCAAAAGTTAGCCATACTAAACACACGTAGGCAATTGTTATTGCAGTTCTCGGCACCACCCACCCTTGCCTCCGGCTCGGGTGTTAATTCCGCCTCGAATGCAATAACAAAGTTTCACCCCTTATATCAAATGTGGGGGCCCCTTTTTTGTGGAGGCCCCGTGGCTGTAGCCCCAGTTGCCCTCCCCTAAATCCGGCCCTGTACCTAATAAGCACAATGCTTAAATTAACATGCCTTTTATTACTAATTAAGTATCTCACATAAGATGAAACCTACGCGCGAAATAGTCATAACACCAACTCATTTTTTAACCAAGCTAGGATTCGCAAACAGAACTGCTGATCTCAATATTATTACGTTAATTGTGCTGTACTGACTACATTGTATGATTATTTTATTCTGAATACGACAGGTAAACTACTCTTTAAAGGGATTACGTTAGCTGAAGCCCTAACCGTGCGTTCGTGACCCGTTTGCCATCTACCGCGCATGCTTAAACCACAACACTAAACTTTGCCTGTGGCTTTACTCGGCTGGTTTCATAGCCTTTTTTAGAACCTTGTTTGTTTCGAGAATTGTAGTTGTACAAGGTCTGGATCAACCGTCATGAACCAGATTTAACTCAACGTGGTGACTTCATTTTTTAATTTCATTTCATTTTAAGAAACATTCTAACTATAAAACTTTCTTGCTTTCCTTTCACCCAGGAGAAAAACCACGATTTGACTAAGTGACTGAAGGTCTTACATGATTTACTTTAGTAGTTACTTTCAATGTCTAAATCAATCTCTTATAAATGGGGATTTATAATAAATATACATAAATTTTAAATTATCAAACAATTATTGTTACTGATATAGATGTGGTCTGTAAGTTACCTGCGCTTAATTTAATAATAGTACTTGTACTAATGGTAATCTTTTACCAAGGGCGAAATGGTAGTCTGCGATATTGGCTCGTAGAGGCTCGGCCGGGTGACTTGCTACCGGTGACAGTGTAGTGGACAGTGGACATGAGTGAGGTTCCCGAAGTGGTAGTGGAACATTGCAATGGTGTGCCGACCGAGGCCGAGGCCACGGACGAGGCCAACCAGAACGGAGATGATGGGTATGTAGCTAATCTAATTGCGGTAGAAACTTTACCAAAGCTCGGGTTACTTTCGGGTTGTTTTACGAACTTTAGCTAAGTTGGAAAGCTAAATAGTTTCTCCATTACGTAGTTGACTCAACACTATCGCTAATGTCATTAAAATGTGGTCTTCACAATTATATGAAAATATAGGGTTTCTAAAAGTGATACAAGATTGAAATTGTTACAACAAGCAAAAAAGACAAAAGTGTCAAAAAACCGCACTTAAAAAGTGCGATAATGAATTGGATTTTTCTATTTTGTAGATTGGCCATTGATCCCAAACTGGGCTGCCGTGTTCATTTCCCGAGTGACGTCATAAGAGAAACGTGAGTTACCTTGTGGCACCAAGTCAGCTCAGCTGGCGGCGACGCGGAGCCCGTGACGTCATGTGCCCTGTCTCTATCTCACTCTGACGCACTGCATGTTTATATCTACCTCGCTTCTGTATATCTGCACGCACTAGCCTAGCTTGCATCACCCATTCACAGTTCTGATTATTCATGCACGGCGGAGCTTAATACACGCACTCCAGAGCCACTTCACAATGTTTTGTGTTGCAACGCCATTTGTGATATACTGACTGTATGTTTGTGAAAAGAAAGTGCAAATGGAAAAACTTGTATGACTGTTTTAGTTTGTGTGAAAGTACCTAACTGAGTTTTCTTTTATGTTAGGTATTCGTTCTATTTATATAAAGCCTAGTAGCTAAGTGTCAGTTTAAAAAGTTAAAAGCAAGTACCTAAAATCAACATAAAAGTCTGATCATGTCGATTAGCACCACTTAGGTACCTAATCATTGTTTCTTTCTTGAGTGGGTAGTATGTATTTACTTAATCCGGTAAATTCACTAGAAGGTCTTCCTATTGACATTAGGAAGCCCCGTTTTCCAAGCTCCTAGAATGTCAAGATAATTATTCTTTTGCTTCGTTAAACGGCTTTTGAAGTCACGTTGAAGATTTTCTAGAAACATTGCAAGTATATATGAGGTTATATTATTGTTTGAATATTTATTCAACATTATTCGTAATAGCACAATTAAATAGTGATTAACTTAACCTAAGTATTTGTTTTTATGTTTTCATAAAATTGCATGGTTCTCTTTGACGAATAAATTATGCATGCATGTAGCACGCCAACGATTTAAGTATTTTATAAACACGGACAATCAGATTTTATGAAAAACTTAAGTTAAATGCTGAGGAGACTAGAAAAGGAGGTGGGAGAAAAGGGAAGAAAGGGAGTAGGAGGGAGGGGCGGAGGTTGACATCAAGTTCAGACGACATGTAAACATGTCATTGAAGAGTGGTCCTTTTTAAATACTGATCCATTAAAGGACTTACAGTGTCTGGGTCGGGGGTTCGTATCTCACCCTCTGCACTTTCGTAGTCTCGCCTTTTTATGCATAGAGATTTTTTCCAGTGATATTGCATTAGATTGATTGTGTTTTTGTTATTTTACCTACTTACTTTAAATGTGTCGTTTATACCATGTGGTTTTCAATTAACAATTATGTGACCCAGTCGGTACTAATGATAACACCATAGCATCATGCCTGAAATTCCCAATACTAATGATAATAATAACTGGATATATATTGTGAAGGAGATAGTGGCCTCACTTCAAATGACATAAAGAGGTGTATTTTTATTTAAGAAATACACGCTCACATAACTCTACACACATTAGAGAAATAAGCACCATTATCATTATGAATAATTTTCATTCATTTTCTTGCAGGTAAGTGTCTTGCGAACTTCCAACGAGTTCAGAAACTCATATGTAAAATCGATGCGACGTCTTGGAAACGGTAAGCAAGCAATATTTCTAATAAAATGATGGTCATTTTAAAAGTTTTTTTGAGGTTTATTCTTGGAATACTTTACTTAAACACAAATCTTTAACTTTAGTTCGCAAACATACTTGTAGTGTGCAAAACTTCATCGAAGTTTTCTACAAAGAACTGTGACGTGATTGCTACGGGATATGTACGTCTTTACAAAGTTTTCCCGGGCCCAAAGTAACAGTACATCATGATCCTTTTTATGATTGCACAACGTAGTAACAAAATGCTATTCGGTTAACAAAATGATAAACCACCGCAGTATCTCGATTACCTTATCTTACGCACGAGCTACGAATTCTACGACTTTTGTGCTACGCGGGTGCTCGTAGACCGTCGTAGGCTTTAGGCCTGCGTAGCAAGCCTACGCGTCGAATAGTTCAAATTGGTTTGCTACGCGTATGCCCCGACTACTATTTCAGTACTTATATTAATTAATTTACTTAACTAAACTGAAGTTGTAAATAGGGTACGTTGAATTAATTGACTTCGAAAGATAAATACAAAGTTCGAACTTTGTGTACAGAAAACCTTTTTGTTGTAAATGAGGTCGATAAAATACGAGGCGGATATGTAGATACAAGTTGGAGTTGGTTTGCTTGTATTGCTCTATTTGTTATCAGACGACTGAGGGGGACCTCGTTCTCTTAGTATAAACATTAGGCACGCGATACCATTTACTCAAGCATTTTTAAACGGAATCGGCTTGTGTGTACCTATTAGGTTTTTAGGGGTTTCGTTGAAATAGTGAAAAATATTATGTTTTAGTAAGTCTCTTACTGGCCTATTTCTTTTTGTAAATGTTTAAACTAACTGATACATTTCACGTTCTAATGACTACAATAGGTACATCAACAATAGCTTGTTACATTTACAACATCAGCTCGAACGACTATAGGCCTTAAGGAAAACGATGTGTTTTCTTGTTATTTTCTTAGCTTATAAAGTAAAAACAACTCTAAGATGTTATTTTTTTACCGGACATTCAGACGCAAGCAAGCTTTCATTGTAATGTCGTTGACGTTCCTTCTGCTCGCACGAAGTAATCTGCTTCCCTTTTATTATGAGAATCATTGAGGACTGGAATATTCCAGCCGTGTCTGTGTTTCCAGACGGTTGTTATCCTGAAATCCTCGAGCTATTCGAGAATAGGATCGTCTCAGTAGCCATCTGTTTCAGAACAACCTGGCGGCTTTATAACGTAACTCTTGATTAAATACCTACAAATCCTCCATGCGAAATGAATTGGCTGCAAACTAATTTTGAAACAATGAAACGTTCGATATTAAAAAGAGCTCATTCAAATAAACAATAGAATTCACAGAAGCTACCTTTCGAAAAAAATTCTTTATTTTTATGAATAATTCCAACTAATTAGTCCCAAAATTTAAATGTGTTTTTTTCATATTAATTATGGTGTCGACTTCTGTACAGGTTGATTTTAATTGCAAATAAGTTACAAAATTATGCTTCACATTTAAATTGTTATGGCATGTTAGCGGCTGGAGTTGGCTACTTGTTCGAGAATTCTTTTGTATTACTTCGTTATTGTTTTAATTGAAAAAGTACCTTTTTCTGTTTATTCTTTTGTAACGTTGAAATGGAACACTTATATACAGCCTACGGGTATTTTTTGATAGGTTTACTGAACCAAAACGTGGCACACGTTTTGGTTCAGTAAACCAAGCCCATGTTAATGCCAATGCCCATGTTAAAGTAAACCAAGCCCATGTTATGAGAAATTCTTCTATCGAACAAGTAAGTACATAAAAAATGTATTGAAAGAACTATCAAAACATACCGTCTAGCTAGTCAATGTACTTTTCCTATAATTCTTACAACTACATATCGTCGACCGTAGGTTCAATTGAGGTAAGGGACAAAATACCCAAAATGAGTTAAGTATACAGTTTTGTTCAGAATTTTTCGCTCTATCGAATGGTGTTTATGAAAAAATTCTAGCTTAAGAAAAATGTCCCTTACCCTAATGATTTTTGGATACAAATTTCGAATCAGCCCCATAATATCAATGTATCTGAAAAACTATTCAATATAGGAACTTGAAATGGTGTAATTATCGCCGTCAATCCACTTCAAATAAGGTAAGGGTCTTCCCAATCAACGAATTACCATTACATGGTTTATTTTTGAAGAAACAATAATAAAACTGGCCTTACACTAATGTCTTTGTTATCTCAAAAAAATAATATCATCCATACTTTAAATGGATTGCACGAGTTTTGACATAGTTGTCCCTTACCTCAATTTGCATTGTCATACTTTAAGCAGTGTCAACGTTACACCAATTTGAATCGAATTATATTTAGGTTCGGTGTCCGTTACACTAATTTGCTGATGAGAAGTAATGAATTATTAATATTATTAATATTATTATTCCGTTTATTCATTTATATACATATTTTTTAACATTTTTAAATATTTTTTAAAACAAACGATATAAAAACATTTAAAAATATAAAAAAATAGCGGTCCGCCGGTGTCGGGAACAGGGTCCAAGCTACCGGTGGTTAGGGCTCCAGAGACAGGAACCTCCTCACAATGCGAGCCGTATCGAGGAGTACTGCCTTCTGAATCAGGCCCTTGATCCAACTGCCTAAGGAGAGCCTCGAAAGATGGTCGTCGAGGCTCATAGCCATAAGGCCATTGGCCGTTACGACAATCGGCACAATGATAGCCGAGCTCACATTCCACATGTCGACAACCTCGTGTGCCAAGTCGAGATATTTTATTTGTTTCTCTTTCTCAGCTTTCACGAGGTTCTCGTCATGCGGGATGGTGACATCGATTATCATTACGCGGCGCGCTGATCGGTCTATCACCACTATGTCAGGTTTATTGGCGACAATAGTCCTGTCTGTAATGATAGACCGATCCCAGTACAGTGTGACATGGTCTTTCTCGAGAACTGGGTCGGGCACATACTTGTAGTACGGTACCTCAGATTCCACAAGTTTATATTTCAAGGCAAGTTGCTGGTGAATAATCCTGGCTACTTGGTTGTGCCTGTGCAAGTACTCGCCGTTAGCCAGACGAGAACAACCAGAAATAATATGTCTAATGGACTCACCCGGACGGTGGCATGCCCGACACACGCCCTGGAATATTCCCCGTTTAATCCATACAGGCTCATCGTTCCCCTGGATCTGTCGACATCCTGGATATCGAAGGACCGTCCTCCATTGCCCCATACACGACTCAAGGAAGGCGCGTAGAGTTGCATCTATCTTGTACAACTCCAGCACCCTCATGAGCCATGTATGTGGCACCGAGTCGTAGGCCTTCTTATAATCTATCCAACATGTCGCTAGATCCTTGCGAGATCGATGAACCTGTTGGCTAATGGCCATGTCGATGAGGAGTAGCTCCTTAGTACCGCGCGATCCATTCCTACATCCATTTTGAGAGGCAGACATAATGGAATTTTTGTCAATGTGTGTATTAATTTTCACTCTTAAAATGGATGTAAGAAGTTTATAGACCGTCGGCAAACACGTAATCGGCCTATAATTCTTGGATTCCGCGGGACTACCGGACTTATGGAGCAGGTGGGTAACGCCTGTTGTTAAAAACTGTGGTAGGAACCCAGACTCTAAGGATGACTGGAATTGGGATGCCAGGCAAGTGTGTGAACTAGTAAGCCATTTAAGCCAGAAGTTGTGCAGTCCGTCCGGTCCTGGTGACTTCCAGTTCGGCAACGGACGAACTGCTCTGGCTATATCTAGTGGAGTTAACAAAATTGGCTCCATTTCTGTGTAAATGAAATATAAATTGTTTTATTAAATCTATACAAATTAGCTATTACAATGTACAAACATTTCATTTCATTGTATGTAAGCAACACACAAAAAACAGACACACGGTTCTAATACATTTTCATGTCTCTTATATGATTTCTTGTAACGATTTCCAAATTTATGATATCCGTACGTCAAAAGTGTGTACTTCATTTTCTGTCAAAAATCTCTTTACACTGTATTTTTTCCATAATTTTTTTCAACAAGTCCTTTACACTATTTTTTCATTAATAGATTGAATCCAACGCAGAGGTCAATTTAATGTAAGGGACGGGACTACAAGATACTTAGTCAGTAAGGGACATTACTAACAAAATACGTTGTTGTAAGGGACATCTATTTTCTTAAATAGCTAATTTATTTAAATAAATGTTACACATGTAGATAGAGCACTAAAATACAAGATTATGTGTGAAATCAGACCCGAAAAAGGTTAATAAGAAAAAAAGTTATAGTCGATTTAGTCCGAAAAAAAACTTTGTCGGCCTCTCCTGAAAAATCGTATTTTGTCCCTTACCTCAATTGAACCTACGGTCGACGATATACGATGTGTTATCGTTCTTTGAAATACGGAGCTTTACACCGTGACTTTTTAGTCGTCTGTCAACGGCAGCCCACTTCATGTATCCAATGACTACTATACATTCATAACATGGTATTTAAGAGATATTTTTTTTAATTTGTTTTAATTAAATTTATTTTCATGGTGCATAACGTAGTTGAAACATTCTGTTGCGAGCGAAGATCTATCTACTCGACTCGTGCGATGGTTAGGTATGTTCTACTGTTTGATACGTAAACATCATTGATGGTAAAAAAAACACACCTAGAGTTATTTTATGTCAGATACATTGAGTGGACCACCTTTGTCAGACGACTAAAAAATCACGGTGTATATTTTACGCAGATTCGCTGAATAAATTGAAGTCGGGGAGTGTTGAACGTGAAACATACGTGTCGAGAGCGATTAGACATCTTTTAGCGGAAGCTTCGATAAACACTTAGGTGCGTTTAAAAGTGTGGGACGGTATGCGAGGAATTTAAGGCATTGGGCGCGGGCGGGGGCGCGGCCGCCCGCCCTGGTCCACGCTGTCGGGCTCGCGCCAGTCGGCTTCGCGGCCTCCGAGCGGCGGCGCGCGATTCGCTCCAGCTCCCACACTCGCTCGCACGATTGTTGTAAACACAGTTCGCGTCCGCGTTTTACGACCCGAGCGTTCCCGCCAGCGATCATTTTGAAAAACTAATTTGGACGGTTCTTTTGGACAGTGAGTGTAGGGAGTGCTCGGACAGTAGTGGTAGTGCGCTATGTGTGGGGGTCACCATGCGGCCGCCACTGCCGGCTAACCACTCACCTTGCACGCTTCTTACTCCACGTGTTTTGGTAAGTGTTACTTTTCCATATTTTACTTCTTGTGTCTTAATAAACTGCCACTGTGATAAATAGGTGTGAACATGTTCTAAATTTGTAAAGGTTAGACCGTTACATTCATTTGTTTACGTGCTAAATGTTGGTAAATTACCATATTTGTCGTTGAATTTTGAATCACGACATTTTGATGTGAAATTCGATTGGTTGAATTTTCGTATGTGATTTAAGCAGACAGGTAGATCGGTAAAAAATCGTTTGATCATATCCGGGACGCAGATTGGCTTTGAAATTGAATGATTACCGTTGAGATTGACGTCAGTAGGTACCTATTCAATTCAGTTTAGAACTACCAGATATTACAAAGTTCTTTTACTTGCTAAGTACTGAAATACAAGTAAAGGCGAAAGGTATTCATAGCGACAAATTAAGACCCTTCCCTTTTATTTGAAGACGGTTAAATATTCATTACCTTTACAAGGTATTTGAGAAGGGCGAGCTCTTTCAATAACTCTTCGTAAAGTTATAATGTAATCTATTACTGTACTTTCAGGTTTTGTGACGTCCACACCGAGGGTTTCCATGTAACTCGTGAATTTTCAACTTTTG
Organism: Lycophotia porphyrea; assembly: GCA_950005105.1. Lineage (NCBI taxonomy): Eukaryota > Metazoa > Arthropoda > Insecta > Lepidoptera > Noctuidae > Lycophotia > Lycophotia porphyrea. The sequence goes on from OX465392.1 coordinate 8,181,700, forward strand.
GATCCTCTTTACTTACTTTATAACTTTATAGCTTTTCTGAAAACGCTTTCTTGTGAACTGTACTTTTTAGTAGGTAACTAAAAAATATACCATATTATCACTGGTATCGTTATCACTATCATCACTACATATTATAAAACAAAGTCCTCCACCGCGTCTGTCTGTCTGTTCACGATAAACTCAAAATCTACTGCACTGATTTTCATGCTGTTTTCACCAATGGATAGAGTGATTCTTCAGGAAGGTTTTAGTATATAATTTGTCAAGTTTTTGTATACATTGGCTAAAATATAATGATATTTGTTGGAGGTGTCGGAAAAAAAATAAGCCGTCTGGGAGCTTTCAACAAGAAAATTATGTATGGTGGAATCCCTTAAATAGGTTCCCATGGGTTGCGGGAACGGGATCAAAATGTCATGATTACTTTTGGTCGCGATAACCAACTTCCACGCTGGCGAAGCCGTCAGCTAGTGCCATATAAATCCAACAAATGAAAATCCGTCTTATGTTCGTAATTAACACTAACATACATAAGACAAGTACCTACTTTAGTATTCCAGTACGGGCACTGGGCGGATTGACATTTATAGTTTCTACCAAATTTCAGCTTCGGAAAGCTGGTCAATCGATCTGAAGATCGAGAAATAGGTATATATTCTCTTGCTTTACGTTAAAGTTCAATTCGAGATAATCTTCAGTGTTCAGCTAACAATAGGCAACAACATCGCTATTCTCGTTTCATTTCGCAGATGTAGCTGGGATACGTTTTATAACTAAGCGACTATAAACCTGAATATAACTCAGTTATTCACCAGAAAGAATACGAGCATCGTTTCAACTAAATATTTACCTACGCTAAACTAAAAATGTGTTGTTATTGCTTTAGATACGCTCGCTTCCAACACTTTTATATTTTGAAATGTGAAATTATAACAATATGTCTGATGGTTAATGAGGCGCGACCTCCCACCGTTTCCTATTCACCAAGTGTATATTTTAAGTGACATGACATTATATATAATATACTAGGGATCTAACTATTGCTTTCTACGTTGAATGGGTTCTGTTTTGTAATTCTATACATAGAAGTAAGGCTTGGAATTGAAGCCCTTGGTCCTGTATTAAACTTGACAAATGAGGGTTCACAATATGAGCTTGTTATATCGTCAGCACAATTTTGTAATGAAGAGCACCGAATTCAATAATAACACCACATCATAAAAATAGAATACCATGTTATAAGCTCGTGTGGCTCGGATCAAGCTCCGATTGGCGTATCCCCCTCGGCACATTTGCCCGACTTATGTCACGCACTAGCCTTCCCCAATTAGGTTTTTATCCGTGTAATCCCCGGATTTCGGAAATAATTTGTGAGGCGAAATTCCATGTTGCCATGACAGGTAAATCGTCATGTTTTCAGAACGTTTAATATTAAACTCATAAATCAAAATTGTATTAAGATAAGTCGAGAACTTTGTAGTGGTATTTTTCATGAAATACCTGTTTATATTGGCTTATCTGATGTTGGAAAGACAAGACATTGATCAGACTTCGGTCGTAGAAGCAGCCTTTACTTATTAAACTTGCAAAGAAACGTGTCTCAAACATTCTAAGCGAATAGGTCTTTAACTAATTCTATAACACAATATTGTGAGCTACCATTATATTATTTAATAGAAAAGCTCTTTGATATTCCTTCAACAGATTTTGTATGTTAATCTAATTAAACTGCTCTCATTTTGATGTTAGCTTGGTAATTATGAAAACTTTGAGAGCAGTACTGCAGTACCTACGTATGCGCAATTATTTTACTAGAAAATGGTACAAGTTTTCATGTTAAATATTTTTTTTTTACTAAAGGGCATGAAAACTTGTACCATTTTCTAGTAAAATAATTGCGCATACGTTACCTACGTTACGTTACGTGCAATTATTTTACTAGAAAATGGTACAAGTTTTCATGTTCTTTAGTATTTTTGCAAGTCTAGAATCTATGTTGTAAATGGAACAAAGATTTTTTTTAGTTAGGTGTTTTAAAAGGATTGGACTACTTGTAATGAATTTTCGTAAAATCTGTTGGTGTAACGGCTAAGCTTATCAATTAAACTGCCTTTTTAAAACGGTTATAGCTTTTTACGGTAGGGAAAATGGAATTAAGAGATTGAAAAGTAACCTACGGCCTGATGTGATGAATGGATAATTTTCCCTCGTTCATTAGCAGTTGGCGGGTGGTTGCTAAATGATATCCGCTCGAGCCGGTTCGTTAAGGCTAAATTAAAAATATTCTTTAAGCGGTGGGTTCTTGTCATATGAAACGACGTTTAATTACTGAGATTTACGTTGCGTAATTCAAGATGCGATAATTAGAGATAACAATTTAATAAAGTTAATAAACTAATTTGTTTAATATTGATCGAAAAATACAGATATAGACTTAGGCATGAGTATTTATTTAAGATGATAAAGAACAAATTATAAAGGAACAGCAAACATGTTAAAGCAGATCGTTATGATCAACAGTTTTACTCGTAATATACGTATCTCATTATGAGGATATCCTCTCATTCCTCTCCCTGGGAGTAATAGCTGCCATGGATATTCAATAATTCAGCGGACATCGCCATGACAACACGGGGAAAACTCGATCATAGCGATACATCGAAGATAACCCGACTTCATACGAACACAAACAAAAATATTTGTAAAATAACTGTCTTCTTTGCGTTTGAGAAACAGTTGAAAGAAACCTATTTTATGTACAACATCAGTCGGTGCGCGGTTGTGAAGACACACATCAAAATATAGCTACATCCTACGATGATGTTTGGAATAATGTTTGTTTACCATCAATCATTGGTGGAGTTATGCGTAACAAGCGGCCGCCTCGCAGCTTACGCTACGGGCTACGTGTCGTTTCCGAGCTGAGCCGAGGATGCAATAAATATATTGAATACTAGCTGTCTACAGCTGTTAAAAGTTTTTATTTTAGGCCAATCATATTTACCAGTAGTCTCTCATATTATAATATAAAATTAAGAAATCTTTTACTATAGCTCTTATTAATTTGTTTAAAACTCTAGTACATTTCATTTTATCGAAATTAATTAAAATTCAAAGCGATGTTGCGATCTAAACAAAAATGGGTAAAATAATTTTAATGAGAATTAAAATGTCTATTTGTCGCAGATGTCATTCGTAAGATCTTCAATCAAGACTTTTGAGAAAACCAATTTCATTCGTATAATGCAACAGCTAATATTTTTAACCTCTTTCTTTCAAAGGATGATGACCAAGATTGTATCGAGACCCCCCCCCCCCTCCAACAGATCTTTCGTATGTGTTAGTAGGTTCATAAGGATCTATAAAAAGACTAGCAACCAATTTCAACTTCAAAATCCATGGGGTTTAATAATAACATAAAATTATAAAATCAATATAATTTGTATTGCTTTTTTTTTTGTTTAATTAGATAAATATTATTTAAATAAAAAATGATAAAAATATTAAAAAATGTAAGTAATATGCACAGAAATAAATGTAAAATATAATTAATATACTTTGAAAATAAAAAAGTATGGCTTATAAACAGTTATTTTGTACCAAAATGTTAGTATTAAAACATGATTTTTCTCGGAAACCACGCTTTTGAGAGTTGTCGCCATAATAAAAAATGATCACCTTACTAAGCTGTTTTGACTGAGATACATTTTAAATCTGTTGGTCGACTTAAGGGTTGGGGGGACGTCTTGACGCATCGTCCTTTCTTGACAACTCTAGATTTGAGAGGAAATGCTATTTATGAGTAATGTTCGACGTGACGATAGTTCGACACTATTAGGCACTCGAAGAAAAACACGAGAAAGCTCTCTCGTGTCTCTCGTAACCGAAAAGTCACTCTGAATTAGAAACTTTCGTTCTCTACGAACTCTCAGTTGAAACCGACGTGTCAGCCACAAATCATTCCGTTGCATAGATTGTCTCTAACGAAATAGTTAACGTATACGAGAAACGGTATCTGATTTATGCGACGAATCTATAATTATAGCAGTTACAATTTTGGTTTATTGTTGGTTACCTCACCTCGGGTTGAAAGTTGTGTTTGAAAGAAATGCAGATAGATAGAAATACTAAAGAGTGTTGTGATGAGTAAGTCTTACGTACTTGAAGATAGAATCAATAATGAAGATACTTAGAACAATACAACATTCTGGAAAATAATAAAAGGTTACAGACATTTTTTTTGTGTAAGTACCAATTATTTCTACAAACATGCGTTGAATATTTTTTTGTAAAAGTAAGCCTTACGAGTAAATTACTTTTATATACCGGGTTTCGAAGTGATAATTATCTTGATAATTATCAATATCACTTCACGTATATTCTATACTATCTAACCGTAATAGATATCAACTTCAATTACAAATGTTGTTTTTGATAAAAACACAGATTTTTTAGTACTTTTGTGTTTAGTTTACTTTGTTACTATTTAGAAGCAGAGTGATGGGTACGAAAATGGCGAAAATAAGGACCCTGTTTCGACTGAATTGGAGCGCGTTAAAACTAAAAAAGGGATTTTATTAAAAAAAAGTCAGCGTGGATAACCATCCGATAATTATCATGATAATGATATCAAAGAAAATAATTACCTTGATAATTACGAATCCTACCATGATATGACTAATTTCATAACTATCCTACTGCCATCAATCTGCATATTATCATCATCGCCACTCTAAACCCAAACATATTTCTATAACCTCTTCAGAGCTTTTACCGATTCTCCCAAGCAACAACTCTTCTACAAATAGCTAATTGTAGCAAAATGTTCAAGCTTTCTTCTCACTTAACGTTAGTTAGAGGTCCCTTTCAGCGATTTTAACTCGGTTTGTGACAAGGCTAAGTCCCCTATGAGCGTACACGTCTCCGAGCAATATCATCGTTGGCAGAATATGCTGATCAAAGAGACTGATCTGTTCGCGCTGTGGTCCGACACTCGACTATTGTTGATCCAGACGTTTGCCTGTGTCTGCCAGTGCCTAACGACTAAGGAAAATGGATAAACGAAAACACGTGTATTATTGAGAACCTGGGTTCCGGGGAAAGCGACCTTATTAACGTGATTTGAGACGAAAATGTTATCAGCCTCTGCCTAAAGTAATTTAGGAACACTCATAATAGCGATACGTACTTAGAAACTGATAAAAAAAAAATGTTCTTATGCTTATGCACAAAGGCGAATTTAATCATCACCATTTCGGCTAAAAAGACAAGCTTATGATTATTATGAAAATCAATTTTGAGATGTTCAAATAGAAGAGGTTTTTTAGTCGTTAATAGAAGTTTATCCTCCTGTTTTGTTGAAACTCTGTGAACGTGTTACGAATAGCGAGACAAGATACACAAGCAAAGCATAACTCGACTTACCTATTTATATCGGCTTCGCTCGCCACGTTGGCGTGGTATCTACATACAGAGCCACACCTCCATTAATCCCACACAAAATTGTGAAGAATTCATGAACAAAATTATAATATCTGTTTGTTTTCATTGACTGCCTCGTTGGTGTAGTGGTCGCAAGCGCGAGTACTCAGCATGAGGTCCTGGGTTCGATTCCCGGGTCGGGCAAAGTTGTTGGATTGGCAGTGTTATTGGATTTTTCCATCAGGAATTTCTGAGTAGCCGCCACGGAGTCTGGATTTGTGCCCGGTTAATAGCAATAGGCTCGCCCCCTTATAACATGGGACTGGGACTTATATAACTAGCGAAATGTTTGTTGACTATTTGGTACACCTCTGCCTAACCCTTCGGGAATTACAGGCGTGATGATATGTTATGTTTTCATTCAATACTAAACTGTCATCAATAAACACCATTATAACGCTTTTTGTACACTTTAGCTTTCCAATTTAGCAGAGACAGCTCCCTAAAAAGTTATTCAACTGTAATTTAGGGATCAAAGGACAGAAACGTGTGGACCTTCAATTGCCACACATAGTAAATGAACAGTCACAGTGAACCGTAGGAAAGGTTCACATCGCGTGCCGTGCACATCGAGTTTCAACAGCACAGCGCCACAGTATAAATATAATCAGTATTGTGACTCGGCCCTGGCCTTGAAATAACTGCCGCGCCTACACTATTTTAATTTCATCTACTAAGTTGAGTTTGTTTCTAGTTTTGTGATTGTAAATGTATATTTTTTATTAAAAATGTAGTGCATGCCCGAGGCTATCTCGGGCATGCACGGCACATCAAAATCAATCAGTGTGGAAGACAGGATATTCCTGATTAATTTCTTAGTGCCGTGGACCGAGGATATAAAAGCCGGTAAACTAATACTGGAAATTTTGCGGACGCCGAGTCCTCCCATGCGAATAGGAAGAGTAGCTTGTGCCCAATCTCGGTCGTCCAAAGCCACATTTAAAATTGACGTTAGAGTATGTCTGATAATTTCATCCATTTTGTCCAAAAGGGGAGTGTGCTTCCATAAAGGGGAAGCACGAAGGAAATACGTTAATTTTGGACTGAAACAGCAGTAACGAATTATTGTGATGACCGAATGTATGTTAATTTCGAGCAATCTTTCCGAAACATCATTGAAATTTTGAATTTTTTCGTCGATAAAATCGGGAAAAGAGTTTTCAAAGATGGGAGACCCAAGGAGACGAAGAGAGCTTTTTTCTGTAATTTTGATGCCGGGGGCTATGGCGTTAAACTTTGATAGAGTCTGTTGTCTGTCGGTACTGTCCGCTACATAAATTTCACATTTTGAAAGGTTGAGGTCGAGGCCAATGGAATGAAGTTCATTTTTTAGGAAATTTTGATCTTTTAAAACAGAATCTACATCACCCCCCAAGGTTCCATCATCTAGATACCAAACGTTAAATTTGGAATTTAGCTGTCGAACAATTGGGTGAATAGCTAAACTAAAAATCACTGGCCCGAGGGGGTCACCTTGTTGACAGCCAACAGCAGATTCCAAAAGGTTGTCCCGATACAGTTATTTAGATGGGTATCTGTAACATTGCCAAAGAAAACTATAAATTTGGGGTAATTCTTTTTTAGTTTCTGTTAACAAGGTGTCCCTATTCACTGAATTGAAGGCGTTCTTTATGTCAACCTTCAGGATGACCTCACCTTTGCCAGAATTTAGGTAGGTCGACAAAGCGTGTACGGCAGCCTCGCAGCCACCTTTGGAGCCGTATCAAAGCTGCAGGGGCTGAATTTTTTTCGAAACAGCCTCACCATAAAATTTACAGCAAATCTTGGCTGCCATACGACGGTAGGTAGTTCCCACGGCAATGGGACGAATTCCGCCATCCTTTTTGCGCAGGGCACATAGATTGGCCCCGTACAGAACGTCGATGACGGACTCGTTTACCTTGCCGGAGAGCATAAGGTTAATAAGAGCCGTAAGCTCCTTCAAGAGCAACTCACCAGCCTCCCCGGCGCCTGAACATATTAAGTCCTTTAGATGCTGAGGACTTAGGCCGTCGAGGCCACCTGCGGAGCCACTCCAGAAGGAGCAAACGGCTATGAACAACTCTCGACCTGTAATGGTGAGGGAATGCAAGTCCGAATCAGGAGGGTCGGGAAAGGAAAGGCCATCCGCTGGGGCGGGGTGTTTGGACTCCAGAGCCGCGAGTGTTTCTGGAGAGCACGGTGCCACCACATCGCTGCTAAAGAGAATCCTGGCTGCTCCGCTAATGTCACCTTCCCCTAACTTCGTTTCCACCAGGTGGGATATACCTTTTGAGGGCGTATATCTCTGTGCCGAAATATTACAATTTTCTTTAATTTGTGATGTTAAAGATTTTTTGGTTGCCAAATTCTTTTGCACGTGAAGAATTCGGTAAGGGAAGGTGAACAGTTGTTCCCAAGCACTTAGCGAGTTCTCCCGGACGGCACAGCGCACGCAACTTGCTAAGTTTTGTGCTACAAGCGGTCTAGCGCCTCGGGGAACTCGCTTTAATACAGGAAGTACCTAAGTAGATAGTCTAGCCTAGGAAACTACCTATTACTTTTTTTTTAACGCGGGCGTAGGTACCTAAATCACTCGTGTGTCACTTTTTTCACCCTATCCACTTATTTATTAATTAATCCAGGTATTTTACTCGATGCAAAAAGCGAAATACATACCTTTTAAAAAATAAACAAATTACGTATTACTAGTAGGTAAGGTATGAATTTATTATTGTATTAACTATATACATTGATAATTAAAAACTATTAAACTAAAATAGATAAACTAACAACAAACTATAAAAGGGCATCGAAAAACTCCTCCTCAACGCTGTCAGATGGTAATGTGCCCAAGAGACTGGCGGCGTTGCCACGTTGTATGGCAACACTTAGCCTCTGGCCAAAGTAAAAGCCAGCCCTTGGGTCACGGGAAGCGTCAACTAGGCGTTTCGAAATTTCCTTAAATAGGCTATGAGCACTCGGACCCCACGGCCCTAGAGTTTCAACCCCAAACGGCTCGAAAATATAGTTACCACACAGGTTTCTATATTTACGCCGCTTGAGGTTCTCTGCAGCCGCAGCGGCAGCACCAGCACAGCACGATGAGCTTGGAAGATGGGATGGCGCAAGAGTATCGACGCATGTTGCGTCCCACACTAAAGGCCTACCCATCTTCCAAGGAAACAAAGACATGCCGTCCGGTCTCTTGCCATCGTCGCGTGCCAAGCCGTTGGGTTCTAAAACAGCTGGGACGCCGACGGTGACAAGAGCTCGTCGGATAATGTCGTTTATATTTGCGTGCCGTGCAAAACGGCCCGCACTTCGGCTGCATGACAGGCCGTGGTGACCGAGGTTGTTGACAGCTTCACCGCAGTGACAGCGATGAGGAGAACAGCAAGCGGCACCAAGGCGTAAAGAAACAGCGAGGCGGAAGGTTGTGTCGTCGAACAATGTGCCTACGCTCGACGACGGTAGTGCGTGAAGCCAAAGACCCGACTCCCACTCACCCACAGCCCGCAGGCGCGCACGCTCAGCAGTAGTAGCAGATGTGTTCAGCAGATTGCTCTGAACTACTCTGCAGAGCGGCTCGTCCCACCGTCTCTGGGAAAATGGATGGTCGGGTTCTTCAGTATTCGGGCAAGCGAGTTTCCAAGCATCGATAGCCTCGGGCATGCACGGCACATCAAAATCAATCAGTGTGGAAGACAGGATATTCCTGATTAATTTCTTAGTGCCGTGGACCGAGGATATAAAAGCCGGTAAACTAATACTGGAAATTTTGCGGACGCCGAGTCCTCCCATGCGAATAGGAAGAGTAGCTTGTGCCCAAGCTCGGTCGTCCAAAGCCACATTTAAAATTGACGTTAGAGTATGTCTGATAATTTCATCCATTTTGTCCAAAAGGGGAGTGTGCTTCCATAAAGGGGAAGCACGAAGGAAATACGTCAATTTTGGACTGAAACAGCAGTAACGAATTATTGTGATGGCCGAATGTATGTTAATTTCGAGCAATCTTTCCGAAACATCATTGAAATTTTGAATTTTTTCCTCGATAAAATCGGGAAAAGAATTTTCAAAGATGGGAGACCCAAGGTAAGTATATAAATTATTTTACAGTCTTTTAAAAAATTTGAGATATCATTTTTTTTTAATTACCTGGAAACTCCGAAAGGTAGATGTGTTGTTGAATAATTCAAGCAACCAAAGACAGCATAATATACTTTATTATAACCCTTTAGCATATTTAATAAATATTTGTACCTACTTTTATCTCAAATCGCACGCTTTCTGCTTTAAAAACCAACACAACGTTCGTTCGTCAGTGCGGTGCATTCGCGACTGTTGCCTCCCGACTGAACACCGCCTCGAGCGCGTGTAGGTATGAGTCGTATGACTCGCGATCCGACCATTTGTATGAAGATACAATACTGTAGATATTATTACCGTGTCAGCGCTTTTAGGTATTCTCTATTTATCTACGTACGTGCAATTGCTGTGATTTTCATTTACACGTTTATAATTTGAGCTCGAATAAACATTTCCACAAAATCATTGCATATAAGTTCGCAATATTGGTTCGGTTTTTTAATTGCCGTAACATTTGGAATCCTCGTATTTATTGGTTTGTTTACCTGTAAAGTTTTATTGGGTGCCGGAGGGGATAAATACTTCAGATTCTGAATCGCTGTTTACACTTCTCAAGTAACGCGGCGGTGTCCTTTTATGGGTTGCGATGTTTATAAAGGACATTATTATGACTGAAATGTGTCTGAAACGTTTAAAATTAATTGACGTCTACACATCGTTTAGATGGTAAAGTGATTGACAAAGAGATTGATGATGGTGGAGGTGATTGGTGAGTGATTTTTCCGAGTTTAGAGCGCTCTACGGTTACAGACTTTTAAATTAATTTCTTTTCTTTTTTAGGCAAACACTAATATAGGTTATGGTAAAAATTTCATCTGAATAATGGCTCATTTACTTTATCGTTCAAATATAACAAAGCCCTTTACAAATACTAGACAAGAACTGCGAGAGCGTCGCATCTGATTACTATGGACGATAAGTTTGGGTTTTAAACACAAATACAAAGCAAGACGATGCGATGGGCGATACTTGCCGCCTTACGAGCTTCTTTGTTTGGCCAACTATTTTACCAAATAAACTTCATGTTTGATTGCTTTTGATATACCCTGGTGTTTTGTGCTAAGTTTAAATAAATCATAATTATTCTATAGTTCTGTAGAACTTGTGCCTATTTAACTTTCATGAAATGTCAAGTGTTTTTATACTACTCTGTCAAGAAATTACCGGGAAACGATCACAAAATGTTAGTTGAATGACTAACATTTTGTTTAATCCAAAGTTATTTTATTGCCTTCAAAGTATGCTCCGTCAGAAACGATACACCAACGAATACTCCAATCATCAAAACATATTTTAAACGCTTTTTCCGGAATTGAGTTCAGTTCTCGCCGCGAATTCACCTTTATGACTTCTACCGAATAAAAACGGGTGTCACGAAGTGGTAAATTAAGTTTTTAAAAAAGAAAGAAGTTGGCTGGGGCCATATCTGATGAATAAGGATGCTCGTTGATATTTTTTGAGATTTTGGTCGAAAATTCGTTGAAAATTATGATGGCCTTGTGCATTATCGTGGTGTAAAATCCAATAATTTTCTTTCCACAAATCTGGCCTTTTTCGTCGAATTTGCTCTCTTGAACGCCGCATAACGCTCAAATAATATTCTTTATTTACTGTTGGACCTTCCGGCAAGAATTCCGAGTGCAAAACACCGCGATAGTCAAAGAAAACGGTTGTTAACATGACTTTGATTTTTGATCAACTTTGGCGTTGTTTTTTCGGTTTCGGTTCAGTTGGAAGGCGCCACTCCGAAGCTTGTTGACTAGTTTGCATGTCGAACTCGTAAACCCTCGTCTCGTCAACAGTAACAATGCGTTTCATAAATGTTGGGTCGGAATTGACTCGTTCTAGCATGTCCTCAGCGACTCTTATGCGATTGAGTTTTTGGATAAAATTCAGGTCTTTTGCGATTAGCCAAGTGGCAACATGTTTCATACCCAAGAGATTATTTAGAATGGTACGGATCGAACTTGAATCAGGATTTTCAGTCACTATTTCCTTCACTTTTGCAATTTTAACTTCAGTTGAAGACGTTGATGGCCTACCAGAGCGAGGCAAATCTTCCATGACATCTTGACTGCCTTTGAACGGTTTGTACCACTCATAAGCACGTGTTTCTGAAAAAGTGGATTCACTGTAAGCTTTCTGTAACATTTTTAGGGACTCCGAACACGAAATTCCATTGGCGATGCAAAATTTAAGACAAACTTCTTTGTTCGATGTTTTAGTCCATTATGAAATTCGCAATACACACTAGTTTATCTAAATAAAAACAGCTCTAAATAACACATGCAACTCTAACTCCGCGGCAAAATGAAAAACAGTTGTACCAATCTAACAACAAAAAATTAACAAAAAAATTAATTTGGAATCATAAACAAATCATCCATTCCCGATACTTTTTTGACTGAATGTATACCTAGTTGAATATTCTAAATAGTAGTAGTAGTAGTTGTAGAAGTGAATAGTTGTATATTATATCTACAACCCTGTAATTTTATCTTCTTTATTGTAATTTACTATTCTAAGAATAATATGTTTGTTATATGTTCCAACAATTTATTCCCTTCACAACACAAGTTCGTGGGTGTGTTTCGTCTATAAATTATTTAATCCATTATTACAGTAGGTACTTATTTATGTTCGATTCATAGTTGGCTAGGTAAGTGTTTATCTTGTGGCACTTTCGCTAACGTTTTGTCTGAAAGTCGATACAGTGGAGCAAGCGATGACGTCAATGTTGCTTTATGATTCAATCTGCTGTTAACAGAGCTCTCGCCCAGCTGAGTGCAGCCGGCTCTAAATATATCGTGACAATTTTACTTATTTACGTTTCATTTCTGACGTCGAATTTCCCGATGGCGCCTCTTTCCCTGGCGTACACAGACCTTGTAGCCCTTGTTTATAGTGGTAGATTAATATATTATGAAACGTCACTTAAAGCTGTCTTCTGTTCTTGAACGTGAGGTAATCGTGTCTGTTTTGAGTCCGTTATGTTTTGGTATTTTCAAAACTGTATAAAACCTTTTGTTATCATGTCATGACATAAATTCCTGGTCATTATCGTGACCATCATGGAAAGTTTAATTAATAATTAGTGTTGTGTGATCTCGGCTGTGAACGGAGGCCTGTCCTATTATTTTACGTGGGCGCCGTTTATTAGTAATGATATAGGATTATCATTATATATTAAAATATATTATTATATATTAAAAGCTAGGTAGCGCAGCAGCAGAAATAGTGAATATCTTCTTCTTCTTTGTATGTCTATAGACTCCATACCCGACCAGTATATTGCCACTTGCACAGCTCTGTCATTGGCTTCATTTAATTTCTGAAAGTGCAGGTGGCTGTGCACGATGGGCAAGAAAGGAGGTGGGGCATATCCTGCAGAGGGGCTCCACGCTGACATCGTCTTTGGGACGGGTCGATGATACCCCATTAGACCCCCATAGATGATACCACAATCTCTTTTAGATTTCCAGATTGGCCACTGCAGTTCCTGTCCAGGAGGAAGATGTTCTGCTGGATTGATGAAGTGAGGAGGGGTGGGATGTTTGTCCAACAAATCGCATCTTTCATCTATATTACGTAATGATAACACTACAAGTCGTGATCATCAAAATTTAAAATTATGAATTGCAATTTTTTGATAACAATAAAAAAATACAGAAATCTCACGTTCTTAAACTGTCGCTATTTGAAGTGGAACATAAAATGCATAACACTCGAGGTTCGGCGTTCCGTTAAATCTACGTGCAATGCTCTTCGACATTGCTTGAAACTTTCTGTGGTTTCATTCACATGTACATACTTACATATGTACGTGTTCTGTGTCGGTTTGTTTCACGAGCTGGTCCTCTGAGTAACGAGTGTACACACCTGTCCAGTATGGCGACGACACACGTATGGTGGCCCACTTTGTAAACTAACGGCTTGACGTAGCCAGTAAATTATAAATGCCTGGTCAAGGGTTTTGGGGAATGCAACCTGCTGATCGACATGTAATGTATTTAGCCCTTACATGCATCTGGTTGCCAAAAGTCTACGTACCGATTTTTTTTAACAGCTGTCGTACTTGACGAGGGAGGGAGTTACAGTTTTTTAGGTCAGTATTTTCAGGTGTTTGCGGTCATTGTAAATATGAAGTTGTTAAAAAAGAGAGATTATGTGGACTACCCACTGATATTTCGTTTAAGAATATTTTCCAACTTTTGAAGTACCTACCACTATTGTCATCGGTGTCTAGATGTCAATAAGCGAAAAGTCGATGACCTACATCAAATCTTAAAAACAGCCACCACAAGTGCTCACTTCAGATAGCAAGAGTAGCTCTCGCTTCGGCTTTTCGCTTCGATAAGTACGTAAATCCGTGCAGGTAGATTGCAAGAGGCCGTCGTCGAAGCAATAACCCTCCTTCTAATATATTTCGATGAAAACGTTGCTTTTATCAAAAACACTCGGTCCTATATCACTATATTTTTCTGGCGCTGTCAACTTTGGGATTTTTATTTCCTTGGTCGACTGCACGCATTTGTTTTGTTTAACCCTTTTTCGCAAAGTGAAAACCGTTCTGATATATTTTTAAAAGCATCGTGGGATCCTTAGCGTCTGTGTAATTTAATATTGAAGTTGTAAGTGATATCGACGTTTTGAGTCGTATAAAAAGCTTTTTTAAGTTCCTACCCTACGTCAGGTAAGAACACACATTGTAGGAATACACGGTGGGCACATTACTCGGTCGCACTTTGCGTCCTAATTCTATATTCGTCCTTGTTCAATTATTTATTTATTTTAACTTCATAGGTAAACTTAATGCCACAAGGCATTTTCTACCAGTTAACATTTGCGTCAAATAGGACAGTATTGTGATAGTCATAGAGTACAAAAAAAAGTGTGAGTGTACTTACTTACGAAGACAAGATAAAAATCATTTTAAAATTTATCTTTCGCCTTATCCTACGTTTGTAAAAGGTCTAATATCAATTACCTATACAACCTAACCTCCCAGCTCCAGTAGATTAAAAATAATAACCTAGGCTTGTCAATATCTGACACTAACCTAACTTCAGGGTGTATGTTGACTAACTTCAACCTGTTACTTTTGTGTTACAGAGATGCGCGCGCATCGTAAAAATTGACTCTCATAATTTTTCCCTAACGCGCCAAAAGAAGTATAACTTCAAAAATACATAAGAAAAACACCATTTTGTTAACATAAACTGATATACATAAATAGGTACAAATACATATTATAATATATTTAGCCCATAAATACAGTACAATACAGTACATGAATGAGTATCATTTGTTACTTAATGTATATCTAATATTGTTGTAGGTACTTTACGGTTATTTGTTTTGCTATTCTTCTCCCTTGAGGTATTAACTTAGAGCTCTTAAGTGCTAGAATCCAATGGAGGTCACATTATGAATTCATCGGTTTTAAATGAAATTGGAAACTTACGAGTGTTCGTAACAGTAAAGAATCTCTTACAACAGATGTAAAGGTTAACTATAATTTTTAAAGGCACATAAAAATAATACCAGTAAAAGATTCTACTAATAAATGAAGCAGGAAAAGTCAGCAATATTACAGAATAATTTGTCTGAGAAGGTACATAAGTACCTAGGTAACAAACAAACAATCTGTTACCACACAAAAATAGTTCTTAGATTATAACTAGGTGTCTGAGAGAAAACAACAAGCTTATCTTTAACCATGACATTCGTTTTTTTTTTCTAAGAAACGGCCAACAGAAAATTCGGATGGTGTCCAATCAATACCTTAAGATTAAGAACAAGTTTCTGTGACGTCGAAGCCAATTAACGACCCCCAACTAGTGTATAAAATAAATCTCCTCTTAAACCGTCTGTTAGATATCTTTTTGATATATTTTCATCTAGTCATACGTTTCATGTCAGTTAGCTAATTTGAAAATTGAAAACCGTCTGTTCTTGACATATAAAAAGACTATTTTATAAATAAGCTCCAACCCACACTTGCTATTATATTCGTTTTGTAATTTAGTCGTGTAGTGAGGTGAATAAAAATGTCGCTAACCATTTTCTGAATTAAGTTTGAAAGTGAATCTAGGTAAAATAACAAGTCAGTTTAATTTATGCTCTCATATATGTTATGGTCTCATATATTTATTTAAAGTAAAGCTAACAGTCACTTAAGGTCCCGTTTGAGGCACCGGTGCTTACAGTATGGGTTGGCATATATGATTTTAACGCTACAGAGAGAATATTTTCAATACACAGCTTTAAGAATAAGTTATATTTTCTAACACTTAAGCACCTTACTGGCTCTTGAGAATTTTCCCTTTGAAGCTACGTTCAGAGTTAATCCTGTTACCATATGCTTTAGCCTTTTACATTTATTCAACTACTAGCTTTTGCCCGCGGCTTCGCTGGCGTTAATTTAAAATATGTCAATCAATTCGGGTTGTACTCTGTTTGTTATAATATAATTCAATCATGATTCAAAAGACACGTGGCGCCATCTATTATCAAAAGTACGTTATTGCTGTTATCTTCGGGAACGATAATTTTTTCGGGATGAAAGGTACCCTATGTCCGTGTCTATGTACCTGACAATGTAAATGCAAAATTTCGGATGATCGGTGCAGTGGTTTAGGCGGGAAAAGGTAACAAACAAACAAACTTTCGCATTTATAATATCCTTTATTCATCTTTTACACATTTTTAAATATTTAAATATAAAACGACATAAAAAAAACATTTTAAAATATAAAAAATAGTAGCCCACCGGTATCGGGAATAGGGTCCAAGCTACAGGTCAGGGCTCCAGAGAGAGGAACCTCCTAACAATATTATTATTATATATAGTTAGGATAGGATAAATAACTTTTGCTCGGTATTATGCTAATAGAATCAAAAGTATATTTTTAATAATATCAAAGTACATGTTATTTTCTAGCAGAATATGGTAAATGAATTTCATGGCTCTATGGGTCCATCTGTTGTTAAGCAAGCAGTCTCGACTGCAAAGATTTTGAAAATATAAGTCAGAGCAGCATAATAAGGTACAAAAAAAAAACGTATAATAGCACTTAATTAATTAAGTTAACCATCTCAACAGTGACATTCACAGGCTATGTTTTAACGTTGGTCGGCCATGACCATTATTTACAAATCTAAGTAGGTAATTGAAGAACCCAACACGCATGTCGATAGCGTGACTGTCTAAATTGAACTAGAATAGGATATTAGTCACTAATTTCTTGATAAAGTTAAGGAAAGCGGCCTCTGTCTTTTTCGGTAATTTATTCTATTATTTCGTTGTATTTTTATCTGATATTTATACTGCAAATCATTTTACGTGGGTCAACAGCGAAATAAATATATTCTTACTTGTTTACATCACACAAAATTAAAAGATGTACATACAGAAATTTTAGTTATATAGCTTAGTTATAACGGCGAGCTTAACCCAGAATTGGGTTTTCTTAGAAGGGGGAATGGGGTTTTCTTACCTTAGCATAAGCATAATCAGCCAATAAGTTGTGAGAGGGAATGGACTATAATCCACCACGCGGGCCCAGTGCGGGTTGGTAGATGCCACATGTCTTCGAATTTTTGGTTCTAGGACATGCCGGTTTCCTCACGATGTTTTTCTTCACCTTTTTGAGAGCAGTGGTGATGAAATAAAGTACACAAAGTAATGCGCCTGTCTGGGTTCGAACCCGCTCCTCTCCAAACCTTAGATTAGATTTGTAAATTAAAAATAAAATACGTGGAAATTCTAATATTGCTTTTGTTACTAAACCAATATCCAATATAGGATAAGTAAATATAAATAACTATGCAGACTTTGTGAAATAAATCAACAAAGCCAATGATTATTTAGTGTGATGAGTACACGAGGCGTAGCAGTGCGCATAAGTAACCCGGACGGGAATGTTTGCCACCATGCTTGAATGACTACATCCACGTCGATTAAGACTATTGACTTAAATCTGTGAAAGTATTGATTCATTCACGTTAAAGTGCCCCGGCTATGGCAAAAATAGAATCAGAGTTTTCCGCTCTGAAGGCTTGGAAATATCTCGCCGCGAATTGAGAGACAAGACAGGGCATAACGAGCCTGCAAACAGCCGATATAAACGAGTCAAACGACTTGTTTGCTCTCGACACATTGCTACGGCTGTTTAGCACCATGCCCTTACGTTGCTCCAAGCTCTTCTAACGAGGGAACTTGGTCACCCACTGAATTTACAACGCCTATACACGCTTTTTTTTTACAGCTACGAGCCGAATTTGATCGAGAAAGGGAATCAGATACGACTGGATCAGGCACATTATCGTTACTTTAAAGCATAGGTATTGGTTGCCATAGGTCTGTATACAAATCTAAAGTCACAGTGAGTTCTTGAAAACAGAAAGGATATCGGGTATTAATTTAGTAGGTAAAAAATGTTATTTCCCTATTTGAAATGGAAATTAAAAAAAAAAAAAGTGTTTTAATTTCTTTACACGGAACCCTAATTCTTTTTCTAAAATAAAAACCTAAGTTATTCCTTATAATATTAGCTATTTACCAGTAAAAGTCCCGTCAAAATCGCTCCAGCCGTTTCGGATATTACCCGGAACAAACAGGCAGGCAGACCGACGGACAGTCAAAATTTAAAAAAAAATTGCTTTGTTGTCATACGTACCGTATATACTTTCATATCCATTCAGTTACTTACGCAAACAGAAACTTTACTTATTTGTATAGACGTAATTTTCTTTGTTTTACTGCGTCACCAGTTTGTATATTAGATTAGGCACGCGGTGTAACCCGTGTTACAAAATAGATAGATACATCTAAGCTTCAATTCGATCAAGGTTACCTACAGTGCTTATATATTCACCGAACAAAATTAATAAACAGCTAACCCTTTTTAGGTAACACAATGATCTATCGAATGACGTGTTGCCGTGTGTCATATGAGTATTAATGAGTGATTGTGTACTGGGTATTACCCAGTGGCGTAGCGTGACTTTTAGCCGCCCGGGGCTGACCGTAAATTTGGCCGCCCCTTCTATTTTCAGAAATAGTCCAGAAATGTAGTAAAAAGTCAAGCTTTCTTTTTTAAATTATTTTAAAACATTTGTGTTTATTTTTTAAAGTACCTAACTAAAATCTTTTTTTATAAAATTTTATTTGTTGGTATGTATATTTCATGTTTAATTGCCAATGTAGCTAATAGTGTATAAAAACTTTGTAGATTTGCCGTTCCGGAAATTTACAAAAACTGCAATCCAAGCGAGCTCAACAAAAATTTTTAGCTCATCGGATAAATTACATTTAATTATTTATCTATAAGTTTTTTATCAATTTTTGCATAAAACCTTTAGACTTGAGGGCACTTCGGATGCAAGAGCGAGCGAAGCGAGCTCGAAAAATTTAACATCCCAAATAGGTTACATTTTCTTACCATGAATACAAGGTATAAAAAAGGTGGGCGACGGGCTAGAAGAATATAGTGCTTGTACCTAGAAAATACGGGGCTGCAGACCGGAATATACGTGAGGTTTGTATGAAAAACTCCCCCTGTGCCAGCGGCGTAAATTAAGGAAAATACTCCATTGCTTGGTTGTCCTTGTTTTTACCTGACGTTGCCGCCTGGTTCCGCTTGCCGCCTCCTGCCTATGCTCTCAGCCGCCCCCTAAAACGCGCCGACCGGGGCCAGGGTACCCAAGCCCATCCCACGCTACGCCACTGGTATTACCTATTGATTATCTATATAATATATGTACTAGCTTATGCACGCGGTTTCGCCTGCGTGGAGTCCGGTAATTTCACACGGGTTCATACTACCGGGATAAAAAGTATCCTTTGTAAACTATCTCTGTGCCAAATTTCATCCAAATCCAGTCAGTAGTTTTTGCGTGAAAGAGAGAGACGACCCCCGTACAATGCATCCATCAGCACAATGTTTTGATTGCGTTGCATTGAGTCCTACCATGAAACGTGAATTTTCACCCGTTTTTATCAACGTGTGTGTTCGAATTTAGCTTGAAAAATACGATAGTTTTGGTCCTGGTAGGTGGTGAAATGCAAAACGGGGGCGGGTCGCTAGGCAACGCGAAAATCAGGATTTCATATATATTTACGAAAACGTTTCTAATAGGTACTAATAAATACTCCCACACCCCGCACGCCCTGCTCTACAACATAAGATCATTAGTGGATAGAAGTAATTAGGTATCTACCGAGTTAACTAGATGAAACAGTATCACAATCAGTATAAAAGATTATAGTCTAAAATAACGAACGAGGTCGCGGGCAACAGCTAACAAATGGGAAAGTAACTGTGTCAGTATGTTTGTTTGTCTGTTACCATTGCACGCCTTAATGGCGGAATGAATATCGGTTAGGAAATGAGATATTTTTTATCCCGGGAGTTCTAAACTCTTCTTTCCGAACACAACGCGGGCGAAGTCGAGCCGAAAGATAGTAGTTTTTTATCGTGCCCTCTTAGTTCACTTCTAAAGAAGAGAAAAAAAAGCCTTGATCTCATTGTCATTTTGCTTGTTGGCTCTTGTACACACCGGTATAGTCGCTTTTATTTCTTTTTCTGTCAATGGTTGCTACGCAAGTCTGATTGAACGGATTGAAACCCTTCTCAGTTGAGAGGATCGTTTTTGTGTCTAAAAGCACTCTATTTGGTTTAGATACGATTTCAAAATTTTCTCAATACGGACTTTCGGTTAAATTAGAAAGTACCTACTTACAAACCTATACAAAAACATTGAAAAACTCAAATAGGATTTACCCACCAGTAACCAGATAATTTAGAAGTATTCCCGTGAACGTTTTAACTACTACTTATACTACATGTTGTGTTTACACTGTACGCTAATCCAACCTCAATTGTGGAACGCGAGTTAACAATTTCATTCAGCTTCAGAGTTTGAATACATATCAAAAGCGCTCGTTAGATTCAAATTGTACCAACTCACTTAGCTTTGTTTGACACAAATTGATGGCCTTATCATAACAGAGTGGAGTACAATTCTAATCATAGAGGTATAAATGAAATACACGAGAAGCTGGCATCATTTACAAAACGAATCCCCTACAAAGGATGAGGCTTCGAAAATTCACGTTTAAACTTCACCGAGTTATATATCTTTTCTTTGTCTACGTCAGTTCAGAGACAAGATAGATTGGCGTCTTATATCTCTCGTCTCAAGTTTTTGTTGTTAAATTAAAGCCGCATTGGTGTTAAGATTGCACCGTATTTCTTTTACTAACGACGATACAATAGACCAACGTATAGTCCAGCGAAAATATTATTAATTTGCGCAACAAATAAGCATTCAACAAGGTTGAGTGAACCCGTAGACGTAACATCATAGAGATAATCACTTTTTTTTTGTTTTGATCTGCCGCCCTGGCCTACAATAACACCTATTAAATATGAATGTAAATTGCTATTGATACAAAAACCCCTTTTGGGATTAAGTTACAGCGGGTTTCTGTTTACAGTCAAGTAGGTTCTAACAACGTTTGATCCAAAATAAATATTGAGTTTCAGTAGCCCGCGGCGGCGCGGCTCCTATTCACAATTAAGTACTAATGGTATCGTGAAGTATTCGCGGCTCGTTACTACTTAGCAAAGTACATCTTGATGTAGTTGTCCCATTCATGAACGGGCTGACTTTTAATTAGGTATCCCTGAGAGATTACCAATGAAATCATTATATGTAATTATCGATCTTGTATAATACTAGCTGTGACCCCGCAAATGTTGTTCTGCCATATAAATTATGGTGTGATTGGTGTGAAATATACTTTTTGACCTATTTTCATACCTACCAAATATACATAAAAAATTACATAAAAATCGGTCGAGCCGTTTCGGAGGAGTGCGACCACAAACACCGTGACACGAGATTTTTTATATCTTATATATATAGATTTATATTTCGTTATCTTATTCGGTTGACGATAGCCTTGGTCGTCCTTTGGCTGGTATACCGACTTAGTAATTATCATGAAATTATCAACTTAATGATAGTATAATTAACTTTCTGAATAAATGAATAATTGGTGACTCATATCGTGTCTAAGTGATACATTCGATTTCTTTCTAAAGCTCATTTATGTGACGCAGTTTATGCTTTCGACAGTGTGTATCTACTGCACATAGTTTTACTTTTCAAATATAAATTAGATTTGTTGATTATGGTAAAATCACGCGCATCATATACCCATACGGGTAAAATAGAGGAAGACCAAAGAAACGATGAATGGACTGTTTGAAGGACGATATGGCTAGAAAAGAGGTGCCTGATGAAATGACGAGTAATAGAGAAGTATGCAAGAAGAAGGCACGTTGCGCCGATCAAATAAATTGGGATAAGGGCAAGAGAATAATGATGAAGTATGAAACAATCGCGTAAAACTAACCTCGAAAAATCAACATTTTATCGTAAAATACACTAGGCACACACACTACATGAGTTTTTGTATAATATTTTTTTCATGGGACTGAAAATACAATTTGAGGCTGACAACTCCCGACGTTACCGTCTTCCGTCTTTCATTTGTTTTTCGTGGCATTTTCTGAAAAGGTACTGTGCTCTCCAAAAGTTAGTTGAATTTATTCACTTCAGATGTTACGTCGCTATAGCATCTGAAATCTGAGTTTTAAATGTTTGAACTGTGCATTATAATTATAATGTTTTTTATGGATTTATCCAATTATCGAAAATATGAGATTTCCCGAAATTTATTTTATTTTATTTGATAACCAGATTTTATTTGACAACCAGAAGACAAACCCATGAATTTAGCCATAAATCTACATAATATGTTTTTGTAATCCACGTCAGAAAACTGTATGACGCCGTTGCAGCTAAAACTTTTGGAGGGCACTATAGCGACCCGTCAGGTATACGTTTTCGGAAATTCTACCCAACAATATAAACGTATAAAAAATTAACGATACCGATACAAACGAACGAGTTTTTGCCATTTGGTTTGTGAAGTACGAGTAAACTTTATTCGGCTGCATGAATTGAAGTTAAAACGAATGGTGATGTGGTGTGTTTGAGTTTTTTTTTTATAGTATGTGAAACATATTATTATGCCCGCGACTTCGTTCGCAAAATTGACCAAGTTTCATACAAACTTCAACCCTCGTTTTAACCCCTTTTTTTACGGATGGGAAATCATCAAATGACTTCTCCCGCTCTAGGTAGAGCGGAAGGGAGTGTCAGACTTGTACTGACTAAAACCCATCCATGTTCTTTCCTTGCCCTTTGTGTTCCAGGGCCGCGGTATCTCTTTCGAACAGCCCGCAGCCCTGGCAGGTCGTTTTAACCCCTTAGGGAATAAATTTTCACAAATCCCTTCTTAGTTAGTCACAGTGGCGTAGCGTGGGTTTTAGCCGCCCGGGGCTGACCGTAATTTTGGCCGCCCCCTCTATTTTCATAAACAGTCAAGAAACGTAATAGTATATTTCTGTGTTTATTTTTTAAAGTACCTACCTAAAATCTTTTTTTATAAAATTTTATTTGTTGGTATGTATACAACGTGTAACGGATAAGGTAAGCCGAAAGGGGGTCACAAAACTCGTCATTTTGAACAACTTTTGGAAATTCGTGAAAAAGAATTCTACTCCCATACTAAAAAGTCACGTGACCAACAAAGTTTGTATGGAGAAGCCAATTTTTTTCGCGAATTTTCCAAAGTCGTAGAACAAAAGTTATTTCAGAATGACCACCTGAGTTACCCCTGTTTGGCTTACAATACCCTTTCCGTTACACGTCGTATATGTCATGTTTAATTGCCAAATAGTGTATAAGGTATGCCGTTCCGGAAATTAACAAAAACAGCGAGCCAAGCGAGCTTAACAAAAATTTTTAGTTTACCGGATAAATTACATTTTATTTAATTTATCTATAAGTTTTTTTTCAATTTTTGCATAAAAGCTTTATTTAGACTTGAGGGCACTTAGGATGCAAGAGCGAGCGAAGCCAGCTCGAAAAAGTTAGCATCCCAAGTAGATTACATTTTCTTTTTACCATGAATACAAGGTATAAAAAAGGTGGGCGGCGGGCTAGAAGAATATAGTGCTTGTATCTAGAAAATACGGGGCTGCAGACCGGAATATACGTGAGGCTTGTATGAAAAACTCCCCCTGTGCCAGCGGCGTATATTAAGGAAAATGCTCCATTGCTTGGTTGTCCTTGTTTTCACAACATAGTCCCGATGACAATAGTAATTAACTGATCTGATAACTATGACCTGACGTTGCCGCCTCCTGCCTATGCTCTTTGCCGCCCCCTGAAACGCGCTGCCTGGGGCCAAGGCCCCCCAGCCCCCCCCCACGCTATGCCACTGGTTAGTCAATTACGTCATTTAAAAGAACGTTCGTGCAAAACTTCATGCTTCTTGACCCAGCGGTTTCAGCTGTGCGTTGTTCGATCAGTCAATCAGTCAGCCAGTCAGTTTCTTAGTTTATTTATATAGATTAACATCATATCAGGTACTTATACAGACAAAACGTACTGTCATTCTGATGTTTAAGAAATGCATGAGATATGCCGCCTTCAGGGTCTGTTATCAAAAATGTCGACTTTATGGAAAATTTGAGTATTTGATCATTTTCAAATCCAGTGGCATTATTGCTATCATACGATTATTGTGTTATCACTGATAAATTCCATTATTTGTTACGAAAAAAAAGTAAATAATAAATAATTATGACTGGTGCGATTTTTTTTGTTGGGCCTAAAATGAGATAACTGCAGTGGATGGTGACCATCGTTTAGCATTTTTGAGAGGTCTTTCGCTTTTATCTTTATTCGTTTATTTTAAAAGATATAAGCGGTTTTTCTCATTGACATATGAACTGTGTATCTATACGTACTAGTAACTAGATAACTGATTCTAATGAATTTTCACATATTGTATGAACCTATATACACTACAGATGTAGTGCTCTGCCGATAATGCTACATTCTTCTATATTTTATAGAAACGAATTTGATTTATACCTACAAAAAAAAGGGGGCGTGTGGGTGTACTATTAGGTACACTTCTGTATTACAGGCGTGATGTTATGCTACAAAAAAAACAAAAGCCAATCAATAGATTTAAAAAAAACATGTTCCACGCCTATCTGCGCGACCTAGTTTAAATAAATTATGGCTTATGGACATAAATAGATAATTATGATGTTCTCACGACATAATCTGAACATCGAGATGATAATTTAAATGACTGTCTCAGTTTCAAGTTCTTAATTTAAGTAAAATACTTCAACTGCATTTATCTACCATATTTTTTAGGTATATGTAGAAACTTAAACGAAGTGTCGACCGTTCAAAATATTGGGAATAGAATTTTCCTCGTTACTTAAGTTTTACGCCTTTAAAAGCCGACAAAGCCCTGTCCACTACTAAACACACCGGAATATTTACGTTCACGTATATCGATTTATGAAATGAGGTTGGGGTGAAGCTATGACACTAATAACTTATGTAAAATTTTGTTTAGGCCTATGTAAGAGCGTATAACATTAAAACGTTACCTTAAATGAAAATATTTACGTAATAGGTATAGGAACACGTGTATTAGCTCGGGTCAAGCAATGTTTTGAACAACAACAATAACTTGATTACGTATTCATTGAAGGCGAACGAATCAAAACAGTCGGGCAGGACTGATAAGGTCGCTGACCCAATCCTATCAGTGACCGTACGAATTTGTTCAGCCCATACATGGTCGGTTCTACAATCCCGTGGGGTGAGAGGCCGCTGATCCGATCGATCTGCTACGGCCAGAACGATTACGTTCTCTTAGAAGCAAATCCTCGTAACTGAAAGTCGTATCAAGCTCAGTTCTATCTCTTCTTACAGCACGCGACCTTTACAAACACGGTTTTCGTTTGCAGATAGTCTTGAGTTTCGAGCCACCTGGTTAATGCAACAACCAATCTATTTATGTAACAAGCGCAATCGCAATATTGCTTTTATTCTGACAGTTCAACCATGTTTACTGTAGCGTAATGTTTTAAAAATATTCCGTCACGATCACTGGACCAACATAATTAACTTTTTTTGGATGTCGAAATGATTGGGAGTGCGATACGAGAGTGTAACGTAATTAGACTTGGGATGCAAGCGTGAAATTAACAGGTTCGCTGCCCTGTGCGTTAATTATCGGACAGTTATTGATAACTACTCATTTTATGCTCGTATGAGAAACACTTCATTTACCTATATTTGATGAACTGAACTTGAACAAAATTATAGTTTTTGCTTGCTTTAAATTCTGTATTCATACTATCAAACATTTTAAACAAATTGTTTGCTGAATAACTTTAAATTAAAGTTCACAATGTTTAAAAGGACAAAGCAGACACTTCAACAGTCGATCTTGTATTTCTTTAATAAAGACATGAGATCCGTATCATAAAATTGTCTGATATATGACACAACGGGTGTAGTCTCACAAGGCACATATTTAATACTATTGTATAATAAATTCGAGCCCCTTTATGTTGCGTGTAAGGTGAGAGCATCGCACTCCACGCATATACAATCAGTATCATAAATATGTAAACACATCCAATATTTGAAAAACTCCGAGTAGCGAATGAGCTCGATAGTACTATGTGCAGGTTCTATGTGCTCGGGACATTTTATATTGGCTCGTATTCAATATACACCGTGACTTTTTATTCGTCTTATAAAGGTGGTTCACTCAATGTTTCCAAATTATTATTATTTCCATTTTACCATTAATTAAGATAATAAGAAAAATAAATAATACATTAGAACTATGAAAGATCCAGTTAATATTGTTTTTCGTGTCAAACGGTAGAACATACAAACCCAGCGCACGAGTCGAGTAGATCATCGCTTGTAACAGGGTTTTTCAACAACATCATGCGACATAATAATGAATAATATTTTTATAATTATTTAAATCTCATAAATACCATTTTTTTGTTGATTGTTTAGAAGTCATTAGATACATGAAGTGGGCTGCAGGGCTGCCGTTGTAAGATGACTAAAAATCACGGTGTATTGCTTTGGCTTAACAAAACTTTTATTCTTATTCAGAGCGCAAAATAAGAATGGTGCTGCTTTATGTGAGGTTGTTAATTAGAGCCTTGCAATTAGAAAAGCTGAGAAATAAAACATGTTGGAAATTGCAAAATATTACACATGATTAAGTCAAGGCGCTTTGCGGAGTTTTTTAATAAGAAGTAAGCAATTATACACAATCTCTCAAAGTGAAGTGCACACGCTATGTTCGTACCTTTGGGAACTGAAATTAAAATACACGTGCTGCTCGCGTATATGATTGTACATTACATTTTCGCGAGACTTTATGATGCTAATGTTGTAAAGTAAAAATGTTGCGCTAAAACTCGGCACGTTTCTCGTAAACACACTAGTCTGCGTCACAATTTATCTTTATTTTTCGCTACGCTGCCCAAAGCACGTTGCATGCTAGCCGTAAGGTATACTTACGTTTTGAACTGCACAGTCTAAAATAAAAAGAAAAAAACATCGCGTTTCTTTTCGTACTGTCTATGTATACTGTATTTGCGATGGCATCATAAAATGGCTTTATATTATTATGTCTCTTCTTCGAGTACTATTTCACGCGATCCAAGAGAAGTTTTACTTATTCGTGATTTATCTTTATGCCAAAAATATTGTGCTCGTAAATTCTATTTGCTATTGGTGCGTGTGACTTTGATAGTTTATTCATTCAATAAATAATACATTGAAGCGGATTTTCTTTATATAAATTCGAGGTGTTAGAAGAAACTATTCAGACTTAAATACGAATACAGACTAAATAGAACATTTAGAAAACACCTGCACCTATTAGTTAGTAAAAATACATAAAAAGTTGGTATGTAGTAGGTACCTACATACACTGATGTATAGAATGGACGTCCAAACGGATTGAGACAAATGATAAACGAGGATACTGGCACATGGCCTGGCAAAAAAATAAATTCATGAAGAAAAATTGATAGGATTAAATTCATCTTAAAAATAAAGCCTCCTGAAACGTTTCGTAGGCGAGCGGCTACGCGGTCGTAGCACAGTGCGAGCTACGCCGTAGCGGAGCGACAGGAGCGTGACATCGGATTTAATGATCTTTTGTGAAACGTTTTTAACTTTTTATTTTTTTGAAAGGAGTTTATTTGTGGATTTTTATTATTGAAGTGAAAACTTCTTTACCATCTTTGTGATTTGCAAGTCGATGAAACGAAAAAGTGACAGTAAAAGGAGACAGACATAAATTCATAAGATAAAACGTGGGAGAAAATGAGATAGGAAGCATTATACAGTGTTTATCTTGAAGCTAACATTTTTGAAGGTTTCACTTCTACCGCGTGTGGAGCTCGTGGCTAAATAATAACAGCCGCTCGGGTCGATCTTTAGGTTAAGCCGTGCTTACCTAGGTTGGTCTGTGGATGGGTGACCACCCATTACATCCCGTACGACTCGCATCCAGCGGATCCCCGTAACCTTCACCAGGTCATCGGTCCACCTAGTGGAAGGCCTTCCAACGCAACGTCTTCCGGTTCGTGGTCGCGAACAATGGGCCTCATCAGAAGGCTTAAAGTCATCCAAAGGGTAATGCAGAGGGCTATGCTCGGAGTTTCCTTGCGTAATCAAATCAGAAATGAGGACATCCGCAAGAGAACCAAGGTTACCGACGTAGCCCGAATAATTGCCAAACTTAAGTGGCAGTGGGCAGGGTACATTGCTCGCAGAACGGATGGCCGATGGGGCCGAAAAGTTCTACCGAACATAAGTCTGATAGAAATACGAGAGGTTTCCTTTCGCCAGCCGTCGCACTCGCCGGCTTGCGAACGAAGAGCTCTTTACGTCAGCAGACACTATCTAGCAATAAACACATAAATAAAGCTGCATTATAATTACCGTGCTGAAATCTTACCGCTTCCAGCTCCTATTTACTTCTAAACTTACCTATATTAATTTTAGGGACGAATAGCTACCTGAAATCATTTTTAATGCACAATCAAGTGTACGACAAAGTACAGGGAACTTTGGGTGGTTTTCGTATTATGTAAAGGCGAATTAGTACCGAACTGAATAAGATTTCCCCTGCAGGTACGGAGCTTGTATATGAAGAAACGAAATCGTTTCCCATCGAATATTTTTCTTTTGTTCTCGGAAATAACAAGGTGACATATATTTTATTATATTTTGTAGAAGATATTCCTTCAAAGATAAAATGTATCTTTGTGTATCCGATCTCTAACAAATAAACGTGCACTTACAAACCTATAAGTAAGTAGGTTTTATTTTCGCTGCGTTTGTGAAAACATATAAAAACGAACACTTAACACGAAACTTAAATGGAAATATAATATAATAAAAACACTTTAGCTTGTTAAAATTGTGCGTAGGAAGATATGCAATATTGTTTTCCTGAAAACAAATATTAATTTGTTATCGTCATCAGGAAATACATCATTTATAGCACTTTGCTTTTGCGTGTTTAATAAAGTCGTATGTAGCGAAACATTCGTCTATGCAGGGTGTAAATGGACCCTTCACGAAGCCGGCTACCGAGCATTCTCGAAGCAAAAAAGTATTTCTGGGAAATGACTTTGTGTTTGGATGAAAATTCGTGTTTTACTGTTGGACTCAATGTACCGCACATAAAACATCAAGCTGATGGATGTATTGAATAGTACGGAAGTCATGAACGTATTTAAAGTACAATTATAACATTAAAATTAAAAACTTATATAAAAAAATACCTTATGGCAAATTGGAACTTTGACGCGCAATATAACTAACTAAAATGTTCCCAGGTATAATCCAGAGCAAAAATAATTGGCATGACGGGGAGAACAAGCGCTTTTCGGCTTTGTTAAGGGTATTTTTACACCTATTATCACTGAAAGCACGTAACGACTAGATAAATATCTAATCTTTCATACAATGTAACGTTAACAAAATCCATTAAACGGCAAAAAAAATAGGTAAAATAGGAAGGTGCCAACTCGCGCGCACTTGCGAGTTTCACAGTCGCCAGTTGACATCGATAAGTCGTTTATAACATGAGCGACTGAGCGTGTTCGAAATACATCAAAACACTTTTAGTGGCTGAAGTGGAAACGTCTCTGGTATCGTTGGGTTTTATGAGGCAAAAAAGTAGAATGGACTTAGTTAAGGAAATAAGGGGATCGAAAAATCAATATCATGCTTATCGGCGACGCGGACGTATGCAGTCACGCCAAATCGGGCCGCGCCGGGAGACTTAATTATTTTATTCGAGGCGATTATACGTCACACAAGGGAGTGTGACGTCCCTTCGGACTACCAGCCGACGCGCGACGTTTATAAACAATTCAGCAAAGAGACTTTGTCTAGGGGAAGGTTCGTCCATTCATTAGGGACGTGTTGACGGAAATTTTAATCGCGAATGTAAAACATTAGTTAAGTTAACGCACTCTGATAAAATGATGGGGAGAAAATGAGGCAAAGTTACTAGCCATTTGTTTAAGACTAAGTCAGAGTACCTCCGGGGAAGACAGAAAGCCGCGTGACTAAAGAGACTAATTAAAAGTTGTGCTACGCTTCGCTTGAAGTTACGTTCTTCTATATACATAGGTATTTTGCTGTGGAAGGGCGGAGTTTCCTAATACAGGCATTACTTGCTTAAAAGGAAGCTCAAATCAACTACTAATGTAAAACTTTTTGGTTCAGAAATAAAGATTTTGTATTTGTATATATGTATTGTACGTACCTACTCACATCTTTACGTGTTCTCGGCATAATTTATCTCTCCATATTGTATCTTTTTTTTGTAAGCATATTGTTATTCTATTGCGATACATAATATAACAACGAGAACAAATGTACAACATGTAACTCGGTCGGCTATATTTAGTCAATACAAAAATGTTTTTCTTTTCTCTGATGTAAAAACCAATTCTCTTTCGTACATATGTAGAAATATGCTAGGGAAATACTTTGTATCTTGAATTGATTTTTATTTATTTATTTATTTTACTATTTATGTACACGCAGTAGACAACACAGAAGAATAACATTAATAAATATGAGTACAAATATATTGCTTATTTCTTGAGAAATTTCTGCCAGCAGACCTGCAAAAGGAGAAATGAAAAAGAAATGTAGACAATAGTGTATGAGAAAACGAAGAGAATAATGTGTTTATGTGCCTTACCTAACTTAACCTATAATATTAAATATAATTAAACATATAAGTAAATAATAATATATACATAATGCTTTTGTTTCTTTACGCCTTGGTGCCGCTTGCTGTTCTCCTCATCGCTGTCACTGCGGTGAAGCTGTCAACAACCTCGGTCACCACGGCCTGTCATGCAGCCGAAGTGCGGGCCGTTTTGCACGGCACGCAAATATAAACGACATTATCCGACGAGCTCTTGTCACCGTCGGCGTCCCAGCTGTTTTAGAACCCAATGGCTTGGCACGCGACGATGGCAAGAGACCGGACGGCATGTCTTTGTTTCCTTGGAAGATGGGTAGGCCTTTAGTGTGGGACGCAACATGCGTCGATACTCTTGCGCCATCCCATCTTCCAAGCTCATCGTGCTGTGCTGGTGCTGCCGCTGCGGCTGCAGAGAACCTCAAGCGGCGTAAATATAGAAACCTGTGTGGTAACTATATTTTCGAGCCGTTTGGGGTTGAAACTCTAGGGCCGTGGGGTCCGAGTGCTCATAGCCTATTTAAGGAAATTTCGAAACGCCTAGTTGACGCTTCCCGTGACCCAAGGGCTGGCTTTTACTTTGGCCAGAGGCTAAGTGTTGCCATACAACGTGGCAACGCCGCCAGTCTCTTGGGCACATTACCATCTGACAGCGTTGAGGAGGAGTTTTTCGATGCCCTTTTATAGTTTGTTGTTAGTTTATCTATTTTAGTTTAATAGTTTTTAATTATCAATGTATATAGTTAATATATTATGCTAAGATATATATAAATATATATCATCATCATCTGCCTAGCCTTTTCCCAACTATGTTGGGGTCGGCTTCCAGTCTAACCGGATGCAGCTGATTATTATATAAATTACGTAATAATTATTATTATTTATTATATAAATATATATAATAAATCATAATTAAGAGGAAAGGTAATGCTCGTTCACTCTGGTTTTGAACAGTGAAATGGTCTTCAAATCACGAATGCTAGGCGGAAGTGTGTTCCACAACCTTGCAGCATGGACGGAGAAGGAGTATGAGTAATAGCTAGATTTATGAGGATAGGATTTAAGTAGAGATCTAAGGTGGCACTAACGCACCGTGTAGATACACGGTGCGTTGTGCAGGCATAAGAAAAACGCGCATACCTGCGCGGTAAGAAAGATTGGACGGGTTTTGCCGGATATTGAAGAGGAGACAGAGGATCCTAGTGTTCCTACGAAGGCGGATTGGGAGCCAATTGAGTTATTTGCGAAAGTGAGACCTTCGCAAAGAACTCAAACGTTAACAAAAACTCAAAATTTACGGAAACCAAAAATAAAGCGAATACATACATTTTGCAAGCGCTCAAGCTTATTTAATAACTCCTCAGTAGCATCCAAGTAGCAGGCATCGGCATAATCATGGAGAGAGCGACTGTCGCAACCCCGTGCAGGGCACGCCACAATAGTGGCGATAAGTCCCCTCTTTGAGGAGTGGCTGGAGAGGCGCCACGGCACCCTCACCTTCCGCTTGACGCACGTCCTCACTGGTTGTTTCGGGAGGTTCCTGCACCGAATCGGGCGGGAGGAAACGCCCGGGTGTTACCATTACGAGGATCGCCCAGAGGACACAGTGGAGCACACGGTGGAGGTCTGCCCCGCTTGGGCGGAGCACCGCCGTGTTCTCGTAGTGGCGATCGGCGGGTGCGACCTATCGCGTCCGGCCCTGGTCCAGTCCATGGTCCGGAGCGAGAGGGAATGGGACGCCGTCACCTCCTTCTGCAAAGCAGTCATGCTAGCTAAGGAGGTGGCGGAGCGTGAGAGGGAGATAACCTCTCTTCCCAGCAACCGCGGGAGACGCCCCGGGCGTCTGGGGTCACGTGGTGACTTCCGGCCACCGTAGACGCGGACTTGTGGACGGTGAGTAATGGGCTAGCTCACTATCCCGCCGTCTTTTGAAGACAGGCCGTGTAGACGGCGCGTTCGTGTTCCACGTGCGCCTCAAAGAGATGTCAGCAAACAGGGAGGGGCCCGCAAGGGCCGATGCCTGCCAGGGCTGCGGGACTGTTCGAAAGAGATACTGCGGCCCTGGAACACAAAGGGCAAGGAAGGAACATGGATGGGTACAAGTCTGACACTCCCTTCCGCTCTGCCCGGAGCGGGAGAAGTCATTTGATGATTTCCCATCCGTAAAATAAAATAAAATAAGGCATTGGCATAATCTAATATCGGCTGAATGAGTGATTGAGCCAAAGAAATTTTAGTCTTCAAAGGCTAACCTCATTGACTTTAGCTCGCCACGACAGATAGGAATCAATAGTTACACCCAGATCTTTGGCGGTATCTGTATAATCGATGCAAACACCATCGAGGTGCAATGGCATCAAAGATGCAACAACGGCCGCACCACGAACAAACCGACTGCTTGTGATCATGGCCTGAGATTTAGTTGGGTTAATTTGCAATCCAAATAACTTAACCCAGGCGCTGATATAAGTCAGGTCATGGACTCATGCAGCAATGGCAGAATCGGCATCTGCTTCAGTAAAGTGCCAGTAGAGCTGCAAGTCATCTGCATGAAGATGAAAGTTGGAAGAGGTTACACCGGTAACCATGTTTATAAAAATTTTAAAAAGCAGAGGAGAGAGAACGCTACCCTGAGGAACACCCTTGGTGAGGCTACACCAATCAGAGATACTATAAATATATAGTCAAAGTTTGATATATTTGGCGGTATCGGAGAATAGTTTATTCAACAAATGGTGATTGTTTACGTGTGTGGTTGCCAGCACACTAAACAGCCGCAAGTGGCTTCTTGCTGTTGGCTCGCGTATCGTTTCCTGTGAATCTATCTTGATCTAATTTCATCCAGTGTTTGGAGATAGTATGATCAATCATTCCAGTGGGTACGTTTATCGTATGTATGAACATATATGTTAAACGATTTTCAGTATCACTGTATCCATATGTTCTTACAGAAATGCTAGTCATTTTCTATTGTTGATTATTGTTCCTTGCGCTGGGAAAATAAACAGCTGACTTTGTTTTGCTTTCATGCACCGAACAATATCTATAAATGAATGAAATATTCGTGTGAAATATAAAAAGTGGTCAAACAAAGGAAACGCTTTATAATATTCGTGTTGTTGTACCGGTAGTCTTGTACTTCAGTCGTGATATTCTTTTGGGGTTTATACATTGAACTCGTTGTATGAGCTTTTAATTTTCCATTTCATCGAGCTGCACGCGATCGGCCGCGGTTGCACGAGACAGCCGACAGTCTGGTGCACACGTCGAGTCTTTTGGCCATTTGTGTACACCGACACAAAGCTGGGTCACACGAGCGAACATCGCTACTAATATGTATGTACTTGAACTGCGATTCATAACCTGTGATCCAATTTTGATACAGTCGAGCTTCATGTTGGCAATTATTAATCGATTTATAAAATCTCAATTTAATGCGTACAGTAGATAAGCGTGTTTCAAATTAAGGCCTTTAAGGCACATTTATGTTAGTATTTATTTACATTTAGGTAAATGTATTTTCGAATAAATAATATAACGGGTGTATATATCCTATATATATATATATATACCTTAACAAAGCCGAGAACACGTGGCTTTCCCGTCCTTGCGATAATTTTTATACCTAGAAGTCGTTGAGCTCCTTGGGTTACGAGTCGAGCTACACGATCACTGACTAATGCTTGCACTGACTGGACAGGTAGACTCAAATCTTTGTGGTTGTTTTTTCTTCAAAAGACCATCTCAGACATTAATCTGCATGGTCCTCATGTGATTTAACCAATGTCTGGACTTTAAAAGAGATTGTGACCTCTGAGTTTCTTTCGGCTGTTTCTTCTCAGAGTAGTCAGGTACGAAACACCGACCCCATCTAGTATTAAAAAACATGACGTGTAAAAGTGTTTGAAAAACCTATTTGCAAAATAACATCATTTATCATTTAGAGGAATTATCAACTAGAAGGCTAGTTAGGAGATTTTGAAGGTTAAAGTTGAAGTTATTACACTTTTTTTTAAACAAGTTTTAAATGTTATAAATTTACTTTAAATACCACCATGATCCATGTATCATTCATCACAATTTTTTGAACGCCTTAGGTTAACCGCTACTGTAAACTATGATTTTTCACAAAATCGTTTCCCCGTGGCCAATTTTGGGCAGTGTAACTTAGTTTGCCTGTTAGTATAGAGAGGCAAAAATATTTTGTTAGTTAGAATTGCATTGATTTTGTACCGTACTTGCCGAGTGTGTTCAGTCCCTTAGGGTATACTGGTCTACAGATTATTTTTTTGCCGTACACATAAGCCACAAGGAGTTTTAGAAAATTATGACAATATGGAAAAGTGCAATTCTATGAGGTTCAACATATCGTCTTCTCTGTTACACATATAATACCTCTGTGTCAGTTTCTTTCTGAAGATTTACATGCCATATTGACGTTTGCTTTCTTTGCATAGTAAACAATGTCCTTATTAACATATTAACATAGATATGACTATATTATCATGCCATACATATTAAATTACATTCTCGCAACTAAATTGATTTCTACGAAACCAATGTGTACCTGCGTAGGTGTACAAATTTTCGGTAGGGACTGCTTACAAAAACAAAATCTTTATTGCACCCAAACAAAGCCGAGAACTACTGTTAGCTTTTCAATTAACTAGCTTTTGCCTGCGGTTGCCCTCGTGTCCTACCCGAATAAAGTTTACAGTTTATCTAGGATCTGGGCTTATTGCAGCCTGGTTAAAAAGAAAAAGATCTCTATTCTCTACGGTTTATTTTTGAGTTTATCATTTTGTCTATAAAATAAACTAGAAAGATTTTTATTATAAACTTTTCTGAATCTTTAACCATGGTTTTGTACTGACTGTACATCATTTTTCAATGCATGGTTTACCATTGAGGCGGAATGTTCGGAACTATTCTTATTCTTTTTCTTTATTGCATACAAAAATAAAAAATATACATACAAATTGCAATTGCTTGCTTGCTACCAATATCTAAATTAATGCTTCACTAAAACCATAATCCTGCAAATACCTCTACGAACCTATACGTATAAATAACCTAGTACCTACGTACGCAATGAAAAAACGCGCCGCCTCATCATTTCATCTCTATCAATTGAATTTGACACTAATAGCTTCCGATATATCTTAACTTTACTTACTAATATTGATTTATCGTCTTTCATTTATCTCAATTCAGAGTTGATACGATGTATAGACAGATAACTTGTCTCCATTATCATAATTTCGGCTATCAGTGTCGTCGATAGCAAGCAGTCGTTATCGTTATATCGTGAGCGCTATCATCATAAACGCCGTGATTGTGTTGGGGATTAGCCAGAGCATTTCATTGTTATAGGCATCATACACAATGTTCGTAACGATTACTTAACCTCTACAGATGAACGATCGGTCGGACATTAAAAGAGGAACGCCAATATTTGGGCCATTCTATATCTGGATGTGGAAGGCGGTCCGTATGCAGCGAAATGGGGTTCGTTTTATAACAGTGATATAGTGACTGATATATCACAGGTAGTTATGCTCATTCAGTAAACTTCATAGTAGCCAGATTCTTTAAAGTTTTATGCTGAATTCGGTGAAAATAATCGATTAATTTATAGTGATAAACCCGCAATACAAATTGGATTGGAATTGTGAATAATTAAGTCGCCGCTAATTGAGTTTGTGCAAAGGGCTTTAGTCTTAAATTTTTCATCTACAAGTCACTTCAGAATTGTGCCTAGATAAAACACTTTAGACACTGATAAACTAATCAGTCGTGTAATCGAAGTTTAAATAAAAATCATGCTTCAATAAAATTCACGTCTACATTATTGCTTCTAGGTCAATTGTTATTCGGCAAATCGGGAAATGACGCGATATCCGTATTTAGCTTCCTAATAGTGGAGTCTGATCTGTATCAGGCCATGACACAAATACTCCCCTTCGAAGAATATTAGTTTCAAGAGAATCAGGAAACCACTAATGTACTTAGATATGCAAACTGGCAGACTTGCAAACAACCTACCATGTACTAGGTAGTTATGCTAGGTACTACATGCACATGCTCATATTCTCTAATGAATTAATCAACATAACTGTATCTCCTAGACTACCTATAGCTTGGCAGTCCCAAGGAATAGCATAAGAAAGAAAAATATATTATTGTTTCCGTAGCAAAATAGTAAAAAAGCCAGCCAGATGCTACATCTGGCTGGCTTTTTTTCATCCTGCAAAGATGCAAATGATCCAAAAGGGATACACTTTAATGCCTTTTCATAAATAACAAACTACTTTACCGGACTTTTACGTGTCTATGGCACCGTGGATTTTTATTTATTTAGGATCTCCGAGAAAAGTTAGGTACGCATAATAACCAAAAGTAGAAGAACAGCAACAAGTAGAAGATCGACATTGCATTTAGGCCTTTATTTCAATGTACGATAAATACTTTAATAATGTCGATTAAGAAATCAGGTAGTAACTAAATTATGCGATACACCTAAAGACTGAAAGTAAAATCTTGTAGGTACACTACCCATGTACAAAGATTAACTCTCAGGTTAAGAGATACTAAGGTAGCTCAATTTCACATCACAATATAGAAAAAATAACATAAATTACATGACACCAGGTCTTTTGGTCTCATGAAATTGAAGTACCTTTCAATCCTAGTTAAATACTTGTAGATTTAGGTCCTTAGTTACTGTTAAAATGAATCGAACCTCGTTGGAACAAAAATTATAAATGTAAATGAAACGAGGCATCATTAAAGATTAATGAACCTAAATACGAAATTTAGCTTCAATGGCGCTAATTTGATTCCGAGATCGCTATCTAATAATCTATTATAGTCGGGGGAACCATACTGAAATCACTGGGTTTGTATATGGGATATGCTCGAACCACTGAGAAAAAGGTCAGCTACCGTTCCTACGCAGATATGTAGGTAAATATAGTCCTAATAAATAGAGGGTATAGGTACGCAGTACAATACAATAGATAGAGAGTAAAGTTAGTTCGTTTTGACATCGACTGGCATGCGGTGCTCGAGGCGACTGGCAGACAATGGTCGCCTGATGCCGATAGAAAGACATACCAGCCGCTTATAGACGTTCGCTCCACACTATTTGTTCATCTCAAACTATATTAGACCGCAGTCCACACTACGTTTGCCCGTTCGGAAGCATCTGAAAAATGTTAGATAAGAGTACCTACAAAAGCTCGGCCGGATAAGAACAGCAGTTTATTAAATTCTCCTGTGGGAAGAAACAGATATAGATACTGTCGAATTCCTCTCGTTACCGCTCTTTAATTAAATATTGTTTTCAACGTTTAATCAGGTTCTTGCTTTTTCTATTTTTGGGTTTAGTAGAAATTTCTTGGTAGATAAAACACCTACCGAGTTGTTTCAACTGTCTGGTGGAATGGATTGTTGGAGAAATGAGGAATAAAAGTAGCCTGAGTAGGGATTGCAATTCGGAAAACCGGATTCGGTAATCCGGTGGATCCGGCGTCACTAAAGGTTTTCCAGATCCGGTACTAATACACCGGATCTGGATGACCGGATCCGTTGATAGGCATTTTTGGTAAAATAATTGCCCTGTTGCATGAGTTGGTATTTTAATTGCGTGTGGGGTGTGGTGCGAGTCATATGACGCTGAGCTGTGGCTGTAGAGGCCCTATGTAGAAGATATTCAAGCCTGTTAACTGCTGAACAACACTAAAATACTAAATTATTGAAAGTACTAAATTATTTGAAGCATTAAATCATCATCTGCCTAGCCTTTTCCCAACTATGTTGGGGTCGGCTTCCAGTCTAACCGGATGCAGCTGAATACCAGTATTTTACATGGAGCGACTGCCTATCTGACCTCCACAACCCAGTTAGTACTGGGAAATACGATACCCCTTGGTAAGACTGGTTGTCAGACTTTTTGGGCCACTGACTACTTTAACGACTGTCAAAGATCTTCAAATGACAGCCGGGACCAACGGCTTAACGTGCTTTCCGAGGCACGGAGGAAACTCGGTATGTAATGGGTGGTCACCCATCCACAGACCAACCTAGGCAAGCACGGCTTAACCTAAAGATCGACCCGAGCGGCTGTTATTGTTTAGCCACGAGCTCCTCCTATTTGAAGCATTAAATGCGAAGATTAAATAACACCACACTGTAGTAACAGGAATATTAACAGATATATTTACACCATCCAAAGAAATATCGAAAAGATACAAATTGATTGAAGTTGATGATACATTTTGCCAAAGAATTTTTATATTTTATTTAACTTATTGATTTTATATAGTTAAGTAAAATTTAAAGTTTTAACATGAAAACACTCATATTTAAAACACTTACTCGATAAACTCATTAACATAATCCATTTTGCAATGAAAATGAAAATTTATCCCTATTTGACCAATCCGGTCGGATCCAGCCGGACCCAGCCGGATCGATAGGGAATCGGGCCGGATCCTGCTGGATTGGAAATGACGCCGCAATCCCTAAGCCTGAGGGTAGCCGTCAACTAAATTGAAAGACTGGAGTACTGATCATAGTTTATAAAGACGACTGTATTCTGGAAAAACTCTTTCCTAGCTCTTATACGGTTAAACTAACTATATACATTGATAATTAAAAACTATTAAACTAAAATAGATAAACTAACAACAAACTATAAAAGGGCATCGAAAAACTCCTCCTCAACGCTGTCAGATGGTAATGTGCCCAGCAGACTGGCGGCGTTGCCACGTTGTATGGCAACACTTAGCCTCTGGCCAAAGTAAAAGCCAGCCCTTGGGTCACGGGAAGCGTCAACTAGGCGTTTCGAAATTTCCTTAAATAGGCTATGAGCACTCGGACCCCACGGCCCTAGAGTTTCAACCCCAAACGGCTCGAAAATATAGTTACCACACAGGTTTCTATATTTACGCCGCTTGAGGTTCTCTGCAGCCGCAGCGGCAGGACCAGCACAGCACGATGAGCTTGGAAGATGGAATGGCGCAAGAGTATCGACGCATGTTGCGTTCCACACTAAAGGCCTACCCAACTTCCAAGGAAACAAAGACATGCCGTCCGGTCTCTTGCCATCGTCGCGTGCCAAGCCATTGGGTTCTAAAACAGCTGGGACGCCGACGGTGACAAGAGCTCGTCGGATAATGTCGTTTATATTTGCGTGCCGTGCAAAACGGCCCGCACTTCGGCTGCATGACAGGCCGTGGTGACCGAGGTTGTTGACAGCTTCACCGCAGTGACAGCGTTGAGGAGAACAGCAAGCGGCACCAAGGCGTAAAGAAACAGCGAGGCGGAAGGTTGTGTCGTCGAACAATGTGCCTATGCTCGACGACGGTAGTGCGTGAAGCCAAAGACCCGACTCCCACTCACCCACAGCCCGCAGGCGCGCACGCTCAGCAGTAGTAGCAGATGTGTTCAGCAGATTGCTCTGAACTACTCTGCAGAGCGGCTCGTCCCACCGTCTCTGGGAAAATGGATGGTCGGGTTCTTCAGTATTCGGGCAAGCGAGTTTCCAAGCATCGATAGCCTCGGGCATGCACGGCACATCAAAATCAATCAGTATGGAAGACAGGATATTCCTGATTAATTTCTTAGTGCCGTGGACCGAGGATATAAAAGTCGGTAACTAATACTGGAAATTTTGCGGACGCCGAGTCTTCCCATGCGAATAGGAAGAGTAGCTTGTGCCCAAGCTCGGTCGTCCAAAGCCACATTTAAAATTGACGTTAGAGTATGTCTGATAATTTCATCCATTTTGTCCCAAAGGGGAGTGTGCTTCCATAAAGGGGAAGCACGAAGGAAATACGTTAATTTTGGACTAAAACAGCAGTAATGAATTATTGTGATGCTCTTATACTAATTATGAAAACCTGGAAATGTTTTAAAAAACGCAAGCCAAGCCTACATAAAGTTCATTAATAAATTCTGTGTTAGAAGTACATTTACTTGAACAAAGCTGTTAATACGGCTTCGGCTAATGTAATCGATTGCAGAGCCGTGTGAAGTCGCGTTTAGATGCCCCTTTGTAATTAGTGTTGCTGCTTTAACACATACAATTGCTCAATACTTTATTAAATTACTTTGAAAAACTCATGTGAAAATTGACGACAGAAATAACGGGTTACTGGTAAGCTTGCTTCTGCCAGCGGCGTCGGTTACGTGTAGGTCGGGAATTATCCCACAGAAATGTAGGCAAATCATGGGATACCTGTGCAAAGCTTAATAGAAACCCGCTAAGCCGTTAAGCTGAAAAGGTAACAGACAGAGTTACTTTCGTATTAGTAAGGATAAAACTTAATCAAACCTTTTTCTGTACCCTATTCCCGTAAAAACCTTATTCCTGTCAGATTAAATATATTGATAGAGTTTCATGTGTATACAAGTAAAGGAAACACAACATTACTGTGTATTTCAAACGCACGTGAAAACGTTTGGGTCAGTCAGTTGGGACCGCTTCTCATTTACAGGAAGTTTCCAACTCCACATGCAAATATAGGTCAATCTTTACCCGACATTTGCCTGAT
Organism: Lycophotia porphyrea; assembly: GCA_950005105.1. Lineage (NCBI taxonomy): Eukaryota > Metazoa > Arthropoda > Insecta > Lepidoptera > Noctuidae > Lycophotia > Lycophotia porphyrea. Next base: position 8,223,100 of record OX465392.1, read on the forward strand.
GTGAACGAACGAATCTACGTTGCAAACGAGTTCAGCATGAAATTGACTTAAGCTACATATTTAAGCCGTATGTGGAGCCCTAATTACCGCCCGGTAACGAGATCGGTAATTAGGAACTAAAAAGCCACTAGCGCCGGGAACCGACGTGGAATCGAATTTTAATGTTGCCAAATGGGTGCTTTCGCTTAGAGCTAGATTTGATGACCTACCTCCTATGTTACCTGAGATCGTATGTGGTTATGTGATATGTCGATAGAAGCAAAGAGAGGCCCATACCCAGCAGTGGGTGAAGTTGGGCTGTGGATGGATGGATGGATGTCGATAGAATTTTCAATGCTCTCCAATTATCACGACCCTCATAGTTTTCTCAAATGAAGAGCAGTATTACAATTATTGTACCAGAAGGTGTCTCCATATCAAATTCAGACAAACAAAAGTGTTTGGCAGGTCGCGTTGGATCAAAATCTTAATTAGGCATGAACCGTCTTATGACAAGTTATTATGCTTTAAAATCTAAGTTTGTTAATGATGTTGTTACGCAAGAAGTCAATAATTTTGTAAACATGGTATGTTGTTTACGTGATATTTCTCTAGATGGCATCTTAATCACGATGTATAGTGCTTTCAATGTCTTTAGTACGAGTATCATCCTAAAATAGTCATCATTAACAACTTTATACTTATGTGTTTACAAGAACCTTGCGTGGCGATGTGTCAGTCGTAGGACAAGTCTTACAAATATTTAATCCATCTCATTTATAATTCAGTTTAAATCTCAAACTTCGTAGAGTGCTACGTATTTAACTTAAACACGTACTTCAAATAACAACAGCTTGACACACAGTCTATAAAAATACATTGTAGGCAGCAATTAGATACTTTCTTGATCACAGGTATACTATTAAATTTTATGTACATATCTTCCATTAAGATCCCGCCACCTCTATCTAATTCTTGTGACAACGCGGACCGAAATATTACCTGCGTACTTAAAGCTTTTAAAACATCGTATTTTCAAAGTACTTTAATACTTAATGTAGCTCGTAATACTTTAAGGTGACAGACAAAAGCGTTTATTTTAATCCTGATTAAAGTCTTAGAATTTGGATATTTGTGTTTGGGGCATAAGAAGGCGAGGGAGTCAGCGCGGCGTGGTGCTGTATTATTCATGTGCCCCACTGTCAGGCGCGGTGACGCGGTATCAGGCTCCAGGTAGCTAGTTAACTACATGCACCGCGACTGACAGCTCTTAACATCTAGTTGGGCTACCGACCTCTACTCTGATTAGGGTGGCATCTTATATTTAGCTAGTGCTTTGTGGAGGTGACTATAAATACGTAACGTCGCGACATTCCTGCAAAAATATCTGCATAGATTATTACCATCTACAATAACTGTATCTGTGTGTATTTGATTTGTTTTGTACTAATAGGTATATAAATACACAAAAAGAATTGTGATAGTTAGTTTTCTACTCCGTTTGAACATTGAAGACACAAGGCAGTACGCACGTGTGAATTTGAATGAAATCCTTCGACATTGTATTTCTTTTCGAAGTGTCACAAATTACTCTTATAAACTCCTTTCTCGTTTTATTAGTTTCCTTTAGCATACACTTATATGGCCTTATAACGTTTTATACGGTAGAAAAGTAGTACTTAAATGAAATTTAAATCGGGTTACAAACAGGTTATTTTAATTACAGCAATTCAGGACGATGAGTCTATTAATATCTAAAACGGTGTTTGAATATCAAATGAGTTATTGTCGGGAACGAGGTTTGCTCAATAATTGATGCATGGTACAACATGTATTGTTTGTACTGTTTCATCGTCACAATGGAGCGTTTCGTACAAAATGAATAACCAACCTATTAAATTTTTCATCATCAACTAGAACAAACAACCACACAGATAACTGCGGATATCGTAGGTTCCATTACATTATGTATTTACTTATTTTACTCTCGGAACGCAAACGTAATAATGATCTTGTAAATAAAGGTAATAAATTAATAATTTATCCTTTTAACTGTAGTGAGCCTACCCATTTATATACAAATGGAAATGCAGGTCTATGACAGTGCGGTCTTTATGTAGATAATTCTTTCGTCGAATATTTGCCTACAGCACAATAAGTTCCTATTTTGAGATTGTGAGATTTTTGTAAGTATTATATTTTATGAATCCCACGCAAATCGTAGGTGATTTGCGTGGGATCGAGAAATTTCTTCTAAGGTTATTATAAAACTAAAACGATTTTTAAGTAGTCCCTCAGTCCCTACCAAAATAGATATAAAACTAGATACTTATATTTAACTGCCTAATGGGATTAACAATGTAAAGCTTTTAAACTGAAATTGTTATCCAGTTATTATTTAATATTAAATTTTGATTTCAGGCTCACTTACGTAAAAGGGTTTATATTTACACGTTAGTCAATTTTGGTCATGTTTTTACATCATCATCATCATCATTTCTGCCGAAAGACGTCCACTGCTAGCCATAGGCCTCTTCCAAGTGTCGCCACATTGACCGGTCCCGTGCCACTCGCATCCAGCGGATCCCCGCGACCTTTACCAGGTCATCGGTCCACCTAGTGGGAGGCCTTCCAACGCAACGTCTTCCGGTTCGCGGTCGCCACTCCAGAACTCTACGGCACCATCGGCCATCCGTTCTGCGAGCAATGTGCCCTACCCACTGCCACTTAAGTTTGGCAATTCTTCGGGCTACGTCGGTAACTTTGGTTCTCTTGCGGATGTCCTCATTTCTGATTCGATCGCGCAAAGAAACTCCGAGCATAGCCCTCTCCATTGCCCTTTGGGTGACTTTAAGCTTTCTGATGAGGCCCATTGTGAGCGACCACGTTTCGGTCCCGTATGTAATCACTGGCAACACACACTGGTCATAGACTTTCGTCTTGAGACATTGCGGTAAGTTGGACGAGAAGATACCACGCAACTTCCCGAACGCTGCCCAGCCGAGTCGGATTCGACGATTTTTACATAGTGTGATAAAATAACTGATAATGATACTGATTCTACTATAACTATGCCCACGCAAATTCGTAAACACGTACGCGTTTCACGTCTCAGCATCAAATTATGTCATTATCTTGCATTGTGACGTGTTTTAGGAGCAGTGGCTTCCACGTCCTAACTGGCTCCTAACTGGAATCGATCCAGCGTAGAACAGTTAATATTCCAGTTGATATGTGGGACTGGTAGATAGGCCCTGAAAAGGACACTGTGTTGTGAATAATACAGTAGTGGTCGATAGCTGTACCATACAGTAATATGCACAGTTTTTGCGTAGGTAGCTTTGCTCGTGTAACTAGTATATTCCTGTGCTCGTCATTTTAGAAGACGATGTATCTACCTACATTCGAACTTACTTCGGCAAAATTATGAACACACAAGATTGTCTCATAAAGCAGTCTTTCTCCTAATTCCACGTGAAGATTTAAAATGTACCAAGTACAGAATTTTATACAGTAAAGAGAATTGTATGTACAATATACATGGAAAATATACAAGTCCGTAATAAGACCTGTCGTACTGTATGGATCAGAATGTTGGGCTGCGAAAAAAATGGATGAAAAACGACTGCATGTAGCGAAGATGAGAATGTTGAGATGGATGTGTGGAGTGACAAGAATGGATAAAATAAGGTATGAGTATATTAGAGGAAGTTTGAAAGTGGCGCCTGTTACAGAAAAACTGAAAGAAAGTCGTTTGTCTTGGTATGGACATGCCTCGTCAATCTACTTAAAGTGAGATGAGTGCAATGACTAATAAATTGATTTGAGACGATAATAAAATATCTTATCTTAAATATCTCTCTGTCATTTTCCATTTCACTTAAATCGGATGTTCTCATGTCATGTTCGACATAATCTGTACTATATGTGATAAAGTTTGTCAAAAACAGTGACTTTGCTGTGCACCAACTTTATATAGATCATCCTATGAAAACAATACTGTGGTGGACACTCGCAATTATACAAGGTGTAACACAATAAACGCAAGACTTCTCGTCTGGTATCTCAGACCATGAAAGTGAAAAAACTTTTGTTTTATGACTTTTCGAAATTCATAACGTTTTACATTTTTTTTTTGTTTTATCATACATGTTGATCATCTGATCAGGACGTATAGAAGGTCCAGTTTTTTGTCGACCGAACCGGCCGAACCGTCGGTCGACCGAACCGTTTCTTACCGATTTTCTCTGGAACGGGTGGACCTAGCAAGTAGAAATTTATACCAAATACTGAGGTCTATAGTCCCTATTAGGTGTATAAAAATCAAGGTCCTGAGTCAACACGATAAAAATATTTGGGCAAATTTAGATTTTCGCGAAAACTTATAAGTACCAAAATTTACCTTAATTTCCAACATTTTTTATTTTTCGAAATTTTCCCTTTACTTGTGCTGTAAGACCTTGCTTTTAAGCAAAGTTGTCAATTCTAGGTCAACCGGAAGCACGCTATGCGCATACGCAGGTTTTGGGTCGAAAACCTATATGGTACTTCCCATCGACCTAGGATCACGAAATTTGGCAAGAAGCAATGTAGAGGAAAAAATCTGAAAACCGCAAATATGTAGTTTAATAACAAACTACCTATAAGTTTATACGGAACCCTCGGTGCAGGAATCCAATTCGCACTTAGCCAGATTTTATCTTCGTTAGCGTTTACATAGAATCTTATTTGGTCTAGGTCCTCCGAATTCTTTTAATTTGTATTATTTTGAGATTCAAAATTATTAAGGACTGGCTACTGTCTGCATCCCATTAATGGGCAAAAGCTCGCCCAATCATCATTATTTCAGCCGAAAGACGTCCACTGCTGGACATAGGCCTCCCCTAAAGGGGGGTTTTGCCATAATCGCAACGCTTGGCAGGCGAGATGGCGATCACAGTACGGTTGTTACAAAGGCACAGAGAACGCTGCTGCCCCTTCTCTGGTAAGGTAAGGCTCGCCCAATACTTTCAGGGAATTTTACTGTTCCCTTCAAATTAATATTTAGTCGATTGCTATATTGTTCCCAGTTGATTAAAAACGTTGATTTCGGTTTGATTCCGTAGTAAATGAACCAAAGAGGAAGACCGTTCCATTATAAATATAAACCTTTTTTGGGCTCACGCATGTTTAATCCTTGCTGCTGGCCTTTTGTATTTTAATAATAAAAAAAGAAAAGTTTTGAAAACTCAGACAAAAGAACTCTTATAACCTGAATTATTAAAAAGTGATTTAACAAAGCAGCACCTTTTTTAACGTTTACCTGTCCAGTTATTAGTAGCAAGAAGTTGCGACAGAACCCGCGATACGTTTCTATTCAATTAATTTAACGTTCATGAGCCTTTAGCAAAAATAACCATTTGACCGCGCAACCGTGTGGCAAATGTTGAATATTTATTTTTTTACTCCATTTTTCACTTTAAATAAATTCGTGCTGGGAATGTAAATGTGGATGTGGAGCCTCGGAAAATCCGTAATAAGCTGGAGGAAATAAGAATCATTCGCCCATTAAAATTCACGAATCTCATGACGCTTTGCTTCTGAAAAGACTTTGTTCGTTGCTTTTTAATGTTCTTTCCTTATTATCCTGATTTGTTTTTAAAGATGCTTCTTAACCGACTTCAAAGAGACTCTCAAGTCGTATGTTTATTTTTTGTATCTTCAAACAAGTGACTTAAAATGGTTATTGCAATTCTGATGTGAATGTTTGCATGTGAAGTAAATATCTATTATGTTTTTACCTAGAATTGCTTATAAGCCCGAGGCTATAGATGTCTTTTCATGTCTTCTAACGCAAATATCCAATTCAATATTTTTGTAAAGCAAACAGGTACGGTAGTAGCTACTTACTTACGTGACTTGAGTTTTTTTATTTGACATCGTAAGTAATCGTGGGAAGAAAGTATCATTATGATTGTAATTAAAGCACTAGGTATCTATCTACCGAATGTCACTATGGCATCTTTGTGATGTAATGTAAGTAAAGTTTCTTGCGTCTGATTTGTGTGATACTTAGTAAAAGCCACCTTATACGTTTGGGGTTAAAGAATCTCCCAGAAGGCTTTGGCAATAAGGATTAATGTAATTTCATGGGGTTGATCTTTGCAAAGAATAATGGTTGTTAATACAGTGAGGTTACTTTTATAATGAATATCGCCGAGACAAACAATAGATGAGAATACTATTTTTATTAATTATGTTACCTTTCCTACAGTGAATAAATGAATAGCTATCAATTAAAAACAAATAAGAAGGTACGTACAGTATACACTATATGGCAGGGACTTTACCGTACTTAATTATTACGTGTCATGCATAAAAAAGCATGTGTTGAATTAATCGTATGATAGCACGCGAGTAACAGTCCCCCCCCCCCCCCCCCCCGCCATATTACTTTATACAAGTGAAAAGTATTTTATACAGCAGTTTTATATATTTGTATGTAGAATATTGACGGAATAAGATTATTTAAGGGCGATTAAAACAAAAAAAAAATGCTTTTCATGAAATTGCTTTCAGTAGCTTTTCAGTGACACCTTGTATGACTCCAATGTTTCTTTCAAAACGTAATGAAAATGGAACTGCATTTTCTTGCGTCCCACCTTCATGAAAATCGATTTCCTTAAGTTATTACCTTTACTGGTGGCGGTAAATGCAGTAAAACGGCTGCGCGTTAGTGGAGCATCGCTGCGGGCTGAAGCAGCCACTCGCTCATCTTGTGTATGACTTCACAGTGCCCGAGAGCTAGGCATTTCTCCGAAAACGATATCATCTCACTAGCACCAAATGTACTTTCACAATACTTTTCAATTTAGTTGTATATGAGCAATTCTTGTTGCTGGAATTTCACTGATGTATCTTTCGAAAGTTTTACACCAACCACTATAATTTGGCGACCACTTATCTATAACAACTTATGTATTTAGTCAAAGATAGTTACATGATTCGTATAGTAGTTGATGTACAGACGCCATCACATCAAGGTACCCGAAACAGTCAAATATTCCCAATCAACCTTGTACCTAATGCTTTAGCGATAAAGTTGAATATATCTATTAAAGAAATCTGGCAGATTGTAGTAGCCTGATGTGCTGGCGTCTGTACCTACTAGGAGTTTTTTTATTAATCTCTATAATTCAGCCCGATGCGCGATGTGACTTTGACTCATTGCACTAGAAGTACATTCACTTTCTACTATTTTTCAGTGGATATTTGGTGAAAAAGGCTAATTTTCTTTGTTTTTTTCGAACTGCGTCTTTTGTGCTTACTCTAGCGAAAGCCATCAGTATGTCACTCGGGATTTGCTCCGACCCTATCACGGTTATCCTCTACCATCGTAAATTACACTCATTATTTACTACCAAACGTCAAAAAGGAAGAGAATACGACCGTAGAAACACTTTATATTAACCTTCTTTCACGTTAGAAGAAAGTAATGAAAAACGGGTGGCGATAATTTTGCCGAAAGAATTCGCCATATTAGCTCCTTGTAGCACTTCGTACCATTTGTAACAAAGTTGAACGTAACAAAGTTTCTGAAGAAGCTTCTTAGTCATTTGCATCTGCCTTGCTTTGAACGTACGACGGGTACATAAACCGTCATTTTCTTAAAACTTCTCGAAACTCATTCAATTGTTAAATCCATTTTTCGCTCTATGATGTGAATTGATATTTTCAATATTGGACGACTGCGTCTACCGGAGTTTATAGGAATCCACAATTTGATTGTGGCAGCCATAAGTCGTCAGTAATTTGTGAGCACTTCAGGATTTAAAGTTCTCTTTGGTTTTGTGTCAACGTAGCGCAGGTTAGAGATTCCTAGGTCAACAAAAATGTTTATTTTCTGCTTGGTAACTGTCAGTAGCAGGTCGGGTTTAAGAATCATCCCCAGGTGATAACAAAGAGCAATAGGTTCCCCGCGAAAGATTGTTGTAGGTACAACAATACACCTGTCAACTGCCTGTATTAAGACAGCTACAGCCGCTAAGCTCCTGAATTCTGAAGGTAAAATGAAATTAGAATATTAAAATATAAACAAACGTATCGTTGGCTGTGAGCCTTCTACTTATGAAAATTATTTTTCATACTGCGTTATTTTTCCTCAAGTTATTATTTTAAAGGAGAATTTCTTGGAATATCTCTTTTTCAAAGAAGCTATTTTGTATAGAAAAGTGCTCGTGTAAATACCTGTAAGCTGGGATTATTTGTTAGTAGAATAGTCTGGAATGCTTCTTGAACAAATGTGCAAAAGATTTGTTGGCATGGTGTTAACTGTCCCTTGTCAAAATAGAAGGGTATCTCATAAAGATTTGAGGAAGATGATTCAAGCAGACTTTGTTAATTTTAACAGGTGTGGTGTTTAGTTTACTAATAAAAATAGAAACAGGTTTAGGTAGTGTACTCCATGGTGCACACAGACGCCAATAAGGTGGATAACAATTCGAAGAAAACGATTTGTAAGCCTTGACGAAACGTTGTTGGATAACGTACTTAATCATAAATTTTACCATCTAACTGCTGATTTGGAATAGGTATGAATGAGAGTCATCACATAATAAACTGGACGGTGATCTCATACCCATAGTATATTCCGGTAAAACTATTCATCTTCTCGTACGTAATTAATAGTAAGACCGAGAGGTATTTCGGAGCCCGTGAGGTATTAAGTTACCAAGCCGTTACGTATGGACGCTTATGCATAATTACACACATAAATAACAACGCAGTATGATCCCTGGAGGGGTAAGCTAAGTAACTATTAGTGCCAACGCTAAGGGGCAAACCACTATATATAATTACATATGGCACTTCTGGTCCCAAAGGCTCAGAAAAGCCTTGTATTTTTTTATAAATATAGGGACAAGAACCATAACACACGTGTAAAAGTTTCACAAGTCGGTGCTACACTAAACTGAAATGGAGAATAGGAAATAAAATAAGTCCAAACTGTTTAACATATAACATGACCATATTATTTTCTTTTTGGGGATGAGATGTTGCCGTTCTTTAATGTAGGTACCAATTTTTATTTAATGGAACAAAGTTCTATTCTCTTTCTCTTGCAAATGATCAAAAGGTTGTGAACTTGCGATAAAAGAGGTTGAAGATCGGGACGGTTTACCTTTTAAAGGATTATTCTGTCCTTTCATCCTTTGGTCCAGTGAGGCGAATCAATGATCCTTTCTCGGTCACGCGAAGCCCTTCACTTCACTAGGAACTAAAAGTCAAAGACCAAGTATTAAAGCAGTTTATTTTATGTTTCGTAGAGAATCGAGAAGTGCTGCTCAGGGACAATTATTCCCTCTTAATTAAGTACTTAACGGACTAATTGCTTTAAATCCAATCGTTATTACGAGGCGTGACTAGAATCAAGCGATATCCGAGCTCTTTTCAGTCCATTCACATTGTCAACGAGAAAAAATAATTGTAAAAGCAGACAGACGTGAACATGAGTAAAGTCAGTGAGGCTTTTGTGATGTCGTGCCTGCCACCACGGTTAGCGAAGGTAAGGCATTGGGGCTGATTGATTTAAATAAGAAAGAGGTCTAGATATGATTTAGCTTTGGTTTGTAGTTGGGACTTTTGGGTGGTGGCCTCTTTAATAAAGCTTTTAGTACAGAACTCATTAAGAACAATTGTTAACAAAGATTAATCAAACTTCTATTATCTTATCTTAGAATAGTGGAGATACCGACAAGACCTTATAAGTTGGGATATGAAACTAAAAGAAACAGAACTGAGTTAAAATAATATGATTTATGGAAAGTACGAACCTTACGAAGTTTTCATTAGTTATTTATTTATTTTTTTTTCGCAAAGCGATCCGTTATGGGACATCCATAACTTCCTAGTGTTGTTCAATAGCGCTTAAACATAGTTATAGGTTTTTAAGTACGTTGCCTCTTACTTGTTGCTGAATTTCTTGTGAGTGAAATATTCCTGCCTGTTCATGTCAAAATTCTTATTATTTTATTCTACGTTATTTATATTCACAGGCACACCTACTTCATAAATAACAATTAATTTTCCTGAATTGATCATCAACGTCGGATATGATGATCAAAGGATAAGTACACATTGCTCTTTCATTTACGACAACCCACAACTAAGTAGCTCACTGCGAAGTTTTTTATTGATCTCGTTGCCAAAATGCCTACGAGTAGGTACCCATATGCACACTTACATAAGTAGACTTATGTTGCCCACGTAGACATGGGATTGTTTTGCTTCATAATTGCAGCATAATTAATTGCATACCTACAGTTCCTTTGTCATACGTAAAGAAAGTATATTATTTATCATGTTAGAATAATAATGAGGGTTCTTTTGAAGAATAAATGGATGAAAAGGACGGGAGGATTGAGTAAGGTCTAAAACCATTTCTTATTAATATTTCACAAGGACCGTGGTTTGTACGTTTGATATAACTTTTCCATGTCCCTACCGATTGGTTTAATGACGTGGGTTAAGCACGTAAGTCGCACATATCTCAACTTGACTAACATACGTCCAAACGCCTGCTATAAAGTTTGCGGCACTATGCGCGCAAGCGTAACGATGTGTGCCGTGTGTGTTAGGCGCCGGCTGGCTGCAAACAACTGCATGAATGAAACTGATTTTCTTGTTGTATGTAGAATGGTGTAGCTACCGCTTTTCAAATACGCATGATATTATCTTAACTGGATAGTTTCCATTTAAAATTATACTGAATACATTCCTATCCTTTCTTAATTTAAGTAGGTATTCCAAAATTTCGTACCACTAGATGAGTTTTTGGAACATACGTGATTTATTGGAATCAAAGGTCAACACAATAAATCTAATCGAAAAATCTATTGCTTTAAATTTGTGCGTTTTTATTTCAATATTGTCATTTGCTATACTATTGCTAATAACAGAAAGGTTCAGCATTCACTGAACTGATTGATGAATTTAACATATACCAAAATTGGCATTCCTACCTAGTTATAAATTTCAATTGACACGGCCATTGTATGATGTCGATTAGGTACATCCACAATGTTATGATTGATGTAGGTATACTGCGGCTGCCCATAAGCGGATTGGCGGAATTTGTAGGTCGAATCAACGTGTTCCTATTCACCAATACCTATAGGTCCAATACCGTAATCCGTAATCCTATTTACAGCTGAAAATAGGATATATTTTATATATTTTATGATTCTGTAAATCTCGATGCAAAACCTTAATCAAACCTTCATCAATGAATATGCTGGCATTCCCTGATTAACATGCTAGCAATGGTAGCTAAAGGGAGAGATTTCTGGACGGATATAGGGGACGATTAACATTTAGATATTATATTATAGGAACTATAGCTACCGACTTATGAATACATGATGACATTTTAATGATACTTGTACCGACGTTGCAATTAGCCGTCGTTTTAATGGGCAGACGCAAACACTATTTTGAGGTTTTGTCCAATAACGTCCTGTTGTTATTTATTTAACGGCTGGTAATTTATTTCACTGAAATGGTTTAAAATATAAGCTTTTAGGTTTTTACGTAGCTTTTAGGACCCATGTTGAGTTTATTGTCAGACTGCCCAGACCTCATCCTGTTTTTATTTATGCCTTTTATGTAGGTCTGGTTTCTACCTACAGATTTGTTATTGTTGTATGTTGTTCTGTATTGATCAGGAAGTTATTTTTATTCTTGAATAAAACGTAGGCGTCTAGGATTTGTGCGGATCCAACAACTTTTACCTTCTGTTTTTGTTCTTATTTCTTAAGCCTAACCAAGTTAACTTAACTATTAAATATTTGTTTCATTAATTTTAATCACATTAAATGGTTTTAATCAACAAAAGGGGCAAGGATGCCCACAGGAGAACAGTATCATAGATATGGAAAAGTTCGACAGATTTGAAGTTTAGATTTCCTTTGTTCCTCAACGGAGTTCAAGCAAAATACAGGCTGTAAACAAACTCTTCACGGAGCCGTCAACCAAGCATCCTGTACATCAAACTAAGTAACTTTACGCAAAAATTATGCTACGAACAACAATAACTTTTTTTTTGGGGTGAAAAATTACGTTTTACTCTAGGACTCAATGTTACGCACTGAAAACATTGTTCTGATGAATGGATTGAATATAACGCTGGTCGTGGAGGTGTTTAATGGAAAAATCTTACATTAAAACATGTATTTTAAAAAGTTGGAGCTTTGACCCCCAATAACTCCGTAATTAGAAGGTATGGTTTAGAACAAAAAAAATATCGCAATGACGGGGAGAACAAGTGCCTTTCTTAAGATTCTTTTTACACCCTTTATTCTCTGTTTTAATTTAATCCCGTCTACGTAATATTGATTTTGGATTTAAAATCATTAGATTCAAATCCCTATTCAATTTAAACAGTAGGTAGACACAAGTGACGACGAGCGTCCAATGCGATTCAAATTGAAAGACGCGTCGCACTCCGTATTGAGAACAATTCAGATTGAATGCCGATTCGATAGGCATCAATCACTCTGGCGACTGAATTGATCCAGCGCGAAAATTGATATAGCCGTATACGTATTTGTCGTAATTCTTCATTTTTTTTTTAAATTAATGTTATTCCTAAATCTCAAACTGTCTTGGCATATTTTACTTACGATTATTGTCTATTATGCCTTGACAAGAAAAACTTAGACCGAACTTTGAATTTTTTGGTATCGAGGATATTTTTTAGTATTGTGTTTTCCTCTTTGTGAGATACTATACCATATAGTTAACAATCATATTCTGAATTGTTAAATCCCTATTCTTGGTAGGTACGTTAAAAACAAAAACTAAAAATTAAAAACACATATTTTCAACTTTTTGATTTGGTCATTTTTTCGATTCGGTCACTTTTTGATTGGATTTCAACATTATTTTATGACAAACAAACAGGTTTTGTGTAATCTACTGAAGCGATCTAATTGTACGTAGTATAAAACCGCCATGGGGAGATATAATGGTGCTTTAGAATTACTGCGACGTTATCTCATCTCGCACCAATGCCTTTGGAAGCCGTATTTCCGTCTGTTTATGTAGGAATGGACAGAATTCTATAGCTTGTTAGTCTGGGGTGAAATTTGCAAGTTAATATAGCAGTAAAGCCTAAAGTAAGTAAAGTAAGTAACCTAAACCTAAAGTAAGTAACCTATCATTCATTGCAGCTGTTATAAATCAAATCAAATCAAATTTGTTCGTAAATGTAGGTTTACAATAGGATGTTATGAATAATTATGATCAGTTCGCTACATTTTACTCGAGAGCATACAAATAATTATAAAGTTGCACAAACACACATTGACAATAAAATAACTCAATTACTCACATACTAACACACAATTACCAATGTCAACATAGTATAGTATATCCTCGATTGTATGAAATGGTTACGCTTAAAACGCTAACGTACATACCTTCATAATAATATGATGCAGTTGTAATGCCGTAAAACAAAATAGGTGTAACTAATCTGTACCTACAAAATAATACCATTTATCTCTTTTTGGAGATCACGTATGTATAAGTAGGTTTTTATATGAAACTTATTATTTTAAATCAGGTTATTTCAGTTTGTAAGCTTTCGCTTTGGCGCGCCCTCCGAGTGTAAGCCTACTGACGTAGGAAATCCGATCATTCGTTATACCGTGTTACTTGATCCTCGATTTGCAGTCCCTTCCTTGTTTTATTTTGACCTACTTTATCGGTTTCACATATTCTCACGTAGATACAAAATATAAAACGACAACTAATTTAAAAGATTGGAGGTTGACAAAAACAGTGAGAAAATAACAGTGTGTCATACATTTAACACAGTGGCAAATTAAAATGGGTATCTCTTCTGCAAGAGCATTTTGTATAAGTTATAATTATGTGATGTACAGAGGTGGTGAGAGCGAGTTGCGGCGGGGTGCGGGCGAGGGCGGCGGGGCGGGCCCGCGACATGAGGAGCGCGCGCGCAGCCCGCCCCGGCCGCCATGCAGCGCCTGCGCACCACCTTCAAACGATCTCGTACGCCCACGCCCGCCGACATGAAGACGCAGAGTAGCCTCGAGGTTCCTAAGCAGGTAAATACCTCTCATCGTCATTAAGTCATTATTTTACCAACCTATTACTGTCCAACTGCAGGGCAAAGGCCCCTTATCATACAGAGGAGGCAACAGCCTTCAATACCACGCTCTAGGTGAATTGGCGATTTCCAGACTATCTAATTGTATTTGCCAATTACATAACATGACATTGCGCCTGTAATCCCGAAAGCGTTAGGCAGAGGAGTACCTAACAGTACCACCCACATTTTAGCAGTCGTGTTTAAACCCATGTAATAGGGGGCGAGACTCTTGCCATCAACAGAGCACTAATCCAGACTCCGTGGCTGTTACTAAGAAATTCCTGATCGATGAATCGAACCCAGGACCTCATGCTTAGCAATCGCGCTTGCGACCACTATACCAATGAGGCCCAGAATCGGATTTTGTGGACTGGTGTCTTGAAAAATATCGTTTGTTTTATGTCAAAGAAATGGTTTTAAACTGAAACTTGACACTGAATAAAAAGGACACGATTAAGGTTTATTTTCTTCGTGCATTATAACTACCTGGCCGTCTTTTAAAAAGTGCTATTAGAAACACGACTGCAGAGCTGATAAAAGCGTTGAGATATCAGAAACTCCAGACTTTTTATCGGGAGGCAATTGGCTCGCAGCGTTCGAATTTCCTGTTTCTCTTCGTGTTTCATACTGCATATCTAACAGATAATGTTCGGCAGGTCCGGTCCGCCTCCTTCGATGAGATCCAACTGGAGGCAGTCCGCGGCTCGGGCGCCAGTGTTCTGCTCTCGGTCCCACAGCATGGTGGCCGCAGCCGATCCTTCGACTCGGCCGGATCTGATGACTCGGGCACTTATCTCGAGGTAAGTTACTCACAGCTTTTAACTAAATCGACGACGGTGGAAATTTCAACTTCAAGAATAAATAAACTTCAAATAAATGTCCTTAACGCGCCGTTTGAAAGTTCCGCTGTCGAAACTAGGTAGGAATTAAATAAAGATCATCTGAACTAGAATTGCGCGCTCCTCTAGTAAAGGTATTGTTTTCAACATCTGTGTGTAGTCAGGTTGTAATTATGTAGGTGTATAATTGCATTAATTTTCCCCGACCATTTCTAACAAGTGACTCAGCCTTCCGTACATGTAATGAAAGGGCGCAATTTTGGAACAGAGGATATCTACCTACGTAAGTGTCAAGAATCTGATTAAAGAATTAGGTTTTTCGATATTGAATTTGCAGAACTCATGTTTTAAATGGAATGCCGAAATCCAGTCGGATTGGATCAAAAAGAAAACATTGATTACGAAGTTATTTTAAGCTCAGTGATAAAAATATATATAAATTAAAAATAATGTTGCGACTAAGTACCAGATCAACATTCCAGTAGTTCCAACCTGCAAAAATAAATCAAAACTGAGTGGATATAATAACAGGTATAAAATATCACTTCGAAACGATCCAAACAGGCAAACGTAAAGGCTGTCTTCCGTATTATTTCTGATGAAGGGTCCCGGGATCCTAAGATTACAAAATTACGCCAACGTTAGCTTTGACATCGGTTTCTCAACGAGATGAATAGACTTTAATGAGTACTTAACCAGCATCAAGCAGCCTTTTGACACAAATAAAAATAAACAAGGTCCCTTCTACATAATTGTCCAAGCAAAGACTAGTTACGGCTTAACTTAGTTTACTGAGCGTTTTCTTACTAATTTATTGTCGCACTTTGTCCAGCAAAACTTACGGCATGAGTGAATTAATGGATTAAGTTGAAGTTTGAAAAGGTTTCATTAAAAACTCTGTCTTCTAGACACACTTACTGAGTGAATGGCACTTGGGTACCTACCTAAAGCCTTTTATTCACTCTTATGCTTTTTGTGTGGGAGCTGAAAATGGTAATTGGTGACACCATTTTCTTATAACGGGGTGACGCTAGCTGTGTGGAAGACCACAATTATGTCAAGGTTTTCGTCCGCGCAGGCTTTTCGTCGGGTAAGTCAGATCTGTTAGTGAAGAACAAAAAACTTGCCTAGGTTCTGAAATGCAGAAAGCTTGAATCTGTTAGGTTCGTTAGTGCGCATTACCTGGTCAAACCGTCAGCTTTTGGCAAATGCTCTAGAAGTTCTGGTGTAACACTACAAGTTGATTAAGATAGTGGTGATTGATCAAAATGCGCAAAATAGAAATCCATCATATCGTTAACCAATAGTTCAGCAGAGTTGACTAGTTGTTTATTCTAAACTGGTCGCAGCACTCACAGCATACTTATAATCCGAGCTTTCCTAACTACGCCCAGCGGTTGTGCCATGACAACTCCGCCGTGGTTGCAAGCAAGCGGAATTTACCCGCAACAAACAGAGTCTGTGGTGTAAACTTATGTGTAGTTAATAAATTAAATTGTTTAATTTACAGATAAAGCAAAGCCAGCATAACGTTACCTGCTGCAAAGAGCATATTAAATCAATGCAGTAGATAACATTTCGAACATTACTTTTGTGGTCTATTTGAATTTAACCTAAAATTTTAAGTGGTTTGTGTTTTGTGACAGGTCCCGCGTCTGTGGTCCCGGCGCCGGTCCGGCAAGGGTACGCCGCCACCATGCGTGCACTGCCGCCACATGGAGACGTGGCTGGCGCAGCGCAGCGAGGAGCGCGTCACGCCTGATCGCGTCCTCGCATCCTCCTCGGCCGAGGACGACGACGAGGATGACGAGAGCGAGCAGGACGTGCCGCAGGTGCTGCTCGCTCCGCCACCACCGCCGCGAACCTTCCCGCCGCCCCCGGTGCACTCGCCGCCGCCGACACCGGGGGCACCGTCCTTCGAATTGCAACCGCCCGTTGATGAACCTCCCGTACTTCCACAACGGAGGCGCTCCATATCAAGACAAGAAGCTTTCTTCGTGGAGCCCACGGGAAGTTCGCTCGAAAATGTTCGTGCATCCGAAGAAGAAGCAGCTCACGCTGCGAAAGACTGCCTGGTTCACGACATCTATCTGCAAGTTCCTGAACTAAAACGTGACCGTGCCGCGTCTGTCGATTCGTGTTTTTCTAAAGTTTCTGGTGGTAGAGCTGAGGAGTTGGATGGTACCGGGAACTCGCTTACAGTTCCCGGAAGTGGACTTCGATCAAGATCGGTAGATATAGTGTTGCCTACGGCTGAGCAGTCAAGATATAAGGCGTTAGCGTTGACATCGGCCCAGCAAGTGACGACATCTTCCAGTCAGCAGAAGCAGGAAGAACCTGGGTCGCAGGCTGTTCCATCCGCGGAATTCAGGTTAGTTGCTTGCTTATGTAATTAGCAGCAGTGTATTAAATTTTATTTGAATGTTTTGTTTATTTTATTTCTTTTTGATATTTTTATATTTATCTTTTAGGGAAATTAAATAAAACGATGCCAAGGCCGACACAGGTCGATGGTTGGAGCGTTTCCACGTGTATGATGTTGTGGTGGTCCTATTCCTATTACGCATTTATTATGAAACATTTAATAACGTTTTAATAACTTTTTCTATCCTATTTACGTGTTGCCAACTTAATTGAGCTATAAATTGTTAATCTCGTAAAAAAGATGTAGGAGAACGCTGAATAAGGCTGGGTTCAAGTGTAGAATCCGCGGACGTTACGGTCGATTTATATCTTCGCCTGCACTATACCCAAAGTACAATATTTTTTTTGGGCCAGTGTCTGAACTTTCTTGTAAGTTATTTGCTTTTATTAAAAAAGTAAAATAATATATTCGTAATGGGACTACCAACATTAAGAACATATTGCTTAAATACCTACTACTTATTATATACACACGATAGTTAGTTAACAGATTTTTTGGAGAGTTCTATTAAGCAATCACATAAAAATAAACTGAAATAAAGATCAATATCGTAATGAAAGTAACATTTAATAAAAATAATAAATAAACATTGTTTAGTATAGCGCATCGGCCGCCCGTATAGATAATCTGGCGGACGATTTTGTTTATCTGCCGACAAATTGATTATATACGATCCACTGAACTGAAAGCTCTAATAAGTTATTGGCGATTCTGTTTTTATATCGCTACTTTTATTTTTGGACCATTCTTATTATTTATTGCGTTATAAAAAAGTTAAAAGTGTTGTTTAGTTTTCGTAGAGAATTATTTTATGACAATCACATGAATTTCAGGTATTTGTTGACAGAAGAAGTGGGTTTACACATAGGATTTATTTAAAAGACGCCACAGCGACCGGCCTGATTCTTTTCATCTCTTACATAGAGGATAATAATCAATATAACTGTAATGGGAAACAAACTCATCTGAATAAGTTAGTTTGATAGTGCCTACTATTCTATCCTATCCTTCTAAAGAGTAGGGAATTTTTTATCAAACTAAACTGTCTACTTTAATTTCAAAATGCCCTACTCTTTAGAATATTATTATTGACTGTTAATATTGACGAGAGTATCTCAAATCAACACATGTATAGTGAAAGCAAGGAGAGGCCTATACCCAGCTTTGGGTGAAGTCGGGCTGTGCATGATGATGATGATGATGGTGAATACCAGTCTTGATCATTTGAATAACTGTTTCGGAAGAGATTTTGTATGAGAACTGACTAATTATATTATATTAATCTACTTGTTTGTAATAACATATTGAAGTCAAAATATGTATATATAATGATTTCTAGACCTAATAAAAATCCGAAATAATCACTAAATCAATTCGCTGACTGTGACTACCCATAATTGTAAATGTTAAGGCCAGACGTTGTTAAATATATTTGCATAATTACATAAAAAATAATTTCGTGTCTAAAGTTTTTACCAAGAAATTATAAATGTCAAACGCAGATGTTCGCAGATCTTTAATATCGATTTTTTCCATGTTCTTAATTAATTTTAGATACTTCTGGATAAATCTTACTGACTTAGCGTTTTCTTGAAAACCAGAATAATATATCTAAAGATAGGATTTTACCGCATAAATCAAGTTGGAATAATATTTTATTTCATACTGGAAAACAAAGAGAAAGAAGAAGAAGAAGAAGGAGAAGGTTGTAAAAAGACTCTTAACGAAGCCGAAAGGCACTTGTTCTCTCTGTCATTGCGAAAATTTTCTTGTTCTAGACCACACCTAGTTACGGAGATATTGAGAGTCAAAGTTCCGACATTTGCCAAATTTTTTTTTAAATACATGTTTTTATTGTAAGATTTTTACTTTAAACACCTCCACCAGCTTACTATTCAACCCATTCATCAGTACAATGTTTTGAGTGCGTAATTTTGAGTCCTACCGTAAAACGTAATTTTTCACCCCAAAAAAAAAGTCTTTTCCCAGCAATAATTTTCACGTAAAGTTACTTAGTTTGATGTACAGCTGGATGCTTGATTGACGGCTTCGTGAAGAGTCTGTTTACACCTTGTATGCTTTTCAGTGTTGTCTTAACATTAAAGTTAACAAGGCTGGTCCAAAGAGTGACGTCACCAATACTAAAAACAGATTATCTGTTTATTATGAAAAAATAACAATGTCTGATGTAGTATGGCACCTCAATTCTGAAATAAAATGTATGTAGGTGTACCGACCATAAAGAAAACCAAATAGGTAAAATATGGTCCTGAAACACATGTTCAGCTTGGAGATAAGACACATTCAAATTCATAATTCCTGAAATTAGAACATTAAAAATATTCATGGAGTTTTCTTTGAATGATTTATATATATTCTTAGTAATCTCTAAGTATATAGGTCAACCACAACCAAATAGGTTTAAGTGAATACCCGTGTTAGTGAAATAAAGTATTTACAAGAAGTATTGTATTACTTTTGCTGCCTCAATAAATTTCCACTTATTAGATCAGCGCCACAATAAATCGATCAGAATAAATAATTTAATAGTACAAAAGGCAACACTGTTGATTCAAGGAATTTTATAAACTATTGAATTGTTAGAAGTTAGTAATTAAATTAATTATGTAGACTTTAGAAGTATGAACCATCACAATATTGACCCAATGTGAATTTCAGGAAACACTGGGTTATATTGATTTGAATAATTTAATAACTAACAATTAGCAGTAAAATGTAACTTGAACCAAAAACCCATTTGTAGGCCTTGAGTTCACGATCGTGTGGATCATTTAAACTGATAATATGTGCTTATAAAGGTTACTTGCCCACATTTTTTAAACAAGTTTAAATAGAAAAGCCTTCTGGCCTTTCAGTGTAAAGTCTAATTACATAGCCACATACATGTGTTATTTCGATAACCAAGTGCAATGAAAACCAACGATCTCATCTGATAAACGTATAATCTGTGCCGCTATAAGTGAACGTACCCCAGCCGCAGTGCAAATAGTTCACGACATTCCGCAGATTCCTCGGTTGAATAATGCGGCGCCGTAAACATGTACTTATGATTATTATACCTCGAATACGTAGCCAGCCGCGGGATTCCGGGACCACTATGTGAACAATATTTCTCCAAGTCGTTCTCGCATTTATTTTTCCAGATAGTAGGTACTTTACCACTTGACAGCGCTACGAAGCGGTGTTGTAAGGATAGTAGATTGTACACATTTTCACGATAACCTTATTGTAGCGAATAAACTTGAGTGATTTTGTTTACCCAACTGAGTTAACATATTTACAGAGCCTGTGTCATTTGGTTTTGTGTTTGATCTTTACAAGAATCCATGAAACCATACGTGATAATTGAGCTCAAAGGAGATTCATTTACTGTGTAATTAGTATGTACTTTGGCACAACTACTATTCTATTATTATATACACGTTTCTTGAAAATTATGTAATTTGGTATCCAAGTCTGTTTACTTCGTAGAATTTCGTTTTATAAAAGCTTGCCCTAGGGACAGAGCTGTACGGTAAAATTTTGTTTCAACGAGGAAACAAGCGTGTCTCCTTTGCATATAAGATTATATTACCATATTAACAAATTTCCAGTTTTAAACAATGCGTTGCGTGTTTTTTAACTTGTAAAATGAGAATATTCCGGGCATTTTATTATGTTAAACCAGTTAATAACATTAACATTTTTGAGAGGTAGGAAGGTAAATTGGGACATTAAAAATTCAGAGTATTTTTTTGTATATTTGCAAAAACCCATTCCAATTTCACTGCTCCTGGCTTCACTTCGTGTCGGAGTAAATTCATATTAAGAGGATCTGGCCATGACACGGTAGTCGGAGACTAGGACCTGGATGTCTAAAAACTTTGAGTAATGAAAAGTCAGTGAAAACATCGCTCAAATATACGGTCAAAAGACGGAATCTTTGGGAATTTAAAAGGAATTCTGAAAATATTTTACCTGAATTGCAATGTTGAAGTCTTGGTTATTTCTGGCTCGCGACAGTCGGTATTCAGCTCCCTGTTTGATCTTTTTCTTTTGTAGGTTTTGTACGTTTTGTTTTTCATGTCTTTCGAAATCCCTACCTACTACAATTATGTCAGTGTGTTTTACACACTGACATAATTGTATGAGTTATCATTTATTCCTTTGTAACATTTTAAAATAATCAATAAAAAAAAAGTATGCGTAAAACAAGGTCCAAACAGAGATCCACCTATTTCGGAAGCAGGGTCCACGCTACTGGGTGGTAAGATAAGACTATATAGTCATCATTATTACTAGAGCCTGTTCCTTGCAATCTACTGACGTGCCATGGACAACTGGACACGTAATTGAATTCGACATCTGAGCTAAGCTCTTTAATGCTCTAATCTGTTTCGATAAATTATCAATGCGTAGATGCGACACCGATTCAATTCGGCGGACATATGACAAAAGTCAATCCTACATAATTAATATGGTATGTACAATTTATAAACAGAATTACGTTGAATTGTATATTAAATAAGCACGCGATTTGTATGTTTATTCATGGATATCCGTCCGTTTAGATTATAATGTCAGGAAAAGCTTTGCGAAATACATTTTAATAACTATTAGGTGCTCCATATTTTTATGTACACCCAGTTGCGCGGAATTGAGAAAGATAAAATGAAAACCTGAAACAATTTAATAGTTAAAGGTACATTTACACACCTCCATCACGGTGTGAACAAACTGTCGAACGTGAAAATGAACCACGTCGTGAAAACAACACGTTGTTCTGTTTGACTATTAGCGAACCCTTTCACAATATTTGCTTATATTTTGTTCCACTGTTATTCCCATCACTTACCTTTACTTTCACCCTATTTGTTTAACCGTATGTATGTTTTACACTTGCCTTTGCCTGCGGCTGTACCTGCGTTGATGTTGAAAATACACACACATCACACCACAGGAACCAGAATAATCTAGGTCATGTTTTACCTGTGTGCCCATTTTTATCGTCAGCAATTGCGCCAGAAATGATA
The DNA here is from genome assembly GCA_950005105.1 of Lycophotia porphyrea. Taxonomy (NCBI): domain Eukaryota; kingdom Metazoa; phylum Arthropoda; class Insecta; order Lepidoptera; family Noctuidae; genus Lycophotia; species Lycophotia porphyrea. Next base: position 8,245,528 of record OX465392.1, read on the forward strand.
ACAGACAGAGTTATACTTCCGGCTTTTAATATTATTTAGTGTAGATAGTATGTAATGATGGATGAGGTAGCTTCCATTAAATAATGATGCATGTTATTAATCTGCTTTTAATTAGTAACGACTCAGCTGGAGTTTATTCATAGACACTGATGGCCTTAGATATTCATTAGCATGCAGGCCAGTAATGGATTAGTTACCAGTCGTTAGTTCATTACATCACTTTGATCTGCGTATATCGCGTTAACCGAGTGGTTAGGGAAACTCTTAGGGGAACTTGTTAATTAACACCTTTCACGTGTCACACAGTGGAACGAATGTATGGGAGCGGTTGGACGTAGACATGTCCGAAAAAAAAGAGTAAAATTATGCCAAACTAATGATGCCATCTTATTCGATTACTTAATGCCTTCATAACTTGTGGTGATGAATTTCTTCATAACTCCCATATTTCGGGAGTAATTTGAGAAAATGTGAAATTTTACTATGAAAATGAGTGTATCGAGCTCTCTCCCTCCTGATTCCGGGCTTGTTTCAAGTAGCGGTCTCTAATATCATAATGCTAATACTAAGAGCTATATTTAATACTAAGACACATAGTGCGCCAAATGTGCACTTTCTGGGATAAAGAGTGATGTTTATTTTATAACACAATTTTTTTATTTTTTGTTTATTTTGTTGATTAAAACCGTTTTTCTAAAGGTTTACCTTATTACAATAACATTTCTGAGCAGCCAATTAGAGAAGATATAAGCTAATTAGGATATATAATTAGGGACTTAAGGTTTACATATAAAACTGATGCACTAATGATTACTGATAAGAACATTGCTATTATTTAATTACTAAATGGCTCTTAATACACTAATTTAGCATGCATCATTTACTAATTATCACAATAACTAATTACCTTGCAATATTTAACAAAGGATACCTGGGATACCTGGATTTTATATAAATAGGTCACTATTAGTAACTTTAAAATCAGTGTTGATTTACACCTCGTTGTATCCAAGCTAATCTCGCAATGTATTTTCCAAATTTTAATACAAATCTTGATATTCACGTTGCTTTATGCGCACGCGCACATAAAGATTTACGCGACTTTAACTATTTGTTCAGTGTTTTAAAAGATAACAGTTGTGTTCAGTTATGTGAAAGTGCTGAAACAAGTTTAAAAGACTGGTGTCGTCGATTTTGCTACCGCATTTATGCAAAATGGACACAGTCTGGAAGAAGCACAGATAAGTTTCGGAAGAAACATGAGATTTGGCTACAGGCTGCAATTCAATGGCCGGAATTACAGAATGAAAATATGGAACCTTCTACAGAAAATATAAGTGACGTCATCGAGCCCATAATTTCTCCTGCTAAATCTGATGCTTCAACTTGTACACATCCTAGTCCTCGTAAATCTTTTGAGGACCTTAGTAACCGGCAAAAAAGAAGACGCACTGAAGATAGTCTTTCATGCAGCAGTAGCAGCGCTGAAATTATGTTTTCGGCCGAAAGGGCGCTTCAAAAGGCAGGACAAAGCGATACAGCTTATGTTATGAAATACTTGACGGAGAATCCAGAAGAGGCCTCAAAAATCAAAGCCTTCATTGAAGGTAAATCAATTCAGGTACGGGAAATATCCCCTTTGAAGGCATTGGCTCTTTATGTATCGATGAACTTATCGAAATGGCGCTATAACACTCTTCGGGATTTCAACACTCAAGAAGGAGCTCTTCAATACCCGAGTTACTACATGTTGGTTAAAGAAAAAATTAAGTGCTATCCGGCCAAAGAAGATCTCACAGTTACAGAGAGCTCTGCAAAAATCAAATTACAAGCCTTGATGGATTTAACCTCAAGAAGACTTATTAGGTCGTTAGAAACCCCTGTTGATCCCAATCAACAGCTCGTATTGACCAGCAAATGGGGTTTTGACGGATCATCTAGCTAAAGCATTTATCATCAAAGGACGAGTGAAGATGAGCAAATCGATCTTGCTAGTAATTTTATGATTAGTCTTGTACCACTGCGGCTCGTCTCAAAAGGTGTAACAATTTGGGAAAACGAGCGACCATCTTCCACTTCATTTTGCCGGCCAATATTGTTTAAGTTTATAAAGGAAACCAAAGAAAATGTGCAGAGAGAGATGGCTGAAATCGAAGCAGAGATTGAAGCCTTAACTCCATCCACCATCACTGATGGAATTAGTGTCAAACACCAACTGCTGTTGACAATGATTGATGGTAAAATTCATTCCATTATATCCGATACAGCAGCTTCAGTGTGTGACATATGCAAGGCTTGTCCTAAAGAAATGAATAATTTAGAGTTAATCAAAGATAAACACGCAAACGAGGACATGTATAAATATAGCTTAAGCACCCTTCACGCTTGGATTCGCTCAATGGAATGCTTATTACACATTTCCTACAAATTAGACATAAAATCATGGCAAGTAAGGGGTGATATAGCAAAAAGGCAAGTTGATGACAGGAAGAAAAGAGTTCAAGAGGCTGTAAGAAGAGAAACGGGCTTACTTCTCGATGTTGTGAAACAAGGCAGTGGATCCACCAACAATGGCAACTCGGCAAGGAGATTTTTTGAAAACTACACTAAATCTGCTGAACTGACCGGAATAGATGCTATGCTTTTAAGAAAAATCTGTGTGATCTTGCAGTGTATTTCATCAGGAGAGAAGATCAACGTAACTAAATTCCGAGAGTTCTGCTTTGATACTGCTAAGCTTTACGTGGAGTTATACCCATGGTATTATATGCCTTCTTCACTTCATAAAATTTTAATGCATGGGCCAGACATAGTTCAGAACATGTCAATTGTGCCCATTGGTTTTCTATCCGAAGAGGCATCTGAGGCTAGAAATAAAGATTTTAGAAAATATAGAGAGGGGCATTCTCGAAAGCATAGCAGTATCTCATGCAATGAAGATATTATGCACAATCTTTTACTGTCTTCTGATCCACTTGTTACAATTATCCGTCCAAAAGGAAATAAGTTTGTAAAAAAATCTTCTTTTAAGGAATTTTATGAGCTTACGGATTCTGAGAAAAGTGATATCGAATTTGTTAACATAAATGATTTAGCGGACATCGATTCTGAATTTGAATTAATTGATGATGATGATGATGACGAAGATAATTAAATGATGTTATTGTTTTAAAATGTGTAACTTAGTAAATTAGAGCTTACATCTTAATTATTTATTGTACTTTTAATGAAACTAGGTAATTTATTATCAACTTACTTAAAAGTCATACTCTCATCAGTTCTTGTGAATATTTTTGTTAATATATATTTCTGTATATATATAATATATTTATAGACCTCTTAATAAGTCTGTCTGCGGTTTAAAGTAAATACAAATGGGGAAAAAACGTTTTTTTTTTTAAATTTTCATTTCCTTTTATCCCAGAAAGTGCACATTTGGCGCACTATGTGTCTTAGTATTAAATATAGCTCTTAGTAATAGCATTACGATATTAGAGACCGGTACTTGAAACAAGCCCGGAATCAGGAGGGAGAGAGCTCGATACACTCATTTTCATAGTAAAATTTCACATTTTCTCAAATTACTCCCGAAATATGGGAGTTATGAAGAAATTCATCACCACAATTTATGAAGGCATTAAGTAATCGAATAAGATGGCATCATTAGTTTGTCATAATTTTACTCTTATTTTTCGGACATGTCTACGTCCAACCGCTCCCATACATTCGTTCCACTGTGTGTCAGTGCCAAAACTTTGTAGACTTGTGACATCAGTCCGCACTGGGCACTCTTGGTGGATTACAGCCCGTACCCTCTCAGCGAAATGAGACCTAAGACCCAGCAGAGGGAACATTCCAGGCTGCTTATGCTATTTTAAAGTACGTACAAAGAAAAGGATTATTCCCTAAGGACTAATTCCAAAAGTAAAGTCTCTCTAGCTCTTGAGAATTCTCACTTTTTTGCCAAGAAGAAATTCAGACATGAGTTTAAGAAATATGTTTCACCTCAGTGTCACGTGGATGCTCATTTTTAACAATGTCAAACACCTTTACGACGACTTGTAAGTAGGTACCCTACATTGGGTATTGTATACACTTGAAGCAGGTTTTTTATTTTTTTCAGTTATTTTTACCAACCAAGAATTTTCCTACTGCTTTATGTATTTAATCTTATTTCTGTTGCTGTTCCGTTGTGTTTTGGAGATTCCAGACTGTATTAACTAAACCTGATGTTTTTTAAATTAAGTTAGTAATTTTCGAGGGCTCGTAAATCTCCATATATTTGTCGTTTATCGCTGGTTTTAGTTAAGGTCCGTTTTATAACATAAGCTAATAAGTACGACATGTGTAATACTGAAATAATTTCTTGACACATGACTGCCTTTGCGGGATGCGGGCACCTAATAATTATAAAGAAACTTGTGAATAGAAGAGGACCGATTACCTAATTTAACCATTGTCACTTGTTTTTATCAAAACTATTTTGCGGGGAATGATAAAAGTTATGTTAAAAGTTATTACTTAGAATAAAGATAGGATTGATTTATTCACTCTTACGTTAAATCAATCGTCACTTCATTTTAAAAAATAAGAACTGTAGTCTTCGAGCTCTGAATGTAACATAGTTATAGGTACCTACCTATTTCGGCTGCTTAAAATCAAAACATAGTAACTCGTTCCAACAAAAATGTTCAGGAGAGCCAAAAAACTGGTCGGCTACTTTGATTCGTTCGCCCGAAGAAACCAGAAGAGATAGCGATTTGGATGTTTGGCGAAAAGTTGTGCTATATTGTTGACATTTTAGTTTGTTATACTCGTAATATTTTTAGAGTATAGTTACAGTTGAATCGCTCATACTTTATTTTTATTTGTGAATTTACCCAAATATGAATGTAAAAACAATATCAAAACTTAGTAAGTCTGCTTACTAGGTTATCAATTTGATTTTCTATGGTAAACGTGAAGACTAAACAAATTCATTATACATTACGGCTGCTTAAAATCAAAACATAGTAACTCGTTCCAACAAAAATGTTCAGGAGAGCCAAAAAACTGGTCGGCTACTTTGATTTGTTCGCCCGAAGAAACCAGAAGAGATAGCGATTTGGATGTTTGGCGAAAAGTTGTGCTATATTGTTGACATTTTAGTTTGTTATACTCGTAATATTTTTAGAGTATAGTTACAGTTGAATCGCTCATACTTTATCGTTCTGCAAAGCACGCAGTATACGCCTGGACCGATAAAATTGCTTGTAACTCATTTTATTATTTTTTAACACGGAGCGAAACACTCGTGCGCCGGTGACACTGGACTTACTAAACGAAATGTCATCTATTTTACAATCGGCGCCAAATTCAAAACATAGCAAGTTGGTATTTCAAATTCATAACTTAGTAAGTCGCTTGAGCTGCTAGGGTTTTAAATTTGTATTTTGACATACTAAGTTTAAAATTTGTACTTCAAGGAAATTTTCGTAATCATGCCAAATTGCTTAGACTTGCTAAATATTTTTTTTTAAATTACGTATGAAACTGGGTGTTTTAAGGTCAACATCATTTTGATACTGCCTAGTAAGTCGAAAAACACCAAAAGCCGTTTTTTTTTCAAATCACCTGTTACTAGGTTTTGAATTTGGGCAGCCGATTTGTGTAAACGATTGTGAAACACATTGCCCTCTTTTTGCAGTAATCAGGTAAAACCGTACAATATCTATTTAACCTTGGTTGAAGATACCTTGGGATCCCATTGTGATCTTAGGAATTATGGACGTTCAAAAAAATATAAGACGTGATTTCTTTAATAATTGAACGTAATTTTTCATTCAACTTTCTAATTAACAGTCTTTTAAACACAATGAGTAGAATCTTAAAAGGTATGATAATTTGTCAAAATTGAAATTAAATGAAGTTGTCTCGTTCAGTTTATTTGATAAAAAAAATTCTTGACAATGTTTAAAAGCCATTAAAATGCTTGAGGTTACTAGAAAATAATTTGTTTTTCCTTTTGTGTAATTGCATTTTATTTTGTAATTATTTTATCTCTGAAGCTCTTTACAATATTACGCAAGCATGGTGGACCGAGCGTATAATTATTTTTTATTAAGAAGATTTCTTGAATTGTAACGAGTTTAAAGCTTGAAAATAATGACGCTCAGTATTGTCGCTTTTGCCGCAATATAAATAAAGGCAGCCGTCATATATTACTTTATTTACGGTTTTTACTTCGTGTATTGATTTTTTATTGAATTGTATCGTATTATCCAACAGAATTACTATATTGGGTACACTACAGCTATTTTATAATTACCCCCACAGAAGTTCGTAGTTGTATTGTTATTCGCCTTGCTATATCTTTAATGTGTAGGTCTTCCAATGTGTCTTCCAATACCTATTCATGTACTTCTATTGTTCAATAAGCAATTAGTTTTAAAAAATCAGTCATACTTCGCAAATCAATCCTTTTCAAATGGTAAAAACTCATTTGATAAAGAAACGTACGAACGTTAAACACGTGTTTTCTTTTCCCAACATGAGAGCCCGAGCGTTTCTCGTATGTATCTAATGCTCAGATCAGGATATAAACGTTACATAATGAAATGGAACATTTTACGTCGAGTCTTGTTCGCCGCGGGCTACGTCACTGCGCTCCCCTTTTTCCTTTCTAAAGAAAATAGCCATTCAAATTGTGACTTTGAAACGTAGAATGAAGTTATAACTATATTATTTTGTTATGAAAGAGCTTTTCGTTCTATTCTTTTACGAATTGTTAAACTTTAAAATTGGTACTACATGTACTCTGTACACGCAAGCTATAAGTTGGTAGGAACTTGTTTATAGACTCTCTCTCTCTCTCTGACTTGTTTTATAGTATCAATTTACAGCCTGATGTATGTTAAATCGATGTTATCGATTTCCTCTTATCAGGAAATTTATTTATTTTTCCATAGATTTACATAATGAGGCATCATTCTGCGTTGATATTTTATGTTTGATTAGTCTTTTGCCAAGTAAGAGTCGGCTTTCAGCCGAACCATATCAGCTGAATACCAATATTTTACACCCCAGTTTCTGGGTACCATTTTTCGGATGGGTTATCATCAAATGACTTCTCCCGCTCTGGGCAGAACGGAAGGGAGTGTCAGATTTGTACTGACTAAAACCCATCCATGCAAAGGCAAGGAAGGAATCCTTGCTCTTTGTGTTCCAGGGCCGCGGTATCTCTTTCGAACAGTCCCGCAGCCCCGGCAGGCATCGGCCCTTGCGAGCCCCTCCCTAACACGACCCTTTGATAAGAATGACCTTTGATGAGAATGAGTTTGAAAACTTAGAAACTATTCCTACTCCGAATTCCGACATATTGAACACCGCAATCTGTCTTAGTTTAAAATGTCTAGATTTAAAGCGACGGTGGCGGTACCCGCGAAGTGCAATCTAAGTTTGTTACATCCTAACCACAAATCGCTCTTCCGGGGATAGGGAAGTAAAAATTACTTTCCTGATTGAAACCTTAACAGTATGTTGCAGCCGTTAGACCCGATAATAAAATATAATTGGGCTTTTTGAGAAAGAGTTTCACACGTACTTATGAGTGACAGCTCTACAGTATAGTTTTCACCTCAGCAATTCAAACAAGCAGGTTTTGCTGTTTACAGACAGTGAGCAAAATTCGATTTTGCTGCGAGCGTGAGATAAAGTTACTTTTTAATTATTTTTTTTAAATACCGAGAACTGTGCAGGTCTACTCACAAAATTCGAACGATTTCAACTTCATATTGTTCTGTCACTTTCACTTCGATACAAAAAAAGCGAGAGATAGAAGCAAGTTGATTCGAAATTCGATTTTCAAATTCCATATCTAGTAGGCCCAAAAAAGAAACAACAATAAAACGTTCGGATACCGATATTGTAAATCGATAACCGTAATATTATAAATCACGTGTTTAGGTTTTAAATGAAAAAAATATATATTTTGAGTAATCAAATTATATTTTTTATAACTAAATCTAGATGAAGAATGTTAAAGAAAAAAATACGAAATTTATCATGTATTAACTTATTTATTTATAGTTTAACAATCTTTAATATTGAGACAGAATACCGTGAGTGTAGTTTCAGAACGCATTTAAAAAAAATAGCGGGATTGAAATTTTTATTCTTTTATTCTCTGTTACGCTAGCAATGATTAGGTCAATGTACGCTAGTTACAAAGTACAATAAAATTTGGATAATAAAGTAATAATAATAAATAAATATGAGTGAGTCCAGTGACGAAGGCTGCCGTTAACATCCAAAGAATTGAAGCTGTAAAAAATTCAGAATTAAGATTCCCGCCTGAAAAGTCTCGCGAAAAATATCAAAAAACTCATGATATTTTTAAGCAATGGAGACTTACAAAGGGTGCAAACCCTTTTTCGGAGACTGTACTGTTATCGTACTTCATAAAATTATCACAAACTAGGCATTCATCTACAATGTGGAGTATTTACTCAATGTTGAAAGCCACAATAAAAACAAAAGATGACGTGCACATTGAAACCTATCCCAAACTTATTACATTTTTGAAAAATATGTCAGTAGGGCACAAATCCTAAAAGTCCAAAATATTTTCGCCCGCTAACATTAAAAAACAATATATTATGGTGGTGTGGTGGTTTAATTTTTATCATGTTGTTTTTTTTACCTTTAGGTATCTGTTCTCGCTGCTGAGGTGAAAGTTGTATGTGTTACACGAGACCGAAGTTATTTGCATCTCGTGTCTTTGCGTTCAGTCATTTGAATCTTTTTCTTCTAACCATCCTTTGCTTACTCGGTATTGAAAATCAACACTCGCAGCAAAAACCCACTTTGTTCTCTTGTTGCACAAATAACTATTTCATCCCTTCTATTCAAAAAGTTTCGTTTTGTTCCTCAATAAGCGGAAGCAAATTAGCTCTTTTCTCCACTAGACTTTTTAGCGGGCAGTAATGAGATTTGAATTTGGAACATGAATTGTTCATTGAAATCGAACGCAAATTGTATAAATTACTGGCTGAGTGTTGGCTGTACGGTGCGGGGAGGCGCGGTAACTAAAAAAAACAAAAGTGCGCGCTTTAGTTCCCTGTTCTTGTAATCGGTACGGACTTTATTGTATTTTGCAAAAAAAAAAATCGACCATACCATTGTCGCAACGCCCTTCTACATCAAATAAATCAGTACCTTTTCCTGAGCACCAGCCAGATACTGAGATTACAAACACTCAAAATATAAATAAATCCACAACTATATCAATCCCAAATAAAACAGTGACAATAAATTTTCAAAATTGCGCCAGTGTATCAAATATAAATTTGTAATTGACCTTTTTACATTCATGTAATTTTTTTTTAAATTAAACTTATTCATTAATTACTTAAAAGTGTCTCTTATTTATTTCTCATAGCAGGTGATGAAAAGTAGAGTATATGACTCGAGAGCAAAAATATTTTCATGTTCGCTTTGCTACGTTCAGGATTCTACTTTAGAATCCTTCGCTTCGCTCTGGATTCAAAATAGCGCCCTCGCCGTAAAAATATTATTTTGCTCCCTAGTTATACAATCTACTATTTTTGACGTGCCATAAACGTGCTTTACAACTTGACGTGCCATAATTATACAGGGTGTAAACAGACTCTTCACGAAGCCGTCAACCAAGCATTCTGTATATGAAAGTAAAAAGCTTTACGTAAAAAACGACTTTTTGGGGTGAAAAATAACATTGATACACTTTGTGCTGATGGATGGATTGAATAGTACGGGGGTCTTAAGTTAAAAAAGTACATGAAAAACATGTCCGTAACTAGAAGGTTCCCAAGTATGGTCTAGAACAAAAAAAATGATCGCTAAGACGGGGAGAACAAGGTGCATTTCGGCTTCGTTAAGAGTCTTATTACACCCTTTATAGGACGAGGAAGGTACCTACAGTATGACCACTGAAATGGTGCTGCGTGTCAAGAAAAAATGAATCGATATGTCAAACTCGGTGCGTTTATTTTAGTTTCGTGTTTTTCCGCCTGCACAGATAAATTGGCTGAAGTGAACAGAATATACCTATGCGGAGGGAGTTTGATTGTCATTACGACCAGTCAGAAGCCCGAATGTCTGTTAACCAGTACAGATAATGTGTTGCCCAGTAATTAAGTTGTGAAGGTCAGATAGTAGACACTCCATTTTAAAAACTGGTGGACTGGAAACCGACCCCAACACAGTTCGTAAAAAGCTAAGCAAATTACGATGATGATGATGTATATCTACTGAGATCTTAATAGTATGTTACATAGAGAAGTAGGTATCTTAATCTCTTAATGATCTGACTTCTCCAAAAGTAAAAAACTTTGCAGTTAGTCAAAACTTGAGACTGTAATTAGTGCCTGAGCTGAAACTGAAACTGGTCATGGCTGAAAACAGCTAAGACTGGTTCTTTATGTCTTCCGCGGTCGTATTTTCTGTTCCAACTTACAGGACTACAATAATTTAAGACCAGCTGAAAAGATAAGCTACCTTTTCTTGTTAAAGCTACCACGAATAAAGAAAATGGGATAATTTTTTTGAAAGAAGAAAGCTTGAGGGATGGCTAATTTACAAAATAAATAACTTATCTTAATTTTTTTTAGTTAAATAGCTCATTGTTTACTTAAATTATCTGTATGTGCTTAATAAAAGCAATGATCAGAAATACAAATATACGCTCCCTTTCTCAAACTCAAAATAAAATCTTTTATTCGCAAATAATAATTTTACTAGTCCAATAATTAAATTTTCGAATATGAAAAGCTTGTACTAGATACCTAGGAGAAATTAAATCAATACTGCTCAGATAAAGTAGAATGGAACTAATAAATACTAATTGTACTACTAGTTGGTTAATAATAGAATATTTATGGCTTGTCTATAATAGACTAAACAGGATCCAAATGAAACAGCAAATGGTAATATAATCAATAATTCAGAGGGCCCTGGTGGTGGCTGATTTTACCGGTTCCCGGTTGAACTCCCGGCGGACCTCACCAGTTAATACTATTAACTCCGCAAATCACCAGCATCATCACACCACAGCAACATATCTACAATATTGATGATACTTGAAGTGAAATAAAAATGTCGAACGAGTTAAATTGATTGATTTAACTCCGACACTGTTTATACGTACGAGTATGTAGGTGTCGGAAAAGTGCTTTTGTTTAGACGTTTTTAGTGTTTAATCATCACAATAGTAGGAACTCATGCGTTAAAGGTTCTTAAATATTTGCATGTCTTAATTAACGTGTTATAGAATACAGATACTTGCGATCGTCTCAATCAAATTAATTTACATTGTTGAGTTGAGAGCTTAATTACGCATACGCGAAAACTTTCTCTGAAATTATGGAAATGGTTGCGAAGAGTCGCTTCTCGTTCAGGTTTTAATGAGATACCTAGCTGTTTTTTTTGTCACTTTCATGAATTGGCTTCTGAGGCACCACAGATCATTAATTAATCGGAACACTTGATTTTTGGGAATCTTTACTTAAAACTGCAACTGATCTACATATATACCTACACTTCTGTACATATAGTTTTTAAATGTCAAATACAGAATACAAAAAGAATTGATCATTGAGCAGTTTAAAAGCGTTTACACGAACTATAAACTAATTCATTTAATTATTCGACCTACGCTACGTACAAAGCGCGCCGTACGTACATACGTAGCATCATAGTTAAAATGTTTCCACCGCAGCGTGCCTATTAGTTGGCTTTTATTTAAATAGAAATTGAGCTTCGAATTACACATCGGCTACTACAATAATATACACTACACTTCAATAATAATAGATCGATACTATAATAATATATACCTGGATTGAGTTATTTATATACGTGAAATCAAATGAGACAACCGGCAAATACGGAATTTTATTCCCGTATATACTGAAATACGTGTCCTAATTTGTGAGAAGAGACCAGACATGTTGCTTATTCGTAGCTTGACTTTATTTTCGCCTGAGGTAGACAAATAATAGATCATAGGTAGGAACTAGAAATGTGTACATTATCATAGCTATAGTCGCATAACTGTACCCACAAACAAAAATGATGTTGCTTCTTTATTATGAATAAAAACTTCCTCCTTTTATAAAAAACAATGTTGCCCTTTGTTACAATATTGCATACTAAGTTATTTCACGAAAAACTCGTAAATTATTAAACGTTTATGCTTTTTGTGTATTTTACCGAGTATGTATATACGAAATACGAGGGGATGAAAATCGTAAATTACAAAGCCAAATTGATATTGATAAAGGACTTTTCAGAAGTTTGACATTATATATGACCCACATCATACGTAGACATGACAAACAAAAAAAAAAACGACTTTAAAAAAAAATACAAAATAAAAACTTTTTTGAAAAAAAATAAGAGCCCGAATTTGATGTGGTTACGTCGTTTTATTAAGAAGACCCTATGGCCACCTTCCAGCTTCATCATCAAACCCTGGTTACCATTTAGAGATAAAGTACTCGTCAAGACGAATCAAACGAGTCCAAACTCGATGGGGTTGCGTCGTTTCCTTACAGAGTTCCTATGGCCGACTTCCAGCTCCATCATCACACCCAGGATACCATCTAAAGACAAACTACTCATCAAGACGAATCAAATGAGCCCAAACTGGATGCGGTTACGTTGTTTTATTACAGAGATCCTATGGCCACCTTCCAGCTTCATCATCAAATCCTGGTTACCATTTAGAGATAAAGTACTCGTCAAGACGAATCAAACGAGTCCAAACTCGATGGGGTTGCGTCGTTTCCTTACAGAGTTCCTATGGCCGCCTTCCAGCTCCATCATCACACCCTGGATACCATCTAAAGACAAACTACTCATCAAGACGAATCAAATAAGCCCAAACTCGATGCGGTTACGTTGTTTTATTACAGAGATCCTATGGCCACCTTCCAGCTTCATCATCAAATCCTGGTTACCATTTAGAGACAAAGCACTCGTCAAGACGAATCAAACGAGTCCAAACTCGATGGAGTTGCGTCGTTTCCTTACAGAGTTCCTATGGCCACCTTTCAGCTTCATCATCAGACCCTGGATACCATCTATAGGCAAAGTACTCATCATGACGGATCATACGAGCCTAATCTCGATGGGCTTATGTCGTTTCATAACGGAGTTCCTAAGGCCACCTTCCAGCTCCATCATCAGATCAGCTCCATGTCATCTGTATATTGTACTATCACGCGATATACTTAAGCGTGCAAAATATCAATTCAATCGAAATCGGGAAGTACGTCAAATTAAATATGCAAAACTTCATGGACGTCGCGTGATTTAGCAATTAACGTGAAAAAAGAAGCAAATTACTGAACCGATATTGATGAAATTTCTATGGGACCAATCGAGAAGTATATCCATTCATATAAGGGAAGAATTTTTAAAATCGGTTTAGAAATGACGGAGTTATGAGGTAAGAAACACGAAAAAAAAAAACCAACCGAATTGAGAACCTCCTCCTTTTTGAAGAAAGTCGGTTAACAAAAGGCATAGAGACCTTCTGTATTTCATTTGAATAATATTTATAATAAGCTACTGACTACATTCTTTCCGATTTTCTTTAATTTTCCTGCTGAAAATATTATTGTAATCATCGTCGCCATCAACACATCGTTTGAGCCGAGACATCCAAAGCTGGACGTAGACCTATCCCAAGTGTCGTTCTGTGCCTGACACGACCATGCCCGCGGCTGACATCAGGTTAAAAAAACGTCTGAATATTCTATGCTTCATCGATATTTAAAGTTGCTCATTCCAAAACGTATGAAGCAAATGAATACCGAGCGAAACCATTGAATTAGTTTTTGTAAGTCCGCCGTGTTTGATCGGAAATTGTGTTTCTGGGCCGCCAGGGCTTTCATTAAAAGCAAAAATCAGTGAAAGCAGCAACTACCAAACTCAATTAGTTAATGCAAAACATTAATTAACTGCAAATTGTTAAACACAGCTCTCTGGAGGTTTTAGAAGTTTGAAATTAGGAACACTTCAATTATACACATTATGGTATTCCGCGCAGATTAGCTATATTGTCTGTTGAGTTTAATTCAACATTGGCCAAGAGAAAACGATATTTTCTTGGTATTTAAGAGCGGCTGATTAGAGCCAAGATGGAGGAGACAATGCTGTATTGTTGTGGTTTCCAAGGAGATGGAACTAGAAGTGAAATAACTTTGCAAAAGACTTTTGGATGCTGACATGCAATTAAATTGCCATTTTCCTTTTATTTAGAGACTTAGAGAATGTATTCGTTTGATTTCGGTCATTTTAAATGAATACGCTTCCGTACAGAGGTTCGTAGAGTAGTATCTCACCTCACGATCAATAGCGAAACATCACGGTACAGAAATCAAAGGTTCTCACTGCTATACGCAATTTAAAATTTTCTCATAATAGAGAGAAATACCAATACATTTATTACGCAAAAATAGTTCTTCAAAATATTTTTGTATTTACTATTTACGAGAGGAAATTGGGACTCTTCATCCGCAGATTCCTGTAGGTATTTATTTTAAAACTCGACTGAACTTATTTAAAAAGTTATGCATACAAATATTTGTTAGATTTTAAAATGGGTTTGTTATTTTCATGTGTTTATTTGACCTTTGCTCTTTAAACTGCACAAACGCATTTTCTGCCAGTCTGCCTTTTTGTTATGGTTTATTGCGCATTTTATCAAAAATTCTAACGAACTGTAATTTTTATTAAAAATTGCTGGTTAGGTGCTGTACCAGCGCGGCGGGTGGTACTAATTAAAAATGCTTGTTGCTGTTTGCATTAAGACGTCGGACATCTCTTGTTAAAATGGCATTTATAAATTAGCCGGTCGTGTGAACTGCTGCATGTTGGCAACATGCGTCCTCACCGTGGGGCGTGTCGTGCCAGCCCTTATTGTACATAATTATATATTCATCCATTGTTCTGTAAATTGCGAAACATATCAAGCCCTACTTTTAGAAAAAAGAAGCGACTTTTATCATCGCTACATGGAGATAGAATTATGAAAAGATTCCAACAAATAAAATACGAGTAGCTATTCAATTTGAACAAAGGTCAAACTAGTTTTGTAAAGCTGTGTCCTCACAAAACCGAGGTAAACCCTATTGAATGCCACTCATCGGCCATTGAGTTGAATGAGATTGAATATTTCTGAATAGTTGCTGAACATTGAATTAAGTTAATAGCTTTGAATAGGATATTGTGCAGCTAAATCTTTAACAGCCTAATTGAGTAGAGTAGGAGTTTTGACACTTCAATTAATAAAGCAGCTTATTAAATTTGATTGAAGTTTTCAAATTACAGACAGCATATTACTGCTATTTCGCTGATTAACCGACCTGAAAAATGAAAATACCATGAGTGCAAAATAAATCCATCAAGTATTGGCTAATTATCAGAGCATTAAGAAAACTGATTAGCGTGTGTGAATCGTACGCTGGGACCCATGGGCTCAAATATAATGCATTAAAGACACTCATGACACTCATGATATTTAAAGCAGGCAGTAAATGCTATAGCATAGTTCCACCAGTTATGCTGTGTGGCAGACCTCTAAAAAGAGTTGCAAATTTTAAATGTCTGGGTCATTGGGTCTCAGAGGATTTAAAGGATAATGCGGATATAGAACGAGAGCGCAGCGATGTGGGATGTTGGCCCACAGGTTTGCGCGTTGTACAGCTAAAAAGCGGCTTTTCAAAGCCTACTGCCAATCCTTTTACACGTGCAGCCTGTGGGTGAACTTTACGCAAAGGGCATGTAGTGGCCTGCGCACACAATATAACAACACGTTCCGGGTGTTGATGGGGCTGCCGCGTTTTTGCAGCGCGTCCGGCATGTTTGCCGACGCGGTCGTTGATAATTTTTCGGCCATCGTGCGCAAGAGATGCGCATCTCTGCTACGCCGTGTTCGCGTCAGCCCCAACCCCATTCTTAGAACGTTGGCTGACAGGTGGGACTCTCCGATCCTGGGGCGGTGGATACGACTGCATGCAGTCAAGTAAACATTTCCCAGGATCGGCGTGCCTCACGCAGCTTACGCTTAGAATAAATGTTACTAACACTAGTTTATAAGTTTTCATTGTTACTAACAAATATGGAAGTTTTGTTTTCCGAAATAAATGTTTATTATTATTAATTATGTTCGATGATTGATTTGTTAGTCTACTGTTTTGTTTATAAAATGATCGTCTATGATATAAGGACTTTAAGATCAGTAGATTAAAATAGATTGGTGTAACAATATGTTGCTTCATTGCTTGTATGTATGTTGGGTCGTACAAACAAAGTGCTGGAAATCGACTCGCTTTGACGTAGGCGCACGTGGAACTAATATGATCCACAATTTATTTTGTACGTACTTAGTTAATTAACGTGGGCTGTAGGTAATTTAGAAGTTTTAGTTAGCTTAACGATTTTTAACTTTTAACAAATAGGTAATACTTGTGCTTGGAAATGTGTTTTCTTTATAACCTCATTCAAATGTGAGGTAGATTAGTGCACTTTGAGAGTGATATTTCGACTCTGAGAGCGCCTTCATTTCGTAGCGAAAACTACAAAAACTAGCCTTGGTTAAGAAGATTTTTTAATCGTTCATGAGTTACTACTGATGTCAAAAAAAGTCTGACAACCAGTCTTACCAAGGGGTATCGTATTACCCAGTACTAACTGGGTTGTGGGGGTCAGATAGGCAGTCGCTCCATGTAAAATACTGATTTTCAGCTGCATCCGGTTAGACTGGAAGTCGATCCTAACATAGTTGGGGAAAGGCTAGGCAGATGATGATGATGAGTTACTTCTGATGTGTAGTTGACTACCGATTTTGCAAAGAAAAACATGTGCGAACGCCTCGTTATATCCAAACCAAAAAACATTTCAGCACAGCAAACAATATTAAGAATGTAGCGATTTCTTCCGTGTTTATCTTGCGAACATTTTTATTGTACCCACTTAAAATAGATGTGTCACCCGAAGTGGTCGGTCACGCGCATATTTGTGGACTATATATAGCTCTATCAGTTGGCAAATGTCCTGGCGATCCCGGCGCCCGCGCACTCCACGCTAAATGTCGCGTGCTCTCGCGCCGCGCCACCGAGCTCCGTTATTTATTTTTGGCCACCGACATGGAGATTGACGCGTAAATCTTACTACTATCGATTGCTTACTAAATCTGTTAGCAGAAGCGCTCCTCCGTCTACAATAGTGATTTATATACAGAGATTGCTTGAATACGTAGCATTTACGTCAGTGCTACGTCAGTTTTCCTTTCACATACGGAACTAGACAGACGTATACAATCACATGCCTGGCCTTCAAGTGCCACTCAGCTTTGTAACCCTATTATGTTTGACAAAGGCTCAGTGTGGCTAAAGGCGCACGTGACGCAATTTTGCAAGAATGTTGCATTATGCTGAGCATACATTTTTAATCAGCATTTTTTCAATAGGTTTAAGATGAAATTGATACACACAGTCAGGCTCAGAAACCCTGATTGGCTTTTTGCTTCCGTACATACATATATATTTACATAAACTCACGCTCTTTTCCCAAAGGGTCGGGAAACACTAAAGAGCCCTACACGCTAGGTATCACATATAGTATCCTAGTAGTAAGTCTTTTGCTTCGTCGGCGTTCATACATGTGATAATAAAGGCGCCGCGCCGGTTGCGAAAACTGTGTACCTGCCTGACCTTTTAGAAGGACGTGTCACTAATAAGATCAGTGTATGTAGGTTGGTATGTCCTTCTGAGGCGACCGCTCTCGGCATGGCGGCGCGTCCTCTAACATCTGCGTTATAATTCCTTTCGTTAATGGTCATTCGTTCTCATAGCACGATCAAATCATCTGAGCCTACATATTTTGAATTTTTGTCAATATGTTTTTATGGCAACAACAAGTTTGTCCAATATTTTTTTAGTTTTACATATTTGAAATTAGACAAGGAAATGATTGATAAAATCGTCCCGCACTTTATGTGACACAAAGTTGTAAATTGTATTTTTTTATCTTTTATTATTCAATACATACGTATGGTTACAAATAATACAAGACGTAAACATACCACACAAACCATCGTGGTATGCCAGACACGTATATTTACAATTTAGTGTCGCAGTGTGCATGTATTTCGTTATTTATTTAAATATCGTCTAGTATAATCATTGCTTATAACGAGGTTACTTAAACATAATTAATTTAAATACTTGAGGAAAAGTATGTCCCATAATACTTGTTGTGTTTATTTCTGAATAAATAAAGTACAAAGTGCAATAAACGCAATACCTACAAAATAAACACGGTTTTTCAGGAAATGTAATTTTAAATATTCATTTATTTGAGTAATGCGTATTTTCAATAATGAATATTGAATGAATAATGAATATTTTCATACGTAACAACTTGACTGTTGGCTAACAATTCTGTTATACCATTATTTTTTTTATTGTGTTTATAAAAAGCGTTAAAGGTAAAAGCGGCATTTCAGTGAAATTAACTTTTCTGAAATGTCAAGTGTTTCATTATTAATTGCTATAGTACGCAATCTGCAATGGGTTCACTTGGTGGATAAGAGCCCACTCCCTCTAACAGAGACGAGGCGTGTGTCTCAGCAGTGGGAACAATATGGGCTCATTGTGTGTATTTTTGTGCTACATACGTAAGTGGTTCAAAGGAAATTTGTGGCCTAAATTTCCATTGCTTTATATGAGAAAATCTAAGTAGCTACATTACCTAGTCTCAATCAAAAATACAACTTGGTAGAGCTTCATTAATTTCTTGCAACCGACAGTCAACGTAACAAGAAAAATAATAGTCCCGGCTCTGTAATAAAACGTGTAATTAGTTGTGGAAAACCAAGCAAAGCTTATTAATACTGAAAAACTCTCAACTACACTAATATTGGGTTTCTGTTCTACTTCGTCGGTGGAAATATTCATAAGTATTCCCGTGATAGTACACGTAGCGGACAAGTTGATCCCGCTTGCTAAGAATAATTAAAGCAAGCCCAGGTTATTCTTTGACCTTTTCCTATTATTTACAGTGTGGGAATGTAATAGTTACGCAAATTAACACCTCAAGTCAATTTGCAGTGTTATGGTTATTTCATACAACATTTATTTGATGATTTCATTATATACGGACTTTTTACTTGCCAATTTATTTCCCTGGCTGTTCTATGTAAAATTTACGAAACAATCAAAGCCACTGTAGATGGTGGATGTGACATGACGAGGAAGGTAGCCAATTAATGTTATTGTTTTTGCGCACCCCAACTGTTTCGAGAAGTTTGTTGAAATGTTTTACATGTTTTTAATTAATTCGGAAACCCTTGGTTCGTGGAATCTTCAAAGCAAAGCTTGGGGAGTAAAGCAGTCCTTTTACGCAGGAAATTTATATGTGTGCGTTGCGATGGCGCGACCACGGCGATATTTAAAAAAAAAAAACTATACCGAGATCTTGCAAATTTTGTAAAAGTTGATTCCTGAAACCATAAATTTGTCAAAGTTATGGTTAAAAAGTTATAAGGGTTTGAACGAGGCCGCGCCATTGAAATGCGGAGAACCGTGCGGCCATGGAGATCTTTAATACTAAGCTTTGCAGAGACTCGAAAATTAGGCAAATAAAATATTGGATTTGTAAAAAAATTGTAAAACACAGATTTCCATTTGTTGAAGTTTTGCACAGATTCTAAAATGACGTAACTAAAAGATTTAATATGTAAAAAATTAAAAATGCTTTATCATCTTTTGAGTTTATCAGGGTATATTGATTTTGGAGTCCATGTATGAACCACACTAAATGATCTGTGATTTATGTGATTTTTAAATAAATAAACATATGTTTTTGTATCATATCGTTCCATTTTAATATAATTTAGAATCTTTGAGTTATAATTTCTAATACAATAGGTGTAAAGTTTTCTGTAAGCAATAAGCCATGGTCACCCACCCTATCGAAACATTCAAAACATATTGAATGTTTTATATTATGAAAAAAGAAATTATGCCTATCATCAATATTAATGTGTCGTTTACAAAAAAGATCAAGCTAATACTTACTTTCTTTGATAGATAATCATGATTTATTTCTACACGATACCGTACTACAGATCCTGAAATATAAAACTAAGTTTTTTTTTGTATTTCTACAAATTTTGACAAATTCAAATCTGTGTTTTACAATAAACTTCAGACGTCTACAATGCTCCTTCAGCGAGATATCGACGATAACGTGTTTTACACCGTTTCAATGGCGCGGCCATAGGGTTTTAGTCTTACAGCTCCTAAAATATAAACAAAGTATTTTTTTTTTTACAAATTGAATCTTTTATTTAACTTATTTTCGGGTCTCTGCAAAGCTTAGTTTTAAAGATCTCCGAGTTACGCGGTTCTCCGCGTTTCAATGGCGCGGCCATGTTCAAACCCTAGTAACTTTTTAATCATAACTTTGGCCATAGCTATGGCTTTGGGATTTTTTTATATGATATCACCGTGGTCGCACCATCGAAACACACCCAATTCAGTTCAGATAGCATAGGAACATAAGATTTACTTTTACAAGCAACAAAAGTCCGCATGTAATAATTATTTAGCCCATGTACTCTAATTACATCATTCTAAAAGTATATGAAAATCGCATTAAGTTGTGGAATTTCCAATTAAATATACATACTACATAGTTATAAGTAGTTACGAAGCTGCTATTAAGGGTTGTACTCTTTATATTATTTTTATGTTATTATGTCTCATTTTGACAACTCTACCCGCAAGCAGAAATATTTTTAAGACCACGGAATTTTTGTGTCTTTGCCTATTTTCTTCAATTCGACAAATAATAAAACTAGAAACTACGGACACCCCCTCTGACCTTCCGAATACTGCGTGTTTCCCTCACTTTTATGAAAGAAACCTGTGAGTACCCATCAGAATTCTCCCAATTTTATGTATTCTTCTTATATTCACATCATCTCACGATTTTCATTCAGGAACAGTATTTTTGAAGTGAAAAGTTCTTTAGCGGCGTTGTGCACTTTTTGGGATGGGTAAAAACTGTTAAACTCGCTAAAGTTTTTACTTCTGCCGGCACTCCCGGAGTGCAACCCGTTTTTTTTCTTATACTTTCCCTTCCAATATTTTAGATACCTTATAACTTTATATTCTGCTGCTTTTGATATCTTACTAGATAGGTTTACTTTTTCGATTAATTATTTTGAAAGCCGCAGAATGCCCTCTTGCTTCGTTAACGCCAAGAAAACTTTTCATCTGGAATTTTTACTGACCCCTTTTCCTAAAATTATTCAATGTACAACCCTTCTCGATTACCTCAAATATTTATTTCTTACAAGCGTATAGCTGTAGGCATACAGACGTTTTCTTGTTGTTTACTTCACATCAGTCATAATGTGATGATATAAAATATTATGAAGTGTCATTACGTGTTGACGAGAGTCCATCCTGCCACGAAAACGACGTTTAAGGCTAACAGTTTGTGCAGTAATGTAATTATTTATAGTTCTATGTTACATGTTCGCTTTATTTGAATATTGTTGGTGCAGCCCATCTTATTAACCTGCCGAGTGCCGCCCACTATCTTATTTAATATTCTCTATAGAGAGCCTTGAGCCTACTAATTGGTTACTCAAGCAATTTACCTTTTAAAGGCAATTATCCTTTTTTCGTCTAATATTGACCTTTACTTTTATATTTCGTACAATTCGCAAAAAGTTAGATTGACTCAGGTACCACTTTTAATAATAACTTAGCTGGGCGTTTTTCCAGGATTACCTCGACTTCTAAATAGTCAAGATTGTCTCGAAGTTTAAATACTCATGATTTAATAACGTTTGATATGTTGTCCTAAACAATGTAATTCAGAAATTTGTACATAAGACGGGATCCTTCAACGTATCACAGAAATGGGTTAATAGAATTAAAGATAGTCTTTGTGTGGTTCTGACATTTAGAAAATTAAGAGAAAATTCTGGTTAGGAGTCTGTTTGTTAGATGTATGAAAATGAACAGAAGGACAAAGACAGCTGGCAAAAAATTGCTTGTAAAGCGTTACAACAACCTTAAATAATTCACATCTAAAACCTTTTGTTTTTTTTTTCGGATGGGAAATCATCAAATGTCTTCTCCCGCTCTGGGCAGAGCGGAAGGGAGAGTCAGACTTGTACTGACTAACCCATCCATGTTCCTTCCTTGCCCTTTGTGTTCCAGGGCCGCGGTACCTCTTTCGAACAGTCCCGCAGTCCTGGCAGGCATCGGCCCTTGCGGGCCCCTCCCTGTTTGCTGACATCTCTTTGAAGCGCGCGTGGAACACGATCGCGCCGTACATCTAAAGCTTCACAGTATCTTATGTCAGTCCTATTCATTTTTGGAACTATGCTGGGAAATCCAAAAATGTATAAGATTGATCCTATACATTTTTGGATTTCCCAGCATAGTTTTCTCTAATGGAATAACAGTTTGTCTGGGCTCTGAAATTATACCATTCCTTTGTCATGGTTACCAAATGTTGACATTCGAACACTTTTTCTCCTGAACTAATGACACGGACTGATGATAATATATCGTTTAAAACTAAACTACATTAGTCTCAGTTTGGGACAAGTCAGACGTCACGGTAACACGGGATTCCTTTCTGGAATGGATACTCGACTTCCTGAATATCCCAGTGATGGAAACTAACTGTCTACATAGTTTGTTCGCTTAATCTCAGTCGTATGATCAGAAGATGGTGGGAAGTGACAGTTTAACAGCCGCGATATGAATATCAGGAATAAGTAACATGGAAGTTTGTAATCTAATATTGTCTTAAGGTATAGCTGTAAGGAAGGTTAATTATATTTCAATAGAATTGAGTTATCCTTTACAATGTTAAATTAGTATTCGTATGTGCATATGATTCTTTTTTTTAAGGTTCCTGGGTCTACAAAGAGTTATTATCATTTGTTGTAAATTATGAAATCACCTATTGACCCAGACTGAAACAGAACCCGAGGATCATGAATCGAGCTGGCCTAAAATATTAATCTAAACGGTATTTCGTCAGGAGAAAATACATACGTTTCAATCGGGAAACAATAGAATTGTGTATTGACGTAAGAGCGACTAGCCTACCGGCCCTAATGAACTGGCTAGCTAGGGAAACTACTCACCCAGGTACTTGGCGCGAAGCTGTAATACTCTCAATCATTTTATGTTCCCAGCTTTTTACGCCTAAAATAAACTGCGTAATTTATAGCTCTTAACTTTTACGACAAATTCCAATGACTGCATCAAATTAAATTCACGGTTTGGTGAGAGGTTAACTGGCCAAGTTGAAAACCCAGAATTAGGTTAAAAAGTAGGTGCAAAGTTTTTTAATAACCACACTTTTCTCGCTCGTTTATGTTGGACTTTTACTTTAGGATTTCTTTTATATTTGTCGTGTTTTTATTTCGTAGATTTTAATTGAATAACTTGGGATATGTGCGTTTTTATCTATGTAGGCTAGTCACATATTGCACAGTTCTTGTCAACAATCAGGGTGACTTTGTGACGTGTTCCTACATACAAATAAGGCAATTATCATACTCGTCTTTTTTCGAATCAAGAATAGATTTAAATATTTGATTCTAAAAAAATCCGTACCCAGTTTACCATAACCTTATGGTAATGGCAAATTCGATTAGTTTAAGTTAGAGCCCACATCAATAGATGACCATTCGGCAAGGTGACAGTCTGTGGAGAGGTGGTGTCGTCTGGTGCAGGCGTGGCTCTGGAAGCATTTCTATTTCGGCGCAAATGTCGCGAGTGCCGGCACGCAGCGCGCTCGAGACGCGGCGGCACGCGGCCCGTCGGCGCCCGCGCATCCGAGCACACTCCTTAGTTTACGCGCATGTTTCCCGTACGGAACACGTTTAACCTCATCAACAGACTGCGAGTGCCCAGTGTTTTGCCTTCCTGTTGACCGTGACAATAATTGTGTGCTGAAAAATTCAGACGATCACGTGTTACAACTATGTGAATATGTTGTGAAGTGTCGACGCGCAGTGTAGTGATTAACAGTCCGACTTTATTTTTCGTTTTATGACCACTTAAAACCAGTTCTGTCAAACTTTACGATATATTCATAATAAGCGTCCAGCCCGATTGTAGCTTAGGTACTATAATTGGTAGCCTCACTATAATTAGTGATTTCAATCAAAATTCAAAATAACAGCAGTACCGGCCAACTGCCTATTGTGTTATTATTTCATTATTACTTTGATTAAATATTCACATTGTGAAGGCCAGTATCCTCGTCACCATATGACTCATGGCCTGTATGTATATATTCTGATTATTTGGAATATGGTCAGTAAAGTGTTGTGATTTTTTTTAATAATTAATTTGTGTTACAGTTACAAAGTTATTAATTTGAAACTATGCCTTTAGTTCACTTGACTCTACCATTATCTGCATATTGTAGTATTAGCTGGCTCGTGCACGACAATGATGAGAGATTGAGATAAGTGACAGGGAATAAAAGACATTCATTCATACCTTGCTTGTTTAGCTACAGATAAAGAAAAATATTTGTCCGCACACCCGCATTTACGTGCGAGCGCCGTTAATGTATGCGGTGCCGATACCGGTGTTTGTTCAGAGATAATGATGCCGCGAGCAGGCCGCGCGCGCTCCTCGCTCACTCCGCACATTCTCTGCATACTCTGATCCACGTGTTTGTCTACCTGTCTGAGGTAACGACTTCATAAAAAGCAGTGACGTCATATCTCTCTATCGTAGCATGTAGAGCGTGTTATCTGTGAAGTTGATGGTGACTTGTGTTAGTGACCGGTGTGTGGGGTGGAAGGTGCGTGTGTGTCGGTGCGCCGATATGTTGTTGCATGGTGGCGGGGCAGTGAGAGGGGCTGTACAACGGAGACTCTCAGGTCCCTGCGGAGTTCCATGCTGTCCTGGGGCAGGGCCGGGGGCTCCGCAGGCAGCTCGAAGAAGCCGGTGCTCGCTAGCCGCCCGCTGCCGGCGTCTAGTGGTGAGGAAGCTGGCAGTGACAGCGAAGCTCAAAGCGCGCTGCTCGCGGGCGCCTCCGCCCTGGCTCGAAGACGACACGCCGTAAGATTTAAGAGGAAGTCTAAAATAGTCTACAGAGTTATCAGGTCTGTAAGAGTTACGACTAGTTACAATCTAAGAGTATTTCACTACTTATTAAAGCGGTCGTCTTCATTGATGATCGTCTTTATGATTGATTAACCGATATTAACATAACTACTAAACAAGATACCCTGCCTATAGAAGACCCTGCCTAGATAAAATCACTGAGCACAGCAATACTATCGATTGTATGTTCCATGTAGTACAATGGCTATTGAGAACTCGCTGTAAACGCATCCACGATAAGTACTGAAAATATCCAAGTATGCGTCTACGTTTTCTAAACTGTCAATCTGTTTAGAAGGTTACGCTGACCAGGATCTCGTCCCGCCGTGCGGTCTTTATTGTTAGAAGATTGAGGTCAATCAATGAACGTCGCCCACTTAACCCCCACGACTACTACCTAGCTGTCCAAATTACAGACTATTTACTCTTTTCAACAATGGGATGAGCCTATTATCGGAAAAATTTAGTTATATTCCCCATTTAGTTATATTTTCTCCAATTGCAGATTAGTATCTCAATGGACTTAATCTGTACCTTACTTAATACATACTTGTTATTTAACTGTCTGCTCATCGTCCGTATCATTATGATGAATCGAGTAAGTTGCTTATCGATGTAGATGAGCGATGGGAACAAAGAGCGACATCCGGCAAAAAGCCAATTAGCATTCTAGCCACGTGTGCGACTGCCGGAGAGCCGGAGAGCGGCCGCCGCACGCCCGCGCCGCGCCGTTCGCCGGCCGGCCCGGCAACAGGTACGAATCGAGCGCCGACCCAAACCTACTCAGTACTACACTATATTTACATTTACCCACTACTTCGAAAACAAAGTTCGCCGCAATATTTTAGAAAATTATTACAATGTTTACAACGTCGCAATCAGCGATAGATTATGGATATTGGAAAACCTACAACTGTTATTATGATCCCGTAGATATTATTTTAAGTAGGAGGTCTAATTTTGTTTGTAACGTTCAAAGGGAAATACATAAAAGGCCTTTTTTTTTCATCCGACGACCTCTCAAAGTTCGAAGGTCGGGTAATAGGCGGTCAATGCGAGAACTTTAATATCATGAATTATTTAGTACACACGAAATGGGAATTGAATGGCTTTTATTTAGTTTGAACTAACTAAATCAATTAGTCTACTGTCCGTAGGGCATTCTAGTTCTATCTATCAACCTGCTATCTATTAACTGATTCCATAATGTGTACAGAAATTATCAAAGGCTCCTCCGCCACAATTTACGTAAGTTGTTAACAAAGCCATTACTGCCGCTGATTGATCGTTAAGTACATAGTTTGATTACGGTTTAATGAAAATCCCAAGCGGCTTTTCATTATAAAGCTCACGTCACCTATCGCCTATCGGTTACATTATACATCAAGAATATTGCTGAAGTACGGTATAATCATAAATTAAATATTTAGTAAGTGGAGTGAGAGCAAAGTGATCTTCAATCAAAGCGAAACGCGTCGGCTGTGGGACGTCCTCTATCGTGATGGAAAATTAAATTGTACTACCAATCGAGAGCGCTCGTTGTACGGTATTGAGCTGGTCGAGCCACTCCAGTGCCGAAATATCAAGTGACTCCCACTCGATGTCGTCTGTGCATAATTATTAATACCTGCCCGCTTCAATACCACCTGCTTCGCTTCACTTAAATTAATAATCACGTCGTTGCGCACGCCTGTTCATAACGACGGGTAAAAAACACGATTTTATAGTTCACATTTTTATTAAGAGTACGTTTGCTAGAACACCATTTTATAGCTAGTAATCTTAGGTCCCACTTAAGTGAACCGAGGAGCTCTTTTAACCAGATTTGACAGACGTATTTATTTACTAGCCTATAAACTTTTGTTAGCTTTATAGTTTAGAGACATCGAGCAAATACTTTCGTGAAGACTTGTTCGTATAACTTTATATACGCGACAGCAATATCACCTGAACCAACATTTTCATTAATTAGAGCGCACATAGTATTAATGAGCAGCATGAGCAAATATTATGGAACAATACCATTATTTCGTAAGTAATTAGTATTCAAAATCACAATGTGGAATTCATAAGGAAAGTGGTGGCTTAAGTAATGTCCTATTTAATTAATATCGGAAGTAACAGATGGTGTTAGTGACCCAGTGAATGGTGTGCGGCGCGCTTCGGCTTGCGGTTTCCGGCGATGCAGCGTTCGCCGCGCCGCCGCCGGTAACGACACCATTGTGTGAACATATAAAATACGCCACCCTATGCCAGCCCGCTTTACTCGTACGTGCTTTATTCAATTGCCACCAGCTTTTCGCTTTTTTATAAAGACCCTGAACCCAAACCTTGTTATTTACATAATATGTAGTTAGGTACCAACTTTTTAGATAATACATATTAAATAGGCATCACGGTTGTTAAATTTGATCTGGAATAACATTAAGTTACAAAAACAAACTCCAGTTGTTTTGTACAAAATCAAATAGCCGTTTTAATAAAAGCCTTTAACTGACAGTTACGTACTCCAACCACTTACACATTTTGTTTTAAAAATCTATCCCGAAGGCGTAGTTTGAGGGGCTAAAAATTTCGGCTCACTGTTCAAGGTTGTCGTAACAAAGAATATTGTAAGACTCTTGTTTTTCAGTTTGTCACAAATGTATGTGTTGTAAATATTTATTTCTTATTATGTTATACGTGGGTATACATATAGTTCCTATATTTATAATATAATAATGTTCCTATTCTAACCCTTTTGTACATAAATACAAATCAAGTACTTTGTAGAATATTGTATTACGCTCATTCATGCAATACTGTTAGAATATTACGAAATATTTTTCAAAGCATATTTTTCATACCCTAAACTAGAAGACGTGTGCGACCTATTTTTCTAGGAGACAACTTGACTTTTTTCAGTACACATTACATGTTTGCTGTAAAACAAAGACATACTGCGATTATGTTTACTGAAGTTAAAGTTCAACAGAACACAACAACAACAGTACATACCTACTTCAAGTAGGAGTTGTATGGAAGAAGCAGGTTAGGAGGTAGAGGTTTCGTTTGCTTTGAGGATTTGTTTTCAATTTATGGTCTCGGTAGACACGGCTGGTACAATTTGACTTACCTTCTAATATTATTTTGTAAACAATGTTTTTTTTTTCACTAAAACATATTGAATAATCTGGAAGAATCGATATCAAAACATATATCAATATCAATGACAAGTGATAACTGTTAAAATACATTATGAATACCATTTTATTCATGTCCCATTACTCGGTAGTTTTCCTCATCTGACATAAACGTCCGATTTTGAACATGGGTCTCCCAATAATCGCTAGAGTTAGCGGTTTTCGAAAATGGATTGGTAATCGCAGTGAGTGCTTAAGTGCCCATTCTCATGATATATCATCTTATGCTCACTTATTGATATTGATTTACGGACAGAGCAGATGAAATATTTCCAGTTACTGGAAGCTCGCGGCCAAACTGTTAGTATGTAAACTTTCGTGAGGCATAATATTCATGGTTATAAACGTGAACGTACAATTTTACTGACGTAGGTAGGTACTTATATTTATTTTGGGTTTCCCCATTTTCGAACTAAACAAGAGTTCTTAGAAACTTCACCTCATTAATTTTGTATTTAATCGGTTTGCTTGACTTGTTTTGACGGTCAAAACTAGGCGGGCATAACGAAAATAAATAGATTCCTACGTGAGTAATCTCAAATTTGCTGCTTATTATGGCTTTAACATTGTCCCACATAATGTACTATGCATTTAATACACTTACGCTAGGACGGTAAGTGTATTAGAAACATAAAACCAGTAACGTAACATATGATGCCTTGTAAAGGATCATCGGTTGCCACCTTCCATATTGCTTTCAACTTTTCAAGATGACAACGCGTTCACTCTGAAAAAATATTTTTCAAAACTGCCTCCAGTTTTATCGCCTAATATTGTATATAATGAATGAAAATATCATTGAAATGTAGGCTCCAACCAATTCTGGACTTAGACGGGCTGCGCCCTGTTCACTTTGCCCCAGAAAACCGTTTTTACGGTTTGTGTTTACTTAATTCAGTCCGGTCCAGCATACGGCCCCCGGGCCACTTATCCGCCCGCATAGGTTTTGCATCCGGCCCGCGAGCTATTTAAAACTTTATAAGGCATCAATTTTCGCGACCTTTATTCAATATCCTATAAACAGTTACAAGTTACAGGTGATAACTGAACTGTTAGTTCAGTTATTCACTGATATAGGGATATTTTTTAAACACCAACCGCCAACCGCGCCGTATTTACTCACCCGCCCCACCTCACCTACCCGGGAATGTACACCGCATCATTGCAGTCCGCCGAAGCTTGTTTCATTCAAATTTAGAGGTCACTGCATTTTTTATTTGTTTTGGCCTGCTACGGTTGCAAAAATACTAAACTTGGCCCACCATAAAATTATGTCGGACACCCCTGACCAATTAATACTATACTTAGTGCTAAATTATCAATATCAAATAACGTTATAACTTAACCTACGTAGTGCATATAAAAACAACTTAGTTGTTTATACTAATTACACCACAACGCGTTTTCAAATAAAGCTTGCCATTTCCTTTATTTTATTGCCATAACTGTCGCGATACGGTTTTAAAAGCGTTACCAACTTGTCACACTGTTAATTTTATAACTGGCCATTTATTTTTACTGTATATTATTCAAAAATGGAAGTAACTTCAGGTCACTGTTTCAGGCTAACATAAATAAATTATGAAACACATTTATAAAAACTGAAGAATTATATTTCTTGCTCTATCTTTTCGTTTAGGTACATATTTTACAGCATATTATGTTGATTTTTCAAACTAGATAGGTAGGTATTTTAAAAATACTGAAATAAGCCATAAAAAACACATTATAACGTATAAGAGCCTTTTGCACGGTTTTATCAGACAGTGAGGTTCGAATTTTACCAGTTTTATTAATATCAGTACGGGCATGTCAGGGCTTACTAGACAGGACAGGGTACGTTATGAAGCACATATCTACACATAGCTACATATTCTCAACCATATCATGTGCCAACGCCGACGTGCTGTATTCAGAATTGTGAAATACGTGTTCGCTGTCAAAGGTTTGGATTTCTATAGGCAGCCAAAACAGAGTTGTCGCAGAACTTAGTTAAAAGGATTTTCAGTAAAATTCATAAACTCCTAGAACGTGCAGAATTTAGGACCCGCAAAACAAAATGACCTCGTCGCCCCCGCATTTGTGAAAAAGGACCAAAAGCTTTAGGTTATTCACGACAGTACTTATACACTACAGACAGGCTTATGAAGTTCTGAACGCATTTTATTTAGAACCATAGCTTATTAATCAAAGTAACGACGCCATCATTTCACCAGTGTGCGTCCAAATGGCTCGTCTACCATTTGGCCGACCAGCTGCGCCTGCCCTATAAACACCTCACTTACACCTCGTAAAATACTCTTAAATCGTCTAATTAATCCGAGTAAATTAATTAATTAAGACACGGGGCTATACTTTACGTTTTGCTTTTTTTTACCGAAAAAAGAATTTCTTTGTCATCTTAAATAAAATAAGGAACTAAGTTTCAGGAGTTTTTTTTATTGCGCTATAAATACTTTGAACGCTCTCGGACTGAGTTTAGACTGAATTAGATTTAGTAAATAATAGGCAACACTGCAACAGCTCTAATTACAAATTCTATTTTGAAAGTTTGAGGATGTTTTCTCAGATGTTGTACAAAAATTTCATACATTTACCAGCTCATGTTGGTAAATTCTAAGATTTTACAATATGGTTTTACAGTAACACATACATGCATTACATATTAATATTATACATAGGTGACCGTAACGTAACCGTAATGGCACAGTTTTATGCTAATCCGAGGTAAGAAGGAAAATATCGCCTATAAAGAGAACCTTATTTCTCGGAAAACTATTTTATCGACTAAGCGAATATTCTTTGTAAATGTTTTTGACATAAGTAAATCCCCGTATTCTACTTTTTTCTATAATAAATCTGTGTCCGTACTGTTCTTTGTTAGGCCGTTTAGTTTCTGGGTGTATAACCTAAAACGAATGCAGGGTGGTTTCAGATCAGAATGTTGTTTTGGTTTGGAATACATCTCCATTATGTAGTTCCGCGGCACCGCCACAGGGCAGAACGCCTAGCGTACCTGAACAGCACCTGTTTGATTAACTGAACTGAATTCTCTGAGTTTTACTTCACTACGTTCGCTAAACAGTTATATCAACCAGATTTAAATAATAAAACACAAAAATGAGACAAGCTCCATTTTAATATAGTTTAATTATGTTTATTTTTTACTCAACGTTTCTATATTTTATTTTCTAGTCTTTTTATGTAATGTTTTCTCGTTGCAGGTAAGCAAAACTGCCTTAATGGCACATATCAGATGCGAGCTCTAGGTATGAGAATGTTTTGAGTAATTTCATAATATTGCAGAAAAGAAAAGCAGTGTTAATTTATTCATAGCAAATGGCCATGTTATTTCTTATTGGCAAACTCATTTGCATTCCAAACTTTTTCAAGTTATCAAAAAGTTAAAATAAAAATATGAACTCTGTAGACATTATTTCCTTTTACGAACAAAGTTTCCAGAGATAAAGCGTTTCATTTATAATTATTCTGCGAACAACTACAGTTGTGAAACTCAGTATTCTTTAAGTTCAAGTAGATAGTCTTAACTTAGCTTATTCATTTTTAACGCTTCTTTTCCCATTTTACCGAAAAGTTTTAACTTGGTAATTATTTAATTCACTAAACTTCAAATGTTAAGGTCTCCATGTTTCGTCTTGTAAACTCGTTCAAGATTTTCTCATTCATCTCTTTATGTTTTTAATTGAAAAGCATAGAGTTACTCATCTACCATGGCTTTAATAAATCGATCTCATAAAATAACAAATGACCTGGTAATAACTTGTGACTGGTTCAATATTGTGAGGCACCCTTCAAATTTTGGCTAAAATGAAAGTCGAGTCACGGTAATGCTTCATGCTGCCATATTTTCATAAGCAGGCTTCAAAACCAGGTACGTAAGCAGCTCAAATATTATTCAGAATTTAATAAACGTTGCACTCATGTTGCACTTGGTAGGCAAATTAGCTTGATATTACAGAATATTCTGGAATAATTTATTAAAGGATGATATGGAGTGCCTTAAAAATATGAAAATGAGACATATAAGTTTAGAGCTTTATTAAACATCAGGCGACGGATTACATATACGGTAAATAAATACATCAAATCAACTCGTGAATGCGGTACATTTTGATTTCAAATATCATTCTTGCTTCATAGTTACGGTCATGATGGTATCCACATTAAGATACTAGCACATATTTTAAACACGAAGGAGTTCTTACAACGTGGATAACTTTAAAGCGAAGATAATTATAAAACACAAGTCTGTTAGGAAAGTTACTGCAGCCGGTTGTCTTTTAAAATAATGTACTGGAAATATAACTTTCAAGGTGGCCCAGATTATCTCGTTTAGCATCTACTTTGTGGGTGATAAACTCGATGTAATTTTAACGAAATTCCGATCAGATAAAATATTATAATAATCTTATATAATATAACTAATAACACTATAATCTATAATATTGTAACTTTACATAACTAAACTGATATTCTTTGCAAGTAAACCGCGGCCGTAAATCAAATAAAAAGATGAATTATGTAAGGTTAAAATTAAATTACCTAGCAAAACTTTGCAGTCGTGATTGATATCTTTAGTTAGATACTAGATTATTAGGTTAAATTTCAACGTCCGAATCATCTGCCACACATCCAACATCTTCTGCCTAGCCTTTTCCCAACTATGTTGGGGTCGGCTTCCAGTTTAACCGGATGCAGCTAAAAGTTCAACGTCCAAATACTGTTTTAAAATGCGTAGGTACAGAATAGAATGAATATAATTGCCGAGCCCTGGGTGAGCTTAAAAAAGAGCCATATTATTACAGTGCTATGGTAATAATAAAACCTCACGTTCACGCCACATAACATAACATCACGCCTGTAATCCCGAAGGGTTAGGCAAAAGTGTACCTAATAGTACACCCACATTTCACCAGTTATGTTAAATAACTGTCTGTGTTACTGTGTGTGTGTTTTTGTTTGTTTGTGTCATTGTTTTGTTTGTTTATGTTGTTTGTAATTTTAAATTTATTTTGCAGCTTTCCAATTGATAAATCATAGAAGTACGCACGAACAAAAGCACATTTTAATTGCCACTACCATTAATTATTGCCCTACTCTGAAAGCCTCCTAGCATATTTGTCTAGTAGTCAAATTTGATGTACCCTTGCAAAAAAATAATATCTACGGAAGTCGATAGTTCGATATTCATGGCCGGTTTCCATGTTTCAGTTCATAGTTAAAGCAGTCAGCTTTTAGATCTGATGAAAGAGCGGCGCGAAATGAAATTGCAATTTTCAGTCGACATGTCAGTGAACAGACTGATCTGCAAGTCAATGCGATGCGACACTCCGATTTAATATCGGAATCTGTGTTTGGAACTGGACGCCAACAGATAAATTGATCGAACAAAAAAATACTCGTGCATGTATTGTTGATTTGTTTGCTCGTATGTTCTCGTATGATCAAGATTCATGCAGGTTAATAAACTTTATATTTAGCTTCAATTATGAATAACAATGGTCATATAACGAAGATTTACTCAAGGCCTTTGGGGATCTAGATAATATCATTCTATGGAACGTTATCGTAACGTGTTATCTGTTTATAGATAGCCAGCTTTCGTAAAACTGGATAGAAAGGTACTACGTCAGAAAAAGGTTTCAAATCCGCCGAGTATAGTAAACCTTTATGTCGATATTTGTTTGGATCCAAATACTCTTAAGAGACGTTGTTTCCAAGTCGACGGCGTCATGAAAACGGTCACTAAATATAGAAGCTAGAAGTTCAGGCAGGTACAAGAAATTTTCACAAACATTTTAATCAAAAACTTAAAAACAATTAAAACTCGATATCACAAAAACATCGATTTTACAATGAAATCATCGGATCAAAAATATCTGTTTTATATTAATTCTTAAGAACTTTGTCGTTTATCAGTTTCTAAAGAAAGTAATTTTAATTTAATAGTCAACAAAGAAACGGTTATAAGCTCAATTGTTTCAAAGATATCAAAGGAACGAGTCGAGCTTACGGTTATTTCCAATAAGTTACCTCTTATAATGACTTTAGCCACGACCAAGTTTTGTTAAGAAAGTGTACCATTAATCTTAAACAGAAGGAATTTGTACTACACGTTCGCTAATAGAAAATATTGAAGGTGGTGTACGGGTTAGGGAAAAGACGGTGTATGTATTCTGTGAATGACGATATGGCTAGAAACGAGGTGACGTGCGATGACTGACGCGACGGTACTAGAGATGTAGATGTAGTATGGCAGACGAACATAAGCTGTGAAAATCTACATTAAATTGGGACGAAGCAGTGATGATGATACTATCATGTTAGGATAATTATGATAATGTACAATATCAATATTACCAATATACGTTGTATACAAGCATTGTAGGTACGTCGTTTGTACCACTCCTACGGTATCTTACCAATTTAATATCCGTTACATTCTGAGCAGGCTCGTACCTCGCGGAGAATCTTTACGCTTCAAGCGTGAGGCTGTCAGCGATATGCTAACGTGTTCGATATCAAACACTGACTACGTTCCTTTTTATTTTAAGTTCGTACATGGACAGTCTATTAGTCGCTATCAGCGATAAGACCGCCATTATAACCATAGAATCAGCAATATTATAAAAGAGCTGTGTTACAATTTTGGTGCACAATGTAGTATATTCTATCTCATCTCAACCAAAAGGATCGTTTGATTTTCATAGTTAAGCTTAACTTAACCCTGGTGGATGCCTGGATGGTGAAATTGTTCAAAAAAGCTAAGTTGTTTACATAAGTAAGACTTGCAAAGCGCTACTCATATGTCATCGTGTCCGCAAGGTACAGACGTTAGCACATCAAGCTACTACAGTCTGTCAAACTCTAGTAGATTTTCAACCTTATTCCGAAAGTATTAGGGTCAAGGTTGATTGGGTAAATTTAACAGTTTCGGGTAGCTGCGGGTGCTGGCGTCTGTACATTTCTTAAATGTGGTTAAAATAAATGACATATAGTTTCGTAGCTTAGTTTCACATCTTAGCTTCGCATGTGGAAAGGTAGCCTTCGCTAACTCACTGCGTGTTAGCAATTTTAGATAAACCTAGGTAGCTACCCGATACAGAAGTTATTGAAAATGAGCCGAATCGATTACTAATTGTTACGTGTTCATACGGTATAGGTAACGTCTATTTCGATTCAACATTACCAGTTATTGGCAATCGATATGACTATTGTAACAAACGACGGCTATTTTTAACTAAAAAAATCTACGCATGTTAATCGTTAGTGTTTTTATAAACGAAACACAAGACACATCAATTATCTAAAGATAAGTATAAAAACATTGTTTGAATACCTATGATTACTTATAATATAACATTCTATCGATCCTACGGTCATTGAGGAAAAATAACAGCCAATAATATATTTTAACAACAATATTTGTTATTTTAACATTATAATTCGTCATACTGTAGACACACTACTATGAGACATGAGCAACGCACTTCAGAACATTATGTAGGAATATGTATAACAACGCACTTCAGAACATTATGTAGGAATATGTATAATCATTGAGTGCTGTACACATGAGTTGTTTTGATTAATTCCTAATTTTGTTATGACCAGGCTGTGTGACCTGGCAATTTTATCGCAAAATACAGGGTGTAAACAGACTCTTCACGAAGCCGTCAACCAAACATTATGTACATCAAACTAAGTAACTTTACACAAAAATTAGTGCTGGGAAACGACATTTTTTTTTTGGATGAAAAATCCCGTTTTACAGTAGGACTCAATGTAACGCCCTCAAAACATTGTGCTGATGGATGGATTGAATAGTAAGAGGGTACTGGAGGTGTTTAAAGTAAAATTCTTACATTAGAAACATGTATTTAAAAAAAAACTTATGAAAAAGTTGGAACTTTGACCCCCAATATCTCCGTAACTAGAAGGTTCCCAGGTCCCTAGAACAAAAAAATATATTGCAATGACGGTGAGAACAAGTGCCTTTCGGCTTCGTTAAGAGTCTGTTTACACCCTTTATATAATGCATTTACAAGTACACGTTCACATAGTCTGAAAGTACAAGGTTTAACACTGTCACATACGAAGCAAAACATTATCAAGCACTTCACTTAAAGGTAAAGCACATAGAATTTAGATAATTATTATTATCATGCTTGAAATATTTTCTACATATTTCAACGAGCGTGTACCCTACAAAATACTCAACTGATTTAAAAAAAAGCAGCATTATTCATTCAAGTAAACCGAGTGTAAGATTGTGCAATAATATGGAACTGAAATTAACAATAGAAGGTATTAATATAAAGTTTAAATACAACGACGGTTAACATGGTTACTGTCGTGTGAGTCGTGTGACACGGCATAGTCGTAGCTGAGCGCGCGCTCAGAGCTCACACATGTCTCGGCGCGAGATCACCGGCACATAAATATGACGCGATGACTACTTGAACAATAGCGAGAAGGATCTCCTCAGTAGGTACCTACGTCACGAAAAGTGCAGAGCGGAGACTAGTGGCTTAGTGAACGCGGCATGTTCAGTGAAGCGCATCGTGCAAGGGACGTGGAGAGCGGTGCGCTCAGCTGTCGCCGGCCCCCGGGCCCGCTGGAGCCCCGCAGGCCTACAGTCTCCGTGGACGCGCTAATCGCTTAGTCACGGCGCATGCCG
The DNA here is from genome assembly GCA_950005105.1 of Lycophotia porphyrea. Taxonomy (NCBI): domain Eukaryota; kingdom Metazoa; phylum Arthropoda; class Insecta; order Lepidoptera; family Noctuidae; genus Lycophotia; species Lycophotia porphyrea. The sequence goes on from OX465392.1 coordinate 8,282,601, forward strand.
CCAGTGCCGCCACACTCGCGCAAACATCTGTGATAAAATTATACTTCACCTCCACTCTTGTGATAAAATGTGAGGTTACATCAACAACCATGGGTTTTTTAGATGGTGTTTCGTTTTCTGTGTTTAAAAAGTGTCCTAACCTCAAACTGAAAAGAAGATGCAAAGGACGAAGGTAAACAAACATATTAAACAGCATGGCATAACGTAAAATAGGTGCATATGTACTAACACAGGACGATGTCACTCGCACATTGTAAACTCGTTGTTTGTCATTCGATGCAATTATTTAATTCGGACCTTACGTAGCGTTTGCGTATAGCGATTACTTTAACAAGGTAATTGTTTTGCGGAAACCTATAAATAGCCATATACACTCGTATATCTGTGTATTAATTTACAATTAAACTAATATCACAATGTATTACATCACTGCATAATATTTGTTTTTTACAGTTTATTTGAATATTTTCAAAATTAAGAGGGAATTGCTGTTGTGAAATTAGCACTGCGAGTTACTGTCATTATTATAAAAAATGTAATGATAAAATTTCAGAATTTGATTCATCTAAATAAGAAACAGTAAGTAGGCTGAGTAACCGGCAGTTTGTTATCCGCGATAAGGTGTCGGGAGGTAATCGCACCAGATCGGAACGAGCGACGTCACTCTTGGTGAAGATAACTGTTTTCTGCAAATCGAGTACAGTGTCTTCACGTGCATGAGTTAGTATAGAACATAGATTTCGTTCATATTCCGTGTCCTACATTGCATAGATGATGGTACAGAATCTGTCCTTGACCACGGCAGTTGATGTAACAATTAAAATTCTAATTAAAATAAGTTCTACTACATCATACATAAAGATCAAACTAAAGCATTAAGGCCTTTAAACATGATTTTGATTCTCTAATGTATTTTTAATGATACTGCTATCAGTTTGGGTGTTTTTTTTTTATAAATATTCCTATTTTATTTTGTATATTTTGTAGCGGAAATGATTTGAATTGCTAATTTCGCGTAGGTATGATAACATTGTCATGTATAGTCAGGTGATTCTGTTGACATGATTGCAAGTACTTGAGTACTGAGTTCAGCTTTCTGCTTCATCGAGCGTGTCACCCTTGAACGACATCTCACTACAGTACCTACTCAACGTGAGACAATCAAATCAATTATTATCGTTTACCTCGTTTACGACATTTCACTTCTGATATTGTATGTAGCTGAGGCTTAAAAATTATGTTATCAAACATACATTGAGTTCCTCTGTTATGTAAATGCCAAATTGACTTTTATCGATTTCAAATTATTGCATTTGCGGTTTGTACTGGTGTTACTCAATAGTACACAATAATTATTATTAATGTTAATGAGCAAATTATTGTCGACGACTGATGACTAATATTTAAATGTAATTACGTCGCTGCTATTTGTTTGTTTATAAGCTTTTTTTAACTTACCTTGTTAGTTATTAAGTTGGTTGGTTAGATAGTTAGTATGTAGATAATGGTCAAATCTTGCAACTGAATTTCAAACCCGTTCCACCCAACTAATTGAGCTGAAATTTTGTAAACACCTTTGATTCTGGTGACAATATACTTTCATAATAGACATGGCTTGATCCTGCAGCTAGGATCGCCTCCTCACGACGAACTCATCAACGATTAATAACACCCACACGAAACTTTATATACGCGTTCAATGTTAATAGATAAACGAACATTACTTTATAAAAGCTTGTTTATTTTTAAAATAATTTTATGATGTCATGCTAAACGTACTTGTCCTCAGCCCTTACCAAAGAGAAACGATATTTTTTTCTGTATTTAATTAGCAAAATGTTTTCATATCTTGGTCATCGTATACCAGATATCGTATCATCGCATTAGCAATAAAGCGACTCAATTTAATGAATAAAACATAGTCATTGGTTCAAAATGTAAATTTATAGTTAAATTTTGAACCAATCTTTTACTATGTTTTATTCAGGTACTCATATACGTACTTTTATGACACACAATTGTGCTGCGGAACCACAGCAACGTTCCGTGACGGCTGAAACGGATCGGTGACTTTCAATGACGAAGTGCAATATTAACCGTAAACATCACTGCATAGGGCCTACAATCGTCTAAACCCTATAAAATAACGACAATTATCACAAAAAAGTTCTGTTACAAGGACTAAGCTAAATTGTTTGAAGGGGTCGCGGTTGGTTCGACCGGAACGTTCAAAATCTGCAGTTAATAATTTTGCGAATTGGTAGTCAAATTAAATCGTTCTAGTACAAATAAAATATGAAGTAATTGCGTTATTGAAACCGATACCAAGGTTAATAGATTAAAATAAATCACCTTGTTATTGCAATTGAAAACTAGCTTTGTCTTTTTATTCGGAGGTATGTTTCGTGACGATCTGGACTCATTCTTATCGGATGGTCTTTGCCCAGCAGTGGGACAGAATAGGCTGACTAAAAAAAAAAATGTTACGTGAACATCTAAACGAGTTTACTGCGAATTTTCCATAGCTTATCATCGTGCATTTATTATTCCTTTGACGTATTCCTAAACATTCTCATCAATACAATTTTTGTTAATTATTTTTCGAATTGGCTATTGCTAAAGTCAAAAGTTCCTCAACGGAATCGTAGTAAGTTGAAGTATCCCATATAGCACATAATTCACCGTAAGTAAGTACAGTCGCCAGCACATCAAGCTACCACACTTTGACCTTGAGCGCGTTATGAGCAACAACAGCGAGAATCGTGCGAAAGAGATAAATATCTTTTTGTCTGTTCTTGCTTGTAATGTTTCGTGCTGCAGTGCGTGCGTGAGGATGTGTGCGTATGCGCGTCGTAGTGTAGAATAAAATATACTTGCCAAAAAACTAGTTTGGCAGGTTGCATACTTGAATGGAATCGAAATAATGGCATGGTAGTAAAAATAAGTTAGCGGGACTCACGGGACGCCCGGCAGATTTGAAATATCTATATTCGGAATTTTGATTATGATTATTTTTGTATTATATGCTTTTAATGTTTTTACATTTTTTTTAACCTGACCTGTAATTTTTGACAAATTTAAATAAATAAACTAAACTAAACTAAATTTATGTAATATTTGAATTCGTAATGAATAAAAAGAGATATTATTTGACGTAAATTCTATGATTTCTGTAATAGTAGCTGTTGGTAAGTAGCGAGATGTATTGGACAATGAAGAAATGAAATGATAACTGAAGTAACTGAACTGAAGTATGTTTACATTGTAATCACCGTACCGTGCGCATGAACATGCCTGAATCTCCTTATTTGCTTGAAAGGAATACGAACAAATTGCACTATAAATAAACAATTCGTTTCATTGCTCGTTTTAATTTTAGTTACAACTAGCATAAGGCACAGGTTCTACATTTTAAAATATACCTACCTCTAAAGATAGGATTTATTTTACTTTAGAGCAGAAAAAAAATACGAAGTTTCATAACCAAAAATCTAACTAGAACCGATTGACGAGTAAATTTCGCTACTTCCACACGAAATGACTTACTGGCCAATTTAACGTTTCAACCATTATTCAAATTATGTAAAAAATCGATTCCATATTGGCTACAGGAATGTATTGTGGCAAGGACGCGGATAATAAAATAAACCTAAAAATGAACCTAATAGTTATGTCGTATAGCGTCGTTTTTGTTGGAAAAATTCACACCGAGTCACGACGCGACGCGACGATTCTGCGCGCATCCTCCACTCAAAATATAACTTTATTTACTACACGAAAAGATACACATTTCATCGGACGCGTCTCGCGGCGGCAGCGCGCAGCGCATCTAATGAAATGTGTATCTTTTCGTGTAGGAAATAAAGTTTATTTTGCCTCGATGTGCGTGCAGCGTCGCGTCGCGTTGATCTCGGTGTGAACTGACCCTATGTGGTAACTTTAAAAAACGAAACAGATCAACAAACGATCAAAAATTAACATTATACTTTTATTTTTTTGGGAAGAGGTTGATTTGATGTGGTGTGTCATTTCTCGTGAGGCTGGTTTTACTATATGTATATGTTTCTCATCAAAAACAGGTAGTCGGCGCAATGGCTAAAATACCTATGGAAGCTTATAATCAATTTAATGTAGGTATCAGAAAAGGACATAGGATAGGGTCATACGAGAACGCGTGTGAAACCGCAGGAATAATATCAAAATAAAATGCGGAATAACAATCTTAATAATTTTATTACTAAACATTCATATTTTTAAAATTCAAAACTTAAATCAAATAGTCTAAATTAAAATATAAGTAAACTATACAAACCACAGAAAATATAAAATTAAACTATGCGATAGATTAGAAACAAGCTTTTTTTTACTAATGACTGCCAAGCAGAATTAAATGCTGCCACCAAAAACAGTAAGCTTTTACCTATTATATTATATTTTACCAAATTAGTATAATTTGACTGGGCTATATGTATAATAAGGCCCGACGCCCACTGCGACACGACATGACAAGGGTTTTTTTTGTTATACTTCAGATGATTTCGAACCTTATTTAGCACCGCTAACACTCACTTGTTTTCTCATTATAATCTCACAGCCTGCACGTTCACCTCCGGCACGTTCTGGCATGCCGTAGCATCCCGAAATGTGAACGCTATTTATAATGAAATAAGATCGCAAATCTTTCGCGCTTACTAAAATCCCTTGTCAACCCGTGCTGAATGCCGATATTAATTTTCCCCAATCGAGCAATGGAAAAATAAACGTTTGAGAAAGTGGCTGGAAATACCTAAACCTTTTATTTTGATAAATAAAATAATAACAATATTGAAATACTACTTAATTTTTATAAAACTGTGCTACTATTTAATTTAAAAGTTTGTGAGAATGGATTGATAATTATTACTTTTTCATGCCTTAATGGCTGAACGGATTTTAGTGAAACTTGGCACATAAATAGACCATGGAATTAACAAATAAGATAGCTTTCTACGGAACCCCGGGTGAATGAAGTGCATTATTTACTATTGCCATCGAAGTTCGTCATCTAAAGATACAGTCAATATGTCTTCCGGCGCCTCCTGACTACGAACACGAAGTCAGCGGGCGCGGGGCGGTAGCCGCCGCGGAGTCCGCCGCTTTAGAGCGCGGTGCGGGGCGCGGGGCCGGCTCGGTGTTCGTCAAGGCCTAACGGCGTCCATTGAAATCTAAAACAAAGAAGTAAAATTCAATACTTGCTTCTTGATTCTTTATTATGACATTTCTTTTTTTTTAATTGTTTCCCCACACTAAGAATTACTCCTGTATCGTGGGTGCGTTTACAAACATTTTAACTCACATACACAAACAGCTAGACCAACACCAGAAACAACTACCTGTTGTTCCGTGTGGGAATCGAACCCGCGACACGCAGCGCAGCAGTCGATCGTTCAGCGACTGCGCCAACCGCGCCGTCAATTAAAAAAAAAATTGTACGGCCAACTTAACTAAATGAGTATGGGATGGTTAAAATTATTCTTCAAAATAGGTATAAACAAACAATCCGTCGAATTGAAAACTTCCGTCATTGTAGGTGGTAAAGACGAAGCTTTATCTAATAGTAATAATACTAATAACATTCACTGAGTAGTATAAGCTGGCGCGTGGCGCGGCGCGCGTAAAACTACCTATGACTATAAAAAAATATGAATAAGTTAGGGTGTTAAGTGTGATAAAAAGGTATACATAGACTCACATTGTATGCAGCTGAGGTTATTCGGCCATCGTGGCTCTTGCATAGAGCCGCCCATCTATTTTTTTCTGGAACAAAACAAATAGCTATAGTTTATTTGCACATTATTAGTATTACTTAATAGGCAACTTATAATATGATTCCCTACAATAATTGCTAGCTTATTATTATGAAAATATATATTTACACACAAACAGCACTAAAAAGGCCTTATCCCTGCAATTATCCCTTATCAACAGACATAAAGAAAGTCGAGTAATTGCGTAGGTATTGACTTTTAAATAAAATCAGTACCGACTTAAAAAAAACAATGGCGCTTGGAACAGCGCGCAGATTTAAGAACTTACAATACCGGGAACTCATTATGAAAGAACACAATAAAGATACCTATCGAATAGGTAGTTATGGCGAGGCAAAGACATTTATGGGTGTTTCTCGTATTTCGTGCATATTCCATGATATTTCTGAGTTTCTTTATTGTCGAATAACGTTGTTTTTTTTTCTAATATTATTAATATAATTATACTTAGAAAATCTTAGATCATTTTTCGATTCATTCTCTAAATAACGAAGAAATTGTTATAATACCTACGTCATATAAAAAATCTGGAAAAGACGGTAATAAGAACGTAAGGGATTTAGCCATCAAGAGTCATAAAACCATCTAAAGACTCACAAGCTTCAACATTTTTTCAATATTAGCCTTTGTATTGAATAAAAAATTATAATCATAAAAAAATATTACTCACCGTTATTTCTGCCGACAAATTTCTATCACCACATCCACTCAGTCGAGTCCCTCTCTATAACATTATTATTATCGGCGCCCTAATATCTATAGTTTTAAAAATATTGTCAACACACAAAACTACGAACATAACACTGCGCGAACCGGCCTACTCCAAGAATTTTTATTGACTGACCTTAAAGGATTTAACAAACGAAGGGCGCGGGAGCAAGGAGGTGTGGCCTATTACAAGTAAGACATGATTATTGGCTCCTAAGTGTTAGTATACGCAACTATTGGGTAATTTTGGAAACGTTGAAAATTCCACCAATCACGCCGAGTGTACTTTCTTTCTAACACAGCAGTAGCTGTTGTAGTTATAGATATGTATAGGGTTTATCTTGACGTGCTGGCGACTGTACATACATAGTATGTCGCAACTTTGACACGTTCCTAAGTTAATAAACCCATTTATATAACAGTTTTTTTTTGCAAATTTCAATAAAACAGTCAACTTAAAAACACAACTGATCCAGTATACACAGTTAAAACCCAAAGCCAAGTCCTGTACACTGACCATACATATGCAAATATGTGGTCAGGCCACTAATCTCTCAGTGGTAATCTTCGCACTGGCCACAGTGACTCGATTATTACAAAGTATATAAGGTCCCTTTAATCGGCGTGCGTCACTCTATGACATCAGAATGTAGACAAGTCTCAAAAGGAAATAATCTACGTGATCACGATCACAAAGCTAAGTACGTAAACGCACCAACATTATTATTTAAATAGAACAAAAAACACAAATTCAGAGATGAACAGGCAAGTTTGAATCATCCCAACTACCTGCATGAATAAGTACAGTTCTTCAGCAATTTTTATTTTGTCCATGATAAATTGGGATTAATTTTGCTCCTATTGAAAAGTGAAAGGAAGTCATTGTGCTGTCACAGCCTACAGGTCAATGCCGAGCTTCGAGTAGTGGAGGATGTGTCATGCCCCATTTAAGTGGTACCAATAATGAATGACTGTATGGAAAGTTGACATTTTGAAACCACTTATGTGTTCCATGAAAGGATTGTTGCATTGAAGCATTCAATGGATCAAGTCAAACAAAGTAGGAGGACGAAGGACTCTCCACAAAAAGTTGAAAAACATCAATTAATCCAAAAGTGGACATCGCCCAAAAAATCTTCGGAACCAAATTATAATCTGATCACGTACCTATCTACACTACGTTTTGAATCATCTGACCCAATTTGTCCGATTTATCTCAATTATGACCATTGGGGAGAGGGACCCTTCTCTATAGATACCTCGAATTTGTCGAATAATCGAATAACCCGACAAATTCAATATCCTTTAAAGCATTTGTCTGGATATTCAGAGTCCACTCGTGAAGGGTTCCAACCAAATTTTTTGGCATAGGTTCCATAGAACTAACATCAGAATTTATTTAGAGGTAGATTTGATTCAATTAGAGAATTTCGAATGTTTTTCCTGTATTAGAATTTACATATTTACGCACTAATAAAAAACCCTTGTTCCATAAAATGACTTCCTACTAAAATCTTATTATAGAAAAGGGGAAATATTAACTTTGAATACAAACCTACTACTTACCTACCTACACACATCAATAGTGTCTAGGGGTCATGCACATTTATTAGCATAACTTTAAAGGTATTGGACATTTCAAAAAGATTTAAACGCGAATTTGTTCCTGGTACACACCTGATCTTCGATTGATTTTTACAAATTACGGTAAGAAGACAACCGTACGCTACGATTTGGCAATTGGTTTTAAAGGTACAGTCAGAACACCTGATCTTCGTTAGTTACCAAACTGGCAGGAAGAGACCTCAAGCAGTCGACCTTCTTGCTAGTACACCTTTTTCGCTTCCAGCACTACGACGAAGCAATCGCGGGCAAATTTTAAAATAGGCAAACGAGCATTTGGTTTGGTATGATCGCTAATGGTCTAGATGTTACTCTCAGATGGATCCCGGTTCGGCATCCTTCCACACGAAGAATACGTGTTTGGCGAACACCTGGACATGAGACCAGCTTGCAAAATCTTCAGAAAGTCTATCCATTTCAAAGTGAAACAATCATGGTATTGGCGAGACTACGTCTAGGCGGGAGAACTGACCGTGTTTAGATAAAATGCAATTTTTGGCACTTATATCCCAACCCAACACTGAGAGCAGCGGTGGCCCAGTGGTAGCGACCCCGACTTACGAACAGTAAGTCGTGGGTTCGAACCCAGGCAGGCGCATTACTTTGTGTAATTTATTTCATCACCACTGCTCTCAAAACGGTGAAGGAAAACATCGTGAGGAAACCGGCATGTCCTAGAACCAAAAATTCGAAGGCATGTGACATCTACCAATCCGCACTGGGCCCGCGTGGTGGATTATAGCCCATTCCCTCTCTTAGAGAGGAGGCCTGTGTCCCAGCAGTGGGAACATTTATAGGCTGATGATGATGATGATATCCCAACCACACCGGATAGAAATGGGACTAGATTTTATGCGTATGCATGATGAGGCTCGCCCAAGTGCGACTCCAGCGGTAACTCAGCGGCTACAGCAACATAATGAAGAGGCTCTCGACTGATGTTTTCTTGTTTACGATTTTCCTTTAGCTCGAACTCGTACGCACAACGGCTGAGCAAGCTATACAAAACCAGTTTATGCGGATCTCTCATTGTACAAAAAATATATACAAAGCGAGGCCATGTTATACTAGAAATGTAAAGCTTGATGTGCCGCCGTGTGTAAGTAAAGTAAAAGGAAAATGTCTATAAAATAGTAACCGCAAAAATTGCTCGTCATCGGATATGACAACATTGAGCTCATTGAACAAACACACTGCTCGTTTTATTTGTTCTTTTTTTGTTTACCAACGCTATTATTGACGGAACTGCAACACTCGACGTGTTCCGAATGTATGAATGACTCATTCATTATATATTGTAGTGTATTAATGGAAAACGCAACTGGTTATACAATACGCGGTAACAACAATTAGTTTCAGAGCGAAAATTGGATAGTAGGGTCGATACTTAGCCGGGTAGAATCACCCCTTAACGAATTTACCAGAGTGCAGCGGTGACTAGATTAACACTCTGTATACTGGAAAACTTTATGTTCAATTTTCTAACAGAAACATAAATCTTATCAACTATTTTTATTATGATTATCAGCTGCCTTATCTTCACACCAATTTTACATACGGAATAACGATCGATATAAAATTATAAGCAGAACCTACGGAACTACGGGTCTATAATCAACCATTTATAATAAACCGCTTAAAAATGTAATGTTAAAAAACCCACTTTTCAAAGTTACCTCAGTTTACGTTCGACGGAATACTAAGCCAGTGATACGGCGTATGTACTCTTATTGTCGGAACAGCGTGACGACCCAAATTGCACATAAGACATACAAATAAAACATACAATAATACAAAATATACATAAAACATACAAATCTGTAGCCGCGCGTATGTTTTACTGATACAGATGTTTCAGTCTGTGCATATGGCGTCTGTTACATCTTTACTTTGTGCGACTTAAGTTTAAATACTGGGGATGTTTATTGTAAGATTAGAGTTTAGGTAACAGAATTAGATGACTACTACTTCAAATGTGGTGAACATTAGAAAAACCAGTAGGACAAAAGTTTAAAAATACCAACTAAATATTGTGAAGGTTTTTTTTTCTAATAAAAGCCTGTTTTGCGGATTGTATTCGAAAAAAATAAACCTTCACTATACCCTGACCTCACTAAGAACTTCCGAAAAAACCAATAGCACCCAGCAGTGATCGAATCAAATTCCTCGAATAGTTCGAAAATGCACGACCACAAGTCCAACGGTAAAGGTATCGGCAATCCGGAACTCGATATAGATTAATCCACGTAAGTCACAGGTCTATAATTGTACTTTAGTAAAGCCCTAGTCTGGTGGCCGTGGATGTTAGCCGGTTGAGTCGCGATACCTCTGCGCAGAACCGGTTCACCCACATGCTGTAGCTATTAGCACATCGTCCTCCGCAATGCCATTGCCGGCAACTGTTATACAACTCTGAACACGCCGTAATTTGTTATGTACGTTCTACGCAAGTTTGTTTTACATGTTAACAAGTACGCTATGATAATGTTTGTTGAACTAAAATAATACATACAGAAATAACTTCTATGGACGTCACACATCTTATGTTTCTCGAAGATATATAGTATAGGCGGAAAGTTAATGTTTATGTTTTACAGGTTAACACTCGTATTTTGTTTCATTCTGTCTTAGTTTAGTTAAGTGCCAAAGATTTATGAGATTCATTTGCTAAACTTTCAGTTCTGCTAATGCAAATTTACTTATTAAAGTAACACTGCGTGAGTTAGAAGTCAGAGCTTTGACGTCTTACTTGAGAACCGCGATGGCATCCACGCCTATTACCTGTAACATGCTTCGTAAAGTAACTAACTATTCAGTAACTGCTCTTGGAGTTTATAATGATAAACCATGACGTAGTAGATGCGCAAGTTTACATAATAAATAAAAGGTGTTGCTTTATCGTATTCATGCTAAGCTGCGGTCTTAGGCAAATGAGGGATTATCTTAGAATTAATGAGGGTTGACTGAAAGGCAAACGACGCCGCCGACGCTTTCGCGATGACAAGCTGTGCGGTTTACGAATATTTTATATTAGCTTTATGTTTTTACCTACCTATTAATTAAATGATAGATTTTTTCTGGAAAGTTATTCGAAAATGATTGCCCTCAATTATTTCAGACTATGTGTTCTGTTTGGGACAGAAAGACACGTGGGATTTGCATAAGCTTACAAGTCGTGTGAGCCAAAGGCTTAATTGCCAAGACCCTCTACCAATACTTCCTTAAGGAGGCTCATGTTAAGCAGCTGGATCACGGGCGTGATTCACAAAGTAGCTTCTTGTCACGACACGCATTATATTAACGTGTTCCTCTCTCTGCAGCCTTGAACGCTTCGGCAGCTTGTACTCTGTTTTTAACTATTTTAGTCATAGCCTTTTATAAATATATATTAAAAAAAATAATGTGTATTTTTTAAGATAGAGAAAAAAATTAATGATTACAATTCACGAAAAAACATCTACGTTCCCTAAATATTATAACTATTCCTTCTAAAAAAAAATTATGATAAAGCTACAACGGCGAAACCCTTATGATCCCTTTTCAAAGGTGTAATAATAAATGAGTTTGGGTTAAAGTGTTATTTTTGTTGTAACAAAGGAGCCATTGTTTCCCAGTATTATTGTTGACGATCGAGGTCGCCGATATAATTGCATGCAGCGTGGACAAAATAAATAGCCGTAGATATAGCCGTAACCGTATATGATTAGCTGCATGCTTGGCGACCGTTTTAATTGCCCGGCAGTTTGGTTTATTCATACACGTCTCGTTAGTGCGATGACTTGAAAGCACAAATTACAGTTTTATACACCGACAAAGCGTTCATGAATGTTCGTAATCTTGTGTGTCCATGGAGAACTTGATGAGGGAAATTCATGCACGGAGGTGAGACGGAATCTAATAGGTATTACTTGTTTCTATTAGGTCAGTAGAAATAATAAATAAGAAGATATTAAGAACATCAAGCATGTTAATAACATGCTACTTACTATAATCTACTACAAACTACCAGCTAAAGCCGGATATTACTTGCAACAAAAAATACTTGATCGAAGGCCTTCGCTTCAGCTAGGAAACAAATAATAGGTACCTACTTATGGTTTGATATAGATAGATACTAGGTACAGTACCATATCGAATACGCAACTATTTATAATAACTTGGTGCTTGCCAACCTTGTGTAGGAAGGTGATAGAAGGGCATGGGCCAAACGTGGTTGAAAAGAAATTAATAAAGTCTCGATGGGTACGTAATGAACCTTTGGAGCTTGACCTTTTAATTTTAAATCATGACCCTATTTTAAACTGGAAGACGTTGTGTTAGAAGGCCTTCTACTGGGTGGACCGATAATTAGTGAAGGTTGCGGGCATCCGCTGGATGCGAGATGCACGGGACCGGTCTATGTGGCGTGAACATCAGAATGGCTGGTTGCCTGTATCGGCTCGCGTCAGGCTGGTGACCAATAATTGCTACCTATTTGCTACCTTTTGCTACCTATAGCCAATTAATTGCTACCTAACTTGGAAACAAAATAAAGGGATTTCAAAATGACCTGCATTCTGACATCAGGATGGCTGGTCAACTCTCCGTTTGTATAAACTATTCAAATTCGTGTTATCATTTGTACTTGAGTAATTGCTACCTAATTGCTACCCTCACGTCATTCAATGCCCACCTTGTAGCTTTAACAAGTAAAAAGTTATGATAATTTTAACTTTTTACAGGGAATGGATTTAGGTTATTGAATAAAACAATTTAAAATGATTACAACAATGTTTATTTTTAATGGAATACACCGACCCATTATATTAATTAAACATATAAATGTATAGTACCTGGATGACCGAGCTTTGCTCGTTTTTTGTTTTTGACGTTTTCTAATAATGAAACCTAGGTAGATCGATTTATCGCCCCCGAAACCCCGTGCATACTAAATTTCATGAAAATCGTTGGAGCCGTATCCGAGATTCAGAAAAAAAATATATATATAGGTATATACAAGAATTGCTCGTTTAAAGGTATAAGATATACCTACAGGCTTTATTTTTTTTAATTTCCACACGTGAATTTGTGATAAATGAAAAAAATCTACGCGAGTCAAATACATTGCATGTTGAACCTAATCGTAGTGCGATAAAAACCAGTTTTCGAGGAAGAGTATTGAAAAAAAAAACGATAATATTACAAAAAAAATGGTTATTGTCGATGTTCAATCAGCGGTTTTACACTGTTTTACAGACAAAAGTTTAACAGAATTTCGTTTCATATAAAATTTTACTCATATTATCATTTCATAGAATAACCAATACGCAGAATATTTGCATCGAAGATATTTAAATCGACGATTTTTGTTTCAAATAAAATTTTATGTTTCAATTTTCATATTCATTTCGATGATGTTAACAAATTCAAAAGAATGCTAACAGACTTTATGGTTAAAAAAGCGTACTATTCCATTGGTGAATTCTTAACAGACAATTTAAACAAATAATTTAGATATGTTGTTGTGCGAGTCAAATGTCCGATTTGTTCAAAAAAAAAAAACTATCTAAGGGTAATTATATAAGTAATTTAATTTAAATGGTTAATATTATAAAATTTAATTTGAATTATTAATAGTATGTAATTTAATTTGAATTGTTAATTGGATATAATTTAATTTGAATAATAATTTTAAAAATTTTAACTTAGTGTATAAGTATCCAAAATTTGTATGCTTTTTAGGCTAAACATAGCGAACCTGACATTTGAATTCGATCTTATTATATTGTACCTATGTTTTACTAATAAATAATTGAATTGAAATTGAATTCATATCATTTTTTTTTAATTTTTATTTATGTACACATTTTTTTTTATATTTTTACATATTTCTTAAGACATAAGTAAAAAAAAAACATTTAAAAATATAAAAAAATAGTAGCCCACCGGTATCGGGAGCAGGGTCCAAGCGGTCAGGGCTCCAGAGAGAGGAATCTCCTAACAATACGAGCCGTGTCCAGGAGTACCGCTTTCTGAATCAAGCCCTTAATCCAGCTGCCTAACGAGAGCCTCCTCAGGTGTTGGTCGGGGCTCTTGGCAATTAAGCCATTGGTTGAAACGACTAACGATTGATCTGAAATTTTGCACACCTTTGGTTCTGATGACCAGACATTTTGATGCCAGACATTACTTAATCCAGCAGCCTGAATCGTCTCCTCGCGAGGGAATTCCTCCAACTTTTTGATTTTGAAAATAAAATTATTAATTAAAAAAACCTTTCAAAATATGCATTAATAAAAATGCACTTAAAAGAAAATAAACCTTGGAGTAAAGAAAAACGAATAAGAATTGTTTTAGTTGGTGTATTCCATTAAAAATAAACGATAAGCATTGAATGACGTGAGGGTAGCAATTAGGTAGCAATTTCTCAAGTACAAAATGATAACACGAATTTGAATAGTTTACACAAACGGAGAGTTGACCAGCCATCCTGATGTCAGAATGGCTGGTCATTTTGAAATCCCTTTATTTTGTTTCAAAGTTAGGTAGCAATTAATTGGCTATAGGTAGCAAAAGGTAGCAAATAGGTAGCAATTATTGGTCACCAGCCTGACGCGAGCCGATACAGGCAACCAGCTATTCTGATGTTCACTATGTGGCGACACTTGAGCAGTGGATGTCTTTCAGCTGAATTGATATATCCGTAAGGATTGAGGAGCCACCTTTATGTTCATATAAATATTGAACTATTTTACTACAAATTCGAGGATTGATCCTACAATATTTTTAAACTTACTACTAAATAAGTATATTAATTTCATTAAGATACGAAAAGTGGCTCCTCAATCCTTACGGACATGAAATGATGATGAGGGCCATCATCTGAAGTCTTGTGTACCAAATTACAGCCGGACCGGCCGCTGTCTTGAAAACAAAACTGGTCGGACGCCAGGTCGTGCGACTGAACTTTCTTCCCAGTCGGAGCATCTGCAGCCAAAAGTCGTAGTCGTTTAGTGCGCGAGGTCCCTACCTATAACAGTATTGGTATATTGCTAAGAATCAATTCACACAGAACGGAATAATCCTCGCACAAAGTACTGGCTGCTTTGAAAACAGCACAGTATTACCGTTGTTTATATGTAGTTGGAAATTGTATGAATATCGACGCGGACGTTAAGCATCACGCGACTAGGTCGCGCGCCTCCTCACGCATGCTCGGGAGTTCTCGAGGATACCAGATACCTCGCGAGCAAGTCATGACGTGCCCATACTACCTTATCCCAGTTTGTGAGTAGACTCGCGTAGACGCGCACGTCCTCGCGTGGTTCAACCCTTCTCAACGTGGCACCGTCTCAAAGCGACTTTTTGCTCTTGGTGTGAATGGCGATCAAAGGCTTGAGCCTGCGCAAGGATTTTTCCGTTTTATCTGAACTGACCACCCTAAAGTGCGTGAAATGGTGAAACAACAAATTAAACAAAGAAGCACTGTCAACAAAACGCGTTTATTTTAGTCTCAAACATGCCACAATGGAGGTTCACAATCAATTTACCACTTGGACAAAGTTACATTCTACGCACGGACGTCTGTTTCGATCTTGGCTGGCGCGGCAGCGGCCCTGAGCGCCTCGCAGCACCGGCAGCATCGCCAGCTGTTCGTGGTCGGCACCAGGTGCTCGCTGTTCACGCACTCCAGGTGGAACTGTGACGCACACATGCTGCACTTGATGCAGGCGCAGCCCTCCGTCGTGTGGTTACAGATCGCACAGTCCATCTTAACTAATTTTACTGTGGACAAAAGACGGGTTTTGTTACTAAAATTTCAGAATTTGATTTTTCTGTCTTCTCCCAAGGTGAACGCAAACGCTACATTTTATGCTTAGCAAAAAAAAAATGCGTCGACTGGATTTTGTCGTAAAAATTAAGAGAAGCATAAGCAGCCTATAATATTCCCACTGCTGGGCTCCTCCCTCGTGGGAGGAAGTAGGCAGAAATTCACCACGCGAGCTTAGTGGGTATGGGTATGGTAAAAAAAGAAATTCACTTACAATATTATAAAATTCACTATATTTATAATTATTCCAGAATATATTCTGCTTTTTATTTGTTCTTAAAAAACTATTTTAATTTTTTTATGATATTTTAAATAATGTGTGTCTTAGTATGACTGCGAAACTCAACTGAAGAAATAATCGCAGTTTTCTTTTAGTTTCTTTTACCGTTCTTCATTTGAAATTGAATAGAAGAAGAGTTTTTATTACTTAAATTTAGATGAGGTTTGATATTAATAAAGAAGCGGCTGAGACAAACAACGAGCTATTAAAATAAAACAATAGAAGGTATCTACTTGTTTAAAAAAATACTCCAATGGAATTTTCCAATTATTATTAAACTTATAAAACTAATACCTCTCGTTGCTGCTAGAAAGATTTTTTCCACGAGACACTCACAATCAGTCCATTGACGGCAATGGCCTACATCTACATTATAACAAATTCGGATTATGTCCGCCTGATTTTTTCCCAGCGGAATATTCCAATTACACTATGAAAAGAAAACCCCAATCAAGTATCCTCACCTTGACCGCTTTTTTCTAATACATGAATCGGCCAATTTAGAAAGCTTTTCATTCGAGTAGTATTTCTTATTGACTTAAGGTCAGAATCAGGAATACCTAACTATCTTGTTTCAGCTTGTTTAGGGTAAAACAAACAACCTGTTGATTGCCTCATCTACTCTGTGCATCATATACGTGGATATAGAACTGCGTTAATGAATTATTCGTGTCGACCACAAATTGAACGGGTATTTACAAAAACAAGTCCTGGAATCATCCGACCGACCGAATTCTATCTAACATAGCGTTTTATTCTATGTAAAAAGGAAAATGAAGCAGATAGTTTAAAAGACGATGTCCGATGTATTTATTTAATAAAAATTTATACACAAGTAAAAACTGCACAAAGGCGGACTTAATGCTTTGGGCATTTTCAACCAGTCTGCCTTAGGGTGATGCAGAGACAATACACAGTAAGTGCAGTAAAAGAAAACCAATTAGAAAATATTTATAACTAAAATATAATAATAAATCCATATAAAAATACATAATATATAAAAAAAAGTTATGAAAGATAAACAAGAAAAACTACAACAACTTAGTTCTGAGACGAATCTGCCAACTTCTTGTGTATGTATTCTCGAGCTTTAACTTTCAATGTGTACCAATTGGTTACCGTTATGTTCACACACCAAGTTTTCAAAGATGTATCAAAGGGATTTTTAAGGCTCCAAAAAAAATAAATCGTGCTTTCAGCTTTCTGTGACTTTCGAAGACCGTGTCCCTTCAATAAGTGTTGCCTACGATAGTCACTGAATCTCGACCATTGTCCACTATCTAAATCGGAGTATTTCCCTTGTTAATTGTTCCATTAAATGATGTCCCTTTGCTACATGAGTGTGATGTCCATCGTCAATATTAGCTGCAGCGTTCATTTGCCAAATTAATCTAGTATTTTACAGGATTAGATTACAGGTACTTAGCTATCGGCCAAGGCCTTCGTTCCCTTTCTGTGGGCTTTGAGATTAAATTAAGACACGTTTAATGTGTCTTACAGAATAAAATAAGTATTAATCTATAAGCTTCCATTTACCTTACCGATAAGTTTAAAAGTATACGTCTCACGTATCTTTCTCGAGATACGTCACTTGACCAAAATTGGAAGGATACTTACCTACATAGGCACAAAGCTGAGTCAAATGCGTTAACGATAAAAATAGTTTATCGATTTCTGCCTTCTATTTTAGTCGTGAAGATATGGCATCATTATACTTCTTCGAGAGGAACTATTATGAAAAAAATATTATTAGGTAGAAAAACCATAAATTGTTTATGGTATATATGGTACCTACTGTCATACATATCTTGTCATTTGATGACTGATGGATCTTAATCAAGCTTGGATGAGAGCTTTCCTAATATATTACTGTACTCAGTGTTATAAACAAGTCTATAAGATAAATTCCTCATAATATAATAGCAACATCACATAAATTATGTGTAAAACGTTATGGTATCATCATAACATTCACAAACATGTTGATAAACAGCCGAGTTGGTCAATTGTCTTCACATTCACTTTGAACCCGCTTTATTTCAAGAGGAACAGCTGAAAATTTTGCATTACAATGGAAAACAGACAAAGGGGTGGGACCCAAGCCTTGTCAATGAGTTCTAAGGTACTCTCGTATTATTGTACATTTGGTTTCGCACCAACACTTCGCATTTCTACAGGTATTATAAACCAACACCTATTATAAACTAAAACCTTTCAGGAATGTATTGAAGTCCCCTAGAGCATTTCTGTCGTGTAACGTTGTTAACGTTTTGGCTCACAGCCAAAATGTACTACTGGATTTTATTTCACGCAAAAAGAATTATTTAGCTATGTCAATATGATTTCCTCTCCAAAATATAATATAGCACTTGTATATACCTATATCTAAACTTCAAAGTGCTTCGTTGATAAAATTATGAAGCATCATCATTATATCATATACTTGAACTTGAATTTGCTCTGGTGGCTGAGAGAATGTCATGCTCACTCAAATGTCTCGCTGATGGTGGCGGGTGTGTTGGGTCATTTAGCTTCCTTCAATATGGGTGGGGCTGATCCATGCGTCATGCTCGTGAACGGGCGCTGTCAGTTGGGACTAGTCATTTCTAGGCTGCCACGGTTTATTTTAACTACTTTGTTTTTAAAGTGTTGATATATTTTTTTACTCTGGACGCTCTTAACGAGCACGTATTTCTACATCGTTCTCAAATATATGTATAATCTCACTATGAATGATGTAACCAAGATTTTGTAACAATATTTTGATTGAAAAGAGTGTCCATGGAGTTTCTTGCCCATTCTTCTCCATAGAGATCTACGCTTTGGAATGGGCAACTACAGTACTTTCACAAGTTATTATGCCTTGTGTCTGTGTCTGTAGCTTAGCCTACTTTGTTTTTCTGACATTCAAAAGTGCCTGTATTGGTCTAATTGAAATAAATGCTTTTGAGTTATACCAAAAAATTTGACATGGAGATTTCAATAACCAAAAGAGACATGGTTTCCATGTTTAGCTATAATTGGTACAAAGTGCTATTTATGTTAATAATGGATACAACACCTCCTATGTACCTATTTGTTTAAGGATACATTACCTAAAATTATTGCATTTAATTTTGTGAAATAAATTTGTATATAAATTAATACTCCTTACATAACTGGATAAGTATTATATTAATATTTAATCTGCGGTCGTAAGTAATAAAACATTTTGGCGCCAAATCATATTATAGATTTTACTATCGTCGTATTATTTCGTAATAAATCGTTCGTGGTATATTTTTATGAATATTGTGTATTGTGTACGAAATTACGGTTTATATTAGTTTAGATATTGTTTGATATTTGATATTAAATCCAAACAATATTATTTGCTCATGTGACATTCTATTTTATTCGTTTCGATTTCTTATTTTTCTTCGCAGTTGTTTGATTTGAATAGTCCCACGGACGTGAAATAATGTTCGCATTACTGAAGTAGTAGTTCAATACTTATAAGATGTTTCCTAAAGTCTTTTTAAAAGCTTACATGGCAAAACATGGTTACATGGCTTACATGGTAAATATCCCGTTTTCAGTGTTAATGATGAATGAATGTTAGTGACATTCAAAAGCTTCTTTCCAAATATAATAAACGAATATCAATTTGGTGCTGAACTTTATTTTTAACCGACTTCAAAAGAGGAGGAGGTTCTCAATTTGACTGTATGTTTTTTTTATATCATGTTACGCGATCATTTGCCAATTATGAATCGATTTTTGGTAGATCATATTTCAGAGGTCCCATATAAAGGGCTTGAAAGGCAAAAAAGCCAATGGAACAGGCGAAGACATCGACTTCCGAAAGTAAAGTTATTTTAAAAAAATTTTAGTGTTTTTTTTTAGTGTTTTCTTTGGAAGTGGGTTTTTTTACTTTATTTATAACAGTGGTATTTCCATTATGTGAAACCTAAATTACGAAAGCGGCATGACATGTGTTGTGATTGTTGCAGACGGACGGGCGAAGTCGGCGGCGCGCGGGTGGTGCGCTCGACGCCCGACTGGAGCGACAGCGCCATCAGCGGCGAGCACCTGTGGTCGCCCACCTCCGTCTCCGGCGACTGCTGCTACGTCGGTGATGCTGAGTGCCAGGTACTACTTCTTCTTTAAATACTAGAGCTATATTAGCGTATCACTTGACGAGGTGAAGCTGGGCGTATAGCTAGCTCCAACTCTTTCCCACACTGAAACGGTTCGCCGAATCCCACCAATGAAGCCTAAGCATTAGAGAGTGTCGATGTAAATCTGAATTGAACAGTCACAAAATTTCTACTTAGTCTAGTATGTTTAGAACTAGAGAAGAGCTCCTTTTAGCAGTTGTAAAGTACTAACTGATAAAGAAGCTTTTAACGGATCAGCCCCACGAATTGATACATCCCCCAAGTTAAGTTGCCCTCGCGGGAGGCAGCGTGTGTTTATGTGGCCAACACTACCGTGTCTCGGAATGCACGTTAAATGTCTGTTCGGGTTGTTTTATCTATAGTACCTGGAGGTAATAATATGTTAGGATCATAAAGGGTAGTCCGACAACTTGCTAGATTGGCCAGCTAAAAGCAATAAAAAAATAAATAACGTATTGCATAAACTGAAAGCCCAACTGGTATAACTTTATAATATTAGTATTGCTCAGTATGTTGACAGTGATTGTCATCTCTAACAATATACCTAACTTCTGACAGTTAAGTATATCTAGTTATACTGGACCTAAACTTACTGTTACTACAAACGGCCACCAACGCGGCCAGTCTAGAATAACAACAGCCAGTGTAGACACAATCATGTTTCCTTCAAAGACAACCACCTATTCTCTTGAGGCGCCTTGTCCAAGATAAAGCAACAGAGAACTCGATTAATATACGTAGAATTAAATAGGCTGTACTGCTATCATGTAGTAAAACCTTAACTTATCCTTCTCTTTGTGTACGAGGCAAGAAATATATGAAAGCTATACTTCACCTAAAGTGATTATTTTATGGATAAATAAGTTCGTTTTTTTTATGTTTTATATTTAAATATTTGAAAATGTAAAAAATATGTATATCAATAAATAAAGGAGATAATAATAAGTTAGTAGTAATAGTTTTTTTTTTAATAAACCATGTTTAAGCTCTATGGTTCTTGAAAGGATTTTATAAATGATGAACCTGTTTATTCTTCACTATAATTGTTCCATTATTATACTGCGCTTTGTAAAATTGAACTTTCTTAATGTAGGTAGTTTATGGAGAAGTCTAGTGAAAAATTTGTTGAAAAGTTCGTTCACTTTTTATTCTCGTTCAGAAAAAATCATTTCTCTTCACAAAAAGTAAACTTAAATACACAAACAACTAGGTAGTACCTACTACTTTAGTATACTTTTGTTATTTTTTTAATTAAATTAGAGTCCTGACATCATAATAACGAAGAGGACTTAATGAACAGGTGAATTTCCTAAGACAACAAATTACAGCTCCGAATGGTATACGCCTGAATTACCTTGATTATAAAATATACGCTTCCGGCTATTTATGATACCGTCTACAGCATTATTTATGGTACGCCGGCAAATAATAGTGCAGATTTAATAAAGGGGCATTTATGTCAGTAATTTAGATGCTACACGTAAATCAGCATTTCCTGGGTCGGTACTTTTACAAAATATTCTTCTAGTAGACACATAACAGGTAGGTAGTAAGCAGATAAGTATAGGTAGTTTACCTCTGTAGGTAACCATCTGTCTGTACAGATGGTTAAAAAAGTAATTCTTCTCGATATTTTTACTCGGCGATAAAATACGTAATATACAATGATAATAATGATCGAGGTCGCAAACTCGTAATCATGAAAAATTAAGTCAACGATCCAGAATTTTCCATTCTTGTAATTCTCACAGGACCACAAAGTTAATCTAGCGCACGTTGCAGGATTAAATGAGGAAAATGTTACTTTCGCAGTAATATAGTTTGCTTTTCCACTTTTATTTTAACCTAGGTAACATGAAAATTTTATACCTGCGTCATAAATAAAATTAAATCCTGACATAACTTTACTTAACGATGCGAGTATACTTTACTGCCGTACACGTTAAAAGCATTAGAGGCTTAATTTGACACCATTTCGGAAAATAATACTTAGGTACTTATTGTTTTCGACATTACCATAACACAATGTACTGTTAAGGTAAAATTCGGACTAAAAGCTTTAGCAAAACGACCAGCTAGATACAATGAAAAGTAAAAAGCATTTTCCTTGAATGACATGCTCTTAATAAATAACAAGGGCACAATGAACCTCGTAAATTGTTAGACGAGCTGAGTAAAGTAAATTACCTCGCAGTTTAATGAATTTTTACGTAGAGGATATGAATAGTCCGTCAAAACAAATTCTTATTTTTATAATATTATGTTACAGAGTTCTTCGTCCAGTACGAGATATCTTGTACTTTCATTCTTCCATTATTTATTTATTTTTCTCTTTTCTTTCTTTTTCAAAGAACTTCTTTGTACCGCTATAAATAAAAGGATTAAAATGAATAATCTATTGGAAGTTTACACCAAAATAAAAGATATCTCGCCTTGTGTCTTGGTTAAACAACCGCGGAAGAAATGTAATTTCCCCAACAACCATTAACAAGTTTCCTGCCTATTATGTCGCAGGTTGATTGTAGATAGTCGTATATAAGATTAATGACCCGATGCCTCCATTTTGTTGTGGCGATGACCTGTCACGGGGTGCAACAAAAGGGTGTCTCGTGACCCTCATGAAAGTAATCAATTTCTAATTGTAATACCGTCACCACTCCAATACTTTGGGACTACATAAATACTTGGATGTACCATCACTTCGTTCAGTAACTTCAACAAAGTTCAAGTAAAAAAAGTCCGCAGCACCGTCCGCACCTTAATCAAACTTTATTCTTTGTCTCAACTGTTATCTATTTATATGCATCTCCGTGCGCCGAATTTAGAACATTTCGCTGGGTGTTATTGATTAAATATTTTCGTCCGCGGTTATTTTATTCTTAACAATAAAACAATGTTGGAAAATTATATTAGTTATTACCCATCCGATAGGTATATTTTAGTGACTTCACCATCAGAATACAAATTACGTCAATTAAATTTAAATTAAAAAGTATTGTTTATAAAGATTTTTGGTAACTTTTTTCCTAATGTAGACGTTCAACATTCATTATCAAGTAAATATTTATTTTCGTTCTAAGAAATCATTGCTTCATTATTTAAAAACTTTTCTTTATCCTGGCCACATTATAAGATTTTCAAACTGGGTATCCTTACAAATTTTAGATAAGCATATTTATTTTTAAGGAATTTTAAAATTCAGGAGAGCTACTGTCTGGTCTCCAAGGCATTTACTCGGCAAACGTGCTCGGGTCAGTAAATCAGCTTGTAGTGAATTTGCGTGGTCTGGAACATTTTTATGCGGTAAAAAAAGAAGAACATACTTAGTGGGCTGTCTAATGTTATTACGTCACTCAAAAGCCCTAATTGTATGAAAATTCGCTAAATATTATTTACAAAGCGCGGTGGGCTGCATCAATTGGGTACCCCAGTTGCGAACGTAGATGCTGTACCCACATCGAGAAGATGACTGTACCCTGTAAAATCTTAGTTTTATTTAGAACTGGACGTTGGCTGGATGTAAAATTTTAATAAGCGTTCAAATGAAATACTCAATAGAAAAAACCCCAAATAGGCACAAAGCAATGTAAATGCAATGATACGGAATTTTGATAAATAATATGATAACTTTCACAGAACCTTAATCCACAATTATTCATAATACTTCATCTCCACAGAAACACGGGTCCCGCATGAAATGTTCGGCGTGCAAGATCGTGGCGCATACAGCATGCATCGACATCTTGATGGACCGCGTGCAGTTCACGTGCAAGCCTACCTTCAGAGACGTGGGGGTCCGGCAGTACCGGGAGCAGACCATCACGCACCACCACTGGGTCCACCGCCGCTCAGAGAAGGGCAAGTGCAAGGCCTGTGGTAAGGTGAGGGCCGCATCTATATGTCGCTTACATCATCGGTCAATGTTGTGCTGTCATTTATGGAAACGGCTGTGTTTATATAGGTCGCGGTTTGTTTTTGACTTGACATTGCTTCCATAGTGGGAGGCAAGACAAAAAAAACAAATACTTAATAACAAAATCGAGGGATACAGTTTGGTATTGTTCATATCTGTCATCTCCATCCTAAATTCAATTTTTTATTTTTGTTTTACTGCCACCGGCTTTTTGAGAGTTTTATTTTTTTAATTGTAGTCATTTTGTTATGTAGGTTGCAGTGATCATAGTCACCGGTAATTACGTAGATTTTGATCTTTATGTTAGTCGTTTTAGAGTGCACAATTATTATAGTTACTTTGCGTGTAATCGATTGCTTTCAACCGTGGTTATTATTCAAAACGTGCATTAAATATCATGAACAGACGGCAAGTTATGTTCATTACCTAAATACGTTGGTTACGGACACATTACGGATTTAGAATTTACTCTTAAAGTTTCCTGTTAGTGAATAAAATCTTTCGAGAATATAATAAAACTAAAATGTTACCTGTTAAACAAAGTAGTTTTCATGACTACCTGGGCTTATTATTTGGCCTAAGAAGGCAGTAAAAACTTTTAATGGCGGTATTTATTGATAATCATTCATGTTTATCGCCTCGACATTATGAAATTCAAATACAATAAGATGGCGGATAGTGGTAAAAAAATGATGTCAACAAGTACATATATAATAACGAATAAATGAACACACTACCAAAGCACAACATAAATATTTCCTCTTAATTTTAAAGACCAATTATTTGCTGCAACTTTACGCCTGACTTAAAAGTAGAATTTATTTACAACTCGAAAATCTCGGTAAGTATGTAAAAGGTGAACAAATACGAAAAATGAACTCATTCAAAAATATAACAATTGCCGCCATGTTTATCAACCGTAGTCTTCTTTTACCATGAATACACATATTATTTGGAGTTTCTTTTTTTAATCATAATGGATATGCAATGGAAATAATCACCAAGAACACAGATGTTACATTAATCAGCCGTTTTCATAATGACAGTGGCGTATGGGTCAATTTG
This sequence comes from Lycophotia porphyrea, assembly GCA_950005105.1. Taxonomy (NCBI): domain Eukaryota; kingdom Metazoa; phylum Arthropoda; class Insecta; order Lepidoptera; family Noctuidae; genus Lycophotia; species Lycophotia porphyrea. The sequence continues at coordinate 8,307,967 of OX465392.1, forward strand.
GTATTTGTAATTAACCTGTGTGAGTTTTTGATTATTTGTTTGGTACCTCTTTTAATTAGATAGCCGTTCAATTCATAGTAGATATCATTTTAGTAGTGTTTTTCTTTATAGTCATTTCATATCTCATTATCTTGTCACATTAAAAGTTGATTTATTTATTATCTACTTCGTTGAGTTTCTAAATATACCGACAGCTTCACTGTAACGAAATAAATATAACCTAAAGTCATATTTATTACACTTCTAGCTTTAACTTTTTTTTTTGACAGCATTAAACATTTTTTATGAGTTACAGGTCTAGTAGGATGGCAGAAATAGGTAGTATTCGTTCAGTATTTCAACCGTGTTTCGTGCTCATTTACAAGTCAAAATTTTATGAAAATTCTTTTGGAACATCTACAAAAAAAACAATCATAATTTCCTTATTGTTTCGACTGTTGGAGGACATTACGTGCGTTGAATAATTTAACCTGATATAAATATATTCAAAGTCGTTATTTCCATAACCTTCAAGTTTATTAAAATGGCCAGCAAGTATAATTTTTTAACAGCTAATAATATGTAGACAATATTGTAGACATCGATCGCTGCCAAATACCAATACTTTTCTAAGTATATTGACTCTTGTCCAATATAGATATTTATTACAAATTCGTGATCCTGCCGTTGTCTCCAGATGTGTATGAATATTTTAATAGGTAGTGCTAGTAAATTCAAGATTAATAAATTACTAGATCGAAGTTACCGAACATGGCAGTATTAGTAATTACTCACATACGAATAGGCTTAGCGTAGCTTAATAAACAGACTGATTAACATTTAATGGGGATTGCTACAATCAAGTGCGCCAGCTCAATCATCTACTCCAGTGGAGGATTCATTAATATGTATGGTGTGATTCGACTGGCCAAGATGTTGTCGTGCAATCAGAATCTGGAAGTAAGCCGCCAGACAAAGCTATTACATTAAAAGTCCTTTCCACCAGCCACTTAATCGAGTCTTTAATTATTTAAGCAATCGATATGTACCATTGTGTCCGACGATCTGGCTATTTAATGGGGAAAGTTTTCTAACGTGCTAGAGGCACCTAAGTATAAATTCTAGGAACATTAACGGTCTAATCACACAGTAAAACGTAGGTAATACAAGCGTTTAAAGTCGTAACATCGTATATTTAGCTAGATAATCGACAAGGATGATGAATCCTGGTTATATTCGACATCATAAAACTAAAGATTTTGGTAGAGGTTAAGGTGGTTACTTAATTAAAATTTTAATAATACTTTTATCGCGCTGGATGCAGCTTGACGTGGGTGTGAACCCTGACTGCGACGTAAAGCCGCGTTAGTCTAGAATGACCACGAATGACCTAAGTGTTAAATTCCCATACAAACCACGTATCGAACTAAGAGAACTAAAAATCGGTAACGGTGCTACCAAATTAATGTTCATGCTGACGGATGAAACTATTTTTCCTGCGTCCTGGAGTCACAGAACGTCCGGCTTTAACGGGATATGTTTTGGGTTTTACACCAGCCAAAAATGTGAAACATGTAATACTTTCTTCGCTGAAAAAGAAAAGATACAAATATCAGTTGCTATGCTTTACTTTTTATCAAACGCCAAAAACATTTTTCATAGATATTATGCTACAGCGACAAATAATTTGAAAAGTCAAATGCACACTTAAAAAAAGGAATAGGTATTATGGAAGGCTAAACCATGATGCCAGATTATTGATCACAATGATACTGTGAATCAGGTACTATTAATAATAAGTACCTGATTTGTACACAACTTCGGTATAATTAGGTAGGTACACAACTTCAAAAACCTGAAATTTGCCATGCGCAAATGGTACACCGTTAGATTTGAGCCTCTACAAAGTTTTTTCCAAAACTCTCGAGCTAGTTGATCGAAGTGTCTAAACTTACCTTAAACCTAGACCCAGTGGCGTAGCTAGGTGACTAAGGGCCCCGAGGCAAAAATGAAATTGGGGCCCTATTTAAACTAAACTACTTAAATATTTTAAAGATGCAAAACTACTGTCTCATTCTAGCATTGCATATTTAGTTATAATTTCCTTACATAATTGGTGAACAGTTCGCGTCGGGGTCAATTTGGATGGTTGGAGAGATATTATTTGGGACTATAAGAAAATTTAAGCTCTCCTTTCCAGACAAGTTAGCTATTCTTAAGTCCTTTTATTCAGAAATAGATGTTACTTAATCGACTTAGGGCGACAATTTTAAGAACGAAATGAAGCAAGGCTTCAAGAGCGAGCGAAACGAGCTCGAAAATTTTTACACCCTGCTTTGGGCAGGTTAGAATTCTTTCGAACTTTTGTTCATAGAGGAGTTACTTGATCGACAGATTCAAGAGAAAGTAGTCTGAAAATTTTAACATATCGTTATGTACCTTGGACAATTAAAACCCAAATAAAACAATAAAATCATTAACTCGCGGCCGCCACGAACAGAACAGAAAATATTTTATTTCTAAATCATAGACTATACGCTTCTAGTGTTGTCATACACCGAAATGTGCGGCATTTAGTAACGTACTAAACTGGCATGGAAATAGAAAGTAATGCCTTATCCTTACTGAATCTAGTTTATTTATATTCAGAAAGGTTCACTAGTTCAATTTATAGTTTGTAAGTCAGAGTTCTAAGGGCCCCCTGAGCTTGGCCCCGTCTAGCCCTCCGGTAGCTACGCCACTGCCTAGACCCTTTGAGCAAATCTTGACTGCCTCGTTAAAGTTATATAATCGGTTACCTGACGGTTACTTGAATCCTGAGCCTGAAGCATTCTGTTGTAATTGGGCTTGACTCTTTCTTGAGCAAATTATTAATAAAAATGAACTCAAAACTAGCAACTAAAGTTTACCAACCGAATAAACAGCACATTTAATTTAGGTATTTCGTACGTAACCGATATACATAATATAGTCAAGTGTAGCATTTCGATTCTGTTATTCCTTGGGGTATTTACCTTACTTAGGTATTTACCTACGATTACAAAAATAACGAAAATGTACCGTACAGATTTGCCATCGTACAAGGCCCTGTATGTGAACCTATCTCGCTCGAACCGTTTGCCGCGTAACTATGTCAATGTGTTTCTATTTGGGATTTTAGTTTATGCAAGAAGGTAATTTGGTGACATTATTAAGGCAATGAAATTATCAAGCGATTATATGATTAATTAAGGACTCGGTCAATTAACTTTAATTAATTGACCTTGTTATACTGATTGATATATTATATGAACCTCATAGATTTTATATTTGCGGAAAATCCTCTTTATTGCGAGTCTCATTATTTTAATGGTGTCACTAATTAATATTTTATAACGTGACTGACAAAGCTTTTTGGTGCGGGTGTAACCACGTGTTTAAGTATGTGTGACCGATACGGCCGGCATGCCTCGGTCGAGCCACGCGGTTCTGTCAACTCAAATGATTTGCATCTACATACGTAACATGGCCGCCATCATATGCGACACGTCACCAACCCACACGAACGCCGCGCTCCCGCTCAACGCGGAATTAAAACTTCATTTTTAATGACGTGTTACCATAACGTTCACATGGGACTTGTATAGCCTGCACCCTGCACAATTTTCAACAAAAATAGTGTTTCTGGTTTATGTTTTACACTTTTGTTATCACGACTATTGTTTGGTTACTTTAGTGTGTGTTGTTGTACATAGAAAACGCTTTGCGTGTAGGTATTAGTACCGAATCAAGCTTATAGTTGGTAATACTTGTTATTCACTGGCATTCAATGCAGGAATAGTTAAATCCGACAAATCTTTATTTAGGTACATGTTACTTTAGTTTTCAAATTACACTCTGTAATCTGTTGTTATATATTCACGCAGCACTAAATAAATTGGTTTCAATACATCATCAACTCAATATTGGTAATTTTTTCCACATTCATAACTTAAGTATGTGCTGCCATGTTTGGTTTTGGTAGTGATATTTATGTTGCTTAATGTGGCTTTATTATTTGTTGTGTGAATCACTTTATTCATCTGCATGAGTGTTGCATGGTTGTTTTGTTGTCACAGTCATTCCGGCGCAGCTGCTGTCGGTGGTGCATACCAACTCAGGACACTATAGACAAGGCTATAGGAGTAGACAGTGGTGAAGCTGTGAATGTGCGTATACAAATGTGTTGCCGCAGGTGGAGGCTAGAGGCCAGGTGCTCATACAGGACGGAACTAAGTTAATAAACCAACATTCCCGAAAAAATATAAACGCAAATCCATATAAAAAGACATTGTGTTTATTGACATTGGAATAAAATTATTTTAGCAGAAGTTCATGTAAAAATACGTATCTACATTCTTATTAAAACTTCGCCTTCAGATAAACGATTAATCTTGACGCAACCGGCTGAATTTCTAGTTAAAGAAGCTCACTCCATATTATAAGTAACTTTGTATATTTTTAACAGACCTACGCATAACAAATAAATTTCGAGAATGTCGGAAATTAAAATCCAACCTGTACCTATATTAATTTTATCGTTGCTTGTTTTTCATTTAGAAATCGTTGTAGCTAACTGGTGTAATAATTTTATTCGTAACATGCATTTGCTCTAATTTCATCTTTTTCTCTACAGTCGCTGCAGGCTAAACTATCATTTAGCACGAAGGAAATCGTTGCCTTGACTTGTTCGTGGTGTAAAGACGCATACCACAACAAAGAAAGTTGTTTCAATCTTCAGCGGATAGGAGAAGAATGCTCATTAGGTACGGTATTAACGACCAAAAACTTTTCTCATTATTATCTTAACACTGGGATAATTCAAAATGTGCCCAATCATTTATTGTTTTCCGTAGGATCGCAATATAATATAATAGTGCCACCAGCGTGGATCGTCAAATTGCCAAGAAGAGGTAGTTTTAAGTCATCTCTAAGAAAATCGCCTAAGAAAAAAAGTGCTTCCAAAAAAAAAGGGAAAGATTCAAAGAATGAACAGAAAACATTTGTGATTAAGCCAATCCCTACAGCAAGTGTGAGGCCTGTGTTAGTTTTTATAAATCCGAAGAGTGGAGGCAACCAGGGCGCCAAGCTGCTGCAGAAGTTCCAGTGGCTGCTCAACCCACGACAAGTTTTTGATCTCACACAAGGTGGACCGGGACCTGGGTAAATATAAAGTCACCTTTTCATCACTATCGTTCCTATGAATGCTTATTACACGTGGACACAACATAAAAGTGCAGATAAACCGTTAGCGACATTTCTCTAGGATGCCCTGGTGACGAGCGATGGCCTGTGGCGTGTGGCATCTTCTACATTAGATACTGCTTAAGTTGCCATACAATTCCATGTATTTCTATTGTATGGCGTCGCTGTTACGTCACCATGACACATGCTCGTAGACCTTTCTCTGACATCTGACTCAAAGCAACGGATTATTTAACTTGAGTCTTTTTGTACTAGTGCCGAGCATGTATTTTGCAAAACACTAGGACCTGTAAGAATTTGGTTCTCTTTGCGAAAAGGGAGCACTCTTTAAACTGCCTACACTCGCAAACCGGCAGGCCAGTAATAGGTTTGACCTATTAAAATGTTAAGGCCGTCTGATCTCGTTGCAACATTCGCCTTGTTTAGTCTTCACAGAATGCTCTTAGGGATGTCAGGCTAATGGGACGTGATGTGAGGATCCTCCTTGTCATCGCTATTAGCGTTAACTACAATCTTGCAAATGTTTAGGCTTGAAGGTTCAAATTCAGGTCACTCTTTCTTTAATTTTAAATCTTCTTTTCCTTTGTATTACACATTTATTGAGGACTAGCTGCGCCCGCGGTGTTACCCGCAGTGAAAAAGTTTGTACACAAACTTAAACTTGGAAAAAAAATGACATCAGAACATTTTTTTCATTTTCTTGATACTTTGATGCTAAAAGCTGGTTAAAGTACGCGTTGCAATGCACCTTTCTAATTCACAATTCCTACCCCACTACCTACTTATACTTTGTACTACTCTACCCTATCTACTCTACATTACCTTACCTGCCTGTCCCAGAACCGAAAATTCGAAGACATGTGACATCTACCAATCCGCACTGGGCCCGCGTGGTGGATTATAGCCCATTCCCTCTCATAGAGAGGAGGCCTGTGTCCCAACAGTGGGAACATTATAGGCTGATGATGATGATGAAGACAGATTTTAGTCAAAATTCGGGAAAAAAAATTTGAGTTTTTGGGTCATCCCACGGAAACATCGCATTTTTCCGGACTCAAAAGTAGCCTATGTGTTAATGCCAGCATATAAGCTACCTTGATACCAAATTCCATCTATATCCGTTAAGCCGTTTGAGCGTGAAGGAGTAACAAACATACATACACACACATACAAACTTTCGCCTTTATAATATGTATGTGATTTAACTGTCTTCGAACCTGATCAAATTCTAAACATCTCAAACATTTTAATAAATTCCTGTTCAAAATTTTTAAAACTGCTCTTGTAGTATACCAAGGCATCATAAATTTATGTTTATATCACCAATCTAGAATCATTGCACCTCCTGCACCCAAATAAAAATCCGTAAATAAATACTCATATTTAATTCAAATGACCACAGTTCAAGTTAGTTCGTCGTCCTTCTCGATTGAGTCAACTTTTCTGATCAACTGAAGTAACGGTTTATTAAGGGAAGTCATTCTAAGAGTCTGTTAATCATCAATAGGAATTAATGACACGTAGATTTCTTACAGAAACAATAGATCGTATGTCGTCTAGCGTTAAGATAGAATATACCTATAATACCCACTGTTCGATTAAATCTTTCGCACTCATAGAATTCATGCTGAAAGAATACCTAAACGCTAGAGGTGATCACACGCTTCAAGGGTAGCCAGTGACCCAGATACCTCATAGTAAATTATTACTTATCATTGCTAACTGGTTACAAGCACAGCCTACATCCTGGGCAAAAACCCAATGAGTTACCAGCACTATTTCGGCTTAGGTTTAATATAGACGATTTATTATTGATTTTGTCTATCTTGACACACCTTTGAATCTTCGTGGATTTTTATCATTTCCGGAATTTATAACAGAGTTCAATTTCAGTCTGGAGCTGTTCCGCAAGGTGCCGAACCTGCGCGTGCTGGCGTGCGGCGGCGACGGCACGGTGGGCTGGGTGCTGAGCGTACTCGACCGTATCGGTACGCGCCCGGCGGTCGGCGTGCTGCCGCTCGGCACCGGCAACGACCTGGCGCGCGCGCTCGGCTGGGGAGGTGTAAGTACAGTAACACAAATTAACTTGTAATTCCTGATCGGTTAGGCACAGGTGTATCCTTATAGTACATCTACATTTTGCCAGTTATGTTCAAACCCCATATATAACAATCGGGAAAAACTAGACCCATTTAAATGTCAATATAATAAAGATATAGTTTAAATCTAGGCAAGGTAATCTCTGCAAATGTTAATCCGAACATAAAAAAAACCTTTCCCTGATAGAAACAATACATAACATAGCATCACGCCCGTAATCCCCGAAAGGTTAGGCAGAGGTGTACTTAATAGAACACCCACATTTCGCCAGTTATGTTTAAGTTCCATGTAATAGGGGGCGAACCTATTGCCTTCAACCGGGTACAAATCCAGACTCCGTGGCTGCTACTGAGAAATTACCCATGGAAAAACCCAATATCACTTTACCCGATCTGGGAATCGAACCCAGGACCTCATGCTCAGCAACGAGGCAGTCACATATGGGTGGAAATCTACATACGGGTGAAATCATACAGGTTTGTTTGTCAGTGACGCATTCTACAAAATCGAACTTTATCTGAAGCTCGATGTACGTATAAAACATACGCCTACTGTAGTACCACACTACTACGTAAATCAACCCCACGCACCGTGATGACGTCTTTAACACATTCAATTTCCCAATATCAGGCAATATTCCCAGTAAACATTTTTATATCCAAAATTTATTGTTTGTATTCACACCACCAATACCGATGTTCTTTTTTTATTGGTTTGCTATTAAAATGTTAATATTTTAATCGAACGGTTCGGGTTGGTCGTTTCCTATGGAGAAGAACCGGCAAGAAACTCCATGGTTACTCTTTTCAAATCATTTGGTATTACAATATTATCATGTTACAGCATTAGTACTTAAGTATGGGGGAACAGCGTAGGCCTGATAATACGTCGCTGCGTATCACACAAAAAATGTAATTCAAGATAAAAAGTTAACAAAGTTAACAAGCATCTGGGAATCTACAAAGTCTACAGTGTTCACACATTCACAAACGATCGGTAAAAAAGAATCCCCGAAAGTTTAAAAGGTAAGAAAATATTATAAAATACTATAAGTAAACAAATGACACAAATATTGTCATCTATGAATCTGCACTTGAACAGGTTTTCCTTGCTTCGGCCAGGCTGAACAATATATAAAAATCAAGCTTTTGACATTCCTGTCGGGATTCAAAAATTAAGGTGAAAATAAAGCAGGAACTGCGTAATGAGTGTAGAGACATGACAGAGGGCATTATTATGACGTTATCGTTGTCCATGCCTCGAGGCGGGAGTGTCGTGCGTGAACAAGTAGAATAAATTCGTTCCCGCGCCGTGGGAACCGTCCAAATGCTTAACTAGGTATGACGTACGTTATTTAGTAAATTTATTAATTGGCCTGGCACAACTCAACTACATTTGTTTGCCAGTTCCACGATATTAAAACAGTGGATTTACAATTTAGTTCTAAACAGTAGAACTTGTAAAAAATTTAACTGAACTTTGTCGTTCATAAATATGTAGTTAGTTTCAAGCCGCCATGTTATTTATTATAACTCAATACTTAAAACTAAACACTCAAACTCAATACTAAACTCAATACTTAATACTTAGATTCCCCTCTGGAGGTGCTGCTACTTCATTAACAGCGATAAAATATTGGGTAGCCGAGTTTAAACGACGCCTTATGAAGATGAATATAGTGATCGACCAAATGTGATGACTACACCAGAAATGGTAAAAAAAATAAAAATGTTACTGGATGTGCGCGAACTAAATACGTTTACGTCTCACGTCTCTTTACGTCTGAAAATATGGACATGATAAAGCTGTGCCCAAGATTCCTGCTGCGATTCCTCAAAATGGAGCAAAATAGAGTTGTGAAGATGTTTCAGTCGTGTGTTAGGCGAAAATCCAGGGCAATAAAGTCGAGTTCTTGAAAAAGTACATCGAGTTAAAAGGGGCCCAAGTAGAGGAATACATAAAAAAAACTCTGTTTTTTTGTGTTTTCTTAGTTAGGCCGGGTATTTCTAGGACTGCCCTCGTAGTTATTTTTTGATCTCGATATAAGGTTTTTTCAATTTGCTCAAGCAGTTTCTTGAAAGTGAGCTTACTAAAGGGAACCGCTGATTCTCTCAAAACTTCAACAACGGCACTTTAAGCTAATAATGTTTAGAGGGATCGAGTTGTGTTTATTCTACCCTTAAAATAGTACTTCTTACAGAATGCAGTGAACGTTGGCGTCTTTTAGTCTAACTTCAAATTTACGACGAAGACGTAATGTTTTACAACCGCAGGAAATTCTTGCTGTAATAGGTAGGCTACAAGACTAAATGAATATGATATAAATACTTAAATAACACGAATACCTTTTCTGTAAGTGGTATTAAACCTAAAAATAACCAGCCTGGGGCTGGGCCGAGCTGAGCGAAAAAGTTAAAATACGTTTATTTTCCGGAGACTGAAACTGAGGGGCGCCAACTTGTTATGCAGAATTTATTACACACACATTCATTTATATTTAAGTGGGAAAATCAAAAGAAAAAGGTAGACCTATGAATATGAAAATGCTATTATTACTCGTTGTCGCTTGATGTACGACAATATGTTTTTAACGAGCCCATGAACAGAGTTTATTACATTGTTCATGAAAATTTTACTGGTCTCCAAAACGACAAACGACCTCTGCTCTGGCTCCGGATTTGTGTAATATTCTTTCATTGTTATGCTGCACAAATGTTCTGACTTTTTCACCCCTCGTTGTATTTATTTACCGATAATTATCAAACGACCGCGTAATTTCCCCTCAGACTACTCTTTGACGTAAAATATACATTCATGACATTGCTAAATGAACCTTTTGCTGCAGACTCTTTTATTAGTATATTTTATATCGAGGGACTAAACGAAGCCATAATATACCAGAGGTGGTTTGACTCTCGAGCGTGCGAGGGAGTCAATGAAACCGAGGGTATATTAAGTTGGCGTTTAGTCTCGAGGTGCAAACTGTACTTTTCACTTTGAGTGCGAAAAAAATAGTCAATTTAGTACAAAAACATTTAATAAGTACTCTCCATTTATTACAAATTTTCTCTCTTTTTTCGTCTTAGTACAAGGCAAATTTATATAGCCTGTAACGTGGTGTCCCTTTCGACTTCGGCCAGAGTAATATTCACCAGTTCTATTTTTCTGCGTGCACCACTTATACCGAAAATCAAGGCAACCTGTAAGTAAACAAAGTAAATGTGACAATCGACATTTTATATAGGTACCTAAATAAAAAGCATGTTATATTGATAGGTACCTAAAGATACCTTGGTCGCCAAGTATTTTTCATTGGGAGGCGTTCAAAAGATTATCTATTATGTCTTTTACTCTTTGCTCGACGTCAAACTCTTTACTGTCACTGGACATTCTTAATAAATTTATTTAAAACCGAACAAATTTACTGTCGACAAAAATTCTGAAATTTTCGCGGTCAGTTTTTTCTTCTAAACCAGTCACAGATTAACAGTTTAAAGCACATGGCGCCACCTTCTTTGCTGCGGAAAAACTATGGAACTAAAACTCTCAACATTTTCGCAATTAACATGGTCCACACTCCACAGATAATACTGGCTGTTTGAATCTGTCTATGTCACATGAAAGAAATTAAAAAAACGAATTACTTTTTACTCCCTAGGGACAAAAGTGGTCACTTTAGTCCCGCTTCGTAGGGCTATATTGGCGTACTTTTAGAGCATGAGAAGTGAAAATTTATTTTATAACACATTTGCTCGTAAAGGGTCTCTTATTTCACCAATTTCATCTCGTATTGTATCTCATTACGTACTTGTGCGGTAATGTAAAGTAAAACGCACGGTTTCAAGATGCTCCATCAAAACGAACGGTACTTTTTTAAATCTTAGCAAAGAGTTTTTATGTCAGAAAAGTGGTCAACATTTTAGGAATAAAATTAACATTGGGAGATAAAATATAATAAATAAACATTAAATTCTTTAATATAATTAATTTTGACAATAGATTACAACCATTTATCTGTAACAAAAACACAAAAATATTAATTTACTATATTAATAATACTGGCTGTTTTTGTGCCTTTGCCTTAAAAAAAAGCGCTGACGCGCGCAGCTCACTATTTTGTGATTGTGAACAAGTAAAAATTATCCCGCGCGCTTTTTCTTTTCGCTGTATTTTTTTTATTTGAAAATGTCGTCAAGTAATGATGAATTTATTAATTCGATCACCGCCTGAAGTCTCAGAGGCAGCGAAAAAGGCTACTCTAAGCCTCTTGCCCGTCAAATCGACCGATAGATAACAAGGGTATCAAAAATTCGTTTAAGAAAGTCTGAGTTTTATTTATTTCCTCGCAAATATGTTATGAAACGTCGTATGAAATACGTGCGCTTTGATAATTACAGCCTCTGCTTTCTTGTAGGCCTCGGCTACGGCTCGGGCTAGCAATATCGGCTCGGCTGTAATTTTCAACTTACCGCACTGATATCATAATGTATGTACTATGACGTAACTCAGTCTCACTCTCACCTCAGGATAAATTAATCAAAGAAAATATGAAATAGAAATAAATCGTGTCTTAGTTCTGACAACATAGTTTTATAGCTTTAAACTATGTTCTCTTAAAATACTTTTTTATTGGCTATGATACAGTAAAAACGTAGAAGTACATAATAAGCATCTACCTATGCTATGAATGTAGTTAGGAGTAAAATATGTTGTGTTTGCGGTAAACAAGATTGTACTTAACTAAATCTCCATATACAGTAGCGCAGAGGTAAGAAGTCTTACGCTTGGCTCGCTGAGGCAACAAGGCTAACACAACAGCTTTGTCCCGCAAACAAATAACAAGATACTAGAGCCGGGTTATAAAGAGCTTCAACTACCCGCTACATTGTTATAAAATTACCCGTAATAATATTGAGCATTGCAGTTTCGTTATAGTCCATTGAAAAGCTACATTTGGGGTTGCGTTTTTTAGAGGACGCAATTTTATTTTTTTGATGTGTAGGGGGGGTCAGTGTAAAGCTAAAACCAAGTTTGTGGGGTCGCCACCCTTGTCCCACGGCCGCCATCTCGAAAATAGGGGTTGAAATGGTTTTTACGATATATCTCTAAAACTATTTATTTATATATATGTATGGTATAGTTAAGAGTACTGAAAAATAGTACTCACTTCGGAGCGCTGTAAAACCTTAGCTATTGACTTAATGAAAAAATGATGCGAATAGAAGTTGTTCCTCAAAAAACGATCTACAAAAATGGTCAGATATCATTTTTTGGTAAAATGATAAAAAAAAGTTACATTGAAAAATATAATTTTTTTTCTCGAATTTCTGAAAATTTTCGCTTATAACTTTTTTATTTATAGTTCTAGGACAAAAAGTTACTGGACCAAAGTTGTAGAAAATTTAATTTGCAACAAAAAATGTTAACAATTTTTTTTTATCAAATAAATAGTTTAAGAGATATATCGTAAAAACCATTTCAACCCCTATTTTCAAGATGGCGGCCGTGGGACAAGGGTTGCGACCCCACAAACTTGTTTTTAGCTTTACACTGACCCCCCCTACACATCAAAAAAATAAAACTGCGTCCTCTAAAAAAAGCAAGGTAAGGCCTAAAAAATGTAACAATGGACTATTACACAGCTTCGTTCTACGCGTTCTACGAGCATTTACCGGTTGGACTACAGTCCAGAATAGCGTAATATGCTCATTATCATTTAGGCAGGAAATTAAGGTCACGGTAATGCGATCAAAATGTTTAGTTGTTGATCATAAGGACTTAATGTTATGTTGTTAAATGGGACTAGATACGAGTACAAATAGTAATCGTCAACGAAATGAAGAGAATGTTCCAAAGTGTTTATTAAAGAGGTATTTGCTCAGAGGATTTGTACCGCTATATCAAACAATCCTTTAAATTTCCTATCTCACGTAAAATTGATTTTACCTACTACTACCTACTTCCTATTGAAAATAAATGATTTAAAACAATTTTAAATTACAATACCATTCAATAAAAAAGTTCGCTAGTTCCTAGAATTCAAGTTTATGTCAAAAAAATTTATTTTTGTAAGCTTTTAATAAGGTTTTATTCAACTTACCTTGTTAGTTTGTTAGTACATTCAGTCAAAAAAGTATCGGGAATGGATGATTTGTTTAAGTATGGTTCCAAATTCAATTTTTTATTTTTTATCTAGTGTGTATCGCGAATAAGTCATGGGGAGAGGCCTTTGCCCAGCAGTGGGATGGCGCAGGCTAACAGTATCAGTATCAGTGTGTATCACGAATTTCTTTATGGACAAAAACATCGAACAAAGAGGTTGCCTTAAATTTAGCATCGCCAATGGAATTTCGTGTTCAGAGTCCCTGAAAATATTACAGAAGGCTTACGGTGAATCGAATTTATCAAAAACACGTGCTTATGAGTGGTACAAAGTGGTCGAGATGTGATGGAGAATTTGCCTCGCTCTGGTAGGCCATCAACGTCTTCAACCGAAGTTAACATCGCAAAAGAGAAGAAAATAGTGGCAGAAAGTCCTCATTTGTTGCAGTTTGAGAAATATAGCCGCTGAACTTGTTTCACGAGCCGATCCGTACCATTTTAAATAATCACTTGGGTATGAAACATGTTGCTGCTCGGCTAGTCCCAATCCCAAAAGACCTGAATTTTCTCCAAAAATTCAATCGCATAAGAGTCGCTGAAGACACGCTAGAACGAGTCAATTCCGTACATTCATGAAACGCATACTGCTTGTTGTTAAGCTTGTTGACTAGTTTGAGACCAACTTAACGGAAACCGAAAAACCACGCCAAAGTCGATCAAATATTAAAGTCATGTTGACCGTTTTCTTTGACTATCGCGGTGTGTGCACCCGGAATTCTTGCCGGAAGGTCAAACAGTAAATAAAAAATATTATTGGAGCGTTATTCCGCGTAAAAGAGGGCAAATTCGACGAAAAAGGCCAGATTTGTGGGAAAAATTTTTGGATTTTGCACCACGATAATGCACCTTGGCAAAGGTCATCCTGTTGAACGAATTTTTGACCAAAACTCAACAAATACCTTCGAAGAACCACCCTATTCAACAGGTATGGCTCCAGCCGACTTCTTTCTTTTTCCTAAACTCAAATTACCACTTCGTGGCATCTGTATTTATTCAGTAGAAGATATAAAGGAGAATTTGCGGCGAGAATTGAACTCAATTCCAGAAAAAGCAGTAAAAAAAATGTTTTGATGATTGGATTATTCGTTGGCGTAAGTTTATTGTTTCTGAGGAGTATAATTCGAAGGCGATAAAATAACTTTAGATGAATAACAAACATTTTGTGTATTGTTGATCGTTTCCCGGTACTTTCTTGACAGTACTCTGTCAAGAAAGTACCGGGAAACATTTTAACACAATTCAGTTGCAAGATTTGGCCAACATGTACAGTAGTACATGTTGGCCAAATCTTGCAACTGAATTTTAAACCAGTTCCCCCCAAACGATTGAGCTGAAATTTTGCACATACCTTTGGTTCTGATGACAATACATTATTATGACAGACAATACCTAATCCTGAAGCCAGGATCGTCTCCTCACGAAAAACCTCAGCAATGGTTAATAGCGCAGACATGAAATTTTGTATAGGTACACGTTTATATTTGATGGATAAGCATTATTTTCATCATGAAGCCATCCTGCAACAAGAATCGTCTTCTCACGCCCTCGAGGAGTTCCCTAACTCCTCAACGGTTAATGGCGTGGGCACTAGACTTTGTATTCACATCTAGTATTGATAGATAAAGATGATTTTTATCATGACCTTATTTTGCAACCAGAATTGTCTCCTCAAGATTGATACGAAAATTAGTAGGTGTGTCCAATTATGATGAATAAAATCACAATTTCTATCGCTATCTGATCCTACAGCCAGGATCGTCTTTTCACTAGGGAACTCTTCAACGTGTTTTCACGAGGGAACTCTTCAACGGTTTATAACGCAGACACGAAACTTTGCACACGTGTACAATTTTGATAGATAATCATGATTTCCATCATAAACTGGATGAGTTTATGATGCATAAAAATCAATCTGGAAGATTTTTTTTCGTTCAGCCAGGATCGTATTCGCACGAGGGAACTCCTTAAGAGTTAATAATTATAATAATAATCGTCAACGGTAAATAACACGGATACGAAGAAAGTGTTGCGAAAATGATGCGTTATCACGAAATGATTACAACGAAACTAAAAATTTCAAAATAATTTATAAAAAAACCTTTTTAAAAATAATCTTTTAAGGGTTCAAAATAAGTTTTTATAAAAATGTACTTAAAAGAAGATAATAAACGAAAAAGATCAGTTTTCATAAAAGCTTGTTGCGTATAGCAGAAAAGGTTTTGCCTTTGCTATGAAACTTATTTATTCTTTTTCATTTTTATCGACTCCAAGGTTTATTTTCATCTTTTAAGAAACTTCGTTCTAAACTAACTTTATTTTTATTATTTAGAAGAAACTTAGGTACCTAGGAAATATGCGCCTATCAAGAACTAAAAATAAAGTTTTAAACCACCTTCAGGCTGTAATAAACGTGCACAAAAGTAACCCCCTAAATCCACAGCAGAATGTCAACACAAACTGTTCAGCAATTTATAGAACTAAAACATTTTTTAAAGTTTTAAAAGTACCTAGGGTAGTTACATATAACATGTCGTGTGTCCACTTAGTATATTTCTATACAGTAGGTATTTAACCAAGTATTCCCATAGGTACCTACTGATGGAGAGACGAGTAAAAACAAAATGAGAAATGAAGAAAATGTTCAAATCAAGCTTTTGATTTACTTAAACATACTTTCTACTTACGTACCTATGCTGTATTTAGATATGGCAGATGCCCTTTTTGACGGATGGGAAATCATCAAATGACTGCTCCCGCTCTGGGCAGAGCGGAAGGGAGTGTCAGACTTGTACTGACTAAAACCCATCCATGTTCCTTCCTTGCCCTTTGTGTTCCAGGGCCGCGGTATCCATGCAGACGGCCCATGGCAGATGCCCTGAAAACATAAATTATTAATGTAGACTTAACTAAACTTAACCTATTTAGGTAAAACACACTTTTACAATTACAATTACAATTACATGTAAGGTACAAAAAATAACTACCACTGGGTTACCCTAATAAGCCATTTGAAAACGTAATTAAGCTACAAAATTTACAATGTGTATCACCCGTCTGTTGCCGAGTGCTCCCCTAAAGCCCACTTGCGTGTATTATAAATAACCCGTCTGTGAAATATTTGTTTAATGATGTATCGGGACTTTGACCTCCTGCTACACACGGGAGCACGGTCTAGTTTGACAATTGTTAACCAACGTAAACGTGTTTTCTGTATGCTAAAAGCACATAGAAAACACATGAAAGAACGAGTTAACCTGGCGCAAACAAGGATGTGCCAAATTTAACGGTAGATAAAAGCTTCGAAAAAAAAAAGAAAAATTAGCATACTCAAAATATGAAATGTACAGATTTAAATACTAATCTTGCGACAGCTAAAAGGACAAAGAAACGACCGAATAAAATACTGAAAATTCCGAAAATCAATACACCATTTGTTGACGTAATATTTTTCCACTAGCTTAAATTGCGTTTTAACCTATTCAATAATTAAAACAGGAATTGAAATCAACGTCAAGATAAATATCATAATTTAATGAGGCGTAGTCGACGAAGCCCCGCTACGTGGGGCTTCTATTTCTGTCTGCAGGGTTTAGGTTTTAAGTAACCTAACCTAACCTAACGTCGGGATGCCGCAAGTCCTGAGCTGGCTTCGCTCACTCTTGCATCCTTTATTTCCTCTTGCAGCTTAAAAAAACGATTATTTTAGCAGAACATGTATTCGAAAACTTAGTATTTTTTTTTTCGAAAGTTTGGTATTTTAGTTGAATATTTAGTTAATTATTTTTCGTAGAATTGTAATTTGATAAGATTGTTTGTTTGTTAAATACAACATTTTTTGCCCGTTAATTATTTATAATATTTTTTTCAATGTAATGAAGAAAAACACCGAATACGCCGCTGGTTGGCAACTTGTGAGAATCAGCAGAACGTCCTAGGTTACATAGAATTGGAAGTAGCATTGCTTTATCACCCTCAACCTTTATTTTAATGTTGTAAAGTTTGACCCTTTATTTTCGACGACGTAGGAGGGGATATTTTTGTCAAAAACTGGGGAACAGTTTGGGAACTTCGTTTCCATGTCTCTAAACGACTTTTTGTTATTAGGGTTACGAAGACGAGCCAATATCGAAGATCTTAGCGAATATAGGCGAGAGTGACACTGTACTGCTGGACCGATGGGAGCTGGGGGTGGTGCCGAACACGGCAGCTGCCGGTGAAGACACCAGCAACGCCAAGCCAGAACTACCCCTCAACGTCGTCAATAACTATTTCTCATTTGGCGTCGATGCTCACATAGCCTTGGAATTCCATGAAGCGAGAGGTGAGTTTTTATTATTTTATATGTATATACTCGTACTACGCAGTCGTTCATTATCCTTCTGGCTTCCTGTAACATTAAATTACATTTTCTCATTTACCTTGTATGTTTCAAAAAAGGTATTTTTGGTAGCCAATGTGTACGAGTATCTTCTGATAGAGCTTGAAGTAAACTCAATTCAGCAAAAACTAGTTAAACCGTCGCCATTTTCACGTTCCTGCTCTTATGCTATCAGGAAGATTCATCCATGGATCTCTACCATCCGTCAGCATAGTGGTAATAACCCTTGGCCTTTCTAGCTATTTATAAAATATTTTTCTTAGTATCCCAATATTTACCTTATCTTTGGCTAGCTACTGTTCTCCCACGAATGTGTATGATGTATCTTATCATATTTTTTTAAATAATAAGTTGGCATGCAAGGCGACAAACGAATTTCTACAAGCCTGTCAAATCTATCTTTTTCATGATATTCATAAAAAGACAACACCTAAGGAGGCTCTCGTTAGGCAGCTGGATCAAGGGCTTGATGCAGAAAGCGGTACTCCTGGACACGGCTCGCATTGTTAGGAGGTTCCTCTCTCTGGAGCCCTGACTGCCGGTAGCTTGCACCCTGTTCCCGACACCGGTGGACTACTATTTTTTATATTTTTAAATGTTTTTTTTTTAAATATTTAAAAATATAGTAAGTAAGTTAGGAAAATGAATAAAGGCAATATAATAATGCACAGTCTATGCACATAATTATTTTCTATGTCAACAGAGTCATATGCAAAAATAAACCCATGTTCACATTACCACAACTTAGTCAGGCACGACTACATAACAAGAAGCTGTATGTGACACGCTATATTATAATGATAGACTGAGTAATTCTTCTCACTAACCCTAATAAACACTGCCATAAACTATGGCAACATTCAAATTAATCATTTAACAACTGAAATCATACAAAGTCACAAAGTGGAGCCAATTTTGTAAGCTGCTTTACTTTCGAGATAAATTTACCTACAAAGAAGACCACAATACTACGTAAGACAATTTGGTCTACTAGAATATTTACACGTTCTTAAGCTGTAACGAGGTTTCCTCTTATTAGTAAAACTTAGCGAGAGCTCATATTGTTCTATTTGAATATTGCAATCGTTTGAAAGTTACGAACCGCAGACGTTCTCGGCTGTTATAATGGCGAATAGTTGTTGAGTATTTCTCTTTCTATCTCTCTTTTATTCTCTTTATATCTCTCTTTTTATTATGGGGTTATGAAAACCGCAAGGTTCCATAACATCATTCATGTAAATCTATTGACTTGACAATCAGTGTGTTTGTTCACAGTACCTATTGTAAATCGAAATAAAGTAGTTGCATCACCGCCGCCGTTTGCATTATAGAATGGCATAAGACAATAAGCCTTTCCATACTACTACTGAATGCTACTATAGGATGATAATGATGAATATGATAACTTATTGCAAATACACGTATTTTTGTTAACAGAGGCACACCCAGAAAAATTCAACTCTCGAATAAGAAACAAGCTATTCTACGGTACCGCCGGAGGGAAGGATCTCATGCAGCGCAAGTGGAAGGGCCTGGCCGAGTTCGTGACCATGGAGTGCGACGGCAAGGACCTCACGCCCGTGCTCCGAGAGCACAAAGTTCACGCCATTGTCTTCTTAAACATTCCAAGGTTCAGCCACCCTCATTTATTAAAGTGTATTCGTATTTTCTACAGATGTCGCCAAACGATGCCGACTAAATAATACATAAAAGAAACCTTGCGTCATTTAAGAAATTGAAATCGTGAAAAGAATAAAGTCTCTATGTGAAACCTCAGTTTAAATTAAAAATGAACTTATAAGGAAATTGTGGACCCACGAATCAATAGTACTAAAACAATCTCATTATTTATGTGTGTTTAGGAAATTAATGTCTTTGAGCCTAGTCAAAGTACATTATTATTGAAAGACATTTACATGTCTGTATTGTTTACAGTTACGGGGGTGGGACGCACCCTTGGAATAAGTCCGGGGGAGCCTTTGAACCCTCCACTGAAGACGGCTTAATAGAAGTAGTAGGATTAACCACTTATCAATTGGTAAGTCGCTGGAAGATCGATCCTTGAAGTGTTTGAATTTGCGCAGGTACTACGTTACTCTCCGTCTTATCACAGCCTATGACACGATCAACACTTCTATATTTTAGTGCCTAAATCCGCAATCTGTAGAAATACGATATATCGAATATATTTTGTATTACCTAAGATGTTTATAATTCTGTCTATAAGATCTAGCATTTAATAGGTACAAACAATCTTACGAAATGTGGACATCCATCTAAACTTTGGAATACAAGCTCAACACGTTCCTGAATGATGTCT
The DNA here is from genome assembly GCA_950005105.1 of Lycophotia porphyrea. Taxonomy (NCBI): domain Eukaryota; kingdom Metazoa; phylum Arthropoda; class Insecta; order Lepidoptera; family Noctuidae; genus Lycophotia; species Lycophotia porphyrea. The sequence goes on from OX465392.1 coordinate 8,328,129, forward strand.
GAGTTTTCTCTTCTTTCAGTTCTGTTAAAATATTTAAAGTTGAAGTTATGAAAGCATAGATGATATCGTAGAAAATATATGAAAACTGGAACATACAAGAGTAAATTCCGCATACAAATAGCGAAATTAATAAAACAATATCTCTCAGTATCCAGTAAATGTCTATTTTATTAGATACGGGTTGAGGGTTTCTTCAGTTCTTCACATATGGGTAGCAAGTATTTTCATGGTATCTTAATTGTAGCTTGCATAGGAATAGCATAAGAACAAGAGGATTTTCATGCTGTAGCGCAGGTTGCGAAAAGTATTAAGATTTTTACCCATAAGAATTCTGGAGTGTTTCCCGGTTAAGTGCTTTTAAGTATTAATTTCTTTATGTAGTACCTAGTTATAGGAAAAAAAATGGATTTATTAAATGATGTGTTATTGTGCAGCCATTACTGCAAGCAGGCGGGCACGGCACCTGCATCACTCAGTGCAAGACTGCGAAGATCGTGACCACGAAGGTGATCCCCATGCAAGTGGACGGGGAGGCGTGTAGACTAGCGCCCTCTGTCATTACACTCTCGCGGCTCAACCAAGCTACAATGCTTGCCAAAAAGAAACCTGGCAGGACGATCGCACCGTAAGCTCTTGAAACCTATTGAACTGTTGAATGCTCAGAAGACACTAAACTTAACGTTAAGACCTTCTCTAAACTCTTCACTACAATTCATCTTTGCGTGACACGGACAACACGAGGTTTTAGGGCGACGTATTGAAAAATGCAAAAACTTCTCTTGGTCTTTTTCAATTTGTGAACTTGAAGTGCAACCGTTTTCTGAACAAGTAATTACTGCAGTGCAACTAGATACGTCACAGTGTCTGCATTTTGTAGCGATTCCCGTCTGACCTTTGGAAGCAAAGATACCCTATATTCTAAGCTTAGATCGCTTGTTTTAGCTTTTGGAGGTCCAATAGCACTTCATTGGTTTAGGAGGGTGTTAATGTTAAGTCAGTTTTGTTTAAGTCTTACATTAAGTGGTTCATGTTAGTCACCAAAAGCCTTATTAGTTAGTTTTATATTATTCTTATGTAAATCTATTATTACAGTCAAACAACAATGGACAAAATCACCCTAACAGTGAATCTCATAACGATGGCTGATTACGAGCGCCATCATTACGACAAGGAACTACTCGCCAATACAGGTAACAAATATGATTGTACAGTACAATAACATGGATTAATGAAATCAACGCCCGAGTTCGTAGCCCTTACAAAGTTAACTTTGCACATTATGTTATTCAATCACATACCCCGAGATCTTGCTACTAAATGTAGTTGGAAATTTGTCGCTATTACGTTTGATCTTGACCAGAAAACTTTAGCCAGTTAAGTTACGACAACTCGATATTCAAGCTTGATTTAACTAGAACTGGAAATGCTTCACAGAGCTTTAAGTTCGGTTGTTTATTTCATGTCGATAGTTGGCGCGGAATTCAATATCAGTTGTTTTCCTCAACAAGAAGCAATCGACGCCGACTCGAGTGTAACGATTGTAACACATTTTATTTTGAAATTGAAACTACGTGTCGCGTTTATTTCTTTTATGAGTTCCGTAACCGAATACCTAAAATAAAATGGTTTCATTTCCAACTGTAGCTTGTTCAAATAAAAACACATGCATTTTTATAATGTTTATATTTTTCTGTTAAAAATTTTTTTTCACCTTACATCTGCTAAGGTAAGCCCTCGTAAAGGTAATGAGTCCATTACCAATAATGGCCTCATAAACGAACCCTTCAAATTCGTAGAAACTTTTCGCCTCATATCTATAATGACCAGTAATATAATTAACGACCAAACGAGGCCGATCTATTACTGCTAAACTAGCTGATATCTCATTCTCAAATGACTGTGTTTATCACAAGTGACAAATCAAACGAGTTACTTACCAACTGGAAGTACCTACTGGAACGTAGTTTAAGGGCGTTTTCACTGCTTTCTGTTTGTGATCATTGAACAGAGACTTAGCGAGGGATAGTTTACTATGCAGTGTGTAGTTATGAACGTAGCCAGTGCATTGAATTATAAAAAAGAACCTGCTTTAGACCGTAATTATGTTAAAATATTGTTACACGTCTAATTTGAACTTATAACGAGTTCTTTCATAGCTACTTTACTTTTTAATTACAAAAAAGTTATTTCATAAATATGTCGCACATAATTAATAATTTAATTTTACTGCTTTTTGTAAACTTTGTATGCTTAACCGAGACAGGTCGTTCTAAACTTGGGGCAAACACCTGTGATTATTTTCATAATGGAGCTTTTGAGTTTAATATATTTAAAACTTTGTTTTTTAAATGAACCGACAAACTCTTCGAAACTTTACTGAAAACTAAATAGATGTGGGGGTTGGTATGTTACAGGTAGTTCCATTTAATTTAAAAAGTTAAAGACACTGCTCGCAAAATTGCAACCGATCTGAATTTAAAGCGACTCATAATTGAACGTGTGACGTAAATTTGCGTTTGTTTAATTTGTAAAGCGTCTATTTAGCTGTCTCGCTGTATTGACAAACATTTGAAAGCCTCACTAACACTCATCGTAAACAGGAAAATGCTCTTTTATAAGCTTAAGTCCTATGATCAAGCGAACTCACCACAAAAAAAAAAAAAAAAAAAAATAACAACCGTTGGAAGCAACAGCTTATGTAGGTACATAACTATAATGAAGTTCGTTTGAGAGTCAAAGTTTTAATGTAAATCCTCGGCGTGGCCTAATAAAAGGTTAAGTTGAACTCCGTTTTAAATAATTAATATTGATGAATTAACGCCTACACCCAGTCTCTTTGTGCATTCATGTAGAATATTGTTTGTAAGTGTTTTCACTACATGGACTAACATAATAAGCAAATACATACAATTATAATTTTATTATAGCCACATATAATAGAAGCTTAAATTTAATCGCGGTCGAAATGCCAATAAATCTGATGGCCGGTAAATTAATTTGTCCCGATAACTGATGAATGGTCGTGACTAATATGGATTACAGGGGTAATTACTGTGGCAGATATTTTGTTAAATTTTATTGCAATTTTATTGCATTTGAAACGAATCATCCCCCTTAGAATAGGGAGGATCCTTCGACCAGACGGGTGTTGTGTCTGGTGGGCTACTGGCCTACTGCCGGCCAGTTGTAGTCGGGTTTCTCTATACGACCGCGGATAACTTGAACATTGCGATTTAGGAATTTGATGTCTTCATGCGCTGTAGTACTTTTTATAGTACCGTTACAACAATAATTTGTTTTGTTTCAGCGGAGCAAGTCGGCACTTTAGACGTGAACCCTGCAGCTGACTTGGAGCAAATGCGCGGCCTCATTCAGAGCGTGATGAAAGAATCTCAAGCATACTCGAACCTCACCGACTGGTGGTTTGTCGACTGTGAGTTTTTTTCTTTTGGATATATGTGCATAGTTACGAGGCACTTTCTGTACCTGACATGCCGGAGAGAGCTACCTATCAGTGGCGAAGGTTCCATACAACTCGATTCCTACCGGATTCCCTTTGTAAAATGGCGCAGTCAGTATTTTATAGACAAATAATAGAATCACATTAAAGATATGTACTTCTTGCAAAAATTGACCCTTCGCACTGCTACCTGCCTATTTATATAACTACCTTGACTTGCCTTGTTAAGTCGTAGACGAACTACGCAGACACAAGTACAACTCAACGAGGATAAACCTTTGGTCAATTACCTAACTTACTTAGGTATATAAAACTGGTTGATTAGGGACCAGATGCTTATTCAACTGGAGCTTGTATTTCCAACATCATCAAACGAAAACCCCCTCTGTGAACGAAAAGCAAAAAAGTCATTTTTTGGTCGCATTATTGCTAAAATAGGTTTCTTAAACCCTCCAGGTATTATAAATATACCTACGACATTTTCGTTTCATATTCGCCATACAAATAGAACATGCCCCTTTTCCATACAATAAAAAGGTATGTTTACAAGTTTTGCGAAAGAAATTTAGGCTTTAGGTATAGGTTTTCGTATTCAGTTGGGAAAAATGTTTCATGTGAATGATTGAATATACTCGTATTCAAATTTTCAGACCGTGATTGAATTGTATCCGTAACCTAATTGTTCAGCTTTCGGGCAACTTTCGCATAATCTATGACGTCTACCGTGAGTTTTACTTTTAGCGTTATTGATTTCATATTGAATAATATGATTGAAAACGACTGTAACCATGAGTGATTATACAGCTACCATTTTCTACTTCTTCAAGGCTCTTTAGCAATATTTTGTTTAGATTTCTCGATTTCTCAATCGTCAGAAAATTTTATCTGAGAAATAGGTTGGCCGGTTACACAGTTTTTTATAGAAAATAGTAAAACACTTATATTTATTCAGATAAACTAAGCTAACTTAGTTGCTTAGTTTAGTTTTATTTTATTTCTAGAGCCACTCGTTTTAATTTTATATTCTTACTATGTTATCACTGTCTTGTTTTTGTGAATGCTGGTTAACCCGTAATTGGCGACTGTGTAAGTCCAATATTGTAAAACCTTTGCTTGTGATTGCTGTACACAGAAGCTGTTGGTAAACCTTTATTAATAAATAAGAATAACAGACAGAAGTGATCAGATAATTGAAAAATAAACTCTCAGTTAACCACTAAAAGCGTCCGCTAAAACACGCGCGGGAGCACGGAGTGGGTGCCCGATAGCAAAATATCATGATAAAACCTGCTGTGCATGCGCCCGAGCCTATCAGCGCTGCTCGTACTATTTTTCAATACAAACATGACCGTGCACCCGCGTTTTTTAGGACAAATGTCTTGTCAATTATCATGATTCAATCAATCATGAGTTTTTGTTCTTAGCTGTAACAGCAGAGCGGTTTTTCCGCATCGACAAGGCGCAGGAGAACCTGCACTACCCGGCGGACATCGGACAAGACAACATCTACATCCTGGACGCGGCGCCGCACACGCCGCACACGCCCGACACCGAGTCCACCGCGCACCCCGACACCACCGCCACGGGCTCGCTGGAGCGCACGGCCGCGTCCGTGTCGCTCGACACCACCACCGGCCTCTCCGTGTCGCTCGACATCTCGCAGAGCGTCGACACGCCGAGCGCGGCCGTCTCGCTGGACGTGCCCGAGTCACATCCCTGGTGAGTTTGTTTAGTTATGACACCACCACCACCGGCCTCTACGTGTCGCTCGACATCTCGCAGAGCGTCGACAAGCCGAGCACGGCCGTCCCACGAAACTTTATTGAAGGACTTTCCTGCAGTTGCAGTTTTAAAGGTTAGATTGTTTTGCCCGAGTTACATCTTTGGTGAGTTTCTTCTGAGATTGTATAATATTGTCTTTTTTCACATCCACTTACTACAGTTAACATTTTGGATCAATCGTTTTATGTACTTGCACAGCAAACCACTTTTGCGAGTTCATGTGTGAACTTCTCATAATCATGAAGAAACGGAATTGTACAAACCGCCAATCTGTGGAATTCAGTACCGGCTTCTGTGTTCCCTGATCATTATTATCTCCAGAAAAATCAGCAAAACATGTATAGATAATTTTGCTCACAACTACCACAATAAGTGTAGAGCAGAAGTGATTGACTTTGCATTATCTGATCACACAGCTCAGATATTGAGGTGTCAGGTCAAAAAGGTGTGCCTAATAAAGACTTGGAAAATTAAACGTAGAGATTATTGTGAGGAAAATCTTAAGAAGTTTAAAACTTGTATAGAGAAATTGTCTTTTTCGGAAATGTACTCAGCCTCTGATCCGAATATAGCCTACAATGCTTTCATTGATTTGTTTTTGCTATTTTATGATCTTTGCTTTCCATTTAAATATATCACCATTAATGTACATCGTAAAGCTAGCTGGATAACGCGAGGGATCAAGGCCTGTAGTATCAAAAAACGTGATCTTTATGGCAATACAGAAAAAAACCGAGCCAGGTAAATAAAACTAAACTGACACAATTTTCAAAAAGATATAAAAAAGTAATAAAATTAACCCAACGCGCACAAAATAATCATTTAATTAACACGTCGGATAACAAAAGTAGATCGGCATGGAAAATTATTAACGAACCTAAACAAAATCTGCCAAGTGATACTATAACTAGCATTAAAATAAATGACAGAACTATAACTGACCCTTGTGAAATATCTAATGCTTTTAATAATTATTTCATCGATAAAATAGTACCTAAGGATGATTCACTCAACATGCATTATAAATTTTATATGTCGTCTCAGCAAAAGTCTATGTTTCTAAAACCATGCTTGACATATGATGTATTGCAGATTATCAGGAGTTTAAAAAATACGAACAGTGTAGGTTATGATGGCATATCAACTAAAGTCTTGAAATATATTGCTATGAATATTTCTGCTCATCTTTCCTATCTGATTAATCTATGTATTGAAGCTGGAATCTACCCTGACAAATTAAAAACTTCTATCATAAAACCAATTTTCAAAAAAGATAATAGAGAATGTCTAGAAAACTATAGACCTATTGCCTTAGTTCCAGTTATTTCCAAAATATTTGAAAAATATATTTACAAAGAACTTACTAAAATATTGTTGTTTTCTAAATAGTTATCTATTTAGAAAACAACAATATTTTAGCAAAAGAACAAAAAGGTTTTAGACGCAATAAATCTATTAATATGGCCATATATGACTTTCTGGATTTTGTTATGGTTAATGTTGACAAAAGAATACCTGTCTGCTCTATCTTTATGGATATGACACAGGCTTTTGACTATGTTGAACATGATATATTGGTTGGCAAACTTAATGAATATGGAATAAGAGGTAATGTTCTGAAATTATTTGAATCATACCTCAAAGGCCGTCACCAATACACTGAATTGACTAGAGTGAATATCCTAACAAAAAAAGAAGAAACCTTTAGATCATGTGAACGTCAACTAAACTACGGTGTTCCTCAAGGAACCGTTTTGGGGCCACCACTTTTTATATTGTACATCAATGACTTACCCAATGCCACTGATAATCCTACAGCTCTTTTTGCAGATGACAGTACAGTAACGATAAAATGTAAAGACATAAATACTTTTGAAGATGACATAAATAACACATTGAGCTCTGTTATGAACTGGCTTAATATTAATAACTTGAAAGCCAACTTAAGCAAAACTAAATTAATGTACTTTAGACAGCGTTTACCAGCACCAAATAACCTTAATGTAAATTTTAACATGCAAACAATAGAGGAAGTAGACAGTTGTAAATTTTTAGGCTTATTTATTGATAACAAAATGACCTGGAAACCGCATATTCAACAACTATGCAAGCGAGTTAGTAAATCTGCCTATGCCTTACATACACTCGCAAGTAAAATAAACTCCAACGCCCTTTTAATCGCGTATCATGGGCTAGTGGCATCTGTTCTCAGATATAGCATAATTTTTTGGGGGAATTCTACCGACAAAGATCTCGTTTTTAAGGCGCAGAAACGATGCATTCGGGCTATGTTTGGTTTAAAATCAACGGAGAGCTGTGTGCCTTTCTTTAAAAAGCATAGCATCCTTTCATTACCGTCACTGTATATATTTGAAGTAGCGGCTTTCGTGAAACAAAATCCTCAACTGTTTACTTTAGCATCTGTAGCTTTCAATCGGACCCAAAGGGACGAAAGTCGTCTGTGCGTTCCAAAAGCGAATACTGCCTTGATGTATAAAAGTATCTTTCACATGGCAACAGTTGTATTTAATAAATTGCCAAAAGAGCTAAAAAATCTACATATTAACTTGTTTAAACAAAAACTGAGAAGTTTGCTGTGTCAAAAATGTTATTATACTGTATCGGACTTTTTATCAGATAAAAATTTTTGACATAATATAATGTAATCCTTGTAATGTAATGTAATTTGCTTCTTTGACTATATTGTAATCACAACTCTTAACTAATTGACCTAACAAATTATTTTGACTTTTGTTTCTATAGTAATCAAATAATACAATCATTTATGTAGTTAATTTGTAGCTTAGTAACAAGTAAGCTCTTCATTTGCATGTGAAAATTGTAATTAATTCTTTTTGTATGCCTATAATAGGCTGATCATAGCGCACATCAACCTTAAACATGTCCAACCAATGTACCTACCTATGTATCACAAATAAAATATTTCTGATTTCTGATTTCTGGATCAATTCAAAGTTCGAGTGTATCAATTTCTTCTTGGCCGCATCATCGCTTTACATCAGCCGAGTTGCAGTCAAACGCAAGCCTAGTATAAATAAACAAAAAAAAAGTATTAAATACCTTATAAAACTTAATATTTTTTCATTTTTTTTAAATCGAATAAAACAAACCCAAAAGAGAAGTTAACTTTTATCCTTCTTGAAAAATATCCAATTAGAAGACTGTCAGTATAGTTACCAAAGGGACATATAGCAAGGCAGAGCAAGACAAAAGCAAACAAAGCAAGGTAAAGGGAGATATAGCAAGTGTTCATAAATGTGACTGGCTTGCTAAATTGCAGCATTTAATCTACCCTGTCGTATGAAGGCATACGGACTGACCGGCCGCTATTGCAATTAAACCGGTCACTGCGCGAAACTGTACATCCCGAACAAAGCTGAAAGACACACCCAGTTTAATATAAACCTAGTAAAAATAATGGCATTTTCATGTTATCCGTTTTTATTAAGCGATTTTAGAATCGAATCACCACAACGTCAGCACCCAGCTAATGTCCTCGTGAAAAGTAATCCGCTTTTTTTTTTCAATTTTGCAAAGCTAGTTTTCTAGAAGCTACTTATTGGGGATACACACGCACCCATGGTTACCACGTTTTCAGTACAACATTCTGACCCCATTTAGAAATTTTTCATCGGTAATTTTAAAATATCTGTTAAAAGTGCAATACCTTAACGGTCAAAATGTATGGAACAGCTGATTTTTTTACTGAATACGTAATAACCGTTCCCTTCCAACCTGTATAAACATCTGATAGCGAATGAATCTGGATAATTTCACGCGTGGTTTGCGATTTCATCCATTTTTATGGTTGACTTCCTTCCATAACGTTTTCATACATATTAAATCTCAGCATCTTCTATAAATAAATTCATTTGTAAAATGCTGCCTTGGTTTGAACACAGGATGTAGCTCCCGTGCTCGAGTCGAGTCGATGGTCGTAAAATTTCTGGAAATTAATAACAATAGTTTTAACACGAAACAGTGAATCGGGACTTGGCAGTCCCGCGCGATCGTCGGTGGAGTTGCTGTCACCTCAAACGCCGCCTCCGAGCGCGGTGGGCACCGGACCGCCGACGCCAGTGCGTGCAGCGTCACCGCCGGCTCCGCTGAGCCCGGGTGCGGCGCCAGCCGAGCCGCTGTCGCCACCGCTGTGCACCAGCCCGCCGGCCAAGGACCACGAGCCCACCACCGACTCAATAGCGCGGTTCAAAACGTGAGTACGTTCCCTTGTATGTATAATGATGTCGTTGTGTGTGCGCCTAGACTTTAGATGCAATGTATTCATTTGAGCGCTTCTATAACGCTGTATTGAATCAAACGGATGTTACTTAAAGATGCGAATGCCCGTGCGGCTTTGGGGAAGATAATCCCAAGGGGAAGGGCCCCTTGGGATTATCAGGACTCTCTAATAAGGATTAAGATGGCACTCGGTTTGACGAGCCCTTTTTGTAACCTTTAGCTGTAGTCACAGTTCGAGATTAGTTTAACGGCACTGTGTTATTAGTTATTAATAAAGTCTTTTGTCTAGCAAATGACAAAATAAAGAAGCTGGAACGAAATATTTTATTAGAAACGTGTGCGTGTGACAAAAAGAATTTGCACAATTTTCTTGGTCAATTACTTTGTCTCTATTGGGACCGCTATAGGTATAACAATGTGTGATCACTATCTATTAGGAGCATCGCACAAATACGGCATTGAAGCACGATGCACACTTGTTTGAAACTGAAATCTGCACTCTATCTCTTCTTTCTTCTATTGCATGCAGCATACACGAAAAATTATTTGGACTTGAACAAGAAGTGTTTGGCTATAGGTGAGACTTTATATGGATGGTTTTAGCTATAGTGTAGTTTTAGAATCTGTATATCTACTGACTGCTCCATAACGCAACTTCTAACAATGACCAATGACTTTTGGTTTCAATAACTTTTTCATTCTTCTTACTCAATTTATTTTGCTTCTTTGTTTTTCTAATAATTCTAAGATATTGTGGTTTTTAGAGTCAGCATCTCCATAAAAAGTTGTTTTACGAAACAGTCCGTATTTATGCAACTGTAACTTTATTTTTTAAGTAGATACCCAGCGATCACCGCATGGTAAGAGGCACAATGAACATCAATATCAAGCTTGAAAGGTCTCGACTGATGAAGTCTATGCTCCGTCCAGCACAGATCCAGATCCAAAACCCTGAGAGCTTTCAGCTTGAACTCCAGAATCGTTTGGAGTGCCTAGGAAGCTCAGTGGACGAATACAACGACGGGTTCGTGGAAACTGTCCATACGACAGGGTCTAAGTTCTTCAAGACACGTCGTGCAGACAAGAACAAAAAACACTCCGAGCATATTCTCAAGCTCATGAAGGAGCGGCGTGAGATGATCCTGCAGTCTTTAGACGAGGCGTGGAAATACCGGTAGCTCAATAGAAGGATCTCTCAATCCTTGAAGAGCGACCTCCGCAGCTTTAATACCGAGCGTATTAAAGACGCAATTGAGCGGAATAAAGGCTCCAAGGTATTTGCAAGAGATCTGGCTATTGGGCAGAGCAAGTTTACGAAACTGAAGACCGACGATGGTAGGATCGTATCCGTCAAACCTGAGCTTCTGAGGGAGATCGACAGATTCTATGGGCAGATATACACGTCAGCCTGTATGAGATTAGGATGGCTCTGAAACAACTTAAAAATAACAAGGCACCGGGTGATGGCGGAATTACGGCCGAACTCCTGAAGGCGGGTGGAAAGCCGGTACTTAAGGCCCTTCAGAAGCTGTTTGATTCCGTCATACTCGAGGGGAAAAGCGCCACAGGGCTTCGAAGACTGTTCGAAAGAGATACCGCGGCCCTGGAACACAAAGGCAAGGAAGGAGCATGAATGGGTTTTAGTCAGTACAAGGCTGACACTCCCTTCCGCTCTGCCCAGAGCGGGAGAAGTCATTTGATGATTTCCCATCCGAAAAAAAAAGGGGGAAAACGCCACACGCATAGTGCAGAGGTGTGGTGGTACTGTTATTCAAAAAGGGCTACAATGCCCGGCTGAAGAACTATAGGCCCATCTCACTTCTGAGCCTTCTCTACAAGTCGTTTTCAAGAGTCATCACGAATCGTCTCGCGCGCAGGTTTGACGATTTCCAGCCTCCCGAACAAATCGGTTTCCGAAAAGGCTTTTGCACCTTAAACCACATACATACGCTGCCGCAGGTTATACAGAAGACCAAAGAGTATAACCTGTCTTTCGGTTTAACGTTTGTGGACTACACTCTCACCTTCGGTTAAAAAATAATTAGGTACTAATTATTACCACATAAACGCAATACAATTAGAGTAACATACTATATAATTATTAATCAACAACTATTAAATAAACTAAAATAAATAAACTAACAACAAAATATGAAAGGGCCTCAAGAAACTGCTCCTCAACGCTGTCTTGTAACGTGCCCGAAGGATTGGCGGCGTTGCCACGTTGTATGGCAACGCTTAGCCTCTAGATCTGGGGAAGCGTCAACTAGGCGTGTCGAAATATCCTTAAACAGGCTGTCAGCACTCGCGCTGGGGGCCCCAGAGTTTCAACCCCATACGGCTTGAAAATATTCTTTCAACAAAGGTTACCATATGTACGCCGCTTGAGGCCGCAACTGCAGCACCAGCAAAGCACGATGAGCTTGGAAGATGTTATGTTGTAAGAGTATCGACACATGTTGCGTCTCACACTAAAGGCCTACCCATCTTCTAAGAAAACAAAGATATGGTGTCCGGTGTACTGTCTTTCGCCATCGTCGTGTGCCAACTGTGACAAGTCTTTGGATGATGTCGTTTAGGTTCGCGTGCCGCGCAAATGGCCTGCAGTTCGGCTGTATTACAGGCCGTGGTGACCGAGGCTGTTGACAGTTTCACCACAGTAACAACGACAATAACAGACAATAACAAATTCAGTAACTTTATTAACGCAACATGAAATCCTAACAATCATACTCAAGAACATGCCAAGTTTACGAGTCTGTACGTATCTCGTTCTCTCAGCTCTGAACGAGTCAGTTAAGCCACAACACTAACAAGACGTCTCATTTTATTCATCTTCACAAACTTATTCAGTTTTTGCAGGACAAAGTAAAACTTTGACATTGTTTCAGAAATTTATTGGAAAAAACATCTGACGCTCTGCTGAAAGCGGCCAAAGTCGGCGATCTGAGAATGGTGAGAGAAATAACTCGCAGACCTTTTCTTTTCCTGCGATTTTCGTGATGAAATTTCCATACCCACCAAATGAGTAGTTATGAATTCTCTCGTCACTTGGTAAAAAGCTTCAAACCTGTTGAAGACGTTAATTTTGAAGTGTGAATGTCCCAACCAGAAAATGTGATGAATGTACCCAGCTCTTGTCCCTCATAACAGTAAATGTTAAAGAACCTATAAATAATAGCAAATCGCGCGGTTCGTGTTACTAGCGATCAAAAGCCATAAATTTACTCGCGTCGGTGAAGATAAAAGGAACAAAGGGAGGAAAATGGTTTATAAATAGTTCAGATGAACGACTGCCTCGCTGGTCTAATGGTGTAGGTACTAGACACTGATGATCATGTCATCTTGGGTCTGAATCCCTCGTCGAGCAAAGCTTTATTGGGTTTTCCGTCACGAATCATTAACAGCCGCTGAGTTATATTACAGGCGTGATATTATGTTTAGATGAAAGACTTGCACGCGGCGGGCTACTCGCTGCTGTCGATCGACGCGAGCGGGCAGACGGCGCTGCACGTGGCGGCGCGCTACGGCAACAAGGAGATCGTGAAGTACCTCATGGCGTGCGCGCCCACCGCCATCCTCAACATGCGCGACAACGAGCGCGGCCAGACGGCGCTTCACAAGGCGGCCGCGCACAAGCGCCGCGCCGTGTGCTGCATGCTGGTGGCGGGCGGCGCCTCGCTGTCGCGCCGCGACCACGCCGGCCTCACGCCGCGCCTGCTCGCGCTGCGTGCCGAGGACCACGATCTCGCCGCCTACCTTGAGAGTCAGTATGCTGGCCCGGTTGCCCACGCTCCTAACTTATTACTATTAAACGTCCACGCTGCAATTTCTTCAGAATTTCCATTAAAAAGTAAAGTTTTGTTTCATCAGTTCGGTTTCCGTCCTACTTGTGCAAAAACTAATACATTCTATCGTACTAAAATGCAATGTCCTTTTTCAGGTCAGGAACATTTTCAATTAGTGTCTGAGGATTTAGAAACAGCCGTTTAAAAATCAAATACGTTGACCGCGTCCTCGGCATGGAAGCAAAGTATGGAGCAAGCTCGCACTAGGTGGCACGACCAAACTCTAGTGATATAAGTGATAACATGACTTACGAGTTAAACACCAAAGTGATATTCAGATCTGGTGTAGGATTATAAAAACATTTCATTAATAAAATTATCATATTGAAAGAGTTAAAATTAATCATAACTATATTTTCGTCATAAATTATTATAATAATATATGTATTCAATTAATTTATTGAATTTAGTCGCTGTAAATGTTACAGATAAATTAATCACTTTAAAGCCTACGAAATATTTTAATAAAAAAATTACAATATTATGATAGATCTTTTAAAATTTTTAACCATTAAGGTAATCCAAGTTTATTCTATTATTATCTTTACTGTAACATTTATAGTTGTAGTCAAATATAAATTTAGAATAAACACTTATAAGGTGAATCTTTTCGCATTTTGTGTTTTAAATATTTCTCTTTTCTATTATTATCTTAGGAGTGAGTGTTTTCATGAACTATGAAACGTCTCTGAAGTTAAAGTGTGTGCCTTTCCCGTGTGCTGTAAAACAACAAGACAGTGGAATGTATCCCGCACTCCAATATGAATACAAAAATGAAAAAGTTCACCCTGAAATGGTATACTGAACATGATAGCTTTCACAAACTGTGAATGCAGCGGTTTTGCTTGAGACTGAGGTGATTAATATTTGCTGTCTAAAGAAATCCCTTACTGTTTATATCTGGACTGTGTTATTTGAAGGCTTCAAAAGATGCTTTATTTATCACACAAAATATAGTCAAAGAAATAAATCTTTCGTGTTTTATGATAAAATATTAAAAAGCGAACCTTTCCTGTGAAATCTGTCTGATATCTGAACATGTAGGGAGTGTGAGCCGAACATAAGAAGATAATGCGGAGGGATACATTCACGATGTCGACCTTTTGTATTCTGTCAAAAGAACCTTTCTAAGTATACTTGTATATTTTAGAATAAATTTTACATCGCTTTACAGACGATTCGCCTTTCCAGATTTCCTTCTAAATAACTTCAATTATGAATCCATGGGACCTTAACTTACTCTTACTCTACGGAATGATAAATGTTTGTGATAATGACAAAAATTTCCTATGCGATCTATTCATCTTATGAATGCCTCTACCCCTATGAGTACAGTTGTGATAGTACAATGTTTGTGTAATATGTTGTGTTGCCAGTCATTTGTTTTACGTATTTCACATCAATGTGACTTTGTTATTTTGATAAAGCTATACTGTTTACTCGATGATTAGGCCTAAATACTTAAATATTATTATGTATATTTTTATTGTTTTTTGATGCAATATTTCTTGTATAAGTGTTCTAATATTCTTATCAAAGTCTTCGGCAATAATAATTTAACGTCTAAGGCTAAATTTTATACTACTGAGTTGTACAATACTGATATAATCGGTGTTGTATCTAGTATGATCTCAGTATTTGTATGTATCCGTATTACGGAACAATTTTATTTCTGTATTACATGATAATGAACGGTTATGAGTATTGTAATATAGGTTTACTTGTTTGTTATCTCATACTACTTTAATTTAGAGTTAAGTGCACTCACTTGTGGAATGTTTAGGTCGTAACGTCGGCGCGGGCGGCGCGTGTGGTCCTCGCCGCGCGCCTGTCGCTCGTCGCGTATACTATTGTTATTTATTATCTCGTCTAACTATCTCCTGAATGATTTGTGCGTTTGTACAAGTTTGTATCGGTAAGTGTTGTTTATGTCTATTATGCCAATACCTCTACTAGTAGATGTACCAAATAGTTTAGTGTTTATCGAATTTACTCGTACTACTCGCTGACAAGCGAACAATGAAAGACAAAGCTGTGAGAATTTTGGTCGTAATGTAAAAATGTAAGTTCATTTATATCGTAAGTGAAACGATATGCAACATTATACATAACATTTTTTGTGAGTTTCTTTATTTGTGATTGTAGATACACGTTTTTGATATTTAACATAATATTATGGAGAGAATTAACTCGTGTTGAAGAGTTGACTTTCACGTTCAGGCTTGTTACAATCGCGTCGCGAATCACAATCTCAACTATATCCAACATCATAAGTACTTTCCCTCTGGAACCATCGACGCTCTTCAACAAAATTTGATAAAATTTAATTGATGTGACATTGGGTAGATAGTGAATTATAATCTACGCGTGTTACGTCTTAATATTATATTTAAAAGTGAGATATTATAATATTAAAGTCCATATTTGTGGACGCCAGTTTAATCTTTAAATCGTTAGTGATACTTTTCCTATGAGATATTATTATACTTAGTCTTGTACATACTGTAATGGAGGCCTTCATTCAAGTAGTATATCGTGACACTTTACACGATTAGTAATTATATCTCATGACCAAGTTCTGTCTAGGAAAGGAAAATTAATATCACTAGGTTTAACATTGAGCTCTTTCATATAAGAGCTGCTTTTGGATCGAATATTTACTAGATTTATGAAGGAAACCCACTATTATACATAATACCTACCTGTGTTGCATATTTTTTCATGCTAGACCTTTATGCCTTCTATGTAAAGTCAGTAATACAACGTGCGACATTATTTTGGAAGACCATCTCTTTTAAGGATGTATCTAATTATGAAATCAAAGCTTAGTGCTTATTTCTATTTCCCAAATATTCTCGATAGCAAATTTTTAATTGTAATATAAATATGCTGGTCCCAAAAATACCCTCCTTTAATAATGTTACATCGTATATAGACTTGCCCGACGGTATAATTTGTACTGCGACTTGCCTGACGGCGTCGTCGGATAGGTGCCTACGGCTACGTTAGCAAGCTATTAATTATGCGTAGAAGTATATAAGTCAAATACCGAGCCGTACACCTGGTCGGCACGTGGACTACATTAATTCGTAGAGAGAGACCCTTTTGTCGAGCTTCTTTATTGCTGGCGCTACACTTAGCTTATTTGTGCACATATTCGCATTATTTTGTTGAAAATTAACTTTTATAACAAAATCTTTAGGGTATATTTTGTTCAAGTAACGCGAATATCTTGACGAATACGCCTAGTGAAGTGCCAGGGTAACAGGTTGTGTTGATACGAGTATACTGACTAAGTATCTGTTATAGATCTTTGTTATGATGGTCAATGTGTAAATGATGAATTATTATACTATTATTAATTTCAGTATTTAATGAATACTGATGTTTTTTTTTTTAAGTTTAAACTATTTCCTTAAGCACATGCAGCATTCCATTCAAACTCTAGATACGTACCTATGCCTTTATATATGTTCTTAATTTTCTTCCTCTTTCACTCAGATGACACATTGTTTTATTATATTCTCCATAACGATTAACGAATTAAGAAAATAAAATTATATAACGTAAATATGTTTTTCTTTGTTTTGGGGTTCCGTAACGAAATGAATAAACAATTATTAATGATAGTTCATACTTTTGCGAAACTACACAACAAACTTTATTTTCTTCATAGATATCTTTCGACTGGTTTCCACCAATAATACTTCCACTACTGAATTACTGTCTTCCTGACTCTTATGTTAGCTAAACTTCAATGTTTGTATCAAAAATTTGATTGCAAATCCAAGGAGTATTATCGTAAAATCATTTGTTTTATATCAGCGAGCTCGCCCGGACCCAGGCTGTTACAACGGCCGGAAGCCAAAAGGATCGCGGGGCGCGAAACAGTACGTTCGCAAATGTATTTAACTACAGTTTAATAAAAAAAAACCCTTTATTGGTGAAACGGAACCTCTAGCAAGTGATCAAACTCGCATTTTCGAACTTTTTGAACGTAATATGTAAACCCCAGAGATCCTGGCAGTGCTGTGTCGTATGCGTCTTTGAATAATTTATTGTAACTTTTCACCAGGATTTTTTTTCATATTCATGTTTATATAACTTCTCTTATTTAAGATCCTCTTTTTATCTAACAATAGCAGACAAAATAATCCAAGTATAACAATCACAACTGCGTACCACCGAGCACACGTGACGTGGTCTATTCAAATGTTCCTTTAACGTGTGTACTTATTAAGGTAAATGTATTTTAATCTAAAAAACTATGGTATATAAAGTAAAAAGACACAATCTTGTATACATTGGCAGCTGCGATACATGACGCGAGAGTGTATGATGGCACTAGAGCAATATGTATGTACTCACTGTGAGGTTAATTAAATGATTAATAACTAATGTCGTTTCCTCCTAATTCTGCTCCCAAGTTTGCCAAGCCCCCTTAAATTTATATTTAACTTACGTACACATTAGATTATTCTGGTATATAACTGCTTTTCCGAAGTTATAAATCTAATTGTCCCGAGATACAAGTTGGATGCCATCAGTAATATTAACACATGAGCTGATACGTGCTTTATTACGAAAATATTATTATTATATTTGTAAGCATTCAACGTTCCCTACTAATTTAGGTATTTTTGTTCATTAACAGTAGTACTCTACAGTTGGTTACTTCTTAAACTAGTATGAAATATGTGGTAGCACTTTTGTTACTATTTGGAACTGAAAATACCATAATAGTCTCCTAAGCTTCACAAATAGTGGCTTGCCTTTTAAAATCTATCTTAGAAGGGAAAATACTGTGACAGAATTAGTTAGGTTTAGAAGCTCTGTCGTACGATGCAAAGTAGCAAGCTGCATGGCTCGTGTAGGTCGTGCCAATAAGCTTATCAGTCTCCACCGTCATTCCGCCGCCGGCGCTCCTCGACCTTCCTAGAGATTAAATGCATCGTGCGTCATCTCATATAAACTTAAGCCATATCAACCCCGTACCATCCTCGCACACAAAATATTCATGGAGAATTACTCAATGTCTGATTTATATTGCAAGCTATCTGCAGATTATACTTACGTCCTTTACAAAACATTACAACTCTGCAATTAATGTTCTGTATACCTCATAGTTATTACATACATATAAGTAATTCGGAAGTGCAACAAATATTAAATAATTATAAATCCATATACGAGTATATTATAGCCTTTTTCAAAATATTATAGCTTACCAAGGAGAAGCATAATGATCTATTTAAGTAGGTACTTTTACGAAATGTGTGTGACAGCACCATCTACTTATTCAATTACTCTGTAGTACCAAACTGGATATTATTATGTAAATTATTGAAAATTAAATGGTAATAAGTAAAACTAGAGTTTTGAGAGCACTCATTTCAATGTAAGTATGTAAATGATACTTATTTTTGCACTCAATAAAGTCACTATTTTAAATAAAATTATTAAAATCAAGTACACTGAAAGAACAATAAATAAAGTACGACCTAATTTGAGTTTTATTTCATCTTGAAATGTCTAACCTCTTCAACACTGGCCCTAACCATGCACTACAACCTTTTTGTTTTTGTTCTGAGGCGGAAAATCCTCATGGATGTCCTTCGACTAAAAACCACCCCGGTGTTCCCTTCCCAAATTGGCGCCGGCCCGCGTCAAGTCCGCGGGGGGACCGAGGTACAATTAACACATTAACTATTTACTACGGCTTACAGCGCCAAGCTGCACAGTATAAAGAGATGACTACAAGAAACATAATTAAAAGTATTAACTACTCGAATTTTATCGTAATTTATATTCTCTTCATTGCATTTATGCAGACGAATTGTAAACTCGCGGTCTTTAGCCCATTCATTGTGCAGTTATGTAAAAATGTTATAAATTATATATGGCGAAACCAGCAAGACTACAGACCATACAATTACCACTAATTACTAATTAATACTTCTAATCTTTATTCTGGAAGGGTCCAGTCAAGACTTTAAAAGGGGCGTTTTAAAGGGGCATAAATAAAACGAGGAAACCGTTGGTACCGTAACTACAAATTCTTTTAAAGAATTTTAAGATGAGTTTGTATTTTGATCATTTTGTTTTATAAACCAGCAAACGTAAAACAACTTAGGTAACAAAAAATAAAAAAATATTACAACTTCCACCGGTTGCATTTATGAGTTAGTATAAAGGTAAGAATTCGTACTCAACTGGAAGCACAGTAGATGTGTTACGATAGCGTAACAGCCTAACTTGTAAAGTTAGGAGAACGACGGCCGCTACGCCGTAGCAGCTGCTACGCTAGGCGTTTCATCGTAGTCGCTACTGCGAAAAAAAAAAAGGAATGGATCTGCATTCTCTACTTGATGGTCATTGACCTATTCAGAAGCTATCACATTCTCCTTCAATGCGTTTTTTATCGCTGCATTACCTTTATTTTTCATACTTATATTTCAACAAATTATCTATCAATACCACATGACACATGAGTTTAAAATAAACAAAAAGAATCTATACCATGGAACATTGTATTCTATAGATCACATTACGAACTAAGTCGAATTGGGCTTAAACTAAAATCAAATATACCTTCATTCTGCACATCTCTGTGTATTTGAGTATGTAAATGCATTCAACGGCCTTAGGTAATTTAGGACCCTTTGGGACAAACTTTAAAGCCTTTTTCCTTGATACTTTACATTTCAGTGACTATTCAGAGGCAATAAAAGCCTTTTTACTAGACCTGCGCTTGGCGCCGTACTAACACTCAACGATCTATTTATAATTCAAGCGAAGAGAAGTTCTAACTTTGCGTGCCAACGAAGTTGTATCAGTTTGGGATTTAAACAACTTACCTGGAGCCCATTAGGCCCTAGACACTGAATATATGTATGTTTAGTTAGTTTGTTGTTTCTTAGAACTTCAGGCATTTTATTATATATCGGTACTACGTTAGGACGCTCGGGTAAATGAAAAATATAATAAAATGTATGAAGATATTAGGTTCACATATGTATGACTGTTTCCATTTACGAACGCGAAAACCCAATACCGAGATATATTTTACAGGAAAATAGGTCGGCTTAGAAAATTTCATAAATCATAATGTCTTTAAATATCTTGTTTATTTTAAAGGTAGCTGCATGACATTGAAATTCTCTTATTTTTTGTACGCGTTTCCTTTATATTCTTCGATATAGTTTTCTTAAATCCTCTTCCCTCTTTTTTTGTGGACAATATCACGCACAATATTCAACTTTACTGCGTTTTTATTTCACCAGATTGATGGCCTAGTTATTAGATAAGGTTGACTATCTGTGGACGTCAAACGCACGTGTACTATGGCACGGTCTTATATTGTATAGTATATCTACTTGTTTACCATCACTTATTCGGTTTGTCTCTGCATCACTCAAAGGTTGACTGGTAGAAAATGCCTATGGCATTAAGTCCGCCTCCGTACTCTGTGCTGTAAACATGTTTCCTTACATATATTTCTTTTACTTGAATTGGTTAAAGTGAAATAAAAGGATTTTGATAATGCTTAACTATCGAAATGTAGCTTTTCTTTTACATTATAACAGTAGATAGCAGCTGCAGCGAGGTCTTTTTTTCGGCGGCTCACAACTGTGGGCTTATACAGTATACTGGCTGTGTATGTGCTCCATGCGAGAAGTGTACTTAGTTTTGCTTACATTTAGAGTTCAAAAGATTTTGACTTTTAAACAAGACATAACCTCTCTGAGAGCATTTTCGGCAAAAAGTCTAGTCGAGTCCCAGCTATCACCCATGTATATATGTATATATTAGGGCTATGTCATCGGCATACGTTATGATTTTGTAATTCAACAACGACTTCTTGCACAGATCGTTAATATAGATGATAAATAACGTAGGCTGCAACACACTACCCTGGGGAACTCCAAAAACTGGACTGGAGTCGTCGTCAGTATGCGTAAATACGATACAAGGAATAGGCGTGTCTTCCTAGTAATAGTCAGTACCTACGGTTAGCCCCCAGCGAATGATCATTGTACTAGACATGGTAATCTTGTGAAGCTCTCTCACACTTGACGCTGTTCGTCTGTGGTTAGCAGTACAAACGGTACGGCTCACACGATGTGGTGACCTGCAATGTGTGTGATAGGATTCCGACTGTCGGGCGTATGCGATTGGACTAGCAAAATTATTTACGCGAAAGCACTTAGTAAAATAAGGTGTTTTGCTCTGACATTTTTGATGTGAAACATCTATAGCCGCGGGTAAAACCGACTTTTGGCGTGGTGACGCATGCTTTGGCGACGCGTCGCCACGTTATGAGATTGTATAATATACATTCTGTTACTGTGTACTGTTCTTTTATGTATATTATTTGTACAAAATAATTTCGATGTGTCACATAAGCGTCCCGTGACGGCTCACAATTTTTTGTATACACAACCTTATTTCTACTTTCAGCTGTCTTTGTACCTTTAATAGGACGATAAAAAAATGATTTCACCCTTTAAGGAGTACCATGTACCTACACACTTTCAAAAATTCAATTATTATTTCTCATAGTGCCACCAACTTTATTAAGAGCTGACCGGTTTATACAATTTGCATCATTTATGGCAAAACTGGATGTCGTTTTCCTTATTTATTTCTGCAGTTGTATTAATCACATCAGAAATCTGTTGAATGAGTCATTATTGAAAAAACAACATCTTTATACAACAACATCTTTATTCATTAAAAAAACGTACCTGTTGAGTATTTCAATATTTTTTGGTTTTTGATGTGCAACATCTATAGCTGAGGGTAAAACCGATTGCTGGCGTGGCGACGCATGCCATTCACCATGCACGCTATGCGATGGTATATATATACACCATCATACAAGGAGACCAGTGGTTGTGAAGGGGGGTAGATGCTTAATCTTATTCCTAAACTCTTCCACTGTGCAACAGAAACTGTATCCGCTATCAACCCGGTTAAGTTTCCACTTGAGCCAGGCGAAGTCGTCGCTACGACGGCGGCAGTGGCAATCGCAGAATTCACGAGCTGTCGCCTCTGCCTCGGACTCCGTGATGTGAGGATTATTGATAGTTATGAACGCTGTGCCTTTGCCGTTAGCTTGATCATGCACCACCTGAGAACCATATGCAGCATGTATCAGAAATATATGGTCATATCATTGACCATCAAGCTGAACAACTTTCTCCATGTGAACAACATTGCCAGTGTTACTAATTCAAAGGAGAAATTACTGTGAGAAGAAAACAAATGTACAATTTACCTACTGGGAGCTTTTGTCATTAGTGGTTCCGTAATTTACTCAAAGGAATAAGATAAGATTACTAATGATTTTATGCTACGATTTCTAATGTAATTTCGTAATGATTTAATTGTTAAATAATAATGATTTAAAATTGCGATATTTGGGATATTAATGAATAAATCCTTACAAAAAAAAGGCTTTTTACGTAACTACTGGTTGGCACAATTATCACACAATAAATTATAATTCATTTACCTATCTTAATTTTTAAGTTCTAGATTTAATTTTACCTTGTAGAAGAAACGCGGAACTGGGATCTTGTACCCCGTGTTCTGCGATAGATAGATATCAACCAATTTTTCATTCTCATCACGCAGCTGCATAACGCCAAAGGTACCAGTGTAGATGACCGTGTTGTAACCAGCAGCGCCGATGCGAGCACGGAGGTTCTGCAATATTTAATATAAGGAGTAGGTGGAGCGTGGTGAGAGATCGTCAAAACTATATTTGAAAACTTCAGACTATTGACTTCATAAAAGGCCAAATTTAATGGAAAAGTCAGTGGCGTTGATTTTCATCTTAGCGTACGGGGCCTGAACTAAAACCGACAAATCTAAAAACCCATGAATTGTTGGTATATGCTCGATAACAAACTGACCTGCTCCAGTCTATTCCAGTTACCACCGTTGATGCACTGCCACTGAGGAGCAGCATTGAAGAAGTAGAAAGTAGTGCGCTGAGCGGTAGCAAAAACGAAGTCACTCTTGGCAGCAAGGTGACCTCGAGCGAGGAAGCGTTGTTTTTCCTTGGTAATATATTTTTGAGCTCGATCTCCGACGTATCGTGCAAGCTCCGTCTTCTGATAAGCTTGAGTGTATACTGTGTCAAGCTCGATTCCAGGGTAGAAGATATCGGCTAAAAACATAATCATAAATTCTGAAATGGTGTCAAAGTCTTTTACTTAAAAGAGTTCTGAACTTCTGAGTAAATATTATTATTATTGCTTAAATTAAATATATTAAAAAGAGTAAGTGTATGGTCTTTCAGGGCGGGCCGAGAAAAGTGAACGAAATGCCAGCTATTCTTCTGAATGGCAAACCCTTAGAGAAAGTAGATATTTTTAAGTACTTAGGTCACTTAGTAACTCCCGACTTGAAAGATGATGCAGACATCGAACGGGAGCGAAGGGCGCTGTCGGTCAGATCGAATATGGTGATCCGTAGGTTCGCACGGTGCTCGGCTGATGTTAAAATTACTCTCTTTAGAGCATACTGCACAACTTTATACACGTGCAGCCTATGGACCAACTATACGCAAAGGTCGTACAGCGCCCTTCGAGTCCAGTTTAATAATGCGTTCAGGATGTTGTTGGGTCTCCCCCGTTACTGCAGCGCTTCGACAATGTTTGCGGAAGCGCGCGTAGATTGCTTCTATGCAACGATGCGCAAGAGAGGCACCTCGCTGGTTCGTCGAGTGCGAGGGAGCTCCAACAGCATGCTGGCCGCACTCGCGGAAAGGGTTGATTGCGCCTACATCAATCACTGCTGTAGGTTACACATTTGACGCAGGTGATGTAGTGACACTGAGACAGGCCTATTATATGTACCTAGTTATGTGTTTGTTATGTTTTTAATTTTGATATTTTGTAATGTGTTTTGATTATGATTATGTAATGTGACTGAGTGTGTTAATAATAATTTTATGAGTCTGTGACACTTGAAATAAAGTATAATTTAATTTAATTTTAATTTAATTTAAATTATGGGTCCCACTGATTAATAAGCTTAACGGCAGATATTCTTCTATCAACTATAGCACAAGACCCTATAGCGAACTGTTTATTGGAGACGCATCCCTGTACGAACGTAGTGGGCGGACGAATACGTCCGCGAGCGGACTGGTCTAACCGGACAGGCCGTTACCTCAAGGTCGAGTCTTACACACATTCAGGTCATCAGACGACGACCTGCCGATCGCTGACTGCCAGCTAAAAACGGACAGAAAAATTACCATATCCCCCCAGATATGGTAATTTTTCAGTAATGCAACCATTACCTGCAGGTAATAATCGTTGTCGTGACTAGGCGGGCCAACAGAACAGGCTTTCAGGAAAACCATTGACCTCCATCAAGTTCAATATCTTGATGATCCAAGTTTATATATTACCAAATGATCTGTTTTCATCCACTATGCCACCGAATATGTTCGCTCAGAACCCATTAGTTGTACACTAAAGTGTAATTACCTTGCCATCTAGGTCGCAGTACACCGGTTTGGTGAACAGCATGTTCGGGTGTCTGTGCATGCAAAACATACAGAGCTTCCATACGCACCTCGTCGAAGCAAGAAAAGTACAGCGGGTAGAAAAGTTGATTGACATTGTAGCCCACCCTAAAATTTAAAAACGACATTGTTGACAAACAAAGAAAATGTAGACGATGAGGCCTTACTCAACACTTTACTAGGAGTAAGAAAATACCTCTAGTAGTAGTGGCGACCGTAGTAGGGGTAGCTATTCTATAGGTAGTACGTATTATGGCCAAAACCATGTCCATAGACCCATTTATCCCACGTTGTGTGACAACTGTTTTGATCACACTGACTATGTACGAGAAAATTATCAATTCAACGGTGTGCACACCCTTAGATGTGACCACAGACACATTTCTTTCTGATACACGCTGTATCACTGTGAACGATTCTCGGTGTGCTGGCAGCTCGGTGGCTGTGGGATGAAGCAAATTATCTTAAGGTGGGAGCGTACGGGTAGCCCGCGAAATTCAAATTTTCTCATGTTTTTTGCAATTTGCAGGTCAGTTTCAGATTGTATGTTGATGAAAACTGAGTTACGCCAGTAATACATGTGTAGTTACAAAATTACAATCATGAAAATCATTAATACAACCCTCTAAGTTCATGTAACCCTATTCAATGAATTTTCATGAAAAAGTCATTCAATGGGGTTAAATGTACTTAGAGGGTTGTATTGATAATTTTCATGATTGTGATTCTGTAACTACACACTAACCTACAAATTGCAAAAAACGTAAGAAAGTCTGAATATCGCGGGCTACCCGTACGCTTACACCTTAAGAGAAAGTACTAACCTTATTAAGGTATTTCCATTCCAGCACTTTCCTTTTTCCTTTTGAACCACGGGGGTCGAGTGCGCCGTGCAAGTCAGCTTCCCGAAGGCTACGTTGCCGTTCAACCAGCCTCTACCGGAGACGAGATTTTTGTTAACACACTCCGCTACCTGCAGAGAATTAAAGAAACACATTTTAACATTGGAATTATCTTAATCACATTATAAATCGATTATCGAGCGGGTCAGCTCTACTCTCATTCCTACCTGTGCATCCACTTGTCTTGGATAGGGAAATCCGCGCAAGCTAAAATCATCTGCAGGATGGCGTTGCTACTGCCTCGCACGCGCTGCGACAAGGAGGCTACGCTTTTGCGCACGATCGCATGAAAGCTGTCCGTTCACGCCTCTGCAATACATACCATACGCACTACGATAGCGAGGCAGCCGCATCAGCGTCCTGAAAATGTTGTTATATTGGACACGCATAGCGTTAGCAACCCGATGAGTGTAATTACCTATAAACTGCTTGAGTTATCTTTACTTCCCTCGCTCAGCGAGCAAACTATCGTGCAATCATGTTTCTTTATTCTGCTAATGCTCTGCCCCAGTGGCGGACTATCCATAAGGCAAAATAGGCACGTGCCTAAAGGTGCGAGGTTATAAAAGGGCGCGCGCGCGTGGAAATTAAACAAAGGAAAAGAAATATAGTGAGCTCTTCTAATTAACCACTAAATCACTAATTTATTCAAAAACAATCATGCACAACCGAAAACATTAAATCTTAAATTTGTACTTAGTTAATGATAAAAAACAATCGGTTAGCAATTGGTAATGGTATTCACAATTCAGGCGCAGTCCCAGGGGGTGGGGGGGTGACAGGGATCATGACCTCCGCCAAAATCATGCACGCACGGCAAATTGAGAAACCTTCTTATAATAACTCTTTTCCGATATAAATTAAAAAGTTCTTGCTTACGCGTTCAACAACCACCACACCACAAACTAACCACTTTTCCGAGGCTGAATGCTAAAATTTTCGAGCTCGCTTCTCTCGTTAATACATCCTGCCCTATTGAGTTACTTATTCTCAACTATGTATGAGTGAACAAAAAGAACCTAATACACGAGGCGGAGGCGGGTTGCTTAAATTTAGAAGCTGT
This sequence comes from Lycophotia porphyrea, assembly GCA_950005105.1. Classification (NCBI taxonomy): domain Eukaryota; kingdom Metazoa; phylum Arthropoda; class Insecta; order Lepidoptera; family Noctuidae; genus Lycophotia; species Lycophotia porphyrea. Next base: position 8,354,989 of record OX465392.1, read on the forward strand.
CTTCTCTCGCTCTTGCATTCTATTAATACCAAGGCCATGGTTATGGTCATGGCCAGGCGTCGTGACCACCCTGCCCAGGGCTGGGCCTAGGTCGAACGTGATCATGTTTCCAAGTTCATAGAATAAAATAAAATAAAAAGAGGCCCGGCTCACTTCGTTAAAGAAATCAATCTATCCGACACGGAACGCTTAAATTACATTCTATACTTTTTCAATACTTCATAAGCTGACAGAGTTCCTCCTATTCAAATGGAACTAAATTTATTCGAGTAACTGTGCAAAAATGTTTGAGCTTGCTTCGCTCGCTCTTGCGCCTAAGTACCTAGATAGCTCCTGTATGAAAGGTCAAAAGAACATAACAACGTAGCAAAAAAGAACGGAACTCATTGGTTTAACACCTCCCCCCCCCAATTTGCCTTTTTTAATTCAGGGGAACCCGTCCCAACCAAGTTCTTGGCTACAGGGCCTCGTGTGACCCCCTCGCGACAGTCTTAGGCTAGGACAGCACTTGCAATAACTAACCATACATAGTCGCATCTATTTCAAAGAAGAAAAGGCACAGAGATCATAAATTTCCAAATTCTATCCTTCTTGCTTTCTTCACTCTCATCACATAGTTAAAATTTATAATATACTAGAATTTGCCAGCGGCTTCGGCCGCGTCACATGTGAGTTTCCCACAACAAAAATTATACTATATGATGGTAGCTTACCATCATCATATAAATTTCTTCATAATCCGTTAAGTTGTTTTTGCGTGAAAGAGAAACAAAAATGCATCCCTTCACCCTCACAGTTATAATTTTCGTAAGATGGCATAACCAGAGGGGCGCTGACGAGGTGCCAGCCTAGGGCGCTGTAGACATTTAGTCCGCCTCTGCGCTCCCTCTCAATGACAGCGTCATCCCGCAATTACAATGTGCCCCAGATACCTGAAACTGCTCACCACTGCTAAAGCCGTGCCATTAAGCATAACTGGCGGAACATGCACTGGAACACGGTTTCCACTCATAATAACAAAATTTATATTTCACACAATGTTCCACCGAGTATACTCATCACAGATCGCCACAAGTTTACGAACTGCCCCTACCGATCGACCCAGCAACACCACGTCGTCTGCCATATTCCTGAGACAGAACCTCAGCCCATCGTATCTGGTACCGATACCAACGCGCAATGCCTTAACACTGAGACAACCTCCACCGGCACACCAGCGCTCTCCAGCTTCATCCACAGTCTATCGTACAAAACAGTATCGAAGGCTCTGGATAAATGCCGCCATGGTATCTGGAGCGACATGGAGAGAGCGTCTATAGCAACCCCGTGCAGGGCACGCCACAATAGTGGCGATAAGTTCCCTCTTTGAGGAGTGGCTAGAGAGGCGCCACGGCACCCTCACCTTACGTAGGTCCTCACCGGACAGGGTTGTTTTGGGAGGCTCCTGCACCGAATCGGGCGGGAGGTACCGCCCGGGTGTTATCACTGTGAGGATCGCCCAGAGGACACGTGCAGCACACTGTAGAGGTCTGCCCCGCTTGGGCAGAGCACCGCCGTGTCCTCGTAGCGGCGATCGGCGGCGGCGACCTATCGCGTCCGACCCTGGTTCAATCCATGGTCCGGAGCGAGAGGGAATGGGACGCCGTCACCTCTTTCTGCGAAGTAGTCATGCTAGCGAAGGAGGTGGTGGAGTGTGAGAGGGAGAGAAACCCCAGTCACCGCGGGAGACGCCCCGGGCGTCGGGGGTCACGTGGTGGCTTTCGGCCACCGTAGACGTGGACCTGTGGACGGTGAGGAACGGGCTAACTCGCCGTCCGTCCGTCTTATGACGACAGGCCGTGTTGACGGCGCGTTCGTGGTCCACGCGCACTTCAAAGAGATGTCAGCAAACAAAGAATGGCCCGCAAGGGCCGATGCCTGCCAGGGCTGCGGGACTGTTCGAAAGAGATACCGCAGCCCTGGAACACAAAGGGCAAGGAAGGAACATGGATGGGTTTTAGTCAGTACAAGTCTGACACTCCCTTCCGCTCCGCCCAGAGCGGGAGAAGTCATTTGATGATTTCATATTCATAAAAAAAAAGAAAAAAAAGGTTCTGGATAAATCTAGAAAGCACGCGTACATACAGTGGCCTCCAAAAATTTGGTTGAAATTATTTATTTCAAATGGTACTTCGCATTATCATCTAAAATCCTAGTTTCGATTGTTTGAACTGTACACTGAGTTATACTTTGTATGTTATGGGATTTCCAGATATTTTCTTTTTATTTGACAATTGGTATCTAGTTACATGAATTGTTGAAGTTTAAAATTTACTATATTTGATGATGCTTACAAAAAGCAAAACCATCAATTTCTTAAACAATCATTAGATCAGTTTACGCTAGAAAAAAAGTGTCTGTATACTTATTACGCACGTAAGAAGTTATACTTCTTTGGCGTATAAAACTAAAATGTTGACTACCTAACTTCAGGGTGTATGTTGACTAGCTAACTTCAGGGTGTCGGCTTTTCGTGACGGTGTGCGCGCGCATCGTAAAAATTTACTCTCATCATTTTTCCCTAACGCGCCAAAAGAAGTATAACTTCAAAATCGTTTCGATATTTTGTTAAAAAAAATTAAAGGTTTTTAAATCTAAACAGATCTAAAATGGAAGATTATTTATTTATTGTGATGCAGCCGCCGTGGCAACTGCAGCAGGTCGAAGATTTTTACTATACTAACTTTTGGAGAGCATTATAATGAATCAGAAATTCATGCATTTTTTTAATATAAAAAAGAACTTACAGCGACTTGTGTTTTATCTGAGCCTTTGGGGTAGTGGAGCTTTCCGGGGCCGGTGCAAGCGATCGTGACTTTATCTCCGCTGTTCAGCCAGATCTGGCCGGTGTTGCCAGAGGAAGCCAAGTACCCGTTGCCGCGGAGGTACACCGGTTGAGGCTGCCCAAGGTCTTTGTTAATTTGGAATGTGCAACCTGAAAGCAAATTCTAGTTGGTAATAAATCAATTATAAGCGATAGAAAGAACATAGCTGAAGTTTCTCGTGAAGCATATGTTAATTTCTGCAAAATGCTAATGGGCTCTACACACCAAAGTGCTGTCATATCGGCGACTTGCGTACGCACTCAAGCTGTAAAGTAAAAAATGTTACAAATCTCTTGATACCTAGTGATTTTTGCCTTCCAATGATTTGAAGCCGCTGATAACAAATTCACCAAGACAGTCATGTCGCGGCTTTGGTGTGTAGAGTCCTTAACTTAACATCAGTAGGTTTGGATTACGAAAGATGAAGTTCGTACAGTAATATACTAGGAATCATATAGGCTTATTTTAATAAGCCTATATGATTCTTAGTATATTACTGTACGAACTTCATCGAAGTTTACCTCCACTCCTAGGTGGGCCTTGGTAAGGCAATCGGGATTGTTCTTGCTCCAGCCATTTATCAAGGGCGTCTTCAAAAGCTTCTTCGTCGAGTTCCTCAGCCAAAGCCACATCTGAGGGGTCCGGTAATTGAGCCACAACCGAAGCCAACAGAACAGCAAACACTAATATTGAACGCATTTTAGGATCTGAACACACTGCTGAATGAACTTCTGTATCTAATATTCTACAGCACTCTCTTGTAATACTATTATTCAATGTAACATCTACAATTTCTTGTAACACTATATTTAATGTCTTTTTGTTGTTCTTGTAGCGTTATGTTTCGTAAGCAGAGCCCCATGAGCTTATAAAGATTTATAAAATTGATTTTTGTTTTTATAGTCCGACAATAAAATGCCGTTATTCCTGCTTACTGAGGTTGACGACATACCGAGCGCTATTTGTAAAAGTCAAGTGTTTACCTAGCCGTAATCAGTACCCAGTTGGTATCCTGTAAGCGTTGCGTGGTGCAAAAGATGTTATATTATCCTAGATTTAGTAAATTATGGAGTTGAACACATGGTTTCTTTTCGTATTCAGGCTTGAATGCAGAATGCAGTGCTTCTCTCTTACTCGCAAATATATGCACATGCAAAAGTTTCATTAAATATAACGTAACATGTAACCCAAACCTATTACTACTCCACACCGTCCTGAAATTATGCGCCGCTGTTCGGGTGCTCTCGAGCGGTCGACGAGTCAACGTCTCCTGAGGTTGTGCACAGTCCCATCTGCCTTTGTAGCTCTGATATCACGTTACTCGATAACTTTTCATTCCTGATTGGATTATTCTTGGTACCTAACTTTTGAATTCATTTTTCAACCTGTATAGCTAAAATAAATAAATAAATAATTTAATTAGGACTAAACATTTTGCATTATTATTTTGCATTTAGCAAAATGTACCACCCACCTAACTTGGATATATTAGCTGTTTATTTAGGTAATGAAATGAATAGTTTCATTTAAGGATAATCGGATGTTGTTTTCCTTATTAATTACTGTAGTTGTATTTACCAACTTTACTGAATGCGTCCCTATGATTAAGATCGCAACAATAATTATACGCTATGGTGTTTAATTTAGTTTTCTGTAAGAAATCCCAATTCTGGGCAAGCTCGCCATTTTACACAAGCTATATTATTGCGTTGACCGGTCGCCACTCCAGAACCTCCGCCCCATCGGCCATCCGTTCTGCGAGCAATGTGCCCTGCGCACTGCCACTTAAGTTTGAGAATTCTTCGGACTACGTCGGTAACTTTGGTTCTCTTGCGGATGTCCTCACTTCTGATTTGATCACGCAAGGAAACTCTGAGCATAGCCCTCTCCATTGCCCTTTAGGTGACTTTAAGCCTTCTGATGAGGCCCATTGTATCGCCACATTAGCACGGGACGAGGCCTATGTCCAGCAGTGGACGTCTTTCGGCTGAAATGTTGATGATGATGATGATATTATTCCAATCTTTATCTTTAATTCTTTACTTTTATATATTAATATAATAATATTATAAATGCGAAAGTAAGTTTGTTTGTTTGTTACCTTTTCACGCCTATACCACTGAACCGATCATCCTAAAATTTTGCATATACGTTTTCAGGTGTACAGAAACGGACATAGACCACCTTTCATCCCGAACTACTGCTCTCAAGGAAAACATCAATAACGTTCTTACGATAATAGTTGCCGTCATGTGTCTTTCGAGTCATGATTGAATTATTATCATTGTACAAGCAGAGTACAAGCCGAATTGATTGACAAATTCTAAATTAATGCGATCGAAGAAATAATGCTTGATTTTGCTTGATGAAATGATGCTTGAATTCTTCATTGCACACGAAAAAAAAAATATATTTTTTTTGTGGGCAATGAAGAATATGCATATTTCTTCTTAATGGATAAAAAATGGACATAGCCTATATAATATACAGACATTAATCCAAACGGCGTTACTTTTAATTCCATATATATGTTGCACAGCGACTGCTGTAACTGGAGTGCATATTACCCCCTTTTGAATTAAGATTATTTTTTTAAAGGCTGTATTTGTTGTCGTGTTCCCCCCTCTCTCTCTCGACACAATAGCTTTTGTATTCATCACTGTTTTAGGTCCAAGACTTTCAAACTTTTCACATACTGATACTTGAAATCCAAATACATCAGATCAACGAAAAGAAATTAAAGAGACAGTTCAGAAAAAAAAAAGAAAAAATATGTTTATTGTGTCTCAAATGGTTTATCATCATCATCATTTCAGCCCGTTGCTGTCCACTGCTGAACATAGGCCTCCCAATAGATTTCCAACGTGTCCGGTCCAATGCCACCTGCAGCCAGCGACTCTCTGCAGTTTTTACAATGTCGTGGGTCCATCTGGCAGGTGGCCGTCCCACGCTGCGCTTTCCAATGCGTGATCTCTACTCCAGTATCAGTTTGCCCCATCGGCAGTCTGATTTTCGCGCTATGTGATTTACGATTCAGCTTGCTTATCCGCTGGGCTATGTCGATGACCTTGGTTCGTCTACGGATTTCCTCATTTCTGATTCTATCACGTAGACAAACACCGAGCATAGCCCTATCCATAACCCGCCGAGCGACTTTGAGTTTCTGTATAAGACCTATTGTGACAGACCACGTTTCAGATCCGTAAGTCATTACTGGTAACACACACTGGTTATAAACCCTACTTTTGAGGCACTGAGGTATTTAGGACGAGAAGACATCGCGTAGTTTCCCGAACGCTGGCCAGCCGACTTGGATTCGACGATTGATCTCTCTGATCGATTGACCTAGCACAGGCGGTCCGGTTAGGTCTCAAATGGTTACAGTAAGTTAATAATACTTGTATTGGGGATTGTCTCGGTTCTTCCCTTATATTATAATTTACAATATTGAGAGTTTATAAAAACGCCTGGCAAATGCGGATCTTACCCCTGGAGAGTAAGCCACAATATCTCTCCGTGTCCTATCCTGTCTTTCTAGGTTTACTGAAATGTATTTGTGTAAATAAAGAATAATGTTCAAAAGGCAGAGTTTCCTGGCTGATAATAGGCCAATAATTCTATACAACGTGTAACGTTAAATGCGCAAAACGTCAGACACCCCAAATGATTTTTAATTCAATTGACCTAATTCTGAGAGAAAAAAAAATAATTAAAAAAAATTTAAAGGTTTTACATGTTATTTTAGTTTTACTGGCAGATTCTGATAATTTCTTGTGTCTGCGACGACGCTCTGTCGAGGGAACAGTCGGTAGGTAGGTATATCACTGGGCCTCTCACAGGGCAATATTTTTAATGAGGATTTTTTGAAAAATACGAGTATATGTTCAATTGATTCTGCTCGTTATTCTGATCAAACTATTTTCAGGTTTTGCGCATTTAACGTTACACGTTGTATATGTAGAATGTTCACTATTGTTCATCCGTTACACTTTACTCAGATATCTTTAAATGATTCGTAACTGAAAGCTGTAGTCAAATAATACCCTACTACAGTCGCGGACAAAGAATACGAGCCATTACGATTGCAACTCTTAAAGTAATCGAGGGATCGGCTTATTGTAGATATAGTTTACTAGATAGAAAACAGCACTAAATGTTGAGAACATTATTAGTTTACTACTAACACTGGTTGGTGTCATAAATTTAACACGAAAACGAATTGTTGTATAGCCGTCACGGACTCTTTTCACTGCTGCTAGGCGATTGGACATGCTGTTTATTAAGTTTCTTATGCGATGTTGCGGGATATTGATCAATTCTTCCACTAACGCATGTTTCAGTTCTCGAAACACCTCCCAAATTATCCCAAGCGTGTTCAATTTTATTCAGGTCCGGATTACTCGTGAGCTAGTCCATGCAGTTGATGTCAACGTCCTGAAGAAATTCTTAATGAGCATGCTTTGTTTTCAATTAATATGGGTGAGAATTCAATATTCAAGCATGACAACGCCATAATGCCACTGACAAATCTTAGAATAAGATAGATTGTAAGTGAAATACACACTTTATTACTAACTAGCTTTTGCCCGCAGCTTCGCCTGCGTTAGTTTAGACTTTGACAATCAATTCGGGATGTACTTTGCTTGTAATTCAATCATAATTCGAAAGCACGTGCCGCTATCTATTATCATAAGAACGTTACTGTTATTGTCCTCGGGAACAGTACTTTTTTTCGGGATAAATGGTACCCTATGTTCGTTTCTGTACACCTGACAACGTATTTACAAAATTTCAGGATGATCGGTTAGTGGTTTAGGCGTGTAAAGTTAACAAACAAACAAATAAAGTTACTTTCAGGTTTATAATATTAGTATGGAGTAAGGATTGAAAAAAAAACATGACGTTGTTGATCATTGAAGGTTTTATTTCATACAATATCAAAATTCTCTGTTATACATAAAGTGACATTCATGAATGTACCATTACTTATTTGCAAGATACAGGGATTTGTCATTTGCCATCTAACCGTATTATTTGACCACGAGTGTACTGTCGATATGATAATATAAGCACGACCGTAACAGAACACAAATAGTATTTTTTATAAGTGATGAATTTACACAACATAAACCAGCAGCGAACATCTAGGTACGCTTAAGCTAGTAGACCATTGGTTGCGAAGGCAGGTAGATGAGGAATAAATCTCCTGAAGTCATCGACTGTGCAGCAGAAGCTGTATCCGATGTCGACACGGTCAGGTTGCCACCTGAGCCAGCTGAACGCGTTGTTGTTACGGCAGCGGTCCGTGCAGAACTGACGAGCGCGTGCCTCGGCCAGCGTGTAGTGAGGATTGTTGATACTTATGAACGCTGTGCCGATACGGCGAGATGCGTCGTATACCACCTGAAAACAACATTTTATTTGAATGAACAAAAGAGTTTCAAGGTTACTGAGTTCCAAAAATACAGTTTTGTAAAGTATCAGGGCGTAGAGTATACATGGAGGTTATTACCTTGTAGAAGTATAGTGGAACTGGGATCTGGTTGCTCTGTGGCACCAGGTAAATGTCGACAAAGCGATTGTTCTGATCACGCAATTGTGTTATGCCAAAGGTACCAGTGTAGATTACGGTATTGTAGCCAGCAGCACCGATACGAGCACGGAGATTCTGTAATTACATAAATTGATGTTAAAAATGATGCAAAAAAATATTAAATAGTTTGTATATTGTCGGCCTAAATCTTACCTGCTCCAACCAGTTCCAGTTACCAGCGTTGAAGGGCTGCCATTGAGGAGCAGCATTGATGAAATAGAAAGTAGCGCGCTGACCCGTAGCGAAAACGTAGTCACTCTTGGCAGCAAGGTGACCACGAGCCATGAATTGGTGGCTTGTGATGTATCTGTCAGCTAACGCAGCTCCGACATACTGAGTGACGACGGTCTTCTGGTTAACTTGGGTGTACATAGTATTAACGGCGACTCCAGGGAAGAAGCTTCCAGCTATAAATATAAATGTCAAATCAGATACTGTTTCTAAAGTTATGGCCTAAGCCTAGCGTAGTCTTCTGAGAGAACATTTGGTAAGATCTTGATTAAGTTATGTATGTTTCGATACCGATATTAGCTTCAAATAATTTTTTCTTAAACAAATCATCAACTGCGTGTGAAAAAAAATCACTTACCGTTTTGACCAATTGCACTGACACGAAAAACAATTGGCTACAAAATAAACAAGAAAGAGTACATAATGAAATATAATTACCCAGCCAACTAGGCCTGTCGACACCAGTTTGATGAACTGCGTTTTGGGGAGTTTGATCGTACCAGACATATAGCACTTCCATACGGGCCTGGTTGAAGCAAGACCAGTAGACAGGGTAGAAAACATTGTTGACGATGAAGCCCACGCTGAAAATAAGAACGATCGTCAGTTTACGTGTAAGAATTAAGTAAGCACAAGTTATCTAGAGAGAAGCCTGTTGAAGAAGTTGTTGCCGTTGTTGTTGACCTGTTTGAATTCTTTTTATATAAGTACTCACCGAATAACGATGTTGTTATTCCAGCAACGAGTGGTAGTTCCTTGTGCTTCGTGGTGCGAGTGTGCAGAGCAAGTCAGCAGACCGAAAGCTCCATTGCCGTTCAACCAGCCGGAGCCAGAAACGAGATTGTTGTTCACACATGTCGCTGTCTACAGAGAATGATAAAGTAATATAAAAAATATCGGCTTAATGTCAGATGTGTGGAATTAATTGGTTCTCCATACGTCATATGAACAGCAAATATCTGCAATAAACGTATCTTGTCCAAAAGTACCCAATAAAACGATAGGTATTTGAAGTCTCTCTACACGTAATTTCTTTGGGCGCATTTATTCAAGAAATATGACGACTTGATCAAGAACAATGCATGTGCACTTAGTCTTCTGACAATTGTGGTAACATCAACGTTAACTGTGCTAACTATTTTTTTTAACAGCTGTGAAACTTACAGCTACATCTCGTGTGGCTGCGATATTCGGGTGCCGGATGGATCGTCCCGAGCCGGTGCATGCAACCACGACTTGTTCTCCGGTGTTCAGCCGGATCTGGCCGGTGTTGCCGTTGGCGGCCAAGTACCTGTTGCTACGGAGGTATACCGGTTGTGGCTGTCCAAGATCTCCATTTATTCTGAACGTGCAACCTAAAACAAAGATGTAGTTGAGTTATTTGTTTGGGAACATTAATGCAATGAAAAAAACATTAATTTCGTCGGCCAGGTTGTCACTTAGGTGGCACAAATCACGTTACAAAATATATTTACCGCTTCTGGGGCCTGCTTCAATGTTTGATGAATTAGCCAATTTGGACTGTTCCAGTGCTAGCCAGCCATCCAGGTAGTCTTCAAAATCATCTTCGCCGAGAACCAGAGCCAGCTGTCCAGGCTCCGGTATTTCAGTCGGCAACGCTGCCACCGCAGCCAACAGAGCTGCAAGAACTAACACTGGACGCATCCTTGAAGATGGCACACCCTGCATTACTGATTAGTAGATTATTGTCAACTGTTTTATACCAATCTTTGTTCAATAGCAAATTATCTGTCTATCTATCTTAGTCCGTATTGTCAGTTTTATCGCACAAGACTTAACCGATTAAAATTCTATATCGTTTTTGCCAAAAATACATTAAGATGTATTTTTAAGTTCCGTATGTCTATGAGCTATAATAAATTTATTAAATATAATTAAAATATGGTTTTTATTCGCTCATAAAAGTTAATATAAAAAAATAATTACAACAATGTAGTAGAAAATAAGGTTGAGTGGTACCTTCAAGGGCAAGTGCGGAAGGGGGGGAATTTGTAAACATTTAGTTATAATTAAAGCCTCTCTGAATACTCTATAATATTTCATCCCAACACGCGTAGCATGACCACCGTGGCAACGGGTTTGGTCGAAGAAGGAATCGACAAAATAACAGATTGTAAAAATATTTCGATCGTCGTCGTAAGCATGGCGATATTTGAAAAGTAGAAAAAACATTTTTCGAATTCTTTAGTCGACCAAAGTCTACAACGTCAAGCATGACGATATTTTTTCTCTCCTTTTGACAGTTGTGGGTAGAAACATTTCTTCTCAACAAATATCAAATGGTAACGTGCTCTTGATCTATGCTGTGTACTGCAAAAATTTTATTAGACAATGCCTAGCGCCCGTTTTCACCAAAACTAAGTGACACCTAACTTAATGCCTAATCGCTTGTTTTCGCTAATACTAAGGGCCACCTAACTCAATGCCTTATGCCCGTTTTCACCAAAACTAAGTGACACCTAACTCAATGCGTAATGCCCGTTTTAACCGACACTAAGTGTCACCTAACTCAATGTGTAATGGCCATTTTCACCAACCCTAAGTATCACTAACTCAATGCGTAATGTCCGCTTTAACCAACAATAAGTGACACGACGATCGAGATTCGTAGAATATCTATATCACTAGGTACTGCCCCTTTGCTATGGAAATAATTTCTATGTTTTCATAGAAACTCGAGTCTACGGGTCGCTCAGGCAAAAGACATGTAGAATTGTATCGAAAAAACTTTGTGTATTCTTGGTAGAATAGAGAAGGAATTGGTCATGCTACGCGTGCGGTAATCAAGACCACAGTCGTTTTATTAGCAGTTTTTGTTGACATATATAAATACATGGAAAAAGATGAGACGCAAAAGATGTCCTTTAGGGATGCTCAAATTGGACGTAATTTACCGGATTTTTAATAATTCCCAAAATTTTCTGGAGTACAAGTAAAAGTAGAATGCCAAGATTAACCCGTTTTTTTTTAAACGATTGGTATATCCCTTGAGTCAATTGCTTTGTATAGATAAGGATATTAAATATTTTCCTGTTTTTCGGTCCACCAATAAAGTATATGCTTCTTGTTTAGAACTAGATGACGTAACTGCGCTAATTAAAATAATCAACAATACACAAAACCGCAAACACTGAATACAAAACAATTCGTTTTTTTTTTCTCATAATGGACCCCTAAACACTGTGTACTTATTAATTACCTACGTCCTACATGGTATAAAAATATTAATTAGAAAATAATTGTGTATGTGTGTGTATGTCATTTGATTTGTGACGTGAAAAATTATATAAGTTGCAAATAAATTTGTGGAAAATTTTATTTATGTAAATTTAGTATTTACTGTGAAGCTAAAGCGAACGAAAGTTCCTTTTCACCAGACATTTCAATACTTATTCATGCCGTGAAGAGAAGAAGAAGAAGTTTCCATACTCCGCAAATTCAGTAAGGTATGTCATTAAGAGAAGATAATAATATAGTGTTCTCAAAATATAAATATGATACTTTTAACACGTTCATTGCCAAGCCGAAACGCTCAACTTATCTAAATGGGCAAAATAAAAAAAACAATTGCAGTTTTGAATTTATTCTCTCTGAGGTTCTCGTAATCATGTCTTCCACTAGTGGCCGCTATTTTATGGCTCTTACATAATTGTAAGGTACCATCACGGGACATCGCGTGATCGGCCACTGCAGTACAGGCCGCTCGCATGATGTGGCAGTGAACGTGTTAAACTTATCTATTATTTTTCATGCATCTAGTATCAGTTGAATGCGGAACACGCTCATTGGGGCAAGTGATATTAAAGTTATTAGTGTGGTGTATATGTCGAACGCAGCATTTAGACTTAAATAAAAGCGCATGACTTTGAGACTATAGTTACATTCAAACATTCCAAGATCTGTATGATTATCTCAAATACTAACTTTTGACCGCGGCTTTGCTCGGGTTATGATCAGAGAGAGAGAGAGAGCAACCGAACACGGGTCGGGTGGTTTCAACCCTCTGCATCTATTGATGACTTGCGTGCATCGCATGCGCTGCACACTTTCGCCGGGAGCTTTGACTCTATCAAAGGCCAGTGGGCCTCGAGGTTTTAAGCTGTCCGGCTGGCATGAACGGATGGTCGCGTCGTGGGCGGAGAGAACTACTCGTTGCTCGAGCACGACGCAATAGCATCGGCTGGGGTCACAGCGCCCACGATTCATTTTATGTCCGTACCAATGACCGGATCCGGCACGGCTATCCTGCTGACACACGTCCTCGTGTGATAATTAACATACAAACAAATAGTCCACGACAGAATTTTGCACCACTCGGTCAATCCTAACCAAACTCTTCATACATCAGGTCGGTGAAAGTAAGGGAAATTTTAGAACTTTACTGTTTTATTTTAACCAAATTTTACTTTTTGATTAAAACAAACAACATAACATCACGCCTGTAATCCTCGAAGGGTTTGGTAGAGGTGTACCTAATAGTACACACATATTTCGCCAGCTATGTTTTGAGCCCCATATAAAAGGGGGCAAGCCTATTGCCATAAACGGGGCACATATCCAGACTCTGTGGCTACTACTGAGAAACTCCTGATGGAATAACCAAATAGCACTTTGCGCGAGTCTTGAATCGGACCCGGGACCTCTTGCTCAGCAGTCGCGCTTGCGACCATTAGACCAACGAGACAGTGTGAATGACATGTACCATAGTCGTTAGAATCAACCTTTAAAACTCTTCCGCTACAAAAACTGCCAAGCTTATAGACACCTTCGACCTTAAAACGCCACGGTTCTCTAGCCGACCAGCAATCGCATTACTTTTACACATCCAACGCATGGATTAAAACTCGCGCGTCCATCAAATTGTTCGCCCATGTGCATCACCCACTGACTACACACTATGGTCTTTCCATAACCTAATCATGACCAGAGTTAAACGCGTATCACGTACCCACGGACTCTTAGAGTTTCCATAAGAGATACCGATTTCTACCTGGCTACCACTACGTAATAACCACTGGTACGATTGAACACAATACAGTCTCTCCAGACCCCGACCTCCACCAGAGTTAAACGTACATCGCTTACCTACAGCTTCGATTGTAGAGTCTCCGATCTTGATAGGAGTGGGTGCTACATGGGCATTCAACATGACCTTGGTTTTGTCCATATTCATTTTAAGACCCACTCTTTCGGAAGCTCTACTTAGGTCATCGAGCATTGTACTGAGGTCCTCCATGGTCTCAGCCATGACCACTATATCATCGGCAAACCGAAGGTGAGGGAGGTACTCGCCATTGACGATGATGCCTAGCTCTCTCCGGTCCAGAACCTTGAAGACATCCTCCAGTGCAGCCAGTGCAGCGGAGAACAGTTTCGGAGATATAACGTGTACCTTATCTCACATCTCGCTGCAGAAAGATAGGTCCCGAAGTCTGGTCCTGAAGTCGGACTGACATGGTGGCGTTTTTGTAAAAACACCTCAACACCTCGATGTCCATTTGGCACCGTTGGAAAAACTGCAGTACGACCCAAGTCTCCATCGGATCGAAGCTTTCTCGTAGTCCACAAACGCTAAACAGAGAGGCAGGTTATACTCTTCGGTCTTCTGTATAACCTGCCACATCGTATGTACGTTGTCTACGGTGCAAAAGCCTTTTCGGAAACCGGCTTCAGGAAATCGGCAAACCGCGCAGGTTTCGTGAGACGATTCGTGATGACTCTTGAAAACCACTTATAGACATGGCTCGAAAGTGAGATGGGCCTATAGTTCTTCAGCCGAGTATTGTCGCTCTTTTTGAAGAAGAGTACCACCACACCTCTGCACCATGCCTGTAGCGTTTTCCGCTCGAGTATGACGGAATCAAACAGCTTCTGAAGGGCCTAAAGTACCGGTTTTCCACCCGCCTTCAGGACTTCGGCCGTAATTCCATCATCATCCGGTGCCTTGTTGTTAAGCTGTTTCAGAGCCATCCTAATCTCGTACAGGCTGACGTGCGGGATGTCTTCGGTATAGTGTCGGGTTAGTCTAGCTCTTGGGTCATTTGCTAGATCCACAACGGGTTTACTGGTTGACGTGTATATCTGCCCATAGAATCTCTCGATCTCCCTCAGAAGCTCCGGTTTGGTGGATACGATCCGGCATCGTCGGTCTTCAGTTTCGTGAGCTGGCTCTGCCCAATAGCCAGATCTCTTGCAAATACCTTGGAGCCCACGCCTCGTCTGAACACTGCAGGATCATCTCACGCTGCTCCTTCATGAGCTTGAGAGTATGGTCAGAGAGTTTTGGTTCTTGTCTGCACGACGTGTCTTGAAGAACTTAGGTAGTCGTATGGACAGTTTCCACGAACCCGTCGTTGTATTCGTCCACTGAGCTTCCTAGGCACTCGAAATGGTTCTGGAGTTCAAGCTGAAAGCTCTCGGGGTTTTGGATCTGGATCTGTGCTGGACGGAGCGTAGGCTTCATCAGTCGAGACCTTTCACGCTTGATATGATCTTCAATGTGCCTCTTACCATGCGGTGATCGCTCCCGGTTTTCACCGAATTGATCACAGAGTGAAGCTGATCCATGCGTCATGTTCGTGAACGGGCGCTGTCAGTTGGGACTGGTCATCTCTTAGCTGCTACGGTTTAATTTAATTATATAACCTTTTACTCTGGACGCTCTTAATGTGTATGTCTTTCTACATCATTCTTACATATATGTGTAATCTCAACATGAATGATGTAACCAAAATGTTGTAACAATATTTTGATTGAAAAGAGGGCCCATGGAGTTGCTTGCCCATTCTTCTCAATAGAGATCTACGCTTTGGAATGGGCAACTGCAGTACTTTCACAAGTTATTATGCCTTGTGTCTGAGACTGTAGATTCGCCTTTTTTTTCTGACATTCAAAAGTGCCTGTTATGGTCTAATTGAAATAAATGCTTTGAGTTTGAGTTTCATTTGTCAGTAGATTGCGTGACGTCACCACTAGCGCGCTTGCGATTTTTTGTATGTCCATACCAATGACCGGATCCGACATATATTATTATTTCAACCTTTTTTTTATTTTTACCTATACAAAAACTAACAAAAAAAAACAATATAAATATGTTTTATACAATATTTATTTTACAGGAAATAAAAATATCTAATATCTTATCTTTTAAGATAGTTACGACATCAAAACTTATGCAAGAAGACCGTTGGTTGTGAAGGCAGGTAGATGTGGAATAGTTCTCCTGAAGTCGTCAACTGTACAACAGAAACTGTATCCGATGTCAATGCGGTCAGGTTGCCAATTGAGCCAGCTGAACGCGCTGTTGTTGCGACAGCGGTCCGTACAGAACGTCAGGGCTCGTACCTCCGCTTCTGTGTAGTGAGGGTTGTTGATGCTCACGAACGCCGTGCCGATGCGGCGAGATGCATCATACACCACCTGAGAAATAACAGAACATTGTTTCAAAAATACAAAAAAGCAATCAGCGAATTCTATTCAGTCGAAGGAGCTTTGCAAAAGTTTGACGCGAATAATAAGTGGCGAATCAGAAAATTAAAAAACAGCATAGAATCCTCAATACACTGAGCCTTTCACCGGACTTTCACTCCTACTTCTTGCTTATGCTGATGAATCCAATTCATTCACTTTTGGATCTTGTCTTTCAAAGTCATGCTGTAAAAATATAATTAGTATACGATTCACTTATCTGAACTTAGGGGTGAGATTTTTACCTTATAGAAGTAAAGCGGGACTGGGAGCTGGTTGCGCTCTGGTACCAGGTAGATGTCGACGAGGCGATTGTTCTGATCACGCAGCTGTGTTATTCCGAAAGTACCCGTGTATATGACGGTGTTGTACCCAGCAGCGCCAATGCGAGCACGGAGGTTCTGTAATTACATAAATGTTAAAAATTATGTTTAGGTACATCTGGATAAATTCAAATAAATAAATGACGGGATTTAACATAACCGGTGAAATGTAAGTGTATTTTACTTCGACCTAACCTTTCAGACATAACAGCATGTTTTTAAGGGTTCCGTACCTCAAAAGGTAAAAAGGAACCCTTATCAGATCACTTTCTGGTCCGTCTGTCCGTCTGTCCGTGTGTCACCACCATTTTCTCAGAAACGGGTGGACATAGCAAGTTGAAATTTATACCAGATACTGAGGTCTATAGTCCCTATTAGGTGTCGAAAATCAAGGGCCTAAGTCAACACGATAAAAAGATATGGGCAAATTTAGGTTTTCGCGAAAACTAACTAAAGTACCAAAATTTACCTTAATTTAATTTTTTTTTATTATTCGGAATTTTCCCTTTATTTGTACTTTAAGACCTTGCTTTTAACCAAAATTGTCAATTTTAGGTCAACCGGAAGTACCCCATAGGATTCTGGGTCGAAAACCTATATGGTAGTTCCCTTCCCGTTGACCTAGAATCACGAAATTTGTAAGTAAAGGAAAAAGTCTGAAAGCCGCAAAAATGTAGTTTAATAACGAAATACCTACAAGTTTATACGGAATCCTCGGTGCGAGAGTCCAACTCGCACTTGGCCGGTTTTTTTAAATTAATAATTGGTGAATGGGTTCATAAATTCTCGATAAAAAGCTAACCTGTTCCAGCCAGTTCCAGTTACCAGCGTTGAAGGGCTGCCACTGAGGAGCAGCATTGATAAAATAGAAAGTGGCGCGCTGACCGGTAGCGAAGACATAATCACTCTTAGCAGCAAGGTGACCACGAGCCATGAACTGGTGGGTAGTGACATATCTGTCAGCTAATGCGGCTCCGACATATTGGGTGACAACGGCCTTCTGGTTAACTTGAGTGTACATTGTATTGACGGCAACTCCGGGGAAGAAGCTTCCAGCTACAACCAAAAATG
Organism: Lycophotia porphyrea; assembly: GCA_950005105.1. NCBI lineage: Eukaryota > Metazoa > Arthropoda > Insecta > Lepidoptera > Noctuidae > Lycophotia > Lycophotia porphyrea. The sequence goes on from OX465392.1 coordinate 8,372,559, forward strand.
ATTAAATAAGACCTATACATACATAATTAATACTCTTTCCCAGCCAAACAAGCAAGTTTCTGTTTTGACAAAACATTTGATTTTATCAAATTAAATGGTAAATACTAATAAAGAAGAGTAAATACTAATAAAGTAGTAGAAGACCTCATGATCTTTATCGAGTGTCATCTGTTTTCCTTTGCCCCTTCAAAACACTTCAAACAATAACTTACCAAGCCAACTAGGTCTGTCAACGCCAGTTTGGTGAACAGCATTTTCGGGAGTCTGATCATACCAGACATACAGAACTTCCAAACGATTCTGATCAAAGCAAGACCAGTAGAGTGGGTAGAAAACGTTGTTAACAATGAAGCCTACACTGAAAAAAACACCGTCGTCAGTTTTGGTATAAGAAACATATAACATCATATATGGTATCATATAACATAGATATAAACATAATTGACATAAAAATACATTACTAACCGAATAACAAAGTTATTATTGAAACAACGAGTGGTAGTTCCTTGAGCCTCGTGAAACGCGTGCGCAGAGCAAGTCAGCTGACCGAATGCTCCATTGCCGTTCAACCAGCCGGCACCGGAGACGAGATTGTTGTTCACACACGTCGCTGTCTACAGGGGAAGACACAATTTTATATAATTTAGTATATCAGGTCTTTAAATGATTTGATTACATTAAAGTGTTTTTAGTTACATTAATAATAGAACTTACAGCGACGTCTCTAGTAGCCGCGATGTTTGGGTGCAGGATGGATCTTCCAGAGCCGGTGCAAGCGATCACGACTTGTTCGCCGGTGTTCAAAAGGATCTGGCCGGAATTCCCATTGGCAGCCAGGTACCTGTTACCTCCGCGGAGATATACCGGCTGTGGTTGTCCAAGGTCTCCGTTTACTCTGATCGTGCAACCTGAACACAAGATTCATTAAAGTAACCTGCAAGCTACGAGGGATAAAAAAGCGAATGCGTCAATCAGCTGTAAAATTGATAAAGAATTAAAAAAAATACCGCTTCTAAGTTCAGCTTCAGCGTTAGATGAATTAGCCGATCTGGATTGTTCAAGCTCCAGCCAGGCATCCAGGTAGTCTTCAAAATCATCTTCACCGAGAACCAGAGCCAGTTGTCCAGGCTCCGGTATTTCAGTCGGCAACGCTGCCGCCGCAGCTAACAGAGCTGCAAGCACTAACACTGAACGCATCTTTGAGTATGGCACACCTTACACTACTGTAATGGAGATTGGCGTCTACATTTTATAGCGTACTCGAGTTGTTGTATTTTGTTATCAAACTATTTACATACCTGATTCACTCTCATTATCGGTTTTCTCATAATAACTCATAAAGTTGATCCAGTTTTGCAAGTTCCGTAGGTTTCAAGATAATTCTTAAACTTATAGGTATAAACCTTACCCTTTCGAGGGATTAGGAACTCCAAGGAATGTTCGTTATTCACTTATTCGCGTTGATTGCAATAGTCTACCTCGTTATTATAGTCAGTGCCAATAATAATTACTTTCTTTTAACTTTCATGATGCACGAATCACAAGTTCAACTTTAAAACTCGGCAATCACGTTACAAGAAATAAAACGGTTCTCATGGATATAAGTCTTGTACGAATTTTGTTTCCGTTGTAGTCACCACTGGGTACCTCATTTGGAAATAAGTATGAGTACTGTGCATGCATATTGAGATATGCGTACTATTTCGGGATTGGTCATAAAAACAAAAAAAAAATGTTGTTCATAATAGATCTCTAAAAATGAACTGTTAATTGATATAAATATAATTACAAGCACGATAAAATACACGAATATCAATTAGATAAACCCAAATATACGTAGCACCAATATTACATTAATGACGTCTCAATTCAAAACAATCTATAAGATCTAAATATTTTCAGATAATGTATAGTACCTGGATAACCAAGCTTTGCTCGGTTTTTTTTGACGTTTTCCAGAAATGAAACCTAGCTAGATCTATCTATATAATATATAGATATCGCCCCCGAAACCCCGTGCATACTAAATTCCATGAAAATCGTTGGAGCCGTTTCCGAGATTCAGAAGATATGTATATATAGGTACATAATTATATACAAGAATTGCTCGTTTAAAGGTATAAGATACCAAATTTTTTTTTTGTATCAGTGAACCATCTTGTAAATGGGTTTTTCTGGTATATATTATTTATTGTTAATCAACTTTCATATCACGAAGTGTTTGTTCTATGTAGTCTGTCGTCGAATTCAGTGAACATTTTATAAGTCGCTTCTATATTAAAAAAAACGATCTATTTATTTTCAAAAACTTTCACATTAATTATACATAAAAAGAATAACGCTCAATCTTTTTGAGGCAAGATTAAGTGCGCTATCGATTAATATTTAGGTTACTCGCTCACATTTCTTTGTTTGATAGTTCGGCAGTTTATACGGAGGCAAGTACGACAGGTTGCGAACAAAATTGGGTCTACATATTTTCTGAAGCTTACTCATAGTGTGTTGACAGTAATCAGAGGCAATTGCTAATTTCACTTTATCAAATACATTTAGGACTTTACAATATTGGAATAGCTTACCATAATCGGGTTTATGTTTGAGTTTAATTTTATATGGTACCATCATCATCAGCCTATAAATGTTCCCACTGCTGGGAAACAGGCCTCCTCTCTATGAGAGGGATTGGGCTGTAATCCACCACGCGGGCCCAGTGCGGATTGGTAGATGTCACATGTCTTCGAATTTTTGGTTCTAGGACATGCCGGTTTCCTCACGATGTTTTCCTTCACCGTTTTTGAGAGCAGTGGTGATGAAATAAATTACACAAAGTAATGCGCGCCTGCCTGGGTTCGAACCCATGACTTACTGTTCGTAAGTCGGGGTCGCTACCACTGCGCCACCGCTGCTCTCCATATATATGGTACCACTATCTTTAATAATTATTTTAAAGTATTGTTTTAAGGTAAGTTTTATAAGTTCTTCCATAACTAGTTATTCCATAATTGATAACAGTGCCAGCCAATGCCAAATACCGTAATCTTAGGAACTTTGTGCTTCAATATGCGCAATTTTGACATGATAGCTCGGAGCTTTACGCATACAGAGTCCACATGTGGGCCCCAGTTAAATTTATGATCAATCTTAAGACCCAGATATACATGTCACACTCATATTACCTCACACCTTGTAATCTAAACAAATATTATAAAGAGGAACGATTTGATTTTTTGTTTATTTGTTACGATTTAACTCAAAAACTACTCGACCGATTTTAAATTCTTTCGCCATTAGAAAGCTACATCTTTACCGAGTAACATAGGCTATATTATATTTTCCAAAAAATTAGAGATCCCTACCAAAAATGGAACAATGTAACCCAAGGTACCAAAATTTTGCCTATAAAAGTCACTATTTTGCGTGCGCTACGAAAACTATTGACGATACATAAAATAGTGTTCTATATATTAATAGTACTCATGATTGCTCACCAAAAAGTCCCCGATGGTATATGCCTAACTATTATAGTTAAGCCACAATATCAGTTTTTTCTTTAATTATTAAGTTCAAATACGGATGGAATCGAATAGTGGTGATATTGGTATTATGATATTAATCCTTATCCATTTAAATGGTTCGATAATTAAGGTTGATTATGTTGTTTCTTTACGCCTTGGTGCCGCCTGCTGTTCTCCTCATCGCTGTCACTGCGGTGAAGCTGTCAACAACCTCGGTCACCACGGCCTGTCATGCAGCCGAAGTGCGGGCCGTTTTGCACGGCACGCTAATATAAACGACATGATCCGACGAGCTCTTGTCACCGTCGGCGTCCCAGCTGTTTTAGAACCCAATGGCTTGGCACGCGACGATGGCAGGAGACCGGACGGCATGGCTTTGTTTCCTTGGAAGATGGGTAGGCCTTTAGTGTGGGTCGCAACATGCGTCGATAATCTTGCGCCATTCCATCTTCCAAGCTCATCGTGCTGTGCTGGTGCTGCCGCTGCGGCTGCAGAGAACCTCAAGCGGCGTAAATATAGAAACCTTTGTGGTAACTATATTTTCGAGCCGTTTGGGGTTGAAGCTCTGGGGCCGTGGGGTCCGAGTGCTCATAGCCTATTTAAGGAAATTTCGAAACGCCTAGTTGACGCTTCCCGTGACCCAAGGGCTAGTTTTTACCTTGGCCAGAGGCTAAGTGTTGCCATACAACGTGGCAACGTCGCCAGTCTCTTGGGAACATTACCAGCTGATAGCGTTGAGAAGGAGTTTTTCGATGCCCTTTTATAGTTTGTTGTTAGTTTATTTATTTTAGTTTAATAGTTTTTAATTATTAATGTATATAGTTAGTTTAACCTAAAATTAAAAAAATATATAAACGTAAAAATTCCACTTTAAATTATTGGGATCGGTCTCTTCGTTTAAAAGTGACGGGTATTTAAATTCTCTAAGTAAGAACAATGTCCCGGTTTGAACAAACTGTCCTACGTTTAGTCTATTAACAAATACTAAATTACGTTAAACTAATAAATGAGAGCCCATAGCATAAGCATAGCATAATCAGCCTATAATGTTCCCACTGCTGGGCCACAGGCCTCCTCTTAAAGAGAGGGAATGGGCTATAATGCACCACGCGGGCCCAGTGCGGGTTGGTGGTAGATGTAACATGTCTTTGAATTTTCGGTTTCTTCACGATGTTTTCCTTCACCGTTGAGATCCTATCTCATCGGAAATATGGATAACGATGTTCCACAACTGCTGCTCAAAGTTGGAAAGGGGTCATTTTCTTCTCCAACCTTGGGCTGCGGAAATCGTTATAAATGAGAGTCTGGGTCGTATAGTTCACAGTAACTTATAGATGCAGTATATCCTGACCTTGAATATTTAGTAGATAGAGACATTCATTGGCTTTGTACAAAGGCTATCGTCTCACGTAGGAACGATACAGTCGGTGATATCAATAATCTAATTTTACACAAAAGTCCCCGGCCAAGTCAAGTTGTACAAGTCCATTGGTACAGAGTGTAATATCGAGGATGCAGTCCACTACCCGCAAGAATTTTTGAACTCCCTTAATCAATCTGACCTGCCTCCTCACGAACTGCTATTTGATTTTAAGAAATTAAAGCCCATTTAACCTGGGCTGTATTTTCAAAATCCACGCGGACGAAGTCGGAGCCGAAGTGCTAGTAAGTAATATGGGGGCGCATCATCGGTTGTAGTGGTTTGTACCCCCGCAGTGGAAGGTTGGATTTGCGCCATATTTAGCTACGATATTATTAAATGTATTTTTGATGAAAATGCATGAGTTAAGATGAAGTAGGTAGTGTTTGAACAACTATAAAATAAAATAAAAATATTTTATTTCACATAGGCCTACATGGGCACTTATAAAACGTCGAGAAAAGGTGCACGGTTCGGGTTGGTCGTTTCCTATGGAGAAGAACCGGCAAGATACTCCACGGTTACGCGGTTGTAAAATAATTTGGGTTTACAATATATCATGTTACAGCATTAATACTTAGGTATGTGAGGATAACCAGAACCCGACAGTAAACCAAGGTAAAAAGTAAACAAGCATCTAGGAATCTACAAGGCCTACAATGTTCACACATTCACAAATAATCGTTAAAAAGAATCTATACAAACAAACTAAATTAAACATGTGACACAAATGTAACTATTCTTAACTAAAGGTTTATTTAAAATGATTCTAAAACTATTGTAAGAAATCTTTAATCGTTTAAAAAGAATAGAAAAAAATGAGATTGAGATTGAAAAAGGTTAGAGACATCCATATAATTGTGCCGTTTATGAGCCACTAGGGAAGCCACATACGGAAAAGGAGCTAAAGCCAAACTTCTTTATCTTCAACGTAGTCCTTAATTTTGTAATGTGATTTTTAATAAGGTCACGTTTGATGTAGTTTTTGAACTTTCCATCGGTCAGTTCTATAACTGACTTTGGGAACTTGTCATCAAAGCTGTTGATAAGAAAAGACTTGCTAGTTTTTGTTAATCTGAATTTGGGTATGACAATTTCGTGTTTACTGCGTGTTATTATGGAAGTCGCTTCTAAATTTGAAAAGCCCTCGGTTTTTGTAGACATATAATTACATTCTAAAATATAAAGTGAAGGCAAATTCAGTATATTGTTCTCTTTAATAGATAGCTAATGTGCGCGCCCCACTGCAATTTTGAATTGAAAGTAATCGCTAAGAATACAGTTTCTGCTATATCATAAAGTTTTTTGCCGTCAAGATTTAAATTAAGATCCTGTTGTACGGTAGGCTGTATTAATTGGATACCCCAGTTGGGAACGTAAGTGCTTACAAGGGGGGCTACCAACATCGTGATTTCGGGAAGCTAACGTACATTTGGTAAAGAGAACTTTAGACATTTTGTTTTGTTCGCATTCAATAAAAGGTTGTTAGCTGCGAACCATTTCTAGAGGATAGTAAAACTTTCCTTAACTACTAAGTGCATATGTATGTATACACGGTACATATACCAAAACAACAATTTTTACAATTTTCGTCTGTCTGTCCGTCAGTCTGTTTGTTCCGGCTAATCTCTGAAATGGCTGGACCGATTTTAACGGGACTTTCACTGGCAGATAGTTTATATAACAAGGAGTACTTAGGCTACTTTTATTTTAGATAAATAATAAAGGGTTCCGTGCAAAAAAATAAAACCCTTGAAATTTGTAACAAAATTCGAGTCAAATAGGAAAGTGCTTATAATAATGGGGATTTTTTAATAATAATTTCACGCGAACAAAGGTCGCCGGCAACAGCTAGTCTATTATAAAAATTAACGAAGTGTCATTAGCAAATAGAATTATAGCAGATAATTTGGCCATCAAGCTGGGCTCTCTGAATAGCCCATCAGTATCAGGAAGAGGATCCAAGGTGGAAGAGCTTCAAGGGGGGAACTAACTTTGCCAGCATCAATCATGCATTGGCCGCGCACGTTGCTCCAACCCATATAGAATGGATACACAACATGCTGAAAAACCGAGCTATTTATTTACTGTGAACACTACCACACGAGGCATTGTGAGCAGAGGCTGCCCGCAGGGTGGGGTGCTGTCACCACTCCTGTGGGATTTATTCGTAAACGAGCTCATCACAGAGCTCAATGCTAACAGCCTGTACTCGGTGGGTTACGCAGATGACATAGCTATCTTAAGTTCCGGGCATGTTGAAGGTGTCTTAAGCGACCTCATGAGAAAAGCCTTCAAATAATCGAGGGCTGGTGTGCTAAACACGAGCTATCGGTCAACCCGTCAAAATAGAACTGATAATGTTTACCAACAAAAGAGTTCTAGGGCCCTATTAACTACTAAAACTCTTCAACACCAAACTAACACTCAAAGAAGAAGTCAAGTACTTAGGAGTGGTTCTTGATAGTAAACTGCTATGGAACAAACACATTTTTTTTCGGATGGGAAATCACCAAATGGCTTCTCCATCTCTGGGCAGAGCGGAAGGGAGTGTCAGACATCTACTGACTAAAACCCATCCATGTTCCTTCCTTGCCCTTTGTGTTCCAGGGCCGTGGTATCTCTTTCGAACAGTCCCGCAGCCCTGGTAGGCATCGGCCCTTGTGGGACCCTCCCTGTTTGCTGACATCTCTTTGAGGCACGCGTGGAACACGCACGTGCCGTCTACACGGCCTGTCGTCAAAAGACGGACGGACGGCGAGCTAGCCCATTACTCACCGTCCACAGGTCCGCGTCTACGGTGGCCGGAAGCCACCACGTGACTCTCGACACCCATGGAACACACACCTTGACTACAAACTCAACAAAAGCACGATCGCACTCTAAAAAATGATAGGAAAAACATGGGGCTATCTCCAAAGATTACGTTGTGGCTCTACACAGCCGTGATCAGGATAATGCTGACCTACGGCTCTCTGATGTGGTGGACGAGGACGGAACTCTCGACCACCACTACCAGACTCCAGAAGTTTCAGAGGCCTGTTCATCACTGGCTGCATGAGAACCACCCCAACAGCGGTAATGGAGATAGCCCTGAAATTAATCCCCTTAAGAATATGAATAAGAATTATTTATTGCGTAACTGTGTACAATTAGATCTTTTAATATAGCATAACAGTTTTAGGATCAACAGTCTACCCATGTCGGATACACCAACTTAACCCACCTCCCACCTTAACTTATTCATACACCAGGAGGTGGCACTAGCCGCCATCAGCTTTATGCACCTAGCATATGGGGCAAGAACCACACCAGTGCTCATGCGGGCATCCTGGACCGGGCGATTGAGTACCGACCACTTATCGCTGCCCCGTGTGACAGAATACCTAACCAATTAACCTTCAACAAAAACTATCGCATACAAACAGCAGAATTAGTAAGAGACCAGTCAGGTGTCGATGAAGTACGCATCTACACACTCAAAAACATGCAACGGTTCCGGGGCCGGTGTATACTCTCTAGACCTCAACATAAAATCTCACATACCACTAGGCGAACACAGCTCGATTTTCCAGTGTGTGACTGTCGCCCTGACGCAACCAAAACAAACTAACTACAAACAAACAAACAGACACACAAACACAAACGCAAACTATGCAAACTATGGTATCAGATTTATATCAGACAGTCTTGTGTGATATAAATCTGATACCATAGTTTTGTAACCCCAGACGCCGTTGCCGCGTAGTGCTCAAAGCCCTAGAAAACAGACAGACGACCAACAAATTTAGTTGACTTCAAGAGTGTCACCTAGCCCTGGAGAGTATTCCGTTATCAAACCGAATTACACTCCAGTGGAGCACAGTGGATCCTTGGGCAATGACACCGCGGACGAGCTTGCGAAGAGAGTTTCCGAGATGGCAGTGCTGGGCCCGTACCCACTGCTTCCCCTGCCTTCCTCTCTCTCGCAATTTCGTACATGACGAATCAGCCGCCCACGTCATCCTGGAGTGCGAAGCCGTGGCTATCCAACGTGCACAAATCCTCGGAACAGTGAGGTCGCTCCGCGAAGCCTGCGAAGCTCCCAGGAAACTCCTGTGCTTCTGGGCGGAGTTAGGCTGGCTATGAGCCAGGACCCCCACGCACAACGGACCCAATGAGAGTCTAAGTGTGGATAAAGCTAGCTAGCCCTATACAATACTACTATAACAACAGCTATTGATACAATTACCGCAGAGCCCACGTCCCACATGTCGACAACCTCGTGCGCTAAGTCAAGATACTTGATTTTTATTTTTCTGGCCTTGCACAAGAATATCCTCATTATTACCAATTATATCACTATTATAACGGTATTTTTATTTTATTACCATCCTATGTTGCAATCATAGGAGTAACCAGGTTTTGTAATAAAATAACACAATACATCTTATTCCTTGAATAGTTAAAATATAATTTTGTTATTAACTTGGCTGAATAGTTTTCATTGTTAAAATTACTGGAATTGAGTAAGTAGTACAACTTATATATTGTTGATTGTTATTGTTTTCAAGCCAGACTTTGTGTATCCACACTCATGTAAGTAGGTAGTAAAATAAAACAACAATTTCATGTTAATTTTATAACATAACATCACGCCTGTAATCCCCGTAGGATTAGGCAGAGGTATTCCTAATATTACACCCACATTTCGCCAGTTATGTTTAAGTCCCATGTAATAGGGGGCGAGCCTATTGCCATCAATCGGGTACAAATCCAGACTCCGTGGCTGCTACTGAGAAATTCCTGACGGAAAAACCCAAAAGCACTTTGCCGGACTTGGGAATCGAACCCAAGACCTCGGTTAATTTTATGAAATTCAGTATATAATTAATTGAAGTTGTTAGTTCTTGTTACTTAACTTCCTGTTGCCTATTACAAACATTTCCTTGGACAAACTTATCTTTCAATATGTACTGCATAAGTTAAAATCCTTCAGATCAGATAATGATGATTTCATGCGTATCTCTATATCTTATCATTATTTAGGAAATATGATATTATCGTACCGTCAGTCGAGTTAGAACTGGTAATGATTAAAATTTTGTATTTCACATAAACATCATTACTTATGCTTCCATCATTAAGAGGAAATTTTCCATACAAATGCTCTCGCCTGTTTTCTTTCTGTTTTTACTGTTAAATAAATATCAACCTCTTCTATGTTTTTCTTTTTGATGTTACATAATCTGTATAAGCACTAGAATCTTTACAAAATGTTAAAAATTGCCTATTTGGAATTTTGATCGCCTGTCAACAGAGGCCTAGTGTATAAATTTGACAAACATTAATGAAAAACGAAAAACATAAGGACACAGTATATATCCTTCTTCTTCAGTTTATGAAATATCTTTTAAATTGGTCGAATATTGGAGGAGGAAATAGTCGAAAGCCAAACCTCGAATTATGACTTTTTACTATAGTTGTCCTTATCGCACCAATGTCGTAATCACGCTCGAAGAGCGTCAGCGATAGTTTCTTCAAAAACCTACCGTGTTTCCTCTTAAGAAATTTCAAAAGATCGGTACACGTTCGGGTTAGTCGTTTCTATGGAGAAGAATAGGCAAACAACTCCATGGTTACATCTCATGAGTGAATTGGAGTGGTTGAATGAAATACTAATAATCAACTGCATCGATTAGGCTGGAAACCGACCCCAACGTAGTCGGGGAAAGCTAGGCAGGTGATGATGAGTCGAGTAGACCATTTTCTTATAAGTTCACATGCCCTATGAGCTGTAGGCTGCAGACAGAGGTGAAGAAGTCGGCACGAGCTTGACTCCTACCAAAAGGACTGGCCCACATAAGTAGCGATCAGAATTCTGTAGAAAGGCTAGTAGGGGGCCATTTTCCCTGCAATGGAGGCTACATAGACTCGTAGATGAACAGGCCTGAAGAAACACATATTCTAGGTACATGACATGTGGGCGGGGCCCATTTCATACGTATGCGATATCATCGAAACATAATCATTTAATCCTTTTTGCCTTTCCGTCGCTGAATTACAAGTCAACCTTAAGTTGTTATGATATCGAGCATTATTCACTGAATGTGGGCCTGTGCGTGACCAACCAGTGCCAGATATCATCTCATCCATCACCATTATTGACATTATCGTAATAAATAACATGTTTCCACTAATCTGAATGATTAGCGTACTTTGATTATAAGTCTTATTTTAATTATTATACTTTATCACGATGTTTGTGAATGAGATTAATAAGAAGCGGCAAGCATTAAATTAAATTTAATGGTCTTGTTCTGCTGCTCAAATTAAGTTTCGATATCGAATAGCATTACAAGGTAAGCAGCAGTAGCCATCAATACTTTTACACATTGTGACGTAAACGACAATTTGTAGTTTTTTTCGGACAAGCCCGCCACGCTATTCCCTAACCACTACAACTCTTGAAACCCAGAATCAACAGCGGCGAAAACCACCAAAAAAGTGCCGAGGCAATGAAGCTCGACGAAGTCCCAGAGACACAATTTAACTGTCTTGGATCTCGCAACTCAATTAATCAGAAAAGAATAGCGGAGGAGTAGGAAAAACAACTTTCCACTCGACAATATGTAACTTGCGAAATGTCCAACATTGCAACCATGGCGTTTGTAGTACCGTTGTCTTTTGTGAAGAGGTTCTTTTCAGTATTGTTTCGAGCCCTCCTTAAAAGTCCTCGTTATGAGTCAGACCGTCGAAGTCGGATATCGTCAATTCTTACAACACAATGGCTAGAGTAATGTTCTGTCAAGAGGATCCGTTGTCCTCTTCAATTCCTGGACCAAAAAGAAAAAAAAAGCCTTATTGTTATTAAAGCCTTTCTCTACTAGCTTTAATAACAATAACCTATACTAAAAAGCATTCAGACAGTAAGATATAATATGTAGTTACGTACATGATCTTTCGATATTAAATAATAATCGAACACAAACGCCATGTTATGATTTCGTAAGATCGATTTGATATTAATTTGATTTGTGCCCCGGTGGTGGCAATTGGCTCGCCCTCTATTACATGAGGCTAAAACATTACTGGCAAAATGTGCGTACACTATAGGTACACCTGTGTTTATCCCGCCGGGAAATACAGATTTACAGACGTGATGTTATTTATGTTCGATTGGTATCAAAACTGATAACCATACTTCTTTTCGTATCGTAGCAAACCAAAAACGGTGCTTCAGTTCATGTAAACTTACTATAATCTTGTCAAACTATTTGTATAGATAAATTGTTTGTAAGTTTGTATGTAGGGGGTAGTTTTCGGAACTAATGATCTAATTCTGATTTTTTTATCGCTGATAGAAAAATGCATTATTCGTGGATGCTATAGGCTATAAATGCGATAAGACCGGCTGGCTTTTACCTTGGCCAGAGGCAAAGTTTTGCCATACAACGTGGCAACGCCACCAGTCTCTTGGGCACATTACCAGCTGACAGCATTGAGGAGGAGTTTTTTGATGCCCTTTTATAGTTTGTTGTTAGTTTATTTATTTTAGTTTAATAGTTTTTAATTATTTATGTATATAGTTAGTTTATCCTAATAAATTTTAATTATACCCCATATCAGGTTATAAATTATATTTATAACAAGCAAATTAGCCGAACTATCACAATTTTTGCTGACGAAGTCGCGAGCGAAGTGCTAGTATGTATACATATAACAGTATTAAACGATATTGGAAATACCCAACAACCTAAGCAATCTTTTTGATTACTATCACTTATTACTTAAAAGCAAATGTATCTAAAATTATCATTTCAGATTGGTACCTCCATACTATACATTTTTAATAGTAAGTATAATAAAAATGGCGATCAATAATAATGTTGAATTGTTAGATCAGTAATTAGTTTGACGTCACTTAAACTTGTCTAGACGTGAACTAATAAAAATGGGGCGTAAATGTGTAAATAAGCACTAAATATATAAACAAGATCATTTCGATCACCAATCCCTATTACATAAAGATAACAAAAAAAAAACGTTCCCGTCCCTAAAACGGAAATCAACAATTATATGTATTAAAATCGGTAAATATTTCTACATATATTCTCTTAGAATGAGGAATATCACTCGATCCTCCCGTCAAATTACGGTTATGGAGCTATTCTTTGAAGATTAGTCGACGACGTAAACTTTATTCTATTTTGTTTTTTTTTCGGCAAGTAGCCGAATTACATTAGGTTTCATAACAACAAAACCTTTGATATGGTAGCGGTCTACCTGTGTGCTGTCTTTATCTAAAGAAAACAGTGTATAGAAGGTAGATTTAATCTTTTGTATTTATTTATTTCTAAAGATATACAAAGTAAGTAATAATCGAGACATGCAGTGGAAGTCGTTTGCCATGCATGATTTGCGCGTGAAAACAAATCAACTTTAATTCGTGCACATAGCTGTATTAGTGATAGATTACATTATAACAAATGATTAAAAATTAATTACGTAATGAATCACATATTAATTACTTGATAACAATATCAAGTATCAGTCCAAAATGGGTATGGAAAAGTAATATGTTTTATTACCACTCAATCAAATTCTCTCATATATACATTTTCCTAATAATTATGCAAACAAGCAAGTGCCAACTTCAACTACTTATACTCAAACAAAAAAATAAGAATGAGTAACAAAACAGAATGCTATTCGAACGCACGCTATTCCTTCGCACACGAGACCACGTACGAAACCGGATTACCCATGTGCGAGGTTCTTAACTGTCAGTACACTCACATGTTGCGCATTTCAGGATTATCCAGCGCTGTGACTGTAAACTAATCAATCGGAAATGCTAATCAGATTGACGTCGATACAAATCCAACAGAGATTAGGGTTGATTAGGACTACCTTCATCATAATGAACAAGCTTATTATAAATACAGACATCTACGTAAAGCATGCATAGCTGGATAGCTTCGAAAGACTTAGATACAATTGCATCTCGGTTGGCTAGTTATGTTTCGCTTAAGTTACTGCTGCGATGGATATCCAACAAGTTACTTTTGCTTTGTAATCGCCAAAATGGCGAATATTCTTGCTGTAGTTGATAAGTTTGCGCTGGTTTCGAAACTGAAATGAGCTGCCAACAGTACCTACATTGTGTGCAAATGTAGCTTTTGAAAAGCAACAATGATTTCATCAGTCTGGGAATAGTACAGGACGGAACGTGCTTGGCGAGCCAAATACAAAGAGTACGTAATACCTTTCTGTTGAGGTTATATGTTGCTATTGTGTGCTCCACTCTATATCACAGCATAATATTGTGAACTATGAAGTGATTCAGATTTGGCAGCTACATAATTTCTGAAACTTGTATTGGAAATATATCAACAAACACCTTGTTTTAATCTCGATAAAAAGGGAAGTTTGTACATAAAAGGTAGATATGTATTTTGCACCTCTCAGTTATGATAAAACTGTTTCATACAAGGTATCTCTAATGTATTAATCACAGGGTACTACAAGACATTGGTGGCATTTTTACTGACGTATGCACAGCATCATAACATATCTAAATCTAAACTATCTAAACTAATATTATAGAGAGGAAAGATTTGTTTTCTTGTTTGTTTGTTTGTTACGATTTAAGTCAAAAGCTACTGGACCGATTTCAAAAATCTTTCATTAATGGAAAGCTACATTATCAGCATATAACATAAGCTATATTTTATCCCCGCATTCTCTCGGGAACGGAAACTACGCGTGAAACCGCGGGCTGCAGCTACGACGCTTAGAGAACGAAAGTCTGCTTGAAAAAACGTAACACAGATAAGAAGTAGGTATGTATTAAATTTTAGATAGAGTTGGTCAAACTGCAATATTTTTCTGCTTTTCTCCAACGAGATAGCTTTCCTATCTGTGGCTACCAATTTGCTAATCGGATCGTTTCCGGTCGGTGCATGTGATAGCCATACAGCTACACCCAGTTTTACCAACCCCACCCCACACCACTTGCAACGTATGAGCAGAGCACTGCGCAATATTTTAACATCGACTGCAATTTATCCACACCTAACATTTTATATTTTACTGATTTTAATCAACGTAATTGTTGGTCACACAATTAGTAAATTGGCCTCACTTTAAACAATAATGAATTGATTGACAACATGCTCATTTGTGTTTGCATTACTTTTGCGGTTCCTCTTTGGAGGTTCAATTATAAATATTTATTAAATAAAGTTATAATAAAGGGACCATAAGCGGGGACTGCCGTTAAGTTGTTAGTTCGAACACGCAACATTGCATATAATTTGACCCACTCCTAGAAACCTTGCATCCTTAGTAAGAATAAATAGTATTGAGCATAACATGACACCTGTAATCCCCGAAGGGTTAGGCAGACGTGTATCTAATAGTACACCCACATTTTGCAGTATTGAGCAATCCATCCATAATATTAGTCTGCTTTCATTATATATTGGTCTCAGCCATAAGACCTTCAGCAACCCAATTACTAAAACATTGACCACCAAGGTCAATCCAAGAACAATCTCCAATGTGCCGATTTACAATATTATGACGACCGGTATAATTGTCAGCAACGCAAGTAAAATTCTTTATTTCGATATCTACCTACATAATATCAGAAAAAAAGGTAACTGTAAAGTTTTCGCAATTTCAGCATAGTTGAACCAGAGGTCAACGGTATATAAACCATATTACCATGTAGCAACGAGCCCCTCATAAATCTGAAAAAAAAAAAATTGTCAAAAAACTTTTCGCTCGCTTTAGTTCTCGATACCCGTATAAAACAAATATTTGCATAACTTGAAAAATTCTACAAAGGATTCTCTATGCTAATAATAAACCTATAATAGCTAAAGTTTGTTTGTTTGCACACGAACACTAATAAATCATGTATGGATACGACGTCATTTAAAACTTCCACCCGAATTTGTTTTGATGTTCAAGCAAAATGTACCTATTCACAGCAGTGTGTACTCGTAAAATAAGTATGTCACATAAATTGAACGGTAACTTTGACTAACTGGATATTTAGAAGAACCTCAAAGCACAAGTGGCTACTATAAATCGTCTGTTAAATTGAATCATTTTATAAAGTTCTCTACGAGTACCGTTAGATTGTGCAAAATTGGATAAACGTGCAGCATTCAAATAAAGTGAATAGGTAGTAGAATAAAGAGATGGAAAGCCCAGTGGATGGTCTGAGCGGATTGACGCAAAATGCCTGCATCCTGCTCTTTACAGCCAATCGACTTTAAAAATCAAAGGTCAATAAAAAATAGGTCAAGTTTTAATGTTTATGTTAACTCAAGTCCTAAAATGGTCGATATTCGTTGATTAAAATATGGATGACATTGATTAATACCCCAGACAGGAGTTTGTAAACTGTGTAGTTAAACTATTTTGGGTTATATTAATACCGGCTTGCCTGCTTATCTCACAGTATCACAAAGTTGTATAATAAAGGGAATCGGGTGCCATCATCATAGCTCGTCGTTTACTTGGGTCACGGGACAGGCCGGGACTTTTGAATTGAATCATTAAACTTATGCCAGAGCTGTTACCGACTACTATGAATGGATAAAATAATCTCGTGATAAGCCTAATTGGAAGCCAAATCCAATTAAACAACTATTTCACGGCAAGTAGCTTTTATTAGTTTAATAATTTGCTTATACGTTTTTGGGGCTGTTCATTTTAGTATGTTCCATTAATGGTACACCACATTTCACACCTTATGCCTCCTTTTCTTTTTTCTTGAATATTAAAACGACGTTTTCTAAATATTAAACCTAGTTAGATCGATTTATCGCCCCCGAAACCCCAAGCATACTAAATTTCATAAAAATCGTTGGAGCCATTTCCGAGATTCAGATTATATAATACAAGAATTGCTCGTTTAAAGGTATTATTATTATTAGATTAAAGGTATTAGATAGATAGATACGTATTTGTTTTTGGTATTTGTTTTATAAATCATATATATTTTTTTTTATTGAAATTGAAATATATTTTAATAGGCATAAATTATAATATATTTAACATAATATTTAAAGGTACTTAAATATTAGTAATACCATGTACATTATATATAGACTACAAATAGAACAAAAATAAATATAAATATATTTTATTAATTTTGTAGTTTCAGCAAAACTTATAATTAACCTTTAGATTATCAAACAATTTGCATGCAAAGTAGAAATGGAGACCGAATTTTGGTAACCTTTACTAAAAGATACAATAACAACGAATATATGTAAAGGCGTTTATATTACAGTCATGAATATGAGGCAGTAATTTGAGAAAGGTCATTGAATTAGTTATATTTCAGGGTAAGGGTCGCGGACCGGGACCAGGGACTGCTTCTATAACGCGGCGCCATACAACGACGTTACCGCGGAATGAGAGAAAATTAGCTCGCTCGGTTCACCTATATCAGTATATAGGTGAACCGAGCGAGCTAATTTTCTCTTATTGCGCGCACAACTTTATACTGTAATTCAGTTTTATGAAACGTGTAAGATCCGCACACCCCCGCACCCCCCACGCAGAAAAATCTTAAGCCCCAATAAAGATTTTACACTATCAATTGCGGTTTATTAAATAGTAAAACGAAGTGGGCCCCGACAAGCGGCAATTGTTTTCAAATCGTTTTATATTTTTACAACAATTTTCAACAGAATTGATTTTAGGTTTTCGATCAAAACTAAACTTATAAATCCAATATAATTTTGACTTATATAGTATCCATCATCGTTATAACTGACATTATATCACTTTGTTGCACTTGTAGGCTCTCAACTTCACTGTTTCTCAGCGGTTGACTTTGTTTGAATATATAAGCTGGATTTTTTTTATATGTACCTTCTTAATAATTAAACAAGAAAAAAACTGCCGTCTTGATTAAAATTATTTTATCACATATGCTTAATATTATAATAAGTATATTAGAAGGAAGGCGTGTCCTAACCAGACCGATCGTCAAATGAGTGATATGTGAAAGCAATGACCGCGTATTCGCACAATCGATCCTTAGGACACGGTACAATAAGACGTAAGTCAACGTCACAACATAAACCACTCGGTTCAATCTAGCAAGTTACCCATAATCTTTATGGGATCAAGGGCCATCCAGTATATGATGATCCATAAACTTGTACCGGGGTAATTTTATAGGATTAACTCCATCCCGCTGACCATTGAATAAGGTGATATACAATGTAGCGAATCTATTACTTTGCTCGTAACACCACTACGTTCAGCCCTTTCAATACGGAGCTGAATTGAAATTAATTTTCTCATATTAATTAAGATACCTAAATATTTTATAACGGTAATGGTTTGATTTTTTCCACAGGAAAACAACAACATAAATTGAAATTAATAATTATTTGAAGTTAGTACAAGGAGCAATTATACATAACTACTTAAATTCATTCATGTAAATCCAATAAAATGTTGGCGATTGTGTCTTTTATACCATCGACTGATTTGTGCAGGATTAGGATGATCGTAAAGTTTTTTATCATTTATGTCATGATTAGTCACTTACTTTAAAAGATAAGAAAACAAAGAATAAACTAGTACTGATTGAAACAATGAGTGAAATGACCTCCAAAAATGTAAAATAACTTTATTTGAAAGGTTCGTAGCCGTCCGCCTACGCACGTAGGCATTTCGTAGCAGCGTAGCAGCTACGAGCAGACCTTACATCAGAGCCTACGCACAATAAGTGCTACGAGCTGCAAGCGTAGCACTTATTTATTGTTCGTAGTCACCTGTTTCAGTACATAATAATGTACCTATTGTGTTCAGAAACATGTTATTGCCCACACTGGTAAAAAAGCAACCCAATTATTTTAAGGATGACGTTCGTTTAGGCACTAGAATGTTTCCCCTGAGTAGGTAACTGTCGTTGTCAGTGTAGTCACATTTTGCAAGGAGTACTTACTGATTTTTTAGACGTAACTTTAAGAAAAATGGCTAGAGCTAAACGACTACACTGTTATGTGACATAAAACTACGAGTTTTATTATTAAAGATAAACACCTGCTTAGTTACAATAATCTATTAAATATATATAAATAATGCCTGATAGCAAAAGTATTACTGACACTATATATAAAATCAAAGTGTTAGAACATTTTTTTTTAATAACCTTGAATGTCCACTCCTGGGCATAGGCTTATCCCTATATCCTTCCAGGAACTCTTCTCCCACGCCACCTCGCACTAGCCTTCGTGATGCGCGTCTATGTCACCTCTTCCTAAAGCATTATAATCTATATCATATAATACGTGACAAGTAAGCGAGGTTATTTATGAATGGGGGTTTGGACCAGTTCTTGTTTCAGGTTTTTGCTGTGAATATTTCCACAAAAAAAAAGTTTATAAGACCATATACTAGTGATATTTAAATCATTTATATAAACGCTTATTTACGAGTTTAACCTTCTTTACTTTGCTGAATTTTATTAGTATCTTACTCACGACTGAATCCTTGGTGTAATCGATGATTAAAAAGGTTTATTTAACGGTTTTCACCTGTAGCGTGGAGTCTACATTAAGAAAACTTTTTTATATGAAAATTACTACGACTGTTTTATATATTATATATGTTTTTAAGTCAGTAGTAGTAATGTACCATCGTAAACCTCGAATGGGTAGGCAGACCACCAACCCCAAATACTATGGGGTAGATCCTATTACTACCAACTGGGCAAAATACCAGACTCTTACTATTGAGAAACTGATAGAGAAATCCAATAACATATTGCCCCTCCTGGGAATCGAACCCAGGAACTCATGCTCAGCAGTAGCGCTTGGTAGATTGACCTTCGCGTTAGTTCTAAAAACTCGTTAGTCTAATTAATATACTTAATTAATACTAGTAGCTGGTAAAGGAATCATGTACCAAATTTCTGTCTGTTCAAACACAGTAACCTTCACCCTCGAGTGTAGAGGCCTTTTGTTACCAATGCTTTGTGATGTCTCCCAGTGTTTGCTAGAGCTAGAATATATATTAACCTATTAATACATAGTTAAGATCTGCTTAATAATGTACCTATGTAGAGTATGTACTACTTCCATACATGTACTACACACAGAAACAATAAGGACTTGATAGCGATTTAATCTATTGAATAATCACAGTGTTATTCTTACTAGAACACTTTATCGTAAAAGCCATTAAAACGGTATAAAGCCGCTAGGCGACCGCTCGTAACAAAGAAAAGTTTTGTTTGTTTGCTTGTTGAGGATTCACACAATTACGGCTTACCCCATTAATTTCAAACTTTCACAATCGACTTCAGCTTATAGTGGCCGGGGTATATACCTACCCTTATCTACATAGATGACACAGAAATTACGAAAGTATGATGAAGCAAATATACTCATATCATTTAACACTTCAAGCACAAAGTACAAAGGCGAACTTAATGCCATATGCATTAAGTACAAGGTAGGGATTAAGTAAGGACGAAATGTATTGTTATTTATAACATAACGTATTAACATGTAAATAGCAAGGTGAGATTTGAATTTTTTTTTAGAAGAAAACAATTGCTTTGTCGTAAAATATTATACACTTTACGACATATACTTTGCCCGCGGCTTCGCCCGCGTGTAGTTCGGGAATTGCCCTCGGGATCTTACTTCTGGGATAATAAGTAACCTATGTGCTATACCATATCATAATCTATCTCTGTGCCAAATTTTATCCCGATCTTTTGAGCCGTTCTGGCGTGATTGAGTAACAAACATCCATCCATCCAAACTTTCGCATTTATAATAGTTTATTATGTAAGATAACGGGGTGAAAAGAACATCGACGCGAAAATGGTTACCACGTGTTCAGTATATCATTTGGAGCCGGGGCCACACAGAATTTTTTCATAGGTTATTTAAACAAAATCACGCCCCGCACGCCCTACGCAACATGCGCGCCAAAACTGTGATACACGTGTCTCATAATTTTAATTGAAGAGTGTGTACACCAATTTTTGAGTCAAACGACCAAGAGAGTACTAAGTTTCACAGAAAATTCTACCCTCCAATTTTACCCTCTTAGGGGTAGAATTTCGAAAAACCCTTTCTTAGTGGATACCTCCTCTTCACAAATAATACACCCTTCAAATTTCATGTCTTTAGGACCAACGGCTTGGGCTGTGCGTTGATATACCAGTCAGGGGATGATTTTGGAAAAACTGTGATACTCGTTTTTCATAATTTTAACAGAAGAGATTGTACCCTAATTTTCAAGTCAATTAACCCTGAAAGTAAAATTTTTCACAGAAAATGTAACACCCTATTTCACCTTCTTAGGGGTGGAATTTCGTAAAACCCTTTCTTAGTGGATACCATCTCTTCACAAAGAAAACACACTCCAAATTTCATATCTTTAGGACCAACGGTTTGGGCTGTGCGTTAACATAATCAGTCATGGGATGATTTGGAAAAACTGTGATACACATTTTTCATAATTTTAATAGATGAGTTTGTACACAAATTTTCAAGTCAATCAACCCAGACAATAAAATGTTTCACAGAAATGAAACACCTCATTTCACCTTCTTAGGGATTGAATTTCGAAAACCCTTTCTTAATGGACTCTTCACAAAGAATACACCCTCGAAATTTCACGTCTTTAGGACCAGCGGTTTAGTGCTCTGCGTTCAACACCCCATTTTCACCCTCTTTGGGGTAGTATTTCGAAAAACCCTTTCTTAGTGGATACCTACTCTTTACAAAGAATACAGCAGTTTTCAGTTTTCTACTTTTGGGCACAATGGCGTTTTAATTGCACAGTAAATATTGTAATCAATTTAGTTCCTACCTTGATACTAAAATCATGTAACTTGTTTTTAATTTTTAAGTTCACTTTTTTAATTAATTTTTTGATATGGCAGGCGTGTTTTCTTATATATAATCATAGTTTTGTATAGACCATTATTATGAAGTTTAGTAAAGTTTCAGTTAATGCTACTGAACAGAGAAAGAATAGATACCTAGTTTAACAAATGTTTGACGTGAGTCTTTCAATTGGCATAACTTTTTTATTTATAAACCGATTGACATAAAACAAATACTAAATGTTAAGGGAAGCTTACCACAATATATTAGCGACCACATTCAAATCGGATAAGCCGTTTCTGAGATTAACGCACAGACAAACAGAAAAAAGTTCTAACAATCATTGTTTTGGGTTCTATTTGTGTTGATAAAGGTCCCAATAATATTTTTTTTCAAATATCTTCCATTTACAGATAGCGATCCGTTACATTTTTATTATATGTATAGATTATTTAGCTCTGGCTTGCCCTTAGGGAACATTGCGGCAGAGATGCGGTTTTTCCGATTAAATTCTAAACTCATGAAGCAAGACATCATGCGCGCCACCTAGCCTTAAAATTTCTGACATTATACTCGTACTTATACATTACATTTGCCATCAGTGTCAACGAGCTGACCACAAAAGGTACCTCCTGCTGATTGGCATAACCATCGACTCTACCCAGCAAAGTCGGCTTCATGTCAAATTAATGTGTACTAGATAACTATATTTTTGTATATTAAAAATAAGAATAAAACAGCTGTCTGCTAAATTCACATTCGTCATATGCGCGAACTGTCAAACACGCGAAGTTAAAATAGTCCCTTAGAAAACTTGAAGATTTATTTACTTGATAATTTTGCGTTCTGTAAGAAACTTCTACAAAGTATTAGAAAACATAAAAATCGTTCTCAAGTTAAAATGTGCATCTAGCTAGTCCGGGATACAGTCTCAGTAGGAGTAACAAACGGACATGTAGTTGCAATCTAGCTCCTCGCTAAGGCAGTCCAACGCAAGAAGAAACTTCCCTAAAACTCAAAACTGCCTGCATCAGGTCAATACTTAGACTAACATCAAACAAACTTCAACGCTATTATCTTAGGAGAAACTTCATCGATTGCACCATTTACTGAGACGAAGGGTCTCATTAAACTTGGGTAATTATTTATCTTCAAAACTCTGCGCTGAAGTTGCGGGAAATCAATTTCGTGTACGTGATAGGTGAGCTACTTTTGGATACTCGACGACATTGTAGCCCTAAGGTAATTTTAATACATATTACCTACACAAAGTTTACACACAACTGATTAGATAAAGTTAATATTTCAGAACTTAATACATGGTAATTTTATTTTAAGGAACATTGTTTGGCTTTTCATGACTAAGTATAAAATAATGAGCGTACTTTAGCTATTCAAGACAAAACACATCATGAATCGATGACATTTTTTAGGAAATAATATGTAATAAATTCGTTACACATTATTTCCAAAAATATGAGACGTTCTCACATATCTACAGATAACAACAAATCCATGTACTACTTAGTTCTTTGAAAATGTAACAAACCACATTTCTTCATAAGCAAAGATTAGCATCGTGAAATAAATATAATCAAGATTCGGCACTGCGAACTTATAATGAGACAAAAAATCCATTTGATTGTATCGATTGTTTTATAACAACAGATAATAATCAGATTTAGAGTTAATCAGATGATAAAACTATGATAAATTGTAATTCACGTCGTCACGTGAATTACAATTTATCATAGTTTAAAAAACTCGACGTCTCGAGTTTTTTTATAATTAACTTGACGTTACGTGAAAGCAGTAGACAGTACTTTACGGTGAAAGTTTTAGTTTTATCAATTCATCATCTGCCTAGCCTTTTCTCAACTATGTTGGGGTTGGCTTCCAGTCTAACCGGATCGCAGATGCAGCTGAATAACAGTATTTTACATGGAGCGACTGCCTATCTTAGTTTTATCAATTATACTTAAATTCATGATAGATACCGTATCGCATTTTATCACTTCAAACAAGCATCTGCAATATTTGTATACCTAGCGCATCGATGTTTGATGACACGTTTTTTAAACTATATATTGTAGTAACAGACACGTCAAAAACATTATAAATCATTACCTTGAACCAATTATAATTTACGAAGTAAATTGGTTATAGTAACTCAGTGATTATACGGCTATTCAATTTGATATAAAACGTCTGATTCATTAGAAAATCAAGAATCGCCTAAATCAGAATATCGCCATATCTTACAGGCGAGGCGCGGCGTGTCTTGTTTGATCCGATATAATAAAAAGTAAAGTGACAGGAGTTACCAAATACTGCTGGTGTATGTGATGTGGTAACTATTTATTCGTTTTAAAAATATTCGAAAAAGTATATATGGAGAATATATTTATTCTGCTAGCAGCTGTCATAGCTGCAGTGTCTGTGTCTGCGCTACCCACGGAAAAATCAGGTGATGACTTTGAAGACAACAAAGAAATAAAAAAAAATAGTTTCAGTACAATAAAACCACGGAGAGATTATTCTAAATTACCTTTTTTTCCTCTTCGCCTGTGCTTCAGCAATCTATAATGAGTCGGTCTAGTATTGAGCTTAGAATTAGAGGAGCTATCAGTAGCATCCATCAATTATTGTAATTTTCTGGCATAAGGGTACGTTGAGAACGATATCAGGTGCCTTATTGCAAAAAAATATGAATAAAATCGTTCATTCATCTCGACTGGGGCAGGTTTTCCTTGCACAAAAATTTTGTCGAAACAAAATTGTATCTGGAATCCATTCGGTAGCGACTTCCAGGTTACGTATGTTTTATGTTTAGGTTGCTCCTTCAAAATAAACGACCTGGGACAGCCGCAACCTTTGTACCTGTACAATGACAACTACCTGGAGCCCACCGGCAACTCGGGCGTCATCAACCTCAACACCGGTGACCAAGTCGGTATCGCCTGCCCCGGCCGCAAGATCCTGCACCCGAACATAAGTGCATCCGTAGAAATCGGTGTAAGTATCCAATGTAAAACAATTCATTTTTGTATAGCTATAGAACTTTATTTCTTCTACCTTCTTTGTGAAGGCGGAGGATGTAATGTGGTGGAGAGGCCTAGGTCCATTAGTAGAATGCGGTAGGCTGATTTGAGTTTTGATTGATTACATTTCCGCAAAAATAATATCCTACAAAATGTTTTAATATAATTCGTTTAGTGCATAAATGACTACGGTTCCTAAAACAAAAGATCTTTAAGATCTTGTTATCTGTTGACTTATATGGTTATATCTGACGAATAGCTGATAAAGGAAGGAAATCTTACACTATATCAATTTGGAAAAACTATGCACTCGACGATTTTCAATTATGTTTACAAAAGCCATATTCATCATCATAATAAAATTTCAGACAGCAACGTGCGAGAACAGCGATCTAGTTTCCGGCGCCGGTTGGCTGGACGGTAAAGGAGCGTTCACTGGACTGACTTGCTCAGCTAATGTGAACAGCGACGCTGTGTTAACCACCGACAGATGTTATAATAACAACTCTGTAATTAGGTTTGTGGACAAAGTAATAATTTAAATATTCACATAATAACATTCTAGAGTTATTAAGTTTTAACTAAGTAACTAACTTTAGTCACTGACAGATAACACACGGGTTTAGTTAGCCTTTAATAAACCACTGAGTCTAGAAGGATGTAATTTTGCGTAAGAGTTTTAAGGCTACTTAGAAAGAATTTAAGAATTTTCTCCCTAAAGGGAATGAAAGTGTGGATGTTTGTCATTAGGGGCACCTATGGGGAATTCCTTCGGGCTTAATCGGCATCGACTTTTAATACTAAAGGGTGTAAACAGACTCTTAACGAAGCCGAAAGGCACTTGTTCTCCCGATCATTGCGATCATTTTTTTGTTCTAGACCATCCTGGGAACCTTCTAGTTACGGAGATATTGGGGGTCAAAGTTCCAACTTTTTCACAAGTTTTTTTTTAATAGATTTTTTTAATGTTTTTTTTTTACTTAAGACACCTTCACGATCCCCGTACTATTATTCAATCCATCCATCAACACAATGTTTTGAATGCGTTACATTGAGTCCTACCGTAAAACGTGATTTTTCACCCCAAAAAAAAAAGTCGTTTCCCAGCAATAATTTTTGCGTAAAGTTCCTTAATTTTATGTACATAACACTTGGTTAACGGCTTCGTGAAGAGTCTGTTTACACCCTGTATAATGGTTTAAGAATAGGTTGGTAAACATGTCGTGTTATGTATGTTTTAGGTACGATATAACTATAATGACTTGGTCAATGAGCAATGACTAAGTGCCTAACTTTACCCAATGACGTAATTTTGGTTGTCAGGAACACACACACGTCACAAGAACTCCATAAATTACTTATTTACGTATGGTAGTTGGTCTTCCTAAGTTCCTAGTAATGTTATGCCTAACATAATTTAAGTGACAGGAAAAACCTAGATTTAGGCAATTTCAATATTGTTTCAGAAATTTTCAATCATGCTTTATTCATGAAACTCATATCCATGATTAACATATGAATAATATTTTTTATTCAACTACCTCGTTGGTCTCGTGGTCACAAGCGTGACTGCTGAGCATGGGGTCTTGGGTTTGACCCGGGTCGGGAAAAGTGTTGTTGGGTTATCCCATAAGGAAATTCTCAGTAGCAGCCACGGAGTGTTGTCCCTCACCCTTTATTACATGGATCTTTAACATAACTGGAGAAATGGGGGTGAGCTAAATAGGTGTATTGGTTCATCTTTGCATAATTATAGGTGTGATGTTTAGATATGTACGATTTATTTTATTTTATTTCATCTTCTACCAGGGTGGGATTCACTGTTGAGGATGTGTTCTACCCTTTGTACTGGTCTTGCTTCGACCAAGCCCGCCTCGAAGTGCTATACGTGTGGTACGAACAGAAACCCCAGAATGCTTTACCCCAGACTGGAGTTAATAGGGCAGGCAGCTTTTCCGGTAAAGTACATAAGTTGTATACCTACATTAAAACAAATATTTTTATCTTGATGAAAAAACCTTACATCTATTTTCAAATTATGACATCTCTCTTCTAGCGGGCAGTTTTTATCCCGGTGTGGCTGTAGACAAAATGTACACCCAGGTTCAACAAAAAATTTCAATTGCTAATGTTGTTGGCAGTAATCTAGCTAACAAATACGTCACTAACACTCAATATCTTGCACGTGGTCATCTTGCTGCTAAAACCGACTTCATCTACGCTACCGGGCAGAGAGCCTCTTTCTACTTCATCAATGCTGCTCCTCAGTGGCAACTCTTTAACGGTGGTAACTGGAACTTGCTGGAACAAGTAAGAATTTATGTTCATAAAAAATAACTCCAATTATTTTAAAAAGGTCGCCTATTTACCTACTGAATTTATAAATTACGGTGCGAAGTTGCGGTTTCGCTGCAATCGGT
Organism: Lycophotia porphyrea; assembly: GCA_950005105.1. Taxonomy (NCBI): domain Eukaryota; kingdom Metazoa; phylum Arthropoda; class Insecta; order Lepidoptera; family Noctuidae; genus Lycophotia; species Lycophotia porphyrea. The sequence continues at coordinate 8,399,823 of OX465392.1, forward strand.
ACCCGCATCTCCACAGAATAAACTAAATTATCTTTGATCACAGAACGTCCGCACTCGCATCGGCCAGGCCGGCTACAACACCACCATTTACACCGGCACCTTCCAAACGACTCAGCTTCGCGATGAGAACGACCAACTCCACGACATCTATTTGTATACAGACACTAACAACAATCCCCAGATCCCAGTGCCTCGCTTTTATTATAAGGTAACAGCAAATATCACAATAGAGGATATAAGTGACCATGAATTCAATAGGCAGGCTACCTTTTTACCCGACTACGGCGAAGCCAAAAGGAAGGTTTATGATTTTAGCAGTCTATGTATGTTTGTATTTACATATTATGTTCTCCTCCGTAGCACCTAAACTATACATCCAACTATTTATTTTGATGAAAAATGTGTCGAAATCGATTCGTTATCATGACCCGGGAAACATAGGCTACATTTTAACCGATTTCAACAATAGGAGGAGTCGATTTTACCTTGTAATCCCCGAATGTAATTAGAGCGTGATTTTCAAGTAGTCAGATTTTTTTGTTGTATTTATTTATTTTTACAAAATATGTAATAGGACAATTACATTCACATAGAAGAGCACAAAGTTACTGCTACTGTTGTACCTAGTATACACCCAAATTATTGTGTTGACAGTGTAGTCTGTGTGTTAGTGACTTTTGTATGAAACAGCAGGATTGCCTTTAAACCGATGAAACATTTCTACCCTTGAATCAAGTGCTGAATGAAGCATGTGATCATAATTATGTCCCTTACACCGTGGTACCTAGCTTATGTAGTTAATAGAAATTAAACAAAGTGACATGTGTTACAAGGTTGAGTGAGATAAACATGTAAGTTTTAGGATCAATAGTAAAATACAAGTGGTAAGACAAACACAATATCATGTTTTATCTTGGTTCGACGATAGATAACCAATGATGACTGATCGCTGTTGATTCGCAAATTTAATATTTACCTAATACTATCTAATCTTCTTTTTTCGAGGTGGTGTATGACTTATCCCGTCGCCTCGGTACAGCGTTCGTGAGTATCAATAATCCGTACTACAACGAGACAGAAGTGAAAAATTTGGCGTTCTGTTTAGATCGCTGCCGCAACAACAGCGCGTTCAACTGGCTCAGGTGGCAACCTGACCGCATTGACATCGGATACAGCTTCTGCTGCACCGTTGATGATTTCAGGAAAGTGGTGAAGCATCTTCCTGATTTTCCTGTTGACGATCTTCTTACCTAAGCGAAGTTAACCTTTGTTGAATACGAAGCAGAAAAAAAATATAATTGTAAATATATAAAACTACCTACCTATTAACTAGGTATAAGTAGTTTGTCCATCAGTCAGTGAGTTTTACTGCCAAGTACCTAATCCTAGTATACACCTTCACTCATCCTTTATGCATTCATTACATTTGAAACATATCTTATAAAAACGTACCTATATACCTATTATAAAAAGACGTCAGTTTTAATTTAGTGGTAGTGGTCCACCGGTGCACGGTGTCGGGAGCAGGGTCCAAGCTACCAGTGGTTCGGGCTTCAGAGATAAGAACCTCCTCACAGTGCGGGCCGTATCGAGATGTATTGTCTTCTGAATCAGGCCCCTGATCCCACCGCCTAGCGAAAGCCTCAATACCTTGTACAACTCTAGCACCCTCATGAGCCATGTATGTGCCATCGCGTCGTAGCCCTTATTATAATATAAAATCAATCTTTTAAGTATACACATTATTGTTCACAATATGATCTACATATCCTATCGCACATGATTACGTTTACCTAACTACAGACAAGATAGTAGAACTGATTTACTTACCTAGGTATTGTAGGTGCACATAAAACTATTACGATAGCTACATAAAATATGTACTGAGGTACTTAATTACATACATCGATATCCCTACATACGATAATTTTATCAGGAATGACATTCTCAAAATTGGACAAGGAGCTTTTTCCGGGAACTCGGGAGGAAGGCGAAGGTGTGCACCATCTGTGCTACTTCCCAACTTCCGGGTTAGGTATTACCGTACCACGGAAAACGTAAAATAATATTGTAAGGACAGAAATGTAAGACTTCTCATAATTTGACGCAATCCGTTTCAGGATTTCATGTCAGAAACGAAAGTTTCTCCAAAAATATACAGTGACAGGGAAACTCCCCTATTCCTTAAAAAGGGTTCCTAAACCAGGTAGTACATATCAGTTATTATGCTATATGAGAATTGATTTTTCTTGACTTTTATTTGATCACTATCATATTATTCTATAACTACCCGCCCCGGCTTCGCACGGGTGCTATGTAGATATATACCTTCCTCTTGACTCACTCTATTGCTGAAAACTGTATTAAAATCCGTTGCATATTAGTCTAGAAGATCTAAGCGTGTACGCTGTTTTCAAAACAAAGTCGCTTGAACTTAGAACATAATGTTCTGACGATCACCTGCGCTGCGGGTGTTATCAATAAAGGACATTAATTTAAAATATGAAAAACCATAAAATTTCACATTTTCCTTTAGTTTATTTTGTTTGTTATTATTTCTCAGAATTTTATCCTTATTAGCGACACTCAAATGGTGTAATAATACAATGTTATTTTTTTTCAAAATCAAAGGGTTCGGATTCCTGGCCAGGAATATTGATTTTTCTAAAAGTGATGATATGTGAATGATACAGTTTTAGTTTAATTCAAAATCGGGCTCGAGACTACTTTGAGCATTTTTCGCTATTCCTCATAGTTTCGGATTTCTTATCTTCATAGAGAACTCTTTATAAAGGGTGTAAAAAGACTCTTAACGAAGCCGAACGGCACTTGTTCTCCCCGTCATTGCGATAATTTTTTTTTTCTAGACCATACTTGGGAACCTTCTAGTTACGGAGATATTGGGGGTCAAAGTTCCAACTTTTTCACAAGTTTTTTTAAAATACATGTTACAATAATGTACGATTTTTAATTTAACGACCACGACCCCGTACTAATCAATCCATCCATCAGATCAATGTTTCGTGTACGTTACATTGAGTCCTACCCTAAAACGTGATTTTTCAACCCAAAAAAAAAAGTCGTTTCCTAGCAATAATTTTTGCGTAGAGTTGCTTAGTTTGATGTATGTACAGAATGCTTGGTTGACCGGCTTCGTTAAGAGTCTTTTTACACCCTGTATACCTCGTCGTTTACGCAATAAATTATTATATATTTTTGATGTACAGACGCCAGCACATCAAACTACTACTATCTGTCAAATTTCTTTAATATATTTTCGACCTTATCTTAAAAGCATTAGCTTCAAGGTTGGTTGGGAAAATCTGACAGTTTCGTTTAGCTTGACCTGCCCATAACTGTCTGTACATAAAAACGGCACTTATGAAAACGGCAAAACGGAAAACCTATAAAAAGGGCACATATGAAATTTCTGGCGATTCGGATTCTGTTTTTTTTTTGGCCATCTCCTATATTTCTGGCATCTTTGCCAACCTAAACTTGTACTTCTGAATCATAACTTTCTCTGTAGTTCAGCTGACTACGCCTCTACTCCTCTTTGCCTCCTCCCGCCTGTCACGTTGATTTGACAACAGCCGATAAACCTTAGTGCGTTCCATAGAACAAATCAAAGGTTACCATGCTGGCCACTATCTCTTTCACACTCACTATTTCCATCGTATACAAGCAATAGCTCATGCTAAAAATCAAATTATAGTAATTTGATTTTTGTTTTTGATACGTGTAGAAAATCCAATGAAGCGAGCCGAAAGAATATATTTTCGTTCTAAAATCCTTATTTTTGAGAGGCCGGGGGTCCTATGTTAGTTTATTTATATAATTAAGTGGGAAAAAGCCATTCGTTCAAATTGTAGTAAGTGAGAGCTTTATTAGTCATGGCCGATGAACCGAAGCCTGTTAACGAAGATGATTTGAAACAATTAAAAGAGAGGATGAACTTAATCGTCAGTGCAGATCCAGCACAATATCACAATGAATATTCACTGCGAAGATATCTACGGGCGTTTAAAACAGTCGACAATGCATTTCAGGTAAGCACTGACTGCTTCTCCTTTTCGGTTTGAAAGTATGCTCAGCCAGTGGCAACGCTAATTTGTTGTTTTATCAGTTGGCTTGGTTGTGGTTCTCGAATCTCAATATAGCAGATCAGATAGCCATTACTTGTTCCGAAACTGGCTTCTCACTTCGTATTAGGGCACTAATAAGTACCTTCAGGAGCTTAAAAATCCTCCTTCAAATAATATAAGGAATTTATATCATGATAGTATCTTGAGTTAACAATGGCTAAAAATATATTAACTTCTTTTATTTCAGGCCATAATAAAAACAAACAAATGGAGAGTGGAGTATGGTGTAGCCGAGTTAAGTGAAAATAAAGAGATTATAGAAAAGTATTCGAACAAGGCAAGGGTACTGAGACACAGGGACATCACTGGTCGACCTATAATATACATTCCAGCAAAGAACCACAGTTCCAGTGACAGAAGTATTGATGATTTGACTAAATTCATAGTCTACTGTTTGGTAATTTAAATTTATATATCCTTATTTAAGCTTAGATAAGTCAACCAACCAGTTTGACCAGAATTTTGAATACATATTTTTGACTTATCATAATTTAAACCGTAGTTTTCAACTTTTCAACAATATTATTTTAAATTTGTAGTTGATGTTTTTGAATCCCACATACTAGATGTATTTATATCTTATCTAGAAATGATAATACACTAGACCTGACCTTGATAAAACTAACCAATTCGGAATAGAATTGGTTAGTTTTATCAAGTCTCTCTAAATAATATTTTTATATATTTACAGGAAGATGCTAGTAAGAAATGTTTTGAAGAAGTGGTAGACAACTTGTGCATAGTTTTTGACTTGAATGGCTTCACACTGTCTTGCATGGATTACCAAGTTCTGAAAAACCTGATCTGGTTGCTCAGTCGGCATTACCCTGAGAGGCTTGGTGTTTGTCTTGTCACCAATGCACCGGCTTTCTTTTCTGGATGTTGGGCTGTCATAAAGGGATGGTAAGAAATATTACTTTTAATATTAATCTCATGTGCTTTCAAAGTAAAGCTCAGCAGGTATGATGCTCATTGTATAGAGCCTGTTTCCTATTATCAATATTGATTTAAATCACGGCTGCTACAAAGAATTTATTGTTGTATTAATTAGGTATTACTGGAATTTAATTTCCTTGTTCTCACATACAAATGTATTTTTCAGGCTTGATGAAAACACTGCCGGTAAGGTTGTATTCATGCACTCAGAGATGGATCTGTGTCAATATCTGATACCTGACATACTTCCTGACGACATGTGAATGTAAGAAAAACATAATACAGACAAACGCAAAGATTTACCGGTATGAATGTCTAGCATTAAGATGTATCTTATATGTAAATGTATATATTTATTATGTGTCCTTTAGATAAATTATAAATTATTACCACCAATAATAGGTAGTTAATCCTTTGTTATTATTATTAGAATTATCTACATTTTTCATAATTACAGCAACCAAATTACCAATACAATAATGTTTCCTTGTTCAGATTTAATTTTGTTTGTTAGTTTATATTATATGCATGCATTCCATAAAGCTAAAGGTTAATTTGCAAAACAACATTAACATTAAAAAAAAAACAATGATAAAATATTTCTTCTATGACTAAGGTATAGAAGATGTTAATAATTTTTGTTATAAACTTTTTGATTTCAATGTGCACTAAACAGTGCATAATGCACTGTAGAGCTTATTCTTTTATGTGTGCCTCCTCCTAGTTATTCAGAATTCGATTTGATCGATTTTTTAATTACAAATTGAGTTGACAGTAAGCAAAATTATAGCCTGCTTGCACTATATTATGTTTAGCGTTAAACGTTTTTGAAACATCGTTATATTTCTGTCAATCGTTTTAATTAACAGGGAAAATGTATTTAGTGATTCGCAAACGGCAGTATTGTATTGTATAATGGGTGGTGTCCGCAACTCTACGTCCAATGCGCGTATTTTGCTTGCGGACAGCAAAATGTATTTAGTGATTCATTGTGCTAGCAGGCTAAAACTCCTTGCTTAGTTTTTCCAAACTTCTGGAGCCCGTAACTAGGATCACATAACGCAATGCGATTATGTTGAAACACAATACAAGTGGTACATATTCCGCATGCAAAATACGCGCTTAGATGTGAAGTTGCGGACACCAGCACGTTATACAATACAATACAAGTGGTACATATTACTGCGTCCCTGGTAGTTAAAAGTCCTTAGTAGTAGATCAAGACATGACGCCGCTCAAGAAATCCTTGTCCAGTAGCAGCTGTCGGATATCTATGATCGTCCAGTCGACTATGATAATGTCATTGTGACTAATTTATAACATTATCTATTATAATCTATTATCTATTTTTATCTATTATTGACGAAATTCTTTTTTGGGAAAATGGCATGCTTATAACATGGTGTTTTCATTACTATGTTATCCTTTTCGAAGGTAACAAACAATCCATTTTTAAATCTGGTGTAAATATTTCCCTATTTATTATGGGTATCTTATTTCTATGGAAATATGATATTGTTTCAGGATAGACCAAAGTAGTTTGGTCTACCTACTACCTATATGATTAATCTACAAAGTAGTATAATTTGCAATTCACGTCTTATTAATTGTTGCAACATTTTGTGTGATCCTTAATGGTGTTCTTAATTACTTTATTTAAACCAAATTAATAACCCTATAGGTATATATAATAAATAGATAACCCTATAGGTGCACACCTTACCTATAGGGTTATCTATTTATTATATAACCCTATATAATAAATAGATAACCCTATAGGTGCACACCTTATTGACGACAGCGGAAGAAGCATTGGTGAAACAGCAGTTGTGTAAAAAGCAACGACTAAACAAATAAATATCTCTAAAAATAACCAGTAAAATCACTCACTCGTAATTATAGACTCTCGTGCATGCAGAAATAATGTAAAAAAAAAAAAATTTGCTGCCGCCCTGCTGGTCGCTATCGTTAATTTTATTCTTCCGCTGATGACTTGCCATAAGAAATTACTTGTGCTAAAATATTATAATTATGTATTAATATGACAATGTAACATTGATATGGTAACTAGTCCTCTCTCTATAATTCTAAATAGGTACAACCTCAGCACTATTATAATTTCTTAAAAGAAATACGTTGTCATTAATTTATACGCTTACTTTGTTAGCATAGTTAACAAAACGTTAACACCAAAAAGTCAATTAATCATTGTAAATGAGATTTGTTTTAATGATTTTCCAAAATTTTTAATTATTTTGGAAATTTACTTTAGATTAATTAAATCTTACTTTTAATTTCAATTAGAATATTGTTGATAGGTTTTATCACTTTTGTCACATTGTCCAGTTCTGTGGATGTTCCTGTTAATTTAATAATTTTCTAATGTGATCAGAATGATTTATAAACATAAATATTTCTGTTAATTCAATGGGAAACATTAACGCAAAACTGACACCAATAGTTAAATTAAAATCCTGAAAGTGTTACAGGGTCTCTTGTTGTTAATGCTAAATATAAATAATGAATTATGTTCTTATGATTTCACGAATTATAAATGATAAAGCATGTAGCTTATGTAGTATGTAGCTGTATGTGTCCCCAACAATATTGCAAATTGCAAACGCCGTATTTTAAAACTAGGTAATATATTAAAATCTTATACAATTTTGTATTTCACCGACGATTAATTATATTACAAATGCATTATGAAACTTTCTTTTTTCTGCCTCTATGTATGTATATTCATACATATATAATTCTAAAAACCATACATATTTATCACGATACGAATGTATTATATTTGGTTGCATGCCTCAAACAGACAATGCTATGCTTACGAGCATAGCATTGTCTGTTTGAGGCATGCAACAATGAGCAGACTAGGTTTGGGCTCAGAATGTACAGTCCTTTCACATGTATTTTGCCTTTCTTTGCATCACTGTCAAAATCAGTGATCTTTATTCTCATTTAAATAAGGTTCCGTTCCTGCTACCAGAGGTAAAATAACTATGAAGTACTTGTGAGCTTCCAACCTCAACAGACTAGTTTTCATCTACACAAAGCGTACTGTAATGTCGAATGACCTGCGACATGACCATTTTATTATTATTAAGATTTCTCTAGTTGATTTGTGGTAATTTTACAATTTAGTACCTGCTGAATGCCATCTTTAAAATAATTAAAATTTTATGAAGTTCGTTATGTACCTATGTACTTATTTGTTAAGTTATATTTTGATGTATCTATGTACTATAATAAATAAATGATCATCTAGTCTGAGTTTAATTTGAAACTACACCTTTTTAGAAACTTATTATTAGAAGTACCTACTTATTGTGTCAATATAGTGCCCCAAAATCATTATGCGATTTGGTATGAATATCGTTTTCGTATTGGATAGTGGAGACATTTGTATTTTTTGGGTTCATTTAATAATTTTAATAAAAAACAAAAATGAGAAAAAGCCATTGAAATATCTCAAGAAATAAAAAAGTCAGACTAAAGTTGCGCTTGCAATGAGGTAAAGTGAAGTTACCTCATTACATTATTAAATTCTTGATGTGTGGCTAACGAATGACACCGTGTTACTGACTCTGGCAGGGCCACCATCAGGGATTTTAATTTTGAAAACACAAAAAATTAGTCGAAATTTGTCGCCAAATATCAGAATTTGTCGGTCACTGGTTCAAAAGATGTAAGGGTTTATACAATGGCCGATCTGGAGTCTCCCCAGCAGGGCCACATTTATATCTCAAAAAATAGGGCACCTAGCGAAGATCTGTTTTCTCCCATATTTTGTCGCCAATTAGTCGGAATCAGTCACCAAATATCAGAATTTGTCGGTCACTGGTTCAAAAGATATAAGGGTTTATAGGTGGCCGATCTGGAGAGAGTCTCCCCAGCAGGGCCACATTTATATCTCAAAAAGATAGATCGCTGCGCTCCGTTTAATTTACGGTAAGTAAGAAAGAGATAGATGCGCGTGTACAGATGAGCTGCTTAGAACGAGTTGCCCGTCACGTAAGTTAAAGTCAGCCAGTTTAACTAAAGTGGAACTTATTATGAATAGTTACGAACTCGAGTGTTGTTATCTCTAGGTATTCCGAAAATACAAAAACGGAGAAAAGAGCGAGATATAACGAGGGTGTCACCTGCTGCATGTCACGGGTGCGGCGTGCGGCGTCGGCGTTCGCGCTGAATCGCCGCTCAAAGTACCTACTTAAAAAAACCTTAAAGTTTTATTTTTTAACCTTAACGTTTTTGAAGTCTTATTATTCTAACCTCAATTAAGATAAAATAAAAACTTAATCCGTCCATATCCACAACACTACACTCACAATCACCTCAAAATACACACAAACACAACACATATCAAACGAACTTTTTGGAAATTCATTTTCATAAAATAAAATTGGATTACAATTGACAATACGTTTTCAACGTTTAAACATTTTACTAAAGGTACGATATTTTTTTGTTATTATTCTAACATTAATTAGAGCTTAACATTGTAAACTGGTAAAAAAGTTGCATGCGATTGTACAATCTTGACACCAAATAGACCAAGAGCAAGGTTTAATGTTTTCAAAGAAGTTTAAGCCACTCTAACCTAGTAATTTAAAACATGAATTTAATTGAGAATTTATTTCTCTCGGACATTCCTAAAGACTTAGACTGATAAAACTAGAAGTATATTACACATATTAATAGAACTATTTTTTCATGGTAATTTTTCGTGAACACTTCGATCTAGCTCTTGGACTATACCTTACTAATTGAACTCATTATATCTCCTAAACTAAGACCCGATTAAATCTGTGACTTGGCGACAAATTGCGACCAATTGGCTACAAATTATAGGAGAAAACATATCTTCGCTAGGTGCCCTAGTTTTAGAGATATAAATGTGGCCCTGCTGGGGAGACTCTCCAGATCGGCCACCTATAAACCCTTAAATCTTTTGAACCAGTGACCGACAAATTCTGATATTTGGCGACAAATTTCGACTAATTTTTTGTGTTTTCAAAATTAAAATCCCTGATGGTGGCCCTGCCAAAGTCACAATGAAACCCAAGAGGAATTAATTGGAAATTTAAAACTCCTTTTTTTCAGCACTAACAACATAAATTTTAAATAGAACTTAGAAATAAGGAATGAACGGCTCGTTAATTACACAGTAAATAATTAGTGAATTTAAAAAAAAGCACCGATTATGTTAGTTTTGATCTACTTTTTATTTCCAAGATTATCAACATCATGAAACTTCTTAATCATATATTTTTACCGCCACCATAACCCGATATCGAAGGCTTAGCGAAAAGGAAAACGAAACATCGAGATTCAAAAGTAACCGCCGTCCGCAAACTTCTCTGGTAGAACTATCAAGATTGGCACTGACTGATTCTGCAGTGGCTTGCATCATGCAGGCGGGAAAAACCTCTAGGGGCATTTCCCGTTTTTGAATTTTCTCATACCAATAGCAATCTAGTATGTGGTAACGCAATGAATTAATATCTTTTTCATCCCTTCTATTTGAAAAGTGTCGTTTTGTTCCTCTATAAGCGGGAGCAAAGTAGCTCTTTTCTACACTAGACTTTTTAGCGGGCAGTCATGAGATTTGAATTTGAAACTTGAATCGTTCATTGAAATCGAACGCAAATTGTATAAATTACTGGCTGTAAATGTTGGCTGTACGGAGCGGGGAGGCGCGGTAACTAAAAAAAAAAAACAACCGCGCGATGTAATAACCTTTGATCTTTTAATCGGTACGGACTACAATGTATTTTGCAAAAAAAAAAAATTCGCCCATACCATTGTCGCCACGCCCATCTACATCAAAGGAATCAGTGCCTATTTCTGAGCACCAGCCAGATACTGATATTACAAACACTCAAAATATAAATAAATCCATAACTATATCAATCCCAAATAAAACAGTGACATTAAATTTTCAAAATTGCGCCAGTGTATCAAATCACTATCACTACATATTATAAAACAAAGTCCTTCGCCGCGTCTTCTGTCTGTTCGCGGTAAACTCAAAACTACTGCACCGATTTTCATGCTTTTTTCACCAATGGATAGAGTGGTTCTCGAGGAAGGTTTTAGTATATAATTTGTCAAGTTTTTATATTAACTACCTAAAATATAATGATATTTCCCATAGGTTGCGGGAATGGGATCAAAATTTCATGATTACTTTTGGTCGCATTATCCGACATCCACGCGGAAACCGCGGGCATTAGCTAGTATAAATATAAATTTGTAATTGACCTTTTTAGATTCATGTCATTTTTTTTTATTAAACTTATTCATTAATTACTTAAAAGTGTCTCTTATTTATTTTCTTACAGAAGGAGATGAAAAGTAGAGTATATGACTCGAGAGTAAAAATATTTTTTCGCTACGTTCTGGATTCTATTTTAGAATCCCTCGCTATGCTCATGATTCTATTCTAGAATCCTTCGCTTCGCTCTAGATTCAAAATAGCCCCTCGCCGTAAAAATATTATTTTGCTCCCTTGCCATACAATCTACTATTTCACTTCTCTTGCTCTAAAAGTACGCCAATATAGCACTACGAAGCGGGACTAAAGTGACCACTTTAGTCCCTCTCCTTAAGGAGTAAAAAGTAATTAGTTTTTTAATTTCCTTCATGTAACATAACAAACTCAAACATCCAGTAAATTGGTAAATATACTAATAAGTAATAATTAATATTATCTGTGGAGTGTCGACCATGTTCATTGCGAAAATGTTGAAAGTTTTCCCGATGAATTCGGGTCACTCTCCTATGCGCAGTTCACTTTCAACAAAACTCGAGGAAACTTGTGTTTAAGCAGTGAAAATGGGTATAATAAGCTTTTCTTCATCCATTTCCATCACTTCTGTATTCGTTGCACTGCAAGGAATAAACGCGAATGCTCGCGCGCAACAGACGCGCGCGGGGAGCGGGCGCGAGTGGCGGGATATTGCCAGCGGCCGCTCGCGACTGCTCGAGCATTCTCGGGACTTCCCGCGACTTCTCGCGCAGTCACACGGCTCCGTTTATGGAATTCGACGGAATTCCAGCGGCGCCGCGGGCATTCACGCGACTCGTTCGAGTTTCTCATGCGATAATAAGTATTATAGTAATGAAAATAAAGTTAAAATTCATATGACACTGAAACTGCGCTCCGCTTCGCTGCCCTTCGCCGCTCTTTCGGTGTGAGTTGACCCTTAATCTGTGACAGGTTTAGAAGAAAAAACTGGCCACGAACAGAATTTTTGTCGAGTGTAAATTTGTTCGGTTTTAAATAAATTTGTCAACAATGTCCCGTGACAGTGAAGTTAGACGTCGAGCTAAGAGTAAAAGACATAATAGATAATCTTTTGAACGCTCCCAATGAAAATTACTTGGCGACCAAGGTATGTTTAGGTCAATGGTACCTACCTATATAACCATGATTTTGATTTAAGTACCTATATAAAATGTCAAATGTCACATTTATGTTGATTACTTAGAGGTTTATTTAAAATAATAATACTCATTTTTAATAATTATTTTATTTGACTTAATAGTTTTATAAAACAGTTATACAAACACTCGCTGTACAAATGTGTAGCGAACTTTATTTGAATGCAGATTTTATGTATCGAGCGACATGTATACTACAGGCATGTATTAATCGGAAGAACGGGCTAGGGTGATAATATTATGGAGAATCATATCCTATTTATTTTAAGTTAAATTCATGAGTTTCACTACACCACACCTAAACCGTTCTCCCAGTTGTAAATCGATTTACCTCCTTTAATGTACTGTTTCCTAATTATGGAATATTACATTAGTACAGTTTTTTTTGTAAAATTTAAAACTACAGGTAGTCTTCATTTCTTCATAATTCCTATTATAGAATACTTACTAAAAAATTAAGATTTATCACAAAAAATACATTTACTTAACTTAATGGAATTAAAATACCATTTTGTAAAAATGTTTTATAAATACTGGTACTCGAATTTCACGCCCATTTTTATTGAATTATACAAAGCAGAAAAAGAACCTAAAATTATTATTTATTGAGAATTTTTATTCAGTCATAAATGCCTAAAATTAATAAAGGTTTATACATAATTGGCACATTTTCTTAGTGTTACCACCATTTCAGTACCTATATCCCAAGTTAAGCAAATTGTAACACAACATGCAGCGGACACAGATATCCAAGTCTCATTTAATAAATATATATCTACAAATTGTTGTAACTATTCATTGCTATGTTGTGGTTACAGTTACTCATTTACCTTCGTTTTTATAATTTTGATTTTAAAATTTCACAAAATGTTTAGACGGTTTTTTAATTCTCTTAATGACTAGTACTTTTAAAAGGAATGTACAAAAAATATACTCAATCAAGAATCAATATAATTGGAATGATTTTGTGACGATTACGAGATAAAAACAACAGTGAGCTAAACAATGAGTTATTGGGAAACTAGGTTACACATGTGTTGAAAACGCGCCGTGTGTAGGAACATACGAGGAAAGGATATTCGGAGTAACGTGATGTGCGAACTTAACATCGACGGCATTGTACAAATTATAACGTCGCTGTGTATGTAACGACTAGTATATTAAATAGCTACAGTATTATATTTACAATAAAACTACCATGGATAATGATATGAGGATGTAAAAATGAGTTTTTATCTAATTTTAGCCGAAATCATAGCTAAGGTACACATAAACGGCTTAAAGGTAACAGAAAACTAATAAATGATTGAACTTGTCAATTTGCATGTTTACATTACATTACATTGCATCAGTATTATGTGTACGTTTTCTACGTATAAAAGAAACGTCTATTATTTTGAATCTAGTGGTCTTCGTAAGGTCAATAGTATTACATTGTATCGTTTACTTGACTACTTTCCTTAGAAAGACGACTTGACGCTACTAAAAATTACTTTTTATTGAAATTCTAAAGTGGCAGTGGACGGCACCTACGATTACTCGCGCGGTTCACGGGTATAATAAGTCAATTCCTATTGTGAGATCAATTCCGTATTATAGATCTGTGTTATTCTCGGAATTCGATGTCTGCTTGTGTTCGTCCTCACCGTGATCACAGGTTAGGCAGGTTGTAGTAAACATCTGCTGCTGTTCACGAGTGAAAGATTTCTAATACGCGAGTAAAGCGGCCGAAATCACAAAATAAACATCGAATCTGATTTCCGAATCTATATCATCAAAATTTGAATAGTTCAAATGTCGGGGCACCCACGGTAACGTCACCACTCTCACTCCGGTCCGAGCGACAAGAACCGCCGCAGTACGCGAGCCGGCGCGACCCGAGCGGCCCGCAGCACCCCGCGCAACTTAATCCGGGTCTGTTCCGTCACGTGTAGCACGTGTGTCACGTGTAGCACGTGTGTCACGTGTGGCGCTCACCGCTCAGTGTGTGCTCATACGTGCGTCAGACAGGCGCGGGCGGCGCCGCCGTGCGCGCGCGCGGCAGCGTGTGCGTGGGCGTACGCGGCGACTGCGCGAGCGGCGAGGGCGCGTGCGCGTGCGCGTGCGCGTGCGCGTGCGCGTGCGCGGGCCGCAGCAGCTGCAGCAACAGGCGCAGTCAATCAGCCAGCACGGAGTGCGCGATGACGCCGAGCTCTTCTTTCAGTACGCGGAACGACGGACGCTCCTCCGGCGAGCGTCGCCAACACAGTTTCATCACCTGCAACGACAGAACACGTTACTTGTCTCGTCTTGATAGAATCCGTTTTTTAATATCTTTTGCCGTAAGATAAATAGTAGCACGATACTCACATTGTATATTTCGTTGAGACAGCCCTTGGGTTTCTCGAGCAACATACCCCGCTGAACCATGTCCGCTACTTCCGAGTTCTTCATGCGGCCGTAGGGCACTTTCCCACAAGTAAATACTTCCCACATTAGCACACCTGAAAAAAATTACAGGCTATTCTGATCAAATATGACACCATCAGTGATTAGGTACTATGTGATTTAACAGGCAAATACCTCGATATAAATCTCTGGCAATAACCATTAAGACCATAACGGTGTTAATGGGTACCGCCAGAGATATGTGTGTACCGTTCTAAAAAGATTTAGGCCGCTTCGCCCGTGTTTATTTAAAGTGGAAGTGAAAATTCCAATTTATATGTACCCAATTTCACACACAAAACGATACAATAAAAAATTACTGAAAGCAAACTTCCTCAAACACGTTTTAAATAGATATGAATAGAGCTAGTAACTAACCGAAGGCCCAGACATCTGATTTGGATGAGAAGCGCGTATAGTTGAGCACTTCTGGTGGCGCCCACTTGATGGGGAACTTGGTGCCTCCAGAACTAGTGTACTGGTCGTCCAACACGTACCGCGCCAGCCCGAAGTCTGCCACCTGCAAGTTTTAATTTATTTTATTTATATTACTAACTGTAATTGGAGTAGCAATAATTGCATGGGTGGCTAAAAGGCGCGGTTATTGTACGAAGAGAACAGATGATGTAAATTATGCTACTCGACAAAGTACCGAAGACGTGGAAATGCAGTCCAGGAAACCTGTGGCCGGAATGAGCAGGCTGTTCAGGTCGCGCTCACTACTAGATCGCCGCCCTCCGAAGAAGTCAAAAAATGAGGCAGAACGGATGACTAGCGGCAACCCTTCACCTACAAGGCCTACATTAGATTCCAACACAGATGTAGAATTTCGCTTTTAAGAGTTTATTTAGTTTATACTTTTAATGTTTTTACTTTTTACATTTTTACACTTTATACCTACTCTCGGTTAATACTATTCTTTACTTCTTATACTATAATTTCTTGCTTTGTACTTGTGATTCTTACATGGTCTTATCCTCCTCACCTTTGCTTGGGTTAGGAGTATGTACGGTCTACGTTCATTGAACTCACTTCTGGCTGACAAGGCGAATCAATAGGTTCACTTGTCACAACAAATATTACGACTCAACCAGTGTGCAACTTACCAACACGCGAAACAGACCTAAATGTAGAAATCACCAATCTTTACGGTGTACGACACTAGTACTAAATAAAGTTTTGGTTTACTATGTGAAGTGTTTTAAATGTTGAACACACTCGCTACCTAAAACACTAACAGTTATAGTGTAAAGTTCAGGAGTTAATCTGTACCGTACACGTGCCTTTCTTCAGAAACATAGTTTACATTAATATTTGTTTTTCTTTATAGGTTTGTTAATTCTGTGTGCCCTATGGCAAAGGCCTCCTCCAACATTTTCCAAACTTCTCTCTCTCGCGCCAGTCTAGTCCAGGTTTTTCCAACTGTTTTAACCACATCATCTTCCCATCTTCTGAATCCTTCCTTTCCTCCTTCCTTCGTTTCTTCTTTTTTCTTTTTCCCTCTCTTGGGTACCACAATGTTACTACCTTGTTCCATTTTTCTGTTCCTCTAATTACATGGTCTCCATTTCCACTTTAGTGTTCTTACTTTCAACACCACATCTTGGGTCTTTGTAGCTTTCCTAATTTTGCTGTGGTTGATTTTATCTATTTTTCTTGTCCCCATCATGCTTCCATGCTACGATGGCAAATATGAAGTTTAGCTTGTTGAGATTTGGTAAGTGCCTAGGTCTGGCATCCATATGTTAGGATAGGGAGTATGCAGGTGTTAAATAGCTTTCCTTTAACCAAGATATGTATTGTTTTGTCTTTCATTATTTCTCTGTGTGCCCAGTATTTCTTCCATGCATGTCCTATGCGTGTCTTAATCTCTTTGCTTGACATGTTGTTTACCCAGATATGTATACTCATCCACATAATCAATAGGAGCATTGATTACTATAATTGTTTCTTCCTCTCTGTTAGTCATCGCCTTCGTTTTTGATGTGTTCATGTTTAAGCCCACTGCTTTGCTATACGTGTCTAGATCTGTCAGCATATTTTGAAGCTCGTGAGAGGATTTTGCAAACAGAATTATGTCATCAGCAAATCTTAAGTTTGTTAGATACTCGCCATTGATTCTTGGGTCACAACTCTCCCAATTGAATTGTCTGAAGACTCCCTCCAGTACTGCAGTAAACAATTTCGGTGAAAGTGGGTCTCCTTGTCGTACACCCTTTTCCAGATTGATAATCCCTCCTTCTCTTTCCAGCTTAACTCTTGCTGTACCTCCTGTGTAGATGTTCTTTATTATCCTAATATATTTTCCTTCTACCCCTTGCTTCTTCAAGGCATCCCAAATTTTATTGTGGTCCAAGGAATCAAAGGCCTTGCAATAGTCGACAAAGCAGCAGTAGACTGGTAGGCCATATTCTTTATATTTTTCAAATATTTGTTTCACCACGTGGACATGGTCAGCGATTGAGTTTTAATAATGCTTAATATATTCATGAAGTAATTACTGAAAAAATGTCCTTCAGTCTGTCGACCTGTAATTTGTATTTTAATTGCTGGACCATAAGCAATTTTATTATAGTTCTACTTCCTATCTAAATAAAAATTTCATATTCAAAACCTACCTTTACAACATTCTCGTCGCCGACTAAACAATTTCTTGCAGCTAAATCTCGATGAATGTAATTGTGTCTTTCTAAATATGCCATTCCTTTGCAAACCTGAAATAAAATAGGTTACGTTAATTATAAATTAATATAAGTTAAGTAGTAGTTATTTATGATTTTTTGGAATTTTCCACAATAATTTGAGCCTGCCTGCGTAAGTATCTTGAAGATAAGGTCATATTGGTTGATGGGGCAGATACACACACACAAACATACACATATATATTCTCCCTCCACATACACATTAATTTAGTCTCCCTTCCTCCTTTTTGATATTCTTTTTTATTATTTAAGAGGTCCGAAGTTTTATTTTTATATTTATTACTATATATCACTCTTTGAATGAATGCAAAGTCATTCAGTATGTGCATGGGTCATGTAATAGTACATTATGATATAAGTGCGGTAAGTTGAAAACTACAGCCGAGGCGATATTGCTAGCCCGAGCCGTAGGCGAGGGCTACAAGAAAGCAGAGGCTGTAATTATCAAAGCGCACGTATGTCATACGACGTTTTATAACATATTTGCGAGGAAATAAATAAAACTCGGACTTTCTTAAACGAAATTTTGATACGCTTGTAAGTATCTATCGGTCGATTTTTCAGGCAAGAGGTTTAGAGTAGCCTTTGTCGCTGCCTCTGAGACTTCTGGCGGTGTAGAATTAATAAATTCATCATTACTTGACATTTTCAAATAAAAAATAAAAACAATACAGCGAAAAGGAAAAGCGCGCGGATAAATTTTTACTTGTTCACAATTTAGCGAGACGCGCGCTTCAGCGCTTTTTACAAAAATAAGCCAGTATTACTAATACAGTAAATTAATATTTTTGTATTTTTTTACAGATAAATGGTTGTAATTTATTGTTAAAAATTAAATTAAAGAATCAAATGTTTATTTGTTATATTTTATCTCCCAAAGTTAATTTTATTCATAAAATGTTGACCACTTTTCTGACATAAAAACTCTTTGCTAAGATTTAAAAAAGTACCGTTGATTTTACGGATCATCTTGATAAACTGTGCGTTTTACATTACATTACCGCACAAGTACGTAATGAGATACAATACGATATTGGAATTGGTGAAATAAGAGACCCTTTACGAGCAAATGTGTTATAAAATGCGAAATCATCTTACTTGTATACACATATCGAGTAGTACAGCGGGTCCGAGCTGGTCGGGGGACGTGCGTCGCAGGTAGTTGAACAGCGAGCCGTGCCGCATGTACTCCGTCACGATGTAGATGGGCCGGTGCTTCGAACACACGCCGTACAGCTGTACCAGGTTGCCGTGCTGGAGTTTGCTGAAATAGGTTGTTGTGGAAGGTTAGTTACTGGATGTCAATATGTAGTGCTTTATTACAAAATAAATAAAAATAGCCTTTAACTTAAAACTAATCAGCTACCAGGTCAAGCTGTCTTGCGACATAGGCCTCCTCAATTCCCCTCCACTTATTACTTTTTTGTTCCAAGTTTCCGTCTACGCTCTAATCATATGACCTGTCCATTTCGACTTTAGAGTTCTGGTGCTTTATTATACACACATTCATCATCATCTGCCTAGCCTTTTCCCAACTATGTTGGAGTCGGCTTCCAGTCTAACCGGATGCAGCTGAATTTATTATACACACATTAAATTAAAATAAACATGTTTATTGACTTTTAACGGCCTCTTGTTGTAAAGGCGGGGCCCATCCAAGTTAGTCTACCTATGGATAGGCAATATTGCTTGAAACACGTGGTAATAGACAAAACAAAATTGGACGATAGACTATAAAATAAAAAACTAGCCAAGTGCGAGTCGGACTCGCGCACAAAGGGTTCCGTACCATTATTTATATACAACATTACACTAAATTGCGGTTTACGATTTATGAGGTATTAAAAAAAAAAATACTTACTAGATCTCGTTCAAACTAATTTTCGGTGGAAGTTTGCATGGTAATGTACATCATATTTTTTTTTTAGTTTTATCATTCTCTTATTTTAGAAGTTACAGGGGGGGGACACACATTTTACCACTTTGGAAGTGTCTCTCGCGCAAACTATTCAGTTTAGAAAAAAATGATATTAGAAACCTCAATATCATTTATGAAGACCTATCCATAGATACCCCACACGTATGGGCATGAAGAAAAAAAAATTTTGAGGTTCAGTTCTAAATATGGGGAACCCCCAAAATTTATTGTTTTTTTTTATATTTTTGTGTGAAAATCTTAATGCGGTTCACAGAATACATCTACTTACCAAGTTTCAACAGTATAGTTCTTATAGTTTTGGAAAAAAGTGGCTGTGACATACGGACGGACAGACAGACAGACATGACGAATCCATAAGGGTTCCGTTTTTTGCCATTTGGCTACGGAGCCCTAAAAATCAAACATGAAACTCTTAACGTGTTCATGTAACCGTAGACACCTACCTTTCGCCAGTTATATCTAAGTCCCATGTAATTAATAGAAAACGAGCCTACTACGATAATCTAGGCGAAAATCCAGACACAGGCCACTTTTGAGAAATTACAGATGGCATACTTACGTCATAACCTTGGCTTCATCAATAAAGTCGTCCTCAGACATAGTCCCCTCCTTCATCATCTTGACGGCGGTGTCGATACGCCCGCGCCACTTGCCGCGCCGCACCACGCCGAACTGTCCCGCGCCCAGCTCTTCCATCAACACCAGCTCCGATGGATCGATCTCCCATTTGTCTGGAAATAGAAGTTCGACCTTTTTTACCAGTTTGTTCAAATACTGCGAACATAGAAGAGTAGGACACATTTTGGGGAGTTCTAGTAATGACTGTTGAAGCCTATTCGTCATGTTAGCGGATAGCCCAACACGTCATTTGAGGAATAACAGTCATTTTATTTGGGCATTCGTGTCAAAAATCAGATAATGACTAATATAACCTGAGTCTCGTCACAATTTAAATACCGATTTTATCCGATATTAATAAATTTCTTTGTGACTCAAGGAAGTTTATAAATACATAGGACAAAATCTATAATTGGATCAAATATTGACTCCTCTACCATTTACATACAACCATTTTACTACAATGCAAAAACTCAATCCACTAAAAATGCATTCGATGAACATACTTTATAAAAAATCAAAGAGAAAAAATATGCCGCAAAGTGACCAATTATATCTCAGTTACAGTAAGTAGTGCTATTATCTATAGCAATCCTCTGCGATCAGATATGATAAAGCCCCATATTGTCAGCCCTTGGGATACAATAAATACAATTAATTTGAAGGTAATTTACATAAATGAGCTGGAATTATCTTTTTCAATGCGAACCGAGGAAAATTACCCCATTAAATTACACTGAGGTTATACACAATTATATAATTATTTCGCATGAATGTAGTATTAATTTCTAGTTGACGTCACGCAACATTTTGACGTTCATTCTTGTTTACATCAGTTGTGTACATCTGTATTACAAGTTTCTGTTATTACGTGTCAATATATTATGTAGAAGAAAATAATATATTCCATTTCATTAAAGTGGTTGCGTCAGGGTAGCCCGCGAAATTCAAATTTTCTTACCTTTTTTTGTAATTTGTAAATCAGTGTCAGGTTGTATGTTGATGAAAAATGAGTCGCGCCAGTAACACGTATGTAGTTACAGAATCACAATCATGAAAATCATCATCAATATAACCTGTAAGTTCATCTAACACTATTGAATGACTTTTTCATGAAATATTCATTGAATATGGTTGGTGCGACTCATTTTTCATCAAGGTACAACCTGACACTGACCTGCAAAATACATAAAACGTAAGAAAAATTGAATTTCGCGAGCTACCCTGACGCAACCACCTTAAATACTATAATGTTGTAAACGTTACTGTTGATCACGCCGTAATAAATATATTTTTATAGCCTTTTTCGTAACTGATCATAGGATATTGCTGCCGATAGCACTCGAACAGTCACTTCCCGTGTTCTAGTTAGTAAGAAAGTACTAAATTACAAGCTTTAAATCGTCAACCAAGCGCATTTAATACAAAGATGCAACTATACTGCGATCGATGGATAACTTATTTTGACACGATGGCAATCCAGTTGCACCTTCAGAAAGAACAAATAGTAAACCAGCATTAGTAGTACCGCTCCTAAATGTGGTTAGTAATGGTTAGAGAAATGATAATGACGATGTGTTCGACTAACCGTACTGACCATGCGACAGTCCGGCAGTGGGCGGCGCGGGCCGGTCGCACGGCGTGGTCTTGAGGCGCGAGCACAGCCCGCCGCTGTTGTGCTTGTGGTAGTTGATGAGGTCGGGTATGCTCGCGCAGCAGTGCTTGTCCGACAGGTAGTACTCGCTGCGACTGTTCTGCTTTATGTGGTAGTGCTTCGTTTGGGGATGGTAACTGGAATTTTCGCAATATAATGTTAACTGTAATGAGATTCGTGTCTCGCAACTATTACATGACCGTCAAAAATCCTCGCTCGCGAATAGCAGCTAAGATAATGTTGAAGATTGAGAAAAGTTTTAATTTTCGCAACTTGCCAAACATACACCCCGAAGAGAACTGGCTATAATTATATAAAGAAATCGGAACAGCTCAAGTTATAGCGGTCTTGACATAGTGCCAAGGCGATAAGTGCCAACTGCCTACTGGCTTTGAAAAATCAACTGTATAATAATTTTAAAAGAAATGCACCTCAACTTTCCAGATCAGTTCATATAATACTTACACTTTGGTATATAAGGAGAGTGTGTACATGCCCTTCGTTGAAGAGTTGCGGACTACGAAGCATCCCTCCTTGTCTTCCTGCTTCAGAAGAGATTCCGCTCGCTGTCGTGACATCTCGCCGACGTACCACCTGCATAAAAACTTTATAAACACCGGAACTAACTAAACACGTATGCCTTAACCTTCAAGAAATACAGGCTATACTATCCTGGGAATTCTTGCACGTTGTACATGGGAATTTTATGCAAATAATTTTATTATTGATTTATCCTGATTCCTGAGTGCGAAAAGCGGAATATAAACTATGTACTGGCGTGCCGTTTGTGATATATAGACTGCAAATGATGAAGATATGTATTTATTTACAAAATCAAGTTCCGCTAAAACAGATCCGACCGCAGAGTCTAAACTTTCAGCAAACTAATTATTTCAAAAAACCATTTAGTGTCGGATTCTACACAAAGTCTAGGTATCTTCACCTCTCCATTTATTCCAGAATCCATAAAAATAACACGTTTACACATCAGAAACCACTACTTTCCTTTGGAAAATGCTGCTATATTTATTCTAGAATGTCAGCAAATAAAACAAACCTATATGTAAAACGTTACACCGAATTTTCCGAGTTCTCATTCTGTCAATGACGATAAATACGTGCATCGAATAAGTAGATACTCTAAACCTTGAGATTTATAAACGTATAACAAACCACAAGATTATCATTCAAATATATCCTCTTTACAGTTTATGTTGATTACTATATTATGGTTACTCATTTATAAGTAGATACTTGTTCTTTTTTTATAAATAAAAATATATAAGTTTTATTAAAAAAATAAATAATATTCGTAAGTAGATTAAGGGGATCTAAGTTGTATTTGGCCTTTGTCTAGCAGTGGACTGCTATAGGCTGATGATGAGTTGTGTTCCCAGATCCCGTGATAATAATGGTTTTGCCTATTAGATTAGTTTTAGTAGCAATCCTCTGGAACTGAGCTCTTGAGTCATAGAATTCATTTCGAGAGCGAATTTGACTTAGTAAATGTAAAAAACCGTATGTAAAAGTTGTCTATTAGGTAATTATTTAAATATATTAACAATTTAATTCGCAAATGATTTCTAATGTCAAGTGAAATAATATATCATGCACGGTATTATTATCAAAAGAGATTCACCTGAAATGTCTAAAATTATCCTCCTAGTGACGCATGATCCCGTTTTTAAACGCTGTTTTGTTTCCCTATGTAATTTCTATATCCACTGACTAGGTATCCGACAGTATGATATATCAGTTACCTGGTAATGCGATAGTGATTAATATGCTAATTTAAACGCAGCATAAAATACTACTTACTCATATTTCTGCAATCCTATGGTTTCCTTTTCTTTCACGTAATTACTAGGAATGTAACCAACCAACCTGAAATTGGAGTAAAGATTTATTCTTATCAAATTATTCTACAGTATATTTAGTATGGAAGTAACTAAATAAAATGTTGCATACCCATTCTCATCTTTGACTTTCCACCAATGCTCTTGAGAGTCGTCGATAACTTCATATTCGGCGCCCTAAAACGATGTTTTTGATAAAATTATAATACGTATTATCGAAAAATATAATTGAGTAGGTTTTACAACTGCGTATTTTCCTGCAGAATAACCTCGTAGTGTATGTTATATTAGGAAGTCAACAAAAGGTAGGCACCTCTTGCAAATCAAATGAAACATTATTACATCACATTCATTATGTAGTATTATTTACGATTTTTCTAGCTGTTTCGCATTGGGAGATACCAAAATAGATAATATTTATAAATATCCCCCATACAGCCCATTTACAAAAACAGTTGAAATAAAAAATATCATTGGATAATTGCCTTCGCAGTGTTTGTTTGTTTTTTTGTGCACGACACCCACGGTTTTACCAAAAACTCCATGTACTTTGCTGTTGATTAATAATGACCATTAACTACAGTAAACTTCCATTTGTGGCACTATAGAGAAAATGTCGTGATTCATTTGAAAATGCCTATCTTTTTAAATATCCTCCTACAATATAACAAGTAGCCGTCTCACCACTATGGTAACGCTGGGTAACGCATTATTTAGCGATAACACTGCTCATTGTGTCACCACATTTGAAATAGCGTAGGTAGATAATAAATATAAAATTATTAAAAGTAGTATTGGTATAAGTAATGTAACTTATGTATTAACTAAACTCACCTTTTCCAGTGAGAGATCTCCGCTTTCAATAGCTTTGAATGGATATAGGGCTACCACAACTTTGGTTCTCTGCTTCTCCTGTAATAATAAAAGTTACATGGATTTGTGCCCAGATAATATTTAGCTGATTGTAAATAAAATGGTGCTTAAAAACGGAAATTATAATAAACGTAAAATGGCCCCTAAGGCTTAATATTTAGCTTAAGAAATTATTGTAATTGGAATTAAACAAAAATCCACATTAACGTGCAGGTTCCTTTCTTTTTGATATATCAAGCCATGAACGAAAAAAAAACAAAGTTCGAATAGTTTAGGAACACAAAAAATAAAATAAAAAATGTAGGAATACTTACAGCAGCATTTTGTGTTACCTTTGGCTTGGCGGACGGAGTGCCGGGAGGAGCGCCGCCTCCCCCGGGCATCGTGGCTGAAAACGAATACACATCACATTTCAATAGCGTTCTATTAAATACTATTTTTTTTTTTAATTTAGGAGCTTATTTTATGACTAAGAAGAATAAATACGCACCAAAATATCCAATCAAAAATTTTAAATGTCTAAGTGTAATAGACAACGATGGATGACACATCCAGAAATAATTATATTATAATTATTACGAGTAACAAATATCAATTTATTATTGTTATAAATAAAAGATATAACATTAACTGTTTCTAATATCATGTGTTAGTATATTATATTGTACTTTTTTATTTTAATAACGGGCTGATGTCCGCGACCTTCGTCCGCGTGAAATTATTATACAAATACTACTTCCTTGAATCGGATTTTGTTAACCATTTCAACCTAATCCTGTTACTAAAATTACTCCTTATAAACACAGTTACGTAACACAGTTAAATAATAATAAAAAATAAAATATTTTTTTTATTATTATTTACGTTTTCTTCATTAGATTCAATAAATTATTAATTAATATAAGATAATCATTTAATATCCTCAAGTGAATGCGGATAACACTTCCAAAATCAATAGCCAGTTTTCCTTTAAACAAAATCTTATTTAAGAGCCGTAAAACTACTCATTATGCTAAGGCCACGGAACTATTAATACTTTTGACAGAAATTATCATAATAATGAAACAATAACCAGTAGGAACATTCAAGTACAAGTGATATTCTACATTAGTGAGAGATTTTCTTAATAAATATATGATAGTGTCACCATAGCCACTTAAATGATATACAGATTGAACAGGTGAAACTCGACAAAAATATTCAGCTTCTACATCAAATAATTTGGGACGGTAAAGTTAGCCTGTGGTTCTTGTTAGAAAGTAGGTACGATAACCTTAAAAGAGATAGTTCGATGTCTCAATTTGACATATCAACTGTCCATCGAACACAATAATAAGCCCACTGCAGAACATAGTTAAGACACAGAGAAATGATGGCACAACGAGCACTATCCTTAAACACTGGGGGTTATCAGAATCACAGCACAGTATCACTTCTGCAGACATTACACAAACGCATAACATTACACCTGACCAAGACAAGAAAGTGAGTGCAACGAGACCAGTGAACGCAACCTATGGCGACGAGGCCAAATAAATAGAGGTCAGACGAAATGTACCGTACCCTCTAGAGCCGGGAGGAACGACGCTAACGAAAGACATGGTATTTTCGACTTCTTCTTAGTCACCATTGGCTCGTCTTCGGGTTTATTCGGCAACATGAGAACGGGACTTTGAGACCGGACGTCCGCGCACGACACCTCGCTCCGACTGCCTACAAACGTGTCCAAGTACCGCGGCGAAGGTAAAGCCTGATACATAACGGTGGCAGCGCGCGCCGCCGATACGGCACGTAAAACGTGATCGAGACAACTTTTATTTGTTGTAACTTTTTAGAAGGTACCAATAAATAATGAAATTATTGAATCAAACTAATAATTGAAACGTGCTGTTTTGTGTCTTTTATTTGTTAGAATTACAATTAAAGTAGCTAACTACTCATTTAAAAACTATAGATATGTTAAAGTTTACAAACCACAAAACTTATAAATTAACTTGAAAAAAAAACCAGCTAAGTGCGAGTCGGACTCGCGCACTAAGGGTTCCGTAGCAGCAATCAATATAATAATAAAACCTCATTCATACGTCAATTTACACTTAACAGCAAAACTAAATTTGTTTTTCATAGTATGTTAACAAAAAACGAAGTTACTGGTGCAGTTTCGCCAAAAAGTCCAGTATCTCAAAAACGAAATATCTAATCTTACTCAAACAAATTTTTGTTGAAAGATTTTTTACATTATACAAAATCTTCTTGTCGATAGACACGCAGTTATACACGTAGAATAATATAAATAATTATAAATAAGTAGAAACCCTCAGTTACATGTATGGAGGGCCGAAAACAGGAACAAGACAACCGCACGCCTGTACGAGCATCAACTACCACCTTCACGCTTAAAAAGCCGTAAAAGCTTCGTGAGACACTCGATTCCCTCCAAAGACAGTGCGTAGCCCTATTTTTTAGTTTATTCATAATTTCACATCACTTTTGTGTAGCGGTTCATAGCAGTCACCTACTCTCCAAATTTCAGCTCTGCGGTGCCAACAGTTCAGGGCAAAAGGGCTGCAATATTTTAGTTAGGCATTAAGCAACAATATTAGCACCATAGTTTGTGGTAGTACCCCTACCCCGCATTAATGATATTTCGACAGTCCATGGAGAACTAGGCTTTATAGTTGTCGAGACGAGGAGCGAGAGCTCAAAGATGGTCGCGGCCTACATTCACCATTCGATGCGCGCGCGCAGGCTGTGTTCGCTCTCCCTTTCACTTGCTGGTCTCGTCGTACGTGGAAAGGAGACAGGTAATTTATACATACGTCATTAACGGCAATTGACTCGCTCAGAGATTATACCATCTTCAACAGAAGCCTTTCGATTGCATTGGCCAACTCATTTTGGTAGAGTTATCTCGAATAATCAAAATATTTTGTGTTTGTCAATATTGTGTCTACGTCTATGTGGTTTTATTTAAAGTAAAGTGTTGTTGTAGCCTTAAAATGTATATATTTATTGTAATGGTAGTTATACATTTTATATACACTTGTTTTGTTTTGTTATTTAAAACCTAATACGGAAAATTATAAGTACAAATCTGGATTATTTAAGGAGCTTGAAAGTGTGTCGCGACAACGTATTGTTTTAGTGAAATATATACGCACGTGTTATGTCGTTCGACAGTCGTTTTTCCAGCGGCGGTGCGAGTAGATCAAGATCAGACTCTATGAGGGTCCAGAGGTCTGCGTCCGCGCAACCAGGGGCGGTCTTCTCCCGGTCGCAGCAGCTCCAGCGCCGCGCGGACCACGCACCGGGGTGGTACAGACTTCGACGACCAGTAACTGTGCACACTATAATCCAACATGACTTAACGCACCAATAACACTTTAGGAGTAGTGAACTAATCCTACTTTGAACCTAATTTATTTTGGACTCTATTTTTTGTTTGGCATTTTCAAAAAGAAATGTTGGGAGTTTAAATTGTAACCAATGTAATACTTATAATATTGTCACCATTTCCAGATTTGTATGTATTTATTAAAATTTCGGAGCATCTTCCTCTCTAAGCTATAGCAGTTCTCTTTCTACATATAGTTAGTTTTTATTATTGGGATACATAACACCAGACAGTCCTTAGATGCCAATAGGCAATAGTATATGAGTTTGAAGTACCGGAATATTCAGTATAATGATAAAATCTACTGCAAATTTTCTGTTCCTCGTGGATATTACATACAAAATTTTACAGAGATCTGCCTAATCAAACAAAAGGGGTATACATATTTTATGAACGTTGAATAGAGCGTACAAAGTTAACAATACAGATTGTCAGTTACAGGGTTTACCTACGTCACACGTAATAAACGACATTATGTGGTAACGGTGGATGTGTACGTACCCGATCTGATTGTGCGGATCCACTGCAGGCGTTCCGTATGGTCACCGGCGATGAGGTAAAGTGTGTAGTCTGTGTTTTGTTCCGAATACCCCACCTGACCGTACGATACGTGAGTAAGTTTTTTACATACATACATAATGATAATGAGTATTTTTTAGTATACAAGTAAACAGATAGTTTGTTAAGAAATATCATTGTCCAATATACCTGTGTATGGGTATGGTACTATTTAATATATTATTACCTGAAAGGGATATCTATAAACGGGGCTCTTCTCACCGTCACCCTCGGGTATGTGTTTGCTCAGCTCCCCCAATTGCGCCTGCTCCACAGTATGGATTGCACCCGTATCGATGCGCCCGCGCTCCTTCCGTTTCTGTCACACACGACATTAACCATTTTACAATAGATTCAAAACATATTTTCCACACTTGAACCAAACAATCGGCCTTTCGTCACCCCTTAACGGATTCAATAATTTTTAAAATTTTAAGATTCAAGGAAGTTACCCATTCAACGATTCAACACACAACGCTAGCTCACCTTAATACACACTATGAGCGTCTTACGGCTGGCAGTACCGTCCTGACGTCAAGTAGTCATTAAACCGAGGCCATATTCGATTGTTTACAGTGCATAAATGACCGCGACTAGACCACACACCTTTATGAATAACATAATTAAGTATAATTAAGCTAGGAGTTGGTATTTCTTGTGAGCTATCTTGAATCAGGCGCTGTCGATTGGCATGTTTAGATATCTTGTGTTAGTACATTTTTTTTTTATAATTTTGATTTATTCAAAGCAGATTAAAGAGAAAATAACCAATATTGAATGAAGATGTACTTAAAATATATTACAAGCGAAAATATCTTGTGTAAATAATCAACCGCGACCTAGATAAGGATCACAATAAAGCTTATAAAGCAATGAAGTTGGAAAAGTAACAGCTTATTACGGCAGGATGAATGATGTATAAGCGCGTATACTTTCGTGAAAGTGGCAAGCCGGGTGAGATACCGGAATCAGTCTAGCAACGAACAGTGTTCTATTCCTTTTACCTAGCTAATCTAGATACGCATACCCTGAAAGAAAGCTTTCTGTAGAAAAGCTAACGTGGACTTAAGAAGTAGCTACTGAAAAGCTGTAAAGTTCTTTTGTGTAATACTAAAAGCAATATATAAGGTCCCATTAAAATAGATGTACAAATTTTAACACAGCGTTCAGTACGTCTAACCAAAGATATCCAAGCAAAAAAACACTGATTAAAGATTTTATTTTGACCTAAAGTAATAAATTGCCGGCATTTTTAGTGTATTTTTGTTAGCTGATTTCATTTCTTGTAAGTATCTAATGCGTTTTTCTTATTTATTTTTTTACCATTGTCCTCATTTCGGTGGTCTGAATGATTTCTAAAAGTTTGTCCATCTATTTTAATGGGACCTTATATTATGACATAAACAGTACGGTAACATGGACATCATTTTAATCACATAAGCTTCAAAAATATTTAAAATCCAATTAAACATGCACAAAAGAAGTAGTTCACGCTACAGTTCTCTCTAATTGAATTCTGGTCGGAACTGAAAGCTCGGATATTTTTCAGAGCCAAGCTCCAATTGCGCTGATGCGTGAATATTTCCATATTCACTAGTACTCCCCAGTGGTATTCGATATTTTCATGCACTAGTTGCATGAAAATATCGAAAATATCGTTGCTGGAGAAATTAATTTGTACCTATATGTTTGTATTTATGTAGGTTAACTTACAAACTTTCATCAGCAAACTTAACACTTTTGTATACTTATTTACAAAAGTGTTAAGTTATAAGTAAATGGTGGTTAAAGTACTTAAGTAAGCGTATAGATGACGAAGCCTATATAGCACAAGATTAGTGTGTCAGCTAGCACGCCGCGATAAGAGCAACGACTGGGCTGGCGTCATGCCAAACGACTAGCAACAGCCCTCTCTAAGTAACACATTACACCAATTACCGACATCACAACCTGTCCCGGAACACATACTTAACTTTATTTACGCGATAGTTTTCGCAAACATATAGGTACTAATATAGCTATTTCGAATACTTTTAGCATGTCAATCAATTAAAATTTTAATCATCTTAGTAATTGATTGAAAATTTAATTGCAATTAATCTGTTAGTTGCATACTGATACTGATACTGTTAGCCTACGTCTTCCCACTGCTGGGCAAAGGCCTCTCCCCATGACTTCCAGTTGCTTCGATCCAGGGCTAATGTGTTGCATATTGCAATTAATTTATTTAAATTTACTCATGTTAATTGCAAGAGACAATTAAAATAATGCAACTAATACTTTTAATTGTTTTAGGAAACCTTTAAAACTAACAATTAATAATCATGTTTCAGTGCACCGACACATATAAACCTGCCTAGAACTTGTTCTCCCAGTCATTGCAATATTTTAATTTGTTCTAGACCATACCTGGGAACCCCCCATACTATTCAATTCATCCATCAGAATAAGGGTTTGAATGCTTTACATTGAGTCGTTTCCTAGCAATATTTTTGAAGTGAAACTTCTTTATCGACGTATGGGAGAAATTTTTTGACGTATCGTCACGTTTTTCGGTTACGCGCCATGTTGCTTTTTTATCAAAGTTTAGTATAGTGACGTAAAGAATATAATGTATAATTATTGATGAAATACAACAATAGCAATGATATTATAATAAGAACAATGATAAAATAAATTACTCATTAATTGTATGCATGTCTATAATAATAAAATAGCTTTAATTTAATACGGAAAAAATTGTTTTTCTTAAGGCTTAAGCCTTATCTACCCCATTTTCGTGAAGTTGCAAATAGTAGAAAAATGATATGTCGTAAAGAAGTTTCACTTCTTACCTGTACTCTGGTACACACACATATTTTTTTTGCGTAAAGTTACTTAGTTTGATATACAGAATGCTTAGTTGACGCTTTGTGATGAGTTTGTTTACCCCCTTTATTATTTCTATTTACATCATTTTAATTTGATTAAAGTTTAATTGCAGGAACAATTAAAGATTGATTAATTGTTAATTGAAAAAGTAACAGTTAACAATTAATTCATTGTTAATTGAAACGTCACAGTTAACAATTAATTAATTGTTAATTTATATTTTACAATTACCAATTAATCAATTGTTATTTTTAATTGTACCTTGCAATTAAATTTTGCCCAACACTGCTGGCAATTCGGCTGACATTTGTGAGAAACATGAATTCCTACTTTATAATCAAATAACCCGTTCAGTTAAATCGAAGCCGAAGCACGAGTTCATCAGTACAAATGCAGATTTGCTATCGAATTTGCCTCACGCCAGGTGACTTGATCTAATAACATCCTGAAAGCGTACAACGGCCGAGCACCGGGTTGCGTAATGAATCAAATCACTGAGTTGATTTCCTGCGGGGGGATATACAGCTCGATTTGCAGAAAGTCCCGACAAAGCTATCTCCGATATTGTCAATTGAACCGAATGATATCTTGCTATTCGTGTGATATGGTGTTACAAAACAGCGTTGACGAACGCTGTAATTGCTTTAATTTGATTGTTTGGTGTTAGGTATGATTATGTTAGTCCTATTGTGCATAATTAATTAATTAAAGGTTAATAATGCTGTATGCCAAGATAATTAGCAGATTTACTAAACAGATTCGCTAGCGTGGGAAGAAGGAAGGTGTTGTAGGATATCGCAAGTAAGGAATTGTATTAATTTTTGTATTTCCTTTCGTTTCGATCATTAGCAGTTAAATCATTATTATCTTAGACATGATCATGGAACTGACTAGAAACAAAAACATTGTTTATATTAGACTTACCTTGGTTGAGCCACATAGTTCAAATGATGATCAGTATCTTAATCTTAGAAGTTATGGACATCAACCTTTTAGACGAAGGATAGGTAAGTACGAGCTCTACATTTAAGAGATAGAACATGCAAAGCAGAAAGATTCATTGAAGTGAACAGAAACAACACAGCTCAGAAGAGGAACGCGGTTGAGTCAGTGGAGTGAACCTTTTTCAAACAATTAGCGGGCGTCGGAAGGCTCTCCATTAAAATTGCTCACATAACGAGGGACCACACAGCACACGCGACATGACGGTACATACATTAGCGAGGGGATGCGAGGGGTTGCCGCCACTCCGCCACTCGCTGTGGGGACCGGGGAGTGATTGCCAAGACTATTTGAGCGCGCAAGGGCTACGCTACGACACACTTTTTGTTTATTTTACTGCACTTTTCGAGCTTTCTGTTACTGTGAAGTTTAATACATCAGGAATGTCAGAGAATTGTCTTTGCTTTCTTTATATTTGGTTGGCCGAATTTAGAACACTGTTTTTGTCTTTGGAGGTTTAATTTGTTTTGGTTACCTACTGCTTTCTGTTTGCAGTTTTAAGCATGACGTTTCAGTGACACGTCTAAAGTGCCGGAAACGGCAGAATATTATGATCATAATATATAATGCATATAACAACTTTGTACAATGTTCTCACAAATAAATGATTCTATTCTATTCTATTTCATACATATATCAGAAAATTCTAATAATAAGTAAATATTAAGTAAGTAGGTGTAACATAATGATCGTTTTTGGATACATTGTGTAGTATGTACAATAATCTAAATTTTCGATATCATTCTTGGTTCAGGAGATTTTAATGGTTCTAAAATTACAAAGTTTTACACGGAAAAATTCCTTAGTTTTGAACAATTCACCGGGTGCTAAACAATTTTTTTAACAAAACTGCACTAGAAGATATTTTTTCTCCAAGTTATAGTACCTGATTATAAAGGGTGTAAACAGACACTTAACGAAGCCGAAAGGCATTTGTTCTCCCCATCATTGCGATCATTTTTTTTGTTCTAGACCATACCTGGGAACCTTCTAGTTACGGAGATATTGGGGGTCAAAGTTCCAACTTTTTCACAAGTTTTTTTTAAACACATGTTTTTAATATAAGATTTTTACTTGAAACACCTCCAGGACCCTCTTACTTTTCAATCCATTCATCAGCACAATGTTTTGAGTGCGTAACATTGAGTCTTACCGCAAACCGTAATTTTTCTATATATTAAATAGTCTCTAGTAACTTTTATAAGGATAGAATTTTATGTTTTAAGAATTTTGTGTGCTTTTTAGAGTACTGTATAATGCTTTTAAATAACCAAAAAAAAAACAATGATAGTCATTTGACTATTCTTATTTTTATTTTTTGGTAAAATTTATTTAAACTGTCCAGAATGTTATAAATATAAGACGATCAACAAAGAATCATCAAGTTATCTGTTCAAATATGTTCGTTCTGAGTCTACCATTATATTAAAAATATTTTAAATAAATAAAGTACCGACTTAAATTCCAGCAAATGGCTGGAGAAACTGATCACGGTAATTGATGCTACCTATCAGACGCCGCTATCGAACATTAAGCGGTCACGGAAAACGCTAAATAATGAAAACGTTACAACAGCAAAAACGTCATGTATCAAAATACCACGCGGTAATTATTCATTCAAACAGGAATAAAAATGCCGATTTAGAATATGTAAAAAAGTGGTTTTCGCGTAGGTGGAAACTGAAAAAGGAATGCGCACTTATTTGGCCACCGGTTCGATGTCTCAATAACACCAAAAAGAGAGATATTGGTAACACTATGAGATCTAAACCGTAAACGAAACATAATTTATTTGTCATTTTAAGTAAAGACTGAATTCGTAATTGAGGTGTAAGTGATTGGTATATTACCAGTGGCGATCGGGATGCGGTGCGGGCCGGCGACGGGCGGTGTTGCGGAACTGCCGCGGTCGCCGCCGGGCGTCGCGCCGGACGATAGACACACCCAGCTCGCGCATGCGCTCCCACCCCACATATTCACCCTTACGTTCTCCAGCTTTCATTTAAAACATCGAACAAAACTAACATTACCTGCGCGTCCCACAGCTTTACTAAAATGCAACGTAGTTTGTAAAGCTATTAAATTATTATCTAGGTTCCAAATCTCTGCATTATTTATTGTATTTTAGACAACAAAGACTACACTTTGTAATTAATCAATTGCAGAGTGCTAGTACAGTAATAGGTCCAACCGACAACCTTTTAAATATGCGCTAAGATTTATGATAAACCTAAGCTAAGCTGAACAAGCTATCTCATCGCATACACTGCAAATGCGACGTGACTTTCACGCACGAGTTGGTTGCCCGTCACTTCAGAACTGTTATGTGGCAGGAGACCACCTCAACCACTGTAAGCGTGATTGAAGTTCGATAGATTTGCTACAATGCCCTATAAATAGAAAAGGTTGTAAGATCATATCTTGTTGCCACTTACGCCAGCTTATCCTGCAATTATCCAGTCGAGTTTGATTTAATAAATAATAATTAGTTTAAGTTGTCGTCAGCCAGCCAAAACTCACTATAAACCGAGTGTGGACATTGCCCCGTCTGTTTAGAGAAATTGTCCTGTTACCATGGGAATTCCTATTATTTAATTCACGGTGTGCTCAAAATTTCCTTGTTTAATTATGCATCATAAATTCCAATATTACTCTAAAATACCATCACCATATATCGAGTTTCTACAGGTTAGAACAAATTCACTGAGAAAGGTTCCAGGATATTTTTCCTCAATATTTGTAACCCAATTAAATAATTGGTCTAGTGCCTAGTTATCTTCTTTGTTTGGTTTCTGACCGCCCGTGACGAATTTATTGGTGTTCATACAAAAGAAGTGCTCATTTAATATGCTCTCTGAAGTCCTGCTCCGCTATGATAGTAACAGCAATACTTGCTATCAGTAATAATGATCTGTCCTTTTGAAAACCATCATATTTGTTTTCAAAAGGACAGATCATTATAGCTAGGCTAGCTAGGCATTTTTGTATGAGCGGTCTTAGATAGGATAGCAGTGAATAGCGAAGAGCAGAAACAGAAGCTAAATAACTTGTACAGGCGTTAAGTAACCCAAAAAATCCCGTGGAGCCTTCCTGGCATGAGATGTCATGAAAGCTCCTCTGGACTTCTTGGAAATTGTGTACACCCATCGTCCGAATGTTTAACCATATGTCGCATGGATAGTAGTTTATGTCGATTCTCACACATATGACACTGACATAGCTAGGTTTAAACTCGAGAAGTTTCAGAGAAAGTCAGACGGTCCTACGTTAATATGATTCAATAAAGGTACCTCTAAAACTAAAATGGGGTTGGACTGACCACGTCTGCCGTATGTCTGATGAGTCGTAGGCCAAAGTTAGTACGCAGTGGCCCCCTGATACATCGACGCAAGGCTGCAGATGACCACGAAGGGAATGGCGGGACGAGCTAGTCAAAATGAAATTAAAAAAAAACTGTTAGTGGATAAGGCCACCCATATTTTGCAAATAATGGGGTGGAAACAAAGACTAGTTCTTAATTACCTAGCATAAGGTGTGAAACTATAAGAACAAGTTAAAGGAACAAGTTAAGAACCTAAACAGCCTCACCTTTTCGCGTAACATCCGGCCACTAACCAATATACATTGATCTGATCTGACGGCCGACCGGCAGTTGGCGGAATGAAGTTAACTTAAAACGGAAAAATTGCATCCTGAACCTAAGGAAAAGAGCAGACGCACCTTTCATAACCCGACTTGATTCGTCCGCGACCGCGTGAGCCAGCGCAGTACGTCTACATAGCTTGCTGGTCCAGTAACAGTGTGTTTTCACTCCACACAGAGAGATGATTATTTTCTTGGATTTTTATGTTCAAAAAGTTTTTTTTTTTTATTTATTTTTCATTTCTATGCCTTGCCTAACGATCGAGCACTGTTTTGAGGTTCATTGCACAATCCTTGCAAGAGATTACCAATTTTTTGTATACGGCATTGTCATAAATGCTAATTTAGCAGACATCGTATTAGGATTGTCTAACTCTAAATCAACTATTATATATTTTAATACGTTACATCGAAAAATTTCACGAAAATCAAATTAACTGCGGGGCTTGAACAGTGTCAACATACATGTAAAACTCTACCTTAAATCAGCAGACGTAACTGTAAAACGAAGGCAGAATTCCTGATTACTCTTCATGTCGATAAATTAAATTCCTGAATTAGTCAAGCAACCAGACATTCTGCATACAAAATCCGCCAGGATTATATGATCCTCATATCCCAAACCATAATTGTCTTTTATGGTATAATTATTATACATAGTTACTATTACTTACTGTATACAATTATTTTGGTTGTATGTAATAGGAAGACCAATGAACAACTGTTCCAACAAAAAATGCAATTAATGAAAATTTAGAGTAGACGTGTCGTTAAGTTTGCAGTTAAAATGTTACTATCATTTTAATGCTCACTTTTCATCCAGTCGAGATTACTTGAGATGCAGTTTAGTTAAGACACGGTTTACGAATGGTCACTAGGTTCTTAAATGTCATCCTTATTGGTCCGAATTTTTCAGCAAGCCTGTTTGTGCATACCGATCGTATTAAGGTCTAATTTTTTTTCGATCCGGACGTGATGAATTTGTCTAATATTGTGAGTCCAGCTTCGCAGCTTAAAATACATTTACATAAATATGAGTAATACAAATCCTTTCTAACTTTTGATTATCAATTGATCACATAAGTCTTGCAGGAGGCGTCGTAAACAGCACCGATTGGTTTTATAACTTTTTTAATAGTTTAGCAGGGTACAAAACCAAGTGTTTTTGAATGAACCAGCAATTAGATTGTGAATCATATCTTGACTTTGCTCGGTTTGGCGCTGATGTTCAATTATTCCACTTGGATGACTACCTGCGCGCTGGAATTCTTTTGTTATTACAACAACTAAGCTCTCCAAGTTTTTGTGATTAAAAACGTTTTTTAAATTAATCCGCGGGTGACGCTGGTTTTCTTTATTTTTAATTTTATAAATCACTTACATACGTTCTAATAAAAGCTTTATGGCTTTCCTTTTAATCAAATAAATATCAAAAAAAGATTTACTAGAGTTTTTACTTCTAAAAAAATATTTTGTGCCGAAATAGGTAATAAAGGTCTTCGTACATATAATAGCTAGCCACCGAATCGGCGTCCCCTGAAATCAAACCACTCAGCATTCTATCAACGGCCTCGCCTCAGGGTCTCTAGGGTGGTTAGTTGTCAATTATTAGCTGTCACCTAGCGAGTGATCGCCCCGTTATATGTTACTTATCTGCGTATGTCGCAAGCCATCAACGGGCTGTCCCCCAGCAATCGCTGAGCCGTTAGCCATCGTTCTAGTAAATTCCTGAGCTGCTTAGCCGAATACGA
The DNA here is from genome assembly GCA_950005105.1 of Lycophotia porphyrea. Taxonomy (NCBI): domain Eukaryota; kingdom Metazoa; phylum Arthropoda; class Insecta; order Lepidoptera; family Noctuidae; genus Lycophotia; species Lycophotia porphyrea. The sequence continues at coordinate 8,437,646 of OX465392.1, forward strand.
ACCCGCGATCGGTTGATGCCAGATTGACGAAATGCTGGCGGGGTGAGGCAGTGCTGATCCAGTTTCGAGAATACCATATTTGTTTTTTTTTTTGTCAGCAGTGCGTTACACCTTGATCTTTTCAGTGGGTAGGTATTTCTAAACCTAAGGAGAATTCTGTATTTATTTTTTGCAAGTCGCGACTTGTGTGCAGTTTAATAAAATATTATAGAATTACAGTATGTACTACTTTTTTTGCAAGCATATTTTACTTTTCTATATTTAATAAAACTCCATGGAAGTTCTGCCTACCGCCATGGGAAAAGACGCGAATTTATTATGTTGATTCAACAGTACATTTTGTTTGTTATAATTATTATTTAGTATGTTTTATACAATATCATAAAGAAGTACTGTGTGTACTGTGCTGTGTCATGTGTGATCTATTGTGTGAATACACATTTCAGCGTGCAAAGCAGCATAAAAAGAAGTTAATAATACATGTATGGTTAAGGGTGCTTTTCCACCAGAGACATGCTATGCTAAGCTGCTATGGATGTGTTTGATATCCACCAATCACATTAATTAATGGTGCAGATAGCTAAGCACTGGTGGAAACAGATTCAACTAAGATATGTTTTTTATATGCATGGATGCATGCTATGGATGGTCACGAGTGGTGTAGCTATGTGCGACTTATCTTCATTGCACATCTTACTTGCACCGCTACATAGCTTAGTATCAGTGAAAACGGTCACATAGTTTCACAGCTTAGCTATAACATCCATCAGAGATAGCTGCAACATCTCTGGTGGAAAGCACCCTTTAGCATGGTGCTGACTGCTGTGTGTTATTAACATAATCAGAATCAGCCTATAATATTCCCACTATTGTTGGGCTCTGGCCGCCAAATAGGGACTGAGTGGTTTTATTTTTAGTAATTCTTTAGTATTAGCAAGCATGTTGGTTTAAAGGATTTTTAATGCAGTTTTGGATGCTATGGACACTAACCAGTTAACTAATATGTACGTATGTATTTAGACTGCTGTTTTAATTTTAATGCTGATCTTTTTAGCACTTAAATTTTTGGCAACATTCAGATAAATGTGTGATTTTTTCTTAACCTATAATAGGCTGTGTCCGTTGCAGTTAGCAGCTCAAAAATGTGTAGGGAAGTACAAGCAATAAATGAACCTATGAAAAATAAGTTACAAATTAAATCATATTTTGAGTTTAATTTGGGAGCACAATTATTGCTATTCCTATCTCACCATCTAGCATTAAATATTTTAACACATAAAATTATACAAGGGAGTATATTCTTAATAACATTGCTTGAAGTTATGTAACATTTAATGTCTGCTTACTTCAAGTAATATTTCTTGTGCTCCCGTAATTTGTATGTTTATGAATAAAATCCAAGGTGTTCAGGATTGTTTGCACCTTAAATACTGATTTCTTGAATGAAATAATAATAGTTACTGCCTTCTGGATAACATTTAGAATAACTTACCTTCAGTTTTAAAAAATGTCCTTAGCGGCACAAAAAATGAAATAGATTGAAATCATTGAACCTAGACTAATAAACAAGCTATTATATAAATAAAAGTAAAAATTAAATTGGCAAGACATGATAATTAAAACTATGTTGTTAAAATGGTTCCAGGCTCAACCATTAAGTTAGAAGGAAAAGATACTAAAAACTGTTGAATTGTTGAATAGTCAGCAAAAAATAGTGACATATTAAAATCAATCGTTTAATAATAAAAGTATAGCAATCAAATTTACCTCGCCATCTGTGTCATAATAAATAAGCGCTCGGCGAGTCAAAACCAGCCACCGTTCCTTGTAGTTGACCGGTGTAAATCGCTTTTTATTTTGAGATCTCTTGACCATAAATGTTTGTAGTATTACTTCATCATCATCTTTTCCAGCCATTTTAAACCTGAAATATAACAAAGAAACCTTAATGTAAGAATAAACACTCCTGAAACACCGGTGAGACCACTTCTAAAACACGTAAAACCATACATACCTTCAAACATCCAAATCCATCACAAATAGGTGAGTATCAGCATTGAACCCGAAAAGTATGTCGGCGATATTTTATTACTAGTCTAAATTACAATATCTGATGCTTGATTTATACTCAACACATTAGAATCAAACAAAAATTATATTCCTTTGCTATTTTCACTTTTTCGGGCTAAAACTTAAAAGTTTCATACCAAACCCAAAACACGAAGAATGAAATGAAATGAGTAATGAACGAATGATCGATGAATGAAATATTTTTGACGTTTGACAGTTGATAGAAAGAAACAGAACGACATGCGACAATAGAACCCAAAGAGTATGCCAAAAGCATGGAGGTAGGAATACTATAGAGTCGGCATAATTTACTATACATACAATATTGCCTATACATTTGTTAGTGAAATCGATGTAGCAATACTAAAAATATTGTTTTTTCTTTCTAACTTACATTGTCTCGCATAAGGAAAGCAGGACGACAATATATTTGTTTTTACTAATTTTGGCAACATTTAACCTGTGACGTCACTAGAATGTACCTGCGTGCCAATCCGCCATGTTTGGTTACGGTCACAGAGTACATTACGTTGAGTTTGCCTTTGTTTACTTTCGCTGTATTAACTATTTTTTTCTCAATGTAATGGAAACTGTGATTGTATTATTTATAAAAGTGAAAAGACTCTAAATTGCGATGCCTTCTAAGTGCGCTGTTGTGGGTTGTGGTGCTTCTAAAAGCCAAAATCGCCCAAATTTGTCGTTTCACAAGTGACTAACCTAAAATTTATTTAAAATATTAAAAAAAGCCTGGAAATACATGAAATTATTGTAGTCTGTCTTTAAATTGATATGAAATTGTTCTGTGTATGAAATCCGCGTGTAATTTTAGCTCATTATTTAGCTTAAACTGATGTTTTGGGTTTTTGAACATTGTTTTTATTTTGTTTATAGTGATGTGCTAGAAGCTGTAAGAGTAATCGATAGTTTTTTTTAATCACGATTGACTTAGTATATTTTTTTACACTCAGGCATCTTTGAAATGAAGCAAAGAAAAGGATATGGTTAGAAGCCATTGGAAATGAAAATTTAATTAGACAAACCAAAGAGATATTTATCTGTTCCTTACATTTTGAAGAAAGTTCATTCAACAGAACACTTGACGTTGTAAGATCGAGAGACGATGCAGTACCAATAAATGTTTTAAATATTGTTTGATTTTTTCATTATGTTTCTCTATACAAAGTGCAATCCAATTGACCTTAAAAAAATCCCGAAATGGGGTCATTGAACTCATAATTATGTATAAGTTTTACTAGAGACCAACCCTGAAATCGATAATTATTAAAGTCAGCTGATCCATTACGTTTTATCAAGTTTCGTGAACACAGATTTATGGATCAGCTGATTTTTTTTTAAGCGATTGCTGGTTTGATTCCTTAATAAAAGATGTGTATGTACAGACGCCAGGACATCTAGCTACTACAATCTGTCAAATTTCTTGAATGAATTTTTAACTTTATCTCTGAAGCATTAGGTTCAAGGTTGGTTGGGAAAATTGACAGTTACGGGTTGGTTGACCTGCTGGCGTCTGTACATGATACCGATCATTCCATTGGTTTTCGATAGGTGTCCAAAAAATATTTTAATTTGTGCATTTATTCGATAATTCTCTTCTCCCGTTCTCTTTCGCCCTTCTTCATCTCACAAAGGTCAAAACAACCCTAACGGATAAGTGGACTATGAAATAAAATAACTACAATGGTGCGCAAAAGTTATAGAGAAAACTTTTTCGATATGTACGTTTTATCGATATCTTTTGATGAAAAGCTAGGACTAGTACAACACTAGGCGGCCATGTTTGGTTACCGTAGGTATGCACGTAGTTTTCGTAGGTATGGCAGTTCCATAGGATTCCTTATTCAAAGGCCAAAAGGAAAAGGTAGAACCCTAGAACCACAAGCAAAAAGCAGAAGCTTTGCCATAAACAATGATACAGACTTTTTTTTTACTTATTCATACTTGAGGTCCTGCCAGAATCACAGTTACTATTTAAATCGTATTTAGATCCAAAACATCAATCAAATACTGGCCCGGGCACTTGAGCGCTTACGTGGTATTCCTCACGCTCTCTAAACGAAGTATTGGTCTGTCACTACTCTACAGCCCCCATAAGAAGAATCCCCAAGTTTGTGGTGAAGTGATTAGTCCCACAAAAAGTCCACAAAGCATGGAGAAGTCCCGGCGCTATAGAGGCGGCATTTTCAATAGTGTGTCACCGTTCAAAACTCTCTCTACGGCATATCAATCGTGTTAATGACAAAACTGGCTACAGTTCGGTTTTACTTTATGCTATTGTAATTACAGGTGTTAGTAGGTTTTGTTAAATGGCTGTTGTGCACATAGCCTTGTATTCAGCTATCCGCATCATCATATACAACATACATAATATAAAACAAAGTCCTCCGCCGCGTCTGTCTATCTGTCTGTCAGTTCGCGATAAACTCAAAAACTACTGCACCGATTTTCATGCTGTTTTCACCAATGGATAGAGTAGTTCTCGAGGAAGGTTTAAATAGCGCTTTTTTGCACTGTCTTCAACATGATTTCACTCAATCATCATGGACTACTAGTATACAATCAGGACTGAGTACTTCGAAATTCATACCACACAAAAATGAACCTTAAATGTCACTCCGTAGCTTTACTTTTGTTAAGCAATCAAAACCGAGGCGAAAGAGATAGCCATTATGAAGCCCTTGGTCTCTTTCACTCAATTGCCAACAGATAAAAATGTTAAAGAACACTTTCGACAGTCACCTCGTACTACAAGTAAAATAAGTAACGTATATATTTTTTTAGCTTTACGATAAGTTTTAATTATTTTCTTTAATAGGTTTACAATCTGTAAATAACACTCATTTATTTATTTTAAGTAAAATTAAATATTAGTATGATTATTTAGAAGCTATTTTATAACCATTATGGTAACACTGAAATCTGTCTTCAATGGTGTTGTGGCGGCATTTTTGACGTCATAAGTTGTTTTGAGAAAATTATAAGATTTAACTACGGTTCTGGTTAAAAGCGCGGGAAACTTTCAACTTGGCGGACGCGCTCTTTTTTAAATTTTCTTGAAAAATTGATTATAATTGTAATATAGTATCAGTAGTCGTAGTTTTAGTGTCGTAGTTTCTTTATTATTTAATTTACTTATAATTTGTGTATATTCTTCGGTAGGGGTAAGTTTTTTTACTAATAAATAGCTGACAATGAATGATCCGCCTGATCCGGGGGGCTTTGTCCCCCCGGCAGGCAATTTTGTTACTGTGAGCAATGAGTCAGGCATGGATACTGATGGGTCGTCCTCGGCTCGTCAGCTGAAAAGAAGTCGCGTACATGTGTGCAAGCACTGTAACAAACGCCGTCGCACCCGAAAAAACCACGGTTCCGAGTTGTCGGGTTGTGGTTGCACGGATCCTACAACAACTCCTCCTACATTAACAGAACCTATTTGCTCTGTAATACCAACCATTGCTGCTGATATTCACGCTCCATCTGTAGCTGTTCCCGCGCAAATCGGTCGTAAAACATACGACAAAACTGACAGTGCACCCTATATTATTCATTTACAGAAGAAAACTATTTCCCCTGATGATGGTACTACATTGCACCCAATCACATTTGGTAAGTTTCTTAAACATAACGCATTTCAGAATATTATAAATGGTAGCGTCAAAAAAATTGGGCGCAATAAAATTTCTCTCTCATTTTCCAATTTTCTGGATGCAAATTCTTTTATTTCACATAGTAGTCTGGAAACTTATAATTACAAAGCTTTTATACCTACTTTTAATGTTACAAGAATGGGTCTAGTTCGTGGTGTTCCTGCAGAATGGTCTCCAGAAGAAGTTATAGATAATATTACAGTTCCAATTGGCTGCGGTCCAATTCTAAAAGTCAGACGCCTTAATTTTAAATCCATTGTTGATGGTACAACCATTTGGAAGCCATCAGAATCCATAGTTGTTACTTTTGACGGACAGGTTCTACCTAAAAGAATCTTTATGTGTTATAATGCATTACCTGTTGATTTATATATTTTCCCTACTGTACAATGCTTCAATTGCTGTCGTTTTGGGCACACAAAAATTCAGTGCAGATCTAAACCTCGCTGTTATAAATGTGGTCAAGGCCATACTGGAGATAGCTGTGAAAGAGAAATAGAAAATGCATCTTGCTGTCTGTGCTCTGGCTTTCACTATGCCATTAATAAATCTTGTCCTGAATTATCTCGACAAAAACAGATTAAATCATACATGGCACATAGCTCAGTTTCTTATGCTGAAGCAGTAAAAGTATATCCCCCAGTAACTAAATCATATGCTGACACACTTTTATCTTCTCCTTCTAAAAACTTTGCAGATACTCCATCAATCTCTTCACCTAATAGAATGCAAGCTTCAAATAGTTATAAAAAGACTGTCTTCCTGAAACCACGCTCCCCACCCAAATCCATACAAGGTTATAATAAAGAGGCCCATAATGCTATTATTAATGATTTTAAAATTCCCCAGCCATCTAATGGTTGTGCTTTTTCTAATAATCAAAATAATGATAAAAATGATGTAAACTTTTCTATAAATGATTTTCTCTCTGCATTACACAATCTGCTTTCTCAGTTCAACATCTCACCGTCCAACGTTGCCTCAACTTTCAATGTACCTCAAGCCATTCATAATGGACAACACATCCAATATAATCCAGTGGAACTGTCGCAGTCTAATAAACAAAAAGAGTGATGTTATATACCTTTTAAACAAATATGAGCCATTTATCTTTGCTTTAGCAGAGACTTGGCTCAAATCAAATCATATTTTTAAAATTAATGGTTATTTAACCATTAGGGAGGATAGATCTGATGGGTATGGTGGTGTAGCTATACTTATCAAGAACTCTTCTCCTTTCTCTATGGTTTCATTACCTCCTCATAGTGAGGAAATCTCTATTGTAGCTATTAAGGTGCACCAAACTTGTTTTGTTTCTATTTACATTCCTCATCCTTCTTCTTCTATTCTCCAAGAGATGAATAATCTCTTTTCTTTTCTTCCAAAGCCTTTCTTAATATTGGGGGACTTTAATTGTCATCACGAATCATGGGGTTATTCTGTTTCTAATTGTCACGGTGAGGAACTACTAGATATAATAGACACATAACTTATGCATCTTGAACTCAGGAGCTGCTACTTGCCGTTCAGATCCCACCCAAAACCAAAGTGCAATTGACCTTTCTATCTGTTCTCCAAACTTAGCCTCTTCATTAACTTGGCATACTCTAACCTCCACTCATGGTAGTGATCATTTCCCAATAGTTATTTCTTACCCTCTCTCCAAATCAAAGGCATCATCAAGGAGATCCAATTTAAAACATAAATTACCTAGTAGAATTAATAATGACTGGGACAAATTTAGAAGCATAGTTGACAGTAAGCTAAGCTCCTTGCCTGTAATTTCTGATGGCAATGAAAACAGTTGTGCTGAAGCTTTAGCACTTTTGTTAATCGAAACTGCAGATGTAGTTTTTCCTGTAAAAAATAACAATAATAGTACAATTCCCTCGCCTCCATGGTGGGACTCTGAGTGTACAGAATTAGTTAACAAACGTAAAGAGGCGGAATACAATTATAACCTTGATATGTCTGATATTAATTTTGAAACTGTTACTAACTTAATTAATGGAGCTTATAAACTTTTTAAGAAGAAAAAATTTGAATCCTGGCGTAACTTCTGTTCATCAATTTCACCGAACACTCACCCAACGATTGTCTGGCGTAATATCCGTAGATTTAGATCCATTTATAAGAACCCTTCCCTTATACCAGATTCTTTAGCCAGCGAATTTTTGGATAATTTAGCGCCGCCTTGGGTTCCTGAGGCTATTAACCCTAACCTGTCCTTACCAATACTGTCAATAACCAACGGATCCCATAACCAAGACACCCATACGACTCTAGACGGCCCATTCACTCTTACTGAATTAAAGGGTGTTATTCATAAAACTAAGGATTCTGCACCAGGCAGTGATGGCATCCCATATTCCTTTTTTGCTAACTTACATGAAGATGTCCTCAGTTATTATTTACATCTTATCAATTCTATTATGATCACTGGAAACATTCCTGTCGAATGGAAACGTCAAATGGTGTTGCCATTCCTTAAACCAAATAGACTCCCATCTGACGCTTCTTCATACCGTCCCATAGTTTTGTCTTCAGTTCTGATGAAATTAGCTGAACACTTAATTAAAAATCGTCTAGAATGGTTTGTTGAAAGTAAGGGTCTTTTGGCAGAATCTCAATATGGCTTTAGAAAAGGTAGAAGTACCAGTGACTGTTTAAGCATTTTAACATCGGATATTCGGATTTCATTTTCTAATAATCAATCCATGGTCGCGGTTTTCCTCGACATTAATTCAGCTTATGATAATGTTGTATTATCAGTTTTACAAAATAAATTAAGAGCCTTACGGGTTCCATTGAATTTGTCGAATTTTATTATTAATATCCTGACTGAACGCTCTATTAGTATGTTAATTGGAGATCAAGAGGTATCTCACCTTGTGTGGAAAGGCCTCCCACAGGGTTCTGTGCTCAGTCCCCTTCTATATAATATTTACACTTTTGATTTAGACTCGTACTTATCTGACCATGTTAGGGTTCTTCAATATGCCGATGATTTATTATTATATTCTACAAGCCAGTCGATTGAGCAAGCTAGCTGTTCTATAAATTCTGCTTTATCTGCTTTGGATTTATGGTTACATTTAAACGGTTTGGAGTTATCAACATCTAAAAGCGCGGCTGTTTTATTCACCCGGAAGAGAAACATTCCCGGAGTAAATCTTTACTATAAAGATACACCTATTCCAGTCAAAGAAAATTTCAGATATTTGGGTGTAATTTTAGATTCTAAATTAAGCAGTGTTCCCCATTGCGATTTTATTGTTAATAAATGCGAAAACCATTTAAACATGCTTAGATGCCTGTCAGGTGTGTGGTGGGGCGCACATCCTTTTTCTTTAAAATTAATTTACAATGCTATAATCAGAAGCACATTAGATTATGGATTATTTGTTCTAGAACCGGGTAGTGCTATGGCTTTTAAAAAATTGGACCGCATACAGTCTAAAGCATTACGAATTATTTCGGGTGCTATGAAGTCGAGCCCCATAAATGCCTTACAAGTCGAATGCGGGGAAGCCCCTTTATATCTTAGAAGACAGTGCCTTTCTGATAAATATTTGTTCCGAATTATTCAGTTCTCAACCCATCCTCTAATTTCTAAACTGGACGCTTTAGTGACGTTGATTGAATCATCAGATTACTGGTCCCATAAACGTGCTCCTTGCTTAGTTATAAGCTATAAAAAATACCTTTCCCTATCTTCTCCAGTTCACCGTTCCAACAAACTTCCCATATTTAGCAGTAGTTATGATAGTTTACTTTTTAATCCCATCATAAAATTTAACAGTGCATGTAAATCAGACCCCGCTTGTCTTTTAAGTTTCAACAATTTTCTGGCCGAACACACTGAATTCCATCATATTTTTACAGATGCTTCCAAGCGTTCTACGACGGGTTGTGTTGGGATTGGCACTTACCACTCTCAATACAAAATTGTGCAAAAAATTAAACTTCCTCCGGAGACTTCTGTTTTTACAGGAGAATGTTTTGGCATTTTAAAAGCCATTGAATACAGTCGGATATTTAAGCTCAAAAAAGTTATAATTTTTTCAGACTCTCTAAGTGCTCTTCTAGCCATCAATAAATCTCCACTGGCACATAAATCCCAATTACCCATAATTTATTTAATAAGAGAATTTGCGTATAGAACCTTATCGGAGGGCAATGCCCTGCAATTCGCGTGGGTTCCAGCACATGCTGGAATCGAGGGCAATGAAGTGGCGAATTCTCTCGCCAGTGAAGCGGTGCAGTGTGGGGACATGGTTCCATATATAACTTTCGGCTCAGATATTGTTAATCTACCTAAAACTTTTCTTTTGGACACCTGGAAGGTGGCCTGGGAAATCAGCAGCAAACAAAAGGGTCGTTATTTTTCTTTGATCCACCCCGATGTTTCGGAAAAACCGTGGTTTGGCAGGGCTAAGTTTGGCAAGATGGAGACCTCCGTCATCGTACGGATGAGACTCGGTCACGTTTGTTCTCCAGCTCATCTTGCCAAACTGAATATAATAAATGATCCCAGTTGTTCGTGTGGCACAGATGTGGGCGACTTGAACCACATTCTTTTCTCCTGTCCTCTATATGACCGTTCTTCCTTTCTCAGTAACCTATTGTCTCTCCGTATTCCTTTTCCTACTTCACAACTTTCTTTATTGTGTACAAATAGTTTACCTGTATATAAATGTATAGCTTCATTCATTACCATTAATAATATTAAATTGTAATATATACATATTTTTCGTCAACTTATTGTATCTCACCATTCATTATTAGTATAGTTAGTTATAATCCTACTGATCCTATATCCTAAATTCCGTTTCAAATAATATTAATAAATTCCAGTTTCCCTACCTTTGTCTCCTACACTAAAATCTAATTATATTAACATGACATTGGCTAAATGCACAAACCGTGCGAAGCCAGAAAAAAAAAAAAAAAAAAACTACGGTTCTGTTTTTTTTACTATTATAATGTTTAAAAATGTTGTGTCACGTCATGTAAAAGTGAATCAAACGGTGGTTGTGGCATATCATTTCACAGGTAAGGAATATTATAGATTTTGTTTACTAACAATGATTAGTGTGACCATACCTTAGACGTTTTGCAGACGAAAGACTGTGAATTTTCATTAAAAATATAATTTGTACCTATGTACCTATCGCATTATTGAAATAGGATTATTTTGTTTGTTACTGCTTAACTTTGTTGCCTTTTGCCTATATAAATAAGGGAGGTCTAAAATATGCTTCTAGATTTACCTTTGAGGTTATAAAGTGGTTTATATCAAAAGGTCAAAAGGGGTTTATATCTGATTCAATTCAAGGTTCATTCCGAAATACCAGTAAACACAAAATTTTAAAGCGTTTTCATTAGTCCACCACATTCTAACCAATGTATAACGGTTGAAGAATCACACGAATTACAACTGGTAAAAGCATTGGCCAATTTGTACAGCTTGGCAAAAAAGAGTGTGGAATAAACGAGGGCGCCACTACTTGTCATATAGCCACCCCATATACTATGACTCGGCTGGTTTTGATACTTTGACTTGAAAAATATAATTGATTGTCATTGTTTTATTTATATCAACCCGACTCGTACGTTAATGTATACTACTGCTTACTTCTACTTTAGAAAATATTTTAGTACCACCTGTCACCACTGCAAACTGTTTTTTGCCAAGCTGTATTTAAGTTTAAGAATATTCCATCATGTAAAATGTAATGCAATGACAAACTTAGGCAGCAAGATTGGCTCACGGCAGAAAGTCCACGCCATGGTTCGTTGGGGACCATGGCCATTCCATGCTCTTTTTCCTTTTGCTTTGCAGCAATTAGTAAAATCAAATTGCTGACGCAGGCTAACCTACCTAGGCTAGCCTGCGTCATCCCACTGCTGGGCAAAGGCCTCTCCCCATGACTTCCAGTTGTTTGATCCAGGGCTAATGTGGGCCACTGGTTTATCCAGCTCGTCCCGCCATCTTCTACATAATTATTGTTTCACTATTTTAAGTTGATGTGTTAAACCAAACACAAAAATTATCTCTTCAAAACGAAGATTCTTATTTGTTATAAAAATGCTTGGTCACCCTATTAGCAAGAGACAAAGGGCTCTGTTTTAAATATCTCTATCGTCACGTTTCTCAGCTATATAAATGTACTCTGAAAAGCGCGGGAAACTTTCAACTTGGCGGACGCACTCTTTTTTAAATTTTCTTGAAAAATTGATTATAATTGTAATATAGTATCAGTAGTCGTAGTTTTAGTGTCGTAATTTCTTTATTATTTAATTTACTTATAATTTGTGTATATTCTTCGGTAGGGGTAAGTTTTTTTACTAATAAATAGCTGACAATGAATGATCCGCCTGATCCGGGGGGCTTTGTCCCCCCGGCAGGCAATTTTGTTACTGTGAGCAATGAGTCAGGCATGGATACTGATGGGTCGTCCTCGGCTCGTCAGCTGAAAAGAAGTCGCGTACATGTGTGCAAGCACTGTAACAAACGCCGTCGCACCCGAAAAAACCACAGTTCCGAGTTGTCGGGTTGTGGTTGCACGGATCCTACAACAACATTAACAGAACCTATTTGCTCTGTAATTCCAACCATTGCTGCTGATATTCATGCTCCATCTGTAGCTGTTCCCGCGCAAATCGGTCGTAAAACATACGACAAAACTGACAGTGCACCCTATATTATTCATTTACAGAAGAAAACTATTTCCCCTGATGATGGTACTACATTGCACCCAATCACATTTGGTAAGTTTCTTAAACATAACGCATTTCAGAATATTATAAATGGTAGCGTCAAAAAAATTGGGCGCAATAAAATTTCTCTCTCATTTTCCAATTTTCTGGATGCAAATTCTTTTATTTCACATAGTAGTCTGGAAACTTATAATTACAAAGCTTTTATACCTACTTTTAATGTTACAAGAATGGGTCTAGTTCGTGGTGTTCCTGCAGAATGGTCTCCAGAAGAAGTTATAGATAATATTACAGTTCCAATTGGCTGCGGTCCAATTTTAAAAGTCAGACGCCTTAATTTTAAATCCATTGTTGATGGTACAACCATTTGGAAGCCATCAGAATCCATAGTTGTTACTTTTGACGGACAGGTTCTACCTAAAAGAATCTTTATGTGTTATAATGCATTACCTGTTGATTTATATATTTTCCCTACTGTACAATGCTTCAATTGCTGTCGTTTTGGGCACACAAAAATTCAGTGCAGATCTAAACCTCGCTGTTATAAATGTGGTCAAGGCCATACTGGAGATAGCTGTGAAAGAGAAATAGAAAATGCATCTTGCTGTCTGTGCTCTGGCTTTCACTATGCCATTAATAAATCTTGTCCTGAATTATCTCGACAAAAACAGATTAAATCATTCATGGCACATAGCAAATCTTGTCCTGAATTATCTCGACAAAAACAGATTAAATCATACATGGCACATAGCTCAGTTTCTTATGCTGAAGCAGTAAAAGTATATCCCCCAGTAACTAAATCATATGCTGACACACTTTTATCTTCTCCTTCTAAAAACTTTGCAGATACTCCATCAATCTCTTCACCTAATAGAATGCAAGCTTCAAATAGTTATAAAAAGACTGTCTTCCTGAAACCTCGCTCCCCACCCAAATCTATACAAGGTTATAATAAAGAGGCCCATAATGCTATTATTAATGATTTTAAAATTCCCCAGCCATCTAATGGTTGTGCTTTTTCTAATAATCAAAATAATGATAAAAATGATGTAAACTTTTCTATAAATGATTTTCTCTCTGCATTACACAATCTGCTTTCTCAGTTCAACATCTCACCGTCCAACGTTGCCTCAACTTTCAATGTACCTCAAGCCATTCATAATGGACAACACATCCAATATAATCCAGTGGAACTGTCGCAGTCTAATAAACAAAAAGAGTGATGTTTTATACCTTTTAAACAAATATGAGCCATTTATCTTTGCTTTAGCAGAGACTTGGTTCAAATCAAATCATATTTTTAAAATTAATGGTTATTTAACCGTTAGGGAGGATAGATCTGATGGGTATGGTGGTGTAGCTATACTTATCAAGAACTCTTCTCCTTTCTCTATGGTTTCATTACCTCCTCATAGTGAGGAAATCTCTATTGTAGCTATTAAGGTGCACCAAACTTGTTTTGTTTCTATTTACATTCCTCATCCTTCTTCTTCTATTCTCCAAGAGATGAATAATCTCTTTTCTTTTCTTCCAAAGCCTTTCTTAATATTGGGGGACTTTAATTGTCATCACGAATCATGGGGTTATTCTGTTTCTAATTGTCACGGTGAGGAACTACTAGATATAATAGACACATAACTTATGCATCTTGAACTCAGGAGCTGCTACTTGCCGTTCAGATCCCACCCAAAACCAAAGTGCAATTGACCTTTCTATCTGTTCTCCAAACTTAGCCTCTTCATTAACTTGGCATACTCTAACCTCCACTCATGGTAGTGATCATTTCCCAATAGTTATTTCTTACCCTCTCTCCAAATCAAAGGCATCATCAAGGAGATCCAATTTAAAACATAAATTACCTAGTAGAATTAATAATGACTGGGACAAATTTAGAAGCATAGTTGACAGTAAGCTAAGCTCCTTGCCTGTAATTTCTGATGGCAATGAAAACAGTTGTGCTGAAGCTTTAGCACTTTTGTTAATCGAAACTGCAGATGTAGTTTTTCCTGTAAAAAATAACAATAATAGTACAATTCCCTCGCCTCCATGGTGGGACTCTGAGTGTACAGAATTAGTTAACAAACGTAAAGAGGCGGAATACAATTATAACCTTGATATGTCTGATATTAATTTTGAAACTGTTACTAACTTAATTAATGAAACTTATAAACTTTTTAAGAAGAAAAAATTTGAATCCTGGCGTAACTTCTGTTCATCAATTTCACCGAACACTCACCCAACGATTGTCTGGCGTAATATCCGTAGATTTAGATCCATTTATAAGAACCCTTCCCCTATACCGGATTCTTTAGCCAGCGAATTTTTGAATAATTTAGCGCCGCCTTGGGTTCCTGAGGCTATTAACCCTGACCTGTCCTTACCAATACTGTCAATAACCAACGGATCCCATAACCAAGACACCCATACGACTCTAGACGGCCCATTCACTCTTACTGAATTAAAGGGTGTTATTCATAAAACTAAGGATTCTGCACCAGGCAGTGATGGCATCCCATATTCCTTTTTTGCTAATTTACATGAAGATGTCCTCAGTTATTATTTACATCTTATCAATTCTATTATGATCACTGGAAACATTCCTGCCGAATGGAAACGTCAAATGGTGTTGCCATTCCTTAAACCAAATAGACTCCCATCTGACGCTTCTTCATACCGTCCCATAGTTTTGTCTTCAGTTCTGATGAAATTAGCTGAACACTTAATTAAAAATCGTCTAGAATGGTTTGTTGAAATTAAGGGTCTTTTGGCAGAATCTCAATATGGCTTTAGAAAAGGTAGAAGTACCAGTGACTGTTTAAGCATTTTAACATCGGATATTCGGATTTCATTTTCTAATAATCAATCCATGGTCGCGGTTTTCCTCGACATTAATTCAGCTTATGATAATGTTGTATTATCAGTTTTACAAAATAAATTAAGAGCCTTACGGGTTCCATTGAATTTGTCGAATT
Source organism: Lycophotia porphyrea (assembly GCA_950005105.1). Lineage (NCBI taxonomy): Eukaryota > Metazoa > Arthropoda > Insecta > Lepidoptera > Noctuidae > Lycophotia > Lycophotia porphyrea. Next base: position 8,453,076 of record OX465392.1, read on the forward strand.
TTATTATTAATATCCTGACTGAACGCTCTATTAGTATGTTAATTGGAGATCAAGAGGTATCTCACCTTGTGTGGAAAGGCCTCCCACAGGGTTCTGTGCTCAGTCCCCTTCTATATAATATTTACACTTTTGATTTAGACTCGTACTTATCTGACCATGTTAGGGTTCTTCAATATGCCGATGATTTATTATTATATTCTACAAGCCAGTCGATTGAGCAAGCTAGCTGTTCTATAAATTCTGCTTTATCTGCTTTGGATTTATGGTTACATTTAAACGGTTTGGAGTTATCAACATCTAAAAGCGCGGCTGTTTTATTCACCCGGAAGAGAAACATTCCCGGAGTAAATCTTTACTATAAAGATACACCTATTCCAGTCAAAGAAAATTTCAGATATTTGGGTGTAATTTTAGATTCTAAATTAAGCAGTGTTCCCCATTGCGATTTTATTGTTAATAAATGCGAAAACCATTTAAACATGCTTAGATGCCTGTCAGGTGTGTGGTGGGGCGCACATCCTTTTTCTTTAAAATTAATTTACAATGCTATAATCAGAAGCACATTAGATTATGGATTATTTGTTCTAGAACCGGGTAGTGCTATGGCTTTTAAAAAATTGGACCGCATACAGTCTAAAGCATTACGAATTATTTCGGGTGCTATGAAGTCGAGCCCCATAAATGCCTTACAAGTCGAATGCGGGGAAGCCCCTTTATATCTTAGAAGACAATGCCTTTCTGATAAATATTTGTTCCGAATTATTCAGTTCTCAACCCATCCTCTAATTTCTAAACTGGACGCTTTAGTGACGTTGATTGAATCATCAGATTACTGGTCCCATAAACGTGCTCCTTGCTTAGTTATAAGCTATAAAAAATACCTTTCCCTATCTTCTCCAGTTCACCGTTCCAACAAACTTCCCATATTTAGCAGTAGTTATGATAGTTTACTTTTTAATCCCATCATAAAATTTAACAGTGCATGTAAATCAGACCCCGCTTGTCTTTTAAGTTTCAACAATTTTCTGGCCGAACACACTGAATTCCATCATATTTTTACAGATGCTTCCAAGCGTTCTACGACGGGTTGTGTTGGGATTGGCACTTACCACTCTCAATACAAAATTGTGCAAAAAATTAAACTTCCTCCGGAGACTTCTGTTTTTACAGGAGAATGTTTTGGCATTTTAAAAGCCATTGAATACAGTCGGATATTTAAGCTCAAAAAAGTTATAATTTTTTCAGACTCTCTAAGTGCTCTTCTAGCCATCAATAAATCTCCACTGGCACATAAATCCCAATTACCCATAATTTAATTTAATAAGAGAATTTGCGTATAGAACCTTATCGGAGGGCAATGCCCTGCAATTCGCGTGGGTTCCAGCACATGCTGGAATCGAGGGCAATGAAGTGGCGAATTCTCTCGCCAGTGAAGCGGTGCAGTGTGGGGACATGGTTCCATATATAACTTTCGGCTCAGATATTGTTAATTTACCTAAAACTTTTCTTTTGGACACCTGGAAGGTGGCCTGGGAAATCAGCAGCAGACAAAAGGGTCGTTATTTTTCTTTGATCCACCCCGATGTTTCGGAAAAACCGTGGTTTGGCAGGGCTAAGTTTGGCAAGATGGAGACCTCCGTCATCATACGGATGAGACTCGGTCACGTTTGTTCTCCAGCTCATCTTGCCAAACTTAATATAATAAATGATCCCAGTTGTTCGTGTGGCACAGATGTGGGCGACTTGAACCACATTCTTTTCTCCTGTCCTCTATATGACCGTTCTTCCTTTCTCAGTAACCTATTGTCTCTCCGTATTCCTTTTCCTACTTCACAACTTACTTTATTGTGTACAAATAGTTTACCTGTATATAAATGTATAGCTTCATTCATTACCATTAATAATATTAAATTGTAATATATACATATTTTTCGTCAACTTATTGTATCTCACCATTCATTATTAGTATAGTTAGTTATAATCCTACTGATCCTATATCCTAAATTCCGTTTCAAATAATATTAATAAATCCCAGTTTCCCTACCTTTGTCTCCTACACTAAAATCTAATTATATTAACATGACATTGGCTAAATGCACAAACCGTGCGAAGCCAGAAAAAAAAAAAAAAAAATGTACTCTGTGGTCACGTTTTTCTGGTAGAGTGCAGTCCTGACACTGACACAAGTGACAACATACTGCTAGGCTATTAGATTCTTCTTCTTTTACTAGGTTCTAGACCCCCTAGACCATTGAGTGTTGTCATTGTAGAGTATACTACCTATGTTGTAGACTTGTAGTTATTTTTGGTTTGTGATTTTGTGTACTCTCCTCATTCAGACGAAGAAATAATTTAGACTCGAAGTCAGTGCATTTCCAATAACTAAGATATTCTTTAGTAAACGGTGAAATTATTTGTTTTACTCGCTTTGTGTAATATTTTCCACAACGATGTCTTCCGAGACTGCACAAGTTAGTTCATTACCACTGCCCCCTATGCAGTATATAAACTTCTATACTGATGAGAATGTTCGAAGAAATAGAGCACCTTTAGCACCAAGACCTATTCTCGATTCATATTCGATGTTTGGACACACTTTCAATGCAGATGATACGATAATCAGGTCACTGGAAAGCCAGGTAATTATCTGTTACTAGCTGACCCGCGCAACTTCGTTTGCGTCACATAATGAATTAAATAATATTGCGACTACCCTACCCTACCTACCCTACTTACCCTACCTACCCTACCTAAACTACCTACCCTACTTACCCTACCTATCCAACCTACCCTACCTATCCAACCTACCCTACCTACCCTACTCTACCCTACCCTACTTACCCTACTTACCCTACTTACCCTACCTACACTACCAAAACTACCTACCCTACTTACCCTACCTACCCAACCTACCCTACCTACCCTACCCTACCTACCTCCCTAGTACCTACCTACCCTACCTACCTCCCTAGTACCTACCTACCCTAGCCCTACATACCTACCCTAGCCCTACCTACCTACCCTTCCTACCTACATTCCTAGTACCTACCAACCCTACCTCCCTTGTATCTACCTACCTACGTGACGTGGGCTATCAGTTGCGCTAATTTATTTAAAAACGTTTTTATTCTTTTTTTTTTTTGCGTGAACGCGGTCGTCGGGATAAAAAGTATCCTATGTCCGTCTCCCGGTTCTAAGCTATCTCCCCACCAATTTTCAGCCAAATCGGTTCAGCCGTTCTTGAGTTATAAGTGGTGTAACTAACACGACTTTCTTTTATATATATAGATTGTGCAACGAATAGCAATATAATTGAAATGAACAAATCTGCAACCTATTTTATATTTCTAGGGTTTTCGGCGACTGTACCCTATGCATTTTGAAAGAAGAAGAGAACTGAAGAAACTTAACCACTCCTTACTTATCAACTTTTTAGATCTATTGGATCTGTTGGTCCACTGTCCCGACTCGCCTAAAAGAGCAGAAAAAGTCGAAGATCTTAGTTTGTTGTTCATACACATACATCATTTATTAAATGAGTTTAGACCTCATCAAGCTCGAGAAACTCTGAGAGTAATGATGGAATTGCAGAAGCGCCAACGTGTTGAAACCGCAACAAGGTAGGTTTTTTTAAGGATTTCATTGCCTCCTGAGTTTGCTTCTAAGTTGTTTGTTATTTGGAAATTAGCCTTCTAAGCCCAATAACTCTTCTTGGCAGTGTTTAACATAACACCTGTACTATGCTAGTATTCCCTTGTTAAAGGGGATAAACCTAATGCCATGAACTAGGCTTAGATCTGGACTGTTACTGAGAAATCCCCGATATAACGATCGAACAAAAATAGCTAAACTAGGAATTAAACTCAGGACACTATGTAGTCTATATAAGCTAACAAAATTGACTATAAACACACAACTCAAACCACAGGATGGATCAGTATAAAATTTGGCACACAGATAGCTATTGCGATGTAGGCATCTGCTAAGAAAGGATTTTGGAAAATTTAATCCTTAAGTGGGTGAAATCGGGGTTGCATTTTATGAAAACCTGTCACTGGGCGAACTGATGTGCATCTGGATTGAAGGCCCATTTTTTAAATCCTTGAGAAACTAAATAAGACTTATAGGGCCATGAATTTCTTAAATGTGTTTTAAAACTGTCTTGATTAAATAACTTGGGCCCTCAATCCTGACGCTTGCATACAGTGGCATAGCCTAAATGTCAAAAAGTACTATCTCAGTGTTATTCATTTTAATTTAAGAATTTAGGTAAGATTTTCTTAAATATTTTAAGAAATTTCCAAATCTGTAGAATATGACATTACAAATGGTGGTATACCTAGGGCCCACAATTCACTAATTACTGTACTGAGAAATCTACAAAACAAGAATTTATCTGAAGAAATACATTTAAGTTCAATATATGTATCTTAGCTAGATATCTCTGTGAATTAATTAAAAAGAAATAACTATTTAGTTTACTATATAACTAATTTCCTTCTAAGTCTTATTTTATTTCTAAAGGATTTAAAAAATGGGCCCTTAATCCAGATGCACATGGCAAACAGCACAGTTAGGAAACCAATATAATCAAATGTATAGAAATTGATTTAACACATATTTTTCAGGTTCAAGAAACACTTAGACAAAGTACAAGACATACTGCAAAGTGCTCTACAAAGTTTGCCAGACCAGCATGAACTAGAAGCCAACTTTAAAGTGCCTGTTGAAATGCTTGAGCACATGGATTGCAGTACCAATGATATGTCAAATCCAGATCCATGCTATGAGCTAGATCGGATTATGTGTAATGTTGTTGATAATATGAGATAAGTGTCTAATAGGTATATCACTGTAATTTCATTCATAATAGAAATAGATTTTATATTGTTTTAATTTTAATCTTGGATGTAGGGAACATAAGGTTCTCAAAATTGCTCTAATGAGTTTATAGGATAGGATCATTCACCATCTGCCTAACCTTTTCTCCAACTATGTTGGGGTCAGCTTCCCTCACTCTCCTCCTTCATGCTTATACATGCATAGCTTGTTGACACATGGGCATGCCCAGGCACCCAACTAAATTATGGTGGTACCAGAATAAAAAATGCAGCAATTTTGGATTGTATGCAAACTCTGCTACCAGGTGCTTTCGTAGATGATGTCGGGTTGTTATAACCAGTCAAAACCACTTTTGACGTAATCAGTTAGTCATGTGTTGTGATTCCTGACCCGACCACGACATGGAACAGAGATTTTACTATGGCACAAAATGGTTATTTTAATTGTGCCACTTATCCCAGGAATTTGTGCCTTGGACTTTTTGAGTAATAAGTGTACGATTGTGGTCGGGCTGGGGATCACGGTTCCTGACCCGACCTCAATCAGATCTAATAAAATATCAATAGTGGGAAGTTACTGATTATGTTAAAAATATGTGTCAAATTGTGCCTATGGCACACGAAATTCTTTTACTACTCATATCACAGAATATATCTTGATTCGGATAAAATTTAATAATCAAGAAATAAAGTGTGGCTGAAATCACACGCTATGCAATTTTACTACGACTTTGCAAGCAGTTTTATTTTGTGATATTATGCTATATATAAAGCACTTTATTATTTTAATTTTACTGGATGTGTTCACGATTTCGTCCGCGTATATATTATATGCATTTATAAAAAAAAAATTACAACCACCATGTTTTGTGGTAATGCCACAAAACATGGTGGTTATTATTGTGTTAAGCTTGTATAAAAAACCGGTCAAATGCGAGTCGGGTTCGTATCCTGAGGGTTCCGTAACCCACATCATCAGTCGAGTACTTATACTCGAAATTCAGAGTTTTTAATGGCGTAATGGTTTTTATTTACATTCATATCTTATTAATATTACATAAAAAGCGGAACACGCTTATAACGCTCTCCTGTATACCATGTGTTTAGACATGTCGCTTTGTACGTAGGGACCGTCGAGATACTTATACAGGGTGTAAACAGACTCTTTACGAAGCCGTCAACCAAGCATTATGTACAGACGCCAGCACATCAAGCTACTACAATCTGTCAGATTTCTTTAATAGATTTTCAACTTTATCGCTTAAGCATTAGGTTTAAGGTTGATTGGGTAAATCTGACAGTTTCGGGTAGGTTGACCTGCTGGCGTCTGTACATCAAACTAAGTAACTTTACGCAAAATTTAGTGCTGGGAAACTACTTGCTGCTGCGAGCTGAAAATCACGTTTTACAGTAGGACTCAATGTAACCCACTCAAAACATTGTGCTGATGGATGGATTGAGTAGTAAGGGGGTCCTGGAGGTGTTTAAATAAAAAATCTAACATTAAAAAAATGTGTAGGTATAAAAAAAAAAAAACTTGTGAAAAAGTTGGAACTTTGACCCCCAATATCTCCGTAACTAGAAGGTTCCCAGGTATTGTCTAGAACAAAAAAATGATCGCAATGACCGGGAGAACAAGTGCCTGTCGGCTTCGTTAAGAGTCTGTTTACACCCTTTATACGCGTACGAAATCGTGAACACATACAGTAAAATAAAATAATAAAGTGCTTTATATATAACATAATTTCACAAAATAAAACTGCTGGCAAAGTCATAGTAAAATTGCATAGCGTGTAATTGACACACTTTATTTCTTGATTATTCATTTTTATCCGAATAAAGATTAATCTGTGATATGAATAGTAAAAGAATTTCGTGTGCCATAGGCACAATTTGACACATATTTTTAACATAATCAGTAACTTCCCACTATTGATATTTTATTAGATCTGATTGTGGTCGGGTCAGGAACCGTGATCCCCAGCCTGACCACAATCATACACTTATTACTCAAAAAGTACAAGGCACAAATTCTGGGTTAGGTGGCACAATAAAACACAGTTAAAATAACCGTTTTGTGCCATAGTAAAATCTCCGTTCCATGTCGTGGTCGGGTCAGGAATCACAACACGTTAGTCATAACTACTTTTAACCAGCTCCATTGGGCAAAACTACTATGACTTTTAACTGCTATTACAGTTAAAAGTAGTATTGTCGTAAGCATACGGTTAAAACTACTTTTGACTGATTTTGCTAGTTAAAAGTACTTTTGACTTGTTAAGAGTTTTGTCTGCAACATATACATACTTCGCCAAGTATTTTTGACATCAAATTCATTTTGTACTAGCTGTTGCACGCAATAAATAAATGTTGATGGATGGAGGGAGAAGACCAAGGAAATGATGGATGAGTTGTGTGAGGATTGATATGGCTCAGCATCGTGGACTGACTCAAGCAAGGGTCGGGGGGTATAAGACTATCCGCTAGGACCTTATAAATTTCACTCCCACTAGAGATCTGTAGTAGTTGTAGTCTTTGATGTCGTAAATAATGTTAAAGATGAAATGATTAAGTAATTATTTAGATTTGTAAATAAAACAATATCTATTAAAAAATTCTTTATTCCCGAAGTGAATTCCACAAGTATTCTGTAATCAAAACCATTGTAAGAGTCTTCTTGGTCATCAAAAAGGAGTTCAACAAATATCTGGAAGAGTCAAAGTCAATACGAATAATTTTTGGAGACGATATTTTTTCCTGTAGTTAGCTGGCTCTGTACGAAAGATAATAATTTATAATGTTACTTACGGTATCACGTTGTTTCCACACACGATGCCGGCATTGAGAAGATTCTTGAATGACTATAATTCTAAATTAATTCTAATACTTACAAGTGACAACGCGTTTAATACTAATCAGTTGCTTTAATAAGATACAACTGCTAAATTAATAATTAAGTCTTAAACAATGCTACTTACCATGCTGCACAGTTGGAGTGGCTACTGGAACTAAAAAAGTGCATCCCATTGTTTTTGATGAAAAATAGAATGTTGATTGCTGCATCTATTACAACAAAGAAAGATAACTCATGCGACCATTAAAGAGAAGTTACTGTAGACGAAAATCAACCCACACAATATCTACAGATCAACTAAAACATTATACTTCCAAAATGAATTCAAACTGCATTTTCTTCCTTATCTGCGCTTGGAATAGGGCCAAGGGTCAAGAAATCGGTGGAACTTAATGACTACCTAAACAACCACAAAGAAACGCCAGGGAGACTAACCACACACTGCAGCCTAACTATAAAAACCCCGTTCAAAACTGTTGCATGAGCAAATTGTTTGTGTCTTATTGTATCTGGCAGTGCAACACTTGGAATATTGGATAATAATAGAAATTCTCAAGTTTCCTATAAAAGAGAAAATTATTATCTCTTTTGTAGTTCTCCTAAGTTAAAATCATTGTCATTTTGAATATCTCAGAAACTACGATGTTTAGTAGTTATTACGTCTTCGGTAGGGCGCTCCATTGTTTCTGAAGTCTCGTCTACCATATCCCCCTCGTCCTCCTCTCCCTCCAGAGCTATTATTCCCAGAGAACCTTCCATTATTATTCAGTCTTGAACTGTATTTGCCCGATGGTGGTGTGTACATTTTCACATTCCTGTCTCCACTTCGTGCTCTTTTCTCAGGAGATTCTTTATCATGTTCATTGTCAAATGTAATAGGGCGATGTCTTTTGTGTATTGGCGATTGTTTCTTATCATCAGAGTCAGCAGACTGTTTTTCCTGAAAGAAACATGTCGTCACAATTTGTTTGGTTGCTTACACAAAACAAGTTTTAACTAATTTTCAGTAAAAAATCAAATGGTTAATTTCAACAACAACACCTACCTCTTTTTCAGTTCTCTTGGAATGGAATGACAACTGAACTTTACTCTTAAAGCTGGGTGGAGTGCGGAACAAATCTCTTATTAGTGTGTTGATATTAGATGTAGTCTTTAGGGCTACTATTTTCAACTTGTTTTCTTCTGAATTTGCATCTTCACCTTTCTGGCCCTGTAAAATGAAACATATTTAGTCCAACTGTTAAAAAAAAGCAATGTATTGAAGGAAAGCAATATAGTGCAGTGTATTATAGTATTTTAAAATTATATGGAATAACATACTTGTGTCACTTCTTTCAGTTTCTTTATGTATCCCTGTGTTAGTCGTGCAGTATATTGTAAGCGCAGACGTAATGCTTTCATTTTATTTGCATCTACAGTCAGTGCTTCTGGTGCCTTACGACATAGTGAGTGTAGGGCAAACAATGCACATTCTACATGGGAAAATTTTAGTGATGGAGTGGTCTTTGACTCTTCTGACTTCTCTTCAGGTTTGTCACTTTCAGTCACTACACCTTCAACTGGTGCTTCTGGCAAGTATTTCTGTGTAACAAAAACAGTGATTAACTTAGGCTTCAATAATTGAACTCTTGCAAAAAAATAAAGAAAAAAGTTTTGCTATTAAAAAAAATACCATATCCAAAGATTTTCTTTCATCTCTAAAATGTGATTTGACTCACCGTCATTAGCAGATCATACACTGCATTAATTTTTTGCTGTGGGTTTTCAAGATCTCCACAATGTTCAGTGAGCTCTGCAAATATCTTCAATAGGTCCAGTTTCGAGTCTGATCCTCCTTCTGGTGCTGATATGCTGTCCCAATCTTGAAGCACATGGTCACAGAAGAAATTGACGAATTGGGTGGAGTCAACTTGAGCCTATGTTCATAAATTCAAAGGTTGCTTACACAAAGACATAAAAATAATGAACACAGCATAACACTATCATTATAACTATGGTAAAGGCATATTATGATAATTTCAGGCTATTATTTGATAACTTACAGAGAGCAATGGCAATGCATGTTGTGAGCATTGTATAACTCGGTCCACATATTCAGGATCTTCAGGGTGCCAGTCATCAGGTGTAAATGCAAGAGCAGCAACAATTTGTACAAGTTCCTTTTTGCCTGCTGGTGTTTTTCCTAACTTGGACCATGTCAACAACTCCATTATATGCTCAAATTCCTCAGCTACAACATCTTGGAGCTAAAAAAATACACAACATTGTTATACATGTTTGAATTTTGAGTGCATTAGATTTTTGATTAAATAAAAAAACACATAACAGGCGAAAGACAGAGACGGCAGAGGTGTACTATTAGGTACACCTCTGCCTAACCCTACAGGGATCACAGGTGTGATGTGATATTAAAAATAAGTTAATTGTTAAAACAGGTTTAGGTATGAACAAAATTTTTTGATCCTTGTTATAGGCAGATAGTGCCTGTGTTAGGAGTCTGCTCTTCTATAGTAAGTTGTGCTACATGAAAAGCCAAATGTAGGTATAATTTTTATGCTAAAAGTACATAAATTAAGGTTGATTAAATTAGTACAGCGACGTGGCAGGCCCAGAAGGAGATGGCGCGATGAGCTGGAATGCTACTTAAAGGATTGGGCTGAAATAGCTCTAGACAGAGAAGAATAGAAAAAAGGAAGGGAAGCCTTTGCCCTGCACAGGGACACAATAAGCTCATAAAAAAAAAAATTAGTACATGAAAGTATGTTTTCAAGTTTACTATTTTGTAGAAAGATCTAGATTGATTGTGGGAAGGTTATAAGATTTATCTTACCTCCAAAAGTTTCTTGCATTCAGTTATAATCAATTCTTCAGCCTCCTTAGTAATTACTTCCCTGCCGAGTTGTTTCACTTTTGATGCCAAAAACTTAATGCACCTCTCTCTTACAATCTCATTAGTAACTTCACTATCTGCATTCTGATGTATTTGAGAGAACATACCCGTAAGTGCACCTTTTGGGTCAATCTTCAGAATAGTCAATAAAGAGTTTGAGACAACATTTATTTCAGTAGTGTCATCAGACTGTAATAGCTGCGCTAAAATATCTGCAATTCGTTGCGTGTGCTCTTTGTGATCTTTGCACAATGTTGGTAAATCTTTGATAGCTTGTTTACGGATCTGTGAAACAATATGAAAAATATATATCACATTATATAAAAACATAGCACTCCTTTTCTTGGGCAGTCGTGTAATAACTAGATATTGTAATTTTTCGGTCACGGAAGTGGCCAGTGGTGTGTGTCATTATTTATTATCAGTTCATTTCGATGAAATTTATTTACAGATGTATATGTCATTAACAGATAAAGACTTACAGCAACGTCATCATCCTCACACAAGTCGAATTGAGCTTCAATAGCTTGATCAGCTAGAGTAGGAAAGCTATTGAAAAATTTCGCAATAAACTGGGACGCCAGGCGTTTTTCCTTGTCGGATCCCTTCACAGCGGCTAGTATTTCCAAGTATTCCTTTTCGTGCTAAATTATTAAGACAGAAACATGATAAATAAAATGCAATCAAATAAGTTTAAAGGTGCAAAGAACATTTATTTGGGCGTAAAAAATAGGTTACCTTAGAAATGTCATCTTTGGCGTCGGCTAACACACCATAATTTTGGTACAGTTTTTCAATATTATCTGCTGACATGTTTGTTTTTTAAGGAACCAACTTGTCTAAATTTTAATAAAAAATATTTTTATAGTCAACTGTGCACTCGGATTAAACTCAATAAATCTGTAAATAAATCCCACGAGATGAGAGAGAACGAGTCACCACCGCGTACAATCTCGACATAGACAATAAATGACAAAACAAGTGTTACCATTTTACGGTCATATTCCTATTCAATAATTTACACTAGACCATCGACAAAAGTAAAAGTTTACTTTTGTCGATGGTCTAGTGTAAATTATTCATTACTTACAGCAGAATCACAGTCTACTTTTTTATGGTTTTTGAACTTTTTGACCCCTCGACCATAAACTGCTGATTGTGAGAAAACTACGCTTTTAGGATATTAAACTGATAATTTTGTGATGGGTCAAGAATGAATGAATTGTTCGTAAACCTTCAAGCAATCGCGCGGCGTCAAATCTATTGCACTTGGCCCATAGGAAACTGAACCGTACACTTTTTGTCGACGTTTTATAAGTGCCCATCTGTGCCTATGTGAAATAAAATATTTTGATTTTAATGTCACACTTTTTCTCAAGTAACCTCTTCAAGTTTATTTGGACCATAGACTTGAATCTATGGAATTATTATTTCCCATCGCATAGTCCTTTCTCAGTGATTTCACCTTTGATTTGCATAACTGTCCAAATCACAGTGATCTAGAACCATGGACATAATATCGCTCACCTAGTAATATATTGGCACATCTACGTTTTTCATATTTTACAGAAAAGAAAATCAAAGATTAGAAGACACTGTATATATTATATTGTATGTTGAAATATTTTTCTATCGGTCATTGTAATTTATGCAATTCAATTTGACAAATACATCTATTGTTGTTGGTGAAGATGTAGACTTACTCGTTTACTCACTGCTCGAAAGCCAACTGAAAAAACTATTTTTTTCTGAAAACCAGGAAAAGCTCAACATCAGTCAGATAAATATTCATCAAAAAGTTTATCTACTTTTGTAAAGTGTCAAAATCATGTACTATTTTTACACGCAATAACTGGCTGTGATACGACATCTGCATTTTACAGGAGGGGTAAAACAGCAGTTTTCCAAATATTTGAAAAACAAGATTTAGTTCAATGTGCTGAAATTTTTAAAAAGAGTAGTTAAACTCAACAAGCAGTTATCACCAACGGCATCCGCTTTCTTCTTTCTATGTACGGAGCTCCTAAAAAAACTACCTGTTTAAGCATATAAGCATCGATAAGCATGTTTCGTTAAAAATACTAAAAATAAAAAACAAGTTCAATTAGCTTGTCTTCCTCCAACCTCAGTTGCTGCTCATCAACATCTTTTTCGGGTATATTACCAAGTTCAAGGGTGGCTTGGTTATCAGCTAGACCCTACAGACTTGGGTTGGAGGTTGGTCAACAATAAATTAGAGCCAGTTCAAACTTTACTCCCACCTGCGCCGGAAAAACTGCTGAACACAATTTTTTGCTACTGCAAAAACTGCTGAACACAATTTTTTGCTACTGCAAAAAGGGATGCAGTGCTAAATGTGGTTGCAAAAAAGTCGAACTGTTTTGTTCTCTGGCATGTACAAATTGTCGAAGCCGGTCGTGCTCTAATGTTGAATCACAAACAATGGAGGATTCGTTTGATTCCGACGAAGTGTCATGCGATACATCGCTATTGACGCAATTTACTTGCATCCAAAATGAAGATGAAGAAGAAGCAGGAGAAGAAGAAGAACAAGAAGAATTTGAAACTTACGAATCAGGCGAATGAACTTCACCACTTTTTTTTTAATTTACATCGCTTTTATCTTTTCAAATCTTTGAAAATTTCCGTTATTTTGCAATAGTTTCACATTAAACAGGATCACAACTAACCCGTGGAGTAGGCCAACTGGGGAAACCACGTTAAAAAAAACGCGCTAAGTACACTACCTCATAGGTGGCGTGGAAACGTGGTGTATATTATTATGACGATAGCAACTTTTATAACTTTTTGAATCGTTATATCTCAGAAACGGTGGCTCGTAGAAAAAAAGTATTGACACATTTACTATAGATAATTTTATGATCTTCAATTTTTGTCTAAGGTACTTTTATGATAAAACTTACCGTTTTGCTGAAAATCGCGAAAAGCTCATTTTCTTGACCTTTGACCTTGAATATTTTTTTTCCATACATGGGAATGATGGGGAATTTTTAAATATTATTTATAATTATGTTTTGAACAATTTTACTGATTTTCAGCTTGTTGGGACTTTATGTACCTTCACTCTCATTTTTTGGTCTAGATTGACCGGACTATGTATGATGCGCTTTGAATTTCACATTCAAGACTTATATGTTTTAAATAGTTTTAGTTATATTATTATTTCATATCGTAATACTAAATATAGACTGACAAAATTCGGAAATACATATTCGATGGTCTTTCATAAAATGAGTGCAATTATAATACCTTTTTATTTATCTGAAGTTTTACAGTGCCACAAACTGGATCAGTGGCTTACATTACGCCACTGACTCAGTTTGTGGCATTACAACTAACGATATCCTTCTGAAGAATTACAATACAGGCGCGGCGGCTTCGCTGTCGATGAAGAAGAGAAAATTCACACAGTTAAAATAAACGATAAAACTACATAGGTTTTTAATTTTGTCAGTCTTTATCTATACTATCTATAGGTACTTCTATACTAACTATACTTTACTAATATACTAATACTAATAAGATTATAAAGAGGTAAAATTTGTTTGTTTGTTTGTATGTAATGGGTAATCTCCGGAACTAATTATCCAATTCTCAAAATTCTTCCACTCGGCCGAAAGCTACATTATTCGTGGGTGCTAAAGGCTATAAATTATATTTATATTATGCAGAAATAAGCCAAGCTATCACAATTTTTGCGGACGAAGTCGCGGGCGAAGTGCTAGTTCAGTATAATTTCGAAACACCAACCCGAATCATTCAATGCTCTGTATTAATTAACTGTTTATATGTATTTTTAAACGTTGGTTATTTTATCAAATTCATACCACATTGAATTTAAAAAAGAAAACGTGTCTTTTCATTTGTTATAAGTTAGTATCCTTTTCCAAAATTCATTGGGGTCAGATTACTTAGGTCAGTACAATTATGAAAACTACATACTACCTCTGTAATAAAAAAAACTATTTTCTCATAGTTATTCGAAACTTCTTCAACCTTTGGTCACCCAATGCTGAGTGAAGGTAATAAAACATTTAAATCGATGCAAGTCTTGGATTTTTGCCGAAGGCAATTTTGGCTGTTTTTTTGTAGCGCAGTACTTTGTGATCAATACGACTATCTAGTGAGTAGTGCGGTTATCTAGTGACTTAGATAACCGCATTATACTAGACTGCGAACGCGATTGCAACTGACTGCAATTCATGAGTCGGAGTAGTACGTTAGAAGTCACGTAGGTACCTAAGGGGTAATGATTTGGCTGCGAGACTGTTCGAAAGAGATACCGCGGCCCTCGAATACAAAGGGCAAGAAAGGAACATGGATGGGTTTTAGTCTGTACAAGTCTGACACTCTCTTCTGCTCCGCCCAGAGCAGGAGGAGTCTTTTGATGATTTCCCATCCGGAAAAAAGAAACTGCTGGCTGGCTGGCTTATGTCGATAAAAATTGCTTCTAAAATTAAGTGGATATCAGAGGCTAGTACCTTAGCTGTAGTTTAGCTGCTGCGTTACTTTATTTTAGTATTAGAATGCAATTTAAAACGTACGTTAAATAAATGTATTACGTACCTTGGAACGGATCGCTACGAAATGAAAATCTATTGCTACGAGATTGCTACGCGGCTACGACACGAATTTTTGCTATTATTTATGTTTTAGTTATGGTTTTACCGTTCTTATATTATTTTTTGTGGTTGGGCTTTATTTAATAACTTTAGTTTTAAAGGGTTATGATTTTAAATGGCGGCAGGTCATGGGAACAAACTGCGACTCTTGCATTCCCCTTAAACTTAAGGGGAAGATTTATGAAACATGGTTAGACCTGCTGTCTTGTATGGATCAGAATGTAGGGCCACAAAACGGATGAATGAAAGGCATTTGTGCGAATCGACAAAATAAGAAATGAGTACATAAGAGGAAGTCTGACAGTGCGCCCGAGCGACTTAATAGTTGTAATCGGTTGGTTTGGTATGCGATGCGGAAGAATCCAGAAAATTTCGTGACGAAAGTTTTGGTTATGAATGTGGATGGGGTATATGATTAGAGGAAGACCAAAGAAACGATGGATGGACTGTGTGAAGGATGATATGGTAAGAAAGGAGGTGTCTAACGAGATGACGAGTAATAGAGAAGAATGCAAGACAAACATGCTGCGCCGCGCCGACCCAAAATATATTAAGCAAGGGCAGGAAAATGATATAATAGATGGAGTTCATTAAGAAGAAATTAATCATTATGTTGCCTTACATATTGTAAGTATTAAAAATTGACTTGTACCTTGTTTATTTTATTTTCTTTCATAATTCTACCTAAGTGGCACAGACTTTCTTGCTCGTTTACATCATGCGCTACTTATTCCGTGGTGGGTAGGTAGTGTAGGTACTAACATTCATTCAGGAAGATAATAGAAAACACTACAATACAATAAACCAGTATTCCCCTTTGAATGCACCGCCGCGCGCCGCCGTCGGCATTGTTACCTAAACATTTTTTTTTAGAATAAGATTTTAGGTAAATATTAGGTAATACTTAGGTATAAAATGCGTGGTATTTAAAGATGGTTTTTTTCTGGCCCGCCTAGTATTAATGCAGAAAATACGAATGTAGGTATACCTGAGGCAAGATTGTAGATCATACCAGGGAACTTTCTAGTTACGGACTTTTTCACAAGTGTTTTTTTAAATAAATGTTTTTAATGTATTTTTTTTATTAAGACACCTTCACCGACCCCCGTACTATTCAATCCATACATCAGCACAGTGTTTTGTATGCGTTAAGGTATGATTCCGAACCACGCTGCACGCAGCAGTGCTGCCGTGACACTACTGGTCCCCATACAATTTCTATAAGCTTATAATATGAGATTACATTCCGAGCTAGGCAGCAATGTTGCGGCAGCTATGTAAGCAGAACACCTTAGTGGCAGCACTGGGGCAACAGCACTGCTGCTTGTTGCAGAGTTCGGAATCATACCTTTACATTGAGTCTTACCGTAAAACGTGATTTTGCACCCCAAAAAAAAAGTCGTTTCCCAGTAATAATTTTTGCGTAAAGTTACTTAGTTTGATGTACAGAATGCTTGGTTGACGGCATCGTGAAGAGTCTGTTTACACGCTGTATTAAATTTTAATTGGATATGCCAATATTTAAATGCCTTTTTTAGTTAATTGTCAGGTTTACTTAGTTTAGGTTATTTATCGTTTTAATGTTTTAATGTAGGTACTCTACTTGTAATAGTATACAGTTACTTATGAGTGTGAATAAATGGCCACTTAAATGTTATATTTGTAGAATAAATAAGATTAAATGGAAATATTGTCTATTAGCATTAAAATAAAGCCTTTTGTGTTCTGCTGGTTGTTGGTGGGTGTTCTTAGGTCTCAGTTGGGTAACAATATTAAAGCATAGGGAGGTACTCTATTTTCTCAGTATCATATCAACGAAAAATTTCTATGTGGGGGAATCCAGAATGATGAACATGAAGTTTGTTTGTGCGTCGATGTCCCTTCAACCGTGTATGTATACGCATACCAACACTTATATAGACTTAAGCATAATATAGTAGTTACTACGTTGAGGAAAAATAAAAATAAAGAGGAAGTATTTTTCGGGTACTTATAACTTTATTACCTAGATACCAGTTAGGCAGATTGGGTGCATACTCGTTTTTAAACAGTTTAATTGAAAAATACAAAAAAAGAATTACCCTTAAGAAATTTCTTACAAAAGGCGTACTTCATTATGGCAGTGTTCATTATTTTCGAGTAATTAGGCAAATGAAACGCGAGTGCGGCAGAGTGCGGCGGAGTGCGGCCGGCGGGCCCCGGGCCGGGCGCCGGGGCGGGCCGGGCCGCGCGCCCGTGCTCATTGGCCGCCGCCGACGCCGCCCTCCGACTCCGTCATCGTCCCTCCCGTTTTCTACACCGCCGGCCTCGCTAACCTCCTTCGTTTCGCTCAGTCGCGTCCGCTTCGTCGCGTGTGGTGTATCTCGAGTCTCGTGCCGCACCTGTTAACAGAACGGTGGTGTTGTGACAGCGAGTGTATGTGCGATGCTCGGACGGTGATCGAAGCATGGTGAATTACGTTAATCCGCTCGCCATGTACCAAGGCAAGGGCGGGCAATACGGTAGCGGCTGGTATGGCTGGCAGCACCAAAACTTTGAGGAGCAACAGTGGTGTGCCTGGAACGGTGCGCCCGCGGGTGGAGAATGGGCGCCGGATCCTCATCACTTCCCGAAGCGAGAGCCCGGGGAGCGGGAGATCGCGGATATGCCGTCCCCGGCGCGTGGCGACCTGGCCAGCCCCAGCGAGGGCTCCCCGGGCTCGCGGCCTGCGCAGCCCCCAGCCCCACCGCGTTCCCCATACGAATGGATGAAGAAACCTAACTACCAGACACAGCCCAATCCAGGTTTTTATCTTTTTCAATTTCAATTATCGTCTGTAAAAGGAAACCAACATTTATGTTATATTTTGTTGTTGCGGTAGACATACCTTCGCGCTAACAAAAGTAAGCAGGTTATTTTGTGGAAATACCCACCAATTAGTGCATTTAAAAAAAAAATGTTTTTATGTTTAGGGTTTCTTTGCTAAATGAAGTCAACCTAAATTATTCAATTGTGTCGTTTAGACTTATAAAAAGGTACACTTGGTACCAGCATTTCAAATTAACTCCATCTAAACACAGCCACCTTAAGCCATGTCTATTAATGGCCTTTTAAACGCTTACACTGCACTTTAATTTGATAACTAGCCCATAATGTAATTGATAATTCAAGTAGATTTTGTACCTGCGCTAGCTAGTTAAATATTTTATTGTTTTAATGAATTTGGTCGGTGTCTTTCTTTCCTTATGGGCATAGACACTAGGTTATGTATCGGAACAAGGTGTGCTTATCAATGTTGTTATAATTTAATATTTATAAATGTAAATATAAACTTATACCTATGTCTGCCAGAAAGCCTGGAAAGAAATCCCATCGCTTGCTTATGTCAGTGATGAGTGAATACTGTATAACCTATACGTTGGATTCACTGATAACGATAAGGACTAAAAGAAAATTATTGATTTCCGCGCTGTGCCCGTGGCGTATCAATGAACTGATTAATTTTCAAAGTAATAACCACCGAAAGCATTGTTTTGTTTGTTACCCCACATGATAAAGAGACCCATCGACTTCAGTTCCTGTATTTTTCACTGGAAATCTAGTGTATCTCCATATAAAGTATAAAGTTCTGAACAATTAGTGTACGTTATGATGTCCCACAGTATGTATCGTCAGGGAAATCGATTGTTGCCGTGTATTTTCGGTTTATTTCGGTTTTCGGTTTAATTTAATTTTTACAGTAATTTCGTAACATTACAGCATTAAAAATGACATTTGAATACTAATATGGATACGGACATTGCGGACTGTTTAAGTTGGTAGTCAATTTCCTGGCATTACATATTATGTACGTAAGGTATCATATTATCACATATCAGTTGTTAGAAAATAAGCTACTTCAATATATTTTTACATATCTACTTAGGTATTTATGCTAAGCAGTGTAGGAATGCTCTTGAAATTTCGCTTTGGTGACAGTTATATGAACACTTCAATAAATAAACTGTTGGGTTTACTACGCTCGGCATTTTTTGTATTATCAACCCTAGGTACTATGCCTAGGGTTGATAATACCAGACTTCAAAAATATTTGGCCATTCATTTTTAGATTATGCAAAAATCAATGAGCAAATATTTTTGAATTTGCATTTGCATGCCAACATCTCCCCACATGATGCTTTTCCTGAGTAAAAAAAATATGATTCTATTTAGTCCGTCAGATTATCTAAAAATATTCGATACGTATTTTTTGTTTTATCAAATCAATAAAAACTGACGAAGATAAAACGCATCAAAGAGCAGGAGTGGGGGCTTGTGACGTCACTTTGCCGGTAAAAGTGTACTGACATTGTGACGTCACACGAGTTTACGACGCACTGTATCGGCTTATTATTTTTTTTTACGTAAATAAATAAAAAAATACGTGTCCAATATTTTTTTGAAATCTATCTGACGGGCTAATTAGATTTATTTGGTTAACTACCCTATTCTACAGGCAGAAAACACACCTGAGACCCATTTTTAAGTTTTTCCCAGTCCAGTAGTAAAAATGTTTTATCACAGTTTAAGGTGGCCAATGTCCATAAAAAGTTAACTATTTAAAAGCCCGAAAAAGATGTAAACATTGTTAGTTTGATGGCTCCACTAAGTAGGTAATGATGTTATTGTTTTATTTTTTAAGCTTCATCACTCAGAAACGTACACAATATACGGTAGGATTAATTTTAAAACTGCTACAGATGTTTATTTTGAATGAATTGGCATTCGCAGTAAGCACATAATAACAAATTATACGAGCAAATTAGCGTATAATAAAATTAAAATTAATAATGCTTTTATAATATACGATTGGAATAAAAACAAGAAATATTTCTGATTCGTTATAATGAAAATATTTAAAATTTACCTATTAGCAACTATATTGTTAATAAAGTAGGTGAGTAGCTACATAACAGTAATTTTTATGAAGATGGATAAATCATAGAACATTTTTAAATTATTTTCACAATTTGTCCACCAAATAACACAGCCATAATAAAATTTAAAAATCTTACTAAGTGTTAAGAATAACAACTTAGTAAGATTTTTATTATTTTGCACAATTAATTGCATTTTCAGCCATTTGAATAACTGAATACCAAACAGTCAATGGCACAGTAAATGTCAAATACCAAATAAATAAAAACATGTTGACATGTTATAACCATAAAACACTTTTAATAAATTTTAATAAGCATGAATAAGATACAAATAAAGTAAAAGACTGAGGTGTCAAATTAAAATGCAAAACATGATTTAAGCTTATTTTAGTATTTGAGGAAAGTCATAAAGTACGGAAAGGATTATTTAACAATCATTGATTGGCTCAGATGCCGTTTGTAATGGTTAGTTAGGTTATGCTAAGGTTAATAACAGACCATAGCCAAGAAAAAACGTTCTGAAATGACATTGAGAGCAAAACTCGAAAATGACAATATAAATAAAAGAACTAGGGACTCGCTCCTGCTTCGCACGGATTTTACGTAATGACTAATCATTAAGGTTTCTTTTTTTTTTGTTAACCTGTTTATTTTCCCACTGCTGGCTAAACCTCCTTTCTCCTTCCAACTCTTTCTATCCTGTGCTATCTCCGGCCATGTTCGTCTCGCAGATTTTTATTGAATAAAAAATATATATTCTACTTAATAAAACCTTTCGTAATTAACTCTTTCAATGATAGTGAAAATAGTCGGCACTATTACTGAGCTATGTGCAGCAGTGGACGTCTTTCGGCTGAAATGATGATGATAATGATTACTGAGCTATCATAGTTGTATTGATAGATTCTATTTTAAAAATAACAGCCTACCGTTAAACCTGTACAAATCATTAGCTGGCATCAATACAAGCGAGTATCGTACGAAAACCTGTAAAAGCACCATACAATACTTGTTTGTGTAGTAATTTTTGACGTGACAACGTCTTATAAATTGGTTTGCCGGGTGACACTTCAAGAAACTGCGTTACGCTCCGCTCACGTTATGCGCTCACAATGAGAGCGAGTGAGAGGCACGCGTCCCTTCCACTCGGGCATGGTTAGCCCGCCTAAGAGCGAGAGAGACAGACATAAAAAGTGATCGTTTTATTGGTATTTGGTTATATTTTATGTGCGAGTGATTTGAGAAGTGAGGTTACTTGATAGTGAATTGGCGCCAAAATTGCGCTGTGTGTTGTTATTGTATAATTCTTTGTATAAATAAATGTTTTAAATTGTTACTATTATTTCATCCTTCTTCCTACTAGACGAATGAATATTCACATTAAAATTATTTTACCACTCAAAGTCGTTGTCACGTAAAACTTTCGCCCGTATACCGACTTTACAGGCAACCATTTTTTTTTTTTTATATCAATGGAGACCTCATGTGACTGCTGCACACAAACGTTTTGAATTTTATAATTTTCACGAATGATCAAAGTAGTGCATTCGTTTTCGCATGGAGAAGTCCCATTCTAGCCTATGACACGCCTACGCCGCGGAGGCGCGGTGTAGACGCGGCGTAGCAGGCGCCCCGTGGGAGAGGCGTAGGCGCTACGATTCGTAGCTGCGTATGCGATGCGCTAACGCTATATATTCGATACAATACAATCAAGATCACAGTCTAAAGTACAAGTTTTACGGAAGTTGAATAATAGTCAAATATTTTTTATTACTAATTTGATTTTAAGCTACAGAATAATTAATACAACCTAATAGTTTTATCTTTTAATTAATTGAAACAAAATACAATGAACTTCAATGTACGCAAGGCCAGTTAGCAACGCTAAGTAAATAACCCAGATCTAAGTGACATTGCTTACTTAACGCGGTCTTGTGAAGGAAGTTATAACAAGACCAGGTAGTCCCGTACCTTGATGAGTTCTCTAGACTTTTTGGTGTAACACAATCTAATATTTTAATCTAAAATTAATTCATTTGTAATACGAAGTTTCAAAAAGCTCGCTAAAAATGTAATAAAATATATGAGTATATGAACGAAGAGACGCTTTTCTGTAAGCAGAAGTATATAAGTACCTATGTAGTACGGGTTTACTAGTTAAGTTACCTTTTAATGAAGTCCTAAACATAAATTATGTACATAACTTATAGATCAAAACTAAAATTGGTGAAGCCCCAGATACACAGTTGAGTGAATTAAAATCCGTGCCTTATTGTCCAATTCAATATTCAGAAAAACACAAAATTAACTTGCTGCAAAGTTTTTGTTTCGAATTATATTGATTAGTGTTCCAGTCTTAAACGAAGTTTATATGAGCAATATAACCTGCAGAAGTAAACTTCCAACAGCAATTCTAATACCGTGTAAAAACAATAACGACAAGCGCAAGTTCTGTAAAGGTTCGGTCAAAACCGGTACGGACTGAACTATGTATCTGGCTGCGGACATCGTCCACTGACAGATACTTTACGTACTACATCGTTTGCAGCAGTGTTTCAAGTCTTTAAAATGCATATTAAAAAAACGCGATAATTTTTCCAACCCGTTAAAACTCAAGTTTATTTTTAAATTAAATGTGGAACTAATGTAAAAATTAGCTGAGCATCCAAGATGGCAACGAGGCGTGCGCAAACGCATGCGTTGTATTTCCTTATGTGCGGAGTAATGCATCGCGCATGCATTTGTGAGATGGGCAGGTGGTTGAATCATAATAACAACAACAATATAACTATTATTCACAGCATAATGTCAGTAGGAAGTTGCATAAAACTATATAAGCAGGTTTTAGCATATTACTGACAAAGTACGTACTGGTTAAGATTTTGTTATAAAGAGACAAGTCAAGCTTTTGCGATTGCATAACATAACATCACGCCTGTAATCCCCATAGGGTTAGGCAGAGGTGAATAGTACACCTAAATTTCGTCAGTTATGTTTGAGTTGATCGATGGAGAGGGAGAGGAAGACCAAGGAAACTGAGGATGGATTGTGTGAGGAATGATATTATGAAAGAAAATGGAGTAAATGATAGCGTGACGGTTCACAGAGGAGAATGGAAGAAAAAACCGTGTTGCGCTCAACCCTAAGTAACATGGCACAAAGGCAGGAAGACGATGATGTAATAGGGGACGAGTCTTTTGTCATAAATCGGGGCTCACATCCAGGCTCCGTGGCTGTTACTGAGAAATTTCTGATAGAAAAACCCAATAACACGCTGGCCGTCTCGGGAATAGAACCCAGGACACCATGCAGTCTATTGCGATTGGTAGGCTAAAGCGCCTTGAAGACATAATTTAATTAAAATAGAGTCGTAGGTCTTGGATATAAAGATGATAATTATTATTGTTTAAAAGGTGGTGTCGCCTGAAATTCGTCGAATTACATATTGCGCCGTCTCCAAATAAATCGGAAAAAGGACAGAAGGTAGACGGGTCGACGGTATTTAACATTTGCGTTTAATTGCTTTTATCGTGCTTTACTTACCTACGTAATATAATATCTGTAATATCCAATTGCCTGAACACAAAATAAATTAAACGTGAAAAATGAATGATGAATTAGTGGACCGATCCAATGATATTGGATTTCAGCATTTTATTTATCTCACTCGTATACCGAATAAAGACAAAAAAAAGATGAACTTTTAAACTTAAGTAGTTTCGACTTGTGAAATGAATCAATGGTGTCGTGTGAAAATGGAAAGTCCCAGGTGAATCAGTAGAGCTTCATTAAAGAAAGTATTTTGACTTAACTTTTCTCTATATATTCTTAACTAAGTTGAAGATCCAAGTGATTTGTAATTCATGATCTTCCTACCTCCGACACCTTTCTCTAAACAAGATTGTGCTTTTATGAACCAGTGGCTGTAATTCTTGAAATCGAAAAACATTTAATTATGATTATATCGGCTCTAGTACACAAGTAAGATGTCTGTTCAACATAGTCGGTAGTCGTGCTACTACCTAGCATATAGAAGTAATGAGTTGTATATATGTTATTGGTATGTACAGATAGGGGATGTTATATGCAATTTCCAAACCGTGTGGTAATAGTACATTATGATATAAGTGCGGAAAGTTGAAAATTACAGCCGAGGCGAAATTGCTAGCCCGAGCCGTAGGCGAGGGCTACAAGAAAGTAGAGGCTGTAATTTATCATAGCGCACGTATGTCATACGACGTTTTATAACATATTTGAGAGGAAATAAATAAAACTCGAACTTTCTTAAACGAAATTTTGATACGCTTGTAAGTATCTATCGGTCGATTTTTCAGACAAGTGGCTTAGAGTAGCTTTTTCGCTGCCTCTGAGACTTCAGGCGGTGTCAAATTAATAAATTCATCATTACTTGACGACATTTTTCAATAAAAACAATACAGCGAAAAGAAAAAGCGCGCGGAATAATTTTTACTTGTTCACAAATTACATAGTGAGGCGCGCGCATTAGCGCCTATTTTAAGGCAAAGGCACAAAAACAGCCAGTATTACTAATACAGTAAATTCATGTTTTTGTGTTTTTGTTAAAAAAAAATGGTACAACCATTTATTTTTAACAAAATCCATTGTCAAAATTAATTAAATTAAAGAATTTAATGTTTATTTACTATATTTTATCTCCCAAAGTTAATTTTATTCATAAAATGTTGACCACTTTTCTGACATAAAAACTCTTTGCTAAGATTTTAAAAAGTACCGTTCGTTTTTGACGGAGCATCTTGAAGCCGTGCGTTTTACTTTACATTACCGCACAAGTATGTAATGAGGTACCATACGATATTGAAATTGGTGAAATAAGAGCCCCTTTACGAGCAAATGTGTTATAAAATACCTAATAGTGACCAGTGACACATAGCTCTCATCTAATTAGACGTATTTAAACACATGAGGCCTGTCTATCAATGCATCAATATGTATACGAATCTAATAGATAAAATATGCAAAAAAAAAACAATTTAAAATTTCCTGGCTACTTATTACCAATGTCCAACAGTGGCGAAGGTTTCATACAACACGATTCCTACCGGTGTCCCTTTTAAAAATGGCACAGTCAGTATTCTATAGACAAATATTATAATCACATTAAAGATACCTATGTTCTCCGGCTTACCTCTCACAAAAATTGACCCTTCGCTACTGATATCCAACATGACAATTAATACTATGAATAAGGCATAAGATATCTATTACAAAGACAACTTCGCTGGTCCAGTGGCCGCAAGTACTACTGGATTCGTTTCTCGGGTACCAGTGCTGTGTATACAGCGTAGCCACTGTAGAGCCTGAGATGTTGATGTCACTTCTTTAAGACGAGTAAATATTCATACCATCATTTTAAAATTGATTCCAGCTAAGAAACACTTACCACTATCAATAAGCGGCTCCCAATTAAATGCCTACATAATTATTTCACTTTTGGGAATTTTGACTGTTGGCGCTGAACCAAGAGTTTACAGTTGAATATCTGACAGTGTGCTGTGGTTATGCATTGTTGAAAACGGAAAGAAGAGTAGGTATTAAGTGCTAGGTACTAAGAGTGACTTCTAGTGATATTTTGAGCGTGTTTAATATAATCCTCGTCAATAAATATATTGTGGACAAGGAATCTCTACGCAATACTACGCCATATGTGAAGATGCCCTAGAATCATTGGGATATTTGTCGTTGTGTCGACTGATCAGCTGTCCACTAGTTGTTCTCCGATAATAACTATACAGTTTATTCAGCCTTACCATTTACGTTTACCTTCGCATTTTACAACTCTTTTTCAATCTATGTGAATTACAAACTTGACTATACATATTTTTACCAGCAAAAACCCACAAAGGAAAGCTCTTCATAGTCAGTTCATTAAATTGAATCTTACCAATTCACTATTACTAATTTACTACGCGAACGTAACTAGTTACAGTTACTAATGTATTTATATAATAAGTAGGTTCAATTATAGTACCTATAATGAACTGAAGTAATGTAATTCATAATAAAGTTATACAACATACAAAAAACAGTTGTGGTTTAAATACCATCGTTTTTTTTTCGGCATCTACTTTTATGCTAGTTTTATTTCACTAGCTTTTGGCCTCGGCTTCCCTCGCGTGGCTACAAACGGAAATTATTCCACGGGAAAATTTAAAATTAAGCGTATGACAATCTGGGATGTAGCTTCCTATTAATGAAATATTGACATTTTTGGATTCGGATCAGTAGTTCCGAATACTACCCCCGACATCCAAATATACAAACTTTACCTTTTAATGTAGGTATAGATGATAAAATGGGCTAGGATAAGCAGCAAGGTCTCATTTCTACCATACTCTTTGGTTCGATGCAACCGTCGTCGTATAACTCAAGTTTTCCGATAGATTAAAAGTCTTTTGGAAGTCACTGGCTTCATTTGCCTAACCTTGGCCATCATTCTTTCGGCCACAGTCAGATCCGCGTCTTGCCAAATGTCCTGCTCAACTCCTCCGGTCTGTGCCACGTTCTTTTTTCTTTTTTCACTTAAACTTTTGCGTAAAGAGTTGATTGTATAAATTAGAACAATCATAATTTTAATCTCTAATTCAAATGTGCAACATTAAAATGTACATTTTATGCTTGTCACCCTTCCCGCGCGTTATGTTGTCAAGTCGTCGCAATTATCACTGGGCATAAAATTAGATGTGTTATTTTGCGTTTACTGGAATGGCTGTGTGTTAACGCGTGCCTTGGGAGCGAGTGCATGGACCGAGCAATTAATCCCGGGATCCCGGGCATCCCGCGCCCGGGCTCCCGGCGACAATCACCGAGAACGGCGCCCCCGGGACCCAACTGAACAAGTTAAATCTTTGCCAACTTGCTCCTCGCGACCGCTCTGCCGCAATTCGATATTGTATGTAGGTACCTATTGCCAACTTGCTGCACTGAGCCAAAAATAGCCTTTTGAGTTTTCGGTTCTTTGTTGAAAAAATTAAACGGATTTAAAAAAGTCAGATTATTATGTGTTATGTTGGGGCATAACTTTTACTCAGCTAAAACGCCGAAAGTGCAACGAATTATAATATCAAACTGTAGCGTGATTAGACATGAATGCGGAGTTAAAGAATTTCACGCGATTTTAAGCAATTAACGTTACATACGTCAAATACGTCACAAGTATCATGTTACGTTACATCAATACAATGTCAAGTTTACACATGTATGTAATACATGTTTATATTGTGGTTGTGTCCACAACGTCCTTCCTGACCGGCTTTCTGTGTACAAAACCTTCTGCCTTTATTTATCTTCGAGACGTGTTTGCACAAACATGGAGACATTCGAAGAAATAAATCTCTATTTGTCTACATTCACCAATCCCAAGTCTCGACGGGAGATTACTGCCGACATTTCACGCTCGACGAGATAAATATATCGAGGCTGACAAATGGCTTTCTGAACACAAAGCATGAATGGGATCTCGAGAAATTATTTCGGATGGTGTTGAAGCCTCTCTCTTGTTTATGTGGTTGTCGCGCAACAGGGAACTTGCAAAAAAGGCAGGAGCCGACAGTAGGCGTGGATTATCAGGCATTATTTTTTTCCTTTTGGGCGTTCTGCTGGAATTAAATTCTTTATTCAAAATTCTACTTTCATGCTGTGCGTAACTAAAACAGTTTATATTGAACAGGTTCGTCACATGCCACACTATTACGTCTATGTTTTGTCTGACGTCTACCATCGATCAAGCTAATTCGGTAATTTGCGTAGATGGCCTACGCTTACCGATTAGTGATTGTTTTGTGAATATTATGTATTTGCTTTGTTTAGACGCTGAAAAAATAAACAAAAGATGATTAATTGGATCATATAGGTACTGGATGACGAACTAAGGTAATTCATTCGTAATTTGTTGTCTCTAACTCCTTAGTAATTTTTCGTGATATCTTCCTATTCTATTTATTTACATTGGCGCCTTTTATTTCTTTACCGCATTAAAAAGAGCCAGCATATCATTAGTACCGTCGCACCAGGTGGCGCCATTGATATTGGGCTACAGGACTGTCGAATATATCGAGCCCTAAGTGGAAGTAAAACAGGATATAAAGTTGTCCCGAGTCGCTTTATGGTCCGCCCTCTGCGAGCCCTTTCACACAAACACCGCGCCTCCCGGGGGAGGGTAGAGGATCACGGGGAACATTATAATTCACCCTCGCTATATATACTCCAACAACACAGCCAGTTAAAGAGACTGATAAAACATAAATCTCTGAAATCAGATCTGACGATGCGAGCTATCAAATCTGCATCACTCATCTCGAGTTGAAGTATCACTATAACTCTTTTGGCAGTTTGTATCGGTATGATAACCGATAGGAGCCGCGCCCTCGTCGATCAAAAACGCATTACAGGCGCTTACAAGAAGGTAACCAGGCGATATGACAAGCGTTTGAGTCAACATGTTCAAAGAGACCGCTATCGGTACCGAGTCGCGATTATCGCGCGTTAACTGAAAGCGGGATTTCGGCAGGCCGACAAAGCCACGGGCGGCGCTGATAACTCCCCGATTAATAGTTTTCCTTTCACAATTAAACCCGAGTACGTGTTCGACAAGCAATCGGTAATGTTCGATAATTTATACACTGGCAATCTTGTAAATCAATTAAATGCATCATCATTTTCTGTTCATTAGCAGCCTACGATGTAACTGATGAAATGGCGCTACGGGTTACGGGTAATTACTACCGCAGATTTTCTATTAATAAAAGGTACCTTTAAAAGGCATAATGAACATGGTTCTAGGAATATTAATCACATCGCGGTCTTAATTAGTTAATATATCTTAAACAGATCACTAACAAATGTTGGATGTTGCGGGACATATAGAGAAAACCATTAACTTTTTTCCTGAATCAGCAGTTGTACATGAGTGTTTTCGAACTGCGATATACAGAGGTTTATCTTTGAGTAAGTGAGCGATTCGCCTTATCGTAATTCCCATATTGTAATAGTAATATGTTGTATAAATGAATAATATTAAACACATTCACGAATACTTTCATTGAGTACAATAATTGTGTTCAATTGCAGTGATTTACCGTGGGAAAACTATTAATGAAAGGCCGATTAGGCTGAATTACCTAAGAAGAATTGTGTATTTTCAGTAATTTAGTTTTTCTAAAAAGTAACGTTTGTGATTTAATGAGTCCAGAATTTCGAGCATGATTTTTGAGAAGATCCAAATCACAATGCTGATCTGATGATTCTCCTTTCCATAAGTGATCATACGATTCGTTTTTTTTCAATTATCGTTATATTTCTATAATCTGGACGTTATTCATACTGGTGTTGCTGTTGGTGCGTTGTTCTATTATGAATAAAACCCTAATGTTGTCTACCTAAAATACACTTAGATAGACGCCATACTCTGCAGCTTTCCTATTGAAAAATGCGCTAATTTTGTCGTTACGATACACGGTATACACCCCGAGTCCGTCTAACTTGCCCCGTTTTATCTGTCAGTTGGGCTATCTGAGTGCCTGTGCACCTATTTGTCCATGATAACCGCCGACTAAACACAATTCACCGCCGCCCTCCGACGCGCCCGCCCGCACTGTTTGCCTGCCACAAACAACCAAGTATTTTTTGGTTAAATCTTACCATGATAAAACAGCTATTTACTTTATTAGTTCACCATAAATTTAGTAATTTTAACATTGAGGTTTCAGTTGTTGGGATGCATGAAGTAATCAATAGTTTAAGTGTTCAACACAAAACTTAGGCAAACATTTTTGATGTGTCGAACAAAAATTGTATTTCCTTTTGTTCTTCCATGTTGGTAGAGAGATTTTTAAATGTCAATAACATTTAAAGTAAGACAATAGAAGTAAACGAAAACAACGATAATAAGGGTGACCTTCAATACCACGTATCTGTCAGAGTGGAGGCGTGACTAATTAATTAACTTATAATTATTCATTTGTGTACTTTCAAAAGTAGGTTTAGTCACTCGAACATGCGGCTAAAAAATGTACTAGAATATCTTTTATGCTCTTTTATTATTTCCTTTATTTATTTATATACATATTCGTTTACATTTCTAAATATAAAAAAAAAACATTAAAAAATATAAAAAATAGTAGCCCACAGGTAACGGGAATAGGGTCCAAGCTACCGGCGGTCAGGGCTCCAGAGAGAGGAACCTCCTAACGATACGAGCCGTGTCCAGGAGTACCGCCTTCTGAATCTAGCCCTTGATCCAGCTGCCTAACGAGAGCCTCCTCAGGTGTTGGTCGAGGCTCTTGGCAATTAAGCCATGGGCTGATACGACTACCGGCACAATTA
This sequence comes from Lycophotia porphyrea, assembly GCA_950005105.1. NCBI lineage: Eukaryota > Metazoa > Arthropoda > Insecta > Lepidoptera > Noctuidae > Lycophotia > Lycophotia porphyrea. The sequence continues at coordinate 8,483,564 of OX465392.1, forward strand.
TCGCTGAGTCCACATTCCACATATCGATAACCTCGCGAGCTAAGTCAGTATACTTGATTTGTTTATCTTTCTCGGCTTTCACATCATGCGGTACCGTAAAGCCAACAATCATTGCGCACCGCTCTGATCGTTCCACCACCACTATATCAGGCTTATTGGCTACAATAGTCCTGTCAGTGATGATGGATCGATCCCAGTACAGTGTGATATTGCCATTATCGAGAACTGGATCGGGCACATACCTATAGTACGGCACTTCCGATTCCACAAGGCTGTATTTTAGAGCAAGTTGTTGATGGATAATCCTGGCTACAAGGTTGTGTCTATGCAAGTACTCTCCGTTAGCCAGACGAGAACACCCGGAGATAAAGTGACGGATTGATTCGCCTGGACGGTGGCATGCCCGACATATGTCAACCGTGCCGTCCTTCACAATAAATCTCCGGTAGTGTTTCGTCATCATAACTTCATCAATAACTGCCAAGCTGGTACGGGTGGTTTCGGTCGTTTAGCTCTGTCATCTGGAAATTTGACTTGAGCTAAACGACATGCCGCAATAGCCGCACAATACAGGATTCAATCATAGAAATAGTTTGACAACTGCGAACTCAGAACAGCCACCAGCATCCTATTTTTATTATGCATGGGCAAACGAGGTAAGCGTGGTCTAAGTTCGGGTGTCATGAACCTATATTCTCCAATCGCACCCTCCAAAGCACTCCTCATATGCACTGGGTACTTACATTAGTAACCATGTCATTACTCACGTCGTTATCGCGATTTCGTATTGTGGTGGTAGATGGTACTGGAACCACACCCTGCGACGGCGTGGCAATGACAAGGCTACTCTGCATTTCAATCCGCAAGCGATCAAGCACGGTGTCATCCAACATACGATTACGCTGGATGACTCGCACCTGATCCGATATTCGTTGCGCCGACACGTTGACAGCTGGCTCAAGCACCTGAAACAGAGAGAGCATCCGAACACGGTACGCGGTCAGGTTGTTTCCCCCCTCTGTAGCCCCATAGTATGCGCGCATGACGTTTTCATTGATGGATTGCGTCCATCGCATGCGCTGCACACTTCCGCCGGGGGCTATCAGAGGCCGGTGGGCCTCGAGGTCCTAAGCTGTCCGACGGCCGGCGTCCTCCCCGTCGACAAGCAGGTAGTGGCGTCGTGGGCGGAGAGAAATACTCGACGCAACTGCCACGGCCGGTGTCACAGCACTCACGATGGGGCTGGATTCGGGCAGCGGCGAGGCGGAGCTGAGCGACGGGTCCGGAGGTGGTATGCGTGCACGGCGGCGAGCCGCTAATCTCGTCAACATTTTATCATTGTTTAATTTTCATCGTCATTTTGACATATGTCATTTTCTGTCCAGTTTTTTCTTCTTGCGTAAATTGGTATAAAGTGCGTTTTTCTTGTCTTTTTTTTGTAGCAATTAAAAATCTAATATGTTTAAAAAAGGGTGAGGAGGTGCCAGACTGTTCAAATATATATTTAAATATAAAAAATGCAAAAATTATTTGGGATGAAATTTTTTTGATGTTGTAGATTTGTGTTGCCAGCGTTATTATTATGTGTACTTGTGCTATGTGCTAATAAAATGTATTTAATATCTTTCTTTCTGAAAAAAAGATACATTTTTGGACGTTTTCGTAGCAGTTTGCCTGAACAATTAGCGCCTGCTATCAAACGCCGCATCGGCTGTATCGCCTATGGATGGAACACATCTCTGTGTATCTTACCAGTTATCAGCCATCCCCTTTTGTTTGCTCCCCTAACCGGAAATTTATTTAAGTTATAATTTTCTGTCATTCGAGCTCTCTAAAGAGTTATCTTGTAGTAGGCTTCGGAAACATGTCACTGTGTTGTATTTTGACCCCTTGCGGTTATGACAATATTATCGCTTTTATTATGTCGTAAATATTGTATAATCTAGTCGGTTTGTATATTGTATAACGATTTACTGCAGTTCAAGCTATAAGGTTGGTTACCTTTTCTTTGTTATTGTTTACAATATGTAGCGGCAACTCGTGAGCATCTAATTCTTTCTTCGTACATTGTTCGAAGAGAGTTTTTACCTGCGATTTCCCGGGTTTCCCTGTACAGTGTACATTGAATGAGTATAACGAAACACTCGTATGCATTACGTAGACTTACTTAACTGCCACCTCACAAATGCTGATTTTGGTATGAGTTTCAAGTTCAATATTTTGATGTCAAGTGTACCTACTTACGAAAGTAGAATATGTAGCAATTAATTGTAGTCTGAATGTTACGTAAAGTGTCTAATTCCACAATGATTCTCTCGCGAGTGACAAACATAATTTATGAAGTTCTTAATACTTAGATAAGGAATATTTACACACTCCGAGTAGGTACACAAGCAGACACCTCACCTCTGTCTTAGTGTTATGTACATAGATATACGTATCTTGGTAATTTTACTCGTTGAGACATCTACACTGCAGATAAAAATTGTAAACAAAATTTACATTTTCGACACAACGAAAAATCCCACAGAATTCCCCATTCCATACAGATTTAATGTCTTATCTCTGAGTCTACATTAGTGTTGTAAAGTTCAAACGTAAATATCACTCAAGAATACTCTGTGATAGTGGTTTTTGGAGTTTGAACACTCTTTATGTACCAAAACACATAAGATACCATGTGGCCTTGTGATTATAGCGCAACTTAATTTTTGAGCTTATTTAGATGTAGCCTTCTAAGCATATATAAATCTGAAATTTGTTCAAAAAAAGTAGAAAATAATACTATTGTTAACAGAAAAATCTCAGGCGACTCTTGCAATATTAAATCATAAATTACCTTATAGTTTCTGATTTAATTAGTTATTTATCTTTCGCAGTATTTGCTATGGTCTTGTGCATATCAAATGAATCGCATACCCGACTTTATCTTATAATTCCTTGTTACAATTTATCATTTCTGAAACAATAACGTTTCAATATTACTATCTCGTTCACGTTAACAAACATGAAAATCATTACAACATGTCTTAATTTACAGGTATAATAGTGAAAAACTGAAAAATTTGATCGCAATCGCTCGGAATTGACCCAACATTTCAAATAGCAAACTTCAAAACTATTGAAGCATCACTAAGAGTACCTACCTCTTATAATTTTTCCAAAGGTATAAATTGATTCTAAATAATAAGAAAACGATAGCTGACAGTCTCATACCAGTGTAGGGGCAGTGGGTTTGTCAGTCGCAAGGTGTGGTCCCCGCTTGATCCGCGGTAAGCCGCGAGCGCTCGGCGTCCCTTGATCCCGCCGCCTGGCTTTACCTTATCGAGCCCTCGGGATTTGTGCCCTCACAACTCTCCCTACATTACGCTCCGCGGCTGCGTGACTCGTTACGAGAATATAAAAGACTTTTCATGGAAGTAAATCGAGGAATTATGTTACACTAAAGTTGTAGTTCGGGCATTTATGAGACAAAGCCACGTTTGCCAACATTTTTGAAAATACCTTTCTTGTAACTTTCTCAAAGCTATAACTATTGTCAAATTCTTCAGGGAACCTCAGATTATAGGTTATTTTTCACATTATGGATTATGAAAAACTTAAAAGAACGTTACAATAAAAACATTCTGAGGAGAAGACTATATAATATTTAATAGAAGATGACATTGTTGCAGGTAAAACGCGTACGAAGGACAAGTACCGGGTTGTGTACAGCGACCACCAGCGCCTGGAGCTGGAGAAGGAGTTCCACTACAGCCGGTACATCACCATCCGCCGCAAGGCCGAGCTGGCCGTCAGCCTCGGACTCTCTGAGCGACAGGTAATTGGAGTAAACACACTTTTATTACTAGCATATTTAGCTCAAGTGCAGACAGGCGGATAACAGTTAACGTGCAACCCACGTTCCACCAATGTATTGGATTTGCCAGTATTTACGTCCAGCCAAGAATAATTTAAACTGCAAGCCATGCAGAAATAAAAAGTCAAATTCTTAAAAAAAGAGAATCTTGAATCTTAAGAAATCTGAGGTAAATCTTTTAATATTTACCCAATTTGTTTACCAAGGTTTGAAAAGACAATGAAACGTAAATACTGATACCAAGAGGATACCATTACAAAGAATCACTCGTTTCCAGCATACACTGATAGAGCAGATGTTGATCAAAAACCTGGTTCGTATTGCATAAAAAAATAGAATATGATGCAATCTGCTATCTTATGATTTTAGGAATAAAAAGTAAACTAGGATTAAAAATCTTTATCTAGTAAACCCTCTAACGAAACTCTCACTGTCGCAGGTAAAAATATGGTTCCAAAACCGACGCGCTAAGGAGCGCAAACAAGTGAAGAAACGCGAAGAAGTGGTGATGAAGGAGAAAGGGGACCACGCGTCACTACAGCACGCTCAACTGCACCACGCGACGATGTTACACCACCAGCAGATGATGAACGGTATGATGCACCACCACCATTACCACCAGGGGGTGCTGCAGGGCGTCCCGGAGCCCCTGGTCCCCGGCGTGCCCCCCGTGCCGCTGCTGTGACCACACCAGCAACACTACTGTGCTCACAGTGACAACTTCGCGTAGTGACTTTAATCGGTGGTCCGTGACACCGCCGCTCCTTACTGAACAATGGCCTCCGACAGGGCGCCGCAGTGCATCCACAATATACGACAAACGTGTGATAAATTCAGTGCAATTTTGTGATGATGCGTGTCAGTTTAACATCATAGTAAAAACTTTAAAATTAATACTCCTTGGTACTACACGGTTAGTTACCTAATGGCTGTAAGCGAAGACACTTAACCAACTTTCTGGAGTTAAGGCTTTTTCTTTAATGAGATACTTGCCACTATTTCTTGTAAATTCTACCAGTATTGAAATAGCCATTGCACCAGAAACGTTTACCTATGTTATGTTTTAGTCCTAATTCTAGTTAACTAAGTGTTCACGCCTTATAGCTATTTTAGTACCTTTTCTTTTAAACGGTACAGATTAATGTAATGGTAATATTGAATTTTGTCACTTGACTGTAAATATAGAATAACTATATTTTTATATTATTATTACAATTAAGTATTATTAAATTGATTATTTTTGAACGGTTTATTTATTTCTCAATGCTGCAAGTGCCTTCCCAGTGATTTAAATTAGGTAGCTTGTATATTGTAATCAACTTATATTGTTTAAAGAGTTGAATTTAGCTATTGATTTCATTGTTTGTACTATTGTTTCTACTTTGTTAACGATGCAAAACCTTTACATAATTTGAGTTAAGTGATTATACTTTCTTTGCGAATCTCATAAGTACGAGCTTATCGTACGGCAGTGAAATGCGCTATTGTATTGCATGATAATGATCATCATTGCATTTGTGGCCTTGAGAAGTAGGTGCAAATAGTTTTTACGTTGAATGAGATTATTCCTAGTTTTAATTGTTCTGTAAATAATAGCTTACATTCTAGAATAATTTATTCTTACGCCAATTTCTATAGCATAACACGGTAAAGAATTATCACTCAATTCACAAACGACAATGTCTTGAGATATCATAATATTTGTGTGGGATAAATAATTATGGAAGGGTTTGATTGTAATTTTGACATAAATAGTAAGATTACGATTGAGTTGATTTGTTAAATGCTGAGTTACGATATATTATTTATTGATTGATACAAGCCCAGCCCGAGGAAGTAACGTGATTGTTTATCGTTTTGTTTTGTGGTAACAGTTATGTATAATATTGTGGTGCTAACAATATTCAATTTCATTTGTATTGTATCATTGTATGTCTATGTTGGACATCAGTTCATTGTGCGACGCAATAAATTGGTAACTTGTGCTTGTTGTATAAAGGTTAATGTTTTGAAATAGTTTGTGGACACATGATTTGTTATAGAATTTACGCAGCACTATCACGAAACACATTTGATAAACTAAATAAATTCATGTTAATCTATAGTGTTGTATCTTTTTCCTGATCTTGGTTTACATTCATAACAAAGATGTGCGAGATTGAATAATTGCGATTAGTCTCGCAATGTTCCGGCACACGTTTTTCAAAGGCGCAGAATGCTTTGTTTCAAAAAGCGGTGCTACGTAATTTAAAAACAATCTCGGCTTGACGACGGCTCTCATCTATTGCGCCTAAAGTCAAATAGGTAGCTATGAGATGGGTTAATTTAGGTACTCTGTTTGCAAGTGAACTATAAAATCACACTTCTAATTTAATATTTTACAATAGAATGCTAAAATACCTGCGCATTTCCAACGAAGATCCAAAGCTGAAGCTTCTAAAATCAGTAAGCTCAGAAAATCTACTTAATATTCTTGAAACAAATTATCCAGAACTTCCACAGTTTATTTTCTTACCACCAACCATATATTTAAGGACCGTCTACGACAGATATTCACATCCCGCCCTGATTTACATTGCACCTTCAGTCGTTATGGTAATTTGGGCTATTCGTGCAGAGCCTTTTTTTACGAAATAATTCAAGAGTGTCTCTTTGAACGTAATACAACACGGCAAAAGACTTAAATCCATGTCCATGAAATATACAAAAGAAAAGTTTAGAGTATTATTAAGTTGTTGCAGCTTGGAGCCTAGAATTGTGCCGAAATAGCCTGACCAAATATTATCTACATACTTAGGTCCTAACGTACCATAACTGCCAAAATATATGTATGTGCTAATCACACCTGAGACTTGTATCTAGAGAGAATACCCATATGTGTGGAGACATTTTATATACGTGTACATTCTCGGGCAACGAAATTAATACACTTAGCAAAATTCAAAAGCTCAAGATTTTCTCCTATTTTCAGGCTACTTTAGCCCAACCTTAAAGACTAACATACATAAAGGGTGTAAACAGACTCTTAACGAAGCCGAAAGGCACTTGATCTGCCCGTCATTGCGATCATTTTTTTGTTCTAGACCATACATCTATATATCTATCATATATATCTATCTATCATACCTTCTAGTTACGGAGATATTGGGGGTCAAAGTTCCAACTTTTTCACAAGTTTTTTTTTTTTAATACTGGTTTTTAATGTAAGATTTTTACTTTAAACACCTCCAGGAGCCTTTTACTATTCAGTTCATCCATCAGCATAATGTTTTGAGTGCGTTACATTGAGTCCTACTGTAAAACGTGATTTTTCACCCCAAAAAAAAAAGTCGTTTCCCAGCACTAATTTTTGAGTAAAGTTACTTAGTTTGATGTACATAATGCTTGGTTGACGGCTTCGTAAAGAGTCTATTTACACCCTGTATGACTAAATACAAATTGTGTTAGTAAATAATCGTTAAAATCGTTGTATCGACGCTTTACGTTTTCACGAACACATAGTACTTATTTAGCCATACTATACGAAATAAGTATTATCTCAAAGTAAAAACGATATTTAAAGAAAAAAATGCTTTTGAATTTTGCTAAGTTATATATTTCATTGCTCGTGACTGTTTATTATAATTAGGTAGATAGGTACTGTAATCTTGTGTTTTTTTTTTTTTTTCGGATGGAAAATCATCAAATGACTTGTCCCGCTTCTCTTCTGGGCAGAGCGGAAGGGAGTGTCAGACTTGTACTGACTAAAACCCATCCATGTTCTTTCCTTGCCCTTTGTGTTCCAGGGCCGCGGTATCTCTTTCGAACAGCCCGCAGCCCTGGCGTGTCTTGTGTCTGACTTGAACTTATTCCACTTTCGATTACAAAAAGTCGACATAGAAACATGAATGGAACATTGAAGTGTTGTCACATAATATTTGTGTGCAACGGAAGTGTGTAGCCTCAAGTTAGATAAACGCTTACTTTTAAATTAGACCCATAATACTGACTTAACATCACAGTCAATATTAAGAATTATTGGACCAATAGGGCTGCGCTGATAGAAATGGTTTTTTACAGGTTTTATTTCTATTAAGTATAATTGAGAAATAAAAACTCAAAGGTATTATAGGTAGGTTAGCGCAAGCTTTGTACAACTAAAAACGCAGCCATTGGTTGTCTGCAAGGTTGAAAATAAGTTTTATTGTTTTTTTTTTTTTTATGAACTGCAGTAGTACTTAGAAATCTCTAAATTTTTTTATTGGTTTCATTTTTGATATATATGTACTACTTTTGCAAACTACTGAGCGTTGTTGTTGTGTGTAAGTTTCTGACGATTTCCCTTCAGCTGCGACGGAGTTGTGTAGATGCTGCTTTTCTTAGATCAGACCAAATGGGTTGAGTTGAGTTCTATAATATTCAAGAGCAAAATTTTTTTACGCTATCGTCGTCTATATCGCTGATTACCTACACAACGACTTCCTAATAAACAAAGGATAGCAAAAAGTACATAAGTTGAATTTTCTTACTCTGTAATAGCTTGAACCATAAAGCCTTGAAAAACCAGATAATTTCGTATGAATTAATAAAATCGTTACATTAAAACAATTCGTTTTGCAGCAAATAAGCTCAGGTGGCTAAAAATTTAACCATCACTTTTCAATTCAGAATCCTCAAAATTTTCTAAGTTGCGTCTCTTGTTCAGCATCAACCCTAGAGCACGGAGCATGCGCGGTAGGAAGGTGAATGCGCTAAACGTTGAGTAAACCGATGCTTATTGAGGGCATTTCAAGAGCAGCTTCAAAGAAACCGACGCTTCGGATCTTACCGCCTACAGACCGCCCCGCACTTCCTTCTGACCAGGCTAGGAATAGCGGTCATTCCGATGTTTTTCAATCAATTAATTTTGTAAACATAAAGCTGGATTTAAATTAAGAAACGGAGAAGACAAAAGAAATCGATTTTTTTGTCTTCTAGCAAGCTCATCATCATCATCATCATCATTACAGGCAAAAGACGTCCACTGCTGCACATAGGCCTCCCCAAAGTGTCGCTACATTGACCGGTCCCGTGCGACTCGCATCGCATCTAGCAAGCTCACAGTCTGTTTATACAACTTTTAATACATTAAAATAGTACAGAAATTCTAACATCATCTGCCTAGACAGGGCCGGATTTAGAGGTCTGGAGGCCTCGGGGCCACAAAGGAGTGGAGGCCATTTTACATGGAGTGGCTACCTATCTGACCTCTACAACCCATATAGGACTGGGTAAAATGCTACCCCATGGTTGTCTGACTTTCGAGTCGCTAACTACCTGTAACGACTGTCAAAGATCTACAAATGACAGCCGGGACCGTGTTAGTCCCGACTGTCCTTACGTGCTTTCCGAGGCACGGAGGAAACTCGATTTGTAATGGATGGTCACAGGTACAGATAATTCTAACAATCCTGTTAAAGACAGGCTATAAACTTAAATATTATAGACCATATCCATATACCATATATCTTTTAAAAACGTCTAAGGACATACGTACCTACAACTACGACTGCACCAAAGGATTGTATTACAAGTCATAGCACCATTAAAATACGGGGTGGAAGGAACACCAGTTCAGTTCACCATTCTGAGCCCCTTATAAATAGACATTTTGCATCGGTTATTAAAATAAAAGTGTTATTCCATACAATTTGACCGTGTAGGTATTGCACTTTTATAGGAAAGAGTTAATTTTTTTTTAAATAACTGGTGAGATATTTCTATGTGGGAATGATGTACCTACTGAATACGTGGTAAACGTTTTCGCGTCGGTGTCCCTTCCACCCTGTATAGTAATGTTTATAAATAAGCAGACCAGAATCTATAATTACATAATACCTCGTCGCCTGTACCGTGGAGAAATATCTCTCAGGTCAGGATGCTCATTTGGTTTCCTCACGATGTTTTTCTTCACCGAAGCAGCAAAGCAAGTGATAATTATACAATACGCTCATGAATCCGGAAAATCAGAGGAAAACCTCCTGGTTATGGGTACAAGATTTTCGAAAGATATAGATACTCATTATAAGTCATCTACCCATCTAAATAGATAGATCATTTATCTAACTAATGTTTGTAGTAGCACATAACCCTCCTTTTGGGCTTCACCGTAGTCGGGTAAACACAAGGAAGAGGAAGTAACCAGGGTAACAAGGAAAGACAAACGAATGAAGTATTACTAGACTTACAACGCTGCTACGACGCGCCGCGGTCGGTAGCAAAACGCGTAGCAAGAGAAAAGCTGTTACATCCCGATTCAAACAGCAGGTTTTTCATTTGTTTACGGTATTTTTATTGAATCACTAAATTAGTTTGAGCTTCTTATATTTTTTAGGATTGATTTCGGATCGTAAATTTATTCTGGTAGTCTAATTTTATACTTAGCAAAGATTTACCCCCAAAATTAGCTATAATTCAAAAGTAGGTATGAACGCTATTAGGCTAGAACAATTGATGCTTCGTCCATTGCTTAAAATAGGATTTTAACTTTTTATGGAAGTAGTATAATTTAAGTAACCTTCAAAATTATGGGTATATAGGCCTATATTTGTAATGGCATAAAAAATAATTACAAAATTCTCTATACCAGGGTGCTGATTTTTGGAACAAGTCTGCCGTGCTATTTCCAGCGACTGTAACTTCTGTTAGCCAGAATCTACAATGGCATCGAGAAAACTGACAAGACTATGAAGCCAAACGAATGATTCAATTGCTGGTGTTGTCTCGGAGAGTTGATTGTGGTTTTCGTACCAAACACGATCTGACACTTCCATTGGTTGGCTCAACCAATGGACTCAGCCAACTTGGCTGGCCACATAGCCTCTCTGTCTTCGACTTCTCTCCGGAGTGGATTTAGTCTGTAAAAACTTTTTGACTAGTAGCAGGAAGACGTTACAAAAAAAAATAAGCACATTAATTTTATGTATGTTGCCTTGCCTTATCCGTTTAGAATCGATGGTGCTTATTAGATCAGTTCGGTTCCGTAGATGGCACGTTAAAAGCAGCGGTAGTGGCGCATTTTACTAGGTTCCTTAAGATGCAGTGGTATGGATACGTTAATCTAAATCATATTGCGTTTCCAACACCCTGCGCACCATTGACAGTTAGCACTTAATAATACTGAGCATAAACATAATTAGCCTATAATGTTCCGACTGCTGGGACATACGGCCTCTTCTCTATGAGAGGGAATGGGCTATACTATAATCCACCCAGTAAGGGTTGGTAGATGTCACATGTCTTCGAATTTTTGGTTCTAAGACCTGCCCGTTTCCCCACGATGTTTTCCTTCACCGTTTTGAGAGCAGTGGTGATGAAATTAATTATACAAAGTAATGCGCCTGCCTGGGTTCGAACCCACGACTCGTAAGTCGGGGCCGCCACAACTGGGCCACCACTGCTCGCCTGGGCCACGACTGCTCTCGAGCAGATTGTAAGTAGCTGACTTATCCTTTCTCCACGATGGTCAATCCGAATTACCAAAAGAGCCTATTTACTGCTGACGCGCTTTAACGGAGTCCTGAAACTGTAGAAACTGTTCAAAAACTCTGGAATCTGTACTTACCCGATAATAATTCGCAACTGAATCCAGGAGTATGTTCCTAAGATTGATAAGTTTTTTTTTTCTGAATTAGGTCCTGGAGATTTTTAGAAAGTTCACATTTATTTTTAACTACGTTCAGTAAAACTAGTCTACTAGTTTTTTGTTTTTGTAGTTAGAATTCAAAATTTTTGATGCTGAAATAAAGAAGTTCGTTGTTTTTATTTATGACTCTCTATTATGCTTTCAAAACTTCTTATTTATTCAAACACCACCACCACCACCACATCACCATCAACATCATCTTTGATTCACCATGTGAATCCAAGTAATAGACTTGGATTCACATTTGCCATGAATTGAATACTAAAATGTATCTTAAATCAGGGGTTGAGATACAACTACAATATTCAGACTGAGTCATAGAAATCTGGGAACAATCAAGTGAATGTTTATAACATGAGTGTGTACTTGTGGGTGTACCCGACCACCGCGACGTGCAGTGTTCTCCACACAGAGGCCGTTCTTCAAACAGAGCTTCACGTGTTTGCGCTCACCCTGCGTTTGTTTGCCCTTTGACAGCAGTCTCACAGGTCGTTAACACGTCACACCTAACTGCAGGCTCCGAAACTTGCCGCTCTAATCATTGCATTAAATCATCACACACGTCATTAAACTATACAAACAGAGACTACACATACCGGAAATAGTCGAAGAACAACATCCATGCGTGTCAAATTCAACAGTCGCTCAGAATGTAGACTCATAAATTAGTAATAGCCTTGACGCCAAAATTACAAGACTCGCAGTTCGTTTTTGTCATAATTGCTACGGATCAACGATTAAATGTGATTTCCTTGTGTAACAATATAGAAAAATATAACATAAAACTTTGTGTTTAGCACGTAAGTAGATAAATAATCAGTTGTTATCGTGTGCATTACATTTAACTAGGTGGGTTTAATCCACTTGATTTGATATCTTGATAATGTCTGGATTATCGGCAAACATGAAAGCGCCTAAATTAATTTTTAATCCAGCTTTCCCTCGGTGACTTGGTCATATCTTGTCGACGTAGCGTAGGCACACAAGTCGTTGATACGAATCGTACGATATCAAGCGTATGTACCGCCGCGCGCGCACCGCGCCGCGCCGTCGCGCATCACTACCATAAAATCAAGACATGTTCATTAATTAAAAAAAATTACACAGCTTTATGGTAACCGTATTTTCTCATTAATAGGCATACCGTACTCAGAGTCAGACTGATACTGAAATTGTAATAAATCAAAAACAGAGAAATATCTACTAATTTAATCTTTGTGTCAGGCTAAACTAGTTATAACGGCCTGTGGAAATGATGATAAAGAAATAAAACTATATAATGAGTAGATAGACCATAAATATTAAGACTTATATAAGGGGCTGGATGTATCAGTCTATTAATTGAGATTTAGAAGCATACCTTTTAGCCTTTAATATGTAAGTACATAGATTGATTATGTACCGACACAAAGCGTTAATGACTGTTAGATATCAGTATTACTGATATACTTTATCCAAACCTCTCGTGCGATATGATTAAATTATGAGCAGTGCCTGCCTACGTTTAACTTACCAGCTAAAAGTAGTTAACCTATTCTTTTAGTCTCTATTTCATATACCTATTCATTACTTTTAAGGCAAACCATTTACAGAAAGTTGCCAAGTACCAACCTGTGTCTTAGGTAAATGTTATATTAGTTATTATTTCCTTTATTTATTTTTGTACAAATTATTTTTTAAATATAAAACCATATAAAATAAACATTTAAAAATATAAAAAATAGTAGCCCACCAGCATTGAGAACAGGGTCCGAGCTTCCGGTGGCCAGGGCTCTTGAAAGAGGAACCTCCTGACAACAAGCAAAGTGTCCAGAAGTACTGCTTTCTGAATCAAGCCCTTAACCAGCTGCCAAGCGAGAGCTTCCACAGATGTTGGTCGAGGCTATTGGCAATTAAGCCATTGGCTGACACGACTATCGGCACAATGACTGCTGTCCTCACATCCCACATGTCGACTACATCCCGAGCCAGATCTAGATACTTGAACTGTTTATCTTTCTCAGCTTTCACGAGGTTCTCGTCATGCGGGACTGTTATATCAACAATCATTGCGCGATGCTCTAATCGATCTATCACCACAATGTCAGGCTTATTGGCAACAATAGTCCAGTCAGTGGTGATAGTTTATTATTATAATAGTTTAAAACTTAAAGCTCTGAAATCTTTTGTTTTCTGTAGGTGAATGGTCGAGCGTCTGCTCGCAAACTTTAATGATTCCAAAAAATTCATAATATGGATGCTTTTCTTCTACCATCATAGTCCACCTGCCACATCCCTATCAATTTGGAATCCGTCCTTCTTTTGCCATTAGATAGATCTCTATTAACCGTTATGTTATTATTATTCACCCCTTTTTCTATACTTCCTACTTTTATATACCTAATATTATGAAGAGAAAAATACTGTTCTTATTCCGAAAATTCTTTCACTTTTGGGTAGCTACATTATTCCCGAGTGTCATAGGTTACAATGAAAATGTTAATTTCCGTACATAACGGGACACAAGCTGCGAACTAAAAATATTGAAAGCTCGACATTGAAACCAATGTTGATTTCAAAGATCAAAGACCTTGATCACGAGGTCACCTTAGTAACTTGGATTACGTCGTCATTACCTATACCTAAGTTGTCAAACAATAGATATCTTTTTGTTTACGTTATCTTCTAAATATCACGTATTACTTTATCGTCTATCAAAGGTATTTGTTTAGGTTTTATGCCTGATTGAGTAAGATGTGTTAGAAAAACTACATCATACCTTATGTTGTTGTAAAAGGTCATGTCTGAAATGCGTAGCGTCTACAAATCTCATAAACTGAGACACGTACGAGATTCATAGACCATCGACGTATATACGCAGATCAGAGCGGTTTACCCAACGCACCAAGATACTCTGTTTCAGGATTCAGTCTACTTTAAATAGCTTACATGTAGAACTGGCTGGTGAATTGAGTTATATGTACAGAAAGGCTCATGTTTTCATTATTTGCTGGAGCCCCCAGCAAGGGTGGCCAAGCGGTAACATCCGTCACTTACGTCTTGTAGGTTCGAACCCAGGCAAGCACTTCGATTTTGTAATTAATTTTATTTCTAAGTACTGCTCTTAAAAGTGAATTAGAGCACATCGTGAGGAAACCGGCATGTCCTAACACCAAATATTCGAAGATATGTGACATTCACCAACCCGCACTAAGCCCGCATATCCATACCCTCTCGCGGAGAGGAGGCAGTGTCCCAGCAGCCCAGCAGTGGGAACGTTATAAGCTGATTATGCTGCTCCGAATTCCAACAGTTCGAGTGTGAGAGTTCGAGCAAGGTTCGGGATATCTACCTCACATTAGTTTTACGATTTTCACAGTACTAGTTTCACAAAATTAAGGCAAATTAGTAAGCGACCAGGGAAGCAAATTGGCAAGACCTCTCATCAACACCAACGATGGCAACGCACCTGCATTACCTTTGGTACTGCACCTTTGGTACGCATTACCTTTGGTACTGCAGGTGTGTTGCCGTGCCTGACATAAAGCTGTTACTTACATATCTCATGTGCGTAGGTATGACTGAAAACTGGGTTGCAGTTGGGTTTAGCGTGCAAAAACATTTTCTTCACTGACATATGGTGTTTCCTAGCTAATTCACAATGGTTTAAAATTGCAAAAACGTGCCTACTTCTTGGTGAAAAAACCTTCAGCTGGAGCGGATATTGCACGTTATGATTTTCTCGAAAAGCTTCAGCTGAATTAGGTTTTAAATACACGTGAAAATTTGATCTAAATTAATTTTAAAACATTAAAAGTTAGTTAGTTACTTACTTATAGTTTATGATCCTTAAATTATATCAGTAGAGACGTCATTTTTATGATCATTTTAAAGGATCCATTTTAAAGTTTTTGAGTTTTCTGTAGAGATTTTTATTGCAACTTTACCAACTACATTAGAAATCTTAAAAAAGAAATCTCCTCTAAAACTGACGCGATTTAATTATTTTTGACATTAAAATTTCAAGAAAGAGTATGTCTAGGTTGCTATCAATTTCTATTATATTAAACATTTCGAATTTGTATGGTAGTCCTCTAATCACGGCCTTAAAAGTGGACCATTTTTGACATTTGGAGGGTCATATTTTCTTTACTTATTATTTGCTGGAAAAAAGCAAATGACGTGTCTACAGAAGAACTTGATTATCAGAAAAAAAAAAAAGATTTCTCGAGAGGCATTATTCAGGAATAAAAAAATGGGAATACATTTGTATGGAGAATGGCAGCCCCTGTTCCCTCTTAACCCCAGCAATGGGTATTTATTAGTTTATTTAAATATCACAGAATGCTACTCAAACTTTAGTTTAAATAAATTCGTCGGTTTTTACTAATAGAATACATAATTATTATGTGTTGGATTCGCTACTTTCGCCCGACAAGTTTCCTTGAAAAGTTGAGACATCTGCAATTCACACTGAATATTAAATGAAGCGCTGGCAGCTTTGCATTGTAATATGCATAAAATTTAAGTTGAAGTATAAAAATAAAAAAAAAGATTTTAGAAACATGAGGAGAGGAGGACCTGACATTCAATTTTTATTTTATAATATGTCTCGTGTTTATTTTTTCTTTTAAAGGTTCTTTTTTTAATGGGTAGGTACTGTAGAGGTCTCTTTGGAGCCGACCTCCACAAATAGTTGATATCCTCTAATAACACAAATTCACACCTATATGTAAAACTTTTGTTTTCTTATTTCTCCTAATTAGGAAAGTAAAATTTCATTCTTAATTTTATAAGTTGCCTGATTACTGACAGCGGTAGTAGACTTGTGCGCTCTAGTAGAAAAGATAAAACGATAAAATTAAATAATGTTTTTATTTGTTGTATTTGTTGTGGTGTGGTAGAGTTTATACTACAAAAGGTGGAGGCGTTAATTAAAGTATGTAAGTTAATATATGAAAACACTTAAATCTCTGATTTATTTTTCTTTGTACTCAAATTAAAAACAATATGGAAAAATATAATTTCATTTCATGAGCGAATAAGCCTAAACCACAGCCTAAACACATTTTGGTACTGATACTTTCTCATATCAAATAATAAGTTAATACCAAGAAAGACGTTATGTGTAAAAATATACATTTTAATTCAATACCACATTACCGAAGCGGCTTAATTAAGTTGTTAGTACAATTTAAATCATCCAAAATGTGTTCGTTAATACACAAGATCCACATCGTATCAAGACCAGATTTTTTTTGAGGTACCTACCTAATACGGGTCACTTTTGAAGTGGCATCGGTTGTTTAGGTTTTTAATAACACCAGGCATGAATATGTGATGCGATTTGACGCGGACCAAGATTTATATTTATAGCACTTTTAATTTACGACGGGTTATAAAATACGTCGAAACTCCGTCGATCGATAGCTGTGTAGGTGCCCCTGCCTACCTGACGATTGCGTCGTTATATCAAATAAATACAGGTCTCTGACACGTACAAATGTATTCATTTTATATATGTATTTCGAATTCGTTTTAATGTCGTTTGGGGATCAATGTAAATTATTTGTCAGGTAACTAATTTTGAAAAGTATTTTAAGGTTTGTTTTATTTGCTCTGTGTGTGTTAGGTGTGTTTGAGTTGCAGCAGAAATTTTCAGATAGTAAGTACATATTAAGTACACAACCAGTAAGTACATGGCACGCTTCGTTAGTCTGGTTAAAAGTGCGACTGACATGAAGTCCTAGGTTCGATTTCCTAGCTACGGAGTAGGAATTTATACCCAGTTAATGGCAATGGGCTCGCCCCATATTACATGTGACCTAAACATAACTGGCGAAATATGGGTGTACTATTAGGTAAGTACACCTCTGCCTAATCCTTCGGGGATTGCCGGCCTGCTTGCACCACAAATCACTAAATGCACTTAGCGCTTACCTTGAAACATCTTCTGTTTCAGTCAATCGTTTGAAGATGATAAAGACAGAACTATGTAAAGCGCATTTAGTGAGCGGGCTAAAAATTATATAAAACTAGGTAGGTATTAACAATTGGATTTGTTGCACCATTATTGGCTACAATGATAAAATACGATTGACGCGTATTCACGATTAAATTTTACGATTTTGTTCCGAGAATCGTTGGAGGTAGGTAGGTTATATCTACATATTTCAGGTACTAAAATACCTACATAGAATGATAATAGTGTTAACTTTATGTTATGTTACCTTAATCGTGAAACAATAACGAAGGCAATAAAGTTATGTAATTTGGTTGCTTATACTTATAAAAATGTATTTTGTTTAGTTAAGTACTGGGCACATGAAAATTACGTACACCGCACCGTGACATTTTCATCAAAGCTTTTAGTTACATACAAAAAAATAAACGCATGCCATTTACAAGGTATAGAACGTAGTGACGAAGAAGTTCTTTAGATTCCCCTTTTCGTTCGATAGCCCCTTTTTTGAGTCCGAAAATGCTCATGGATACCCTCCGTCTGGAGCGAGCGGAGGTTATATCGGACTCCAACCGACTAAAAGCCTACTGTTTCTACTGCTACCATGTGTCGGAGGCGCGGGATACAAGTACATTTGCGCGCACCCCCGACTGGGCCTATTCTGCTTTTGTCCTGCGCTGCTTATTACTTAAATGTTTTTTCATGTTATAACATGTTTCATAATCTTCATCTTTCACAGAATATTTTCTAAGACTACGAGTGTTTGCGAATATAGCTGATAAAGCAAGGTATACCGTCATGTTTAACGGTTAATTTTTAACTATTGTTGCAATTAAGCTTAATAGTTAAACGCCGACTATAAACAATGTCAGTACGTTAGGAAAAAAAGTAAAAACTAATCTACGCACAACATTTTAGCACGAGATCATTTGCAAAAAGTAAGGAGGCGGGCGGCAACTCAAAGGGGAATCATCCCAAAAGGGCGTCCGAGTCAAAATATGTACAAACGCAAACCGTAATGGGCTAAACAATAAAAAAAATGGATATCTTATTTAAGTATTAACAATAAGCGGGCCTGCGTTTCGTGCGGAGTTGCTCCGGACTATGGTGAGTTTTACGAGGTCGTAAAAGCCTCGTCTTTGTCCACGATTCGGTCAATAAACGTAGCCGAGCGGAGCCGGGCTGCGCGCCCATACACATAATTGTTTAGTTGAAATTCAAATTGATCTCACGGAAAATCTAAGCTGCCTATTCCTACTCCATATTATTCAATCCATTATATGACCCGAGTTATTTATTGAACTTCACACATTCCGAACCAAATGTCTAATGTGTAGGCAAGTATTACTCATAGTATATTATAGTTATATCTACCTACTACCTAGAACTGTGAATGTGAACATCACGTTGTGTTAAAATAACATGATTAAAGTTTTAGAGACGCCATGTAAAGAAAACTTATCATGATGTTATTTGGTTGAAACACTTTCTAATTAATTTTGTTGTTTAGACGCATTAACGTTAGGTAGGTATGTTTTTACACCGATGCCTACATCTAAAATACCAACGACAATTTAGCTGGAAATAATAGTTGCAATAGTTCTTCGTTTTTTCAGGCTACACGCAGTGAAAGTCTAAGCTTAGTTACAATTATATAATATATATAATAATAATTTATTAAGGTATATAAAAGTTTTGTAGTACATGAGGAATTTACAATTTATGCATTAATAATTACATGTTTTAACTACAACCAATTGCTGAGTGAATCGCTGCTCTCCTAGCTATCTGTACTTAGGAGAGACAGTTTCGACTCCCTATTTGATCACAATAATCAATTAATAAGAGAAATGGATTTTTATTAGGTTAAACTAACTATATACATTGATAATTAAAAACTATTAAACTAAAATAGATAAACTAACAACAAACTATAAAAGGGCATCGAAAAACTCCTCCTCAACGCTGTCAGATGGTAATGTGCCCAAGAGACTGGCGGCGTCGTTGCCACGTTGTATGGCAACACTTAGCCTCTGGCCAAAGTAAAAGCCAGCCCTTGGGTCACGGGAAGCGTCAACTAGGCGTTTCGAAATTTCCTTAAATAGGCTATGAGCACTCGGACCCCGGCCCTAAAGTTTCAACCCCAAACGGCTCGAAAATATAGTTACCACACAAGTTTCTATATTTACGCCGCTTGAGGTTCTCTGCAGCCGCAGCGGCAGCACCAGCACAGCACGATGAGCTTGGAAGATGGGATGGCGCAAGAGTATCAACGCATGTTGCGTCCATTAATAAGTAGAAGACTTCTTCTTTGCTTTTGAAACTTATAAAATTTAGCACAATTAACATTAATCTCAAACACACTCAGTGACACAGGACACTCAGTGCAGTTGAACAAAAAAAAATGCAATCGATTTTGTAAAATCAACGCATGTCGCCGTGCCGTCGCTTGATTTTCCTCTTTACATCTGGGTCATCCCCCAAGTCGTGTTCGGTTCTCTTCATTTTGGTTGTTATCGAGAAACTGTATTTATACCGCTAACCATTCTAGGCCTGATAAAAGTGAATATTGGTATGTATATTTAAAAAAAATGTGTAGAAAATGCTAAGGCGGCGTAGCGCCAAAAAATTACAGCGACACAATTTTTCGCCTTAGATTTTATGTTTAATAGATTTTGGTTTTACCACGAATCATAAGCATCCAAAGTTCTCGATAACATAGATGAAGATGTTTCAAGCAAAGCAGAAAAATTACAGATAATAAACGAACAAAGCTGGCTACCTGCATTACCCGCTTTGCCGCCTAAGAATATTGTACGCACCATTTGTGAAGTCAGTCTCTACCCTATTGTTTCAAAGCTGCGAACTGCGGGAAAATCCCTTTGCAAAGTAAAAAAATCTATTGTGTTAATTGTTCAAAGAAAGCCGCCACAATGCAGTGCGGAGGAGTCGAAACGTTATCGACTCTGGAACAGATAATTGAATTAGTTGTTATTTGTATTCAAGTGAAATAATCTTTTTAGTTAGCGTTCAAAGAAGGCGGAATTCGGTAAGGTTAAGGTTGCTGTGTGTGTGTGAGCCTAATTGTCCGCAAACAAAATTAATGCTAAGAGGATTAGCTAGAAGAGTTGAGCAATTGTTAATGAAGCGTTCGGACTTTTTAAGAATTTAGCAACTGGAAATGTTCTGGAATTTAGTAACCTGATTGTTTATTTTACTTCAGCTTCTTATCCTTATTTTACCCAAAATGATCATGTGTGAATTTTCAGTTTTAGAAGGTTATGTGATGATTTATAGGTATGTATTACCTGCAAGTTACTCAAAGACCGCTGAGTGCGGCGTCTAAGGTACTTTCCCTCGCGTTGGACTTTATTATTTTTACATTTTTCTAATCTATTGTATTGTGCTTCGCAGTTCGATATCTGCAGTAGGCTTCAACGTAGTTATGATAATTTTAAGTACAATAAATTTTAGTATATTGTCGTCATTCAGAATATCATTACGATTACATTTTATTAGCATGATAAAAAGTAATTTATTTTTGCCTTGGCGCAACATTGATTTGTGCAAGCTCATCGCAACTAGTTCGGTGGTGTTAATGTTCGAACCACGTCGGACAACGGCAAAGGATTGGCGGTACCCAGTACCCACTTACGTGCACTTTACAATCGAACGTACAGATTCGTTTACAAGTACATAGTTACATCAGGAAAGGAAACCACTTAAATTTTAATAAGAGCAGCGATTATGCGCCATAAAAAGCTGTAAATATGTAGTTAGCCGGGTTCCCTGATGGTGGGCAATTTACAGCGCTCCGCCCCGCGTGAGCCAACTACCAGTATCAATGCCTATAATTGCAAATAATAATGCAAAGCCCTTACAACACAGGTATACGTAGATTTAACCATTAACTCACTGTTTAGGTGAACGTTTATATCGTAAACATTTGAAGTCTTCTAGAAGCTAGAATTGCTTCCAATCTAAGTGCTCATACACATAGTACATCTTCGCTGGGCGATGTGCATGAGAACATTATGAAACAGGTGCAGTTAGGTGGTTTCAGTCAGTACGAGTCTGACAGACCCCTTGAAGGTACCTATCATTTGCCTACGTACACTCAGGTAAAACTACAAAGCAAATGTCTTAGAAATGCTTGAAATTACCGTAATCACCACACTTCTAAGATGGATGGAGTTACCGACATAGTTTGCAGAGTAAGCAAGCTGAAGTGCCACTTCGACTTCACTTCGACTCTCGAAGGACCGACGACGGCCGATGTAGCAAACGAGTCCTAGAGTGGAGACCGCGCGAAAGGAGGCTTGATCATATGATGCGGAAAGTAGATGACCGTCTGACCAGCTTGGGAGAGGGTTATGCCCAGCAGTGGACTCCGATAGGCTGAGTCGATTGCAAGATGGATTTGGGTTACTTAAAGCAGTCGTTTTTTAGTAGAAAATTGCTGCAGCAGTCCATTCTCTTAACTTACCTATCTACCTTTTACAGTACTGACATAGGAAAGAGGGCTAAGAGATGGTGGGGTATGTAACAAAAAGGTTGCTTTATAAAAACGCATTGTTTTAAATTAGACATTTTGTTTCATTTCATGTAAGTGAGTGCCCATTATACTGTTGGAAAATATATTACATTATTAAAATTTATATTGTTCCCGATTCATTAACATATTTGAAACATGCCTAACTTTACCGTTATGTGTAAAGTACACCACGGATTTTTTGGCGCTCGAAGATATTGTGAGGAGGGCGCTGTCGGTAAACATTTGTGATTTTGTCTATGGAAATTGTACACAAACACATGACGGCGGCGTCAGTTCCGACTATGGCCACGCGCAAAAAGAATCATGCATTACACTATAATCGTATGTCGTGTGGGACCTATGTGAATTCTCACTAACTTGTTTTGTTTATATAATGTAGTACACATACGAGAACTTACGTAACAAGTACTGGGAGAATAACTGTCTATTTCTTTTTTTTTCAACCTTAATTAGCTGGTAGTAGGAAACCATTTGAGTGAAGTTGAGATAAAACAAGTGATACGAGTACTAATAAGATTGTTGATGTAGCAACAGACGAGATCATCGAGAAAGGTCATCCTACCACTAAGCATGCAGCATTGTGTTCATGCAACTTAGAAATATCTAGTTACACCTAACGACCTCTCATCTCCTAATACGAAGACGATTATCACACGTTTCTTAAACCTCAGTTAACTTAGAACAGCGAACTGTGAAGCTTATTTTGATGCTTGACGTTGGTAACTATGTTTACTGAAATTGTTGGCAGGGTCGACTTCGCCTCGAGAATCCTTTATGTAAATATTTAGGCAAACAATTTGTTTTTGTTGTTTTTTTTTATGCTGATAATCAGACTTAAATATCCATACTAATATTTGATATAAGTACGAAAGTAACTCTGGTTGTATGCTAAGTTTCACGCCTGGCTGATTTTGATGAAAAATAATTTATTAGGATACCTTTTATCCCGGTAGTACATTTCTGTGGGATCATTTCCGACCTCCAGGAGGGCAACAGCTAATTTGAAATATTTGTTAGCCTAATTATCATCGCAAGAAATGTATCACTAATCCAATAAATCAATAATTATTTTCTGAAAAGTCAATATATATCCAGGAATCGGGCACACTTGAAAACAGTAATTACAATCAACATGGCCACTCGGGAAGGTGCCTACTCCAAGTTTATCGTTACATAAACACACACGTACTCGTATGATATAATATATCAACGCTGTCCACGTGAACGCTGATATATAGAGGGTGATATTACAGCGAGCGGCCAACAAACAATAAGGTGTGATAAGCAGATTCGGCGGCGCTTTTCATGTGTCGCCTTTGTCCGAGTTTAATCCGCCGCCCGAGGCGCGCCGCGCCGCCCCGCGCAGGCGCGCGCGCACCTCGGCGCCCCGCCTACGCGCTACGAGCCGTAGGCTTGTATACCTTCTGTGCAAACGAATTCGGGTTATAAAATTCTTATAACTACTTCATGTTGACAGATTTTGACCAGAAATACGGTTTTTTGTCTAGCTAGGTTATTATTTAAAATTAGTTAGGCTGATAAATTTGATTAAATATATTTTTTTGTAAAATTATTATTCTGTCTGTCTATCCTGATGAGAAAATGCTAGATACAACAGCTTCTACTTCAGAAGCTGAGGTGTGTAATTTCCTACAATTAACTTTTACAACTATGTATATTGTTTTACGGCAAGTCTAATTTGGTTTATACAGCTGCAATTATGCAAAAACATCGATATCTTTCTTAACAGAAAAACTGCAATATTTATCTATAATATAATTTCGCAAAAAAGCACCTTTAACATAAGATAAACGATATTTTTGCTTTTGTTAAATAAAACAGGTAATAATTAATTAAATACCAAAAGATGACATTAGCCACCTATTGTGTCTGTATAGCTCTAGAATTTTCTTTATAAAAATCTTATTTTATAGGTAAATGCTGAAGGCATCATCATATCACACTAAACTTCTGCCACACACGCACCAAACGATTGTTCTAAGACTAGACTCTGAACTCGGTTAAAACTATATCTATAGTTCAGGAATCTGTACACTAGTCACACAACTAGATATTAAGGAATACATTACATAAGCTCTCATCGTTACGCCATGGAGGTAGGCAGAAACTCAGAACGCCACCTGCTACGATCCTTACATACCCTCCCCGTTCATGCATCTGGTTATACACACACACACGTACTATAGAATATTCGAAACCAACATAATAATTCATCCCGAAGCAACGACAAACGTAATAAATAACTTACGAATCTTGCTCTATTACTTACTGTACGACATTTTTATGTCACGTCAAAGTTTTACTTTATTATATTGCTACATTAATTTTGTAACTTCGAATCGTAAATGTACGTACTAAAGTATTCATACATTTGGTCATTTTAATAAAGCTTTTATTGGTGTTTAATTAGCGGTGGTACGTGAATGCGACTGCTCCGACTCGACATAGATACGTTGAGCCGAGACAAGTCATGTGTGTCAAGGCGAATCTCTATATATATGGCGTTTACCTCGGAGCTAATCGGGCAATAGGCCACAATATTGAGTCGCTAAATCCCAATAAACTTGGTCATTCACCAATTTCACGGCTCGTAATTAGCTGCGACGCCGCCGCCGGTGGGCTGAAAATCGGCTTTCATAGACTTAGGGATTTCAATTTGCAAGTGCTTGTTTTTATGCCGGATATCGCTTCTATTAGTCATTACTATGTACAAAAATGACACCCGAGTTAATTCTACCCAAAAACGAAGGAAATATAATTTTTTTACGAAAAATTTGTATGAAGCTAGTATGAAAAATCGAATTATCTCCTAAACGGCATGTTTAACCGTAATATCCTTGGAGATGGTCATAGTGCTAATTATTTATGATTTTTTGGTTGGCGATTGAACGAAAAATTTAATGCCGTTTTTTTTTAAAAAATCGTCAAAATATTTTTATTTATTTTTACATGTAAAACGATCCCTTTTAGTGTCTAAGTTAAAAAGTTCGATATGTTATTAACCCAAATATTAAGAACACACGAAACAAGAAAAATAAAATAAAAAAATTGCTGTTTTTGACACATTTATATTAATTTAAATAAAAAAAGATTTATATTGAAGTAACATATGAAGTTATATTTTATACAAAATAAGTTAATTTAAGGAATTAATACTAAGCATTCGTAAAATAAAGTAAAATAAATAAAAAAAATAAAACATATCATTAAATATTACAAAAAAACCCAAACACACTCAAATACAAATTTACAAATATGTACATATATATCTTTTTTACAAATTTTCCTTATCACTCTCGTTGTCAGACTCCAATTCTGAGTCAGCATCCAGATTGGATATATCCAAAAATTCGAACTCAGTTTCCTGAAATTGAATTAAGTCGAGAGTTTCAGCAAAAAAGCTCTGCTTTTTCTTGGCATCTAACTTAGGCCTTTGTGCACTTAGCAAAGGGTCCGAAGAAACAACAAGCATATTTAAAATGTCTTGATTGGAATCCTGCCTGCTTCTTTTCCGCGAATGATGTTCTCGAAACCTCCTAAAATCTTTGTTTCGAGACTCTGAGGCTTCTTCCGAGAGAGTCCCAATCGGCACAATATTATTTTTCTCGATTATGTCAGCCCCATGGATTAGTAACTTATTTATTTATTTTACTTTATTTTACGAATGCTTAGTATTAATTCCTTAAATTAACTTATTTTGTATAAAATATAACTTCATATGTTACTTCAATATAAATCTTTTTTTATTTAAATTAATATAAATGTGTCAAAAACAGCAATTTTTTTATTTTATTTTTCTTGTTTCGTGTGTTCTTAATATTTGGGTTAATAACATATCGAACTTTTTAACTTAGACACTAAAAGGGATCGTTTTACATGTAAAAATAAATAAAAATATTTTGACGATTTTTTAAAAAAAAACGGCATTAAATTTTTCGTCCAATCGCCAACCAAAAAATCATAAATAATTAGCACTATGACCATCTCCAAGGATATTACGGTTAAACATGCCGTTTAGGAGATAATTCGATTTTTCATACTAGCTTCATACAAATTTTTCGTAAAAAAATTATATTTCCTTCGTTTTTGGGTAGAATTAACTCGGGTGTCATTTTTGTACATAGTAATGACTAATAGAAGCGATATCCGGCATAAAAACAAGCACTTGCAAATTGAAATCCCTAAGTCTATGAAAGCCGATTTTCAGCCCACCGTGCGCCGCCGCGTTGACTGATTGTTTTAGAACTAGACGAGTTTGACGAACAATGATTGGTGCGTTTAGTGCGCGTACGGCAGTCCATAAAAAGAGGTGACGCCGTTTTGTTCCGAGCAGCCTTTTTATTGTGCACTGTATAAATTTATGGAATCATCATCGAGTTGTATGGACTCCTCTATTCGTTCGCAGCGTGGGTCCATAACCATTACGGATTGTATTTTGATACACATTTATTTACACTTGTTAACGTGCCATTGACACGAGACTTTTTCATTGGAACTTGTTTTAAATTAATGCGGTTCATTCATCCTTATGTTGTCTTCTCACTACGATTGCCAATAAACTGCTTCTTAGATACAAGTGGCATAGCGGTCTTCTAATGACTTTTTTTCTATTACTAGGCCTACTAGGTCAAAATTCACCTTAGTTTACCTAAATGCAATGCAGTCACTTTTACTAAAAAGAAAAACATTATAACATTTGATTATAGTCTTCATGGTATCCGTTTGCAAAGAGTTGACCACATTCGAGATCTCGGGGTTTTAATGGACTCGAAATTGCACTTTAATCTTCATATTGATAACATTGTCAACAAAGCGTATCGTATGTTTGGTTTTGTCATGCGATCCTGTAATGACTTTAAAAGACCGTCTACGTTTCTACTTCTATAAAAAGCTTTGGTCCGCTCTCAATTGTAATTCGCAGTACCGATTTGGAGTCCTATTTTTGATGTTTATGTAAAAAGAGTTGAAATGGTTCAAAAGAATTTTTGACGTGTTATGCACTACAGATGCACTACGTGAAAATTACCATATTTACACTCTATTATTAAAGCGTTATAAAATTGAAAGCTTGGAGTCTAGACGCAGCTTATTGATGGCCATGATGCTGAATGAATTTAGCTCCCTTCAATATGGTTGAGCTAAATGGCGCTGATCCATGCATCATATTCGTGGACGGGCGCTGTCAGTTGGGACTGGTCATCTCTAGGCTGCCACGGTTTATTGTAACTACGTACTTTGTTTTTAAATTGTTGATATAATCTTTTACTCTGGACGCTCTTAACGTGCACATATTTCTACACAATTTCGTTCTCACATATGTATAATCTCAACATGAATGATGTAACCAAGATTATGTAACAAATATTTGATTGAAAAGAGTGTCCATGGAGTTTCTTGCCCATTCTTCTCCATAGAGATCTACGCTTTGGAATGGGCAACTACAGTACTTTCACAAGTTATTATTCCTTGTGTCTGTGACTGTAGCTTAGCCTTCTTTGTTTTTCTGACATTCAAAAGTGCCTGTAATGGTCTAATAGAAATAAATGCTTTTGAGTTTGAGCTGCATGGTCTGCGTAATAACAGATTCGAATGTCCTGATATTACTAATATCTTATGTTACACTGTACCTAGAACTGTAATGCGCCGAGAGGCGCGCGTGCCCCGGCTGTTCCACGCTGCAAGGTGTAGAACTCACGCTGGCGCACGGGCGCCTCTCCGACTTATTGTAGAAACGTATAACACACTTTTTATCGAACTTGATATTTTCGCGCTTACACACTTTAAGTTCAAAAGGATGGCTATTGAATCCTTACAGTAGCTATCCAATACCTATTATCCCTAAATCACATATGAGTACTTACTTAATTTTCTGTAATTTTAACGCACGCATTTAACTATTTTCCTTAATCATTATTTCGCGGATATTGGTGTAGTTAAGTTCATAAAGTATTCTGTCATATTTTTTTTTTGTAATGTGTAACTGTTAAATGTCCCAATAAAGTAAAATAAAAATGAGTATGTTGTCAATGTTTTTTATGTGGAAAAATTATATTTTGCACTACGAGATTGCCATGCTAGCGTGTTGCTACGAAAAAGCAACATCAACAGCAGCTCGAGGTTGGTAGATGATCAAAATTAACACCACAAATACTTATTGCAGTGGTGTCCCAGAGGTGGTGGCCCATTCATTAGTGTATTGTATTTGATCTATATTGCTCTCAGAACGGTAAAGGAAAACATCGTACGAAAACCAGAATTTCCAAAATCCAGAAAATCGGAGACATTGGTTTGTGACGTCTTTGACTTCTTACAGATATGAAGCCTGTCCCAGTAGTGGGCCGATTAAGCTTGTATACTTATTACTACAAAATATAGTACAGTATTTTTTTTATAATATCGCGAAATTTACCGTACCGTTTGTTGTAGCTCCGTAACCTGCTACGACGAAGTATTCCCATTTGAGCACCGATTTCAAGAGCACCAAAGCATTTAAGGACAGAATTGGATTAGAGCAGCAAGCTCTAAGCATTGGTGGTCTTGAAATCTTACTTACTTTAGCAAAAGACGTCTACGGTCTAGTAAATTGGAAAATGGTGCCGATTCCCTTGTTCGCAAACTAAACTAAATTTAAGTTGAGTGCATCTTTTTCTTTCTATTTCATTATAAAAAGGACAGAAGATAAATATTAGTTTAGTCCTGTCAAATTAGTCAGCACCTGACGTAATTTGATGTAATTTTAGTAGTCAACTTTTTAATCACGTCTAAACTTGTGTCAGGTGCTGGTTAATTTGACAGGACTAAACTAAAATTTATCTTCTGTCCTTTTCTTAATGAAATAGAAAGAAAAAGATGCACTGAACTTAAATTTGGTTTAGTTTATAAACAAGGGAATCGGCACCATTGTATTGATATGATTATCAAGTACTCTAAATTAGCTAAGTCGAGTTTCTAAATACTTTTAACCACCATCAAGAGTACCTATACCGTTAACATCATGGCTACGAGCCATCTGAAGTTCGACTGAGCCAGATTAGGGCGAGGGAAAGAACCTCTCGTCCCATCCACCGCGGCAGACGCCCCGGGCGTCGGGGGTCACGTGGTGACTTCCGGAGACCGTAAACGCGGACCTGTGGACGGTGAGTAATGGGCTAGCTCGCCGTCCACCCGCCTTTTGACGACAGGCCGTGTAGACGGCGCGTTCGTGTTCCACGCGCGCCTCAAAGGGATGTCAGCAAACAGGGAGGGGCCCGCAACGGCCGATGCTTGCCAGGGCTGCGGGACTGTTCAAAAGAGATACCGCGGCCCTGGAACACAAAGGGCAAGGAAGGAGCATGGATGGGTTTTGGTCAGTACAAGTCTGACACTCCATTCCGCTCTGCCCGGAGCGGGAGAGGTCGTTTGATGATTTCCCATCCGTAAAAAAAAACGCCAGATTAGGGGACCGTTTTAGCAGAATTAAGGTGCCTAAAGGTTTGACTAAAAGCTGCTGACCTTTTTAAAAAAGGCGCTATATTCTGGCATACAGTGGCGAAGGGTACATTTTTGTAAGAGGTAAGCCGGAGTACATATCTTTAATGTGATTATAATATTTGTTTATAGAATACTGACTGTGCCATTTTTTAAAGGGAAGCCGGTGGGAATCGAGTTGTATGGAACCTTCGCCACTGCTAGCATAACATTTTAGGAAAAGACGAGCTGAGGCAATCAGACTTGGCGGTAGCAGGTCCTTAGTGGTACTGATTAATTTAATAGATACTGCAGTGAATATCAATGAGAGTAGACCCTGTTGATCATTATAATACTAACAAATGATGACCGAATGCTCCCAAAGTAGTCGGTTACGAGGAAAACTGTTTAAGACTGTTCAAATTTCGCTCTAACGTGTAATCCAAAATTAATATTTTGAGTTTAAACCGACGAACCTCTTGTCCAAGCCTGTCCCGCTCGATGGCAATTGGTAATTGTAACATTTTATTGTACTTAATTTAAACTTCACTTTAGTATGTGATTAACGGGACATGTATGCTTGTCCTGTACCGTTTTCTTAACACAACCTTCATACTTTCATAGTCTCATGAGCACTGCGTCGTGTCACAGTTTCGGCAAGTTAAGGTTTTCAAGACCTAAAGAAAATAGGACAAGATCTTCGTTCCGTTAAAAATACAAGCATACGCAACGACTGCGACGTTACCTGGCTGAGTTGAATGCTATGGCCTATGGGGGGTGTGTGGTGAAACGCGAATGGATAGAATCAGAAATGAGTGTTTAAGGTGGAAGCGTCAGGGCAGCCCGCGAAACTCAAATTGTATTACTTTTTTGCAATTTTCAGGTCATTGTCAGGTTGTATGTTCATGAAAAATGCTACCCTGACGCAACCACCTTAAGAGGAAGGTTTGTGGCATCGGTGACTTAAAAGTTGTGTCGTATTCGGTTCTCTGACGTGGTATGTGATGCGGAGGAATGAGGAAAATGTTGACAGTTTTGAGTATCAATGTAGATGGCTAAAAATAGGAGCAGACCAACAAACAATGGATGGATTGTTTGATAGATGATATGGTTAGAAAGGGGGTGACTTATGAGATAACGACTAAAAGAGAGGATTGGAAAAAAGAAACATGCTGCACTGACCCCAAATAAATTGGGATAATGGGAGAAGAAAGATGAATAAACGACAAAGTTGAAGATTATTAATAAAGCTCTTAACAGTAACTTATTGCGTTTAATTGTAATAAATAAATATTTTTGTAGAACAATAATTACGTTGGCACACGGCAGCTGTATATAAGAGCCATATGTGCGTATAAGTATAGCCGCCGGCGAGGGCTCGTTATTTTCTGGTCAATTGCCGCTTTACGGCGCCCGCGCATCCTCACTTCCAATTACTGCCCAGCCGCCAACGCTATAAAACCAACGTCCATACTAAATCAGCTTACACACCAAATAACAGAATACTATCTTCAACTTACACCCTCAAGAAATAAGACACAAATCCGCACTACATCGCCTCGAGATACTGTATATTTACCTACGCCAGATGCAAATTATGCTTAGGTAAAACGTGTTTGTTGTCCATCCCGAGTTTTATTTTTTACAATTATATCGGCTTGGTTACTTGGAAATGCATTCACGAGAAATCGGAGAGGGTTTCGTGATGTTTAATAGGCTTAGATTAGAAGTTAAAAGCCGGGCCGTGGGCCGAGGGGCCATTAAATGGTTCTCAGGACACGGCCACATGACTTAGCTCTGATTAGGTGAAGAGTCAGTGGAGAGCAAAAAAACGCGTTCTCATATAATCTTTATATAACACAGGCCTACTTTATTTACTATTAGGGTCGTGAGATCTCAACAATGGCTGTGCATTGAATTGTCTTGGTTGTTTCATGTCGTCCAGGAATGGCCATTGCGTGTGAGTGAATGTGGACGCCTTTTCTAGGTTCTCTTAATAGACGTTTTATTAAATAAGAGCTAAGAGCCCCTGGTAATTAGTGCTAAAAACTGAAACAGTTTTACAGAACCTAAACGTTCAAGTATTTTGCGATAACTGAAGTTAATTAGGGGTAATAAACTTAGGTAGTTCTGCAAGAGCAATTAAAATGAAATGCCGACAAAGGGCTTCAGCGCTTTGAAGTCGCCGACGAATGCGTGCAGCATCCGCTTTCTCCTGTAGATAACTCCGGATATGACGTGGCCTTGCGCCTGTACTCCGACGCGACCGGGACATAGCTTTTCACGATTACTTGATACATTCCAAAGTTGGGATAAAAAAATGCCTTACTTAAAAGTTTGTACAACGGATAAATAAGTGCATGAGTCATCTAATGAAAGTTATGGACCGGTCGGCGGTCAATAGGTTTATCTTTACACTTTGACTGTTTACTAGCGACGACGCGTCGCGATGATTACCAACATAAAAGCTAATTAGCAGCAAATATAAGTGTTTTATTTATTTGCCTTCTGATTCATACTTCTGTGCATAGACTTATTCCATGCTACTGAATTCGTACGGGATTTATGAGTGAGATAGTTTCGATTCGCTATCAGTTTTACGGCGCATTAAATTATGCAGTTTAAGCTACATGCACTTTTCGAGCAGAAGTTCGTCGTACGAAGAGGGAAGCAGTCAAAAGTAGGGGAGGTAGAAGGGCGGGAGTGCGGGGGCGTTCGGAGCGGGCCAATAAAGGCGCGCAGTAAATCCACGTAATTTAGAGCGGTCGTAAATTAAAGTTCCGCTATAAACCCGGGCCGGCCGCGTACCTGCCGCGCCCGCGCCGCGCCGCCGCCGCGTCACGCACCGACCGCGCCGACTGCGGCTCGTAAATCAGCCGCCGTGTGAACTCCGCACATGTCCGAGTCCTGCCTCCACAAATAAATTAACATTTTAATATCGTTACATAACGACCTCACTAAGTACTACCTACTATTACTAAATAACACGTATACCTATTGCGTATTTTGATGGCAGCTAAATTATGCTGGTATCTGCCAGCACACATTATGGACTTTGGATCTCATATAGCCAACTATACGGTCTAAAGTCCGTCCTTCGTACGTTTCGCAGTGTGTACTAGAAACACCTGATATCGTACACCAATGTTCTAGTGCCTAATCAGCTTAAGAAAATGAATAATTAATAAGATGTTGGCCATAGCAAAGCCTCTTCGACGGAGCAGGGTGCTAACGACTCAAAGTCGCCACGCGCAAAGGTAGGTTCGATCGATAGTAAGCAGGTCCGTAGAAAATGGTGATGGGGGGCTACATAATTTAAAAACTTCCCCGAGGAGGCTATACAGTTTTCTTATGTCTTCGTTTTTTAACATAGGTGGCTAGGTGCTAGTAAATGTGGCGGTGTTAGCTATGTAGTAAATCATTGGTCTACTGCAATGGAATACAACAGACCACTGATATAAGTTGCTTTGTGAGAAGTAAGAAAAACAACGATTGATTTTTAGAGGAAATTGCCTGAGGAACAAGTGTAAATGTTGAACCTATTCACGATTTTTTACGGAATATTCTTCATTTATCAATAAAACCCAAGTAGCTAAAAGGTTCGAAGAAATTAAAGGATTGTTACTCTAAAACAATCCTCATATTTGAATTTGATCTAGACTCAAAACTTTCGCTTGTTACCTTTGTATTCTACACCGTTGTACAAGCATGATCAAAGAAAAATACGCAACAGGATAAAGGGTGTAAACAGACTCTTAACGAAGCCGAAATGCACTTGTTCTCCCCGTCAATGCAATATTTTTTTTGTTCTAGACCATACCTGGGAACCTTTTAGTTACGGAGATATTGGGGGTCAAAGTTCCAACTTTTTCGCAAGTTTTTTTTTTAATATATGTTTTTAATGTATTTTTTTTACTTAAGACACTTTCATGACCCCCATACTATTGAATCCATCCATCAGCACAATGTTTTGAATGCGTTACATTGAGTCCTACCGTAAAACGTGATTTTTCACCCAAAAAAAAAAAGTCATTTGCGTGCAATAATTTTTGCGTAAAGGTACTTAGTTTGATGTACATAATGCTTGGTT
Organism: Lycophotia porphyrea; assembly: GCA_950005105.1. Taxonomy (NCBI): domain Eukaryota; kingdom Metazoa; phylum Arthropoda; class Insecta; order Lepidoptera; family Noctuidae; genus Lycophotia; species Lycophotia porphyrea. Next base: position 8,517,139 of record OX465392.1, read on the forward strand.
AACGGCTTCGTGAAGAGTCTGTTTACACCCCGTATAAAAAGTCTGTCCAACTGCAAAACAGTTTGTCGGCAGTTGTTCTCGTTTCCCAATACCATTATAACAAATTTCGATTTTTATTATAAAACAATGCATAAAATAAGGAGGGTGAGTTCGCAGAAAGAAACGTTTTACACCTATGGAAAAGTGACGCCCGCATAAGTTAGGATGATGGTGATTTTATATACTTATTTTAATTAGGTACTTACTAATAATTCATTTGGAAAAAATAGGTGCCGGTACTACATAATTATGTACATAATGCTTGGTTAACGGCTTCGTGAAGAATCTGTTTACACCCCGTAGATATTTTTATGACGGGCCAAAGTATTGAAGAGAAAGAAAATTATATCATTGCTGTCGCTTGCTACGTTTGGCTACGAACTACTCCGAAGTCTACGAAAAAAATCTTAAATAAGAATCTACTCTCATTTCAAGGTTTTCGTAAGACTTGTGTATGACTTAGCACTTGTATGTTGCCCCTTTCAATTCGAATCATTTCAGCCATTTTACATAAACACAACACAATAGAGAAGACTATTTTTATATGGTTGCTACGAATATTTGTAATTGCTATTGCTTTTTCTTGCTCAGTGAAAGACTTTCGATAGTTTGATTCTTCCAATTTTTCTTTTAACTATATCTAAGCGACACCCGGTAACTTTGATTGCTGTCTATAAATACCCTACATAGATAGGTATGTGCGACGGATGATTTTTAGATTTAGTTATATCATACTGGCTTTTTGTTGAATAAGGAACAATAATATAGAAGAGAGGTATACGTGACTTGTTTCCTGTATAGACCTAAGTTGTATATTACCTAAGTTTACTTATATAAGAACAGAAATGCGCATAGATACACAAGAACAGGTAAGAGCTCGCAAGTATAAATCCACATAGCTATCTTTGTTATCAATGATCTACGTAGCTATGAGTTAAGCGTTTTATTATCTTGATAAAGACATTTTTCACGATTATCTGTCAATGTTATAAACGCTAGGAAAATTTTAACAACTGTAGGTTCACGTGTGCCGTGTCTATACGGATTTAGTGAGTCGTTTCAATCCCCTTATTGGTGTAAACCCCATGAGGCCGTGACGGAGCGGACATCACTTTACGATTACGCACATAAAGGAACACATTATCTGTTTTATCTTACCTAAAACTCCCCAACAAAGAGATAAAGGTCCAAAGTTTACCCGTCGCGTGTAAATAAATTATCCAAAGTATTGTGCAGGGCGCGCTCGGATTGTCTAAAGTAAACTTGGGATATATTGTAGTCCCGATCGTCGCAGTAAATCACTCACGTCTACATCACGTGGTACGTAAAAGGGTTTTATAGTGGGACTTGCATCCACGACGTGATAACACATTCAAATGTCACTAGGTAATCATTATATGGCTGTTCCGTACAATGTAAATAAACTGAGCTAATGTCAACGAAAGCATGATCATATTGCGATTTTCGATGTTTACTAAGTTAGCGTTACGTTCAGATAATTTTATTGCATTTTGCTTAAGACAATATGTAACGAGGAAGAGATTAGTTGAGTTAAAGACTTATTAGTTCTATCTTTAAAATGATCTCAGTGAATCGCTGTTTCCAGCTCGTGAATGTAGACGTTATATATATTTGTTGCCAAAATATTGGATCATACATGCGTCACATAGATACATAAGCGTACGGGCGCAGGTACAGCCAGCGGTGTGCGTCACGTGTGGCGGCGGGCGCGGCCGTCGGAGTGCGCGGCGAGTGCACCGCCGCCGCCGCACCGCGTTCTTGCCGAGCTTTGTTATCTGCGATCAGGCCCCGCCCCGGGCCCTGGCGGCGCGCACAGCCTGCCGCGGACAACATGGCGGCCGCCGGCCCGCACTCCCGTCGCCATAGACTAGATAGATAAAGAAGGCTAACTCCGAACAAAAAGCGAAAACAGACGAATGTTCACATAAGCATGAACGTATAGTCATCCCAGCCTTATCAAATGAAAGTCTAGCCGCAAGTGGACTTCCACTTTCAGTGCGCAGACGCCTGACTGTGTTCGAGTTTGTTGAGTGTAGTCGGCCTTCTGTGCCTTTCTATGGAGTGGTCCTAAAGTCCGCGCGTCCCGCACGCCGGACTGCCGCCACTCGCATTTATGGTCCTAATGAAAACCACTTTAATTAATTCACAGCAATCACATGCGCCGTGCACGCCGCAGCTTTTATGTTTATTGTTTCCATATCATTTTAAAGCACCACATTTTGATTTCTCAAGAGTGTCACCGTCATAATGTTTTGTTTGCTGAATGACTGCTGTGTTTATTAACAGTGTAAGTATTATTACGACTGTTCAATTGTTATTAGGTACGCAAGTTTTCACTTAATGTTATTAGAATCATGTTAATAGCTCGGCCGTTTTCATAATTATTTTAATTGCGTGCCGCAGCAAGGCCCACCTACTTTTCTGCCTCTATTTAGGTATAGTTACGAAGATAGGATCTCATCATCACGTAATGCCATACTATTATACTTACGTCGGGGAATAATTATTCTATATTACTTTTAATATTTAATGCCAAGACAACATGCCATGTTGCATGCCATTACATATTATTTGCAGGCATCACAGAGTTTTAAGAATATCATATTATAATAGGTAGGTACCTACCAACCTAACATAATATCAAATTCTTAAAACTCTTACAAATAGGTGGATCTTCTTCGTACTTGACATTTTGGTCATAGGTAGCAGGAAGCTAACTTACGGATTTTGATGATTTTTTCACACTCCATACTTGCGTCTTCGCTGTGGCAAGTTCGCTACGTTGCGTCTAAGCGGTAGCTACGCTCTGCCTACGAGCAGCACCAGTGCCTCTACGAGTTGTTACGCCGGATCTACGTGCGGTAACCTACGCTGTTTTACGAGTGGCTAGTTGGCTACGATGCATCTACAAGCGGCTACGCTGCGTAGCGCCAGCGGCTACGTGGCATTTACAAGTAGCTACGATACATCCATGAACGGCTACACTGCGAAACGTCAGCTGCTACTGTGGACGAACCTCATTGTGAAGATATACCTGCCTACAGTGTAAGTCTTGCAATATATTTTCATTGATAGCAGTTTAAAATAGTATATTTATTTTTCAGATACCTTTTTCGGTGAATATACATTAGTACATAATAAGCTCCCACCTTTTACATGGGAGTAGGAAGAAACAACAAAACGCCACCTGCTACGATTCCTTACATACTCCTGGCGCCTTGCCTACATTCAAATATACACGCCTGTCATCCTGAAGAACCGCACCAATAATACGGTGAATATCAATTTGGTAGTTTTCTCCTTAAGTCGTATATACTTACTGGTAACTTCTGCTGAAGCTAAAGCTGATCGTGGATTCACGTAAAAGACCTTTAGGCAAAATACATACTTAAACTGGTCGTAGCAGATAATGAAGAGAAAAATATCCCCTTCCTGATGTACTTTCTGATAGCAGACGTAGCAGGGTATATATTTTAATAATTTGATGTATATGAATGTTGGAACATACAATTACGCTTTCATCTTGGACTCAAATTTAAATCTTCCATACACATGGGATACATATAATCAGCGACATAGGCACCTGAATAACAAAGGCTTTATGCAGATTATCTCAGATTTGCAAGACTTGATCCTAGACCTAGAGGCAGTGAATACTTCTAATTTAATACTTTTAAGAGAGGCAATTTCTGATGACTACACTGATTCAAATGTTAGTCGATCAAAAAATCCAACTAGTAATATTAATGAGATAAATGAGTCGTCTCACCCAAATTGTTTTTTTCGCCTATAACAGCATAAATATTCTCCATCAAAACATTGCTGGCCTTTTAAATAAGGTTGACCTGCTAACAGTCCATCTTCAGGAACTATCTAAAGAGCAAAAAGGCATAGATGTGGTCTGCATAACTGAACACTTCATTATGCGGGGCTATGAAAAGTCATTAAATATTCCAAATTATAAATTAGCTTCGTGTTATGCAAGGCGAGCAAAGAAGCGCGGAGGATCTTGCGTACTAGTTAAAATAGGCTTAGAGTATAAGGAACTCACGGAGATCTCACGCCATTCAATAACAAACACTTTTGAATGCTGTGGAATCGAACTACTCCGGCAAAAATTAGTCTTTATTTGTATATATAGGCCACCGAAAATTAACAACCTAAATGTGTTCTATGAAAAACTCGAAATTGTAATGAAAACGTTTTGTATTAACTCGAGTAAAACAGTTGTTCTATGCGGGGACTTCAACATTGATACCTTAAAAAGGAATAGAATGTCCCTAGACTTTGAATGTTTTCTTTTGAGCGGTAATCTTAAGCTGGAACTGAGGCAACCAACTAGATTGTGCAGTAATAGCTGCATTGATAACTTTGCTCACAATTCTCGTAAAAATGTAAATGTGAAGTAATCGAATTGGCTCTTTCAGATCACACGGCACAAACTCTGCAAATTAAAGTAAATAAAACATATAGATTAAAATCTTGGCGAATCAAGAAACGAGATTTGTCGTTACAAAACCTAGTTAAATTTAATAATCACCAACTAACTGACAAAAAATTGGCGAAATTAACTGCATCTCGTTCTCCGAAATATATAATAAATGTAGCCTTTGATACTTTCTTGGAAGATTTCCGTTTATTATATGACCTTTCCTTTCCCTATAAACTTGTTAGTATAAAACCGTATAAAAAAGTAAAATGGGTCTCTCGAGGAATACGTGTGTGCAGTAAAAAGCAACGTCACCTATTATGGCAATACAGGCTTAGGCCAACTAATGAAAATAAAAATAAATTTAAAGAATACTCAAAAAAAAAATCGGAAAATTATCAAATTAACTCAAAAATCACAGAATAACTATTTTATACGAACTTCAGGTAACAAGTCCAAAGCATCTTGGCAAGTCATAAATAACAAAACGCACACTTACGACCCAATTTCTCAAATTAGGCTATATGACAATAATTACAGATCCTCAAAAAATTGCTAATATCTTTAATAACTACTTCATTGACCAGATTCAACAGTCACCCCAAGTGTCATATGAAACTACAAATATGTCGAAAAACCTAAACTCAATGTTTATGGCACCAGTTTTACCCCAAGATGTAGTTAGAGCAATTAAATCTTTAAAAAACAAAAACAGCGTTGGGTATGACGGCATAGCAACGAAAGTCGTTAAATTTGTGGCAAACAATATAGCTGTACATCTTAGCCATATTATTAATCTCACCATTAACTCTGGGGTGTACCCTAATAGCTTAAAACCTGTTATAGTTAAACCACTTTACAAGAAGAATAAAAAGGAAGAAATAGCTAATTACAGACCAGTAGCCTTAAATCCAATACTGTCCAAAGTAGTATAGAAGTTAATCTACGAATTACTTAACAATTTCTTATCTAAGTATATCATTTTGTGTAATGAACAAAAAGGTTTCAGAAAAAGCAAAAGCATTAATACAGCTATTTTCGATCTACTCAATATTATCATAAGAAATGTCGATAGCAAAGTACCTATTTGCGCAATCTTCACAGATATGTCAAAAGCTTTTGCTTGCGTCGACCATGACATTCTATTAAACAAGTTAAGCGCTTATGGAATTAGGGGAAATGCACTCAAACTTTTTAAATCATACCTTAGCGATCGTAAACAGTACACAGAAATAACTAGAATTTGCCATAAGACGAAGATTGAAGAAAATACGGATCCGAAGGACGAACAATAAAATATGGTGTACCACAGGGCAGCATCCTTGGGCCACCCCTTTTCTTAACTTACATCAATGATTTGCCACGTCATGTTGATAATCCAATGGTATTATTTGCCGATGACAGCACCGCGTTAGTAAAATGTAAACATCCGGATAGCTATGAACAGGACATAAATAAGACCCTGAAAGATATCGTACATTGGCTTGACAAAAAGAATTTGGTGATAAACTTGCAAAAAAGTAACATAATGCACTTCCATCAACGCACAATTTTAAAAGAAGTATCTGTAGAATACAATAAACAAAAAATTAACCAAATTAAAGTAGCAAAATTTTTAGGGATTTACATTGACAGACAACTAAATTGGCAACCACAAGCAGAGGAAATTTGCAAAAGGATGAATACAGCGGTAGAGGAAATTTGCAAAAGGATAAATACAGCGGTATATGTCCTTTCAAAGTTGTCCAAGAAAGTCGACATTCAAACTTCATTAGTAGCTTACCATGGTCTGGTTGCATCAGCTCTAAGATTTGGCATTATTTTCTGGGGTAATTGCAGCTCAAGGAAGTACATATTTAAGGCGCAAAAACGTTGCATTAGAGCGATGTGTGGTTTGAAGACCACAGACAGTTGTGAACCAAAGTTTAAGTCCCTAAAAGTGCTTACATATCCGTCATTATATATTCTGGAAATGGCCATGTTTGTAAACACCAATAAAAACCTATTTCCCACGATGACAGAAACTAGAAAACGACCTGTCAGAAATCAATACAAAAATTTATTACAAATCGAGTCCTGTAACACAGCATTGTTGAGAAAAAGTGTTGTTTGTATGTGTCCTACCATATACAATAAATTGCCAGATGTTTTGAAAAATGATACAATTAAAAACTTTAAAAAGAAATTAGTGGCCATCCTCATAGAAAAATGTAATTATTGGATTAATGATTTTTTAGTGGACAAATCTTTTAATCAGCAATGTGTATAACAAATATTAATTTGAACATGTTCCTAATATAGATTAATTTTTAATTTTATTCTAATGTAAGATTTTAATTTGACATTTTTCAATATTTTTGTTTTATTAATTTATGTATACTTAATTGCAATAATTCTGTGACATCTTAATTTGTATATTTATTTTTAAATCTTAATAATTTTTATAATTTTGCGTGCCTATTTCCAGGCAGAATGTACATGGCTTACTCTTTTCTATTCCACCTGTATTTTTAATGTAACCTGCATTCGTTGCAAATAAATGATTTGATTGATTGATTAACGTATTTGTGTAAATAGCTTTCCAATAACCGCTTTATCATTGCCCATTTTCTAAAGTATTAAAATGAATATAGTATGTTATCCTTTAGAGATAGACATAATTATGCCATCGCGGACTTTTCTGTAGACCTATATAAGATACACAATTCCAACATACATCATTTTGTTAAGTATATCTCAAAGGGTTTAGGCAGCGTTTTCGTTGAAATTTTTTCCGACACCTCGAACAAATATCATTATATTTTAGCCAATTTATACAAAAACATGATAAATTATATACTAAAACCTTCCTCGAGATACACTCTTTCCATTGGTGAAAACCACATGAAAATCGGTGCAGGAGTTTTTGAGTTTATCGCGAACAGACAGACAGACGGCGGTGGAGAACTTTGTTTTATAATATGTCATGTCTGTACCAGGATAATTCCTCCTATCTGCACGAATAGGTAGATAGTAGTTACCTAATATAATAAACAATTAAAAATGTAGTTTATATTTATAGGAATGAAAACAATTTAATAGACTAATATTAGGCATTTAACTTTTCCCTCTACGCTACTATGGTATTTACTATAGCACGGACATTTTTATTGTCTATTCGTGATTAATTAGAGTGAATCGTGAGCTCAATCAACTATTCTAAACTCCTTTAGAAACTTGAAATGGAATTATAATATTTTATAATATTAAATACACTGCGATTACTTGATTACGTACAATTATTGATTTAAGCAAAGTTTTCTTGTAGGTAGCTCGTAGCTCGTAGCTATTCGTTTACCTACTTCACGGATATTCTAGTGAAACATTGGATTTAGTTTGATGTTAAGTGTAATTCCGATGTGTGGTGTAACGATTTGCATTGAGAAAATATAATTAAACAACCGGCAGCCGGATCAAATTTCAAATTGCTATCAAAACGAGGCGCATTCATATTTTGTAGGGTGACTATGATCGTGCGGGGTTCAAGTTTGGTTTAAAAACCAAATAACTTCAGTAATTTGAAGTGATCCTATGATAGCGTTCTTTCTTAACATTTTAGTGTAGATGCCTACTTAGTGGAGTCTACAAATGAACTACCTAAGTAGTACCTAATACGTATCGGTCCAGCCGATACGTATTAGGTAGGTACTACTAAGGTTGATCGATGAGTCTACGACCAAGATGAACCCATGGACGGGCTTTCGCTTAAAAGTTGATGGTGTCGCTCTCTTAGAAACAGAACTGCGTACTTAAACATAATGTAAACAAATAAAAAACAGTGTAATACAAGAAGTTTCCTAAATTAAATTAATATAAATTAAACTATGAAAATTAAATAATGAAGGTAGTGGGTACGTTGCCACGTTATGCCATAAAAACATCCTAGCAAAAAATATAAATAATGGTGATCGTAGTCGGTTTTGTAATGGTGTGCGGTTTGTGAGACAAGACATGTCCCTGGCGGCCATTTGTCGCGGGCGACAGCGCGGCAGCTCTCCCCCAGGCCTCGTTAGAGACACCGCGCGTCAACGCGACTGCGCTGATTTATTCGCGCATTTTCGCGCTTATTCTCCTTCAGCCACATTTATTCGAGCCCCACTCGGGCTCCCACAACTGACACATAAATGTCGCTTTTGTTTCTCTTTACGAAACGATTTAGATGCTGTATACGCTCGGGGACGATTCGCTTTGTAAACCTTGAACCTTTGGTGAATTGTGAGAATATGTTACACAGTTGGAGTTAGGTAGTCAGTTGAAGTAAGAGAGTTTTGTAAAGGGATCGTATTTTATGTCTAATGATTTGAATCCAAGTTCTTAAATCGTTAGCCTGATCTTAACGTTTCCACTTGACGAATGTTTTACAACGCAGGACGTATTATTCTCAGGCAATAGGATATCGAATAGGATTGAGACCGGACCTACGCCACTACCTTGAGGTATACGAGGATATTTTCGAAAACTCAATTTTACATACATACATAAACTCCCGCCTTTTTCCTATGGGGGTAGGCAGAAACCACAGAACGCCACCTGCTACGATCCAATTTAATAGTAGAAAAAAATCCAAAATGTGTCCGGTACTATTTATATTGATTATCATGTCTAGCCTTGTCCCACAGTCTAACCGGGTGCAGCTATTACATGAACCGGCTGCCTATCCGACGTCTACAAATCAGAAATCTGCAGGTATGAGTGGTTTGCAGACTTTCGGGCTTCTAATTACCTACCTGTTCATAAGCTAAGGACTATCGAAACTTGAAACATGTACAAAAAAAGCTGGGATCTACAGTTGTCCTGCTACCTATCCACGGACCGATCTCAGCAAGCATTGCGGGTTCCTAAACTTTTTCATTTCGCAGCGCACTTACAGGTTTAATATTTTGTCTCGGCACCCTACCTAGTCGAAAAAGCAGAGTTTTTATATAGTACTAGCTGACCCGCGCAACTTCGTTTGCGTCACATAATACAATTAAATAATATTTCGACTACCCTACCCTACCTACCCTACCCTACCTAACCTACCCTACCCTACCCTACCTACCCTTCATACCCTACATACCCATAAACCATCTACTAAATAGTCCGAACAAAGCCTAAACATTTGGTTTGGATAGGTGAGCCCGTTCTTGAGTTATAAAATTACAACGAAAAGTGGCATTGATTTTTATATATATAGATTGTCACACAAGAATATATTTGAAAATCTGCTGCAAACGGAATGAGAATTCTTAGAGGTTTTGAGTTTAAAGTTTGATATTCATTTTGGATCAATATCCAAAACTCCCAAATTGGAACACGTGAACCTTGTTTTAAGGCTGCTATCGCAAGAGTTTAATGAGACTATTCTTCCTATGAAGTGAATTCTGGTGAATCTTGTGCATGGTAAGGATTTTGGATTCACGAAAATTTTTCGACACCGTCTTTGGCAAAGTATTTTAAAAACTGTTAAGTGAGCTTCGAAAGGTTTTCCGTGAAAATGGACATTAACTCTTGTGAGACAACAAGCTCATTAGATTACACTTGTTCTCCCCGTCATTGCGCTCATTTTTTTTGTTCTAGATCATACCTGGGAACCTTCTAGTTACGGAGATATTGGGGATCCAATTTTTTCACTAGTCTTTTTTTAAATACATGTTTTTAATGTATTTTTTTTACATAAGACACTTTCACGACTCCCGTACTATTCAATCCATCCATCAGCAGAATGTTTTGAATGCGTTACATTGAGTCCTACCGTAAAACGTGATTTTTCACCCAAAAAAAAAAGTCATTTCCCAGCGATAATTTTTGCGTAAAGTTACTTAGTTTGATGTACATAATGCTTGGTTAACGGCTTCGTGAAGAGTCTGTTTACACCCCGTATAAAAAGTCTGTCCAACTGCAAAACAGTTTGTCGGCAGTTGTTCTCGTTTCCCAATATCATTATAACAAATTTCGATTTTTATTATAAAACAATGCATAAAATAAGGAGGGTGAGTTCGCAGAAAGAAACGTTTTACACCTATGGAAAAGTGACGCCCGCATAAGTTAGGATGATGGTGATTTTATATACTTATTTTAATTAGGTACTTACTAATAATTCATTTGGAAAAAATAGGTGCCGGTACTACATAATTATGTACATAACAATCAATAAAAACACAGGACAAATCTTTGTGCGATGAGTACGATTATTTGTTCTGTATCTGGGTGTAAATTTATCGATAATATGTATGTATTTAGAAATATATAAGTATGTTTATCAGTTGTCTGGTTGCCATAGTACAGGCTCTGCCTAGTTTGGGATCAGATGGCGGTGTGTTGGTTGTCCCAAGATATTATTATTATTATTAATTATTTGACTTAGTTATTAACGACTCAAACTGTTCGGATAGGATAGGAAAATATCGTAAGGGAAGTTTTGAGTATAAATGTTGATGGCTATAATAGGCAGGTGAAGATAAAAGAATGAAACGAAACCCAAAAGATGGATGCACTGTGTGTAAGATGATAATCTAGATTACAAAGTACCTCCTTCGAACTGAGATGACGAATAATAGAGAATTATGGAAGAAGACTGTTGCACGGATCTCAAATAAATTGGGTAAGGATAGACGAATGATGATAAATTGAATACCTACTCCGACTGATTCTATAAATACTGTTTTTTTTGGATTCTGATAAAACTTTGGGTTTTTAATATTGGCTGAAATAAGCACACTGCATAATACATTCTCAAGCATGGAAACGAACCTAATGCGTAGAAAACTATCCATGCTTAACGGCTCTAAAATATTTGTTTCGTTTGTGGCAATGACATCTAAAAATTTCACATTAGTAAGTTGATCTCGTAATGACCCTTAACTGCGTTCGGTTGATAAACTGGACTGATAACACAGACGCACAGTTGTCCGAAGTTTGTTGTCGCACAAGACTTGTCCGTAAATTGTTTAAAATGGCGTCTCCTACTTTACCAATAAGTATTTCTGTGGTGAATTCTTTAAGTGATGAACAGTTTGAGTCGGTATTTGGAAATGTTATAGAACTATGTACAGATGCGGCCGTAGAGGTCAAGAAGAAGAGGCCTTTCCAGGATCTAACAGCTCTTTGTGACGCTTTTCAAACTTATTTAGAGGAAATTAAAGTAGAAGGTAAGGATAAACTAAATAAGTACGTGTCGATGGCGGATTTGGAAAAGTTTGACCTTGATGGCTACATTGTCCGACAAATACCTACTTACAAGCTTACAACAATAAACATCTATGAGATGATTTAACACCATAGCTAACAAAAATCTAACCTATATTATTTATTACAATTTTCATGTGACCTAATAACTAGATAATCCTAAAACTTTCACTGTAAGTACTTAACCAGCAACCACGCTTTAGATAGCCTCTTTACCCAAAGACAATGATTATGATTACAGATAAACTAGTCATATTGAAGCTGCATCCGGATCTAGCGGGTAGCCTGGCGGCGCGAGGAGAGCTGACTCCGGAATCTGCTGGTGAACAACGAGCAGCCGGGCTGGGTGGACTCACGACCGAACAGAAGAGGGTTATGGATGAGAAAAACCAACGGTACTTAACCAAAAACTTATTATCATACATGACAACACATCTGTGTTTCCAGAGTTATCCAGAGGTGTTAATTGAGCCAATTATGCTAAAACTTAAAACCCATAATGAACTAAGGAGCCAAACTCCGAGCTGATATGATCAATTCTTAAGGAAAAACTCAATAAAAGATCCTTCAAAGCAAGCAACGCATCCCATCAGTGCGTTCCACAGTTACACATATACCCGCATATCGTGTTGGCAGAACTACAGGGAAAAAAAGCGATAGTGCAATGAATAAGTGCAGCGTGCAAATGTACCTAAGAGTAGAATGCTGCTGTTCCTCAACCCTACATACCTGTCTCCACTTTTAAAATAGGTACTCTCAATTTGGTGGTGTTTGAATACCCGCGGTAAAAGGATCGGTGCGGTGGTCTTCCGACATAAAAATATCATACAGTTAGGTTAACAGCGACATCTAGTAGATTGTCACTGAGTTTGTTCTACTACTGCCATCTGTTGAGTACGTTGCAAATTATTAACACACGTAATACATTTCCGAAATCGCCGGTTTTCCTGCATGGTATTGCTCGTTTCTACTCACATCACACACAAATCCACATGGAATACTATAATATAAAAAGGAACACAAATCATTGTGCTGATTAAATCATGGAGAGGTTTTTAAGTAAATTTAAAACATTAAAACTGATGTTGGAACTTTGAGCTACAGTATCTTCCTAAATAGACGGTACCCTCGTTTGTGCAAAACAAACAATATGGCGGGGAGAACAAGTACCTTTTAGCTTCGTTACGGGTCTTTTTACATCCATTAAATTGGTACATATGCTCTTATTTTCAGATACAAAGCGAAGTTCGGCTTTCCTTTCATTATTTGCGCGAGAGAAAACAAAGTGCAATCGATAATCGACGGTCTGGAGCACCGGTATAATAATTCTTCTGAACAAGAGATCATTATTGGCATCAACGAGGTCAAGAAAATATGCAAACTCAGAATACTTGATATTGTAAAAAACTAAATTTATAAATTGTAGTAAGCCAATAAGATTTTGAACAAATTTACATATTTTTTTTTCTTTTCTATAAAAAACAATTTAAACATAACATTCTTTTAAATTATTTATGTTTTTACTAACAAGACTTACCTTGTTGACAAACTCCAAGCATTGAAAGGCTGTTTGAGTGCCTGGAACAATGCTCTCATCTAATAGGTCTTAACCCTTTCTTATTTTCATTCCTATCAGACATGCCAGTTCCCAAGAAAAACGACAAATGATTAGTATAACCTTTTATTAAAAATCAGTAATGCATTACAAGAAAAACCTAAACTAACTAGATCAGAGTATTCCGAGTGACCGCTCCACTACAGCGTGAGGCTGGCCGGCCACTTCACGCAGCTCAGGAGTGTTCAGAATGTCTTCGAAGCCAATATCCAGGTGCTTGCCAGATAACACATCATGTTGGAAGTTCGACCTCTGAAGGAATGGAAGGTGACCAATCTGAAAGTATGGAATTTGATGGTAGTTTTCCAAATTAATCTTTTTACACATAGCTGTGGATATGAACTTTTTAACATTGCATGAGTGAAGTTGATAACAGGAGGAGCTTGTGGCTAAATAATAACAGCTGCTCGGGTCGATCTTTAGGTTAAGTTGTGCTTGCCTAGGTTGGTCTGTGAATGGGTGACTACTGATTACAAACTGACTTTCCTCCGTGCCTCGGAAAGCACGTAAAGCCGTTGGTCCCAGCTGTCATTTGTAGATCTTTGACAGTTGTTACAGGTAGTCAGTGGCCCAAAAAGTCTGACAACCAGTCTTACCAAGGGGTATTGTATTACCCAGTACTAGCTGGGTTGTGGATGTAAGATAGGCAGTCGCTTTATGTAAAATACTGGTATTCAGCTGCATATGGTTAGACTGGAAGCCGATCCCAACATAGTTGGGAAAAGGCTAGGCAGATGATGATGAGTAAAGTTTATAACAAAATAATTTAGAAAGACAACAGATGGGGCTGCAGCTGCCTCTTATAATAATTGGTGTCATGTTCTCACTATAGGGCAACCAAATTAAAACTTGTTACCTCCAGCAAAATAGGCATTTCCTACAGCTTCCATAAAAGCTGCTGCTGTACAAATCGTTTAAACGTTAAACGCAGCTTTGTAAGGGTTTTGGATGCATGGCCCATTAAAGAAATAATAAAATTTGCATGGAAACTTCACACTCTGATAAATCAAGTCTACCTTACCTTATTTTTGTTTATGTACCAGCCACATTTTAGTCTGTACCCAAAGGTAAATAAATCATATCTTGGATTATCATATAGAAGATGCTTTTTAATTTGGTTAGTATTATAGTGATTTGGATGCGAGTAAAATGGGAGTCAACAAATAGTCAGATTAGAGACTTATTGTTACAAAAATATAAAATATTATTGAATAAACATGTTTTAACTACAATAACATACCTTGCTGGTGAACTTCATTTCCATGGTGAGCTTAAGTGGCGCGTGAAGACCTTGTATGTTGCGGAGCATTGCCATGTTCATTTTTTCCTGGTTTAAATGATACTGCAAAAATAATGGCATCTTAATATTCTATTTTAAGTTCTGGATCATTATTTATTGTGATGTGTTAAAAAATTATAACAATCTAGCTTAAGAAGAAGGGAATGGCTGTATAATTGATATTCATAGAAAACAATATTTGATAACCTTGTTTTTAAGTAAAAGTAGCTCTCCTTTTTGTTGTAGTTTTTAAGTTTCACTACTTTAATTTTATCCCGAGTTTATTTTGAGTTTTATTATGAGAATCCATTTTCCATAACAAAGACCAATGGTATTTGATTATTCATGGTTTAAGAAAAACTTACAGCATTTTAAGAAATTTGTTTGATCATAGGGTCGGTTTACACTAACTACTTACCCTGAGCGGACTAAGGTTTAATCATAACAACATCATATTTAAAAATGTTGAATACTTACACTTCTTTCAGATATTTCTATTGGATGTGACATGCCAAGTTTCGACTTCGTAGCAGCCAGACCCGCCACGAGCGGGTTTGGCACACCGAACGGACCTTCCTGTGGCTTGATATTACTGACATGTTCAGGCTTTACTTTCAGTGGAGGCAGACCGAAACTCTGTAATCATGATATTGCTGTTTTATGTCTTTGTTGCAAACTTTAACCTTAAAGTGATTTGTTGTTAAACTTACCATTTTTCTTGAGTAAAATGTACAAATTAAATATTTTTTAAGTAGATTTACTTCGTTTTCTATTAATTGGGATGGTAATTAAAGCGACAAGACCGTTTTAAAAATACTAAAGCCAAGTATGCCGTCGATTCTGTCAATAAATTAAATGTCAAAAATTGTTAAATCACGTTCACAGATTAAAAATGAAGCGCAATCTTTTTAAACTTTTTGTCATGGAAATATAATGTATTATGTATAGACGCCAGCAGGTCAAACTACCCGAAACTGTTAGATTTTCTCAGTAAACCTTGAACCTAACAATTCAGCAATAAAATCGAAAATCTATTGAAGAAATCTGATATATTGTAGTAGTTTGATGTGCTGGCTGGCATCTGTACATACAATAACAAAAAATATATATGGCAACATTGTTAACCTGCGTTTGGGGGACTTTAGACGATCAAATCAATGTAAGTTCACTGCAGTACTTAATAATTCCGTGGATTGAATAGGTTTGAAAATGTTGTAAGCAATGAAATCTAAATCATTTTGGCAGAAAAATGAAGTAGTAACACTGAAATAACGTCGATTTGACATAAGCCATTGTTTATATTTTCGTGTTTTTTGTATTTTCGTTAATTTCATGAGCTAGGTAGCTAACGATCGTGATTGTGTTCTGTTGTAAAACGTAACTAGACTGACGGCCAAGTGCAGTCTTATGTCTGTCACAGAACCTGTGATCTAAACCTTGTGACTATGATTCTTGTTTCATTTTTTGCATTCCGATGGATAACAATAATTGTGTTCAGACAAACTAGGACAAATCCGGGGAAACCCGGACGGATTGCAGCTCAAGGCGTAAACGATGGTCATTAGGATGTGATATAATCCTTGGTAAGTTAACTTGATGATGATGATGAAGTTAAGTTAGATATCTTGTGTCCATATAAACATCAGTACGAAAACTTTTAATGACAAGACATTCAAGACAAACAACAAGATTTTCTTCAGCTCCTCATAACTGTTAGAAGTGAAGACGCAATAAATAGGAAAATCATTTATAATACGAAACGTAACAGTGAATGGCTTTAAAAAGTTGAGATATTATACTACAGTAGCTACCCGCCCGGCCTGGCACGGGTGCCATGTAGATACTATATAGATATAAACCTTCCTCTTGGATCACTCTATCTAATGTTAAAAACTGATTTAAATCCCTCAGCATATAAACACCGGGAGCGATTTTTTAATGTAAAGATGTCTATTAATATTTTTTTAGAAATAAATATATTTTAGGATTGTTAAACCACTTATGTTATTTTGCTATTTCCAGGTTGGTTAGACTATGAAACCTAGGGCCTAAATAATCCAGGGTTGCGGGACTGTTTTGAAAGAGATACCACGACCCTGGAACACAAAGGGTAAGGAAGGAACATGGATGGGTTTTAGTCAGTACAAGTCAGAAACACCTTCCGCTCGCCCTGGAGGAGTCATTTGATGATTTCCCATCTAAAAAAAAAAACCATGAAACCTTAACGCAAGTACTAGATCACAAGTTGTATCTACATCAAATGATTGCCTAATAGGTTGGTTCATCACTATTTATATTATTCTCATTTTAATGAAAAAATATTCTAGAAACATTATCCCAGAATTGGCATTTTTGAACTTATGAACTACATACTTTATTTTGTTGGTTCTAGGTTTCTTGGATCGCAAAATCTCAACACAGGTTGCGAAACTTTGGATCTTCCTATTTCAAACGAAATCATTACAAGTAAGTAGCAGTAAGCTGTACGTCAGTTTTAACACAGCTTTGAACTGGCCTAACATAGTACGGAGTTTCTGTAGAATAGAGAGACCAGCTTGTACTGGTTCTGTATATACAGATGTTGCGTCCTACCCTTCATCACTCTTATTTATATTATATTCTCTGAATTATCTCAATCTGGTGTGTTTTAAAGTTACTTAATGATAATTTTGTGTTTGGGTTTCTCGGACACGGTTTTTTAAACCTCTACAAAAGATTTGGCATTTTCAAAAACGAATTCGAATTCGCAATCTCCTGTTTCAAGGAAACCCTTTGTAATATGTGTGTATCTCAAAATACTAAATTTTTTTTTAATGCATATGTGTAGTCCACCTCGTAGCTTTATTATTTTTGCGAAAACTTCCGGTCTTAAACTTTACTAAAGTTGAACCATGTAACTGTCACATTCATCTTGAAAGCAAAAATGGCCCTTTTATGAAGTGCAAAGATTTTTAACCAAGGGTCGTAAATAATCCAGGGCTGCGGGACTGTTCGAAAGAGACACCGCGGCCCTAGAACACAAAGGGCAAGGAAGGAACATGGATGGGTTTTAGTCAGTACAAGTCTGCCACTACCTTCCGCTCTACCCAGAGCGGGACAAGTCATTTTTTTTTAATTTTTATCCCCTGGCTTCGCACGGTTTGTGCATTTAGCCAATGTCATGTTAATAATTTTAGTATACTGTGTAGGAGACAAAGGTAGGGAAACTGGAATTTATTAATATTATTTAAAACGGAATTTAGGATATAGGATCAGTAGGATTATAACTAACTATAGTAATAATGAATGGTGTGGGAAGTCATTTGATGATTACCCATCAGAAAAAAAAGGTCGTAAATAATACAATGCAAAATAGCAATGAGGAAGTCAACTATACTATCCACAGATAATCAAATTGTAGTTGAACATGCTGATTTGTTTTCTAGTTTCAGGGGCTTTTGACACGAAAAAAACGAAGTGCATAGGATTTGCTCTACCCAGAGAAACTAGAATTCGTCAAAGAGACTGTTTTCCTGGGGATCACACTCGTCTCAAGGCTACAATGGGGGTTGCATATAACATCTCTTGCTGGACGGCTGAGTTCAGCAGCAAATGCTGTAAGAAAAATCCGTCAACTTACTAATTTAGATACCGCGAGGCTAGTCTATTTTAGTTATTTTCATAGTATTAGTCTTACGGTATGTTACTATGGGGACGAGCTGCAGACATCGAGTCTAGGTATATTTATTCTACAGAAAAGAGCTATCAGAGCCTTATATGATCTACGTAGGCGTGATTCTCTAAGATAACTGTTTTAGGGAATTAACACATCAATGAAAACATCATGTACGTTACGAAAAATCTGCATTTATTTAGTAATAGAAGTGACAGGTACCACTATAATACAGGGACTAACTTGTACAGCCCGGTTTAAGGCTAGCTAAAGTAGACTCGTCTTTCATGGGGTACTGTTTAAAATGTTACAATAAAATACCTTCCCACATTCTACAACTAAATGAGACGAAATTTATATCTTGTATAAAACGCACACTATGTAGGCAGCATATTTTAAGATGGGGGATTACATTGATGATAAAAATGCTTGGCTTAAGGCTGGTCCTGCTCCACAACCGTAGGGGCAAACTAATTGATTACCATGTGAAGTTATTGTGGACGCTGCAGAAGATTGTAATAATATCTTTGCATTGTATAGATTCAATCTCTAAGTATTATATAATTGCATGGCTCATGTGTGAGTACTTTGTACTGTAAAGCTACCATTTACATTTAGTTATCAATCATTGATCATGCTCACTCAAATGTCTCGCTGATGGTGGCGGGTGTGTCGAGTGATTGAGCTCTCTTCAATATGGTCGAGCTGAATGGGGTTGATCCATGCGTCATGTTCGTGAACGGGCGCTGTCAGTTGGGACTGGTCATCTCAAAGCTGCCACGGTTTATTTTAACTACTTACGTTGTTTTTAAATTTTTGATATATTCTTTTACTCTGGACGCTCTTAACGTGCACATATTTCTACATCGTTCTCACATATTATTTGTATAATCTCAACATGAATGATATAACCAAGATTTTGTAACAATATTTTGATTGAAAAGAGTTTCCATGGAGTTTCTAGCCCATTCTTCTCCATAGAGATCTACGCTTTGGAATGGGCGACTTCAGTACTTTCACAAATTATTATGCCTTGTGTCTGTGACTCTAGCTTAGCCTTCTTTGTTTTTGACATTCAAAAGTGCCTGTACCTGTAATGGTTTAATTGAAATAAACGCCAAGGGGTTTGGTAACGTATCATGAGAGTCCTGCTATTCCCGATAAACTCAAAACTCAAACTCAAAAGCGTTTATTTCAATTAGACCATTACAGGTAAACCAAACCCCTTCAATAAAACTTTTGAAAGAAAAATGTTAGTAGTTTATTCTTTCATCAGACTTGGCTTATCAACTACCGCATAAAATTATCTTTTATTTATTGCAGATTTATGGGGATTATCTGGGGTTATATATATATAATTTACCAACTGCAAGAGAAAAGGTGAAGCAATTGCAATCTGAAGAGTCAAACTTACGCAAGAATAACAACCTCTTCAAAACAAGGCTGGACAATGCTAAAAAGTAAACAGTAACTATGATTGCATGCAAAGAATCACTCAAAATATGACGGCCGCTGCTAAAATATTTACTCAAATGTAGTTTAATCGTACAGTCGGTACGAATAGCCGACGAAGATTTTGGTACATCGAAAGAACAAGAATAATTATACCTCTCCATTCTCAGAAGTAGCCCACAATGTTACGATTTTCTTTCAGAAGTTGTTACGTTTAGGACTTTAACAAGGGTTGTGAGAAGCTAAATTGATATTCATGCTGGACTTGATGTGAGCAGTGGAGACCTGTGGGACTTTATGTTATTAAGTGCTGTAGGGACTCAGTGAAAACGGCCGAGACGTAAGACTTGTAGATGGTGGGTTCAATTCTTTACTTTGTGAAAATTATTCTCGTCTCCATTGCTATCTAAACGGTGTAGGGAAAAATCGCGAGGAAACCGGCATGATCTTGAACCAAAAAAGTCATTTGACATCCACCACACCATACTGAGTCTTCGTGGTTGATTACAGCTCACTGCCTCTTCAACGGAGAGGATAAAATATCAAATTGTAATGTATATAATACAAATTGTATTGTAATACATACATAACATCACGCCTGTAATCCCCGTAGGGTTAGACAGAGGTGTACCTAATAGTACACCCACATTTCGCCAGTTATGTTTTAAGTCCCATGTAATAGGGGGCGAGCCTATTGCCATCAACCGGGCACAAATCCAGACTCCGTGGCTACTACTGAGAAATTCCTGATGGAAAACCCAATAGCTCTTTGCCCGACCTGGGAATCGAACCCAGGACCTCATGCTCAGCAGTCGCGCTTGCGACCACTCGACCAACGAGGCAGTCATGTAATGACATGTTCATGTTGTAATGTTATTCAATAAATCATTTTATTCTGAAAGAAACTGTTTTATGGATCTTTTAGCATTTCCTTTTAAGGTTTCAGGCTAAGTAAAACTTTGTGATATTGGCAGATTAAATACACCCACATTTCGCTAATGTTTAAGTCCCATGTGCAGGGTGCGGGCCTTTTGCAATCAAAGCAGCAGCAAGTGAGCTAGCCTATTTATACATTATAGGCGGGATTACTGCCCGGTGAGGGGGCACCTTTACACATTTATCTGAACTATAATAATTTTAGAATAGGTTTATCAAAAATAAATATGTTTTGTCTGTTTACTTTAAGATTGTGTTGTAAGTACTGAATGTAATGAAGGTACAAGACTCATTGCTGAGCATCACAGAAGATATGAGAAAAACAGGAAATGAAAAAGAAAAAGCGTTTTTCGTGGTAACATCCTAAGCATTACAAAAAATGTTTCTTCTGCGAAACTATAAAGCAGTTGGTTGGCAGATGGATGGTTGGAAAGAAACCAAAGACTAAAGAAACTAAGTACTTACCTATTAAAATAAAATAAAGTTATGTCAGACTAAGAAAATCTTAGTGACAGTGACAACAGACTTTGTCATTTTTGTGCAATTTACAACATATTTCACACAATCTTTGAACCTGAATTACATTGTTAAGTTTGTTTACTGTTGTTTTCGTAAATTTATTTGGGAACAATTTACTAATCATGGCTTCTTCGACTGTAAAAGACAAGAAGGAACTGGTAATTTTTCTAATAGTTTATTTCCATACTAACTAATGTGTATACGGTGACTCAAGACTTATTCCAGACACACATCTTCAATCTTCAAAAGTTTGAGGATTTGAAGACTTCATACCATGTGTGTAAAAATTGCACTTATACCTACCCAAATACCCGTGCCGCAAAGCCACAAATTGCGTCTTTGTAAGTTGATTCATTCAACACTGCGTCTATGGTTCACGGTTTCCGTAGTTTAGGTGACCTTAGGTAGGACCTATTTGCGTAGATTTTTGAAGATGTCTGTCCCCGACCGACCGACCGACTTAAATACTTAATCATGTCATGCTATTCATACTTTATACTAATACTATAAATGCGAAAGGTAAGGACAGACAAGTCCTTACCTTTGTACACCTTAACAACTAAACGAATTTCGATAAAATTGGCACAAGGTACACCTTGATCTTGGCCTTAAGACACTTCTTATCCCACACGGGTAAAGGTCCTGGAAAAAGCTACCCTCCTATGAACTTTATTAGTACCCTCCTATGAACTTTATTAGTACCCTCCTATAAACTTTATTATTATAGGATCCTGAAGAGCTACTGTACCGTAAGTTCCGCGCCAAATGTCGGTTCAAAGCACTTGGACGCATGGTGATGGCCAACACATACTGGATGATAGAGGCAGCTGAGCATTACGAAGGTGTGGAAGATGTGAAGAGGCGGGTCGCTCAGGCTGTTCGCGGGAAGGCGAAGAAGAAACGGCTGCTGACTATCAATGTTAGACGATATAATGATCAATTTTGAGATTTGAACATTAGTTATTAACTTCATCACTTTACATTATACTGTTAAGAGGAAATGCGGTAGGTATTTGAAAAACTAACGCTGTCGCTCTGCGAGCGCGATTTCGACATTGGTGCGATAAGGACAACTATAGTAGAAAGTCATAATTCGAGGTTTGGCTCTCGACTATTTCCTCCTCCATTATTCGACCAGATATTTCATAAACTGAATAACTAGGATTTATACGGTGTCCCTATGTTTTTGGTTTTTCATTAATAGTTCTTTTTGTACACTAAGCCTCTGTTGACAAATCATTTTGTAAAGGTTCTAGTGCTTATACAGATGTATTTTTTGATGTATCATCAAAAAGGAAAACAAGGGACATAGAAGAGGTTGATATTTATTTAACTGTATCATAAACCAGAAAGAAAACAGGCGAGAGCGTTTGTATGGGAATAAGCCACCCACATTTCCTTAATATCCCTTTTCACTTACTCACTGTTGGATTTTTAAGACTCGTTTCTGTGACTAGAACTTAAAATTCAACAGTGCAATAATAATATTAAGTATTAATTTTGGTGCCACGGGTTATCTTAATTAACTAATACTCAGTACTAAATTAATGGGTTGTGGAGGCAGTAGGTCCATGTAAAATACTTACTCAGCTGCAGACGGTTAGACCGGAAGCTGACCCCAACATAGCTGGGAAAAGGCTAGGCAGATGATGATTGAAGGTGCTGCTTAGCATTAGTGAAAACGGGCAAGTCGTTTGCATTTCTTTACTTTAATGTACTTAAATAATGTGCATTGCATTACTACCTAAGTAGGTAGGTAATAAGTATCATTGATTTAATTGAATAGAATCAATACCTAGGCTAGGTACATACGTGCTCTACGATTTATAAAGGAAACGTAACTAACTAATGCAACATAAGATCATCTTTAACTTACACGGTGATAAAAGCAAATTCATTTCAGGATAAAGCACTGCTGAATAAGCCCAATGCTGAAAGGACTGACCAAGAGAAAAAATACATTTTCCGTATCATTGGCGGACTTAAATGTTTCAAGAGATACCCTAATGTAAGAATTATCAGTTTTTGTTCATTGTCAACGTTTGTAAAAATTGGTTCTTCTTAATTTAAATTACCAGGAGGTCAACCATCACCATCATTATAGCAGTTTTGATGTAATCCTTCTTTAGTGTGGGAATGAGGTCTTCGGTGGTAGGTCCCATGAAAAATCTTAAAACGAATGTGGTTTTGAGCACTTACTTAATTCTTTGTCCTTAACCTCTTTTTAACCGACGGACAAAAAATGCTCAGGTGATTATTATTATTTTTTGTTTTGAATGAGGGCTTTATAAAAAATACATTGTCCTCTTCAGCATGTAAAAAAGAAGTTGGCAGCCGTAACGTACTTCAAGTACTACCGTCCAGGTAGCGTGATAGTACGCCAGCACCACGAGGCGCATGCGCTGTATTTCATAGTGACCGGTGACGTCATAGTGAGCCAGATGATCTTCGACGAGTTACTGCAGCAGTACATGTCCGTGGACATCGGCGTCATGCACCAGGGCGACATGTTCGGCGAAGTGTCCTTGTTGCATAACATACCTAGGACTGCTACTTGCACTACTGTTGGTTAGAAATACCTTAATTGTTACCTATACCTCTTGGCATACTTCGCTTTAGCACCCTGAGGTTGAATCTTGAATGACATTCTTGCACGTCATAAACGACAAGGAATTTGTCTTTGTGACAGTTACATAGTTTGTGCCTTATCTACCCTCAGTGAGGTTTTAATTCACTGCCACTGGAGTGGTAAAGTAATTACGAGGTCGGTTTTACCTACTTTGAAGGTAAAGTCTAACTTCTACTGTACCTCTTTAGTTCTACTTAACTACCTATGTATCAATAATTAAATATGTTTAATATTTTTGAGCTGCGAGCGCGACGGAGTCACTGCACAGATCTTAAGTGAAGATCACTTAAGTAGATACCTACCTGCCGGAAATAATAAGTGTCTCCATAATCTATCGATTTTGTAACCCTTAGTATGCAGCGGCGTCGGAACGGGTCCCAATTTTTATCGAACAAACTGTAACTTGGTAACGAACGAGTTCGTTTTCGACGTTAACACACTTTAGTCTGTGTTGTATGCTAGACAGGTCAATCAAGTCATTGCATATTCTTGCGTCTAGGTCACTGTGAATTGCTGGCATTGATGAAGGAAGATTTCAAGAATGTCCTTCAAGCATCTGTGCAGAAGCAATGGGATGAAGTGCGACGTGCAATGGCTGCGTTCACCTACTTTGATGCACTCGACGAGGTAAATGACGTTAACAATATTATTTCAGTAACACGCCGATAAGATCTTTTTTTGCCTGCTCATGGATAAACATCTCGTCTGTATAAAAATACAGACCTTCATCCATTATTTAAAACCGTACATTTTCAGAATTTTCAGAAATCGGTCCTTAGTATTCACTGTCATTATTCCTGTATGAAAATCTAGTGTAAAATTTCACTATTCTCAACCCATGGCTTTTATGCTGCGCTTCGTCTGTCTGTGAATTTAAGATTTTGGTTAAGCACATTATAGCTTTTCTTTCTTCTACAGGTGGCTCAACGAGAGGGATGTATAGTGGCTAAAATGAAATCATATCAAGCAAATGATACAATTTTGGGAGATGGTTGTGGCATAGCTAACTATGTTTACTTCATCCTGTCAGGGCAATGCCAGATGATAGAGACTCTTCAAGTTGCTGTCGAACATCGCTGCGGACATACTATTCACTCACTAATCGATCCTTATGTATGATTTCTCTTTTTCCCCTAAAATGTACTTTATTATTGGGACAAACAATTCTTAACGTCTCTTATTTGTCTTTACTAATACTTGATTCTATTTAAGGTTCCTAAAGAAGAAAGTGAGCAGGATCTTGATACGAAATATTTTGGGGCTTATAAAGATAAAGTTCGAGAATTAGAGAAATTAGAACAATCTTCTCTCGACAACGCCGAAATGTCGGCGACTGGGCGATCAAGTACTAAACGCTTGGAAAGTATATTGAAATACTCAGACGCCAAACGCAAATCTATGTCTAGCAGGACGTCTGCGGCTAGTCACAAACGAGAAAGTGTTCATATAAAGTCAGATACGGTGATCTTTGACTCGAAAGCTACAGAAACGTCTGAAGAAGGACTAGCTACGGAATCGATTGAACCTGTGAAATCTGAAGTGTTGTTGGAACCTTCTGAATATAGGGACGCTCTGAGGTGCTTGCATTATAAAATTGTTTTATGACATGTAGGTACACACGGCGACACATTTCCAGTATAAAATGGCCGCGTTTTGTACAGATTTTCTGTACAATAAGAGACCCGCATCGAAACCAGTATAACTGGTTTTGTTATAGCTTGATCGGTCGTTGTGCGTACTTATCTATTCTATATACATATGATAAATCTGTAGAAAAATCGTTTTAGTACATCGAAAATATTTCGAAAAAAGTTTGCTAGTGTGTGAAAGGATAACCAACAGAACTCATTTTCAGCATTTTTGGAATTTTTGTCTGTTTGTCTGTTTCGATGA
This sequence comes from Lycophotia porphyrea, assembly GCA_950005105.1. NCBI lineage: Eukaryota > Metazoa > Arthropoda > Insecta > Lepidoptera > Noctuidae > Lycophotia > Lycophotia porphyrea. The sequence continues at coordinate 8,542,809 of OX465392.1, forward strand.
TCATGCATCACGTAAAATTTACAAAACCAATGTAGACAACTTTTATACATATACATCGTGTGTAGCTTGAGGTATTATTTAGTTTTTGTTTCATCGCAATCGGTTAATTCTATCAAAAGATTTTAAAGTGTTCAAGAAGAACGTCTTATCATCAACATGTAAGATACATGCATCGCCATCTATTGATACAAAATTGTACAAACGAATAAAAATATGCTCACAAGAATAACTTTTAAATTACGACTGACCGGCTTTTAAAAAAGTTATGATAGCAAAAGGTACTCTACATTAGTCTACATGACGCTGCTTTGAAAATCTAAATAGCTAATAGAGTGTGTTCGATCGCTTTTTTGACTATATTTTAGCAGTATAACTTCATGCTAGATGGCGTTGTTTATTTAACTCCATTTTATGAATCGCGGTGTTAAGATTTTCCGTGAAAGAATGAACGTCGTCCGTGTCAGTTGGCGCGACTTTAGTTTTCAACCGACGTAATAAAACGAGGAGGTTCTCAATTCGACGCGTGTGCATATTTAGTTTTTATGTGTAAAAGAAGTCCGATAATCCGGGTTTTTTTTTGTGGAAAGCGTTTATCTTAAAGTTGGTCCCATTTAAAATTGGGTTATGGGACATCTCGCCCACACAAAAACTGGTCCGCGGGCCAGTTTAAAAGGCGCATGGGTAGATTCGCCCGCACCAGTTTAGTAGAACGGTCTAGATAACCCCTATTAAAAAGTGAAGGGATATTTCGGCCAAATCGTATATTTTTTAATTAAATATCTGATAAATCAGTAAATCATAGCATAATGGCAATTATTTTAACAAAAAAAAAATACAGAGTAAAGTAATTGATGAGATCTTTAGACCTAGCTAGAGTACGATTGTCATCGACGGTCTAACGATGGAAACCGACGGCAGTTGCAGGAGGTCCTCAACATTTACAGCAGCTATATTGTTATGGGCTCATTTCCTGCACCTTGATGAGAATTTTAAACCACGCTGGAGTATGACTTTCATCGGAGGTCTGACGATGGAGATGGAAGGCTGTCGAAGGAAGCCCTTATTTGGAAAAACATAAGGAGAATATTTTAGCGATTAATGCAAATATTACCGAGAAATTAAATTGTTACCCACTTGAACCTATACTAATATTGTTTCCATGATTTTTAAAACGTTTTGTATGGAATCGCCGCACACGTGTAGCGAGTGGCGACCACTCGCGACTCAGTGTTCGCGACACGCTACCACTGGTGGCGGCCACTCGCGACTCAATGTCCGCAACACGCCACCTGTGGCGAATTCCGGTAGCTGCGGTCGGTGGCCCGTTTGCGCGGAGCCTAACCCTTTGTCTCTCTTAAGTGACGCAGACGAAGTTGCGCGGGTCAGCTAGTAATAAATAAGTATGTGTAGTCTTTTAGTAGGTACCTAAGCGAGTAGGTATTTGAAAAAATTGTGGATACCTTAGTAGTTAAAACTACCTACTTATATTTTTTTTTTACTTACAGAGAAAGTGTCGTGCAACCACCAATAAAGCTACCTGAATTTCGGACCTACTTTATGCAGGTTTATCTTTTTCTTAATAATTTCTTACAAATGTTTTGAATTTATTATTAACTTACAAAATGGCGGAAGATAATCGCACGTTCTACCAATCCGTCACGCAAATTCAGTTTGTCTTTATTTTCACACTAGTGCTTAGTTAGCTTATTATGGACCGTACAATTAACATAATTAGGGCTAATTTAACCAATGAATCCGGTCCCGATCAGCACATGTAAACCGCGTTTAAGGTGCCAGTCATTATTGTGAAGGAATTTTCATCCTGACAACTCAATTTGGTTTAGATATAGGTTAGTCTGCGTTGGTGTGTTTAAGTTAATTAACGTGCTAATGAATGTATCTAAATGTATGTCTAGGTGGTTCGATATAACCCTGGCTCAACGTTTGGTTTTGGCGAGAATATGCGAGACCGTCGCATTGTTGCGTTGACTCCGGTCGACTGCATGCTGATGCCCAAAATGTGGCTGCTGCAGCGAAACACCGCCAACATCTGGTCACGTATAGAACATTTCCTGGAAAAGAAGGTACAGAATATTTAGTTTAAAAGTTGCAAAACAAATCAAAACATCACGCATGTTCTCTCCGAAGGGTAAGACAGAGGCGTACCGCGTACTTCTAGTACACCCGAATTTCGCCAGATATGTTATAGTCCCTCCCATATACCTACCTAATTGCGGCGAGCCTAATTTTATCAAATAAGCTCAAATTCTCTGGGCTCAGACTGAGACTCTGGGCTGCCACCTACTGAAAAAGGTAGTGCTGGGGTTGAGGTCTTAAGTTGGATTCCTAGGTCGGGCAAACTGTTATTTAAATGGGGTTTTCCATCATAAATTTATATCCAACGCTGAATCTGCAGTGACAGCCTGAGAGGTATTGTTAAACTGATACCTATCAGGCCCGGTGTAAGCCCGGTGTATGCCCGGTATAACCCAATTTGGTTGTTCTCTATATATTGAATTGGACCCGCACATATATCTAATATACCGTTGTCGGACTGAACGGTGCACAATGAGTTCACCTACCAATATGCACACTTGGATGAATACCTTAGGTAGATACTAATAGTTAGACCAAAGCGCGTTTTTTTGCCTGCGGATGAGAAAATTTAACATCTGATGCGGGTGGATAGACTGACCAATTTTCCCAAGAAAGACCAGCAACGGCTTGGTGATACTAACAATCTCGCAATTAGTACAGGGTTACCGAAGTACTTTACCCTGGTAGTGAAGAGTAAAAAAGAAACTAATGCTCGTAAAAGAGCACTGTCTGATTTTCAAACCTCAGCTCAACTCCGAGAGATAAAATTACAAGTGCAATAATATATAAACATTCATTTACTTTGACTGCCTCATTGGTCGAGTGATCGGAAGCGCGACTCCGGAGCATGAGGTCCTGGGTTCGATGGCAATAGGCTCGCCCCCTATTTCATGGGACTCAAACATAACTGGCGAAATGTGGGGGTACTATAATTGGGTATACTTCTGCCTAACCCTTCGGGGATTACAGGCATGATGTTATGTGCTCATTTAGTTCGATGCACATAAGTGTTTCAGACGGGGGCTTAAGACAGTTGAGCTCGCTATCTCTTTAAGGTGGAAGTGCTAGGGTAGCCTACGAAATTCAAATTTTCTTACGATTTTTGCAATTTGCAGGTCAGTGTCAGGTTGTATTTTGATGAAAATATGATTCGCGCAAGTATCACGTATGTAGTTACAAAATTATAATCATTAAAATCATTGATACAACCCTCCTAAGTTCATCTAACCCCATTCAATAACTATAAGTCATTCAATGGGCTGAAATGTGCACCTAAGGTGGAAAGGCAACCCACTGCCTGATGCCCCACGATGCCTTTGTTAGGTATCGTGGGGCAACCCACTGCCTGATGCCCCACGATGCCTTTGTTAGGTATCGTGGTAAGCAGCATTGACGACTTTGTGTCTAAGTAATAGGCTGATAATTTATACACACATATTGTTGTTTTCGAACTCCAAAAATTAGGTAACATCAATCCACCAAGCCGCACTGAGAGGACGCTTGCGTCCCAGCAATGGCTTCGTTATAATCTGATTATGCTATGATTGTTTCAGATACCAACCAAGAAGCAGTTATTCCAAGAGTACGTGCAGGCGCGCCAATGGCAGGACTTCCGCGACCAACTCGTGGGTGACGTGGTCGCGCGCTCCAACACCGTCAATTGGACTTCCTTGCATGACGTGCCCTATTCTATACGCATGGAAGAGATGCTCGACATTTGAATTGTTTGTTGTCGCTTTTTGAATCTTAAAAATAAATTGTTGGACTCGGAATTTGGTTTTGAATTGACCTTAGGGTAGTTTAATTACCTAATTATAATGTCCCTGACATTTTGGCTGGTTTGACATTTGCTTTGCCAGGAATCTTGTGTAACGAAGTGAAGCCTATAATGTTGTATCTATTGATTAAAATAAATTTACTCTCAAGTTAGGGTCGTGCGATAAAAAACTAAGAAGGCTTTATGTGCCTATTTTATTGTAGCTAAGCTCCTATTTGGATTATGGGGGCGGAGGCCCAGTTGATTCACGTGTTGTTTTTTGATATATCCATGTCCATGAATGAGTTGTAGGAAATGTTACAGATTGCTGAATGATCAATCTTCAGTTGTTTTCGTAAGGTACATCTTAAAATACGTATTGGTCAACATCTATCTGGCTCTCGGCTTTGCGTGTTACCACCCACCCACTGGCAAGTTTTGACATAAAAAAAGTATAGGAAGTATGGGTACTTACTCGTAGAAATCTGAGCACAGGAATGAAGCACTCAGTACCGCAGTAGTCTCGAATTGTCTAGAACCATCCATTCAAAGCCATTCTGGCAAGGTCATTTTCTATTTAAAGACCTTCTAAAAATAAATAGATAGTACCTAATAAAATCGATAAGTGCCTACGATATATCAGAAATCTAAGAATAGTTTATTGCTGGAATTTATTGGGGTTAATTTTCATAACCTCAACAAACCTCGGGCATTCATGGCGATAATGCGCATGCGTATATCGGGACGCCATGATGGCGTCTGGTAACCTAGGTAACCGGTTTGGCGGGAAGCGCCCACGCTCGTGGGTATCGCGGTTATACTATGGAAGCTAATCCAGCGGAGACATTCATCAAGCGGCTTACGGCGATAACTAAACAGTCACATTCGAGCGCAGTGCACCGCCACGAGCGACCGCCGCGCTATCCGACGACAGCCCCGGCTGATCGAAAATTCGCGACTGTTAACAGATGTCTAACGTAAATAAATAAACTAGCTTAGAATTTAGATATCACCAACGATTAGATTTAGATCATTTCGAACAGTGACGCTTTATTAGATTCTTACGAGTACTTGTTGAAATCAGAGCAGTGAGCAGGTGAGTCAACTCCTATTTTATTAATTTAATTTGTAAGTAGTTGTAGAGGCTATAGGTCTCACATGTTCGTGGTAGGTATAGATAGATATTAGATAGCTACATTTTCGCTCCAGTTAATTAATAAAACATTATTTATTGGAACTACGTAGGCATTCTAATAACCTGGTACCTGAAATTCTGAAGCCTTCCTGAAGACTTTCCATTTTAATGTTTCCTACTAACGGCATATTTTATTTTTCTATAAATCACTATCACTAAAATCCCGTATCTCATTTAACCCGTGTATGTATCCCGTTTTTAGTGTTGGTGACCAGGATCACGTCAGTTTAAAAACTTATATTTATCTATAATGTAAGGTACATTTTAGATAAATATAACATATTAAAACTGACACACACTGTAGTTTTACCGTTTTTCACGTTCCGACACGAGCAAAGGCAGCTGAAACATTTCTGAAAACAAAGACATTGTTTATCAATAAACATACAGATAACACTTCTACTAAGAGATTCCTATTGCTTCTCTGGGATACTGTATGAAATGACGTATTTTATATGTAATTAAGGGTAGGTTCGACCTATGTAGGTACTAGGTACTATATTGGAAAAACCCTTCAGCGATATTCAAAAGGCTTTATTTGTGAAACAAGGGACCTGTGAGCTACGACTGATGAATCCAGGTACCTATAAATACAAGGAGCATGAAAGTTACAAGTTCTGAATAATCTGGAAAAGAGGGTAAATGTTAAGATTTCGGAAAATAGAAAATACTTTTAGTTAGAGAAAGCAAAAAGAAAAAGAACACGTACATTTTTGTAAATTTCCATAGATGGACTTTAAGAAACGAAATGCCTTACCTTTCGAATAGCGAAGAAAAGTAATCCTTACTGCTTACTTATACTATATTATATACTATAATAATATTATATAAACGCGAAATTTGTATGGATGTATGGATGTTGGTTACTCTTTCACGCACACAGATAGTTTATAACCTAGATTAACACATAGGATACTTTTTATCCCGATAGTATGTTCTCATGGGACAATTATCGAACTTCAACTGGGCGACGCCGCGGTCTATAAGCTAGTTTCCTTATAAAAAACTTTTTGCTTAAGTATATCCCATCCTGTACCTCAACCTTTTTTCATACCAAAACGTTAAATACATGAATGCAATTTTGTAATTTTCTTGAAAATGTTCACAATAAAATGGACGTTAACTCAATCTCCACACACTTAACTCAATTGACAGTCACTTGCTTTAATGAAATAATTTTCGTATTGTGATACAAGGCTGTACGGCGTGCAAAACAGTTTAGAGCCTCCTTCAGCAAACAATAAATTGCTGAAGTAATATTTACATGTTTGTATTGTGTCATACTCATGAGTGAGTTTAGAGTTGGAAAATTATACCAAGGATATTGTAAGATGAGACATTTTTGTGACAAAAACGCTGTCTTATTATGATCCTTTTTAGTAAAGCAACTAATAGTGTTATTGGTTGTGTTGATAAATAGGCATATTATACAACCGGTGTTCATAGTAGTAAAATTATACTTAATACTGGTTTACTCGAGAATTCTGACCATAGACATACCTACATACGTAAGTTCAAGGATTAGTACTTTTGTAGGTCTTACCCCGCATTTACACTGTGGTATATATAACGTATATCCTTCGATCTTGAAATATATAACGTATATAAAGACTTGTCGCATATAATAAAAATATAAAACAATAAATATACGACAAGTCTTAGTAACTCGTGAGGGATAAAATGAATAAGATAAACGAAAATCGAAGGCACAATATCTAGAATACATGTTTTATACCACAGTTTAAACGCGGGGTAATTTTACAAACAATAACATACGATTTCTTAAAGGGTGTACAAAGACTCAAAGACTCAAAGGAAACCGAAAGGCACTTGTTCTCCCCGTCTTTTCGATCATTTTTTTGTTCTAGACCCAGGACGAGACTCAAAAAGAAAAGAAAAGAAGAAGGATCCTAGGGTTCTGGCAACCTTCTAGTTACAGAGATATTGGGGGTCAAAGTTCCAACTTTTTCACAAGTTTTTTTTTTAAATACTTGTTTTTAATGTATTTTTTTACTTATGACACCTTCACGACCGCCGTACTATTCAATCCATCAGCACAATGTTTTGAATGCTATACATTGAATCTTACCTTAAAACGTGATTTTTCACCCTGAAAAAAAAGTCGTTTTCCAGCAATAATTTTTGAGTAAAGTTGCTTAATTTGGTGTACAGAATGCTTGGTTGACGGCCTCGTGAAGAGTCCGTTTACACCCTGTATGTCATTCTGATGGATAACACTTCTAGTATTTGTATACACATGTCAATCGGTTCGCGAGTATTGTTACATACTTATTTATTTGTTTGTCAATAAATTACCACGTATTATCGGAGATATGAGAACGAAACGTCCAACTATGTTGGGGTCGACTTCCAGTCTAACCGGATGCTGTTGAATACCAGTATTTTACATTTAGCGACTACCTATCTGACCTTTAGGTACAACCCAGTTGGTACTGATAATACGATACTTACCCCTTGGAAGACTGGGGCCACTGACTACCTTTAACGACTTTCAAAGATTTATCTACCATTGACAGCCGGGACCAACCAACCAGCCCCTTCGTGTGTTATACAAATAATACTAGCTAATAAATAACTCATAAACTGCGTTTGCGACTTAGTTCTTAATGTGTTTTTGAATTTTCAATAGTACTCGTCATAAAATTAATAATACATGAACATAAAGGTGATATTATGGAAATATAAATTGGAAACTTGAATAGACTTTAGGTCTATTGATTCCTGAGAGACTTTGTTATTGTCGGCTTTGGCATACGAAATGACCTTATATTTGTATGAAAGGAACCGTGTTTACCATCTTAGGCTTGATTGTAATACCGACCTTAACATTTCGACCTCAGCAAAATGTTTCCTGATGATGTTGTAATGAAATGCATGCGCTCGTCGCGAACGAAATGGTCGATGACGGCATGCTCGGCTGCTCGGCACCAGCCACTACCGGACAGGTTATCGGCAAATGAGCTCAATTGAGACAACACTTGTTCTGATAAAAGGCTGTTATTGGATCACTGAAGCTAGACAACCCAGTTGATACATTCAATGTCAAATTAATTAGTGCCTACTTAGTTATTAACTTAGCGTCGATAGGCAATATGAATAACAACAAAGTATAGGTATAACATGAATAACTATTATTCTGAAATAAATAACTACATAATTGTGGTTTGATATCCAAGGCCGGCCTTGAGGCGTCTGCCATTATATTTTATTAAAAAAATAAGTAGGTACTAACCTATCACGCAACAAAAGAAACATACGGCCTAAAAATAAAGCTACATAAATAAAGCCAAAGCTATGTGTGACAGAAAAGGCATTCATGTAAAAGTTTGAATATTCGCAAAGGCTTCAGGACGCAGCGGATGGCCCAAATACGATTTTATTCATTTTTCACGACGACAGTGACTCGTACGAGCTGGCACTGAATTAGCTTTTCTTTCAGCCCGTGACGAGTTCTATATACTTATGTGTTTAGATATACATAGTCGTTATTGTCATGATGGAATATGTGTTTTATTACAATAACAACGTTCTTTTAAAAAAGGTCACAACCCATAGATAGAACGGGTACTTAGCTAATAGTTAGGTGTCTACACATATTTTATTCGGAAATACTTAACAGCATTATTATGCAAATAAAAACATATTCTATTTAGGTCTTATTGCATGGTGAAAGAAGTAAGAAATTGGAAAGAAATACCCGCAGGAAACTAATAGAACCTAAATTAATAAATCATAATGCAACTGATCCGATTATAACCGCAGGCTTACCGACTACATGCATCATTAAGTATTCCGTTTCCTTCGATAGATTTGTACTAACCGAAAACACGTAGGTACACCTACCTGATTTTACTTATTTCATATTTCTATTAGGTAAAATAAATAAGAATTTAGTATTCGAACCACACCATACCACACTACAACTTATTTTATTTATATTTATTTAAATTATTATCAGTGCTGGAATGTTTTAGCCCCACTTTAGAGTCAGCTGTTTAAAAAAAAATGGTAAACACATGTGGTAAGCTAGTTAAATAAAAGAGTCGATTTACTCCCCACGCTTATATAAACACGGTACAATATATTGATGTATCCTAGTGTGCGATGTGTAGGAACAAAATAAATCAGTACTTAACAAACCTGTCACTCAGGCTTTAGGGTTGTGGGCGACGTACAGAGGCGTTTTAATGAGTAACCCAACTAGTAATACCATAGACGTACGGTATGTTGGCAAGTGATTTAGCGATATCATGAATATGATCGCCATTGTTTGTTAAATGGTACTTCGAAGATCACACATTATACAACATTATTTAATGTCTCTTTTGTATAAATTATAATCTGTAAACAATAAAGCGAAATTGAATATATCTTTTGAGTTAGGTAGATGCAGAGGATTGCGAAACAACTTTCAAACTTCTGTTTTTGGATTTACAACGCTTTCGCAAAATTTTAATATTAATTGCCACATAGTGTTATTTGCGGTGATGTACTTAGCAACTCACCTTTCCATAATGAATGCTATGCACAAATAACAAAAGATTACATCAACCAGTACTTAACTAATTTACGAATAAAAAATACAGGCACAGGCAATGATGAATCGGCAAATGTAGCGTAGGATTACCCACGGCTGAGAGATCAAGTAGCTGTTGGCGTAGACTGGATGGTGCCTTAAACCCTTTTGATTTAGCATAATCTATTCAGCCTTTCATGTGTTAACTGCCGAGACACAGGCTTTCTCTTTGTGTGAAGGAGTTGTGGAAGTCGGATGACGGTGGAGTTCGTGGAAGTCACCATGTCTTGAAATTTTTCCTCACGGGGTTAGCCAATGCCGATTGAAATAGTGGTAATGAAATAATACACACAAAGTATTGTACGTGTCTGGGTTTTAATTTAAACCACGGTCTACAACAATCGTTTTGTAAGTAGTGGCTGTTTCCAGTGAACTTGTACTGCCCTCCTTTTGATTTTTTTAACCTTAATTAACCTTATATCGAACACCCAACGGTGAGCAAAGATTCCCAGTTATACATTTTAAGGTAGGTACTACACCGATTCAGGTAAACGCCTTTTGTGAATTAAAGAGAAATTTACCTATCTACATATCTAAAACTAAGACAGACAGACACTACGTAATTGGATACATAGTTTTTATTTTATTCCAAAACGTTGTGGCCATATTTCTTTCAGGACCTTGTGGCTTCGTTATTCTGTTCCTTATGTAATCAAATCATATTGGCTAGGATCTTGCTTAAAATTGAAAATAAATACAAGGCACTTAACTACTTAAAACTTAACTTAAAAACAGGATTATTCGTACCCATATGGATGAACTAAAGGCCACTTATGTATTACCTACAGTAAAAGATCCGGTTGTTAAATATGTAGGCCCAACACGACATGGGACTGACACGCATTCTAACTTATGTCACATAAGTAATCTCTAAAAGGAGTAACAACTTTCTACGATACCTAGATGTTTGCGAAACGACAGAAGCCATCCATATAAAGCTACAAATATGTGGGACGAGCTTTTTTCTACATCTGTTTAAATTTCTCGTTCAATTTGGTCCTGTATCGTTTGTCATCAGTATTTGGGTGTGATGGAAATAGAATATAATATTCGTCATGATTCTAAACGACTCTTTAATTGGTCTGTAATTTTAATGTTGGTGAGTTTCATAGTGACTCTGAAACTTAAATGTGGCTTGATTATGCAATTGATTTGCTAATTTTCGTGATTACGGCAATTTCCCTCCTTTCTCTTACGTAGGAACCTGCATACGTTAATAACGTCTACTCACTCAGTTCTATATAGATTCATGTATAATGGATTCTTTGGGAATGCTCAAGTTTAATAGAGAAGGTATGTCTGTTACTTTAACTCATAGTAATTAGGGTTATTTTTCTCTTATCGCACCACATGAACATATTATGTAAAATATTCAGAGAAATATATTTAAGCCTCGTATCGGTAAAGCCCCTTGAACGCTCAAATCTCAGCATGTTCCTGTCTAGATTATAAGGACCTAATGTGATAATCCACATACTTAATGTGAAGTTTGCTAATAAAATACTTAGTTGCCTAAATGACTAAATTAGAAGCATGACACCATTTCGTGTCGTAAGCGGATAGGTGTTAATAAATAAATCAACGAAATTAAGCGTTTGTGAAATGAAAATAAATGAGAATTAATTAGTGACAAACTCACTCATGTAGGTTAGGTAGATAAATGCAAAAAGAGAAAACAATATTGTGTCAAATTTTGACATTCAAACCAACGTCGTTTATAATTTCAATATACTTAATATTATATTATTTTTAGTATTCGAATTAGATTAAACAGATTTTTACATATTAATTCATGTCGTGATGAATAAAACAAAATCGTACTTTGGTATACGTATTTAAGAAAGGCATAAAATATTTGGTCAAAGTTTTCTTCTTAGGTTTTTTACCATTTTGTTGTGAATTATTATCAAAATGAGTAAAATAATGAATAAATCGTCTCGGCCGGACTCAATGATTCCAGTAAGCAAGAAGCATTTATTTCACTTGTATTAGGCAATAAGGTTCCCAAGCCCAAGCCAAAAGTAGTAGAAGTAGACTAAGTCAACTAAGTGTAGTGTTAGTCAGTGCTCATCATACTTAGGGTCAGTCCAGCATCTTCTTCTTGCATACTTAGTCGTCGTCTCAGTAGTCAATAGCCGCCCCGTGACTACCCCCAATGTGTAGGTTTAGTTTGAAGTCCCCTTGGGGTGGATGACATCCAAAGATGATGTTCATGACGTGTAATTGTGTAATTCGATACTGACCTAAATTGTATATACAGTCATATTTACTTATTGTGTGAATAAGAAAAATAGGACCTTTATGCCTGTTACTCTGAAGCTAGATCAGGTTTCTGAATGAAACCGATGTCGTCAGAGCTATTAATAAAATAGTGATTGACCAACAGAAATAAAACAACTTGAAATTCGACAACACTTTAATTAAATAATAAAAAATATGTTTTAAGAAGCATGAAAATATTCCTTATATTTTGTGATGCTATTCGTTTCCCTGTTTTAACAATGAACGATATTTTAGGGGTATAGTAGGCCGATAGTAAGGCCTGCACGCACCGCGTCATCGTCAAGTTACACTTGCGAGGGTCCAATGGGCGTGCGGCAGAACCCGTGGACTCCTACAACCCGCCGAGGGCCTATTGCTGCGGAGGCTTCCAGTCCTGGGCCTGCAGTCGTATCCCTTCCTACACTTATAGGTAATAGAGTACGCAATACGCATGACTTGTTTCGTAGCATTGAACACCTTTTAGTTTTTTTCTGCACGCAAAATACTTTGTAAACTTAGATCACGTTTTACGTAGAATAGTCTATGTATAATAAATAATAAAACTCGTTTTATAAATGGTCGCTATTGGCAGTTCTCAGTTCCAATAAATGACGACGCGACGGTTAAAAAGATTTATTTATAGTAATGAAGATACCACGTTACTAATACCAATATATTATATATATTATAATAATTACCAATTAATGAACAGATTCATAATATAACGAACTAAACATGAAATTATAATGAGGTAAACTATTTATCAAGAAGTCGTTCTTGAAGAATAGTTATGTTCAAATATGTATCCAATTTAATGTAGTGCTGGAAATTCCAGTATATTCTTATGTAAAACAGAGTTTATTTAAAATGTAACGTGAAATACAAAATTTAAGTTTAAATACTTAAGCTGTGTAAAAGTACATAATATTGCATTGTATCGTCGCGTTATTTCGACCGGTATTGTTCGTCTCATGCTCGCGACTCGCGCTTACGTCACCCATCCCACTCCACCAGAGGTTGTGTTTCGAGTTGTGAGATTATCGCCTGCGCACCGCAAGCACCGGCCTTGCTCGTCCGCTCTGTTGATATACAAAGTGAGATCATACTTATAATGTTATTCGCCAAATAACTTTGCACATTTATTTTTAGTTTTATTAGTAAGTAAACTAGTTGAATAAGTGTAATTGTGTTTTGCACTTGGATTCTTTGATAAGTAAGTAGGTACTTTGTTAACATGGTTCATATTATACCTAATCATAACCCATACATTACATTCGCACCTTCGTAATACAACTTTAAGACGTATCCAAGATCATTTATTGTTGTATTAAGCAATACCTTCTTAGAAACAGTTTTAAAAGCCTTTCTATGAAATTTCATCGTCACATTAGTACATAAGTGGTATCGGTAAGAGCGTGGGCCGTGGACGAAACGTTGACCCTGGCCAAGGTGAACTCTATCAGTGCGTGTAGTAGGTACACACAATATGGTGTGACATTGACCAAGCCAACTCGTTAGTACCTATTATGTTAAACATCATGTATTCTGCACAATTTTATGTTTCTATAAATATACTGGTAAGATAAGAAAGGGGTAAACATATGGATGTTTACAAAAATAAATATTAAAGTATCCATTATAATTGGTAATAATGAAGGTACCTAGATTAACGAATATGGATAAGAGTTCAGTGTACCTCCTTGGACAGCTAAGTTTGAAACACTTTATCAATGTCATCAAACTTATCATTAACAGACACCTGGCACCAAGTGTATATAAATGCGCACAAAAAGTCACTGAACAACGAAAGTATCTCTTTGAATTTCAATAAGTTTAAACCTATGTAGAAATCCCCTGTAGGTACTTAACAGGTATTTTTAAGTTTAACAGCGGTTAAGGTACGCGTTGGTATGCACACCAAATAAGTCTTACAAAAAGAAAACCTATAGCAGAAGAAACCATCTTTAAATATTGTTTTAAAGAATAGATAAACATTATGACTTAAAGGAAGGATCCTTTAAAAACATCCTTTACCAACTACGAATATAACGACAATGACATACCGTCTCTTCTGGGTGTAAATAATTTACAGTAAGGAAGTTTTCTGAGTTGCGAGGATTTTATAGCTATGTAGCTCCAAATGCCAGAAGCTTACCTGATGATGAATTTGGTCATGGTTAATGAGCCCTAGAGGAACTCCCTGAAGTTAACAAAATGGAGACAGTACTCAGTGACTGAGCAAACACTTTTAGTTATCAATGTTGAATTAAATTCAAACCGGTTTATTCTACTTATAGAAAGTTATTTAGTGGCCGTAATAATGCCAGGTGAGATGAAATGCGGAGTAATTGCATAACGCACTAGCATTTCCAATACCGTTTTCATTCAACAATATTTATGCGTTTTTACGTTGTCGAGCAAACGGTTTTTCCTTACATATCAAACTATGTTACTCAAAATCCTTGGAAATACGATAGAAAAATAGATATACAATGAAGGTTCTGGTACTTTTTGTGGTTTCTAAATATTTGTGATGTACCTACAGGTAAACCACCGCAAGAATCTCGCAGACCTCGAGCACCAGCTTTCACCTTCGGCCACAAGCTAGATCCACCTGGCTCCGTCACCGCTAGGGCTGGCCCTGGACCCGCCACGTACAACACAGAAGGAATGACAGCTAAAGGTGAGTTTTCCTATTTAGAAATAATGTGAAAGTAATTATTTTTGTTTTTTTTTATTCCAAGATGGGCTTGCTCTTCCGCCTCGACCTCGATCCCGCCTGATGGATTGTTGGTTCTTTCTTGATTTGCGCAGTGACGGAACTTATAGATCGGCGAGATTGTTTCCATGGATATTTCAGCTTACATGTCTGGCTTAGACTTAGCCTAACATTATTCCAAAAATAAAGGGTATAAACAGACTCTTAACGAAGCCGAAAGGCACTTGTTCTTCCCGTCATTGCGATAATTTTTTTGTTCAAGACCATACCTGGGAACCTTCGAGATACGGAGATATTGGGGGTCAAAGTTCCAACTTTTTCACAAGTTTTTTTTAAATACATGTTTTTAATTTTTAATGTAAGTTTTTTACTTTAAACACCTCCAAAACGTCATTTTTCAGCCCAAAAAAAAAATGTTTCCAAGCACTAATTTTTGCGTAAAGTTACTTAGTTTGATGTACAGTCAACAAAACAGATAGGTATGCAGGGTCGAAAGATATAATTTATTTTTTTCTTAAAAACCGATTTTTTCGAATGAAATTAAAATTAAATGAAGAAAAATAATCAATTGGTTAAATTAATTCAAATTTCATTTGAAGATGTGCAACAGTTTCTAAAAAAACTAAAACTATATCTTTCGACCCTGCATACCTATCTGTTTTGTTGACTGTACATAATGCTTGGTTGACGGCATCGTTAGGAGTCCGTTTACACCCTGTATGTGCGGTTTCTGTTAGCTAGGATGTGGGTTCGGGTAAAATCTAGCAACTTAACCCTTTTCTCCACAAAAGCACAAAAGAGAAATCTGTCGTCACAAGCCACTTTGAGTGAATCGATGGCATCAAGCCATAAATGAGTTGCGTGTTCAGGCGATATTTTGCCGAAACTACTTACCAAATCGTCTGCCTACGACAGTCACATGATTTGGGCGTCAAAGCGGTCGTTTTCAGAACCAATGATATTGTTTTGGATAGTCATTATAACTTAACGAAACTATCTAAATAACTTGTGAATCTATGTTAATTTTATATCATAACACGACGAAGGTCTAGGACAAAGGTTGACCGCTTGATTGAATATATTGATTTTATATTGCCGGCCTCGCCCACTCTTGGCAAATACCATGTGGCTAGTAGAGCACATCCCGCCTGACGACTGCAGCGTATGGAACAATCGAATTTACTCGTTCTTGCTTTGTATAATAGAATCGTGGGTAGCCGTCCGCAATTGTCGTTTACTGGATAATTGCTTGGGTTGCCTATGCTTGAGCTGAACCGTTTATCTTTCTATAGGCAATTATACAGTCTGCCGCCCACGAATTGTACGCAGTATTTAGTCTGTTTGTCGTAACTCGATCATTAACAATCTTGTTGGTTTCTTGTTTTAAGTGCTTATAAGATGTAAGAGATGCATAATATGAAAATTTTGCAAGACTGAAAACAGAATTAGCTTTTTAAACATGTCTTGTGGATTGGCTGAAATTTTAATATTTCTTCCAGAAAACCTTTAGGATTTACTGTCATGATTCACGCTGCGACAAATAATCTGTAAGTGGGTCACTGCAGTGTGATTTACATAAAGCCATGTCGTCTGCAGTGGTATTTTATACCTATTTATTTAGGCACTTAAAATATTTAAAGTAGTACCTAGGTACGTGACTATTTACATTTTCCTTGTTGTGTGAGTGGCTGCAGATACAAATCCTTTCTTATATTTTTCTATTGTAACAATTATGTTTTGCTTTTGCTGAATAGTATTTTAAAATAATAAGTTAACTACCTTACCTTAGACCTCGCTACTCAAAAATAAACTCGAGGCGCAGGTTCTTTTTCCAGTAGGCACAGCCATATGGGCGTCTGATTTGACATATTCGTTGTCATTGAAATAACTTGCGATTTACAATGTCATTGACAAAAACGACGTGTAGGCGGGAAATACATTTAATAGTTCCTGTTCCTATCTATTTATGTGAATACTGTGCCCAATGTTTTCCTTCTATTAGTACCAATAAACTTGTTGATAGATAATTTCGCTAACGATTTGTAATATTGGCTGCAAAATTACCGGCAATCGTAGACTAAATAATAAAAAGTAAAACGGGCAATCATCGAATAATCCACAATGAATATGCCATATGTAGATATATGTTAGTCGTTAATGTTTATGTTCTTAATTGGACAATTACTGTGGCATTGGATGATCGAACAGTCGCTAGTTTCTCCTGTTGCGGCTGCATTTGGTCGATGTCTCCAAATAAGTCCGTATGTGCGAAGGTGATCGGCTGCCGGTGAGTCAGAGCCGAGAGCCGTGTAGGTGCCCGTCGGACCCTGGCAGTGTCGGCCCCATACAGGCTCAGTCGCGCATCCAACTCGCTTCACTCGCCAAGTCGCCACTACACCGTACCTAGAGCTTGTTCGAACAAGTTGTGTTTAGGCTATCAGTGCTAGAGGGATTTCGAGTGCAGTGTCTCAGTTTCGCCTTGAACGGGAGGATTTATTTGGTAAATTATTTTAATTCACACTAATGATTCTAATAAATAATTTTCATGTAATTATGTGTTCAATTGAAAGTTCAATATTTTCTATTAGGTTCAATAGGCAAAGGCCAAAGTTAATTTTTAATTTGAAATGTCACATGTGAAATGTCGAGTTAATATTAAGAGCAATGAATTAAATTACTTAGCTGTATGACAACTGTGATTTATTATGTTACAAGTAGTACGCTGAACAGAACTGGTTTATATATTAAAAAAAAAAAAAAACTTAACTAAGAAGGGTATGTTTTATACTTGCATAAAGGCAAGTGTTTTATTTTTGGATTCGACAATGAAAATACTTAAATTTGCAACATCTTTTTTTAAAATAATATTCAAAGCATAGCAATAAAAATATTAAACCATACAACTGAATTAATGAATATTAAGGTTTGAACGCTTCCAAATACAGGTTTGATTACTTAAAGCTTACTTCGTGATGCGTCCTCATAACTCGGCCGAAGAGCTTATTATACGGCTTTTATTAGTTTAATGAGGCTGTAAATACTGCAACAGTAAAAGTTTAAATTCTGCATAGGGTTTTCATGACTAAATGAATAAATGTTTAAG
This sequence comes from Lycophotia porphyrea, assembly GCA_950005105.1. Taxonomy (NCBI): domain Eukaryota; kingdom Metazoa; phylum Arthropoda; class Insecta; order Lepidoptera; family Noctuidae; genus Lycophotia; species Lycophotia porphyrea. The sequence continues at coordinate 8,560,538 of OX465392.1, forward strand.
TTTTATATAATATCACAGCGAGGTCAAATCAATGTTTGGGGCGGACGAATAAGCTTTTGTCCTGCTAATTTAGTATTGCTAAAAGTTGTCTGAAAGACGAACATAAGTAATGTTCAACGCATCAGTGCTCTAAGGTTCCGTGTAAAACAATATGATGACAATTCCAAAGACTTATTCAGGTAGACATTGAACATATGTATCTTATATCACAACAGTAGTAATATAGGTACAGGCAAGCGCACATCCTTGTTAACAATTCAACAGCGCCTACACCGTAGCATCAAGGGCCATTTCTCGTGTTAACACGGACGTGCGGTTGAGCGTACAATATGTCCCGCTTGACCGAACAAGCAGGCCGGTCCGGTGCACCGGCGGCGTCTCTCCACGGTCGGTGGCCGCCGCCGCGAGTGGCCGCTACTCCTGCGCCGTGTGACTACGAGCCAATCAAGGGGGTTCGGGCCGTGTACGACCACGCTCCGGCTTTCTCGATCGGCCTGCGAGTGAACCCTCCCCAGCCCACCGGCAGATCGCCAGGTTTCTTTATGGTTTTTCGTAGTGTGTGCCTTTGGACATGTAGTTCAACTTATAACTTGAACATGCTGTATTATGTTATTCGTAGCTGTAGTAGTCCCTTGTCTTGTAGATTTTCAGCTGTATTTTATTTATGGTCTACGCTTCATAATGTTTTACGAAAATGCTCTCAGCCTTTGGTCATGCAGTTCAACTGGAAAATGCAAAAGATACGTTGACGTACTTTTATATAGCTGAGATGAATTCTGAAGAATAGCTGAAAGCTGAAATAGCATTGTTTTGCAAATCTTTTGTAGTTGTACCTGCAAACATTTAATTTAATAGAATTCCTATAAACTAGGTAAATGTGCGCTTATTTGTTTTTAGCTTTAGATTTTTCCTTGTTTCTGTGTCTGATCTTAAGACATCTTGCATCAAAAGTCACTTGCACCAACTTCAAAACGTAAATTGTTTAATTTATAAGTAATCCTTTGTTTTTAACCTTTCAGTTTTTGTTATTGATAATTCATAATTAAGATATGAGACGATTTCTCATCAAGGTCATCTATCTAGCTTTACCAAGAATCATTTATGTAGCGCTCGGCGTCGTTTAGTAGTTCGATGCCTGATGTCATTCTTATTTTTTGTTCATTCGTTGTTTTTGTGACACATTGTTGTTTTGATCCGCTATGATTTATTACTCTGCTTTGTAATGTTAGCATTATTCACGCGATATGTTTTAAATTACTTTTTATAAAGTAGGTATTTATATGGCACCCTTTTAAACCCTACATTATTGATTAGATCAATTACTTGGTTTATAATTATATCCTAACGTTTGATTGTATTTTTTCCAGCGCCGAATACATATTCTATGCCCCCTGTGCTTGGAGAAGCAAAGGAGGGTGGTAAACGCGCAGCACCAGCGTTCAGCATCACTGGCCGTGGTAAGACGTTGGAGTCGAAGATCGCACTGCCGGGACCCGGCACCTACACCACCGACAAGGCTTGCGCAGTACTCACCAAGCGCCCTCCTGCCTACACCATCGCGCCGAGACGAGAAACGAAGCCGCCGACAGCCATCGTACCCGGACCCGGAGTCTATTGCCCCGAAAAGGTAACAAAAAGTTTTTTGTAAGTTGGTACATAACATTGTAAAATAAACAAATCGACGATGATGTCATCTATGAACTCACAATTATTACCCATGGATTAAACTGCTTTAAAGGATGACACTATATCATGAAAAATAACCGCCCAACGAATAAGTAGGTATTTGATGTTGTCCCGTCTTATTTTATTACTTACATTAATCATTGTCTGTATACCTCTGTGAAATAGTCCGAGTCGAGGCGAGGCGGATGATGTCAGCGCGCTCGTGAATTTTGTGCATAAATTGACGTCAGAATTGAATGCTTCCTAAATTCTCTCCACGCGGAAGTTAACTTTAGTGCCAGTGACGCCCGCACAGAGGGGTTGAATTGATAGTGGGCGCGCATTTGCAACTAACAATAAAATTCGAGAACAGCAACCTTCCGCCGACTAATATCGATTTGGACTAATGCTTTTAACGAGCCATTTTACCTAAGAGCATATGAACAGGAGACAAAATGGCGACTTTTTTCATTTCTCTCGGCAATATAACTAAAACTTCTTCGTTGCCTATTGCCTCCGGTTTAGATGCTCTGTCTATCTGTCCCTACTTACATCATGACATGTACTAACATTGGGGTGGGTGCAGGTGTGTGTGAACCTGCCGTGGGCGCCAGCGCACACGTTCGGCATCCGGCACTCGCAGTACGCGGGGCAACACGCCCTCCATCCCGCGCCAGAAGGGATCCCCGCCATCTAACCGACATCTGTCTGTAGCAAGATTTACTTCTCCACCTCACCATTCATCGCCATGCTTTGTGGGAGCTGAGAACTTTTAATTGTGGTAGCTTTTATTATTTTGTGATGTATATAAAATTGTTTACTAAATATTCTTCTAAAAATCATTTTAACAATAAAATTATGTATTATCAGAAAACTAAAACTTTTACATAACCTTTTTCCAACAACTGTAGGTTTGGTCTGATGACAAAACGCATAGTCATAATTACACGTAATCGCCAAGGATCATTATTAAATTTATTATTTGCATGTTGCCGTTGTTTCTACTGATCAGCTATTAACCAGGTACTTGTTTGTTTTCATCATGTATAATATGTAGATGTTTACCATTCAGTTGCATAAAGTTAAATAGTTTCTTTACAAGTTACTAATCACGATTTCTGTAATTTCAGGGTAAAAGAACTGTGCGCGAGAAAACTGTAAGAACCACCTTTTCAAGAAAAATGAAGTTAGAAAAGTCTGAAGAAGTTCCTGCTCCTAACGCTTACAGTCCCGAAAAGGCAGATAGAATGTTAAGGGAAAAGTCACCCGCATTCTCATTCGGAACAAAAACCGTAGTTGTAAAGAAGCATAATGCACCCGCTCCAAACATTTATTCACCAGAAAAATCTTTAAATACACTAAAACATGGGCCTAAATATACATTAGCTGGTAAAGGAGCAGCTGAAAAGCATGAAGTAACTCCCGGTCCAAACTACTATAGCCCTCAAAAGGCTGACAAAATATTACACGAAAGTTCCCCATCATACACGATGCGTTCGAAAGAAGTAGTCGAAAAGTTTGAGCAAACACCAGCTCCAAACATGTATGCTCCAGAAAAGTCAATGCATATGTTGAATGGTGGACCTAAGTATACTATCTTGGGCAAAGGAGTTTGTTCCAAGTTAGCAGAAACTCCAGCTCCAAATAGCTACAGCCCCGAGAAGGCTGATAAAGTCCTTCATGAGAGCTCTCCGGCATATTCTTTCCGGATTAAAGATCAAGTTGTTCTGAGGAGTGAATCGCCAGCACCTAATGTTTATGCTCCTGAAAAATCGATGCATATGTTGGATGGAACCCCTAAATATACCATGGGCGGTAAAGGACACAGTGACAAAATTGAAAATACTCCAGGTCCTAATGTGTATGCGCCAGAAAATTCCGCTCAAATGTATCATAATTCACCTAAATACAGTATGGCGGGAAAGGGCCAGGCACCAAAAACAGATTATGTACCAGCGCCTAATGCGTACAGTCTAGATAAGGCTGATAAACTTCTACACGAGTCCTCACCTGCGTACACTTTCAGACCGAAAACTGCTTCAGATAAGCCAAGTGATACTCCGGCGCCGAACAATTACGATCCACACTTATTAGATAGCACGCCCAAATTTAGTATGTACGGCAAAGGCTACGATGCTAAACCTTCAGACACACCTGGGCCTGGCGTTTATGATCCACATTATATCGATGGAACACCCAAATTTACCTTTGCTGGAAGACATCCCGCAATGAAACTGTCGGAAGTGCCAGCTCCTAATGCATACAATCCTCATTTACCCGATAGTACTCCAAAATTCACTTTAGCTGGTAGAGGCCATGATGGGAAACCATCTGATACACCTGGTCCAAATTGCTATAACCCTCATTTACCTGATAATTCTCCGAGGTATACAATTTCTGGGAAAGGACATGATGGCAAGCCTTCTGATACCCCTGGTCCAAATGTTTATGATCCACATCTGCCTTCCAACACCCCTAAATTTACGATTTCGGGAAAAGGTCCGGAGACTAAGATTTCTGACTCTCCTGCACCTAACAAATACGATCCTCATATTTTAAACGGCACACCAAAATACACCATGGCTGGTAAAGGACAACCCGAAAAGATGGAAAACTACCCAGGTCCAAACGCATACCACCCAGAAAAAGCTGACAAAGTTTTGCTGGAAAGTTCCCCAGCATATTCGTTCAGAATTAAATATCCATCTCATAAACCGGAAGATACACCCGGTCCTAATTCATACGATCCCAGCAAGTATGACTACATGTTAGATGGCACGCCTAAATACACTTTTGGCTCGAAAGGTCCAGCTGACAAAACATCGAACTACCCTGCTCCAAATGCTTACAGTCCAGAAAAAGGCGACGGAATGACACATGAACATGCGCCATCTTATTCGTTCCGACCGAAAATAGATACTGCCAAAATATTTAACACACCTGGTCCAAATGCTTATCATCCCGAAAAAGGTGATGACGTCACTCATCACCATTCTCCTGCCCACTCCTTAGCCCCAAGAGGCAGGGACGTGAAAATAAACGACTATCCAGCTTGTAATGCCTACAATCCAGAAAGAGGTGATGGTATGACGCACGAACATGCACCATCTTATTCGTTCCGACCAAAAATAGACGCTGCGAAAATATTTAACACACCTGGTCCGAATGCTTATCATCCCGAAAAAGGTGATGACGTCACTCATCACCATTCTCCTGCCCACTCCTTAGCCCCAAGAGGCAGGGACGTTAAAATAAACGACTATCCCGCTTGTAACGCGTACAGTCCCGAAAGAGGAGATGGCATGACACACGAACATGCACCATCTTATACGTTCCGACAGAAAAATAATCCGCCTAAAATATTTAACACACCTGGTCCTAGTGCTTATCATCCCGAAAAAGGTGATAATATGATTCATCACCATTCTCCTGTCCACTCATTTTCCCCAAGAGGCAAGGAAGAAAAAATTAACGATACACCTGGTCCTAACGTGTACAACCCTGAAAAAGCTGATAGGATTCTGTTAGACAGCGCACCTCGATACTCGTTCAGGATAAAGACGAATCCTCACAAACCCGAAGAAACTCCAGGTAAATATACATTCTTTCTACTGACACTTTCATTGTTTCTAAATTCAGGATGACTATATTTCTTCATGAATACATTTTAGCTCCGAATTCCTACAATATTCCAACGCCTGTCGAAACTCCGTTGTATACTATTTCGGGTAGACATAAGGAACCGATAGACGAGCGGCTGAAGGTGCCGGCTCCGGGGACTTACAACCCTGAAAAGAGCTACAAGTTCATGTTAACTTACTCTCCACAGCACACTTTTGGTATCAAAATACATACAAATAAATTCGCTGACACCCCTGGTGAGTTATAGTTTCGCAGGAATAGTTGTGTTACTAATCAAGTAATCACAGTAACAAAGCATGGCGGATTATGAACTAATACACAATAAGGATTCAATTTAAAATATGTATAACTAAATTTTACACTGGGTATAACATTTAATAATATAGGGCTAAAGGAAAAGGTCAAGCGATTAATCATAACACGAGGACTTGGAACGCTGGCAATGCAAATGTGTAGTAATGCAATTACTAATTTTATCGTTAATATTTTCAGCTCCGAATACGTACCGCATCCCGTCTGTATTAGACACCCCGGTGTACACAATGTCGGGACGACACAAGGTGCCTGTGGACGACCGCACGCGAGTGCCCGCGCCGGGCACCTACTCACCCGAAAAGGTAAATTAAATTACATATATTAAAAAGAAAAATATTTTACCGGTTTCGGATCCCAAGAAAATGACCTCTGATGTATATATAAATGTATATCGTTGTTATATTGGCTATAGTAAAATGTTTGTTGATGACTGATACTGCAAGAAAAAAATCCCATGAAGTCATTTATTTACAAGAAGCCTAGAAAACTTTCTTGAAAAAAAAAAAATGTAAGAGCAACTTTAATCACGCACTATTAACGAACATCGTAATCATAAAGTTTTAGTACGGCTTTAAAATAAAATTTCCAATGTGGTTACAGGTGCAGATGAATAAGGCGCCGCAAATTACCTTCGGCATCAAGCACTCGCCTTTATTAGGACAGCTGAGACCATTAGAGCCACAGCGCACTGTTGAGAGAACCCCTACTCACTCCAAGGATAATACCAAGGAAGTCACTCAAGTCCAAAGGACTATTATCAAACAGAATAGGGAACAAGTTGAAAACAGCGGGAACGTTAATCAACACCATATAGTTGAATCAAACGAGACCAATGAAATTTACAACACAGGCGCGCATGTGACTCAAGTGAGACAGGACAGTGAGGTCAGAAGCACGACGGTATCACCCGAACCAATTCAGCACCGAGAAACTTTGACGCAAGACATCGTGTGGGTTCCTGAGAAGCCCTTACGTCGCGGTTCTTACACCATCGATACTTCCGACGGAAACGGATATTCTGAACACTACGAAAACAGCGAGGTTATTCCCGTTGAAAATGGAGTCATCAGAACCGCGGAACAGGGAGAAAGAGGAGGTAGGTCCATTGAGGAAAGGAGTAACGAAGTGATTAGGAGGGAAGGTTTCGAACAGAATGTCGAAAGGAATGTAAAGAATGCGAGTGCTCATGAGACAAACCAGGCAGCTACTGAAGAAGTGCGATCTAACACTGATGTCCAAAAACTTGCCAATGGTGGTGTTTCGAAGACAACGACCACAACTACTATTAGGAAGGTGGGGACGGCAGCCAAAACCGCCAATGAGTCTACTGCAGTAACCCGCACCGCCACCGTGGTGACGTCAAGAGACGTTGGTGTCAAGTAACTTGAGCCCAAGGAATGTAGAGGCCCATATAGCTGTAGTATTGATCCTACCAACATAACCTATTAAATAATTTACAATATTTTTGAATGATTAACCATTGTAAGTCGCCTTGATCTTTTTACGATTATGAAAGCTTTATTCTAATCTAATGCTATTTATTAATTTATTTACATATAAAAATTCTGATTCGTCTTTCTATGAATATAATAGAGAAATGATATCTCTTGATTTATAATTGTTTTACTCGTTTCTTCATAACGCTATTGAACTGTAATTATTATAAGTAACATGTTTTTTGACAATTAACATTAAGAAATTGTTATACAATTATTATACCATGAAAATTTTATTAATAAAGTTTATATTACATACAATAAATATTATTTCTGTACCTTCGAAATGTATTTAACTTGTTGCAATTATCTATTAAATATCGATGTTTTTGGGAACGGACAACAGGACTGAAATATGGCCGTTTATAATTTAGTATGTATATCTCTTGGTGCAAACATCCAGAGTAAACTTTGTCGGGAAACGATGTACACCACCTTGCTGCCAACTCTGTACGTTTGGTATGCAAGTGCATCATTAAAATAACAAAAGCTATCGCAATAAAGCTTTGTTATAGGTACATTGTTTCTGAGAATAACTGACACAACAAGCGGAAAACGGTTGATATTTTTTTTTCACATAAATTACACTATCGCTCAAAAATATTTATTTACGTTGTGTAAAGTTGTTATTTTTTTTATCTGACTCACACGTAATCGTGGCGGATGTGTGGCCACGGCCGTGCTCGCTTCAAAACGGAAGCTTTACGAATGTAGTACTGGATAAGTGGACAGTGAACTGAACGCCCACTCAGTTCCAGCAACAATAGTGACAACTGACAACAGTGCGACACAATGACGCCTAGATAAACACGACATTACAACTGTAGAAATGGGACAAAAAATGTTCAAACGAGACCCTTTGATAATTTTTGTAGAAAAAACCCACCAACAATAATAAGGACCGATAAAAACATGTAGGTACACAATACGGGTACATGTGTGTACCCATACGAGTATTATTATCTAAAGTTAGGTAGGCCTACTAGTTAGGTAGCTTGTTCCTCCTTATAGTGTGGTTAGTGCCTAACCTAGTGTCAGAATAATGCCGCCCAAGAATATCTGACTTGGCTTTTCATCCACTAGAGCCGATGAGCTGTTCAGAATTGAAATAGCATTTTTCGTAACTAAATAGAAGGTAACCAAAGATCAAGATCATAATGATTAACCTGTACCTCAATTGTCACTTCTTAGGCATAGATGCAAAAAGACTCGACGTATCAGCACGAAAAAATTATAAATTCTAAAAGTTGATGCAAGTTCGTTTGATCGCCTAAGTTTAGACAAAAATTAGCCTACTAAAGTAGGTTGTGGTACCTGCTTTCAGTTTTTAGGGAGGCTGTTATTTGCGATTTACCTAATATTGAGCTTTTACATAAATTCAGGTTCACGTAGAAGTCACTCGAGACGCCTGCACCATAATAATGCAGGCGTTTGAAGCACACGAAAATGAGGTAACTAATCAAAATAGGAGCCCATATTTATTTGTTTTTGTTAACCAGCAGACTTGCGGAGATGATGTGCGAAGCGGAAGGTGAAAAAATGCTTAGGAGCTGTATCCACCGAAACTGTGCGGAGAATCGTACTTGGTAGACCGGAGCAGAGACGTGTATACAGGCTACTCACGCCTAGATTAGCGACCGCCGCGCGCCACTCACTGCACCCCGCTCACGTTACGTCTCCGCTTGGCGCTGTTGCCGACTAAGCTTAAACAAATATCTCTTCTTCTCTCTGCTCAACCGTTTACACTAAAGCTGGTGGTGGTTTACAACATATCTCCGTTCCTTTTGCCTCATCTCCGCTTTAGTTGAGTCCGGGCCTAAGACTGACGACGACTTAGTCGGACCGCACTGCTTACAGTTTGTGAGAACTGCACACTACACGCTTTGGTTTTCGCATCGAAATGCTTGATGCAGCTGTAAGTACTCTACGCTTGGCTTTAGAAGACAAAGCCAAAACAGGTATTCTTAGTTATAGAGCCAGAGGATATAATATACTGATGTTTTCTACCACTATCCTATTTCTGAGGATATTGATGTATGTAATTTATTTGATCTTTGCACTACCTGCCACTTACAAATTTTCTATGACGCAGTCTATAAGACCTTCAACTTCTGAAGGTTAAAAATTTCGAATCGCAATTAACTTTATAAAAACAGGTAACAACCTTCCTTGACCTTTTGCTATCAACCATATTTTTTATTCTCCGTGCAAAGTGCTTTTTTGTCCTTGTGTCGCACAACTGGGCGCAAAAAATTCTTCGGTTTTTTATAAATTAGTTAGCAGAAAATAGGGCATGAAGTTGAAATCAAAATATCCAGAAACAACCCTGAACCTAATTTTGCAGAAACATTCCCTCATAATATTTAAAAAATTCAAAAAGTTTTGCAGTGTAGGCCATTGGCCATTGCAACGTCATTACCTGTGTGTACTATTTGGTGAATTATATAACGAAGGTACAATTATGTTCCTTTCAGCACCCTATAGTTAAAAAAACTCACAGGATGTTGGAAGCAAATCCCAAGTACCTATCTGCGATTATTATCAGAAAATATTGTTACACACATGCTGATGATGCTGAAAAATGACACGCTTTCAATCTAGTTATCATCTATATAAATATATATAGGGAATATCCATCCATGAAAAATTACCTTTCCTGTCATTAACCGCAATAATTGAGGTAGTTCATTATTTACATTATTTAATTTATGTCATCCTACAACAGAGCAAGGACCTCTGCTCCCTGTTTATCTTTTTATGTAATAAAACGTAAAGTAAGTGTGGGTTTCTGCTAATCTTTTGACTTAAGCTATTTAAAACAATCAAAAATACATGACAGTGCCAATAGATTTAAAAATGTCAATGATATGCGCATATAATATTAGAAGAAACCTTTGATCTTTTTATACATAAATATATATATTTACAAGAAACGGGATTTTCATATTTAAATTCAATGTATCACAAATTCACAATATATGCACTGACGTCTATAGCCATTGTTAGTTTCATTGACGTATCGTGGAAAGAGCAGCGTTAAATATACAGGTCTGAGAAAGCAAACATTGTGTGTAACACCTATTTTAACATGTTTGGACGTGGCCATAAACAAAGCGTTTGAGTAAACGTCCACCGCACAACGGGCTTCCCAGACTGTTAAAATGAATGTTCATAATTAAAGGAATTGTTATAATCACTGGGCTTGGCGCAAACAATTGGCCTATTTTCTTGTACTTTCATTACTAAAAATTTTAAGGAAAAAACAAAATCGTTAACTGGGGCAATTTGATAGTGACCACGATATCAATATCAGAGTGATCAAAGATCTACTTAATAAATGCTGCAATGCCTACACGGTCAAAATGTATGGCACATCTGTATTTTTTAAATAACCGACAAAATATTTGTATATGGGGGTGTTCAGAAGGATGTACTGAATACGGGGTAGCCATTTTGGCGTCGGAGTCCCCTCCACACTGCATGCCTCTGTAATAAATAAAAAGTAAGGTAGAAAAAGAGGCGTCTATTCAATTTCATCCGTGCCACTGCTACAATACGTCTTCATTACTTTAGCTTTAGAATGAAATAGCTCATTCTTTCTTACTTTGACTTCTATTGAAAATGTTTAACAAAACACCCCTTTGACGTCATAGAAAGATTACGCTAGTGACGTAATTACATTTATCGATTGTCGACACCCTTTTAACACGTTAAAAAAATAGTAGCTCATACAATTTTCATCACTGACGAATCTAAAACGGGTGTTAATTGTAAATAATGATTTTAACTGTTTTACCGTAGGTGTGTGTAGAAATAGTATAAGTGGTTTGTTCAATAAATAAATGGGTTTGGTTATTTCCATCACCTAAATATGTAGTTTAGTAGGCATGATGTCGAATTTTATTGAGGTCTGTAGTTGTTATTGTCTATTGTTAGCGTATGATACTTTTATCTTCTTGTTCGTCTTGTACATCGTGTGTTACTTTGTTATTATGTCTCTATGGCTTATGATTATGTGTTACTATGGGTATGTATTTATCTACTATAATTCTATTTCAAAGACTAGTAGTTTAGGAAAATGCAAGCAAATTGGAAACTAGTCGGGAAGTGATTAAAATAAAGTACCTTTATTGCTAATCATTTTTTTATTTTATTTTATAACTAGCTGATGCCCGCGGCTTCGCCTGCGTGGATGTCGGTTATCGCGACCAAAAGTAATCATGATGATCCCATTTCCTCAACTCATGGGAACCTAGTTTGCCCATTTTCAATGTATTAAAATGGATATAGTATTATCCTTAAGAGATAGACATAAGCCATCGCGGATTTTTCTGTAGACCTATATAAGATATACAATTCTACCATTCATCATTTTGTTATATCCTAAAGGGCAGCGTTTTCGTTGAAAGCTCCCCCAGACGGCTTATTTTTTCCAACACCTCCAACAAATATCATTATCTTTAGTCAATCTGTACAAAAACTTGACAAATTATGTACTAAAAAATTCCTCGAGAACCACTCTATCTATTTAAGAAAACAACATGAAAATCAGTGCAGTAATTTTTGAGTTTATCGCGAACAGACAGATAGACGCGGCGGAGAACATTGTGTTATAATATGTAGTGATGTTGGGTTCGGCTTCCAGTACAACCGGATGCAGCTGAATACCAGTATTTTACATGGAACTACTGTCTATCTGCCCTCCACAACCCAGTTAGTTCTGGGTAATACGATACCCGTTGGTAGAAATACAGTGAAATTAGTGATAGCTTTAATTTCCACATCAGGTGTTCCAGATCTTCAATTTTTATACGTCAACAGAGAGTGCTCATCAGGCTGAACAACTTTTGCTAAGACGTCATTCCTATATTATATTATAGTGTAACTGGACTCTTGGAGCTTCACAACAGGTGTTCCAGATCTTCAATTTTTATACGTCAACAGAGAGTGCTTATCAGTCTGAACAACTCTTGCTAAGATGTCATTCCTATAAATGTTATAGTGCGGCTGAGCTCTTGGAGTTCCACATCAGCTGTTCCAGATCTTCAAATTTATTCTCTTAGCAGAAAATGCTCATTACGTGGAACAATTTTTGCTATGGTACCATTTTTGTATCTCTTATAGTTTAGCTGGTCTGTTGCGGTTCTGCATCAGGTGTTCAAGTTTCCAAGATAAATTAATTAGAACAAAAAAAAAAACATTCAAATCCGTCGAGTAGTTCCGAAGATTATCGTGTACAGACAAACAGACAGATTTTTTTTTAGATTCGTGCTCTATTACTGTTTCTAAACCCCCCACATTTTTTTTTAATGTATTCAGTGTACAGACCGTTTTTTTACTGTCTTATTATATGTATATAGATAGATATAGATGTAATCGGAACCCTTCCTTCGGTAGTCAATAATTGTACTTTAATAAAAAAAATACAATTCTAACTTTTAACAGAAACATAAATGTAGAATTTCTAAGACCCCACGGCGGGTCACCAAGTGACTTGCTGTACATGTAACACCAAGGACATTGCCGATGCGCCTTTTTTTTCGGATGGGAATCATCAAATGACCCCTCCCACTCTGGGCGGAGCGAAAGGGAGTGTCAGATTTTTACTGACTAAAACGCATCGATGTTCCTTCTTAGCGCTTTGTGTTCCAGGGCCGCGATATTTCTTTCGAACAATCCCGCAGCCCCGGCAGGCTTCAGCCCTTGAGGACCCCTTTCATTTACTAACATCTCTTTGAGGCGCACGTGGAACACGAACACGCCGTCGACACGATCTGTCGTCAAAAGACGGACGGACGGTGAGCTAGCTCATTACTCATCGCCCACAGGGTTGCGACAGTTGCTTTCTCCATGTCGCCATGAGATCGCGCTGGAGGTCAATCCGCTGACCGGTGATTTGCCGCGGCAGCTAAGTTTCCCCCCGGCGTTGTGCCTCCGCGCGCCATTCGTGCAGGCGTGCGAGGACTACTGCCTCCAGATGCCATGGCGGCAATCCGGCAAGGAGGCTCACCGCCTCTCTGGCCCCCGGATTACCCTTACGGCTACCACCTTTTAGGGCGCGTTAAGGTAGTATGCAGCTCGCCGCCTCAAGGAGCGCGCCCACACCGGGTTCGTAAAAGGCCATGTACCGCACGACCCCCATGCAGAGCCTCCGGCAGGAGGCGTTTGGACCCCCCAGGTTGGCCAAGAGCCGCTTGAAGGCAGCTCCGGCCCGATCCAGTTTGAGAGCCAAACCCAGGAAAGGTCCACGAAGTTCCACCGGCTGTCGAAGACGAGTCCCAGGTACTTCAACGTCGACTCGATGCCGATGGGAATCCCTCCTATCGTTAGTAGTGATCCCGACGGTGGTGCATTCCCAGGCCCATGAAAACACAAAGCCTTGGACTTGTGCAATGCCACCTCGAGACCCAATTGCCGGATCCTCTCCACGACTCTCGCAACCCCGCGTGTCATGGCTTCGGCCACCGCTTCTTATAACCTCCCTTGTGCCAGCACCAGCGTGTGCGCGCGCGTGTAGCGGCGTCAGCGTAAAATAATCTCTAGTATAAGTAATAATTAATTTTTATATATTTTTAATGAAATCAATGAATAATTTAATTAGTATGAAATCAATGTACCTATTACTTAATTTTTTAAATCTGTTTTTGTGAATAAACAACTTATATTAATGATGGACGTTGACATAAGACGAATAATGATTTCAACGTTAAATAAATATGGAACCACAAAACATTGTACACCTCAAAGGTATGTTACAGCGATCCTTTATAATATGTATTATATGAACTGATATCTCACCTGTGACAAACAATTGTTTGATAGGGGAGAATGGAAAAAGAAAACTTGTTGCGCCGACCCCAGATAGAATGGGACAAGGGCAGGAAGATAATAAGAGAATAATGATGACGACAAACAATAAATTAATTTGAATTCGAAGTATTCAGCTTGTAATTCGCGGAATTCCATCCAAACTAACTTGGGCATGACAGCATGACTAACAACTTAATTTCGTTACCTGTGCATCAGTACCTTTGGAGGAAAATAGTTTGGTTTAGTCTGAGGAAGGAGAGAACAATACATCTACGTAAATTCTGATAATGACAGAAAGCACACAGCCAAAAACGCCTGAAATTTTGAAAAACCCCGTCTCAAGGGTTTAATAAAGGATGAAATTTTACCTGAAAATCGGATGCTCGTTAAATGTAACAATAATAAATACATTTTATCAACTCATTTTTTGCCTTATTTTATCGAAAACAATGGCTACTGGTCATATCCATATTTCAAATCTTGAAAAAAACAGGAAACGCTCCTAACTTGATTATGTACGGGTCGGCTATTAATTGGAGTATACAATAAAATGGTTCATTAAGTAAGTTTCCTTTGTGGAAATAACAGGAAACGTAAGTCAGTGTGTCCGTAGGACATTTCGCCTCTAATTAAACTGCAGGGGAAAATACAGAACGTATGTTCTACGATAAGTTTGTACTCCAGTTTATTTAACGAATGAATGAATGAAGAGTAGGTATATGTTGAATGAACTGAAAAAATATTCGTTATTTATTAAGTAAACTAGCGACCCACCCCGACTTCGCACGGATGCAATGTAGATACTGTATACATAATTATCCTTCCTCTTGAATCACAATCTATTGCTGATTTTGTTATTAAACACATACATATTTGCGGTTTTCAGATTTCTTCGTGAACATATTGTGCTGTAAGACATTGCTTGCCAAATTTCGTGATTATAGGTCAACGGGAACTATACCATATAGGTTATCGACCCAAAACCTATAGGGTACTTCCGGTTGACCTAGAATTGACAATTTTGGTTAAAAGTAAGGTCTTACAGCACAAGTAAAGGGAAAAGACCGAAAAATAAAAAATTAAGGAAAATTTTGATACTTACAAGTTTTCGGGAAAATCTAAATTTGCCGATATCTTTTTATCGTGTTGACTCAAGACCTTGATATTTATACACCTAATAGGGACTGTAGACTTCAGTATGTGGTATAAACAGGCTAGGGCCACCTGTTCCTGAGAAAATCGGTGGTGACACACGGACAGACAGACAGACTAACAGATGGATAGACAGACAAGAGAGTGATCTTATATGGGTTCCTTTTTTTCCTTTTGAAGTACGGTATATATACCGGTTGTATAAATACCGTATATACAAAGTAACAAGAGTCGATAAGAAAAAGAGACTCTAAACAGGATTTCCTTTAGTATGGACAAATGCTTGTTAGTTATTATACAAAGAAAATACAACAATAATGCATAGATAACAAGGTTTGGAGTTATGTCTTAAATACGAAAAAATCGTGTCTACTGTATCTACTGTAGATGGGTTGGGTTGGTACCAATGCACGTTTTTTTCCGTAGGACCAATGTTGCAAGCGAAAAAGACGTATTTTCCAATCCCATTTATTTCTCACAGTGCAGTTTTAATTTGTTATTTACGGTGAAAAGCGAAGAAAATTCTAATGCATTGTTTGCAGGACAGCCAGTAAGTGCGGAGCTAATGAAGTAGGTACAATCACGCGACATAGCCGGCTGATTGACGTAATAGCACCAACGCACCCCGCGCCCGCGCCCCGCACTCCTACTGCCCGCCACCCTACAATAAACCAAATTAATGTTTGTCCCCGATAAGCATGTGTAGGTTCGACACCGCACACTATTAAGCTTATCGTAAAATCTTAGTCGTGCATTTATTGCTTCTATAATAAAAGCTCAAATGAATGGTTCTGGGAGCCAGGAAGCCGAATAAGTAGTAAGTGAATAAAAGATAAAAGCATAACTTTAATCTTTAATTAAATACCTATGTATATTTCTTCTGTGAAAGCCAAAATGGCCAATAAATCTGTACATAATTATAATCTGTACATCTGTACCTGTACATATAAATAAAATTGGAGTATCTGTTTGTAATATTAAAATAACCGCTTTTTACTAAGTGCATATGGATGTATACACGGTACATATACCAAAACAACATTTTTTAAAATTTTTGTCTGTCTGTCTGTTTGTTCCAGCTAATCTTTGAAATGGCTGGACCGATTTTGACGGGACTTTCACTGGCAGATAGCTGAAGTAACAAGGAGTAACTAAGGCTACTTTTATTTTAGATAAATAATTAGGGATCCGTGCAAAGAAAAAAAACCCTTGAAATTGGTAACAAAATTCGATTCAAATAGGGAAGTGCTTATAATAAAGGGGATTTTTTAATAATTATTTCACGCGAACGAAGGTCGAGGGCACAACATTACTCATTTTAACCGCCAAGTTTTCAACCATTTCGTCTGTCCAACACTTACACAGGTCTACTAGGCGTACAGAGACATAACGACACGCCTACAAGGCGTACCGACTCGCTTACGAAACCTCTACGACTTGCCTATGAATCGCTACGATGCGCCTACGCGACCTCTACGACTTGCCTACGAGACGCTACGATGTGCCTACGAGACCTCTACGACTCGCCTACGAGTCCTCTACGACCTAGGAGAAGTCTATGAGACGTTTACGGAAGCTACGCCAAGCCTACACACAACGTTGTCTACGTAAAGGCGGGTCCAGACATGTATCATTTGCCCGATCCGATCACCGTATCCGTATCTGCGTATTGTATAAAACTTGATACGGGGCTTGATACAATACGCAGATACGGATACGGTGATCGGATCGGGCAAATGATACATGTCTGGACCCGCCTTAAAGTTTTGCTGTGCATATGTCCGACTAAGGAACAAACACCGCATAACTCTTGCAGACGCCAGAGCATAAACGCACGCGCGTCACAAAGCCACACCAAGCCACAATTTCACCTACCAATCTGTCACATATTTGTGTTGTTTGGCGTCCAGGGCACGCGCTTGCTTATCACGTATATGTGACAAAAGCTTTCAAAAAATTAAAATGCTGTCACAAATCCAGACGTACCAACAAGCAACTGCCATAGATTGAGAACGTAAACCTTACCTCGTGAGTTTCATCGTGTCGTCAATTATTTTTTATAGCTTTTTGCAGATGCAGAGTGTTACGGACAAGATTTACACACTAATTCATTGACATTTTAACGGGTTTTTTGAGGCGTGGACTAATTGTCAACTATGTATTCACTCACAAATGGTGACTATAAATTGTGAATGACCCCTAAAAAAAGTACGGCTATATTTACCGAACGAACGATGTTTACCGAATATTATAGTTGCCTTATCTCGGGACATCTCGTTTACACCAGACAAATTGGGTATTCTAAATGGTCCATTATAATGCGTTATTTACTAGCTCAGTAAAGGCAACTTAAATGACTTAATACGACATGGTTGTCTAATTATTGAATATTAACAACATGTAAATAGCACTTAGCTATGATTACCGGACTACGCGTGTATGCAAATACTCTTCCATCCTATCCATCCAATTTATTGTAATTATTTTACTGCGTGAGCCATGGGTTTTACTGCTGGTATTAAATAACTACTGATATATATTACACGGTGTGTAAGTACAGTTGTTTATGTACAGTCAACAAAATCGATAAGTATCCATGGTCGTTAGATATAGTTGCAGTTTTTTTTAAAACTGGTGCACATCTTCAAATGAAATTGAATGAATTTAACCAATTGTTTATTTTTTTTCATTTAATTTTAATTTCATTCGAAAACATCGATCGGTTTTTAAGAAAAAATCAATTATATCTTCGGACCCTGGAGACTTATCTATTTGGTTGACATAAACCTTTTAATTTACTTGTATTATATAGTTATTTATGAATAAAACAAGCTTTTGCTCGTCCAAGAACAAAAGACATTGTTTTATTTTGTGTTGATACCCTGGCGGGTAGCTAGTTTAAACAAAATAGTTTTAGCCGTTAGAAAGATGCATCGTATTGGTTGAATAGTGTAAATATAGATAAGCTTGATTTCAAAGGACAAACTGTCTGGGTAAACACAAGAAACTATGTTCGGATGTTCCAAGACATTTCTTATTTGATAATGTTATGCAATATTAACTTTTAACAAAACAAACGTGAACATCTGAACGTATTCAAGAGTTCTTGTGGAAAAACACAAGGTTAACATCGTGTACTGTTGCGTTCAATTAATATTATAATGTTTGTACATTTCGGTGACGTGTGGATTTAACTGAAAAACGCTAACGGCACGTTACCAGGCGGCATTTGAGTTAACACGCGACAGGTCAAGGTTACGGCTTAGCTAAGGGCTTTAGCAGACACGCTTTTGGCCATTTTGTAATTTTTTGAAAGCTGTGTACAAGGAATGAGCTCAGTAAGCCTTTAGGTTTTTTGGCTTTCAATGTAGTCGATTTTTAAAAGTCTGATAAAGCGATTAAACGCGCAGCGATTTAGTGTTTAGGTATCTGCGCTGCCACACTCAAATACAGCTCTATTCACGTCAATTTGCAACTGCCAAAACGGGACGCAACATTAATAAAATGATAAAGTCGCCTGTCTGCTTAGACCTTGCTAGCTAGCAAAAAACCACCGAACGTTGCAAACGACACGACGGACGCGACCGGCGACCGGGGCGGCGTGGTGGTCCCCGCGCACGGTAATTGTCATTTACACCAATTTGTGGAATTAATGCCCGATGGTGCCACTGTTGTACATATATGATTTAATTAGTGTGATGTTTCGTAAGTAATATTTTCACGTAAAATTTAACGTTCTACGAACCAGAGCCACGACTGACAGCGTAGTGTTATAATGTTTTGACGCGAAGCAAATATTGCAATTTTTTTTTTGCTTTTTTTTTTTTGAACTACTTACATACTTGTTGATTTGAAGACAGCAATACGAAAAAAAACTGATATCTGCCTCATGCTTAACTATTAGGATGAACTGACCTGGATGGTAAGCAAACCAATTTTATAAAAAAGACTAATCTTGGGAAACAGATGTTAGCCCTAATCAGTGAGATTATCAATTATATTTATTGGCATTGCCACCGATAGCAATTAATTGAATTGGTCCCAAAGGAAGAATTAATTGAATGTGGTATTATTCCATGCTTTCCCTAACCGCAATTAAATAATAGAAAAATTGTCTTTAATACTACTTCATATTTAAATCGATAAATTATCGAATTCAAGGTACACCTCTGCCTAACCCTAGGGGGATTACAGGCGTGATGTTGTGTATGTTATGTGATTATCGAATTCAGTGGTTGGGAAAGGTAAAGATTTATCCCCAGCACAAAAATGGCATTGCTAACGAACTGATGATAGTGAAATTAATTGAAGGATCGTATTACGTGTTGTTGATCCAAATAAATTATTGGGACTCGGGTAGCATCTGGTTGTGCTGGAAGCCGACTCTAACAACTTGTTGGGAAAGGGGAAAGGGGCAGATGTAATGACGATGATGAAAAGAATTGTCGCGAAGTTCATAAGATTCTACAGTAAAAAGTATGAGTACTTTCCTTTTTATACGAGCGAAGAGTGCAATAACCATGTAACAAGCGTACACTAAAAATAATTACAAATCCCAACGGTATTATCAGTTATCGCTATCGGAGCGTAAATACAAATGAGGAGATAGCAGCATTTTGAGAGATGTCATATCATGTGGACTTTACAAAGTACGTTTATTTCTGATTGCACTATCTGACAACGATAACTGAACAACTAGATCTACATTATGCTCTTTTAGGTACCCCAATTTTACAGTTTTTTTTTTGCATTCGATCCTCCGAAGATAGGCAACCGTTTTGTACGATGACAGCTGGTTAGCTGATCGGTCACGTGAACTCTAGTAACCTATTTCCCCTGATTACCTTCTATACGTTGCGTGGGGAGATAGTGACTGATATTGATTTGTTTTCCTTTTTAGGGTTCCGTACCCGAAGGGAAGCCAACGGGACCCTATTATTAAGCCTCCGCAAACCGTCCGTCTTTCTGTTAGCGGGCTGTACCTCATGATCCATAATAAGTAGACATTGAAATTTTCACAGAATGTGTATTTTTATTGCTTCTATAACTACAAATAATAAAATAAATTAAAAATGAAAGGGGAGCCCCTTCTACGATGGTACGGAACTCTTCATACGCGTGTCCGACTTGCACTTGGCCGGTTTTTTTAGGAAGATATTTGGTATCGCTTGGATACCAACGAAGTTTTCAAATGCAGAAGGGAGCTCTACTCAGAGCTGGTCTTATGTATTAAGCAATATGCAATGATATTATGTCAATTAAAATAAACCAAAATCGCACTAACGATGTCAAATATTAAAACTGTCCACTCAAGTTCATAATGCTTGAAACCCAAAACAATGAAGTAATAAGTCTAAGTAGTTTCTGTCATGCAGGCTATACTAGACTTTATCCTTGATATTTTATTAGTTTTCTAGCAAATTTACGTTTGGCGACCTCCAAAAGCAGGTTTTTACTATGCGACACTGGCGTGGCTAGTGTTTGTGCGTGCCAGGGCACCTCGTCGTAAATTAAGGTGGAGTACTGCAAATATTCTAACACATTGGATCGAATCGCAAATAATTTGTTCTCTTGTACTCGCGGAGAATAATAAAAGATACCCATATCGATACTGTCGAAAACAACTCGTGTTATGAATACTGATTATATCTCTGTATCGTTAATTGTATTTCTAAATTAATTATTGATTAGGTGTAGCAGCTGTACAGTGAGGTCAAGTTAATTGATAGTTTGGGTAGTAGTGTTATTTCATAATTACAATCTATTTATATTTCACTTTGTTTTCCTTTCCTTATGTTTGTTTCCATTCAACTACTGATATATTTTAGGAAACTTCTAGATTTACAGATATTTATTTATTCCATTTACGTAGATGCTTCCTTCATTCTTGGTAAGTATAATTTTCCTGGTATTAGACCTGTTCTTTCGAACAGCAAAACACAATATACTATAAATAACAATTGTTCCTGCAAAGAACTTGAAACAGTGTTTAATTGTTTATAAATTATCTTCAATTAAAATTCGCTTACGTAGGTACATACATGTGTGCATAATAACTGATAACGTCAGTTCCAACAAATGGTGATTCAGGACGATTGATAAATTATATTCAATGAATTGTCTAGTTATATGCAACCGTATCAAAACAAGATATATAAGGTGTAAACAGACAAAAAGCATTCTGTACGTCAAACTAAGTAATCCAAAAATTATTGCTTTGAAGCGACTTTTTTTTTGGGGTGAAAAATCACGTTTTACGGTAAAACTCAATGTATTGAATGGCGGCCCTGGAACACTAAGGGCAAGGAAGGAACATGGATGGGTATTAGTCAGTACAAGTCTGTCACTCCCTTCCGCTCCGCCCGGAGTGGGAGAAGTCATTTGATGACTTCCCATCAGAAAAAAAAAAGAAAAAATGCATTGGATAGTATATGGGTTATGGGGGTATTTAAAGTAATATTATAACCTAGTACAAAAAAAAAACCTTGTGAAAATGTTGGAACTTTGACCTCCAATATCTCCGTAACTAGAAGGTTCCCAGGTATGGTCCAGAACAAAAATAATATCGCAATGACGGGGAGAACAAGTGCTTTTCGACTTCGTTATGGGTCTATTTACACCCTTTATTATTGCAATAATAGTAAAGCCTGTCTTGTAAAAAAACACTGAATAGTGAGCGAAACACACGTGTTTGTGCTAAAGTCATCTATCATTAAATTGTGTTCATAGATAACAGGTACCTATTGACATCGTAAAATACCTAAGTTGTATAAGGAAAGTCAGTAGGAATATACAATAAGCTGGTGCTCTCATTACATTTTAAACCTGACAATCCCACGAATTTAAATAACTAACTTACTTAAGTTCATTGGAAAAAATCATAGGTTTTCCTTATTTTACAGGAAAATACGTAGGTGCTTAAAATAATTAAATTGTTCTCATGATACAAAAATATAATGGTCATGTTATGATGACTAGGTTTACTGTTACACGTAGGCCCTTATATATATTTCACATATCGAAATAACCTTATATCTAAATCTACCTAAACAAAATTCGTACCATAATATCAAGGTAAGATAAAGTTTTGTGAAAATAAGGAGGAAATTGTATATGATATAGTAAAACTGTTAATCGGTCGTAAAGAGTTGAGACTGGTTTCAGTCAAAATCCTTATTAAGTTAAACCTGTTTCGTCTATCAAAAATCTTTTTCTTCCGAATACCTTTTTTGTGCTAATTATCTAGAATTACAATGCAACAATGTTTTTAAAATGGGGATTTTAGTAATTGTTAAAATATTTTTAACCGGTCATAAATTGTTTTGGCTGATTAACAGATTTGACTATAACATATACAATTTTCTTCTTATTTTTACAGAACTTATATGTCAAATAGGTCAAGATAGTGACGTCGTTCATTTTTATTGATAAAATAAGGCATCTACGTCACAATTATCAAAAGTTCTGACGTTTACTCGTTACTCATTAGTGACTGTTCATTTACTCATTAGTGAGACCGGATCAACTGCAGTGACTCATACGTATGCTGCAACTTTCACTTAAAATCAGAAATAATCAGTAGATTACGTCGACCACAAAATACAGCTATGGCAAATGTGTGTGGACATTTATTTATTTATTAAAATCTCCCTTACATCTATCATTACAGGTGTATCCCTAATGCGATAGCGCGATCTTAAAATTAACATAATTAAAATATAAAACTATGAAAAAACGTTCAAAATAGTAATACATAAAATAACATCTAATAATCTTCTATACTAAGTTCCCTAACTAAAACTAAAAACACAATAGCCATAATTGGGTCTATTATAATATTGATTTTATATAAAACAATATGCAATGGGTTTGACAAATTTTGGGTATCCGACTGTGTCAGAAAGAGAATGTCGAATTGAATCTGCTTTTATTTCCACAAAAATAAATGTCAACTGGGGTCAGAGGCCCCATAAGCTTGGGAGCAATATTGTGCTGGCTACCGTCATCATAACCACCGTAACAATGACTCTTATTGTGTTACAATGTAAAGTAATGATTCAATTGACTGTGTAGAACGGTCAACCGTACGTCAGTAACGAAAACCGCCCTTACTCCCACGCAATAAAGTCGCTATAAAAATATATTTGTAACCGTGAACGAGCAGTTGATTGTACGAGTATATCGTCCACGTGCGTAGTTTGGGAAGGGCATTTTATCAAATTGGAAATACAATTCCTCTAGGGAAGGGGAGCTTGACAGTATGTCTACTTCGTCTAGACAATATTTTCTGTGTGCATGTTTATAGTTTATGCATTTAATAGCGAGTATTTACGTGAATATACGGAGCATCTGTGCTGTGACTATAATTCACACACGCGGGGTTTCAGCATTCTCCTGGGCCCTCGTAAATTAATTAGGTTGCAACTACACTTTATTACATTAAAAATATTTCCTCGTTGTTGCTAATAGACATGGTTGTAGATTGTGTTGTAGTTTTTATATTAATTTATCCTTCTTTACAGCCTTGTATTTTTTTTTTATCTTTATACAAATGAAAGTTTATTTTATACTGTATATGATTGGTTTGGGCAGACAGACAGGAAGACACAAAAACAATGTTTTGCTTCTTTTAACAATGTTCGTTATTTATTTTGTAATCTAATTCAGGTCAATTAAATGTTAAGGATAGTTTTCCTCGTTTTTATGTTTAAGAAGCCTATTTTAAAATAACCTTGTATTAAAGTTTTTATGCCGCCCATGAGCCTCCGACTTGGCTTTTCAAGCCGTCAAGAAATATCTCTCAAGCACGCTGGTTTCCTCACGATGTTTTCCTTCACTAAAGCAAGTGATAATTATTGAAAAATCAGAGGTGCGTGACTTTTTTTTTTTCGGATGGGATATCATCAAACGACTTCTCCCGCTCTAGGCAGAGCGGAAGGGAGTGTCAGACTTGTACTGACTAAAACCCTGGATGGGTTGTTACTTCCTTGCCCTTTGTGTTCCAGGGTCGCGGTATCGCTTTCGAACAGTCCCGCAGCATGAGGTGCCTTGGGTTCGAACTCGAGACCTATGACTTGGCAGCCTGACGGTCACACCACTATGCTATCACTGTTATAATCTTTTCAGTGAACTGGATTCAGTGGAAGCATTTCGTCAATGCATCGTTTATTCATACTTGACATTTTGACAAGCCTATTATTGCTTCAGCTATTAAATGAAAGGACTATGAATAATAAATATTTAGTTATGGCAAGGTAGAAACTTCTAACAGACTAAAGGGGTGAATCGCCTGGATGTTTACGACACTGCGTATTTAAATTTCAAATTACGTTGAGTGTCTATGAATAAAGTCTACATATATTGTCATGAAAATGCACGTTTACTTAGTACTCGGGGTGAACTCACTTTACATATTATTTGATAAACAAAAACCTTTTCATCAACATACAAAGTTAAAGTTACTTAGCAACAGTTTATTTTCATGTATTTATTTTAGTTAACACTGTGTATTTTGTATTGATTCCCTTGAATAGTTAAATTTAAAACAATTCAGCGATTGATTTACATAGACTCATATACCGTAGGTACTTCAACAAGTAATTTATGTTAATGAACGCTGCGTACTGGTTTAAAAAGGAAAAATATGGTGTGTGTGTGTACCTACTATATTCAGCCGGCTTGAGGTACAATCTACTAAAGGAAATTTGTTATTGCTATGCTACCGGCGTTTTAACAAACAGCCACTTTGTGTTGCCTACTGCTGTGATGTACAAACATGTTTCCTTCTACAAACAGTTTTAACAGAGCCAGTTGATCGTTTACAAACAAGAATTCGTCATTACTTTATTGCTTAAGGCCTTGACACTTTTCATCTAAACTTCCAGAAACTAGCCTTAAGTACTTGAGGTATTTACGTTTTAATATACACTGTGAATTCTTAATCAATTTTATTTGTGTTCTATGGTTTAGGTACTTGTTTAGTACGGAGACGATACATACCAGCTATGTGGGTCTCCTTCGCTCATGGTGTGTTTTATCTTTTGGCCGGCTGCGACGCGAGGTCGAGTGAGCACGCGAGCGCGCGAGCTGCGCGCCTGATTTGTATGACATTCCGTCGGAGTAGATGGCGCGAAACGGCCGCGTCATACACCGTACTCTATAACGTTTCACGTAAATTAGTTTGTCAACTTTTTTTCTAACCTAACCGTGCCACCAATGCACTAATACCCTCGTCTACAAAGAAAGTTTGCATAACAACAGTGATCGCTATGTTTCATCATGTGATATGATAAACATGGAAATATTCAATTCCGTACACAATTACGACGCGCACTTATGCTAAGAATCAAAATGACTCAGTGTTTTTAAAAATTAAAGTGTTTGCAGCTTAGTGTTCCTGACTTATATGGTGGAATGTGCGCTCTTAGTTCTGCTCAAACCAGATACGAAGGCATAAAAATACAACAATATTACGATCCCATGTCGTGGATCTGATAGTTCTCTATTATGGGAGAAACTGATTGCGTCGGTTTGTTATAAGTTACAGTGTACTTATTGGATCGTGAACAATATGACGAACAGCTGGGGACGTCGTCGGTGGCACACTGCTGTGTTCACTATTATGTATATGTTCTCGGGCATAAATGCAGAGCACTGTACTGATCCAGGTTAGATCATTTATATCTTTTGACACCAAGTGTATCTTCTTTCCGACGCATAAACAACTGTTAATGGCGTTGAATGATTAACAACCAGGTTATGTCAAGTATGCACAATTAACAGTGGCCGCCTGGTCACGTTGACTATTTATTTCATACTTAATCGAACTGGAGATTGTAACGCATGATATTCTACGAATGAAGAAATACTTTCAATCCACAAACATAAAACTCTTTTGCACTGTTTTCTTATCTCAGTGACCAGAGCCTCCTCCAACTTGTGGATTCCACTGGTCTTTTCAGTACCATCTAACGGGATTCTTACCTAAATCAAGAAGTTTTGTTTAGTTAAATTGCAAGATCGATCACATCTTTGTTTTTCTTTTGATTCATCTCAAGAACTTTAGTATTTCCAATAATTACTCGAAATTTATTACACATAAACGTGTACACATTCAAATAAATGAATGAACACAGAGTAGGTATACAATAAACCTAAGACTTCGTTTTGTATTGTTAACCACAAGTAGGAGCAGGCGCTGCGAGGTGTCAACCTCACTGACATACAAAACCTTCTTTTATAAAAAAAGCTAATTAATTAACGAATAATCTAACAGCATTGTGTCACCTTGTCACTTTTCCGCGTACCTAATATTGGCATTTTGAATTTGTTTAATTATGGTCACTAATTTGTAACTAAAGCTTGCTACTGACTTAGAATAGCTCCAGCTGTGGACTACTGGATGTATATAGAAGATAGCTTTGCAAGGGTATGTATAGAAACAAGGGATATCGTATGACGCTTCATGGATGCCAGGTGGATGCCGCCATGCCGGCAGTGCTAACAAAACTCGCACAGTTATTAAAGCTGATAATATTAATATTAAACCAGTCACTAATACTGAAACCATACACCAGAAGCTATTATATCGGATCTTTTTTAATGGTTTAACAAAGGCGCTAATATTGCAGAATTGAAAAAGGTTACTTTGCTTCAAGTCACTTAGTAAATGAATGCTTTAAAAGCGTTTGGTCCAGGACTAATTCGGCCGTAAAAATCAAACATTTTTACGGCCGAATTAGTCCTGGACCAAACGCTTTTAAAGCATTCATTTTCATTGGACTACATAGATATTACATGCGTTGACTGCGATATATTCTGTTTGTTTGACAGCTCTGGATTTGGATTGCGTCGACATAAAACTAATAATAATAAATTAGTTATAACAGAAAGACAGAAGAAGAAGAGAAAACTAAAGAAAACCCACAATACTAATTGGCTTGTAAACGTCACCAGTTTTTTAGTAAATAAGCACTATACTACCACAATGTAGGTAACTTAAAAGAACACCCACGACGAAATATGGAAATTCATTGAAATCTAATTTGAGATGTTCATAGAAAATAGTAAATAAAATATCCTTATTACAATGCAAGGCGTCGGGCGTACGATGTTATTTGGCCAAATAGTCTTTGAAGTTTGGCATGTTGCTTATTTCCATTCGAGTTACACGTATGAATCTGATCGACACCAACACCTTTATCATACAAATGAAATCGATCTACAATATGTAATCTCAGAATTTTCGTTATTTATTTTTAGGGTCTTCTACGTAACAACTTGAACGTCATAAATTGAACTATTTTTTCAAAACATTACACTGCTGAGGCTAATTTATAACAGCACAAAATAAAATAGTTCGCGGGCAGCGAAACGACAATATTGTCAAACACAATATTTGGTTCAATCGAATGAATCAACATCATAATAGTGTTTATCATTAGTGGTTGAAGTTCATGTTGATATACGGAATGAAAACACACGAGGCGGTGACCTGTCATAACCTTTGCTCCATAAAGTACAGTAACCTTTTTGAGTATAATTATTTTGAATCTTAACACGTGTTATTAAGATTCAATCAATCACAGCACTTCGGGATAGTGCACGGTGGTATTTGGATTGCAATATTTGGCTGTTGTAACCGGCGCCCACGCAATTATTGATATTGCAGACAGTTTGGCACTCTGCCAAGTATCGCTGTATCTGTTCTAATTGAAACAGTATTATTATAATCTTATCATAACTTTTTTAACATACTACCCTGTGATCCCAGAACCTTTTTGTACGATGCAACGAATTATCAATTAGAAAATTTGCTTGAAGATTGGCATTACTATTGTTCGAAGTCGATTTTACCAGTTTTTTTTTTCTAAATCAAAAGCAGAGTGGCTTTAGAAGGTAGGATCACGTATTTCATATCCCCCACAGAAACTAAGCAGTCTATAAATCATTTTTGTGTTTGTTTTTCTGCTTGAAGTTCCACTTGTTGGGGAAAAAGGGTGGCGAACGTGAACGCAAGACCTTGATACCTAAGCCTTGCATACGTTTGAATTTTAAGTGGGCGTTTTCTCTGGTAGGAATATCTATCTGGCTTGTGGAAACGTTCTCTGTTTGCTTAACGTTATAAATAACCCAATCGATCTGCATCTTTACGAGGTTATTATAGAAATCCTGGGAACCAATGCGGATCAGCTGCCGATAAAATCAACGTCCGCTTAAATAGCAACTCGGAAAATCCAAAAAAAATATGAAATTTATTTTAACTATCGGCTCGCACAGATCGCCTCATACAAAGGGTACAAAATGCGTGCGCTCGATTTTGTTATAACATCCCTCGTAGAAGTCATGTCACACCGTTCCTAAACAAACATTTTGCTCTAAAAATGAAGTCGAATCGAAGTAACTTCTATAATAAAACAGGTTTTAGTATCTATACATAGTTAATGATGCGATTTAAAGGCTTGCTAAGAATTTATAGTAATCTGCATAATAATATAAGGTAAACGCTCCCCGATAAACAAATAACACAACCTAATCATAACTATTTTTAGGGACGAAAACACGTTATTTGAATTAAAAACATCATCACAAATATCATTCATAATTGGTTCTTTGTAAAATACCTACTATGGATGGGGAAATATTTCATTGAGAATTTCGTGTGGTGTTTGCTCGGATCACATTCATATCGCCAGCTCTAACACTACGGAACCCGAAACAGTTAACTTGTTGTTTTATCTTTTACTTACGGCCAAGGTAAAAGAAAAACAGAGAAATCAATGAATCTGAGTCAGACTCGGACGTTGTTCCGAATTATTTGTCAGCAAATAAACGTTTGACTTTGTCTGAGAGGGGTTCCAGAATAGGGTTATCGCAATTTCTAATGAAATATGAGGAAATCCGATTAATTTGTTGAGAGTTTCTCAGAAGCAGGGAATTAAAAATGTCGTGAAAAAAAAATATCTTAGGAAAAGAATGTGTACGTTTAACAGATTGTGTTTTGATTGCGTTCTCTGTTTCGAAATAGCAGAACTAGTTGCGTTTGTAGCGCATTATATACGCATCGATGCGACGGCGTGTAAAAAAGCTACAATTAGCAAAATAAATAAAGGGTGTAAACAGACTCTTAACGAAGCCGAAAGGCACTTGTTCTCCCCGTCGTCATTGCGATCATTTTTTTGTTCTAGACCACACCTGGGAACCTTCTAGTTACGGAGATATTGGGGGTCAAAGTTCCAATTTTTTCACAAGTTTTTTTTTTAAATTCATGTTTTTAATGTTTTTTTCACTTCAGACATCTTCACGACCCCCGTACTATTCAATCCATCCATCAGCACAATGTTTTGAATGCGTTACATGGAGTCATGACGTAGAATGTTATTTTTCAGCCCAAAAAAAATGTCGTTTCCCAGCAATAATTTTTGCGTAAAGTTACTTATTTAGATGTACATAACGCTTGGTTAACGGCTTCGTGAAGAGTCTGTTTACACCCTGTATACTATGTCTATGCCTTAGTTATATTTATTTTCGCATCGTAAAAGTCACCGTAACCATACTGCGTTGTGAAATATATTAATTCAAGTGATTAATTTTGTTACAAATATAAAGACTGGGACTAAATCTTTCCTCGTTATACCATACTTGCATAATATATTAATAATGTACGCTTTCCCATTACGTGACTAAATTGTAGGTAGGTAAGTAGGTACCAACGGAAAAAAATTAATGAATAGGTTTTAATGCT
The DNA here is from genome assembly GCA_950005105.1 of Lycophotia porphyrea. Classification (NCBI taxonomy): domain Eukaryota; kingdom Metazoa; phylum Arthropoda; class Insecta; order Lepidoptera; family Noctuidae; genus Lycophotia; species Lycophotia porphyrea. Next base: position 8,590,361 of record OX465392.1, read on the forward strand.
TGTTTTTCCATTGAGGCGTTTTTGCGATCAGGAAGGAAAAGGTTTATCTATCGATTTCATTATCCTACCGTAGACGCTTGGTTATCCTGATACGGGTACTGTTTGTATTATCTTGTCTTATAAGGGGGCAGCCTTAGTAACCGGTCATGACTCAGTGGGTACCTCAGTCATCAATGGAGACTCGGATGAATTCACCACATTTTACGAGAAACGTGTGCAGGGAGTGACTCATTCACCGTCTGTGCCTACAGACGTTAATCATGCCATTGATATTTCATCTTAAGTTGTAGGTATTTTTTTATGAAAGATTTCCCGGTATTCAGCATTTCATTATAACTTTAGAGTAGCTCTTATAGCTTATCTGCACAACACTCATAAAAAGTTAAAACGTTCAAAAAACATACAATTCATGGCATTATATAAAAATACTTATTATTAATAATTATTAATAATTTGTCTAGTCTAGTAGTCTAGACTATGTATACTTGGAGGAGTGGTATTTTTAATACCAGGTGGACGCCAGTAGCGTTTTTATTTCACAAACAATCGTTTTATTGGTCTCTTGTTTGTGTGGGAAGTTATTCATTACTTGACGATTATTTTAATTATATTCACGGTTGACCGAATGTCTGACTGGAGGTCAAGTTGTATCGAATAAAGATTTCTTAAGTGGGTACTAGATTTTTCTGAAGATTTTCGAAGCTCTTACTACAAATTAGTAAACTTTTTTTTTGTTTGTCAAAGTTCATGATATAATAATTTAACATAAATACTTTTTAATTTTTTAATTTATATATTTGACTATACGCTAATAATACTATATACATTATATATAGACTACAAATAGAACAAAAATAATGTTAAAAAAAGAAGACTAAAAGTAAGTACCTAGATATTTACAACGACAACAATAGGACACTTAGACGTCAAAGTACTCTTCCGCATCACTGCCATCCGGAAACGTGCCCAGAAGACTGGCAGCATTGCCACGTTATATTAAAGGTCATCTGATACCGAGGTGTAATCACTTATACAGTCTACAAAGTCTAATCAAATGTTTAACATCATCTTAATTTGGAATCTTTTATGATTTTTACAAGACTACCCAAAAAAGGAGTGTTATGTAGGTATGTTATTTCACTCCAATTTTTATTACACAAACAAGTTTGTCGGATAATCAATTACTTAACCGTATTCATTATAATCTATCAATGGGGGCTATCGTTTAAGCTCACCAGATGGCCCCACTGTGGAGTAAGGTTCTGTCATTTATTCTATTTTATACTTTAAAGTACAAATAACTTCATAAAAAGATTATTTCATTTCGTATATCAACATAGTGTAAACTTCAGATATATATTTACAAATATTCTCCCTAACATTAACAAGCATGAAACATTTAAAAATCATTCTACCTCCAAGTACTAAAAGAAAAAAAAGAAAAATATAATAAGATCCTAAGTTGCTACTTAAAATCTTCAAGTCATAATTAATCGGGAATGGCTCAATCTAGACCAGAATCATGAATATTAGTTTAAATACGTGATAAAAAAGCACTCAACGTGCGAAAGCTCTATGACATCTGACATTTCGGAAGACCTCACTCTACACGAACGCCTGTAGCGGCGAATTCATGCGCGATAGCCCCCATTGTACAAAAAATGTCATAAAAAATTGTTTTTATGACATTTTCATAATTCAGTGTAAGTTTTATCATTGTTATTGAACAGAGATAAAATTTACACTGAATTATGAATTGTAGAAATAATGTAAATAGTCTTTGGTGAAGCCGAAATTCTATATGATACTGTGTGATATAAGATAGTCTGCCACTGTGGTACCTAAGCTGAGTTGATTGATGTTCATATTTAAGCGTTTGATTGAATCAAATTACGCATGAAGCCAGCCTATTTCTGTCCCACTGATGGGCAAAGGCCTCTTCTCAAACAGAGAAGGGAGCGAGCATTGATCACCACGCTTGCTCAAGACGGGTTGAAGTTATATTAATTATAAAGTCCAGGTTTTCTCACCGGTATGAGTGTCCGATGTCCAAGATAAACTTATAAAGTACATATAAATTGATAAAGCCACGTGGGTACTTATTTATTCAACACTTCAAGCACAAACTACAGAGGCGTACTTAATGCCATAAGCATTTTCTACCAGTCAACCTTTAGGTGATGGAGAGGTGTATAAATCTGCAAATAAATTTTAATTTAATACTAACTACAAGGTACAAATAAAACTGACTGACTGACTGTACCACAACCTCGTGCATCGAGCCGAGCCTTAACCTCTGGGCCATATTTGCTTATTTTTATTTATTAAACACTTTAAGATGTACAAAAGCAGTGATAGAGATAAACATATCACATTTGCACCATCTTTGATAAGATAGTGTCCAAACAGATGTTTGTCCAAATATGGACAAACATCTGTTTGGACACTATCTTAAATAGGACTGACAACATAATCACACTTAAATGGGCATTTGTTTCATTCACATGAAGAAACTGTCATGCTTGACATCAAAAAACATTTATTTATATATACAGTATTTTGACTAGATTTTTTAATGAAAATGAAAAATGTGTGAATCCCAAATCTAATAAGAAACACATGCTTTATTTGATTGTGTATAACTTATAAGAAGTTTGCTTGATTCACTACTTGGTTCGACATACCAACGCGCGACGCCCTGTCTTAGAGACCATCTTAAGTTTGCCTAAACCGGTTCACATTGAGGCACTCGTTCGTTGTTAAACGTAGGTATGTGGATTCATACAAATTAGAACGTGATAAAAAGTTATTTTTTAGTCGTAATGAGTTATCAACAGCATAGTAAACAGCAAATCGCTAATAAGAAGAATATGAAAATAACACAAGAACACGAAATGAGAATAGTCAAAGCGATTGAATCAATTGCCTTCCTTCAATGCTCCGTTTGTAATTTTTGCCGTTCGGTCTCAAACATTCATCAAGGTCGTCTCGACTATATTTAGACATAGATACAACGTCTAATGATGCATAGTACTTGTTATTACAAATTATAAACTCTGTTCTTACATGATTATGATAACATCATTCGAATTTTATTACTCCGTAATCCAGTAGTTCTTAACCTTTTCAATATTGTTACCCCTTTAGGAAAACTAATTTTACCCCGACCTTAAAATGTTGTCAATACAAACAATACAAGCAAATACAAATATATTTATTAATCACAAATTGGATCGTTATATGTTTAAAAACAAGTAATTAAGCAAAAATATGTGGTTAGTGTGCTCTGTTAGCTAGAATAGGATATTCAAATTATTAGATTTTTCGTTACCCACACAAAAAAGCTGGTTTACCCCCGCGGGGGTAATTACCCCCAGGTTCGGAACCACAGCCTTAATCTGTTTCTTCTTCGTGCGCTGGCACGACGCTACGGCGCAAAATTCGCCACCATGACGACGATTCCATGACGTTGTTGGTGGCAGAGTAGAGGTCACTTTGACTGCATTTGGGGCCCACAGGACCGGACAAAAGGTGAAATTTAGCTTAGAACTGCGAAACTAGCTTAGAGGGCCAATATCTCTATGACGTCATGGCCTAATTACTGAGAAAATGTTTTGTGATAATTATTATCAATGAGTGTAATTATTAGAAAACATTAGGGTGTAATCAGTTAACCTGAGTGACTATACTAATGAGTTTTTGGTTAGTGGCCTACTTGGAATTCGAAACGAACAAAATTACTTACCGCTAAATATTATACCTTATGAGCCATGTGGTCTGGGACTGCCTTAGTAATTAAAAACAAGTAACATAACTTTTTATAACGAATGGTTAGCTACGTTTATGGTCAACATTTAATGTAAGTAATTATGGTCTGCAAAAGTATTGACGAGTTGTCAATATTATTTTGGCTGACGAATTTGGGTACTTTATTGGGTTATCATAAATTACTAAGTTAATTGTATGCTTAATTTATTGCTGCGTAAAATCAGCTTAAGGCTGTCAACAAGGAAAACGTTTTGATAAAAAGAAAATAAGGAAATAACATAGTAAAATCAAGAATAGTTTGAACAAGAACTGAATTAATTTGGAGAACAGGTATTTTCTTTGTCTAGAACAAAATTGTTACATTACAACGCCAAATATTTGTATAGTACATAAGTGAAAAGTCTATGTATATTTCGTGTATGCTATCGAGTCTTGAATTGTGGCATTACAGTTCCGAAATTATCCTAAGCTGGTAAAATTTTCGTTTTTCTTAAGTGGATTTAGTTACAAAATAACATTTTAATATTGTGAGAAGTTTATTTTTTGCCTAAACATCAAACCCTTTTGTAGACTGTGGGTACTATTGTAGTAAATAAGTGGAAGAGAGATTTTCTATTAGTTGTCGTGTTGAAGTAATGCTGGATATTGTGTAGGCTCTCATTCGTCACTGTCCCCTTTTCTGATATCTTCTTTCACTTGTCCTCAGAAACTCCTATTGTGTTTGAAGAATTTAGTTATTACTTGCAGTTCTCGAGAGTTTACACATTAATTATGCTGTCATTCCATCTATCGTATTTGTGTACATTTATTCTTTATATAGTGTCATATAAACTCGTGGAATTGAAATAGTTTTTTTTTTACACAACGATTGCCACGTCCGAGGCATCGTTGTGTAGTGTTGGCATACGCGACTACTGAGCATGAAGTCCTGGGTTTGTTTCCAGGTCGGGCAAAGTGTTATTGGGTTCGCCTCCAGTAATCTCACAGAAGGAGCCACGGAGTCTTAATTTCTCCCTCTTTTACATTCGACTAAAAGATAACTAGTAAATATGTGTGTAATAAATATGTGAAATATGTGTGTACTATTAGGTATACCACTGCCTAGCCCCTCGGGGATTGCAGGCGCGATGTCGGGCAATGTAACACAGCTGGGTGGTCTTTACTGTCGTTAATTACGTTATTTACAGCTTCTAGGAAACATTTACTTAGTGTTTGTAAACAAGATCTGCCTCTTAATTAGTTTTTAGTAGAAAACATGATGAAGATAGACAATTGGACGAGTGCAAACATCGGCTAGTTTTTTTATGTTGTGCCTAATCATACCAACTAAGCACATCAGTTGATGGATTAGGTCATGGCAGGTTCACTGTCCACGAAGCAGACACAAAAGTTGAACAAACGCCACGACTAGTATGAGGGTCATGGAATAAACATATTGTTTAAAGATCCCATCAAACATACTAGAACAACATCGGTTTAAAACAACAAGTGCAATTATGTCATAGCTAGGGATTACTTCATACTTTTTGCTATTACTGAAAAAAACCAGTATATTTTCAGCTTTATCGGGCATGTCTTTTCTTATCACTCCTCAACTTGAGATGGTTGTTAGTTTATATCATAATATCTCCCTATCTAAATACTTTACAGCTTCCAATCTCCGAGATATGATAAATTTAGAAATCGAACACCTGACCTCTTAATATCCAGGCACTTAAGAAATGAAATATTGGTAGTAAAACAAAAACATATAAGTATTTCAAAAGACTTCGCATAATCATTATTCTTATTAATCAGATCTGTAAAATGATGGAATCTGACCAATCAGTGGGAATTTGGAACTGATTTTTCGTAGGATATTTTGGAAAATCTATCATTTTTTTACTTCCATTGAGTTCCTTTTGTCGAAAGGGCAAGCATGATTCTGACTCACGTCCACTAAGCATTAACTTTTGAGATGTCGAATAAATGCCTCATCTCTTGAGTCAAGTGTATTTGCTTTTAGCTCAATGCGCAGTTGTTTAGCGCCATTACAAGCAAATGAATGTGCAGCTATTTAGGCTTTGTTTTTATTAAATAGCAAACCAACATGACACATCCTTCTGTGCCGCAAGCACTGAATCATCTCCTATTTGTATCACTTTGTTTAAACTTGGTTTACCTTTAGTTTATTAATTTCATTGAACCTGTCCTCTTCTTCTTTTAATCATCTGCTAGATTAGAGTATTTTTTACAGTGATGGCAGCAGTTGTTCGCTTTTGGGTACAAATAAAATGTCGTCTAAAGTCTTTTCTGCTGTAAAAACTGTATCGCCGTTTTGATTTACCTAGATCTTAGGTTAGATAGTGTCACAAATTAGTTGAAGCTAAAGACACTACTATACTACCTCACATAAATATCATGAGTAACACAATTTCATTCTTCATCACTGTTTTCATGTTCTGTCTATTTCGGTGTTACTATTTTTATATTACATAACTGACAGTTAATTTATAAGGGCCTCTCTTCCAACCAACTGTTACTTTGCTAATCCCAGTTTAGTGCCGGAAATATCAATTATACCGAATGTTTTCTCTTCGTGATATAAAACAAACTTATATTTTTTGCTCATGCACATCTATTCTGTTCAAAAGTTTTGTCAAGTTTATGAATTTATGAAATGTCGTTTTCCACCTTTCCTTAGTCGCCAGGTATATAATAAGGTTTCCATCTCATTACTTTCTAGATAGTGGATCTCCATTTGCTAGGACCTAGCTGTGCCATCCCATTCTTTATTTAATTAATCTAAAAGAAAAATCGACTACAACGTACTTAAAAGTAGGATCGCGGAGTCATCGTAAATCACTCACCGCTATTATTGCACGGTTTCATTGTTTAAAGTAGTATATTACCAAATTTAGGCGACGACGCAGCATTTCGCAGCTAACTGCATAATTTCATTGAAGGTTGACTCATAATTAGTGCAACTGGAGTGTACCTTTTCTCGTAAATGCATTCCGCGTGAAATATTAAAGCAGTGTTTAAACAGTTTATAGATTTCAGGACTAATGGGAACCTTTGCGTCATAGCAGACTTGGCGTAGGTGTAACAATTTATATTAATAAAATGGTGTGCTAGATGACATTATTAGGGCAGTGTGGGTAGGGAGTAGATAACCCAGTAAATGTGTGGCGATGGAAGCTACTACTTGATGTAATTACTAATTACAATTAGCAGTAGCTGGAAAAATTATAAAAGTTTTGTAAACACGGATGTTTCTAGATTTTGGTATTGACGCATGACATTGTTATGTCCTTAAAGTGATGCTTATTAGGTAAAACGGAAGTAATCATATCTGTTTGTTTAGCATCCTTTTTTGAAGTTTAGGAATTTCCACGATTCGGTAGCTTGAAAAATATAGTGCTATTCACATTCCTACAAATGTTACACAGGAAGTTTGTGATAAAAACAATTTGGATTACAAAAAACATACAAGAAAAATGAAAATTTATTAAATAACTAACTTACTTAAAATATAGGTATCTGTGGGTTAACGTGTTGTAGTTCAGTGCATACAGGTAAACATACACTTATAATATGATTCATAAATGCTAGTTTTAATTAATCATCATTCATTGTAAGAATTCTTCATAAAACTACCTCAGGGGAGGCCAAATAAACATTCCCCCGTAGGCCGTGGATAAAATTGCGTTCGCTAATGGCTAATAAAATTGATTGTCGACACTTTTATTACACAAATCAATGGACAAATTCTGTAGATGTCGTAAACTGACACTTAACAAGCTTATTATTATCAACGGAGACTAATGGACCCGTTTATATTGCTATTATAGCTGATACGTCATTATGATATTTGTAACAATTATTAACAACACAATACTACTGTTCTAAAAATAAAATAGGAAATAATATGTCACAAAATTAACAATCATAGTTCAGTAATGTGTTGTTAGTTTAATCTCGGCTTTAAGAGCAGTCCTGTTAAAAACCCTATGACGCAAATTCTGCAAAATCAAATACAATCACATACGGTACTGGATAAAAACCCTGTTAGCTCATATGTATCACACATGTTCTCGTTTAATCGTTACATTTGTAGCATAGATATCTGGTGATATATCGGGTGACGTGTCACTACTCCAGCTTGTAAAACATTAGGTACGGTATTTACACATGAATTAACTAGATAGATATTGTAAGTACTTATTTATCTAGAATATTACCTCCATCTATCAAAAGGTTGGCAGATAATAGTGATCTGCTCTAATGCTGTGAAACCATTAAAGCCTTGAGAGCTTCGAGAAAGATTGTTTATTTTTAACTCAAAATAAACTTACACAATAATTTGATTCCCCGTTTTGTTTGGTATTTTAAAATAAAAAACTCAGCATAATTTATCAGTACACTAAAAAAAAACTGGGAGTTCGAACGTAATAAGCGTAGCGTTACTAAACGAGAATCTAGATGTAGATTAAATTGAAAACATATTGATTTGATTATATCGTTTAACATAGTAAAGAGTTTTCTTAGAAGAACATAAAGAACCTAAGTCATTGTTCAAATGGTGTATGAATTCAATCGTTTGGGCGTGGCGGGTTGCGTAATATTGCTTCGCAGTTGTTTAACAGTACATTATGATTGTCTTATGCTATCATACCAATTCGAGATATTTAGTATTTAGTATGCTTGATACAAAACGGTTTGTAATGGTCCATTTGAATAAAACATAATACGCATTATTTCACCACTGGAGTCATAGGTTCATTAAAATTCGGTTTGCTCATAAATTAAAATAAACTATAGGTATACATTAATGGCTCTGTTGTGTGTTAGAACCATTGTCTATTTTGGCGACACTACGCTTTTATTTGCATAAAAGACAATCAAAATAAGCAGCCAGTGCCACAGAGAACAAATGTTAATAAAAATTAATGGAGCATTAAGGGTGACTGGGGAAATCCCCGAAAACGTCGCCTTAAAATTTTAGGAACAGGAAATCGTTTAATTTCATTTAGCTTACTATTTCATCACTTGGTGTAAATAAACTAGATTCACCTATAGTATATTTCATGTTGGTCTGTGTGGCCGCATTCTTATAAAGTACGCAATAGATTTTGATCAGGTCACTAGTTTGTATATGAATCATTCATCAATAACTTTTATGATTTTATTTTGGAATATAAACATTAATCAGTTCATACCAGTAGCATCTATCGGAAGTAAGATGGGAACTTCAAGAGATTCATTATAATTATTCGTGGAATTCGGGGAATCTTAAAACGTAGTAATTTTTTTCCACGGAATGTTATTCGATTTGAGCAGAGTAACCTAGCCATATGTATTCATATATTTTTCACGATCTGAGATCACATTCTTGGTGGCTATGATTAATTATAATAACAATATTTTTGGCGATTTTATTAATACACTCTACGATAATAATGATTTGTAATAACTGAATTGTCATGTCTACTTCAGTAACAGTAGACCATTTTTTTTCTTTTATATCAGTTTCCAGCCTTGATTCTACGTCTTATTTTTTTATTTTATTTTTTTATCATAAATACCTATTTTATTGCCTATCACATCACCACTTCACCACTTTCTCCAAATTTAATGAGAACTGATCCATGTTTCTTTGATACCTACATTGCTCATCACAGATGGAACTTTCCAGAGAAAAATAAAATATGCTTACATCATTTTACAACACACTCAACAGTTAAAATCAGATGTCATACACAAATCGGAGTTCAGAAGGTTCTCCGAGAGGGTGAATTGGCTGGCTACGTTCTTTTTCTCGAAGTTTTAATGCAATTGCCCTTTCTATTTTACCATTTTTTTTTGTTTGCAGTGCCCGACCGGCCTCGTAATCAATAAAAAATTGAGATTTCTCGCATATTTTAGTTGCCAAATCTTTTTGACGGGTGTGATTAGACTGTCTTCCTTGCTTTATAAGCTTTTCCACGTCAAAAGGTACTTCTTCATGTCGTATTAGTCTGACGATTAGTCTGATATATAGGCAAGGGAGCGTCCATTAATTACGTGAGGCAATTTTGGCAATTTTTCCCCTCTTTGTGAGATGTCGTGAGATTTGACTTGACCCCCTCACCCCCTCCTAATCTCACGTGAGATTTATCAAAATGCGGAATTTAGCGTAAATACGGTAATTTGTGCTTGATTGCGTAGAAATCATTTAAAAAACTTAATTATGTTTAATTATTTTTATTGACAATTTATAATTGACGTAAAGAAACATGTTTACTTAATGTAAATTTTACACTGTTTCTTGCAGGAAAAAAATTACGTGATATCTGCCAAGACCCCCCTCTCTCCCTCGTGAGATTGGGTGAGATTCGTCTCGACCCCCTCCCCCCCTAAATGCCTCACGTAATTTATGGACGCCCCCCAATGGTTTTTTTTTTAATCCAGTTACCTTTCTTTTTATTTTGATTGTTTACCATAATCGTAGCTCGTATCGTAACTCCACAAGAGCTGATTTGCTTTAACTAATCGAATCGCGTGATTTTATTGATGTAAGTTATGAGTGAACAAATATACAGGGTGAACTAATTCGGGAGAGGGAATCAATGCTTTATCGTTAGCCCATTTATTTAACCTATTTGTCGTTATATTCCTTACGTACAATGTTAGTATACTCAGGTCCACACTTGGTTCATTTTAGAGCAGAAGGAAGTATCTTGTTTTACAATAATTTTTGCGACAGGATGCACATTCTCATATCTTAACGCAGACTTCCTGCGCAAGTTTTGTTCGTACTGTTTTACCGACTGTTAGTTTTACCGGATGTGCCTACTGTTGTTCGTTTATTATTTTATTTAATAAATGAACATTATTAGAACTGTGCTGCCGTCGCTACTGATTGTGTTTATTTTTAAACGCACCCTGATTACGTATTATCTAGGTATCAATACTTACTATTTCCGCTTGTTTTTTTTATACGTAAAGTTTTGAAATTGGTTCGTTGTTGTTTCTTTATCTTAGTGTAGATAGCTATGATGCAACGTTAGATAAAACGTTATCCTGTGTTCTCGAAAAATATAGTAAGACTATTATTTCAATTAAAAAACGTAGCGCACGTTATTTTCAATGCCAATAACCTTTGTAAAATGAATAAGCGTGTACTTAAATATGGAAGTATATTTTTTCAATCCATATAATTGAGTTCATGGGAGTCTCATGGATTATATTTCGAAAAAGTTTTAACATTACAAATAAATTTTAATGCCACCGGAAAATATTTTGCTCTAGCAAAATGGGGTCCCGATTTCGTCCCCACTTTGTGTGTTTTCAGTCCTTACCAGTGGCGAAGGTTTACAACTCGACAACTCGTTCCTACCGGCTTCCCTTTTAAAAATGGCACAGTCAGTATTCGGATCATTCTTACTAGTTCCATCAGCAATTAGTTCCATGGAACTAGTGAGATTTTTTTTCTCAGTAGTTCCATTAGACAAATATTATAATCAAATTATAGATATGTACTCCGGCTTACCTCTTACATAAATTGACCCTTCGCTACTGGTCCTTACATAGTCTTATCAATACTTAGGTAAAAAGTTAGCATAGCTAAACATAACCACTCATTAGATGAGCAATATGTTGTAATTTAATATTATAATTTTATTACGCTAAATTGTTTAAAACTTTGGATCTGAGGCGTGCAGAGCTAGCTCTACCAGCGCACGGCTGATTCAACAAAGATCATTAAATTCGTTGGTTATGAAGGCAGTAAAATCATCATCATCTTCATAAACCTGGTCCCATGTCACTTGGGGTCGGTGCAAAACTACATGATTTTATCATATTTTAACAGTCAAATTTAAAAATAAACTTGATTAAAGTATTAAGTAGAAAAAATAAATGCTCCTGTATTTCTTTTTTAAAAACAATATAATAAAAAAGTGAGTCAATTGATTTGTAATCACCTAATACTGAGAAGCTTCTGAGTTATGTTACTTTTTCCATAAAACATAAACAATTTAAAGAGTAGAAAATTGTCATTACGGTAGGAATGTAGAATACAACATAACTGAAATTAATACATTAATCATAACATAATTTTTGACAAAGGTCCGAAAAAAATGCTTGGAATAAATCCACTAAATCCGAAATAAAAGTTATATACTTAGTTCAAATTTCTAAATTTGGAGACCACACATATTATTTAATGTTTTGCGACCTGGCACGAGTATAAAGGAGCTCGCAACTTCGTGAACCGGACACGCACTATGACTCACGGTACCACGGAAACTTTCAGCAGCAACTGGGGCTCATCTGGTAAGATGGCACAGGTCAATTACGCAGGAAACAAGTGCTGGAAGGTGGCGTAAGCGGGAGGATGAACAGGATCCAAGGAGTTAGGGTAGGGGAGAGGGTCCTAATCAGACCACTGGTATTTAAACCTATGAATACTGAGAAAAAACGGTTTTACAAATACGGTTTCATAGGACAGAGCTAACATGAAGAGATGGAAATAATTTAGGAGGGATTAAAAATTAGACGTAGGAGTAAAAGATACGTACCAGTCAAAATATGATGAAATCACTTTGGAAAAAAAGATCACATGGCTTGATAAACTGCCGTATACAGCGGTGGTTTAAAATCTTTAGAATATATATAGTATCACACCATACTGGGAACTTTAGGTGTAGTTCTTCAACATAATTACGTCGTTCCTCTTATAAGGAAAATACAGCAATGGACGACACATGTCTCCAAATTTTGTATAAATTTTAAATTTAAATTTGACGTTTAAAAAGAAAGAATATCTGGCTTACAAGTTTTATGTGGAAAAATTTAACCAAAAAGGTTTATTGCTGAGTGTGATTTTGCACTATGAAGGCAGTATAATACAAGATAAAATATTAATATACAATGCGTTGAGTCCACAAACAGTTTGAGGTCAGTGCAGTTATATAAACTTCAAGCGCTGTATAAATACTGAAACGTAAAGTTGTGATTACATTTAAATATATTATATTATCACATAGTACGAGTATTTACTACAAATTTCTTATTTGATGGTGTCCGTCATCGAGTCTTATTTATAACGCAAATAGAATTGAACCAAGTACACTCCCCTACAGGACTCTAATATTGTTGGGTTTTAATTTACTTAATTGATGCACTGTATACGTGTTCAGTGTAAAAGAAAACGGCGGGGTGTATTTCTTATTATATTTGTTTAAAGTTATTTCATCGAAGACATCTGTTGATGTAGTGTCGAATGTTTGCGAAACTCTTCTATTCTTTTGAAATTCACAAAAATATTGGTTTGTTTTATGTAACACAAAAGATTATTAATAAAATAATAATAAAACATTGTAGTTCATGTCAAATCAGTTAAGTTACTTCTTCAGTTCGTAACATCTTATTACCACTTTCGGAACTGTAACCAATAACGATTGTTTTCATACAAAACTGCCACTGATTGCCTCGTGGTCTAGTGGTAACAATCACGACTGCTGAGTAAGAGATCGTGGGGTCGATCCCAGGGTCGGGCAAAATGTCATTAGGTTTTTCCATAAGGAATTTCTTAGGTGCAGTCACTGAGACTAGATTGGTGCCCGGTTGATGGCAATATCCTCGCCCCTATTACATGGGACTTTAACATAACTGGTGAAATGTAGGTGAACTATTAGGTGTTAGGGGATTACAGGCGTGATTTTCCTATTAAACAAAAATTATACCAACTTTTCTATTGAAGACAAATATAAAACTTCGTGTCCCGGGAGTTAACAATCAGTAGGCATGAATTCAGTGGAAACAACACTTAATTTGATTTTAGTCTACTGGCTGCCTCGCCCACATGGGAGTTAACGGTACGGTAAAACGTATATACAAACGTAGATAAGTTTTACCACGAATAGCTAGTACGTATTATATATCATACTAACTGAAAATGTCGACATCACTTGCACTTAGCGTGATGAGATGACCATTAATTTGTTGATAAGTAGAGCTGCGGGGTCCTAATCACTTAATTGGTAGCCGTTTCCAGGGTTTAATACGATCAATTGCTATCAGCGACGGACATGACGATGTGGTTCATTTGCTATCCTACTGTTAGGATTAATTTTCCGAATGTTGACCGCACCTGTGTCACGCCCTGGACGTGAACACTGCTAATTAATAGTGTTTTCGATAGGTGTGCAGTAGGAGGCGGGCGCTCTCCGCCGCCCGCGCTGCGGCTCATGTTACAAACGCCATTAGTATGATGATAAGCTCGTCAAGTTGCTACAGCTCCACTGTCGTCACTCACTTACCTACTTGATGATATATTACCCTTCGATTAGCGCGTTGAAATTCTAAACTCACCCTTGTAAGGCCATCGATATTTGCGTATGCATACAAATTGATGAGTCTCTTTGACGATGACAAATTGTAATTGATTACTTATTAAAGTAATCCACAGTTCTTTTGTAAACAAATTAATAGGAATTCAAAAAAATATTATTTGAACTGGTGCAAAGAATAGATGTATTTTATTGTGGTTACACTACATGAACACATAAATAATTATTATTTTGATCATACTTAATCATATTTCAAATGTTGTTAAAATAACATACCTAAATAAGTAAGAATCTCTCGTTAAAAGTTTGCTCCCGTTGTCGCTTTCAGATGGACTGCAAACAAATGGCCCGATTATTACTCTATGCGGTCAAAGCGAAATAAAAAGCAACAATATATTGCAAACGGGACAAAACTATACGATTAAGTGCAGAGGAAAAACAGCAGTTCAGATTAAACAACAAGAAGTACCAGAAGAAGTAATCGGATCATTTAATATAACATCGAGAGATACGCCTGGTCAGCTGGTCGGCGAGTACTGGTTCGAGACCGTCCTCGAGCTGTATTTCGTTGACCAGTTCGCGATTGGCTATTTCGCTTGTTTCGACGAAACGGTGAACGGTGGCGACATACTTAACAACCTCACTGAAGAACCAAATAACACGGAGCATATAACTTTTATTTATATTTACGTCAATGGTGAGATTGGTTTTGTACTGACATTCAATAATTTTTTTAACGTCTGTGTCTGTATCTCATGAATTATAAAACTTTTAGGCACGGGTAGCTTGTTTGCACCCATGAGGGAAGTCATTGTTCCAAGGAAACAATGTAAGGTTGTAGTTGAATGTAGACCAACTACACCAGATGTAATAGTAAACCTGACGTCGGTACGTATTTTATATAAATTGAATGCAATCCTATCATATTTACGTTTATGCCAATTAAACCAAGAAAAGATTGAATACCGAAATAAAATTAATTATTGAATTAATTAAAATTAAACTAAAACTGCGCTAGCGCTACATCAACCGCTTTTTACATCTGCATGATAATACATTGTTTATAAAATTTCAATAACACAATATGCTGTCATTGTGGCCTAATAAAGCAAAGTAAATTATGTTGGCTATACATAACATCGACTGTTGTAGGTAATTAATTTTACTGTTGGTGTTTAATTAAAATTCACAAAATATCAACGTTTTCACACTTAAAGCTTAAACAACTAATGCTTATTGCTAAAGACCAAGCCAATACTAAAGCATGATAGATTGAAATACCAATTTCATAATAATATTCTTAATATTCAGATTCAGGACATTGCAGACCCAATGTATCAGCAATATAGTCCCAAAATCGGGTATGTCATCGATACCGACATACTCTCGGATCCTCTCGGATCGATTTCGATGTTTCACACTATCACCTGTGACTTTTCTCAGGGAAGAGACAATCGGATAGAAAAAACAGTCGTTTTCCAACGTAGGTGAATAGCAGATGTGTGCGTTTTAACATTTTTATTATACTTTATATTATACCACATTCACGAGAAAGGGTGTGTTACCTTGCTCATGGCGAGAATAACTTAAAGAGACACGACAACAGTCGAAATTAATTACTTTTTCTGAATGTGGCTTGTTGTGTTTTTCAATTTCATTCGATTTATCAGTAACTCATTTAATAAAATAAATCATAAAATATTTTAAATTGAAAAACATAACTTTATAATCCGTACTTACTAACCAGAATTTTTTTGGCAATACTACAATAGTCGCAGAGTAACAAGACACCAGAATCAATATACTCTCCAAAGATTGGGTTTTTATTGAGAGAGTGTAGTCGAGAGTGTAGGTCTACGTACCAATGCCAAGGACAACGCGGGAAATATACAGAATTGAAATATAAACGTAGTAAGTAGTGCTACTCTTGATGTCACCTAACAAGGTAGCGTGGTGTGATGGTTTCGTTCACTGGACCAACAACTTTAATATTCGGTGTTCCACTAGATGACCTTTAATACTTGATGTTTTGTGTTACTCGCTTGAAGCTTACTACTTTTCTATCATTTCTACTTCTTTGGTGTGTTGCTCTGCGTAACTCCTGTATGCATGTTACACGTTTGATAAAATCTACTAACACTGTTTTGTTCTAATTTATTTTTATTTAGGTAGTTGATGTTATGTGGTACTTATATTCTAATGTTTTCCGGGGGGTTGATTTAAATAATTATCATTCATGTAATTCTCGTTTTTCACTGTTTTGCTGTGAATCATTATTTGCCTGTCATGAGATTATAGTTTGCGAATGGTAAAAGCACTTTACTTTCCTAAGTAATATAGAAAATCATTATGAGTTCGTAAATGAATGCTGCTTGATTTTTAGTCAGTGAATTTCATAATCTTTTAAATGAATTAGTTGAGTTATTGATTAAAATATTAATTTAACAGTTACCTATTAACTTGATTAGGTTGAACGCTTGATTTTATTGTTCAGTAGCTATTGTTAGTTTTAGTTGTTTTATTATTATTAAAGCAGCATTGTACTTAATCCCGTAAATATATCTATTCATCTTATGTAATATCAATTATTTATGTAGTGAGATAATTTATTAATGTTAAGTAGTCTGTGAGATAATCTTGCAAGTATCAATGCATAGTTACTAATTTCTACATAATAATTTAATCTGACAAAATTACATAACGAATCAAAATGCTCAATTCAACAATTTGTTTATTATAGCAGATTAATCTCACAGACAACGACTTCAAGTAGATCGAATATCCAAATAATAAATATGTTGCATTTCTTTCAGACGTTAAGGTGCCACCAATTCCAAATATAATAAGGGGTCATGAAAAATTCTTAAAAGGGGAAACTTTTTCATTAAATTGTACTGCTGTTTATCAAGCAGATTCTGTGGTCAACATAATTTGGAAATATCCTCCCAATGTGCTGGAGGTAAGAATATCTATTATTTGAATTTTGTTCATACTGCATATTTTTCTTTTAAAAACCGTCGGGTTTTTTTTTATATTGGTTGAAATTCATTAACCTTGGAGCCTTTGCACACCATGTTTTTTTTATGCGCTGACGACGCGCGTGGAACGCGATCAGGATGCTCAGCAAACACAAAACTGAAGTCACGTTGTTACCCTTGCACACGATCCATGCGTTTGTTTTATATGCGCGATACATCGCTACGCTAGCGATGCATCGCGCATAAAGCCGCCCATTTGGAACTACAGTTTTGCGGAACCTCTTCCCGAATCACCTTCTTCTCCGCACCACCAATGGCACAAACGCGCTGTAAGCGCGCGTTTAATCGGTACAAACGCACGTTACATTTGCAAAATCTGTTTGTAAACTCTGCTAAAAGGTGATGATAACGCGCGGAGGACGCGCTAATCAAAAAGGCACGTCGTCAGCGCATAAATAAAACGTGGTGTACAAAGGCCCTTAGCTCCAATGGTGAACAATTTGTTTGTTTCTAGGAAACAATCGAAATAAAATCGAACGAATATGAAGTGACTGGTGGAATGGTATACAAAAATATAACTGTGAAAAATGCAACAAAAGATCATGCTGGAATTTATACATGTATTGCCAGTAATAATTGTGGGGTAAAGAAAACGACCAGTGAGAAGGAATATTTAGGTAAATTATTTAAAACATGAATGAAATAAGATTCTTTTTGCGAGAATTACGGAGTTATTATCTAAAAATGTATGTTACCTATATCTACGATGTCAGGGATGTAAGTGCGAAGTGAAGAGTTAATTATTTTGATATTGTCCCCTTTGTGAAAAGCGGACTAAGAAAATAACTGATAATATCTAACATCAATCGACCGCCAAATAAATATTCACAACCTTTAATCCTTCCACTTTATTTTTATTTTTAGCCGAATCCTTGCTAGAACTCAAATCGACGGCCAAAGGGAATACCATAGTGGTAAAAAAGAAAAATGTTAAGTTGACAGTCGAAATGGTTGATTACCCGACTGCTACATATAAATTGTAAGTACCTACTCATAGAAGTTTTGGAAACACTATAATAACACATTTTGATAATTTAAATAAAACAATGAAAAACTGCAACACAGCTAATATAAAGGGTGTAAAAAGACTCTTAACGAAGCCGAAGACACTTGTTCTAACCGTCATTGCAATCATTTTTGTGTTCTAGACCATAACTGGGAACCTTCTAGTTACGGAGATATTGGGGGTCAAAGTTCCAACTTTTTCAGAAGTTTTTTTTTAATACATGTTTTTAATGTATTTTTTTTTACTTAAGACACCTTCACGGCCCCCGTACTATTCAATCCATCTATCAGCACAATGTTTTGAGTGCGTTAAATTGAGACCTACCGTAAAAGGTGATTTTTCACTCCAAAAAAAAAGTCGTTTCCCAGCAATAATGTTTGCGTAAAGCTACTTTGTTTGATGTACATAATTCTTGGTTAACGGCTTCTTGAAGAGTCGGTTTACACCCCGTATAGTGGGTTCGATTCCCGCAAGACTTCCGAGCCTTGCATAGTTTGGCTGTTGGTAAATGTGAGATTTATGTTTGTGATTACAATGATGTCACAAGAAAATCCTGAATGAAATGCCGTGAAGCCACCCATATATCACTACTACTATTTAACAATACTTTCCTATTTGTACTCGTAGAGATAGTTAATTTATAACATTTCAGCTTACTCAACGATTCGCCTATACCTCAAAACGAATCTAAGTACAAAATTTCTCGGCACCCCCAAACCGGGGACGTTGGATTGACCATTTACAATTCAAGTGTCACAGACTCCGCGAATTACACGCTATCCGCATCCAACGGATACAAGAACAGAAACTTTACGTACGATCTGCGAGTCAAAGGTAACAAATAGATAATTAAGTTTCGTTATTACTGAGCTCGTGGCTAAATAATCAGCCTCTCGGGTCGACGTCCCGGTTAAGCCGCGCTTGCCCAGGTTGATCCGTGGATGGCTGACCACCCATTACATACCGAGTTTCGTCCGTGCCTCGGAAATGACTTTAAGCCGTTGGTCCCGGCTGTAAATTGTAGATCTTTGACAGTTGTTAAGTAGTCAGTCAACTAGGCCCGAAAGTCTGACCACCAGTCTAACTAAGGGGTATCACCTAGTGGGGTATTACCTAGTACTTACTGGGCTGTGAAGGTCAGATAGGCAGTCGCTTTATATAAAATACTGGTATTCAGCTGTATTCAGTTAATTTGGAAGCCGACCTCAACTTAGTTGGGAACAGACTAGGCCAATGATGCTATTACTGGACGCACTGGGCCCGCGTGTTTACAGACCAGTCCCACTGGCTTACGTCTTAGTGGGAACATCAAAAACTGAGTATGTCTACTAAATCTTCGAATATTTGTACCCCAAGTAGTCTACCTACAATCATATCTTTTTTATAATAATGAGTCATATTTCCGCTATGAAACTATATTAAATATTATTCCATATATAAGACATTTTATTTACAATAAATTACGTAATATTTTCTTTGTCCCACAGCACCACCAGTTATCGATTTTGGACCCGCTGACGATAAGAAATACATGGAGAATACGATGGCAACACTTAAATGTGTGGTAACAGGGTTTCCTCTCCCAGAAATCACTTGGATATTCTCTAATGGCGGGGAAACACAAGAGAAGGTAAATTAATATCGTGGTTAAAGACTCTTATCTTCATCAATTTCATGAACTTCAATAATTTGAATATGAACAGCTCGCATACCTATTAGACAATTTGACAAAAATTACCACTTAAAATATGCAAAATAATGTAACAAAAATAGTTCTCTTTAATTTTATTCATAAACTCTTTCCTTTCAGAAAAGTACATCTATTGAAGTCGATTCAGTATATAAGGAGACGGCGTTCATGGAAATACCAGTACATGCGTCCAATAACGTTTCTTGTACGGCATCAAACTCAGAGGGTGAAGCTAGCGAAACAAGAAGACTTCTCGTTTACGAGATGAAAAACGGTTTCGGCATTAGAAACGCACATGACACATGGTTCTCGCAAAACCAGGATGTGACTATCACATGTATTGCATCCATATATGATTTTTATAATGTAACTTGGTTGGGATCAGACGAGGAAGACTTGAATGGAACTGGTAAGTTCCCAGAAACAACAATAATTATTATTTATGAATACCGTCACGAATGACGTCTTACCTGACACTTAATCAATTGTTTAACGAATTTCCTTATTGTCAACAGCTACTGTGGAATACACGAAAAGGAAGTTTTCGCTTATTGCCAAATTGAAGTTTCCGAACATATCTTTGAACCAAAGTGGCCCTTATAATTGTCGGGGGATGAGGTTTAACGGTTCCAATGAAACTGAAACCATCACTATATCAGTTGCTCGTAAGTGTGCCTTCTTGATCTGTCACACACACTGCATACTATCATAACTTCCATATGTTTGTATTTAACGATTACATTTGTGTACAGCACTTAAAGCACCGGTAATCATCAATCCTATAGCAGACGAGACCCAAGAAGTGCTTCTATTCCAACCGGTACAGCTTACCTGTCAAGCTGAGGGAGTACCGCCGCCCAAACTGGAGTGGTACAAGGTATAGTTTGACGTAATATTGTGATTAATCGTCGTGATTTTGTAAAAATAATTCACATTTATTCCTTCTTTTCTTTCGAGTATATTAAAACTCACATAATGGTCGTCGATCAAACAAATTGTGAAACTTTAATGTTTATTTTTAAATCAGGATGAAACTTTAATGGTAAATGACACAATCGCACTGATTGATACGGAAATTATAAATCGTACTGTTATCAATTCAACCATAGTGATAAAACAAATGATGGACGAAAACAAGGGGGTCTATGAATGTACTGCCAGCAACGATGCAATGACAGCGAGACGCGTTTACACACTTGTACTGAAAGGTATTGGTTCCACAAAAACTTTTTATTGGTACTAGTTTTCTGGATGTTGATGTTCCTGATAATTAAAAGCAAATTAAGATCTGCAATATTGAAAATTTACAATCAGCGAGTGATTGAGATCATTCTAAAACACCTAATACTGATATTAGGTTTATTAGAATGATCTCAAACCTCTCAACGGCAATTCGGGACTTCGACCTCGTCCCACGGATATGCACTTGTTTTACGAAGATAATAGGATTATGTACAATTTTAAAACATTATTACTTTTCAGCAGAACCAACATACGCAATATATTTAGGCGTAATCTTTGTAATCATCTTCGTTTTGATCCTCGTGGTGTTATACCTCACGTGGAAGGTTCGCAAAGAGAAAAGATTTAGAAAAGAACTGGCGGCAGCTGGCCTCCTTTATTTCAAAGAAGGTGTTACTAAATCTCTAAATCCAGATCTGGGTATCGATGAACAAGCTGAATTGTTGCCATACGACGAAAAGTTTGAATTTCCTGTAGACAAATTAATTCTAGGTAAGATTATTACTGCTTAACATGTTTTTTTCCTGTCGGCGAGAGAGGTACACAGAACATGCAAACGTAAAACGTTATAAATACGCAAGCAAATACAAGTAAGTAGGTATGTCTTTGCAAAGTAGAACAAGCGTAGAATTCTCATTTTTCATCATTTTAAATCATACTAGCCCCTATCTCGTGTTCTGCATATTATAAGTTTTTGGAACAAATTTAACTGCTAGACTAAGGGCAAGTATCAATAATTATAATATGCCTATCAAAGTACCTATGTACAAAAAAAAAATATGTGACATATAGAGTCATAGTTTTTCTTGTTTAAGCTTAGTAAAATTTTTTTTTGTTTTTTTTTTAATGTTTAAAAATAAGAAGAATAATAAATAAATTCCATAATAATTAGTCTAATGCCAGTAGCTTGGACCCTGTTCCCGATACCGGTGGGCTACTATTTTATATATTTTTAAATGTTTTTTTTTATACTTTTGTTTTTAAAAAATATTTAGAAACTCCTTCGTTCTTTTTCTAACCTACTTATTACAATAAGAAGGTTAGATAAAAAGTCTAATGTAACATAATGTAAAACAATAAAAATATGTGTTGTAGGCAAGCAGCTAGGTGCGGGTGCATTCGGAGTGGTATATAAGGCGGATGCACGTGGAATCATAAACGCCGAAGAAACAACCGAGGTGGCCGTGAAAATGGTGAAGAAAACTGCAGACAATATGTATATAAAAGCGCTGGCCTCTGAACTAAAAATAATGGTGCACTTGGGGAAACACATAAACATCGTGAACCTGCTTGGAGCGTGCACGAAAAACGTTGGGAAACGTAAGACGGATGTTATTTCTACATTTTTAGACAACAATCTTTCTTTGCTATGTTGTCTCGTTTGTATATTTGTCTAAACTAAACTATGAAGAAATGGGTTGTGCGATTTGAAATTCGTATAAGCACCAATAACAATGATATTTGATAAAACAGCAGTTTTTTTTATCTACATGTAAGAAATAATGGATGTTCTTTTAAAATTTTGCAAATAGCTTATTAGAGCTGTAATAATAAAGTTATAACGATAAATAATCTTAGCCATGTTTAAGAAAAGGTCTTAAGAATGCCTTTTGTGGAGTCAATTTTTGTTTGTTGCATCAAGGAAATTGTATTTTTTTTACAGTTTAGCTAATAAAAGACTGTTGTTACCATCGATCGATATGAGTTCACAGCCAATGATGTGCTAATTTTACTAATTGGAAGTTTCTTGTGCTTACAGGGGAATTGATAGTGATCGTAGAATATTGTAAGTTCGGCAATATACACAATTACGTGCAGAGGCACCGTGAGGTGTTCATAGATCAACTGACCGATAATAAGGAGAAGAATTTTGGCAGAGTTAACAGAGGATTCTCTTGCAGCAGTGGCAGTACTGGGTGAGATTTCTTGCAATAAAACCGTAGTAATTTAAAATTAAGATTTTGATGAATGAGCATGAGCTTTAATGTTTTAATACCGGAAAAATTACTTAGTTTTCACATTTTTCTCAGATTTATCTCGGAAGTAATAAAACATAATTTTACATACTTATTATACTTTTTACTGTTTCCAGAGCACACTCAGATTATTTCGCCTCCAGTACACAAGACACCGACCACACATTTGTTAACACTGCAAACACCAACAGATCCACAAGAAAAGGTAATTACGTTTCGTTATATTAAATGTCAAGGACATACGACAAAAGTAAACTGGAAAAAAAAGCACGATCATATTTTTTGATAATACAATAATAATGAGATAAAAACTGAAGGAACGCGTAGTTGTGTTCAGTGTTGATTGATTTAGAATTTTAGATGAAGCAAAAAATATTCGTTCAAAGCTATTGAACTAGCATATTTTTAGCTGCATAGCAAGAGCCGAAGCAACCAAAAATTTTAATTTAAAATTTGTAATTTGTAATTAAATAAGTAGATCGTAGTCTTCTCTTAACGTTACGTAGTTGGTCTTGGCTGTTATTCGGACAACTAATTTGTAATTAAATAAGTATATTGTAGTCTTCTCTTCACGTTACGTAGTTGGTCTTTGCTTGTTTTTCGGAGAACTTAGGGTATAGTTGAAAGCCCGAAAGTCTAACAACCAGTCTTGCTTGCCAAGGGGTTCGTTAATAACCGTGTAGAAAAGGCTGGAGGATGAACGATTATGATAATTGTTTTAATCATCAATGGCACAACAATAAAATGCCGTTGTATATTTTTTCTGGTTGGCAGATACTGAGTAGTCCGGAACATATAGAATTAGCATTTTTTTTAAACTATTTATGCAAATTAAAATAAAGAATATATCCAAAGTCGTTCATGATGTAATTTGTCCTTTTTGCCAGACAATCCAAACCTAAATCACCAAGTGGAATCCGGAAAAGGTAACTCTTAGGGGCACATGTACTTATTTTGCACCAACACTGTGTTTAGTCGCTTCGTCGTAATTACTATGTAAGCACAGTTTTATATCGGTGTCTGATTTATCAATGTGATAGTGAGTAATTGCATTTACGTTATCTTTTGTGTAATTTTGTTTGATGTCTATTTTTTGCACAAAAATTTTGCCGCAATCTATAAGTATTTTTTATGAAATCACGCTTTCACATTACGTGTATTTGTAGCATTGTTTAGAGTAGTTAAACACTGGTTTAGTACTGCTCCTTGTAATGGCAAGTTGCCAATATTTAGACTATCGAATGGTGCAGTATTTGATTATTTAAAGAGTAAGTGCAATAACCCCTCTCTGTGGTCGACACTCGACGAATGCAAGTTGTAAAAGTAGACTTCCAACTGGCGTTGGACTAAAAGCAGCTTTTGTGATTTCGTCCACTCAATTTTATGTTAGCGTTATTTTATACCTTTTGCGTAAGTGTGTGACAACTAAACAAATATTTTAATTAGTGGTTTATGAGGATAATAAATAAACATTTATTTCTCTTCCACAAAGGCGCCTTATAATGTTCACTATTTTAGCTGGACGTGCGTTGACGTATTCCTACTTATGGGTATATCTTATGTAAATAAATCAAGTTCGTCAAACTCGTAGGAGTCGTAGGGACAAATGCAATTAATGTAACCAGTAGTTATTACTTGCCTAGTGATAGCCAAGTTTAAAAACAGCCAGCATGTAGATATTCCGCCATTACCATAGGTATCAGAAATACCTCCATTTACTGAATGACTTAGCGGCGAGGATAATAAACTTGTGCATGCACATACACCTATTTATTATTAGAATGCTACGTGTGATGTGATATATATGGAAATTTATAAATCATAGGTATACTGTGTACTTTGATTAACTGCCTCTCGCATTCCTGGATTCTATTCTTATTCTGAGCCAGTGATTGGAATCGTTGCTGACGTACGAAGGCTCGACCTTTTTCACATGAGTTGTATTTTATTTGATTATGTAGGTACGCCAAAAGTATGCTTGTAAAACTCTGGAAGTTCCGTAACCCACTTTTAGTTATTTATTGTAGATTTCAAACTTCTATGAACGTTTTGAAACCCAAATTAATTTAATCGGTTAAGAAATCTTGCCTTAATCTTTTCCGTTGGTTGTCTATTTATCAATCAGAGCAGCTTAGAAGCGATTAGGCTTTTACAATCCGTGAAATGTTTCTTGGGGTCCTGTAGACAATAGCTCTTTTTAAAGTATGGCCACCCTCGGTACATGTTTGTTGCTTGCTACATAGTAAATGTGTTTTCCAGGGGTGCAATAAAGAGTATAGTATATTAATATATTTCTTATGATATTGTTTCCAGTATCAGAAGGCTACGTGCAACCAGAGTGGCGAACAAACTACGAGAGCGACTACAGTTTCGACGGACGCAACCCGCGGCCGCTGACCTCTCGCGACCTACTCGTGTGGTCCTTCCAGATCGCGAGGGGCATGGAGTATCTTGCTAGTAGGAAGGTCAGTTGAGTTTAAAGTTTAAAATATCCTAGCAGTCATAACAGAGAAAGAATACTTCAAAATAAGGGCTGGCCAGGTACAAATATAGGCAGAATTGCTTTTAACCCCAAAAAAAGATTTCTAAGTTTTTTACTGTCTTATTATTTTTATTAGTAGTCATTTTTTTTCCATCGCACGGAAAAAGCCTCAACTTCCTTCAACGTATCCATATCTATACTTAGCTGATGATTATATTGACAGTCAACTCTTTTCTCAAACATTGACCAACGTTTACGTAAGTTTGGTTCAACTTGATTGGCCTGTTGGTCTAGTGGTTAGTGACCCTGACTGCTAGGACGGAGGTCGTGGGTTCGATTCCCACACAGGACAAATCTTTGTGCGATTATTTGTTCTGTATCTGGGTGTATAATTTATCTATAATATGTATGTATTTAAAAATATATAAGTATGTTTATCAGTTGTCTGGTTGCCATAGTACAGGCTCTGCCTAGTTTGGGATCAGATGGCGGTGTGTTGGTTGTCCCAAGATAATATATTATATATTATAACTAAGACAGTTTTTATGGGAGCTACTAAATATGTAGTTGAACCAAAGTGAGACAGGAAACATTGTATAACTTTTGTCAGAACCAGAACACTATGGAAAATAAAGACCTAAATATATATTTTGAAATTTCAGGTTCTACATGGAGACTTAGCAGCAAGAAACGTGCTGTTAGCCGATGACAACATTGTAAAGATTTGCGACTTCGGTCTCGCTAGGAGCATTTACAAAAACGATGAATATCAAAAGAAAGAAAACGTGAGTATTCATATACTTATTTATATACATTAACCGCGAACCCGTGAAGGTCACTTTGAAAGTAAACACAATAAGCTGTTTACGTCTAAGAAACTGCACCAATGTAATTAGAAACATAATTCAAACATTTTGATGTGGATGTTTTTAAAAGTATCAATATAGATCTCAATATTTAATATAGACCAATATAGAATCGTTTTAGATTAACATTTTAAACAATGTTTAATGCTTTTCAACTTCATATTTTCAAACACTCACATACTACGCCATTGTTGGAAAAATACCTACAAGTTTTCTTTTCAAAAATAGAACATAATAACCAGGGGCCTGGTCTAATGACAATAAAAATGATTCGAAATGATGAGGTCTGAACTGGATTTTCATTTCATCGCTGAAAGATACTTAAATTAAACACGCGTGATTTTACTTATTGCTGGGTAGTATAGGCCTCTACTTATTCGGGTCAATCTCTCCTTCCTATGCCTGATTCATTTGGGTTTAATTGACGATAGCAAAAAATTGGTCTGCCTAACCCTCTGGACGACTACCACATTTTTTTCCAGTACTTGGAACCCATTCGATAGTTAGTTTACTGCATTTGCTAATTGTGCAAGAAATAATATATCAGCTGTGTGCAATTGTGCAAATTGAAACAGAGCCGAGTTAGTTGTTGACCTCAAATCACGTAGAGTCAGTTCTAATGGCGTTACTGGCAAACTGCACGTGAATACCGGTTACTGTAATACGTTTGCATATTCCATCGGGAGCTAGATACGATTTCCGATTGAATGCAGATTAACCCCTTAACCTAAATCTCCCAGGGATTGTTCAATCTGATTACAATCTCAGATTTATGAGCTTAAGACATTAAACCATAAAGCTAAGTTTGCTGTTTGCTAATACCTTGTGGTCGGTCTCATCATTTTCCACTGCCAACGATCAAGTCGCCTCATTTTGATTGTGACGTAATTCTTTCCCACTTTGTAGTTTTTCCATAAAGCTCGGTTAAGTAATTGACTCTTCTTTCTTCACACTCCACGCTTAGACTCCATTTCAAGAAAAAGCTTCTCAATCTGAAGAAGCATAATTCTGGATTATGTGGTCTACAAATTTAATATCAATTTTCTTTGTATTTCCAGTGTCTTCTACCCGTGAAATGGCTAGCGATCGAGTGTATGACGGATCGCATATTCTCAACGCAGTCGGATGTATGGTCGTTTGGCATCGTGCTGTGGGAGTTGTTTTCTCTCGCCAAGACGCCTTACCCGAACATCGGCCCAGCAGATCTGTTGCAGTGGCTGTCTGCAGGGTACGTACATCATATTTTGATATGATTTTCTTATATGGACAATGCACGCTCAGGTGTCTCATGTTGCGCGGCTCACCCTGTCGCCTGTGTACTTAATGACCTTATGACCGACATCAGTAAACAGAGTTGGCGCAACTGAATTTTTGAGGAAAACAGCATTGCACTTTTTGCTAGCGGTGCGCTAAGAGGAAGGTGGCTCGGCCTAGGCAGTAAAGGGAGAGAGTGAATAAAAAATGCAGTTTCTGTGTTAAAAAAATGTGAGAAGCAAAGCACCGAAATAATTAATAACCTTATATAACCAATTGGCAGTGCAGTTACAGGGTGCATTAAAATATTATGTCGTCTCTCACTGGGACTCCTAAGTGGAGTATTTACTTTCTAGTTCTGTATTTAGTAGTTCTAAGTATTTTCTTTGCCGAAATCTACTCGTAGATTTCATTTCATAAGTTGCTTAAACGACCCATTAATGAATGTTACATACAGGAAGCGTCTAGCCAAGCCAACGTACGCGGACGACCGGTTGTACGACGTAATGATGAAGTGCTGGGACCAGAAGCCCACGGCGCGACCCACCTTCAGCCAGCTGCAGGAGATTCTCGGCGGCTTTTTAGAGGACAATGTGCGAAATGTAAGTGTATTCAAAGGATCTAAAACACACGAAAGAATAACAAAGCTCGTGAATAGACCGAAGAGGCCCTAGATAAGTGGAATTCGCGTTGAAATTGTTTTATTTTATACAAGGTGTAGGTAACATAATAAACGCAAGACTTCTCGTGTGATGTCTCGGTACATGAAACTGAACAATTTTAGCTTTTCGGTAGCTCCAGTGAAAAGGCCAAATACATCTTGGATTGACTGTCAATCTAACTGTTTGGCTTTACCACCATCTTTATCGCTTGTAGAATGTCAGTTTGGTTTTCTCATATAAATAACGTTTATCTTACTCGTGGGCCAAAGGAAGAATAAATCCATGTATAGTATAAAACACCATTTTTAGAAACAAGCGCTTATTTAAATGCTCTAAAAAGAATTAAATCAACTTTGAATGAAATCAAATCCATCAATTTATTACATAAAATTGAAAGTAGTGGTTGCAGAAAAAAGGAGAACAAGCTTTGAACTCAAATGTACTCAATATATCAAATTAAAACACACTAAAATGTACAGTTACATTTGACACGTAATTTCTTGTAGTAACAGCAAAAAAAACGAAAGGTCTATTGTTGCTAGGTAACACACCAAAATCCAATACATAATACAATTTATGCGATGATGGTGTGTTTTATGTGATGTTGGGTTAATGATATAAAAGCACACACAGCTACACACAAGTACATCTCGCAACTCTTCTTTCAGCTCAATCGATAGGGAATAACTTTTTATAAATTCAGTTACAAGTTTTGACCTAAACGAACTGTATCCATACAAACATTGCAAGTGAAATAATAGTTTGTAAAAAACACTTCACTGTCTCCCTCTACATAACGATTCGAGACAGCGTGGCGCGATGAAAGAAATAAACCATGTTTTCAACTACGCCCGTATATAGTTCACGACTCTTGTAACAGATGGCGCAGTCTACCTCTACGGGTAGGTGGGCTTTTCTGTAAAATCTGAAAAATTTCTGTAATATCAGATTTTTTTTTTCCAGAACTTATAGAAGTTTTCGTTTACTTTCACTGTCAAAGTTTTGGCGTGGTAAAAAATAAATAGGCCAATGAGTTAATCTCTAGTAATAAAATGTAGTATAGCGCCTAAGTGTTCACAAATATAAACCTCACAAAAATTGGCTATACCATCATCATAAAATCACATCTGTAATTTCCGAATGGTTCTGCAGAGGTGTTCCATTAGTCCGCCCACAGCATCACACAGAATCTGGAAATATTAAAGACTGGTTCTAAAATCCCATTTTTTTTCGAATACTTACACCTGATTCTGATATGCAGCACTACGTGGACCTAAACACAGCGTACATGGACATGAACGTGCAGCCTGGTGGAGAAGACTACTTGGCCATGGTCTGCGCACCTGACTATAACAATCTCGTGACGCCCAGCCCTCACCACTACGTCAACGATATGAGCTTCTTCCCCACCACACCTACTCAGATTGGTAAGTAATTGATAAAAGTATTGATAATGGGGTATAATGGGTACTGTTCAGCAGATGTTTAGGAGCTAACATACAGGCCCCTTTTCACTTACACAAAAAATCGAAATGTCTGCCTAAATATTATTGTAATTTCACCGAGCGCTGAAAAACCCAGTGGGTCTTTATTTTGGTATTAAAATAGGTGTCTAGTGATGGTGAAACTGGCAAAACTGACAGTAGGTAGATAGTACTCCTGGAGTTAAAGTCAAATAAGTGAAACTGATATCCACCAAAAACGGTGCGGTACATATTTCACTGTGGTACATATTATACTGTCCAGGTCGCACCGGTTTAGTAACAACCCTTAAATAGTATCTAGTATCAGCAGAAATGTCTCATGTTTAATAATGGTATCGTTTTCATAACATTCATTTGTATTTTTTAAGCTGCCGAAGTGAATACAAAAGGTAAAATCTACAATAAACTGATATCCTATCCAATCCTAG
Organism: Lycophotia porphyrea; assembly: GCA_950005105.1. Classification (NCBI taxonomy): domain Eukaryota; kingdom Metazoa; phylum Arthropoda; class Insecta; order Lepidoptera; family Noctuidae; genus Lycophotia; species Lycophotia porphyrea. The sequence goes on from OX465392.1 coordinate 8,620,573, forward strand.
GTTGCTTAATACCATATATTACGAAACTTATAAGAAAAAAAGTAGTATTTTGTTTCCGACTGTTTAATTTTATTTCCTTTTATCAGACGGAACGGATAACACTACATTCTGATTACACAAAAATACTACAAATGGTAATTCAACGCATGTCTTTGTTGTAACTAACATTGAACTGTGTTGGTACTGATCACTGCACTTGTACACACTACACCTCTAAACTAAAACAATTAAAACTCACCTGGTTGATTTGGTTGACTTTTTGTAGTTCCTCCTAGTATTTGTAGTTCCTCCTTCCTAGTATCCTCTCCGTGTGGTTTGTTGTTCTCTCTTTTTCTTCAATAACTGTACCTACTAAGCTCGGTTCACTATTTCAGATGATGATGGCTATCTACAAATGAGTCCTGCTTCAAAACAGAACATATTCAGTCCTCGAACTCAGGACACCAAGTTTGACTTTGACGCGCGCAAATTCAATCCGAGGGTATCCGAAGCCAGCAGCTGTGGTTCAGAGTTAACGCCAATGCTTACCTTGAACAACCTACCTAGGAGTGGCTCAGAATCCGACCAGGAAGGCAACCAGTCACCGTATCTCAACATGTGTCCCAGGATAGACGAAGAAACAGATGACGTATTCGCAACAAACAAAAATAATGCAAAGAACACCCTCAACACAGTCACGAACCCGACGTACATCACGTTGGACGTCGACATCGAAAAGAAGCCGAAAGATATTATTAATTCGTATGTGAATATACCGAACGGTCTAGTCAAGTAATTTCATTTGGTGTAACAAAATAAGCTAATCTCATTTACAAACATAGTATCTCTTATGTATATTATTCTCATAATCTGCATGAATGTCTTTGATTACTGTTAATTTTGATCTCTGTACCTATTCTTGAGAAAATGCTATATTTCCTTCTAAACTTTCTTTTGTGTGAGTGTCTTATGTTCCATATCTGACTTAAATAGTAGTTTTATGTCTTAATAATGTTTCCTTCATTTAGTGATCTTATTTGTTGTATCTTCATTCATGTTAATAGGTTTGTATCCTAGGTGTATTGTATGTATAGAAATGTTTACTTTTTGTGTAGACTGACGCGTAGACGTGGAATGGTCACCTTGATGAATATTTAACGTTCGCCATGTCATGGTTTGTCAGGGGCGTACAAGTAGGTACTTGATTTGTCCTTGATATACGGATATACAAATACGAGTAGTACATACTACTGACGTGAAATGTTCCTACAATAGAAAATGACCTGACAATACCGTGCACATGCTGTGTGTATGTAAGTGTGGAGGCATGATATGTATGATGTGATATTTCGTTATAAAACATTGTAATTGGACTCGATAGTATGAATGTAGTCAGTATTTACGTTCTGCGAAGCCCACCAGTAAAATAAATGTGAATATGTTTTAAATATTTGTATTTCTACCGAAAACATTCCTATTGTATTTTTTTATTTTCTAATACACGCAATCTTATGAATCAATTTGCATAACACTTGTTACTGTTTTATTATTTTATGTGTGTAGGAGATATTGATTGGAAACTTCCACCAAATGTTATATTTATAAGTCAACGGTGATTAAGAATGCTTTGTAACGGTTATATTTATTGACTGGGTATTCAAGTTCACATCTTTTTGTTTTGTAATAATTTTATGTAAGTAAATAGGTGCTTCGCCTATTGTATACATAAATGAAATGTTTATAACCTTGAAAATAGTCGGTTTTTATAATTTTGTGGGAAAACCAATATATTTCATCAAAATATATTTTTATTAATACTAAAACTTAACCTTACTTTTCGAATATTAAGCTAAAAAAGCGGAGCTATATTAATCGACTATTTTACCAAATTTATATTGACTGGTATATTTTATGACCATTTCTAGCAAATTTATATTTTAATGTATGCTATTACTTCCAATTTGCAAGTACCTTGTGTATACTTTTAAAAAGTAAGTGGGAATCCGTTGTTTTTGATCAAAGTATATTTTTGTTGTACAAATTATGTAGATGCCTTAAAATAGAGAACTCAATAAAATAAAAACGAAAATATATCAATGTGATATTAAAATAATTTTATTAAGATCATTTTATTTCTTTTAACAATCCCCCTGTACAATTTTCTTCCATCTTATTTTACCTTCTCCTTGTTCCTTATGAAACGACCTTGAAAATTCCCATCCGCTTTTTTTAGGTTACTTACGTTGATGATAATGAGTACCCAGAACAAAAAAATATTCGGTGTTTCGTGTCTGGCAAGAATTACTCACATTTACTGAAGCTACTATTTAGCATGTGCGGTAATTGCTGTATGATGCGCCATCCGTCCTCAGGCACCCAAAGCAGAGTCCCCTGCCCAGACGCGTTGCCATGCATGCGGTTGTCGCTGGCTTGAGGTGGCGCGGGAAAAGAGTACCTGAAAGGATATGGGGGAGGCCTTTGTCTAGCAGTTAACATTAAAGCTATTATTTTTTAAAAGACGTATTGTGTAGTTTGCGTGGCTGCCTACTGAGGGCCAAGTTCACCGACAACATAACGGTCTGATTATCTGAAAACGGCTGTTTACCATGAATTTTCGTGTTCAAAAAAGGAAATCTGATGATTAAGGGCCATGTTCACCGACATTGAATTAGCTATAACAGTTGATTACTGAGTTTAATCATCAGATTCACTTTCGGAAACACGAAAATTCACGGTAAACAGCTGTTTTCAGATAATCAGAACGTTATGTTGTCGGTGAACTTGGCCCTAAGTCTATCGTGTCCCAATTATATAGTAGGATAGGATATGTATTAATATTTGTTTTGGAAACTTTAGCACGGTCAATATCAGCTGGTATATACGAAAATAATGACGTTATTATTCTTATATAGTACTAGTTCGGACGATGTTGTCAGTTTTGAGGGCAACCTATGTCCAGTACCAGATTTCTTTCGTCGTCGACACATCTCTCTTGCTCACCCATCGCCTCTCGCTAAAACAAAACACCATCTTCTATTTTGCCGAATTCGCTCAATCAACTCAGCCCATCGAAGTTCATTGTTGGCTACTGTGTCACAATACCCGTTCCTCCGCCCCTTCCACATCCAGTCTGAACTAGCCATCTGTTTAAGGTTTTCGCTAGCCACACATTTGCTTCATCGGCTATCGGTCCTTCAACAGACCCAATGCCATTTCAACGTAACTCCTGTTCTTTCGTCGTTGGCCTAGTGGTCGCAAACGCGACTGTTGAGCATGAGGTCCTGGGTTCGTTTTCCAGGTCAGGCAGTGTTATTTGGTTTTTCCATCAGAAATGTGTGAGTAGTAGCACCAGGAGTCTGGATTTGAGCGCGGCGTGATGTTATGTGTATGTTCTTTTCAGATCTTACCTTTCAAAGAAACTCTGAGGGAAACTCCGGATTTGCCTGCTATCTGTTAATATTCTCAGATATAAATAAATATAATATTACTGAGCTGCTCATAATAACAATACATGCAGAGAATTTTCAATTCCCTACAGAACTTATAATGCCTTGAAAAATATGTACAAACATTTTATAGAGAGAGAAACTTGAATAATATTCACCTTAATTGTGAGCACACAATGCTACGTGCCATATTGTACGGACGCTGTATACAATATGAGGCAGGCAGGTTCGAGGCAGTTTGCGATGCAGTTTCAATAACTTTCAATTAAAAAGGTATATTTTAAAAAAGGTAGACCGTAGGTACATCCAATAAGCATCTTTAATTTTTTTATCTCGGTGGACATTTCAGAAAAGCGAATATTGAATAAATCCGGTTTTCTAAAAAAATATGGAAAAAATAAAATAGTTTTATTTATCATTTTTATGTATAATAGGTATCGTATTTCTACAGCCTGGTACCTATTACCTACATTTTTCGAATGTATTTTTCTTTTATCTACTCTATGAAATCTTTTTGGAATCCATTTCTACTTACAGTACAGGGTGCCGGAAATTAAGGAAAATATCGTGTGTGCTCAATGTATTGGTTGCTGTTCCCGCTGTTAGAAATCAATACAGGAAAAATAGCTTCAGTTATACCTATTCGGTACTTAATTGTGGCACTTAGAAACAATTGCTAGGCTAGTAGTGAAAGCAAATATCTATGAAAATAAAAGTACTTAAATCATTAATATGTACATACCTAGATTTATAAAAACAAAGAATCCTACGATTTAGATCTAAGCTATTATTCGATTGAGGAGGCCTATATCTAGCAGTGGGCTGCTGTTGGCTGATGATGATGATGAATCCATTATTCTCGTGATACTAAGTAATCATTTTACAATTTACGACCATTAAGCATATATCTAAAACAACGAACCTCTTCTACTCTGCACACTAAGGCCGGAAAATAAATTGAAAAAGATGTGTATTTTTCCATATATTAGATCTGTGGGAGGCCTTTGCCCAGCAGCAAGCTAGATCTAAGCTTAAGCTAATAAACTAAAAAAACAATAAAAAAAAGACGTGTGGCACTCGGAGACTGCCGCGGTAAAGCTATTGCATACCATTTTTTATCAACTTATGTAATTATAATTATTTATTCACTTTCGTTGTGTCGCTGGAGCAGTAGATTAAAAATAATAACCTAGGCTTGTCAATATCCGACTCTACGTGTTAGGCACTAGGTGTTAGGTTATTTTCGTTACGGAATTTCTGGATTCGGTCTCCACGCTCAAGGCCCGCGATAGAAGCTAATAGCTTAAAAGTTATCAGTATCAGTAACAATTATAGTTATCCTATTTAGTTTATTATAGACCTAGTAACACGTGTAGGTAACGAACTTTATTATAAGCAGTCTTTTCGTTTTTATAAAAAACAACATGGTTTTTCATACTGGAGGCGTCAATTTCACACTTACTTATTGCCAATTCATCGCGTCGCATATATTTTACAAATTACTCACACCAGGTGGTTTCATAGTGGTGTTGACTAGGGCATGCAGAACCGGTTCCGGTTCCAGATTTTTGATACCCGGTCCTTGGTGCAGTTAGAACCGGGAGTACCGATTTTGACGGCTCCAGCTGATATTATTAAAAGTTTTTTGACCATTACAATAAATCGTAGAGAATTTTACAGAATAATTATTGAATGACCCTTGTGACAGACGTGTCCTTGAGTGGAGGCCGCGAATCGGCAAGCGTAAGGTGGGACGACCTCAGGATCGGTGGAGCGTCGAACTCCGGAGGATGGCTAGTAGCAGCTGGATGAGAGTAGCCGAAAATCAAGCTCACTTACACAGCTAGAGTGCAATTGGAGAGGCTCATGTCCAGCTGTGGATATGAGCTGTTAGATAATGATGATATGAATCAACCTTCATGGTAGAACCGGTTGCATGCCCTGGTGTCGACAACTGCTGAAGGATGCTGTACTAACATTATCCTAATGACCCCCTAAAACCGGTATTTTGAAGCTCAACACACCAGGAGCTCTCTCGATTTGCATCCATTGACTGCTTATCAGCTTAAACAACAATGATATAAACCATTGTCCGAATCTCCACGATGCAACTTGCGACGACGACACTCATGCCTGGAAACAAGTCACACACGCGTGTGTCGCTTGACGCAAGGTGCTTCACAAATCGCACCGCTTGAGGTCACACGCCGAACTTATGTCGGTAATTTTGGCAGGTGTGACGCTCCGCTACATGAATGGAACTAAACAAAAGCTACCCGATCACAGCCTAACACACCGCGCTCAATGTGTGAAGCAACGTCAAAGTTAGAGCTAATCCATTCCAATTCACGCTTGTCACGCCTATTTAACACTACACCGATATGTATTTAACTAACGTATCTATTGTTTTGCTATGTTATTTAGGCCGCATTGACATGTTTTCCGAACGCGCCTACCATAATATTAACCAATAGCATGTTCAAATGTTTAGCATTAAAGGCCATATATGTGCAATGTGTTGTTTTTGTTTAAGCAACTTCGTTGATTCTAATTAGTTCAGGAACATAATTATTACCAGACACATGACAAAAGCATTAAGAAACGGGTGTCTAGCGTTTCAACATCTATATTGAAGTTTCAAGAAAGTTCTGAATACTATGAACGCAGAACCGTGTCTCGAGATGCGAACTAAGTGGCCCTGATTATGCATATATTCACCTATCTGTTCAGATTTGGATTTAGACAATGACTTTGCACCACTACTTAGAGGACGGAACATGAGACGTTTAGCTTGTCGTATGTCGAAGTGGTAAGCATTATAACTACGCAATACATGTTTGTGATCGCAGTAGACATAATGGTACGAAACGAAGTGTCGTGTACTGTCTGTTCGATTGACGTCATCACGGCGCAGTCATTGAGTGATTTGTCCTGTGCCATGGATTATAATTTCAGGTGTGCATTATGTAGAACATATTTCTGATTCTTAGATGATGACTGTGACTCCCAGGCATTGTCTCTATCTTACTATTCTTTGTTACGGGGATCATCGTTCAGAAACATGCACGGCACACACACGAACATCAAAACAAATTCAGTTCCTTCTCTAAATAAAATTGACTCCGTATATCTTGGTATTGGATAAACAAACGCCACTGACCCGCCTCTCTACTTACTCACACACAGTAAAGTGCTCTGAGCTTAAAATCGATGCAATTTCAATCCGAATGTTCTGTGTAAAGTTGGTACTCAACATCGGCGACGTTCTAACTAAGCTAAAAGTTAATCCGTCTTAACCAACATTTGTAGTTTGTGTACACTAAGCACTTTTTGTTGCAATATTATGTCTTGGACGTACTTCTGCCAAAACGTACCTACCCCATCTTTATCAATTATTCTAAAATGATTTTGGATAGTTATTGCTCATTAATTTAAAATCTGTTCCATACACAGTACCTTTTGGATATATGGGATTGATTTTATATATATATTCAGGTACTGTACTTTACATGTGCACACATTATTTCATCACTGGGTGGGTTAGAGCCCAAGCTACTCTACATCACACGTCACACAGCTTGTTTAACACGAAAATTTACATATTTTTTAATTGAAGTTACGTTCTTTTTAATTTAGTTGTAAATGAGTGTCGTTTCAGGGAAATGTGTTGTTAGTGCGAAAATAAAATGTTGTTTTATTTTAAATAAAATGTTGATCCTAGTTGGTTTTCAACTATTTAAACATAAAAAGATTAGTTAGTTTTATTTATGTGGTGAATGGAATGGTTTTAATATTTCTTGGTAGAAAAATAAAGACTTTCTTCAACCTGCCAATTCTTTTAATTTAGGTACCACAAAACATTTCATTTCAGGATTTGAACCTTATCGGCGAAACTGCATTTGCCGCTTCTTAGTTATTTTTGGAGAATGTCCTCAACCTGGTGCCAACTTCACAATAGCCAATCATGTTTCAATAAGGAATGCGTCAAGATCGTTTTTTAGAAAGCAACTTAGAAAATAGGTTAGCGTAATAATACTGGGTACAAATTTTGAGAAAACAGAACAGGAGCGATTTCATTTTCTAGCTTAACTAAGAAGTCCTGCATAAAACTGAAAGTGCAGTTTTAATTTTGCTCCGTAATCGGGTGCGTATCTCCACAGCTCCTCTGGCGATATTTCCCGTTTCTCATAGTTAAGACGCGTTTACACGATACAAGTTTCCTACCTGTTGCGTACATAACAATTGAAGCGGTGAATAACTTGTATCGTCTTTACTGTTTACACTGAGCAACTTGTATTACTGCTTCAATTTTTCGCATGCAACAAGCATTGAAATTGTGCTATGTAATATAATGCATATAATATATATGTATAGACACACCACATACACAAGGTGGTGTGTGTCTTTAATGTTAGACATTACATCCCAAAAAGTCACAAGAGATTGAAACTCGTCTCTTCTTAGCGGCCAGATATATAGAGTTTTCATATTGCACGCGTTTGTGATAAATAAGGACCAAAGATACAATGATTTATGGGGGTTCTATCAATAAAATAAATCAGATTTCTATGACAATATATTAATCTTATTATCGGTTATTTGTTGTAAATGTTGGAAGAAACTGCTAACTGCCGTCAGACTCTGTAACAAATTATTAATTATTAATGGCTAAATAATAACAGCCGCACAGGTCGAGGTTCATCCGCGCTTGCCAAGGGCGGTCGGTGGATGGATGACCATGCATGACATACTAAGCACGTTAAACCGTTGGTTCCAGCTGTCATTTGTAGATCTTTGGCATTTGTTACAGGTAGTCAGTACCAACTGGAGTGGAGGTCAGATAGGCAGTCGCTATATGTAAAATACTGGTATTCAGCTGCTTCCAGTTTGACAGGAAGCCGATCCCAACGTAGTTGGAAAAAGGATGGGCAGCTGGCATATATAGCTTACAGTTATAGTACAGATTACGATAGTCGGATGGGACGTCAATCCGATATCCAAACCACTGTGTGTATCACATTCACTTAAGCACTATCTCCTATGTATTTGTCTAGTCCCCACTGTGAGGGTCAGGAGGACATTTATTTTTGTAATTTTAAAATTACGTCAAAAAAATTACTCACATATTTACAGGCTTTTATAACTGATTCAGGAACTATTGTTGCCAGGCCGAATAGCTGAAAAAGAAGATGAAATGTATTAACTGATTTAAAGAAAATAACATAATTTTTACACAGTTACAACACGTAAAACACTAGTAAATAAATTAAAATATTGATGCCAGTAAGGAAGACTTCGTGAGGAATCAGAGAACAAATATTCTTTGAAATCTATCAATTATTTCTATTAGAGGTTCCAGCAACACCGGTTTAACAGATTTTTAATGATACTATAGGTCAATTTTGGTCAACGACCAGTGGTCCACATTAGTTTTGGATCGAAACCACTCATGTCAAGTCATGGGAAGAGGCCTTTGCCCAGCAGTGGAATGACGCAAGCTAACAGTATCAACATCAGTATCAGGTCAATTTTAATCAGAACTGCTACCACAAAAGAATTAACTTAATGTAAATTAATCACGATAAAAGCGACAAACTTAGGAAATAATGCAATAATCAAAGATATACAATTTTATTTGTTGAAGATCCAGAACAAAATAACCATATGGTCAGTTTATAACTTACAGCACTTCCAAGGGTTGGTCTAGTAGTGACAGTGGTCGTGGATGTAGACGAGGAGGAAGACGAAGACCCCGTCGCTGCCACTGTGGGGGTCGCTGCTGCCACCGTGGTGGTGGTAGCGTTATCTTGGGAGAAACTCACCCCCACCAAGAAGACCAACACGACAAATAGTTTAATGTGCACTGGAGCCATATTTCCTTACAACTGTACCTTCAAATCCCTCCACATAGGCTTATATACCTACTTTTCGTTGACAAGCGAAACACATTATACTTTAACGTACATAGATATTATCTAAGTTACATGACGTCAAATTTTTCATGGCATCTTTGCATGGAGGCCACTTAAAATTTTGCTCTAATGAATATTCATTATAGTAGTTCAAGACGTAAGTCTAAGCGCGTGTATGTATAACTTTAATTTATCTTCTACTAGTGAAGTTTTTCTCGAAGCCGCGATGTTCAGCATATTACTTATCCTCATTAACTGCATTAGCAGGACATCATTTCAGTCGAAAGACGTGCACTGCTGGACATAGGCCTCTCCGAAAGGGGGGGTTTTTGCCATAATCGCCACGCTTAGAGGCGGGTTGGCGATCGCGGTACGGTTGTTACAAAAGCACAGAGAACGCTGCTCCTCATTCTCTGGTAAGTCCCTTAGTCGCCTCTTACGACACCCACGGGAAGATATGGGAGATGGCATTAGCAGGACGTCCGTGGGATATTATTTATTAATTTATCGAACGTGACCTAATTTGATTGCCCACGGCTATAATTATTTATTAAGCCGTAGTCCCCACTTCATTGAAAAAGCCACCCCAATTCCACTTATCTCCATGCACAGCTTCTAGAGGCGATCCTTCCAGCTTTATTAGTATAAAATATGAGCAATATGTGAGATACTTAGTACAATATTTTACTGAAAAGTAACATGCGTTGTAACTCGTATCGTCGTCACTTCTCACACACCAACCACCACACCACACCCTACCACATGCTCATCATTGAGCATGTGGTCTTTCCTCTCTTAGTAGCAGCACGGAGTTTGAATCTGTAAGTGCACTATTAGTATACCTCTGCGTCCCCCTTCGGAGAAATACCGGCGCGGTGATGTTTTACTACAGCGTTTTACTGCAAATTAATCAATGTACTCACAATCACATAAATTCGGTGTTTAATCTTTTCTCAATAACGGCACTATAAATCAATAGAATGTTATTAAACAGAGTACCAGAGTACCAATTAATATTATCCCATCGAAAATAATAAAATTACCTATTCATATGAACATGGTGAATCGCTGTCATACCTTTCAGTATGCTTTCCTAAACATGCCAACATGTCAGAAGTTAGGTGTCTTTTTAGAAACAAAGTTTTTATTTATTTTGGTATATATGTACCTGTTAATAAATTGTATCCTCATCAGTCACGGGGAGACATTCGTTGAGATTGTATTTATATCTTTCCTGAGGTTTACGGAGAGCTTGGAGTTTTGTGTAAAGAAACCCAGCATTGTAAGGCACAAGGTGCCCCAAACATTCTTACTGACAGTAAATGTGACCTCACTTAAAAACACAACATTACCTCTGTGCAATATTATTATACGAATGAAATGGTAGATGCAAGCATACAAAATGCAGGTAGCGTCAACACAAAAGAACATTGTGCGTTCCACCTCGGCGTTACGAGGATGTTGTCTGTACAAGTAAAAACTACACCAGCTACCTTTTGCCTGCAGGCTAGACATACACGATTCAAAACATTTGCTTCACGTTCGCTTACATTTTAAATAAATGGTGACACACAGGGATACAACGCTTCACTGTTGCAAATTGTGATTGTCATTCTAAATGAGAAAACAACGGAATTGTGTTTTAAGCGAATTGAAGCCAGTATCGGTTTTACGAATTCTTGGATTTAAATGGAAATTATGTGCGAGCTTATTGGTGTAGTTTAAGGTTTAAGACTGTCACGTAAGGAAAATTCAATTGATTTTTCTATTAGATGAATCTAAATTGACGTAATCTCGAATTCTACCCACCTCTTTAGCAGCATGGGCGTTTAATGATTAGTTAATAATTGTATCTGGCACCCTGTAAAATAACAAGAGGTTATATATTTTTTTTTTCAGAAGATTGATCGTAGGTCTTACGCCCATGAATGTCATAACAAGTTCCAATAATTGTCTTTTCTGAAAATAGAACGAACGCTGTAAAACAAATCAAATTATGTATGAGTACTTTTCCATACACAGTGATCCACTTGATTAAGCTCGTTCCATTTTTTAAATTTGATAACAAAGTGTATTGAAACCACGTTGGTTCTATTTACGCAATAGGAGAGTAATTAGTATTTTCACTAACACTCACCAATATATTTTATTCATGTCTAAGTAAAAGGATAAACTTACTATAAACATTAATAATTAAAAACTATTAAATACACTAAAATAAATAAACTAACAACAAACTATAAAAGGGCATCGAAAAACTCCTCCTCAACGCTGTCAGCTGGTAATGTGCTCAAGAGACTGGCGGCGTTTCCACGTTATATGGCAACACTTAGCCTCTGGACAAGGTAAAAGCCAGCCCTTGGGTCACGGGAAGCGTTAACTAGGCGTTTCCAAATTTCCTTAACACGTTAACTGCCAAGGTATATTTTCTGTACCATCCAAATTTCCTTTCTTACTTATTGATTCTTGGTTTATATTGAATAGTTATATTAAAAAAGTGTTCCCTTTTCTTTATTTGGATAAAAAAAAAACGGTAAAATAAAAAACTACGTGCCAGGTGGCGCACTGCGGTCAGTTGAATTTGATGCTTCGGTGTCAGTCACCGGTGCCTGATATGGCCTGAACAGATAGTGAGTCTATCAGGCACCGGTGCCTGACATGGCCCCAGAAAATATAGCTGTTAAAAATAAAAGTACACTGTTTTATTTTCTACAACCAACTAATTACCACATAACTAAGGTACCAGTAACTGGATAAATAGCCGCTTTAAAACGAATTGTCGTCAAATAATTACTTGGAGACGGTTTTGCCGAGTCGCTCGATGAAGTATTAGGATCGGTCTGATTAGCTCAGAAAAACAGTGTGAATCTACATACTAAGTGTTAATAGCAGTTAATGGATTTATAAACTTATGCAGATAGTTCTAGAGGGGACCTACTGCTATGCTTCTTTAATTGACAATTGAAGAAACGTTCGATTAAAAATAAGGCGACATGAAAATTAATGATATCTTATAAAAATTAATGATCATACTAAATGGGTGATTTCCACTGATATTCTGTTTTTACAATCGCTTTTATAAATCACAAAAAACATAAAGGAATCTATTTACAACATCTTGCTCTAGATAAAATGAGTGACTTTAAAGGGTTTGAGTAAAATTTAATCGATAAACGGAAACGGTTCAGCTCTCGAACTGAGTACGTACTCAAGTAGCCATTGACCTTTTTTAGCCTGAATTGACGGCACTTCACAACATACAAATACATTATGTGGGTATGTCCATTGAAATCTCTACCTACGCTATTCTACACCACCGAAGACTCTTTTAACGGACGAAATTGAGAGTTTAAGGGCTGAAAATGAGGTTATTTTCTCCCTGAAAATAGGTTAAATAATTACTCTATTTTCACAAAGAGTTCCTCCGACTTATAGATCTACAAGCTTAGCTTCGCTTCGGTAGACTCGCTGTATTTTTCTAACAATTAAGTATCAAATTCACGAACACCAACGAGTATTTCAATTACAAATTAGCTTTTTACTCTCTCTCACTGAAGGTTGACATAAGGAAAACTCCATTTCATTGAATAATAAAGTGTAACGAAAGTTGAAGTTAGGGAGTGCTCTTGACACGTTGGACAAAAGCAATCCTATAATAAGGACGTGAATACACAGAGAAAACTAGTGCCGAGTTACTAACTAACATAGTTTGAAGAGAGAGGTGGCTTATGTTATTTGCGCGTCAGAGATGTGAGCTGGAGCGAGTTTGACTTGTGGTCCTGGCATAATTTATTTGGTTATCTTGTAACGTAAATATCACTTTGTGGTAGATTAGATGGTATTTTATTTTTTTGGTAATTTTTAATGTTAGCTCCACCAGAGGCGTGCCTCGGAGCCAATAATACGGCAAGTTCATAAGGCAAGCAGACTGTTCAGAAACCCTAACATCACGAAAAGTAGCAGGTTATAAGGGCCAGCCAAGCTTTTAGGCTTGTTTCGGGAGATTCCTGGACCGAATCGGGCGGGAGGAAACGCCCGGGTGTTATCACTGTGAGGATCGCCCAGAGGACACGGTGGAGCACACTGTGGAGGTCTGTCGCGCTTGGGCGGAGCACCGCCGTGTCCTCATAGCGGCGATCGGCGGCGGCGACCTATCGCGTCCAGCCCCGGTTCAATCCATGGTCCGGAGCAAGAGGGAATGGGACACCGTCACCTCCTTCTGCGAACCACTCTCTCACGCTCCACCACCTCCTGCGCTAGCATGCGCAGGAGGTGGTGGAGCGTGAGAGAGACAGAACCTCTCGTCCTAGCCGCCGCGGGAAGCGCCCCGTAGACACGGACCTGTGGATGGTGAGTAACGGGTTAGCTCGTCGTCCGTCCGTCTTATGATCTCCAGATGAAGCAAGTGCCTCACCTGAACGTTGCAAAGCATAGCGCCTACCACAAATCAATAAAAATGTTCAATAAACTGCCGACAGAAATAAAAAGCCTAGTATGTACAAGTGGGTTTCAGAGTAATCTTAAACGGTTCTTGTTAAACAAGTGTCTATATTCTATTGATGAATTGTAAATTAATACAAAAGTAGAAAGTCAGATAATTTTATTGACTAGAAATGGAAATTTTATTGTATTTTATAAATTGACATAACACATTAATTTTTAAATCTATTTTTTTATTATTGTTTTGTATTACTCTGATTTTGATTTAATTTGGATAATTGTAATGATATAAGTTTGGATTGCCTGTATGTTTATTATATATTTAGTTATAGAAATTCAGACACGATGTAAAAATCGTTATTGAATAAATTGAATATGACAACAGGCCGTGTGGACGGCGCGTTCGTGTTCCACGCGCGCCTCAAAGAGATGTCAGCAAACAAGGAGGGGCCCGCAAGGGCCGATGCCTGCCAGGGCTGCGAGACTGTTCGAAAGAGATACCGCAGCCCATTTATGCAAATTTTATGTTTCGTATCCATTGTTGGTTACATTTTGTGTGTAAACATTCTTGTATTGTATGCATTTAGACGGGTTAATCTCTCAAACTCTTTGTTGCCAGTAAGCACACCAATATTTTGTTAATAACACTAAGTAATACGTCCATGCTAGAAATCATGTTGAGATTGCAATAATAATCAATTTATTCTATTTCTAAAAGCTTTATGCTTTAGTCGACGTTAATATTGGCTGTCCTCGAAGTTTAATCAATTTGGAGCAATACAATCTACGAATTCAACTACAGTTATTTTTAACTCATAATAAATTTACTTCAAGTAAATTATCCATGTGAAATCAAAATCACATTTATACTCCTGTGGCATTCGTAGAATTTTGTCGCCCACGTTTGGCATTCCACATCATTCTGCCTAACAGCTGCACATATTTTACCCAGAAGTTGCTAGGTATGTTCCGAATTTAGCGTCGAAAGTAAACTGACAAACCATATCAAAAACTCACTTGTTATCCAGAGATAGTACTTTATAATTTCATCTCGAAGCACTCTCTCGGATAGCGGCGAAATAGAATTATCAACCGTTTCGGCGAAAAACTGCAGTGAAATGGTTTTTAACGTTTTTTTTTTTCAAGTTCCGTCGAGTCGAAAGTTAAACCGCGATATTGAACTTTATTGTACCCCTTCAACGGTTACTGAAAACCTGATAAGTGGTTGGTTATACTTTCAACAAGAGTTCATTTAGAAAGGTTACCGGATGGAATTTTGAAAGATAAATAGCGGGTTGAACTGCCTTTTGCTGGTCTTTTTTTACTTTAATAAGCTTAAGTTAAAGGTTGGAAACCTTTGGAACCTTTGGAAACGTAAGGTTATTACTTATTGAATGAAAACGAAATGAGACGTCAGTAGTTCATAAGTAATTTGCGTATTGTTATAATGTTGAAGGTAAAGTCAAAAGTCACGGAGGCTTTCTCACTTAACTAAAACATGTTTGCGTATATCCACGCAATTTAAATACGGAAATGTGGTGGGTGTACTCCGGCGCGCGTTGCTCGACTCGCATCCGGATTCAGTACCGGAGCGTCAGTTAAGCTTGCTCATACTTACACGGGAATTACCTGAATGCTTAATCTATTCTTATGGGAAACAACTAACGTACACAAAAAAAAATAAAAACAAACCTTCAACTACAAAAAAGGAGGAGGATGGATAATTGGACCGTGTTTTGAGATATTTGTTGTTGCAAAACCAGTCCATCATTGACCATCTGAGGGTCTGACGATGTGACTTGGAGCCAAAAATGCAATTCCTCAACGGATGATAACATTCTACCGTAATTTCAGTTATTTGCTATTGGTACTATAAGTTACCCTTGTCATGTCTACTATTCCAAATAAATAAAAGTAGGAGGTAGACAGTACAATTAAATTTAATAAGATAAAGAAGTGGGAAGATATGAAATACAAGTCTGCTAAAAAAACACACACCTAACTACACGCACTCAAGAACTGGGGTAACAGGTGGAGAAAGTACTTGCTGTTTTCCGAAGGGGGTAGACCCTTGGAGCACCTGGTCCTGCGGCTCCACCGAACAGGCGTCAGGTCAGTCCTGGCTGTTTCGGTGGCAGGCGATCGCAGAAGCGGAGATGAGTTCCCGGGCGAGTCCGTTTAGCGAAGCCCCGGGAAGGTTGGAGCGAACAGGAGGCCCGGGCCAAAATCCGTTAAGGGGAGCCCCGGGATGGAGTTGCGACTTCCGCGCGGTGTAGGGACACGTCAGAGCGTCGGAGCCCTACCACTTGACACTTGCACTAGTCCACTTTTAGTGGAGTGGACTGCACTATACTGGTCGCTACTGAAATCTCGTCGTAAACTGGTTGTAGTACGTAAGCGGCTTGTTTTATAAGCAATATTTTAGGATTCTAGACTTCATTGTCTCGCTTTACGATTATATTTGTTATAGCCAATATTCGTCCGACCTGCCAGGTGTAGTTGGCCAAGACGTATAAAACCTCACAATCCAAGAGTGCGTTATGAATTTTAAAATTAACATCTAGTATTCTATTAATCAGTAAACAAACGTAATACAATATAAAAACTAGATTTAAACTAGCCAAAACGATATAAATATTTTTTTAGTAATACACTCTAATACAACCTTCATTTAACAGGCTGATATAGAAACAAGTAAAGAAAGAATACATAAGCTTGACAGCTTGACGTTGCTTTTCATTAGTGAAAAATATTATTTAAAGTTTATAAAAGTGCTCAAATTACAATGTTAAAATGGAAATAAATTAATGAAATTGCATGGATTATGAATGCCGTAATTTATACTTATTTTCTGTCACCACAGAAGGCATATTTATGATAAAAATGAAACGAAGGACACATACGCAGACGTATCTGCTTTATAGCAGAATACTATACCCTTTGCAGTGCCATACAGAGTCCAAATGGATAGCTAAACGAGAAATTGATGTAAATAGGATTTACCTTTGGACACCACCATACGAGTTTATCAAAATAGTGTCCTGTGTACCAAATTGATGTTATATGCATACCAAGACCAACCTACCTATTCATTTACATATGTATCTTTTTTATGATTTTGCTTATTTATAATTTCCAATATTAATGTTCTTTGCGAACAAGTAATTAGTGAAGTAATACTCAATTATATTTTTGAGTACCTACTTGATTATGTGTGAATGATTTGACTATACATACCTTTATTGAAGATTGACAGTATAGATTAATGTTTATTTTGCGCACAGTCTTGCAACGAAGAGTTCCTCTAAAGCATAACGTTCCTCACGACAAACATGGCTCTTGCAGTTTCTTATTATGGTAAGTAATTTTATCTACTTCGAGCATTGTCCCAGAATTCGGATAAATATTGGTTCCCTAACGTCTTGTGGGGGTTCTATAATACAGTTTTGCTGTAGGCACTGTCTTTCTTCTGAACCATCGTAGTGTGGTGTTTGTGTATACTTCTAAAGGTCGATTTACATCAAACGAACACAGAGCTAGAGCTAGAACAAGAGCATTATTTCGTGATCTTTTAGTGTAAACGAAAACTCGTATTCAGCGTTTACATCAAACGAACAAAGAGCTAGAGCTAGAACAAGAGCATTCTTTCGTAATCTTTTAGTGTTTAGTGTAAACGAAAGCTAGATCATCTGAACGAATGTTCTTTGGCAACAATCGGCACCGCTGCCTGATTTCGTACTCATTGTTTTTGCCTTTCTCGGCGGTAAGATGCAAGAAGCGAATCCATCTTTTTTTTTAATTCTTCAACATTACATTACAGTAGTTTTGCAATTTCCTGCCAAGCATCTTGTTTGTAAGTTGTATTTTAAGTGTGCATACGTCGGATCCCATAGACATCTGGAATTTTGGTAGGCTTCTATTATTAATAAACGTTTTTCCTTAGACCAATCCATAATTTAATCGATAAGATATGTATACAATTGCTAAAACACAAGAACGCTTTGAAGAGACCGTTCAGGGGCGCGAGCACGTCCGAACATGCAAGAACGCTCTAAGCAACTATTCGCGCGCTCTAGCGCCGTTTACATCGAGCGAGCGAGCATTCTTAGAATATTCCATAGAATCTTTGCGAACGCACTAAGAACAACGAAATAATGCTCTACACCTGTTTACACTAAAATAATTTGATATAGTGGGGATAGAATGAGCATTCGCTCGTCTGATGTAAATCGACCTTAATAAAGAGGAAGCGTGTTTATTTATAAACTATCTATTTCAGCCATTTATTTGTAATCTAAACAAGGAAAAATAAACTAACATTTATTATTCACTCAACAATCGGAACTCGAAATCGATACTCGTACTTTTATAGATGTTCTATCGACGGAACGGTCCCAATTGAATCGAATACAAGCGAGTACAACAAATGCTAGTCATGCTTACCCTATGGGCCGCGCCTTTTTAAGGCCAGTCCTAAACTCGTAACACAGTTTGAGCAGCACAGGATGCTCCAGGAAATTCTACTTGCCTTATCCTTTCACGTAGAAAATTAAATGTCTCGCGTAATATCTGCGAGCCTGACTCTGGTTTTGGCAGTTGATCTACTTGGGCGCCGTACCTGCTTGCGGCTTTAATGCTGTATAAATAAACTGTTCTTACCCAATTCTAGAAACGGTATTCCACAAATCGATAGTCGTTACCTGTTTGGGTACGTAGTTATCAGGATGTATCGTTTTGGCTTTGATTCTAAAGTGAACTGAAATGATGTTAGCTAGCTCGCGGTATCGTGTGAGAACACCGTTGCTTTGGCGTAGTCTAGTGATTATATTCAATAGATAAGTTTAACGGAAAAAGCTATTAACCCCTAGTGGCTCATACAAAGGCTTTTCATGGGCAATAACGTAGTAATAAAATATTGGAAATGTATTCCTGCTTTTTCCTCGGAGAGCTAGAGTGTATAGGTTATCAGATAGTTCAATTACCATCGGTAAATCTCCACAAATGAATCGTAAACTAAATCAATACTAATATAAAGTAAAACCTACAAATTAGATCAGTTGTGGTTTTATCAAATAATTCCAAGGCGATAATTGCGGTCGTGAACATCCTATAATAATAGGTCAATATTTGAAACAATAAATAAGAAAAAAAAACACTAATCCACGCGTACTACAACATACAAAATTGTTTTTTTTTCCTTTTTGTTCGTTTAAGCCGTATCCCGCTATAACCTAATTTATTCCACTTTCAAAGGACATTTACTGTGAACTGTTTAGTGCGTTTGACGCTGACAATAAGTCGACCTCAAACAAGTTTATTGAAACCAAACATCAGTGGAATGGAAAACCATTTCAATTCGTTTTCTTTGTAGAGTAAGTAAGGTTGGAGAAGCCTCTAACAACGAGCGATGATTGCTGTTCAGTTGATTGTGCGTCTGTTGTCTTTACTCAAGTAACAGGTGGTCTTGCTTATTTCAAGGTTTTCTCGTGTATGTATACGGGCCAAAGCCAATATTGTGTATTTTAGACGACTGTTTCAAAACAAGATATATGTTTTTTAGGGTTCCGTACCCGAAGGGTAACGAATGCTGCAGGGAAACCAAACCTATTATTAAGCTTCTGCTATCCGACCGTCCGTCCGTCCGTCTGTCTGTCAGCGGGCTGTATCTCATGATCCGTAATAGGTAGACAGTTGAAATTTTCACAAAACGTGTCTTTCTGTTGCCGCTATATCAAAAAATAATAAACATTAATAAATAATTAAAGGGGGCTACCCTACTACAATAGTACGGAACCCTTCATGCGCGAGTCCGACTGGCAATTGGGCGGTTTTACTTATTTATTAGTATACGCATTCCTGTACTAAGATATGTAAGTTTTTTTAGGTTTCTATCGGGTTTTATATGTTTAAAATCACAACTGCATTAATGTACACAAATGGAACTGTTACGATAATTGCATAACGAAACTATATAAGGCGTTAGAAAATTCAGCTGTTCCATATATTTATGCACACGTAACTCAGTAAAATGTACGGGACACCTTTTTGACTGACCTTTTTTCGCGTTTTCAGCGTTCGTCCCATAGTAAAAGTTGTTGATAATGATGAGTACAATGCCCTCACGAAATCCTTGCAGTTTATTTTTTAACACCTTATATAACAAACAATTCTAGCATCAAAGATTGTGACTGTAAACAAGGTAACATTTAATGTTAAAACAACGTAAAAATACTAACAGAGCGAAGCTTATCATTCTAGCCGGCGACTGTGTTTATTGCTCAGTCGCAAACCAGCACAACAGTTGCGAACTCGCAAATTCTGTTTAAAATGAGTCTAATTTAATTACGCGTGGTCTGATGGTTTAATTCGCGATCTCTTTAGATCCAAACCCAGCCAAGCGTGCTGTAGAAATTACTCCAATCACCAATTCAAATCGTAGTGCGCCTGGCCCATAAAGCCTGGTCACTCAAAATAATTATCTGTGTAGTTTATTTCTGGCTAACGAATAGACGCTTACACATGTGCCTAAATGAAACAATTTATGTGCAACGTGTGCCTTAATGTACTAAATGATCAAATAAATGTACTCAGTTTTCATTATATCAAGTTTAAACGACCCCAAAGCAGCCCCTTCGTATCTAATGGATACATTCACGTAGATTTTTTTGTGCTACTTACAACCTTACCACAAATTCGTTACGGTGCGTTTATCGGGTCAATGTATCGTATTTTATTCTGTAATTTACTAAGCCCCCAATATTGATGAAACTGTATTCATTACAGATTATATGTTAAAGTAGCTGTGCCCCACGACCTTCCAAATCTAAAAAAAAAAATACTGATATAACTTTCCCTATTTGAATCGAATTTTGTTAACATGTTATGTTTTAATCTTTTGTGCTCTAATCCTTTTTTCTAATATAAAAGTAGCATAAGTTACTCTTTATAACGGCTATCAGCTATCTGTCAGTAAAGATCCCGTCATAATCGGTCCAGCCGTTTCGAAGATTAGCTGGGACAAACAGACAGGCAGACAGTCATTTTTTTTTGTCTTTTTTCGTATAGTATATAGTGTAAGAAGAAGAAGACTGAAAACATATAAAAGCATGTGTATTCAGTCTTCTTCTTCTTAGCGTGTCGATGGAATTTTTTTATTAAATATGTTTGGCCCAAAATTCAGGTATGCGAACTCCGCTCGCTGATGCAGTCGAGAGGTCGTCAAGTGCACAGGTGTGGTGAGGGCATGCAGTGCAAGATGGAAAATGGGCCATTCAGTAAAAAGCTGCTATTTTGAAATTAGAAACAGACATTTCAATTATTTTATTATTTATTTGTATTGATATATGTTTTCTAAAGAGCTATTTAAGCAAAAATAACGAAAGTCACAAAACATAATCTCATTTAGGTTTGTCGCTCTCCCTTTTGTGTATAAGTCCCATAATATAAAGAAGAGGAAAAAAGAAAAATGTTTCTTACACGCTGTCACATATTTATTTATCCATCTTTTAACATTGATATGCCCTATTTATTTAATGATCAACATAAGCCGCTGCTTATTTGAATTTGCGTCAAAGTCGATGATATCAAAGAGATGATTGTGGGTCGATATTTACAAACATCTTTTATCTTAATCCGAATGTTTTCAGCAGCTTTGAAAATGTTCTAATCGTTTAGCAAACCTTTTAATTAATTTTACCCCTCAAACGTTTGGGTGGTGGTTGAAATTTTAGAGTATGCTTCAAAGATTATAAATATTAGAATTTTACTTCAGACTTCATGAAAGATGCTACCTATAATATTACTTTGCAAGTTTGTTATTGTGATTATTATAAACTAGCTGCTATCCGCGACTTCGTTTGCTTGGAATTTTTTATGTGTATGTGTAAGAAACAAAAGATAGCCTATGTTCTTCCCCATAATATAATCTATGTTTTGCCAAATCATCATTACGATCCGATGAGCCGTTTATTCTTGATAAGGTAACAAACAAACAGAGCTATTTTCGCATTTATAATATTGTATATGGATAAATTACTATGGGTCGGTTTGATGTTGATTCCGAATATACAAAGTTATAGCAAAGGTATCTTGGAGTCTAGAGGTAAATGGATTGGCAATAACTATTAGCTAGGTTCTAATAGCAGCACAAGTCCGCATCCAGAGCCGAGCAGAGCATCCAGCGCAGATCCGCATCCAGTCCAGAGCTTAGAGATTGGGAGCTCCTTTCCAGACAGCTTATGTATGTTTCTACTCGTATCTCCGGAGATGACAGCTGTTTTGCTACTGAGAGAGATAAACAATCATTCAACTCCTGGTGACATTTTTTAAGGCCAAGCTTAATCAAACCAACCCCTAGATGTATATAAACTGAATATGTATGTATAGTCGCCTTTGTACAGTCAGCGTCACGATGTGGGTACCCCTCTTGAAGCATCTACGTTCCCAACTGGGGTACCCAATTGATGCAGCCCACCGTACATAAGCTTTTTGTTATAATTTTGTGTGTATTTCTCTTTTTTTGTGTGTAATAAAGAATAAGAATATAAAATTTAATAAACAAAAGTTACACGCACAGTCCACAACTGCATTCCCTATATCATGGTTTCTATTACATTCACAAATCACACGCACAAACAGACTCGAAACAAATATCTGTAGCTCATAAAGTATTTGTACAAAGCTAGAATCAAACAACACATGGACGCCATACGGCTCGTTGAATTTGTTCAGTTTTATTATTGAAGAACCTGCTGAAACGTATCCAATAATAAATTACCGTTATATTGTTTGTACTAAACGTTACCTCATCCTCTTCGCACATAATAAAGTTAGTGATCGCTGTTTCACCTCACTATACGTAGATACGCGGGTATAATGGACAACGGGCTCATCCTGTTTGTTTTTCTTGCTCACCTCGCTCGGTGTATGATGCAGTGCGGATGCTGCATTTGCATAAAAGCGTCCATTATCCACAGCTTCAAACAAATAAAAAATCAATATCCGCCAGTGCACGCGTTTGAATACACCACGGTAAATATAATATAAAACGCGTTTTCATGATATCAAAAATTTTACTTGTTTGCGTTAAAATTGAAAGTAATGATTATTAATGTGTTAACACACGGGCTAACAAAAATCTGTCAAGCTTGATATATACGCGATTCAACACCGAAATACGCTGCATTGTCTGTTGATGGTTGCAGAGATTTTTTCGGTCAACACGCCAGCCGTTTTATATGTATTTGCATCTTTTAAAATTTCAATTCGATTGACACGATTACAGGTGTAGAGGTGTAGCCGTACGAGCAGTAACAAGTCAAATTCAATTTGGAGATGTGTTTTAAGCTACAAACTCGTTGGTTTTACTGCGTTTTGGCTGAGTGAGGTGCACGATAAAATAGGGAGAGCCTCTTCTATCTACTTTATTGTGATTAATTGTTTTCTTTCAAGGGTTAATTTGTTTCAATTGTATCTGGGTGTGACTTCTCCGTGGGCTGTATTCATCAAACGGGTCAGCAGACAGGACACAAATCAAACGAGGTCGCTGCGCCTGTCGCGTCAGCACTTGCGAATAATGCCTTGAGCGGTGACAGGTGATAATTTATGTATGTACCGTTATATGTGTGCGAGGCCAAAGAGCGTCTTGAAACCTTTTGTTTAAAAATGGCGTGTAATTTAATTAAGAGCATAACATGAACGTGTGTTAATGTTTTCTTAGTTTTCGACGTTTATATTGCTTGTTTGTGACTAAAAACGTGCGTGAATATATTATGTTACTCAATTATTCATGTAACTAGAGCGATGTTAATGAAGCGTTCTAAATTAAAAGGCTGCGTTAAATCCAGAGAACAGAATGAGCAATGAATCTCTGCGGCCGCTTACTGAAATTCAACTTCAAATGCACCGAATATTGATCGGAAAATGACACATTTTCAGGTGGTTAAATTTTCCATGGCAAATCACTCGACCACATACGCGTCGGGCCGTACATATGTACGTACATTTATATAAAATTAGTGAGTTGTAAGAGCGGGTGGGGCAGCAGCACCTGTTTCCGGCCACCGACGGAGCACTAACTCAGCGATCCCGGATCCGACCGACGCTACATTTAATTCTTTGTTATGAGCCATGAAATAGGCGGGACGGGGACCGAGAAATTGTGAGAATGAATTGGGTTCTTTGGTTTTATTCACGATTCAAGGGATGTGTCGCGAGATGAAGCTGTTTAGGTTTATTGGTTACGATTTTTCTGTGAGTGCCTGAATCAATTTCGGAGAATGGGAGGTTCGTTTTTTGTCTGGCGTTTGTATAAGTAAAAGGTAGTTTTTATTCATTTTATATTTACATCTTATCAGGAAAACGAAAACCAAATCCCAAATCTCTGTCCCAAATTTTTACTTGCCAACTTATAAATAACTTAAGAAATGTAGGTTCTAGATTAACAGAGATCTTTTGTATATTCAATCACAAGCTCTGCCCCGGCATGCATATTTTACTAACTTTACTACCTTACCATACCTACCCACCTACCAAAACCTAGCTACCCTACCTGCTCTAGCTACCCTACCTGCCCTAGCTACCCTACCTACCTAGTGACTACCATGCCTACCTACCTACCTCCCTAGTACTAACCCACCTACCTAGTACCTACCTCCCTACCTACGTAGTACCTACCCTGCCTTCCTACCTACTTATTACCTACCTACCCTAACTACCTACCGTACCTACCTACCTCCCTAACTACCTACATACTATACCTAGCTACCTACCTACCCTATCTACCTACGTGACGTGAGCTGTCAATTGCGCTAATTTATTTAAAAACGCTTTTAATCATATTTTTTTTCTGAAAATTTTGCAGATATTTTAATAATTATTCTGCTATTCGGGGCGGAGACGAATCCAATAAATCAAAGATTATTAACATACATCAAAAGAATCAAAAAAAGATTATTAAAACCGGTCCAGCCATTCTTTAGTAGTAAGTGGTGTAACTAACCCGACTTTGTTTTATATCTTTCTTTCTTCTTATAATATATATATAAATTACGCGTCACGTTGTTTGTCCGCGATAGACTCCTAAACTACTTAACCGATTTTAAACAAATTTGCACACCGTCTGTAGTTTGATCCAACTAGAAAGATAGGATAGCTTACATCTCAATTTATAGTCGCAATATTATTTAATTACATTATGTGGCGCAGACGAAGTTGCGCGTGTCAGCTAGTATGTAATATTTAGATATTATAAGCTCACTGAACATAAATTAAATTGGGTGGTATTTAATAC
The DNA here is from genome assembly GCA_950005105.1 of Lycophotia porphyrea. Taxonomy (NCBI): domain Eukaryota; kingdom Metazoa; phylum Arthropoda; class Insecta; order Lepidoptera; family Noctuidae; genus Lycophotia; species Lycophotia porphyrea. Next base: position 8,645,640 of record OX465392.1, read on the forward strand.
TTTAACTGTAAATCCCCTTTTCAATCAAAATATTCGAAATTACCACCAAAAATACTGAATTACACACTAAATTTGCTTATCAAATAAATCAATTATACTATACTGTTAGATCTTAGCTTAACTGTTTTACTGAATGACTATCTGTTAACCAAAAGTAAATCTAAAACTAACCACCAGATTTAGTAAATAATCACCAAAAATACTAAATGATCACCAAAATTAAATCTCTATTTTAGTGTGGAAACTCGACGAAGCCCCGCTGCGCGGGCCTTCTATTTCTGTCTAAAGGGTTTAAAGGAACCTAACTAACCTAACCTCGGGGTGCCCTTAGTTCCCTATCGTCGCAGATCGTTCAACACCGCGACTTCGACTTGCAGTCCGAAACTCGACAAAAAATAGGTGACCAATTCAGTTGTAATATTGAATAATTTGTGTGCAAATCAGTATTTTTGTTTTACGCAGTAGGTTATTAGTGGAGAAATTTTGTTTGCTTAAATGTCTAAATAGAGGTGCAGTTAAAAATTCCCCAATTAAATTTCTTTGCACTCAACCAGTACCTCAATTCAATTGATGAGTGAAGCTTTGAGATTCTTAAACCAATAAATAAATATTGCGTCAACTGCCGCGGGTGAAAAGTGAAAATCAGAGACTTATTCACACGTGTACCGAAACGAAGCGCTGGCAAAAAAAGTAACACTGGATTAATTAATGACTTACGCACAGTATTTTTATTCTAAACCAACGCATCGTGGCAAGGAGGAGTTTTGATGTATAATAAATAGTCTTCCATCCACAGACCCACCTCGGCAATAGTAGCTTAATCTTCGATCGAACCGTGCGGCTGTAATTATTTAGCCACACCCTTCCAAAAAAAAAATCTTCTTCAAACGGCGACTATTAAGTAAACTGTCAAACAATCCCATTGAAATAGTCACTAAAAATCCAAACGCTCTGGCATAATGAATTACTATTGCACAAAACACAGTGAGTAGTTTGCGGTGGTCTAATATGTTCCATGTGTCTATGTCCGGCAGTTAAATCCTGAACTAAAACGTGCTTGATCCAGGTGTCCGGCTGTTCGCTTATTTCATAGCCAATCCCTACACTGCTGCGGTTTCTGCTCCCGCCTGCTGCTGCTGACTATTAACTTAATTTCAATTCAACTTTTTCTCTTTCGTTAACGCTGGTATTGTTTTAGTAAATGTTCTTTTATTTCAATATTACATTCGATTCGGGTACTGATAATTTAATTTGCTGTCAACAAATCGATGATCTCTGCTTTTGCTAACAATGTCTGAAGTATAACAAGAAACCTTTGTGACAAAGTTTGTTTCGGCTTTTCTTGTAAGGCGCAGTTAGATAGGAAACAGTATTACTTTATAAAATTATAAAATAAAGGTTATGATTGAGTTTAAATTTCCTTATTGAACAATAGCACTCCATTTTGAAATTGTATTATCAAGTTCCAAAAGCCAATAGAAAGTTTCGATGACAAAGAAGTTAATGATAGATACAATAAAAATGAAGAGCACGGATCAGATTGTGGGCAATAAGAATTAGAGTTGGGTGCGGGACTGCGGGTTCACAACCGCTGAGGCAGTGCCACGCGCCTGACTCCAGGTGGCTGCGGGAAGACTTTTACACTATTCTACATTTAATGTTTTTTTCAAAATTGTGCGTAGAACTTGTATAGCCAATTGTATGATCGCGGACGAAGAAAAATGGGTTTCATGCATCGTAGCACATATTGTAGTAGTCTATACTAATACTAAGTTGCAAAAAAACCTATGTTGTGTAGTAGTACTATATAATCAAAATATCGGTTCGGATTGGGACTTCACTGAATGAGTCAGCACATAAATAAAATCTAGCCCAACCCGACATCACTGAAGTAGCTCAAACGTTACATTGTGACCCAAGGTCGCTCCTATTTTTATTTTGATCACACAATACTAATACATAGCTTTACAAGGGTAGAAATAATCTCCGCGAGTAGCGTGTTATTTTAATAAACGTTGACACTCTGAGCATTTAGCACAGCTATACTGTTTCTTTGATTGGCTAATATTTTTACTAAGGTAAAGTTCGTACCCATATGAGAGAAGAATCGATTGTGCTTCGTTCAACGACTGTAAATGATCCACAGTTCATTTACAGTCGAAGAAGTAAACTTGTAAAACTAATAAGTAATTTAATTACTTCCCTATCAAAACGCGTCAATCTATTCTTGTCTCCACTCAGACCTTTCTAATATGTAAAAATAGTTCTTTACGTTTTATTACAAAGGTCATAAATATGAATAATACTATTATTGTAGGTTTTGCATCTACTTGCGTAAACGTTTTGTATAGGAAGTTGAAATGTAAATTGGTCCTGGCATTCTGACAAAACGACTCGCTGCATTATGCTTATCTCCAAAAAAAAAAAAATTCTTCAAAAACATCTATGAAATGTTCATGGACGGCTCAGATTTCAAGTGTCTATCTGGCGTTTCTCCACAAACCCCACCTTCCATCTTGCGCTGCATGTCCTGACACCTGCACACTTGATGATCTTATGAATATATCAGCGAGCGGACTTCGCAGAACTGAGTTTTGGGCCAAATATACATACATAAACTCACGCCTTTATCCCATGGGGGTAGGCAGAAACTACAGAACAACACTTGCTACGATCCTTACATACTCCTTTTGCCTCGCCCACGACAACATATTTAAACATTTTTGCCATCGACTCGCTAAGAAGAAGAATCCAACGATACATTCTACATGCAACATATTTCCATCAGTTGTATAAATACTTCTTAGATTACAATACAGATAAGGCACATCTACGACAAAGGTAACAGGTTGTGTGTTATTGGTCCAAACGAATACCAAAACGAACAGTATTCCCGTATTCCCCCGTCGACTCATACAGTCTGCGTCGGATTGCAAGTATAAAAATAAAAAAGAGCGGAAATTCGCTCCCATGGGATGCAATGGAATGGTCACTGCAACTGCAATACCCGCACAGGTTTTTGAACTAATTTAATATTGTTATTATTGTTCAAGCTCACACGAACAAAGGGATATTTTTATTTATTTGGGTCACACGTATCAGTTTTTTTTCAGTAACTAAACATCAAACAAGTGTTATGAATTGATGATATAGAATGAGATAGAATCTAAGAGAAGGTCAAGCATCTTGTCCACTTATATCATATACTTTAACGGTGGAGTGTGAAGCCACTTCAAGATCAAGAGTTATTTAGAAGGTAGCACCTAGTAGCTATAATAATTACTTGTCACTTTCCACCAAAACCACTTAATGTCCTATAATTAATAGTCTAGCAACTCCAAAGGACCTTTAATGATCACTAAAGATTACCTTCTGATAGAATTTCGAGGAAATAATAGTTTAAAATTAAAATATAAATTCTTACTACGTGAAATGACCCAAAGATATTATTTTCTAGTATTTAATTGGTGGATAAGATACTACCAAAGTCGGGTAGTATAAAAGTCACTTTCCCGCTAAGGTAACCGACGCCCGGTGTTCAATCACATACCTTATTGTATTTTATTTTGTCTCGTCTTGGATTTACTTCAAAGGACAAAACATGTTACTTCGGGCTATTTATTACAACTCCATTAAGTATTTACTTTTGTTCTCGAACATAAATACTTTTTGATTAATTATTGAGTAGAATTATAAATGAGATTTTTTTTCGTATTCATGTTTTCGAATATAAATACGTTTAAGAATGCCTTATCTTTAATACATAATTCTTGGAATGTTTTAGATCCACTTTTGGTTTTGACTATACTTAGATCATAATCACCAAAACTTTTAAAATTCTACTCTGACTTCGAGCCAAGACAGGTACATCTTTTGAAAGATACAGTAATCCGCTGAAGCAATAGAGAGTATTTTCTGTTAGTATATACTTACGGCATTACGCGATTCTGACTGCGCAAACGAATTAGCTAATTGAAGTAATTGGAAATTCTACGGATATTGGCTCGTCCGATGATATAATTGATATTAAGTATAACTTTGATGGGACTGAAGAGTTGTAAAAACAATTCCTGAAACGAGATTTCTTTGTGATAATAAAAATATGGACGTGCTAAACACCTTTTATCCCCATCAATCAATCAATTGAACCAATAAAACAATATGTTCGAGGTCACTACATATTATAAAACAAAGTCCTCCGTCGCATCTGTCTGTCTCGCGATAAACTGAAAAACTACTGCACCGATTTATATGCTGTTCACCAATGGATAGAGTGGTTCTCGAGGAAGGTTTTTAGTATATAATTTGTCAAATTTTTGTTGCGGGAACGGGATCAAACTTTCATGATTACTTTTGATCGCGATAATCGACATCCATGCGGGCGAAGACGCGGTCATCAGCTAGTATTGATGTAATTGATTGAATGTATTAAATTATTTAATGTATTTATTTAAAAACCAACCACAAATGGTTTAGTTTGCTGACAATACCTCTTTAATATTTAAGATAAACAGACGTGCCACATTACCGCCCTACGTAATTATCGCCCTACTGCAGGTTCATAATTGGTTCACGCCGGAAGCCACCACGTGACCCCCGACGCCCGAGGCGTCTCCCACGGTGGCTGGGACGAGACGTTCTCTCCCTCTCACGCTCCGCCACCTCCTTCGTGACTGCTTCGCAGAAGGAGGTGACGGCGTCCCATTCCCTCTCGCTCCGGACCATGGACTGGACCAGGGCCTGACGCGATAGGTCGCCGCCTCCAATCGCCGCTACGAGGACACGGCGGTGTTCCGCCCAAGCGGAGCAGACCTCCACCGTGTGCTCCACCGTGTCCTCTGGGCGATCCTCGCAGTGGTAACACCCGGGCGTTTCCTCCCGCCCGATTCGGTGCAGGAACTTCCCGAAACAACCGTGTCCGGTGAAGGACCTGCGTCAGGCGGAAGGTGAGGGTGCCGTGGTGCCTCAAAAGCCACTCCTCAAAGAGGGGACTTATCGCCACTATTGTGGCGTGCCCTGCACGGGGTTGCGATAGTCGCTCTCTCCATGTCGCCATGAAATCGCGCCGGAAATCTGTCCGCTGCGCGACAATTTGCCGCGGCAGCGGAGTTACCCCCGGCGTAGTGCCTCTACGCGCCACTCGTGTAGGCGCGCGAGGACTATCGCCTCCAGATCCCATGGCGGTAATCCAGCAAGGAGGCTCGCCGTCTCGCCCCGTACCCCCGGACTAGCGTTACGGCTACCACCTTCTGGGATGGAGCGTCCCTGACAATTGCACCTGGTATAGAGGACTTACTATCGAAGTCGCTACTGACGCTTTTTACGATTTTATTATAATTATGTATATTGTATATATATAGGACCGCGATCATACACTGACTGTCGTCCAAGCGTCGAGCCGAAAACATCAAGGTAAAGCACACCGTGGTGGGGTAAGTAGGTCGTGTGACCTCACCACAGGCGTACTTCGATTCATTTTAAGTCCATACGAATGACCGGCTCCGACATATATATATATATATATAGATAAAAAGATATAGATAATCTCAACATGAATGATGTAACCAAGATTTTTTAACAATATTTTGATTGAAAAGAGTGTTTGATCTCTATGGAGAAGAATGGGCAAGAATGGAGTTTCTTGCCCATTCTTCTCCAATTCTCCATAGAAATATACGCTTAGGAATGAGCAACTACAGTATTTCACAAATTATTATGCCTTGTGTCTGTGACTGTAGCTTAGCCTTCTTTGTTTTTCTGTCATTCAAAAGTGCCTGTACTGGTCTTATTGAAATAAATGCTTTGCTTGTTTGAGTTTGCGTGATAAATGCTACTAGCAGTAGATGCTACACGCAATAGATGCTACGAGCAGTAGATGCTACACGCAATACATGCTACGCGCAATACATGCTACGCGCATTACTTGCTACGTTTAATTTTAGCTACAGGTTCTTTTGTCTTTTAATTGAATCCGATTTGGTTGATCCAGAAATGGCACCATTTGTTAACTAGTGAGAGACCTTTAATACCGAAAAAAGGTAGGTAATAACCGTATAAAAATGTATTAAACTAAAATTAATATGATTTATGAAACTCACGTTCCACTCATTACCATACGTTCGATTAAAAAGTTAAACATGGAAGCAAAAATGATGGATATAAAACTAACAGATTTATATTAAAGTCTCATTATGTTAATGTGTAGTAATTAGTAGTGGATGTATTGTGTGCGCCGGTAATAACTGGATGTGTTCATATTAATAGCGCCAGAGGCTATCAGCCTTAATACCGTCATTGCGCACTGCCCGTAGCAGTTGTTTTATAATACGCTTTGTTTCAATCCAAGCATTTCCGATTAAATTGTTGTGTCGTTATGTGTATAAAAATATTTGTATTAAATCTGTCGACACTAAGCTTATCTATTCAATTGTATTACAATTAACAAAAAGAAATGCTAGCCTATGGGATTGGGAAGTGTCGGCAATTGACAAAATTACTTAATAACTTGTTATAAATAAAACCTCTAAATGCTAACGTCCACATAGTATGAAAAACCGGTGCAAAAACCCATGTTAACAAACACATAATGCATTAAAATTAAAAATAACAAATTGCTAATAAAAACAAGAGCTAATATAAAGTTTTAAACTACGTCCAAAATAAGTCTAAGTAATTAGCTTTGTGTTTAGAGAAGCAATTTAGTAAATGTAAAAAACTTGTAAAACAATTCTCATAATGTGGGTTCGGCGAGTGTTTCCTTTGAGGTGTAAGACAAAGTTTTGGGTCAGGTACGGCATCAGCGACACTATCACATTAACGAGTCACTTTGTTCTCAACTAGCTTCCAATTTAATTAGCCTCCGTACTTCTTCGTGGAAATCGAACGGAAGCTACGCATAATTTATTTTATTATCGGTTCCTTACTTTGAATTTCTGTCACAAATAATTTATTTGCGAGTACTAAATTAATGCACTATTAATATGTTTAATTTTAGGAAATATCTCTCTGAAAGGATGTTTATTAAGCTGTTTATTATTTTGTTTTTATTTGTTATTTACATCTTTCATCTTTATCACTTTGATGAGCTGTTGAATTGCACCGGTACGAAGCTAACGTGTAGTGATCGTTCCGGGCTGTCGGACGCTAAAAGCCACACCCTGGCTATTAAGACAAATTTATTGTCCTTTGCCGGTCGGTTGGCGGTAGTGGCGGTGTAGCTGTTACTTGGGTTCCAACGGCTATACAAATGGTAGTAGCGATCGTGCAGACGTATTATAGTAATGTTTATTGGCGGCGGAGTACGTCCAATGGCTCCGTTAATCAAAGGCGTCGTAGCGATGCTGTGGTAGCCGGCCTGCGCCGCGGGCGCCACGCGTCGTCAAACCTACATAAATCCTAGCACAATTACTGAGATCCAGGTTGAACCCTGAATGTTTGTATGTAATATACGCTAACACAAATGTTACTGAACACCATAGTGTAATTAACAAGGCGATAACATAAAGATATCCAGGTGGATACATTAGAGGTGTACGGAATTAGATATACAAAGTGTTACACTATTAATCCATGAATAAAATATGTTGATAAACTTGAAATAATATCGAAATAAAGCTGGATTGTTTGCTACATCCAAATGGCTTCATAACTTGTATGGAATCTGATACAGACAATAGACATAGTTCACGACCCAGCTTAATACGTACATATATACACTGGCTTTTATTCCGAAAAACACGAGGACAGAGCTGTGTATTGAATTTGTATAACAATCATCATCTGCCTAGCCTTTTCCCAACTATGTTGGGGTCGGCTTCCAGTCTAACCGGATGCAGCTGAATACCAGTATTTTACATGGAGCGACTGCCTATCTGACCTCCACAACCCAGTTACTACTGGGAAATACGATACCCCTTGGTAAGACTGGTTGTCAGACTTTTTGGGCCACTGACTACTTTAACGACTGTCAAAGATCTTCAAATGACAGCCGGGACCAACGGCTTAACGTGCTTTCCGAGGCACGGAGGAAACTCGGTATGTAATGGATGCATGCTCTCTTGAATTTGTATAACAATACGAATAATAAATATTTATGTTTATCACAACAACAATAGTCACGGTAAATATCTCTGCGCCTTTGTCAATTTTTGACAAACATCATAGAAACCTTATCTAGGTTCCCATTTATTGTAGACATAAAACGACTTAAACTTATAGTGTGCACATTACTGTGTTACATTATTTTGTGTCACCCCGCGATCATGGCGCTTGCAATAGCGTCAAAATATCAGGACTTCAAAGTAATGAACAATCATGGAAGATATCCCGTAAGTGACAGTATAAGTTTAGTTTTAAACCGTGAAAGCTTAAAACAGTGTTTAAAACGACCTTTATTGACGTACTTCATCAAATTAAAAAATCTTTAGTTCATCTCAGAATATCCAGACACTAAACTCATTAGGATCCTTCTTAAATCTTGATTAATATTTAGAAAGACACGATACATAGGTTAACAAACAAACTTAGTTATCATGAAATATAAATGTAGTCTTAACACGTAAATGAAGAGAGTGCTCCGCAGTTCAATGTTCGAAGGTTAAGCCTGTCCTGTAACAGTTTTCGATATACGATATTTTACGTAAAAGGGGTTGGGTATGCTAAGTGGTGGACAGGGCAGGACAGGACTGCGACACGCGACATGCGACATGTTTGCGGCTGTCGTGTGGTCGCACGCGCCCTGTTCCCCACACTACGCCATAGTACGACACACGCAAACATCTACGTACCACATACGAGTACTTGCTACGTATTTCAACAGTATGCTCAGTGCCAAATTGTTATGGTCTGCGTTTATAATTGACCGCGAACATGATAGAATACTGAACGAGTGTTACTGGTACATACTAGTGTCTCATGCCTCATTATCTTGTGCATGTATTCTTCAAATGTCCGTGATAAACCTCTACGGAAAACACAATATTTTTTCTCGTAAACTAGAACTGCTCATTATGACCCAAAGTTGAACAACTTCAGGAGCTCGTAATTTACGTTCAAATAAATTTTATTCCTATACTTTTATTTTCAGTTTTCTGGATAGAAAATTATATAAGGGAAGGGGGGAAGCATTACGAACCACTTTAGGGACTCGTAATTCGTAATAAGTGTCAAAATAAAAAAGTTTATGACAAGTTTATTCCATCACCTACACTTACAGTGTATTAGGAACGTTTTTGCCAGATTTTGTCCGCACGCTTAGTTTTGTACAAAAACGTTTGATCAGAGTTTCAGTTAATACTCTTATTTGACCACCTTTTAAATTAATGCCCAGATATTACTGAACACCTATTTAAAAAGTTCATTGTCCATATCAAACGATGAGAAAACATGATAACCTATACATAAATAACTGTTAAAAGTACAGTAGGAAGCATAATGAGCACCCACAGGAAATTAGGCTTTTCTCAAAACGGAAACCGTGGGGGGGTGCGGGGAAGGTAGCATCTTCCCGTTTGGCACAGACGACGAGCCATGATCCCCACATCGCTTTAACTTGTCTGCAAAACATATTGAACAGATTTTTATCCCGTTTCGATCAATCGTCCGCCTATCGATTTTCCATAATCATAAAATGACGATGAAATGAGAACGGCTATTAATTTGGTGAAAATTTTATGGATAAATGAAAAATATAATTTTTGAACGATCGCTTGCAATCACCGCAATGACTCGGTTTACGTTCGAATTTTATAACTTGTTAACGATGATATGTATGATCTGTTGCTTGCCTTACAAGGTTTTCTGAGTTATGTAAAACATACTCAGGTATATAAACTAGGTATATATACTAAAGTCATCATGTTTTACGTTAGACAGTAACCGTCATTTCAGTGCGCTGTTGTTCAATTTGAACTGCATGGAAAACAGTCGGACCCGTATCGTAATATTAGTAGCACAAATTAAAAGGCCTAAACTGATTCCTATTCTGGCCAACGCAACAATTTAGCAAATTATAAATCAAATATCAAATAAATTGTTCGTAATATTCGTTATGAGCATGAGCTGACATGCGGTGGTTGGTAATGTCGCTCGGGTGTCGGGCCGGTGCCGGTCGGTTGCCGAGCTGGAGCCGATCGGGTGTCGGGCGTCGGCCGGCTGGGGCCGACAGGCGCGGCGGCCGCTCCATTAGCCACTACACACGTGTTGCTATTTGTGCGGAAACCTCGTTATCGCGCCCGATGCGCCACTCACAAAATTCTTTTACTATGAAAAGAAAGAAAGCTATCAATTTTCGCGCGTGTTCACACGCCTGATAAATATACCCATTGTGAGGGTATTTGCGAGATACAAACATATTGTTATCATAAATATGTATGCGTAGATTCTTTTATTACAAGTTTCATAAAAACATTATGTTCAAAGTATATTAATATACGCGAACCAATAACTGAACTTAAACAAGAATCAAAGAGCACTTTAAAACCAATATTTTTAGTTCAAGACTTTGGATCAAATCAAGTACTTTGTCGTCTATTGTAAGTCTAAGTTGCCCTTCCACAAATCTAGAAGGTAGAACTAAGTTAGTTTAGATCCAGGAGGGGTACAAATACTAGTTAAGTTGATTTGATCACAGTTTCGTACTTCTAATACTCAGGTTACAAATACTGTATGCTGTTGAAGGTTTAGTTTGTTTTAGTAGCAAACAAAGTGTAGAACATTACTCGTATTTGTAACAGATGCAAGTAATTAATCTTTGCTTATGTCATGTGGTCTACGCCGTAGTAGTGCTACGGCGTAGCACACGTCTCGTAGGTGGCCCCATTTTCCGCGCAATCATTTAGAACATTGTGTGATTTTATCAGACTACAGCATCTGGGTATCTATTGGTTATTTAATTATGATCTTCATCTTTTCATGACCCCTTTGTACAACTCAGTTCGTACTTAATTGTGGTATGTTGTGTTTGCTACTTTACTAAAAAGTATTTTTACTACTAACTGTGGAAACATTCACATAAAATATTTATTTTACTAATATAATCATCAACATAACGAAATATACTAATGTTAAGGATTAAAATCTGATTACTGCAGATCATTGACCTACAAACAGCAAACTCAAAATAGCATTTAACGATTGAGATTTAGTATAAAGACAAAAATAATAATTATGTCACTACAAGGTGTGTATTCGCGTATCATCTTATGAACACATACCTACTCAACTCAAATAAGAAGAATTACATCATGTATTTGATCCTCTCTGTCTCCAGTTTCTGCTAACCTTTGATATTCATAAATGTTTGCTTTTACTATGAAAGCAAATGATTGCTTAATGTACCTAATGTAACTTAGCTTTATCTACATTTGTAATGTCATCAGTGTCACAGGTTTTCAGCCAGTAACAGGATACAAATAAATTCAGACTCCTATTTTAGACATCGATTTTTTTTTCTAGTATTTTAGGGTTCCGATCTTTAAGGAAAATCGAAACCTTTCAGGTCACATTCATATTAGAAAAACCTGAATAGTAGCATCTAACGAACCTTGAACCTTGACCCCCTCAACTAACCTTGCTGACTACCTATTCATCATGACCTGATAACATGTAAAGGCCGCGACTGCTCTCGAGCCACAAAAGGAAATGTCGTGTTTGTTTATCAGTAGACATTTTAAATATTTTTTTCAAGCAAGGTTTAAGAACCCGTAAAGCAAGACCCCTAGAGAAAGGGGTTAAGCTTACGGTATCGGTAATCTCTAGGGACTCCCAAAAAGTCAGAAAGCAGTCGGTTTGCATAAAGTTCTTACGTTTAAAGTAGGGGCTAAGAATGTTGTGATACGCTATACAGATGACTGTTTTGTCAAGAAAACCTAGGTAGTTGAATGTTTCGTCTGTAAACTTGGCTCTTGTACACACATCATCAAGGATCCTTGACATTCATCGCTCAATTATACACATAATGTATACAATCTATTAAGATTGCTGGCTTACTGCCGGAGGGCACCATTACACCCCATTCCCTTTCTTGACTTATAATTTGCGTGGGATCAGGGGCACCTGATAAACTTTGTTTTTCTTTCATTGCCAGATTGCCCGTTTCGTTATTTATGTTAAAAACTTACGTTTCGGATTATACTTTCAAGTCAATTCATCGTTGAGAACAATAGAAGACCAAAGGGAACTGGCACGTTGGAAATACGGCCTTCAAAATACGTAAATATTTCTAACTAGTAATACAGTTCAACTTGACTCATTTTGTTTTCTTTCGGCACATTTTCACAACTGTGTTAACAGTTCGTAAAATATCGATAAAAGTACCTATCAAGTAAAATATTGATAAAAGAAAGTACTACAAATTGTACATTCCGAACTCTCTCCAACAATTAGGTTAAAGTAATTCTGCAATATATAAATCTTTTCTCGAGTCCTTGTTAAATTATTAAATACGTGTTCGGAATATATTAACTCAACTTATTATAGGAAATAACAAAGTCGTACTTATTAAGCAGGCTCCCGAGACTTCCTTATTTATAGAGTGAAATGAAAGTAGACTTAATGCAAAAGTGCGTAAACGTGATATGTACTCGTACATGGTAACAATAGAAATAAGAGTAGGTGCACCTGCACTAAAACTTGGGACACATTTTGTATAGCCCCCACCTCGCCTCACTATTAGAACTGTTACGTATTTCAATGTCAACAATACCAACAGACAAATATAGCTAAAATAATTGGCACGTAACATACAATACATTGCTGCATTGCTCCAAGATATATCTGCTCACGTATGAAGACCATTGACCCCAAATATAGTTTCACGAAGACAATAAACAACAGGAATATCTACTCATTACACGCCGTGTTACGTTTCATGACATAGACACTGAGTACTGTAATAATAAAGGAAAAAGTAACTCACCAAAAGCAATATACATACTATCATAAAATGACATTGTGTACAAAATGTACAAGTTCATTATGGCTAAGCACAGCAGCTAACTATAAAATTCTAAATTATATCAAACGCAATAAGAATTTAGACCGCCATAACGTGCCGATACGAGATCCTAACGTTACTGATTCAGGCGTGTAATCGATATGTCACGAAGCGGTAAGCTAGTAATCGTATCAAACGGAGCTCAGCAGCAACGAGCTTCATCTCAATGGAGGATTTCTTATAATCTCGACAAAAATAGTGCTAAACGCTCTTTATTTTGCACTATTCTTGAACATATTTAGAAATATTAGGCAAGACTTATATTGTTAGAGCTCAAGTCGAACACGGAGCCAGTGAAGGGGAAAAATAGTTCAATGTTTGTGTCTAGTTAATTGCCAGAAATGAGTGGGGGTAATGAGTAGAATTCACCGACTTGCCTGAACTTCCCGGTAAGCCGTGTCGTGTCACACTCTCGAAAAGTTGTGTAGAGCAACTGACACCCCAGTAACTCAGAGAAATCACACAGCAATTTGCATAACGAGGCGCATACAGGTGCTCTAGGCTCTTTGAAGTGCTAATTCAACGCAACTGCAAATGAGAAATGCTATCCTTCATTAAATTAGCAGTGCAAGCACAAGTAAGGTGGATGTTGACTGCAGAATAATAAGCTGGTAGAGACTCGAAACAATAAATTGATAGCAAAGTACAGTCCATTGTCATAATCTAATGGTTTTAGATTCAATAGAAAGTCAAAAGTTTAAAATAAGATAATAGATTTAGTAATAAAACTTCAGCATAAATTTCTACAAACGGATTGAGTAATTTAATATCGTCGGCTACTTCAAGACATCCTAATCAGACCGTGTAGTGTAGATTATTAAAATCAGCCGCCGCGTTCACAAAAATCTGTAATAACGTACAAAGAACGTGGCGGATTGGAACATTTTCCAGAATTTGTACTTAAAAAGCCGCGCTTCATTTTAGCGAGGCGTCGAAATCTGTTATGTAAATATGAGACCGTGGAACCGGAAAATAAGTTTGGTGTTGTGCCCTTTTGATTTGCAGCAACAGTCGGCCAGCTTGGCGGCAGGGTCGGGAGTCGCGACCCGGAGCGTCCCGCGCCGCACCGCCGCCGCGCCCGGTCCGTGCCGCGCCGTACGGTGTTAGGCGACGTAACAATTTTGTTTGCGCACAACTCGCCACTTTATGAATAGTAATCAAACCACCATCCTCCATTCATTTATCTCGCGAGCGACCAACGATGAAATGTAGATGAGGCCTTTCTGATAAGCTCCAAGTATTTTGTACATTTACTTTGTAATTATATACTGCGGAGAATAATGATCGGCTTAAATTATTACCACCACCGTATCCGATAATATTCAGCAGGATGATTCATTAGTACATAATATTTAAATGTCAATGACGAGTGATTTATGTAAGCGGTAAAAATCTAAAATGGAACAGACAGGTAAGTACTGAAATAAAATTAGATTTTCCTCTGGTTGTAACAATTGGTCGGAGATCGAGTAGAAACTGGAAGTATTCCTGCCTGAAAATGATAAATTATTCTGGTAAAGATTTCTCTTCAATCAATAGTCTATATCTGGCTGTGACACGGACGAAACATTCTCGAACAAGCGGCTTACAGTGCTTTAATACACTTTGCTTGTTAATGATCTTCTAATTACCTGAGAGAGTCGTTGTATTACTATTTCATAGAAGTGCACTCATTTTTATTAACTCATACATATCGTTCTACTTACTTACTAATAAGTAACAAAAGATTCGTCTTGAAACATCCCTGAAAATACAAGCCTTAGAATAATATTTTACGACACTACTTCACCTTGGAGAGATCGAACAAGTAAATTCCTTAAGTTTCTAACTAAATTCCACAAGTGCGGCCCTACGCTCCGGGAATACCCTATTGTAACACAAAATAGTGTGCGCACTCCATAGACATTTTGACAGTTGTTGAATAAAAAAGTTGAAATAATAGGTAAAAGTTTTGGATAAAAAGTGCTCACAAAGAAATAAACAGACGCGCTTTATTTCCCTCTAGCACTGATGTGATGTGTGACACAACTCCAGCACCAGGTTATTTTTCTTATTATTTGGAATATTTTTACTTATGTGTGATCTTATTACACATTTCTATGGTAATACATAAAGAAAATCGTATTTGTTATATGAGAAAACTGCTACCACCACTTCTTTGTGAGATACCATGTACCTAGCCACAGTTTCTTAGACGGTAAGATAAGTTCTTATAGAGTATTCTGCTTTAAGAATAAATCTTATACGTTCTTTTATGAATCTTATTACAATACAAAGGTAATAAATACGCGTGCATACATAAATGTCATTTACACGTATTAGTTATAACGTTAGAGTGACCTAATACGATTACATTGAACAGGTATTAATAGTCTAAATTGTCGTGTAATTAAATACGGTCCGCAACAGGCGCACAGTGGAACGAATGTATGGGAGCGGTTGGACGTAGACATGTCCGAAAAATAAGAGTAAAATTATGACAAACTAATGATGCCATCTTATTCGATTACTTAATGCCTTCATAAATTGTGGTGATGAATTTCTTCATAACTCCCATATTTCGGGAGTAATTTGAGAAAATGTGAAATTTTACTATGAAAATGAGTGTATCGAGCTCTCTCCCTCCTGATTCCGGGCTTGTTTCAAGTACCGGTCTCTAATATCGTAATGCTATTACTAAGAGCTATATTTAATACTAAGACACATAGTGCGCCAAAAGTGCACTTTCTGGGATAAAAGGAAATGAAAATTTAAAAAAAAAAACGTTTTTTCCCCATTTGTATTTACTTTAAACCGCAGACAGACTTATTAAGAGGTCTATAAATATATTATATATATACAGAAATATATATTAACAAAAATATTCACAAGAACTGATGAGAGTATGACTTTTAAGTAAGTTGATAATAAATTACCTAGTTTCATTAAAAGTACAATAAATAATTAAGATGTAAGCTCTAATTTACTAAGTTACACATTTTAAAACAATAACATCATTTAATTATCTTCGTCATCATCATCATCATCAATTAATTCAAATTCAGAATCGATGTCCGCTAAATCATTTATGTTAACAAATTCGATATCACTTTTCTCAGAATCCGTAAGCTCATAAAATTCCTTAAAAGAAGATTTTTTTACAAACTTATTTCCTTTTGGACGGATACTTGTAACAAGTGGATCAGAAGACAGTAAAAGATTGTGCATAATATCTTCATTGCATGAGATACTGCTATGCTTTCGAGAATGCCCCTCTCTATATTTTCTAAAATCTTTATTTCTAGCCTCAGATGCCTCTTCGGATAGAAAACCAATGGGCACAATTGACATGTTCTGAACTATGTCTGGCCCATGCATTAAAATTTTATGAAGTGAAGAAGGCATATAATACCATGGGTATAACTCCACGTAAAGCTTAGCAGTATCAAAGCAGAACTCTCGGAATTTAGTTACGTTGATCTTCTCTCCTGATGAAATACACTGCAAGATCACACAGATTTTTCTTAAAAGCATAGCATCTATTCCGGTCAGTTCAGCAGATTTAGTGTAGTTTTCAAAAAATCTCCTTGCCGAGTTGCCATTGTTGGTGGATCCACTGCCTTGTTTCACAACATCGAGAAGTAAGCCCGTTTCTCTTCTTACAGCCTCTTGAACTCTTTTCTTCCTGTCATCAACTTGCCTTTTTGCTATATCACCCCTTACTTGCCATGATTTTATGTCTAATTTGTAGGAAATGTGTAATAAGCATTCCATTGAGCGAATCCAAGCGTGAAGGGTGCTTAAGCTATATTTATACATGTCCTCGTTTGCGTGTTTATCTTTGATTAACTCTAAATTATTCATTTCTTTAGGACAAGCCTTGCATATGTCACACACTGAAGCTGCTGTATCGGATATAATGGAATGAATTTTACCATCAATCATTGTCAACAGCAGTTGGTGTTTGACACTAATTCCATCAGTGATGGTGGATGGAGTTAAGGCTTCAATCTCTGCTTCGATTTCAGCCATCTCTCTCTGCACATTTTCTTTGGTTTCCTTTATAAACTTAAACAATATTGGCCGGCAAAATGAAGTGGAAGTTGGTCGCTCGTTTTCCCAAATTGTTACACCTTTTGAGACGAGCCGCAGTGGTACAAGACTAATCATAAAATTACTAGCAAGATCGATTTGCTCATCTTCACTCGTCCTTTGATGATAAATGCTTTGGCTAGATGATCCGTCAAAACCCCATTTGCTGGTCAATACGAGCTGTTGATTGGGATCAACAGGGGTTTCTAACGACCTAATAAGTCTTCTTGAGGTTAAATCCATCAAGGCTTGTAATTTGATTTTTGCAGAGCTCTCTGTAACTGTGAGATCTTCTTTGGCCGGATAGCACTTAATTTTTTCTTTAACCAACATGTAGTAACTCGGGTATTGAAGAGCTCCTTCTTGAGTGTTGAAATCCCGAAGAGTGTTATAGCGCCATTTCGATAAGTTCATCGATACATAAAGAGCCAATGCCTTCAAAGGGGATATTTCCCGTACCTGAATTGATTTACCTTCAATGAAGGCTTTGATTTTTGAGGCCTCTTCTGGATTCTCCGTCAAGTATTTCATAACATAAGCTGTATCGCTTTGTCCTGCCTTTTGAAGCGCCCTTTCGGCCGAAAACATAATTTCAGCGCTGCTACTGCTGCATGAAAGACTATCTTCAGTGCGTCTTCTTTTTTGCCGGTTACTAAGGTCCTCAAAAGATTTACGAGGACTAGGATGTGTACAAGTTGAAGCATCAGATTTAGCAGGAGAAATTATGGGCTCGATGACGTCACTTATATTTTCTGTAGAAGGTTCCATATTTTCATTCTGTAATTCCGGCCATTGAATTGCAGCCTGTAGCCAAATCTCATGTTTCTTCCGAAACTTATCTGTGCTTCTTCCAGACTGTGTCCATTTTGCATAAATGCGGTAGCAAAATCGACGACACCAGTCTTTTAAACTTGTTTCAGCACTTTCACATAACTGAACACAACTGTTATCTTTTAAAACACTGAACAAATAGTTAAAGTCGCGTAAATCTTTATGTGCGCGTGCGCATAAAGCAACGTGAATATCAAGATTTGTATTAAAATTTGGAAAATACATTGCGAGATTAGCTTGGATACAACGAGGTGTAAATCAACACTGATTTTAAAGTTACTAATAGTGACCTATTTATATAAAATCCAGGTATCCCAGGTATCCTTTGTTAAATATTGCAAGGTAATTAGTTATTGTGATAATTAGTAAATGATGCATGCTAAATTAGTGTATTAAGAGCCATTTAGTAATTAAATAATAGCAATGTTCTTATCAGTAATCATTAGTGCATCAGTTTTATATGTAAACCTTAAGTCCCTAATTATATATCCTAATTAGCTTATATCTTCTCTAATTGGCTGCTCAGAAATGTTATTGTAATAAGGTAAACCTTTAGAAAAACGGTTTTAATCAACAAAATAAACAAAAAATAAAAAAATTGTGTTATAAAATAAACATCACTCTTTATCCCAGAAAGTGCACATTTGGCGCACTATGTGTCTTAGTATTAAATATAGCTCTTAGTATTAGCATTATGATATTAGAGACCGCTACTTGAAACAAGCCCGGAATCAGGAGGGAGAGAGCTCGATACACTCATTTTCATAGTAAAATTTCACATTTTCTCAAATTACTCCCGAAATATGGGAGTTATGAAGAAATTCATCACCACAAGTTATGAAGGCATTAAGTAATCGAATAAGATGGCATCATTAGTTTGGCATAATTTTACTCTTTTTTTTCGGACATGTCTACGTCCAACCGCTCCCATACATTCGTTCCACTGTGAGGCGGCTTATTTTTAATTCCGAATGATATTTGTTCACGGATGCCAAGTGAATGGCGATCGTTTTATTTATGACACAAACACGAAACAAAATCTAAAATCCCTTTAGAGGTTAATAAAAATGGCTTTACAATCAGCTAAAAGCCACGTGAGTAATAGCTTGTCCGCGACATATGTCAATCTGCTTCGTCGATGCGACGTTGGACATCTGTCAGGTTTCTTGCTATCGCGACCCTCATCTTTGAAGAAATTACGTTCGTGCATCCATGTCGCCGTCAGCGGTGACACGCCCCCGCGTATTCGACGGCTGGCCACGTTAATGTGCCCACATCACATCACCCTCACGGTTAACATGCCCCACATACGCCATTTGCACGTTACACTCTCATGTTTATATACGCCAGTATAATTTGCTGCTAATATTGCAAGGTTAATTATTCATGCTTTAATGAAAGTAGATGATATTGTCAAAGGGTACCTACCTACGCTTATGATCCGTATTGGTTTCCAGGTATTCGGAAAGCTAGTTCGATTTAATATGTTATTAAACCTCATATTAACTAAAGCTGCTCAGTTAAGCTGTTTTAGTCATCTTTCTTCTTCGCTGTTTTAGTAAACACATCACATAATAGTTTATCACAAACGTTTATCAAAATGCAACCACAGATATTGAATAGTGAATTATGATCTGAACGTGATTTGGCTTTTAGAACTCGGGATCAAAAGACTGTACCTAACTGCTATTTATTTACCCAAAATATGAAATAAAACCAAAAAAAATGTTCAATTCCTAAAGCCGCACAATACTGCAAGCTTTCCCCTTTTGTGTCGTTGATTTATTCGTAACTCTGTAATTCTGTATTCCACACTATAGCTACTTTTCAGAAGTTACAATGTTAATAGCCTATATTATTTAAATTTTAATATCTGAATAAATAAACATCCCGAGAAATGAAGTCTATAGACGAAAAAAATATGAAGACGAAAACATTCAAGAAGCGTCTACAGTTGAAAAATATAGCTCATTAAGGAATGTTTAGCCAAGCTAATTTAACTAGAGGCCTTAGACATCTCCGGGGAAATTACGAGCTTTGTTCGTATGTACTCGCAAAACTTTTAGGACGTCTTTGTTTAGAGTTTTGATGATCAAGAATTTCATTAGTATAGTTAACTATCTGGAAAAGTATTCACAAGATTCGCTAGACCATGTTATGATCGTGTAACATAAAGTGGCGCAACACGAAACAATAATTGTGTGCGAGGACCAGATAAAGGTAAATCGGTCAGGTATTTGAACGAATGAGACCGGTTCCCGGTAATTGTACCTGTCGCGTGGACAAATTTGTTGTCCAACGTGTGCCAGATAGTCACTCTAACTGCCGCCATTAGCCCGAGAGATAATCTTAAATTACTATCCGCACACTCAATTGTTGCGTCACGCCCAAATGTGCACTGTACTGAAATATTTGCGCTAAATAATAACATGCCGATACTGTGCGCGAACGCTAATTGACATTTACGAATATGTACATCATTAATTAGAGCATAATGTAACTTATTACAATTACCGGCGCGTCAATCTTGATTGATAACAAACTAACGCGACCGTAATTAAGTGCGGAGGGGCGGGCGAACACTCGCGATATAATTGTTAACTAGGAAGACTCTCACGTCTCCCTCGTATTCCTTATGGTTGCGACTAAGGGCGGATATCTCCCGGCGAGGAGGCGCAAGATATAGATACAACCTGTTATCTTCACACGTTTCCCCGTTATTTAGTGCTAAAGTAGACTGCTTAGAACAAAGCAAAGCGTAACTTAATATAAAGCATGTTGGGATGTCCACAAACTTAGGGCGAGTTTCAAAGACGATCCCTTGAGTCTCCTTTATGCAAATCTTGGGTAATTTCTTTGGTGAGAGTCACACGAGACCCTTTGCCAAGATTGCGTTGACTTTTCAACCGTGCGATACCTACGTCTTATTTTATATTAGTTTACATAGGCGCGTAACGTCAAAACTAGAAGCAGGTCAGCTAAATCGATGGCTGATAAAATGTTTAGTTTAGTCAAAATCAGTAAGGTCAACATTTACTTTAATTCAGTTTGAGAAAATAGAAACTAAATACTTTAGGTATTTAGTTTCGAACAACATACTTTTTATTATTTTATTATTCTTGTGCTTATTATTCTTGTGCCCCTAGGATTGGTAGGTATTTCTGTACTAGGTAGGTAGGTATTTGCTTACGTTTTCGTGGCTTCTCAGACAGCCCGAGACAACTGTACCGCAACATTTACATAAGGAAATCTAGCCGTAATCCAACCATACAAAGTACCAACCATCATAACTTATAGCCGAGCCGTCGCATACCAACCAACACATGGCTACCACAACACCCTTATGCACGTTCTTTAGCGACACCTAAAATATTAGTCTCAATTGATTCTATAACCTAGTAACTTTGAGCCTTTCACTGATAATCTTTGAGTTAGAGCAAAAATACTTTTTACTATGTAGTAACAGCATATAAATTACAGATATATAAATGTATAAATGTTACAGAGAGTGAACTATGAATAAGAGATATTTTTGAAGAAGATCATAGAAAAGATGTGATGAGTTTGGTGATCGACCTTTGACAGTTTATTTATGTTTCTAGGGCAGAAAATAAAACTACAAATAATATATAAGTACCACAAATTCGAACCGTACGAGTATATAACGTTCATATCGTTCCCGATTTTCTCTTCAACTTTTAAGCATCATTTTCAACAAAGGCGTCACTTCTGAGTACTAAACTTACGTTTTAGTACCCAAAATGAATATTAAAGTTACTCACAAAAAGTAAGTAAACGCAAGTACTTGTTAGTGAGTACCTCATTATAGGAGAGAAGTTCATCGACAAATGATTACAATGTTCCGGAAAGTTGGCCCACCTTGTTATAAATAAAGTAAACATTCTCCTTATAATTAAAAGGAAATGTGACTGAACTTACGTTACGAGTAACAGAAACAAGTACTTTTTATTATATCCTCTGATTGTGTTTGTCCCAAAATAGAAAATTAAGGAATCGGTACCATTGTAAAATGAATTAGCTCAGCTAAATGTGCAGGAATGTAGAAAAAATGAAAAATATTTGTAACTAAACCTCATAAACTACCTGTATTCGGGAGTTAATGTTGAGTAATATTGATCATCGTGTGAATTATTTCATAGACATTTGCGATAATGTCAAATATTCAGAATTAACAATTCTGAAAGTAGTAGGTAGTTAAATTATTAAGTACATTTTTATTTTAGGTGTGTATATTGTATTACATAATTCTAGACAATATTATTTTAGACGTGAAAGTAATTTCATAAACCGGGCACTAATATAATACTTTACAGCACCTGAATACTGCACCCAAACTGCCATCATATAATATGCTTTATATTATACCTCTTTATGTATTATACCGTATTATTCATGGCCACATAAACGCATGAACTCGACTACACACCACGCCAATTTCGAGAACAATAAAAATTACGCCACAATATCTTTTATGACATTACTTCCATCTTTTATTATATTTACACTAAAAAAATAACTTCATGAATTTTAGATGTAGGCAAAGTCCAAAACTGGTCTTCAGAACTTTCCAAACTACGGTGCTTTATTTAGGAAGAACAGAGATTAGCTCAAACTTTGGTAGGATTTTAATTAACTTTAGCTAAAATAAAGAGTCATGTCACAATTAATAACTAAGAAAATCTTTAGTAAATTATATTGAGCTTGTTCTTTGAGTACTTATTTTATTGTTTTAAGCTCCGTTTATAATATTCTGTCTCCTATTGAAAGCTAACGTTTTACTCACAAAACAAATAATTCTCGCACGCCGCCCACGTCAGCGTCTCAATTTCAGGATAAAAATGTCGTACTCATATATTTTAATGTTTTATTCGCATCCCTACACATTACTTCACAACCTTTTTGAGTTCGCGTCTTCAGAAAGTGGGTGGCATTCAGAATCACTCATGCATTTATTCGTCATGGGATAAGACTGTAAATTGCACAATTATTGAGGCTAACGAAAACTGATACAGAACTGCAAATAAATGTTGCAACCGATAGGTTAACAGTACACTGTAATTCTAAAACTATTGCGCTGGCGATCCATTACTACAGGGCTATCAATCTCACTCATTTGACTTTTACACAGGAGTAAGCAGCATGCATTTAAACTCAGCTCCATAGTCGTAAATTGCCGTGGCTGGGTGTGAGATCGCCGGAGCGACACATAGTGAATGAGTTCATCTGTTGACCAATGATCATTCATGTTTCATCGGCCGTCTGGTCATGCGTCAATGAGGAAGCGATAAGGTACAGTGAGCCGCAGAGATAGCTCGCCAAAGGAACATATTGCACATGCAATTCAGTGCCGATCCGATACCCGGTGACAACACTTACATGCATCTACACAAATGTAACCTACGGATGCCGCGCCGTACGTATCTGTTCAATACATATACATTGTAAATCTCGCACAATATGTTCGTTTTGACACGATATTCAAGTTTGTTTTCATATCGAATGTTTAAGTCACTTGTGGGAATAGTATCTACTCTTACTTGGAGTATTTTTGTCTTTGTAGTAATTATCATTTCACTTTAGAGCACATAAACACTTCAGAGCATTATAAAAGATTGGCCGCACGGGGCTCTCTTAATTTCAGAAGCGGTCATAAATGAAGATACATAACATTATTGTACATTATGTGAAGCAAGTAAAGAGCGTTAAACGGGCCGCCACTACTCTTTCAACAGTGTTTCCGATATTAAAAAAATATAATATGATTAATCTTATTTTCATCGAGATTTATCTTTTGAGAGTATTTTTATGAATGGACGCGAACTCTAAACGTGGGACCCAGATTGCTTGAAGCCCTGTCATTCTTCTTTAAATAATCAAATTAACAAATTTTGCTCAAATAAACATGTGTTGAATAAAACTAAGTTTACTCTCAATCTTTCCTCTGCAGCTATTGAGTATTTAGATATATTCGAAATACTTGATATGTGTGACAATTTTGCGACAGCGAAAGATGTAAGAATCGTAGCAGCTGGAGTTCTATAGTTTCAGCCTACCTCCTTAGGTTAAAAGCGTGAGTTTATGTATGCGACATATCTTCAAAGTATCAGGGCAGAATTTGTACAAAAAAATAAAGATTTTTAGAGAAGTTGGAATTCGAATTCTTGTCTCTTGGGTGCCTAAAGAGTATCTTCAGACATTTACTATATTTTTATAACCCCGCAATAAAAAATATAACGTTAAAAGTAAATAGTTTAAAGAGGAGCTCATTATTTCAAAACGAAACGGCGGCTATCAGTTTAAGACCTGCCAGACCACCAGGCCTCCTATTTACAAACGCTTCGATTCGATTGCGATTCGGAAAGTCGTATGACTATCTCGCTCGCTTTCGTAATGCCAAAAAAAGATAGATATACGACTTGTCGAATCAAAATCGAATCACGTGTCCGTCAGTTTGATTAATGTTACTTGTAATTTTTTTTTTTGTTATAAATGCAAAATGGGCAACGCGATGAAACGAAAAACTGATATTTTCGATTTGAAATATTTTATTGGAGAGGGCTATGCTCGGAGTTTCCTTGCATGATCGAATCAGAAATGAGGACATCCGCAAGAGAGCCAAGGTTACCGACGAAGCCCGAAGAATTGCCAAACCTAAGTGGCAGTGGGCAGGGCACATTGCTCCCAGAACGGATGGCCGATAAGACCGTAAAGTTCTGGAGTGGCGACCGCGAACCGGAAGACGTTGTGTTGGAAGGCCTCCCACTAGGTGAACCGATGACCTGGTGAAGGTCGCGGGGATCCGCTGGATGCGAGTGGCACGGGACCGGTCAATGTGGCGACACTTGGGGGGGGGGGGCTATGTCCAGCAGTGGACGTCTTTCGGCTGAAATGATGATGATGAAATATTTTAATTATGCAGGGTTTTAAAAATATTACGATAATTATATCAATCTACTCCTGTTAATGTATTCTCAACATTGGAAAATATTTTTATTATTCATATGTTGAAGTGAAGTCATTTTTGTGTACAAATGAATGAAAGGAGCTCGCTATAATTCTTTAATACATTTTATTTTATTCTATTCAAAAGTGAAATTACTACTTTAATTCGGAATTAAGGACAATTTGATCAATATCTATAGCAGCGGTAAATAGTAGTAGTAAGGAGTTCCTATTTTGTTAATTGTATGAAACTAGTTCAAGAAGATGCCTATCACGAATAGTATAAGGTTTCATAATCAGGAGCTTCTAAAGTTTCCAAATTAAGATCGTAGTGGCCAAGGGCGCATACAGCTTTAGTTTATAGGGAGAGGCGTCCAACGACTCCCAACTTGAAAGGCGCAAAGTTCCTACAAAGTTTTTGTGTAATATTTAGTAAAAGCCTAAAATTCCCGCGGGGACCATAGTTCCTAGACCCCCGCTGACTATGTCCTCGCAGCAGATATTTAGTTTTAAAACACCACGTTGTATAAAACAAAAGAGATTCTGTATAAAAGGTTGTCTCGTTTTATTTTTAGCACAACACTCCAATATAATTGGATTTATTTGTCAACTTGCAAATGAATAACAATCAGTTTAAAAGGTCGTATGGATGGATATGCAGTGAACCACGAAATTAATTTGTTGCGTCCTAGCGTTGTTGTTGCAAAATACATTATTTATCAATGGGAATAATAATAAGCCGAAAAATATTAAAAAGTTCGCAAATATTATAACGAGGCCTTTAATAACCACATTATTATTCATAAATGGCAAAAGTTCGTTAACTCAATTTTGGAAAGTACGACTAGGATTCTCGAATTTTCGAAAACTTTTATATTTGACATATGTAATTATAGTTAGTTTCAGATACCAACCAAGCAAGACAATAGCATGAAAAGTACGCTGACGAACGTAAATTAAAAATACCAACTTCATACATATTTTAATTATCTGTCACAAAAACATTACATTATAAAAGAGGCTGGCTTTAACACGACGAGCATTCATTGACGGTGCATCGATACGGCAATGATGCGTGCCGAGCCCTCACGGATGATGTCCGTCGTCCGCCGTCCAGTCTAGCTCGTCCGGGACGAGCGCTGACGATAATCTGTGCCGCGGGACTTGCCTCGATGATCACTCACTTGTCATTCACGGCTTATTCGAATCTATGGATATAGCAATTCCAATCGCCCGATGAGAAATGTATTGGCAGGTGGCCGGTTTCATCTATTTTATCTTTTGTATCATCTTGCAGATAATACGTTTTTTATCGCGTACTTCCAAATGTAGCTTGCTTATAAATATATATGTAGATCTAGGTGTGATTGTTTATCTATTACATGATATAGTGTAATCTAATGTAAGCTTTTCAGTCGATAGAAAACCTCTCTAAAGTTTAACATTGATATTGTAAAGTTTCAAGGAGATTGAGAGCGTCCTTGATAGCTATTATAGACAAACATTGTATCAAAGTTTGTATGAATATTTAGACTCCTATTAATGTTAGTTTGAACAACAGTTTTGACTTACAACCAAAATTTTCATCCTTATGGTCCTACCATAAGGATGAAAATTTTCCTTCAGATGAATTCATTGGGATACAGGATAGTGAGACCCGGAACTTAATAACGGTAGGGGTCGGGTGACAGCCTTATGTTTGTTGAGTACCCAACAGATGAGTACAGTCTACAACAAAACTGAAACAAATACAGCTTCCAACTTTACTCCGACAACATCAAACGCATATTCACATGCAGCATAAATATAGAAACGCCACGTGCAATATTTCCTGCAAACTTTATTATATGTGAAAGTGTGAAATTTTACAGAGCTCACTTGTGTTGTTGAATATACCCACAATAATGCGCAAAGTTTTGCTTTACTGGGTCAGGGGGCTTCTTGAGAGCTCGGCAACACGAATATACCTCCTGCGTACGTATGGAATAATTTTGAGATGTACACAACAGGAAATTACCTCTATGTAAACGAGAAACTTTTGTGTGTGGCTTTATCATTATCCCTAAAATACCCCTGGCGTTTCTTGGGGTGAATAAACACTTCAACTAAAAACAGTGATCACTTCTAGATGCAGAGAAGGTACTAGTTGAGTCAACACTGCCGTACCTACTTAAACGAGAGTAATTTCGCTAAACGAAATTACAGCGAACATAAATTCCTCGATTTTAAGAAAAATTTGGTATCGCACCTGTGCCACGTAGAAACGAAAATGAACGCCATTATCCCACACCATAATCTTAAATCACTTCGGCTTAGTGTTTCGATTACAGACAAAGGTTCGAAGGAAACCCACATTATGATGGTAGTTGAATAATTGTATAGATAAGTGGAATTGATGGCCTCCGCTTTTGTTCCTGGCTAACCCTAAGGAATTTAGAAATTCACCTCAATTTTGAAATAGAAAAAACTGTAAAAGTGTTTTTCAATTCATGAGTTCAGGTAGTTATTGTAAGGAATCGGTCTGTATTATGAGTCATCATCATCATCATCATCAGCCTTTTTAATGTTCCCACTGCTGGGACACAGGCCTCCTCTCTATGAGAGGGAATGGGCTATAATCCACCACGCGGGCCCAGTGCGGATTGGTAGATGTCACATGTCTGAATTTTTGGTTCTAGGACATGCCGGTTTCCTCACGATGTTTTCCTTCACCGTTTTTGAGAGCAGTGGTGATGAAATAAATTACACAAAGTAATGCGCCTGCCTGGGTTCGAACCAACGACTTACTGTTCGTAAGTCGGGGTCGCTACCACTGGGCCACCGCTGCTCTCCGTATTATGAGTACTATCACTCAACTGTATAACGTCTATAGAATATTAACAACTGATAAAAACGATATTTTATACGTACGACTATCTTAATTACACGGCGCCGCTTCGAGAGCATAGCGGAGTATCTAATGGATGATTTGATTAGCTTTAGCGCTTTATTATAAAGATATATGCTTACAATGTAGAGGTATTGGGATATGCATGTTAACTGATGTAACGATTTACGTGACTATACTAAATATTCCTTGCGAGATTGTTTATGAAATAATTGCTCCAACTTATTTAGTACTAGTACTTTTAGGACTAAAACCACTAGGATCATCATGATTAAAAATGGGTGTTTTGATTTTTAATGAGTCTGTTATTATTGTTATGTTACTTTCTTTTACCCGCGGCTTCGCTCGCATGACTTCAAAGTTAAAATTCGCTCTTGATTTCTATAGCTCCTATATATTTCAAATTCAAATCAGCGAAAAGGTCCTTACACATACGTCTATTACATTGTGTTTTACAAATTAACTTGTGGCAATGTAGCCTCATGCCATACATTTGTTGGTAGGCGGGAGTGCAGTATACAATGTGGATTCTGAAGCCAGCCCGCCGGGCGAGGCCACCGCCGACCGCGTGCAAGCAAACAGTTCGCCCGAGAACCCTCTAGCTTTCCCTACTCTGCTATTTGCCTTTCTCTCTACAGGAATCCTGTTTACCCTCTTCTGAAATGTATTACAATGATTATGTGCGGGAAATACCACATATTACCTACATCATTATAGATATTTTCTTTCAATCACCTATGTACACGTACCTGAACTCCAAGAGAGAACACATTTTATCATATTTTCTTATTCCTAGGACCACGTCTATAACTTAGTTGTGCTAACAATCAGATTGATTGCTCCAACTTGAACCACTTCATAATAAAATGCAAAGAAACGGTAGCAAAGGATATTCCTGCTGAGAGACAGATACGAGACAAGCAATAAAAATTGTTTGATGGTTATTGAGCAATAAATAATAATAGAATCTGAGAGTCGGACCGGGCGAGCGGGCGGCGGCGGCGGCAGAGACGACGGTGTGAACGCACACAACTTTTCTCGTTATGTCCTTTGGAGATGTTTTGAGATTTGCAGGAGTTCGCTAGTGCATCGGGCACAATGGCTTCTTTCTTATCCTCTTTGCGGGGACACATCTATTTGGACTTTTTGTTGAGGCTGTGGAACAGTTGGTCGCGCGGCACGTACGCTCGTCGGCGACGCGCTTAGAATTCAATATCCCTATTTCACGTTACCGTCTTTCGCACATACATAAAACAACCAACGATAGGTATGTACTTACTTGGGCTTTGTTTATCCTATTTTTTGATGTTCCAACTAAACCGCTATTACATACACATGTGTAAACCAAACTTCGGGTCTTTGACTACTCGCTATTGTGGGTTATTTATGGCAGTAGGCAGCTTTCCGCGTCCACAATTTGTGCTCAGTTGTCACGGATACATTGTTTGATGATCTAATAAATGTAAAAGCTCCCCAGAGACTCCGCCAATAATTTATGAGAACGAAGCTTACATCTGAGAGATAGACAGGTGCATGATTGACAATGATAAACGGCTTTTAAAACTTTGCGTTCATAATAATTTGAAGTTGGAACCAACTTTTGATAATTAAAGGCGACGGGCTTTTACAATTTGGATTTAGAATTAAAATAAACACTCAAACCATGTATGCAAAAGTAATATCATTAAAACTTCATAGCGCGATGCTTTTTATACGTCTTAATATGCAGCTATGGAGCTCTAACTTTGCAATTTAATTACACTATTCCAGTAATTGTATTCAGTCCGGTCACGGCGCGGCGGCTCGTTCACAGATCGCTACTCGCAGCCGCCGCATCATGTTAATGTGTCTCTCGAGCTAGATTATCAAAGTATTATCACCCCAGTATTAAATACCAGAGATGTTAACTGTCACGAGGTGCTGCATAGGTACAGGACGAAAGGCGACAAAACTTCACAACAATTTATCACCGGCTGGAATAACCGGGCCGAAAAGTGAAACTTTTCAGCGTGTTTCATTGTAAAAACGAACCTAGTATTATTTATGTTTTTATATTGAAAAAAAAACGTTGGAGCCAAATATAAAATGACTATTATTATCGAATTAATTTTTTTCGAACTCAACTAATCGAACGTTGATAAACGATCGGAAGGTCAATCTAGAAACACGAACCAGTAAGCTGAGGGATCTATAATTTATTTGGTATTAATAAATATTGTTTGCCGCTGATAGTGCTCATAAACTATTTTTATTTGTATGTTATCAAGCAATTTGTGTTTGTGGGAGAAAAGTTTCGCAAATTTCGCAAGAAATAGTTAATGAACGGACCGTATTGATATTTAAGCAACTCACGTCTAGTACTCCTCGTAAAACGTTTATACGCTTACATAAAATACGAGTTACTAAAATTAAAGACTCTGTTTAATACCCCATTCAGGACAGAAACTGACACGTAAGTAGGTTTGTCTCGTTCGTAGAGATACTTTACAGGCTAATTAATTTTAAAATAGGACGTTTTCACTACTACGAAACTCGTAAGATTTAATTTAAATTCGTACACAACTGAATTACTTAGAAATATTTTGTTTTAGAATAAACTTAAGCTACAACAAAATCTCACTTTTGACAAATGAAAATGAAAATGAACTTCACAGTCATTAGTTGTAGTGTCAGTTTGAAAATCATGTGGAGAAATATTTCGGCAAAAAGGCTCGGGTCAGGTGAAGTTGTACCCGCGCTGACTGAGCGCGGCCGGGCGGGGCGCGCGGACGTGGGGGGGCGCACACAATACATGTGGGCTGCAAGCTCCTGCTTCATCGCAACTTGCCACAATACGACTTTCCAAACCTTTCTCATTTCGTTTTTGTTTCGCTTCGCGCCGTTGTTGTCGCGGCCGCAGATGTTTCTACGAAACCGACGGCTCATCTATGGATTAGTACCCGTTAGGTTTTCGTATTATGTGGCCTACATTACAAATGGAAGCTCTCGGAAACATTCAGACGGCTATCATTTAAGTATCGTTATTATTTCTTCGTTATTCAACAAAGTACTTCAGATTTGTTTGAAGGGACATTTCTTTCAGACTACAATTAACGACTCACCATTTGCAAGGGTTCCAGGTTAATTTTACCAGCGAAGGTTGATTTGCTTTTTAATTTGTGACCGTTTAAACTGAATCAGCATTTGTAAATTTACGTTGTCCTTCAAAAATTGAAGAGCTCAGGTAAGTATTAATGAGAGGCCACTCGTGTTACAAAGTCTGGCCGGCGAACTCCCACAGAGAAAATTACGCGAAAATTTACATAATAGAGAATCCGTGGCTGCCCTAGTCCTTTGAAAGTCGGAGCTGTGGGTCCGCTTCGAGTGACACCAACGTACATTAAATTAACATCTCTCTCACTTTGTTTGCGAAGGCTACACCGACGGTACCTAATTTGCTATGATAAAAAGCTCACACTAGCCTCTACGTGTCGCTGCATATTATAGTTATGGAAACTCAAAGGTCCATCAATACTACGGACTTTCAAGCTCCAACATTATTTCCAGCTTAGGTTTCTCACACAATTTTTTCTTACTTTATTATGTACGGTACCTAAATACGAGTAAAGTTCATAATACCTACTCAAAACACGTACATATTTGACGATTTTATTTATCGTGCCAATCCGCGAATTTTCAGCACTTCCATGCTCAGTAAATTATCGAGCAAAGCGGCTGAATCAGCGGAACTAAAAACGTAAATGCAGCGGTAGTCACTGTAATTGGGTAACCGCTGCGCATCATTAGGTAATTACAGTTGCGGCCCGCAGATCCCTGCCCACACGAACGCTTTTTGTTTTCGGATTCCCTTATTCTGTGCCGAAACATGGGTCACATACGATATATTGGGTTGATTAGTTGTAGTTATTAGACACGAAAATGTTCGCTCAATTTGTACTTATTCCTTTCATAACTCATTTTACTTTTACAACTTACTTAAATGTCAGAAAGTTTTTATAGAAGTCGTAGCTTAGTAATTCGATTCAATGAACCTGCCGTTATAATGAAATCAAATCAATAATTCCGCCCTTTGAAGACTTTGTCAGTACATACATACATACATACATAAACTCACGCCCTTTTCCCATGGGGGTAGGCAGAAACTACAGAACGCCACCTGCTACGATCCTTACATACTCCTTTTGCCTCGTCCACGTTCATACATCTGGTCATACACGCACGCCGGTTGCGAGTACTACGCACCTGACCTTTCTGAAGAACCTCACCAATGAGGTCAGCGTATGTTCTTCTAGGGCGTCCCCTCCCAGCGTTGCCACTCACATCTGCCTTGTAAATACCTTTTGTTAGTCGCCTTTCACTCATCCTCTCCACATGACCAAACCATCTAAGCATACTTTTTTCAATTTTTGTCACTACATCTTCTTTTAAGCCGCAACGTTTCCGTATAACCTCATTCCTCACTTTATCATTCAGAGTTACACCACACATGCTTCGCAAGGAACGCATTTCCACAGCATTAATTCTACTTTCATGCCTCGTTTGCCATACCCAACACTCACTTCCATACATAAGTGTAGGCACCAGCACACCATTGTGAACAGCCAGACGAGCCTTATTTGACATCGACTGGTTGGTCACAATCGTATGTATAGCACCATTCACTTTATTTCCCGCATTTACTCTCCTTTCCACGTCTTCGTCAATCTTTCCATCTCTTGTAAACATACTGCCCAAATATACAAACTCATTCACTTGCTCCACACTCTTATCATTTATTTTCACATCACACACCGATACATCCTCTTTTCTTTCAAACACCATAACCTTGGTCTTATTCACATTTACATTCATCCCTTTTCTCTTAAAAGCTTCACTCATTACAGTTACCATATCTTGCAACTGTTCCGCTGAAGATGCAAGAATAACTTGATCATCTGCGTACAGAAGGCATTTGACAGGCAACTCATTCATCCTCAATCCACACTCACTTTCTCTTAAATCTGTCAAACAACTATCCATGTATAGGTTGAACAGCCAAGGAGACGCTACACAGCCCTGTCTAACACCTCTTGAGATGCAGAACCAGTCAGTGTATGCCCCATTTATCCTAACACAAGCACTAGAATCCTTGTATAAAGATTTCAGTGCTCGTACCAAGCAACTGTTCACACCATACATGGATAGAGTCGACCACAGCTCTTCCCTCCACACACTGTCATAGGCCTTCTCCAAGTCTACGAAAGCACAGTAGACGCTCTTGTGCTTGGCCAGATGTTTTTCAGCTATGCACCTTAAGGAGAAGATCTGATCCATACAACCCATTCCCTCTCTAAATCCTGCTTGCACATCCCAAATTTTCTCATCTGTCATTCTTATCACCCTGTTAATCAACACCTTTGCATACAGTTTGCCAACAACGCTCAAAAGACTAATGCCGCGGTAGTTTTTACACTCCTGCTGTGACCCTTTTCCCTTATATAGTGGAACAATTACAGCCTTGCACCAGTCATCCGGCACGCGGCCATATTTCCAACACATATTAAAGATCCGGCACAACAGGCTTGCTACCACCCCGTCACCGCTCTTCAACATTTCGACAGACACTCTGTCATACCCTGCAGCTTTCCCAACTTTCATACCTCTCATTGCTCTTACAATCTCATCCATTTCTATTTCATTCTCTTCAGTTGTATCTGAGTCTGGGTCTTCTGAACTGGCTTCCGCCCAGCTACCCACTCCTTGCACACTATCCTGAACACTAAACAAACTTTCAAAATATCCCTTCCAGCGTTCCATAACCTTACATTCTTCGCTTAGTAAGCATCCGTCCTCTGCTCTTACAGCGTTCATACTTGATGTTCCCGTCACTCCTCGAGCCAATCTTACCTGTTTCCAGAACAGCTTAACATTGGCCCTGAAGTTATGAGCGAACTTCCTGTTGTACTTTTCTTCCTTCTCATCCTTCTTCTTTTTTACCAGGTCTTTCACTTTCGCTTTCATTTCGGTGTATCTTTTCTTCACTCTTTCCAAATCATCTGTCATATCCGTTGCCTGATTCATCCTATTTTGGGCCTTACAGGCTAATACATTAAGCCAGGCCTCTTTCTTCTTGCTCACAAGTTCTTTCACTTCACCATCCACCCAAGCATCATTTGTCCTACTACCACATTTCCTCCGCGCTAGACCACATATCTCGGTCGCCACTTGCACCATACTATTCTTCGTAATATCCCAAACTTCCTCTAAACTGTAATCATTTACATCATCAAATACCTTATCCGTCTTCTCTTTCACTTTTCTCTTATACTCCTCCTTTACTTCTAATTCTTGCAGTCTTTCTACTTTTATTCGTTCTAGAGCAGTCACAGGAACTCGAACTCGGTGGCGCCAATGCTTGAACAGACCATCCACCCGACACATTACCAGATAATGATCAGTTCCTACATTAACACCCCGATATGCTCTCGTATCTGTGACTTTACTCTTTAATCTTTCATCTACAATCACAAAGTCGATCATACTTCTACTGTCTTGCCTTTCCCAAGTATACCTGTGAATCTTTCTGTGGTTAAACATAGTGTTCATTACAGAAAGACTCTTCTCTACACAGATCTCAAGTAAACTCATCCCATTCTCATTCACTCTATCATCTCCAAAGGCACCTAATACTTTTTCGTACCCGTTCCTCTTTACACCAACCCAGCCATTAAAGTCCCCAAGCATTACAATCTTCTCATTCGTCCTACATCCATTCAATATACCTCTTATACTGTTCCAAAACTCCTCTCGATCCGAAGGTGAGCTCCCCATATCGGGTGCATACACGCACAAAAAGAAGATAGGGTTTAGGCCCACCTTGGCTCTTACCCACAGAATCCTGGGACTGACACACACATAATCTTTTACACACTTCATCATGCGCTCTGAGAGGACAACCCCCACACCCTGACAGGCCCTTTGCGCCTCTGGAACGCCGGACCAAATAGCGGTCAGAGAACCATGTTTGGATATGTCCACTCCCTTTCTTTTCGTCTCATTCACACAAAGCACATCTATTCCTTTATCCTTCACTATCTCGCATACTTCATCCATCTTATCTTTTATACCTCCCTGCACATTCAGCGTAGCTAAGCGACACTCCGCAGCTCGCTTTTCGCCCCGCGAGAACATTTGGCGTGATGTGTGGCGAGCATCACCGCCGCCTCCGAGATTTATATTCTTTTTAGTTCTCATTTTGTTCCCACGATTAGCAAGGGATTATATTGTCCACACTCTGCAGTGCCCCGCTTGCAGAGGTAAGGCTTATAGTGCCTGGGGGCGCCCGGGCCCAGACAACAGGGACGCTCGCGACTAGACTCTCCCCTAGCCATGCAGCTATCGGCACGTCGACCTTAGCTTGGAGGTGGTGATCTAACCACTCAGACGGAGACTGACTCCTCCACCTGCTCCCTTAGTCGCCTTTTACGACACCCACGGGATGAAAGGGGGTGGTTCAATTCTATTGCCCGGAGACCACACGGGAATGCCCGGAGACCACACGGGAAACCAGTCAGTTGTCAGTAATTCGACGTTATCTCGACTTTTCCGTCCATGTTTATTAAATATTAGTTTTTTTTTTTTTTGATTAGCCGTAGGCCGTAAAAGATCACATAAATGTTTGAATACAAAGTCTAAAAGGCAATTTGTTTTTTTATTGTTATTTTTATGATTTTGAAATACAACGTAACAGAATAAAGCATTTTAGTTTCCCGACATTAGTATGTTAGTGATCGCGCCGTGAGCAGAGCTACATGTCCGTTATGACGTCAACCACACTGCGCACGCCTCACCCCGCCGTGCAAACGTTGCTCCACACGCCCCACGCCGTCAAATTCACAATTATCTTTATTGTGCTTAGTACATACAGGGTTCAACAGTACCTCTTAAGTGGTGATTCAGGCCATTAAATGGTAAAGTTTCCCTATAAGGAACATGAGTCAAAAAATTATAATTGGACTATTTTGGTCAGCCGACGCGATATTTTATATGGGCTGTACTTATTTTGTTTCACCCTGTATAAGGCTTGCTTACACTGAAATGTCTGTCAAAAAGAAAAGGATCTTTATTTTCTTTGTAAAAAGGTTTCTGGTGCTGTGAAAAGACTAATAATACACCGTGCACGCCGTGCGCTACGCCAATGTAGCAGCGTGCGCCCCCGTGCTTGCACCGACACTACAATTAGATAACTGTTTGTACTCCCACTGCATACCTAATTTATCTTATTGTTTTTTCTTTCAAGAGAATAAATAATTTATTTTTACGGAATCAGTTACATGTAGTACTAAATCCGGGATCCATGGTAAAATATACTTTGTTTGATATTTGCGATAGCTTGTTAATCCTATTTAGATCATTAGTAGGCTTAAAGTAGTTATTTATGTATACCTTAGTCTAATTAAAGACGCGGGCACGTTGTTGAATATGTTCGCAGGAAGCCCGATGTGCTCGTCCATACTTACGAACTACCTATAGAACTATGTAATTCCTCGACACCGTACGTTCAAGACAAAATTGTCTTACTTGAATAAATTAATAGCTACAGCAAAATATATTGTGGAAAGGGCGGCGAATTGTAATTCTGGATTCGACAGGGCAGTGTTAAATAAATGCTCAATATATTAGTCCATAATCTACTTCCTAGTTCAGTTATTTACAAGAAACTACTAAACTGGGAATCATTTTAACAATTGAAAATAATAATTTACCATGAAAAGTATGGCTTTACAGAAAATATTAAGACAAATTACTCGGAAACCATTTTAATTATCATGAAATTGATGAGACTTAAGATCTTTCTATTGTGATTTTTATGTGGGCAGGACTTACACCCACACGAGTTAAATTATGAAGTCTGCATAAGCGTCCTATCGATGCTCGATAAGAACAAGCTAAGGCTAACAAAAGTTCTGGTTCGGATCTATTTTTATTTCTCCGATAATCCAAAAGATTCTGACAAGTGAGCGTTGTACCCAAACCGGACTAGAGAGTACTTATATTTATTCTACTAAAACAGTTCATATTATTGGATTTCTGAGCACCAATCAACTTGAAGTGAAATGAATAATAATTACAATTAGTCACGATTATGAGAATATTAAAGCGAGTGATATAATGACGCTATTATTAGGCCTAGTCTTGGCTCTGGACGAAGTTACATTAAGTTTGCTGTTCAGCTTAAGTTAGCTGGTCGGGCAGTCTCGGCAGCTATTACCCCACTCCGGCCAACTGTTATATACATCGTGTAGCTAGACACGATCTCCGTTTGCTTATAGATTAGTTCAAATTGCCTTGTTCAGTTCAATGCTTTGGGTAATACGTATTGCAAACAGGTCCTTTTAGTTTATGATGTCTAATGGTATTCTGTGCTGAAAAGCTTAAGCGGTTTAGTAACGCCGAGTGCAGGCGTCCGTTAACCATCCGGTATATTAACTACGAATTATGTTCGTATCATCGTATTTATATCGGCAAATTAATACCGCGTTTCATGTGTTATTGGTACATAATATTTTATATCTTGCTACTCTTTGTGTTCGTGTTCTGCCGATGAACGTGATTCAAAGATAGTTATTACCGTAAATTGTACAGCATCAACCGTTCAGCTATGGCATTTAAAAACCACCCGAGCGTACAAATTAGTAGTATGGAGAGCACAATTAGTGGCAGTGTTGTACTGGGAACCTGACACAGGTTATATAGCAATCCACAATTTACAATCCACAAATTAAACCCATTTACCTAGCACCACAATAAAAAAAAAACATAGGACAGGTACACAGAATTCTGGCACAATAGATCAAGAGTAACTGCAGTCATAAACTGTGCGAGTGTAATTGGAAATCACATCGAACAACACCTGTAGATGATTCGTCCTAGAGGACATGTGATACGCGACGCTTTATGAGGCAGCGACGCCCGCGCGGCCTGCACGGGGACACTAAAACAATAACGACCGCTTTATCATACAATTTATTGCGGCTCTTATGAACTCACAAAACACTTGTGATCGAGGCACTGCCAATAAAAACTCGGTGATTATTCTCCCCCTCTAAAATTGATCCAAATCAATTTATATTATTTACACGCGTTGCACGGATATAAATTGAGTTTTTGTGTTTTATGTTTTCCAATTACCCGCTCGACCCTTTTCACATTGAAAGTGTCCTTGTGTTTTATTTTGAATGTTTGTGCTATGAGGTAGTGGATCAGATGGGCTCTTATTTAGGTAACTTGTAATAAATAACATGACGGAAAAGTCACGTACCTTTGTTAATGGATTTTAATAATAGTCCAAGTCATTTATTTTGAGTTAGGAGAGTTACGTTTTTGGGAAAAATCTTTTTAGTTTCAGACGCTGAAAGAGTGTAATGAGGGCAAGAAGTGTATGTTTACAAAAACGACTTCTCGGAACACGTTGTACGTGAGATCACGTTTTTATCTTGGTCGGAAATATAAATGTTTTTAAGCGACTTTTCGTAAAAGTTCTTTATAAATGTCAGTAAATGCTGTTATGATTGCCATGTGAGCTCGGTCGGTTTGTTTTATATCAATTTGTGTGTGTTCAGTAGTTGGCCTCGGTGAGCACGTCTACAACTCGTTTAATTAAAAAGGAATCTACTCGTCTAGTGCTGTTAAGCCCGTGTTTGCTCTCCATCTGTGTTCCCACGCCACACTTGCCGGCCGAGTAAACTAATACATTATGTACTTACGTTACGTTTCATACTTTGTTCGTGTTTCATTATTTTCACTCTTGAGTTATAATTTAGTTACTAAATTGAGTGGATACAGGAGCATAGCGCTGTTATTTTTATTTGGTTTCAGCATTTTCTTCTTTACCTTATTTGTTTATAAATCCCTAGATTGAGCAACCTTTAAGTGTATTGTGTTGTTTGCTTATAAATAAATATAAGAATAACATGCTTTGAGGATTCAATCATTCGGAAGCAACATGCGGAACGGTTGTTTAAATCGCCTTTTGCATCTGACTCCCAGTTGCAGGTTTGGCACCCATACAACACTAAAATCTTAATTTCAGTTACAGGCAAAAAAAAAATTAATACCTTGAGAATAGTGTGATCGTCCACATCACACTATTTCGAAGTAAAGAACAAAAACAATCCCACCTCTAGCAGTTTACCTCACCGTATGGTGGCGAAGCGCTCACCGGTTATTCATTTGTCTAGCCAGCTAGGGGTTACTTTTGTGTACAAGTATATTTGATGCCACTCCCATTCTCACCAGTGTTTGTTCCGACACACGAATTGTTACAAAATATGTATTGTTCTATATCGGTTATATATGACAATAGTTTGAGGGTTATCGGAATGCTGAAACTCATGCTCTAACAACGGGTCCTACCAAGAGGTTTCGTATTACCCAGTAACTGGTTTTAGAGTGCAGTTAGGATAGTTTGAAAAAAGGTAAGGTAGGTAAAGAAATCCTTAATTTATAGTAAAATGATAAATATAGAATGGGACGTCCTACTCATTATTTACGTTTATCTTATAATCGTTGCTTAAGCTGCAAACGAACCTTGGCTTAGTCAACGAGGTTGTTTTAATAAATTAAAGTGAGAATAGCTTGCTCTTATATACTTTAACAGGCTTTTACCCGCGACTTCGTTTGAACTTTAACCCCCTGCAGACTCGCTGAGTGGTTGAAGTTTAGAAAAATCCTTTCTCAGTGCACCTATACGCTCTCCAAGGAACATACCTATTATGTCTTGTATTTACTTGTTAGTACCTTTTACTTGTTACTGGTTGAACACGGCTGTCAGTTTGTCAGCCAATTAGTTGAATCCGGAACTGAAATTGAAGATAGATAATACATACTATGCAGGGTGTAAACAAACTCTTCGCGAAGCCGTCAACCAAGCATTCTGCACATCAAACTAATTAACTTTACGCAAAAATTAGCGCTGGGAAACGACTTTTTTTTGGAGTGAAAAGTCAAGTTTTACGGTAGGACTCTGACGGAAATGTAACGCACTCAAAACATTGTGCTGATGGGTGGATTGAATAGTACGGGGGTCATGGAGGTGTTAAAAGTAAAAATCATACATTGAAAACGTGTATATGTAACATGTATTTAAAAAAAAATGTAAAAAGAATTGGAACTTTGACCCCCAATATCTCCGTAACTGGAGGTATGATCTAGAACAAAAAAATGATCGCAATGATGGGCAGAACAAGTGCCTTTCGGCTTCGTTAAGTCTTTATACACCATTTATATTTATTCTTCTCTCGCAATGCCAGGAACTATTTAAGAGGAGCTCATATAGTCGTCGAAATATAATCTAGGCGCCAAGATGGTAGCGAGCTTGACTGTTGAAGATGCACATAAAGTATCGCACCTTGTTTAAAACAGACACGCGTAGAGATATCAAGTTGAAATTCATATCAAATACTCAGGTCCACGGTCTCTTTCAGCTGCGAATATGGCCATTTATGTCGCATATTTTGTGATTTCACAAGGGAATCAAACCTATAGGGTACCTATTTCCCGTTGACCGAGAATCATGAAATTTAAAAAAAAAATAAGATGGTTTTCATAGTAATAACATACGCAACGATCGACGCTGGGATGTTGATTTTGAACCATTTGAATTAAAAACATTTTTTGCTTCAAACTATTTCATTTTATCGTTGTTAATATGTTAATTTTAGCCTTCGTTTTGCAATATAAAAATTGTAGCGTTTCTCTTATAATTTTATGTCAAATCGAATCGCTTTCATAGTCTGTTTTATTTCCCAGGAGTAGGATCAAACAATATATTGTGTGGTATCGAAATAAATCTCGTTGTTATGTAAAACAGTAAACGGTTACAACAATAAATCTACCTTCAATTGATTGTACAAACACCGACTGAAACTATCATTATTGAGTTTCATTCTTAAATTGAATCCATAGGGCTGTCCACAATTCATTTAATTTCTTCGAAATAACAGCATATAAGCCGAAATTTTAACATTTTAAAATGAGGTAAAGAGAAGAGAAAATACTGCGTAAAACTTGATCAAAGTTCAAAGGCAAGTTTTTTATGTGTTTTTTAACTGTAGGTAGTTTATCACAAAACAGTTACGTGAAATAGATATAAATATATATATATATATATATATATATATGTTAGGTAGTCAGGATTTATTCCGTTAGGCTACGAACATATCATCATCATCATATGAGTTTCGCAACATGGGTTTTGTGCAATGAAAATACATTGGGTGCGATCCGATACACTGTTTATAATGATCTAACAAATTACTTGAAATAACACTTTAACATAGTAACACGGGGCACAATGAATAGGGGTACAGTTCCAGGACGTGTCAACTACGCTGCGTCAGACACTGAATGTCCTTCTCGCCTCAAGCTGTGAACATCAGGGTTCTGTAGAAGCATGCTATGATGTTAGTAAACTTGTCAGTAGGTCGCGTGACGTCACCACTTACGCGCTTGCGATTCATTTTACGTGCGTACTAATTACCTGATCCCACATATACTTAATTTACTATAATAACCTTAATTTAAACATGAATATTAAATGCTGTAAAATTTCCAACTTGAGTTTACGCGTTCAAATCCGAACTTGCATGAGAAGAAGATTGAATGTCCATGTTGAGTCCCTGTGGGTAGATAATACTGTTTGGTGAGTGTCAAAGCTTTCAACCCTAGGAACGTTTGCTACAAACGGCTACAACAATGTCGTAGCGTCGTAGCATCCTACTCGTAGCATCGTAGCGTCATAGCATGGCGGACGAGGGCATCGAGCAAATGAAAACAAAGATAAAATCGAGCATTGGCTCCCGTGTGATATGCTCACGTAAATATTTGTGAAAATATTTCAAACACAATCCCAAACTAAAATACAAATAAAATGTCATAACATTGAAAGTGAAAACACAACAATTAAAAGGTTGCATGTTTTAACAAAACTGAACATTAGTACTGTCATGTGATACCCATTACTAATAGTCTCGATAACTTTGCCAATTACACTAAGTGTGCTAATGTTGGGAGTGGTTTTACTAGTTTACTTTAACAGCACAGGATTTCAACTTCGAGCCCAGCCATTAGTCTGGGGTTATCGAATGTTTTATTTATCAGATA
This sequence comes from Lycophotia porphyrea, assembly GCA_950005105.1. Classification (NCBI taxonomy): domain Eukaryota; kingdom Metazoa; phylum Arthropoda; class Insecta; order Lepidoptera; family Noctuidae; genus Lycophotia; species Lycophotia porphyrea. The sequence continues at coordinate 8,687,528 of OX465392.1, forward strand.
ATAGCAAAGAACATAAGAACAAACTTTCTAGGTACATCAATCTTATTTATTCTTTCATAAATTCAGTTCACGAGTGGATGTTATGTTATTCATAACTTATAAAAGAATACAAAACACAAATCAAACAGCAGATAAAAAACGAAGGCAGGTAAAAAACGACAAAATCGCGAGTTTTGAATCATTCTGTTTATGTATTCAGTACCTATCAAAATAAAATACTGAAGCTTTGTAACACTATGTATCACTCGCTACCTAACAGCTTGTGTCAATTTTAACCATTATGTCCCAGCCAATGAGCTGGACAGGCCGCTTATCTTATAAGCGTACGTAATAACCACTCACCGTTTAATATTGGTAATCAATAGGTGATTTCAGTTTAGCTAGGCGAGGTGTTAACGAGCACGCGACATGGCGGGTGCGGCGACAAACAGCCGCTCGACTTGTGCCTCACTGCCTCAACTGGCCTGCCTCAAGTGCGAGTGTCGAGCCCGGCCCTTACACCGTGTGTACATTATTAATCATAATAATGGCACCTACTCCTCAACGGGCGGCTTAATTTAATTAATTAAGCAGTACTAAATATTGTAGACGCACAGCTAACCGACGACGATGAAATGTTAACAATGTTATTGTTCTAGTGGATTAAATCCAACAGTGGCGGATGGCTCTAATATTAATTTGAATGTTTGGGTAAAATCCTCAGACAAGGTCGCTGGCGTTACGATGTATTAATTTAATGGAGCGCGAAGTTTATCCAGAGCGAAGCCATGAAATTTGATTTGATGTATTATGTAGAGAAATTAATTTAAAGGTTTTGGTATCATTTATATGGAAGGGCACATCTCTTCTTCTCTTTTATATAATTGAACATTGGAACTTTCCAATCAATGTTTTTCCAATAAAGTTCGAAGGATAACATGGAGATTATCGATTGATTCCGAGTAAGTATGTTTGGAAGCAAATGCTAAGTTTAACAACAAAACTGACTGTAATCAGCTAAGGACTCGAGATACGATCCCCGCTAAACTTTCCGTGAAATAAGTCGGAGCAGTAAACTCCGCTGTTTAACATTTATATTTCTACTCCTGTTTTGTCATACGTTGAGAATTTATCTCATCTATTAAAACTGTGTATGTTTGTTTAATAAAACTTGAATATTAAATAGTAAGTACCTTATATACCTAAATACAGTGGCGCGAAATATACCTAATTACATAAAGTCTCAAATCAAATGAAGAATGCTAGCTTTTCCTATCTATTTCTTGGTTGGTAGTCTAATGGCACTAAGATTGTGTCCAGAATTTTCGGACTGATCCGGAATTTTTGCTCAGTGACCGGAATGCGGAGAAAATTGTACATCGTCCGGAATTTTCAAAAAATGGCTATGTCAAACCATTTATTTGATTTAAAGAGGCAGCATTGAACGACAAATACGAAAACAGAAATGAACCTATTGCCTACTCGCAAAGGTCGCCCGCTCGTATGGAGAAGAATGGGCAAACAACTCCATAGTTACTCTTCTAGAATGTATTGCAATATTTTGTATGCATGAGTTATAAAATTAATGTGACAAAGATGTACTCGGAATAAACACGTATTATGCTATAATAGTAATTTAGCTAAAAAAGTATTTCTAACAATGAGCAGTGAGAAATGAGCTTAATAAAATATGTTATGTTATGTGTATTGTACGTTGTGTTTAGGGTATGGTATGTTTATGTTTTTTTTTATATATATATCTGTAATAAAATATTTGAATAGCTCCAGAGACAAAAATAGATGCTTTAAAATATACAAAAGAAAGCGCTTCATTTAGATTTGTAAAATCTTTATTTAAATCTTCAGCTAATTTATTTCCTGGTCCTTTTCTTGTAAAAGGTAACGCTAGTTAACGTCATTGATAATTAACAAAACTTAGTTGATACATACATACATAAATTCACACCTTTTTCCCATGGGGGTCGGCAGAAACCACAGAAGGCCACGTGTTACTCCGTTTATACTCCGGCCATACTCCGTTTACCTCGTCCACGTAACCAAGTTCATACACGCACGCCAGCCAGGCACGGTATATATTATAGTTAATCTACTCAAATTATAGTATAAAACGTTCATACATAGGTCCATAACGTACGCTTACAGTATAAACAAAGCTAAGGAATCGAGTGTCAGTCATTGTCATGAATGCGTGACATCCCTGTACGCCTATGGTTTTACTCGGATGTCACAGACGATCTTACTATTATTGTAAATGCGGAAGTTTGGGTCGATAGATGTTTAGTACTCAATCATGCCAGAACTGTTGAATGGTTCTGGATGAAATTTGTCACAGAGATAGATCAAAGTCTGGAATAGCACGTAGGCAATTCCCGAACTAGAACTTGTTTTTACTAATAAGCCATCGTGAAACATGCCCAAGGGTTCCTTATTTTTAATCAGTAACAAACTATAAGCCATCAATGACTGTCGAAATATAACGTCGACATAAAAACATCGTCCGCTAGGTTCAGTTTTCTGTTGCATGACATAAGGCATCAAACAAGAAATTCTGCATTGAAATATAATATTGAGCCCAGGCTAATGGGTTGAAATGCAGCGGCAGCAGCGTGGTGAGATCGGTCGCTCGTGTTATAATATCATAGGGACGAATGAGAGCAAACAGCATACATAGATTGGCGCACGTCCACAGCCTCCCACTTGCAATCTAACTACGATCAACATGGACGATTTTACGCAGTAATGCATGATATACGATTTCCCACTTTCATTGCTAATTAATGTAGCGTTAAGATATGTGATATGTAACCCTTGCGAGCCCACTGAGTTAAGTGCTCCATGTTCGCGGTTAGTTTATTTTGGTAGCACAATTATTTCAAAACCAAAGCTTAATTACTGTGCTTTATGCGGTTGGAGTACAGTACTCAGTATACACTGTATTAATTGTAATCATTTCATAATTTAAATTATTGTACCTAAAGGCAGTAAATTTTCCTGGCTTTGCACATCGATGCTATTCCTACTATTGAACCATTTCAATCGCTTTCTGCCATGTAACGTCGACATCTCTCATAAATCTCTCTGTTCGCCACCAAACGCGTCTCCCGCAGTGATAAATTTGCGAGATGGAGTAATAAGAATCATCTTGCTAATGACAACACGCGTTACAGAGAGCCGTACGAGAGTCGCAAAAACATCATCTTTAAACAGTGGCGTGTGTTTGTGTGTTCATGGAATAGCTTAATGTAGGATGGGCCATGTTGGATAACACAAATTTGTTGTTGTGTAAACACGGCGCGATGGCGGAGGTCGGCGGCGCGGCGGTGGCGGCGGCGGTGAGACGAGGCGGTGTTTCGTATGCGAGGTGCGATACTCGTTACCGGGATGTGCGCCCGCGGGGCATTGCGACGTCTCAATTATCTTAAACTTCATTGCTCAGATTCCGTCATGAGCATAAGCTCTAACTTGTCACGAACTGTAGAACTGTGTGTGTTGCGTACGAGTCTGTTTGTGTAATTAATTTGGTTTCCCCAATAGCTGTAATTCCGCCGCTCGACACAACGCAATTTTGTTCTTCTGTAATCTAAACATTGTTCAATTAGAACAGTTCCGACATATATATTAAGATTAGTGCTGCTTCCGTGAAACTATGGCGGAAGACGGAAACGGAAACAACATAAAGTAATAAGAACAAACATTTATTTTGTCTTATATACAGTTATCTCACACCACCATTCTTTTAAAATCCCGTTTAACTCAGAAATGTTAACCGTGCAACAATGCGATTAATAGTAGCACTGTTCCCTCACATTATTCAATTACTGATAGAGTTTCTGAGAGTCAGCTATAATAATTCGAACTGAGCATCACTGAACCTGTTGTTTTTGCACGTATTTACTGAACCAGACCAAGAAAGAAGCAGTTCAACCGCCTGAACTTATGTTTGATGGATCAATTCCCAATTTTTTTCGCCAAAGAGTAGTAGTATTAACATGAACTATTCACATCATTATAGCTTAAGTTATGCTGTTACTGTAACTTTCAGCTCAACTTAGTTCAAGGCATGTTTAGCCTGATTGGAAAGTCGAGTTGATGCGATTAAAAGTTTATTGAATAAAGCAGCTAACAACGTTTCCAGCAGCTGCAACGCCGCGCCCGGTTCCGAACTTGGACTTGCAGTTTGACCTTATATCAATTACTCTGTAATGGGAACCGTTAACATTCTTATCAAGTACCAACTATTTCTTAGTTGGCTACAGGATATCAAAACTTTTAACTCTAGTTATACTTGTTTGAAAGCCGAACTATGCAAAACGTAGAGCTCAGAGCTGCTATTTGTTATTCCATAATCAGGTCGGATTTTGCACTCATGAACACAGCCACACGTAAGGCATAACAAAACAAAAACATTCAATCAGGGCGAGATGTGTTCATTCGGAAAGGCTCAGCTAACGAGCGTGGAACGCGTGCGTAGTCCTACAATAATGAAGCAGAAGTAATTTCTTAATAATTGTTGGTGAGAAGGAGCCGAGGAAGTTGCCGGCTGAAGGCGAGACTTCAAAGAAATTAATGAGTGTTAGGAACTCACGACGTGCTACCGCCGACTTGATCAGTTTGGACGCCAGCCGGAACAAAGTTGCCACAAGAGCTTTAAGAAATTTCCTGCTAATTGCAGACGGACCTCAATTGCTATTTCAAATACCTTATCAAACGATTCAAATTTTATTCAAAACAGCGAATAAATTTGCCGTCACTTGGGGCTTTACTATCTCAACTTATGAATTATTAAACGCAGTTATTGTGACGGGAACTTCGTTTAGAGTAAATTTCACGACACAAATAACAAGGTCATTTGAACTAGCAGTATCCTTTTCAATACTTAGTTACAACAATGCAATGCTGATGATCATGTGCTTAATACATCATCAAATATAATCGTCAATAAATGCATGTGCATTACTGAAACACTTTATACACTAATTTTTGTATATTTCCCTTCACTCAAATATTATAAAGCTCTCTTAATTAAACAAGAACTGACTTACTAATTGTGCATGTAATGTTGGCGCTGGAGCAAAACAAACCCATTATTACAGTAACGCTTCAAGTTATATTATTTAGTCTGATCGTATTGTATAACAACAGTGTTTGTTGTTTTCATTAAACAATACGATTCTAGGGTCCTACGATTAAATTACCGACTCTTTCTCTTATATTTCTCTTCGTAACTTTCACCCTCTCTTTAATTAGAGTTAACTTTGTCCTAGTTTTAAAACACAAACCAGTTCGTACATAATATTATCATAAAGAATGCTTTTTCATCTTTTTTTTACAAAAAAACAAGGAGCATTGTGTTCTTCCTGTTGCTCGCGGAATAAACTGATTCCTCTTACATTATAACTTTTGCAACTACGTCAGTTTAAGTTACTCATGTAAACCGCATTCTTAGTTTTGCCTTTATAATGCGAGCTACGGAATATGTCGGAGTAGAAGTCTGAAAACTACTTAGTCGTGAAAAACGGTCTTATGACATTTAATGTTTACGGAAGTGGAATAATTTTGATTATTCTTAGTATAAGAATTATAATTATACAGAAAAGAAGGTCTAGCCATTACAAAAGTGTATAAATACCAACTCATTAAGTACAAAACAACAAAACACGTTGTTCGATTATTTATATCAACTCCGATTCTAAAATGGAGATTAGAGATGGGTCGTACTAGGCAAATCTTGGACTAGGTGCACCTAGTCCAAGTCCGTACAAATACTCGATCCAAATACCTGTTCCACCTAGTCCACCTAGTCCATGAAGTACGCATACTTTATAGTGATGCTTAGTCTTTGCACGTGTAGTACGTACGTACGCAGTAATGAATTGTAATCTTCCCTTCATACTTTACACAGGCTTAGGACTGTCAACGTATAGATTTATCTACATTGAAGATTGTTAGCGTATTTAAATGATTTCAATTCATTTTTCAGAGTACTTAATATGTTTGGTTTTCCTTTTTTTTTTTTTTTTGAATCATGTAATTTACAATAATTTCTTTTTGTTTTCCTTTTTTCTTAAATCACGTAACTATATACAATCATTGCTTTTGTTTTTTTTTAAATCACATAATTATTTACAATCATTGTTATACACTATATACAATAATTGCTTTTTGTTGTTTTTTTTTTAATGACGTAACCATATACAATCATTGCTTTTGTTTTTGTTTAAATCGCATACCTATTTACAATCATTAAAAATAGATCTAAGTTCTTTAACAATATATTAAAACTTCGTTACGAAAACCGATCACTAAATAAGTCCGATAGAAGTTAGCGACGTCGAGTAGGTATCATACGTCAATCGAGATCACATTCGCACGAGTCCGTACTTGATACTCGACTGCATCATATAGTCTTCATTCGCATCGAGTATTGTCAAAGTATCTATTCTACTTATTCTATAAAGTCTGCCTAGTGCCTAGTCCCGACTAGTCTCGATCTCGAGTATTGACAGACAAGGATGGAAAGACTGCGGAATAGTGTAGTTAAAAAAGGGCAGAATATATTCTTCCACAACACGGTGCGCGTCGCGTAACTTTTATGCCATTGAGATATGGTTCAAATTCATACGACTGGCACACGTATGATCTATGTAAATACGAGTGCGCATCGCGTTACTTTTATGCCTTTTGAATTAAGGTTCAAATTCAAGTGACTGACTCACGAATGATTTTGGCAAACATGGATGAGCTAGGACTATGCTACTATCTCGCTTCACCGCGCCCCGACGACACGGTGAAGCGAGATAGCAGCATAGTCTAGTACAGTCGGTACTTCGATTCGCGCGGGCCGCGGGTGCCGTGCACAGCGTAGGCACAGTGAGACTAGGTGGATCAAGTATTTTAAAAGTTAGAATAGGTGCAGCCTAGTCTCGTTAAATACCTAATCCCTGGATCTGTTCTAGTATATACGCTTCATCTCTAATGGAGATACGATTGATGTGACAGTTACAATAGCATGCAAACAATACAACACACAATAACAACTGCCTTTTTGTCTCAACAGTCCTGTTTTTTCTGATCACATGGCAACAGTCCTATTAAAACGATTCCATTCTTTTGTTCTGCAGCCCTATCGACTCGTTTTTATAAACTCGAAATTATTTGTCCATAAACATCTTCAATATACCAACATTTACATAGAAACGCGTCTGTTTTTATTTAACGTGTCTTACATTTGTCTTTCGTGAAATCCCATTCAAATAAGTTTCGTAGAACTTCAGGATTTGCTCAAAGACACCCGGCAATGACTTGCCCCAAAAACGCTAAACTAGCTTTGATATTCGCTAGGAATTTAATCCAAAGATAAGTGGAGTAGGTAAAGATGTTGTTCTCCACGAGCTCTAGATATGTCAGCATCTCAGCGATGCATGCAGCAATAAGGTATTGGATTTATGAATTGCAGGAGTGCACGGATGAAAAGGATCGGCATCAGCTTAACATTTTTACTTTCTCGATTACAGTTAAGAATACGCTGCATGAATAAAACTGGTTTATAATTGTGTCAGATGTATCTTGTGATCCATAGCTGGGCCCATTTAATCCAACTTTTATGCGTGGGAAAGATCACACATAAAACTTTCAATCACGCATGAGCAGAACAAGTGAGGGAGTGGCTACATGGTGCAGGTCCATTAAGGCAGCGTACAAACTGCCCTCGGCGGGGCAATGCCGTGATTAACGTAATGCGATTGCGGCCGGGCCGGCTGAGCCGCTTCGGGCCGCTATGATTTCAAGCACGTGCTGTTGATTATTGTCGCTACAACAGAAACAAACGTGATGCCTAATTGGCGGATGCTGCTTTGTCGCTGGTTTGAGGTGGATGTCGTAAATATTTTGGTATCTTATTACGTGCAAGTTATGTCGAATATAGAAACTCGTCCATGTTGCGATAGCTCCATTCTCTACTTCAATCTCTATTAAAACGGTAGTTGAATTCTTATGTTTTTATCAATTACAATCACAGAAGTGTAGTTAAGGCTAATTCAGTTTAAAAATGGAATGTCAAGCTAAATGCTTACTAAAAATGATCCCTTTAATCGCATTTTACGTCACCTACACGGTATGGACGACGACGGAGAAGAAATTACTCACATAATCTTAGCTAAACCGCAGTGAGCCACCAATTAAGATTTCATTTCAGTGACACTTACACACTCAGCTGATACAATTACGATAAAGCCTATGACCTATTAAAAGCTCAACACAAAACTTGATTTAAAATAAATGACTAAGTAGAGTTTGTTGATTCATTAATAACATTGAGACAAATAATGGTCGAACATAACTCCGTCCAAAAGCTATCATCACCAACTTAATAAGAACAACCACACAAACGTTTAAATCACAACAAATTGGCCAATGTTTAGGTTTTACGACTGTTTCACTCGAATTATACTGGACACAATTTGTTAAAGCTTTCAAAACACAACGTTCAATTTAGAATTTATGAAATCCTATTACGCGAATCGATAAATGCTTTTCATGCTGGCTTTCAGTGCTGTTCCATACAGCCATGCAGCCGCTATCGATCTCTAAATGTTGTTATAGCGCAGTATTGTCTCGAGAAACTCGACCACGCGCTAACACGTCTTTCCGATAGTAAATGGAATAAGTAAGCACGAGAGCGAGATTTCCCCATCTCGGAAACTAAAGCAAAACTTAATGCTGAAAGCTAAAACTGCAGACGGAAATGCACTCGCAGCCAACTCCAAACAAGAATATGTTATTAACAAATTAATAATGAGACTTGCGCACAAATTCTGCGTGTCAGCATACTAAATGTGGACTTGTACATAGTTAGTGAGACCTGAAATGTTACTCTAAATGTTACTTAATAATTACTTTGCTTCCCCGGACGTAGCTAACGAACCCTCGAGAAATGGGGAAAAATGTTTCGCTTTTTTTCGTTGGCCTTCATGAAGTTGATGGCGAGTCTATGACTGATTTAGGTACGACAGCTTCTACACACAACACTTCGTTAGATATTCTTCATCACGTAATTAATATTCCATAAACGTCGACGAATATTGGTCACTGTTTACGAAACCGTAAGAATTTAAATTCTTTTGAATCCGTAGCGCGCTTTAAAATAGCGCATGAGCATAAACTTACATTTCTCCGCTTAATATAATAGTGTGGCAGTTACCGAGACTTACTGTTATGATGTAAACTGCACTGAAATGTAAATGCTTAGTTTAAAGTAAACGTTTCGTTTTATATTATTCCAAAGTGACAATATGTTATATTTCTTAACAAACCATTTTCTAAACATGGATGTTTTAAAACGCGACTATAAAGGCTAATTTCGCCTGGGAGATGATAGTCGTCTTAAAACAACTATCTGTGATCGCCGCGCCGGTCCGTCCGCCAAGCAGTGTCATTATGGTAATTTCCCCTTTGACCGAACTTTGTATCGAGTGAGTCTTGCTCAGCGGTTCTGTTTTCAGATTGGAAGTGATTGTAACAGGTAATGAATTCAGATTTCAGGAACATTATGACCTCGAGCTTGAAATTGAATTTTATGATATTTTTAACACGGTTTTTTTAGCTTAACTTATACCTTTTTTTATTTTATTTTTTCGGATGGGAAATCATCAAATGACTTCTCCCGCTCTGGACGGAGCGGAAGGGAGTGTCAGACTATTACTGACTAAAACCCATCCATGTTCCTTCCTTGACCTTTGTATTCATGGGCCGCGGTATCTCTTTCGAACAGTCCCGCAGCCCTGGCCGGCCATTGGCCCTTGCGGGCCCCTCCCTGTTAGCTTCACTTATACCTTACTATGTAAAAAAAACTTAGAAGTTAAATTTGACCCACTTCCCGGTTTCCGATTGAATTGAAATTTTGCATTCATGTCTAGTTTGGATGACAATGCATGGTTAACTAAGTGACGACATTCTAAATTCAATATGGCGGATTCCCAAAGATGGCAGACTAGTTATCAAATGAAAGGGTTTGCAGAGAAAATACAAGAACGAAAATGATGTCACTCTAAAGCGTGTTTTTAGTTTTTTTAAACTATAATCTTTTATTACATTAAAAAAATTACTAACATTTTATTTCTTGTCTTAGCAGTGGGTTTAATAATATCGAGTTAAATGTCATCTCTTTACTAGTTAACGGTCAAAAATACAAGCCTTATTACAAGTCCACCCACAGTCTCACCTAAACTGATTTTTATATAATAAAATGTTTCCTTGATAATATTACCTAAAGGTAACTAATTGCTACATTGTTAACAATAATAATACAACAATGAGAATTATTAGTTTCACGAAAATCTTTTGTGTTCGTTATCCATAATTCACGTTGCGAAAAATCAGCCTTTTTATAAGGTTAAGGTGGCCTTCAGGTGATTTTTCCTCTTGTAATTATAAACTAGCTCGTGAAGGAAGCCCGGACGCCGAAACAAGGAAATGAAATTTCGTCAAAGAAACATCCCAGACCTCTAGGAAAATTAGTGATTATTGGTTGAAGGAGAGCGGCGGTTACTTGGACTTGAGAAAACTAAGGCTGCTGGCGCAAGCGGATTGGTTAGCTGGGATACTAAACAGGTTTTTCATAAATGTCAAAAAGTTTCTTCACAAATGTTGGCCGCTTAAGGAAATTATGTTTAACACGTGGAGGTGAACTGAACTTACTTATCGCGTACTGACACGACACTGGGTTGTGGCTCCTTCTGTACCTAGTACCTAAGAACACCAAGTGTGTCGTGCCTTCATGTTGTAACTTACCTAATTAATTACCCTCGTTATAGAATCCATTTAAAGAATTAATTAAAATAGCCATTTTAGATAAAAAAAAATATTCGAAAACTATTCAAAAGCAAACAACATTTTATAAAGGTTGTAAACTGACTCTTAAGGAAGCCAAAAGGCAACTTTTCTCCCCATCATTGCGATATTTTTTTTTATTTTAGGCCATACGAACGAACGATACGAACCTTCTAGTTACGGAAATATTGGGGGTCAAAGTTCCAACTTATTGACATGTTTTTTTTAATAATTTTATGTATTTTTTTTACTTAAGACACCTTCAGGACCCCCGACCTACTATTCAATCCATCTATCAGCACAATGTTTTGAATGCGTTACATTGAGTTCTACCGTAAAACGTGATTTATCACCCCAAAAAAAAAGTCGTTTCCCAGCAATAATTTTTGCGTAAAGTTACTTAGTTTGATGTGCAGAATGCTTGGTTGACGGCTTCATGAAGATTCCGTTAATACCCTGTATAGTTTAAAACCGAAATTCAAACCCTTGACAATTTTCCTGCTCTCTTTTTGTCTATGCCCGCTCAAAGCTATAGGACGAATTTTAATAAGACGTTAATTGCTGCAGTACTTAAGAGCTTCCAAACTAAATGGAGTATAATATTTAAATGTAAGCTGGATATTTCTGTGGACTGGACAACAAACTTCTGGAGTATTCTCGAAGTCTAACGAGGACCTCGGAGGAACACCGTATCTAAGGCATTATCCGCACTGCGAAAAATAGAGCAGCTCTCTATTTCCCCTAGAACTATGGCATATGGAATATTATTATACAAATAAATGAAATTGAATTGAATTGTTTGTAATATAAAAATAACAGATTTTTACTGAACGCATATGAAAATAAGTATATAGGGGCACTTATAACAGAAACACATTTTTTTCAATTAGGCTGTGTCTCTCTGTCTGTTTGTTCCGGTTAATCTCCGAAACGGCTGGATCGATTTTGATGGGAGTTTTACTGGCAGATAGCTGATACTTTTATTTTAGAATAAGGGTTTCATGCAAAAAAATTAAAAGCCTTGAAATGAGTAACAAAATCCGATTTTTATAATAACTTCACGTGAACGAAGGTCGCAGGCAACAGTTAGTTCAAACTAAACACGAACACATAATCATCATCATCATCACCAGCCTATAATGTTCCCACTGCTGGGACACAGGCCTCCTCTCTATCAGAGGGATTGGGCTATAATCCACCACGCGGGCCCAGTGCGGATTGGTAGATGTCACATGTCTTCGAATTTTTGGTTCTAGGACATGCCGGTTTCCTCACGATGTTTTTCTTCACCGTTTTTGAGAGCAGTGGTGATGAAATAAATTACACAAAGTAATGCGCCTGCCTTGGTTCGAACCCACGACTTACTGTTCGTAAGTCGGGGTCGCTACCACTGGGCCACAGCTGCTCTCGCAAACACATAATATCTCGTGAATAATCTTTTTAAAAAGAACTATAATTATCTCGATACTGATTTAAACCGAAATCGATGTAATTATACGTTTACACATACAGATTTATTTTTCGTCCCCATCCCGGCGCTTTTTCGGCCTATTGCCAAGGTTTTTCTCTATCTGTTTTAAAACTTTGTGCGCTCATTAGCTATCGTACCACTCCCTCGCACTGATGCTATCTATTATACAGTTAGTTGTACAAATGATGTGTTTAGATACGAGTATCTAAGTAGGTACTACGTTTTACCAATAGGTACTATCTGTGGCTACAATATTGTCTTTTATCATACGATGAATAAAATCATATCAAATGAAACAAGTTCGTTACGAACTTTAGGCAAACGAAGGCTTCCGATTATAAAACTATTATCTGCCCCTTTACTTACCGGATTAAATATATCATGTTACCTTTCAACCATCAGAAATAATGATCAACTAACTCTACCTTATCTTGAAACGATACCTGACTAACTTTTATTGAATTCGATAGCTACTTCGTAGAAAATCCTAAATCGGCTAAATAATTACAAAAACAAGATAAAAGGATCTCTATACCTTGTCTCATCCAATATCGTGGTATCAAAACCGGTAGGTAACAAAGGAATTATAATTGATTTTACCCTAATGTTCGTTCATTTATTTATTAAACCCTGAAGAGAACCGAAACTCGAGTAATTGCCGTAATATCGATCAGTGAGATTATTACCTAAGCCAATTACTTATAAGTATTTTTGCCTCTCAGCTGAAATGTGTAGGACTGTATCTATCTACTAATCTCTACAAAAATATTTCAGGTTATTTCTTCTGTTATGTCGTCTTCAAGAATAATAGAATAATACTATATACAATGCTAGGCTCAAGTTTATATCGTGTAAAGTGCCATTGCTTCCTTTTTAGGGTCCCGTACCCGAAGGGTAACCAACCCTTATTACTAAACCTTCGCTATCCGTCCGTCTGTCTGTCAGCGGGCTGTATCTCATGATCCACAACAAGTAGACAGTTGAAATTTTCACAGAATGTGTATTTCTGTTGCCGCTATAACAACAAATAATAAAAATAAATTAAAGGGGGCTCCTACTACTTTTTAATTTATTTCAACTGTCTACCTATTATACCGATCTTGACATATAGCCCGCTGAAATATTGACGGTTCGATGGTACAGAACCCTTCATGCGCGAGTCCGACTCCCACTTGGCCGGTTTTATCATTGACTTTTAACCTTTCAACGAAATGTTGCTCAATTACAATGTGCGGCTTTTACGTCCTCGGTCTGAGTATGACTACGAGTCGGCGGCAGCGTTAGGTTTAACTTCCTACTTTGCCAACCATACTCCATTTTTATTCCACAAAACAATTTACTGTGAAATATCCTATTATTTCTAAAGAAACATTAACCAGTTGCTTAACCATGAATTTTATTCGGAGCATAATATTGCCGTGAGTCTAAGCATGTTCACAATTCATTACATTGTTCACGCCGCTCGCGCGCCGCAGCTCGGCTGTCGGTGTGGCGGGCTATTCCGCTGAACCGAGCTATACTGCTGTTCCTAGCCCGTGTGCTTAATTGGGAGCGCTTTACAACTCCTATCCAATGCCCTGGGTTAGCTTTCAATTTAGATGTTCACTTGTAAACGCCACTTCAGTTTAATACGTAATGGTAATTTACGGTGTAATTAGCGTGTATTGAAGGGTTTTACCGCGAATTACTCAAAACTGGGTCGGTTTATTACCTGTTTGCGTTATAGCAAGCTCTGCCATTTAAGAATACTTGTATTAATGAAATCTTTTGTTAACAGTCGGTTCATGATATCCACGTGATAGCCATTGTCAATCCTCATAAATACCAAAGTGACATTTACATAAACACAGATTATGTATATTTTATTTACTAAAATTGCTTTGTTCCTAGAAATAAACCTAACAGTGGAAATCGGATCCGACCCATTTATTTTGATAAAGTCGATAATAGCCCGCGCTTGAACCCCGACTAATGCATGATCCGCAAAGATCTGCCCGGACTATTTTTGGATATTAAGTAAAGTAAAAAAAAAAGGGCGGCTGACTTTTCTTAGAAGAGCTGTTCACAACAAGTGGTTCCTAGTAACTGATCTTGATCAATATATTGACAATATAAATATAATTTTTCGATATATTCTGTTGACAGCCTCTAATTTAAGGAGAATATTTAAAGTAAGTACTAACAAGAAGGAGGGAGTGTTCTTATTGGTGATTACCAGACCGGCGTGCATTATTACCTAATGAGATGTATGAATGTAAAAGGAGTAAGTAACTATTTAAGGTATGTAATAAAACGAATACCGCTAGCATTCTTTATATTATTAGAGCATTAGTTAGCATTGCATTACCTGCCACAATTACAAGCAGCAACTTTTAAAATTGGTGCTTCCTATTGTATTTATTGCAATATATATTATATTGCTACGGGCATAGTATTTTGGACTTGTCAAAATTGCAATCGAAATTCACGAGGACGTAGCTTTTAAATTTTGCTGAATGTATACATATTAGTACATGTGCCTCAACGTCACTCCTAAATTTATATCAACGAAACCAAGCTGTTGCTTTACAAAAATCTCATACTTATTCCTTCAGCCATAAACAACCAGCATCACAATCCACACCCTGAAAATGAAACAAAAACACTGCCTGTTTAATTGTCCAAAGAAATAACACTGGACTGTAGATATGCACAGGTAACATTCTAACAAAATACGTAGCTACGTGCGATCCAAGGAAAACCAAACTAATAAATAAACCGAAGCTGGTTTAGCTTTTGAGACTATTGTAAAAGCAACCAGAGAGTTTACTAAACTTATTTGATCTGCAGTGGTCTGAACTGCAAACATGTGTTTTGCAAATTCTGGCTTTTAGACATACTCAGCGAATTTGGTGTTGTAACAACGTATAGTTCTAGTTCCACCTATGAACTTTTACTATGTGTCATTTTGAACTTGTTTAGTTGGCGTCAATTATAAGTTTTGAAACTTGTTTTTGTGCGCAGATTCGACGGCATCCAATTATTAAATTGTAAGAGGAATCCTCTACTCTTACTGAGATCATCATCTGCTTAACCTTTTCACAATTATCAGGGGTTTCAGTCTAACCGGGTGTAAATTCCAGTATTTTACATGAAGCGTTTTTTTTTAACAGACGGAGACTTTTAGAAAAATCTTGCTAAAAACACCCTTCATTTTTAATTAAGCCACGTGAAATTACGCATGTCCATTTCAAAATTTAGGTTTTAAAACGAACGACACAGGAAAAATGTCCAGGTATAGGTGTGCATTTTTTACAAACTTTGACCGGGGGAAAAGCTAATAGCAAGCATGCGTTGCTTAAAAGGCCACAAGCGACATTTTGAATGGATGCTGCTAAAACAATCTGCAATAAGCGGTCGTTGTGGTCTGCTGTGGTCGACAAACAAAGCATTGTTTTGTCGCCGTGTCTCGTTGTCGGCCGCGACACTCACGCGTTTGCCACAAATGCCACTTAATGTAAAGAACCCTTTATTGCCACGTTTATTTTTGTTTCTACTGTACCAGACAGACGTCACCTGCAAGATTTTTATGTTATACCTGGATTATACGATGTAGTATTTATTTTTGTATTATACTACATTCTAGCCAATATATTTTTCTGGATTGAGTACTTGAGCTGTTGTAGATCTTTCGTCGAAACTTAACGTTTATTCACTTTGATATTTTGATCATTACCTTTATCCATCCAAATAATACATTTTTCCAAATTACGATTAGAAAGGAGAGCAAGATGCGCTACGGGAAAATGTTAGATAATGGTTTCGCATGTTTAGGTTTAAATAGTAGCTGCTCGCATACACACAACTGTTCTGTGTATATTTGGAATTTACCAACATCCAGAGGCACACGACGCGTAACCGAATATCCTTGAAATTTTTAACATTTAATCCCGACCGACCAAAAATACTTAGATGAAAATAAATTCAAGTAAAAAGAGAGCTTTTTAAACAAGTAATCTAATCTCCGTATGAACTGAAGTATTTACTAAAACGCCTTTTTGAATGTGTAAACATTTACACAAATTGGAGATCTAATGGAATTTCAGATTGATTGGGTGGAATATTTCATGAATTCGCTGAGAGCTGATAGTACAAAGTAGATTGAGGTACCTTTTTGTGCCAAAGGACACCTTAGAATTTAGATTGAATTATTTATAGGTACGTGCGGCCGTAGTAGTAAGATTTCCGCAGAAATTAACCTACTTTCGTTCATTAGTCGTAACTTATATGGTTGCCGAGAAGCCTACCAACCGATAGCCACAAGGGAATCTATCAAAGAAATACGATACCTACAGCAGCTTAAAATATTCTTGTAGTTATACATGAAATTCAAAGTACGAATACCAATATTATTATCATACTAGTTCAACACTCAAACTAAAAGCAATTTTAACAAGTTGATCAAAAGGTAATTTAGGCGTTTTACTTTAAGAAACTAAAACAACTCAACACAAGTGCTTTTTGAATAGCTCTCCACCTGTTTAAAAAAAACTCTTTGAGAAAACCGATGACTTTCCTCAATAATTCGTAATGCCAAAAGAGGATCGGGTACGTGCTATAACGTTTGAATTACCCCATTGATATGTTCAATGGGAAATAACCTACCTTCGGGAATAACAGGCACATAACTGTGTCTTACATTGATGGGGTTCGATATAGCGAGTGAAGTATTTTTACCTTCACGGATAAGTTTGTGAAATGGCCAGAGAAAAGAATGTTTTACTACCTCCGCTCATAGGTAAGTAAATATGTGCTCTAAGTATTAAGAGAGAACTTGAGTGAAACTTTTTTAATTCAAGCGAAGACAATAAACCAACGAAGTTGGACGTAGCCGGTCGGAATCATTGCTGCGCGCCTCTTCAAAACATTATTTAAAAACTACTGCAATTTCATAATAATTGCGTTCGTCGTTAATAAGTTCCTTGTTATTGTTTTACTTCATATCCATGTATTAGAGTATGGTTTAGATTTTATTGGGAGTATCTCATTCAAGGAAACTTTGAAATCTACTTTGGCTTTCATTTGAAATATGGTCGATTAAATCAACTAGGTAAGTACATACCTACTCAAATCGAGTTATAAACCTTAGTTTAAGTACACAATGGAACAGTTGTTGTAATGAAAATCGTTTCTC
Organism: Lycophotia porphyrea; assembly: GCA_950005105.1. Classification (NCBI taxonomy): domain Eukaryota; kingdom Metazoa; phylum Arthropoda; class Insecta; order Lepidoptera; family Noctuidae; genus Lycophotia; species Lycophotia porphyrea. The sequence goes on from OX465392.1 coordinate 8,704,999, forward strand.
AGAAAGACTTTAGCCAACTAGTTTTTATGGAAATATTAAAATAAGTTTAATGAATTTAAGTATCCAATGCAGTAGCAAAGAAGTAGCCGATATAATCGGTAACTAGAACTAGTGCCCAATAAATACAAAAATACGGATTAGTTAAGATTAGTCGTAGTCTGATTTAGTGCTAAACTTTGACAAACAGTAAAAGCCAATGGGCGAAGTTCGCGTCTTAACTGATCGTTCGCGCCTGATACTGTAACCTACATAAAGAATAAAAATAGACTATTCGACGCCACCATGTACAATGTATTAAAAGTTTCTGGAAATAAAACATGAAGTTAGCCAGTAGTTTCCGTTTCCATTATTCTTATCACTAGTGTGAGAAAGAACAGCGAAGGTGCGTAACTTCCTCCTCGGAGACCCAACTCTGCCCGCTGCCCAAACGGCTACTAAACTTAATAACATAGCGCGCAGAAAGAGTATATTTTAGTAATTCCGAGTTTACTCTGCAGGATCTAATAGCGACCGAAGGCAATGTTTAAACGCCTTCCTTAGTTCCGTTTCTTTTGTGTAATTACTGTGTGTGCGGGGTTCATATACGTAACAGAAGTAACTGGTAGTGCTATCTGGGTGTAAGGCTACGGGTGTGGAATTTAAGTGATCTTATTTGGTGGCCGGCGAGCCGATTCAAGCGCGCCCGTGCGCCCTGCGCGTGTTGCGAATCGACAATTTCCTACCTACCTGCTGGATCTTTTTGCCTAATTATTACTTGGAAGTCTATATTCAGCTCTATTTAATTCTCCAGCTGTACGTTACGGAAATTTTAATTATTGGTTTTGTTTAACGATGTGCTGGTTTTTCTAATTGATTTCTAAACAACAAAGAAACAGAGATGGGATTATGGATAAAATGTTGTGGGAAATTAAGATACAAGGAAGACTCGTATACACAAAGGTATTTGACGTTTACCTTACATTGTATGGTTTTAAGCAGGGTTCGAAGTCGTAAGTCGTTCACACGTATCATAAAGCGTCAAGTGTAGACTAAAAAAAAACGGTCATCATTTTTTTAGTTTACACTTCACGCTTTTTTGTTTAATAATCAGATTTTTTTTATTTATGTCTGGTCTTCTTCATACAATGAAAAAGTAAATTTCATTATATTAAGAAGACCAGAGAGATAATTACAAAAATGCCAAAAAACACTGAATTTAGCAGTGTGAGTTATGTTTTTATGAATCAGCATTGATAATTATCCGATTATTATCAAAGAAATTAATTATCTTGCTAATTTCGAACTCTGGTTTTGTGTAAACTGGAAAGATTACGTAAGGTACATACAGATAGCAATAATACCCTAGTGTAATTCGTTTTAACTAAGGTAGAAACATTATCCATTCTCATCGAAGATTCGAAGATGAAAATGTTCCCCGTGCCAGCCAGATGACGTGAATAAAATAAGGTATTCAAACAGTTTTACAATAAATTGCTTATTTTTATACACCGCATCCAACGTGGAAACACGTCTTGATCACATTTTCGTTTTTAAGTATTATTTTTTTGTATCATTGTCTATTTTCTAACCTACTCCACAAACAGGTTACTAGTAACTATTATTAACGATGTCTCACATATATATCTTTCCTCTTAAGACCTATCTAGCCGTTTATGCTCCCTGCCTGTGTCAAGAAACTTAATACTAATTAATAACAGACTTCAAAATTACGTTCAATTATGTAATGAGAGTGGTTGAACGTGCTAACAACTGAACATTTCAGCGCTAGATAAGATTTCAATGTAATTACTCATAGAATTGAGAAACCTTTCAAAAGTACAGCGCCAATAATTCTTCTAGTAAAAAGGTGTACAATCAGGTAAAAAACATTATTGATACAGAATGTCGGAGGGATGTCGACCCGGACAGTAGTTGGTCGTCAAGTCAGTTGATTTTATTTTGCCACCGGCCGAGTTCGCGGGTAAACGTCGTTACCCGAGCAAACTTTAGCTATCGGGATCTTCCATTATTAAAGTTTTATCCAACTGGGCCACACGAGAGCACCGATATCCATACGAATTTTGCAACCGAATCCAGTTCCATTTTGCGTTGTATAGAGCCGTCTTCGCACTGGCGACTGGCATGTTACCGCGTCATTGTTTGATCGTTAAACTCACAAAATCTTTATTCTTGTGTACAACAACTTCTATGTGGAGTAGAAAGAAGAACTACTTATATTTAACATTCGGAAAAAACCTTCTAAAGTCCTTATTGAGGAGTTCGTAGCTAAATAATAACAACCGCAGTGGTTGATCTTCAAGGTTAAGCAGCGCTTGCGAAGGTCGATCTGTGGATGGGTGAACATTCATTACATATCGAAAGCACATTAAGCGTTCGGTCCCAGCTGTCATTTGTAGATCTTTGACAGTTACACAGTTACAGGTACCTACATAGTGGCTCAAAAGTCTGATAATCAGTCTTACCAAGAAGTATCGTATTACCAAGTAGGTATACTAACTTGGCTGGCTTGGTTGTCGAGGTCAGACAGCCTTCATCCTGCTCGACTGAAAACCGACTCCAATATAGTTGGGAAAAAGGTAAGCATATGATTATTTGCGGTACTTTCATGCAAGCCTAAAAGCTTGGCTTGCCCCTATAACCTCTCTCTTCATGAAGTTAGGATTTTCGAACAGTCTGTTCGCCTTATGGGCTTACCGTATTGTTGGCCCCTTCTATAGTTCCCAACGACTATATGTATACCTTACATGATTACCTACTTATTCTATCAATAACCACAATTTGTAACCGCTAGCATTCAAAGCAATCAGCATTATTAGAGTTGTAGTTATGTGTTCAGAATTGATACTGTAATTTATGATTAATTAGGAAATTGAATTAATGTTAAATGCATCATTGGATAATTGTGTAACAATGAATACCACCCGTAATCTAAATGTACGAGTTCTGTGTTTATGAAAATACGACGTTTATCGTCGTAACTGATCTTTAGTTTAATCGTTTAATTTAATGTTAAGTTTATTACGAAGCTTGAAAATAAAACACAGAAATTAATAATAGCTTGAATGATTTAAATTAGCCCAAACACATAAATACTCTTTGCACAGACTTATGTAGACTACAGTGGCGAAGGTTCCATACAACTCGATTCCTACCGGCTTCTCTTTGAAAAATGGCACAGGCAGTATTCCATAGACAAGTAATATAATCACATGAAAGACATGTACTCCGGCTTACTTCTTACAAAAATTGACCCTTCGCTACTGGTAAACTACAAATAAATATTAATTAAAAGTACTTTTATTAGTGAAAAAGGGAAAAGTAGGTAATTGACTTAAAACAAAGAGATTAAAAAACCAACCGTTTATGAAAGTACTACCTATAAGAAACCTATAGACTTTATCATATTATTTATAACACATATTATGTAATAGTAAAACGCAAGAGGTTTTGACTAATTAAATTATCACAACTCATACTGCGAGCTTTGTAGATATAAATACAATTTATTTTCAGTTTAAACGGAATCAATTTGTAGGTCAATTCGTTTAAGAGGTTATGAAAGAAACTAAATGCTCTAGTGAGAATAGAGATTTTGCTTATACTAAACATAAAATATAAGACATAAAATCACACCTGTAATCCCCGAAGAGTAAGGCAGAAGTGTGCTCTATTATATGGTCCCATATTTCTCTAGCATCACTGTTATGAGTTGCGAAACTTCAGTAAGGCCTAGACATTGACGACGCGTTGACACAGTGTATTCGTAACATCTGCGTTGCATCAACGCCTACATTGGGATATTAGACGTACATTCAAACGCGAAGACACTCATACTAATAAAAACAATCTGTCATCAACACCCCATCTACGGTTAGAGCAGATATCCTATTAGTACTGCGGTACTATTCCACGAAACTAACATTTAATTAATAGCATCGTTGAAACGGCCACTTTCTTCAATTACCGAGAGCCTGATCAAGACTTTGATCAGTAAACTAGCCGTCAAATGTCAGGCTCACTGTTCTGATTGGTTGACCAAACCAATCATTAGTGAAATGTTATACGATATTCGAAAACAAATATAAATGATAATTTCAATATCAGCGGTAAATGTAACAAATTAATAGTGAAAAAACTTAAATTAAAAAAAAAAATAGAGGCACATAAAAATATAAAAAATACTACTCGGAAGTATTAGGTGGAACCAACAAGGATAACCGTAGTGGAAAATTACGTAATTCCCATATAAATCTAACTTGGCTTATATTAGATTCTTAACTGGCTATTCGTTACCAAGGAAACGAAATTACAATAGTAGGTGTTACACCGTAATGAAATGTTAAGATTATGAATTATGAATCTTCAATTATTGGTATGATAAAGGTGCAATTTAGTTGGAGTAAATTCGTAGTTGCAGGAACTCAACATAATTTGTTTTTCCGCGTGGATATGATCTTATGATTTTAGATCTTTCTACAACAAGACACGAGACTTGCATCAGACTTAAAATTGTTGTTCAACATCACAATCAAATAATCTTACTTAAGGGAAAAATAATTACGTCATGGTTGGAATTGTATCGTGTATCTAACTTCCCACATATACACATGATTCGATCAGTGCTGACTCACAGTTCACCCGAGCCCCGGCCCCGGCGGTACAGTGGGTGCAGAGCGCTACCCGTAAGTAGTGTGTGAGCACCGGATAAACTCATTGTGTAGAATAGGATCACGTGCCCTGAGTGCGGGATAACGACGCGCCTTATTATTGGACTTGTTCCGCCATCGCTACAACACATATTTTCAAACTAAAACTAATGTCTTCTTACAACATATTACTCTCGTTTCATTCTTCTACAATCCTTCACATTATTTTGTTCTACTTTTCACAAAGAACAATTTAACACAAAGTCAAAGAAAACCAACGAGCTGGGTACCTACTGATAAGTGCAAAGTACACAAGTGTTGGCCGCGGTACTGCCCCATCTCTGCGAGAAAATGAGAAAGACAAGTAGGAGATTCTTTGAGATGCTCAGAGCTAATTAAAAATTAATAGTTACCAAGGCGCTCGTTCTTAAAATACTAAAACTTAAGCTACACTGTGCTCGGGCGAATTATTATCGAAGTAGGAACGCAAAAGTTCCCCAGACACTTGTGTTAAGCGTGGTATTATCCGGGAGGGTCCTGGTGTCGTGTCTAAGTGTTTAATTACTCCGCCTTTGTTGTTATAAACAGTGCCACAAGCCGGGAGGCGCTTGGCCACCGACCACATCTGCGGCGGCACGCGGACATAAATTGCTGACTGGACCCGCCTAAGCAAATTCACCCGACCCCCTCTAATCTGACACTTTTAAATGGATTACTTGCAAACTCCGAGCGAACACAAACATTTGGCGATATAGTTTGCCGAGATTTGGAGATCCCCACTTGTCACTTTATTATGTTCAAAATGTTCAAATAGTCGAGAGCGGTAGGGCGTTAAGTTTGTCTATGACGTATGTAACCGACAACTGTTCCGGTAGAACTTTATATTCGACAAATAACTGTTACTCACGAACTACCCTTTAGGGAATACCTACTTTTATACATACACATCCGCTTCATGTGAAGTATTTACGACGTAGGTATACCGTATGTAGACATCGTGCATCAGTTCCATGGGGAAAATTCCAAGAAATAAGTCAGTATATCAAAATCTATAAGCACTCACGGACCATACATAAATGTTTAAATTCTGAGTAGCTTTCATGAATTTTCTAACACTACAATCTATTTAAACCATGAATACAATCATCAAGTAAGATGGCCCAGTTTAGTGCAAAAGTTAATCTAAAACAAACGGAACCGACTCTAATAGAGCAGCACGGACGGCACTCAAAATTTTAATTGAAATAGTTTCCTAACGTAACGACTATAAGCTTGTTCTGTCAGTTTTCAACTTTGAATTTTTGCGTGGATACAATAAATAGAAAGCTTCCCTTTCCACTAACTGTTAACGTAATATTGGAACAGTTTGCATTGAATTGCTAAAAAACTTTGAGTAATCAGAAATAGAAACAAAATCATGAATTTTCAAATGATGCTTGCCTATTTTGCCACAAAAACCATTGCCAGTTCCAAACTAACCGAGAAAATACAATTTCTAGATTGTCATAAAGTTTTTATATCACTATAAAGTTACGAGGGTCGACAAAGAAACGAACCGACATTTATTCAAAACATAGACAATATAATCCTTAAAAGCTACAAATCTGCGTTAGTGTGTGTGAGCAAAAAATGCGGGAGTGACACAGCAGTGTGGCCGGTCGCCCGGGATCACCGACTGACTGCCGACTAACGGGACTCAACGAGATAATCCCCTGATTAGAAAGGCCGACGGCGATTCTCCCTCACTCCGTCAAAACAGTCACAGATAGATGTCTAAAGTATTTCTTTATCACGATTTCATATATTTCCGTCTGATAAGAAGATTTTAAAAGGAGGTACTTACCTTTTGAATATTGGGAACCAACACCCGAGTGATTGTCCACTTCAAAGCGTTACCTTCACAGCTGTTGACGCTGTATGACGGCTTTCTGGTTTCTTGGAACATTCTTGAAAAGCATTTTTTCTCAATGATGTGCGCAGTAGGTCTTCTTCTTTCGTGTCGGTGACCACTTTTTTAAATTTTTTGGCCCAGTAAGAAGACCACGTTAATAAATTAGATAACAAGATCAATTAGATTTATTAAATTAATAACTGAAAATAAAAATAAACAAGGCAAAAATCGGTTAATTATGGTCTTTTAGGTCTTCTAAAGTGCAGGTGTTGGGACACTTCAGACCCTCTAAGAATTGAAAATATGTCAGTTTTTAGTCACACTAACATACATGACCGCCTTGGACTGTTGAATCTATAGCCGTATTCATGACAACTTAGCTCACTCCACCTAAACTATTTAAGCCACACTTATGAGTGGACTTAGGTGTCTTGCCCGATTTCCCCCTACAACGATTCGGATCTCTGAATAGCCACTTTGAAGTAAGTTTCCAATGTCAACAAGTTTGTTCGTGAAACAAATGTCAACATTAGGTATCCTGGCCTTAACCTTAAGGGACAGATAGAGGCGCGCACTTTATGGCTTTTTGCTGTTACATGTGTAGTTAACAGTACTTACTAAAAGCCTTCATCAAATCAGACCTTAAAGTTCCACTGCTAGTTGCTTCCTCCCATATAAACCACAGAAATAGTGGTCTAAAGGGAATCTTTTTATATGTCTGTCTGCATGTTATTAAACGGTAAACAAAGTGGTATTCTTCTTCTTCCTTCGTATCGATGATACGGTGTATTAAATTTCTTGGGCTCAGCATGTAGCCACGCGTCTATTGAGTTTTTTAAGTCCCTAAAGTGCAGGTGTAAGGGACACCTTGGACAGTCCAGCAATTGAGCCATGGAAGTAAAAAACAAACTGGTTTTAAAATGAAATAAATTTAAATAAGAATGCTATTTCTCCCTTCTGTACATTTTTAATCGTCTGTTAAGATACCCGCGGATAGTGGTGATCTATTCCCAGTCGAGGCCAGTCACCCAATAGAATTATGTTCAAGCGACGAAGAAAATTCTCGGTAACGTTTTATCTTTTATCTTCTCGGGATCTAAATAAAACCGTTTTACATTGAAAGCTTGCGAAAGCAGTTGAAATAATGACCAATAAACGCCAATATTGTAATATTTTCAGAAGTCTAACTGCAGTATTACGATAAGACAATGCGGTGGAGTTTTATCAACAATCTCGAAGTCGTTAAAACAACCGTAAAATAAAGTTAAATTTGAATCGTAACGTTTGACCGTAATTCTTTATTAAAACCACAGAAACCGTTAAAACACCTATCAATAACTTTCGTATAGGTACCATCGTATATGTTTACACTTTTCGTAGAAGTAACGTCTATTTATCGCTTTTCTTTAATGTTTCTTTCAAAGTCAGAGAGTATAATCAAAGCCAGATGTGCGTGCAGCTTTCATTAACTTGAGAATTTCAAGATCTTTTATCTTTGAACAGTTATGGTAACTCACTACCACCACGTTTTTAGTTCCTACATGTAGTTCTTCCGGGTCTGGCTGTGTGTGTAAGTGAGTTTAAATGATTGTAATCTCACAAGGAGAAATTCCTAGTAAGAAGCAAAGTTTTTTTTTCTGTGAAAGATTCTAACTCTGACAGCTTACTCGTATTTTGGAAACGTAACGCTATAGAAGATTTTGTCTCATACAAAACTTGTTTGTATTGATACCGGCCATTGATCATACAAAATAAGATAAAACGGCGGAAGTAAGACTGGCCACGCTTCATACAAAAATCTTCCAACCCCTTTAATGATTCGCAGAATTCATACATAGCACATTTTTTTACTTTTAGTTTTAAGCACGGTTGGTGTGTGTATTGTAACAGTTCTTGTGTTCTTGTAAATTAACTTGTTTCACTTTTGTTGTACATTTTCTTAAAATTAATTAGGTTAAGTTTTTGCTAATGTTTTAAATGACTGGGGAACGCTAAATTCTAATTATCGTTTCAGACCATCAGCTTGCCTAAATAGAAGTTGTAATTTTATGTTCCTACACCTGGAGAAGCAAAGTATTTGAATAAAGCCTTCATTTTATTATAAAGCCTGAATTTTCTTTACAATTTTAATAGGACGTTTGTAGGTAGGGACTGAAAAAATATTAAGTACATAGATATACTGAGCATGGCAAATACCTATTATATGGCGCTAATACCGTGTCTCCTTACATGTTCAAATCCGTAGAAGCTCGAACAAAAAAGCGACAAAATTTATCACAAAGCAACCACGTGGAATAAATTCATGCATGACAATTTTTTATTCTCATCTGGCGTACGTTAGCTGGCGCCAGTACGTTCGTACTGGTAGCATTCATTGAGCTTGTTTGGGGCGTCATGTCGGCGGCCGCAGACGAGCGCCTGTGTGCTCGGATCCATTCATTGGCTCCGTTGTTTCACTTTTCGACCGCCGGCGATCTAAATCTGCAAAAGCTTTGATTGGCTTCCGTCAGAACGGGAATAAATCGGCTAGCACCGCTACACCACACTGACATCAAAGGCTCGTCCTAGCTTCGGTTAAAATTGGACATTCAAGAGAGCTCTATTCTTTCGTGTTTCATTGTATCTAAAATGGACCAATTTCGGCGATATCAGACCTGTCTAAAGCGAATCGTCGCTGAAATTTTAACAGAATATAACAGTTTCAAAACTGAAAGCAAAGTTGAACAAAAAAGTTTATTTCGTTTTATATTGACAATAAAATTGAATTAGCTGACACGCGCAGGCTTTCTAGGTCTGTCGGTAATCCTATTTGCGGTGCGGACTCGCGCCAGTTGCTCCTAAAAGTTGGGTGCGCGTTACCAACAAAACGCTGCTAACGCCTCGGGAGATTGAGACTGGCTGCGGGAACTGTATATACGCATCTGTAGGTCCCTACTTATATGACTTAGTACTTATGTGACGGATTAGTTCTAATCCGAAAAATACGCCGCTATTCTAGAAACCCAATTTACAAGCTTCAACTATTCATTACCTTTGTCATGTTATCATGAACGGAATTTACCTAACCCGAGATTAAGCTATAAAAAATATCGGTTTTCGGTTTAAAGAAGCGTGAAACTCCGCCTAAATTCGGAAGGTCGCGCCCATCCTATTAACTTCGCTTATCAGAAATTAGTTTTCTTCCGATATCTTTTATTAGTAATTCCCCACTCCACGTACCAAAACACGATAGAATCCCTAAAGGGGGTACCTACCGAACGCTGCAGCGTCACTTCGTCTCGCATTATAAAATATGCAGATAAGTTACGGGAATTGATTCAAGACACAAAGGAGGCGAGCGAACTGTCTATAGGCGGGCGCCGAGATTTCGGCAGTAATTTCCCGTGAGGGTACACTCTTATCTCATGACACTGAAAATATTTTGAATAACATACGTTTAGGAACAACTTGTTCACTAAACGTAAAGCGATGCACCGATCGACGTTATTTGCCAACAGGAAGCTGAATTTTGCAACATTTTGCAATAAAAGTCAAAGAAAATGCTTGTTGGCTTTTTGTAGCATTTTAATACCATTTATGTGTAGGCGCATCCAACACTTTCAGTGTGAACAATTTTGCAGACACACAACAAAAGTTATTGTGGTGTATCACTTGATCCACCTTCTCATTATTAGACCATTAAAAGTCAGCAAGTAGACGTTGCTTGCGAAATTCTATAGCTATTAGTTAAATACTTATATGTTTGGAGAAATATTAACTTTATAGTTATAAACGTGATGCGATAAAGCTGTGGTTTCCGTTCCCAAGCGACGAACTTTAAATCATTAGCAAAACTGCACTGGATTGGAATCCACTGAATATAAAGGTAATCTGATATTTTTTACTTTTTTACTATAGATTTTGAATACAAAAAAATATAAGGAAATGTAGCACCCACCTTCCTCTGCAGCATACAATTTATACTGCAAAAGTATATTGTAATATACTTGCTAATTACCTGTTCTCAAATGATCAAACAGCCTTCAAAATATGACAAAGGTATTTGTACAGCTCAAGAAGACAAAACAGTTAAACATGGAGCCTAAAAGCCCCCAGAGCAATTAGGTAATGTAAATAATACTGAAGACACAAAAGAATATATACATGCTACATCCGTTTTCGATTATGTGAGCAATGAGTCCGTTCTCATTTAACAACGCTATCGTTTTATTGATAATGTTATGTTGTGTCTCTCGGATTGCCAGCTAATCCTGCTTTTGTGATACTAACGAACAACGTCCAGTTAGTATCGTTAGTAAGTAATACGAAAACAACTGAAATCCCTACAGCTCTAATAACAGAAATACTGGGAAAAGTTTCGTGTAAACCTATTTTACGACAAAAAAGCCGAGTCCAGATTTTATCGGTTCATGTGCTAATGATGCTGAGCGTTCATTTTTGAAACTATTTATTGTGACTTTCTATCGAAAATAACGAAGTCTACTTCATAATAACAAAATTAACCATCTGTGAGAGAGTTCGTTGATTTGAGATGCAATTTAAGTTAAGATTTGTTTACGCTCGTTGTTGGTGACAGTTTAACTAAGCTCGACATGATTCTGTTCGCTCTGAGCTCCATTTTTTTTTTGTAAATAACTTAACGGGCTAATTTAATTTGACGCTAAGTTGCCTTTTAATCCTTCTTCATTTTCATTAAGTAATCGAGTTTACGAAATAGCTTTTAAACAACTTTGAACCGAGACCTTTCGATGGGGTATTTGAGTCTACGTGTTTTGGTAGACGAGGTAATACGTTGGGACTCTATTACGTTGAAAACGAAGAAAAACACTTACATAGTTCGAGGAATTCCATAATCATTAGAATTTACACAACAAGAAAGTTTCAGAATTCTTTTCTGTTTTGCTTTTAATAAACAACAAAGAAGGATAAACATGTTCCTTTTTGCTGGTTTATTTAAAATGAAACGACATCTTTTAGGCGAGTTTCCCGAAATATTCAAATAGCTACGAACAATGTTGGGGCTGCAGCCCACGTAGACATAATTCAGTTGCCAAACTATTTACAGTACCTAGGACGATGTTATTTTATCCTTAAAAGTTCTCGCAAGTAATTTGCATGGTATAGGTGTCAATCAGGTGGTTGTTTATTCGGAGGAGAGGGTGAACCGGAACGAGTGCGGGGCGCGGGGGGCTGGAGGTATTCGTTTGCCGAAACAAGGCCGAAACCGGAGAGTGCTCACGGAACTCAAACACGGCGCACTATAATGAATTAAGTTAGCAACTCTCTTGGAGGTGAACCTTCCTCGTGTCACACTTACGTGAACCGCCTTCTACCCGTGAGAATTTAGCTGCATTAACTTTAATTTATTGAACCCCGATACACCAATACCCCTGCAGTACAAACAGTACCTACTACATTTCTGTCCAGGCTGCGAATTCTCAATACTCCACCAAGTTTGTACCATTTAGCGAAATCTGTTTAAACTCCCATCCGGTCATTATTCACATAAAAAGGTCGAATGATAACAAAAATCAAAAGCAATCGCTAACGAGTCGCGTAATGCGATAACCATCAATTATGGACATGTTGATTGAATGATTGGTCCGAATGCGAAGCTGATTGAGACTCTGCCAAACGTGAAATTAAATAACTGCTGAAAACATTTACCGAACATGTCTCTTATTTGGAGCTTATCTTTTTTTATTCATAACAGATTTAATCGGCGTATTTTCAATAAACTCATATACCGTGATAAAAAACACATATACAAAGTGCACAATGGTTTGAATCAATGTAAGTACTCTGTATATTTATTTTGCACCGAAATAAAGCAGTAACCTAAACGATGAATCTACGACGACTGAAAAATTGAGTACGCAACAGTGGATGTGTTTGACCTCGTCGTGCGCTTACAGCGGTACAATTATTCAAACCGCAGTTTGGACGCTGTAACATACAAATAACGTGTAAAACATGGACAACTTGACAGCGAGACAGGACGAGGCGCGGCTAGGCAAACGTGATTGCTAGAGCTATGCAGAACCACTTCATGCTTCAGATAAACACCTGATTTCGCATACTGGAGCCCAAACTGACGGCTATATTACTCATGTCAGTCACCAACGTTTAGCTTACTACGTTAATAAATGTATACATGATACATCACAACAAAGAGTACCCAACCAATTAACATCTCTTGTATTAAATTAATTCAATCTTAGCTTAAAGTACCTGTAATTATTTTCGGTCAATTAGAAATTAATAATTCAAACAATCCAACCCGTACTCGCTAACAACCTGTGTCTCAAATGAAATTTATTTCACAGGTCAGGGGAAAAACATAGCCTTTTTGGGAGAAGATAACTCAAAATATAACGGATTTGCGTAAAATATGTGAAACCTTTTGTATGCTAATACGATCCCATTGTTCGGAGATTGAATTTTCGGGTTATCATGCTTAAGAATTATTCATGACAGATAGGTTGCGATTGTTATGATTTTTCACGGCAATGTTGTTACAGATAAAATACGAGTATGTAGTTGTAAACCGCTGACTATCGTTTTACATTCGTATAATGATTGTAACAAGCGTGTGGGAACAACACTGCGATAAGATGAAACGGATAAAAGAACACATCTCTACACATTTATATTTTGTAAGCTTTTCATTGCAAAAAGATTCATTTTTCTTTGTGAAAATCAAGTGCGGTGCAAAAATAAACTAGGCGAGTGGAGTCTGAAACTCTGAAATGGAAATACGCGCTGTCGGGTGTTGAACACGCCATACGGAATATTTCACTCGGGGAAAAAGTATGTCACTTCTGTGAATTTAATATTGAATACGCATTAATGAACTGATCCCAGTGTATAATGGAGGGCGAGGGCATTCCTTTCGGAAGGCACAGCACGTCTCGCGGATGGTAGGAAATTGAAACTTTATATTTGAGCGCACTTTATCTGACCGACGAACCTGGAACCTCTCTAGCGGAAAATCCTTAGTCGAAATAAAATAAAACTCCAACGAATTTCCTCAATACTTTCTACGGCTGGAACATGCTTCACGGTTTTCACAGCGATTTGTGCAATGTATTTATTTTCATTTTATTCTGTGACGCTTAGCAGGTCGCCGTTGTCGCTGTTAACCTGAACCATTTACATTAATGTTGGCTTTTATTACTAACAAATTCGGCATCAGATTAAAAAAGCAATTCACAAGGCTTTACGCGTTTTTTAAAACTGCTGAATCGATGGGTAGCTATGTACTTAGAGAAATTCCGATACTGAACAAAACATTTCATCGCACAATGTTGTGCTATTTAAAAGTCTTTTAACATGGTGCTGCTAATGAAAATATGGCGGCGGAGTTCAGAATATTGTGATTATTTGACGTTATTCTGACGCGGAACGTTGCAATCGAAATATTGTTTATCATTCCGGAAACAGACAAAACTCTGGAACAGTTTTAATTTCGCTTCAGAAGCTGTTTTGACTGTACAGTTTGGCAGTTGTATTCTGTGTATTATACACAGCTTGTGCACACAGTAATGAATTGTCGTCGTTTTATATATGTAGGTACTTACTTTTAGTCTTAATTTTTTATTACTGTTAGTTTATTTAATAGTATTTAATTAATCAAATCATTTAATTTGCTTAAGTATGTGTACACATGAGCATGGAATACAACAATAGAGCTCTGGACCATATTCTACCCTAAGGCTCCGCGCAATTGCGAGGATCGCCCAGAGGTCACGGTGGAGCACACGGTGGAGGTCTGCCCCGCTTAGGCGGAGCACCGCCGTGTCCTCGTAGCGGCGATCGGCGGCGGCGACCTATCGCGTCCGGCCCTGGTCTAATCCATGGTCCGGAGCGAGAGGGAATGGGACGCCGTCACCTCCTTCTGCGAAGCAGTCATGCTAGCGAAGGAGGTGGCGGGGCGTGATTTCCCATCCGTAAAAAAAAAAAGGCTCCGCGCAATCGGGGCACCGGTGGCCGCTACCGGTGGCTCTCGCGCACGTCCTTTGGTAGCAAGCAAACGAAGGTGATCAAGGGCTACCTCGAGTGGTCGGTATTTGTTTATAGTTCGCCACCGGTGGCGTGTCGCGGCCACTGAGTCGCGATTGGCCGCCACCGGTGGTAGCGTATCGCGGACACTGAGTTGCGAGTGGTCGCTACTTGCTACACGTGTGCGGTGATTCCATACAAAACGCTTTAAAAAAAAGTAAACAGCTTGTCGCCAGCCACCGCGCGGTGACCCGTTTATGCAGAGCCTAACAGATGTGAAACATTAGTACATAATTATTATAATTAAATGGGGAATCGGAATTATAATAATTAAAAACAAATGACACTTTACATACTTCAGAAATTAAATTAATGACATATACAGAGATGTCATATTATTACTAAAAAAATTGTCAATGAGAGAATATTTGGTTATTTCGTTACATTTTATTAGTTTTTCAGAAAGACAATAAAATGCAACAAAGCAATGGAACCAAGATTGAAAAAATACACAAGTCGAATAGAGCAGATCCAAGCAGACCCAACCACAAGAGCCGTTAAACTGATCGAATTATGGCGAGATTTAGTTCACCACAGCTCAAAGACCCTTTCGCTTTTTCACCTTACCCAAGTAGTAAAAGCAAGTGGAATGCCGTAAGAGAATCCACCCTTTCATAATAAAGTGTAACGTGTCCATATATATGGGCCCTCATGTTGCCATAAACGACGCCATAACACTCTTGTGTAACCATTCATCATCATTAGATGCTCGATTAAGTATATCTGCCTACCTAGGAACGTTCTCGTGAAGGTGATTGATATGAATAAGAATTGTGAGCATCGATACCAATACTAACTAATATTTTAAGTGAGAAAGTAACTAGGACTGTTTTTTACGTTTAACTCGCGGAATCAATTTTGATGAATTTTGCTATAGGGATAGATGGCACGTTGGAAAAGGATATAAGCTACTTTTGGTCGCGAAAATAAAACATGAAATGGAGGAAATAAGGCATTTTTGCGCGATGTAATGTAGGTAGGACTCGCACGAAGTCGCGGGAAGAAGCTAGTAGATATTATAAATGCGAACTGTTGGATTTTGATGAAATTTGTCACATATTCATAGCCCACCTAGAACATGACTTGGGAACAAGCGAACAACACCTATAGTTTTACTAAACCTCTAAAGGTGAACGCGCACCTGACCGCGCCGCACTCGCCGCACGCGCCGCATTCATCGCATTTTATAAATCTTTATATAAAATAGTATACGGATTCGCGCACCTATCCGCGCGGAACCATCCGCATTTTCTTAAAATCCTGTAGGTATACTGATTCCACAAGTTCGCGCGGATGACGTCATGAAATTCGGCGCGTTCGATGCGCGCGGGCACGCTGGCGCCGGGGATGATGTCATCCGTATTCATTAATGATGCGAAGTGTTAATCGAATCATTCAGTCTGTGCGAGGAAAGATGGAAATAAGTCGTACAAATTGTACCTACTGTCTATTTTTTACACTGAACATGATGACATCCACACTTCCCGGTAATGCCTTTTAAAAGAACTGACAGGAAATAAGAAAACTTTCCTGCAACTAACCTAACTATAAAACTGTTTGTTTAGATAGGCGTACTACACACATACCTACTCAAGTCAACCGGATTCAGCACAATCGGCACTTTTCGGCCACCTACTGGGGTCGGAGGGAAAGCTGTAGACGATTATGTCTACCTGGGACAAACGGTCCAGTTAGGTAGGTCTAACTTCGAGAAAGAGGTCAATCGTCGAATCCGACTCGGCTGGGCAGCGTTCGGGAAGTTGCGTGGTATCTTCTCCTCCAACTTACCGCAGTGTCTCAAGACAAAAGTCTATGACCAGTGTGTGTTACCAGTGATTACATACGGGACCGAAACGTGGTCGCTCACAATGGGCCTCATCAGAAGGTTCAAAGTTACACAAAGGGCAATGGAGAGGGCTATGCTCAGAGTTTCCTTGCGTGATCTAATCAGAAATGAAGACATCCGCAAGAGAACCAATAAGTTACCGACGTAGCCCGAAGAATTTCCAAACCTAAGTGGCAGCGGGCAGGGCACATTGCTAGCAGAACAGATGGCCGATGGGGCCGAAAAGTTCTGGAGTGGCGACCGGGAATCGGAAGACGTTGCGTTTGGAGGCCTCCCACTAGGTGGACCGATGACCTGGTGAAGGTTGCTGGAATCCGCTGGATGCGAGTCGCACGGTCAATGGGGTGATACTTGGGGGAGGCCTATGTCCAGCAGTGGACGTCTTTCGGCTGAAATGATGATGATGATGATGACTGGGGCCAAGTAGGTAATTAAACATAAGGATAACACATACCATCGATACGACATAAGAAGAAGTCACAGCCGGCCGGTAAAATACACATTGTGTCGTCCAGCCTATGATGAAGCATGCTGACCCGACTATAATCTGTAGCACCTCCCTGGTAGCTCCTCAACCAGGACAAGCATAAATAGCGTACAATGCATCGCTTGCCTAGTTGAATACGGGAAAAACGTACAAAGCGTAGTCAAGGGAACGAGCTTGGTCTTCCGCAACGTGTTTCTGTGTTGAACACTCAAAAACATCGTCGTTGATTACAACAGGTACTTCATTTCTTCATGAATATTTAAGCAAAATAAATGGATACAAAGATTATTCAACTCCTTTGATGCAAGATTATATACCACCGAGCTTCCACCCTTGAATTTCCTATGGTAATTGGCAAGCTTTATCGTAATTGGATCTGTAACTTTTAGCAACAATCTCAACTAATAATTTTACCTCTTCATAATATCAGTTTATAAATCTGATTAAACCGTCTGTATTTGGACCCATATCAACGTAGGTCCAAAATTCATATTCGGTGGCCACATAATATATACATATATTTTTATATATTTTTACACCCATGTTGGTTGAGAAGAACACTTTCAATGATTTGGAATGTCACTAGAGATTTAGATACCACCCTATGGTCGTACATGTTCCACATTACTCGCGACCTCTGAAATAGGATAGTATTTCTATTTTAAAACTCCAGCCAGGTCGTTCCAGCATATTTGTTAAGAATTTAATTCTGAATCATCATCATCATCAGCCTATAAATGTTCCCACTGCTGGGAAACAGGCCTCCTCTCTATGAGAGGGATTGGGCTGTAATCCACCACGCGGGCCCAGTGCGGATTGGTAGATGTCACATGTCTTCGAATAAAAATTCGAAGACATGTGACATCTACCAATCCGCAAAGGTTCTAGGAGATGCCGGTTTCCTCACGATGTTTTCCTTCACCGTTTTTGAGAGCAGTGGTGTTGAAATAAATTACACAAAATAATGCGCGCCTGCCTGGGTTCGAACCCACGACTTACTGTTCGTAAGTCGGGGTCGCTACCACTGCGCCACCGCTGAATGCCGCGCAATTCTGAATGGTGTTTGTTAATATGGAGAAACATAGAACTGGTTTCATGTCAGTCATAAACCGTTTAACGTGATGAAGGACGCGGACATTTGACAACACGATGAAAGACTCTCTCGCATCAATGGAACCGTAAAATTAGCAATTACTCTCGTAATACAATGAAAAATACAGCATCAATCTGCTCCTCACATTATTGACATAAAAATTGCTCTCTGTGTCCCGTGACGTGCATCGCGATACGTCATAAATATTAACGCGAAAATTACCATTAGCTTGTAGGACACAGACGACCATCTTTTGTGTCCACAAATAATTAGATATTTCAACTGTGATTCCACAAACTAATTGCCCGTCTACACTCTACATATTAGATAAGCTTGTTAACCACTGACGCTTAATTCACATAACTTGTCCTAAATTGTGAATGTTACGAGTTACAAAATGTTCAAACATCTTGATGGTTTGTTGGTAAATCTCGATAATTGTGCTCTGTGAAAGAGGCTTCTCGACGATAATGAGTCCGTAGAAGATTGTCTTTTATACTCGCGCAGGGGTAGAATCTTTTGAATGATGAGTGACGAGGGAATTCGCCGTGTCTATATCTACAGAAGTTGCTTGAGATAGGAAACCATATAGTTTAAGAACTTGCTTAACTCGTATTTTATTGAGGATAAAATAAATTCTCCTTTCTGGCAAGTAAACGTTGATCAAGTAATCATTCGATACTTGCGATTTGACCCATTTCCTGTAGAAAACGGTATTGTATGGTTGTTGAGTCCAGACGGATATTTCATTAGCTGGCGGCGCGAGTGTGTAGCCGGCGGACGTAGCGCCGTGACCCGGAGCGAACTTCACAAACATCAGACAGAAACTCGTTAGCCAGCCCCCTGCACACCTTGCCACACCTCCCCCCCCCCAACTACCACCACCACCACCGTTACTAAATAAATGTCTCACTCCAATTCCGCTGATTGGTACAACTTCATATGATGAAACAGCAATTTAAAATCCCAACAAAAGATTAATAAGAAAGAAAGAATAAATTTTATTTGACGTCAGTTCATTTAGCACACAGAATAAACAAAGGTCATCATCATCTGCCTAGCCTTTTCCCAACTATGTTGGGGTCGGCTTCCAGTCTAACCGGATACAGCTGAATACCAGTATTTTACATGGAGTGACAGCCTATCTGACCTCCACAACCCAGTTAGTACTGGGTAATACGATACCCCTTGGTAAGACTGGTTATCAGACTTTCAGGCCACTGACTATCTGTAACGACTGTCAAAGGTCTACAAATGACAGCCGAGACGAGGCACGGAGCCACAGACCAACCTAGACAAGCGCAGCTTAACCTAAAGAACGACCCGAGCGGCTGTTATTATTGAGCCACAAGCTCCTCTGACAGACTAAACGAAGGTACAAAATAAAAAATAAATGATAGATTTAATGATAAATGGATATATTCACTTTCAATTATTCGATTAATAAAACAGTATTGCTAAAAGGAAATTCTTACGTTTTCCTCATGTTTTCCGCTCATTAGCCATGAATTTTTCATGATCTCAAATGCGAAAATGCTATTTTGTGTATCAGGTTATGAAAAATGTATTCGTCAAAGAAACAACTACCTACTACGGAGTTTTAGAAAATATAAAAGTGATAGTCTCATGCCTTTCCGAGGCGACATATGTCATCATAGATGCTTTATGAGCGCAGGAAAGCATCTAGTTAAGTGATTTCCTTATTATTAAGAAGTCTGCTGTAACTTACCTGCGTAGGTACATATCTACTTAGACGGCGTATCCTTAATTAAATCAATAATAAATAACAATATCAATTATTGAGACTTTTTCCTGAAATTCATTATTTGTAATTTTGTAAAAACCAAAAAAAAAACATAGCCTTGTTACCCCATACGGTTAGGCAGAGGAGGACCTATCCATATTTCTCCAGTTACGGTTAAATGCCGGATAGAAGCTATTAAATAATAAATACTTATAACGACATAATATCTCCTGAAACAGTTTTAACTTCAATAACATCATGACAGAAAAACTCATGTAGATCATTATGCCAATAGCTACTATTAAGTAGTAGGTAAACCTATTATTAAATACAAACACGGGAATTAGGAACACCCTACCAATTCCTCATTCGAATTGTTTTACGTCAGTAAAATACATGCCCGTACAAGAATAAAGTCAAACACAAACCTTAACTTCCGTACAATACGCCAAGACAAGTTAAACAGTACATCACTTCGTATTTAATATGTATGTACCTATAAATCACTAATGAAACGCTTCCACTCCATTAAGTAAATTGAAAAACTTTCGATGATCCGTATTCAGTTACCACATCTAAATTATTATTTAATTATCTTACACAGTAAAGCTGTATCTCAAATCAAATTAATAACTGCTTTGTTTAAAATCGGGAAAAGCTGAATATCCTCTGAGAATAGATAAGCCATAGAAAGTTCACAAAATCGCTGAAGTTTTGAGCCTTCCACCCCTAATCCCCGCCAGTGTCGCTCTAAATTTTATACAACTTGCCTAAGCTGTAGCGAAATGTGCAAAATTCTTGAAAAATAGTTCTACCCTATCTTTAAAAATAGTCAGTTTTTCAGTAGATTAGACTCATAGAACCGCGATGAATAAACAGAGTTCGCGACTAAAACTTATTATAGAATCAGTCTGACATCACAATAATAACTATGCCAGCAGCCTCTCGTAACTGCAGTGAGAAATTTCGCCGTGAACGTGTATTCTGGGAAAATGTATAGCAAGGTTATATCACAATTTGTATAAATAGTATTATCTTAAACATAGGACACGGGAGTTGTTCCTTGCTCCCTGTTAGTTATTCTAGCATCAGACTATTTCTCGCAGAACGGTAGTTAAATTGATCCGTAGCTAACAACAATTCCAGCGAAGAAAATACGTGGCAACAAATCTTCTTCGCCGGAAAAGGTAATACTAACCGAATCCAGATTCCAGGTGTCGGCGGAACAATGCAATTCCCGAACAAATCGCGTCGGGGACGAGGCGGCAGCGTGCCGAGGAATCTCGCTGCCGTTCCGTCGCCGGCCCGGAGTCGTCTCGATGTCGCCGCGTCGTCGTCTCGACGTCGCCGCGTCGTCGACTCGATGTCGCCGCACCGCCAACGACTGCCTACAGAGCCTCTGTTCCCCGCTCTTCGACTGACAGCTAACTAATATCAGCCTGGTGAGCTATGAATCGTATATGTGAAGATATAAACTGCTAAACCTCTCTAAGTAAGTTTATAAATGTTTCTCCATTTATACCTTACTAGAGCAGCGGTGGCCCAGTGGTAGCGACCCCGACTTACGAACGGTAAGTCGTGGGTTCGAACCCAAGCAGGCGCATTACTTTGTGTAATTTATTTCATCACCACTGCTCTCAACAACGGTGAAGGAAAACATCGTGAGGAAACCGGCAAGTCCTAGAACCAAAAATTCAAAGACATGTGACATCTACCAATCCGCACTGGGCCCGCGTGGTGGATTATAGCCCATTCCCTCTCATAGAGAGGAGGCCCGTGTCCCAGCAGTGGGAACATTAAAAGGCTGATGATGATGATGATGATGATGCTATATCATCGTTTACAAATTTTAAAATTAGGTTAAAAGAGTTGATAAGAATACAAAAAAAATGAAAGCTTAATTTAATAAGACGGTTATCAGTAACATATCAATCAGCCGAACTGACAATCAATTATAAAAACATGGTTGAAATGAGAAACACACAAATCTGCTGCTAAATACACTGGCCTATGAAATCTAAATTTTAATCTGATGTAGGTAGAAAGTACCTATGTAGGACCAACAATATAAGTTAAGACCAAGAATTTTTCATAATGTTTATCCTCAGTGGATACACATGTACATGTATAAGTACTCATAAGCGTACGTCCATCCAGCGGCTGAGTAACTTTGTTGAAAAGAAAGCTGGTGCAAAAGGGAAAAAGAAATAAAACTGTTGGCTGACGAATTCGACAGAGATTTATCACCTGCGCGAGGTTTTAGCGGTTCCTAATTTACCTACGGGGGAGACGGCTGAAGGACGATAATTCATTTTTATACATTTTCATTTTATTATACTAAGTTAGTCTCCTAAGGCCAAATATTTTATACTTAATGTACCCTCACGGCAACATTTCATAACAAAATAAAATTGAAATAGGAAACGTAGATATTCCAGTCCATAATTGTAGCAATTAATTTCATCATTTATTTAGATTGATAACAACAACAACAATAAAAACCCATATATTATTACTTGCTCTCATTTTATTGCAGTCAGTTTTACAAAGTTCCATTTCCCCACAAACCTTTCACAAAACGAGAACGCAATTCAGTAAAAGGTAATTATAATTTACATTTTTTTTTACAATTTCCCAATAAAATAAACATGAAATAATAAATTGATGGGGTTATTCCAAACAAGCCACTGGGCACGTTGTTTATTGTCGGTAGATAATCAATATTTTCCATTTCACAATACCACGATTTCAATCTTTGGGAAATCAACAAAAATTTGCATACAAAAAGCGCTATCTGTTTTGCATAAATCGATTTACCTATCCTCTTTCGAAAAGCTTTTTCCTTCCCAATTTCAACGGCAAGTTTATTTGTAAACAAAGTAGGAATTGCCCCGGGGTATTACCAAATAAAAGTTTGGAATGTAGCAGAAAATTATTCGAAATTTAAGTTTTTTATGGGCGGTGATAAATATAAGACACGACTGTAACACGTCATTTGGTTACATTCAAGAAGTTTCCAAGTTACACACAACTGAGTAGATGAAGAATATTAAATGTTCCTGTTAACATTTTACTTTAGATACAACTAGTATCTAAGTTTTATGTACTTATTACATTGTTGGCACATAACTTCATTACAATATAATTGGCATATTAAATATATACGCATGTGTCGCAATTTGATACTTTATGTTGATTTGCTCCCGATTAGAATACGAAACTAGACGATTTCAGATTCACGAATCGATACAGTTATTGAGGCCAACGACTTGCGAATGTCCAAAGTACATTTCGCTCTAGACCTTTTGTCGATGAAATAAAAAATAATATACCAAGAAACGGGCAGAGTGTCGATATCCAAATTAACATGTAGCGTCAGTCAAACTACTGAAAATGGCGAAACTGTTACAGAAACGAATGTCGAAAGACATGGAAAGTCACGAACTATATATACGAATGAATTTATCGTTTTTTCAGGATTCCTTTCAACAAAATATGCGACATAAAACTGCTCATAATGGTGCGACATTTCTCAAGGATCCAGAAATGGAAACTTCAGAACAAACAACAAGTATCTATTTAAATCCAAAAAAATCTAGTCGTATATACTCAGATATACTTGTGTTGTGTTCCTTCAATTTGCATGTTTTTCATCAAAACAAATTTTATAAAAGACAAAGGGAGAATACATTTTTGTTATTACCGGATTAGAAGTCGCGTCATCGCATTTCATTCCGGCACCCCGACGACAGCTCTGTCAGCGGCCCACCTGCCGCAAGGGAATATGTAATCCTGAATAGGATCATACTTAAATGTCAGGTGCGAAACCTCCTCTGTAGAACAAATTCGCCGCTGGCCGTTTTTCGTCTCTTTTTGCTAACGAATCACCAAGCTCATGGTGTTTTCAGCGCGCCGCTCGTAACGGCTATTGTTTCGTGCCAGTTAGTTTTTTTACTTGCTTTGTCCATTTCGTTCTTTTGTTCTAACAACTATCGATCTTTTGAATATCGGATATCGAATGACACTTCTCAGTTCCACGCTTTTCGCTTCACTGTGTTTACGAAATATGAGACCGACGACCGTTCTGTTGACTGCTGCAGCAATGCCTATTAATTAACCTGCTTGTTGTTTCTCTCTTTTGTTTTATATGTGTGAATGATTGATTGATTTATTGATTTATTCTTTTTCCGTAGCTAGACACCTAACTATAACTAGTTTATATTGCTCACCTTTTCTCACACAGAACTTAATTAATGAAGTTGTTAAAAGTATCCACCATCTCTGATATAATAGAACGTAAACTATTCACACTCGACCTATTACTTTTTGTGGTCTCACCCCAGAGACTGCGACATGATTGATCACCACATCTCCGTATGTTCCAACTCCCCTGTATTTATTCTTGTGTATCTGGTCAATAAACGTCACATATAACGCCGAATAAATGTCTTATTACAAAGGCAGCTCGCTTTTCTCCTAATTGGAATCATCGATATATATGATTCGTATAAAATAATTGACGATAACTGCCTTCAATTGCTTATCTAGCCATTCAAACTTTCTTTATTACTACCGATTTAAGTCAAAATTATAGTCAATATATGGAGAAAGACATGTGCGTGATTTCTAAATGGTATATTAAAAATAAACCTCTTTAACGTTATTATTTATGTAGGAGCAATTTCTTTTTAAATCTTTTCTGAGCCATATTTGTCTCATGGCCTAAGGCTGTAAAAAGTTAATTGAAACAGGTTTTTTGGTATCGAAACAGTACAAGGTTTACATTTGTCTTCGACAAGAGAAATAAGTACCCATTAAGGTATAAAAGACAATCATTATCATCTGTGTGGGTTGGCTTCCCGTCAAATCAGATGCAGACTGCCTATTTTACCTCCTCAACCCAATGGCCGGCTTGTTTAAGTAGTTAGTGACTGGCTGTCAGACTCTCGGGCATCCGACTACCCGTGTAACAGCTGGAAAACATAAAAGTTTGTACTAATTTATCTAAAAATTCTTAAAATGAAACGGTTTAACTAAAAAGATAGATAGAGTGACTGACAGACAGACAACGTACTGCCTAAACCACTGAAGACCTTTTTAAAAGATTAACAAAGAATTTTTCAAAAGTTCTTGTCTCCGAAAAGAAGGTCAAATTCTGTAGACGAACGAAGTGGCGGGTCACAGCAAGTACATATTTAAATAAAAACCTTTGATTTTTGCTACCTGAGCAAGTAAAACGGTAGCAACAGAGACTGATGTTGATTCTTCTCATTTATATGCAGACATTATTGCGATTTCATGTGATCGTGCACGACGTAGCAAGCCGAAGAGTCTGTAATTTGGTTGTGAAAAGAGAAATACTAAACTGAGAGCCGGTTTTTACCATTTCTGTTCAAAAATTGAAAAAAAAGCCAAAGAGCGTACCTAGCAGCTAATTAGCTAGATATGGCGGAAAATCAAAGACGTGCATCTATCGAATCTCCTTTGGTCAAATCAAAATGTAGTTGCTCCATATTCTGACTCTTCAACCATATAACTTCATTAACCTTAAACGTGGGTATACCAGATTAACCGAAAGTCTGAGCAATTGCATCCCGCGCGGTGGTAACAGGTAATAACAGCCCACTCGAAGTCTTGCGTGTGTTATGTTACACCCTTTTCTTTTGGAGGGGAAATCATCAAAGGTCTGGGCGAAGCGGAAGGGAGCGTCAGACTTTTACTGACTTAAACCCATCTATGTTCCTTCTTAGCCCTTCGTGTTCCAGGACCGCGGTATCTCTTTCGAACAGTCCCGCAGCCCCGGATTATGTTACACGCTGTATACATTTTATTTTGCACATTTCATTAAAGGGTTATAGAACGATTTTCGCAAGAGAGTGGGTTACATTTGTTGAGATACTAGTGGGTTAGATACGCACCTACATGGATGACAGCAATTAACAGCTACACTTCACTGAAGTTGAAACTTCCTATTTGTCATAGACATTGCCGTTTTATAAAGTAGTAACCTAAAGGTGATTAAGCAATAGGGGCTATCGTTTTTAAGCTCACCAGATGGCGCCACTGTCGAGGAAGGTCCTGTCATTAATTCTATTTTATAATTGAAAGTACAAATTACTTCATTAAAAGTTTATTTCATTTCGTATATCAACATAGTGTAAACTTCAGACACATAAACAAGCATGAAACATTTAAAAATCATTCTACCTCCAAGTACTAACAAATAAGATCCTAATTTGCTACTTAAAATCTTCAAGTCATAATTAATCAGGAATGGCTCAATCTAGACCAGAATCATAAATATTAGTTAAAATACGTGATTAAAAAGCACGCAACGCGCGAAAACTCTATAACATCTGACATTTCGGAAGACCTTACTCTACACGAATGCCTCTAGCGGTTAATTCATGAGCGATAGCCCCCATTACAAGGTTGAATATACATAACAAATCCGTATTTATTACAACTAAATATTTTGCAAGCGTTCTTTGAAAATCGTATTTTACAATACGTATTCAGTTAAACTTTTCATGCTCGTATTGAAAACGGTTCGTGAATGGTGCTTTTGGATATTGAAAACAAGAATATTATAAAGCTTCGCACGGTATTAAATTTAATAAAAAATAAGTTTCGCTCGATTCCATTAGTATAATTGATGTGGCACCACTTTGAGTCTCACAATAATATCACACCAATTATGTTTTCGAAGTTAATTGGTAATGCATTCGCCGCATAATTACCTTCGCTGACAAATTACTCATTCAGATATTTCTGTATTGAACGGACAGTAACAAACAGCGTAGTATCAGAGATTCATTTCATATATAGTATATCTAGCTGGATAGGCCTTGAATGCCTCGTTGGTCTAGTGGTCGCTATCGTGACTGCTGAGCATGATCCGCTGGGTTCGATTCCCGGGTCTTTATCCGGTAGTCCGGGTAATAGACTCGCCCTCTATAACATGGGACTTAAACATAACTGGCGAAGTGTGGATGTACTATGGTACACGTCTGCCTAAGCTTTCGAAGATTACAGGCATGATGTTATAATTTTATCATCATCATCATTAGCCTTTAATGTTCCCACTGCTGGGACACAGGCCTCCTATCTATGAGAGGGAATGGGCTATAATCCACCACGCGAGCCCAGTGCGGATTGGTAGATGTCACATGTCTTTGAATTTTTGGTTCTAGGACATGCCGATTACCTCACGATGTTTTCCTTCACCGTTTTTGAGAGCAGTGGTGATGAAATAAATTACACAAAGTAATGCGCCTGCCTGAGTTCGAACCCACGACTTACGATGCCCGTAAGGGCCGATGCCTGCCAGGGCTGTGGGACTGTTCGAAAGAGATACCGCGGCCCTGGAACACAAAGGGCAAGGAAGGAACATGGATGAGTTTTAGTCAGTACAAGTCTGACCCTCCCTTCCGCTCTGCCCGGAGCGGGAGAAGCCATTTGATGATTTCCCATCCGAAAAAAAAGGGGGACCCCCATACAACAAACGTGTTTTTTTCCGTTTTTGACTAATGTTGTATAGATAATTGGTACGGAAACCTTCGTGCGCGAGTCCGACTCGCACTTGGTCAGTTTTTTACAGCTAATTCTAGAACCACTTATGTAACAGTTTGTGCATAGATCCTGCACGGCATCCTGAGCGGTACCTATATTCTTTACGTAACCAGTCTATAGTAAACTATATAATTTCGTCAAGCGAGGATGTACAGTAATCAATGTGAAGCACCCAAAATGCCATGAGTAATGTTCACAATTCTGTCACCCTCATTGCCACGTGGGACGCTCACTTTTTATTTCAATAAAGGCCAAATGGCTGTCACCCAAATATAAATATCGTTATTATACACCGTATATTTTAATGAAGTGCTTTTTAAATTACCTTATCTAATTTCGTATCTGATCTAAAGTTGCATTGCTGGAGATTTGGAATCGCAAATAGAAATACCTGGAAAGCATTAGAATTAAAATAAGATATTCGAGCTTCGGTAGAGATATTTTATAGGTCAAACCTGGAAACTACTATAACTGTTGTGAGATACTTCGATACATTTCCATGTCAAAAAATCTCTTGAATACCTTGAGTACCTATACCTACTATTGTAAGTTTATTACAATTCAAACAAATCAGGAAACGGTCTAACGCTTCTGCGTAACTTCTCTATAATTAAAGACGTAATGCCGAGTAATTATCACCAATATCTCCAAATATATTAAGAATAATTGGTCTATTAATAAGTAAAACGTACCTCATATCATAATTAATTTGGCGGACTCCACTTGTCGACTGCAGGTTCTTGAAATGAAGAGCCATCTGACCTTACAGTACACGCTCCCTACAGATAATTCAATTTGCAGGGGTGACTTACCCAATTATAATATCAGCACCAACTCATTTTAAAGGCTACTCAGTTCTAATTTACTGTAATTTCATTCGGGTTTCTCGTTTTATTCTTTTCGTAAGTATTTGAGGTTAAACATGGAGTCTGATTACGTTTTCTGATGTTTAAGCAAACTTTTTCTACATTACCTTGGGTTTTTGTCGGGTATCAAGTTAACACAAAAAGTGATATGAGTTCACCTATTCGTTTTTTACAAAACGACTTTTTTTTTACTTAGAACTTTATCGGATAAATTAAATGATTGCGTAC
Source organism: Lycophotia porphyrea (assembly GCA_950005105.1). NCBI lineage: Eukaryota > Metazoa > Arthropoda > Insecta > Lepidoptera > Noctuidae > Lycophotia > Lycophotia porphyrea. The sequence continues at coordinate 8,733,433 of OX465392.1, forward strand.
CTATAACAGATATAATAGGAAAAAAGGGTACAGATTACATGCAAAGAAAAAACCGCACATACCTACATTACGGCTGAATACGTTAGTAGCCCATTGTAAATATTTCAATCTTTAATTTAAACCTCGTGGTCTTGAATAATTTAATTTAGAGTAGCAAAGGTTTTCGCTCATTTATCAAGTGTATTGTTTAAATTTAATTTTTCCTGACATTTGGAGCACTTTACAGGGCTCACCGCTCCGTGTAGACAACCCGTGACCACGAATGAGGCGACCGCTCGTAACCACGAGGGCTCAATATTCACAAAATTAAAATTTGAACAGCCAGGAAAAGTATCCGTCAGTTCTGCTTTATTTTAAACAAAATTTATTGTTCCACTCATCATACTTCCTAAATAAATAACGATGCGTTGGAAAGCAAAATGACTACCGTTGGAAAACATTGAAGACCCGACAGCATGATTAATAAACGAGTAGTCGAGGACTAGCCAGGTATTGTGCTCAGTGAATTAGGCTTCTTAGGTACTAACATAAAAAAGCCTTTCTTTCATTCAATCGACTTTTACGAATTACTTCGAGAAGCTGAATGATGTGGGCATATTATTTCTTTTGGCTCCCGGCAAAAGAAATTGTTATTCTGATTTTCTCTAGGTTCGCAAAATAAAGACTACAATTTCATTTTTTACAGACGATTAAAGAATGCATACTCGGCTACAGATACACAAATATTCTGTGTACTCCGCTGTTATAAAGTCCAGTTTGCTCTTCTATTGAGATAACAAAGATACGCTACAGAGTGTCAGTGATGAATGCTTTGCACTGGGCATTGCATTAAATGACCGAAATACAAGAGCCACCGCCGTGTGCCGCAATAACAAACCCAAAAATATTCCTGCAATTGAATTATTTTTGCAATATCTTAGTCATAAGTCAAGTCAGCTATACGAAGAAGTATTCTAAATAAAAAACATATTATAAAATAGAGCGAAGTTAGTTTTATTATAGCTATCTATCTCAGCGCTGCGATGCAAGCTCGTAGACTAGCTCCGTTTAACTAAGATATCTTTGAATGTTCCCAGTTCTCTCTCCCTGAATAGAAACAGAATCGGAAGTCGTTCTGCTCTCTCCTCACGAAACTGTTCGCTCTTTATACATTTGTAAAAAAATAGACCTTTACTATACTTATCATTAGCAACTTTGGCCGAAGTAAAAACTTCCTCCCTTTCGTTTTACCCTTCTCAACATGGATTTATTGTTTGAAGGTCAGTTTGATCCTTATCTTGTCTTGTAATCGATTCCGCTGGATTTTACCACTTATACTTCTGTTAACCCCTCCAAATATTGAGATTACGATGTAAGTGGTCTAGACACATTTGCTTGTCACAATTTTGCTATTGGTTTACAGTTTTTTTTATCACAATTTTTCTTTGCTAATCTATCAAACAGATATCTTTGAGGTATTCGAATATAAAAACCGACTTACTACAAAAGTAAAAGAAATACTCCGCCATAAAAATGTAACACATTTTTAAAGTAAGTTAACGTTATGGCGCGCATCAGACAAAAGGTGGTTCGAAGCGATCTAGGGTAGCCAGCCTAGTTTTTGTATCGTCCGATTTCCTATGAAATACGTGAGGCGAGATAACACCCCGGGAAAAATCCTGTGCAGAACGATCCCATAGAAGATCGAATAAATTAAATACAGAATTCGTTCCACCTCCGTCTAACTTTCAGTCCGAGGTTTTCGATTGAACGGACTAAATATGTGACAGTATCTGTGACCTGAATGACAAATATTTAGAAAAATGACTCGGATACTGCTTTAAATTCTTTAAATTGTGGACTTTGAAGTGTTATTGAATTTCTTTTACTTTCACAGATTTTATTTTCGGCCATCAGTTCTGAAGAAACTGCCAAACAAAGTAAACTAACTTCCTGGGTGTAAAATACGCATACCTTGAAGTTTTTAGTTGAAGAGGTTTCATATCTCAGTGGCAATAAATTGAGGATCTCGTCTGTGAACGATGGCAAAAGGTATAAAATAAGGTTATGTCACAATGTAAAGGCGTAAATTCTCCCCTTATCTCACAGGTATACTGGCGCCAATCGTAACTTTATAGGAAAATGTACTGAGTTATGAAACATACATTAGGTTACTGCGGAAATCCGGTACGTGTTTAAGAACAACAATCAGTTTGTTAATTTATAATGAAGGTACAAACTTTTAAGTCCCATGATATGAAACTAAATTCTCCTGTTCCTCACAGTTTCATGAGCCAAACTATTTTAAACTCAGTTGCTTGTTATTTACCCTTTCATAATTATTTCTACGCTTCGTCAACATTCATAAACCTAAACTCGTTTGCTTCAAAAGATGTAACTGCTCCGAGGCATGGCCAATTTACTATGTTTATCTCCTTTATTGTATTCTCGCCGTATTCAATTCACTACATTATCTTACCGTTAATTTTGACTTACCTACTTATCTTAGTTATTCTCATTTATTTTCATATTTTTCTGATGAGGATATCTTGAACGGATATTTTTTCCGAAAATACGTAAATGAAATTTCCTTCGCAGATATAAAATCATCACAGTAATATTTTCTTTTATTCAGTCCCTTTTTATGTTTGTAGCCGTCAGGTGCAGGTAGAACCGCGGGTCATTAGGACGACTCGTAGCCCCGCTACGGAGTTACGCCGTAGCACGAACTCAATCACACCGACCATTTTTTTTTTTTTTTTTTTTTTTTTTTTACGGATGGGAAATCATCAAATGACTTCTCTCGCTCTGGGCAGAGCGGAAGGGAGTGTCAGACTTGTACTGACTAAAACCCATCCATGTTCCTTCCTTGCCCTTTGTGTTCCAGGGCCGCGGTATCTCTTTCGAACAGCCCGCAGCCCTGGCAGGCATCGGCCCTTGCGGGCCCCTCCCTATTTGCTGACATCTCTTTGAGGCGCGCGTGGAACACGAACGCGCCGTCAACACGGCCTGTCGTCAAAAGACGGACGGACGGCGAGCTAGCCCATTACTCTCCGTCCACAGGTCCGCGTCTACGGTGGCCGGAAGCCACCACGTGACCCCCGACGCCCGAGGCGTCTCCCGCGGCGGCTGGGACGAGAGGTTCTCTCCCTCTCACGCTCCGCCACCTCCTTCGCTAGCATGACTGCTTCGCAGAAGGAGGTGACGGCGTCCCATTCCCTTTCGCTCCGGACCATGGACCGGACCAGGGCCGGACGCGATAGGTCGCCGCCGCCGATCGCCGCTACGAGGACACGGCGGTGCTCCGCCCAAGCGGGGCAGACCTCTACCGTGTGCATCACACCGACCCTCAATCAACACCACCGTCAGGACTTGTGTAGTTAGGTGAAAAGTGAAAATATATTTATAAAGAAGTGAATTGAATATAAACGATGATTGAGGAGTCTGAACTTTTACCTACTCGCATAGCCTATTCCAGAATTTTCAACTAAAACATAGAATTGCGTGAAATCTACAAAATGCCGTGTATCGCCAACAAAAGATCTCGAAGAAACTTTGCTCCTCCTTTCGGCATTCACAATGGTATTACAGGCAGGATTCAACGAAATGGGACGGAAAATCGCTTTGATGCGTAAATAATTGAAAGTTAGACGTAAAATTGGGGAAAGCCGATTGTTGGTCTGGAATTTGCCGAAAACCTTAGGATTGTATCGGACGTGTCGAATTATGGACAGTGGAGTGAGAGCTGTAAATTGTGGCATCGGAGTGCGCTCTTATGTAGTGGGCGTCCGATCGATAGCGCACTAATGAGCCGTGACATGCTGTCGAAAATCGACATGTGTGTATCGAATGTCGATCCCGGCACGGTCCCGCCTCGGTCCCGCCACGTCCCGCCGTCCTGCGGTCCGGGCCGCGGCACGTGCGCTTGTGCATTCTGACTGCCGCAGCTTTCAGCACCGAATGCTCGCTCGAATACCAATTAGCTCTCTCACGCAAAAATTAAACCACCACATTAAACCGTAGCTATTTGGATGCATGTCAAACTGCTTCATGTTTCGTGTTTGAGCCTAAACAAGTATTATAAGGCTTTGGTGTAACACAAAAGTACTTATCGTGGTGTTATCATAATAATTAATAAGCACAAATTAACTCAATATCATAATAAAAAAAAAAACCTAATATTGTAGCAATGGAATACTGGAACATTTAAAATACACTAGCGATTGGCAAGTAAGTAAACACCAAAGTAGTCCACATTCCAGTAGTTAAGAACAAACGATATTAGTGTGTCTGTGAAGCGGACAGCGGTCGGCGCCGCGCACCGCCGCCGCCGTCGGAACATTACTCAGCCGCTATCTGATGTCGTCTGCTAATTGACTAGAAATACAGATAAACGCTATTTTTACTCCGCCATAAATCTTCAAATACCTTTGTGATTTACAGATCGATCATTCTTGAGAATTATTTGTAAATGAGCAGATAAATCAAGGTACTAGGTTCAAGGATATATAAAAATAAAAGCCAGCGTTTCGAAAGGCAAATTTATTCATGGTCCAACGTATACACAATGAACGGACCCTTTCAATGTAAAATTTTGCATTATTATGTTCACTCGCATATATTACAATATTTACAAATGGATACAACTCACTTAATTGAACACCGAGGGCGGTTAACTACTCGCGAGAAAGACGAGCGCGGCAGCCGTGAGTGCCAGGCGTGGCGACGACAGAGCGTCGCGCGGGCGTGCGCCGGCGCCGGCCGCGCGGGCTCGCGCGCTGCCCCCCGCCTCGCCACGGCAGCCCGCGCTACCCGCACTCACGCTACCCAGGCTACGACCACGCACTTTTAATGGTGATATACAAAAATTCTCTTCCGGGAAGTCTGGCATCAAGGCTAACGGGTTGGCCAGAGGGTCCCGTCCACACTCACACGGCACGTGATTCCCGCGTATCACTATATTCTCAACTTCTAAAATGACCGCCTCCGGCGTCTCCAGCATATGGTTACCGGTTAGTTTAAATGTGGTGACGCTGTTGTTTTGTACTAGAGAAAGTTCCTCGATACCGTCAATCTTATTGTTACAAATTTCTAAGATATCGATACGCTGTAGACCGTCAAATGCGCCGACTCGCACTATCCCCAGATCAGATTCACGAAGAGCGAGCCGGCCGACACGCACCAGTCCTCGGAAGGTATCGGGCAGCACCGCCGGTAGATCCATATACGCCAATTCAAGTACGCCGACTCCTTCCAGCCCAGCAAAAGCTTGAGGCTCGATAGATCTTATTCCGGATGGGAGTTCAATCTGTGCTACGTCATTAAGCCCCGAAAAGGCATGCGCTAATATACGTTTAATTGGATTATTCCGTAGAGAGATGAGTTTTATAAAATTGGTTCCTGCAAAAGCGTATCCCTCGATTTGAGCGATCCTGTTGTGTGTCAGGACGATTGAAGTGATGTTTTGTAGAGCCGCGAACGCGAACGCGTCGACTGTCGTGAGCGGCGTGTGCTGGATGTAGAGCTCGCGGAGGCGCGGCAGGCCCCGGAAGGCGAAGGGGCGGATCCGCGTGAGGTTGCAGGCGTCGAGCGCGAGGCGGCGCAGCTGGCGCAGGTGCGCGAAGGCGTCGGAGCGCAGCACGCGCAGGTCAGCGCGGGACAGCGACAGCTGTGTCACGCTCGCACTCAGCGCCGACGGCACGCCGCGCAGTGTCGCGCTGTTGCACACCACCTACGACCAAACAATGACATGAAAATAAACATTTCACATTGTAATCAACGTTATATCCTCTTCAAATATTTTCCAGCACTGAGTCCGTGACAAACAACAATCCTACAAAGATTGAATTATCAGTTTCGCCGTGTCACGACCTAAGCAATATTTCCACTGTTTACTCGGTCAACAAGGTTAATCCTTTCCGAAATATTGTCATCGGCGTTCGCAGGCCGAAGTCCATAATATTTTGATTGAATTGTTCCAAACTTAAGCTTCACACATAATCGACCAAAACAAATATCAATTTGATTCATCCCCGTAGGTACTCGTACAATCATATAAAGCATTGATATCGGAGCTTCAATTCAATTTAGTAGGTGCGTACCAATTCAATTTACGTGTATTACTGGCCTGTTTGTCCATCCAATCGTTTGATACGAGTATAAATACGAGACACGTTTCGTGACACACTGAATTATTAATAAACTCGTAACTATGGGTACTTTGAAAAAGAAGAAGTGAATACATTAACCTGACCCTGAGTTTTACTTCTCGATAACTTCCAGGAGTTTTGAATTGAGGAGACTAACGGAATAAAATTAATTTGAAAAAACTTTTTGAAACTATATTTAGCGAGATATATATGTACATATAATTAAAGTAACACGCTTCTAAGCTAATGAACATTGATATAAGTACCGAAAATTATATTTCTCGGAAACGAAACCTAACAATATATCCATCTGAAAAGCTGGGACAAGGGCGAACTTCAATCGTGAAGATTACCGTCTCTAATTTCAATTTAATCCAATAATTTAAGATTCCTTTGCCTAGCTATGTACCGTAAAATAGTATTAAATTCGGTGAACTGCGCAACTGAGAAATGATTTTATAATGTGATTGGAAATTGCTATAGAATCAGGTAATAGCGCTGAGATCTATTTTTGTTTACAGGTAATAAAAAGGACGTCAGAAATAATAGATGATTTATTTTGATGAAAAAATATTACCTAACGTAACATCTTCTAAAATTGTCATAGCTAACGTTTTCATGATTGTTGATTTTAAATAGGAAGCAATTAGAGAACATTTTATATTTTCACTTTGCTTGAAAACTTTTCCAAGTTAACAGAGTTGTCCACCTAAAATGCAAATGTATACTTTGGTGGATTATCATAAGCGGCTGCGAGTAGCAGATGGTGGAATAGCGTGAAACACAACGTTGAGAGTAAATCATTTCGGAACACCTAACTGTGTAAGTTTGGGCCGATTTAAACCCTCTATACAGTTTTAGTAAAGTTTAGGAGCAAATTATTTAGGTACTTACATGCATGAATAACGGATGTAAAAAGATACTAAATGAAGCTGACAGATGCTTGATTTTTCCATCATTGCGATCATTGCTTTTTCCTGGGTCCCTTCTGGTATCCGAAATATTAAACGTTAAGGTACCAACTTTTTTACATTTTGTTTTACGAACACGAGTTTTAATTGTCATTACTGAACTTTAAATGCCCCCATGACTCCTGTACCGTTTCGTGCAACCATTAGTCCAACGATTTGCGTTGCCACAGTAAACAGTGACTTTTCACAGCAAAAATGAAACTCGTTTCTAGCAATCATTTTTAATCAACTTTACTTTTTTTTTCTATATCTATTTTTTTTACATTATTTAGGTAATAATAAAGCCAAATAGTTTTATCTTTGTGAGTCAGACATTCATTCCACCCGCCTGCGGCGAAGCCAAAAAGGAAGGTAATTGATAATTACGCTTCGCTTATGTTCTAAGTTGAATATAGCTTTAACTTTCAACGCTGACTTAAGTATTGAAATCCAATCCAACAGCGTCCTTTTATTAAGGCGTCCATTTAGGTGACGTCTGGTGTAAGTAAAAATGGTCTTTTTAATATTTTTAAGATAGACCAGTAAGCCGTAGAGCCGCCCGCCGCCGCCGCCGCCGCCGTCACTATGAACACTGATAACATGAACGAGTTACCTGCGACTGTGACAGACAGATGCAGTGCGTTGGGCATGGCGGCGTGAGCGCAGGCGTGAGCGAGGGCGTGTGCGCACGCCCGCCGCCGCACAGCGCGCCCCACGCCGTCGCCGTCACCAACCACCGCAACATCCATCTGGTGACAAATTATATGATGAGAAAAAACTTAACACTTGGTCCTGATACCTTTTCAGTCAGAGAGATGTGTTGGATTGCCGCCCATTGGACTACGAGCGTTAGGGAACAGAGAGTGCAAATGTGTTTGCGTACGGTACGTCCAGCTTTAATGGCTAGCCTCGGCTGAAACTCGGTCAAGAGAACAAAATTTGAACCTTTGTCATTGGTTCGGTGGGTACTAATTTAATTGAAAGGGATTTACTCACTAAATCACTACTTAGTTCACTTGTATGCTCGAGCAATACCTGTTCTGCCATCAAAATGCATAATTTTTCCAATTAACCTCAGTTTCACACTGAATAAACCGATTACCCGATATTTGCATTTCCGACAACTTAAACACCTTTCAGGTGTCACAGTTGTATGCGGACTTCGCAGCTGAACCTCGCACTAAAATGTACCTTCATTTTACTAACATTCACGTTAGGAGCATGCTGAGCGTGATTATTAGACTCCGCGTAAATGTCAGAAATATTATCCTAATATCCAGCTCGTTTGTGAAAACAGTCTACTGGTGAAAACGAGACCGTAGTTATTCTGTAGGGAACCGTTTCACGAGTCCCACAAAATGTGCTACCAACATACCAAATTCCTCACGTATTTGTGTGGCACATGATTCTACACCACTTTGGGGTTTATCGACAGTGCAATTTATGCAGATAACTTTAGGATACCTTTTAAGGTCGCAACACATCCTTATTTTCTCGTCAACGATATCTCGGGATGATCCCACAATCCAAATTGGATAGATACGCACATACACGCTATAAGCTAGTCTGACACACTCATAGTAATTGAAGTGACGATTGGTGACGGTAGTCGGTAGGTGGGAAATTGTTTGCGGGTTTAAAGCCACGTAGCGGTCCGTGCGGGGTCAAAGGTGAGCTGTATAAGTTATGGCAGGTCGGTATCCTATCGCCACGGAACATGATCAATGCGCCTTCGTATGTCAACAAAATGTAGTGGTGGAGGATATTTTGAAGTTGCAAACTTATGTCGTAACACAAGTACACCGGCAAACTTACTAGCTTACTGACTAGTAGTAAGTACTGGCCATATCTCAGAAACGTATTTCTGAGATATGCCGCCAGTGCAGGGAAACCTTGTAGGTTGATTTTAATATCCTACGAGTACTTCCTACTGATATTATAAATGTGAAAGTTTGTGAGGATGGATGGATGTTAACTCTCTCACACAAAAACAACAGAACAGATTCAGATAAAATTTAGCACACAGATAGTTTAGAACTGGATTAATACATACAATACTTTTTATTCCAGTAGTATGATTCCGTGGGAAAATTATCGAACTCCAAGCAGGCGAAGCCGCGGGCATAAGCTAGTTGGTTATACTTATATAGTGATCTTTAAAAGTTCATTTAGAAATATTCGATTTAAACAAACCAACACTGAAACTAACCAGGGTAGTAAACTTAGTTATTTTCTAAATCGATGTTCATGTAAACTACACGAATAATTTCGAGTAGTTTGACTAACGAGACAATAACAAGGTTAACCACAGGGTTTAACTAAACGAAGGAGAAGTAATGTGACAGAAAGTAATGCGGAGGAGGTCTTTGATCCCCAACATAATATTTTATGTTTAGGTATTTACTTTTGAAAGTAAAAAACTAATTTCCAAAGTAAAATAACGTAGATACAGAAGTTAAAAACATGCGAGTAGATGTCTCACTAATATGTATTAATTGTATAATTGTATTGTATTGTGTTGTGTGGTTTCATTAACCTTATTCAGAATTGATGCTATCCAAAGAAATTCATTTGTAACATCAAATGAAGTTAAAAGTACAAACTAATTTCGTCTGTTTATATTTGTCCCAAATCATCCAAAATCGATTGTAGTACGTTTACGTTGAGAGTTTCAAGAATTAGCACTTTTTGTGCAAACTATGAAATACGAACTTCACAAGCTTGTAACCAGTTCAATGTATTTGCTTTCGATAACCTCAACGCAACAGTTTGCCAAACTTTACGATTAGGAGGTCCGTAGTTAGAGATCTAGTATCCAATGCGTTAGTGTTAGTTATCTGTTTGATTAAATAATTACTTATATGTATCTACAGATATCTGAAAATAGTAGTGGAATTGACGTAGTACAGAAATTCAATCACCAATCTACCGCTGAAGCGAGATGGATAATTATGTTAATTCCCATTTAGAGCCGCTCGGTGTGGCAGGGTATGGAGAGGCTTATGTTCACCGGTTGGATATTTACCGGTTGACGTAATCTATAGAAATTAGTGTACAATGTTACCACTATGTTGTATGGTTGGAAATTGAAATCTAAGTTAAATGTAGTAGGCTTTTATTTCCAACATTTCTCCAACTCAAATACTGCACCCGTATTTGCAAAGTTTTTTATAGAATTGGATTTTAGTAAAAAGCTCCAGTATATTTGTATAAATATGAAATATCAAAAAAATCGAACGCAATGCGAACGAGTAGTCATTTCGAAATTACAGAATAAATAAACATCAAATATTCCCAGGTGTTAGCCTACCTTTATTCGTACATTTTAATGGAATGAAAACAAAGTGGAATTGGTATCGAGCCTAAAGGCAGATAGTCAACGGCTTTGATGTGACGAAGTTGGTGACCATTCCGAAAACGGAGTAGATCCTTGTATAAAAACATTGACTGACTTCCATTAAGATCAAGTGACTCAATCCGTAATTCGGTTACTAATTAACGACAGACATTATCTACAAACGTATTATTAAGATATTCGGGCCCTTAGAGTTAAGAGATACACTTCGGAGAAATTTATGGTGACAAATATTTAAAAACGGAGATTTGCTAACTTTAAAAAAAACATATATTGTAATATTTTTGGGAGTTCTATATTAGACCTTGCATATTATTTTGGACCTTGTCTAAGTCGTTAATGCCTTCAGACTAGTTAGTACAAAAGCATTTAAATAGAGAATGTGATTGTTTACCTGAGTCGGAGAGCCGGGGCCATGGGCGGACGCAGGCGGAGCGCCCCGCCCGCCGCGCGCCCTCACCGGAGCCCCGCCATCACACTACAAATGCCTGTCAACAAATAATTAAACAGTTACTTCATCTACTTCCGTGAACGCACTAATCGCATTACTTCGTCCGCAGATTAATCTCGTACGATTACAATGTGAGCTTGCGATTCCGGGAATTTGAAAATGGATTCTGTTTCTATTTATTTTAACAGGCCGGCTGAATCTCATTTAAAAAAAAGGTTTGTCCGTTTTTATATGCGAGTATTCACTACAAAATATTATCGACTCGACATTGCTGCATCTAGCTGATGGCAAATGAGATAATCTCTTAGTGCCCCCTGCCCCTTACGACACCACGAAATGAGGTGGGGTGGTCCATTGGGTGGTCCCATAAACCCAAAAGCACACATCATAAATTATGATACCACATATATGTTTTTCCTAAAGGGCGGGCAGCTCTTTAACTAAACAAACACAAAATCCGTTGTTTGCAGTTAAAACCACAGCTTTAGCAATAACAAGTTGGATTAAATATTGCCTTAGTACACAATTAGTAACAACTTGTTTACTCTTTCTTTTGCGCAGTTTGTAAACAGTTTCGTCCAGTTAACTTTTACAAGTTGTGAGGAATAATAATCCTCTAATGAGTCTGTTTTTATTTTTATTTCATTCCTTTATTTAGTACATGTGCAAGCTAAAAAGTTATCTTTTGAATACAAGCTGTAGAAACTTGTGCCAGTGTTTTATAAGGCAAGACTATCGAGTGATATTTTAATAGACACGAGTGCAATATCTGCAAGGACATATTCTGGTATGGCAAATAAAAAGCACATGCAAATTTATAAATTATGATATCATCCGGTCCTTTACCTATAGTGAAAGAAAAATGCGCATATTCAAAATTCAATTATACTTGAACGGAAATTGAAAATGTCGAGATGATGGGGCGCTATCGCACCGCGAACCTGCTCCCTTCTGGCACAAGTGTGTGACTTATAACTGTCTCGTGGCTCAAACTAGTTTGACAGGTTGAACAACTATGTGGCCGGTGCTATAATTAGATTTAACCGCATTTTCGATCGAATATATGGCAGCTACTAGGTACATGATACTGTAGAATGTATACTATATCTCCATATTCGAAGCAGCGTTGAATTCGTGAGGCGTGGATTAGTAAAGCTGGTTTCATGTTATATAGGTCCACAACATGACGGTTTTCCTTTTTCAAAAACATAACGAACTGTATTAAATTTCTCTGACTACAATTTCGACTAAAACCAGACAGCACGCTAACGCTACGCGTCGCTGTACCTTTGTCACATTTTTACTTTAAGTTTTAAAAGGTACAGTTTCTAACGAATGAGTGACACTAGGTGACGTATGTTTTACGAATCTGCAGTGAATTAAACAGCAGAGTGATCTGCAGTAAACTGAAAGAATGAAAAGGTTCACAACTTCTTAATAAAACATAAAACTCGTAACAAAATACTAATGAAATAAGACCAAACGTTGCCAAGAGTAAAACACAAAGCGCCACTTTCCAAAGTGTAGTCTAAAAAAAAGCGACGGGAACATTGAAAGACCTACGATAAAGGCTTACACGTGATGACACACGTCTGGAGAGGTTCCTTGTAATACAAAACGCTTTGAATAATGTACATGTTGCATGCCAAGAACTTAAAATTGTACGAATATGTTCAGTGCTTCGCGTGGAGATTTCCTGTAAAGAATAGTCCCCCGGAGCGCCATTACCCCGCCCAAGAAAGACGCATACGCTTTTAAACTAAACCACGCTTAAATTGCTCGCAAAACAAATTATACTTTTTTGTAGAATCCACTTGAGGATAGACCACCGCCACTAATCATGCAGCAGAAAGCAATTTAAGAGATAAAATATAAAGTTATGTGGGCTCCTATAAATTAAGAGCCATAGTAAAATGTGTAGGGAAATAGCTGGGCAAAGTCTTTAAAAATATGTTACTTTAAAGAGCTTAACACTATTTGTGACTTCGCTAAAAATGGAGCTAGGATGGAAAATATTTAATATCATTTAACTAACTATATACATTAATCATTAAAAACTATTAAATAAACTAAACTAAAATAACCTAACAACAAAGCTGATAATGTGCTCAAGAGACTGGCGGCGTTGCCACGTTGTATGGCAATACTTAGCCTCTGGCCAAGGTAAAAGCCAGCTCTCGGGTCACGGGAAACGTCAACTAGGCAAAAATGTTCAATATTTTCATGGCACGATATGACTAACTACAGTAATAATATTCAAGGGTTTTCCACTTCCCTCAATCTATCAAGTACCTAACATTTTATCAAGGTTTTTTAGATAAGTGACATTGCTAGTTTAACATTAACATAAATCTCGAGCGGCATTATCCCTTCCCGACTATGTTTTTATTTGGCCGTCACCTGTGAACTAAAACAATGATTTCGTTTTCTTTCATTTTATCGGCTTGTCGACCCAACCAAAATTGTGTTGTCCTAACTGAATCTTTTACCGCTTTAGATAGGTACTTTAGTAAAGATATCACAGCTAGTAAAATGATTTATTTAAATTGAAGTTCTATTGCGGCCAACAAGTTTAATGGATGATGATGGATCTTGTGCACTTTGCAACTGTATTTTCGAGTGTATCATTGAAGTTGAAAGCAGTAAGTAAGTAAGTATACGGGCATAAAACTTGAAGCCGGCCTAGTGCGAATTGGTCTCGCTCACAATGGGTTTCGTGGCACCGAACAATATAATAATAATATTTTTAGCGTTTATTCATAGGTCAATTTACATTCAACAACAAAACTAATTTAGTTTTTCATAGTGTGTTAATGAAAAACAAAGTTACTGCTGCAGTTTCACGAAAACGTACCTACTTACTTGTTCTTATCCTTATTCCAACAAATTTTCGTTGAAAGTGCTTTTTAAGTTCAGACAGAGGGCAAGACGAATCCATAAGGGTTCCGTTTTACCGAATATAGACATTTTAATTCCTATACTTCAAGCTCACTGCAAGATGAAAAAAAAACAAACAATGTGTTAAACTCAAAATTCCCGTCACTTCCAAGATAAATAAACTAGAATTCCGCTATCTTATGGTTGTTTTACGAACTAAATTCCTATTTTATAGTCGTATTTATCCCGTTTATTGCATGATAACGTATTTAAAGGGATTTTAAAATGTCTATAAAATACCACGGGATAGCAATCATAACGTGTTACTTTCCTTCGAACAGTTCGAAGATGTTAGCATTAATATTTGTAATAGATTCAATGGGGTGTTTCATGTTATGTTTATCAATTGTTTCTGAACGCTACTCAATTTGTGCTGGCAGCTATCAAATCGCATATCTTACTGTTTTATATAGATAATAGCTAGCCACTCGCTTTCGCACGGGTGCAATTGACTAATGATAGTGCCACCTACTTATCGGGTCCAAAACCTATCTATATCTGTCAAACTTGAACCAACCACATACATTCGGTTGGGTGGGCAGTTTCAGAGATTAGCGTGTACAAACATAGTGAAACGTGATTTTTATATAACTACTAAGATAAGATTAGTTGCTGTTAGATAATAATTAATAAAACAAAGAGCCATGAGAGCCTCTCACTAATCGAAAATAAGACACTAATCATAGGTGTTATAAGTTTATTACCATGGCAATAATTCCAATAGCCGACAATTGAAATAAATATACGACTGCTTAATTTAATCGTTGCGCTTATTGATGTTAAAATTAGATTTGAATTACAGATTCATACATAAAAATACTGAATCCTGTCCAGAGACACGAATCATAGCGAGCTCAGCGAGCTGATAAGTAGAGGGTCATGCCGGACCGTGAAAATTTTGACATTTCAATTAACCTTTTGTAAGTACATACCCACCAACAGGGAGGTACTGATATGAATGTTACCTACAGCCTGTCACACACGAGTCCGAAGGATCCTAAATACAAGTTGCCTTCCAATTTAATTGGGCAAATGTTTGATGTTCGATATATCTTACTAAATTTTATGTCTGCCAGTGTAGTGGACAAGTTTAATTGGTTCCTGGCAGCGGACGATCAATCATCGCAGTGGCGGGTCATGTCGGCGCACCAAGAGCGCCAGCCATGATATGTGGACGCTCTAAGCCTATATTCCTCAACATTTTTACCAATAAATATTCGCAGTGCAGTATTTTTTGTGGTCTCAAGACCACAAAAAATAAAATATGAGTCCACAACCACGCAATATTCATCGAGGACTTCACAAACACTGCCTTTGAAATAACCAACTAACTATTTAAATAGCTGTGTTTATGACAAGAGAAAATATCCGCAAAGAGTACTTCAAAGTTTAATGTTATAAAAGAAAATATAAACGGATACAACGTTAAATATATAAACATATTAAAGGCTTTTTGAAACGGTCGCAGCTTTGTAAACAAAGGGAACATTCGCATAATAATGTCGATATTAATACAAACGACAACATTAAGTTCGTTATATGTTATTATTCTAATTTCAGGGTCTAGTTATTTTGAAAAAAACTCCTGTCAATGAAAAACAGAAATAAGTTTTTCCAGATGAACATAATCCTTACAAAATTAGTATCAAGAGCTTATTTTACTCAACTATTCAACTTAACCTTGAAAAAAATCTAAAGAAATCTAAAATAGTAGTAAGTTTTACATGTAATAATAGTTAACATCTGGAAAAACATTTTTCTTAATCAATATTAGGATGGGCTTCCAGTCTCTAACCGGATGCATCTGAATACCAGTATTTTACGTGGAGCGACTGGTGTTTCCTTGTTTCACAGAAAATGATTCATAAAATATTTGGTCCTTCTATTTTTATTTTGAATATTGTTGTTTTAACGACTATTTACTTGAACGAAACATTTTTCACATGAACACAATTCAATAAATTTTATAATCATATCTTTTTATTTAACAAACTTATCAAATAGGGTGTATTCCCGTTGTCCCCGTAATCTGTGTCCCCGTCACGGGGACATCAGAACGTCATAGGATTCCTTACCGTTGTCCCCGTTATGTACATATGGGCAACGGGGACAACGGACAGTTAAGATTTCACGTATCGTTGTCCACTTTAAATTTTTATTTATTTTTTAAACGTGGGTTATTTAGCGCGGCAAGCCTAAAACTAAAATGAAAGTAATTTTGTACATATTAGACTTTAATTCAAAATATAGGACTAAATAAGAGATGCAAATAAGCATATATAATAACAATACGGGTAGAATTAAGTAAGAATTAAGTAAGAAAGCCTAGGACCAAAGACTATGGCTATGACGAATAGTTGCAAAACTCCAATAAAAGTGAATGGGAATCCACTGGAATACACCAACAAAATACATATACCTGGGAAAAACAATATCAATCATAATATATCATAGATATAATATGCTTCGACAGAAAAACCAACGACATGGAAATAGAAAGAAGAATACAGCATACATGGAACAAGTATTGGAGTCTTAAAGAAATTTTTAAAAGCAACATGCCAATAAGTTTGAAAACTAGGGTTATGAACTCTAGCCTGCTACCGGTTTTGACATACGGATGCCAGACGTGGAAATTTACGGCCAAAGCAAAACACAAGATGCATAAAGCATGCTCAAGATAAAGAAACTAGATAAAATAAGAAATACGAAAATAAGAAAAATAACAAAAGCAACTAATGCCTTGACCTATGCACAAAAACAAAAATGGAAATGGGCAGGTCACGTAGTGAGGCTTACAGATCAGAGATGGACCGCAAAAGTAACCCAATGGAGAGGACCACAAGGCAAAAGAGGCAGAGGGAGACCGCTGACACGATGGGAAGATGAGATAAGAAGAACAGCTGGCCCAAACTGAAGCAATTTGCACAGGATCTGTCCTGTGCAATTTGCCTCGTTGGAGGAGGCTTTCACCCTATTTGGGGATCTTGCATAAACTCGTAACAGATATTAGATAGAAATTAATAAAACCGACAATTAATTTAAGTTATCTAACCAACCTACTAATATACCTCCTAGAAATAAAAATTAACCATAATGTAAGAATTAAAAGGCTTTTTTATTTTATTTATTTTAGTTCCATTTCATTTGTATAGGTACAATAATTTCTCTATTAAGGCACCCTCACTTCTAATTTTAACTCAACGGGGACAACGAGCATGATTTGAAAAGCATATATTACAAGAAATTAACGGGGACAGTGTACGGGGACAACGGGAAGTAATTTTAATTATTTTATTAAATTCCCATTGTCCCCTTTAACGGGGACATGGCCTAAGGGGACAACGGGAATACACGGTTTTTTATTACCATTAGACCATTATTTTACAAATATTATATGGGTACATATTCTACAGACATAAATATAGGAGCTCGGCGTAGCGGGACTACGTCAACTGCGCCTTATTGCAACATTTCGATATTTACCTTTTCTTTTTTTTTCCGGATGGGATATCATCAAATGACTTCTCCCGCTCAGCAGCTCCCGGGCAGAGCGGAAGGGAGTGTCAGACTTGTACTGACTAAAACCCATCCATGTTCATTCCTTGCCCTTTGTGTTCCAGAGCCGCGGTATCTCTTTCGAACAGTCCGCAGCCCTGGCAGGCATCGGCCCTTGCGGGCCCCTCCCTGTTTGCTGACATCTCTTTGAGGCGCGCGTGGAACACAAACGCGCCGTCAACACGTATATTTACCTTGACGTTGAAACGCTCCGTTCACTCCGACCAAATAGGTTAGGTTAGGTTAGAACTGTGACCAACTACGTCGAAATTGGTCACAGTAATAAAATTAGGGCACTCCAGCAATGAACCCAAAATAAACACTTTACGTACGTGCAAATGAAGTCACTATTAATGAGAATAACAAGTTAATGAGAATAACAAGGTTACCCGCATTGTTTTTGTGAACGTGGTGTTGTAATTTTATAGGAGGGAATGGATTTTGTCAAAAGTATGAATTGAACACACAACATTTAAAAACAGTCACTCGAGAAAATGCTTTTCTTTTAACTTTTGCTTTTTTGTAATAAGTTTTATATTATCTAAACAATATCAGTATAAAGAATATTTGATTAGTTATTCTATGATATGAATATCAAATAAATATAAAATTTCATTTGTAACAAGATTCAATGTTTTAAAATAATTCGAAGTAAGTATTCATCGTAATAATTATTATTTGAAATGATAATATGAAAAATGGTTTATATGAAATGAAATTCTATAAAACTGTTGTCTATAAAACAATATATGTACAACCGGAGCGACTGCCTATTCCTTGATAAGACTGGTTGTCAGACATTCGGGCCACTGACTACCTGTAAGTACTGTAACGACGGTCAAAGATGTACAAATGACAACCAGGACCAACGGCTTATCGTGCTTTCCAAGGCACGGAGGAAACTCGATATGTAATGGGTCATCCATTCACGGACCAAGCTGATACTATTTAACCGCGAGCTCCTCATAGTAAGGGCAATCAATTAGTTAGTATGAAAAAAAAAACAGTAAACAATACAATTAAGTATCTATGCCAAAATCGTAAGTTCGTTTAATCGGAAAACGTGTTATAAGTAGGGTATAAGAAAAAGGGCTAGAAATATGAAAAAATATCCATACCATTTGTCTGCCGAACTAAAGGAAAATTTTTTTCCACCTAAAATTGAACTAACACAAGTTCAATTTTAGGTTGTAAAAAGTTCTTCTTTAAAATCCTAGATTTAATCAATTTTGTATACCTATTTGCAAGGCTATGCTAGCCTCATAAAGGGTTTACAAATGCCTGTCTGTCAATGTAGTTGGATTAGGGCTAGTCTAATTCGTTTTTTTGTTGGAAATAAAATTATATAAAATGAAATGAACGTGTTCTGAACTTGTTGAACTTTGGGTGACATTCTGCTAGAGGTCAAACAGAGCAATATTTTATATTTGACTGACTTTTATATGGTCAGCAGACCAATTAGCATAGTAATGTAGTCTCTTTATTATCTTAACTGAGATATTTTTCTCCACAGTGTATTTTATGCATAGCCTATAGTCATAAACGGGACATAAATCCAGTCTCAGCGCTGCTACTGAGAAATTCCTAACGATAAAACCCAATGGTACTATGCCAGACCTGGGAATCCTTTCTAAGACTTCATACTGTGCGACCATTAGACCAACGAGCGAGTATTTTAGACTGAGCAGGAATCTAAAGGTGCGTCCAGATCTGGCGAACTGCGCGCGTGTTGCTCGCGTGCGGTTACAACCTACGTTTGGTGCGCCGCTCTAGTGCAACTCTGGCAACGCTTAAGTGGGACTCGCGTGCAGCGCGCGCGCAGCTCGTGCGCACGTAGCTTCTTTCGCGTTTCAGAGTCCATTCTTCATCTTCATTTTCAGAGTCCGTTTCATACGTCCACTCCATGTCAACACGTATTTAGTCTCCGGCATTTAGAAACAAACTGAGTGGGAATGTTAGTGACGGGACGCGAGCCGGGCGAGGGTGCACCACGGGCGCAACGCGCGCACCTCCTGCGCCGCTCGAGTACGGAGCGTATAGCATGCGCGTGAACGGCGCGCGGACGGCGCGGCGCAAGGGCTGCGTATGATCATGAAATGCACGCGCGCAGTTCCCAAGCGGCTTGCGAGCGGCGCTTTAGCGGCGCATTCGCCAGGTCTGGACGCACCTTAAAGGAGTCTTAACTGATGGAAGCCGTTTAGTCTCCAGCTACGACATTATTAAAAAACATCGTACGGTGAACATTTTACAATGCCAGTTTAAACCGAAAATCACTCTTTCGTAATTTAAAGATTCTTTCAATTTGTATCTTTTTTTATTACTTTAATGAGGCTTATTCGTAACGTAGACTGTAGAAGTGTAGACACTGGCAAATGAAAAGTTAAAGTTTGCGAATATTAATTCAACAACATTGGTAGACTAAGGGCCAAGTTCACCGACAAATAACGGTCTGATTATCTGAAAACAGCTGTTTAATGTGAATTTTCGTGTTCCCGAAACCAAATCTGATGATTAAACTCAGTAATCAACTGTTATCGCTAATTCAATGTCGCTGAACATGGCCCTCAATCATCAGATTTCCTTTTTTGAACACAAAAATTCATGGTAAACAGCTGTTTTCAGATAATCAGACCGTTATGTTGTCGGTGAACTTGGCCCTAAGTCCTTATAAAAAATTGATATTGTCGTCTCTGTAAATTAAATTCCGAGACTAATTTGCCTACTCAGAACTTTCTACATTAGTAGGTTTATATCATTAGAACTAAGGTCTTTTGTCTAAGTAAATTAGTGTTAATTATTTAAAGTAATAAAATTCATTCGACTCGAAAATTTAAAGAAGATTTTACTTTATAAAATCTTTTGTGTATCGTGAAGATAACGAAAGATGTACAGAGGTTGGCGGGTGCACACAGGCACATAATTCGGAAACTTGACAAACTTTGCTTGTGGTGTGCCCACTTTGTAATTTACGAGTTTAGTATTACGACATTGTCTCAAATTGCTTCGTAATTTGTAATCGTCTCAGTGGTCTAGGGGTATTCTTAGGAATGGCTCTGGAGATTGAGGTTGTGAGTTCTGTAACTTCTTAGTTTCGAGATTACACAAGTTAGTATTCAAATAGTGTTCTTTTAGACAATGTTTAAAAGGCCTGTAAGGCTGGAAGGAGTGCAGATAAATACAGGGAACCACGTTTCTTGTAGGTACTACTACAAGTTACTGCACCACAGCACTATTTGGTAAAGGGACTTTGGTAAAAACTGTATCTGTTGTGCTCTGAATATTAAAGTATTAGGAATAGTCCTTGAAAGAGTCAATCCGTTCTACACGAATAAAAGACTCAAGTATACGTAGATGATTCATTAAAATGTCGATAACTTCTTTTACTTGCAAACCACTCTTTATCATAATAATCTTGTCACTTCAGTGAAACCATCTCAACGCGATACATCATACTCTATTAATTAACATTCCATCCATTTTAACTAATTAGCAGGTACAAAACAATAGCAATTATCTGTATAAACGTATGACGGAAACAATTTACAATAATATGAGGGTGAAATAAATGTAATAAAGGTAAAATTGAGCAAAATTGCTTTCGTTAACTGGTGTCGGGAACCGCGGAATGTTTCCATTATCCCAAGATAAACGAGATGGTACATGTTGACACATATAATCTTATACAAGACGAGTATAAGATTACATGTGTCAGCTAATAATTCCCTGCCCTTCCCGAACGTAACTTGCCGAAACGTTACTCGAAAAATAAATAAAACAAATCACACTTTCGCGATACTTTCAAATAATGTTCGGTGCGCGTTCACAAGTGTGATAGGTGCAGATTGTGATATCATGTGTGCTTAAAGTGGCACATACTTATTATTAATATAAAAAATAAATACTAAGATAATGTTATCGATTGGTTGCTCCTATGTTAAAAATTGGAACTTAAAATGGTTCTGGTCTAAAAGGTATTAATCCGTTGCTTGATTTTAATTGTACGTGCAAATATACCTATATTGAAAATAGTTTGTTCTCCTTCATGTACGGGCCATAGCATACCATTACAAATACCTGCACACAAGCTGCCACTTCATAATTAACTTCGTTTAAAAATGTAACAAAGGTAAAGGCTCCATTGGCACTTAAAAAAATAAAGTTGCGGCTGTATAAAAATATTTTTCATAAAACGTCGCGAAACTTGACACTTTACGCCTCTCTATATTATTATATACAGTGCCCGTAATTCTTGTGTGAGTGTGTGCGTGAAACTTACGTATGAGGAGGCGCGACGTGCGGCAGCGGAGCAGCGCGGCGCGACGGCGGCGGTGCGGCGGAGGCGCGGGTTTACGACGTATTGTCGCGAGCACAACACAAATCTTCCCCAGGGCGTAGTGTTTCCCACCTCGGGCTCGCGCCTCGCAAACCGACCGGCTCCCCATTATCATTCAGGCCCAAAAAGCTTTTAAAACATTCTTAATTTTATTGGAGTTCAGAAATTCTGAATCTGTAATTCCACAAAAAACTGATTCCATGAACAACCAGCAAAGCGTTTCCACATTTTAATTTTTAATATTTACAGCTACATTTGAGTTGCCAGAACCACGCTCAAAAAAGAGTATTGCAAACTGTTGCTAGTACTAGTTCGTACAGCGGTGTGGTCAGCAACTTAGTTGTCAAAGTCCACAAAGTAGGATTTCCTGTTACTAACTGTTGTTTTAAGTCTTTAAATGGGTTAGTTGTAGCCAGTCTATCTTATCACAAATAGTCCAAAATTAAATTGGAAATGGAACGTGACTGCGGCGCAGTGGGCGCGGAGCGGCCACATTCATATACCTACTTTGTCTCTTCCGCTAAATATTAACCGGTGAGGGGAGCAACAGCAGGGCGCTAAAAGAGTTTCGACAGGGACATAGTTATGACACGAATAACTGATGGACGTCGGCCTCTCCTCATCACTTGATTAACATTCAGAGTAGCTCGCGACTCGCAGCTCGGCATTCTTGTAACAATACCCGAACACAAAATAAAAGCTTTGCACGTTCACTCGCTGAAAAGCGAACTTCCCCAACTTACGTCATTCCAGTTTCCCACAGTTGTAGAACTTTATCGAAAACAAAACACTGGCACCTATTGTCAATTGTAAAGGCTCTCCTCATACATACTTTTGAACCATTTTTACCAGTGGAACGAGTGGAAAGAGTTATTTATCCGTTGTCAAAACGAAGTCGGAGTGAAACAGATTTGTAGCACGGATGCGGCGTCCTTGTGGGGGGACTCGTAACGTCGGAGACGCATCAAGTTGTTTCAAGACACTAAGTTATCTTGCATTCTGAAGGAAAATACGAGGCGGAAAACGGAATGTCGGTCGGCTACACACACGTAAGAAAAAAGGCTTTCTTTTTAATAAAACCCCCGCGGCCCCGAGGTGAAAATACAAAAACGTGTTTAAAGTACACAGTCTGTGAGCCACAAGAATGGCGAGATTCCCTCACGCTCGTTAATTTTAGTTAGGTATTTAATTTGTACTGTACATTTTACCCCAAGCATTTAACCTATGACGTAGAATCATAAAATTCGTTATTGCCTATTCCCTTCCCTTTATTGTTCGCGCGTTTAGAGTTGCCATTGTCACCCGAAAGCTTATTAGCCGCCATTACTTTCCTCTGTCGGCGCATTTATATTTTAATTAAAGAACGTTCTCCAAAAAAATGAGCAATAAAATGTTATATTGTTTTATATTATAGTTAACAGAATTTATACAAATATCATAAACTAAGCGTTTTATATGCCAAACAAAGTACTTGGTTATTTATATTTTATACATAGACAAATGATATTGTGATATCATGCATGAATCATAATATCGTATCAAAGCGGATAGGTATAAGTTACACTGATACGTAGAAGTCTAGTCTAGTTCCTCTTCATATTTCACACAAATTATAAGGAAATCCTGAGACTGTGAATGCTAAGACGTTTGAATCTTCTTCTTTGAGACCAGAATCATATTTTACTTCAATAAAAATTCATTGAATTCACTTCGAGTCGGGTAAAACTGCACGTCTTGAATATCTTGTTTATAATTTGAATTTTAACCTTAAAGAAAGATAGGTTTATATTGTTCTAAATAGGTATATTTTGATTTAGTTAATGAAAGATTTACTAGAGATGGGCAGACTGGCCGACTGGCTGACTAATCGGATGCCAAAGGGCCAACTGGTTTGCGCATTAGTCAAGCCGATCCTTGCTTTGGTGGAATTCTGGTAGCATCAGCAAAGTCCGTGGGGCTTCGTGTATAGCTTTGACGCTCGTTTTCAGTTACATTGTACAACCCGCTCGCTCAAAGCCACCGTACCTTATTTATAAGTCAAAATTACATATATTTTTCTGGATCCCAAGGAAGACTTCCTAGTCCTAAATTATAAAACAAAAAATAATAACATTCATCATCATCTGCCTAGCCTTTTCCCAACTATGTTGGGGTCGGCTTCCAGTCTAACCGGATGCAGCTGAATACCAGCATTTTACATGGAGCGACTGCCTATCTGACCTCCACAACCCAGTTACTACTGGGAAATACGATACCCCTTGGTAAGACTGGTTGTCAGACTTAAAAAAAAAAAAAAAAAAAAAAAAAAAAAAAAAAAAAAAATAATAACATTATAGGTTTCAATTTAATTTCAATCCGGCCTATTTAAAGAACCGAGTAGTAGGTACCTGCAGACTACAAAGGTCGGATAGTAGGCTTTACCGACTAGTTGGCAACTAGTCGGTACATCTCTACTAATTACTTTACATTTTCCAAGCTTGATGAAAAAGTTTTAAGAAATGCATTGCAAACACAGACAAACAGCACAGACAATCTCGCCATCAAAAGATTTTTCGTATCTTTTTATTACGGAGCCCTATACCTACAAATAGAAGGCACCTATTTGAAATAAAAATGCAAATTAGAGTAAGACGAATTGGGTTAGCTGAGACTTTTTATATTTCTTTTTTCCTTGTAAATTAAAATAATGTAAGGTATACAGAGATACGCGTCGGGAGCACAATGGCTGTTGTAATATTTAGTGCTAGACCGGCAACGGCATACAATTCCCCGAAGTCTAGCTTAATCTGGTGTGTTCTTGATATCTTGCACTGCGATATATATTTTCCTATGTTTATCTAAACAGTTTCTAGTGATAGGTTTGTGAAATATCAATGTTTTTATACACGTTGGAGGGGACACCGACGCACAAACACTTACCACGTATACATCATTCCGAAACTCCCCACATAGAAAAAGAAAAAAAAAATGGTTAAAATGGGAACCGATCACTTATCAGATTTTTTTTTTTTCGAATTTCATTTTACCGAAAACTATTGTCCGACGTCTTTTTTGCTATAATTATGCATTATTTGACATACTTTTAGATCATCGAAGTATCATGTGTATCACAAAATAACTTTTTGCTACTGGCTGAAGCCTCTTTTGTTTTCATTTGCCACATTTTCACCACACCGAAACAACATTTTACGGAATATTATTTGGTCACAAATATAAAGACGGTTACTTGGTAGCATTTTCAATATTAAATTAAAATAGTGTCATCATAAAATATATTATACTACACAATTTAGTGACAGAAACGGATCCCTGCAAAACCGACTTGACGCAGTCTTGTCTGCCCTACCCCTAAAGTGTAATTTAAGCCCGCATCATTTAATGATGATGATGATGAGGCGCGGAGGGGTGAGGCGGCCAGCGAGCTGGCGAAGCTGCAGTGGTGTGCGTCAAACCATCTGCGACGATAAGCTCGCGTGGGACCGCCGGAGCCCCCCAGTGCCGAAGCCGTGACAGAAACCATACCTGCTGCATATTGCATGCTCGCTTGCATGCTGCATGCTTGCTTGCATGCTGCATACTTGCTTGCATGCTGCATGCATGGTGTATGTTTGTTTGCATGCTGTATGCTTGCTGCATGCATGATGTATGCTTGTTTGCATGATTCTGGCAGGTAAGAAATACAAAATTATTCTAACTTTGAATTTTCTGTAATGTGATAGACGAGTCTTTCAATTATTATGGATATGAAATAATATATTTGTATCTAAAATGATAGATCTGTCACCTAATTAATAGATCAGTTCCTTAATTCTATGAAAAAGTACCTATTGGAGTGAAATTGTCCTAAAAGTCTTGCTAGCTGGCATGAGGAGCCGAAGGAGTTACCACGATATTTATGACAGAAAGTAGGTGTGTAATGTAAAATGCGAGCGTAGCAAGCGCGCGTCATGGCGTCGTCGCAGTTGACAGAATTATTTTTTAAACATTTTAACATTATTTGGTGATTCAATTTTGTTAGGTTATTGATAAAATCATACCCATAAAAAAGTAACAGCAAAAATTAGAGATGAAATAGTGTGCACAAACTTTCTAGGCGTTTGGTGAAATGATAATATGATAATTAAAACTGTGATATAATAAATTTTCGGAAACATATTACTCCGAACAATGGTTATTTAGGCTATGTGTAACTTTGGTAAAAAGTTTTTCGACCAAATGAAACGTCGGAGTTACGGTAAAAATCTAATTGAAAATAGGTCAACTGATACAGTGGCAGACGTGACCTCGATAAAGTAAAAAAAAGGAAACGATAATAGTTGAAAAGTTTCAGGTGAAATGAAATTCGTCACTTATTTTTCGAACTTACGATAGGTAACCGGTTAAAATACCGGTATGGAACGGCTGTTTTTTTCTTAAATTACCGATGAAACATATCATGTCGGGGAGTTTCAGAATGATGTACTGAATACGTGGTAAGCGTTTATGCGTCGAGGTCTTTCCACTCTGAAATTAGAAACTTTATAATATGGAGTCATCATGACAACTATTTAATGTAAGTTTTGCAGAAAGTTGAGTGTAAGATTGTGTCCCTTATACGTACATCATGATATACTCGTACCTCGTGCAATAGGTACGAGGAACTGTTTAGATACTCACTTTATTTTTAAAGACCTTTCATTAGCAAGTTCTTAACTAGAACAGGACAAAACTACTGATCTTATATGAAACTCCTTCCTTACATACTTTTTTATATAATAGTTTAAGTAAGTACCGTTATGTTGATACTCGGCGCAAAAATAAACCATTTATCCTTCTTCATTTAATCTAACCACAGTAAAAATACACAAATGTGTCTTTAGAGCTTGTTAAGTGCTCGTAAACGTGAGTTCTTCATCAATATAACATACGTAAGTAGCTTCGTATAGTATATAAATTCTAGAGCTTTTGTCAACATCGTCTACACTATAAAAGCTAGTACAGACCGTTCATCATAAGATGGCACATTTTTTTTTCGGTTGGGAAATCATCAAATGTCTTCTCCCGCTCTGGGCAGAGCGGAAGGGAGTGTCAGACTTGTACTGACTAAAACCCATCCATGTTCCTTCCTTGCCCTTTGTGTTCCAGGGCCGCGGTATCTCTTTCGAACAGTCCCGCAGCCCTGGATAAGATGGCCCCTGCCTTGGGAATTGCCAACATCACGGCAGGGGACATCTTATGGTGAACGTTCTGTACATACATTAGGTTTCGAACCAATGTGTAGGTAGATAAATAGCACAAATACGGGGTAGAATAAGTTAAATACTTTTTGTTCCGCACACAATAGGTGTGGAAACAAAAGGTGTGCTTCCACACATGCATACCTAGAGTAGTAAAGTTGGAGCGCACTTTCAAAAGTAGAAATTCTTAGTGTGTGTATTTGAAAACTAGAGTCGTCAAAGTTAAGCAAAAATGAAACTCATTTAAGAGCTCCGTACTTGGTTCAAACGCGCGTCTTTACTTCAGCACATATAAGTTTACTACACACATAGTATAGTTACGCTTTTAGATTTAGAGGAAAGCATTAGAACGCTTGTTTTAACTAGCAGCCGCTCTCCAGTCTCAAGTGTGTGGTGTGTAGAGCACAACTTTGTGTATAAGTGTATGGAACGTTTGAATTACTAGCTTGTTATGGTTGACCACTATTATTGTGTATTTGGCGCCTATTCCGTGTAGAAGCTTCCACTATCGGATGTTGGCGTTATTGTTCGCTCTACATTGTGCATAGGCGAACCAGACCTTTGGCAAAATTAAGGTCTTTTCAAAGTCTAGCAATGAACTTAGATTTATGAAACGTCTTACACTCAGTTGTTGACATCAGTATACATGGACTTTTCCATGAACTTTTCTAATATCCACAAACTTTTCTATGAAAATAAATATCAGTTAAACAAAAACCATCTTACGGAAATTTAAAGTATACTAATTTAGTAGTGTTCTGAACAAAGCTGTTACTAACGTAAATAACGTTTTTAATCGTATGCATAAAGTTGTGTACGTATTACATACGTACGTCGTGTATCTGAATCCTCTGTGGCGGAATAAAACCCTTATCAGATGTAAACTTGTAAAATACGTGTAAACAAATTATTGCATATTTTGTCAATACATCCTTGGTTTAATTTTTGCACCAAGATTTGCAATGGGATTCGCACTTCGTAGTTCATTCAGCAGGGTAAATGCTATACATGGCGGCGCATTAATCTTAGTAAATAATCAGCATAAATTTAAAGACCGCAAGGATATTGTAAGCCTATCTGTTGAGCGAACAGTTGAAATATCCTGTATAGAATTGGAACGGTTTATCATATTAAGTGTGTATAGACCTCCTTCAGGGTTGTATGATTGTTTTGAAAAGGTAATGGATGAAGTGTTGCATAAAATCTGTAATTTTAAGAAGTCTATAATAATTTGTGGTGATTTTAATATTAATTTGTTAGAAAGTTCTGGGTTAAGTACAAAAATTATAAGCCTGTTTCAGTCATACAATCTTGAAAACAAATTTTTGGAGCCCACTAGAATAACCCCAACTAGGGCCACTTGCCTAGACAATATTTACACGGATGTTATACCTACCCACAAAGTAATTATTAACTTAATAGATTCAGATCATTGTGGGCCATTAATCACAATTCCAAATGTAAACAAAAAGGTCACTAAAAAGGATATCATTGTTAATCCAAAAACTAAAAATCGCCTGGAAGCTTTTAAAACTAAACTTCTGTCTAAATTACCACTATTGTCAACTAATGAAGATCCCAATCAACAATATAACGATTTTTTCAGTATGTATTGCACACAATTTAAAACCACGTTTATTCCTAAGACAATCTCGGTTAATAGTAACGCTTCTTTCAACGACTGGGCCACCATTGGTATTCATAAGAGTCGAAAACGACTTTATGAGCTATATGAAGAGCGGCTTATATAAACACTGTAGTATTTAAATTGTATGTTAAGAATGATTCTAAAGTATTCAAAGAAGTATGTTTTATAGCAAAATCATGTTACTTGAGTTCAAAAATTAAAAATAGTAGTAATGTAATTAAAACGACATGGAGCATTATTAATAGCGAAACGGGCAGATCTTGCAACCGAAATAGTGACTACAGCCTTGCTATTGGCGATAATATTTTAAATTCAGACACTCTAGTTGCCACAGCATTTGAAAATTTCTTTGCGGATATACCCGTAACGACTACTAAATCGCTCAACTCGTCACCTGCTGCTGCCGAGTCTTTACTAAGGGAAAACGTTTCAGTCTGTGATTCCGAATTTAATTTTCAATATGTCACCGGTAAAGATATAATTAAAACTTTTCACACGTTAAATGTCAAGAAGACCGCCGACCTATGGGGTCATTCTGTGGACGTCGCTAAGTCCATAAATAACCATTGTAGCTCCTTCTTTAGCTGTAATATTTAACGATTGTATTGACCGTGGTGAGTTTCCTGATTTAATGAAACATAGTAAAATAATACCATTGTTTAAATCGGGTAGTACATCAGACCCCACTAATTATAGACCCATTTCAGTACCACCCAACTTTAGTAAAATTTTCGAAAAACTAATTTTAGAACAAATGCAAAGTTTTTTCAATAAACATAAGTTATTGCATAAGAAACAGTTCGGTTTTACAAGGGGTCGTTCAACTACTGATGGGGGGTGTTGAACTTTTAGGACACATTTATAATGCCTGGGAGGATAAATGCGATGCCTTGGGCATTTTTTGCGATTTGTCTAAGGCTTTCGATTGCGTTCTTCATTAAACATTAATCAGGAAACTACACCACTACGGAATCCAGAACGCCTCTCTGGATCTCTGGATCTCTGTGAATGTCGAAATTTCGGACTTCGCTTGTTTATTATTAGTTCCTTTCTTTTTTACACTGTGACATGAAACGAATTGATTGGAATACCTTGTTAAGTATTTTTTTATATTTTTTTTTTATTTTTCCTTTATTATTACATTTTTTTTTTTTACTGTTGTGAATTTTGACATTCAATGTTTTTGACGGGAATACTTCGTTAAGTATTTTGCTATATTTCTTTTATTTTTTTTATTATTGTGACATTTAATGTTTTTTTTTGTTTTTGAAGTGAAACTTCTTTATCGGGGTTGGAAAAAAATTTAGTGTAACATTTTTTCGTTACGCGTCACATTTTTCCGTTACGCGCCATCTTTTTCTTATCCCTACCACGCGTGATTCGAAGTGGGCGTGATCATGTTATTTATTTTTCAAGTTTTCAAGTTATTTATGCTTAACCTTTGTCATATATATAAATACATATAAATATATATGTATATATATATATATTTTTTGTAAATTGATAAATTAATTTTTTGAAGTGAAACTTCTTTATCGACGTATGGGAGAAATTTTGTAGCAGTGTAAAAAAAAATCGTCACGTTTTTCGGTTACGCGCCATGTTGCTTTTTTATCAAAGTTTAGTATAGTGACGTAAAGAATATAATGTATCATTATTGATGAAATACAACAATAGCAATGATATTATAATAAGAACAATGATAAAATAAATTACTCATTAATTGTATGCATGTCTATAATAATAAAATAGCTTTAATTTAATACGGAAAAAATTGTTTTTCTTAAGGCTTAAGCCTTATCTACCCCATTTTCGTGAAGTTGCAAATAGTAGAAAAATGATATGTCGTAAAGAAGTTTCACTTCTTACCTGTGTACAAAATAAATGTCAATAAAAAAATGTGTGTGTACCAGAGTACACACACATTTTTTTATTGACATTTATTTTGTGAAGTATTATCAATTTATTTTATTTAATTTCTGTGAATGTGAGGACCATGTGGGTAATATTTTAATTTTATTTTTAATTTTTCCCACGATTGTCTGGCAGTTTGAGCACTATAAGCGACCTACCCAAATGTCCTTTCTTTGGTATTGTTCGTTGTGTCGTTGAGCTCCTTGAGTTATAAGTCGAGCTCACGATAACTGACAAATGTTTGCACTGACTGGACAGGTCCGCTCAAATCTGTGTGGTTCTTTCTTCCAAAGGCCATCTCAGACACTAATCTGCATAGTCCTCATATGAGTAAACCAAGATTATGTCTAGACTTTAAAAGAGACTATGACCTCTGAGTTTGTTTCGGCTGTTTCTTCTCAGAGTAGTCAGGTACGAAACACCGGCCCCATCTAGCTTTAAAAAACATGACGTGTAAAAGTGTTTGTAAAAACCTACTTGCAAAATAAACATCGTTTATCATTTATCACTACTGATGCATACTTACAAAATGTAAATTCAAAACTCTTCTAGTTAAAAATATGTGTGTTTTGTTGTACAGCTTTTTAGAATAAACAATAGAGCACAGCATTTAATTAAGGCAACTGAAATCAAATTATGTCATGAATGAGATAGTTACGTACATATGTCGACATTAGGTGTCGTTCAACCACATATTTTAAGTGCGCTAACATCAATTTCAATTAATTAGATTTATGACGTGTACAGTAGTTAGGTATGTATGGTAAAATGAGTGGTGTGATCTCAATATCTTGTACCTAATTAACTACATAATTATACATTAAAGTTGGTTGCTCAGACAAAAACCATACTTGGTAGGAATCAAACTTGAGTCGTTTTAATAGGCATACGTAATACTTGCTTACTTTGATACTACTTGAATATCCACTGATCTAGTGCGATAGAACACTCTTAATTGGAGCTATACTAGCATAATAATAAAAGATCCTTTACCGCCATCAGCACTCTGTCAGCGTAAGCAATTAATATACCTCTGATGCCTCCCGGGATCAAAGGCGAAACAGTTAGGTATAATAATAACATGAAAATATATACTATAAACACAGACCCATTCAGCGAAACGTTTTATATATTGCAGCATTTCCTTTGCCCACAAAAACAAACGAGAGCGACAATTTAACCTTTGTCTACGGAATATATGAAGCTCATAGTAAAATGGCTATAAAAAATTCGCATAGATCATCCACGAGTGACCGCTCACATCCCCTCTCTCCCCTCCACGTCCGGCGACATGGGAAGGCCTTACAAATCTCATTATCAATGTAACCGCATACCAAATGCAACGGGAGCCTATCGGCACATGTTTACCGATGATTAATTAGGATTGTAATTGAAAAGGCTCGATGTTTTACAACGATTTTGTATAGGCATTTCAATTGGAAAGAACTTTGGCTTGACGTGTAACCTACCTACCTCTACAATGCAGTATATTACGAACTCATTATTTAATTAAATGGCTTAACTTGAATCTAACTGATTTTGTGAGATCTACGAATACCAATCTATATCTATACATATAATAAAAGTGTAACGGATCGCTGTCTGTACATGGAAGATATATCTGAAAAAATTGTATAGGGACCTTTATCAATGCAAATAGTACCCAAAACAATGATTTTGAATGGCCACCCGATACGAGCCCTCGCGTATTAGTCAGATTCACCGTCCCAGGCATACTTTGGTCGATCCCGATGACACTATCACCCTCCTCCAGGAGTGCAATAGGGAAACTAGCACGCTCAAGAAGCGCAAACAACCGTCTTTCCGCCCTCGCTGTCGAGGCCCGTCGCGAGATCCCGGTCCAAACCCTCCACGTCCCTTGCTCGAGCCAGCCAGCGCGGCCTGTAGTTTTAAATCAGCCCCTAAATAATCATAATCAGATCCAGCCTGTCCCCTTGCTGCTCCCCCAGCGACGCCCTAAACCGAGGCCCGTACACAACACGGGGTGCCCTTAGCGTGTAGTAAGCGCTTAGTTTGTAAGTTATGCCCTGGCTGGAGGCCTCAAGGCACCCACAGGATAGTCCGGTTAAGCAGACGACAACCTCTCTAGGCTGAACTGCGAGATGCCATTAAAAAAAAAAACACCGCACGTATTCCGGAGGCGCATGGCGTAACAGTTGCATTCGATAACACTGACTGTTCATTTATTTTTATTTAAGGGTTTATAGGGTTTGTAAAAAGATATCTTCAAAAAATGCTGCCCAAAGTCACTATTCTACGCGGACGACGTCGCGGGCACAGCTAGTGTAAAATAAAGTTCTAGAATTCAATTAGGTTCTATTCAAATTTAAAAAAGCTCCGCGTGTTCCATCTCATATGGTACGGCTAAGGCAATAACTGAAATATAAAATGTTCTAGTTTTTGTAGGGATATTCGAAAGGAGCTGTAGAATCGAGGGTAGGTATACTTCGACGGATTGTGAGGATTCTCTTCATAAAGTGCTCGAAATATTCAAGTTTTACTGTTTATGGAACATCTCTTAACGACATAAATAGATAATGAGAACTGGCCTACTACGACTACGGATCTACATAAAAATAAAGTATTTATCTATCCGGACCCAGCAATAAAAGAAGCCACACCGTTTCTATTCACAGCTACATCCAGGTTAAATTATACCGGCGCTATAAAGGTTAGCCTGTGGATTTTCGCAATTATGGAAGAGCGAATTTTTTACTGTCCTGCGTAATGAGAGAGGTGCAAAAACTCTAACATCGTTTTTGTGCTACACATCTATTAAAATGAGAGTACTAATAGTGAATGCTCCTCCTGGGGCTCAGTGCACGATTAATGTGTGTCGCCCACATGTAAATCTCTGCAAGCACACCAAATAAATGTTTTGTAAAATGTTTGCCCCCGACGGAATACAACACCTGATAAATGATGGCTACGGGCGTTTTATGAATATGTGAAACGATAAAACGTTGCCAACGTCACTCGCCGAGACATGCTCTGCTGAAAATACGAATCGACTACACCATCTGCAAATCTAATACTGTTATTATATTTTTGGACCCTAATAAATTTTAAATTACGGCACTTACACTATGAATATTTCAGAACTCTTAAACGAAACAGCCGCCTTCCGCTTGTACATGAATAATATTTCGTAGCTGAAACCTATTCACTAAACTCAACTTTTATCATTTTGTATTTTACGACTCACTAAACACCAACCACACTGTTGTGTGAGGAAATGAAAGAAAGCACGTGTACTTTGCCAGTTCACTTCCCACGCATGTTGTAAAGGTCAATTAAAGTAAATAGGTCGCCATGGCATTCATAGGTAATGAGCCAAACTTATCACTATTTACGTACCCCGTGACACTATGCGCATGCCCTCATTAGCTATTTACCATATGCTGTTGTTTTATATTATACTCCAAGTTGCATAAAGCTCGGTCGAAAGAAGTTCTTTTCACTTTTTATATGTTCGCACTTTGCAGTGCGTCAGAAACAAGCAACGCTTATAAAAAAGGCAGGATGAAGGTCACACTGACAAAAACTTTCCAAGCCCCTGATGTCGACGTACAAAGACTTATTTAATGAACGTGAGAATTTTAATTAAATCACAGACAACACGGCCGTCATTAGAGACATGTTTACTCAAGACACTAGATTCCTGCGTTAATGGCAGTTAACTCGAATAGATGCTAGGGATAAACAAAGTAGTAAAATTACGCAATGTTTGTTGAAGGGATTCGCATAAATAACAGAGTATAATACGCGTAAAATTGCGAAATTGTTACTAGAGGCTATACGTACGTACTTAGCTTACGGATGATATATTTTACGGCAGGTATTTTTCTCTGATTCTAAGTTAACGTGGTTAAATGTCCTGTGAGTAGCAGATACACATATGGTTAGTCTGTTTATACTGTTCTAAATAAAAATTTCATCGATCGTGCCAGTATTTTTCCATGAAAATAAGCCAACATAAAAATGGCGCCAGGAATTTCATAGATAACAACTATACAATGTATGTACAACTCTAACATTTTCAGCGAGAATATTGTGCTAGAAATTTTATTTGTTCGTTCAAGAAATTAAATGCAACATTGAGAAATCAGATGTCTGTCTAGTCAACTCTTTGTTATAACGTGAAAATTAATACTAAGCATATTTCACGACAGTTTCAGAGGTACAAAGAACTTTAAGGTCAATGTATCGTTAGCACTTTATAGTTTATTCTTTCTTCTTCTGGAAAATATTTTCGAATAGTCTTTGTAATGTTTTTAAGAAGTTTTTTTTTTCTACCCTTTCCACAACATTACTTTGGAGTGTCTTTAATGTTTTTTATTTATAACCTACACGGTTTACTGAAAGACTATTAAATAGTTTATCATATAGACAGATACTATCCATAAGCAAGTGAATAAATATAAGCTTTCAGACGTGAATAGACCATAATGATTATTTATTTTTTGTATTTAATCTATAGCCCATAATATGATCTACTGTAGACGATTATTCATAATATTAAATATATGTATACTGTACTTTAATATAGATAGACTGGCGGGTAGGTCGCATCAGGCAGGCCGCTGCTCTGCCTTGGTTTGGATGTTTTTAAATAAAAACGAGAAACCATTTTTTTTTGTTTTTTACAAGAATAGATTTTCTACAGGGACCAATCTTCATACAAATGTTCTACATTGGTACGAAAGCCGAAAGGCACTTGTTCTCCCCGTCATTGCGATCATTTTTTTGTTCTATACCATACCTGGGAACCTTCTAGTTACGGAGGTATTGGGGGTCAAAGTTCCAACATTTTCACAAATTTTTTTGTTAATGTATTTAATGTACGTTATTTACATATGTATACGATATACGTTTTTAATGTATTTTTTTTACTTAAGACACCTTCACGACCCCCTTACTATTCAATCCATTCATCAGCACAATGTTTTGAGTGCATTTCATTGAGTCCTACTGTAAAACGTGATTTTTTCAGCCCAAAACAAAAAGTTGTTTCCCAGTAGTAATTTTTGCGTAGAGTTACTTAGTTTGATGTACAGAATGCTTGGTTGACGGCTTCGTGAAGAGTCTGTTTACACCCTGTAAGTTTCTCGGTATGGGAACGTGCGTATTGTGCGTTGGTGCATGTATTCTGAAAACCACATTTCCTTTTGAGAAAAGTGGTAATACAATGGTAGGTACACACACTCTTCCCTTCCAGAATATTTGGCCTGATTTTGTATACAGCCTCAAGGGATCTCAAAGGCTTAATAAAAAAAAAGGTTGCTTATATTCTTTATAAATATATTAGAGCTCTACCAGACTTGATGTTGCCGCATGTGAAATTCCATTAGGATCCATTACTTACGCTGAGGCGAGCTTGAACAACAAAAAGACAGGCTATCGGATTTCTGTGTTGGATAGCAAAGCATGACATCACGTAACTTGAGCGCGTTTTCGAGCGCTTAAAAATCACGAGAGCACCCCAAATGACAATATTGTGTTCAGAAATGTTCTGACAAAGCTTTGTACTATATTTATGGGGTTATGAAATATGTTGGTTACCCTTGTTTAAGAATGACTACCTCCAAATACTTTGGAATTTTGCTAAGTATCTACATCCGTCATAGCTCCCTGTACCGTACCTGTCCTTTGACCCCTTTGTTCTCGTGTCCTTGGAACGTTTCCTTCCTTATCACGCAATATTTCCAATACAACTGAAAACTAAACTTTGAATTCCAAAGAATAAATTAATTTCCCGAAATATTTTAAATTCTAGTGAGCGCGTCGTTCGCAACCTTGAAAGACTTACCAGTAACGGCTTCACTCCGAAACCTTTTTAAAAGGTTAATAAATAAATTCCGGCCTTTGTATTTCTTAAAGGTCTGTACCGCTTGACATAACAGTAAAAGATTAGAACGTAGGATTTTAGTGAATATTTTCTAAGAAAATAGTGGGGTACCTAAATTATGAACTGAATAAAATTCTTTCAATACGCTTGCGGTGCATTGGCTTCTAACGACCTTTTGTCTAGCCTACTTACCTTCACGTCACTTTTATTTCAGTTCATCATACAATAGTCGCAGGCTACGTTCTAATTACTAAAGATCTAAACACGTTCTAATTACTAAAGAACAAAAACTAAAGTGAATTCAATTCCCGACTGCACAGCTACGTGAAGAATCAAATAGC
Source organism: Lycophotia porphyrea (assembly GCA_950005105.1). Classification (NCBI taxonomy): domain Eukaryota; kingdom Metazoa; phylum Arthropoda; class Insecta; order Lepidoptera; family Noctuidae; genus Lycophotia; species Lycophotia porphyrea. Next base: position 8,770,133 of record OX465392.1, read on the forward strand.
TAAGGCCAAAAATAAAATTTTGCTAACAATTCAAGGCAATGAGTAGCGACAAGTCCAAGAAGGCGGCGAAAGGGCGGACGACGCATAAGTCACTGTCACATCCCGCGGCGACCGACACTTTTTTGTTCTCCAACGCGGTTCCTGCTACCAACAATGATTAAATATGTGTACTAGGGAAGGTTCTAAGACTCACTCTGGCTCGTAATGACCAGCGGCTAACCCAGAGGCGCAGAGGTTAGAAGTGAAGCAAGCAGCCACTAACTTTAAACCTACCTACTTCTCACAGAACTTCGACTAGCAATTACTTTCGGATTTGAGTATTTCTTCGACACTGACGGTAGTATACTTTGATGTAACAGCATGTATCGACAGTTTATCACCGTACGAAAATCGTAAAACTTATCTGAAGGCAGCACTATGAACCGGCAGGCTTTTCGAGGCCTGTAGTAACTTTGACCTTCGAAAATGCTGAATGTCAGCTTAAATGAATAAATTATTTAGATTTGCTTGTCCGTTTAATGTTTTTTTACATACAAAATTCTACATTTCTGCGCACATGATACAATTTGTTATCTACATCGTTATTTCTAAAAAAAAATATGTAAATGCCATGTTCGAGTTTTATCTATTTTGTGGAGATAATATTAAATGTTTAACATTCCACATGCGTTGAACACCTTTTCTCTGCACAAAACATTCTGGAATTATGTGAGGACGACAACGGTCATCGTAATTCATTCGTCGGCTAGATCCTTATACAAAAACGGGTTTTGGAACTTGAGCCAAAATAACGCATTTAACGTGTATTCCGTAAGTCTCTCCTTTATTCCGCATAATAAAAGAAAAGAATACCTGCAATGCGTGATGCATTACTTACATTCTTATTCACCCCACCGAATAAGATAAATGGAACTTGCGTCCAACATCCGAGTCTCGCAGACGACGAGATAAAAATAATCCGTTCTATTTGAAATATAGTTTACTTTATTATACAAAATAATTGCTCTAAAATAAGGACCCGGGAGTCTTAAACAAACATAACTTAATGAGGTACATTAATAAGGTAGGGTTGTAGGTCCCGCAACCCGGACTCCCGGAGAGAACTTAAGCACAGATTGTCCGGTTTAATAAATTGATGCGCGCGGCAAAAGGACAATGGGCATTTTTGTCGCTACACCAAACATCAGTTGATGAAGCTGATAAATTGTGTCATACGTAAACAAATCTAAACAATAAGAACAAAAAAACTCACCAGTGATAAAATTAAATGGATTTTACTGACATTATTACACGTATACACAACACTTATGAATAGGTATGCAAATTGAATCGCCTAAATTGTCCTACTTAATTAAGTCGGCTCAGAATTTGGCTACGAGTTTGGCACCTTCAGTAACGTCCATCAGTTTCTATTACGTGCAGACAACAGGACGTGCTTGTCCCATCGGCTAGATTATATTTATAGTTCACTAGACCAGAGCCAGAAAATGGGCAGCAGTGTTCTCTGTACCTTTGTAACAACCGTACTGCGATCGCCAACCCGCCTGCCAAGCGTGGCGAATATGGCAATCCTCTTTGGGGGAGGCCTAAGTCCAGCAGTGGACGTGTTTCGGCTGAAATCATGAGACCAGAGCCAACCTGGTGGGCAAAATTAACATAAGTTCTAGGTAAAGCACTCAATGTAACAATGTTACAATATAATTAATTATTTTTTATTTGCAATAAATAAGCTTAACTCTTAGCATAGAGCTGATTATGTTATAGATTTTTAATTGATCTGAGATCTGATGTCGTATAACCTAATCTACCTATCGCATACTGATGTGTCTACCTAACTAAGGAGACTTTGATAAATTTAATCCACAACAAAATTTCCTCTACTACATCTAACCTCTACTCAGGGTACTGGATAATTTGCCTGCTTTTAGTAAAAAGCAGGAAATGATCGTCGTAATAGAAAATGTTTTTAATTAATTCCACTTAACAAACAGTCATTAGTAGAACCTATAATTAATTTAATTGATAGCTCTTACACAATCAGAAATAATTTTGTAAGATATGAATCTATTACTAGATTGGCTGCCTAAAAAGAATTCAACTCAAATACCGATAGCGGTACGTTTTCACTCTGATATTTCTAATAAATTTTTACTGAACTGTATGCGAGCATTCACAGCGGTGAAGAAACAATTGGTTCTTGTAGGAGAATTGTATCGAAACCGGTAAATGACGAAATAAAGAAATGAAAGATGTATCGGGATTTAAGTAAATACACCATCGGTTACTTGAGAAACCATGGAGTAACAACCGTGTGTCCGTTCAACCGTAGAATGATACGGGCGGTAGTCACACAGATTTATTTTTGTTAGGTTTCATTAATTGTTTAACGATTCAATTAGTTTCAAAACTGCCTATTTATAACCTAAGCCTATTGAATCGTTGGCCTTAAAACCCTATTGAGTCGTCAAAGACTATTACTTTGAATTAGTGTTCATGAATTGGGTAAACGCTTTTTTGTTGAAACTTCTGTAACTAATTTTAACTATTAACAAAGTTTCAGTATCAAATATTTATTGAATTAATCAATGTGTCCTTTTCCTAACTATGCTGGGGTCAGCTGTTTTACTTTTTTTTTCGGATGGGATATCATTAAATGACCCTCCCGCTCTGGGCGGAGCGGCAGGGAGTGTCAGACTTTTACTGACTAAAACCCATCCATGTTCCTTCTTGGCCCTTTGTGTTCCAGGGCCGCGGTATCTCTTTCGAACATTCCCGCAGCCCCAGCAGGCATCGGCCCTTGCGGACCCCTTCCATTTGCTGACATTTCTTTGACGCGCGTGGAATACGTCTTCAAGTGTAGCCAGATGCAGCTGAATATAATCTCTGTGTAAAATACTCGCGCTTATCTGACCTCTACAACCCAGTTACTGAAAAATGAAAATACGATACCCCTTAGTAAGACTGCTTGTCAGGCTTTCGGGCCACTACTGCCTACCAGTAACAACTATCAGAGATCTCTAAATGACAGCTGAGACCAACTACTTAACGTGTTTTCCAAGGCACAGAGGGAACTCGGTATATAACAGACCCACGGACTTACCTTGGCAAACACGGCTTAACCTTGAAGATCATCCCGTGCGGCTATTAAACTACGAGCTTCTAAATCAATGTGTAATTGAATAAAAATGGGCATTTTTACGCAAGTATGGCAACATAGAGATTAGAAGACAGAGACAATGACGAGATCAGATTTGACAGTTTGTAGTAACTTGAAGTGCTGGGGACTACCACAAAAACCAAATCCATTCAGACTACAGTAGTGTCTGGTAAAGAAGAGTTAAAGAGTCTTTGCGAGACTCCCTTGCTACCGTGTGAAGAAAGCTCAGAAAAAAATACCAAAATCCGTGCCATTTTTCATTCATTCGTCCATTTCTAAATAGGCGGACTTGTGATGGCAGTTCAAGACACCACGTGTTACTTCTGTTTGTCCTACTAGCCTAACAAAGAAGAGAAGGAGTAACCTATATTCTGCCTTACCAATGGAATACGAGATATTAGTAGCCCCCAAACTCATCTATCCCGCTGGAGCCTAATACGTTCGTTAATGCGTTACCATACTGGTAACTGACAATAAATTGTAGTCGGTTAGTTGGTTACTCGTCAGAACCCAGTCAAATAGTGTTTATTGATAAAAATAAACACTTAGGTTTCGTGTCGATATCGAAAGATGTCATTACACAGAAATGAGAAGGAATGGCGTAAATTGTCTACAAAGTAATATCAAAAGATAGGTTATAAGTACGCAATTCAAAAGCTGTGATCGGCAATCTAAAGCTTACCCAATTCCCACACATCTGCCGAAACGTGTCCTTTTAAACGTATGAATTGGATTGTATGCCTTTTATAACTTGTATCGCAGATAGACAATCTGGTGCTGGTATTTATTGTTGTTATATCTAAACTTACCACACAAATGCAATAAATATTTGAGTTTGATACAGTTTTGGTAGCCGAGCTAAATATGCGATTACCTAGTACAGACGCCAGCACATCAAGGTACTGCAATCTGTCACATTTCTTTAATAGATTTTCAACTTTATCTTTAAAGCATTAGGTTCAAGGTAGATTGGAAAAAATTTACAGTTTCGGGTAGCTGGATGTGTTGGCGTCTGTACAATTTAAAAACTCTTAGATGAAATAAATCGCGTTTTTTTGTTGTTTTGTAAAAGAGACTAGTCGACTAGTCGTACGTTGTATCTCGGCACTTACGTCTCTATTATATGAGCTGATTCCCTCAATCTATTCATATTTTTTTATAAAATATCAACAAAAGGCTACCTACGTCTGGCGATCACAAAGAAAACATTATAAGTTAAGCCTGAGGCAGCCTGGAAGTAAATATTCATTCCTTTCTTCATTATTTTTTATCATGAGGAAGTAAAAGAAAAATAAGCCAGAAGAAGGCTGTCACCTGGCACTGCCAGTGGGCATCATAATATCTTTCGATCGATCAATTGGTGGAGTCACTAATAATTATTGTAGTTTGCCTCCTATTTATCACTTATGAAGTGTAAAGAGCTATGAGCTCTTTTTATAATTACTTACTGAGATGTATATAGAAATCAAAAGATTATCCCTTCATAAATTAAAGAAGGAGAATTGTACTTATTATATTTTAAACACACGGAAATACCCAACGATTTAAAGAATCCGTAGATTTACTGCAAACTGCCTTCAATATTGTACACTTATTTATTACAAAAGGAATAGTAAAATGGTGATACAAAAATAGTTATAAGCACTAAAAATAAAACACTATCTCTATCTACAAAGTAATAACTAATCATATCACATCCACAAAATGAACTTGAAGTACTTTCTCAAACAGATCCATCGGAAAGAAACATCGTATCCATTGGGTACAAAAAGTTGACAAATAACAGTCATAGAGATACGAAAAGTTCGATTCCACGGGGACTAAAAATTCTATTAAAGAAAGTGCAGCCTTCCGAGCTACGCGAAACATACACAAAGGTAATTCAACATATCAAGGTTCACCTGTTTTAATGTTAATATTAATCACTTGGGCTGTCACTGTTAAGTAGCAATAATCATGCAATCACGCGCGTGTGAACATTACGCGTTCGCGATTCTCAGCTGAAGCCGACGGGACCGAGCCGACGACTGGGTCCGTAGCACGCGCGTAGCCGCGGGAAGCCAACTGTCGTAGCGACGTGCTACGGGCTACGGGCTACGCGCTGCATTCCTCTACAGTTCGCGCAGTCGCAACTCTTGCAACCTTTGCTTCCTCTGCTATTCATTTCAGAAAATGTTTGAATAACAATTTTATTCAGTTACTGCAACAATTAAAGATTTGCGGCTATTAATTTTGTGTACTTTTCAGAAATTCGATGAAAATATTTGTCAAAAGAGAGTCTAATATTGGCAAATATTTTCATCGAATTTATGGGCGAGGAGAAGTTTTATTACTTTTATGAGAATTGAGAAGAAAATAAATAAGTTATTCCTGTACTTTTCTCAAACAATTCCTCTAGTTTTCGCAGATGAGTTTGGCTGTTGAATATGTTACATTTACTTAAGTAATTAAATATATTTAGATGATTATTCACTTTGGTACGTTGTCGAAGTTGCTGTCAATTGCGTTTGGCAAAACACTAATTAGAAAAGAAGTCTACTATTACAAAGTCAGTCAGACAGATGACAGTGCCTTAGAGTGAACCCCTGCTGGACGTAAATCTAAAAAGATACAATAAAAGAACCACATATCACCTGGTATGTTACAGAGCTGCTAGAATTATTATTACAAGAGACGAATTGGTGCAATTGGGACCAACAGCACAAATATGACAAAGACTCTGCGGGTTGCAAGTGCCAGTTGCATCTGAGAATGAGAATTATTTATCCCTTGATGAAATCGAATAACAGAATCGAATCCAGGACTCCGTGCTCAGTAGTCGCACTTTTGAACACGAGAACAGGCAGCGGGGTAATGATAAACAGTTAATTTTAAATTTTAAAGGTAAGTATGTAATAAATATAGGTCCAATGCTTTCTTGACGATAAACCTCGCAGGTAGCAATTACAAATATTATCTCGATATATCTGTTAATTAACGAAGATCTGAAGATACCTTTCTTGAAAGTTTTATAATTAAGGCGACAAAGCTCATTTTTATGTAAATAAAAGTTTCGGGATGTACTGAGAGGGAGATATACCAATTTAATTAAAACAAATATCGGTTTGCCTCTTTTGTGGTTTTCTGTAGGAGTGTCGTCTTTACCTGGCCTATCACAATATTTAACTTACATTATCTTGACCTTTTCCTACTTCTTTGATCAATCTTGACTTTTACAACCTACCTAATGCACACGTGGTTATATGTATAAAGAATATGGTTCTATTTTGACCAATTGATTACGAAAACACCCGCCAGTAGCCTACTGCAAGTATTAAGGTCATATCTTTTTCCCGCCAACATTCTAACCGCGAAAACCGCTAAGGCACATCGCAAAGGCCGGGCAAGTTTGTTGAGCCCGACTTGCCACATATATTGTTAGATAGAACCCACAGCTAAGACTTGGCAAACCCTTTCAGAGTGTCGTATGTCGTATGAAGCCACTTACTGTTTAAATACCTACGGAGGATTAACAGCTAAACGCGGACGTATCGTTATATCCGAGAGTGGGCGTAGTCCAGCAAAAAATCTCTTCTGATAAGCTTGGAACAAACAATTTAGGAGAATGATTTTCACTAGTGAAGAAGTTTTAAAAAGAAGAACTAGCCTAACCTTTTCCCAACTTTAATGGGTTCGGCTTTCAGTCTTACCAGGTGCAGCTGAATACGAGTATTTTAAATGGAGCGACCATCTAGCATCTAGCTATAAATAAAAGGTGTAAACAGACTCTTAACGAAGCAGAAAGGCACTTGTACTCCTCGTCATTGCGATCATTTTTCTGTTCTAGACCATACCTGGGAACCTTCTAGTTACGGAGACATTGGGGTCAAAGATCCAACTTTTTCACAACTTTTTTTTTTTTAAATACATGTTTTTAATGTAAGATTTTTACCCCCTTACTATTCAATCCATCCATCAGCATAATGTTTTGAGTGCGTTACAGTAAATCCTACCGTAAAACGTGATTTTTCAGCCCAAAAAAAAGTCGTGTCTCAGCCAGTCTCAGTACTATTTTTTGAGTAAAGTTACTTAGTTTGATGTACATAATGCTTGGTTGACGGCTTCGTGAAGAGTCTGTTTACACCCGGTATTGTCTGCGTTCGGATGACTGGAGCAAGAGAGATTTTGGAGGTTCGAGCAATACAAAGTTTTTGTACTTATTTGATACTATTTGGTAAGTAGAGATTAAATAATTTATAGGTACCTCGCTAAAGAGGGAAAACTGCTATGATGAAAGTGGCTAGCCATTCGGACCACGTCGGTTACACCTATTTGTAGGCGTTAGAACTAGTTCATCTATTCGTTGAAATTTTGTACTTCATTAGTACAGACGCCAGCAGGTCAAGCTACCAAAAACTGACAGATTTTCCAAACCAACCTTGAACCTAATGCTTTAGACTAGAGATAAAGTTGAAAATCTACTAAAGAAATTTGACAGATTGTAGTAGCTTGATGTGCTGGCGTCTGTACCTCAACATAATGATTTTCTCACTTTTTCGGCTAGCCAAATAAAGTCACCCCTAGATGATGCATTACATCACATTTTTTTTAAATCTGATCACGTCGCTTTCACCTAGTTGTAGGTTAATCTCTAATTGAATGCCTGGCACTAAAAAAAGTCAAATTATTGACTATTATGACATGGTGGTGCCAGCGTAATAAAAATCTTTACCCATACATAACCTTAATTTGATTTAAAAGTGTCGTCCAAATAGAATGCGATTGCGAATATGTGATTATCACGCAAATTAACGAAGTGATTGCTATCTTATTAGATTGTCGCGCGATCATGGGTATGGCAATGAAGCTCACTTAGTTAGCATTACATCGACGCAAACCAACCGGAAAATTTGACAGTTTCGAGTAGCTTGATGTGCTAGCGTCTGTACTAGCAGATTAACCCATTCAGTGCCCAGAACCCAGCATATGAGTCGGAACAAAAATTCGTTCGTTCGCACAACTCGTATCCGTAGCTATGGACTCGCTAGTCGGGTTCTGGGCATGAATACAAATCATCTATAGTGAATTATAACGACGACTCGGATACGGGTTCTGGGCACGGGAACGAAATTCACGAAGTTTTTGTGAAGTACTGGGTAGTGAATGGGTTTAACCCATGCCCAGCACCCGACCCGCGTGTCGGGTGCTGGGCACTGAAAGGGTTAATAGCGCGGTTGACGTTTAATTTCATCTATCATATTCCATTTTGATTTTTCATTCATTTCGTTTTATTTTAGAATCGTGTAACAAGACCTTCACGAATTGTCACGGCTGTCATTTGTCAATTTGACATTGACAGCTGACATTGACGTTGCTTTTCCCATAACATTAATCATTAATGTTTGCCGAATTGTCAGTATTTGTCAGTTTGTTACCGGTTCTTCGTAGATATACACTTTACTTGCACTTCTTTTCAATTTCTTTTTTACTAAAATAATAATGAAACCTAAAACAGGGTTAACTAGATTCCACAACTGTTTTATTCTTCGTGATAGTAAGATCATAAAGGAGGACTTATGGATAAGAGACGGCAAAATCGAGAACCCTGAACAGGTATTTTATGTGGAGCAACTACATGCAGATGTAACTGTAAACTGCGAAGGATTGCTGATTGCCCCAGGGTTCATTGACATACAGATCAATGGTAAGTATCAATATTACGTAAATAATAAGCTCTCTGCATTCAGATTTGCAATTTTGTACTGTCTTTTGGAATACATCTTTAATGATTCAAACGTCAACTAAATGTTATTAAATTTAATTATCCTTTGTCATCTATAATAAATTTATCTTTCATAATTCACTTATCGAATTATTATATTTCATCTGGTGAATAGTCATGCTAGTTTTTGTTATGAATCATATTTTAAAACATCAACAAAACTACAAACTACATGTATTATGTGTTTGTTATTCTTATTCCTATTAAAATTAAGTTTAGGTGTCCAATTTAGATTCTGATAAGAATCCAATTAACATATTTTTACTATCCAATGCTAGTTAGTACACTCTGCTATTTTTTCATAGGTGGTTGGGGTGTTGACTTTTCATACGACTCAGACAATGTCAAAGAAGGCCTCAGAAAGGTATCAAAGGCACTTCTTACTCATGGGGTAACCTCATTCTGTCCTACCATGGTGACTTCCGATGTGGAAAAATACCGCAAAATCCTGCCTTTAATCAAAAAGACTGCTGGTGGCACTCATGGAGCCACTGTTCTTGGAGTGCATTTAGAAGGACCATTTATTAATAAGGCTAAAAAAGGGGCTCATATGGAGGAATATATAAAGACACCTGATGAGGTTTGTATTATAATTAAATAAATAAAAAAACATTTGCAGCATGAATTCAGAACTCATTTTGCTTTTTCTATTCACACAATAACCAATAATTTTCTTATCATCACAGTGATATGAAAAAAAAGTCAATAAAAAAATGCCCTCTACATGGTGTAAACAAAGGCATTTCACAATATATTATCAATAATTTTTATTGTGGTTTTAGTTTAACAATTCTACAATACTTATTCCCATTATCAGTTAACATTTATCATTGACCTACTATTGTAAGTTGTTAATAACCAACGCAGATGGACCTTTTATAGGTTACTGAACTTTTATCAAATAGTCAACTGTAATGTATATACAACTTTATTTACTTTGGCATGTGCAAACAAAAGGTTACTGAAAAAAATATACTGTTTATATCTAAACAAAGCCATACAGACATGTATCAAGACAAATGGTAACTTTTAAATATCTGTATGGAAATAAAACTACAAATTGTACTTACCACAACAGATAGTAAATACCACCAGTTCTCACAAAATGCTGGTTTTACTATCAATCTCTCAAGAAAAATAGGGAGCCTATTTGATATCTATACCTATCACATCAGCAGAGTTTCAATAGGTAATTTAATTTGACCCTGTACAGGACGATGACCAAGTTTGTATGAGACCCGTCCCCCCCCCCCCCCTCCAACAGATCTTTCCTATGTCTTAGTAGGTTCATAAGGATCTATAAAAAGAATAGCAACCAATTTTAATTTCAAAATCCATGGGGTTTAAAAATAACATAAAATTAAAAAATTGCTTATACTTTTTTTCATATTCAATACAAAAATGTTATAAAAATTTAAATATTGGCTGTTATGTTGTACTGTTGTTATGTTATAGTAATTTTATCATCAATTATACTCGTAATTCTATAGAGCAGTTACGCCGGTGGATTAAAATTAATGTAACACCCTAGCCTCATAGACCACACAATTGAAATTATATGTGCTGCAGTTCATAATTGTAATTTTAATTTTGTATTGGTTTTTTTTTATATTATTTAAATTACAAAATGATAAAAATATTAAAAAAGTGTAATTAATGTGTACAGAAATAAATGTAAAAAATAAATTGAAAATCAAAAAAATGGCTTATAAACAGTTATTTTGTACCCAAAATGTTAGTATTAAAACTTGATTTTCTCGGAAACCTCACACTTTTGAGAGTTGTCGCCATAATAAAAAATGATCACCTTACTAAGCTGTTTTGACTGAGATAAATTTCAAATCTGTTGGATGATGTAAGGGTTGGGGGGACATTTTGACGCATCGTCCTTATAAAAGTTAAACAAGATATGTTCACATTTTTAAAACTAATACATTACTTTTAATTTTTGCAGGGTATAAAGACTGTGGAAGAAGTTTATGGATCTTTGGATGATGTTGTTATAGTCACTCTTGCCCCAGAACTGCCGGGTGCCACTGAAGCAATCAAGGAATTGGCTGCAGTAGGCATCAAAGTGGCATTAGGACACTCTACTGCCAGTTTGGCTCAGGGAGAAAAAGCTGTTGAATGCGGAGCAAATCTAATCACACATTTGTTTAACGCTATGCTTCCTGTAAGTATGAAACAGCTTTATCATTTTATTTTTTTTAATAAATCTCGAATCGTGAATGACCCGTAAATGTGACCAAGCACTGAGTGACTACCCTAAGATGTGATTATTGTGATGACAATTAATAATGTCAATCTTACGCGAGAGTAAATCGACACTAGTCTATGATACCGCATTTTCAACTAAATGCACGTCTACTAAGGCGTTTAGTGCGCGTATGATAAAGATTGCACAATCACATAATACGCAATAAAGCGCGCAGAATATGTTGGACTGTCGCGCAATTTTTCAAACCGAACAGGTGTATCTGGAGTACTGTACTTTATCTAGATAAGCTCTTTAGAAACCATTTTTTTTAAGTTCCATCACCGAGATCCTGGCTTGGTTGGCTTGCTGGCGTCCACAACCAAAAAGCAAGTTTTCTACGGCATTATATCCGATGGTATCCATACTCACCCAGCTGCTTTACGGATCGCAAGCAGAACGAACCCTGAAGGTAAGTTTTCATAGACACATTTTGAATCCTCAAGTCATAATAAAAATGTAAGATCACGTCAACATCCCAGCTATTATAATTAATTTTAATTTTTTACCGTAAAGTACACGTACTACGTGTAGTTTCCTAAATTACCTTTTTTTTTTTTCTTTACTCAGGGTTAGTATTGGTCAGTGATGCAGTGGCTGCTCAGGGTCTGGCTGATGGAAACTATCGCATAGGGCCGCAGCTTGTCACGGTACAGGGTGGTCGTGCCTACGTCACCGGCACTAAAGTACTCTGTGGCAGTACTACTGGCCTAGATGAATGTGTTGCAACATTGAAACAGTCTTTGGGTAAGTTAAAAATCGTAACTATCGAACCTTCCTGGCCCTTCCATTAGTACATAATGGTCAAACGGAGATTAATGGTTTTTTTCAAACTAAGGGTCCATTTCCACCAAGCAGAAAAATCCTAGCGAATTTTTTTGATTTCACTGAATAAAGGACTATCAGTATTGCCTTTTGAGTATAAAATTGGCTGCTCGTGCATCCCTGAAGATGCTGTCTGCGTCCGAATGTTATATGTGTAACAATATTTTTTTATATATACTATAATTAGTATGACATAATACTTATATCATTCTTACAGAATGCTCTTTGGAATACGCCTTAGAAGCGGCTTCCCTTCACCCAGCTAAAGCTTTGAGCATTGAAGATAGAAAAGGGAAACTAAATTTCGGATGTGATGCCGATTTTGTTATACTTCATCCTGAAACAATTAAAATTGAGTCTACTTGGATCGCCGGCGAATGTGTTTATAAATGTGACAAACAGTGAAATTATGTGATAATATGTTTAAGGGTCTGACCAGTTAATTTATTATTGTTTTTTATAGATTGCGCCATTGTTACCAATATTACAATCAATGTAATTATATTTTTTCCTAAAAAACCAAATCAGCATAAAATGGTCGAAATTAATTATAATCAAATCTTATTATGAAAACCTTGTTTTTATTTCGTCGTTACATTAAAAAAAAACTCCGATATTCCTATATCGGATATTTTTTTGTCTTGTATAAATGGAAACAACAAAGGTAAGACCAAGGATATTATGTAACAGTTAGTCGCCAGCTGTACAGCCGTAGTAGTTCAGGAAGCTTGTCTGCTCACCTCATCGTCAAGCATAAACGTTTAACGCTATCTACTGGCATTGAACGCAACTAGTATAACAGCAGCCATTAGGATCCGATCTACGATACTAGTTGCTAATTGATAGATGGCGCTATTAATCGATTGCATCAGTAGATGCAATCGATTAATAGCGCCATCAATTTGTAAAGACAATATAATGTTGTGGTAATTTTAAATATTAATAACTTTTCCTTTTCCCTGAGCATTCATTTATTATTTTGGAAATATTACTGTAAATCATACTCAATTGTAAAAGTTGACTTTATAAAACCTATAACTTATATTCTTGTGATTGTTGTAATGAGTATGTCAATTTATGTAAGTGATACGAATATTTTACAATTAAAAAATGGGATGTTAGTTTGACTTCCGGCTCGCGGTGGTACTTGGCTTAAACTTACATACTCTATGCTTTGGCTAGCTTGTCTCGGGCTGGGTGGATCTTTTTGTTGGCGGCTTCATAATTTTGGTTAAAATACATATCATTTGCGTGCTTCTCATTTCCCCTTCTGAACACCCATTACAATTATATAAGGTCCCATTAAAATAGATGGACAAACTTTTAGAAATCATTCAGACCACCAAAATAAGGACATTGGTAAAAAAATAAAATAAAAAAGGCATTAGATACTCTCACAAGAAAAAAAATCAGCTAAGCAAAATACACTAAAAATGCCGGAAATTTATTATTTTAAGTCAAAATAAAATCACTTTAATCAGTGTTTTTTTTTTGCTTGGATATCTGGTTAGATGTACTGAACGCTGTGTTAAAATTTGTCGGTCTCTACGATCAGCGGTTTAGGCTGTGCGTTGATGATCCGTCAGTCATTCAGGACAAAGCATTTTATATAGATAGACTAGCACTCCGTCCGCGTGGGACCTTAAATATAATTATTGTTGCGTAGAATACTTTACATTTTCACATTGGCCATAACGGGCTGGTGTCCGCAACTCAACGTCAAAGCGCGTATTTTCCGTGCGGTTTTTTTGTCTTATTACCGGTAATAGGCATTTTATTATTTGTGGAATAATGTTCTTTAATATTTACAAACGGGCAAGTATAATAATTTAGAAGTCTTGTTAGTGGCATGGAAAATCTTTATTGAAGTAAATATATTTATAAAGTCAGTACAATTTAAGTTCAATAGTTTCCAAAAATATTAAAGTGCAGGTTGCTGATCACCTGGCAATGTTAAATATGATTATTTCTTAATTAAAATACAAGCTAATATTGAGAAAACTGTAATATGTGAATAATAACATGTATATACCTAAATAAAATCATGACAAAAATATATTTTAGGCAGGCTCTGAATTACACTGCTCTGCTGTTGTTATCCTGGCCACAGTTCACGTTAATAAAACTTATAATTATTAATAAAACCGCTAATGTCACGTGAAAATTTGCACTCGCCATTAAAAAAAGTTAAAGAAAGAGTGCAAAATGGCAATCATTCAAATTCTCAAGTAACTTCAGCGGGAAAAAAGAATTTGGTCAAAGTAAGATGTGCAACCAGTTAAACAAATAAATTCTACGTCTGTCCACAATAAACATCAAACTATTCATCAGTTACATTGAATAATATAGGTTTAATTATCGAATACACTCAATTCCTCCCCATCATCGAAGGTGTGGACAGAGAACCAGTTGGGCATCTTAATTTTACGATAAAATAATTAAACATCAAGTTACAAACCACGCAATGTATATTCATATTGTATACAATAATCTAGGTGTATGTATATAATGTAAATACATTTTCATGAAAAACAAAAATAATATCATGGAATATTCAAAGAGCCAAAATATTTGAGATTAACTCTACCTTGATACCATTAACTTCTAAGATCTAGGCACAATGCAGCAGAGGCTCCTGTATGGATTATATAACAATTTTCGTTGACTGTGGGGCTAAATAGTACAATAACAGTCAACACCATCACACAAGGTATACTGAAGACATTATATAAACTGCCAAATCTTTTACATTTATAGAACTTATTTGATGAGAAAGATATGTCGGATAAAACTGGACCTATGCAGAGAAAGCTTTTGTGTGTTGTGCTATTATAAAACGAGCAGTATAGTATAATGGTTTCAGAGCCAGTGGCAATCCCATGTGCTGATGCTGCTGGTGCCCCTTGCAGCTTGCACTCTGCGGCAAGCCGCCTTGAAGGCAAACAACTACATCTAATAAAACTTCAACATTTAATTTCTTTCAAATGTTTACGGAGGGTATTGTCTGTTAGATATAATTTCGTGTCTGGAGTCCACACCCATACTAAACACACGGTGGACTACAACTAGGTTTAAAATACTTTTAACAGAATTAAATTATTGAGCAATATATTCTTAAGAGAATATTAGTAGAGGTTTGCTCGGCTGCACCAACTCTACAGAATAATTCATGTTATTCCTAGTATCAAATACCAATGCATACTCCACAAATGTCATTTCCGCAAAATGAGAGTTAAATAATTAAATAAGGAATAATGAAATCTTTGGATCAAAATTAAAATATGCATTTGGAACTTGCACCTTTCACACTTACAATAAATTTCACATTTCAACATAAAATGACAAGAACATAAGACAGTGTAACTTAGAATATACTTAAATCTACATTGAAAACAAAAGAAATAGCCATTTTAACAACATCTAAACCAATGAGGAGAATAAAATCGGGAGTTGCAGACAATTTCTATGTAAACTAAATTGATTCGGTATGATATGTTTTGTTGTTTACTGAATAATTTGTGAGATGAAGAAATATCTGAATGGCCGCTTAAGAGAAAAAAATTATGCTTATAGTTATAGAATCAAAAAATAAGATCACTACAATACGTAAATACCAAGATTGTATATTAAAATATTTGTACTTTTACTGACTAAAGGAAAACATTGGCAACTGCTAATAATCCTACAATTGTAAAAAAAAAAAAATTGTATAATGTAGACTGAAAACGGTCATCTCAAATTCGTTCACTCTAAGATGTGGAATGCAATTAGAATTCTTTAACAATATTAAAAGGTATAATAATATATTAAATTTTTATAATCAGCTCAACAATGTATATAATCTATAATAATTTAAAAGCCTAGATCCAAACTGTGATATTTATTGCACAAGCACACATGTGGCTTAAAATTCCAACGGGAATAGAGCTCACAACCTTATTATTATTTATGTTGTTTTAGAACAGTGGAGATTATATTGGTTAAGTGGGTGAAGGTTAACATAAAATATATTATTGTTTGAGCATGCCGTCTTTCAAGTATCAATTGGAATCATTTCGAAATTAAATAATCAGGTATAATAGAAATAATCTTAATCCCACCCACGGTTCAAAGTTGAACAAAATTGAATAGTAACGCCACACCACTCCACAGAGACCGTCGAGCTGTGCTTGGTGCCACTAATAGGCAATACGCCCACCTCCAATAGGGAGGGTAACATTAGAGCTCACCTTGTGCGCTGCGAACCCTACCTCTATCACATTACCTGGCACCAAGTATGCAAATGTCCTTGACATGTTCTCAACAACGCGTGACGATCCACATAAGAGCTTTAATTATACAAGGAAATCTGCAATTATCAGTGCCATATAAAGTGATACTACACAACTACAGAAGTAATTTATTGCTGGATACATAAGGGAATATAGATTCAAGAGAAATATCTTTACCAAAAATTGCTTTAAAGTGTATATAGGTAACTTTTAAGATTCCCGAGAAAGGCTACTGTAATGTACTCTAATGATACAATTATTATCAAGTAATGTCAATGGACAATAGATACCATTTGACTGCCATTCATCCATGACATAGTGCTTACTCGCTACGGCAAATTATACAGCCAAGCAGACGCGACGAATAACCGCCGCGGCCCGCGCCAACCACTAATAAACATCTCTAAACAACACCACCATATAGGCAAACTTGTGATACTGTTATGTGTGTATATCAATTGAAAAATACTAGTACCTACTAAACATTTCTACGCTGATCCCTACATAAAATACATGGCAAGAAAAGAGGAAAGTGTCGATATCACCAAAATTAACGATATACGGGGGGTCGTTGAATACTTTTGAATTAAAAACAATAGTTGTTAAATGTTGCTGAAAAATAATAATGGTTTTAATAAAATATTTGACTTCGAATTTTAAATATCGGAACTCACACATAAAATAGTATAATTTGTAAAATTATCCAAAACTTATCACACCACTTTTTAATAATTTTATGCAACCCTAAAGCAATATTATTAATAGCGTCAAACGCTCCCTTTGGGGCAATAATAAGTTCTATTTCGGTTAATTTTACTTCACTAACACACAATAATTTTGATCAATGACAACGAATTAAATTGAACATTATAATATTAAAACCCTGAATATTAATAAAACAAAAATTGGCAACAACTAATAACTAATTTTTACAAATATTATACAATAAAATAATTACTATGTGCATGCACAAATATCGTAAGAAAATAATTTGGCAGTAAAAATTCGTAAATCTAAAGGCCTAAACACACTGGCCAAAAATACTATTTATATAATATAGGCCCGGAACATATAATTAAACAAAACAATAAAACGACAAAATCAGAGTATTAATCACACCTGCTCTTCTGCGAGGGGTATGTAGACTCATTTTAAACTAGTTAAAATAATTAAAATAAAGAAAATAAAATTCCCTAATACTATTGGGACAAAAATCCTGAAACAAATAACTTAAAAACAATATGAAAAATAAACCCAAAAGTTACTCACTAATCAAAGAGGATTCAGACTCAAATGTCAAAATTCAACTTATCACTGGCTTCCAAAGATCTGACGCTGCTCAATCGCCCCTCATCTCAATCTTTGCTCGTGTCTTTCAAAATATTGAGTCATGTAAGTCTTAAAATGTTGGTTCATTATGTCTCTCTATTATTGCTTATATCACATCTAATTTTGCGTATCGAATATTGTAAAACTGTTCCAATACACAACAAATACATAAAATAAATACCTATTTCTAATTAAGTACACATATCCATACATGTTACTCTTCAATTATGATTTTATTATTCGGTATAAATTATATGGCTCAGCAATACGAAGAGAGTGCCTGGCTATAAACTAATTAGTATTTAAACTTTAATTACAATTTAGTAACAAGAGGGTGTATTTTGTTTTTCAATGAGATGCATTTTATTTTTGGAAATTGAGGAATTAAAATATTTCAAAATGTAAAAAAAATCAAACCAAAAAATTAGAGAGCTTTTAAAACTGACATTAACAATATAGGTAAAATATCACACTTAAGTTTAGGTGGTCTGGTTAAGTACTATTTTCAATGTGTAAAACAAAATAATGGTCATGTACAACACAATTTATCTGGCCATAGAATTTCTTTGAGGATGGCAGCTTAAAAAAACGAAACATCATATTTCTTGAATACCGTAGTACCGTACTGGTGTAAGAACAACAAATACCTAATAAATATTATTTGTAGAACAAACGGCAGCTGCTTTCTTTTTTAGTCTGAAAATTCGTTCAAATAGTCTAATTATATTTGGAAGACCATGGATCCCTGGAATGAATTATAGTCATGGTATTGGATAAAATTGTATCTGACCATTACTTATGTATTACAATTTTGATACCACATTAATAATAGGGATTTTATATGACAAAGTGTCCCTCCTAAATACTAATTTTAGGAAACCTAACAAGGGACATTTATACGATGTAAATTGTGAATATATCTAAATATGGTATCGCTTTATTAACCGCATTTGTACCTACTTTCTGAAACTATGAATTCTCAATTTTGAATATAAATGTGGATAGTTATAAAAATATATAATTTGGCGAACTGTATACTCATCGAACATAGCATAAGTAGAAACGTTTTATAGTGGCAAATTCATGTACATAACAAGTAACAGTAGTTGTTTTGGTTTCCATAATGCTTTCTTTTTCTAGGAACAATTAAATACTTGAATTAGAACATAGGTGTTGTCTGTAAATAAATTCGTTTATGGGTGAGCGACTTTTCCAACAACAATATAAGTGCACTAATTTAAAAGAATAAACTTGCATCATTATTTTAAGAAGCTCGCTATATACAAGAAGATGCCAGATAAACTAATTGTCTACATTAATTTTAACTATCCAAAAAATTACATTGTTGTACAATATATTGCAATGTTAATTTATAGCGGTTCTCTAATAATACAGCATGCATTACAATGTTTCATTATTAAGATATTTACTCATAATAAACCAATTCTTAACAATGTATACTGTAATGCCTACTCATGAAAAATCTTTCAAATATGTAATAGGCTCTCAAAACAAGAGTACACGAAAAACATTTTGTATAGACACAAGAATTCTGTAAATGGTAAATATATTTTAACGGACAATATATAATATTGTATACGAGATTAACCTAAACTAGATGGCACGTTATTATGGTGTCGCCTCCTTTGGTCATGACAAGACTATATTTTTATACTTTTAATAAACTCAATTGTGCGTTCATATTTGTTCTCATTCTGCAAATTACTGATGTCCAAGAAAATCAATAATATAAAATAAAACAAAACGTACGTATATTGGGCTAACATTCGAACAAATAAGCATTTTTCTGAGGCGACACTCCTACGCAGTCCCCTAATTGACATGTTTAAACTTCACTCGAACTAGGAACCATACCAGCTGCTAAAATTTAGAAACAAAATAAAAGTCCTGTCGATGGGAATTGTTAAGTTAAATTTGGTTATGGTTGTTCTTCTGCAGGAAATCTGAAGTTCCGGATGTATCTGAGTGGAGTTGACTATAGGGAAGCTTATAATATTTTACTCATAAAATAAAAATTGTCCGTATTTACCCGCTTCATAAGTTTTGTAGTTTATAGTCAGATGTAAAATAAATCCGAAACTTTTTGATCCTCCATGACCAAATATAACAAAATTGATGATTGGACTATAACGAAAATAATTAATAGAAGTTGAATATTATATACTAACCTTTGGATTTTCCATTACTAGAACTAAATGCAATTATAAAATAATAATGATAGATGAACAAAAACCCAAACAATACGCAAGTATTCAGTACTTTGGAAATAATAATGACTTAAGTCTATCCATAGCAGTGAATAAAAATATAGCGTCTCTAAATCTAGAATGCCATAAAACAAAAAATCACGAAGCATGCCGAAATTAGGACCACTATAGGTCACTGCTCATGGACAGAGTGTTAAAATATCAGACTAACATGAAATTTAACACAACATAACGAAATAAGTAGTCAAATACTGGTTTAGCAAAAAATGTTAAGCTTTGTAAAAACAGCAATTAATATAAAATATAGGGAATAAATGTGAGATCTTGTAGTATGCAGACTTACAGCCATCGAGTTACTCCTCATACAATATAAAGGGTGTTGAGGACTAGAACATGATGATTATTCTTAGCCAATGTGACAATATAACCTTCAGATGTAATCTTCAATCCGCAGCAGCGAGATACCTGGAAACGACAAACAACTTAGGAGTATTTTTTTTAAATAACAGTAAACAAACTTCAATGAATAATTGTAGTTTGTAAAGGGTTCGTTAATATTATATTGTGTGTGTAACTAACCTTGACGTAGGGGCACTCGAATTCAGTGACGAGAACGCCGTCACGCGAAAAAACGGCGACATGGAACTTGTTGCCATGAGAGTCACCGATCAGCACGTCACCTGCGTCAGACACGTCAATGCCGTTGGGAAAGTTTGTGACGTTCTCACATCCAATGCGGCGAAGAAAGCGCCCTTCGTCGTCGAATACAACTACGCAGTGTCCCTTAAAATCGCAGACGTAGAACTCCTTGCCTAGACATAGAAAATACCATATTATTATTCCTGTTTTTCTTGAATCAATATTAGAAAGCTCTGCATCAAAAAATGTAACTGCTTCGATATGGCAATAATGTATCAAAATTAGCAATATTCAAAGGTATAACTTAAATGAATTTCATGTAAGGTCCGGTTTCAGATATTTTCGGCGGGTATGTGCTCGTTTTTGGAAGTGCATGTCATGTAGGCACGCGCATGCACACACGCATGCGCACGTGCATTCGAACCTTGACGCGCTTATAACCTCGTATAAGTGCCAGCCGCGAAACAAGCACATTTCAGTCAAGCGCATAAATACGCTCGTCTGAAACCGCTCTCAGATATTCATTTTTCCCAAAACTATGTCTGGATTTTAATAAAATAAATTCATGGTCGAAATCATAAGATGTGCTTAAAAAAATCACTCACCACTTATAGCAATATCAGATGGCTCCCTCATGCACTCACTGCAATCAAACCAGCTCATGAGGTCGCCTTCTTCGGACAATATAAATACTGTAGGTGTCACACTATCCACCGCCACAATGAGACCTTCAGCAGTTACTGCTAATCCAGCAACAATATCAATGAAACGCACCTAAAAATATACATGATAATTAGCACCCACATATTGGACCGCTATATAATAAAAACCATGTAGAAAATCATTGTCTACTTACAGCAATTTTCTTCAAGAAATGACCATTTTTGGTAAAAATTTGCATGCGGGACCTTTCGTTGCCGCGATCACAAACCACGAATTTGCCAGTAGCTCGAACGACTGCCACTTTACGCGGGTACCACAGCTGCCCTTCCTCCTTTCCAGCAATGCCAAAATTAAACTTGTAAGTTCCAGATTTGTCAAACACCTAAAAACAAAATTGAATTATCAACAAAAAATTACAAAGTAATCATTACCAAAGTTTATTCTGAAATTATGTCAATATAAATACCGTGATGCGATGATTGTTAGTGTCGGCGACAATAATATCTTCGTCGTTTCCGAGACAGAACCCATGAGGGGAATTGAACTGCCCCTTGCCACTTCCCAGTTGACCAAACTTGAATCGAATATGCATGGGTGTAGCTTTAGTGGCACGCACTAAAGGAGCCGGAGGAGGTACAAGAGCGGCTTCCTCAGCTGCAGTTAACAAAGGTCTTCCCGGAGACACACCACGAGGGCCCACGCCGCCAATTCCACCAACACCGCCAAAGCCATTCACTTCTGAAAAAAATCAATAAGAATAAACATAATCATGTATTACCAAATCCGAGGAATTCCAAACAAAGTTTATTCAAGACTTACCAGTGTTTAACCCGAGTTTAGCAAGAGCTTGTAAATTGTTGTAAGCCTGAGGTGAGTTTAGATCACCAGCAAGTAGTTCAGCGAGTGTAAATGTCGGAGCTGGAGATGCATGAGGAGGCGGTGGCACATCTTTTTCAGCAATACTAGCCAACTGCTGCAAATTGTATTCAACCATAGACGGCATTACAGAGCTGCCGACTCCCTGTACGGTATTCATGCCGCCAGTAATGACACTAGTGTTAGCGACACCCACTCCAGCGACACCAGAAACTCCAATACCCGGCACCCCCGAAACTCCCACCATGCCTCCGACTCCAACTCCAGTAACTCGGCGGACACCTCCCATTGGATAATCATCAAAAACAGGAGCGTTAGTCACCGACACAGCGGGAGAATGAGAATTCGATGTCACTGATACAATAGCAGAAGACTCGCTTGCACGCTTCCTTTCTTCGGCTCGAGTTGCTTCTGTACGGAATGTTCCAAAAGTTTCTTCAGAAATAGCTTCAAATTTATCCATCTTAGTAACAAACTCCAATGAGTAATCAACATCGAATTCCGGTGCTCCTTCCAACAAACGGGCAAACTGGGAAGCGACTGTCTTTTTCAACATCACAATTTCAGTACCATCACCGCGGCGGAGGAGTCGAGCGGCGAACTTACAGGCACAATCAATGCGCTGCACAGTTTTATCGACGCGATCAAACAGATCCATTACCTTAAGTTCTCTTTCTTTATGCAAACGCTCAAGTTCTTCAAGAGCCTTTTCACGGCATCTCTCTAAGGCCGCTTTATAAGCATGATAAGCTTCATTGATTACACCTTCGGCTTCATCTCGTTGACGTTGCAGATCTCCAAGGGCATCATCAAGCCTGGCTGAAGCACTACCAGCTGTAGCAGCACGAGCATTTGCTTCCACGATGAAATTGCGCAATTCAGCGCGTAAGTTAGGCTCGACGTCAACGATTCTCTCACAGCGATGTTCACCTACTTTGTGATCCACAGTTAGGCATTCAGTGCAAGCACCAACTTCACATTCGCAACAATAAAACTTAAGACTCTCTCCAGCATGGCGAGCGCAAAATATGGGCTTATGCACGGCAGATTTCTCCTTGGAGGACCTTAGAGCATCAAATGGTACTACTCGGTGATTTTCAAAGCATCTCATGAATTCGTGAGCGGAATTGCAGTTGGAACATAAAAAATGAGAGCAATCAGTGCATCTAGCAACAGCAGGTTCCTTACTTTTGCAACAGGTGCAAACAACAGACTGATCCATAGCAGACACATCCAAAATGTTGGTAAGCACATAATCGGAAGGAAGGGATGCAGCCCCGCCTCCAGGTATCTGATAACAAAGTACACATAAGTTAGACGTGTACCTAAGGTTGCCAACCGTATAATATATAGTGTTGTACTATATTTAGGGTCTGCGTACTACACTCGGCGTCACAAAAATCGCACCTCTTTAAGAATTCCATTCAAAGTAATTTTAACCCTATTAATCAATGATAGACATATGACTATAAGGTATCATTGGAAAGGCAATTTGTTTAAATTTCAGAATAAAGCAATAGATTTGTTTTTTTTACCAGGGAATAAAAAAAGCAAGCTTATGCAAATGATTAAAACGTGTATTTTTATTTTACCAAATAAACCAAGTACTTAAAAACAACTTAAAACTTAGTGTTACTCCCCTAGCCCTGATGACTGCTTCCATGCGTTCTCTCATGGACCTAATCAATGTTACAACAGTGTTTTGAGGAATGTTGTCCCATTCTGCAACGACGGCATCCTGGAGATCTTGGAGAGTAGTGGGGGCAGGATCACGAGCCCGTACTCGCCGTTTCAGTTCATCCCAAAGGTGCTCAATAGGGTTCAGACCTGGACTTCGCGCCGGCCAGCGCATAACAGGGATCCCAACTTCTTGCAGGTAGTCTCTTACAATTAATGCGGTGTGACAGCGGGCGTTATCGTGCATTAACATGAACCCACTGCCAACAAAACCAGCATAAGGGACCACGTGCTCCTCTAAGATCACTGTTATGTACCGAGGAGCAGTAAGCGACCCTTGCCCGCGACCACTTCCAGTCCGAGAAACACACACAAGGTTCGTTTTGCCGTCGATTGACATGCCACCCCAGAACATGCAAGAGCCACCCCCATATTCCACTGTCTCTTGAATACAGGCCTGAGCGAATCGTTCCCCTTGCCTCCTATACACTCTTTTACGCCTGTCGTTGCAGAAAAGACACACCCTCGTCTCATCCGAAAAGAGCACAGCTGCATTGATCAATTGTCCAATCCACATGGTCGCGGGCAAATTCCAACCGGTCTCTCTTATGCTGTGCAGTCAATTTTGGCCCTGTAGCAGCCCTGTGAGCTGCAATTTTCTTCTCCTGCAATCTTCTTCTAATCGTGAAGACGCTTACAGAAGTTCTGCGAGCTGATCGGAGTTGTTGTTGCAGTTCAACAGCATTGGAGAACCGATTACGTAAAGACATCGAAACAATGAAGCGATCGACTCTTTCGGATGTGCAGCGTTGTCTTCCAGATCCACGTCTTCGGATATAGCCACCAGTCTCTTGGAAGCGTTGGGACACTCGTCGAATAGAAAAACGACTCAAGTTCAGTTGACGAGCAACATCACACTGCCGCATCCCTGATTGCAGTAGTGCAATGACTTGAGCGGCTTCATCTGCAGTGGTATCCATCTTCAGGGTATTTTTTCTTGCTGTAGCTGTTCACGTGTGTTCACTTCAAAGGTTGGATAGCGAACGACCCATATTTGACCCGGGTCGCCCGTTTTATACCCTTGTAGGGTGGTGCAATTATTGGACGCTACAATGCGTATTTTGACAACATTTTTGTTAACGTTACGTGCTAATGAGATTTATGTTTAGGAATTCTAACTGTTATTAATTAAAAGGTCGTTAAATATACTTTTAATTGACACCAATATTAATTGGGTTCAATGTATTCTTTAATAGCGGGACATGCTTGAAACTAATTTTCGGGGAGGTGCGACTTTGTGACGTCGAGTGTATATACTGTTGAAGAAATATATGGTACGCAAAAATAATATATTTTCAACAGTGTAAAAAACAAATCCTTCCATTTTTAAATTTAATAATCGCGCCTTTACATTAACTTTTGACTGAATGATATAGCGTGTATCATCGGAGCTCTTCTGTCAAAAAGTGGATTTTAGTGAGTTTACCGACAAAACTAAAAGCCAAAAATAATTTACCAAATTTTTATTATTTTCGGTTATGAATTCGAAATAGCTAGAAGAAAGAAAAAAAATGGAACGAAATAAAGCATATAATTATGACTCTTTTATTTCAGACAAAAAGTAAAGAAGTGCAAACATTGTTTTTATGAAAATTAATAAGTAACAAAGACATCTTTGTCTATTTTTTTTTTTTTTTTTTTTAAATACTATATTTTTGTGAAGTTTACTAAATTTTGATAGGTTTTTTTGAAAAATACTATATTTACGAAGAAATGTTGGCAACCCTATGTGTACCTAAAGCTAGTAAGCAACCTGAAGAATCTTTTACATTATATTGATTACCTACCTTGGTTTCTTGTTTGCAAATTGGGCATTCTACAGCCAAATCAAATTTAAGAGAATCACCAGCTTCATTAACCATCAACTTGTCAATGCAAGCTTCACAAAATACATGAAGGCAAGACAATACACGGGGACTGCACAGCTTATTGCTGAAAATAATAACAAACTCGTTCATAAAACTGTTGGATTTCAATATGTTTATCTAAAAAAAAAACGAAATAAAAGTTACTCACTCGCAAATTTTACAATTTTGCTCCTGTTTTCCATTTTCGGTAGACTCCAAAGAACCCTCATCTCCCAGACTAACTAAACCGCCCCCCCCATAAAGATCCCCATTCATTTCTTCCATTTTAACTTACAATTATGTTGTTGTATATAATGAATATATTCTGACCTTTTTCAACAAGAATCTGTAATTACAAATATCATAATTAGATTTTTCCCTACCATCAAGATGAACTGCTGCTTAAGTTGTAAAATTTGAAAAGGAGGATGACTATATGAAATCCTGAAAATCGTTATTATACTCAATTGATTGATTGACAGATCCTAATTAGGCCACTGCAATATACTTTTCCTGAAGAAACACCACATAAATTTACAATTCATTTTTTTTTTTTTGTACTATAACTATAAAAATGCTTGTTTCACTTTTGACACTTTTATTACCTACATAAAAAACCAGTGTGCTTAAAAATACTTAAAAGCAGATTATTCAGGCATCAAAAATTATAATTATGGTAATGCAAGAGTCGCACTCTTAATTGCATCACTTTTGAGAAAAACTCCCATCTTCAAAGTGGTCTAAAAGCAAAACAAAAATAGAGCTTGAACACAGAGCCAGAATCAAAGCCGCGCCGCGTCTGCAGCGCCTAGACTTTTTTTATTTTCTCATAAAATTTGCGAAAATGGGTGTTTACTTCTGTCATTCAAAGCACTCAGTTTCTATAAGGGCATTTTGTCTCTTAGAGGCAAGGTGAAGGCAAGGTGAATAGTGAAATGCTTGTTGACGAGTGCAGCCTGTAGCAGTAGCCGCCGAGGCGTCGCCGTGCACTGTGACTTTGACTTTTATGACATCAACCTTAGGGTGGTAAAGCAATTACAAGGTTAACAATAAATTTGATTTGTAACTGTATCATAAGCTTTAATTTAGTCACTAGTAAATATACAAAAACATGCTTATCCCATTCACTGCCCAGTACTTCGCGAAAACTTCGTGAATTTCGTTCGCGTGCCCACAACCCGAATCCGAGTCGTCGTTATAATAAACTATAGATGACTTGCATTCATGCCCAGAACCCGACTAGCGATTCCATAGCTACGGATACGGATTGTGCGAACAAACAAATTATTGTTCGACTCATATGCTGGGTTTTGGGCACTGAATGGGTTAAACACATTTCTTTCCAAGATCTTAGCCATCCAAGGCATGCCTTTTTAGATTTCATTTTGATTTTCATCTCTGCTTATGGTCAAAGCATTACATAACATGTTGAAATAATATTTCTTATTAATTTTATTTTATTTTATTTCTTGATAGTATTGTATGAGACATTATTTGTAATTTATGCGTTTATTATTACTCCTAATTATACCATGTCTTGTTGTGCCGTTCTTCAAGAGAATAATATTAACTCTCTTCTCAAGTGATTTTGGGAGCTTGTCTTTTTTTTAACTTGAATGATTACCTAATATTTTCCTTAGTAATTTATATAAATATACTAATTAGGCAAGCAACCTCACTGCAAGCCCAGGCGGAGAATGGGATCACCTAGACTATCAATAAAGAATGTTCTTAAATAGCACTTGTTAAGGACTGGATTTATAGATGAGCAATAATCTTTACTTGTATAATTTATTTATATCAGTAATCAGTTGTGCTTTGTAACACATTAACAAAATAATGTATTGTAAAGTCATCAAAGCCTATAAGCCTGTATTTTAAATCACTGTAAATTCTGTTTAAATGTAAACATTTTCAATCTATTTACACTATTACAGGTTAATAGGAATCTTTAATTTAAAAGTTCCACACTGAATGTTTCTTTCAAGCCATTTCATTTTATTAATATCATATTGTTTATTCATTTTTTATTGCTGAACCCTAAGTTTTCGAATTACTCATTTGGGAGTCACACTTCAATTATTCAAAGTATTTTTATAATACATGGAATTGTTTGGTCCCTAACTATTTTTTTTTTCCTTTATAAAAAATATTTTTAATAAATTTAAATTTAATTGAAGTATCTTGAACTTGAATTCCACTGAGTCTCCAAACAGGTAAATGAAGATTGTAACAAAATCGGATTATAGAATTTTTATTACTGACAGTGATAAAATCGATTGTCACAGAGGGCTGAAATTTCATGATTTACTACGAGAATCCATTGTCAAAAATGTAAAATATAAATTTGCCGCCGACTTGACACGACAATTTTACAGTCGAGTGTTGTTAAGCAGACATTAGGATAGGAAATATATATATATAAATATATATTTTTAAGATGCCAAAGCCAGTAGTACACGGACTTAGATAAAAGAAAGAAAAAAACAGTACCTACGATGCAGCATTTTTAAATCAATTATAAACAGTAAAAAAAGCTATAAATCGTCAAAATGGCTTCGTAAAATACTACCAATGTACGTACCTATCGCACAATAAACGCAATGCACCATGCAGACAATGGCGAAGGTCGATAATCCGTTTCAGCACGTTTTTACCCAAATATAGCCAAAATTCCCCATAGGTTAATTATTTCACTAATTCGTTATAATTATAAATGATTTACTAACCTTTAACAGTTTATAATTTGAAGGAAAAGCTGATAATCTACGCGCAGAAACTTCTACCACGCCGTAACTATGAGAATACTCATCACTTTGTAAATAAATAAAAAATGAGCATCAAGTCTCAACAGATATTTTTTTTAAATAAAAGTGGTTTCTTCGATGAATTAAATTAATGTTTTGTCACGTTCTCATTTTAAAAAGGCGAATACATCACGGTGTATTGATTTTCTGCGTAGATGGTTGCGCTGTCTGTGGCCCAATTGTTGCCAGTTTATCTTTAACTTACAATTCCTGTACAATCTAAAATTATATTCGCGAAAGGCTGAAAGCTCAAGAAACCTTACAAGTAAGGTAAAATTAAAAGATCATTATTTTTTACCTCAAACTGTTTCTCACATGAAGATTTTTTGAGTCTGAACCTATATGTGGGAATGAGGACCCAGAAGGCTAGAACGCAATAGGAGCTTATAGGGGTAAGGTAGACTACAAGAATATGAAGACTAAGACTATAATAATATGAAGAAACTTTTGTCTTCAGAGCTCAAAGTTATTATTAGTAAGTATTTTTGATCTCTATCTTTATATCAGTCGTGGTAACGACTAATTAATTTAAAAAAGGTGAACGACATAAAAAATATGAAATAAAAGGAGGAGAATGATGATGGTAACGGTTTCACTTCAATACGTAGATTCTAGTTCAGCGTGGTAATCCGCGAAATTCAAATTGTCTTACGTTTTTAGCAATTTGCAGGTCAGTTTCAGGTTGTATGTTGATGAAAAATGAGTCGCGCTAGTAACACTTATGTAGTTACAGAATTATAATCATTTAAATTATCAATAAAATCCTCTAAATTCATTTAACCCTATGAATGACTTTATCATGAAATAGTTATTGAATTTCGCGGGCTACCCTGGCGCTTCCACCTTAACGAAAAATATGTTTTTCTTATATCTATGCGTTGTGTGTATTATAAATAAATCATTAGAAATAGTTATTACTCATAGAGAAGAATGCGAAGAATGCTGAGCCAGCAGTGTACGCTCCTCGTGCGCCCCGCTGCCCCGCTCCCGTCCCACTGGGTCCTTCCCTCGCCGCCGTAAGACCACTCGACGCGCTGCCTGCTAAATCTCGGGATCTTCCTGGAGATTTCGCTAGCGTGGTCGCGGGCATAACTGCTCCTACTGGGAAGCCCGTGCCTGAAATGGCACCGTCTCGGGCTGATGATGGTTTTGTGACGGTGTTGAGGAGGAAGCGCTGTCAACGTACCAGTAAGAACCGCTGCGGTACGGCTCCATCGAAGCCCAACGTGCCTATTCGTGCCGCGAAGCCGAACACTCCGTTGTACATATCCCGCCTACACTACACCACTACGGCGGAGGACATCGTGGAGTACGTGCGTCAAAAGACCAAGTACGTGGCGAGAGTGCAGCTGCTTATTCGTGCCGCAACGTCAACTTTAGGGCGTTCGTGGTGCGAATACCTACGTCCTATCAGCACCTCGTCTTGGGGGAGGACTTTTGGCCGAAGTTATAGAGGAAAAAGCCCCAGAGTTGGTATAGCTGTACTAAAACGATAAAACGATATACCTTAGATGAAACTAGTTCTTTCCCCGACAGACTCCATTGTGCATCAAACACGTGCTCTCTAAAAATAATTAATTTTGTACATAAAAAAAACCAATTTGTCACTTCAAATCTGCAAAACTGTGGTGTTTCGTATCACATGTAGGTGCACAGTGGTTTTAATTAAGTACAATATTGAAATATATTCGGTAGCTCTTATTAGTATGTATTTAGATTAG
Organism: Lycophotia porphyrea; assembly: GCA_950005105.1. Lineage (NCBI taxonomy): Eukaryota > Metazoa > Arthropoda > Insecta > Lepidoptera > Noctuidae > Lycophotia > Lycophotia porphyrea. The sequence continues at coordinate 8,800,248 of OX465392.1, forward strand.
ATTATACAGAGTGGTGTCGTACCGGCAATACGGTACTAAATTAAACTGCGTATACCTCATGTCGTTCACAGTCTTTAGATCAACAACAACAAAATTCAGATATGTCTAGTAGAATAGTTTAGTCACAGGATATTATTATTCAATTTCAGCATTTTTTACACGATGTAGATTAATAAACTAGCACCGACAGATTAACAACCCCCGCATTGGTATAAACACTAAACATATGATGCCAGCTTGCTACTTCAAAGCCTTTGCCTAATTTGTTCCTTTTAATTTCCAAGTATATTTATAAATACTGTTCTATTTCGTGAACAGTTTTGTGCTATTAAGTTAGTTCGTTTTTTATGTTGTAAGGATTTATTTGATAAATTAAAAATATTCCCTTAAACTAGTATTACCAGTGTTCAGTTATTGTTGTATTCTCGTCGCTTGTATAGTTTTGCTATGTATGTGTCTGAACGAAAAGATAGAAGTTAGGTAGAAGGTTGCAAAAAAAACATTATTATTATGCCATTAGTAGCGTCATTCTTATAGCAGAGGCAGGCCCAGCTATGGGGCATGTTTTAATTACGAAAGTAATGTAAATATAATTATTTTTTTATAAAATAAATACAATCGTTATCGCATATTATTGTCGTTATTACTGACCTACGCAGTATCACTGTTGTATTTATTTATTAACTAGCACTTCGCCCGCGACTTCGTCCGCGTGGATTTAAAAAATACAGCCCTCCCAGTCTATATGTGAAAGAAATTCATAAAATTTAAGTCTGGTAGGCACCTAATGAAATTAAATAGGTATTTAAATTAAAACTGCTCTGTTTAGAATTTTTTAGGTTGCTTCATTTTCCGGTAATAAAATAATCTGATTTGCGGGTGATCCAATTCGTGATAAACCAGCCATATAATTGCCCATGGGTAAAATATTCTTTTCTTAGGTAAATGCCAACCAAAGAGAATGTTTGTCACTGGGACTTGTTAATGGAAAACAGGGCAAATTATGTTTTATGGGAAACTGGAGTTGCTTAAACTATGTATATAGGCAGGTCCGTAGAAATCATTGGAATTCTCGTGGTCTGCGCCAACCGGCCAGCTCCTGGTCCGATGAGAATAGTCGCTACAGTTAACTTATCTTTTAGCATTAGCATTGTGCCATTGCACTTGTTACGAGGGCTTAAATTTCTTAAAAGGACAATAGGCGTTCCGATTTTCAATAGTAGTTCGTAAGGTGGCAGGCCAGATGGATAAAGGGAGATCAAAAATTCTTGCGGACAGTGGAATGCATCATCGATATTACACACTGTATCAATGGACTTGTAGCTTTTGACTTAACCGGGGACTTTTTATAAAATTAGTTTATTGATGTTTTTGATTATTGACTACCTTGTTGGTCTAGTGGTTGAAAGCACGACTGCTGAGCAGTCTTGGGTTCGATTCCCGGGTTGTCATTGGGTTTTTCCATCAGGAATTCAGTAGCAGCCACGGAATCTGGATTTGTACCCGGTTGATGGCAATAGATTCACCCTCTATAACATGGAACTTAGTATAACTGGCGAAATGTGGGTGTACTATTAGGTAAACCTCTGCCTAACCCTTCGGGGATTACAGGCGTGATGTTGATTGTATCGTTCTTAAATGAGACAAAGCCAAAGAATATCTCTATCTAGTAAATATTCAAGGTCAGGATATATTGCATCTATTATATTCTATCTAGTTGCTGCAAGTTGTGAACTATCCTACCCAGACTCTCTTTTATAACGATTTCCACCGCGTTAGCGCCTAAGGTTGGATAAGAAAAAGACCCGTCTCAAACTTTGAGTAGCTATTGTGGAAAATCGTTAACCATATTTCCGAAAAGATGGGCTCTCATGTTAGTACGTAAATTAAAATTTAATTTATACTCCATAGGGGCGATGATTTTAGACATGCCTTAATGATGTCCGCACGTGGCCCTTTTGTGACGACGGAAAGTGCCTGCCGAAAGTCACCAGCAAACATAAAAGTTACACCACCCACGACAGCGACTGAGTTTCTCAAGTCCTTAGGTGTTCGATCCACTGCTTCAAAATGAGCTTGACTCATGGTACATACATTCATCCCATATTATCAGTGACATAATGTTATAACAACTTACCAAGGTATGTTCTAATGCGGTTCGTGAATGTTGGATGGCATTTTGCGATTTATTAATTTGATATTATCTTCGAAACTATTTAACCAATCGACTAACTGTAAAATGCAAATCTTATCTCTATGATATCCTTGTGATCATAAAAATATTTCTTTGTATAAAGTTTAATGTTTTGTTGTTTTAAAAATTGTTTAAACGTAAGTGTGTCGAAAAATCCTTTTTTTAAACATAAAAGCTACTATATCCGCTAAAATATAAAAGATATAAATATGATGTCGCGGACTTTTTTGTAGAACTATTTAAAACGGACCAGATTACCCTATATTATTTTCAATTATATTCAACGATTTAGGCAGCGCATGCAAATAACTCTGTTTTGAGAGGTATTTTTTTCCGCCTGGCCCGACAATAATTGTGATAGCTCGGCTAATATGCATGCTATCAATATAATTTATAGCCTAAAGCACTCATGAATAATGTAACTTTCTACCAGTGAAAGATTTTCTTAAATTGGATCATTAGTTCCGCTGATTACCCCCCTACATACAAACTTATAAACAAATTTTACCTCTTTATAATATTAGTATAGATATAGATGAAATTAGGAAAGTAAAAGTACAGACACCAGCACATAAAGCTATCCGAAACGGTCAAATCCCAATCAACCTTGAACCTAATGCTTGAGCGATAAAGTTGAAAATCTAGTAAGAAAATTGACAGATTGTAGTGGCTTGATGTACTGGCGTCTGTAAGAAAATAAAATAATAATTTTGTTCATTCAATCACGAATGACGAATGAAATTGTGCCACATCACGAGTACTTTTTGTTTGTTGTCGTAGGAAAATTTTATAAATACACGCTAATTTGTTAACGTGTGTTTTTTAATTGTGTGGTTGTTTTTGCTTTGTATGCGTTTGTAGCAATAGGTCAGTCACAGCCTTAGTGTGCTGTAAGTGTTCACATCGCGCGCCTCCCAAAATAGTAACCGAAAATTTTGTTCGGCTTTTCGCTCTTTACCAACTCTAGAGTTTTTTCTTCTATGTAATTTGTATGTAATTACAACATACAACAAATCATATTACTTGTTTTGTTACACGCATTACACGAAAGGAGAGTGTTATTATTTATTTTAACATAGGAGTGTGGGACGTGCCGGCCTGTATAAGGCAAGGCATTAAATCAAAAAACATTTTCTTAATGTATTTAAACCCTACTGTTTAAATCAACCAATAAAAAGAAAAATCATCTTGACATTACCTGTGACGTGACATTTGTTGATATGTGGTCCTAGGGCTGTGAAATTGGCTCAAGTTTTGATCTTATCGATATTCGTAAAAAAATTCAAAGTGTATTTTTTTACTATGCGTTTTGTATGTACCTTTGGCTTGCACTTACCAATTTTATTAAGTGCATAGGTAGTTATTTATGTCAATTAGCTTTAAAGATAAGTAACAAATTAGACTAGTCTAAACTTCCGAAATATGTTTACAATATTGTAATTTTAACTTTAAAAACTTTTCTCTTCAATATCGTGGATGGTAAACTAACTATATAAATTAATAATTAAAAACTATTAAATAAACTAAAATAAATAAACTTATAAAAAATAGTGCGTGGAGTCCCTCGGCGCGGAAGAAGTGAAACTTTGTAATGTGGAACGCATTCACTCTCGCTCTGTCTTTTTCTATTCCCGTTGAACGTTTAACGCAACAGTGCTTTCATACCCCCTCCATAGTAGCGTTAAACGATTAACGCAACCTTGTTGGAAGTTGCATTAGAAGTTTCACTTCAACAAACTATAAAAGGGCATCGAAAAACTCCTCCACAACGCTGTCAGCTGGCAATGTGCCCAAGAAACTGGCGGCGTTGCCACGTTGTATGGCAACACTTAGCCTCTGGCCAAAGTAAAAGCCAGCCCTTGGGTCACGGGAAGCGCCAACTAGGCGTTTCGAAAATTTTCTTAAATAGGCTATGAGCACTCGGTCCCCACGGCCCCAGAGTTTCAACCCCAAACTGCTCAAAAATATAGTTACCACAAAAGTTTCTATATTTACGCCGCTTGAGGTTCTCTGCAGCCGCAGCGACTAGTCTTAATTAAAATTAAAATTAAATACTGGTGAACCTTGCTTACTTATCCATCGCCAATAGAAAGTGACCGTCACGCGAATTCTCTCTTAACAGTTTATTGGGTGAATTGGTTCAGTAAATTGTAAAATTTATCACAGCATAAAATGAATATCATAGTAACGGGTATCCTTTGATCAAACTTGCTTTCTAGCAAACCACTGTCTAGAATTGTATAGATCATTGTTTCAAAGAATAGAATTGGAAGGAGATTGTTATCCCTAGAAATAAAACACAACACACTTAGTGATAAGTACATACCTAATAATGTTATTTGAAATAAAGGTTTTACTTTATACTTTTTATCGATAATCCAAAAGTTTACAGATAGACATATTGACAGCCTTAGGCTCGTGCATTGACAAAGTGAGACTTGGTGACAGGCAGTCCGCAGCGTTAAAGATTTCTTTGAAAATTATTCCTTGGACTACCAAGAAACTTTTAATGTGATTTGATAACGACACGATTTAAACATTCACCAATTATTACAAGGTATTTAATAAGAAAAAATGACTTTTATACCTAATTGGGAAGAGTTTGAAAAATCGGCAGAGATGTTATATCTAAGGGATCCTATGAACACTCGATACAGTATCAAATATTCGCATACGAAAGGTGTATTTGTTGTTAAAATAACAGACAACAAGAAGGTAAACATTCATTATATTGCCGCTTATAATGTTTAATTCAAGAATAGAATATTTAACCTTACACTGTAAAATTCCTCATGATAATTAAGAGTATTAAAAATAAACTAGTACTTAATTGTTTTTATTACCCATGTCATAGTGTAATAAATATGATTTAGTTATTAATTAAATATATTTTGTATTTACAGTGTCTTCAATACAAAACTGAAGTTCAGCAAGACGTAAGAAAAATAGATAAGTTTATATCGAATCTAATAAGACACATGGCATCAAATGACAACTGATGTGGTAATTGTATAATAAGTTAAATAAATACATCTAAAATTCATCTGTATAGCTTGATTTCTTTTTTTTGGCTGAATCAAAACATGAAATCCTTTTAGGATCATTTCATGATCCACCAATGATCGGATCAGAAACTAATAACAAATAAAAAGTCACTCTGTAACATTTTTATTCATTGGATTCAATGATATCCCCATGCTATCCAAGGATTGTTTTTTTGGTGATGGCATGGCAAGTGCCACTTATTTTTTCGTAATTACATGATACCATTGTTTACAACTGTCTCGGAGTAAAATGGCTGGGTGCAATCTATGCAATTCAAACAGACAGACATGATAAAATTTTAAGGGTTTTCTTCTTGCCCTTTGTAACTTTAAAAAGCAATGAAACCCATTATTATAATTTGTACTCAATACCCACCATATATTGTTTTACCACTCTTGAATGTCACTTATGTCTTAAATGTATGGTGGACGCACCTAAACGCAAACGAATCTAAGGCTGCAATAGATAGCTATTGTATGATTTCAGCTACAATGGGATTCTATCAAATGCTAAAACCTTAAAAATGCGATGTTCAGTTTCATCATCAGCTTACAACAGACAATGCTGGACGCAGGCCTCTTCAATCGCACGCTACTTAACTCGATTCTCGGCAACTTTCGTTCAGTTGCTACCGGCCACCCTGCGAAGATCGTCGCTCCACCGAGCCAGAAGGCGTTTCACCTTATGCTTGCCGATTCGCGGTCCACTATAGGTCATCGGTTCTACGGTTAATATGGCCGACCCATTGCCACTTCAGCTTATTTGTTCTGTGAGCTATGTCTACAACTCTAAGCAAATGCAATGTTGATCAGTTGCAATTAGCTTAGTTAAGATGCATTCGCACGCGGAAGCTTCAGTTCTCATACATTAACGTTTGAAAGCACCTTTTAACATGTAAAATGGAGTGCTACACTTGAACGCATTTTAAATACAAAAAAGTGTCATCATCATCATTTCAGCCGAAAGACGTCAACTGCTAGACAAAGGCCTCCTCAAAGTGTCACCACATTGACCAGTCCCGTGCGACTCGCATCCAGCGGATCCCCGCAACCTTCACCAGGTCATCGGTCGACCTAGTGCGAGGCCTTCCAACGCAACGTCTTCCGGTTCGCGGTCGCCACTCCAGAACTTTACGGCCCCATCAACCACCCGTTCTGCGAGCAATGTGCCCTGCCCACTGCAAGTTTGGCAATTCTTCGGGCGACGCCGGTAACCTTGGTTCTCTTGCGGATGTCCTCATTTCTGATTCGATCACGCAAGTAACTCCGAGCATAGCCCTCTCCATTGCCCTTTTGCAAAAATGCTTAACTAAATTGAATCCATGCGGCAAAGAGAACAAATGCGTACGCATCATCATACAAAATAACTAATTTCAATAGATAAAATGCGACTCCATGCTGAGAGGTGTGTTTTCACCCTTATACATGTCATGTTCGAGAAAATAACAAAAACACGCTGTATTATTGCACCAACCGATTGTGCAGCTGTGAAGCATCAAATAAGTACTGAAGACGTTGACGCGTAACTAAAATAAAACTTGAGCTGTGCGACTGTGTGACGGGCAACACGCAAATTGAGTGCACTGGCACAATTTATGCATCGTGTAAACGACAAACAAAGAGTGCCTAGTGACTAAGTTTCTTATTTGTCGGTAAGTACCTACAAAATTGATTGTTCAGACTTCGATTCGACCTGAGGACCGTAAGCCAACTCACCGACTGTCCGAATAGTAGCAGTTTTGAGTTGGCCTACAGTCTACGGCAAGTACCAAGCATGACGCAGTTGAACAGTCATCGTGTACAAAAACCCTGTTAGGTATACTTCGGAGCCGGCGCGCAGCGCACAACACAAGAGTACCCAAACCCTACTCGAAGTGGTTGCGAACACTACTGCTGGCTACACAGATCCTATAACAGCCCTGCGACGAATAAATAAGCGATGTTCAGCAAGACAAGAGCGACGTTGATTTTCATCTCATCTAATCATTTTACGAACGAAAACGACTGAAATGGGACGAAATCTGGCGGAGATTTTGTGGGGCTTTCAGTAGATATTCTTAGAAAGGTACTGAATAATGAAAGGAAAATCAATGCCGCTGAACTCCTCGTATTTTTTGCCCGTTTAGAAATCTGAAAGTGGGCACCTGTTCGCAAGACCCCGATCCACCCAGCTATCAAGTTTTCGTGGTGAGTAAAATAAATTAAGATGAGGTCCTGAACTCCTGACTGATTGGCCAGAGATGGCAAAACACCGAAAGAGTTGGAGAGGAATGGGTGTACGTTACCCCAGCTGGAAAGTAGCTCCTAGAGTGATATGAGTGGAACGAATGGCTAGTGTATAACCTCTTGTGGATGTGCACCACATAAAAAATTAATGCGCTTGGTCGTTTTGAAAAAAAAACGGAAATAAAGGTTCCTGCTGGAGTAACGTTTTTCTAGCAGGAAAATTCTAAACGGATGATCGGAGAGAGAAATTTTGTGCATAGCCAGATAGCTTATATTTATGTATAAAAGTGCACCGAAAATAAGAATAATAAATAACTTATGTAACAAGGAGTAACTGAGCCTTTTTTAAATAAAAGTATCTTCAGTTACTGAGTACTTACTACTTTTATTTAAAAAATAGGATCTCACGAAAAAAAACTAAAACCAACGAAAATTTTCATAATAAGATTCAAATAGGGAAGTTTTAGGGTATACGTACTCGTACATTATATATTTTTTCTTTATTTCTTTAAACTATATTTCTTCTATTTAAACTATAAACCATATATATGTCCATCGCATGAAAACGCAATGTATCTCACAAGTAATACATAGTGTATACCTGCGATATCGCATTAAGACCCAAAGGTTGCCTGGGAGAAAGAAGCCGCCTTTCTGTGACGGACGGGAAGTGCGGAAGCAGCGGCGCGGGCAAGCCGCCACCTCCGCCGGCCGCGCTTATGATTATTATTGTTTTTTCTTTCATGGTAATTTCGTGAAATTTAGTCTACTACAACTTCATAAGATATATCCCAATCTTGCTTTTTCATTCCGTTGACCATTTTACAAGTTACCTTTAAACATAATTATATCTAGGTACTTGCACCTATTATTTCATTACATTATATTATATTATACATATACAATTACACTGATTCATTAACTGCATAATTATCTAACTTTGTAATCCTATACATTTATATGGGATTACAAAGTTATTTAAGCAATTGGTGTATGTAGAATACTGGACCGAAGTTACAAAATATTTTAGTTCTTCCTTGATTTATACACTAAACACGAATACATCACACACTAACATATAATAAAAATGTAACGGATCGCTGTCATGGAAGATATATAAGAAAAAATGTTATTGGGACCTTTATCAACACAAATAGCACCCAAAACAATGATTGTTAGAATTTTTGTGTGCTTGTCTGTGCGTTTGTGCGCGCTCAGATCTCAATCTCAGAAACGGCTTATCGGATTTGGATGTGGTTTTCGCTAATATATTAAAGTAAGTTTCACTTAACATTTCGTGTTTGATTAATGTCAATCGGTTCATAAATAAAAAAGTTATGCCAATTTAAAGACTGACGTCGAACATTTGTTAAACTATCTCTTCTTTCTCTGTTCAGTAGCATTGACTGAAACTTTACTAAACTTCATAATATTGGTCTAAAACAGTAAAAAACTGTAAAATTATGATTATATAATAATAATAAAAAACACGCCTGCCATATCAAAAAATTACTTAAAAAGTGAACTAAAAAAGTAAAAACAAGTTAAGTACATGATTTTAGTATCAAGGTAGGAACCAAATAGATTATAATATTTATACTGTGCAATTAAAACGCCATTGTGCCCAAAAGTAGAAAACTGAAAACTGCTGTAGGTATTCTTTGGTTCGGTTTGATTCTAAGGTTCAAAACATGATATCGAAAACTTCACTCGATCAAAAATAAATCCGAAGAGGAGGCTAATTCGGTTATTTTTTTACGGTGTTCTTATTGTTCTTGAAGCATATGAAAGTTTTACTTCCAAAAACCATATCTAAGCAAAGTAATAAAGCACAATAATGTACGGTTACATTTTGCAAAATAGTTTAATTCTATTAATCATAAATGGTGTGACATTCTGATCTCGTTTACGGGACGAACATGGCCAGATATTGCACAGGACAGAGAGGTTTGGAAGGAGAAAGGGGAGGCCTTTGCCTAGCAGTGGGACACTCAAATAGGCTAACAAAAATAATAATAATTATCATATTATTGTTATAGCTAGCCCATATTGTCCCACTGCTGGGCAAAGGCCTCCCTCCATTCCTTATATATTATATAATAATAATAATTATTATATAATACAGCGGCTTGCATACGTGCCTTCAGTCAGTCGGCCACAATCGGCCGCCAGGCCTTGACGAGGAACGACTTATGTCGCTTTTGCTGGCGCATGGCTGTCCCGCTGATTTAATTTTATAGAAAGATTTATTCATACAGCGTAGTGTAAAATATAAGTTAACGTTTTAGATTGTTGGGGTCTTTTTTTTAACCGACTTCAAAAAAAGGAAGAGGTTTCTCAATTCGACCGTATAATTATATTTTTCATACCACTTGCTCAAAAAAGTGACATTCTATGCCACAAAAAGCGAACATAAGAATAGTCATTTTTAATCTGTTAAAAACAGGGAAAAAAAGTTGTACTGAATTTCATTCATGTCATTTAAATTTGGAATACTTACCGAAATTGATACTGAACTACATCTGTGTTTACACCATTAAGTTTGTATATAAACATTGATTTAATAAGTAAAGATACGGCCGTCCAAACAATTGCCTGACGCGTTCGCAATACAAAAACACTAACGCCATCTATTAGAACTACTCATAACTACGATGTCAGTCGGCGTAGGCTGCTCGTAGACGTAACCTTATAAGAGCGACGAGTAATTTTTCGAGGTTTAGAGAAATAAAAAACTTTAATTATTCATAACAGTATATATATTGCGCTTTGTTTGTTTACTTTTTAGTATTCTCCAGGTCCAGGTCCAGGCGTCTTCGAGCAATAACTTGATACTTACATTAACACTTGGTATTGTCTTTTTCTTTAACATTCTTCTTGATCCCGACATAAAAAAATCGTCCGCTTTGAAGTGTGCGGAACAAACACGTAAAATATATTGATTAGATTTAAATATGGTTCACCAAGTTCTTGTCTAATGACACGACTCCAGGCTTCATTTCGCACGGGATCAGTAGGAAATCTAAAATTAAATACGTATTTTCACTGTATTTAAAGATTTTTTACGGTAACTACAACGTAACACATTTTATATTGGCTTCTAATAAACATTAATATTTAGTTCTGTTTTCTAATAAATCTTATTGTAATATTATTCAATCTTTTAATTTCAACGGCTGTAACGCGCGCCGCTGCAAAGTTATCTTGTTATGTTGCACAGCCGTACAAACTTTTACTGGTACGAAAAGCGCGGGCTGCCTGGCTCTGAGCCGTCTTTGATGAAAGAAAATTATTTTAAATAATGTTAGAAGTTGATTTACAGACAAAGTTTTGACTTACAGGTGATATGAAATGTTATCATTTTTTTTATTATACTTTGTGTCGTAGTTCACGCAACCTTTAACAACACAACCAGGCATTCTCGCTTTTGAAATTTACGACTGCACCCGAAGAGACCCGATCGCGGACTACTTCATTCGGTTTAGAAAAGACCTCCCTAGGACCACAGTCGAGGCGACGCACAGTGGAACGAATGTATGGGAGCGGTTGGACGTAGACATGTCCGAAAAAAAAGAGTAAAATTATGCCAAACTAATGATGCCATCTTATTCGATTACTTAATGCCTTCATAACTTGTGGTGATGAATTTCTTCATAACTCCCATATTTCGGGAGTAATTTGAGAAAATGTGAAATTTTACTATGAAAATGAGTGTATCGAGCTCTCTCCCTCCTGATTCCGGGCTTGTTTCAAGTAGCGGTCCTAATATCATAATGCTAATACTAAGAGCTATATTTAATACTAAGACACATAGTGCGCCAAATGTGCACTTTCTGGGATAAAGAGTGATGTTTATTTTATAACACAATTTTTTTATTTTTTGTTTATTTTGTTGATTAAAACCGTTTTTCTAAAGGTTTACCTTATTACAATAACATTTCTGAGCAGCCAATTAGAGAAGATATAAGCTAATTAGGATATATAATTAGGGACTTAAGGTTTACATATAAAACTGATGCACTAATGATTACTGATAAGAACATTGCTATTATTTAATTACTAAATGGCTCTTAATACACTAATTTAGCATGCATCATTTACTAATTATCACAATAACTAATTACCTTGCAATATTTAACAAAGGATACCTGGGATACCTGGATTTTATATAAATAGGTCACTATTAGTAACTTTAAAATCAGTGTTGATTTACACCTCGTTGTATCCAAGCTAATCTCGCAATGTATTTTCCAAATTTTAATACAAATCTTGATATTCACGTTGCTTTATGCGCACGCGCACATAAAGATTTACGCGACTTTAACTATTTGTTCAGTGTTTTAAAAGATAACAGTTGTGTTCAGTTATGTGAAAGTGCTGAAACAAGTTTAAAAGACTGGTGTCGTCGATTTTGCTACCGCATTTATGCAAAATGGACACAGTCTGGAAGAAGCACAGATAAGTTTCGGAAGAAACATGAGATTTGGCTACAGGCTGCAATTCAATGGCCGGAATTACAGAATGAAAATATGGAACCTTCTACAGAAAATATAAGTGACGTCATCGAGCCCATAATTTCTCCTGCTAAATCTGATGCTTCAACTTGTACACATCCTAGTCCTCGTAAATCTTTTGAGGACCTTAGTAACCGGCAAAAAAGAAGACGCACTGAAGATAGTCTTTCATGCAGCAGTAGCAGCGCTGAAATTATGTTTTCGGCCGAAAGGGCGCTTCAAAAGGCAGGACAAAGCGATACAGCTTATGTTATGAAATACTTGACGGAGAATCCAGAAGAGGCCTCAAAAATCAAAGCCTTCATTGAAGGTAAATCAATTCAGGTACGGGAAATATCCCCTTTGAAGGCATTGGCTCTTTATGTATCGATGAACTTATCGAAATGGAGCTATAACACTCTTCGGGATTTCAACACTCAAGAAGGAGCTCTTCAATACCCGAGTTACTACATGTTGGTTAAAGAAAAAATTAAGTGCTATCCGGCCAAAGAAGATCTCACAGTTACAGAGAGCTCTGCAAAAATCAAATTACAAGCCTTGATGGATTTAACCTCAAGAAGACTTATTAGGTCGTTAGAAACCCCTGTTGATCCCAATCAACAGCTCGTATTGACCAGCAAATGGGGTTTTGACGGATCATCTAGCCAAAGCATTTATCATCAAAGGACGAGTGAAGATGAGCAAATCGATCTTGCTAGTAATTTTATGATTAGTCTTGTACCACTGCGGCTCGTCTCAAAAGGTGTAACAATTTGGGAAAACGAGCGACCATCTTCCACTTCATTTTGCCGGCCAATATTGTTTAAGTTTATAAAGGAAACCAAAGAAAATGTGCAGAGAGAGATGGCTGAAATCGAAGCAGAGATTGAAGCCTTAACTCCATCCACCATCACTGATGGAATTAGTGTCAAACACCAACTGCTGTTGACAATAATTGATGGTAAAATTCATTCCATTATATCCGATACAGCAGCTTCAGTGTGTGACATATGCAAGGCTTGTCCTAAAGAAATGAATAATTTAGAGTTAATCAAAGATAAACACGCAAACGAGGACATGTATAAATATAGCTTAAGCACTTGCTTAGCTTTAGCTTGGATTCGCTCAATGGAATGCTTATTACACATTTCCTACAAATTAGACATAAAATCATGGCAAGTAAGGGGTGATATAGCAAAAAGGCAAGTTGATGACAGGAAGAAAAGAGTTCAAGAGGCTGTAAGAAGAGAAACGGGCTTACTTCTCGATGTTGTGAAACAAGGCAGTGGATCCACCAACAATGGCAACTCGGCAAGGAGATTTTTTGAAAACTACACTAAATCTGCTGAACTGATCGGAATAGATGCTATGCTTTTAAGAAAAATCTGTGTGATCTTGCAGTGTATTTCATCAGGAGAGAAGATCAACGTAACTAAATTCCGAGAGTTCTGCTTTGATACTGCTAAGCTTTACGTGGAGTTATACCCATGGTATTATATGCCTTCTTCACTTCATAAAATTTTAATGCATGGGCCAGACATAGTTCAGAACATGTCAATTGTGCCCATTGGTTTTCTATCCGAAGAGGCATCTGAGGCTAGAAATAAAGATTTTAGAAAATATAGAGAGGGGCATTCTCGAAAGCATAGCAGTATCTCATGCAATGAAGATATTATGCACAATCTTTTACTGTCTTCTGATCCACTTGTTACAAGTATCCGTCCAAAAGGAAATAAGTTTGTAAAAAAATCTTCTTTTAAGGAATTTTATGAGCTTACGGATTCTGAGAAAAGTGATATCGAATTTGTTAACATAAATGATTTAGCGGACATCGATTCTGAATTTGAATTAATTGATGATGATGATGATGACGAAGATAATTAAATGATGTTATTGTTTTAAAATGTGTAACTTAGTAAATTAGAGCTTACATCTTAATTATTTATTGTACTTTTAATGAAACTAGGTAATTTATTATCAACTTACTTAAAAGTCATACTCTCATCAGTTCTTGTGAATATTTTTGTTAATATATATTTCTGTATATATATAATATATTTATAGACCTCTTAATAAGTCTGTCTGCGGTTTAAAGTAAATACAAATGGGGAAAAAACGTTTTTTTTTTTAAATTTTCATTTCCTTTTATCCCAGAAAGTGCACATTTGGCGCACTATGTGTCTTAGTATTAAATATAGCTCTTAGTAATAGCATTACGATATTAGAGACCGGTACTTGAAACAAGCCCGGAATCAGGAGGGAGAGAGCTCGATACACTCATTTTCATAGTAAAATTTCACATTTTCTCAAATTACTCCCGAAATATGGGAGTTATGAAGAAATTCATCACCACAATTTATGAAGGCATTAAGTAATCGAATAAGATGGCATCATTAGTTTGTCATAATTTTACTCTTATTTTTCGGACATGTCTACGTCCAACCGCTCCCATACATTCGTTCCACTGTGCGACGTTGTAACACGCGGTCAGTCCAGTCCTTAATATATAAGTCAATGTATATAAAGCATTATACATCTTTTTGAAAAAGGAATACGCATTTATTATGCAGTTATGATTATTAAATAAAATTACGAAAACCGACGAGGCCGTATGAGCTTGATGCCTTTGCTTTTCCGACAAAAAAATATTAGTTTAGGAATTTGCCTCGTTTTTGTTTTCTTGAAATACATAAACGTTAAGTTTATTTTAATTTATTTTTATGAATAAGTTAATGTTCTAAAATACGTTACGATGTTAAATCAAAGCGACGGTGACATTGAATTGTCGTATTCCATCAGTGCAAATGCTGCCACAATTATAAATAATTTGCTTCCAACAAAATCCAAGGAAAATTATTTAAAAACTTATGAAGAATTTTCAACGTGGAGAAGTGCGAAAGGCCTATCAATTTCAGAATCAGTACTTCTTGTCTATTTTGATTATTTATCCAAGACAAAGAATCCGAATACACTTAGGTGCATAAAGGGTGTAAACAGACTCTTAACGAAGCCGAAAGCCACTTGGTCTCCCCGTCATTGCGATCATTCTTTTGTTCTAGACCATACCTGGGAACCTTCTAATTACGGAGATATTGGGGGTCAAAGTTCCAATTTTTTTACAAGTTTCTTTTTAAATACATGTTTATAATGTAAGATTTTTACTTTAAACACCTCCAGGACCCCCTTACTATTCAATTCATACATCAGCACAATGTTTTGAGTGCGTTACATTGAATCCTACTGTAAAACGTGATTTTGCAGCCGAAAAAAAAAAGTCGTTTCCCAGCACTAATTTTTGCGTAAAGTTACTTAGTTTGATGTACATAATGCTTGGTTAACGGCTTCGTGAAGAGTCTGTTTACACCCTGTATACTCAAAACTGAAAGCTACAATAAGCATCAAACACAGCATTGAAATAAATAGATTCACGAAATTACTGGCTTTTTTTTTAAAGAAAATCAGAAGGGCATTGCGCAAAGAAGTCTAAAATTTTTACGACTCAAAATGTGGAAAAATTTCTTAATGAAGCTCCTGACGAAATTTTTATGGCCACAAAAGTAAGTATACATGATTTAACTATGAATATTTCGTATCTTAGTAATGGTAATTATTCTATATATTTACCTGTTTTTTTATCTTTGTTATAGGTGGCCTTAATTTTTGGACTCAATGGTGCTTGCCGCGGATGTGAACTTGTAAACTTAAAGGTTGAAAATCATTCCAATGAGTTGCTGCTGATTAATGTAAAGGAAACTAAGACAAAGTAAAATCAGTCATTCATTGTACAAGGACAATATACTAAAATCATTCATAAATACCAAGCGTTACGTCCCACCAATATGGAAAACAATAGATTTTTTATAAACTATCGGAATGGGAAATGTACTCGACAAGCCATCGGCAAAAATAAAATTAGCAATATGCCAAAGGAAATTGCTAAATATTTAAAACTTGAAGATGTTGAACTCTACACCGGTTTCTGCTTTAGAAGAACTTCGGCGACTTTCCTGGCGCATTCAGGGGCAGATATTACGTCATTAAAAAGACACGGTGGTTGGAGCTCTGTAGAGTAGCTGAGGGTTATATCGAAAGCTCAATAGCGAATAAAACCATATTAAGCAGTCAAATTAACAAAAATATAAAACTTAATCCATCAGAGCCACAACCATCAACTTCCGACCATTCCAACATTCAACTATCTTATCTTCGTCCGTAACTTACGATGCACCACCACCACAGATCTCCGACGTATACTATCTACAATGAAACGCAAGTTCCTCAGACGCAAGAACAGAGAAATACTCAAATCAACTCATCAACAATAAATGTACCAAACAAAAATGTAACTCTCTCTATCAATAATTAATTGGACCAATGTTTCGAATGTTAACTTTTACTTTTAATTGTCATTATTTTTAATAAATGCTTATCTCATATTATTATTGTGTTAATTTTTTCGCAAATGGTACGAAAAGTAGAGTATTTTCCTCGGTGATAAAGCTGTCTTAGTCTTGGGTGAACTTAAATACCTCGCTACACTCAGGACTCGTCTTAAATCCCTCGCTTCGCTCGTGTTTTAAGTTTTTAACACCCTCGCTACGCTCGGGAGTAAACCTCGAGTCTTTCGTTACGCTCGCGATTTAAATTGTCACCCGCGACAGAAGACACTGCTTTATCCCCTTGGTTAATAATCTACTATTTTTGTTTGTGTTTGCTAACTTTGTCGTTTATGAACCGATTTAGATGATTCTTTTTTTGTTAGAAAAGAGATATCCCAAGGGTGATACCATGATGAGGAATCCAGGATCGGATGATGGCATCCCAGAGAAATCGAAAATAGTAGTGGCGTTTGTTATTTTTTTTAAATTATTTTAAAGCACTACTATTTTATGAAGGTCTGGAGTCGATCTGATGATGGAGCCGAATGACAGTCCAGGGAACTCCTCAACAGTTTACAGCAATTACCTGGTGTTTGGGCTTGATTAATTTGTATTGATGTGAACTTTACACCTAGATGGGTTGTGACTGTCATTAGGGGTCTGATGATGAAGACGAAGGACAGTCAACGTTTAACAGTAGCTACCTTGTGTTTGGAATTAATTCATTTCTATTGATTAGCACTTTCCACACATATGGGTTATAAGTGCCATTACAGATCTGATGATGGAGACCATAGACAGTGTTTTTTTCAAATTGAAATATATTTTCGTAGGTGGAATACAAAACATAAAAAAGAAAACATACGGGAGGTGAATACAACATATTATCAAGTTGAAGAAAATAGTTAGGATCGCTGTTTCTAAAATCAAGAACAAGATTCTTGATTTTAATGGGTGTTTTTATCAGTGTTTGTCAAAATGAAAATCCAAGATGGCGCCAAGGAATATTTTTGGTTTTGCCGTCATGGGTGTCGTTTTCGAGGTTTTCGGGGTCGCTGCATGATAAGAAAAAACATGTCAAAATGAAAATCCAAGATGGCGCCGAGATTTTTTTTTGGTTTTTCCGTCATGGGTGTCGTTTTCGTGGTCGCTGAGACAGACAGACAGCCAGACAGACAGACAGATAGCGAGACAGATAGACAGCCAGACAGTCAGACAGCCAGATAAACAGACATCCAGACAGACAGACAGCCAGACAGACGGACAGACAGCCAGATAAACAGACAGACAGCCAGATAAACAGACAGACGGACAGTATACTCTTAGTCTTGTACTGACGCTACTCGTCGTCACGCACACAATCACAGAGTGTTTTTACACTTGAGTAAAACAAATAAAGCGCGTGTCGCTTCGTGAGAAAAAAATTAAGGTACTTAAATGTCTAATAATTGAATAAATTATGACTTACAGCATTTTGCATTTACAACTATCATAATATCTATTCAAATTAATTTATTACATATAAATGTTAGGTTTTCTCGATTACTACGTAATAAAATAAAACAAGCAGACAATTAAATAATATAAGTTGTGCTACTGCACACGCTTATCTATACTGTGAGACTTTGCTCAGTTTTGGGTTCATGTGAGTTCACACGGGCGACGTGTGCGCACGCCATAGAAGGATTCGTTTCTCACTAGAAGCTAACACAAAAAAAAACAAAACCTAGGCGTAATCCGCGCCGCACCAACGTGCCCGGCTACAGGCGGCTTCTGGCCACACTGCGAACACGGCACCAAACACCCCTAGTTTTAACGGATCCCAAACAACTTGAAGACACTGTAACAAAACTCTCAGAATGCATAATAGAAGCCTATCATGCCTGCTGCAAGCTACCAGAGCCAAACACCAAAAGCAAGGGAAACTCTTGGTGGAATGCAGAACTCAGCAAGCTCAGGCAAGCGATGCGTAAACAATTCAACAGAGATAAAAACTCCAGGCTCCTAGAGGACTGGGACCTATATAAAAAGACACAATACTCCTTCAAGAAACAAGTCAGGACCGCCAGCAGGGCGGCCTGGCGGAAATTCTGTGAGGACATCGAATCAAACAGCGAAGCCACGCGAGTAAGGAAGATCCTATCTACCGATCAGGATCGCACCCCCGAGGGTGCGGTCCTGATCGCTGAAAAACCCAGATAACACTTACACAAAAGCAGACTACGAAACTAGCAAAGTCCTTCTGGAAACCCACTTCCCAGACTGCAATCTCTCCGAAGATACAGCTTGGACAAGTGAGCCAATGCACACACCAAATGACCAGGACTGGTCCAGAGCCCGCACGGTAGTAACCGTAGACGGAATAAAATGGGCAATCAAAACCTTCAAACCATACAAATCCGCAGGCTTAGGTGACATTTTCCCGGCCTTGCTGCAATGGGGTGTAGACGCCCTTGCACCATGGCTGGCTGTCACTTTCCAGGCCTGCTTAGCACACAACTATGTACTATGTACCACTTCAATGGCGAGAGGTGAAAGTCATTTTTATCCCTAAACCAGGCAAATCAGACCATACACAACCTAAAGCGTACCGACCAATAAGCCTGACATCCTTCCTACTGAAAACACTCGAGAGACTCTGTGACCGACACATTCGGGACGGACCTCTCCGAGAGCTACCACTTCACAGGCAACAACACGCCTACTACTACGCACTACACAGTGTGATCTCAAAGATTGAATGTGCAGTAGACTCCAAAGGATCCTCACTAGCTGTTTTTATTGATATAGAAGGAGCTTTTGACAAAACCAATTTTCACAGCATCAACGCAGCCCTCGAGGAACACGGCGTGGACTCGACTCGACCCTGCGAGGATGGATAACAAACATGCTCAGACTGAGAGCCGTACAGGTTACGGTGAACGACACCACCAGAGCCATCGTGGCGAAGGGTTGCCCTCAAGGGGGCGTCCTCTCGCCACTGCTATGGAACCTCGTGGTAGACACCCTTATCAAGCGTCTAAACGACAAAGGTTACTTCACGGTGGGCTACGCCGATGATATAACCATAATAATAAACGGTATACACGAAAACACACTGTGTAATCTTATGCGCCAAGCCTTGAAGATAGTAGATGACTGGTGCAAGGAATATAAACTAGCAGTGAATCCTACCAAAACTGAACTTGTCCTCTTCACAAAAAAAAGGTAGCTGGCAACCCTACATTTGCCACGCTTCTTTGGACCCTAAGCCTGTCGACTAAAACCAAATACCTGGGCATCTATTTGGACAAACAGCTGAACTGGGCAAAACACACCGATTACATCACCAAAAAAGCCAGCATAGCCCTATGGCAATGCAAAAGACTGCTCGGGAGAAATTGGGGCCTAAGCCCCAAAATCACCTACTGGCTATATACTACAGTCATCCGACCAATCATCACATACGGCTCTTTAGTTTGGTGGCCCAGGACCAACCTGAGCACTGCCCAGAAAGAACTCGAGAAGCTACAGAGATTTGCATGTGTAGCAATCACCGGCAGCATGAGGACATCACCCACTGCCGCTCTACAGGTGATGCTGGGGCTGCCACCTCTACACCTCGTCGTAAGAGAGGAAGCAACCCTAGGGATCTTCAGGCTTGAAGTATCCGGCACCCTAAGTAACGACTCCAGAATAAAACATACACGCATAAAGGATGATGCAATCAAACAACATCCTATGATGGCATCACCCAACGACAGAATTCTGAAGACCCACTATTTTCAAAAACACTATAACATTGAGCTCACAGCGGAAATGTATGACTACTCAGGTCCACACGAGCTAAGGATCTACACGGATGGATCAAAGACTGACGATGGGACAGGTGTCGGAGTTTTCTCCGACGACCTAAACATTAAAATATCCAGACCCCTGGGAATGCTCAACTCTGTGTATCAAGCAGAGTGTGTAGGCATTATCCAAGTGGCACACGCCATAGAAGCCAGGGTAGTTACGGATACCCATATTCGTATACTTTCAGACAGTGCCTCAGTTCTGCAATCCTTAAAGAGAAACCAAATCACGTAAACGTGTTGCGGTACTAAACCGCAACACGGTGACACTGCAACGGATCAAAGGACACAGTGGATCACTCGGAAACGATGCGGCTGATGAGATTGCCAGAAGGGGATCCAGCACAAAAGCCATCGGACCCGAACCCATTGTGCCTTTTCTTTTTAAGCAGCTAAGGGGCTGGCGAAAGGAACACACTAAGACACAAGCGGGAAAATGGTGGACCTCGACACCAGGGTGCAGGCAATCCAAGGAGGCTATACCGTCCCTGGATGCAAAGCTGACCAAGCGCCTTCTGCGCCTGGATAGATATAGCCTGCGACTGGTGGCGGGAACCATCACTGGACACTGCTCACTGAACAAACACTTCCACACCCTAGGAATCACGGATAGCCCTCTGTGCAGAGCGTGCATGGAGGTGGAGGAAACGGTGGCGCATGTGCTCCTCGAGTGCACCAGTGTCACCAAGATCCGTGAGGAGACTCTTGGTACACCGAGATCCCTCGCGGATGCCCTGAGAAGACCGGGAAGTCTGATCTGCTTCTGGAGGGAGGTGGGCTGGTTGGAGTAACGGCCACCATGGCTCACGCACAATGGTCCACCTTTAAGGACTAAGTGCGGAAACCAAATCCTTATAGAATAGAAATAGTGTGCGCACGGCTCGCTTCGCGTAAAGGGTGGCAGCGTTAAATACCTACTTTGCTTGGTCTACCTGGCCTTAATAGAAGATTCATTTTTTCGCTTCCCCACCGCTGCTTACCTCTGGCTCTGCCCCATCCACTAACGTCGTCGCGAACTCGCGATGCAAGGAGTCGCTTTGTCTAAAAAGTGAGACACCTAGTACGCGTACCGTATTAGTGGGACAGAGACAAAATATACATAAACATCGCTCTATCATCAACAATGCGAAGTGTTTTTTTGACTAGGAAGTGCGTTTATGTTATCACTTGGTACATACTTGGTATTGGTACACAGTTACACGACGCTAAGGGCACTGTCGCGTTGAGTCACGCGGTTGCACTGTTACTGTTTGTATTTTTAGACTTAAATTAAAAACTGATCTATGATTTTAAATAAAAATGACTACACAACACAAGGTACAAATAATTTGATTTAATGTGTGATTGCTTCAGCCATAATTACTTTAGAATCAAAATTAAGGGAAGAAAAATAATAATTTCCACATCAGCAAGCTGTTTCATTTGATATGGTCACAAGATGCAACTAATATATTTTTTAATTAGCCCCCAAAGTTAGGCCATATAAAACAACAAACGCCAACAAACGTTTGAACGCGACTGTATGGACATTTTTGACGTTGTCATGTTTTGTTTATATTTACATTCCAAGCTGAATATTTTCACTATATATTTTTGACTAAATACACTAATATTTGGTTTACACCTACACATCTGGGGTTGACCCTGTTTCTTGTATTTTGCCGTCAAAGTTATGACACCGTCGTTTTAACTTTTAGCAATATTATTCAATAATGCATGCATGTACACTTTCGAAACTTTTTATGGTTATTATAAGCGGCAAGAAGGACCGAATACAGTTTTCAGCGAGCTTATACGTTTTCGCATTTAGGCGCTACAATATTTTTTTTAACCCACGATTACTTCATAATTATAAATATTTTCTTAAATTTAATTCTGTCACAAATACGCACAAACAAAGAGCTATTCGTGTACGTTTATTCATGTGCATCTGGATTAAGGGCTCATTTTTTAAACCTTTGAGAAACGAAACAAGACTTATAGGGAATTTACTTAAAAATTGGTAAAACTTAAAGCCATGGACCATGAATTTCTTAAACGTGTATTAAAAAAGTTATGATTAAATTACTTGAGCCCTCAATCCAGACGCTTGCGTAAAGTGGCATAGTCTCAAAAAGTACTATCTCTGAGTTAATCATTTTTATTTAAGAATTTCTTAAACATTTTAAGAATTTCCCAAATCTGTAGAATATGACATTACAAATTTATGGCGATTCATCTTGAGGCCTCAATTCAGTAATGTCTGTACTGAGTGAATCTGCAAAACATGAATATATCTGACGAAATACATAAATACGACTTTAATATATTGTAGTTAGATACCTCTGTGCATTAGTTAAAAAGTAATAGTGACACAAAAGTGTTAAAAAGTTAGTGTTAAACAGTTAAAAAGTAAATCAAAGTTGAATTTTACTAAAACGTCTGAACTGAGGGCTCAATGTTTTCGACTTTATTGACTAGGTTCAGCCTCACAGATTAACGCAAATTAGAATAAGTTTTTTTACTATTTTTTAAGTAAAATGTAACGAAAATTGTGTAGGGTGTATATGATTTTGTTATTTTTTAGGACTGCAAGTCGTATATTTGCGAGAGACCGCGACGTCGCAATCCGCAAATCAATTTAATGCATTTCGATAAATAAAACACGATCGGTATAAATGTAAGAACATTATTTACTTCACATAATGTAACCTAAAAATAGTCTGAAATCGCAAAAATAAAATCTACTTAAAAAAAAATTTAACAACTGTTTAAATAAACAGTTTAATTCGGATATAGTTTAGTTCAGAGTAGTGGAGTTAGTTATGAATGCTATAATTTTTAGGAAAAAAATAACGACTTCATTTTCAACGACGAAAACATTTTTTTTTTAATTATTACAATTTGGATATAAAATTTAAAGCCCTGATCCTACATATTGTTTTAAAAATAAAGTCGCTAAAATATCATAAAGAAAAAAAATGGGAGAAGAAGAAATATGATAAAAAAAATCAAAAAGATTAATTTATTTTTTGTTCACGCCTGCAGTCGGGAGACTTCGCCGCGCAGTCGTGGTTTTTTAATATTTTTTATCTTTATTCTTCAAAATTAGGGTCAGCCAAACCGTATGTCAGAATGTGTAAATAAATAAGTTGATCTTCTCCACTATTGTTCAATCTAAGCATTAAATCATCATAACAGACCATGCCTCCTTTTACAAAACCATGCCCCTTGTTCCAAGATCAGCCGGTTTCAACGGGGGCACAAATTCAATAACAGCTAATATTTTAAGTTATTCATACATACGGTTCATTCTGACATACGGTTTGGCTGACCTTAATTTTCTATATACAGGGTGTAAACATACTCTTCACGAAGCCGTCAACCAAGCATTATGTACATCAAACTAAGTAACTTTACGCAAAAATTAGTGCTGGGAAACGACTTTTTTTTTTGGGCTGAAAAATCACGTTTTACAGTAGCACTCAATGTAACGCACTCAAAACATTGTGCTGATGGATGGATTGAATAGTAAGAGGGTCCTGGAGGTGTTTAAAGTAAAAATCTTTAATTAAAAACATGTATTTAAAAATAAAGTTGGAACTTTGACCCCCACTATCTCCGTAACTGGAAGGTTCCCAGGTATGGTCTAGAACAAAAAAATGATCGCAATGACGGGGAACACAAGTGCCTTTCGGCTTCGTTAAGAGTCTGTTTACACCCTTTATGTAGTTAGCCGCTATTTTTTCCCAAAATTTATAGCATTCATAACTAACTCCACTACTCTGAACTAAACTATTTCCGAATTAAACTGTTTATTTAAACAGTTGTTATAATTTTTTTTAAGTAGATTTGCGAGAGACATCGCAATCCGCAAATCAATTTAATTCATTTCGATAAATAAAATACGATCGGTATAAATGTAAGAAAATTATTTACTTCACATAATGTTACCTAAAAATAGTCTGAAATCGTAAGAATAAAATCTACTTAAAATAAATTATAACAACTATTTAATTTATTTAATCTACTTAAAAAAAATATAACAACTATTTAATTTATTTAATCTACTTAAAAAAAATTATAACAACTATTTAATTTATTTAAATAGTTGTTATAATTTTTTTTAAGTAGAATTTCGTTTTACGATTTCAGACTATTTTTAGGTTACATTATGTGAAGTAAATAATTTTCTTACATTTATACCGATCGTATTTTATTTATCGAAATGAATTAAATTGATTTGCGGATTGCGATGTCTCTCGCAAATATACGACTTGCAGTCCTAAAAAATAACAAAATCATATACACCCAACACAATTTTCCCCTTTAAAAAATACAACTTCAATTTTCTTTTAAAGTATGGCATTTCGAGGAACGGACGTTATGTTACATTTTACTTAAAAAATAGTAAAAAAAACTTATTCTAATTTGCGTTAATCTATGAGGCTGAACCTAGTCAATAAAGTCGAAAACATTGAGCCCTCAGTTCAGACGTTTTAGTAAAATTCAACTTTGATTTACTTTTTAACTGTATACTTTTGTGTCATTATTTCTTTTTAACTAATTCACAGAGGTATCTAACTACAATATATTAAAGTCGTATTTATGTATTTCGTCAGATAAATTCATGTTTTGCAGATTCACTCAGTACAGACATTACTGAATTGAGGGCTCAAGATAAATCGCCATAAATTTGTACTTTGTAAGTTCAATTGGGAAATTCTTAAAATGTTTAAGAAATTCTTAACTAAATTCTTAAATAAAAATGATTAACTCAGAGATAATACTTTTTGAGATTAAGACTATGCCACTTTACGCAAGCGTCTGGATGAGGGCTCAAGTAATTTAATCATAACTTTTTTAATACACGTTTAAGAAATTCATGGTCCATTGCTTTAAGTTTTACCAATTTTTAAGTAAATTCCCTATAAGTCTTGTTTCTTTTCTCAAAGGTTTAAAAAATGAGCCCTTAATCCAGATGCACATCGTTTATTCTACAGGCGTACATGCTATGATTTTAGCGGTACAGGATTCTGCAAAACGTTACTCCAGTAGGAAATGCAATATCTCGAAAACCTGAAGGCGCACGACACTTATTTTCGGTGCACTTTTATACACAAATATAAGCTCTCTGGCCTTGCACAAAATTTCTCTCTCCGATCATTAATATGTTTAGAATTTTTCTGCTAGAAAACTCCAGGAATTGTCGAAAACGACAAAGTGCACTAATTTTTTTATGTGGTTCACATCCACAGGAGGATCGTTATACACTAACCATCCGTTCCACTTATATCACTCTAGGAGCTACTTTCCTGCTGGGGTAACATACACGAGGAATGGGGGTGGCCTTTGCCCAGCAGTGGGTTAGAATAGGTTAAACAAAAAAGGCTAGGAGAATGCATGCTACTTTTTTATTAAACCATTATTAATTGTTAAAAGCATAAAATTCTTAGTACATACGGGGTAACCGTTTTCGAGTCGGTGTCCCTTCCAGCCTGTATAGGATGTGGAGAAGGAGGGTTGAACCCCCAATCCGAGGGTGGTTGAGGGTTCAACCAGCTTCGGATACTGTACACACGACGGCTGATAAAGCTATATAAAACCATTTTATGCGGATCTCTCATTGTATAGAAAATATATACCTAGCGACGCCACGTTATACTGGAAACATCAAGCTATACATTTCCAGTATAACATGGCCTTGCTTTGAATAGATTTCGCATTTGTACTGGTTTTGTATAGCTTGATTGGTCGTCGTGCGTACAATATATTTTTCACTGTCCATTCATAGAGAAATAGTAGTTATGGTAGACATAAAGACATTACTAAGTCGAAGATCCAGAGCAGCGGTGGCCCATTGCCCCCAGTGGTAGCGACCCCGACTTACGAACAGTAAGTCGCATTACTTTGTGTAATTTATTTCATCGCCACTGCTCTCAAAAACGGTGAAGGAAAACATTGTGAGGAAACCGGCATGTCCTAGAACCAAAAATTCGAAGACATGTGACATCTACCAATCCGCACTGGGCCCGCGTGGTGGATTATAGCCCATTCCCTCTCATAGAAAGGAGACCTGTGTCGCAGCAGTGGGAACATTATAGGCTGATGATGATGATGAAGTCGAAGATATAGGTATATACATACTTACAGAAGAAGAGAACCAATAACTCAATCAAGTAGCCTCTGATAAATTTGATTTTCTTACGATGATTTATTTGAGTAAACAGAAGTTACTATATTGCCTATAAAAAAGTTGAAGAGTTAACACAACCAGCAGGCTTGGATTATTTATTTAGGTACACGAATTGGGGAGTAATCCATGTCCATGAATTTGAATTATGGTGCATTTTCTTCTTAGAGACCCTTTGCCGATTGCCTTGTGGGCTTGGCAGACTCTCAGCCAGGGGCCCCCGAAACACCGCGAGCACTGGTGCCACGAGCCTGTTTTCGCTCAAGTTAAGTCACGCCACTAGGTGGCGCTCGCTCCAATTACTACGATGGCACTCGAGACCGACGAGATTTTAAATGTTATATATTACAACGCAATGTTTCCGACTCTTGTTATAAAGAATTAAATAGTAGCATCGCTTTTCCGTTGAAAGTACTTAATTAGTTATTTTGGGAAAATAAATGGTCAATGGGCAGAATACGCTTTTTGTCTTTTCTTTTGTTTTCTTAATTTGAGACAATGCCTTTTGAGTTCACTCTAATAATTAAAAGCATTTTATTACTATTTATCTATTTCAAAATTATTTGAATATGATCTCTTGTTCAAATGTTTGACTTGGCATACATTTTACTATTTCATTATTGTTATTTTGTTACATTTTAATTAAAAATGGAGATTTCTACATTATCTACAACATGCACTGTCAAAAATTGTTGATGGACATTGGACATGTTATTTTACTGTCATGCAGTGTGAAACATAAATAAAGCATATTAGTTTTTGTAAAAATCATGACTTAATACTCAGGCCTAAACTGTTAATATGAAATAATAAATAAAATAAAATAACTGCCACTTACATATTTGTTTTAATTAATGACATTATGGATGGTTTAATTCACGCGGCATTGGAAGCTGAGGTATTTCATTGCTTTCTTCTATTTATTATCCGAGATTTACTTACCTAACCGTTCTTATTTCTTAGTTTGTCTATAATCAATAATTAATATTTCAGGTAATACTTAACCGGGCGAAACATGTGAACTCAAACTTATCACAATTCAACAGTGGTGTCCCAGACCACAAAATGACTTGGACCCATGATAAGATGCACCTAGCTGAATCTGTTGATGAGTCTAGAATGAAATTTCAACGTAATTCGTCCGGCTCTGCTTCCAAATCGACAGAGAAGTTTGATTTGTTTAAAAAACTTCATGAACTTTACAACGAGTTAAGTAGAGATGAGACGTTACAGGTGAACTACGTAAGTACTGACCCAGTCTGTTTAGCTTAACATTAATGTGTAATAAATATTTCTTAATGTCATCTATCAGTAACTTCAGTTATATATAAACAGAGCAACTATACAAAACCCTTCTTTGGTATCATATTTCTTCACGCCATGGGAATGTACAAATATCAACCAAAATTAAATTAGAAAGTTTATGGTGATAACAAGAGTTATCCTTTTGCTGCGAATGAAATGTGAAATGTAAAGCCTTTGTATTCATTTTGAATATAAAAGCTTTACTTGTTCATCTACATTCATTTGTCATATTTGATATAATAATTAGGGTGCTAATGGTCTGCGTCAGTAATTAATTATCTTTATACTCGTACTAATGCTTAATAGCCTAATTCTATTGCATATTACTAATCCTGTCAGAAGACTAAAAGTTAGGTATAACATTGATAAATGTGTATTATAAACACATAATTGTAAGTAATTTTCTATTCTTAATATTGCAGCAAGGCCTGAAGACCACATCATATCTATTGGAGAAGTTATTAGCAATATATAATCTTAATACCTTAATAATAAATCTGTATCCAGGCAATAAAGGATATTCTTTATCTTTAAAAGTAAATGGCAACTCGCAATATTTACATCCACCAGATGGACATGTAAGTAAACCATTTAAACTCTCTTCATAAAAATGCAAGAGTAAAATATTTTCTTGTTGACCTACAAATTAAATGTAAACTAAGTTTATTGAAATCCTGTTTACTAGGCATAGAATCAATGATTCATCAATGAATCAATGATACATATGTTAAATATAACATTAATTTACATAATCTCTCACTCTTAACATACTTCCTGTAACACCCATTTTATTGGATGTAATCTATTTTGCTAGTAACACTAATAATGTAATATGTTATTTACTAAATACTTGATAAAAATGGTGCAGTAAACCTTTAAAATTCATTAAAAATTTATGAAGTATGCAATACAAAAGCATTAGTTCAAATGACTACATGGGACATCCCCCAATTAAATGGGGCTTAACTGTAACTGGTAAAATGTGCGTGAACTAGGTGGAACTTTGCCTAACCCCTTGGGAAAATACTGGTTTGATCTTATTTTATTCTAACAAAAAAGTATCAAAACTATTTGAACATCCGAAGTAGAAGGTGGCCTCTTATATGCTCCAGGAAAACAAGAAAAAGATTATATAGTCTAATTTATTTAATTATCTTTCTAGTCATCATCAAATCAAGAGGAGACATTAATAGAGACTCCTCGATGGCCATATGAAGAGGAAGAGTTACTGAGTTACATAGACAATGAAGAGCTGCCCGTGGTGTTGCTGGACCTGTTGGAGACTGAACACTCATGCCTGTTCTACTCTGGATGCATAATAGCACAAATTAGAGATTACAGACAGGCATATCCTAGTTTCCTCTGTGATACTCATCATGTACTCTTAAGACCCACCAATCAGGTAAGTACCTAACAACTGATATTAGAATATTTATTAAAACAGTGATTTTATCATCTATTCAGTAAGTTAGTTGTCAAAACACTTTTATATCCATACTAATATTTAAAATGCAAAAGAAACTGTTGCCTTCTCATATCTGATGGCTGAATGGATTTGCATACTATTTGTATAGATTGATGGATAGATCAAGACTGGGGGTTTGCACATGTGGTAGTTTTATCCCAGTAGAATGTCCATGTGGGATTATAATCTGACCTGCAGATGGTTGAAGAATATTTCTTTTAAAAACTATCTGTTTTTAACTCAACTGAGAAGAAACAACAAATAAAACTCAGTTATTAAGGACTAAGATAAATCTAGACAATTGTTATTAATTATAATGATTTAGCTAGATTAGATTTTGTGAGAACCATGCAAGTTAATGTCTGAAATGATGTTTTGCGAAAAAAAAAGCATAAATATGCTGATACAGTACCTAAATAGAAAGAGAAATGTTTGCAAGTTCAGTGTTAGTTTTTAAATTAGATATTAGAAATGTGAGTGTCTTAGCATAGCTTTTATGAGTAAAAATAAGTAATTTCCTGCTTCTACACCGATGATATTTATTTTGGGAATTAATATCATAGCCGCTAAAGGTGAGATTCTGGAGAATATTGTATTCAATAAATAAAGTAGGTCAAGCCCATGTCTACTTACTCACATATAATTTTGAAACTTTAATAGTTGTTATCTCCCCCCCTTATCCCAAATTATATTTGGGGTTTGCGCAGTGTGTCTTGTTCTTCCATACTTCTCTATTAGTTGACATCTCAAGAGTCCCTTTTTAGCTATATCATCATTCACACAGTCCATCCATTGTTTCTTTAAGACTTTATAGTTTAAATTTTAAGTATCAGTAAACTTTCACTGGTATTCAATATCTGAAGCAGGTTTCTGAAATATGGCATATTATTATGTTAATTTGGCTCAAGAAAGCCATGACCTAAATCTTCTTTTACTCCATTGTTTAATTAAAATAGACGAGTAACTCTTTTTGGCAAGTAATTATTGTTAGTCATATCTGACAAATGAGACAATGCAAACAGAATCAAAAACATAATTACGTCTCAAGTCGAAAATCTTGTCAGAAATAGCTTGTTTGTATGATCTCTGTCTTCGTAGGAAACACAATTCCTCAAGTTTCTGAGCTCAAATATTCATTCAGATGTGGGCTAAAAATAGTGTGGAAAGGTTGACTGTGCTTCATGGCGGTTTCATATTCAAATCCTTGCTACCAATTGATAATATTTTCACTTCAATCAACTTTATGATAGTGTTAATTAAGTTGTTTTCAAAATGACTAGTACCATTGAAAAAGTCATAAAAATGTTTGCATCAAACTTAATTTTATGTGCAGTAAATGTGTTTTTGAAGCATATATTTGATTACATGTTTGAAAATTAAATTGCAAGTGCAGTAGAGGTCTGTACAAGTTTCCAAATGATACAAAATAAAATTGTCTGTCAGCATCATCAGGCAGCTGTCCACTGCTGGACGAAGGCCTCTTGAATTGTACGCCACTTAACTCGTTTCTGGTCAAATCTCATCCAGCCGCTACCAGATATCCCATTCTAGGCTAGGTAGAGAACTAGCTTGAGGGCGTCTCGCTTTACGTGGTGGAGGTGATCAGACAAGTCTCCGAACTATACATATATCCTTTCATTCCAATAGAGCATAATAACGGACGCCATGTGCATCGGCGGTCGCTGCGGCTGGGCGGGCGAGGAGCGCGGCGCGCTGGAGGCGGTGGAGGCGGCGCTGGTGCACGCGGCCGCGCCGCCGCTGTGCCTGGACCCGCGCCCCGCCGTGGGGCTGCTCGCGGCGAGGTTGCACGCCGCGCCGCGCCTGTTCAACACGCCCCGCATCAGGAGGCAGGCCAAGAGATTCTCACAGGTATGAAGGAGTGGCGTGGAGTGTAGGGCTAAGGTATCGTACCTGTAAAGGAGCTTTATTTAAAGCTCTTCTTAAAGTAGGATTACGCCGTTTTTAGGTGGCTTTCTCTGTCATCAGTTCAGTTAGGATAGTTACTTTTATTTAGTCGATGACTATCTACTTCAAAGTGTGTTTTGTTATTCTAGGTTGCAGTGAATCGTAAGAGGAAATTGGATCAGTTCACACATTATCATGGTTTAGAGATATTAGACTTAATACATCGTCAAAGAGCGAAAAATAGTAGACAATCAGTGCCACCTACGAGACTTACATCTAAGTACCCGAAAAAACCACCAGAGGTAAGGGTTATTCTGATATTTAATAACACATGCAACATTGGTGCTGAGTTTTTTTTTCACTTTGTGAAAATGATTTCATCACCACTTGTGAAAACGGTGAAAGAAAATATTGTGAAGGAACCGATATGTCCTAG
Source organism: Lycophotia porphyrea (assembly GCA_950005105.1). Classification (NCBI taxonomy): domain Eukaryota; kingdom Metazoa; phylum Arthropoda; class Insecta; order Lepidoptera; family Noctuidae; genus Lycophotia; species Lycophotia porphyrea. The sequence goes on from OX465392.1 coordinate 8,831,703, forward strand.
AATCAAAAAATCCATGTGACACTCATCCAACCCGTACTGCCCTCGTGCCCACGTGGCGAATTATAGCTTACTCCAGAGAGAGGAGGCCTGTTACCCAGTCGTGGGAATGTCATAAGCTGATTATGCTAAAGGTATTATGATTTTCATAGGTGTTCAAACCCATCGAGCCACCAAAAATGGATCCGTTATCTCTCGCGGTACCGTCAGAACCGGGCGGGCCACTTCGCCTGGCGCGCGCTTACGAGCGACCACGGCCCACGCCCGACTGCCAACCGCAACTAGTAGAGGAGTACATCCTCGAGACTGAGAAGACATCGCCTCATGCCAGCGCCGGGTTTTTTCACATTAAGCTATCGATACTACAGAGGCCGTCCGACCAGGAGTTCCTTGGAGAACTCTATGTGGATAGGGATCATGTTGAGGGAGAGAGGAATGGCGCTGCGTGCCGGTTCACGTTAGGTACGTATTAAAAAAAAAACTGTTTTTTTGTGGCAAGCTAACAATGCGCTTTGGAGTTGCAGACACCAGCCAGCCACCAGCTAAAAACTACAGAAGCCGGTTAAATAGAGGTGATCGCAGATAACTAGTAAAAAAGCGTTTCGACAAGAGGGAGCTTACTTACATGATTTTCAGTATGAGTGATATGATACTATTCAAATGTAATTGTTAAGGAAACAGGAACTTGACCATCGTTTCACTCGTTCAGGCGAATCTTACCATTTGTCTGAACTACTATTTAAAAAATATACATTTACCACCCAATTCACCCTTACAGGATCAATCACCCTGTATCCGTATTTTGTTTTCATAATCACATAATTACACAACTCTACTATCCTTGTTTATTTATAATTTATAGTCTCATTACATAAACACTAATTAACGAACTCCATGATTTACGATAAAGTAACAAGCTAAGTAAACAATTAATTTGTATTACAGGGTCAAGACTTCAAGCAAATAAATATATACAGCAGTTCACGGAGATATTCACCGAGGAAGGTCGCAAATCTGTTAGAATAAGACACATCGTGCCTGGACAACTACCAAGAGTGTCCTTCACTGGAGGAATGAGAGAATTGGTAAGAAGATCTTATTCTCATAAATAAGGCGCACCGCCGACGAGGGAATGACTCACTATTGATTACTTTCTCGCTCAAGAAACGTACAGCAGATGCGACGCGTATAAGCTCGTTTTTGGGAGCGCGTGTAGGCGCGTACACGCCCGCCTTTTGCCACACGCGCAACTCGTACGAGCGGTGACATGCGTATTAGCGCGAGTCGCGACAGATACTGACATATTGCTACTGGCTGAACACACTGGTTCTAGCGAACAGGCTGGAATAAGCGCGTGCATGCACGTTTGGATTTTTGAAGCACAAAATGAGACGGGTGTGTAAGCACGCAAACCGATACAAGAAAGATCCCGTGTCAGTAAAAGAGATAGATTAACATTAATAGTTGATCACTGATGGTTCACACTGCCGCTGGGGAGGACTCTCTGTCCTCTAGTTTGATCTAGTTTAATTGCTCGTCAACCCATTCCTAGTCGCTAGCACTACTCGCTTTTCGTTAAACATCGGCGGTGATGTCGGAGCTTTTCGCTAAACAGGTGCCATAAAAAAAGTAAACGACTAACTGAATCTGAAGACCGGGATCAAAGGACAAAGAAATGAGATTGAGTATCAATATGATTGGTCCTTTATATTTATTTTGGTAATAGGAACTTTCTGAGAGTAATAGGAGTTTTTGAGGTCTTATTTGATTATAGTGATGTTAGCTTGATTCAGTATACGTTTATTAATTTAAACTATTTAAAGACAATGCCTTAATTTGAACGTATCGTCTATAAACTTACACAAATAGATTTATATCTAGGACCCCGAATGATAAAGATTCTTATTTTTTATGTTATTCATTTCGTCCTATTGCTGGGTAAATCTTTCCACCGTATTCCTCTTACTTGTCTATGTTTCGCTTTCGGATTCATACGTGCTTATGATGTACAGCAGGGTCAACAACTACTGCTGCAGCAGCGCTCAGCCGCCGCGAGCGCCGCGACTGCCCAGACTCACGCCACCACAGTGCCTGTTGTGTAAGTTGGCTATTTATTTGCTACCAGAAGTCCATAATCAGTAATAATATGCAATAATGATCCCACTATTGGAGCTCTGGAACTGGTCCGGCACCTCTAAAGGAGTATAAATTTAACCTGACCTAAGTGTGGAAAAGACAGCAAGATATACAAAACGTAAAGCTTCATTTCTTTCTCAATGGTGCTGATTCCCTTGTTCACAAACTAAACTAAATTTAAGTTGAGTGCATCTTTTTCTTTCTATTTCATTATGAAAAGGACAGAAGATAAATATTAGTTTAGTTCTGTCAAATTAGTCAGCACCTGACATAATTTGATGTAATTTTAGTAGTCAACTTTTTAATCACGTCTAAACTTGTGTCAGGCGCTGGTTTATTTGACAGGACTAAACAAATTTATCTTCTGTCCTTTTCATAATGAAATAGAAAGAAAAAGATGCACTCAACTAAAATTTAGTTTAGTTTGTGAACAAGGGAATCGGCACCACTGTGTAGTAATAATAAATAAAACTGCTATAAAAAGTTATGGTAGGACGCTAGGTCTACTCTGTGAGAGAATGAAGGCAATAATCCAAAGGTGTGGATGTAGCATAATTTCCATTTATATTTATATTTCCATCATTTAAAACTAATTTCTGGATGTCACACAATTACATTTATAAATTATCAGTATTTGGTCTGCTCAAGCAGTAAATGCGCCTGAACAGTATAGTAATAAAGTATATGGCAATGTTTATAACAGATGAATCTAGGTAGGTCTCTAATTCCTTTTATATAACTTGCAGAACTTCAACAATACAAGCCACAACCAATACTATTACGAATGCTCGTCAGCTACCCATACTTGTAAGTACAAAATAATTTGGTTATAGTTTTCACATAGTTCCAGTGTTAAATCAAATTTAAATACCAAAATCATCTTTTATATATTTTTACACATTTTAAAATTCATACCGCAGAAAAAACTTATTATTCTTTCCGTTGCATCATACCCTGGGATACCCTGTGTATGCCCATATGATAATGTTGAAACTCTCTACTTACAGCAGGCGCAGTTACAACAAGTGGGTAGCGTGGCCACGGTTGGGAACGTGGGCAACGTAGTGGGCAATGTGGGCACAGTGGTGGGCAACGTTGTGGGCAATGTTACCGCCTCCACCGACTCCGCACTCAAGCAACAACCCTCCCCTACGACACCACGGCTCTCGCCACAGGTGCGTATTTGTGGTGGGAATGTGGTCGGAAGCGTTGGCAACATAGTGGGCAGCGTGGGCACAGTCGTGGGCAACGTAGTGGGCAACGTCATCACTACTAGTGACACCGGGATTAAGGAGCAGCCTTCACTTGCAGCTTCACCGCTGCTATCGCCACAGGTTCGTGTATTATAATTATAGACCTTGTTCCACGCCTAAGAACAGCCAATATGGACTAAACGAGGCATAATATAACCCTTTAATGGTGATTAGTTCTACTAATAAGTTATTATTTTTTCAAAATTGCTTTTTTGTAAGGCTCATTTTCAGCATGTGATGATGCCTGGAATGCCCCGTGTGTTGTGGTGAGATAAAATTGATGAAACCTAAGGAATAATATAATTCGTATACTCGTAGTGATTAGTTCACCTTTGCAAAAGGGGAACTTCATTCGTTTATACAAGACACAACTATTGTTTATTGTATTATTGATAGCTTTCCTTCAACCGTGTTAGTTTTCTCTCTTTCTTCCGCTTGCTTTATACAATAATGCAATCTCACTCGTAACACACTTCCGGATGCTATTGCTAAATTGATATATACATGTGACATTTGATGCAGGCATCAACAAATCAGTTGTTGGCTCAACAGTTGACGAATCCTCCACAACCGCTCAATCCTCAAAAGATGCAGTCAGCCATCATTCATATACAGCATCCACTGATGTCCACTGCTGGGACGTCACAGGTAATGAATAGATATTGTCATTATTAAAAAAAAAAAGATAAAACAGTTATCCCTACGCCATCGAAACCACGGTTTAATTTTCAGGTGGTTAGAGAAATAGATAGTACAGGTATATCTAATACAGGTTCCTACACTTACTCAATTTTGTAAATAGAGATTTTTGGGAACTAAAAACAATGTGTCAATAAATCATTCACGATTTTATCTGATATGGATATCTTGCAGAAATCACTGATACCGACCTAACCTTTTTTTATCATAATTTCCTCCTTCGTTTTAATGCTTATGAACACATACTTACAGTACAAAAAAAAACATCTACCATCCTTTTCTTGTCTTGTATGAATTTTCTGCTCAGCCACAGAACCAGACTGCTAAGCATCAATTTAACAGAACGTAGAAACTGGCTAGGGTTTTTAGATACCGCGGTACTGACTTTTTGGCAACTCAGATCCTGGCAAAGGTTAGGGCATCGTCAGACCAGCACCAGGTCAGCCTTGACTTCCAAATTCAAATTCAGGCATGTAACAGTCAACCTTAAATCCTGTTTTCCTTAGTTTTAGTTATATTTAACTTTGGTTGCCAGGTACAAAACATCCAGTACACGAATACAACGACAACCCAGCAGAAGGCGACCATGTCCAAGCCGAGGACAACGAACCCCGCCATCAGCGCGCTTGTTACTAGTCTCATGAACTCCGCGCAACAGTTCCAACAAGGTATTAACTGCAGTTTTTACAGGGAAACAGACTATTTTTCACATCTTGTTTTTTTCAAATTTGACTATCGATCATCTTTTTTAAAGTGATCGGAACGTGTTATTTGACAGCAAGTATACTGATCGGGCTCTCAAAAAATTGGGTTATTGAAAATAATAAGAAAGAAAACACATTTTTATCTAATTGTTCTTCAAAAACATATAATTCGTTATAAACAGTTTCGGGCATTTGCAGCAAAGAAAAATTCAAATCAAAAGTTATTTATAAGGCACTTGTTCAACTTCAAAAATTACAAAACCTCTACCAAATCGCCTCCATTTGACGATCTAGAAAGAAAGTGTTTAAAAAAAGTTTGCTGTTTTGAATCCCATAGCTAACCAAATTATCCCCAACAGCGGCCAGCCAGAACGCGGCAAAATCAGCAGTTAGCACAGCGAACAGCAACGCGACCATCCTCAACCTGCTGAACAGTGCGCCGGCCGCCATGACACACGCCAGCTCCGGCGCCGACTGCCTGGACGCGCACAAGCTGCTGGGCCGCGTGTCCATAGCCGGCGCCAGGATCATCACGGCCACCACCGCCTCGCATACCCTACCTACGTATACACAACAGGTGAGACTAGTCTTAAAGTACCTAAATATTTTATTGTCCGTTTTGTATACCCCTGGTTGGAGGCCTTACACCTAAGGCATCTAGATAGTCCGGTTAAGCAGATGACTACCTCTTATTTTGACCTGCGAGATGGCGGAGATTCTAAGCACAAAAAAATTATTCCTACCTTCGGTTAAAGTTAGGTTGCGAAGCCGAAGCCAGAAAGGGTTTGTTGCGTAAATAGGTGGCAGCTTATTCAGGAGGTTTATTTTAAGGAATAGAAATACACCTTTTAGATTTTTTTATGCTAAGCGAAAGCAGGTGAATTGGAAAAGGAGGTGGGTTAGTAATACTGTATCTTATTTTATTTTGCTACACCAATTTGGACTGTGTGTAAATGGTAATGGAAGTTCAATTACAAACACAATAGTTGTTTGTAGCAACACAGATCTGCTTTAGGGTTGTTCATTCGTAAAGTCACAAGTAGAATAATAGTATCTTCGATTTATTTATGTATAAACATAATATACATATTAAACTACATAACAAACATCATAGTTTAATTCTTGTTTGCCAGGGAGTTGGCGTCCAAGTAATGAGCGGTTACTCGAGAGAGAATGAAGCGACAAATGTGTCGAGTAGTGAAAGCGCTTTATTAGAGCGGTTGATGGGACCCGATACCTCTGCCTCGCCTGCCTCGCAGCAACAACCTGTGTGCCATTTGCAGGTAACCGAGTTCAGTCAAAGTAATATCTTCTTTGGCCTTTCCCAGCAGTGGGACAGCACAGGCTAAATAAAAACAAAGCTTCTATGCCAAAAGTGGTCGGGGCCTCGCTAACTGTGCGATCCCACTGGAGAAACATTCACATAAAACATGTAGAAATCACAATTTCTTTCTCTCTCTCTTCTTATTTGAACTATCAGCATCATCAGACAAAAATAATAATAGATGATTGTTGGGGTTTTCAAGTAGTCGTAAGAAACAACATTAAGTAGTTCACTAAGGACTGCCTGTCTTAGGATAATAGTAGATTCTGCTTTCTGATTCCTAAGGCCGACCTTCACTCATCTGCTCAACGTAATACAAACATATTACGAATAGGTTGCCTGATGAAATTAAGTCAAGACTATTTAAAGTGGGACAAGTGTGGGTCAAGAGTCTACAAAAAAAAAAAGTTTTTTTTTTATTTCCTAAAAAAAAATTTTTTTTTTAGTTATTTTTTTCATAAAACTTAGACTTGACTTAATGTCATCAGGCAAATATGTTTATTTTTGTATTAAGATGTCTAAAAAGTATTTTTCATTCGGTAAGGAGATGAAGGTCAGTTAAGCGGGATCTTAAAATATGAGAATATTTACGTACTTTATAAGCCACGGGTTGCTTACAGTTTACAGCAAATACATCTGCTAATATGAGGGTCGACTGCCAGTCTAACCAGATGCAGTTAAATATCAGTTTTTACAACGGATCACTGCTTATCTAAACTTTAGAACCTAGTTACTGGTACATAGATAGACCCAGGTTGGACTGGTTGTGTACCTAAAAATTTGCAATGAGAAAGTCTAATCATGTTTTTGTGTTCCTCAGGGCTTGAGTTTAGCATCCCTCCAAGGTCTGCAAGGCATCCAAGGTCTGCAGAACGTACAAGTCCAGATCCCGGGTCTGTCGGCGCCGATATCGTTGTCACTGAACGTGTCGGGAGCGCCCAGTGGCCTGCTGGTGTCTGTCCCACCTACCACCTCCGTCGTACTCGCCAATCAACCATCGGTGCTGTCTTTACCAATAGGTAAGCAACTAGATATTTCTTTACATTCATATGCTATACCTCCGTTTTATTTTGTACTACGAATCCTAATCGTCGTGATAATTAGTGTTGGTGAAAACAGAAATTAGGCATTGAGTTAGGTGTCAATTAGTGTGGGTGAAAACGAGCATAATTATGGGTTTGAGTTAGGTGACACTTAGTGTTGTTGAAAACGCGCATATAGGCATTGAGTTAGGTGTCACTTAGTGTTGGTTTAAACGGGCACTAAGCATTGAGTTAGGTATCACTTAGTGTTGGTGAAAACAGGAATTAGGCATTTTCTGATAAAATCTTTGCCGTAGACAGCAGGGTTAATGCTCGTACAGCATTCCTTTTGGAGTTATTTTTAAAAAAAAAAAAAAAAAAAACATATAGGTCAATAAACACAAAGAATATAATAAGAATAATCTTGTCTAGGTCCGATGTGATGTAGACTATTTGACATTTGTTGAGAAGAAATGTTTCTGTGTAGAAACATTTCTTCTTTGAAAACTTGGAGGTCCAAGTGTCAAATGTAGAGAAAAAAATGTCGTCATGCTTGACATTGTAGACTTTTGTCGACAAAATAATGGAAACACAATATTTTTCTACATATTTTTAACATCGCGATGCTTACGACGATAAAAATCTTTCTACAATCTGTCATTTGTCGATTGTTCCGTCGACAAAACCCGTTTCCACTGTGGTCATGCATTTATTGTGGTGTTATAGTAGTTAAACTGTATACAAGCAATTGTTTTCTAATTCCAGCGCAACTAATGCCGGGCGGCGTGAAGGGGCAGGTGCGCGGAGCGGGCGTGCAGCTCGTGCGCGCGCCCCGCCCGCGCCCCCCGCGCCCGCCGCGCCCGCCCGCGCCCTCTGCGCCCTCTGCGCTCTCTGCGCCCTCTGCGCCCTCTGCGCCCGCGCCCACCAGCTTGCCGCAGACCGGTCAGTACACACACTTGTATCATTAGGTTTCAGTTTACACACTTAGTCAAAGCAGCATTCAAAGTCGAATTAGAAAAAGTAATACGTTATTTCTACCTTTTTCTCTTTCTTAGAAAATTGTGCCAATCAGCTAGCATTTTTATAATTTTCCTGCGACTTCGCCCGCGTGAATTCACAATCTATGGCAAACGGCAAATGTGTGGCTTTCCTAATGTAATTACAGAGAATAACCTCCTACATCCAAATTGTACCTCTTTATAATAGTAATGAGAGCAATGTGTATCGTAGGTACGACGCAATTCATAACACAGGCGCAAGCGCAGGCGCTGAGCGCGCAGCAAGTGCGGCGGAAATCGAACGCGGACAGTTCGTAGTGACGTCACGTCTACGTCTTAGTGAAATATACTGTAAATATTACCCTAGCTAAATTATTGTAACGTTAGCGATATAGTGACCAGTGCCGTGCGCAGTATACACGCTGTGATCCACATACGTACCCCGGCGGCCATTTTTAAATACGATATTCGAGAAATAGACTCAACTTATGTGAGTGTATGCAATAGTTGAAATATGGTTGTTTTATTGATACGTCACGCAGTTGTTATTATTACTCCTGTTAGAACTAACATTGGTTAAGCTACGGACTGTCAATACCGTAATTGTTTTCTAATACATAAATAGTTTCAATATAAAATCTATTTAAGTAGTATCCTCAATGTTGCTATTATTCAATACAATAATGTCTGAAACAACGACTGAATTTTTATAACGTAGCAATGTTATTTCATGCAACATTTAATATAGATAGCTAATATAAAATTTATCAGTTTTCATCACACTACATGTAAATGATCTACAAAATACTGATTGCAATTATTGGTTTTTAATCATGTCTTTGACACATTTTATTTTATTCGAATTATTTATCAATATACTATTTTCAATCATGTATTTTTATTATTTAAATGTCACAAATTATAATATTATGTATGAACTTTAAATTAAATTTTAATATAACATTGAAAGTGATTGGATCATGACATGAATTGTGAGTAAAGTTAAAAGTGTTACTACATAGTGGAATAAGATTGTTGATAGATCCGGATATTATTATCGTAGTAAAGATTTTATTTTGTGGTTGGTATTATTGACATCAGCTGTATATAAACGTTGTTAAAGAGATTGTTAATAAAGCAAATTAAGAACAGTACAGGACGATAAAATACAGTAAAATAAATTGAGTATGATATGTGTGGTGATCCTTGACTTATATCCACACGATATAAAATTTGCGTAAATCAGTATTAATAAGAATTAAATCACTGTTCGCATGACAGCCTAGTAATGACGTTTTTGGAACTTAATGAAGTACAACACTTTGCAGTGATTCGTGAATCTGTGTTAGATCAGTTGTAAATATGTATTATATTAGTTTCGTGTAAGCATCACAGCTAATGTTAGTTGGAATGTAAGAATGTTGATTTTATGTTTTCTGTATGTTGCTGTAATATAGAGTTTGTGAATAGTAATGTTTGTTTTTATATGTGTTATAGTAATCGTTATCGAGTTTCGTAGATTTCAGATGAGAGCTCTGTAAAGGTGGATTGATTGTTTTATTCTGCATTGAGAATTTATTTATAGTTTGTTTGCAGAATAGATGAAATACAGGATCAGTTCATTTTCATTTAATTAAAGCTTAAGAAAATATAACTTCGTTTACAAAAATCTTATATTATTTATATCATTGTCATAAAGCAGAGCTTAATAAAAGATAAATCGGAATGAAGATCTAAACACGTAATATTTTCTGCAGCATCAACAATAGACAAAAGGCTTATTATATTTATGTATGAATGTAACTGAAATCTACGGAATCCTTTAACGTCGCAATTAACGAATTAAATCTAACAATGCAATGATATCTTGCACATTAAGAGATTATCAATACATAATCTTGTTCCAAGTGTTTTGTTAGACGCGATGGTCGATTTTGTTTTAAGTAACTAAAGAGTTTGTTGATATGTGCAATTAATTCGGCCATGTTATGGCAAGCTTCTGGTTTCTGAGATTAACAGTACATAATATTGGTAATTATGAAGATAAGTTGGTATCTGCCCATTGCACTTACCAATCACTTGAAAGAGCTGATACACGTATGAAATTCGGTCAGTGTGTAAATATATTGAGCTTTGTATTTTGAAATATGTGTGGCTTTAATTGATACTAAATAAAATAACAATTTGTCGGATTAGAGTAGAGTTTATTGTGAATTGAGTGCTTTGCAGTGCACTGGGCAGCTATCAACCAAGGATTGTCTGTTTTCTGCATGTCTTCGCCACTACTATTCATAGGAAAAAGGTTTTTTTTGGAATTAACGATGCTGTTTTCTCTTACACGTCCCACTAGTTGTTCTATACTTTGTTAAGATCATTAGTTATTGTTACATTTTCACACGCACAATCATTATGTACTATTAATGTTACCTGCCGAAATATTGCAATAGGCATACCATTTCATATATTTTATTGTGTACAGTTATTACGTACGTAGAGGTGTCGCTGTATTTACTATTTATTTTAGTTAACGAGATGTGTTCATACCGGCATTCTATGACATGCCTAGATAAGAGAACTATTTTGTTTTGTAGATACATATTTGTATTGCCTAGGTGTATGATAGATTGCGTGGACATATTTTGCTATTAACACAAATATTGCATAAGTCGAGGTGTAGATGAATAATTGTGCGTTTTGTTGATCTCATTTGTTTACGGACATGTAGCTCAATATGTAGACGATTGTAACATAAAGTTTATTTGAACATGCAAATGTACCTATAATTTAAGAAATAATAAAATAATTATTGTATATATTTTCGAAAGGAGATTTTTATAAATAAAACAATATTACTCAGTTCGAGGTTGTATGAAGTTTTCAGTGTCAACTAGGTCGATTAAACTACATTGTAAATATTATTTTATTTTAGATGACATGTGATAATGCATTCAGACGTTTATAACATAAATGGTGTACAATAAAAATTTTATGATTGCGTTGGCATGGATTTTGTGTATAAAATTGATATTGTAAAAATTAACTTGAATACGTTGTTCAAAGATTGACGGTTCGAACATAAATAAATAACTTTTACACAAAAGCATTTTTTATTTTTATGGTTTGATATAAGAAACCTACCATAATGGTGAACGGAGATTTTTGCATTTCACTAAGCGAACCTCCGAAATAGTCTATACAAAGTCCGAGACTCAGATACTACTGTGATGAGGGGTCATGTAGGCAGGGTTAGGGTTGAACCTCATCTAGTAGCACGGAATCGCACTTTTCCATGCACTTATCAGTTTTTGTTATTCAGAACCTTCATTTGTTGGACCGAGAAACAGAGTGGGAGCGTGCTCCCGAACGCGTCTCTGATGCTACCGCATGCGGCAGCATCAGAGACGCGTTCGGGAGCACGCTCACAGACAGGCAAATTATTGTTTTTTTGACGTCAAATGCGTTATGCGGCATCTCCCCATTGACGAGGGCACACCGCCCACCTTCCATCTTGCACCGCATGTCCATCACCTGTTCAGTTGACGAGCTTTTAACTGCATCAGCCATCGGTGTCCGCGTAGCTGAATTTTGGGTTATTTGGCCAACATGTTTTCATTCTTTGCCATCGATTAGCTAAGAAGAAAACTACGTCTTCCAGTATCCCCACAATCTAATTCTTCCCGCCCATATCCACCCTATCACTAACGCCTATCATAAAAATTAACGCCTGATTAAAAGCGCGTAGTTGGACTTTCAACGTTAGGCTCAGCGCTGACCATTTAAATTTTAACAGTGATATGCATTCATTAACGCTCCCTTAGGAACCTCACGTACAACACGGCTACGACCACGACATTTGGCCGCAGAAGCTTCGACAGAAGAAAGTTTGGTCGCCGACCAGTTTTGTTCAAGATAGCGACCGGTCTTGCCGCAAGTCGTGTCCGTGTAGTGCTCGAGATCCCTTAGTGTTAGTTAATGTTGACGGTTGTCTTTTTACATCTAAATACGACATTCCATTTCCACTTGATGTGATGATCTAATAAGATTATCAAACTGATCTGTTCTGTTTGATTTATCGCGAGCCCTCATCCACGAGTAGTCATTATCATGAGCATATTAGACAACCGACAAAGTATAAGTGTTAGTTATTGGATTTTCAGGCTTTAATTAAACAATTTTTGACAAAGTAGTAGACATCCCAGGGTATTTGATCCAGGACGCCTAGTTTCAGATATGTATTTGCAAATAATCTCCAAAACCTTGACCTGACCATTTTGGCAAAATATAGTGACGTGAACTTATGTGACAACAACAACTAATCTTATTTTTGACAAAAGACACGACAAGGTCATTTAGAAGTCATCCACGAATTTGAAAACAAAATGTCCGGGGAGTGTTGTACTAGCGGGATTTTTCGTTATTGAATTGCCGGAACAGGACGTCTAGATTTTGAGGTATTTGAGAAAAACTTAAAAAAGACTTGGCAATAGCATGCTGATTCGAAATTATGCGAAACAAAACAACATTCCGGGGGTTTTGTACAAGGGGAGAAAACCCAGGATGTCTAGATTTTGAAATATTTGCGGAAATCTCAAAAAGGGAATTCTAAGACAAGGTCTTAAGGCATCAGCTGACCAAAATGTGGCATTGTAGTAGGAATGGAGGCTAGCAGTAAATCTCTCATAGGTATTATAACGTCTCAAAAGCACTGTTATCCCTCTTATCTACCGCGAATAAAAAGAAACTTCAGTTTGGTTTGGTTAAAAAAGTATGCCTTTTTATTCTTTCAAATAGTCTTCATCTAAATTTATAAGAACATTGGACACAATGAAGCTTTTTTACCGATAAATAAGTATAAATAATTTCATATTCACATAAATCTTATTTATACATACATTACATTTATTTTTAATATCAGTCCTCTCAAAAGGTCCATTCTCTCCCTGCAAATTAAATTTTATTATTTACACAGCGATAGGGATTCGCATCTACCGTACATACATACATCAACAATTAACAATTAATAGAGACTATTTACAAAATATATTTCCACAAACACTCACACGTTCATACTTCACCGTTTGCACACACCTATTTCACATTCACACCATTTGGCATATGGATGGCGGCACGTCACTAGCAGCGCTCGTCCCAGGCGAGCCACCAGGCCCCTCGACAGTCCTCGCGCTTCCGCCGCCGGCGCTCGGCGCGGTCCGAGCGCTTCTTCACGAAGCGAATGTTGTATGGGTCTTCGGCTAGTTCTGGGTATCGTGCCACATCGTGCACGTACTCTCCTTCGTAACCTGCTGCTGATCCAGCCTTCTGGATTTCATCTAATTCGGCTGCGGACCAGTCGAGTGAGCCGCCGAGTCCGCTGCGTAACGCCTCACGCTCGCGGTGCCACGCTTTCCGCACGGCAGCAGTGCGCGCGTGGTGCAGCAGCCGTTGTCGCTCACGTTCCGCACTAGTGCCATACCGTAGATTCACTATGCTTGTTTTTCCATGTATTTTCACGTCCGCGTATGAACGTCCTCCCTCGGCGACTTCGTGGAATGTCACATTCAATTTGCCTTGCATTCGTTTCAGTTGTTGCTTATCGTCTGCAGCACGCCAGGTATCCTCTTTTACGAAATAGAAGACGTCTTGTTGATCGCCATGAACGACGAATGAGAATGGCAGAAGGTGGGATCGATTGAACACTGAGGTATATACGTCGCGGTAGATGGCATTGGCCGACGGCACAGTGGTGACGACGGCGCGGCCACGGGAGTTGCGCGACACTAGGATGCCGCGACCGAACGGTGGCTCGGAATCAGACCCGATGCGTTTTGGTGCCAGGTTCAAGGCGTCAGTCTTGAGTGCTGACATAGCCGGTATCGATAGGCTTCTGAAGTCAGCTATCCTTTTGTTTGACATATGTGATAGGAAGCCTGATTCTATGGTGACTGTCGGAAGCAGAGACATGGCAGAAGGAAGCCCAGGGCTGGTATCCGCAGGCGCGGTGCCCCACACTGGCCGACCTCGAGGAATGCTCGGCAGCACTGACCCGCCGGGTAGTTCGTCAGGGTAGAGTTGAGGTGCAAGGCTCTTCGTGTCATAGCCAAGCAACTTTAGCCACGACAGGTGATCTAGAATGGCAAAAGTCACCAATAAGTACAAAGTATTTAAAATAAAAGTAAATATGTATAACATTAGTATAAAATGATTCATTCAGTTACCTGTTGGTTTTTTATTCTGCGGCCGTACGTTGATGGGATCGTTTCCATTGAATCTATACAGATGTAACTGAGTAGGGTTGTGTATTCTCCCGATGAGATTCTCCCACAATGGGGACATCCATTGTCCAATCAAAGGGTCGTAAACTTTTCCATTTGCCATGTGGACTAAGGACGTCACTTGATCCAATAGTCCTCCGCAGAAGTCAACCGGAAGGTACAAGTATGGATTAGAATCGTATACTATGTGGCCGTATGGAGATCTCATGATTTCTCTTATTCCTTCTCCATATTGATTGAAAATCATCACTGGTGTCCCACATTGATCCGTGGCGATGTAATATTTATGTCGAGCAACCTAAAATCAGATGTATTTTATAGGTTAGAAGGTAGGTTATTTTAAAACAATAGGTTTTTGGCCTACTATTGCATCATTGCATACCTGTGTATAGATCAGGTGCCCTCTGTCGTCGTAGACTAGTGTCATGAATCTATTCTCACGTGGCGAATAAATATGGCTGACTTCATGAGGTCTGTCCTTATTTGTGTAGAAGAATTGAGTCACATTCCCGAAATTATCTTTTCTGGTAGAAAGCCTGAAACAGATAAGTGTTTGTGAGAACAGTGTGTGTGAGCAGTGTTTCGTCTTCAAAATAGGTTACTTGGTTTTATTTTTACATACCTGTCAAGATGGTCATAAAAGTATCGAACATCAAATCTTCCTCGTTTTGTTGCTCTAATCAAAAGTCCTTTAGAATTGTATTGGAACCTTTCTTCTCTCGCGTTTTGGGAAACCAGACCACGGCTATCATACCTGTATTGACCTTCGCCGAACTTGACTATGCGATCCATATCATTATACTCCATTGGTATCGTATTGCCTCTGTAGGTCAGTGACAGCATATTTCCATTATCATCGTATCTAAAGCCCCATGGTTCTTGAGCCTCTACTCCTGTCAGCTGACCATCACAGTCCCAAGTATAGTTCTTCACGTTTGTGTATGTATTGACACCTACATTTCTAGTATGTGTGCGTGTTTGAGATATTCTTCCATGTCTATCATATGAGAACTCCATTCGGAATACTTCCATCCTGTGGATGTTTACTGTTACTTCTTTCTCTAAGAACTGATCGTTAAGTAAACGAGAGAACATTGCAATTCCATCATATACTGAGGTTTCATTCCATTTCTGTTTCGAAATAGTAAATTGACCAAGTATTTCAGGAGAACCCGTTTTGCTATTGTAAACAATATGATGCGGAATCAGAGTTTGCCCACCAATTCTACCTTGGACGGAAGTTATTCTGTAATTGTTATCATACTCATAAATTATTTTTGCATTGCTAAGTCCAGTTTTGGCACCATAATCAAGTCTTTCTTCGGTGAGTAGCCCACCAGCATAAGTAGATTCCCATCGGTAGTCTACGTCACGGTCAACGTGTAATATTTCTGATGGCAGTCCACTCGTTTCTGCATAGTGTATCTGTGTTTGACCATCCCCATGAATTACTTCAGACACCTTATTCGTTGTGAAATAACGATAAACAACTCTTGCACCATCACCTGGGAATACGGTCTGTAGGAGCTCTCCAGTATGAGCATAATGTTGCAAATATTTTTTTGAGGATCCCGGTGGAGTGTAAGTTACTCTCAAAAAACCAATTGACGGTTGCACACTAAACGAATGATTTGATCCCGAAGGTAAAATCACATGCGTAAGTCCACCATCATTATCGTACTTGTACTTGAAACTTCTTTGACTGGCTAAGCTTATTTTGGAAACTAGATTGCCTTCATTGTAATAAATGAACTTTGTACCGTCTTGTGGACTCGTTATCTCCGATAGCATTCCATGTGGATCATAACTGTAGCTTTCTTCACTCTCACCCCATTTCCAACCGTTAATTCTGTAGAATCTATCGTATGAGATATTGAGAGGAGCTCCGGCACCGTGAGGGTCGAACGAAAGTGGCAGTCCGGCGACATCGTACGAGATGGTAAACAGTGGGTTTCTGTCAGCGTTGAAGAAAGTTTCGCGGCTCTTGAACTGATCGAATTCAATTATAAGCACTCGGGAGTCGTTAACCCATATCTCTCTGTTCAAAGTCTGCTGTGGATTCCTTACATCACCCACTAACGTATATAAAGAGTACATGTTGTTTACTAGTGAGTCACCGAATGTAGTCGTTTGATGTGACCACATGTGCAGCATTTCGGCTTCTATAGGCAATGCTGCTTCTAGTAGAGGGTGCTTGGCAGCTGCGATACTTTCGAATTTCCCTGCCCATGGTGTTTCGAGTAGTAAGGTGTTGTTTGTATAGATTCGACCTTCAGTTATTTGCTTCCCATTATTTATAGTGATTTGCTTGAACGATTGTCCATGTAATACGTATTCACATTTCTTGGCAACCCCAACTGGTATGGTGCTCGATGGATTTGATACAGTGACAGCTAATCCGTAATTCTTCGCAAGGCCAGAAGTGATATGCACTTGCTCACCCGAAGGCATAATGATTTTAGTCACTCTGCCTAGTTCGTCGTAATTGTAAATGACGGTATCGCCAGCCTAGAAACGAATAAGAATATTGTTTCAGCAAAGTCCTTTATTTAAAAAAAAAACGTGTTTAGTTTCAAAAAACTTACCCCAGATCGACTGTTTAGTAGTCCAGTACTAGCATCGTAGTCAAATTCCATTTCGGCTGAACCCTTCTCAGCTATTCTGGTTAGGTAGCCAATTCCAGAAATCTTTAATTCGAGTTTATGGTCTTGAGTATTTTCGATTGAGCTAACAATATTGCTATAATCTCTAAGTAATTGTATTTTATTTCCAGATGCATCAGTAACTGTGGACAGTTTTCCGAAACTCGTATTCTTTGAATACAAGAATGAATATCTAGTTTTTCCTGATGTTAGGTCTTTTGTGGTTATATGTTGACCATAGCGATTGAATACGTATATTTCAGAAGTGGGTGGATAGGGTATTCTGAATTCTCCATTTTCGTCATGCGTTGGCAGGTAGTGTTTTAGCGCTAATATATGGAGAGATCCTGAAACAATTACACATATTAATAATTTGCTTAATTACAGGATAAAATATTTGCTATGGTTCCATTGATCGTTTTTATTTACCTTGATCAACAACATTTAGAACTCCATCTGGGGTTACAGCAAGAGCAGAAATCGTTTGGAATTTAGCATTTGACGATAGTAAAGTTTCCGTGCTTGTAGGTGGTTCATCTCCCGCGGCGACACTGAGTCTACATGGGCAGCCAGCATCATCTCGTGAACTCGTTGGTACAGCCGTCGCAGAGGTAGATGAATTGCATTCACAGCTTAATTCCTTCAAATTCTCCTGAACTTTTCCAGCGAAGTGCATAATTTTGCCAGAGGGATCTATAGATTTTATGGCGTTTGTTTTCTTCGAATCTGCTTCAGCCACATACAAGATTCCACTCGGCGCAAAGGCTATAGCTAAAATTGTACCTAAACTGGAATCTTCTCTTATGTCAGTATTCGTTCGATTGTTAGGTTTTGTTACAGGTTTTCCATCATTTCCTATACGACAATGTGATGGCTGGCCAGCAACCACTTTGATTTTCATATCAACTGTTAGTTTCAGTATAATCCTGTCGTCTATGAAGTATAGAGATCCATCGAGTGGTGATAAGGCTACTCCTGTAGGCCATTGTAACTGTGCTTCATAAGGTGGAATTGCTCCACGGCATGGAACCGGTGACCAATGGTTGTGATGGCCATGATGTCCTACAAGAGTGTGTATAATGCCATTTGGATCTACTGCTCGGATATTGGTTCCGTCTGCAATGTACATTGTTCTATCTGCCGCGATTGCAAGACCTGGAACAGAAAATACATTATAATTATTAATTTTCTAGCCAAAAGGAAGTTAACCATTACCATTACAAACTCATCAATAGATGATAATTTTATATTAATAAATGATTGTATATTTTACCTTTGGGATGTGCTAATTTCGCCTTTACTGCTGGTCCTTCGTCACCGCAATTGGAATCATCTCCAGGTACACAACGGTCTCCGTTACCAACTACAGCCTCAGAATTAGTGGCTGGATCTCGCACTTTTTCTAAAGCTATCACTCTTCGGACTTGGTGTCTCTCAGAATCTGATATGTAAAGATATCCATCCGCTGGTGATATGCAGATATAGTATTGATATGCGACTTGTGTGGTTCTGAAAAGATAAAATAGTATGATTATATAAATCGAGTAAGTTGGATTGATATAGTTTTGTCAGTTGCACGAATAATGTACTACAACGAATACTCACTGTAGCTGAAGAACGGTAGTAACAACGCCCTCAGGAGTGATACGTCTGACAAGATTGAAATCGCCAACATACAAGGATCCATCTGGACCTGAAGTTAGTGCTGTTGGAGTCAAGAGACGGGCATCTGCTGCCTTGCCGTTGCAGTGGTCAGGACATTCCAGAGATCGTTGAAGACCGGTTCCCATTACCACCTAGAAAAGAGCATACACAATATATGAATAAGTGTATTGAAAACAGGGTTAAAAATTATACTTATTCTTTGTTAAGAAAATAAGGACCTGTGTGTTGAAATTAGACTTTACCTGAACAGTCCTAGGGTATTGTTTCAAATGAAGAAGAGCACCATCGCCCTTTTGCAGAATTCCCTCATGGAAGTTATAATGATGGTGTATGTCCAGTCCCCATCCTCCGATATCTGAGATGTCCACGTCGAAACCGGCCAGGGTCGCTGTCTGTGTCTCCCAAACAATTGATGCACACGACGTGTACTCGTATCCTATTGATATTTTGGCTTGCGCTTGGCCGTATACCTGTAATGATTAGAATTGGAGTGATTAGAATAAGGAACATATTTGTGATACATTTTAATGAATACAATGAAGTTTGAAAGTGCTTCAGTGCAGAAACTTCGTCTACGTACCATAAACCATTTTAACTGTTCTTACCTTTTGTTTGTATACATTTCGTTTGTTCCACGCGAAGATATGAGTCAAGTCGGGATCAGCTTCGTATGTATGAGTGTGTAAAGAGCCTTCAATCTCAACGCGGACATGAACTCGGATGAGGGAAGCTGGGACCACCCGACGAGTCAGTTGGACATGGACGCATGATAGGTAGCCAGCTGATTGAGATGAGCGGTACGTCAGCTTCACCAATGAGCCAGGGATGCCGATCGATTCGCTAACAATCTGGAAATGAGAAAATACATTCTTTGTAACTGGAAGGACTCAATTAGGTCGCTAATCGCAGAGAACAAACATTTTTCAGAAAATCTACGGTCGTGAGTGTTGTATGAATCACTAAGAAAGTTTGCAGACACGGCGGCACTACTGCATGGCACCACCGCCGTATGCTTCGTGTGTTTGGCAAAAAATATATTTAGATACAAGAGGTCTAACATTACAGCTGAGTCTTAAAACTGGAATTGGATCGAAAGTAAGGATAACTATATAGCTATATAATCTGTGGGTAAGGTAGGATATCAACAAGAGCTTATGTTTATTCTCACCTGAGCCTCAGGGTATATGACGGTTGTAGTGGTAGCAGATGAGGCAGCCGGCGCTGCCAGCGGTGGAACTGCCACTACTTCAGGTCTTAGTCGCTCGTGGTCGTGTGCCGCACAAGGAGGAGTTTCAGCCTCCCACCATTGTGGTGTTGGCGACCATCCGATGCGAGGCGGAGCCCTAGAGATTATTACTAGTTAGATTGATCCAAAAGAAAATAGAAATCCCGGTTTTGTTCAACTTTGAGTCAGGTATATAAAAATTATGGCCGAGGAAAATAAGATTTTTTCGGTGAAAAATCTAAGTGAATTTAATTCATTCGATCTTGCGCTATGGGGAGGTTTAATAGGGTTTAGTAGTATCCGACTCATCAACCGTAAGTTTTGTTAAAGAAACTCCCATATTTGTGACATAAGTGATAATAAGTCAACTAATGATATCAATAAAATAAAACACCAACACCCAAACATAAAAAAATATATTTCCATCACCAGTTAGTTAATAAATCACTAACTAAAACCCTTCTCACCTGGGCGTCGGTACTTTCACATTGTCGTCACTAAGTTCCATTTGCACTGGGGGCAACACGACGATTTGGTTCCAAGGTACGAAGACTGTCTTCCTCAACGGCTTGAACGGTGATCGCTGGAACTGCAGGGTCACAGCGCCTCCTCCATTCACCAGCACGTCAAACCTGAATGAGCGAAACGGCATATAACGTTATAGATAGGTTTAAGTTTAGCGCTTTGCCATGTGATTAAGCATGTGATAATATAATCTATAGAGCTAAATGGTTCTTTTGCCGCGTGGTCATAGTCAGAACCAACGCCGCTACTTTGTTTTTATTACAATATTTTGGTTTGTTTAGGTCAAATCTTGCAATTTAATTTTAAAACAGTTATCCCCAACCGATTGAATTGAAATGCATACACGTTTAGTTTAGATGACAATCTATGGTTAGCTAAGTGACGTCATTCTAAATCCAATATGGCGGACTCCCAAAGATGTCGGTCTAGCTATTTTCCCCCTGATATGGGTTTCAATTAAAGGGTTTAATGGAAAGAATACAAAAAAATGACGCGCTTGATTTTAAGTCACTCAAGCGCCAAAAGAACCATGCATCACTATAATTAAGTAGTTTGACGGCCCAATATTTTCCGTCAGTTAATCTATTTCATCTTGAGGGAGATTATTGCAGGCAACTAACAAGTTTTATGCAAGGTCCTCCTCCCTGTTTCATAGAAAAACAAATTCTCAGTTAGAGATTTGGATTGTACCCGCCTACGCAATTATAGAATAGGTATTCCTAGACATCTCAACGTTGGCTTGGTTGGTGTAACCTAAGGCTAATAATACTCAGTTGGAACCAGTGGTATTGGGTTAGAGCAGTGATAGCCTAGTAGTGTGGTCATCAGACTGCCAAGTCATTGGTCCCAAACTTCCAAGTATGAACCCAAGACACGCACCTCTGATTTTTGGACTCATTTGCGTATTGTATAATTATCATTTGCTTCGATGAAACCAGCATGCCTGAGAGATATTTCTCGACGGCATAAAACCAAGTCAGTGGCCCATAGGCGGTATAAAAACTCTGACACCAGGTTAGGCACTAACCACACGATAAAGAAGTTGAAGTTGGGATCAGGGATCCCAACTGACTAGCATGTTACGAAAGACACTAGCAGTAGCGGGTAAGACTTTATTTAAAGGTGACAAACGTAGCATTGAGAAACGTAACGTTAAAGAGCAAAATGTACTATTTAATTGTTACGTAAAAGTTATTTTAATCGTCCTTCCATATTGCTTCAAGATCTTTGGAACATTTATTACCAGAAATGTCACAGTTTAGCCTAAAAGTTACGTCTACGGCATCTTTGCCCCTCATTACTTCAGTTTAGCATTTAATCGCATTAACTTTCCCATTAAGAGAGTAAATTCGAAAGTCATGTCCAGAATTTGTAAATGAAGAGTTTTAGCGTAGGTCTATCTTTGCTACAATCGGATTTTGTACAGAAAATAAAATTCTACTGGAAAAAGAAGACCACATTTCCCTAATGCAAAACTAATAAATTTTCACCTATCCTAATCGGACTTGCGGAGCTTAAGGCCATCATTGTCATTATAATTTAGCACTTTACTAGAAATACAGCCCGGTTCCCCTCTCGGTACTAAATAATGTGTAAAATGCTCGTTAGTCCTAACGCGATAAAACTGCAGTTAATAATGTAGAAATGCTGTAGCAAGTACCATGGGTACTCATATTCCGTTCGTACGTTTTAATGATCCCTTATAATGTTTTTCTTGTCATTAATTTAAGCAACGCCGTACAATATTTTTTCACTTTTTTCTTTGTTTCATTTTACCGTTTTTTTTGCCTTTAATGAGAGTTTGTTATCGAAACGTGTTGAGCAGGGGTTTAGTTTGATGATCAGCACTTAAAATAAAAGGAAAAAATGGCGACGTTTCTTCCCGTTCGATTTTTTCTAACGTTTCGTGACGGTATTTACGATCTTGAGAAGAAATAAAAAATTAAGGACGGTTAGCGTTTTTTTGTTTATTTCTGAGAATGCTGAAAGTCGTGTTTCATAGCTGAAAGGGCTAGGTAGATTAGGAATTTAAAAACATTGAATAGTACACCCGCGTTGATAATGTATTCGATGGTGCACTTAGAGAAAGAAGCTGCTGATATTTTTTCTTGTAAGTAAGAAACAAACTACACTTAGGTAAACAGTTACTGAGTTACGGTAATTGATTTTTAAAAGCTTAAACGTGACGCATTATTTGATTACAAGTTCACATGATACAGGTTTCGTTCCGCCGCCTAATTCGATTTCATACTTGTTGATGCTTTTACGTACGTGCAACCAATACCAAACACCGTGTCCGAAAATTAATGACGATCCTATACATATAGGCACAAGTGTTTGTATTGATATTTGTTCAAATATTTTTGTTTGTCACGCAATGTTCAATTACTTTCTTTAAGACAATTTAGTTCCATGACTCAACGATCGTCGTGACTAATAGATTTTTTCTATTTTTGACAATAAAAAGTTAACATTCAAACATAGTTTTGACATGGTGATAGCCCGATGCCAAATTATTTTATTTTTGTTCTTTTATTTACGATGAGATAATGGTGTTACGGTGATTCACCATAGTGAGCTCTTAAGTATTTTTCTTGAAGTGAAACAATTACGTTTAAATGTTTCTTAATGGGTGGTATTTTCAAATGACTATAATTACTAAAATTCCTAGCTCATGCTATAATGTCGGTTGATACTTAATTGAAGTAAACACAACAATTAAAATTAGTTAACGGTCTAGTGTAGCAGTCACTGGCAGCTTTACGTTGTAGCTTGAAAAAAGAGATTCTGACTAAGTTTTATGCTAAGATAATTGTGTGTAATTATGTCCAGACTAATTAATTTTAAGGTATTTTTTTCAAGATATAACGTACACTTATTATGTGAAATAACTGCCTAGTCATTTTAAATACAGGATTTGAAAAATTTGTTTTCCTATTAAAGTACAGAAACAAAAGTATTATTCTATTGCGATACATCAAACACAATCCCTACTTTTGGTCGATGTAACTGAGAATCTGATATTTTTTTCTAAACTATAATGTTACAATCATTGCTTTGCAGTTGCCATAGAAATCTCCCAGAAGACTTACATTTTAAATAACAACATTTTAGATTAAATCATCTGTCGTTCAGCAGAAGTTTTGCGGAACACCAGTGAAACTTACCCATATCATGTCGAAGAATCTCAACGAACGACAAGTACTTATCAACGAACAACATGATTATTCCTTTCCACAACGAGGACTTAAAACCTACACAAACAGTGGGGAAAAAAGTATACATTTTCGTTATTTACTAACCATCCACCCTGTCTGGTAAGTGTGAATCCGAAGCGAGCCTCCCGATCCACGGAGACCCTGATGCCGATGATTCCGAGGCCTTGGGGTGAGACCACCTGCCCCCTCATCACGGACACGCGGCTGCACAGATCAGCTCACGTCAGTTCGAGCCACGGAGCCACAGCACCCGGCATTCAGCGATACGGTTCATCACGAAGGACTAAGAAGCTATTGTTACTTTTTGGGTATTTGTGAAAGAAAATTGACTCAACCAAACAGAATAAATAAAGAATAAAGTGTTTTTTTTTTGTTAAATAATTAAGCACGTCTGTGTTTTTTTTAGGTTTTTAAGACATTTATAAAGACTATGTTCATGTCCCTATTCTGCCTATGGCATCATCTAGTTACCTATTTATCGTGTTAGAATACGCAACAAGCTATTTTTAAAGCCTTGTATTTTTATGCACGGCTACAGTTTAGCAATAGCCCCTGATTAAAAATAGAGAAGACATAAAAATAATGTGTGAACCGTATCGTTGAATGCACACCATCGATCATAAAACTTTGAGCGAGGTCACGTGCTATGCTTCATAGATAGTATAAACGCTGTGAGAGTGAAGTAAAGTATGAAAATAATATCGAAAATTAAAATAAATAAGAAGTCTTAGCATTGCACATTCTCGTATTAGGATCAGCTAATTCTCTAGGACACATTTCTGTTTACATTTTATTTATAGAGAATAAAATAAAAAAATTGTTTAAAAAAAATATTACAGAAAGTAACGTAAACGGAAATCTACCTAGAAAGGTATGTATGCATGTAACAGCTGCCACACAAACCATAGTCAATCAATTTTGTTATATTACTTCATGTTTGAATGTTCGGTTACATATTCATGAGAGATGAAATTGGTGCAAGAAATGTTCGCGTCATTAATACAGAAATTGGAAGAAAATTGATAATTTTTGTTGTGAGGTTGATTATGGGCAAAATTAAAAGTAAATATTTTGATGGAAAATGGTTTTCACTGCTTTATCCGCGTGAACTTAGTTTTACTTTTAATGTAGCGCTTGACTCCAGCATACCCGGAGCGAGTCTCTGCAGGGGGCGCAAAAAGTTTAAAAAATACGACGTGGAAACCGATATCAGAGCCAAAAATCTGTCCGCTGAAAGTGCACAAGGAAAATGGCGACGTAAGCGATCGGAAAACAGCAAGAGTTTATGTTTTCTTTAAGTGTTAATTAACATAACAACAATCAGTTTGAATTTTTGATTTAGAATGTTGTTTGTTACCATGTTTCAGATTGAAATTCCATGAAATTGCATAGGTAGATTTTGTTTATCGATGGTAGGTAACCACTAAACGTTTTATATTTGAATTCACTTTCTATGTCGAATTTAATTTTGAATAAACGAAGAAGTGGCTTCTTATCTCTGACACAATGACTATCTAGACGTCACAGTGCTTATTTATTTAAATAAATCTAAATTCATATAAAATGCCAACAATACATAACGTATACTTTATTATCGCGACTGCGTTTATGATTAATGTTAATGCAAGCGTCGTGGCCACATAAACGCGTAGATAAGCAAAGCTCTTAGCTAAGCTTTACATATTTTTGTATTATTATAACAGACATTTCGTACGATTTATCCACGAGAATTTCATCAACTGAAACTCATTGAGAAGAACGCATCCGAAAATATCATAAAATGTGTTTTAGGAATGTCGCGGTCGTATAAAACACTAGATAGGTACAATCAACAAAAAGAAATAAAATATTTATGTGTAAAGCTAAGTAGTAAAATATTTTTCTTATTTGTTACCAAGAACTACGTATTTAGCAATACCACTTCTAAGATTATGATATCGTAAAAGTTTTCATCCTCTTCATGTGTTTCCGCGAAGGCTGACAGTAAATGCCATACGATACGGTTATCAAAAATATACCTAAAAAGAAACATTGTAAGTAGATTGGCACCTCCCAAAATATTATCTGTAACAAGTTACAGGGCACTTTTAGATTATTATTATCATAACACACGTTTTGACTAGCTACGTAAAGTTGTAAGTATCTGAAAAGAGGACAAGTCATTAATCATTATTGTTATGTTTCTGATAGTAATAATAAATTCAACATTATTGAATGGCAGTTTCATTAAAACACATTATTAACAGTTGGTTGGTTGAGTAAAAACAACAAAAACTCTTGATAATATCAAACACAACGCTTTAGGAACTGTTCTGCCCTTCAGACATCAAAATGCGGAAGATTCAGTTATAAATGCTGGTGCAGAGGCGGACAGTTCTGAAAGCGATGACATCCAATCGAGAAAAATACGTTCTTTGCACCAATTTCAAAGTGTAAAATGTCGTCAATGACTGATTAATGGAAGCGATGGTTGTAATGTACAATGTCGACAATTTAGCTATCGTATCGCTGTGAAGTAGTAGGAATACATTCAAATAAGTTGTGTTTTGGTTAGTTACAAAGGGTGAGGATCTAAACACATAAAGAGTTTGGGCGAAGGGTAGGGGGTTGGTTAACAGATGAAAGACGCAGACAAAGGGTAAGGAACACATAAAAGGGTAAGTTTATTTGAAGCTTAATTTGCGTGTTCGCTGAAATTTTGCTCAATTGATAATATACAATTCGCGACGATTTGTATATTTTGCAAGCCCTACTCCTATCGTGTTAAAAACGTTTTGCGTGAAAGCGTAAATGATTTTCCTAAGTTTCATATATAGTATAACAAAATTATTCCATAGTATATATGTGAACTATAATATAAGCACAGTAGACGAGACAAATAAACAGTACAAAATACAATTGTGACTGCGGCAAATCATATTTGAAAAGAGACGCGGCGTTTGCGGACCGACGGCGGTGCTTGATTTACGCTGAGATTGCGAGGATTTTGTCGCAGTCACACGAAAACATTCAAGACAAACATACAGATGTTACATACACATAGAGAATGAAACGAATACAGACAAAGGATTGAACGAAAAGTGAAAAAGCGTCAGTGGCACCGTCCGCGTGTCTGTAGTGGGACACGCGGAGGTCACCGGCATCACACTCATATGCAGGATTCGCAACAAAAGGGAAGAGGTGAACAGATACTGAACACTGAGGGGCGAGGGCGGGCTGACTGACACTTACCATGGTGTAAAGGAATTCCAGAACTCGCTAGGAGTGGCGGACACACGGCGGCACAGGGACACAGAAAGACAGGACAGATTACTACACAGATACCTACATCCCTCAGTGCAACCCCACCCCGGTTTTGCAACCGCTCCGGCCGATTGCACTCGTCTATATTGGTTAGCTTGCGTTTTAACACTGTATTTACTAATCAAAGTTCTGTTAATTACGAATCGATTCACAGACGAAGCCCGTTTGCATTAGAACAACCACCACTATTGATCGTTTGGTAATATGCATTTCGGTTGGATTCAAATTAATTTAGAAAAGTTTCAGTTGCAGGTTGCACCAAAGATTGAATTTGGAGAGTAGGTAAACATGCTGGATGGTGAATGCATTGAAGAACCCGTCATGTGTTTAAAAGGGCTGATGGAACAAATGCCAGAACGCAATATAACCACTCTAGACTTTTGAACTTAAATAAAATAGTGAAGCGGCTCGTGTTTTAATGCAAACAAACTTATAGAGGCGCTTTTGCATATTAAGCGAGGTGGGTTGACTACTTTTATTATTCAGTTTTGCTTTGTCTTATTTCTTTAAGAGATCGTTCGAAGTTTTATCAACGCACACGGTATAAAGTAGGGCAAATAAAAACTTTAAGAATTTTTTTACCAACTTAGATCATGAAAGTCGCGTTTAAGTTTTTCTAATAGGTCGTTATATAAGTATTAAAGTAAGTGGCATAAAAGTATTAGTCTAAGAAAATAATATCAATTTAAACTTGTATGTTTATTTTCGTATCCAAATTTTAAGTATATAGAGATTTAATACTTTCATGATTCAAGTTTCAGTTCTTTTACCTTATTTACTTATGTAAAGTTATTTTATTTTTGTGAAGACAAACAAAACTGTTCGAAAGCTTTTGAGCGCTGATTTATTTCTAATTTCATTTTATTATTCATAATACGCTTTTGTTTTGTTTAGACAAACAGGTAGGGTTAGACACACACAAGGGATGAACATTAGACAATACACAACACATCGGATCTGGTGTGAAAAATAATAATAAAATACAAAAACTCATAATTGAAATAAAAAAAAAATCAATGGTAAAACATAACCATGCTAGGATCGCAAATAATAAATCATAATTTTTACACGCGAGAAAACAGAGGAAAATCAAAACACTTCCACCAGATGAGAAAATAAATGTTAAGTTATAAAAGTATTTGAAGTTATCAATTAAATTAAAATAACCACACCAAATCCTCGGAGAGGTTTAGGAAGATGAGCGGGAATTAGATGGTGAAGGTGCTAGTTCCTAAATCATTTTATGTCGGAATGAATTTTGTATCTTCTTCTTACGGATATACATTACAGTACGGCGGTGATATCACGGATCTAAAATCATTGTAAAGTGCAAATATAAATTATTCATGAATTGTGCAAAACCGACAGGTCAGTCCTAAACCAACTGGTGCAAAAGATATCGTTGTATTGCCTTTTAGTTTACTGATCCTAAATTGGTAACTATTATGTTAGTACTAACGACATCTTTTACGTACATGAAGTGATTTGGTGTTTGTTAACATTTCAGTCGTATTCTTATGCTACACATACCTTTCAGAGTATTCATCCATGTGTGCGTAGCTCTGGACAGAGTTTTCTTCTATGAGGAATTTGACGCGCTGGTAGAAGGAGGCGGTGACAGAAGGTGGTTGTTTTCTGAGGAGTACTTCTACAGGATCGTTGGAAGCTAGGCACATGATGTGCTCGGCGCACTCAGGTCGACTGCAGCATTCCGAGTCGGAGCAGTCCGTCATGCCATCTTCAAAAGTGTAGCCATTGTCAAGTGACAGCCAATATGGTTTGTTTGGATTGTTATAAATTTAATTGGCTTTATGTTTGAGCCTAATTTCTGTAAAAGAGAGGCACTTACCTTCATCGTTATCTTCGTTGTCGTTGCAAGAGAGTTCGAGGGCGATCGAACAGTCGGTGCCGGCCCAGCCGTCGGCGCAGGAACAGCGGTACACTCCATCTTCCAGAAGACATTGTCCGTGACGAGTACAGCCATTTGGACAACCAGCTGTTTACAATGAGCAATTAGTCAATTATGTTTCTCTACCACTAATAAGTGTAATGCAACATTGACTTTGATAATATTTGTGTTAATGGAAATATAGTAGGTTTCTGTGTCACATGACATAAAAGATCCTTCAATATTTTCAAAATTTGCTGGATGAAACAAATAATGCAAACTATTGAATACGATTGTCACAACTTACGCAAAGTACAGTGTCGGCCATTCCATCCTTGCGTACACACGCATGTGCCATTCTTGCATTGTCCGTGGTCGTGACAGCGCGTGTCACAGGGTCGTTGGTCACATAAAGAGCCGGTCCAGCCGTCATCGCATCGACACACGCCCTCAGCACAAACACCGTGCGGCCCGCAGTCCAATTGACACACCACTATAACGTGGAAATGCAGTTAAAACGCCGATGTACGAGTAAGGCAACTTAATGGTTCAAACTAGTTTGTTGTCTTTACCTTGTGAGCAATCATCTCCGGTGTAAAGTGGGTCACAGACACATCTCCCTGCGTCTAGGTCGTACACACCGCGTTGGGAACATGCGGGCAGACAACGTTGAACCCTTGCATCACGTTCACTGCAGGAGGCACCTCGCCACCCTGCGCGGCACACGCATCTTCCACGCACGCACGATCCGTGGCCACCGCAGGTTGGGTCAAGGCAGTCCTCTGTAATGTTTAATAACTCAGTATTTCCTTGTTTATAATTGAAAATATAACTAGATCACTACAAGTTTGAGAATATTCCACCTTCGTCGCACTTTTGTCCTTTCCAGCCGGCCTTACAGTGGCAATGGCCGGCGATACATTGACCTCTTCCGGAACAGTCGGCCGGCTCACAGTCGTGTGCTGGAACGTCACATTCCGGGCCTTTCCACCCTTCCAAACAGTGACATACTCCACCTGCATACGCGCCGTGCCCCGAACAAAGAACTGGGCATACACCTGCGAAAACAAATGCGAGTTATTTCTTACGCACCTCTTTGCGAAGATAATAAATACTCGTTTAATTAATATTTTCTACTTACTTTTCGAACAGTCGTGTCCTTCGTAGCCGTCCATACATTCGCATTTCCCGAGGTAGCACGATCCGTGACCCGAACAATCATCTGGACACGAGTTAGTGACACCTTCCGCTTCAGAAACGATCATTTCAACATTGTGTGGCTGCAGTTCGTCATTGTAAACAGATATAAACCATCTTCCTGTGTCAAGATATTGCAATATGCTCACGTTTACTCTCATATCCGTTGACCTTTTGCTTATCGTATGGTTCCATCTATGCAGAGGGCTAATCGTGCTCAATAGTGCATCCCAGTCGTTAAGACTACTTTGAAACGGATTATCTCTGAACGGGCTTCTTCTACGCCTTAATCTGTGGTCGACCCTACCGCCTCGAATGAATTCTACAAAGTCGTATTGTGTTACGCTAGGAGCTACATTTCGCCTACCATAAACGGCGAAATTAGCTCCCCAGGGAACTGTGAAGTTAAGGCTAACGTAGGCGGGCTGCTTGTTGCGGAATTCAGAACTCCAAAATTGGTAAGCAGGTATAGTTGCACTGTGTAACTCGTCGAATTCTCTAACTTCTAACGCGGGTGACCAAGGCGGCGGTGCTGCTTGTTGCGCTTGTTGTGGTATTATTACAGACTCTAACGCTGCTTCCGCTGTAGTTGACCACCCGCCTAAAGACGAAGTTGATATTGATTCTGCAATAAAACGTGCGAAATCTTTTAGATTCTCATGAACTTTAAAAGCACAAACACAAAACAGCACACATTGAAAATTAAATTATGTTTAATCATACCGTCTGAAGGTGATGATGTTGATAAAGCATCCCTAATCCCTTGTGCATGTGTTACTGCTTTTACATCTTGTACCAGGATGCAATTTGAATTGTCTATATTACTTTTAATTGACGATAACGCTGTAACAAAGAAATAATAATTTTAAAACAAAGTATCAAATCGTTATTCTTTTTTTATCAATAGAAAATAATGTCTACGATCCAAATCTTTCTCTCTAAAGCCGGTCATCCAATTAAGTTTCCGTTAAGTTTGTTTCTTATCGATGGCTCACATCGATAATGCCCAGTAGCCGAGCAGTAATTCTATTATAGTTCACACGGGCGTCGTTTGGGCGCAATGTGTTACGAAATGCAACACAATAAGAGATGTCATTTTAAAGTTTAAGAGGTGTATGAATGCGGGGAAGGCGACGTGATGTCCCGTCGAGTTTTAATTAAGCGAAGCACGGCTGTGCTGCATTTCGTGGCGGTGTGACGGAGCGATTAGTTCCGCAGCCGCGGGCCCGGCCTGCAGCAAGCACGTAGGTGGCTCGGCAGTCGACACCCAACCATTTCTTGTTTGGGAGAATGCTATTGTCTCCTCATTATGCGACAGTTGCTGGCTATCGAATCGATCATAAAATGCCGCGCTACGCAATCTAATTGGAAGATTCTTCACGGTGTTAACTAAGAAAAGCACGGGCTCAGATGACACGAGTCTGGACGAAATTACTATTTATTTTGAAGCTACTGAAGCAGCAAATAGGATCTTGTCGATGTAATTTATTAATAGTCAATACTTTTTTATGAATCACTGAAATATGTATAGTAGGCACTTTCCCTTTTAATGCCACGGTGGAATATTCAATAGAAACTGCAAGGGAGCCTTGAATGTCAGTAATGTAAAGAGAATTTATTGCGTTCATTTATTAGTTCAGTAAGAAGCTCACGTTCGCTCAGGATTTGTGCTCGGATGGGGATGCAACGTTTATTTGTTTCGGAGCGTGCGCAGGATGTGCGCCTAATATGTCGTGCGTTGCGTCAAGGGCGATATATCAATCCATATAGACTTAATTGACGCAACCCAGATTTTGTTCCGGCTAATTAACATGTTCAGTAATTTGTCGAGAGACATGTGGTTATGTTTTTGAGCCAATTTACTTATTAAAATTGTATGTGTGAATATTTTCTTTGACACATTGTCAAGTGTTTGCTGTTACGTTCCATAATTCGTCCAGATAACCCCAGCGGTGTCGGAGCAATTAAGTTATCAGGCGGCCCAACAGTTGCCTATCTATCTATCCCCAAGACTTACTCTCAGATAAGATCGCGAAACGTTGACGCCATTTGGCCGTTTGCGCTGAGGATTGGACAATTTAACTTTACTATACCGTGCTGAGGGTAGATAGTTCAATGACAATAAACTTTATCGGCTTAACAACCAATACTTAAGCAGCCAATTTATATTCAGTGCTTAATGCGACATGCGTTTGTCGAGATGGATTTAAAATCATATTTCTAAAATGAGAT
The DNA here is from genome assembly GCA_950005105.1 of Lycophotia porphyrea. NCBI lineage: Eukaryota > Metazoa > Arthropoda > Insecta > Lepidoptera > Noctuidae > Lycophotia > Lycophotia porphyrea. Next base: position 8,864,003 of record OX465392.1, read on the forward strand.
ATATTATTGAGTTTGAAGACTTGAAGCAAACATGTCTAGTGCGTTGCCCCGCATCAAATATTGATGGAATGGAAATAAACAGAATTCAACCAACAGTCATAAATACGAATAAAACTTGAACGGTCATCGATGCTCGACAGGTTTGTTTAAATAGGTATAAGAGTGACCTACAACATATAACATTTTTATGATAGCTAAACATATTTTGAACGAACCCCAACCAACATCATATTCAGTTAGATAGAGCCCTACTCACAAAATAATAACACACATCGTACACAATGTTTTCAGATAAACGAGCAGAGATGACGTAATTTCCTCGCAAGAAAATAAAATATGACAATGTGGTAAGTCGCGACTTTTCCCGATGATCCCTCGTAAAATCTATAAATTTTGTGTATTGAGCGGCGGCGGGTAGGAAATGGAGGGTGCTCACTGCTCGAGGAGACGAGGTCGCCGGCCGATGGGCCGATGCAAGCGACGATTGTGTGCAGATGGACTATGTTTGCTATCTCCACTATTTTTCGAGTTAATACAATTTATTGTAATACGATTCAGCATAGATTGCATCGTGCGCTGGGGGAGCGAAACTCGTTTGATAGTGTCCCCGGGGACGGACGCGCCGTCGCACATTCTCGCATTAGTCACGTGATAAATCTTCCCGTGTTCATGTGTGCTGTCTCCTTTCATTACACACAGGATCTAATATCCCTGTCCTTGTTACTTGCGCATGTTAACTGTGTTCGTACGAGGTCGCGGTTTGTTTGCCCCATTTTCTCAGGGAAGACAAACAAATCCAAATTTTGATTACATCATCATAAAATCTTGTCATTAAATAAAGTTATGCTTCATGAAACTCGTTAGCTACGAGTATTTGTTTATGAAATAACGGTGTAAGTATTAGATATTTTATGACACCCATTGAGTGGTCTTACAAATGGCGTGGCTTGCGTACCTAAGCATTATAAATCAGCAGGTATAACCGATACGTTGCCGCGTTGGTTCAATAAAAAAGGGTAAGTATAAAGTGATGGACAGTACCGGTTATAACAGGATGTAAAATGTTGTTATGTTTAAATGTATTGCTAATAACTACAGAAAAGACAATATAATGTGATAATGTATTAAGAATTATAATATAACATATGACTTGTTAGTAAATAAGTTTTTAATAAAACAGATGTTCACGTTTCATTTATTTTGAGCTGCCCTACATATATTTTAGCATGCTAAACAAAACAGTGGTTTATTATTTGTATAACAGTATTATTTTTACGACAAAAGCATCACCGATCGCGACAACGTGCGCGCGAGCCACTTCAAACGCGTTAACGTTCACAGAGAGAGCTTTAATAAAACATTTGGGGTCCTCACATTTTCAATTACATTAAAAAGTTGACGGTGCTGTATTTGCCCCATTCATACACCATACACGTAATGAAGGGTGCAACAGATGGTTCACATTTTTTCATTACATCACTAAAACTACCGGCGCAAACCCGGAGATTTATGTCGGATTAAACTACAGACCCGGTTTTTATTTGATACAAATCCGGAACGCCAGGAGGCGTGTCAGAAATAATTTTATTGTTATTTCGAATCATTATTTTAATGAAAGTTCAGTAAAAAAAGTAGGAATCGAAGCTTCGAAAGTAAAATAGTTAAATAGGTAGCGTTAAACAGATTCATTGGTTTTGATATTATCTTACGGAAATCTAAATGTGGTAATTTCGAGGCGTGTGTGTCGCTGTGTTAGAAAAAGCGTATATCGTTTTGAAGTGGACAGGTCGCCGGTCCCCGGTCACCAGTCGGCGTGGCCATCGATAGGTGATATGCTACATGCTGTCTTATCTCTGCTGTATAATTTAACGGGTCTCTAAATGAAGTGAGATCCGATACGATAAGCCTCATTGACTTGAGACACCTTACATCCACTCGGTTCATTACATTGCTTTCAAGAAGCTTCGGTTGAGTTTATTTTATTGAGTCTTTATATAAAACTGTGTGAGTTTGGATAAATAGATTGGGATATACGTGCATCAGTGTCGTCTAAAATGGTAGTTATTTCCCCATAACATAAATAGGGAAACGCTTTGTTTTGTTATTAACTTTTTTTTGTTTGTATAGTATAAGTTTAAAGGCGATTTACTTTTAGTATAGCTTATCATTTTGAACCTTAAATTTTCTTCTACATGAATATGAAATCTTTTTCCAAATATACTTTGAGCTTTCTAACTAATAATATAATAATATCAATAATGCTTAACCCTTCAGTGCTCATAGAAGAGCTGTTAGTTATGTATGTAAACAAGTTTTTGTTTCAGCTGAAGTAGAACGCGTTGCCGAAACTGTAGTGAAGTTGTTAGCGGTTCACGTAGCGTGCTTCAAGCGTATTATTTAGTGTTTGCTCAAACTGTTTAATAGAACGCTGGCTTAACTTAAATTGAAACTATAGTTTCGACATTCGAGGAACTTTCATAATTACTATTTACGCTACACGCTTTCGTTTCTATTTTTTTAGTTATCTTATAAATTTATTATCTCATTGCAAATTTGAAAAAATAAAAATATAATATTTGTTTTTTATTTATTTATTTATAAAGGCATTAAATGCCAATTTAAATACATAATTACTTAAAAATTAAAACATTACAAAACTACATTAGAAATAAGTCATAAAATATTATAAAATAAATCAATATAAAAATAAAATAAAAACAACAAGGAACAGAATGGAGATAATTGGACGTTTTAAAAGGGTTTAAGAACCGTTAACTAAACAGTTTAGTTTACAAATAGAACGCAATAACAAAACTCTGACAGACTCAATGTTTATCTTTTACTTTCAGATTAGAACAAAGATCTTAAGTTCAAAGTTATCATTAACTTAAGTTATTAAAGATATCTTTTATAGCAACTTTATTGAGATACACAAGTGTTATTGAAGCTATACAAATATACTTGAGTACAGGAAGCAATTTAATTCGGAATAAATGATCATTTAAGCCTCTAATTGAGTCGGTATTAGGTACATAATTTGCCGTCGCGGCCACCCTCCACTTTGAAAAGACTTCGCTTGAAGGGAAATAAACAAAAGTAATTTCCCGACATTACAGCGAGTGAGCACTTTCAGTGTAAATGGCAATGCGGCTGTGCACCCAACGACATATTGTTTCTACGAATGTTCCACTGTTATACGGGATTCGCGTGACGTCGCCCAAGTAGGTGCAAACCATACATAGTTGTATATGTATATAGCCAGAGCTACTACCACTTGAAACGTTCTAACTTTGCCTGTGTTTATGTCTTCCAACTTTAGTTGTTAAAAACGCAGTAAAAAAATTTGGAGTTCATTTATGTTCCTACTTAAGTAAACGTAATCTTTCTGTTATAGCTTTATTGCGAAGAACGTTATTGACCCTATCGTCCCTATCCTTAAGTATTTTTACTTAAACGAACTTAGAAATTTCCGAAACTTGAGTGGCCACATTTATACAGTGAGGTTAAAGCGTCGCGACGCTTTAACCTCACTTATTTCCTTTTCTTATCCTGCCAAATAGCTCCACGACATTGACAGTAAAAACACATTTTTTCCTCACCCTCGTTAAGTTCGAATTTCGAAAATAACTTCTTTGAGACTGCTTACGTCATTAATGGAAAACTGAACACTTTTGTCGTACTAGTGTTTCCAAATAACTCGATAATTTAACACAGAACAAAAGCATTAATATTTTATGGATGTAAAATAGCACCGGGATGACTATTTCTGTAATAACGTGTTACAAAGAATACACAGTCATTATCGTTCGAGTTGTTATAGTAATTGCGAGGGCTCGGCATCGGCGCGGCGCGCGGCGGGGTAAATGTGTGTTCGAATATAGGCCAAAAGTATTGCGCCGTCGTCAGCGGCGGCAGCGGTGGCGGCGGGCGCGACCCGTGACGGCTTCATGTTATTTTGTGATGTCTCGTGTGCTTGCGGTTTGGGAGCAATGCTTGTGATCACTTACATATAATGGCCTACTTTTCTTGATTGTAACCGTACCCAGTAAAAGATCGATCTTTTCCACTTGCGTTGTAATAATGAAAGACCGTAATGTTTTAGCGTCTTCGGTTAACTAAGTTCCTAACGAGGTTGCTACGAATATAGAATCCACTTTACCACTGTTTTTGTGTAAACTTGCAACTGTGTAAGGTCCTTTATAATTCCGTGTCTTTCCGTAGTTAGCGCAAAATGCTTTCGCTACATGTATGTAGGTACATTCAGTACGGCAATAAGCATTACATGCAGTTGAGAGAATGTGCCATTCCATTAGATATAAAATGTAATGTATTGTTTTATTATACCGCAAGGAAGGGATTAGTTGTTCGTCGTTAAATCAAACAGGGATTTATTTTTGCGATTTATGAAGCATTTCGCATGTATAAATTATGATTGGTCGTTTGGCGGGTACCCTGTACGCAGGGATGCGAGTGGCTGATGTATTCGTAGTGAAATAACATGGGACGTGGAAGTGTAAGATAATTTATAACGGCTGTAACATGGGCGCGCGGGCCCGAGGCACGCAGCGCGTTGCCTTACGTTAGGCGCATCATTTATATTTTTCTGATGTTTGTTTTGTTTTTTACGAACCTCTCTGTGGATGCCGGCTAAACAAAGAATGATAAAAGAATAATGGTCAACGTCTGTTTTCGTTGAAACATCAATGTTTAATCAACTCATTTGCATGCACCGAGTGAATATTTGAATTTATCACCTTCAGTAATTGTGTTCGGTGTGATGATGGAAATATTTTTCTATTATGATTTGGTTGTATAACGATAAATAAATAAAAGTTTTTTTATGGTTGTTTTCCGTTAGCATGACTTTGGACAACACGAAAAACGACTTTGATTGAAGTCGGTGTTCAAACAAGCATTTACGATCTATGATTACTGTTCTGTATAGTTATAGACCGTGTTGAATTTACATGCAGATGTAGACAAACAAACAGTGAAAATAAACAACAAAGTATCTACACAGTGCTGTGGAAATGGAACTATTGCACCTACCATTAAATAATAAACGTTTCTTTTCTTCATTGGAAATGTTTAGTCCACAAATAGGTTGCAATTTATAAAAGCAAAAGTAATTTTTGCTACTGTTTCAATGCAGAGTTAAGTCGGAGTGACTATATAATCTTGTGTAGCCCTCGAGGGCTATTCCTTTGTCGGTTTCCAATCATACAGTACGAGAACTAGCCCCTTAATTGGATGGAATCCCGCTTCAGGCACGATTCGGCATTAAGGGGATAAAAGCATACGAGTGCAATTTTACATTGCTTTGTAATCTGGTAAAACAATCAGATTGCGAGCTCGCAGGATTAGGCTCAGACATGTAATACTTAACGTTAATAGTTTTAGTCTGAATTTGTATTCGAAATAGCAATTTGCGATATTTTTGATAGGACAACAAAGGCATCGCAACCGCAAACATTTTGCGGTATTGTTTAACCATAGTCAGCGAATCCATACCTAAATTAAATTACCTTTGTAACGAACGTGGGACTCAGTTGTGTACTAAAAGGTTATATATGGGTTAAAAAACGATTTATTATATTTTTGTAATATTGAAATGGATTTAACCCACATGGCGTCATTATGGCTACAATAAACTTTTGTCTCTGGGCCCAACGAAGGCCGTACACTAACGCTAATGGATTGTGAAAGAATAATGTTATGAATATTCTAATCGGCATTCCGAGCGAGTTAATAAAAATAGTGTCTTAACGAGAGTCCCGTACATCCCGCTGTGATTTAAGAAACAAAGATGTATCGTCTGTGTACCTCGTAGTTGGATATTTCAATATTAAATAGACAGCCTACACGGAGTTAGTTTAACTGTCCAGTTAAAGTTGTCGTTCTAAGTTGGAGTTCGTTAACTGTAGACTTTGATAAATGTAGATTAAGCTCGCAGTTTTACTACAATTGTATGTATAATATATTACGGATACATGAGACTTAACAATAAATTCCAAGGAACGAATAACTATAAGTCCGCTTGTTCATAAGTATCAGGCCGCAACTTTTCAATCAAACTTAAGTACAATAGTTATAAGTTTCTGAAGTTGGGAATTGCAACAAGCTTCTTACTTAATGAGCGTAGAATGCATGAATTGCATAATTTTGTTCATGATACTTACAAACCTTCAAGATTCCAATAAAGATAGGAACGGCACTCGATTAATTTGACTAAAATAGATATTTTAGAGATGTCATGTGAAGATATTTCTAAAGTTGGTTTATACAGTCATTTAACTAGCTACATGAGAAATGTAAACGTGGGAAAAACAGACGTGATCTTTGAACGATCGCAAATTGGAAATCCGTGAGATTGTGAGTACGATTTTGTAGGATTGCAACCCTTTATTGGAGTATTGTTGTCTGTATCGAGTTATAATTGAGCTGTACCATTCAACTATGCTGTTACCGGACTAGACTTACTGAGTATATTACCTATGTGCATACCATTCTATGTCGCAAGTAAGCCTTCAACCAACAGACATAACTTGAATATCATATCAAGATACTCAAGAACAGCTATTCCCCTTTCCATCTTAACGATGACTGGGGGACAGTGTCAAGTGGCCGCAGCAATGTTGCATTTATGAGTGTTTATGTATAGCCAATAGTGGAGCATTATGGGTTGTTGCACGATGTTGTTCTTGATAAAAACATTGAAACCCATATCTATCCTTGTAGGATAGTCAACCGCACGCCTGAGTAACCCTAGCTTTTTTTTTCTACAAAAACAGCTACAAAATAATGACGTCAAAATCAAACTGTTACCACGGAGGAGCGGCTCAGTACAGAAGGTGTCAATCAGAAAATAGTAAACTTAGAACACCCTTTTGACTGGTACTCAATTGTATTATGTATTTAGTAAAACACTTACCTATAAAGTAGGCGAGCATCGCCGCTAAGATGACGCAGAGGCAAATCATGGCGATGGCGAGGCACTTCCACGTGCAACGGTGCTGACACCGCTTGTCTATGTGGAACCGCGACGGCGAGTACACGGGGACGGGGCTGGGCTGGCTGGCCCGTAGCGGAAACACCGGCATCACCAGCGGCTGGTTGGCGAGCTGGCAGTGCCCGCTGCCCAGCGTGCCGCCCATCCCGCTCGACATCGGCGCGCCGCCCAATCTGTGGCACAATATACTGGATTTAAAGCTAAAATCGACTGTCGAAGACCTTCGAAATACGGGTGGGGGGATAGGTTGTCGGCGGCTCCTGGAAAGGAATTGTGGTGAACTTGTAGCTTCATTAATAAAACAAGATACATATATACATATTGGATTTTAAGGAGCTTCTTCTGGTACACGTTAAACCATCTCAAAACATCGGAGATACTTGGAAAACTTCTGCGGTAATTTATTTTGCCATATTTGAGAAAGAGTAGGTTTATGTAAGAAACGGAGCTTTTTAAACATCAAAACAACAAGAGTTCTTAATACTTTTCTCTAATATTGTTTGTTTATTAAAAACTTTTGGCCTCTGGGATCCGTAAACAAGATGACGTTTATTAATTTGATATTTGAAATTAGGTCAATTTTAAACTTTGCTGGCGCTACCACCAACTTTCAGGAGTAAAACAGATGAAAAAACACAAATAATAATATGTCAAAACTTTTACAAGTAGGTGACTCAGATGTCAAGTGTAAAATAAAAAGAAATTCTAGTCTGTAACTTTATTAACTGCGTAAAAAATCAAGTTTCCGTTGATAGCAGGTAGGTGAGAACTCGTATCGATGTCGTAACATGTTATGGCCAACTGTCGGTGGATCGAATCTGTGGCCCGCGCCATATGGCGCTTCTTTCATTAAACTCCCTGGAAGACAATCAGAACGTATCATTACCGGGAATTCCAGCAAAAAACGATGACCGTAGCGTTTAAACATGTCCGCCCCGTGAGCCATGGCCATTAATCAAATATCCGAACTTCACTGTCACGACTAAATTCAAAGGCTCAGCTGAGAGCATATGGCGCGTCGCGGCCGAGGCGCTCACCAACTGACGCCGATATAATGACCTCCCGCATAAGGGAATAAGCAAAAAGAGAATAGAAATAATTGGAGCAAGTTTAGCAAGAAGCGTGACTCCTAAAGGGTTTGTTTCGAGGAGGCTCTTGACTGTAATTTTCTTTTGAATAGCGGCCGAGGAGCCCGAGGAACGTTCGGAAGGACGAATTCATTAAAACGTGTAGAGAAATCACAATGCTCCGGCAAGCAGACTTAGGCCTTAAATGGCTTTTAAAATGTCCGCCGCCTTTGTACATTATGTGGACTTTGTATATTAATACTGTAGGTTAATAATGTTTAATTTTGGTACTTCACTGAAGTCAAATATTCATTGCCCTTTATTTTTATCATCAAAGGAAATATGCGCATAAAAAGGCTGAACTTACGCACAATTTCCTTCTTCGTTAACTCGGTGTTGAAATTGTACACCTGCTAGCACCAAGTGGTTATTTGAAATAACTTGAAGCTATTTTGAATAATATGCTTTTGGTTCCAATAACATATAATTAACTTAAATTACTAGTTCAACCTAGGCGAGCCTTATAACGATTCGTTTCTCACAGTTTATTCTTCTAATTTCTGCGAGAAGATCCGGTTACTATAGTCTATTAGAATTAATTAAATAAAATGATCTGGGAAACATAATTAATGAGTGTATAATTAACTTTAGAGTTAGTCATGTGTGGGGCGCAGGTAATACGAGTCTATCTCTGAAAGCTCGTTTGGGTTGGGCGTGTGATTGACTATTTGCGAAAGGATATTGAATTGAATACCTTCAACGGTTATCGGTTAGCATAAATCAAGAAAAATATGCCCATATATCATAAATTATAATGAAAATAACATGGCTATGAGCGATACAAGTCGTGATTGCAAATGCTGCCAAAATTTCATAGATAGGTAACTGTAAACGAAATTGATTTTTTGGATCCATCATCATTAGAGTAATGGATTTTATTGTTTATAATGTAACGTTGGTGCTATTACCGGCCGGCCGGTAGGTGGGTAGGTAGGTACGGGGTCCGCACGTTACCGAAATGAGCCGGTTGCTCTCGTTCTGTTTTTGTTAAAAGGAAAGTTGTGGTTTAGTAATGAAATGTTGCGCAATACCGCAATGCGTTTGTTTGGGAACGGAAACGAACATTCTATTTTACGAGCTCAAAAGTTGAGCTTTCAAATAAAGAAGATGCTGTGAAGGAGAGAATCGACTAAGACAATTAACGAGGTCGACGACAGCGTTATTGTAGGACAATGGTGCGATATTTCAAGCGGCGGACGGACGCGGGACGGCGTTCGGCGAGATTTTGACAGGCGCTCGTCGAGTGAGCTCTTAATGAAGCGGTAAATAATGAGCAGAGGTGTTGTGCCGTGCGAGAGCCGTGTCTAATTAACAGAGAGAGCCCCGACCAGTTTACATACGAGACACACAAACATACGCTAGCACATGGTTCGTTATTACTGAATGCAGCGTAACTATCATTGGAAGTAACGGGAATCGTAATGTAGCATAAGAATGGCGCATTACAAAAACATGGGCAGGTAAGTGAAGGCTCGTTAGTCGTCCGGGACTGGCCGCTGTCGCACAGTTTTTATCACAGCAATCGCGCGTGCAGCGGTCACTTCTAGTCTCGAGCGAGCAACGGCGACCTCTAACTCGGAAACCAGATGAAACAAAAAGAAAGAAACGCAGGCACGGGCCGTGAGAACGCGTCTCCTCGGCCCGGAGCCCGGACCTTCCATTTATCTTGCACAGTCGTGCGGGAATGGGCCGGACAGCAATGTGCTTTTATTGCATCGCGCCCCTAAATATAGGCCTCGGAGGCTAACCACAACGCTTTTAGCCCTAAAATGATTGGCTGCTCAACTGGTTTAGTGGTAGAGAGAAGTAAATAATTTTTTTTATCATTGCTTGGTTAAGTCCGAAATTTATTTGCGTGTACATTGCGAAGAATGTATGAAAAAAAATATGCCACATTATTTACTAAGTATATTAAATTTTTGCAAACAAAGAAAACGTAAGCAATTTATCATCAGTGAAAAATCACTTTCATTTAAAATTATTGCATTGAATTTTTGCCAAATGGCTGTACCGTAATTTTTAGTGTTTATGTTAATCCCGGAATATTAAAATCTAACATTAGCCGTTATGAAATTGAAACGATATCGTTTGTAATGTAATTGAAATGTCAACATATTATATTTAGTTAATTTGCAGTGAACAGGTGGTGTGTGACCGGTTCACTGGTTAACATGCCGAAAGCTATTTGTGTAAACGTTTTGCAGATGAGTCTTATTTCGTCTAAAAACTTGTGTCACATGACATTTACCAATGCAATAGACACCATATTGCTAAATGTTATCAACGGACAGTGACCTTGTGATGCTAAGCATTGTTATTTTTAGATTGACTAAAGGTTTCATGAATAAAAAGGATGCTTTCATACAATATATCTACAAGTAAACAAGTGTTTTTAACGACGAGATACCCATGTAGTAGTTACTGTTTCTGCTTTATTAAAAAGACTTCAACAACATAAGAGTTATTTCATCGATGTTATAGGTGTGGTTGCGTTACTTAATATAAAACGTTTTGTTTTCCTTTTGTGGTCGACTTCAAAACGCCCCCTACATTCATTGTTGAGGGTCGAAAACGATCGAGAGATGTTATCGACTGTATTTTAATACGAACAACATTTTGTTGCATCGATATCGAGTTTATTTTAAGATACCTCGGAACTAATTGCCTCTTCGGTTGAATGAAGAACAATGAGATAAACGTGAAACAAGCGCCTCGAACCTGGGTGATGAGCTTTCAATGATGATTGTTGCGCATAATTCATATTGAACGCAAATTAAAACGTAAAAGGTATTCACGGAGAATTTATAATAAGGGTGCCTCTAAAAGACTTATTCAAATGTCCGACAAAAGAGGAAAGATTAAAAGGTGCCCGAATAAAACACTTGGCGGATCAATCGATACAAACACGTAGCCTTAGTTCTGAGGAGAGCCCTCGCCGCACCCTCCTATTGCAAGTCACGGGTGTAAATTCAAGAAAGCTCCCCAATTTAAAACGAAATGTATAACAATAGCATCGCCCCGCTATGCCAATTTCCTCCCTCGACGAACGTTTTCACTACAAAGAAACTGAATAAAATTATCATCCATACATACTGCTTACTATTATTTAAAGCAGAAAGTTAGATTGAAGCGTTCCGAAACGAGGAATTTACACAGACGAGGATCATAAAAAGAGAAAAAAAAGCAAATTCAAAATAAACAGAATGCTAAGAAGTGGCGCTCATACATCTCGCCGCAGTCGCACTCTGCCACGCCTGGAATCTGTCCACTTAAATAGCTGCCTCATTCGACACCAATCACACCCAGCGGATTAATTAAAAACATTTGTCAAAATGGCCTTTCGAACGAATAAGAATTTTCTACGGAGAGTTTAATCTATAGCCATATTAATTACACGTTGAAGTAATAAACCAGACTAACTATGACAGTCAATTAAGTTTATACAATCGTTTAGATCGCTGGATGAGTTCATAAATATAAATTGATATTGTAATTGATTTCCGCAAAGCTGGGCTGGATTTTGTGCTCATTAAATGTCGAGCTGCAGTAATCTGTACCGATGGGCGATGGGCCGGGTACGCGGGTGCATGAGTTCGGTGCACATCGGAATGATACAGCGATTTAAATACGGTACATACGGTCGGATTCATTGAACTCGCAACTCTTATTAATAACTCTCATAGCGTGATGTTTGTTTTAGTCGTCTCGTGCGGCAGTTAGGTAATGTTGAAGTTGATTCATGAATGGGAGAGCCGGCTCGCGGCGCGCGGCTAGCGCAAGTACGCGCCCACTCGTGTATATTTAGCGAATATCATTTTCCTAGAAATATATCAGACGACGGAAGTGCCAACATTTACATTTTACGTTTAGTTTAACTAACGCTAGAAGCACGGATCACGGAACCAAAATGGATTTAAAATATACATAGTTTGTGTTTAAGTAGCTCTACGCGCGGCTACGACTCTGCTACGAACCGGTAAATAATGCGTAGCGTAGTAGTTACATTGTAATATTTATATTTGAAACCGTCATTAAAATGAAGCATTCAGCATATTTGCATTTAAGTACCTATTTAAATATTCATACTGCTGATCTGTATCCTAACTAGAGATAATCTTTTGCGATATGATCGTAGGAGCTTACTGGACAGTGTGCAATGTGCACTCGCCCTAGGCACAACTAGGCAGGTTTATCGCTGGAAATGAATGGAAGCGATATCGAATAAGCGGCCAATTACTGGTCGGCGGGTAGACTGCGAGGACCGCACGTAAATAATCGTGCTCACGCGCAGAAACCCGATAGTGATAAACAATTTTCCATTAGCCAAGCTGTACAGCAGGGGGCGGACTCACGGCTCGTACCTACAATTTCCATACCTAACGGAGAGCCGTGTGCGATAGCCTTTTATTACGGAGTTTGTCGTTTGAAGATATTATTACCCGAGAAATGCAAATTAAGTACTGCATAAATACTGAAAGAAATAGCCCGGGTTGGGCAAATACGGTAAGACTTTACCTAACGGCCGTGATTTGAAACGGACGCGATGCATATAAAATAGAGACGTAATTGTTTCGCAAGTCATGAAAATTCCCCCTTTAATATGAATAAAACAAAAATGTGGGTCCTAAGTTTAATAAAACAGTTTTATCTTCCTTATTGACACAGAAATGTAATACCTATCACCTTGTGCGACCCGATTCCTTGAGGCACGAGAGTCCTAAACTAAACGCTTGCTATTGTTCAGCGAAACGGAAAAACGGTTTCGCAGGAGGCGTCCCTCCGCGGGCGCTCGTATTTCACCCGGAGTTCAATATTATTTCGACAGTCGGCGGCACAAAGAGGCGGAAGACCCGCGCCGGCGTCGCCGCGGCCGCCGCGGGCGCCTCTCGCCTATCGCTCCACAATATTGTCCTCCCGCTTGCTGCCTCGGGTTACACTGTAAATATTTTTCGGCGGTTGCCTGATTGAAAAATTTTATCGCATTCCACCCCCACCTCCTCTGATAATAGATTGTGTTCGCTTTTCGGCATACATTGATATGGGTACTGCCAATAGAGCACCCCCTTGCTCTGAGCTTACCACGCACATGGACATGGTGTAATAACTTTCACGGCCTATTGGGTGTAAATACCAATGTGATCTGGGTTGTTTTATTTTTACTTTTCCGTATTGGAAACAACTACAAAGTTATATATGCTCTACGTGTTGCATTGTGGAGTGTAAGCCAAGTTAGGCAATACAACTTGGACTGCCTAACTTGGCGTCCTTTACAATGAATAATCGAAGAACTAGCTAGTAGCCACAACTAACTGGCTGTTTGGTGGTTTATTTACTTCAGTTGAAAGTTCCGATTATCAAACATTCATAGCGAGGACGAGAGCTGTCAGGACTCTAAACATTTGCCTTTTCATGATAGCTTTCAAAATAATGGAAGCTGAGCGCGCGAAGCGGTATGCCTAGTTGAGAAACTTTAGATGGAATTACTTTCTATGTTTCATTCGAAGTTAGCCAGTTCGAATGAATAAGGAGTGTTTGAGTGTTAAGCTGTTAGTGTGTGAGTGTTAAGCAAAATGAATCGGTATCTAACTATTTTAGAGGGTGAAAAAATTGGAAATGATCACCGACCAAAAGCTGTGTATACAGTTAAATATCGGAATCAACTCGGGCGGGACAATGTCGCTCTAATTATATTTGTTTTGGGCGGCTGCGAGGCGTGCGGATCGTCGCTCGACGCCATTATTTATACAGAGGAAGATACAAATGAGGATCCATTACTGGATTTCCTCGATCTGAGCCTAATGAAAGACAAATAACTTCGAGTTCAAAGCAATCGATAAGGGCATTAGCTTTAATTTGAACTACGCGATTGCTGAGGGCGATAACGTTGCTTAAACAGATACAAATGGTTGGAAAATATTCCAATTTCTATTACAAAACAAAGCTAACCGTAAAATAAAAGTACACTAAATATTGTTCTCTTCTGTGATTCAGTGCCCAACAGCAATAAAGTGGAGAACCAATATAAACTACACCACTTGTCACAGCGGTAGAGAGAAAGCTATTGACAACGTACCAGTACCTAGTGAACAGGGGTGAGCAAGATTTCACCGCTACAAATGGTAGCAGTAGAGTGCATTTGAATTCAATTTTCAACTTAAAACCGAGTAGCGTAGAAGCAAAAATGGGTTGCCATTTGCGGCATACACTTGGATACAAAAACCACTGAGATGAGTGAGGGCGCGACTCATTTGTTGCACTACATTAACCATGTCCCAGCAAGCCAACAGAACCCTAGTTTTGAATTAAACACGATTGACATTTTGTCTCATCTACATTTTTTGCCTATAACCAACCCCATGGTCCGTATAATGTATTAAACGACAATTCCATGTGTAATATTTTATCAATTAACCACGGTCGGTTTCAATTTCAAAATAATGGCGTGTCATTTGAAACTACCCGCAATTTATTACCTGCTATAATTTCATTGAAGAAAATGTCACAGTTGCATTTTAAGTCGTGCAATTTGCTGAGTTAGCAATTTATATTTTACAATAAGTAATAAAAATGCTATATCACTTTGTGGGAAGGTGAATTCAGTGAGTGAACACTTGGTTATGCGAATATTCATTTGTTGTAGAAGTAAACTACAGCAGGTCGCTGTTCAGTGGAACTGTAATGTCCATATTTCAGCAAGATGGCCGCGGCATATAAATTATTACGTATAAAAGTGGTCGGTACGTCCGTCGCACGGTTGACCAGGCCACGCAAAATGATAAGGGTCATTCGTTTGCTTGCACCAACCTATTGAATTGCAAAGCAGTTTACTTGCGCGGTGAATATTTACACGTTTAATGGCTGTGACGTTCACTAATGATGAATGTTTAAGATTGGCATTTAGAAACTGTGAGAAGTCAAACAGGTTGTCAGGACTACGACACTAGGTGCCCAGTTCAATTTATAGCCTGTCTTTGTAGTAAGCTATCGAGTTCCGATGATCCAATAGTATCAATTTTAAATAATAATTATAACACAGGAAATAGAGATTCCTGATGCTGTGGGCTGTGGGTTGCATTCTGAATGAATCAAACATTTTAAATTAACTACAACTCTTTTGGATTATGCAGTAGTGGACAGTTTACATTTTAAAAACGTATTGAAATGGAATTCAGAGTAAGTTAATCAAACTTCGTCGGTTAATAAAAATGCTGGTCATTAAATAACCTCAAAAGATTACAGCATTTAGTAGAAAAACGATTTGCCGCCGCAATAATATATACGGGTTTATAGACGTTTGTGTCGTGGGCCAAGCGAAGAGCTATGAATTCCATAGAAGTGGCAAAAAGGTGTCTATAGTAAAAACAAGTAGGATCCTCTAACGGTTTTTGTTATCATGTTATAATGCGATTACAACGTAAATGTTAAAGGGGAGAAATGCTTTATACACAAGTCTTGGGGTTTGATTGAAGTAGTTTCTAATGCTTTTGTGGAGAATACGCAAATCAGTGAACCCTTGTAAATGTTAACTTCGAGTACCTACCTAATATTTTTATTATATAAAACAGTAGCGGATATTACTAATTTGTACAGGAATATTATACACATATGAACTATGAAAGCTACCTCTTCATTAAGTTTTAACTAATTTAATGTATTCATTTAATGAAAACCAACCATAACATGCATATAAAACAAATTTATAATAAATCAGACACTTTATGATAATTCAAACCAAAATATTTTAAAACGGTCCGTCAGTCATATCTAATAGATTTATCAATCTCTATCAAAGTTTAAATGGCTCCGTATGGATTATTAATGGTTGTAAGATTTGACTTAAGTATGTACCGTTTCTACATAGTCACTAGATAATTATGAGTTTTTACATGTCAGGCGGGACCATCGCTGATCGAAGTTAAGCAACATCTTTTTTATCATATTTGTGTAATTAGTCACGCTAATCTTTAAGTCTCACGAAGATCACTAATTTAGTCCTTATCTTGCTTTATGCGATCTTAACTGACGGTCCCGAGCACACGTTGTTTACTATTAAATCCAATCGTCACGGTGGCTCCGTATATTTTTATTTGAACTAACTGAACTGTATTAGGATCAGGATTCCTCGCCTCGTAATGTTTGATATACAGCCAAGATCGTTGACCCCTAATCAAAAGGGATTAATGTGTTTCAAGTGTTCGGTGTGTTATTGGTGTCTCTAATTACGTTTATGGGTTGGTGAGAGTTATGGTAATGTTCGGCAGCCTTCGTAGATGGCCGGCCTCGGCGCTGTCGTGTCACTGATACTTACGACTCTGAATTTAGGGTCTGTAGGGCGAGCCATTCGTTAGTCACGCCCGATGACGTGTACCTTGGACAAGACCAAAACTGTTATTAGAAAGATTTCGTCGTCCACCTTTTTTAGGTGCTTGTCTTAAAAGGTTTTTTATACTTGGAAATTATATTGGATGGCGGTAATGTGTTTTATTTAAGAGCGGACAAATAATGCTTTCAGTAAAGTGGGACGAAGGTAAGTAAAAGTAATCGAGGGTCCTGTTTTCGGGGAGCGGTGACTCGTCGTATAAAACGGAAAGGTCATTCTTTACTAAAGTATCTTCGTTTAACTGCACATTGCGGCAAAATGCATGAATTTCCGGACACAAACAAAGCCAGTCGGCACGCAAAGCATGCAATGCCGCGAAGCCCTAAAGGGTAAAAAAAGACGTTTCGTGGTAAAAAGTAAGTTAGGGTGCAGCTTTGTTTGTGTATGGCTCGAGTTAAGTGTTTAGATAAGTGCAGCTGAGAGCGGCGAGCACGTTTGTTATCTCTCGGGGAGCAGAGCAGTTCAGACAAATGGAGCCACCCTGTGTGGTCCGTTATTTGGTCGGCTCTCACCAAATATGTGCTCTTGAATCAAAAACTCGCCTCGGATATCACGAAACGTCGGAAAACATTACGTTGTGAATAATTGCAGTAATCGGAAACACTAGAAGCCAGTCCAAGTGGTACCTATGGTACGAAGAGCCTTTATTCTGTTCTGCTCTTAAAATGGGAAACAATTTAAGTTTCCTTTGTTCTGAGTATTTCAATATTGGGAATAAACGTTGGGGTTGTTGTATTATGAATGATATAAGCAAGGTTTGTAGATAAACTAGGAAGGATTTAGTTAGGTAATAGGTTTATGTTAGTAGGCAATAAAGATAAGGGTTCATGCTTATTCGTATTATCATTAATGGAGTAATTTAACTGCTACATATGTATAATGTATCTTTATACAGTTTTAGTTTAAAGAAAGTGCAGCTTTCAAGTAACAAGGCCAGAACCAAGGTGTACACGCACGGGTACCGTTGAATAATTCCAATACTATTTTTAAAGGGTGCATAAATAATTGCAGGTGATAAACCATTGTTTTGCGGATACACGAAGCCATGTCTTTTTGTTGTTAATTTTAAATAATATCGCTGTGACACTTCGTCATGTTGAAAACATCCAAGATTCTATTTACCGATAAATTGCATTCGCCATACCTCAATATGCATTCATGATATATTATAATGACAGAAAATCAAGTTCCCCAACGCGCGTGACACTATTATCTACCAGTTATCTATCTAACGGTTAATATTGGTATTAATAAAGTTATAAATAAGCATTTACGGCAATTAGACACGCATAAGGTTTCTGATTTCTTGTACGCTTACAATATAATGAAATATACAGTTAGTTATGTGCGCAACCTTGTTCACTATCCCGACCAACTTTGTGCTCTTGTGAGCTCTCTCAGTATTTCATGTTACCCAGCTGGCCGTCCCACCATTGTGACAATATAAAGCAACATGTCCTTCTCAATTATAAAATATTCAAATAAGGAGATAAATAAATCCAGGCGAGGAAACGTCCACGTTACATACATATTGCTGCGGGACCGCCAGCCGCCTATTCATTACAGTTATTTATAGGAAATAGTGTCAAAGCGAGGTTTCTATTTATTCAGACGGGACAGCATTTTATTTATTTTTAAAACGGGTTAGCCTGAAATACCCTATTCCGATAAGCGTCCGGTGACTGCCGGTGCACTGAAATATCTGGCGACACCACTGATTCTGCTGATACCCGATGTCACTGTCACACACCAATATGCGCTGTCTCCCGAGATGACGAAATATCGTCTCGCTATTAATAGAAGTTCATTATTCAACGCGTTCAATGAACCTCTCCATCTACCGATTCTCAGAACCTACCTGCTCACACTGAAACCAATATCGTAGCTTCTTATGATTCATTGCGCATCAGCCCGTAAATTTCAATCGACATAAAAATTTACTTTAGCCATAATTTGACCGGAAAACAATTTCCGAAGCCTGGTATTTGTCGTTATATAAGAGATGAACTCAATCAATATGAAAGGAGACAATAGACATCTCTTATTCAAAACGGAAACTATTACAGTGTCGCCATTGTGTTCGGTGCCTCACCTCCACGAGTGTATTATTCAAACGAAAAGTGGTTTGTTTACAAACGCTAGAAGTAATAAGTATAGGACAGTCGACGACAGAAGGGGATTGTGTGTGTGTTGGTAACGTAAGGAACGAAGTAGACGTCGATCGCCGTCAACATGAAAGATTTATGTCCAACTTTGTGACTGTGGTATCGTCGGCGACGATCCTGGATTATCCTTTGTTGGAGATGCAACGTCATACATCCGTGATAAGTCAAACACTCGATATGGAACAGTTGGACTGAAAGACAATATTATGATTCCATCACGTTGTTTACACAGAGGAGGCGTTTCATATTCATTCGTATTTTGAGTGAGTTTTAAATATACGCATGGAGTGAATCAACCGTGAAATACATTATATTGAGCTACTAAAAATACAATTTTGCTTAATGATAATGTAGAGGTGATTTCACATCGAATCGAGTCATAAAACTAACTTGTAATACGAGTAGTTTCACTGTGACAATGTTCGTCGTACTACTTGCATTATTAATTTATGCGTCCATTCCATTACGTATCATTGCTCCTATAATTACGCATATTGCATACACTCATCTAGGGACGTACAGTAATTGGTTCGTTTGATCAGTCCAATTATGAGCGATTGAATCACAAAGATTCAGTTTAATGAAATGATTGTGTCGACATTATGCGTTAAAGTTAAAGGAAGATAATTGAACTTCCTGCGTTGGTAGCGATTGGTCTGAACGCGCCGCGCGACGTATATTCAGACCCCCTTTCATAGTCGCCGAGGACACACGGTGAAGCTTGATGGGGCGTTTCCTCTAATTATACGAACTATTAATAAGATGCTGCACCAGTTATAATAAACAATCGATCACGATCATGCCTAATGGGCTTGGGAGAGGAATGCTTTCAGGATGAAGTTCAAGGGTTAGATTGTGAGCGCTTTATAGATAGAGATAGCTACATTTTAAAATTTTCATGTGAGACAGAACAGATGGATACTTTTAAAGACGGAAATTTTAATAAACTCTTTGTGATGTACGTACATACATAGTTGATAAAGCATAGTTTCCTGTGAACTATCTCAATACTTGTAATAACCGAGAGACTATTAGCAATCAACTGAAGCTTTGTTTGTCTACTGTCGTCGCTACCGTTTGTTGGATGACATACATAGCTATCTCATATACCATTGAGATGTGCATTCAGCTGTAGTTAGACGCTTTACGTCTCGTGGTTTTGGAAATGTTTAGTCAAACGAAGGAGCTCTTTAGCTTTGTGGAACCGTGAATAATTTGAAGGAGCACCTACTGGGAATAGACCACTTTTGAACGTGAACACGGTAAAATAGCGGTTGGCAGTAACTTGTTTCTGAAGAGCTAATTACATTGTTGGGAAATCTTGTTTTTTCTAAGAACTGCAGAGAGCAAGTTGGTTAGTACGCAAATCCGCAAACGTCGCAGAATCAGCAACACAGATGAGGGGACTGGTTGTGTATTTGCAATTAAGGCCACGAACCATAGATACTCGACACATCCAATCTAATGCAAACTCTATTTGGTATTCTCTTTCAGTTAAAAACGGAAATTGGGGCAAAACTCGCACTTTGTACACAAATCAGAACATTATAAGATAATACGGCAGGAGCTAACAAACCAAACAGGATTGAACCTATGCACAAAGCGAATGTGAATTCGGTCGGTGGGAACGTTTGCGACCGTCTAAACGCTATTAACTAAGTTGCAAGTTTGTGTTGGAGTTTGATGGGTGAACTGTGTTTGCGTTGTCCGGGCCGTATGGAAATCATTTCTTGCTCGGCCGAACTTCCCGGCTCCATATATGCCCAAATATTTGCCGCCAGTTCCCAACTCCTCAGTTTGGCGATCGTGTCTTTGCAGACGTATGGCGCATTTGCTCATGTTTACTTACCGACGTTAATTACTAAACTTTGACGCTTTTAAGTTATTTTGTGACGGATTTCCTAAATGGTAAACACATTTATGTTGTGTGCGGAGTGGATGTTTAAGTTTTTGGGAAAGTTTATATTTTGTATCGTAACTGGAGTAGGTAAACCTATGATGACTTTAGAATTCTAGTAGGAAAGGCAAACCTGCGTCTACTTACATTTGACGTAGGTAGAGGCAGTTTCTCATACAAAATTGACAATATTCAAGCAACATTTTGATAAAAAACACTTTCTTTTTTACTTCGAAAACCCTACAAGTTATGATTATATCCGTGAGAGCGATTTGTGATACAAATTGATTAGATACGTAAATACTCGCCAACCATTTCAATGTACTTATACCTACACACTTTCCACATGGTTTCACATATATCTTATTACCTTAAGTTATGCTTGTGAGGACACGTTTAGTTGCGCTTGCGTGGAAAAAAAGCAAAGCTGCGGGTTACCTTTGAATGTCAATTTCCTTGTCGAAGCGTGGCAACACTGGCCACTGGCGCTGGCGAGGCGCGCCTGGCCATGAGGGGCGCCTCGATGCTATCTACCCACCATTGTTGCGTGCACTTAACCGTCATATAGTTTGCCTCCATGTTCGGCCCTTGTTAACACATTGTAAAGGAAATTACATTCTTTACTCACCGTTAGTACGGCGTCAAATGATGTTTCCGTTATCTATCATCGCTCTAGCGTGTCAAATTGTTATCATTAAACAAGTCAATAATAAATTTAATTTCTGACCCGGTTACTTTAATGGGTAGACGCAGACGGTGCGATTACTTATGAGTTATGACAGGTGGAGCTATTTTTACGATATTAAAGTACGTTTATCAACAATTATAGACAGCCATTTAATACAAAAAGTCGGTAACGAAATTAGATAACGGTGGAAGCGTGTGTTCGGTTTCATTACGTCGGAACATTACGTATTGATACTGCGGTATTAATAGTTGGGATTCGCCCTCGAATCTGTTGAAATTAAGCTGCGGCGATTGGGGTGTCGCAGATGGCAGTAACTGCGCTATCTGCGCTGCCCGCCGCCGCCGACCGCGCGCCAAGTATAAAAATATGATTTATGGCAATATATAGAACCGCACATCCGCTCGCCTCTTCTAGTCCACCACATTAGCGCACGCCATATGCATATTGTTGAGTATCCCTTACCCGCGGAAAACTACTAAACTACATTTTGGAATGGGAATTTCTTATTGTGAGAACTCCGATCGGAAACCCCAAAGGACACCCCGAATAAGAGCCGCAGAATTAGTTTTGTGTAGTGCCTTACTTTAATAATGTTCTGTGGTCTTCGGAGGTTTGAGGGGGCTCAGGGAGGCCCGTGTTTATGTAGTCGTGCGGTATATGAAATAGATGTTTTCTGGCTTCAGGCTCTTTATTATTACTTTGAACTGCGGCCATGAATACAGGGGCCTGCTCTTTGTGGAGCTGGGGTCGGGAAGGTAAACAAGTGCGTCAACTGATTCAAATACTCAATTCAATTGTACATTTTCCTTATTTCGTTTAGTTTCCTTTTAATATTTCCCATTCGATATGGCATCCAATATTAAGTCGTCAAAAATGTGAGTAAGGTTTTGTTTTAAAAGGGATTTGAAATAATTCAAAGTTTATCACAATGTTCATGTTTTCGAAATGATTAAGAACTTGTCCCGTGGTCTTAACGTCGGCTTTATCAAAGCTCAGTAATTTATGTGAGTTGTCATCGGCTTCACTAATGTGTTTTATTTTACTGTTGTTGAATAAAATTTGGTGTTCATAGTTTTGTTACTTATCTTGAAAGCTTAAAGAATTTTATCTTAGACTATAATGTATTTGTCTGTGGCTCCAGAATAAAGAGTTAATCGTAGACAAATCACATAGATTAAGCTTTTAGCGCCTCGATCATCTGTTTATCCCGTTTATTGTAACAGATATTATTTAAAGAACATATCACCCTAGACAGCTTTATCCAGTTTTATAGAGGGAGTTCCTTAAGACGACCCACTGACCGAAGTTTTACAAAATATGAATACATGAAGATACTGCTAAAACAAATGCATGAAAAAGGACTAAAGTTTTAATCACAGTGTCACCGCACACTGATGCAAAGCTCATTTTGTTAGTGGCATACTTACCTGCATCATATGTAAATATGTTATTCGTCGGCTTGCTTGCACAAGATGCAACTTACCTAGGGTCTACGAAGGGTTCGGCGTAGATGTTCCTGACGGGCTGTCTGCGCGGGAGGGGAGGGGGCACCGGGCTGAAGCCCTCCATCATCTCCTCCCGCTCGCTGTACTTCAGCGATTTCATCGTCATCCTGCTGCTGTACAAGTCCACTTCACTACTGATTGATCTCCAAATCCGACATTTTCACTGAAGCGTCTTATCACTTACATCGTTACACTGTCGCATTTACGTTCATCTTAAAACAAACTGAAGAAAATCCACAGCTAAGTTCAAATGTTCACTTTCCACATTTCCGCATAGACTTTTATTTTTATTTGTCGCTTTAAAAGCTTTTTACTGAAAGGAGAAAATTACGATGAATGAGAAAACTCGTTGCGAGCCCGATCTCTCGATACTGGTAGTGCGATGGTTGCCCTTCGGGTGTTCGCGGCCGACTGGCGGCCGTTGCATCTCCCGTGTGCCTGCTTGCCGACCCGCCCCGACCCTCGCCTGCGCCGAACTTACTTGAGCTTTTGTCATTTTTTGCGCCCGCGCCGAGGTGCCGTCAAGCTCGTCGAGTTATTAGACTCACGCACAAAAAACCCGAAACATACGCAAGACGAGGGACGATAGACCTGACGTGCACAACGATAGCACACCCGTGTACAACATGTCGGCATGCGGTTGAGTTTCCCATTGTGTCTTAAGATATTGTGTAATGTGTGAATAAGATCTGTGTTGTAGAGCCAAGGGTGCCTTTTGTGATGAGCCGCGAAGCTATTCATATTTTTTGCAATTTTCATATTTAGTAGATTTATCGATTTTTTTACGTTAAACGTATTAGTAACACATGTTTCGGTTTTTTATCGAGTCGACACGTGAGAGTGCTATTAGAATTCCGAGTTTCATATTCGAACAGAGAAGATTTCTTTCCGTTAAGTTAAGTGGGAAAGGCTAATGATGGCATTAGGTCACGTAAAAAGAATGCAAGGTAATCGAAGTAGAGTCGAGCAAGGAGAAAGTATCTAATCGATACGATTACCGAGTGGATGAGGGTCGGCTCGGTCGCTCGCTCGCTCGGACGGAGCACGGGGTTCCTCCGACTAAATAACCTATCGTGAATGATAAGATAAGCGCTGGGTCGTACCGATTGATCTTTTGTTTATTCATATTTATCGGCAAATTAGCAAAATCATTACCTCTAGTAAATATAAATGTACAAAGTTAGTCATTTGAGTACAACTTATACTTAAATGACTGTCTTTGGACGTTTATTCTAAAAGTTAATAGGACGAAGAGCATTTGACGCCAACGCAACTAGTAAACAAAAACTCATGAATCACCTGAACTATTACGTTAATGTTATAGAGCCATAATAATAAACGGCTTCGTACTAACAAGCAGCTAGTAAAGCTCAATAGAAACAGTGCATCGACGTAGGCTGGATAGTGCACAGTGCATTTGTATGCATGGTGGTATTAGTTCAAAGACCTGCGGCTCCCTACTGCGAGCCGGCGGGCGGCTGCTTGATCTCAGCACTTTGCATCTCCAACAATTACCCTCACAAACATTGTTCGCGACAAATACGCGCAGACCCGTTTACCCTTTTTGTTCTCTAAAATGTTTGTTTTTAAAACTCGTTACATACCCTCCGCACAAATTGTATTTATGATCGCCGAAATTGAATTACGCTCGTGTGATTTATTGAATGTTTTCTAATTTAGCGACGCGTTAGCGTGTGACTAATAAAAATTTCGGGAAAAATATGTGATTCTACAGAAGCGGACTGCCAATAGAAAGGGATGCGGTAAAATTATGTAAAAACCTGTCCTATGGGCCCGAATTATCCCACAAGGATAAGGAATAAGAATATAAAAGAGGCTTAGAGTTTTCCATACGGCTTTTTGAGAAGCAAGGAACGCAAGATTTACATACATACATGCGGGTAAACATGCTCGTTGCCGAAGTGTCTTCGAGTACCTGTATAATAAATTGATTTAAGCGCCTCCTGACAGATTTAAGTATGTTTTGACAAACATTAGGGACTTTAAAGCCCCAGTGGCTGAACTTTGTTTTGTATGACTGGAGCGAACAGAGTGAGTTTTCCTCGAGTCTTCAAACTGTGAATATTTACTACCACCGAATTAAATGAGGTTAGATCAAATCTTCGATTTGATATTTGAAGTGTAATCAATTACAATTCACGTTTTTATGAAATAATAATAATAATAAACAAGAGTAGGTATCTGATGAAAGTGAACTGTTGTGGGTTCGCGAGCAAATTGAAAGGAGCTTTGAAATGCTTAGAGAATATTGTTTCTTAATTTACGATCTGCATTGTACTTACACACCGAGACAAAGCTTATTGAAATCAATTAATTTGATCGGCAATTGTTATTATAAGTTTTTGTAGCGGTAAGTGGGTAGTTATTAATTTTGTTTATTTAATCGTTATTGTAAAGCACAGTTGTAAAGCATTTTACATTTGTTCTGAATACGTAAGCTACTTTGCGTATTCTTTACAAACATGATATACCATGTAATGTGAATGGAAATATGTTTCAATATTTAAGACTTGAGGGAGTAAAATGGATGGCCCTAATATTGAATACTGATGGTTATTCCTTTGTTAATGTTGTTTTTTAGGGTGCAATGAAAAAACGTTACAATAGACATTGTTTCATAAACAAATCTCAGGCGATGTATCCGTGAGTGAGCATGCTTGTGCAATAGCGGTTGTTGCTTATAAGGCAAGTAGGAACCGAGTCGCGTCTCAGCCGAACGTTTTCCCATGCCATACACTGACTGATGTATTTCTGACCGCCTGATGTATGGGGCTTGTTCTTGCACTTGAACTTGCGTCGCTCGCGCACGCTTTGTTTCTAACATACGGCGGCGCACCGTACATTACTCCCCGCTAACTAAAGATAAGTAGTACATGCCACTTCAATTTAAACAGAAATAAACCTCACAATGGGCTCGTTATTGGTTCCGAACAACTCCGAAGCAGTAGTCGTAACGTAAAAACAATGTTGCGTAACAACACTGCACCAATTACACGGTATTGTTTGTATTTCGAGTGCTCTATACTCTATAGCACACTCTAACAGAGCAGTTGTACACTAATAAACACATTTTAGTCAGTGTATTTACACTAACATTAACAAGGCGCTCGTTCGTTTGAACCGTATTAATCTTCACTGGCTGGCCCAAATAAATTTCGGCATCCGTCAGTCGACTGCGCTACAAAAAGTTACTCAGCTATTTTAATTGGCGTAAAAGTTTGGAGTTACGACGCGGTAGGAACAAATGTCACTGATAGTAGGAATACGTGTTTCAAGTTTTTTTCAACTATTTCCGAGGCTATCAAATTTTTATTTTCACGTTTTTTGTATACATTTTTTATCTGACTCATCTTGGTGTCAACAATTTCGACGGCAAAACACGATTCAGGAACGTAATTATAATTAAACGGAAAACTAATATCATAACTCGAGAGCGAGATTTAATTAAATCTCCCGAGTTTTAGAGAGCGTGCGAACAAACACGTGCGAGAGCGAAGAAATTTGGATTAATTATCGCTATCTGCCTGAGTATTTGTTCATTTTATTCTGTACGTTAGCAACCCTAGGAGCAGCGGGGTGTGCGTGCTGCGAGTGCGCCTGTGTGTGTATGTGGAGCACGTTTCATAAGATAAAAGACGATATTGATTCCGTGACGAGCTGAGAGCGGGCTGTGGGAAACGATTCCTGTCCGCTTAATAGATGTCCCGAGGATACAAGTACTTCGACGTACATCGCTCAACCTTCAGAAGAACGCTCATTAAAAATATTATTGTTTTAAGTGCGAGTACGTTTGATACCGAACACTTACAGTCCTTCCAAGTTGTAAAATTTGAAACGGGTAAGTATATTAAGTTCCCGAGTGTAATTAACGAGTTAAGGGTACCGCACTGAGCACTTTATTCGTAGTTTAGCGACGCGGTCGGGAGGCTGGCCCGGCCGCAGGACTCGGCCACATTCTCGTCGGGTAATTACGCACGCCCGTCTCGTTCCCAAGCCTCAGCTCTAACATTTTATGCCTCATTTCGTAGTGTATGATTTGCTGCACACATTACTTGATGTAATTATCGTGGGAGCAATCCACGCTCGCGTGCGAAGCGAATCATTTACTGGATGTCGATGATAGCTGTTGTTTACACGCATTGACTATCAACCGTATCTGTCTTTACCTATTCAATCAACTTCTTAGGAATGGTTCTCTGTCGAATTATATTATCATCCAATTAGTGCTAAGTATTGTTATTTCCGTATCGCGATAACTGTCTGCTGTTGACAGGGCAGTCTTGTTTTCATACGGATATAACACAGATCGTGGCAAATAATTATGGACTACGGAGTTCATATCTATCATTATGACCTATGTTCACTTTATAATACTCTGGAATTTTAATGCAAATAACGAGAAGTAGATGCCAACAAGGTTTGAAATAGAGATCAAACGGTTTTAGATTCAGTAAACGATGATTACATCCGACATGGGTTGATTTAAGTTGGTCGTGGCGGCGCGGACACGTGGGGCCGACGAGCCCGGCGACGACGTCGTCCCACCGCGCCGAGCGCCGAGTGGACTTCGTCATTCAAAATAAACGCTGTCTTCGCGAAACACGCGAGAGAGATAAAAGCCACGACTCGTTACTTTTTACTCCACTGTTTTTTCCTCTTTTCCCCGCCTTTCCACGAGTTTTTAACGGTTAATTTGTCATTAGTCCTGCATCTGTCAGCACACAGAATTTTGTCGCCTGCAGACATTGAACAAAAACAAAGTGGTTTAACCCAAAAGTTTTTTAACATTGAAACAGACACCTGAAACGACCTCAACTGACGCTAAAGTGAGCTTTACTTTACTTCAGCACTTTTAGCCGTAAATTGTGTTTGCCGCGGTAATTAATTTTACTAGTAAACTTATGAAAACAAACAACGCTTCAAGTTCTTCAATAAATCAAAAAAGATTGCAGCGGAGACGAGCCACGGCGTTCTGAAATATTGACTTTCAGATAATAAATAATGATGAAAAGAGAAAATCATTGTAATCGGGCTTAATGGCGGCGCGGCATCATTAATGATTATAATGGTTATGGAATTGTTTCTAGTACGTAATGGCGGGAAGGTAGGGGCGGGCCCGGAAATTGTCCTCTTGTCGGCCACCGCCGCATTAGCCGAGGACATTAGGCCACCACACCGTGCGTGACTTATCACTTTGACATGTGACATATGTCACACGCCAAGATATGTGTGAAAGAACAATGATTCGACAGAATCGTGATAGATTCCTTCAAACGTGGTACGCTGGCGTGAGAACGTGAACGCAGCGTGCTATCAGAGTCATGTGTCATGGAAACTTAGACCCATTAGCGTCCGACGAATCTTCCAGCAATTTAGTTTGAGCACATAATTGCGAGAACAAGTCGAACCTAATTGATGTCCGGGCTTGAGTTCAAGTTGCCGTTAATACCTACACCGCTGGCTGGTTCTTGCATATGGCTCCACATCGCTAATGGCAACCGTGAGACTTTACTTCACGTCTTTAGACGAACTTATACTTACGAGTATGTCGTGCTATCATACTATTAAGTAAGGTTGTAGTAGTTACGGTGCAATTATAATGGTGTTTAACTCAAAATAATCACGTGTTTTTGTAATAAGAAAGAAAGCTTTTATAGACGAGTGCTGGAAAGCAAACTAAAATAAAATTTGATTGCAGACAGAAGTAACGCGCTTTACGGAGTGTTAATCCTTTTCTTAAGTCGTTTTAAGTGCTACATAAAGTGTGAAAATAACAAGTTTCTGTCTGACACAGAACTTTTAGCCAGCTTTATGACTTTTCGTTTTTGCCTGACAATTTATGCGGCGACATAAAAATCTAACTTAGTTCTGTAAATTAATGAGCGATATTTTAGGCATTTCTATGAGTTTTCTAAGTATTTCCTTACGACAGTTCCTTTCAGCGACTAATGAGGAAGACTATCTTTAGCCTGTCTTCTTCTGATCTTCAGATATATTTTTGTTGTGCGTTTATTTTATTTCCCTAATAAATAAAAAAATAATATGATTTTCATTTGTACTTACTGAAGTACTTACTTTCACTACTCAGTTGTATTTTGCTGAAACTAAACTAGACATTTATTTATTTTATTTCTGCTTATAATCAAAATAGTAATTAATGGATTTTTGATTTACGTTTCTTAAATTATTGACAAATGAAGATAAATTTAAATCGATTGAACGAAAAACTGAATCGAAAAAACTAGAAGTCACGGAGAGAGGCCTTTGTCCATCAGTGGGATATCACAGGCTAACAGTATCAGTATTTCATACATTTTGTTATAAATATTTTGTACGCATAAAACGTTCCATACGACGGCTGTTTCATTAGAAATTGTACTTTGCCGCGTTCAAGTGAAATTGAGACTTATCTATATCTAAAACATAACTACACAGAGAACTTTTTGGATAACCTTTCAGCATTCATAAGATTTATTATTTATTCAAAATAAATTACAAACTAAGACTTTAGAACCACTCTTAGTAAACTGGTAACTAAGCCTTATCATATGTTTACCAAGTGTTTTTAACAACGTGAAGACAAACGTAATGATTAAAACAATAAATACGTCTGAATGTCAATAATTCGAGGTATGTTTTCACACAGTAGGAAATTATGTATGTTGTTCTTATCTGCATCTGTACTATGTACGAAATGAAAGTAATATATCTCTATGTTTACATGATCTCGGATCGTAAAAAATGAGAACAAATTGATGCAAGAATTACCAGAACAAGTACATATATTTGTGTTGGCAGTAAAATTGTTCTGCGAATTCGGCAGTTGGCGAGCGTACATGGTTTTGCCAATAATGATACTCGTAAGTTTCTCTAAGAAAGGAAAGACTAAGTATCCCGAATACTCTATGAAGTTTTCGGTCACATGTTGATAGATTTAATCTCCTTATAAGTATGCGTTTGGAATTAAATTTCCAGTTTTCATTTCATGCATTCCCACTACTGGAAATTGAGATACATATCAGCGTCTACTAATTCTTTAATCTTATGATATTTTTAACAGCTATCTACATACATTGATCAACAGATCAAAGACAAATCCATGTAAACAGATTGATATCGTACACATTTTTATCAATCCAAAAGCTCAAGTAGAAGTAACAGAGGCAATCCATGAATAACTCACGCCTGCGTTGAAAGGCACCCTTACGAAATCACTGACACGACCGAATAAGTTCATTGTAATTCCGGGAATTTAAAACGATGAAAACACATTTAGGAAAACAATAAACACCAAAAAACAATAAAGAACAAATTAAAGACAGACAGCAGGCGAGTAGTCCGGTATATTGCGCCGCTTACGGAAATATTGCTGGGAATCACGCTACCGAGGGTCGGGACTCGGCACTCGGGCTACCTGGTGCATGTGGAGCATGGAGGCGAGTCGGCTCAGAGGCGCGGGCCTACCGAGATCACGGCGCCACGGGGCGCAGGTCAAGCGGTGTTGTGATGTACGGCGTATCGGTCAGTGACCGCGAACAGTCGCATCGGGCTCGCAGCGCACCTCGCCGACGTCGGAGGTGTTGTGGCGAGTATCGCGCGGGAGACAACAGAACGCGCGCGCCACGGCCGCCCTCCGCAGGCGATGTGATGCCCTCCGCGCGACGCCGCTGCGCGCGCATCCATCGCCGACGGATAATGCCGCCCTATCCCATGTCGAGCTATCGAGTTATCCGCTACGGGTGGATATCGTGCTTAACCCTGTCAGTTTGTACGATAGATACGTGAAAGCTCGAGGTTACTCTGTAAGACGCGTGTGTTGATCTTTTGTAGTTTGTAAGAAATAAAAACTCATAATAATCTTTAAGGTTTCACAAGGGTTGTTTTTCAATATACGCTTAGAGCACGGCCGATCTACAGGTGTATAAAATATCATGAACAATTTGCATAACAAAAAATCTTAATCGACAATAGACATCCCTAAACAGATTATAATTGGAGCATGCGTGGTGCGAGGGTTGAGGGTAACAAGAGGACGACAGCGGGTGTGAGGGTGTGCGGGGGGCGGCGGGGGGCGCGTGTCACCCGCGGCGGCGCGACGCTACGCCGACGTGATCTTGACACCGCATATGCACAGCTTGTGACGTTCCACGTTGGACCAATTCTGGCCGATCAAAACAAAATACACACAAACACCAAAAAAGAAAGAATCAATTTCTGGACCGTAACATAAAAAAGCTTATATTACCTAAGAACAATCTGTAAACAGACGTTGCCATTGACGCTCGAAACTTACATAACGGCTTTTGAAATTGGCTTTACAAATCCTCAAATCCCGTATCTGATATAAACTCACCCTTCAATTTCGGGTCCCTATATCCGATGTAACATTATATTAAGTTAGTGAAAACAATCGATGGTCTACGGCAGGGTACTGGCTACGTCATAGGCTGGTGGAGGTTTTCGAGCTTTATAGGAGAGATGACGACGTGCCGAGTTTTAAGACGTGTGTACCGAAATCCTTGGCGCGTGACTTCAGTTCACGCTCTATTGGGCCTTAGGTATGCCATATCTGTCCAACGATCTAAAACAACGTAAAAACACGAATACCTTGTTACTTGGTGGTTAGTATGCATCGCAGTGTAAGCTTCGTCGTGTATGATTACACCAACTAAAATTACTTGACGGTTCATTTTGAATAGAAAATGTGGAACGATTTTAGGTTGTTGTGTATTATTGCGATCATAACAGTTTTGCTACGACTGCTACGAGGACGGCTACGAGATTTGCTAATTTTGTCAGACTGTTAAGAAATAAATTAACTTATTTATGAATTGATTAATTCTTATCAATTTATGAATGAATGATGTAGTTTGAACTAATTGTTACACATGAATAAAACATAGTAAAGATACGAATAGAAATAATACATAATAACTGTGAGTATAATCTGCGGTACTACGCGCAATAATTTTTAATTCATGTTTTCGTAGACGTCTCTTATAGCTTTTGTTATCTATGTTGTTAGGTTTTCAGTAGTACTTCGAATTATGTTTGCGACTGTACGTATTATGTACATATAGCCAGCAATGCATAATACATGTGCATAATTTTGTCAGCATATGTTAATCTTATGATTTGTTGAGACTTCTACTACAACAATAATTTATTGCTCTAGTGTAGAGGTTATCAGTCTATATTTATGCTCCTCCAGTATCAAGCATTTCGTGTTCATAGATGATAAATATAATATTATTCTGTATTCATACGGACTACGGTGCCGTAGTTAGCGGAGGTAGTAAGGTTTCAAGCCACCCGGCGCCCGCGCCCCGCGACTCGCCGGATAAAGGGTTTTGTTTTCTTTATAAACAAGCGCGAAGGTGCTGCTAACGACCCCACGAACAAATACGAAATTCGATCTACCATTACGAATACAAATGGCTCCCCTACAATACGCCACCGTAAAGGCATTGTCTTTGCTGCAATCTCGATCGACGCTCACTCGTTATGCTCTACAATCTTCTAACTATTGTTTATCTTTATTGATCTTGTAAACTCCATAGACCCATGTCCATAGACAACTGCTTCTCATCAGACACAAAATAAACACGTCTCAATAACATGAAGATTGATTTCTGTAAAATTTTCCCGATGTCCTTATCGCTATATTGAATCCGTATTAAAAAGGAAATGAAGAGTAGGTATCGGTTCCACAAAAAAGTTGAAGTGCCGCAGCTATCACTTTGATCTCGGCTGGTATTGCCTTCAATTTTTGCCGAAGACATTTAAATTCGACGTTCTTTAAGTACCTATCTAATACTGGAGTGCGCCAGTTTTAGAAATTGGATTGTCTTAATCACGGAATATCAAACGACTTTTCTTTGATCTTAATAATAACTCTTATTATCTATCAGTTTTCCCAGTAACAATTCTGTGTGACTAGGATTAGTTAATTATGACAAGCTTGTAATTATTTCTTATTTTTATGACTATCTTTGACTAACTATAAACGTATATACATAGTTGCATAGTGCGACCAGTGAGTTGGTTTATAATCCTATTGACCTGGTTATCCAGCACAACTGTGCAGACAGCGAAACAAATCCAGAAACCCTCCAACATTCACATGAATTTATGAAAATAAACTTCTGCAACTTCATGTAGCAAACAGTTTTATGAAAAATGTTATTCTATTGTTTCTGTCTCGCTTGGAATGG
The DNA here is from genome assembly GCA_950005105.1 of Lycophotia porphyrea. NCBI lineage: Eukaryota > Metazoa > Arthropoda > Insecta > Lepidoptera > Noctuidae > Lycophotia > Lycophotia porphyrea. The sequence goes on from OX465392.1 coordinate 8,897,009, forward strand.
ATGCGCTGCAAATAGTCTGTACTTTACCTCCAGAACACAGCGTAACTCGCGGCAAACACACGATCCTATGCAATACGTCAGCAATTCTTCAGGTATAACATTTTTATGTAATGGCCTGTGCCACGGAATTAATAAAAAAAGACGTCTGACAAAAAGTAGAAGAGGAGCGTAAATCGAAGCATTTCTATTGAGGGCCATGACGTCGCATAAATGTCGACCACGAATGTTGTTTGTCACCGCACGGCGCACGGACGGGCGCGCCGCGAGGAGCGATCGCGCGATAGTGCCACGCAGCGGATGGACCAACGACAACCTACTTACATTGAAAAATAGCTTATTCACAACTTTGTTTCACCATTACCATGATTGGGGATTGAAATAATCCACTTACGTAGTCGTGTGTGCCTTTCTCGCGTTCTCCTTTTCATGGAACGGACAGATGAAAACTGGGTAGGTGGCGATTGAAGTCACGTTTGTTGTTATTGGCACACGTGAGTTCTGCGAGCTCCAAGATTGCGATGGTGGCTACAGATATATAATAGCCTATCAACCTCAGGCAATCTAGATCGTCTAGCAATCTAAAAGAACCTACCCACCCGTATGAGATTTTACACACTGCTATTGATTACATCAAGTCTGAAATGTCTGTGTTTTAGTGCTAGCATCAAATTAGCTCAAACAATTTGAGACTAATTAAGACGAACTAGAGAGAACGAAGACTTAATGTAAGGTTAATCAGAACAAAGTACTATTTTCTATCTAGCCGAGACCTAGAGCATTTAAAGTAACAAAGTAGTTACCAACAGAAAGTAGGTCTTGCGTCACTTCATTGTACGGAAGCTGGATGTGCGTGATCTTAACTCGAAGCGTTTAAAACGCTCTTTGATTTCAAGCGGAATATTTTGCTACATTTGTTACTTTGTTTACCTGTATAGTGATTGCTGTCTGGATTTCAGGATATTTAAAGTTCAGTTTCTTTATCCTAAATCGCTATCGTGAATAGTACTACTCCATGGATTGTTACACGGAATGCTACGTGAAGCATTCTGAAGCTACGCGAAATGACGTTAAGCTACGCAAATTGACACGAAGTTGCGCATGGCTACGCGAAGCTACGCGGAGCTACACGGTGCTACGCAATGTTACTCAATGCTACGCAGCGCTACACTAATCTTCTAGAAGCAACGGCGACGAAAATGCTTCATTGGTAAAATTATCAACTGGCAGGTTGTGTAGCGATAAGTCTACGTCAAGTGTACAACGGGACAACTTTCGGCTGATAATGATGAAAATCGAATAGACACACGGGTAGATATAGGAACATGGCAGAGCTTTTGAAAGCATTTGTTTCTGAAGGTGTACCCTCCATTAGTCGGTGTAGAGCGGGTTATTGAATTACGACACGTTCGTAAGGCCGTCACGGCGCGCCGTGCTCTCGCGTGTCATATCGGGTTACAATCACATGTTTAACTATAATCTGGTAGTCTTACAAGCATCAAGAACGCGACCGATCGTCAGATTAAACACGGAAACATTAACATGGAGTCCACTGAATGACTTTAAAAGTAAAATACCACGGTAAAGTAAAATATGTACGTTGGACGTTCATTGTTAAGATATTTTGACAAAAATGTTGGAATTTTTGTTAAATAACACACATGCGTAGGGATTTAAAAGTAATACACAACGAAAAGCCGCTAATCTTTGTATATTCAGCGGCTATTGAATTACAAAAGTATGATGTAATAAAACGGCAAAGTATACTCGGATTACAATAGAAATAAAAAATACCCAAAGACCATGAAAAAAATGTATCCAGTTTTTATCGTTGTATGGTATAAGAAAAGAGAATATTTTATTTTAAACTTTCTTTCAAAGTGTCTATTATCACATGCTTTTTAACCGTAATAAATCATAGGTTCCTAATTTTATATTTTGCTTACAATTTTTAAATTTGTTTACAACAGGACAAGTTGTTCCATCCATGGAAAGCCAACACAGTAAATCCTTCAACGCTTTTGAATTCATAGACAGAATAAAAAGCTCATGTATCAAGTTCATATCTCCTACACTATAACTTACAATTTTTGGTCCTCTGCCTCGAAATAAAAACAATGGACCATCTATAGTTGTTTTGTGAAAAAATATTTTTACCTAAACTTTAATTTATTTATTCTTTTGTTTCGATTTTGTATTTTTTTTCTGTTTTATTTGTATTCGATACCTTCAATAGAATAATGTTTTGTTGTCCTTGGCGTGTAAACCGCTGAGCCTTAATTGAATATTTTACGTAATGATAAAGATTCACCCCAAGCGATTTTAAAAACTTCGGTTTTAGTGTTTGTTAAATTCTGCCATTGCCTACTAAAGAAATTCTAGTAGGTAGACAAACAAAGGCCGCCTTTCGAGGTTACGTCCTTGACCTTATTCAGCTAAGTGCTATTATCATTCCACTTTCGCGATTTACGCAGGTTGAGAAACTGTTTTCTAATTACTCTCGGAGAATCGACGAGGAATTTCAATATTAAATCTTATTCATTTATTATTATTAATAATAAAGCTATCCTTGTAACACGACATGCTAAATGTAGCAATAGTAATTCCTTAGTCGCACAGCAGGCCAGATGTTGGTGTCATAACGTCACGTTGTGGAACCAGCCGCACGCAACCGCGGCGCGACGCGGCGACGTTCAAGTAGCACGGCCACGCAGAGCAACAAGTCACTATTATATTGTTTATGCCGAATTATATTCATAATTTTTGGTCTCGGGGACGGGCCGAGCTCAAATTATGCTCGACGCGGATCAAGACAAAATGAACGTACGTTGGCGTTACAATTTATGAGCCAACGGACTATTGTGCCGACACTGATTACTCTTTATGGAGATTTGACGTCCTAACACGACGCGCCCTACATGCTTCGTTTACGTACACCAACGGGTTGTATGGACGTAAAACTTTTATGCCTCCACCGCGTTTTACACAGCGGGCCTTTTATTATTTAGTGAAAGGAACGACGGTGATGTCATAAATCTCCGCTCCTGCGTGAACTTTCGCCTCTTATCTCGGCAAAGAAATTATGGAACTTTCTGGCTTCTCCTAGACAAAGTGTTTGGCTTTCGGGATCTTGGGTCACTAAAAGCTTTTCACAAATTAATGAAGAATTTGTGCAGAAGAAACGACAGAAATAAATAAATATCTTTCATTCGTAATATTACCTAATTAAAATTGAGTGGAGGATAAACGTCTAGATGTCGGCAAAAGCATTTAGCGAGGACGACGACGACGCAACGTTCTAAATGACTGCAATCATGAAAACGTGGGCATTAAATATGGCCTCTTGTACAGAATAAGTCATGTATCTGTATCGCTGGGATTCATTAATCTTGTAGTGACTAGGTTCTGTGTGGGCTCAGACAAGCTTTATAATATGTAATTAAATTACGTTTAAAGTCGTCGGTCGTAGCGGACGAACCTCTCTAAATCATATCGAGTCCGTAAATGAAAGCCAGAGTGACATGACAGGCAGACCGGTCATTACGTTAGGGTCACACATTGTGTCCACTGCTTTCTGTGTCAGTTGTTTACTTTATTGAGATTTGCTTAAGAATAACATGGCGTATCGTCTGCATCTACGATTTGCGAATATTAATAAAATTGTTTTGCATTATGCGTGGATGATATAAGATTTACATCTGTGACAAATGATGGCAGTGACATCTCTTTTTATGTGTTGTATTGCAAAATCGACAAGCAGATACATTATGTCGCGCTAGGCTGACATCTACGATGTTATATTCGCTGGATACAATATGTAAAGTAGAAATATCAATTGAAGTTAAACACACCGACAGATTGTAGCAATTTATGACATTTTAGTTGAGTCAAATTTTAATACCTACAGTTACTTTTTAAAAGGTTCAATAAAATTAATAGGATGCATTAGATTTAAAAAAGAATCTATTATTATTAGAGAATTTACGATGTCCGTATTAAGCTTGATCGACATATCATAGGATAATATAACAGGAACATAACGGCTCGGGTGATACCCCGATAATGCGCCGCCGACGTCGCCGGAGGCTCATACAATTAAACAGATAACATAAAATTAACGAAGCTGACTCGTAAATACACTCACTTTATTATCTATAAAAGTCACTAATTAATTAATTGAATAATGATAAAGTGCTTTCTTGTGTGATGCGGAGTGCCGCACGGCTCTGCGGTCCTCTATCGAAAAGCAATATTGCGGCGTAACTTGGTTGTCGTCATGTTTACCTTGTTAATGCTTTTATCTGTGATGTGGGTCATATAAATACGTACTCACCGTATAATACAATTAATTAACGTATCAATTAAATTTTGATCAGCGACTGTGCCTCATCAATTTGTGTATCGTAGTGGTTTTATTCTCACGAGCTCTGGTACCGTTAGCGCTTAGCAAAGCGCGTCACTTATTATTTAGCGTAGTGTTAGAAGCTTTGTAGCGTAGTAAATCTTCGCTTCTGGCTGTGACGGCAGTTAATGCAGTCTACCTAGGCTTCAAGAGATAAGCTAACAAGGCTCTTTAGCTAAACAAGAGGCGGCCAAACAATAAAGGCGAGTTAAGCGTCGTGAAATATGGCAGAAACGAGGTGCGATAACTCAGTGTGCTCGCTAGGCTCGCTAGGCTCGCTGGGCTCGCTTCTTTTCCCCTAATTAGCCATTCAATTCCCGTAATCTTGTTTACTCGTCGGGCGGCTCGCGCTGCCCAGGTGCGATAATGGCCGAGCTATTTGCATGCCGCCATATTGTTTCCCCATGTTCGGCTCGCAGCCTCCGATCCCGTTCGATGCGACCCCCCGTTGTTTTGGCCGGGCTTATTGGATCCGCTTGCGATTACTTTGTATTGATCCCGCCGTCCATTATCTACATTCGTTTATTTTCGTATCACAGTAATGATACCGACTGATGTCCACAAATCCAATGGATCCACCCCTTATGTTGTTATACAAGTACGAGTAATTAATTTGTAGTTGATATTGATTGTATTGCTATAATACTATGTTGTTGTTACCTCATAAATACCATTTTGGTGTAACGTGTACATATATATTAAACTAATATAAAGTTAAGTTTACGTGCACGTGCAATCCGCGTGAATACAACGTTAGTGAACTACAACTTGAGTGTAACTTGTGTAATCTGACTTCCCCAAATGCCCTTTTACGACTGTTAGTTGCTTAATTGAATTATCACGATGTATTTATTCCATTACAGTAATTAATGAAGTTATAAACTAAGTTGTTTCGAGGCAGGGTCTACGGAAATCAGGAACGCAGTAATTGATATTTTTGCAGTAGTGTAAGAGGGCGGTCTGTCCCCGGCGGCAAGTTTAATATAAAGCTCGATCGAAAGCTAATCGTAATCTCGAACAGTAAATTGAAGGCGATCCGTGCAACGAAGCGATGCCGGCACATCTTCTATAAATACATTACTGAACACGCTTTATTACTCCGCCATCTTCATCCAATCCTATTAAGTGTCTGTTCGCGAACAGCTTTCCTCGGAAGGCGTTCAGTTTTAGGATGGCCATTTTTTAAAATAGTATTAGGGTTCAATAATGGCTTTAACACGGGGCGCCCTGAACGTCTATATTATGTCTTGGTGTGAATTTGGCGAGCTCAGTCAATATGCTAAACTGAGGAGGAGGTGGTCTGCTGACGCCGCGTCTGCCCGCGCCGCGCCGCGCCGATGAGATGCGATCATTTAACGACAACGCTTTGGGAAGATTTCCCTTCGAGCGGCGATATTGGCGATATTACGTCCTCTTCCCGTGGACAACGTTTTATAATTTAGACACCCGTTGCCTCGGGCTGCATAACATTAAAGGTATTTTATGAAAATGTTATTTTGCATGTTAAACATTTGAAGGGATTTTCGTCTGTAATAACATTGTATTGTTATTAAATTTCTGGGAAAATATGTGGTTTATGGAGTGATTTTATACTCAATTTGAATATTTGCTTAGAATCATTTCTGATCAAATGTTAACATCCAACGAACTATTTAGGCGTGATGGAATAGGGGCGCGATTCATAGAATAACTTTAAATCTGGTCAAATGATATCCACAGCGGGTATTAAGTTAATTACCATGCTTTATCTGCTCATATCGTAGGACCTGTATAATTAGGGGTGTCAACACAATGCTTCCAGGCGAGTACAATATGTCTGCACAAACCACATGTCAATTTAATTTGACCCCCGATCCAAGATGGCGGCCAACCCTCGCGGCGCGGCGTCTGCTCGACCGAATGCCTGTGGTTTACGCCTGTTTACTAATTGACGTGTTTTAGAGTAACACTGCATGGTTTCTGTCAGCATACCAATGAATATATTTGAATACGTATACCAGTTAGGTTGGCCTTTTAATTTAAACGTTGAACTTCGAAAGTTATATTTAGCTTAACTTTGTCCAAATAATTTGGACGCTCTGTGAAGCTCTAGAAGTGAATGTTCTTGATTAAACTACTGAATTGTACTGACGTTATCCGGGTAATATTTTACCGTTCTAAGTCAACAACTAACAATTTTTACTGAAACAAAGACTAAACTTTGTAACTTCAATATAAGTTGACTGAGCCGTTGTTTTGATTTCCCATTCATTACAAAATAAAGGCACTTTTTATCCTTTTTTTATGGGCAATGCGGGTCGGGTCTGTTTGCCTGTCATTGTAATATTTGAACTGGTCTGAATATAAATATTCATCGTGGTTTTAGTTTGTTTATTTTACGATCCGTTTAATGAGACATCCAGATTATGGGTCTTAACTAAATCACATTGTACAAACGACTAGATTCTCTGTATATTTCATGGATTCAAATAATCAAATAACCATTAACTATAATAATAGTCACCTAAATCAGTACCCTTAGTTTATGGGCGAAGGTAAGAGTTGTAAATATTTGATAAAGGACGCAGACACTTGTATAATTGATAAGGAGCGAGGTAAAGACGGCTGTACGCTGAACGGTGGCGAGTTACCGAGTCGCGATCTCGATGACCGACTGAAATATTTAATTTAAGCGATCATTCAACCCTTACCTGTAGGTAAAAAAAAGAAAGAGAGAGAGACCTAAACAAAGCTAAGTTTCACCAAAAACGGCTCTATTCATTTTGTCGATTTTTACGGATCACAAAAGTGTGTAACGGCCGTGCGATTTCAGGGTTTAAACAAAACCAATTTTCATTACTTACCATTAGATTTACAATACCTAGATAGCATGATTTATGTTTTCTAAGATCAACTTATCAAGCTAAATAAATACGTTTGCCAGAAAACAACCACCAGGTATAGGTAAATATAGGGTGGGTAAAATTAAACTACACAACTTCTTTTTTGCACCATTTTGATTTGAGGCATATATAGCTGTATGGCTGTTGTTTTTTTTTGTTTTAATGCGGCAATTTTGTTTTGGTTAGTTTTTAAGGTCATGGCTACCACATTTATTTCAGTAACTAACACTTCGCCCGCGACTTCGTCCGCGTGGATCTCGAAAATACAGGCCATACGTATTACTCGATATTGTAGCTTTCTATAGGTTTCTTCTATAGGTTCTATTTAATGAAATTCAAGTTTGGTAGGCACCTAATTAAATTAAATAGGTATTTAAATTAAAACTGCTCTGTTTAGAATCTTTAACGTTGTTTTCCGGTAACAAAATGATCGGATTTGCGGGTGATCCAATTCGTGATAAACCATATAACTGCCCATGGGTAAAATATTATTTTCTTAGGTAAATGCCAACCAAAGAGAATGTTTGTCACTAGGACTTGTTAAAAGTAAACAGGGCAGATGATGTTTTATGGGAAACTGGAGTCGCTTGAACTATATAGGCAGGTTCGTGGGAATCATTGGAATTCTCGTGATTTACGCCAACTGGCCAGCTCCTGGTCCGATGAGAATGGTTGCTACAGTTAAGTTATCTTTTATTAGTAGCATTGTGCCATTGCACAGGTTAGGTGGGCTTAAGTTTCTTTAAAGCACGATAGGCGTTCCGATTTTCAATAGCAGTTCGTAAGGTGGCAGGCCAGATGGATTAAGGGAGTTCAAAAATTCTTGCGGATAGTTGACTGCATCCTCGATATTACACACTGTATCAATGGCCTTGTAGATTTTGACTTAACCGGGGACTTTTTGTAAAATAATTTATTGATGTTTTTGATTATTAACTACCTCGTTGATCTAGTGGTCGAAAGCACAACTGCTGAGCATGAGGTCCTGGGTTCGAGTACCGAGTTGGACAAACTGTCATTGGGATTTCCCATCAGGAATTCCTCAGTAGCAGCCACGCAATCTGGATTTGCACCCGGTTGATGGCAATAGACTCTCCACCTTTAACATGGAACTTAGCACAACTGGCGAAATGTAGATGTACTATTAGGTACACCTCTCCCTTATCCTTCGGTGATTAAAATCGTGATGTTATGTTATTTGTACATTATTGATTTCATTGACTGTATTGTTCTTAGGTGAGACGATAGCCTTTGAACAAAGCCAATGAATATTGGCAAAAAAAAAAAAAAAAAATTGAATATTGAATATTGGATTTTCCTTGAATATTGGTAAATATTCAAGGTCATGATATACTGCATCTATTCTATATTATCTAGTTGCTTCAAGCTGTGAACTATCCTACACAGACTCTCTTTTATAACGATTTCAGCAGCGTCAGCGCCCCAGGTTGGAGAAGAAAAAGACCCGTCTCCAACTTTGAGCAGCTATTGTGGAAAATCGTTAACCATATTTCCGATAAGGTGGGCTCTCATGTTAATACGTAAATTAAAGTTTGTGTTATACTCCATAGGGGGTTTTAGACATGCCTTAATGATATCCGCATGTGTCCCTTTTGTGACGACGGAAAGTGACTGCCGAAAGTAACCAGCAAATATAAAAGTTACACCACCCACGACAGCGAATGAGTTTATCAAGTCCTTTAAGTGTTCGATCCACTGTTTCAACATGAGCTTGACTTATGGTACATTCTTCCCATGTTATCAGTGACGTAACCTTATAACAACTGACCAAGGGGATGTTTTAATGCGGTTCGTGAATGTTGGAATGGCATTTTGCGATTTATTAATTTTACATTATCTTCGAAACTATTTAACCGATTGACATACTGTAAAGGGCAAATCTTGTCTCTATGATATCCTTGAGATCATAAAAATATTTTTTCGTATAAAGTTTAATATTTTGTTGTGTAAAAAATCGTCCAAACGTAAGGATGTCGAAAGGTACTTTTTTAATACATAAAAGCTACTATATCCACTAAAATATAAAAGATAGAAATATGGTGTCGCGGACTTTTTTGTATAACTATTTAAAACGGACCAGGTTGCCCTACATTGTTTTCAATTATATACAACGGTTTAGGCAGCTCATGCAAATAACTCTGTTTTGAGAGGTATTTCTTTCTGCCTGGCCCGACAATAATTGTGATAGCTCGGCTAATATGCATGCTATCAATATAAGCCTATAATAGCACTCACGAATAATGTAGCTTTCTACCAGCGAAACAATTTTTAAAATTGGATCATTAGTTCCGGAGACTACCCCCTACATACAAACAAATTTTACCTCTATATAATATTAGTTTAGATTGTTTTGAAAGTCCCAAAACTGAGTGTAAAACGACTAATTTTTTTTGTAAAGAATCTGTTTTGGGGAGCTGGTGTAATTTGTTCACAGAGGATTTGTTAACCAAAATACTTTTGGGAGATGAGCAACCTTTGTTGGATCATGCAAGACCATTAACACCACATTGACTGACTGATTAGGTGTAGTAATTATTACTGCACCTTGCATATGGAGATATGCATATGCAAGGTAATAATTACTCAACGGGCGAATTTTATTTTAATTTTAAAAAGAGGTATGTAATCTGGTAATTGTCACTCTTAGATAAAAATGTACTCATTTAATGTTGTATAGTTTCATGTTGCCTACCGACTTTGCAGTAGATGTATGTATATCTTTTAATTTTGGTTAACCGGCAACAAATGACCTTCAATAGTCGGAAAAATAAACTAAGTAAGTATCAGAGTAACATTAAAAATATTTTCATCTGGACTAAATAATCACTTCGATTTAGGTTTCAATAATAATTAGTTACTTCAGTGTAAATATGCTAACGGATTCTAACTTTACTAGAATAAAACAAATGAAAAGCCGGATCAACAAACAATCCGCAGAATGAGAAATGTGTGTTTTTTTTTTCAAAATAACGTCTTAAATACTTTGTGGGCGCAGAAGATGGAACTGAAAATACAGAGACATTGATGTCATAACTGAAAATAACTTAATCCCGATACTAAATTTCTTCTTCGGGCCGTATTGCTACTCTATGACGGTATAAGTATGTCGTCGCAGCGCCCGGTTATGACTATTTAACTGCTATTTAAATCATATTCTAAGAAAAGCGTTTTCGACGGAGTGATGAAAGTCTGTACAATTTGATACCGCTACAATATTCGACAGCACAATATTTTCGCGCCGGCAACACAATGGCGTCTATTTTTAAATTGAGAGCGCGGGAGCCGTCAATAGACGCGAATGACATTAAATTGGTTAAATTGCTTTGCCGAGCTTGGTTCTGCAACTCCTTTGGGAGGTGTCTGTTCGTCCGTCGCGACGCTCGATACTACAGAGCACTCAATCGATTCACAGCTCATCTATTTTTCTCGATACATGTTTCCGTTTTGTATTACGAGTATCTTCATTGTGAACTATTTCGAACCGGATCCGGTTGGAACAATTTACAACTTTGCTCTTAACGACATGTCTCTGGTTTATGTTCATTATTTCTTTTTGGGGATAACGAAGTTAAGTGAGAACGGTTTTGTGCTAAAATAAGAGCACTATTTAAGCATTTACTAAACCTGATTACGTTGCACCTGCAGCGTGCCTTCCATCTGATAAAACAACGTGGTGAACTCGCAAGCCGCGCCGCTTCACTAATTCAGTGTAGAATGTAGTGGTGTGGTGATGTGGTCTGTCTATCAGGCTGACAGATACAAACAGGGCCAAAACCAATCAATCAGCCCGCCGGAGCGTCGCGCGATAATTGAACTCTTCCCTCGAAGTACTGCGATTCAATAGATAATTACAATCGCAAACCAAAAATTACACGCGGCATTTAACCGTAGGACCCTATTACGTTTCACAAAGCTGGGTCGGTCGCATTCGATCGGTGATCTTTGCCGGACGGAGGATTAACTCGCAACGGCGCACAATGAGGGCCTCGAGAGGAGATGAGTAGGGAGGGGATGTATTAATAATGGTCTCCGTAGTGAATGGAGCACTTACACGGTCCGGCGGGAGCTGAATGTGTGACTATCGCGTTAGAGCAAATCGAATTGGTCAGGTTGGCCGCTCGCACGCGCCGTTTTCGCCGTTTAACCGGAACTCGGCAAAGGAAGAAACATGTTATAGGGACGTCACGAGCGCACACGACAAAACCTTGTTGCTTTACATAAATAAGTCCTTTCGGTCAAGTCAGAGTCGGTCTCTGGATCTTCTAAGACCATTTGGTAGCTTGCAAATATGCCAGACTGAAACTAGGTTATAACCATTATTAAGGTCAATAAAACATAGAAAATTATGGATGATATTCCGTTGTTCTATTCATATGTATATAGGTACGTCTATAAACATTATTTCCGGAAAGTTATTACCGAAATAATGTATGATAGACGGGTGGTAATATGCAAATGCCCACAAATTGCTTTTGACAATGATACTTAATTGGACTAGGTGTGCTCATGGGTCCGCCTCCCATAGTCCTTTATACATATTTAAATATTCAACTTTGTCTATAATAGCTTTTGGTACCAGACTATTTATTCTGTTGGAATAGATAGAATAATTGTCAGGAAAATGGCATAGAATTTGAATTTGTAGGTACAAGAAGTATCTTGGCTTCATTGTAAAAATTAATAAGCAGCAGACTCTTACAAGTTCTTCTTTCTTTATCCAAGATAATAAACGTTTTCGCAGAATATTCCATATTTATTCATAAGATAATATTTATTAGCTCCTTGGAAGTTATTAGGAACAAAATCCCGGCAATTTTCTGATGCAAATCCATCAATAGAGACAATGGAAAAAGTTTAACGCAACCTCTGCATTGATGACGAGGGCACTGAACTCTAGCGCGCTTTTGTTTACCTTCACTTTGATAGGGAAAAACTATTATAATTTATTATGGTTTCTGTAGGTAATTGTTTTGCACAATACTTAAGGTTGACAAGTTTAAATGAGTTTAAAATCTTTCATTATGTAACTGAAATAATCTGATATAAGTATTTTTCGAAATTATTAAGATTAAAAATATGAACTTACCGGATTTGTTTAAATATCCAACATCTCAAGTGAGTTCAAAATAAATTAACTCTCTCTGATTCAAAAACTGGATTGAACGTATACTTAAATAAAAAATTATAAGAAAGCGCAGAAAGGTTACAGTTTGTTTTAAGATAATACCTAGGTGTATTTACTGAACAAAAGTTATTTAATCATAAGTTTTTGAACCCTTAACTGAAAAGATTGAATTATTAACCTTAAGTACCTAATTGATACACTGGTAAAAATGGTAAAATGATGTATTAAATCTAAGAGGCATTAAATGTTAGAATAACTTGATTCAAAAAACTAATCTATACATATAATAAAACAGTAAAAAAACTGTGTCTTTACATTGAATATATTAAAAATAAAAAAATTGTGGGGGTTTAGAAACAGTAAAAGAGCACGAATCCAAAAAAAAAAATCTGTCTGTTTGTCTGTACACGCTAATCTTCGGAACTACTCGACGGATTTGAATGTTTTTTTTTTGTTGTATAGGTATTCAGTCTGGGCAACATATAGGCTATAATTTATCTCGGAAACTTGAACACCTGATGCTGAACTGCAACAGACCAGCTAAACTATAAGAGATACAAAAATGGTACCACAGCAAAAAATTGTTCCACGTAATGAGCATTTTCTGATGTGAGAATAAATTTGAAGATCTGGAACAGCTGATGTGGAACTCCAAGAGCCCAGCTACACTATAACATATATAGGAATGACGTCTTAGCAAAAGCTGTTCAGCCTGATGAGCACTCTCTGTTGACGTATAAAAATTGAAGATCTGGAACACTTGATGTGGAAATCAAAGCTATCACTAATTTCACTGTATAATTTCACTGGGTGCGGTGCCGGTGAGACTGTGTTCATACCGCGAATACCACTCATCCCCAACAATTTCCCCTTTAAATTTAAGCGCACACAGTTCCCTGTGACTACATGCTTTGCCATGACAACAAAACAAGTCACAAGGGCAGACGCTTAAGCCGCTGGTGTTGACCTGACAACCGGCTGTTTTCCAACCAACTTTATGTTGCTTTTTGAAGGGTCAACAACGCTTCCGGTCTTTATATATTAGCCTCTGAAGGAAAAACCCCAAATATAGTAGAAAAAGATTTTTGTTTAAGTTATTTGCAATAGTTAATTCAGTGTAGGTACCCTTGGGATCCGCTGCAGAATAACGGGAAGAAAAGGTTTTTGTTGTATAGGTATTAAGTCTGGGCATCATATAGGCTATAATTTATTTTGGAAAATGGAACTCCTGATGCAGAACCGCAACAGACCAGCTAAAGTATAAGAGATATAAAAATGGTGCCATAGCAAAAATTATTCCACGTGAAGAGCATTTTCTGATGTGAGAATAAATTTGAAGATCTGGAACACCTGTTGTGGAACTCCAAAGCCCAGCGACATTATAACATATTAAGGAATGACGTCTTAGCAAAAGTTGTTTAGTCTGATGGGCATTTCCTGTGGTCTTACAAAAATGAAAGATCTGGAACGTCTCCAATCGACTCGCTCATCCCGTTGTTTTCCCGTCCCCGGGCCTTAGAATTCTACATCAGACGTTTCAGATCTTCGATTTTTACGACCCCGTTGTCGCTGGCAAAAGGAGCAGGATCCGCGTACGAAGTCGCGGGCAGAAGCTAGTAAGCTAATAAACTAACGTTGAATTACTTGAATATACACATTTGAGGTGAACGTATTTTCATAACGAAATCTTTGAAGAATTAGCTGAGAAATCTAAAATAAAATAAAAACTAGAGCTCATTAGTACTGTGATGAACGTTTCATTTGCAACGTCCGAGATTTGTGGGTTAATCAAGTCTCAGGAGTATCTACATACTTGTATGTACATATAATCTAAATGTTTGTTATCTACATAATTCATGCTGTTATGTTTTAGCCCTTTCTAGTCAAAGTTTTCTTCTCTATCTCTATAAAAGTGTAGTTCGAGATGTTTCTTTTTAACATGAAAATGTTTAATAAAAATATTTATCACTAATACCGGTTGGTTTAGACTACTCATCCCTTCTCATCCTGCTGACAATATGATATCTTAGAGCGTAGCATAAAGAAAGTATATTTTTAAGTAGGAAATATTATGTTTTGAGACAACAGAAGGTACCAAAACATGCGTTTCATAATATTTTCTTGGTTAGCCAGGAAAATATTATAAAACAAACTAATGCCACTCCCCTATTCCTAGTACTGTTCCAACAAACTGTAATGAATGACATTATACGGTTACCTATTTCAAGACTTGTTTGTATAAATGTAAATGTGACGTGGAAAAGTTCCATTGGAAGTCGATTTTCGAAGTTGTACGTTGGTGGACGCGGCGAGCATTGTGAACAGTCTGGGAGCACCCTTTGCATACAACACAATGCCGTCGAGGTACTGAATGTTACCTATGTGATCTTGGCTTGTTATTGTTGTTTTTTATAAGGTTTGAATGAAATGGTACGATTGTAGGCTATAATAGTGACAGAGATAGTTGATGAACTTCTTGGAAGCTGATTTTTATGCAGTAATTGCCTTTTTTAAGCTGTTATATCCTAAATCCTGATATTAATTTTCATGGCGATTCTCAGCGATTCTCTTGCTGCTTGTATTGTAACCTACGTTTTCCGATTTATTTTTACCTGTTGAAAGTGTTGTTATTCTTCTTTTTCAAGAGTTAAGAGGCCTGTACCTAAACAGGTACGAAAAGTCGAAAACAGTGACTTATGAAAAGAGGTAATTCTATTTCCCTATAGGCTATCCAGATTCTGAGTGTTGTTTAAAAGTGATATTGCCATGTACATCGAATACTCCTTAGTTCTCTCCTATGCATTGAGCTGAGAGAGATATGGTGGCCTATTTTCGTTCGGAATACGCAACAGTAGCTATCGGTCCGACATTGTAAGCTGTACTGTATCGATCTATGTTTGTACATCTCACCTGTACGTAGTAGTAGTTTATTGTGGCACAGGATCTCAAATAAATGCTCCTATACGAATGAAAACATCTAGGGGTTTTCAGCAATTGCAGTGTCTACTTGAATCATCGTGCCGAACTTTCTAAGGTGGAATTTTAAATCATTTTTGACGCTGTGGAAACTTAAGTTTAAGTGGTCAGAAATAAGGTGCATGGCAAGGTGCACCTACAAGTTAAATGGTGTAATTGTATCAGAAATATAACACGATGCTCATTTTTTTATTTTAGTGATTTTAGTACAGTAAGGCTTGGATGAAGTCCATCAGTGATATGACTGGGTTCTTTACATAGCTTATCAGCATCTTATTTACACAAAGCATCCATAACATTTCGTCTCCATGTGGCTCCAAATATTTATTTAAAATACTCTAATTTCAATGAGCTTTTAGAGAAAATATCATGATGTATTATCAAAATCTAAAAGATACCGACATATTATAATTCTGTATTTCCAGAAACCCAGCTGCGAAAACAACGAGCTGTCAGACAACTTTAAATTGAACCCAGATATTATAGTTTCACTGAAGCTAATTATAACAGACTTAATGAGAAAAGTTAACCATCGTTTACTTTATTAATTACAATGGGAAGAGAATCGTCGGAAATAATGAAACGAACAAACACGGCTGTATTTCCTTGGTGCGGATTCGTAGTGCGAATGCGATGTATGAATAAAAATTAATTCAGCTTCAGCAATGAAGACAAAGTACCTACGAGTCTTGTTACACTTGGTTGAACGTTCGACGGCGTCATGAAGACGTATTATGCTAACAAAAAATACCTATCGAGTTTTTCCGAGTTTAGTCGAAGTATTCCGAAACCAGAGCTTTTGTATAATACCCTCACGTCAAACGAGTTGAAAATGTAAGAATATATTCACATATTGCTTAATTATGAAACCGAAACCATAGATTTTATTGTTAAAACAACGTCTTACCTATTGTTTCAGCTTCGGAACGGTGATAAGAACTGGAAATTACAACTCTATAAATTCCACTTGTCGTTGTTCCTCAAAGGTTTTAAATAGGTATTTTCTGTACAACCATGATTGCTTACAGTGTGAGCTCTGAAACGATTTATTATTACTGAATTTTAAGCCAATACACTACATATTTTGCATTTTTTATAAGTATGAAATGATAATGATGACAGGTCATATTTATTACCAGAGCTATGGAAACGTTCAGTGGTGCACAATGTTTAATTAATATGACGTTACATAGTGTGCTCTAATTAATTACCAATTGTTGCCACACGTGTGTACATTAAATAAATTATTAAAAAATAATCGAGGTCCGAACAATCATTTATCTTAACACTTTTAAGGTTTATTGAGGATGTGAAGGTTGTAAAGGCCAGATGTGCGGCCACCCGATCGGCGCGTGCGCTTCCGTTTCCGCGTCGACCGCAGTGCGCATGCGCCCGCCGCACACTTTTCACAGACAGGTGGTCACTACTGACTGATCGATATTTATGGTTTTGAAATTTTCTATTCATTTATACAGCCATAAATTAATTCCTAATTCAATATAATAAATTAGCTCTAGGTACCTATAAGTTGATTTATTGATGCAATAAAATTAGTTATGGAAAATGAGCGTCGCAGCGTCGGTGGTCACGGGTAAGCATAGACGTGCATAGAAATTACCTATTAATCTACATTTATTGAGAATGTTCCACGAGTTTACAGTTTTCTTGGAAATTAAAGGTAATACTACTCTGTCAAGAAAGTACTGGGAAACGATCAATAATACACAAAATGCACAATTATTCATCCAAAGTTATTTTATCGCCATCAAAGTATGTTCCTTCAGAAACGATACATTTACGCCAGCGAATAATCAAATCATCAAAACATTTTTTAAACGCTTTTTCCAGAATTGAGTTCAGTTCTCGCCACGAGTTCTCCTTTATGTCTTCTACCGAATGAAAACAGGTGCCACGAAGTGGTAATTTGAGTTTCGGAAACAGAAAGAAGTCGGCTGGAGCCATATCTGGTGAATGAGGTGGTAACTCGATGGTATTCGTTGAGTTTTGGTTAAAAATTCGTTCTCTATGATGGCCTTGTGCGAAGGCGCATTATCGAATTTGCTCTCTTAAACGCCGCATAACGCTCAAATAATTTTCTTTATTTACTGTTTATCTTCCGGCAAGAATTCCGAGTGCACAACACCGCGATAGTCAAAGAAAACGGTCAACATGACTTTGACTTTTGATCGACTTTGGCGTGGTTTTTTTGGTTTCGGTCAGTTGGAAGGCGCCTCTCTGAAGCTTGTTGACTAGTTTGCATGTCAAACTCGTAAACCCACGTCTCGTCACCAGTAACAACGCGTTTCATGAATGTTGGGTCAGAATTGACTAGTTCTAGCATGTCCTCAGCGACTCTTATGCGATTGTGTTTTTGGAGAAAAGTCAGGTCTTTTGGGACTTGCCGAGCGGCAACATATTTCATACCTAAGTGATTATTTAAAATGGTACGGATCGACTCGTGAGACACAGAAGGTTCAGCGGCTATATTTCTCAAACTTGAATGAGGATTTTCAGTCATTATTTCCTTCATTTTTGTGATGTTAACTTCAGTTGAAGACGTTGATGCCTACCAGAACGAGGCAAATCTTCTATCACATCTAGACCGCTTTTGAATGCTTTGTACCACTCATAAGCACGTGTTTTTGATAAAGTCGATTTACCGTAAGCCTTCTGTAACATTTTCAGGGACTCTGAACACGAAATTCCATTGGCGATGCAAAATTTAAGACAAAATCTTGGTTCGATGTTTTTGTCCATTATGAAATTCGCAATACACACTAGATATGATCTAAATAAAAACAGCACTGTATTTAATTTAAATAACAGATACGACTCAAACTCCGCGCCAAAATGGAAAACAGTTGTGCCAATCTAATAACAAAAAAAACTGGCCAAGTGCGAGTCGGACTCGCGCACGAAGGGTTCCGTTATTCCGTACCATTATCAATACAACATTAGACAACAACGCCAAAGAAGTTCCGTTTGTTGTATGGTCCCTTAAATATTTATTTCATTTTAATTAAATTATTTATTTTTAAAGTGAAAATACAACTAAATATTCTGTGAATATTTCAAGCGTCTACCTGTCGCCGTTATTAATATCGAGCAAAAAAACGGCAAAAAATCACGTTTGTTGTATGGGTAAAAAAAATCGAAATTCTAAATTCCCTTAAATATGACAGACGAATGGACTGCGGAGTCTTAGTAATAGGGTCCCGTTTTACCCTTTGGGTACGGAACCCTACAAACAAAAAATTGAATTTGGAACCATAAACAAATCATCCATTCCCGATACTTTTTCGCCTGAATGTATATCTGTTGAACTTTCATTTAGTGTGAATATTTTGAAATTCATCTAGAAGCTAGAGGCAATAAATATCGCAGTTCCAATTAAGACTACTTAGTGTCTGAATACTTGTACTTCAAAGCATCCAGCGACGGTCGCTGCTGGCGTAGACAACACAGCAAAAACGATAATAACTCTGATATAAGACTGAAATAAACTCCATATCCTCGGTCCCCACTAAATAGAAGTGAATAAGAGCAAAAATTTCCAGCCGCTATTGCAGCGAGTCCGTATGTGTATTGTTGAAATTTCAAAAATTCCCATTATTGTGGAGCGTAAAAAGGAAAGAAATAAGAAGTGGCGGACAATAGTATACATCTATGGGCAACGGGGAGGAGGAGCGGCGTTTCTAAGCAACGCTCGCTCGCGTCCGACGCCACAGCCACGCCACGCCATGCGCCGTCCTGTGTCCGCAACTCCGCACCCAACTACACGTGTTGTTTATTGATAATACCATAACAACATAATTCTAGGAATAATTATTGCGTTCCACACATTTATGCTAGAAAAGGAATAACTTTCCGGAGTTACAGTGAAACATGTACATATTTCATGTTAGCAGGAATTCTAATGTGGCACATTCTCGTTAGTGAAAATTGTAATGAGTTACCAACTAAGTGAAATAGGCTTCTATTCTTTAACATGATCATAAAAGTAAATGTTACGAAGTGCTAAACTTAGCAACGACATAAATTGATTGAGTGATGTTAGTTATAATTGCGAGGCACCGGCCACTCACATAAATACTTCAGTGAATTCTGTACATACGAGAGGAAATCATTTGAATGGCCGAAATAACCACCGGCTGGGCTACCTCAGGGACGCTATTTCTATTCCATATTGACTGTTCATATTTCATAATGTTTGATGTTGATAAATTATTCTTAGCACTGGCTCTAATAAGGGCACGTATAACTAATAAAGAGTAATGTGTGCTTATAACTTTGCTTAATTAGGAATGTAAGGAGAGTATTCAGGAAACGTGCATCCACTTAAAAGCTTAAATTCCTTAACGTTAACATGTATTTGAATTTAAAAGAAGCGTTTGCGAGAATATCCTCGCAAACACAATGTGATTCTTTCGATTAGAATAATTCCTTTCTGTGAATGCTAACAAAAACTACAAAGAGGCGGCTTCTATCTTTTACCAAACTTGGATATGCGGCTCGCAAACACTTCCTTTTCTAAACAGAAAATTCCGTGGATCGATTCAGTATACGGGAGTTCTAATAACATTCCGGGGCGATATTTCACACACCTCGATCGCGACTGTGTACATCACCTAGCCCAACACAATGGTACACGGACGATTTATTGTGTACACTCTGTACCCAGATAAAGCACAGACAATGGCCTATCAGATGGCGGTGGATCGACACGTGTATGCTTTTAGCCCTAGACTTCGACACCCAATTACGTGGCCGCTAGCGACCGTATCATTCATCACGTACAAACGAGCGATTTTTTATTACACGCCCTCTCCCAAGGTGAGGGAAAAACGGAATCTTACGAGAGGATGATACTCTCCCAACTTGGTGTGGAGCAATTAAGGACAAAATTACTTGCGCCGACGGATTTTGGTGGATTAGGTACGGTGGAAAGTTAAAACTAAGATTATCGTTAGGTAATGGGAGACGAACGATTATGTGATATTATGTTTTGGTGTCTGGTTTATTTTATAAAGTTTACAGAATATTGAAATATTTACCCACCCGGTGAGATTTTATTTTGAAGTTTTTAATTGAACTTGTTTTTTTTTTAATTTTGCAATTATACTGATATCATTGAAACTGAAACTTTTTTTTTACGAAACATTTTTTTAAAAACCATGCAGCTGCGACTTTAAATTGAGTGTTGAAACTTTTTTAGTGAATATCCTACATACAGAAAACTACTACAGCCTAAATAAATTAGAATGGTCAAATAATTCATCCATAGCGGATAATTATGAGGTGCACTTTAAGTCCCAACTTTTTATTTCGTAACTAAAACTGGCAGGTTGTTAAAAACCACTAAGAGTATATAAATAGGTTTTACTATCTTTCATACGACATTCTGGAAGTATGGTCTGCCCATAAAGGTTTTATATTCCCATTACGCCAACAAACTTTGTGATTAGACTCGTCCAGTCTGACTGAATCGCGGTCTGCTGCAAAATACTGTCTCAAGAACCACTAATAAAAAGTAAAGCTATCGTTTAACTAGTGAAAAATAAAGCGAAACTAAATATTTAGTGTCGTAAACACGATAGAAATGTTTGGTTAGGAACATAAGCACATATTATGTATGTTTAGGGAGAGACAGAGGGGTAAAGTTTTCGTGTAAATTGACGATGTCAATTTGTCCAAATGTGGTATTCTAACGCATATCGTAACACATTAAAATTATCATACCAATTAATGCACTGCGTGTGACTAATTAGGCAATTTATATTAACAAAAAACTTAACAGCCGGGTATGGTGTGCTCTTCATAGTGCTATAAAACTCGTATTGTGACATAAAAGGTGAAGTTAGAATCGTAAAAAGCCGGGGTGCGAACACTGCGAACGCTTCTCCCCCGCAGCGCGGAGCCTTGACGTCATTAAGCGGCACGCGCGCGCCACGTCTCTACAAGCCGCGGATCCTTCCACCACACGCCCGCACGCCTCTTCTACGTTCACTTTTCACACACCACTAGCTATCGACAAATAAAAATATATCCTCAACCATAAAAAATGCCATAAATATTTTATTTAGATACAGTTAGGTTTGTAAGTTACATTCGTATCGGTATGAATCGAATGATTTAAGGTCACAGGTGTTCAAGGACGAAAAACAAAAAAGACGTCTAAAAACGTCCAGGAATTTATTTGCGGTTTTCTGCCCAAATTCCGATGTGACTAGTCTTATGTATTATACGGGGTCGTCACACTACCCACGATTAACCAAACCTCAACAAAAACATTGTTTACAAAGGTTTTTCTCTTGTGTGTATGTGTCAACAAGGTTTGGGGAAAAGCAGATTAATTTAGGTGATTGCGTTCTTTGCATCCCATCCCACAGTTATATGACGTCATGATGTTCGTACCTTGCCGTAATGAAATGTACAGACAGCCCAACTGGTTCGTGCCTACTTTATGTATAGAGAACTGAGTGAGATCGTCGAGTGTCCCTCCTTACCAGTGACATTTAACTACATGTTTTATGTTTGTACATTGGAATTGATTAATTTATAGTTGCTGCATCAGTCATGGGGACGAGCATGTGACGAGCATCGAACCGAGACGTTACGATTACGACATGCCTACTAAAGTGACCTACATTATTTTATATGGCTCTTAACTGAGCAAGGATTGCGTCGCTTACTTGGACTTACCGTCCAATAATAGTGCTGTTAGAAATCTACGAAATATTTATGTAATGAAAATTATACGATTGTAAACCGATATAGCTATCCATTTATAGGAACCAAGATCCAAATGCTGAGTATAATACACTTGGAAGAGAGCTAATCTTGACATTTATCAGTTCACTGTTCGCATTCAACAAAAATAGAAGATGAAATAAGTTCTGTCTAAGTATTATTATCTTTAACTTGACGTTTGTTTTCAAAGATCATCTTAAGGTCACTTTTATCATGTTCATCGCAAGTTTGAAATAACTCAGACATAACCTTTTATGCACGAGTGAGCTTATTATAAATAGATATTGGATCCGTTTTCCTGGACTTATTGATTGAAATAAGGAAATCTTATGAGAAAATATTATTTTTAATGAAAGTTCTTGATTTTGAAGATTTTGGGAGGTGCTTTGGAGCAGTAGTTACGGTAGGACCTACGACTTGTAGTGTTAGGTTCGAACCCAGACAGGCGCGTTACTGTTACTGTTAGCTTGTGTAATCCCACTGCCGGGCAGGCCTCTCCCCATGACTTCCAAATCTTACGCTCTAGGGCTAATATAGACTACCGGTTGGTAATGTCCAGCTCGATAATGTGCAACAGCTTAGATATACTTTGGAAGGTTTTCAAAGGATGATGCCAAGATAAAGTAACGGTGTTCGGGTTTTTTAATGTTTATACACATCACATCACATCACATCATCAGCCTATAATGTTCCCACTGCTGGTACACAGGCCTCTTCTCTATGAGAGGGAATTTAATTCGCTGCGGACTGTTCGAAAGAGATACCGCGGCCCTGGAACACAAAGGGCAAGGAAGGAACATGGATGGGTTTTAGTCAGTACAAGTCTGACACTCCCTCCCGCTCTGCCCAGAGCGGGAGAAGTCATTTGATGATTTCCCATCCGTAAAAAAAAAAAAAAAAAAAACGGGAATTTAATTCCTACTTTACTATATTACTTATTCTAACTTATTCTAAGAAAAGCTCGTAAGTAGTTTGACTTCGAATTGTTTAAACAGTCCTATTATTTTTTTCAGCCTAAACCGTATTTAAATTAAACTACCCGTATAAAATGTAGTCGCGACGGCGAACAATTTTGTTTTGTCGTACAAAAATAATAGTCGGTTCGACGCAGCCTTTTCCCCAGTGACATCTATCGAGGCCGCATCGTGTGTCACAATGGCGATAGACATCAGTTCCCGTCGCTACGTAATACTAAAGTGATTTTTATTACATTCGATTCGGTTGCTTTGTTCATATTCCAAACCCTTGTGTGACAATAAGTCTTGGAAAGGCATCAGTGTGGAAAATAGCATCAGATATTCGTACATTTCTTTAGAAAATTGGATATATGACACAGTTATTAGGTTGTGAAATAATTTTCTAATACCGTTCGGATATATAATGTAATATGATGTGTTACGCTGTATTTTGCGAGGTGCGAGCGTTTTATTGTACTAGGTTATTCTTTTATTTTTGTGTATAGTTTTTCAAGAGGTTTTTCGTCAAATGCCCTTAACCAAGCCAAGATTTTTCCAGATCTACAAGATCATTTCCTTTCACTAATTAAGCACATTAAGGTTTCCCTTATAAAAGGTGATAATTCAGGTCAAAACAAATAAAAAGCACACACAGTTAGCAGCTGTGGTTGCACGTGTGAAGTGTATCAAAGGCATGCAAGCTATTGCTCGCCAGTTTAATAAGGTTTCTGTAGACGGTGCATCAAAATGACCATACGGTGTATGGGCACGCGACCGCATTGTCTGACACCTTGCACACGGCTTCAGGCTGTCATTACCGTGGCAAGCGGTACCTGATACACAATGTGCACAATGTTCCATACAATGTACGAACATATCTACATATAGTAAAGAAGCTAATATTGTCTGTAGTAGTCAGTGTACCGACTGAATTATGATATATACTTATTTTGCCAAAGTGCGTGCCTTAGTTAGATACGCAGATTTCGTTAATTATTTTAAGCACGATATCTGCAACTTCAAAGCGCTGCTATAGAAACGCTCATCCGAATCTATGGTAAGACAAGTAATGTCTGGGGTATAGTTTGAATGGAGGTATGTCTGAAAGTGGCAGCTGAGCATAAAGGAATGGAGAACGGTGTGCCTCGAGATAGGCACTCTGTGCAGGCTTGTAATTTTAGATATCGAGCCTCCCTCCCCCGTCAGCCCCCGTGTCCCCCGGC
The DNA here is from genome assembly GCA_950005105.1 of Lycophotia porphyrea. Lineage (NCBI taxonomy): Eukaryota > Metazoa > Arthropoda > Insecta > Lepidoptera > Noctuidae > Lycophotia > Lycophotia porphyrea. Next base: position 8,921,341 of record OX465392.1, read on the forward strand.
TCATCCCGACTCCGCTGCGGATTAGAATGAAAATACAACGCTTTATTATCTTTCCTTTGACCGTATGTCTTACCTTCGCCGATCTACTGTTTCCCTTCTCCTGTCCGCCAAAGGTGAGTGAATTGTTGATATTTTTTTGTAATCTTCCCCTCCTTTGTATTCAATTATCTTTGTTGCTGAGAAGATCATCTATCTGAAATGTAAATTCTAATTTCACCCATACTCCTGAACGGCGGCAAAAGATTTTATTTAACTCAACACCCCGAAAAGTATGCGTTTTATAGGGATCCTTGAACGCGGTGGATTTTTATTAGAGACACGTTTTTACCGACAGTAGATCGTGCTACAGGCGACATTTATCTTCCGGCCGCGGCGGTGGGGGTGTCTTTGTAAAACGTTTGCGGATGAAAGATTTTCCTTCTTTTATTATTTCACATGTAATTTATGACACTTCTAAGGTTCGCGATTCTTAGCATAAAGACACTTTTGACTCATAAACGAACAATTTTATTGGCGACGTCACTTTTTCGACTTTCCAAATCACACAAAAGTCTTTTTATATTATTTTAGTCTGAAACGAAAGTGGCATCCAAATTTTATTCTATCTTATAAGTAGAAAACATCTCTGCGATTTAATGCAAGCGGAGTGCGGAGATCAAAGGGCCTTATGCATTATATTAAAGTTTTATTCGACGCCGGTGTGCGGCCGCCGGGCCCGGCAATTTCCTTTTCAATTACGCCTACTTGAAATAAAAATACAATTTTTATTTGGGCCATGGTAATTAAAAAGGGATTCTGTAATGAAAAGGTATACCTCCAGTTCCGGGCGCTCCTCTCAATTTCACTTCCGTTTGTTTGTTCCTCGGCGGCCACGCCTTTGGGGGCCAAGCAAAGGGTTGTCGTGCCGCGCCGTGCGGGGTGTGTCCTCAAACATTGCCTAAATCACAAATACATTACGGGACTGTCTCTAATGATAGTCGCGTACGCTTTCTGACCACGAGCACTTAATTCGTAAAGGCGCTTCTAGTTGGTAAGACAATGAGTAACGACAAAGACAGCCGTATCAGACGGATGTGCGCCTGATTGCAAGCACGATGTCGACAGGATCTACTTCCTGTGTCTCGGATACTAAACAATATAGTTACGATGCTACCGATTCCTACATCTGTACCTATGTAGACAAGATGTTTCTCAACACTACTTCCGTCTAAATATGTTGCAGAAAACATTTATGACGAAAACCTATTTTAACATGTTTTCCATTTGTGTATTTAGACTTGGTAGGTTTGTTCTTAGGCAACGAGAAGTCACTACAAATTGTGTGTGTAATAAATGTAAAATAACAGATAATATATTATCACTTGAAATAACGTTCACATGATATAATTTTCATATGCTATAAAAACAAATAACCTAATTTCATGTGATGTAATATTACATTTCATATAAACTTCTTTTGCTCTAATAACATTTAGTATAACGTTCATCTTATATAATTTTCGATTAGTATATTGCTCTTTTCTTATAACGTTCAGTTGACCTAATTTTCATATTTACTAATTTTCTGCCCAAATTCTGTAGTGAATAAGTAAATATCAGAAAACATCATACTGTTATAACCTCATCTAACCCACCCACCTTCAACCCACCCTCTTATAACCTCATCTAACCCAAATGATTCACCAACAATAGAAGGGATCTGGCTAATGGTCATGGTTCTAACCTAACCTAACCCAGATGGTTCACCCACAATAGGGGGGATCTGGCGCTGCGCTAATGGTCATGGTTCTAAGCTAACCTAACCCACATGATTCACCAACCATAGAGGGGATCTGGCGCAGGTATATATGAGGTGAATATGATAGAACAAAAAAACATTAATTCGTAGTTATTAATTCATACAACAATGTTATAAGTAGTAGTAGTGTAGTATAGTAGTAGTGTCAAAATTATATTAAGCGTTACTATAGAATTTGAATATTATATTAACTAAATTTATACTTACTGAATATAAGTTCAAATGTGCATTATAGAAAATGTTTATTAAACCATATAAAATTAGGTAAACTGAAATTATATCAATAATTCATTACATCATTTCATCGTTATACTTAAAAAAAAAATATATTAAATGAAATTAGGTGATGTGATCGTTAGAACTTTTGTTATTATGTCAAATGGTACGCACCCCTAAAATTACTCTATCTCTTGCAAAAATATAATAAATTGCAGAACTAAGTCGACTTTTCCAAAACATCCCTCTTCCTTACATTTATGTCGGCTTAGGACTCAAGGAGCTGTTGAAATAAACTCATGAAACATAAATGCGGCCATGATAGTTTCATGTGACTACCAGAGATAGTTCACTACACTCTTTAATGTTAATGTAATGTTTATGTAGAGGGTAATAATACAGGTATAACTCCCGGCTCCGGTCGGCCGACGGCGCGGCGCGGCGCGGCGTGCACTTTACCCTCTCCAGAAGAGATTAGCCATCTGAGCGGATTAAGCAAAGGTAGACCCATATAATACAGTATTTAACTCGTTATGTGGCAAAAATATTCTGTAATGTTGTGAGGCGAAGTCGCTTTGAGGCACAACGCTTTGGGAAATAAAGGATCGTATTCTACAAAAGTGATATGACATTTTGTCGTCTATTACACCTCAAGGCGATATTAATTCTGGGCACAACACTCGGAAATGTTCACCTAGGTATGTCTACTTCATGTCTACTTACCGTAAATTTGTGAGATTACCGGAGCTACATAAAGGCTCGCGTTAAGTTGAGCCATATTAAAGTTTAATTTAGAAATACAATGAAATACTCAGCGGGATCTTGAATTTTATGAAGAGATAATGTCCTCGAAACGCCAGCGACCCTCTTGAAATATTCTAAGAAATTTGCGATTCAAATACGCAAAGCCGTTTAAAACGCCTAACAAATTAAAGGCAGACTCGTTAAAGCAATAATTACTGATTACATTATGAAATAATACGTCGCGTAGATGTGAGAAATGCCCTTCATTTCGCGTTTGTATATTAATTTCAATCATGCATTATATTCGGTTTATGATTTCAGTGTAGGTTTGTGAAAACTGAAAAGCTGTGAAGTGGGATGCTGCAGGTGAAACAGACATGCGAAACTCCCAGTAGGTATTTGCAGTTGAAAAACAGTGTTGCCGCGAAAGGTGAATATAGAAATAACCCATGGTGGAATCAAAGGAACAAATTTTGCAGTAGTGAGTGAAGCAGCCCTGCTGTTCGTGTTTTAATATTTTACCGAAAGCTTTGCGCTGAATCGCCGAATGCGCAAACAAACCTGCTACCTTAATAACCGCGTCGCGCGCGGCACAACTGTATGCGGCTGAAAGCTCTCATAATCCGACCTCCACTGCTCAGTGCTCGTCGAAAGAGAACGACTAAAGCATTTTAAAAATTCGTTTCACCTTTAGATTAGCGTTGATAGAGATAAGTCTTACTTGTCATCTTAGATATACTTTAGTTGAAAGTCCGTCGGGAAGAAAAATAAACAGGCGAAAGATTTAATCTGTGAGCGTTTCCCTGTCTGTTTAAATAGAAATCACAGGAGACGGCGTGTTATCGGCGCGGTCCGTACCTATTTGCCGAGCCGCAGCCGGCGCGCGGCGCCCGCACCGCTCGCCCTAACTTCCCTTGTTTGCAAACTCGGATTGGATCTCGCGTTCTACTTTCCACAGGACATTCACAATCTAGTTTTATGACTTTAAAATGTTAACGCCGCCACCCTAACAGGTTGATCATGAGTTCATGACTTTTAATCTTGATACTGAACTCTTGAACATCTGTTTTTGTTTCTTTTTTTATTGTTTGTGCGTTTTGCGTCAATATTTTGACTGGATTCTTCTGTTTCTTTTTTTTCAAGAGATGAGTTCTAGGCAGTACATCTACAGATTGACGTGACGGGCGGAACGAGATCAGCGACGTCACAGTTGGAGTCCAGCTCAACAATAGAATTCAAAAGACGTTTCCACAAGCTCAACGCCGCAATGAATGCATAAATGACTTTGACCAATTGATTTTAACACCGCATTGTGCTCCATCAGAGAGTGATGTGCGGTCTTTTTGTGTTTACCTATTCGATTTAACAAGAACCGACATTTGACCTAGCGTCTTTAATCAATGTCTGTGATAATAGACACGAAACAGGCGAAAGTATTTCTGTAATGCTTTTAGTTTTAACATTTTGTAACTATAAACTCAGTGTCAAACCTTCCTTCACTTCTTCGTAAAGATTTATTTATACTAGATTGGTTAATGTAAACACTGAAAACGTAAACACGCATTTATACACATATGTTAGTGAACAAGTGCATGCGCAGCGGGTGATGTGGGGGCTCAGAGAGAGAGGGGAGGGGGGGAGGCCTGACGAACCTTTGTTTAGAACATAAAATTATACGACACCAATAAATTCTTTGTTTACCCGATAAATGAACGTGTCCGTTCGTAGGGAGTGCGATTGACTCTGCGTGACTCGAGGATATGCATGTACACCTATAAAGATAAAAAACTATGTGACAGCAATAAACAATTCCCAAAAATAGAACAAGAACTGATTTCACTACAAACATTCCTTTTTAAAATACAATTTGTTATTTTAGATCGCTATCTTAATGAGCGCCTTTTTGAAAATAAATCTCCTAAATAAACAAGCATTGTGAAAACACTCGACTCCACAAAAGTTTAAACGAAGAAACGTCAACTCTTTCTGAGATAATGCCATTATCTGGTTTACCTGAGGAGAGCTGGGGGTAACAATGGCGTTGTCGGCAGATGTCTCCGCAAAACAAACTTCACAACAAACCTAAATCATCGCAGGAGATAAAAAATATAGGATTAATTATACCACATAGAGTCGCGGTAGGACAGTGCGACAGTAAATCGTCATCATTGACGTGAATCGGTGTACAAAATGTTAATGCCGCGTATTATGCCGTGACTACAATGACGCATTGTGCGCTGATTTGGGTTCGCGTTGGACGCACCAACTTTCAAACGTCATGTTGTTTGTAATTTTTTTTTTTGCTGCAGATGCACCCTATAGTGCCAGCTTCAATATCTTTGATGTGGATTCATTCACTTTTGGAACTGTTTAATCGTAACATGTCGTATTGCTTGTTAGAAGATCGTTATCTACGGTTCACAGGCGCCAATTTCATTCATGGTTAAATATATCATTTTCATTTCCAGAGCTTGGCCAAAAATAACGTTAATAACCATTTAAATAAAACCTTAAATTCCTGTTTCCGGTAACAAGTTAACCTGGCAAACTATAGAAAACAACACGTCAATCCAGGCCTATCGTATACTAAATCCGGCAAACAGTACGGCAGCATAGCACGGTAACGATAACTCAGGAGCCACTGTTATCATAAAACTAACATTTGTCGCGTGATAAATAAGAAAACTTGGTATATATTCTGGTTTAAATTTATGTCTGCGATATCTATTATTTGGTTTTACAGTCTACTGCAAGCGCTATTTATTCATCGATCGTCGAAGATTTGTACAATGTTGGTGGAATGGTGGCGGTTTCCGGGCGTTTGTCCGACTACCTGCGAACAGATAAGTTGCAATACATTTTCGAGCGGATTACGAATCGTCCTTGAGTCTCCTTTATCCTTTAAAGGAACCGATATTGTTGCTTATGCACGGCCGCTCCGCGAGCCTCGAGCCAGAGCCCCGGCCTCTTTCTTAAGAAGGATTCCAGAATATTTGATTATGCGACATCCTTATTTGGCTTTCAAGAGCTATTAACATTCTCTCTCTCCGACGGAAGAACCGCTCACAAACTTATTGTGACCAACTTTATTTGTTCATGCATTCATCGATGAAATTTAGCATACAATAATACTCTTTTTGTGCAAGCTTTTAAATTCAATGTCAGATAGAAAATGTTGCATAACTTATATCAGTTGTGTTTTTTGATATTCATATATATTTATATGATATTCATATATTTTGGCTCTTGTGATACAGGAACTCCTAGTCAAAAAGCCAGGGCTACACTGATGTCTGTGCAACCATTTGTCAATAAAGATTTTATTATTATTATTATCCTTTATTCATTTTTATCCTTATTATTTACATTTTTAAATATTTTACTAACAAAAATTACAATATACAAAAACATTTAAAAATATAAAAAATAGTAGCCCACCGGTATCGGGAATAGGGTCCAAGCTACCGGCGGTCAGGGCTCCAGAGAGAGGAACCTCCTAACAATACGAGCCGTGTCCAGGAGTACCGCTTTCTGAATCAAGCTCTTGATCCAGCTGCCTAACGAGAGCCTCCTCAGGTGTTGGTCGAGGCTCTTGGCAATTAAGCCATGGGCTGATACGACTACCGGCACAATGATCGCTGAGTCCACATCCCACATGTCGACAACCTCGCGAGCTAAGTGAAGATACTTGATTTGTTTATCTTTCTCGGCTTTCACGAGGTTCTCGTCATGCGGGACCGTAATGTCAACAATCATTGCGCGCCGCTCTGATCGATCCACCACCACTATATCAGGCTTATTGGCTACAATAGTCCTGTCAGTGATGATGGATCGATCCCAGTACAGTGTGATATTGCCATTATCGAGAACTGGATCGGGCACATACCTATAGTACGGCACTTCCGATTCCACAAGGCTGTATTTTAGAGCAAGTTGCTGATGGATAATCCTGGCTACAAGGTTGTGTCTATGCAAGTACTCTCCGTTAGCCAGACGAGAACACCCGGAGATAATGTGACGGATTGATTCGCCTGGACGGTGGCATGCCCGACATATGTCAACCGTGCCGTCCTTCACAATAAATCTCCGGTAGTTATTCGTCATCATAACTTCATCCATAATTGCACAGACAAAACCTTCGGTTTCTCCAAACAGGTCCCCGGAACGTAGCCAGGCTACGGACGCTGATAGGTCTACATCGGGCCCATGCAGTGCCCGGAAAAAGCGTCCGTGAAGCTCCTTACTCTGCCATACTCCCCTGCGATCGTTAGTGTCAAGTACTACAGGTTTGCGCCAGTTCTCTTTAGCCAAGGAGAGCGGGGTGAGGCCCTTGTCCACCGCGACCACATCTCGATGCATCCCCACGTCGGCTTCTAGGAAATATTCCCTGAGACTGCATATCTCGCGATTGTGAAGAGTCTTAGCATTTAAAAAGCCTCGACCCCCACACTTCCGCGGGATATACAGTCTCATAACCGAAGAACGTGGGTGATGCATTCGAAATGCCGTCAACAATTTGCGGACCTTCACATCCAAGGCGTCTAGTTCTGTTTGAGTCCATTTGAGTATGCCAAAAGAGTACATCAAAACCGGCATGACCCAACCGTTGAAGGCACGCACCTTATTTCCGCCTGACAAAAGACTATTAAATACTTTTTTCAGGCGGCCAAAGAAGCGCTCCTTCAACGATTGCTTCATGTCAGCAACATTGATTATTATTTATTATTATATAACAGAAACAATATCTATTGCTTGTCAATGTCAATCCATTCGAGATTTATTCAGATTACGGATGCAATATTTAGATTCACCGATTCTTTCTGTTTCATTACAGGTTGCCAGCGGCTCCGAGTTACGGTCGTGTTATTATATTAGTTGAACTCGAGCATGTTCACAGATGTCGCCATGTTTGCAACGGATAACTATTACGTTGTTGCCTTCGGGCGACGTACGAAAACATACGAATAATCGTGGTATAATAGCACAGCTGTTCGACAGTACCGAGATATTAGCTTCATCCCCATAAATACGCCGCACAAAACACAAAAGGATTTGTCTCGTTAATTCACGTGTATTATTTACGATTCGTTTCACCTCTTTAGCAGGCGAGATGATAAGATCGAGTTACGATACACCCAATATTGTCTCATATTTCCATTGTTGAGAAGATCGTAAAAACTCTTCAGCTCTCAATTGTTTGGAAAGTGGGCGGCCATATTAGGTACCCGAATCGAGAATATGATGCTAGATATTTTTTATTAGAAATACCTTGGTTAAATCAAATCAAACAGTCCTGATAGAATAGTCAGGTTCTATATAGTTTTAGAAATTGGGGTGCCAATAACAGTAATTGTCTACAACTAACTGTTATTTGAAAGGTCGCTTAATCACTCAAGGGCACGGAGACAGTTCAAACACAAATATTAATTAATGCGGCTATTCCGGCTTACCTAATTCGAGAAGTTCCCCGTATCTGAATAAACAATTAAACTAGCAGAAGTGTCCGGAGCGGGCAGGGGCGTGGGTCCGGTCCGGAGAACTACGGACTCGCTCCGCTCTATCTAAACGTTAATATCGATGGAACAGTTAATTAACTACCACGGGTCTGAGCAATAAAAAGAAACCACAATTGGAAACATTCCAGAAATATTTAATATGATAAATCCAATTGGAATATTGGTGGCTATCGTGTTTCTTTTGACGCTTTAAAGCTCACCACCATACTTTATAGTTTGATGTCTATTATACTTAAATATGGACGTAAACAGATGTTCCACAACCCAAGCTGCAATCAGGCATCAAAAATTACATAATACGCACATTTATATGCCGCAAGGGACAGTTTATAAATGCATTCGGTCTATGTCAAGCAAATGAGAATGTGCATGGACTAAATGTAAATAAATAACAATCAGGCAGTCGGGACGAGAAGCTAACGAACGAAAATAACTAGGAAGTATGAAATATAAATAAATTAGAACATGGTATAAACGGCATAGAATTGAGTTTGCCTCATGCTTATCCAAATACGTAGAAATAAAGTGCAGCTAAAGGAGCGAACTGATATTCCCCTGCTAAGTTAGGATTTTATATTCTGATTTAAACGAAACAATATTTGAAGTTCAAACATTATAGGCATGAAAAATCCGTCGTAGCTATACGCAACAGTGTTCGGATCAGGAGCAAGCGTGTGCCTGACGAACCGTGCAAAATGATAATTAAGGGAAACCGCTCAGTCATTGTTAATACGATAGCCGCCCATGTAAATTACAACGGGCAGCGCGCTGTTTATAACAATGCATGGCCGCACTCGATGACTTTCATCAAAATTTTCACAATGAAAATACAAAAACAAGTATCATCTTGTTAAACTAAATTCTTGACCTTTCATAAGTGCATCTGAAACAAACTTTTGACTTTGACTCCATTTTATTAAGAAGCTTTAACACGCAACCTAAGATATGGGGCTAAGTATTGAGTCCGCCCTTTCGAAACTTATATTTCCCTTTCAAAAACAGTTATAAAGTGTAAAATATTTGAGACGAAGAAGCCTTTTTAAAAACCTTTTCATGTCTTTTAGAAAATGCGAAGTTGACAGAGGCAGGCGATGTTGATGACTCCACCCATTGAGCACAAGTACTGAGGTAATGTTCGGGCGCAAAGGGTCGCGCTCATGCGCTCATCCGCGGTTTATCCACACACTATTCAACTCAAATTTTGCAGAATAATTTATTCACACTTTATTTACTCGCATTTTTCATCAGCCTTATTTACTTCAGTACGCCATCCTACAATTTTACTTTGTAATTAATGTGCCTTGTTCTTAATAGGAACTTGAGATTAATTTGATTTCTAATTTAGCGTTTATTTAGATCGAAAGATTCTTTCTTGATGAAATATTTTCATAATATTCAGTAAAACATTATTTCAATATCTCTCAAGGGAAAAGTTAGTTTTATCATCTCTGTGGAGTTCTAAGAGAGCAACAGTATAAGGTGCATGAATTGATGTTCCATATTTTTCAGTATTGGATTGCGAGTGTTTTCTCAGGGTTTGGTTGAGAGGAGTGCAGTGAGAATATGACACTGTAGGTAGTGAGGGCGCGCCTAGTAGCTGTGGAGTGTCATTCCGCTAACACATTGTCTAGCGTCATTGTCTGCCGCGGCTCTCGTTACAGCGAGACGTTCAACTTTTTATTTACGCCCAAGTGCACTCTGCCTCTGTCGCGTCGAGAGCTGAATTAAGGTTCTCGGCGTTGATATGGGATCATTCAACCCGAGAATATCGAATTACGCGCGTACGCTTTGTTGCTTACTTGCACGTGATATTCCTTTTGTACAGTAAAGTGGCTGCATACTCTGACGCGGTTTTACAAGTTCTGATCCACAATGCGCTTGTAATACATTCCTCTAATAAGCTCTACTTCGGTTGTTTTGTTTCTGTCAAAGTTGTTCGACTGGCAGAATGAACAGGCGGGGTCTCTCGTGTGTCCTAATTATCTATACTGTATTCAATTTCAAACTTTGTCAATACGAGCTTTTTTGGGACTCTAATACTGTCCGATTTTTAACTTAAATTTCGTCGAATGAGGGTCGGTAGTTCGAAGTTGCTTGTTACGTTTTTTCAAAGGCAAACTTTTTCATTTGCATTTAAAATGTCAATCTTTAAAAATAAATTGAATACTTTGCATTTCGTTTCTCACTCATCAAAAGTCGAAGAAAATAACAAGAAAATACTTAGTAAATCCTTAGATTTTTAATTTATTTTTTCTACGTGAACACACAAAGTGAATAGTGGACTTATTACGCGACCGGGGGCGGAAATTGAATCTGGAGCTACGCACTTTCCGGTTGCCGCCGCGCTTCCGATTCACTTGCTGTTGCTCCCTGCCCCCCACCGTTCGCCCCTCGTGTTACCTTTTATTACAAGTTTTAACTTGTTTATAGCACAACCTGCTGCCTGAGTCCCTAGTCTACAATACATACAATAACCATATCATGAAGGGGAAATTTCTTTGTGTTTATGTTCATATTTAAATGTACTCAAACTGATATACAGGTTGTAAACAGAGTCTTCACGAAGCCGTCAACCAAGCATTCTGTACATCAAACTAAGTAACTTTACGCAAAAATTATTGCTGGGAAAAGACTTTTTTTTTGGGGTGCATATTCACGTTTTACAGAAGGACTCAATGTAAAGCATTCAAAACATTCTACTGATGGATGGATTGCATAGTACAGAGGTCGTGAAGGAGTCATAAGTAAAAAAAAAAAACAGGTAATTATAAAAAAAACTTGTAAAAAATTTGGAACTTTGACCCCCAATATCTCCGTAACTAGAAGGTTCCCAGGCATGGTCTAGAACAAAACAATGATCGCAATGACGGAGAGAACCCGTACCTTTCGGCTTCGTTAAGAGTCTTTTTACACCCTTTATGAATGGCCCTAGAGACTTTACAATGAACAGTTGTTATGAGATATTGCTTAACCTGATAGCTTTTCAAATGGATTAGCAATTACGGTAGTTATATGAGGTTAAGTCTGTCATGTAATTAATGGTGATGAAAATATTTTTGAAAGTTTAAGAGTAATTAGTAACAGTTAATTACACGAATAACATTCCTTAAAGCTTCTGACAGACGGTTTATACTGGCTAGACGTTAAATAGTCTTAACTACCGCGGCCCAAGTGACTCAGGGTCACAAGTTATAACATAAAATAGACGCACTGCATACCATTCACTTATTAGATGGCTTCTAGAACCGTGGTCGTTAGCGCTTGATCTTTCTGACCCAAGTGTTCCGTTAGACATAACTACGAACCTTTATGTTTCTGCTTGCATATATTAACTAAACATTCTCTAGTCACAGTTCTTACGTCCGAACTTAGCATAATTTTGTCATGAATACGAAATTGTTGACAGTTGTTTGTATGTAGAGGTACCAAAACAGCAATGGTAATACAAGAACTTGTATTTCAGGAACGCAATTACATTAATTGATAAATAACATATTAATTTTTAATTTGTCATTTATAATGTATAAGCGTGTGGAGCGTCGGTCATTGTTTGGCATCTGGCGAGCCAAAACGATCGCGTAAATGCACGCCATTTCACAAATTGAGATCATACATCATTCAATACACATTCAATTTGATACGAACAATGTTTTCAGGAGCATATTTATCTCAGCGGCCAATTTAAGCTTATGCATGCATTCATGTAGGTCCGAATATATTACATATACATACATAATGTATGACACCAAATGTGTAATACGTATTATGCACATGTTAGAGTGTATTGTACAAAAGTGTTTCAGTAGCCAACATTTCATATTAGCTTTAAAGTATTGATATTACTCTAATCAGAATCTCAAGGTAGTTAAAAATACTATAGCTAATATGCTCTGAGGTTATCATAATCAACGATGTGGCTCACACTAGTCACAAAATCTTAATTATTAAGTGATTAGCTATACTCTAGAACTGCGATGGCTTTGAGCAGCGCTGAAATATGAATAATTAAGTGCCTGTACATTATGTTAGTTAGTATTGTTTCATATATATTAGGAGATATATTTTTTATGTAACTTCGGTTTACCAATTAGTTATAATATCTTCAGTTATGAATAGGATGATTCCTATTAATAAAGCTATATTAAAGATCATTCCGACACACAGTGCGGTCCTCCTAGCCAAACAATGTCCCACTTACTGAGTGTCCGCAGTGTCGCCAACCCCACCTGCACTTTAGAGGACCTAAAACAGATGCTGCGTTTGACGACGACACATACTGGGCCCAACAATTTTAAATCGGCATCGATACGAAAGAAGAAGAAGAGTAAAGTGTATTGTTGAGGTTTCCATGGTCCGGGGCGAGAGGGAATGGGACGCCGTAACCTCCTTCTGCGAAGCAGTCAGGCCGTGTTGACGGCGCGTTCGTGTTCCACGCGCGCCTCAAAGAGATGTCAGCAAACAGGGAGGGCCCCGCTATCTAACTTCGAGAAAGAGGTCAATCGTCGAATCCGACTCGGTTGGGCAGCGTTCGGGAAGTTGCGTGGTGTCTTCTTCTCCAACTTATCGCAGTGTCTCAAGATGAAAGTCTATGACCGGTGTGTGTTACCAGTGATTACATACGGGACCGAAACGTGGACTTCTTCCGCTCTGCCCAGAGCGGAAGAAGTCATTTGATGATTTCCCATGCGAAAAAAAGAAACGTGTATTGTTGAAGTTCGATCAAATCGGCACGGACCGGCTGTGGACAGCGAAGGCTAACAGATAGAGATGATAGTCCGAAGGCGTGTCCGCAATCTGTCCCTACCGGTTTTACAGCGGTATATATCAATTATGTAATTTTATTACAATTTCGAACATTTGAGAACGTAAAATCTTGGACGAGAATAAATCTATAGGAGGAACGTCTCAAGGTCCACCAATAGGTTTATTAATACTAATTAATTTGAATGAGATCATTAATGAAATTATCATTATTTTCTGTTTGTACCTACTTTACGTACATACAAGATTATGTAAATAAATTTTGCTATTTTCTATATAATTTCAAGAGAAACTTGACTATTTGCGTCTGGTAAAGACGCAAATAGTCAAGTTTCTCTTGAACATACACAACATACTTACTTATACCTACGTAAAGTTTAGTGATCATGTCATATTAAGCGCATAATGCAGGGAGTTAATGCCTGATACTTGAATATTAGATGAGGATTATGACTATCACATGTCCATTAGAAATAGCTTTCGCTTTGATGTAGGCAAGTTAGAATAGACCTATTCCTAGAATCACATTTCACAAGCAAATTGCTAAAACTGTTATAGTTGAAGATGAAGTTACTCTATTTTACGACGACGTTATAAAGTAGTACCAACTTTATCAAAACGTATGTCAGATGTTATGGAAATGGAACGTAAACTCAGCTGAATTGAGATCTCAGCGGTATCTGGCGGTTCAGTGACGTTATTCAACATATTGTTACTATTTCGGCAATCTTTATTCGAACCATCAATTCTACCTATAGACAGCAATTTATCACTAATAAAATATTTCCGATGCCGGTTTCTGAACGTAGTTGGAAATCGACAATTTCTCGGAAATCGAGGCAATGTGCTCTGTCCGGCCACTATACTGTTTAAGAGTGAAGCTTCCGAGCGCGAGGGTAAGTAGCAAAGTTGGCGCTGCGCCAGAACCACACCGTCCGTCAAAACCCTCACCAATTTATTAATTCCACCTAATTTATAAAATATATATAGCACGCAACGATTATTAACATTTTTGTCATCAGAAGGATTAAGGATAACCAATTAATTCGTGAAATAGACCGTCATATTTACTTGACGGGCCATAAATATGTAAACGTTTTATAACGCATGTTGCATTCTACGAAACGCTGTTCTTTATGACCCGACTAATGATGATCAGGGTTGAAAGTTTAATAATTGTTTATTTGATATAAATATCTAATTTTTTTATAACGAACACAAACATATTTGTTGACAAGCTTCAGCAGTGATCAGCAACGTCGACGAAAACTTTTGATGGTAAAATTCTTAATTACGTTCAAAAATTGGTAGACACGTTTCTGAATTTCGATTTCCATTGGTGCTTTAATTTAAATTCAAAGCATACAGCGATGTGTCGCTGAGTAAACAGAATATGTTTGTTTGTCGAGGCCGCGCCGTGGACTGTCAACACGCGCCGTCCAATGTGCCATGCGCCTGTGCTCCGTGCTCAGTGCTCACTTGTCTACGAGGCGCGAGGTGACTACCCTACTTGCTTTACGCGAATAAAGCGTGCCGTGACACACACGGCAACACCACTAAACAAAAACATTAAAAGCACACTCGTTGCTCGCTCAACAGTCGTCAGTACTCTTGACAGTTAACTTCAGCTTAAAAACAATATCGTTTCTCACTCTATTTAGAAAAAAATGATAATAAAATTTACCAAATGGAATAAGTAAAGAAACTTTACATTTCAAACAATTTGAACAGGTAAATTAAGTTTTTGGTTGAATGCTCCAATATTTGAAAGGCAAACGTAGGTCTGCCTATTTAATTTAAAGTTGAAACATTCTCAATTTATAGTTAGGTACATAATTAAAGGAGGAGTAGAAAATGTCGTTGTCGCTGACAGTTGTCTGTGTTTGGGCGACACCGCGACATAACAGATTTCCAATCAGAGTCGACGGCGCGAAAGAGATTCTAATAACATTCAAAACTCGTCCCGCGGGAGTCGGTGTCAGTTTAATTACAGGCACCACGGTGGGACACGCCGTCTCTGCCGGCATCACAACGGATTTTTTTCTGCGGGACAAAGGACGATTAAAAAAGTTCGTAATGAAAGTCCTCCGCCCAAAGCAAAGGGGTGAGACTCCACTGAAAATATCCGCATTTTCATGTTGATATTCACTACACTTATGTACTTATAACCAGGTAATACTTAAAAATTTGACGTACTGTACAGTCTTTAAATAGCAAGCCTTCGATACTGTTTTATATAGCCTGACTCGTGCATACGATACAGTGAGCAACATGATTCAGCAAAATGCCGG
The DNA here is from genome assembly GCA_950005105.1 of Lycophotia porphyrea. NCBI lineage: Eukaryota > Metazoa > Arthropoda > Insecta > Lepidoptera > Noctuidae > Lycophotia > Lycophotia porphyrea. The sequence goes on from OX465392.1 coordinate 8,936,667, forward strand.
TCGTACAATGCACGGTAAAGGCAGTTCGGGACATTTTGACAACCGTACGTAGAGCACAATAGAGGCGCGCTTCGAGCGTCGCGAACGAAAAGGTAAATAAATCGACGCATACCATAGAATGCCGGCTTAACTAGCTATTACGAGAAGAGTTGAACTTTCCGCGGTGGCGTCTCTCCGCCTGTCACAAAGTTACCGACGCTATTCTCCGATTAACTCTGTTCTGACATATAAAGAGGAAAACTGTTCCGATAGGCTGTACCCGGATAAATGAATTGTTTGTTTTTTTTCTTTACTAGCAACAGTAGATAGCCGCCATACTATATTTTTAATAAAACTTTTCACAGCAATTGTTTTACATTCGATACGTAGCTTAGCTTACTATGACATTCGAAATAGGTCATTCCATGAAATTTTTTGCATTCTTCCAATAAGCCAGTTGAATACAAAAGTGCGCAGGTATGCTGCCGATGTGTGATATTTTTTCATTCAAACTCAGCCTCGTTAAAATCATACTAGTATTTTGTAGGCTTGTTAGTTAACTTTTTGCGTATTGCCAACTAAAGCTCGTTGAAATCCAACATCAAAGAGATGACTCACGGTGATACATCAGATTAAATTATTTATATATTAGTTCATACTTGCGGAGTTTCGAGCACGATGAGACGAGTAACATATTTCAGATATATTATACATACTTACGCTGCGCGAAAATAATATATGCCGCCTGGACTGAGTACCTGTAACAAAAACAGGAATTTAAAATGACAAAAGTGTTTAAAATTTAACGACGTAGGTGCTTACGGTTTTTTTCAGGCGATCATTAACATAATTTGAGCGGCGTAGATGTGGCTTGTGACCCGAGCCCCGACATACGCAGGAGGTAATGGTGTTTCGAGTGTAACAAAATGAGCGCGTAACGCTAAAATGCCGCCCACGAGGGCGCTTTGTGCGCTGCAGGAAGAGAAACAGATAACAGGTGAGGATGCCGACGCGGAATTGATGCCGTTATTTGAAAAACGCCCTGATAAGTCCCCTCCGGTCCCAAATAAAGGTTGAATTTTCAAGCTACGGATAAAGGTTTCAAAAATGTTCACCTTCATTTAAAGTTACGCGAGCGTTGATTAGAATTCTCTTTATTCATTCGAATGCCCGTATAAAGTTGATTTTCAAACGGATACGGAAGTCTCTTAGGTGCTAATTCTTGAATATTTCAAGGGAAATTTTAATTAATCTGCGTAATGTCGGAATATATTTTTATTCTGTGGACGGAAGCTCTCTCACATAGCCGTGCATTGGCGCAGGCTATCGGTGTATTTTCGGATGCCTAATTATCGGTTGTGCCGGTTTACTGGAGCGTGGAGCACAAATATTTACCGTCATTTGAATGCAATGTGTAGAGCGTCGTGAATAGTTACAGCCACTGCAGCGTTGTATGTCGATAGAAACTGAACGTTGCTGACAATGTTTACAGTACATGGTAATCTCACAGTATGTTCGACAAATACGGCAACACGATTTTATATAAAGTTATTACCATCTTGTAACTTTGGCAGGTTTTGTGATGACAGCGACATTTTGAAACTTATAGTAATCTAATACAAAGTCATGCTGTTTAATCATCTCTGAACATTTTCCAGTTACATACCTCGATAATTCGCAGAGAATGATGACAGCTTATTACAGGCTCGAATAGACCTGGGTTTCTCTTGTAATGTAATATTTATAGATATGAAACCTAATAATCTAGGCCCCATAATTCTGTGTTGCACTTCAAGATTATATTCAAATGCAAATGTTAAAAGCAACATAATTTAAGGAAAAATGCCCGTGGCATACCTAAGTAATATATTAGTGAGTGCATAATGCACGAAATGTATGCGCCGACGCAAAGTTTATTCCTTTCCCGGCGAAGGTGCGTGGGCCGGGAAGGTTCACAAGGATCGAGGTTTACTCTCGGATAAGATATTTTAACCATCAGTTTGTAAGGCTTTAAAATTTGGAGTTTGAAAAGTAGAGTTATGTGTGCTAGTTCATGCTCCAACGTTTGATCTCGATTTCGTTGAATGCTCTGTTCTCAGAAACTTGAACAGAAATTATTTGAAGCTGGCTGAGTTTAGTGTTGAGCAATGAATTCCGAAATATGAATCATTTAAGATTTAATTATGAAAGTCGTTACCAGGCAAGATACATTTTTATTTTTCTAGTGATGCACGTGTCTAAAAAAGTACTCTGAAAACTTTCAGAAAGCTACGAGGAGATATCATTTTTGGGTTAATTAGAAGTCAATACTTAATAAACATAAAGACAACAATACAAAAAAAAAAGTTTTCGCTGATTCCCAATCAAAAGCAAATACTTTTCCCATAGATTTTAGAAAAGATCAACCACTGTGATAAGAAAACCTATAACGAAACGGAACTCGCCGGGAGCGTTCGGGCTTTCATTGCACTATAAGTGCTATTTCCTTCTGTTGGGAAACAACTAAAGAACTATAAAAGTCCCTTAGATACGAAACACATTTATTGAGATAGGGACATTATGCAGAACCATCTCTGGATGGAGGTCTAAGATAAAAGGTTGGGTCGGTTTGTGCTATAAAAACTCGCTCAAATTAGTGGTAAAAAAATTACCCTTCAGTCAAATTAGTAGTAGATCTGAGTGTTCAAATATGGACGGAAGTTTCTACTTAATTATCACAACCCAGGAAGGATCTAATAATGCACAATAAGATAAAAGTCAGAACATTATCAGTATCTCAAATAACGTCAATGCCTCCTTCAGACCACTTGCCTTAGCACTTGAACGTCGTACTCCTACGCAGTCACGACACGACACCGTCTCAGTCGCACGCTGTACGCAAACGACAAATGACACGGACGTTCTCAGAACAAACTACTGGAGTTATCTGATACAGCCACTTCGTGACAGCCTCCTCCAGCAATTCACTTTAACTCGGTAATGCTTTGGTAAGGCTAGTACAAGACTTGTATCGAAGAAGGTTTTTTTATTAAACGCGTATAAGCATTGTTGAAGCTTTTTCTTTTGTCTTTGACACTGATAGGTGCTCGCTCCAACTTTGAACACTTCAGCTAACTGAAGTTGTAAATCCATCACCTGTCTAATTGAAGAGAAAAAGGCAAAACTTGACCACTTTAGCTTGTAAATGGTAGCTTCGCTTGAATTTTATTACGAATCTTACTACTATTTTATAAATGCGTAAGTTTGTAAGGATGGATGGATGTATGAATGGGTGTTTGTTACTCTTTCACGCAAAAACTACTGAACGGATTTGGACGTTTGGCACACAGATGGCTTATAGCCTGGAATAATAGATAGGATATTTTTTATCACTACCTATGTAGTACGATCCTGTGGGACAATTATCGAACTCCCCGCGGGCGAATCCACGGACAAAACTAGTACGTTATAAATACAAACTTATGGAATAAATTGAAAATTACTTAAGACACTCAGTTGTAGAATACGAAGTTTATATATTTAATCTAGCCTTGGTTAGATACACAAGATGGAACACGTCCAATGAAGATAAAATTCCTCTATGTACTGACATTAGTTAACCTTACGTGTGTCACAAAGGATTGTATCAAACTGACATATAAGCTCGCAAAAAAAGTGTGACTGCTATGTTCAAGAATGTGATGTAGATAGAAGAAAAAAATCGCAAAGAATTAAATTGCTTTAGCTCATCTTCTTGGAAATAGTATTTATTTTGTAACGGCACTACAGTACAAATTTAGAATTAACATCTAAATTCTGACTCGCGCTATTCAAGTTATCCGTGACTTAAGATCATAGAGAAAAATCCGACATCAATTGTTGGGCAGTAACACATCAGACACAATACCCTCTGGTCTCTCTGGTCGTCTGGTTGGAGGATCCTATCTTTTCTAAGGAGTACCTAATAAGGAACAGTACACCCTATTCTTCATCCCCTAAAACGTAAAAAAATATGCCTGGCCAAATTATACTGGTATAAAAAAATTACTGAGTGACAAAAAGCCTAAAAATTTAAAGTAACTCCACAGGATGAGGCCAGGATAATATTGACTAAAAAGGCAGCAAGTCCGTACCAGTTAGGAACTGAATACGTGACAAAGTTCCAATATGAGATTTCAATGTTTCACGCCAAAACCTATCTAAACAAAATTTTGACTAAAATGAGCCAATGTTTGTCAAGTTGACCCTTTGAAGTTTTGGGTAACACGTACTGTTGGGCTTACAATACGATACTTGTGAAAGTAAGTAAAATTTTTTTTTTAAAGAATGCATGATTGACAATTTTTTGAGGTTTATAGATGTTCAATATTGTGCTACGAATCTTACTTACTTATATACTATTTTATATGCGAAAGTTTGTGCGGATGTATGGATGTATATATGGATGTTTTTTACTCTTTCACGCAAAAACTACTGAACAAATTTGGTCAAAATTTGGCACACAGATAGTTTATTGCCTGGATTAATACATAGGATACTTTTTTATCCCGTGGAATAATTGCCAAACTCCACGCGGGCGAAACGGCGGGCATAAGCTCTATGTTTGTATTAGGTCACAACAAAATACAGTACCCAATGTTTTATAAAGTAGTATCTAACGACACCTGTGGGATCGGAAAGGTTTTTTTAAAATAATACTAGAACTTTGCAGTCATGATCCATTCTTTATTTTATAAACCAGGGGCACCATGTTCTCAATACATAAAATTGTAACTCCTCGATCCAATGCTTTTGGAAGTTAAATGATCCTATCAACAATTTTATTTCTACTGCATTTATGTCTTTAGTGTACCCGTTAAAACAATTGAAGTCTGATTATGTCTTTACGGATAAAATCGTAAAGTTCTAATGGAGCATTAAATATATAGAGAGTAGTAACATATACTTATTCCCTACTTGTCACACAAGTTGGTTCCCTTAGCCAAACACTTTTATTAGTATGGCTCCATTTATAGCGTTAATAATATTATCCACTATTGAATCTATATAGATTATTATCGATATTTTATTGGGCTATCAACCTTTCGCAATTTAAAGAGTCATTCTGAAATTATATTCATTTTACTTTGCCATAATAGTTTACCTCATCGCTTGAAGTAGCTGCCGTAAGGTGTGACTCTGGGATCACAACATCTAGAAGACGGTAAAATCTATAACAACATAATCTTTTCTGAGATTAAAGATGGTGGTTCTCCGAGTAAATCGAGAAACTTACAGTTTTATCGAAGGGGAACCTAAAATCACCAGTTTCAAAAGACGTAAGAAAACGATTTATCATCATCATTCATCTTTTTACTTGGAGCTCCAACGTTAGGAACTGTAATAGTTCACTACGTATCTCTGCTATTTTTTACACCTCGGCATTCAATATTCAATCGCCCGATTCTCTCTGCACACACGTTCTACATATGTATATGTACGTTGTAGGTACTTTCATGTCCGTTCGATCATTTGGAACTGCGGTGCCAAAAACTGCAGGTGTGCATTACTAGGGGTGGTGAGTGAGGGCCGTGAGGGGCGCTATCGACGACCAGCTAATCAACCAGTCGGAATGTGAGGCCGAGGGCCCTCGTGTAGCGCACTGATACCATACACCCATTACACAAATAAGTATCAAACTTGTTGCGAACGAGTAATTAGTGGTATACCGTCTAAAAATGAATTTTACACCGACGAAAAAAACGAGTAGGTTTTTAAGTCAACGCGTGTATATATATTTTATGTACCTATGACCACGCATAACTTTTTCATGTTTTCAATTCAATGCAGGTATTGATGTGTACGGATATTAATGGTTGGTTTTCATTCACTGTTAATAAACATACACGTTATGAAACAAAATTCAGTAGTGTTTTTGAATTCCTTTGACGAGCACACATTTTGGAACGTTTGCAAAAGGTATAAGTTTCTAAGCATTTTCGCACGATTTCTGCAAATACATCTGATATAAAATATTTTAGACAAAAGAATCTCTATTCTTGCAATTTTCGGACCGAATACGCATGTCGACAGTTCTGAAACGGCTAAGTAATTTTTTTTAAAGCTTTGTACAAAAAACTTCACAGTATGAAAATGAAAAATGGTGACCAAATGAACCGTCGGAGTTCCATCATAGCATAAACAGGATTGGAAGGCGCAATTTGGTCGGTATTCAGAATCGCGGTGCTGTAAAAGCGCGCCATATCTAATTATTGTCGGGTTACAGCGGAGTTACCATGAGTTCGCAAATAATCCCACGCGAGAAATCAAATCCCGCTTATTATTTATCTATAAAGGAAAGCTATGCAAATACTTGAATATCATTCTTATATAACATTTTATAATTTTTGCTTTAATATTGTTACTTAAAAAATAAAAGCCTTTTTACTTTCACTTAATCACGCTGGGAGCGTTGAATTGTTGGCTGTATCCTTTTCATTTTTATGTAAATTATTTAATAAGATAAGAATAAATTAAGTTACCTTTATGAAAAATTAACACTACTACTTCTATTTTCAAATTAAACATTTTAGGAGCAAGTAAGTTATTATGTACAACGCTAACAACAGACTTTCACCCTTAGTATAAAAATTTACATTTAGCAAGGGCACTTTTTAAAGTAAGTAGTAACGTATACTTATTCCCTACTTGTCACACAAGTTGGTTCCCTTAGCCAAACACTTTTATTAGTATGGCTCCATTTATAGCGTTAATAATATTATCCACTATTGAATCTATATAGATTATTATCGATATTTTATTGGGCTATCAACCTTTCGCAATTTAAAGAGTCATTCTGAAATTATATTCATTTTACTTTGCCATAATAGTTTACCTCATCGCTTGAAGTAGCTGCCGTAAGGTGTGACTCTGGGATCACAACATCTAGAAGACGGTAAAATCTATAACAACATAATCTTTTCTGAGATTAAAGATGGTGGTTCTCCGAGTAAATCGAGAAACTTACAGTTTTATCGAAGGGGAACCTAAAATCACCAGTTTCAAAAGACGTAAGAAAACGATTTATCATCATCATTCATCTTTTTACTTGGAGCTCCAACGTTAGGAACTGTAATAGTTCACTACGTATCTCTGCTATTTTTTACACCTCGGCATTCAATATTCAATCGCCCGATTCTCTCTGCACACACGTTCTACATATGTATATGTACGTTGTAGGTACTTTCATGTCCGTTCGATCATTTGGAACTGCGGTGCCAAAAACTGCAGGTGTGCATTACTAGGGGTGGTGAGTGAGGGCCGTGAGGGGCGCTATCGACGACCAGCTAATCAACCAGTCGGAATGTGAGGCCGAGGGCCCTCGTGTAGCGCACTGATACCATACACCCATTACACAAATAAGTATCAAACTTGTTGCGAACGAGTAATTAGTGGTATACCGTCTAAAAATGAATTTTACACCGACGAAAAAAACGAGTAGGTTTTTAAGTCAACGCGTGTATATATATTTTATGTACCTATGACCACGCATAACTTTTTCATGTTTTCAATTCAATGCAGGTATTGATGTGTACGGATATTAATGGTTGGTTTTCATTCACTGTTAATAAACATACACGTTATGAAACAAAATTCAGTAGTGTTTTTGAATTCCTTTGACGAGCACACATTTTGGAACGTTTGCAAAAGGTATAAGTTTCTAAGCATTTTCGCACGATTTCTGCAAATACATCTGATATAAAATATTTTAGACAAAAGAATCTCTATTCTTGCAATTTTCGGACCGAATACGCATGTCGACAGTTCTGAAACGGCTAAGTAATTTTTTTTAAAGCTTTGTACAAAAAACTTCACAGTATGAAAATGAAAAATGGTGACCAAATGAACCGTCGGAGTTCCATCATAGCATAAACAGGATTGGAAGGCGCAATTTGGTCGGTATTCAGAATCGCGGTGCTGTAAAAGCGCGCCATATCTAATTATTGTCGGGTTACAGCGGAGTTACCATGAGTTCGCAAATAATCCCACGCGAGAAATCAAATCCCGCTTATTATTTATCTATAAAGGAAAGCTATGCAAATACTTGAATATCATTCTTATATAACATTTTATAATTTTTGCTTTAATATTGTTACTTAAAAAATAAAAGCCTTTTTACTTTCACTTAATCACGCTGGGAGCGTTGAATTGTTGGCTGTATCCTTTTCATTTTTATGTAAATTATTTAATAAGATAAGAATAAATTAAGTTACCTTTATGAAAAATTAACACTACTACTTCTATTTTCAAATTAAACATTTTAGGAGCAAGTAAGTTATTATGTACAACGCTAACAACAGACTTCACCCTTAGTATAAAAATTTACATTTAGCAAGGGCACTTTTTAAAGTAAATCTACCCAACTCAAAAATTCTTTTCACGTCTGACATTGATAGTAAAAAGAAACCCCTTTTCAAATGTAATTGACAACGTATAACACACGATAGCTTATTTACAAGTCTACATTTCGATTCTCATTCTAATATCCCGCCCGTTATTCAAAGATCCAAATATATTTATAAGACTTCAAATGTTGGTGGTACAGCATAAAATTTGGTTTATTCTACTAACTTATGCACACGGCATCGCTCGCTGAAATGTTTTTTCGGTTTCGTATCAAAAGGGGACCCTGAAGGTGATTTTAATTATCCCGACCTATATTAGGCGAAAATGGGACAAGATTATTATATTTTAACCCATGCATGAACGTGGGATTACCCACGAGGGTTGAGAGAGTAGGAAGTGTTTATTTAATATTTATGTTTCCCGTAGTTTTGACCATAACGCGTTATTTTGGATAAGGAGAATTTTGAGCTCGACTTAGCCCGTTACAACTGCGTGCGACATTTTCCTTATTAATATTTGGAAAACCCTTACAAAGGGATATAATCACGAAATCAACTGGAAAAAGGCTAGTTCCTAGTCCTACAGTACTGTATTATTGCTCTTATTGTGACGATTTTCAGAAAACTACACTTTATTATGTAAGGCACTTACTTTGCTATTAATACATTTAATGACCCAGGTGATACTGACAGTTTTAAATTACCAACGAAACCTTAAGACCTCACATCGTGATATCTCACATTCCCGGAATTGCAACTCATCGTCTTAATTAAAATTAAATGGACTTAATTCAGTAACTCCACAAGCAGACTTTCAAGTTTTGCTTTAATCTAGCTCCCAAAAATAACTACATAGTTTAAGTTCGAGTCGTGCCATCAGTGAATCATAGTTGGGTATACCGTGGTGTGCTAAGTGAGTTACTGGCGACGTTTTTAAAGCTTTTTGCAGAGCGTGCGCGCGTTTCATAGTTAATCAGGTTAATATTGGGTGTCAAGCCTTGCAGCTTTCCTCTACTGACCAGTGAGGGTCGGGAAACCTCTTAATTGGATTAAAAAGAGAGTGCTGTCCTGCAGGGGTCCAAGAAGTGTCATCAAATTGCTATGTGTACTTACATCTAAGAACACGCTTGCTTTTTCCATTGAAATGAAAATGTGACACAATTCATCATCAATTCACTAGTCATCGTATTGAAAGCCATCGTGAATATTGAGTTTAATGAGAGTTATCGATGGGTGTCAGCGATATATTATTTTGCCGCAAAAGTATAATTTACGATGAAACGTGATTCCAAGTAAAGGTATGGACTATAATCAAACGATTTTTTTTATCAACAGGGTTTGTAAAAGGCATTCGATTTTTTGTAGGGTTACAACAAGGGAATTACATATTTTTACCTAATGTTATAAAAACTACACGTAGATTTTAAAACATTCGATCTACACTATAGTTCTTGAACTATCTATGGAGAGAGAACGTCAAAGAAACAGTTGGTATATATTAATTCTAATGTATATTAATAAACAAATCATTAACTATTCAAAATATGAATAGAAAAACCCAGCGGAAGTTATGGATATTGATGTATGAGCGAGTCTGCCCAATGAGTGGCGACCGTCTGTCTCAACACGGCGCGTCTATGTCAGCCGGCATGCTTATGAATTACTGACGACCGATAGACGTTTATTAATATCGTGCTATTTACGTCTTGGTCGGATTTCGGAGTTTAATATTTCCCATATTAAACTCCGAAATCCGACCACTTATCGGTGTCGCTCTAAATTATTCAGATTCAATTATTTCCCGCGTAAAATACTTTAACTGCGGAGCGTTTCAATCAATCACTCTTCACCAATTTAGTGTGAGCGTCATTTGGCAAATTCGATTGCGTCTCTCATTGATGGCGCTAGTGAGAGAATAAAACAGTGCGACGGGTGCCATTGACGGTTGTGACAGTACGTGTACGCCCATCGCCGGCTCCCGGATTAATTAATCTCCTAAACTAAGTTTAAATAGGTGGACGTAGTGGGTGCACCGTGCATGCACACTCTTGTTCAACTAAATTAAATCGAGCATTATTCAGGAATACTGAATAGAACGAGCGCCCTCGTTATGACGCGCGTCACATTTTCTTTCTTTACACTTTCATTGCAGTTGTCTGGTTATGTCAATTAAGATTAAACGGAACGTCATAAAGCTTAATTACGGTAGATTTGATTGTTAATTTAATAATTATTATTATAGAAATTAAGTACCTACATGCCGCCGCACTTTTAAAATATATTTTTCGCAGAATTACTTTTAGTTAAGTACATTATTTTGTATTTCTTTTCATTTTTGTTTCCACACAATATGAAAAACAGTCAATATCAAATTTTATTTGAAGGGATAGTAACAGCAATATTTTAAATAAATTATGAATCAAGCTAAAAGTGAACGAGGAACATCGAAAGTAGACCACTAGCTGTTCTGATTGACACTCAATTAAGGGGCAGCCACCCTAAATATTAGAATGAATACGTCCCAAAATAAAGCCAAACTAAAATCAATTTTGTCGGCTTGATATTCGAGCATGGACAGAGCCGCAGGCGCTTTCCGATATCATTATGTTCAGGTTCCACTACAACGTGTACGAGTATATAGGAGAATATGTGTCGGTGCGCACGTTTAAGCCCGCGAAATTCACACGGATGGCTTGTCGCCACGCGCGAACACCTCCCACCCGATCTCATTACCAACCCCTCGACAGCGATGCTATTGATCACCGTCAATATCACGAATATAATAAACATAACATATGCTGCACTTTCATTATGAGTTTCAGGAAATATTGGAATTGGTGGACCGCTCGATCGTCGAAAACGTTTTCCTTCACCTTTAATATGTTATTTCATTCGCCACACTGCAATCATTTTCTATCGTAGATGGGTCAATGAACCAAAATTATTAAAACTTTATCCTATAATATTAACTAAGTAAATATAGAATTCTAATTTCAAAACTGGTATGCAAATTTGTCTAGAGAAAGCCAACGAAGAGCAAAAAAGAAAAGTTTTTCAAGAACAAATTGATCTCATTACAGTTGGTTCGATTACTTGTTAAAATTAAAAAATAATTTAAACATTCTTCTAGTTTAAGAGCTTTAGAATAATTTGTAATAATGAAAGGTCAATACCGTTTTTGTTGGCTCAGAGCTAATTACTTTCTTTTCTATTAGCGGAGTACGGTGAGGGTTTCACGAAAAGATTAATTACGTACATATTATCTTATTGAAGAATTGAATATCTATGTATGAAATGTATGATCTGACTTGTCATTTTGTGTATTCATTTTCGTTTATCTAGGGATGAACTGTGCAAAAAAATCACATAAGAAAAACACGATATCAACACAAACCTAAACCGCCTTCAAGAGCTGTCAGAGTTACTATTCCACAACAATCATGACAGTAGCAGCTTTTGAACGCGGTTTAAATGTGTTGATCGCGTTCAGTATTTTTTTGGAATTAATAAGAGACAAGTAATAAGTTACAAGTGTTTTCAAGTCTTCATCTCAAAACATCTCACTGAAATATGGTGCTACGTTTTGTCAAGGGTGTGCAGATTGATATTAATTATGTATGAACGATCCAATAGAATAAATATTCCATTAAACCATTCCAGTAACAAAAATAGTCGTTATATTTATTGATAGAAGAACCATTTATAGATGATTTATTATGCCACCATTTTTTTTTCAAAGTTGCGGCCACGTATAGTACTTATATTTATCGATAGCTGGTATCAATAGAAACCAGTTTTGTATGAGACAAAATGTGCCAAAGTGTCACGTTTCCGATATATGACCTATCAAAGTTAAAGTAAATTCACTGATGGCATTGTCAACATAACTTTGATTTGTTCAGCCACGCATAAAACCTATGTCAATCGATAGGTGATATCAATACAAAGTAGTTTTGTATGAGGCAAAATGTTCTAAAGTGTCACATTTCCGAGATTTGAGCTATCAAAGTCAATTCACTGATAGCATCTTTAGCACAACTTTGATTGCTTACATCTCGAAAACGTCTCTCTTTAAAACATTTTGTCTCACATAAAACTTGTTTGTATTGATGCCAGCTATCAATCGTAATAGTTATAGGAATATAGGTGTTATGCGTGGCCGCAACATAGGCCGGCCAGGCTTCATACAAAAATCTTCCAAGCCCTTTTATTCTGTCTGGTGTCGAAATGAAAGAATAACTTTAGGTGGTTGCGTCAGGGTAGCCCGCGAAATTCAATTTTTTACGTTTTTACGTGTACGACCTGCAAATTGCAAAAAACGTAACCGCCTTAACCCGAAAGAAGCTAAAGGGTATGAGAACTAGGAATTTTAGTTTAAATCACACTAAAAAAATAGGCATTTGGCTTTTTCTATACGTAGATATTAAGTAATGAGGTTAATATATATTTTTTAAAACGTTGCCTCAGCTAAGAATTTCTTCTGTATCGTGGGTGCGTTAACAAACATTTAAACTAATACATAAACAGCCAGACCCGGAACAACTACCTGTAAGCCATACAAATATTTGTTCCGTGCGGGAATCGAACCCACGACACGCACAGCAGTCGATCACTCAGCCATAGCGCCAACCGCGACGTTAAAAAAAAATAAAGCTAATTAGACTAAGTTTTTTCTAAATTATCTTGTAGACCTCAAAAAAAAATACACACTATGACACAAATGTCGGTACCTGTCTTTTTGTCGTTATGCGTAGGTAGATCTGGCAAAATAATCAATTGACTGATATTTAAAAAAAATGCAAACTATTTAAATAGAAAAGATTCAATAAAATAAACCGTGTAGGAGTTTAGTAGCGACTTTGTGAAGTTATATCCTTGAGAAAGTGCCTTTCTCTTAAGCTGGAGCTCTCACAACGCGACACATTGCTCATAAAACCTCAGCAGGAGCTCCGCACGGTACCAACTGATAAAGCTCTAATATAGCTAATCGATTAAATATATCTTTCAGACTGATATTATTAATAAGTATGTAAGTAAACTCTAAATTCATCCTTGATAAAAGCTAAAAATATGTTCTTGTCGGTCGGTCGGCAGTCAGAGTTTCGAAAACTTCCCCTCATAGTATTTTTTTATATGTAAGTAGTTCGTAATAGATAAAATAGCTTGATGTCATAAAAAAATACCAATTAAATTATATTTAGAGAGATCCTAGAGGGACTTCATGACCAAGTTATGTGATAGGCATAATAATAATATTTTAATGTCCAATCATAACTAGGACTCGTAACTGTCACGCATACTAACCGCAATAATGTGTAATGACACTAAACTACAAATTGGGTCCATCATAAAGTACCTGTCACATTAATAAATAAACAAGGAGAGAGTTTAGCCTCGGACGTAGGCAATTGGCGAATTGGTTCAATAGTCGCTCGAACTGGGTCGGAAGCAATTTAAAGTTTTTACCGAATAAATACGCCGAGTCAAAAATTCACCCATGCTTACAACTCTACGAGACGGTACAGATTGAAATAAACTAGGCCAGAATTATTGAACGAAATCTAAATTAGGAGCAGTGTTCAAGAATGAACAATAAACCTAATTAAGTTGGCTTTAAGTCAAGAGTGTATTCGAAGACCGAGGGAAGTTTATCTAATTATGTGGAGAACTGGTTGTCCTGTGCAATTGGTTTGTGCGATCCTTTTTATCGTTCACGTGCGAGTCCGTACGAAAGGTTTCTCTCAGTTTTATAACGTTAACGTCTTGCCCAAATTGGAAATCGGACTCGCGTGATTGCTTATGTGTGTTGGTCAAACAGTGTCAGGTGTTTGGAAATGGTGCAGTATTTTAGTGAGGGGATGCTACGTGGACAATAAACCTGTGCGACGTGCGTCCCTATATATTGTTTCTATATGTACACGGCTTAATGACTTTTAAAGGACTTTTCAGTCACTAAAATACGTTCTGCGAACTAAAACCATTAGCTACAGAAATAATTGAATAACCTAGAAAATAGCTTTTTTCGTTTTTGTTTTATAAAACATAATGACTGCAAATATTTTCTTTCTTTTGCGTAAAACTTTGCAATCTATTTTAAACGATCTTCTAGAAAATATGTTTTGCGTTGATTCAAAACGCCAATGGACAAGGTAATGCACTATTGAAATGAAAATTAATAATATTTGTCTATGACTCCCAATGTAACACTTAACGTTTTTGTAACGCACAGTATATTTATATTTTTGTTGAATACAACATTAAGGTAAAGAAAACCACTCAAAAGCTACTTAATCAAACCCTGTAGCCCTTCGTTTCAACTAAAATTGAATAACATTGCCCTCGCGGGAGGCATATCTAAATATTACGTAATTCTGTAGTGAGCGAAATAAAGCTGTAGCACTGTCGACGTCGCACTTCAAGTAAACAAATTGGATCAGTTTGCTCGGTTTATCAAAGCTTTATCAAAGTTTATCAAAGTATGCCAATCGATACCATTTTTTAAAATTGTAAATGGGTTTCTCTTACTGAGAATTATTTTAAAACCTTTGAATGCCTTTGATATCTGAAAGTATTAACATAATTTATGACAATTCCAAACAATACTAAAGTACCTGCTGTATTTTTATGCGAATGTGAAATATCAAACAACTTTTTAAATATTTCTGTTAATGTAAAGTCAGT
The DNA here is from genome assembly GCA_950005105.1 of Lycophotia porphyrea. Classification (NCBI taxonomy): domain Eukaryota; kingdom Metazoa; phylum Arthropoda; class Insecta; order Lepidoptera; family Noctuidae; genus Lycophotia; species Lycophotia porphyrea. The sequence continues at coordinate 8,951,690 of OX465392.1, forward strand.
CAGATTTTTTTAAACACTTTTTGTAAAGGCAATAAAATAAAAGAGAGAGCGTTGTTAAAACGCCCTTTGAAGTCACGGAATTTCCAACGGGCACCTAACAAAATTGTTCTTTTAGCTTTCATAAATGTACGCGTACTTTCGACCCAAGCTTTTTATGTAGTACCAAAGTGAGTCAAAGCGTGACAAAGAGACTGCAACTTGAATTTTCAACAACACATTGCTAGCTAAATAGAAAACTGTTTTTCAGAATTTTAAAGGCCTTTGGGTATGTGTTCATTTGAGATTTAAGTTGCCGACTGTTCTTTTTGTTTCAACTGTTAAATGTTTGACTCTTTGTAGACGAGATTTTTTCCAAGCTTTATAAAACTTATTCGAAAATCCCGAACTTTAAAACCGCTTTTGCATTTCATTTTAAAGTTTGTGTTAGGAAAATACTTTTCAACTTTTCTCGCTTAACCTTCAAATGGCGACGTTATCATTTCAAAATTAATGAACAAGAGCTGCCAATTAGAATATTGCAACCAAATTATGCTTCACATTTCTTGAGCTCGACAAGGGTAAGGACGATTTGTCAAAAAACTGATTACAGTGAAATCTGTCGCGGTGACAAGTCATCAAGTAACTGTCGTGAGGGCTACCACCCTCCGAGTTCCTCGCGGCCCGATAACGGGTTTGTTGACTCACACCACTTTAAGTTTTACAACAAAATAGACGATTTAGAACAAACTGCGTATTTTAAACAGATAAAATATTGATTCAAGAGTAGAAACAGAATTTTGGGTTTGTTAGGTAGGCATAACTATAAAGTACTTACCTACCTATTTATTTTTTTATTTATGTTACTTTTTTTTTGCAGTCGTATGTTAAGCCATTTATTTGAAACCAGTTTAATTCATTCATTCATTCATTTGACTTTTTGTTTAAAAAAGAGTCTTACTCATTTTTATCACCTATTCTTTAATAATGTTCTAGATAACTATCATTGTTGGATCATGAATATTGTCTAACTTACATATAGTAGAGCCTGTAATTTCTTCAATAAGACGCGTGTGAGCCGTTTTCCGGGAAAACACGTTAGATTTAGTTAGAACATGGCTTGCGTCAAGATTTTTTCCGTCGGGAAGCTAATGATTAACTGAGAACATATTATGTCGGGAAACATATTGGCCAGAGTATCTTCATGCCGGGATTTTATAGAAAAAGTATATCTTTAGTATATTTTTATCGTCTGCCGTGCCTAAGCATCCTCATTGCAATAATAAGTAAGTGATAAAAGAACCCTTTTTTTTTACTTTCAAAAGAGTTACGGAAAATTAAAGAGGTTTTGTTAATATGATGTTAAGTACTTATCATAATATGTAGTACGTAAACGTACGAGGCAATCTTAAAATAGTAGCAAGTATTTAGTTAATAAATTGTCACCGTTCAATTTCGTCTCACCCGCGCGGCGCTTTCAACAAATTTTCAAGCAACGTAATCCCGAAAACATAAAGATTATGTATAAACCTAATTACCCTATCTTATAATTGCCTTGTTTTGACGTCTACCCTTTGAGAGGCCGTCGCTTATTTCCCGAGTCCTCTAAAGATATTAATAACCATCTAAGTCGTGGGCTGTCTTCCTCCCCGCAACTCGGTCGTGTAGCGTCGCATCTCCCTCCCCTCTAGGTCGTGTTTTTCGCTAATACCCTTTCGGAGATGATAAGATGATGGCTTTACAAGCAAGCAGTAATTACGGCCGTCCAATTACCGCTCGACGCCTGCCGGGGGAGAGAGTCATTCATTGTTCAACATTTTTGTTTTCACTACTAATATTTTTGTCGTTCCTTGGTTACTGTCAAATTAAATAAACTGGTAATTCTTGGAACATTCTTCCTTTTTAGTCCGATAAAGTAGCTAAATCAACAAAGCCAGCCTTCTGGCCCAATGCGTAGCATAAAAACTCACTTATTAGGTTCAACGTAGACCTATAACATTTCTCAGAAGCCTTCGATGCCAACGCAAGAAAAAAAGAAGAAAGCACAAAGAGGTCATAATAAAAAAAAACAACGGGTTGCACTCCGGGAGTGCCGGTAGAAGTGAAAACTTAAACAGCGCCATCTAGCTTAAATATCAGAAATTTCAATAGCTTTCTGCAAGAACGAAAGATGTCACTGCCGTAGAAAAAACTTGGAACAACGCCATCTAGCTTAAACTACACGCACACTCGCGCAAGCGCCCTGCGCCGCGTCGATCTGACGATCATGACGCGAGTTTAACAGTTTTTACCCATTCCAAAAAGTGCACAACGCTGCTAAAGAAGTTTCACTTCAAAAATACAACGTACATTTTGTTTTGAGAACAGTGCAAGGAAGAACCACCTGTTATGGTAAGCATGAGTCAAGCTTTCAGCACGATGACTGCCACTCTTAACCCTCCAAAAATATGAAAAGTTGAATAAGTTTGGGATAAAGTGGTGTACACATTGCGATAACTGTAGATACCGATCTTGTGTTGTGCAAATGTAACAAACCTCGCAATTAAAACGTTATAAAGTCAGCAATCTACGTAAAATACATTAACATCGCCACTTAAAGTAATCTGCATTTAAAAGAACGTGTTACAGCGTCAAATTAGCAATGTTTCTCTAATCTTTAGAGCTCTAGAATCAAAGTGGAGTGCGTTAAAAGGAAACTATAATTAGAGTCGACAAGTTGCCGGCGTCGGTTGAAAGTGCAGGCGAAGGCGGAAGCGGTGGACGGCGGCCGAAAGTGAGCTGGGCGGGCGGCTGGGCGGGCGGTGGACGGCGGCCCTTCATTGACGCACCGTTCCCTGTAATTTCAGCGAACGCTGTGCACCCGGCGTTTGCCAACTAATTTGTCATCCGAATATCAAATTACGCATGAAATGGCGCGTAACAGTAGACTCTCCGCTCGGATATCGGGGTTTTAAAATAAAATTTAATTCACATTCTGGTTGCAATAACGCAGGTAATTGCACCCACTGTTTGCTGACAACTAATTGGCAAGTAAATTTAGTGCAATCGTATAATTGAATACAAAACTGTTGGTAAAATGGACCGACTATTATTAGCGATTATTGTTCCCATCGAAATATACATATTTTAATAATTGTTAGCAAATTTTTTAAAGTAGTTTTATGAGAAAGATAATATATCATTTTCATTTTCATTTTTTGACAGACCCCAGAGGTCTAATAGTGTGCCTTTTTATATCTATAAGTATAAATGTGTTTTTAAGTAAAAAAAAAAAAAAAAAAAAAAAATAAACTCATAAAAAAAATAAACTCATGAAAATTTAATACCGCTAGGCTACCACTAACTGTTCTTTGTGTTACCATAAAAATATAAAAAAGCTCCAATATTTTTATAACTTCTCTTTTGAAATACTTTCAACAATTTTTCTTTCAGTTTAAGTATTATATTAAAACACAACTTTTATCGTGTTACTTCGCTTGATGGCAAAAGTGGTTCTTCCTTAAGTTGGAGGTAAAAATTAAATTGTAAAACGTTCGTTTCATAATTTTCCGGTAATAGCGATACGCCCTCATATTTTGAAGGGCCATGTGAATCTATTACACTTCATCTATATCGTCGAAGGGGATCGGTATCTGTACAGATTTTATGGTGCGCTAAGTGTACGCCATTTTGGACAGCCTTCACGTGGTCAAGGGGTGTTGCTATGGGATGCGTAGTACCCTAACTAGGGGAATGTCTACAGCGACCATTTTACTGTCTCATTTTCATTAGTATGAATAACGATATTATTGCTTAGGAGCTTTTTTTTGTTACGACAGAGGGGTGTCTAAAATATATCTTCAAAACAATTTCTTTCAAATCTTCATTTTTTCATTCAGGACTTCACTTAATCAATTACACGTGTCTCGTACATATTACCATGGATATTTTTCTTCTCACAAAATAATATCTACCACAAAAATAAAACGCTTGCGGATCCACAGGCACGAGTCACGACTCGGAGCGTCTTCGACTTACGATGTAGGTATCGGGTCGCGTTGCCAAGGGAACCTCACTTAGGGCTATGGGTTTTTCCAACAATGAAACGGCATAAGACGTAACGACATCTAATTAATAACGTCTATCATATCTCTATTGCTCGGCTTATGTGTTCGGAGGGTGAGGGATTAACGTAAGAGGATTCAATGAGGACGCATGATTTGTTCCGGAGGTATCTCCGTAATGAGCGATTTTTGCTATAACTTTCGCAAAATTATTTCCTTTTATGAAACAGCTTATGATGTTTTAAGCTTTTGAGTAGGTTTTGCATAATGAGGGGTACGATGATTGCTTTTCTGATAGTAGGCTGTGTTACTAACTTATTTTCACATTATCACAAAATTTATTCCAGTTTTCACAGAAGTAGCTGCCATTAAAGTTAGAATTTGATCTTTTTCAGAATCGGCACCGCTCTCACTGCGTAGTGACTGTCCATATCAGTATTCTGTGTACATAATACCACGTTGATTCAAAGTAGTCATTCACGTAAATATGTATTATTAATACAAAAGTCGATAATTAGTGGCACAGCGGAACATCAGTCTGCATCAACGCTTGACATGTTTCATGTTAATTGGATAGCACAGGACAATGGCGGGCCAACCGATGCACGCTGGAGAAGGGGTACCGTGCAATTATTATGACATATTGTTCGCGATTCCAACCGTTCAGCGTTTTAACTGGACTTTATTAGTACCTGTCTGTCTGTGTACCACATGTTTATGTTCATGTACAAACAATACATTTGCCTCGTGTCTGCCATAGGTCCGGTTTTAACGATAAAAGTGGTTTTATTTTGACATTTTAAGTGGCGGACACTGCGTCATATTAATAAATTTAATCAACCATAATAGCATTATATTGAAAATTCACCGGAACATGTTAACCATCACCGGATACGTAGTGTTAACCGCGAACGTAACTGCTTTGTCTGAATTTAAGTTTTAAATGACGCTCTATAATAAATTTATTGCCTGTTAAAAGATTCAATTTGATAACTCTATACTGTACTCACGCATTTTCACCCTCTAAAAGCGGAGGCCCGTGATAAAAGCAATTAAAACTTTAACAACATCGACTCCCGCGCTTTTCCGATTTCGCCACGTAAATATACATAATTTAACCGTCCACTACTCCGCTCCACAATAATGAATCGATAAACGACTTGTGAAAGTAATAAATACGTTTTAGTAACTTTTATGCGAAAAAAAATCTGAGCAACTCATATTTATACAGATTTGCAAAACAATTCGAGTTGTTATTTACAAAGTTTTCCATTTCGAAACAAATTTGTTTTTAGCTTTTATGACAGATAATTTGTCAAGGGTAGCTTTGCGCAAGTCAAAGATAATTTATCTGTCTCAACCGCTTTATTTATTACAACGCGTTCGCATCTTCGTTGAGCCCTTAAAGTTGGTGGTTAATGGAGCTTCTTTGAAGCTAGCCCGTCAGTCACTACACGTGAGGTGACGGTGGGCGAGGTGAGGGGTTAGTTAAGGGGGAGGGAGGGGGCGACACGTCTGCATGTGGTCAGCCGTCAGGCGCACCCAACTTGTCTTATTTTTTGCTTCCCTTTAGTAAGTGACGGGTTGATGTGAAACGAATTAACAGTTACGATGTGTCTTGTAAATACACTCCCTTTCTTGCTCCCTTTACCAGGAAAATGTAGGCCTAACACCTTAATGACATTGCCCTTTGGTGGCACAATTTGTACATTAACTATTTTACAGATCTTGATTGTGTTATTTACACAGTACCTAGGTAATGTGTTAAAGTTTTGGTAGCACTGACTTAACACTGATTGTTTTTATAAGTTAGGTGCCAAGTCAAAGTTTTTCTTGTCCCGTTTGACCCGTTTGAATATCTACTGCTTTGTGGTAAACTTTCTTGTCAAAAAGGGGTCAAAATTACAATAACCGTGACGTTGGTAACCCCAACAAGTTTGATCAAAACCTTTAAACCCTATGACAATGAGTATACCTCGGCCGTGATAATGACAGACCCTAAGTAACAGGTGGGTCCAACTATCGCTAATTCAAAGTTTAGTCTATTTTCGTCATGCGGGCGCGTCCTTTAGACATTGTCCCTTAAATACAAACATTTAAGGAACAATGTCTGAAGGACGCCCCAAAAGGAATTGTCTACTTAAGTTTCCAAACTCAGACAAAACATTTGTATCTTTTTAATGTTTTTTTTTGAAGACGAACAAAATTATTATGCATTCAGATACTAAAAACTTTGTCATTTTTAAAGATAGCAAGCTTTGCCTGACTCGTGGCGAACTGGCAACCCTTACAAGTTACAAAAGTGTTGCCACCTCATCTTTTATCTTTTTAATAAACAAATAAAAATAATAAATTAATTAAATTAACACAACAGGCAGTGGGAATCTATTTGATCGAGGTTGCTGAAGAGGGAAGAATGATGATTGATGATAGGATATGATTCGTTTCCACTTAACACATTGTAAAAGGGGTTATTTTATTACCCTCGCCTCTTGTTCCTGAGGTCAGTGACTAATGAACGAGATGACTTAGCTGTTTTAAACTAGTTGTTTTATGAGGATCATATCATTGATAAACTTTTTTAGTTTATTGTTTCTTGAAAAGCCATTAACTTTTTATTTGCTCTCGGTAATTATCATTAAACGAGGGAACTTAACACCATGTGTGCCGTGTTTGATGTTGATCGTGTTACTAAAAGTTCATAAGTTCTTGTCTTCACGTTTATAAGTCGGTGGGAAAATAAAGTTATCTGATTGATTTGTATGAAGCACTCTAGATTAGACAAAGACTAAAAGATAAAATGTAAGAATTTATCAATTTATTGAAACGGAAAAATAAGACTTCAGGGTATTATAATTCACAGAATTTCATAAATAAAACCTGTCAAATGAAGTGTCTAAAGTGACATCACATTCATAGTGTTGGATCTCTCTTTATGAGAGGAGGTTTGTGTCCCAGTGGCGGGAATATAATAGGTTGATTTTGCTTAAATATGCTAAAAAAATATAAAGATGCATCGGTAGGTTATCAATGTCAATGTTAATTTCAAGGTTTTAAATACAGTTTTCTCAATAGAGTATCGATACTACTGGATATGATCTCCATTCCAGAGAAATATCTTTCTATCTACATGTAATTCGTTCAATTCTTACGTCTAAGTTCGAAAACAAGGGGAAAGGTTGCTAATTTACAACATCTGACAACTAATTTATAATATAAACACGTATTCTATGCATCTAATGGTATGTCGTACCATACACTCTTCCATTAAGGGGTGAAAACTCAAAAGCTACCCTTTGTGGCACGGGGTATGCGGTATATTTAAGATTGTATTAGTAAGTTACAAACATCAAAGAAGGTAATATGAAGTAATAACAATATTTCTAAAACTAATTACGTGGAGATACCCGTCCATAAAGTTGTACTAACTAAATGTACAAATGAATTAACTTCGTTACTAAGGACCTGTTCGTTGATCGATTTTTCTCACTTGTCAACAAGTGCCTTAATACAATTAAAATTTTAGGAAAATTCCATCACAAAGTATACAGATCTACTCAGTCTAGTTTTTAACAAATAACGGGTTTGTAACAGATAATAAACTCAGGAATATTATTTTATGCCTATTTATTTTTAGCTTCGTCTAAACCAATGTTACCAAGAAGCCGTCAACCAATTGAGTGCTTAAAGATAGTTTATATATTATTAAGGGTTCAATTTAAAAGCTAACGTGTTCGGAAATAGCTGGCTTGTACCGTGAATAAGCAAAATTGTGCGCACCCCTATCATATATTAATGTTAGGGCCATCGCAACTTCTCACGAAATATAAGGCATATAAGGCAGCATATCAATTATTCCTGCATTCATTTTTAGCTTCGTCATTTTTGTGTTTGTGTGAATTAAAAACTAATTACGATAGAAACCATTTTCTACGCAGTTTTTCATAATGTATTTTGGACCAGAAAATAATGTAATACTTTATATTTGTACCAATCAAAGAATAAGTTCACTATGCTGACTTTATAAGTGACAACAGAATTGGCCTGAGCCTCTTTGTATGGTCAGAGTCAACTGTATTAAGCAATAAAGGTGTTTATTAATAACATAATAAAAATAACTCCTTTTTAAAAACAAACTTTTTAAAACCTCTTTATTGAAACAAAAACTTGAAACAGTACAAAATAAAGTGCAAAGCTATGACAAAACCATTCGCATATTAGAAATGGGTCTCGAAAAAAATAAAAATACCGCTGCCATTAAAAATGCTAATTTTAAAAGATAAAATTGCGTTTCAGCATTTCGTTTACGGTTTAACAAAAAAGCGGAGTGGTTTTGACGGTAAATAGATTCACTAAAGCATTTTCCGTGTCTCGGTGGCACGTTGCGGCACTGGTGCTCCTATCCTGCATTGCATACGCCTGACGCGTCGGTTGACCAGCAAAACTGCTACGGATCTGCTACGAGTGCTACGAAAGTACTACGCGAAATTTTACGTCTCTTTCATAAGATTCCGAATTATCTTTGTATCTGTTCTCATCTCGGCTAGGTACAATTTTTCTGATATAAATTTATGAAGTGTCATCGCGTGGAAAACAGCTTTTTGAATAGAGCCTTGAAGCGGTGTATAGTAATAAAGTGAAGAGAAAAAAACTCGCAATAAAGTTTATGATATACCTACAGAATATACTCTTCGGTTTTAATATTTTGAAGATTAGTTGTATCGCTATTGAGCATTTCGAGAACGTATGATATTTATTATTTATGATGGATAATTGAAACGAATGGCAGTAATAAATAAACGTGTTTTTCTCAATATTTTATACAATTTATTTATTATTTTAACATGCGATACTGAATCTATTGAAGCAAGATCACTAGCGATACAAGCTTTTGTTTCCAAAAAAGCAGGTTAAGTAAAGTGGCCGAAAAAGAGACGTAACAATTTCACCTTTCTCGTAAACAGGCCGTCGGTTCAGCGCCTAAGCTATTTCGCCAAACTCATTTCAATTCAATATCCAAAGTTTCGGGCTTATTCCTAGACTTTTTCATCTTATCACATAGTGCTAAAGCCAATCCATGGCGACATGCTGTACGAAAGCCAACATTGTATATTTCACGTTTGAGAACTTGCCATGCACACATACATTAAGACTTTTTATTTGCCTGTAGGTAATCGTGCATGAATTTCTGAAATATTTTAATACTGGATGTTTCGTATAAGTTTTTCGCCAACTCTGTAGTAAACATAAAAGTACGTAAAGTTTTAGGTGGCAGACTTTTTACAGGCAGGTAAGTAGTTGTAATATTGCAGTCGTATAACATAATCAGATCGAGTCGGGTCTTAACTAACTTTTTTTAAATACCTATTCAATACCGTCTTCGTAAATCCATGAAAAAATCAGCTATGTTAACAACTAAGACAACACAAACATAACATAACATCTAAGATAGATAGATGGGCTAGCAATCACTTAAGAGAAGTAAAAAAAGAAATCTAAGGGTTGGACAAATAGAGCTCCTCCACAGGTTGTGCTAAGGTAAGCAGGTCTCCTTGACATCAGAAGCCTCCAGGGAAGCAACTTAACGAACAAATTTCTGCGAGTCAAAGCACGTATATCGTGGCTAATGTATTCGGATACCGCCAGAAGCGGTGTGTGCCGTAACACGTCCAGACACGTTCGTAGGTGCCGTGGACGTTAATTACATAAAATTGTGACGTCGCAGGGGAGGATCGAGCTCCACTTGCATAGATCAACTTATAACGTATGCAGTTTCTGAATTTGCCGCTGTTTAGCCAACAATTTAGGTTTGATTTAGTAGTTGAGTCTGCGAAATTTTCGACGGTCTTTAGGGATGCTGTGTTGGACGCATAAAAGTAAAAATAGTATGAGCTTTTATATTAAACTTTGTTGATATAAAGGTTACAATGTGGTTTGTGGTTATTGTAGCCATAAATATCAAAGCTTACATTAACTCGAAAACAAAGTCGGTTTTATATCGCCAAATAATTTAGAACCTACAAACAGAAAATAACAAAATATTAATCACTGAAGCGAACTAAAAAGTTTAGTCTAGTTCCAAAAGTAGTAGGAGCAGTGACACTACTCCATTGTTCTTACACGAGTAGGTCACGTAAAAACTGAAGTTACATGCAGTGGGGTCGTTGACCTGCCAACGCTTTTCCCTTGTCTTCAGTAACGGCTTGTAATGCATTAGTGAAGACCGTCCATCTGTTTGTTGATGACATTTAATTAATTAAACTTCTAAACAACCTTTTTCTTTTGCTTTGTACAGAGCACTTCAGTATAAAATCATTTGCACATACAAACCGATGTAAACGCTAAAAAACAGCTGCAGTTAACCAAAGCAAATTACGTAATTTAAATATTCTAAGAAGCTTAAGAAATACCTACCGCGATTAAGTTAGCCACTAATTTCCCTAGCTCGGCGCTAAATAAAACGAAGTAAACAGAACTACGATTAAAAATGTAAATTAGAGTACATTCTCGATTCTAAAGTTTAAAGTATTTTCTCGTGGATAAGTTTAAATTAATGTGGACCGTCACAAGCACTTTTACTGGCGCGGCGACCGGGCGGTTCCATCAATTTTTTATTAGCTTCGAGATTCTCTTTTTTGAAGAATCTAAAAAGGCAACAGCGATTATATTTAATTAGAGACCACACTCAGCTCCTTATTGAATTCGACACGTTGAATATTGTCTCGTTGCGGCGGCGCTGTCTGTTTCTGCTCCATTCAATACACGGTAGGAATGCAGAGTATTTTCGATCCTTTTGATGAGAGCTAAGATTAATTTTGGAGGGCGGTTCAAAGGAAAATTTTAGAATATAAGTGCATTAATAAAAGGTTTTCAGTACAGGGCACTCTATAGCGAAAAATGCTTTTATTAAATTTGTGGGCTTTTATGTGCATATTCGGTGACTTTATTACGTAAAAGCTTTTGTTAAAGTATTCAGATTTTTATGGACTGCTTTAACCTTGTAAAATATAACTAAGTGAATCAATTTGGACTTGAGTTGTGTTTACGGTGCGTTTAGGAAGTTTTTAATGACGCCAGTGACATTGTATTTGAGTATTGTAGTCTCGAAACATAAGATTATAATATAAATGGATGATTTTTTTTTATAGAAATGGATGGATGGAGTCTGACATTTGAGTTCTAAGTCCGCATTCATCAAATTCAACTTCTATTTACTTATAATGTTGATAAAATCTAAATAAAACTATAGGCAGATCAAGCACTGAAACAAGTTGCAATGTTTTTATCTGTTGCCACTGAATTTCGGGAGGTAACAGAAGCTGATTGGCCCTTCGTCGTAATGTCTTATTCTAGCGTTATAGAAATCGATAGACGAAGTTGTTAATTATTCATTTCTTGTAAGTAATAATAGTTGTCAGGCAAAAATATAGGTTTTCGACCCAACACATCTGATTTTGAGTAGGCATTCAACGGCAAATAAGTAGTGCATGATGTGCTTACCTGAAAGAGGTCGATACACTTGTATGTCACTTCTATTGAATGTATATCGTGTCTTTGAAGTAGTGTATTCAATTGTTGGTGAGCCAAATAAATAAAATAAAAACACCTACTTACTTACTACGTACTTCCAGTTGACCTAGAATTGACAATTTTGGTTAAAAGCAAGGTCTTTCAGCACAGGTAAAGGGAAACCCGAAAAATAAAAAAAGTTGAAAATTAAGGTAAATTTTGGTACTTACAAGTTTTCGCGAAAATCTAAATTTACCCATATCTTTTTATCGTGTTGACTCAGGACCTTGATTTTTATACATCTAATAGGGACTATAGACCTCAGTATTTGGTATAAATTTCAACTTGGTAAATCCACCCGTTCCTGAGAAAATCGATGGTGACACACGGACAGCCGGACAAGAGAGTGATCTTATAAGGGTTCCTTTTTTACCTTTTGAGGTACGGAACCCTAAAAATATCAAGACCGTCCAGAAGAGCGTTGAGTAGACGACATCTTAAAAGTCGCGGGTAGCACCAGGATGAGGAACGCGGAAGCGGGAAGTGCATATGAAGGGAAAAGCTTGTGCTTAGCATTGGGTAGTTCCGGGCGTAAATGATGATGATGAATAAAAGTGACCTGAAGCCTAAAGTCTAAAGAGTACCTGTGATGGCTGGAGCTGGAGTGTCCCGTGGTGGAGCTGGATATTGGCGACCTGGCGGGGTAATTGCCGCCGCCGCCGCTCGCACCTCCTTCCGACATCACGAACTCTGCAACAAATATGCAATGTTACTGCTTTGTTTTTTGTCAATGTTTCGTTTGTAAGAAAATTCGGTTACAACCTGTCTCCGTTTTTCCGATTCACCATCATTATATGAAAATCAAAAAAGTTACAAAAAGGCCCTTGTTTTGGTGGTGAATCGGGAAACTGCCGACACGAGATGTAGCCGAAAATTCTATGACATGGAAATAACATAAGTAGTGGATCGGAGCATTAAAATGTAAAATAATATGTACACCCGTTTCTTGTTTCGTAAAAGATGCTTACTGAACCATTTTGCATAAAAGGGTTATTTTCAGAGTTTATTGATCCATAAAGTATGATATGAACTCCGTTTGATTTACACGTGCCTTCCTATCTCTATAGCAACTGAAATGCGTCGACAAATACGCTGACACACTACTTTCATATGCCTAATCACATTAAGTATATTGGTTTACGAATTCATTATTATGGTAATTGCTTGAGAAATAACAGTTACTAAGTAAGTAGTTAATTTGAATGAGGGTGAAGAACTAAGAACAGATATCATCAAGGAATAATTTCAGTAGAATTTTCTTTCACAAAATGTACGTTCACTTTTTTTTTTTTTTCTTTTTAGTAAGAACAAAATTCTTAACAATTAATTACGATCTAGCCTACATAAAAGACTAATAAGCAATTTTACTCTAACTTAATATGCTACATGATAGATTATGTTACAACTAAGAATAGTGTCCATTTGCACTTTTACAGAAGTCTGTAGCACTTTCTTAGAGTCTGATATAATTTATAAAAACACTATGTTCATGTGTTATATGTATAGCACAACATTGTCACTATTATTCATTCACTTTTTTTACACTACACTAATTCAAACGGTTTAGTTCTTTTTAGCCTACGCACTAAATCTGTGTTGTCTAGGAGCTGTATAACCTCAACATTCACGTGTCGGTGAAGTCTGTGTTCGTGGGCTTCAGCAAATTTTTGGATGATGGTGGTGACGAATTCCATTTTAAGGTCACGGTGAAGGTCGTCATTTCTTATGTACCAGGGTGCATTCACAGCTTCCCTGAGTACTTTATTTTGGAATTGTTGGATTATTTTGATATTGCTTTGTTTTGTACAGCCCCAAAGTTGGATACCATACGTCCAAATTGGCATCAGTATATGCTTGTATAGGGTTATTTTGTTATGTACTGATAGACAGGATTTCCTTCCAAGTAGCCAATACATATTTTTATAACGTATATCGAGCTCCTGTCGTTTCTTTTTGACATGAGCTTTCCAACGCAAATTCGCGTCGAGAGTTATGCCAAGATATTTAGCTGTATTTGCATAAGGCACTTGCATGCCATTTATGTAGATTGGGTGATAGTCCAAGTGTTTGTTTGCGAAGTCAATGTGAATGGATTTTGACTCATTCAGTTTGATCTTCCATTTTTGTGTCCAGTCATAAACTTTGTTTACAGCTAGTTGAACTTTTTCTACTGCTTTTCTGTGGCTTGAACCGGTAGCCATAATTGCAGTATCATCTGCAAAGGTCGCAATGGTGTTGTTTTCCAGTTCAGGGATGTCACATGTGTATAACAAGTACAAAATTCACTTTTAATAACATTTTTAACGCCATGTTTTTTATTGCAACTCGAGTAAAATTGTTCTGTTCTCAACGGACAATGGAAACAGTTTCCCACTTATCGTAAAACTTGCCGAATAATGGAATCTATTTCTCCCTCCAACAGATAAGGCCACACATTTTTTTTAAATCGTTGTTTTATTTATGAAACAGGCCTTGTAATATGAAACCGGCCTTCCATTTTTTATGTCGATATGGGTCCCATGTTTGATTAAGGTTTAACATTTCATCAATAATGTTTTGACAGTGACACAAATGTCCCTAAAATTTGTGATCATAGACAAGTTTTAGTTACAGAATCAATTTATTTGATGTTTTGCAAAAACAAATGACAATCCATTTTGAATGAATAAATATTATTCAAATAGGAGTATTCGATGTTCAACTTATACTTTACAAAATATTCAATTGAATAATATATATCTATATCTACTCAACAATTTTTATTACGTAGGCAAATCCTTTGAGTTTCAAATAAACTAATCCAAGTGTCAGTTGAAATTAATATTCTGTTCACTTGAAAAATAATGTCATGTATTACCACTCAATAAGAATTACCAACTAAAGCTCACCGCGGTCACCTGAACACAACTGAATGACCATTATCTTACACCATTTTTTGCGTGCGGCGAGAACGCGATCTGGTAGGAGCAGGCCGCGCACGGCGGACACGGAGTCCGCTCTCAACTATCAATCCTTCTGTCACGATATCGACAGCGCATTTGTTTGTTCTCACCATTTTTGTCTCAGTGTTTCCTCGGGCGCTATATTTGTGCTGCGGGCGTGCGGCCGGCGCCGGCGATCAATCTGCCCACGACTCTGAGCATGACGGATGGTAGATCGAACACCGAGCTCGCCGCTTCTACGCCTCGACAAGATACCATACATTTTATTGGGAACCGTTTTTGCCAACAGCTCTGATTATACTCGATGTTGTCCCACCGATCTAATGAATTATTTACTTTGTTATCCTAGTTCCTGACTGATGTTTATGTGAGTAGCCTATTTTTTGTGAAAAGAAATTTATCAATGATTTGTGGAAAGAGGATTCCGTTTTATATTTTATCTCTGAAAGAGCTTTGTAGCCTTTTTAGATAATGCCTGCGGACTTTGTGTATTGATTTTTATACATGAAAAGAAAGTTTTATCTTCCGAAGCAAACTTATGCCTATTTTCTTTAACTATCAATGAAAAGAGGCTTTGAATACGATGAGATAACGTCTTTATATTTTTGTGTATAAAAATATCACTGTTATGGACCCGGATAATGGTGCGCGTAGACCAACAAAAAGTGAAATCAATTTCAGTTTGTTAGACTATTTGTCAGGGCCATTTCGGTGTAGTTGTAATTTTTTGATAAATGCTACGCGTGAGAGAAGCCGACGTGATGGGCTGATACGCGGCCCCCAGCTGCCGCGACAGCCCCGACTACCGTCGAAATACTGTAAATTATAACTTCCCGAGTTCCGTTCTGTTTATCATCTTGCAAATGTATAACGCAGGTCTTCCGTTTGTATAATATGTAAATACGTATCTTAAGCGGAAGAAATGAAAACAAATCTGGCGGATGCCGGTTATTCATTATGTAAGATGCGATGTTTCATTATTAATTTATGCCGTACCCTCAGACAGGGAAGAGCGACCCTCTTTGAAATAGGCTGTAATATTCTTAGGATTAGTTTTGTAGTATTTTTTATGATGGGAATATCATTTTCCTTCATATGGGAGATAAGAGGGAGATGGAAAAGCAGCTGGTTATAAGTTGTCAGGATAGATTATTTATAGACAAAGAGTTAGAGTTGTGCTCAAGGCTGAAACTATTCCACTAAGCTTTATTGTTCCTATATTTTTGTGCAATTGATAGATCACTTTTAGTTCCTTGATATTTATAAATGCACCTACATAGGTTAGTGTAGAATGTAAACTAAAATCTTTTTTAGTGTCTAACAAGAGCTTTAAAACTTAAAATCACGCGCATTATTTTAATTTAATTCATGAATGAATTCAACAAACAAGACTAACCAGTAACAAAAATAAAGTATGTATCACTAAACGGTAACAATATAACAGCGTTAGATTCCACCTCTTAAAGAAAATTTGTAATCGGCGGCAAATGAAAATTGATCGCCACTAACTAAGATAAGTTTGGAAAGTTATGATGGAATAGAAGTGCTTCCGGGCGCGACGATGGCGACGGGCAAAAATGCTCCTTCCACACTGATTTAGTTCCACACTAAGTAATTATTGTTCAAACAAGAAACCTAACGAGTGAACTCATTAATCACAAGCCATTAATGTCGTTGCTTTGTTACCTAATGGACATTACCCCGTAATAAAAGTAGGTGTGTAAAATTGTACTTCAACACACATTTATAAAAGAGTATCTATTCCGATTTGTATCGGAAACATAATTTGTAGTAAACACCGAGTAATACTTGTTTGAATTAGTGCTTTAGTAATAAGATAAGCGATAAGATTTCCATGCTACAGCAAATTATTCACTCGTATAATTTATGTAGGCCCCAACATAATTTGGCTTTGTTTACTAAAAAGCCTTTCTATTTCCCCAGACTTTACTACGGTAATATTATTTATTTGTTACAATTTTATTTTATTAAAAAGGGTACGATACTGAATAGGTATTGTGGAATATAAACGGCGATAGCAAAACTTACAAAATGGCTCTCGGTAAAGTGTCTTGTGCCGCAAACCTTTATGAATACCATATGAGGAGGCCGCTATTTTTACATACAAAAATCGGCACGGAATCAAAGTCCACATGTCCGTTGCGGCCTACCTTAATTTTCCTACATGGCTCGCGCCCTGAATACCAAAGATAGGGAAGGACATCAGCTTTCCCGCGACCACTACGGGATTTCCATACAAATGACTTAAAAAGCTGCATCCAACTAATATCGTAACTTTGTATATAATGTTATGCGTGATGATGTTAAAATATTAAATTTAATTTGTAAGAATCGTTTGTGGAAACGCTTTACGGTAACGTTGTTGAGAAGCCGACAATGCCGGTGTAATTTTGCTTATTTCGGCTTAAATTACTTGATCTCGTTTACGGCCTTTGAAGATTGTACTGAGTTTTCCCAAAGTTTGTGTCTAATTTATTGTTTACCGTCACTTTCTTGTATTTATTTAACGTAAGTTAATTGCTAATTTTTCAATGTTATTCTAATTAAAAACCGAATGATGGACTTATTGAAATCAAGTTGAGCAGTTGTAGATCAGTATCTATATTAATTTGAAAAAAAAATAGGTTTTTTCTAGCTAGAAGTTTTTTTCACTTTTTTGAACTTTCTTATTTTTTAGGTACTGGTTTTGGTTATGTTTTTATTATGTAAGATTTTTCATAAATTTTAGCAAATTCCCATTTTAATAATTATCTTAGGTTTGTTTTACACGTACCACAACTGTATAACAACCATACTACAACAACAACACATGGGTAGGCACTAATTTGTACAGTAGGACTCAATGTAACGCACTCAAAACATTGTGCTGATGGATGGATTAAATATTAAGGGGGTCCTGGAGGTGTTTAAAGTAAAAATCCATAAAACATGTATTTAAATAAAAAAACTTGTTAAAAACTTGGAACTTTGACCCCCAATATCTCCGTAACTAGAATGTTTCCAGGTATGGTCTAGAACATAAAAATGATCGCAATGACGAGGAGAACAAGTGCCTTTCGACTTCGTTAAGAGTCTGTTTACACCCTTTATAATATAATAGTCAGGAATTTCTCAATAGCAGCCACGGAGTCTGGATTTGTGCACGGTTGATGGCAATAGGCTCGCTACCTATTACATGGGACTTAAACATAACTGGCGAAATGTGGGGATCTCACGTCACATTGTGTGAAATCCGTTGATGTCTAAAACACGTATACCGCCCTGCCGCGCGGATAAGCGGTGTTATGTGAGATTCGCCTTTTACGTCCTATGAACAAAGACAAGTAGTATTCTCCATCATGCATAGACATTACCTACTTATGAATTGCTGGGTAATTAGTATCGAGAACAAAACTAATGACGCGCGGTTATTCAATCACAGTAAGAATTTAATCTGAACTTAAATGAAGGTGATTCCCTTATAACTTTCCAACACAGTCGCTAATAACGAAACTTGTGGTTAATAGCGTCGAGGAGACGAGTCAGAGGGTTACTGGTGGGAGGCGGGGGGGAGGACGCACGGCTTCGGGAAATTTCGAGACAATTCAATGGGAAAATCTGCCTTTGTGAAACTTCTATTGTAGTTATCATATTCTAAATTCACATTATGATTCGTTCGAACAATTTCTATTTACGGGTAATGATGCGACTGTTAAGCACATATAAGTGACTCCAACAATGTTGCAAGTTAAACTTTTCAGATGTCAATATAATAATAATAATATTTAATTCAGATTACAAGATCCATATGTTGTTAGTAAAAGTCTTAAACTAATGTTAAAATTAAAACTAAAACAAAAATAAAATAAAATAAAACACACTTTAGACACAAAAATTTATAAAAACGACTCACACCTACATGTGCAGCCGTATCCAGTGAAGCTGCATGGGGCTGTCCCACCTATCACACAAAACATTCAGAATGCTGTGGGAGCTAGCACGCAATCTACCGAGAAGAGAAGCACACCGTTTCGGCATAATAGCATGAAAACCATCAACCCTGGCCTCGGTGAACATCCCGGAAGCGCAACAAAAGCGTGGTAGACCCAACAGCATCCTGAATACATTGTTATACTGGACACGCAAGGCGTTGTATGCCCTCAGCGTATACCTGACCCACAGACTGCACGTGTAAAAAGACTGGCAGTATGCTCTGAAAAGGGTTATTTTGACTTGTGTCGTACAACGTGCTAATCTGCGGATCAGCATATTACCTCGGACAGCCATCGCCCTGCGTTCCCTTTCTATGTCCAGGTCATCATTCAGGTCATGAGTGACCCAGTGACCCAGGTACTTAAATTTTGTTACTCTAGATAACGGAGTATTATTTATGGTCACACCTGGCACGTTAGTGTAACATTTGGTGCCTGCCTTAAATACCAATAACTCACATTTTTTAGCATTGTACCTGAGTCGCTGAGTGACCGCATAGTCTTCACAAATCTTAACAAGACGCCTGAGTGCGCTTATTGATGGACTCAGCAGCACCATGTCGTCAGCGTAACTTATATTGTTAACGCAGACTCCATCAATGTGACAGCCTATACGGGTGCTGCTGAGTTCAACAATCAGCTGATTAATGAAAAAGTTAAAGAAGCGAGGTGAGGTAACACCCCCCTGTCTCACATCTCAGACAGAGTTCCACCCCACCTAACATAGTTCGTCTGATTCTCGTACCAAAACTTAAATAAAGAGACAACAGTACAGTCAGCTTTCCCTTCGCAACTTTTCCCACATGATATCGTATGGCACCAGGTCAAAAGCCCTCGATAAGTCCAGAAAACATGCATTGACTGGAGTTTTCCTATCAGCATAATACTGAACAGTCTGTTTAAGACACATGATGGCAGTCTCCGTCGATAGCCCAGGTCTAAAACCGAATTGGGCATCATGAAGATTTATACGACTCGCCATATGGTAATATGGTAGTCCTTTGAACCTCAAAGTTATGCTAGACCGCAGATATGCAATAGCAGTACGTAGGTAAACAATAAATATTTAATGTGACAGTAACGTTAGTATCGATAGAGCCATGGTGGGTAATAAATGGAACACTCACGGATTTATAGATACATATAATGTGTACTTTTAGCGAGAGCAGGCTTTCAGCGCAACGCCGCGCGAACATATCGAATGTTTATGACGTCATTAAACATATTTTTACGAGGACACTGCCGTGTTCTATATTATTACGGCGAGGGAGAAGCGTCACACTGGCATTTCATTGGTCAGTAATTCGCGGAAGTGAACCTTCCCCGGAATTGACAACACTCGTACTATAAACCATTTATGGCGTGATATTGCAGCGCGCCCGCAGTTGAACGAATCCGATATAAACTTTATATTGACACTAATTTTATCAACCCGATATAATTTCGGCTATTAATTAAGTTTGTCATAAGCGGGAGGGTGTTACAAATGATTTTATATTTGTGTTTACGTAATATTATCAGAAAATAAAAGCACTTTTCAGTTGGGATTTTTGGAGAGTTTCCTAGTATTTAGGTTCGACTATGACATGCATACGCAAACCGAACTTCAAGACAGAATGTGAACGACGTTAAGTAAAATGAATAATCAATTATTAGACTTACGTCTTCCTGGTCAAAAACTAACTTTTAATTAAATCTGATGAGTAGAGAAAGAAGGAAAATTACTAGGTCTAAACAAAACACGCGGGGAAGCTGACAAAATGCCACGTCAATTCACCAAATTACGGAGTAATTGAACCGAATTTCAGAGTGAAGCTCATGTAATGAAAGCAGATAAAGGGAAGGGAGGAGCGAGCGAGGGGCTTATTCAATTCGTTCGCAAGTTCAACCTGACACTGACTTAAGTAGATAGTTAAGATTTAGCCAAGAAAGCACCCGCCGGCACCCACTAATGTGTACTCAGAAAGTAGTCTGGCCTCAAGAATTGGCCGTTTAAGTACCTACGGAAACTTACCATCCATTAGTTACTTGTAAGAACACATTATAGTTTAACTTTTGTTTCCTTTTACTTACTGGCTACAAATAGCGACAAAAGCAAGGTAGCAACACTTCTGTTTAACAATCTAAGCAAACATTCTGTGCTCGAAGATGTTATTTAAGAGAGAATTTAAAGTTCTTTGTTTAATGTAGTACGTGTTGACACAGTGGAATGCGAGCGAGTGCGGGCCACTCAATATTGCAATAGCCGATACCGCAACTCCTGTCAACAACCGAAACGTTTCAGCTAAATAACTCCACGGAGACGATGCGGCCAAGGGACTGCGCACTTTACTCGATTGGATTTGAGATGGACTCTCCTTGTGACCTCACTACCACTTGTACTCTAACGAACTAATGATTTTTTTAAACATTACTTCGAATATGCTGACGTCCAACAGGTGTTTGCAGCTCTTTATAAATGTAGCTACGAATCTTTATATTTATCATGGAGTCAGCTTCAAAGAACAGAAATATTTTTGAAATACGTTTTCGTAGGGATCCTTTCATTTTCGCTTTTACGTTTTGGCTGTGTATTTTATTTTATTCCAAGCTGAACAGCGGCAAACAATATATTTTACGATCATTCTATCTATGAAACTGGTCAAAGTTGACAACAGCGCGCAGAATTTGGGTTTGCCAAAATATGTTCCTTTTAAGTTTATTTACGGAATATCTTTCCATATTTTCCCAAGGATAAGAAACTGATCCCATGCATATCTGATTCGATCTTCATTCGTATGTTTGCGTAAAATCTTCTCTGTAAAGGAATCTACATAATCAGAATCAGCGAGACGCTGTCGAAATACGAAATCATCTGTTGTGTACGTCGTACTTAGATGTTCTTTCCATGTGTTAAGAAAAAACGTGACACAGTATCGACGGATGAGCACGTTGTTGTAGTCAAAACTATTCAAAAGCCCTATCATAAACTATTCTGAAAATATCGTGAATAGTATCTTACATCGCCTTAAAGGCTTTTCGGTTTTTGTGGATCAACTAAAATTGCTTGTAAGGAAAATCGAAAAATAATTCTTTCTCGCGGTTGTCTAAAGATATTAATTTTGAAATATGACGAACGGTATCGCGAGAAACCAATACCCTAACGCAATAAAACGTATGAAGCGAGTATTATTCGCATGATCACATTTCCTAATAAGTTGGATCCCACAACGTGTTCAATGTGGCGAAAACTAATACCGCCCATCTCGCCGCCACCGCCGCCGCCGCCACCGCCGTCACTCCCGCGTCCGCTCGGCCAAGCATTTAGAGCCTCCACTCTATTATATTTTGTTTAGTTCCGTACAAAACAGACCGGTGCCCCAATATATTGAATTTCCAAAAAGAAAAACCCCGAGTTGGCGTGAAACTAAATTTCCCTTCAATGATTCGTTGGAATTGTTACAAATGGGTCATATCGATTGCGTTGTTGCGTAACATGTAAAGCTTGCGTTTCATTGCACTTGGTAATTATACCGTTGGTTTCCGTGAAACAGGCTATAAATAACAATTTACCCACGACTACACCTACTATACAATTACCTACCTCTAAGAACTTTTTACAATCACATACTACTTATGGAGAGCTGTTTGCAAAAACAGTATGTGGTCTCGTATACACTAAACACTTGCAATAGTTAGGCCTTTACATTATACACTTTACATTCGACTTCCGGAATTTTCCAGAACGGGTCAAGTAATTTGTATCGTCTACAGATATTTACATAGTTCTTCATAGATGTTAACTTAAGTTTAAACTAAGTCAAATATTACGAAGTTGAAAATTTAACGAATTAGCACAATTTAATTTATATAATAATAGGACTAAACTGAAAACTTTTTACTGTTATAATGAAATAAACAAGTTTCTATTTGGCACAGCACAAAATAAATATTCACGATGATTATAATGTATCGAATTTTCGATTGGCAAGCGTGTCATTAAGTGATTAGTGGACGGCGGTACATTGTATAGTGCACGCGTCATTCGTCGCAGATTGCGAGCCATGAAATGACATGGCATTACTTTAGTGGTTTGCGGCGAGGCGCGGTTCCGACAGGGTGCGGTCACTTACGATTACAGCGGCGGTGATAAACCGGACCGTATTAGTTATTACCTATATTAACGCACAATAAACCACGCTATTACCGTTTCAACCTATGAAACTTTTTATTCCAATCATAAAATGTATCAGACCGTTATCGATATTAATCCCGGAAATATCATTCAAATATGTACGGGCATTTGCCGGCCGGAATACTGGGTAGAATTGAAATTTTCAGATTACGTAAGTTACCTCTCGGCTTGCTGATAACCTGGGATAGAGAAACCTTTGCGATGCTCTACGATATTAAAAGGCTACTTCTTATTATTGAGAGCAGCGGTGGCCCAGTGGTAGCAAACCTGACTTACGAACAGTAAGTCATGGGTTCGAACCCAGGCAGGCGCATTACTTTGGGTAATTTATTTCATCACCTTTTAATTTTCCCAAGATTGTCTGGCAGTTTGAGCACTACGAGCGACCTACCCAAATGTCCTTTCTTTGGTATTGTTCGTTGTGTCGTTGAGCTCCTTGAGTTGTAAGTCGAGCTCACGATAACTGACAAATGCTTGCACTGACTGGACCGGTCCGCTCAAATCTGTGTGGTTCTTTCTTCAAAAGGCCATCTTAGACACTAATCTGCATAGTCCTCATGAGAGTAAACCAAGATTATGTCTGGACTTTAAAAGAGACTATGACCTCTGAGTTTGTTTCGGCTGTTTCTTCTCAGAGTAGTCAGGTACGAAACACCGGCCCCATCTAGCTTTAAAAAACATGACGTGTAAAAGTGTTTGTAAAAACCTATTTGCAAAATAAACATCATTTATCACCACTGCTCTCAAAAACGGTGAAGGAAAACATCGTGAGGAAACCGGCATGTCCTAGAACCAAAAATTTGAAGACATGTGACATCTACTAATCCGCACTGGGCCCGCGTGGTGAATTATAGCCCATTCCCTCTCATAGAGAGGAGGCCTGAGTCCCAGCAGTGAGAACATTATAGGCTGATGATGATGATGATGACTTCTTATTACAAATTCAGATGGACTGAAAATCGGGTACACTACATAAATAAGAAAAACTTTATTCCGATAATTACAAAGCCGCATTTCAAAATACCGATTTTAATAATTCCGAATGTTTCAAAATTCCTAATATAACAACTCTGACGCATCATTCATCCTATTTGAATAATTACTATTCTCAAAATACCGAGTTTCAATAGATCGTAGAATAAAAAGTGCGGCCTAATGATAATACGAAACATCAAAAACACGAATTTCGTTTAATTAAGTACCGATTAATTACAATTCTGAAGAAAAACGCCTTGTAAAATTGAACATCAATAATCAACAAGTAAATACATAATTGCTCGTCAGAAAGAAAAATAATGTTATGTTTAGTATGAGGAGGTACAATTAAAAAACTAATGACAGATGCGTTTTCCTACTCATAATTGCATAGATAAGTGATTGTTTACAGTTGTTATCCTTGTGGTAAAAAAAGTAATGAATCAGGTATCATACTGCTGCATGCAGGATGCAAATAAGCACACACCATGCATCCAGTATGCAAGCAAGTATGCAGCCTGTAGCATGCAAACGAGCATGCAACATGCAGCAGGCATGGTTTCTGTCACAGCTCCGGCGCTGCGGGCTTAAATTACACTCTAGGGGTAGGGCAGACAAGACTACGTGAAGTCGGTTTTGCAGAGATTCGTTTCTGTCGTTAGTTTTTGTAACACAACATATTGACTTTTTAAGATAAAATTTTAATTTAAGGTTAAAATGCTTATTTACAGAAATGGCTGTACTGTGTGGTGTCGGACGTGAAGAATAGAATACCATCCCATATCTTCCCGTGGGTGTCATAAGAGGCGACTAAGAGACATACCAGAGAATGGGCAGTAGCGTTCTCTGTGCCTTTGTAAATACCGTACTGCGATCGCAAAGCCGCCTGCCAAGCGTGGCGATTATGGCGAAACCCCTCTTTGGGGAAGGCCTATGTCCAGCAATAGACGTCTTTATGCTGAAATAATGATGATGACAGAAATGGCAGTACGCCTAATAAAATTAAGCCAAATGAAATTCTGCCATCTTCATAGTACGCCAAGTGAAATTGTCCCAAATAATCGTCGCTCTAAATAAACAATATGCTAAGCGTAACAAAGTAGACGTTTTTAAACTGCATTAAACGTTACTTACATTCGTAACTGAATATTATACTAATTAAATCAGAATCCTAATTTTATTCAGTTTATTCGAAGTATTGAAAATCGGAATGTCGTTTTTCGGACCGAGAATCCATCGAACATTTCGCTGCCCTAGTTCAACAGTAAGATATCTTAAAAAAAATCAAATTGAGATAAGTTTTGTTTCATGTGAAAAATATGCTCTTCTGTCCGGTTCAAAAATCGGATATTTGGAAAACGCAATTTAGAGACAACATTAAAATCACAAAATATTTTTTATTTAGTCTGAGTTCAATATAAGGTTATCTCACTATTAAAAAGCCTTAAAACTATTATAAAAATATTTTATTCATATTTAAATATAAACAACTCCCTAACACATTAAACTAAGTTATACTTTTACAAAATCAACCACATTTCAAATAACAACGAGTGAATTAATGACATTATTGTCATTACAAAGACAAACAAAGTATGTTTTGAGTTATTCATAATTTTATGATTTTATAATCATAAAATTATGAATAACTCAATACTTACTTTGTTCAACATATCTTACTGTTGAACTAGGGCAGCGATTTGATTCTTCGAACTTATTAAAATCGGAAAACAAACAAATCGCATTTACGACTTTCGGTAAAATAAATTTCGTGATTTTTAATAATAGACATTATAATTCTTAGGTATTAAGAAAATCGAACTTTTGACACTCGGAACATCGAAATTAGGAATAAAATATTTCGGAATATTTGGGTGTTCCCCTGAAAATCTTATGACGAATTCGATAGGTTTCAAAAATTCTCTAAGTATTTGTAAATGTCTGTCGTCAATTATTCAATAAAGATAAGGAACTTGTTTCAAAATCTGAATAATTCACTTGTTATTTCGTTAATAATGGGCAGTGGGACACTTAAAATGTCTTGATGTTCCCTACCGTGAATACAAATGTCCATTTCCGTCCACGCAATGCTCACATTAAGGGAGTTTGTCAAACCTAGTCAATAAGTACAGGAAGATGGCGGTTTTATCATTAGGAGGCATCAACATTCATTTATTACAATACAACGGCGCGGGAGCACAAGCAGGTGTTATGATTCTAGTTGGTCTGTGGCTTTTATATGTTGTTTTGTTCCATCAGTTCTTAACAATGTCTGATCTATTTGAAGGGGATTGGTTTTGTTTTAGAGGCGATGAGAGGCTTATTGAGTTGTCATGAGTAGATGACTACGCTATACTGAAGACATCCTGGACGTCAGCCTGTACGAGATTAGGATGGCTCTGAAACAGCTTAAAAACCACAAAGCACCGGGTGATGATGGAATTACGGTCGAACTCCTGAAGGTGAAAGGTGGAAAACCGGTACTTAAGGCCCTTCAGAAGCTGTTTGATTCCGTTATACTTACTCGAGTGGATATCGCCACAGGCACGGTGCAGGGGTATGGTGGTACTCTTCTTCAAAAAGGACGATAATGCCCTGCTGAAGAACTGAAGGCCCATCTCACTTTTGAGCCATGTCTACAAGTTGTTTTCAAGAGTCATCATAAATTGTCTCGCGCGCAGGTTTGACGATTTCCAGCCTCCCGAACAAGCCGGATGTCGAAAAGGCTTTAACACCGTAGACCACATACATACGCTGCGGTAGGTTATACAGAAGACCGATGAGTATAACCTGCCTCTCTTTTTGGCGTTTGTGGACTACTAGAAAGTCTTCAATTCGATCGAGACTTGGGCTGTATTGCAGTCTGTCCAACGGTGCCAAATCGACTATCGGTACATCGAGGTGTTGAAGTGTTTGAACAAAAACGCCACCATGTCAGTCCAACTTCAGGACTAGACCTCGGAACCTATCCTTCTGCAGCTAGGTGTGAAACAGGAAGACGACATATATATCCGAAACTGTTCACCGCTGCACTGGAGGATGTCTTCAAGGTTCTGGATTGGAGAGGGCTAGGCATCAACGTCAATGGTGAGTACATCTCTCACCTTCGGTTTGCCGACGATACAGTGGTCATGGCCGAGACAATGCTCGATGACGTCAGTAACAAACCAAGGTCATGTTGAATACCCATGTAACACCCACTCCTATCAAGATCGGAGACTCGAAGTTGTAGACGATTATGTCTATATATAACTTCGAGAAAGAGGTCAATCGTCGAATCCGACTCGGCTGGGCAGCGTTCGGGAAGTTGCGTGGTATCTTTGGACGAGAAGATACCACGCAACTTCCCGAACACTGCCCAGCCGAGTGTCTCAAGAAGAAAGTCTATGACCAGTGTGTGTTGCCAGTGATTACATACGGGACCGAAATGTGGTCGCTCACAATGGGCCTCATTAGAAGGCTTAAAGTCACCCAAAGGGCAATGGAGAGGACTATTATATGCTCGGAGTTTCCTTACGTGATCAAATCAGAAAAGAAGACATCCGCAAGAGAACCAAAGTTACCATCGTAGCCCGAAGAATTGCCAAACTTAAGTGGCAGTGGGCAGGGTATATTGCTTGCAGAACGGATGGCAGATGGCGCTGAAAAGTTCTGGAGTGGCGACCGCGAACCGGAAGACGTTACGTTGGAAGGCCTCCCACTTGGTGAACCGATGACCTTGTGTAGGTTGCGGGGATCCACTGGATGCGATTCGCATGGGACCGGTCATTGTGGTGACACTTGGGAAAGGCCTATGCCCATCAACAGTGGACGTCTTTCGGCTGCAATGATGATGATGATGAAGTAGATGACATCAAGAGAGTTGCCAGATAGATAATTAGAAATAATTTATATTTTTAGAATATTTCGTTTTATTAGCAAAAGTTTTTTTTCATAATAATCATTTACCTATGTCTGTCTGATTTATACATTTCTAAAAGATGGGCAAAAACAGTGTTAATATAATTTTCTCCCCAAGTTTCATAATAAAGTCTTTTATTAGGCTGACATATAAGGAAGCTGCTGTCAATATGCTAAGCCATTTCCTTATTTTTTCTTATGACCACGTAAACCAGGGTGGCTCTTACTGGCACAATTCAAGCTAATAACAGTTTTTGTGACACTAAACACGAAAAAAGCTTTCCCCGTTTAACGGAGCGTAAATGTGTACTCCATGTTACCGCCACCCTTAAGCAGACATTATTAGGGGGGAGGCACACGGCGGACGTAAAATTTTGTAGCGATTTTTTCTCCTCTAATACTGCTAAGCTATACACTGTAGGTCACGTTGACAACATAACTTGTGTTGAGGGCCAAATATTTGGGGGAGAGCTAAAGGCAATTTTTTACCAGTCAGACCTTTGTTTATATGTCGTATTTGAGTTTTGGTATGCAACATACTAACTGGGAAGTAATCGTTTAAATGTAAATTAGTGAAGTTATATGCCTTTCCATTGTAAGGGTGCTTTCGACCAAGTTTCAGGACCCTTACAACTAGCTTTAGTTCCCAAAAAACTTCAAATAAATCAAAAGCTACAAGAATATATATGAAAGTCGCAAACAGCTCTAGCTACAAACGAGGTCTACGCGAAAGATATAGGTACTTAGGTACACCTAACCTCGTCGGCCAAATTGCTGTTCAGCCAAAACTTGATAGTGTGGTAGGAACCTTAATGAAAGAGTCAAATTCTCATTAAAGCGACTATTATAGCTTTGCGGAGCGAAGTTAAAATAGTTTTAGTTTGGGAGCGTGTCTGTTGTTAAAAATATAGACAATCTTATTGATTTTGTACGTGCTGTAAATTAATACAATTAAATGCATTTGAAGTTTGTGGTTGGTGAAGCTAGATAGCGTAAACAGTCCTCATGTATCCTAATGAGTATTTTACTCATAACAAATAAAGGTTACGTACCCTTTTTTCTGATTTTACGCAGTGTAAAATTGAAATGGTTTGTTTAAGGTTTCATTTTGTTTACAATCGAGGGCTGCCACAAACAGGTTCCCTCAGAAGTGCAGAAGTTTCTTTTTAATCGTAATTAGCAATATTTTGTAAGGCGGCACAAAGGAGTGTCGCCGCGGGTCGGTCGGCTTTGAGACAAAAGCGACCGGCGAACTGCGGCCAACGCACTACAAAGGGCTTACTTACGGTTTAAATGTCGCCGCCCTGAAAATTTGTTTCATTAAGCGAACTGGCCTAAAATTTCTTTTCCTTTTACACCGTACCGAAATTCCGGTAACTGGATTTTACCGTCAAATATTTCATAGCTCCGTTTACCAAAGATATATTTTTTTGTATAGAAATAACAAAGGGTGAAATTGTAAGGTATCGGGTGGGAATATCGGGTTTTATGTTGTAAAAGACTTCTGTTTGTTCTGTTCACGTTTATTTAAAGTTCAGATTCATATCAGATTTATTTCTACTCTGTTGTAGGAAGGTGCGGAGCTTTTGGCACCGAGTAAACCTTACAGTGCTAAACATTGAATTGATTTGAAGTGTCTGTACATACTTATGTTCATTAGTCTCTATTACAACGTTAAGCTACATCACAAAACGCGTACAGCAAACAAAATTATACGAGGTTTGTGGGTCATAAAAATGTTGATATAATATAAACAAAGGCATTTTCAACCAACAATGGATACCTGTGCGTAAGGATAAAAGGATAGAGGATTACCGCCATCAAAAGCACACCAAGTGCTCTTCTTGATATAACAGTGTTAAATAAAAAGCTGTTTTCTGAACAAAGCCGTACGTGCGGCAAATTATTTATGTATTGCCGCGGTCGGTCTAATTACGAGAGGCTTTTGTTCCTGTAGCCCTCCCGGCCAGGCCACACTTTACTACACACGACCTCCCATATAGTATACGAGTGAAGGTTGCTTAGATAACAATAATGTAATGAGCTTGCGGTCCCTTAAGAATCGAACCGCTTCGTTTGTTTCAGTTTTAAGCGCTACTTTCTACGATTAGGTTAGTTTTTAATTTATTTATCTTCGCTAATGTTTCTAGGTTTTCTAAAATTAATCTATTTTGTTTCGTGGTTTCAAATGTTTAGTAAAAAAAATCTTTCTGTTTTGAATTATTCTTGTTACAACATATGTAAGTTATACCTGCACTCTATAAATCGTAACATGTATAAAAAAACTGTCACTTCTGATATTGTACCTGCCAAAAAAAAAGAATTTCTCCTAATAGCCGCAACAATTACAAATATGAATTTTCAAGCAATAATGATTAAAAAAAATGCAAGTGGCCATTACCGAGTGTAACGGTAGCCTGGGGAGGCCGTTCAACTGTGGACGTCTTTTGATTGTTATTATTATGATGATTATATTCTCCTAGTACCTCTGCCCACTAAATAGTAATTACAAATTAAATGGAAATGAGCTATGGCGTGCGTAAAACGACCAACGCAATTAATATTAATCGCGGTTATTATTAATTAAATCCTAATTGGAGTAGGTACGTACCTTTAGCACTACCGTGAAAATAAGTGATTTTTTATTCGGTAAGTAAATATGTAAAGCACAGGAAGCAATTTCAGGCCCATGTAGGCTCTAAGATTGGCAACACGTCGGAAAACTCCTTGGTGTTGTTAGTGTCTGTACGTGGTTGAAACCACTTTACATTGGTATGATAGCCAACTAATCACATAAAACTGTAATATGAAGCCAGAGAAAGCTTTAACAACGTGGCTCTGTGAGTTAGCTTGAACCAAACAAGAAAAGAAAAATACTGTTCTAAACCGCCGTTTTAATCTGGATGACTAACAAAGTTATGGTGCGCCCACACACCGGCATTATTTAACTCCTACCCTGTCCTGCTTGTCCCCTGAGAGTCAGTACCTACGAACTCCAGAAATACTTATTAACCTTGACCTACTTAAAAGGCAAATCCTTATATCAAAGTTAAAAGCTTGATTTATTTTCAGAATTGGATATTCGATTTCAATTTGAGTCTGCTTGGGGTGGAAAAATATTTTTCTTTTACACATCGAGTAAAGTTGCAAGAAAAACAAGTATTTCGGGAACGGTTATTACAAAATGAAAAGTCATAAAAAGTAATATTTTGACTAACATAACTTCACGTTACGGACCAAAAATAATTTGACGTCTAGTGTGTGCTTTTATGAAAAAAATATGTAATATCATAAATATTTATGATGCGCTAACATCTTACGTTTCCCCCACGGCAGCTCATGAGAGTTGTGCAATCAGTTCTAAAGGCACGAAAGAAGGAGCATACGATATTCACGCGTAATAAATATTAGAGGAGAGAGTGGAGTTGCAGTGATTGCGAGAACAGGTGTAGACGAGCCAGAGGTCGGACATAAACTGGCTCTCGCTTTTTATCCCGACGACCATTTTGAAAATTTGCCGCGTTCGCACGTTTTTTAGTGTGCACTCGGGGGCAACGTTTTATTACCGGATCCGTTCTTGTGCGGTGCCTAAGATCTCTTATTTGAAGGATTTCACCTGCATTTGTGATAAAAAATTGCTTTTCATTCGTGAAATGAATTTATTGAGACAGTAAAATAAGCATCGTAGCAGGTTTCGTTCTATTTCTGCGTACCCCCATGGGATACCCCATAAATGCGTGAGTTTACGTGTTAATAAACAAGTAAGACCCTAAAATATTATTTAATTTAAGTGATATTTCATACAAGTAGTCGAACAAGGTTTGTGTTAGGTAAACAGGTAATAAATATTCATCTTTTCACTACATGCTCAATTTTCATGCCATATGTTTTGTAAGCTTATTGCATAGGTACAGACACCAGCATATCAAGTAACTACAATATGTACAATTTCTTTAATAGATTTTCAACTTTATGGCTAAAGCATTAGGTTCAAGGTCGATTGGGAACATTTAACAGTTTCGGGTACCTTGATGTGCTGGCGTCTGTACATACCGAACAGAGTGAAGTAAAATAATTGACTACTTATCACATTCATAGAATTGTTTAAATGTAGTTTCCTGTACACCAAATACCTTGTTCGACTGTACCTAAGTCTTCAAACGTAATCAGTTTGAAATTCATGATTTCATTTCCTTGAAAGTTTCAGGTAGGTAGAAATATTATTACCATGAACCTCAGAGCAGTTCAACAAACCAAAGACTGGGTTATTTGTATGGGTTTTTGTTGTTTATAATGGCAGGTAAGGTTACTTAATTATATATATCTAAAGCCTTCATGCTCGCTATAAATATCTTGTTTTTGTTTATTATTGTTGTTTGTTTTCAAGACAATTTGTTGTTTTGATTCTATTCCTGTAACTTACGCGTGAAGACAAACAGCTGTTTTATTCTTTATTTTAAACTTTCCTAAACAACCTTTCTGTAGTCGTTTTTTTTCTAGTACAAACGACGACACATCAAGCTATACCTGTAAAGTATGACCTGACCTTGCTTTGTATGAGCTTCCCCTACAATGAGAGATCAGCTTAATCGTCGCAGCATAATCGTCGTGTGTATGTACAAGCCGTTATAATTCTGAAAGCAAATTCACTCTCACAATTATGTTGTTCGGTACACTGAGGGTTTTATTCAAAGGTTTTTTTACCTGCATTCATTTCAAATATAAAATAAAATGCAATTTTATTTTCCTAAAAGAGACCTTAACTATCGACTTTATAAAAGTTCGTTTTCTCTAACAGGATGTCTGATAAGAATAGCTGAGGATACAACGATTAGGAAAAGAAATTGTGTTGGGATTTAATAGTTGCATTTTTAACTGTTAGGAAGTTTCGGCTGGACTAAATCTACATCCATAGCAACAAGTTCACAAATAATGGTAAATAAGTATACTTTACAAAGAAGTGCAAAAATCGCTCACAATTTCGAAATTTTAATAAACTACATACAGGTAACGTAGCGGGCAACGGCTATAGTAGATTTGTTAAGGTCCGTGGCACACACAGCGACCGACGAGCGGTGGACGAGCGAAGCGTGAGCGATTGTCACACGAGTGATGTGCGCGAAGAGCTATACAGGGGGCCCCACCGGCCGGAGCGCCCCCCGCCCCCCCGGGGCCCCGCTATCGATTGCCCCAGTTGAGAGCGGAGCGGAAGTAATGATAGAGCGGGATGCAACCACTGCACGATCCGATGCCCAACACCACCTAGTAACTGTAGTGCACATATTTGTTCATATTTAATCTTCATTTCTTTCCCTTATAATAATAATAATTCACGATCTCCTTTTAAAAGAACGCTCGCCGACATAATAACAAGGATTGCCTCATTTTTGTTTTTCTTTCGCAATGTTATTTACACGATATTTTATTAAACTTGATTATGTATTTCTATTATAAGCGTAAATAAAATTAAAAGCGCCATTAATGCTGTCTCTCGAGATAAATTAGACGAAAGTTTGAACCATCAAAGTAAACAACTTCACAAAGTCGAGCGTGGAAGTGACATCCTGCTTATATCTATCTGAACGGATCCCGTAATAGCTTCCTCAATCTCGGCATCAAAGTTCTCATAAGGCGCTTCTTAACTAAGGCGTTAAGGAAGATAGTTAGTAAGAGGCCTTCGGTAGGGTCTTAAAACTTGGCCTAAACTTGCGTAACTCGATCTCCACGATCCGGCGTCGGGCATCAATGGACGATAACTCACAATACGTTATTAGCATAATAATCATAATCGCCTGACCGACAAGAGCTTCGACACCGTCACCGCCACTAAGCCTCCTTGATGCGTCCCTCGTCTGTGTATTTTTGATCTAAACAAGCACGATTCACAAGAACGAGCGCCTCGCTCCATCATTTCAATGTAAAAGCCACTGCTGTACAAGTTGCGTGAAACACCAAAATGGCGATTCGATGTCCATCGTAAAGCGAAGTTCATAAGCCATGACGCTTCAGAGCTCGCGTCCATAATCAGTTATATCGATTTTGCGATAAAACGCGTCCGACAAGAGTGTCTTCTTCGCGGCGCGGTAAATTGCGAAGGAATCTGAGCCGGCGTTCACATCCAATGATAATAAAGTGTAAAAAGAGTCGTCGTTTTAACGTCCACTTTATGGGCACTTCCGGAGGTTCGTATGGAGGTTCAGGATGCGCCAGATATATGGTGGCTGTTAAAGTCCTCCACCAATCGCTCGAGCTCTTTGTCGTCATCCGATCGCGTGGCTGCTGTAAAAGCGATCTAAAGCAATCTATAAAACTGCTTCGCAGCAATTTTTACATGACTACGGTGAACCGAAAAGAGACTAATGTTTTTTACGCGATGTTGCCAGCCGAATTTACAGCCTAAACGGATCAACATATTGGTATGAATGACAATTCGTGTAGTCGCTGAATTGTAAGACGGGAGCTTATGTCACAACATTTTTTTGTATCGACTGCCTTTTTCGTTATTTACTTTTCAATATCGTGTCTATACTTTGTATGCTTTTATTTACTAACACAATAATTATTAAATGACAAATTAATACATAATATACAGCGTGTATCAGAAAATTTTGGTCATATTTAAGGATGTGGTACAGGCCATCAAACTGAACATCCTTCTGTATGGGGCCAACATCGAAATCACGAACAAATAATCAGTGTCATGGAGAAATTTATGCAGTAATACGACCACAACTTTCTTATACATGCTCTATAAACAATACATTTCAAATATATACTAATTCGTCCACAAATCAATGTAAAAAAAAACAATTAATTTAATTGGGCTTCTGTGTTTTGTGCTATGTCTGTTGTGTGCACTGAATAAATGTATCTATCTATCTAAATCTATGCTTACTTAAGGTGCAATTTTGTCATCGTGAAAAGTTTAAAATAAATTCGCTACACATTTTAAAGCGATCTTGTAGAACAGTCAACAGAGAAGTCTTTACTTTGAAGTCACAAATAAATATTAAATTGGAGCAACATTTTATTTACGCCACTTACTCCACAAACACAGTAAAAAGTAATAGAATCAATAAAATATTTTATTGCATAATTAGAACAGTTTCCACGTAAAAACAGATTCAGTGTCGTAAAACGAAGACTCCTATTTAAAGTAGATCGGTCTATAAAATGAACTTGAGAATCCAATTAAGAAATGAGCAGGCAACGGATTTATTCCAGTCCCTCTTTATTAACGTACATGACAATAAAATGGGATATTCCGACTTTGTGTAGTTGATTCGTGTTCATGAGCAATTAAAACGAACAGTGACTGTTCTATTAGAAAAGCTACAGTTACACTGTTGAAGGTACCTGTTTTATGAACTCGAAAAAACTACATGGATAACTTTTTGGCCTGACTACACTTTCCTCTTCTTTTTTTTATGTACTTTCTGTTTCGTGTGTTTTTGGTACCTTCTTGAGCATGTAGCATTGGTACCGTGTGAATATGACTAAAAATATCCTGAAAACCAAGTATTGCCTCAAGTAGATCCAGTCATCGACGATCTAAAGTACTACGGCTGTCACACAGGCTGATAAAATTCAAGATATTATTTCAGCAGAATATAATAAAATATCCTGTATCGTTGTCGAAAGTGTACCTTTCGTTTTCCATCTGCCAAGACGGTTTCCTGCAGCTATTAAAATTTTACGACTGAGTTGGCGAAATGAATGCCAGAATTAGGTTAAGGAGTACCTATGTTGGGCTCGGTTCGCGTGACGTTGATACGCCCTATTCGCCACCAATTTAATGGTAAAAACAATCACAATTCATTTTTCTTCGGTAAACGGTATGTACTCTACTATACACGCAAATATGGTACAATTTTAAGTGGTTGTGTAAGAGAAACAATTTGTTCTTTTTTATGTGACGGGTTTAGCCGAAAGGTGAATGATGAAAAACTTGTACTAAACGCCAAGAACGATTGTTTGTTTATTCAAGAGTACTCGTAATTACCGTCATGTATTTACTCAGGTATGTTATGTTTTCCGCTTGAATTTTGGAGGAGCTAATAAAATAGTTTAAGGTTATGTGGTTAAAGAGAAGTAATGCTTGATCAAAAAGTGGATGATGAAAACAGAAACCTTGAAGTTGTAGACCAGGTACAGTACTTGAATATTTTATATTTAAGTTTTCCACTAAGGTTTTGATGCTAATAAAATATTACCGGTTCTAGTAGGAGATGTATGTGCCCGTAACTTTACTACGATAAATGTACTACAATAAAGCATTTCTCTAGGTAGCCTGTACTTGTTTTAGAAATAGCTTATCTATCTATCTAAAACTTCTTGTATATATATAATCTGAAGCTCAGAAACGGCTCCAACAATTTTCACGAAATTTAGTATGCAGGGGGTTTCGGGGGCGATCAATCGATCTAGCTAGGTTTCATTTTTAGAAAACGTTGTTTTATCCGTGTTACCGAGTACTATATATTGCATGAGTGTTTTTATTTACCTTACAGTTAGACAAGGCCAGTAAACAGATAGTACTCAGTACTTTTAACTGAACTTCTTCCATAGTACAGGTTTTGTCGCAAATAATGTTTGTTTCTTTTTCTGATTTTGATTTTTGTTCAAATAAATTATAAATCTTTTTAGACCTGAGTGAACTGAGACATAATTAGGTACTGGATTTGACGAGTACCCATCATATGCCCAGCCTTTTCCTAACTATGTTTGGGACGGCTTCCAATCTAATAGGATGCAGCTAAATAAAATAGAGGGGGTCCTCTATTTTACATGAAACGACTGTATTTGACGAGTACCTAAATAAGATAATATCAGTATAATTAAGTCAGGCATTAAATTCGGCACAATTGTAATTGCTTAACGTAACCAACGTACAGCTAATTTAAATAATATATGCGTGAGAAGCCTTAGAGAACGTGAATACTAAACTAAAGCACTAAAATGCCTTAGTTATATGTATGTGGATGTATAATCAAAGTAATAAAGACAAAGTTTTAATTAGAATTCATCATTCTACATCTTTATATACATCAAAATCAAAATTAAATACTTTCTGCTTTACGTTATAAAATTTAAGAGTTAAGCAGAAATGTAGGTATTCATTTACAATTTAGTACCCACCTTTCGCCAGTTATACTTTAATGTTAAGTCCTATGTAATAGGGGGTGAGCCTACTGGCATCAGGTTGAATTGTGCCCAGTTGATGACAATAGGCTCACCCATTCAGACACTGAGCCCCTACTAAGTAACTCCAATTGGAAAACCCAATAACACTTTGCCCAACCTAGGAATCGAACCCTGCACCTCATGCTCAGCAATAACGGCTTCGACCACGAGATGAACGAGGCAGTATAGAATATTATGTTGGTATAATAATGGTATTTTAATAGATATTATAGAAGATCTTACTGTTTGAGCAGCAGAACAGCACCTTCATCGATTTTGTACTATTTTCTGTTCCTTTCTTCTGTTATTTTAGTGTGTACATAAATTGTTAAATAAAATAAATAAATAAACATCAGTACCTACACCAATACAAACCATGGTGCCTCTGCCTAGAGTAGAACATGTGCAGAAGAGATGTAAGATTGCAATTCTAAGACTCCATGCAGAAATAAATTCTTGCATGACGAAAGAAAATAATCTTGCATTTTCTCATCTTACTACTTTTCGCTTAAAATAGTTCTATAGTGAACAGACATTATGGGAAGCAATCTTTTTTTTTAGTTTAAAGTGAAAAAAAAGAAGATATAAAAAGCCATTGTAGACTTATAATATAAGCATGGGTTTATATAATCACATTCAGTTATGAGCTGCGAAAAAACTCAACCGGTTATGGCGTGCCATAACGGTGCATATTTGAAACATCCTGTAGAAGGTATTGAGGTAACAGAGAGCATTTTATGAATAAATCTACAGTTGTTTAGCTCGAATTTTTTAGCGAGCAGGACTAGAACAGTTGCCAAAAATATTTGAGTTATGCTCGATGCTTATTATGTATAAACCAAATAAAGAACTGTATATTTCAACGGTATTTACCCTTGATTGGCTGCTAAATCGTAACCCGCCATTAGTACTTAGCTATTTTAATAATATGGTGACTAGATTGCAATAATTACCTATTGAGTGCTGACAAAACTATGTTTATTAACCGACTTTCTTCAAAAAGGAGGAGGTTCTCAATTCGGTTGAATGTTTTTTTTTGTGTTTATTACCTCATATCTCCGTCGTTTCTTAACCGATTTCAAAAATTCTTCTTTTATGTGAAAGGATATACTTCCCGATTGGTCCCATAGAAATTTCATCAAAATCGGTTCAGTAATTTGGTATGTTTTCACGTTAATTGCTATATCACGCGACGACGCCTGAAGTTTTGCGTGTTTAATTTGACACACTTCCTGATTTCCGATTGAATTAAAAATTTGCACGCTTATGTATATCGCGTGATAGTACAATATATCGATGACATGGAGCTGATCTGATGATGGAGCTGGACGGCGGCCTTAGGAACTCCGTTATGAAACGGCATAACCCCATCGAGTTTGGGCTCGTATGATTCGTCATGACGAGTACTTTGTCTCTAGATGATATCCAGGGTCTGATGATGAAGCTGGAAGGTGGCCATAGGATCTCCATGATAAAACGACGTAACTGCATCAAGTTTGGGCTCGTTTGATTCGTCTAAATGAGTAGTTTGTCTATAGATGGTATCCAGGGTCTGATGATGGAGCTGTAAGGTGGCCATAGGATCTGCGTGATAAAACGACATAAACGCATCGAGTTAGGGCTCGTTTGATTCGTCTAAATAAGTTGTTTGTCTTTAGATAGTATCCAGGGTCTGATGATAGAGCTTGAAGGTGGCCATAGGATCTCCGTGATAAAACGACGTAACCGCATTGAATTTGGGCTCGTTTGATTCGTCTTAATGGGTAGTTTGTCTTTAGATAGTATCCAGGGTCTGGTGATGGAGCTGTAAGGTCGCCTTAAGAACTCCGCTATAAAACGACAACCCCATCGAGTTTGGACTCGCTTGATTCGTCTTGACGAGTACTTCCTTAAAGTTCTGGTTACAATATAAAAATTAATTCATGATTAGAATTTGTGTGGTATGCTAAAAAGTCTACAACTAAAAAGGGTAAAATAAAAAACTTTCTGCGAAAAAAAACCGACTTCCTTGAAGTCGGTGACTTTGTTTGTTTCATTGTAATTTTTTGTCACCGACTTCCGAAAGTAATTTAAAAAAAGTTACTTTAGTTTTTTTTTTGTGTTTTTCTGGAAGTCGGTTTTTTTTCGCAGAAAGTTTTTTTGTACAACACGAAGTCTCTTGTCCTCTTTAACCCATATCCACCTAATGCTGAGTGCAGGTTTCATCCATTGCAAACCACTAAATCAGGTGAGCCCCCCCCCCCCCCCTAGCAAAACAAAGTACACACACTAAGAACTGCTCAGACAGCAGAGAGACCACAATTTGCAATATAGAATCAAAGATAAATAACGTCCAATATTACAGTAAAATCTCTTCAAACTCTAAAATAAATAGGATTGGTTAAAGTTCATCCAAATTCCATTAAAATAATACAATAACACAAATGGAGTCGTAGTTAAATCTCAGACATTTAAATTGTTGAGCTTACGTGTTAGCGGCGTGAAACTTATCTCCAAGTGTTAGTTGAATTAGTGTTTCGCTGAGTTATTAGATTTATCACTTTGACAAGAACTGATTGGTTTGCTTGTTACTCAAATTTATACCGACCTTGAAGCCAGTTTAGCGTTGAGTTGCGGGCTACACATATTTTTCATTTCAATATTTTTAAGGGACTCATTTCTCATTTTAAGATTTAGATTAAGAATATATTTTCAAAAGAACAGTAAATGAAGATCATTTGCATTTAGTTCTTTTTTAATAAAATTGTGATTTAAAAAAATATTTTAAAAGATTCATTTAGAAAACTGGAAAAACAGGTAAGTACATATATCGATAACAGTACAAGACAGTAGCACCTCCCTCTATCACTGAAATATAGCGGTGCCGCCTATTCAGCTCAAACAATGTTATCTGAGCAAACACGACATTAAACAGTAACCTTTGACATGTACACAACAACCCTTTGTAAATAAATGACGTGAAAGATATAACCCAGAGAGCGCACCTTTCGATAGATTTTCAGCTGTTTGAGAGCGCGGGAGGCGCCGCGAGCTCGGCGAGAGGTTGGCATGCGAAGCACGCGTCCCTTTCTTTGTTTCGCCCGCTTATAACGAGATATTGTGATTCCCCGCCATTACGACACCGCATACACAGATGATGCGAATATCAAACACCGCATTAGATACACGTTTTCTTATTAAGAAGAGGTATACGCTGAATAATAACAATGTTATTGACTTTCTTTATAGTTATTGGCGCAGATATCTGCACGTAGGTGTTGTATTGATAAGCTAATAAATTTTATGGCCCCATGCGACCTACTTGCTTGATTATGTATTCGTATGAAACCATTTAATGATTTATGAACTCGTTGTGTTATGTGTGAAGCTTGGGTTGTAAAATATGACGCAATTTTTGTTTACGCCGTAAATGTGAGATAACAGAAAAAGGGAGGTATTCCTATGTTTGAAATTATGGCGGACGCATAATGTAAAAATCATGCTTCCTTTTGGTTTATTTTGTTGGTTTGTAAGACTAACAAAAAGTCCAATAATGTTAATTAAAACATCAAAACACTCGTATTATTGTTATTGTTTCTCGAGGAAAGTTTTCGTTATAATAATAATTGTTTCAAGTTCTGGGTTTTTCTTTTAATTTTTTTAGGTTTTGTTATGTTATTTTTCGAAGGACCTATGTAGTTACTTAGAATGTTTTTGCGCCTCGGCAATATTTATTAGCAACAAAGAAAATACTGTCCTGGCTTATGGGACACATTTTTCAAATCAAATCAAACTTGATTTGCAGTCGGGTATCAAAATAACTAAGCGAAGAGATTTAAATAAAAGAGGAGCTATTATAGAGAGGCTATCAGAAGAAAACAGTAGTACTCTGATAACACAACTCAGTGACGTAATATAGAAAAATAGCCCATAATTGCCAAGTTAAGTGAAGGTAATTAACATATTTACCGACACTAACCAGTTAGTGCAAATAGATTACGATGTTATTCGCTTTGTCCCGCCTATCTTAAGAATATTTAAATGTCTTTGTTGCCAACCGATGCTAAGCTACGCCGTGATATTTAATATTCATCAGGAACTCCTTTAATCCTGTACAATCGGCCACAAACCGACGCGGGAGTTCCTACGCCCGACCCGCTGTGGCTTGAAGCACTGCATGTGCGGTGTAAGACACCGGCTTTAACTTCTTAGGAATAACGGGTCATTTACACGTGCAAAGTTCACCGCAAC
Source organism: Lycophotia porphyrea (assembly GCA_950005105.1). NCBI lineage: Eukaryota > Metazoa > Arthropoda > Insecta > Lepidoptera > Noctuidae > Lycophotia > Lycophotia porphyrea. The sequence continues at coordinate 8,992,674 of OX465392.1, forward strand.
GAAAAGGCGATTTTCGGAAGGCCACATGGTAAGAAAACAGAGAAATGAACAATTGAGTTATGTAAACTGTAGCTATGTGCGATACGGAGGATTCCATGACCATTTCTACAAACTAAAAATTTTCAAAAAGCGAAGTCCGCCTTCCAAATCGACAGACCAAAACGTAGTTTTCCTAATAGCCAAATTACAGTTCCAGATTCATGTGACATAATCATATTCGAGTTTTTGTTTCTCACTTGAGTCTAAATAATATAAATAACTATTAATATTTCATTATAAACAATTTTGCTGTCGAAAGTACCCACATTCAGATTGTTTTAAGCATTTGAGATCCAACGGAAATAGTTTTTTGGATTTGACGACAATGAAACGTAATTCTCTTGGATTTTTTAAATTTGGGATCCAACAGAAATACATAATATTTTTTTCTGGGACTAGGATCCAAATAAATAAATCTATCAGTCTCGCATTGATATTCTCGTATCTCGGCAGACGAGAAACTCGCCTCGTGTAAATTTCGCTTAAGACTCAAGCTTTTACATGTGTGTGTGTTTGGAGTAATTAAGGGCTGACCCAGAGTGTCGGTAAGAATAAAAATAAAAGTCAAGATGAAGTGAAAGTGTACTAGACCGTTGCATATTGCACGGGAGTGTTCGTTTATTTATGTTTTCATGTTCGTTTTCTACAGGCGAATCTGCTTCAAGCGGTACTCGAGCATATTGGGTTTGAGTTTAGCTTTTCTTTCTTTCACTCAAAATTCGTATCCATTGGTTTATTAAATTCTTCATTTGAAACTTCAGTGTTGGTCGGGGACTTTTTTTTATCTTGATGAAGTTTATCTGTTTTTAACTCCCGACGCAAAAAGAGGATGTTATAAGTTTAACGTGTGTATCTGTGTGTCCGTGCATCGTAGCTCCTAAACGGGCAAACTGACTTTGATTTCGTTTATTTTTGTTTGAAAGGTGACTTGATCAAGAGAGTTGTTAGCTAGTTGGGTTTTTATTATTTTTCTTTTATTCTAACTTGTTGTTGATTTTAATTAATTTGTGAGGCCCTGAGTTGCAGATTCTTAAGTCCTTAACTCAATACAATCAAGTTACGGACGTTAGACTGACTCCCGATTCAAAATATTCACATCCTTGTGTGCTGTAGGTAACCTTATAACTGCAGGTACATGGAAAGTCATAGCCACCAAGTTACCGCTGTCTGTGGCTTCGTTTGAAGCACCACATTAAGACGATCCACTCGGTTGACTTTTACAACGTCTCGATCGTTTACTGTTTTCTTTTATTTTTGGATATGTAATAGTCTTTGTACTAAGTGTAAAATGGCACGACCGTTGTTACCTTAAAGGTTAGGCTAGCATATACAGTTACAGAGCTGAGAGGACCATTAGGATCAAATTAGTTTGATTGGGGGTTGGTATACATTTGTTAAATATGATGAAAAACCAGATCGTGATGTTAGTTCCGATTTGAGTCACGCGCCAAATGATCCTTGTACAGGTACTTCTACTCTACTTGTACATACCGGGAATTTTATGGAATGGGGACTGTCACGCAGGTAGCAGTGAAATGGACGACACTTTGTAATGATCATTACAAAAAGATTTAATGACCGGGTATTTTCCATTGTATTTCTTTCGGGGTTTTAAGTCTCTTGTGATAGTAAGTGAGCTTAGGAGCTCAGGTAAATATCACGATTACTATATCGGGCGAGAATTCTATACAAAAAATAAATTATATTATTTGATCGACTTGGGAATCATATCCCTTTCATCTTGATCATAATAAAGATGGCTGGCTACAGATATTGATATTGGATATTTTTATAATATCTAATTCCAAGCAATATTAATTTCAGGATACCTTTTGGAGATTTTCAACACAACCAATCATCGGGAAAATTATTTAATTTTTTTCGATGCCTTGTAATGGCTGGCGCCTGAGGTAAGTCACGTGACACCGATGACAACGTAACTAAAGAAATATATGTATCTCTCTTTAACAACAGGAATTCCGTAGATGACATTTAATTTTCTTTCCCTTTCTTCGTGCGTCTAATTACCTATCTAGCTACCGATAAGTTTTACGCTGTTTTCGAGTGCCGTGCTGATGTTCATGCATGACGCGTCTATTTATGATACGTCATTGGCTAGAAGGGCAGTTATTCTTTTCCGAAAATAAACAGTGGTTCAATTGTACATATTGATGTAAGTAAAACCTATTTTCATTTAAATGTATTGTCCAGTGCACAGTTGAGGTAACTATTTGGAGAGTAAACTGAAGTTGGAGTGCCGTCTGCTTGTGTTGTGGCGCCTGCCTGTTCTTAAAGTTCTCAGACAGCCGATAGGTACCGATGTTTGCAATTGTTACTATGACTGAAATTGTTTCTGAACAGTGTACCTAATGGAGATTGGTTCTAATTGTATTTAACTTTTTGTCCGATTATTGTTATGTTAGTATTTATCTAATTTATATATCTGCAGAAATGTCAATGTATGAACGTAGTCGAACCAAAAGCAGTATGTAAAGTTCTGCACTTTCTGCCTACTCACATTGAGAAAAGGCGTGAACTTGCGTAAGTATGACTAAAAATCTTCCCAAAAAATTAATGGCTTAAATATAATTTTACCTTACGGCAACGAAAATTTCGCACAAAATATTAATAACAATTTATTGTAAAAAGGCTTACATGGCATCCGATGTCACCGAACATGGCGGGTCTGACGCAACGATCATTATAACATAACACAGATAAGCAAGGGTGAAATCCTATTCCATTCGCGCCCTCAGATTAAAATTAAATTTTATAACGCGTCAGCGAATAGCTACACCGCCATACCGCTACAGCGCTTATTGTCTAAAACCTTAATTTAATTTCATGTGAATTCGTAAATATTAACTTCGTTTATGAAGGTGTAAGCAAACATTAATTGTTTGAGCCTTATTCGTAAGATATGAAATGTTTTGTAGAAATTAATTACTTAATATTAATAAATGTACTGTATTTTATGGCTTCCGAACAAACGATCTGTGTTACTAAATAGCTTTAGGACGAAAAACTGAAAGCTTTAGATTGCCTTCCATAGTAAGTTTGTTGATACAATTCGTTTATTAAATAGGCAAGGTATTTATTACACCCACTCAGATATTAATGAAATAGGTAACAAAATACTCAACGATTGAGCTGAGACGCTCTAATTTGCTACTTAACGAACATAAACGGTATCCTTCCTCAATTCCGACGCTAGAACTACCGCACATGATTAATAATAAACACGAATATTCTGACCTACGCATAACATCGCAAAGAGATAACTATATCTAGTAAACGGATTCCCCAATAAATACGGATAACCTTTGCAAGTCGGATGTCGAAGCGATAATAACATGTAAAGACCGAAAGAGCAGAGAAATAAGGCAATCACATTGTATCACAACCGAGCCATGCGTCGGGTAATTTTCCTTTGCAGATATTCAATAAGTCAGCCATCGATATGACAAAATGGCGTTACCGAAAATGTCGCGAGAAACCGATGTTCGCGTATCGACGGCACTTCACTAAGCTTTTTACAACGAAGCATTTCAATTCCTCCGCGATTATTTAAGACGAATACTCTCACAAGTATCGATAGAACAGTATGTACCTACGTCCTACATGCTGGCGATAAAAAATCGGTTAAAAATGTTAAAATAAAACACTTTCAGCGTTCATGTAAAGGGATGATTAATTTTCCACCCTTCTTTTAACCCGTCGCCTATACAAGAACTAATCCTCTCTTTCAACCGAATTAATGAGACACGATACGATGAGCAAGATACATACTTATCTACATAAATTACGTATATCTTATGTACATAAGGACCTATGTTACTCGTATTATCTCGTTCAACTGGCACCGACGTAACGTGAGTGCGATGATTATATAAAAGTGCACTCAGAAATCTATGCCTCACCTCCCTTCACTTTAACACCTCTAGTTATATCTAACAGGCGTTAAATAGGGCAACTAATACATTTAAATCTTATCCTTTCGTGTTGCGTGACTTTAAATGTTTCCGAAACGCGTTATACTAGTTCCGAAAACGTTTGGAAACAAGAGCTTTAAAGTTGAATAAATGTAGAAAATATTAGTGTAAGCCAACGGGCGACTCTTTAACTCACTTGGATGGAATTTTTCTTTGCATTTGCAGGTGAACACTGAAAGGCTGTTTCCGTCGGGAACGGTACACGGAAATGTACTACGGGCGGTGACAAAAACGCGAAAGCTCAAGCCAAACTAGTTTACAGAAGCGAGAGTATGCTCCGAGGAAGCTGATTTACACTACAATTATATTATTCTTAGTAAAAGACTACTTACTTACTTTAAGAAACACTACGTATTGAAACAAAAATACGTTACACAAAGTTTATTTTTAAAGTTGAAGGAATAATTATGAGCTTTGTACAATCACCTTACAAGCGAGCAAAGGAAACGTACAACAAAGAAGCCTTTATCCCGTCGGAATTTCCCGTCTATTATATTCCTGTTTGGTAGTTATTACTGGTAGTTACTGAGATAGAAGATAAAGGCGGAGATCACGCGATTCATTCGTCTAATTGCATCCAGCGGCGATTCCTTCTGTGTCCCTCACGGCGCACGGTTTGCGGGACGAGACGGTAAATATAATGGGCCAATTAAACTTAATCAAAATGTTTCGCAACGAAGCGACTACTGGATTATTATTTCAACATTGAGATCAATTCAAAGGAATTTAATAACTTGAGATAAAAGTCGATCTGAGTTCGATTTAAAACTAACTGTTGCAAGCAAAATAACAAAATAATGTTAAAATAGGGTTGATGCATGTTGACCAAGGTTGTGGAGAACATAGTTACAGCAACAGCCAATTGAAATCGAATGTGGTTCCACATGAATGAGCGTTTCATGATTTACAATAAACGATTGAAAAATATTGTATGGTATTGTAGTGGACCGCTAACAACTCATTTCACTGATTAAAATCGTTAATTATACAACAACTGAAATGAATAGATTCTGTACTTACTGTAGTTACACCTACTATACAGTTAAAGGCTACTGGTAGAGGCGACCATGTAAACAGGCCATTCCCTTGTAAGTAATAACCTGACGTGATATTGTAAGAAAAATCAATATGTGGTCGCCTAATTTCGTGAATATCTAATATAAAGGCTCTCGTTCTTATATTAAAGGGTGTCAAAACACCGACACTGAAAAGACCCACTCGGCCTTATAAGTGTCCATTAGGGAGGCGAGACTGATATCATGTAACCCTATATATTTGACATTCGGCAAGGGCCTACGAGAGAAAATGGGCCTGATAACGATGGCTCTTTTAGGGTTATATTTATTGTCAGATTATACATACTTACACAACCTTATTTGCTGTAACAGATACGTGTAACAGGCAATTTTCATAAGTGTGCTCTATCAACGGTACGTCCTCACTTTAAGGATTCAATTAGGAGTCGCCACTTAAGCAGTTTTTAGTCAACTTTAATAATATTAGTGTCTACGAGACTGAAAGTAGCGACAGAAAAATACGTTTTATTTGGAACTTGCGAGTTTTCTTAACAAATATTAGATTAGACTTCGTACAGACCTGCCTATATTAAAATATTCCTTTTATACATTAAATTATAGTTTACGAGACACAACTATTGCGTCTAAGTAAGATTTATAGGGATCGCGATAATTTTGAAGCTTATAAATTTCAATTTTGCAGAAGAACAATTTATTTTATTTGGACAGCGATATTGCGCATTCATTCAGTTTCTGATTTTATTTTATTATTTTTACAAATGCTTAGAAACATATAGTTAATTAGATATTGAGTCTGCATCAAAATATTTGTTTCAAAAACAATTAAGTTTTCACACTTTTGTGCACCAACAAAATTGATAAATTAACCTTGATCGCACATAAATTTTAATGAGGTCTGTCTCTTCTAACTGAAAAAATGTATAAAGCCAGACAGAATTAAATGTGGGAGTAACAATCATAAACATTAAAGTTCAAAACAATAGTTTTTGGCGAGGGTTGAATGTGAGCAGCGCTCATAGAGTACCGACAGTGTATACTGCATAGTGGGCCCTATTCAGAAAAGCCAGTGGCTCCAACGTTTCAACCGAGCTTTAGTTCACAGATATCACAATTCCACTCAAAGTGGAATTGTCGAGTAATTTCACATTTATATTACTGTGTCGCGGGCGAAGTGTGACGCAGCCGCTTGAATATATGTACAACATACACGTTATACGTCGAGAACTTCGGTACGAAACACGGCCAAGATTAATTACGTGGGTTTTCTCACATTCTTGGAAAAGGAATCTTAAGAAAGTGCGAAATGTCTTGGAAATAACCTTATGTAATGTCACCCGTAAAGACGCTACGAATTAACTTTAGTGATGAAAACCCTCCAAGACTTTATATTTGGAACAGAATGTCGGATGAATAATTGCTTGACGAGGAAAATCTCCAAAAATACTACTAGGTAAGTAGAAAGACACGCTTTTCCCTGAAGGTTGATGTTATTTAAGGAATTTTAAATCTTACGGTTTCAGGACGTTGATGTAACATTTATTTCTACTTTATTTATATTTGAAAAGCTTTTCTGCATAAACATGGACAAGACTTAACAAGTAACACAACAAACCTTGAGCTCGTTCATAGTAGTACTAATATTTGCGCTTTAATTTCAAGACCGTTGTTGCTGCTATGTACTATAACGGTTATCTCTTGTATTATACTGGCGCACAAAACATTTAAGTCGCAGTTTGTGGTAGCGCGATAAGCTCTATAGCCAACCATGACGTTACATCCGGCCTCTTCTGTCTCACATGTAGAAGATACGTGTGTTCCACGTATGAAGCACCTTTTAATGGCTTACCTTATTACACGTACATGTTTACAGTTTTGTAAAAGGACATGAAAATATTGGTAGTAACCTCATCATCATTTCAGCCAAAAGTCGTCCACTGCTAGACATAGGCCTAGGAAGTTACCTACCCGCATTGATTTTTCATGCGATCTCTACATAAAGTGAATATTTTATTTATACAGATTCAGAAGAGATTTTGTTTTAAAGAATCATTCAATCATTAATGTTCATATTTGCATGTCACCCTGAAAGCTGCATTTTTTTCCGGGAAGGTGTAATGTTACTGTTTCATAAAATTCTGCGTCATTTTGGTGATTAATTTAGATATTTTCAATTCGCTGAAACTAGTTAAATGGTAAACACAGTGTGGGCGGCTAAACAACAATCAAATACAAAAATAATGGTTATTTAAAACATTACGTGCTTTTATTTAGTTTTATTATAGAGTAGATGTACCTAAATTGTAGGTATCATTTTCTAAACATTTTCTATCCATGTGTCCAAAATTGTGGCTTTCGATATTTTTACTACAAAGAGGAGTTTTTATCTGGTGTGTAATGAAACAGAATCACGTTCATTGTCTGTGACAAAAAGATTTGTTTTTTTATTTGTATCCTAAAATGTTTTAAACTTTCTGAAAGCGAACTTCGGGAACGAAGAGTTGAGTTTCGTGTCCGTGCTTTTACCCGCTGAGGAGTTCTCTCGTGAGGAGACGGTCCTGCCTGCAGGATCATGTCGTGTTCGTCATAAACATGTATTGTCACCAGAACCAAGTATGCAAAATTCTAGATCAATTGAAGGGGTTTGAAATTCAGTTTCAAGATTTGACAAATACATAGGTACTAACTAACAAGGCATGTTAAATACACGTTTTAAAAAGAAAAAAGTTCGAGGAAACAAAATATAAAATCAAAACCAAATCGAAGTACCAACTTACATTATATTGAAGCGTAACTCAAAGGGTAACTTGATCATATAAAGTAAGATGTTTTGTTTAAAGGTTGAACTAGTGACACGGTAATGCACTCCCCAGTATAGTGGAATGACGTCAATCCATCACATCTCACCTGCTTGCACTTTTACGGCTAAAACATTTTACCGATACATTTTATCCTGCTTTTAAGAGATCAAAATAGTATATGTTGCCATATACGGTGCAATAAACCCTAACGGAGAGGAAGATAGAAAATAAATGCAAAATAAAAATACTCGTTCATTGTTTCCATCCATCTGAATGCGAAAACGCCCATGCGAAAATAATGCTGCGTCAAAAACGTTCGGTTGGCGAGTTAGTAAGCTCAAAACGGACTAAATCTCTCAACCTACTTATAAAATCCCTTAGGCAATTTTAAATCCCTACAAAGTAAGATATTATTTATTTATCATTCATCGTTCAAAGTAAAAAGGAAGGAAAGGAAATAAATTACTATTTTAACGTAATAAAACTTGCACGGACCTAGTCACAAGCTTAATGGTACAATAACTAACTACCTTTAATCATCATATATTGTTCCCACAATTGGGAATCAAATCACCTCTCTGTAAGAAGTGGTTGGCTGGCGAATAAAAACTGACGCTGAAAATAACTAACTAATTAAAAGCTTGTAATTACTTTCAAACCATCTAATTTTAAACGTTTTGAGCCAGTTCGTTAAACACTCCTATTAGTATATTTATAAATCGTTTTTGATACCACCTATACATTTATTTTACTGACCATCTTCTTTTTATTTATAACTACTATAACTAGCAATCAAACCCTGCTTCGCACTGTTGACAAAACATCTCTTTTTCTAAAATATATAAGTTTAATATAATGTGGAATTTACACACGCAAACCTTCTGGAATAAGTTACCTAAACTTTAGTGAAAACCATATCAAAAACGCTGCGCAGTTTAAAGAACCTAGGTAGATTTGCTTCCGTATGTTGTGCAAGTATGCAAGAACGAGAAGTATTCTCCCTTTGTTTGGTGACCTGTGCGCAAGGACAAGCATCTTGATCATACCGAATGCGAAGATCCAAGAAATAATACTGCTTTTATGTTCGGATTAAGAATTCCTTTAGAAATTTGGAGAGTCAAACAATGAGTTGTATGTTGACATTTTCTAAATCTTATGTAAAAACACAAACCACAGCGTTTATTCTAATGAAATGTAAATAAAAAATTGTTATATAAAAACGATTTACAAGAAAGAAAAGCACTGCAAAATTATGACGCCATACTATCAACATACATCATAGTGATTTTGTGGAACTCAGTTCATTGCCCATTTCGTGCAAGAGAGACAGAACATACATCCTTCGGAAACTTGAAAATATTCTCAATTTTCATCGATGTTTATTTTGCATGGATTTTCCTCAACTTCAACAGAACAAGACTAAACCCTCGCACAATATATAATAGAAGTCAAACACCCTATTACTTGTAAGTGCGAGGCTAATGTAGATTTTTTTACTCATGAATAGTCACGCAATCCTGGGTTCGTCGATTGATTGCAGGCAGTGAACCGTGTAAGTCGTCAGCGGTACGGGAAGTGTGCCAATTATACGACGTTACGGCCGCCTCACGACACTTCGGGGACGAGGGTGATTAGACAACACTGTTATTTTTTACTTAGGTTAATTTCACATTGCGGATTAGATAGTTTAGTTTGTTTGGTTTAGTCAATAAGGCTCTATTTTCATTTTATGGAATGTTTTGAAGCTGCTATAAAGATACACTATAACACACTGTGGCTTATGTTGCGTAAAGACCATTAACGTGGCTCAAAACTACATAATTTTAAGTAAACAATATAATAGGTCAAGTTTTATAATAAATAGTAGTCAAACCCAGGTGCTCTGCAACAATTAAATGTCTAAATATAGGAAAGGACGTAAGGACGTCTCGTAGCACAACAAATTTGTGAATTACTACGAGTTTCCCAATCGGCTACGAAAACCACAATGACTCATTTTTCGTAGCCGGCTGCTACAATTCACTTAATTTGTAAAGGCAGTTGCTACGTTTGACATAAAACATTACCTTCCAGACCAGTACATACCAACCTACTAAATACATAATAAAAGCGAGTACATTATTATGATGTCCAGTTAGCTAAGTGTAATACATCAAGTTTTTTGATCCGTAAACATAACAATGTGGGTATAATTTTCTTACCGTGTAAGGCTTTCCTTCAGACGGAATTATTATATCTCTTGCAATTGTGGAGCAGACGAGAGCCACTATACCCACGTATAACAAAGAATTGTATAGAAATTCTCTCAACTGGAAGGACGGTCCGCTTTAACAAGACTTTTTAAGTGACTAGATAACGAAGGCTAACTGAGTGTTTGTTTCTACAAATAAAAATGTTAAAACATATATATACACACAGACTTTTGTTATAGCAATTATTCCTACAATAGATGTGATGATAACATCGCAAGAGTTCTTTTATAACAGCTGCTGTCTATTGTTGACGTAATAATGTCTGCGGGGATTTACCTATCTTGATACAAATCTGTTTTGATTGTAGCTTTAACATGATATTATTATGTCTAGAACAATATTACGTTGATATGATACGAAAACATTGCTATAATTCATGTAGTAGGTAATATACCAAACCTACCTAACACCTATGTAAAAATAAAAATAGGTATGTACCGGCAGTCCTGTCGCGTCGCCACGTCGCTCCATACAACGACACTCACCATTAGCTTACATACAAATGGGTGTCGTTTTACATAATCCATCGTACACGATCGCTGTAATTTGTTGCGAACCTTCTGAATAAACAAATTGATCGGCGTTCATAATGCATGCCCGACAGCGTGGCGTGTAGGATAATTAAAATAAAATCTCTATCGCTGTACGTAATACGTCAGTCTCGACTAACGTCACTCGAGCCCAGCGTTGATTGATCAACCGCGCCAGATATATCGGTTAAAGCTGAATAAAGCGGTTGTTTAACGATCATGACGTTTTAATAACTCGATACATATTGTTTTTGTCAGTTCGTCAATAATAGGCTTCCGATTTCGCTATCGTTCTCACACAACTTTCAAGAAAGTGTTCGTTCAAAACGCAGAAATAATTCATCGATTCATCTCCCGATTGCTTTATATAAAGTTTTTGAACGTGCTCGTGAATGTAACCAATTCGTTTCCGCGTGATGAATGTCTCTGATATAATACAGTGGTAGCGTACACGTTGAAACGTAAATACCTATGTTAGTACCTGTGAGCAAAATCCACGAACAAACGGCTAACGAACGCGAAGCAAGAGGCGATACGATTTGTCTGCCGCTGCGAAATTCATGGAGGTAGGAATGTGGTGGAGGCGATGCGCTGGAAATTTACATTTCATTAGCACTGTGCACGAGTTGAAGTGCACTGTCGGACTGTCATGACCTGTAGAGACGCACAGTGACGACTGTAACTGACGCCGAGGGCATTGTGCTTGACGGTAACGATATTAAGCGACTACGGATTTAGGTCTCGTGATGGCTGTTGGCCAGTTAATGTTGAAACCAAATTATGACGGTCTTTATTAAAAAAACTATTATTGTCTATTTTACCCAGATCTCAAATCGAGAGGTAATCTAATAAAATAATAAAACCAACAATGAAAAGGGCTCTATTTATTAATTAATCAGTACTAAATAAAATTACCAACTGTGTTATTACTAGAATGACTGACTCGTCAGAATTTTGACGAATTGATTGAATGAAGAACTGAGTGTGAGCGTGCTACGTCGTAGCACACGTAGCTACATCGCTACGAAAGCCAAAACTGTCAACGCTTTGTCGAACTGTCAATAGAACCGCTGGTCGTTTGGATACAATTAACTTTAATTTGTGTCTTTCTATACTCATAATGAATTCAACCCTATTTTGGCATCATTCCTCTTTAGTTAAATTCTTGTGTTAATATTTGAAAAGGTCAACAACTTCATATTGTATGCCTCGTAAACTTTCTTACATAAGGACACAAGACCAGTGCAAACAGACTTTACATGTGATATGTAACATCCCGGACCACAGCAATCATACATTGTGCGATAAACTCTTTTCTTTTATTACGAATGCAGTGCATTCGTTAGTAGCTCGGCGTCGCGACTCGGTATTTGCGCCGCCTGCAAGTGGCGATATTTCAGCGTGCCCAGAACCTGTTTGTGAAAACTTTATTCACGTCAACTACCGGCCGTCTGTCAACTACAACACAAACTCACTATTATCACACAGAAAACTCACACAACGACGACCAACAATAATCCGAACCTTTGAATAAGCAGTCGTTATTGGGATAGTTTGCACCCTCATTCAGATGTTTCATTCAATTCATTTATTCACCTCGTCATTGTCCTAAATGTACAATAAAGTTATTAATGACACCTGCTTGCGATGGAGATAGACAACGTATTAATTAAATTTGAATACTTGAACATGGACATACTTATTCACTGTCAAACACCTTTAATTTAAATCAGTTTTAAATTACTGTGAGCAATAACTTTTCTTGAATACTTAGTAAAACTAGTAGAAGTAGCATTAATTATTATTCAAACTCAAACTCAAAAGCATTTATTTCAATTAGACCCTTACAGGCACTTTTGAATGTCGGAAAAACAAAGAAGGCTAAGCTACAGTCACAGTCACAAGGCATAATAACTTGTGAAAGTGCTGTAGTTGCCCATTCCAAAGCGTAGATCTCTATGGAGAAGAATGGGCAAGAAACTTCATGGACACTCTTTTCAATCAAAATATTATTACAAAATCTTGGTTAGATGTAACCAAGATTTTGATTGATTCATGTTGAGATTATACATGTATGTGAGAACGATGTATAGAGGCGTGCGAATTAAGAGCGTCCAGAGTAAAAGAATAAATCCACAATAATTTAAAAATAAAGTACTTAATTAAAATTAACCGTGACAGCTAAGAGATGACCAGTCCCAACTGACAGCGCCCGTTCACGAACATAACGCATAGATCAGCGCCATTCAACTCAACCATTTTGAAGGGAACCAAATGACCCGACACACCCGCCACCATCAGCAAGACATTCCAGTGAGCATGACATTCTCTCAACTGCCAGGGCACACTCAAGTTAATGAAAGATAGCTAAATGTAAACGGTAGCTTTTCAATACATAGTACTCACATATGTGCTATGCAATTATATAATACTAAAAGAAGGAATCTATACAATGCAAGGATATTTTTACAATCTTCTGCAGCTTCCACAATACTTATCATGGTAATCAATTAATTTGCTCCTATGGTTGTGGAGCAGGACCAGCATTGAGCCAAGCATTTTTATCATCAATGTAATCTCCCAACTTATAATATGCTTGCCTACATAGTGTGCGTTTTATACAAGATTTAAATTTCGTCTCATTCAGTTGTAGAATGTGGGGAGGTATTTTATTGTAACATTTTAAACAATACCCCATGAAAGATGAGTCTACTTAAGCTAGCCTGAAACCTGGCTGAACTAGTTGGTCCCTACTTCTAGTACTATAGTGGTGCCTGTCACCTCTTTTACTAAATAAATGCATATTTTTTCTAACGTACATGATGTTTTCATAGATGTATTGACAAGGTACTGTCATGATGTTAATTTCTTTAAACAGTTCCCTTAGAGAATCGCGTCTACGTAGATCATAAATGGCTCTGATGGCTCTTTTCTGCAGAATAAATATAGACTCGATATCTGCAGCCCGTCCCCATAGTAAAATACCGTATGTCATAATACAATGAAAATAACTAAAATACACTAGCCTCGCGGTATCTACATCAGTAAATTGACGGTTTTTTCTAACAGCATATGCTGCTGAACTCAGCCATCCTGCAAGAGATGTTAAATAGGGACCCCATTGTAGCCTTGAGTCAAGCGTGATTCCTAAGAAAACAGTTTTATCGACAAATTCTAGTTTCTCTTGATTTAATATTATGTCACAATCACTACTTCTGACATTTGGTAGAGCAAATCTTATGCACTTAGTTTTTTTCCCATTTAGTACTAAATTATTTGCGGTAAACCAATTATGAACCAGCAGTAGGGCGTTATTGACGTCGTCAAGATCCGCGGCACGTCTGTTTATCCTAAATATCAAAGAAGTATCGTCAGCAAACAATACCATTTGCGGTTGGTTGTTAAATAAATGGGGTAGGTCATTAATATATACTAAAAAGAGGAAATGACCCAATATCGAACCTTGTGGAACACCCATTTTTACTTTTAAACCTTTTGAATTGACACCATTTACTTGTACTTGCTGCTGTCTATCATTCAAATACGATTTTACTAATCTGAGTGCAGATTTACCTAAACCGTAATGCTCAAGTTTCATGAGCAGGGTCTTGTGATTTACGCAATCAAATGCCTTCGAAAGGTCACAGAAGATTCCAATGGCATCTTGTGCCTCTTCCCACGCAGAAAATATGTGTTTTAATAAAGTAACACCGGCGTCAGTCGTACAACGTCCCTTAGTGAAACCATACTGTTGCTCGTGTAAGATCTTATTGGTGTTAAAATGGTTAAGCATTTGATTGAGCATTATCTTTTCAAACACTTTGCTAAAAACCGGCAACACGGATACAGGCCTAAAGTTATTGGTGTTTGTACTGTCCCCGGATTTAAAAAGCGGTATTACCTTACTGTATTTCATTAGATCCGGGAAGACCCCTTGATCCACGCACAAATTAAATATTAAGGCTAAATACGGTGCTATAGTCTCAATATTATATGCTCTTGAAAGATATACAGATGAATAACAGTGTAATTCCACCTTTATGGTATTAAACATTCTTTAAGTTTTGTGAATTTATTTAAATGATGATTGTTTGCGTAAAACGCATAATTATGTTTCGTCTAAGTACAGTCAACAAAACAGATAAGTATGCAGGGTCGAAAGATATAATTGTTTTTTTCTTAAAAACCGATCGATCTATTCAAATGAAATTTGAATTAATTTAACCAATTGATTATTTTTCTTCATTTAATTTTAATTTCATTCGAAAACATCGATTGATTTTTAAGAAAAAATCAATTATATCTTTCGACCCTGCATACCTATCTGTTTTGTTGACTGTACATGACGATTGACGACTCTTTTTTAACATATTTTCATCAAGTAATCCAGGACTAGAATTTGTTTGTCTTATGAGAAACAAACATTTCAAAGGCAATGTGGCTTGATATTTACCTTCAGCGAGGACAATTTACTGTAGAAACATTGATTTGGGAATATGTAAAATTCATAGGTACGTACACAATGATCAGTGTGTGTCAGCAGGCTTTTGGAAGCGCGGCGGGCGTGGTGCGGCGAGGGCCGCTCGGTTGACTGACTCCGATCGTACGCGTCACTATTTTACATATAAATGGACGCCGCTCCATAATCCGTCTAACACAATGGCTTTAATTTGTTCCCTGAATGTGTACGTAGGCAAATGAAACCTGAAATTGGTGCGACGGTGTAGGTACTTCGCGTGCACTGCAGCTATAAAAGGTAACCACAACAGAATGGTACATAACTGAGTGCAGCGATGAGTGTTTGCTCTAATTTCAATACGACACTGAAAGGTTCCGCTGCTACATGGGATTGTTTGACTCTCGTAAGCCAAACTACGTGTGTTGTTTAGTTTGACTTAGCTAACAGAGAAGTTAATTTAGTACGAGTATTTCCGAATGCAAATCCCGTGCAGGCTGAAGTAGTGGGTCCGGCACCTGCGCTGACAGTTTGCGTAATAGCTCGGAACCACCGAATTAATTTACAAAACTCTGACCTGTCTCGAACAAAATAGTTTTTGATGCCAGTACCCAGTTTGTGCGCTCCACTATGCCGTAACCTCGAATAAGTGGGTTAGTTTTTGAATAAATATTACGTGGAATTTGTGTTTCCTAAGGGGACTATTTTAATGAAACATCGCAGGTATTTGTTTTTTGTTGGGTGTAAATAGTTTGCATAATGTCAACGTCACTAGTATAGTCATTTCATGTATCGCTCTTCTTATACTTCTAAAGTGGTATTATTTTGACGAGCCATAAAAAATTATAGCTTTCGTTATATTTTTTTTATTCCAGGATGTTTTGACTAGCAAAGTTAGGATACCTCCTAACTTTAAAAACCCCTGATGCCCTAACTTTAACTACCACCAAAACATGGTTTATACTTAATATCTTTTTTATTAAAATAGTAATTATGAATGGGCATTATTTGACTTCAATATTTTAAATTTATCTGAGCGTTAGCTAAGTCGAGTTAAAACAAAGTTCAAGCTGAAAATATAGGCAAGATTAATTATATTGATAAAATTAAATTTTTTGACACATTTTAAGCGCTTGTCAAATTATTTTTATTGGATTAAAGTTTTATTGGACTTCATTAATTTACCTTATTTCCTGTGGGGAAATTTTGCTGTTGTTGTGGACTATAATTACTAGACTAAAGAAAATACTAGTTGAGTAGGACGTATGTCTAAGTTTTAATTAAAATGTCATGTCAAGTGTCCTCCTATAAACTAATAGGAACCTACCTATTTCAAGTCAGTCAGGATGCAAACACAGATAACACGTTTACATAAGGAAGCAGATTGTATATCATTTCAATTAAAACCTGTATTTATCATTCTATTATACGGAGACAGGTGGATTGGGATAAACATCAACATGTTTATTATAAGAACGATCTCCAGCGGTGCCGCAAACAACTTTGAAACTGGCCCAGCCACGCAGATGGGGATGACATCTCTTTGAAGATAAAGACGAGAGATAATTTTGCAATTTTCGTGCCGAGAGGTTGGCGATATGTACCTGCCTGTCATGTTTCTCAAATTAACTTTTGATGGCAAGCTAGCAGAGCAACTTTCGCGTTTGTGGTGACGAAATTCTGTAGGCATTCTCGCTGACGGGAATTGGTAGGCAAGTACAATTTCCAATTTCGAACTTTGATCGATGTCAGATTATAGAAATTTGTATTTTCAGAGTCGACGGCACGAGTCCGCCAATGCCGCCAATGCTTTGATTATATCTCAGTGTGAAATTGCCATTTCAAATTATAAGTTTTACAGGGAATGAAAATACCTTTTATGTATGTAATCGACTGCTGTTAGATGTATTTTCTTTGAGCTGCGGTAACTTCGCGAGTAAGTAACGATGAAAGGAGTTTTTTTTTGTTATAATCTCCTCTTTGGACCCCAGCTGTAGGGAGCCGCGGTCACGCGTCCACGCCATTCATTCACCATTCAATGGGCTAAGCCCACAGCTACACTCATCCTCCACTTTTGATATTATGTGAACCAGTACATAAGGGTAAAATTTACACTTAATGGGAATAACATCTGTTGCTTTGCCTATGTTTAAGCGTGAACACCAAAAATAAATGGAACTATTAATAATATTTTAAGCAGTATTTTTCTAGGTTTTCTTTCCCTAAAGTTTTAAATGTAAACGAGTGAGTAACCAAAAATATTATAATTTTACTTTGATGATTTTTTTATGCAAAAATTGCCGAAATAGTGCAACTAAACGTGTGCTGCAAAGAAAAAACGATGATTAATAAGAGATAACTTGTCAGCCTCTCTATCAAACTGTCAAATTAATTTATTCGATTTTTTTTAAAGAGCGTCGCTGTTATTTTTTATTGTCTATTGTTTATGCACAACTTGCGTTGCCACGTCATAATCACAACGATGTTCATCAAAACGAACACGTCAAAGTGACAGCCCTAAAGCATACATTTGTCACTATGATTATGTCAAACACAAAAATAATCCCGTCATCTATTTGGCGTGCGGCACACCCCTGCTGTTCGCGACTTGCGAATTGAGGGAGACTGCAGGGAACAAACGCACGAAAGATTATAAAGTGCGTTGTATAGGTGATCAGACGTCAAAGTTGTGATGTTTTGAAAAAGTTGTTGAGGGCGAGGGAGGGCAGGTTGTTGCCATGGTTAATAATACCCTCCGTATAATACACGAGCATGTTGGCGTCGTGGGCAATTTTCCCCAAGTCGCCGTCGCTCTAGCAACAGGTCGCCTGTTTTATAGCGAATCTTTTTATGTGATTTCTTATGCTTAAAACGTCTCCTTACAGTTCAAAAGAAGTCAGAAGCATTAAGTTTCAAAAGGTGAAATCGCTTTGAGGCGGTGCCTTTTAAAATGTCAAGAACACATTAATTTCTTATTTGTTCGTGTGTGAGTACAAAGTGATGGGTAAAAACATTCTCGTACAGAATCTATCAAATAAATAGGGCTTTGATGAATCTTGTTTATTTAAAATGAACTTTAGGTCTATTCTTAGTACCTATTACAGAATTCTACGTAAACCTACTCTAAACCCTACAGTGGCTCTTTGAGAAGGTTCTGTACCTTTGTAGGTATTTAGGAGTTAACTCTGGCACGTTGTAAAGAAAAAGGAAATAAACTAAAATTAAAATAAGAAAAGGAGAGCTAGGTGTCAAAAGTGTGGCATGTAAATAAAACCGGCGAAGTGTTAGTCGGACTCGCACACAAAGGGTTCAATACCACCTAACAATTAAAAGTATTTTGAACGCATAGCTCAATTTACACACCGCAGCAAAACTAAATTTGTTTTTCAGAGTATGTTTATTCGTTTCTTACAAACCCACCTTTTTTCAGAAGTTTCCTCCTCTTACTCTAGAAATTAGAGGAGGGGGGGATACAATTTTGTACGGATTTAGAAGCAAATATATCGTCGACCATTGATTTGAGAAAAAAGTGTTTTAGGAACCTCGATGTGTTTTTTTAAGAGCTGTCGATAAACACATACCTGTGTTTATCGACAGCTATAATTAGATTTTTTTAAAACTTCAGTTACATGTATGGAGCAACCCCTATTTTTTTATTCGTAATTTCATATCACTTCCATTTATTGCCATTTGATATAATATCTGAATTTAATCGTCTAAACGCCTTTTATTTTATTTATTACACTCAACATACTTTTCACACAACAGACAGCCGATCCGCACAGTACTTATAATATGTACCATGTGCCATGTCAAGTTATATTATATAACAAATGATTTTAACATGGCAGCCATCAAAATTAATTATGAATCACATCTTACTTGTTGATACTTTGGGAGTGTTCTTATAGTTACGACATTGAGCAACTGTTGTATGAACGGTCTACATAATTCACACATACGTTAGGTATATTTGAGTATTTAGCATTTGAAACATGCTTGAAAAACCTCTCAACATTTCAGATTTTTGAAACAAAGGTGAATACTTAAGTATCTTACAATACTCTAACAATGCTGATAATTTAGGAGCTCGCACGTTAAGGTACTCTGTGTAAATAAGATACTATATAAAATGTATTCTTGTTTACTTTAGAAATATACAATTATACATAAATTATTCAGGCACACGTTTATTGTTTCCAAGCTATTACTTCTTTTTCCTATGTACACAATCATATACTTGGTTGTTATATATATAATGTACCAGTTTATTAATTCTTATTATAACGGACGAAAGTATATTTAATAATTATAATATCAGTATAATATCTTTACTCTTAATAAAATATCTATATTTTATTAAACAAACCTTTTGTATTTCTTTATACAATAAAGTTACAATTAAGCATTCTAATAACTCAGGTTTTTCGTAGAAACTCTTAATAAACATAAACGGCCACGAAGGCCTTTCTAAAATATTATTCCCAGAAACCTTAATATTGAAGGTTTCCTCGTACTGTGTATAATGTTGCTACTCTTGCTATACTTTGAACGTATGCTACATTTAACTTGTTTCATCTTTTCCATCCGCAGTAATTAATATTGTCTGTGGGTCTTTAGAAATTGGACCTCGCCGCACTGCACGATCGCTTACGATACGACCGCAGGGCTATTTAATAACGTCACTCATGCATAACCGAGCCAAAGTAATTAAAACGACGTCACCGTCACAACGACCATATAGTATTAAAGCCTTTTCAGTAAAAGAGGGCGCTGTGCGCAATTCCAAGTTACATTTTAATCAAACAGTGACCACGCCCGAGTCTGTCATGTCGCCTATTTATGAGTTGTAAAGGGGATCCTTCCGCAGTTCACTTTGTGCGGGCGTATGGTAATGGCGTGGATATGGTGTGACGCGCTCTGACATGTGTCAGCTTCGGAAAATGAAGTCCGAACGCGAGGGAATTTTTGCGCGCACGCGCCAATAACGTGCGGGCCTACAACCGTTTTATGCTCGCAGTTTGTTCTACAACGTAATTAATTGTTAGCTTCTTTTGAAGTCGCATCTTAAATATACTCGTACACATAGGAATAGATGATTGCAGGGGCTGACGGGTTTTTAATTACGCAGTGCAAACACATCCTATTGATCCCATAGATATAAACAAATGAAAACAAGCTGGATATAATTCAAAATTATGTCATGAAAGACTACCATGCATATCGTATTATACTCCTGGGCCAGGCCATTTAGAATGGAGGCAATTCACAAGCACGTCATTATATTACGATGATGACGTCATAAAACGCAGTTACGCGTTCGAGGGGACGGAATTAGGTCCGCAAAACCACGGACACCTTCCAGACGAGCGGTGTTTACATATTTCAAGTCCTTATTCATTCACTCTGATAGATATCCTGTTAGAGTCAAAATGAGTTTATCCCAAATGTATATTGCTCTTTAATGTACATAATATGTTTTTTTTTTGTAGATACGATAGGTGCTGAAATACTTATGTATGTTTAGCCAACATCATCTAAATTCTTTTAAAATAAAAGTGCCCGACAAACAGGTAAGGCCATATGCATTTGTTTCTTGCTCTTTTTAAGCTTTGAAACTCAAACCGCTCTTTTATTTTTGTCTGCTATATTCACTCTTTAGTGTCATTGTTAGTAAGATTTTAATGAAGATTTATTTTGTAACATGCCTGTACTCGGTATGAATATTCACATGTAAGTTCCTCTCTAAACATATCTAAAGGCTGTTGGAATCTGTTTCAGGATTTATTCGTAAAGAGAGGTAATAGCGCGGCTCATTGCTTTTTCACTTGGTTACTCAAATGTAGATGGATGAGGTCGTCGTTGGCGCCGCCGGAGACAATTGTCAGCCATCGCTCAGTGTCCCCGCTAATTGAAAATTCTCGTCAGCTTCATTTAAATCTCCATCGACAAGAGAACACCCGCGACCGTTGAAAATTAAGCCGAACTATAATTTAATTATCCTACACCTTTGTCATGACGTCGGGGGCTTGGCGGCTGCGTGACTGATTTCTATAAGAAACATCATTGACTTTGACACACTCTGTACACAATCATGAATTGATTTTATTAACTCAATTTTATATTTAATTTCCCAGCCATATTTTAGTATAAGCGTCCAGAATGTAGGTACTAAATTCGCAGTAAAATAAATTCGTTGTACCAATTAAGGATCCCTTATTCCTAAATACCCTTTCAAGTGGATTCGCGGAAGGAAGAGGGCGCGAGCGGAAGAAATTCTCGATAACAGGGAGTAAAGAGAGGAAAATTATAAAACGTTAGAGCGCAGACACCGTCTTGAGTGGATAATATTATGATTATGATCGTTCGACTCTGGAATAATACCTACGCTTTCACAATATCACAATTCTACCAGTTGATTGTTTAAATAATAGCTAGTGGGTATGTTAACATGATATTTTGCGGCATTTATGCATGAATTACATAGAAGTATGGTATGATTTCATTAAAACGTCTTGTGTTGACTATATTAAGTATGAATGGGAAAAATCATAGGCCTTATTTACACGCTGTTTTAATCAAAGGCGTAAATTTATTAGTCTAAACGTACTTTGTGATAAAGTGGTAGAAAAATTACACAATGTCTAAAAATAAAGGTAAGAAACGCCACGTATACTATGATTCACCTAACACAGCTCCGAAATGAACTTTTCAATTGGTTTTGAAAGACTCGCTATGTATTTCATTCATCCTCAACTTCCACAGGAAAATAAAAAATGTCTTAAAAGATATTTAAATCTGAAAGAAAGCGGATAAAAATATCTTGCGATGTGAAGATTTATTACCAGCACTTCATTTACTCACAGTTTACCCAGAACGTAGCAGAATTATATTAAGTGTGGTCCAAGGCAGAGTTTTCTAGGAAGGAACAACTTTCGTTTCCATTTTTATTCATTCCATAACGAAATCAACATTTGTAGAAAGCGTAGATGTGTGCGTGGGGCGACCCGTATTAAAATATTTTAAGCAGGCTATGAATATGCAAAGACACGGCGCTCGACGGCGGCGGTTAACGATTTGCACGTTTTTGGACCACTTGCTAATTGCAAATGTGAACGAACACTTATGGCAAATGTAATTGCTTTCACTGATACCAGATCAGATAGAAACACAATGTTTGATTTTGCCTCGCTATAGCGGTTATAGCCCTCTGTAACTGAAAACTAATTTACTTTCATCGGATAGCCGGACCGCGCTAATTTCATTTCGTCTGCGATTAAAAAGTAACTGCGGGTTTCATTTATTTTAATGTTCTTTGACAAAAATTTTCAGTTGAAATAAAATTTTACTTTTCAATTATACTTATCGCTGATCTCAGCCACTATTTTTCTTAGCGGTACCTACGCTTAGATTTCTTAAAAACTATCCTGTCATTTTATTTTATCCATTCGTAACATATTAGGCATCTAGTTAGAGCTTTGTACGTTCAAAGAAGTCTGAGGGTAAAAGAAAATCCATTTGGAATATGAAGGCTACATGACCTGTAGGTGATCCCTTGGGAGGCTCACAAACCCCGCATTACCACTTACCTACATCTTTCGAGATATTTCAAATTTTCAGCTCCAAGGATGCTTACGATATATTTCAACGTCATGTTTGAAAAGGATTCTAAAAAAGTTATTCATACCAGTCGAGGTAATAAGGTAACTAAGTGGCTCTCAATGATTTTTTGAGATTACATAAGAGATGGTATATTTAATTTTATAGAGATAATAATTATATAGATGATCATTGTAAGTGATTGTAAAATTCCAATGTTTATTATGTGATAAAAAGCTAATAGAATCGGTGGCCTAATATGTACGTTCATGAACTTAATTCCACTTTTAAGCCAGCAGAGAGGAAGCCTGTGTCCCAGTAGTGGGTACATTATAGGCTGATGATGATGATGATGAAACACAATTTGCAAGTTTAAAAAAGCAAACAGCCAGTACCAACTTTTCTGCCACAATTACTCGCTGTAACTGTTTCTTTTTACAATATCTTCTATTCAATTTATATAAGCTGGAGTGAGTGGTAGACGCGCACTGTAAAGTGGAAGTTGCTTAACAAAATCAAGCACAAAGTGCGATACGCTGTACGATTAGCAGCTTGTTGCGAGGAGCTGGCTTCTCTCGGCCTTTTCAAGAGTGATTAAGGTTGGATTGAGGCAAGCAACGGACGTATCTATTCAATTAATGCTACTCCAGACCCAGGTTGGCCAGTCTCTCAAATTATATTGCTTCGTCTCTGAAAATTACCCTTATTTGTACGTACTAGTACGTACGCCTCCTCAGGCTCGGGCGACCATGACTGTGTGCCAACAGATTGAAATACTGCCTCTCTAAACGTTTAGCTTGAGAACATAATTTTCAAAAGAATGTATAAGAGCAAATAAAGTATCTTTTCATGCAGCTTCTGATTAGCAATTTAGGAAGAATTAAGGTTAATTAGGGTAAAAAAGTATTTTTCTGTTCAATGGGATTACATTCAAGAGGAAAACCAGATTTTACATATTTTCTGATGGAGTGCTAAAATTTTATTATATTAGTTACAGTGCGACAAATAAGTATAATAACTAATATCATTTAACACTACCAGCCTATCTCTAATTCAATAACAACACATAACAACATACAACACAAAACTGGATAATTAATCGTGCCAGTCGATAGTACCAACAGTAAAGTAAGTCTGTCGTAATAACTACATACACTATATTTGCACTTAATGACGATCAGTGACAGACGCCGCAACTGAACCGTATGGCCCGGCTCCCGACGTAGTTCCGAGGTTGAGGATTACAGAGCATAGCAAAGCGGCAATAATGGCTGTCTTCGAACATCAATACAGATGCGGATTTGTAGTCATGCTTCGAGGGAAACTCACTTTGGATTATAGTCTTAAGGTACGGTACGGTTGGTACTTCTGGTTTAACAGGAATCGGGAGTCATTGTTTGTATTGTTTGAAAGCGGTAATATTTAGCTTAGGTTTTGATTCGGAATTTTGAGTTTGAAAGTGTTTGGGACTATTTTTTTTTTGTTGTATTGTCAGGTACCATTATTATTTAATTTTGCAGAAAGATATGTCCACTACTAGACCAATACATCCCATTAAGGATTGTCACAACGACCTACGCGGCTCACATGTGGGTAATTCACCATATTGTGGTTTACTCATCACCCATTTCGATTACCATAAATGGAGACCTCCAAGAGATGGACTTCGTTTTTTATCGTGCGATAGTTTGTGCCTGGTTAGCCAAGTCAGAGGTATTAAAACTCTGACACCAGGTTTGGTAACAGAGTTTTAATACCTCTGACTTGGCTTTACATGCCGTCGAAAAATATCTCTCAGGCATGCTGGTTTCCTCACGATGTTTTCTTTCATCAAAGCAAGTAATGACCAATGACTTAACAGTCAGGCAGTGACACCACTAGGCTATCACTGCTTAAGAGATGGGCTAATCCAACGAGTTTATATGCAGACTAGAGTAAACTATCGATAAGTTTATATACTGTTGAAATAGACTACAAAATCGCATGCGTAGTCCATAGCAAATTCGCTAAATAGCGTTTAAAATTTATAAAAATGTTTTAGCATTTTCTGAAATACCGGAAAAATATTTCGCTGAAATAGCTTTTCGAAAACACTATTAAATATAGTGATAGATATAAAATTTGAACACGAGAAGCAATCTGAGCAAATGGACGCCGCTTAGCAGGCCATTTTGCCATTTCGATGCATTTCCGCTTGGAAATGACTATCATTTGTTGAAAGAGGGATGAAATCCGCTAAACCGGTCATAGAGCTGTTCATCAATCAAACAAAGAAACAATGTATTGTAAAATGTGTTTGTTGAATATTTTACATCGCTTTACGCTAACTCCGGAGTACAAAAGCGGCATTAATTAGTAGATTATTTAATCATTCCTTGTCCTCGCGTGTCGTATAAGTCGATAGAAGAAAAGGGCTAATTACTTTCATACCTACTTCCTTGTAAATCCTTACTATTTAATTAACACACATTGTATTCATTCAACAATGTCTTTGTCATGAATTGTCATTAAGTATGGAAAACTAATTTCATATCTTAATAAATACTGATGTTTCTACATTTTAACGCATAACCTAAATAGTCAGGTACAATATTCATTAAAAAAATGCTCTTAAAATTCAGGCACGTTTCCAAACTGAAGATTGAGCTTAAGCCTTAAAGTTTCTAACAATAAGTTTATTCAGTACCCTATAAGTAGAACGGGGCTAAAGGTCAACGGGTAACAAAATCGTCCGTAAACCCCACTTGAAAACTAAAAGTAATTTGGATTTTTGCGATACGCGACTAGGATGGGGTGGGAGGGTAGTAAATAGGACACCCTCTCGCGAACAGTTTCCTTGAGACACTGGGACAGGATGCACGTTTCCCGAGTCAAAAAATGTAAATGAGGTTGATATTCCAACAAACAAAGAATTAAAGAATATTCAGTTTCAATTAATGTACTAAGTAAATTACAAGTATTCTTAAGATAATGTAGAAGTAAATAAAAACTTGGATAAGGTACGCACAGAACCGGGAAGAGTGGCAGAAAAAAAGGGGAGGCCTATACCCAGCAGTGGCTGATTCCGGGCTGATATGATGATGATATGAAATAAAAATTTAATTTGCAAAATAAAAACGGCCAAAATCGTCGGATTTTATTTGTTAGCTCAGTTGTTGATTTAATTGTGCACACCGTGGTCTCCCATGAGTGAAGGAGTACAACTACATAATACTTTATATTATCCATCATCTAGTAATGTTTTGTGTATATCTTTTGTTGAAGATCCTAATATAAACAAATAAAATATGATAGGAGTTCAAAAAATACATACATGTTTTATTCACGTCATTTTAAATAAACACCCCCGGCTGTATAAAATTGTGCCGAGCGGCAAATCTTGCTGAAACTGTCTATAAATCTGACCATAAAAGAAAATCCCTGCAATCAAATCGCGAACAGCGAAAAAAGTAAGGTTGTTTGTTGCTATCTCTGGGAACATACATGAAAATAACTGAGGAACTATTTCGTAGCCGGATAAAAAGGTTCTCAGACCATGAATATAAATATGTACGGTGCGGCCTGATGTCGCTTAACTGCGCTGTAGGGCTGCGTAGCGCGTTAACGCTAACAGCTATTATTTCTGCTCACTTCGTCCCAATATACCGTTCATTTTTATACGTCTGGACCCTCATTATTAACTCATCTCGCTAAAACCCAGCAAAAAAGTAAAAGGTTTCGCATTTCAACAAAAATATTTTGTAGAATTTACGCTCTTGTATAATTTAATGTAATTATTTCTTAAAGTGGGCAATTATGGTAATTTATACTCAATTTGTATCAAAATCGAAACATCCGTTGTAGGAAAGTGGCTATTCAACGTGAATTGAATGTGGGGAGTGTTTGTGTGCAACCCTACAAGCCTACGAGGGCACATAGCAAGTGTATAAATGCAAGAAACCGGAAATGAATACACGGGTGCAACGTATTCGAGTACGTAGTCCGTAGTGAGCTCGCGGCACAGACCGCGCCGCGGACGTGGGACGCGGACTCTCATCAAAAATAAGGAAGTGCACCTACTATTTCACACGAATTGGATTGTTTGAAATGTCACGTTTTTAACTTGCTCGTTAAAATACGGAAGTGCATCCATCTTCAGCTTTCAGAAATCAGATATGTTTGCGCTACATGTATTCACTAAATAACTAAGCATGTGGACTTTTATGGAAATTGTAGGCAACAGCGTAGGTATATTGAATAATAAGGATTCAACTAAGTTTGAGATTGGTTTGTATACAACTGTGTTAAAGTACTAACTTGCGCCCGTGGACTTCAATAATTGTCCTACGGGATCGTAGTATTTCAACAAACCCTATTTTCATCCCAAATTTCATCCAGATTTGTGCAGCGGTTCTGGCATGATTAAGTAACAAATATCCATTCATCCAAACTTTCGTATTTACAATAGTAGTACGATTGCACAGGCTTCTGAAATACAAATACTCTAAACCGAGCTCTGGAGGCTGAGTCTATAGTATTCTGCTAAAGCAGATACGATAAAAATAAATATACGTACAATTTCCAATCCATAAATCCCTTCATGTTTCATTTTACATCATAAATATACCTTCTGTGGTAACAGAAAATGGGTATAAATCACGGTAATTACATCGCATCCAATTCCATTCATTTTCCTTCATTTAAACAATGAAAATTTAGCACTTTTATAAACTTTACGAAATGTTACATAATATTTTTCACTAATGACAAGCAACGTCAAGCTGTCAAGCTTATTTATTCTTTCGCTTAGTTTTTTTGTACCGGCCTGATCAATCAAGGTTGTATTAGGATGTATCACTAAAAATCATTTATATCGTTTTGGCTAGTTTAAACCTAGTTTTTATACTGTACTACGATTGTCTACTGACTAATAGAATACTAAATGTTAATTTTAAAATTCATAACGCACTCTTGGATTGTGAGATTTTATACGTATTGGCCAAGTACACCTAGCAGGTCAGACGAATATTGGCTACAACAAATATAATCGTAAAGCGAGAAAAATAGCTCTAGAACGGTAAAAGAGTTCCCTATAAAAGAAGCCGCTTACGTTCTACAACGAGTACACGACGAGAGTTCAGTAGCGAGCAACCAGTACGGTGAAGTCCACTCCACTAAAAGTGGACTAGTGCAAGTGACAAGTGGTAGGGCGCTGACGCTCTGACGCGTCCCTCTTCCTCGCAGAAATCGCAACTCCATCCCGGGGCTCTTCTCCTCTCCAAGCTTCCCGGGGCTTCGCTAAACGGACTCGCCCGGGAACTCCACTCCTAGCTGAGACTGCCTGCCACCAGAACAGCCAGGACTGACCTGCCTGTTCGGTGGAGCTGCAGGACCAGGTGCTCCGAGGGTCTACCCCCTTCGGAAAAACAACAAGTAGACTTTCTCTACCTACTACCCCAATTCTTGAGTGCGCGTAGGTAGGTGTGTGTTTCTTATCAGACTTGTATTTTGTAACTTACCTCCCTCTTATTAAATTTAATTGTACTGTCTTACTTCTACTTTTATTTATTTGGAATAGTAGACATGACAAGTCTCACATTTTTATGTAACCTGTTTTTATGGCAATGAAGAAATCTATTTATTTATAGTAAGATTAATGCTGAGCAAAGGCCTAAATGAGATCGTGCATTTCAAAACAGCTAAGCGTCTGTATACTTTTTCTGTGTTTTGTTTTCTTTCCCCTATTACCAGGAAAAACCAATGATGCGAAAACACAACAAAATAAAAATGGAACGTAAACTACATGGAAGCTTCGAGTCCGACTTGTTGATTCGAAGCTCCACCTTACTAAGCACTACGTTGTGGAAATGATTGTTTTACAAACTCATTATAACATCAGGATCCGACAAATAGTTGTAAATGTGATAAGTAAGGCGTTCCGTTACTTGTACAGCACTGCTTACCGACGCCAAAAGAGGTGTTTGTTAGATTTATTACCTACCATTTCGATTTGTTTACTCAGTTGTTCAGATCCAATTACTTGGCACTGTTTCTGTACTTAATTAAAGGGACGCTTGATTACTCGCCCGCTGTGGGGCTTTGTATAATTGCTATTGTTTAGCAAATGAAGACAAATGAAACTTTAATTTAATGACATTGTCTCATTCAGACGCACGAGAGAAGAAGTCCTGTGTTCGCGCCCAACAACCTCATTTCAAGTTTAAATTAGGTACTGTTCTGACACACCGTCTGACATAACTAGGCATTGTATTGTTTACCTGAACCAACATTATGTTTAGCAACTTAAGTAACTTAATTTTATTTATTTTATATTTGATTTTACAAAATTAAAGTTTCAAACCCTTATGGAAAAAAAAACTTAATTTATAAGGTTTCTAATCATCCGATATTCAAATTCAAATGAAACTAAATTAACTAATTCAATATTTGGTTTCGTAGACTTTCTAAATTCCCATTTAATAATGAATCCACAAAAATAAATGTCTGGGAGAGCAAACAAGTTTCGAAAAATCTCATTACAGTTCTGGACTGAACTTAGCACTCCCATGGTAGTACTGAACCGACTGCTCGGAAACAAAGGCTATAAAAAATGCAATTTTATTTAAATTTTATAGACTTGCAATTGAAATCGTTGTTTAATTGCGATACACGCGATGTTGCCGTCAATTTTTAATGATATTTGCTTCGTTGCATCGATACATTCTGATGTATCATGCAGAGCTGGTAAATCCTTTTGGAAGCAGATCTAAAAGGATTCAATCGCCGTTTTTAAATTATAGGTAGCTAGGATAAATCTCTTTATTTACATTGTTATAATTTAATAAAATACGTACAAGTATCAAAAGGGGAAAAGATTTACAAGGCAACAAAAAATTCGTCCACATCGCTGTCAATAGAAAAATTGCCCAGAAGGCTAGCAGCATTGCCACGTTGGATGGCAATGCTGATTCTTTGACCAGAAAACTGGCCAGCCCTCTGGCCACGTGAAGAGTCGACCAAACGCTTGGCGATTTCCCAAACACATAACTACCAATTAAGTAGGTAACTAGGTGGACAATTTTAAGCAGACATCTATTCACGCTATGAAGGGTACTCAATTAAAATTATAATTATTTTTCCCAGAAGTTCTAACTCAAACTCATCAGTCCGTAAAAGCCGAGCTGTAATGTTAGCCTTATCTTTATTTAATGGTACAATGACAACACGGTTGAGTGCGTCCAAATGAGAATAGTTGTAAAGAGTACTTTAATTACCTAGCGTTCTTAGTTATTTGTTTGTGCCGGTCTCAAGGTTCTCCCGTAGGGGCGGTAACTCGATTCGCCATCCGTCGGTGAGTGAGTGGCATACTTTTAATTGGCCGTAACTGCGTTTGCCTGCAAGCGTTATTGAATTACCAGCAGCACAGCGCTTGGGGTTGTGGAGTTACTAAATAACGTTTTCAACTTCCATGAAATTGATATTTTTATTGATACTTGTAAAAATGTTTTTTGGTAATTTCGTGGAAATCGGAAGCAATGGATTTTTTAAATAGATTATATAGTTGAATCAAAATAGTTTTCCTGCCTTAAAATATTTTTCGTATGCTTAATGTACACACATACTATGAAAAAAAGAAAAGGTATTTCAGAACCGTAGGCTGTGCTCACCTCTAGGTTTTCTCATCTTCCTCTACAAATGGTTTTACGCAGGTACTCGTACTATGGAAACGGTATGTTCTTTTCATAATACAATTCACTTAAATAAAGGTTTCTTAAATCAATTGCTTCTATAATGAGTTTTTGTTACACTTGACAAAATCACTCAATTTTATTTTCCCAAATTTAATAAATAAATAAACATATATTTATTTATTAAATTTGGGAAAATAAACAGTAGTATGTTACGCATAAACAGTATTGGCTTAAAATTAAACTTAACAAATATACTACCCACAATATTTTCCACACTTACTATAATATTTTTTTGTAATCTGAATCTCGGAAACGGCTCCAACGGTTTTCATGAAATTTAGTATGTTGGGTATTTCGGGGGTGATAAATCGATCCAGCTAGGTTTCATTTTTCGAAAACGACGTTTTATCCGTGAAAAAAAAACGTGCAAAGCTCAGTAATCCAGGTACTTAACAGTTATACCTACATCGTGTAAAACCTATGGAGCCCACTGCCGATCCTTTATAATTCTAATAATTTCATTTTTTAATTTATATGTGCTTAGAAATAATATGTTACGAAGACTCCCTTTGTTGTCAACCAAATTACAAGGAAAAAGGTTTTTAGGCACCAGGTCATAACTTAATCAATAACGCTCAAAACCCAAGTATCGTCAATATTTTTGAGTCGTTCCGATAATCAAATTGCATGAGATCGTTGGCCTTTAACTCGTGCAATGGAGCGGCACAACTCGCTTAGCGCAAGCGGGGCCATACGCTAAAGCGGGAGCGGCATCGCTTCTATCGGACATCGGTCATTGTGTTAGAAGATTCGCTCAGGCAAGCTCGCAGTAATTACATCAGGGAATACGCTCCTACGGACAGCTACGTCGCACTCCTTGTTTTTACTCGAAACTGCTACCTACGAGGTAACTGGTGACTATGGGTAAATACTTGCTTGTTACTCGACGCGGCTTACAGTTTGCATAGTTAGCGGGTGACGGAGACGCGTAGCCTACTTCGATATAAAGTTTAGGTGCTCAGCGTTTTCCTGGTAATCGGTGAAACTTGTTTGATCTAAGATGGTAATAGAATTTAAATACAAACATACGTTTGTCAATGTGCGGCTTTGCGCTCTACTTTTCTAAGTTTTTAAATGTTTCTCTTCGATCTAAGATTATGTAATTCTTCCTGTACGCAGGGTGTGTTCAGAATCATGTTTGCATACCAATTATAATGTAGTTAGTTATTACTTGTAGCTAATTGTGATTTCAGACATGCGTTGCCATATTAGCTGCAATCAGGTTAAATCCTCGAAATCAATGCTTCCATACTTAATATTATAAATGCGAAAGTAACTCTGTCTGTCTGTTTGCTACGTTTTCACGACTAAACGGCTGATCGGATCGTTATGAAATTTGGCAAGAATATATATTTCAACCTGGGGAAGGACATAGGCTATATATTATCGCGCTAATAACTTAGGGGGATGAGCAATATTGCATTACATGGATATTAAAGTCCATTTTCATCAATTGTTTGACAACTGACAACATACATGATGACATGATTAGAATAGAACAGCTATTTTGGACCTGCACCGACGTAAGTGGCCTGGTGGGTCAGCGGTCGCCCTTTGAAAAGGTGTTTGCAAGTTCGAACCTCAGCTCGAATATTTATTTTTTGTATTTATTTAGATTTTTCCAAAATTAATAACCATGGTTCGCCATTTCGATCCCCAACCGGTATTCACTTTTTGTAACTAGGTTTGTATTTTTTAGTAATAGTTATTACATTGGTACTTTTAGTTTTTTTTTAACCATTCAAAGGACAGTTTGGTAATCTTTCATTTTAAACTAAATTAACTAACGAGACACATGACTGTGATACCCTTCAAGCAAAAATAGTCTAAGCTGTGGCGGACAAAAAAAAAGTTGTTAGATTACCCCTCCGCCCGCCCCAGGGACACCACCGCAAAGGACATCCATGAGGATTTCCCACCCAGGAACAAAAAAATAAAAAAGGCTTAGGTTAGGTTGGGCTTAGGTTCGGTTAGGCTTAGGTTAGGTTATGTTGGTCTCCATAATTTTCAGTAAGTAGACCTATTCGACTTGAAATAAATAGAGAACCCTGGAACCGAATTTGATGCGCTTCGGCACAGAGACACATGGCTGTGATACCTTCCAAACAAAAGTAGTCTAAGCTGTGGCGGATAAAACAACGTTCTTAGGTTAGGTTAGGTTAAGCTTAGGTTAGGTTAGGTTTGTTTCAATAGTGACTGTGATACCTTCCAAACAAAAGTAGTCTCAGCTGTGGTGGACAAAAAAAATTGTTAGGTTAGGTTAAGCTTAGGCTAGGTTAGGTTTGTTTCCAAAAAAATTGAGTTTCCCCTGACCAAAAAACTAAACTAATTTTAAGCAAATTGCGAACCTAATATAACTCCGGCACTACATATTCAGAATTTCCTAGTTTTAGTGGCAACGTCCGAAATTATATACATAATTTGTATAATTAGTTAAATGTGGATTCAAAATGTATGGTCTATCTAGGTCCAATGTGTTAGTATTATATATGTTAACGAACTACAAAAAATATAGTTGGTACAATTGGTACTATCAGATTACAAACACAATTAAAATTATACCGCAGCTGCCCTCAAAAATTAATTATAAAAGTAAAATGAAGCCACTAAATAAATGCATAAACCGACCAAACCGCCACATAATAAAAAGTGAAATTACTGGGGCGCGGACAGGGAGCGTTTTCCGGGTTTCCGACATCAACACATAATTCAGCACAAGATTAAATGCCTCTTGGACTCGCAGCCGGAAGGCCACGGCTCCATTAGACAAGCGAGGGCCTGTAAACTTGGACCTCCTTTATAAATACCACTATCAACAAAAAGTGGACAGGCAATCTCCGGCCATAACTTTTACTACTCGTTCCTAGCTCTAATTCAAAATTTACGATTATTCCCCGTCGCCATTTTGTAGACCTTTGTGTACAGACGTAAAATGTTTAATTTTTATTTGACGGTTCAAAAGTATGATAGAGCTGTGGATGGTTTTGCCATTTGGTGGAAAGCTCGTCGTTTTGTTTGCTAACATACACAGAGTACACATTGAGCTTGACGCAAACTCAACTGTTAGTGTTTAGCCAACAACAGATACTCAGATAAATATTGTCAGTTTTTTTTGTTGTTAATAGCAGTTTATACAATAAGTACATAGAACAGGCAGAATGACAAAAAATTCAAATGATATAAGAATACGGATTCGGAAAATTACCAGCTAAGTATGCGTTTTACATTAATACACTCGCTCTGCGTACGCATTGTGATAGGAACAGTAAAATAAATGTAAATATTATGTTGTAAATGTAATTTAAATGTGTTTTGTGATTGTATCTTTGTAGCCCTACTAACAATCTAACATAGTTTATAAGTTCCAATTATTACTAACAATTATGAATCATTTTTATCTGATATTAAATTAAATTAATGAATGATCTGCAGATAGAAAGGCTCTATCTAAGACTTACAATTACTTAGTAGACGCTTACAATCTTTATCAGTTTTCAAGGTGAATCTCATCTTTTCAAATTAAACTGATTATGTGCATGCTATAGGCGAAAGTTCTAATAGTCCCCTTATCTGGTGTAACGGGATGGCAAACAAAAAAAATACAGTTTGACAGCTGACTGTTTAGAGTTAGTAAAAATGGAGCTCTACACGAGAGAACAACGCCATACAGCCCATGAAACCTTTAAGTTACTGCATGAGGCATTTTTTTGTCGTGTAATCTCTCGTTTTGGTGATCAGAATTGGCTCTCTAGATCATATGATGTAACACCACTAGATTTCTTTTCGTGGGGTTATTTGAAGCCAAAGGCAACCCTATTCTGTTTACTTTATGACTCAATAAATTTAATTATGAATTCTAAAAAAAACCTGTTTTCTATTTAATTTTAAAAAATATATAAAAAATTGAGGAACCCTTTAGACATCTATCAATAGATGAACACTACAAAATCTTCCCGATCTAGAAGAAAATTGCCTTTATTATATCTAACTTTTGAGACACACGAACAAACAACTGTATCCTTAGATGTTGCCGGGTTGTTCACAGTCATTCATAGCGTGCAGTCTCCCGCCATGCTGGGCCATTCAAGTCGATGGAGCCCAGTTGTCCCCCCAATTTGGTACCGCATACAAAATCAATGGCTACCTTTGCCACGGAAGGCTAAATTATTTCATGATCATACGTGGCATAAGCAGATGTCTCAGACGTCGTGTTCCTACATTTATTGGTTTCAAATTGTTTTAAAACATTTTGAGGTTCCGGAAAAACGAGCGAAAAGTGTTAAATAAAAAACTGTAAAACATTCTCAAATTCATCCATGTACTAGAAAATCGCATACCCATAAAAAATGAGAATAATTGTGGCTCATTTATTTTAGTTGTACCTCATTTGTTTTACTAAATGTAAAGTTTCTACCTCAGCGAATGTTGGCAGTGCACATCACAGACATAACATCTCTCATCTCTAGTTTTTAGCCCCTCCATCTTTTGCAAGTCTGCATTTTGCACTTTCACAGTCGTTAAAAATATGCAAAATGATAGTTCTTAAGCTTAAACGCTAAACCAACATTACTCTTGGTTAATTTTATTTACAAAGTATAGTCTGTAATTAAAAAGTTTATTTAGGTAATCGGGTTTAAAATTATTTTACAACATTATATGTAGTTACCTAATTAGAATAATTGTTCGGTTGATAATTTGAGCGACTGATGTGATAACGCAATTAAATCAATTATGAGTATCATTTTATAATCTGATTAATACGTTTACGTTAACGTTTATTTGCTACTTCATTAGATATCTAGTTAATTTAACTTAATTATTAATTTGTGTTGTTACTTGGGCAAAAGTGATGTTTTGAAAAAGGGACCTGGTGTAATAATTTATCATTTTTAATTCATCATTTTGTAAAAATAACATAGCATCACGCCTGTAATCCCCAAAGGGTTAGGCAGGTGGGTGGTGGGTGGAGGCGGGTGGTTTTGTAAAAATAAATCATCAAAAGTTAAAACAAATTAATGAAAAATGCGTACACGTGCGATACTTTATAAATCTAAACCACAAAACGTAATATACAAATAGAACCAAAAACTTTTGTTTCTGAAATCAGTTAGCTAGTAAGAAACGATAAGACAATAGACCTGCAGTCTAGGTTAGGCCAAATGAACATACCGTAATATTCTAAGGTATATAAAGGCTTACACCATAACACATTATACTGCCATTTAAGCCAAACACTTCTTAAATAAGAGCCTTTAATCTCACAAGTCGCATGGAAATTTACATAGAAACAAAAAACCAATTACAAGTTCCCGTCACATGGGTAATGGCGGAGTATTTCTCCTGGGGCGGTTTGATTCCGCAACGTTCGGATATTACACGTTTTATTTTGTATTTCTCTAATGTATGACTGTGTGTGTGCTAACAAGTAGGTTTGCGCGGCTTTTCTTTTCAATTTGGAGCTACGAGTATCATGTGACGTTGAGGTAGAGGAATTGGTACCTCAGAGAAGATGAAATTGTGGATCTACTAATCACGTTACAGTAAATCGTTATTCGAAAAATCGTGGTACAGTCACAAGAATTAATATGCATAAACGTAGCAATTTTTAAAAGTAATAATCCAATTTAATATGAATGTAATTTATTTAAATGTTACGAACATAATATTTTGGAACTATTATAATGAAATAAGTCCTAACTCGAAGTTGAAATAGATATATTTCACGTGAAAATCACTGTTGAATTTTGCTAAAGGTATATTTGCAATTGTGACTGTATATGTTTCCCCCTTTATGAGTTCAAAGGCTTAGAATTACCTAATTCTTCAACAATTTTACTTGTTTGTGTATTTTCGTCAATCGTAAACTACTACACTGTGCCTGAATGTAAAAGCACCTGACTGTATGTGTATTTTGTAAAAAACTCCACGGGCCAACATCTGGTTACACAAATATGCGCAAAACGATACAAAAGGTGTTCAATACACTGTAATAGAAACTCAATTCCAATACCATCACAGTCTAGACACAAAATGCAGAAACAACGTACTTATATAGCTAGAACCTAAGGTAAACTACACTTGACACGGCTATGATAACGCCAGGCCAATTTTATTGGCCCACTATTATTGGTAGCAACTAGCACATGACAGGCCGACGTCGTTGTAATAAGACGTGTAATGGACACCACTGAAGTTTGCTCATCCAAGTTTGCGACAAGCCGCATCTAATAGCGCCTGAAAGCGATCTAGCCAAAATCTGTGAGCGTAGGTGCCAATACAAGCTATAGAGAATTAATTAATACATTCGCTGAACTATCGTAGTTTTAGTTGCTTTATAAAATAATATATAGTTTTTTTTTAATACTTGCGTGGATTTTCGTAGTAACGTTGTTTGTTCAATGATTAAATTATTAATTATGTTGGAAAATTTTATTTTACAGCGTTTATCAGACAAACCACGAGCATAATAAAATGATTAAATATTATGTAAATATAACGTTGAAAACCAACGTATTTTTAGTTACTATTTATGAATTAGAATTTGTAATTGTAAACCTTAGTTACGGAGCATTTAAGTTGGCTTATTTCTCTCGTAAACTTTTATGAATAGGGGGCTTAAAATCTACATAATCAAAACAAGAGACAAGCAACATTCCGTCTTCATACTTTAATTAATATTTCACTGCAAGCCCGAACTTTTTCCTCGTAGACACCTAAGTATTGATTTATTTGAGCAATTTGTATTCTAGACGCATCCTTTCATATTTTAGGGTTGTGATATAATTGGATGCGCAGCGGCTGCACCCAAACGCAGCCTTGAGTCTTGGCGGGCCGCCATGACTTTGCATAATTTAATGTTTGACTAATAAATACGTTACATTCAAATGTCAAGCTTTTTCTTGAACATACTGGTTTGCAAAATTAAAGTAAAAGTACATATGGATTACGTTTGTAATTGTGTTAGATGAAGAATGTATGTACCTACATACGAAGGTTAACTGATAGATAATGCCTTGTGCCATAAAGTTTAAATACATTTTTAATCGTGTAGTTTTTTTTTTGTATGTTACACTATGTGGTTACAGGCGTACATTTATGCTTACAGGCGGTATTTGTTCGACTTTTCAAATTGAAGATCGGTAAATAAGTATATTTTGTAAAACTCAGTTCAGTACCGTAACATACAATAGGTATGTAATAATCAATTAATTGATGCAGCGTATATCATTACTCGATACGATAATGCCACAGTACATATTTAATTCGCTAAATTATTCAGTCATGTCCATGAACATTAACCGATCAAATAGCGCATCGCATTATTTGTGAAAGCTTATTATTATGCATGCTGAAATAATAAGCCTCATGCGCCCTTTGTGCGCCATTAGCTTATTAATAAACAACAACCTACATTTTTATCTACGTAATGTGTAGACAGGTATATACTATTTTTAAATAATAAAGCACCTAAGAACTTCACTCTTTCTTCAAGCAGCACAATTTTAAAGACGAATGCTTAATGAAGTCCACATCTACTAAAATGTATTCCAGTAAATCTATTATGTATGAAAATTTTAATTAAATGCGAATGTGGCATGAATTTTCCACATCCACAGTTAGAGCTTTAATTGAAATTTGTTGGTTCACCGGAACGATTACCGAGCAATTGATATTTTAATTGTTTATGCAAATAACGCAAATACACGCAAGTAGATGTATCCACATCTGCATAAACTCTACTCACATCACATCTTTCAAAGTAGCTCCAACATCTTAATTCACTTTTAATATTCAGTCTCCGAAAATAAAAGTCCTCGGATTCCTTTCACTGTAATTCTATTTCTCAAAGATGACTTCTTATAACGCAGGAGTAACAGGCAAACTGAATTGATTTCAATATTCCCTCTACACTTTTCCTTTAGATATTTTTCGTTCCTGTTCTACATTTTACATAAACTAATTTCCTTGGCAATATTGGTCTTGCGACAGTTCTGTAGGCACGGGCGCGCGAGCGCTTCCCTCAAAAAGAAACTCGTCGAGTCGGGCCTTCGACGACCAAATCAAATCACTCGACCTTATCGATCACCCCGAGAAAACTTACAACTAAATTTATTTGCGTATCTGTAGACGCAGTTGTGAAACTTGACGTGATCATCGATTTTTATAGAGTGCTACAACGGTAACGTTGGTAAGATATTAATCCAATAGTGCTGCTGATTTAACGCAATTGCTGAGGTTGCATCCCCTTCGCAGACCCACAGGGCCAGTCACCCTTCACCGAAGGGGAAACGTTAATACGAGGATATGAGAATTTACTGTTTAATCCAGCTGCAGGCCAATTTGTTAATATTTTCATTCAATCCACTTAAAAGCATGGTTGTATGTAAATTGTATACGTAAACACGATATCATGTGTCTATAGCGGTAATATAAACGTCGAACACTTTAGAAAAATTGAAAAGCTAACTGGAAAATGATTTAAAGTAGTTACAATAAGTACCTAAGTAAGTACCTTCCAGTGGTCATGGTAATACACCTCTGGTATTATTGGAGAAGCCATAAATTGTGGTTGGCATGTAAACACGGGAATTTTGGGTGCAGTGCGTTTAATGTGGTCGGCTAGGGCTAGCGCGCCCTTTATCAATTACGGCTAAACAAGAAAAATGACCGACCGTAAGCCTACACAAGGCTAATTAAAGCAAGTAGGTAAATTTCTGCGAGAGCCGGTGTCATCCCTGCGCCCCATCCACCGCCAGCCATGGAGCCGTGGAGCCGTGTTCATCCCTCTCGGAACAGGTGGTTAAACTTTTGCGTAATTTCATTAAGAGAGGCGTATATTTTGATCAACACGCAAAAAATCCACTTTTATATAGGCTTCGGCGTCCAGGCTGCCTTACATCCGTGATTAATTTTAATTATATCCTCTAAT
Source organism: Lycophotia porphyrea (assembly GCA_950005105.1). Lineage (NCBI taxonomy): Eukaryota > Metazoa > Arthropoda > Insecta > Lepidoptera > Noctuidae > Lycophotia > Lycophotia porphyrea. Next base: position 9,032,036 of record OX465392.1, read on the forward strand.
TTAATTTTTTAATGGAGACATTAAAAATCTTTATGTTTCTTGGCTCTCCTTAAGATTTTAAATGTGACTTTATTTATTTTATACCGTGGGGTCACAGTGTCTTCACCCACAGTATTTCAAAACATCAATAAATCATTCACGCTAGATTAAATAGTAGTTGACCTCTCCCTCCGAGGAGCAAACACCATTACGGGTAGTTTGGGGGTGTTCTTGAGAAAAAATCACACCTAGCTATTGTAAACGCCGTCATTTTAGAACCGAATTACATAAGGAATAATTTATAAGTCTTTCATCACGAGTTATCAGTGCGTGCGGTGATGCTATAGCTGTAGACATAATTACTTTCAAAAGACTACCATATACCTGTACCAACCGTATCTGTAAATCGTTCAAAAACTTTTTATTATGTAATCTCGATTGGAAAAATCGAGAAAAGTAATCGGGAAAAGTGGAAGGAATGGGGGGAGGCCTTTGCCCAGGAGTGGGACAGTTCAGGCTAACTAAAAAAAAAAAAAAATCTCGATCACTTAAGTTAAAATATGATATAAACAACTACCGCTGAAAACACATTTCATCAAACTAATTTGCTATCTTAAAACTTTTGGAATTGGAAAAGTACCTCATAGGTACATACACGAACCACCACGTCAAGCAAATAAGTTTGGCCAATACATCCGCCAACATTTCATCTGATATTAATATGCCAACCGTAAGATATGCGTACCTATACCTCAGGAATATGATAATAAGTTGTATACTAATATTTCAACATCCATAGGGTTTTGTAAGGCCTTCACGCGTCTGTATACATAAATATAAGGAGATTATTTGCGTTATTTCATCCGTGTGAACGAAATAGAAGTGACGGATATAATGTATGATCAAATTCGCGTAATAGGCAGATCTGCCTAAGGCTATGCATGTATATCACGTTAAATGGGTCTAGCTTTGTGTTTTGGGTCTGAATCTGATTTTTTATGAGACTGTATCTCAAAATTGAATTATGAGTACCCAGGTATTTATTTATTTCCTGGTTTTCGATCTTTCTTTTGTTTTTTCTTTGTTCCCAAATGCTAGTAACCATTTCAAAGAATGAAAATACATAAGTATACCAATACACTAACAACTATCTTAATCAAGCTTCATTTAAGTTTAAACATCACATATTTCACTTTAATTTACGTACTTCATGCATTATCGTCTATCTGTCTGCCTATTAAAAACGATGCCATGACATGACATAAATCGTTTATCGCAAATTTTATGCAATTAGAGCATTACATGAGATTTCACAGTAAATCAGGCGACATTAGCGTCGTGCGCCGACACAGCCATGCATAGACACGTATATCAACAGCCTCAGGCGGATTAAAACTTTCTCATAATGGATTTCAGACTCAACCTAATGAAATATTAACTCGTAAAATTCATATTAGATAAGTGTATAACCGAAAATAGCACATCTGATTATTCTAAATCGCTGAAGATATAAAACTAGACTTAGGTATGACTTTGTCGAGCCTGGCTTAGGGCAGAGGTCGACCCGGTGGGGAGGTAGGTATGTGCCTATACGTTATTTTCTCTGCACTGTCACCTACTTTGCATCATAATCGAATTTCCACAAAGTAAAACAAAATCTCGTAGTCGCATTAATATTCAGCGATAGGGCCCGATGTGTGCCCGACGCATCGCCGTCGTATTGACGTTTAACATGCAAATTGCAATCTGAAAATCTAGCGAAATTGTGTGCCACTAAATATTTTCAACATTATTAATTCAGGACACAGTTGTTTGAATCGGCAGCTAGAATATAATTTAAATGTTAAACGAATTTGTGCCACTAACGCTAAATTAGACTGGGGCGCTAGCCGCCGGGAATTTAATCGGACAGGTGAATCTACGAAACATACATTTATTCATTTTGCTTTTGCGTTCATTTTGAATGTTTCGAGTCATATTGTCTACTCATCTTCTCAGTTTCTAGTTTCAGATAATTTACTTCGAGGTCGACGGCAACCTGCACTATATCTGTATTCAACAAACTAGTAAGGTCTAAATTGTCGTAGATAGCACTCGGGAAACCCAAATCCCGAGAGACTTTCTTAGCTGACACACCTATCTATTGTAAATAACTGCCCAAAAGAGAAAAACCCCGCCCAAACGCAATACATTTAAACAGATAGCCACGAGACAGCGGGTCATTCTAAAAGTGCGGAACGATTAAAGTGAAAGAGGGGAGACAAGACGCCTCAGCTGTACGCGGCCCAGTGATGGATACGAAGAATAAATCAGGTCGCAGCACTCGTCGACGATGACCAGATGTGCCCCCCGCTAATGTATTACCTTCAGGTCATTCAGTACTTCCAACTTATTGCCTCTACGCCGTGGAGCTCGTGTGACCTACCGCACTCGTATATCTGGAGTTTAATATTTCTCTTAGGCTTATTAAAGTTGTGGAACAGGCTAGACTTATTTGTGCGGATTTGGTCTACAAGAAAAAAGTTTAAACTGAGCTTATAATTTGACGTTAACAGAATGGTGTCGTCTCATTTTGAACTCTCTTCTACGGATTAAACCGTTTGTAAGGCTTGGCTATTATTATTTTATACCTGAGATAAATTCACGCAACTATCTCGTCATTAAATATTAAAACACATAATTACCATTTACAATTAACGGATGTGTTTTATTAACACCATTAATCTGCATGTCTCCCCTTGGAGTTAGGAAATACCCCTTTAGTGTGTACCCTACAGTTAATTTCGCAAACCAAAACATAGACGTTCCCGTTCAGTGAATAATAAGACATCTCTCTGGTGACGAAATAATGCTCCAGATAATACTGTTATTGATCGCGGTATCAATATCATAGATATTATTATATACCTAGCGTTAAATTCACATCGGCTGGTCGGGAGATCTTGATAGTATAACAAAGGGATTGTATTGTATCTGAAAGGATTCGATATTGAGCACTATTTCGTTACAACATTGATACAGGACCTTTGTTATAAGAAATTTGGTGTCGGTCTACCGATGCTGTTCAAGATTTTTGATCTTTTCAGCCTACTGAGCAAAACCTCTCTTTATATCACAGATACCTATGTATTTATTTTAACCTCGTTTAACTTGTACAGTAGTAATATGGCGGATTTTTACCTCTCAATATTTCTTAAAGAAGCTTCTAGAATCAAATCATGCCCAATACCGTATATGTCCAATAATAAAGTCAGGTAGCATCAGTGGCCTGTCCGCGCCCAAAGTGCCCTGATAACTAACACGGAACACCCATCCCCATTGATCAAATCATCGAATTTCCGCCCCTTGCAATTGCAATCGTTCGCGAATTTGCAAGGGTTCTCCGCCTCTCCTGTGAGTTTATCGTATTCAGAAAGAAAATCATACTATTGCTTTCAACTTTTCATGCAAAACTCAAACTCAAACTCAAAAGCATTTATTTCAATTAGACCATTACAGGCACTTTTGAATGTCAGAAAAACAAATAAGGCTAAGCTACAGTCACAGACACAAGGCATAATAACTTGTGAAAGTACTGTAGTTGCCCATTCCAAAGCGTAGATCTCTATGGAGAAGAATGGGCAAGAAACTCCATGGACACTCTTTTCAATCAAAATATTGTACAAAATCTTGGTTACATCATTCATGTTGAGATTAAACATATGTGAGAACGATGTAGAAATACGTGCACGTTAAGAGCGTCCAGAGTAAAACATTATATCAACAATTTAAAAACAAAGTAAGTAGTTAAAATAAACCATGGCAGCCTAGAGATGACCAGTCCCAACTGACAGCGCCCGTTCACGAACATGACGCATGGATCAGACCCATTCAGCTCAACCATATTGAAGGGAGCTAAATGACCCAACACACCCGCCACCATCAGCGAGACATTTGAGTGAGCATGACATTCTCTCAGCCACCAGGGCAAATTCAAGTCAATGAAAGATAACTAAATGTAAATGGTAGCTTTACAGTACATAGTACTCACACATGTGCTATGCAATTATGATGCTTGATTGTAAGTTATGTTTAGACATTATTGCTAACAGTACTATTAAAACGCAGAATATGACTTAAGTGGTCACATTGCCGATTCCATATTTCAGGCCAACCTCAATGCCAAAATTAGTCGTAATAAACTACCGTTTATAGTATTAACAGAGCAGCCAACTAGCCAACAAGCAAACAAGACGAGTAATCAAACTGATTAGGTGCCGCACCATCGTATTTGATCATTGCACAACAATAACAGTACAGTTACTGCACCCAATTCACGAGATGGGAACAAACAGGATGTTTGACAACAATGGCGAAACCTATCGATAATTTATATTCGTTAACCGCAGTTAACAAAAAGCCGCGGTATTTTCCCATCCGCTAACAATAAATAGGAGTCGGCTTCGACGGTAACGTAGAAATATAAACGGGAAATGATTCATTCCGAATTTCGACATATGCACGAATTGAAAGGTCGGCTGCGACTGACGTATTTTTAATTACCTTCTACCGCGTCGTCGGATCGACTCCATATTGAATTTCTATAGTGGACAATAAATAAGTCGAGAGCCACCTAGGTCTCACGTTCCCTTTTAACTATCGGACCCGTGTGGGATAACGGTACCGTAATTAAAAGTCAAATCCATCTATATTATATAACATGTTAAGAGTACGTAATAAAACCTTTTTCAGCACTCAACGGCATTGGCAATCATATCGATATCAAAGTCGGAATTGAAATCGTAATTGAAACTGTATTACTTCCGGCTCGAACGTGAAATTCTGTATTGGGAGTGTTAGGTTTATAAAGGTGTGTTTTGGTAAAAAGTTAGGTATTTTAATTACCCCAATCTTGATCGAATCTCCGTGCTAGCTGATTGAATTTCCGGACGAGGCTATCTCTCGTATTTGCAGAGCGTTGCGGGCGGGCGGCGGCAGTGGCGGGCGCGCTCGCTCCGGCTCACTGGCTTGTGACGTCACGCCGTCGATTACATTTTTTTTTATTATTTGCTACTGTAAACAGGTTGCTCATAAAGTCTACTCCTGTCTTTTTGTTGTGGCGTCCGTGATTAAACGCGATATTAATAGAGTTTTCTTTTCGTCCTTTTTTCTGTTGTGTCTGGATAGGTTACTTTTTATGCTTTTATGCTCGTTACTTTATATTTTTCATTTTCATGTGCTTTGTACAAATATGGCAGCCTAACATTAAGTGAAAGGTAACTTTAGATTCAACGCTTAAATATACAGACACATGAAGATTTGATAAGTTTATTCAGAGACTACCTTAAGATAACTAAGGCAGACGCCGCATCCACCTGGCCACTGATAACATCACCCGGCGAAAACCTAATTTTGCAGCGGTCAGACAACAGACGTCGACGCTTCGTTGGAGTGGAGTACTTCTCGGCGTAGGCTATTACGAAGCATAGAAACTCCTTGAGTGTTTCACAAAAGACACGGAGACATTTGTGTTACTACTGAGAAAACTGTGTCTGAAAAATCAAAAATAAGGAAAATCTATTTTCTAAACAAATTACAAATATTTATTTTCGTATAGACCTTCTATGTTAAACAGAAACCTAGCTGCTATCCCTAAATTATACAGGTCTCTAAATACACAGGTATACGTTCCATCCCTACGACCTATTAAAATCAGTGCCCACACAGCTACACGAACGCTCCACGATTGAGATACTCGAACGAAACATTAGCAACGTAACCGTATACTTCTGGGGTTCTATGATTGATGTGACGGGTAATAAGACCCACAAGTATTGCAATTTGTTTACCCTTATCGCTTTAATATACTTTCGGTGCGCACAAAGACAGGTTTTCGTATCGTATTTTATACCGATCAACAATGCCGACCCCGACGTTCACCGATAATTGGCGAAAAAGTCCCCAAGGAGCCAATTTTGCTGACGCTGCTTGTAAAGCGGGTGGCATCCATACGAAGAAATAAATTATAAACGATCCATCACTCTTGGCTGATGACAAATATAGCGCAACGCATTTAATATCATAACAGGAAAAACTTAACCAATAGGTTTTTTTCACCGGCCCGCGGTAGCGTGATGGATTTGGCATTATTACTAAATTGGCCGTGCGGCTTGTCGTACTTATGTTTTCCGATAGGCTATTAATTTTCGTGTTTAAAAGTGTTTTCAGGCTCTCTATAAAATAGAATTGAATGAATGTTATTTCTATTTGCTTTAATTCTCTTTACAAATAATACCTGCGGCACTACATCCACTTAATTAAGAACATTCTCAAGAACCTACTCACTGCTTAATAATGAAGACGCCTAATAATGTAACAGTGGGTACTCAGACAACGTAGAACTTAATGAAATGTGAAAAAGTGTCAATTAGACCGTAGACTCCAATAAATATAAAAGAAGCCAGACAAAAGCAATACCCGCAGAAGACAATATAAAGAATGAGATACAGTTATCATATAAGTACAAAGTTATTACATCAAATAAACCTGGTTTGACCGTAGTATTGTAAGTAAATATCCCTGTAATAAAATAAAATACACTCTCTTGAATAAATATGCCCAATTCTCTTGAATGAAACAATATTTGGTCAATATAGGCAATCAAAATAAGAGTTACATAAATTATGTTTATCATTTGAATTAATAAAATATTCGAGTTTATTTCTGGAAATATCTCATGAAATGAATCACTTTTCTTAAGTACAACATCCCTCAATGTTATAGTTCAGCAAACAACCACATTCGTCTACACACATGGCTGAACGTCTAACTTTTGTGAGTTTTTAGTGTGATCAATATGGTAGGCTCGGTCGACATCTTTGGGCTCGCCACGTGTCAGTCATAAACCTGCTTTTACAGGGACGACAACCCCACCCTCGGGTGAGGCCGTTCAGGGGGATACTCGCCGTAAAAAAAGGACTGTTAAGGACTCCGTAGCTAGGTTTTGTCAGTCTGGTAAAATATATTGCGGATAGACGTGACTTAGAAAAGTTCTATTATCAAAGCAAGCCTACTTGATTGATGACAGTAGCTGCGATTACAAAAGAAAAGAAAAAGTTTTACAGTGATTGAATTTTATTTTAGTGTTGGGACTGGTATTTGAAAGAAACGTTTATAAATTGTCTTGTAATATTGCTAGTCGCTAGTCTCATCCTAAATTCTAGCTTGTAGGTGGATATTAACCGTGTGTGAAGACGTCAATATATCCTCACATGAGGGAACATTCTATTTGAATTCGTAGTTCATAAACTATATTAAAGCCACCCTCAGCTATCATTTTATTTCTGACATGATAACATAATATTAAACGTAAACCTGCCTCATAAGATAACACTAAGATACCAAGAATTTTCATCGCTGTCGTCTTGCAGCCGCCTTCGCAATATAAACGCGACGTTCACGCAATAGAGACAACACTCCACTCATACGCCGCCTGACCTTGGTTAGAAAGAAACAACAGAAATTTCGCAAGCACGCCTTTAATTTCTAAAGGTTTTATTGCATTCCCCGCAAGCTCAGACGCTTAAACTTTATTGCTGTGGGATTAAAGTAATATTTGCAGCGACTAAATGATGTCGAGGCAATTTCATGATATTAAAAGCTGTCTATGTTGGAGTTCAGGTCAATAGTTTGGTGTTCCGTGATAGTTTGCGTGGTATAATCGTCGCAGAACTTGCTGTCGTTCACATTCTTGGGCGCCGACGTGCGATAACAATACGTTCCTTTTCAACTATTTGCGGCGGCTAAATAGTTCGCGTCCTGTACCTCGTCACCGTGGGACGTGTTTGCGATAGCTACTCAAGTAATGGAATCGTATTCAATACAACTTGTTCCATAGAGTGATGTTTGAATTTCAAATTAAAAAAAACTTAAAGTTTTCGTTTCAAAATCGCGCATTACTGCCCCGATATTAAGTTTGCAATACAGCGTGACACGAGTGCGATGCAGTTCACGGTTGAACGAGTTGGTAAAATTCTGCTGAAAGCGACAGATAGCTATGAAAGAAGCCCTGCGCTCGAGAGGCAGTTGAAAAGGGATCAGAAATGTGAGCCCGTTGAAGTGCATTCGCTATTGGTGTCGTTTTCGGATGTACTCGGAGCAACAAAGATACTTTTATGAACCCTATACTTCAGTACATTTATTTAATAGTCGCTACATGCAGGTGCCGCTCTGTTCAACCACTGATATCGAGACTGCATATTTCTTTGAAAGAATTCACTGTGCTACTGTGCTACTATGGTCGATAAATAAACGTACGATGTCTTAAATACGAAAAAACAAAACGTGTATATCTAAATATACATAAATAACTACTTACTACGCAGTTACAAAAAACCTTTTATTGGGAGTCTCGTCATGTACAAGTCGATGTGTACGGAAGGGTAGCCACGATCGATCTGCTCACACCCTCCAGATATGATTAGCAGCTAATTGAATCCCGGGGTGAGATCCGCAGTTTAGTTTTCTAATTTACGAGACTTTCCTTTGCTTTGCACAGTAAAGGGTTGAATTTAATTATCTCCACGTCCACGACCCTCAACTTAAACTCGCAAAAAATGAATGAAATTGCATCTCAATTTGAGAAAAAGCTTCGTTAACCTTCGCTCTCACTATTCTGACTTTATAATACACCGTAGCAGACAACTCGTAGCCGTCGTAGCCCCGCTACGAGAGTTCGTAGCCCTTTTGATTCGTTATGACAAATTGCTATTTGATATCCTAAAAATAAAAGATCTCTTTCGCTAAGTCTTTTATATTATTTTTAAAAGTATTAAGTGAAAAGATAACTTTTTGCTTGATTTATGTTTTATGTAAGAGGCCTGATTTGTAGTTTATTTGTCTGCAATAAAAACGAACTTCATTTTTGTATATCTTTGTCTTCTCTATAGATTTCTTTAGTCGTCTTACTTCTAGTTTTATTGCGTCGCTAATCGGGTGATATTTTTTGCATGGAATTTGGTGATAATCACTTTCAAGTTGGAGTTTGTATTCAGGCGACGCGCACCACCCGCCGCCCCTGTGTTGCGAATTTGATAATGAAAGGGCCCCACTTGTGTGCTGCAGAGATAATGTAAATAAGTATGCAAATTATACACCAAGTTCCATTCAAATGAACCTTTGCGGCTCTTTAAAGTTTTCCTCAAAGCTGAATCTAACTGTGTGATATATCTACTCGCACCGCAATCCACCCTGCATTTGAATATTTTGAAATAAGGAAATGATGTACAAACAGACACGGATTCCTGTCGGGAAACTTTCTCTTCAAATCGTATTTATGATGTTATGAGTTTGCAGCAACAGCCAGACCGACGCACCCAAAAGGGACGCGCAAGTAGGCAGCATTATTAAACTAGATAGTATAATAAAAGTCTGAAGGTGTGTACTTTTGTAGTTCATTGATTTGTAGACGTGCAGTTGAAATGTCTAGACGACACACGTGAAAAGTTGCAACCATTCTGATTTTATTACAACTTCAACAGATTTGAATTTGTTACAATTGAATTTCGAAGAAAATGATGAGTAATGCCTTTTCATCGAAATAATAAGTTTGTGTTACAGTGCACTTTCACATACGAAAGAAAGATAAGTCTCTAAGAAAAATCCATAAACAACAATTAGTGCGCATCACTGAGTCAGTTTTCATTTCACCCGACATTTGGCACGGAATGTGTAAAATATTTTCGGTGTAGCAAAGTGAAAGTGTGGCGTGATAGCGTGTGACTCGGCGGCACATCAATCATTATCCGCGGCTCGCGATACCGAAGAAAGCTCTAAAGCAACACCACTTTCATAATGTATCACGTTTAAAACCAGTCTCCCTTTTAAAGTCTCTCTCTTACAATCTCTCTCTAAAGTCTCTCCCTCCTTTATTAAGGGAAGCGTGCAAACAAAATAGATTGATAGCGGAACTTGATAATGCGTATTGAGTTTTATTTTTTTGGAATTCTATCTGTACGCCGCAGTGAGACTCGTTATTTACTTTTATTGAATAAGATTTTTTGAAATTGGTTTATTACTTTCTGGAATTCTTTGAAGAAGTTACCAACCTACGTGTATTTTTAAGTCATATTGATTGATAACAGCGTAGTTTGTCATTTGAGATGGAAGATATTTTATAAGAGGATTAAAATGTAAAATTATTTTTGTGCTGAACTAATCCTACGGCAGTATTTTTGAAAATGTTATACAAAGGACTTTTTGATACTGATATAAATCGTCTGCGAAACTTTAAGACTATAAAAACAGGTCGTGCAGAAATGTCCAGGGCGAAGACGAGCTCTCTTAGTTACACTGCGACTTTTACATAGAAATTGGCAACCCTAATGTTCATCCATCTTTCTCGTAAATAGTAACACAACCGAGATTTAACAGCGCTAGACATGAACTCGGAAACAGTGTTCAGTTAAAAATAGAACCACAACTTATATCATGTTGCAAGTAAGTGAAGCGTTTATATCAAAGACGTGCAGTGCGCACTTCGCTGCCAGTACCTTGCACTTAACTGTGATACGTATTATATTTCCGATAAGTGCGATCCAATTTGTTCAATTTCCACGGAACATTTACGTTTATCATACATTCTTCTGGGTGCCGACCCAGAAGAATGTATGATAAACTGTCATTCAGATGCGGCACTCTTCGGGAACGACACATTCCAGTTTGGGAACATCATAAATTGGGTAATCAATCAATATTACTTTCGTATCTTCAATTTATGTGTAAATTGCTTATATTACGCATACATGAAGAGACATTGTTCCTGATCATTGGCGCTCGGAAATGAGAATACCCTCGTTTTTGCGATCGTCGTTTGGTAGATAACTTGGTACCGCAGCCGTCGATAGCACGACTGTCCGACAATAAAGGCATACTGGCGTCGTTACTTGGTATTTTCTTACAATCTGAGCAAGTAGCAAGCGGGACAGCGCTCGTAATGGCCCAATATATCAAATAGGATTAAGTGTAAATGAGAGTAGCCCAACCGGCTGATACTTTGTTGTGCGACATGACCGGAATAGATAGGGAGCTATTGATTTTTGTCATTACCAGAAATAGAACAGTTCTACCCAAATACACGTATTGTTACTATCCAAGATATGAAGTGTGTGAATATTTGACATCAGCAATATAGGAGCAATCCCCTTTGCACTTCACGCTGAATTAGTTTACCGAATACGAAACATAACAAAATGGAGTCTGCAAAGTAGCCCGAATAAATCGTATTTGTGAGCGACAGTAGGGCGCGGGTGTTCGTCGAGACACCATCGAATCGAATGCGAACATTTCTAGTTTCCACCTGAGTGACGCGCCGCACGCTTTATCAAAATATGCAATTTATTTTTGGTATTGCTTGTTATTTTACCCACATATAGTATCTTTGAAGGCATTTCCAAACTATAACAGATCTTATGCTACCAATAAACAAAAGTGATAACATAAATTCGAACACTAGCACTAAAGTAAGAGCAATAACCACAGAACTTTCTTCCATTCATTTCAACAAAGAAATTTTCATAATAAACACTATGTCAAGGGTGTTTGTTACACCGCTGGCTATTATATTGTCACAACTGTCTGCAGTTAGTGGAACTACCACAAAGTTGGTCGTAAACACAGTCCAGCGCAGAAAGAGAAACGAGTGAGTTCGTAATGAGCTTTTTGCTGGATATTTTACACACGATTAATGTGGACGGGGTGGATCACATTGGCGACATCTCGGATATTTCCCAGACGTCGCCGTCTACACGAGTTTCTTTCTTGATTAAAACTCGGAATAATAAACGGCGAAACAATTTTGCTCCGTCGCACGCCACCGCCGCCGTCCCTCTAGAACAAACTAATATTGAAGTGCGGATGAGCACCGCCACGGGCTTCGGTCATTTTAAACCTTTAGATAGAATTACTGTTATGAAATATTTAGACACTACTATTTGTAAACATTCAACAGTGTCTCTTTGTGTGAAACACCGCCGTGATGTCTAACTGCTTTAGGGTTTTACGTTGAGTGCTTAAGGGATGAGCTATTTAATCATGTTTAAACCAAAACAAATCATGTTAAATTATGGTTAGAACCATAATTTAACATGATTTGTTTTGGTTTGTGGGCAATTTAATTTAAAAATTAACATTTATCTGATCGAAGCGTAGGTACTAAATATGCACATAATACCCACGTTAATTTTAAAAGTAGCTGTGTAGCATCTATAAAACCCCGAAATATACTGCCAATAAAATTCCAATATACTGTGTTACTAGTTACAAATGTTATTAGGTACAAGCCCGCGCCGAAAATTGGAAAATTTAATAATTCAGCAAAGTTGAAGCAAAACCTACTCGGTTTTACGTTTTCACCCCACCTCGTCATTAGTGCGCATTCTGTTACTCATTTTGGAAAGTGATCAAATTTTCAGATTTTCATTCCTAAGAAACTTTCGCCTTTATTCAGTCCCTCAATGTGCTTTGATTAGTACCGACGTTTTATTCAAAAATAGATACTAAAAATTTGCCGAACACAATATCTTTTTAATGAGCGCAGCTTCTTTTAAGATATTCAATTAGATAAAAGTAATTAAAGGTCAAAGTTCAAACTTAATGTCACTTTAATTAATTTTAAACAATTTTTAGGACACTGACATCGTAACTTTTATCTGACGTACTCGTAGGTATACATTTTAGCAAAACTCCATTGTCATTGATATTCAACTCAAATATGATTGTCATGAGTCGATTTTTTCCCTTTGGGGAAAGTTTCAAATAATCCTGATCCATCGTTACACAAAACTTGTAAGTTGTTCGCGTCTCAACGGATAATCGAGTTTATACTTGGAGGTCCGCCATCAATCATTTATCCCGCTTTCTCCGCGGACGGATCTGCACCGAGCTACGCGGAAAAACTTTAAAGTGTTCCAACTTAGTGTGACGTATCGCACACTCGCTTGTTACTTGAATAATGTCTCTCAACTATTTATAACTGCGGACTACTTGATATAATCTATTATTGTAGATCTAGTTCTAACATAATGTGTTTCGTTTATGACGTGTTAGCCGCGACGGCGACGCCATGTTTTTCCTCATCCGTCTTTGCTGAGAAAAGGCCAATCTATCTCCCTATGAAACCGCGTGTTAAAGGAATAAAGATTCGAGGATAATATTGTTCCACGAAAGTTTTCTTTGGAAACTTTATGAGCCTAGAGTGATTACATGACAAATATGTTCATTGGGAACTTTTGCATTGCACTTAAAAGAAACTGAGTAAAATTGAGTTCTGCATAAAGCATTTTAAAAAAAAACAAAGCAAGGAAAAAACATAACTTTTTATCAAGCTAGCAAGTTAACCGCACAAATATTATTGACGATCCAATAAATCTGGTATCAAGTCACCCCGAGTGAGGCAAATAACACAAGGAGACACGAATCTATACGGATACTGGTATGAGTGTTTTATGAGCACTCAAGTGCCTTCCGGACTGGGATGTTTAAAACTCTCGCGAGCAGGGAATCGAGAACATTCCACTCGCACTCACGATACGACAATGTCGGATTTGATCTCAAACGACGACATTTTTATGAGCGGTTAAAAGTTTATGAATATGCTTACAGCTGCAGATTTTTACTTACGCTGTTTATTTAAATTTATCGCATAAAAATGAAGACAAAAACCTTTCGTTTTTGTTAACTTGAATAATTAATTGTGTTTCTTTGATCTGGGATTATATGTTTTCTCTAATGATAGTCTAGTTGTAATTAAAAATTATAGTTTCATGCACCTTTATTAAAAATATTACGTTACTGAGATTTTTTTCAATTCTATTCTAATTTTTTTTAATTATTGAGACGTACCAAACAATCCTAGTGAACATCACTGTCAAAGAGTTATAATTTTCTCGAAGAAAATCCATATCACGTACCGCTTCACTACATTTTCCTAAAAAGTCCGTCAAACGAAATAAAAGAATGTCTAGAATGAATTCTAGAGTTATAATTATCATTTTTACCTCGAAGTTATAATTATCACTTTTACTTCGATGTTATACGTAGTAATAATATTTTTATTGCACCATCAACAGCAAGAAATAACCACGGCTACGTATAAAAAGCCGTTGGCGGAATATAATAAGAGTACAAAGAACTTACACGGCAGAAACTTCACAGATAAATAGTACTTACGTATGTAGTAGAACCTAGCAACAAAGGTATCGAAAATAAAGAGAATAAAACTGTAGTAAAAGTAATGACAGCATTTTTAGCAGAATATGCTAAGTACAACAAGTAAACAAGTAATATTCTACACATACGTAATACGAACGCGCCTGTCAATAACAACACATGGATAATTTATAAATACAATAACCCAATTAAGTGTTATGTAGCAGACCAACACAAAACTCAGTATCGAAATTCGTAAATAATCATCGATTAAATACACAAAGATTCCATGACATGGCCTAATAATAACATATTGAGTCCAATTAGCTTCAATAACAACGTATCACATTATAAGAATAAACATTACCTACACACTACACAGTACTCCGTACAGTTCGAAAGTTGTTGTTTAATTCAAACGAGAGTATCACAATAATAGTCAAAGAAGACTGTTTTGAGTTTTAACAGCAAACACCGCTTCTGGGAAGCTCTAACAATACAGCATCGTAAAAATTAAATTACAGCGAATCTCCGAGGAGGTTTCAATTTTCAAGCAAGAGTCCGGACTTGAGATTCCATCTCCTCTTACGAAATAATATTACATCCACAAATACGCCTTTACTACCTTTCCGTCCTAAGCCGTTCAGCATTAATATTAAATCAAACGAATTAGCGATCCTAACACTAATAAGAGCGTCAGGTGAAATCAGAGCTGCAGCGTTGAATTATAAAGCACCTGGAATTACTTTTAGCAGAATAAATAGAAATGTTAATTTGAGACTGTAAAAAGTATCGCAGGAGCGTAGCGCGACGGCAAATTAGAGGGAATGGAATATAGTTTACTTTAAGTTAAACTTATTACGGTCCTCGAGAAACAAGCAGTGGGAGGCTCGGCCGGCTCGCGGGTCAAGTGCCCAATTTGTCACCCGCGCAAACTTCCGACTACTTCGACTGGGGCCTGTTCGATTCCATTAAACTTTCGAGACCTTTTGAAGCTATTTTCTTGTTTGAATCAAGATTTGCCTAATTCATTTCGGTGTCTACCTACTTCAACGACTTGAACGTTGGTGTAACGTTTGTAAATATGTCTCTCCCAGAAGGTATCATTATTAGAATTAGAGGAGCCATAATTTAAGGGGTATTCCATGGGCGTCTGTGACCTAAGATAAGTGGGAGTACGAAATCCAAATGAAAGTCCCGGGGACGCTTAGGTACAATGCGCTATCATAAAAATTAAATTATGGTGAGAGTTTCTGTGTAAGTGCGCGCCATTTCAGCGAGGTGGGTTAGGTGCGGGCGACGGAGCCCGCCAACCCGCCATCCCGTCAGCCCGCCACATCAAAGCGCCTCATCCTGCGCCCGGCTCTCATCCAAATCAAATTTACCAGCTTTCTTTCTTTCTTCTTTCGTCACGGCACTGAGACTAAGTATTTGACCCATGGTTTGTTACGTTCAAATCTAACTCTATAAAATTTCAGGGGACAATGAAAAGCCGGCCTCAGTAAGCCAAAAAATTCATTACATTGTTGCAAGAGCTTCGAAGCTAATGAAAACGAAAAGTATAAACAAGGGGAAAGATGAGAAGAGGAAGTTTACCGCGCGGGGGGTTCTGTACTATCTAAAGACTTTGTTTGGGTAAACAATTAGTCTTTTCCCAACATTTTTGAACCATTTACTTTGCTTCGAAGTGGCTTGTAATTTGCGTTAAAAGTTCAAAGTATTTCTCTGGAAATATATTTAGAGTTTTATGGCAGTATGGTCTAATTCAATTCATCTATTCATTGGTCTAATCTTCGAACTTTCTATGAAATAAAAAAATTATATTCCGCCTTTATATACTTTTCATGCAGATTTCTCAAATCAAATCGAAAAAACGCGATAATTTTCCTCCCCACACAGTAATCCTATAGCAATTTTCATTTTAATTTTCCCACCGAACCCTAAGGCCGTCGAAGAAAGAGAGAAGTAAAAGAAATTAAAGTCCAAGTTGTTTACGTATACACGCCTGGGGCATAGATCAAGTGGCTAATTTGTCAGAGAGGCAACTCGGTGGCACCGGCGCGGTCTACTACGTACGGTGATGCGATTCGATTAAACTTCAGCCCAAGAACCAACACAAGAACAAGGCCTACTTAACGCGCTTCTACATTTACGGCGGAAACTTAATTAGCTAACTCTGCAGACGCGGCAGCAATGTATGTGCTATGAATGTTCTGTGTATTATTACGTTCTTTTGAAATTGTGTAAGGGTTTCTTTTTTTTAACACACATATTTTTCATAATATTACTGTCCTACAGTTCGGCAAATACCTTTTCTCGTACAAATAGAGTACAAGCTATTCTAACTAATATAATATGTATTTATTATTTTATAATATTATTAATGCGAAAGTTAGTTTATTTGTTACCTTTTCACGCTTAAACCACTGAACCAATCATCCTGCAATTTTGCATATACGTTGTCAGGTGTACAGAATCTGAAAAATAGGGTACCTGTCATCCCGAAAAATATCCCTGTTCCCGAGGAAAACAGCAATAACGTTCTTATGACAACAGATGGCGCCACGTGTCTTTTGCTCCAACCCAAATTGATTGTCATATTCCAAATTAATAAAAATAAAAAAAAGTTTATTGGCACAAAAAACCTTTGTATACAATACCAATACATTCCACATAGGTACATAGAATTTTAGGAAAAGGCTGTACAAATAGTTAAAAACCCTGCCTCCTACACTAGGGGGTGACCTAGGAGTCAGTGTTCTACTGTAACTTCGTGTACAAAATAAACCTTCATTTGTGATGTTGATAAACCTATAACGACCTGGTTTTACTATTCTTATGAATGTGTGTAATCGGGGGATGGCTGTGTGAGTGGGATGTGGTGTGGAGTAGAGTGGTGTGGTGTGGTGTGGTGTGGCGTGGAGTATGAAGGGGTTAGCGTACGTAGTGTATGTTCTTTACATTTTTAAATATTTACATATAATAAAAAAACATTTTAAGATAAAAAATTTAGTAGCCCACCGGTATCGGGAATAGGGTCCAAGCTACCGACGGTCAGGGCTCCAGAGAGAGGAACCTCCTAACGATACGAGTAGTATTATTTCCTTTATTTATTTATATACATATTTTTTACATTTATAAATATTTAAATATAAAACGACATAAAAAAACATTTAAAAATATAAAAAATAGTAGCCCACCGGTATCGGGAATAGGGTCCAAGCTCGAGTAGTATTATTATTATTACGTGCCTACATTATTTTAGAAATAAGATCTTCTGTACGGGAATAGTCCTGATTATACAGCCAGTTTTGTAATTTGGTTTTAATTTCGTGTTTGTTTGGATATACTTGTTTACCCTTCTATAAATGAGTGAGCTAATTATTACATAAAACTGACGGTCAGTGAAAGCTGTTTTGTGAGAGACCGATGGACATGCAGACTTGGCTTTACGAGTTTTTGCATCTAATGGAGGAACCTGACTATGCTTCCTGAGGGTGGTATTGAGCAGAAAGAACTGCCGCACAGTAAGTACCCTGCATTCCGTATACAATTCCCTTGTGGGAAATCTATACGGCCTGCCGAGCATCACCTTAAGCACAGCCCTCTGGGCGCGCTCTAACCCAAGCAGTTTAGTCTTAGCGGTGCCTCCCCAGACCGGAATGCAATAATTGATGACGGACTGGCAGAGTGCAAGATACACCATTTTAATGTTTTGGAGTCAGTGCATTGCCTTAAGGACTTAAAGATATAAATAAGTTTCCTGACCCTTGATGTTAGGCTTTCAACTTGAGAGTACCACTTTTTTTTTTTTTTACGGATGGGAAATCATCAAATGACTTCTCCCGCTCTGGGCAGAGCGGAAGGGAGTGTCAGACTTGTACTTACTAAAACCCATCCATGTTCCTTCCTTGCCCTTTGTGTTCCAGGGCCGCGGTATCTCTTTCGAACAGCCCGCAGCCCGTACCACTTTAGTCCGTCGTCAATCGTTACACCCAGGTATTTGGTTTGACTAACACGAGATAGTACTGTACATGAACACGAAGAGGAGTCCAAGCAGGTATGAGCAGGAACGTTTATATCGGGTGGGGCTTTGGTCCTGTGACTAATAGAAAAAGGGATGAAATTAGTTTTAGCCAAATTAAGTGACAAAAGGTTATTCTGCAACCACCTCACAACCGTTTGTAGCGATTGTTCTGCATAATATTTCACGTCAGTCTATGTATCCCCATATACTACGATCGCGGTATCGTCAGCATATGTGAATATCTTCGTGTTGGGGAGTGCAAGTGTGCAAAGGTCATTTATATATATTAGGAACAATGTGGGTCCTATCACACTGCCTTGCGGAACTCCGTATGTGATGATTTCTTCAACACTAGTGTATGAATCGATCTTGACACGCAGTTTCCTGTATTGAAGGTAGCTCTTGAAAAGCTCATGCGGTGTTCCCCGAATGTCTATGGCTTCTACTTCTTCGGCTAATTAATTAACGCGAGTGAAACCGCGGGCAAAAGCTATTCATTTATATTTTCCTGAAAATGTTAAAAAGTCAAATGATAATATTTAAGAATAAACTAATGTTCCAAAACAGGAACTCTAATTTCAAACACAGTATCTTATATACTAACACAGAATAGCTCTACTATTAAATTTTACCACATTTTATAGAACCCTTATCTTCAAACTTAGATTAAAGGAAAGTTTGTACGGCAAGTTTGTTTTCCAACGTTGTGCATATCTATGGTTCGAGATCAAAATACGTAGATAGACTTATACAGTTATAGTTTGCATGTTTTAAAATTTATTGAATTTTAAAATTGATGGTTTTTTTGCAGTTTTAAAGAATTGCCAGAAAATAAAGGACTATATCAACAGTTTTCTTTCACTATGGATTGTTATTTATTCAAGACCTACTTACATATATATATTTTAATGATATTTCACCACAGGCAATATTGAAGTATATTATTGTAAAGTTATTATGATGAACCGCTAAAGCAATATCGTCCTTCTTCGAACTATGCTCACTTGAAGGGCTGAAAAGTTAATAAAGTCAAATAGGATTTCAATAGAATAAAAATACAATGTATTTGTATAGGTACATACATACGTATTTTGAAGTAATTATTAAAATATAGATATTGAAAATATGTTATAAATGTTCAGGTCACTTCATATTTTAATGGCCGTCTGCCCTTCTGTCACCTTTTGATGCTTATTTATAATATAATAAATGTAATTGATCAATGTAAAGGTCGCACCCACGATTTACTGGTCAAGTACATCATTAGTCGTTTACCATTCAGTCGAATAATATTATATGTAGGTACAACAGTAAAATTATTCACGACTGCCAGTTTTAAATTAAGCAGCAATTGTTAATGTAATACTTTTATTTATTTATGAGGAACAATTTATGATGTGTTTTATTATATAATAATTACAATTAACCCAGCTGTAAGCCAACATTGAAAACTTTAAGCTAACCATAAAATACATCACATAACACACCATTACACCTGCAGTCCCCGAAGGGTTAGGCAGAGTTCTTCTTATAGGACCTACATCCACATTTGCTAGTTATGTTTTAAGTCAAACTCAAACTCAAATATTTATTTCAATTAAAACAGTTTATGCACTTTTGTATGTCAGAAAAAAAAACAAAGAAGGCGAAGCTACAGTCACAGACAGACACTACTAGATAACTTGTGAAAGTACTGTAGTTGCCCATTCCAACTCTTTTCAACCAAAATGTTTTTACAAGATCTTGGTTACATCATACATGTTAAGATTATACATACATGTGAGAACGATGTAGAAAGACGTGCACATTAAGAGCGTCCAGAGTTAAAGATAAACAATTTAACTACTAAGTTTAGGCGCTGTCAGTTGCGACTGGTCATATGCATTTTCAATTTGTTTTTTCAAAACAGTTTTCATCAAACCTTGATTATGCCGTTACATATTTCTCAAAAATGTTTGTGAAAAAGCATCCAATTCAGCCTATTTTGAAGTAATTGTCAATTCAACAGCATAATTACAGGGTTCACGAGACGCTTATTTCTCTATTTTTCCTACTCTTGAGAAAAAGTCAAGAGTCAAGTCAATGATACTTAGTTGAGAAGTCCGGACAAATGAAAAGGCTAGACAAGCCTGCACTGGGGGCAAAAAAGCCTGACACGTACATACAGGTGATGCTAACACTTACGGGCTTTTCACCTTAACATACACTTACCTTCAGAGAGATACAGTCGGTCAGGCTCGGTCGGCTGTTCGCAGGGGCGGTGGCGCAGCGTGACGTGGAGGCTGGGCCCTCTTGGTGGCACTTCGGGAGGAGCAGGCTCTGGCGGGGAGTCGCACTCGCGCTCGCTTGCTTGACCACCGTTGCCTGAAGGGGCTGCACATAAGACATAAAGATAAAAACGCGTAAATCATAGTTGCAAGATTTACAGGGTGGAAAGTTGTATTAGCCTTTATAAAACTGCTACTACACATACAAAAGGCACAAAGATGGAATTAATACTGGCTTTTGGCGTCAATCAATGGTAGTGGAGAACCATGACCATGAACCCCATGTGTTGTCAGTTCGTGGCCATGGCTGCCTTTTGTTTGGAACTGATTTGTTTTTTGGCACCTTACAAGAATATCTATATCCAATTTTGTGTTGTATGTATGTCTGACTACGATTTTACATACGAAAATTTATAAACTTCAATATTTAGGGTAGGTAATTTCCCAGGAAGGAATGCAAAATGCCATATGAGTGTCGTGGGATCATCATAACAATAAGAAACGTCAAGCATAACCTATTCAATTATTGGAAGAGTAGTCTACTTTATTCTCAATCATAAAACCCGAAGACGAACCCGACAACAAATCATTCAAGCACAAATTCGCAACCATTTAATAAGATATTATGACGTCACGATGTTCGTCTCCCGAACCACGAATACAATTCGGCTGGCTCATTGTCTACACGTACCTTCGTGCCAGTCACATGCGTCGGAGCAACTATGCCAGGCATCCTTATCAAAGGCATGCACCCACCTCCATAATACGCTCATAATATGTACACTACAGAATGCCTAAGTACAATAACTAAGCTGGAATCCGACACTGAATATGTGTAATACCTCGTCCATACCTCACATTTTCGAACAGGATTACTGTTGATGATGCTTGCAGTTATCATTACATTCCTGTTTTGGTGGTATGCGGTGTATTTATATTAACTAACTAGGGTGGAGTAGTTGGGTTATTGTTTTAAAGGATAGTAGAGCGACATGTTTTTTTTTTTTTATTGACTTTTTTACGATATAAACAAATGCTTATGAATAGAACTGTTACACTTTACCATAGTCGGGTTTCTAAATAGTAGGTATTGTAAGATGTAAACATATTAAGGGTCTGTAATCGGGTGGCATTAGGTATAGAATTTGTAGGTTAACATCAGACAAGTACGTACTTGAAGTTCAAGTTTTTCAAACAATCCGCACTCTATTTCCACTTCTACATTTCGATTAGGAACTGATAATGGACTTAAAAGTTAGGCGAAGCAACTCGTCGATTGCTAAGAGTACAACAACTGTAATTGGGATAATCTATTTGGGCTCTCGAGTAAATACTACAGGCAGGTTGGTAGTCAGGCAATTTGCTTTGCTTTACAACATTTTCCCGTTGAAACTTTGACGATTTTGGGCGATAGATGACCTAAATAATGTTTAGAGGATGTTTGTTTAATTAACTCTAAGTTGTAGATCAATTACTGTGTTGAAGAGATTTTAGTTTCAGGAAATTATTAGAGAATTTGCATTTTTCGGCACATCTGGCTGGCACAATCGAATATAGGTATTTAGCTAAATAATTTATGAAGAAGAGTAAACTAACTACTTACATACATTTTTAATTAAAAACTATTGAATAAACTAAAATAAATAAACAAACTATAAAAGGGCATCAAAAACTCCTCTTTAACGCTGCCAGCTGGTAATGGGTCCAAGAGACTTGCGACGTTACCACGTTGTATGTTTCAGTTCTTCTAGCCAAGGTAAAAGCAAGCCCTTGGGTCACGGCAAGATAATAAAATACATATTCGGGAGAAAGCCGCTCCACCTCGCATGGATTGTGCCGAGCCGACCCAAACATGCAATGAGCGGTGTTTGATACCAAACGGAATAAGCCGATCAGCGCGAACCGAATAAAAGTTTCTGCTAATTTCACCGATGAAATTTGCTGAATAAATTGCTGATGTATTGGCTGAAATTGGATAGTCAGTTTCCAGTTTAAAAAAACATTAACTATAAACAATACTCAATACCATTACCATTGTTTAGACAGAGTCGTGCATTACGCGCGTTGTTTTCGTGCGGGAACTCGTCAGCACGTCGACGGCGTTGCAGCGTGCCACCTGGCTCCGCACTGAATATCTCCTCACCTGAGGGGAAAAGAGACTAGTAAGTACGATACTTAAAGAAGAAAATTAAATAGTGTCGTAAAAGTAGACTGAACCTCGTATTATATCAACTCCAAGCTTTATGTATTCAAAGTAAATTTTGGCATCAGCACCTCTATCTGTAGTGCTACATAGTTCTCTGGGCAAATGGCCAAAGTCGGCAACCACCATCTTGTTCTTTTTCAATACATCATCATCTGCCTACCCTTTTTTCCAACTACGTTGGTGTCAGCTTCCAGTCTAACCGAAAGCAGCCGAATACCATGGAGCAACTGCCTATCTGACGATACTCCTTTCGAGCTATGACTACATGCAACGACTGTCAAAGATCTCAAATGGCAGCCGGGACCAAACTCGGTAAGTAATGGTAACCCATCCACGGACCAATCAGGCCCGGATGGCATTATTATCTGCCACGAGCTGTTTTTTTTTCAATACATTCCTAAGTAATGTTCACCAACAGCACCCTTCAGACAATGTCATTCGACCGCCAAAAGAAGAGGTTTGTGCACTATAAACTTTGTTACAGCGGTCAGTGTCAATATTCCGAAACAAGGATGACACTGTCAGGTTTCTGACGAGACGAAATTCGGTGGAATACATTTCAATGTTTTCGATGATAAATGATAAATGATGTTTATTTTGCAAGTAGGTTTTTACAAACACTTTTACACGTCATGTTTTTTAAAGCTAGATGGGGCCGGTGGAAACACCGAACACCGAGTAGTCAGGTACTTTCGTACCTGACTACTCGGTGTTCGGTAGGAGAAACAGCCGAAACAAACTCAGAGGTCATAGTCTCTTTTAAAGTCCAGACATAATCTTGGTTTACTCACATGAGGACTATGCAGATTAGTGTCTGAGATGGCCTTTGGAAGAAAGAACCACACAGATTTGAGCGGACCTGTCCAGTCAGTGCAAGCATTTGTCAGTTATCGTGAGCTCGACTTATAACTCAAGGAGCTCAACGACACGTAGAACAATACCAAAGAAAGGACATTTGGGTAGGTCGCTTGTAGTGCTCAAACTGCCAGACAATCGTGGGAAAAATTAAAAATAAAATTAAAATATGCCCCAGAACATTTTCTATCACAATGTGACTGTCTGTCACGTACTCCTAATTATTAAGCAAATATCTTTGCATTGATTCTTATTTCAATATCACCACGTGGTATCGGCCATTTACAAAACACATTGTATCTCTAGTTTATGGGTTTGACAGGCTGACATGTTACCGTAATTAATAAAGAAAGGTTCCTTCTTTCTTCGAATTGTAAAACAATATCGAACCGCTTAGAAACGCATAAATTCTTTATTTAATGGGAAACGCACTAGGGAAGAAAGCTAAATGACAGGCCAATATAATATTTCAAAGAATCCATAAGAAAATATAAAAACATTCAATTTTCTTAACACTAACGCCAACATCTGGTTACCATGTTTTGGGCCGTAAGCGTCCAACGAGACACTTAAAACAATTGAGACGTTTGAACAAAAACGGTCATAAATGAATTCTGTGAAAGGAGCCCCATGGCTCATCGTGCGTGGTGGTTTGAGGAGGCTGCAGGAAGGATAGGGAACTGGGCAGTCAGTCTTGGACGGTTTGAGAGGTCGGACGAAAATTCGGGAGACGTGAAAGGGAGGCTGGCTGGCTGGAGGATTGATACCGCGAACGCGATAGGGTTGAGACGATATAAGCTACTTGAGCTAAGTTAGGAGACCCGGTGAATACCGAGAGGCTTATGTCCAAATGGGTTATCGCAAGTGTGTGATAATGATTGAATAAGTTAAATATAGTCGGGTTAAAATCCTTGTTTAGAATAATCTAGTATGTGTGTGTGTTTGTTGGTGAGCGACATGGTGAGTCCTTTATTACAATAATTATCCTAGGCTGATGATGTAATTAAAGTTCTTAAAACTATACAGACAAAAACGTGTTGCTGGGGAGTTTGTTGTGTCATTTCTTCTCCCCAGCTCCAACACTAGGAAGTGGTGAAGGGTGGGCGCTTTTGGGGCTGTCTATAGGGTTTCAATAGAGTAAATCTCCAACTCTATTGCAAAATGGCTTTTGAGTTTTGATTATTAACTCTATTATCTGATAATTCTTGAATCATGTATTCATTAGCTCTAACCATCAATTCAGCCAACTTGCCTTTTGAGTTTGGAATCTCAATCCTATTATATGACCAACCATATAGTGATTCTAGAATAATATTATGTTCATATCTCTGACTAATGATTCGGTCAGGCTGACACAAACACGAGTCTTGCAGATACGCTAGTTGTACGAAGAGAACACATGTTTCAATAACTATGAATTCCATAGTCTGATTTACTATATCGTTCAATCCTTTCCTCGATCTAATAATGATACGAGGCATTGGACATCTACATGTTAAGGAATTCAGTTCTCTTAGTCGGTGGAAAGGTGACGAGACTGGATGCACCTTACAGGAGCCGCGCGGTATTGGCGGGGCGCGACCCTTTCCCCTTCGGGGGAAACCGACCTTAATACTAGTATTAATATGATGTAGGAAAAACGAAAATTTTATCAGCCTTTTACGAACAGTCACAACAAAAACACATTTTGTGTCTTGTATTTAAAAGACAGAAAATCTTCTGGGGTATATAATAAATTGTAGTTATGCTATTTTATTTTATAGTTATAACACATATCACTAGGTTTACAAATAACTGAAGAAACTAGCATGACCACATACCTTTCGAGTTCCTGTTTCTTCTGTAGAACCTTCGGTGGGTGCTCTCGTGAGGAAAGGGGGATGCCTGTCGTTGTGGACTACTGGCGTACCGCGGCAGTTCCTCCCCGCCTTCCGACCCGTAGATACGACGCTGCTCATCTGTGCCAAGTATAAGAGTTTCATTACCAACTAATAAAAAAGAGATACACAAATAAACTCACGTGATATTCCCTTGAGGATAGGTAGAAACTACAGAACATCCCATCCACGATCAGTTCATAAATCTGTTCAAATACGCAAGAGGCAGTAAATTGCGAGTAAGTACTACGCACCTGACTTTTCTGAAGAACATTAAGAACAGTGCATGTCCTTCTGAGATTCGGCTTTCAGTCATCTCCTCAACGTGAACAAATTATCCTCTCGCTTTCTTTTCAATGAAAAAGATGACGATTCAATTGGGCATTCCTCTCGACCTTATGTAAGATCTTGTTAGTTCATACTATATCAGGGACAGACAAAGGTCGAACACTATTAGGTCTCGTCTAATCTTAGGGTTAGGGTACCTTCATTTGTCATGACTATTGGAGTCACATTGGTCATAATTGAAAACGCTTCTAATAGATGGAATCCATTAACTAACGAGCTACTATGGTTTAGTAACTGATTTGTAGCCCTAGTCTGATAAATGACAAGGCTTCATTCAACACAGATTATTGAAAACAAATTTTCCAAAGACTACCTTTATTAATAAAAAACATATTAATTTTCAAATCCTAACTACGAACAAGATTACACACACACCACATTTTGTACATGAAAAAGTTGCCCAACTCTCGACATTCCAGTTATGTTATGACTAAGTAATAATTTTCAACACTTTAAACAAATAGGTCAGTATAAAAGTTAAGGGAGGAAAGTTTAGAATTTATGAGGCGGTTTGTTTGGGTAGGTAATTCTAAACAATAACAAACAAAATGTATACGTTGCCTGAGGCAGCACGGGCGGCGTGAGTCGGCCCGCGGCGAATCGAACCCGCTCTCTACGAACTTCGCCAAACAACGTGCACTATGAAATGAGACTGAACAGAAGGCCTAATCTAACTGTTTACTTACACATGAACAATTTTACTACATATTTGTTTAACTCTCTACCCCATGGAGGCTAAACTAAAGAACTTTCCCATAATCCTTTTACTTCACCAAAACAGTCTGTTCTTAGAAACTTATTTCGTGTCATTCTCTCGCGTCTGTTGTTATACAACCCACAGATCACATCACGTGTTCGTCTGAGTACCCTGACACATTTCCGCGAGGACCACTTACTGATTAGTCGAGGAAGACAAGAAATGTTCTTAATGCTTTTACAATAAACCGGTAGAAAATTTTCTCACCAATTCGCTGCCAAGTGTTTAAATTCATCATTTTGGCTATTTTCTCAGTCACGTCCTCTATTAGTAGCATGCTACTTATCATCATCATTGGGTACATACTAACAAAACTTAGATCCGTAATGTACAACGTTTGCATTTTAATAAAAAATAACATCACAGTCCTGCATGGCTCGGACCCAAAACCTTGTACATAAATTGCATTCATTCCAAGGGACATTACGGTCATTTTTAAATTATGACAATCATAACTTTTAGTACAAGTTGAATGAGAGGAATTCTTCGATCTCGTAGTCAAATATATCACATGACTTACGAAAGCTAATAATGTTCTAATTTAGTAATTAGTAATTTATTTTAATTCATATTAAATTGTAATTATATGTATATTATATGTATACAGACTACAAATAGAACAAAAATAATGCTAAAAAGGGGAAGAATAAAAGTAAGTCACAGACACTTAGGCGTCAAAATACTCCTCCGCATCGCTGTCATCCGGAAACATGCCCAGAAGACTGGCAGCATTGCCACGTTGAATGGCAATGCTAATTCTTTGGCCAAAGAAATAGCCAGCCCTCTGGTCACGCGAAGTGTCGACCATGTTCTAATTTATATCTAAGATCTAAGAGAGAAATCGCGGCTTTAATTCAAGAACCCATTTCAAAGTACTTACATTGAAGTTCCAAAAATGGCGAACGAAACTGCGAGAACATAATAAATAAGCACCTTCAAATAAAATTTCCAAGTAAACTTGTAACTACACCGTGCCTACGTTGTTACGAATGGGTATAAAAGAAAGTTGTTGGGCGAAAGAAAATGAATTAAAAATACTCGTTCAGATTGGTAAGTTTCGCAATACTTTGGAAATTTGTTGGCAATGTTAACACAGCTCTCCGTAACGAAACGTGAATAAATTGAAAATAAGCAGAGAGACGCAGTCATTTGTAACTTAAGGGGAAAGCATTTTAATATTTTTTGAAAGTCGACGATGAAAAGATGTTTAGAACTGCCGAAATGTTGCCATAAAAAGTATATAAATGTAAATCAAGTAAGTCCGTAAGTGAATCAATATCGCTCAGTAGTATATTTATAAAGTTTAGCCCGCCCTTTGTTTATTTCGTATGTATGCACACAAAAACAAATTATAACAATTCAAAATTTCCAACTGAAATAATATTAAAGGGTTTGGATGTAACGTTTAATGAAAGTTTAGTCAGCACGCTCTGTGTAGCCAACGGCTGTACGAAAGTAAACACCTTGTTTTAGTTTACTCAACGATTCTACAAACTCAATTAGCATTACAACCTCTGAAAGTCACTTTAGGTGAAATGAAATTATGTAGGAAATAAACGCGGTTTGTGTGGATACCTTACATGAATATTTTCCGGATAACGTTTCCTATTCCGCAGTGTTTATATCGAAGTAATTTGTTACGGTTTACGGTTATGATATATGAAAGTAACTAAGGACAACGACCGCCAGGTACACCGAACTCGGTTTAAGCTACGGTATTCAGCCTAGGGTCGGCTTCATATTCGAACACGGGTTTCAGATTAAGCTAGTTTTGGGACGGGAATGGGAAAATTGTGAGGTCGTGGAAACTAGGCTTAATGATGACCGTACATCGCGATAGCGGGAACAGACGGCATCGCTTACATAATGGTCTGTGATACATGTTCGAGCTGGCGATTATCGTCGGAACATTGCTATCATACATAACTTTACTTACATTCTAAATGAAAAGGTAATTTAAATGTTCTGATGATACACAATAATCTATAAAACATATCGATCTAATTTCAGTAAGATCAAAGAATGTAGACAGACGTAAGCTTTGAAAAATTATTTAAGTTTTTTTTATTTGTATAGCAGATTATGGAAATTATACTCTATAATAATTGTATTCAATTGTTCTCCTCATCGCTGTCTCTGCAGTGAAGCTGTCAACAACCTCGGTCACCACGGCCTGTCATGCAGCCGAAGTGCGGGCCGTTTTGCACGACACGCGAACATAAATGATATCATCCGACGAGCTCTTGTCACCGTCGGCGTTCCAGCGGTTTTAGAACCCAATGGCTTGGCACGCGACGATGGCAAGAGACCGGACGGCATGTCTTTGTTTTCTTGAAAAATAGGTAGGCAGAGAACCTCAAGCGGCGTAAATATAGAAACCTTTGTGGTAACTATTTTTTCGAGCGGTTTGGGGTTGAAACTCTGGGGCCGTGGGATCCGAGTGCTAATAGCGGAAATTTCAAAACGCCTAATTGACGCTTCCCGTGACCCAAGGGCTGGCTTTTACCTTAGCCAGAGGCTTGTGTTGCCATACAACGTGGCAACGCCGCCAGTCTCTTGAGCACATTACCAGCTGACAGCATTGAGGAGGAGTTTTTCGATATCCTTTTATAGTTCGTTGTTAGTTTATTTAATGTATTCAATTAGATAGAATCAATTTGAATGCTGTGCTCCATTTGTTTCAGTGAATGTAAAACACTACTGTGTACAATTTTAAACTTTATGAATACCTGTATGAGTTTAAAAAGGGTAAAATGTATGAATGAATAACAGCTGAATAAATGATAACAATAGTGAACATTTACTCTTAATAAATTAATTTCATGAAATAATTAGTGGATACTGCAGCATCACGATATTATAACGTTCATGTTAACTTAAGCATACATGATTATTATGAGAAGTGTCTGTGTGACTCACATAACAAATCATCATGCGATGAAATCCGCGAAGGGTTAGGCAGAGGTGTACCTGATAGTGCACCAAAATTTTGCCAGTTATGTTTAAATTCCATGTAATAGGAGGAGAGTCTATTGCCATTAACCATTCACAAATCCAAACTCCGTGACTGCTACTAAAAAAATCCTGACTGAAAAACCCAATGTCAATTCGTCCGACCCTGGAATCGAACCCTAGACCTCATGCTCAGCAGTCGCGCTTGCGACGACTAAACTAACGAGGCAGTCTTAACTTTTTTATACTAAATAAGCATCGAAACGATCGATAACTATCGATATATATAGATATTTGTGGTAAATATGGAAATCCTTTTTACATCTTTAGACGACCTTCTGAAAAAATTATAATAAGTACCTACCTAGGTAAATGTTCACAACAAAATGAGTATTTCTATATATAAGCACCACTCCTGAAATAAATTATTGTGCTCCATGAATATTTACTTAAATTTACTGTAATACAAAACAAGTTCTGAAGACTTACCTGTCAGACTTAGAAGAAACAATAATACAGTAATACCTTTTTAGATAAAGTAAAAATTACTTGTGTACTTCTACCAGTGTTTATTCGCATTAAACCAAAGTTGTTGTAAAAGACTCAACATACGCTATTTTCACACCGTGTCCGAAATGCAAGCAATATTTAGTGAGCTTGACTGTTTTTTTTTCTTATGATAGGTCGTATGAATATTTAACCAATAGATTTCGCTATCACGAACATACTATCTACCTTATTTACACAAGCATTCAGTTGAGAATTGAAGGACAAAATATCTGGTTCAGACACGCGATGCTTCCCTTCAGTAAACAACTCAAGATTGAATATGAAAATTTAATCGACTAATTTAATCGAAGAGAGATACCATGTAGCCGTCGCCGGCTGAGTTATTAAACGTCTCCGCGTGGCATTGAGCTTGTAAATATGAATTCATAATAAAATATTATACTTCAAGTAAGTACTTTGGTAGCTACTTACCTCACAAAATTGCTGCCATTGGTAATCGCTACATATTGCTCTGGTACGTAAAAAGAGAAATCAAAGAAAAGAAATCGATTTTTATAATTGAATTATTTTATCATTGGGTTCTACTAAAATCACTTACAAGTACTACAGCCGCTGTTATAAGCAAAGGAATGAAAGAGATATTTTATTCGAGTTCTAGAATTATTCAAGCCGGGACCTACGAGCGGCGTTCATTTGTAAGCCGCCAAAGTTTGACAAGTTAGGTTGCATTTAAATGCTGCCGGTGGTAGGTTCAGCATCAAGGCGTGCTCCAAATTAGCATTTTTCAAAGTCGTGCCAGTCGGATGGCTGCGCATTCTCACTAGACTTGTTCCTATTAATAAATTTCTTCCTTTTTAGGGTTCCGTACCTCAGGCGGCAAAAACGGAACCCTTAAAGGAACACTTTGTTGTCCGTCTGCCAAGATCCTTTTTTTCAGGAACGCGTGGAGGTATCAAGCTGAAATTAATATCAAATACGCAAATCTACCTGGCCTGTGTCCCAGCAGTGGGAACATTATAGGCTGATGATGATGATGATGATGATGATGACGCAAATCTACAATCCCTGTAGAGCAGTGAAAAAATCAAACTTTTAAGTCGACGCGATCAAAAGATAAGATATGAAATATATATTATGTCGTACATTTTGCGATTTCAGAAGGGAATCGTTCCCGTTGACCTAGAATCATGAAATTTGGCAAGAAGCAATATCTTACAGCACATGTAAAGGAAAATACCTACAAGTTTATACGGAACCCTCGGTGCGCGAGTCCAACTCGCAATTGGCCGGTTTTTTTTTTATTATTGCCCCACACCAAATTCTCCAAAAACCCAATTTCTCCTGTATCGTGGGTGAGTTACCAAACAATTAAACTCACATACACAAATAGCCAGACCCGGAACGGAAAAACTACGTGTAGTTCTTACATATCGCTCACCTAGTAATATATTGGCACATCTACGTTTTTTATATTTTACAGAAACGAAGATCAAAGATTTTATAAATGTTTAAAATTTATTTATGGGTTCATTTTACGTTTTTTTTACAGAATTTAAAAGTTTATTAAAAAATAATTATAATTAAGTAATTACTTGTAACTAATTAAGTTTAAACAATAATAAAATCTTTGATCTTCGTTTCTGTAAAATATGAAAAACGTAGATGTGCCAATATATTACAACGTGAGCGATATATTTGTTTCATGTGAGCATCGAACCCGCGACACGCAGCGCAGCTGGCGCAGCGTCCAGTCGCTCAGCCGCTGCGCCAACCGTGCCGTTCATTTATAATGTACATTGTACGCATTGCTTTTTTACGAAAACTTCCCGAACATTTCCGGGTAAAACGTTTTCGCATAATAGCAAGCACTTGTGATAACATTAACAAATAGTAGTAACCTTGACGAACCCCGAGAGCAGTGGAGCTAACGTGAACTGCATAAATAAACGGAGATCCCGCCGCTATGAAATTCATATTTAAAAAATGTTGGCTGAGTAATAGTCTTCTTTGGGGAAAAATAATAGATTCCTTTACTCCTGCGATGAAAATGACCTGAATTAAATTTTCACATTCAATCGTCGCTGTTTGCCCCTGAGAGTGATCGCAGCCCGCCGCCGCAGCGCCCGCGCCCCCGCCCCGCTCCCACCCCGCCGCCGCCCCGCGCCTGCCCCGCTACTGTCTGTCGGTTCTCATCATATCTATTTTTGTTTTTCGGCAATATAATCGCAGACAAAATTAAACATTACGTATGAAAGAGTTATGGTGTTTCCCACGGGAACACTCGTACGAACTGCGAATTCTATAAGACATCTCATGAAGTAGGTATAACGCTTTGATGTGTGGCAGGTACATTTCAAGTTAGCTCTAATATAAGAAGGTTTTAGTTAACTAAAAACGTTTTTATGTCTTTGAAGGACGAATCATTAGGTTTATTATTTACTAAAACAATAAAGTTAAAAAGTAATTTAAAAAAAAGTTATTTTAGTGTTTTTTAGTGGTTTTTTGGAAGTTGTTTTTTTTTCGCAGAAAGTTTTTTATTTTACCCTTTTTAGTTGTAGACGTTTTAGCATACCACACAAATTCTAATCATGAATTAATTTTTATATTGTAACCAGAACTATAAGGAAGTAATCGTCAAGATGATTCAAACGAGTCCAAACTCGATGGGGTTGTCGTTTTATAGCGGAGTTCTTAAGGGGACCTTACAGCTCCATGACCAGACCCTGGATACTATCTAAAGACAAACTACTCATTAAGACGAATCAAACGAGCCCAAACTCGATGCGGTTACGTCGTTTTATCACGGAGATCCTATGGCCACCTTCAAGCTCCATCATCAGACCCTGGATACTATCTAAAGACAAACAACTTATTTAGACGAATCAAACGAGCCCTAACTCGATGCGTTTATGTCGTTTTATCACGCAGATCCTATGGCCACATTACAGCTCCATCATCAGACCCTGGATACCATCTATAGACAAACTACTCATTTAGACGAATCAAACGAGCCCAAAACTTGATGCGGTTACGTCGTTTTATCATGGAGATCCTATGGCCACCTTCCAGCTTCATCATCAGACCCTGGATAACATCTAGAGACAAAGTACTCGTCAAGACGAATCATACGAGCCCAAACTCGATGGGGTTATGTCGTTTCATAACGGAGTTCCTAAGGCGGCCGTCCAGCTCCATCATCAGATCAGCTCCATGTCATCGATATATTGTACTTTCACGCGATATACATAAGCGTGCAAATTTTTTATTCAATCGGAAATCAGAAAGTGTGTCAAATTAAACATGCAAGACTTCAGGCGTCGTCGCGTGATATAGCAATTAACGTGAAAACATACTAAATTACTGAACAGATTTTGATGAAATTTCTATGGGACCAATCGGGAAGTATATCCTTTCACATAAAAGAAGAATTTTTGAAATCGGTTAAGAAACGACGGAGATATGAGGTAACAAACAAAAAAAAAAAAAAAAAAACATACAACCGAATTGAGAACCTCCTCCTTTTTGAAGAAAGTCGGCTAAAAAGGAGTTTCTATTGTGTACTACTTTAGTAGTTCTAGGAAAACTTTTCAATTATAATATTTAATTAAGTTTCAAGAAAGACTCTTTGAATGATGCGTCTTAGATGTGTAGACAGAATTACAAAAACCTACCTAAGCATTATGAAAAGTACCTTGGTTTAAAATTGTATAAATCCTTCATTGAAGTCATTGAGATAGATATGTTAAACAAGACTTTAGTCTTCATTAATTCAATACTCAGTTTATTCTAAGTTAATTAATAAATCTGTCTGGTTCGGGATCACTGAAATTAGCGTAGGTATTTAATCAAGCAATCGACAAAGTAATCTGGATCTTAAGTTTCAGTAACTTCATCTGTTTACATATCGCCGGAATGTTGTCTAGATTATTTAACTTAGCCATTAAGTCGAGCAAGATAAAATATTAGATCGTACTGAAACCACTTAGAGCTATTTCCCCGGGATTGCGTGATAGCAACACTTAATTTACAAGCTCCATTTAATTTGAACTATTTTGAGGCTCAGGCAGGAATTTAAATATCTGCAGATAAGGAGCTCACGCGAATTGTTCGCCGCGCGCCGCCAGCAACTGAGCGCGAGCGCTCTGGCTAAATTACGAGATTAACGAATTAATGCTACGCAAATTTCAGAGGTTTTATCTTTCAGAGGTTTTTTTTCTATTAACCCTTCATAAATTGAGACGCTTCAGTTATTGTCTACCGCTTTTACTTTATTTTAAAATTAAATATCAAACTATGACCACAGACATCAAATCCGCATGAATTTGTGGAAGTATTACACACTAACCATATAATTAAAATCACAGCCTATTTCGCGAAATTGCGTACCCAATATTACCCGCTTATCTCAAATAACGATGTAGTCCTCGTAAAATGTAAATACATATGTAATAAAAGTGTACTGTATGTATGTGTTGAAACCGAAATCGTTTCGACAAATTTAGAATATGGGCTAAACAGTATATTGAGTAAGCTGTATTCAAATAAAAATAGATCAGTATTAGATAGGGTGAGCGAAAACTAGTTACTAGAGTAAATGTAGGTGTGTACTTGGTGAAATATTTTTTGAAATAGATCGTGGGGGCCGCGGGCATGGGAGTAAAGTGCAGAGATTAGACACGGGGACCATCAATTACGAGTAATCCGAGACACGTGCGGCCCGCTCAACGCGTCGCAAACCTATGGGGATTATTGAAATTTTCTACTCACACGCGACGAACGTTCGCACACACCCGCTTATAGGCTTTTGTATGAAAACGAGATAAGAAATTATGCAAAGGTTTGTAGTGTGCAATTACAATTTAGATGTGCAAATAAATAATAAATCACCATGAATAATATTAAAGACGTAGAGCTGTAAATCTCTTTTAATATTTTCCAATAACGAAATAACTCTACACGACAAACAAACAATCCTTGCACAGGTCACATAATGTACCAGCCTAACGCTAGAGACACACATAGCGGTCTCAATTTCACACCTATTTTGCGAATCTGACCGGTAGTGCAATTAATCTTCCTGCAGATTGGATTGGGTGCGATATTTGCAGGCACCGTTGACTTGTCGCGTCAATCTTTGCACAGTCCCTAAATCTCAGACTCAAACGAAACAGTACAGCTAACTATAAAACAGTTAGATGTAGGTATTAGTAATCAGTGATTTATATAATTAAAGAGGAAGACCTTTGTGAACTTCGGATTGACCTATTCAGGGACAAAATGATCAGAAAGAATGTAATTTTTTATCTTTTTCTGGGTACAAAAATCTTAATCAATCTTAAGAACAATATTTTATTTGCACTGAAGAGTTTAAATTCCTGCCTATAATAGTAACAACAACTTCATAGAAACTGTTTAGTCACATACACAATACCTATATATTATAGGACACCTACCGGACTATCCTCACCCTTTCCTAACTGGGTGAAAACTTGCAGGAAGCAACACTAGAGTTTTGTCCATACCTAAGTCCGTGCACCTACTTAGTGCTAGTGGCTCCTGTGTACTTAGTGTTTCGAGCTTCAGAACTAACACCACGATATAGTATTACATTGTGCAATATTAATCATACGGTAAGAGTTAAACAAGAAGTTATTTAAGATATTGCGTTGTTTATAGCTGAAAGCCGGAAAGTAGTCATGAAGGTAGTATTATGAAACGTACTTATGAGAGTGAAAAAGAAGGCTTACTCATTATCATCTTCCTGCCCCTGTCCTATTCTATTTGTGGTCAGCGCAACACGTTTTCCTCTTCATTCTTTCCTGTCTGACTGACTTCACGGCATCATTTACTCCTTTTCTTTCATATAATTCTTCACACAATCGATCCGTCTTTTTGGCCTTCCTCTCTCTCTCCATCTATCAAAGGTCCATGTACATCACTCTTTTAGTCTCATGCGAAAGCTAATGTATTTTATAGGAAAGCGATAGTTTTGGTATTCTTGTCATGTTCACTAAGGCTAGCTTAGCTGAATCATTGTAAACCCACAGTGAGTCTAGTGTCTCACTAGCCTTTGCCTCTGCGATCTCTTCAAAGAAACCAGGCTTACGCTCTATGGGTTAATGAATGCACAAAGGTGCTGTGGGCACAGCCGTGACTTGTGTCACAGGTTTCCCTGAACTTTTCAGAGAATATATAAACGCCATGCCTGAAATAAAATGGTTTCAGTCCCACCAAGTTACTACTTAGGCGCCAAGGCATGATTAAATTATGTCCTTTCTTAACGAAGATAGAATCATTTTCAGCATTGGACTTTTAAGGTTAATATAATTTTATGATGATGACTAAACACTGCGTAATTTTGATACAGACCTATTTATTCATCATTTTATTTTGTGTTCACATTTACTTCACAGAACTTCATTACATTCACTTCAATACCATAACTTGAGTGATAATTAAATATGTAACTACGCAAATCCAGCCTGTCCGCTAGGCAATCTTGTAAAATATTCAATCAACCTTGTTGGGTAACTAAACAGAATAACCAATTAGATAGCTACTCCTCGCCTAATATTCATTACTTACAGTAAAGATTATATTCGAGAAGAGTATTCTCTTCTATCTATTTGCATGTTATTGTTCGACTGTCGTAGTTGTACTGCGGCTGATTGAGACCGTGACACGTATTCAGGGAGAAAACGTTAATTAGCTTCGATGCGCATTGAGCTGTCATGATTCGATTGCATATAAATGCGCATCGCGGATTAGGGTGCGATCAGATTTGCATGGTTAGCTATGCATGCGTAAGTACGTCGTCGTCGGAAGTGGAGACGATCGCGATGTGTGTGTTCCACCCTTACAGTGTATCTCTGCAATCGATGAGACTTTTCCGTCGCAAAGAGTCCCCTTCAGCAAGTCTGCAACGACATCCGACATCCATAAATGCATGTATTTGTTGAAGTACAAAACAATCATTTCTATGCAATCCTGTCGTTGGTTTAAACAAATTGAAATAAACAAAGCTAGTTTATATCAATGGTTTCTGTAAACTGTCGAAAGTTACATAGAAATAACTTTGAAGATTCATTCATTTGCATTTAGATACATCCCTTACCTACGTAGTAAGAGTTAGTGTGTACCTAGATACTTGTTCTTAATCAAAATTACGTACACACATTACGTTACTGAATCATATATCAGTGAACAAGTAAGCGAAATAACTTTAACCCATCACGTGAGAGTCTCATTAATATAATGATCGGGTTTTCAAATAAAACATAATGCAATGTTAATGACCCGTTAAAGTTACTTACCTGTTCTCGCCAACCTTGCGGTTTGGAGTCAACTAGAGAGTATTCTGGTAAAGAGGGTAAATGAGCTTGTCTATGGCGCCCTCTCGTGACCTCCCGACGAACAAAACGACAAAGAGAAGTACGGCAACATTTACAGAGAAAATGGCCGTGGGGCAGTGAGGGCGACCCTCCACCCTTTGTTTCCTTAGAGCGGCTCGCGCGCCGCACGCCGACAACTTGCCGAACCTTCCGACGAAATATGTACATTGCGATTTGTGGCCTTTGTCCTAACATATTAATGCGAATTCCAAAACGTATTTATTAACTATCGGTAGGCCCACGCGTATTTAAGTTTCCAACGAAAATTCCTACATTAACTTGGTTGTTTATGTTTTACATACGTTATATTACCGTCGTCGGCGTCGTTAGTGATTCATACGTATTATATGCATAATTTAATAAAAGTTTGAAAGAATGCTTGTTTTTTTGTTAGAGCATCCGTTGTCTGTGGGGGACACAGGGGCGGCGCGACGAGCGAGACGCACACCGCAGGAATTTCTAAATCTTCATAAGATAATGGATCGCTCCGCGAAAGAAAAGGACCTCTCCGGCTTGGAACTTTGTTGAATTCCTGACTCGTAATTAATAAAATTACTTTTTGGGAGCTTTCCTCGACTTCAAAGAATTTTAGCATAAAAGAAAAAGTTAAGTAGATGAATTATTTTTGAATGATAAAGGGAATAATTTTGGATATTTATACACTTAGGAGTTGAGTTATTCTCAAGATTTTCATCGTCGGTTTGAATATCATAAACTGACGCTGTTAGAAGCATTGTTTCATGAAATCGTAGCAAGCAATAGCAAATCGTACGCACCATTTCCTTAAAAAAAATATTTGTAATATTCTTAAAGAAAGCCCAAGTCCTCCCTCAAGGGTAAATTGCATTTAGCGAGGACTATTAAAAAGTATTTACCCTGCAATTGAACTCTACAAGATTTATAGGATTTCTCTCGACGCATATTCTCGAGAGCTCTTTTCTTTTTAATTTTTTATTCTTCGTATGTTTACTTGATGCTTCAACTGTGCAAATATTAGTCTTCGCTATAAAATATAATATTATGATTGTTATTTAAGTTGCAAAGTTCTACAAAGTGGAGATAAAATATAATGATACTAAATAAATAAGTAAACAATAAAATAAAGTTACTATGAACATTGTCTACGATGCTTTGTCTACAACGAAATAGTGATTAGTGGTGGGCTATATCTCCAAAGCAAATCCAACTAAAGGTCACATCAAAGGGAATAAAAGTGTTAATTCGTAGCGAACATCAGTCGATTGTATTAGCTGAAGGTCGCGCTTATCTGCGACGGTAGTGACGATAATACCCGCATGGCGGATGATAGTCGGCGAGTGCGACAACCACATAGTCGGAGTCGTCAGTCGCAGTGCAACGACTGCTAGTTTAAATCATGAAGCCACATAAATCCCTGTTTGATGAGGGTAGCGAGCTTTCATTAGATACGGACTCGGTGAGTCGGTGCTCCGCGGCAATCGCTGTCGATGATAGCGTGTCATTGTCTCTTGTTACGTCAATCCTGTAGCTCATGTGTGTTTTATCGTCTTTCATTTGATTGTTGGATAAGTTGGATAAATGTTTCATTTATTTTTACATTTAAGGGTCACGTGACAAGTGTACAAGACGTACTTATTGACAACATCACCTTTTTCATTTTAAACTCTAAGCAATTGGGACCACTATAATTATTAAGAGTCGTTTTTTTATTTAAACCATAACTCATGTCACTACTTAT
This sequence comes from Lycophotia porphyrea, assembly GCA_950005105.1. Lineage (NCBI taxonomy): Eukaryota > Metazoa > Arthropoda > Insecta > Lepidoptera > Noctuidae > Lycophotia > Lycophotia porphyrea. Next base: position 9,071,106 of record OX465392.1, read on the forward strand.
TCCTTAAGTCCATGAAAAACCAACATTTACTTCCCATACCTAAGTCGTTATATGTCAAATAATAACTTCGGTAACTCATCATCGTGTGACACATCAAAAAAGCTTTTAAAGTAATCAATCAATTGGTTAGGTGGATTCACTATGTTTATGGTGAGGTTCCGTTCATGCGACGTGTCAATATGGTGTGCCACCTCGTGTACAAAGCCACCTGTCACGAAACGAACATTTATCACAATTCTACCGAATTTCCTTTAAGCTTACAAAGATATCGGCTTCCATATAACTGTATGGGCGGATTGTGTTATCATTGAAAATATACCATCGTATTTTAGAGATCTATAAGTAGAAGAGCTGATGTAAATAAGAGCACACACCTTAAATAGAATTTAGCCCAAAACGGTTTTCACTTAGCCGATAACAATGATTTTCACTTATCATTTAGACACGCTTGCATGACTTTTGAAAAGCTTTATTATTATAAACAAATAAATGCTCCTATAAGCTCAAGCAGTTTAGATACCTTTTATAGAAAACAGCGAACAAAACTATCTCAACCAAACTCTAAAAACTTAAACCAAAAAGAAACAAACTCAAATCGTTTATAAGTCACAGACAGGAATAGCCATTTCATTCAGGCCATGGAAGCTCGCTACTGTTATTATCTTACTCACACTTGAGTGGCGTGCCTGCCTACACAAAGGTCGCGTACACAAGCTTAATTGAATAAACCTAACTGCTTGTGATTCAGGGAAGGTAATATCAGGTGCCTCCCTCGCTTTTGAAAAACAATAACCGTGGAACATTGCGCGGAAACCTTTATACAAAAGAGAGTCGCTCAATGAAGTTGCACGCCGAAGAATTTCCATGCAATAACGGGGCATAGCCTCGGCGAGGATTCTTGTGGAGCGCGGCCGGAGATATTGCGTACTTACAGGGCTTGCCTCTAATAACACCGCCGATACCGTTTGTGTAAGGAGAAAAATACGAAATGAAATGGAAACTACCAGACGCCTTATGGTTTCCAATCTCGACTAACATTACACGAAGGTACGGGAGCTATTTCGCATTTTAATATTCTATGAAGATTGAGAATAAATCGTCAAAGTTTCGTATAACAGCCAATCAGGTTTCTGAGAAAGCAAGCAAAAAGTGTTTGATTACTTATTCCTTTATAATTTTCTGTTAGCTCGCGGAGTTTGAATGAAAGTCAATCTCTTTAAGATAAAACTTCACCTGTAGTAGGTACATTAGCGTCCTACTGCACTCATCAGCCTCGTAACCACTATTGAATCCGTTTTTGCTCAGATTTTATAACTAACCTTTTCACTTGCCTGCTCTAGTTTCGCCAGAGAGCTCGTTAACGATTAGTGTTATCTGTAAAATATTAAGAGTTGAAAACTTGGCGTTTTTGAAGCAACAATTATGTTTATTGTAGCATTACAAGAAAGTATATGTTGGCTTTGTGTGCCTACGAGGAACAAGTTCTACGTCATCAAATTAAAATCTCTAATATTAGATATAAGCCCACTGCTTCATTATTTAACATGTAGTTAGGCATGCCTGAATAAAGGTACTATTTATACTTAACAACGTATGTAATTCACAGTTGACAAGAGTCGAGTCGGCGACTGAAAGTTGGCCGTACCAAGTCTCCGCTCTTGACTGCTTCTTAAGAATTCTCAAGCCTTTAGCTCCACTATCTACTTACTAATTTAATTAATATTATTAATTAATAAATTAATATTATCAGAACGTCCGACATCGTCCGCAAGTGGGCTTTTCAAGTGATGAATGGGTCTCACATATTTGTAGAGCTCTATACAAAATCACTCAAGCCGATGTGTACCGTAACCGCTTGATTGCGCATGAAAAATATATAACATACCTTTAGATTATATTATATTTTTCATCCCCAAATCAGCATAAAATTAGGACTCATAAATGAAACATGTTGTAAATCTTTTTCGCGACACGGCACACATAGCAATTTGTTATCGTTATTAATTTTAACGCTCCATTTCTGAAAAAAAACGAGTGAAAATAACGTTGTATACTGTTTCTGTTTATACAATAGCAGGAACTGGGAATAGCAATTTAGCCATCACTAACAGTGGCAGTAGACAGACACATCGATTACCAAATTCCGAAAACGCATTTATGATGTGACGTAGCCGTGCATTAAAGCTCTGCAAATGCCATCACGCGGCGAGACTAATCACATTAGTGGCCATCGCAAAGGTAATGCTGGTAACAACCTAAAAAGCCGCCATTTGCATGTCAGAGCGGACCTCAGGAACTCGCACTACACTGAAATTATTCACTCTCATATATGAATCTCATATTGGATATGGATACTAAACGTAGCACTCAACGTTAGTTATAAATAAAAGATTTTGGCTGAACAAAACAAATTCTTATAGAATAATAGACTTTTGTAAAATGTTTATGCAAGGAATATTGGACTGTTTTATTAGACTAGGTGCCAATGTTATGGAAAAATACAGGTGGGTGAATATATTATACTTTGAATCTATTTGTAGGCAATTCTTTTTACTTAACTGATAAAGCGCAAGACCGATTCAACTTTTTGTTTATATTAACAGCAACCTGTTTATTTTTATTTTATTTCGTGGGCTATTAAAAGTACGTGAACAATAGAGGAAAACACAATGAACAAATAGTTAAATGAGCGTGTACATGCATTTGTATGATCGAATGAACAATCAGGTTTGAAGGGCTACTATTGTAGCGGTACGCACACTTTTGTCACCTGAATTTGTGTGTTCCTCAATCTGTAAAGTGTAACTCAATCGAGCACAAAAACATGTTAGCCACAGCTAAAATTCATTCATATATTACACTGTAGCCTACAATACAATAAATTTAACTTTTCCTCGTATTGTGGCCATGGAATATTTGGGCCCCATTGCCCCAAGCAAAAACAGAGTGCCAAATACCTTAATCCTACCCAATCCGAACACACCTGAAAATTCTAGTGCTACAAAATTGAAGATCTAATATTTATAAAAGCAATATATTTGTAAATCAATCTTGAATAACAAGAAAAGATGGCAATTTTCACATTTTTAGTTCTTGTAGGTAGTCCTAGACATTTTATAAAATAAAAAAACTTTAATATATCTGTAGATTTTATTGAGCTCAAATAAAGGGCACTCAATATTTGTTACGAGAATGTTAGTGGTCCTAAAATCCCAGGAATCGTCTCCAGAGGGATAAGCGGTAAAGGTCAGGGACTAGAAACAAGTATCAGCCTAGTAGTTTAGGTCTCTAACAAATTGCCTACCGATATATTTGCAGCTTGATAACGAAAATAAAGCTTAGATAGAATATAAAAGATTTTTAGGATCAACTTTTTTTGAAAAAACATAAGAGGAACTTTGATTTAAATAAATTAATGATAACGTAAAACGTAAATGATACACCGATAATAATGTTTGCCGCAAGTATGCCCAATATATTTTTATAAAATCAGTAGGATTTATTACAATTGCGACTCTCCTTAGACTTTTCGTTGTGGTTCACCGGAAAAGGTTATTTTTCAGCAATTAAAGTTTACGGTGGATTGCTGAAAAACTGATATGAAAGAGAAAGGAGTAAATGATGTCATCCATGACTCCCAGAATGGCAGAAGAAAAAGTATCCATCATGACACCCAGAATGGAAGAAGAAAAAGTATTGCGCCGACCCAAATAGAATGGGATAAGGGCAGGAAGATGATAATGAACGTTTACGGTGAATTCTATCATGACTAAAATAATCATGTAGACTGACAACACTTTAACGAAACATGATCAACATCGCTTAGCTTCAAATCAACCTGTAGGTACTATAGTTCAGTTGCTACCAGCCACCCTGCGAAGATCGTCACTTCACCGAGCCTGAGGGCGTCCCACCTTACGTTTGCCAATTCGCGGTCTCCACTCAAGAACACGTCTACCCCAACGGTCATCGGTTCTACGGCTAATATGACCGGCCCATTGCCACTTCAGCTTACTTATTCTGTGAGCTATATCGAAAACTCTGGTTCTCTGTCGGATCACCTCGTTTCGGATGCGATCCCTCAGAGAGACTCCGAGCATAGCCCGTTCCATAGCTCGCTGAGCGACCTTGCATTTATGGACCAGTCGTACCGTGAGTGTCCACGTTTCGGCCCCGTAAGTCATAACAGGCAGGACGCACTGGTTGAAGACCTTTGTCTTTAGACTCTGTGGAATACGCGACGAAATCGTACTATAGTTAATCACACCTAACCTTAATCAGGCATAGACGCAGCTAGTTTTCATCGCCCATAATAGCGAAAACACATTCACCACTAAATAGTAGCAACCACACCCGTAGCTCTCGAACGTGACGCTTTATCAACAGACGCCAATTGTCGAAACTAATATGTAGCATACGGGCCGTATTGCCGTACGTACGGGCCGTTATATGGCATCATCCAATTAAGTGCATATTTACACCCCGTATGGGCACCAGACATTATTGCCGTGCAGTTTACACGTGATACGGTGCCTTTCCGCTTTGATCAGCAGTCGATGCGAAGATATGTAGCCATGTTTACTGACTACTAACTATCGAGCTCTCGATGAATACTTAACGTATGGCGGATCTATATGGTGTGCATTGTTGTTCAGTTTGTGTCGACGTAGTGACAATAAGTAGTTATTTGCAAATTGCTTATGTGTGGTACTGGGCATTGTTTCATGTACCTATAAGTAGGTTTTTGCGAATAACTGTGTGGGCATAGTGTTATGCAAATATGTGTATCTAAAAATGGTATCTGCGCTGCTTTCAGTCTTCCGGACTCGGATGTAGTAACAAGTGAAATTAGATATTTTTTTGGCGGGAAGTTTCTAGTCAGTAGTCGTAGATAGAAGATATGTAGCCATGTTAGTTATGGTTAGGGGATAGTGGATACACTCCTGACTATTGATCTCTCGATAAATACTTACCGTACGATGATCTATACTGAGCAAAATGCTGTTTTGTTTGTGTAAGACAGCGTGGTTAGTATATTTCCAATAATGATTATGATTTTCAATTGTTTTGAATAAGAACTTTGAAGACATTGAAATTCTGAACTGTACCAATAGTTCAACTTCTAAATTCAAATAAATAACCACATTAAGTTCACAGGACTGAACTAATACAGATCGAGTAATGGTGTTACAAGTCCATTATAGTAATAGTTTGTGGTGGCTTATGCTATTCACTAACAACAACCACAATGCGAAATTGGTGTTGTGGTTCTAATGACAATGATAAATTATTATATGACGACAACGCGTTCCGTGTGTAAAAAAACATAACCCAATATGTAGGTACAATATCTTTGTATTTGTAAAACCTAAAAGTCCTCTCTACCTAAAATCATAAAAACAATACTTGTACAGTTACGTCTGTCATATCACAGCTATTTCAGAAAATTAAGGAAAATATTATACACTAGCTGTTACCCGCGATTTCGATCGCGGAAAAATGTTGATGTGTTTTCAGGGGTAAAAAGTAGCCTATGTACTATTCCAGACTATAATTATGTATTTACTAGCTATTGCCCGCGGCTACGGTCGGTAATAATATAATTCAATTATGATTCGAAAGACACGTGGCGCCATCTATTATCATAAGAACGTTATTGTGGTTTTCTTCGGGAACAGTACTTTCTTTCGGGATGAAAGGTACCCTATGTCCGTTTCTGCACACCTGAAAAAGTATATGCAAAATTTCAGGATGACCGGTTCCGGGGTTTAGGCGTAAAAAGGTAACAAAAAAATAAACAAACTTACTTTCGCATTCATAATATTATATGTATATATATATATAGTTAGGATTAGGATTTAAACTCCATGTACAAAAGTGGTACATATGCGGACTTAATGCCACAAGGCATTCTCTGCCAGTCAACCTTTGGGTCAAATAGTTTGTAGATGTTATAGTACAAAAAAATAAGAAAATGTTTTGACAAGTATTAATCATGCAAAGCAAGGGAGGGACGCTAGTACATATCTAAATAAAATCTCATACAATATTTCACGTATCAGTATCAAATCTTCAATAGTATTATTTTTCCAATAAATCGCTTGTCATCGGGAATTTAATAAAGTCTAATATTGAATAATGGGTGCCGACTTGATGTTTGAAGCTTGATTATTGAAAAGGAGGTACCAACTTACCTACCTACCATTTTGAGGGTGTAAAAAGTGAGTGAATGCTCAATAATTACTATACCGTTCTTATAAGGTAAAGTAGTAGGTAATTTCATAATTATTTTAATTATCACAGGCTGTTGTGTTTTAAAAATCAGCTTCATTGGATGTCATTTCTAAGAAGGTATCATTAACTTTATAACATCTTACGTTGTAATTACACCTAGTTAAAGCTATATTGGTTTCCTGTAGCATTATCGCACAAAACAATACTCCTAGACTCCTACCCTTATAACTTTTCAATTCATTAAGAATTAAGGACAGGCCTTCCATTCTTATTTTACTATTTATAAAAAGAGAGTGAACCTCAGCAGACAAACTTCGTCTCAGATTCACTCGCAGAATAATTAGTAGCTCCGATTAAAGATAAAACCTGTCTCCTTTTTTTTCTAGAATAAACGGATCCTTTGGGTGAAAACAAACAGATAAGTCTAGACTGTATTAAACAGGTATCTAACGAGTGAACTAAAGGTACTTTAGTATCAACATATGAGCTCAACATCCTGATTATTTCACTTTAATGAATTTTTGCCTGTAATCACACAGGTCTAATTAATTTAAGCAAAGAGGTTTCATAACTCGGCAGACGTTAGTACTTATCTGCTCTTAGGTAGGTATCTACATGGTTCAGCAACCATTAAATATTAGGAACTTCAACAAATTAGTACTAAATATCGCTTAGAACGATACGTTATATTCTTTTCTTAAATACGAATTCAAATCTCCTTAGTTGCTACACAAATGAAAACATTACTCCACGAAATAAATGAGAAGCTTAAGTTTTGAAAAGAAAACCGATACCACCAAAATCTTATAGTACAAACAGTGGATAAAGATCTACATTGGAAGGAAACATTAAAGGATTCATCTAAATAAACCTGGTTACAGGGAGGTCAAAAAGATAACGTTATCGTTGTCTTTATGTAATATGAAGTAAGGTAAAGTAAACTAAAAGGCAATATGTAAGACGCAATAACATGAACCTTTATGATATTCCTTTATGATAATGTTCTACGCTCTGTTAGGTAAATATAGTCGCGCTTGCCGTGGAAATATGAAACGACGCTAAACTAACACAAGATTTAGTATTGGTAGTTTAGTGTACCTGTTTGTGTACTACACTAGCTTGCTGAGCTTCCAACTTGTATTATGTAGTAGCTGAAAACTAATGTACATAGTTCATGTGTCTACTATATATATATAAGGGTTGGAGTTCTTCGTTATTAGAAAGTGATTTTGGGAGGAACTTGTGCTTAGATAAATAGAATAGTGGAGAATTTTGCTTCTATGTATAATTTCAAGTTAATGGGTATCTATATATTTTGGAATAATTAGAGGGATTTAAATTCGTATATACAATCTCATCTACCATTTACTGGTGTAAGTCTAAAAATAAATAACAATTGTCATACATTTTGGGTTTTCGGGTGTGAAATACGTACCCAACCTTTGAATATGTCATTCACATTATCTCTAAACGTTAACAAATGTTGTTCTAAAGCCTCTATATAGAAAAAAAATGTTTTATTGTACATAAACCGTCTCCAAGCTAAAGGTTACATAACATTCAAATCAATACAAAGCTTGGACCGACGACTAGCATTTATTCTCATCGGGGCGACACATGAATTTTCGTCATAAGCTCGATCTAAACCTGTATCGGTGCACGGCCATTCCAAAAGTACCCCTATTGTCTAGCTAAGTAAGGTTCAATGGGTCGTTTCACATGTGAATCGCTTCACAAGGGTTATTATCATGACTGAAGCTTTGTTAATCCTTTCTATTCTGTAGCAATCGATATGTAGGTTTCGTGCGTGACATTATAAAATAGGGATTTAAAATGAAAAATACGTACCTGACGAGCTTACTTTATGAGCCATTAGTTGGAACGTTTTAATAATGTTTACATTTCACTGGATTTGGTTAAATATATTAAAACCTCCTACATACACTTCGATGAAAATTGAACGTATCTTGGGTTTTTAATACAGATTATGCTGCCTCGTTGGGCTAGTGGTCAAAGTGTCATTGGATTTTTCAATAAGGAATTTCTCAGTAGCAGCCACGGTGTCTAGATTTGTGCCCAGTTGAGGGTAATAGGCTCGCCCCCTATTACATGAGACTTAAACATAACTGGCGAAATGTGTGTGTACTATTAGGTACACCTCTGTCTAACCCTTCGGGGATTACAGGCGTGATGTTATGTTATTATGCTCAAAGTGTGATTTTTTTTTCAGAAAGAGATACAACATGTGCAACATTTGGGCACTTCGTAATAAAATTGTAGGTAACAGAGGGCCAAGCAACAACCGTCTTTCACAACAAACTTACTTCCCCCACTTGACTTCCACAAGTTTGTTTGTTTCTCCAAATGCTGCAGCGATGGAGCATCTTGCCTATATGCTTAGGGTATTATGTTCGATGCCCAACTGAAGTTTTTTGTCACGGTAAGTTGTTTGTAAACGTGACTTGTATGTGATTAAAGAAATTTTCTAGCTATAAAAATTGGTAGGTACGGATATCTAGTTTGAAGCCTGACAACCAATCTTCCCAAGAGGCATCGTGGTACCCAGTTAAGGGTTGTGGAGATCAGATAAGCAGTCGCTTCGTGTACATTACGGATTTTCGTCTGTCTCTTGTTTGAAGAAAGCCGACCCCAACATAGTTCAAAAAAATTTGGGCACCATGATGAAAAGGCACCGCCAACTGCTGCTACTGTAACTGTAAGTTAAAATTTCCAGATCATTTTAAACCCAAGCATACCGAAGTCTAAAAATATTTGTAAGGCAAACAGAAACTCTGCTGTGCATCTGTAAGACTTCATTAAATCCTTAGTTTGTGTCACAGACGGACGGCGAGGAGGCTGCGTCGGGTTTACGTGTAAAGTTTTCCTCATAAGCTCACCGCAGGGCGCTCCCCTATCAATTGCCGTGATCCCGTGCCCCCGCGCACTTCTCCTCCCCCCTCCCGCTGCCCCTGCAAGCCCCACTAATGATCCCACTTGTTAGGGCTCAGCACGGACCTTCGGCCGTGTCACTTGGTGAATAACAAATTCCTAGCTGATCCCACTTTGCCATAGCCACTAAGACTTACAAACGTAGGTCATAATATTAAGTTTGAGACCGCCATGGTTTTCATGGCGGTTACCTTCCTACATATGTCTGAAACGATCCCTTTCGTTTTGTGACACTTATTTAGTAGTTTCAGTTTTACATAGCTACTTAAATGAAATACAAAGATTGGACGGATTCTGCCACACTTTTCAAGTTATATTGGTATTTCATACATTTAAATTTTTTCGCAGTTGTCGTGAACGACTCGTAAGTGGTGAATAGTCACTACCTCCAAGTCCAGGTCCAGATGAACTTCCTCCCTTAAATTCTTACGTCTATTATGTTGTTTTTACTTTAAGAATCAGAGCTGTGTTAATATTTAACTGGCAGAAGTGGAAAACCCACTGAACATATTAAAAACTCAACACATGCTCCGTAAAAACATACATTTTACTTTTAATCTGCCAGTCTCATACTCGGCTGATATTCAATATCAGAGATTAATTACATGCAAAACTTACTGTCGAACTGTTGCGTGGCCTGAGCGAGGAGCGAGGCGAACACTCTGTCGGCTAGGGGTGGGGGCTGCGGGGGGCGGTCGTCGTCGCTGCTGCTGTACCTATCGCCGCCCCACTCCAAGGACCGTTGGCGACGGACGCCGCCGGTTCCCGCTGGCGCGCTCGGCAGCCCGCCCGACAGCCCGCTCAGAGAACCGGCCTTAGCCCGCCGACCCGGCCGCTCCATCCTCGACGTGCTCATAACATCTTGTCAGCACATCTGGGGACAACATGAGAAGTTGTTGAAACTTTTGCATTGAATTGGAAAAGTCTGATGATCTTCAATGAAGGTGCAATAACAATAACTTTTTAACAATAACTTTTTACTCATTTACAAACTCATTAGTAAGCAGGCACCTACACATTTCATTCTAGTGGAAATATTTGAAAACTTTCAAAATGCAAACAAAGACCCTCCGCAAGAATGAAAAACCATTTACAATCCAAAAAAAGTTAAGCACTCGTTAATTCGAGATCTACCACTGCCCACTGAAACATAAGCCCTTGCTCAAACAAAAGAAATCGACACGATATTTTATCAAAGCAGTTACAGCGTCGTGAACGGAAAAGAACAACTGTAATAAAGAGCCTACAAGTCGTTTGGTTAGCGACCCTACATAAATAGGAAGTTTGCGCCAGAGGGCGTGCGTGTTGGAGCCCTAATCCTGTGGATTGTGCCGCGGTGTCGCCCGCGCTCTGCTCCTTCCAACATCATTTCTCGTATTGACTTAATTTGTACAAGCTTCGGTTCTGCTTCCCGTCGACAATTTAAAATACAAATTCATTGTTGCATCAAGCAAACTGAATTTACCCTCCAATTATATTGCTAGACCACTCCATCAGACTCATATTTGTATACCTACGTATCAATACATTTATGAGGAGGCTTACAACGGCATTCAGGAAACTAGTTGCCATTAATGGTAATAAATACAATAACCCAACATTAATCCATAGTAATGTGTCCTGATACGAGGAAAATGGTGAGAAACAAGATTTGAGGGGACCGTGTTCTGACATTAATTGGGTTCGGTTATAGATCGAACATCGGTCACCGTGCTGTATATGCGTTATGGCGATTTGAAACTAGCAACAAGTGACAGTCAAGTTACTTAAAATAATATTGCTTTCCTTTTTTTAACCAACTTCATTATTTCTTTTTTTGTTACTGTCAGCCTGTGTCATCCGACTGCTGGGCGAAGGCCTCTCCCCATGACTTTCAAATCCTTTGATCTAGGGCCAATGTGGACCACTGGTCGTCCCGCCATCTCCTGCGAGGTCTACTGCTTTACCATAATGATACTTGTAATCCAATCGGACTCCGAAAGGAGGTCAGGCACAGGCAGTTAACCATACAGACTAGCCAAACTCTTCACCATGTCACCGTGACGCAAATGAGGTTGGCAGCCCATGTTGTAAGGAATGAAACGTTAAATTAATTCTATACCATAAACCCGGCCAATACAAAATATAGTACAGTTAACTAAATACTAACAAACCCTCAATTATTTACACACCTCAACATCGAGGAATTCCTTATTTCTTATTAAGGATAAGAGATTAAATCTAATGAGTTTTCGTTTAATGTAAATACGGAGTAAGCATTGTATTTAAGGCAAGCAATTGTTAAGGTTTACTGCACTCATTTCTCATTTCGTATCGGCAGAATAAACAGAGGCGGATTCATTATAGATTCGCCGACATTCCACAGAGATACATACTGTTTAGACATTATTAAGATTTATTAAAATTCTTTGGTAAAGTTTTGTAAAGGATTTATCTATGTCTATGGTTGATGGGTCAGTTTAATATGAAGATTTTGATATTTTGCAATAATAGGTAATTAAAATTTTATTAAATAAAATCTGCTAACGCTATAAAGTTGGTACGTAGGTACTTCATCATCATCATCATCATCAGCCTATAATGTTCCCACTGCTGGGACACAGGCCTCCTCTCTATGAGAGGGATTGGGCTATAATCCACCACGCGGGCCCAGTAGGTACTTGAAATAAAAGAATGTTCTAAAGTACTTATTGTTTTATAGAACCTACACCATTACCCAGCTGATCGCAATACGGCTGGCATTAGGAGTAATTCAATCTGACAATCGTGAACTAGACTTTGTACGATGACGTATTGACTCCGAACCAAGTACATACTTAATTAAGTCTAAATAAAAGGTATGCAGAATACACTAATGCACAAACAATATTACATAGTAAATCATTCGTAAAAAAATCACTTTTCTTTATACGATTTACGCCAAATCTTCGATAACAGCAAAAAAACCCAACAACAATTAAAAACAGAAAGTGAATCTTAATTCGATCCTTATTCCATCTTACAAAGTACAAAAGAAACCCTTATTAAATTAGTCCCTCATTAGATTTCCATCTTAATTCTATTTGCTCGTGTTTACTGATTACTTTTTCTATCGGGCTATTAATTAAACATTAATTAATGAGTCCCGTCTACTACGTAGTAGAACGTCTACCGTTTGATGGACCGCTTGGTTTAATATAAAGTAGACTCCTGTTTACCCGCCTGTGTCGCAGCTCACAGCGTTAATAAATACGCCGCTTCCCTTCACAGACGAGCGTCTGTCCTGTTTTTTATTCAATATTTACTCTTATTGTGACGGGTTTATTGGATTTTTTTTAATTTCTTACTTTTTACATTAACATAGAAGTGAGGAGTCGGAACAAAGAGGTTTTCTTACAAGTTTTGGTTCTCCTTTCGCTTTGTCCATGTTTATAAATCTGGTGATAAACGCGCGGTTATGAGTACTACGCACCTAACCTTTCTGAACAACATCACAAATAAAGTCAGTGTATGTCTATGTCCAATTGTCCAAGTATCATCATTTTCCTGCCCTCCCTTTCTATTTGTCAGCAACTACATTTTTATAATACACAAAATTTGCAGTATTTTAACTAGGCACATGTTGGCAAGGCAAAAAGTAATACATATTTAAGATAACTTATTAGAAAGTAATTTGCCAATGTAAATAAAATTCATGAAATGAAAATAATGTGAAAAAAAATGATTATAAGTCAAATGTTAAAAGAATGAGATGTCGCGTAGGTAAGTTCTATGTTTTCAGTGGATGCTGCAGCTCTTGGTGGCTTCCGTGGCAGTAATCTGGTGGACACGTCGGTGTCGCTAACGGTGACCTTCCCCCAGTATACGTAGTTCCCGTTTGCAGTATACGTAGGCTGATGCCCTTACATTTGGATCGGCGCAAAACGTTTTCTTCTCCCATTCTCCCCTGTCAGACGTCACAGCATCATTACTCCTTTCTCTTTCATATCATTCCTCACAGAATCCATCCATCATCATCCATTGACCTTCCTCTCCCTCTTCATCTAACTGAACGCTTTATTTTAGTTCTTATGAAAACTATGAGCTTAGTACTAGCTTTAGCTCGTGACTTGGTCCGTTAAGTTCCGGATATATGCGTAACCATTGTGTGTACCAGTTGATTTCCCCATAGAAACTTTAATATCCTGTTGCAAATATGAGTAACATTATTTGTTTCGAAGCGTATTTCATAATATCTTTCCAAGTTTTATTGATACACACAGAGTTTGTAACCCATTATATCGACAGAGGTGGTTTCATTAAGCTTCATTTCAAAGTTCAAGTTTGATGATTGACATAAGTAGGTGCCATCCTCTTCCGGCACACTTATCTCTTAGTAATAACATCCTGTAGACTTAGAAACTAGCACACTCACTTTCCGCTATCACCCGACCCAAGAGCTTTTACTTGTCTAAACAGTTAAAAACGTCCAAACGTACTTACTTACTTAGTGACTGTTAAACCGAGAATTATTAAGGTCAAGTTATCTATCGCTCAGGCCAGGTGTAAAACCCAGATAACAGTTAAACCCTTCAGGAATTTTATGTTTTGCCCTCACCTTCCTTGTTTTCACGGGCCATCAAACACCCTTGTGGAGAATTTGAAGCGACCCATTTCCTCTCGGTCAAATATCGGAGATGCGTTTAGGAGGATATTGTGTTTTTTTTTGTTTTTTTGTACATGTAGCGTAAGCAATGTACAGTTCAACGAACACATACGCAACAAACTTGGTACTACTTTTTAACATTGTGGTATGGTACCTCACTTCTAGGTCCTTGGGTTACTTAAAGTAGTGATATTGAATGACCACAAGATCATGACAGCGGTTGCGCCATTTATTGGGGCGAGGTTTTAGCGTCATTCTAATCTTCGATAACACATGTTGCGATGTCGCTATCTTGAACAGCTCGCAATTCAAACTTTACCCTGCCCAGCGTGCAGACCTTAATCCCAAAGAACATGTATAGGACAACCTTTAACCACGGATTCGGGCTAGAGTTACAGCTTTGGCAGCCATAGGAGAGCTTTAGACAGTTCTGTTAGAGGGATGGATCCTTCAATCGAATATTAAAGACATTATGAATGAGCTTCCAAAAAGTTTTCAGCTTATTATTGGACACAGAGGAAGTAAAACTCATTAGTGCCTACTAAAATTTTATAGGAAGATGTGATAATAATAAATTTAAGAAAAGTGAAAATATAAATTCTTGAAAAAATTTGAAAAACGTACATTTACTTAACATTTTTAACATTAATTTGTTTTTATTGCTTTAGCATGTCCTGCAATAAATAGTACCAGCTAAAGTAGTATATATTTGTACAACTCTGCAAAAATTAAGAAAAACTGGGAGGGTGGTTAATTGTGCCTGTGAGTGTAGTTTTCCCATTGCTATAGATAGGTTGGAAAGCAACACGTAGGTAGGTATTATACGTTTCATTGCCAGACAATACACGTTCGTTTTGCACATGATCGGCTTTCCCATTTATCATTACCGGGTAGTAACATTAAGCCGATGACAAGCGAGTGATGTCCATCGCGAACATAATCATAGCTAGTGGTTGGTGTGGGGCAGGAAACATACAACTGTAACGATCCATGATTTCGTAGTTACATTGGCTATAAATGGGATATAGTCAAATGATGAACTTCCAAAGCAAAAACCAAAATAAAGATCAACCAGTATCATAGCTCAGTATTAACTGAACCAATATTTGTATTTACCGACACAAAAGGAAACCAACCGATATTCAGGATATTCTCCTAAGCACAAACTAAATAATTTCTGCATAGATTCAAAAATGCTACCCTATACCCGCTACCAGCAATCTCAGCAAACGTCGTTCTATAAATAAAAGATATTAGAAATAGTGTTGTAACAAGGATTGTGGTTCCGCGTCACGTATAAAATAAGCGTCAGGCCAATAGGGAGCAAGACAGGCATGTGAATTATGAGCCACACGCCGCCTCCGTATTAAAACTGCATCTTGAACTGACCTTCTTAAGTCTCACTTTGCATACTCGTGTACAAAGTTAGTAAATTAACCACCGTCCGAGCTTGAGATCATAATCTTCCATGATTAACATTTAACGCCTTAAACTCATGAAGTTGTTGTACTTATAGTACTTGTTTATGCTTGGTGATATGGGAACTTTGAAATGGCTATAGTGAGATGGGTTTACGTCGTATTGGTGCTTGCATCTTTATGAAGCAGATGATGGTGCAAGCTATACTTAATAGAGGATGTTTGTACATAGTTTGTACTGAACATTACTGAATTGTATTACGTAATTAGGATTCCATCACAAGGTAGCATGTCCACATGATTGATTGAGTTATGTTTGAGTCGATCAAGGCGAACTTTACATAATGTACCTATACATATAGGTTATATTAGATGCATTGATGATTTATTGATTTGAAAGTAGATAGAGCTGTGAGCTGAGAATGTCTCCTCTATTATTTTCGTTATTTATTAACTCTATTACTACTATCCTCAAGTGCTCTTACCATCTTTACGCTGATGACCTGCAACTTTACGCTCAATCCGACGTCGCCAACCTCGATAGTTGCATCTCAAAACTTAATGCTGATCTTCGAACTATCGGAGATTGGTCTGGCAAATTTGGGGTTGCTGTCAACGTCGAGAAATATGCCAGGCCCTTCTCATTGGTAGTTCGTTCTATTTGAGAAATCTGGACACTAGCCAGCTAATGCCGCTTATGTTCGGCAACTCTGTAATCCCTCTCTCACCTCACGTAAAGAACTTGGGCCTGTATATTGATGAGACTTTCAGTTGGCATAAGCAGGTAGCTCAGGTCAGCCAGAAAGTTACTTACTCACTGCGGTCTCTCTATAGATTTAAAAATTTCCTCCCATCTAGCACTAAATTAAATTTGATCCAGTCACTTGTGCTTCCCATTATTGACTATGCTGATGTTTGTTACTCTGATTTATCCCAAGAACTTCTAAACAAATTGGATCGTCTTCTCAACAATTGCATTCGTTTCATTTTTGGCCTTCGTAAATACGATCACATCTCTTCGTACCGTTCTCAGCTTAAATGGCTGCCTATCCGACTCAGGAGGTCCCTCAGATCTCTCTGCATGCTCTTCACTATTATAAACGATCCTTGTGCTCCCAAGTACCTAAAAAAATATTTCAAAGTGTTGGGCAGTTCTCACAGTCGTGACCTTCGAGCTTCTAAAAACCTACTCCTTCAAATTCCCTCTCACCGTACTGGTTTCATGTCCTCTTCTTACGCTATCTCAACAATTAGACTCTGGAATGCGCTACCCCTTGACATTAAAAAAGCTGAAAGCAAAATGGCTTTCAAAAGGGCAGTTCGGAAGTTTTATTTAAAGTCTGATTAAATTCCTTACTACCTAGTCATCACTGGAGACATGGTAATTATTATAAGGTTTCTCGTATTTCAGGCTATTTGTATGTATTATAATATATATTAGTTTATTATATCTTTATATATATGTATTAGTAAGTATCCGTTTATGTGTATCACTACTATTTGCAAAATGGTTTTTTGTTTATTTGTTGTTTTTGTACTCTACCACAATGCTGTCCTATTTGACCCAAAGGTTGACTGGTAGAGAATGCCTTGTGGCATTAAGTCCGCCTATGTACCACTCTTGTACATGAAGTTTAAATAAATAAATAAATAAATAAATAGAGCTAAGTAGCTAGAGAAAATTCCTTCGTATTCATTAACAGATGACGTGCTATTTTATAAATAACTACCTATCCCGATTTTGTTTATATTGTCCAGGAAAACAATGAATGTTTCCATGAAAAGTACCTGAGTACCTACTTTGCAGATTTGAAGTATGAAAGCCGTAGATTAATTAACGTTTCATGGAAATCGCCACAGGCCTCGAGCACCTACTGCTAACAAACCTAATAACAAAACAACGATACAAATTCTCCGAAACAACTCAATACATATTTGAATAGATTTTCAAGTAAACCTCTCCACAAAACAATTTTATTCGAATAACTTGGAACTAAAACTAAATCTAAGACCGAAGGATCTTTTCCAGGAATTTGATGAGAACAAAACGAATCAAATGTTGTACAATAAGTTTTGCAGAAACACTTATGGCGATCAGATTTTGAGGGAAAACACAATTTATTTGTGGACGTGATCAAAAACCTACATCAGTTGAAATCGTTTGTGTCGGATCGTAGTCGCCGCACGTATGGAATAGGTCGGACAGGCATCAGGCTGGGCCGTCCACGTGTGCTGAATCCGCTGCATTCACTGCACTTGCTGATTTGGGACGGGTCTCTGTGCAAGTAGATAGATACGATCTAGGTTCTCGTGATTACATAAACATTACTGTAGCCGAATGTTATACGACACGTAATGCGCTAGTTCCAAGCGTGTAGAAATGTCTTATTGATAATTAGTAACTTAGACTATTCGGTCATCGATCCTTCGTGATGCAGTCGTAATGACTACGATCAAAGCTTCCAATATTACATAGCGTCTTCATCATCATCTGCGTAACCGTATGCAGCTGACTACCAGTATTTTACATGGAGCGACTGCCTATCTGATCTCCACAACCCAGTTAGTACTAAATAATACGATACCCCTTGGTAAGACTGGCTGTCAGACTTTAGGGCCACTGACTACCTGTAACGATTTCATAGCGTTATGAACTTAAAACTTAAAAAAACTACGAGATAGAACTTCAAAATATTATCGCACATGTTTTCAGGTAACCTTTAATACCTTAATGTTCCTGTAACTTAGTGATAATATTTCATTAGCTAGTTTTATTAAAATTCGAACGATGTAGAGTGTATGCAACTTTTGCAAAACTGCTTTTGGCTGTTGAACTTCAAAATATAACGTACAAGTTCCAGGTAATCTCATGGTACCTTAATTTTCGTCTAACTTCTAGCTTAGTAATAACATTTCATTAACAACTTTATCTAATGTTAATTAAAATTAATTGACAAAACACAACTCCGACGATATTTTGTGTAAACTAACCTAAATAAAGATAGTTTTTTTCAATTATCTGGAAGTCTACACCTTTTATAAAAATAAACACAAATTTAAAATTGAATATTATAAATGAAATGTAAATTTATACCAATTGATACGTATTGTGTTAATAGAGAACAGCTAGAACAATGTTTCCTATGTAAATCATGTGGAGCTGCTCGGTTGACTGAATACGCGAATTAACCAGGCACTGGGGTACGTGACGGGTATTGTGTCAGTAGACAGATGGAAGCCGATACACAATTAGGAGTTAATTAATTTATGACACACCTATAATTAGATGGCCAATAACATTACCCGGGTTAGCGCGGCTTTACGTGCGCACTGTAAATTATAAGTGTCATGATTATTGATGTTGTTGCTATGTATCTACCTATAGAATATACAGGGTGTAAACAGACTCTTCACGAAGCCGTCAACCAAGCATTATGCACATCAAATTAAGTAACTTTACGCAAAAATTAGTGCTGGGAAACGACTTTTTTTTTGGGCTGAAAAATCACGTTTTACAGTAGGACTCAATGTAACGCACTCAAAACATTGTGCTGATGGTTGGATTGAATAGTAAGGGGGTCTTGGAGGTGTTTAAAGTAAAACTCTTACATTAAAAAATGTATTCAAAAAAAACTTGTGAAAAAAGTTGGAACTTTGACCCTCAATATCTCCGTAAGGTATGGTCCAGAACAAAAAAATGATCGCAATGACGGGGAGAACAAGTGCTTTTCGGCTTCGTTAAGAGTCTGTTTACACCCTTTATCTATGTCGTATAGCTGTGTTGTGTAGTAGTGTCTTACTACATTATATCTAATGAAGCTTTGTTTGAATTTATTTTTTAAAAACTAACTTTAGCCAGCGGCTTCGCTCGTGTTCATTTAGAATTTGACAATCAATTCGGGTTGTACGCTGCTTGAATTCAATCATGATTCAAAAGACACGTGGCCCCATCTATTATATTATCATAAGACCGTTATTGTTGTTTTTCTCGGGAACAGTACTTTTTTCGGGATGAAAGGTACCCTATGTCCGTTTCTGTACACCTGACAACGTATATGCAAAATTTCATGATCGGTTCAGTGGTTTAGGCGTGAAAAGATACCAACAAACTTACTTTCGCATTTATAATATTATAATTAGGCTGCTCGTGATTCATATAGCTTACCTAAGTACCTATTTGATTAATCCCTCCCTTGAGAGTAATTGATTAAAATGTTTTCGATAAATGTTGAGCGACCTAACATTACACCTAAAATATAACAATAACCTACAGCTGTCACTAGCGACAGATATTATAACGGTGCCAAATATAATTCAATAATTGTCTAAGTGAACTGACTTAGCGGGGATTAACACAATCCAATGAATGTCTCACATAGTTCTCTCGCAGGACACTGAAGAGCATTCGATTAATATGGTGAAGCTGCGCGCCTGCTCTGCTAGTTAGTGTGTAACACACTTAGACTAGAACTTTTAACGAGCACAGCATCCATTAAACACTCGAGCATTACCAAATTATTGAAATGGAAAACTGTAATATTTCACCAAAAAACATTTCACTTAATTTTATCGAACATAACACTTCACTAATGATATGTTTCATTCCAAAAAGATACTAGACACAATAATTAAAATGATGAAGATACCTATCAAGTTACATGTGAATGGGTTTTATGTACCATTAAAATTATATGCGAATGTAAAAATAGAGAGGACAAAAAGGTTGGGAGCACACCGGCGCGGCGATATATTAGGATCAAATATGAAACGTTGCCCCTGAAAGTGAAAGGTCGAATATGAAGAGGACTAACGTTAACTGTAGAAGCATATAATTAACGTAAAATTCATTAACTGACCCTTAATATTATTGGTAAATATATTAATTACATATTCAGTATGTTATGTAGCTAATATGAGAGCTAACACGTTTTCTTCTAGGTTAATTATGGTAACTTTTAATTAAGAAATACGCCTAACGACATACTTAACCACTGTATTTAAATCAAACACTGACTTGACTGTAACCACCAGACTAATACATAAATTACCAGACCGATACATAACCTAATATAGAGAGTAAGTTATAAATACATAGTTAATACACCCACAACAATCTCGCATCATTATTCCCGACAGATATCACAGTACAATCGCATTACCAACATATATCTACTAAGCGCTAATATGTTGACGGCCTAATCTGCATGACTATTGAATGGGACGCCGCCATAATTGGTCGGATATTGTTAGTATATACCGTGGAGTATGACGCTCTAATGTAATCCAGTCAGCAGCTAATCTGATATCGAGGCGAGCCAGGCACGGAGTCGTCCCTGGTTTAATTGGGTCGAGTTTAATCCCCGCAATGCAACTTTAGACTCATTTCCGCTGTCCAATAAAGCGCGAGGAGCTTTATATCATCCTTAAAGCTTTGCAAACAACAGCCGCTATGTTTTAGTTGCAGTGTGTTGCTTGCTTTAGTGGGTTTCATTGATTAAAATCGTAGTTGGGTTTGAATGGTCTAGTTTTTTACGCTCCGTTGTTAACATATCTATTAACGTATATACTAAGAATGAAAGCACAGCTGTTATCTCACAACACCTACATAAAACAGATGCAAGAGAACCTGAAAACTCGCTTAAGATATTGTGTTATTTACGAACGCCAATCTCACGAGCACAGGGAAATGTTTAAAAAAACACGACGAAGAATAATTGAATGTTTTTCGTTTTCAGTATTTAGCAATTTCACGCTCAGTAAATGCAATAATCTACGCCACAGTAGATAATTCAATTCCAGCGTAAATACATGGCCCGTTACCGAATTTCCTTTGAGAGACGAAGCGTGCGGCAGCCGCTGCGAGCCGGCACGTTTCTCTGAACTTCGGAATTCCAATTTTGAAAAGTTTTCCAACAAGGGCCCGATATTGACAGCCAGTGTCAGAGGGCCACTCGCGGAGGGCAGCAACAACGGCCTTAAAAACAACTTCACACTTCACAATACACAGCCTATCCGGCGACACAGCGACACATGTGACAAACAAGACACCCACACACACAGCTGACACGTGGGGACTCTATACACTGTGCTCCCTGAAAATCCAGAGCGAAATGCTTACTCAAATTCGTATTTTTAGGCGTCTACGTGATGTTCCTGTTTCGTGGTTCGTAATCGAAAATGAAAGGAAACTAAAAACAATTAACTATGCTACCTTTATACTTGTTGTAATTTATTAAACTAAGAAGATACTATCATTAACACTGAAAACGAGATATTTACTCTCGAGTGCTCGGATAATATTAGTGACCATGTCTGTTTAAAACCTTAAATAGATACTATGTAAATAATAACAACACCAGTAAATGAGCTGAAACTAAAGTGGAACTACAACTTCATAAAAAATCCCAAGAAGGTATAATATAATGAAAAAGAAAGGCTTTCGGCTTTGTGATTGCGTGCCAAGTACGGGATAACTGAAACCATGCTTCATTATCCGCTGGAAAGAAGGGAACCGGAAAGATTAACTTCTTTTATAATTAAGTTTGTCCCCAGACACTAATTTATAAACGGTGTGCGTTTCGCTCAGAATAAAAGGGTATCTTCTGTAACCACGGATAAAATAAAAAGCTGGGGACTTAAGATTTATTTGTGAGCATTTGCAGTAGATAGGATATAAATCTTACGTTTCAGATTTTTTTTTAAATATGTATCCTACCATCACGACGTAAATCTGTAAGCCCATTAACCGTCCTTAAAATATCATCAAGCTTCAACCGTCAATCTCAGTTTGTGGTGCACCCTGACATTCAGAGAATTGGCTTAGTCACCCAACCACCCAACAGATGGCGTCATAATCAACTAACTTGATGCTCCATCTGTAGACATTGACACCAGGTTCTGGTTTTATTCTACAGATAAATAATTGAAATATTAGAAGCTAATTATAGGAATATAATTATTGCCCCAAAATTATTACAAAAATAAAAATAAACTGTCTACAAATAAGTATTTTAAACATAATATATTACATAATTACAGCAACAACATTCATTCAGCTGTTTTCAATTCAACAGGCAAATTTGTTAGAAGCGCCATCTGTTGGCACTAGGCTGAGCTTCGCAGCGAAAGGAGCTTTTACTAACGCCATCTATTGCATTTCTCTCGTACTACAATGCCCTCTATGAAACGAATACTGGACCACGTAGTTTCAGCCTCCTTATTTTAGACAAATGGAAAACTCGTTTTGACCGAATTCACAAACGTGGCGCGACTACTTTTATTGTGTTTCGCATTTACTGTGCAAACGACGGATTCAAGTCTAATGTATGAAGGAATCTAAATACAAGCTTTTGCTTTGATAAAGTTTGTGAAAATCGTGGGTTTAACATATTTTGGGTTTGACTGTTTGGTTTCTCCAACATTGGCATCATCTTATACTAAACATGATATACATTGCTTCATTGTTTGCTACCTGCACTGTGTGAACTGTGTCCAACCCGTTTCTAGAATAGTGACCCGTTAACTGATCAGTGAATCTGTTGTCAAATCTGCCGAAAGAGCTAACTCTTTGATTAGTTAACCAGATGAATAACCACGAATCTTATAAATTGACATAGATACTTAGGTTTTCATTTCAAATGTAGCTACTAGGTACTTGTTTTGTAACCGACCCTCGTCTCTCATCTAGATATAGGTACCTACCTACAGTTTATTTGAGAAAAACACAATGACTTTTTCTAAGGCCTACACTAACTTGAGAAGGAAGACAAAACATTTGTAATATATTCTAATTCTGCCTACTTACGGTGTTATATTTTTTCTTTTTTACTCTTATCACTATAAGTTGAGGATTGTGCGACGAGACATGGCCACATTCGCCATTGATCACAGGGAATGGGCGAAGCTCGCCGAGGATCGAGACAAATGGGGCAGACGTGTGGTGAGCCGTCGTATGAAACACGACCAGCTTTGGTTTGGGCCACGAAAATAACTAGAACCAGAGACATCGAAGTGGTATTACGACATTCGACTCATCTGTCTCTTGTTTTGGGCATTTGTAAAGCTCGCAACAGGCGCAATAACCATTTGTTTTTGCATTTAGATTAGAAATTGTAATTGAAAGAAGAATGCACCTACAACACCTTAAGAGAAAAGAAAAGAGTTTTTTTTTAATGAAATAAGATAATGATTTTATTGACAACCATCATTAAACCACATTATTTTTCTTTCTTTAATAAGCAGTTTTAATACTAAGCACGTAAACTATGTACATGTTCAAAAGTTAAAACATGTAGGTAAGTATTAACTTAAACAAGGGCAGAAAAGCTTTAAGCTATAAAGAAAATCTTATCTACATACATACCTGTTTTTGAAGTCACCTTTCTAGCTCCTTTTGCTTTCAACAATATTTTAAATCATGCATGTAGGTCTCGCGTGTGATGGTGTACGAGCTACAGTTGACTAGTCGAAAATAAAATACGACATATAGGTAGATAGAAACGATAGGTTAGGCAAGAGCCTGCCATTGTTCGCAATATGAACAAAAATACGTTCCAATGTGGGCTTACTCGAACAGATGTTTCAAATTGACTGATTCCCAAAAGCTGTTAAACCAAGCGTGAAGGTTGTAATAAAGACCGCAGGCCGGCTCCAGATTAATTAAGATAGAGGCTCGTCGAGCTTCAAGAACATTTCTACTGACCACGCCTCTTACTTCGTTTACCCACATATTTAGGGTTTCGAGAACACCTACATATAAAAACAGTACAGCTACTTAGATCATAATTACCTCCACATGTAAGTAGTGGGGACTTCCTGCCATAAAGACGAACAAAACGCTTTATTAATATCTACACGTTCGTGTTGGCTTCTTATTGTAACTTGGCATGGCAACTCGACTTATGTATGTAAGTTGTCGTAACACAAAGACAACGCTGTTTTGCCAAAGTTCTACAAGTTTTAATAAAACATTTTTGATGGGTACAAATTCTTTAATATGTTCGTCGTTTTATCCTTACATAAAAAACTTTAAGAAAAATTGGTTTTCTGTATACCTACACTAAATTATTGGCTGTTGGCCTGATTGTCCAGGGAACATCAGACGTATAACTGCATATGTGTCTTTTAATGGGTCTAAATAGTTTAGTAATTATTTAGATAGAAAACTTTAAAGACACATTTAACATACAATACATAACTACCAAAACAAATACTTCACCAAAAATTTAAAGTTTATTTATGGCCAAAAGAATACAATACATTATCTACTGCTGAGCAAAATAAAACCATAAAAACTTGTCACATTACTTACAAATTGCGTAAAACAATATTGATGGGTTCGACATTGTTAGCCTCAGCTCGCGTTACGAGTCCCTAGATGGATGGCCTACATATGATAACATGTCTAAACAGCCCCATAATAATCCTGTCCACTATAGATAAAGGAGTCCCCGGGGACGCAAGGGAGCACTCCGTCTTTCACACTATCCGTCAAAGTCTCGGTGACGCGACGATCTACTTGCAAATACAAATAACTCTACATTCGTAAATCTAGTTCGAACGTAATTGACATATTGGAAACTTGTTTCAGTACGTCACGGTGCTGAAAAATACGGATTTTAGAGCCTTTCCCAATAGAGATAACAGCATGTTATGAAGCTTTTAATGGTTTTGTTATTTTTTTTTACAAGTTGGCAGGTAGGTACTCGTATTGGTGTTATGCAACTCCGAAACTTTTAGCAGAAAACAAGATCCGGCAGAATAAAAGAAAAGGAAACACTTCACTTCTTTCATTTCCTTCATAATACAATGTTACGTAACATTTTTAAACCCTCCGCATACGTACCTATGATCTCTTATTTTCATACAAAGTGCTCAGTGACATCATTGTCAGCCTTGTGAGACCGAGTGGAACAAGACATTGTCTGGGAAATACTTCATCACATAGTTGTGTGTGTTCAGATTTTGTTACAGCAGGTTCTAATCAATACCTACATAGACGATTTCCAGTAACGCGTTGGCCTTTTCCACTTAGAATTCTTGTTCGACAATAAAACCCGCGTTTTCGCTACTTCCTACTTAAATAAGAAAGAATAAAATATATCTCATGTATGTATTCACAGGTTCACACATACATTAGGACGCGCTAAAAGTGTGCTAAAGAGCTTCATCTCTCTGTCTCGCAAAAGATTTAGGTGAAAGAAGCTTATTTTTGGTAGGGCTGACAGTGCGATAGTGTAAGGCCCATTACAGGCAAATTATGGCGGCCATTATTGTCCGCGTGTCCCGTGCTCACCGCCTTGAGTTACGCCCGCACTGGGTCAATGGGTTTTATATAAGAAATCTTTTCCAACGCGTCCCGTTTCACTACAGATAAATGTAAGTATCTATATAAACGAAATCTGCAATAAAACGTTTGCATGAAAACGTGATGGTGTACAGTGATTTGTGATAAAGGCTAACTATAAGGAAAAGTCAGGTTGTCACCCCGGTAACAGGGCAGATTGCATTATTTCCGGGAATAAATCTTATCTAAACGTCCACCTCCATAATTAAATTGATGAGAATCTAAGTCAGCCTTGCATGTTGACGTAACACGTAATGTAAATAAATGATATCAAAACACCGGTGGCGGACTAACGGGGAGTCCCAGTGCGCGTCGGGCCTAAGTTTGACGAAGTTAACCCATTAACAAGGTCACTAAATCATTCGCGTCACTACTAAGTTCGCTTGCTTGTCTCGGCAAATTATTTTAATTACCGTTACAAGTTTATCGCGAAACTAAGCGGAATTAAGCGCAACTTGGCTATGAATATTTCCTTGTGGCACTTCCTGCATTTCGTAAGCGTTTATGGCTCTTTCAGCGGATTTTAAAGTTCGATCTGGACCGGAAAGTTTATTGCAGGCTCTCTATTAAGCTAACGACGTAACACCGGCAATTATCCTCGTTGATTCAGATAGTTGTCCACTGATGCGCAAAATAGAGCCGGCTTAAAATCGGACTTGGTTCCCAAGGCGACTACAAAGCGGCATGCGGCCGATTACGGTCAAATTATTGCTATCATTATAGTCCGTACTTCTGTGCGATACTGGTTAATCACGGACGGCGGTGTCGCACTGCAATACTGCATCTTATTTACTGTTACATAGGACCTATCTACTAACTAACGTCGCTGCTCGACATGTTTAATGATACCATTGGTCCTGTGCAACCCGGCACTATATTTTCACCTTGCATTTTAACTTTGCTCGGTGCGCTCGGGCCAAAATTGTCGGTACATTAGAGCTTGAAGTAATTACCAAAATAATATTATGATATATTATTTGAAACTTTATCTCGCTAGGACGCATTCCTAGCGTTCCTTTGAGAATTTACCACTTTCACGTTCCTGTATGGGCCAGTGGACAAAATGCACGTTATTCTCTGAAAAGGAGTTCCAAAATTATTTCGCTCGTATTCCATGAATATAGTAGTGAAAAATGTACGTCCAACGGTATTAAGTTATCAATTATTACAGCATGACTTTGGTATGTACGACACAATAGCGTTTCCGCGGAATAATTCATGAAAGTCGAGTATATGAACTAACTGAAAATAATGGCCACATTTGAACTTACACAATCGTCGCAGAATTACAACATTGGTTCGTGCCCCCGGG
Organism: Lycophotia porphyrea; assembly: GCA_950005105.1. Lineage (NCBI taxonomy): Eukaryota > Metazoa > Arthropoda > Insecta > Lepidoptera > Noctuidae > Lycophotia > Lycophotia porphyrea. Next base: position 9,097,988 of record OX465392.1, read on the forward strand.
TTCAAATAAACCGTTTACTTGAGACCCCGTCACAAAAACTATGACGTTGATATAATGGACCGCATATTCAATAATTCGTAGACATCTCAAATTAAACGTAGATAGTAAACTCATAGTTTAGTAAACGGAGTAGGGCTTTCTATCTTTCCATTAATGTAAACATCCTCTTTGTATACAAGAGAGAACTGGAGACCCGTAATACGGGATTTAGTTACATAAAACGAGTTCCTATCTTTAATTAATTAATAAATCTGCAAACAAATTGTAAGGAACAACCCGAGTTTCATTCTTATCTAGGATTTATTCTACGATTCGGATGACGGCGCCAGTTCCAATATTTATGAAGAAAACTACTGAAGTAACGTGGAGTTTTCTTTGTGAATGTCAAAGGGTCCAAATAGAATAAAAAGCGATGACATTGCAAGTGTTTGCTTTCAAAACTTTAACCTTTTAACGTAACCTTATGCATTCAGTGGGTGAACACACGAACACGAAAGTAACTGCCGATTGCCACGCACTACTAAAGCACTCGCGGTCGCTCCAAGTGTAACCTACTCCACTCACACTCCCCTTTATACTCGGCAAACATACGAAGAATATCTATAAACTGTTGAAAGTCTCCTTTTGCAGGTCTTAGTACTTTTCTGCATGAGAATAGCTCACAGGCCGGGCGTGGTGGAAAGACTAGCCATTCTGAAAGGTAGGTAATGTATTATCTTTGTGTTCTTCACACCTTTATTTTGTTTGCTACAGATAAAATAAGTAACAAGTTATACTTTTACGTTTGATTGTGATGGGTCCCCTTTTAGTATACATTATATCAGACCTTTAGTTATCTGCTGCCTTTGCCCAGCAGTGGGACATTCTAGACTATTAAAAAAAAAAAAATAATAATAATAAAATATCTGAAATGAATCTATCCTAAGGATATCATTTGTTTAACCTTTTTTCAAACTATGTCAGGGTCGGGGTCGGTTTCCAGTCTAACCAGATAACAGAAATACTAATATTTTTAATTGAAGCGACTGCCTATCTGACCTCCACAACCTAGTGAGTGGATACTACGATATCCGTTGGTAAGACTGTTACAACGTCTGTCAAAGCCAGCTAGTACTAACGGCTTAACCCGTTTTCCGAGGCACGGAGGCAACACGGTATGTTATGATGGCCACCTATCCACGGACCAACCTAGGCAAGCACTGCTCAACCTTGAAGATCGACCCGTGTGGCTGTTATTATTTAGCCACGAGTCTCTTATACCGATATGTAAGTTCCAATATTAAGTCGATCATTTTATTAGTTAGCTATAAGAAGGAAATCACAATTACACTATTCCTTTTTACAACAGGAAAACGAAAGTCATCATCTTTAGCATAGTTGCGCCCACTCACTAATGTGAACGAGTAAATAAAGAAGTATATACTTATACTTATCAAAGAAGACATCTTGTCAAGTTTAAGGAAATTATCATCATCATCTTTCGCTTGCTCTTATCCCAATTCATTTGGGGTCGGCGCAGCATGTCTTCTTCCTCCATACTACTTCTCGTCATCTCATCAGACATCTCCTTTTTTGCCATATCATCCTTTACACAGTCCATCCATCGTTTCATTGGTCTTCCTCTGCTCTGTTACCCATCCACATTCATAATCATAACTTTTCTCACAAACATTTTCCTCATTCCTCATTGAAATATCACCATTGAAATAGGTACATCATAATGATATTCTAGAAACGAAAGCAAATATGCTGAGAAGCATGTGGGTATGTTACGCCATTACGTCGAAATAGCTCATCCAACTTTGCTGAAACTTGACACAGATATGAATCATAACTTGGAGAATTATACCAACAACATATATGACACTTTTTACGCTGGCTATAAATCTGTTTACCAAGAAATAATAAGTATCAAAGAAAACTGACTCAAAGCCTCATTGAATGAAACATTTGATTAAATAAAGGACAACAGAATCTGGAAAAGCAAAACAGTTAAATAGAAATACAAAACGACTGCATAAAACTTGCTAATCAATAAATGAGTTTGATCAAAGTCTAGTTTGAAATCGCGCTGAGCGCTCGGTCAGCGAAAGAAAATCACTGGTCGTTTAGGTAACGAGCCGTCTTGATTGACGCCCAGCTGCCGGCTTGATTAAACTGATCAGTTTTTGCCTCTTATGAAAAGAACTCGATCAATGTAACTAGCTGCCGAAGATGAACATCCCTAAAGATGTACGGAACTTGTGATCGATGAAGCATATTACCGACTTCTAAATACTATTACTGCTTTCACGTGAAAAGAGATTACATATTCACTATATTCAGCCTTCTTAGTTTAGGATGGAGTTTCGCATCATTATTTTGCGAGAAAAAGAAATTAAACGTGGATTTCCTTTGTGTAATCATATCAACCTTTTTATAAATGTATACGTTTAAAATTAGATTCTCGATATTCGTTGAGCAATCTTCTGAAATGTTAAATTGCTATCATATACTTTGTAGAAGAAAACGGAATATAAGTGGCACTTATTTCCTTTAGTATCAGTTCTTTAATTGCTTAATCGTCGTGAATGACTATACATTATTCGCTAAAAGAGTCGTGCCTTAATGATTATAGTTTATATTCTCCGAAAAATAACAAACTTTTATTAGGTATAGTCTCAGATTATATTCACTACTAGAATAGCTAGAATCTTGAACCGTATCGGAGTGCTTTAGCTGTTTTCTTTTTCTATAAGGCTAATTATAATCAAGTATTAAAATAAAATTTTCATGGTGCTAACCTATTTTAAAAACAGCTTCATCACAATCTCCATCTCACCAACTGGTGTAAAACAACTGTTTTCCGAATCAAATCATTAGTATATAAATAAACGAATGATAAAAATACTTTTTATATGTTCCCGCAAATGTAACAGGTAAAGGCAAATAAAATAAACAAATATCTACTAAACGTTACACCCACAAGCGCCACAAATAACTCTTTCAATATCACACACCCACAAGACCCACACATCCTAAATTACCAACATGCAGATCTTACTTCAAAGACAGCCCCCTTTAGCCAAAGGAAAATAAATTGTATTTAACTAAAAGCATAATACGGTTAATACACGTTAGTAATCGTAATACAATCGTGGACTAAAAACAATACGTTTGTTGAAGTAACAAAGTGTGCCGCCTAATGGAATGGGGTTCGATCCCTTTAATGTAATTGGATCTGTCAGCAGCAAACAGGCAAGCAGGTAATTACTAACTGCTACTAACGAAAATAACAGCGTTCTAAGACACTCGATGCCCGAGGCGTCGATCGGCTAAGGCCCGGGACACATTATGCGGCCAACAACCAAGGAGGACGAATGCACAATCCCGCTCGCTGTTGTACCGGTAAATCTTATAGCAGTTGCAGTGCAGTCGCTTGGTACGTACCGCGCCTTAAAGTTGTACAGCGTAATGAGTTCACTGCGTCTTATCTACCCGCTTATATATTATTTGTACACTCGCTGCATTTATATACAAAAAGATAGAGGTTTATTTTACGAACCTTTTTAAACAAAGACTTCTTTATGTCGGACTTTATATGACTATGTCTTTGATCCCCACACATTATTGTAGAGTTGTTTAAATGTTATAGTGTTGGCTTTACTCCACTTTAGTGTTAAAAATGTATCGTAATTGTGGTCCATAAAACATGTAATGGTTTAAAGTTAATAGTATCTGAGAGTAAGCGCATTACAGCTAACGGATTAACAAGCTGCTACGCAATTAATTCTGCCCGCCAGCTTAATTCTTATATACCTCTGCTTTAATAGCTTGTAAATCCAATGTGGAAATGTAGTTAAGTTCGAGTTTATTCGGAAAACGATTTCTAATAAGTACTCGCAATGTAGGTATTATGTTCGAAATATTGCTAATCGATTACTAGGAAATAAGATAATAACTGTTCAAGAAAATATCATTTTACCACTATATTTTACAGCAACCATACAGTCCTTTGACCGCAGTCCTTTGAATGTTTATACTAGCTGTAAATATTTTACTGTTGTACTTTAAATCTACAGTACGAAGTTATGAATTTTACGGGCTACGACAAATTCTTCTACTTTTAATAAAACTAAGTACTATAAATATACTGAAAGATTAGAAAATCCAATTAACTGTTATTTACCCAATCATTAAAAGTTATTAATAACATTCAAGCGTTCCTACTTATCTGACGTAGGTAGGTACTTTAGCAAATAATTGAAACTTGATCACTTCAACGTTAATTTGTGTCTAAGTAATGACTTATTTATATCGATTACCATCTCTAACGTTATCAGACCCTTGCGAACAATAAAGCGCGCCATTCTGTTTTGTAATGACCACTTCAAAATAATCCTTTATAAACTTCAGTAGGTATTATTTCTAATTATAAATGATTCGTTATATCAAAATTTAAAATGAACCATTTTAGATAAATGTCGCACCTGCTAGTAAAATAAAAATGATATAAAATATGTTCGGTTAAAACCATTTCAAACGCGTTTTAAATAAACGTAAAATGAATACCTACTTTAACGGCACAGAGCAATATACGATACAATTACACGCATCAAAAATGCTACGTGTTATAACGTTACAGCCATGTCATTACATCATTTATAATAAACGTTATGAATGGTGGCAAGATAAAGTCATAATTCAGAGTTTTGTTATTCAGATCGGTTAGCTTCGACAGCATCTCACATTGGGCCTAAGCCGAGCACGACATAAATCACATAACAAACACAAAGAGCAAAGTGTTTACCATAAAATCGCATACGCGTCCCTAAATCATAACACAATAAAATTTATAGCGAACGGAAGGTCCGGCCTCAAGTGCTGATAAATCAAACACATTTTCTTCGTGTGACTGAAACGGAAAATCTTTCCGGCAAATATAGCAGGCGACGCCGTTATTTACCTTCTTTTATAATAAGAGTACATACCGCGCCACGACACATTGTTTTCTACCTATATATTAACGTCGCTATAGTAATAAAATCTCGACTTAGGGATGTTTTAATTTGATCAAAAGGGGAACAATTCGGGGTCTACTTTTTTAAATTCTGCATTGTTTTTAAAAAGTGCTTGTTAACCATTATCAATCGATGCTTGTGTTTTCTTTTGTTTCGTAATAGCCGGCGGTTTAACTCCCTATTTAATTTGTAGATTCCCGTAGAGGCCATTATGTTACAATTTTGTACAGATCCAGTGTCGCAAAATGACGTAATCACTCTTTTGTGAGCACAATGACGCAAGTAATGAATTTAATTAAATTGTTAATTTGGTTCTTTTATTAAAACGACACTTTGTTTTCAAATTAAACGGGTAAACAATACATGACTGTCAATCGTATTTTACTTTTGTGTTCATGTGTAGTCTTTCAAGGTTCGTCACAGCTCAGTAGGTAGATATGTTGCACAGGTATCGCCCGAGGGCAAGCATTCTACGTATTTTTATTACATACTAGCTGATGCCCGCGGCTTCGCCTGCGTGGATGTCGGTTATCGCGACCAAAAGTAATCATGATGATCCCATTTCCTCAACTCATGGGAACCTAGTTTGCCCATTTTCAAAGTATTAAAATGGATATAGTATATTATCCTTAAGAGATAGACATAAGCCATCGCGGATTTTTCTGTAGACCTATATAAGATATACAATTCTACCATTCATCATTTTGTTATATCTTAAAGGGCAGCGTTTTCATTGAAAGCTCCCCCAGACGGCTTATTTTTTTCCAACACCTCCAGCAAATGTCATTATATTTTAGCCAATCTGTACAAAAACTTGACAAATTATATACTCAAAAATTCCTCGACAACCACTCTATCTATTTAAGAAAACAACATGAAAATCAGTGCAGTAATTTTTGAGTTTATCGTGAACAGACAGATAGACGCGGCGGAGAACATTGTGTTATAATATGTAGTGCTATTGGGTTCGGCTTCCAGTACATCCGGATGCAGCTGAATACCAGTATTTTACATGGAACGACTGTCTATCTGCCCTCCACAACCCAGTTAGTTCTGGGTAATACGATACCCCTTGGCAGAAATACAGTGAAATTAGTGATAGCTTTAATTTCCACATCAGGTGTTCCAGATCTTCAATTTTTATACGTCAACAGAGAGTGCTCATCAGGCTGAACAAGTTTTGCTAAGAGGTCATTCCTATATATATAATAGTGTAACTGGGCTCTTGGAGCTCCACAACAGGCGTTCCACATCTTCAATTTTTATACGTCAACAGAGAGTGCTTATCAGTCTGAACAACTCTTGCTAAGACGTCATTCCTATATATGTTATAGTGTGGCTGGGCTCTTGGAGTTCCACAGCAGCTGTTCCAGATCTTAAATTTTATTCTCTTAGCAGAAAATTCTCATTACGTGGAACAATTTTGCTATGGTACCATTTTTGTATCTCTTATAGTTTAGCTGGTCTGTTGCGGTTCTGCATCAGGTGTTCAAGTTTCCAAGATAAATTATAGCCTATATGTTACCCAGACTTAATACCTATACAACAAAATTTATATTTGATTTAGTTTTTTTTTTTTGAGATTTTGGATTTGTGCTCTATTACTGTTTTTAAACCCCCCACAATTTTTGTTTTTAATATATTCAATGTACAGACACAGTTTTTTTACTGTCTTATTATATGTATAGATATAGATTTGCTGGTTACCCAATTTAAGCCGAACGCAGAAAACATACCCACAGGGTTACCTACGAATTATACGTAAGACTCATGTGTAAGTTGTGACTGAAAGCTAGAACATTGAGCACCATTAAGTAGGCCACTTCCGTACTTGACTTAACAAATAGCGGAGGAAAACAAGCGACTGATACACTATTATTCTTTTGTTTCCTTATATCCACACTTTTGTTGTTACAAATATTTGTACCGTCATGATAGTAGACGTTTATATCTCATAACAATGTTACATATTAATATATTTCGGCAATGATGTCATTTCTTCCGTTACATCAAAGAATTTCTTAACAAATAATAATAGTTGGACATAAAAAGTAAATTGCTATAAGATCTTTTCGCTCATTCCCGAAAAGTTAGCAAGTATAATAAATTCCGGCCATTAATCGGCCGCCCCGTAAAAACTTATTCGAAAATAATAAATAAAATTAACAAAAATGTAGCAGTAACACCGTCGCGCGGCGCAAAATAAATAATTTATTAAGGACAAGTTAACAAGGGTCTCATAAAGAAGGCAAAAGGTCGGCTATTTGTTTTCAGCGAAGGATGGTTCACCCCACTTTGTTATTTAGAGTTAGCGAGAGTTGCAGAGACGACGGGGCGCTGGTGGCCACAAAACAAGCTAAATACTAGACAGCTCGAGCCGTGTATCAAGTTGTTCTTCTGCGGACGCGCGCCGCCTGCTGTCGGTGACTTGTTTCGAATTATAACTGTTGCTACTAGCAATGACACTGTGTATGACACACCTGCCTTCCAGCTAACTCGCTGTTTGTTTACTTTTGTTGAACTGACGGAGTTTTAGAGACAAAAAAGGATACATTTGACGGTTAAATACTACAACTGTTACCTATTCCCTGTAGTAGCCACGGAGTCTGGATTTGTGCTCGGCTTGCCCCCTATTACGTGGGACTTCATGACTGGCGAAATATAATTGTACTATAATGAGGATTATATTATGTTATGTTAGGATAGGAGTATGTAAGGATCGTAGCAGGTGGCGTTCTATGGTTTCTGCCTACCCCCATGGGAAAAGGGCGTGAGTTTATGTATGTATGTATGTTACCTATACAAAGTTCAGGAATCAATGTGATACAGTTTTAGGACAAAAATCGGAATGAATTATCTGGCATTAAAAGAGAACACTTTGTACAGAAAAATAATTAAATATCTATTTAATTATATCCATATTTTCATATATTACCGAAGCTTCCATAAAACATAAGAATTCTTGTTCAAGTACCTAAGTTCTGGGAAAAGATAATGAAATTCCTGAGAAAAAGGTCTATCGGGCGAAGTAATTAAAGGATTTGATTATATTCTAAACGAAAATCATGATTTATAGCATTATGAAGAAATTACAAACTCGAGAAAATAATTTTCCTTCGGCATTCTTTGGCTTATATTGGTATGACCAAATTAATGTTATGGACACAGATCCTTTTATGGTAGGTGACCGCATACGTCATGCTAAAAACACTTTCGTAAAAATCACGATCATATTTATAATTTATTTTGCGTTTAACATAAATAAACTCTGTTGCTTCGTGGTTTACAATCATCTATTAGATTCTAACAAAACAGAGAATCATTTAAGTGTAACAACATAGGCATCATCCTCCAACATACACCTTTAAAAGCCGTCGTAGCGAAATGTTCAGATATTCTATCTTGCGGCGGTACGCAACTGTCAAGCGAGCACGAACGTAGAATGTGGCACGGCCGTCATTGTGCCCGCAACAGCTAAATTATTGCGGGGACGCGACGACTTCCCTGCAAACCTCTGACGCACAACTGCCTCTCCCAAACCGTTTCGGAAACCTTTTACTATACGTACAGACAACTGTTTCCGTATTTTATATGTATAGCCTTCGTACCTTTGTCTCTCTTCCTGTTTTCTCTCTGGATAAGGCAGGCTAAGAGCTTTATTTAAATTAATTGTTTCAACATCGTTAAAACCTATACTTTCAAGTAATAGTTAATGCATTTAATGTCAGGTTGAGAATACTGAAGATAAAATGATGATGGTTTTGGAGAACGACATTGGCAAGCGTTTTTATTGAGCAAAGGAGAGTTCGTACTAACTTGAACAAGTAACTTGAATCTACTCAGAAGTTAGTAATTATGGTTCATCTAAGTCACCTAGGTTGACCAATTCCAATATTTAAGTCAAAAGAGTAGTCATACCTTAGACCGCAGAATATGTAGCTAAATAATGTATAAAGCCAGTCAGTCGGTCGTATGTAATTGCCTAATGGGCTTCCTACCATCGATCGGTTCAGAAGCGAGTCAATTAGTCTCGAACGTTCAAAATTTCCAAGTGGCCGAAAGATACGCCGTGATTCGAACCGCCAGTAGCCAGTAAATGCCTCTGTTTGTTCGATACTAAATTACTCAAATTGTTATTTGCGAAATTGATGTCATGTTTCATGAAATAACCGCAATTAGCGTTTGGGTAATTCAAACTTGCAAATACGAAAGTCTGCTCGAAATATCTGACTCGGAATTGACCATGGCATTTGAATTTCAGTAACGAATAAAATTAATTTTGATAGCTTGCTTGAACTATGCGAATTGGTCGGGATTTTTTTTAATGTATCAGAACTTTGGATGTAAAACAGCTGGATTACAAAAATAATTGGTTTTCCAACAAATGCGATCTGGTTTCATTTCAGATACAAGTTGTAAAGGTCCCGTGTGGATTACCTACCGTCATCTTAGTATGTTTGGAATACCAATCTATCGCAATGTATACACTTGACCTTACCCTGCTTGACTAATAATTGACTGTACTGTTCCTGTAGGCAAAAATGGAAAAATACGATGTCTCCTTTGTGATATATCCCATGCATAAAATTGCCACTCGGTTACAAAGCTAGGCATAAAATATCACATTTTGAAAATAAAGTCGGAAAAAAAGTCCAGAGATTGGTTTTATTTATGAAATTGAAATTCTACCGTTTTTATAAAGCCTCTGTGTAAATATAAATATCAATATATGTATTTACGTATCTATCCTTTTTAAGTAAAAAAAAAACAGTTCCATACAAATAATTTTATACTCCATCATAACATTTGCTTTAGACATCAACAAAATTAATTCAAGAAGATAGTCAAAACAATTTGCAGGGAGCAGGTTTTACTTACAAAATATCAGTGTGTTTTCGCATCTCATTATATCGTGGAGCAACGTGCACCGTCTACAGTAAATTCTTGAGCTCTCGTTTGCGTAATACCGCCATTGTAACGGCACACCTTTGAAGATAAAAGCCTCGCATGTTAGCTAGTCCGTTGCCTTTTCGCGGTCTGGTAATCTTGAGCTTAGCAAAAAGTTAAGGCTCTATAGGAAACTATTTTTAATTTCAAAGTTAAAATTAATTTTACCTAGATGGTTCCGAGATACTTAGATTGAAATTTTAATGCTCAGAGCGCGAACCGAAGCTATTACGCAAACGATTTGTTGGGTCTTTAGTGAGATATTAGATGATGAAATATCTAATATTTTTTGCTAGTTAAGTGGCTGTGGCAGAGACTATATCACACAAACTATTCCCAGTACATGATTCTCGACCCTCCGGCGCCGAACTATGTAATAATAATAATAGCAGCCTCTTACTGTCCCACTGCTGGGCAAAGGCCTCTTCTGAAACAGAGAAGGCACGAGCATTGATCACCACGCTTGCTCAAGACGGGTTGGCGATTTCAGACTTATATTAATTATAAGTCCAGATTCACTCACGATGTTTTTCTTCACCAATCTCCACCGAAGTACATATGAATTGAAAAAGTTACATACATTGTACTTGTTCGGATTTGAACCCACAACTACGTGCATGAGAGGCGAGGCCTTAACCTCTGAGCCATCATGACTCGAAGCCGTGCCGAAGTTTTTAGTTGGATATTAAAGAGCAGCTGTTCCATACTTTTTAATCGTATCTCCATTATAGCTAGAATCATTAAAAGTTAGGTAAAGTATCATCTGCCTAGCCTTTTCCAACTATGAGTGGGTCAGCTTCTAATCTAACCGGCTGCAGCTGAATACCATTCACATGGAGCGACTGCCTATCTGACCTCCACAACTTAGTTAGTACTATACTCGTAAGTAAGACTGGTGGTCTAACTTTCGGACCACTACTGGCAAAGATCTACAAATTACTTCCGGGACGAACGGCTTAACGTGCTCTCCGAGGCACGGAGGAAACTCGGTATGTAATGGGTGGTAACCCATCCACGGGCCAAGCTATGCATACGCGGCTTAACCTAAAGATTGACCCGAGCGGCTGTTATAATTTAGCCACAAGCTCTACCAAGGTAAAGTATGTAGAGCTTATATCATAAAACCGAATCAAAACAAGGTTTATGTGTCGTGGTCTCACACGGATAAGACCATCTCATTAATTTACGTCGGTGTCGTAAAACACGATTATAAGATTACACTTTGAGGATAGCAAGTGACGTAAACCTGTGTGCTTTGTATACTACAATCACTAATTTGTTAGCCAAACATTGTTAGTATCTAAGTTAATTCTATAAGGTTGTAGCTAGTGCCTCAGTAAGTCTATTCCACAATATTGTTGTGTCTATGTGATGAGTTAAATGATCCTTTATTTAGATATGGATATTTACTAAATAATGATTTCAAAGAACAAATAACTACAAAAGTTACATAATACAACATGACGCCTGTTATCCTCAAAGGGTTTGGCAGAGGTGCGTCTATAGTGGATACGGCCACATATACAAACTGTTTATGTTTTAGTCCCATGTAAAAGGGGGTGAGCCTATTACCCCCGGGCACAAATCCAGAAACCAGATCGAGACTTTCCAATTTCCTAATGAAATAACCAAATTATCACTTTGCCTGACCTGGAAATCAAACCTAAACGCTCACTCATACTCAGTAGTAGCCCTTAGTGATACTAAACAAACTAGGCAGTACATAACACAAGATACATATATTATACTCACTAATTACATAATATTCGATATTGTTCGAGCCTCAAACGGAAAACTAAGTAACCTCTTAATAGTTTCAGTTTAACAACTCCTACATGAGAACATGTTATGTAAAGTTGGGTAATTAGAACTAAACAAGGCTTCATCAATTACGGAAGTGGCTTGATAAAATATTAGTTATTGATATGGCGCGTTAATATAATTAAGTACGAAGGAGGGCTACGATGATATATGAGATCAAGTAGACAACATAACTTAAAACATCAAGCCTGTAATCCCCCAAGGGTAAGGCAGAGGTGCACCTAATAGTATAAATTTCGCCAGTTATGTTTAAGTCCCATTTAATAGGGGGCGAGCCTATTGCCATCAACCGGGCGCAAATTCAGACTCCGTGGCTGCTACTGAAAAATTCCTGATAGAATAACGCAATAACACTTTGCACGACCTGGGAATCGAACCCAGGACCTCATGCTCACCAGTCATGCTTGCGACCACTAGACCAACGAAGCAGCCCAACCAAGTAGACATGCATTGTAATATGTACAAGCATATTCTATCTATCTATAATATATATACTTTCTTTATTAGGTTAAACTACATTGATAATTAAAAACTATTAAACTAAAATAGATAAACTAACAACAAACTATAAAAGGGCATCGAAAAACTCCTCCTCAACGCTGTCAGATGGTAATGTGCCCAAGAGACTGGCGGCGTTGCCACGTTGTATGGCAACACTTAGCCTCTGGCCAAAGTAAAAGCCAGCCCTTGGGTCACGGGAAGCGTCAACTAGGCGTTTCGAAATTTCCTTAAACAGGCTATGAGCACTCGGACCCCACGGCCCTAGAGTTTCAACCCCAAACGGCTCGAAAATATAGTTACCACACAGGTTTCTATATTTACGCCGCTTGAGGTTCTCTGCAGCCGAAGCGGCAGCACCAGCACAGCACGATGAGCTTGGAAGATGGGATGGCGCAAGAGTATCGACGCATGTTGCGTCCCACACTAAATGCCTACCCATCTTCCAAGGAAACAAAGACATGCCGTCCGGTCTCTTGCCATCGTCGCGTGCCAAGCCATTGGGTTCTAAAACAGCTGGGACGCCGACGGTGACAAGAGCTCGTCGGATAATGTCGTTTATATTTGCGTGCCGTGCAAAACGGCCCGCACTTCGGCTGCATGACAGGCCGTGGTGACCGAGGATGTTGACAGCTTCACCGCAGTGACAGCGATGAGGAGAACAGCAAGCGGCACCAAGGCGTAAAGAAACAGCGAGGCGGAAGGTTGTGTCGTCGAACAATGTGCCTATGCTCGACGACGGTAGTGCGTGAAGCCAAAGACCCGACTCCCACTCACCCACAGCCCGCAGGCGCGCACGCTCAGCAGTAGTAGCAGATGTGTTCAGCAGATTGCTCTGAACTACTCTGCAGAGCGGCTCGTCCCACCGTCTCTGGGAAAATGGATGGTCGGGTTCTTCAGTATTCGGGCAAGCGAGTTTCCAAGCATCGATAACCTCGGGCATGCACGGCACATCAAAATCAATCAGTGTGGAAGACAGGATATTCCTGATTAATTTCTTAGTGCCGTGGACCGAGGATATAAAAGCCGGTAAACTAATACTGGAAATTTTGCGGACGCCGAGTCCTCCCATGCGAATAGGAAGAGTAGCTTGTGCCCAAGCTCGGTCGTCCAAAGCTACATTTAAAATTGACGTTAGAGTATGTCTGATAATTTCATCCATTTTGTCCAAAAGGGGAGTGTGCTTCCATAAAGGGGAAGCACGAAGGAAATACGTTAATTTTGGACTGAAACAGCAGTAACGAATTATTGTGATGGCCGAATGTATGTTAATTTCGAGCAATCTTTCCGAAACATCATTGAAATTTTGAATTTTTTCCTCGATAAAATCGGGAAAAGAATTTTCAAAGATGGGAGACCCAAGGAGACGAAGAGAGCTTTTTTCTGTAATTTTGATGCCGGGGGCTATGGCTTTAAATTTTGATAGAGTCTGTTGTCTGTCGGTACTGTCCGCTACATAAATTTCACATTTTGAAAGGTTGAGGTCGAGGCCAATGGAATGAAGTTCATCTTTTAGGAAATTTAGATCTTTTAAAACAGAATCTACATCGCCCCCCAAGGTTCCATCATCTAGATACCAAACGTTAAATTTGGAATTTAGCTGTCGAACAATTGGGTGAATAGCTAAACTACAAATCACTGGCCCGAGGGGGTCACCTTGTTGACAGCCAACAGCAGATTCCAAAAGGTTGTCCCGATACAGTAATTTAGATGGGTGTCTGTAACATTGCCAAAGAAAACTATAAATTTGGGGTAATTCTTTTTTAGTTTCTGTTAACAAGGTGTCCCTATTCACTGAATTGAAGGCGTTCTTAATGTCAACCTTCAGGATGACCTCACCTTTGCCAGAATTTAGGTAGGTCGACAAAGCGTGTACGGCAGCCTCGCAGCCCCCTTTAGAGCCGTATCCAAGCTGCAGGGGCTGAAATTTTTTCGAAACAGCCTCACCATAAAACCATCTTTTAGAATACTTATACTTTCTGAGCAAATCCATACCAATGATATCATACATGTACATAATAAAATTTATCCATATTTACATAGGCGATATTTGATCCCAGAAGCTCCGCTTTATCTGTCGTGCAATATGTATGGGATTGATATTGTATGCAGATGAATAGTAATAATTCGCACTATTCAGTATTCATCAATTCCTTACCAAACGTTTTCCACAGTTCTCTTTGACAAACAATTCGTTCACGAGAAACTTGCAGCTGCAGTAGATATTAGTATTCCTTTATTATCGATTATTGGAAAAATCGCTGTTAACAATCCTTGAGGGAAAAAAGAGTATAACAATTTTTTCTTGTGATTATTCTGTTGTGTGATTTGATCTTGTATGTCAATTTTTTCAGTGGCCCACATAAGCCCTGGATTGAAACAATTGGAAATCATGGGGAGAGGCCTTTACCCAGCAGTGGGATAACGCAGGCTAACAGTATCAGAATCAGTATTTTTTTCTGTACACATTGTTTACTTCGTAAATCAAAAACTAACATCCCAAATTAGCTAAGTACAAACAAAAGGCGCGGTGAACGTCCAACGAGTTTCCACGCTACGAGTTTCAATGCTACGAGTTCTCGTAGCGGTCGTAGCCGCGTAGCTCGCAAAGTACATATTCGTAGCGTAGTGTAATGGATGATGTGCCAATAAGCCTCGGGGCCCTGTCTCTAATTTTAGTGAACAAATATCTTTCGTTACCCTATTTCATGTTTGAGTATGATTGCCGCATCATAATGGTTTACGTGTGACGCAATCAGAGGACAGTTGAAATAGTCAGTTTCGCCAATGAAGCTGAACACGATCATCACTACTAAACCGCGTTCAAGAACTGTCAGAGTTAATTTTGCATAGCTATTATGGTACTGACAGTTTAAATTGGTTTAGATGTGCCGATGGCGTGCAGTTTCATTTTCTAATTTACATTATCGTACATACTTTAGGTATACGAAACTATATAACTGTAGCAGTTATTACATTTAGCTGCTTCATAGACCGTTCCATAATTAAATATTACACTCTATAATTACTTCTTATCGACTTCGATCGGCGTGGGTTTCGAAAAATGATACACGGTTAATTGGAAGCCCAATTAACACGGCCAAACTATTTAACGTCTACTTAGAAGTCATTATCGAAAGTGTCATAAGTACTGGTGTTCTATATTAAGACTTAACTAAGTATTGGTTATACTTATAGACAAACATTGAAGGTAGATTTTGGGTGGAAAAAGATAACTTAACAAAAAATGTGAAAGTAACTTAGAATTAAGGCGTAGATAGTAACAGGTATAAGAGAGCTAGAGGGTGACCTCCGTTTACGTGGTGGACGAGCATGATGAAGCTCCTATTGGAGGAAGAACTGCCCGATAACCCAGGACAGATTGTCCTAGCACCAGAATATTAGGAGAGCCGACCCCACCTAAAGTGGGATAGCTTTAGGAAGAAGCAGGAGTGAGTAATAGACTGCTGAGCATGAGGTCCTGGGTTCGATTCCCGAGTCGGGCAAAGGGCTATTGGGTTTTTCCATCAGGAATTTCTCAGTACCAGCGACGGAGCCTAGATTTGTGCCCAGTTGATGGCAATAGGTTCGCCACCCATCATAGGGAACTTAAAAACAATACTGGCGAAATGTACGTGTACTAGTTACACCTCTGCATAACTCTTCGGGGATTACAGGCGCGATGTTATGTTATAGTGACTAAATAGATACTTAGATTGAATAATTGTTAGATTTAAGGACTCAGTTTACCTATAATGACTGTCATAGATATTCCACTAGCTAGGTGAACAAAACTAAGGACCGAAGATAAATCCTAACCTTAATGTAATAGATTTAATCCATCATAGCCCAGACATTAAAACTGAAAATAAAAGTAATCTTCACCGATGCGTGAAGCCTCAAAATCAATAATTTATTATTTTTAGGCTTCACGTGTAATTTATTATGTTATTAGAAAACATCGGCCATGCCTTATTTATAATTCAGTGATGTGAACATAAATGTCATTCGAATGAAAGATGTTTCCATACATTGACGAGGGAAACGAAAATTAGAAAAGACGATTTAATTTTGGTGCCTGTGAACGGCCCGGTTTTGAACAAAATTTTTCATATATTTTTTTTTTTGTTTCGTTCCAGCCAGCTGGGTGAGGATATGTTTGGTGTTCAATTTACCCTGAACAGTGTTACTAAAAGGTTACGTCTAATAAGATAAGCATTTGCTTTTATCGTTATTATAACACAAAAAGCTTTTTATAAAGGAATCATTTATATTTGATAAACTTAAAGGAGTCCGTTACACCGTATCATACCATGACCGTGCTATGAACGTATCAGGCACGGAAAAAAACATGACTCGGACTACTATGCCCACTAGAACGTATGGACAGCGTATCATAGCCCATAACGGATTTAGAACGGTCATCATACGCGGTTAAACCCTATGTTCAAATGTTGTTTGTTGTTGTTAAACCCTGTGTTTGTTCCATGTTATGTGTATATGTATCTTGTTAGACCGTTCTATCACCGTCGTCGCGTGCCATGCAAGGAGCGACAACAATTGTCGGCGAGAATACTTTGCCGTTGCCGATACGCTACGTTCATGGCACGCGACGGTATTGGTCGGTGTCGGAACGGTCAGGTGGTGTGCCCACTTGACCGTTTCGACACCGACCTTATACTTTTCAATACAAAGAATATTTTTTTGCTGATAAGTTTATAGCATGGTCATAATATACAACAAAAATGGATGTTCAAATATTTTTCACCAAATGAAAATTAAACGGCTCAAAGCTTATTTCAGGCTTTCCTTCATTCAAATTCATTTGAACCATTTCAAGTCCAAACCATTCCACACAACTTCTACTAAATTATTCGTCAAATAACAATGTGCTTACCGAACCAGCAATGGGGAGGGTTTGCATTTGTGCTTTTGCGGTTGCACAACGACACGCTTTGCTTCTGCTTTGCTTGGTAGTATAGATGCAGGCCTACCTTACTGCTTCCCTCAGAGGCGGTAAGGTGGCGGGGCTTTGAGGGGGAGCGCTACAGTCGTGTAGATCCTCAAGGCAAGTCTGGTGGTTCCTCCTTCACGTGGTTGCCGCCCTGTTCTTGGTCTAATTCCCTAAGAAATAGACGAAACAAAAACCGCCAGGCGCCCTTTTTCCTCATACTCCCGAAAGCCAACTCCCAGGCCTAGGGAAACCTTAACCCCACTCCCATGATCCCATGCCCAATACCTTCCCTCCTTTTCCCTTTTCTCCCTTCGGTCCATGAGGAGGGGTAACCTCAACTCCATAAAAAAGCCCACAAACCCTTCATGCCGCAGAAAGTGAAAAATATTCCCCAGGTGGGTCCCGGCAATGCCGGGGAATCCCACACCGACTCGTCGGTCAGCCTCCACCGTAATCTGGGGGGGGGCAACAATCTGCCACTTAGTGCCGCGCCTTCTGCGCGGCAGGCTGCTTTAGCGCCAACAACAACACTGGCTGCGGCTCACGCGCCACCCAACCCTACCCTGGCTGCGACCTCTGCGCCACCTGACACGATGGCTGCGAACCCTGCGCCAACCGACACGACGGCTGCGACTTCCGCGCCTACTACCCTGACACCCGTTTTACCTTCCACGAGGGCCTGGCAACAGAGCATCGTTCGGAACAGTAAAACGAACAACCCTGACAACGACACCGACAATGCACGACTCTCCAGTCTTGACGACGAACTCCGCATGCTGGCGCTCCAGCGCGAGAGGATCGAAGCAAGGCTGAGGGAAATTGACTCTGGACGCCACGGAATGGGAAAGGAAGTGGAATCCAGTGGTTCCGACTTTGTCTCTGTGGACGAAGTACGCACGCTTAAACGCAAGTGCGGAAAAATCCGGAGCAGAGAGAAGGTCCTCAGCAGCCGTTTGTGCAAAATCCGCGAAGGCACTAGCCAGCGCGATGCGCAGACGGCCGCTGGAAGGGAGGTACGCGACCAGCCGCGAGTACGCGAAGGGGAAACCCAGCGCGAAAAGCAGCCGGACGCGGAAACCCGCGGGCAAGGGCCAGTACGCGAAGGGGAAACCCAGCGCGAAAAGCCACTGCCTGCACCAGGACCATCCGGAGGACGCGACCAGCACCACACCGAGTCGACCATAGACCGACACCGACCCAGACAAAGGCGAGGCAAGCGATCTGGATTGACACGCAGGGTATCCCTGGCACAAAACCCCGTGCCACGCTCCTCGGAGCCGCAACCAGGACCAAGTGGTCTGGGTAAGGCGAAGAGGGTGCGCCCGGACGACACGGCTTCGCCGAGCACGCTCCAGGGGGACGCCAAGCGGGTCAAAATCCAGACCGCTCAAGGGGAGCAGAGAACCTACGCACGGGCCTCAAAGGACATTCCCGCGCGGCTCGCCGTAGCAATCTGCCTCTCGCCTCCATCCCGCGACATGACCCCTGACGAGGCGGAGCATATCAAGCTCAGCCTCGAAGACCTCGTCATGGACACCGACCCCTCCAAGCCGCTCCCGGCCTTCCGCGGTTACCCACGGGTAGCGGACGGCACGGTTCAGATGTGGTGCGAAGACGACGGCGCCCTGACCTGGCTTACTGAGAATGTCCCGAAAATTAGACTGCCCAACACAGACGCGACCCTGAACGTAATGAAACAGTCCGACGTACCGACCCGTGTCCGAGCTGCGCTTTTCGTGCCCAGATATAATGGGGACATAGCGCGGCTCCAGAGTATTCTGATTCGTCAGAATACTTGGTACGACATAGGGAGGTGGTCACTATACAGGGCGACTTCAGTCGGTGGAGATAAGCATGGGACTTTTTTGACCCTGGGTATCCCACCGGAGGAGGTCGTAAAGGTCTTGGGGAGGGAGCGGCGGGTATCGTACCTACTTGGGTCGATATACGTGCGCTTTTTCCCCAACACCCAACCCTCTGACACCCAGACCGAGACCACAGACCTTGCACAGACGCGACCGGGACCGACGGTAGATCTGACCATGACCGGACTGGAGGAGGAGATGGCCAGAGCGGCGATGGCTGATGCCGACGCCGTGAGCATGCCTACCTCACCACCAGGGTGGACAGAGCACCCGTTCGCCTCCTCACCAACACTGAGTGACGGCCGGCACGGGCTGGAGGACGGGGGGGACCTATCCGATGGATCCGTCTCCTCATAACTCCACTCCACCGCCGCCGACGCCCACATCCGCTCCCCTAAACATCATCCAGATAAACCTCCAGCACAGCCAGACTGCCACGGCTTGCCTACGCAGGGCGCTGGAGATGAAACCCCGAACCATCGCACTGATCCAAGAGCCATGGATCCGAAATAACAGGATATGTGGCCTTGGAAACATTGGAGGTAAGCTGATCCTCGACACACAGGGCACAGATAAACCGCGAACCTGCGCCTATATACCTAAAGATGTACCTACCACAACACTAACACAATTATGTTCCAGAGACCTGACGGCCGTCAGGCTCAAAACTGACGGCGACGCACCCGACATCGTCCTAGCCTCGGTCTATATGCCAGGCGAAGATGTAGACTGCCCACCAAAAGAGATGGCCGACCTGGTAAGGTACTGTGAGGACGCCAACCTGGACCTGGTCATCTGCACAGACTCGAACGCCCACCACCCGCTTTGGGGTTGCAACAAAGCCAACACTAGAGGTGAGGTATTATGCACATACTTATTCTCCACTAACCTTAACATCGTAAACCGCGGCTCGGAACCCACTTGGGTCACAGCTCGCGGACAAACGATAATTGATCTAACGCTGGCTTCAGAAAGCGCGGCAAAACTTATATCCAACTGGCACGTATCCAACGAGCCTTCCTGCTCTGACCATAGAAGGATTCGTTTCTCACTAGAAGCTAACACAAAAAAACCAAAACCTAGACGTAATCCGCGCCGCACCAACGTGCCCGGCTACAGGCGGCTTCTGGCCACACTGCTAACACGGCACCAAACACCCCTAGTTTTAACGGACCCCAAACAACTTGAAGACACTGTAACAAAACTCTCAGAATGCATAATAGAAGCCTATCATGCCTGCTGCAAGCTACCAGAGCCAAACACCAAAAGTAAGGGGAACTCTTGGTGGAATGCAGAACTCAGCAAGCTCAGGCAAGTGATGCGCAAACAATTCAACAGAGCTAAAAACTCCAGGCTCCCAGAGGACTGGGAACTATACAAAAAGACACAGTACTCCTTCAAGAAACAAGTCAGGACCGCCAGCAGGGCGGCCTGGCGGAAATTCTGTGAGGACATCGAATCTAACAGCGAAGCCGCGCGAGTAAGGAAGATCCTATCTACCGATCAGGATCGCACCCTCGGGTCGCTGAAAAACCCAGACAACACCTACACAAAATCAGACTACGAAACTAGCAAAGTCCTCCTGGAAACCCACTTCCCAGGCTGCAATCTCTCCGAAGATACAGCATGGACAAGTGAGCCAACGCACATCCCAAATGACCAGGACTGGTCCAGAGCCCGCACGGTAGTAACCGCAGAAGGAATAAAATGGGCAATCAAAACCTTCAAACCATACAAATCCGCAGGCTTGGACGACATTTTCCCGGCCTTGCTGCAATGGGGTGTAGACGCCCTTGCGCCATGGCTGGCTGTCACTTTCCAGGCCTGCTTAGCACATAACTATGTACCGCTCCAATGGCGAGAGGTGAAAGTCATTTTCATCCCCAAACCAGGCAAATCCGACTATACACAACCTAAAGCGTACCGACCAATAAGCCTGACATCCTTCCTACTGAAAACCCTCGAGAGACTCTGTGACCGACACATTCGGGACGGACCTCTCCGAGAGCTACCACTCCACAGGCAACAACACGCCTACTCCACAGGTAAATCAACAGAATCCGCACTACACAGTGTGATCTCAAAGATTGAATGTGCAGTAGACTCCAAAGGATCCTCACTAGCTGTTTTTATTGACATAGAAGGAGCTTTTGACAAAACCAATTTCCACAGCATCAACGCAGCCCTCGAGGAACACGGCGTGGACTCGACCCTGCGAGGATGGATAACAAACATGCTCAGACTGAGAGCCGTACAGGTTACGGTAAACGACACCACCAGAGCCATCGTGGCGAAGGGTTGCCCCCAAGGGGGCGTCCTCTCGCCACTGCTATGGAACCTCGTGGTGGACACCCTTATTAGGCGTCTAAACGACAAAGGTTACTTCACGGTGGGCTACGCCGATGATATAACCATAATAATAAACGGCATACACGAAAATACACTGTGTAATCTTATGCGCCAAGCCTTGAAGATAGTAGAGGACTGGTGCAAGGAATATAAACTAGCAGTGAATCCTACCAAGACAGAACTTGTCCTCTTCACAAAAAAAAGGAAGCTGGCAACCCTACAGTTGCCACGTTTCTTTGGGACCACCCTAAGCCTGTCAACTGAAGCCAAATACCTGGGCATCTATTTGGACAAACAGCTGAACTGGGCAAAGCACACCGATTACATCACCACAAGGGCCAGCATAGCCCTATGGCAATGTAAAAGACTGCTCGGTAGAAATTGGGGCCTAAGCCCCAAAATCACCTACTGGCTTTATACTACAGTCATCCGACCAATCATCACATACGGCTCTTTAGTTTGGTGGCCCAGGACCAACCTGAGCACCGCCCAGAAAGAACTCGAGAAGCTACAGAGATATGCATGTGTAGCAATCACTGGAAGCATGAGGACATCACCTACTGCCGCTCTACAGGTGATGCTGGGACTGCCACCTCTACACCTCGTCGTAAGAGAGGAAGCAACCCTAGGGATCTTCAGGCTTGAAGTATCCGGCACCCTAAGTAACGACTCCAGAATAAAACATACACGCATAAAGGATGATGCAATCAAACAACAGCCTATGATGGCATCACCCAATGACAGAACCCTGAAGGCCCACTATTTTCAAAAACACTATAATATTGAGCTCACAGCGGAAATGTGTGACTACTCAGGTCCACACGAGCTAAGGATCTACACGGATGGATCAAAGACTGACGATGGGACAGGTGTCGGAGTTTTCTCTGACGACCTAAACATCAAAATATCCAGACCCCTGGGAATGCTCAACTCTGTGTATCAAGCAGAGTGTGTAGGCATTATCCAAGCGGCACACGCCATAGAAGCCAGGGGAGTTACGGATACCCATATTCGTATACTTTCAGACAGTGCCTCAGTTCTACAATCCTTAAAGAGAAACCAAATCACATCAAAATTAATACTAGAATGTCACAATGCCCTAGAACGTGTTACGGTGCTAAACCGCAACACTGTGACACTGCAATGGATCAAAGGACACAGTGGATCACTCGGAAACGATGCGGCTGATGAGCTTGCCAGAAGGGGATCCAGCACAAAGGCCATCGGACCCGAACCCATTGTGCCCTTTCCGTTTAAGCAGCTAAGGGGCTGGCTAAAGGAGCACACTAAGACACAAGCGGAAAAATGGTGGACCTCGACACCAGGGTGCAGGCAATCCAAGGAAGCTATGCCATCCCTGGATGCAAAGCTGACCAAGCGCCTTCTGCGCCTGGATAGAGATAGCCTGCGACTGGTGTCGGGGACCATCACTGGACACTGCTCACTGAATAAACACTTCCACACCCTAGGAATCACGGATAGCCCTCTGTGCAGAGCGTGCATGGAGGCGGAGGAAACGGTGGCGCATGTGCTCCTCGAGTGCACTGGTGTCACCCAGATCCGCGAGGAGACTCTTGGTACACCAAGATCCCTCGCGGATGCCCTGAGAAGACCACGAAATATAATCTGCTTCTGGAGGGAGGTGGGCTGGTTGGAGTAACGGCCACCATGGCTCACGCACAATGGTCCACCTTTAGGGACTAAGTGCGGAAACCAAACCCTTTAGATAGATAGAACCAGCAATGTGTTACTGATAATAATTGGTAAGACGCGTGATAAACGTCATGCACGGAGGTCGGTGGCGCGCGGCTGCTAAATAATTCACAACCACCGACAAGAGCCCACGGCCACGTTGAAAAGGGTAAGAACGGCCCTACCATCTAATGACTGGAACGTAGTACAACAAAACACGATTCCTGTTTATCCAACTAAAAGTATTACCATTTATCAGTATGTCTACAAATTATCGCCGGCCGACCTACAAGGCCAATTCGCAAAATGCTCGACGTGAAACGAAATATTCCTTTTGACGTTGTTTGAGGACAACCTTGGATATTTAGACGTTTACGGTTCAGAAACTTTATGTAAACTTAAAGATACTACTAATTTCTGAAGTTTCAAACTTAATTAATGGTTTTATTTAATCCGTTACCTAGTAATGACTTAATAACTGTAGCTGGGTAGTATACAGTTTGTTATATTTCAAGCTAAAATTACAGTTCAATTTATTTATACATGAATGATGTAACCAAGTTTTTTTTTTCAATATTCTCATTTTTAAAGAGTGTTCATGAAGTTTATTACCCATTTACAGTTTACCCTTTGGAGCGGGCAACTACAGTACTTTCACAGTTATTATGATTTATGACTGGGACTATTGCTTCATTATTTTTTTGTATTTGGAATTTGAAAATTCAAAAGTGCCTGTACCTGGCCTACTTGAAATGAATGCTTCGTTTTTTATTGTAGTCAATCCAAAACTTAAAACTTCCACCACAGATATTACTTACATTCGTACATTTTTTTGGTTTTTAAATAGCCTGAATACGAGTATTAAAATGCAGAATGCCAATACTATAAATAACCTACGAGTATGTCCCGGACAGCACGCCATCAGTAAACAAGAGTAGGTCAGGAAAAGAGGTGCAGTTAAGAAGACGTTCATTGCTAATTGTGAGTAGGTGTAGGTGTAGGTCAGGACAGATGCCGCAGCAATATTCATGCAACAATACCAACGTTACAAACTTACCTTACAATATACGGCCAAGTATTTTCCAACAATATTGCAGATACTGTTTAACCAAATTATTAGGTGAATAGTCTTGATGGATGACTACAAGGTAACTATGATTGACAGTGAATCTGTCCTTTAAATCCTGTTTGATATAGACCGATACTTAAGTCAGTTTTTTTACAAAATAAGTATTGTATTGTGTTTATATTATACCTAGGTTTTTATCTAAATAGTTTACTTGTATTGTGTATGGCGAGTTCTCAGGTTTTATTCCGTTAGGCTCGTACATAATGTGGGCAGACGATGGGTTTCGTGCAATGAAAATACACTGGGTGCGATACACTGCTTATAATAAACTAATATATTACTTGAAATTACACTTTTACACAATAACACTGGGCACAATAAATCGAGGTACAATTCCAAGACGTCTCAACTCAGACTCAAAATGTCGTTCTCGAATTGAGCTGTGAACATCAGGGCTCTGTAGAAGCATGCCGTGGTGTTGGTAGACTTGTCAGTAGGTCGCGTGACGTCACGTGATTCATTTTAAGCCCATACCAATGACCGGATGCGACAGGTATTTAATTATTATCAGTAACTCTAACTTCCCCTTTTTTAAATTAAAATTCGTTTAGTTCATCCAAAGGTTATCAGGAAGATATCGCTATCAGCAACAAGACCGCCATTGTACCCATACAATTATCAATAGTGTAATATATCTGTGTATAAATTGTGATGTACAAAAAAGTATATTTATTATTCTATTCTATTGTATTGTTGGAAAAGAAAAGGTGAATTTTGCTTCTAAATTACAAACTTTGTCTTCCTATTATTATATACGAACATACTCGATGCATATAGTTACAGTTATTCAAACGAGTTGAAAACGCTTATTCAGTAATGGTGTGATGTTGGTACCATTGGAGTTCACCAAATATTCGCTAAGTAAGTGTAAGCTCACAACTTCTCGAATGCACAAATAAACTTGAACATGTAGATCATAATATTATCACCTATAAAAACCGCCCATACATCATCAGTGTATTTACAATTCAGCCGTAGGAACATAAATATCGTTATGAGCTAGGTATTTCACTCTGCTCTGTAATATATTAGATGGAAACGTAGCGTTGGTGACGTGTACCTTGCATGATGTATTTATTACTCGTTCACCATAAAGACACGGCCACATCATTCTTTAAGACGTCCTTAATTCACTTACAATTAAATTAGCGTCACCCGATCCTCTTGACATTAAATAAATTAGGACAACGCCATTAAACCGGAGCGAATTCGTTTAGTAATATATTAGTTTAGAGGGTAGCTACATACCCTTAATATATTTGGCTTTTATACGGAACTTGTGCTCATTATATCTCAAACATACTGTACATACGTACCTAAGTAAATAAAATCCAAACTTTAAAGGAGAGCATGTGCTTTCTACTTTATTAAGGTAAAAGAGAATTTCAGACCGGAGTTCTGCTGTAATAATTCTCGATGGAATGGTAAGATTTGTATTTTTACCTCAAATCTGTTTCTTTTTGTGATCTCAAATATGAGCATTGACTTTCGTTAGGGTTAACGAAAGTCAATGCTCAGATTTGAGATCAACGATCCCTAACAAAATGTATTCCTACATATCTACCTATTGTCTTTAGTAAAGCGTTTGAATAAAATTATTAACTTGTCTAGACGAATCGATCAAACTGACTGACTGGGTGTTTCTGATGTTTTAAGGATTTCACACCCTGTCACATTTAGATAATTACTAGGTTTCAACTTTACCGTCCATTTTCACAAAGTAAGTATTCTAAATGTATCACGAAATTTTACTTGGTTTCGAAACGAATTAGACAGTGCTGTCAAATATGCAGCTAATTTGTAATATGCACAGAAAATTCTGGACACAAAAATGCTAAGATTGGTCGGGTACTGGAGTAGCCACTAATAATTCACGGCACGTAGCCGAAAACAGAATTATCCGCTGTAGTAGTTCGGGAACTCTGCCAACTCTCATCATATTAAGGCGAGATGATAATGAACGCGATGTTTCTGTTGCTATTTTTCACGGCAACTTCTGCCGTGTACAGGAAATTTTAACACACAACAACTTTGTAAAATGGTTTGTAAAAACCAGTCGCTATATTGTGAAAAATAAAATAAATAAAAGGGAAACAAAAATACCATCGTTGACGTTTATTCGAAAAATCGTTATCGTTCTCAGTCATTCGAGTTTTTCCGCCGAAAACATCAAGACTATAGACGTTTTTCGATACCCGCAATCCTTACAAACCTCGGAGTGAACGACGCTTTGAAAGCCCAGAAAGCTTTAAAGCTCTCACAATTGTCACTAAACAAAGTGAAAAACGGAAACCTTGGATCTAAGATGCCGTGGAAATAAACATTTTCGACCCAATGTAATATCAATATTTAGTGCTGTATTAGATGTTCAAAAGATTAAAATAAAAAACAAGGAATAATTCTAAAATAACGGAATACGAGTAAACTTAAAGTATAATCAATAATTCTAAACCCAGCCTAATTCAACAGAGAGATACATTAACTATTTTATAACCACAAAAGCACAAAATATAAAAGTTTTATGTGACTATTCGTTGTAAGTACACGTCAGACGTCTTATAAAAAATAAGGATGAAACTAAGCCGCTTGATGTTTTCGAAGTTCAGTGAAATAGCTCTTGTCCGAACTAAGCCGTACATATTTGACGATCTAAATGACGCAGTCGGTGGGCGAACCTTTTGTACTGACTTACAGGTCAGGTGGGCTCTTGGATCTAGACAAATATTTGTTTGATCTGCAGATATTGATTTTCAATCTTGATGTTTGTACATTCTACATGTAAACAATGTACTTAATCACACATATAACACAGTATCCTTCTGCGAATTAAAACGAATATTACGTGTATAATGCAAGGTAGCATTAACACAAACACACCGTTTGCTATCCGCTACCTTAATAAACCTATTATAACGCGCAACAACGGCAATCCGAACAGTTACAAAACCATTAAATACCTTGAAGTCCCACCTAATTGCTTCCGGAGTTGACAAGCTCTATTATTAAAAATGTTCTGAATTGAACAAATTGTCACTCGTTTTAAAAGTTAAATTAGTTGGGTTAGTCGTTTGCCCGTCCATAGTGAATAAAACATAAGACTTAGCTGTCCTAATGAGGTGGGGTTCTTTGTTTTTCTTAGTGACTGCATAAGTTGTGAATGAACGTAGGATCAGCGGGTGTAGGATCAAATCGCACTTCATTTGTCCGCGTCAGGCGAGCGCCGTGTGATGGATGACATCGGCCGTTGCGTTGCCTGCTTTTAATTGATACCGTCATTTTTGTACTGGCCGCCACCCTGCCGGCGCCGCCTTCCGCGCTACTCCTTCCATTACATAACACCGCGAATTCTTCCGATCGTTTATCTTTTATTTGGATGAAATATATCTTTTGAGCAGCGCACTCTATTCCGAGCTTGAGCGTGTCTATTATCATTGATAGGGGTAATTTGTTTGATATTTCATTTCACATGCGACCCACATCACGAATTGAATGTGTATCGTTGTGTCAATAATTTTGTTTTGTGTGGGAGCGCTGAAGTCGATAATAAAGTAAACATAATGGTAGAGGCTTGGAGTGATCGCTACTTCCTACGTGGCCAATTATCGACACACAAAGTATCTTTGAGACTTGTACAGTTTACCTACAATAATATGTACTTGTGGGTGGAAGGATTGTAAGATTTTCGTAGAAACTTCCTTATTATTTAATTGGATTCAATATGGATGGATACTTATTGGAGCACAAAGAATTCAAGATAAGCACAGCGGACAAATTAAGACCGACCAAGGAAATGCCACGAACAGGAGTTCAACGATATTTTTGAAGCGACTCTGGATTTAGAAAAAGTTTGAATTGGCCGATTTAAAATCTGCAATGCGCGCTCGCTTTAAGTATTGTCAGTTTTCGAATAATGCTTGTTGACCCACTTTTGTCTGTTGGAATTTACGCCTTCCGCGTAGAAATTAAGCTTATTACACTATTATTTTCGTATTTCTAGAGCGCCGAACCAACCATTTTTTCAACTAGCGTAATACTAGTTCTGCTATAGTGTATTATTATAAGCCATTGCTATATATCGAGAACTAAGTATAAGGCACAGAAAAATCTGTTGATTTCTATAAAACACTGTGATAACTTTCATGGCCAGGGTTGATCATTAGTAAGCAATAATGTCATAAAGTACTTTTGAATACTAATAGTAT
The DNA here is from genome assembly GCA_950005105.1 of Lycophotia porphyrea. Taxonomy (NCBI): domain Eukaryota; kingdom Metazoa; phylum Arthropoda; class Insecta; order Lepidoptera; family Noctuidae; genus Lycophotia; species Lycophotia porphyrea. The sequence goes on from OX465392.1 coordinate 9,126,445, forward strand.
GTACAATGTATATGTCGGGCGTGCTAAAACTATAAATTGACTTTTGCAGTTCGTGTATTATTCGCACTTGACTACATGGGATCAAAAATTGAAATAATTTAAAATTAGTGATAGTGAGTATAATTACATTTTTTATTACTGATTTTTGTTATAGTTTATGCCTCTTACCTATGCGACCATACAGGATAAACAAAAAAAAAACAAAATGTACAATTATTCAGAACGGCAGGCACTCGACTACGATAGCTACGGCTCCGAGCTACGGCGTAGCAGCCGTAGCACGTAGCAGGAAATGGAGTTACTCTCCTGGCGGGCTTCTGCCAAACTCGGTAAATGGTAATGAGAATGCAATTTATTTCAGTTTTTAGCTTAGTTTAACGTTTTTTGAAATACCGTAATTTCGGCCCAGTTGAGCGGGCTGGGCCAAATTACACTGTTATTATCTCTAAATTGACCATTGGCATGTGGAATTGTGGTAAATTATTTCTGATAACCTATCATCATCATCATAAAGCTGAATACACGATACGTGTATTCATAAAGGATTCGATTTGTATTTTATTGAAATGGTTGTTTCCACCTACCGTGAATTATTTTACGCGCCGCAGTGTGATTTTATTTCCAGTTATTTTTATTATACTTTCAAAACCCATCAAAAAGCTAGTCAACGTCAATACACTGTATGCAAACTCTATTTGGCAATATTGGATATCGAATCACAAAGAAAACTATTACAGAAGCCTTTATTTGCGAATAAATAAAAGGTCTTGTCTTCTTACATGATCACTTTTATTTCTTCTACTCCTGTTTGATTCCGGAACAGAGCAGTTTGATTGTTACTGATAAATGTAGCAATGGAGATTTAATTGTCAGCCAGGGTAAGAGACATTTGTTGGGATCACGACCCTATCCCGAACCAACCATGAATTCTCGAGCTCTCATTTGCGTAATGTGATTACAAAAGCACATCTTTCGAGATAAAAGCGTAGGCTTTCTACGTAAGTAATGAATTTCGCAGTCTCCACTGAGAAAGCTGAAAGCCTCGTAATTGTAACAGAACGCAAGCAGAGACCCATGACCATGTTAACTGTACTCAAATCACTGCTCACACGAATTGTCAATGACTCTTCTTCTCAGAGATAAATATTCGTACCTACTTTATTACAAGTTAAAGAGAAAATAGTCAATACCAAAACGAAACGGACTAAGAAATAATAAAGAAAATCTAGCACAAAAACAAAGATACTATCCAATGAAAAGAACAAAGAAAATCAGTACACAAGTTATCTTTAACCAAAATAAAACGGTTGAATAACAAACATCAAAGAGGAAGCTTTGTAGCTATTACTTAGAAGTCTTAGAAAATCGAAGTGTACAATGTAATCCGATCAGATAAGATGGGTACAGCTGTCGGGAGAGCCGCCGGTGCCTAGGTTGTCTACAAATTTATTCACACTCCATTAATACACGTCGACCGACAGCCAGCGTGATAGATTAGCCTGCACATTTATATGGCGCACACCAACCTGGAAAAAATACCTACCGCACTCGGCCCCGGGAAAATCTAATAGTAACATTAATCTGACCCCGCCACTCAGACTCAATTTAAAAAGACGTCTCATTTATATTAGAATATTATCTTATTACATTTTTGTACACATAATTCTGCTCCCGTAAGTAGACAAAAAAATCTGAGAATGCCTCGCGAACATAAGGAAGTTAATAAATCAACGAAAGAATGTCGGTTCCTGTATTATGAAAGACAATACACGACGGCAATGAAAGGGACAATTGTATATAATCACCCGTGTTTCATAGATTGTCTGACAGATACTAATTCGATACGATAGGTATGTCCTATCGTTGTTTCAATCGGAATATCAACTAACATAATAGGGGACTATTAACAGTCGTAAACTGTGTAACGTTTTTTACTGCGGCCTCCAGCAAATTGCGAAGGGAAGCAGCTGCGAGTTGTAAAAAACTCGCACAATAAACGTCTTGCCACCTCTGCCTGAACACAATTAAAACATTCATCTGCGCGTATACATCGCCGCGATAATAACACGACATTTAAAGCTGAAACAGACAATTACTCATGGAAATCTCAAGCGAAAGTTGAGTAAATGAAAGCGGTTATCACAAATTATTTAACTGCAACATTCGGCACGCGGCCAGCGTAGTGTTCGGTGAATTTCACTAAACTATTCAGGTCGAGGAAACCGCAGTCGCTCAGTTGTTCACAGCTCTAACTTAAACTTTCGCTGCGAGAAAAAACTTTTAACGTCCCTCTGATCCTCTTTCCATTGAAAAGTAAATATTTAACTCAATAACTTTGGATTAATATTCGCATGCGAGTTCAAATGGCGCAAATGAAATATTTTAAACTTTCTGGAATGGAATTACTGTTTGTGTGCCCGTTGGCGCTTGATTCTTTTACTGCATGCTCCGCGGGGAGTGATTCACACGTATGTACGAGTACAGGTGTTCATGATAAAAACACAAGTTAAAAGAGCCGACGGGGCGTAATTGAAACCAGCTATACTCGGACATGGTGCTCCTGAGCATAGAATATGTGCAAAATAGATGAGCGCAGCATCCAGTAGTCTCAAAAGTCTGATTCACTCCAACATGTTACTGTGGACTAAATGATCGTGGGCTGCTTTAATCTGAATCTTTTATCAGACTCTAATCTTGATCAATTGTTTCGATTGATCAACGGTTAGAGTTTAAGACAAAATATCAGAGGCTGTGAAGCGTGGACAGATAGGGCGCGGGACGAGCTTAGTATATCTTATTCTTATCATGTCTGCAAGAGTTACACGAGAATCTATTAGTTCTTGATATAAAGCTTAACCAATCAGCATGATAAGTAGCAAGGCTTATACCCAGGGTACAAGAAAGTGGTGTTAATAGAAAAAGTTAGAAAATTAACCCTTTTTATTATTATTTTAAATACTAATATAGCTGAGGACTTAGACAAGCGACGATTTCAAAGGGATTCGTAATCCCACTAAGGCTTTCAACATAAGGCTCACATCACATAACACTTATTTGACATAAGACCTAAGAAGCTTATGTCAATCTACTTCATTTTTAATCAACTGCGCGATTGTAAAAATGGATTATGTTTGTAATACTACTTTGTCTGTGCCCTCTGCTCATCTAAGTTCGCCATGATTCTCTACAGAATGTATCTTGTTATCTACGTTACGTGCGTTGGCACCACCCAAAGCAGCATGCACCAGATATGTCACATATATCAGGAGTCCACATAAATGTAATGAGTTACTAACTCGTTAACTATGATACATCGTTACCTTGCAAATGATAAATGATCTTTGCTTAGTAAGATGAATAACTATTTACACTTCAAAATCGAATTAAAATGTGAACAACAAAAAACAAACAAAAAGAAAATTTACTTTAAAGTTGTTAATAAGCCATAATACACCGAATATAATGTAGTGACTATAACATCATGAACTCCAATATAACTGATAGCCATCTTGCTAATAAAGTGCTACAACAATACGAGGCTTTTAACATTGAAGCAAGTCAATTCAGCCTACGCCTACGCCTTCTACTTTTGTTCATGCGGGTTTCAATACTTAAGTATAACTTTCGTCAGGCGTCGACGACCGCCGCTACTTCGCGGTTTTCCTTGGCAACCGCAGGAAACTACTTGGTAAGCCAGGTACTGGGGATAAAGCATTGAAAATGAGGTCACCGCCTTAACGTGATTTGAACTTTTATTTTAACATTTTGGTATACCATAAAGTGTAAAAATAAACGGAGATTCTATTTTTGTAATTTTACCAGATTTTTACTTAAGCCCTAACTTTTTCTCGCTTTTTATGGGTGCCTCTTACACGAAACATAATTTATTTTTAATCTTATTGCTCACGTTTCAGCTCACGTAAAGCTGCCGACATAAAAGTTCGCCGCGTCCAAATTGGAAACAGCTCTTGTCGCCTCACCTTAATCTATTTCTTGTTCCCTATTAAAACAGTTTAGATGATTATTTTGACTACATGAAGTTATGAACTTGTGCCAAGAATGTGAAATGAGTAATATTTTCGTGCCACACGCGTCCCGCGTAATCCAAATCTGGTTTTTTCAGTCGTCTCCCCAGACAAATCGTGACTTTCGAATGACACACAACGTATTGCGATCGTATAAGTATTCTGAATCGAAATTTATTTCGATAGATAGTAAATCACATATAAAAAATGTTCTACGTGTTTTGTATCGACGTAGTAACTACACGTTTTTTATTCTCTAACTCTGTTCCATTATCAAACAGCGCGGATTTTGTACATGCTTCGCGAAAACCGTGGATATAATTTTTCCAATACAAAAATGTAGGACTTTTGAAGAACTTTTGTGTTTATGTTCATTATTTGCTACCTGCAAATGTCTACATCTGTCTACTAAAAATACTTTTCAGTTCCAACTAACTCAAAAACCTACTTATGCGACGTATTTACTTAATTTACAGAATAACCACTCCCCTCCGTCCTATTGTTGTCGTGTTACAACAATATAAAAGAAAGAAAAAAATATTAAATATTTTCGCCAGTTTTTACTTCAAAACAAAAGTTAAGAAGTAAGTAATTCTTACCAAAAGTGAGTTTGTAACATCATCATAGATGATATTTTTTGGTATTAAATGAATTGTTTTTGTTCACAGGTAAGTCGGCAAATGGAGGTTTCGACTTGTAGCCTGTTTGCTCTGCGGAGAACTTCTCTACGAGTTGGCAAACTTAGGAAAACTTGGCATTGAGTTATAGATTCCCAACTGCCTCCCAAATACTTATTTGTTTTACTCACTTTGACCGTAAACAAAGATATATTTTGATGTATCAGCGAATCTACATGGGGCATTGAATGATATATCATCACGTAATTTTGAAAAGTTTTACCTAGCAGCACATGCATATGAATAATGCGGTCATCGTCGGCCCGGACTTCAGGTTATAATTATTAAAGGCAGTTCGAATAGTAACGATTTTAATCAATGCTTTTGGTACTCTTTAACTTCTCCCGTTACGTATACTTCAATAACTTACAAAGCCCCTTGGTGAGCTCATAACTCTTTGGATCTCATACATTCAGTTCACATAAAACCACTTGACCTGAATAAAACACCGAAGTCACATTTCTCAATTGGTAGTTGCATTTTATGTCACTAAAATAGGTCAAGTTTTTGTGTAGGAGCCGCTCATGCGTGCGTGATCCACTATCTAAGGTCTCGAATAGATGAGCGCCTCGATAGCGTCCCACCATAAAAAAGGCGGGATGTAGGACACGGGCACACTGGCTGCTCGCAGTACCCACGTCCCGTCACCTTCGCCCCACTTTATAAACTCGTGTCTCCCAAACCGCAATTTATTCCAGCCCCGAATAATTTACCACTTAAATTAATTACCCCTACATATTTATTGTAATAGTTTTGCGTTGAGAAACAATGTGATATTAGCATCGCCCACAACTTCAGGTATATTGGCAGGTTACGGAAATAAACATTGCGGTATTTTATTGGTTCTTAGTTTAAATGGCCCATTAGAGTTTCAAGGCTTCCACGCTCATGTAATTGATTATTTTAAAACTATTACCAGACTGTATAAGCTGTTAGGCAACACAGTTATTTTCCATTAAAAGTAATTTGCAATTTGTTGAAATGGACGCTTATAAAAACGAGAAACTTTAACGTCTTCTGAGATGTATTTCTTAATAAGATGCCATGCGATACGAAGGAGAAAACTTCGGCTTTCGAAGTTATTCAAACATTCTCTCTAAATCACATTTTCATTTAATGATGTACGATGTCAAAGTTACCTTCTGACCGCAAAACTTATTAAAAACAGTTCCACTAAAAACATGGTTGCCCTAATCTGAGATTTTAGACCATTTGCGGTGTTTTAGTCCCTGGTGTAAATTTATAATTGTTAATTCATGTCTGGAGTAAATATTTTATGCAAAAAGGTGGTAAGGGAGCAGGTAGTTCTCCCCAGACGCTCGATACGACGTAATTGGTTACCGACGCTTGGCTAGATAGCCACTTTTAATGTAATTATGTAAGTGTATTTACTTTAATACGGACTCTTTGCTCTATCTTTTATCGTAATTACTTTGATCGTATTTTCCGAGGAAGGCGTTAGTTGGGTGCCAGCAAGTTAGAAAGGGTTTTTATCTGATTTTAAGCTCGTAATAAAACTCCTCTTCTGTGCGTTATAATTTGGAGTCACTGGTATTAAATTCAGGACTACCTGAAAAGGAAAACGGTACTAACTTTCAACATGAATAATTTCCTTTGGTCAAATCATTTTCTACGTAACATAACGTTTTGTTCCTACATTTGGTCAATTTGGATATAAGTCCCATGTAATAAAAGGTAAGCCTATTGTTATATCCTATCTACTAGTCTGATTATAATTAGGATCATAATGATTTCATTCATGTACCAATGGAGAACATTACACTGACAGTACAGAGTTCTACTGAAAAAAAACCGAAACTAAACGCTTGGTCTAAACTTCCTACGTTTAATTAAAACATGATTAAGTTGGGCCAAATAAGGAAAACAATAGATGTTCCCGAATACGGAACGAATTATAGTAAACGTAGAACTAATTCGGTTTTGTTGCTTTGAGGTTTAGGAGGCACTACAGGTCAACTGGTCCCGACAGCGAGGGACGCAGCACGTAGCCTATACAAAATTATCTGCCCCGAGAGAGGGCGCCCCGGGCGACTCCGGGAAAATATAAAACGAAAATAACTTGCGCCTACCTAAGCCTTGTGCCAGAGTTTTTTACATTAACACGGAAAGGCAGCAAATAAAATGTTTATTTTAAATAAACGTTTGCTCTGGCATGCCCTACGTGAAGTTGTTCCGCTGTCTGTTTGCACAAACTCAACATCAAGGTAATTTACTTAGTGGCTTTGTTTTTGTACAAACTTTAATTATTCGTGAACACACGATACATCGCACTAGCAACTCTGATATTGTAACCGCAACAGAGGATATCTGCTTATTGTAAACCATAGTCGTAATACTGAATGCGAGTATCACGCTTTCTCGTTTGAAATAACCGTAACGAGCAGGATAGCAGCCGACTTACGCAACTAAACATTGGAACCGAGTAGTTGCGATGTGAGAGCGGAGGCAGAAATCAAGCAGTTAGTATATTAACTCGTGCGAGTTCCGTTTGTCCTGTACACATGTGCCGCGCGCGACCGATTCGCCCACCCCTTACGACTCGCCGCCGGCGACCCCGCTAACTTTTTGTTTTTCACCTTACGTTTAATCTACATTTTATTTAGCACTTTGATTTTTATTACGCTTGTAAACCTTTATTGAAAAAATGGTAAGCGGGCTTTATGTTTTCAGCTAATGAAACATAAATGTAGGTCAAAATGAATTTACTTATATGAGACGGCATAGGAAAAACGTATTCAAATGGAAGATGGAAAAGGATATGTGTGTTTATGAGACTCCACGGGGACTCACACGTTGAACTTCTCGACGTAAGTACAGCGGAGCAAGAAGGGGTGAGCGTAAAATGACTAAGTTATCGCTCTCAGAAGACGTATATAGTCGTAAAAGTCTGAACAGGAGCTCCTCATATGAAAATAATCAAGAGTAAATCGATGTTTGGAGGGCTTTACTTTTGGTGACGTAACAATGTCGGTGGCTCCGCTCATTTGTTTCCAGTAAGAGGTCTGTTACAGTAATTGGAGCACAACAAGTGTCGTTAGGGTGTTTACTGCTCGGCTGATGGACACGGGGATGTACTCACAGTGTAATAGCCTAAATTTTAGTGCCATAAGTGTCGGGGCTGACTCCGGTTCAATACGTTAAAACGTTGTAAAATTTCAAGACCCCACCATGACTATACCCTTCTTTAAATAAAAGGCACGTAGACTTAACTGAAATACCCATAGCTGTATTGAAAATATACCTAGTTAATTAACTATTATACAGAAAACGTAAACAAGTTCATTTTCATTCCATTGTTTCAAAACCAACAAAACTTCGCTAAATAAATGCTTTAAATATCTAACAACAATGAAATTATTCATTGAATTCAATGCAAGAGTAAACCTTTCCAACAATGAGCAGCATGAAAACTTTAGCGAAATTCAGTGCAGAAATAAATAATACTGTTTATGTTCTGATCGTATTAAAGTAGCAATTTGGAATGTACTAGAAGCTTATTACTCGCCCCTTTCAAAGAAGTGGGGGAGTTACAATGATCGTTGTAGTAATAGTACGTGCGAGCGACCGTACTGTTGAGAGCTACCGAACAAGTAATCAAGCGAACTTTGTGAACCGAAGAGAAGTTCGTATGTATGTTAAGTAGAAGTTAAACTGATTATGTTGAGAAAAAGATTTACTTTCCCGACGTTTAGCTTTTCGGCACATGATCTTTGCATCTTTTAAAAGATTTGATGTGGACGGCCAAGCATTATGTTAGAAGTTTCGGAACAACTTACACTGAAGCACTTGTCGTATAAGTTCAAAAGTTTTTATTTCACATTAACAATTTACAAGCGTTTTACGAAAACCTAAACTCACCTAGTAGTTGCCCCCATTGAACTTCTTGCGCCTAACTTCTATAACAAAAAAACTACAATATTTTCGTTGAATTGAATTGAATTGTTTTATTGATTAACCAACTTACCTATGACATAGCATAGGTAACTGTAATGCCTAAAGTTGTTGACAAAGAAATGTTATGGTTTGGAACTACAACAATAAATCCTGAGCGACGTCGTCGACCCTTTGACATTACAGTAGAATAAAACTATTTCTTTTTACCCTTAAGTAATGAATACCTGAAATGTGTCCAAAGGCACGCGTAGCTATTGGTCCAAACCTCATTTCAGTAAAACGGTGCGAATCAATCACTATTGTCAGCTCTCGATATAAATCAAGCTAACTTTATATTTGCGGTTCAGTCCGCTCTTCCGCATCTCTCCATTCGGTCATATTGTTCCCGCGTTCAATTCAATAAGTCTTGTTTATCGGGACCTTCTCGATACTATCAGATTTATATAATCGAGAATTCCAATCGAATGATTCCCATTGTAGCGCTGCCTAAGCAAACGCTTTCGAGGTGTTCTATTTTATGTTTAAAATAGAAATGGAACTGAAAATTCTCTCTTCTCTATTTTCTCTTCTCTATTTTTCCAGTTGCATTCAAAAGAACTAAGGGATTAAAACAGTCGTATAGGGTTAGTTTTCATTTCTCTTGAAATTATTTTTAAAATACATGGCTACTTTAAAGATTGCAGTAATGCCACACAATTTGCATCGCCACCTGTTTGCCTGAATTTAATTGCATATTTATTTCGATAAAATAAATGCAGCTTTGTGAAATGAGAAACGATGCTCCGTTAATAATAACTGATATTGAATAACAGATCGGTACAATTTGAATATCCTTACCGTCAATATTTACAAGAAGCATTATTGGAAATTAAACTAAATTTTTGGGCCAAAAACAGACTGCGCCATCCTAATTCACTCTTATATACTCCATAAACTGATAAGGATTGAAGTGATTCCGTTTAGCTCTGACGTCAAGGATCTGGGTTTGCATGTTGACACTTGCCTTGTCTGGCGTAAGCAGGTCGCGATTGTGAGCAAGAAAGTCACCGGAACGTTGCGGTCGCTTTATCGGTTGAAAAATATTCTCCCATCACACATTAAGGCAATGCTTGTACAGTCCCTTATCTTCCCCATAATTGACTATGGTGATGTGTGCTACTACGACCTGAATGCAGATCTCCTCAATAAACTTGACCGACTTCTAAATAACTGCATTCGATTCGTCTTCAATCTCCGCAAGTATGATCATGTATCTGCACATCGATCGCTCCTAAGGTGGTTACCCATCCGGCAGCGCAGAACATTGAGGGCTTTGACAACCCTGTTTTCTCTTCTTCACAAACCCACTTCTCCTTCTTATCTGACTTCTAATTGTCAATATTTATGCTCTGCGCATAGCAAGAATCTTCGTTCCGCCAATAATTGTCTTTTACGATGTCCTTCTCACCGCTCTGGTTTTATAAAATCTTCTTTCTTTTTCCAGGCGGTGTTTCTTTGGAATGCGCTCCCTCAGAGTATCAGGACGGTGACCAGTCGGTTCACTTTCAAAGTGAAAGCTCGAGAACACATTTTCAAGAAGTTGGCAGATTCGTCTCAGAACTAAGTTGTTGCAGTTTTTGTCTATCTCTCTTAACTTTATCTATTTTGTTATATGTATGTATATATGTATTTATTTTTTATATGTTTTAGTTATAAATATTTTCTTGTCTTTTTTCTGTTATTGCACCTACTGTATATTGTCTCTGCATCACCCCAAGGTAAACTGGTAGAAAATGCCCAAGGCATTAAGTCCGCCTTTGTACAGTTTTTTTTACTTGTGCATAAAGTTTTAATAGATAAATAAATAAATAAGGCATATTTTGTCCAAACGTAAGACTAACCTAACCTAAGGTAAGTAAAAAGTATCTATGTATTATACACAGATCGATAGATACGGAAATACATAAACTTCTTGTTTCCGTAACATTTGGTTGAATTTGAAATATTTTACAACGTAGTATTTGGTATATCAATATGACGATACATTACATCTGAGTCGCGAGTTAGCTTCCGTAGTCATTTCTTAACTGGAATATAAAAATATCTAGAATAAAATATTGCCAAGCAATACAGCTATATTCAGTTCCTTTTCATGTCAAATAGCAATGGTGTTGAATTGAATGTCGTTGACCGGCTAGGCTCCCGCTGTGCGAACACATACACATATATTGTATTTCTTCGTATTCCAATACCTGGGCTGAACTGAAAGTTGGTAATAAACCGTGACTTCTGAATTCTAACGCGAGACGCTCCGTGTAACTTCGCTTCTGATAAAACTTTAACAAGCGCCTCCGCGAAAAATTATCGTCCGTCTAACCGTACCCGTAGCACAGCTTCGATATACTTCTGTTACGTAAACAATTGTTTACTCACTTCACATATATTATATTTACTCTTCGTCTTCCGTTACGCATGAATAAATGTAAACATATTTGGGAAATAATCTTAACGTTGACTCAACACGAGATTACCTTTCGAAATTGATATGCATGTATCCGAGGATCTATTTACAAATAAATTGAGAGAAATGAATGTCATAGATGACATGTATCCGTGGCATTTCCATTTATTTTGTGATAGGAAGTTATTTTTGTTTCTATCTCTCATTTTACGGATACGTCCAAAACAGGTTGCGAATAAACAGTAGAAACGACGTATAAATCATATTAATTAAAGCCGCTTCCTGAATCCCCCCGCTCCCCCCTCTGCGTGTCCACGGTTTATTTTCAGGCATTTCGTGCATTCTCTTTTCATTATATTCGCATCTTTCTTGGTTAGGTTGATTAAAACTGAACAGTTGACCAGACCAAATAAAATAAAAGCAGAAGTAAGTATTTACTTCTATAAAATCGTACACAACAAAATTATTAATATAATTGCATTCCATGTATTATACAAACATTTACTTAGCAATATGAACTTTTTTCACGACAGTACTATAACGACGTAAATTCGGAAAAAATATGGCCATCATAAACGTAGAGGGCCATTATACGACCGCTACCGGCTTGTCGCAGGTAAGTAATAAATTAATACATAAATTACGAAGGATTGAATGTTTATAAACGTCACGTAACCTCCTGGAATCCCTCCATTAGACGTTGTTTACTTAGTCGGTGCGCAAATCTTGAGAGGTCGACTCACGAAAATGCCCCATGAATATGCGATGACACAAACCGTACACAGTTTTTCCATTTAGAAACCATAATGAAATCTCACGCACTCGCTATATTTGTTTTTCAATCAGACGAATATTCAAAGGTATCGCTAAATAAAGGCATTACGTATATTTCCTAAAATAAACATTATCTTTTAGAAAACAACTTTACCGGTAAAAGGAGAATGATAGCACATAATAATAATTTCGTTTTATGTGTTTGCGTTTTCGCAGTATACAATTGGAACTTCTCTGAAAACAACTTCATTGTCAATTCAACACTTCATTTCGTGAAAATAACACGATTTGCTCTTATAAATAAGTTATATCTTGTATACCTGAGCATCAAATGAGGTTCTAAATTGTACAAAAAGGAAATCAGAATTTAAAAATTAATCAAAGCGTTTTTGGTTACGGGAGAGCAGAAGCGGCTTATAAAATGAAACGTTAGAACTGAATAAACAAAAAGTGTGTCATTGTACATAGACTCGTCATGCTGGTTGGTGTTAGAGTATGAGTGGTTAACGAGTGTGTGCTCGTAGTGTTGTCAGTGAAACAACAACAAAATACGCTAACATTATAGCGTAGTGTATATTAGAGGAACGGGCGCGAGCGCGGGAACGGCTACAGTACGCGCGGTAGTGTGGTGGCAACGGGCGGCGCGCGGCCCAGAGGAAGCGCGATTTGTATTTGCCGTCGTCAGTTTTTCCGCCAGCCGGATGCACTGCGCGCTCAACACTGCCGTCGAACTAACGAACCATTTTCTTCCAAATCATCCAACTGAGATATTTATCCCAATCATTTTTTTTTGTTTGCTTTAATCACGATTTGCATCTTCACCGTTTATGATCTCTGGCCTGTGTGTGGTTGTAACATTTTAAATTTAGAAACGTTGGCTATCCGGTTTTTAAAAAGTAGGTATTTAACAGGACCATAGTTATCAAAGTAAACAAGCGTATGAAATGAGTGTAACTTGACGAGACTTTATCCAAATGAAAATGTCAACTTCTGAAAATGAAATTAAACTTTGTATAAACAGGAAGTGAAAGTGCAAGCTAAATATTTTCAAATGACCTCCAACGTCATGGAAAAGCGTTACGAAAGTTTGTGGAACGTCCTTTGACACGGAATAAATTCCTCTTTCCGAAACAGGCAAATTTTAATACCGACCATTTATAAGTTTTTCGGCGTTCAGTAAAATATTCGTTAGACATTAATAACAGTCATTTTTCCCCGTCTAAATATCGCTGAAAAAAAAACAGTTAAGGAACACAATCACGTTTCAGCAACTTATTATATTTTCAGTTACTTAGGCTGAAGATGACTAAAACTAATGAAGTTGACACCGGTGTCAGGTTTGTTTATAATTTACAAGGAGTTAGTAATTCATTTGTTTTTATTTAAAGCGTCATATTCGAATTTGAACGTGCCAACTTGTGTCGGCAAAAAAACAGGTATTTTAAACCGCTTCGCATCCACACGAGCCATGGTAGGTGGCTGAATGCCAAATGAGTTTTGTGATGGAGTCCCCTTGTGAAAAGGCAGATTGTGAACGTGTCTCCTTGGCTAAATAACGTCTCGGTAAAGCACACAAGGACAAAGCTCTCACAGTATGTTTGCATTTTGTCACTTGTCAAATTGAGACCCAATTCCTCAAAACTAATTACTTCTCCTCTAGGTATCTGACAATGCGGGAGAGGGAAATAGCTCTTTAGAAACTTTACAATTTGTGCGTGTTTCAGCCGTATTGGAGTCATATTACATGAATCGTGCCGTACTAAGAAAGCAACCTATACATATGTTATTTTTGCATATATTTAATTCTGTTGAATTACAGCGTTGCTGCATATTCTACAATATTGTGTTGAGTGTACAGCATATGTAAAACTACGTTTGTTTATATTTTCTTGAACTGTAAATTACTAGAATCTTGGTACCTATGCATAACGCACAATCTTTTATAAGTTCTTTATTCTATAAGTTTTTGTTATCGTTGTTGTCTATGTATTTTTGATGTTTTAAAAGGAGATCTTTTGTTTTAATATATATAAAAAAGTGAGTAAAAGTTGCTACCATTATGAAAAGCGCCTTTAATTAATACTAATAAATCAGTCCATTTATCACAGTAACATATTGGTCCTTCTACCTTAAATAACATGGTGAAAACAAGATCTGGAAATAAAACTGATATTACGAATGCGGTGCAGGGTGCTTCCACCGTCATGGACGGAAACCCTTCTGTCTCCGCACCGACTGCGGTCGTAGAAACTGCTGGGCAGCCCAGCGCTACTACTTCTGTTTCAAGTTCTTCGGGTACGGTAAGGAGCTGTACTTTAATTATCGAGGCAGACTATGCCCTAAAAATTGCGAAGTTGGTACGTGCAGCGGTAGAGCGGGAGCGCGCTGCGCTAGAATTGGAGCGGATGGCTTTAGAACTACGCAAGCAAGCTGAACTTGCCGCAGTGATGGAAGGAGGTAGCGTGCGTAGTAAATCAAGTCGTTCAAGCCATATTTCCAACAGGGAGATACATAAATGGTTAAATAAGTGTGTTGACTCTATTCAGGTTGATGTAACAAAGGAACCACAGGACGGTGTCATCGCAGATTCTTCTGTTAAGAGACCTACGGTGAATTTTATACAGCGTCCGGGGGTTGCCTTGGTACCTCAACAGGTGCCTAAAAATAATTATTCCTGTCTAGCAGACAACCATCATCCATCTTCAGATATAGCTCAACTAGCCCAAGCAATTGCGTCATTATCAAGCAAGAATGTATCCAGACCTAAATTTTGGGACGGACGTCTACCTGTATTTGACGGTAAAGCTTTGGACTGGTTAACCTTTAATAAAACTTACGAAAATACGAAGGTAGAGTATTCAACTTCAGATAATTTAGCGCGCATCAATTATGCGCTTAAAGGAGCAGCTCGTGAAGCTGTTGCGGTGCTGCTAGTGTCAGCACGCAATCCTTCTGAGGTGATGGAAGCTTTAGCGGTTAGGTTCGGTAGGCCTGAACACATCGTTTTACAGGAAGTTAGTACCCTTCGTGCGTTACCAAAGATAAATAACCCTTCCTTGGCAGTCGGGTAATAATGACGGTAGCGATCTACATAAGTTTGCTTGTCGCGTTCGTAACTCGGCCGAGGTGATGAGGCTTCTTAACCAAAGTTCCTATTTGGAGTCGCCAGAGATTTTTCAGTCTATTTTGAGTAAACTCACGCCTCTGTTACACGCTGGGCAGACTATGCATCAAAATATTTTTCATAGCAAGGAGATTGTACCAAACTGGAGCTCCTAGCCCGGTTTCTAGTTCGAGAAGTAGACCTGCAGCTCAAGTTTGGTCTAATCACCGAGCCAATCAACTATGTGAAAAAGGTTAATAAAGTTCATGTGGTACAGGCTGACGATTCTTATTCTTCAAATCCGTGCCCCTCTTCTGCTAAAAATCATTAAAAATTAAATAACAAGCTCGTTTCTAACGATAATAAATCTTGTTGTTTTTGCAGCGAAAGTCATGACAAATGCATTGGCATATGTCATGACTTTCGCTAGTAGCGTAGCACCTTCAAGTCATTGTCTGTCACTGATAGATGGCAATTTGTCAAAGATAAAAAGTTATGCCACAAATGTCTGCATAGAGATATTAAAAAAGTTTGCAATGAAAATAATGCCGCTCCGCACACCATAGGCTACTACACGTTGCTTATGTAGTAGAAAGCGAGGACGATCACGAAAACTCGGCCTCTCCTACCTGTCCTCAACTTGCGGACTCAGATAAATCTTCCAATATTGAACTAACTGAATTTATTGCGCATGCTAATAGTCCTACTTATCGTGTTAGACTACCATCAAAAGGCGGCTCATGCATGCACAGAGATGATCGTAAACGAATTACGGTAAAAGTATTGGATATTAAGCCTTAGGAGCACCGTACGTTCGGTAGCCTTCAGTTGCCAGTTTTGCAAGGTCCGTCGAAGCATCGCGTTTCAACCACCCATCGGTGACCCTCCTACAGCCAGACGCGCTCATCACTGCAGACCATTTTCTTTTGTGGGCTTAGACTATCTTGGCCCCATCACCGCGAAGATTGGGCGAAGAACGGAAAAGCGCTGGGTTGGCTTATTTACTTGCTTAGCGGTTCGAGTCATCCACCTGGAAGTTGTCCACTCATTATCATCAGACGCTGCAATAATGGCCTTAAGAAGATTTATAGCACGACGTGGAATACCAACTGAAATCCACTCTGACAACGACACATCCTTTGTCGGCGCAAATAGAGAGGTCAGAACCCTATACGAGTAGGCTGTCCCAAACTTCGCTGCTAGTGAAATTATAAAGTGGAGATTCATTCCCCCATCAGCACCTTTCATGGGAGGAGCCTGGGAAAGACTCATATAATCAGTCAAGACAGCTCTAAAAGTGACCCTCGGGAATAATGTAAGGACCCCGACCGATGAGATACTTTTCACCCTTCTATGTGAAGCCGAAGCATTAGTCAATTCTAGACCTTTGACACACGTCGCGAATGACCCTCAACACCCTGAAGCGCTCACTCCAAACCACTTTCTTCTGGGATACTCTTCAGGACGCCCTATTCCAGCAGAATTAACTGACAGTGGTGTCTGCAGCAGAGCAGGATGGAAAACATCAGTGCGTATGGCCGACCAGTTTTGGAACAGATGGGTCGTAGAGTGTCTGCCTACCCTTTCTCCTAAAAGAACAATTGGAACAGCCCCATTAATAGCCATTTGGGACATGGTAGTGGTAGTTGATGGTACGTTGCCACGAGGATCCTGGCCCAAAGGCCGTATTACCGCTACCTATCCGGTTAAAGACGGCGTCACACGGGTAGTAGATATTGCTACTAAAGGAGGCACACTCCGTAGGCCACTTAAGAAGGTCGTTCCTTTACTTTGAAAGGGGAGCATGTCCATAACGCACCTTCTTTTATAAGTTATTTATTCTATAAGTTTTTGTTATCGTTGTTGTCTATGTTTTTTTGATGTTTTAAAAGGAGATCTTTTGTTTTAATATATATAAAAACGTGAGTAAAAGTTGCTACTATTATGAAAAGCGCCTTTAATTAATACTAATAAATACAGTCCATTTATCAGGTTATATATATAGGTTTCACTTTTGTTAGCCTAGATATCACGGGTTTACACATATGTAGGTATACTAGATATGTATCCAATCCGAGCCATCTCACCGAACTGAACCCTTGAAATGAAACATGTACCTACCAATAAGAGACTTCCGTGGAAAGAGCATAATCGCTATCAATATGCATCACATTCTCAAACAAAAGTACCACAACGCGTGGAATTATTTTAGTGTTTTAATTAATTAACAAAATTGTTGTATTTTAATAAAAAGAGAACCTGGATATAATCAACGTAATTATATTAAAAACAATATACAATCACTTAATAATAATATATCTGTTCTAACAAAAATGAATCTTTCACAAAAGTAGAGATATTTCATTGTAGTTCATAGAACTAATTAAAATGAAATGTTATACAAAAGATAATAATTAACAATAAAATAATTAAGGACCGTAAAAATACAAGGATAAATTGTTATCAGTTTTCAATTAAGGGAAAATGTAGTGTCCTGCCAGGGCTGCGGGCTGTTCGAAAGAGATACCGCGGCCCTGGAAAACAAAGGGCAAGGAAGGAACATGGATGGGTTTTAGTCAGTACAAGTCTGACACTCCCTTCCGCTCTGCCCAGAGCGGGAGAAGTCATTTGATGATTACCCATACGTAAGGAAAAAAAAAAGGGAAAATGTAGTGTAAAATGAAGCGATGAGGCGCGTATGGCGCATAACTTTTTTCTCGTTTGTGTCATAAAATGTAGAGGTAATTTCAAGAGGACGCAATTTATATTTAGCAAGCAACGGTTCCGCATGTCCGACTGAATAAAGCTTTCGCCACTTGCATTGCGGCTATTTACATTATACACATATTGTATTACAGTTGAAAATAGGAGGGATAAGCTTTGACTCGATAATATTTGTTAAGGATATGATCTTTTTATCAAGCGAATATACTCAGGATGGGAGTCACAATCGGTAGTAGACGTCTATCTCTTACCTTTTCACCTCCGATTGGATTTTTGCACACAGGCAGACTATGACCTGGATGAGGCCAGATTATACTTTTTGCTTTTTTTTACTACGGTCCTGATGGAAAATATTCCATGTGGGCGAAGTCATTCACAAAAGCTATAATTTCTCGTCGTAAATAGTGGTAGTGCGGAAAGAGTAAACGTTTTAGCAGCAAGCTCCCCCTCTGATGCGCGGAATGTTTCAGAGGAAGATTCAAATTAGTTTCATGTTTTACTCAATTTGTAATACTTCGGAATTAAATGGTTCTTAAAAGAAAGGAATTAAAAGTTAGGCGTTTAAGAACTTAGAAATTGAAGTAAGTAAATTAGTATTTCCCCGTAGTGGTGTTTCTGGGCTGGGAAGTTTGCGTTGATTAAGATGAATTCGTAGGATAAAATTCGCTGACTGCGGGAAAAATAAGCAAGATTTACACGGGAATATAAATTGAGGTGGTAATGCCAAGCGAGCTGAGATTTTATATTATGCATCAGTTACCCACTGAACTATAGAGGCGCGGTATGTATACATGTATATACATATGTACGCTGTGTACGTTGATTCTTAAAGCGCTGCAACGCGAACGCCGCGAACGCTTACCAAACTTGGCGAAGTTTGTTTACTCCACTGCAAGGCATTCAAAAAGATTTATAATTTAGAACGATGAATAACGTTCCTCCCATGTATCTTCGGCATATAACTTTCTGAATAAGCCGTGAAATTTTATTTGAAATAGTCTGAAATTCATTTCGTTACTTTTATAAATTAGTTTGAAATTTCTATATTTCACTCAACTTGAATATACAACTTCACGAACAGTCTATTCCACTGGTTTTTCAACGACCGCAATAATTATAATTTATACTGTTTTGTGGAGTTTCGTACAAAAATCAATATCAACATGATAAATTGCCACTTAACTTTTTTAACAATTTGTTTTACAAAAATCTAAAATTCAGGTAAGAGAACATGAACTCACCTCGAAGCAAATTACCGCTGTCGAGTCCTTAATTGACTGTTTGATACACAAAACACTTGCACAGTTAGAAAGAATAGCGCACCAAGTCTTTATTATCTAGACGATTAAATACTAATAGGACACACACAACACATGTAAAAGCATTTTATATAGCGCTATCCTAAACAAGAAACACTTATTTTATTATTCGTATAGACTACGATCAGTTACTGTGTTTAGCTATTACGATGATTGTGGCGCACTGTCACGCAAATGTCACGTGCCACGTTATACACTTGATCGCAGCGCGAACACCGATTTCCTGAAACAAAATGAATGATGTATTACTTTCTCGAAAAGGAAAGAAGGTTGTCTACACGCACAAATCATTTTGTAACTGTAATAGTCGGATTCAACAGTTTTCTTTTATTAATAAAACAAAAAACACATACAGCGCACTGTGTAAAACAAACGAGGACAAATCGTATCCCGCACGCTAAGGCTCCATACCAACTACCACAATCCGACTTAAATTATGAGTGTCTGTGCCGCTGTTCTCAAGACAGTAATTAAATATGACAAACTGGCGGCAAATTGCGGGTTTTACTTTAGCTTTAACTGAACATTTAATGAAAAATATAATATGCTGAAAATCTGGTAACAGAAACTGTGAACAAAAGTCGTAACAGTACGTAATATTCTACAGCGAATGTGGGAATCTTAGAAGACCGTTAAATCGAACGTCACGCTACCCTAACTATGGCAAAGTTACTTAACAGAAGAAATAGTTCGTAACTCTGTGCCATATTAGAATTTAGGGTGATGCCAATCCTGTTGACACAAGTGCCTTGTCAACTCAATTTAACGACACCCAAATAAACAACCCTTCTAAAAACTACACAACCCTCCAAACCGTGCTATCATGCTAGACGGGTAAATAAACAAGACCTAAACTATGTTCAGCCTGTCGTGCGTCGCTACGTTATAATATTTCGTAACGAAGTTACTACGCAGTTTACGCTATACCTAACCGAAGCTAAAGCTACCTAAACGAAAGCTGATAAATCCAGTTACCCTTGATACCTCAATTTACATGAAAATGTTCTAAAAATACTGTTTTAGTCAACAAGTCAAATGTGGGTGGACAATGATTCTAATATTATCTGTTTTGTAGCCTTAATGGTTCTAAAAATAACTAAACTGTGTCTTCGAGACTGAAAAACCCGTCGAAACTGTACCTAATAGTTTTAAATTGAAATAGTATAATTCAATTTTAAGTTACATGGTTCGGTTAATATACGGGTATGTAGAGTGTTGTTTAATACGTGCTATCAGAGCACCAATAGCAAAGTTTGTTCTTCGTATTCTGTTAGAGCATAACGAGCAAGACAAACTTAGTGCACAATAATCTGGTGGCGTGAACAACGCCAGGCGACGGAGTCCCAGCATTTCCATTATTTACCGTAGCGGTTTTCGCTCGCTTCCACACAAATGAATTGGACAATAAACCGGCAAACATCCGTCAACTTTTCCTTAATGAAACTTTTTGATAATAAAGTAGAATAGCACTGGAAAGGTTTTGTCTTTGATCACTTGCCCTTCTTTCAAAATTTTAAGCTTGTAACAATGAAGGTACAGTTACAATAACAATGGCAGCAGGCTAACTTTCTTTGGAGAGGTATTCAATCGAATTGGGACAGCGCTTCTTATATTCCAGGAATAACATGGTAAACGGGGGAAATTAATGATGCAGCCATGATGAATAGGAATAATTTGATAATAACTTTGATTAGAATTAATGTAAGCTCTGAACACTGCTAATTAATTACCGCGAATTTCATAAACAACATGGAATGAATATACTAGGAATTAGATTTAGAATTCCGACCTGTTTCTGTATTTTGCGTGATTACAATATATACATCTATACAGATAAATAAAATTGGAGTGTCTGTTTGTATTATTAAAATAACCGCTTTTTACCAAGTGCTTATGTATACACGGTACATATACCAGAACAACATATTTTTTAAATTTTGTTTGTCTGTCTGTCTGTTTGTTCCGGCTAATCTCTGAAATGGCTGATGGGACTTTCACTGGCAGATAGCTGATGTAACAAGGAGTAACTTAGGCTACTTTTATTTTAGACAAATAATTAGGGTTTCGTGCAAAAAAAAAACCCTTGAAATTGGTAACAAAATTCGATTCAAATAGGCTAAATAGGCATAAGTGCTTATAATAATGGGGATTTTTTAATAATAATTTCACGCGAACGAAGGTCGCAGGCAACAGCTAATATACAATATAAGGCTTGACTGTTTTACTATCGGGTGCGATAATTTACAATTTAAATGTTTGCATCAGAAGATTGGTAGACAAATTAAAATCGTAACTGCACAACCCACTTACCTACTGGGCAACAAGATACACTTTGGTAAAACTGCTGCCCTTTGGAGACATATGATGTGCTATGTATTCTGGTTAGAAATTAAAGCTAATGAATGATTAACTTCCGAGAGTGCATTACTTGGTTGAACTACAGAATGCAATAATGTTTCACTAAGTGGCCATGATTATAAGATCTATCCTTTTGCCATCAACCGGGCACAAATCCAGATTCCATTCCACATAACGTGCGCACGTGATACTAAAACACATTACGCACAGACGCTGTTGGTAAACAGATAACTGTTAGTTACCGATAACCAGAAACTGATAGTTTTATTTATAAATTCAACTTCATGCTAGTGTAAATTAAGTATATCACAGAATTACTAGTGCCTATTATTGAAACTGGAAAAAAAAAATTTTTTTGAAGTAGATATAATACTAAGTATTTGAAGAAGAATAAGGTATACCGTATTCATACTATTTGAAGTAAAATAAGGTAATCCGCATAATACATATCAATACCAATACTGCACCGACGAGATACAGTGCTCAAATCAATCTCGCTATTTATCTTATGTCATCCGCAAGGAAGGCTGTTAGGAAACCAGACGACGGACGTCTCAATCAGTCCTGTTCCAATAGCTACCTCTCACCACGCCATACAAAGCGAGCTACATTATTAAATCTCTCTACCTCAACTACAGTTTAATCAAGAAATCCCGCTGATACGAGTACCTACAGCTCTAAAGAAACTGTTGAATTTCCTTAGTGAAGATTTGTGTCCTAGTTCATGTGAGTAACATAATGCTCCCCAGATGCACATTTTGTTTAGGCATCAGTGACTTACATTCACGTAAAACGTGCAGAGATGTAAGTTTAACATTTTGTTTAAGATTCGTGAAGGCCTCACTATACTGAGGTAAGTAGGACGAAACCGTTTCTAGTCCCGGCTTAGTGATGATATGTTAAACGCATATTATCATTTAAGCCTTCTAGCTAGGGAGCTTCACTTTCGGTTCCGAAAGCTCGGACTTCCGATTACCTGCTTTTCGGGTACAGCAATATTCAAACGGAGTTTACCCGGAAATTTGTAGTAGCACAATATTCGCAGAAAAAGTACAAGCACATGTCTAATTTTCGTGAAAATAACATAACATGTGTATCTAATAGAGAACCCACATTTCGCCAGTTATGTTTAAGTCCCATGTAATAGGGTGCAAGCCTATTGCCATCAACCGGGCACAAATCTAAACTCCGTGGCTGCTATATTAAATACTATATTAATGAGACTTCTGAGAATGACAGTTTTTTGGCCCGGCTCTAAGAAGATCTTATCCGGTGCTGCCTGAAACAAGTGAATTTAGAGTTTTTATTTAAAATATGAATAACGATATTAAATACTCTTTTGTTTTATTAATCTGTTTGCACAATGACAGTGACTGGAAATGCGACTGTTTTTCGTTGGACAATTCGCAAAAATACTTTTATTATAAGATTAAAAGTGTTTATCACCCAAGTTTGACAATTACGACCAGTTTTATTCCTGCGTTCCGTCCAGTTGAAAGCTTCCGTGACAGGTTGTGACCTATTTTAAGATAATGCGTAAACACTTGTTTGTAAAAGCAGCATTTACTTACTGATTAAACGAGTACTAAAATCAATCTCCGCCTATAAATTTAAGATTCTGATATTCCTACTTTATATGCCAGGCCATGTTCTTCTAAAGTAAACGAGCTAATCAATATATAACATAAAACGGAGTCACATAAGAGTAATAAAATCGTCATAAAATCCAAAAGCTATAGGCAGCTCACGTAACGACGAAGAGATAACAAACAGTCATCAACACGCAAATGAACATCATGACCTACGTACCAAATACTTATAAGAATAGTAATCTAGCTGGTTAACTACGCTTATGTGTTATTTAGTGGTGTATCAATTAGTATATTAATATCGCCTAGCGTTTTCCCAACTATGTTGGAGTCCGCTTACAGTCTAACCGGATGCAGCAGAATAGCAGTATTTCACATGGAGCGACGGCCTACCGGACCTCCACAAACTAGTTAGTATTGGGTTAACCGATACCCCCTGGTAAGACTTGCTGTCAAAGAAGATTGGTATTTTGGGGCTCTCCTAATTTCAGAAGCGTTCATCAATGAAAGTATGCACATTATAACAATTGCGGGGTTTCCTTTTTATGTAATATCTTTTTTTAATAGGCCGCAGAAAGTAAAAATAGAAGAAACAATTATTTTATTAAATCTGAACATCTAAACGCAATCATTTGCAACATCGAAACGTAGAATCAGTGACGGAAGCAATGGTGTTACCATATTCAAAGGAATATGGAATTTCTATAATCATATATAAATAGCAGGATTTTTCTGGTAGTAATAGTGAGTATAATGAGATGTTTGCTTCCTAGTATTGCAAGAGAAGCCGTTTACATCGCTGCTTTAGCCTATCTGTTTTGTCCTATCAAATCGAATCGTGTTGGGTAAAACTCCTCCTATTATTGGAAACATTCGATTCGCAACATGTTTTATGTTACTAAATAATCATGACATTAAATAAATTATTAATGAGTGACTGCCTTTATTAAAAACGTAACGTAGGTACGTAACTTTTTTTGGAGAATTTATCTTATATGGCAACATTCAAAAGCTACGTCATCTATTAAAACAGATGTCATAATTGTCATAAATATTGTCAGTTCTCTGTCTTGATCAATTAAAATCTTAATATGTGGTTTTGTTGTGATTAGTTGTGTATATTATTTATTTACCAGTCTGATTTGTTTCGTGGTGCAGCGAACACAGCACGAGAAATGTACAGTTAATGTGTGCAGAAATATTAGAGGCTAAAACAATGCCCAATGGCATTGTTTTAGCCTCTAATATATAGTTGCTGCTAGTATGTGTGAAGAGCATCGTATGATGAATATGCTAATGCCGATGATGCACCGCCAGCCACTCAGTTATTTGAAGAATTTCTATCAATATTATATTGTTATGCTCCTTAAAATAAATGTTTTATTCAACTTCAATTTCAATTTTTGCCTTGTCCAATTATTACACATGATCGTTCGCCCGAATTCAATTACCTATGGAGTACGCAGTCAAGTACGCCTGTCTTCGGACAAACTCGTAAAGCCTTATTGTTTGATTTTTAAGTTTGTATGTATTGCGATGACTAGTGTAATTGCCCCATTAAAGAATAAGCCAGCAAAAATCATAAGACAATATCATGATGGGTTGTCAAAGTGCGGGCTCCGCATGCTAAATACCTAGACAGTCCTTCATTTCTACGTACTTGTAATAAAAGGAATATATACCTATATACAGGTACATTGGATTCCATAATAGAAAATATTTTTAAATGACATTACAGCTGACATAGTTGTCTATTTGTCTATGCTACAGTGTTTTATGGATCTTTTGACGCTCCAATGAGGTTGACAGGAGAGCGCTGTTGGTAAATATTTGAGAAATGTATTGAAAAAATAAGATGGCGGCGTTAGTTCTAATTTTGCCCACGCGAAAATTACGGTTATGAATTATGTTATTCTAGCCAACTCCAATATTAAAAAAATATGCTGTGATTACGTTTTACCTTAATTTGACCGAGACCTATCTTTTGAGAGTATATTTACGAATGTACGCGAGCTGTAAGTGCGGTCCCCAGATTGCATGGCTGGTTGCCTTTCTTCTTTCGGGCCACTGATTACCTGTAACGACTGACAAAGAACTACAAATGACAGCCGGAAAAAACGGTTAACGTGCTTCCTGAGGCACGGAGGAAACTCGGTATGTAATGGGTGGTGACTATGCTACGCTATCCAGGTTTAACCTGAAGATCGTCCCGAGCGGCTGTTATTAATTAGCCACAAGCTCCTATTAATATATGTTAAAATTAAAGATAGTAAAAAAAAACAAACAGCCTCAAATAAGCTGTGAAATAGATGAACCCATTTTTAGACCATGCAGGCAGCAAGTCACTGATTGATCAGTGCACTTATTACAAGCAGTATGGATTTCATCAAGGTACTCGCATTTACCAATTTTGTAGTTATGTTGACACAAAATATTAATTTATTATTTCACGGCAAATAACGGTGAATATTAATCCCATTTTGTCTGACAATTCGTGGAAAAAACGGACGGCTGGAACGCGGTTCTGCGAACGAGATTGTCGGCCATTGAAATTGTGTGATACACACTTGTCTATAAGTACATATAAACTAACATACTATATGTAGTTTCGTGTAAACTAGTTGAGGGTCGCTTGTTAAAATAAATTATTTATGCTCTTGGCAGAAAGGCCTCGGTTACAAATAGGACGATCCTGTACCTCCCATGTGTATAGTAAGAGGCGACTAAATCGAAATTCTCTATAAGAATGAACAGTACCTACTCATAATAAAATAACACCAAACAGCCAGTCAAGCATGATGATCATGAGCCACACACGCCTTCAATCCTTTTCTTTATGATATTTAGAACCATCGACCCGAAACAGGACGTTATCCAGCTGAAATATCTTCACACACCAACAGCTCGTTTATATTCCGAAAAACACCATAAAAACAATGTCAAAAGTAATATTTTTAGTCCCGTTTCTCTTACACAAGGTGACGTGGGAGAATTGACTTTGCGTAGTCACACTACATACGAACGTGTGTCAACATGATATAAATATTTACAGATTGGAAGCCATGTCAAGAGGGCATATGTCGGAAAATAGGTGAGTGTGATTCTAAGGATGTTTTATATGTGTAAGGGTACGTTAGCGCACGTGACCGCGCGGCCTGCACTCACCGCCCCGCCGCGGCGCCGCGCCGACTCAGCGGCTACCCGTCACCCTCACCCCTGTCAATCAAATCCTTGTAAACTATGTTCCAGTTACATCACTCAAAACAGTAAATCGCTCAGTGAAATTCCTTGTGAATTCCACATAAACGAGGGCTGCATATTAAACCAACATTTGAATGTATTGCATTCCATAGCTCATTTCGCCGAATGTGAAAATACAATAATGTTTGTTAACCGTACAATTAATTAAACGTACCCGTAATACTGATGAACCCATATAAGCCGAATTTCTTAGTATTCCATGAACACAAATAAACTTTTGAATGACTTGAATCTTTTGTTAAGTCTCGACGTCTACACATAGCATTTGTAACATACTTATCATGAGTGAGAAATGCAAGTAACAAGAAAAAAACAACAGTTCTCTTTTGTGCTTCGTTCGCGAAAGCAAACAATAAGATAATTTCGTTAAACATGTCCCAAAACAAGTTACAGCCACTACGTTATGCTGCTGTTGGCAAAAGTTTGGACATTTTTACTGTCTACGGAAAGCTTCATTTGAGAAAACACGAGATGGGTAACCGTGTTTCGCGGCTTTATCACGTGGATCTTGACAAACTGCCGACGAGACAATGATAGATGTTCAATGAACAGGTATCATAATCAACAATTAATGATGAGCTCTGAACAGGTGAGCTTTTCGAGTAAACAAAGTAATTTTTAATCAGCGGGATGGGTAGGCAAAAATATGATACGCTTTGAAAACTCAATACTGGGTTTCACTTTCACATTTTGTTGATTGGTGTCAGTTACCTGGCTTATTTGTTTGTTCGATGTGGTTGCCTGGGAGCGATTCACGGTATTAGGAAAAATATCAATGTATTCTAGAATTTAACTTCATAACAGTAATTATAGACTTACTGAATAATATATTTTGATTCCATACAAACACTGACAAAAGCGCTTAAATAAAGATAAAATGGTTTTCAATGCTAGGGACCGTTATGAAAGAGTCACACACGGGTCGTTCTAAGAATCTGCACCGTTTTGCAGACACCTTTTCCAAAGAAATAAGCTTAATATCAAGCGAGGGTTCAGTCTGTGTACGCTTTGTAGTAAAAAATATTAGGTAGATATTTTACGGCAAAAGCCGTAGTCCGCAAGATTATAATTAAACGAGGAGCACCTCTCTAAAAGGAGTCTACCTCGTGAACAAAGCTACTAGATCACTCTTTGCATGTCACTTTAAAACTGAAGCTCTGCTAGATTAACCACAAACGTCTGTAGCTATTGCTCCAATAGTAGATGAGAGCCAATTACAAAGTGTGGCTTCTGAATTTTAGTTGTTAGCAGCGCCCACGTGTCACAGGCACTACCAGCTTTATTGAAAAAAACATAGAATATAATATTATCCTCCTCCCGAGAATTCTGCCACTCACGATATGGAAAACTATACAAATATTATATAATAAATAATTTTATTTACGGAAAAACGATCATCATCAGGCTAGCCTTTTCCCAACTACGTTGGGGTCGGCTTCCAGTCTAACCGGATGCAGCTGAATACCAGTATTTTATTTTATTAGACCTCCACAACCTAGTTAGTAATGGGTAATACGATACCCCTTGGAAAAACAGAAACACGATACGATATTAAATTAAAGTTCCTGTATCCATTTATCGAGTAGGTAGATAATATAAATGAATTACATTTAAGATGGTAAAATGGCATGACGGGCTAATTAAACTAATGACTAAAAAATAAAAATTATTCCTGTAAGGTGGTATTATATTTCAACTTCCACCATGTCTTTTCATTACCCAGAATTTGTATGAAACAAGACATTCACTGAACATGCAACTTGTTCGCCAGTAAGTATGGAAACTAAATGTTATGGTGCTGCTTCAAAGTTAGTGGCAAACACGATAATGAAATATTTTATGCAACTATGTCATTAACATGTTCATTGCATTCTTTTAAACTATAGTTTGTACAGGAATGTTGTAAAAGAACCCTTAGTGCTTGTCGCCACGTCAGAAGCTTAGAAATAAGTATTAGCTCCGATTGTGGCCGAAGTCAGTCAAGCACACGTATGGAAAACAAGATACGTAGGTATGTGATAAACTGACTAAAACTAGACTATGAATTCATGAACCTGAATGTCACTCACGAAAGTTTTAACATATGTTAAACTCGTTAGTTATTAGAGTGTTGTCTTATAACTCAAAACTCTTTTAATATCGACTATAGGTAGCGTTATCTATTATTTTATTTTATGTATAATATTTCCACAGTGTACATGATATACATATGTTGAATGTACTGGCACAAATGCACATAAGCACATTGCACCAGTGATAGGCATATATTTCGGTGTCATGCATATCTGGGGTAATTATGTTCAAAGTTACAACCCGCAGAACCGGCGACGCAAGTCACTTTATGTGCATTATAAATGCAAGTAGACCGAACTTAAAATCAAGTTGAATCTGGTATGAAACTGAGCTCTGAATATCAAGTAGCAAACGATATGATACATGCTCGTAACTACTGACTCCATGAGTAGCTGTCTTATTCTATATGTATTACATAGAGACTCGGTGTGAAAGGTTTTTCAATTAAAAAATGTTGTAAGCACTTGTTTAAACTCTAGATTCGTGCGTGACCATAGGCTGGCTCCCACAACAATGTAAGTGGCGAGATGCTGGTGTAGTTACACCTCTGCCTTTCCCTTTAGATTACACAAGTGTGATGTTAAATATATTATCTAAGTGGCAAAATGTTAAAGCGCCTCATAATCCACGACGCATTCGTAAAGATTATCATACAGAAAAAGATTGAAGAAAAAAGTGGAAGAAGCAGACGGAGGCCTAGGGGTACATTTCCCACATACTGGCCTTCAGTTTTTGTACCTTGTGATGTATCACACAGATCAAGGAGACAGCCAAGGTCGTGGATGAACAAGGTCAAGGACCTGACTCTAAGTATATAGAGGTGGCACCCACAAGAGCGTAGCTTTAGGTGAGAGAATAAAAAGGTTTATTAGTGAAAAGCTTTTACTCGGGCTCTTTTATTTTTTCAGAATAAGATTATTAAATAGAAGTATCACAAATTCGCACTGAAGATGTGCATCTCGACAAGTTTTACTGTTTTTTACTGTGGAGTTTTGAATTTAGGGAAAAACGTGTGAAAGTGAGAAAATTATGCATTGGATAACGAACGAGTAACAGCATAATCATGCGCGGACATTCCCACGACTGGTTTACAGACCCCCACTCTGTTAGAAGGAATTGAGTTATAATTTACCATGCAAACCTAGCGCAAGTTGGTGGAAGAAACATGTCTTCTAATTTTTGGTTTTGGGACATGCGTGTTTTTTTTCACATTTTTAATGATTTGAAACCCGTACGGAAAGAAGAAGTCGGTTTTTATATATATAGAGATAAATCATACGGCTTCAGATCAGTTCTTATTAACTCTGACAATACTATCATAAATTGTACCGCTTTGTGCAGCATGTGGCAGAAACGCGTTCGGGTCGCTGCCTTATCCCAAGTTGTGAAGAGACTGTGACTAAATTGTGATTTCTCAGTGGTCTCGTGATTTATTCGAATTGCTTTCAATATTTTAAAGGACAGACGTAGTCGAGTATCAAGTAAATGATGCCATTCATTTAAAAGTAAATGAAGGAGAGTCGGTATGTAAATTTTTCTATATTTTTATGATTAAAAGCAGATATATGTACTTAACATTAATTACCAACTTACAAATATATTCTCTGTATGAGAGGCACGCCAAACTCCCTCTCTTGTAGACCTGTTTCCCAGCAGTAAGAAAATGATAGGCTGGTAATGAACATTCCTACTTTTAACACATAGAAAATGGGCACGACAAGAACAATACAACGCCATCTACATAGTATCGAATAGAGAACAGAATTAGCTTCACATTTGCAAATTAATTGCACTGCGTCAACAAATATAGGAATTATGGCACACAAATTAAGCAATACCTTAATTGATCATGTAGATTGTAATGTGAAATCTATGCCATTTCTATGCAAAATTATAGTTTCTAATTTACCAATGTCTAGTAAATGCCCAATTAAAGAAATCAAACGTTTTGATATGATTAATATGTAAATAATTTGAATTTTTTGACATGATTCAATTACCCTCAATTTTAGGTTTCAGTCAAAAAGTTTGAAAAAAGTAATGTTTGTGCTACAATTAATTAGAGTACAGTTATCGTTGACACGTGTGATTAGAAGTAATATTCAATTCAATTCAATTTATTTATTTCTCAGACACAGTGATCCAGTTTGGTTAGTATAGGCACACTATATGGAAACACAATATGAAAATGAAAAATCAACAACAGACTGTCGGGTTATCTATGTTCTAACACTGCAATTAGCATTCCAATTTATTTACAGCAAAATACACATGTGTTATAAAAAAACACAATACAACCACAACAATGCTGAAACGTTCATACAACGATAAAGAAATTCCCTACATAATAATAAATTGAGCAGTTGCAAATGGTGCCCATACAATACGAGTTCAATACAATGGGCTGAATGAACTAGAGAAAATGGAATAATGCATCGAACATAAAATCTTTATTAATTCGCAACTATTGTAATCGCTTTTTTACTTTGTCTCGTCAACAAAGACAGGCCTTAACACTTTACGGAAAAAGACACAATATTATCGTTACAGGACTAAGAAAAACAACCAAGTCTAACAAGCAAACAGCAATTTTACAACGAAAGGTTTTTTTTTATCCAGATAAGTTAAGTATTACATGCCAATCGATTGAGCAAGGAAAAACATCGTGGGAATCTTGTAGGCATCGATTTCGCTGTGTGCGAACACTTGTACTGTATTTAAGATGGCTTAGCCTATTCATAACAGTTTCGTTAATACCTGAAATGCAGGAAACTGCGATCCTACCTACTGACGGTATTTCAAACTGCTCATAAAAACACCTACTTCAATAAATATGACATGTGACATCTACCAACCCGCACTAAGCCCGCGTGGTGGATAATAGCCCATTCCCTCTCATAGAGAGAAGGCCTGCGTCCGAGCAGTGGGAACATTATAGTCTGATTATGGATGTGCTATGCAATAAATATCATTTTATGATAACTGAATAACTCAGAAACAGAATCTTCAAAACTTGCTTAAAATCCACGAAAATAAAGCAAACTTGATGTTTCAAAAGTTTCAGTTTTTGGCACTCGCTTCATTCTACCTCGCTTCGATATACTTATAGATAATAAATGGAACAGCACTGGATAGTTTTATTGTTTACTACTCTTCTGGCCACAACTTTGAGGTTACTAACTCACGGATTTCGTAAACTTTGTCATGTAAATGAGCCTCACATAGTTACTGCGTGTTCAGTAGCTAGAAATAAAATGTAGGCTAAGTAGTGCATTGTTGCTTGTGTTAAACAAAAACTACTTGTCTCTCGCAGCTCGAGAAGAAAGGAACATCAGGTCTTTTTAGTGAACAAAACAAGATGAAGGGGATATTAAAGCAGAGGAAAATAATTTATTAAAAACATTTATAACTAATTACTTAATAAAGGTTCCTTTCAATCGTATAGAGGTAAATTCTGTCAAAATACGGTTCAGAATCAGACAGCTACTGTTCTTGAACCTAAAGCCACAACAGCAAACAAAAGTGTGTAAAAATCAAAAGTGAAATCACCAAACGAGAACCTCTAAAAAAAATCACGAGTTATGATGGGACCAAAAAAACCGCGGTGTCTCTTACACACAAACAAATAAACTGAACGACACCAATTCAGATTTCCCAGTGGCAAAACGTTAGCAATATTCCGGTAGCAGGTCTATAGAAAACGCACCGGAAGCGACAATACACTCGGAAATGACGACCGTCTCTCTTCCACTTCTTCGGTTTCAGTACACGGAAGTGAAAATGTCGCCGTTTCCGAATGGGACGTTTTCCCAATCACCTAATCGACTACAAAGATGGTTTAATCTTTTATTTATTGCCGAGTGAAAATTGTATGCTTAAAAACATTCGGCGTGAAATTAATTGGTTCAAATACGTGAGCAAAATTGAAACTAATGACACCATTTTATTTTTCAATACATTTCCCAACACCGTGTTGAAAGGTGGTCAACGTCATTCGAGCGCTAAAACGCTGTCAGTTTTTCTAGACCAAAGAATTATTCTTAAACTAAATTCTAACAATAACTAGATCAAAAATCCTAAGTTGTGTAAGTAATAACACGTTGTTAGCAGCGCATGAGCGCGCCGACCACCTAACTTCCTCTCTTGAGTCACAACGCGCTCTGTATAACAAACAGCTGCCACGCCAGTCTGCTTTCATTCCCACATTAGGGAACGTCAACAAACCATTTTCTTTAAATACAGTCTTGGAACGTTGTTAAAGGACGACCACGTCAAATGTGAGTAAGAGTGTCTCCTTCCTAAATTGATCTTGGACGTTAAAACACAAATATTGCGAAGAAACTTAGTCTTCTAATGGTGTAATGGTCAATTCTGTGTCCATCTCTAATTGAGGGAAGGTATTACCCTATTACCGCCCGATATTAATACAATTACGGTTTTGAAGTGCATGCTTATGGTCTTGCAGTTTAAACGCAGTGATTACACCCACATTTGGCAGGCATGGCGAATCACAAGTTGATAACATCACGCCATGCAGTGACAGCTTGCCAGCCCATTGCCTATCTAGCTGTGCAGCAATAATTTCCCCCATTCGGGTTTTACGATAAACGCGGGGCGATAAGCACCTAATATATTCTTTGTTTTGGTCGTATGGTTTCCGCAAACGAATAGACCACCCCCTAGTTTTTCCCGGTTGTCGTAAAAGGCGAAAGGGATTATGTAATCCTCCTGGCTCTCATAACAACCTATCACGGGCACTAATACGTTGGCAAAGCGTAGTGATTAGGGCAGTATTCTCATGAAGGCACATGTATTCTATATAATATCTAATAGTGCTATCTCCAATTCGTCTGTCAAACATGCAAACCGCTTGGATGTTCCGTTTGACCAATTCATTAAATATCACGACATCATACTACCGACTGACATTCTATACTTTACTTTCCCTTAAAGTTTCGTAGAAAGAGGAACTTTTGACGTCTTAAAGTTTAAGTATCATCCCATCCCACACTAAGGCTTTAAAAATCGGAACTTCTTATTGGATCTTACGTCAAAGTAAAACTTTCATCTATTCTAATACTGAGAATAGCAATTTAAAACGAGTCCTTGAATATAAATGTGATCGAGTTTTAGAAGTCGTCAAACCCGGAATAGTTGGCAAGGACGTGAGTGTCTCACTCCTCGGAGCAGGGTTGACGGGGACAAAAGACTCGGTATCAATGTATTATATATCCAGAATTCAACTTATCTCAAATGAAAAATACAACGTATGCTGAATCTTCCATGGAATAAAAAGATGATGCACGTCTGCAACTAAGACACATATTTAAAAAAGATACAGCATTCTGCAACATTAGTTATGAACATTTTTTAATAACAGAGATATTATCCTGGTATGTATAAGACTTCAGACGCAAGACTTAGACAAGCTTCTATTTATTAAAGGTAAGGTTGCTACTTCTCATTCCAGTTTCACAACAACAGTTAAGAGCAAACGGGTATTGTGGTTCTCGAGATGGCAGGCAACTGTCATTGCTTAAGCATTATTGTGATTCCACCTCTACATTTCCAGCAAAATTCAGCTTAAAGTGGTTTTAATCCAAATAGTATTTACGCTGTGGAGTTCTAGTTAAGGCAAAGGCATTGGCAAATCCTTGGCAATGACTGAGAGATTTTCAAAAAATATTACGGCTATGCACATAACGTATTAAGGAATTAAACGCGTTAGCCAATCCAATGGCTGAACTCCGATTGCATTTGCCAATCCGACTTGCCAATGGTGCATCGGATTAGTGTCTACAGTGTGGCCGGTTAGTACCTTTTAGCTAAGCAATAAGGGTGATATATGGAAGTCAGCTTATGTATTTTTGTCAAATGAATTCCTCTTATTACAAAAGTGTGAGTCCCAAAGTTGTATTTCGTAAATCACCGACAACAACAACCTTCTTAACATCATAAAATTCCTTAAATAAACGAATTTCACATTATGACGTAAACAAAGCGCTATGAGCCTGTCTTGGCACTCTCTGAATCACAATTGCATACAAATGTTCACTTATTATGACATGAATTAAAATTAAAAACAAAAGAAGTGTAGCAAAATTGCATCCCTTGCCCGCCATTGTCGCATCGCTTGCGAGGCCATTGTATATCAGTGAAAAGCAAAAATGTTTCACAAAAGGCTGGCTACGTTAATTTTTAGTTGACATGACTTTCAAAGACCCAGGACTATTTCGCAAAGTTGCACATTTGACAACCCTAGCAGCATAAGGCCTTACATTCAATAGCCTCGAAAGCCCACCCAGTAGAAATTGTAGATACTAACAAATGGAAACGCTTGAATACTTAGATCTAAGATTACTGCTGGGCACATCCTTGAATGTTGGTTTATCGCGTCCGGTCGACAAGACGTCTTTAAAATGGCAGGTCACTAAACGTTTGTCGTATGTTTTATTCAAATTTGAAAATAACAAACGACTGCTTAGAAAATAAACTATTGTTGTGTACAGCGGACGGAACTGAAGTCTGCATGTTACATTGCATAAGCCATAATTTTAGTATCTTATGAACCCATTTTTTTCTTAGAAAGTGGCACTTAGTGGCACAATTATTTCTTCAAAATAATTTGCTAGCATCGTTAAGTTGGGCGGGAAAACCTAAGCGCCATTGCCTTACTGCATTCTACGCATAGACTTGTTCACTGAGTAGCTCTTCAAGTTGTGTTTTTCAGTTCTAACTCTTAAATTAACAGGTTGTCTCTTTTCTTCTTTCTTTGTTTTCCTTATTTTACTGTCTTCTTTCGTTGCACAATCCTTTTTGTCATTTATTCAAATTCTTGATATCCTCACCAGTTTCATGTGCAGCACGCATTTTTAATTATGAAATTTAACAATTATTTAATTAGTTAACCAAACGGAAATGTGTACAATTTTCTTAAACACCAATATTTTAAATTAATAAAAGGCATAAGAAATTACCATTTTCCTGTTTCCGGTTAAGTTTCGAGCTAATAAAAGTCAAAATTCTTTACGAGAAAAAAGGGCAGTTATGATAACCTAATAACCTGAAAAGGTTCAGAGAGCTCCTTTCATGACAAGACGCAATTTCCACATGGAAAGTCAAATGGAAAAGCGTAACCAATCTTAATGTCTTCGCTGCATGCACGTACAACGGTCGATTGCAAAAATGTTCACACGTGATAATAAATAGAGAATCAGATATCACGACTGCAATCATGACGTTAGCTTTATCGAAAGCCAGCCAATTTCTGTTCCAATCAATGCTTTATTGTTTTGTCTTACCTTAAAATTGTATAGTATTTGTTTACTATGTCTACAAAGGCGTAGTTACCTAAATAGATTCCGTCTCTCAATACTTTAATTTATAGTCATCAAAATTATGTGGTTAAATTAAAATTATAAACAGTGCATACTGTTAAAACCGTGCTTACTTTTAAGTTAATTTATGATATTTTCCACACGAGATTTTTTTTTTAAATTTCTGCCATCTGTGTTATTAAATTACTCTGTTCTTACTGTAATGTCATTACTTATTTTTATCCTGAACTTTCCAGAAAATTCTGTTTTTAATCCAAAGAAGGGACAATTTTCAACCATGTATTTATGCATGCACGGACAAGTAGATTATTATCTGTGTAGCCTTTTCCCAACTATGTGTTTATTAAAATATTATTTTGTCACAAGTATGCTACCGTAAGTACAATCACAGAGAATGAGGAAAACTGTTCCACCGTAATACAGTCCATACTAGTACGGGGAACAGTGCGAATCAGTTCTGTGTTTACAACCCAATGACGCACATAATAAGTACCGACACGTAACAAAGAAAAATTGTAACTACATCAACTGCTTATTTGTAACTTACTGAACTATGTGAGGTTGTTATTTTGATTTGGCAAATAAAGTTTATTTCTTTTGTTGGAGTCGACTTCCAGCCTAACCGGATGCAACTAAATACCAGTAATTTACATGGAGCGACTGCCTATCTGCCTGATCTCCAAAACCCAGTTAATACTAGGTAATACGATTCCTCTTAGTAAGACTGGTTGTCAGACATTCGGGTCACTGACTACTTAACGACTGTCAAAGATCTACAATTGACAGCGGCACGGAGGAAAGTCGGTATGTAATGGGTGGTCACCCATCCACGGGCAAGCGCGGTTTTACCTGAAGATTGACCTGAGTAGCTGTTATTATTTACACGAGCTCCCCACATTTAGCACGGTCAAGTAGATACAGGCGCAAATTAAACGCCTGCAACTAACGTCTATGTCTTTTACGCTTCGAGGGGTTTCTGGAGTGGAGATGTAGGCACCAAACGCATTGACTATATATGTATCTATCTGTATATGGACCGCTGTATCTTTTAACGTTTAGTCTAGGGGTTATCAGGTGCTGCATCGAATCGCTTTAATAAAGTCCTGAGTTCGAACTCTAGATCCCCAATATTTTTTATCAAAATTGTTGTCTAGAAAAGGTTCGCCGCCCAAGATTAATATTTGATTCATAAATAGTACGGGCATAAATTATGGGACTAGCATTATTAAATTTGGGTAAAAAACTAGGTATGTACCTACTTTTTCAGATAACTTCACCAAAAGCTCGGTATATCTAGGTCGATAGGTTTCTTGGAATTTAATAAGATATTATTGTAAGTTATGAATTACTTTGGACAGTGTAATATAAAACGATATTATTAAAGCCCATTCAACAACATAAACTCATTTCTCATTCTTCAAACATCCTTAATATTTCTTAGAACTATAAAGCTAAGGAGAAAGAAAACAGCCCCAAGCAATGTAGGAAGTGTTTTCATAACTTAAAGTGTTTTATATCGTCGTTAGGCAGCACGTCCAGAAACTATGGATGAACTGTAGATAAACTATGGATATCCATTGTCCCCAACAAAGTAACATGGAAATTACGACCAGATCTGAATGGGTTTTGGGTCGCCTTACTTTATTAACATATTTACGAGTACTACGCAAGTTCGGCGCCGAAGGTCGTTGACTCTATGATGTTCGAAAAAATAATAAGGTTCCGTTTTTTACCTACGCACGAGCCGTAGGTACTAATCTTATAGAGTGGGAATGTTTGTTTCATTGTTGGATTTTATTAAATCTGCTTTACCGAAACTCATGTAACCTACTTTGCTAGAGAAAAAAACGTGTCTCCGACGAAGTGAGGTAATAGCAGCAGTCACCTGGTAAGCTGTTACCAAAGAGCCGTCAATTACCTCAGGTGACACTCCCAGTCAACAATCTGAAATATATAAGCTGGCAATTTATATAAATACTCGTTTCAGGTTGATTACTGACGTGCACCACGTGCAGGTAGGTTGACGTCTCGGCACACTCGCAGTCCCGCGTTTTTCCCTCAGGTGCGCCCCATAGGCTCGTGCTTTTGAGCCTGTAGGTAATTTTCCGGTGTCAGTACCCAGATACGAACATCCGGGTAAAATAGTCCCGGGTGTCACCACAATAGCCACAATAATTCATATTAATATAACTGTTTTGCTTTGTTAAGTGGAAGAAGAAGCTCCATATATTACGTGAGATTGTAATTTCCCATGTTTATTCAACAATCCACATACCCTATATGTTCTATATTTGTACTAGTCCAGTACCCAAACACAAAGCCAGCTCAATTTGTTATTCGTAGGTATGCAACTATGTCAGTATACCACCTGTCATATTCATGAATTTATCGTAGTAATGGCCTGTCAATGGCCAACTGCAGAACCAAAACCACTCCCATGAAAGTTTTTAGTATAATTGGATAAAAGATTCATAAATAACACCGATGAATAATAAGTTACGCCGTTGCTCTATGAAAAGAAAAGCTTAACAAAAACAAACATATTAATCTTCTCTAAAACTAGAGTAATGGAAAAATGTGCCTGAAAATTATTCCAAAATGTATATTTATCGTACAATAAGTTTGTACTTTTGATTTACACAGCTCACTTGCAAAACAAATTACGAAAATAATAAACAAAACCAAACGCAACGAATTAGTAAACTTTCTGAACAGTACTTAATAAGCTCTTATAATGAGAGAATATTTAAAAAGCAACGATTTCATTTACAATAAAGTCTTTAGACAAACGAAAAACTCTGAAAAGTTCATATTTAATGAAAAAACTTTCTTAAAATTAGGTTGTTCTTATGTCAAAATGCTTGCATACCAGTTTAGTGTCGCCCAACTGACTCAGCTTGTGTCATTTCGGATTTCACGAAACTTATATGGCAACATCCACGTGAGCTCTCAGTTTATGCGACACTTAATTAAATAAACGAGCGTGCAGGGCACGAGTTGGTGGCGTCGGGTGGCGGCGACGCGGCTGCTGCGCGACGTTCGCTCGCGGCGGAGTAGCGACCAGCACTGGCGCGCTCCCCGCGCCCCCGGCCCCGCGCCTATCATCCCTTAAGTTCCACGGCGCGAGTCCTTCGCGCCCGCACCTCTAAGGTGCAGCTTGCCTCGCAGCCAAACTGCTGACTGCTCTGCCGCTGAACATCTGATTAGCATACCCGACTCCCGACGCAAATGAAGCTGCACCCTGCACTAAGCCTACACAAGGCGGGTAACTTTTCCGGAACAAGTCTTAGTATGCAAACGAAATGCATTTTATCTTGCCACAATTCTTCTTATCTTTACGCGTACCTTCACGAATCTCTAGGAAATGTAAATTTGTAAAATTAAGTTTCCTTACTTGCTTTAAGCCGAAAGCTAGCAGCAGATATCATCTCATATCTTCAGTAGACAAATTTAACATTTTGCAACGTTCAATGTAAAAGCTGCTTACTGTAATTTCGATTTTATTCAATTCATAATCAATAAATTTACATTGTAATACAATATTATCTAGCGTAAAGCATAAGTTGCAGCATTAAATGGAATGGTAAATATACATTAGATTTGAAATGAATCATAATAATTATGTTAAATATCAAACAAACAAACATAACTAAGATAAAATGCTGTTCTTCATAAACTATCACAAACTTAATTTATCTTGTGAACCAAAGTTCGTATTAACATGAAAATAGTACACTATTTATTTTAAAAAGTACTTTATACAGGTTCAACTTCTTTTACTTTTTCGTAATCAAACGTGAACAAAGAACTTTCCTAGAAGCGTGCAGTGTTTAGAGAAAGACCGCCCATCGCGCGGTTGCTCCGCCCGCCCAGCTTTGAAACCTAATATTTTACTCAGCATGTTATGTTAAACATTTTTCTTGGAGATCTATTCATTCTACGCGATGAACTGAACTAAACTGAGAGCTGTTTAAAAACCGACACGATAATAATATTGTCTGGGAAATGTTCACAAAGCTCAAAATCCGATTTGGTTTTTGTGTCAACGACTTAAATATTTATTGAATAAAATATTTTAACGAATGTTGTTGTTCCAGTAGTCGGTCAAATAAGGGAACGCAATCGTAATTAAATATATTATTTAAGAGTTACACGATGTATTATTGAGCGGCGTCGGACGTTGACCTACATTGACGCACAGACAAAATAAAATTGAATCGAAGAGTAGGCGAAGTGCACGGACCCATTCGCACATCGACACCATACGCGACCACAGACAACTATAGACGAGCATATCTACAGACGCGCCGCCGCCTATCTACGTATCAATTAAGACACAATACCTAATTCCGAATCATAATCCGCGTGTACATGAATACATTACTGCCGTT
Source organism: Lycophotia porphyrea (assembly GCA_950005105.1). Lineage (NCBI taxonomy): Eukaryota > Metazoa > Arthropoda > Insecta > Lepidoptera > Noctuidae > Lycophotia > Lycophotia porphyrea. The sequence goes on from OX465392.1 coordinate 9,166,431, forward strand.
AATGCATACTAGTAGATACTATACATATTTACTACACTAGGTAATTGACATACTACTATCGTAAAGAGGATTTGGTTAGATTGATGCGTGGACAGTTACTTAATTAACATGCAATCTTCATTCAATCGGATAGGTATTAGATATTAAATATTATAGAAATGGACGTAACAAAATCATAATCACAAAATATTATAACGGTCCTTCACCACAATTTCAACCATCTGTCATAGATAAGATCTTTCCTAACTATATCAAAATGTGTTTCTGTCTACTGGAAAACAGAATTACAGAGCATGAGACATTATTAGCAGCTTTCTATTCAGGTCGATAGTAAGATTCAAAACTATGATTATTGTGGCTGATACTCCAACAACTGAACTAAATGGCATCGATTAAGGCTTTCAGGTACGGTAACGATAGATTGTTCTAGCTCTCCAACATTGTCACACCAGTTGCCCCCTAACCCGGAATATCACACCTGCAGAATTATTCACAGCGCTATGGCAAGACATCGGAAACGAGTTAAATAGGCCGACACGTAGCGCACTACACACGAGCGCATGCTTCACTATTCAGCTCCGAAAATATATTTTATCCAATAGACCTCACTTCAAATATTTGATTCCTAATTGTCTACTTCAACAGTTCAAACAGCCAGGTTAGTACAGTTAAACATTACATAATTCCCTATCTAATGCTTTCACTTGAATCGTAAAAACTGTACCACTTTACAATTTAGACGTATTTTATTCGATGCTAACCTGAAGTAATATTCGAGCTCACAAAATTCCAAGTGTACATTTTATTGAGTAGCTTTATAAATTTTTACGACGATTTTTATAGCATTTCGCACAATGAAACATTACCCCGGGAGCGGCGGCCAGAGCCGCTGGAACAGTTTTATGTGAGGCCTATTGCCTGTTTGTTCAGTTCCACTTGCGCCGAATGTACCGATGTGTTGCGAACTTTGATGCAGTGGAACTGTGGAGCCGTGTGTCACTCGCAGCGCCCGCCAATCGCTGCTATAATGAAAACAAAACGTCTACTAAGAGCTGGCGCGTTACTAAGAAATATGATCAACTTGCTACAACTAAACTTGCTCTATAGCACAGTCTATAGTTAGTGAAGGAACCCAATGTGGACATTTCATTCAATTGCTTTTCAGAAATGCTAGTTATATATTTTTTATGATGTTTTTGATACGACACTTGGGCTTGTTAAAAGTTCTCGTCGTTCAGTTCACGTCTTGTTTATTTATTGAAATCATTCTTCGATACTAATGTGTAAACATCTGAGGGTTTACTTTAGCAAAATATCGGCCAAAAACGTCTAGACATTTCTTTATCCAACATTGACACTAGCAATAAAAAAATGAAAGGGAACCGACAACATTTAAATTCAAGAACATACGAGTATCCCCACACCTTCAAGATACTTCACATTCAAATTCTATCTATAATTCATTTTTTCCTGATTCATCAAAAGGTCTTTTTACACTTGACCCTACACATACTTAAAATACGGTTGTCCAATAAGTAAGGAAACGTTTTGTCAGGTACTTGGGGTCCTTCTTCGCTGCCCCGAAAGGTCGGAAGCCACGATTAGCCTGCGTTTGAAGTCTTTATAGCCAGTCATTTACAGAGTAATGTGCCGCTCAAATTCAAATTTCAAAAGAGCGGTTTTACCAAATATGTCGTTACTGTATATAGCCCTGCCTACCGGTAAGAAAGTCACCTTCGGGCATTTTTCAATGACTTTTAGATTGCCTATAATTTTTTGGGGTGGTATCATTACGCTTAATTTGAACGTCGCGGAATTGTATTTCAAATGCGAGAACGTGTCCTTTCGTTAAAGATTGTTATTTAAACACGGAAACCAACCGCAATGACCAAAAATTCGAAATTTTCCTGCAAAGTTTGAAAGCGAGGCGGAGGTTTTAACATATAATACATCTATTTAATGTAATAATTTTATTCATAGAGGAAAAGGTCGTGTATATGGATGAATTTTAATAGACGATGATGAGGCTCGGAGCGTGGAAGAGTAATTACGACGGTCATCCGACACAGGCGATACCCGGCCGCTGCCTGCCCTATACGTAATGTTATTTACATTTTTTAATTCAAGCGCTTCACCAATTAGGTTTTTATTGTGCTTATGTGAATAATCAACAAACGCCAAAAGCACGTTCCTAAAACACTTTTTATGTTACCGCGTTACAGCCAGAATTTATTTGTAGCTACTATTTAACATTAAAGGTAACATTATTTAATGGACGACTTTGTGACTTGAATTACTTGTCAATAAGGTATCAACATAATTGACTTGTGTCGATGGCAAACCGCTCAAAATATGTTACGGGTATCAAAATTTCCCAATAGCATATTCAGCCGTGCACCTGGGGACGGGCATTTGATACAATATCACACAATATTTTAATATTCACCGGTGACAGCACGCACAAAGTCGTCCGTTCGACGGCCCATGGCGGCCGGAGAGCCTCTGTACTTGATATTTTTATAGCCCTGCCCTCCCCCTCATATTATCATGAGTTACTGCAAAGTAATTTAAATATGAATGGTGGTTTGACAGTTCCATGTCTCCTGTAAGAGGAACAGTGATGACGCACAAAATAATGTAGCGTTTTTGAGATGTTTCCGTGTCATAATAGGAATAAATTATAGCAGTGTCATCATAAAATTATCATATTTGACAAGAAGTTAATCAACACGCTAATGTCTCAGTCAAGAACAAAAGAAAAACCAAATATCTGTCCGGTTGGCGTTTCGAGATGAGAAGACAGAAAAATATTTTTACTCGCATTTTGCATTTTTTTATTTTTTTTCGCTTTCACTGATATTGTTTTTATTGTCAATAAAAAACGACGTATATACGGTCATATTACTCGGTCGACTGTAAATAATATGCTCATGCAAACAAATAAAAATCTTTACTTAGTAATACATTAGTAACATAACATTAATACTCAATATCGATTTAAACTCGTAACTATTCTTGTTTCCTATCAAAATTTGACCAGCAGACTAACTACGTTACGCAAAACTTCTAATTTGATCAAACCATATTTTTATTTTATTCTTAACACAGTCTTCGACAGTCGGTCGATCCTGGATCAGGTTTAGCCGCGCTTGCTTGGGTTGTTTCGTGGATGGGTGATCACCCATTACATACCGGATTTTCTCCGTTCCTCGAAAAGCACGTTAAGCAGTTGGTCCCGGTCAATTGTAGATATTTGACAGTCGTTATAGGTCACAGGTCAGTGGCCCAAAAGTCTGTCTTACCAAAGGCCGCCAAGGGTTATCGTAAGACCCAGTACTAACTGGGTTGTGGAGGTCAGATAGGCAGTTGCTTCACGTAAAGTACTGCGGAAGCCGACCCTAACATAGTTGGGAAAAGGCCAGGCAGACGATGATTCTTAACACAAGTTAGAATGATGGTCTCAATAAGCTATAGTTTAAAAAATGTAAGTTATTTTATATGTAGTTTAGAAGGTTTATTGGAATAAACATTCCAAATAATTTAATCCGCTTCTGCACCTCAAACATACTTTAGCACATTGCGATAAAGGCCGCAACTTTTAACTTTATTGGTTACAACGGTCTTAATTACCTAACTGGAATAACAGACCCTACTTCCAATGTAAGGCGACGGTTAAGCCTCATTAACCGAATGTGAATAATTAACGTGTTTGAACTTATAACTTTTCCTTAGGCGATCATTTTTGTGATCTAATGCATCATACATCCGGAAGTCATGACACAACACTATTAACAAGAGCTGTTAACTTCGAGAGTTATTAAAGTATGTGAAATTCCCATTTTTCGTATGTGGCCTTAATTTTGCACATCAAACGAGCATACAACTTTCATCGTTTAGGGGAACTTCCCCAAAAATTCCACCACTCTAATTTTGTGCCGTAAAATATTTGACACCGCTTGTCGGCCTTGAGGATTCCGAAAAACACTCGATAAGATTACAGAGCTAAAAGAATTCTTGCTTTCTTTGTCGTACGATTCGTAATGGATTTATCAAGCTATCAACATTTGGTGTCGGCTACGAAGTGTCTAATGATTCGGAAGACTAAAGTGATCCTCAAGAATTGCCACTTTTTTTCTGTATTTTTTGTCCTGATACATGTCCGCCATTAGTAATGTACGATCCTAGTCCCTGGACTAATAAACTAGAGGTATGAAGACACGATAGTGCTAGAGCCCGTTGAAATAGCCCATGAACTGAAATGAGTAACAGTAAACGACTCGTACACTACGGTACCTTTTATTTGACCCGAGTCAATATAATTTAAGCCGTTTCGTATAATTACGTTGGTGAGGTGAAATTTAATTAAATATTAAAGGAGATATAGAATGCTACAATTTTAATATTACTCCAGGCTTTGGACGAACACTTAATCAATATTGCGGCTATTATTACCCTTACTAATAGCGTTTTGTTTTGTTCGAGTTAACTGGTTATAGTGAGGTTCAAAATCGTTCAACAATGAAGGTTTTCAATCAATAAATCAATCATAAGTTAGTCGTGTTCCGTCTCTTAGCTGAATAGAATCGATAATACCGCCTAGTGCTGGCACTAGTAATCTTCGTCAGCATCCGCGTTCAGACTACAGACGAGGCTTTTCAAGTAGCAGATCTTTTCCGACGTCTAAAGGAGATTGTTTCTTTTTATGTCAGCAGTTTTCTAGATCCCAATCATATCTACATGTTTTTATGCTCTATACATAAAGTTTGGCGTGTATTGTAGTGAAAGCTAGATACAACTATCAGATAAGTGAGTTCGCGCTCGCCTATAAAAAGACTGATAGATATTCGTCTTTGTTCACAATTTTTATGAGCCTCCAACTTGGCTACGACTGCTACGAATTTGCTACGAGCTTGCTACGAGTTTGCTACGCCGCGTCAAGTCGTCACTCTTCTTGCGCGACGACGTAAAAGACTGCTGAGAACACGTGACCGGTTCCTACATTTTACCGTTATTGGTTAAAATAACTGCTAAAACTAACTTAACTATAATATAGCGATCTCTGTAGGGTATTGTAGTAGACCTTCGCCATTAAAATTCAATTAAACAATGCGAATGTTTTGGTTCTACCATAGGTTTTTTATTTTCGGTAAGGGAATATGCTTGAAATAATGCAGGATACCATGCTGTTTTGGCCGTAAATGCGCTAAGCCCACTAATTAGGTTTGTCGAAGATACGCAACAAACATAATGGATGAAAACCAAAACCCAATTTCTACTGCATATTAGGTGCAGAAAATTATAACGATAAAGACTTACATCAAATTATTCGCTTCAAAATATACGATAAAGTAAGTATTATCAGATAAGTAGAGCAATTCAATGAAACACGAGCTAGTGTCAACAAAGTGATTCATACAAACACTGTCAAATCTTGAAGTTGAGATAATCTCACACATTTTAAATTGTACATTATTGTGTTGACATTTAGCAAGCACGCCGCTCGGTAACGACTAGTCGGTCCCGAGTTGTTAAGCCGAAAGGGTTCGTATATTATGATTGTTATGGGCAAAAGGCCCACTTTATTGTACTAATGTTGTGCCTTTTACGTGATCATCATTTAACGCCCGATGGGTGGGCAACCCTACGACCCTAACGATGTTATAGTTTAGAATACATGATTAAATCATACATTCACTCGGCTTTGTATAAAGTTTTGGCTGTCATAATTATTTGGAGATATTATATTTATTTGTTTGTTTTAGAGTTTGATAAGTGGTGCAGCGAATAACATACAATAGAATACTCAGTTATTATGTCAAACCAATTCTATCCTTTACAACTAGTTTAAATGTTATTACTCGGGATATCGCAAAGATTTTGACGGTACTAAATGTATCGAAATCGGTTTAGTCGTTCAGAAATTACGGTGGAATGAAGAAACTCGCAACGTACATGACCCCTGAAAACATAACACACCTTTTTTGGACAGTCGTGTTACAAATAATCCCCGGTGATTCCAATTCTCAATACTTTCATATAATAGCCTTTACAAGCAAACAACAGTGAAATTGTACACGCTAGTCCATTCTGTTGACTCGTATCGATTGGAAAGTTGAAGCCCAATCACTCAACGAGCCCCCACGTACAACGTAATCAACACGGATATATTACTATAATGTTTACTCAGGGTACCTAACAAACGCTGTGTGTGTAATTTATCTATACCCTAACTGTACATTACAGTATCCACAAAATTACATTCGACTCTGATGAACGTTGTAGGTATCGAGTACATTCATAAGTAATACCTCTTAGTCTATCATCAATTTGTCATCAATCAGCAGGATTGGAACATAATAAGCGAATTACTTTCAGAGATACCTACCTCTCAGAAACATTTTAATAAAAGAGCCATAATAACAGCTGCTCAAGCCGTTATCATTAATCATCGTAACTGGTACATTCACAATATAACCTTTCAAGATTTAAACGAATATCGAGTTATTTATGTCACACGATGTCCCGTCATTGAAATGAATGGCGATTTTTACAGCAGGACCGAACATAACATTATCAGATGACGCGTCCCGGGGGACAGTAAATATTCGTGGACGCCGCGATTAGCCCGCGCCCGCGGCCCTACAAACATGCAACACATTTAACGCATTGCCTGCCACACTATATCCACTAACATGGCTATCTGAGAACGTTAATCGACAACAATGAACTCGATACATTAACTCCAGCGAGGAGCGAACAAAGAATCCAATCCAAATCCTACGTCTATTAAAGTTTCGCAGCAGGACGCTATCGGCAATAGGAACAATGTTTTTTTCCACGTCCTTTGGGGCAACAAGTTGATGAAATATTTGCTCAATCGGTTGTGTAACATAGTTTCATTTATTTCACTTCACCCCAATCACTCAACTGAAATAACAACACAGTACGGCGGATGTGAATCAGCAATAAATTTCAATGGCGATACATACACGTATACCTCATAACTGCCGCATTCATATTTCATTAATACGTAACAATAATAACATTTCTTTATGCCGCGCAATTTGACGTAACATCGTCTCATCAGTTCTCCTTTATTTAACAAAAAAGTACAATTTCGTATCATTATTGTAGGTATTTGCACAGTTGTATATATTCGCATAATTACAACAAATTATACAGAAGTAATAACATATAGTGTATTCGGAACTGTTCCAAATCACATGTTACAAAATGAAGCGCTAATCACGAACCACGCCTAGCAAATTACCGAAATTAACTAAATGGTTTATGTTAAAACAAAAAACACTGGCTGACGGATAACTATGTTTATATGGGTTTCTATTTATATAATATTATTGTAAAAAAAAAACATGAAACAATAGTAGTCACAGTGGTTATAAAAACCATTTTCGAAACGGTAAGTAAAACCTATTCGGTCGCAGCCTACTAAAGAAACTCCCCAGCACTCTTGGGAGAAGTAAAAGCCGGGAAAAGGGTCCTTTATTAATACTTCCCATATTTTGATGACTAATCCGACTGCTAAATGTAACTAACTGATGAAAATAACTAACCTTGAATAGGTTTCATTTTTAAAGCATAAAGTTAAATGTAAATACACCGAAGTGGTCTGTAATATTTTATATATTTTAGGGGAGTTTACTAAAGTGTTCTACGTAGGATTCTAATGATTTGTCAGTCAGTACATATTCGTTCATTTGACAAAGCGGGGAATAATTCGGTCACCTACATTTTGTGTACAATTTAAAGGGTAAAATCTACAATAGCCATAAAGTGCGTATGACAAGTAATTAAACGGATGTCAGAGCACAAACAGTGGAAACTAAAGTGTCACCCGTGCGGTACATCGGTGAAATTAGCATCGAGCGCCTCGCCTTCATTCAACAACAGGAACCGGCCATTAATCTTACACAATGTGATTGCGGTCCGAAATTCTCTTCATTATTCAATCATCCAATGACAAGTAATCTGAACATTCAGATAATCATGTTTTCGAATTAGGACAATATTCCATTTAGCCCGCTGTCCTTGAAACGTCTGAAAAGGCTGAAAACAACTTGTTTGCTAATGGTCCCAATAAAATTATCGATAAACTTGGGATTCAGATTATTATTTCCTTTACTTCCGCTGCGTACAACTGTACAAGTCATAAAAGTCAATAAAGGATGTTGATATAGGCCAAGGCCCGGAACTTTTACTACTCGTAATACTACTTACAAAACAATTTATCCTTGCGACTCTACTCATCTTTTAGCTCGAGTTCTAATTTTATCTGCATGTAAACGTGACTTTCTCTTGGTAACATCAATTCAAATGATGTACGGCGCTGTTATATGTTACACGAAATTTCTTTAAGAATTTGTTCAAAAGCTGTATGCAAAACTCGCCGCGAAGTATCAGCCTCCCAGTGAACCAGTGATACATAATGCATAAACATCGCACCTCGACGTGCAGAAGGCTGGGGGCAAGAGCTCTTCATATCTTGAGCATGTCTCCACTTAGCCCGCTGCATACGGCCCGTCCGTGTTACACTCACTCGCCACCACTCACCGATCTAATGTATTAGAATCAAATGGGTATGCACAATGGTCACCCACCGAAATAGGTTAAACGGTACATGTACGTACATAACTCACGTGTAGTATGGGATTGTTGTGCCCTTGAGCGGATAAATGGATCAGTCTCTATGAATATATAACAAAAAAATAAACTGTGGAGTAAAACTGCTGATGCTGAAGCATAATAAAGCGTAAAGCGTAAAAAACCGCCCGTATGCGTATATTGGCATAGAAAATTAACAAGAACATAACCAAGTATCTGAGTAACGAGAAATGTGTTTATTATTAAGTCTGCTCAATTTAGGTACGCTACCCAGAATCCATAATTAAAACGTTTCTGTCGGAATTCATACTGATACAAAATTAAAATATGAAAAACGCCGAAACACTGGCATGGAAATTTAGAGTCGTTCCTTATTGATTGTTGGAAGGGAATAGGGGAGAACCTTTGCCCAGCAGTGGGTTCTTCTTCTAAGCGTGTCGATGGCAATCTATATTGTGTCGGCCCAGAACTGAGCTAGAGCTAGTGGGATAGTATAGGGTAATAAAAAAAATCTGGCATATTGAGACAAATGTATCTTTTTTATCGAAACTACGGGATTTCAATACAGCCAGCAATGGAGAAGACCGTTAAAAGCAGATGAGGTTAAAATATTTTGAAATATTTATTATTTATTTATTTAAAATTACGTACCTGCCGGGACTGCCTCGTTGTTCGAGTGTTCGAAAGCGAGCAGTCGCGCACCATGAGGTCCTGGGTTCGATTCCTAGGTCGGGCAAAGTGCTATTGGGTTTTTCCATAAGGAATTTCTCAGTTGCAGCCACGAAGTCTGGATTTGTGCCCGGTACATGGCAATAGGCTCGCCCCCTATTACATGGGACTTAAACATAACTGGCGAAATGTGGGTGTACTATTAGGTGCACCTCTGCCTAACCCTACCGGTATTACAGGCGTGTTGTTATGTTATGTTAAAATTACGTAAATAACACCTTAACAGCTATAACGACAATGCGAAAAAAATTACCACCAAATCTACCAGATCTTCAACCAATGACCATGCTTGGAACCCAAGGAACCAGCTATACTAGCGCCATTAGTTTCACATCTTGAGCATAAATGCAAAAAAACAGGTACAAAGGTTTCAGAAAAAAAAACAAATTAAAAACGCATTCGATATTCAAATCCAAACAAGCAATGTCTGCGGCTAAATGTAAGTTTCTGAACCGAACTAGAGCATAAACAGTGCGTACTTGAAAAGTGCATGAGCGCGAAGCAGCTGAAGCGTAGAGTGCCCTCGAGTGTTGTAGGGTCGTTAGAAGCCGCACTGCACGCTGCACCTCCTACCAGGATTATTTAGTTAAGCATCTTTTCACTAAACCTTAATGAGACTTCTTCCCGCTTCTACAAATTTTTAAATTTATTCGGGGTCGGATATATTTGAATAGTCATGACAAAATTTTAGTTTTTTTTGGGACAGCTTCTGCATGCTTGTGAACGCCGCAAATATGATACTCTTGTACAAAAAATACGGCGTTATCACAAACGTTACAAAGTATAACAGGATGTTACAAATTTAACGAACTCGGGATCAAAACTCGAAGCCGAAGAGCACGACATACACGTACTTATTTAACACCCAATCACTTCAACTTCCTAGTTGAAGATTCCAATGAAATCATTTCAAAACTAAATAGAAAATACCTATCGAGTTTTCCAATAGTAATCATCACTCTTGCGTGACTAATCCATCTCCCTCATTCGCAATATTCGATAACAATGTGATCTAGAAAATATAAAACAACATGAAAATACCCATTGCTCATTTTCTAGCGCTGTAAAAGTCAACTGAAAGATTGATTCGAAACTCGCTGCCTGGCTTACGAATACAAACTAATCGCTATACTTTTGAACTATGTTCTATGCTTTTTATTTCACCAATGTAGAATTTTATATTAAAAATACACAAAAACGTCTGAACGAAAATATTTGTTCAAAGAACATCATTTTTGCCGTTTTAATGGCAGTTGATTTACGCCACTGACGCGGAAATCTCCTGGACGAGAGTCAAAGAATTCTTTGAACGAGGTTTTCACTGCATCTTCGGTGTCTTTTTGCCCTGTAAAGAGCTCTCTGAACTAAAATAAAATGACCTGATATGTTGATGTTACTTTTAGGTCAGCTCTGTACTTGCACACTAAGTATAAAGTGAACATTATCAGAAAAGTTGGAATAAATATTTTCTGACGTTGAAGATGATTACGAATGTCGCTTTTTACAAATTGAAATATGGTGAATACTTGGCAAATAAAATATGTAACCTGCATTTGCTATTTACTTAGTCTATTTTTTTAAACCAGTAAGTTTAATGAACAGCATACTTATGATTGAAAGTCCTTTCAACCCGACGGGTCAGGTAGAAATGACAAATTTACGATCAAATCACTAAAGATAAGCTTGTAGTTAAGCTCCTTGTTAATATATAATCACAAAATCTATTTATGCAAAAGGGTATTTTTCATCCCATCGTCACAGACTTGGAAAATATATGAGAGGTTTAGAACCCGCCATGAGTTTGTAAACACGAGATTATGCCTAAAAGCCTCTTTATAGGATAAAATATATGCAAACGGCGTCTGATATGCTTCAGCAAAAAAATATGAAAAGTCTAAATATAAACCAGCGTCGTCTTTCCTTCACTTATTATGTCTAAAAATAGAGGCAAAACCGAGTTTTTTTTTTAATATATGCAAACTATTACTTTAGTCCAGGTTTGTGTGACTTAAGTCATGTTCAGGTATATTAGGGAAGGTAGCGCGCTATTCTTATTCTTATTCTTTATTGCACACAAAATTAAAAGATATACAAACACAATTACAATATATAGCTTATGTACAACGGCGAGCTTAACCCAGAATTGGGTTTCCTTACAGCTAGCCTAGCTATTTTTGCCAGAGTAGTTGTTTAATATGTACAAATCATCGAAATGAAAGTCACTTCATGTTGAGTGTAGTTATTCAGTGCTTCGAAGGTAATATGCAGACTCAGTCTAAGGCCGTGTCTGCCGTTGCCGGGTTATCCAAACAAATTAGTGACTAATGATCGCGACGATTGCATATTCGTGCGACGATCGCGTTCTAGGAAATAATTAACTTTAAAATTATTAATTAAATAATTATATATTATTTAATCGTATTGACTATTGATATTAAATAAATTAACTTTTTGCAAACAATTGGTAAATGTCTAGTTGTAACATCAGATGTTCTCAAAACTTTGGAGCATATTTTAAACACACATATATGAGCATGAATATTTAGCATAAGAAGTCAAACGTCATGAAATGAAAAGTACGATAAAGACAAACAAAGAATGATTAGTATCACCTTGCGTTCACCTTTACGTTTCTTTAAAACACCAACAGAACTTAACATCATCAGCCTATGCTGTCAACAAATCTCAATATTAGTTGTAAAAACGTATCACAAATAAAGTTCCCCCTACAAACCTACCAGCTGAATAAATTAATTGAAATTCGCGGCATTAACATTGGAAGCCGGAAAATCCGAATCGCTGACCGTCTTCGACCCAATCCCTTTTCGTCACTGTTTAATTTACTCAAAACTACTCCGATTACATTGTTTTTTCTCTCTCGATAAAAGGTTTTTGCTTTTTTTAGGTACATATGGCCTGATACGGCTCTTTGACGAGGCATCGATTCAACCAGTGACGGCCGATGAGAAAAGGAATATTTGTATTGGTGACACGTGAAACTGTATCTAGGCCTAACCAAAGTTTATAGGCACACATAGGTTATATTTAGATTGTTTTACGTCGATATCTTTTTCATAGCTGGCACAAAAAAATCAAACAAATAAAAATGTAGATACTTTTTAAGGTCTTTAATCTAAAATAGGGAAACAATAAATAGGCACATACAGAACTGGAAGTCATGAATAGAGGCCTGTGCCAAACAGTGGGATTACGCAGGCTAAAAATAACCAGTAGGTATTAGGAATCCGAAATTAAAAAAAAGAAAAAAAAACATTAAAATATATTTTAATAAAAACCAAAAAAATAAGGTCTGAATCTAGAACAGTATACTACTGAATACTTGTTTCCGCTTACACGCTTTATACTTATAACTTTGTAAGCGGAAACAAGTATTATGTGTGGGTAAAGTATGCTGCAGCAATAAATATCAATTGTGCCCGCGTGCAATTAAATTACATGGCCCCCACTAATGTTCCACAATTATTTTAGCATTCATTGGTTGCGGAACGAATAAAATGTACAAAATAATTGGTTGAGTAATTCCATTATTTTTATTTAATAAAACTATTTGGAACAAAACTATGATAATAACGTTTGGAATACCACACATTCATTTTGCACAGATGATTTTCAGAATTATTTTGCGCTTTAGCCCGAATGATGGCTTATGCTGGAGGTTTATTTTTAAAATATCAATTCCTTTTTATTGTTTTCGTTAGCTAGAGATAAATATTATTCACCCCATTGAAACGCAGTTAGTGTTATCACATGAACAAAATACGTACCTACTTTAATATCAATAATGAGTAATTAACGGCACTATCTTTGTTATTTGTATTATCTAGATTATTAGTCATTACTCGAGCTCCAACTTACCTACATTAAAACTATTAAGTACACTTATACACGTTTCACTTGAAGCATTTTTATCACAATACTTGAAGTTAGATTTTCTGGATCCTTCATGACTGTGGTCTTAAACACTTTTATTTCCACACGGAATAACAATGCTCTTCTATATAATGTAATATTAACTGCGTTCAAAACCACAATATTTGAGTCTAGGATGTTGGTGAAACCTTTCATTTGTCCGTCACCAATATCCATTTCATTTTGTGAAGCCATCTCAGCCACGATTATTTCCTAACTATCGGATTTCTTGTCTAAGGAATCATCACAGTCTATGCCACTACTGTCTGCGTTATCCTCTGGTTCTGTAGACGAGTCATCAGAGTCTGGATTAACCACGAACACTCGTGAAAACCTGCCGGTGCCACCCCCAGAATCATCGGAGTCTTCGTCTGAGGTCACAGGTTCCTCGGGAACGCCTCCGCCGCTTGAAAAGCCATAACTTCTTCGAGCAATTTCCTGCTCTGAGTCGCTTGAGTCAGTGGATTCATTTAACTTAGGGAATACTTTCTGTGGTTCTAAGAGACCCGGCATAGTATTTAATGGATCGCGGATATCAACAATTAAGTCTTCTTCGACAATCACCTTCACCCGGACTGATGGTTAATTTTCAACTGGTTGTTCGATACCCTTATCGTTGTTATCGTTATCGTAGGGCGCAGCTTATTACGTCTGGGACTGTTTGCCGCTTATCGGTCGGCGGGTGGTCATCTTAGTGTGTTTGCGTTTTGCAATCAATAAAGAAAGCGGTAGGCGCTGGTGTTTTCGACCGTGGTTAGCCAAACGAGCTTAGTTGCACATGAAACATTTGCACAAGATTTATTAATGCAAATAAAAAATATCGTATTGCTAGATAGTTGCGGTATCGATGAGATACGAGAAATAGTTATCTACGAGTAAGTTGTAAATCTAGGAATATTGTAATTGGCTCAAAATTGCACAAAGATTAATGAAAAAATTAACTGGTCATAATTAACCAACAAAAGATAAAACTGGTCTCACTTGCATGTGGCAAACCTTACATATTTTGGTAGAACAAAACCAAACTTCGTGTCGAATTTTAGCTGAATCTCGCTGCTAAGGAAAATAAAAACGCACGGTAGACGTTTTGTGATCAGATCACGAACATTCAATTGGGTTATCGTCAAAACATTGGAGTGCAGATATCCGTGACAAAGGCGCAACTGGATACAGCCGGCGAGCCATATCGCGCGGTGTCGCCGCCTCGCGCCGCCCGAGAACTCCATATAGAGATCGGGAGTTCGCGTGAATGTACTCGCCGTAGTATAACCCACAGTATTCCCTGTATCGGGTGTATCGAGAACAATATTCGGTTGTGTATCGGTAGTAATTGGCTGGGAGTGGGCGGATCGATCGCTCGATGTGACACAAATACCTCGTTCCGCGACGCAATCACCCTCGGTAATCCACTACCTACCTAATTGTTTCTTCTAATGACAATTGAGAATCACTTATTACGACTATTATTATCCGATATTCTGTTACATTACTCAATTAATGTCTTATTGATACAATGTCACGTAGATTCGATAATGGAAATAATATTAAAGTCATTACGTACGTGAGTTTGAAACATGTACGGTCGTTAGGCTCTCAAATGGTTCAGGTTATTCCGCGCGTAGCCTGGAGCAATCTCGGAGGATTGCACTTGACCTGCAATGCAAAACGCGCAACAAAAGCCGGCTACAGCGAGCGCTCACAAAACACACGGATCTTTCTGATCTAAAGAACCAAGGCTCACTTACATAAATATGTATGTACAAAGGCTAGGTATGTATGTTCTAAGTATCATAACATATGCATGTATGTAAGTGTTCTAGGGAAACGCCGCCGGATGAAAATGCAACAAGCATCTGGGTCATTGCATACTTCTCTGTTGGTTCGATATGGCTTACGGTATTTTGCACTTATGAAAATAACCCACTCAGGGGCTTTACAGTTTAAATACACACAATATTGCAATTATATTTCCATGAGAGAACTACTTTATTTATTTAAAAGTAACATTTTACGTCCTAAAATAAGAAATTAAATTAATTTTATGCTTGTTATCACGGCTTTGTAATATCTAACAATTTCCACTCGTAATAAATTATAATTTTGTCTTATAAAAGCTCATAAAGCTTAAGGAACGTAAAATTAATACAAGAAATGCTGATTATAAATAAGTGTAGGAAGCAGTGCGACCCCGCACTTTCTCGCGAATCATGCAGTTTTGTACGTGTAGCTATTTCAGATTCTTTCAGAAAAATTAATTAAAGTTTGAAAATTAACATGGAGCCGATTCTGGAAAATCTTTCTTTTGCTTTTTCTTATTTTATTTCTTTGATTTTTCCTCTAATGACGATACATGACATATTTTTATCAGGCTTTTAGTTACTTAACTTGATTGGAAAAACTTTTAAACAAGCTTTATGGATTAAAGTTTGTCATAAATAAAATTCAAAATAATCTTTCGTGAACATCATCTGGCTGCTCACATTAACAAACCTAAAAGGCGTATTAACTCCATAAAACGAATTTTGCAAGATCACAAAGCTTCCTTAATCTTTGTAATCGCTCGAAAGCAAATATGATACATCAGACGGATAAAAAATAAATGTGTGCAGAGAAGGATTATGTGTTAAGCTTTAGCCTAAGGGGCTGAAATTGCATTTATTTCTTTCAATTGGTTTGTGCTACACGTATATGTACCCGCACAATTTGATCAATACCTTCGGATTGGATTGTTCTGCAGAGTGTAGCGCGCCGCGGCGGCGCTCGGGCCGTAAACATCGCACAGCGCTCCATTGAAATGTTGTCTCAGAGGGCTATGTTTTATTGAAAAACTTTTCGCGTTGCTCTTCAAAACTCAGAGCGCTCCACCCGACAAGCCGTCGCCAGACTACTAACGTACTTCAACATCTAGTATGCCAATATAAAACCACAGGATATTCAGTATTCATTCAATTTGAAGATCACGGAAATATCCATCTTTTTCGAACAGGTACAAACAAGAATTAATTCCAACGTCGTTATCTGCCCAATTCGGCGTGCTTCAGTGTAAACAGCGGAGCGGGCGCAAGGTGGTCTGAGTAAATCGCTCCATTAGGCAGTTAAAAGCTCGTCGCTATCGTCGGGACATAACTCAAGCACCCGTCTCCGCGCGGCCCTATAAATTACGCCTTTGTACGAACGGGGCGTGCCCGCTTAAAATATGTACGACATTGTCTTCCCGGCGCAACTCCCCTTCTCATATCTCCCACTGAAATCCGCTGAAGGTCACCTAACAGTAAATTATCTATTCGTACGTTTTGCCAGCCGGCTGAGCTGCGTTGTACTTAATCCAAAACTTTTATGTAGGTCGTGCCTGTGTCAGAATATGTAAGTTATACTTGTAACAGGAAGAGGAAATGCGTTACGGATCCACCATCACCCAGTATTTGTTGACAGTTTATCTATGGGAGCCTAAATATCATTAAATATGATTAATTAATACCTACATTAATAAATGTTGAATGTTTTTTTCATTCAACAAGCTACTTTCCAACTAAACTTTTAATGCTTCTTGTATCTATGAATCCCTGAAAAAATGCAGATTAATCCACCGACGTGAGCTGCGGAGTTAACTGATGTGTATATATAATATGGCCTAAAGCTCCTCATACGTACCCCATAAGGAACATACCTACAGGAGATTAATGCTTGACGCAATATGGCAGCACGATGCAGGATAAGCGCATTAGATCACCACTAAAATACCTTCACTGGATAACGTCATAACAACGATAGACGTGCAAAATTCTGACAACACAAGCTAGTCTTGGCTAAGCCTTATAGTAAGCCTCTCAAAACAACTAATCAACAGCTCTAAATTGACAATACGTTCAGAAGAAAATTCCGCATTGCAAATACCTCCAAGCATGTGAGCAGAGTATGTGTTTGTGAAACAAAAAAAAACACGGAATAGTCCATAATTTAGGTGGAGGTACGCCTCCGTTCGCGCGCACACGGGACATTTATTAGATCTACGAGGTAGATGATATCTGTGTTTGATTGCTGGCACGACGTATACCAACTCTTTAGGCTGTGTGGAACGTAAATATTTGAACACTCTATTCTGGGATTTGCGGTGCCATCAAGACAAATCAACTGTCTTTCACGTCTTTATTGATGCTGATAAAGTATAATGTAATCGGAATGGTCATTGATCCCAAAAAAAACCACAAAAATATGTTTTGTTTTATTTATTTTTTTGCATCGATACCCATCACGTGTATGGACTTTTGCTAGATATTTTAACTTATTGTTATATAATTATTTTTACCCTAATCTGATTAACTAAGTAACCAAATTTCACACTACCTATTCTTCCAAAATATCGTAATAGATTAGTCTTTTAACTGTACATGAACCTCAACATCCTAAGTGGTCATAAAAAAACAGTTTACACGAAATTCGCTTAACCCTGAAATAACGAAGGAACAACAATAACACGAAGGGCCTAAACAGTTGATATATTATTACGTTAACCCCTCCAACTATCTCTATAACATAAAGCGGTCTCTCGATTATCACCTGAATCATTTCGAGAGCTATCTTAGCGCTGAAAGGTATAAATAAGTGGAGATTTCGGTTGTGCTCGTGTCATTAGGCCTTAACAAGGCTTTAGGAGTCGTCGAAGCAGTGATCGAAGCTCGGTCAAGCGCGAGAGATAATACCTCCGGCTGCCCTTCCTAGTAATAACCATTCAGCGATTGAAGCCTCAACGGAGCATTATTATATTTACTTTTTCGTTCAGTAACAAACTGTAATACAAGTCTGTGGAGCTGAAGTTTTATACTTACTATAAACGGTCGTCGATCAGATTTCCTCGTAAAACAGTTTTCGCATTAGTGTTTAGTTAACTAAACTAAAATCAATGCGTGTTTCGTGATTAAACCCCAAGTTTCACTTCATTTCTATTTTTAGCCATATAAAATAAGACTGAAAGTTTACTTTTTACAGGAGAATATAACATGTTAATACTGTGCAAACATTACGTTCTTTTCCCAGTATTTTTCAATGCAATGTCACAAGTATCATCAAGTTATAAAAGTGAACGAAGGAAAACGAATTGTCCTGGCGTTGTTTGTGCACTGTATTGTTTCCAACTGTAAATCATTACAGCTGTATGGCTTTGTGAGGGTGTGATATACGAAGGGTTGATGCCATTTGAAATATAACTCAGTGTTTTATATCAAAATGTCAACCAAGTTACATGAATCTTCACTTAGCCGTACATATTCACCTGAAAGACGAGCAACAAATCTATTTACCAAAGTAACATACCTCATTGAATCTCACATTTCTCAAAATATTTAAGGTTATTCAAAAATGCAAATAATTTAGCTTTATTATTTTCTACTGGCACCACGTACCTCTAGAATTAATTACTTGTCAAACTGCGAACTGTGCCGAAGTGGTGGCAAGTTGTATCGTACCAAAGTCGATAGTAGTAACTCTTCGCACGTGGTCTGAGTCACAAAACCCTGTTAACTAAGATGTCACGATTTGACAATGGCGTGAGATAACTTCTGTGTCGTTAATATGAAATGTTTCACCTTCGTCCTTTGAGGTCACGTTTGTAGTAAAACTAACAACGCTGTGACGGCGAATATTTTAGCTGACGAAAATCATGTTATATGATGTGAGTAGCCTATAATGGTATTTTGTGCATTTAAGGGAATGCATGGGAATGTGAACCATATTTATTAAGCGGTCAACACAAGTGAGCTGAAGAAAAAATCATATATTCTTAGAATGCTGTATAGAAGAAACATAGGTAGGTACTTTTACAATTCAGTGAGGTCACAAGCACATCTTCACTTTGCTTACTCTCAGCTCTTATTCAATAGATACCTAATATCTAACAGGTTGCCTTAGATTAAACCACACGGAAAACCATCTTTCTTACTTTTAATCACTGTATTGGATGGAGGAGTGTAGTAAGTTTGTCTAGGACATGATACTAAAACATAAAGTTAAAATAATACTACTTTAAGACAAGACATGGTCAATTGGTCATGGTCTGGCCTAAAACGCGCAGTTTAAAGACTAGACCAAGGGTTCTCAAACGTTTTCAGTTCACGGCGCACTTATAGGTTTAATATTTTGTCTCGGCGCCTTAACTAGTCGAAAAAGCAGAGTTTTTATCATTATGTTGACACACGAGAATTTATTTGAAAACCCGGCTGCAGATAAATAAGATGTTGCAAAGGGAATGAGAATTCTTAGAGGTTTTTAATTTAAAGTTTGGTATTCATTTTGGACCGATATCTAAAACTCCACCAAATAGGAACACGTAAACCTTGTTTTAAAGCTGCTGCTCATTAGATATTTATAGAATACCTAAGTATAGTTTTCGGAGAATAGTAAAGAGGAGCGCCTCACGGCGCCCCACTTCACACTTTGGAAACCCCTGGACTAGACTATAAGTAGAATACTTTAAAAGCCTAAGTCTCCATGACTATTGATTTAATATCCCTTTTTTTACGGATAGGAAATCATCAAATGACTTCTCCCGCTCCGGGCAGAGCGGAAGGGAGTGTCAGAATTGTACTGACCCATCCATGTTCCTTCCTTGCCCTTTGTGTTCCAGGGCCGCGGTATCTCTTTCGAACAGTCCCGCAGCCCTGGCCGATTTAATATCCCTGAGCTAGACTTGTATCTTACGTACAAAAAAATTATTTGTGCAAGTGCTGGAGGCAATTGTTGTTTCAATTTGATTTTTAGTTTATTTGAGTCATGTTTCATAATTTTATTTTAACTGATTAATAATAATCAAATTGGTTTAACTGTAGATAATCTAGAATAAGCTTGCATCCTGATAATATTTGTCTATAATTACCATTAGTATTTGTTTTTCTGTCAACTCAACAGACTCAATCAACGGTGCAAATTAATGAGAAAAGTTCAATTCGATACTTTCACGCAGTTTATAGTAATTTTCCCTGATTACGCAAGTTTTACTATCGGTGCGGGTGCGGTATAATCCGATAATTATTGTGTTGTCGGCAGCGCTCGCCGACTACGTCATACCGACCATAATCTCGCTTTTAATAACAGTGCGTGTCTATAAAATATTAACGCCTTCTGTAAAGTGAAATTAAGTATTCATTTTTAATCAACATCCAGCTTTTATAGGCAGAGTAGATAGTTCGGTGTACCTGTACTCAAGATCACCTAAAGGGATTGCTAACGGTTCATTGCAAATAAACGTTAAAGGAACCTCACTGGGGTCTCATGAGCTAAATCTCCGCTGTATCACGTTCTTTATTGACGAATCACTATCTACCCATTGCTACTGCTCAATCAATACGTATCGGTGATTTGAATACCACCGGAGACTGGATCTGACATGTTTACCACATCAATCTAGATCGCGAGTGGATAGAAATTCAGTGACAAGCTTTATCTATTGATCAAAACACTGGATATGCCTACCGGTTATACGTATATGTTTTTTTAGACTCTTTCAACCTAACTTTACCATTTATATCCATGTACTCATTATATAAATGCGAAAGTAGGTAACTCTGTTTATCTGTCAGTTACCTCTTCACGACATAAGTGTACATAAGTACCTACTTAGACCATGACCTAGGTTTGAATACTACACTTCTATCCCTGTAGCACGTTCCCAAGGGATCATTTCAGACTTTCAAACGGACAAAACCGCAGGCAAAACGCTAGTCTTATATGAATTAAGAAATCAGTAGGAGCATTTATCAATATCAAGCTCGTGTCTAAATGAATAATAAGTTGTGTGACTGACAAACTGACTGAATGACTAACATAGGTAGATTATAAGTTTCTCTTTTTTTCACTAACCTTCTATGAATATTACTTGTCCGAAATAAATCGTCTAATACTAATCGTCTCAGCTGAATTATCTGTTTCATGCCTAGACTGAGCACAGTTACCTTGTAATTAAAGTATATTAGCTAAGGGTCTATGCCCCAAAGTTAGGTTAAACTACGCTTGCCTACGATTATGGGTCCTAACATAAAAATAAACACCTGTAATACCTACCTAACATGACATTTACGTTTATCGCGTATGTTTGATTGTAGCACAATTTATTCAACATTGTTATTACGATGAAACACGAACAATAAAGATCCATTCACAGCAAAATGTTGACACGTTCAATGCACGTTGCAATACGTTGTCGAGTTATGTATTCACTATTATTCAGTTGATCTTTTACAGCACGCTTGCCATTTTTATGTGTTGGCCAAAATATTACTTTTTAAGCTTTCGCGCGAATTAAGAAAAGGATCAAGACTACTGGTTCTAACCCCTTCTTTCATTTTGAACATGCTCCAATCTTTACCGTTTAAAATAACCGAAGATTCAAGTACTGCAGGTAAAAAGAAGCCTTAAAACATACGAAAACAAGTTTCAAGGCGTTACTCATTCCTCATAAACATAGCCAAAATAAAAATGTAGCTTTTCATACGTGCACCCGCGCTGTGCAAGTAGACACATATCCAGCTAATACTTTAACTTTATCAGGCGTCGGCGCACGGATGTAAATAAAGTTGGTGACACAAACGGGAGAAAGTCACGCTATTCGTTACTTTAAACTCTAGAATAGAATATCACTATTTATGTTTACAGCCGCTGATTTTCAGTGGGCAAAGATAATTTTGTGGGTTTTAGTATTTCGGTTGGAAGTCAGATCAAAAGCCCCGCGTTTAAGGAAAGTTCGTGATTCCCACATTCCAACCGCAGGACATTCGTTTTAAGTTTAACCCCCTCTTTTACATACAAAACACATCC
The DNA here is from genome assembly GCA_950005105.1 of Lycophotia porphyrea. Classification (NCBI taxonomy): domain Eukaryota; kingdom Metazoa; phylum Arthropoda; class Insecta; order Lepidoptera; family Noctuidae; genus Lycophotia; species Lycophotia porphyrea. The sequence goes on from OX465392.1 coordinate 9,188,517, forward strand.
ACCTAGAAATCCGTTGCTTCGTCGAATACGTCAAGTCGTCAGGCACAGCAAGCAATCAATCGTCATTGGCACCAGAAAATGTCTAACAGCAGGTTTTGTAGGTAACCTACGTATTTTACGTTTTTTAATAACGGATATTATATTCAAAAGCCGTAAATGAATTGCGTCCGATAGATAATAATGAGCAGCTTACTGATACAGAATTCAGTTCGGAGAATGTTGATGAAACCGCAGTACCTGCTGAGATCATTGATTTACGATTACCTACCTACCTGCCTATTCTCTTCGTGGGTTAACTGTGAGATTATTAGATATCTCTTCACGGAAACATCCGAATTGGATTCCAGTTAACAGATTCCGCGAATACCTACTCATAAATGAGTGGGAGAGATAAAATGAGTACGTACCTACCTACCGAAACTGAAGCATCTAAGTATGTATTAATAAAAAAAATTCAAGTCTTTTAAAGACACATAAATGTTGTCATAAACAGCATCTACTGCTGTAGATCCCTGAAAACGACATTGTATAAATCTAATAATAAAGCATTATTAGATTTAAACAATGTCTTTCACAATTGAAATCCATTGTGTGATAAACGGGTAATCTATCAAAATCACTCCTTTTATTAAAACTCGCCTAATCAAGTTAATTGAAGCTTTTATTTACTTATCTCTCTTACATGGTCGGACGAAGACCAAGCCCAGGTTTAAGCTTGCGCCGCCGGTTCCCAGAAATTGAGGGCAATTTTTTTATTTTGTTTTAATAGGTCAAACGGGTGTCATAATTTACACATTCTAGCGCTCCCTCCACACAGCTGGCCTGGTAAAGCGAACCGGACGAGTCTATACCCAAATGTATGTGGGTACACAAACATTTGTCTTTTCTTCTCTAAGATAAAAGTGTTGTATATATATAACCACATAACCTATAACTACATAACCTACATAACCTCCGTATGGGTAATGGCATAATAGGCTGCTTTTCTAATCAAGAAATGGTCAAATATGTGAAATGTGGTGAACATTTCTTTGTATTATTTAGATTGAACGTCCATATCCTGTTCTTCGATCGAGAAGAAAGAAGAATTATTTTAATGCATGTTTTCGTCACCATATTATGTTTTAATTTTGATTCCCAATGGTACACCATCGATCTGTGTTGATGCCCAAGATACAGGCTTTGCCTAGTTTGGGGTCAAAGTAAAACCTTTTTATAAAATATTTTTGGCAAGAAAGTTTTTGTATTGTTGTTTCGTATGAACACTCTTTTTAGATAAAATCAAAAGTATACTTAAATACTACATCTAACTACTATCTAACGATTGTCGACTTCCCATTACATAGCGGTGCCATAGGACATGAGGGTCTAACTTGGGATTCTTTATATCGTGACCAATCCAATAGTTCTCATAGGAGGAACCAACAAAACTTTTCCACTTATAAACTGAGAATAGATTGCGGTATTTCAAACAAACTGTCCCACCTTCCTAACTTTCCTAAGCTTAGCTTTATTTAATTTACTGCAAAAAAATTAAATGGATATTATTGTAGGTATCACAGAGTAAAAAGGTATACATTACTTAACATAATAGTTGATTGCGACAAAACTTCCAAATTTACAGACAAAGAGTCTACCAAGGTCAATGCATAACAGCACCTTAGTCTAGAAGATCTTACACAGACTTAAGACGAAAGTAAAGTGCCACAGTGATGTCCTCAGCGCGAAAGTGAACTTAATCCCTAAAGGACACTAGAACACGGCCCTGCAAAATGCGTCAGGAGCGTCGGCATGCTTCTCACACGTAGCCACCGTAGCAAGCTTGCTACGAGTGCTACGGACAGTCGTAGCGGTTTCGTAGGCTCGACACCTATACAACCACAAGCTACGGCTTTTCGTACACGTTCCGGCTGAAATATGATTGAAGTACCCACGTTACAGGATCTAACATATCCCGTGAAAATTCACGGTTGTAAATTATATTATTATCTTTTGTATTTCGAGTTAAATTATAGAAAACTATGTATTTACCGTAAAAGTTGGTAAATTAAAGTCGTAATGACATTATTTTATTCGTGACGGTAACTACCAATAATAATTCCAGCCTATTACTGTCCCACTGCCGGGCAAAGGCCACTCCTCACTTAGAGAAGGCACGAGCATTGATCACCACACTTGCTCAAGACGGGTTGGCGGTTTCAGACTTATATTAATTCTTAATATTTAAGTCTGTGATGTCCAAAATAAACATAGAAAGTACATAGATATGCATTGAAAGTCACATTGGTACTTGCCCGGATTTGAACTCACAACCCCATGAGAGGCGTTAACTACTAATATCGATCGTATAAAGTCGTAATGTCCAATCTAATTTCAAGACATTGTAACTCTTAATACTTACATTTGTAGTTAATAGGTATTCATTTCAGGGCATAGGTTCCTTCATTGTGGCTAGTACTAGCTAGGTAATATTACTCACGTGATTGTCGCAGGTCCCATGGCTCTACGCTTATGACTTGAAAGAGCAATATCTCGCACAGGTAGATGACAAGTACAAGACGAACACTTAACACAGATAGTAAGGCGAGATGTATCTGTAATGGATTTAGCCGTACTAATGGAAGTGAACCGCAGGCTTAGCTTTGCGGCCGGCGCGAGAAGTGCACACCTCCGCCTGGTGCCACATCCTGCAGAATAGTGACATGCGTTGAGTAACAATGTAGGTACCTGTGTGCTCAATGGAGCGGTTACATTATTAAGTGGGAAGCAAGCAGAGCTACAATCCCAATGATGGGAATACTCTTTGATGTGCTAGTCCCCGAGATTTATGTAGCTCATATTCCTCCTATTAAATAATAACTAGGATAGGTCAGGAGTGAATTTACCCGACGCGACGTGTTGTTTTACGACAGGACTGGACTGGACTGGATGGCTAATATTTGAATGTGAGTAATTTCTTTGGGTATAGTATTATAAAAGGTTTATAAAGGTGAATATGTATGTTTAACAACACCTAAAGAGCGGCACTAAGCCTACGTTATCTATCACAGGGTTGTATCTTAAGAACCGTTTTCTAGCATTTTTACGGGAGACGTAACGAAGTCCAAAAAATAATTATCTAAACCCCGTTTGGGTTTATTTTGCATGTGCATTGTTCACAGTTGTGGAACCATAGAGTTCGACTATGTTAAGGATTTTTAGACTCAGTTGGTACACGATTTATTTCACGTTATGATATCTACTAAGATTATTCTTATAAAATTATTCATTTTCGACCGAAAAATGATAAATCAAAAACAGAAAATCGCGGTTTCGGTAGGTACAAATACCGAAATGAGAGAGATATATAGGCAATTCTCGGAAATACTCTTACCCTTCATCAATCTCCAACCAAGATAAGACTGGATGAGATTACTAAATTTGGTCTACCACAACCAAGAACTGTGGTTACAAGGACCCACCCATCTTTATTACAAGCTTTTATTTAACTTGCAATGTTTGTATGTTTGTTCGTTGTGGCCCGAAAGTCTGACAACCAGTTTTACCAAGGGGTGTCGTATTACCCAGTACCAACTTAATAGGTTGTGGAGGTCAGATAGGCAATCGCTCCATATAAAATACTGGTTTTCAGCTGCATCCGGTGGACTGGAAGCCGACCCCAAAATAGTTGGGAAAAGGCTAGACAGATGATTATGATGTTTGTTTAGGTCAAATATTGCAAGTCTTGCAACTGAATTTTAAAAGTTAACCCCAACCAATTGAGCAGGGGGGTTGAAGATTTTTGTACGAAGTGTGTCCTGCCTAACTTCCGCCATTTTTCAAAATAGTGGCCACACGTACAACCTGTATTAATAGAAACAAGTTTTGAAAAGAAAAATCTTCTAAAGAGTCATGTTTCCAAGATATAAGCTATAAAATTTTAAATATATTCACTGATGGCACAATACAACTTTGATTTTAAGAGCCACGCCTATTATTTATTATTATTAGTTTTAAGGGAGATTTTATTAAATAAATAATTATAACCTGTATCAATCAATAGCTGGCAAAAAAACAAACAAGTATCTTGGGAATCCTGACGCTTCACAAGATTTTGTCCCATACAATACATATTTATATAGATGTCAGCTATTGGTTACAAAAGGTATAATGCGTGGTAGTTATTTTGAAAATAAAATAGCATAAGTTAGACATGCCAAATAACTCAAAGCCCTTTTGCTTACACGTTTAGTTTGACCGACAATGCATGGTTAGCGAGGTGGTATCACTTTAAATCCAATATGGCAGACTAGTTATTATTTATTTATTTTACCTTTGCTGTTTCTACATAATACTTAATGCACTTCAGATACTATGTATGTGGATGTTGTACTGGCGAAATATGGGTGGACTATTAGGTACGCACGACGGCTGATCAAGCTATACAAAACCAGTTTATGGGTAAAATATATAAAGAAAGGCCATGTTATACAGGAAATGTAAAGCTTGATGTGCCGCCGTGTGCACCTCTCCCCTAAGGGCCGATTCATGTCTCGCGGCGCCGCGGCCTTTTCAAGCGATACTGGTCTTTTTATTTTGTAGATAGAGTTTAAAACGATTTCACACTGAAAGTGCTCACCATAGCCGCTTTATTCCCGGTGTAAATCGGCCCTAACCCTCCGGGGATTACAGGCGTGATCGTGTTGTTATTTTGTACAAGTACAATATTTATTTACTCACTGTAACAAAATTCAAATAAATAGATACATTTTTGACAACAAAGCTATAAAGTAACATCACCCCTGTAATTCCTAAAAGGTTAGGCACATGTGTATCTTATATATGGATGCCCACATTTGGTCAGTTAATGCTATTGAATTCTCTGTTGAATCTTGCTTGAACTTCAATGAAAAGTTTACTAGGCAGGATTTGAAAAGAAACTGCAGTTATAGCTTAAACTTAGTGTTTATTCTTGGCTAGCATCAACATTTTCTGTCTGCAGGCCCTTGATGGAGGCTACTGGTACATAGGTCACCAGCGTGAATAGTTTGTGTGCAGAGTCCTCATCATCATTACGTCTGCGGGACAGCCTCACGCGGACGCGGAAGGGGACATTTCTGTAATAGAAAGAAAGAAGAAACATGAAACTGATTGACATGAACATTGTTATGGCATTAATTTCTTCCCTATTCCATGGAACATGATAATTGTTAAATTATCTTGCAGACAGTAAAGAATTATCAACACAAAAATCATTTATTCTTGAATTAATTTAAGTAAGGGTCAAGGAGTCACCTTAATATGTAGGTAACATAATAATTGACATTATAGTATTGCTTTTCTTACAAAAACCAACTTTAAATGCCCACTAGTGGATTTAAAAACAATAATTAACTCTAATTGAGTAAAGGCAATATTGCAATATTGATAGCAATATTGATTTACTATTTCACAGTTGAGTATCTGAACTTTAAGGACAGTAATTAACCTACTTGAGGGATAGCAAACAGTACTATCGATTAGTAGAAGCAGATACAATTTTGAAAACATCACAACTTTTAGGTTATGTACTCAGTATTTACATTAATGTTTTTAGTGATAAATCAGCCAATTAATAAAACTACGCTTCTATATCAAATTCCAAAAAACAACCAGGATCATAACACTTTACCTGACTCCCTTGGACCAAAGGAATTTGTTTAGGCGAGTGTCCACACGAACATCGGGGGTTCCCATTTGTTTCTCTGCGAATTTACGGATTTCCTTGATGGCACGCGGAGCGCGTTTCTTGAATCCTACTCCATGAAGCCGTTTGTGTAAGTTAACCGTGTATTCACGAGTTACTACTTCGTTGATGGCAGATTTGCCTTTCCTCTCTCCCTTAGGTTTTGCCATTGCGATCTGTAATAATATCACAAAATAAGACTCACAGGACCTAAATCGGCTATTAAGAACACTTTCTATGGCTAAATCTAGTTATTCCGGCATTGATATTATACGATTAAATCGGATTTTTTCACAAATACACACACCTTGGAGCTTCGTGCACCAAACCAAATCAAAAAAGAAACGTCAAAGTCAAATTACACCTGTCAAGCTGATTTGACAGTTACGAAGGATCGTTTCCAGCGACTTAGCAACGATATATATTTCTTTGAATACATAATTTGAATTCTGTTGGATTCGAATTTTATAAATAGAGAGTTACACAAACAGAACATATGAAAATATTACTCAAAAATGCGATATTTTTTAATAAAAACTACAAAAAATTATTAGTTCCCAAGGCGTACTTCACAAACGATGTTACCCATTCTGCACTAATTTGATGTGCAGAATTCTGAGTAAAAATTGACGGAGTTTTATTTTGTTAGGTATGTATGCCTCTAATGTTAATTCCAAGCATAGACTACTATATATATACTAAGGATAGACTGGCAACTTAAGCATTTCTTAGGTAGCGCCATCTAGTAACCAGGACATACACTATTTTTTTTTTTAACCTGCTCTATCCAATGCCGGGAATTTCGAACTATTCTACGTTATTCTACTCGAGGATAATATTAGTGAAACAAATACCAATTTTGGATTTTCATATTTATTGGGTAAAACCATAGACTACTATATATATACTAAGGATAGACTGGCAACTTAAGCATTTCTTAGGTAGCGCCATCTAGTAACCAGGACATACACTATTTTTTTTTTTAACCTGCTCTATCCAATGCCGGGAATTTCGAACTATTCTACGTTATTCTACTCGAGGATAATATTAGTGAAACAAATACCAATTTTGGATTTTCATATTTATTGGGTAAAACAAAACATTACATAGTTTATAAAAACTAAACATTGACTTCAGTGCCAGTTTGCCTTATTCGTTTCCGACCTCTATTTGTTTTATAGTGCTCATGGGCTTTTCTTTTGAATTGGTCATCCTTATCATAATCTAAAGCCTTGCCAGTGAGGAGGTGGCTGACTTCTTTGCACCAAATATGTATAAAAAAAATTATGCTTTTATTAATCAAATAATCAACTAAACTTTCTTTATGTACCTCACATGTTATGAAATTAACTTCCATATTTATTGTTACCGCCAATTTTATATATTCAGATAAGTTATTTTTTAAAGGCGATGATTTTAAAATGGTAAAAGTTATGTTTTCCACTTGTGCAAAGAAGTCAAACAAACACCTCGTAGGATAGCACAGCCATCTTTTGCCATCATATTCTTTTATTTTTATAAATCCATGGAAATCTTCTGTATATTCACTTTCCATGGAATTGAGGCATGTTTGACATTTTTTATATATTTTGCTTTTGGCTTGGCGTGCTAACCACCCACTGCAATATGCTATTGCTGCGTATTTTTCTATATTACCTTTATCTTTATTATTTATCAGTGACGTCGTGTCTACGAGCTCGATATACATGTGCTCATAGTCCACGACATTGATGCCCTCGTTGCTAATTTGCAAGTCCTCTTCATGTAAAAAGAAATTTAACGAATCTAAGCAAAAGTCATTGTCAGCCTCGCAATTTACACCCACAGAGTGTTTAGATGTTAAATTATTTAGTAATAATGTTTTATACGAGGCTTCAAAGGACGAGCAATTTGGCATAATATTCGCATATCCATGGGCTCTTATGGCTCCAAAGAAATTCTCGAGGGCATCTTGGTTTAATTTGCGCAACAATATGGCTTTCATACCTTTTTCATGAAGGAATTTGACCAATTTTCTAATGTTTTCAATAGTTTTTACCCAGCTCGTCAATGATGGCACATTTCTTGAATTTTCAAATTTCATTGATTTTAGAACAGGCAAACTAGCACTCCAGAGCTTGTGATGAGCCGAATTACTTTTGACAGCCGATTTGAATGGTTTTCCCGGTACAATTTGGTAACTCCCACAATTTAAACTGTCAAATAAATTGTCGAAGAATATTAGGAGATCTGCAGTTTGGGTGCATTCTTCTGGCATTGCTCCCATCTCTGAAAATAAAGAAAGAATTACCTCAAATATTGAACAACTTTTGCTGAATATTAACAAACCAAAATCGATTTTCTACTAGCTGTATTGAAACGGTCAACTGTTGTTCACAAAAGAATTTTGTGATGTTTACGACTTGTATAGGTATAGTCATTTATTATTACATAAAGTTGGTTTTTCACAATCGTTATTAGATTACATTGAAAAATTTTAAAGAAAGTGTATGGATGGGCGTCTATATATATATCTCTAAAAAACCATCTAATGAGGAATTTACAAAATTTACTTTGAAAATTATGTGAAGGATACACACCTGCCATAAGTCCTAATGCCGACCCAACTGACTGGCTGAATACTTGTGCACAGTGCTTAACCCGCATCTTTGGGATATGATTGGGCATAACATGCTGAGATGTCAATTTTGGCAGTATTTTAGAGCCTTTGTAGTTAGGAGGTCTCTCATACAATTTTCTAATATGGCTCCATTTTGCCGTTTGAGCTTTGCCGCCTATAATATAATTTAAATTTTTGCAAAGCAAATTATTTCGAATACACTTTAATAAGTGTGGAGGATCATGCAAGTAATAAATTTTTTCTTCATTCACTTCGAAAAATCCTTCTTTATATTCTGTATTTCTTCTCAAATATGAGGATTTAGTGTCTGTAACTAGACTGTTAATCGCCGTAACATTAGTCGTACCTTGGTCACAAATAGTGGCTACAACTTTAAGACCAGCTTCTTGTAATTTCGTAATAACATAATATGTAATTTGTTTTTTTAAAGCCAAAGTTTTTGTTGTACCGGCTGAATAGCTGTAATAAACAGGTTGCTTGTAAGCCTTCACAATGCCTCTAATCATGAAAACCAAAACATGGTCACAAAACTTGTCTTCTTTTTGGTCACCATCATCCACAAAGCCTTCAATTGAGTCTCTCGTTTTGTTGTAGGAACATGATGGGGCTATGGCCATTTCATCAAACACCAATGAACAGTATCTCTGAATCTGTGGCATTTTTCCGACAATCTCCTTCAAATGATTAAAAATCCTTTGATTGTAACCAGGACCCAGTTTCACTTTGTATAGTATATTCTGCAAAGTTCTTCTGCTGGGTAAAATGCAAAATTTCCTCAAAATCCTATAGGCTTTAGGTGAAGGCTTATATAGAGATAGAGACAAAACTTTCTCCTCCATAGTAAATCTTCTTCCTCTCACATCTCGTTTCCCAGCTTGCTTAACTTGCATAAGAAAAAAAGTTTTTGCATTCACATCTTTTATGTTTCTAGCAACAATCTGGAAAGCTTTTGTCTTTGAAATTCTTTTAGGAGTCATCCTTCTCATGTTGCAAGGCTGAATTAGTTTAGTATTTTTGTTATGTCTCTTGCATTTTGAAGTTCTAAACAGTCTGGTAAACTCTGAAATTATAATAATAATTAGAAACGAAATAATAATTACCAGTGTTACTATACCAATAAGTATTGAGCACAGGCCACACCGCCAGCTCGCTTGCTATTATGCAGGATCTTACCCGTGCTAGTTTGATGTAACCGCGGTCTAGTCACTGGGACTGGATCAATGCAAGGTATTCCATATCGTTCCAATGATATGTCTACATCCATGTTTAGAGTGAGATTTTTAGAGATCCTTTGTGTTTCCATTTGTGTATCTACATCCATTATTAATTGAGCCTGCGATGCAGATGTAGATGGGAGGTTTTCAGGTGTCCTTTCTCGTTCTTGAGCTGTAAGTAATATATTGAAATATACAAATAATATATAATTTGTTGGTATTTAAAATATAAGTGACAAGAATCAAAATAATAATATACCTGATAGTTGTAGTTCTGGAATTGCTAATTGAGCCTGCAATTCAGATGTAGATGGAAGGTTTTCAGGTGCTCTTTCTCGTTCTTGAGCTGAAAGTAATATATTGAAATATACATATAATATATAATTTGTTGGTATTTAAAATATATCTGACAAGAATCAAAATAATAATATACCTGATAGTTGTAGTTCTGGAATTGCTAATTTACAAAGGTGGTGGTTTGGATACAGGTAAACCGGTTTAAAATGTTTACGACATACTCGCAGATTGTTATAAACATATTTGTGATCCTGCAGATGGAGACCGCTAATAGTTGAAACCCATGCCATGTATCTCTCAGGATTGGTTTTTGGATCTGGAAAACGATGTAAAGGAATACCTGAAACATAAAAAAGAACATAAATAAATTAATATAAATAAATTGCCTCATTTAAGTATGATTCCTATTCGGTTTTTTTTTTGTTTTTTTTTATTAGCCTATTCTGTCCCACTGCTGGGCAAAGGCCTCAAGGTATGTATATAACATTTTAATTATATATTGACTGAAACTACCACAGACGATATTGAACTTAATTTATCAGTAGTAATACAGATTTAAACATTGTGAATCGAGTGGCACTCATGAGCGCCAGCGATCCCTGACGGTTGGGACGCGTTCTAGCGCTCACGAGTGCCAGCCGTTCTTTGGTTTCAGGTGTAATCAGCAATACATGACATACAGAAGGGCATAAAAAGAATATTATATTTACCGTCTTCTTTGATGACTTGGCAGCCGGGCACACAACACTTATTTCGAGACATTGTTATTTATACACAAAACACTTAAATAATATGGTCCAAACTCCAATTTACGGAGGGCCTAAGCAGTTTTGTTTGATTAAATCACGGAGGAACACAGGGGGCTCAACTCGACGTGATTTAGAAAGTAGAGACAGGATGGGCACGTTAATCTTCAAGATTTTTAGTAAATATGGAGCAGCGTACTGAACTCGACATAAATTACACTCAAAATCTAGAAAAAAACGAAACAATTACAAAAATATGCGCAACCGCAGGTATTTTTGCAATGAAATGTCAACTTTAAGACAGTCAAGTCCACAGAGTGGCAAGTGTTATAATTTTTAAAGGATATGTACTGGCAACACTTCATTTTTAATTCAGGTTCTGGTAGATAGATGGCGCTGAATAGTAAGAAATTAAAATGTATAAGACTTGCCACCCTGTGATTCCAAGATGCCTTTGATTAAATGTATATTGTTGTGTGTCGAAATCCTGGTATCTAATGGTAAAAAGATGTGTTCGTGTAGCCTTACAGCACTTCATTTTACAGAATAAACGACAAACATTGACGACTCTGTGGTCAATGACCGTCAATCCCAAAAACAACAAAAACACGTTTGTATTTAGCAAGATCTCGAGAGCTGTACTTTAGCAAGAAGAGTTTAGCAGTTCAATAAAATAAACATTGGCCTAAGGGATAATCAGATTGTTTGCTATTTGTAACAAGATATGGCTGAAATATACAAGTGAGTTAATTATCACTATCATTCTTGTTTATTTGTACCAAGAGCACACACTAGAAACCTATCTACCTAATTGTTTTTACAGACTTATTCACCCGGTCAAGTATTTCAACGATTACTTATCTAGAAACATACGACCAGACGGAAGAGCTTTTCATGAGCAACGAAACATCAAATTAAATGTTAATTCAATAAAAGCAGCAGATGCTTCAGCTGTTGTCAAATGTGGGAACACTACAGTTGTATGTGGAATCAAGCTGGTAAACTTCATTTCTGTCATACGTGTCTATGAAAGTTATATACAAGTATAGTGTACATACTTCATTTTATAATATTCTAACTTTTCAGGAACTAGCAACACCTAAGGCAGAAGAACCAGATGTGGGTTTTCTTGTAACAAATGTGGAACTACCACCATTATGTTCATCGAAGTATAGACCTGGACCACCTTCAGATAGCGCACAAGTCACCAGTACCCTTGTGTCAGATATTGTCATAAATTCTAAATGCATTGATCTGAAAGACCTGTGCATAGTACATGATAAGTTGGTATGGGTGCTGTACTGTGATATGGTCTGTATTGATAATGATGGCAGCTTGGTTGATGCTTGTATCATGACATTGATGGCTAGTTTGAAAACATGTAAGTTGAACTTTTCACAACAATTCGATAATGTTGTTAAAATCTAAAGACGTAAAAGTTGTGCTTGTAAACTCTTTTAAATAAAAAATTACATAATTTTTCAGTAACTCTTCCTACCGTGACATATGATCCAGAAACAGAAGAAATCTCTGTAGACACAAGTGTAAGAACAAAACTAAATGTTAATGGCTTACCAGTGGCAACAAGCTTTGCTTTATACAAACATGATCAAAGGTAAGTTACTGCTAAATTACGGTAGTAGTAAAGTACAAATAACATTATACATTTATTTACAGTTTAAACATATAATTATCATGGAAATTAATACTGTTATTTTCTACAGCAATATTGTTTTAGCTGACCCCTCATCATATGAAGAAGAAATGTGTGGAGGCATTGGTGCTAATTTAATAACATGTTATAACAAAGGTATTCTTTGTGGTGTTCAAAAATTTGGTGGCTGTAACCTTTCTCTAGAATGTGAAGTAGAGGCTCTTAGGATTGCTAAAGAAAGAGCACAAGTGGTAGAAAAAGTTGTTGATGTCTGTATCAAAAATTATGAGTTAGAAAGTAATAAATAGAAGCTAAATACAATTTCAGTATTATTTTCATATCCTAATCCCCAACTTACACCAAATATTGCAAGTCTAACTCTTGGTTAAACTAAAATCTAGGTTCTAAAAACAAACTGGCTGCTCAAATTCAGCTGCATCTGGTTATACTGGAAGCTGACTCCTACATAGTTGGGAAAAGGCTAGTTGATCTAATTACTGGATTATATAAAAATAGCTATAATAAACTGTTAGGAAGCAGTACTGGCACTTATCTTTCAGTCATCAGTCTTAAGTTTAAGTGGGCAGTCATTGTTTGGCAGGAGAATATAATAGATGTTTGCTGAGGAAAATAGAAAAGTCACTAAATAATAACACTAGTTGACAGTGAATAAGTCTTCAAAATAATTTAAACTAATTTTTGTTTGTCTATCTATATGTTACTGGAAATATATGAATTATATATTTATACAATTCCGAGCCTACTTAAGAAACGTGTAAAATAAAGGTTCAAAGATTCTTTAATACACACATTTCCTGTGAAATGTATGTATTTCCTAGGAATTGTATGCAATTCCGAGATGATACTAGGAAATGCATAAAAACGAATGCTCTCTGCGAATAAAATAAATAAAACGCGAATAAAATAAATAAAACACGAATAAAATCAACGTCAAGGTAAACAAAGTGTTGTAGGGGTAGTCGAAGTCTAGAAATTGTATAATTGGTGCCGATTTCCTTGTTTCCCCCAGTTTAGTCACATCAAATTAACCAGCGCCTGACACAAGTTTAGACGTGATTAAAAAGTTGACTATTAAAATTACATCAAATGACGCCAGGTGCTGACTAATTTGACAGGACTAAACTAATATTTATCTTCTGTCCTTTCATATTGAAATAGAAAGAAAAAGATGCACTCAACTTAAATTTAGTTTACCAATGACGGATTACATACTTTTCCGTTAACTATGCACCCATGCTATGCACCGAGGTATGTCAAAGCCATTTATTTGTTAGTTTTCTAGATATATGGCATTTTTGAAGTGAAACTTCTTTATCGACGTATGGGAGAATTTTTTTTGACGTATCGTCACGTTTTTCCGTTACGCGCCATGTTGCTTTTTTTATCAAAGTTTAGTATAGTGACGTAAAGAATATAATGTATCATTATTGATGAAATACAACAATAGCAATGATATTATAATAAGAACAATGATAAAATAAATTACTCATTAATTGTATGCATGTCTATAATAATAAAATAGCTTTAATTTAATATGTATAAATACATATATATATATATGTATATATATATATATGTGTATATATATATATATATGTATATATATATATATGTGTATATATATATTTTTCGTAAATTTTCTTAAGGCTAATGCCTTATCTACCCCCTTTTTTGTGAAGTTGCAAATAGTAGAAAAATGATATGTCGTAAAGAAGTTTCACTTCTTACCTGTGTACTCTGGTACACACACATATTTTTTTTTATTTCATATATACCCTCATCCAGATAACTATGTCGTGGTGTTAAAAAAAACAGTTTGTAAAGGGTTTTGTTTACTATAGTATAGTAAACAAAACCCTTTACAAACTGTTTTTTGCATACAGTTGCATCCGTATTACAGATGCAACTGTAGTTCATCAAAGAAGCAAAATGCAAGATCTCAAGAAAGGCAGCTCCTTGGATTGGTTAGATTACTATACTAAAACTAATCAGTATATAATAATTCCATGCTTCTAAATGAAAAATAAAATATTGTACTAGACAAGATTTGATTGCTGGCAACTGTAGTTTATTTTGACAGTGACATTGACATCTATCCGCTGGTAACATTCATTTAAAATGTCACCACGTCTCAAAATATCCAATTATGTTATTGAGGTAAACTATTGTATTTTGTTATAAAAATGCGCTTTGAAAAGTACCTAATTTGGTCTTAATTACTAAATAAAGTGTTTAACGATCATTTTAAATTACAATTTTGCCATAAAACTGTATATAAATATGGTTTAATTACAAACGTCATCATCTCAAGTCACCACTTGGTCTGATATTTTCGTACTAATTTGTGCTACCAAATATTACATGATGCTGATAATTCTTGTTTTAGAGGCTGTCTACTATAGACACCAATGAAACTACAGGATGTCTGTACGGCCTCATGTACGATGGCACATTGCTCGTGGTTGGACTGAGTTTAGAATTATTTGAAAATGAGAAGAATACATATAGGCAATTGTTGCTCAACCTTCCTGCTGAGATAGAGCTATGCGGTGTCGTAAGGTTCGGCGAATCTTTGACTACGGGAACAACAATGAAAGAAATATTGCAGGTAAATAATTGCTTTGTCATCCTAACAGCTCAATCTCTGGGTTCTGTGTTGTGTTTTTTAAAAGATAAATACATTTGAACAGCTACGTATATCTAACAGAACCAAAATGAGATGTCTGAATTCTTTTTTTATTTATTTTCCATATTCTCCTTACATTTTTATTTATATGTTTCTTTTTTAGGATGTTGATATAACAGACAATCCTCTAGTGATAATAGTCAATGAAAAGAAAGAAATGAAAGCTCATTTTCTGGTCCATGACAAGTTTGAAGAGACAAAATATGAAGTGTTGAGCTCGGAGGACATGTGGAAACAGTTTCTTCATGTGCGCTTGAATACAATACTACCACTAACCTGTGAGGCTACAATACCTGGTGTGAAAAATATCTTGCAGAATAAGAGGAAAAAGGTTTTTTTTTTCATTATGATTTTTATCAGATAAATTATATCATAATCATCCCAATGGCATGATATTCATTAACAATTTCATAGAGAACCAGCATTACCAACAATCAGTCTTCTAAATTATATTTTTTCTACATAATGCCCTAAAATTGCAATTTGTATGTATATTTTTTATTTTGTGTGCAGAATAAGAATTATTCTTTAGAAAGTCTTGAAAAAGATATTGATATCTTGGCTGTTTATTTATCCTTTTTTGTTGATATTGTTTTGTAACAGATTGCCTCTGGTCAAGTGTCATTCCATGTTGATGGAACATCGGTGTACCTTTTTGGTGTTGCATCAGATGTGGGCCTAACTGGAACCAGCACGGAAGCAACTATAGGAGAATTGGTTGACTCAATGAGCCCAGAACAGCCCAAGAAAAAGAAGCATAATACAAATACTGTAGTAAGTATGACTTTAAATCTAGATTATTATACTTTAGATTTACATATTAATTTCATTAGAGAAACTTCTTTTGTAATTAATTAAATTATCAACACCTATGTGGTTTAAATTTTTTTGTTAATGATGCCACGCAAGCATGCAACAAAGCAAAATGGATAAAGGTAACACCTTAGCACATAAAAAAATACATAGGTATAATTGAATAATTATGTATTTATATGTATTTTCAGGAAATAGTACCAATAAATCTTGTATTGAAGACTACCAAGGATATTTTGTCAGATAAGCTTGTGAAGACTGCAGTTAAAATGATGACAACTCAAAGAAAACGTAAGAAATAATTAATTCAGTCTAAATGTAAAGTTGTAGTCCTTTCACATGCCTGGTGACTGGTTTTTTTTATGTTTTTGATAAATCAATACAAGTCTGATGGTATTTAAATAATGTGAACAACAGTTTAAGTTATGTGGCATAGTAAGGTGAAAAGTAATCAAAAAAGGTAAAAGTTTTTATTATGTTTCAGCTGCATTTTGTATCAGTATGCCTTTGAGAATAGATACATTGGCAATAATCCATCGCAACACAAACTTATTGGACCTTTATACAGTTCTTGTGGAGGCTGCGTGCAGGTCACTCAGATTGCTAGAAAGCATCCTAATAGAACAACTAGGTTTGTATATTTCCATTTAAACTTTTCAAGTAATATGATGCAGTTGGTAAAATAAGTTCCACGAATTCATTGAACTGCCAAAAGTGATCTCGTTTTGAATGTTTTCATTGCAGTTAGTTTTAGAAATGGTCTCCTCTAGCCTTTTATGTTCATACACTTGGTTATGGTGGTACGGCCGACTGCACGTCGCCACCCATATTAAAGGTCTGGTTTCCTCCATTAGCGGTGCCGTCATGCACCAGCCGTAATATTACGGATGCAATAAAACGACCGTCTTTACGGTGCCGACACGTGGAGTGGTCGAGACTCGCACGGCCGTCGACGACCTTGATTTAGCAGTAGTAGTATATTTGGAAGATGAGCAATCATCAGAAGACGAAAAAAATCGTTCAGAGGAATGTTCATTGCACTAAATACCTGTTTTAATAAGAACTAGCCGGTGCCCGCGACCTTTGTTCGCGTGAAATTATTATTTATTTTTATTTTATTATAAGCACTTCCCTATTTCGAATTTTGTTACCAATTTCAAGGGTTTTTTTTCTTTGCACGGATCCCTAATTATTTATCTAAAATAAAAGTAGCCTAAGTTACTCCTTGTTACTTCAGCTATCTGCCAGTGAAAGTCCCGTCAAAATCGGTCCAGCCATTTCAGAGATTAGCTGGAACAAACAGACAAAAATTGTAAAAAATGTTGTTGTGGTATATGTACCGTTTTTCTGTCGCTCAGAATCGTCATAAATGCTAGAGCGCCCCATGCTATCGCACGTGGTAGCATCGACGATGCCTTCGGCTGCACGCTCCATTTCTCGCTCTACCAAATGATGGTTCTGAGCGACAGAAAAGGACAGGCGCAACCCTTAACGCCCACATACTGCTGTAGATTAATCAATGAGTAAAGTTCTTTCTCAGTAACAATTTTAATTAATATTCATTTCAGGTCAAGAAGGTATTGGAGATGGTGCTGGGCTACGTTTACCTGAAACATTCCATTTCTTACCACAAGAATTGGGGCATTTCGTCACAAGAGTAGTACCTAAAGCCATACCAGATGAAAGTATGGGTAAGTTTTTATAATATCAGTAGCGGCACCTCACTATGTACTGACCATAACAATGAATTTTAAAACCTTTTTCATAATTACAGAAAAAGAACGGCGTTTGTTACACGAACAGTTAGGTTTACCCCTGAATAGGCCTTTATTCCGTAGAGGTAATGCGTACGCTGATAAAAGCGGCGGACGTTTAGTTAATCCTCACGAAGCTATATCACAACCGCCATTAAAGCCTGACGTCACTGTGGCACTCGTCCGAGGCAGGTATACGTACCATCATTACATGCAGGATAACTTCAACGATGATGGATGGGGATGCGCCTACCGCTCCATGCAAACTATATTTTCGTGGTTTAGGTAAGTTTTATTACTTTTACCTCTTTCAAGTATAACTCCATTTATTTTTCATTTCTAAAAAATCTTTAGAAAATCATTATGTTTTTAGGTTCCAGGGATACACCAATGTCGAAATACCAACTCACAGAGATATTCAACAGTGCCTTGTAACCATTGGTGATAAGCAGCCCTCATTTTTAGGATCAAAGCAATGGATTGGTTCTACAGAAGTTATGTTTTGTTTAGAAACACTTCTAAGTGTCCAATCAAAAATTATCTTTGCGAATACTGGAGCTGAATTACAGAGTTATGCTCATGATTTAGTTCATCACTTCCAGACACATGGAAGTCCAATTATGATTGGTAAGTTTGTCCCATAATTAAATTAAGAGGTCTTCCTTAGTTTCAAGTGACATTATTTATTGACCTTAAATAGGTACGCCATCAGTACATACATTTTACATTGAATAATAAAAGTATACAGGTTAGGGTTCGTATGTAGGTACCAATTACAAGTGTACACAGCATTCTCTTAAGTACAATAAAGCCATATAATCATAAAGAAATAAAATTTAAAATAGAAAACAAAACATTTTTGACTTAGACTAAAAAAAAGAGGTCAACTGACTTACACTAATAACAATAGTAGTATAGACAAAATACGGGGTGTCTATGTAGGGGGGCTCGGAATGATGTACTGAATATGTGGTAACCGTTTTCGCGTCAGTGAAGCGTTCCACCCCGTATAAGAACTAAGTACCTGGATAACCGATCTTTCCTCGGTAACACGGATAAAACGACGTTTTCTAAAAATGAAACCTAGCTAGATCGATTTATCGCCCCCGAAACCCT
Organism: Lycophotia porphyrea; assembly: GCA_950005105.1. NCBI lineage: Eukaryota > Metazoa > Arthropoda > Insecta > Lepidoptera > Noctuidae > Lycophotia > Lycophotia porphyrea. The sequence goes on from OX465392.1 coordinate 9,207,142, forward strand.
CTGTAAACTAAATTTCATGAAAATCGTTGTAGCCGTTTCCGAAATTCAGATTATAGTATATACACAAGAATTGCTCGTTTAAAATTATAAGATTATAACCGTTTAAATGTATAAGATTATAACCGTTTAAGTGTCGGTTCAAATGAGACCGCAACATGCTTTTGAATTTCGGTAACACAACATTCAAGTCAGGCAATTTTGAGTTGAGTTCGTTGTATTGAATGCACATTCTTGATACTGATAATTTTTTTTTAAATAAATGGCCTTGAGCTAGTCTCCCAATGTTACTTCTACTGACTGGCGGTTGAAAAAGTCTGGAAATTGGCTGTCTAGGACGATTATATGGGACTGACAACATGACACGTTTTACCAGCTGTTTGCTTTCAATTAGACTGTTGACAACCTTATGGAGAAAACTAAGTCATGGACAGTACAATTTGAAAGAAGCTCAAACGTTGTTCGTATAGACATCTTTGGGATATTCCTGTGAACATGTATGCAATACGTCTTGTAAAGGCTCGCTGGATGTTCTCGAGACACTGCGAATGAACAGCATTTTTAAATTATAATCTTACAATTTGAACGAAAACATTGTTTTTACACAGCTGAAGGCTGACGCATCGTTCTTTAATTACCTAATTAGTCCTGTGGTTCTCCTTGACATCCCCTAAAGAGATACTTTTATTTGTAGGTGGTGGAGTACTGGCGCATACAATTCTGGGGGTAGAATACAACACTTCGACTAACGAAACACGCTATCTTATCCTAGATCCTCACTACACGGGCGCAGAAGATTTGTCCACTGTCATCAGCAAGGGCTGGTGTGGCTGGAAGAATTCCGATTTCTGGAATAAAACTGCTCACTATAATCTTTGTTTGCCACAGACAAAACCTGCTATTTAAGAGCTCAATTTTCCATTATTCTGTTTCTAACTGCCAATACGTAGTTTGAAAAAGCTGTGATTCTCGGCTTCTATGAGCCCTTATATTCCACACTTGCATTTTTTACAGATAACACCCAGGTGTGGTTTGAATAAATGGTGTAAATTATAACAATGTTGCTGCAAAATATTAGCGAAAAGAGTGCATTACAAACTTTTAGTCCATGCTGTAATAATTTATCCAGGATGTCTCTCTATTCATGTATTCAACGTAATCTAAAATCATCACCCCTAAATTCTTCCCCCTTTCGTCTTATGAACTGTATTGCAGAACTTTGAAACCTATAAAAATTAAATAAAGGAATATCCTAAGCTCAACACAGACGGAAAAATGTGATTATTTGATCAAAAGTTTATAATTGTATAGGATTAGGGTTACAATAAACATGTTTTTATACTTGTTCAAATGTTTATTTAGTTTCCGTTATATTGATTAGCCACTGTACTTTAAAGATGTCCCAATAACAGAATAATTTAATAACACCAGAATTAGTAATCAATTATGTAAAAAACATTGAATATGAATGATTATTTTATAGTCCATAATATGTGAGTCTTTTAATTTGCTTAACATCATTGTATTGTCTATCGTGGTTTAATGTCAAGCATATGTAAGTTAAATGGAGTTGTTATATTTTATACTAAATAATAAAGTATGAATTAAAATTTTTATTTCACTACACATAGTATAAAACAAAATCGCTGTCTGTCTGTCCCTATGTAGCTTAGATCTTTAAAACTACGCAACAGATTTTGATGCGGGTTTTTTTTTAATAGATTGAGTGATTCAGGAGGAATGTTTATATGTATATAACATGCACAGCTTGAACAAAAACATTACTATTGAGTTGACTCATGTTACCTACAAGTCAACAAAAATAAGTCGGAAAACTTTGTTATTGCATTCAAGGCGGTAATGACATCTGAGCCGCAGGCTAAGTTGTTATGGAGCCGAGAATGATGAATGATGATTGTCAATATTAGCTGACATGCAGGTAACTGGACTGGCGTTACATATATGTATTGTTGCGTCGGCTGTTTTACGAGAACATTCTAGATCGCGAGTCTAGAACGTTCCACAATAATTGAGCTGGGAAAAAGGTCCAAGAAAGTTGTAGAACGTTCTCGAAGGATCCGTCGGCATGTAAATAGCCAGTGAGCAGTCAATCTGATTTTGACGATACAACAAGTGCGGTTATTTGTAAGAAAACTCAAACAACTCCAAATTAATAATTATAACAGTTTATTTACATAAAGACAGAAAATACGGGGCTTACAACTTTTACTTTTACGCCTATGCAGTACTTATTTCACTATTGATTACATACATAAAATACGTTCCTAGATCACAGAGGCATACAACAATTAATTCAGGAAATAAATTTTGAGCCAAATGAAAATCAAGGCACACTGTTATAATAAAAGTGGAGAAACACTACACCTACGCGTTTACAAGGAGCGATTGATTTTCAGGAATGTCTTCCAATTTAGCTAGGCCTAGCAGGCCCGTCCAACATACGGCCCCCGGGTCACCTAGCGGCCCGCATAGGTCTTCCATCCGGCCCGCAAGCTATTTAAAACTTTATATAAAGACATCAATAAATATCGCGCGAACATTGTTTAAAAAATGTTCCTAAATCAGTTATTCTCGCGCCATATTTACCCCCCCCCCCCACCTCACCGACCCGCGAATGCACACCGCATCATCGCAGTCTAGGGTAGAAGTTTGTTTTATTCAAAGAAGAACGACCCATCACGACCCATAGAAAATTTACCCAGGCCCGACACAAAAGGAACGTATCTCAGTTATTTTGTAATATTAAATATAACAGAAACAAATTAACACTATTCTGAATATCAGTGGCTAACACCTCCAGTCCTCTCCATATTGCCGTTTGAATTTGTTCAGGGTAAATACTTTGTTTTTTTTTTTTTTAATGAATAGTAATTATATACAGGCAAGCATTATGTACATCAAACTAAGTAACTTTACGCAAAAATTATTGCTGGGAAGCGACATTTTTTTTGGAGTGCAAAATCACGTTTTACGGAAGGACTCTATGTAACGCACTCAAAACATTCTGCTGATTGATGGATTGAATAGCACGGGGGTCGTGGAGTTCTTTAAAGGAAAAATCTTACATTAAAAACATGTATTAAAAAAAAAACATGGGAAAAAGTTGGAACTTTGACACCCAATATCTCCGTAACTTTTAGGTTCCCAGGTATGGTCTAGAACAAAAAAAATATCACAATGACGGGGAGAATAAGTGCCTTTCGGCTTCGTTAAGTCTTTTTACTCCCTTCATATTTAAAATGACGCCAATTTAGATAAAAACACAAAAATGGACAGACATCAACCTTTTAGGTCCATTTTAGCTAAAATATTTCTAGTGGAACACTAATCACTATACAGGGCGATTTTTTAAGTCGGCGTGGATGGCCAAATCCGAAACTATGAGGAATAGAGTAAAATACTCAAAGAAGTCTCAAGCCCGATTTTGATAAAAACTAGAACTCCATTATTAGATTTTTGAAAAAGGGGTATTAAAAAAAAACCCCTGAACAAAAACACAAGGCAAAATTTTGGTGTTAGCCATTAATTTTGAAAAATATATACTTTAGCTGTATTTTAAATAACAAAAAAACTGAGATATGTGTCTTTCGTGTCGGGCCTGGGTCACAAATTACCGTTCTCCTTTAGAGGTCACTTTGAATTTCTTTTGGCCTGCTACGGTTACAAAAATACTGAATATGGCCCTCCTTGTTGGACACCCCTGCTAGAGTTAACAAATGATTTAATTAAACATGGTAAGACCTGTTTTTAGCATTTACAAACAATTAATATCATACAGTTAGCAGCCATCTTTTTTTTATAAAGATATTTTTAGTTATTACCTCAAGTATTGCCCTACCTTTGGACAATACCATGGCCGATTCATTATTACTAGCTTCCTGAAAGCAAATACATTGGGAATGAGATAGGAGCGCCCACCGCCATAGAGAGAAGATGAAATTAATATACTTGATTCGATTGAGCCACAAGACGAGCTAATTTATCAGTAAGCGTCAGAACCCCGGGACCATGTTTCTTTCTTAGGTAACATTTTTCTAAAGTAAATATTTACAAAGAGATAGACTAGTTGTTTTGTTTCAAACTATAAATAAAAAGTGATCCCGACATCCTGGTGACAGAATGTCTGACCACATTCTTTACGTGTTTTTTCGTTGTGAGTCGAGGTACTAAACATTTGAAGCTGTAGCTAAAATGTAGTGCATTTTGGTATTTTCTAAACATCAAATATCTCTATTGGTCCAGGGGTTCTGATTGGTTCTTACGCTGACAATTTATGAGACGCTAAAATTTAATGCCGCCAACAGTTATGTGCGCTTCAAAGGGAAACCTGAACTCACAATATCAAAAGATCCAACGATTATAATATATACAGGTTATTTTTACACCAATGCTACATGAGGTTGCAAAAAGTTAAGCTGAATAAAGTAGCAAAGCTGTCATTTCGACAATTTAATACACTTGTTAAGGTTACTGGATGTTTTCATTCAATAGCGTTACATTCCTCTAAACAAGGCGCAAGGCATCGAGTTCGAGTGTGTGCACAACTAGTTCAAACTATCGTGATTAGTTTTTGATCAATCGGATTGCAACAGCTCCTACTACTATCGCCGCTTTTTTGCGGGGATTATTTCTGCTTGACTAGTCAACAGCTCTTGTAAATATGTAATACATTAACATATTATTAAATCCTTAAAGTATTTCTAAATCACAGTGCCGAACTTGCGGAAACTTTTTCTGAAAATAAAATGAAAATTAGTGGAAGATGGTTATTGAAACTACATAATTTTTGAAAAGCATTGCAACAGATTGTCTTACCCGAAGTTTTAATTCTATTCTGTCAATTTCTCCGCCCAGCATATCTACAATATTTTCACCATGTTTCAACAAGAATGCTTCAACGTCATCAATAGTTTTCACTTTTTTCATGTCCTAAAACAATTAAAAAAACATTGTATAAAAATAAGATTTAAAATGGAAATCAAAATTTTCGGATTAAGATCTTACTACTATTATAAATACAAATCTTATTTTAATAAACTATTATAAATGCAAAAGATAGAGGATAGATGTTAGTTAACTCTTTCACGCGAAAACTACAGAACGGATTTGGATGAAATTTGGCACACAAATACGTTATAACCTTTTTTTTTTCGGATGGGAAATCATCAAATGACTTCTCCCGCTCTGGGCAGAGCGGAAGGGAGTGTCAGACTTGTACTGACTAAAACCCATCCATGTTCCTTCCTTGCCCTTCAAGTTCCAGGGCCGCGGTATCTCTTTCGAACAGTCCCGCAGCCCTGGTAGGCATCGGCCCTTGCGGGCCCCTCCCTGTTTGCTGACATCTCCTTGAGGCGCGCGTGGAACACGAACGCGCCGTCAAGACGGCCTGTCGTCAAAAGACGGACGGACGGCGAGCTAGCCAATTACTCACCGTCCACAGGTCCGCGTCTACGGAGGCCGGAAGCCACCACGTGACCCCCGACACCCGGGGCGTCCCCCGCGGGACGAGAGAGTCTCTCTCTCTCTCACGCTCTGCCACCTCCTTCGCCAGCATGACTGCTTTGCAGAAGGAGGTGACGGCGTCCCATTCCCTCTCGCTCCGGACTATGGATTGAACCAGGGCCGGACGCGATAGGTCGCCGCCCCCGATCGCCGCTACCGTGGCGGTGCTCCGCCCAAGCGGGGCAGACCTCCACCGTGTGCTCCATCGTGTCCTCTGGGTGATCCTCACAGTGATAACACCCGAGCGTTTCCTCCCGCCCGTACGTTATAACCTTGATTTCGATCCCGTGGCACAATTACCGAAATCCACGCGGGCAATAAGCTAGCTAGTGAATCAAAAAGTTTTTAGACCGTAAGCTGCTTTGCTATATTATGTTAAAAGAAATCAGGCTCAATGCATGTGATGAACGATAAATAGTTACCGGTAAATGTTATGCAAATAAAAAATATAAATTATTCAGGTATATTAAAGAGTAATTTCTATTCAGCATAATGATAACATTTATCAAGATCAGACCCTCACCTCTATTAATGCATTCAAGTCGTGTTTCTCTAAGTATGACCTTGTTAGTGCTCTGCCATCGAAATCGACTTCAGCCTGAAATGGAAAGATTGATGTTTGTAGTAAAAGTGAAGCCTGAAATCTTTAAATATAAATAAGAAACATTTACCTTATATCTTATTAGATTACTGCCTATATCTATGCCCTTGACGTCGTGAATAGCTCTTATCATGACATCTCGTTCCAAAACACTGTTTATTTCATCCAATTGCTCTTGCGGTATTGATCTGTATGAAAATAAATTTATTATATTTTTTTTTAACTATAAGTATATTACCGAAACAGATTAATAATTACCTGCCAACCAGAGCTCCTACGTTCGTTAGAATGATGAAGGAAGCGACTCCACCAAGTAAGGTTCCCACTAATAAGCAACCAATAGAATCATACAATGGGTTGCCGGTGTATTGTGATAAAGCCATACATCCCGAGGCTAATATCACGCCTGCTACAGCTGCACTATCTTCTAAAAGAACCACATTTACCGATGGATCTGAGCTACGCAAAACTAAAATATAAAATAAAAAGATTACAGTCTGAAATAACAATTATGTGGAGGACAATGAAATTGTTAAAAAATGGTATAGTCATAGAAATGAAGAAGCTTACTGTATTCATATAATGACGTGTTGGCTTCCTTAGCTCCTTTCCGAATAGCACTTAAAGCTACCATCAAGGTAGCACCTTCCGACACAACAGCGCCCCCAAGAACGAAATAGGCCTGAAAGTTAACGATAATTCAGAAAAAAAGCAAATAAAATCTTGCACAGAAATATTTCACAAACTGCTCGGCGGCATAAAGATTATATTCCCCTTAGAGGTAGGCACATATTTTTGATGATTGCACAGTCAGAAATATTTTACTCACCCAGAAAAAATCATGAAGGGGTTGGGGGTCCAAAATACCAGTAACTCCATGATAGAAAGATAAGCCACATCCTACACAAAATATGCCAACGCCGGATATGAGTGAAGAGACATATCTCATGTTTGTATACCCATATGGGTGAGCTGAATCAGCCATCTGAAATTGTGTTTTTTTATTAAAATTTTTACAATATTAGAAATACATTATTAACATTAAGAGTTACATAAATCCTTTAGCACAGAGAAAAAATATTATAATAACGACATTATAATTCATAAAAGTACAATATTAAAAATAAAAAATAACAATAAATAAAGTCTTTACCTTTGGTTGGAAACAAAAGTAAAGTTTTTAAAACTATAGGGACATTATTCTCTTACTTTTTAATATTCCTATAGTTATAGACGAACATGAAAACATGACAAAAGATATAATAAAATTAATAATATGTAGATTAAGAAATAAGCAAACATACTTGGACAGATTTATGTATTCCATACACAAGGATCAGCTGATTAACAGTGTCTGCAAGAGAATGGATGCATTCCGAGAATAAACTGTGTGAACCAGTATAAAACCATGCACAGAGCTTGAAAATAAAGTTACAGCCATTTCTGAAAATTAACACAAATTATAGATATAAATTATCTTTCGAGACACTACATTTTTTTAAAGTAAATGTTACCTACAGCTAGTTTATTCCGTAACTTACATCCCTACAGCCGTAAGCACAACCCTTCCAGATCTAGTTCTTAATCCCAATTCTTCCACTCCCGTTGTATGACGTTTGTGGCTCATCTCCCTCCTATAATTTCTTAGGCGCCTTTTCACGGTAAATACATCTGTAAAATAATGGTTTAAATATTTTACCTTCTAATGTAGTAAGTTAAGTAAGTTTTAGCAAACATATTTACTGTAACATACCACTACTTTATTTCCCAATTACTTATTCATTTTATATTCTCATTAGCTTTTGCCCGCTCTTTGCAGGTTTCGCTCGCATGTAGGTCTGGATAAAAAGTATCCTACCCCAGTGATAAGCTAACATACAGGGTGGGAGTAAGGTTGCCAACCGTACTATAATATATAGTATTTTACTATATTTAAGGGCCCCGTACTATATACTGTTGAAGAAATAATATAGTACGCAAAAATACTATATTTTCAACATCAAAATCAAACAAACGTATCCTTAATTTAAAAAATGTATGAACGCGCCTTTACATTAACTTTTGACTGATGAGCTATTGAGCATGCATCCGAACTCGTCTGCCAAAGAAAAAAAAATGTTTTTATAAAAATAATAAGCTACAAATACATATATCTATTTTTTAAAACACTATATTTTTTTGAAGTGTACTTCTTATACCTTATTTTGAAAAATACTGTCACTCTCGCCTAATTTAATGTTTTTTGTGTACTTCATAATTGGCGTAATGTTTGATTAATATTTTTTAAATTGTTATTTTACTGTTAGCTGTGAAGCTACCATTCATAAAATAAATAAATAATATTTCGCCGACGAAATGTTGTTGGCAACCCTAGGTGGAAGGGACACCGACACTAAAACGGTTACCACGTATTTAGAACTATTTCATTCTGAACCCCGCCACGTAAAAATGTTTAGTCGGTTATTAAAAAAGCAGCTGTGTCTTACAAAACTGCAATACCTACACGGTCAAAATGTATGGAACAGCTAATTCCAAAGCAGACATCTAATATGGAAGGGGTCCCACGCTTCGTTTGCCTATTATTGACCTAATCCGACATCGGCAAGGCGCGGCGATTCTTTTCGAAAAATATCGATTTTTAAATAGATTCGAATCGCAACCTAATGAATCGATTCACAAAAAAATCGAGGTCTAAAAGATAGATTTCTCAAAAATCGTTTTTTTTTTCGAGTCAAAATTTACAATGTAAATATAAATCAATTTTTTGGAAATGGCAAAAAAGGTACAGACGCCAGTACATCAAGCTACTATAACCTGTCAAATTTCTTTAATAGATTTTTAACTTTATCGCTAAAGCGTTAGGTTCAAGATTGATTGAAAAAAATATATATTTTGTGTTAGTTGTAATGTAAGTTATCAGCCTAAGGGGCACGCCAGTTGACGCCAGGAACATTAACAAAATGATGTTTATAAAACAAAATAATACCTATGATAGGGCCCAAACTAGTAGTCTGGTGGTCTGTCCTTGGTACCAAAAGTAAAAACCTTATACCTCAACATTATGAAGAAATGCTTTTGATAACAAACACTTTGTATAGCTGATATATTTTTTTAAATTGAACTTTATCAAGAAAAAAAATCTTTGTTGTGTGATTTCTTTTAATAGAAATACCCTATTTGAAATTAATAAACAAAAGTATATTTTATAAAAAAAAAAAAGTGTAACTAATTAACCATAATGTAAAAAAAAAAATAGTTATTCATGATGTAAAAAAATGAAACAGAAATTTGATAGAAAGAAAAATATTGTTTAACCAATCTTAAACAACAATTTATTTATAAAAGGTTTATATTCAATATAATATAACTCTTCCCCTAGCTCGAACACATGCGAAGAATCGAAGATCCTCCTGGGCATGCTGAGAAACAAGTTATCCAGCATTTCTTGGGGTAACCTGTCAAGAAAAGCGGCTTCCCTGAGCTTTGGCACTGTCGGGGACGTGGCTGACAGTTCCAAACAGCTCGCTTAAGAGCATCCCACGCATGCTTCATTGGTTCTAAGCCAGGCGAGCCGGCAGGCCAGTCTAACCTTGTGATGTCGTATTCTCGGAGAGCAGCATTGACTCGTTGAGCTCGATGGGAGGGCGCATTATCATCGACCAGTACAAATTGGTGCCCATGGTTTACTCGGAATGGTCTGACAATTCCATCAATAGCAACAGCTCTATACATGTCTGCTGTCATGAAGCCTCGATACGGGATCAATGGTGTTTTAGCTCCAATCATAATACCACCCCAACAGTTTTGCCAAATGTTTTCTTCTTCATTTTGCCGAAGCCTAACCCACTGCAATCTCCGTCGTTGACGTTGCTCGTAATCCAGCCTGGTGCAAGCAATTCCTAATGGTCTGAGTGCTAACTTCAAGCCTACAGGCCCGAACTTCTGCTTTTATTTTAGTAGCGTTGATTGTTGGGTCACGGGCTGCCAGTAATCTAATATTTTGGACAGCAGTCAAAACAGATGGGCGACCACTGCAGGGTCGGTCAGCTTAATTACCCATCCCGTGGTACCTCTGCAACGTGGTCACGGCACAGGATTGGGATATAGCAACTCTGCATGCCATTTCTCTCGTGGTGTATCTTTCTTCCCTCAAAGTTACTATTCTTGCTCGTAAAACATCTGATAATCCTCTTGGCATTTTTTCAGTCACAACTTTACGCGAAAAAGTATTTTAAATCCGTTTAAATTGCCTAAATCAGATTTCTGAATAAGCGTAAGCTAGGACTGAAAGCCTTTTTACATGAAAAAACAGTTGAACTGTTTTATATTCTAAATCTATATTTTAAAATAAAGAATCTAAAAACATAACCCTTCCTTGGCAGTCGGGTAAAAGAAGAAGAAATCATAATATAATCTACCGTAACAAAAAAGATTTCGATTGTTCAAAGTGATAGCTAAATTTTGCAAATTATTTTTCGATATTACCTTGTTCATATCGTCTTCTGTCTAGTTCTCTTCGCAGAAGTTCCTTTTCAAGTGCTTCTTTTGATCCCCATACCTTATAAAGATTAATTCAGTTTTAATAAACAAGTATAAAAAATCATAATGTGTGAGGATAAATTTAAATCATGTTAGTATCACCATAGTATTACTGTTGTTTTTTTTTATTAAACTTATACTGTCAATTACTAGATATCTTCTGTGATTATTAATTATTTTGAGTTCCCGATATTTCAACGCTGTTGCAAGCACCATGCTTAGTTTTTAAACTGTAAAAGCTTAAAGCAGTGTTTTTTTTATTAGTTCAATTTCTAAAAAGTTTGTGTTTTGCTTGATTTTTTATTGCAAAGTATTTATTTACTAGCTGTTACGCGGACGAACCGCGTGGTATTTAACAAAAAAAGTTATTGTTTAGTTCGCAGAGTTTATGATCATTGGTTTTAATTTTTTTTCTAAAATAAAAGTATCCTTAGTTACTCCTTGATATATCAGCTATCTGCCAGTGAAAGTCCCGTCAAAATCGGTCCAGCCGTTTCAGAGATTAGCCGGAACAAACAGACAGACAAAAAATGTAAAAAAATTTGTTTGGGTATATGAATGTATATACATACGTGTATACATCCATAAGCACTTAGTAAAAAGCGTTTATTTTAATGTTACAAATAGACACTCCAATTTTATTTATCTATATAGACTGGATAGATATAGATGTATAGAAGTATAGATAAAGAAGAACGGTCATTTGTGACCCAGACCCGACACAAATGAGACATATCTGTTTTTTTTTAATTTGAAATATAGCTAAAATATATATATTTTATATTCAAAATTAATGGCTAACACCAAAATATTGCCTTATGTTTTTGTTCCGGCGATTTTTGTTTAATACCCCTTTTTCAAAAATCTAATGTTGTAGATGCAGTTTTAGTTTTATCAAAATTGGGCTCGAAACTCCTTTGAGTATTTTACACTATTCCTCATAGTTTCGGATTCGGCCATCCACACCCACTCAATAAATCACACTGTATAGTGTTCCACTAAGGGTTGATTTTTCAATCATAAGATAACATTATTTTACCTGAAGAGTAAATGTGACGTTTTGACAATCCTTCCATACAAAAACTGTCAAAATCACAAACTTATTTGTTGGATAAAAGTTAACTGGCGATTGAAAAACCGGTCCTAGGAATATTTTAGCTCCAATGGAGCTAACAGGTTGACAACTGTAAATTTTTTGTGTTTTTTATCTAAATTTTTTTTTCTCCCCTTTTTCTACTGCAATCTGTCCTAGTTTGAGGACAATCAGCTGTACTTTGGATATTCTCACAGTTGGACTTGCCGGATATGCATCCAGTGATGCACCCTCTCTTAGGTTTAACTTGATGTTTTTGTGTCCTGTGGTATCCTTTTCTTCAATTGCCTCACATGAGGTTTCCTGGACATAAGCAGTCTTGCTAGGTTATTAGGATGCTTGGTTAGTCTGTGCTGATATCTCTTGGTTTGTCTAATCGCCTCTTCTACGATTGTAGTGATTTGGAGATCTCTGTGCAGGATATTGTTTGTAACATACCAGGGGGCCTTTGTGATCAGCCGTGGGGGGCTTTGTGTGACTTTAGACTGGAACCTTTGGAGAATTCCCATGTTTGATTTTGCGGCAGTCCCCCACAGTTGCATGCCGTATGTTCATACTGGCTGAAGTATAAATTTGTAGATAAGCAGCTTGTTCTCTAGATTTAGTTTTGATTTGTGTCCTAGCAGTGGATATAGCTGTCTTAATAGTAGGCCGAGCTAGCTATTTTATCTAAATTGGCGTCATTTTAAATAGATATAATTGCTATTCATTAAAAAAAATATTAAAAAATATTTAGCCTGAACAAAATCAAACGGCAATATGGAGGTGTTAATTATATTCAGTTTAGTGTTAATTTATTTCTATTATATTTAATATTACAAAAATAATTGAGATACATTCCTTTTCTGTCGGGCCTGGGTAAATTTTCCGTGGGTAGTGACCCTTCTTCTTTTGCAATAAAAAAACGAACAATTTTGTGGTAAAGAATGAATGACCTTGTACCAAATTACAAAGTATGGTGCCAGAAAAAGTAACAAGTTCTGTTATTTTTGTCAACAGCATTGTCAATTAGATAAGGTTGTGGCAGAAAGTTACTAAAATTTGTACTGGTTTAAAATTTTTAAGTGTGAACACAATCAACCATGCCATTATGATTGCTTGCAAGATATTTTATTTAATGACAGAATTACTGTTGTTTATGTTAAAATTTGTCTGAATGCTGTGATGACGGGTAATAGAGAAGTTTGGAAGAAGAAGACATGCTGCACTAACCCCAAATAAGAAGGGACAAGGGCAGGAGGATGATGATGTTAAAATTTGTCGTGGGAATACCTCAAATGCTTTTAACTCAACATCTTTGCGATAATATACAGTTATTGGTGGTTCTGCTTCATAAGGTGATCTTCTAAGAACTTTGGGTAATGACTCCAGATCAGTCTGCTTCAGCAAATATTCTGTCATTGCTCTCATCGGTGTTATGAAGTTACGCTCCGTGTAAGAGGCAGAAAAGTCAATGAGAAGCCTCTTTCTAACTGGAAAGTAAAAGAATTTTCATTCGCAGGCACTTGTTTAAAAAATATATTTATTTTATTATTTTTTTTTACATCACATTAAAATTAAAATATTGCGGAATTCAAATAAAGTAATATTTTGATAATGTTTTAGATTTACTTGCTTCTGAATTTTGTAAAGGAAGGATACAAATACTAAACCTTTATGCAACCTCATTTTTTAACTTTGTTTGTAATCAATGTCTGTAAGGCTCTTTGCAAGTAATTTTTGCAGTGGCTTATTATATAAAAGAATGAAAATAGTAAAGATACATTTTACAGCCAGAATAGAAAATAAATCAATATAATAAGAAAGTAACCTGGTTTAGGTTGAGGAGCCCCTTCTATTATAACTGGTGGTTTAGCTTTCTCAATAATAACCTTAGTAACAACTTTCTTGTCATCAGTTTCAGTTTTAACTATGATGTCTCCGGTTACACTCTGCTTTATAACTTTATTTGCAGTTTTGCTGTCAGGTGACTCTTTTTCCGTTTTCAGAGCAGTTTTGGATACAGTGGGTTTATCCAACAGATACGCCGAAGTGTGCACACTACTCCATAGTGCCCTTTCTGCGTGAAACACGTCTTGCCGAAATATCTTGGGTGCAGCAAAGCATAATGAATGCAAATATTTTATTTCAATAGAATGTCTACTTAGATTTCTGTAGAAACACTTAGCGGCTATCGAAGGCAACATGATGCGAAAAGTTCAACCTTGAAGGTAATAATTTCACTTAAATTTAAGTAAAACTAAAGCCCCTACAATTTTATGGTTACATACACATTATATACTTATAGTATTCGTTGAATTATCGCTTATCTATTAAAATTAACGATAACATAGTTTCTTTTTTCGTTTTTATTTAAGAGTCAGTTAGTAGGCAGATGACATCAGACTTCAGACAGATAGATGACATCAACCTGACAGACAGTCGTCAGTGTCACTTAGAGATGGGTAACTCAGGTGTGATAGATACAAAAGATATGAATGAATCCGTTTGTATCAATCACTCTTTATATCCATTCAGATCCGAATGCATAACTAAAACAGTGTATCTTTACAACTCACGCTCACGGCGGCGTCTCTATTTTATCTGTATCTGACGTTTGTGTTGCATCGGCCGGTACCTACCCGGCCGGACGGCGCGTTGCGCGGCGACTTCAACATACGTCTCTTTCGCACCTCGCTATTTAGGATGTTCTGTCGCGCTTTCGCAAGACTGAGAGAGTGAGTTGTATTTCCATTATAAACAAGTCGGCACACAAAGGGTTCGTTAAGTATTAATTTGATTATTTATTATTTTAAACTAAAAAATCAAGTTAAATTTTCGGGTATTTATTTAATATTTATCAATCATAACAAATGTATCTAACATAGAAAGGAAGCAGTCTAATAAATCAGAAAGATACGTAATGTAACGACCAAGCAACGTGCAAACAGCTCAGTAGGGCTGTTACGTATCTCTGTTGACAGTTCAAGTGATGATCACTTTGGCTCAGTGTCCATCAATTAACTGTCAAAAGCTTAGTTTGGTATCGGTTATGACCAGTGACTATCAAATATGACGTCATTGGCGCTCATCGTCGCTTATAGTCACCGTAACTCATTTTGATAGTTGCTTTCGTATCGATACTTTTATTATTGCGATTGTGTAAGCATAGTGGATATCAAATTGATGTTCACTGATGTTGAAGTTGCTTTCGTGAAAGACGCTACTCATAGGTAGTGTTTTTCAAATTCAGTAATGAACACCGAATCCGGTATTAAATGTTAACATTACGTTTCTTGTTGTTTTATTGTTATGTGTGTTTGTGGTGAAGTATGGCACGTACAATAGTGCTAGAATTTGCTGAAGAAGAAAGAAAACGAAGTCGTCTATGACACCGCGCCGCCTACGCGGTTATGGAATGCTAGAGATAATTTATAATATTCTACTGTGTGTTTATATAGCTTGTGATGTTCTAAAATGTTCATTTTCTTGCATTAATATTAGTTTTTTTATTGATTATTTTATGTGAATAAAATCGGAAGAAATGGAATGGTATCGTTAGTTCTGATTTTAGCCACGCGCCAAAGGATCCTTGTAAATGAAAAAGTTTGATTTATTAAAGATGGTAGTTTTATAAATAGTTCGTAATTACTCTAACTTCACTTTTCTACATAATGTAAGTATATTTGTGTTTAAACACATACGTTGAGTAAAAGTCAATTAATAATAATCCTGTACCTTCAAACATTTTATTGGTTGGTTTATTTTATTGTAAGTATTATACTAGTTTATATAAAAATTAGTTTACTTTTTGGCCCACAGTAGGAGCCTGTATTATACTATGTTAGTCATCTTAAGGTGGTTGTACCCTGTAAGTTCATTTAACCCTATTGAATGACTTTTTCATGAAATATTCACTGAATAGGGTTACATGAACTTTTCGTGATTGTTTCTGTAACGACAGACTTATTACTGGCGCGACTCATTTTCATCAACGTACAACCTGACACTGACTTACAAATTACAAAAAACGTAAGAAAATTTGAATTTCGCGGGCTGCCCTGACGCAACCAACTTAAGTTGTAAACGTTACTAAATATATTATGTTTGCATATAATAAGTGGTTTTACTAACATAAATAAAGGTAATCTTTAAAGAACTTATTCAGAAGTAAACACTGACAACACAAAATAATTTACAATAACCATTTCACGTGTCATATAAACCGCTAAAAATACAATGTTCCCTTAAATCAAGTATTGTAACCCTCAAAGGGTGCTACTCAGCTTAGCCGCATAATAGTTGATAAAAATTAGAGGCGTCAAGTACTGAGACGAAGAGCACCGTACCCGGTCTGTTAGCCACCGTAACGTGATGTGATACGCAATACAAATAATATGACATTCTCTTCCAATTCAAAGAATGCATAAATTCTCTTCATTTCAGTGGCGTTTTTGCCAACACAGATCCTAACCTAGCATTTAATGAGTTTTATGAATTATTCCAGCTATTCTATAATCTTTGCTTCCCCATTATACAAATAAAAATATCAACAAGATCTCGCCCTCGGTGGATTACAAAAGGTCTTAGAGTATGCTGTAAACGTAAGCGACAACTTTTGTGGGACTACAGAAAAAAACCTACGGAAAGTAATAAAACTAAATTCTTAACTTTATCCTCACGATTGAATCAGATCGTTAAGTTAACGCAAAAATCTCGCAATGATAATTACATAAAAACTGCCCGTAACAAATCGCAAGCTACTTGGAAGATTATAAATACCAATAAACTAAATATACCAAAGGATCAAATACAACAGATTATTGTAGATGGTAATATAATAACTGACCTAACTAACTGATATAACTAAAAATATTGCGAACAATTTTAATAATTTTTCATTGATAAAACTATAACCTCCATACCAAACCAATCAAGATGCCAAATCCCGTTCGAACCAAACTCCTTATTTATGCGTCCAACTATACTGTACAACTATAGTTCGTGATTATTTAAATCAAAATTATCCGTGGTGGATTGGCAGAGGAGGTCCCATTGCTTGGCCGCCGCGATCTCCCGACCTTACACCCTTAGATTTTTATCTTTGGGGCTACATGAAACAAAAAGTGTATGCCGTGCCCATTGAAAGCCGCGAGCAATTAACGACTAGGATTTTTGCTGCTGCTGCGGAAATAAAAGAAAACCGTGACGAATTACGTCGTACAATCAAAAGTGTTGCCATGAGGGCTTTCTTTTGTTTACAGGAGGGTGGGGGCCATTTCGAAAATGTAATTAATTAAAAAAAATTATTTTTTTAGTAAAACTCTGGCTATTGCTTGTTTGTTTTTAATTCCATTATCATCCTCATTATTAAGTTAGCCTTTTAGTACTCACTACTAAGAGCGGGGACATTCAATTGACTTTCACATTTTCTTTTCCTAAATTTGACTCTTAGAGTTTTAGAGTTTTACCTTGGATTTAGTTACAGTTAGGTATCAATAATGTTCTGTGAATTTGTAGCTGCTATGTAGTAGATTACAAATAATGATTAAAAAAGTCGCTCTATGGGGATAATTTATGGACTTACACTAGTTTTTTTAAAATAAATACACAATTTTTTACCGAAAAAATGACTTCGATTTCGTTTTTTTTTTCGTAGTCGTTAATTTTCAGTAAAATGTTAATTAACCTGTTAAAATAACTCATAAGCTTTTAGAAATAATAAACAGAATCCAAATCGACCCATAAACTTCGGAGATGTGTCAAAAAATAGAAAGCAAATCTACAAACTCTACTTAAAAAATTTAAAGTTGAATAACATGAAAAATGTTATAGATAGACCCCCCCTTTTGAAGTTTATTTTCGACAGTTTTTTATGAATATTAAGAAAATTACGGGCGGTCACATGCGCATGGGCGACATTGTATAACCATTTACCAAACTCATTCCTGGAGATAAATGATATAAATATATTTAAAAACAATATCAAAACACTGTTACTAAAAAAAGCGTATTACTCTGTCACTTAATATTTACAGGATAAAATTATATAATGTGTGTAAATTTGCATGCCTTATGGTAGGATATGGCTAATGGACACTACTATTTATTTAAGATCTTTTCTTTGTACCCATATTCGCAAATTAATAAATGATTATGATTATGATTATGATCGGTTGCCATCAAAGTTCGGTGTACAACTGAAGCTTGATAGTCACCGCCTATCAAAAAGATACATAATAGCCCTGCAGGTACGTATCTATCACTCTGATTCATTCATTTCTAATAATATCACTAATTCATTGGATTGAGTTGAGCGAAGTGAGCAGCGCAGAGCAATTCACTCCGTGTCGTGAGCGGATACATAAGGGTATAAAGATACAAAAGAGTGATATATGTATGTATACATATTCCAGTGATCGAAAGATACATTTCAATCTTTTCTTTTCAGTGATACATTTTGCCCATCTCTAGTGTCACTAGACTTATGACAGTTCAGTGATCACGCCATAGAATAAAGGCCTTAAAAGTAGTGATGTGCAATCGGTTTTCTTAATAAATAAAGCCTGTGAGATACGAATCCTGGCCGGGCTTCATACAAAAAGTTAAAGTTAAAGTCCATTTACTGATGGCATCTTCAGCTTATATCTCGGAAACGTGACACTTTAGAACATTTTGTCTCATAGAAAACTTGTTTGTATACCGGCTATCAATTAAATAAAAGTTTTATGATCGAAGGTTTCATGCATAGTCGCAACTTAAAAAAAAATATTAAAGGGTTTATTAGGCCGGCAATTACATTCAGACCCATTTACAGTCTGTTTTTAATCCCTGGGACCAAATTGACATTACGTGGGTCGCCGGTTTTTTGCAATTCTTAAATAGTGATGTGCCACTACCGTAAATTGTCACTAATAAAATCAAATAGTAGCGTTTTTTATACTAAGTAGTCCTGATAAAATGTGTAGGTATGTATTTATTTTAACCCAAATAATAAAAAAGTAATAAGGTATAGATGTATATAATGTGAAAGACACACTTTTAAGTAATTAACACTAGATATTATATCGCAATAAACAAAACCGACCGCATTCGAACACTTCAGAGGTTGAAGCTTGAAGGATGACTAGTCAACAAAATGGCTTCCAGTTCCAGTATTGTTCTTGTTAAATTTATGCCATATTCAAAATCACACACCAACTGCCATATTATCATAGTTATTTTTATTCGTATTGAAATAGAAAAAGGTTTCTATAGCCGTTTTAGAGTGTTCGGGAACAACACTGATGGCGTCTGTCATTTTTTTCTAATCGTATAATAAAAATCAAAAAATTATGATTCAACAAACCGGTATCGTAGGTACAACACTGCACAAAAGAGCTTGCAACATTATTTGTAAGTTTGACATTTGCAATTTTGCATATGTCAATTTACGGACAGTTTCTTCATTTCATATTATGGCACTGATTTAAAGCGGCAGTTATATATATATACTTCTGTATATATATATAACTGCCGCTTTAAATCATCTCACTAATCCGGCACTATTAAAAACCAGAGGGTGCCGGATTATTGGAATATTCGGATTACTGGATTAGGTATATAGAAAAAATTCAAAAAGGGAATAAAATGTATTTATTGTGTTGATATTCTACCCGTTTTTTATAACACTGTAACATATCTCACAATTAACTAATTACATAGTTTTAAAATAATCCTTAATTTTATTTTATTTATTTATTTATTAAAACTTTATGCACAAGTAAATTACTGTACATACAGAGGCGGATTTAATGCCTTGGGCATTTTCTACCAGTCTACCATAGGGTGATGCAGAGACAATACACAGTAGGTGCAAAAACAGAAAAAGAGACTAGAAAATACATATAACAAAATGTATAAACTTAAGATAGGAAAAAAAAAACTAAAACAACTTAATTCTGAGACGAATCTGCCAACTTCTTATGAATATGCTCTCGAGCTTTTACTTTGTAAGTGAACCGACTGGTCACTGCAGGGCTATTATGTATCTTTTTGATAGGCGGTGGCTATCAAGCTTCAGTAGTACACCGAAGTTTGTTGGCAACCGAGAATGTCATATTATTGGTATTGCGTATCACATTGAGTGGACATCACGTTACGGTGGGTAACAGACCGGGTACGGTGCTCTTCGTCTCAGTACTTGACGGTTGACGCCTCTAATTTTTATCGACTATTATGCGGCTAAGTTGAGTAGCACCCTTTGAGCGTTATAATACTTGATTTAAGGGAACATTTTATATTTGGCGGTTTGTATGACATGTGAAATGGTTATTGTAAATTATTTTGTGTTGTCAGTGTTTACTTCTGAATAACTTCTTTAAATAATACCTTTATTTATGTTAGTAAAACCACTTAATTTATACAAACATAATATATTGAGTAACGTTTACAACTTAAGGTGGTTGCGTCAGGGTAGCCCGCGAAATTCAAAATTTCTTACGTTTTTTTTGTAATTTGCAAGTCAGTGTAAGGTTGTATGTACGTTGACAAAAAATGAGTCGCACCAGTAACACGTATGTAGTTGCAGAAATAATCATGAAAATCATCAATGTAACCCTGTAAGTTTATTTAACCTTTCCTTAAGACAGGCACGAAGAAGAGGCCTAACATAGTTTAATACTGCCTGTATTAAACTATGTTAGGCCTCTGTGGGCCAAAAAGTAGACTAATTTTTATATAAACTAGTATAATACTTACATTAAAATAATTCAAACAATAAAATGTTCGTACAAGATTATTATGAATGGGGGTCACACGCAAAGCTGTTTGTAGATGGCGCTCTGATCGACTGTACATTGTTTATGTTAGATCTCTAGTGTATCGTTGTGATTTTTTTAACAAAAAACTATATATTTTTTTAACAAAATAATATAATAGCAAATCTCTAGCTGTGCTAGCTTACCTGTATAATTGCTTTTTCCAAAATAATCTTCTTGTTTGAAATGTGCTGCACACAATCGTGCAGTAGGGCTTGCTTTAAAGTTTGGGATCCGTAAAGCAGATTCCCATTGTTTTCTTCGTGTAGCATTCTTAGATGAATCCCTTTATTTCTGCAGTTTAAAGCAGAACTTTTATTCATTTTAGTTTAAAATAAATAACATGTGAAAAGTAAACAAACAAATCCATACAATTTGACAATCGTAGGTTATGTCAAATCAATGACAGACGGACAGTCGATCATGTGCCACCTAGCGTGATAAAAAGTTAGTTTTCCTCCCCATTGGGTTAATTGCCTTGTTTTGAACATTTTTTAAACACAAATATACTTACATTATGTAGAAAAGTGAAGTTAGGGTAAAAGTATTAAGAGCTATTTATAAAACTACCATCTTTAATAAATCAAACCTTTTCATTTGTAACTGTACAAGGATATTTTGGCGTGTGGCTAAAATCAGAACTAACGATACCATTCCATTACTTCCGATTTTATTCACATAAAATAATCAATAAAAAACTAATACTTTGGCGGCACGGTTGGCGCAGTGGCTGAGCGATTGACTGCTGCGCTGCGTGTCGCGGGTTCGTCCTACGCGGTTATGGAATGCTAGAGATAATTTATAATATTCTACTGTGTGTTTATATAGCTTGTGATGTTCTAAAATGTTCATTTTCATGCTTTAATATTAGTTTTTTTATTGATTATTTATTTGTGAATAAAATCAGAAGTAATGGAATGGTATCGTTAGTTTTGATTTTAGCCACGCGCCAAGGGATCCTTGTAAATGAAAAGGTTTGATTTATTGAAGATGGTAGTTTTATAAATAGCTCGTAATTACTCTAACTTCACTTTTCTACATAATGTAAGTATATTTGTGTTTAAATATGTTGAGAAAAAGTCAATTAATAATAATCCTGTACCTACAAACATTTTATTGGTTGAATTAATTTATTGTAAGTATTATACTTGTTTATACAAATTAGTTTACTTTTTGGCCCACAGTAGGCCTGTATTATACTAGGTTAGTCCTCTTCTTCGTGTAGGCATCTTAAGGTGGTTGTACCCTGTAAGTTCATTTAACTCTATTGAATGACTTTTTCATGAAATATTCATTGATAAGGGTTACATGAACTTTGAGGGTTGTATTGATGATTTTCGTGATTGTTTCTGTAACTACAGACGTGTTACTGGCGCGACTCATTTTTTTTAAGTTATTATAATATATAGACAGACAGATAGACAGACAGATAGACGGACAGATAGACAGACAGATAGACAGACAGATAGACCGAGCCAGCCAGACCGATAGACAGACTGACAGACAGACAGGCAGACAGACAGCCAGCCAGTTAGACAGCCAGCCAGACAGATAGCCAGAAAGACAGCCAGACAAACAGCCAGATAGACAGACTGACTGACAGACAGCCAGACTGGCAGACAGACAGCCAGCCAGACAGACAGATAGACAGACAGATGTCGCGACACCACACTGTTCAATGCGAAATAGAAATGAAAATATCTGGCTTGCTTTCTATAAGAGAGAGAGAGACAGACAGAGAAACATGCGACGCCGCACGGCTTACAATAGCAAAAAGTGTCGTGACAACTTTTCGTGAGAATTTTTTCCGTCTAGCCCCCTTTCACAACGCGCGATAAGGAACTTCGTTCCAATAATTACGCGACCGAAGTTCCGCGGCTGATTTTACTTTCAGATGTATTCGGCTGCTATGACTATGACACACCATAAGTACTGAACTTACGCGGCAGAAATTCAGTTGCGCAAATCTGTGTATATCGAGCGGTACTCCCTTTCTTCTCCTAAAATTGTTTGTCCGAAAATCATTATACATAACACGTTTACTATAAACTTCAGTAACCATAATGTTCAAAATCCCGAAATTTTGTTAAACATTATCTTTAGTTCTAAAAGTATTCTGTCAAAAAATTAGGTTTTAGTGACAGAAACGAATCGCTGTAAACTCCACTCCACGTAGTCTTGTCTGCCCTACCCCTAGAGTGTAATAAAAACCCGCGGAGGGGCGAGGCGGCCCGCGAGCTGAGGAGCAGGTGGTTTTAACACTCGCCGCCGCGGCTGAGGTTGGCCGGCGAAGCTGGCCAGTAAGCCGAAGCTGCGGTGGTGACTGGTGAGCGTTAAACCCATCTGCGACGATAAACTCGCGTGGGACCGCCGGAGCCCCGCAGCGCCGCCGCGCCGGAGCCGTGACAGAAACCATACCTGCTGCATGTTGCATGCTTGCTTGCTAACAAAAACCATATGTTCACAATCAACTGCTTTATTGAGTACATGTATAATATATTTATTTTTGTATAATAAAAAATTATAATGCCCAATCATCTATTTTTAATCAGATATTTTTTTATTATAACAAAAGTTTTGTTATACAAATTTGTTCTAAGAATATTATTATAAATAATTTTTTATGTAATTTGAATTTAGGACTTATACCTTTAATGGAAAACGGTTTTATGTCTTTTGTATATTATTGATTGTAATATTTATGACAATCGGATTTAGGACATATTATATTTAGGTATTTCAATGATAATATTATGTCATGTATGTGATATTAAGTTCGGGTAAGTTATCATTCGGACAAATGATGATTAGACAAAAAAAAGTTATGGCACTTTAAATTATGGATAAAAAATTTAGGTGACACAATAGAGAACCCGAGCGCCATTGTGGCATCGTGTCGTGTTATCTAAACAGCCAGACAGACAGACGCAAAACAAAGTGATCCTCTTAGGGTTCCGTTATTACTTTTGAGGTGTGAATCTCGAAAAATGGACTATTTTACAGTAATAGCAATTGTAGATTGCAGAGGCTTTAAAAGAGGACAATTACAGGAAAGAATATTCGAATAGAACCGAACTTCGGTCGCGTGTAATGTGTGGTCTACAGAAAACCTTGCCACTAAACTTACGCCCGACTGATGTTCGGCTCAATTCGGCTGTACTCTTTAACGTAACGTAATTTCGACATAATGTGTCAGTAATTCAAATAGCATTGCAGGCGTAATCATGCCGAACTTCGGTCGCGTACCTTCGGCATAGTGTGTTTAGAACTTTAGAACCGGTGTGTGTTTAGAAAGGTGAACGCGCACCTGACCGCACCACACTCGCCGCAGTCATCGCATTTTATAACTCTTTATATGAAATAGTAAACGGCATCGCGCACCTATCCGTACCGAACCATCCGCATTTTCTTAAAATCCTGTGGGTATACTGATTTCAAAAGCTCGCGCGGCTGACGTCATGAAATTCGGCGCGTTCGATGCGTGCGGCGATTGCGGTGCGTGCGGCGAGTGCGGTGCGGGCTCGCTGGCGTCGGTGATGATGTCATCCGTATTCATTAAATGATGGATGCGATTCGGAGATTGCGGTGAGTACGGCGCGGCGCATACGATGCGGGCAAGTGCGCAAGGCTATGAGGAAATGCGATGACTGCGGCGAGTGCGGCGCGGTCAGGTGCGCGTTCACCTTTAAACTCACATACACAAACAGCCAGACCCGGAACAACTACCTGTAGGCCATACAAATATTCTTCTACGTTCGCCAAGATCTTAACCTTAAGATCAAAGTTTTTAGTCTGTGGATTTCGAATTCGAATTTGCCGTCAGTCAATTACTAATTTTTTTTATTTATACCCTGTGGATTTCATCAAGAAATCCACTGTACCGTGCTGCTACCTACTAAATAAAACTTGTACTGACATTACAAAATCATTGACCTGTATGAGTGAGCAGATAGATTGGTATAAGGAATTAGCTGTGCTGTAACTCCTTGGTTGTAAACTTGTCGCTGAAAGATATCCATTTTTCCCTACATCACACTTTAGCAAGTCTGGAAAATGCCGACGAGTAACATCGAATCATACCTGCAGGACGCCAGTAAGAATTTTGAAGCCGTGCGACCCGCCCCAATTTATGCTGATGCCAATCAATCAATAGGCCAATGCCAGAATGTGCATATATCCACAAATTGCTACTATGGCTATCACGACCTGAAAAAGCCTGAAAACGACCACGTTGACACTGATTGCGAAATGATTGAATTGGTTCTTCCTGACGAAACGTCTTCCAAAACAACATCAAGAAAGCGGAGTGCTGATGAAGAAGAATGTTCTCAAAGAAAACGACTTCGAGAAGGTACGTTCAGAAAACTTACTGAATCCAAAACATTTTCAAGGTTGTTTTTAAAAATGCAATTCAGTTGGGTTTCCTTGGATTAATCTTACATGCTAAAATATGCATTATATCACAATTCATTTCATAAAGTTACTTAAGTAGAGCAACAAGATTGTTCTGTAGTGTTTTGCATTGTAGGAAGTCTCCCATTGCCATATTGTCTTCAAGATGGTACCTACCGCCTATTATAACTCATTATTTACAGTTTTGTTGCAGTTTCACAAATGCTTATTGTTATTATTGTGTAGAATATGTTAAAGTTGCACATTTTTTCTTTGACTGCTAATTTGTAAAGTTATTGAGCATTTATGAAGATTTTTGCTGTTTTGAAGTGAAATCTTCTTTAGCATCTTTGTGATTTGAAAGTCCATGAATCGAAAAAGCGACAGTAAAAGAAGATAGACACATAAATTCATAAGATTTAACGTGGGAGAAAATCAGACAGGAAGCATTTTACAGTGTTTATCTTGAAGCCAACATTTTTTAAGGTTTCACTTCAACCACGTGTGAATTGCACACATGTTTTTTTTTATCAGACAATCTTCCTGTAATTGATTGGAATGACCATAACTACAACCTTTGTCATTGAAGTGCGAATTAATCCACAGTTCACTGGTCAGTGCAAATCTTCCTAATATTGCTTCTAATACTATAATAATTGTAAACTTTATTTTATTGGAGTTCTAATGATTCTACAGGAAACTATTAATTGGTCAAAAAAAAAAATGTTTAATGACAGAATTTTATCACTATACTTCTTAAAAGATTTGTTATACTATTGTGCTACAACATAATTGTATAATGGGCTGGTGTACACAACTAAGCACATATTTTTCATAATATTAGGACAAAAACAATGGTTTACAAAGGTTGAAATATCCTTAATTTCCTTCTCATGAGGGCTCTGATGCCTGTGATGTCAGTATTTTTCACCTTAAAGCCTGACCCAATATACAAATTAATGAATTTTCTTAAATTCTATTTGTGACTTTCAAGTTTGTAATACCTACATTATATTTTGGAAGTCTATGTACTGTTAACCGCAGATCAGAGATATGTATTACTTGAACAATAAATCACTCTTACTGCTATGATATAACAAAAACACTAAAATATTGAGTCATTCAGAATTATGATTGAATAAATATTAACAAGGGGAATGTAAGCTATATTAAATTAAAATTGACTGTTTAAATTGCCCATGGTAATGCTATACTTTTAGATAACAATTAACTATTTATAAAATGTTGAACACACCTGATCATTGGCACATTGATATGCTGCTCAACCTCAATTGCTTTTTAATTTGGTTGTAAACATCCACAACATCCTTTCAGCTTTGTGTCTATCCATTTTTTAAGGTTTGGAACTTCAAAGAAAAACTGAACTTCTGTTGTTTCACTTTTTGCCTTTCTTTCAGAAAGGTCGTTTTTATTTTATTTATGAATCTATCAACCAGGTGTGGTCTCCGTTAGATCAATCACAATTTAAATAGATCAATTTGGTAATGCCACCATTAGGACACTTCTATAGAAAAAGGTTAAACTCCTTTTATTTTGAAAGTCTTCAATTTGGTAGAAAACATAGATAGTTCAAGTGCTAAAGGAAATGTAATAGCTATTTACCGATGTTGATCAGTGATAGAGACACTGAAACATGCAATTTCAATACTGTAACGATTTTCTGCAAGAGAACCCAGAGAAGGTGCAAAATATTGTCGAAACGCGATGCCATGATCCTAATACTACGATAGCAAAGAATTTACCAGAACGGAATGCAGTAACGCAACTTTTCTCTCAAAGATTAATAGCTAAAAGCATGTGTGCTTTGGAAATTATTGTTAGACATTTATATACAAACCGAACATAATTTACCACTTGTTTTTATTTTACCTAGAAACTAAGATGTAATATGTATTGAACATAGTATAGTATAACATTACATAGATCTTCAATAGTGAAAAAAAAAAAGGAATTTGTATTGTCAGAGTGTGATTGAGCTTTGTGTAGCTGACCAGTTGTCCAGATTCTTCATGAACATGTCTAGCTTTTTGGCCCTCTAGATAAAAATCAACTGACCTCTAAGTGCATATAAATGACAAGGCTGGACCCTCATCATTTTGTCTGTACTTGAGTTCAGTTTTTTTAATAAAGAGTACACAGTAATATTAGTTACATTAATAATAAAAAACGAAAGTTTTAAAAGTAAAATATCTTTTCAACTGCATATTTTGATCTAAAACACTACATCCTGGTTAATCACATTGCTGGTCTATGTAATAATATACTTTATACTTACATAAGTATTAGGCCAACCTATGACACATACAACAATCTATTCAGTAATAGTATTTTAATGTGATACTTTTATAATTTTTAAGTAGAATGACTGTCATAGGACAGTCATTCTGTAGAAGCTAAGCTCATTAAAATTACTTTTGTTTTAATGACACAGGTAACATTAGAGGAACAAAATGTGGATGGATAATTTTACACAATAATGTATTATTTTTTGATAGTTATTAATAGATCATGAAGATTACTAATTCAAAACAAGGAGTTCATACTAAAACAAACAGGACCTAGGTAAGATCAATATTTTAATCAACATTTTACAGACAGATGCTTCTGGAAAAAAAATCAACATGAAAATTTGCCATAAAATTGTCAAGGATTATCATAGTGAGCTGCTGTGATCAACAGGCAATCACATCGCTTGACTTGCGTTTAATTTTCGTCAATGATTTTCTGTCATGAAAGCTGGCGCTAGACCAGCGATTTTATAAAAACGAATGCATGTAATTATATCCTACAAAAAAAGAGGATAAAACACTTTAACAAATGTGTTCCTCTAATTTTGCCTGTGTCGGTATTAAACGTTTCTTTGACGCTGACCGCACATTGGAGACCATTTAACTGCACAACTAATAATATTGGCTGTGGGACTAACACATTGATTGAGCTACAGAATGTTTCTCACGAACATAGTATACACATCATTCATTAGAATTGGGAGAATCACTTGCATAAAGAAATACAAACTCGTTTGCAAACAAGGCAGTGTTGCTGGACAAAGCTAACGCAAACACAATCGGCATTTAGTTCAGATGCAACCTCAAGTATTGTGCCAAAGCAGAATGCGAGAAAGCGTTGGAGCACACTGGCGGTACGATTCGACGTATGTTTTACTTAGAAAATAAATATGAAGTAGATCTTATTCTGCAAAAATAACATATATATTTTCGGTTTTGGTGAGTTGGACGCATGTTGAGGCCTGTAATATCGCCAATTACTGAGTGATCTACATGCTTGTCTCGGCCATCGCCAGTGAGCACGTTACGCTGCTCTGGGTACAATGAGCGGTCAGCGTATTTGAAAAATTTGCTTAACCTTGGGACAACAAAATGTTTACAAGCTTATCAATTGACAAACTCATGAAACATAGAAAGTTGAAACAGCAACAAAACTTGGCTTGGAGGCTTCCTGCCAGAAACTTGAGGCCCAGTGTGATAAGGTTCGAATTTATTTCAGAGGGTATGGTGCCATCGACTTCCAACTACAATCCATGTTTACTACGTCCAACACACAACAATCCAGACATATCTCGTTGTCTCATGGTCCATATGATCTAATCTCTACTGCAATGTCTTCAAAGACAAAAAGTAATTAAGAAAATTATCATTTTATCTGCAGAAGTACAAAAAGAGAGAAACATTGAACCTGAGACAAATGAGACAGTGAAATTCGACACAAGTACAGAAGATGTCATGGAATCTTTATATTGGAACATTCACGGAGGAAATATATTTCATTTGATACAGTGTTTGTGACTTGATGTGATATTTAAGATTGAAGTGATTGGGACCTTATGAAATATGCAACAATTTTTTACATTCTTAATGTGCATAATTTTCTAATTAATTAGTGTAAGTTTTTCTAATAAAAATATAATAGGCAAAAGGGAGGGTGTTTTTTTAAATATAAACATATTTGTTTAAGATAATTTATTAATATATTATATATTACACAAAGTATTTATGTAAAGGATAAGAGTAATTGAATAATAATAATGGGATACAATAATAACATTCAATAATACTAAAGTCATCAGGGGATCTTCAAACTTCTCAGTTCAATCTGGAAAAAAAAAAACACTAATTATTTCAATTTACTTTATCTTTCTGTTCCAGGTGCAGTTAAAGAAGCTTTAATTCATGTATTTCTCTTTCAGTATTCACTCAAACTATGTATTAGCCGAAAATGGTTCAGTTTGGGTTTTTGCCCTACTTTTATAGTGTAATAACTTCACCTTTCTGTTTTTCAGATGATTCTTCCATGTGCAGCCTTGTTGGCACACGGTCAAGTCCAAGCCACTCAGCTTCCGCCTTTAATGCAAATATACCAACAATTTACAGGATGTCTATAAAATACACATTGGTATTTAGTGTGCAGGTGTTATATGTATAACTTAAACTATAAGTTAGATTCAAAAACCCATTGTCTGTGATATAGTTATGTCTTTGTACCTGATATTGTATTAAAATCTGTTAATTCAATTTGACGTTTTATTTATTTTTAATCTTGTTAATTCCTCAGAAGTGAAAATGCAACCATTAATATTTCAGTTTATTAAAAGAGTCCCATAATACAAGTTATAAAAATATGTTAAAAAAACGTGACGATGGATTCACTTATTGAAGTGGCTAGAATACAAAATCGAAAATGTAGCTTGGGCCACTAGGATAAAATAGCGTTGCTTTTATATTAAATATTAGAATGAAACATTTTATGATAAGATTAAGTACCAATTATACAAGAACAAGAATAGAAACCATCTCCATAACAGAAAAAAAAATATTTTGAAAAATTGAAATAAATGGAATTAAATTGCGTCTGCAATATTGTGTTATAAGTTATGATTAATCATGTAGGTGTATACATTATGTACCAAGTTATTAATAGGGAGGGCGAAAAAACCCCGTACGTTTGGTAACCATAGAGCTGAGCTTCACATTTTCAAGAGTAGCTTTACATTCGTAACTTACTACATACTGCGAACACAATATAATTTTAGTTTTTGTTTACCCTATGGGTAAGCGCACTTAACCTCTGTGGGGTGGCCTCTCGAGGTACCAATCACGACATCGTGAAAAGGGCTGTCCTACATAGTGTTCACATTATGGCGATTCTTACAAGATACCTCTCGTCAGAACGGTCGGGCGGTGAAGTGGATCTCACTTCGCAGTGGCTTGTATGAAATCCCGCGACACTTAACACGTATACCGCCCGACCGCGCGGGGCTCTGCCACAAAATCCTCCGCCCAATCGCACGGACGAGCGGTGTCGTGTGAGACTCGCCTTATTGAAATCAGTATGGAACAGCATTTTCTTGGCGATTTCGGCATAAAGTGCATGCTTTTTATAAAAGTTGTAACAGATTATGATAACTTACAATGGCCCCATAAAGCCGCGTTGACACGATCAGACTCCGCACTTGCGTCCGCTGGGTCCGAGCATACTCTGATCGTGTCAACGCGGCTTTTTTTGATATCCTTCCTAACTATAATAACATATATATTATATTATAGTTAAAGTAGTATTATAGTTATTATGTAAACAGTGTTGGAAAGCCATGGGGGAGGCCTTTGCCCAGCAGTGGGACAGAGTAGGCTAGTTAAAAAAAATATATATTATAGTTAGGGAATAATATTATAAATGCGAAAGTAAGTTTTCCTTTTCACGCCTAAACCACTAAACCGATCATCCCGAAATCTGTATACATTGTCAGTTGTACAGAAACGGACGGTACCGTGTCTTTCCATACATGATTAAATTATATTAGTTTAAGCAGAGTACAACCCGAATTCATTGACAAATTCTAAATTAACGCGAGCGAAGCCGCGGACAAAAGCTAGTGACTGAATAAAGGAACATAACATCACGCCTGTAATCCCCGAAGTGTTAGGCAGAGATCCAGACTCCGT
Source organism: Lycophotia porphyrea (assembly GCA_950005105.1). Lineage (NCBI taxonomy): Eukaryota > Metazoa > Arthropoda > Insecta > Lepidoptera > Noctuidae > Lycophotia > Lycophotia porphyrea. The sequence goes on from OX465392.1 coordinate 9,238,045, forward strand.
GGCTGCTACTGAGAAATTCCTAATGGAAAAACCCAGTAACACTGCCCGACCCGGGAATCGAACCCAGGACCCTTAGCATAGCAGCCACGCTTGCACCACTGCTTAATAAAGGACTGTATCAGTACTGCCTTTAAGTATAAAACAAAACATTAAGTGTGTCCTCACGGGCTGCGGTCTGTTCGAAAGAGATACCGCGGCCCTAGAACACAAAGGGCAAGGAAAGAACATGGATGGGTTTTAGTCAGTACAAGTCTGACACTCCCTTCCGCTCTGCCCAGAGCGGGAGAAGTCATTTGATGAATAACCATCCGTAAAAAAAAAAGTGTCTCCTCACGCGTGTTCGAGGATGCGAGACCGCCCAATATTTTCCGCTTGGTGGAAACGGTAACCCAATTAACATTGTATATAATTATGTTTCGGCTTAGAATGGGTGTGAAATTAAATTTAAGAATAGAACCGCGACCCTATGGCTAAAATGTTTTCGATCTCATTGTAGCGTTAGGAAGGTTGGAACTAGACCAACCATGTGCGGACCGAGATGGACACGTCAAGTAAGCTAAGGCACCCCGACCAAAATATGGGTTAGATTAGAATTGTGACCATACGAGCACGAGCCAAGCGAGCGGTGCCGCCGGCCGGCTACCGGGTTGTAAGCAACAAATCGCCAGTAACAGTCGTGTTTTCAAGGCGCCGCGCCGTGAACATTCTTCATTTTTAGCCAAAGGGTTGCGGCTAATCTTAAGTTTATCTGCACAACTTAAGCCGCAAGCTATGATTTAAAAACAGTTTTTTGATATGAACCATAAAGACTTGGAACATAATATACTATAAATGTTGGACAAAAGATAAAGAAGGTGCTTATTGATAGCGATTAGAACAATTGATTAATGGAAGGCATCTACAATACAATATGTGTTGCATTACCTCAGTCGGTGTGACCTCTTCAGTGTCTACCACGTCCGGTAGAGCTTCTGCATTAACCGCAGCTTCGTCATGTCCATTAGCAATACCATCTTCCGCCTCAGTGTGACAAGTTTGGTCCGCTTCGGCCAAATCTCCGTTATGCATTTCAGAACAATTTATGAGATCGACTTTTCCTTCTTGACTAGAACGTGGACTGTTGTCGTTCATGTCAGAAGTCTCAATATCCATATGGACGTGTCCCGGCCACAAATCGTAAGGACAAGCATTTAGCTGATGCAACTGGCTGTCGCTAGAACTAAATAAATTTAAAGAACCAGCGACATCTTGCAAAATGGAAGATTCAGACATATCGTTCGTGAGTTGAGTGTTTTCGTTACTAGCTGGTATGAATACTGGCAAATTCTCAATAATGTCTCCTGAAACATCACAAACTCGCATACCCTCGTATTTAGAAAGTAATTCTAATAGCCTCCTCTTGGCTTGTTGAGTATACCTTCCGTCAGCAGCATTGCTTAATATAAGAGTTACTAATGTCTCTAAAAAGTCCGTCGTACATGTCTCATCGCTTTTTAACAACAAAAAGCGAACTATTTTATTATCAAGTTGCAGAGCATTTCCACACATATTTTGAATTGATAATGAATTACAGTCATTATATGCGCTAGGTTCACCAGATGTTGTTGAAGCTGATTCTTGTCTATTTTCTTCATGGGCACTTTCATTGCTTTGACTCTCAATGATGGAGCTGTACTGAGACAGTACATTACGTATCGATTGTAGTACTTTTTGCCGTAGAGCATCGGAACTAATTAGTTGCAGCTCTCGGAACAGCTGAATCAAAAAATCAGGGTGAGATTCATTCACATCAATCAGAGCTGTCACTTCAGAATACACGTTTTCTCTAAGCAGATCAAATAACTTTGATGTAGCCTTATCTTCAACTTCCCGACTCGTTGACGCTAAATTAGGATTAGGCATTTCGGATGTACTGGCAATGTTAATATTGCTCATTTGTGAATAATCCAACGTATAATTTCTTCGGTTAGTTGAATTCTTAGCTGGTAATTTTGAAGATGATTTCTTTTTACTATTAGCTGAAGTGTTTAAGTTATTTGCGTGGGCTTGTATAATCTCAGGAATAGGATTTGTAATATTTAAATTCCTGAAAGAGTTTGATGGAGCTTCTTGGCGATTTATATTAATGTTACAAACGTTAGTGACACTATTTTCATCAATATTTCTTGAGTGGCAAGCAGACGACGTATCGGTGTCTGGATTCTGATTGACGTTCAGTACGTCGGGCGCAGATGAGAACGAAAGGGATCTTTCGTAGGCAACATTTCGTCGTGTGTGTCTGTTGGGTAAGTCATCGTTATTTGCCTGCGATGATTGAGCGGCATTGTGTGATGAGCTAGCAGTGTTGGTATTTCTCTTCGGTGTGATGCAGGGAGGTGTGGCCGAAGGAGTACGATGCAGTGAGTTATGAGATCTTTCGACCAAGGGATGGGGGTTATGAGCGGGCCCGACCCCTAGGTGCCCGTCGGCGTTTGCCTTGTTATTAGCTGAGAGAAGATTTTGACGGGAATAACTGAAAAGGAAAAATTCACACGCTTTTACTTTTTGTTCTTTATACTAGTGTTATTATAAAACAAGCCGGATTCGATTCAACTATAATGTTAGTATAAACACGTCATATAAGAGTATTGTCAAATATCACACAGGCATGTATGATTAGTCTCATTACAAGCATGAAATAAAAATCGATTGCAAACGAAAAAATCTAGGGCAAACACTATTCTCACCCTTAGATATTTTTGGGCTGAAGTATATGATTAAATACTTAAATACGGTGTATGATGTAATAATATAATTAAATATAAATTACAATAAGTCAAAACATAATGCGTGTATCCTAATATCTGAAAAGAGAAAAGCAAAGTAAATAAATACTTTTAATTATTTATGCAGCTCTCTCACTACATTTCTACTTTGTACATAATAAAGACAAAAGTTACCTGCGGAAGTTATCCCAATAGTTATTCGCTCTGTTTCCTGGGGGTACTTGATTATTTAGCGTATGTGATGCTGTTTCAGCACGCCAGCGCTCTTCCATCTAGAAGACAAGCTTTTATTTAAAATACTATATGACAATCTCTACAAAAAAAAAGCTTACATTCAAAGTTGGCGCAAAAAGATGTTATAAGTCCGGGAACTGCACATCAGGTTAATATCGAAATCTACCCTTACTGCTACACATATAAAATTGGGTTACCAAACGAATAAAAAATAAATTCTCACGTGATTGAGTTGTTCTCTGAGCTGGTGTATCTCTCGCTGCTGCATGACGAGCTGCTGCCAGCACCACGCGCCCCAGAACCCGCAGCCACAGCTGCACCCACCTACCATACCTGCGGGATACGACACATTGTACACTTATAGCACCTCAATGTTTGACAAAAAGTAAAGTCAAGCGATTTTGTATTATGTTCTTTTAGCGCAAGACCTCAATCAGCACTTAGCCATCCTGTTCTTTCAATATAATTTCCACGGGCAATTTAACAACAGCGCCCTCCTGGCAACGTTATTCAAGTGCCACAAGAACCATGTAGTGTGTGTACTATGTGTCAATCCTGCTGACAGTCGTTTATTATAGGAGTTAACGCTCTGAAAACTAGTGTCACTTGTTTAGGCCCTCTGGTGAACATACAAACTTGTTTTCATTTATTTTATGTGTAGATACTTAAATCCATGAAGACATGCCCCGTTCTTCCACCTAATTGCATACAGTGCAAGAGTGAAACTCTCTGGTCTATGGTTACACACTAATATCTTTGAGTGTACACGCACACTAAGATAAACACTTTGTTCAAATTCTGCACCCTGCAACCTCCATAATTAAGTGGAGCATTTCGTCTTCGTGGATTGAGCAATATGTATTCAGATGGATTGTTTGTATTCTAAAGTGATGAAACGGTGTCAATGCTGAAAAATTGCTTACTGTAAGGCATCATCATGTTGAATGGCATAGATGGCGGGTACGACAATTGTGGCGTCCCCATCAGACGCTCCATGGTTTGAGAGTGACTGTTCTGAGTGAATTGGTTACGCATATCCTGAAACAACATTAATTTGAAGTTAACACTTATTTGTGAACTTAGACAAACCTCATAGGTTATTATAACAAATTATTATAGTAGGGCAAATAACTATTAAAGAACGCATTTGAGAAAAGAACATTAGCCGCAGTGAACCATAAACTGGCTTATGAAATAATAAAAGCAAAAAATTATCTTTTTTCTTTACCTGGTTGGATTTATTGTTGGTATTCCAGCCCGGGGGTGGCATATGTGGATAAGGCATGTTCCCAGCATTTTCACCGGCTAAAACAACGAAATGGATAAGGTAAACGATCAAGAATTCGAGACTGACAGCGTGTACTTTCAAGTTTTAGAATTTATAAAAATATCTTACCGTTTTGGGAAATTGGTGGAACCATATTGACATTCGACGATTCCACTCTAGGTTCGTGACGAATATTCTGATTCGTATTATTCGACTGCGATAACTGAAAAAAAAAAATGCCACAAGTTACTTACTAATGTATTCTACAATAGACAGGATGGATACTTATATAAATATAAGTAACATACACTGCTCTCATCTAGCTGCCTCTCCTGGGGTAGTCTCCGTCGCACCCGATTTCTTTGATTAGACTTATTTCTGGATGCACTGTAAAACGTAAAGAAAATATAAGACAAATTGCATTTTTGAAGAGGTGCTGCAAAGGAACTGATGTATTTTGTGCTTGCCTTGGTTGGAATGCAATGAAAACGGACTGCTTAACACTTGCACATCCATTTAAGTGTTTTAATTAATTCATAGTTACCTGTCTGTGTCGCTGCCGTAAGCACTGCTCATGTGAGGCGGTAAAGCCGCGGCAGACCTTCCACCCATGGCGCTATCTCCACCACCCTACCAGTGAAATTATTTTTAATCATAACCTCTGCTATACACAGTCTGTTTGGGTAGACCAACTACTATTAAAACGTTTTTTAATCATTAACTCTGCTATACACAGTCTGTTTGGGTAGACCAACTACTATTAAAACGTTTTTTCACCTGCCCATTCTGCCTCTGCCAAACTGCCTCACCACAGGCACATAATAATCTTGCCAACAAAAGTTGGTTGGGCGATAAACAAAATGTAAGTAGCAGATCATCATTCTCCTGCCTTTATCCCAATTGATTTGGCGATAGCGACGCCATGTTTTCTTATTTTATTCTTCTCTGTATGTAGCAGATACATAGTGGAAATACATCATCGATCACACTTACCCGGAAGTTTTCAGTTTCTCTGGAGTCTTGCGAATCTAAAAGTATTTGCTCAGATCTGGATTCGGGTTCGCTGATTCGATCTTGCTCACTGGAACAAGACATTCGTTTATACATGAGTACTATGAATTGGTATTACGGTTAAAATAGCTAAAAATGTGAAAACTTACCTGTTGTAAGATTGATTGACGACGGAAGCACTTCGTGATTCTGATTTCATATTTTGGGGTTCGGGATTTGAGCATAGCACTTTCTGTAACAAGAAAATTATCCAATAATGAGAATTGTGACAGAAAGAAGGGAGGGGCTTGGTATTTCAATATAAACAATACTGTGAAAAATATATTCTTTTCACTACAGAAATAATAATTGGAGCATGGGAGCAAACACCACATCTTATGCATTGACATATTGCTAAAGAAGATTGTTTTATATTTAAGGACTAAATCCTGCGGAAACCGATCCCTTATAGGGATCGGTTTCCGCAGGATTTAAAGTCCTTAAAGTAGATTAGTACACCAATGTACGTGAGCCATGGGGATTGAAAATAAGTGTGTATCGTTCTCAATATGAAGTTACCTCTTTATTGAGCAGCGCCTCCAGCTCGCGCTGCTTGTCGGCGAGCAGCGCGCGCAGCTGCAGCTGGTGCCGCTCGGCCGGCCCGGCCGCAGGGCCCGCGCGGACTTCTTCGTTCACTTTCTTCTGTTTACGGCTCACCTCTGGGAAAACACGGCTCCATAATAACCATTCATTCACTGACAGACAATGCACAACCAAAACCAGTAGGTGTAAAAGTTTGAAAATTTGCAAACAAACTGTTCCTGTTTAGGGAAGTATTTTCAAAAAATCATAACGAGTCTCTAAAGAGGTTAAATAGGGGATGAAAGATTGGCTATGGAAGTTTATCATTTCTACAGGAGTCTATAGGACAAATCCCATTCGACACATGGCTTGGATTTACTAAAATTTTATAAATAAATAGATACAAGCATTGAGTAATAGTTTCAAAAGAAAATGAACAATAATATATAGATGACCGAAAATAGAAAAAACATAAGGTCTTCAATCTGACATAAGATTTTCAGAACCAGAGCCAAAGAATATCACTAAACTAAAAAAAGCTGCTTCCATAATTAAATTGATATTTCAAGGAGTGAAATAGCTTACCCTTGTTAGAAATCATATCCTTGATGCGTGCACGCTCTCCCATGATCTTCTCAGTTTCCATCCGAAGCTCTTGAGCTAACTCTTGTAGTGTTGCTATGTTGTCCTCATGGCCTGTGTTGAAAAAAATGTGTATTTTTAAAAGGTGTGGTATTACATGTGTACATGATGAAGTGCTCATGTCTATTTGTTGTTAAGGTTACTGCAAATGATATTTATAATAAAATATTATGAAAAGGTCCACACCACAAATGAGACGGTGCCGACTCATGACCGCACTTCTCCCGTTCTGCTCGGCTACTTCGGGCACCGAGTTGGTTAAGCAGTAGGCCTATAGTCAATAGAAAGTCCAGAGCAGCCGAGCCACTGTTAGCTAGTCTAAACCCGTCTACTACTTCCCGCTTACTTTGTTGTTGTTGTTGTCCATGGTGCTGCGGTTGCGCATGGTGTTGTTGCACGTGGTGTTGTGGTTGTGTATGATGTTGATGCGCAAGTTGCTGTTGTTGCTGGGCAAGTTGCTGTGCATGCTGTTGCTGCGCATGCTGTTGCTGCGCATGTTGTTGCTGCGTATGCTGTTGCTGCGCATGCTGTTGCTGCGCATGTTGTTGCTGCGTATGCTGTTGCTGCGCATGCTGTTGCTGCGCATGCTGTTGCTGCGCATGTTGTTGCTGCGCATGTTGCTGCTGAGCATGTTGCTGTTGCACATGCTGCTGCTGTACATGTAGTTGCTGAGAATGTTGCTGCGAGTGTTGTTCATTGGTAAATTTGTGACGCTGCGGCAACGAGTTCCTGACACGACACATACTGCCGTCATTAGACCAGCCACCCATGCTTCCACCGCCTTCGGATTTACTACAAATATATAAAATAAATCATTGAAATATTTCCTATACTATCTTTGATATTATTTAAATTATATGGGGTGGAAGGGACACCGACGCGAAAATTTTACCACGTATTGAGTACCTACATCAGTCTATGTGGTTTCTGTGGATTTTATGTGCTCAGAATGATGTACTAAATATGTGGTAACGGTGTCCCTTCCACCCCGTATACTTGTCCCTCTTACTTGTCATGGATGTTCGAATGAGTTGATAACTCTCTGAATGAGTCGTCGTGAGCTGATGAGAGATGTTCGGCCTCGTAGTTTTCTACCGATCTCATCAGGTCTGCAAAAAACGGATTTTCATCTTAGCAGGTAAATACACAAAAACTTTTCATATTATAAAATGTTGATTTGCTAGGCAAGTACCTTTTGTTTTTTGAAGAGCAGTCTTGATAGCCTTAATCTCCATTAGTTTGAAAGGATCTTCATTCTTGTTGTTGCTGCCGGGTTTATTACCTGAAAGAAAAAACCATAGGAAATAGTTTAGCATTCTTTCTGTACATCATTATCATAGTCAAAAGATGTTAATAATAACTACATTTCCGCGGTAATTCTTCATCACCACTGTCTTCGCCGGAACTTGAATACGTGTTATGTCCGGACTCAAGATGTGTAGCCATTTGCAACTTTTGGAATTCTTGAACCTACAAACAAAAAAATAAATAAACGTTTACGTTCGACACATAAGCTTGAAAGAGAAGAATAATTTATGAATGTGCACACCAAACTTTCCATGTGTTGTTTCTTCATATGTAACTCTCTCAGTTTGAGTTGTAGAATACGGCTTCGCTCGTTGAGAAGTACTTCGTCTTCATCTACTTCGCTGTCCCGTCCTGCGCCTGCCGCCTCCTAGTAAATTAAAAGAGTATCATTACTTGAAATGAGAGCTATTTTAACTATGCTCATTTAATTCACAGTTACTCTGATTTTCCACACACTGAGTGCAGATACGACGCTCTATAAAGCAGAACTTTTTCTAAAACACGTTTTGTGATATTAACCTGCTGCATACTTCTTGTAAGGTGTTGATAACTTACCTCACACCCAGTAACATTTGTATCTGGATGAGAGAACCTATCATCTTGGCTATGTGTAGAATGCGCCGAGTGTCCATGATCAGTGTCGACACTAGCAGATAAGTTCTGGGGTACATGTAGAACCTCAGATGAATGCGGCAACGTTGTAGCAACGCCTATCTGTTGATTGGCGGCGAACATTCTATTCGCATGATGGTAGTTACCGCTCAGTGATTGATTCTGAAAGTAACAATAACATATATAATGCTGTACAACTGTTGCTAGCATAGGAAACTACATAAATATGTTTAGTTACAGTAATATTTACTTGCGCTGCACCAAAATTGCCATGTGAAGTAGATGGCTGTACTTCCTGGGCTTGTCTCTCCCTTTCTCTATCTCTATTCATTTCTTCTAATTGATGCTTTGCTTCCTCCTGTAAAATGTTCACAATTAAGTCTCAATTAGAAGTCCTATGAGATTTTGAAGAATCTATCATAATATAATTTGTTTTAAAACTTACTTGATATTTCAGAAGTCTCCTTTGTTGTTGTTTCAATGCAGCCAAACGCATTTGCGACAGTTCCATTTTATTTTTAATTTCGTTTTGCCACAGTTCATTGTCACTGTATGTCGAGCCATTGCTTTGTGCAGACACCGGTCGCGTTACTACATCCTGCCGAATATAATGGGATTAAAGAAACCATTGAATCAGAAAAGAGTTATAACTCTAAAACAGATCTATAAGAAGGGTAACACAAACAAACAGATGTGTAGTATCTTGTACAGGTTTCCTTGACTCATTAGATTGTATATTTTATGAACTAAATGTGTTAATGAATAAACCTAATATCTGAGGTAGTACTAAACACAGACGGGTACACCTTCGTAAAAGTTATTGTTATATGTTAAAATGTGTTTTATCTGTATTAATTCCTTGATCAGACTAGTTATTATGGGATCATTTGTCTCTAACATGCAAAAACTGTACAGTGATTGTTATAAAAATTACAATATATCCACATAAAACAGCAGTAAAAGTATGAGTTAAACAAAATCAAAGATGAAAGTCTAAGTTAAAGCTAGAAAGCAGCTTTGACACAAAAGAAAGTATCAAATGACATTTGGCGAGTATGGTAACAGGTATTAGAGATGGTTACTCTCTGTTCCAAGATTGCATCCATTTCATGCTATGGATCTTTCGGCTCACAACATAGGGACACACTCCATAGTTCACAGTAACAAACAAAAACCTGATTGCTGGTATTGGGATCTTTCTTTTTAGTTTTCATCTCCTCTATCCGCGTTATTTTCTCCACACAAGAGAGTATGTTCTTTCGCAACATATCTTTCAGTTCTTGGTCATCCTTTCTTTCGTTCTGATCAACAGCTAGTATTTTATTTTCGTTATTGGTGTCTTCAGTTTCCTCTGAATTGTCTGGAGGCCCTGATAACAGCTGTGTATTATCAGTGACGCCATCAGAAGGTTTTTTAACTTCTTCTTGAGGATGATTTTCTTCCTCATTTCTAATGTTATGCATGGATTTATTTAGCTGTTCATTTTCAATATTAGTAACTTTTTTCGTCAAATTATTATTTATGACGTCAGGCGTATTTTTAATGTTGGATGTTTTATCTACATTCAAATGAGTTTCTAAGGGAGTGTCTGTTTTGCTCTCTGCATCAGTATCAGATGCTGGTAATTCTACAATAACAACTCCATCTGTTTCCTCAGCAGGTACTTCAACATTTTCTGGTGTGCTGTCCACTAACATACTTTCCAGTTTAGTTTCGCTTTCCTTTAACTTCATTACCATCTCTACCAGTTCATCATATTCTTCTTTAGTGTGTTCGATAAAAGCCTAAATTAGAAATAATATCAACCATTTTTTTACATGAGCTTATGCCTATTTTTAAACAAATTTAATTAATACACATACCTCTTCTTCGGAGTTACGCATTGTATCTACGAGAGACGAAGTAACTCTGATGTACTCCCGTATCTGTCCGAGCCGACGTTCTACAGCTGCTGCATCAGGACATGCAGCCGCTATTGCCTCACCTAAGGCGCGGGCCGACTCTCTGTGAACCTAATGATATTCGAAGAAGACTGTCATTAGCTTGGTCGAAATTACTAGATTTTCCCTTAAACTTTGGTCAGCCATATATCACCTTTGCAGGCCTACTCATTGAGCATCTTGTGACTCCTAAAGTGGTAGACAAAACACATGGATAGGAAACACAAGTATGTATTTGTGGCTACTACTTACATGATTACTCTCATTGAGATTATTGAAACTTCCTTGTCCCTGTTCATACATGTTGTTGATTAAATTGACAGTCTTTGTCCCGGTTCTAGAGTTAGATATCGGAGGCGTAGTATTATTATTGCTAGCGTGGCTTCCTTCGAAATTGTTTCGAGAAGGATTCAAGTTCCTTGTTAGATTGTTTCTGTTTTGATTAGGCGCCTAAAAAAATTAAGAAAATTTTATAAGTCAAATTATAGTTTCTCAGTCAAATTATTGCCATAGTTATTTAAATAAACTTACATTAAATGGTTGAGACACGTTTCCAGTAACAGCATTGGGTGTAGTTGGATTCACTATCATTACAGCAGCAGATGCATGGTTGGAGTGAGGAATTAGGCCTAGTATTGGAAAAATATCAACATTTTTTTATCCAAATAATGCATCTAAAGAACCATATAGATTGAACCATTTATTCAATATCTTGAGAACAGCAACTGGTGTGGTGTCAGATATCAGTGATGAACACTATAATACTATATTGATAAAAATAACAGCAAAATGATTACCATTCTGCATCTGATGCACATAGGGGTGCAAAGTGTGTCCCGAAATTGACGAGCCAGCGCCGTCATCATGTTGTTCAGCCGATATATTCTCGCGATTCTGGACGTTGAGAGGTAATGCGCGTGGCTGCGGTCTTACAGGTACAAATCTTCCAAACCCACTCTCAAATGATACAGAATTGTCTAGAAAAACACTCATTTATATTCCAGGATTCCAAATCTAAATTTGGTTAGATGAATATGATAGAATTAGCTTACCCAAATCAGTTAGTTCATGATCTGATGTATTGTTTGTTGGTTTTCTTGATTGGCTGTAGTTAGAGCGAGTGTTGTATTCAGAGACAGGCACCCAATCAAGAGATGTCTAAAAAATAATTGTTTTCAAATATCACATGTCCCAAATGTTCTTAAAATATGCTGTACAATAAATGAGTGCAGAACACACACCTTAGGTGCACTAAATTTAGAAAAACAACCTCCCATAAGGTATTTCAATAAAAGTAAATGAAAATCACTATTGAAGATATTTCACACCATATCTTTAAAATAAAACCATTTAGAATAAAATGAAAGGAAGTATTTTCTGTTCAGTATTATCTGTGTCACAAACCATAGCAGCTTGGCACTAATTCAAATACATGAATCTTTCAGGTTTCCAAAAATAAACCCATACGAACTTCACATGTGTTCAAGCTTTGCTAAGAAACACATCACTTGTTATTTTTTTTAATTAGATTATTCTAATAGTTTGGTAGTTATGATTATAAAGTGTGTATAGGTGTATTACATTACAGGAATATTAATATATATTGTTCATTTCTTTGGTGCAATACTTTTCTATTTTTTTTTTATATTTAATTTGACATACATGAATAGGTAATTAAACTCATTTCTATTAAAAAATATATATATGTTCTTCTGAAATAAAGGATTCTACTGAGACTATTAATGATCCAATTGTGGCATTCATTATTACGAAGGACTGTGAGTGAAAGTGAATTGTTGTATTATGCTATTTAAAGCATAGCTCGCAATAGCTTAGATAAAGTAATCAATATATCATGTAGTCAATGTATATCTGACATATTTTAGTTATATTTTTAAGGAAAATAATTAAAAATCTATAGATTCTGAGAGTTCTAGTTATGTTGTTGAAAAATTTAAGAAATAATACCCCACAAGCAAAAATAACACTTTTGTTCATTTACTTTGCAATTTAACTTGATGAATTTTATTGTTGAGTCAGTAAAATTTAGTGCATAGTGTTGTTTTATTTAATTTAAGGAATCTTTGTATTCTCAGTAATAAATATCATTAAAAAAACAATTTCATATCTGAGGTTAAATGGGGTAAAAGTATTTTAAACCCTTATTAGCTTTATTCTCTAGATGACTTGTCATTATACCTGTTACTACCAGAGTATTTAGAACATTTTGCTGCAATATAGTGTGCCATTATGTCCCCTGCTCCACAAGTCAATTACAGTAACTCTATTGTTGTACAGCAAAGTAGGATCATTTGCAAAATATTGTCAAGACAAGAAAGTGATTTTGGCATGCAAACTGTGCTACATGTCATAAGAAACTAGTTCTGTTATGTAGGAGGTAGTTCTCACCGTTACTAGATTGGTCGTCATGTCTCTCCTTGTTGGGGTAACTGCTTCTTGTGGAACATTACAATTATTTCTCACTTTAGTCTTGGGTATAGTTCCCGTATGACCTGGATGCCGCTCGTTGTTACCAGGAGCCATAACATTCAGTTTTTATTTTTTGCATTCAGTTATAAGTTTCATAGCATTAAGTAACTATTTATTGGAATAAAATGTCGAGGAAATAAAGCAATTTAGAAAGATTTATTCTTTGCGAAGGTAATATTACAACTTTTACAATTCAGTAATCTTTTACTTCTACAAAACCTACAATCACTTACGCGAATAAATTGTTTTACATTTTTTTAGGATTTAATTATTTCCCGTAAATTACTGCAGCAAAATCTTTTGCAAGTTTTTTTTATTTTTTCTTGTTGGTGTGGCGAACCAAAGTATTTTATTGGCTGGCTACTGCCGGGGCGTAAGGGTTGCTAGCACTAAAACGAAATTTACCATAAAACATGCATAGCAAAAATGCCACAAGTTAGTTTTGTCGTTAAATAAATTAAAAAAAAACTCTTTTGAAAATGTGCCATGCGTAAGCGGCGATTACACATGGCACATTTTAATAGCAAAGCAAACGTGCGACACCACCAAGTAGCGGTTAAGTAAGCATGTTAAAGGCAGCAAAAACTGTAGCGCAAATTAACGTCTAAATTGTTACTATTTTTATTTGTCTAAAATTCATCTAAAATGATGTTTTAGTTTCTTTTAGACTTTATACATTTCAACATCGACAAAGTGCACAATATTTTACATCGATCCACAGATTTAGGTGAAATCCATTAAAATTGTAACACTGTCGTTGCCTGCCATTTTAACTTTTAAAACCCACAATGTGACTTCAAGGCTTTTAATCCATGTAAACAACAAAACTGCAACATTTTCGAACTCAGCGAATCTAGAAGGTAAAAAATTCATGAATAAATTCAAAAAATTGCTGTAATGCAGCAGAGTGGCAGATTTGACCAGCTGACGAAATTGCTTTGGAGTAGAGAAGGTGTGTCAAATATGTATCTGCCCCTGAGACGACCCACTGACCGTGTTTTTGTTCTGGCTTCAAACATCAGCTCTGTTTTTTTTTTTTGTAAGGCTGTGTGAATGTGAATGTATAGTGCAATGGTTCGTCATGGTTTTTTGGCGTTTGAATGTTATATTTATGTTTTGTTTGTGAACATTGGTGTAGTCTGTGGAAATCGTATTGAAAAAACGAGATAGTCGCGATAGTTTTGACTATGGCCTCGTGCCAAAAGAATCATGCGGCACCATGCATCTTGCCATTGATATTTTCCTTTGGAAACTTCTGCAGCAGCACGGGGGCAGGCTTGGAGTCTAATCTGTATTTGAGAGCGGTTGATACCATTGATAATGATACTCACGTAGAATCGTAGACGAACATAGCTGCTGAAATGAAGGTATCTTCTACCACTGGAGACTGTGTCTAATGAAGTGCAATGTAGCAAAGTTCTTTGGATTTGGTAACTCCAGAGCCCTGACTGGTTGAGGTATTTTTCACACATTTAATGACTGATACCATACTTCACTATCCTGTAGGCTTTAGTAGAGAAGTAATTTCTACCTTACTACACATCGAATAGTGAAGCAACAGACAGGAAGTTCTTTCTGGGTATCACTGGGCCAAGAGAATAAACTCTTGAACATTAAAATAGTAGAACTTCACGACAGGAGCCGAATTCTGGTCCGCTTTCTTTTTGGGTCATGGGTTTGATTCCCGTTTATGTAGATAGCAAAGATCCTTCGATTAATATTAACTGCACTTATCAAGGGGAACCCACCCATTATTTTATTGGCAAATGTTTTGCTTGAATAGACCGGCTCAGTCTAAACTGAGTGTTTCTGGTTCAGAATTGACGAGAAAAGAAAGCAAACAGAGTGACGTTCCTGCCTCCTGGTCCTTACTTCATTTAATTATTATAATTACCATTTCCAAGATTAATAAAGAATATAAATCATCTTTGGAAGAAATAATGACACAGCCGGCAAATTGCATGTTATACCTTCACCAACGATGTAGGGCGCCCAAGCAAGCGTGTCGCGCAGTGAAATGTGGCCATGGCTTGTTGGCCCAGATTGGCGCTTGGTTTGTGTCCATTGCTTTGTTTTAAACTACTTTGATAGTGCATCGCAAATATGCAAACCGATGGACGTGTATATTTCGTTTAGCGTTGGGCCCCGTTGGCCGGCCGGTGGATACAGCAGTCAGCATTATTTCCGATTTTCGTTCGGAGCGGAGTCGTTCGTAGTTTAGTGCGCGTTTGACCCGCCGACTAGCCGCGCTTCTCTGTATGTGACCGTACGGAATACCCGAACAATACTTTAGCGAAGTTTTATCTGGATTCTCCTACACATTGGACGTTGAATTAGTGTGCTAAATGTGTGTTATGAATGTTGCGAATTTAAAATAAAAGTGTTGTTCAGGGAATGAAAGTTGTCATTTATAAATACTTATCGTTCTTGTAGTGAGGTAAATATATTTTGTTTTCTTAAATAATGTGCGTACTATGCGAACGTAACTTATATAAAGTTTGGTACGTATTTCAATGCACGAAAGTAAAAATAAGCATGCTTAGGTACTCTCCAGTAAGCATGTTTTTTTTTATTTTTGCTAAATACTCTTATTGTAAAACTGGTTTATTGGCAGGTGGATAAACTGTGGAACACACAGGGGTAATTGGCTACTTGATAAAGCATACCGAATTCAAAAGTAGAAATACCCATAAACCTGAAAGTAAATATCGTATTTATGTAAGTTTTAATAAAACAATGCATCATTTCACATAGGATACTAAAGTTTAATCAAACTATTAATTTAACTAAGATTATGTTTCTCTATGCGAAAGCTACATGGATTCAAACTTCAATAAAAAACCTGCTAAGTTGAGAATGTATTGGTCAGAAATCATATCATCAAGCTTTCTTCTGGTTAAGGAGAAAGCAGAGGTCTAAGAAAAGCTCACAGCTTCGCTTTACCGAAATCAAAACTATCATAGAATAATGTCAATTGGAGTATTTGTATTTGTTTCATTTGTCTCATATGTGATATCATCACTATATCTATTAATGACTGCTAATTCTTACCTCCTAGCTGAGAATGGCCCCCAAACACGCATACATTCGTTCTGAAACATAGGTAGAGCAGAGAGAGAGCTATATTTCCTTTCAAGTTGCACTTTTGCTCAATGTCGCTTTTAAGCATCAAGACAAGTGTATAATAAAATTGTGTACCTTTATATATATTTTTTTATTTTGATACTAACGTATCGTACTTTAGTTGTGCACACCTTATTATTGTATCAAGCGACTTCTTAGAAAAATGATGACAATTGACAAGGTATTGTCAATGACGACATGTTCTGAAAGACTTAATTGGGCTAGGCATTCTACGTATTTCTATTTTAATACCATCTAAATCTGCTGCCAGGCTAGACTACGGGGGAAGCGGAGAATAATAAAACTCAAACCGGTTTTTTAACAGATAATATAATGTACTTACATCCTTATTTAATAACAGAAAATGTTCCAGTTGGCCGATAGTCAGCAGCTTTATGTGCGTCTGCATAAATTAAATATTTTGAATATAGTTCGGAGTCGAACTAACAAATAGAAAAAGGCATTAACCTGGTTATAAGTATAATTATTTAGACAATTTTAACTTATCGCTTTAAAAATATACTAACCAACATACTAAACATATTAGAAGGCCGGAATTAAATTCATATTAGCAATTCTGCTGCATATCTGCAATAACTTCACTATTATTTCATTGACTTGCGTTTACGCCTCTTCTGCTAACCAGCGACGGCGCAACGAGGCTTTGAAACGGTAGTTTAAATACTACTACTATAAGCTTTCTAAAGCTTTTCTTTTACTCTCTGTACAATGCATCCTATCCTACTGCCGTTGATTGAATGTTGATTAATAGTACGACTATTATAATTATTCTGCGCCCTCAGGCCGATAAGTACCTATATCATAAGTTCATGGGTACTTGTCTCTTATTCCATTTTCTCAGAATAATTAAAGATGCATTCGTATTGCTCTGGAATTTGTACCTGTGTACTTACGAACCTTATAGGGACTTATGAACATTCTGCACAGAATGTTGACTAAGGCTTTTGATCCTCATCAATGTTCATTTTAACCTACAAACTGAAGATTTGGCATTTATTGGCCATTGCACGTTGTTCGATTTGCAGAGGCATTCAAGTTTTCGAAAATACCAATAGCAGAACGCAATTCTTAACACAATTTATTTTCAATACGATTTAAAGATTTTTCCTGTCATATCTTCATTTTCATATACTTAAAACTTTTTTAACAGGTCCTTTATAAAAGCCAAATTTTCTAAAAGAAGGGATACTACTTCGTGTTGTCTGGAATACAATGCGCTGGCATTGACAAAGATGCCCTGAGGGTCTTAAGCCAGATTCAGTAAAAAAAAGAAGTCCCAGAGACTCATATAAGTTTTCATAGCATGATACTTGGGTAACTTCTATAATTGGAGATCGTCGATAGTCGCATTGCATAACAGGCACTGGTGCCGATTCTCTTGTTTACAAACTAAAACAAAAAGTTCAGAGCATCCTCATCTTTCTATTTCATTAAGAAAAGGACAGAAGATAAATTTTAGTTTAGTCCTGTCAAATTAGTCAGAACAGTAATTTGATGTAATTTTAGTAATCAACTTTTTAATCACGGCTAAACTTGTGTTAGCCGCTGGTTAATTTGACAGGACTAAACTAAAATGTATCTTCTGTCCTTTTCATAATGAAATAGAAACAAAAAGATGCACTCAACTTAAATTTAGTTTGGTTAGTGAACAAGGGAATCGGCACCACTTTCAAATTAATAGACTAAAGTAGATGCTTTATGAATTATTACGGTATGGAATCTACCTGGGAATAATAACACCTTTATGATTATTAATACCTACTGACCCATGTATACAAAGTTTTGATGGCGGTGGCAGGTGGTGGTGGCACTTCTATAGGGTTGGGCCTGACCACCTCTGTGGGCCGTGGGTGCGCCGACCTAGATACCAGATTTTGTGTTAACTGTTGATGACAGTTTAATTAATAAAAACTAGGTGGTGGAACGCCACACCTTTTACGTGTATTACACTGCTATATTGAGTTACCTATTTAATCACATGTGGGATATTTTCAGTGACTCCGGGTGAATTGCAGATTATTCACAGGGCATCATCGTAAATTGTGATAAATATTTAAGACGTCAACTTGTTAGTTAATTAAGCGAGAGGTTGCTCAATTAACTAAAAATAAAACGAATACACAGTTACACTCGACTTTCTTTTTTTTAAGTTTTTGTGCGAAAATACCAGACATTCAACCTCATACCTACGAGTTGCAAGTTCAGTTTGAATAATTAATAACTCGCTATTCTATTTATATTTATTTATTTCCATTCCCGTCTAGACCTTGAACTCCTTCAGAAAGAGCTATTTCCGACAAACTTAACCCCATTTTCAAGAGCCTTAGTGGGCGTTGGTTTTCATTCAAAAATATCCATCCATCCAACAGTTCCAAATTTCATTATTTTATGGAATTGGCGTATGGTGACGTCAGTGATGACGTCATAATATTCGTACCACGGACTAACCGGTTCCACAACTGCGGCAGCCGACCTCCAATTATGCAAATGCCGATGCCGTTCCAGTCCATTCCTCAGCCATACACGTCGTAAACAGATACATACTATATCTAAATTGGGTCTGACGAGCCCGTGAGGTCATCTTAGATGTCCATCTCAATTTGAGAGAATTCGTACACTTAGTGGCGTTGCTACCAGCATTATCGAATAAACAAAAATAGCGAGAACAATTTTCGAAAATGATAGTCCTTATTTGATTTAGTGATTAACCTAAATAAGACATGTGTTTAGTTTCACACGGTTTCCATATTTACGTCGATTGATTAAAAAAATATAGCACACATTTTGTGTAGTAATGGCATCACGCACGACTTCCGTTCAATGTGCTAATAAAAACTTTGGCGGTTGCCAGTGTTGCCACTGCCACCGTAACCACCATGCCATGCCAAAATACAAGTACATGGTACGACGCTTAAATGTATACACAATGTGGTTTATGTTATGTAACATGAAACTAAGTGATACACGTGGTTAGTAACTGGGACTTAGGTAACACTGAGAAAATGTTAATGCTACATAATATTTTTTCATTTTTAATGTTACTTATTCTCAGTCCATCCATCGTCCCTTTGCTCTTCCCCTATTCTTATAGCTATCCACATTCCCTACTCATTACGAAACTTTTTCTTATTCCTGCGCATCATTCAGTCTATGACAAAACTTTTATCACGGGTTACAGCTACATCATCAATCCCATGCCCTTTTTTTTCGGATGGGAAATCATCAAATGACTCCTCCCGCTCTGGGCGGAGCGAAAGGGAGTGTCAGACTTGGACTGTGACTTCCTTGCCCTTTGTGTTCCTAGGCCGCGGTATCTCTTTCGAACAGTCCCGCGGCCCTGTCAAGTCAATCCCCTGCCCTTGTTCCAAATTATTTTGGGGTCCGCGCAGCATGTCTTCGTCTTTCATAGTTTCACTATTAGACGTCATCTCACGAGTCACCCCTTTCTGGCCATATCATCTTTCACAGAGCCCATCCATAGTTTTTATGGTCTTCTCTTCTCGTGAAAAGTTAAATAGATAGGTGGTGCACAAATGAATACTCACTCAACCATCATACCATCATACAGAGCTTATCCAGCACTCAGCTGGATAAGCTCTGTATTTTGTAATACGAGGTCGAAATAAAATAATACATCTTAAGGTCTTAGTTGTATGAGTCTAAGTTGCAAGTAGGTACTTAATACCAAATGAATCACTTGCATTCATAACAATGGCGGTCGTTTTCTTTTTGACTCCAATAAACAGACCATCTGTTACAAAAATAACAATGATGCTGTTGAGCAATACGTGATGTATCTCGGACACCCACGTTGAGTAGGTAATTGTAATTATTCAAATCGTTATGAGAAGGTGCGAGATAAAGTTGCAGTTGAATTAGATAGAGACCTACCTAAATTTTGTAGACCTATCTTCTTATAGCTGTAGTAGGTATTTCAGTATAATTTAAAAAGTATTCTTGCTAAGAATTGCCAGCATTTCTTAGTACCTAAGTAGTGGTTGGAGAAACAATGCGAGGTATGGCCCATATGTTCGCGCCGTGACGGCGAGTTGTTATCGCTGCAAAGACGCGCCCACCTACACTCTCCCCTGAGTATTATAATATGTAACGTCGCACTCGCGTCTCGCCTCGACCGGACATGACAGTTCAATGAACTGCCAATTCACGATCCATCTTGGCCATTCATTTATTCTAATTACTATCGTTTTCCGCTTTTACCGATCTGATGAAACCAAAGAATCTATTTATTTTCACTCACAGCCACAGCATGGTCCTGCCTGGTTCACATTTATTGCGATAAATCTTCGTATTTTAGAAGCTAGACTAGTTTATGCATCACAAAAATCATAAAATTCATATCTAAGGTAACCAGCGTAGTCTGAAAATAGTTTTCGTTCGTATCGAATGAAATGCTCCTTTGAAAAGAGTAACGGGAGCACGCGGAAGACTGGCCTAGCTGGAATGTTGGTGAATCGCCAAATTGCATTTTGCAAAATGTGTCGTGTAGGTATAATTATGTCTAGATATGTACTAGATAAGACACTTCTCTACTGCACTCTTCAGCCTTAATTTTCGGATGTTTTCGATATTTGTAAATGTTTCCTTTCATTTCGTTTCGAGATAAACCTCCGTTATTGGACCCTGTGGTGTCTGCAGTGGCGTAGCTAGTCCTAATAAGGCCCTGTATCAAAATTGTTTGGGGGCCCTCACGAAATCGAGTGCGGCAAACACCAAAGGAAAGCTCGAAAAATTCTAGCTTTCTAGACCGCGACGAGTTTAATCAGGACGGCAGGATTCCCATTGCATAGAGATAATTGCTGTCATTGATTTTACTAACATAATGTAAGAGCGAGCAAAGTGGGATAGAAAATTTAGTAACCACGATCATGACTCGCACAGCCATTCCATGCCATGGTAACGGCATTCTTTGGAAATCCAGAAAAACGAACTCGAAAAATTCTAGCTTTCAGGACTGCGACGTGTCAAGTCATTTAAGAGCGAGCGAAGCGAGTTCGATATTTTAAAGCCTTTTAGACTGCGATAAGTTAAATATTCATTATTTAATCATATCGAGCCTCTTATTAATAAAAAATTGAGGTTATTGGAAGATGTTATGTTTTTTTTCCTCTACACGTCGGGGCCCTTGTTACTCCGGGGCCCCGTATCGTTGATACGGCTGATACGGCGGTAGCTACGCCTAATCTAATTACCTATTTAAATTCTGACCTATCTGCGTTTTTAGTATTTTGCGTATTATGCTCTGAATAAAATGAACTTGAGAACAACTAATTTTGGTATACAGAGCAGTGTTCTAACGAGGTTAAAGGTTATCATTAACTAGGTAAATACTCTGCATGCAATACGATTATGTAGAAAGGCGTCATTGTAGAGAATGGTAGATATCACTAGAGGTAGGACAACGTCTTTTCAGAAAATATTGTTAAGCTTAAAATAAAGTCTCCTTTTTAGCTATCACGGGATACTGAGAAGGGAAATGATGTCTGTTTAGGTCCACTTAGACCACTTAGTATCAGACGGTGGCAATGAGAAACGTGATTTGAAATTAAACAGTCAGTCAGTATCGAAATAATTATGCTATTTGAATGCAGGCTACGGCCTACGAAGAACTGCAGCTCAGTTAACCAAACATTTGCTCGTTACTTTGTTTCTGAATGAAGGTTTTAAAGTGTAGCAGGAAAACGAAAGTGGGAATTTCACTTTCGGACCTAGCCATAGCCCTTCACTAGCAATTGAGAGCGTGAGTGAGTACGTTGTCGTAGTTAAATATGAATGA
This sequence comes from Lycophotia porphyrea, assembly GCA_950005105.1. Lineage (NCBI taxonomy): Eukaryota > Metazoa > Arthropoda > Insecta > Lepidoptera > Noctuidae > Lycophotia > Lycophotia porphyrea. The sequence goes on from OX465392.1 coordinate 9,259,813, forward strand.
CCGTTTATATCAGATTCGTTTACATCATACTTGATTGGATTATAATGTGATGCGATGATATTTGTGAAGCGAGTCGCGCAGGCGTCGTCAGCGTCGCGTCCGAACACAAGGCAACAGACCTTCGCCGATTATAGCGGTGACGCCATCGGGCCCGGCACAACAGACTGTAATATAACAAGTCCCCACACAGCATGCCCTAAGCCTGTTGCCGTAAGTCTCTGCTCCTTAAACCTGTCCTTATTCAGCCGGTCAAGGCACGTTCAAGGTGCTGTACTTGATATTGTATTGTAAGTAATACGTGGAACTGCTTTAATGATACGATTGTTTCTCGTGTGATGCTATCGATGTATTTTAATAAATACATTATTTATTCATTTAAAACACTCATTCACATTAGCACATAGGTGTACATAACTTGCCTACTCAATATTTACCCTCCTATTTTTTGTTATTTTCGAATCAGTATTCCATCGTCTTTTGGTAGACGGTTTGCCATTTTATGTAGGTACTTATTTCATATTATTCACCCTATTGAAACTAAAAATACGTTTGACAGCCAACCTCGTAAATTTACTTTTATTATTTTGAGCATGAATCCATAATTACAAACAAATGTTACTTCAGTCGTTTCATTCGGCTCATGGAAGCTAAAAATATAATTAGGTATAACCGACTCGGTTAAAATAGTAAATTAGCACGGTTGGTTCACCATGGTTATCATATTATACATAATGTCTTCTACGAGAGTGTGTATAATCGGTTTTATTCGTATATCCTTGGCATTTGGCGTAACTTTTATATGTTATTTTTATTGTATCACATTAATTCTTAGTATGTACTGCTGTTGGTGTACCAAGTAAACAAGCACGTAATTTACATAAATCGGTATACTCGTACAATATATGAAAATGAAGTTGTAAAGGTTCGAGTTCGAGTCATCGGTTGCAAGTGTTGCAACACTTGCAACTGGTTCAAACGGGGCCCGGTGTTGAATCTTGGAGGACGCCAACCCTAAACTCTAGAATTTCCGAGGAGTTTGCAGTTTCTTCTTCTTGCAGTTTCTGCTTTTATTTACACAACTACGACTGCTCAAACAAATTATCAAACTCTTCTCTTCTTGAAATTTTTTATTTATTTTGGATTGAATATTTTTAAACTTTTAATAGTTTTAAGCATTTCCTAGTTACTCAAAAATAATACCGGATTTTTCCAACTCCTGCTCAACTCATGGACGATTCTCTAAATAGAGATTTGAAATGATAATTTTGCGTTGATGTGATTCGGCCATTCATTTGCTGCGTACAAGCCCAAGATATTATTACCGTGCCTAAGCCGCATTTGTAGAACGCTAGGCATTTTAACAATTAGGTATTATTTGACTAAGCCCTAGGTCGGCTTAGTCGAATAATAATAGTAAATAAATATATAAAATTCATTTTATTTCAGACCATAAGTTCATTTGGTTAGTAACGCCCAACCAATTTATGATTAAAAAGGTGATTCTATAATTATTTACTCTCGGAATGTAAAGACTAGACAAGGAGATAGTAAGGTAGTCCTGATCCAAATGCCAACGTATTTTTGATGGATCTTTTGTCATCATTGGGAGTTCACAGTTGTTAATTAATATTCACGAGATTATTGAAACGATTTAAAACTGTTGTAACTTATACCAAATTATGGCTTTTCATTGCCTGAAAGTTTAGGTTAGGTCTGATTTAATTATCTTGCAATTTAATGCAATAATATATAATTGAAGTACCTACACAATAGCAAAAAGTCTAATCACTTCATAATCTTTAGATTTACATAGGTACTGCTACATGTACTTAGCTATAGATTAATACGTAGAATGCGCTGTATTTACTAACAACTACAGCGAAGTCAAAGTATGGTGTTCCAGTTTCTATCGCTTACTTTATCGATTTTTCCTTCCACTTCGCATAATGGTGTGCCCGCTATCTACATAGTTATATGTAGGATTGTAGACATAAGTCACAATTCAACTTACGATGTATTAACAAGTGGCCGGCCAGACGGCCAGCCACTTGTTTGGCCGGGCGGTCTTGCCGAGAATTAAATTGGTCCGGCAACTGTGACAACTCCTCTCAATCAATTACAGTGATCTAAGTATATCTTCTTATATCACGCATTGGGTGAATGAACAGTGGTTAGTAGTTATCTGTAGAAGTAGGCAGATTTATAGCTCTTTAACCTTTTGCAGTAGGTATAGTATTAGTAACTACGTTTCGATTCTTAGTCACACTCTCCATGACGAAATAAACAGCCTTTGCTGTCCCTGTTTACTGTGTACTTAGTTTTTATTTATATAGGTAGATATTGGGAGCAACAGTTAAGTTGTTATCCTACAAGTTTATCAAGATGAGAAGCTGATACGATTGATTGATGCCGAGGGCAACAAAACAAACTTAAGAGCGTGTACGCTTGTTTTGTTGCCCTCGGCAAACAACATAAAAGTAGCATCATCTCATGACTAATTCAGTATTCATAACGATTCTTGTTGTTTAGCTTTTATTTCCTTTGAACACATTTAAATTGTTAATGTAACATTGACTCATGGCGTAAACGTTGGCTCTTCTCTACTGGCTCTACATTTGCCCATAGTGTATGTGTATACAGTATCTTGCAAAAGTTTGTAGGTAGAAAGCTTTTTTCCGATTAGAAATAACAATGAGCATGCGTAAAAACTAATAGTATCACAACACAAACAGCGGCTGTGTCGTGAGTTCGTGACAGTTAAGCAGTTGTCAGTTGGTCACGGTGACTGATCATGATTGCAGTCTGTTTTTATGCGTTGCCTGTTGCACTGTTCTGCTGACAAACCCGAGCTATCTACGAATAACGGACGTTCTAATGTAAAAACTTGTCACATTTCTCATGTTTCGTGTTATACTTAAACCACCTTAATTTCGCCATGTCACTCATTTTTGCCGAATTTCGGTTATCGACCGCTGCCGTGCCCTTTCGTCGCTTAATTTATCCAAAACAACCTTCTGACACGCAAACAGAAATAAACTTAACTAAAAGTATTATGACAATAAGCTTTATTGTTACGATGTAGGACTAGAATAAAATGGACAGGATGTCATGTTACGAAATTATGTATAATGTTGACTTTATTTCCTTTTGATGGCGAACTGAGTCATAATATGCATGTGTGACCTCATGTTACCATGACATGATCAGAACAAAACAACGATTTTCACAAAATGCATACAAGTAAAAATGTACTTACCTACATATCCCTGTTTGTTATGTTATGTTATGTTTTATTTATTATTATTTATTTAATATGGAAAAAAAAGTAATTAGACAATTAATTTATTTAAATGTTATTATGTTATTGTTTGTTGTTATTTAAATTAAACTCAATATCAGTTGACAATTCCATTCCGAATTGGCTGTTTGCCACAGACAAAACAGCTGTCGCGTGTGTGAATAAGTATTGGGACGGTCATGTTTATGTTTACGCGATCGTAACCCGGTTACACACGGCGATAATTCAATACCCTTTGGTAAGAAGGCGTCGAAATAATCATGAACTCAGTCGCCTGTTGACCCTCATGAACCACGTATTGCGAAATCGTGAAAGAAAAGTTAAGTAAATACCGCTAATGTTTTTCCTCGACTAATGGTTTTTTCACTATGTACTTGTTCTTGCTTCGGCACTTTAATTTCCTCGCGTGTAACGTAAAAAATGTGTGATTGTTTAAAAACTATAGTATAGACTCAATATCTTAGTATTATATAATTGCGTAGCACATGTGTGAGTACTATGTACTGTAAAGCTACCATTTACATTTGGTTATCTTTCATTGACTTGAATTTACCCTGCTGGGTGAGAGAATGTCATGCTCACATAAATGTCTCGCTGATGGTGGCGGGTGTGTCGGGTCATTTAGCTTCCTTCAATATGGTTGAGCAGAATGGGGCTGATCCATGCGTCATGCTCGTGAACGGGCGCTGTCGGTTGGGACTGGTCATCTCAAAGCTGCCACGGTTTATTTTAACTACTTACTTTACGTTTTTAAATTGTTGATATAATATTTTACTCTGGACGCTCTTAACGTGCACGTATTTCTACATCGTTCTCACATATATGTATAATCTCAATATGAATGATGTAACCAAGATTCTGTAACAATATTTTGATTGAAAAGAGTGTCCATGGAGTTTCTTGCCCATTCTTCTCCATAGAGATCTACACTTTGGAATGGGCAACTACAGTACTTTCACAAGTTATTATGCCTTGTGTCTGTGACTGTAGCTTAGCCTAATTTGTTTTTCTGACATTCAAAAGTGCCTGTAATGGTCTAATTGAAATAAATGCTTTTGAGTTTGAGTTTGAGTTTGAGTTTGAAACAAATCTCAATGATGTCGTTGAGTATAGTAGCGTAACTAGCGTAGAGTTACACCGCAGTTTAGACGATGAACGAAAAAAAACACAACCAAGAGGTGATGAAGTTTAGTGGCGTAGCTAGGCCTAATAAGGCCCTGTATCAAAATTGTTTGGAGGCCCTATGAAACCGAGTGCAGCGAACACCAAAAAAAAGCTCGAAAAATTCTAGCTTTCTAGACCGCGACGAGTCTTCTTCATTTAAGACCGAGCGAAGCGAGCTTGAAATTGTAAAGCCTTCTAGACTGCGATTACTTAAATACTCATTATTTTCATCACAACGGGCCAAGTTTTAGAGATTTTTTCCTCTACACGTCGGGGCCCTTGCTACTCGGGGGCCCCGTATTTTTGATACGGCTGATAGCTACACTAACAACGCCCCTGGTGAAGTTATCAACAGCCTCGGACACCACGGCCTGCCATATAGCCGATGTTCGGGCACGCGAACTTAAACGACATTATCGCTTAGCTCTTCTCACTTGGCATTCCAGCTGTATTTGAACCCAACGGCTTATCACGTGAACGCGACGATGGAAAAAGACCGAACTGCATTTGTTTTCTTTCCTATGGATGATTGGTAGGCCTTTAGTGTTGGACGCAACATGTGTCGATACTCTTGCGCCATCCCATCGTCCTAACTCAACAGGCTAGCTGCGGATGCGGCATTTTTTAGATTATTAAGCTTACCAGCTTATTAAGTCCGTGGGCAGATTCCACGCATGATTCATCCGCATGATCAAACTAAGTTCTTGCGATTACAGAACCTGGAAACCTAGTCTATTTCGTATACCTCTTATTCTGGTTAGTGCCTAATGGTGTCAGAGTTTTTATGCCGCCCATGGGCCTCCGACTTGACTTTACATAGAGAGATCATCCAGAAATAAGTATCTCTCAGTGTCAACCTCTCTCTATACCTCTTATAATTCTGTACTGATCGAAATACTTGAAATTATTGGTTATAAATATAAATCTGACAGCATATAAATACCGATAAGCTCGCATAAATTATGCCGAGGAAACTATGTATTTAATAAGAAGTGGGAGATTAAGAATGACTAACGTTTATTTTAAAATTGTGAAGTAATTTTCATATCAAATCAATCAATCCTAATTCAAAAGAGCCATCAAGAGAGACGCAAACATGCATGTTTGCGTGTCTCTTCATCTCTTCCCTCCGAATCCGAAGACAGCTAGGTATTTGGTACCTATAGCCGTAAGTCGTGCCAAAAATACAGTAATCTAATATTAAATCAAACAAATTATATTCCTGCTAGAGCTACTTGTGCATATCATTAATACTACTATTATAAAGAGGTATGTGTGTAAGTTTTTATGTAGGAAGAAATCTTCTGACAATTCTTCTACTAACGGGAAGCTACATTATCCCCGACTGTTAAGGGTACATATAAAACGTTCCCGTGAGTACATTCAGTAAATAACGGGAGCAAAGCCGCGAGCACAAGCTAGTTGTCTTATAAAATGTGACAAGATAGTATAATTTATATAACCAAGATCTTTATGATGAATGCACATAACGGAAATGCAATGCAACAGTTCGGCAGCCCATTCATCTTTCAGACAACTCCATCATTATGTTCTACTTTCACAACATTTATCATTAGAAAGTTACAAATGATAGTAGTTGCGTTTAACATTCATTGTGAGGAATTAAAAATAAGAATATGACAAGGTCTTTGATTACATCAGCCTGCTTACTAATGGCCCCATAGGTAGCTAGGTTCAATGAGTGTCCAGTCGGCACGCAATGCTTAGCGAACTTTTTACGCGCCCGTCTGTCCAGTGTTGTATTCAGGATGAGATCATTGCAACAGTCATCTCATGGCATCTATTTTAATGCTATAACAGTTGGCTTTGGTTGTGTCACTACGAGACATCGGTGATGTAGGCGTTTAAATAAGCGGCCGTGGCCCCGATTCACGCGCTGTATTGATTGTTTGAGTTTTTTACAATTTTGTTAACCTGTCAATTGATGCGTACCTTACGAAGGTAGTTAGACTAAATCTCTAGTAGTTGATACGCATTTAAATAACAAGTCGCATCATAATTATGCTGACCTGCATATTCCAACCTGTTTGTTCCTTTGTCACAAGATACTAGGAAAAATAAACATTTATTCTTAAATTTTTCGTGAAGGCTATATCTAACATAAATTGATGACTCAAACTTAAAATGTGACACGTGCACAAGTCTGTTTTACCGGACCGGAACTACCAATAAGGTATCTATCTAACCGTTAAAATACTATCATTATTTTTGTTACAGATGCAAGATGCCTGAATAACTCAACCGTCTCGAAATACGATAAAAACAGCAAAGATGAAGGAACTCGTCAATAAGAACCTCATTACGCTAAAATGCGTCCTCTTCTGTTTTCTCTCGGGTAAGGTTTCAAAGACCTCTTCAAACGTGCGTCGCCGAGAAAAGACACTAGTGTAGCTGTAAAAGACGTACAAACAGACATCATAAAGCCACTAATAATGTGAATTCTTAGACAATTGAGCTTAATTTTTAATTACGATGTTGGAGGTCTCTTTCCTTCAACTCTCCGAGGCAAAAATCTCACAGCTTTTATTACAGTGTTGAACAGGTTGAACTGTTGAGATAAAATCTTGACTTGTAAATCACTTCGCAGTACTAACAAATAAACTACGCGCGTTTGCTCCTTTCTTGGTCAACGAAATAAGAACAAGATTGTCTCCAGTCCCAGTTGGCTCGACTAGAAAAAGTGGTCCAACCAAGTCATCACGGACCGACAGGTACAGACGCCAGCACATCAAGCTACCAGCAGAAACTGTAATTTTTTTCCGATCAACCTTGAACCTAATACTCGATAAGGTTGAAAATCTATTAAAGAAATTTGACATATTGCAGTAGCTTGATGTGCTGGCGTCTGTACCTACATGTATACGGCCAATATTTGAAGTCGCTCTGTTGCAAGCTGCCTTCTAAGGAGCGGCAACAGCTACCTATCGAATGGTTTAGGGACCGTTCACCTCGGTCTTGCCGCTGCATTGCGGCCAGTATGACCCATATGCTCCCTCTTATTTCTTACAATTACTCCTTCATTGAAATGTTTGCGCCGTTTGCGCGCACGCAATTTAATACTTAAAAGTTCTTTAGCGCCGGCAATGATATAGCGCCAGATTATAACTCGTCATACCACGCTTATTTGGCGTTCCATCTTCAATTAAGTTCGATTGATGTATCTTGTCCTTGCTTTTTAGGTATTGGCTGCATTTTCCCGTTTCTCCCACTGCACATGCTATCAGTTGGTCTAGACAAGGGAGAATCTCGTCTTATATCAGCTGTCGCACCATGTATCGCGCTGCTCGGCCCAGCCGTATTGGGGCCTCTCATTGATAAGTAAGTATTACATATAGAGTTATGGCTATCCATTGTTTCTCTATTAGACATAGAGATCAAGGCCTGCGTTATGACAAATTGGTATCGGGTGCTATTGATCTTTGCTAAAAGCTAAATGTTACACAAAAGTCTCACGATTTTTTGTCGTGAGAATTTCATGTAACATTTATAGCTTTTTCTTTATACAGCCAAATTCTAAAAAACTGGAACCTTCTTCTGGTTTTATGAAGAATTCATCAAATTCGCTAAAATCTTCCCCCTCTTCTTACTATAAAATTATTTTTAATTCATGTGCAGACTGTCAGTGGGTCGAGGATCAACTGGTGGAGGCGCCGTTCCGAGTGGTTCCGGACGCTTGCTGCGCTTCATCACAGCTGCCTGCCTCATCCTCAGTGCTGTATTCTATACGCTGCTCCTTGCTGTGCCATATACGGAGCGACATGAGGTATCGAGTTTGTGTTATATGTTTTCTCGTTTTTTATTTATTTCTATGATAGATAGACAAGGTTGAGTTTCTATGTTTGATATTTGGTTGACGGACATATGTACCTAAAACGCAAACTCAATATTGTATTCTCATGTAATCGCCAAAAATCCCTGACGTGTGGTATAATAGCAAGGCTTCATCGTAAAACCGCTCATGTCATACGGATATGCAACAAACATAGTAGGTAATCCTTAGGTTGACTTGTAAAGTTAAGCCAGGTTTCCACCGCAAGCGGAGCGGACACATTAATGACTTATTTTACCTCGCAAGAGAAAACTGCTTACATGTGTACCAACAAAGATTCGAGCGGAAATGACTCAGCGGGCAAAAAGAGTAAAAATGAGCTCACTCTGCTCATTCTTGTTTCATTTCTCTTTTGCGGTGGGAATCAGACGACTAAACTGTTTCTTGGTGGAAACGCAATCGTAATAACAATTCGCTTAACCATTTCCGGCTCATTACTCTTTCGCGGTGGAAACTGTACTTACCTACGGGTTGTGCCACATCTATCAGCACAGAGTCGCATTTTTCCATGATACTATCCTTTTCCGTAGTTCAGAACTGTCATGTGCTACCGCGAGAAACAGTGCGGGAGTGCTATCGCATCGACGCGACAATGTGCTCGGCAGCACGCTCAATAAGGTTCAACCCTGTTTCCCTGCAATAAACCTTTTACTTTGCATGACAACTTTAGATTGGCACGAAGTGTTGGGCTGTTGGCTAAGAGACGTACAGGTTCTGTTTCATCGAATTTCTTAAAACTACATTGTAAGATTGCAAAAGATTCCCACACAAGCTAATATTCTAGATCGACGAAATATCAACCACCAACGCTCAAAGGCTTCAAAATTTAACATAAACATAACTGTTTCTCACAGGCTCGCCGACCTCAAGTCCTGTTCATGTGCGATGAAGATAGCGCCTACGTCATGCAGGAAGTATGTAAGGAGGGTATGCGCTGCAATCGCTGGGTTGGCGAGAAGGTTAGTACCAGCGTTCGTCTGAATTGTGGAAATAGTGTTTGAAACTGTGATTGGGTTCAGCAATAAGTAATAAGTAGGTCACTAAATACCTTTATCTATTCGCAGTCAGGAGTCCTGGCAGTGACGGCATGCGAGTACGGGTGCGCAGACGACAATATGACCTGGGTGAAGCAGCCGTTCACCACGACTTCCACTACCACCACTCTCAGCCCCATGTACCTTAATGTCGCCAATGCTACGGTAAGTAACCACAGGATTGGTTAATCCTAACTGGTATTATTGGATCCCTACAACCACAGAATTCCAGTCAACCTGTTAAAACCTGTCAAAGATTATCAAACTTAGCTAGAATTTGACTAAATAATGGTCCTGAATTAAAGACTTACATCAATCTAGAGATTTTGCAAGTCTAGTCAATGAATGTCCAACAAAAAACTACTTAATTCAAATTAGAAGCAATAAAGCTCAGAAAGGCTGCACTTACGTTAGTAATAAGTTGATAACGATGCTAATTTATTGTGTTCACACCACGTGCGTTGTTAAACAATAGCAATGGTGAATCTGAACAACCTATAGACCCTATAGCAGGTACACACACATTTCTCCAGTTTCGTCCCATTCCCATGTGGGAACCTACAACCTATTGCTATCAACCGGGCACTTATCCAGACTAAGGGCTGCAACTGAGAAATAAAATATTTCTATGGGAAAAATCCAATAACAGTTTGACCGACCAGGGAATCGAATTCAACACCACATGCTCAGCAAGTCAGCAGTAGAAATTGCGACCACTAGATGATAGATCAACGAGACAGTTCTTGAATTGCATGTACCTATTGCAGTTTTATAGGTATAGGTACAATGTAAGGAAATTTTCACACTTTTCCTCTATTAATCAGACTGCAGCGTCGGACCAAGGTGAAGGAAGGAAGCGCGCGATGTCGTTTGAGGTGAACCCTCCGCATTTCTGCTACAACGGCCAGTGCCTGGTCTATATGCAGCACCAGGCCCGGCTCCGCGTGCCTCTGTCGCTGTTAGCACCGGACTTACCTGAAGACAACAGCACCGTCGACTCAGATTGGTGCACTTATAAGACAGGTAAACGACAAATACTTTGAGATATTTAAAGAGAGCAGTTCCAGGTCAAATGCAGAATCATGACCACCTTGCTAACTGACGGTCGAACAGTTTTCGTCCTCATAACTCAAAGTATAAAGCTGAAAAGTGGTCGACCTCCAGTGAACTCGGGACCTAAGCTATACTATATTTATTACATAATTCTCAGTGCTTTTTTTTTATTTACGGATGGGAAATCATCAATCCCTCCCGCTCTGGGCAGAGCGGAAGGGAGTGTCAGACTTGTACTGACTAAAACCCATCCATGTTCCTTCCTTGCCCTTTGTGTTCCAGGGCCGCGGTATCTCTTTCGAACAGCCCGCAGCCCTGGCAGATATCGGCCCTTGCGGGCCCCTCCCTGTTTACTGACATCTCTTTGAGGCGCGTTCAGGCCTGTCGTCAAAAGACGGACGGACGGCGAGCTAGCCCATTACTCACCGTCCACAGGTCCGCGTGTATTCTCAGTGCTGTGTAATAGCTTGTCTCCAGTTCGTTACTTATTGGCCCTGCCATTAGTTAAGAAGGCTCACTTCGACGTTGAAAATTACACATGAGTAGGCACTGCATACACAACCTGTAAAGCATAATCAAAGTATTGTATTGTTGTGTATTGTTTGTTGATCTGTATATTTTAGCGGGGCCGTCCAGCTGCCAGGTTCCGCCGGATCGTCTGGCAGCGGTAATAACTGAGGAAGATGACGAGGACTGCAGGCCAGCGGTGCGGTGCCAAGTCCTCGACCCTTATGACGAACCTGACGGCGTACTAGCTGACGCCGAATGCCGACTTATCATAGGAGACCCCAGTTCCACATTCTGGACATACTTAGTCATAAGGTTAGTCATTTACTGTATTAAACTTTCTATTCATAATTTTACAGCTAATTGGTTTGAACCATTATTTTAGATAGTTAGCTTGTTGACGTTCTTATGTGAGGAAATTCATTCAATATTATTTCATGAGACCACATTCTTATTTCCTAATATCAAATTAGGCTAGATATGATCAAAAACAGTATTAATAAATTCTGAAAAAATAAAAGTACTTAATAGTGATACATTTGTAACGCGGTTTAGCTATCAATGAAACAATAGTGGCAATAATAATATAAAAAAAACAATCAGTTATTATATCCTCTGGGAATTAAATAAAAGTACCTATTGATATCAGTGTTAACTAGCGCCAGTCTGGAAATATTGTTAGGATAGCTAGATCTGAATTGTTCACAATAGCTCGTAACTGTGTAGGTAGGTAAGCAGTATAGTTTAGTACTCCTGTCCTTGTTCATTTATTTTTTTATCTTCCAGAATTCTAGCTGACATCTGGCCAACAGCAGGGTTAGCTCTTCTCGGCACTGCCTGTGTGATTGCGACTAGAGAAACGTCATTGGGACGAGGAGATGTCGGCAGACAGCTGGCATTTGGCACACTTGGCCTGGTCATCTTCCCTCCACTGGCTGGACTGGCTGTAGAACAAATGCCTGATACTCCATACCTCATTCCGTTCGTTCTCCATGCAGTCTTCATGGTCCTTGGAGCGCTTATTCTAGTATTCGATAGGTGCGTAATAAACACACTCATAAAAACTACTATGTCATGAGTTTAAAGCTGTTTACGACAGTTAAATTTAGATTGCCTCTGTGTTTATGTACTCTTGTATGTGCATGCTTATAGTCAATGTAGGTACTTTTATAAGTATGAATCACGATGTGCTGCATTGCATCTTTTGAATGTCTCGCACTAGTTTATAAAGGGTGTAAACAGACTCTTAACGAAGCCGAAAGGCATTTATTCTCCCCGTCACTGCGATCATTTTTTTGTTCTAGACCATATCTGGGAACCTTCTTGTTACGGAGATATTGGGGGTCAAAGTTCCAACTTTTTCACAAGTATATTTTTAAACACATGTTTTTAATGTAAGATTTTTACTTGAAACACCTCCAGGACCCTCTTACTATTCAAGCCATTCATCAGCACAATGTTTTGAGTGCGTAACATTGAGTCTTACCGCAAAACGTAATTTTTCACCCCAAAAATAAAAGTCGTTTCCCAGCAATAATTTTTGCGTAAAGTTACTTAGTTTGATGTAGAGGATGCTTGGTTGACGGCTTCGTGAAGAGTCTGTTTACACCCTGTGTAGTCATAATGTATTTATGCAAATTACATAAACGTTGTTGATTCCGTAAAGTAATAAATAACGGACAATATGTATGCAGTGCGTAAAATCAATCAGGAATACAGATTACCTACTGATTGAACCTTGTATCGATAGACTATTGTCTATTATGTAGTAGTATCTATTCGTATGAACATTTTTATAAATGGTACATCAAACAACAGCTCTTATTGTTTAGGTAGCTCTTTTCATAGATACTATACTACTTATTATTGTGAACACAAATGTCATATTTGGCTTCCACTTAATTTGGTCTAAGACGCAAACGTGACTGCTGCTCGTGTATAGAATATACACGAGTGACGGACGGGCAAAGAAAATTCCTCAGTAACAGCCCGAAATCATGACTTATGCTGGATTTTTGGTGTTTAGCTCTGTCTTGTTTGCCTCCCGTTACATGGAACGTGAACATAACTTGTGAAATGTGCGGTTACATGCGCCCTGTCTATCTGGTAGTACACGCGTGATCGTATCCCAGATTTAATATTTCTGTCGTTTTAACTAATTGCAGTCACATGCCCCTTTCTACACCGGAGTGGTGGTGGCATACCTCGACGGGCGTGTTGACGATGCCGATGAACACGGTGCGACGCTACGGCGCCGAAACTGCTGCAGTCTTTGCAGTGGTGGCGCTGCTTGGTACACTATGGAGTGGCATCGATGCCTATCTGCCTTGGTAAGAAAACTGGTTTACTTATGTCCGGTTGATGGCATAGGATCCGGCCCTGGTCCAATCCATGGTCCGGAGCGAGAGGGAATGGGACGCCGTCACCTCCTTCTGCGAAGCAATCATGCTAGCGAAAGAGGTGGCGGAGCGTGAGAGGGAGAGAACCTCTCGTCCCAGCCGCCGCGGGAGACGCCTCGGGCGTCGGGGGTCACGTGGTGGCTTCCGGCCACCGTAGACGCGGGCCTGTGGACGGTGAGTAACGGGCTAGGCCGTATAGACGGCGCGTTCGTGTTCCACGCGCGCCTAAAAGAGATGTCAGCAAACAGGGAGGGGCCCGCAAGGGCCCATGCCTGCCAGGGCTGCGGGCTGTTCGAAAGAGATACCGCGGCCCTGGAACAGAAAGGGCCAGGAAGGAACATGGATGGGTTTTAGTCAGTACAAGTCTGACACTCCTTCCGCTCTGCCCAGAGCGGAAGCGGCAGGAGTCATTTAATGATTTCCCATCCGTAAAAAAAAAATGGCATAGGATCGCCATATATATAGGACTAAAACATATTATAACTGGGGTAGGTACCTACTACGGTAGTACGGTACACATCTGCCCTAAACCTTTGGGGAAAATGGGCATGAAGTTCGACAACACGGTGATTTCATTTCTGACAATAGCGATGCCAATAGACTGACTTCGACCAATGAGAGCAGCGAGTCTTCCACTGGAAAGATAATGCAGATACTTAGACTTCGACACCTAAACTATTTTTTTTTGCTAGCTGGCTTAGTTCAGCAAATATCATTACCTATAATATTAATGCTGAACTGTGAAGTCTATTAACAAACTATAGGGAACGCTTATACAAGAAGCATGTATATAATAAGTATATATTTATACATAAAAATAAACAAGCTGACTGTCACCTATTCACTACCTATATATATTTCATTTTAACGGTAGTTCAGGGTCAGACCTTGTCTATTATGTAGCACTAGCAACAAGACAAATATTTAAACCAATCCAATTAGGCAGTAGCTACTTAACTTTGCGATCATCGTAAAATATTATATAACTGTCATGCCGTAAATATTTTTTCCTGCGTGATTTCAACTATGTATTGTATTCTAGGACGGTTCAGGAACTGAATGGCACGGTGACAGAAATGGGTCTGACACTAACAGCCGGAGCCCTGCCCGCTGTTCCCGCTCTGTGGTGGGCTGAAGCCCTTGTGGACTATATCGGACATTCCAACGTATTTATCATGGCCTTCACCTTCTACGGAATCCGATATACTGGTATGTTTATATTGACTCTATTGAGTAGTGTGTGATTTACTGGTTATGTAAAGTTATTGGTAGGTGCGTATAAATATAGTGTGTTGACTGTGTAGAGTACATACTCGTACCTATCTAGGTATCTACATAAATAAATTAGGTAGGGTTGCGTACGTACCGACGTAGTGTTTATTTATTCTATGTGAAATAAGTGTAGTAGTAATACTAATAACCAGATTAACTACCGGTTTCTAGAAGGTAATGAAATGGTAGTCGTTAAAACTAGCAAGCGCGAATCACTCTATTGACTTTGAGCTCTAGGTTTCCATACCATTGAAATGATAAAGTTGACCGGCGAAAGATTTTATGCTAATTATGATTGACGCTAAACATACAACGGTATATTTTTTTTAATGGGGCTATCGTTTTTAAGCTTACCAGATGGCGCCACTGTCGAGTAAGGTCTTGTCATTAATTCTATTTTATACTTTAAAGTACAAATAACTTCATAAAAAGTTTATTTCATTTCGTATATCAACATAGTGTAAGCTTCAGATACATATTTACAAATATTCTCCCTAACATAAACAAGCATGAAACATTTAAAAATCATTCTAACTTCAAGTACTAACAAATACGATCCTAAGTTGCTACTTACAATCTTCAAGTCATAATTAATCAGGAATGGCTCAATCTAGACCAGAATCATGAATATTAGTTAAAAAACGTGATAAAAAAGCACGCAACGCGCGAAAACTCTATGACATCTGACATTTCGGAAGACCTTACTCTACACGAACGCCTCTAGCGGCGAATTCATGCGCGATAGCCCCCATTGAGTTGGTTCGATTCCGGGATTCAAGAATAAAGCAACTATAGGTACTTATATATACGTTTGAGCAAAAATGTATAGAATCAATATTAAGGGTACCTACTTCCCCCTCCTGAACTTGCTAGTAAAAGAAACCTCACATACTAACTTTTACTTCGATTTTCCAGGTTTGGCGTACAGCACTGACTACACATGGGTGGTAGTGTGCGAGATATTGGAAGTGTTCACGCTAAGCATGGTGTGGATGACTGCAGTCTTGTACTTCCGTCACTTGGTGCCGCGAAAGTACACAGCTACCGGTCAAGCTCTGCCCGTCATTGCTCACTTCTGTATCGGTAAGTAGGACTTACCGACCGTTTAGTTTATTTAATCTAGTTCTATTTTATGTTACATTTTGATTTCTATAACTTAACGATTATATCTGGTTAAAGTCATTTAATTCTCATAAAGAAATTACATTTCACTTACATGAGAACAAATTTAAATATACAAACTATTCATTGTCCTTCGACACTCGGACTTTTACACGACTAATCTGAAGAATTTATTTATATTTTTATCAATTTACATTAGTGTTACACATACAGTTAACAAATTAATAAGTTATTAATATAGCTTTATTATACTTAAGAGAATGTTGTGTACACCTGTAATTGGTACCTACCTAAGGATACTAACCTGTATACTTTATTGTTAAATGTAAAATATATGTATTCTTGGTGTACTTGTAAATAAATAGTTCTTAGTCACCGGGTGCCGTCCAAGAACTGAAGTATATGAGTGTTGAGCGGCAGGCTGGGCCGACGTAATTGTTGCCATCGCGGATCGCACACTTGGAGTGACTGGAGCATGAAGTCTAGGCACATGCAGAGATAGGCCTTTGTGGATTGACGATAGAGTAGGTCAAGCCTGACTGTGAATTATGAAGAAGCCTTAGATACTTATTTAAAAACTTATCTTTCAGGTCGATGCATAGGCGCCATAATTGGTGGCATGGTCTCGCTTGAGCCGCCACTGGAGTCTATCCGCAGCGTGTACCGAGCACTCGGTGTGGTGGCGCTCCTGTCAGCCGCAGTGTACCTCGCTCTCTACCACCTGCTGCTGGCACCCAGGTGTGCTTCTCCAGCTGTATCACCACCTCATCATCTCCTTCAAGGTAAGCACGACAAAATATTTGTGGGGATGTTGGCCAAGTGTGTACCGCACTAACTAGAGTGATTTATAAAGTGGAGCTACAACTGTATGCAAACGTAATGCAGTCGTTTTCTTGAAAAAAGAATTTGTGTGTTTCTTTTTGGTTTCTTTGCTAATATTGTCGTTTTATGTATTTCTAAAAGCTTGCTCTATTGATGGACAGCTTAACGCTAAAGGTATGAGGAAATGTTTACCAGCACGAGCACTAAAAAAAAAATTAAATGTCAAACACCAATTGCACGGCTTAGGCCTGTTATAATTTTTTCCTTTTGACCGCCATTGTCACATATACGTGACTAGCAAGCGCGTGCCCTATACGCCAAACGACACAAATATGTGACAAAATGGTAGGTGAAATTGTGGCTTTTCGTGTAGGGCACGCTTGTGCGTTTATGTTCTGGCGGTCAAAAGGTCAAGTAGGTTATAAAAATCACTAGTTTGTGGATAGTTTAATAGGTGATGGTCAAAAATGAGGAGCGCGGGACTAAAACCTCTCCTTGTGAAGCACTACTATGGCTATCATAAAGGCGTATCTAAGTACCTATAACGGAATACCTACTTGATTGCGAAAGCCGTATCATCGAATTTTGTTTCTTCGCAAACCTTTCAACGACATCTCTATACTGCGACATCTTGTTAAATCGACGTCTTGTTACTGCGATGTTTCGTTACATCGAAAAACTGTACTGCGAGCGATTTTACTGCGTAAATATCATACTGCGAAGTCGGGCGTCGGGGGTCACGGGTCCGCGTCTACGGTGGCCGGAAGCCACCGTAGACGCGGACCTGTGGACGGTGAGTAATGGGCTAGCTCGCCGTCCGTCCATCTTTTGACGACAGGCCGTATAGACGGCGCTTTCGTGTTCCACGCGCGCCTCAAAGAGATGTCAGCAAACAGGGAGGGGCCCGCAAGGGCCGATGCCTGCCAGGGCTGCGGACTGTTCGAAAGAGATACCGCGGCCCTGGAACAGAAAGGGCCAGGAAGGAACATGGATGGGTTTTAGTCAGTACAAGTCTGACACTCCCTTCCGCTCTGCCCAGAGTGGGAGAAGTCATTTGATGAATTCCAATCCGTAAAAAAAAAGCCTTGTTTAATCGATGTCTCGTTACTGTGATGTTACTTAGGAAAACATCGGACGACCTTACGGCGATAACCAAGTATAGGTTAGAGCTAGCTAGATATATATCTTGTTTATCGCCGTAAGGTCGTCCGTTTTAAGTTAAGTAAGCAAGTCATCACAGTAACCAGACATCGATTGAACAAGGCTTCACAGTATGATATGTACGCAGTAAAATCGTTCGCAGTACAGTTTTTCAATGTAACGAAACATCGCAGTAACAAGACGTCGATTTAACAAGGCGTCGCAGTATAGAGATGTCATTGAAAGGTTTTCGAAGAAACAAAATTCGATGATACGGCTTTCGCACTCAAGTAGGTATTCCCCTATAACAGCGAACCTAGTGCAACGTTCTGACTTTTCTCATAAAACTCACGAACCACTAGTAGAAGCCTACAGAAGATACAACTTAATTTACCTTTGTACGAATTCCAGGTTTGAATACGAACGGGGCATCAAACGGAAACTACTCGCCTATGCGAGTCTACCACGAAGAACGTTCCAGGAAAGGCCAGTTCCGATACTAAGGAACATGTTTTAACTGTAAAAATACACCTAAACAAAAGAGGGGTGGTACCTACTTCACTTGCTTTTGGGTAAAAGTATCAATGTGTCACAAATGACGCGGTTTGTCCGAGTGACAAAACAAAGAGAACGAATTTTACTTTTTAAGTATATCCCTAATATCAATGCAAGTTGTTTCTCTTTTTATAAGTGTTTTCTAAATAATTCCTGTCCCTAGCATAATATTTTTAAATAATGTAAGTGTGTCTGTCATAATAAAGAAGTTATGTACGTACATATGTATCAGCTCTTAATCATCCCACCAGATTTAAAAGCCAACAGCGGGAGAATTAGCAAAGATCGTATGGTGCTTGTTGTCTGTAGCAGCTTGTCACTCTAGCAAGACAGAACACTAGTTGAATCATGAACTTGTTCCGATGCATCTAGATTGCGGTTGATTAATTATCAATGTTCCCGATCAACGCAATTTAGTTGAACCAATTCATTTCTAGAGTGTAGGTAATTGAGTCATTGTAGCTACTAAGATGAATTTATGAAATTTAACTGTGCTTGAGAATATGAAACATTTTGTTTTAGTTATTCATTAACAATATTCTTACAAATAAATTCATTGGTTTAAATCTGTATTAGATCCAGTTGAGATTGTTTTCCAGATTATTTTCCTTTTGCAATCGTTATGAAATTAACTGGACATTTTACTGATCAAATAGAATACCTTCACATAGAAAGGTCTGCTTAGTTTTTAAGAAAAACGAGAGCGATTCATACCTACGGACCTACTTATCTAGTAGACCACGAGAATTTTAACAAGTACAGAATAATTGTGATATTAAGTGTTTTTATCGATTGATCATTTTTAACATTGTATTGTCGTAAATTGCTTTTAAACCTATGTATTACATACCAAACAGATCCTTCAATTTGCATACGTCTATTTTGTATAATATTTAAGAGGTAAGTTTTCTTTTATAAATAAAATGAAGTCACTGCCTTATTGTGCTTATTTCATTTCCTATTCAAATGTTGGTACTTTAGCAGTAACATTTTGATACAAGTGTTGCAGCCGAGGCGGCTCGGCTCGGGTGTTAAGGAGGCGAGAACTATCGTGACATATACCTGTATCAAACGACGTTTTTCAATGCAATTACGAAGAAATAAAATAATAGAATGTTTTTTTATCATAAATATTATGAAACAATGATTTAATTTCCTTTTTTTACCGTGCTTTACCTTCGCAGGTTGAAGAATTCTGTTTAAAAACAAAACTTAATTATTCATAAAATATTTAGGCTATAAAGACAAGCGCATCTTTACAGAGATTAAATTAAAAAAAATACCCTACTCCGACTATTGGAATTGAACCACGTTAAACTTTAATCTGTGGAAATAAAACATTAGTAGAAATAAATGAAAAATAAATCCACGAGTGTGAAATTCACTACATTCTGAACCAAATAGTAGAGCGATAAGAGCCAGTTTTCGAGGAAGTGTATTGAAAAACGATATGTGCGGTCAACAAAGCGGGCTGGAGAGCGGATCGGACTACGGATCATCATCATCATATCAGCCCGGAATTACCCACTGGTGGGTATAGCCCCCCTTTTTTCCTGCCACTTCCCTGTTCTATGCGTCCCTCATCCAGGTGTTTCCCGTGACTTTGACGATGTCGTCAACCCAACGAGCTTTAGGACGGCCCTGGTTTCTATGGCCTAACCTTGGCCACCATTCGGTCAAAGCCTTGCTCCATCGGCCTTCTCCGCGTCTAGCCAAGTGTCCTGCCCACGCCCATTTGAGGCGCACCGCCCGGTCCCCGACGTCGTAGACTTTCGTTCGACGCCGGATTTCAGTATTACGCACTCGATCTAAGAGGGTTATGCCGAGCATGGCTCGCTCCATGGGCGCTTTGTGCCACTCGTACTCGGTGGACAGTCTCCTTTGTGATTGTCCATGTCTCGGCACCGTAGGTCATTGTTGGCAGGACACATTGGTTGAAAAGGCGGGTTTTTAGACACTGAGGGATCTTTGTGGACCGAAAAATATGCTTTACCAAAGTTAAGTTTACCAAACGCCGCCCGTCCGAGTTGTACTCTCCTAGAAATCTCCTTGTTGGAATGCTCCCTGTCAAAAGATAGAACATGTCCCAGATAAACATAATGGTCAACCATTTCTAGACGCTCGTTTCCAACCATAACAGCTGAAACAGAGTTGTCTGGAATGCCTGACATCACTTTCGTCTTGGACATTTTCATTCTTAAGCCAACTTTTAGGGAAGCATCGAAAAGTTGTTTCAGCATGCATTGAAGGTGTTCCAGGGACTCGGCGAACAACACGAGGTCGTCCGCAAACCGAAGGTGTGACAAGTAGACACCATTAATATTTACACCACTGTGGTCCCATTTCAGTGTTTTCATCACGTCTTCCAGGGCAGCAGTGAAAAGTTTAGGCGAAATGGTATCTCCTTGTCGCACTCCCCTTTTGATAGAAATCGGTGCGGTGAGTTCATGCAATCTGACCTGCTTTGTTGCCGCATCGTACAACTCCCTGAGTATGTCTACATACCGACTATCGATCTGGCAGCGATGGAGAGAGGCCAATGCTCGACACTGTCGAATGCCTTCTCATAATCGATAAAAGCTAAACACAGTGGCCGATAGTATTCTGCACTTTTCTCCATCACCTGCTTCACGGTATGAATGTGGTCAATCGTGGAGAAACCACTTCGAAAACCGGCTTGTTCAACGGGCTGGCACTCGTCTAGTTGGCGGGTGAGACGATTAGATATAGTTTTGGCAAACAGTTTATAAATTTGAGAAAGGAGAGATATAAGACGGTAGTTGCTAAGGTTTGAATGGTCTCCTTTCTTATGGAGTATAGCTGAAATGCTATGGAAAAAGCTTGATGATGCTAAATTACCAAAAGAACTTATAAATATCGTTAAGTTCTGGTATGGAAACCAGGTCAATAGTGTCAGATGGTCAGGGGTCAGATCTGACGCTTATGGGTTGGAGTGCGGGGTGAGACAAGGAGGGTTGACATCACCCACGCTCTTCAACCTGTATGTGAAGGAGCTGATTGAGGAGCTCAGCAGCACCAGGGTGGGCTGCTATGTAGATGGAGTGTGCTTAAATAATATTAGCTATGCGGACGATATGGTGTTGCTGAGTGCGTCACCCTGTGGTCTCAGCAAGTTGTTGGGGATTTGTGAAAGGTATGCATTACAACATGGACTTGTGTACAATGTGAAAAAGAGTGAAGTTATGGTCTTTGAGGCCGGCAGCAGTTGTGTGCCTATTGAGATGCCTATCATCAAACTGAACGATGTTCCTCTACAGAGAGTAAACAAATTTAAATATCTAGGACACATTCTGACTGCCGACCTTAGGGATGATAATGACATCGAACGGGAGCGAAGGGCGCTGTCTGTACGTGCTAACTGCTAACATGATAGTTCGCAGGTTCGCACGCTGTTCGAGTGAAATCAAAGTCGCGTTGTTCCGTGCATATTGTACTTCATTCTACACGTGTAGCCTGTGGGCTCATTTTACACTAAAGGCGTACAGCGCCCTTCGAGTCCGATACAACAACGCGTTTAGGGTGCTGATGGGGTTGCCGCGTTTCTGTAGTGCTTCAAGGATGTTTGCAGAAGCCCGCGTGGATTGCTTTTATACAGTAATGCGTAAGAGATGCGCATCCCTGGTACGCAGGGTACGGGGCAGCACCAACAGCATCCTAAACATGATCGCGGGCCGGCTGGATTGTGCGATCGTTAACCGATGCTGCAAAATTTCTGCTGGACTTGCAGGTTAATATCGTTGTCTTGTATATTGTATGTTACTTTCCTTTCTTTATCTTGTCTTTATCCATGTTTTAATTTAGTTTACTAACATAGGAATAAGTCAGATTGTTACTAACACATGAGTTTTGTTACTTGAATAAATAATTGAATTATTATAGCGACTGTCGCCTTCTTCCAGGCATCTGGTGACGTGGCACTGAAGAGGACATTGAAGAGTCTTGTAGTACGGGTTGACCATCAGCACGCAATAATTCAACCGTGAGTGACAAAACACCTGGTCCGGAGGACGGTCCTCACCAGGTGTTTTGTCACTCTGCATCTGTGACAGTGCCTTTTCTACCTCGCAAACCATGATGTTCGGCAGACTTTCAGAGCCTCGGTGGTCTTTGGGCGGAGCTCTAGGGTCGTTACATGGTGACGATGGTTCTGCAGAGTTATTCTAACGGCCACCACTAGTGCCTGTTTTAGTGGTGGCCGTTGAGAGTATACCTTGCCATCACATACTTATATTAATCTTGAGACATCCCAAACACCCCCCCCCCCCCCTTTTACAATTGTAACAATAATGGGAAGACATAAACGTTACATTAATGAAATCAACATAATAATCAATTGAACCTGATAGTAACTTAAAAATTAATGCAAAGAATAATCAGCAAGTCTAATAGGAGGACGCACTGAGCGACCAGATCTAGTAGTCTGCATAATTTCAGAACTACCACTAGCTTCCGATTGATTTGACATAGGTTGCCCTGAATAACAGGACTGATCATCACTTGCTTCATTATTCTGAACAACCATTTGTGAATCCCTACTTTTAGGCACATGCATAATCATTGGTTTTTCAATAAACACATTCCTACTATGCATCAAATGCCTTTCATTTCTCCTAACTTCATTCCCCTTCTCCGTTTTAACTACAAATGACCTAGGCCCCTTTTTTCTAACTATTTTCCACTGCACCCATATTTTATTTGGTTGATTTTGAACTTTTACATCCTCTCCACAACGAAATGACTTTTTGTCAATGGCAGACTTATCGTAATTTAACTTACATTTGTGTTTCATTTCTAACATTTTTTCATATACCTGTTTAGGAACATACGGTTTTAAGCTTTTCTCAGAACATGGTAATTTAGTGCGCAATTTTCTCGCTATTAAAAGTTCAGAAGGACTGTAATCTAATCCAGCTACAGGTGTGGCTCTGTTATTCAACATAGCATCATTAAAATCAGTGTTACTTTCTCTGCACTTCGTCATCATGTTCTTTACAATTCCCACTGCCCTTTCGCTTAAACCATTAGATTGTGGGTACCTAGGACTGGAATGCACTAGTTGCATGTCATAAGATTCTGCAAACTGCTTAAAGATATAGCTAGCAAAAGGCATGTTATCACAAACAATGACCTTGGGAATCCCATGAACAGCAAAAATTACTTTTAACTTTTGAATTAGAGTACCCGCTGTTTTATCTTTCAGCGTCTTAACTTCAATCCACCTCGAATAATAGTCTACCACAACTATATAATCTTTAGCTCCATACGTGCAAATATCCATTCCAATCTTAAAAAACGGTAAATCAGGAATCTCATGCGACATGAGCGAATCTTTGGGCTTTGAAACTCTATATTTTTCACAAATATTACAAGAGAAGATAAACTTCTCAATGTCTATTGACATTCCTGGCCAGTACAGCAAATTTCTGGCTCTCTTTTTACATTTACCTGCCCCTACATGACCTGTGTGTAAGCTTTCTAGCACCCCTTGCCTCATTTTTTGTGGCACTACTATGCGATCATTATTAGTACATTATGGTACAAGTGAGTAATGTTGGTGATTACCGCTGAGGCGCCATTGAGACCCGAGCCGTTAGGTGAGGGTCTCAAGAGAGCCGAGGACGGTAATCATCAATACACACGTGTATCATACGACGTTTTTCAACACACTTGTGAACAAAATAATACTAAAAATTCATTTTATTTAGTAGATAAAAAGTTTATTTAAAGAAACAATTAGTAAATGTGCAGTTAGTAAAATTATAAGTAACTGTTTTTGATGGCCATGGTTCTCTACGTATTTTACAGTTATATTTGTTAGTTCTTGTATCCTAAATGCACCAGTTACACCAAATATTAAAGCAACCTGAAAAAAAGAAACAACAATTAAGTTCAACACACAACACAGGCTGAAGTCACATAGATATTTAAAATTAATTTAACTAACCTTAGTAGCCAGATATTGGTTATATGGAGACGATAAAAACTTTGATTTCTTGC
The DNA here is from genome assembly GCA_950005105.1 of Lycophotia porphyrea. Lineage (NCBI taxonomy): Eukaryota > Metazoa > Arthropoda > Insecta > Lepidoptera > Noctuidae > Lycophotia > Lycophotia porphyrea. The sequence goes on from OX465392.1 coordinate 9,284,047, forward strand.
TTCTAAATCCATCGGATAGTCTCTTGGTGATAGTTTAGATAAGCTGACACATTAGAGTATGTTTTTTAAGTCCACTCCATTCTTTGTTCGGACTGTACTTTTTAACATTGAGTGTTACACCACAAAGAGATAGGTTTGCACTTAGAAAATAATTCTTTAAAATACGCCATGAATACATTTTCTGAAAAAGACTGCGTATTCTTGTTGTTTTGCCATTGTATGAAATTTTGGTACGCCAATAGATATTTGTCCTTGGAATTTTCAGGTAGTAAACATTCCATAACGCTAAGGGCTTCACATCTTAAATCGGGCGGAATAGAACATAAATTATTTTCTTCATAACTATTACTTGTAGACATTTTAATTAATAAATAACTATAATTTCAACAGTGAAAACGAATTGTGAAAATAATTTCGTAATGGCGGGAAAAATTAATCAGTTTTCCTATGCGCGCGCATCTAACAATGGCGATCGGCCATAGACTAAATAATGAGATTTCTTTTTTTTGGCTTTTCGCGGATAGCGTTTTATCCACGTACAAAATGGGGAATTCAAAGTTTTCTTTATTACAGAGAAAACTAATTTATATTTGAGTGAAAGTTTTATATATTAAAAATGTACAAGTTGAAATTATCTATTTAAATACGAAGTTGCATGAAATGAGCGAGAAATAAGTACATTAATTTATTTGTACTATTGAACACGATTGTTTTTTGTATCGAAACTTTTTTAAGAACAAAGCAACTAAACCAATAAAATAAAAAAAAAAACCCTATAACCCACTTGTGAATAATAATTTAAAGCATACAAAATTAAGCAAAGGAAATACCTAACAATAATAAAATAACACAAAAAAAACTATTACTAGAACATATACTTTATGAACAACCTGTATCAATTAAAAACTTCCCTCACCACTTTTGTTTTTATGAACGGACGGTCGGATTGGTCACCGAGGTTCGCTCGTTAGTACGAGTATTAGATATTATTTTGCCTACTACCCGATGTAATTTTAATTGTTGTTTCTTTTTAACTAAGTACCTACTTTAGTGTATCAGTTAATTCTCTAAATTATGTAGTCGATGATTTTGGTGCACGGTAAAACTCTAATGAGTTTATGTTGGCACCAACTTGAATAAATAAAATGTATGTGTACTACTGAATAAATAAATAAATAATAAATAATAGCAATGAAAAAGTCACAGTTTGATTATAGGTGTCATTATGTGCCTAATTGCGGTGAAATTAGAGCCATTTTATGAGCAAGTGTGTTGAAAAATATATAATGTTATCTTTTACATGTAGGTAACTCACTTCTCAGTTTATAATAGACACTCAAATTTTTACTGGTAATCTTCCTATCATTTTTAGGGTAACCATCATTATACCAAATAATAACCTGCCTCAAATCCGGATCATTTAAAGTTTCATTTTGAAACTCTGCCATTTTTTTATCTGCAACTGCTAATTGTTGTTCAAAACTATGTACTAACTCCTGTACAGTTGGATCTATTTTAGCATTGTCCATAATATAGTGCCTAGACAAATAATCAGCTACAAACATTTTGTGCCCCGGCACATACCTAACCTCAATATCATATTTTAGCAATTTTAATACCATCCTTTGTAGTCTACAACTAATTTTATTTATGTCTTTGTTGACTATTGATTCCAGAGGCTTATGATCTGTTTCAACCACAATCTTTCTACCATACACAAATTGGTGATACTTTTCTAATGAAGCACATATGGCAAAAAGTTCCTTCTCAATAGGTGCCCACCTTATTTGGCAATCTGTATAGCAACGAGAATAAAAAGATACAGGCCAATTTTTTTGTAAAAGACATGCTCCCATTCCATCCTTTCAACTATCAGTCTGCAAAACCATTGAACCTTCTTTTGTCAAAATACCTAAAGTAGGAGTACAAGATAACTTATTGTTACGAGCTGGGTATGGGATAAATTAATTACCACTGATTAAACAACAAATAACTTTAATTAACACAAAACACTTTAAACTCAATTACAATTACACTATTGATCACTAGTCACTTAAATATCGCACTCCTCGTTCATTTCGATTCGCTTCGTTGTGTAGCCAAAATCAGACTGACTGCTCCCGCAAACATGACGGCTATTTATAAGTCGACCGATCCTTCTCGAACCTTCTCACAGTGGCACAATGGAACGTCGTCCTTCGAGAAACATCTTTCTCGAATGTTCTAGACAGTTCTCTAGTGAATACTGTCCTTCGAGAAGGTTCCACAACTCTCTCGAATCTTCTAGAAATTTCTATACTAGAACATTCTAGACTCGAGTCGTCTTTGACAGTTCAACAGTAGATCATTCGAGACTCGCATTTAATCTAGAATGTTCTCGTAAAGTAACCGACGTAACATTATTTTTTATCTCTTGAAAGGCTTGAGCCTGTGAATCTTCAGACACCCAATCCACTTCTTTTTTAAGCAACCACCTTAAAGGTTCAGTAGTTTTTGTATACTGCGGAATGAATTTACATAAATAATTGCCCCCATCCCTAGGAATTTTTGCAGCTCTTTCACATTGTTTGGTGCTTTCAGTTCTGTAGTAGATTTCACATGGTCTGGATCTACCTGTATACCAGACTTTGACACTATCAATCCCACATACTTAACATGATCTAATCTGTACTGTAACTTTCTTTGATTAAATTTAACTTTGTGCACTCTAGCCCTGTTTAAAACCTTTTCTAGTATTTCATCATGATCTTGTTTATTTTTTCCTGCCACAATAACATCATCAAAATACACCTGAAGCCCCTCAATATCACCAAATATTTTTGAATTTACTTTTAGCATAACCTCTGGAGCAGATGATATACCAAAGGGCATTCTCAAAATTCTGTATCTACCAAATGGGGTGACAAAAGTACAAAGTTTTGCCGGATCGTCTAACAAAACCTGAAAAAACCCATCCTTTAGGTCTAAAACAGTAAATATTTCTTTTTCTGATAAATTACTGGAGAAGGAATCAAAAACTTTTCCCTTTCAATACTGTTATTAAGTTCTTTAGGACCTAAACACAATCGAAGAGATTTATCCGGCTTTTCCACAATGACAATATTGTTGCACCAAGCAGTAGGGCACTCAACCCTTTCTAACACACCTAATGTTTCATACCTGTCCAAAGTTTCTTTCAATCTGTCTTTAATTTTCTCTGAAATACGCCTGATGGGCTTACTAACAGGCTCTGCGTCTTGCCTTAACTTTAACTTATAAGTTCCTATCTCTCCTAACCCAGTAAAAACATCCCTATTCTTTTCCACAAACTCTTCTTTCCTTAATTGATCTTCCTTTTCCACTACATCTACTCTTTTTAACAAGTTTAACTTAATACAGTCTTTCAATCCTAACACTGACTGTACAGGCAAATCTATCACATTAAAGTTTAACTTATGAGTTATAACTTTTACTTTACAGTTCAAAGTATCACATCCCAGAGGCTTAATTTTCTCACCATTGTAGACCACTAGCACTGATTGACTTTCTTGTAAGGAATTTTTGTTCAACTTTACATAGTCACTTCGAGATAAGATATTGCACTCTGCTCCTGTATCCAACTTAAATGACAAATTTACTCCTTCAATTTCAACATTTTCTTTCCATTGCACTTTACCAACACTGTCTACACAACATATTCCTTCTAATGCAAACTCTTCTTTATCCTCTTCTTCTTCCATTAACACCATTCTCCTAAACCTTGACTGTCCAGCTGCCTGATTAGTCTTCACAGTCTCCTTCTGATTAGTACTTTTACATACTGCTGCAAAATGATTATACTTAGTACACAATGCACACCTTTTTCCATATGCAGGGCATTTTCCTTTTACATGTGCTTGCCCACACCATGAACACTTTTGATGAACTTGTTCTGTCTGACTTTGTTGGTTGGCCGTACTAGCTTTTTTAATGACATGCCCTTCTTCACTCTTTTCTAAGTATTTTATTTGTTGTTTGCTGGCTTCATAGGCTCTACATATCTTTTCTGCCTCATTCATGGAAATCTCTTCCTCTCCTAGCAGGTTTTCTTTTAGACCCTTATCTTTTACTCCTATTATGATCATCATGGTAACCAACCTGTCTTCTAAAGTTGTAAAATCACACAGCTTACTCAAAGTTTTCACTCTAGTTATGAAATGATCTACAGACTCACTATCTTCTTGCTTTAATTGAAGAAATTAATAAGTACTTATCAACGTTCTTTTCTTTGGTTGGGTGTATGTCTGAAACTCGTCAAGAAGAGACGCAAGTTTCGTCGGCCTAACCTTGAAAGTGTTGTAAACTTCTACAGCTTCCTCACCAGCTGAATTTAAAAATATAGTTATTTTCCTCGACTCCTCCGCCGATGTCAAGCCTGCTGTTTCCAGATAAATTTCAAACAATTGTTTGTACTTCGTAAAATTGGCTTGTTCCCCAGTTAGAATCAAATTTTTGGGAGTTTTATTCCCTCCATTTTTATTGTCACTTTATGTTCTTGATCTTCGTTTGACATCTATGTATTTAACTTGCACTAAGCTATCCTTCAAACAGTTAACTTCTTTATGAAATACATACGTTTTTTTCACCTGACACCATGTTTAGACAGGCTCTGGCAGATATTTTAATAAAACAAGTATCCATCATTAATCCGTGTATTGCTCAAATCACTTCTCCCTCATGGCTGTCCTCGCTGTCCTCGTTGCACCACCTGCGTCATTGCAACTCTGGTGTTGCCATCACATACTTATATTAATCTTGAGACATCCCAAACAGATATACTTCTCGATTGGTCCCATAGAAATTTCATCAATATCGGTTCAGTAATTTGGTTCTTTTTTCACGTTAATTGCTAAATCACGCACGTCGCATGAAGTTTTGCATGTTTAATTTGGCATACTTCCCGATTTCCTATTGAATTGAAATTTTGCACGCTTATGTATATCGCGTGATAGTACAATATATAGATGACATGGAACTAATCTGATGATGGAGCTGGAAGGTGGCCTTAGGAACTCCGTTATGAAATGACATAAGCCCATCGAGATAAGGCTCGTATGATCCGTCATGATGAATACTTTGCCTATAGATGGTATCCAGGGTCTGATGATGAAGTTGCAAGGTGGCCATAGGATCTCTGTAATAAAACAACGTAACCGCATCGAGTTTGGGCTTGTTTGATTCATCTTGATGAGTAGTTTGTCTTTAGATGGTATCCAGGGTCTGATGATGGAGCTGGAAAGTGGCCATAGGAACTCTGTAAGGAAACGACGCAACCCCATCGAGTTTGGACTCGTTTGATTGGTCTTGACGAGTACTTTGTCTCTAAATGGTAACCAGGGTTTGATGATGGAGCTGGAAGGTGGCCATAGGATCTTCTTAATAAAACGACGTAACCACATCAAATTCGGGCTCGTTTGATTCGTCTTGATGAGTACTTTGTCTTTAGATGGTATCTAGGGTCTGATGATGGAGCTGGAAGGTGGCCGGATAGTGAGTGTTGACAAGTTCAAGTTCAACAGAAATGTTTATTTTTTATGCTCTATCCATTGTAGAATTTTTTCGTGCGAAATCAAGTGTGTCTGTGTCAAGCAGCATGCCACAAGGTCATGGAGAGCACACGCCTCAGGGGCTTATGGATAGCATGCATCTCACTATGCGAAATATTAGAGGATCAGCTTCATATTGGCAGAAATGCATTGGCATTAATACTATAATCGATCGTCAATTGTTTGTTTGTGACGTCACTACCCGGGAAGCGACCGGAGTTTCACCTTTATTTCTTTTTTACCGGGGCATTGCTTTTCCTTGTTATAGATATGCTGTTAACAAGGATTTTTGTTAGATACCACAACTAAAAAGGATAAAATAAAAGCTTTTTTGCAAAAAAAACCGACTTTAAAAAAAAACCACAAAATAAAATAACTGACTTCCAAAAATAAAACGTAACTTGAACCCACTCCGCAAACTGCTGGAGAGTTCAGGTCTAGGCTATCGGTTGAGGAGAGATGGTCAGGTCGTATCTCACCTTCTTTACATGGATGATCTGAAACTCTTTGCCCTCAACAACTTGCAACTGATGGAGCTACCATGGAAGGTAACAGAAACTTTCAGTAGCGCCATCAGGATGGAATTTGGTGTGGACAAATGTGCAGTTATGCATGTAAAGCGAGGGGAGATTATGGAATCCGTGGGAACTCAACTCTCGGATTCCATACACCTTAGATCCCTCTCCTCAACAGAAACTTACAAGTATTTGGGTATGTCGGAAGCATTAGGCATCAATACTGCCGAGATGAAACAATCGTTGAGGGAGCGGTTCTTTGGCCGCCTGAATAAGGTGCTAAGCAGTCTTTTATCAGGTGGAAATAAGGTGCGCGCCTTCAACAGTTGGGTCATGCGGGTTTTACATCAAAATTCTTTCGGCATACTCAAATGGATTCAGACGGAACTTGATGCCTTGGATAGGAGGGTCCGCGTACTGCTGACCGCAAATCGGATGCATCACCCACGGTCGTCTGTGATGAGACTGTATATCCCACGGAAATGCGGAGGTCGTGACTTCTTAAATGCTAAGACTCTGCACAACCGTGAGCCGACCGAGAAGTGGTCTCAGTGGACAAGGGCCTCACCCCGCTCTCCCTGGCTAACGAGAGCTGGCGCAAACCTAGAGTATTAGACACTAATGACCGCAAGGAGGTATGGCAGGGCAAGGAGCTTCACGGACGTTTTTACCGGGCCCTACATGGGCCCGATGTAGACTTCTTAGCGTCCGTATCTTGGCTGCGCTTCGGTGACCTCTTCGGGGAAACCGAAGGTTTTGTCTGTGCAATAATGGACGAAGTTATGATGACGAATAACTATCGGAAATACATTGTGAAGGATGGCACGGTTGACATATGTCGGGCATGCCACCGTCCGGGAGAATCGATCCGACACATTATTTCTGGGTGTTCTAGTCTAGCTAACGGAGAATACTTGCATAGAACCTCGTTGCCAGGATTATCCACCAGCAACTTGCTTTGAAGTACAGCCTTGTGGAATCAGAAGTGCCATACTATAAGTATGCGCCCGACCCAGTTCTCGATAATGGTAATATCACGTTGTATTGGGATCGATCTATCACCACTGACAGGACTATTGTTGCCAATAAGCTTGACATTGTGGTGATAGATCGATTGGAACGCCGCGCAATAATTGTTGATATAACAGTCCCGCATGACGAGAACCTCGTGAAAGCAGAAAAAGATAAGCAGTTCAAGTATCTAGATCTGGCTCGCGAGGTTGTCGACATGTGGGATGTGAGTACAGCAGTCATTGTGCCGATAGTCGTGTCAGCCAATGGCTTAATAGGCAGTAGCCTCGACCAACACCTAAGGAGGCTCTCGCTTGGCAGCTGGATCAAGGGCTTGATTCAGAAAGCAGTAGTTACTTCTGGACACGGCGCGTATTGTCAGGAGGTTCCTCTCTCAACAGCCCTGACCACCGGCTCGGACCCTGTTCCCAATGCTGGTGGGCTACTATTTTTTATATTATTAAATTGTTTTATATTTGGATATTTAAAAATATAATTGATATGTGTAAAATAAAGGAAATTACAAAAAAAAGCGGAAAATAACTTTCGGAAGTCGGTGGCAAAAAATCAATGAAACAAACAAAGCCACCGACTTCCGAAAGTTAAGTTATTTTCCACTTTTTTTTGTAATTTTATTTTTACGTTTTTTTTTTTGGGAGTCGGTTATAATTGATTTGCTTATTTGCCTATTAATCTGTTCTATAGCTCTTTGATTTTGTATGGTGTGCTGTTGCATGGATCTTCTCTGTTCAATAAGAGTTAAGGTTTCAGGTGTCAGTTTACCTTCCTTTTTGCGCACTTTTCCAAGGTGTTTTTGCGTGGTTTCAGTTATGGCCTTACATAACAATTCGTTAAGCTGATTGGCATCTAGGTTCGATACCTCAAGTCCCTGAAATCGGTTTGTTAATTCCAAAGTATATTGTTCTTGAAGTGAGATTATTTCCTGTTTCTCGTGCTTAGGATTCGATCTTCGTATCATTTTTGATCGTTCCTTTTTTAGTTCGAACCTATACTCCGCTCTGACTAGACGATGGTCGCTTCCGGTCTTAAAGCGAGTGAGGACAGAGACATCTGTGACTACATGTTTGTGTGAGCTTATTATATAGACGACCTCGTTTTTGGTCTTTCCGTCTGGGCTCGCCCAAGTCCATTTCCTTGAAAGTCGCTTTTTGAAGAATGTATTCATAGCGTACATCTTCATTTGCTCAAGAAAATTTACTAGTGTTTGCCCTCTTTTGTTACGCAGACCATGACCAAATCGATAGAACTTTCGTTCGTGAGCGGTTGGCCAACTCTTGCGTTAAAGTCGCCCATAATGGTGTTAAAATGTGATGGTGTATCGGCAACGGCTTTTTCGATGTCTTCGTAGAAGGTGTCCACCTCTTCATCTGGGTGTTGGGATGTGGGGGCGTAGACTTGGGCGATTTTAAGGGAGTATCGGTCATTCAGTTTCAAGATAACAAAACAAACTCTTGGTGAGATGCTTTTGATATTTTGAACCGATGAGGCTATCGTTTTATTGATAAGAAATCCTACGCCACCGTATGAGGAATCTTCGTGACCTCTGAAAAAGAAGAGGTTGCGTACTTCCTATAAGCCTATGAGATCCCACTTGATAGATTCGGCCTCCACCTGAAACTCTAATAATCGTTCGTAAGTTCTTAGCGTCCTGGCGTTGTAACACGCCAGGGTCAGGGTCGCGGGGGTGTGACAGCTGGGCGACATCCAGAGATTCTTAGCACTCTCTGCTACCGGAACTTGGGATAGCGGGGCTGCTGGGAACTGAGGGCTTTTGTTTTTGTAGTGTTCATATTTTTAAAAGGGGGTGGTTGGTCTTAAAACACCACGCTGGCCAGTGCGGCTTGGTAAGTTTTCGTCATATCCTCGTTCGTCTGTCAGCAGGGGTACCACGTGCAGGTGAGGTTTGACTTGGGTGGCTAGATGTTATGCCACCCCAAGTGGACTTATAATGATCTGAAAACTCTGTCAAGTTCGGCGTGCGCAGCCAGCCCTTTTAAATAAACTGTGCTTGCTTCTTCATTTCTTTTCTAATACCTTCACGAGGATTTCAATATTATTTTAAAGAACGTGGAAACAAACTAACCTATAAATCATCAACACATTCTCTTATCCCAATTTATTTGGGGGTCGGCGTAGCGTGTCTTCCTATAAATGTGGATTGATAATAAAAATACTTTATACTGAAATACAACAGTTTTGTATTTCTTATTTCTTTACAGTTTTTGAGTTGTCGAATTACATATCAGAACTGTAGCCATATATATCGGCTATCACAATAACATAACATTAGAAATTAAAACAAAAAACCTTGTATATTTAAGAGGTTACATCGATTGACACATAAGCTTAAACCAGAAATATATTTACATCACTTTCCGTTTTTTTTAATGCAAATGAATTTAAGCAATGAATTTAGAAATCATATTTTATATTCGAAATTACCTACAATATTTGTACCTATAATTCTGAACTAAATTATAAAATCGCCTCCACTTCTTAAGGTGGAAGCGTCAGGGTAGCCCGCGAAATTCAAATTAAAAAAATATGCCGGCTAAACGAAAATAATTATTAGTACTACCCTGTGCGTACCATGACAGTACCGACACGTACGTAATGAGATTATACTTTCATCATGACATCGTTTAGAAAAATCGTGCTACAGAAACGGAGGTGGATAAATTTTCTCATTGAAACTCAAAGTAGTCATTGATTTGGGATAATATCCATAACATGCGTCTAAAAGTTTAAACTTAGTGATTGTTGAATCTTGTTCGGAATATACTTACTCCAGAAAATTTGATGTTTTCTGTTCCGGTCATGAAAAAAAAAACGAACAGTCCCATAATTTTGACAGTGTTATTGCACATTAGTAGGAAACAGCCGTTTTTTTAACAACCGACGAAAAGTTTTGACGCTTGGTTGTCTAGTTTAGAAGATTCATGTATTGTTTTCATGATTCATGTACAGTTTCTGTCGATGTTTCTTCCACCATCCTGTAGAATGGAAGCTTCTATATTTTACTTTATTTCAACAAGCGCAAGGGCGATATTTTGCTTGACAGTGACGGCCGTGCTGCGGCCTGCCAGCAGTTTTTTTTTTTTTGAAGATAGTTTCTTAAATCTGGCACCTGGGAGTGTAATTTAGATTGCTAATCCATTGCAATGCCTGTGGAGAGGGAAACAGTACACTACAGTGTACTTTATAATTCTGTTAAGTTACGAATCTTGTTGGTACAATAGAAAATATTCAATGAAGATTTTCCATAATTTAATTGTATGAAATATAAACTCAACATACATATCTATCTACCATTGTAGATGTCCTTGAGATTTGTGCCATAGATAATGATCTATTTTATTACTTACTAATGGTCCAAGATCCCAGGGCCGCTAGACCTTACTTATTTTCTCATTAACAAAATGTGTGGCATCAAGTAGTTTTAGTATGTACTGGGTGTCCGTGTCGACGACCAATTTTTCAATATCTGATGCTAAATTTGAGTAAAAATAATACAATACAATTTTTTCTTAAAAAAAAAAAATCAGCACTCAGGCTTGCGGGTTTTTTTTTATTTGTTGCAGAAAATTTTGTTACACTTCCCGTTGACGGAATTTTCTGCCAGACGCTTTAATGCTTGGAAAAAATACCGTGAAAAATCACGTCAATCTATTTTATACTCAGAGAGTTATTTTAATACTCATTGTAAGCAGCCAGACCCATTGTAAGATTACAATCAATTAACCCCTAAATGAAGGTCTTTATCAAGTAACCCCTATGTTTGGTCTGACTCACAATAAGAACCAGAATGGTTCTCTCGAGTATCAAATGCAAAAAATTAAAACTTGCTGAATTACAACAGGCTATGGGTAAAAACATGTTATTTTTCCGTACTTTAAAGTGTCAGGCAGTCCGTCTACAGGAGGCAACTGAAAGTGTTCATTCTATTTTAAAAATCTTTTATACAACATATTAGAAAATCACCACTGAGGCTTTTAAAAAAGTTACTATTATTTTTCCGCTACTTTAGCAACTAATATTGAAAAATTGGCCGTTGGCACAAGTTAGCAGATATGCATACGTTTACAGTACATACTAACACTACTCGATGCCACACAATTTGTTAATGAGAAAATAAGCGTGGGCTGGCGGTCCTGGGATCTGAGTCTATAAAATATAGTTGTTTTCTTCTTTTTAGTCTTATATAATAAATCAGTTTTCAGATAATATTAATATCTTAACAACGACAAACAAAAAATGTACTTCAATGACTTTAGGGCGTAAAACTACAAATCAACTCGTGGACAATTATTAGTTTTTATACTTTATTGTATCTGTACTAACTCAAACTAACGCAAATATAACAAAATAGACGACATTGTATAAAGTATATTACAGGCTAGCTCTACTTCCGTATCGATGGTAGTAAATAGGGTTTTAAAACGGTAATAACCATATTAATTGCGTTCTATTAAGTATATTATTCTATCAAACGAAAAGTTTTATCTATTACAACTAGGCAATGATCGATTTAGAAATTATCATGAATCAATAAAAACTAGTGTTAATAAACGAAACATGCACCTTGTGTACAACACTGACAAAAGTATTCAGTAAGTATAAAAATATTATCTATATTGGAAATCGTTGTAACTACCGTCTGCAGTTAGTTATAACACTATTAGAGTGTATCGCCCAAGTTGTTCCGATCATTTAATGTGTGATCATCTATTCGGTTCATTACTATCAATGAGAATCTGCTCGAGCTCTGTGTGAGCTCTCCCTAATTCAGTATTGATAAAACACCGCCTGGAGAGATTAGAAATGAGTGCGTCAAATTAATTCGAAAGATGCTTATTATTCAACTAGCTTTGGCCGCGTATACAACTTGAACACTCGTTTCAATTATCGCTATGTTGATATTAGATTTAAAATTGAAAGAGGAGACAAACGAAAAGATCCACGGTACCGAAGTTACCGATATAGCTTGAAAGTCGGCAAACTACGAGCAAGCATGGATCAACAGTGCAGTTATGTTAGTCAGTGGACTGACTGCCTTAAAATAAAAGAAAAAATCTTTTCAAGATTCGATTGCTCTTAAGGAAATCCTCAAATGATAGCTGTACAGTCAGAAATTCTTTTTATTATTGTTAATTTGGCTGCTCATTTCAAGAAGTATTACTGCGACAATTACGTCTCATGCAAGGTCAAGTCGCGGGCATAGCTAGTTGTGAAATTTCTATTCAAATAACGTACTCTTCCGATGACGTTCTATTTGCCACCATGTATAAGGAAAGTAGATGGATGAATGCGTTTTTCGCAAATGCGAATCGAGCTAATCATTTCGTTCTATCAGTCAGGTTTGTTTCACTATCAGACTGCGTTCGAATACTCGTCTAGCCTAAGCCCTAAGCATTATTCAAACTTAGTCTAATTCAAACGAATTAGTTATACTTGCTGCAGGACAAGTAATTATATTTGCGTACGTAGGGAATTTGACTGCTGAGTTTCACTAACTAGTAAATTAACAATGGAACACCAATCGCGAAGCAAAACATTGGCCTGAATTAAACGTATTATTATTAAGTAAGCTATATTTGTTAGAAAATTTGTTTCGATTGCTTTCAACAGGCAACAGTATGTAGAAGCATGGTTTATAATATTAATATCTTGACCACAGATTTATGTATACACTTATTTAACTAATAACTATCTTATATGCCTATTTAGTAAATATTTATCTTAATGTTAACAAGATATAAAATGTTTACTATTTAGGTTTCTCCTAGTACTTCTTTTAAATTGGATGTAGATTCATCCCCTACATTATCATCTTTCAACAATGTTTCAATCATTTCTTCACTCATTTCAGCATCTTGCATTTTATCATCACTATCTTGACTATCAGCCTTATCACTTAAATCTTTATAATCCATACTATCTGCTGCTTCTTCAACTTTAGTTAGTTTTTCTGGACTTTTCACGGTTTCTGCCATCACACCATTCACTTCGTCAGCTGTTTCATTGCTTGTGACATTGTCGCAAGGAGACGTTACGGCCACATTATCAACGTTATTCGTTGACTGTGTATTGGTGTCAGAATCATTAGGATCAGCATCTACTTCCATAGTTATGTTTTCTTTTTCCTTAACTTGTTCTTCAGTTTCATTTTTGCTATCATTGTTATCAGTTTCAGGTTCTTTAATATTGTTGTCTAATTCTGTTTCATCATTATTCTTCTCAGTTTTGTTTTCTTCACTACAATTATCAGTTTTACTTTCTTCATCACAATTGTCAGTTTTACTTTCTGCACCACAATTGTCAGTTTTACTTTCTTCACCACAATTATCAGTTTTATTTTCAATAATATTACTTGACTCATTTTCTTTATCCTTGCTCTTGGTTTCATTGACTTGAACATGATCACTGTCAGATTTATTCATGTTATCAACAGTTTCATCAGAAATTTCATTTGCCACCACAGTATTGTTATGGCTTAAAACTGCTAGTACATCGCCATGTTCACTGGTTTCAGAGACATTAAGTGGATCAATGTCAATTTTGGAAAAGTTGTTATCTTTAGCATTTTCTCCACTATCATTGTACTCACTACTACCAGCACCTGTCAGATCAACCTCTTGGTTTTCACTACCATTCATAGTCGATTCCACTGAATTTTCGTCTATAAATATTGGATCATCGTTATCTTCCATGTCTGGCAATATTTCTACATCATCATCGTCTTCACTATTGTCACCGCCTGATTTCCTTAACATATACTGTTTAAGTCCTTTATTAAGATTGTCGCGGATTTCACCGAATCTACTAGACGATGTATTCAATAGTCGCTCCAAAGTTCGATGAAGGTTTCGCATTTCTTCAACGGTTCGTGTACGCAAATATACAGTAGTGGCTTCTTTTTTCAATTTATGAAGCCGTGAGAGAGCGTACTCCATAGCGTCAACCGCATCAATTAAATTGTATCTATACCACTCAACAGGCACATTTAAATCACAATTCCTAGATGATGCTGTTTCAGATGGTTTCGTTATCCTGACATCCTTAGGCGTGCTTCGTTTCAAAATGCGAGGCATATTCCGACTTGCTTTAGGAGTTGCAGCGGGTAAACCAGACGAAACGGCGCTAAGTTTAGCTGCATATGTTGCACCTTTAGGTGCTGTTTTACCAGTGGGTTCTGTAACTGCTACGATGGTAGCAGAATACCCGCCAGGCATATTTGGATTAGCATTAATAGCAAATATGCGTCCATCAGGTAGCCGATACATTTTATTAGAAGATAAAGTTTGCGGATCCACTCGAAATTTCAATCCTCCAGTAGATGCATTTACGGTAACATCATTATCTGTCATTTGAACAATATTGTCTGATGTAATTTCAGCAGCTGAAGTATTTGTGGTTCGAGGTACTAAAGGAGGAGGATTACTTATTTTTGGAGGTGCAACCGGCCCTGGTGTGATGCATTCGACGTCATCATCAATGTCTTCAGTAACCTGAAAATAAAAATCAAATATATATTTTAAGTGTTAATTAAATATCTGTTATGAAGTTGTCAATAAAACCTTTATTTACCTCGCACACAGGTTCCAGGGGGAAATCTGGAGTACATACAACATCATCATCTTGAATATTTTGAGATATAGAAGCAACAGCTGCCATGTCTAATCCCTGTAAATCCAAAATATAAATGTTTTAAAAACAACAAATTACTATTCTAAATAGTATTCGCTTTTAGTTTGTTTTGGACCCTTTGGTAAAGCTAGTATAAAACAAAAACGCAACTCACTTTTGATATTTTTTTGTTTTTTTGGACAGTATAATAAAGACAGGGAACAAAAAACAGAAAGAGACCACTAAAAATATTGTATTTAACAAAATTATTATTAGTAACCTGTAAGTCGAATGGAACCTACACAACAAAGCCGTGTATTTCGCCACTGTCGTTAACTGACGAGGAACGAAAGTTGCCGACATACCCGGCTTTGGTGTGTAAATGATTGTAGTATGAATACAAGTGCCATGGCTGAGCAAGAGTTTCTGAGTTTGATAGCAGCCTGGAGTCTATTTATGCCCAGTTAATGGCAATACGCTCGTAATAGGGATTACATGGGACTAACATAACTCTCAAAACGTGGGAAACCTAACCCTTTGGGATAATATAGGTCTGTGTAATGTTTACAAACTCAAACTCAAAAGCATTTATTTCAATTAGACCTTTACAGGCACTTTTGAATGTCAGAAAAACAAAGAAGGCTAAGCTACAGTCACAGACACAAGGCATAATAACTTGTAAAAGTACTGTAATTGCCCATTCCAAAGTGTAGATCTCTATGAAGAATGGGCAAGAAACTACATGGACACTCTTTTCAATCAAAAATATTTTTACAAAATCTTGGTTACATCATTCATGTTGAGATTATACATAATTATATGAGAACGATGTAGAAATACGTGCACGTTAGTCGTTAAGAGCGTTTGTCATATACAGGGTGCAAGGGTAAACACCGATATCCTTGAAACCAGCGGTTTGGTTTCATGAATAGAACGTAAAATAAATGAAAAAAGACACCTTTTAAAGAAAATCTACTATTTTCCACAAGATCATTACAGCCTAAAGCGCGCGGAAACAGCTGACGGCCGAGTGGCGGGCACACGCGGTTATACCTACGCCGCGCCGCCCGCGCAACGACCGAATCTGAATAAGTCATGACCTCAGTCAGCTGTCGCTCTAGCGAGCGCACGTATAACCCGTAGCGCCGCGCACCGCGCCCCTTGTTTCTCGCGCGTAAATTGAGTTTAGGAACATAGCGATGTCTTACACAAATGAACAGTGGACCGATATGGTACGCTTTACGCCATCGCTGGTGATCTGAACGACGCTCGTAGAATGTATGCAGAGGTTAGATTCTCGAGTGGGAAACAACCTCCAAAAACGTGCGGAAGCCTGTGTGGCCATAAATGGATCCCATTTTCAACAGCTTGTTGAGATTAATATTTTGCCTGTCCTAACTTAGGTAATGAATGAAGGAAAAGTTGCATCACAGGTTATGTTACGACGAGTACTGTGTAGGTAGATAGGACGGGCGGCGATTACGTCACTCGGGCGCTTACCGTGAATTCGAGAACGGTGTCGGATAATTTATTTTTAATGTTTTTTTTTAAAGTAAATTACTTATTCTGTTTTTTTAACTCGGTCCTATATTTTTTTATTTATGTCAACTACCCATGGTTTGAGTGACAACAGTGGTTACCCTTACATTCTGTATATTATGTAAAAAATCATTTTGAATCTTCCTGAATTAAATACCGATATATTTACCTGGGTTAAACTTTCTAATGATAGATTAATATTATCTGCAACAGGGTTGTAAAGATTGGCTCCAAAACCCGGGGAATTGCCAAATCCATTGAAGCAGTTAGCAATGGCTATTGGAAGGTGAGGAGGCTTAGGCCGAATGCGAGTATAAGTAGCCACATTTTGCTTCCTTTCATTGGGTAGCCGTATCGGTGCCATCATGGGAGAATTTGATAACTGTAACAGTGTTAAAAAAATAAGTTATAATTGGATAATTTGGAAGGGTCAAGTCCTATTTCATGCAAATCGATGCAAATGACCTCAAGGTGGTTGCGTCAGGGTAGCCCGCGAAATCCAAATTTTCTTGTTTTTTGTAATTTACAGGTCAGTTTCAGGTTGATTTTGCTGATTGATGATTTTCATGATTGTAATTCTGTAACTACATATGTGTTACTGGCATAAGAAAATTTGAATTTCGCGGACTACCCTGACGCAACCACCTTAAGGTGGAATCAGGTTGGCCCACGAATTTAAGTTTGAAAATTTTGAAATTTGACTATTTCAAAATTTTCAAACTTAAATTCGTGGGCCAACTCGTTAGTTTTCTATAAAAAAATCTACCAAATCATCATATTTATTACCTGTATTAAAGTTACTAACGATAAAAAATTCGGACGTAAACAATATTTTACTACTGTTTGGGGCACTTATTTGAATTCTTATTCAAAAGTTTGGAATAATCTTATTTTAGTAGAGCTAAAAGTTTGCTAACATAGAGGTGATAAAAAAGAATCATACCTTCATCTTTTTTGCTAGAGGTGGTACACTAATAGGATTCAAAACTTTTACAGCTGGTGCTATAGTTATAGGGTTCTTTACGTAAATTGCTTTATTTTTTGGACTTGAAGATCTCTTTTGCGCCTTTTTGTCTGGTTTTGTTAGGTCATCAATATTCACTGCAGCAAACTTCTTAACCTAAAATGAAGTACAATCATAATATTTAAGTTAATTTAATGAAAATCAGATGTTTTTGAGTTCTAAAGTTTTGTTTTACTTGGAAACTTTAAAAAATTATTAGCATGAGATATTAAATATAAGTTTCATTGAATTCACTATAACATAAATAAGTATGACATAATCAATAGTTGATAAACTTATAGGTACCTGTATTGTAGATGGAATTTTGGATATAATATTATTAGCAGCCGCCTTTGCATCTGTAGTTGACTTTGAATCTTCCTTTTTGATTTCCTTAATTTTTTTTTCTGTCTTCGGAGTACGCTTACTTGATTTATGCTTGCAACATTCAGAGTAGTCAATAGAGCAGTCCTTCTTATAAGCTTCCTTTAATTGAGGATCTTGAGCTTGGTATGCCATCCTGTTAATAATTATCAAACATTGTAAAACATCCTTGTTCATTAAAATTTTGACTTAAATTCGTGAATTCTACATACATACATACATACATACATATTTTGTTGTGCTACACCCAAAAATATAGTTTGAACAGTTTCTGTTTCAGCCTCACCGAATCTCTATATTCGTCAATAATTGTCGTATATCTTTAGGCTAACTTCAGGTGAGTTCATTGCTCGTGTCGTGATCTACTACCTACTAAACAAGATCCGCCCCTAAGACGACCCAAGTTTGGTCAAGTTCGCAGCCATTTTTGATTTTGTATGTATTTTTTTTATATCTTTTTAATTTATTTAACATGAGTTAATTGTTTTATACAAAATGTATACGGTCCGTTCACGAAGCTGTCAATCAAGCATTCTGTCCATGAAACTAAGTAATTCTATGCACAATTTTTGCTGAAATTCGACCTTTTGTGGTTCCAAACCTCAAAAGGTAAAAAAAGGAACCCTTATAAGATCACTTTCTTGTCCGTCTGTCTGTCCTTGTGTCACCAACGGTTTTCTCAGTAACAGGTGGACCTAGCAAGTTGAAATTTATACCAGATACTGAGGTCTATAGTCCCTATTAGGTGTATAGAAATCAAGGTCCTGAGTCCCATTTGCCCATGTTTTTTTACACGATAAAAAGACATAGGCATATTTAGATTTTCGCGAAAACTCGTAAGTACCAAAATTTACCTTAATTTTCCACTTTTATATTTTTCAGAATTTTCCCTTTACTTGTGCTGTATGACCTTGCTTTTAACCCAAATTGACAATTCTAGGTCAACCGAAAGTACCCTATAGGTTTTGGGTCGAAAACCTATATGGTAGTTCCCGTTGACCTAGAATCACGAAATCTGAAAACTGCAAATGTAGAATAATAACAAAATACCTACAAGTTTAAACGAGACCCTCGGTGCGCGAGTCCAACTCACACTTTGCCGATTTTTTTTCGGGGAAAAAATCAGTTTCAGTCAATCCAAAACATTGTGCCGATGTGAATACTAGTGGTCATGGGGTATTTACAGTAACGTTATTCCATTAAAACGAGTGAACAAGTTTGACCTTCAGTATCCCCAATATGCTGCTTGTTTATAGACCATAGCCAAAAACAAAAAAAAAAAAATACAGGAAAAACAGGTGCCTTTCGGCTTTGTTAAGGATTTTTACATCCATGCCAGATGTAATAAGAATTGGCACTGATTTAAAGAGGCAGTTGTAAATAGCGGTTTTGGTAAGTTAAAAATTATAAAAGGCACGTTTAATAACTAGTTCAGCAGTTAAAACTAAGCAGTAAAGTAAACAAAAATGAGTAATAAAAAATAATGTAATGGATCAGTGAATAATATATAATTGAGCAGGAAAATAATTAAATTAGCGATTATTGAACAAGCGGTTACGTGTGTGGGCAGTAATAAATTGGAATTCGTCGGTAAGAAATCTCATTCTAAGCAGTTCTATAAACAATGAGGTGGTAAAATGTATTATTCCTTGTATATTAAACATGCAACGACTTTAGCTACGACGACTCCATGATTCGCGCTCGCAATAATAAAAACAAACCCACTTTCTGTCACAAATGTCGTCGCTAATGATATAATACTTAATACTAATTATTAGTAACCGTTGTTGTTCTAAGGTAAATATTCCTGTTTGATGATCTTCAACGGTTAAGTTTCCATTTCGGCTTTGGCTGAACATCCTGTTTTGATCAGACACTAATGATAACTGCAATTGAACATGCAGTTCTTTACAATAAGATAAAAGTACATCTAAGCAGTGTATGTCCTAGCAAGCAAGTAGTCTTAGTGGTTTCACCACAAATGATGTCTTTGCTATTGTAATTGACAAAATTTTCGTGTTTCCTAAATAATGTTAATAATATTAAGTTAAGTAATAATAATATTAAGGTCTATTTCCCCTTGTCAGTATATGGGTGTTAGAAAAGAGTTGTATAATTAAGGAAAGTTCCAAAGTCTTACTTATTTTTAAGATCACAGTAGCGCAAAACAGCCCAGCATAATGCACGAAGATCCCACAGACATTTTGAGTTACACTTGAAACATTTCCAATCATCTGCATTTTCAATTTCTTTGATCTTGGGAGTTCCCAAATTGCGTTTTATGCATTTCTGTTGAAATCAAACAATTCAGTCAAGAATCGGCAATCAAATAAGATATGGGCCATTGATTAATTTAGATGTTTCGTTAAAAATCATCATAATTACCGCACAAAAGACATGAGGGCAGTCAGAGCAACAGTACACTTGACCGCCTTGGCCACACCATCTGCAGTATAGTTCTGAGCCATCATCACCCTTTTCAAATTCTCCACTATTGTAAAAAACATGACAATTTTGACACACTAGGGTGCGTAACATTGGATGTGCTCGCATACGCACTTCATTGCGTGCTGAACATCCCATATGACGATCACAAGCCGTACAATGTAATCTCATACCCTTTATCGTGTTCAGATCTGAAAAAGCAATTGTTAACTATTAACCACTTGCAATGGTTACGGTTTCTTACCTTTTTTTAATACCACAGCTAGTGTATGCTTACCTTTAAAAACACTTTTGTAATAATTTCTTTCTTCTTCCGCAATATCTTCGTCAAAATCTTCATCTTTAGGATCTAAAAATCAATGGGTTACAGAGATTTACCGACGAACCTAACTATGTAAAACCTGAGTAGAACAGTGAATCCGATTATCTGGAATAAGTGCATACCTGGGAAGGGCGGGAATTGTACAACATCATTCTGAACCGGCTTCTCAGATTCAGAAGCGCCTTCACTGTTGGCAATTTTGCTCATTGTGAAAGTTGATAGTCATTTACATCAGTAATTTTCTTCAGTTGTCAAAATATTCAGTAAACAGAAAACAATATTTTGGGATGATTATCAAACCCAAAAACGTAATGGGTGAATAAGTTATCAAACAATTTTACAGAATATTAATCGAAGTTAAAATCCGCCATCTTGCACGGTGTTTTTTTTTCTGTATGTTTTCAATAGTGACGCTAAAGCGTACTCGGTAGTACTCGGTTTAACAATGTGCGGATATTTGTTGGCTGGGTGCAATATTTACTGCATTATTTTAAAATATCTTGAGTTAGATCTCAAACCATAGGGACTGTCATTTAATGAGGCTCATCGTCATCAAACTCTCGAAGCACAACGGCTTTGACTATAACAAAGCTACGTGTGTACTGTGTATTTGTCAATTTGGGACACTTTTCATCAAGTGAGATCCATATCCGATACAGACATCCGATTGCATTCTGAAAAGTTTTAAAAGTATTGGGAATAAAAAGACTAGTTCCATGAACTCATAAAAAAAAAGTATCAAAAAGCCATGGAGGCGGTTAAGGTGGTTGCGTCAGGGTAGCCCGCGAAATTAAATTTTTCTTACGGTTTTTTGCAATTTGCAGATCAGTGTTAGGTTGTATGTTGATAAAAAATGAGTCGCGCTCGTAACACGTATGTAGTTACAGAATTACAATCGTGAAAATCATCAATACAACCCTCTAAGTTCATGTAATCCTATTCAATGAATATTTCATGAAAAAGTCATTCCATTCATATTTCATGAAAAAGAAAATTTGAATTTAGCGGGCCACCCTGACGCAACCACCTTAAGTTAAACAGATCTTAACAGACGGCGGAAAAGAGAACTAAATCAAAATGTATTGAATTTGACACAATCGTGAAAAGCAAGCAGCGCCCATTGAGATCTCTGAATAAGGAATCCTATGGAACTGCCATACCTACGAAAAAAACGTGCATACCTACGGTAACCGAACATGGCCGCCTAGTGTTGTACTAGTCTTAGCTTTTCATCAAAAGATATCGATAAAACGTACATATCGAAAAAGTTTTCTCTTTAACTTTTGCGCACCATTGTACTTATTCCATTTCATAGTCCACTTATCCGTTAGGGTTGTTTTGACCTTTGTAAAATGAAGGGCGAAAGAGAACGGGAGAAGAGAATTATCGATTAAATGCACAAATTAAAATATTTTTTGACCACCTATCGAAAACCAATAGAATGATCGGTACCTATCATGTACAGACGCCAGCAGGTCAACCAACCCGAAACCTAATGCTTCTGAGATAAAGTTGAAAATTTACTAAAGAAGTTTGACAGATTGTAGTCGCTAGATGTCCTGGCGTCTGTACATACACATCTTTTATTAAGGATCAAACCAGCAATCGCTCAAAAAAAAAACAGCTGATCCATAAATCTGTGTTCACGAAACTTGATAAAACGTATGGATCAGCTGACTTTAATATGTAATTATCGATTTCAGGGTTGGTCCCTAGTAAAATTTATACATAATTATGAGTTCAATGCCCCTATTTCGGGATTTTGTTTAAGGTCAATTGGATTGCACTTTGTATAGGGAAACATAATGAAAAAATCAAACAATATTTAAAACATTTATTGGTACTGCATCGTCTCTCAATCTTACAACCTCAAGTGTACTGTTGAATGAACTTTCTTCAAAATGTAAGGAACAGATAAATATCTCTTTGGTTTGTCTTATTAAATTTTCATTTCCAATGGCTTCAAACCATATCCTTTTCTTTGCTTAATTTCTAGGTTGCCTGAGTGTAAAAAATATACAAAGTCAGTCGTGATTAAAAAAAAACTATCGATTACTCTTACAGCTTCTAGCACATCACTATAAACAAAATAAAAACAATGTTCAAAAACCCAAAACATCAGTTTAAGCAAAATATTGAGCTAAAATTACACGCGGATTTCATACACAGAACAATTTCATATCAATTTAATGACAGACTACAATAATTTCATGTATTTCCAGGCTTTTTTTTAATATTTTTAATAAATTTTAGGTTAGTCACTTGTGAAACGAAAAATTTGGCCGATTTTGGCTTTCAGAAGCACCACATCCCACAACAGCGCACTTAGGAGGCATCGCAATTTACACTTTTATAAACAATACAAGCACAATTTCCATTAAATTGAGAAAAAAATAGTTAATACAGCGAAAGTAAACAAAGGCAAACTCAACGTAATGTACCGTAACCAAACATGGCGGATCGGTACGCAGGTACATTCTAGTGACGTCACAGGTTAAATGTTGCCAAAATTTGTAAAAACAAATATATTGTCGTCCTGCTTTCCTTATGCGAGACAATTGAATGTAAGTTAGAAAGAAAAAACAATTTTTTAGTATTGCTACATCGATTTCACTAACAAATGTATAGGCAAATGTGTATAGTAAATTATGCCGACTCCATAGTATTCCTACCGCCGTGATTGAGATAGAAAAACACATAAATGTCTATACTTTTTATATGTCTATGGCAGCGCCACCAAGAACTGTCAGTTGTCACTGGACCTTGGCAGTCGTTGACAATTTGACATTTTAAGTTTTGTCAAAAGCATCGAGTTTACAGAGTAATGAAAGAGTGGTTTGTACGTTGTGAAGTTGGTGAAGTTGAGTTCATTCATTCCAATTCATTGTGATTAGAGCGCAGAGTACTTTGGATTAGAGTTAGAGTTAGTGTTTGCAAGTGTGGTGCGATAAAAAATTATAACTTATCGTAATTGTGAGACAGAGTACGACGTGAGTAAAACGTCACGCGAAATTCATTATTGAAGAGTATTCATCAAAAATTTATATGTTGTGAATCAAATGTAAATAGTTATTGTAATGTTTTTTATTTATA
Source organism: Lycophotia porphyrea (assembly GCA_950005105.1). NCBI lineage: Eukaryota > Metazoa > Arthropoda > Insecta > Lepidoptera > Noctuidae > Lycophotia > Lycophotia porphyrea. Next base: position 9,307,570 of record OX465392.1, read on the forward strand.
TGTACGAAGATCTGTTTATCGAAAGTTGAACAATGATTTGTGGATTCAAAAAGCTTAAAAAACTATTTTGACTGTGAAAATAACACTATTATTTTTTTAGTAACTGTTTCTGTGATATTTCTTAAATATTAAATCTAAAGTATTAATTATTATACATATGTAAAACAAACAATGACCGTCACATACACCGGAGAAGTAGCAACATGCCGCGGATTCGGCACATTCCTTAAAGTTTTGTTCAGGTAAGTGCTCGTAAATTAGGTTTAGTGATAAACATGCACATTATTTAATTTCTTTTTGGTGGAGTTGTTGTTAACTACCGCTATAACTAGTACAGATTTTTTTATGAAATTAAGGTGCTTACTGTGCTGTTCACAAGGTAGGAAGTTAATTCCTGACCTCCGCAAGGCATCTTAAAAATTCGACAACTTTCGACGAAGACGTAGGTCAAACCATTGTAGGTAGGTACCTATGTCTTACTAAACTAGGCAGTAGGCAGTGTTTATCTTCCATAGAACGACATTGACAATCTTATTAGTTAAATGCAGAAGGTGGAAGGGTGGTCGCCCACCAGCCGGTGCTGCCTAGGCTACCGGAACAAATATTTCGTGGTTATTAGCTTCGTTAAGTTCGTTAACACGGATGGCGTTAATGCTTAAGTGGAGGGAGATAGGTATATGCACATCGAATGAAAATAACAACTACCTATACGTAATAACGGTATTCACGGTTTTTTCTAAAGTGCACGGTATACGTGTCCTCTACGCTCCTAATGTGCACGTTGTTTTACAGATTTTGATGCCCTGAGTCTGAATTAGCCCGTTACTAAGGTACAGCTACAGACGCCAGCAAATCAAGCTACCCGAAACTGTCAAATTTTCCCAACCAACTTTGAACTTATTGCTGTAGCGATAAAGTCGAAAATTTATCACAGAAATTTGACAGATTGTAGTAGCTTGATGTGCTGTGTCTGTACCTAAATAACCAAAGTTCTATTACATTTCATCGGGACCTACAACCAATCTTAGGTACCGTTATTATGATGTTAAACTTATCAAACATAATCTGAAACTTGGACTTATGTATCTACTTAGGGAAGTACCTAGTCAACAATGTAAATAAATGTCTAGTTACCCACTGTCATTAACACAAAGCACTGAATGCTAACCATAGCGTGAAAATCCGATTGGACTGCAGTGTGGTGTGGTCTAACCAGGTCTACCTAACAACGTACAAATGCGTAGCACGAGTATGTTCAGATATGGGAAGATTATTATTGGCAGCCCAGTGTGGTCAAAATAGTTCAGATATGGCGTTTCAGGTGCACGTAAGGCTACTTATCCAAAGAGCTAAGAAAACGACCAAATCCGAAGTGCAGCCAAGATCACAAGAAATAGGATTCCTCTAATTCACGACATGTGAAGTTAAATAATATTGTTAAAGGTGGAAGCGTACGGGTAGCCGGCGAAATTCAAATTTTCTTTAGTACTTTTCCGCTCTACGCTTCAAAAGCTGTACGAGAGAGAAGAAAAATGATTTATTAAGCAAGAAATTAATTAATATATATTCGAAAATCCACGCGAAAAGCACGCGAGTATTCCAACAAGAAAAATAATAAAAGGAAGCGTCCTCAGTCAGCAAAAAATCGTAACAAATCGGTAGGTAGGTATGTACAAGGTACCTACTACCTTGTACACGTCTTCTAATTGTACCTGTAATGTAAGCAGCATCTTCAAAAAATATACTTATAGCTAAGTTTTGTAGTCATTATAGTAGAAAAAGATGAGATCCTTTACCTCAAGCAAGACTACCAGCAAGTTGTACATTACGGTAGTTAGTACCTACTAAATGACACTGTTCAAAATTATTTGTTCTTTTTTCGTCTACATTGGACTTGGTACAATAATTTGGCATTTGAAAACTATAGTTTGCTGAAAGTATTAAAAGTTGGAAACTGTATTTTGCTCGATCGCACAACAGTGAAAATTTATTTTATGCGTAGTTATTCGATTAGCACAATATCAAGTCACGAAAATCATCACCTCACTAGATATTTTATCCAGAAACGACATGAATAATTTTCCGTATTCATGGATCACTGAAACTTATTGATAATATTACAAGTATCCGTAAATTAAATAATTCAATTAATAAATTGCTAATAAATGTGTACGCACGACGGCTGATCAAGCTATACCAAACCAGTTTATGCGGGATCTCTCATTGTACAGAAAATATATAAAAAACCGTGGCCGCGTTATACTGGAAATCTAAAATTTGATGTGCCGCCGTGTGTACATACGAGTTCTAAAGGCGCAATATATGTATTTATTATTTTTTACTTTTTCTTGTTCAGGATTTATTTTTAAATTTCTATAAAGGGAAAATTACAAAAGGTAATGCTCAATGAAGTATTTGTTGAGAAACTACGGCATCAAGTTACACGATAATGTATTACGCTTTAAATGATGTGATGCGATGACTCGCCCTTGAGCCTTATCACTGAAACATCCAACAAACACAATAATTCGTTCCCGTTTACAGTTTAGATACCTACCCATAACTTTAGTCACCAAAGGCTTATGCCGATATTAATAAATAAATGCTGAAATATTAGAAGTCAACTAAACTGAAGACCAACATAAACCATCTGCTGAAACCGAAAACTTGGATCATGAAAGAATGTGAATTTTATTGATAAACTTCCCTTCTAAAAATTAGTCTATGAATATGTGCATAACTTGTTAAGTATAGTAAGAACATGTCGTGTACCTTGCTAAGGTCGCGTGTTCGTTTCGTCAATGGAAATTACTGCGGTGTTTACTTACTGAACACTGACGCTCTGTTTACATGATGTTACTGAAAAACCTTGCGAGAAAATTAGATTTTTATCAAATGACACAACCAATAGTCTTGGTAACATTTAGTACTAGACATAAAACTAAAGTGGTAATTGCTGAAATGTTTATTTGCAGTAATTTTATCTCCATTCTAGCGCATTGCGTAACTCAATGCGAGTGCCTTAATTACATTGTAACGCTGGTTAAATACACAGTACGGTTGAATCATTAGAACCATGTGGGCTCTTCATCGTGGACCAAAGGCTGACTCATCAACACCAGATCAATCATTACCAATCCAAAATTGTTAGTCATAAGAATAACTAGAATTGCTGTATTTACCACAGAAGTATTTACTATTTAAATTTAGTCAACAATCCTCTCTCCTTACTTCTTGTTCAAAAGTTCTGAAATTGAAGAGAATGCAGAGTAAAAGGTGTTTTCATAGAGGTCATCGTTCTTACGGATCGATACATCGTCGTCGCAACTACTGACTCCAGAACTACACGCATAATATGACTTCGTCTCATTCTTTCACATATAACCAGTGTAAAAATTAGATTATAAATTACGATCTGACTAGAAAACTTCAACGTAATGCTATTGTTTCAGTAGTTGGTCGTCTTTTACGCTCCTTAGCAAATGACTAATAATGTTTGCGAGTCTCATACATTTCGTCATGTGTCACGCGAAAAAAGAACATTTTCATGACTGTCTTGACGAAGACGTGTGTTTGTCTGGTAAATATAGCAGTGCAAGCAGGTGGGGCTGTTCCGTCATAATAGGCAGCTTGCTTTCACCATTATTTATACATTTCTAGTTTAAATAAGACAAATCTTTTTGTATATGGCTATCTGTGTTGAATATTAATAACCTGTTGAATATTATTGTTCTTAAATATTAGCGTTACTAAACACAAGATTGTCATAAATCATTGTCAATTCGATAATTTCTGCATGTGCTAATCTAGTTTAATTTCGCTGGCAGGTAAAGTGGAAATTAGTACCCATTGTAACAGAGGGACCGGAAAAACCATTACTTTGTTACTACCTATTGACACGGACTAAAATAGAACATTACGTGATAGTTATGATAATAATCTCCGACATAAGGGAATCTACTGTAAAATTGTCTCACCATGTAAGTAATGGTGTGTAGGTTACCATGTAAGTTAAGAACGATCACGCGCGTTTGCTATTTAAAAAATGGACTATACTTAATTTTCGGTCTACATAATTATGATCTCTACGGTTGGCCCTCCTGTCAGTTAACGAAGATAAATAAATGGCTATTATTTTCCTTTATAAACAATGTGCTTCAAAATTCTGTATATTTGGCACCTCCTCTGCTTGACAGTATACAATTTTAGTTGTGACATTTTTTACGTCGACAACTCATAACTGCAACAAAAAATTCAGAAATGCTAGATGTAATTTGAGTATGAAATTATTACTTGTCTTAAGTTAATTTAATGACCTAGTGGGCCTTTACAAGCAATGTTGTTCCCATAGGTTGTAGGAAAACAAACATATTAAATAAGAAAGAAGAATAAGGTCTTCGTACAAAATGTTAATTAAAACCAGGAGTACAAAATACTCATACGAACGTTTTATTGGAGAAATGGATAAGTTTCTAATTATAACAAAGAAAAAGAGTTAAATAACAAAGGATATTTTGCGTAATGATTGATTTATTGTATGACGGTGTTATTCCCATAACAAACACTCATAATTATGAGGAAACAAATGAAAGGTATTATTTATAACCGTAATACGTATAACTATGGCATTATTTAAACGTCAACATAATTGATGTACTTACGCAAATTATATTTAATACCGACACCGATGAATAAAAATATTTACGCTATCCATATCTAGCCCCCTTATCGCAATTAATACCTTAAATAATACACAATACTTAATATTAAAATAAATAGCTATGATGAAAAATCCCTATACCTAACCGTACCATACTGAAAACTTCATACCGTTAAACCAATAATCGACAACCCGTATCGGCCTATGAGAATGGTAAAGTAGCGTGAAATTCTAGTAACCATTCGAGTCCCAAGCGTTTCCGACGTATCGAAGAAATAAATTGCCATACGAAATGGTTTACTTCGTGGTTGCCAGGCAAGGGATATTTATTATTCAGTGGACCCCACACTGCACTTTCCAGCCCCACTTTCGTAACGTAGTACGTTGCACTCCACGCAAGTTTGGCATCGATCATAGACTCGATTCCTTTGTTTCATTGAATTATTCTATACATATTATGTGTTTCGTTTTGTCATGCCGATTTAATATTAAATAGTTGCACCCCACCTACATTATAATTCGATACTTGTTCTTTTTGAATGAAAGTTTTTTGGCTGTTTGTCAAAAAAGGTGACACGAAGCGGATCAAATGTGTATAGTTTTTCGTTTTTTATGTGTTACATTTTTTTTTGACCCGCCATACATTATTCCCGTTTTATATTTTCTTGAATGCCATTTTCTGTACCTAATAATCAAATAATCAAGTAAAATGCTTGAAGCATGCAATATGTTATTATCTAGAATTCTAGACAATGGTTAATATTATTATATTGTTGATATGTGTAATGTGTATGTTCGCAGTCTGTACTAAAACCATGTTAGATTTGCATGCAACTATCCCAATTTACCAGTCGCTTTTCATTTGACAAGAGAAGTGCATTGCTAGCGTCTTATTAGTCATTAATCAAAAAAATACACTTCATGAAAAGGAAGATTATTTGACGCATTCTGATCAAGTCGAGTGTTAGTCACATAGCGTAGCGTACTACATAAGCCTACGCTGTGCTACGCAGCGTAGCGTACTACAAAACGTCTACGCTGTGCGACGATGCGCCTACGATGTACTACGCAGCGTAGCGTAATACATAATGTCTACGCTGTGCTACGCAGCGCAGCGTACTACACAACGTCAGTACTATGCTGCGCACCTCCTACGCGGCATGTAGGCACTTATATAGGGATATGAGAATATCTGACCATATTAATAATAATGTTGTTAATTTAAAGCAGTCATTGTGCCGATAGTCGTGTCGGCGAATGGCTTAATAGCCAAAGCTCTTGAACCAACTGTCAAATGTTGGTACATTTGACAGTTGGTTCAAGAGCTTGATTCAGAAAGCAGTACTACTGGACACAGCACGTATTTTTATTAGGTTCCTCTCTAAAGAGCCCTGACCACCCGTAACTTGGACCCTTTTCCCGTTGCTGGTGGGCTATTATTCTTTATATTTCTAAATGTTTTTTTTTTATATGAGAATATTAAACGTAAACGATATGTAATAAAATGAAAAAAACGATTACGGCCTTATAAAACAGTGATAAACGATTTTTTTATAAAGTGTCAACTACACTATTTGCAATAATATTGTCAGACTGACTGTGCGATAACTTTTTGTGGTTATGGAAATGAAATGTCATTAGGAAAGTACAAATTAGGTTTATTTGAAAATAGATCCTTTCTAATCTGTTCTCAATATAGGTACTTATTATTTCTTTATCGTGCGGTTAGTGCCTAACCTGGTGATATCTATACACATAAATAAAATTGGAGTGTCTGTTTGTAATATTAAAAAAACCGCTTTTTACTAAGTGCATATGGATGTATACACGGTACATATACCAAAACAAAATTTTTTACAATTTTTGTCTGTCTGTCTGTTTGTTCCGGCTAATCTCTGAAATGTCTGAACTGATTTTGACGGGACTTTCACTGGCAGATAGCTGATGTAACAAGGAGTAACTGAGGTTACTTTTATTTTAGATAAATAAATAGGGTTCCGTTCAAAAAAATAAAACCCTTGAAATTGGTAACAAAATACGATTTAAATAGGGAAGTGCTTAATTTCACGCGAACGAAGGTCGCGGGCAACAGCAAGTATTGAATATATATATTATATTCTCAATGTATTGATTTAGATTATTTAATTTAACAATATTCTTGAATTGCAACGTTGCCATTTGTCAGCTGACAGTCGACATTGCTAGTGTGGTATTTTAACAACATTACATTAATTTTGTCAATACTGAGAGCCATCACATGCATACACAACACCCACATAGACTTCTATGCCTACGAAACGCCTAAACGGGGGCATCTTGGATAGACAAACATTCGCTAAACTTTTACTTTTCTTACATAACATTTTTTTTGAAGTGAATAGAACGACGAGTTGGGTCATTAAAAAAAAAGTTTTCATGTAACTTTTTTTTACATATACCTTTGAAAGTTTCGTGCTGCTAAAATGAGATTAGTAGTTCATTGAGAATAAAGATCCATCTAGAGACCACACCAAAACAAAAAAAGTTCTAAACAGTATTATTGTTTGTTCACCGCCATTTGTAAGATCTACCAAACTTTACATCGCGCTTTTCCAATCCCCTAAGGGTAAAGCAGAGCTGTACTGCGTGTATCCATATTTGGTCACTTAATAGAAGGCGAGCCTAATGCTAAGATAACAATACATATTGTAACCTAACAAAGTTAGTAGGTCTTGCGGTAAGATATATTAGTTCTCACGGAAGTCTCTTCATGGAGGATCGGACGTTTTTCTTATTTATAAAATGAGTCGTTTTCTCGTGATGTGCGTAGACCGAAAAGCACCTGACCTCAACTGTTGTTACCACTACAAGGCTTTTTTACAGCAACAAGATAATTTTGGAGCAAGGATGCTTCGTTTAGAGTAAAGGAAAACCTTTATGATTATTTTGTTGGAATGTTGTTCCACAAGCTACATGTGGTCGTATCCACTGATTACCGGTTCTTGAATTACAATTTCACGTCAGAAGTCATTTTATTGTGTTGAAATCCATCCAAACTCATTATTGCGACTACCAATTAGTACAGAAGATTCTCAACATAACAGGTATTGCTAATATATGGTAGAATACTACTTCAGCACGAAACAACAGACAAGGACGACGCTCCCATATTTTCGCCTTGAGCCGAAACCGGGAATTTAGGAGTGCCAGTCAACATTACATTGTGGATTTGGGAAATGTTCCTTTGATAACGAAATATCTGCCATATTTGACGTGACTCAGGCACATTTGCTAAGTATTTTATGTGAAGTTTACTTCACAACCACAAAGAGTGTGATTAGTTCGTTGCGTCTTTTCTTATATATGAAAAAAAAAAAAATGTTTGCTTCCTTGATGCATCGAGTATACTGCAAATAGTGCAGAGTTTTTTATTTGTTCAAGTCACGTTGTGATGTCACAGATTGCATCGCGAAGACTTATTCGTCAACTGGCGAGTGTGAAACTCGCGATTGCGCGCGAGTTGGTACCTTCTGATTTTACCTACTTTTTTGTCGTCAACTCGCTCACACAATCAATCAAGACAAAAATAAAACTAAGTACAGTCAAATAAAAACGGATTGAAAACAATAACTATAAATACCTAGCTATTGCCCGCACTGGCTGATCAACTTATGATATCAACTTAGATTTCGGCATACGTTAAAGCCTATGTTGGAATTGTAGAATGAAGCCACCGATGTGACAGACGCGCATGATATCCAGCGTTGTGACAATGTTACTTTTGTAACATTTTACGTTACTTTTGACCTTCTTATGTTAGCTCCATGTTTTATTTTAAAGTCAAGTCGTATAAAATGTCTTATACATTTAAAGTGGGTAACTATATTAATTATAGTTGACTGTACATCTGATGTATTTAACGTCAAATTTTCAAGGTCGAGCCAGATGACCGCGCAGCCCGCGCGTGAAGATCGCGCACACTGGCGAGTTTCACACTCGCCAGTTGGCGAATAAGTCATTGAGAGACGATAGTCAATCAACAGCTTGACTAATAACCTGCCCCTCTTCATTCCCGTTTGATAAAAATAAAAAACGAGCAATGCCATAAAGTTGGTTCTTATTATCAACTAGTTTTTGCCCGCGGCTTCGCTGGCGTTAATTTAGGATTTGACAATCAATTTGGGTTGTACTCTGCTTGTAATAATATAATTCAATCATGATTCGAAAGACACGTGGCGCCATCTATTATTATAAGAACGTTATTGTAGTTTTCCTCGGGATAATTTTTGTTTTAGAGGCGTTAAGCGATAAACCAACCTTGCTCACCAAATCATTTACCATGCTGTCTAACTGAGTGCTCTCTTCAGCAAATATAGCGATATCGTCCGCGAACTTTAGGTGGCTTAGGTATTCTCCATCTATTTTGATGCCTTGGTTTTGCCAGTTAATATTTCTAAAAACCATCTCCAGAACTGCTGAGAATATTTTGGGTGAGAGGATTGGCTGTCTTACGCCTTTTTCTATGCAGAATTCCGGTCCTTCTCTTTCCAGTCGTATTATAGCTAAACTCTTAGAATATATGCTGTGTAGGAGCTCAATGTACTCTATGTCTATGTTTTGTTGTGTTAGTGCTTTCCAGATAGCAGTGTGTTCTAAAGAGTCGAAAGCTTTGGAGAAATCTATAAAGCATATGTACAGAGTCTTCCCATATTCTTTACTTTTCTTTATTAATTGTGCCATGACGTGGATATGATCAATCGTGGAAAAATGTTTTCTGAATCGTGCTTGTTCTCGTGGTTGATTCTCGTCTAAAACTTTGGAGAGCCTGTTCAAAATGATTTTTGAGAAAACTTTGTAAACATTACTCATTAGGCTAATTGGCCTGTAATTGTTTAGGTTATCTCTATCTCCTTTTTTGTGTAGTAGAGTCGTTGTAGCTCTGGACCATTGTTTGGGAGTCGTTCTTTTTTCCAGTATGTTGTTAAACATAGTTTGTAGCGGTCTCTGTAGAGGTTCTGATACACATTTTAATAACTCGTTCTCCAGGTGATTTATCATTTTTCTGTGTTTTAATTGCAAAATCTATCTCTGAAAGTAGAATTGAAGGTATTTTTTCTGTGGTTCTGGCTTTATCCAAAATACATCCATTAAATTTCGATACTGCTTGTGCAGAATAGAGTTCTTTGTAAAATTTTGTAGCCTCCGTAATTATTTATTTATTAAAACTTTATGCACAAGTAAAAAAAAACTGTACAAAGGCGAACTTAATGCCTTGGGCATTTTCTACCAGTCAACCTTGGGGTGATGCAGAGACAATATACAGTAGATGCAATAACAGAAAAAAGACAAGAAAATATTTATAACTAAAACATATATAAATACATATAAAAAAAATATATAATAATAAATATAATCAACAGCCCTGACCACCGGTAGCTCGGACCCTGTTCCCAATGCTGGTGGTCTACTATTTTTTATATTTTTAAATGGTTTTTTATGTAGTTTTATATTCAAATATTTAAAAATATGAAGTAATATGTATATAGATAAATAAAGGAAATATAATATAATTATGTCTAATCGTTTCACTATTTTATTTCCTGCTCCATCCGTTAAATGTGCTGTCTATTTTGAAGAAGTACGGAGCTCTTTGTAAGCTTTTTTCACGGCTCCCGTTTTACTTATATATTTTTCAAACGTACTCTTCCTGTGAACCTTCGTTTTTTCTGAAATCTTTCTGTTAGTTGTTTTGCTTAATTGTATGATCTTATTTTTGACTTCCTTGGTTCTCCTTTCACTGTACATTTGTTTTCTTTCTTCTAGTAATTTCTTTATATGGGTTTCTTTCCCATCTCTTAGTCTTTTCTTTGTTTCAGGTATTTGGACAAGTAGTTTAGTCATCTCTTCTTCGAAGTTATTATATTGTATTTGTATGTCCGATGATTCTTTCACTGCAGCAGTAAAATTTTCTTCCCATTGTTTTCCATTCTCTCTCGTTACTATCGGTAGGTCTCTAGTATAGTTTTTGGTTGTTTTGATCTATTTCCTTTTCTTCTTCGTGTCTAAGTAGATCTTGCATCTTATCATTTTGTGGCCAGTATTAAAATTCAGGCTTTGAATTATATTGAAGTTATGTACATCAAGACTGTGGGTTACAAGTATATAATCGATTTCGTTGTGATATAAACCGTTTGGTGACTGCCAAGTCCATTTTTTGTTTTTCCTTATTTTAAACAAGCTATTTTCTAGAGCAAACTCTACCAGTCTCTGTACATGTCTTGACCTTTTACCTTTTGAGTACTTGCCAAATGCCAATTCTTCTCCTTGTAGGAGTTTTCCAATCTAGGCATTAAAGTCGCCCATAACTATAAACCTTTTTTTATTTATTGTTTCTACGGCTGTTTCGAGTGTTTTGTAAAATCTGTCCAACTCGTCGTCGTTGCATTTTTCGGTGGATGCGTAGACTCGAATAAAAGATAACACGTTTTATTGGGCCAGTTTAGCTCTAGAGTAAGTATTGAAGGAAACGATGTTCTTTTTTAGGTATTTTTTTACCAAAAAACCTACTCCATGTAGACCAAGCGTACTTTCCGTGTGATACAGGATGTATTCATGGTATTCTTTGATTTCTTCGGTTTTCCTTCTAGTGTCGCAAAGTCCAATAATGTCCCATCTTATTTTTTGTGTAGCATAGTCTAATTCTTCCATTCTCGAGTCGGACAATAATGTTCTTACATTTAAGGTTGCAACGTATAGATTTCGTGTCTGGTCTCTCCCTTTCTGTTTATTTGGGGGGCTGTAGTCTAAATCTTCAACCGAAGTTCCGGGGGCTAGCCGGCCTAGAGGATGCTGTGAGAGGGGTGCTAATTGTTAATCCGAGTCGTCATGCTCTTCATCTTTGTTAGTACGGGGCGAAGAAGCCTTTTGCATAATTATACTTAGGTTGAGATGTCATAAGTTTTTATTTTCTTACGGCTTTGGTAAAACGTGCTTCCTTGCTTTTCCTTTGCACATTGCTGGTCTACTTTTCTGGGTGATTCTGATAAATCTCTGTCTGTGACTTTTTATGTTTATTTTCTTTTCCCTTCAAAGTTATTATTTTGTCGTAACGAAGTGCGACTTTCTCTCCCTGTTCACGTTTCTTTTTCAGCTCTTCCTGTAAATCCTTCCGTTTTTGTAAAACCGTTTGGGTGTAATCTGCTTTAACATACAGGTTCAGTCCTTCGAGTGCTTTATTTTTCTTTAAAATATCTATTTTTCGACCTACAGTTATTAGTGTAAGAATAGTAGGTCTAAGTATCCCTTTTTTCATACCAAATCTTCTTACATTTTCAATCTCACTCTTTTGACAATTAATTTTCATTACCTTATTTATAATGTTTAGAATATTTCCCTGCAAGTCTTCGTAGTTACGTTCCGTCTCTTCGATCCCAAAGAATATGACATTTTTTATCTTCATTTGCCGTTCCAGATTCTCGATGGTTTTTTGCTGTTGTTCTACTTGTTTTTCTAGGTTTAATGTTCTTGTTTCGATAATATTGAACTTTTCATCTATATTTTGATTAATGTTCACGGTTATATTATACTCCAAATTTTGTATGCACTCCTTTTGTTCAGCTAGATCACGTTTAATCGTTTTTTAAATTTTTAGTACACTTTCCATAATTGTGTTTACTGCCCTCTAGTGGCAAATAGCGTTTTTTTTTTTTTTTTATTTAGTTTTATTACTTTGAATGCCTCTAAATGCCTTGAAGCCTCTAAAACAAAAATTATCACAAATGGTAGTGTTCAAACCATCAGAGTGAACGGAGAAAACATCGAGTATGCTTACCTAGGTCAGTCAATATCATTCCAAGATCTTTCAGAAAAAGAAATAAACAGACGAATTGCAATTGCTTGGAAAAAGTATTGGAACTTGAAAGAAATTATGAAGAATAGAGACATAAACCTAGAAATAAAAAGGAAATTGTACGACACAGTAATCCTACCATGCCTAACATATGGTTGCCAAACATGGTCGTTAAGGAAGAAAGACTAATATAAACTAGCCATTCATCAACGTAAAATGGAGAGAAGCATGTCAGGAATACGATTATCAGATAAGATCAAAAACGAAACAATAAGATAAAAAAACCAAAGTAACTGACATACTCGAAAAAATAAGAAATTTAAAATGGAAATGGGCAGGCCATATGTGCAGGATGACCAATGAGAGATGGACCAAAAAACTGACGGAATCGGTACCAAGAGAAGGACAAGGAAATAGAGGTAGGCCGAAAAAACGATGGGAGGATATATTTAAGGAAAGATGTGGACCAGACTGGAGAAGACAGACTAGGGACAGAGACCACTGGAGGAAGCTGGGGCTGGGGGAGGCCTACGCCAAAGAGGCGACTTCCACAAATTAAATAAAAGAAAAATATATTATAATAATAAAAATAATTCATGTAAATGATAATTAAAAATGATATTAATTTAAAACTTAAATTCGACATACTAAATTTATTTATTATTTATGACTATTTAATTGTGTAATAATTGTTAAATTGTGGTAGAATAAAGTCTATTTTTATTTTATTTTTTTTATGTTGTTTTCCTCGGGAACAATATTTTTTTTGGAACGAAAGGTTTCTGTAGATACAGATAACGTTTAGGCAAAATTTCAGAAATATCGGTTCAGTGGTTTAGGCGTGAAAAGGTAACAAACAAACTTACTTTCACATTTATAAGATTAAGTTTGGATTACTCGTTAATTTCAATTTTCCATCTTAATTCTTAAGAAAAAAACCAAATTATAAATAAAGATTTCTCGCGATATCTCAATGACCGAAATGGCATTCAAGATAATTCTGGTCTCCCTCATCTCTTTTTGCGGTTGTTCGTAGCCAAGGCAACGGTAACTCGACCTTATTTCACTGCGGTATCTTGTGTATCTAGTAACTTACCCCATATCCAGTGAGAACTGAACGATGTATTGATGATATGAGGGTTCTATAAAAGAGATGACGAAAGTAACATTTTTCGTTCCGTAAAATTCGTGTTTACTACGATAGGTACATCAAAAAAAACCTGGGAAAACAATGGTCCGTTATTCGGTTCGTAAATAACCCAAATAGGCAACAAGTAGTAAAAGTGAAGTGTTGGTCATTTATCACGCGAGTATACTGGCTAGCAATAACCGGTTTCGAAATAATTTTGATTAGGTAAACAAGAGAACTTGATTGAAATCGACTGACCTGTTTAAAGCTCCTTAATTTATGTTTGCAGCTGTATTGTACCTAAGCTGTTTACCTAAATAAATAAATAAAAATGTGTCCATCAAACTAAGTAACTTTAAGCAAAAAATGTTTGCATAACACGGTACAATACAGGGTGTAAACGGACTCTTCACGAAGCCGTCAATCAACATTATGTCCATCAAACTAAGTAACTTTAAGCAAAAAATATTGCTGGGAAACGACTTTTTTTTTGGAGTGAAAATCACGTTTTACGTTAGGACTCAATGTAACGCATTCAAAACATTGTGCTGATAGATGGACTGAATTGAATAGTACGGGAACCGTGAAGGTGTGTTAAGAAAAAAAAAATTAAACTTTTTCCCAATTTTCTTTTAAATACATGATTGTTTAAAAAAAAAAAGTGAAATAGTTGGAAGGTCTAGAACAAAATCGCAATGACGGCCTGCACAAGTGCCTTTCGGCTTCGTTAGGAGCAAAAAACAATGAGCCAGTTTTTTACATATTCCCTGGACTCCGCCCTGTGTTGTAATCCAGAAACCTAACAACTAAATACCTGTAAAGCTGTGCTCATACAAAAAGCTACGGCAAATTCGGCGCTGTTCCGCGTGCTTAATAGTGCGTTACCTTCGCCCAGAAGTAGAACTTAATCAAATATAGATAAGTACCCAAGGCAGATTCGTTACTTAGGAGTCTACTTAGACAGACGACTTACCTGGAAAACGTATGTATAACCACTAAAAGAAAGGCCAGCCCCAGATCTAGAGGGGGGGCAAACCGGGGCGCCCGCCCCGGGCGGCAGTTTCAGGGAACGCCAAAATCATAAATAGTATGATTAAAAATAAAAGTTCCTCAAAGCGCCTAGCATATGGAAGCCTGGTTGCCTCATCGTCGACTTGTAAAAAAAAAGGCCATTCAGGCCTATACTATAAGTGAACTTGTGGACTCGAGATACCGATTTGAGATTTGCCGTGTCAACAGTTGACGTCTTTACTGAAATTGACGTCATTTAGCTATTAAAAAAATCATTTGGAACATTTTATTTGAACTAATTTAATTATTTTCTCTATTTTAAGTATAAATTAATTCGAAAAATGCCAACCATTATATATTTGTGAGTTTTTTTTTAAGTAATTTATCTCTAACGCTAGAGAGAGCGGCGCCGCTATTAAGTTTCTGCCCCGGTTGGAAAAAATCCTTGATCCGGGGCTGAGAAAGGCACTTGACTTACAACTAAGAAAGCTATATTGGCTCGTCAGAAGAAAATCCCAAGTTACACTGGAAAATAACCTCCTATACAAGTGTATACTCAAACCAGTCTGGACTTATGCTTTGTAACTATGGTCCACTGCATCCAAATCCAGTATTGATATTCTACCACGCTTCCAGTCGAAATTCCTTACGTATGATAACTGGAACTAGAACACTATGGTATATTACAAATAGTCACCTACACCGGTATCTTAAAATCAAGACTCTTAAGGAAGAAATAAAAGACTCTTTACTACCCAACTGCAAAAGAATAGAAAACCATCCAAACCAAATGGCAAGAAGTTTAATGGAGGAACAACGAAACCACACATTTAAAAGACTTAAGAGACGTGCTCCTCAAGATCTTTTCTAACCCAAATATAAAGAAACCATACTAGATGGACATATCATTCATATCATTGGATACTGTACCATGCACGTCATATTTTCTAAACACATAAAATCCAGATTAATGTCGACAAGACAGATTGCAGGAAGAAAAGGAGATTAAAAAAAAGAACCTTAAATCCTGCTTTAACTTTAACAGCAAGTGTTCAAATCGATCCCTCAGCCGGATAGCGTGTAGTTAAAAGACCTCGATTATGGTCTGAGTCATTCACGGAGGATGGTTCATTTAAATGTGTAACGCGATTGCGATACTAACCAAAGCGTTTGACAACAACATGTCAAGGATGCTTGGCAATTAACACTGTGATGTGCTGTTTTGGGTTTTCCATTCCTTAATACCTGGCAGCTACAGCTATGACGAAATCGATGATTCTTAAACAGTTAAGAACACTACAGACAGCTCCACTGCTAATTCCGGTCCACCCACAATGCGGCACAAACCAAAAGCGTGGCGCAGGATGACGTAATATCCTGTCTGAGTGTGAGTTTTTTGTTGACCTCAGTGCTTGCTAATATTCAGATAGTGTGCACACTGACATTAATTAGATAAGTCTACATCTTTATTAGACGTCGGGATTATCCTCATCAGCGCCAAGTATTGTGTTTAATCATAACATAATAAATACCGCGTGTTCGTTGAGCTGATAAAGTCAGAACCAGAACCCTAGAACATAAAACCTCGGAAGTGACTTAATTAAAATAGTATTTATCTGTGTTCGTTAGGCCGTATTGTGTTTTTTAATGTATGTAATCTGATGTTCTCTTTGTATGTAGCAAATGGTATGATTCAGTACGTGCCTACCCATTACATTAACTTGTTACGTAGCGTTTCAAAGCGTTGATACAGCGAGTTAAGCCGGTCTCCGAGGCTGAGCACAACGCGACAAACGACAACACAGTGAGTTGCGCTCGCGCTACTCTTTTTTTCGCGAACAATATCAAAGTGGTCCCCAATTCATGTCAGAATCAGTGCACACAAAGTTTTGATGCAGAATGGCGTGGCGTGAAACTGAGGAGACGTTTTATGATGCTTTATCATATAAAGTGAGATATTCGAAACGAGTTTTCTTCCTAGTGTAAGTTTACAATATTTATAACGAATAATAAAATCAGACATAAGTAGCACTAAGAAATTGCTTGTATTCTAATTCAATTTAAAAGCTTCATACTAACTTGAAAAGACATAATTTTCCTCGGGAAAATGCTTTGGTGAACATAAAAATAAGCGTGTTGAAAATAATATAAAAAAGCTGGAAACTAATTGAGTATTCGGATTTTCCTCGGCAGTAATATATTTATATTCATTCCATTCAATAAATTAATAATTGTAAGTTCTATAGCAATAACACATAATTATGAAAACTACTTATGCCACGATTACTGACGAGATGAATAATGTTTGCCAAGGCTTTTCTTTTAAATAATATTCTTTCTCAGCAACACAACATTTTATTCATCTCGCTCGCCTCGAAGAGATAAGATAATAATTACATAATATGTGTCAATTGATTATTTTGGCACAATCAATCACAAAGCAGATAAATATGTATCATAATAACGGACGTGTTTAGTAGAGATCGCGTGCTGCACGACTAACACAAACACGACGGCTGCTGTATCTTCAAAGCCAAGCCAAGCCCCAAGGTTAAAACTTAACATCAACGCGATTATTAAAGCGATACAATTGGAACTTATTGTTGTAAAGACTTAGCGATAAATTAATCCATTGTCTTGGAAGTGGATAATCTGTATCGCAGAGCTTGTCGAATTGTGGACTTCTGTGTACAACTAATAATGTAATCGCTGTCTGCTTCTTGTAAGATATATATTACGCAAGTAGGTATCCTGTTTGTCCAACGACATTATAAATAATGTTTTGTTGTTGTTTCATGTTTTACGACAAAATAATATTTTGAATTACTTATTATAGGTTCTGTTTCTCTCAACTCAGATCAGCAAAAAGTAGCGAAAATCGTTAGTAATAAAATAGTTATTTAGAGGTAGGTTGCAGCTAGGTACCTAAGTATTTTATTGCTTACACGTTTTTCTTCGTATGTTGTTACCATTGAATAAAAAAACGTAAGCGCGCTTAGTTATTATGGCTAACACACTATTCAATTCATTTTGCGGTTTTATTTACAAATTATTTGCTACACCATAAGCATGTCTATGTGTATGTAATATGTGGTACTGGTATAGTTACCCGGAACACAACAGATTCAAAACTAAATAGTAAAGCGAATAGGGAAGGAATACAAATATGGTGTTAATTCATAAGATTAAACCATTTCTCTCTTTTTATTCATCGATCCCCAATCACGACAGCGTATGACGTAATCCACATTCAAATGTGAGCTATAAAACAACTATACGCATACTAATACACTTGCGAATGTCATAAAATCAGCATGCGTGGAATACAGTTACAAGTCTCGGCACATGCGTATCTACCTTTTCACAATTATGTTGGGGTCGGCTTCCAGTCTAACCAGATGCAGCTGAATACCAGTATTTCACACGAAGCAACTACCGAACTAACATTCACAAACCAGTTACTGGGTAATACGATACCCCTTGGTAAGACTGGTTATCAGACTTTCAGGCTTCTGAATACCTGTAACGACTGTCAAACATCTATAAATCAATTTATTATCTAGGCATTCATATTATTACCCGGCAATCAGACTAATCCTAAAATAGAGCCTTCCAGAGCGTCCTGTACTTTTCATGTCCGTGTATTCCCAGCATATTTGTTTGCATCTTTTAATTTTAATGTAAAACTGTCATGATTTTGAATTGAATGTACTGTTAAGATGTTAATAGTTGATTGTTGTAGACCCGTGTACTTCATCAAAGTGTTCAATTTCAATAGGAACGTTCATTTCAAGTAGCTCTGTGAACATATTATCGTGTAAATACTTATTTGAACAGGTTCTCGGAAGTTTATGTAAGACTAAAATAACTTATTTTGTATTTCAGATGGCGTGGAAGTATATACAAATTAGTTTGGCTGGATCTACTAGTGTTCCTGCTTTTATACTATGTACTCAATGTAACTTATCGGCTGTTACCTGATGAAAATTCTAAAAGGTAAGGATAAAATAACTACTAGTTATGCTAATAGTAATAGCTACTAGTAATGCTTTTTGTTTTAAGACCTCAAAACTCTCAAATGTTTGTTTATTAGAGCATGGTGTATAAACACGGGTTTTTAATGAACGTTTGCTGAAATGACTACAATTTTTAACATGGAAACATGAGCATTATTTATGTTTAGCTGTATTTTTTTTGACTATCGTGTTTTCGCTCTGACCTCTGAAAACTCCTACAATTTTCGATACAACAATAACTGTTTGAAAATGAAAGTTTTGAATCGAAATCGTACCTGAAATAAAATAATTGGAATACTTGGAAATCTACCTACGTGTTGCAAGGTCATTTTATCGTGAATCGGTGTAATTTACGTTACTGCCATTCGCAGTTATAATGAACCATAGACATAATATTTCTATGCAATGAACTATGTGAACGGTGCCAATATGAAATTCTTTCATTAATTTGTACCCACATTTGTATCGACAGGGTACAATGTACATCGAACTTGAATTATAAAAATAGTATAAAAATACTTGTTATTTTTCTCCCAGGTTGTTCGAGGGTGTTGTGAACTACTGCAGTTTTCACGGGAATGTGATCCCTTTGTCGTTCGTACTAGGTTTCTACGTTTCTGTGGTGATGAACCGCTGGTGGAGTCAGTACACAACCATTCCTTGGCCTGACTCTATTGCCGTCTTCGTCTCCGCCACTATACACGGGCAGGTATGCACGAAACTCATTGTCCACCTGCAGGCACTATACGCTATTTAGTAATTACGTCTATATATTACAAATTGCTATGTTGGTTATAATTTTAGTCTTGCTGTTTATGTACTTGCTCCATCCTACGCTTTGTGGGTATGTAAATAAGATTGAATACTTAGTTGTCGCTACATGATAAAGATTCTTCCGGTAATTGTTAGGCTGGGCTTGTCAGGAATTTGTCTTGCTCTCCTGAGCAATGGTACTTAAGTTCATTTCTGACTGGTGGAAATTCCATTCATGTTGCACGTGTAACAATTTTTCAAGGTACGATTACCTTTGACCTTAACAACCCTTGTAGTAGGTAAACGTAAACAACTTGACGCAGTTTGATGTTATCGCTTTCCAGGTGGATTAGTGTTCTGGTACCGATCCGCAGTCAGCAATCTATGTGATGTAAAGCCAGCTTTTAAGATAAGAAAGAAATATTGCTCCCGGTAATAAATTAGTTAGTAGTTAAGTAAATTAGTAGTACTAGAGCCGGTCGGTAGTAGCCACATGGCATAACAATATAATGCTACTTAGTTGTGTCTATGCCCTTAATGTGTTGACAACACATCCGCATGAATAACTTATTACCTATTCATTATTCTCCCATTCAATTTCACACAAGACGACGTACATTATAACTTGCAATCTTGAGTAGGTAATCTTATCTCTTCATGTAACATTACGTAAACCCTTAGATGCGTAACAAAATGAATGATGTGATAGTATGCCTTTTGGTGATATGAAATTATGACGGAAATAGTACAATCAGCTGATAAATAAAATTTGAGGAAATGTTCTTATCAAAATAGATCTTCACTATCATAATTAATATTTTTCATCGATAAGGAATTTAATTGAAGTTCCAAGGTTATCTTATTTGTTTTAGATCCGTTAGCCTATAGTCAGTATAAACACTAGTAAGTTCTAATAAAATAAATAGTAGTAAAAATAGATCACTCTCGCGGTGCGCTGCAGACGAAGGAAAAATAATCATGTTTCACAAAAAAAGGAAAAATAATGCGCGGTGAATACCTACGTTTCGCTTTACTAACACCGACTAAAGCTGTATGCTACTTATTTTATAACAAAGCAAGATTCGAAGAAATATAAAAATAGATATGTACAAAGCAATGAGGAGTGAGTGAGAGCCTTGAGATTTTAAATTCAGTTCAGTGACATGACATAACACTCAGGATAGAGCAAAAACGCGATAATGTGTAATCTAAAGGGTGTAAAAAGACTCTTAACGAAGCCATCATTGCGATAATTTTTTTGGTCTAGACCATACCCGAGAACCTTCTAGTTACGGAGATATTGGGGGTCAAAGTTCCAACTTTTTCACAAGTTATTTTTTTAAATACATGTTTTAAATCAAAGATTTTTACTTCAAACCTGCACGACCCCGTACTATTCAATACATACATCAGCACCATGTGTTGTGTGCGTTACATTGAGTCCTACCGTAAAACGTGATTTTTCACCCCAAAAAAAATACCTAGTCGTTTCCCAGTAAAAAAAATTGCGTAAAGTTCCTTAGTTTGATGCACAGAATGCTTGGTTAACGGCTACGTTAAGAGTCTTCTGATTCCGTAATTACTCATACTCTATGTTAACATGATGAACATATTTTGTCATTTGACGCTTCGTTATCGCTAAAAGTCAACAATATAATATTGTATCAATTCCAGTACTTACGTACTAATCACAAAAAAACCGAGTGTATTAAATTAATGATATTACTAAAAAGGTGGGGCATTTAATCATGCAATTAGGCAGGGTGATCCGTGGTATTGATTTTACAGCCTGCTTATAATATGTAGGATTCACCTCAATTTTGAATTTTATGTAGTAGTTAGTATTTGGTAGTAGGAATCTACATTATGTAACTAAACTAAGAAAATTGTAATGCACAATTGCACAAATGGGACATATTTAGTTAATCATGCAACTTGAGGACAGGATGAGCGCGGGCGTCTGATGCGACGGACCATCGTCCGCTACGTCTGCCTGTGCCTCACGATGGTGCTCACGATGATCTCACCCCGAGTCAAGAAACGGTTCCCTACGCTCAACAACTTCGTGGATGCTGGACTTCTACTAGAAAATGAAAAAATGATCCTCGACAATTTAAATGACAAGTTTCCGAAGCCCTCGAAACATTGGTATGACTTATTTTTTCATTTCATTTCAAATATAGTTCTATTGATGACATAATCCTAGATCCTAGATAAGCATGTTTAATAGTTACTAGTTAGTGATATGAATACCAATTCCTGTTAGTCATTCTAGTTTGTAAGATTCTCATAAGGTTATCAATAAGCTATGTGTAGCAATTTATTGATAAATTATTAAGGAAACTATTAAATCATCGGAAAGATTTAACATCAACAATTTTATTATAACTTATCAATTTTGATAGAGGCCCATAGTAAAATTACACACCGATTATCATGCGTTAAAAATCACCGTAATTTCAGGTTACCAATAGTTTGGGCGACTAGCATAGTAACTAGGGCCCGGAAAGAGGGCCGAATAAGAGACGATTTTGCAGTAAAGACGATTATAGATGAACTCAACAAATTCAGAGGACAAGCTGGACTTCTCCTCAGCTACGATACTATTAGTGTGCCTCTAGTATATACTCAGGTTTGTATTAGTTTATATATGATCGGCAACGTTCTATTGATTGCTTACAGCCTGCATTTCTAATTATAACTCTTCGTTTACCTTTCAGGTAGTTACTATAGCAGTATACTCATATTTTATAACATCTGCCTTGGGCAGTCAATGGGTCGAAAATAAGTTACAACGCAACGATTCTGCCAACATTAGTAATATAGACCTCTACTTTCCTATATTTACGACGCTAGAGTTCTTCTTTTATATGGGTTGGCTGAAAGTGGCCGAGTCGCTAATTAATCCTTTCGGCGAAGATGACGACGACTTTGAAGTGAACTGGTTGATAGACAGGGATTTGCAGGTAAGCCGGATTCGGAAATCATTAACAATTTTTGCCTATATATTTTTTTCGATGTAAACTGATAAAACATGCATGCGTGTCTCGTTAGGTTTCATACATGATCGTGGATGAGATGCACCACGAACATCCGGAACTGATAAAGGATCAGTACTGGGATGAGGTGTTTCCGTCGGAGCTGCCGTACACCATCGCCACGGAGAACAACCGCGAGGAGCACCCCGAGGCGTCCACGGCGCGCGTGGCCGTGCCCGTGCGCCAGCGCAGCATGGTGCTGTCCGCGCCCTCGCAAGTCAAGATCGACGAGATGAACCCCTCCAACACCGTGAGTTACAAGTTCGACCCCCCAGAGGTTAGATTCGACCATTTTATAAGCATGCTGCACGCCCGGAATTTATGGTGCTTCGCAGTGTGTCGGTGTTCAGGTTACAGGACATATTCTATCTTACCTACTTACATGTTTTCCTTGTAAATTTCGTCACACTTAATTCTGTATTAGGTTTTTTGTTCCTAATTCCAATCGGTTTGAGGCTTTAACTTTGTGTACCTAATTATCTAGTTTTTGGTCTTTGAACCCAGGTTTTAAGTTCGGGAGATTTTTACCACATTATTAAATCATTTGTAACACTAAAACATATTCGTACATAATCATTATTAACGATACAATAAAAAATGATAATAACAATTACTAAGAAATCTGCTTTTTTAGAATGACTAACATAATAATCTGTAACCTTTATGGTACCTATATATTTAACGATTTCCTTCCTTAATATTATTAATACTTAATTCTCATTATGAAATGAATATCTCTATCTTTTACCAAGGTAGATATTCCATCCTTATTATTCGGTACCTATGTAAATGACTATTAATGAAAATATGGAAAACTGCATCTAGTTATGTATGTATGTATGAATTGTTAGGGCAGATTGTAAACGCAACAGCGTTTAGATGTCATATGCATATGATTCATGGCTCCTTGAAATCAAGATTAATCAATGTCAAGTCATGGTCGCAAACAAAACAATATTTTTTGAACATGAGTATTTTTATCGATACTTTTATCTCCGTGTGTGATGAATGTGTTATCTAAACTTTCTTATTGTGTGTACTTGACGATGTCAATGTTACCTCCTATTTGTCCGTTGTGTAGTCTAACTAGATACATATGCGCAACAAGACTAGTTTCTTATTCTATTGCATATTTGTGCTGTATATAATGCATTTATTTATTTTGTTTCTTTTACAAAGATTAACTACTATCCAGTAACAATCTTATCTCTTACTACGTACACCTAATGTCGCCGTAAAATTATCGATAATATCTGCTTTCCTGAAATAATTCATGGCATGTTATGTGCCAACTTCGATGTACAAATCGATGTTATATTATGTGTTTTGGATATTATTTAATACATTGTTACGCTAACAGCAACTACAAATGAATGACGACGCAGTGTCGGGCATCCACTTCATCGTGAACCGCGGCAGTAAGCGCGGGAAACGTGATGACAGAAACTCTATGGGCTCCACAAACTCTATGGCATCGCTGCAACAGACTCCCATGGCGCGAACCAACTCTGTCACTTCAATGTTGAAGAGACTGTTCTCGAAGGAGGACCAAAGAGGCACGTCGGCAACACAGACAGATGGTGGTACGTTACGGCTGTTGAGAGACGATGGTAACTCCTCAAGCACAATTTCCCATCGATCTAACGCACATTAGATTACAGGTAGACGGTAGTAGATTTCCTTTGGCATGCGACGTTATTTGGCCAAACTCAAACAATTATTCGCTGTTCAAAAATTGGGGATGGGGTCACATCAAGTTTCCTAAAAGCTCAGCCCAAGAGAATAAAAGTTTGTCGCATAAAAGCTCAGTCAGTCCGAGGGATTAAAAGTTGTTTCGGGCCGAGAGTTTGTTTGTCGCATAGAAGACATAATCTACGCACATATCGCTCTGTTCATCTATTTTCAAGAAAGTAACTTTGTTCCAGCAAAAGGAAACATTAAATAAACAATAAAGTAGGTTTAGTAAATAGGAGAATAAATGTGCCACTTTGGTAGCAAATGTGAGTGGTTTGGTGATTTGGTCTTGGTTCGTCCTCATAGCGACTTAATATAGATAGACCGTTGAAGTAGGCATTTTTTTGCAGAAATGTCGATCGACTGTGCTAGTTATCGCTCTATTTGCTAAACACTCAGTGAACTTCTTATCCATCTCATACACCCGCCATCTCCGATAATGCTAATTAATAGTTTAGTACCGAACGTTAATGAGATGTTTCATCAAGTAGTTATTAGTGATTATGCACATTAACAATACAGGTTCGAGATTTACGATATCTGCGAGTAATCCGACACTGAACAAGCCAGCCGCGGCCGGCGGGGGCAGCATGAAGATCGCCAATGAGGTTATCGAGGAGGTGGATGAGCAGGCCACCATCACTAGCATGGGGAAACGACCTGAAGCCAGGTGAGTGTATTTACATAGACATTATTTACATTTTATTAACACCTTGTTGTTAAGTAAACCTACATACATAGTAGATACCTATATCAGTAGGCTGAAGCCTAGACGTTAGACTTTTCTTTTAGGTATACTAACCATGTGGTCATAAAAAGTTTGCCAAACACAAAGCAGTATGATGAGATTTGCTAGGTAGGTAACTTATAATTACCTACTTATGTGATGATCCCATATACAGTCCGCGCGCGAGCTCCGAGGAATCGGTGGCCGAGGAAACGGGCGGTGTAGTCTTCCAGTCCCAGTACTAGTGTCGACCTTGACGCTAGTACTAGGAGAGTGCGGGATATAGAACGACGGTCGGACGCGGCGCACACCGCTCACTTCCTTAGTCACCGATTTCCGACTCCCATACCATGAGTGAAGATAGATAAATATACCTACGTGTAGGTATACTAATGAAAACCCAACAAAGACATTGTTCACTCCTTATTAAGATCGTGATAAACAGTTCTACAGTAGCGTCATATGTTTTCTCGTTACCGCCTTGTTATCTGTGTGTGATGTTAAGGAGTGATGATGGTGAACTTACGTCACGACGAACGGACGAACATACTTTAAAATCTTAGTACCTACTCTACTTGCTACTTAACCAACTCATTACAGTTTCTTATCATATTAGGTATATGTATTGTAAGTAGGCTCCTTTACGAATAGATAGGCTGCGTAATGGTTGTGTTGATGATTTTAATGATTATAATTCTGTAACTACATACGTGTTACGTGACGCGAATCATATTTTCATCAACATACAACCTGACAGTGACCTGAAAATTGCAAAAAAAAAAAAAATCGCTTTCACCTTAATTAGGTATTACCTTCTTTATTCGAGTTTTTCAAAGTAGCTTCAAAGTCGAGCCTAACGAACGAGTAGATAAGCAACAAAGAGTTTTATCATGCTATACTTATGGCGAAACGCATGTTTTATTTACCTAATTATTTCTAAAGTAGTTACTTCCAACCTTACACGGTCGCTTTGTGCTCAAATTATTCTTAAAGCTATTTATAAGTACCTTCCTACCTACTGTAAGCCCAACCAAGGTAACTTAGCATTCCCTATTAATTAACGATAGTGCATGTGTTTAAAACGCTAATTCCTTCGGTTGCTTATTATATCGAGACGGGATAGTTTAGGTCGTGGTGCGGCCTAGGCTTCAGTATCACTGTCAACTGACCCAAAAATAGAGATAAGAAAGATTTTCGTACAGTTACTCTCGTCCAACCAACTAGACTGATGATTCAATGTCCAACAGCATTACCAATTACATTGGTAAACGAATAGCAATAAACTATGGGTGTTATAGGTACTGTTGCCATAATGTTGTTTTTAATTTTTTCAGGCCCACAGCGATGAGTTTATTTACTCAAGTACCTCAAGCGCCAAGTGACCCAGTCGATGTCCCTTCGAGAAACTCAAAACACACTAACTCAAGTAAGTTATCCTATTTTATTGTTTTGTTTTCCTGTTCTTTGTTACTTTGTGTAATTCAGATGTAACAATTAGTTACAAGTTTTATAAGTATTAATGACCTCATAATTTACTTATGATTAATGTTCTCGTTTCATGGAAGTAATTTTTCATCAACAAATATTTGGTTAGGTTCAAATTGTTCAGTCTGTGATCATCACCATCATTTCAGCCGAAAGACGTCCACTGCTGGACATAGGCTTCCCCCAAGTGTCGCCACATTGATCACTTTAAGACAGTAAACCGTAACGCATTCAGCTGTTAAATTGATACAAGGCAACATGAGATGCAGTGTCCATAGTAAATACTAATTAATAGTGTTCATCAGAATGAATTTATGATATCATCACTGTCTCGAAGCATAGCAGAGCGTTAGACAAGTTTAAAACTATGAATATCGTGTTCTTTTGTAAATCAACAAGTATTTTACATTTTGTACGTTTTATTTCATATTTTCACGGGGCAAAGGCGTGAGTTTATGTATGTATTCTAAGGATACAATTACAAGTTTTTTATTAAAAAATAATCACAACAAATGCTTTCAATCTTTTGCACTGCTTTGGTATTAATAAAGGTACGGTCAAAACGACCGAACCATGATTTCAGACTGGCTGCGGACAACTGACTTCGACAGATATTTCCTATGCATATTTCAGTAGGTATACTATTCTAATTTCCCAAAGTCCGGAGTCAGGTCCAGTCGGTTTGACCGCACCTAATTTGGGTAGGTAGGTACCTAACCGCTGGTCTAGTGGTCGCAAGCGCAGCGGCTGAGCATGAGGTCCTGGGTTCGATTCCCCGGTTGGGCAAAGCAACCACGGAGTCTGGATTTGTGTCCGCTTGAAGGCAATAGGCTCGCCCCCTTTCACATGGGACTTAAACATAACTAGCGAAATGTTGGAGTGCTATTAAGTACACTTCTGCTTTACCCTTTGGGGATTACGCGCGTGATGTTAGGTACCTAACCCAGGCAGCAAAATTTCTAAAAGAAAGTCGGCTTTCCTATAATGTTCAAGTATAACTGTATTTTGTCAGTGACTCATTATAAAATTCGTCCACAGATACTCGCCTGTCATCATCAGCGCCTACGCCGTGGAACGTGCGGCCCAGCGAGGGAGGGGACCTGAGTCCTGCGGCTCAGTCCCTCAACACGCAGGATTCGTTCAGTTTGCCGAATGAACGACCACGACTTGACAGTGATGTTGGGCCTTCATTGAGCGCCGCTGGGAGCCAGACTTTGTGTGCGTTATGTTATTAATTTCTCTAGGACTCAATTTCGTGTCTCGTAGTAGGTCTATACCTACTTTTGTATAAATGCGAATACCTAGAAATGTGTGTGGATGTACAATACGAGGAAACTAGCTTCCTTGAATAAGACCAACACCGGGGAAACCAAATATTTACGTTTGGCGTCGTCCATTAATCACATGATGTTTTTCAGCAACTTTTTAACCCTTCCCCTCTCCCATGGTGATACGTGATGAGGTTTTAGACTACCCTTCCCCCCTACCCAAAATCACGTGTATTTTTTGGTACAATGTTTGTATCTTATACATTGTACTAAGACCGCGATATCGCATTAGGGATACACCTGTAATTTCACAGGTGTATACCTGTAATGATAATTTTAAGGGAATTTTTGAATTCTGGAAAATTAACCGCCGTGATAAAAATGTCCAGACAGACATTAAGGTAGCTGTGGTCCTGCCAGGGTAGCGGGACTGTTCGAAAGAGATACCGCGGCCCTGGAACACAAAGGGCAAAGAAGGAACATGGATGGGTTTTAGTCAGTACTAGTCTGACACTCCCTTCCGCTGCCGCTGCCCAGAGCAGGAGAAGTCATTAGCTGTGGTGGTTTCTGATCCGACTGGCATAAAAATAATATAGAAAAGGTGTAATCATGTGTGCGTGTTATATCATATATCAGCAGCATGTGGTTTAGAAATCGCGCGTTCAAAGAACAAATAAATACACGTGATATCTCACTAGAAAAATTTCATTTTATTTTGATTTCAGTGGATGAAGCCGATGGCGGCGAGGATCCGGAGTTGGACGACTTCGATCGCTTGCGCAGCACACGTGAGCAACATCGGAGAGAAAAATATCTACAGAAACTCATGGCTCGTTCTGTGAGTGCGCAACAGGTAAAATGATTTTGAAATATTGCAATTAAAAAAAAGGAAATTATTGACAAATATGAGAAGGCAATATTATCCTCACCCGCTTAACACTTTTTTGTTTGATAGTGCCATATGGATGGTTTTTAGTAATTATTCAAGTATTACCTCTGACGGACATTGTCAGTATTATAATAGGTAGCCGATTTCTATTGCGAGTTTTTGGAATAACTAGACTTATGTTCAGTGTTCATTTTGAAGGCTATGATAAATCTAAGTCTATTCTCTATAATGATAGTCATTATTTTGCAGAGAACGGGAAGTACAGAATTGATGGACAATGATTTACTATTAGAAGATCTCCTGTCCCAGTCAGCAGCGCAGAAAAAAGACGAGAAATCAAAGAGTGATCCCAAAGACAACACTGCTTGACATAGCAAAAGCTTTATATTTCCGTGGGAAGGCGCGGATTTCTGAACAATTTAGCTCGGTTCAGTATTAGCAAAATGTGATACTTTTTATTGGTGCATTGGATTTGGTATTAAAGTTGTAAATATAGAAATGATTTTCACCATAATATGTGCTGGCTTTGTTTTTATTCTTTACTAGCGACCCATCCAGGCGCGGTCCCAGCCCAAGACTTTGGGGGGGGGGGGAGTCACACAGGGCCGCGCCTGGACCTATCCCTGCTTCACCTATCGAGTCCAAATCAACCATATCTTTCAAACTGCAATCATGTATAAGTATGTTCTGACGATTTGTTACAATAGCGACTCGTGTTTTACGCGAATTGCACACACGGTGCATTGCGTTATAAATTCAAAACAATTACGACTTTTGTACTTTTTAAGTTAAATTGAATGTATTATGTACCAATTGTACCATACACAACCTTCGGTCTTCAGAAGCCATTTTAAACTCTTGACTAAACTGCATCAAAATTCATTGTTTAGGTACCTAGTTTAGATCTAAATGGTTGCACAATCATGAAAAACAACAGACCATCTTTTTACACTATTTAAGATAATTCTTATGGCTGCACCATCTGTGTAATGTAGGTGTTTTGTACTGTGGAGTATGTTAGGCGAGAATGAAAATAAACAACAAAATAAGATGTTAAGGGAATTTATTTAGCTTAAACTGTTATACTACAAGCTTCAAGCTTACAGCTTGAGCTTAGTCCTCCTCCAGTGACGCCTCTTAGCGTTGTAGCTGAAAAAGAAGAAAGAAAGAATGTAATTTATTGTTCTGGTTATTATTCTTTTTTTGATATTTATAAATGTTCATTATTATTGTTTCTGAGAAAGGAACAATAATCCTTAACCTACTCATGGGAGGTCAGTAGTCATAAAATTTCAAATCAAGTACAAATACAGTACATTTACTCGGAGATTGATCTCGGACAACTGAAGAAAACAATTGAAGTCATATGACTTGCATTGTATTGCAATTTCCTTATGGCCCATGCTTAATTTTTTATGCATGCGGTTGTGGGTTCAAGCATAGGTAAAGAAAATGACCTTTTCAATTCCTTATGACTCATGACCAATGTCCCATTTTGGACATAGACTATAACTACTTTGGCATTGGTTTATACAGTTTTTGTACACAGGGTAGCCATAATAGCCACAGTGTGGTGGTTAGACTGGTATTGTTAATGCACTTGTTACTATGTTATCAATACATGAAATTTATAGAAACAACAAGGAAATATAATTATAACCATTGTATACAGATTGAACCACAAATTTCCCAGCCAAGATAAATTTTGGGTTCTAAGCTTCTTATGTTTAGATTAGTGGCCATTATTCTATAGCACATAAAAACATAAAGCGTCAGGAGCAAGGGCTAGATTTTACTGCACATTTACTGCTGTATCACTAAAACAGGGTTATTTGCTTCAGCTTAGCTTTAGGACAATGGTCGTTATACTAAACCTTAAGTTAAAAATTATAACCTAACTTTTGTCTACATAATTAGAGACATTAGTCATGAGTGTACACTGTACAGTGGTAACACTAACCAAATGCTTGCTAATAGGCCCAATACCATATTCAGATTCACGGAATTTCAAAAACCAAACGTATATATAAAATTTACTAGTTAAGTAATATGAAACCACAATAACTGAGTCAAAAACAAAATATTAAATTTTTAATCTGAATTCATTCAGAAATCAAAGAAATTAGCCAACTATTTAACAGAGATAATTGTAAAATAAACACTGAAACATACCGAATAGTATTCCCAGTGCGCATTCTAACCCATTGTGGGATAGGCCTGTTTTGTTTCAGCTTTTTGGCAAGCTTTCGCTTGATAATAAATGTCTTGTGTGCCGACTGAAATATAAAGAATTGAATTAGTTAGTAAATATTTCTATTTTGATTCGAGATTAATTTAATATTTAGAGATTTGCGGGGAAAAAAATCACACACCATTTTGCCGATCACAGTCAAAACAAAGTGACAGAAGTTATGTTTTTACAAACACAGGTAACATTTAAAGTTAGAGCAAGAGGCTTTTTGGTGGCAAATAATTATTTAAAAAAGAATGAAGTTGTCTTTGCGCACAAATAATAAAGAAATGAACTAAACACGAGTGGCTGTAAGCTACCCTACCAATTTATTTTGGACGCTTCGGCGGCCGCAAAATTTCTAGTGTAAGCTAACGCCCGTCTGCTAGCTTACACTGTTCGTGCCTTTTGTCCGCAGCACTAAAAAGCTAACTAGAAAAATTTTAACTCTCTCCCTGGTTGACTGGGAAGTGCCGTGTTTGACCAACGCGACGCAAAGGACGCCTGGAAAGAGGCTTGCCCGGATACGAATCAGCATGAGAACCCGCTTTCAGAGACAGTGGGATGAGCCACTTTACAGGTTGGTACGGAATAACCTTATATGCCCGTCTACTGGCTGTGGATGAGTGGGAGTTGGGCCTCTACCTCCAGCCTCTACCACATACATACACACTATCACAGGCACTATGCTAGGTGACACAACCTTCCAGCTCGCTACATGTCTCCGATTGGCGCTCCTTGTGGGGCCTCACATCGCTGTCAATATGGTGAAGCAGTTGACTGCTTCGCACACCAAATGCCCTTCCTGCAGTAAGATTGCAGGTCGGATTGTGCGGCACTCTAGCATTATAATGATCTCTTCCGACTCACTCTTTTCTGAAACCAAGTGCTTGGCACGCGTCGATGGGAAGAGAGATGGTATGACTATAATGTCATGGGAATTGGGTAGACCCATCTTTCAGCAGGGGGCTGCGCTGGGGCGACTGCTGCAGGTGCTGAAAACCTCAAACGGCACAAATATAATCGGGTCTACCCTCTATACTATAGCAGAACTTTTTATTTCATAACATTATTTTACTTATCAGCGGATAGTATTAACTTTTAAATTTTTTGGCGTTTGGCAGATACTCATTTATCATACATTAAAAACTCATAATTTTGTAAGTCAGAATCATCTTGTGGCATACATTTCATGTCCATAAGATCAGTCAGAATAGTCTTTTAGCATACACATTTCTTATCGATAGTCATTAAAAGGCAGAACTATCATATCTCAGAAAGTTTACAGTTATAATCATCTTTTGGCATACATTTCATGTCCATAATAATTGAGAGACTCGTCAATCACATTACAGAAAAACCATAGTTAACATAATTTTGTATTTCTTACATGCATGCAGCATGCAAGCGAGCATGTAACATGCAGCAGGCATTGTAGCTGTCACGGCTCCGGCGGGAGCGCCGAAGCCCCACAGCGGACGAGCTTATCGTCGCAGATGTGTTTTACGCTCACCACCGTAGCTTCGGCTTGCTGGCTCAGCCTCAGCCGCGACGGCGAGAGTTAAAACCACCTGCTCCTCAGCTCGCGGGCCGCCTTGCCCCTCCACGCCTACGCAGATTTAAATTACACTCTAGGGGCCTACCCCTAGAGTGTTCCTAGAGTGTAAACGAATCGCTGCAAACTGACACTAACTTTTGTAGCACAACATATTATTGACTTGGACTTATACAGGCCAATAATTTTATTTTTATTTAAGGTTAAAAAAAATTGGTTGTCTGTAAAGTAGGTTTACGGACGATAGTTTAACGTGACAAAGTCATAAAATCGAGTTGAAGAGAGATAGATGCGGTGCAAGCGTACATAAGCGTAACGGGACAATGAGCGTGACGGAACACTTTTTTGTGCATGCAGCCGGCGTTCAATGATTTATTAGAAGTGGTCACGTTAGTAATAATTTACAGACATGTTATTAAGCCTAATAAAATTATTCCAAATAAAATTCTGCCTTCTCTTAATAGTATGCTAAGGAAAATTGTACCAAATATTCGTTTATGCCAAGTGTGTTATGCCACATGGTTCGCCATCCCTGCTATACACCTATGCAGAATTTAATTTTCTATACATATATTTAAAAATAAAACAACTTCAAAAACACACAAAAGTGAGAATAACTTTAGCTTCAGAAGTTGGTGACAACGGAGCATCTCGATTCTGCCAGATAGAGGGAAACCCATCTTAATTTGAACACGGGTGGCACGTTTTTGTTGGAGCTTAATGTGTCTTGTCAAAGAGTCAAATTGATAAAACCTTGAGTGCCACGCGGGGGGCACCGCGCGGCTTTCTAGGTTTGCTGGAAAATCACAGTACCTATTTAACACTGTATAAAATTGATAGCACTGGATGGGCAATTTGACCGTTTGGGACGACTTACTATTAGGATATAATGCCCCTAATAATATGACCTTACTTCATATGATTATACCGAACACGGATATGACACCATATTATTATGTTTTTGATTTTGACAATGAATATTAAAATATAATTAAACTTATGAGGCTTAGGCCTTACTTTTGGATATGAAAGATGTAAAACACTGCACGAGGGGGTATGGTCCAACACCTTAGCCTGCTCGAATAGGGCGAAGAAAAAAAAACTGTCCCTGTCGACTGTCGACTGTCGAATGTCAAAACTGTCAACGTCAAGTGTCACCTGATGCAATGGCTGAATAAAAGTTCCCAAGTAATTGAATAAATAAACTAATAATACAGTTTAGTTAAATTTGCATTTTAGTCTCTATAAATATATTAGTAATCTAAAATGAATTATTTTAATCTAAATAAATTAGTATCCAGTCTCGTAGTGAGAAGATTTTTGGAATGTCGAACTGCTACAACCAAAACAATAATTAGGGCTGATGGAAAAGATGTACCCAAAAAAAAAACATATGAAAACAGAATAACACTGATAAGCCCAGATAATTCAGTGAGTATTACAGATCTGAAGAATGCTCAGAATTTATCTGTAAGGCGGGATTTGAAGCTTGTTAAAATACAAGATGTGGATGCCAAGACCAGACGACCTGTGTTCAAGTAAGTTAAAATATAAATTTTGAGTTGAAACTGAGTTCTTTAGTTCTAAACTATATATTTGTATCTTTATTTAGTATTTTGCTAAATTAAGCATAATTTAACCTACAATTTAATTAGACAGCTTTTAGAAATTTGGCATTCGCTGGTTGTTTTCGTATTGAATGACGATTTGGTTTTAGGTTGATGACAAGTGCAGAATATCATTCAGAAGAGCTTTCGAAAAGAAAAGAGAAACAGGCAGCCCGTCAGAATAATGTAATAAAAGGCGATAAACTTATATCACTTTCTTCAAGGATAGGAGATAATGACTTGATGACTGGAGTGAAGAAAATGATGAAACTTGTTGAAAAGCAATATGAAGTCAAAGTTGTTATTGCTGGAGAGGATGCTGATGCTGCAAATAAAACTGTAAGTTGCTTTATATTGCATTTACAAACCAGTAATACTAAAATACTGGCGAATTGTAAGTTCACCTCTGCTTAACGCTTAGGAGATTACAGGCATGATGTAATGTTTTATAATTGTAATGTTTTATTACATATGTTATTCAAATGTCCATTTTTCAATTTCCAGGAAAAAATATACCAAGTGATAGAAAAGGAAGTGAAGGATATGTGTAAAATAGTGCAGAAGAGGATGAAGGGTAACAATTTAAGGTTTCAATTATTACCTATAAGGAATAGTAGTTCCCAAGGTACTAGTAACACAGACTCTGATCATAATGACAATGACAAGGGCCCACTATGACTAGGAGCGATCATATTTACGATATTAATCACAAAGTATGTGATATTGAAAAAATATTATTCTTTTACTAGGTATATTGAACCTAAGAATTCTAAGGAATCCGATTCTGTAAATGATGGTTCATACAGCATTTGGTATAAGTATTTAATTTGGTATATATTTCCTACAAAGTGATTATTTACAGTGAAGATGTTGAATGAAATAAAATATGTAAATTATTTAACTATAGTAAGAAGTTACAATAACATGCATATGTTGTCAATTTAATTGAACTGTGAGATAAAAGGCAAATGTTGATCCTATGGTTGTGCTTTGCGTTTTTTTTCTCACTATTTTGAAATTGTGTGGATAGTAATTTAAGATATTATTGCATTATTTATTAATATGATAGGAAAAATATTGAGGATGGAAAGTCACACTTCTGTTAAACCTACTTCATCAAGATGAGTTTCATTGGCTACTGTATAATTTTTGATTGTTCGTCTTGGTCATTAGAATCCAAATATATTTATTTTAAGGCATTTACTTTTATCAATCTGCTCTCATATTTAACATAAACGGGTCAAGTGCAAGTATTTATCTAGACAGTGATGCATACCCTGGATTTTTAGTAAACTTTTACGCATTTATATGCTGAACCCTGTTTGGCCAAGTCAAGTACTAATATGATTTGAGATTGTTTGTAAATTGTGGTTGATAATTTTGTAAGTAAAATATGAAGTTGTGATAAAAATACTAATGGTTTGATTTGTTGAAAAGAAAAACACTTTTTAGAAATAAATGTCAATTTTAATACAGCATCCACCTAGTCAGTCAGTTCAGTCACAGTAGAAGCATGTTCAAGCTTATGGCAGACGTGTTGGCCAACTACTCCATTATATTCAGTCGGAAACAGATCTGCCTGCTAATATACAAGTGTCCACTCTGAACTTAGAACTACTTAAAGTCTAAATACATAAATTTTCTAACACAAGAAGATACATTCAACTAGTATGCTGACATAACTAAAATTCATAAATTAATGATTTATTTTTATCAATTGGAGTTATCACAGATGTTTTAGAGATCGTTAATTCTTATATGGTAGGAGATTTATTGGTAGCATATAGGTAGGTACACATCTTAGACAATAATAAATTATTAATTGGGTGTCTATTATGGCAAATGATTATTTTATTGCAAGTGTAAAATACAAGTGATTTAACAATAGTCAATTTTCCTTTCTGTTTGCACACTGTGTTGTGTGTAAGCATATTAATTAAAAGTCTAGAAAGCTTACTTTTATATTATAATAATAATAATGTTACTTATTAACTAAGAAGATACTTTGACAAAGAGAATGGAAAATTGGTATATTACAAAATAAGCTTCAAATACAACACAAAAATATTTGAGTTTAAGCCTCCTACTTACTATTCTAATGTCTATGGCAATATAATATGACAAAATGCTCGCAATAAACATTAGAAAAATGATTTAAGTAGACTTCTAAAACCCTTTGAAATAGAAGAATACTTTGTGATCTACTTCTTAGGTGACTTTAAAATAGTATTCTTAAAGTGGAACACTTGATTATGAATATAAATAGTCGTTCCTAATCTAATTGACACTGTGATAGGAAAGAATACTTATCATATGAATTTTTACATAATAATGAACACTAAAACATTGTACCTTACCACGTCATCTTATCTGTTACGTACGATATGAGCTCTGTATCTCCGTCTGGTCACGGCGAGTGATGTGCGCAGGCGTCGCAGGCGTCGTCAACGGTTGCTAAAAACCATGGGTTTTATTAGGCGTAGACGACGTACGCGTACTGGTCCCGGTTGGACGACGAGAGGTCAGTGTTGAGTGTCCGACCCCACGTGATTAGCGGCGATACGGTGCCCACCACGGGAGCAGCGCGTGCTACATTTTTTACGAGGTCCTGAAACAATAGAAATGAACATTAGCCCTGAACTATGTCCTTACAGTTTCTATCAAATACTGAACATGGAGTAGTTCTCAAATGTCTTATATGTCTGCAAATACGTGTGTTCGCTGCATGAGATTAATTCTAAAGGTTTATACAAGTCCTTGTTACCTACAGATTGATGTTATTTCATTTGAAGAATATCAACTATTGTAAATAAGATCAAATCAGAATATGCCATTTTCATAATTTCATATTCAAATGGGTCCCCGCCTGCTCTTACTTTTGTTTAATTTAAAAAGTGCTTGTTTTTGCTTTTCAGTTTTTCCAGTCGAGTTTTTTCTACTACTTTCTTTTTAAGTAGACATCTGTTCTCCACTCCATGTTTTGACGATTGTTTCAATTGTGTATTTGAAATATTACAAAGTAACATAATCTTTAATGATGCTCTTTTTTGTTTTAGGTTTCTGTTAAAAGGTTAACTTTTTTGTAATGAAGACAAGCGCACTGACATCGTAGTTGTCAGTGCGCTTGTCTATTCTAATTATCAATTGAGGGCTCGGTCGCCAAACCACCATATCACCAAAGACACGTTAGAAACCCGTACTTATGACCATAGGGCTTGTCCCTATGGTCATAAGTAGTTCAACGTAACTCAACGTAAGTCGTTCAACGAGATGGGCCAGTCCGCAAAGGTCTGATACAAAGGGGTTTCAATTTAATGGCCAGCGTAACTTTCGCCATTTTAATTATTTTTTTATAAGTTGCAGCCGGATAAAACTTATATTAATCGATAGCTGGTATCAACACACACCAGTTTTGTACGAGACAAAATGTTCTCAAGTGTCACGTTTCCGAGATATGAGCTATCGAAGTTAAAGTGCATTCACTGATGGCATCTTCAGCACAACTTTGATTAACCACGCATAAAACCTATATCAATCGATAGGTGGCATCAATACAAAAAAGTTTTGTATGAGG
Source organism: Lycophotia porphyrea (assembly GCA_950005105.1). NCBI lineage: Eukaryota > Metazoa > Arthropoda > Insecta > Lepidoptera > Noctuidae > Lycophotia > Lycophotia porphyrea. The sequence continues at coordinate 9,345,074 of OX465392.1, forward strand.
CAAAATGTTCTAAAGTGTATAAAAATTTATAAGCTAGCAAAGTTAAAGTTCGTTCACTGATGCCATCATCGGCACAAGTCATGTCACGGACACGTGACACTCTAGAACATTATATCACATACAAAACTTGATTGTATTGAAACCAGTTATCGATTAATATAGGCATTAAACGTGGCAGCAACTTTAAAAAAAAAAAAATGGCGGAAGTAAGGCCGGCCAGGCTTCATACAAAAAAATCTTCCAAGCCCTTTATCCGCCTTCTATAGTTTCAGCCTCCAAAAAGACCCATCTCGAAGAATCACCCTGTATAGAGTACCAATAGTATGTCGCTATGTTTTCGAAAAATAACGTAACGTGTTCACTTTCGATTTTGCATAACGATACAGGTCTTGTTTTATGCACCAGCGCATGCAGAAGGGATGGGACTATGTTACCCGTACCGTACCCATCCATTCCGACTTGTCCGTGTTGGGAACAGGTATCTTCATGCAAACACCTTAGTGTTGGTTTGATAGTAGTAAATGGTGTTCAAGGTAGGTTAGGATTAGGATATATGAACACTTTACAAGTCTGGTTAGGCAACCGTAAATATTGCCTTATACTTATTACCCAATTTGATTTAGTAACTTGATAGGAGTTTTTACTCCTACTAAGTTACTAAATCAAATTGGGTTAGCAAAACGAACCTAACCAGACTTGTAAAGTTTTAATATATCCTACTATCGTTCCACTTTGCAGACAGACTATGTTATAATAGTAGGGGAGCCCTAGAAGGGATTTTGGGAGTTAGTCGAGCGTGTCAGATGAATATAAGGAAGTATATTTTACATATTGACAATTACCTCCAGCCGGTATGAGGCCTTAATATAGGGGGGTGCGTTCAGGGGGAGCCGTCAGATTAGTAAAAAAAATCGATCATCCGATTTACACGAGCGCGTATATAGCGATAAGGGGGTTAATTACTAAGTAACAAGTGTTAATCTGAAGATTTGAGCGTAACCTAAGGGAGTGGAAGGGTAGCAAAGTTGAAAAAAAACAAGGTCTGGATTTACTCGAGCGCGGTCGTTTTTTTTATTTTAGAGATAATCATACCAGAAAAACAGAAAAAATATAACTATTTACCAGAATAACAGAAAAAATATAACTACAGTCAAAATCTGTTATAACGACATCGAAGGGACTACTCATATTGAGTCGTAAAAACCGATAGTTGTAACAACCGGTGACAGGTATTAATAGGAATTGGTCCGTTTATTGGTACATTATTTGTCCTTTGATATTTAAACCACTTTAACAAAGCTTCCTCAATCTTCGTATGCCGCGTTGTTCTGGCTCGTTTCATTTTCAAAAAATTCTGTCGTAAAGGATTTGAATTTTCTCCCTTTTTTTCCAAATGGTTGAAATTGTCGAGTGTGATACACCATATTCTTTTGCCAGGTCTTTGTTTGGAATTCCTTTTTTAGCTTTGAAATAATACGCGATTTTTCTTCGATATTGATTTGTTTTCTTTTTTGCGACATGTTACAATTTTCACAGTTAACTCAACAATATGTTTTGGTGCGTCTTGTGTAAAGATAAGTAACAAACTGACTTAAGAGATATGACGAAGCGGGCCTTGAGGCTACGGCATGCATGTGCTTTGTTTCTAAGTATTACAAAAGACCCTAAACTTTGTTTACTTTTACGATAATAGCCATTGACTATTATACTGTGCCAGATGTGGATACAGTTACCTATTCAAATTGTTTACAATACAGCTGAGCCGGTCGTTCTACAGATATAATTCTCCGAAAACATTAACCAAATGTGGTCGCATAATGCGGTATGTCGTAGTAAACAATGTCGTAAAAAGCAATGTTTTCGATAAGGCGGTCATATAACATTCAGCCAGGACCTTTGATTTTGGTCAATTTAACCGGTATGTTGTTCTAAACGATGTCGCCATAAACGGTTTTGACTGTATTTAAAAAATATACTAATATAAATATGACTATTTCCGCAAGCCGAAAGTAATAAAAAACGTTAATTAAAATCATAGCGTACAGCTGGGGTAAAGTATGTATTCCCCACTCCATGCCTCTATGTCCCTTTCACTTTTCCGCTATCTGACTCGCTCGCACCTTCTCGAGTTGTGTGTGTCAAGTGGTTTTTTAACATTTAATGTAAATATTAAGTTGATAGGTTTATCTAATCCAGAAAATTATGGGATTGATTGAAGGAATTCCCACTTACGTAAAACGAACTTATTTTTTTTCTTTGTTGTTCAGTGAAGTTTGAAGTATTTTTATTTACTTATTTTCTACAAGATGCCCTTTCCAATGACGTATCACATATGTTATTCATTCGAAAAAAAATACAATTATAGGTTTTTTTTTTAAATCGTTAGATTAATGATACCCCTCAAAATAATCGTCAGATTTTTAGTCAGTGTGCCTCATGACGAACCTTCATCAGGACATCATGCTGAACCTTCAGTATCTGACGCGCTCGAGTAGTTCAAGATGGCGACTTTTTTTTACATTTTCAAAAGTTCGCTGCGAGGTTACGTCAATTCTAAATCGTCAGATTAAGAAATAGGAACATCTGTAGGGTTCACTGAATAACACCTATGGAAATCTGACGCGCTCGAGTAATTTCTTTTTTTTTGGGTTTCAGTTTTCACCCCTCTCGCATGGCCACCCCCACCACGCACATCGTCAGATTAAGTATTTCGGTGTCATTGTTTTTTTTAATACTTTGAAAATCTGAAGACGCTTCCCCCCACTGCTAAAAGGACCATTTATTCTTCCTATCATCTAATCTATCAATCTAATAGCGGCGCACGAGGAACTACACATTTAGCATCATGGGCTTCCCCTACTAAAAATATGAACCTATGGAATCAATGTTGTTGTGTTTATGAAGTTTATTCACGTCAAAATTTTAAAGTAACTACTTAAGGCCCATTTACAGAGATATAAACAAAGCTTCCCCGTCAATGCTACACCAGTGACTATCTACGACAGACTGAAGGACATACCGACGCATTCGTAATGAGCGACATAAACAACAACAACAGACGTGGTAAGGTCGGGACAATTAACTTCTAAACACAGACACAGATACCGCTTAGTGTAAACGATGCACTTTACACTTGATTACGTGCAGTTAATTTTAACATCCCTTATGTAAGTAACCATTAGTTTTGTAACAATGATTTATGCCTAATCATAGCATAGGTACTTGCAAGTCCAGATGCATTCTCAGTTAATTACATACATACTAATAAGCGACATTATTCCATTATAACCGTCCATCGAAATTAATTTGAATGCCATTCAAACGTTAATTTTATTGATCAATTAGTGAACATGCTCAAAGCGTTAATATGAGGGTTAGTTACTCGCTGCCTTCTTATTCTCTTTGTTACTGAAACTTTACTTTGGTTCAGCTAGATCATTCAGTTTATTGTAGCGTGATCTTGACCTTACACAAGTGGTTTCGGACTACAAATTTAAGTCATTTTTTTTCACATTCAAAATGATAATCGTTATTTAACTGGATAAATTATATTATTATCACAAATTTTGATACTTCTACTCTGTCAAAATAATATAGGTACTGTACTAGTAGTACCTATCGAACGTAAGAAGGATATCAAAATATGTTGATATTGGTTGACTTCCAATTACATATGAGGTTGAATTTATCTCATAATTGTAAGTAAGAGAATAAGTCGGCTGCGAAAGACAGACACACCATGTTACCCATGAGGGAGGATCGCCGTCGGCCTGAGCGCCGCTTGCGCCGACACCAACAACGGCGGCCCCTTGCTCGTGCGCGCCCGTACCCGCGGCTCCGCGCGCGGCCCCGCTTAGCCGCGCGTCCCGTATAACCCACGCTGCCTACCGCCGCTGGCGCCGCCCCTGGCGTCGCTGCTGGCGCCGTCGCCGGCCTCGCCGCGTCTTTGCTCTCCGACGCCGTCTGCTCTGCTGATCTGTCTGCGATGATGTGGGTATCCATGTCCTCCAGCGGTGATTCAGAACTGTTGATGACAGAATGTCATGTTAATATCGCTCAGTGGTAGCGAAAAGTCATATTGAAAACAAAAGATCATTCGTTGTCTAGCAGAATAGCCTTAACTCAAACAAACATTACTATATTTAGCTTTACTGGCCTGCACGCATCAATGCATGGTTTATAAAAGCCTTTGAAATATTATGAAGAAGTTAATTAATTAATGACTAAAACTTACATGGCAGTGACAGAGCAGTATTCACTAAGCTGTTCCCACGTACAACCATGATTGCAGCATTCATCAGCTATACCGTTCCCCACCTGTCGTCTTCTTCTCATCACAGAGCCAGGTTGTTCAACTACTGGAAAGTAGATGTGAAGATTAAACTCTTTGGGACGCAACAAAAAAATATCGTGATGAAAGAACATTACAAGGTTTGGGGACTACGTTGGAAAACACTGGCATCGGATTGTCAAAGATGGCGTGATGATGAACAGGAGATATGTGCTGTATACTATCAGATCGTGAACCAGTTGACAGAACCATTCTGAATGGACGTGAAAGTTTTATGAGTAAGTACATACACACCTACTTGCATATTACTTAGTAAACAACCACCAATTGAAGAATGAATAAGTGTTGACAATACATTTTCCTGTTATTGTACTGACCAATATTGCAATCGTGAATTTCTATTTCAAGCAATTGTTATGTGTTGTATGCATCATATATTTTACTCCGTATCATTTTATTAGCAAGCCAGGAAAATATAGTTATTAACAACACTAGAGATTTCCAATTTTATATAGTACACATTCGATGCGACTCACAATAAAAAAACAAAAAGTTTACAATAATTATCCAGGCTATTCGAAGTCGAACCATCTCATCTATCTGCTCATAGTCTTAAAGACTGATCGCAAGATTAAATTAGAAACAAAAAGTTTACATGAATCCCGATTTCCACCACCGGTTTTTCTATTAGGGATGGACAGCGAAACAATTTTAAACACGAATATTCTATTTGTCCACTATCGGACAGCGACACAACTTATTAATACTATTCCTTTTACTTCCACTTTTAAGTATTTTGATTACTTTATCTGAAGACTAAGGGCCGGTTTTTCAATCGCCAGTTAACTTTTCAGACAATCTGTCAAAATGTCAAACTTATTCGTTGGATAAAACTTAACTGGCGATTGAATAACCGGCCCTAATAGAAATAGGGATTTTAGGTGTAGGTATATATTTAATATGTACACCTAAAACAGTGGTTTCGTAATAAAACAAAAGAAGGGTATTATTAGTACAGTGTGATATTATCTTACCAAATATACCCTTCTTTTTGCTTTTGATGATAACCAAAAGCAGTTTTTCCCACGAGTACCGTGTCACCGAGTTACATGAGTTTTGAATAATGTAACCTGTTAACCCCGTACCCGGACCGGTTAAAAAAGAAGATATCAATTCTTTAGTTAAGTTGGTATAGTATGTAGTGTTACAATGCTTATAAATATCGATTTAGAGAAATAAGCTTCGCTAACAGGTTCAATCCGGATCGTATCAACGTTAAATTAATGGATTCAAGGCGCCATTACTTATCTGATTAAACCGACTAAAAAAATAACAAAGATACATGTTAATTAGAACTGAACTTTAATATAAAACATTTGATAAGAGTTCTGCGACGAACTCCTATTACATATCAAATTATTTGGCAAGTAAGTACTTCTAGTACTTGGCTTGTTAAGAATTTTAATGTTGCTGGTTAAATTATAAGTGACCTTTCATAACTTGTTATTGAATGTTGTTGTTACTGATAGCACTTTATATCTGTTGCTTTCCGGATTTCATACTTAGGCTGTGTCTATAAGGTCAATATTGTTCTTTGGAGATTAGTAGCTTATTATTATTTTCACGTCCAAATTCATAATCTGTTTATTAATACATTACTATAAGAGTAAGTAACGTTGTTGCCTTTTTTATCTCGGAAAAGATTTAATTGGTTTATCGATTTCGGGAGTCAGTCAGTCACTTAATAATGGCCCAATGAACCCATACTTAATTTCTTAGCGTACGGGTAGATACAATTTTTGTACATACTCTCAATGTTTTTCTGTAAAGTATTCGATCTGCGAGGTATATTTGATAAGGTTTAACACGTTCTTCGTAAAATTTTTGTTTGTTTATGACAATGTTAATGTCTTACATAATCTAATGCTATTTTAATGTACTATACTTGTAACACACATAACTAAAATATGTGTTTATATTAATAAGCAATTAAAGAAGAATAGACATTACCTGTAGGTGTGTCCCAAGGACTGTTGTAAGCATGGCAGACCCTGCTCATGATCTCGCTCAGCTGTCGGCCACAGAACCGGACCGAGGGAGATGTGGCCGCGTCTGTTCTGCTCTCCAGTAGCATGGCTGCTGCCAGCACGGTTAACTGAACTGTCTTGTTTAATAGCATATTTACTATTCTGGAAAATATAAAAAAAAAACACTTCATATATTATTTGTGTTTTGCAATGCCATTCGTCTAAAAGCGAATAGTTAATGGTAGTAACTCGAGGAGGTTTTTTGCTTTTATACATTTTGGGGCAAACATGTAATCCGACACCGGCACCGCCCATTTGATACCAGATACGCATCCCTCAAAGGACTTTTCATTTCCTAAGTGCATTGCTGACTGACTCCGTGGTGAAATTCACATTTATCAATTCACATTAGGAAATAATAGATGGGAGGTGTGATACTGCAAATGTTACTTGAAATGAATACTTAAGTGGTCTTGTGTAGACGCGTGGTAAACTTCAAGTGTTATTGATACATAAATTGTAATGTAATTAATTAAATTCACGATGTTTACTAATGATACAGCTAAATATTATAAATTATCGATATTATCTTTTTTACCGCTGGACTTGTGTACCTATGTAGTTTCTCCTTGGACCACACTATTTACACATGTGCCACCACACTACATACATAATATCTCATAGTGTTTGCCTGCAGGTATACTTAAAGTCATGATTCCAGTTATCAAACTGATAAATGATTTACAAATAATTAAGGCAAAACGACAAAACGCATGGCAAAAGCACGATGTTGCACGACCAGAAGCATGCGCAAAAGTTAGAGAGACCGTTAATCGACGTGAATTTATTAGTTTTAATTAATAGAAGTATTATGAATTTATAGAAGTATTATATTAAGCAAAGTACGCATCCATACAAACGTTATTCGTACCCATCCATCAAATATTATGCATTTAGCATTGAAATAAAACTGTGTTAGTAATGACGATGATTTCACTTCACCTTCCCCGTTCATAAAAATGCAAATCAGCGACTTCCTCTTATAAATTGTCGTTCAGACAGTAATTCAGGGTGGGTGCCACATTACGTTGTCGTCTTGTCCTCATCGTAGTGTAATGAATGTTTCTACATATAACGCGTCGAGGACAAGTTCTATTTATAGAGAGTTAAAGGCTTGTACTAACGTGCTGGCAACGTGAGTACGGTGTGCCACCTACCCAGTAGGTATTAGTAGACGCAGTGCAACCACTTAACTTAAATCTACATACACATGCACAGGTAGTGCATGTAAACAAGCTATTCGCACACACGAGACGCGAACTCGACTACTTCGTCTGCACTCGATTGCTCTCCATATCTGTTTATGGCAATGTACACAGGAGCTTAACCCAAATATGAATGATGTAATTTTATTTACAGTTAACGTAATTAATGTAAATTGGGATAAGGTTGTCGAATTAACCGATTCAGTGCGATGGTAGTTTTTCAAACTATAGCGCCTGGCGGCGAACAAATTTTTAGCTCCTCTGAGGCGCCAAGCGCCAGGGACTTTCATGGCTCCTCTCGTGCGCCACCCGCCAAGAAGTGTAACTTATCGCTTTTTCGTCGGATTCCGGAAATAAACATTGTATTAATTATAGCTTTTGAATGAAATGTCCCCATCCTTGTTCCGAGGATGGGGACATTTTTTTTGGGGACCGAAACGTTAGTTAATTGTAAATATATTTTTTTACATAAAAAATAATTTGTTTTCAGTATCATAATGATTGATTTTTATATTGAAAAGGTTTACAACTCCTGAAGTATGCGTTTTCATGCAATAACCCGAAGCTAACACTGGAATCGTAATCTGCGTGACACGGTGACGGATAACTACTGAAAAATGGTGTTTTATCCGAGTTTTACAGGTAAACATTTTGGCTCCTCTCGGGCGCCACACGCCATTCACAGAAAATACCCATGACGCCTCTACGGCGCCATCCACACGGAATCGGTTAAAAGCTACCTCTAAATTACATATTAGGTAAGATAAAGAGTAGCCTGCTTTGCGAAACTGCTTATAAACTTCTTTCAATTTGTGATTAAGGATCAGACAATATAACGGCATGATTGTTGTTGTTTAGAACACAATACTCTTGAACGGCTGGTCGGTCACTCGCAGGGCGCGTGCACCAAGCGCCCGCGCCGCCGCCAGCGCGTCGTTGCGGACCGTATGATGAGCCTCGTGCGAGCGCACTCGATTGGATAATTACATGAATCTCTGATTGTATCTGTAGCTTTGCTCCTGCTTTAATGTTGTTCTATAACAGACTCTGCTGCCGCACCGTAAGCTTGTTAGCATTGAGTCACTTGTTCGTAGAGCTCGAAATCTATTAACTAAAGATTGATCATGGCTTAGATAATCATCGAGCATTAGAAATAGCGCATGACGCTATTTTATCTATCATTAAGATAAAAAGGTTGCGAACTATTACTACTAGGTAAGGTCATCATGTATAAAATTGATTGGATTGACTAACTAAGCAAAATTAAGTGTATAGCCTATCTAACAAGAACCGCATAGGTATTTTTTAGTGAAGTAAATAATTTTTAATTTTCCGTGGCGTAATGAGGCGGTCCTTCCAGAAAATCGTTAATTTTAATGAATTATTTTCAATTTATCGAAATTGCGGGTCATTTAACACTTTCTTGCATTTTACGATTTAAAAACTTATCCCATATATGCAACAATGCTTTTAAATTATACAGTTAAGAAGATAGGTAAGTAGGTAATTATTTTTAAGAGACTAGACGGCGTGAGAGTCTGTACCTAGTAACATACATGTTAGTTTATTTGCATTTTCTCATTGATTAGGTTGGAGATATTTACTATGGTAAATGAATCGCTTTAGAAATAAATCAGAGAACACGCCAAGTAGCGAAACCGGTATTTAGTTATGCAGAATCTAAGTCAATGTAATATCTCTAACTCTAACGTACTTGTAGTTCATAAGTAGGTAACTAATTACCTTCTTCACAGTACCGTGCTAACCTGTTAGGAGTATGTTAGAATGGTAGCATGTAGCTAAAAGCCGTGATTTTCAGGGTTCGGTACCCCAAGGGTAAAAACGGGACCCTATTACTAAGACTTCGCTGTCTGTCCGTCCGTCCGTCTGTCACCAGGCTGTATCTCATGAACCGTGATAGATAGACTGTTGAAATTTTCACAGATGCTGTATTTCTGTTGCCGCTATAACAACAAATAATAAAAATAAAAATTATTTAATATTTAAAGGGGGCTCCCATACAAAGAAACGTGTTTTTTCGGTTTATGGTACAGAACTCTTCGTGCGCGTGTCCGACTCGCACTTGGCCAGTTTTTTATTTATGTGTGTATTAAACTGTTCTGTTGGTAAATACTACTAAGCAAATATTAATTATGCTTTGTTATTATTTGAATAATTAGCAAAGGCTATGATCGAAATAGCGGGAAAGGCTGTCACAAATGTGGATAACTGGGAAAAATCTTTGAATTCCACAGATTTAGCGCAAATAAGGTGCGAAGTACCGTGAATTGCCGTGAAGTATCTATCTACTATCTTTTATTAGTTTTTTATTAGATAAACAATAGACGATAAAAAAGTTTAATTAATTCGGTTAATTCAACATATTTAGTTGCGTTTTGGTGCAAAACCATTTTTTCACTAAAAAGAAATAGTTTTTTATTAGATAAACAATTGCTGGATAAAAAAGTATTAATTAATTAGGTTAGTACAACATATTTAGTTGCGTTTTGGTGCAAAACTACATTCTGTGTAATTTGATTACCTTGTTTATATTTGGTTTTATACCACGAATTTATTTATTTAAAACTGAAAATTAATGACAATTGTGCAATAAAATTGAAGTTATAAAGGCCTTCCTTTCACAAAAACTTTCAAAAGTTTTTGTACTTTATCAGACGAAAATTTAAGGAAAGAAAAGACCAGAAGTGTCACTCGGTGTATTTGTTGTTGCTTTTCACATCGCTACCCGTCTAGTTCGGCGTGTCGCCATGTCGGGCTCTTAGCAACGCGATACGGTAGACGCTGGCACATGGCGGCAGACGATAGGTAACAAAAGATAATTTAAGAGTTTGCGGGGTCAAGTGTATTGTCGGGTTGCCCAATTGGTGAGACGAGTCGGTCACTGGCTTTACACCGCACCGGACACCTTAACCATAGACTATACATAGGCACTAACAATCTTTTAAACAAAATTACAGATACTTACATCTGTAATTTTGTTTAAAAGATTAAAAAACTATCTATAAAGATAGTTTATATTAAGATGGTTAGTATACTTATGTCTAGCACGGACCATTTTATATATATGGTCCCATTAAAATAGATGGACAAATTTTAACACAGCGTTGAGTACGTCTAACCAAAGATATCCAAGCGAAAAAAACACTGATTAAAGAGATTTTATTTTGACCTAAAATAATAAATTGCCGTCATTTTTAGTATATTTTCGTTAGCGGTTTTTTTTTTCTTGTAAGTTATCTATCTGCGTTGTTCTTATTTTTTTACCATTGTCCTTATCTTGGTGGTCTGAATGATTTCTAAAAGTTTGTCAGTCTATTTTAATGGGACCTTATCTAGACACGCGGTAGCGTGTCAAGCCAAGTTCAAGCGAACAGAACTGGCGAGCAGCACCGTGTGTAATATTACACGAACCATTTGGAGCCACTTTTGACCTCATAACTCAAAAACTATTTCACTTACACATGTCAAATTTGGGTCATTTATTGAGACTTGCGAGATACATATATGCTCCAAATTTCATAAACACACCTCAAGTGGTTATTCAGATATTAACGTCCAAAAATCGACATTTTTATGACTGACTGACCTATATATCACAACTCTAACCCACTTCCAGATGACCTAGAAAGTTCAAATTTGGAATCCAGATAGGTAGTTGGGTGAATACAAAGGAATTAATCAGAAACTAGTACATTTTTATCATTTTATTATAATTTTTCAATTAATTGATTCTATTAGGAACACTTACTTATAAAGGGTGTAAACAGACTCTTAACGAAGCCGAAAGGCACTTGTTCTCCCCATCATTGCGATCATTTTTTTGTTCTAGACCATACCTGGGAACCTTCTAGTTACGGAGATATTGGGGGTCAAAGTTCCAACTTTTTCACAAGTTTTTTTTTAAATACATGTTTTTAATGTAAGATTTTTACTTCAAACACCTCCAAGACCTCCTTACTATTCAATCCATCCATCCGCACAATATTTTGAGTGCGTTACATTGAGCCCTATTGTAAAACGTGATTTTTCAGCCCAAAAAAAAAAGTCGTTTCCCAGCACTAATTTTTGCGTAAAGTTACTTAGATGTACAGAATGCTTAGTTAACGGCTTCGTGAAGAGTCTGTTTACACCCTGTATAGTGCCTGTATTGTAAGAATCAGCAATCAAAATTGGTGACAACCGGTCGTTTATGTGGATTTTAAGGTCTTCACGTGGATATATAACGAGTGGAATAACCCCCTTAATTTTTTTTTTTATAAAAAATAACTCAAAATGACAATTATACCCCGTAAATGTAGGAAAATACAGTAGATTGAGAAAAACCTTTTGGTATTTGTCAATGTGAGAACTAGCCAAGACAGACCTTAAGCTTCAATATATTATCCTAAGTTATAAGAAAAAATGATATTATAAGTTGTTATATAATATTTTATGTTATTATAAATACATTTCAGGACTGACCATAGAACTTGGCACCCATTTAGATCTCACTTCTTTTGTCGTTGAACTTGGCTCTCATTTCACATTTATGTTTTTGATGGGATATATAGAAATGAGAAATGGACTAGATGAATATCAGAATGGTACCCCAGGGGTGGTAAAAGAAGTAAAGGTCGACTAATGAAACGCTGGGAAGATGACCTCAAAAGAGTTCAGAATGGACCAGAATTGCAAGAGACAGAGATAGGTGGAAGTCTTTGGAGGAGGCCTGTGTCGAAGGACAAGCTGTTGGTAGAAAAACCGATCGACAGCAACAAAACATAATGTAATAATTTGTAAAACAGCAATAAAGGCTTATCTTATTTTTTATAGTATACTTATGTGCAGGATGAAATATCCAAGGCATCTACAATTACATAAGTGAACTAATTACACTACTTCACTAAATAAGCACAAGGTATGCAGAGCACTTATGATCGTTGATATTTAATTGGATTTGGATTGCAGTTAATTCTTCTACTTCCACTAGTTTATAGTATGCAAATTATACAGAATTTTCAATGAGTTCGACTTAAGCAGCTCGTATTTTCAGAATGTTTACGACACAAACATCGGCTCATCGTAGGGAGCTGCGGCCTGGCGATGGCGGTCTCAGTCACGTTTCATCACAAAGCAATTACTATTGTCAGTACTATGCTCCAACTGAAAATAGAATGATAGTACAGTGTCATGCAAAAATCGTAGTGTGTACACATATGACAAGGTCTGTAGTGACCGCTTGCGACCTCAATTTAAACGTTGACCTGGTAAAGTTCAAACACCTAGATGGCCGAAGCAAATACACTTCCATACAACAATGCGTTTGTCGGTAGCCATCTTTGTTTGTATGAATTTGATCTTGATATTGAACTGCATAATCGATCACTCGGACGTTTCTGTTTAAACATTTCACAAACTATACTCCTAAAGGGATAGATCGTAAAAACTGAGTTATGTGTCTGAGCGGCGGGCGTGGGCGACACAGCGGGCCAGCAGTAAAAACCCTGACGGTAAACTCGCTGGATTCGTCCACTTCTTAGAATTCCTATCGCGAATGGTTTCTAATTGTAACTACCTACCTTTCGACATGCGAGGCGAGATGTATGAGCATGTACTTAAAACTACGTTTCTGAGTTATCGTTATACTGAGATAAAATTTTAATAGAATCGGCATCGCGGGTGTCCAAATAAAACTTAAGCTTGTATTAATTAGCTATTCGCTCAATTAAAGATGACAATAAAACTTTAGTTTTTTATAAAATACGATACGATATCAAGTTTTTTTTTTTTAAATAACTTTATTATTGTAGTATTGTTTGAGATAATAGAAAATTTCCATTCTTATAAACACTTGTATTTCCACTTTTACATAATCTGAGCTGAATTGGTATTTGTTATCATTTTTATCCAGGAGATTTATGTTATTTACTACGTACGTTTGGCATATTGATTTGTTTGGATCTGCTCAAATCGTGTGAATGAACTCCTCTTTCATTTTGGGATAAATGTAAACTTGAATATCTCTTTTAAAATTATTCTTAAGTGCGAGTTGTGTTCGCGGAATAGGGTTCCGTTACGTAATATACCTAGTCCATACCATCCGTAAATATTTCTTTGTAAGTATGTAAGTAGGTACTTAAAGTCCAAATTCAAATGGGGTTAAGAGTTTTATGTAACTTTTTATTTATTTTTTTATCTAACTCATACCCGTACTTCGTCTTCGCGTATTTTGTACTATACCTATTCTAATATTGTCCTTTGAAATCAGCATCTTATTCATTAATGTTTGCATGCAAATTTTATGGCGAAAAGTGTCATTGCACTAAGTATATATTATTTTTACCATCTTTTGTACCACATTTACTGCAAATATATTATTTTGACTAGAATTGAATATAAATAAATAGGTCCCCAGGAGGAAAGTAGCTGATCACCTCCAGGACCCAGGCTAACTGAATGTCCATAAATATCGGTTCTGTGGCTTTGATGTCTTGGAAATAAAGTTGCAGGATGAATACAATAGAAGTTAGGCAAACAAAATGTACAAATCATACGGTATATTTTGGAAACTGATTGGGGAAATGTGGGGGAGATTAGTTTATATTTTTATTAGTTTCCCCAAGGGGGCGTGGGATTTAGAAATTATCGTGGAACTCGAGGCTAAATAGTAACAGCCGCACGGGTCGATTCAAAGTTAAGCAGCGCTTGCCGAGATCGATTCGTGGATGGGTGACCATCCATTAGACGTACAGGGTGTAAAGAGACTCTTCACGAAGCCGTTAACCAAGCATTATGTACCTATGTAACTTTACGCAAAAATTAGTGCTTGGAAACGTAGTTTTTGGGCTGAAAAATCACGTTTTACAGTAGGACTCAATGTAACGCACTCAAAACATTGTGCTGAAGGATGGATTTTATAGTAGGGGGGTCCTGGAGGTGTTTAAAGTAAAAATCTTACATTAAAAACATGTAATAAAAAAAAAAACTTGTGAAAATGTTGGAACTTTGACCCCGAATATCTCCGTAACTAGAAGGTTTCGAGGTATGGTCTAGAACAAAAAAATGATCGTAATGACGGGGAGAACAAGTGCCTTTCGGCTTCGTTAAGAGTCTGTTTACACCCTTTATACAGGGTTTCCTCCGTGCCTCAGGAAGCACGGTTGGTACCGGCTGTTATTTATAAATCTTTGACAGTCGAAAGTCTGACGGCCAGACTTACCCTGAACTAACTAGGTGCAGAGATCAGATTAGTAGTTGCTGCATGTAAATGCTGTTTTTCTGCAGCATCTGGTTAGCCTGGAAGCCGACCCAACATAGTTGGAAAAAGGCTTGTTGGTGGAAATTTCTGAATTAATTAGATCGCAAAAGTAATTAGGTTTTGGTTTAAAGTATGCAAACATCATTAATTGTCGGTGCTTATAGGCCTTTCCAAAATGTTATTAATTCGCAACATTGTAAATAATGCCAGAGTTTGTGGTGATGAGGTGGTAGCTATGGTTTTGCTTTGCATGCAACAATTTTATGAGGCATAATTATAATATACTAGGGGATATAGAACCTTTAAAATTTGAAAACAGTTAAACTTAATACGTAGCTAGATAAGTAAACTAAATAATGATAAATTATATTCCGTGGAAAGGTCACAGTGTGCAGGGCCTAAACATTTTGTATTTTTTTTTGTTTTTGCGGACGCGTCTGGAAAAATATTGAGGAAAATAATCTTTTCCTAAAATTTTCTTATTTTCTATTATTGTAATAGGTCAGGTGAAGTTAATTAATATGCCCAATCTGCTTTAATAATAACTAGTCTAAACTCAAATTTTCTGAAGGTATCTTGCAATCAAAAATAACTAGCATATTTAATACCAAAAGTTGCACCAACACAACAAACTGAAATGAGGTTTACGACTAAAGCTTTCATGATCATGAATGGTTAGCACACAAATAAATTTAACAACCTGTATGTGAATTAATGTATTAATTTTATATGTCACATTTGGTGTAAATCACAGTTATTATGGTCACTTACTTCGTAAGGTACTAGGGTCCTCGTGGTGGTCAGTTGTGTTTGTACAGCAGGTAGCAGTTGTGTCAGATGTCGTGATCGTGGCGCCGGGATCGCTTGCCGCGGTAACTGTGCGAGGTGCGAGGAGGTCGCGGAGTGCACTGCGCGCGTCGTGCACCGGCGCCGCTGTGGTCGCGCTGCGAGTCGCGGCGTGCGTTGCGCGCGCTTATTATACGCAGACGAGGATGGGCGGCGCGCGCGCACCCGCCACGCCCCGCGCCGCGCACCGCCCGCCCGCGCACAACTCACCCCTGATTCCGCTATAAAAACATTTATGACCTCTCTCTAAAGTGGTGTCTTCAAGTCATTGACCAAGTGCATCTTGTTTGATGGTAATGCTCCCGAGCCCTGCCTTGTTTTTGTTTGATGCAGAATTAGAACACTGTGTTGTGAGTTTATGAACAGTGTCTGTTGTGTTCTGTTATAAACTGATGTAGGAAGACCCAGTATGAAATGAGGGTCGATGGTTTACTTCACAAAGTAGGTAGGTGTTTAAATAACCAAAGATCTGTAATTTATAACTTCATAAAGTGCTGTATGGTATCCGCATAGCGCATGGCAGACAGACAATACATGGGTACCCTATAATGACCAGACAATCAACGGTCAGAGGGGCGATTCACTACGTCCGCGTCAACTTGATACGACTACGTTCTCGTAGCACGTGATTGCAGTTTGTTATTATTGCTTCACACTTTATCAACTGGCGGGAAAACGGTGCTGCTCACCTATACTCATTCAGCATAAATGGAACAATAAAGTTTCCTTCGATTTGTCTGCTATTGTCAAATTTTATAAACCACAAAACCCACCATAGTATGTGACCCTAAAACGTTGGTCTGCAAACTAACACGTCTTTAACCTATCAAAGGCTACAGGGCTTTAGGATATTCAGATTGGTCCCATGCAGGTCGCAAGAGCGAGCGAAGCGAACTCGATATTTTTAGCAGCCTCGAATATGCTTGGTTTTACTTTGACAGTTCATACCGAAAAATACGCAACTATTGACTTAAGCAGAAAAGGGATACAAAAACGAGTGGAGCTTTTGACAGCTTCTAGCTATGCTACTTGCAGGAATTCGGAGCCCACATACTTATATCGCGAGGCCCTGGCCTGATACCCAGAATAGCCAAAGGAAAAGACAGCCCTGTTTGCAACAGATTAGCTGTTCCCAGAAGGGGTTGGCCGCTATACGTTGAAAGCAGAAAAAAAGGAACATTTCCTGAAACATCCTATGCTCAATAATAATTAATTCTATGTTGACGTAGTTTACCTCTCAGTCTAAGCTGATGACTATAGGGTAAAGCCCTAGAAAACTATTAATTACCTCTAGTCAAACAATTGTCTGTTCATCTCTATTCATTTTTCGGTTCTCGCTTGTTCTCGTATTTATACTTCCATAGCTTTTCGCCATATAGGTTAGTTAATGTTATTAGGTTCGCAAAATGAATCGCATGTGCTAAGTGCATACCGTCTATGGACACCTGACGTTCCAGATCTGATCTGTTGCAGACCAACGTTTTAAGAGTTTCATGTACTTATAACATTTATGTGCAAATTCACCTGCATCGTTTCAGTATTTCTGGAGCACACCAGAGATGCTTGGTTGCAGAATGAGGTGGTAAATATATACTTATTGGTGTTAATCAATAGACGAACTCTCTCACAATGACAACAAGTTTGAGTTTTGACTAATGCAGCAGGTTATAATAGCTAGGTACCTATTATGAAAGTCAAATCCTTTGTTGTATTTCCCGTTGACGTACATATATGAACCTACCTCATTTTGGAAGTAACGAAAACTTGTGAAGATCAAGTTATTATATTTTAATTTTACGAGGCCGGACGAAATCGATATCTGTTCTTATGGTACTTGATTTCGGTTTGCAAATATTTTTGAAAACATACTTGACCTTGGTATGACAGCACCTTATTTAATCGATCATATTTCCAAGAGATGGATAGATGCCATGTAACTAATAAATTAGGTAGGTACAAATATAAATTAACATTTTCTTTCGTAAAGATGCATATAACCAGACTGTATTTTATTGCGCTGTAATAACATTATCATTTGAAAAGGTAATACTTAAGTAAAAAATAATAAGTACATATCTATCTGATCGTTAGTTAATCAACTTACATCGCAATTATCGCGGCATAGCAAGAATACCTAATGTTAACTCGGTGTTTACAAATTCTAATTCCGGTGTAATATTACTTATGACGTCGAAACCTGTAGGGTAGTTAAAGGACTGCTGTTCGAATGAGTCGCCAACTGATCAATAAAAGGTGCGATTAATGTGCCGTTATCTGTAAACAAGTGTGTAACAGTGGCGAAGGTTCCATACAACTCAATTCCTACCGGCTTCCCTTTGGAAAATGGCACAGTCACTATTCTAAAGACAAAGTATATAATCACATGAAAGACATGTACTCCGGCTTACCTCTTACAAAAATTGACCCTTCGCTACTGGTTTGTAATATAGTAAGGGATGGGCGTTGTTGGTAAATAGTGGAATATCCTGCCAACGTGGGGTTCACTGACAGTAAAATTATAGCGGATTCTTTGCAATGCTCAATATAGTGGTGCTATTTATAAATAAGGTGACAATTTATTGACAGGTCGTCTGCATTCGATGCTAATGAAAATTAATTGCAGTGACATTGTGTTTCTCCTCGTGTCAGGCATGCTGCCGTCAACTGTTGTGAAATACTAATTTATTCCTTTTACGAACATTAATAAGCGCGATGAAGCATTATTACCTACCACATAAATTATGCGGTATACCTTTAAGGGTAGGTACGCATCTAGGTAGATAGCCGTTGGTACAGTGACTCCCTTGTCGAAAAAAAAACGTGCCGACTTCCGAAAATAAAGTTATTTTAGATTTTTTTAGTGTTTTTTTGGAAGTCGGTTTTTTTTCGCAGCAAGCTTTTTATTTTACCCTTTTTAGTTGTAGCATACCACACAAATTCTTGACATGAATTAATTTATATTGTGTCAACATAATCCAAGAAGAAAAGCGCGTTACAACTTCTTTATTTCTGTTGCCGTCAAAATGTAACACGCTTTTATTAAAAATTCTTATCAGAATTAAATTATTTTTAACTTTTTAGTTCTTTTTATGTTTAGTTTTTTTATGCTTTTATTTTGTTAGTAACAAAAGCTTGTTAAAAAGAAAAAAAATATTTTCTTTATTTTTAACTTTATAGTATTTATGATTCTGGATTGACTACGGCGTAGTTTTTCCGCAGCCGTATTCGTAGTACGCACACATATGCGAGGGTTTTCAGCACTCAAAGTGTTATGTCATTTTTTAATCAAGTTGTTCCCACGAATACAGGACATAAACGGTCCATCCCCCCAGAGGTCCATTGTAGGAGGATCAGGGTTTCAGTACAACAGGGTTCGCCCTGGTACCCTGAGGCGCAACGTTAGCGACATGACATGTTTATATACCCTCATACCATTCAGCCCTCGGCACGTGCTCACCTTGGTATTGGGTCATCGATCTAGTCAAATAGAATTCACATTCATAACAAATGAATGAAGTTAATTTCCCAAATCTGATGGGGTTGCATATGGATATTATCTAGGACCAAAGTAGAATCAAACGAGCCCAAACTCGATGCGGTTACATCGTTTAATTATGGAGATCCTATGGCCACCTTCCAACTTCATCATAAAACCCTGGTTACCATTTAGGACCAAAGTATCTCATCAAGACGAATCAAAAGAGCCCAAACTCGATGTGGTTACGTCGTTTTATAACGGAGTTCCAATGGCCACCTTCCATCAGCTCCATCATCAGACCCTGGGATACCATCTAAAGACAAACTACTCATCAAGACGAATCAAACGAGCTGAATCTCGATGCGGTTACGTTGTTTTATTATGGAGGTCCTATGGCCATCTTCCAGCTTCATCATCAAACTCTGGTTACCTAAGAGATAAAGTTCTCGTCAAGACGAATCATACGAGCCCAAACTCGATGGGGCTATGTCGATTTATAACGGAGTTCCGTTGGCCACCTTCCATCAGCTCCATTATTAGAACCTGGATACCACCTGAAGACAAAGTACTCGTCAAAACGAATCAAACAAGTTCAAACTCGTGTTTCGTGGACTTACGTGACTTCACATGACGTCGCGGGATATAGCAATTAACGTAAAAAAGAACCAAATTGCTGAACCAATTTTGATGACATGTCTATGAGACCAATCGGGAAGCATATTCTTTCACATAAAAGAAGATTTTTCAAATCGGTTTAATAATGACTGAGTTATGAGGTAACAAACACAAAAAAAAATACAACTGAATTGAGAACCTCCTCCTTTTTGAAGAAATTCGGTTAAAAAACAATGATGATTTTTCAGTTTCACACTTGTGGCAATTACTTATAGACAGAGACAGACAATATCAGGTGAGGTAAATAAAATTTCAGGAAATACAAAAGACACTCTCATATTTATTAATGGACTAGGTAAGCGGAAAATCCGATAACTATGCTAATGTTGTTTACGTAAATGTACGTTATCAGTCCTGTCTGTTCCACAATTTAATTAGCGAAGACACGCTTGAAAGCTGTCAGGATGGCGCGTTTGGACCCCCAAACGCGCCATCCTGACAGCTTTCAAGCGTGTTATCTTGTCGCTAAGAATAGACTTGGATGAGCAAATGATGTTATTATCAATTATTGATTTTTATAGATTTGCTTAGTATTGATAACCCTCAAGTAGGGAAAATGTAGTTTTGTCTATAGTTTCTAAGCTGTTTTTATAGAATGCGATTAATTTCTTAAATATTATAGTATTTTTAGTACCCTCGTTTCTGGCCTAAGCAATAAAATAAATGTGAAGCGGGGCGGCTATAAATAGCTGGGTGTTCCTGTGGGGTCTCAAGACCGTCGCGCGATATACCGCCACAGTGACTGTTAACATGAACCTTTAAAGCGATATCGTACCTACTATTATCAAATTGCCCTAATTTCGTTGAACTTATACTATTTATAGAATGCCAGTAAAGTGTTCGATAAGTTAACTAAAATGCATTTGTTTGATAGCCACAATCTAGGACGTGACAAGGCCAGATCGTGTTCGGTTCCAGCTAATAAACATCGTCTCATTCACCGGTCAACAAAAAAATAAAAATTTCTTGCGCATAGGATTTACTTAATATATTCTGATTGTATAAGTGAAAATATATAAAAAAGTGCGATTGGACATAGAAAATATTTGCTTTTAAAAAACTTATAGCGATTTGACCATTTTTGATTTTCGCACCCAATAATGTCGGTCATTGCGCGCTGTTGATGTCGAAAGATAAGTAAGGGACGCGCGGGGTGTATTGTTTCTTGCGTCGCGCGTGTACAACAAACAGTATGTGTTAGCGTATAAGGCTGCCTGTCCACCGGAGCAGAGAAACGGAGGAATATTAACCAATAGGATTGCACAAAATCTCCGCTCTTGAGTGGATAATTCTATTGGTTAATATTTCTCTGTTTCCCCGCTCCGCTGCCTCCCTCCGCTCCGGTGGACAGGCAGCCTAAAGGTAGCCATACACGCTAGGGTGTACCTGACAGCTTTGCCTGTACGGTTGAACTGTACAGGTAAACCGGAGCGTGTATGTTGCAAAACTGTGCACGCTCCGGGTACATACGCGCTCCGGTTTGCCTGTACAGTTCAACTGTACAGGCAAACCTGTCAGGTATACCCTAGCATGTATGGCTACCTTTACTGAGGTTTAACATCTTTTACGTATTTATTTATTAAATTGAGTCTTATTAAACATTTTGTAAAGGCTCTCAATCATGAGTCCGAAGCTTTCAATAAATTTTTTTTCAAAGTTTTCAGAGGCGGTAATTAAAGCTTGAATCTTTTTAGGAGGCTCAAATAAAATAAAAAAATAATTGTGATATTTTCAAAGAAAAAGAAAAAAGCCTGGAACAGTTTTAAGGCAGTAATTCACGGTTTCCTTGGAAATCATAGAGCTGAAAATTATGACGAGTTGATTACTGACATGATTTCGAATTTTTGCATCATCAGATGTAGAATGCCTCTAAAGATGCACATGTTACTCGTACGTTCTCATTTGGATAAATTAAAGGATACATGGGAGCTTATTCGGAAGAGTAAGGGGAACGGTTCCATAAAGACATAATGGAATTTGAGAGACGCTACCAATGCTTTACATGGTTTCAGTGTACTGGCCAGTACACTGAAAGCATGATCGGGCATTATATTTAGGGGCTGATCAGAGAAACTTCCGTTGAACATGACAGGAAAAGCAAAACAGTTCATGTTTAAACATTTGGACCCTACTTTAAGATAAATAAATCATAAATGGACGTTCATTATCTTTTAATAAATCATTTCTTTGTAAAAATGTTCCATATTTTTATTTATTTGATTTTTTGCATTTTTTTCGCACAAAATCAAATAAAAAACTATTTTTTATTCTTATTCTTATTTCTAGCTATAAATGCAATAAAAACAAGGTATATATGTCCCATGCGCAAAAAAGCTGTAGACCGGTGTTATGTGCAGCTAAGTGATATTAATAGCTCTTAGGTACCGACCTCTGACTTCACTTGTTGTGTATCTTTTATTTAAGTAGGAAGGGTTTTTTGTTTGAAGTAATTAGAACTTGGAAGTAGTTATGTATCAGTATCAAGAATAAATAAAATAAAAATATCTCTCGGGCATGCTGGTTTCCTAGTGATGTTTTCCTTGACCGAAGCAAGTGATAATTATACAATACAAAAGAAGAAGTATCCTATCTGCAGTCTAACATTCCATACATGACTGCCTCGTTGGTCTAGTGCGCTCTGTTCCACGGTATCTACCTACTTAAAATATTCGTTCTCTTGTCTTTAAATCACGAAAAGATTGCCGAGGGGTACTGACCTGGACTATTCAACTCTTATATCAGATTAACGTCACAATATAAAGTCGAGGTGACCTTTTTGCGTGTGTCTGTCTAGGAGAGTTCGGTAAGCCAATGATCCTTGCTATCATTAGTACTAATCAACCGACTATGTACTGGTGGTCACGGACAGTCGGAAATCCGAATCTTGTTTCGTTTCGTGGTTGAGGGCAGGGGTTTCGATTCAGGGTTCCTGACCTCCAAGCCGATCTTGTAAGTCTTAGTACGCACGGGTGTTTTTTAACCCGACGATTTTTGAACGTGCACTCGATTTTCGCTTCGAACGGTGAATTTGCTACGGATTGGTCGCTACGCGTTACGAATTTTCTATCTTTTGGCAAGAAGTCACAAATTATTTAATGAAAACCTGCTATTCAACGCTACGCGCTACGAAATGTCTATTTTTGGAAAAAGTGATAAATTCATTGGAAATCTGCTACGGATTGCTACCTACTATGGTGTTTCAGTCTTTTGGCAAGAAGTAAATGAACAACTAACTACTACGGATCGCTATGCGCTACGTTTGTTTTCTTTTGTCAAGGAGTTATAAATTCAATGGAAAGCTGGTACGCGCTACGAACTTTATATCTTATGGCAAAAAGTACTATCGCACTGCAAAATTTCTCTCTTTTGTCAAGAAGTCATAAATGCAATGGAAAGCTGCTACAGATTGCTACCCTCTACAAATTTTCTATTCGAAGAAGTCCTAATTTAAATGAACAGCTGCTACAGATCGCTACGCGCTACGAACTTTATATCTTTTAGTGGAAGTTTTAATTCAACGGAAAGCTGTTAGGTACGGATCGCTAAGCGCTACGAACTTTCTGTCTTTAAGTAAGTAGTCACAATTTAAATGAATAGAAAGCTGCTACGGATCGCTACGCTCTACATACTTTCTATCTTTAAGCAAGAAGTCATAAATTCAATGCTTCTGGCTAGACATCTTCTACGCATCACAAACGCTAAGTTTCTAGATTTCACCATAAGTCAACAAATTCAATACCGTCTTTAATGGTGTCGTGTCATAATCAGCTACAACCAGCACGCGCTACCAACTTTCTATATTTTGGCAAAAATCCATAAATCCAAACGTGTGAAACAACAACAGCAAAAATAATACCATATGAAAACACAAGTCGTTATTATTTAAGTGCAGACTTAGAACTATCAATGGCCACTGGAACACCAAATGATGGAAAAGCTAAATATACCGGTTTCCTACTCGTTGTATTTTGTAATATTAAACAGCACAGACTTTAACTTCAGACACGCGAGGCGGTTCATTTCTAAATTTCATTTACGTTTACAAATGAGAGGCATTATCAATCTATGCATCTCTGGCAAGTTAGTACCTACTTATTATGTTTTCGCTAAGTTATGGGTCATAAATTATTACACACCTGACATTAATACTTATTAGCTTTTTAAGTCTCTACTTGATTACTTCGAAGGAGATAGTACCGGGTTAACGTTATTTTGGTTTCAGCTCATATTTTCGTCATCTATCTATAAATAAGGTCTCATTAAAATAGATGGACAAACTTTTAGAAATCATTCAGACCACCAAAATAATGAAAATGGTAAAAACAAAAATAAGAAAAACGCATTAGATACCAACAAGAAAAAAAAACAGCTAACGAAAATACACAAAGAATGCCGGCTATTTATTATTTTAGGTCAAAATAAAATTACTTTAATCAGTGTTTTTTTTGCTTGGATATCTTAAGTTATACGTACTGAACGCTGTGTTAAAATTTGTTCATCTATTTTGATGGGACCTTATATATAAAATGCTTTGTCCTGAATGACTGACGGTACAGCCTAAACCGCTGATCCTAGAGACCTGAAACTTGAAGAGTGTGTTCTTTGTATGACGTAGGCATCCGAAAAGAAAGGATTTTCCGAAATTATACTCCTAAGGGGGTGAAAATCGGGGGTGAAGTTTGTATGGGACAACGTGATTCCTTGGTCCAATCTACTTCAAATTTTACATGAATATTCTTTAACAGAATTGATGAAAGACGTGTTTCGTATTTAATTGGAACTCATCGCCTAACAAAGTTAAAAAGGGCTAGAAAGTTGTTTTGGGGGTGATTTGCATCGAAGTTGATATCAATACTTCTTAGTGCATAAAACAATCCGATTTTATTCTAAAAAGCCTGGCCCGTGTGTCAAATTGACAAAGCATATTTTTTCCGATCCAAATTTTATCTTAATATATAACAGTTTAATCTCAGAAAATCAATTTTATAAAAATACAATGATAAAGAAAAAAAATACAGTTACTGGACTTTCATCGAAATTGACCCATAAAATTACCACATTGATTTTATTCAAAAAACGTTGATCTCGCTGAGCTTGATGCAATGAAATACTTCTTCTCTCCTTCCTGACGATGACCGAAGACGTCTTACATATACATTACATATACACGAAGCTATCACAATTATAAATAAAAGCGTTTTTAAATTAGCGCAATTAATAGCTCACATCACGTAGGTACATACGTAGGTACTACGGAGGTAGGTAATAGGTAGGTATAGGGTAGGTAGGTACTAGGAATGTAGGTAGGGTAGTTAGGTACTAGGGTAGTAGGTAGGTACCAGGAAGGTAGGTAGGTACTAGGTAGGTAGGTACTAGGTAGGTATGGTACATTCTCATCGGACCAGGAGCAGGCCAGTTGGCGCAGATCCCGAGAATTCCAATGATTCCCACGGACCTGCGTATATTGTTTCAGTGACTCCACACATAACATAACACAACATCACGCCTGTAATCCCCGAAGGGATAGGCAGAGGTGTACCTAATAGTACTAACAGTTATGTTTATGTCCCATGTAGGGCGAGCGTATTGCCATCAACCAGGCACAAATCCAAACTCCGTGGCTGCTACTGAGAAATTCCTGAAGAAAAACCCGAAAACACTTTGCCCGACCTGGGAATCGAACCCAGGACCTCATGCTCAGCAGTCACGCTTGCGACCACTAGAACAACGAGGCAGTTTCTAAGCGACTCTTTCCCGTAAAAACATAATTTGCCCTGACGATTAACAAGTCCCAAAGACAAACATTCTCTTTGGTTGCCAAGGGCTGTATTTTCGAAACCCACGCGGACGGAGTCGTGGGTGAAGTGCTAATATTAATTAAGTAAGTAGATTACATTGACCGCAGCGTAAACTTTGGCTCAGTTGATAAACCATGCGTGTTAACCCAAGATAGAATGTCAGATTACAGATATTATACATTTCATTAGCGTTAGTTAGAGCCATTATTTGCTTCAGTATACAATAGATACCAATTATGTATCTCTAGTTATTTATTATTAGATAAATAACGTCATATAAAGACCCACGATATGTAAGAAGGGAGCTAGGTTTGTCCTTACTTTATTGTTTGCTTTAGCAATATTTCAATTTTTATACTAAAAATAACTTAAAGATCACGCTTGCCTACAATGTGTTGCCGATTTCAGACTTTGAGTTGCCGGTAAAGGCAAACATCTCGTCACGTCCCCATGATACGATGTTTTCCTTAACCGTGAGTCAGGGTTTCAATGACAAAATGAATAACCCGTGTGGCTGACTAAAGCTGTTTATAGTGGCGAAAATAATACGTTGAGGACAAATCTGACTTGAGCCTGAATATGAGCAAAACAATCGGGCCGATTTATTTTATTAACAAACACGTTCGAGTGTTCACCTTCAGGCTAAACCGTCTGTGGTTCAGACGACAAGTGCTGAGGCCAGACTGATACTTGAAAACTTATGATGATGATGTTATGACTGGTTCACACGTAAAATACACTTGCGTGCAAAAAAATCGACCCACTCCGTGCTCTTCTATTTGGAACACGATAACTCAAAGAAATCAGATAATAAACTCAGATCAAATAAAAAACCAAGACATAGCACTGCGAACAATACAGTGAAGCATGCGCAAAACCACGCCTCAATACAATACAATACAACCCATCCATGTTTCCTTACTTGCCCTTTGTGTTCCAGGGCCGCGGTATCTTTTCCGAACAGTTCCGCAGCCCTGGCAGGAGTCCCGCAGCCCTGGCACGGTTTTGCCACCCCTTGCCCTAATTGTAGTTTGCATACGGTTTTTCACCGACCCAACTTTACGACGACTTCCTGAGGGATACCGTCCCACACCTCTTGGATAGCCTCTTTGAGTTCCTGGAGGGTCTCTGCAGTTTGAGTACTAGCCCTGACGTTTCTTTTAAGCTCAACCCAATAAGTGTTCTATGGGATTAAGGTCGGGGCTCTTTGCTGGCCACTTCATAACAGGAATTTCGACCTCCTGTAGATCCTGGCGAACTGATGCGGCAGTATGTGGTCGGGCACTATGCTACATTAGCTTGAATCCTTCGCCTACAAAACCAGCGTATGGCATAACATGTTGCTCCAGCACCTGAATGTAGCGGTAGCGATGGGTAGTCAAAGACGAGGCCCGGTTACGAACTCAAGATTGGTTTTTCCATCCAAAAGGGATACCGCCCCAAACAGTCCATGAACCTCCTCCAAATGCTAGTCTGTCCCCAATGTAAGCTTGCGCAAATCGCTCTTCCTCTTCACGGTACACATTCTGTACATCTTCACATAATATAAAATAATTAAATTATTAATGAAAAATTTTGATACATCGCGTCTCGAATAGAGAATAAAGGGGTGGGCTGATTTTTTGCACGCAAGTGTATTACTTTTGTCTATGTTTACGTTCACGTGCCTTAGAAGACGTTGGATTAAACAAGGTAGGTACTTGTTTACTACTTGTCCTAAGTGAAGTGTCCCAGTGCACTTGCGGCACCCGTGGGCCGTGGGCAGCAGAGGCAATAAAATATTCATCAGTCACATGTCAACGTGACCCACGTTACACGTTCCTAAGAATTGTAACACCTATTTATTGCGGTGTTGTTATTTTCTATCATTTTTACTTGCTGTGGTTGGTCATTGGAATGAGCATTGTGCCTTGTATGGTTATCATTTTCAGCACATAAATGAACGGTTCGTTTTTATAGGATAGAGACGGGAGAGACCCAAGTAATTAAGACAGATTTTTTTTTTATTTTTGTTGTAATAGTTAATTACCTAGAAATAGTAAAAATTGTTTCCTCTGTTTTATTATGTGGTATCTGTAGTCACTTTGTTTTATTACGTAATCTGTGTTTTATTTTATTTTTCACACATTAAACAATGGTGTTATTAGTACATAACTAGCTTTGTTGCTTTTAAATGATTACCTAAACGTGTAATTTTCTTGTAACCATATAATAATATGATACACGTTCATTAGGGTACCTAAATAGGTACCTATAAATTTATTTTACTAAGATCATAAGCCAAATGTGCTAACGCGTGGCTCGTGAGCTGTGAGACTGGTGACTTACTACTTACTAGACACTGGGCCATCGTTGAACAAAGTGCAGTATGTCAGTAAAGTCATTTCTTTTATAACACTTAAATAACGGACATCATTAAATTAAGACCGTCGGATTGCAACGACTGCACGACACGCTTTAAGACCAGTAGCAAATTGGTAATATTCGCTTATTACCTACGATGTTATGTGCAATAAAAGGTTTGCACAAGTAAGAAAAGTTGTGAATATTCAAACTTTTGACTCATTATTGATTCTGAAATATTGAATCATTCTATTATTTTCACAAACTTTTGCTTTGTTTCGACGTAAAACAATGTAATTTCAGGAAAAAATACAACAACGTGTCGCGTTAGCAATACCATGAGTCGTAACAGCTCGCGTCATACAGAACGACAAAAATACCATTTTGTGGTTATTCATATTATGGGTAACAAATAATAAAATAACAGATAATCTTGTGTGTACCTAATGAAGTAGGTAGGTATATGTAAGAGGTCATGCTTAATAAGGCAACGAGTTTAGATTGCAAGCACGTTTATATGTTCTATAGGAAAAAATATAACCTTATGTGCACCTAGGAACTGCTGCCTTATGCTTGTAGGGAAATTATCAATAGGTGTTATGGTTTCCTGTTAGACCACATTAACAAGTGAACAGTCCTCTGACGAAAGTCTGAACTGAGGAAGAATATCGAAATGTCTTTATTTAGGGGCATGCTTGCTCGCAGGTAAACCACCACGTCTAATAACCACAAAACAGTAGAACATGAACTTATAGCCTTTCCAGAAATTAGAACAGACAGAAAGCTACATTTGCACATGGAATCTAATTTGGTTTACTGGGTGCGCGTGCGATGCGTGCCGCCGCGACCCGGTTTCGCTAATCCATAGCAAGTGCCCGGCCCTGCCGATATCCTGCGGTCGGGCCGGGCCCTCACGTCTGCTCCATCAAACAAACATTGTGGCTAAAGGTGGGCCATGTCGCTTTCATGTGTCATTATTATATTCGCATTAAAACTTTACTTCGGAGGGACCAGAAAGGTTCCTTTTTTACGCTGGGTCACCAAGTGTCTTTGCATAATGGGTTTCTTCAAATCTAACCTCATGTTTCAGTGTGAATTTAATTCTTTCTTTGACTTTTTAATTTACTTACCCAAGATTCTTTTTATTTATTCTTTCAGATTCTCGTACATATTTGCTACCTATTCATCTGATACAGGCTGAGTGTAGACTTCCTAGCAATCGCAGAATTTGAACCGGATCTATAGATCCATGTGTACCTACTATCTGTAGTTATAAATAGCGACAAGTGCACAGATATAGTAAACAATTTTCCATAAGGTTACGAAACGGCGGTTACCAAGTACCAAGGT
The DNA here is from genome assembly GCA_950005105.1 of Lycophotia porphyrea. Taxonomy (NCBI): domain Eukaryota; kingdom Metazoa; phylum Arthropoda; class Insecta; order Lepidoptera; family Noctuidae; genus Lycophotia; species Lycophotia porphyrea. Next base: position 9,374,405 of record OX465392.1, read on the forward strand.
GTAGGTAAATGTAGAGGCTTAGGTAACAAATATTTTACTTAGTAAACTGAACCTGTATTTCATATTTGATATTCCTAAAGGACTGCTGTCGATGTTATAGAGATGGTTGATTTGTCTGGCAATGTCCATTACAGGTCGACATAACACAATTATGTCATAAGGCGTGTAAAAGAGTGCGACCTTTTCACCATTTATTTAGGCGCTAAAACAACTATAGAATGTTCCATGTTGAATCTATATAAGTAGTGACGTTTTTCGCTCTGCATGAGCACCGAAGCATTAGGTGCCAAATAATTCGACTATACTTCTATATCCATGCGAAATAAGCTTAATCAGGCAATTTAATAGCCATTTATTAATAACCTTTCGATTGTAGGTATTTATTAATATTCTTTTGATTGGTTGTCACTCATCTTCAACCAATATGATTTGCATATTAAAAACTTGTCGATGTATTATTGTTATTGTGATTGTTTAGTCTCACTAATTTGATCAATAGTCCTCTGTAATCTGCGGGCCATAGATCAAATTAGTCATTTGATAATAACATGCACATGATTTATATTGTTAAGACAATAGACTTGTTCTATGAAGGTCGCAGCTTATTTGTTTAGACGGACTTTTGATCGTTGTTCTTTACTCGTATAAAAATTTACCCACTGCATTCGTCGGTTTAAAATTACTTGGTACTAACTAACTACTAACTAACCTACTATACCTTTCAGTCTGTAAAGGTACTTGGAAGCTGAAAACGTATGTGCTATCGTAATCTAATAACTGCGCTAGTGCACATCAGGGTACCTTAGCAGTTGATTCAATTGTCACCTGCTTTGTGTCTTAACTTTGTCTAAGTCAGACACGTACCAATAACGTAATGGACTAATGGCGTGAACGGCGTATTCAACGATCGGTTCTAATCTTGTCTCGAGGGGACCAGGGGTCAGGGAGAGCTTCTGCTTTCATGACAATGTAAACAAAATAAATGAAATACCGTTAGATAGGTAATATGATAAAACTAATGGATGCACGCGGCGCGGCGGCGTATCATTTTGACCTTACAAGATGAGTAAGTAATTTTCCGGTGGGTTTGGCGCTTCTGTATTCGTATGCGTATTTAGCAGTAGTTAATATCGTGTGTACAACACCCTCCTTTGTTATGTTAATGTAGCTTTTGATGTGCGGATAGAAGGAACATATTATTAAAAATGCTGATGATCACATTATCATAACGTTCTTAGACGAATCATTCCTCGGCGTCTAATACCTCATTTATTCATAAATTTATATGACCCATATGCGTAACCCCAAATCAGTGACCATTTGGTTCCACAAACAAAGGATATCTAGGGGTCGTCAGACAAAACAATTTTTTTTTGTAGGGTAAATAACTATTTACCTACTGGTAATTTTATTTTCAGTTAGTTCATATTGGGTATTTATTTTCGTAAGTTAAACCTATGTAAATAAATCATAATCTTTAACACCTTTTGTAATGTAGAGCAACGTATTTGTTACATAACTTTCTGCGAAAAAAACCGACTTCCAAAAAAACACTTAAAAAGTTTAAAACTTTGCTTTTGGAAGTCGGTGTTTTTTTTTTTTTTTTACATTTTTTGTTGTAATATCCTATAAAATAATGTGCTATGCATTTATTTTACATTGTTAACAACACATTTCAAAGTAATAGGCTTAGCCTCAATAAAATGGAACTACATACCTAACTGTCGAAATCTGGGTGTAATACACGTTTGTGTACACTCTCAGAGCATACAGGCGTTAGGTTATGTTACGATATTGTGTAAACAACAAACATCCAAGCGATTGCAGCAATCACGGCAGATTTGCTGTCAATTATTGAAGAGTTCCTTGGTTTATCTCCGAAGATCAGAATCAGATCTTCACCAAATTTAAACGGAATAACAAAACAAAGAATCATCAAAATCGGTTCATAATTGGCGAAGATATCGGTGAACATACACAAAAAAAATCAGCCGAATTGATAACCTCCTCCTTTTGGAAGTCGGTTAAAAACAAATACTTTTCGAGATTTTATTTTACCACTTTGTCGGCGTAACTCATTTGTATATTCATGCCAAATAACAGCTTTCTAGTAATTGTCTTTGAGTCTTTGAGCTAAGCTGCGGACAGACAGTCAGACAGACAGACGGACATGGCAAAACTATAAGGGTTCCTTTCCTTAACGGACCCCTAAAAATACGTATTAACACGTTCATTGCCAAGCGAAAAAGGCTCAAATAAAAATTTCGTTGAATGTCTTCCCTAGTGGCCTGAACAAATACCAGAATCCAAAACGATGCGGCCGCTATTTTATGGCTCGTACCTAATTAATTGTAAGGCTGCACGCGACGTCACGTGAATGGCCATAGCATAACAGGCCACTTCACGCGGCGTCACGAGATGTTGCAATTAACGTGAGGAACAAACCAAATTACTGAACCGATTTTGATGAAATTTCTATAGGACCAATCGGGAAGTATCCTTTCACATAAAATAAGAATTTTCAAATCGGTTTAGAAATGACGGAGTTATAAGGTAGCAAACATAAAAAAAAAACTGAATTGAGACCCTCCTCCTTTTTGAAAGAAGTCGTTTAAAAAGCAGCTTATACCTGACCCGTCAACCCACTTATTCGACCAATGAAATCCAAGAGAGATACAATTAGGGCATATTTGAAATACTTGAAGCAATTGCTGGAAGTCCGCTTCGTTCTGAAGCTTTATGTTTGATCTTTACGGGTGAAATGAAAAGTTAGGATTTTTCCCGGTCACACCCTTTGTGTATTGATGTGGAAGAGCAAAAAAGTCTTTGTTAGGAAACTAAAAATATAAGATTGCTGTGTTAAATAATTTCATACTCATCATGTTTAAGTGAACATTTGACATTTACATAATCAGGTACATTATCTTGTCGATTCTTACATAACATTCCATAGTTAGAACTTAGTAGTACATTTTTCACAATGGTGCCGATTCCCTTGTTCACAAACTAAACTAAATTTAAGTAGAAATTAGTCAGCATATCATGTATATAATCGTTTCACCTCTTCATACTTTGGTTCACAAACCTAAGTATGAAGCACGCTAGTTAGCGGTGTGGCCTGCGCTTAAGAGGAAATGTGGGTGGTCTTTTCTTCATACAAACTCTCTCGCCTCGCCTGTATTATTTCTGGTTTATGGCTAAAGCTACGTTTGTTTTTTTACATTTCAATAAATATCAAACCCTTCTATGTCCCTATGTTTTCTTTTTTGATGATACATAATCTTTATAAGCACTATAGAACCTTTACAAAATGCTTATTTAGATCGCCTGTCAACAGAAGCCTTTTTTTTTTTTACGGATGGGAAATCATCAAATGACTTCTCCCGCTCTGGGCAGAGCGGAAGGGAGTGTCAGACTTGTACTGACTAAAACCCATCTATGTTCCCATTTGTGTTCCAGGGCCGCGGTATCTCTTTCGAACAGCCCGCAGCCCTGGCATGTCAACAGAAGCCTAGTGTACAAATTCGACAACTATTAATGAAAAACGAAAAAGACACAGGATATAACCTTTTTATTCAGTTTATGAAATATCTTTTAAATTGGTCGAATATTGGAGGAGGAAATAGTCGAGAGCCAAACCTCGAATTTTGACTTTTTCTACAGTTGTCCTTATCGCACCAATGTCGAAATCACGTTCGCAGAGCGATAGTGATAGTTTCTTCAAATACCTACCGCATTTCCTTTTAAGGCCGTCAATACGTTTGGCGTAAACGCGTCCTTAGAAAAGCAATAACAGGAAAGGCTGATTGACAGCATAGCTTTTTTTCTATGTCTTATTACTTGCCGTACCTCATTACATTTTGCACTGTAAAATCCCAATAACACAAGTTTATCCTTTTTATTAAAAGTCCCATAAACGTGTCAAAAACAGTGAACCGTGGTTACCTCTCTTTATGAAATATCTCCCTTGTTCGCTGTACGCTGAACAAAGATTAATATTAATACGTAGTGGGGCTCCCCATACTTGTGTACAGACATTATGTAAAGTATTGTTTGGGTATTTCATTTTGTAACACAGATTTATTATGATAATGTGTTCCGAAATACGGGATGGTTTTACGTAGGTATCTCTACCTTTCGTTATTCCTTTTAAGAAATTATAATTATTACGTTTCAACTAAATGAGGAAAGAAAAAATGGGTTTTGGATTTTATTCCATCGATGTTTCAATAACTGTCTTGTGTTATATCTTTTCTAGCAGATTTCTTGTAATTTAGAGTTAACTATTTTTTACGAGCTTTCATTTAACTTGCAATGTATGTATGTTTGTTTAGGTCAAATCTTGAACAACATAATTTGAAAACAGTTTTCTCTAACCAATTGAGCTTAAAGGAAAATGCTCATGTATATGGAATCCTGTGAACGGGTCACCATGCTGCGTCAAAATCAAACTTTGTTTCTTATAGTGTACATTTATTCCGTTTATTCATTTTATATACACATTTTTTTATATTTTTACATATTTCTTAAAACATAAGTATTAAAAAAAAACATTTAAAAATACAAAAAAATAGTAGCCCACCGGTATCGCGAGCAGGGTCCAGAGAGAGGAATCTCCTAACAATACGAGCCGTGTCCAGGGTGTATCATTATTAACTCCTACAAAAGTTATTTTTGTAAAAAATATAAAATCGAAAATAACTTCAAAACCAGGCTACTAGAAAATGAACAATTGGGACATCAGTTTTGCCGAGTGACTGGCGGCGTCATTCGGTAGACCCCACGACCACACCACGACTCCACATATTTGCTCAATGAAATACACGGAAACAAGTTCTGATTCTTAATACACAATACAATAATTAATTAATCTCAACTATAAAAATACAGATGTACGTAAATGTCAGATTAAATGCCAGAAATGTGCCTGCCGGGATTTAGGGATGAGATCGATAGATCAAAATCTTTAGTAAGAAAAATCACCTCCAGGACCCACTTACTATTTAATTCATCCATCAACACAATGTTTTGAGTGCGTTACATTGAGTCCTACTGTAAAATGTGATTTTTCAGCCAAAAAAAAGTCGTTTTCCAGCACTAATTTTTGCGTAAAGTTACTTAGTTTGATGTACATAATGCTTGGTTGACGGCTTCGTGAAGAGTCTGTTTACACCCTGTATGTATCAATTAAAAGGTTTTGTTGAGACGAATATGAAAAAAAAATGCCGTCTCACCTACATTTAAAAGCTTGTTTTTTTTACTATAAGCTTGTTGAGACTGGAAGGCAACAAAACTTTTATAAAGTTCTAAACATTGAAATACCGATTACGTTCTTTTTTTATCGGTGCGAAAATAAAAATTTTATCGACAAAAAGGTAATTGCGGTCGTAACATTCTTGGAAAATGGAGAAAAACTAATTGAGAGCGCCAATTCAACACTACTTTTTACGTGTTAAAACAATTAAACAGATGGAATAAACTGAAAAGTATTATGGGGAATGAAAAAGTATTATGCTCCGTTTGATGGACTTTAGTATGAGTTCGAACTGAGAACTTAATTAATATACTCCACTGTTATTATGTGTGTCTAATGCTTAGATATGTCGAGGTTTTGGAAGACAAACTGACCTAGCTACGATGTGAAACTGTTTTGTAATAGTATGTACTAAGTATTATAGGTTACCTACCATGCATGATAATATGCAATTTAATTCAGATTAGTAGGAGGGTGAGGGTATGAATTTTTGTTTAATCAAAATTAAAATACTAATTAAAATACTGTGTGTGTGTAGTTATAGCTTAAACAGACGCCTGTTTTTCAGGGTTTGACAAAAACTTTATTTTGATGGATTGAAGAAGCTTGAATATTGTTGGTCGAAGTCTATAGAGCTACAAGGAGGAGATTATGTAGATAAATAAAACAAAAATTCGTACCCTCACCCTCCTACTAATCTGAATTGAATTGCATATTATCATGCATGGTAGGTAACCTATAATACTTAGTACATACTATTACAAAACAGTTTCACATCGTAGCTAGGTCAGTTTGTCTTCCAAAACCTCGACATATCTAAGCATTAGACACACATAATAACAGTGGAGTATATTAATTAAGTTCTCAGTTCGAACTCATACTAAAGTTTGGTTGTGTAACAAAGCAGTCATGTTTCAATATGTGCTAGCATTGTTCCCTCTCATTGCGACGCTCATTCTTCGGACGGGTGTCGGGAATGGTCGTGTTGGTAAGGGATGCCGGGGTCTTGCCGGCCGTGGAGGAAGGCGTGAGTCCGTACTGGCTCGAGCTCGAAACTCGTCACCGCATTCCGACCGGCCCGATGACGAGGTGGAGTCGCTGCAACCGACGCACACCTCGTCTTCTTCGTCTAGCTCCATTTCTGTCCATCGACGACCTGGAAAATGGAAAACGGATGTCTTAGGCTCTTTCTAAGATTTACACATGAATGAGGAAATGCCATATTTCACTCTGCTGTTCCCACATCCCAAACTAAATTTTGGCAAAGTTAAAACACATCCAATTGTTATTAAGTGTACATGTGTGTAGCACCAGCAATACACTCTACACAAAACAGTTCAATGGAATGAATTAAAAACTTTTTGCGAAAAAACCCGCCTTTCAAAAAAGCACTAAAAAAATTAAAATATCTTTACTTTCGGAAGTCGGTGACTTAGTTCATTCATTGACTTTTTTGTCACCGACTTCCGAAAGTAGAGTTATTTTAGGTTGTTTTTCGCATAAAGGGTGTAAACAGACTCTTAACGAAGCCGAAAGGCACTTGTTCTGCCCGTCATTGCGATCATTTTTTTGTTCTAGACCATACCTGGGAACCTTCTAGTTACGGAGATATTGGGGGTCAAAGTTCCAACTTTTTTTTTAAATACATGTTTTTAATGTGAGATTTTTACTTTAATCACCTCCAGGACCCCCTTACTATTCAATCCATCCATCAGCACAATGTTTTGAGTGCGTTACTTTGAGTCCTACTGTAAAACGAGATTTTTCAGCTCAAAAAAAAAGTCGTTTCCCAGCCCTCATTTTTGCGTAAAGTTACTTAGTTCGATCGAGACTTGGGCTGTACTGCAGTCTCTCCAACGGTGCCAAATCGATTATCGGTACATCGAGGTGTTGAAGTGTTTATACAAAAACGCCACCATGTCAGTCCGACTTCAGGACCAGACCTCGGAACCTATCTTTCTGCAGCGAGGTGTGAGACAGGGAGACGTCATATCTCCGAAACTGTTCACCGCTGCACTGGAGGATGTCTTCAAGGTTCTGGACTGGCGAGGGCTAGGCATCAATGTCAATGGCGAGTACATCTCTCACCTTCGGTTTGCCGACGATATTGTGGTTATGGCTGAGACCATGGAGGACCTCAGTACAATGCTCGATGACCTCAGTAGAGCTTCCGGAAGAGTGGGTCTTAAAATGAACATGGACAAAACCAAGGTCATGTTGAATGCCCATGTAACACCCACTCCTATCAAGATCGGAGACTCTACAATCGAAGTTGTAGACGATTATGTCTACCTGGGACAAACGGTCCAGTTAGGTAGGTCTAACTTCGAGAAAGAGGTCAATCGTCGAATCCGACTCGGCTGGGCAGCGTTCGGGAAGTTGCGTGGTATCTTCTCGTCCAACTTACCGCAGTGTCTCAAGACGAAAGTCTATGACCAGTGTGTGTTGCCAGTGATTACATACGGGACCGAAACGTGGTCGCTCACAATGGGCCTAATTAGAAAGCTTAAAGTCACCCAAAGGGCAATGGAGAGGGCTATGCTCGGAGTTTCCTTGCGTGATCGAATCAGAAATGAGGACATCCGCAAGAGAACCAAGGTTACCGACGTAGCCCGAAGAATTGCCAAACTTAAGTGGCAGTGGGCAGGGCACATTGCTCGCAGAACGGATGGCCGATGGGGCCGTAAAGTTCTGGAGTGGCGACCGCGAACCGGAAGACGTTGCGTTGGAAGGCCTCCCACTAGGTGGACCGATGACCTGATGAAGGTTGCAGGGATCCGCTGGATGCGAGTCGCACGGGACCGGTCAATGTGGCGACACTTGGGGGAGGCCTATGTCCAGCAGTGGACGTCTATTGGCTGAAATGATGACTTAGTTTGATGTACATAATGCTTGGTTGACGGCTTCGTGAAGAGTCTGTTTACACCTTGTATATTTTTTTTATTTTACCCTTTTTAGTTGTAGCATTTTCAAATTCTTTTCATGAATTCATTTTTATATTGTAACTAGAAGTTATTAAGAGATCATCATGTCATCAACATAGCCCAAGAAGAAAAGCGCGTTACACCTTTATTTCTCTTGGCGTCAAAATATAACACGCTTTTATTAAAAAAAAATGGGATATAATGTACCTAACAAATGGTATATTTCTTATCAGAATTAAATTATTTTAACTTTTTAGTTCTTTTTATTAAGAAGTAATAAAAGCTGGTTTAAAAAAAAATATTTTCTTTATTTTAATTTTAACTTTTTAGTAGGTATTTATGGTTCGGGTTTACTACAGCGTATTTCGTAGCGCGTAGCGGCGTTTTTCCGTAGCCGTATTCGTAGTGCACACATATGTGATGTTATGTCATTTTTTAATCATGTTGTTCCCACGAATATAGGACATAAACGGTAAACCCTCCCAGAGAACCATTGTACCATAAGGGCTTCAGTACAACAAGGTTCGCCGTGGTACTCTGTGGCGCAACGTTAGCGATATGAGATGTTTATAATATATACCCTCATAGCATTCAGCCCTCGGCACGTGCTCACCTTGGCATTGGGTCATCCATCTAATCAACTAGAATTCAAATTCCTAACAAATGAAACTTAATTTCCCAAATCTGATGGGGTTTCATATGGATATCATCTGGGTCTACCCTTTATTGCAGAACTTTTGTTGTCATATTTTTATTTTGCATAGTAACGGATAGCATAAACTTCTTTTCGCAGAAAATCGTTTGGCAGACACTCATTTATCATTCAGTCAAAACTCATAATTTTGTATGTCAGAATCATCTTTAGGCATAAATTTCATGTGCATAAGAATTAAGAATTAAAAAGTATAACCATCATATCGCAGAAAGTTTACAGTCAGTGTCGTCTTTTAGCATACAATATCGATAGGCAGAACTATCGTATTTTAATTTTGATTTTAATTTTGTGATTTAAATTTGAATTTTTATTGTAAATTCGAATTTTGATTTAAATTTAAATTTTGATTTAAATTTTCATTTATTCTGATTTGATTTTTTTTATTTTATCTTTCTGCATGTATTTTTATTATCATTCATTAAAACAGTTGTTAGTGAACATATGCGGTTTTTATTTCCCTGTAAGAAGCATGCAAACATGCCAACAATCATACACCATGTATGCACCAAGCATGCAACATGCACGCAAGCATGCAGCATGCAAGCAAGCATGCAGCATGTAAGCAATCATGCACCATGCAAGCAAGCATGGTTTCTGTCACGGCTCCGGCGCTGCGGAGCTCCGGCGGTCCCACGCGAGTTATTGTCGCAGATGGTTTAAATGCTCACCACCGCAGCTTCGGCTTGCTGGCCGGCTGAGCCGGCCAGTCTCAGCCGCGGCGGCGGGCTTTAGAACCACCTGCTCCTCAGCTCGCAGGCCACCTCACCCCTCCGCGCCTACGCGGGTTTTTATTACACTCTCGGGGTAGGGCAGACAAGACTACGTAGAGTCGGTTTTGCAGCGAATCGTTTCGTTTCTGTCACTAACTTTTGTAACACAACATATTAACTTTTAAACACAACATTTTAATTTAAGGTTAAAAATGTTTATTTATAAAAATGACAATATGCCTAATAAAATTATTTCAAATGAAATTCTGCCATCTTCATAAGTAAAATTATACTAAACAATCTTCGTGCTAAATAAACATTATGCTAAACGAAATTATGCGAAATGTTAACTTTGGCAAAGGTAATTATGCCAAGTAAAATTCTGCCATCTTAAAAGTATGCCATTGTAAATTCGGACATATAAACATTCGACCAAAATATATTTATACTAAATAATTTTTGTGCCATATTCATTTAAAGAAGATTGTGCCAAGCGTGTTATGCCAAATAAAATTCGGAGCATCAAGATTCTGCCAGATAGAGGGGACACATATCATCTAGGACAAAAGTACTCGTCGAGACGAATCAAACGAGCCCAAACTCGATGGGGTTATGTCGCTTTATAATGGAGTTCCTATAGCCACCTTTCAACTCCATCTTCAGAGCCTGGATGCCGTCTAGAGACAAAGTACTTGTCAAGACGAATCATACGAGCCCAAACTCGATGGGGTTATGTGTTAATATACAGATGAAATGGAGCTGAAAGGTGGCCTTATGAAACGTCATAAGGCCACCTTTCAGCTCCATTTCATCTGTATATTGCATTATCACGCGATATACATATACGTGCAAAATTTCAGCTCAATAGAAAATTGGGAAGTGTGTCAAATTTAACATGCAAGACTTCACGCGTCGTCGCATGATGTAGCAATTAGCGTGGAAAAAAAACCAAATTACTGAACCGATTTTGATGAAATTTCTATAGGACTGATCGCAAAGTATACCCTTAGAATTTTTCAAATCGGTTTAGAAATGACGGAGTAATGAGGTAACGAACATAAAAAAAATACAACCGAATTGAAAACTTCCTCCTTTTTTTCTTTTGAAAAAAATCCGTTAAAAAATATACGAGGGGATGAGAGATATGCACTTTATTTCTATTAGGGAAGTAGGCAATAAAGTAAAAGTAAGTAGCTACTAATTCCAAATCATGTATCAATAAATGAATGGAAAGGTGCCTCTTGTGTGTTTACATAACTACAAGTAAGTAGGGATCTTAAGAGAACTATATTGAAATCCTATGTTGGCAGGTTTGTATGTTTTCATGCCAATCCTATATTTAGATGCATTAATAGGTACAGAATACAGATGTTTCAATGCGAATGATAAAACTTTATCGGAAATACTTCACTAGTATTTTTACAGCTGAAAATCTAAATTGCTAGATTTTATGTTTATGGGTTCTAAAAATTTCAAATTGACCTAGAGTTTCAGTTTGTTCAAACCATTCTTTCATTTTTTACATATTTTTGCAAGGCCACGCGTTTTCATACGCGCCACTACCACAATACGATAGTTAATAAACCTACATTAGGAATTCCTCGACGAAAATTACTGTACATTCCCAAGGGTCCCATACAACCCACAAATCACCTCCCTAAAGCCGGACGCATTATTATAACCGAGATAATAAGACCCTAGAATATATCCTAGAGTTGTAGCGAACATGACATAGAACGGCGTAGAACTGTCCAATCCGTTCGGGAAATCGCGAGGGTTACTGGAAAACTTGGTAGGAATAATGCAGTAGCCGACAATCACTTTACGTGTTTTTTTGTATTTCTTTCCGCGTTTTTTTGTCAGTTCACACAAATAATTCGCGACAGTTGTATTGTTTACATCATTGTCATTGTTTAGCGTGAACACTCAAATCCGGATGTTATGTTGGAATTTACCCAAAAATATTTTCCTTTCATTACTACCTTTTCGGGACTTTGTATAAACACCATAAAAGAATTTACCTTAGACACCATTCCGCATGAGTCAATATTTAAGAGCTCATTTTGTTATATCCGTCAGACACGAGGCAGACCAAAGAAAGGTGGATGGATTGTGTGAAAGGTGTCGCGGCAGAAAGGTTTCATTTAACACTGAAATAAGGTTAAGAGATATAAAGGGTGTAAACAGATATTGGGGGTCAAAGTTCCAACTTTCTCACAAGTTTTTTTTTAAATACATGTTTTTAATGTAAGATTTTTACTTAAAACACCTCCAGGACCCCCTTACTATTCAATCCATCCATCAGCACAATGTTTTGAATGCGTTACATTGACTTCTACTGTAAAACGTGATTTTTCAGCCCAAAAAAAAAGTCATTTCCCAGCACTAATTTTTGCGTAAAGTTACATAGTTTGATGTACATAATGCTTGGTTGACGGCTTCGTGAAGAATTTGTTTACACCCTGTATGGAACTGGAAGTAAAGCAATGATGAGCAAAGTCCACTTTTTGAAATCCGGCATCGGTCGAAAAGACAAAAAAAAGGAAAAAAATAAGCGATTAGGTATCGCTTAGCTATAACGTCGAAGAACTTAGGTGCACGTCACTTTTTCCTCTATCGAGGAATACTCTGAACAACTTCTTTCATTTGTTTTCTCCGCGATCGCTTTCGCTTGAGTGTGTAGTTGGCCAAGAGGAACATAGTTGGAAACTTACAGAAAGGTGGTGCAGCGTTGGTATCTGGTGTGGTATCTGAGGAAGCCCTCGCCAGCGGCCGAGCCAGTGCCGCCGGGTGCCGCTCGCCATCGCGTCTCGACCACTTATTGCTCACGCGCCAGAAACGACGCGCGTCACGGAATACACCCCACACCTAGGTGCAAACATAAAAGTATAAGGTAAGTATCACCTCGTTTTATCAGTACTGTAATTAAAAAAACTAGGGTTCTAGGGTTCCCCCTAGAAGGATATTTTCGGCTACAGCAGTTGAACAAACTTGAACAAACTGCTCCAGGAGGAATCCTGGAGCACTTTGTTCAAGTTTATAAGAAACTGTAGACTTAACTCAGTATCTTTTGAAGCTGCAACGGTGGAAGAGATAAAGTTTAGAAGTGAGCTCAAATACGATTACCATCTGCTTTGAAAAGTGAACCGTTTGCCAGATAACTACTATTTTGTAACTCTTGTTAATATTTAACGCCATTTAGCACCCATTTGAGATCTATCTTTTGAGAGTATTTTTACGAATGTACGCGAGCTGTAAGTGTGGTCCCCAGATTGCATGGCTGGCTGCCAATGTTCAAGGCACAGGCACACTGTCACATATATAGTTTATAACCTGGATTAACACATAGGATACTTTTATCTTTTATCCCGGTAGTACGATACCGTGAGACAATAACCGAACTCCACGCGGGCGAAGCCGCGGGCATAAGCTAGTAAAACATAACAATATGTGAGTAAATGTGAAAGTGTGTTTTGTCAGGCTAGATTTCGATGGGCTTACGGATTCCTTTTATCCCGGTAAGGCTGTTGGATTGGGCGGGCTATGTCTGTAGAATGCATCAGGACCGAAGGGCCAGAGTTGTCACTTAGTTGGTGCCAGAAGACGGGCATCGTCGCCGAGGGTTTCCCTGGAAAACGCTGGCGTAACGACTTAGAGGCGTTTGCGAGAGATTAGCCTGAGAAAACCGCACGTAGAGTGGAAGGCTATGGGGGAGGCCTTTGCCCAACAGTGGGACAATATAGGCTAATTTAAAAAAAAAGGACTTTTCCGTATAATTCTCGACCGCCATGCGACCGATGACGTGAGCACAAGCTAGTGCATAACACAATTATGATTGAATAAAGAAAGCAGTTAAAATGCTGGGCCTGCATCTTCGTTAATCGTAACTAGCTATAAATAATTTGATGATAATTTATTATAAACTTTATGGCTGTCCTGGGTATCCGTCAGTTCGACACTACAACTACGCGCAGGTCCCGGGTTCCTTAACTTGTTACAGAGCACAAAATAAACTTGTGCATTTATTATAATGGTTTGGATCGATGTGGTAATCTTATGATAGATCCTTGTATATGAAACTACTTGGTGACAGTTGCGAAGGTCCTTGTTCTGGAGATGTCAGTATCTGGATTGCATTTATAATGTATCGCTAATCCTAATCCATAAAATTATTCAGAAAAAACGATTACGTATTCACTTAGGTGTATATATTTATCATAAATGATATAAAACTCGCTGCTCCACTGCTCCGTTTAACGAACGACGAGGTTAATGATAAAAATAAAACAGAGTAACCGGTATCGTGTTGTATGTCAACAGGAAGAAGCAATCTTTTTTCAGTAATAAACAGAGGTTTCTTCTATTACAAAGCTGTTATTACAAGTTCTTACAAGTGCTTCGTATTGACCAGAAGGCAAGGGTACCTAGGTAAATTAATAAATATTAAACAATTGTTAATTAAGAAACTTTGGGAACTTTATTAAACTTCAACGAAAAGTCCCATCATAAATGCGAAACGGTAAATATTTTCCGCAAACAAAGATCAGACCGAACTTCAAAGAACAGAGCTTGAAAGAAATATTTTAAGACAGTTGAGGTCAAAGGATAAGAGGTTGACTATTGAAATGTATTATTACGGAATATTTTGTGTTTGTAAAGCTGAGTTGATTGAAGGAACGGATAATTTTGTACCGGCTCACCCTACAATAAATCGAATATGTCAGCAGCAGCCTCACGTGTAAATTGGGTGGGATTGCAAAGTTAAATTACTCTACAGGAGTACCTTACGGCCGTTGAGTAAGTAAGTAACTAAGTAAGTACCTAACCACTTATGTAAATAAGCTCCAAAGCCTCGTCATCTCCACCATTCGGTTAAGTTCATTCAAGGGTTTCCGAATTTGTGGTAAGGGTACGGGACTGGATCCACCTAATCTGCCTTAAGTTTATTTCAAAGATACTTTAATTATCAAAGTACTTTTAAAGTAGGTTAAAAATCACTCTTTGCAGACCACAAATAATTCGATTTCGAAAAATAGTTCGATTTACATGATAAAAAAAAACGTGGTTTCCCACCACCATGGGCCACCGATGTTGACTGAAGATAAGGTTAAATGAATTCTCATTGTGATTATATGCCCTTAATTTATGCACGAGCACACCATCTTCAAACGTGGACCACAGTGCCGCGTGACGGTAGATATAGGATTTCTCTGTTCATTTCGAATTGGAAATAACAAATTGTTGACAGGAAATCTATAATCTACATTGATATAACCCTGTTTTCAGTCATTAAGTGTTATTCCCCTAATGAAGAGCCCACATAATTGTTCTTATACTTGGAGACTTCCATTCTACTGAATGTTCGGCTTGGTGTGGGATGGAAGATAAGCGCGTACCGTTTGAGGTATAGTGATCCGAATATAACTAGGTATATCTACATACATATTATTAAAAAAAAACTTCTTTCTAAGTTTTTTCACGTCAAATCACTCGTAAAGAAGATTGTAACAATGGTAAGGTACTTCGAATCATACATAAGTCGTAATAGATTTGGTTGGTCCCTACGGACAGAAAAATATCTCAGAAACTTATAAAAAAATGTCTTCGTGTAAGTAGAGAGCTAATCACATATAAACTCTAACTAATAAGACCAAGTATCTAACTGTTATACGCGTGATTAATTGGGTACATGTTTGAGCTAGTGTTAGATCATCATTAATAAAGTTCTCTAAAAAACTGTATTCAATCAAACCAAATGGAAGCAACTTCTTTCCCATTTCTTCGTTGCCAATATTGCTATACATAACAGACTTTTTAATGTGTTAATTAACATAATACTCATAGGTAAAAAATGTCTACCTACGTTATGAACCAGAAATATGGCAGCATATTGAATTTATGTGATTTGGTTGGCCGAGGCGTTATTGACATGAACGAGGTTTGCGAATTCGGGCGACAGTGCGGAAACATGGGATTATTCGTGCGGAAACATTTCCCAAGCGGACATACCAAGTTGCCGCACTTCCGATATTTGCCGATAAAAGCAAATACAAGAGAGGAACGTTCATTTCTCGACATGTATGCAAACCGTAGAGCGCTGTAGAGAGTTCGTTACGCTGTTGTCTGGCTTTAGGTTTATTTTTATTGAAATGACTGTTATTCCCTTTCATGCGTGGTACTTCAATAAATAATAATTAATTGCACTTTGCATCATAAAACACGAATATATCACAGAAAAAGTAAGAGGAAATTAATACCTTTGTTAAATCAATCGCATTGTAGCGTTTGCGTAGCTTCAAAGTAAAAGAGCATGTCAGGAACGTGGTGGAATTTTTTCATTTGAACACAATTGAAAATCCTTTTCCTCCTACATACATGGGATAAATAAGCATCTAGTTTAGCGTAAAAGCATTCTAGCGAATTTCCTCTGAATACTTATAGAAATAATATGTTTACTTAGTTGACTCAAAATATTTTCGCGTCTAGGCGCGTGTATTCCTGACGTAGGTAGGTACCTTATAGTTCAAGCTTCAAACATGTATGAATGATGCTGTTGAGAATATCGGAAACGTAATTTATTACTGTGATTGTGAGAAGTAGCACTGAAAATTGCTTGGCTGTAGTTTTTTTTTCAATATGTCGTTCTAATTCAATCGAGACCACCCTGATATATGTTTAGTTTCTTTGAAAAGTACACATCGGCTTCAGTAACGATGAGGGTTGTAGTTATGCTATACTTAGGTAGGTAACTAGGTACTTGCCTGATCAATACTTTCTCTGACGGAGATCTCATGGAAGCAGACGCAGCCGATCTCCTTGCTGCGTCGCTGGCCTTCCTCAGTGGTGACCATGCGGTCGCCGACCTGATCCACTTTGTTGCCCACCATTACCACCGGGGTCTCTATGGCACTGTCCTGGAAAGAAAGGCTACACTATGTAAGTCAGTTTTCACAGTTCATTTACGGCGGTCTATTATGTTGACTTACCTAAAGTTTGAATGATTTTAGAAAATATTTTTTTCACTCAAACCGCAGGTGAGCCTACCTAATAGCTAGCGGTAAATAAACTGTAAAAGGACTTTATGCGTTGCGTGACGCACCACGGAAGACAAACAGAGGGCCTGTAGCGTATTTGTATATACAGAAAAATTCAAATAACCAAGTTTTTGGTTTTTTATTTTTAACTTTTACAAAGAATTTTTTTTGTACCTATTTTATCGTTAACAATCGAATAATCATAATAATCGAAGCGACGTCGATGTTAAGGTTCTGTAACACCAGTTTACTGAAATATTGCGTTTCTCATATTGTCAGCAGACAGAACTACTTCAGTTTCAGTACCTAGAAATTGATAAAAACTCGCACAAGCAACTTAGTAGTATTCCCCCTAAACTTAGGCGGTAAATAAGTAAGTTGGAAATTATTTAGGACTTCTATATTTCAAATTAAATAATGTAACGAATGTTGCAAAACATAAAGTGTTTATTTTTTTCATTAAGGTGATTTCCAAATAACTGTGGCGATTTTTACCTCAACTTTAGTGGTAAATTAGTTGGTAACCATGCGCATCAGGCCCACTAAGCTCCAACAAACAGAATCAACAATCATTCATTAAAATCTATAAAGTCTTGTGGCTTGACATATAATAATAAATGGGTAGGTATTGCTACGATGAAAATAGAATGGTTCATAATAGATAGGTAAACACTGCCTTAGGGTTATTGATTTCAAGAAGTTATTCATAGCTGTAAGCGATTACCCTACTTCAAAAAGTGATGCTATTTTCTTGTAGAGTATTGATATAATTATTCTTCTCAGTTCTTCCTGAATATTTCACTAGTCGAGTGAGTACCTAACATTTCAACCTGTTCCTGAAGTCTGTTAAGCGGGGACCGATAGGGATATCAGTTTTGCGGTCTGAAAACAGAAAATACTACTTTTTTCAGCTGAAATTTCTCTGTAACCATAAGGTATCTGGAATGTTACATAATACATAGTTATAAATCACCTATATGTCTAGCAAGCGTACCTACGGGCTAAACTAAAAGTAACGAGCAAGCGCGTCGGGTTTTCAGGCATTATTTAAATTTTTTATTACAATTAAGTACGTAGTCAAATCAAATAAATATTATAAAATTAAATTGGATAGATAAATACCTTAAGTTTTATAATACTTCATATTTATTTATATTTTCAACATATATATTAACACATATATTTTACGAGTAGACGACGATTTTGCGCACCATTTTATCGGGTTTTTTCAGTGTGAACCACATTTTTTTTAAGGTACTAATTATATTAATTAAGAAATTGAAAATCGTAGACTTACTAATATACTATATGCCCAGTATGTACATTTTTTTCCAGATTATAATTCATTACCAGTTAGTCATTAAAGCTATTGAAAAACCTGGTGTTTCGTGCTTACGTAAAAACGTATTTTTGTTTTTTTTGTTTCCTAATTTATGTTGAGTGGTTATCGAAATAAAAATTCGTACATTTACTAGATATATAGATGATATATAACTTTACATTTAAAAACAAACAGATAGCTTATGGTTATTGAGAAATTTGAGCTGAAAAAAGTAGTATTTTCTGTTTTTAGACCGCGAAACTGATAGTGGCTGTGACCCAAAACTTGTAATGTTCCAATTCAGAAAAGGACATGATACAAGTTCTTATTTGTTCTTTGATTCTTGGAAGTCTAGATCAGATGCTGAATTAGCGACAAATTCATTCTTCCATAGAAACCTAAACTATACAGATATGTATATCAACCATCATCTATATCGTCTATTGATAAAACCAACATATTATTATAATTTTAGTACCTGGGCGACCGAGCTCTGCTTGGGTGAAAATAGGGAAAACGATTTCTTCTAGCTAGATCGATTTTTCGCCCCCGTAAACCGCCTATATTGCAATTTCATCGAAATCGTTAGACCCGTTTTAGAGAACGTGATTACAAAATATAAATATACAAATAGTGCTCATTTAATAGTGTAGGATATTTTTTTCCCGGTAGGCAGCTAGCAACTTTTTATCATTTTATGTAGCCAGTTATAGGTTTTTTAGATATGATTATCTAGTATATATTTACATGGGACCAATAAGTAAAGGCGAATGCGCCAAAGGGTCAGGTCAACTAAGGATCCCAAAATAAAATAAAGAACACAATTCGTTCGAAGCACGATCCTTCCACTGTTTATGTTTATTTTATCCATCGTTTGTCGACCTCCTTTACCTCTTTCAGGTTTGGTGGTTAGTTTTCTAACCACTTATTCCAGGTTGTTTAAAAATATTTCCACGTCATCTATCGACAATGCGCTGGACTATTATGGTTTTTAAAGTCATTGTTGACCGTGTGTTGCGAAAACCGCCATGGTGGTTAGTAAACTAACCCCCTTATTCCTCAAAAGCCTTTTGTGGTACTTTCGTAAAAAAAAATCTTAATAATTGAACCCTAACTAAACAAAATGTCCAATTATTTTATTTATAAAGACATCTGATTAAAAGTTTACCTGAAAGAGTTAAAATAAAGTGAAGCCTTATTAAAGACGTTATCAATAGCGTACGAATGGAGTTTCAAAATTGGATTATTATCATACAGTCGATTACCTAGTTATTATATGTTTAATCTTTCGAATACTACTTACCATATCGTATTTACTATAAAACACCGACTTTGTAATAATTTACTTATCCAATAATAATAAGTGCGAAAGTAGAGTTGGCGCTACGAAATCAATAAAGTTAAAACCTTAATGTTATTAAAAAAGTTTTTGTAGTTGTATAAGGAAATTGTTTTCAGTGTTCAGCTTTTCGCTGATTTGATGAGCATTACCGACCTCCGTCACGTAAAGTATCTAAAGACAGGCGGTAAAATTGATTGACTATTCAACACGGCAGCGAAGAACTTAAATAGTAACATTATGGTTGATTGAAAAAATCTGACCTTTACCGAAGTCTTTTCCTGAATTGATTGAGAAATTCAGAAGTTGATCATATTTGAGTGTTCCAAGATGATTTTTATACCATTGTTAATTTTATAAATGTATTTTTTGTAAGCCCTCAGAAAAGCAATAAATCTTGTCTCGCAAACAAGGAACCTAATACTTTTCCTGGAAGCCGGTGTGCGTGACTAACCCTCATGGAGGAAGCGAGTCGGCGTCGTCTCTTATTGTAGTTGATGAGGAATTTGAGCCGATGGCACTCGTCGAATGAGCACTTGTCCGTGACCGAATACATCAGGATGAACGCCTCCGCCCAACGTATGTTGCTCTCGAGATTCGCGTATTCACTTTCCTGAGTGCAATAAAAATACATTCATGAATCATTGTGTTTATTTTCGTAACAAAACCAATATCAGTTTCTTTAGTGCTGAATTAAGTGATAAGAGATAGATTTCGTGTTTAATGAGATTTAAGAAAAATATTTAGACTACGGTATTAAATTGTATTCTGAATCTTTTATTTGTTTATTAAAATACACAATGTTATGTCAGTGTGTAAACTTACATGCGAATCTCCAGCGGAATCCAATATTTCAAAATAAACCATCTCGTTATCAATGACGGTTTGGAATGCGTAGATCTTCTCTAAATTGGGGTCGTATTCGCCGATGAATCTTCGTGTAATGAATCTTACGACAAGAGCTGAAAGTGAAGTTATCTAATGATCAAAATATTTACGTAACACAAATGAGTTTGAGTAATAACTTTTATTTGAGCTTGTAATTAAAAGTTACAAACGTTTTTTGTTAAAGTAGATATTAGGTTTCGTTTCAAACACCTACTGAAAATGTTTTGAAAAACCCTGAAAAGATCATAAAACTAATTTGAATCTATTTCTAGAAACACGTTCTTGGGATTAGGTATATAATAATAAAACGCTTCACCAACTCTACAGGTGAAGACTGCTATTGCCATTTATTCCAGTTTAAGGTGTTACCTGATTTCCCAACTCCAGATTGGCCTAACACCATAATTTTGAAGGGCTTAGGCTTAGGACACAGCACGAGCTTGGCGAGCGAAGTCTTGGGTGAAGTCGTGGTGCTCATCGCCACTACAGCAGTCATTATACCCTAGTGGCAACTTCACACAAAACAAGTGCATCGGCTGCTGACCTGGATAGGACATAGATATCATGAGGAACCTCTTATTTATAGCGTTAAAATGTCAGTCTAGAACTATTCAACCAGTATTAAAGGTTAAAACTTTTTATCTATTTTATTGGTATGTGGTGGTGGTTATATTTAGCAAGGTACAACAAAATGGTAGGAACTTTTATGAACCACCGTCTCCCGATCAGGCATATCTGAGGTATATTCATCCTAGGGCTGCGGGACAGTTCGAAAGAGATACCGCGGCCCTGGAACGCAAAGGGCAAGGAAGGAACATGGATGGGTTTTAGTCAGTACAAGTCTGACACTCCCTTCTGCTCCGCCCAGAGCGGGACCCCTCATTTGATGAATTCCCATCCGAAAAAAATAAGGTATATTCATCCTGCACCCAGACAAATTTGCTACTTCCTAAACTGGCAAGATAACAAGTAGTTTAACGAAACAACCTTTATGTTTTATATCCCACGGTGTACCGATGGTGGTGACCGCAAAATTGCTATCGCGTAAAAAGTTAACGGCCTCGTTTGCTATGGTTTGCGCTCGAGTTCCCGCCTGTGATATGTTTTATGTTCCTCGTATCTGTTTTACTGCCTACCAATAATGCCACACACACCTTTGGGAAAACGTAAAGCTTTATTTAATTTGTTAAACGTAAAGCTTTACTCTTTATTTACTTTATTTAACCTAGTACCTACACGTGATAAGGGTTTGGGAAAGTGGACTCCGTAAACATCTGCCTTTTATTAATAATCTGAATATTATTTTCGTTTAGTTCAAGCGTTTTGTTGGAACCCCGGAAATATAGGTATAAACACCGGATTATGAATTTTCCCTAGTGTAGGGACGGCTGAAAATTTAACTTAATAAAAGTAGAAGTGAAATTATAAAGTCATAATTTTAGTTGTCAGGTTTTGCGTCGAAGATTAGGTGCTCAAGATGCGGTCCATAATCCAGGTCAACCCAACAGCATGTTCATAATGCATGCTAAAAGTAACGCTGACATTTTCACCTATTTTCCCATAATGAATTTTATCTCACGTATAAAACTGTTTCTTTATTTACGCATTTTGTGTTGTGAAATCTCTCGAGATTACAAACGTAATACAAACAAGTGAGTGTATTTCAAGGGCTCTGATGAAAACAAATGCCTCTACGATTTTCCGAGCTACGTAAAATGCGCATTTATATAGCGCTGTCAAGTGGAAATATATTGCGTAGATACTTAGCAAGATCAATGCTTTTACCATATCTATTTTTCTTAAACTACCTATATTCATTTTAGTTTATACGGTCTGGGACTTATTTTCGTCTGCAGGCATGAGTGGCATGACCTTATTGTTGGAAAACATTAAATATAATGTAAAATAATCACTCATACGTTAGATTTCTGTTATAGTGGAGCATTCCGCAGAAATTTAAACACTTGTCAACGAATAGCTGCTAAAAGATGATATTTATCATCAGACTTTCCTAAATGAAAAACAGAGACTCTGGTCTAAATTCAGTACAAGGCCGGTGCGGTATCAATCGGATACCAGATAAATAAGATTAACAATATCCAAAAATCTAGCTACAGTCAGTGCATCGACGCAATTTTGTACTTCTTTAAAAACCCTCATCAATCAAAACTTCAAGTGTAAAAAAAAACATTAAAACACTAGGTGAAAAGAAAAATAAATGAATGTAGCGAAACAACAGAAATGACGTGATACTCCAGATCTGAAGATTGCCTTTCAATCTCACTCACATCTGTTTATTGTGGAACAGCTCAGTCTGAACTCCGACGCCTGTGTGTCTATCTATCCGTATTGTTAGGAGGCGTAAATCGTGATGAACGAATCTACTAGGTACAACAATGATCGCGGGCAACGATGAATGGATTAACGTTATGTAGATAGGTAAAGAAGCAGATCTTAATACTTTATTTATTTAGAGGAGTTTGATCACTTAGTGGTAATGTCGCCACCATAAACCCTATAAAAGATACAGTCAACCACTTAAAACTAAATAATGGGTAATACACAGTTATTATTATACCTATTAATAACCTCTTATGACCCTATTCGTTCCGGTAAATAACAAACAACAACATTCGACACAACATCCTAGTCTCCTCCGATATAGGGGTCGCTCGAATGCTGCAACATTTCTTCTACTACAACAGCACTTCAAATCCCACACCAGGTGAATATTGTCTTTCGTGTATGTTCTGGTCACATTCCATCAACACGTGATAAATATCCTCAATCACCCTACAAACTTCTTAAAAATCTCATCAAGATGACACTAACTTATCGGATAGGTACTAAGCTTTCCTTGCCTAACTTTTACGGTGAAACAAAATGATTTTAGATTAAGTTGTAGGTGCTTTCTTGAATCTTACTTGAGTTATTTACAGACAGACCTAGAATATTTACTATTGGGGAGCGCCAAGTATTTTATTCTCTGAAACAGAAATTACTTCATTGTAAGTAGGTATTTCGTAAGTATAATAGGACTTATATCCTTTTTGAAACTAAGTTACCTACGGTTTCTTAAGGTGGTTGCGTCAGGGTAGCCCGCGAAATTCAAAATTTCTTACGTTTTTTGCATTTTGCGGGTCATTGTCATGTAATATTTCCGTTTGGTTTTTTTATGCAAGGGTAATTTGCAATTCCCGCAATATTGTAGCTACGAGCTCCAAGTGTTAGTTGTTTGACCTCGGTATCAATGTGTCAGTCTGTCAAAGTCAATGTCCATTTCCCTTTCACTTGGAAAATCTTTATGAAAGTTCAAATATTGAACGTCGAACGTTGACCCTTTTTTGTTTGTGTTTAAAAGTGAACCGGGAAAGAATATCACAAAAATAACTTTGAAACTTATTTTCTTGTCAATTATTTGCACTAAATATGGAGCTTGCAAGCCTCACCCAGCCCGACACTGACCTAGTTAGGGATTGAATTTATTTTTTACATTTTTAACCCAACTTAGCACAATCACTGTTCTGTTAAAATTGTAGAGATAGCTTAGAGATAAATTTATTACAGTTTTCGGTAATGAAGTGTCGTCTGATCTTGTGGTAATGTTGTTTTAATATACAGGGTGGCAGGGACTCTGAAGCGGAAACGGTTACCACGTATTCAGACATCATTCATCATTCTGAGAATTTTTTCATCGGTAATTTAAGAAACAAAACAGCTAGCGTTCTATACATTTTGACCGTGTAGGTATTGCACTTTTGCAGGAAACAGCTGTGATGAAAAATTTGTATGTGGCTCAGAATGACGTAGGTACTGAACATGTACATGGTAACCGTTTTCGCGTCGGTGTACCTTCCACCCCGTATAATGTAGGTACGTGTTGAAAAATAATAATTTCCGCATCATAAAATAGAAACCTAATCTGGGAGATCAATTTAGAAATAAGTAAGTACCTATTATTAAGTAGTAAATTTGCCTTGTAACAATGTCCCAGAAATTCCACGTAAATCTGATCGTGATCAAAAGAAACGCGGTAGGTATTCTTGTAAACATTAATTTAATTGTTTCATACCGTGATGTTTATTTGCAGAAGCTGCTTATCTTTGTCCAGAAACATTTTTGAAATATTCTGAATTATTTTGTATGGCATACGTGAAATCATTTAAGAATCTGTTGAGATTATTTTAATTAAAATCTTCACGTACGCGGAACAATGAATAATTATAACCAAAATAAAGGGCAATAATATTAAGTATATGGGTACCCAAAAAGTAAAAAAAATATCGCTTAAGTACCTATTTCAAAACGACGGAATGTAATTTCTATCGAAAGGCTATTTTCCTTATATGGAAATAAAATTTCTACAGCTCTGACATTCATTAAGCGGGTACAATCAGATACAAAAGCGGTTAACCACTTTTCGGCTTTAATAGGAAAATAAAGGGAAAATTGAACGTTTGTTTGTATACCATAAAACGTATTGCTCGACGTTTTGGAGAGGCCAATTAGCGCAAATTATAAAGCTTGGCGTTATTTAGAAGTCTAAGAAAGTAGGTTAAGTTCAAGTTTATTCTTATTTAGTCTAAAATACTATTATTTAAGTACTCTTAAATCCAAAAGTACTTACGATTAAAGATTAAAATTGTTGTAGATACATCTCACACAAATATGCCGAAAACACTTGAACAAAAGTTAAAAATACACCTTGAATTGAATCTAAAATTTGTTGAATGAAAATAAATGATACTTCTTCGCGGATATTAGCCGTGTGTTTCTAAATAACGAATACGTGTTGATGGAAATAGTGTTCGATTCCGAATGTTTTGAAGTAGAAATTATGATGGTTTGGTGTGAGTGCGGTGAGAGCGGGCGGATCGCGCGCGGGCCCAGCTCGAATGACTATTGTTGTCGATGCCTCCCTCGCCTCGCCGAGAGGGCTGCTGCGTGAACTCTGCGATACCTACGAGGATGTGTATTTTTGTTTTTATGTTAAAACTTACTACTTAGATAGCAAGATACGTCATCGTGTACACAACTGTCGCTACGTTTCATGTAAGTAAACTCTACCTGCGTAATTCAGGGTGTAAACAGACTCTTCACAAAGCCGTCAACCAAGCATTATTTACATCAAACTAAGTAACTTTACGCAAAAATTTGTGCTGGGAAACGACTGTGCCTTTGATGGATTGAATAGTAAGGGGGTCCTGGAGGTGTTTTAAGTAAAAATCTTACATTAAAAACATGTATTTAAAAAAAAACTTGTGCAAAAGTTGGGACTTCGACCCCCAATATCTCCGTAACTAGAAGGTTCCCAGGTATGGTCTAGAACAAAAAAGTGATCGCAATGACGAGGAGAACTTGTGCCTTTCGGCTTCGTTAAGTCTTTTTACACCCTTTATGTTACAGAGCGTTTTAATAATATTCATTTTAAAGTCTTCAGATGAAATCAGCCAGCCTTTTCATGTCAGTTTTTTAGTTTTGGGATCCTATTTGGATTTGGATTATGTTTGCACTTAGTAAGACTATGCCCAGAATGTCCTAGATTAACACAACCATAGGTACCTACACTACCTACTTAGAATTGTTAATACATACAAGTAACTTAGGTATTTTGAAAATATTCTCTATGATGCGAGTACAGCCAAGGCAGTCGAAATTAATGTAACGGTCCCGGACTTACTTAAATATTACTTATTTGTAATCAGCGTATCTAAGTAGGCAAAGTGAATCTTTGATTAATGTTATGTTCGATGAAGCTGCAAATAAGACTTCATAAATGTAGTTTTACCATTGTAGCAACAGCAATGCCAGACTACCTGCCAAATATTTTGATAAAACGTTGTGTTAACACTATAGATACCTAGACATCTCTCCTTGGCAAGTCTTGGACTCATTGACTGTGATAAATAATTTCTTGACATATAAATATGACATAACTAACCACACACTACACAAATAGGGATCACCTCATAAATGAGCGGGATACGCCATACATATAGTAATAAAAGGGACATATTGGATACTTCTCCTACGAATTATGTCATATTTTCCTCCGTTTCACATGTTCACAGGTAATAATGTCATACTAACAAATTGATTAGGTAGGTAGGTACACTCGTGATCGTCGCAGAGTAATATAAAACGAGCATTGATAAACATAATAATTATGATTTCATGAACTAGTAGACCTTCCAAATAAACTATTGACTTTGAATGCGTACTCTGAGATTTATGGCATGAGTAAAGGGAATAACCGAAAATATATCCACACATCTGAAAATATTTTGATAAGTGCTGAAATATTTGTAGTAGGTCATGAAAGTATGTTCGGTCTATAGCTAATCTTATAAATTAGGTTTAATTTTATTACTTATTGAGTTGGCCGTTTATTATAGTTTTTCCGATGATGAAAATTAATGAAAAATGGCGCAAATCATTCTACCTAACCCATTCACGCAACCGTAAAATTAATTTATATAGTTAGTTTATCAATAATCGATACGTGTTGAAAATAAATTTTAAATCAAATCAAATCAAATCCATTTATTTGCCAGAATGTAGGTTTACAATGTATGATCTTAAAACTATAATGGCCCCTTTACATTCTACCATTACATATGGTGTGTATATATTTAATTTTAACCTGCACAATTTTATTATATTAATTAGTACATTGTAATTTATATTAATTGTAAAAAAATAATTATAATAAAAAAAAAATAGTCAGCAACAACAAATAAGACCTTCGCACGTAATTTTGGAAACAAATTAATTAAATGATGTCAAAGTCGTACCTATGTGTTCAAGTGATAAAATTCAGTAAAATGTCAGATTAAGAATATATAAATAATTGTAAATTGGAATTTGATCATGTCATAAATATTAATTTGATCATCAATTTTTATCAGGTTTATACCAATATTATTGATTTTCTCCGCGATTTGACATGTATTTATTATTATTTGACTTTTAACCATTGTGTTACTTTTTTTTTAAACATGATTAAAGGTAGGTCTCTAAAAGCATTCGGTAATTTGTTATACACTTTTACCGCATTTATGTACGAGTTCCTCTTATACAGGTCGAGCCTACTTTGCGGTAAACAGAGCTCATATTTAAATCTATTTTTGTTTCCTAGAACTACATTTCTTTTGGTTACATCTTTGCGTTTAATGAAATATTCCGGATGTTGTTTTACAAATAGGCACAATTCTCTAATGTAACATACACGGTAACGGCAAAATATTGTAGTTTTTAAACAAGGGCTTACAACTATCCATATACCAGGCTCCACAGATTGCACGTACACATTTCTTTTGTATTGCAAACGCTTTTGTAATATCCACCGAATTACCCCACAACAAGAGACTAGAGATGCAACGGATAGTTGTTTGGCCGGATACCGGATACCGGATATTCGGCCTGATCACCGGCCGAATATCCGGTATCCGGCCGCCGAATATTCAGCCGGCCAAACGATACCTACATTTTATTTTGGCGGCGGGCGCGTCGTGCAGGTTGAAACCTGCACGACGCGCCCGCCGCCTGTTACGTATTGTAGGTTCGCGCGGACCGTTTTCTAGGCAAGAAACGAATTTTATTAGGTCAGTGTACGGAACTATTTCGTATGCAGTACACGTGCGCCCGCCTATTTTGCTGAATAGATAAGTTTTTTTTTGTGTTTAATGTGTATACGTAATTGTGAACTCGTACTTCATTCTGTGTTTATTTTATTTGTCTATACGAATAAAATAATGGCAAATAAACGATCTCTGTGGTGGAACTATTTTGAAATAGAAAAATAAATTTAAAAAATAAAAATACCCGACTGCGAAATAAAAAATAACTAATAATCAAATAAAAACTGAAAAGAGAAAAACAAGTTCAGTCCAGAAGTGTTGAAAGCAATTTAATTTAAACTGCAACCGTCGGGACCCATTAAATAATCCAGACCAAATTCATTCTATCTAATATGGGTCCCGTAAGTCCCGGTAAGTCGGGTAAAAAGACGATCACTATTCGGTATCCGGCCGGATAGTGCGCAACTATCCGGTATTCGGCCGGATAGTAAAATAATGGCCGGATAGGCCGGATACCGGATAGCAACCGGATATCCGTTGCATCTCTACAAGAGACCATAATCGCACACAAGTAGATGTAATCTACACGGATTAGAGCAAGTGTTTTGATCGCTTGGATCATGCTATACTTCTGCGAAAGCTATTGGCTATACGTATCCGTGGAAATCTCTTCAGGTGGTTCTCATCTTATGTGGCCAACAGATGTCAAACTGTTGTTCTTAATGGATACACATCGAGAACTATGATTATCCCCTCAGGGATTCCCCGGGGTCGCTTTTGGGACCCTTGTTATTCAACATCTTCATCAATGACGTCTCTTCTTGTTTCTCTAACTCAACAGTTCTTTTGTTTGCGGATGACATGAAGATTCTAAGCGAAGTCAGAACTTATGAAGATGCTGAACGTCTCCAACATGATCTGGACAGATTCCAAGAGTACTGTATGGCCAACCGCTTAGATCTAAACGTCTCAAAATGTTATACATGTACCTTTACTCGTAAACCTAAACCTATTCTTTACGATTACAAACTAGCCAACACCTTAATACCCCGAGTTAATACGATTAGAGACTTAGGCGTCACTTTTGACTCGAAACTTCTTTTTGACACACACAACGATAATATTATTAAAAAAGCTTCTAAAGCACTAGGTTTTATCTTTAGGATATCAGCTGACTTTAAAAACATCAAAACACTCAAAATTCTCTATTGTGCTTTTGTGCGCAGTCATCTCGAATATTGCTCACCCGTATGGAATCCCATTTATAACACTTACGTCAGTCGCATAGAAAGTATTCAAAAGAAGTTCTTGAGGTACATTCAGTTTAGATCTAAAACCTATTTACCTGGTTATTACAGCCGCTGCAGGAAGTTTCACATTCTTCCACTAATTGAGCGGAGAAAAATTGCCGATATGGTATTTCTATTTAATTTAGCAAATGGTTCAACCGACTGTTCTGAATTGATGAGCAAAATAGGGCTGCGAGTCCACCACCTTAAGGAATCATCAACTTCTATTTGTTCCCTCTGTGCGCTGTATATATCGACAAAACTCTTACATTATAAGAGCTAGCAGGACTTATAACTCGATGTGTCAGAGTGTTGATGATCTTGACTTATTCTCCACCAGTGTTCCCAAACTGAAAAAAATACTGTGCAAAAACTTTTTTGAAGTTCACTAAAACCTTTTCTTAGTTCCCTCCGATTGCTTACTTATTCTTACTTTCTCTTGCCTGTCTACTGTTTCTTGTGCTACCCTAATATTGTCAGTGAAAACTTTTAATTGGCCATCTTTTACTAACTGTCAACTATCTGTATCCTAGCTGTAAGTTTTCTTAAGGAATAAAATAAAATAAATTAAAATAAGCGAGTACGGACGAAACGTATCCGTGATAAGCACAAAGAGCAGCTACTGTTGATACCGTGACTCTTAATCTTTTTATTGCGTACACAAATCTATCGAGTTAATCGACATGTGTTTTCCAGTCGCAATTCTGATCCAACATTATCCCCAGAAATTTAGTACTCGCAACTTGTTCGATCGTTAACCGATGCTGCAAAATTTCTGCTGGACCTGCAGGTTAATATCGCTGTCTTGTATATTCTATGTTACTTTCCTTTCTTTATCTTGTCTTTATCTATGTTTTAATTTAGTTTACTAGCATAGGAATAAGTCAGATTGTTACTAACACATGAGTTTTGTTACTTGAATAAATAATTGAATTATTATTAATTATTATAGTGTCATTATATTTAACCTTCAACGTCAATGGCTTTCTTTTATGGGTTTGGAATTGGATAATTTTAGTTTTTTTCTATATTCATTTTTGAATTGTTAGAATGTAACCAGTGTATTATTTTGTCTATGGCTTTGTTTATATCTTGTTCATATGTGTCTGCATATTCTCATTTCACAATGAGAGTTGTGTTATGGCAAATGATATTTGATATATATATAAGAAATAAATTATCAACATATTTTATAAATATATCTTATTTTATTTTGTACTTATAATCGTTATTCAACCACTGTGTACCAACGTAATAAAATAATGTTAATTTATAGACTAAGGGCCAAGTTCACCGACGACAACATAACGGTCTGATTATCTGAAAACAGCTGTTTACCCTGAATTTTCGTGTTCAAAAAAGGAAATCTGATGATCAAGGGCCATGTTCACCGAGATTGAATTAGCGATAACAGTTGATTACTGAGTTAAATCATCAGCTGTTTTCAGATAATCAGACCGTTATGTTATCGGTGAACTTGGCCCAAAGTAGGTTAGGTTAGGTAAGGCTTTTTCCCGTTGTTCCTACCCACACGGAGGTCGGGAATTATAGAATAGAATATTATTTTATTGTACACCAACATTGAAACAACTGTTTTATCCCATGGAAACGTTAACGATGATGACCAGAACAAAAGTATCCTGTGAGGTGGTAGCCCAGATCACAGTCTATCCGTGTGCATTCAGCCGTTATTATCTGAGGCCTGAAACGTAACTTGCAGGTGTCTGCATACACAAAGTTTTTTCGCATTACAATTTTATTACAATATTCCGTTCTTTTTATTTCAACATTTTTAATACAAATAAGGTCTCCAGATCTTGGACTTATCTGTAAAATTTTATATTGAATATTATAGTAAGTCTACCTACCTGTGTTTCCTGAAGTAAGTATAAGTATGAAGTATGCATATTATAGATGCAAAGTACTGATCTACGGTACCGATTGGACCTTAACTGTTTTCCACAGTCTACAACACAGCCTCTATACATAAAGGATATCTCATCTATTTAATGGTAGCTGCAGTGGTCACATTTCAGAATGCCATTGATTTTTTGCTGCGGTGGGTGCTTGTGGACCGTATTTTGTGGCGCTATTAGAGAGAGAGTGGAGAGTGTATTGAGTTTTGCCTCATTCACCGCAAGACAAAAGTTTACCAATAAACATTTTTAGGTATTTCTTACGCTACCATGATGACTTCATAACGAGTTTTTGTACGGCAATAAACAGTAATTTCAAGTTTCTTCATTAGGTTATCAATCAAAAACGGTTTGTACTTTTGGTAAAAGTACTTAAGCAGGAACATGATTAAAATGATGTGGTTGCCTTAGTAAATACCTAGAAAAATTGAATATCAAAACTGGCTAAACGTCGCGATCACACCACGTTCACGCTGCGTTAATTTCATTTTCACGCCACGTGGACGCTGCACGCTGCGTAAACCAATTGTATAGACCGTGGTGGTATCGGGTAAGTAATAGTAGTGTCAAGTCTACGCTGGTTAGGTATACGCTAAACAAACGCTCACGCTGGACCAATCCCAGATGCGGAGGTACCGAGGTACCCTTTGGAAGGTACATATAGATTAGTACCTAGGGTAACTAAATCTTGTTCCTTTATAGTACATTTTGATATAATATGTGAAGAAACTTTGTTATAACATTCGAGGCGGAGGGTGTTATGGAGCCGAGAACTGCAGTAACAAATCCCGACGCGTATCAAACGACGTTTTGCAATACACTTTCGAAAATATTTTTGTCAGGAATTATTACGAAACTATGATTTAATTTCCTTTTTTTGCCGCCCTTTCCTTTCACCAGGTTGACTAAGAAGCAAAGGTATGATGTCTCTAAACAGCCTAATATGAAAAATAGAAAATTGAAATATTTTTGAATATATAACACAAATAAATGAAAATTTCTTCATAAAAGTAAATATTTGTTTTAAATAATAATGTTTATCTATGATATTCTATTTTTAAAC
The DNA here is from genome assembly GCA_950005105.1 of Lycophotia porphyrea. NCBI lineage: Eukaryota > Metazoa > Arthropoda > Insecta > Lepidoptera > Noctuidae > Lycophotia > Lycophotia porphyrea. The sequence continues at coordinate 9,406,438 of OX465392.1, forward strand.
ACAATTTTAATGGTCAAAAAATATTTATCCCGTAAAGACGCTCTTCGACGAGATTAAAAAAAAAAACAATTACCGCTGACTGCAGTCATTGAACTAATTTGGACTTAGTTTAGGTATAGTTATCTGTGGAAATTTTTACTTCCGCACGTGTGTGGAAATTTTTACTTCCGCTCGTGTGCGGAAACATTAAAAATCCACGGGTGTGAAATACATTGCATGTTGAACCAAATCGTAGTGCGATAAGAACCAGATTTCGAGAAAGTGTATTGAAAAGGTAATTACTTTTTACAGTAACCAATACATATCTATTCAGTTAATTACTTAGTTAATAGCGAAACATTATGTAAATAATGAAATAAACAAAAGTATATATATGTAGGTCTAATTCAATTATGTAGATTAATTTAATTGATTTTGAATCCTAACACACCTAACTTTGTTTGCTCATACAATACATAATATCGATGAGTTTGGAGTTTAATTTACTTAACGGTATTTGGTCGAGGTACGCATGGACCAATATGTATAAAACGAACAAGGTCCACTGCGCGAGCCCCAGTTAATGCTGCTGAAAGCGCATATTGTTTCAGTTAAAGTAATACCTACACAGGTAACGCAGAAAACCATGTATTCAGCTGTTACATCCCACGGTTCTTTCTTATCAAACGTGGACAATCATGTATATAATAAAGTTCATTTTCATTAATTTTACATACCTAATACCCTCAGGTAATAATAGCAGCCAATAGCAACAGGTATCGATCTTTGCCCTCATCAATTATTATCTGCTTGGGGCTTATCATCACTCTCTCATGTTATTGTAGCCATTTATCGTTAACGCGAAATTCGTGTGATTAAATATTGACTTTATTGCGATGGTTATGATAACCGGAGTCCAATTCACATGGTCTAATTTCCGCAGGAGGATCAAGTTACGTTCTTCCACGACCTACGATTGTTCGATATAACTCGACCCACAAGATGCAATGATGGATATCGGTTACCTCAGAACGACCTTCGGTTTACCTGCTTACAGTTACAGGTCATATTGTATCTATTTTACTACAGACTGTACTCAGAAAACACAAACAGATTCGCTACGACCCAACATATAGTACGGCAAAACGCCTCTCTTATAACATATTTGCCCTGTGGAACAGCAGGAGCGAGAAGACATTTTAGGCTCTAGGCTCTAGGCTCTATAACTACATAAATAAGACTTTTATCATTTACCCCGTATTCTCCTGAGAAGGAATCACCTGGTAGCATACTACCTACCTCAACAAAAGCAGGTAGAGGTTATGCATACAATGTTCTAGCTCAGGTCATGCTCCACCTAAGGGAGTATACCTACCTTTCATCAAAATCTAGAGCACTTGCCTACCTAATCTAATTTCAGATTCAGACTGATTTTCGTAATGTCTCTGCAGTCAGGTATATTACATTTAGCAGTTGGTGTACTAAAATTTTGGGGATGATTGGTTTAAGGAACCAAAAGCCGGTCAAGTTTGACTCATGTAATTTCTGTTAGAAATACCTTCGGCCTAATAGGTACACACGGCGGCACATCAAACTTTACATTTCCAGTATAACGTGGCCTCGCTTTGTATATATATTTTCTGTACAATGAGAGATCCGCACAAACTGGATTTGTATAGCTTGATCAGCCGTCGTGCGTACCTTTATTAGACATGCAAACTAAACTCAGATATTAAATTTACTTTGGCCAGAGGCTAAGTGTTGCCATACAACGTGGCAACGCCGCCAGTCTCTTGGGCACATTACCAGCTGACAGCGTTGAGGAGGAGTTTTTCGATGCCCTTTTATAGTTTGTTGTTAGTTTATTTATTTTAGTTTAATAGTTTTTAATTATTAATGTATATAGTTAGTTTAACCAAATAAATGATAATTTTCCATTAAAAAAAAAATATATGAAGTCTTCCTTTTTACAAGTTCGCACTTTCGAATTACGGAAAAGATGACTGAGTATTTAAATTTTAAAGTGCTCTATTGATCTTTTCCCGAGAATCAGTAGGCGTTTAAGCATGCTCTTGTTCACTTCTTGGTATTAATGAGATGAGACAACTGTCGCACAATATATTCACGGTAATCACGGTTCAATGAGCCGTCACTTTGGATTTCACAAAGCTATGTGTTATGTTATTTCTAACGAAAACAATTCTATGCATACATACAAATAAATTAAATAGAAGCGTCTGTTTGTTATTTCAAAATTGAAAATAATATATTTTTATACTGAATGCATAAATGAAAATTCAGAATCAAATTAACCGAAGATGAAAGAGGGTGTGTATCAAAGCTTGTACTTACCTTAATTATTGAGACTACAACACCGTATTAAACTCAACATTTAAAATGCGCGTGGATCAAGGGGACTTCCCGGATCTAATGAAATAGAGTAAGGTACTAAATAAATACCGTTTTTTGAATACGGGGACAGTAAAGACACCAATAGCTATAATCCTGAATCCGTGTCGCCAGTTTTGCCGGTTTTCAGCAGCTTGCTGATTAAATGCTCAATCATTTTAAAACAATGAAATCTCACACGAGCAACAGTATGGTTTCACCAGAGGACGTTGTACGACTAATGCCAGTGTCAAAATTTACTGCGTAGGACGAGGCACAAGATGCCATAGGAATCTTCTGTGACCTTTCGAAGGCATTTGATTTCGTAAACCACGAAACCTTGCTTTTGAAACTCGAGCATTACGGTACAGGTAAACTTGCGCTTAGTTTAGTATTAACCGTATTTAAATGTTAGACAGCAGCAAGTACAAATGAATGGTGTCTACAAATGATAGCCGGGACCACCGGCTTAACGTGCATTTAGAGCCACCAACTCGGTAAGTAATGAGTGATCACCTATCCACGGACCAACCTAGGCAAACACAGCCTAACCTTAAGATAAACCCGAGCTGCGAGAGCGAACCGGCTGTCATTATTAAGCCACGTGTCAATTAGATTATAATTCAGATTGATATATATCTATACAGGTAAATGAAATTGGAGTGTCTGTTTTTTTAAATACAGTAAATACCGTCAACCAAGCATTATACATGTACATCAAACTAAGTAACTTTTCGCAAAAATTAGTGCTGGGAAACGATTTTTTCGCAAAAAAACATTTTTTTATTGTTTTACTAGCTTCTGCCCGCGACTTCGTACGCGGATCCTGTTGCTTATGCCAGCGACAACGGGGTCGTCAAAATCGAAGATCTGAAACGTCTGATGTTCAATTCTAAGGCCGGGGAAGGGAAAACAATGGGATGAGCGAGACGATTGGAGACGTTCCAGATCTTTCATTTTTGTAAGTCCACAGGAAATGCTCATCAGACTAAACAACTTTTGCTAAGACGTCATTCCTTAAAATGTTATAATGTCGCTGGGCTTTTTGGTTCCACAACAGGTGTTTCAGATGTTCAATTTTTATACGTCAATAGAGAGTGCTTATCAATCTGAACAACTCTTGCTAAGGCGTCATTCCTATATATGTTATAGTGTAGCTGGCCTCTTGGAGTTCCACATCAGCTGTTCCAGATCTTCAAATTTATTCTCTTAGCAGAAAATGCTCATTACGTGGAACAATTTTTGCTATGGTACAATTTTTGTATCTCTTATAGTTTAGCTGGTCTGTTGCGGTTCTCCATCAGGTGTTCAATTTTCAAAGATAAATTATACCCTATTTATTCAATGTACAGACACAGTTTTTTTACTGTTTTATTATATGTATATATATATATATATATATACATACATATATATATATATACATATATATATATATATATATATATATATATAGATTCTCTGGTACGCTAGCTACAATACAATTTGAATAATAAAGTAATAAGAATAAATAAATATGAGTGAGTCCAGTCCCTTTTTCGGAGACTGTACTGTTATCGTACTTCATAGAATTATCACAAACTAGGCAACCATCTACAATGTGGAGTATTTACTCAATGTTGAAAGCCACAATAAAAACAAAAGATGACGTGCACACTGAAACCTATGCCAAACTAATTGCATTTTTGAAAATAATGTTAGTAGGGCACAAATCCAAAAAGTCCAAAATATTTTCGCCCGCTAACATTAAAAAGTTTGTTAATGAGGCTCCAGACTGCAATTTTCTCGATGCAAAAGTAAGTACTTAGTTATCTGTAATGTAGTATTGATAAATATAATTATGTACACACTACCCATTTGTGAAGTTTTGGCCTAGTACTAGGCCGAAACTTAACATTATTTTTTACAAATCTCAATATCTTTTCTTGTATATTGTATCGTATAAATACACAGATCATCGTCTGGATATCTGTATGTTTGTGATAGGCACGGAAAGTACTGGACCAATTTTGGTGCGGTTTTCACTAACATTTTACTTTATTCTTGGTTTTAATGTATAATTTAAGTAGGTATGTATATTTTATATCTGTGTATTGTAATTCGTCGCATCGGCCTTGTCGCTAGTTTTAACTAAATGCGAGTTACTTACTTATTAAAGAAAAGTGAAAAATTAAAGAAACTCATGTACCTACCTAATATTTTATTGCAGGTTATCCTTATTATTGGAATAAATGGAGCATGCCGCACGAACGAACTATTAAATCTAACTGTTAATGCCATCAAAAATCATTCAGACAAATTAATGTTAATCAACTTGGCGAATACAAAGACGAACATTGACAGGTCCTTTGTTATTCGCGACGAACATTTAAATATTATTGAGAGATATAAGGTATTCATCATCATCATCATCATCATATCAGCCCGTTGCTGTCCACTGCTGAACATAGGCCTCCCCAATAGATTTCCAACGTGTCCGGTCCAATGCCACCTGCATCCAGCGACTCCCTGCAATATTTACAATGTCGTCGGTCCATCTGGCAGGTGGCCGTCCCACGCTGCGCTTTCCAATGCGTGGTCTCCACTCCAGTATCTGTTTGCCCCATCGGCCGTCCGATCTTCGCGCTATGTGGCCTGCCCATTGCCACTTCAGCTTGCTTATCCGCTGGGCTATGTCGATGACCTTGGTTCGTCTACGGATTTCCTCGTTTCTGATTCTATCACGTAGAGAAACGCCGAGCATAGCCCTCTCCATAGCCCGCTGAGCGACTTCGAGCTTCTGTATAAGACCTATTGTGAGAGACCACGTTTCCGATCCGTAAGTCATCACTGGTAACACACACTGGTTATAAACCCTATTTTTGAGGCACTGAGGTATTTTGAACGAGAAAACATCGCGTAGTTTCCCGAACGCTGCCCAGCCGAGTTGGATTCGACGATTGATCTCTCTCTCGAAGTTGGACCTACCTAACCGGACCGCCTGTCCTAGGTAGATATATTCGTCGACAGCTTCGAGAGTGATGTTCCCAACTGCGAGTACGGTGGGTGCAACATGGACATTAAACATGAATTTCGTTTTGTCCATGTTCATTTTAAGACCCACTTGCTGGGAGACACCATTGAGATCACCGAGCATTTGTCCTAGGTCTTCCAGTGACTCAGCCATGACTACAATATCGTCGGAAAACCGAAAGTGAGTGATGTATTTGCCGTTGATATTGATGCCAAGTCCTTACCATTCCAGGAGTTTGAAGGCGTCCTCTAGAGTAGCCGTAAACAGTTTCGGAGATATGACGTCTCCCTGTCTTACTCCTCTCTTTATCGAAATCGCCTTCGTGCACTGCACCTGTACTCGGACTGACATAGTGGCGTTGTTATACAAACACTTCAACACTTCCACGTACCGATAGTCAATATGGCACCTCTGGAGAGACCTAAGAACCGCCCAAGTTTCGATCGAATCAAAGGCTTTCTCATAGTCCACAAACGCCAAGCATAAGGGCCATTTATACTCTTCGGTCTTTTGTATAATCTGCCGCAGCGTATGTATGTAGTCAATGGTACTAAAGCCTCTTCGGAAACCGGCTTGTTCGGGAGGCTGGAAGTCATCAAACCTGCGTTCGAGACGATTCGTGATTACTCCTGAGAACAACTTATAGACATGGCTCAGCAGTGTGATGGGCCTGTAATTCTTCAATAAAGTGTTGTCACCCTTTTTGAAGAACAGGATCACCACACCCCTGTTCCATGCCTCAGGCGTTTTACCTTCAAGCAAGACAGAATTAAACAGCTTCTGAAGGATTTTGAGTATCGGTGTTCCACCCGCTTTCAGAAGCTCTGCGGTAATTCCGTCATCGCCCGACGCCTTGTTGTTTTTCAGTTGCTTCAGAGCCATCCTAATCTCGTACAGGCTGATGTCCGGGATATCTTCGGTATAGTGTCGGGTTAACTTGGCTCTTGGGTCTTTAACCAAGCTAGCAGCAGGTTTTGCGACTGAGGTATACAACTGTCCATAGAACCTCTCTATCTCCCGTAATACCTCTGGCCTATTCGACGTTACTCTTCCATCCTCCGTCGTCAGCCTCGTCAGCTGGCTTTGCCCAATAGACGCATCTCTTGCGAACACTTTTGAGCCCTTGTTATATAAGGTATTACGCCCTGCTAATACGAAAACAGATCGATTTTTGTTGCAGTAGGTATCATAATGATAAGTGTTCGAGACAGCCTATAGGAGTCAATAAAATAGGCGGGACGCCGCCAGCAATAGCCACTTTTTTGAAACTGCAGGAACCTCAGCATTACACTGGACATTGTTTTCGGCGAACTTCAGCAACCTTACATTAAAAAAAAATATATAAAAAAAACTTGTGAATAAGTTGGAACTTTGACCCCCAATCTCTCCGTAACTAGAAGGTTCCCAGGTATAGTTTTGAACAAAAAATAATCGCAATGACGTGGAGAACAAGTGGCTTTCATCTTCGTTAAGAGTCTTTTCCCTTTATTTCACCGAAGAAATGTTGACAGCCCTAGTTGCACTATAGTCGAAAACCAACTCCGAAACCAGTTAGTTGGTAAAAATTTAGTATCGTTTGGTAGGAGGAGGGGCCTGGGAGTGGGGAATGGAGGGGAGGGGAAGGGAGGTATCGCTTTTCATCTGGCGCCACTCCCATGCAAGGGCAACGCACCGTTTTTGAGAAAAAACAATTATTGTAACCTAACTTCAAAACACTTTTTTGGCGCCTAAAAAGCGTAGTCGACGGATCCTATTTCTGTCTGCAGGGTTTAAAGGAACCTAACTAACCTAAACGAGTCAGGATGCCCCAAATCCAGAGCTCGCTGTTGCATCTGAAGTTCTAGTAACATTGCCATCCATTATTTTTATAGTTCACTAGCTGATTATTATTTTTATAATTCATTCAATTAATTTTAAAGCTAAACATTTTAAAGGTTGAAACATTATTTTTAATGTGCGTTTTGTAATATTATATTCCCCTTATAATAAATAATGCCCGTTTATACTAAAACTATATGACCCCTAAATTAATGCCTTAATATTAATTATTGTTAACTAGCAGCCCGCGGCTTTGCCCGCGAATTGTTAGGGTCGGGAATTTTTGACAGAGTCTATGTGCTTTTTCAGTCTAATCTGTCTCTGAACCAAACATCTGTTATGGAGTGATTGAGTAACAAACTTCCATCCATTCCATCCATCTAAACTTAAGCATTTATATAGTAGTAGTAAGATTAGAACGTCTGAACTCTCTGCACTGAGTCGAACGTTGAAATTCCATTTTGGTGTTCGTTTAGGTGTCGCCTCGGTGTTATTGAAAACGGAGTCAATGGGGGCTATCGTGCATGAATTCACCGCTAGAGACGTTCGTGTAGAGTAAGGTCTTCCGAAATGTCAGATGTCATAGAGTTTTCGCGCGTTGCGTACTTTTTTATCACGTAGTTTAACTAATATTCATGATTCTGGTCTAGATTGAGCCATTCCTGATTAATTATGACTTGAAGATTTTAAGTAGCAACTTAGGATCTTATTTGTTAGTACTTGGAGGTAGAATGATTTTTAAATGTTTCATGTAAATATGTATCTGAAGTTAACACTATTTTGATATACGAAATGAAATAAACTTTTTATGAAGTTATTTGTACTTTAAAGTATAAAATAGAATTAATGACAGGACCTTACTCGACAGTGGCGCCATCTGTTGAGCTTAAAAACGGTAGCCCCCATTCACACGATGCGGTGTAGCCGCGCCGCAAAGACACCGCATTGATACGGGCGGGTGGTGCAGTGCCGCAACGTTGTCACACCTCAAATCTCGCGGGGTGCATGCGGTGGTGGTGCGGCGCCGGAGGGTACCGTGTCGCACACCATGGTTATCTGTATGTATAACACGCTATTCGCGCCACCAAGACAGATCTACAGACCAATATTTTACAACATGATAGCACATAAGTTTCAAAAACCTCGAATAGATAACGTTAAGTAGGTGCAGTGGCCGTCCTTAGACCGTACAGCCGCCAGCAGTTCAAGCTACCCGAAACTCAGATTTTCCTAATCCACCTTGAACCTAATATTCTAGTAATAAAGTTGAAAATCTATTAAAGAAATCTGACAGATTGTATGATTGTATTGATGTTCTTGATGTTCTGGCGTCTGTACTTACTGCCTACGATGTGCAGGTGATCTCTTGATTCTCTAATCTCCTCATAATGTTAATTTCTTAATTTCTAGATTATGATAATATGTAATATCGAAACAGATGGAATAAGAACGTCATCTTTTTTACGTGTTAAGGTTTGTATTCAATTTCATTTTTCTTCATAACCTATAACACGGTACACGACATCTTTGCGTGATGGCACAAACTTCGCTAAGTACTTCATTGGAGTTGTCGGGCGCGTCGTAATCGGTGGTAACCTAAAGATCACTTTGTTGCAGGTTTTGGAGCACAGAGGGAGGGCATCGGAGACGAGACTTAGTTTTCGAGTCAATATAGCTCCATCTATTGCCTTTTCATTAAACAAGGCCGAGTAACGACCGGCGAATAGTCTTACCCGTTACAAAGCATTAACATCACTGGGTAATTTTTTGGGTACTTATACACCTTTGCTTACCCCTCCGGAGTGTTAGCGTGATTATTTTGCGCTATGCTTAGTTTGCGTGAGATCAAGTTAAAAGCACTATTAAGAATTTGACTTCAAACGGAATGCAATTACTGTCAGAATCAGCTGTCATTCTGTGTGACCTGTCAATGTCATTCCGAATTTCTGATTCGGCAAGTAGTGTTTCGTGTTCACTTTCAAAATAATAAATTGTGACAAAAATCAACATGACGCCGGAAGAAACTATAGAGAGGTTTAAGCTTTTGGGCTTAAATGAACAAAAAGCAAAGGAAACATTGAAAAACGTTAATGTCACTAAGTTTCTACTTGCCGCATTGAATGAGGTTATGACTATCAAATTCTCTTGGAATTGCTAAATTTTTTAACAATACGTGGGCAAATAGTTGTATCACAAATATTAGTTATCATACGTAGAATTGTAGGTATAATTTTATTGTTTACACAGGTGGACGTAGCAAAACTGCCGACTGGCGCTGGAATGTTGATCTACCATCTGGCAACAAAGATTAAACCGCAGATCGCCGCCAAACTACCTTTCGTATGTGAATTCATAGCCAAAAGCAAGCTAGACTCTACTCTCAGAGTAGATGCAGCTTTGGAGTACCTTATCAGCCATGTAAATGAGGCGAATGTGGATATTGATGCATTTGAGAAGGCTTGCGGTGTTGGTGTCGTGGTGACGCCGGAGCAAGTCGAGCAGGCTGTGGAGAAACATATGGCTCAGTACAAGGCCGAGTTGTTAGAAAAAAGGTACAGGTTTAACGCTGGTAATGTCATGCAAGCAGTGCGAGCAGACTTACCCTGGGCTGATGGGAAAGCTATCAAGAATGAAGTTGATGTTCAGGTGAGGATTTAGTTTTACAATTTCAACCAACATTATTGATTTTCATGAAAATACTTTATGCAACATAACATAACGTCTGTAATCCCTGAAAAGGTTAGGCAGAGGGTGTACATATTAATACATCCACAGTTTGCGAGTTATGTTTTTAAGATCCATTTAATACAGTGTGAGCCTATTGCTATCAACCAGGCACAAATCCAGACCCTGTGGCTGCTACTGAAAAATTCTTGATGGAAAACCCAATGTTTTCCTTACTTAATCGAACCGTGGACCTCTTGCTCAGCAACTGCACTTGTAACCACTCAACAGATGAGGCAGTCTTTTTTATGCACACATTTTGCATATTATAAATTAATTTTTTGTGATTATTATAAATTATTATTTGTTAAATGTGTTTTGTGTTCAAGATTTTAGATCTATTGGGACCTAAAACAGAAGCTGATTTAGCACCTCCACCAAAAGCGGAAAAGAAACCTAAAGGTGATGTAGGAAAGAAAGCAAAGAAAACTGATGATAAAGGTAAATTGTTAAAACTTAAAAGCTTTTATTATCATTTAAGATTTTGCACGGATCTCATCTGTCTTGGTAACCTTTCTTTAAATAGTTAGCGTTTATTTCAACACTGAATTTATTATTTTGCTATTATTTCAGCCTCAAAACTGTCTGAAAATGCTGAATCACTTGATGAAATTGGTGGGGCTTCATCTATATCAGAGTTGATGAAAAAGTTACCTTTCCATGCCCCTGGAGAGAACTTCAAGTCTGATGGTTATGTTGTCACAAATGATACTAAACGGTTACTGAAAGAACATCTCAAAATAACTGGTGGGAAAGTGAGGACTAGGTTTCCTCCTGAACCTAATGGTATTTTGCATATAGGACATGCAAAAGCTATTAATATTAACTTTGGGTATGCTGCAGCCCATGATGGTATCTGCTTCTTGAGATATGACGACACCAACCCAGAGAAAGAGGAGGAGAAGTTCTTTGTTGGTATCAAAGATATGGTGGAGTGGTTAGGTGAGTCACATATCTTTGACAAATAATTTAAAAATACACACTGTATTATTACACCATTCAATAGGGTCGTTAATAAGGATCGAATTCTGGAAAGTAATAACATACGTCCATCATGACTCCTCAGGTTTGTCAGCCTCCTACTTACTAAAACATTATAGGGATCTCCGAATTGCTTGGAAAAGCTTTTATGTTCACTAAGTTTAAGTTTATTAAGAAGTGGATAATAAGGTATAATGATTGGCACACTCATATGTCTCTAATAACTACATATTATAAAACAAACTCCTCCGCCGCGTGTGTCTGTCTAACACTACTGCACCGATTTTCTTGCTGTTTTCACCAATGAATAGAGTGGTTCTCGAGGAAGTATATAATTTGTCAAGTTTTTGTATACATTGGCTAAAATATAATGATATTTCCCATGGGTTGCGGGAACGGGCTCAAAATTTCATGATTACTTTTGGTCGCGAAAACCGACATCTACGCAGGCGAAGCCGCGGGCATCAGCTAGTATTAAATAAAGATAAAAGGTAGACACTCTTTTTTGTGAATACAAATAAACACTGTAATGGCCTTTACAGGTTACACCCCATACCAAATCACACATTCATCAGACTATTTTGATCAGCTATATGAATGGGCAGTTCAGTTGATTAGCAAGGACCTGGCATACGTCTGTCACCAGAAGTCTGAGGAAATCAAAGGTTTCAATCCACCACCTTCACCATGGAGGAACAGGCCTGTCGAAGAAAGCTTGCAGCTGTTTGAGGTAATTATTATACTGAATCAAAATAAAATACTGAAAAGTTGTGTGGTAATCGGTTGTCCTGGTATGGGCATGTGATGTGGAGGAATGAGGAAAATGTCGTGAGGAAAGTTCTGAGTATGAATGTGGATGGATGGACTGTATAAAGAATGATATGGCAAGTACGGCGGTGTCTGATGATATGACGAGTAATAGAGAAGTATGGAAGAAGTCATGCTGCGCCAACCCCAAATGAATTGGGATAAGGGCAATAGAATGATGACTATTTTGCACCTTTAACTTATTATAATGACAAACTGCAATGATTGCCAAAAATCTGATTTAGATTCCATAATTATTCAACTTGGGAATAGCAACACAGCTATAATTTAGAGTATTTCCACAGTTAGTAAAGTATAAGATTGAAAATCGAAAATGAAATATTTTCCCAGGACATGAAGAACGGCAAAATCGATGAAGGAGATGCAACCCTAAGAATGAAGATTACCCTTGAGGAAGGCAAACAAGACCCAGTGGCATACAGAATCCGGTTTAAGCCCCACCATCGCACTGGCAACAAGTGGTGCATCTACCCTACCTATGATTACACCCATTGTCTGTGTGATAGTATAGAACACATAACTCATTCGTTGTGTACTAAGGAGTTCCAATCTAGAAGGTTGGTTTTGATTTGATGTCTATATTTTTGCCTAGATATGAGTCTTACTGTGAACAGAAGTGTGTGGAGAAAGTAGTGGCACCTTTACCCCGCAGCGGGATAAAGCAGCACTGCAATCAAGAGCAATGCTCTTAACTATGTATTTTTAATGTTTAATATGTACATACTAACGCTTTGATTGCGCGGTGATAGCTCATGCTTGATCAGATCAATACATCACCATCTAACTTGTCTTATTCTGCAAAGGTATTTAGGAATTTTCTCCTTTCAGGTCGTCATACTATTGGCTATGCAATGCACTCGGCATCTACTGCCCTGTACAATGGGAGTATGGTCGCCTCAATGTTAACTACACCGTAGTATCCAAGAGGAAAATAGCAAAACTCATTGATGAAGGGATTGTTAATGGTAAGTTACTAGAATATAGAATCACGGTTAAGCAGAGAGTTCCCTTAACTATCTCGATCATGAGGTTGATAAAGCAAAACGTTTCATGTGGCGAATTGTCGCATCCGCAAACAGTCCTGCTTGCGTTATAGATCTTGTTACAATCACAGCTTTAATCTTTAGAGACAATGACACCAGAAAAAGCTGCATCCTAACCCAGGGCGACTCTTCTGCTAACATGGACGGATAATACGCGATGCAGATGAGCAAGACCTTTTGTAAATTAACTTCACAATCAAGACTTGATCATCATTCCGAGCTAGATTTCCAACCGTAAAATATCCTACTTGTTGTAGACTGGGACGACCCAAGGCTGTACACGTTGACAGCTCTAAGGCGGCGCGGCGTGCCTGCCTCAGCCGTCAACTCATTCTGTGCGGCGCTGGGCGTCACCGGCGCAGTTGGAGCCGTGGATCCCGCCATGTTGGATGCCAGCATTAGGGATGTACTCAATAATACTGCACCAAGGTAATTCATTTAGTGTTCTATAGCTTATGTACAGATCGTCCAAGAAAAGTATTAGTCCAGGAAAATTTATAAAATCAGGGGAAATAATTCGTGTAGTCTTGAAAATTAGTACAGTTATACCTTACGGTATCCAAATGAACATACTAAAAGTCCTCAAGGGTGCGGGGTGGGGGGGGGGGGGTTGAAGGTACCTTTTTTCAGGTTTTTGCTCATATCTGTACTAATAGCATTATGATTACTTCTGACAAAAGTTTCTACATAAAATTTCCTACATATTTGGTCATATTTATTTTTGCGCTACGATCAATACTTTAGGAGCTACAGGGTGTGTAAGTTTTAACAGAGATAAAAATAGACGATTTAAGAAAACAGCGTCGATTTTTCAAAATTGTTAGGGTACTTCCTGAAGCCTACCTATAAAGCTGAAATTTGGCATGTAGGCTAGTATTAGTACACAAACAACAAAAAAATTCTAAAACTTGGAATTTTTACCCCCAACCCCTTAAACTAGGGGATGGAAGTTTGTATGAGACTTCCGCAAATTTGGTGCTAGAGGTCTGAAAATTGATATAGAGACTCCTTGTTATAAATAATAAAATACATATTTCAGGATTTTTAGAACATAAATAAAAGGCAAAAAAAATCAACAAAAAAAAAAAAAAAACTTAAGCAACTTACATATTTACAGACCCTAACTTCACAAACTCTACACCTCTACAGCTCCTAAAATATTGATCGTAGAGCAAAAATAAATATGACCAAATTTATAGAAAATTTAATGTAGAAAATTATATCAGAAGTACTCATAATATAGAGCTGTAACAAGTACAACCGTGAAAGTGCTTGCCTATTTTGTATTACAATGGTTAGAAAATTATAGACTAACTACTTTATGCAATCCCAGAAAACATTTTATAACTTTTGAGGGAATAAAATACAGAGAAAACTAGTTGGATATTTCCAAAGAAAAACCCCTTTTAAAAACGCAAATTGATACAGTGTGTAAAATGCTTTTTTTTTTCTTCTATAACTTTGCGATCTGTGTCTACACAATAGACCAATCGCTTGGTGATCAATGACATCATTGGCAGAAGGTTTTTTTTTTTAATTTCCTTTCATTCTTTGAATCTCACGGTTAGCGTAGGTATTCCATGCCGATTCAATCAGCTGTGAGAGGTACTTCCTACACCCTGGATCTTTGAGGCCAGTTGGTTGACGTGAGTTAATATTCTATTCTGGTAGCTTTTACTGTGTTTAGTAATCTCTTGTTTGACGGTACTAATATTTAGATCTTTATGTATAATTTGTTGCTTACGTAGAATGGTATGTCTAACATGGCTCTCAATGTCTTGCTCTGAAATCTTTCAAGAATCTCGATGTTGCTGTTACTAGCAGTACCGCATAATTGAATACCGTAGGTCCAGATTGGTTTTAGAATGGCCTTATATACAGCTATTTTGCTTTTGTGTGACACTCGTGACTTCCCACCTATCAGACAGTACATCGTTCGAAACTTTATGTCCAGCAGTTTGCGCTTGGTCCAGATGTGCTTTCTCCAGGTAAGCCTTCGATGTAGATGCATTCCAAGATATTTGGCGTCCTCAGCTTGGGGAATATCCTCATTGTAAAGTTTTATTGGGGGGCAGGTCTGTTTTCTGTGAGTTCTGTGGTTACGTGGATAGATTTGCCTTAATGCGCCATTTGTCAAGCCGATGCTGTGGTTGGGTCTTCATGGACAGATAGGAGGGCTTTGTCATATGCATATGTGGCAGTTAAGGTATCACCTTGCGTTGGAAGGTCTGCAGTAAATAGTAGGTACAGTACGGGGCTAAAAATGCTTCTCTGTGCGACTCTTGAAAGAATTTCATATAACGAAGCGGTCGCATCATTGAATTTCACCTCAAAGCATCTCTTGTTCAGATATGATCTTAGTATTAGAAAGAAGAAATGAGGAAGCAATTATTATCGGTCTTTACGAATTAACTTCATGTGGTGGTTTGCCTCTTTTAGGTACCCTTATAATCTGCGCAATTTTCCACTGGGCGGGAGATATTGAGTCTTAAGCAGGCATTAAACATTGCAATGATTTGGAGGACGCCTTTTTTAGGAAGATGCTTTAGTAGTTGTGCATCAATTAAATCATAACCTGGTGCTTTACCGTCCTGCAAATTTAAAATTCCTCTCCATACTTCGTTGGGAATAGCATTTTCCAGTGGCATGCACATCTGCAGTAGTGTAAAACGCTTAATAAATTTTCTTACACTTTATACAGACTGCAGTTTTGACAAGGTCGTCGGTCCATCTGGCAGGTGGCCGTCCCACGCTGCGCTTTCCAATGCGTGGTCTCCACTCCAGCATCTGATTGCTCCATCGGCCGTCCGATCTTCGCGCTATGTGGCCTGCCCATTGCCACTTTAGCTTGCTAACCCGCTGGACTATGTCGACGACCTTGGTTCGTCTAAGGATTTCCTCATTTCTGATTCTATCACGCAGAGAAAAGCCGAGCATAGCCCTTTCCATGGCCCGCAGGGAGTCGCTGGATGTAGGTGGCATTGGACCGGACACGTTGGAAATCGATTGGGGAGGCCTATGTTCAGCAGTGGACAGCAACGGGCTGATATGATGATACAGACTAACTAAGATTGTAAATCAAGCAGCAGTACTAACCGCCTATCATGATTATGTAACGTCTACACTTAGATATGGGCGGGCACTAGGCATTGAGTTAGAGGTCACCTAGTGTTGGTGAAAATAGATATTAGACATTCAGTTAGGTGACACGTAGTGTTAGTGAAAACAGGAATTAGGCATTGTCTGATTTGAAAAGGGGCATGAGGCATTGTCTGATTAATCTTTGCCGTACACGGTGCAGGGAGATAAACCCCGGTTAATGCTCGTACAGCATTCCTTCCGGAGTTACTTTCGTTCTTTTCGGCCTAAAAACTGAGTAGACTACGACGACAGGACCCCGACATGTTTTTAAAATCAATATAGGTCAATAAACACAAAGTATTGTAATGAAAAGAATATTGTCTAGGTCCGATGTGACGTAGACTATTTGATATTTGTTGAGAAGAAAGTTGTTTTTACCTCCAAATGTCAAAGGTAGAGTCAAAATTGTCGTCATGCTTGTCGTTGTAGACTTTGGTAGACTGAAGAATAAAAACATTTCTTTTCTATATTATATTTTTAACATGGCGATGCTTACGGCGATACAAATATTTTTAAAATCTGTCGTTTTGTCGATTCTTCCGTCGAAAAAACCACGGTGGTCACGTTACGCGTAATGAATCATTACCCTTTGAGTCTGGGAAGATGCTAGGTATACACAGAGAGCTTGGACCCAGTTATAACTTAATATGCTTAAGTACATCAGTTAATGTGCAATTGACACCGACTATCTTGTGCCTGTGACTGTCACACACGTTGTGGTGCGAGGCTTTAGTTTACGATAAAATAACTGAATTTACATTGAAACGTCAAGACGTCACTCAAGATCTCGTCGAGTCGTCATGAGACGCCACAGAAAATTTCATTTACTTGGATATTACGCCATATGTTTGATATTTCGTGACCGCGCCCGCGAGTCGACGTGAATGAGTACTATCAATACAGAAGAGTTTCTTGAGACAGTCATTCTGGTATATTCAAAAAATCTTGAAAGATATTCTCTCAAATTACTATATAAAGTATGGAATCCACCATACCGTTCCCTTTCTTTATTATTTTCGCACACCAATTCTAATTTTTAGCATCTCCCACTTTAAGTATAATAAAAGATCATCCTCCATGTTTTCAACCCCTGGCATCACTTCACAGTCGTGCAAACGCCTGGCGGCCAATGTGAACAGGAACTCGCCACGTCTTCGCGCCCGAACTCGCCGCCGCGCCCGCGCGTTCCTACGTGAACAAGTACTCACAAACTACCAGCGGGCCAGAATCGTGAACAAGTATTATCATCATTGCATGCTGCATGATAATCGAAATGTATATCTTTGTTTATAATAATATAGCTTTGATCATGAGATTCCTTTTAACTATACCTACAATACCTCCTTCATATTTTGGCCTCCTGGTACTTTGTGAGACTTGACTATCTTTACAATATTGTTATAGTTGGTAGCGCTCTGTTTTCAGCTAAAAGTTTTTCACGAAATTAGACCCAGTCCTAAAGGCATCATCATGGATGTCATTTTAAAGGGCTTTAAGTTTTCCGCCATTATCCTGACTGATAACGTTATCATGACATGTGAACAGTTTAACATGACTTTTAATTTCAAGGTTACCATTGATAGTAGCTTAACAAGCTCTTAGTTTCAAGGTTATAAGATCCATTTTTTGCACTGGTCTGTCATTCTAGAGAAAAATGCTAAATGTCTGAAGTGCATGTAAGTTACCAGCACACACCCTTCAGACTGAAACAGCAACGCTGCGTAGCAGCAGAAATAGGTATGGTGGTAGCCCTACATGAGTTCTTTCACGACTACTCTCTACTTATAGGTACTTCCGTTAAACTAAACTCGCAGGAATTCAGAAACACGCTCTAGTCGTAGACACACGTTGTCATGTTCAAAAAAATGTTAACTTACGAATATTTTCAATGCGAGTCAGTAAAATGTGCATTTTGTTTCAGAGTTATGGTAGCACTAGAACCATTAAAGATCACAATATCAAACTTCCCTAGTGACAAACCAATTCAAATCACAGTGCCAGACTTCCCCAATGAGCCAGACAAAGGATCTCACACTGTAGTACTTAGTAACGTCCTTTATATCGAGGCTACGGACTTCAAAGAAGAACCCGAGAAGGGATACCGACGGCTGACCCCGAAACAAACTGTGGGTTTGAGACATGCGGGGTACGTCATCAAGGTAAACATATAGAAGTTCAATAATAACAAAATAAAAAGTCCAAAAATATAACACAACAAAAACAGACCTACTTTATTGTTCCATCGGTATTATTAGAATCCACTGCTGAGTTCCTAAATGTGGCTTATATTAAACTTTTACACAACAGATATCTGACAAAATCAAAGTTTTTATGATTATAATAGAAGTAGAACTGCTAAAAATATTTGAGTAAAACATTTATATGGGCTCTTAGTTATGTTTATTTGTGAGCTTGGTGATAGTGGCTCTGTGGTGACGACCTCGGCTTGCAAGTCGTAGGTCTTAGGTTCGAATGCAGGCAGAGGCACATTTTACTTGGTGTAATTATTACATCCTCGGGGATGTAATAATTACCCCAAAATGGTAAAGCAAAAACATGTGAAGAAACTGATGTTCTAGAACCAAAAAATCCAACACTATATGTGACATCCGCTAAGCCCCACTGGGCATGATTGGTACGGTCTACTCCATCGCATAAAGCGGATACTGAAAAAAAACTTATCTAATGCGTTTTGTATATTTAGGTATCTAAGGTTATCAAGGATGCTTCCGGCAAAGTGGTCGAAGTAGAATGCACAGCGGAAACTTCTGATTCAGCAGAGAAGCCCAAGGCATTTATCCACTGGGTCTCTGAACCTGTCTCCATCGAAGTCAGATTATATGAGCCACTGTAAGTATGACTTAAGACACGTATAGTTTGGCCGCTGAGAGAATGCGTTCCTGAAGCCTGTCAGTTGGTCATGACTAGTGATGGGCAATAAGTAACACTATTAATAGATATGTTTTTCAATCGACCCATAACAAGAATAACATTAATTAGTTGTAATACTTGTTTGTCTGGTTTCTAATTTCTGAATTTAACTAGCGTGAAGAATATTCAATAGAAATATCTAATATAAAATAAAACAATAATA
The DNA here is from genome assembly GCA_950005105.1 of Lycophotia porphyrea. NCBI lineage: Eukaryota > Metazoa > Arthropoda > Insecta > Lepidoptera > Noctuidae > Lycophotia > Lycophotia porphyrea. Next base: position 9,425,447 of record OX465392.1, read on the forward strand.
TTTTGAGTAGTTGCGACTGGGTTCAATTTTAACAAATTTAATCTGAATCCGATTCGCTTGAGGAGGTGCCGTCTTCATGAGCTTCGCCAACGAGTATTATTATATCATTATCAATCAAAAAATTAATTCATTCGGTCAAAGTTTTCGAAAAATATTTTTTTCGTTTTTTCGACGACCTTTGCCCAGTCATCTTTTGTGACTTTCCCGCAGCTTTCTTTTATTAGGTTTATCATCTTCTTCGTGCCGAATGGCGAATTATTCATGCATTTTATAATTATAATGAAAAACGTATATAGTTTAACGACAGATAACGTTTCAACTGCTTAGTTATTTTTTACAACACTAAGCAAAAATTGACATTTGACGTAACCTTCTAAGAACGCAGGATGAATTATAAAATATGTTTTCTTATTTATTAAACATAAATTAAGCGCGAAATTATAACATTGATTGTTACGTGATTTAATGATATCGTTTTTGATAATATTATTTGTTAATAGGGCAAAAAAACGATAGTAGTTATATGTTTATTGTAAATTCTTCGCCACATCAAAGTTATATCGTCCTTTCGCTCACGACCTTTCAGGAACGCATTCTCTCAGCGGCCAAACTATAGTCTTACTTGGTCGCCACAAAACAAGCAATGGCGGGTCTTCATGAAAATGACAGCCGTCATTGTGACTGTTATGTGTCGGCCGACTTTAACCAAACCTTTATTTTCATATTATAAATTGATGCAAATTTAACTTACGCAACATGTTCTCAATTAAAAATCCGGGTAAAACTCGATTATCAATAACTTCTTCAAAAGTCCGGTTACGATACTTTTTTGTTCGTTCAGATTTAAACACAAGAACCCAGAGGACCCGAGCGAGGTGCCGGGCGGTTTTATATTGGACTGCCGCGAAGTCACCCTGAAGGTTGTCAACGCTTACGGGGACGCGTCCATCAGAGGAGCGAAGGTGTACGACAAGTTCCAGTTCGAGAGGATCGGCTTCTTCTCCGTAGACCCTGATACCACGGCCAATCAAGTGAGTCTTTACACTTATTCGAAGCTTGCATACTGAATGATTTTTGTATTTGAATTTTCGGTATTATGCATCGTTTTGCGTTTCATTTTTTGGTTAATTTTGCACGTTCAAGTTATACCGTCGTTCTTCGCTATTTGTGGATTAGACTATCAATATTCACAAATACTCTCTTGCCAAACTCCTACGTAAGTAGTCGATCTGCAATTTTAATTTGAATTCATTCTGGATAATGTTAAGATCCTCATCCCACGAGTCGAATAGCCAAAGGCGACAGTATTGATCAGTTTTATTTGGCCATTAAAATAGTTGCATCATCAGAAAAACAAGTCGTCAGTGTGCTAGTAAGTGCCTGTTTTGGTACCATTATTTTTTTTATACAGACTTATAGGTTGTAAATACTTATTATGAAAATATGTTTAAATACAGATTTGAAAGCAGTTTATCTTCTTTTCACAGATGGTGTTCAACAGAACTGTTTCTCTCAAAGAAGACACAGGAAAATAAACGCTTTTGTATTGTAACATTGTAAAACAAATTCTATTTAATAAATTTTCAATTTTTATTACCTATTATGTTTCATTTAGAAAGAAAAAAATGGCTAACTTAATCTAAAATCTTCTAACCAAACGAACATCTAACAATCTACAAGTGTCACATAAAACACAATAATATCATCAGCCAACTACAGCCTACCGTAACTGATACCTTCGTCATTGCTAAATCTGTAAGGGCGAAATTGTCAATATGATTCTACTACATTGATTTTTTTGATACATCAGTCCCTTCGAAAATACTTGTTTACGTTCGAAGTTATGGCGCAATGGATTGTTCGTTCTGAAACTTCAATTACGGCTATGATGTAGTACGGGGGGTGGGGTGGATACTGTGGGTAGCGCTTAGGCGGCGGCGCGGCGCGTATCGAGCGTGGGCGGCCGCGCATGCCAGTCCAGTGCCACTCGCCTCCGCCATCCCGCGACATGCACTACTACGCGGTTACACCTCGTACTAAAACCCGACACGCACGATATCACGTTATTGCGCGCGACGTGCTTACGATGTAGAAACTATACAACTTCATGTAAACTTAAGGTAAGCCCTAGCTGCATTATAGCACCTTTGCTTTTGTGTTGCAAGTTACGACCCCGATCATATTTTCCGGTTGCCCTACAATGTTCATTACCACGGACCGGTGGAAAGTGGTTCAAGTGCGTCATGTTGACGTGTATGTGACGTAACCCACTGAAATACAGAAAAATAGAGCTATATTTGTCGTTGTGAAAGCAATAATTTTGCTTACTATATAAGTACGCACGTAAAGACACTTTTCACCTTGAGTAAAGTACTGCCTTATTTTACATCTATTTATTTTCTGTAATCGTATTTCATCATATTTTTCTTACGTTGTACCTTGTAGTAAACCCTTAAGTTCTATAGGTATACAGCCAGCTTCGATTTGAAGGAGCGGTCTTTCTTATACTACACGCATATAATAACATTGATATCTAGCTGTGTATCTAGCTCAACCTACGGACCCTCCCAAGATAGCACATACAACTTCTGTTTATTCGCCGAATCCATGATTATATTTACAAATAAATAAAGTTCATGAATGTTATAATTCCTCGCTAATTAAAAGCTTCATTTAGGTATCTCGCGCCCTATAGATACGTGTGCAGTTCATTAGATTTCTACTTAATATATTCTTCTCTTCCTAGTTTACTTTCTCCATATGAACGTCTATAGCTAGGTTGAGTTGAGATAGGCCAGGATAATGTAAATAAATGCCTCATCGTTTAACCTAAAATTATTTTATGTAAAAAGTTTTTATCTTTAACAAATAATTTGCAATAACTAAATAAAACAAATTAGCAGGACCGTTATACTATTGTTTTTGTCGCGAACCACTAGAGCTTATCTCGTGTTATCAGCTGTAACAGCATTGGCTTGAAAACCGAAATGCTGGTGCGATTACTTAAATGGAACACGCATTTGCATAACTACATACGTTTTCACACCATCGATTGTTTGTAACATTACATGTCCTACTATGCATGTAATGTCGGTTAGTATCAAATCGATGTGTAAGGAAGATAATCTATTGTCATTCAGTTCTTAGCAAGGTCATGTTGCTAGCTCTCAAACTTTATCTAATGTTACCTCCATAGGATAAGGATGACGTTACGTATTATGTAGACATTAACAAAAGTTGTTGAGTACCCGAGACTATTTGGAGCTGTTTGTGTAGGCCTCTATACAACCCATACACCATTTTCAGGCTTTTGAAATGTGGAGTAATCCCAGCGTAAAAGTGAAATCTGAATAGGGTATTCAACATAATTGAATGAAGTATTACGTACGTAGTAACACTGATAATACTAAAAACGGTAATCATAGTAAGACAAATGGTAAATATCCCGTTTTTAGTGTTAATGATAGATTGGCATATTTCTTTTATTTTTTATCTTTCTATAAGGATATAGTATTCCAATCAACTCTAGCTTCCTACTCTCCAAAAACGAATCAGCTATTTGTCAAGCATTGTATTACCATCTGAACTCACCGTGTGTGCATTCTGCACATTAGGAAAGTCAACTCTACTCAATTTATTTATTCAATTGGATAATACGTGAAAAATGATCACAGAGTTCAACTGAAAGTAGGCTTAGACAGACGTGAAATAAAATAAATGCAATTAAAAACGGTTCCATTATTCTATTCCATCTCCATCACTTTCAGACGAGGACAAGGGCTAATAGAGGTCATACTCTGGAAGTCTACAACTATTTCGTAGCAATGGAATATGTATTTCGCCTCAATTTCTACTTCGACAATTGTGTAGAAACTATATTCCCTAGCAGTTCAATATTTTACAGCAATTTCTACGCATGCCACGAATGCCAATAGAAAATATCTTAGTGACTTTTACTTCGTTGCAATTATATTTCGTAGCAAATTATATATACTTCGTAGCAATTTCCAATTTCGTAGGAATTGTCTTTCATCGATCTTTTCGTAGACTTAAAATTGCATATTGTTAGGCTTGTAAAAATACTAAAGAATTCAATTTACGCCAGAGGCGCTATGGCTTCATCTCAATAAGAGAAAATTAAATTCATTGACGGCAATTTGGTTCGTGCTACGGTTGGTGTCACTTCGTTATAAATGCTTTTAAAGCGTTTTAGCCTGATGAAAGCGTCAAGAACTCAAGACAGCGAGTATATTTATAACATACAGGAACCTTATTTTTTTACTTTGTGGGGTTTTCTGAGTTCGGTACAAGTATCTAGGATACAACATAAAATTGGTCTTTATCATGTCGCTTTCTAAAGTAATTAAATATTTTTCCAATGGCTGACATAATTTGAGGGTGAGTAAAGCTAGCTAAACAACGCTTTTTCGTCGGTCCTTTGACAATATACGACGCTTCGCTCCAGCGTCACTCGAGATGCCAATTACGGAGGCGAGAGCCTACAGAAATATTGCCTCAAAAGCCTGCTTGATTAGTGGCTTTCAGGCCCATCAGTCTTGTTGAGAAAGTCCTTCGTTTCGAGTCTGATTTATCGGGAAAGTACGCAATGTCCTGTCAGAGAAGTTACTCAAACTTTCTTTTTAAAATGTCGGTAAGAAGACGACGATGTGAAATGTGGTGTTGACAATTTACATACGAGAGAAAATTTTGCACATAATCCTTTCGGTTGGAATTTAACCAATTATTATAATTTAGCGTTGAAATTCATCAGGTTTGTGGAAATTACGTGCAATCTAGGGCAAACAAAGGCAAAGCCTCAGCTGTACAGTAGTCGTTTTAAGACCAGCGCACATCAGGGATGACAGGACAGATTTTGCCACCGGCCGGCGCCACACTGATGATGTCAGCGGCTCATTAGATACCGTTGCATGTTACCGACCTATCCCGCGGCTTGCCGAAAGGACACACCAGGGGCAGCTCTGCAGAGAATTTTGGCCACGGCATGCCGGCAGCTACCCCTGCTTCTACTGCCTCCCCCTTGTGATCGTATGTTAGCGAACTCCATTGCATAACGTCGCATCCCAAGCATGCCTTTGCAACATGCCATTGCCTCCGGTCGCGTCCCTTCGCATGCCATCACATCCCGCCGCGGCATCCTGTAGCACGCTCTCTAATGCCGCCAAGAGAAATCCCCTGTGATGCCTTAGGATCGATCTCTGAACTTTGGAATCTGTATCCAGTTACCACTAGTTAAGCGTCAATTCTCAAGCGAGAGCAGCGGTGGCCCAGTGGTAGCGACCCCGACTTACGAACAGTAAGTCGTGGGTTCGAACCCAAGCAGGCGCATTACTTTGTGTAATTTATTTCATCACCACTGCTCTCAAAAACGGTGAAGGAAAACATCGTGAGGAAACCGGCATGTCCTAGAACCAAAAAGTCGAAGAGATGTGACATCTACCAATCCGCACTGGGCCCGCGTGGTGGATTATAGCCCATTCCCTCTCATAGAGAGGAGGCCTGTGTCCCAGCAGTGGGAACATTAAAAGGCTGATGATGATGATGATGATGAAGCGTCAATTTACGTTGGGTAAAGATAAAATGCTCTGCCCGGTGTGCGCTGGCCTTAAGAAGTATCTTAAATATTCAAGGATTAAGTGTTTGGGTATTGAATAACGGATAAAAGTCACATTAAAAGAAATTTCTTAAACATTTCGGCTCAATTTATAACCGTTTAATAGAAACATTTATTTGATCCGTTAAAACCAATATTGGAGCCGTAAGTTTTCGGCAATATACGGGTAAGTCTTGTCCCGGGAGAGCCGCCTTGTCGCGTGAGACGGCCCTTATTGCTAAATGTGGGTTGTTTTGTAACTTGTCCTAAACTCTTCGCGGGTCAGGGGCGTGACGGCTGTAGGTAATAATATGTTAGATGATGAATGTATCAAACAAATTCTACGTGGTGTTCTAAGTGATATGACATACACACCCACCTAATCAACAAAGCAGTGTTAGAATTAGATTAGGTCTTTATGACGCAATGAGACGATTTGATGTTGATTAATTTCCAGAACAATCATAATACTTATAGGTCGTTCGCTTTTAATTAATTTTAATATAAATGGTTTAATAAACAATGGAGTCGAGCAGCCATGGAAGCATGTTTTAAATTCTGTTTTAGAGACATGAAACCTAGATACGTAAAAGTCTGTAGAGCAAGATTTAAGTACCTATTTTTCAAAATAATTTGCTTGCCATCGCTTTACTATACAGCTTCTAGTATTGATTATGTACTTAATCCATACAGATAAATTACTAACGTCACTTAGTTCGATTACTTAGTCCATGACCAACCAATGAGAAATAAGTGTTCTACTTTGAAACCTAACTAGATAAGTAGGTATAGTAAAATAGTTGAGAAAGTCTGACACATTGTATTAATTTTCTCCAAAGCGTCCGATGAGTAATGCTCTGAAAGTTAATCTAGAGGCTGAACTGTTTCACTCGGTCGCAGTTACATAGGATAGGCAGCGGTAGTACCGAGGGCTTTAGTTTATATTTAGATGCTTTTTGAGGTAAAAAATATATACATACATACATAAACTCACACGCTTTTCCCATGGGGGTAGGCAGAAACCACAGAACGCCACCTGCTACGATCCTTGTATACTCCTTTTGCCTCGTCCACGTTCATACATCTGGTCATACACGCACGCCGGTTTCGAGTACCTACTACGCTAAAAAATATATATTTAAAATTAAATTAATTAGTTTTCATCATGTAGGCTACCGCATTTTCGCCCACATGTTTAAGTTAGAAAGTTTTCCTGTTTCTTGATAGTATATTTTACTAACATGGTTTTAGCTGGCTGTAGTAAGTAAACCGAAGTCAAACAATGTTACAGTTGTTTTACTGAAAATAAGAAGAAACATAATCTACTTATGTTCGTGTTATTTACTTACTTGCTGACACACTCTAGAAAATGAGTCATGGGTGCCGCTGCCGACTTAATATTTTTTCCCGTCCCAGTTATACTTAACTGCATAGACATTAAAGACTCCTAGTCGATTGTTGGAACAGCAACTATCCTTGTCCTTATTTACTTACGGTCAATTCTACAATCAGCACTAAATTTTATTATGCGTATTTTATTGCCACTGTCGCTGATACCCCGTTACAGCTTTATCCTACTTTACTTATATTCATTACAGTTAGCCTATAAACTAATAAGAAAGTAGGGAAAGTTCGGCTTCTGTTATATCCAATTTATTTCTTGTGTAGGTACTTAGATTGTATTTTCCCAAAGTTTTGTGCCCTTTAAATCTCGTTACGTTAGTGTAAACTTTTGTTAGTTTATCCCTAAAGTTCGTTTTAATAGGACGATCAAACAGTTTGCCAACCTGAAAAAAAGTTGTTGTACTTTAGAGTTAATCTGTTAAACCCAAACTTATGTAAACAGCTGAAATAAGAATGAGATATCTTGATTATGCAAAGGTATAATAAAATTATTATATGGAGTATTAAAGCCATATAATAATAGGCGTGTTCGCGCTGATTGCGCGCCCACGATGGTCGGCGATGACGTAACATGATACGCAAACGGAGCCGCCAATTATCCCAGCTAGTTATGTCGATGCATTAGACGGATTCACGCTGTTCCATTGTAGTTCACATGCGACTTTATCGATCAAATTGTCTGTGAGCTCAACAAGGCACTTCGAGCATCTTAGAAGTAGGTAATGGAGATGCTTTTTACGCGTACCTATGTCCTTTAATGGCGTAGTTCTAAGTTCATGAAGAGAGAGTAGGGTAGTACCTACCTATGAGTTTAGACGTACTAACACCATTTCATTTATAAGATGTGTGCTTTATAGCTGCTTGACTGTCACTATAAACTTACGAAAGTAAAATATAAAACAGTGACAGTACTTACCTACCTAATTAACCCTGACCCTCTGGCGTTGCCCACGGTTTATTAAAAACACATTAAATATGAGTAAAATGCTCATAAAATAAACATAAAATTCACACAACCTTTATTAAAGCCGAAAGCATGGCATGACCTTTGTTACTCAACCCTCAACCGGATTATCCCCAAATAGACGCAGATAAATTGCCGAGCCGGAGCGAAAAGAGCGTTTGATAAAAAAATATGTGCCCTGAGGCATCAAATACCTAACATGACAACAGAGGGAAGCTAGATGGTATGTAACGTAGGTAAATGCTCGGGAAATATACCAAAAGGCAAAGTCAATTGCTGCCTGTATGTTATTTTAGGCGATTTTCACACTGCCCCGCATCATGCTGCATATTGCGTGTCGACGCACCTACGCGCGTTCCTGCGGGAGTGCAGATCTGCATCATCGTGCGGGTTTTTTGCGCACTCACGCGCGTAGATGCGTTTTGTAGATTCACGCACGGCGGCTCTCATTTATTCGCCGTTCTCTGTGGTGGTCGTGCAGTACTGAGCATCACGATAGTTTTGATAAAAATGGTTAATAGTGTGGAACTCATTCAGGACGCTGCCGTTATACTAACTGTTTGGTTTTTGTACGGCCAAATTAAAAGAAATCGTGCCTATAGAAGATACTGGGTACAACCTTATTTACAAACAAGATCTTTAAATGGGCCATTTGTTCAAAATTATTGGGACCTTAGAAAATATGAAGAGAAATTCTTCAACTACACGCGTATGTCAACAACATCTTTTGATTATTTGCTCAGCAAAATTCGAACAGGTATTAGTGGAAGAGATACAAATTTTCGTCTTTGTATTACGCCAGAAGAGAAGCTTTGGGTAACATCATGCATGATGCGGGGTAGTGTGAAAATCGCCTTAGATCGCCTGTCAACCGAGGCCTAGTGTACAAATTTGGCACTTATTAATGAAAAACGAAAACATAGGGACACAGTATATATCCTCCTTATTCAGTTTATAAAATATCTTTTAAATTGGTCGACTACTGAAGGAGGAAAAAGTCGAGATCCATTTTCAAACACACACGTCACGCCCATTCAAAATCACGCGCGGCACTGCGGGATTCGGTGTGCCATACCTTGCGTCTCGCCCCGCACCTACGCGCGGGGGTGCATGTTTCTCCGCGTGTATGCGCGTGATCCGCATGAACGCGCGTGGATGCATTTTCTGTGTGTTAGACTGTGCGTGTTTTCCATACAAACGGAGATACTTACAAGCAACGGAAGAACACGCATCCACGCGCTACGCTGCATCATGCGGGGCAGTGTGAGAATCGCCTTACAGTATTTACAATTTCAAGGGTTATCTGCCCACACGATGCAGAGTTGGTATTATGTCCTTGATAGTCCATTATCTCTCATAGTGTACTTCCAACTCTAGTTTTGTATATATTACTGTTTTCAAATGCTAACCTAATTGAACATGCGATTTACATAGAGTAATACCCAGCATTAAACTGCAGCATATAAGTTTAATGACAATCAGCATAAGTATGTTGTCGATTACCTACGTGATAAATCATGATGGATAAATACTTAAGGTACCTAAAATGTGAGGAATTGCCTGCAAAATTATCTGAAGGTATGGATTTTATACGAAATATGTGAAACTTGCCTGTCTGTCCTGTCCTAACTGTCTTATACATTTATAAGGTAAGGTAAGTCCTCGAAGTCCTTCCCTACCTGCTACCATTTATGTCACCGAATAATAAATATTATAGCGTGTCGGCAAACATAACATTAAATAATCGATGAAAATCAATTGATAAATTTTCACGATGTAGGTATATCGTATTCTAATGACTGGTTGTACGTTGTTTGTTATGGTTTTATCGTTTTGGCGTAATATTCGTATAATGGAAGCTGAAGTAAGGTAGCTATCTAGCGAACATGTCTACCATTATCCTTGCTTTTATGTTCCGCAACTTTCTCTTCATTAAGTTTTATAATGAATAAACTATATGAAGGCTCTTAACTAAGGTGGTTTTATAGGCAACAGGGATTGTAAAGGTAGCCATCGCTAGCTGCTACCAGGCAACTGAGAGAGGCGCGTGCTTCCCTCGGAAACGTGTCAAGGCAATAATTGGGTCAAGGGGGCTGCGGGCTACAGCACTCCTACACTCATACCGGCTACCTTAAATCAATAAGTGTCGGTCAAATCGGATTGAGTTATAAGTGTGCTTGAATACGATTTCAACATTTTGATGTCACATCCACGCGGCTCCCAATCCCGTGTGTGATTGAACGTTGGCGTGTATTGTGAATATGTGTGACCTAGATGATAGATATCCTCGGATTGATAAATAATATTACTGATTTTAATCTTTTCTATTTAAGTGATTTATAAGATCAAAACTAAAGGATACCTATTGGGAAATATTCCTATTCGAAATTAATTTATTCAAATTAGGGTGAGAGTCGGTGCTTTAAGGACGTGAAAAGTTGTAAAGGCAGTCCCGAAACTCCCACCCTTTACCATTTCATCGAGTTTGGGCTCGAAGAAAGCCATTGTTTTTTATTGTATAAAACAATGGCTCTTTTGTTAATAAGGCCTTTAAAGAAATATTAGAACTAAACCTGTTGATATCCTCTCGGTTTAATTAGCTCCCGGGGGATCTGTCGGACACGGTGTACAAGTACAATTAATTGGGTTTATAACAAAAACAAGGCAATATATTTTATACTGTTTCAGGCATATTAATAAAAAGTGATAATTATGACAAGCAATATATTTTTAAATTATAATGAGTTCGAGAAGGCTCCCAAGTAAGAAATTAAGTTTGAACCCTGAACAAATATGGACATTCAGAAGCAACATTTATGTCCGCGATTGGTGGATTATTTAACCATCGTCGGAGCAAAACCTTACACTTCGGGGAAAGGCCTCGCCCCTGTTCAGGTAAAACAACAATTTACTTTATTTAGTTAATAATTCACTTGATCTACAAATGGCCATAGATGTGTACAAATTCTGTATCGTTATATTTCGTCCTTCGAATACGGCCTTTAGATATTATTTCCGAATCTGGCGGTGTGTGTGTAATAGATTCCACAAGGGATTTGGAAAGGGCGATGAGTTCGTCGTTGGGCTCAAGAGTTAATTCAATAAAATGTTCCATTACTGTATTTTGTGTTGAGATATACCTAAAGACAATATACTTATATTTTATGTATAGGCCCCTGAGTTGCTCCGCCGGTACCCGCTGACCAATCACGATGATTTCCCCTTACCGTTGGACATGGTGTATTTCTGCCAACCGGAGGGGTGCGTGTCCGTAGGCCCACGCCGGGCCCCTGGGCACCTCGCTTCCAGGGATACCAGCTCGTTTGTCTTTCAACTCACCGATAAAGACTCTGGTGAGTATACGCAAAACATTAATATTCATAAGAGTTTTTTGAAAGACAATATTCTCTAATTTAATCACTGTGATAATGTTTCAAATGATTCGTAAGCATAGGACGAGTAATTAAAAAAAGCTGCCGAAGTTGTCTCTTTCATTACAGAAATAGCCTACAAAATATTGTTTTCTTCAGAATTCTTTTAAAACAGTATAAATAGGACCAACATTAAGTGACCTCAACGCTTTATTAAGGCAATGCTTATCCCTCAGGTAAGACCCGTTTCGGCATCTGCATCAACTTCTACCGCGCGGTGGAGCGCGCGCAAATCCCGGGCCCGCGGGAGCGTAGCATGCTTCGTCGCGAGTCCTGGCGCAAGTCCATGGAGAAGAGCTCCGACTCCGCATTCTCCAGGTGAACATAAACTACTTCTGCTTAGTGCTAATTAGGACTTCTGATTTAGTAGATATGTACGTTCATATTAGAAGTCCTATTCAGCACTAAGCAGCAGACTACACAGAGCTGAACTGTTCAGCTCTTTGCTTTTGTTGTTACTTTGAACAGTTCAGTTCTATGTGGTCTTTGCGCAAGAGAGGTGGCACTAGAACTTGAGAAACATCAATATTGGGGAAACAGGATTCTTCTAATTTCGATTTCAGACAGACCCGCAGCTCTTATCCATTTGGCCAAAAGTATGTATTATTTGGTTTGTCACGCCTTATGTCCTGTTAACCTAAATAGGCCTATTGTTTTCCTGTAAGTCAGCTGACGTTCTCACGGTTGATAAGCACTAGAATTTAGACTAAGACGTAGCGAATGTTCCAGTGACTATAGGAGCAGCAACGTGGCCCCGAGTGACTCGGAGCGCGACTGCAGTGCGACGCTAGGGCCGCGACTGGCTCCTGCGCCCGACTCCGAAAGCGGCGGCTCGCACTCACACTCGCCCAGTCCGAGGGCGACGAGGAAGCGACAGGTAAAAGATACAGAGAACTTCGCCAAAATCAGTCATGTTATTTTGGTCTTTTGCACTGATACCGATATCTGTATGATTTATTATAATTCTTAGTATCAGGATTCCCTCGAAATAACATGTTTACTCGGGTGACTGCAAATTTTTGTTTCACTCTATGTTCATACGACACCGATAAAATTATACACGATTTAACAGAATAAGCGCATTAGCTCTTAGCGGTAATTTATACCATCAAACTGGACAACTTTCTCTAAGGAGAGAGGGTCGAAAAACATATTGTACTTCCCATACAAAATATCGTTACAGCTGACGCAATTAGCATTAAAAGTCCAATTTTTTGTCCAAATGTGTTTCATACGTTCACTTCGAGTAAAAGATCCCGAATGAAAGGCAAAACGGAGGAGAAAGTGAAGCATTTGACGAAAGTGAATTACTAAACCAACCCTTACTTAATTCAATTGTTACAGAGAGTTCGGAACCATTCCCTAACGTCTCTATGCCTGCTTTCACATCATCCATTTTTCTCCACATTCCGAGAGTGCCTATTTATCCTAAAAAAATTGATCGATGCATGCAATGAGTCTTCCAGTCCACGACGTGTCGGCGCGTCGAGACAAATTCTTAGGTAAGTTAATAAAATACAAATTTATAGTCATAATGAAATCATGTTCTGATAAACGAATATTTTATGCTTACCTACACTTTATCTTCCAATTACAAATTATGGTTATCTTTTATGCAGACAATCCTCTTTGATGTTAGAGATTTAATTAAATAAGTAATGAAGAAGCGTCTTTCATCTTTGTAATAAAATAATTTCGCAACATTTGTTTCTAACAAAGAATGTTTTTGTCTGATAGCCTCGAGCGTTTTCATAAAACATAATTCAGTAATTACTGAATTATGTTTTTATGAAAACGTGTTTCAATGAAACGCTTGAGGCTGTCTTTTCTCAACTCACTTTAACAATGAATTAATTGTTAAAGAAAAGAGAATCGGTAATTTTCATTTAAAATGATGAATTGTTTTGTTCAGAGATACGGTGTGGTCAGTACTGACTGGCCAATCATACGATAACACCCCGACTATCGTGTTACACGATGTCAAAGAGATCGAGACGTGGATTCTGCGACTTCTATCTGCGCCTGTACCAGTCCCGGGCAAGACCAGGCTCGAGCTCGAAGTACTGTCGCCGACAGCGCATTCGCCACTCCTGTTCGCGTTGCCGGACCACACAAGATTCTCACTTGTTGATTTCCCTCTGCACTTACCTTTGGAACTTTTAGGTAAGTGCTTTTTTTAAGATTTTTTTTTGTTACATGAATCGAATGCGTCTTATTTATAGGGTTCTTTCCGTCCTATATCTACACTTGAAGTACATCTATAAGACAGTATCTTCAACACAAGTTGTTACTCAACAGGTGTAGACACTTGCCTGAAGGTTCTAACCTTAATTCTACTGGAGAACAAAGTGGTGGTCCAATCCCGGGACTACAACGCGCTGTCCATGTCTGTGATGGCGCTGGTGTCCATGCTGTACCCGCTCGAGTACATGTTCCCGGCCATTCCGCTGCTGCCCAGCTGCATGAGTTGCGCGGAACAACTGCTGTTGGCACCCACGCCCTTCCTTATTGGGATACCTGCCACGTTTCTTACGTATAAGAAGAATTTCAGGTGTGTATGCTGATCTATAAGTATTGTCATTTAATTGTCATAGTTAAGTTCTCGATCAGGTCTGTTCGTGGACGGGTGACCATTCATCACATTATGTTGAGCTCCTCCGAGCCTCGAAAACCCCCTTAAACGTTAGTCCCGGCTGTCATTTATCGATAGTTGACAGTTGTTACGATTAGCTAAGCTTTACATACATAATTATATTAGTTAACTAAATTAAAACACGAAAGTCTCACAACCAATATTACTGTAACGTATCCCTCGCTGGGTTTTGGAGGTCGAATAGCTAGTCAGTCCATGTAAAATACTGGTATCCAGCTGCATCCGGATAGACTGGTAGCTGGACTACAACATAATTGGGAAAAGGCCGTCATCTGACTGATGATGAGCTAAGTTCTCGATCCTAAATTGAAGCAATCTTTCTAGATGTTAGCCAAAATTTGTGTGCGACATACAATTTTGTTTACAGAATGCCCGACGACATATGGCTTGTGGACCTGGATGCCACTAAACTGATTTGCCCTTCGGGAACCGACCAGGATTTACCACCGCTACCCGAGCCCGAAGGCTCGGTACTAAAGAACCACTTGAAGCAGGTACAAATTGTATTATTTCGTTTGTTTTGTTTTCTATGAATGTTTTTTTTTCATGTCTACATAGTACATTTTTCTCCTATCACCTAAACTTTATCTAATACTTTGCACTTGTGAGCGCAGTTCTATCGATGTCGCTAAGCTGTTGTGACGATTGATGTAATTGTTTTAATGATGTTGTCTACATGAATGTACACCTAACTTGTATGTGTTTGAATTCATAAGTATCATTAGATATCAATCTGGTTTATTATAAATGTGTTCGGATGTAGATCAAAATATGTTAATCCGACAGTTGAATAATGTTATGAACATAATCAAATAGTTGAAAGCATGTTTTGAACATCTAAATGTCTTTTACTATAACATAATAAACTAATTACTTATAGGTAATGACGATTATCGGAATTACTTTTTATTTATGATTTTCAGGATTTATAATTTCCACACTTTTTCCTTTAATTTGTGTCACTAACACGCCCTCACTTCTTCCCCTAACGCTAGGCCGTGCATCTCATGGGCAGTACCGGGAGTGGTGTAAATATCTCTACTCTTTTTACATTGCACACTTTCACTATTATTCACAACATATTACCTCTTTATATATTTATTTATGTGCCGTTTTAGCTTGATACTTTACAGCTAACTTGCACTTGACACCGAAGTTAGTATGTATCTATTACGTATTTGTAATATTGAATACTATTAAGTACTATAAATCAGTTTTTCTTATCTTGTTGATAGCAGTTATAAAGGTTTCGTTCTCTTAGCATCAAATTTGCATGAATGAAAAGTAGTAGCTTTATATTTTTATTCGATGAATTAACTCAGCCTACAGCAGTTCACTGCTGGTTAATGGTTATACGACCCTTTTCGAGGTTATTCAGGATATGTTTTAACGTTAAAAAGTTGAATTGAAACTAAAATTTATTGTTAACTTGTTATGTAAAATATTTTCTAAGCAAAGACAAAAATATCTGGATAAAAATGTCTTCATAGATGTAAGTCTAGACCATCGGTCATTTTTAACCGGCTTTCTTCAAAAAGGAGGAGGTTCTCAATTCGGTTGTATGTTTTTTTTTGTGTTTGTTACCTCATAACTCCGTCATTTCGAAACCGATTTGCAAAATTCTTCTTTTATGTGAAAGGATATACTTCCCGATTGGTCCCATAGAAATTTCATCAATATCGGTTCAGTAATTTGGTTCCTTTTCACGTTAATTGGTACATCACGCGACGTCTCATGAAGTCTTGCATGTTACATTTGACGTACTTCCCGATTTCCAATCGAATTGAAATTTTGCACGCTTGTGTATATCGCGTGATAGTGTAATAATTAATATATAGATGACATGGAGCTAATCTGATGATGGAGCTGGAAGGTGGCCTTAGGAACTCCGTTATGAAACGACATAACCCCATCGAGTTTGGGCTCGTTTGATTCGTCTTAATGAGTAGTTTGTCTTTAGACGGTATCCAGTGTCTGATGATGGAGCTGTAAGGTAGCCATAGGAACTCCGTTATAAAACGACATTACCCCATCGAGTTTGGGCTCGTATGATTTGTCTTGACGAGTACTTTGTCTCTAGATGCTATCCAGGGTCTGACAATGGAGCTGGAAGGTGGCCATAGGATCTCCGTGATAAAACGACGTAACCGCATCGAGTTTGGGCTCGTTTGATTCATCTTAATGAGTAGTTTGTCTTTAGACGGTATCCAGGGTCTGATGACGGAGCTGTAAGGTGGCCATAGGAACTCCGTTATAAAACGACATAACCCCAACGAGTTTGGACTCGTTTGATACATCTTGACGAGTACTTTGTCTTTAGATGGTATCCAGAGTCTGATGATGGAGCTGTAAGGTGGCCATAGGAACTCCGTTATAAAACGACATAACCCCATCGAGTTTGGACTCGTTTGATTAATCTTGACGAGTACTTTGTCACTAGATGGTAAAATAGGTTTGATGATGAAGCTGGAAGGTGGCCATAGGATCTCCGTTATAAAACGACGTAACCGCATCGAGTATGATTTGTCTTGATGAGTAGTTTGTCTTTAGATGGTATTCAGGGTCTGCTGATGGAGCTGTAAGGTGGCCATAGGATCTCCGTGATAAAACCACGTAATCGCATCGAGTTTGGGTTCGTATGATTCGTCTTAATGAGTAGTTTGTCTTTAGACGGTATCCAGGGTCTGATGATGGAACTGGAAGGTGGTAGAGTCTCTGATCTTGATAGGAGTGGGTGTCAAATGGGCATTCAACATGACCTTGGTTTTGTGCATGCTAATTTTCCTTGTTAAAGATATGCTGCAAGGATATGATATGCAGGGATTTGTGTTAGATACCACAACTAAAAAGGATAAAATAAAAGCTTTTTTGCAAAAAAAAAACCGACTAAAAAAAACTAAAACTTTTTGAAAAAAATAACCATGGCAAAAAAAATCAATGAAACAAACAAAGCCACCGACTTCCGAAAGTTAATTATTTTCCACTTTTCTTTTTTTTTTTGCAATTTTATTATTACTTTTTATTTTTGGCAGTCGGTTATTTTTTTTCCAAAAAGTTGTTATTTTGTGTTTTTTTTTAAATCGGTTTTTTTTTGCAAAAATGCTTTTTCAGTTAAAGAAACAAGATAAGAAAAGCTGCTAATAGAGGCACATATAAATATTTACCTGAAACACGTGTTACTGTCTACCATCACACATTTACTAGGTCCAGACATATTACTACTTGACTACTACATTTTCTTTATATTATATTTCATTGAGACTGTAACACTGTTTCAGTATGTCTTGTGTTTGTGTGCAGCATGTTCTGTCTGAGTTGTTGTGATTGTGCTAACGCTAATATTGTGTAACAGTCCCTACAGCTTCGAATATAATGCACCATAATATTATAATATGTTATTAAGTAGAGAGTTTGAATGATTGAATAACAATACGAAATTATACAATAAGCCTTTCAATATGAGTAGCCAACAACTGCGCTATTTATTAATGTTTGATAATTATTTAAAGATTTTGCTTAGATTTTGGATACTTTAATGATTTTGAGTAAATATATGCTACATATTTAATACAGTCCACCTTTTAAGCCATAACATATTTGCTTTTAATTTACATTCTTTTAACATCTTATGTACAGAAAGTGAATGATTCCATCTGAGATAGTAGTTGAATCATCTGCGTTTGTTCTAATATGAACTTTACGCTAACAGGCCCTCAACAGTTTGACGAGTGCTACAGCTGAGCAATCGGCCGCTCCACTGATGCCTTCCAGGAGAGATAGCGTGGGGGGAGCTACTCTTAAGTGAGTTAAAGGAATTATGTTGGTCCACTTTACTTTGACGCTAAAAAATACACTATATTTTGTCTTGTGTTGACCTGTTGCAATGTGAGCTATAAACGAGTTATATATGTATATATGTTACGAGTAGTTGACATTCACATTCCAAGATTTGCAGACGTATGGAACATAAAATTACAGCTGTACCTAATCTAAGGTTTAGGCAGAGGTGTATCATAGTACACCCCTATTTTTTCAGTTATATTAATATCTCATTAAGTATGGGGCGAGCCAATTGCCAACTACTGGTCACGAATCCATACCCCGAGCTGCTGCTAAGAAGATCTTCGTGGAAATCTTTTTGTAAAATTAGACGAAGTTTAACAAAATTGTTATTATTACTAGGGTCCAGCCCGCAGCTTTCCGCGGCGGCGACGGGGCCCAGTCAGCCCCGCACTCCACGCCCGAGAGCCGGCGCGTGTCCATCACGGGCACGGGCGCGGCTAGTGCCGGCCACACGCCGCAGCGGCACTCGCTGGTGTCGCCGCACCACGCGCATCCGTCGCAGCCCTTCAACCCGCTCATATACGGACACGATGTGGACTCTGTTGATGTCGCTACCAGGGTTGCTATGGTAAGTGATTTTTTTACAGGCTTTGTACCCCGGAGACTAGGATTTTCTTGTTCTTTGTGTGTCGATTTCACCTGAACTGATCCATCATCAGCTTCATTTAAATCTTGGAAGGGGCAGGTTCTTGTGCAGGAGACTTCAGCAGATTCATAATGCCCAGAGCAGCCACAGAGCGATGCATGGCAACTAGATATTTAGCCGCACCTATTCGATCGTCGGTTTATATATGTACCTGCGATGCTATAGACGTGATTACAATATACTCAGCGGCAACCAGGTTGTGAGCCATATTACAGCGGCGCTGGATATACTTCATTGTCTACAGCACGGCTCTCTCTATGGCCTTATCGCCCGCATCTATTGTTATGTAGATCTCTTTTAGATGAGAAAAATTATGTACAGGTGCGATTTTTCAACTCACAAAACACCCTGGCGAATTTTATGGAACACACCCGAACACTCCGCCTGTACCCGCGACCGGTAGTCGCCTTCCAGATCAACAGCTTCCTGCGATCTCGCCCGAGGACCACCTCCTTCTTGAACAAATTTGCTAGAACCCAGGTTAGTGAAAAAAAACGAGGCGCACAACACCCTCTCCTCCGCTTTGAACTTTCCAAGGAAGTCGGTTTATCCGCGCGTGCAATGGCAAGCACTGCTGTATTTAAAGAAGTTTACTTCATTTTATTACTCATTTATTGTGTCTTTAAGGGCCCATTTCTGACAACTGGTCGTTTTATGGTTTCTCATTACGATTTTAGGAAACCTCTTAAAATTGCGCCAGTCGGTTTTAGAGCGGATTGCACCAATGAAATTACTCTTTAATTACGAACGTTCTTGAACGCAGTTTAGACATGCTGATCGCATTCAGTCTCATTGATAAAATTCACCTTAGTAACAAAAATACGCGTTCCTTTAGGCAGTGGAGTTCTTAGCGGAGTGGTCCCTAACTCCAGGCAACGTAGCATTCCTGCGGGTGCAGACAGGAGTGTTCGACCCACGACAGGTCGGGGACAAGGCCAAGTGGTTCGCGGACCAACTGCAGCCCATCCGCTTCCCTGTGTGGGACGACGGCAGCTCGCTCAATGGGGCTCTGAGGCAACTGCAGCGGCATGAGAATCAGCCTACAGGTTTGTAACTTGTGGGCTTTTAGGAACTTCCATATAGGAAGTGCGCATTTCAAGTCAGTAATTATTCCTCTTTAAAAGTTCAAAACGTCAAATCAGTTAGTAAAAAAAAAACCTGAATTGTATTAATTGAATTTTGAATTGAAAAAAAAACCTAAACCAAAACCTCATGATATAAAATATAATATTTCCTGAGAAATTTTCCGATCACTGTCCAAGTTAAAAAAAAAAACTATATTATTTTCTGGAATTAAAAAAAAAATACTTCAATGCTTAGTTTTTTAGTGTTATTGGGTTTTTTTCCATCAGTTCTCAGTAACATCTACGGACTCTGCAATTGTGCCCGATTGATGGCATTAGGCTCGCCCTCTATTACATGGGACTTATGAAAACATAACTGGCAAAATGTGCACGAATTTACAGGCGTGATGGTAAGTTATGTTATCATTTTTAGATGAGAGCGGGTCAGACTCTGAGGCTGCGGAAAGTACGAGCTCATCGTACTCATCCCTGAGTGACTTCGTGTCAGAAATGGCTTCGTCCGACTTATCTCCAGGTAACAATTTACTTTCGTGCTTTACGTTTCGTGTTGTATTGCGTTTTGGCATTCTTTGACTTTGACTTAAATGTTCAGGAGGAAATCCGCACCAACAGCACGTCATCGGGGAGACTTATAGCGCTGTTGTGCAAGTACCAATGACTTTGTCATCATCTTTAGATCCAAAAACGGTAACTAACTATACTCAATATAATATTTTTAAAGACCAAAACGAACAATGGAGCTAATTAATCAATGGAAAAATTTAATTGACTCACTTTACTTCGGGTCTTTTAAAACTTAAAGTCGAAAGGACCATATCGTTATATTGTGCCCCTATATTACACAAGAAGCAATTCATCATTTTAAAATAGCAAAACAGCTGCACTTCTTACCGGTTTCAAATTCACACATAAAATACTAAAACAGAGCAATTGTACTCGTATCTTCTTCGAATTCACAAATTTTCATTTCCCTCATACTAGGTGTACAGCCCGCCCTCCTCACTGATGTTCGGTAACGTGGAGGAGGTGGTGGACAGGGACACAGGGCGCGTGTCCACCTCCCCCTCCCCCTCCGCGTCGAGCTCCGACCACAGCGATCTGTCGGACGACGAGGCGCCCGGAGACGTCGCCGTGGAACCCAACGATGCAGCACATCCACCCCCTGTGAAGAAAAGTGTAAGTTAGCCCGGGCTTGGGACCAACATTGATTTGTTTGCGTGGCGCTAAGGAACAATGTCGGTTGGTGGTTGCAATTCACTGTGTGTACCATGTCGATCTATTTAGTATTAGGTTACTAATGATTATTCGTAATAAGTTGAAAGCATTTTGAAATAATCACCATGGAAGCAGTTCTCGAAGCTTGCTACTCACGAATAAATCGTTACTCTCTAGTAGTTTTTATTAGAAACATTTTATCGAACTCCCATATCTAATTCATTATGGAAAACCGCTGCACTGAATTGTTGAGCGACAACATTATAACATTGGAATTTAAACGCACTTAGTAATTACTACATCTTAGTTTAATGCTCCTAGTACACAGTAGTATCACAGTAAACTTACATACTTCTTACAGTGGTCGACAGTTACCATCTTGGATTCGCAAAACTGCAACGGTAACCTTCGAAGTCTGCTTCAAAGCTCAGCAAATCGTTTGCGTTGATCCACTGTAAGTGGTTAGTATAGGTAGGCTGTGGTAGTATGTCATAGCTAATCAAACACCATCACTAGGACACTGACAGCGGAAGCTTCGGTCGCGAGTCGGACTCGAACTCGACCACTACGCCGAAGACAGTCGTGAGCCGCCAACGAGCAGCTGCCGACAGCGCCAGCACCAGCGACTCGGACCGCGCACTCACGCCCTCCCACCACTCGCTGCCCCCGCACCAACACGGCAAAGTACGCACCTGCTCCTTACCTTTCACTATCAACTGTACCTAACACCGTGGTGAGCCGACAGCGCCAGCACCAGCGACTCGGACCGCGCGCTCACGCCCTCGCACCACTCGCTGCCCCCGCACCAACACGGCAAAGTACGCACCTGCTCCTTACCTTTCACTATCAACTGTACCTAACACCGTGGTGAGCCGACAGCGCCAGCACCAGCGACTCGGACCGCGCGCTCGCGCCCTCGCACCACTCGCTGCCCCCGCACCAACACGGCAAAGTACGCACCTGCTCCTTACCTTACACTATCAACTGTACCTAACACCGTGGTGAGCCGACAGCGCCAGCACCAGCGACTCCGACCGCGCGCTCACGCCCTCACACCACTCGCTGCCTAATATTCTTCACACAGCCATTTATTAGACCAATCGTTTTTATACATTGCTAATAGCAGACCACATTTTGCACCACACCATTTACTCATTGCTACAACAATAGACGAGAATGACATTTTTGGCACATAAAAGAACACCATTTGATTTACTTAATGTTTAAATTTTAGAGCGTAAGTAGCGGTGTGTCCCGCCAAGCGTCACAGTCGTCCCTTTTGGAGCAGTTCGCCGCTCAAGCCAAGGAGTTGGTGAGGGAGACAACACGACAGAGCAGCCAGGAAGGACTGCTCGCACATATGGACAAGGTAACACGGAAACACTATAGTGCATGCGAACGTTCGTAGTAGGCGCGGTCATCAAATGTGGGAGCGAGATGGCACGAGATATTAAATCTAGAAATCCTATACTAAATATTCACCATCCCAGTCGCACATTTTATGGCCTAGGCGTTTAGACTGAATCTGTGTTGTTGTCAATTTTTATTTCTGTGCTAATTTCAATTTATAATTTAATTACAACACTGTGTGTTACTCACTCAAACCAATAAAGAAGAAAGGAAAAGTAGCAGACGGAGAGGAAAAGAAAATGTTTGCGCCATTCGGTCAGGTACAGATCACCGTGTGGACCTAAGCAACGAATTGTAGAAGCTGCATAGTACTCACATACACAAACCGTAGAACGTAATATTTAGTAGCTTAGTTAGCTATAAGTAATCAAGTAATGCATTATAAAATCGCCGACGCTAGTGAATACGAGCCTTTCATCCTTTAAAATCATAGCCTAGAATATTCCAGTTTGAAATAGAGAGTTACTACGGAATCTTACAAGATTTCCAACTATTTCCTGTATTAAAACTTAAACAAATCGCTTAAATCATTTTCTCATGCAAATATTCGATTAGGAAAGATCTTCTGACATACGTAGCTGAGTTTTCTTGCCATTAATTATCTTTGTACATTTGAGAACACCTCGATAAGTGTAGAAAAGGCTGCTAAAATGTGCTTCGAATGTTAACAGCTAACATTGCACGCGAAAAAGGCAGCTGAAGAAGCTTCAAAGAGTATGCACGAGGCGTCCAAGTCTGCACTAGAAGCCAGCAAGACGGCCACAGCCGTTAGCAAGAATACTTTCGAAGACCTCACTTATGTTGGCAAGTCTACGCTGGGAGATTTTACTAAAAGCGCGAAGGAAGCTGCGGCCAAAAAAGGATTATTAATGAAGGTAAAATTGTGTTCCTATTCCATTAGCATAATCAGCCACAGCCTCTATGATACTCAGGCCTCCTGCCTATGAAAGGAAATGGGCCTTAATTCTCCACGAGGACCCAGAGCGGGTTGGCACAGGTCTTTGAATTATTGTTTCTAGTTTTTAGTGCTCTTTCTATGGCATTATTAAACCGTAAATCCCATTAAATTTTAAAGCAGATCTTTGGAAAAGCCGACGTATTTATTATTCGTTTTCTGATGTGTCCACAATAGGGTGAAAGTCAAGACTCGAACAGCAGTACTTCCACGCGCCGCGACTCCACAGCGTTACAGACCACTAACATGCTGACAGCCACGCATCGAGACTTCTTCTCCAACATTAGTTCTGATCTCAATGGTCTCGCTGCGTCCACTTCCAGCATGTTCAGTGATTTCTTTGGAAACAAAGGTAGGAAAATAATAATTGAAAAATTTGAGGTTACATTATGCGTTAGACATTTTGACCCTTAAATTGAGTTTGCAAATCTTGTCAAACAATTAACAAACAATTTACACAACAATTTTAACAAGTAATGACTTGTTTCCTAAAATATAACCATAAAGTTCGGTACCCTTTGGGGGTCTTAGCCTATGCTGGCTTGATACCGGCCCCGAAAGGGGTCTGGCACTTAAGTCTTACGTCATCCTTATTACTGTCAATCTAAACTAATATTATAAAGAGGTAGTTTGTAAGTTTGTATGTTTGTATTTAGGGGGTAATCTCCGGAACTAACGATCCAATTTAAAAATTGTTTCATTGGTAGAAAGCTACATTATTCATGAGTGCTATAGGCTATAAATTATATTGATAGCATGCATATTAGCTGAGCTATCACAATTTTTGTCGGGCCAGGCGGAAAAAAATACCTCTCGAAACGGAGTTATTTGCATGCGCTGCCTAAACCGTTGAATATAATTGAAAACAATGTAGGGCAACCTGGTCCGTTTTAAATAGTTCTACAAAAAAGTCCGCGACACCATATTTCTATCTTTTATATTTTAGCAGATATAATAAAAAAGAATTTTTCGACATATTTACATTTGGACGATTTTTTAAACAACAAAATATTAAAGTTTATACAAAAAAATATTTTTATGATCACAAAGATATCATAGAGATAAGATTTGCCTTTTACAGTATATCGATCGGTTAAATAGTTTCGAAGATAATATAAAATGAATAAATCGCAAAATGCCATCCAACATTCACGAACCGCATTAGAACATGCCCCTTGGTCAATTGTTACAAGGTTACGTCACTGATAATATGGGAGGAATATACCATGAGTCAAGCTCATGTTGAAGCAGTGGATTGAAAATTTCAGTCGCTGTCGTGGATAGTATAACTTTTATGTTTGCTGATGACTTTCGGCAGACACTTTCCGCCGTCACAAGAGGGACACGTGCGGACATCATGAAGGCATGTGTAAAATCATCGCCCCTATGGAGTATAACTCAAACTTTAATTTACGTACTAACATGAGAGCCCACCTTATCGGAAATATGGTTAGCGATGTTCCACAATAGCTCAAAGTTGGAGACGGGTCTTTTTCTTCTCCAACCTTGAGCGCTAACGCTGCGGAATTATAAAAGAGTTTCTGGATAGTAGTTCACAGCTTGCAGCAACTAGATAGAATAGAAAAGATGCATTGACTTTGTTCAAGGTCACTGTATCGTCTCACCTAAGAACGATACAGTCAATGAAACCAATAATATACAAATTGGGTTACGCAGAGGTGTACCTAATAGTACACCTACATTTCGCCAGTTATGCTTAGTTCCATATTATAAGGGGTGAGTCTATTGCCATCAACCGGGTGCAAAGCCAGATCCCGTGGCTGCTACTGAGAAATGACACTGCCCAACCCAGGAATCGAACCCAAAACCTCATGCTCAGCAGTCGTGTTTTCGACCACTAGACCAACGAGGTAGTCAGTTATCAAAAACATCAATAAACTAATTTTACAAAAAGTCCCCAGTTAAGTCAAAACCTAAAAACAAGTCCATTGATACAGTGTGTAAAATCGAGGATGCAGTAAACTATCTGCAAGAATTTTGGAACTCCCTTAATCTGGCCTGCCACCTTATGAACTGCTATTGAAAATCGGAACGCCTATCGTGCTTTTAAGAAATTTAAGCCCACCTAACCTGTGCAATGGCACAATGCTACTAATAAAAGATAACTTAACTGTAGAGACTATTCTCATCGGACCAGGAGCTGGCCAGTTGGCGCAGATCACGAGAATTCCAATGATATCCACGGACCTGCCTATATAGTTCAAGCTACTCCAGTTTCCCATAATTTGCACTGTTTACTATTAACAAGTCCCAGTGACAAACTTTATCTTTGGTTGGCATTTACCTAAGAAAAGAATATTTTCCCCATGGGCAGCTGTTATAAGGGCGGTTTTTTCACGAATTGGATCACCCGCAAATCAGATTATTTTGTTACCAGAAAATAAAACAACCTCAAAAATTCTAAACAGAGCAGTTTTAATTTAATTACCTATTTACATTCATTAGGTGCCTACCAGACTTATAAAATTCTTTCACCTATAAAAAGCTTAATAATGTCGAGTAATACTTATGGGCTGTATTTTCGAAATCCACGCGGACGATGTCGCGGGTGAAGTGCTAGTATTTAATATTCTGATTATTAAATACTATGAGTATGCATTAGTTAAAAAAGTAGGATAAAAAGTCATATATCAACGCCATTAAAAGTTCTGTATTTAGCGCGCAAGAACCTCAATTTACCCAAATAAAACCCAAATGCGTAAATACGGTCATCGTCATTTTGGCGGCAATGCTGGCCGAGGCTAGAAATCATGAAAATTGTGGTTTTCGGACATCCGAGCTCCATTTTATCGAGAATGATTAACTCGTCATTTAATTATGTGACGAATAATTTCAATTGAAATAAGCAGTGGTAATCAATGATATATAAACTATAGATACGTTACCCGCGTTCTGTACTGGCAACATAAATACCGGGTAATTGCCCCGAGTCCCTTTAGTCGCGTACCAACCAGTGCCGCAGCTGTACGTAATACTCAATTAACTTGTGTGAATAACTTCCTCAAAACAAGAACAAAATGCCATCCTGTGTTTTTAGGAAATGTAAAAATTATACTGCAACATAACACTGAAAAATATTTGATGATAGGAATCGCTTGGCAATCATGCAGTAATAACTTTTAGTCATTGATATGAACGATGAAATAAATCGTGGTTTTGCCTACCCATACCTGATGAAACGAACTTTATTTAGTTGATTGTGCCCTAGAGTCGACCCTATTATGAATGTAGTCTGTTCAGCAGGCAACAAGCAGGGCAAACCGGGCGAGCACAGCCCGCGGGCCGGGGGCGGGGCGGGCGCGGGCGGCGCGGCGGCGGCCTTCGGGCCCTTCTCGCAGGGCGCGCGCGGCCTGGTGGCGCGCTCGCCGCTCATCCGCCACGCGCCGCCCGCGCCTCCGCCCGCGCCGCCACACCAGCGCCCCTCCGCCAACACGGAGAACCAAGCCTTCCTCAATGACGTTAGTATTGACTCCCAACTTACGTAAAATAACTAATACCAGTATTAAGATTTTCTCCTTACAATAACAAGGCGTTAAGCCCGCGTCTGTACGATCATATTTTACTTACATAAGTTTTCAAAAATAAATAAAAAGACCATTTTTTCAAAATCTTCTATCTACATGTAGGAGCCAATGGTTGTAGGCACCGTACATTATCACTATGTTGATGTTGGTTTAGTTGTGGAGTACATAGAAAGAACCACAAGTTGAGTTTAAAGTTGGATTGTTAAGTAGTAGGTAAAAGTTACAGTGATAGCGATTCTTTCTCTTGAAAAGTGGTTAGTCCCACAGTTGTTGTCTGACTCGATCTCGATCTCCCTTGCATGAAAAGTTACAATTATAGCGTAATATTTGTGACGCACGACATCCAAGTAGGTTGCTGCGTTCGCAAAGGAAATGTACAATTTATGAGACCGTACACTACCCATAACTTCGTTTTTTACAACACTTTGTACAATGTTATTATAGTGAGTATTCGTACATTACAGTTAGTTCAACACGTGCTGGAAGGCGAGGGAGTGGGATGGCTAAAGCTGAACCGTCTCAAGAAGTTGATGGAGGACGAATCCTACAGAAACATGGTGCTCAGCAAACTTAACAGGAACTTCAATAGGAAGACCACACCTAACGACAAAGTGGACGATGTGGTGAGTTTATCTTTCCAAATAAATGTATGTCCGCAAGGACCATTGATCAGGAATTCGATAAAAAAGTAGATGCATAGAAAGAAACTCTTAGATAATATTCCTAAACCTTCCCTCAAGTTCGTGAGCAAGGCGGTCTGGAAGGGCATGCTGAAGGTACTACAAGCAGTGGTCCACGGTCTGGAGCACACGTACTCCAACTTTGGTCTAGGAGGGATGGCCTCTGTGTTTCAACTGGCAGAGATGGCCCACACCCACTACTGGAGCAAGGAGATCGCAGGCCTGGAGCATGGAGGTATGGCCGGCTCTGCGCTCATGGACCACTATGGACGACAGGACTTAGAAACGCCGTCGTCATCACCTTCGTCTAGGAAGAGTTCACAATCTGGTTAGTGATGTCCCTATATTATTATTAAGAACTATAGTTTTAACGTCCTTTGGTGAAATGTCGAATTTTTGGTCCTTTGATACGCAAACGTAATTTCCATGTAACATTAAAAATTCTAGATTTACCGGTAGTAAACTATCCCGAAATGGATTCATCCGAAGCTCAAAGTACTACGGAAATGTTTAAAGACATGCTGAACCAAAAAAGGAATTTACTCTTCAGCAAATTAACATCCTTCGACTCAGATGTAAGTACTGCATCGATTTGTGTGTATTTTTCAGTGTTGCAAACCTTTTGCATGGTTTTGGTGCCCTCTGATCTCTGTGGAAACTATACCTATCTAAATGTCTATATAAAAGTGAAGAAAAGCTCTTGAGCATGAGAGCAGTTATTAAAGGCGCGATACCGCTTCAGACTGCCCTTACATGCAAAGCCTTTTTGTAATTATGATTTCATTCCTTCATAAATTACATAACATTTATACTACTTGTTTAACTATCAAATTAACTTTATCTTCGCTTAGAGCCGTGGTATATTGCTATATTTTCTACTTTCAACTCAGATATACTCCGAACACAATAATATACATTAATATTTATTTCCTTACTTAATACACGTACACAACTATCTTCACATTCTTGTTATAAACTGGCTTAAGTATATAATGTAAGAAAGGTATAATATATAATATCCCGCATGGTTGTATTATATAGGTATACTATGATACAAGATTAATGTTGTAGAATAATGTATAATGAAATATTAGTAAATATTATGCTAGTTGGAGTTGTAAGTAAAATGTAACATGTCTCATGTCACTTCTGATAAAAGGGCGAATAATGTAGATCGACAGCTTATTCTTTCATGTATATAACAAAAAGCGATTCAAGCTGAAATTAAGTTCTAGCAGATTTTTTGATAGTGCAAAAAAATCAACAGTTTTTTTGCAAAGAAAATTTGACATTATTGTGTATGACTAGTAACATTAATTGGGTGTCAATCGGGCGCAAGCTGTTGCTCTAGTGCATAGTGACATGAGCCACGGTACAGGCGGGTTGTTTGTGTGCGTGGCAGGCCCCCCCCTCGTCGGACTGCTCGGCCGACGAGAGCGGCTCCATCACCACCAACCGAGCCAATATCTACGACCACCGCGCCTCCTTTAAGTCCAACCTATCTGACACTGACGTCATGTTCCTCAATGTAAGTCCTAGTGCGATTTGTAGTCACCCGTCTTAGACGCTTACTGAGCTTATACTAGCGATCAAACAATAGCCCAACAATTGGAATACTTTACTCAAAATTTGTTATGAAGGCTACTGATCGCTGCAGTATTTAGATTCTAGATTTGCATGTACGTGTCTATAATAAATTATTTAAGGCGGAATTAAGAATTGTTAGTAAAAAAAAACTTTGAATATCGCAGGTTTATAAACCATATTTTACTAATTAAATAACAAGGATCTATTCCAATAATATTATTCGTTTTTTTCTGTTAAATCTATCAAGATATTGGTATCTAAAGCACTTCTAAGTATCTATATGATTCATTAATCTGAGGAAGAACAGACGCACATCATTGTTTAAAAAATTTAACGTTTGACTTGGTGACAAAATGAGTATACAAATGGAGAATCATAACTGTTTAAACTCACCGAAGTACAAGAACTAGATCTTCCTCGCAAGGATATCTATTCCGTTTACCTACTATGAATATTATGCCAGTTTTAAAGTATGCATACACTCCATTTATTTACTGCTACGTTAAGTGTTGAGTGCGTCGTGTTTCATTTGGCGCATGGTCATAGTCAGAACTATTCGTTTTTGCAACGCAATTTCCGCGGACTACTATTTACACTATTTACCAACATGTTAGTTACAAATGCGCCCTCCTGGCAATGTCAAAAGAACCATGACACACTAAATATGTACGTAATATTTACATCTACATGTGAAAGCTATGTGAGTGTAACGCAGGTGAACCGCGTCGGGCCGGGTCAGGGCGCTGCGGGCAAGCCGCGTGCTGCAAGCGTGTTCTCGTCCAAGTCGTCCGTGAGTGCCTACCGCCCGCCTGTCGGGGTGCCCGTCACCTCGCCCATCACTTCGCCAGATACGACGCGGACGTATCTCTATCAAGGATTGATTGGTAAAAAACTGTCCTTGTGGCCTAAGGCCATTTTTGAAGTAGATATGAAAAATACTATACAATAAACCGTAATTTTAATAGGTTTTATAAAAAAAAAACTAGAGAACAGGACCATTTTACCGACTCAGGAATATTGTGCCGGTGCTTAGCATAAAATAACTAATAGATAAAGATAAAGGCTAGTGTTCACCAAGTAAACACCATAAATATTTCAAAAATTGTAAACTCATCAGGCTAGAAGGACCATTTTACTTTTCAAAAAAAAAATCCTTTCTTCATTAAAGGCAAAGAAAGATCAAACCTTTGGGACCAAATGCAGTTCTGGGAGGATGCGTTCCTTGACGCAGTGAGTCAAGAACGTGACATGATCGGAATGGACCAGGGCGCCAACGAGATGATGGAGCGCTACAAATGCCTGAGCGAGACGGAGCGCAAACGACTCGAACATGAAGAGGACAGGCTACTATCCACTGCCTTATACAACCTGACGGCTGCTATGGTACTGGTGGGAGTTGAGGCAGACATCGTGAGGAATAAAGTGCGCCGCCTGCTCGCCAAGAGTCACATCGGACTGGTTTATAGTCAAGAAGTTAACCATCTGCTGGATGTCGTGCATACTTTGGTAAGTAAAAAGGCAGTTATTTAAAAGGTTGTTGCTAAAAACGTATTTATTCATTCTGGACCACTAAAAATAAATTTTAGGTTTTTTTTCGGTCCCGTCAACAAGATTTACTGCTACCTTTAGTTTCATCCGAGTTTCCTCCTTTTCAATTCTCAATGCATCACAAAACATAAGAGTCAGTACCAACTCTTGGACTTTTTTGTTTGTAATAACGTCTATTTGTGGTAATGTAGCACGGCAACGACATAGAACTGAAGCCGCTGGGCTCGCGCTTGCTGCGTCGCGCGTCGTTCACGGTGCACGAGGGTGACGCGGCCGGCGAGTTGCGCTTCATGGAGGTGCGCGACGACGGACTCATCCTGCGCTCCACGCAAGGTAAACTAGTTTCCAGTCCTCCACCGTCACAGTTATTTAACCTTTGATTTAGCGTCTCTGTCAATATCAGTGATTTTATAGTAGACTAGCTGACCCGCGCAACATCGTCTGCGTCTCATAATGCAATTAAATAATATTGCGATTATAAATTGAGATGTAAGCTATCCTATGTTTCAAGTTGAAACTACATACGGTGTGCAAATTTGATTAAGATCTGTTAAGTAGTTTAGGAGTCCAACGCGGACAAACAACGTGACGCGTAATTTATATATATTAAGATTGTATCGGGAGCAAAATAATATTTTTACGGTGAGGGCGCTTTTTTGAATCCAGAGACAAGTGAGGGATTCTTTAAAGTATGTCGCCCCAGCCAAAAATATATTTTGCGCCCGAGTGATACACTCTACTTTTCATCACCCACAGTGAGAAAATAAAAGGCGCCTCATATTTTTTATTACATTACAATTTATTATTACAGTTTTATTAGGAATAGAGATTGTTGTAGAGTTTATATTCTGCGTGTTTGAAATAATGTCCGAACCTGGCTCATTTTTAGGAAAATGTGACGGTGGATCTCGTTGTTTGGATGTAGATGGGCGCGGCGACAGTGACATGGAAACTAAAGGTTGCAATTTAATGTTTTCCACGATGCGTTCACATGTTTTCGCCTTGTCCTCAATGGAATCTTCTATATACCCCTCTGCTACAGCAATCGACTTCCATCCTCTATGTCGCTTGAGAACAGTTAAGTCCTCTCCAGAATCTGCCAAAAGGCTAGCAGAAGTACGACGAAAACAATGTCCTGTATACAGCTTGATATCTGGTAACTTCAAATAAGTAGCGATTTCTTGCGGCATTTTATTTTTCCCATAACTTGTTTGAAGCACTTGCCATTTTGATAATGGATGAAAAAGCGATTGGTCTTCATATCAGCAGGACGCAGGTCCAGGCATTTCTGTACAATAGTTTTGTATTCTCCTCGGTTTA
This sequence comes from Lycophotia porphyrea, assembly GCA_950005105.1. NCBI lineage: Eukaryota > Metazoa > Arthropoda > Insecta > Lepidoptera > Noctuidae > Lycophotia > Lycophotia porphyrea. Next base: position 9,457,344 of record OX465392.1, read on the forward strand.
CGAAGGATCGGTCAATTTTACTAACAGTAAATCATCCGAGTGATTTTCAACATCATCAACAGTTATTTTTAAAAGTTCATTGCCACGACAAGCTACATGTACCTACTCCGAAAATTAAAGCCACTTGTAACAAAACCGAATGTGAATAAGACAAGTATTTATCGAAGTACAGGTTACAATAAAATGCGCATTTTAAAACACTATGGTTATACTTTACTAATCCACCTTATACATAGTTACTTACTTTTACAGCAAGAAAGACTTTGTCGGGTGCCTCATTAAGGAAAGTCTCCACGTTTTTGACTGAGAACACTTTGGATTTTTTAGGTTTAAATCCATCAGACATCCTCTTCAGATACGCTATTAATCTATATTACATATAATAAGACAGTAAAAAAACTGTCTGTACAGTGAATATATTAAAAAAAAAAAATTGGGGTGTGTTTAGAAACAGTAATAGAGCACGAATCCAAAAAAAAAATTCTGTCTGTTTGTCTGTACACGCTAATCTTCGGAACTGCTCGACGGATTTGAATGATTTTTTTTTGTTGTATAGGTATTAAGCCTGGGCAACATATAGGCTATAATTTATCTTGGAAACTTGAACACCTGATGCAGAACCGCAACAGACCAGCTAAACTATAAGAGATACAAAAATGGTACCATAGCAAAAATTGTTCCACGTAATGAGCATTTTCTGCTAAGAGAATAAATTTAAAGATCTGAAATAGCTGATGTGGAACTCCAAGAGCCCAGCCACACTATAACATATATAGGAATGACGTCTTAGCAAGAGTTGTTCAGACTGATAAGCACTCTCTGTTGACGTATAAAAATTGAAGATGTGGAACACCTGTCGTGGAGCTCCAAGAGCCCAGTAACACAATAATATATATAGGAATAAACAAAATAAATAATATATATTAGTTAGACTGATGAGCACTCTCTGTTGACGAATAAAAATTGAAGATCTGGAACACCAGATGTGGAAATTAAAGCTATCACTAATTTCACTGTATTTCTACCAAAGGGTATCGTATTACCCATAACTAACTGGGTTGTGGAGGGCAGATAGACAGTCGTTCCATGTAAAATACTGGTATTCAGCTGCATCCGGATATACTGGAAGCCGAACCCAATAGCACTTCATATTATAACACAATGTTCTCCGCCGCGTCTATCTGTCTGTTCGCGATAAACTCAAAAATTACTGCACTGATTTTCATGTTGTTTTCTTAAATAGATAGAGTGGTGCTCGAGGAATTGTTTAGTATATAATTCGTTAAGTTTTTGTACAGATTGGCTAAAATATAATGATATTTGTTGGAGGTGTTGGAAAAAAATAAGCCGTCTGGCTAAAAAAAAGGAAAGGAAAAAAATAAGCTTTCAACGAAAACGCTGCCCTTTAAGATATAACAAAATGATGAATGGTAGAATTGTATATCTTATATAGGTCTACAGAAAAATCCGCTATGGCTTATGTCTATCTCTTAAGGATAATATACTATATCCATTTTAATACTTTGAAGATGGGCAAACTAGGTTCCCATGAGTTGAGGGAATGGGACCATCATGATTACTTTTGGTCGCGATAACCGATATCCACGCAGGCGAAGCCGCGGGCATTAGCTAGTTTCGAATATGTGTCCAGTTTTACGTCGTTATTAGAACTGACTGTTGATTTTAGCATTGAGTAGGTACTGCAAAGAGTGGAAGGTTGTTTAGTTTTTGGCTAAGTACTGCAAGTAGGCCAAAAACACAGATTCTGAAAAATTCTTGGGGCCTCTTACATTTCTCCATTCAATAAAATTACCATAGGCTTTCATATAGTTCTCCCGGGATTTTGCAAGTAATAGATTATCCATCACATTTTTTGCGTCAGTTCTAATACTTTCAGGAGTTAATTCTATACTTTCATTGTCACTTGAAGAACTCATTTTTCAAAACAAAACCATGAATTTCTAACAATCCGTGAAAATTGACGAAAACGCGGGCTGTACTGCGCGCGTTTTTAATTTGTTTTTTTTTTATTCAGCCGTCGCCGGCGGCGCGACTATGGGCCGTCGTATAGCCAGTCTTTATTCCAACAATATTTGCGTTCGATTTCTTTGGCGCTGAACACTAAGATGTTCCAAATTAAAAAAAAAAGAGGATTAAAAACTCATTACTGCCCGCTAAAAGTTTCTTATAGAAAACACCACCTTTGGGTGCACTTATAGGCGAACCAAGTCGTACGTTTCGAATAGATGGGATGAAAATTTACTCTTTGATTTAGGAACCTAGACAAATGACAATCTCTTTCGAAGCTTTTTGTATTTCAACAACGACTTTCATCTTTTCGGTAGATTGACATAAACTCATGTCAAACCAATTTGAAACCATCACATTTATTACTTTAGAATGTTCTATGTCCAAACCCCAAGAGCAATTGGGTGTCTGCTGCCAGAGTTAAAATAACTGCGACAGAATTGTAGCCGTAACAGCACGAACACGTGTGAAGTGATTTCTATGTCATCGACAAAACGTTTTAATTGCAATGATAGATACGCATCTGTGAAACGCAAACGGCTACACTATCTAGAACTAAAACTGGTTCGGCTCTCATACATTTCACCGGGAATAAATATAAATTAGGTACACCTCTGCCGTAACTGAACCACATAATTTTGACATGTCAAAATTCACTATGTCGCCCCCCTTCTTTTCGCAACTAATTTCACGATAACTTAACTAGCAAGGAGTTAATAATGTGATCTGGGAGAGCAGTGACGGCTCTCGTGGGGAGGAGTTTTGGTCCAAGTGATGCATCTTTTGCAAGTTTCTATAACGAGAAAATAGTCGATAGCAGTCACATCTTTGCCGGCGGTGACACAGGTGCCATAAGCGCCATTTTGGGAAATCTTTCTCTTTCTAGACAGAAAGAAACAATAAATACAAAACAATGAATATAATTATGCCGTGTATATCGCAATAATATGACCATGAATGTATCAATTCCAGGCACTATCGTGGAGAGATGGTGGTACGAGCGGCTCGTCAACATGACGTACAGCCCTAAGATACGAGTGTTGTGCCTTTGGAGGAAGAACGGCGGCCAAACGCAGCTACATAAATATTACACTAAAAAGGTTCGTGACACTTTTTTATTAAATATTTTATTCATTTCTATGTGTACATTATGTACAAACTACAAATAAATCTAAAATAATTATAAAGAGTAAAGTAGGTACAAATAAATACAACGACGACATTAGGACACTTAGGGCCAAGTTCACCGACAACATAACGGTCTGATTATCTGAAAACAGCTGTTTACCATGAATTTTCGTGTTCAAAAAATCATATGTGATGATTAAGGGCCATGTTCACCGACATTGAATTAGCGATAACAGTTGATTACTATGTTTAATCATCAGATTTGCTTACGGGACCTACCCAGAAGACTGGCAGCATTGCCACGTTGAATGTCAATGTAAATTCTTTAGCCAACGAAAGAGCCAGCCTTCTGGTAACGCGAAGTGTCGAGTGTCTCTCTTGGAAGAGAGATTTCCTTAAAAATGAGACGTGCACAGCTACCCGTAGCAGGTAGCCATTTGGGGACGAAACGCTCGGGTCATTGTCCAATGGTGGATGACGGGAGTGCCTAAAGCCACAAGCCTAACTCCCATTCCTTCACGGCTAGTAGACGGGCACGCTCCACAGTATTGATTGACGTGTTTAAAAGGGTATTCCGTACAATACTGCAGAGCGACAGGTCCCACCACCTCTGGGAGGACAGATTGTCGGACAAATCCGTATTGGGGCTCGCCATTTTGCAAGCGCTCAACACATCGGGCAATAACGGACCTACCGTTATTGCCCGATGTGTTGAGCGCCTCAAAATCAACCATTGAGGAAGACTACGTTTTTGGTTAATTTTTCGGTACCGTAGGTCAAGGAGAGGAACGCCAACGAATACTAGAAATTTTGCGGATGCCGAGACTACCCAAGCGAGTGGAAAGTGTGCCTTGCTGCCACATTAAGTATCGAAGCTAGAGTGTTCCTAATCATTTGGTCCTGTTTTTCTAAAAGCTGTGGAAGCTTCCGAAACATCATTAAATTTTTGTTTTTTTTTTTCTTCAATTCATGACTGAAACCCTATTTTTACTCTCTAACTCTTTCTTATAAAACGTTTACAACTGAACATATTATAGGATAAGATCTATGTATAATGTAATAAGAACATTACTCGTCGTTACTTAATATATTATGTATGCTTATATTAAGCGATTTTACTAACATTAATAAAGGTATTATTTTAAGAAATTATTCAGAAGTAAACACTGACAACACAAAATAATTTACAGTAACCATTTCACGTGTCACGTGTCATATAAACCGCTAAATATAAAATGTTCCCTTAAATCAAGTATTGTAACGCTCAAAGGGCGTTACTCAACTTAGCCGCATAATAGTCGATAAAAATTAGAGGCGTCAAGTACTGAGACAGAGAGCACCATACCCGGTCTGTTAGCCACCGTAACGTGATGTCCACTCAATGTGATACACAATACCAATATTATGACATTCTTAGTTGCCATCAAAGTTCGGTGTACAACTGAAGCTTGATAGTCACCGCCGATCAAAAAGATAGCCAATAGCTCTGCAGGAAGGTTTTGCACTTCTTTCAACTGATTTTTTCTTTAAAAATATGTCAAATCTTTTAGGACTGTGTCCCCCACCTCTCAGGGTTCCATCATCCTAATACCATACGTTGAATTTACAATTAAGCTGTCGAATAATTGCATTTATTGCTGTACTAAAAATGACTGGCCCAAGAGGGTCACCCTGTTGGCCTCCAACGGCGGATTTAAAAAGTTTGTCTTTATAGTTTCTTGGTGGAACTTCCCTACCTTGTTTTATCTTATTATTGCTATACGCTTGGTTAGCCGGCGAAATTCAAATGCGTTTCTTTTAGCCAGTGAGGTATAGGTTACTGTTTCATAATAAGAAAGCTTAGTGTAACTGTGTAATTTTCTGGCATAAAATATACAGTTAATAATTTAACTTTTTATCAGTGACATAGTTTTTGTAATCGGATCAGTATTTACAGTAATTAACTTTCACAAACATTTACAAATTAGTATCGATTATTGATCGTTGCTATACGAGGAGTGTGGATGCTCAGAAGCTATGTGTTAATGATTGCAGTGCAAAGCGCTGTACTATTGCATCAAAGAAGCGATGGAGAAGAGCGGGCGGCGACAAGACGCGGCCGAGCTCGGCGGGGAGTTCCCCATACAGGACTGCGCCACCGGGGAGGGCGGGCTCATACAGGTGACGTTCCACCAAAAAACACCAACGTTCAAACTCTTGTATCAGTGCTGCATAGTTTTCTTGACACTTGAATGACATTGTCAGAAAGGTGTAGGTATATACCTAAACCTAAACATGTGAAATTCTTTGTAAAAATTGTATTGAAAAAACAAAAAGACGGAGTTAGTTTCTGCTAGTGGCGGTACTTGCATACAAGCCTAAAAGCTTGGCTTGCCCTTATAACCTACGACTCTTTATGATGTTAGGGTTTCTGAACAATCTGCTTGCCTCAGTGGTTTACCGTATTGTATGCCCCTAAGCACTGCGACTAGCCACTGGTTCCTACTATGGTTACGTGCCAAAGCACTCGACTCTGTAAGCCCTTGTGTAATGACAGAAGGGGTACTAACAACCTAAAGGGTTGTTCCCACTTAGCCTGTTATTTGGATATAAATGCGTCTATTTTTTGCATTTTCAAATTATATTGAAAAAGTAATTACTAGAAAGTAACTACAGTAATTTTTTATTACACCATATTTATAATGCACCGTACCATACATATGTAGGAATAATAAATACGCCGTGGAACCTCTTCCTATAATCCTTAGTTGATGATATGTTCACTGTTCTAACAACACATCAATATGTTTAACTCCAAAGGTGTGCATGGAAGGCGTCGGACTTCTGTTCCACCACAGCAAGGTACGTCCCTACGCTTCGTTTGTGTGTTCGTCTCTTTTTGTCAGCTTGTTAATGTTATTTTTATAATAAGTTATTAAAATGATGTACCAAAACCCTACAAGTCAGAGTAGATGCAACAAGTTTTGGTATTATCATTTAATCGTTTGTCCAGGTAAGATATCAGTCAGTGTATATGCTTGATTTGGGAAAAGTCTCGATACAAGTGAGTGAAACATTCATATAGAGTGTTTTACAGTCGCACTGTAAGACAGTCTGTACAGCATCAGCGTCCGCGCTGCCAATGCTTCATTGTATCAATATTGTATCGGTGCCGTTAGCGCGTTGTTATATCGTACCGTACTATGAAGCTTATCTATCCAACAAGACAAATATACCTTATATTATTAAACAGGCACAGATGAATTAATATAAATATATATTAAGAACCGTTTTAGTCATCATTGTTCTGTCGATGCCCCACATAAATAACTACCTAGTTTTAAAATTCTCATCCTCATAAAACTTAACCGGACGCAAGGACCACTCAAACTTTCCTATTTGGATTTCTCTTCAATTTTTTCTCTGGTATTATTTCTTTCATACTATATTTATATGATATTTATCTTATATATTTTGTTTTGAAATTCAGGTGATTTTGCATTTACTAATTCCGTATTATTGTCGACAAAGCTTAGGTCTAATTAAGACCCAGTATTTTTGCCCTTAAATATCCTTATCTACTATTCGATGTAATAGTTTAGATTATTTTTTTTATATTTAAGACTAACCGTTGTCCATCTGATATACGTTCTTATACTCCATACGACTTGTGCATGTGCTATTTGTCTGCAATACCCGTACATCGCTGGAGTGCGTGGGCGCCGCTGTGCTCTCGCTAGGAACTTTTGAGATGGTCCTTGACACGCGCTCGGCCGCCCTCAACTAATCTCATCTTTTTGTCTGTTCTACTCTTTCCGGACACGCCGAACACGCGCCGCTGCGCAAAAGGATTTCGAGGTACACAGTGGTTCATTCATAGTAATGGCTGGCTCTTACGATGATCGACACGACCTTTATGACCTTTAAGATTTAGCCACGGTCACCGTGAGAATCGCATCTAGCGATGATCGTTCGAGGTCGTAGGGCTTTACTTGTAGTTTTGAGGCTTACAGATTGTTTTTAGCCGTTGTTAGCGTTGTATTAGTTCTCCCGAGTGCGGCGAGCGCCGATGCGCGCAGTCGTGCATGCACATAGACGCCCTTTGTTTATTATCTGTTTATATTAACGCACCCGACAGCTTGCATTCGTATCGTGGATCGTCCGGCGAGCGGTCTCGATTTTTCGCTCTCGCACTTTGTGCCGAGATTTAGTTCGTTCGTCCCCTTTCACCCGGAAGCATAGCGAGCGTCCGTCAGCGCTAAAAGCTTACCGGACACGAGTCACGAGGTCAGTCGTAGAGCATTCGCCATCTCACAAGTTCCGGTGCGGCCGCACCCGCACCTGCACCGCTCCCCGCACCTCTGACCTCGCACACTGCACTCCTGCCCCGCCGAACTCCTCACCCTCGCTCTTTGCTCGATGTCTCATCTGCAGAAACTAAATAACGCAACTTTAGTTCCGATTTTACTAAACTCTCTTGTTTGAAAATCTGGTACCGTCCGGTTTCCAGGATTGGACCTTATCGGAGACAATTTGGTATTAAGAAATTGAAGGAGACAATGAATTGGCATGCGTTTTAGTTTTTGCATCCGATCAATGATACACTAACTACTAATGATAATGAGGTAGAAGGCGGGCTATTTTTGCCGTTAGTGTATTGGGCTCCAATCCTCGTATCGCATGTATGTATTTTATATGGGCATGTTTTTTTTTTATAATTTCCTTTGGAGGTTAGACTCGTAGGTAGATATTACATGATTCATTGATTATGCTTATACATTTTAAATGTGTGTTCGTTATACCTACTTACGAAACATGAAAACTATGATACAAGAGTTAGAGTGAAAAAAGAGAATTGGCATCTACAAGTTATAACTATCCAAGTGTTGCTCTCTACGACGTGTACTTGTCATATTCAACAAATTAATGATTCAACTCCAAAGGAAATTAAATACGATTTTTTTAAATCAATGTGTAGATATTGCTTGTAAGCATTATAGATAAATGTTTATTACTCTGATTGCATGTATTTAGTTTAGTGTTTACTATATTTGCAAATTACCTATTGTTATTATACTTACTATTTTATATGCATATCCATATTATATTTGCGTGAATAAAAAAAAACGTCCTATTTCATAAAAGTCAGTGATGTGATATTTTGTCTCCACACAACAGCAACTATTACCTTTAAAATTCTAGCGAACTACAACATACGGTACTTTCATATGATCTTTGAGATCGGTGACCGACAACGCACAGTCAAGTACACGAGATTTGGTTCATTTTACAACGTAGGTGAAAAATTTAACTCCTTACAGAAGTTAAATCGGGATGAAAGTTTGTATGGGAGATTGTCGTTTATGCCAATTGGAAACCTCATAAAACGTACGGCTTTTATCATATAAACGTTGTACCACCATAAAACTAAGATTTCATGTTAAATTACTTAGAATTCACATCAATTGGAACAGATTTGTACCCGCTCCGTTCGTCCTCCTTCCTGCTAATTTTAAACTGATCTTACAGGCTTACTTACAGGGTGTTAACAAAATTATCGTGGGTCACTGTCCCTTAGTTTATGGGGTTAGCATCCCAAAGAAATTGTAAACACTTCTTCAGGTCTGCAAATTCCTTTCGGCTCATACTTAGCTTTCATTTGGGTCGTCCCAACCGGTTAACTGCGTTAACCATCCACCTTAGCTTAATCATGTTCGAGTCAGAACGCCCCAATTCTAGCTAAGCTATTAATAAATAAAAAACACACCGGTATTTACCAGAACATATATTTTCAGATATTGATTTTGCCGTCCGGCTGTATAGTAATAATTTCCATCTCACGCTGGAGTCGGTATCACAAGCTTCCTTGCAGGGCGTTAGGCGGCAGCCATATTAACATTATCCTCCCTCAGTCTAAGCTATATAGATGTGCGCACGTCTGTTACAACTTTTATTTAGTTCATAGTATAGGTACAATACACAATCAGTGCTTGAATTACCACTGAACTTGTCTGTGTTACAGTTTTTCGTGCGGCTAGATCACATAAGGAAGTGCTTTACGCAGAATGGCGGTATCTTCGTTTTAGAAGAATTTAGTAAGTTTTTAAATATTTTGTTATATGTAGACACAACTGAATTTGGACCCTGAAAATAAATGAGCTGAATAATCGATTCAATAATTGAATCAAAATAACGTTTACTCACGTGAGGGACAGATAACCATTCTTTTTCGTCGTCCTTCCACTTCCGTCTTAGCGTGACGCGTATAATATGTGGCCGAAAATGAAGATCTCGGCCACATATTATACGCGTCACGCTAAGACGTCTTCCAAAGCGTGGGTCGTTTGGTACCGGGTAAAACGGGGTGAATAGGACTGCAGGGGTTAATAGAGAAAAACTTTAAAAGGGATTTTTACGTTGAATTGATATGATTTGTTACCAAAAATAATTCTATTTTATTTACTTAGTTATACTTAATTATTTAGAGACCATGTTGGTAACATATATCAATTCAACGTAAAAACCCCTGTTAAAGTTTGTCTTTATTCACCCCTGCAGTCCTATTCACCCCGTTTTACGGTACATGCTGCCTGCCTGCCTTTCTTAGACGCGCTTGACCATATTTTTTTTTTAAAACGATACCTCACACTAGGAATTTCTCCTGTATCGTGGGTGCGTTCATAGACATTTAAACTCACATACACAAACAGCCAGACCCGGAACAACTGGCCTTACAAATATTTGTTCCATGCGGGAATCGAACCCGCGACATGCAGCGCAGTAGTCAATCGATCAGCCACTGCGCCAACCGTGTCATCAAAATATATTGCTTCCGGCCAATTTTCTTTATAGGTTACGACTGTAGATAGTATAAAAACTTTACATTAAAAATATTATACGTTTCAGATCCAAAAACAAGACAGATTATACAAAGGAAATATAAATCTGTAATGGCAAGTACAATTTTTACAATAAAATAGTCTTTGTTTTTTTTTTTAATTTTTGTTTTTTTTTTCATGTATGTTTTTATGTTATGTTGTAGGCAGAAAAAGTAGTGCTTGATCTTCATCGTTTCTTCTCCTTGTGGCTTTCCCGTTACTTTGTCGAGACCGGTGGACATCAATAGATTTATACACCTTGCGTTTCTTAGCTCATTCCTTCCTAGTCAGTGTACGTACCAATCGCACGTGTTTTGTTTTTATTTGATTCATAACGAACGCTTGGCGCCATTTACACAATTGTGTTTTCATGACATCTACTGCGTTCACTGCTTTTTATAAGTATGTACAGTCAGCGTTACGATGTGGGTACCCCTCTTGAAAGCACCTACGTTCCCAACTGGGGTACCAAATTGATGCAGCCCACCGTACCTACAGTCAACACAATCATTAGTAAACAGGCAGCTAATTGACTACAAGTCTTTTATAACGAGTTCAAATTAGTGATGAGGTTCTCCATTCGACTTTTTTTTTTTTAATAAAACATGCTGTTTGTGCTTGAAATCGGCAACAAAAGCTTTGAATGCACAGTGCAACAATATCTTACCCATGACTTGTATTTTGCTGACTGTACAACAACACACATCACTGTATTTGCTCATATAACCTAGTTTAAGATTATGTACAATAACTATTACAACATCTTTGTTTGTCATCTTAACGTTTTGTTGGAATTTTACAGGTGGAATTTTTCAACCTCAATTATCTTTGACGTCAATTATTTATTAAAATGACGAAGATTGTTAATTAGGTACTAACATAAGTAATCGGATGGACCTTTGAGTAATAGAGCTTTATCATATCCCATCGAATTGGACGTAGTTATGCAGAAAGGACTCAATCCTCATTAAGTCACTTATGGATTGAGTTTCTTTCTGCTTAACTACGTCCAATTTATAAGATTAGGTTTGGTTTCTTTCATTTAATTTGTCATGTTTGTGAGATTTCATTCATATTATTGACCCTATCTATTGATGTCATAAAAGTACAGAATTATATTATTCTTTCATTTTAGTCTGTTCGATTACCGAGTGTGGCAAGCGAATTTTCGAAAATCTTTGAAAACAGATTTGTTTCATTTTAAAAATAAAGGAATGTTTCCTTTGAATAAAGTTTGCTATCTCCAGTATTTACAGTACTGTCCGTCCAGGTGAGGTTGAAAATTTCCACCCTGTAGGACAGCTATAAAAATAAGCAATTAATGCTTAGTTCATAATTTCTAAACAGTTTTAGAAAACAGCTTTTTGAGATTAAAAACAATTAAATACTTATTACATTAAAATATTTCATGGCTTTTATAAATTAAATATCGAAAATTGAATCGGAGTGAAAGACGAAGGAACGAAAGTATTCTGTCGTTGTTAAGCGGAACTTTTTATTTAACGTAGGATTTTCTGCTTTCGTGCACTAAATGTGATAAAACCATTATAATGTTACTGTACAAAAATCCAGGCGGACCAGATATGCTACGCGGTGCTGTGTGTGTTCTCTTACTTCGCGGCAGGCCACGAGCAAAAGAAGGCGATCCTCGAGCAAGCCGCGCGGGTGCCGCCCGCGCAATCAGACGCACTCGTGCCCGAGTCGGACGCGCGCAAGCGGACCAGTCCACAGGTCTGTTGCTTAACACTTACATAAATATTTATATTTTAATGGGACCTCCCATTAAAATAGATGGACAAACTTTTAGAAATTATTCAAAACACCAAAATAAGGACACTGGAAAAAAAAAAAAGAAAAACGCATTAGATAAAAAAAACAGAAAAAAAAAATTGACCTAAAATAATTATTTTTAGTGTATTTTCGTGCGTCTTACCAAAGATATCCACCAAAAGACATTACCAAAGATATCAAAAAAAACACTAGTGATATCACTAGTGTTTTTTTTTGCTTGGATATGTTTGGCAAGACGTACTGAACGCTGTATTAAAATAAGTCCATCTATTTTGACCTTATATGTATAGTTATGCTCGTGACCTTCTTTTACCGTCTCGATGGCAATCTCAATTGAGTCGGCCCAGAACTAGGCTACGAGTTTGGCGCCTTCAGTAGCGTCCATTAGTTCCTGTAATTAACTGACTATATACGTCAATTGCCATCGTTTGCAGAACTAATTAATATCCTTTGGCCAACGTGGGTCCCGAGTCTGGCTCTTGATCTGGAATATAAGGATATAATGTACTTACTTATTTGATTACTTCGTGAGCTGCCTTAACGATTCCTCTTCAATGACTATCTACAGGGGATTGGTAATTGGGTGCAGTCCTTGAAATGGATGATACTAGACCTTATTTGCAACAATTTTAATCCCGATAACTTGGGGTCCAAACTGGGTGGTTTATGAGAAATCGAACTTTTAAAGCTTTTTTTTAACTTATCCACCTCTCCACCATAAAGTGTTGATTGTGAGAAATCTACGCGGTTCAGGATGTCAAACTGATACTTTTCTGATAACTCATGAACGAATGTATCCTTCGAAATCCAATTTGTCAAAATAATATATCTGCCAAAATTGTACATCTGTTTTGTATTGTTGTAAATAAGGTACATCTTATATAAGATACATTCCTAATTCCTAAATAATTCCCAAGATGTACCCTTAATAAGATACATCCATCCAACAGGTGGAGAGACGCTCTCCCGTAAGACGCACTGGTGAGACGAGGTCTCCGGCTGGTAAGGCAGAGCCTAGCGACTTGAGAGAAATGGCGGAGCGGCAGCAAGTCCGAGGCGGTCACATTAGCACTCCATCTGCTGGCCTTCCCGCTGTCGAGCGAGCTGGGAACGAGCGGGCCAGAGCAGAGCGAGCTGGGAGCGAGCGGGCCGGAGCAGAGCGAGCTGGGAACGAGCGGGCCGGAGCAGAGCGAGCTGGGAGCGAGCGGGCCGGAGCCGATAGAGCCGAGAGTGAACGGTCCAGCGGCGAGCGAGCGGCGCGCTCGGACAGCCTGCCGCCGCGCCGGCCTCCGCCGCCCGCCGTCCCGCCGGCCGCGCCCGCGCCGCACCAGCGCCTGGCGCGCGCACACTCTCACGCCGCCCCGGCGCGGCCGCCGGATCCTCCTGTCGTGAGTATCTTTGCATCCCAACCTCCGCTACTCCTCTAAGTGACCACCGCCGGCTATCACTGATGTCGCTTGTTCCGGCAGATACCGCCGCGGCCCGGCACGACAGGTGTGCGGCCCGCGGGCCCACCGCCGGCGCTACCGCCGCGCCAGCTGTCGGCTGCCGCGGACGTCGGCTCCGCACCGAGGTGAGCGACCGCCTGGCGTCGCGTCCTGTAGCGCGAACTGTCTCGTAGTCCGGGACACCGCGATGTGCCGTTAAGTATTAGGAGACATTCGTCCGGCCCCAGAGGTGGCGTGGCTGACCACGGTGACGCTTGTCGCAGAGGCGCGGGCGCGGCGGGAGGGGCCGGCGGGGCTGGCGGGAGGGGCGGGGCGCGGCGGGGCCCGCCACAGCGGCAGGGCTCGATGTCGGCGCCGTTCGCGTCCACGAACCCGTTCACGTCGCCGCGCCACACCGAGTTCGTGATCCCGCAGCGCAACAGCTTGCGCCGCTCCTCCACCACTGACAGAAGTTAATCACATCTGTGGTTCCGGATGTTTTGTCCTTAGAAGTATATCTGTGCTGCACACCCACCCCTCCCTGTTCGAAATTAGACAGTAGCCTTACGTGTGTAACCCGATGTAAAGTGTTAAAAATAATAATCAATAAAGTATGCATAAAAAAGTAGAGCTTGACAAATAATGTTAAAATAATCCGTCACTAAGCAATAATCAGTCTTGGGAATTTTGTAAAAAGTGATCGAACGTACCTGGACAAACTGATGGGTATTTTACCAACTACTTTAAAATGGGTCCCGTACGGTAGGAAAGTGCTGTGGGCTTATGTCTCATTTATTTGGCATCTTATATACCTATTACGTGGTAAGACCCCTCCATATGCTTTTCATTATTGCAAAATCAATATTGTGTCGTTTTACCACAAGTTGTTTTTTTTTCGAGATTTTAAAGGCAAAATCAAATATTAAATGATACAAGCCTATGCATTCAACATTTTCAAAAATATCTAAGTAAAATGTGTTATAATTGTTATAAACTTATTACAAATAAATCGCACTTTTTTCTGTTTAAAATGTCATAAATATGTTACTTTTAAAATTAAAACGTTAATGTACACAGATCAACGGGTACGCTCGGGTAAACTTTTCGTTTTTACCTGCCCTTTTGCAACGGGTGCAGATTAAAAAGTACAATGTAAACAGTAATCAAATAGGTACAGTGGCCAGCGCATCAAGTTGCATAAAGTTAAACTGTCAAATTTTCTCACTCGATTTTGAACAACCATCAACATTTAATGCTTTACAATCATTTGGAGAAATTTGTCAGTTTGTGGTAAGTTGATGTGCTAGCGACTGTACCTACGCATATTATATTAATAAAAGCTTCATGACATGTTGTGAGCAATGGAAAGCATCATCGATACGGTACGGTATCGATTAGAACGTCAAATGAGTTTAACGTACGGTTCTGAATCAAGGGTTAACCCGTTAATTTGCACATTACCAGCTCTTACATTTGCAGCCTTAAGGCGGTTCCCACTCGATGACCAGGATCGGAACGACTCGCGTCGGGCGAGTTTAGCATCTATACAGAATTGTATGTTATCGCTCACGGTTTTCTGGCCATGCATTTTGTGTCGCCGACTTGAATCACGACACCTTGCGAGAAGCGCCAACATACCGAGAAAAGTCCCTTACTTTTGCCGAAAATAAAATGATTTTTTTTCACATCTGAAATGTATATCTACTATCATTTAAAATAGAAACGCTTTTGTTGATCATGGGTTTGAATACTTACTAAGCACTTATTTATATGCATATCATATTGAGTAAAATTAGCTAAATCTGATGTATTTCGCAATACCTATATTTATTCTTACCTTTGTAGGGTTCCGTCTGTAGCTTCTAGAGAACGTTGAGAATTGATACATTTACAACTGTATAATAATAATTTCAGTATAATTTCGATATTCTTAAATTTGGTTTTACTTGACAGCAAATAAAAATCTTAAATAAGCTACAGCGACAGCCGTTCAGAGATCACTAGCAAATTGAATCAAATTATGTAATTTCAAGGAGAAAATATCGATAAAAACTGCAGGGTTTTTGTTGTAAGTTTTCACATTTGCCTTTTGAGTATAGAATTACCTAATGTATTACAATATAGAATAATAAATATCTGACAAGGTTGCAGTTTGTTTTTGTAATCCACTTGTTTCCATGTAAAACATGTCCTTATTATTGTTATATTTTTCTTTACTTACATACTAATAATAGGTTCCAGTGTTCCTATGCTATAAATGTAAAGTTGTTACAAAGCCGTGTTACAAATATATATGTGGTACCTACTTAAGTGAAAATAAATATTTGTTATAAGACAGGTACCTAACTGCCGACATTTTAGGTTATATTATGTTATGTCAAAATAAATAAAATAAAAATGTGTCTTTAATTTTATATTGGTAATTAACTTTACAAATACCCTAATAGGTATACCTTCACACAATATTGGTGGTAAGTAGATAGATACAATATTGACATCATCATTCATTAGCTGAATGACCTTCTTCTGAAGATACAAAGGTATAGGTACACTAGGTACCTATCTAAGTAGGAAGAAGTATCTAAGAAAGGATTTTTGAAACTCGACTCCCTCAAGGATGTCAGTTTTGTTTATTAACTAAGTTACAGGTAGCAGCAAGTCTAAACATAATACACCACTCGGTACCTAGCGATAGTTACAATAGAATCTATGCAAAACATGCACCTAAGTATTATCAATAAAATTACAAAAATAACTATTTTCAGCCTTTCAAATAAAATTAAATGAACTCCTTTATTGCAAGGTGTTTCCGTAATATCACAGATATTTGGTTTTCTTAACAAAATAAAATTTCGGCCTAATTCTCAAACGCAACTTTTCTATAATCGCTGCTAAGTTAAATATTCATTGTAGTGACAGAAACAGTTAGTCAAGAATGTTTAAACTTATATTAATATGTCGTTTGAGAATCCGAAGGTCAGACCCGTATTCTATAAATTTAACTGCCTTCAATTGGTTAAAAGAGACATTATTGTAACTTCTTTTCTACTGATCAGATATTTATACTCGAGTCAGTTCAGATAGTTCGTTCAGGTTTTATTTTAATCTTGACTTAGTTAAATTTGGTTAAAATATATAGGCATTCTTAAATAGGATACGGGTCCTGAAAATATTTTTATTATTATGTAAAGTTCCTACTTCCCTACAAGTACACACATTACACACTACACGATGAATAAGTAATTATAAGTATATAACAATACTAAAATTTCCAAACCAAACAATATGCTCTAAAAGCATGATGTCCAGGATGAACTGGACATAGTGTATAAGTATGAGCTCATTACTTACACATTTAAACTCTAAACATTACACAAAGTTAAAAACAGCTTAAAATGAGTAAGAAACAGTTTGACAACTATTGAGTAAGCAATGCAATTTTAAATAGAGATGGAAGTGTTACAATCATATCACTCCGTCGTATATGTATAGAAGGTAAATTTAATTAGCTAGCTAAATTTGACTGACGTGATGGACATGATAAAACTAACAAATGTTTTTTTCTTGGATGAATGACCACATTACATTTTATCTATGGCTTTTAACAATTAACTATTATTTTTTAATCAACCTCTCTTTATGACGAGTTGATTACTAATAAAGTAGCTCGCTCATGGAATGCAAAAGCTCTCAACTTAAAAAATAGATGTAGAACATCCTTCGTGTTTTTCTTTAGCTCAAGTTTCTTTATTCTTCTTTCTCGTTTATTTTGGTGTCAAAAATTTATTCGACGTACAAAAATATGGGTTTGTGGACCCATATTTTCTCAAAGCAAAAAAAAGGGAAAACTTAAATCAATTTACTAATGATTTCAAATAACATTTGTCTGTGATGTTTGTTGTACCTATTAAATGACTGGTCGGAGGTACCGTCCATATTTGACCCTATTCGTGACAAGGCAAAGCGAGGTCGATAAATGGTGCCATGACTAGTACCTACCCTCAGCACAAGCAGTAATTGCAAGCAACGGATTTAAAAATTACTCCTAGTTACTTTGGTTGTTTTAAGTTGTTAGTTAAAATTATGACGAAATCTAAAAAAAGAATTGTTTACTAACCGCTATTTACTTGTTTTCTAATCAAAAGGTATTTAAATGCTGTATTTTAACATCCAAACACGCAGCACTGATGCAATAATGTTAAGGTTTACTCAAATCGTTTTTAAATATTAATTAAAATATATTTGACATGCCACGAGAAATCAACCTTTGTTAACCTAATGTTTGTGCTACTGGCAGCACTAGTTTTCAAGTTAGGCAGTACCTACTCTTTCCCACTTTCTCTTTTGTCAATAGGTAACTTATGCCATTAGATAGTTACCTTTCATAAAATACTTCTTTAGTAGACTTTCTTAAATCATCATTTGCCAAGCCTTTTCCTAGACTTTCTTAGATGCGAACTTGAAATAAAACTTTACCTAATACAAAAAAAAAATACGGCAGAAATGTATGTCTCCGTATGATGCATGATTGCGAACATCGTTAGTTTATAATTTATTTATCTCGCGAGATTATAAACTGTCAAAAAATTATGATGTTCAGAATCAAACGACGAGATGTTATGCACCTAAATTTATTACAATCAGTCGAATAATTTATAAAAAATAAGTATAACTCACGAGTAACGTTAGTCATAATAAAGTTATGCTATGGGGATGCCAAACAAAGATTTCAGTAAAACAAGACCTTAGTAAATATGGTTCATCCTCTTGAATTTGATTGCTTGCATCATTGATCGACTGCATCATTTTCTTCCACAACCTAAAAAAGGTTTAAATGTTTTTAAACATATTATTTAAAAGCAACAAAACAAACACATTTCTAGCGAGACCCATTCTAATAATATATTTTAACTATTTTATATTCAAATGTGCTTGTTTTTAGTTTTTTAGACGGTAGGCGGATATTTAGTTCCCTTAATGACTTTTTTTTTATTTTCAGCTTTTTAGTTTAGTAACGTGAAAGATTTAAGTAGCAGACGATAAACTTTTTTATTATGCATTTTTGCACTTTGTATACTTACAATAAATTATTATCGTCATTTCGAATTACTTTTAAAATTTTCTAAAAATCTTTTATTATTCAATAAACATTGATACTTAAACTGTTACATAAAGCTGTACACAAGGTGGAATGGACACCGGAGCTAAAACGGTTACCACGTATCCAGACATCATCACATCATTCAGAACCCCACATAGGAGTTTTTCGACGATTATTGAAAAAAAAGCTGTTCTGACGTACATTTTGACGGTGTAAGTTCAGAATGATGTAACGTGGTTACCGTTTCAGCGTCCGTGTCCCTTCTACCCTGTATATTTTTGTAATCTTTTTTTAAAACCCTTCATTTTGATACCACAATCGATGGGGTTGGAAGCAATAAATATTCGAAACCCACAATATGGCGCACAAAATCCGGACGAAGAATGGCGTTAACAGTGATTACAAAATTATAAACAACTATAAGTAAAAAAAGTAATTCGAGATATCAAATCGTATGAAAACTGCAAAAATCGTCCGCGAAATCTATCACTATTATAGATTTTATACTAAAAAGCTAATAATAAAAGTAATTTAAAGATAAGCAAATCAAGTATCTTGACTTGGCTCGCGCGGTTGTCGACAAGTAAGATGTGAGCTCAGTGATCATTCATTCATCAGTGATCATTGTGCCGATAGTCGTTTTAACCAATGGTTTAATTGCCAAAAGCCTCGACTAACACCTGAGGAGCCTCCTCAGGTGTTAGTCGAGGCTTTCTCGTTAGGCAGCTGGATCAAGGGCTTGATTCAGAAAGCGGTACACGGCTGTGGACACGGCTCGTATTGTTAGGAGGTTCCTCTCTCTGGAGCCCTGACTGCCGGTAGCTTGAACCCTGTTCCCGATACCGGTGGACTGCTATTTTTTATATTTTTAAATGTTTTTTTTTAATATAATTTTTGTTATTTAAAAAAGTAAATAGTAAGTAAGTATGAAAAATGAATAAAGGAATAATAAAGTAATTTAAAAAACCTTCAATCGGGTTTTTTTGTTTTTTTGTGTGCAAAATACTGAAAGGCAAAAAACAAGCACCGCAGTCGGGCGTTTGTTTTTTAAATGTCTTTTTTTTAAGATCTCTTTGACGTATATAGTAATTAATTAGAAACGCTACCAAATCGCACCGATAAGGCAGGTATCTTTGCGGAAATACCGTTATATAACAATACTCTTTCACGTGTTTCAATTTCAACACAATTAAAAGTAAAAATAAATAAAACAACAAAATCATTTGTAAAACAAAAAACAGAAGTAATCCAGAATCCTTGTCTTATAATAAATATTTTGAAGTAGAGTAAAAACTTGTATATTCAAAATTTACGTTTATACTTTGTCAAAAATGCTCAGATAACCCGCGAAGAACACAAGTAAACAGTAAAATGTAAAAAAAAACAGAACAAGTTCATTTAGTAATTAATAGAACATAAATTAATGTAAATTAGTTAACACAGGTAAATAAGTAGACGAAATATTTATTCAACAAATTTAAACGGCAAAATAAATAAGCAAGTGAAACTCCACAGATGTTATGGGACTTCTATCCCAAAGTGGGGTAAGAGAAAGTAAGTATTCTGGGTATGAGATTGCCCTTCTTTAATAATTTATCAATCTAGGTGTCTGAATTTACACCTAGTTTTAACAATGAGCTCATCTCCAATTACACAGAATTTAAACATACCTAACTGACTGTGGGTGTAATAGTACGTCTGTCTACTCCTTAGGGAAATGCAGGCATATTGGTTTTTTCTGTGGTATGACACCCTTTAATAAAAAATAAAACCCTTTTGACAAGATCGAAGATATTCCACAGGATTGTTTATTGTAATACCTTGCCAATTTCATGCGGGGACCTCGTACATTTCATTCCTTTTTTGGAATATGTTTTAAGGTTATCCTTACACATATTACTTTTTATTATTTCACTCGTGTGTAACAGCCCTTCTGGTGTAAGAATCTGAGGAAATTAATGTGATTTGTTAAAAACCTAACCTTAAAAAAATGTAACACTGCTGTGTTGTGTCAAAAATATAACTTAAAATAATAAATCATAAATAAAAACACTGACTAGACTGCAATTATGTAAAAGAACTGTCACGTGAGAAAGTATGTAACAATTCACACCGGTACCAAAGTGATTAAGTTTATCGTGAATTGTGAACACAACGAAACTTACATAATCTGGATACAAATGTTCAGGATTGATTTCTTTTCCTTGGGCTTGGTCAATTGACTCATGAACTATCCATTTTACTTCTAAATCATTTATAATATTAATCCGTTTGCGTAATTCTCTGAAATATTAAATAATTATAAATATAAATAAATCTGACGCAACATACTTATAGGTAAGAAGTCACCAAACACTAAGCGGCCTAAGGGTTTCAGTCTCACCAGATGCAGCTGACTTATATTTTACATAGAACGACTGCCTATCTGACCTCCACTGCCCAGTCAAGTATCCAAAGCAGAGCATCCTTTCTCCTCTTTGATACTTCGGTTCGGCACTTTCGGTAGTTCGCGCCTCGCGGAACAAGTGGGCCGGGGCGGGCCTTTCCTCCACAATATTTAATTTACTATTGTACTTGTAAAAATCTTCGTTTCTTCTCATTTCCGAAATGTAAGCTGTCAAATCCTCTCCTGAACTATCAAATCATGTCTCATCATCATGTCACGTCTGTCTTTAATATTTAAAACTTTCGTGAAACATGACGCTTTGAAGATTTTGTCAGAAACAGTACTTGTTTGTAGGTCATGCCAGCTATTGTTATAAACAGGTTTCGGGAGTAGCAGCAATTTTGAAAAAATAAACACAATGGCGAACTGGGCCAAAACATTCAAACTACTTTTTAACCGACTTCAAAAAGGAGGAGGTTCTATGTTCGATATGTATGTTGTTTGTTTTTAGGGTTCCGTACCTCAAATGGAAAAAACGGAACCTTTATAAGATCACTCGCGTGTCTGTCTGGCTGTCCGTCTGTCACAGCCAATTTACTCCGAAACTACAGGAACAATTGAGTTGAAATTTGGTGCACATATGTAAGTCAGTGACCTTAATACAGGCGTGTAACGTAATTAATGAATTTTAAACATGGGGGTCACTTTTGGTGGTTAAATAAGAAAATTAAAAAAAAAAGTTTAGAAAACTATATCGTGAAAACTGCATCTCAAATATATTTTTATAATTTTAAGATAAGTTATAAAATACGCGAAAATTTACCCCCCTTAACTCGCAAACTACAGGGCTGAAAATTTTGGAAAAAATAGTTCTTGCCTATAGATTACAGGAAAACTATCACGGCTAAGTAGCCTTTACAAATTTACGAGTAATAGTCGACCAACTTATAAAATGTACTTGGATAACATATTTTCCTAAACATAATGTAGGTATGGGAGCAAGGGTTTTTCATCTACAAATGTGTTTGTTTTTTATTATTATGGGCACGACATGCACTTGGCCGGTTTTAATATTGTTGTATGTATGTTCACCGATCTCTCGGTCAATTGTGGTCCCAAGTTGGTCCCATAGAAATATTGTCATGATCTGATCATAAACTTCGGGGATATAGAACGGTACTTTTCAATAATAGACAAATCTGTCGTGATTACTGCAATCGCTTGGATGTTTATTGTTTATACTACACCATAACATAACATCGCCTATATGCTCTGAGGGGGTACGCAGATGTGTACAGTATACCCACATTTCGGCAGTTAGGTATGTTAAGTCCGATTTTATTGGGGATAAGCCTATTACCAGCATATATTGTTAACAATCAATACATATAATAAAAATGTAACGGATCGCTGTCTGTAAATAGAAGACATATGAGAAAAATATTATTAGAACCTTTATCAACGCAAATTGCACCCAAAACAATAATTTTTAGAATTGTTGTCTGTTTGTCTGTGCGTTTATGCACGCTAATCTCAGAAACGGCTTACCCGATTTAGATGTGGTGTTCACACAACTAACATATATATTTTATATAGAGGTAAGCTTCACTTAACATTAAGTGTTTGTTTCATGACCATCGGTTCATAAATAAAAAAGTTATGGTAATTTAAAGAATCACGTCGAACATTTGTTTAACTATGTATATCTATCTAACATTCTTTCTCTGTTCAGTAGCATTGACTGAAACTTTACTAAACTTCATAATAATGGTCTATATAAAATTCTGATTATATAATGGAATTATGATTATATCCAAAAAATGCTGCCGAAAGTCATTATTCCACGCGGACGAAGTCGCGGGCACAGCTAATGTAAAATAAATGCATAGCAAATATTTGTATATGATCAGATAATACTTACAAATAAAAAAATTAAAAAAAAAACTTTTTTTATACCCGAATTCAATAACACAAAATCTGAAAAATAACTTTAGCTTCAGAAGTAGGTGCCAAACAACTGAATGAAACAAACAAAAATCACAGACTTCTGAAGCTAAAGTTATTTTTTCACTTTTTTGTGTTATTAAGTCGGTTTTATATGCTATATTTTCAAGACCGTAAAACCGAACATTATATTTCATGAATCCTTAAGGAATGATCTTTTTAACGACACCTTATTCCACAATTTTGTTAATTTTAAGGTTTTTTTTTTCCTGAAGGTCGAACGGACCAACAAAAAAAAAGACTGGAGATATATCTAAAGGTATAGTGCAGCGTAGCATGGTTCTCCAACAACGCCATTCTAACAATATTATTCAAGCGCCAGAATAATATGCAAAATTTTAATTTAAAATCGGATTCAAAGAGGAACATTCGAAACCAATATAAATATGATATAGTTTTACCCAGAGTCAAGAATATGATGTATTATAAAAGTACTTATAAAACTACTATTCGTGTATACAATAATTTACCACAAGCCATAAGACAATTAAATGGAAATATGTTTAAAACCAAATTAAAAAAAATGTTACTCAATAATGAAGGTGGTGGTGCCTATATTATAATTTGCATGATTTTTTTGCCAAAAAATGATGTAGGATGTAATAAATGTATAATGCAATATGGATGTATAATGTAATGATGTAGGTAACACTAAGTACGAATAAATCAATTTGCGTTACATTGACTCCTACCGTAAAAAGTGAATTTTCACCCCAAAAAAAAATTTCCCAATAGTAATTTTTGCGTCCAGTTAGCATGACGGCTTCGTGAAGGGTCCGTTTACACCTTGAATTTTATGGATTCTATGCGATATAAAAAAATATATTATTATTGGAAATTCGAAGACATGTGGCATCTACCAATACGCACTGGGCCCGCGTGGTGGATTATAGCCCATTCCCTCTCATAGAGAGGAGGCCTGTGTCCCAGCAGTGGGAACATTATAGGATGATGATGAATTCAACCCAGCTAATACTGGGTTGTGGAGGTCAGATAGGCAGTCGCTCCATGTAAAATAGTGGTATTCAGCTGCATCCGGTAGACATAGTTGGGAAAAGGTTAGGCAGATGATGATGATTATTGGCAATCAGAGAAACATTATTTTCATAAAGTTATAAAATAGGTACTTACAAGTTGATTTTGGTAAACGCTTCTTTTTCGGGGTAAAACTCTGAATATTCACATCCCGGTATTTTAAAGCTGAGGAAATTATCCAAATTCTTTATTCCTGCGATCCAGCCAAGGTTCGGAATATTTGTACATTCTATCCATACGTCTGCCCAGATGTTGTCTGCGGTAGTTTCACAAGTTTTACAATTTTCATCATCTGATATGACACAAATATCATCTTTTAAAGTGCTCGACTCAGTGTACACTGACTGGTGTTTTTCTTTAGTAACATTTTCTAGACCCGAGATACCTGATGGTAATAAATCAAGATTATTTGTGCCATCATTATCATTATTATACTCATCTTTTACAGTTATTTCGGTCATTTTATTTCGGACAACCTTTCTATTAATTTCTTCAGGTTTTAATATAAACATGCCCCTTTCGTGACTTTGACGGATCGGATTGTCATTTCGTGTAGAAAATACAGCGGATATTTTTATTTGAGACGCTGCTGATGATGATGCTTCAACATGCGGCTCTTGTGATGTTTCAGGATTCGGATTACAATTTAAATCGTTGGAACTCGCTATAGGTTTTAACAATGATTTATCACTATCGTCCTTCAAATTTATATGCGTTTTTAATACAACGGGCATGGTTTTTGTAGCATTTTGAGGGTATTGTAAAGTTATTTTTTTAAAAACACCATCGGATGCGAGGTGATAAAAGCCATTCGTTTTGCGTATTTTAATAGGCTTGACTATTTTTATTTGGCCTTGTTTAGATGGCGAACTTTCTTTCGATTCCTCAGCTTTCTTTGTGTGGAGACTTCCTTGCACGTCATTATTTTCTTGTTGGTCTTTACTTTGTTCGTTATTTGCATAAAAATGAGGTTCTAAAGGTATGAATACACTATCGGTGCTACTATTGGGTAGTGACACAAACATTAACGGGTTTTCTACAACTTTTAAATTATCGATTTTGTTCGTCGTAATCCAAAAACCTCTAGTTCTTTTCAGTGTTCTTACACTTAAAATTGTCTTAATAGTCTCTATTCCTAAAGTGTCGTCCATTTCATATGGGCCAACAAAAACGGTATGTTCGTTATCATTAGGTATTGCGTATATACCGAATTGTGGGTTTTCAGGTTTTTCTACACATTTCTTAGAAGACAAACGAACTGTTTTTCCAGACAAGCGTGCAACGCTAATTGCATTTATAATGCTTCCATATTTTACGAAAAATCCTTTTCTGAAAAACCTTATTTCACTAAAATCATTTTCTATAGTCATGACAAACCATTTCGATGATCCCATTTCGTCAGAACATCCTGTATTACTTTCAAAGTTTTTCTCTGCGATACTTAGAAGATCCTCTTGTTCCATAGTCTCAAGTAACGATTTGTTTACCTCTAACTTATTTTGATTTGAACCTTTTTGATCCTGGAAATCCGTTTTTTCCGTATTCTCAACTAACGAATCCCTTATTTCCAAATTGTGATTTAATACAGTTATTGTTTCTGAGTGTTCCGTATTTTCAAATACTAAATTGGTAACCTCTGAATTGCCTTGATCATCAAACACATCTAGTGTATCCATATACTTTTGTTCAGCGTTCTCGACTTCCGATTTTCTTACCACAGAATCAGATGAAGTTTCCATATCAGATGATTCCGTCGTGAGTTTCATTTCAGTAGTATTTTCATGTTCAGCGTGTTTGTCACTCTCGTTTACCTTGCTTACAGTGCCAATTAATTCCCAACAGAAAGATAAACCACGTAAAATACAGAAATTATCTTTTAAGTCTTTTGCATTAATAAGTAAGTTTTTTACGGTTTGAGGATATTTGTGTAAATCCGCAAATCGAATATCATTTATGTCCATGCAGGTATCAAAAAATGGGTTTGCAGTATTTACAGCCATAAAAATTCTGTGCGGTGCTTGTCCAGATACTAAAAAAAGGTTTTTCCGCTCTCGATATCTGCTTAAAATAAAATCCCAGGAATGCAGTGCTACTTTCCCATGCCGCGGAGGTTCCAAAGCATTTTTAAAAAGGCCAGTATCCTTCCGTTGCCTATGCACTTTAAAATGAGATTCTAACCAAGCCGCGAGACTGGTGTCAGGAGATATATCCTTTCTTTTCGGCTGAGGTAACAGTTGTGCACCGTTTGTGTCAGTATCAAATAATAATTGCAGGAGACGAGCAGTCTCATTTTTGGTGTTTCTAGTTGATTTTATGATAATATTTTCTTCGCAACTTTTTCTGAAAAGAAAAGCCAATCTCTCTTGAAGTCTTTTATCATTTTTCTCCATTGTTGATATTTTATGATTTGTATTATTGTAATAGCCATTGCTGTATTTTCTGCCTTCGTATGCCCTCGTCCTTGAACTCGACAAACTTTTGCTATCCCACAAATCCAAATAATCACCACTTCCCGAATCAGATAAGTTTTCATGATTCTGATCACTATTAGAACTTTGTTGCTTATTTAACTTTCTTACGGCATGCCTTGTTAGCATACCCTTTTCAGCATTCAGACTTGAAATTTCTGACACTGAACTACCCCTGAGTACAGTACTTGTATCTTTAACTGAAATGCGATTAATTTGAATTTCATCCTCCAGATCGCGATAATTTTGATTTTCTATAATTTGACTAGTTCTCGAAGTTTTACCCATAATTCTTGATGTGTGTATTGTATTTGGTTTAGTATCTGAGTTATCAGACATTTTCATTTTTTTAACTGAACTTGCAAGTTCTCGTCTTTCACATTCCTCGACACTGTCAACATCATTTGTTACTTTTGAGCTTTCTAAACAATCAACGTTAGTAATACTATCTTTCGACAGCGGTTCTTTACCGACGGATTCATTAGAAACAGATGTGTATGTAAATTTACCTTTACAAAAACACTTGTATAGTTTATGAACCATACACCAAGGTTCTATATTATCACAATTAAGTTTTAATGCGACTACTGATAACTTTTGTGGTTTTTGACTGTCTTGTTTTAAGCTCATATTACTGTAAATTTCTGCATATTTTTTTGAAGGTTTCCAATTTCTTCTTTCTCCTTTCAGTAAAATTCTTGTTTTACCAGTAACTATGACAGTTTGATGGAATTTTTGCTCTTCCTTTGCTAAATTGAGATTAATTTCATTGTCTATACTTAACAGCTCAGGTAATATGTCTGTACAACCTTTGTATGATGAATCAATGTTATACTTCGAAAACTCACATTTACAATCAAACATGCATTCTATGCGGCCACAATGTTGCTTTAAATTGTAAGTGCCTTCTAAGGACGCACATATGCACCCAAAAGAACAATGCATTTTACTGCAGTTTCTCGTTAAATTGCCTTCTTCAGTTCCAGGTAAAGTAATAACTCTAACGTCAAGTCTATCTAATTCACCAAATTTTCTTTTTAACTTGTCTTTCATGTGTGTTACAGTATTCACAGAGTTTAAATCTTCACAGGGAAAATTCCTTAATTCCTGATCTTGATTCAATAGTTTATCTTGAATCAAATTTATTTCTACTGCATCTATTATTTTATTTAACATATCTTCTATTTCAAATTGAACATTTATTTCTACTGCTTGATGGTTTACCGGATTTTCAGGTGTACCGATTACCTCTGAAGCGTTCATAAAATGTTCAACGTCACGGCGCATTAGCAATCTTTTTTGATTATATTTGTAAGTTAAATCAAATGTGACACAATCTCTGTTTAGTTGAACAGCTTTAGATTTTTCAACCCTGCCTAAAACAGACACAGATAACTCAGCCCATTTTTGGGATATAGTCCCATCATCTGTACGCATACTATTTAAAAAATTGGTTATTGATGGTTCAAAAGAAGTGCCGTATTTAGGTTGAACATCCAGCCCAGGTTTTGGAAGATTTATTAATTCAATGTTCCCAACATGATATCTTTGATGTGAATTATCAAGAAATTGTTTCTTGCAAAGAGGACCTGGTTTAAAATTTACTGATAACGAATTACGCAAAAGCCTTTTCTTTCTATTTGCTTCGTGCTGTTTCAAACATTTCTTATTATGATTTTGTGAGGGTACAACACACTGAGGTTTACTTGCTAAATCATAGTTACAAATATTTTTTTTCATTCCTCCTAAACTTCCGTTCACTTGAATGTATTTTTCATTCCATAAAACAAACTGCCGTGGGTATTTTTGGCTCTCTGGATTAAGATTAATTAGCATCTGCCAAGTTGACCTTGAAATGGGCGTATCGCCGCGCAAAATTTTTGTTGCCAAGCTTTTTGTATTATCGTCTCTTGAAGAACCTTGTCGTATTTTATTAAATACAATGCTTTCTTGCGTTTCCAAATCAGTAATTAGGTGACTATAGATATCTTTTTCAAAAGATATTCTGATGTCTCTAACAGTCTTTACTTTGAGTCTTGATTTTTTTTTTGGTATATAATATTTTCCGGTTTTAGGGCGAAAATCGCAAGTATATGTTATTGTATCATTTAATTTAAGAGGTGTTGCTGGTATTTTCTTCAAAAGATCATATAGATCATTCTTCTCATTACTACAAACCCTCGTAATGTCCGAAGAAAACACTTTAGCATTGTTCTCCATACTTCCAAAGATCTGCAACAAAACAATTTTATTTAAATAAACAAGACGTGCTACCGATGAGATTTCCTATCGGCAAGAATAACGAAGTTCCATAAAAACATATCATCATCATCTGTCTTGCCTACGCCTCTATGCCTATACTCAACTATGTTGATGCCTATTTTACATGGAGCGATTGTTTATCTAACCTCCACAACGACCACATCCCATTTGCGGACCTTTTACAGTTATTTTATCCCTCACAACCTAAGCAATCCAATAGCAACATTATTGTTACAACATTTAATTACGTATTACTAATATTACGAATTATTAATGGAGAATGCCCATTTTCCCTACATCTCTGGGCCCACCTGTTACAGTCATGAAATTAGTGTCATATTTTAGACAAATACACCAGGCATAGTCTGACTTAATTTCAATTAAATTGGCAATTGCATTTCTGAGATTTTTTTATTTGAATTTTTGGTTAGAAAATGCATTAAGTGACAAGCAAAGATACGATTAAACCGAATATAATTCTTATTTAGCCGGTTTGTAATGAAAAACTAGTTACAGGCATTTCGTTTTACGTGGGATTATACCGAAACCTCATATTTTTTGTGGTATCTACCTAGATCATGGTACCAATAATGTAACAGGGACTGTGCAACAATATCAAATGTTAATTAGGTACCTGTAAAATATATTTTTAAATGATTAGGTTCATAATATTGTTTGTAATAGTCTGGCTAAGAGTATAATAAGTCTATACTGCACTGTAAATGTATATATCTAGCGCTTAGTTACCTACTGGGACTGAATATAAAAAGGAACTCATTTTTATACAATTTCATTTATTTTGTCATTCATCTTCATTATACAATTAATATACTTTTAAGAAAGTGTGCTGGAAGTGAAATATTGTCTTGATACCAAGCCCAAATTAAATACCAGAACATAGGCCTAGTGTGTGCATAATACCCTACTGCACGCATGTTAGCTGATCAAGCTATATAAAACCAGTTTAAACGGATCTCTCATTGTACAGAAAATATATTCAAAGCGAGGCCACGTTATACTGGAAATGTAAAGCTTGATGTGCCGCCGTGTGAACATGAACATGACACAACAACTTCCAACAATGCAGTTGCAATAATGTTGCCTTCCAGTTAGAGAGCTGTCTACTAAAATGTAAATAAAAAAAATCTTTTTGCTTATATACCTTGATTGTATTTTTGCTCTAAGTAACAACTCAAAGTCGTTGGTAAAGTCACATAAAATACGAATATCGAATGATTTGACGTTTGAGGTTATGTTCAACAAATGATGACATATATTTTAAAATCTGACACAATGTCTTTTTATTCATAGAGTTTAAAATCGCTCTCGCTGTCTGTGCGCTCAGATCTTTTAAACTACGCAACGGATTTTATTTCAGTTTTCAGCAATAGATAGAGTAATTCAAGAGGAAGGTTTATATGTATATAAATCACTCCACACTGCCCCACATTGGTATCTACATTGCACCCGTGCGAAGCCGGGGCGTTTTCTTTTGCAAAACTTATCAGTGACATCAACCTAACAGCAACCTTACTCCTATGAGAATAAAGAACACTGTGATTTTAACAGTAATGCGAAGTAAAATAACTTTTAAAGGAATGTACTGGGTAATACAATACCACCATGGTAAAACTTTATCCTTATTAGTGTCGAATCGAATGACGCTTGGTCAAATAACACTTAGGTACTGGAAAACGTTATCTCGTAAGCAGTCTGTGAACTTTATTTTAATTATCTGAATTAACGTTAATTTGGACTTACCTATGGTTAATATTAATTCACTTTTTAAATGTTGATCAGTTTCCTTTATTAAATGACTTATTAATGCATTTAATTAAATCATTGTTAAACGATTTCAATCATTTTCATTAACTATTTTTTTCAAAATTAGTCAGAAGAATAAATAAATAGAGAAGAATAGTTAGGAGAATTAGTTAGTTGGTGTAGGGAGCTTTTCAGTTAATGAGCGATGATAAGGGATGATGTTATGGATGGGTGCTATGTATGAAAGAAAAAAAAGCAACCTTTGCACACCCGCGATTTGTAATTGAATAAAAATATGATTTTAGCAGGAGCATGAGGGTTCGATTCCCACGTCGGACAAAATGTTATGGATTTGTCCATAAGTAATTTCTCAGTAGCAGCCACGGAGTCTGGATTTGTGTCTGGTTGATGGCAATTACCTCGCCCCATAATACATAGGACTTAAACATAACTGGGGAATCTGGGTGTACTGGCATTTGCCGCTGAACACTTTAAAATTACGGCGGCGTACACTTGGGAGGTAGGGGAGCTACTTAGGACTTGTTCTTGCTTAATCTTTATGGTAGTATGGTCGTTTGCTGGTATGGGCGCCAAATAAACAAAAACCAGTACAGATGTCAAATCGTCAAGGTCTTTAAGCAATGTAATACCCTTAATGACTTATCGTTAGAATTTAAAAATACTTTAACGAATGGCCCAAAAAACTTGATACCCGTATCGCTACTATTTCTTTCTGATAACGTTTTAAATGTCAGAAGCGAAATTGCTGCATTTACCCAGATTACCGAAATTAAAAACAATATTGCCACTATTCGTTTTGAGCAATCGCATATAAGCATGCCAACCAACCAACACGCCTGTCCGAACTGGATAAAAAGTACGATCAATTAGCAATTGACCTACCTAATTGCTTTACAAAAATCGGTTGAACATGTGTCCGCAGGACAGATTGATCTAAATATCGATTTAAAATGCAGGAAATGGATACGAAGATATCAATTAACGATATTATCTCGGAAATTGACTATCTAGATCAAAATTCCCGAAAATGCACTAAAGTGAACCTGATATCAATCATGGAAAGCAAAGGTATAGCGTTGGGTAGGCTATTGGGGTGGCCTGAAACACTGCATGTCTGGTTCATAAGCCGTTTATTATATAAAAATAGTCACAAAGCATGAAACCAGGCTCATGCTTAGCCGAACAAGAACAGTCACACAACTTAGTACCTAGCGCAAGCGCGGGAGAAATCGTGGCACCGCGCAGCGCGTCTCGTCGAGCACTGTTTAAACGCGCGCGCACCGGCGCGAACTACCCCCGCGCGCCCTCTATACACGGTACGGGAAGACCACTGCCGGGGCTGCCAACTACACAACACTGCAATGTATGGTCTCACGCTATACACTCCCCCTCGAGTCGTGAGAACGCCCTCGCTCACGAACTCGCACAACACACAAATTAACATACGGGACAAACGTGCTTCCGTGGACGTCCTCTGTGTCCTACGGCACATGTAGGGTTAATTTCTACCGAAACACAAGACTTATCACAAATAACACAATCATTATCAATATTACCCATACAGTAATTTGAATTACCCGCGTCACGCGCAGGGTTACCTTGTACAAACATTCGCGTTGGCGAGTTAACTCGCTGCGACGCGGGAACGACGGGGACAACAGCGGCGGCCGAGCGCGCCGGGGACCTCCGATGCGCGGCAGCGCCGCGGGCGGCGGCGGCGTTTTCGCGCGCTTTATAACAACCGTTGCTGCGAGCTAGGGCTCCGCTATGCGACGTGTTGTCAACTGAATAAAACGCTTGCTGACCCGAACAGTTTTTACACTTAGATTTTATAACGTTCGCGGCACCACATCCGTAACACTTTATTTCACTTTTTTGCTTTAGGTTACTGTCAATATTGTTATCACTATTACGCTTAAGTTTCTCACACATATCCTTTACGTGGCCTGAACGTTTGCAGTATGTACAAAACTGCTTTTTGTCCTTGACGACGGCGGCGGTAGCTGTCTCGGCGGACTCGGCGGCGGCAGCAGCGCCGGCGGCCGGTACATTCCGCGGCGACGGCGACGACGTTGACGACGATACTGCGCGCGTACACGTCTGCGTACGTGATCTCGCGAGAGACGAGCTACTCGCCTGACCTGGACTAGCCTCCTTCAGGGAATCTTCCACGTTACGGCACTTGTGCAATAATTCTTCGAAACTGTTGACATTTTCTCTACATACACGCTTCCTAATGCGTTGACTTAGCAGCCCGTACGCCATATCCAGTTGCACTTTTTCCGATAGGTCGTCCTTTGGGAACTTGGCCAACAGCGCCCGTACCTTGGCGATGAACAAGTCGGTATGTTCCTCTCCTTGAGTCAACGAAAACAGTTTCACGTAAAGTCGGTGTGGCGGGTCGCGGTCGCCGAAAGCACTCTTTATCCGCTTTAGGGCTTCGGACCACGACTTGGTGGACCGCTTTACACCCTGCCACCATACTGCAGCAGGCCCCTCCAACAACATGGAGAAACCGCGTAGGGCGTTTTCGACGGAAGCGGCGACGCAGTCTTTATACGTAATTACGCCATCTATGAAATTTTCTAAAGACTCGTCCGCTCGTCCGCCATAGCGCGTTGTACATTTCGCGAAGTTTCCACTCGCGCCAAATGCAAAGCCCGATG
This sequence comes from Lycophotia porphyrea, assembly GCA_950005105.1. Taxonomy (NCBI): domain Eukaryota; kingdom Metazoa; phylum Arthropoda; class Insecta; order Lepidoptera; family Noctuidae; genus Lycophotia; species Lycophotia porphyrea. Next base: position 9,490,282 of record OX465392.1, read on the forward strand.
CTTGGACCTCTGACACGTTGCTATGCGGCGTTTACGACCGCACCTCGCGTAATAATAGCTGGCAGAACTCTTCTTGGGATTGCTGCATAGTTTTGAGCAAAGTTGTGAGCGTCTCTTGAGACATTGTAATGTTGGTTGGTGCGGCCGAGCCGCCATCCTTGTTCGAATTTGAGCGATCTTCAGACCGTGTTCGCGGCATTTTCGATACGATGAGACACACGCTACTCGTATAATGCCGAAGAAACACAACACAGGGTTCTATATAAGTCCCAGATAGTCACTTGTAGTGTTCGTTGCAACTCACGACAAACTTTTCACTACGCGTTTTATACCTACACACGTTGGGCAGCCACTTATAGCGTTGGGTAGGCTATTGGGATGGTCTGAAACACTGCATGTCTGGTTCATAAGCCGTTTATTATATAAAAATAGTCACAAAGCATGAAACCAGGCTAATGCTTAGCCGAACAAGAACAGTCACACAACTTAGTACCTAGCGCAAGCGCGGGAGAAATCGTGGCACCGCGCAGCGCGTCTCGTCGAGCACTGTTTAAACGCGCGCGCACCGGCGCGAACTACCCCCGCGCGCCCTCTATACACGGTACGGGAACACCACTGCCGGGGCTGCCAACTACACAACACTGCAATGTATGGTCTCACGCTATAAAGGTTCAATGTCATGCCAAAAACAGTGACTTCTGGCATTATACGGAATGATTGGTAATTGGGTGCATTCCTTGAAATGGTGATACTAGACGAAATTTGCAACAATTTTGACCCGATAACTTGGTCCGAACTGGGTTGTTTTTGAGATTTCGAGCTTTAAGTTTTTTCTCCACCATAAACTGCTGATTGTGAGAAATCTACGTCGTTCAAGATGTTAAACGATTGTTTTCTGATAGCTCATGAACGAATGAATCCTTTGAAACTAATTTGTCATAAAAGGACATCTGCCTTTGAAAATTAAGCCCCATAAACGTCACGGTCTGATTTTTTTTCTTTTTCGAAGCTTCCCTTATTTTTCGAGGGAGTTTTCTTACTTGTCGTGTAAATTACAGTACGGACTTTTTTATTTCATTAGCTTTATAAATGGTGCCATAGTATACACTTTTAGCAAGTAAATGACCAGAAAACAACTGTTGTTCCTGACAAGATCGTTTTCGATGCATGTCTTCCTTACAGCTCCTTCACACTAATGTTTGTCCGGCGTAGGCGTTCGATGAAAGTATGCGCATCTGATACTCTATTGATGGTTTGCTTTTAAAAAGAAAATTAGTGTCAAAACGAGTAAAAAAAAAGAAGAATGTACATTAAGGAGTGTGCGGTCAAGTGAAAGTGATTATTTTGTGCTCTATTGTAAACACTTCAAAAACGATCCAAACATGTTTATACTTACATTCAAATGGCGAAACCTATATTTTATGAATTGTTGCAAAAAATACAAAGTGGTGTACAATATCAGGATACACATTTGACAGGATTGTACACGACACCGCAATAACGCGGCGCATGCGTTGCGCTCCCGCGACACTAGCCTAAAGCAGCGAACCCATGTGTCCCAGTAGAGATGCGGCGTTGTCGCGGCGTCTGCGCTGCACATACGTTCATAGAACGTTTACGCGGGACAAACGCTAGTGTGAAGAGGCTCTTATTGCAAATTTTCTTGTTACCACTAAATAGAGATATTGGAGGTCAGAATTCCAACTTTTACATAAGTTCTTTTTTAAACCCTAGTTTTTAAGGTACTTTACTTTAAATACCGCCATTGTTCATTTCATTGAACATACCCTAGATCAGCCGATTAAAAAAACAAGATGACTGCCATTCTCGGAATTTTTATGAACGTGTATTTGTGTGTGTGTGTGTGTGAAGTCATGACGCATGTGTGGATTGTCAATAATCGAACAAATCTGTAGGCACCTTTTGTGTCCACCAGATTTGAATACCATACACTTTTCCCAATAATTGTAAAGCGGTTTCGATGTTGCTGTAAAACATAACTAGGGTTTTACAAGTGCGACCCGCAAGTATTGCTGCAACAGTTTGTTAACAGACTGTGCTGAAGACCATTGTCACATGTGTGAACGCAAATACCTAGTTTGTATTAGCCATACTGTTGCGGAAACACTAGTGGAAAAATAATTTTCCCCACTTAAAATTCATTTTCTCCACTTAAAATTCATTTTTTCCACTTAACATTCATTTTCTCCATTTAAAATAAATGTTGTGTGTATTGCCGGGTCATACTCAATTACTAATTGTTACAGCTACATACATACCCCCAAAGTGACTAGGGCAATTCCAGGATAGATGCCTCAATCGGATAGGTGCCGCGGCTTTGAATACTTTATATGTAGAAATTGAATCATGAAATTTTGATCCTGTTCCCGCAATAAAAACTTGACATATTATATACTAAAACCTCCCTCGAGAACCACTCTATCCATTGGTGAAAACAGTATAAAAATCGGTGCAGTAGTTTTTGAGTTTATCGCGAACAGACAGACACACGCGGCGGAGGACTTTGTTTTATAATATGTAGTGATGTCACAAAAATAATATTAAATATTGAATACAAACTGATTATTGAAACTAGTATGTTTTAATTATATTATTACAAGCAGAGTATAGCCCGAATATTTCAATTAGCATCTAATATATAGGGTGACTGGTAATTAGTGACCGATACTATACACGTGATGGTACTCATGATAACAAACAACTTTCCAACAAGTTTTGGCTCCTTATCAAAAACTGGGGCACCTATCCTGGAATTACCCTACGCTATGAAAACATGATCGGATTCTAATGCCGAGTACACATTGGTGTAACGTACTTAACGTGAAATGTAACACGACTGAGTCGTCCAGACTTATGCAATGCAACATGAAATGTAACCCAACGACAAGGCGAATTTGTATCATTGCGTGTTACATTTCGTAAGTCTGTACATGGCTTAAGAAAACTTCAACTATATCTTTCGACTCTGGTTACTTATTTTGTTTGGAGCTACTGCCATCTCAGACCCGGCAACCCATTGATTTGTTTAAGTTTAAGTTAAAGTTTAGGCAATTTTCATATTAATTATCGGCTTGCGGCCTATCCCAAATGATTTATAACGAAAAAAGTAATTGTCATTCTAAAATAGGGGTTCTGTAGCTCAAGGAATTGTGTATTTTCTTATGATAATATAGATTTATGGCCCTGTCCTTTACCTTGGTTTTACTTCCAATTGTTGTGTTCTTTACTTTGTCTTTAAGTCTATGGTTCACGTAGCTCCTTTCTATTCTTCTTTGGCGCACTTTGATTTTTTCTAAAACTTCGTTTCGTCAGTGGCCATGTTTGACAGGCATATGTGAGTGTGGGACGTAGGCATGTTTTAATGGATTTTGTTTTTATTTTGGTTGAATATTTCTTTTAGAGTCCAGTATTTATTCCAGGTGGATTTGATTCTTCTTTCTATTTACTTTTCTGTACAGTTTTTAAAAGTAATTAGGTGTCCTAGGTAGATGTACTCTTCAACGTATTCTAGGTTGGAAGATGAAATTATTATTGGTGCTTTAACATATTAAAAACCTTATAAGACTATACACGCAATGGTTACGCGACACCTTTCGGCCAAATGTCCTAATTTAGGTAGGTCTGTAGATGGTGGGTTGGAATTCGTACCACGAATGACTTAAAGTTGATGTTGTGGCGCGATTCCAACCTTTCAACCTTCAGACTCCAGTTGGTCTTCAGTTTCATATACTGCACGACTTCCTCAGTTGGAGTGGAGTGATGCAGACGCAAAAGGTACAGGCGTCGTAAGCATATCAGGGCGCAGCAGCATGTTTGGTCCAGTCGGTGCGGTGCTGGAATAATGCTCCGAGAGACGACAGTTGAAACTTCTAGAGGTAGTTTGTTTTTAATCCCTAAGCCTAAATAGACACATGCAAATCTCAAAAATACAAATAATGTTGCAAGCTCTTTTGTTCAGTGTTGTAAAAACCATTTTCTCTTACAAAACGGCAGAACTTTTAAAAAATACGGCAATTTAAATCTCCGCTCTTTAAATTTTGTATAAAACGCACACTATGTAGGCGAGCATATTATAAGTTGGGGGATTACATTGATGATAAAAATGCTTGGCTCAATGCTGGTCCTGCTCCACAACCATAGGGGCAAACTAATTGATTACTACGTGAAGTTATTGTAGAAGCTGCAGAAGATTGTAATAATAATATCTTTGCATTGTATAGATTCAATCTTTTAGTATTATATAATTGCATAGCACATGTGTGAGTACTATGTACTGTAAAGCTACCATTTACATTTAGTTATCTTTCATTGACTTGAATTTACCCTGGTGGCTGAGAGAATGTCATGCTCACTCAAATGTCTCGCTGATGGTGGCGGGTGTGTCGGGTGATTTAGCTCCCTTCAATATGGTTGAGCTGAATGGAGCTGATCCATGCGTCATGTTCGTGAACGGGCGCTGTCAGTTGGGACTGGTCATCTCTAGGCTGCCACGGTTTATTGTAACTACGTACTTTGTTTTTAAATTGTTGATATAATCTTTTACTCTGGACGCTCTTAACGTGCACATATTTCTACATCGTTCTCACATATGTATAATCTGAACATGAATGATGTAACCAAGATTATGTAACAAATATTTGATTGAAAAGAGTGTCCATGGAGTTTCTTGCCCATTCTTCTCCATAGAGATCTACGCTTTGGAATGGGCAACTACAGAACTTTCACAAGTTATTATGCCTTGTGTCTGTGACTGTAGCTTAGCCTAATTTGTTTTTCTGACATTCAAAAGTGTCTGTAATGGTCTAATTGAAATAAATGCTTTTGAGTTTGAGTTTGAGTTTGAATTATTGGAACTTGACAGGACACCATACAAACAACTGCAATTTAAAAAATAATTATGATAATACGGCAGTTAGTGTGTGATTTTAGCCTGTAACACAGGCTTGTTCAAAAGCCTACTTGAGGCACCAGTCTCTTCCAATTTGGAATATAACATGAGACAAATACATTGTTAATCTTTAAGTAAACCATTATTGTGAAGAGAAAATAATTGAAATTGAATTGAATTTTGAATACGGTAACCCTAAATTTAACACTGGACATTTTGTTTACCTTATTCGTCCTTCAACCTCTGAAGTGTTCAAATGCGTCTGTTGTGTCTATTGTGATACAATACCTAGTGTTAATTAATAAAAAGTGTATGTTTCACATGATATTTATATATACCTTATTATTTTAGTATAACTTCATTTTAAATAAGTACCTAAAAATTTTTTCATGATAACTTATTATTAAAAAAACGATATTAATTGATTTTAGTAACGTAAATTTACGGTAGTGGCACATCACTATTTAAGAATTGCAAAAACCAACAACCAACCAGGCAACCCACGTAATGTCAATTTAGCCTCAGAGATTAAAAAACAGACTAAAGAAACCGTCGCGTCGTAGGTGTGTCCTAAAGATTAGATCATATGTGACTATATTATGCCATCCTGTTTTTTTTTTCCACACTTCATGCAAGTTAGAGCAGGAAAGATACAGTTTACACGACTTATGACTATTTTAGGACGAAAAATTTTGGTGGTTAAAGGTTCACCATTTTATTTTCAAGAATGATAAAATAAGTTATTTCGGTACTGCGCGCAGGAAGGACTTACAGTAAAAAATAAATACTCTGCGTGGCTGAAACTAACTGAAACATTCCCATTTTTAATTTTTTCTCCTAGACAGAAAAAATAAATACTCTGTGTGGCTGAAACTAACTGAAACATTCCCTTTTCTCTTAGATCTGGTCTCCTTTTTCTCCTAGACCTGGTCGTCTGAGTTCTAGTTTCGACACTGTCAAAAATCGAAACGTAGAAAAGTTACACACTTACATGAAATAGCAACTGCAGAGGAGTTATCTTTCACTGCTGCCATGAATTATGGGAATGAAGAATTCTTAATTCATCATCTGCCTAGTCTTTTCCCAACTATGTTAGGGTCGGCTTCCAGTCTAACCGGATGCAGCTGAATACCAGTATTTTACATGGAGCGACTGCCTATTTGACCTCCATAATTTATTATTCTTAATTGTCATTCAAAATTAATACTAACACATATGTGCAAAATACCTACTTGATTTCTACAATAAAGATCTCGTTAGAATAAATAGACGCGTCATGCATGAACATCACAGCACTCGAAAACAGCGTAAAAACTTAGACGCACGAAGAAAAAGGAACAAGAATTCAAGAATTAGAAATCACCCTTTACGGAATTCCTGTTGTTAGAGAGAGATAAATATATTTATTTAATTACGTTGTCATTCTGTGGTGCATACTCATTGGCCGACGCATGCAAGTGACTTAACTCAGGCGCCAGCCACCATTAGAAGGCATCGAAAAAAATAAAATGAAATACATTTTTCTTGATACTTACGCATGAAATGACGGTTGCAATATAATTTTAAGTTTCCTAAAAACACAGGACTGCATTTTTTTTGTTATTTGAGGAATTTATTCACACAACTTATTTTAATGTCACGTAGAGCCGCGGTACTGGTTGGTATACGACTAAATGGAGGTCCGGTAATTACCTTGCATTCATGTTGCCACTACAGAGCGCGGGCAACGTATCTACTGTTTATATATCATTGGTTAGGTGCCTATGTCTATTACAGTAGGTACTGTTAATAAGAAAGTGTATCTTACTGATAATAACCTTTTACCAACAGTTTTAGATGACCCATTTATTAATACTATTTACAACGCTGTTTATAGTATTAAATTATTACTTATTTATTACCATAGTCACAAGAATACTTCTCTTAGAACTTATAAAATAGTAATAGTAATATTGACTACCCATGAACTAAAATAGACAAGTAAATTACGACGTTTTTAGTCATTCTAGGTTTGTACCTTAATTTGTTAAAAATAATTTTAGCCGCTTCCAAGTATGGGTCAACCACACTGTGCGAAGGCGCGGCGCGTGTTTATCGCGCTCAACCCTTTTGACCACTATAGTCACATATACGTGACAAGCAAGCGCGTGCCCTGTACGCCAAACGACACAAATATGTGACAAAATAGTAGGTGAAATTGTGGCTTGGGGTGGAGGGTACGCGCGCTCTGGCGTTCAAATGCGACGAGCGATGAACGAGATTTAGTCACAGCCAGGAAACCTTAGTAGCACATTTGCAAATTTCAGTGGCGCTGTAAACGTTCATGACTCACGCATTATCTGCACGTCTTGCTTGCGGCAATGCCGACGAAATGCAAACGCGCTTCTCGTGCGCTTTGTATCACTTCGTACGCGTACAAAAGGCAACAATCTGCTTTTACGGCGCCGTGAAACGCGCGTCGCGTCGGCGCGTATATAGAAGCCATGTGGATACGCCCTTATAGCGAAAGATTAACGATACAATTCGTTTCTTTCTGAAATTTAGGATGATCTGTACACAATTCATATTTATTTCCGCTTTAAAATATGAGTGGCGATTGGCGAATGCCATCTTAATAATACCTACCTACATGCATAGGTATTTTGCTACAGAAAAGGTTAAGTAGCCTATAATTCAGCAATGGTATTGGGGGCGGCAATGAGATCTTGCTGAAGTGTTCGACGTGTCCCAACAGCTGCTCTTTAAAAGACATACAAGACGCCACAGATGCCGCGGTTAACGTGGCCACATAATGGGCCAAGGAAATATAATCGAGTCGACTGCACGACGGCTATCAAGCTATACAAAACCAGTTTATGCGAATCTCTCAGTGCACAGAAAATATATACAAAGCGAGTCCACGTTATACTAGAAACGTAAAGCTTGATGTGCCGCCGTGTGTACCATCGACACGAAAGAAGAAGCCATTTTAGGCTGGGTCGTTAGACATTCACTGATGGGGCCAGGGCCGTGACCACGCCTTGGCTGGCCGCATGCATGTGGCTTGGCCGTAACTGCACCATGAGTTCTACTACGCTGTTTCGATGGTAAACGCCAAGTAATGGAAAGCATTCAAGTTAGCTGAATTTTAGTAAGTAGTTGGTACCCAACTGTAGACACAAAATACAGTAACACAGCGTGGTTGTGGGATTACTGATTAATATTCTTACCTGTCATTTTATTCGGTTCCATTAAGTACTGAATGTAATCAAATAACGCATTGTTATCTGCTTTCATGATTAGAAATTCAATTCATATAGGTATTATTTTGTGATGTAGCGTTAATTAATATTATAGCAACTCGCACTTACCTAACAAAAGACGCGCAGCTACCAAGATGGCCGCCGTTGCATCTTCGAAACAAAAACTTAACTGGTTTTAATCGATACAATCCTTAGAGCTATTATAGATTTTTTATTGACTCTTTAGCAATTGGTGGCTGCTATTATAAGTATATTTAAGTATTTTAATAAATAAGTTCCATTTTAGGTTAATAAAATTCACTCACAGACAGCACGATATAGACCACAGATAAGAAAAAATGGGCGTAGAGGTGCGTTCAGTTCAGAAACGTTTAGATTCAGGTTACAATATTTAAATGGATTGTTTTACTAAAAGCAATATTAATTGGGTATTAAAATCAGACTTTTCTACTGCGAAATGATACGTACTCACATGATAATTTATGGAACCTTTATACCTATTATATTTTAAGACATTGTGGCACTTACATAATTATGGTTGTAAAATGCAATAGCACGAAGTTATTAAAATTCAACTTTGTTTCGTGTTGTGTTCCGTATAGTACTAACTTAGATTCAGAAATTGTCATGATTTATAACTCATGCCACAGACAAAGTATAAACATAACCTCAATAATTGGCATCGGTTAATGTATTTATTTCGGTAGGTTCGTAACAATTTGTTTATAATTTTATATAATCTAAGTACAAATATTATTATTTTGTGATGCATCGGATTAAACTCGAAGTTAGATGATAATCTCTGAATCTGTGTTAAGGTAACCATTATGTTTTTTCAAATGGGGACTGGCACACGTGACGTAGACGAGATATTGAAAAATATGATACCTTATTTGGTTAAAACGATGAAAATTTTATCTCACCTGCTGTTTGTAGCAATTTAATGAAGAGACATGAGTAGGTAATCAAACAGTAGGCCTCACGTCTACGTTGGAGGTACTGGTACCTTCGAACACTGAGTTATAATATGGTTGTTGTTGGCTTGATGCTGTGGGGGGTAAAATAATTGCGAAAGGTACTACATAATTATGACATACGTATGAATTATGATGGAAGTGATCCATACGTCTTGCTCGTGAACGGGCTCTGTCAGTTGGGACTGGTCATCTCTAAGCTGCCACGGTTTATTTAACTACTTACTGTTTTAAAATTGTTGATATAATATTTTACTCTGGACGCTCTTAACGTGCACGTATTTCTACATCGTTCTCACATATAATTATGTATAATCTCAATATGAATGATGTAACCAAGATTTTGTAACAATATTTTGATTGAAAAGAGTGTCCATGGAGTTTCTTGCCCATTCTTCTCCATAGAGATCTATGCTTTGGAATGGGCAACTACAGTACTTTCACAAGTTATTATGCCTTGTGTCTGTGACTGTAGCTTAGCCTAATTTGTTTTTCTGACATTCAAAAGTGCCGGTAATGGTCTAATTGAAATAACGCTTTTGAGTTTGAGTCATCGGTAGTTCGGTGGTAACCAGTGTGCAGTGGTTACACTTTGATAAGCTGGCCTAGCGTTGCTGCGTTATACGGAATTTCATCAGAATTAGAGGTTAGGTATACCGGTTTTGTTACTACTGACGTGCGGCAATTTGTGCGTTGAAACTTGACCTGCAGATGTGTCTGACAAAGTCGAGGCGGTTTCAATAATATTAGTTTTAATCCTTTACATTTTTTAATATTTTTACAGGCAGTCAGGGCTTATATTATTAAACCCATATACCTTTCAAATTTTTAACCCAGTAGATACGCACTTAGTACCTTAGAGCGCTTTTTTGAAGAATTTCGCTGAGGCCGCGTTGCTATTTCCGTTAAAAGAATGAGCAACTTTGTAGGTATCACATACTACACACACTTTTTTCACATACGGTACCTACTTTGTTCGCAGTGACATAGTGCGCAAGTGAAGTGTTACTAACATAGTTTTAAGGTTTTATTTACTAACACAATTTGTATTATTTTATTATATGTATGTTGTGTATATATCTATGGGCCTAAGTAGCCTGAAATAAATGTATGTTGTTGTTTTTGAATCTGCGTTGTTGAAACCAACCTCCCATAAGACGTCACCCCGACCTGTACATGTGTACCACTAACCGTCAGGATGCCCCCATATTTTGCTAAGCCACCCAGTCCACATAGTCAATCAGAAATTCGTTTCGCCTTCTGGCTGATGACAATGCATTTATGTACCTATATATCTAGCACCTTTTGTTATGAGAATCGACGAGTACCTAGTATTATTGTCTGCGTCCTGGAAAGTTATCTAAACCACAGTAAAGTAATATACAGTAATTTTGTATTATTATATGGGAACTTCAAAATTACTTGACCCAGATGTATAGGGTGTTATGGTGTTGGTCCCATGGAGTAAGTTGTTGTGATCTGCACTACGCATTTCTGATACATGCTGTAGATTATGAAAAATCTTGATTTGGTATAGGCACCTATTTTTGGTAGTCTGTGAACGGTGATCTTGCATATATTATTTCGTTACGGACCCCGATTACCCAGCTTAGATCTAGTTCTTAGTCCCGTGCCCAGACAGTTTATTTTGTTTATAGTTATATACCTAAAACATTCCCATCCCATCCCATTCAGTTCGTGAGCGGCTGGCCAGGACATGGCCGGCGGTGGATCACTGTGTTACCCAATTTCGCAGGTCATTGTAACTTTAAGAATAAATTATTATCCTTCAAGCTTTGTTGCCCCGCCTTTTTATGTTTTATATCTGATTGCGAATTGAACAATCTGCACATCATATTTTATGGGGGTGTAGTCTTTGGCAGAATGAACTCATTATGTTGGATAGGTACAGTACACGTTACATCCGGTGTTATTTACTATACAAATTACGGACCTTGTAGGAACTAAAACGAATTTCCGACCGTTCAAGTGTTTTTGCCATACCTATCATTGGAATAACATACAAGAAAAAAACGGATCCTTCACGAAGCCGTCAACCAAACATTCTGTACAGACGCCAGCACATCAAGCTACCCGAAAATGTCTAATTTTCCCCATCAACCTTGAACCTAATGCTTTAACGATAAAGTTGAAAATCTAATATAGAAAGGACATCACCCACGTTCTATGCATTTTTAGTCCAAATTTATTTGGAAATGGCGACCAAAGAAAAAAAATACGATATTCTGTTAGAATTTGTTCTCCTTAACACGTTCACTGACCCAGTACAAAGTAATGAAAATTATTCGTACGTCCATCTACAAACTCGCCTTAACTTGTCAATAATAATTATAAGGGATTACATTTATACTAATATACGGCCTAAAGAAAATGAATTTACAGGAAAATACCTGAATAAGAAAATGACTCCCTAAGTCATGGACGTGTGAACTAAAAATTTTACGGCGGCTCTTTTAAATTTTCGGCAGCCTTGTTATCCAACCATACGTCCATGAGAATCTTTTTCCTCTTATTCGTAGTATTTAAGTCCAGTCAAATAAAAAACATCAAATTTACTTTTGGAATTATGACTCCAACTGGAGTCATGGACATGTGAGTTTGGTACAAATGTGACTCCATTTGGAGTCATTGGACAGTGAACATGTTAACATTTTTTATTATAGCACCAAAACTGTGGGACCATTGCCCGCCTATTTTTCGTAACATGAATTGTCAAAACAAAGGATTAAGCTTGAGTAAAAACTTCTAGGTAAGTGCCGTTTGCCGCCACGCAATGTGATGGCCCTCCCCTACCCGCTGAATGACCTCAGAAAAATAAATCAAGACTGATTACGTATTGTCGTTGGTTAGTCGAAGTGGTGAACGGCCGATTTAAGAGATTTTCGACTGTTAAGAAATATATATACAACAACAGAACCGCTAAAAACATGTTTGTTAAAAAAGTATTCGCAATAAAAACATGTTTGCAGCCATTTTAAATAAATAGGTACCATGTTGTAATCGAAAATAATCCACATGCTTCAGACTTTTTTGAGATCTTAAATGAAAAAATGTCCTTTGAGAGATTGTAGTAACTTAATGTGCTAGCGGCTGTACATCAAACTAACAAAACGCAAAAAAAAAATGCTGGAAAACGATTGTATTTAAAAAAAAAACTGAACCCCATATCTCCGTAACTAGGCTCCCGGGTATGGTCCAGAACAAAAAAAATGGTCGCAATGACGGGGAGAACGGAGAGAAGTCCCTTTCGGCTTCGTTAAGGGTATTATATAACACCCATTATAAGAACTCACATAAGTATTTTACAGAAGCGTAGCAACTGGGCTGTTCCCAGTTGTAAACGTCCCTTTTTGTCTATTGGCCTTGTTTCGATTTGTTCGTCTCCTGCTGTTAAAAAGGTAAGTGTAAAGTATGTTTTTCCTACTCCTCCGCTATTCTTTTCTGATATTTCGTTGTTGATCAAACACAGTTCAATTGTTTCTCTGGCACTTCGTCGAGCTTCATTGTCTCGGCCCTTTTATTGGTGGACGCCACTGTTGATTCTGGCTTTCATGAGTTGTAGTGGTTTGGGTATAGTGAGGCAGGCTTGCCACATAAACAAAAAAAAAAGCATTCATACTTGCGGGTCAATGGCGCCGGCTGGCGGCCACCCGGTAAGCGATACCACATGACAGTCCAATGCTATGTCATTCAAGTCAAATTTGCTGAAGATGTTCATTTTTGTAAGATGTAGTGGTCTGAAAAGTCAATTTTTTTCATGTCTAAGGTAGGTCTGTCGAATAACGCCTACTTAGGGTTGATCGTAGGTAAATATCTTTAAAATAATAAATTTAGATGAAAAACTGGCCAAGTGCGAGTCGGACTCACACGAAAGGTTCCGTCCATTATCCATACAATATTAGACAAAGCCGTCCCAAAGGGTAAAACGGGATTTAAGGAGTTAAATCCCGTTTTACCCTTTGGGACGGAACCCTAAACGAATGTGTTCATGGGATGTATGTTTATTATTAAACAAATAAAACTCAAAACATTATTGATGTCTATTAAAAGAATGAAAAGAGATCAGAATTCAAACAATTGTTTTGGCGCAATTAAACTACTAAGGTACTAAAGCAAAATTTCGCCTACGACAGTTTTCCTAAAATTAAGCACTTTGTTTTTAGTATTATCAGTTTTCTGTTATTAGGAACATAATTAGTCTAAGCAGGAGTATCTTAATCAGAAGTTCTTTTAAAATTCACAACATGTTTTCAGTTATAAAAAAAATATTATGACCTTAGTAGTTTTAGATATTTTTAATCTGATTGAGATTAAAAATATCTAAAACTACTAAGGTCATAATATTTTTTTTTATTCATTGGCACGTAGTTAAAACAATCAAATAATTGTGTACACTTACAGTTTTACAAACAAAAATTAATTCTAAAAAAAATCGAATGTAGGCGTTATTAAACCTAGTTAAGGTAGTCCCATCTAAATCGACGTAGTAGAATTAGTCACAACTGTCAGGACATCTAAATTCTTCCGTGTCATTTTTTGTCAAACCATTACACTATGGATGGGTAATCTTCAAATGACTTCTCAGCAGCTTCTAAATAAGTTTTAGGTTCATGAGGCACGCTTTTTCTGTGCAGTTGACATATTTTTTCATCCTGAAACAGGGAACTTATTATTTATTTATTTTACTTTGCACTAACTTTATTATACCTACAGTTAGTTACTAGATTAATTAATTCGTTTTCATAACGTGCAAATAAAGTCCTTTCATGACAAGCTTAAAAAATGGTTAAAAAAGCCTGTGGTAGCTTTTAGTATGGGAAATAACGCCTAGGCGTAATTACCGTCGATGACACTTTTTAATGTTTATGAAAATCGACTGCTTAATACAATACAAACAAAATAGCCTTATAATAAATAAGCCTTAAGGTTTACTACATAACTGAAAAATTTCATTAAAAACTTACCGTGAAATTCCCGTCTCCGGCATTAAAAACGGCACACAGGGACTACACGGACGTCTGTCGAATAGTAGCTCGCGGGGTGGGAAGTGCCGCGGGTGCAACTCGGGACTGTTTCCGGAAATATAAACCTTGATGCGTAGGTATAAGTTTAGTTTTAGATATTACGTAACCTGAGTTATCTAGTCTACACGAAATTAAAAATTAGGCGGAATTCGACAAACCTAGCTGTTATCTTTCGAAAACAAGATAGGTACCTATCTATATAATATGTAATCTTACGGAAACCAGATAGGTACCATCGATTAGATAATCTATCTCGCCATTTCTTCCATCAATATTCGGTTGAATAATTTTACTTTTTAAATAGTAAGTCTCTTAATGTGTGGCAACAGACAAGTAGAATTATTTAATGCTGTAGAAATCCGTTCATAGCCAAGCATGAGTGGTGTAACTTTGAATGATAAATTGACGAATGATGTGATAGGACAATGGTGCAGATTCCCTTGTTTACAAAGTAAACCAAATTTAAGTTCAGTGTATCTTTTTCTTTCTATTTCATTAAGAAAAGGACAGAAGATAAATTTTAATTTAGTCCTGTCAAATTAACCAGCACCAGACACAAGTTTAGACGTGATTAAAAAGTTAACTACTAAAATTACTACAGGACTAAACTAATATTTATCTTCTGTCCTTTTCATCATGAAATAGAAAGAAAAAGATGCACTTAAATTTAGTTTAGTTTGTGAACAAGGGAATCGGCACCAATGTTGCAGTTTAAGATGTAGTGACAACAAATTAAAAGATTACTTATGCTTAGATAGTCACGTTGAGAGTATGATTGAAGGCCATTTTATTAAGAGAAAAGCTTTTATTAGGTAGGTACATTATATCACCGTGGTGTGGTAAATAGGTTTGCGCTGGGTTTGTGTCGCTAAATAAAACAGTTTGATGTGGTTAAATTTTTATTTTTCATAAAATCGTACCACAATTGCTAATTTATCAATTTCATCTTCATTTCTTCTTTTTGCGTCATCGTTTATCTTCTTATCTTAGACTCGTTCGACCGTCTAGTAAACAGGTGTTAAGGCAATCAATGTATTGAGAAATTTGGCCAAAAAATTTTGCTGGTGTTAAGTCCCGTATAAGTAAGTAAAGTTTTATTAACGGATTATTCCGCCATGCTGAATTTAGTCATCTAACAGTGAGCGTGTATCTGTACCTACGCGTTGCAGTCGCATGCACTCAATTACAAAAGGTGGATAATACCTTTACAAAAAAAAAAATACGAACACAGTGGTCATATTTTTTTGACAGGAAAACAAAGCGATATGATTTCACACGTTGGTTTCCTGGGCAAAAAAAGGTTTGTGTAAGAATAAAAACAAAAGTTTCCAAGATTTAAAAATGTTGAGATAAGCTAAAACTATTAAAAAGGATATTGTTTAGTATCTCTGGGTTCCTCATGTGAACGGTCTCGGAAGGGCGACTTCTCCTGTAGATATAATTATCTAAGTAAGTTCTAGAACGTAAATGTAAAATCAACATATGTATTTGAATCATTAGTGGCTTCCCAGCGAGCCACAATGTGACACGTTTGGGTGTGCCTCGCTGGGAACCCACCAAATCATTGTACTCGTTTTCTGCAGTCATAAAAAACTTAAAAAATAGGTACAGTCACTAGCGCAAATACATATACAAGGTGGAAAGGAAACTGATGCCAAAACGGTTACCACGTATTCAATACATCATTCTGAACGCCCCTCCCACAATATAGAAATCGGTTATTAAAAAAAAAACAGAAGCAAATTTTTAGTAAGTAATAAGTTCTAAAGGTGTAAATGTTTAGTCATCATCAGCCCAGGCCTTTTCTCAACTATGTAGGGATCCCAGTCTAACCGGATGCAGCTTAATACCAGTTTTACTTGGAGAGACTGTGTATCTGACCTCCAAAACCACAACCCAGTGACTGGGTAATACGATACCCCACGGTGAGACTAGTTGTCAACTTTTAGGCCATTGACTACCTGTAAAATCCGTCAAAGATCTACAAATGACAGCTAGATCCATCGGCTTAACGTGCTTTCCAAGACACGGACTAGTCTCGATTTGTAATGAATAGTCACCCATGGACCTGGGCAAGCGTAGTTATTGGATGAATCGCGCGGACGTTATTGTTAAGCCACAAGCCTCTTTAAAATAAGTTTAATATAAATTCATACATATTTTTAATAGTAGTCTTCTAACACCCTCTTCTAAACGCGTCTGTTACCATGATAAATACATTAAAATTAATCAAATTAATATCTTACCCTTTTGTGGTATTTTTCATAGTGATGATCTTCTTGAGAACCATTTTGATGGCTTCCCATTTTGATAACTGCTAAAAATAAGATGTGGATTAAATTAATCAACTACTCTGTTCGAAACCACAAATTGTTAACAGAGTAAGACGAGAAACAAGCTGTCAGAATCATATTGTTGGTTTGCATTTGGTAAAAAACCTATGTTAAACAATAAGTTCTAACCAAATTGACGTTCGGGTTGCTCCCGTAAATTTAAACTCGCTCAGCTCGATCTGGCGCGAGCTTGATTGAAGGATAAAATCGTTACCGGCAAGCTGAAATGGCAATGAGCTCGCTATGTCTGTATGCAAGTGCTAGTTTTCAAATAACCATAGCCTTAGTCGAAGTAAATATATCCTTGCATGAACAAAGCTTGGGTAGCTCCTCAAATAGATGACCTGACGATCTATAAGGGCGATTGGATGCGTATGTCCGGTGATTGATTAAAATACAAAGAAATAAAAGCGATGGCGGTAAAAAAAAAAACAAACAACGAAACACGGCTTGAATTGTGGTCAAGTAAATTACCCTTCAAAAATACAGGCGCCTTCAAGTTGTGTGCAGAGCACTTTGCCGATGTTATAATCGACGACAAAAGAGCAAACAAAAACAATATAACGCACCTTTTTGTTCGTCACGTCGCCTCTTCTGCTCCAAGATCACAGATTCTTCAGCTCTATCCTATTTCATAACATTAAAGTTTAGTCAATTAAGATAAAATAATCTACATTAAAAGGTAATAAGGTGATTATAGAATTAGAATTACAACAAATATTATTCTACCTGACATTGATCAAAACTAGCTAAATGTTACACTGCATTTTAAAAAATCTACAAGTCAAACAAGCCTTATAACAGAGGATTCGAAGAAATTGGACTCCGAGGGGTGCTCAACGCTCACATTCCTACCTAAATTTGAGAATACAGCAATTGTAAATATCACTTAACGAATGTGAAGAACGACGGAAGTGTCATTGAAAATATAGACCAGCGGATAGAGGTATGCCCACAGCCCACAGAACGTATATGTATACTCTAGAGAGAAGAATGTCAACTCCGAACAAAAAATATGGGCCTCGGTTTATAACGCCATCTAGTGTCAGCCCATATAAAACTTAACCAAAAAAACTACGCGGGAAATTTAAATGTAGTCCTGAGTATGTGTGCGTAGATAATACACTAATACAGGCTATAATATCTGTGTGTTACTTTATTTTATAAAATTTTCAATGCTCATGCTAGAAAATCAGTCTTGTTATTTGAAAATTCAACTTGCTTTATCGATAAGGACAACATGCGAGTTTGAAATGTTCATTTTAAAACTGAGTCTACTAAACTTAGTACCTTTACACACACTGCACTATTATAGATACTATCACAGTTAGAAATTAAGCTATATCTAAAACATTTCAAAATTGCAGTCTAACCGTATCAGAAACAGTTTTTAAATCGCTAGCGCAAATAAATAAACATACAAGAAAAACAACGGATCGCAACGGCAGACATTTTTCTTGTGGAGTTACCAGAACAATGAATCACTACTAGACTCCTTTATTCTTTTAGAAAGATAATTAAATGTATTTATTTGTACTAATTTAGGTAAATGACCTAAAAAATATGAAGTATAAACAAATAATATTATTTTGTTCAGTATCTTCCTATACTGAACAAAATAATATTATTTGTTGCAATAAAAAAAATATTAAATTGAAGAGTATTTTAAAATAATATTTATTTTATGGCAACAAAAAAAACGTGCGAGAGTGGATCAGTGGATATTATTCTATCTCGCTCTATTCAAACCCCCCAAGGTCATCCCCCGGTACTAAACTGCTACTAAGAAGTTGACTGGGCCTGGGTATGCCACGGAAGCGTGGCGAGCATTTGCCTGATATTTTGTTTCACACATAATTGTCATAGATCTTTCTATCACAATAAAAAAAATTAAGATAATTCTCAATTTTTTTTTGTTTTATTTACAATTGAAATCGTGCGTTATGGTTGGACCACCCTTTAATAAATGGTTATTTTAACATTTAGGGCCTGTTTCAAGACCCGCGATTAAGTTCCCGTTAACTTACTTCTCAGATAATTTCATACAAATTCTGTTCCATTTTTTAATCCATTCGGTAAATAGTGGCTATTCGAACATCGTAACATAGGCCCTTAGCCTCAAATTCATAGAAGTTAAATTTTGCCATGGGGGGGTATTTTATGTCTGTGATCCAATATCTTAGGTAAAATAACTGTGTAAGGCGTCAAATGCTTGTTTCTCGAATTAACTTAAATAAAGCATAATGCATTTAATTATGGTGAGAGTCTATGACCTGATTTCAAAATTGTGACATTCATTTAAATTATTCAATAGTAGTTGAATATATAGATTGCATATTTTTGTGTCATTTTTAATACTTACCCTCTTGCGATTCATCTTACGCTCTTTACGTTCATCGCCTCTCAATTTAGCCTTTCGTTTTTCCTTTTCTGGTGAACGTTCCTCTATCTCTTTGCTACCCTGCTTTTGCAGAAAAAAAATATGAATATTTCGATGCATTACATTAATAATTTGCATAACAAACTTTAAATAGAATTACTTTAGTAAGCCGAAATTGTATTTCCTTTAACCCAAAATAATAAAAGTCAAAAGGGACTATGAACAAAGAAAAATCTTCCACTTTCATAAGCATATTCTTTGTTTTTTTTTCATGTCCTTTATTACTCTATTCTTCAGCGGCAACAAATACATCTTCAGTCATGATGATGATGGTCAAGTCTTGATTGGAACAGCTAGCAGGTTCATTTTGGATTGCTTGATATCCATTATAAGTCAGTTTTACTTGTGATGTTCTGCTAAATAATGATATTCAATCACTATTTTTCAGCCAGTTTCGAGGTTTCAATTCCATTCTTAGAAAAAGGTGGTGTGATGATAATGTTAAGCCTTGAAACTATGATTATTTTAGTGATGAAGCACTAATTGTTAGATTAATATGCCATTCCTTATTACAGCTTATTTGTGATTCCTTTATTTATGTTTCTTGTATACTTTAATACATTTTGCTATTTTATGTTTAATTAATTGTTTCTTGGTGGGATTTTATATTGTAGTTATTTTAGATCTTGGCATTCCTCTTGATTATTATTGTCCAGTCGTAGAGATGTTTGGCGAAGACCTGCATGTCTAGCAATAGATGTCTTATTTCAGAATGACGATTATGATGATGATGATCTCTCTTGATTTGATATCTTCGTTTCCTTCTTCGATTCTTGGCATTCCTTTATTCATAGGACCTTTTGACTACAATGTGTTAATAATAACAAGCCTTACCGTTTTTATTGGACTGGGCTGAATGGACTTACGATACACACGATATTTTTCCTTTGGCGTTGATTTGTATGTTGCGTATTGTGTTTATGTCTACAGAAACATGAAAACTTCTTCAACAGTTTTTCTTCATACGAACTTGTATTTTCTTCTTAGTGACTTTTAAATGAAGTTTTTGCTTGTTTGCTGTCCTTCTTTTGGTTTCAACTTGATTTTCCATGGCAGTCCTCTTCTTAATGATTTTGAAGTTACAAGTTGTAACAGTTGACTCCAACAGAAAATACAACAGCCATAAGAGTTTCCATTGAACAGGATGGGATCAAAATGATGATTATTGTTTGATTACTCCACTTATGTAAATCAATGTTGATTTGTTTTATTCGAAATTGAAATCTTTACCAATTTTGATTGATGCTGTCTTGTGAAAGTAGTTTCAGTTTTCACTCGTAAATTAATAATTAAGTCTGGTCGTCATCCTCTTCAACTGCATTCAACGATATTATTGTTTTTAAACGCCGCCATTGTCGAAGTTAGTTATTCACAGCTTCTTAAATTTTTTATTTAATATTGACATTTTTATTTTTGTATTTATATTTGATTAGCACTTTTATTAAAAGTCAATAGTTTGTATTGCACTGGTTTTCACAAAGTCTTGATGATCTTGAACACTGATTTGATTTATAACATGGGTTTAGTAGAGATCGTGCGGCACATCGTGATCGCGGTCCAGCCCAATCCTCAGTCCGGTGCGAGCGCGATGCAAGGTCGGTTTATTACAACAATACTCACCTTGCCATTGCCGCTGGGTTCTACTTTACGTCGTTTTACATCTGTCAAACATTTACTAACATTAATCCCATTCATCTTTAACAAATAATAGCCATTGCTCGAGTTTCGCTCAATAAATCTACCTCGTTCTATATCATCGGGAACGCTGCGATGGTCGTGCGGTGGCGATACCGTTTCCAAATATCGTTCCTCCTGAAAATAAATGAAGCTTATTAATTTACAAACTAACTGAATCTTTGAGGATTGATGAATCTTTTTGAAAACAAATATTGTTTTACCCTATGCGAGCGTTCACGCGGAGATCTATCCTTACTTCTGATTTCTTCTTTAGCCCTTTCCTTGAGTGATCTGAAAAAGTGGTATCAATTAAGTATGATTTAAATAATTATATGAATGGGTAATACAAATTATCGGTACGTACGATCGTGATTCTCGTTTTGCTTCCTTGTCGCGATCAACTTCTTCGCGGCGTCTCTCACTGGTCCTCGATTCTTTTTTTTCGATTTCTAAAAAATAAGCACATTGTTCAGCCCGCGTATAAAATATCGTTTAAATCAATAATAAAAAAACTGAACAACTAAAAAAAATATTCTATTGTATTTTAGGTCTAACACCATATTTTTATAAATACTGGGGCCTACCACCACCTTTTATAGCAGTATTATTTCAGTCTTACTTCAGCTAGGGAAAGTGATGAAGTTATACGCACTGAAGTAAGATTAAAATTTGACTGCTATACCGTGCGATGGTCCAGTCCCTGACGCGGAGCCCTCACCGACGGGTTGCGGCGGAGAGGCGACGGCTTCCTGCTCGGCCTTGGGCGGCGCCACGTCGTCCTTGGGCGCGCTCACCGGGCCCGCGCCGGCCGCGCCCACCACCTTGTGCTTGTCGCCCACCTGACACAGAGACACAACAATAAACTTCACGAACATGACCAGTCCACAATTGGGCTATCACGCAGGAGTTCGCCGCTAGAGGCGTTCGTGTAGAGTAAGGTCTTCCGAAATGTCAGAGGTCATAAGAGTGTTTGCGCGTTGCGTGCTTTTTATCGCGTATTTTTACTAATACAAGCAGACCCCGAAAACGTTGTTCTGCCATATAGATTAGGGTGTGAAATATACTTTACGACCTATTCTCATACCTACCAAATGTACAGACGCCAGCACATCAAGGTAAACCCTATACATATCTATAACTACAACAGCTACTGCTGTGTTAGAAAGAAAGTATCCTCGGCGTGATTGGTGGATTTTTCAACGTTTCCAAAATTGCCCAATGGTTGCGCACACAAACAATTAGCAGCCAATAATTCATGCCTCACGGGGAATAGGCCACACCTCCTTGCTCCTACGCAACCGACCGGTCACGTTTATTCATCCCTTAGTCCATAACGCTAGTCATTGAAAATTCGCGGAGCAAGTTGGTTCAGCTTGTAGCTACTTAGTGGAAGTGTGTGGCGAACTTTTTATATTTTTTAAATGATTCATTATGGCGCCTCAGTTAACGAGAATTGAAAGGGGGCGCATTATAGCGCTCCGATTGAGTGGATGCCGTATAATAGATATTTGTCGACAGACGGGCATTACGGTGAGTAATATTTTTTGTAGTTATAATTTTTAAGTTAAAATAAGCAAAAGCTAATATTGAAAAAATGTGTCAATGGTGTTTTTCTATAGAACTTTCAAAATAGATACGAGCTAATGTTATTTGTGAGATAATTACATTAAAGTGTTACATTACTTGGAAAACTGTTACCAATTTAATTTAATTTTCGTATACTACTTCTAGCGGCGGATGGCCCTAAACCATAATATTTAAACAACTTTGTGCCTACCGTGTCTTACGAATAAGGGTGTTTCTTATTTTTCGTGCATATTACTCGTCCAGATCAAAAACCTTGAATCGTTCAATAAATATTTATATTCCCATAAAGAAAGCCAAACCAAATCAAGTTGTGCTTACATGCATGGAACATTATAAGTCAAAATAATACAATTATTTTCTTTATTGCATAGTATAAAACAAATTTCCTTTATTTACTGTCCATACATAGATTAGATATTATTGTTTATTTATTACCTACTTTATAAGTCAAAAAAGTGGAAATTAAGTGTCAGCACTAGTAAACCTTATTTTTAATACTTATTATTCCGTTCCCACAGATAAACCGAGAAAACGATTTTGTGGGGCAAAGTTCTTATGTAATATTTTTATAAACTCTCCTTTATTATAGAAATATTAATGAAGTCGCTCCCGCTGTCTGTACGCTTAGATCTTTTTATCTACGCAACGGATTTATTAATGCTGCTTTCAGCTATAGATAACTCAAGAGGAAGGTTTATATATACCTATATAAATCACTCCACACTGCCCCACATTAGTATCTACATTGCATCCGTGCGAAGCTGGGGCGGGTCGCTAGTTAAATTATATGAAAACTTAACTAATTGTCATTTCCTTCGGTGTCTATTTAGTAATGTCCCAAACATTTGCTTTTTATAAAAAAATATCCATGCTGAAATTAAACACAGTAACCATAATAAGAAACTACATTCAAAAATACAGCTTTTACACCTAAAATAAAAAATAAAACAATAACTCAGTACTTAATATAATGAAATTTTAATTCATAAATGTTGTAAGTAGGTAATTTAAACTTATGAAAATAAATATTATGGAATGTGCACGAAATACGAGAAACACCCATAAATGTCTTTACCTACCTATTTTCTTGTGTTCTTTGCTAATGAGTTCCCGGTATAGTAAGTTTTTAACACTGCGCGTTGTTCCAAGCGCTATTGTTATTTTTTTAAAGTCGGCACCCGGTTGGATTTTAAAGTAAATACCTACGCAATTAGGCACTTCTTTTTGTCTGTTGAAACATTGCAGGGATAAGACTTTTTTAGTGCTGTTTGTGTGTAAATAATAATAAGCTAGCAATTATTGTAGGAAAGCATATAAGTAGCCTATTGAGTAATAATGTGCAAATAAACAATAGCTACTTGTTTCGTTCCAGGAAAAAAAAAACAGTTTACTTTTGGCTTCAGCGGTGGCATGAAAGTGGAACCATCGAAGCGCAACATCGCCAACTTTACGCGAGAGCCACGACGGCAGCAGACGTTGGCTATCGTCTCTGCACACTCTGCTGATCCGTTTTTAAGCACAAGAGTGTTCTCAACTGCATACAATGTGAGTCCATGTATATTTTTTTTTATAGTCATAGTTTTACGCGCACCGCGTGCCCTGGACGTTCTAGTAATACCTAATAATTGCGCAAGCTACAGCAGCAACGTATTGGACTCAGTGAATGACATTACTATTAGATAAAGCTTCAGTTCTTTAGCACCTAACTCAACAAAGGTGGAAGTTCTCAATTCGACGGATTGTCTATTTATGTATATGTTTATATTTAAAGGAATAATTTGAAACTGTCCCATACTCATATATAGTGTAACTGGTAATTAATGACCAATACTTATACACGTGATTGCTCATGATAACAAACAACTTTCCCAAAGAAACATTTGCTTTCACTTTTATCACAATAACACAACAGCCTTATGAAATTCGCGTGCACGAGCCTGTGACGTATCAGCTGTTAGGCCGCTGCCTCGAATTTTGCGGGCAGCGGGGCGGCGGCGGCGGCGGCGCCGCTTGACTGGAGTGCACCGCTCGTTGCACGCTCCCGCGCCGCTGTTTTCGAGAACCGGTCCATTTAAATGTACCGCATAAGATCCTGCCGCTCCCGCGCCGCCGCCGCCGCCGTCCCGCTGCCCGCAAGATTCGAGGCAAAGGCCTAAGGCAGAGCACCCGCGCGGCTAGCTAGCCCGCTCCGTAATGTGTGTGATAAAAGCAAATCAGTATAAAAAAAAAAAATGTATATAGAAAGTTGTTTGTTATCATTAATCACGTGTTTAAGTATCGGTCACTATTACCAGTCACCCTATAGTTAAATTGACCCGTACAATTGGTCATAATTAAGAATCGGTAAGTATTGAAATTGACAAAATTTTCTTTGTTTTAGATTTCAATGGACCCCGTTACAAGGCGCCTTAAGGACGCCGGAAAAAATGCTGCCGCCCTGCCAAGACAATATTAATGAACCAGGCGCATAAGGAGGCAAGAGTAAATTTTTGCCTGGAATATTATAATTTTGACTGGGCAAACAATATAGTCATTTCTGTAGATGAAGAGGCGTAACAGACAGACAAAGTAACTTTCGCATTTATAATATTAGTATGGATAATTCTTCCAATAATGCTAAAGCGGAAATAAAAAAAATATTAACTTCTTTTCGCACCATTGTTACATTCTTGATAATGTTTTCTTTGCTATTGTTGGTGACGACAGCAAGCAGAATTAATAGTGTAGATAGTGTGTATAATAAATCTGTAATAAATATAAATGAAAATAGAAGCTTGTAAAATATAAATATGATCCAGTTGTTTTTAATGTATGGTCAGTTTAGTTTTATATTTTCTGTTGTTTGTATAGTTTATAGTTTTATACCTATTTGTTGTTTGTATGGTTTAGTTTTATATTTTAATTTAGAGTATTTTTGTTTCTCAGTATTGTATTATAGTAATATTAATATTTAAAAATAAAAGGTTAAAGATTGTTATGTCGCATTTTATTTTGATACTACCCTGCTGATCTGCGCAACTTCGTCTGCGTCACATAGGTAACCGAGAGAGTTAGAGAGAGTGGTTCTTAGGCACCTATAAAACAATTCTAAAGGTAGTTGAACTTTCTTAGAAGTGGTTCGTGGATGAAACAATCATCCACGAACCACTTCTGTGATACAGGCCGCCTATATTTCTCATCAAAAACAGGACGCTGTCATGGCATGATGCCCTCTCTATGCCACGCCAAATCAACCTTTTCCCATTAAAATAAAGTTCATTTTTGATTTCAGATTACGGAATATATTTTTTTCTGCCCTAAAGCAAAATAAATCTTAAGAGAACGAAGGTATAGGTATAGTTATTTTAAAATGTAGAATCTGTGAATTATGCTAGTTGCGACTAAAATTAAAACGACCAATCCGACCAATTATTTGTAGTGCCTATCCTATTCCTTTCACGCAAGTAATGAGCTGCATGTTCATGGGTAATTTAGAATATTATATTATATTGACAAATAATCAACGTTCCTGCTACAGTCTGTTAATACAATGTTAAGGTGATTACAATGTTACATACCTACTTCAGTTATCATTAGTATTTTTTTTAATACCGTCCAATACACCTTCCTAACACCACAGGCACTATCTATTACAGAAATCATGTAAGATACGTCAAATAATATCCCGTAGCTCAACAAAATCAGATTCAAATAGTAGTAAGTAGGTGGTATATTTTTATAATAATTTCACGCGTACGAAGTTCCCGAGTATCAGCTAGTGAATATTATGAATAAATTATATGAAAAACATTTAATCCCATCGGTATCGGGAACTGGGTTCGAGCTAGCAATAGTCAGGGCTCTTGTAAAAGAAACCACTAGTCTAATATTATTATTATCATAAAAGTAAAAATAAATTGATTTAATTAAACGCAAACACGAAAAGAAACCCATTTTTTTCATTATTTTACTCCATATTTCGTCATTCATTACCTATGAATACGTTTCGTCGCGTATGGTCAAACTCGCAATCAGTCAAATTCATGAAAATCGCAATCCGTCAAAATTGCCTAGCGTCAATATTGACCAAAAAAATCTTATTAGTCCGTCAGTCATAAAAAAGAAATAAGAATAGAGAGTCATAAAGAAGACGATACAGTGTGTCGAAAACTCGTGTGACGTCACATTTCGGAACACTTTTTACCGGAAAGTGACATCACAACCCCATCTTTGATGCATTTAATATCTTCATAAGTTTTTATTGATTTGATAAAACACAAAATACGTATCCAATATTTTTCGATAATCTAAGTGACAGACAAAATATAGGTAGGTAATCATATTTTTTACTCAGGAATAATCCCTTTTCTAATATTACATAGATATTTCACAAGCGCCGGGCGTACCGTAACCGTCAACTTATTTTTACTACCATGCCATTACTTAGATTCCATTCAAGTATGCGATCCGCCAAACTAGTATTTTGGCATAGCAAGTATCTTATTCTACACAACGACGCGCATACGCACACAGCCTAACGCACGCACTGCAGCACGAAACATTACAAGCAAGAACAGACAAAAAGATATTTATCTCTTTCGCACGATTCTCGCTGTTGTTGCTTATAAGGCGCTCAAGGTCACAGTGGGGTAGGTTGATGTGCTGGCGACTGTACATAAAAAAATCAGAAAAATCGGTCGAGCCGTTTCGGACGAGTGCGACCACAAACACCGTGACATGAGTTTTTTTTTTTATTTACTATGGGGGTCTATATTCAACCATTCCTGATTATTTATGATTTAAAAATTTTAAGTAGCAACATGATTTAATGGATCGTATTTGTTAGTACTTGGAGGTAGAATGATTTTTAAATGTTTCATGGTTGTTAATGTTAGGGAGAATATTTGTAAATATGTACCTGAAGTGATGAATGGAAGACGATAATGTTAGAATGTTTGAGGTTTTGTGAGAAGACCGAGTAAAAGGATTATTTAATTTAGTGATAATGGCTTATGCTGTACTAAATCTAATAAATAAACAAATGTCACTATGGTGCTATACGAAATAAAATAAACTTTTTATAAAGTTATTGGTACTTTAAAATAGAATTAATGACAGGACCTTATTCGACAGTGGCGGCATCAGGTGAACTCAAAAACGACAGGCCACATTAGTGCTACCCCCCACATTCCACTCACTAACTCCTATGTAAGGGGCAAACCTATTGCTATCAACAGGGCACGAAATCCGGACTAAGGAAACTTTGTTACTGCAGTTCTCGGCTCCATAACAACCTCGCTTGCGGCTCGGGTGTGTATTCGGCCTCAACTGCAATAACAAAGTTTCCTCACTTATGTTTATCAAAATGTACTATTCTTTAACAGGCAGTGACCCGTAATCATCCTCATAATAACAACCCTTCAAAATGAAAAAAAAAAAAGATAATTTACCTGATGGAAATCACTTTCTCGCATCATTGTTGGACCTTTATTCCGCAACTGACCACTGTAGCCAGTTGCCAGTACGTAAAGATCTTGTCGCTGTGTTTTTTCTTCTTCCTTTACCTAAAAAGATTGTGTGCACTATATATTCCGGCGCTCTCATAAATTGTATAATATACAGTCTTGGCCAAAAGTATTGAGCACCTTACAAATTTCGCTCGTTCACGGTAAGTATGGGAGAAAACCAAATCTACTGTTGAAGTATTTTTTTGTCAGTCATCTACAAACATTTAAAAACTATGACCCACACCGCAGCTAGCAATAAAACACCTAGGTGCAATAAAATGTGTCTTTTACCATTTTTGTATTTATTTATCAGTTCGCTACCATCGCTCGTTGTGAACACATCCAGTGATCTAGTGCGACTTTGGTATTTTATTTCAAAGTTTTAAGCGTTATCGTTGCAATATGCCAAAAAGAAACGAACTTTCTTTAGAAAAACGTGTGCAGATACAGCTTCTGCATGAGCAAGGGAAATTACAAGTAGAGATTTCCAAAACTGTGAAATGTTCGCGCCGATGCGTGCAATATGCTATTCAGCGATTCTCTGCTACCGGATCACATCAAAATAGACCGAGAACCGGGCACAAACGCATCACCACAGACCGTCAGGATCGTCAGTTACTGAGAGAGTCGTTAAGAAATAGGAAAAAAACATCTTCAGAGCTCGCTGCTGAGTTGTCAGAACAAATTAAGAAATCAATTTCTGCTCGACTTACTTGTAGAAGACTTCAGGAAGCTGGTCTGAAAGGCTGTAAAGCTAGGAAGAAGCCATGGCTCTCCGACAACAACAAAAAAGCTCGGTATAAATGGGCCTTAAAACACCAAACTTTCACCGCTGAAGAGTGGTCAAATGTTGTGTGGTCAGACGAATCAAACTTTGAGGTGAGTAAGTCAATTTAATGCCCTAGTAAAATTATATAAAATGGTTTAAAAACCAAACGCATAGATGAAGTTATTTTTTTTTTCCGGAACTCAATATTTTTCTTTTTATTGCAGATTTTTAGAACACCTAGTGTGACCTTTGTGCATGGCCGATTGGGCGAAGAATTTAAGCTAGAGTGTGTGATCACAACCGTAAAACACGGCGGCAGCAGCATAATGGTCTGGGGTTGCATGACCGATTCTGGAGTTGGCGAATTGTTCGTGTGTGAGGGCCGCATGGACTCTACTAAGTACATAAATGTACTAGAAACTGCGTTGCTGCCTTCATTCACGAAACTTTTCGGCGACACGAACATGGATGGTGTTAAATTCCAGCAGGATAACGCGCCATGCCTCAAATCTGCCCGCAATATGACATGGTTTCGGGAAAATAACACAGAGCTTCTTGACTGGCCTGCCCAGTCGCCAGATCTGAACCCCATAGAACATTTATGGGGTTTATTAAAGCGTAGAGTTAGGCACCACACAATTAACAACAGAGAAGATTTGAAACGCTAGCTGCGCCTAGAATGGAACGCGATTACTGCTGAAGACTGTAAAAAATTTGTTAGCTCTTTACCAAAAAGAATTTCTGCCGTAATTAAGGCAAAGGGTGGACCCACAAAATATTAATTTTCTATTAATAAATAGTAAAATAAACCTATATAAAACGTTTTGTTTTGTTTCTATTTGATACTCGGCATAAAACTGAAAGATGT
The DNA here is from genome assembly GCA_950005105.1 of Lycophotia porphyrea. Lineage (NCBI taxonomy): Eukaryota > Metazoa > Arthropoda > Insecta > Lepidoptera > Noctuidae > Lycophotia > Lycophotia porphyrea. Next base: position 9,519,612 of record OX465392.1, read on the forward strand.
CATGGGTGCTCAATACTTTTGGCCACGGCTGTATATTTTCTCATATGGACATGTTTCAACAAATACAGTAGCACTCAAAATACTATAGTGTGTTACTACTTACTTTATCAATTTTCCGTTCAATGATTTGAGCCAGTTTAGCAAGTACTGGGAAATGCGGCAATACTCTTATCAGTACAATAAGTGCGTTGCGTATTTGTACGTAATCGCCCGAGTCCAGACACACTACCATAGCTTTGGTTATCTTGTAATGCCACTTGTGGCACACATGCCTGGAAAGAATAATTATAATACCTTACTAAGTTTGTTACACTACAACTTGACACCATCTGCGTTGACACAACTCACGATGTTTTATCTGCTTCATATAATTTACACTACATGGGTTTATTCATTAGTCATTAAAAATATTTAGTACAAATTCAATTGAAATAACTGTGGAAGACGACACATTGATCCCTGGCGCTGCGTACCTGTAGTTCTCATAGCCCACGTGGTCGTTGGCCTCAGTGAACTGGTTGGAGACGCGGTACTTGGTGACGAAGCCCGGGTAGTGCGCGCACTCCTTGTGGAAGGCGAGCTTGTCGGCGTGCCAGCGCATGGCCGTGCCCAGCACCTTGCACAGGAAGGTGCCGTAGCGCGCAGCCTCGCCCTCCGTGCACGACATCACCGAGTACGTGATGTCACAGAACAACTGGAACATCACAAATGTTATAGAACAAACAAAACTTGTTTCCATGAATTTCCATAACTTTCTTGCAAATGAATGATGTGCAATGATAAGTTGAGCATCATTGCACTTTGCCGAGTGTGAGGTTCTAGATTTTTCCACCAGTAATTTTTCAACAGCAGCCTGGAATTGAATGAAAAATCACAGAGCCTCTCATTGGATTGGTGGGTGATCTTATTGCCATCAGCAATAAGATCACCCGCATTCTTCTTCTTTTTCTTCTGGTGCCTCTCCAATTATTGTAGGTTAGCCATCAACTCGAAATGTTTCTTCTATCTTTTGCAAGGTGGAACAGCTCACCACTATTAGATACAGCTATACCTAATCCTTCGCGTACCTAATCCACGTGATGTAATGTTATCTTATGATAACAAAACGAAAAAATAAATACTAAGGTCCGCCCGAAAGGTCCGCACTAAGGTAACCCAGATTCGCCCACCAACAACAACCGACCGTTCGTAAATACAAACATAGACCGCGTTCCGTTTTCCGGCCTCGCCGGCGAGGCCCATTGCGACGCACCCGTCCAAGCAAAGGTCGGGTGGTAGCGCGCCCCAATAATACACGACCCAGCCTGTCTCTAAATGCTCTCCTCACAATGTAGCCCTAAGCCGAGGTCCGCACCCCCAGGCAGTGCCCTTAGCGAGCGGTCATTTAAGTTGTAATTTAGTTTGTATACCCTAGCTGGGGGCCTTAAATTCGTACGAGGACCACCACAGGATAGTCCAGTTGAGCAGTATCGCAAACTGATAGAGTTGAAAAGGGAAAATAAATAAAATGAAAAAAATTAAGGTCTGATGAGGTAAAGCAGTAAGTTAATTAAATCCGGGCCATCAACACTCACTCTGTCATAACACAGCAGCGTGGAGAAATTAGGCGTGCGCAACGAGTGAACGGTGTGCACGAACTCGGCGCAGTAGAGCGCGTCGGCGGCCGTGAAGACGCAGCGCGGGAACAGGCACAGCTGCATGAGGCGCGTCACGGTCTCGTTCTTGGCGGACTTGGCGGCGCGCGCCGGGAACCAGCCGCCGCACTCGCGCGCCAGCCGCGCGCGCACGCGCCGCACGTGCTCCTGCTGGCGCCGCCGCTCCTCCTGGGGGCAAAACGTGCCTATCTATTATGGGGACCTCACATTTTTTATTAAATTTTAATAGATGAACCCCGCACCGACTTACCTGCAATTTGTCGATAAGAGCGTTAAAACGCTCCTGCTCCTTCTTTCCTTTAGTGCCTTGGGCCGTATCTTTTGTTGCGTTGACCGCCGCAGCTTTTAGACGATCGATTTCTCTGTCGTAACTTTCCTCCGGAACGCGCAAATCGTACATAGATAACGACCTATAAATACATATTCATTATTTACTAACCGTGATTAGATAGTTCAAGAAAATTAGTCAAATGAGGCATCTCGGAATGAGAGATAGTCAGCTATAAAGTTGTATAAACCTTTATTTTGGCACCCTTAAACTTGTCTCAAAACCTACTTATCGTAGGGTGTCCGCGACTACAGACATTCTATGGTCAAAGGTCAAAAAATCGATTTTTTACAGAAATTTTCTACCTCGCCGCCATAAGGTGCTGATTCTGGATGTTAAACTGATACTTTTCTGATAGCTTATGAACGAATGTATCCTTCGAAAACAAATTTGTCAAAAAAGTACATCTACTTTTGGAAAATAAGCGCACTAAACAACACTTGCAACTGCCTTCTGTCTCCATCTTCAGACCTTCGATGATAGTCATACTTCAGCTAGGTCTAAGTTCTCACCGAGGAGCATGAAATGAGCCCAATAACAATGTAGCTGCTGTAAACTGTGGAAGACCTCTCGACCTTTGACCTTGGAATATCTGTAGTCGCGGACACCCTACGATGAGTAGGTTTGGAGACAAGTTTTAGGGTGTCAAAATAAAGGTTTATACAAGTTTATAGCAAACTATCTCTCATTCCGAGGTGAAAGCCCAAATATTCCTGGACTTTAGAGGTTAATTTGACCGCGATTTGCATTGTTTCTTTACTTACCAAAAGGTGACGTAAAATTCAGGAGAAATATCCTCCCAAACTTTGTTTGGCAAAATAGGGGTTACAGACTGAACAATGGGTTCTAGTGCCTCTTGGGCAGCCTGTGTGTATCTTTCTACGCTCTTTTCAATTGAATCTGTTTTACTGTCTGTGAGTTTTCGTAAAGCCTCAACTTTAGCACTGATTTTTTGAGCCAACACTGGACGATGAAGAAAGAATGCCACGTCTGCATCTACGTGGTAATCTCGAAGCAATTCCTGAAGAATAATAATGAATTTATTGTAAGAATGTGCATATCCCAATCCCAGTTTAAACGGTTGAACCGATTTCAATGAAAGGCACATAGCTAAACTATTACACAAAGGATACTCAATTTCTCTCTATACTCTCCGTACATTCAAAATTCCTTATAGCAATAAAATGGAAATAGGTTGTATGTAACAGTCTGACGTAAATATTTTAAGGTTTACCTGCAGCGGCGGTAATCTCGCGGCATATTCATCTGGTGCATGCGAAGATGCCAGAAAAGTCCCAAGTTGTACTAAAGCATCTTGACATTGGTCGGCTAATCGGCCAACTACTTTTAGTTGCGATCCTGGAGGTTCACTGCTAGAAGAATTGTCTCCTTCGTACTCTGTTAAGAAAAAAATTAAGTCAATACTTCATACATAGTCTTTAAAAGCGACATCGCAGAAGGTTTAAAATCCGCTTCAGTAATTGATGATTCAAGCAATATATTTATATTTGCTGCTTTATTGTAAGTATGCACAAATAAGTTTATATGTGGTATTACTCCTTCACTCGGCCGTACCTACAGCGATAAATGCCTACACTTTCGCGTGGTGTCGTCGCCACTCCGCCAGTCGGTTGTCACCGTTCGCGCGCAGAGCTCGCGGGGTTTAATATTTTAAATAAGTTTAACTTAGTTTTATTTCAATGAGTCATGTCAGACATATTTTTGCGTTGTATTTTAGACCGACCTACCTACTTAAGTATTTTACATTATCCTGTTGTTCACAAATAAAATTTGTTTCCATTTTTATTAAAGACCCTGTTTAAAATATTTTTTTTCATTTAACGTTTGATAAGATAGAATTTAAAAGAATTGTTACGCGTTTCATACATGATCACGAGAGCAACTTGAAAATGTGATTTCTTGTTTGTTGAGATTTTGTTGTCAAATGAGAGGTCTAGGTCTAAAACCATTTCATCCGTTTGAATCATGTAAATGGCTCTACGCGTTTAGGAGATATTTACAAAGAGGTATCTAGGTAGCTTAAAGTTTAAAGATTTGTTTTCATTTGTTATTTTGTTATTTACAAATGTCGGACTTTAATATTCATTGTCTATCTACCTAATTGACCGTGTATGGGATAAATTAATTACCACCGATTAAACAACAAATAACTTTAATGAACACAAAACACTATTACAAATACACGATTGATCACTAGTCACTTAAATATCGCACTTCCGGTTCACTTCGATTTGCTTCGTTGTGTAGCCAGAATCAGACTGAATGCCCCCGTTTTTTTTTTTTTTTTATGAAGGGCATCTCGCAGTTCAACCTAGGGAGGTTGTCGACTGCTTAACCGGGCTTTACTGTGGATGCCTCGCAATTAAGGCCTCCAGCCAGAGCAACTTAAAAACTAAACTACAAACTAAGCGACTACGCACTAAGGGCACCCCCTGTGGGGTACGGACCTCGGCTCAGGGCTTCGCTGGGAGCGGACAGCAAAGGGACAGGCTGGATCTGAGTGATATTATTTAGGGGCTGATTTAAGTCTACAGGCTCAGCTGCGCGGGCTGGCTCGAGCAAGGGTCGGGGAGGGCGTGTACCGGGGTTTCGCGACGGGCCTCGTCGGCGAGGACGGAATGACGGATAACGGCGTCTGTGTTTTGTGAGCGTGCTGGTTTCCCTACTGCTCTCCTGGAGGAGGGTGATGTCGTCGTCGGGGTCAACGAGAGTGTGCCTCGGGCGGCGGATCTGACTAATACGCGAGGGCTCGTATCGGGCGGCAACTGACTGCCCCCGCAAACATGACGGCTATTTATAGGTCGACCGATCCTTCTCGAACCTTCTTACTGAGACACAATGGAACTTCAACCTTCTAGAAACTTCGACATCTTTCTCGAATGTTCTAGACAGTTCCATAGTGAATACTGTCCTTCGAGAAGGTTCTACAACTCTCTCGAATCTTCTAGAAATTTCTATACTAGAACATTCTAGACTCGAGTCGTCTTTGACAGTTCAATAGTAGATCATTCGAGACTCGCATGTAATATAGAATGTTCTCGTAAAGTAACCAACGTAACAATAAGATAGATTACGTGGTCAAGTAGGTAGATATACGATGAAAATTATAGTAGCAGCGGCAAGCCTACAACCCTAGCGCGTGACTCTGCGCCAGACAGCGACAATTACGCGTTAGAAGAGAGCGGCAACATTTAAGTGAATATCGCGGTAGGCACTGAGCGCATATGCGAGCTGAATTGCACTTTGTTGCTTAGTAGCAAGAGTCGCTATTTCTATTAATTGTTGCGCGAAGTGCCTCTTCTGTACTTGTACTATTTATTCTGTTATTATAATGACAAGCAATGTAAGTATTTTAACTTACCCTTCCAAACACAGCAATGACGCTGTTGTGCAGCTAAAATGCACAAAGAAATGTCCAAGTTATTTCCGACGATAGCTTCTTTTAATCTCGCTGATGATCGCTTTGTGTTTCGGACTTGAGAAAAGTAGCCAGCCTAAAACATAACTTTATTGAAACATTGGTCATGTGAAGTTGTAAATGACGATGTATGACTTATTGACTTTGAGATCTTTTTAACTTTTAATTATTACATACCTCTCCTTTTAAGAGTTCACCACCAGCCATAGCTTCCAACTGATCTGGAGTCATTTCTTCAGCCGCCTCTATTCCGGCCATCTTCTGAACTATCTCTTTCAGGATCAGTAGATCTTGACTGAAATATAAATTCTCAATGCATAACGCGACCGGTATAAAGTAATTTACGCAAGAGAGCTAGCTTTTTATCAATCACGTCTCTAGAATGATGATCAGTGAAAGAGGGATGCCAGCCACACGGGCGTAGCCACAGCACTGTGGCTATATTTATATATAAGATTTCTGCCAAACGGGCAATGCAATGCACGACGCTCGTGCATTGCAATGATCACGACGCTATGTCGCAGCATCTAAAAAACCTAAGTTACTTTAATAAGAAGAAAAAAGAAAAAGGCACTCTACTTAGTGTCTAGGTATCCACTTTAGTCAAATAGTATATTACATACACATCTGTCGGTATCACTTCACAGTTCATTGTACAGCCAATTAATACATCATAGGTTTGAAAACATTCAAAAATGACAACATTTTTCATGTCGACAAATAAAGCAACATGTGGCGCCAAATAAGCCGGTGCTCGGGTGTCAGAATTCATAACTAAAATCGTATGGACGCGGTCACGTGACTTCGCGGCTGGCAGTTCGAGTTACGACATGGCCAGAAAAAGAAAGAATGTTTGGGAGAACGAGATAGAACGAGTAATGGTCGATACCGTATTTGGTACCAACTAGATTTTTTATTTTGTTGATCTATACAGGTTATCTATACAAGATAAAATCAAATTTTTTGTTATGATATTCCGCTGCATTTTATTCTTTAAAATTTTCGGTTTTTTTGTCATGGGTGTCATTTTCGTGGTTTTTAGGGTCGCTGATAACGAAAACGAGGTCAAAATAAACATAGAAAAAAAATTCAATTCTCATTTTTTTCTTTGGCTTTCCCTTACTAAATTTTCACCCTTCTTGAACGCAACGAGTGGCAATTCTAATTTTTATAGATAACGACGCAGCCTTAAGCTCCGACATCCTAACATTCCATCACATTCGAGTGGCATCACTGTAAAAGTCTTGATTAAAAGCAGCAAATAGGTACATACCTCTGCTGCGCCTTGAGTCTGTTGGCGACAAACTGCAGCAGCGCGGTGAGCTCGATGTTGTGCTTCTTGAAGGCGGCGCCGGCGAAGGCCGCGAGTGCCTGCAGCCAGGCGGGGTGCGCCGCCCCGCCGCCCGCGCGGCCGCCGCACAGTGCCTCCAGCAGGCAGTAGCCCAGCACATCCAGCGACAGCGACGTCAGGTACTTCAGCGACTCCACCACCGGACCGATCAGGTTGTCGTACGTCTGGATCTGGTACACGTACACCGACACATGTTACTTCCATTTCGTGAATTGGTACCCGTTGTTATAAATCTGTACCGACCCACATTATGGCAATAAATATAGGGTGACTGGTAATTAGTGACCTATACTTATACACGTGAATTGTACTCATGATAATAAACAACTTTCCCAAAGAAATATTGTTTTTAATTGTCTTTCACTTTTATTACAATAACACAACAGCCGTATGAAATTGGCGCGCGCGTCTTTGACCTATCAGCTGTTAGCCGCGTGACGTGTCTCATTACTATCGTACCGTGCAACAGTGGGCAGGCAGAGCACCCGCGCGGCTCGTAAGCCCGCTCCAACTCCATAAGCGGTTGTTGTGTTATTGTGATAAAAGCGTATCAGTGTAAAAAGAAAATGTTTCTTTGGAAAATTTATTTTATTTTATTGTTTATCATGAGAACAATCACGTGTTTAAGGTAAAATCCCTATCTATCCCTAATAAAAGCGAATAAAGCTTCTTAGATAAAAACATTATCAAAAATTATCTGAACTATTCAAAATATACTTTTTGTAAAACAACCGAGTATTAATATTACCTGCAGTAGCATGTAGTCAAAAATTAAAGCTGGTGCGGCATGCGACAGTTTTCCAATGAGGCGTCCTTGCGGCTTTATATTTTCTTTTGAAACACGTTTCATTATGTGCTTGATTCTTTGCAGGGAATTGCCGCGAACACGCATCAAAGACGGTATTCTCTCAGCGGCTTCATTTTTCCAGCGAGAATATAGACAATACCTATTAAAATATTAAATCAATCAGTAAAGTATTTTATAAATAATTGTATTCCTGGTCTCTACGTTGGGCGTACTGGTTGGGCAAAAAATGAGTCATTGATTCGAGAAGAAGAATAAATGTATGTATTACATTGGCATAGACAGCCTCAATTAAAGGAAGTATTACTGAATGTTCTGCCGCCACGGTGCAGTGCTAGCGCAAACCGTAAACAGTTTTTTGGCAAGTCGTTCAAAGCAGTTTTTTTATATCATCCACTTTAAAATGTCCATAGGATGCCATAATATCACAGTACAGGTATTTTTATAAATGAAAAAATACCTGTAGATTAATATAAATTGCCACTGCTCTCAAAAACGGTGAAGGAAAACATCGTGAGGAAACCGGCATGTCCTAGAACCAAAAATTCTAAGACATGTGACATCTACCAATCCGCACTGGGCCCGCGTGGTGGATTATAGCCCATTCCCTCTCATAGAGAGGAGGCCTGTGTCCCAGCAGTGGGAACATTAAAAGGCTGATGATGATGAATATAAATTAAAACGTTTTCACAGATTATTTGTTACACAATACACATAAATATGAAATGATGCATCATGGCAGTTTGTTTACTGCTTGTGCTAGTGGCGCCCCTTACGCTGAGTTTTGCGCAATATTCCCCATTGTCATTAGCTTACCTGCACTGATATGGATATAATTTCAACAAGGTGTAAACTTCCTCAGCCATGCAACAATTACCATCCATCAAAGTCAGAGCTGGCAATATGGCAGCGTCTAATACTGTAAGCGCTTCATGATGCAAAGGATCTTCCTTCAGAGATCGTGCAGTCCTTAGTATACGAATTATCTACAAAAAGTTACATCAAATGATAAATATCTACGCTAATATAATATTTTATGTTAAAACAAGAAACTTCCAGCCAGCTAGTTGCCAGCTAGTTTCGAATAAAGCTTTTTTTTGTTTTTTACTAGCCTGGTCTGACCCACTTGTGGGTAAAGGCCTCTCTCCATTCTTTCCACCTGCCCATAAAGTTTATTTAACTCTAATAATATATTAGGTTCTACTTACTTTGTACATTAAAATAGGATCATAATGAAGGGATGGTCCCAACAAGACCAGAGCAGGAATGACAGTCTCCCTCATATCTTCGAATGTCTTGCATGCAGCAGGTGCCAAACTGGACTTAAGCGGTGGGATGGGTTTACCCATTATTTTGGGTGCCACTCGACAGTTACTGGAAATGAAAACTGTACTATTAATTTCAACCATTTAATTTTAGCCAAAATTCTTAATGTGATTAATCATTGTACTTTACACATCGTTCACAACGCGCGATCGGAGTCAAAGCCCAGTATTTGCAGTTGTGTCAATACCTAACACAATATTAAGTATACATAAATGTACTTTAACTTGCCACATTTTTGTCAAGATCAATAGCTGTTTATTAAAAAAATACGCACATTCTGTACAAAGGCTCGACAAGAGCATGTAACATGTTGCAAAGGGCGACGGCAGGGCGCTGAGGCATTATATTGGTGGGCAATCGAGCTGACAGCGCCGCGAAGTCGCGCCAAGCATTCACCTTCAGCAATGCTTCACAAAGCACCAACTTCTGATTGCTCCAGTATTCCTGGTTTACACAGTAAGATGTTTTACAAGCTCAAACACTAAACATATAACAAACAAACATTTTTAACACATGGATTAAACATGTGAGAGAAAATGTACCTGAGGATCAGCTTTCTCTTCAACATATTCAGTTGGCCCATTGGCTTGAGGTCCTTTAGTAGACACAATGCTTAGTTTACGAATGTAATCCTGAACAGTTTTCAATTCCTTTTCTGCTTCTTTAGCCATTATGGAGTCATCTGGACGTAGCTAGAATTAATAAGTAACGGAATTTTATTACATTAATTTTTAGATGTCTATAAAAGTTATTTACACATCTCACACGCCTCATCATCTTCCTGCCCTTCTCCCATTCTATTTAGGGTCGGCGCAACAAAGTTTTCTTCTTCCATTCTCCCCTGTTAGACGTCAAGGCATCATTTACTCCTTTCTCTTTCATATCATTCCGCACATAATCCATCCATGTTTTCTTTGGCCTTCCTCTCCCTCTCCATCCATCAAGTTATTTACATGCTTATTAAATTAAAATACATACCCAGGGATATATGTCATCAAGAGATATAACTTGATGTTGTAAGAGCAAAGCTATTACAGTCATTAAAGGTGGTGGTTCCTTGTAATTATGAAGTACTTCCATGTTTCCTAACTTGAAGCCCAAAACTTCAGAAATAACTTGAGGATCACCCATGTAGTTTTTTATAAGAGGTATGAACAACTGATCTGAATGTGTGCGGGACTCAAAAGACTCCAATATTATATCTAGTGCTCTGTTGGGATCTAAGTTGAAACAACCTGAAATTGAAGCAAGTAAAAGATAAAGCATGGTTATCACATTGTCTGATCCCTAAGATGGGCCTCAATAATGTTTATGATTACAACTTACCTATTAGAGACTGAATAATTTCTAATAAATTTTTCCATTCTATTTTTTCAATTATTTCCTGATTTAATTCAACAATTAACTTAGCATACCCTTCACTTTCTTCTCTAAACAAATTAAACTTACGTTGCTTATAACTGAAAATGAAAGCATATGTTTAAAACAAATGAAAATCTTGTAGCTCTAATTGCAAACAATTATTTGAGTTTTTTTTTTATAAGAAGTACTCACTACAACTTTGTCTTGATTTTTATGAACTTAGTATAAAACACTTTATTTTTCAATGTCCCTACATCTTGTAATGTGTCAATTTCTAATCTCTCTTTCATAAGTTTATCTGATATAAAAGTCTCCAATTCCCTAATAATGTAGCAGAAGTTTGTGCGCTCTTCAGTTGGTACTTCAGTGCAAGTCTCAGCATCAAGCACACTAACTACATCTAAAATTATTGATGGTAAATCTGCATGCAGTACCTGTAAAATTATACACTTATTAGTACAGTCTTCTAGGTTTTTTAATAAATATTTTATATCAATTATTATATAAGCTTACAGTAATATCTCTGAGAACAGAAAGAACCGCTTCTTTCTTAAGGTTCCCGCGAAGACCACTGAACAGTAAGTCATAAATTGTCTGGGACAAATTAGAAAGTTTGCCCGACTTTGTAAAAAGTGGACTTCTATCGTCATCTTTGACAAATTGTGTCACATGTTTTATGCTGAAAGTAAATATATTTTATTAACTTCATTCAATACAATGTGTTAAAAAAGCCCTGTCCAATCCGAAAGAGGTACATAGGTATATCAATGACATTACTAAATAAAATACGAAACATAAAATATTCATGAAAGTAAACATATTACTGAAAGAATAAAATTTAAAATGCATGATTTTTGTGCCCAAATTATCAGTATCTCCCTAAAATCTATCAAACTTTTACAATGTGACAAATTGACAATACACTAACATATATTTTAAGTTTGTTGTAACTAAAACCCGAGGATCATTGTTGTCAGAGCAAATTATAATTAATATCATCTTCGGTGTTATTATGTTAGATCGTCAATTGTTTGTTTATGATGTCACTACCTGAGAAGTGTCTAGGGTGTTGTCGCCCGTGCCCCTGTGTTGTTTGTAAATTTCCTCATTTTACTATTTAATATAGATACATTTTAAGTTTTAATAGCCTGTACTGTCCCACTGCTGGGCAAAGGCCTTTTCCCGTGCCTCCTCTAACTACCCCTTGCAGTATGCAATTCAATTTTTATCAGGAATTTTTATTTAAATGGGTTTTGTGAACAGTGGAGTAAAATAAACCCAACCTAGGTTTCTTCATGGGCCAAAATGATAATATCATCATTTTGGTGTCCCACTACAGTGCAAAATCCTCTTTTCACATAGAGATGACATGAGAAATGCTCACCATGCATGCTGCAAATTGGCCTCTGTTTGCAGTTGTGCAGAATTAAATAAATTCTGTAATATTTATTAATGCCTCGTCTGCCACGTTGGTGGAGTGGTCGCCAGTGCAACTGCTGAGCTGCTGGACTGCTGGTTCCAATGCCCAGATCGAGCACAATTATTGGGTTTTCCCATCAGAAATTTCTCAGTAGCAGCCATGGAGTCTGGATTTGTGCCTAGTTGATGAAAATAGGCTAGCCCCTATTACGTGGGACTTAAACATAACTAGCGAAATGTGGGTGTACCATTAGGTACACCTCTGCCTAACCCTTCGGAAATCTCAGGTGTGATGTTATGATAATGTTGAAATTTATTTATTACAATTTCTTTATTTAAGTGATGTCCAAATCACTGACGTGATCTTCGAAAAAGTCATTGAAAAGTACCTAAGTCCAGACATAATATAATGTGTGCTATTCAGTAACCCTTGGCAATATTGAAATTGATATGATATGAAACCCACTGTATACATAATGAAATACGGTGTTAATTTAACCACATTCAGTACGCAGTGAGGTCAGGTAAATCTTGAAATGATGAAGTTTCTTTTCTTTCTCAATTTAATTGTGTTTGCAATCATTACCCAGCATGGGCGAGTTATGACAACAACAGTCAATAAAATTGATAGTACGCGGTATGATACGGAGTTTTCACCATAGGTAGTTTTTAAAATACGTACTGTTTAATTTTTCAACAAAAATAGAGGTAAATATAACAATTTCTAACACTAAGGGACTGACCGAGTCAATTACGAACTAACTTGTATGAATAGAAAAATAAAACTTACAATTGCTCTTTTCCAGATTTCTCCCAAGTTTTGCAGTAATCAGAAACAAATTTCGCATAAGATCCCATGGTTAGGATCGGTCAAAACGATTCCAATAACCAACGAATTTTACTAATTCAGCAAAGCAAAGCACACGCTGTCGCCATGATTGATTTCATTTATGAATGAGTTACTTGAATGATTGAATGTTTTCAATGCATGCATTTGAATTCATTCGTTCAAATTACAGTTTGCTTTACTTCACTTGCGGCAGGGTTCTAGACTTGATGAACCACAGAGTACTTTTATATTGAAGAACCCAGAGCAAAAACTAATTTAACAACAATATTTTGAACGATCTTTCTTATTATTATAATAACAATTTATAGAAGCAACTTTCTCATCAACTATTGAATAAGAAAAAACATATTTTTATACTTTTGATTATACCGCTCGCCGCCCCGCGCTACGCTGCCGCCGCTCACAGTGGCAAGGTCGTGAGCTGGCCATAAGAGATCTTGGACGTGCAAATAATAGTGACGTGTAGCTACAATTTGTCAAATTTCTTTAATAGATTTTAAAATTTATCTCTGAAGCTTTAGGCTCAAGGTTGTTGCGTCTATACTTTGGAAGAGGGATAAGCACAGCTATGCCATTTCTATAGCTTATTCCTCTATGATCTACACTCCTATTGCAGAGGTGCAGAGACACAAGTCTGCTGTGACATTCAAATAATTGTTTATGCTTTCACTGACGTCAAGTAAAAAAAAAGGATACTTGTTTATGGATGGTCAGTCTATGGCCGCCTTCCGAATTACGAAATAATCGCTCCTAGCATCTATATTTTGCGTTCCGATTTAGATATCACGATAATGACAGCTAAGAGCTGTCATCAATTCGGAACGCTCGTAAACACGTTTACAGTACTCGCTCAACGTCAAATTAGATTAGCATACATAACCCCAAACCAAAACCTTTCACAAGACCTATTTTTGAAAATGGAAGATATGTTGGTCGACTCTATCGACTCTGATAACTCAGATTTTGAGATATAGAACGACGATTCGACGCCTGAGTTCATAACAAAACAACACAACTGTCATTTTTGACAGCACTCACGGTGATATTTGTTTGGGGCATGGTCGGTGTAATCGCAAGATGGCGCATGTCATGACGTCATCTATGACGATTCAAGGGATATCGATATCGCGCTCACGCTTATTCGGAACGGGTTTATGGATGTCCAAATCGATTACAGCTTAATTCGGAATGCGGCCTATGTCTGGTCACCACTGTCAAGTGTCAACTGTGGTGAAGTGTGAATTGATTGTGGTCACTGTCAGTCAGTGACAGTATCTATTTAACCTATTTAAATTATCTTCTTTTTAATAGTAAACATTTGAAATGCCTACTTACGAGCTAGCTCTAATGTTACGTGCTATGCCTAAACCAGAGCTCAAAACTACTCTTAAAAGAATCTCTCATGCTATTTTCGACCGGGGTGGCATAATCAGGAACATAGAAAACCTGGGATTTAGACATATGCCTTACAAAACAACATCTCACGGAATAGTTCATAGAGAAGCTAATTATTTTGTGTTTAAAATAGATACAGCGACTAAAGCTGTTTGGGATTTGAAAGAAGAATATAGTAGAGATGTCGATGTCATAAGGCAGCGCATATTTAAAAGCCAAGAAACTTGTGATAACAATTGTACTCTAGAAGAAGAATTGCTACCTCCTGCGTACCGGGAAGACGTACAGAAGATGATCGAAGTGGGAAAAACACAAGTAAATCGCTTTACCTATAAATTTAAATATAATTCTGGTCTTGATTATTATCCGTTTCAGAAGTAAATATATTGTTTTTATATTTTATTCTTAATAATGATGTCTGGTATTGTGGTACTTTAGTAATGATAGTTAATTAAACTTGTTAAACATATGAATCTCTTTTTATTCAAGTACTTCAAACAAATTGTTTCCATAATATAAGTTCATCCAACCCTCATCAGTTTATCAAAGCCTACTAGAAATTTAATGTTCCTATGTCAATGTACTACAGTTAAATTTTTACTTAGTGAGGCTTTATTTTTTCTTGCCTATGATGTTAACAGCTTCAGAATAGAATTTACCACTATGCTCTTGAGCCAGAATAGTAAGTGGAGGAATCACACACTTATCAAGTTGTGTTTTATCAAACAGTTGCCAATAGGTACACTTAATAAGAGGTACAAATACTACCAAAATAACTACAATTCCAAAATAGAAGAACTGTTAAACATTCAAATAAAGGCAGAGCAACAAGCTGGGCAGGATTATTTAAATATGGCTGTGTTTTTTCTACATCCCTCTAAATCAGTATCTGGTGCTGTAGGTTTTTTTTTATGAAAATGTATAATGAAGAACTAGATCATATGCAGAAACTCATAAACTATCAGCTATTGCTTGGAGGGATACCGTTGATATCTGACCTTCAACCACCAAATCAAAACAAAAAACTAACACTTCTTGAAGCGTTCAAACAAGAGCTATGTATGGAAAAAAGGATCACAGTGGTCAGCATTTTTAATTCAAATAATACATGTCACAAATTAATGATGATGCAAAGACTTGCCATGCAATAAGCAAAGTTCCAAACTCAGACCCGATTTTAAAGAATTTTAACAAACTGCCTCTTAGTTTCTAGTCACAATACCATCCTTTTTCTTCTTTCTTATAATAAATAAATTTCACCAGATTTTAGAAGAGGGTGTTAAGCTAGCAGAAGAAGTAAAAGATTACCATTATGCAGATTTTGTCACATCAGTTTTTTTAACAGAACAAATGCATTCTATTCATGAAATGGCTAATCATGTCACTAAATTATCAGCACTTTCTAATAATAACTTGGCTTTATATCAGTATGATTTAGAACTTGAAAAACTGTATCCACTTCTACACAGGGTAAATAATGGAATTAAAGAAAATGGTATTGAAGCTTTTATTATACTGTTTTGACTAACAACCGCAAGGAAAATGTTATGGGATGTTCAAAACTCTTGTAAAGATGAAGAATTACTAGAAAGCATTTTAACAACATCATACACCCGACATTCAGTTAAAGCAGTCCGTAGTTTAGAAGTTTCATTACTATAGTTTTCATGCACAGACAGTGCTTGCCAATCCAAATACCACTGAATCACTGTCTCTGTAAAAAATAATACACCTAATATGATATCTGATTACAGCTACTATTTTAATTAACCTATTACGAGACTCACCTACAAGCTCATTAAATTGAGTCTCATTGATACTCTCCCGGGCATCCCAAACACGAGCATACTCCTGACACAGTATAGGACCTTCCTCATTCATTGAGCTATCCAAGTCCAACATACTGCAACACATAATGCACATTTTTGTATTGTTAATCCATTGGCAGAGACCCACAGAATGCGTTAACTTAGAACACCAACCTGATAGCATTTTTCAAAATAATGTCTTTATTCTTTTGATACTCCTGTTTAAACTTACTCTCCAGAT
The DNA here is from genome assembly GCA_950005105.1 of Lycophotia porphyrea. Classification (NCBI taxonomy): domain Eukaryota; kingdom Metazoa; phylum Arthropoda; class Insecta; order Lepidoptera; family Noctuidae; genus Lycophotia; species Lycophotia porphyrea. The sequence continues at coordinate 9,535,591 of OX465392.1, forward strand.
TCTTAAATGATCTTACACAACAGTTATCTGGAATCTCTGCAATTGAAAAAAAGGAATCCTGACAGGTGTTCAGTTTAAAGTTTAGACGTATTTAAATGTAATAATATAAATGTGTATTTACCGCAAGATATTTCTACGCGAATGCTCTTCTCGACCGAGCAATTCGAAACTACATTTCGAATGGTCGCTATAGTAGACACGTTGTCAGATTTGAACATAGCTGAACCACGTCTGTAAAATATTCAAATCTCTGAATTTTTCTGAGAAGTTAAATATTTACATAATTTTACCAATTATTACTTACTGATATTGACAAATCAGAACAGTATTCAGAAGAGTATGTGAACGGGTAAAGCATACATTCGAAGCCGGTCTGGGGAGCTCACCCGGCAGTGCTTCTGTGAGCCATGAAGTCATTTCAGCTACAGAAAAGCTGCCAGAGATTTCAAGTTGGCACCAAATTCTATAACAAATCAAGGTGTAAGTCAAATTCAATAAATTTCTTAGAGTGCAGCGGCATCTCCGATTATCAGCAAACAACAGGTACAGTTAGCAACGAAAAACAATTAACTCTTTAGTTGTTTTGTATGTGACAGTGTTACTAGTACAGTGCCACTTTACTTGCCGACCATACCTCTCTTGATTTTCAAAACTCTTTTCTGAAGCCTCCTGCCCAGAATAGTACGGCAGTGCAGGTAATTTTAGGGTTACGAGTCGAGCCACTCTTGGAGCACCTGCTGGTAAAGCGTAAATAAGTACACGTTTTCCCTGGAATTTTGATTCTGCAGGAGAATCTGATATGTCTCGCATTTTCACCCATACTCTTCGAGTTCCGGCTTGGCATCTAACGGAAGCCAGCAAATCAGATCCGGCTTCCTAGAAAAAGTTAAAGGTATTATTTATATGCATGTGCGGAATCCTACTTTTTTTTTTTACTCATTTTCCTTAAAGCGGACTGCCTAATGTGCAAGAATATTGTGATTTTCATTACCTTTGAAGAACAGATACTTAAGACAGCAGCAGTGTCGGTTTGCAGTTCAAGTTTTTTGTTACAATAAATAAAAAGCATATCCAGCGGCACTGCAGAGGTAATTCTTACTTCTTGCCATCCATCACTTGATGCTCCTAACAACTGTAAAAAGTAAACCCAGTACTTATAGCATAATATCGCGTACTGACGTACATATAAGTTGACCTGCGCAACTTCGTCTGCGTCACATAAAACTGAAGTGCGTAGGATTACATACCTCGTATTGAATGTCCAGCAATGGTGGCGTCGATAATCCAGCATGTAATGAACGAGTATTTCGTTGATATTTCTCTCTTTCATTTGCTGTTTGTTTCTCTAAACGAGCTACTTCAACCCTAATATGAAAAAAGAACAATAAGTCACGGGTTCTCAAACAGTGCGCCGTAGAGAGTAAAGTGCTTATGTTTACTATCCTCCTGTCCGAAAACTAATCTTAAGTCATCATCTGCCTAGCCTTTTCCCAATTATGTTGGGGTTGGCTTCCAGTCTAACCGGATGCAGCAGAATACCAGTATTTTACATGGAGCGACTGCCTATCTGACCTCCACAACCCAGTTAGTACTGGGTAGTACTGGGTAATACGGTACCCCTTGGTAAGACTGGTTGTCAGACTTTTTGGGTCACTGTAACGACTGTCAAAGATCTACAAATGACAGCCGGGACCAATAGTTTAACGTGCTTTCTCAGGCACGGAGGAAACTCGGTATGTAATGGGTGGTCACATATCCACACCAACCTAGGCAAGCACGGCTTAACCTAAAAAACGACCTGAGCGGCTGTTATTACTTAGCCACAAGCTCCTAATATAAAAACAAATTTTAAGTACCTATTCGATAAAAATCTAATGAGCTTATTGTCTCACAAAAGTTAATGTCTATTTTCACGGAAAACCTTTCGAAGCTCACTTAATGATTTTTAAAATACTTTGCCGAAGATGATAACAAAAACTTTCGTGAATCCAAAATTCTTTCAAGTACAAGATCCTCCAGATTTCACTTCGTAAGAAGAAGAGTGTCTCATTTAACTCTTGCGACAGCTGCCTTAAAACGAGGTTCACGTATTACGATTTGGTGGATTTTTGGATATTGATTGGTCCAAAATGAATTTCAAACTTAAAAATTAAAACCTCTTAGAATTCTCATTCCTCTTCAACATCTTATTTATGTGAAGCCGGATTTTCCGATGTATTCTTGTTTGTCAACGCTATTATAAAAACTCTTCTAGCTAGGGCGCCGAGGCAAAGTATTAAACCTGTAGTGCGGCGCGAACTGAAAAAATGTGGGAACTCCTGCAATAAGTCTTGCATTTGTACAAGCAAATGTCTAGTATTAAAACGAAACCTACTCGAGTTTTCCACGTCGCGCTGCTAAAATATCTGAAGGCACTTTAGCCCCAGTTACCAAGTGGCTGGATCTGAGTGCGAAAATTCTTCCCGAAAACGTTGCTACAAGTAACTCAGATTCTTCGGTCCCCACGCATCCACCCGTCACGGAAGTCACAGGTTCTCCACAGAACTAAAAGAGATGTTATAGAAGAACATTGCTCACATTTTCACATAATTCAATCAACTGCAACATATAGAAGTAGTTATCCAGTACAAACATAAGTGTATTTCAGACGTGGTTTTTCACCGAAATTCTCCATGTCCATGAGATACAGCTGGATGGAGCCATCATGTCGACCAGCGCTAAGGTGGTAGTTCCCATTGTTGAAATACCAGCCGAGACATACGACGGATCCCAAACCTCTACCATCGACTAAACACTTACTTGATAACGTTAATCTGCAATCATATAAATATCTGTAGAGTTACTACATAATATAGAAGTTCCTGTAAAATTTCATTCACTGTGCTTAGGTATGTTATCTAATATCTATGTAGGGTAGGTACAGTCAGCAACTAAAGTCGTTCAGAATTTCGATGTTAAGCTTAGGTGTAGAAACGGGGATATTTATTTATATTTAACAAAAATAATTTCTAATTACTTTTCATAAAATTTAAAATTAATTTGTTCCAAAAAAGTAATAATCAAAATAAATATTTTTGATAGATATTTTAGATAAGTAATGTAAACCGACTTTTGTTGCAAAAGGTACAAAATATAGTAAAAGCATGTACAGACGCCAGCACATCAAGCTACTACAATCTGTCAAATTTCTTGAATAGATTATCAACTTTATTTACAAAGCATTAGGTTCAAGGTTGGTTAGGAAAATCTGTCAGTTTCGGTTAGCTTGACCTGCTGGCGTCTGTACCTACTCAAACGCAGTTCGTGTCGATAAATCTTTTTATGTCAAACGAGTTATTTTTTGCTATCGATATGGAGCATTAACAATATTAAAGGCTTTCCCGTGAAAGCCGTAGGTACAGGTAATGAATATTATAAAAATCATGGGTGAGGGCTAGGAAAAAAGATTAAGGTGTCTTGGTACGAAAAAAAAGTAACTTGCTCTTCATAACTAATGAGGCCTATGGAGCCATCACCAGCACCATAGAGGGCGATGATATCTGTTACGTGTGTAGAAGGTGGGACAGCCAGGCGGGATGGCCCAGAAGAAATGACTGTGCGAGATATAAGTTTCCCATTTTCTAGGAGAACCGCTCCCTTATTAGCAACCAACACCAATAGTCGAATTCTTGTGTTCTGTAGCCAACAAAAGAATAATTTTCAACAGATTTAAAATTTAATAGAATGAACAATTAAATTAATAATTACATTAGGTACCGCAAATGCTGCAATGTCGAGAACTCGATCGTCACAAACGTATGAGTGATACTCACGTAGGTCCCTGTAATAAGTTACAGTTCGACCGCTACAAAGTATCAAATCACTTCCTATTATGCACCTGAAAAATATAAAACCAAGGTAACACTTATTAGCTCCTGCCGGTAGGTAGTTAAGGTAAGCCTAGAATAGATAGCCTAGAAGTCTGCAGCTTGGGGAAGGGTAGGCAGAAACTTTAGTGTCGGTCGGGGGCCCCTCGAGATTATTGACAGGAAGAAAGCAACAGAATTTATGAAATTGTTCCGTAAGTAGTTGGTAATTTGGTAAAAAATATCTTACATTGATGTGATTGTTTCTGTAAGAGCAGTTTCAATACTGAGGAACACTTTCCCTTTTCTGGTATATCCTTTCACTTCATTGCCTGACGCTGTGAATATTTTATCTACTTGTGTTCCTGAAATTAAGAAAAAATATAACTAAGTTCCTGCTGTTATCCTACCCTATAGTAAGGTCTTGTAGAGAAGAGAAGACTAAGATTACTATCGTAAACTTACCCATCGCACAGGCCAGTTGTACTGAAGTTATGGGTTTTCCCGGTAATGTTTTGAATTGGACCACAGGCTCTTCCTCTTTTATACTTAAACATTGTAGGACTCCGTTTTTGTCACCTACTGCAAACTGGAATAAGTAGATAGGTAGGTAGTAGGAATGTAGGTAAAAATTGATGTAAATTCACTTTAAACGTTTAAAACCTAATAGTATATAGGTCCCTACCTTTTGGTCTATCTTTTGTCCATAGGGAGGTAATATTTTTAAAGTGTCCGGATAAGTAATGCCACATATTGTATAATCAATCCGAGTTAAATCATAATCCATTTTGTTGTATTTGTGAAGAGAAACTAATTTACAATATCAACTATAATGCGTCGTTGCCAAACCTAGGATGAAATCAATCGATAACGCCTTGGCAACGAAAGGTTCAACAGTATGAAGTGGAATGGAACCTACCACTACCATTAGCAGCGGGTTCCCTACTTGAAATGGAATGACGTGAGATCGAATATAACACTTGCTCGAAAACGTTAACTCGATAGTACTTGAAATCGATAAATTACGAGCGCGACCGTTCACTACCTCGATGCATCAAAATCTCGAATAACTATAAGCGCGAAGGCTCATTATCTTGAAACATCATTTCTCGATCGAACATCTAATCGATATACAGAATAATTTTAAGGATTTTTATTTCTGAATTTTTATGAAGTTTTAACCATAATGTCAACAGTTTATCACGTAGTATTTGTATCGAGAAGTTAGGTACAGACGCCAGCACGTCAACCTACCCGAATCTGTCAGATTTTCCCAAACAACCTTGAACTTAATGTCATAGAGATAAAGTTGAAAATCTAGTAAAGAAATCTGACAGATTGTAGTAGCTTGATGTGCTGGCGTCTGTACCTACTCAAATAAAAATCCTTTGACTGCCTTGTGACATTGGGCAGCATTTTTGAGATATCTTTTTACAAACCCTATAAACCCTTAAATATAAACAAAAGAAATATGCAAACAGTCAGTGTTATCGAATGCAAATGTTACGCCATGCGCCTCCGGAATACGTGCGTTCGCTGCGAATAATCGAATACAGCGCGTTTTTTTTTGAATGTCATCTCGCAGTTCAACGGACTATCCTGTGGGTGCCTTGAGTAAAAGGCCTCCAGCCAGGGCATAAAATCTTACAAACTAAGACTACCGCCTGTGGTGTACGGGCCTCGTTTTAGGGCGTCGCTGGGGGAGGGCAGCAAGGGAACAGGCTGGATCTGATTATGATTATTTAGGGGCTGATTTAAAAGTACGGGCTCAGCCGCGCGAGCTGTCTCGAGCAAGGGACGGGGACCGGGACGGTTGGGACCGGGATCTTGCTACGGGCCTCGACGGTGAGGATGGAAAGACGATTATTTGCTCTTCTTGAGCGTGCTTGTTTCCCTACTGCTCTCCTGGAGGAGGGTGATAGTGTCATCGGGATCGACTAAAGTATCTGACAAATACGCGAGGGCTCGTATCGGGCGGCCGATGCGATTTTTTTGTTCTAGACCATACCTGGGAACCTTCTAGTTACGGAGATATTATCCATCAGCACAATGTTTTGAGTGCGTTACATTGAGTCCTACCGTAAAACGTGATTTTTGACCCCACAAAAAAGAGTCGTTTCCCAGCAATAATTTTTGCGCAAACTTACTTAGTTTGATGTACATAATGCTTGGTTGACGGCTTCGTGAAGAGTCTGTTTACACCCTGTATACCCGCGCAGGCGTGTACAACCTACAAACGTCCAGCCTAAGCTGAACCCTATTTCATATGATTGATGATATAGATCTGAGGTCGACTTACATTCATTACTAAAAATTTACGCAACTGATTATTTTTAAATAATTACATATGAGCATAATTTTATATAGACCGTTATTATGAAGTTTAGTAAAGTTTCAGTCAATGCTACTGAACAAAAAAAGAATAGATAGTAGATATACATAGTTAAACAAATGTTCGACGTGATTTTTTAAATTACCATAACTTTTTTATTTATGAACCGATGGACATGAAACAAACACTAAATGTTAGGTGAAGCTTACCACAATATATTAGTGAAAACTACATCTAAATCAGATAAGCCGTTTCTGAGATTAGCGTGCGCGTGAAAAATTCTAACAATCATTGTTTTGGGTGCTATTTGCGTTGATAAAGGTCCCCATAATATTTTTTCGCATATATCTTCCATGTACATACAGACAGCGATCCGTTACATTTTTTTTTATTATATGTATAGATGGTTTTAGTTGTACCACGCAGTTAATAGGACGAAAATAGAACGAAAAAATCATGCATGTTCTCTGTCGCAGAAATACGACACGACAATATGTGTCGCATAAATGCGACACAAGCGGTCAAAAGGATAGATTTTCGACTTTATTACTAAGGCATTAGGTTCAAGGTTGAATGAGAAAATCTGACTGTTTCGGATATCTTGACCTGCTGGCGTCTGTACCTTCTGCAACAGAGACAAACTCCGCCTCTAAGACGACCCACTGGCCGAAGACTTCGTAAGATCCTTCCTTTGTTTGATTGATGTAGTACTATAATCGGATTGAAAAACTCATTATTGATTTCGTTGGCTATCTATCTTATACTAATTCTGCCCAAAAACCGAGATCCCGACATCGACAGACTACTTAATTATTACGTACCTATAAAACCAAGACCAGTGCGTGTCACTGTCAGTGTCAATGTTAAGTAAATTGATTATAAATTCGTGTTTAGGTTAAGTCGGCTATATATATTCGGCTATAATTACTAGAAATTTAATCTAAAAAATAGTGTTAATCTACTCATTGTAAAGTAGAAATAAAATGGAGATAGATAAAGAAAATGTTGTCCAAGCTGTGGTTATTATGGACACATTTAATAACCATTTCAGCCCCATCTGTGACAACAAACCTATGGTGAGTTCATTTTTAAATATATTTTGCAACTTTATTAAGTACCAAGTTTGAAGCATTGTTTCTCTTATTTATTTTTTGTTAATCCTACTATTTCAGGGCTTATTACCAGTTGCAGGAGTACCTCTGATCAATTATGTATTGGAATCTCTTTCCCTCGGTGGAGTAGGAGAAGTGATTTTATTTTGCTGTAAATATGGACAGAAAATTAAAGACTACATACGGTATGTACGGTATTTTATTTTAATAAAGGGTGTAAAAAGACAACGAAGCCGAAAGGCATTGGTTCTCCCTGTTATTGCGATATTTTTTTTGTTCTGGACCATATCTGGGAACCTTCTAGTTACGGAGATATTGGGGGTCCAAGTTCCAACTGTTTCAAAAGCTTTTTTTTTAAATAGGTACATGTTTTAATGTAATTTTTTACATATGACATCTTCACGACCCCCATACTCAATTCATCCATCAGCACATTGTTTTGAATGCGTTACATTGAGTCCTATTGTACAACGTGATGTTTCACCTCAAAAAAAAAGTTGTTTCTCAGCAATAATTTTTGTGAAGTTGCTTAGTTTGATGTACAATCAAGGACACTCCCGGTTGATCACCACTAAGTTCATTTTTGCTTGCACTCATGCGCGCGAAGCGCTCTCTAGCCAGAAGGGGCACCTCCGCATGATTCAAGTGATTTTTTTTATAACTAATCAGGCAGAACAGGCCATGACTGTACAGTCAACAAAATAGATAAGTATCCATGGTCGTTAGATATAGTTGCAGTTTTTTTAGAAACTGTTGCACTTCTTCAAATACAATGGAATTAATTTAACCAATTGTTTATTTTTCTTCATTAAATTTTAATTTCATTCGAAAACATCGATCGGTTTTTAAGAAAAATATCAATTATATCTTTCGACCCTGGATACTAATCTATTTTGTTGACTGTACATAATGCTTGGTTGATGGCTTTGTGAAGAGTCTGTTTTCACCCTATAAAGTTACCAAAATCATGTTCACTTACAGAAAATGTATTGAAGACAAGGCCATATGGAGTGTGACTATGGAAGTCCACGTGATGATGTCTGATACGTGTCAGACAATGGGAGATGTGATGCGTGAGATTGATGCCGCTGGCCTCATTAGAGGGTTTTTTGTCTTAACAGGCATCAACAGCGTCACCAACATAAACTTTTCATCATTGCTGGAGCAACATAAGTAAAAAAACTATACTTTCTTGTTTTTATTATGTTTTAATAAAACATCTCTATAATAACATCCTCATCTTTCAGACAAATATGCAAGAAGGATAAAGGTGCAGCAATGACTCTTGTTTACAAAAAGGTGTCCTGGCAGCATCCTTTGATTAGCTCTGACAAGTCTACTTTCTTGGCAGCTGATGGAAATACAAACAAAGTACTTATGCACCAGAAATATAAACAAAAATCTAATGATAAAACTATCAATTTACCTTTGGTAAGCAGACTGTTACAAAATATTTGTGATAATTTCATTGTACCTTAATACCTAGACAGTCAGCAAAAGTCCTAAAGAATATTAATGGTGTTTGCTCTTTGAACATTTTGAACATGTATGTTTCAGGAAATTGTGTTAAACCACTCTGAGGTAAAGTTGCACCATAATTTAGCTGATGCAAGCATAGCACTCTGCTCACCATCTGTGCCTCCACTTTTCTCTGACAACTTTGATTTCCAAACAAGAGACGATTTCATACATGGCATTTTGATAAATGAAGAAATTCTTGCCAGCTCCCTTTATTACACACTATTGAAAGGTCATCAATATGCTGCAGCCGTTACTAACTGGAAAACATATCAAACAGTGAGGTAAGCTGAACTTCTTAAAATAATAAATTAAATTATAGGATTTATGTACATTGTTGTAAGTAAACATTTAATTAATGGTGTTTTGTATTTTACAGCCGTGATGTATTACACAACTGGACTTATCCATTAACCATTGAATCTGGTTCATTTTACCAGAACAACTATATCACCATGCACAGTCATAATTTCCGAGAAAAGTCATCTACACTAAGCAGGTAGGCTTGATACTTATTGTCTAGATATTGTATCAGCTTATCCTCATTAATTTTAATTATTTAAGGGTTTATTGTTATTTAAACTTTGTTCTCAGGTCATGTACAATAGTAGAAGATGTTCTGATTGGTGCAAAAACTCAAATAAATGATAACACAATTTTATCAAAATCAATGATTGGGAAAAACTGTGTCATTGGAAGTAATGTAACTATCAAAGGAAGTCACATAATGAATAATGTTGTTATAAAAGATAATTGTACAGTTGTTAATAGTTTTATTGATGATGGTTGCAAAATAGAAGAGAAGTGTGTCATTGAAAATGGTACCATGATAGCATCAAATGTTGTTGTTGAAGCTGGCAGTCAATTGAAGGGAAATATACTGGAGAGTGCAGACGTCGAGAGAGGTAATTCTCTTCTAAAGAAATACATATTTGTCATAACACATTCATGTTACTGTTATTGAACAGTAAACTAAAATCAGATCTGTTGGCCAGGCCAGGTTATCATTTAAGTAGAGATCAGGGATGTTGCGGATTTCAGATTTTCACATTCACGAAATGTCTTTAAAAAAAAAAAGATAATTTGATTTTTTTTATTTTTACGGAAAACATTAAATTGGTTTAATTTATCTGTAACACTATTTTTCGAAAAGTCCTCTTTTCAGACCTTTGTATCCTGCTTATGCATATGAAGTTCTATTAAAATCGGTTCAATCATATCGAAAAAAAAAACGACTTGAAAGTTTGTATGAAATGCCGTAAGTCGTTAACGCTCATAGTCATAACAGACAATAGTCACTGTATACTTACAATAACACTCAAAAACTGCAATGTTCATACGATAAGCGCAAGTAAAAACGTTATGATTAATTCACGGGATACAAAATATGATAAACAATAACAAATGCGTCGGGTCTTGTTTCCGAATCTTCGCTACTATTGGTTAATCAGCACGTGCCCATGGCACGCGCCACTCGAAGCCTCACCCAAATTTTTCTTGTCGCGACCTGCGCTATATCTGCATCCGCATCGATTGTTGCGGATCCAAATCGATGCGGATGCGGATGCGAGTACCCGCAACATCCAGAGATAACTGCCTGGAGTTCCAGGGTTAAATATCTTCTTTTTATATTTGAAAGTCTAATTTAACATTAATATTCCAGAAAAAACATTGATGAAATCAACATCAGAAAGTACAGAATGGGAGAATGAATCATCAGGCAGTGGTGGTGATGACTTTATTGGATTTGAAAAGTCATGGAGTGACAGTGAATCATGTTACTCATCAGATGGTAGTGACGAGTCTTCTTTACCTGATTCTCCTGTTCCTGAGGACACAAACAGTAAGCTAAATAAATATATTATAATTTGCTTATAAATAAGCTCATTATTTGATTAGGTACAATCGAGGTACCATCGACACTCCCACCTGATCACCACTAAGCTCATTTTTGCTTACACTCACGCGCGCGAAGCACTCTCTAGCTGGGCGGGGCGCCTCCGCATGATTCAAGCGAAAATTTTTATACCTGATCAGGCGGAAAAGGCAAAAACAAGACATATTTTTAAGACGAAAAAACGGAACCCGATTACTAAGACTTCGCTTTCTGTCCTTCCGTCTGTCTGTTACCAGGCTGTATCTCAAAAACCGCGATAGCTAGATAGTTGAAATTTTCACAAATGATGTATTTCTGTTGCCGATATAACAACAAATACTAAAAACAAAATAAAATTAATATTTAAGGGGGGCTCCCATACAACAAACGCGATTTTTTTGCCCTTTTTTGCTCGATATCAATAAAGGCAACAGGTAGGCACTTGAAATATTCACAAAATACCCAGATGTATTTTTACTTTAATAATAAATTAAAAATTTAAGCGCCCATACAAAAGACGAGATTTTTTTGCCGTTTTTATAGATAATGGTACGGAACCCTTCGCGCGCGAGACCGACTCGCACTTGGCCGGTTTTTTAAATTAATATTCACTTCACTTTCAGTATTCCTGCAAGAAGTAATTGACAGTTTGGCTAGAGGATATGAAGAAAAGCTGAAGAATGATTATCTGATTTTGGAGATCAATTCATCAAGATATGCCTACAACATCCAATTGCATGAAGTTAACTTCTTTGTTGTAAGAGCTCTGCTGAGCATTCCTGTTCTTGCTGAAAACAAAAATGTTCTCAGTACTGTTAAGGATATTTTGAAATATTTTAGACCGGTACTATCAAACTACATCAAAACAAAATCTTCTATCATGGATTGTTTGAGGGCTGTAGAAGTAAGTTGAAGCATTCATTTTTCAAGAGTTTATAAATACTTAAATTTCATGTTATACCTTATGCAGAATTTATGTATGAATAATAATCTAATTCATTATTAAATTAATTAATATCATTATCCTTTATTTGTTTACTTAAATATTGATTACATTTTTATATTCAAATATAAAATAAGATTAAAAAAAACATTTAAAAATATAAAAAAAGACAGTAGCCCACCAGCATTGGGAACAGTGTCCAAGCTACCAGTGGTCAGGGCTCTTGAGAGAGGAACCTCCTAACAATAGGCGCCGTGTCCAGAAGTACTGCTTTCTGAATCAAGTCCTTGATCCAGCTGCCAAGCGACAGCATCCTCAAATATTAATAAATATAAAAAAAGAATAAAATATAAATAAATAATAATAAATTAAAAAAGAATAAAAATAGATAATAAAAAATATTAAATATTTTTTTATAGTTATAAATATATTTATTTATTTTAATTTCTCTGTCTAATTTTTTACAAATTTTCTGTCTAAATACAAATATGCTAAAGACAAGTTTTCTTTCCAGGATAGCTGTATGAAATGTGAATGGCTAGATGGCAAGTCTGGCCAAATCTTGCATTTGCTGTATGAAGCAGATGTTGTTGATGAAGATTCTTTACTAGAATGGCACAAAGACTTAGAAGAGAATGAGAGTCCCATTGCAAACCAGCCATCGCTTGTAAAATTTTTCGACTGGCTTGAAGAGGCAAGTGAAGAAAGTGATGAATCAGAGTAATTTGTAAATAAAAAGATATTACACAAACATATTACATAAACTATTTTTATTTGGCATTAATCACCCAGTTCCATGCAGACATCACAAATCAAGGATCTCAATTAAGGTAGCACAAGGCACGGGCTCGAACTCACTGGTGGGCGTGGCCAAAAAGTACGCTGTCTCACCTGGCATCGGTCCCGACAGTGAGATGCACGATAATTTATAGTAAAAAGCGCGCGTAAAAAAATACGAAAAAGCCTTTTGAAAATCGAGTTTTATGAAAAAACCACTGCATAAGTCAATTACAAATAAAATTTATTGAATTTTTTGATAATTGTGCTTTGTTGGTACCGACTTTGTTTAGGAAATTTGACACTTCTTTTATTACTCGTTAAAATTGACAATAAAAACGAATCTTTAGTAGCTTGTAACTTTTAAATGGCTTTTTATTTTACTATTCTGTTTCCACACAGACAAAATTAATAATGAGACAAAACAATATCAGGTTTAACTTTGGTCAAACAGTGGAGTAATACCCTCCCGAAATTTCTATGGAAAAAATGTTGACTAGTGTCACCTTAAAAATGGAATATTTAATTTTAGTGTATTTAAAAAAAGTTATAATTTTAAATTTTTAGCAAATGAATATTGTAGGGCAACCTGAGAATATTTTTTTTTGCTTTGTCAACCCTTACAAAATGCTTAACGAATAGTAGCATACTGTTGAAATTGTACAGTAGAAAAATTCCTAAATTTATTGACATCAAATGATGTTGGCTCACAAGGAGAATGGATTTTTATCTGGCGCATATGAGTGTCTCGTCCATTTTGATGGTTACTGAGTACAGCTATTTGTATCATGTAGGTTCTGATAGGCCTATCATGAATGTCTTTAATTGGAATCATTTCCCACCCTGAAAAAAATAATAATAATCACTTCATAAACAGATTGATATTAGAATGATAGAGTAGGTAAGTGGACATCAACATTATTTACAAAGTAAACAAATTATAGTACATACCACTAGGTTCAATTAGTTCAATAACTTCTATCTCTTGCAAATCATTAAAGTGAGTTCCAGCTCGTATTGATATTCTGCTCGGGGTGTAGCTCTCATCCAGCTTGTAATCAGTGTATATGTAGATGTGGGACACCATTGTTTTTCTTTGAAATTGAATGTTGACCAAGTGTGGAAGTTGTCCATCAGATTGCCAGTAAGTGTCCATGCAGTCATCTCTCAACTGATCAATACCAAATCCTAAAAAAATATAATTTCTTATGTGTGTAACCATCAATATTAATTAGAATTTATAAAAATAATCTAGTCCTATTAAGTGTACATTGTAATGGGTACAACGGAAGATAGATAAATAGAATATTCTTTACAGTTTACCATAAGTTACAATACTGCTATCCCAAACCTGCTAACACTGCTAAGTTGTATTAGAATACTATTAATAATAGAACATTATTAATAACGTTTCTGACCTGGCTTACAAGATGACAAGCTCCAAATAGCATGGTTTCCGACTTCTCGAACCGTTCCTGAGCGCTCGCTAACCAAAGGATCCTTTTCGGAAGCCATCACCAATAAGTCGAGGATTATTTTTATGACAAGGGAATAATACCGGGTTTGTTAATTCGATATTGCAAAGGATTAACGGATTACAAACAAAAACTTTCTGTTTACAAAATGCAGTAGTTGTCGTTATCAGTAATAAAATGTCAGTTAATTTACACTGGCGTCTGTCAGTGTCAGATTGATGTGTGCATTTATTTGAACTATAGGCTTTTTGAATTTACTAATCAATAAAAAATCCCTTGGACCTTTTATCATGATGTCCGAGGGTGCGGTGATATGCATCCATTTCGAGATCATTGTGCATTGAGTAACTTGTTTTCTAGTTTCAGGATGGTATCAGTACGTTAAGCCGTTTGTCCAGTTTGCTGTAACGAGTAGGCGGAACCCCGAAAGCTAACAACAGGTCTTATCAAGGGGTATTCGATACTCAGTAACTTAGTTGTGGAGGTCAGATCAGCAGCCATTCCATTCAAAACCATTATATTCCATACCTATTCTGTTGCAACCGGTTAGGTATGTAAAATGGAAGCAAAGGCGGTTGCAGCCCAAGATTTAGAGACATCGCGGCTGACATTAATAAATGTTTGACTATAGCGAGCGATTTTTATTTTATCATTCATACAGTTTTGTCAAATTATGCAGAAAAAAATCAGAAATAATAATTGTAATTTTTACAATTTACTGTTATTTTTGCTTCATTTCTAATCAGGCCTAAAATTCGATCACTGGGCAGTTTCTAGTTAGGTAAGTCGCAAGCTCAGGCTCGGTGGAGTGACGATCTTCGCAGGGTGGCTGGTAGTAACTGGATCAGAGTGGCTGAGAATCGAGTTGAGTGGCGTGCGAATGAGGAGGCCTATGTCCAGCAGTGGACTGCTATAGGCTGATGACGAAGTCGCAAGCACTGTCGTTCCGTTCAATCCTACTTCAAATATTCGGATAGTTTCGGTTTTCTTTTGATTTCTCACACAAATAGGAGACCTTAATTTGTCTCCTTACACAAATGAAAGGTGATAGTTGTATATTCACGAGCACTAATGCGGGTAGGTACAGACGCCAGCACATCAAGCTACTACAATCTGTCAAATTTCTTTAATATATTTTAAACTTTATCTTTGAAATATTAGGTTCAAAGTTGGTTGGGAAAATCTGACAGTATCGGGTAGGTTGACCTGCTGGCGTCTGTACATAAAGGGTGTAAAAAGAACCTTAACGAAGCCGAAAGGCACTTGTTCTCCCCGTCATTGCAATCATTTTTTTGTTCTAGACCATACCTGGGAACCTTCTAGTTACGGAGATATTGGGGGTCAAAGTTCCGAATTTTTCACTAGTTTTTTTTAAATACATGTTTTTAATGTATTTTTTTTTTACTTAAGACACCTTCACGACCCCAATGCTATTCAATCCATCCATCAGCACAATGTTTTGAAAGCGTTACATTGAGTAAAACGTGATTTTTCACCCTAAAAAAAAAAGTCGTTTCCCAGCAATAATTTTTGAGTAAAGTTACTTAGTTTGATGTACATAATGCTTGGTTAGCGGCTTCGTGAAGAGTCTGTTTACACCCCGTATAAACTAAAAACAATATAAACAATATTTATTTGTTTGAGACTTAAATCTATTTACAATTATTGTACCTTAAATTAGACTGTAGCTTAGTGGCAAGATACAAAACAAGTGCAACTGGGCTTAAACTAGGAGAACTCCTGTGCTATAAGCACCAGTTACTTCCGTCACCACCGTGATCGAGCTGCCATTGCCATTGGATTGAATAGTAATGTGGTCCTGGAGGTGTTTAAAGTAAAAATCTTATATTAAAAACATGTATTTAATGAATAAGTTGGAACTTTACCTGAACCCCCAATAATATAATAAAATAAAATAAATATCTCCGTAATGGTCTCATCATCATCATTTCAGCCGAAAGACGTCCATTGCTGGACATAGGCCTCCCCCAAGTGTCGCCCCACATTGACCGGTCCCGTGAGACTCGCATCCAGCGATCCCCGCAACCTTAACCAGGTCATCAGTCCACCTAGTGGGAGGCCTTCCAACGCAACGTCTTCCGGTTCGCGGTTGCCACTCGCGGTCGGTATGTTTAGAACAAAAAAATGATCGCAATGGCAGGGAGAACAAGTGCCTTTCGGCTTCGTTAAGAGTCAGTTTACACCCTTTATAGGGTGACTGGTAATTAGTGACCGATACTTATACACGCGATTGTACTCATGATAACAAACAACTTTCCCAAAGAAACTTTTTTTTTTTAATTGTCTTTTTCTTTTATCACAATAACACGACAGCCGTATGAAATTCGCGCGCGCGCCTGTCATCTATCAGCTGTTAGCCGCGTGAAGTCGGTCTGTCTCATTACTATCGTAACGTGCAACAGTGTTACAGTGGGTAGGCAGAGCACCCGCGCGGCTCGCAAGCTGTTGTTGTGTTATTGTGATAAAAGTGATTAAGTATAAAAAGTAAAAAGTTTCTTTGGGAAAGTTGTTTGTTATCATGAGTACAATCACCGGTTTAAGTACCAGTCACTAATTACCAGTCACCCTATATATACTCTTCTAAATTAAATAGGGATCTTCTCCTGGAATAATGATTACCACTTTGATATATATTGATTTGAGTAAGTTTGTAGGGATCGTAGTAGGTGGCGTTCTGTGGTTTCTGCCTACCCCCATGGGAAAAAGACGTGGGTTTGTATATGTACAGCACCTATTTGATAACATATGGGTGCCAAAATAATATCTTCATACCTAATATGTAAGTAGGTATACATATTGGTGTTCGTGACTGTACAGCATATACCTATCTAAGTATTAAGAAAAGTTGGGGTTTTGCCAACCCAAAGTACAAACAGGATGTGCTTCAAGTTTTCTTCGCTCGTAATAATTTTCATGCTTTTTAAACACTTATATATAATCGTTTACATGTATAGGACACCGTGGTATAAGTACCTTCGTACCTCTTCTAGTGTGTGTGTGTGAAGGACCTATATTAGTAAAACCAGTAAATCATGCAATCTCTGGACATTTTTAATAATTTTTCGCCATTGTCCCAATATTTCCCAAAAATACCTACCTAATTTGATCGCAAACGTATAAAAAATAAATAATGTAAATTATTATGCTACATAGATCAAAGGCCAGAGTTATCATGCAGTTGGTGCCAGAAAACGGGCGTCATCACTGAGGGAAACACTGGTGTGACGATTTAGAGGCGTTTGAGAGAGATTGGCTGGAGAAAACCGCACACGAGAGGGTAAGAGGCAAGAGTTATGAGGGAGACCTTTGCCCAGCAGTGGGACAACAGTGGTGGTTTTCCTTGGAGTTCCGTGCAAGTTGTGCAACGTTAAATTAAAAACTCAATAACTAGGTACCTACTACGCTATATACTAGGTAATGCGAGCGGTACCTACCTGATTGGACAAAGTCACAAAACTCCAACGAAAACCACAAAGTCGGTTTATTTCCAGAATAGCACACGGGCCTACGAGGCTACGAGCTACGAGAAAATATCCATAGCATGGGAACCCACGAAAAAAAATTGTAAAGTATCACGTTATGTTAGTACCTACCTAATTTCGAGATAACCAACCTACTTCAAGTAGTTATTCCCGTTTAAGAGAATGGAGCTCCCAAGCGGAGTTACGGGTTCCCTTATAACAATAGCGTTTTGTAGAAGTCTCCCTGACTAGGAGGGTGAAGTCATTATTTTGCACAAGCTGAATCAGTAAATTTAGGGGGAAAATCATTGAGCAGAACATTTGCCCAAAGTATTATACGATTTTTGTAATTTTGAATAAGCCTAGACGCTACATAGCTAATAGCTAAATAGGTAGACTGTACTGCGTATGTACGTTATACGTATTCAGGCATTTCCACTGATCTATAATATTAGGAATAGCCGACTTAGCGCCTCGGCATGCGATTTCGGAGGTCTTCTTTATGTTAAATAACTCAAAAAGATTTTTTTATATTATCTTGGTGTGTTCAGAAATGCAATAGGTACCGTTTCTGAACACCCAAGGCTTCTATCGGTACCTATCTAATGAATTTATTACATGATTCCGGTCGTGTCTCTTAAAAACTTTATTCTTTCGTACCTACACATTTTGTTGCATAATAATCCCGAGATGGGAACGAGTTGACAAATTGATAACTTTATAATTAGTGGTTAGAGTGCGGTGGTCTAATTTGAGTATAGCATGTGGCGCGATGAGTCCGTAACACCGCGGGAACTGTCCACTTGGAGAATCCCAGACGGACACCAAATGTTAACACAGTTCCGGCCATGCACATGGACATTGTGCAATTCATTATCAAAACATAACAGTATGCATGTATTTGAAGAAGTTATTTACAAGCTACAACCTAGATAGTTCCTATTAATTATTTATTTATTTGGTACACCAGCAGCAGTAGGTACCTACATACCTACTAAGAATTAATGTGAAACAATAAAAATAACATAAAAGTGCTGGTATGTTAGTATAATTATACCTATTATAGGTACCTATACAGAGCATTCACCATAGGACAACAACATAATGTTTTCAAATCTTAAAAATAAAGTAATATAATTTGAATAAAATGTTTATGGTTTGAAAGTATTTAAGATCAAGTACCTACATAAAGGAGTACTTACTACTAAATATTTTAGACACTTTCATCTTAGTACACACATCGGTAGGTATATAATAAGCTATCTCTATGTGAGTAGTACGGTGTGCCAGGGCTGCGGGCTGTTCGAAAGAGATACCGCGGCCCGGGAACACAAAGGGCAAGGAAGGAACATGGATGGGTTTTAGTCAGTACAAGTCTGACACTCCCTTCCGCTCTGCCCAGAGCGGGAGAAGTCATTT
Source organism: Lycophotia porphyrea (assembly GCA_950005105.1). Taxonomy (NCBI): domain Eukaryota; kingdom Metazoa; phylum Arthropoda; class Insecta; order Lepidoptera; family Noctuidae; genus Lycophotia; species Lycophotia porphyrea. The sequence continues at coordinate 9,554,370 of OX465392.1, forward strand.
GATGATTTCCCATCCGTAAAAAACAAAAAAAAGTAGTACAGTGGGTGTAACGTACCTAAAGATACATAGGTATCCGTATAGATAATGACGTGTTTCCACAGCTATTTATTGGTGAGTAATTTCACTAACCATTTCCTTTTGGGGGTAAAGGAGTAGATAAACGATAAATCTAAATAAAACTTTTTAAAGATAAGTAAGTTTATAGCTATTGTCATAAAGATTGTCATATTTAATTACCTGTCCATTAATTTGACATCAGATTTTGACATTATGTAATTCAGTTCCCAGAAATATTATATTTGCTATACAAAATAAGTTAATTGTCGTTTTGCATAAAACTAGAATCAACCATGGGTTTGGGGAGAAAGCAAATGGAGCAGCTTGCAGCATTCAGTACGTCAGCAACACTGTATGGACTGGGATCACTAGTTACCCTAGTATACCTCACAGAATGGAAGGTAGTTTGCAAATACATTCCATTCTTTAATTCACTAGAAAAGTTCCAAGATCCTAAACCAGAATCATAAAATACTTTAAAAATAATACAACATTGAGTACATGACAGGTGGTCATGCTTTAAGTAATATATTAAAAAGCTAGTTATTCAAATTAAGAGAGGGCAAGCTAAGAGCACGCGCACGAAATAACACAATAGTAATCTGGAAAAATAATGGAATTATAATAATGAGTGGTGTTGGCATCAGGTGTGCTCGGATTTGTAATAAAATGTCAACCGGATCGTGCGCAGCCGGCGCCGGCGCACGCGCAGCTGTCGGCCCTCCTCCGGCCTCTGCTGAGGTGTGCCCTCCGAATAAACATTACCTCTTTGTAGTGTATTGTAATGTTGCATTATACTGAATTGCGATTATTTTTTTATTGAATAGTTAAATATAATAATAATGTACTGAACTAGTATCAGAGCTTGTTATTTAATTTCGAGACGCAATCCTTACTGAAACCGTTTATGTCGTTTGTGTGTCGGCAAAATGTATACTTACGAATAGGTATATATTTTAGGTAGATATTTAGGTAAAATTCTATTATTACGTAATTCAAAGGAAGTTACTGTAAAACTGTATCCTGTTGCTTAGTATACGTCCCACGTGTCGATAAAACATTGGGTTATCTTATCCGGTAGACTCCCTCAATTTGCCAAAATGATGAAAAGCTGAATAGTCATTGAATAAAGTATGTAGGTAATATGAAGACTACAGTTTAAGTGAAAACAAAGTGATAATCACCATACAATTCTGAAACGCGATTCTAATTCACCGTACATGATTTCCCCTCAACATGTATAGTTGTTTCTTTTTAGGGTTCCGTACCCAAAGGGTAAAAACGGGACCCTATTAATCGTTAATTAACGAAGTTAACATTTCCATTAACGGATTAACTTTTAAGTTAACTTTAAAAAATGTTAACGGACTCGTTAACTTCCATTAAATTTCCTCAAGTCCGTTAATTGTTAATCCAGTACCTACTATTTACCATGCATTGCGCCGCGCCCCGCCAGCGCAGCCGTGAAAAACACGTTCGGGCCGGTCGACAAGTGTGGCGCGGCGCGTGCCGCGCGTATCCAAATGATTAAGTTACATAATCCAATTATACACGTCTTTTTTTTTCCTACACTGTTAACTTCCAGAACCCAAACCAACAGTTTTTATAAGTAGATCATTAGCGCAACGATATAAAAAATGCAATTTTAATCACGTGTTGATTAACGATTAACGTTAACTTGCGTTAAATCTTTCGAAATATAACGCTTTAACGGTTAACGAAGTTAACTTTTTTAGTAACGGATTAGCAATTAACGAAGTTAATTATGTGTTTAACGGTGACCATCTTTGCCTATACTAAGACTTCGTTGTCTGTCCGTCCGTCTGTCTGTCACCAGGCTGTATCTCATGAACCGTGATAGCTAGACAGTTGAAATTTTCACAGGTGATGTATTTCTGTTGCCGCTATTACAACAAATAATAAAAATATAAATTATTTAATATTTAAACGGGGCTCCCATATAAGAAACGTGAATCCCATGCAAGGAACCCTTCATGCGCGACTCCGACTCGCATTTGGCCAGTTTTTTTTAGTTAAAGTTTTGATTGACCAAGGTCCGATTATGAACTCTCATATTCTTTACCAGAAGACCATAGTGAAAATAACTAAAACATTACCCTCATTTAGGTTTTGGCGCACTAGGGTTAAAAGAGTTCTTCTAACTTCTAAGCTTTAGTTAACTAAGTACCTCAGGGTTTTATTTTGAGGCTTGCTACTTACTTTATGTACATATTCTTGCTTAAAGCGATCTCCAAGAGGGAGAAATAAAAAAAAAATACTATTTAATTAATTATTAGGCACTGAGTTGAGAGTTCGATGCGTAAGAGTTGTATTTGCAGAGTAAGAACTCAAGCCATCGAACATTGTAGTAGTGTAAAACAATTAAGTAACTCACTGTACCTCTTAGGGTGACTCCACATTAGGTTTCGTTCCAGCTAAGGGGTTGATGTTGCAGACTATATATACAAACGTGATTCTTTCATGATTTGAACTGTGGTGATGCCTCGGTGGTATACAATTAGCTGAAGATGACAGTATAGTTCTCGACGTCACTATTCAGAGTCTGCGGTGTAGCTACTCAGGCCTACGCTGCGCCAACACTGGCCATGGCCATGTAGACGCTAGCCTACGCCGTGCCTGCAGCCCTGCACTGCGCCTGCGCCGCGTCTACGCAACGTCTACGCAACGTATAAGCCTACGCCGTAGTAACACATAGTGGGAAGATAATCTTAAAATATATAGGGGTAACAGTAATAGAAATCGGACCTGCTTTATGAGGATTTTGTGCAAATGAATTCATGGACTCGACTAAAGTTACTAGATTGTTTCAAAACTATCTCTGTAAATAGTTTTTTGTTATTTTCAATTCGATATTATTTGTCTGGTTCTATAATTAAACAGTAAGTAAGTCTTTATTTGATTCTCTATAAAAGCTTTTGTGATTTTTTTTCGAAATAGTCTGGTGATTCGAGCTCCCTGGTTCTTTTGTACTGGTACATGATATTTAACCTTTACGTAAGTCGGTACAGCAAAAGCTCTGTATCTGAGCGAGCTTTTTAACAAAAGTTAAACTGGATCGTACTATGAATAAGACCCAGACGCGTCAAGGACCAAGGGCCACATAGGGAGATCAAAAGTGGGGTGAGGTGCGGTGTGGGGCCGCGTTCCGACACAGCCCTATTTACTTTGTCTGTAGGCCGCTCCAAGAGCGGCTGTGTACGGTGCGCGTGCGTATTCGAGTTACGATTACGAATCTATTTTGTAAACAAACTCGTAAAGTGGCGCGGACTTCGGAAAAAAGTCTACCGCTATTGCTATCGAACAATACTATAAATAATTCGTGGACAATAAAGTGTTAATTGAGTTGTGCAAGCAATGGATTTGTCCTGTGGAGAAAACATGCAGAATTCTGGAAACAACAGTGGAAGTGGAAGGATGGTCGACATGTGCGTTGCAGGTCCCGATCGGGCTTTAGACCGCGACCCTCGGCTCCTCCTCAACTTGCTGGCTCTGGAGAGGGCACACGCTCTTCACACTGACTACTTCCAAAATGTACAGATTGATATCCAGCCCTTCATGCGCAAGGTAGTCACCACCTGGATGTTGGAGGTACGTTTTTATAACATATATTATATTCAATTTAAACAAATCGAAACATATACAAGTATAATAATTTAGATGGGTGTATCGTTTGAGTATCGGGTCGCCGCTAACAGCTGATAAGAGTGAATGACCTGAGTATAGTATTTATGTGCGTAGTTGCTCTAATTTATATGGTGAGAAAGTACCTTTATGGAATACATTTTAGTTGTAGCATAGTTTCATATCGTGTAAGGATGTATTAGAAACAAAAAAAAAATCTATGTAAGAATTGTGGGTAGGCTGATAACAAAATTTCCTATTGACAATAATAACAGTTGTGTACTTCGTATGTAAATTAATTATTATGTCATTCATTCTCAAAGATAGGACATCTAATGACAAAAAACCTACCTAATAATATTTATCTCATGTAACCTTTATAGAGGGCATTGTCCCTCTAAGTAAATCTAAAGGACATATTTTAAATGTTAATGAACCAACAGCATAGTTAAATACGGTTCGTTGTAAACATGATTTTGTAATACTATGAAGTCGTCTCTGGAGTTCCTCCGGCGTCTTCTAATTTACGCACCGATGACAATGACCCCATCCCGTCACTGCACTGTGACGTAGCTGCGTGAGCCTAATCTATCGTACAACACCAACAAATACATAGTTATGGTACTCTTTCCAAGAAATACTAATTTGTCCATGAGGCACTTTTCCTAATGACGTTTTTTTTTGTTATTTCCTTTTATCTAATTCAAGTTAATGTGTCCTCCAGGTATGCGAGGAGCAGCAATGTGAGGAGCAGGTGTTTCCCCTTGCTGTGAGCTACATGGACCGGTTCTTGGCTCAGCGCGCTATCTCAAGGCAGCAGCTGCAACTCCTTGCCGTCACCTCCATGCTTCTCGCCTCCAAGTTCCGCCAGTGCCACCCCCTGTCTGTGGATCTCCTTTGCGCTTACACCGATAACTCTGTTCACCCACATGAAGTCAGGGTAAGCAGCCTTCGTTTCATTATTTTCTTAAGGTTTATCTTTAGAAAGCTGCTGCTGCGCTGTTCACACTTTCTAGGATTATTGATCGTCATTATCACTAGCACGTGGCTGATCCCAGTACTTAATGGAAGTATTGACTAAATGATTACTTATCCTGTTAAGTCGTCAATTATAGTCAGTGGTTTTTGAGGTAGCTCTTTTGACCTACCCTCAATCATCATCAAACTAAATTTGATTAGCCGTGATTCGGACAGTACGTCTTAGATTTTATCATGTCTGTGTAATACAGGTACATTTCCTTCGTCGAACACAATCTTGCATAAAAAATCCAAGTGGCTCTATCGTCTGCGACGTCCGGCACCATACATCCTGTGACAGAACTTAATTGTTGTTTTGGTTCTACTGTGAATGAACTTCGATTAGTCGAGTCAAATGTCACTCCTCCACCTCAAAGCGACATTTCCTTACACCATGTCAGTTTCCGGCAATTACACCTTCCTCGAGAAAGTGAAGAGGGCTCGTAAGACTGTCACCCTTCTTATGTAGCCACAGCCTGTGACGAAGTAAGGCACCGAATTGGTCGCTCACTTGCTTCCGACGGAAATGTGGGCTACAAGATACGATACATGGCCAGTCAAATTAGAATTAATTTAAGTAGCCGACATTTTACGTCTTTAATGAGATGAGGTTGTTGCACTCGGTATTTTTGGTTGATGGAGTTCCGAGGTATAAAGGGCTATTCATGGCCTATTCCAAATATTGACGCATCAAAACACCCACTCGAAATGTGGTTTTGAAAATATTCCCACAGCTAACCATAATGACAAAATTGTCATAATCGTTTCACACCCGCACAGACAGGTGCGATTCGTAGTCGCTCTGAGCTGCCCTTTGTAATCAATTTTGACTTTGTCACCTTATTCACACGTTGTTATGCAATGGCAATGTCCCTTTTATGGAACATCTATCATTTAATAATTGCTGTTACTTCGAATGCAATTCTGTGCGACAAAAAAATACCGAGCTAAGTAGAGATGCACCCTGGACTAACTGCATTTATGCTTTGAATAAGTACCTCCATAAACTTTCTGGGGTATTCCTGACCCTTTTCCTGTTAAAATAACTAACATGCGCCATATGCAATAGTTAATATCATTTGGATACCGTGAGAACACATTTGGTCTCTCCTTCAGTGCGTATGACACCGTGGAATGCTTCGAATTTCCTTGCTACTAATTCGTGCGATGATCGCGATATGCCAGCAACGCGCATACTTAATGCTGTCATATGGTGCGGCCCGATACTTTCCCATACTTAGGGACAATCACTTAAATATTCACCAATGCCATCATTAAAATGCTATGCATAACGTATAACTTTGAAGATATTGATCAAAGAATTAGTTGTGTACGAATAATTTTACCTATTTAAGTTCTACAACCTTAGAAATGAAGCCAAATGACTTCCATATTTCTTCAAAATGTTACCTTCCTTTGAGTTTGATGTTGTTGTTGGAGCATCTTGAATATGCATGGCTACATAAATCATAGTTATCTGTCTGGTAGTACGGTTTAATGAACTCAAAAATGACTAAAGGCTCTCATACCATGGACGGCGTTCACCCTATCTTTATCTAAGTTAGTACATTTGTTGTTGTGAATATAAACAAGGAATCTTTTCACCGCCCTTATTATATCAGTGGCCATGTGAAAAATATCGCCAGCGAAGGGTTCCATTGTCCCTTGTGTTTTCTTATGACATTTCTTCTGTAATTGTAACGTGATTCGCTACTTTTTGCGGTTTCCGCCTAACCCATCAAGTATGACGGTTACGTATCAACTGTTAAGAATAGGTCGCACATCCCTTCCTTTAAAAACAAGAACAGGGAATTTGTTTTGATATGTAAGAAAGTATACTGTTATTCACACGGGGTCGTGCCCTTTGGGGATAATTATATTCAAAAGCGAAACGACCGCAGCTTATGTTGCATTTTTTTTTTATTATAGCAATGGGAAGTAATGCTCCTTCAACGATTGAACTGGCAGTTGTCTATTGCAACGGCGTTTGACTTCGTGGAGCCGTTCCTGGCGCGAGTGCTGTGGGGCCGCGCCAACCCGCTGGTCAGGACACACGCGCTTACGCTTACCTCAGTCTGCTATACCGGTACGTACTTATACAACCTTCATTACCTACAAGTACTTACGTACAAGTTTTACACGTATGCATACTTATTTCAGCAACAATAAATCTCCCGCGAAACTTGGCCTACATGCGGGTCGTGTTCACTTCCTACAATGATAGTAATTAACTTTAATCGATAAATGCCGTTCGGTGTAATTTTTTTTTTTCACAAATTTGGTTCAGGTTTTAGCTTAATGGTTATATGGGAGACTCCCTTTTGGAATGCGATTGTCGGGGTGTAGCGATGTAACGTGGGGTGCAGGCTGGACGCGTGTATCGGAACGCGCACATGCCGTGTGCGCCGTGATAACGCGCACACCTTGCGCCTGCGCACCCCTCAGCCACTGACCCTCTCGCACTCCCATTGTAAATACACGAATCACCTCACTATATTTTTAAAATTCAAATTATGCCATTACATTTAAATAGTACGCTATCGAATGGTAAACCTGTTTGCGTATTAAACCTTACAGAAGTAAAAAATCTTTAAAGAGGGCACGTGGCTGCCGATTTATGTACTTGCTTAAATTTACATGTGCGCTTAGGTACGTTATTTATTATCTGTAACGTCGTCAAATGACAAAGGACTACGTACTACGATCGCTATATTGATAATGAGTACCATTCCCAATTTAAACAAAATTGGCGGTGAGTTTGGGATTTAACTTCAAATTTCAATAAGGCCATAGAATATTATAAAATAGAATATCGTTTTAAAATCTTTAGTTTTAGTATAAAAGGAGTATCTTGTATCTAATCATACGCATTAATATGTGAACATGTTGCAACTTCCAAAAGATTTTTTTTGTCGATTTGTTGCTTATAATTTGATGCTGTTACGGACATAGCATGCTGGACTTGGAACCCAGTTCCTACTGTATGAATCAAGACTTGTATCAAAGTTAAAATCGAAGTAACACGAGAAAATCACTTTTGAATTTGAATTATATTGGACCTTGTGACTGTAATATTGTATACAAATTACAGTCACGAGGACCAATATAATAACGTAATATATTATATAGTTTATGTGCCTACAGTAAACGTTCGTAGTGCCCTCAGTAGTCGTTAACCACCAATGACCCCTTGACATTACCTCCCTACGAGGGCTGCGCTTTTCCGATCACTTAACACAATAAAAACTAGTGGAAATTACTAATTCATATCAAACTCGTTGCTTGGCTAAACACCTGACCTTTATTTAGCACCTTCGTTATAGTTTAAAAAAAATGTAATGATAATAATGAAATATATTTCCGGTTGTTATTTTCAGCGAAGTTAAATGCCCATACGTTTTCGTATGTGAATTGATTTGGAGGTTCTTAATACAAGTTTTAAATAAAGTTAGACCAAAAAACCAACTACCTATAAAAAGATCTTAATTTTAGTTTGCTACCGTTAGTAAAACTTGTCGGCAATACGACTGTAAATCTAATTCCAATTTAATTTAACTTATAATTATATTGTACATTAAATTCAACATTAGACCCGATATAATATTTTTATAGAATAAAATCAGGCATCTATTAAATGTCGTTAGCTTTTTAATAACAGTTAACCCTGTCCGCCCCTATGGTCCATCGAATCCTGATAACAGTTATTTATAACCACCACTCGCTCACCGTCTGTCACCCTCCATTGGTCCATTGACTTTACTTTTGAAGTTTTCTATGCTTCATCTGTTGTTTCATTAATTGTTTGGTAACAAAAAGTTTTGTTTCTAGAGAGCACAAGCATTTTCTTATGTCTGTAGATGCTGATTGTGGTTCTTATACAACATGAAATAAAGATGAAGAAGCCGGAACGTTTGTAATGACGAAAGATACCGCTAAGCGAATTAATTGTGTAACTTTACAAGTTACACAATTAATTTGCTAAGTGAACTTGAAGGTACAACTTCCTTATAACGGAAAAGCTTTGACATGAGAGCTGTACAAGGTACAGCGTGTTCGATATTGTGCGTTTGTGTTAATATAACACCAGGTCAACTATCAGTTGCATCTATTAAGTTTTGTTGTAAACAGAAACGTTTCGTGTAGCAGGGCGTCAAGTTTTGTCGGTGTCGCCGGAAGTAGCATAATTGCCGGTAACTGATCGTGCATTACTCGAGGTGTGAAAGGGTTAATAACATTACTTGACCCCTAAACTTCCTTTATCTTCCTTTATTAACTATTTTAATTACTATGATCATAATTACTCACATTTGGGACTACTAAGAAAGTATACGCAACATTCGAAATCGGATCCCATTCAAATGTAAAGTCTTGCTAACCGTAATTTTTTTGAAAACTACATGGTATTATTCTTGCAGGCAATACAATTTGTATAGAGCGCAACATGTGCAGTTTGACCGAACTAATTTCTTGGCGTAGTGTCACGGTTACGGTGACTTATGAGACTAGTCGGCGCTTACGCAGGGGAGCGCTCGGCGACCGCGCCAGCTGACTCGCGCACAATACACGAAGACGTCCCGCAGCCATTGTTTCGCGCCCGAATCCCTGTCCCAAAGTCTCTACAAAAGCTTGGCGACAAAGCCCCGTCTCGGCGCGCACCTGGCGGCGTACCACCCTATCTAACCCGATAAGCCGTACATCTCCAAAAACAATCTTAATGTATACCTTGCGAGATTCGAGCTTCCGTTTTCAACATCCGATCCGAGATCGTATAGTCGGGTACCTCCATTTGAAGCCTTCTTTTCTTTGATATTTGATTTTATTGTCAACAAAACGGAAGTAATAAATTCTAAACTGCTACTATTTATATTCAGAGTAGTTATTCAAAATCATTGATAAATTCTGGTTTTAGAATAAGACATTACTTCTTTAATTATATTCGCCATAAAACGTTCCCAACCCGTTTAACGCACAATTAGACGAACTATTTGCAACCCCTGCGTTTTTGCATTCTATTTGTGTTAGGTTAGGATTCACTATTGGGGTGGGACTGACAGGTTTCTCAAACGGAACTTAACGGTCCCCGATGTCTGTTGAGTGTACGGTCTATGTCAATGCAGTTGTGGTAATTAGAAGGGTAAGACGTGGGGGTGTTAAGTCTTCGGGTCGCTAGCAGTCGCGTGGATCGGCTCAGCAGATGTCGGCAGTTCGGCACGCCAACTGACGGGCAACCTGTCGCGCAACGGATCGTGACGCACCGCTGCTCATGCTGACCAGATCAAACCTGATACGCCACTCGCAAGCGTTTTTGATTTTTAATAAGCTACTGGTCCATAGAAATGTACATTAAACAACAACTTTCCTGTTTAATATACATTTCTGACGTGCACCGTTGCATGTTCATGTATTAAAGTGATTAAGTTCAAGCGCTAGGTGACAGCCGCGGTGCTTAGGAAGTGTAACGTCTGCAACGGACCTAATGTTCATTTCTAGTCTGGATTCATTGACCTGCCAGACACTATAGCTAGTGGGCTTGAGTTACATTAATGAAGTGTAGGCACTTTTTCTAATTAAAATTATGACGCGCTCGCGTGTAGCGATACTGTTTTTCTTAAGAAATAGTGAGTATGTTTAGCGTATAAGGGCAAGGCGGAGGTAAGAAGGGTGCATGTAGTAGGTGGGCAGTGACCCTACGGTAGCGGCATGGTTCGCGGAGGTACGAACGGAAGGGTCGCGCCAGGTGTCCTCACATCTGCCGTCTTGGCTGACGTAGTAGTACACCCAAAGCGACTTGAAGTTTATAAAATATTGTATTGACTTGTGACGCTCCAATGCTTAAACCGTTAGTAATATGCTTAGCATAACGATACTAATATAATGTACGCACATACATTAAACGTATGGGTACTGAGAAATACACATGTCGAAATATTTATCGAGCAATTTCGACCGTTCGAGTGCAAAATTTTATCGACGATAATAATATTGATTAGTCGACTTGTGATCGAAGTTACATTTCAAAATCGCATAATAGAGTCCCTATTTCGTGGCGAATTTGCAGCTGCGCCCTTAGCTAGAAGACTTAAGATGTAAATTACCATTATTCCCCGTCTATTGTCCCGGGGTAGGTACCAACACAAAGATGCAGACGGGGACGCAATGCACAAATCGGGCAGCTGTTCGGTTCTCCTTCCTTATTCTCAAACTATAACAAAAGAGTTCTCGTATTGTGCAAAATGTAACGCGACGTTTGTTCAACCTCGTCGTCGAAGATCGAAACAGAGAGTTTCGAGTTTTTTTTTGTCCATATTGTTGGATACAAGCTATCTTGTTTGATGTGCCTTGCTTTATTTTTAGACGATGGTCCTCACCTTGGTCACTCAGTAGGTTATATTATAAGATGTTTTTAATGTACGCCGAGCATTGGATGGCAGGACGCTAAGATGCAAGGTGGCCCAGCCACCTGTCCGCACTCCGCGGCAATTATCTCGTAACAGATGTGCACGATCTACCTGCGCCAGTGCGCCTGCGTCCTCCATGTGTACAAAAATTTCGATACAAAAACATGTAAACAAGAAACTCGTTTCAAATTCAACCTTATTAATAGTCGGAGAACGTGTAGGTCGCATTAAGTTTGCATTAAAACAACGCGTTAAGTATATAATTGAAAAACGGTAACCTAGATATTAAACTCTTGTTTTTGTTGTCAACAGAGACCGAGTTTCTGCTAGTACCACCATCCTTGATAGCTGCTGCCTGTATCACGGCGGCAGCTCGAGGCCTGCGCGTGCGCATGTCGGTGAGCGACATGTGCGCGCTGACGCGCACGCCATCCGCCGCCGCCGAGCTGGTGGCGCGCCACGTGGAGCGCGTGCTGGCACGGGAGACGCAGCCGCAGGAGCCGCGCGCCCGTCACACGCTGCCCTACAAACAGACCACACCCGAGCAGACACAACTACCAGATACACCCACAGACGTGCAACAAGTACATTTCTAATTTAGAAAAACAAAAATCATCTTGTTTCTTGGACAAAGTTCAATTTGCTTCCAAGGATGGAAGAATCATAGAAAATGGTACAAAAATCGACAGCCAAAATCAACGATCTCAGTGTTTATGAAAGTATGGATTGCATTGTTACGAACATTTTTTATTTCGTGCACCTGGATTTATAAGAGAAGACCCGTGTAGAAGCAAAAAAATGGACCTTTATCTGTAAGAAGCGATGTCAATTCTCGTACAATATGAGAAAAGTTATGTAGGAGAACTTATTGTTCATTGATCTCAAATTATTTATTTCAATTACTAACATTAGAGTAGATTAATGTTATTTATTGTAAAATAGATTCATTTATATGTGAGTTACTAAAAGTTGTATCAAAGATAATTTTGTTCGACTAAACCATATAAAATAAATAATATTGTGCTGTTTGATCTCCATTAACTCCTAATGTTTAGAAAGACTGAAGGTAAATGAAGACACTTTTTTACATTTAACAACTTACCCGCTTAGCAATGTGTGTAACATCAGAACTAAATTACGTTACAAAAACAAAATAAAAATGTGTATATTATGTATCGATAGTTTGGTGTGTCTAACTTGTAAGATCTCATTCTGTAGTAAATTGGAATACTTAGTCTCTGTTCGTGGAGGGAAGTGTGTTTAGTATTTGCTGATAATGAGTGAAGATGTTAAATGTTGTAATATTTATTAGGTCGATGTTAAGTTTTAGTAAATTCTAGTCAAACGTTTTACACATTCCTGTTTTCGACCAAACTTAATGTTTAGATTTATAGAATTAACTTGTATAAGTAAGTATTATCGTTTAAGTAATAATAGGATGTTTTAGTTTGTTTGGCAAAATGTTACAGAAGGCGCTATAATACTCATCACAAGCAGTAGAGGAGACTGAGTTCTACTGCTAGTAAATGTATAGACAATTACATTTCCTCGCTTGTAATTAGTATGTAACTGTATTTATTGGGAGGCAGCGGGAGTAAGGGAGAGAGACTTGCATAAACACTACGTGGTAAGTGATAAAGAGGCGCGGGCGGCGGCAGCGGCGACGTGGACTCGACGAGCGGAGCGTTACGTTACGCAATGTTAATTATACTAATTGTAATAAATTAATGGGTGAGCTTTCAAGTTTCTCTCTTTATTCCGTCTCAACCCGGAGTAACTTTCACATAAGTTTAAAAGATATGAATGTTCATGCAACCACGTAATTTTAAATTACCTCGAATTGAAATTAGGAAAGCAGCTCACGAATGTTGCGATGATACGGCTAGCTTTTAATTGTGTGTGGATGGATGTATCCCACGTATATATACTGTGAGTATTTCTACTTTTATACGTCTTTTGTCATTTTTGTTCGAATTAATTTATTGTTTATTTCTTTAACTTGGTTATTAAGCATTTGATCAGTGTATAAACAAGTACCTAGAACACACAAATAAACCTTTCTAATTTGTTTAAGATTCATGCTAGGGGCGGGGAGCCTACCTACCAATGTATGTCAGTAGTTTCTTAATTCTTAGTTGGTTAACAACGGACTATGGATAGGAGTGGGTACATGACACCATGTCAGGTTTATCTCTCCATCTTGAAAGTAATCAAAAGATTAATCAATTTTATTTTAATTTGTATTTTAAAAAGTTTTAATTATGAGAAAAGATGAATAAACTCGCCAGAATGGCTATTGTTCATTTGTAGTTAAGGTTTTGTTTCAAAGATCGATTGTGTTAAGGTATACGTATGATTATTATGCCCATGTATGTATAGAAGTGTATGGCGCAGCCTAGTTTATAGGTTGGCTATAATTTAATGTATAGTTTTAAAATAAAAGTAAAACACAAACACCTAAGTATTTTTTACTAAGTCTTACGTAAGTCATCATCAACTGTCTCCCAACAATATTGACGTCAACTTCCAGTCTAACTGGATGCAGTTGAATACTAGTATTTTTCATAGAGTGACTGCCCATAACCCAGTTAGTAGTGGGTTATGGAGTTAATAATATTATACCTACGATACTTCTTGGTAAGACTGGTTGTCAGACTTTCGGGCCACTGACTACCTGTAACTACTGTCAAAGATGTACAAATTACAGCCGGGAAATCATCAATACAACCTTCTAAGTTCATTTAACCCCTTTGAACGACTTTTTCATGAAATAGTTATTGAATGGGGTTACATGAACTTAGAGGGTTGTATTCATGATTTTTTGATTACAATTCTGTAACTACATACGTGTTACTTGCGCGACTCATTTTTCATCAACATACAACCTGACACAGACCTACAAATTGCAAAAAACATAAAAAAAATGAGTTTCGCGGGTCACCCTGGCGCTTCCACCCAGAGACGGCCCTAGCAAAAATTGTAGGTGGTGCAAAATCTTATATATGGGCGCCTACCCCTCCGCCCTTCCAAAATAAAATACAAACAGTTGCAAAGTTATCATAATCCTGTAACTTAACCGTGAAGTAGCATTGGTGGGATTTTGCGATTTGCCGCCCACTATTCTTGTCGAGAACGAGCGAAGCGAGCTCGTATTTTTCACTCCGCCTTGGTTAATTATGTCATATTGTTTTACGATTCGTACAGATGGTCTTAAAAGTTCCTGAAAAATAAAGACAAGATAACGGCGAGCGAAGTGAGCTCGAAATTTTTTTTTTTTCTTTTCTGTAAATTGATCATAGTATTATCTATACAAAGACCAAACCCACCACTTCTAGTATTTTTTTTTTTTTATCTTTTATTAATCAAAACATACAGTTACAAAATTTAGAAGACGTAAAACATACCACACAAACCATCGTGTGTTTAACAGTGGTATGCCAGACACGGCAACTCGGTGCCACAAAATTATTTATAGACATATTTACTATATAGGTAGTAAAAAGACACTTCCTAGACTGTACCACAACCTAGAAAGTATCCTTTTAGGATCTTCGAGCAAGTTTTTTCGAGCGAGCTGTATGGCCGTTTAGCGCATCACGCAAAAATCACATGAAAATGGACTGTAAAGCGGGACAACTTGTAGTATAAATCCTGGCATGGGTATTATGAATTCAGTATCATCACTACATATTATAAAAAAAAGTCCTCCGCCGCGTCTGTCTGTCTGTTCGCGATAAACTCAAAAACCACTGCACCGAATTTTATGCTGTTTTCACCAATGGATAAAGTGGTTCTCGAGGAAGGTTTCAGTATATAATTTATCAAGTTTTTATTGCGGGAACGGGATCAAAATTTAATGATTACTTTTGGTCGCGATAACCGACATCCACGCAGGCGAAACCGCGATCATCAGTTCGTATCACAATAATTGATATGACATGATTATTGAGCGTAAGTGTGATTCTATTAGTTTAATTGAATAATACTTCGACCTCCTGTAAGTCCTGTACATTGGGAAATATTTACTAGCTGCACCCGCGGTGTCACCCGAGATGTAAAAGTAAGCACACGTACAGACACCAGAACATCAAGCTACTACAATCTGTAAAATTTCGTTAATAGATTTTCAATAATTAATCATTTTCAATATTTTTTTAATATTTATAAAGAAGATTTCGGGCGTTTTGGCGCCCCCCCGATGACGGCGCCCGGTGCAGTCACACCGCTCTGACCGCTCGCACCGCCCTAAGACCGGTCCTTCAGTTCCACCTAAATAGTTGGGTCCTACTGTATTGTACGCTTCAGCGGCGTTCTAGAATGTGGGTGTCATGGGTGTAATCTTTCACTACTGTCACAAAAAAAAACAACTGCTTCCATATTTATAGATGGCGCTAGTGACTACTCTAAACGTGAAAGCTTTTGAATGTTCAACACTGGGACAACCACGTGGTATTCAAAACATTTCTATTTCTACTTTGATTTTGATATTATTGGTAAAACTTAAAAGTTTGAAGTAAATATATCATATTTTTAAACTTATACATAGTTTATTTAAATGCATACTTCATAAAATCCTTCTAAACTTTGCGAAACCTTAACTTTTTCAAGAGTGGCGTCCTCTGTCCTGGAAAGAGGGAAGTACTAAAGCTCCCGGCTTCCCGTGGGGAGAACTAACAGGACCGATACCGTTATGTGAGCCCGTTTCGTAGCATTTAATTCCACGCTTCGGCCATAGATAGCAGCAGCGACGAAAACGTTTATTTTTAACTTGGTGATCGTCGGTGGATGTTTTTGATTATCTTCTGCAAATATTGTTTATGTAGTAGAAAGTTACTTAGTCTGTGTTTATTTTTATAACTTGGAAACTAATATGTTTTTGAGATATTATGTACTTAATGCTTTGCAGGAGATTGATGTATATAGGCTCTATACTAGGCCGATTTTGATGAAATGCCGACTGAGTAACTCGATTCTTGGAGAAGGTAGGTATTTTATAAAGAGTATTTTGGGTCAGGTTTGCAGCTTTCAAGATGAGTAATAAACGTAAAAAGCTACTTTCTAGCTGTGACACTTCATGGGAACTAATATTTCTTAAAGAAATATACAGGGTGTAAACAGATTCTTCACGAAGCCGTCAACCAAGCATTATGTACATCAAACTAAGTAACTTTACGCAAAAATTAGTGCTGGGAAACGACTTTTTTTTGGGCTGAAAAATCACGTTTTACAGTAGGACTCAATGTAACGCACTCAAAACATTGTGCTGATGGATGGATTGAATAGTAAGGGGGTCCTAGAGGTGTTTTGTAAAAATCTTACATTAAAAACATGTATTTAAAAAAAAAACTTGTGAAAAAGTTGGAACTTTGACCCCCAATATCTCCGTAACTTTTTCCGTTTTTTTTCTTTTCCGTAACGGTTCCCAGCTATGGTCTAGAACAAAAAAATGATCGCAATGACGGGGAGAACAAGTGCCTTTCGGCTTCGTTAAGAGTTTGTTTACACCCTTTATATGTCGGGAATGTCAGGATTTATTCCGTTAGGCTCGAGCATTATGTGGACAGACGATGGGTTTCGTGCTATGAAAACACACTAGGTGGAAAACACTGTTTCTAGCAAAACTAACAAATTACTTGAGATTACAACTTAACACAATAACTCGGGACACAATGAATCGGCTACAGTCCCAAGAGGTCTCAACTCTTGCTGCGATCAGAGCATCAGACACTGACTGTCGTCCTAGCGTCGAGCTGAAACATCAGGGCTCTGTAGAAGCACGCTGTGGTGTTGGTAAGTAGGTCACGTGACGTCACCACTCGCACACCTGCGATTCATTTTACGTCCTTACCAATGACCGGGATTCGACATACTATAATTGTGTTTTTTTGCTATATTGATATTGAAATAAGCAAAAGCTCGAGTCGTAGTTTACGTATTTTATTTAGGAGTGTCAAATGAGTTAGCTGGAAAAAGTTAACTTGAAAGGATTTCGATAGAAAAGTTTACTTACCCGTAACAAAGTTTCAGTAAATTATAACAAAGAATATGTCCGACGACGACTGATAAACTTGTACTTTCTATGAAAAATGTGCTTTGACTTTGTTTCTGAAATTAAATTAGTACGTGGATGACCGAGCTTTGCTCGGTAACACGGATAAAACCACATTTTCCAAAAATGAAACCTAGCTAGATCGATTTATTGCCCCCGAAACCACCTGCATAATAAATTTCATGAAAATCGTTGGAGCCGTTTCCGAGATTCAGATTATCTATACATATAATAAGACAGTAAAAAAACTGTGTCTGTACATTGAATATATTAAAAAAAAATAATTGGGGGTTGTTTAGAAACAGTAATAGAGCACGAATTCAAAAAAAAAATTCTGTCTGTTTGTCTGTTTGTCTGTACACGCTAATCTTCGGAACTACTCGACGGATTTGAATGATTTTTTTTTGTTGTATTAAATCTAGGCAAATCATAGGCTATAATTTATCATGGAAACTTGAACACCTGATGCAGAACCACAACAGACCAGCTAAACTATAAGAGATACAAAAATGGTACCATAGCAAAAATTGTTTCACGT
Source organism: Lycophotia porphyrea (assembly GCA_950005105.1). Taxonomy (NCBI): domain Eukaryota; kingdom Metazoa; phylum Arthropoda; class Insecta; order Lepidoptera; family Noctuidae; genus Lycophotia; species Lycophotia porphyrea. Next base: position 9,572,071 of record OX465392.1, read on the forward strand.
AATGAGCATTTTCTGCTAAGAGAATAAATTTGAAGATCTGGAACAGCTGATGTGGATCTCCAAGAGCCCAGCCACACTATAACATATATAGGAATGACGTCTTAGCAAGAGTTGTTCAGACTGATAAGCACTCTCTGTTGACGTATAAAAATTGAAGATGTGGAACACCTGTCGTGGAGCTCCAAGAGCCCAGTAACACTATAATATATATAGGAATGACGTCTTAGCAAAAGTTGTTCAGCCTGATGAGCACTCTCTGTTGACGAATAAAAATTGAAGATCTGGAACACCAGATGTGGAAGTTAAAGCTATCACTAATTTCACTGTATTTCTACCAAAGGGTATCGTATTACCCAGAACTAACTGGGTTGTGGAGGGCAGATAGACAGTCGTTCCACGTAAAATACTGGTATTCAGCTGCATCCGGATGTACTGGAAGCCGAACCCAACAGCACTACATATTATAACACAATGTTCTCCGCCGCGTCTATCTGTCTGTTCGTGATAAACTTAAAAATTACTGCACTGATTTTCATGTTGTTTTCTTAAATAGATAGAGTGGTTCTCGAGGAATTTTTTAGTATATAATTTATCAAGTTTTTGTACAGATTGGCTAAAATATAATGATATTTGTTGGAGGTGTTGGAAAAAAATAAGCCGTCTGGGGGAGCTTTGAACGAAAACGCTGCCCTTTAAGATATAACAAAATGATGAATGGTAGAATTGTATATCTTATATAGGTCTACAGAAAAGTCCACTATGGCTTATGTCTATCTCTTAAGGATAATATACTATATCCATTTTAATACTTTGAAAATGGGCAAACTAGGTTCCCATGAGTTGAGGGAATGGGATCATCATGATTACTTTTGGTCGCGATAACCGATATCCACGCAGGCGAAGCCGCGGGCATCAGCTAGTATAATAATATAATATATCATTTAATTCAAGTAACAAAGACCCATAACATAAATACCTTGCAGACTATCATACATAATTATAAAATACCAGAAAATATAAACTATTGTACACGAAGTGACGGTGTCGTGTTGCACTGCGTGGTGTCGCGTAGCCTTCCGCGGAAACGCCGATACAAGACACCCTTCGGCCAAAACTCTTCCTTGAGGAAGGTTTCAATATGATGACCACCACTCGCACCACTGACGACTTGAAATTCGTGTTGTGGCGTGACTCCAACTTCTCAACCCTTAAGGTCCAGCTAGTCTTAACTCGGACATACTCCATGATCTCCTCAACCTTCGTGGTGTGATGTAGCCGGGACACATAAAGCAGCGTCGTTGGTATTGCCGGACGCAGCTCATTGGCTCCTGCCAGCGCGGTCCCGCACTGGTTCCGACTAGGGGGCTTCTTCCTCTTCTTCTTCTCCACCATCACGAAGCCCTCCTTGTCACACGTGCCCGTAGCTGGGCCTTGCTGTTTTGTACCCTGTTGGTAGGTTCACAGCACCTCTTCTTATCCCCTTTCTTGGTCTGCAACACAGGTTTGTTCGTGGTGACGATAGCAGCGTAGGCACGTTTAGGGGTCAACGTACCCACACGAGTCAGTACCTCGACCGGCATCGAGTCAGCGACGGCGGCGGCGCAAGGTGCAACGCGTGCAGTATCAGCAGCGGGTGACGCACTGGAGCTCGGCGACTCAAAACTGCTGACGCTAGCGTTTCTCGCTTCGCGACGTGTGCTCACGTTGGAGGCATCAGGCGACCTATTTACCGTTACGGCGTTGCGCAACAACTCCACTTCGGCACGTAGATCACTAATGGTGTTATTCGGCACCTCCAACTTGGACTGAACCTCGGCCAGGCTTGCCTTGAGAGTTGTGATTTCCTTCAGCAATCTGGTGACGTCGACGTGGTCAAACGTGAATGGGGGCAGCTTATGAAGCTTCTTCGCCACAAAAGCGGGCACGTCGTCCGGGTCGGTGCTCTTCATCAACGTGATGATGTCCTGCACACACTTCTGACCACCATCCCTCCGGCGGGACTGCATCTGCTCGACTTTGCCGAGCGACTGGAACAGCAGCAGTTTGGCACTGCTGACCTCCTCCTCCTTGAAACTGGACTTGCAGATCTGCAAGATGCTTACTTCGTCCATGTAGTCAATGGCATGTTTGATAAATGCACGGACCTCGTTAGCTATGAGCGGTTGTGAACTCATAACGACGTAAACCGGGCAACGGCTAAAGCCGCGCGACACGTGAATATAATATTCGTATCGAGCAGCGCAAACACGTCAGCACTCGACCGCGCATTGCGTTGCTCTCCTTCCTATATATATATATACTACTATGTTTAATGTTAATGTTATAAAAAAAAAAAAAAAAAAATGGATTTATCTTTTTGTAAATTTTTCGATTTCTAAATATTACGAGATGTGTTTTAACTTTTCATTATTTTAAACTTTTTACATATTACAGTATTATAATTTTGTTAGCGTACATGTTATTTCTATTATGTATGCTGTGGTCTCCTATAAGTGAAGGAGTAGGTACACTTACGTTATTATACATACTTTTACTGTCCATAGGTTATTTCTCATGATAGGTGTACAATTGTATATCCTTTGTTAGAGATCCTAAATAAATTATCATTTCATACAAAATTGAACAGTTCATTGTAGGTATCTACAAGTCTGAACACAATATATGGCTTTATTCGTACACTCCAACACAGGTGCAAAGATTTGCCAGATACTTGATCCCGTTTATGTACGTAGGTTTATCTACAAGTTTCCAATTTACACTCGAAAGTCCGATACGACACCGAGTGGCGAGCAAACAAGGAGTGCGCCGCGAGGGCAGTGGGGGGCGAGAGACCTCGGCAAACCCAGGCGTTTGTACGAAAAACCCAGGCGAGCGCTTGGGGCGTTTCAGGGCAAACACGCCGTCTCCCGGGAGCCGCTCATTAGTTGTTCAAACACGCCGGCGGCCACTTTGACAAGCAGCGCGGCAGGACCTGCTCCATCCCGGCAAGGACCGATCTTCCCCTTCACTGATCTAACGCTAACTATAAAGAGCTATCGGGAGTGCAGATAGCAAATACGCGGTTTGTTTTATTAGACAAACGACGGTATCTTTGCATAGGCGTTTACGTAAATCTGGTAGGATTAACAAAGTGGTCTACGTACAGACGGTTTGGATGTACTGTACAAATCTTGTATTACTAATTTACTTCTACCTTCTTGTTTGGTAGCTGGTGTCTTAGTACAGTTGATATCCGGAAAACAGAAAAAAGATCTGAAAATTAATTAAATTATAATGAAAAGCAATTATCACGGATTTCCTGAGAATACATCATTACCTCATGGTGTCAAACCGCATCTTAAGACAGTACATACGTCTTGTGATCCTTGTTAATGGCGGCGTCAGCTCGCAATCATGGCGATAGCTGAGGCTCATCAATCACGGGCTCAGGTGCACTCCAGCATCCCCCTCTCCAGACCCCGCGCGCCGCTTCCGCCTCTCCGGACCCTGCCCTCATCTGCACTGCACAGTCAAAGGGCCTCGCTCACAGTCTTCAATTATAGCTGTCGTGACTACAGAATTGTCTTCTGGTAAACTTTTCGCAAAAAAAGCTTCCCCTTTGGAAACTTTCTGCGGACGCTGGTGACACCCTCACTGGCTCGCCACAGTAAGTACCTTTGTTAACTAAGTTGCTGAAGAATACATACCAAATATCAATAACAACGCATGGGCCTAAGCGGCCTAAAATAACGCAAAATGCATAATTTCCAAGAGGTGTTTAAAAAAATATATATTGCAGGTAGTGTCTCAATTGTCAATAACACAGGAAGTCTTGTAGGTTAGCCGATTGATAAACCTGTAGTACAGGTTGCGTGAAAAAACTGGTTACTTTTTTCAGAATCTGCAATAATTTCTATTTATTCCTCAATAATTAATGATTTTATCTTAAATTGTATTTAATAAGTTGCGAACTTATTATGTTCAAATTATTGTGCGAATATTTAACTCGTTATCTTAAAACATCAAAACTCTTTGGTCATTAATATTAGTTATGTACATTGTTTTAGTAGTTTTTGGTAATGGCGGTGTAATTGTTTACGTCCACGTCATTAGGAGTTCACTGAAGTTTCATGGTCCCTGAAATCTTGATACTTTATACCGTATTTTATTTATTTTATTTTATTTTACAGTTTTAGGAAAACTTACAGCTAAAAGTTTACACACGATTATGAGTAACAGAAATAAGGCCAAATTTACATTATCAAAAAAGAAATTACAAAGAGACCTGTTTAATTTTGAGATGAAATTATCGATGTCGACGCCCTGGCCGACCGCATTATATATTATATGACTCGCTCTTATTAAGTATGAGTTTCGTCTGTAATTCGTTCCTACCACAGCAGTATGATAGACGGGTATTGCGCCGAAAAGTGGAAGGAATCCGCAGTCCAATTTTGCTCAGCAGTTCGGGAAGCTCGGTTGAACCGTTAGCGATTCTAAATAAAAACGCCAAGTCTGCAATTCTTCTACGTTCAGAAAGAGGAAGTAGATGGATGAAGTCAATTAATCTATTAGTTGTAGTTGGGATTCCAAACTTGAGAGACATACTCGAGGTGACTGCGAACAAAAGTACAGTAGAGAATTTTAATGGTTTTGATGCTCCTGGACTCGGACGAGACTCTCAAAATGAACCCTAGTGATTTTGATGCTTTATTAATGATTTGATCCACGTGTTTGTCGAATAATAATTTTGAATTGAATACTACTCCCAAGTCTTTGACTGTGTTAACTCTAACTAGGGTTCTGTCTAAAAGTTTATAGTCGAATATGGTAGGCACGGGCTTCCTGGTGAAAGAGCACACATAACACTTGGAGACATTTAAATGGAGCTTATTAGTGAATTAGTGATGCTTGAATTAGTGATACTTGGAGACATTTAAATGGAGCTTATTAGTGAATTAGTACTGAAACCTATCTAGATCCTCCTGCAGTGATAGCGTGTCAGATAAGGTGGATATCTTAGACATAATTTTCATGTCATCCGCGTATAGAAGAATTTTAGAGTGAAGGAAGCAGTAAAGACCCTTGAGGAACTCCAGAAAGGATACGCATTGATCTTGATAAATACCCATTCAGCACAACAGTCTGACACCTCTCCTCCACATACGACTTAAACCAACGGAAAAGATTACCTCTAATGCCCATCGATAGAAGTTTACGCATGAGGACGACGTGATCAATTCTGTCGAAACATTTGGCGTAGTCTGTATAAATGACGTCGATTTGGGACCGATTAGACATAGCCTCCGACAAGTAGTCACTACAGAGAACGAGGTTTGTAGTTATTGACCTACCACCTAAGAATCCATGCTGGTGTTCGCTGAAACTGAGCCTGAGAGCAGAGTAAACTTGCACACACAATTTTATACACAATTTTTTCAAATATTTTAGCAAACACGCATAATTTGGATATCGGTCTATAGTTGTCCACGCAGTTTCTCGGTCCCTTTTTGTGAATAGGAGTTATATAAGCTGATTTCCATATAGCGGGCATAACCCCTGTATTCAGAGATCGTTAGAATAAAACTGTAAGAGGAACCGAGAGGCTTCAGCACAGTTTAATATGAAAACCGGCGGGAGCTTGTCCGGACCCGCAGATTTACACAGCCCAGCATTCTGATCCATACAGTACGATAGGTCTTATCACGGACTTGTATACTCCCTTTAACTTGAGGGACATCCGTGGGTCGCAAGTTGTTCCAGCGACCTGTCGCCATCTCATCACTCCCTTACTTGGGACTTAAACATAGTTAGCGAATAGTTTGTATGGGACAACGTGATTCCCTGGTCCAATCTACTTCAAATTTTGCATAAACATTCTTTAACAGAATTGATGGAAGACGTGTTTCATATTTTATTGAAACTCATCGCCTAACGGGGTTAAAAAGGGGTAGAACATTATTTTGGGGGTGATTTGCATCTAAGTTGATATCAACACTCCATATTGCAAAACTTTTATTTAAAAAACGTTGAACTCAGATAAAAGCTCTCTTCAATGCAATAACTCTTCAATGCAATACTCTTCTCTCCTCACGCTCCTTATAGCTATCACAATTATTATAAATAAAAGCGTTTTAAAATAAATTAGCGCAATTGATAGCTCACGTAGGTGGTAGGTACTACGACGGTAGGTAGGGTAGGCAGGTACTAAGGTAGGTACCATCCTTAGTACCTACCCTGGTAGGTACTAGGAATGTAGGTAGGTATGTAGGTAGGGACTAGCTAGGTAAGTACCAGGAAGGTAGGTAGGTACTAGGTAGTTAGGGTACATTTTTGTCGGACCAGGAGCTGGTCAGTTGGCACAGATCCCGAGAATTCCAATGATTCCCACGGACTTGCTGATATCGTATAAGCGACTCCAGTTTCCCATAAAAACATAATTTGACCTGACTATTAAGAAGTCCCAGTGAGAAACATTCTCTTTGGTTGGCATTTACTTAAGAAAATAATGTTTTACCCAAGGGCTGTATTTTCGAAATCTACGCGGAAGAAGTCGCGGGCGAAGTGTTAGTAATATTATAAATGCGAAAGTAAGTTTCTTTATTAACTCTTCACGCCTAAACCACCTGAACCGATCATCCTGAAATTTGGCATATACGTTGTCAGGTGTACCGAAACGGGCATACCGATACCTTTCATTCCGAAAAAAAGTACTGTTCCCGAGGAAAACAACAATCACGTTCTAATAATAGTTGGCGCCATGTGTCTTTTGAATCATGATTGAAATATATTATTACCAGCAGAGTACAACCCAAATTGATTGTCAAATTCTAAATTAACGCGAGCGAAGCCGCAGGTAAAAGCTAGTATTAAAAAAGACTTTAATTAATGAAAAGTGTTTTATTTGTTTCCGAATAACTATTAATTTTAGATATAATATTTAAGTTTTCAGGCATAAATGAAACTCCAGTAGTAGCCTCAATATCAGCTTAGGGTTTAGAAACAGACACACACACATCACATCATACATATAAGCCTAACCTTGATCCTACAACCACGGTAACACTGGATTTGGATGGCTAACTAAATACTCATTTCATAGCCTGAAAAACCTGATCGTATGACAGAATAATTTCAGCAACAAAAATGTTAATTAAAAATATGTACGTGTGGAGTATGGGGACAGTCGCGATGCAGCTCTACAGCGGCATGTGGCCGGGAGGGCGCAAATCGAATTAGTCGAGGGTAAGTGGAGAATGGCGCACGCACACCGCCCATAACCGACGCATTATCAGATTAGATGCCTGTGCCTCGCCTTGTGACGTCCTGACGGCGGCGGCGGCAGGCGTCGGTAAATACATGCAATGTTTTGCTAAGGCTGTTTGTCTTGTACTGATTTGGTGTGTCAAGGTCGAAATTGTATGTACTTAAGTTTTGGGATTTAAGATTTTGGATTTAATTAGTATCGGCGAAATTAAGCACGATCTTCCTACCTTCGTTTGGTTACTTTATTCGCTGGAGTTACAGATAGTTAAACAAAAGCACCTATTTTACCTGTAAAGTGTAAAGCTCTAATCCTAAAACAAAACCAAAATACAAAAAAACAACCAACCAGGACAGAATGTTTGAGAAAATATACGAATACAAAACAAACATAAGGCAAAAACAACGAAAAAAGGCACATTCGTCGACAGCGAAGAAAAACTAAGCGGCATTTGTTGTTTGATTGCAGGTTGCTAAGTGATCACATATTTTACCGCGGAGACTTGTTGTTTTTCATCCCGCGAGACGCGACAAACGCAGAATACCCGCTATTTACGGTACCCCTGTCTACGCACTTTGGTTTCCGTAATGATAAAGTGTTACTGGAGTATTTCTTTCAAGTGGGAATTGCTGAATAGAATCGGGAAGTTGTCGAATTTGTTGAAAATAAAATTGTGTAATCACAGTGTATGGTGGATCGTCGAATATTTACAGTATATGTGCGTGTTCTAGGTCCATGTTTTACTGTCGAAAAATAGTTTCTTATGTTTAATCAACCTATAGCGTTGCTTCTGTAGCAGTTTCTCTCTGTGAGAGCGGTCTATGATCCACAACACGAGCCCAGTGCTGGCTGGTAGATGCCTTTGAGAGCCTGTTTGGGTTCGAACCTACGAATTACGACGCGTAAGTCGATACCATTGAGCCACCACTATCTCGTTTCTAAATATAAATGTTATCCAGTTGGAGTTTTGTAGGTGTTTATTTTACGTCCCTGTGAGAGCTTGCTTTACGTCCTTTTCACGGTACTTAAAAATCGTCCTTATCATAAGTAGATACGTGGTTGGCCTGACTTTTCAGAAAAGAACTAAAACAACAATTCAATATAATAATAATCTTCTTTTCTGCTTGCCATGAGAACGTCCTGTTGGGACTGGCTGACTGCTTGGTCAACGGATGTAAAGTATTCATTTTAGTTACGGAAGGATTTCTATTGTAATAATTGAGCTATGAGGTCTTATGGGTAAGAGTTGTATAGATATGAAGTAGTTACTTTTCACTAATGTTTATTTTGTTTTTATTTTAAATACAGGACGGCTATCAATGTTCCATCAGTGTTATCATAAAAGCAATCAAAATACACTGTTCAACGACAAATCAAATATCAAATGTTAATCATTACAATGTAACAAAACCAAACAGGAAAAGCAATAAAAAACAACAACAACAAAAAAGTCATAGTAGCAACATTGTAATTAATATAAATAATAAATAAGGTAGCGGGCTGTGTGTCGCGGAGCGGGCGCGGTCGCGTGCGGCGTCTCTGGGGAGACGTTGTAATCTCAATATTGTGAATATTATACGCGTCATTTTCTCACACGATCCCCTGCACTTGTCAGCCCGCCCGCTGGGCTTAGACGTGTTTGTATGCGAGCAGAATACATGGGACTGTTTGCTTTTTGCATTTAAAATATTACAAGTTAAATGATTTCTAATTGTGTCTTTGATTAAAATCCTCTTAATATTTGGGTTCTGTTAGAATTATCAGGGATTATTTACTTGAACGGCAAACATATCACTAGGAAAATAAAAAGTTCCGAGTTGAAAATTCTGATCGTGTAAGTAGTCTGTAAAAGAAAAAGTTGTGAGACGATCTGAAAATTAAGCAATAGGTTTATTTTACTAGGGCTAGGGCGAAGGGTATGGTTAATTGAAAGATATCAACAAAAAATTTGCAAAAAAAAAGTTAAGTTATTTCCATTTCCTAGTCTTTTGATTTTCTTCAAAAAAGAAAAAGAGAAAGTTAAAAATAACAAATGACTTCCTCATTTGTTATTTTTAGCTTTCTCTCAACTGTTTTCTGACAATCAAGGCTACACATCACATTCGACTCCAGTAGCGAAACTTGAATGTAGCATATTACCATAGCAGTTAGAGCCATGACAATTTCAATAAGCCCAATCGCAGCTACGCTAGCCGTGATTGGGCTTATAGTTAAAGTTGTTTTTAAACCAAAACAACCAAGGCCAATATCATATCAAGGCTAAACTTCCAACTGCGTGGATCGCCCAGAGGACACGGTGGAGCACACTGTGGAGGTCTGCCCCGCTTGGGCGGAGCACCGCCGTGTCCTCGTAGCGGCGGGAGAAGTCATTTGATGATTTCCCATCCGTAAAGAAAAAAGGCTAAACTTCCAATCGGATGGATTTTTCTACTCAGTCCAAAGTGAAAATTTATTTTTGAAAGCATATATTTTCAAAAATAACTTTTGTTAAAGTATTTTTTAAAGATTATTTTCATACTCGTAGGTACTTAGAGTTAAAAAGGTATACAAGCAACTAACTCGTAACTACTTTAAACAATATTTTTAATGGATTGAGATTTTGAAGCCAAGATTTTGATAAGATTAAAAATAAATTACACGTAAAAAATATACACCCAGAAAAATGAAAGTGTAGTGCGAATATTAATATTTTTGCAGTATTTGTATACCAAATACTCCACTGTGGGTACCTACAATATAAACGAAAATATGGAATCATATATTTCAGTAATACAACACTTTTTTAACAATACTTCTAAATCGCTCACACTTGTTGATTTTTTAAATAAATTAAAATATAATCGAAACAAACCAAAAAGTAACATTAGCATTTGCACCTTTATTTATTCATCCCCACAATCGTACACGCTCACCTCGGATCTTAGGCCGGAGTTCTCATAAAGAAGTTTTATCAGTTATCGAGTTATCCCCCAGGATCCCAAACTAAATGAAATGGTTCCGTTTTATTACGCTACCTTGTTTCTGATTGATATGCATAATTGGGTAGGACATTATCTGAAAAGTTGATGATTGTAGACTTTAATCCTATCTTTTTGTAAAATTATTTATTAAACATGTGTAATCTTACTTTTGATCTGTACAAAATTTGTAATGTAGATAGTTTTGGTTATGACATATAAGATGTGCCCTAATTGCCTCTGTATTACAAACCAGTGAAGTTCCTGTCTGTCTAGGAACACAGCTCCTATATTTTTCTCAAAAGTTTGCTGAAATTCTGCTTTAAGTTTTCACGGACTAATCTTTGTCCTTGTTATAAATCTTAGGCTAGCCACGAGTTTAATTTAAATCATCAACTTCTAAAAGTCTTTATCATTGTATGAATAGTAATTAATTATGCGATCAGTCTAAGTTTTTAATTATTATTTTAATGAAGTATCATTTCATTAAAAAAAGTTATAGACTAAATACCTACAGTCATTCGTTAAGTAGGTACCTACCTGGATCGTTAATTGCAACTTTTTTATTTTCCTCAATGACAAAGGAACTGTCGGCGAAAAGAAAAGTAGACAAGTGTCGTGACACGCACCCCCGAGTCACGGCGCGGAGAGGGGGTGCACGCCGACCAATGGGGAGCCTGCGCTGCGGCGCCGGCACCGACCATTGGCCGGCCGCCGGGGGTGCGCGCCCCGCCCCGTCCTCGAGGATCGTCCTTATTGAATTAGGCTTATCATTCGATTTCAAGTAGGGCGAGCGCGCGGTCCTCCGCGCTGGCAAAAACTATCGTTGGGATCCGATACCATCTGTAATCGGCATAATTCGATATAGTCGCGGCTCATCCAATTATGCGGCTGTGAGCCTTCGCGCGCTTCCCTCCGACACAAGACGCACGCGCCCCGCGCGGCGCGGCGCTCCAGCGGCACAGTTGTTGTTTTACGCGAAATATTAATTACGGGTCTTATTGGAGCACATGTCCGGGTGTTTGGGTAGGTAGCCGGTGTTGTCGCTGAACGCCATGGAGTACGGGTACCTGAGTGGCGCGGGCGGCGGCTTCGACGGAGGATGTTTGGGCTCGGGCGGCGGTGAGCTGTCCTGGGGCGAGTTGGCCTCATGCGGCCAGATGTCACAGGCGGCCTACCGGTACCAGGGCATGCGCTACCAGCCTCCACCACCACAGTGCGCGCGGCCGCAGGATGCTGCCATGAGAAACCACCACATATTCCCGCCATCCATGAATTTACAACGTAAGTAATCTTAAAAACTTTGGCCGACGGCATTTTTTTCTTAGACGGCCTTGTTCATATCAGATCCCGTTAAATTAGTTTAATCTAACATTATTTATTCAATTCAAGACTTAAAACCATAAGTGTCTGCCATGACTTAAATAACGAACAAGTTGAAAATATTGTTTCAAGCATATTTTCGTAGCGCTGCGCGGCTACGAGTTACGTCTCCGGTTCCGAGTAACTTTCGTAGCGGTTACGGCTACGGTGCGACGCGCGGCGTAGCGCGTAGAGCATCCGTTTTCTTAAGATACTACTAATTACATTTTTAAAATCTACCTTTTCCCCACACAGATGTTTCAAGTAAAACATGAGTGGTCATTATAGTTAAGACACAATGTTATAAAGACATATAGCGTAAGAAATCTCACATTTAACGACAGTGTATACCTTAGCAATAATTTGTAAAAGAGCGGATTAAAGAGATTACGAGAAGTTAAAGCCACAGACCAAAAAGCATCTGACATAAATTTCTACTGCTTTGAACGCAGATCGCTTCAAAATCGTTGAATATTTATATTTTATAGATTGATTATACGAGGGTTCCGTAGCACCAAACAATATAATAACAATATTTTAACGCTCATTCATATATTAAAAATACACTCAACAAAATTAAGTTGGTTTTACATAGTTTTTCTAATGTTAAACAAAGTTACTGCTGCAGTTTGACGAAAAAGTCACATTTCGAAAAAAAATAATAACAAATCTTGTTCAAACCGAATTAATTATCATTGAAAGTTTTTTTTCCTACAAACCTACATTTTTTCATAATGGTCCTCTTATTACTTTAGAAATTAGAGGGCGACATAATTTTTGCGGCTTTAGGAGCAAATATCTCATCAGCTATTGACGTCATTTTTCAATAGCTATGAAATATATTTTTTTATCCCTCAGTTACCTGTATAGACAGCCACCCCTTCCTAATTTTTTTTATATGTTTTTGTAGCAGTGTGTAGAAAACATTTATTCTCAAAATTTAAACCGTGTGGTGCCAACAATTCAGTCGGAGTAAAATTGTAGTGACATACGGATGTTCAGACAGACAGACGGACAGGACAAATCTTTAAGGGTTCCGTTTTAGAGAGCCCTAAAAATGGATACCCCAGCTCAAAAATGAAAAAATTAAGAATCTCAGATTAAGATGATATGTCGCAATTAAAAGAGAGTCTATGAATCTTTGAGTGTCGCCGACATTTTTACTGACTGAAGGATGCATTTCCATTTCTTCTTCTCTTATATAGCGATATTTTATACGATATTAATAGATAGAAGCCACCAGCCACAGGCCGGTAGTTGTTGGTAGGCACTAACAACTGTTAGTACTTCCAAGTGGACCTGACAGCCTGGAACAACTCGGTTTGCTGGCTTATCCGTAAATTTACATAGGTACTTACTGTATAGTTCAAAAATTTAATAAAAGATGTGGCTTAATAAACAGCTCTGTAATGCGCACGAGCACCAATAAATTTTCTCAAATGTAGAGTCTGGCGAAGGTTTGTGAGATTTAGCGACACGGATGGTCAGCAAGTGTTGCTGTTGAGGTGACTTCTCACAAGGGAATCACATAAAGCGGTAATGTTGTCACGGTTTGCCTAGCTTTTTTCCTTGCCGAATGCAGCTGGATACGCGTACTTACCGTGATACAACCGTCCTTAGCCCTGGGTAGCATGATACACCTCGGTACGATTGGTCGCCAGACAGTCGGGCTTCTGGTTGCCAGTTACCACTGTCAAAGATCTACGACAGTCGGGGCCGACGGCTTGAAGTGTTTCCTAGGACATGCGGGCCAAAAATTTAAACCATAATTGTAATAAATCATTAATTGAGTAGGGGCTTTATCAGAAGTTATGTCGAGAGGTCAAGATCAGAGGTGTATAGACGTTATAATAAAATTTTAAAAGAGAGTGTTCCGATTTATTTGTTGATTCATCGAAGGTCTATTTTTTTATTGGTATCTTTTATTTTCAGGCATCAATCCATAGGAATATTACCAATTTTAAATCATTACATCACAATAGATTAACTAAATTGTTAAAATTAATGAGTCGTCAGACTTCTGATTTAGCGAAATATTTTTAATTACTATGAACGTTAGGATTAAATGATATTCGATGTTTCTCGAATTCTTTCTTTCTTTATTCATAAGCCTATAAGTGTAACGTATCATAAGTCACAACTGATACATACTATGTGTAAAACAATCGTTTGTGTGACCGCTTAGTTTTTATAAAGTACACAATGGACACAAATCTTGTTGGTTTGACTTATTAGAGTGGGTCACTATCTGAAAGTAGGTATATAAAAAAATGAGGTTTGGAGAAAGTAGCGATGAATACTTCTGCCTCAGGATCCATCCAGGTGTTAAAGTTATAGATGTTTTTCGTTTAATTTCTATCTCTTTTTTACTACTGTAACGTCTATAGAAAAACCAGAAAGACGTGAGTTTATGTATGTAAGTACCTAACTGTAAAAGCAAACTAAAGGCACTTTGAGATTTGAACGGCCATGTAGAAAATCTTATTCTCAACTCTGTTATCACGCTACCGGGTATATTCTCTCACGGGTTAGTTACTATACTGGTTGTGGTTAACTGTACGCTATAAAACCGCAATTTAACTAGGCCCTATCTGACGCATTGGCTCTTAAATTCTAATAAATTAAATTGTCTATATAAAGCGTTAACTAAAACGAAAGAAAGAAGAGGATAATTTTAAAATAGAAACTTACATAATTACTCTATCCCCAAATAATTATCTTTTGATTTCCTAAAATAACACTAATTAATACTTACATCGGTCGTATTAATACTGACCGATTAGCCATTTCCTATGTGTCCTAACCCGTGTGTGTGCCTAGTGTGTGTTACTTAACCTAATAATAACGTTAAAAGCAAAAATATCTGATTATCGTCAGACGACCAAAAATATTTAGAAGATCAAATAACAATATAATGAATACTCGAATCAAATATGCAAAACAAAGCCCTGAATTAAATATAATTTTAAATAACAAGGTACTTCAGCAAAGAATGTGCCCATAACAAACTGGAAGGTTCAAGCCCAGATTCTGATGGGCGAATACTTTGGCACAGTTTAATAAAGCGTAGAACCCACTGCTCTACTAGACATCCGGAGTATGAGCAGATGAATTACAAATAAAAAATGCATGCAAACTGAATCAGTGGTTCTCGCGTTGTAAACGTAGCAACGGACAGATAGAAGGAGAGATGTTGCATTCCGTAATACGTAAGGATGCTTTTCGAAATACAATTAACTTCATAATTAATTAGAGAATGTGGTGGATGAAGGCAGAAGATGCCCTGAAGTAAATCTATATTAACTGTTGGGGTGGGTATCTATTATGTAAGGTATGATATGTTCTAAGCAGCTCAAATAAGATGGTTTGATACCTGCATGCACACTTGCACAGTGACTACTGGGCTGGGTCTCCACGTAATGGGTTCCGGAAAAAGAGCTGGAAAGATGGCTTGGATGCGTACTATAAAGGCTGGTTTAAGACGGCGCGACAAAAGAGGCTGCAAGGACTTGGGATAGGCTTTTGGCCAGCAGTAGGACAGTAATGGCTAGTTTATAACAAATGGAAGTTTCAGTTTATAACAATAGTCACCAATTTACCGCTTATTGAGATCTTCAGTATTTTATTTAGAAGAGAAAGCTTAAAAAATAAAATCTTTGTTTGAATTACTACTCAAAAAGCTGCCCAACTTAAATGGGATTGGGCGGGATTCGTCTGTCGCATGCTGAACAAACTGTGGGCCCGTAAAGTTCAGGATTGGTGCCCTGAAACAGTGACACGCGGTTGCGGCAGACCACGTAGGAGATGGCGGGACGAACTGGACGTCTGCCTTGAGAATTGGAAAGAATTAGCACAGAATCGTGACCGTTAGAAGGAATGGATGGAGGCTTTTGCCCAGTAGTGGTACAATATGGGCTAGCTATAATCATATATAATAATAACATATAATGGTGATTTATTGGTAAAGGATATCAAGTCATAATTATATCACTAGACACTAGGTCTACAGTCTAGGTCTTTTATTACTAGGTCTATATACCTACCTTCTGACATTATAAAGCTGCAGAGTTTGTTTGTTTGTTGCCAAGAGCGTTCAAACAAACAAACTCTGGATCTAGTAAATTAAAAATAAGTATGAAGTGCTACAAAGCAAATCTTAGATAGATTAGAAACTATACTTTGTACTTTACAATAGTAACTGTTATTGAAACTATTATGAAGACGACTATGAAATAGTATCTTGAATAACTTTCAACAGCTCTTTAGGAGACTGAATGTTTAAAAATCCTTCCTCAGTGCTCGGTTTCCTTAGGATAAGGTGCTCTTGTGCAAAATTACAAACTTCTATACCCTTTCTATACGCTTTACTTCTTCACACACACAACTTTTCTCTTAACACATCCTTGTCCATATTCCACACACTAGTGCACATAGCCTTTTTTGTAAGAATTACGTTTTTTGCTATCTGGGCCACAGTCGTATTTTTTTATTTACAGTTCCGTAGTCAACAAAGAACCCTTATGATTGGCCATGTGAGTCCATCTGTCAGTCCGCAGCTTAGCTCAAATAATCTTAGTACTAGAAAGCTGTAATTTGGCTTAAACAGATTACTAATAAACAGATTAGTTACGTCTACAAAGTGGTAAAATAAAATCTAAAAAAGTAGTTTTTAAGGTATCTCTAGTTCTAAGGTACACGTAAAGTGGGGATGTTTTTTTTCCTCGCGTACCCCAGACTGTGGAATGTCATTGGATAGGTCTAAAAATATCGCGAGTTTGTGATTTAATAATTTGTTTGTGAAATATTAAGCTTTAACACCCCCTCTACCAGTTAAACGGTTATGTTTGGGTGTGTGAAAAATTCACGGTGGTAGTATATGGTATAACAAAGTTAAGAGGAAAATGATCACAGCTAAGTAGGCTTTACAAGTTTACGATTAATAGTGACCAACTTATAAAATATTTTTTTTAAGTGTAGGCTTCTCTAGTCGCGTTGGGCATTTTTGAAATGGGGAAAAACAATTGAACACCGTTAAACGACGTCTTTTACGTCGAGCTAGCCGCATTGCTATATACATATTACAAGCCCAAAAAAAATACAGTGTATAGTCAAGTGTATAAGTAAAAGGCTTATGCAAAAATATTTTCTAAAAATAATCGGAATCTTGAAAAAAACAAGGTTTTCACTTCTGTCGGCAGTTGTTGGTTTTTTTTCTAAACATAATGGGGAGCACAAGTTTTTCAACTGAAAATGTAACTTCATTTTTTATTATTACAATAAAAATCATCGTTCGGAGGCAAATCGACCCGTGAGGAGTGTCCGCATCTTATGATGGGCAACTACTGAACCCTACATTGTGCGTGGCCTGACACGCACTTGGCCGGTTTTGTCTAATAAAATCAGTTGCATGAATGTTTCTCACATCAAATGGATATATCCCTTGCCTGTCATACAACATCTTAATCTGTCTGCTTTCTAGCAGTATAAAGGAAACGGATGGCTCGATCGAACAGAACGTGATTCTGTGTAAAATCTAAGATAGATTTTTCACAGAATCACGTTCTGTTAATAAATGTATTTTTTTATGAGTGTCCTCAAAATGTTGCCTCCTTAGGAAAGAAGAAATAAGAGCATAATATCATTCTATTTCAAGGACTAAATGTGGTAAAGTTTCTAGTACTATAATTTATAAAATGTCTCAGTAAAAGACGAAACAAACTTTGGAAACCAAAGCGGAAAAAGGTGGAAAACCTTTCTTAAACTTTATCTTTATTACTTTTACTCTTAGTAATACCAAAGTGAAACCGTTTTCATTTGGTGAACAAGTGGCGGGACGGGAGGCTGCGACGACGCCGGCATCGGTCACGAAACAAAGACTAGTGCACGGGGTGGGGCGGGCCCGGGGGGGAGTCCTCGCCGCGTGAGCGATTGCGTCCCTAATTGGCAGCGGCGTCCGCAAGAATCTTAAGGGGAGGACAGCCGAGCTCCAGCAAGTCTTCTCTGCATCTTGCGGCTCACGGGTCTGTGTGGACCTACCCGCGCCCTCCTCCCGCCCCCACCGCTCCGCGCCGTGCCTCTCCGACGCCCACGCAACACAATAACTTACCTCGGGCGGCAACTCTCACGTAATCTCGAGTAACTCCGGATTATGCCCGTTAATCACTCGGAAATTAATTACAAGTTTGTGTATTAATTGTAGTACAATTATAAGAATTACAGGGTTAAGATTACGGTGGTTCCATTTGCATTTCGTGGAGAGTTATTATATGAAAACAATCCTTATACTTCTTTAGGCACGGTAAATAACTTTTAATCGTAGGTTTTGAACTGGATAATATTATCCAGTTTATGTCAGAACTCACGACTCGACCCTACCCTTAGTTAGTTGTGGACGTTTAAATGAAAACCATTTACCGTTCTAAAGGCTATATAGTTTATACTACAAAAGCTTTTTATTTATACGTGTCTTATTAAGGACTATTAGAAACTGGGTTTAGGTATATGTCACGAAACCGCCAAAAGTGGAGAGATTTGGGAGAGACCTACACTCAGCATTGGGTGGCCAAGGGTTGAAGAAGAAGAAGAAGAAACTGGGTATAGGTAGTGAACATGAGCATGCAATGTTTATTAGCCATTCATGTATATTTTTTTGGATGTTTCCTTTATTTAATTACGGAGGTTCAGGCGATAAGTAATTATTTGATCCCCGATGGATGGATGTCAATGAATGTCAAAACTTTATTTCTTTACAAAAACATCAGCCAAGGAAGGTATCGAAGCGTTGTCTTTCAAAAATCTCAATTGAGAATATTTTCGCGTAAAGCAAACATTTTATGTGTTCGTCCCACGTCCACAAAACTGAGCATTGCGGAGGGAAAACAGGTCGGTATCCTAACTCGATATCGCCATTTCTATTCTCATGTCGCCTTTGTATGCAAGTGGACGGGTTAATTCGATTTGGTGCGAGGACCGAGGGCAATATTTTATCGTATCATGTGATCTATTCTGTCCCAGTATAGTATAGTATAGTAGAGTGGGTCATAAAAAAGGCAATATCTCACAGTTGAGCTGAGCCGGCGCCGCGATCGTAACTTCTACAATGTTACTGCGCCGCACTCGACGAGGGAACTGACTTTTATTTTTAGAAAATAAATTATTGTTTTCTCGCAAATGTGAATATGTTAAAGCTATACCTACATGAATTCATCGGCACATCACTGAGTATCAGTATTGCTGCGTCACTAAACTTTCTTGTGATAGATTTATTTTGTATACGGGTCTGGAGAGATCAGTCACTGTTGCTTTGTGTATTTTGCAACACAAGAAATCATAAGTGACAGATTAGAAGTTAATGATGTGTGGAAAAAAGTGATTTGTCTTAAAATCATAATTCATTTGGCATCGACAAAAGAATGGGCAGCTAAAAAATAAGTACCGATATTAAAGCTACCATATCCTATGTAGATGAGCGCTGAGGGGCACGTGACGCCACCCCGCACAATTTTATTTAGCTTCACGCAAAAATGTTTCCGTTTTACTGCTGCCATTACGCAAATTTACCCACATGTTTATTTGTAATATAAAATATATTGCTGTTGCATATTACACAGTGGCCTCTGATGTACACATAACTCTTAGTTCCTTTTTATTATATCCTCGAGGCGGGCTTCAAGATTTTTAGATTCATGTAACAAAATGAAAGTTTCAAGTCTCAAGTGGCTGATATATGGAGGCGTGAAGGCGTCAGGAAGCCGTGTAACACGGTCGCGGGGCTGTATTCATTAATCTAAGCTGTAACCCTTGCCACGCGGGCGTCTGCGGGGGAGGGTGCGAAGCGCGGAACCCGGGGGGGAGGGCGGCGCAATATGCCGCGATGACGCGCCGACATCGCCTGCATTATGGATGTTGGCGAACTTTTCGCGTGACGCGAGAAAAATGAACCAGGGCTCACTTAGAGATGGATCGCGATATAATTTACTGGGTAAATCCCAGCGAGCAGGACTCGAGCCGCTATGTAGTAATAATTTGAAGATGTTTGTTCACGTAAATAGTGTTTCTATTGCAAATGGTGGTAAATATGAAGAGACCTTAGTCACTCTAGACAAAGTCGTCGAGAAAAGACTCCCAGACCAGAAAGCTTTCTTTATATAATCTCCTCGTTTGCTACAAAAACATCGAAACAAACCGAGACAGCAAAATCGCATCGGAAGACTTTTACCTAAGAATATACTGAATCACAAGATTTCTAAGTGCACACAGCCTCAGATAAAGTCCATAGCGCCCTTCAAGCACTCTCGCTGTTCTGTAATTAACAGGCAGGGAGTCTCAGGGGGGCTGGCTGGAGGGTAGGGGGGGGGGGTAGAGAAGGCGGCCACGGATCATATCACCTGTGAATTAATCGCTCCGTGACGATTAATTAGCGCCACGTGCTCGCACGCAGCTCAGCCTCGCTCCACCACGTGACTCGCACGCTAACGCCTTCATTAACCTTGAATAGATTATGGATTTTATGCAATGCAACGTAAATGTTGAATAAGATTCTTCAAGCTTTTCAAAAAAGTAAATCCATGCTCCAGCAACGGATCCCTAAAAGTGTAAAGGTACAAAAATACTACAGTCCACCAGTAAACCCGGCTCGTCGCCCGCAACCTCCCAATAAAACATAACGTTCGCAATAACAATGAGCGGCCCTGCCTATGCCTGACCCACGAACTGCAAACTCAAATTAAACATCTTATGAACAGAAACATCTTGCAAAGATCCTCTTCATTAGGTCCCGCAAATTGCGCGGGGTGTGCGGGTCGCGGGGGCAGTGACACGAGCACCAGCCCCCCCCCCTCCTCGCCAGCGTCCCTCCCCGCAGCCTCTATTAATAATGCAAATGAGACCGCAGCTCGGCCAAGAAGCGAGTCTCGATTAATTCCGGTTCATTTGAGGTAATTGTCGCTGCGCGCGTGCGGTCTGCGGTCACAGCCCGCAGCCGCTGCCACATCTAATGTCTAATGCCAGTTAGGGATACGGTTCCAAAGGATCATGTTTTATCGTCACTGAACATTATGAGTTGTTTTGGATATAAACTGCTACAATATTTACAAGATTTAGGTCTTTTGGTTTGCGGCCGCTTGGAATTCATCAATTTGAATTATGAAGTCCTAATTTAAATTGTGGTGCTATCCACATTTCGCACGGTGAACCACGAAAGAAATGACCAAAATACATAAAATTATTAAAATAAAATCCCTTAATGGCGAATTGTGAAGTAAGCTGTGTTTTTATCAAACACTCAATCAATCAATGAATTACTTGTAAACTACAACTACCCATTTTTGTACTTAATGATTTACTTTTAGCCATTAATATTGGTTTAATATATGAATACTTTTCTGTTGCACAAAGTTACTCGCTAAGCTAAATAAAAAGGAGTCCATTGCCTCACGTAGCAGCGGGCTACGGCGTAGCGCTACGACGATCGATACTTATGCCACGCGACAACCTAACGCTACGAGTTTTTCTACGTTTTCAACAAAGGTCAAATGTTTATAGCAGACGAATGGAACATTTAGCAAGCGTATCATTGCAAGATACTTCTTTAAATAGATCATTTAATTTAAAAACAGTAAAGACTTACTTACTTAAATACTTTTCAAGTAAAATTGTAATTTTGGTTACCTGCACTCAAGATACAATGATTAATATTTTCACTTATATAGAAAATGTGTACTTGCTCAATGACATAACTGATCTGCAACAACTCAAATCATATAATCAAACCCTTTTTCTTTTATTTTCAATGTAATAAATGTAAGTTTTGCAATATCAGAAGTCGCACCATTGAGCAAGCACTCGTCGTTGAATTGATAACTGTAATCAGTTCGTGTTATTTGGACATTCGTCAAGACCTGCGTTTAAAACCATTATAGATATAATCCTCATTTGTCCAGTGGTCGCAAGCGCAACTGCTGAGCACGAGGTCTTCTGTTCGGTTCCCAGGTCGGGCAGAGTGTTATTGTTTTTATCAGAAATTTCTCAGTAGCAGCCACGAAGTCTGGATTCGTGCTCGGTTGATGGCAGTAGCATAATCAGCTAGTGTGGGTTGGTAGATTCTTTGGTTCTAAGACATTTCGGTTTCTTCACGATGTTTTTCCTTCACTGTTTTGAGAGCAGTGGTGATGAAATAAATTACACAAAGTATTGCGCCTACCTGGGTTCGAACCCACGACTTATCGTTCGTAAGTCGGAGCTGCCACCACTGGGCCACCGCTGCTCGATGGCAATAGGCTCGCCCCCAATTACATCTGGACTTAAACATTACAGGCGAAACGTGGGTGTACTATTTAGGTCCATCTCTGCCGACCCTTCGAGGATAACGGGCCTGAAGTTATGTTATGTGTGTCATATTAACATATTATTTGAGCTCCAAACGACAAAAACCTCGCGTAAAAACAAATACTAAAGTTGTGGACGGTCGATCTTATTAAAATTCTAGCGCCTCATACAGATTTCTGTTTGGTATCAAACTTTCATACATTTCATAGGCGTAAAAATCAACTACTTTGAATGTTTTACAATACTACGAACTTTGTCATTAAACTTATTTACTAAAAACTATCTTTAATCGGTGTCATTTTAATGCATCATAACAGCTACTATCAACAGTTTAAATTACACAGCAACATCAACAACACATTCTGATAGGAATCAAGAAACAAAAATATGCCAAAACGAAACCCCGAGTAGATCTAGTGGTAGCTATAAGTGTGTTGGGAACATAACGTAGGTATCGAGAGGGCAGGGAGCGTCTCCGAGCAGGGGGAGATAAAAATGGCCGCGCTGAACTTGCACCTTGCTCCTACCTACTTATATTGCCTACTCATTAAATAACACACTGTTTGAAAACTGATTTGTTAACGGAAATCTTGTGTGTTTTATGAAATGTTAAAGTTTCTAACAAAATCTCTCTTATCTAATCAATTTACATTTAAAATAGAAGTTTGCAACTCCACAAGATTAAAGTACACTGTAATTTTTGATAACACTTTAACTTTAGGTATACAGGCTGTAGTCCAATTTCTAAATATCAAATCAAAGTCTAATTTTTTTTGGTAATTTCAAGAACTCGTTCGAGGTTCAGTTTCATGCTCCGAGAGAACATACGGGAGGTCTTGTGTTTATTATGTTACATCTTGTATACCAATTGGAGCCCAGGCGAATAATTACGATACTTTTTTGAAATATGACGATGGAATATGAAATATGAGTTTCCGAGTAATGTATAAAGATGTCATTTCTAAGAGAAAGCATACGTATTGTTAAGATAATTACAATACATCGTATTTGATTTGAAATGAAGTCAGGAATTGTTCATAATAAAACAGTAAATAAAAAACTATCAAAAAAAATAAAGACCATAGCTGAATACGAGGCATGTTTTATGAGACACAAAATGCACTTTTCATTTAATTCATCTATAGAATATTACAAAGTAATTTGCTCTTCTACAGCCGGTCTTCCATACAAAGTATACGGCGGTCACGAGGGTTCGCTGACCGAGAAGCGAAAGCAGCGAAGAATCAGGACCACGTTCACGTCAGCCCAGCTGAAGGAGCTGGAGCGAGCCTTCCAGGAGACGCACTACCCTGATATCTACACGCGGGAGGAGATTGCCATGAAGATAGATCTCACTGAAGCGAGGGTACAGGTCAGTCAAGCTGTTTCTTTTCCTTTGGTTTAATAGGGACGGCTGAAAAAAAGGGTATTTAGATCGAAAAAGTCTATTTGATTTGTACGACACCGTATAAACATAAAAGAGAAAATTCAATGTTTTTTTTTCTCTAAAGACTAAAAAACAAACAGAATTTTAAATATAGGCACGAAAGTTATGTGACGAAAACCTTCATATTCTGATTAAATTATTCTTTGATTCAGCATCTGTAAAACCAAAATGAAGATGGGAAAATTTGGATTTATTCTCATAAGGCACAGTAGGCTTGAAAAAAATAAATGGTTTCCCGCGCCGTCCGTCACATTTCCGCAGTCCAATTAGCGTCCAGTAATTCGAGTGCGGCTGACGGGCGGTGCCTACGAAAAAAAGCGAGCAGACATCGAGCAGTTAGCTCTAGATAATTTCATAATAAGCGCTCATTTTTATGTGAGTCAGATCTGCGACGTGTGCTCCTCCTGAATGTTTAATGCAATTCAGAATCGGGCGAGTGCTGCGCCGTCTTATAGTTATCTGATCACGTATATCGCGCGGTGAGCTGGAAAGCCGGTGACTGCGACCTGATCACGTATTCCGGGATATGACGCCCTCGGCGCAACCGACACTCTTATTGTTCGCAACGGCACAACCTACATTTTGTTTCATTTCTTTTCATGAAACGTGTTTTCTTATTTTCGATTCGGTTGCCGTTATACTGACGACACAACATTGAGTAGGTATGTTTGAGTATATAGGCACTGTGTAATGGATAAACAATCGCGTTATTGTGTACATAAGCGGGTGGCACGGGGCGCCCTCCCGCGGCAACGAGCGCTCATTACGTTAAAAAGTGTATTGGAATGGTGGGGTGCCGCCATAAATATTGCGGGCGGTCGCGTAACTCAAGCGCGCGCGACTCCTGATAATTAAAACTCGCCTGGAAAATACGAATTCACATATTACAATTAAAACCGGATAACTGCAACGAGCGGGTTGTTTTTCGGTAAATAAACAAATATCAATTTAATGTTGCACTGTATTTTATATCTACAATTAAGCAGTGGCGCGTTTTAAATTTTGAATAATAATTAATTTTGTTTACAGTGTGATTGTAAATACTGAATATTGGGAAACACCTTCAGCTTTTTACAATTTTGTTTTATCAATAATGTAAAAGATGTTGAATTTCGGCAGTTAGAATAATTTTATGCAAATAGAAACCAACAATCACGGAAGCTGTGGTCAGCGACGAATTTACATTTAAAAAATATAAACGTCAAGAGCGATGCGACGTGTCCTAATTCAACACGCCGCTGCTACTCAAATTCATCAGAGGCTGTGTGCAAACACTGCTCGTCGGCGTAAGCGTTAAGCAAACGCACAATTTGCTATAAGCCACCCCGTCCGGTTTGAAACAAAAAGTCGGCCAACATTTCTGTTAGAGCAAAAGGAATCATTTGAAAAATGACCAGCTGCTTTTTAATACACAGCGTATTTTTTCTGTGCCAACGTTGTCATAGGGATAGGGCAATTTAATCCATCAAGCGGTGTTGCACGGTAGCGTCCGGTCAATAAATTCTATATTATCACAGACCATTTTGGTTTTATTGTTATCCCTGTGCGGCGCGAGAGATTAGATCGAGTTGAGACAAGCGCGGTATGGATTGTGGGATTATGTTTCATTAATGACATATATACGAATATTAATAAGCCACGACTATGCTGCGGTGGGCCACGCACGCTACAGTTGTACAGACGCCAGCACGTCAACCTACCCGAATCTGTCAGATTTTCCCAACCATCCTTGAACTTAATGTCATAGAGATAAAGTTGAAAATCTAGTAAAGAAATCTGACAGATTGTAGTAGCTTGATGTGCTGGCGTCTGTACATAGCTGAGAGAGTATAGTGTGTACTGCAGTGGAAACGTAGACCTACGTTGTCAAAAAAATTAATCCACGCAGCTAAAATGCGCCGCGTGGCAGTGCACAGCGTGCCCCGCAGTGGGTTTGCGCCTTAATCCGCCAATAAATCAACCTCTTTTAAATTCTGAAAAAGTCACGTTAGAGTCATTAAAGACATTAACTAATCACTAACAAGAGGCGATTCATATTAGAATACAACAGCAAGCTCATTGTTATTACAAGTGCGCTGGTCACCTGACACGTGAGAGGGGCTCGCTAGCCCGGGAGGCAGCAATAAAGATTGACACGCTACCCGCCGGGATCCGCCAACAAAATGTCAATCCAGCTCTCGATCTAAGATCTTGCGCCTGCAGTCCTCAGGGACTGGCGGTACTGATGCACTGTCTGCTATTGCTTTCAGACGTAATTGGTTTTAAATGTCTAATCTTCCTGAATCGAGACGTTTGGTTTAAGATTGTGTAGGTCTGTTAGTTTTATGTTGATTGATATTTTTATGGTTGAATGATAATTAACGTAGAATTACTTTAAACCAATCCCCATATATAGTTATAAAGCTGGAGTAAAGCTGGTTTCGAAAAAAAATTGCATTTGTTAGCCAAACTCTTAGGGCAGGTTAACAGGCTTTTTAACATCCCGCTACAACCCTTAGTAACCAAACAAAAAGGTAAACAGCGGCCGAAACCGCGGGGTTATAGCTAGTCTTATATGGTCCGGCACAATAGTAACCATAATAAAAAAAAAAAAAAATATATAAAATATTAATAGTAAAGATTCAGGTTTCTGCAGCTGCTGATTCTAATAAGAATCAGCAGCTGCAGAAACCTGAATCTTTACTTTTCTGTACTTTTAGACATCGTTAGCAACATCGATCAAAAAAGACCTTCCCAAAATATTGTTTTAAGTCACCCGATCTTTTTGAGGACAATTTATTTCGTCCAAGGGCGTCTAAAATCAGTAGTTGTTATTTTAACACAGATTCGCATGATGATCAGTTTCGACTCGATTGTGACCCTGCGTGTGCGCAGGTGTGGCACGCGCATGTCACGTGTTCGGCACGCGACGCCTCTCTCCCGTCGCTCGCCTGATTAGATACACTTGCCACAAATGTTTGTCGCTCGCTGCACTTCAAATAGGGAATAAAACTGCCATTGTCTGCTTCAATTGAGTTTTATGGTGCGACAGAACCATAATAATATTATTATCGGGTGAGGAAGGAAAATTATCGTCTAGTGTTGAAAGTTTGCGTTAGATGGGACGTTTTTATGGGTTGTCTAATAAATCAGTTCTTGAGAACATGTACGTTTTGTTTCTTTTGATATGAGTGCTATTCAGCTTCAACTTCGTATTATTCGGCTATCGTATTGCTGAATAAAGCCTCTAAAAAGTAGCTGACTGCTGGACTGATTGATAACAATACCAACTAACGGCATGTTTCACCTCCTTCAGATAGCCACTCTATGACACAACAAAACACGAAAAATGAAAATATCTGATTTTTTTTTTTGTTAACGTCACGTTTAAAGTTCCCTTACCCAAAACTAACTTCTCAATATCAAATATTAAGTGGTTAGTATCTAAATGAAACAAAAGCGTTAAGTAATGGGACGGTTTAGTGTTAACCCTTAGTTAATCGCGTTGATTGCCGTCGGTTCGGCTAACGATAAAAGCGGATTAAGTAATCACTTAGTGGCGGGACGCTCTTGTCTCGTGATTCGTGCTTTTGTCAGTAGGGTAGCACTACACTTATGGGTTTTGATCCCGTATCACGGTACGTGGTGTTTAACTTAAGTGGAGTGGAGTTGAATTTTGAATTTTACGGTTTACTGGTGTATATACCTACTGATGAGACTTGGATAGAAGAAGAGAGGCAGATAAAAAGTTAAGTGATTTGAAGAGTGTTTAAAACGGTTTATATTTAGTTATAAGTAGGTAACAATTAAGTGTTTGTACAGACATAACATAAATAATTAAAACAAAACTATGCATTTTGTAGTTAAGACATATTCACCAAGTGAAAAGCATTAGTAACAAAAAACACGAAACTAATTGTCTCCCATTATGAAACGGAACGTCATTAAGTCATTACTACGACAGTTTTATAAAAACGACAAACAAGCGTATCAGATTATGATCATCAAAGGTATTATCTATGTTAAACTGGACGTGGGGCGTGACATTCGATCCGGTACCGACGAGGGCAGATCACAGACAAGCTCTCGGCAGTGTCTGTGGGAAGATCGGAAGAGTTCGGGCGATTGCGCCCGCGCACCGTGTCGCGAATTTCCCATAGTTGTGATCTGACGATAATTTGCCTGTCTAATTGATTAACATCTCTTGGATTTTCACACGATCTGCAAAATAAGAGATGTGTGATTTCTGCAGTAATACTGAGCTTCGTTTGACGGATCTTAAATTAATGTTAATGCCTGATGTTTTTTCTCCCAATAACAGAACATTTTCGAAATCTATAAATTAAAAAGGCGATTAGAACAGTACGATGTTGCGACTATTTTTATTGTCTAGTTGACTTTTTACGACAGCAAAATATGACTCTAGATGAAATTGCCTTGCTACCTTTTAGCGAATAACAGTAGGTATTATTCTCACATAAAACACCATTCTTCTTCTTAAGCTATTCACGATAAATAAGTGTTGGAAATCCTAGCAAGCACTTAAAGCGATTAAAAAGTGCCTCGAGGTCGTAGGTATGTAGAGGCGCTACGGAGGGTGTGCTACGCGCTACGAGCTACGGTGCTACGAAATACGTCATAAGATATTATAAAGATTTGTTTTTTTTATTTAGAAGTGATTGTTTCGTCAATTAAGTCAATAAACATTACTCTTGTGACTCGACTGCACTTCACTCACTACCTATCGTTACCTACTGTTCCAACCAAGAAAATTTTCGAACGTGTGCATAAAACGAATCAAGATATTTTGATTAATATCTATCTAAACATTAAAAATATTACACAGCACCGCCACCCACCAATAATATATTTATTATAGCCCACCATTTGAACACGAAAACGTGTGAAACTCATTCTTTTCATGGTTCTCACATTAAACATCCCAAAGGTATCGAAGTTTGCCCACTAACAATTATAAAAGCGTTTATACCTAGTTCAGAGTATACTACTCCGACTTAAATCAGAGGGTACAGATATATGGTTGTCTCAGTCTAACGCGCTTGAATTTAGTATATCTATCTCTGTCGTTGATATGTCACCCTTTAGCTGGGATCGCGCAATTATTTTTCATTTAGCTCGCGACTTGTTGTGGTGTCCTCAGGGAATCGTGGGATCAAGTGCAACTACTGAGTCTCTACGGTATACTAATACAATTCGAATAAACGAAAATTGCTCTGTGACATAAAGGGGATGTATAAAAATGTCTTGGGCATTGTAATTTGGTTTTTCCCATGGTGTGGGTTACCATTTAGCATTTACCGTAGGGATTTTTTTATACTTTTCCCACAATATTGTAAATGTGAGAGGTTCATACGGAACTGAAGTAAAGTTCATGCTGAACGTTATTTGTTTGAAAATGATATTATTCATGAAATCGTGATCGTTGTTTATAACAAGTAAATTATAAGTTCGTTGGTTCACTTTATCTAACCCCCTTATAATTAAAAATAGAGTGAAGTTACAACCAGTATAAACTTGGTTTGACATAATTTTACGCCGTGATTTTTAATAAGTTTCTTTTTTGAGTATAGACTATTTATTTTGTTTTTCAGACAAAAATCCGGTAACAAACTGTGTTTTTCTGTCAACATAATAATTAACAAAGTATAAATAGTTTACCCACGCAAATTATACGAAAAACGTATCTACAATAATACGTTAGAACCTCCTTTTTGGAATCGAATTAA
Source organism: Lycophotia porphyrea (assembly GCA_950005105.1). NCBI lineage: Eukaryota > Metazoa > Arthropoda > Insecta > Lepidoptera > Noctuidae > Lycophotia > Lycophotia porphyrea. Next base: position 9,601,132 of record OX465392.1, read on the forward strand.
GATTAAGAATACTGGCCACTATCTCTCAAAAACAAAAAGATGCCATAATGATTTCTTTTTAATTTTAATTTTGGATTAAATGGCATTTGCACTGTTTTTTGCCACCTTATGCCAAGTATGCCATTACAAATTCAATTGCAACCTTTATACGATTTTAAATGCCATAAAATATTGAATAACATTACTTACAATAATCAAAATATTTTTGAATAAAAATTAACAGCATTTTTACTCACCTACCTATAAACAGACAATTCGATAAAAATTAAAATCATTTTTCTTTTTTGACACAAGTCGGGTACAGAAAACTGTGTCATTCAATATTCGGACGCATATTTATGACAGATTTACAAAAAGTTAAGGCATTACGATTCTAAACAGCAAGTTCATTGTTCGTCCATTTCGCCGTGGAAGTTCGGCAGGGGAGCATAGGCGGCTGTCATAAACTATCTAGTGTCTCTGAATATATGGCCGTCATAACCAATGCGCCCTTGTCGAGCATTGGAGGGAAATGCTAACTCACTTGGGGAGAGTAGTATTGTATTTTTTTGGTAAAACGATCTTTCTAATATGCTTTTTTGGACATGTGCTATCAAACATTATTCACAGAATGAACATAGATTTGAAAAAAATGGCTGTCTTGGTAGCTACATATTTATTATGTTTTGCTCGTAATTTTTAAGGATACACTTTCGGTGGCTTCTGGTATTTTAGATATTATGTTATAAACCACATTAAAAATCTATGCATTGAATCATTTTGTAAAACTAAACACTATTTTAATGTTGCTTATTGATAGCTAAATCTGAACCAACAACGTAATGAATAAATTCAATGACGTGAGGTCACTCCAACGCCCCACATTTGACGATTGCAATCACAAACGTTATTCTATGCTTACAAACCATTTAACAACGACAGAGGGACAAGTGATTCTATTGTCCGTTGGTACATGAACTATACTTTATTCCTTTTTTTTCTTGCCCCTTCCTCAAAAGATAAATCATTGTAAAAATCGCAACTCATTTACCCTGTTTATTTTATAGAGTGAGTGTGATCTTGTAGTTTATTGTAATATTAGCCCACATGGCGTGTCTGGTTTTGCTTATGATTAGCATGATACACTACATGTTAAATAATAATAAGTAGGGTTTTCATATGCTGATAGTATAAGTATTTTTAGCATTTTTACCTACTCGTAAATACTTACTAAGAAAATGCGGTTACTCAACTTCGTATCAACATCAACGTGTAGGAAAAATATTTTGCAAAATATTAGAGTATCTTCTTTATTTTTTACTTGTATCTGCTTCTTCAACTTCTTCTATATGTCTACTTGAAATTGCTTGTATAACATAAAACAAAAATCCTATAAGCACTCAGCACTAATGTAGCTTTATAACGGTGATTTTTTTAACGTTGGTGTTTTCTCGAATATTACCTCCTACACTACTCCTCCTTTTAAAAATTTATACAAACTTTTTACTTAATGTATAAATAGTTTCCATTAATTTATTCAAATAAGTATCTACTATTTAGTACCTCTTTTTTGTATTCGCTTTAGGAAAACTGGCCATTTCCTCTCAAAAAACCTAAGGAAGCCATTAGATTTTTTTTTTTTGTCTAAATAGCAATACATATTTATTTTGGTAATTTGCCAGCAATATCATTAAAATATTTAATTATAACCTTTTTACGATTGCGATATTGATTTATTTTATACTAAGTAATTAAAATATTTTTGGAGTTAAATGAACAGTGGGTTTACTAACTTTTCAAATATAAACATGAAAATAAAAACATGACACACTCTTTTACGAGTTTTCATTACAAAAGTAAAAAAAAAAACGTTTTGGAATATGTATCTTTAGTTTTCATTAAACAGTTTAATACTTTTGCTTTTTACATGGATATACTTTTTTATTGACTATGACTATACGAGTGGTTATTAGACTTACAGCAATTTTACTCATTCTATTTTATACCTCAGCATACGGCTATTGCGGTTTATATTAACGTATGTTGTTAATTCGGCCTTGCTAACTATAACCGGCAGATTCTGTAAACACCACAGTACGGTCTATCAAGCATATTCTCATGAACAAGCTTATTGATTTTATAGTCCATTCTAGTGTTCTACGTATGTGCGGCGATTGTAATGAAAATTCGAACGATGTTAAATTAGAAAATATATTCTAGAAAAAACAGTTCATTTAAAGACATTTATATCTGTGGTTGATACTCATTGTGCTTGCGTACTAAATAAAAACTAATAAACGATTTTTGAATTAATAGTACAGCTATTAATTTTAAAAATCGTTTGAATTTACGTTACGTTTACACTAGGCTCATGGTTTGCCGTTGATGATGATTCAAAGTTCAATCAATAAAGCAAATGATCGGAGACAGTTCTAACCAAACATCTGCCGATTGGTATCGGCTATTTGTCGTGTCGCGTGCCACGATCTAACTGATTACAGGCATTGTCTCGCGGAAGCGGCCACTCGGACCAATCACGGTGATTCGTCAAAATCGATTCAAATCTGTTCCATTTTTAATTGAAAAGCCCAGTAGGGAACCGAGTGGATGGTTTAGGGAAGTCAGATATCGATTACGAATGATTAATTGGTTTTGTTGTTATCTCAATTTGTGATTTTGGATATTACGAATAGTAAAACCTCTTCAATTTATTATTTCCAACCGTTACTGGCAATTTTTCCTAAAAATAATTGATAGATGCCATAAAATATTGTTTTTCTTTTTTTTCTTTCTATAACTTATTGGGTTTTCTTTGTTTTTTTTTTTTTTTTAATAAAGCAGAGAGTAGTAAAAACTAAATAAACTCTATCCGCTATATTTAAAAAAAAAAACTGCCCGTATAATATGTCAAAAGGTTCCTGTGGATTGTTTTTTTACTGTTCAAGAATTGAATTCAAAATGTGACATTAATATATTTTTTGTTACTACTGAAACATAGCTACTTTACGCCTTCGAAGTTGGATGTAGAAGCCGCAGGAAGTACATTATATTTTTGAAGTGAAACTTCTTTATCGACGTATGGGAGAATTTTTTTTGACGTATCGTCACGTTTTTCGGTTACGCGCCATGTTGCTTTTTTTTAATCAAAGTTTAGTATAGTGACGTAAAGAATATAATGTATCATTATTGATGAAATAAAACAATAGCAATGATATTATAATAAGAACAATGATAAAATAAATTACTCATTAATTGTATGCATGTCTATAATAATAAAATAGCTTTAATTTAATACGGAAAAAATTGTTTTTCTTAAGGCTTAAGCCTTATCTACCCCATTTTCGTGAAGTTGCAAATAGTAGAAAAATGATATGTCGTAAAGAAGTTTCACTTCTTACCTGTGTACTCTGGTACACACACATATTTTTTTTATTAATTTCATCTTTCTACCTGTTATTATGAAACGAAGTTTCATTGTTCTCTTTCGTAAAATTATTGATAAATTAGATACATTTTAGAAATTCTCTAAGCATTTCCGATTGTTTGAGGGTCTACAAAATAATCATCGTCTGCACTTATTAATAGTATAAATTCTCGCAAATGTTGATGGAAGTGCATCAAAACGTCATATATTTATAGTTAATAGTTGATCCGATGTTTATTTACTTAGCTGGGGATAATAGGGGTGACAAGTAATGGACCGTGCGCTTTGCTCACATCTGTCGTGTGACGTCATTACCATCCTCATATTGCCGTTATAGAGTTTATGAATGTGTTAGAGTTAATAGAGTTCAAAATATATTGACCTCAAAATCAGAAACAAACTGTGACTGCGCTTATTTATTCCATTCCATAGTGCAAATTCTATAAGCCTGTGTTACGAAATCTTATTTTGAGCAGCGTTTGGTTGGATAAAACCCAAAATGGCCAGAGATTCATTCAGGGGAAAAATACAGCTGGGTTTTCTTTTCAAGATAGTCAAGAAATTCAGACATTTCATACAAAAGAACCGACCTTTACTTAGTATTCAGTATACACTCGTTGAAACTACGACCCTTTAAGCAAATCACGCATTAACACAACCACAACGACGGTTAACACAGATCACACCATTATATTAATGTAAAGTCTTTAGGCGACCCAGTTAAATCCAATCCAATCAAATAAGATGAGTTGCGTCAGCACACCTGTCATTCACTAAACACCATCGAAATAGCGCCGACATACGGCCTGAATAAACGATGCATTCATCTCTTTATTATGATGTGTTAATCCTGGATTATCATCAAATGTTAACACATGTTACCAGTTAGTAAAAAAAATATTACCAATCCAAAACGTTCTAGGAAGATTGTGTGAACAATTGAAATTGAACTGTAGCGTGTTAAGGATAGAGTTGGTTTTCGTGTTGCGGGTGCTCAGTTGATAGATTTCAATGGCTTATTGAGGGTAGCTAATATTATTCCGGGGCGTTCGGTGTTGCCTTTTCATCCGCTAAGTATAAACAGTGGGGTGTGCTCGCGATGTTTGGTCGCGCTCGACCGCGTCGGCCTGACGATTGATTTATTTTGTATTAGCTTTACTTTACGCAGACCCACTCTGTTTTCAATGAAATTGGTATCTAATTATTTCTAGCTCATGGTGTTGAGATTAGCTTTATGATTAAATAAAATATTGTAGCAAAATAATTAACTTTTCTAGTCTAGATAACGTTTACAGATTAACACTACTAAGTAACTGTTGAAAATTTGGTTTGATATTGTGAGCATATTCGTCGTGTCATTTTATATAGATCAAATAGTTGTTTTTTTTTTACTATCATATCATGATGGGTTCATATGTATAAGGTCCCATTAAAACAGATGGACAAATTTTAACACAGCGTTCTAACCAAAGATATCCAAGCAAAAAAAAACACTGATTAAAGTGATTTTATTTTGACCTAAAATAATAAATTATATTAATTTTAGTGTATTTTCGCTACCTGACTTTTTTTCTTGTAAGTTATCTAATGTGTTTTTCTATTTTTTTTTACTATTGTCCTTATTTTGGTGGTCTGAATGATTTCTAAAAGTTTGTCCATCTATTTTGATGGGACCTTATAGTTATTCAGATAGGCTTTAGGTAAACCTTAGCAATCAAATAACTCAGTGCTTTTTAATATCTCTTCAGTATTCTTCACTTGAATACCTTTCTTTTGAAGTCAAAGCGCAATAGTTATGGTTGACGAAACTGGACTCAATGTATGAATATTAAAATAGTTACGATAGGGGACTTCTTTTCACTGGTTTTGCACGTCTTTTGTTTAGTTGTCCAAACGGGAAAGTTACCAGACGGGACGTACCAGCCACGACGCCTACGAATAAAACAAAACTTACAATTTTACCATAGACACTCTTTCCGTTGATGTATCTTAAAGCTATTGGATTTTTGGGCATATACCCATATTTCGTTGCCACACTCATTTGTTCCAAGATGTCTAAAAAGCAAAGCGTAAGGATAGTCCTATTTTAACACATTACTTCTATTTATTTAACCTTGCAAACATATCCCAAAACTTTCCAACGTAACAAGTACATACAAATAACTTTATTATACATATCACCTGGTAACCTGGTACGTAACTATCGGTTATGATCAAAGCTCGGTGCGCTCGGGCCGACCCAGCGCGTCCCGCTCGTGTCAATATTTGCGCGGCCTGGCCCGGCTAATGAATACAATTAGATCATTCCGCGCGGCCTCACGTTTTTCATACGCCTGAGGGCAGAGGGCCGGAGGGCCGCCCTCTGACAACGTGTCAAATAAAGACGGCCGTGTCGACTCCAACCTTTGCACATAACGCTAGTTGAATGCGCAAACACCGACACATGGCGAGCGAGCCTTTATTTATTACTCATAGCTTTATATAACTTGCCAATTAGTGACGCTTCTTGCTAGTTCTGTTACCCGAGTTTTACAGCGTTTCAGTAAATAACTCTTAGGTATATGTTTTATATTTGTACAGGACTCCTCTATGGTCAAAGTGTTTTTAAAGGCCCTTTACTGTCATTTTCCTCATAGAGTGACCAGAATTACAAATAGGAAAGTATTTTTGTGTCGCTGGCGTTGCGTTGGAGCAATAACGATATTTTATATCTATTGCTGTATTTTTGGGACAGACATCATTATAATATGACAAACGCATTTGTATATCAGCAGGTTGAACGTTACTCTTGCTACTAATCGTTTTAGTTTCCACTACGTTTACTGCGCTCATATTTTTTATATTGAAGCGGCAAATAATGGGCTGAACAGATGACTCTCAGCTCCCCCCTGGCTAACTTGATGAGAAATGATGAACGAAGTATAATGGAATAGGTACAAGAATTTGATTGTGATGTTGTTGCAAGTGAAGTTATGCAAGTCATGGGTTAATTAGTAAATCAAAGTGAAGTTGGAGGTGGTGCCGAGCGCGGGCGTTGTATGTGCAGCCTCTGAATACATTAGTCTGTGTTGTGTTTGCTCGCCACGACCGAGCCACATGGCGACGCGCCGCTCTGTTTATTTTAATACTCAACCATTGTTGCTTGCCACTGTTTGCCGAGGGAACTGTATTAAACTACCCCTTACGGATTTGAATGAGTCGAGCTGGTAGTTATAAGGCAGAATTAACTTAAAGCTTACCACCAAGCTGGTAGCCAATGTAAGTAGGTACATACATGTACCTACTTACATTTATTTTAAAAGCTGTTTATTTTCAACCCATTAAACACTGTAACTAAATTATATAAATGTTGCAATAACTTTTTAATTTTAATTTTTTTACCTACTTAACCTAACATATGCATACAGGGTGTAAACAGACTCTTCACGAAGCCGTTATGGTCTAGAACAAAAAAATGATCACAATGACGACGGGGAGAAAAAGTGCCTTTCGGCTTCGTTAAAAGTCTTTATACACCCTTTATACCTACATAATTATGTATGATTCAAGTAGAGTTAACTAATCGAACCGGGACTCTTTAATAAATGAAGTCTTTGTGGAACAAAAGTAATAGTGCTTATCGGTAAAACTTTCACCTTGTCGCCTATTCTACTAACATCCACTTTAACTTTTCTACCTATTTGGGAAAGCAAAACTTTTGCTCGCATAAACAGAGGAATCGGGCAGTTGGTGCGCAATGTCTTCTAAGAGCTCTATCCTGGATAAATTATTTAACAAATAACTTTGAAATACATACATATTTCATTACGATGACTAAAAAGGAGGTGTGTTTCTATCGCTGACGTAAAACGAGTAATTCCGTTTTAATCATCTGATGTGTTAAAATACTGTGTAGTTATTGCCAAAAGCTAAACTCCGGACTTGTTGCAACTTTACACCCCAAGGTTACCAGGTACTCTGCCCAGAGCGGGAGAAGTCATTTGATGATTTCCCAACCGAAAAAAAAAGGTTACCAGGATTTACTGATCGTTGATTTATTTTAATGTTTTCAGGAAAATTATGATCCGCCAAATTAAGGGGTAAATGAGGTAATAAAGCTAATTGCGTTGGCATCGCTCAAGGCAGTAAGTGTCTAGTTTATCAATCGGTTCAGTGCATTGGCTGATGGTATATGAGAGGTTCCTGGACAGTCACCGGCTTATTTGCCCCGTTTATTAATTTCAGTAACACTTTTATTTTCAATATCAAGTTTCGTAGCAATAATATATATTTTTTGAACATCTTTTATATTATTATAATACTTCATAAAACAATGAAATAATTGTCTTAAAACGATGATGAAGATGATGGTATGAAGCGATTTCGAAATTGTCTACGAATAAGTAAATCGTTCCATCTGCGTAGTCGATTTGCTATGAACTCCACCAATTCACGTTAATGAATATTGTATGATTTCACCATAATTACAGTTCAATTGTATGGCCGCGTATCTTATGGGCCGTGCATCTGCAGCGCGGGAGCACTTGCGTTTAATTACATTTGCCGGGTCGCACCTCGCGCAGCCCTCGCCGCCCAATTTGGTTCATTTGCAAAGTGCATTTCGATGCTGTGCTCGATTGTCCCAACAACCCTGCGCTTAATTGCCGCCCGATATTTATTATTGCCTTTTGTTTGTACATTTATGTACCACTATACATCGAAAGCCATTCGATTTACGACTACAAAGTTCCACTCGTTAATTCGTTCAGAGGGATCACCTTCACAAAATGATTTTATGGCCCATATCGGTAGGAAAATTCGGCAAAGTATTTACATTAGGGGCACGCATCACATTCGATAAACATCGCAACGAATTCCTACAAACACATCGGCGGACGTTTATTTGCCTCGGGCATACGCTCGGCTTCACTCCGACTTCGCATTCCGCTCGCCGTCGTATCGGTACTCATTTGTATTGGCGGTGGCTTTTGTATTATTTGTTTGTTTGCGGGTGCCGCATACGTTGTGGGAGCTTTGATTTTTTCCAATTCGGAAATAATGCGGAAGGCGTGGTGCTGGGGGCGATCGGCTCGCCGTGGCTCGAGCTCGGGCTCCAATCAGCCGAGCCGTGTGTTCGTTAGTCCCGGCGCCGGCGAGCTTGCCGCTTGGTTAAGCCGGGCACGTATCTACGTGGGACCTTTCCACTCGGCAGCACTGATTTTCTCTTAGATCCAACGAAATGATGAACTTCAGCAATCTTCGACTTCATTTGTTGAACAAATCTACCGCGAAACACGGCACGTATACTTTGATTTTGCCTCTGTTTTCATTAGATTGTATAGCTACGTTGTATTTACAATACACTGAAATATAAACGTTTGAATTGTTTTAAACCGAGAAACGTAACAATAGAAAAGAGGGCCATTTAGAAACATAAAGACTCTCTTATAACAAAGATTGCTCAGATGGACTTAGAATACAGATTTTCATGATCTAACTCTTTACCTATCTGTTTGAAATTAAGATCAATCTAAATGAAGTATGTAGGATGCTACATATAAATATTTCACGAGTTTCAATGCTACCAGGAACAAAAGTAATCCTTAATTTCTATACCTCATAACTGTTTACAGATGACAGTGGTTCAGACTAAACAAGGAATGTTTATTTGTGAGTGGATATTGCCGTTAGATACAGTTTTAAATAGTATCTATTTTGTACTACTATTATAAGAGTCCAGTTATGAACTACGAGTATATGCATGTAACCGTTCTAGAAACTATTCAATGTATCAGCATTGAGCCATTGTACTTGTGAGAAAACGAGGTTGACAAGGAAACACTATAGTTACCAAAGAAAACAAAACAAAAAAAGTATTTCGGGATATCGCGTGATTCTAAATTCTATAACTTACACTCACTTATAAAGCACTTCAGGCGGCATTGTATAGTATTTGATTGTTTATACGCGTTTTAATAGGTACGTTTATTTCGAACTATATGTTTCTTCATCGATACTGAGCGTCGAGGTCTTTTGTATGAGTAATGACTGTGAACCACGAAGTGTAACAATGACCTATATTCAAAGTGATTTGCGGTACATTTACTGTTCAACAAATGATATTAGGAGCTGTAAACATCGTTATGAAAATAATTAACTGTTAAATACACATTAGTCAGTGGATTATCATTATTTGTTTTAACTTCAGAGAACGCAGTGAACCTTGTCGAGTGTAGTGTTGGCGCAAACATCTTGTAAATCACAATGATGTGTATGAAAGGTAAAGTCACGTTCGTCCGCAAGTGGGCCGCATGATCACATTAGCGTGCTATAACGAGATCGAGCGGCATCAATATGTCATAACTGACGTGACGCGGCCGTCAGTGCGGCGATGACATGCATGCGGATGCGGCACTCCAGCCAGCAGTGCAGCACCTGTGCCGCACTGACATACGACTAGCTGCCTACACGAAACAAAAGTAGCATCAATATATCTTGTGTTTCAATGTCAATGGTACACGTTTAGCTTTTAGTCACGCCACATGTGCATCTCTACATAATTCCTTACACATATGAAAATTGTTACACATATTATACCCAAATATTTATAGAGCAACAGACCAGCTTTGGGAATCTGCCGACAATTGTTCAAGTGAAACAGTAATAAAGCATTCGAAATGTTTCTAGAACACAAGCAGGTCATTAACGTTTGTTATGATCACTGCCAAGGAGAATTTACGTAGAAGTATGTAGGCGGGCGAGTAATATTTAATATTTGTTTGTGTTCATCATAATAAACCAATTAGCAAGTACCGAGTTTATGTCGGCTTGTGACGTCATTGAAGTCGGGTTAACTTTGTAGTCACTGTAAATCTGTTAAATTACTCTACTCTACGTAGCCATTATTCGGACCAAAGGACCATGAACATGTAAACTGCTTCTATTCTACAGCTGGATATATATAAACGCTGACAAATGATGTAATTGTACCGTTCGGTAGACAGTAAAGTAGCTCATTAAGAGCGTACACACATTAACAGATAAATTAAGCATTCTACGTGGATCTCGGTGATGGCAGCGAAATGAAGAAATATGTATAAAGGTGAACAAACATCATCAGCGAACTGCGATGTTCAAACAATGGTGCGTGTGATTGTGCAGGTCACAGAACAGGCGGGGCGGGAGCGGGCGTAGCCGCGTATGTCGACCGAACATTTTTTACTCTGTGCTCAATCAGCGCCAGTGGCAGTTGCAATTATCTTTCGCACCAAATCGAATTATGATCAATTCGGATTTGCGCGCATCCGAACGAATATAAAACGGTTTGCATTAAAATTTGGCGCTCGATGCATGGGATGCGTTCCCATTAGTCCGGTCGAGCGCTAACTTTGTTTGCCCACCCGAACCCACGCGGCCACGTCCTCTACTGGCGTTTTCATTATATTTTTTATTGTACGTATTCGGTTTTGTTTACGATGCTTTTCGCTTCATTGGTGTTCGGATTTTAATTTTGGGTATACCTGTCTGTTGTTGAAAGCAGTAGCTACCCGCATATGTACCATACCTGCAGAAGTTTTGTTAGAGACTTGTCTACTCTCGTTTTGGGCTTTACTGGTTTCGTGAAAATGATGATGGCTATGTTTTGCTATTTTATCATCATCATTATCATCCTACAGCAGTCCATGCAGAGCATGGGTTTCTCCAATAGCACGCCGTTCAACTAGATTCTCATTAAGCTACTACCAGCCACCCTGTGTAGATGGTCTTTGACTAGCCTGAGGGCCAAGACCATACACCTTCCGGTGTACGGTCTTACTCCAACGGTCATTGATAATACGGGTAATATGGCGGGCAACATAGTTGTGTTAGTTATGTCGATATTTTTGTTTTCTGTTGGACAGTCCTGTTTCAGATTCGATTACAAGCGTAGCGTTAACTACTTTAAGAATTTTAGAGATTTAAATGCGCCTTCGCCTGTGGCATTACTTTCAGAACAAATACAGCGCTTTGCACGCTGTGTTCAGAGCGTGATTTTGTACCATTTGGAATTCCGAACAGGCTTGAGATACGACGTCATATACTACTAAATAAGAACAAGAGTGATCCTTAGGATAATTATTGTGTTATGGCTGCAATGATACTGACACATAATTATACTGAAATACTTTTTTTACATTTTCAGGTATGGTTTCAAAACCGGCGTGCGAAGTTCCGCAAGCAGGAGCGCTTGGCCCAACAGAAGGCGGGCGAGGCGCCAGTGAAGGCGGAGGGCAAGCGCGACAAGCCCTCCTCCCCCTCCTCATCGCCACACCCGCCCCCTGCGCCCGCGCCGCAGCCCGCGCACCACGCACTGCCGCATCTATCGCCGCCAGACCTGAAACCTATCACCTCGGCAGGTAGATATCGTAAGTTGTTTATCATGTTAGGTTGATACTTTTAGAAATGCCTTACTACGTAGTACGTAGTTTCTTCTTAGGCTTGTTGTTTATTTAGTGTAATAATATTTATTTCTGAAACTCGGTGTAAAAACTAGACGAAGTCTTTGTTTTCTATCTAAATACTCTGAGAATATAAAACACCTGATTGTGTTGTATATTCTAAAATCTCTTTAACAGTCCAGACAATATTTATCGTGATTCGATCAAATGAAGACCATGTCTTTGAGGGTACGTTCCGTTTGGTAACTTTCCCGTTTGAACAACTAAACAAAATACCATCACAAAAGTCCCGTTTCGTAACTATTTTGACTCAAAAGTTGACGAAACGGGACTCAATGTATGAGTCCCGTTTCGTCAACTTTTGAGTATGAGTATATTCATTCACGTTTGGTAAACTTTTTGTTCGGTAAGTACTGTTAGAACTCAAGAGAACTATTAAGAAAACCAAAATTGCTACTCGGTAAACTCTTATTTATTTCTAACTTATAAAAATAAACCTTCCTGCTATGAGAAAAAAAACAGTAAGAAGATATAACTAAGAAAACAAATATTTCTAATAATACATAAACAAACATATTTTAAAAATAATAGAACAGTCTTCGTCGAATCTGACTCGGCTGGGCAGCGTTTGGGAAGTTCCGTGATATCTTCTCGTCCAACTTACCGCAGTGTCTCAAGACGAAACTCTACGACCAGTGGGCCTCATCAGAAGGCTTAAAGTCACCCAAAGGGCAATGGAGAGGGCTATGATCGGAGTTTCCTTGCGCGATCGAATCAGAAATTGAACCAGAAGACGTTGCGTTGGAAGGCCTCGCACTAGGTGGACCGATGACCTGGTGAAGGTTGCGGGGATCCGCTGGATGCGAGACGCACGGGACCGGTCAATGTGGCTATACTTGGGGGAGTCCTATCTATATCCAGGAATGGACGTCTTTCGGCTGAAATGATGATGATGATGATGATGAGAGTCTTTTTGGTGAATACCTTACCAAAAGTACTAGGCGTGCATCAAATCAAGGTGGTATTTATTCTAACAGTTCCGTCTATTCACATAAGTTCACAAACATCATCTCCTTCTTGATTCTGTTCTCCTAGTACTTTCTGTTCAAATTCCAAATTGAGTTCTTTCGTAACAAATCTTAGTGATACTTTTTGTTGGGTATTCACTAAAAAAACGATTTCTGTGGCACCAAAATCTCCGTCTTGATTTTGTTCTCCTAGAATTTTCTGTTCTAAATTAAGTTCTCACGTAACAAATCTTAGTGTGCCAGAGTCATTCAAAAAATAGCAACACTAACAAGAGGTTTCCTCGTCGTAACTTTGGGAGCTGACTGTACTGTAGAAAAAACTGTTGAAATTTATGGTTGACGAAACTGGAAATATGCGTAGATTAAAATATTTACAAAAAAGGACTTATTTTCACTTGCTTTGCACGTCTTTTGTTTAGTTGTCCAAACGGTAAAGTTACCAAACGGGACGTACCCGTTTTTGAGATGATATTTTGAGTAGTAGTGTAGTTTGTGGTGCAGAACACACAGATAGACAAAAATCCACAGTTTCGACACTGCTGGACATAGGCCTGTCTCAACTACGCCACAATATCTGATCCTCCGCCTTCCGCATTCAGTCTGACCCAGCCTGCACGTATTTTTAATTAATGTCATCGTCTTCATAGAACCGTTAGGTACTAATGTTAGTGCCAGGCGTAGCAGCGACTTGGTTATGGTAAGAGTGTTAGTTGAGATGCATAACTAACTCGAACTTCCAGCGACCTAAGCGTGACCTAACGTATGAGGCAATTCGATATAGCCAAGATACGTCTAAAACCGTACATGCTATGTACGGTTCGCAGAACACTTTTATAAATCGTTCCGTTTTTTCAGTCGAATACCACTGGTAGTGATGCAAACGCAGTGTTTACCTTATTGCCGAGATGTTGACGTCATCGCCAGATTTAGCGGGTTACAACATTAAGTCACATTTGATCAACTATTTGTGTAGGGGTATGGCGACGGAAATAGTACTTTAATGGTCGACTTTAGTTTGTGATGTTACATTTGCACGTACCGATACCTACATCGTGGTTCCTGATGAAGTTAACGAGCACATTTTAATGAGTATACTCACAAAGGAACACCCAATCGCTAATATTGCTGCTTGCCAAGTTTTGGATCCTCTGTCTAAATGCGTTGCTTTTTTATACAATAATGGCACACAATATGTAGGCTGCGACATCTTCAAAATTGATCGGCTCGTCCTATTACGTGAATGAAGGACAAACATATGGTAGTAGTACGTAGAATAAATCAGTGTATGTGGCGTCAAAATTTCATAACATAGAGATCAGCTCACAGGGGTCTTAGAGAGTCTGCAAAACTTTTCTTTAAAAGTTTCTTTGAATACCATAGTTACATACCATAGTTTACATACCATAGTTGCTGCTTCAAGGAGTCAGTGAAACTTAGGAAAAAAATATAAAATAAATAAATATCATACCTACATACGTAGCACGTAAGTTGACGAGCTAACTCGATATAACGAGTTCCTCAAATTGCAACAAACATACAATTAAATAAATTTTATCATTAATATGTCCGCTTGACGTTTAGTATCCGGCAAGTAAAAAATATCCAAGCTCATTTAATAATATCAATTGCGAGAATATTTCTCTAGTTTGATGTTTTGTCTGAAATGTGAGATATTTATTTTTGTTTATTTTTTTGGCAACCGTGTGATACTGAAAAATTACTATTTCTATTTAATGCACTAAATAAACTTATTGTTGTGGGATAAAGAGACGTCAACTTCAGCTACTAATTGATGGTAGTTTTAAATTAATGAGAACATTTTAAAAGCGGTGAGCTTTCCGGAGAAACAAACAATAATTTAGACGTCAGCACGCTTTGTTTCAGTTTGGATAGATTAATTAGTTACAGCTCACACAGTGTGGCAGAGATTTACAAAGAAAATATTTACTTTTTGCATTAATTACTTACACAGCTTTACAACAACATTTTTCCGAGAAAATATTGGTATACCTCGAAGTACTTTCGTACTTTATTATTTTACGTTCCAATCGAATATTTTCGTTCCAATAGTGAGTGATGTCACGAAATATTTCTGGGCAACATATCCTACCAATGTTACATTGATCGCTGAAATTATAGCCGCGTGAGTCATGGCGGTCGACCAATCAGAGAGCCCGACGGACTATTTCAGCTCACATGTTTACGTGGGCGAATACAACAAGGCTGCTTTCGACAAAATATATACAGCTCTTCGAATTAGTGGATCTTAAATATAGAATCTTGATTCTATTGTATAGTATATTAATACAATGCGGCGTGGCTTAGGAATGTGTACCTCCTACAAAAAAAAAACCATAGAGATTAAAATAAAATTGTTTCTGAAAAAAGTTGATAGTGAAAAGCTTTCAGAGTTGACATAAAACTAGCCCACATATCTTCACTAATTGATGAAAAACAACCATTATTATTTTCATAAAGTTTTTATGTAGTAGTTTCAGCAATGTTTTATAGAAAATGTAATCATTACCATTAGTCAGTACAGTAGCCTACAGTGTCCACTGTACAGATAGGCATTATTTATTCAATGAATCTCAAAATTGAACAGAAGTTAAATGCCAGATAAGTTATCCGGAACTTTTCTTGGAAAATGGGTAGGTCTTTAGTGTGGGACGCAACATGCGTCGATACTCTTGCGCCATCCCATCTTCCAAGCTCATCGTGCTGTGCTGGCGCTGCCGCTGTGGCTGCAGAGAAACACAAGCGGCGTAAATATAGAAACCTTTGTGGTAACTATATTTTCGAGCCGTTTGGGGTTGAAACTCTGGGGCCGTGGGGTCCGAGTGCTAAAAGCCTGTTTAAGGAAGCTCCGAAACGCCTAGTTGACGCTTCCCATGACGCAAGGGCTGTCTTGGCCAGAGGCTGAGTGTTGCCATACAACGTGGCAACGCCGCCAGTCTCTTGGGCAAATTACCAGCTGACAGCGTTGAGGAGGAGTTTTTCAATGCCTTTTTATAGTTTGTTGTTAGATTATTTATTTTAGTTTATTTAGTAGTTTTTAATTATTAATGAATATAGTTAGTTAAATTATATTAAATAGAACTTAACAAGAAGTGGTGAAAGAGTTTTAAATGTATTGCAATTGACTACTACAACTATGGCATAAAATTATCAGAGAAAGAAGTAGATATTTCAGGAAATATCAGGAATTCTCAGTAGTAGCTACAGGGTCTGGATTTGTGCCCGATTGATGGCAATTGGCTCGCCCCCTATTACATGGGATTTAACTATTAGGTAAACCTCTGCCTAAACCTTTCGGGGATTACAGGCGTGACGTTATGTTATGTAAGTAGTTAGCCTCGTTACAAGCCAAATTTTCCATGAACTTGGTATCGGTTTATATAAACAAGTGTGTGCCGTTTCTGCCAGAAATAGAAGCCGATATAATATTGTGAGTTACATCTGTGTTAGATTTATAAAATCGCTTCAGAAGATTTTTAGGCTCGCTCGTTTCAATAAATTTTCTAACCCGGCGAAGTATTACAGGCTTTTTTCTATTTACACTTTTAAAATTAGATACACGTGTTGATAGTAGAAAAATAAATATTATCACCGATCGATTTGGATTGGAATTGGAAAACTCGAGTTAGATAAGAAATCCTGAGAACGTATAAGGTAATACAAGTGTAATAAGCGTAGCTTCGAAAACTGCAAAAGCTTTCTACATTGCAAGTCACAACTGCCTGCATTGAGAGCCAGGACAAAATCACGGCTCTTAAAAACGAGAAAAATGTTATTGTCTAATATGTCATCATCGAGACCTTTGAAAGATTTCCTAACACCAATACATTTTACAGCCACAATAACCTAGATTGTAATAAGT
Organism: Lycophotia porphyrea; assembly: GCA_950005105.1. Taxonomy (NCBI): domain Eukaryota; kingdom Metazoa; phylum Arthropoda; class Insecta; order Lepidoptera; family Noctuidae; genus Lycophotia; species Lycophotia porphyrea. Next base: position 9,617,860 of record OX465392.1, read on the forward strand.
ACACAGAAATCCATGGGCAGCTGAGACATAATTATCACCATTAAGTTTCCATCAAAATAGTAAAGAAGGAAATTAGAAAGTGTTAGTTGTGTTATAGAACAACCGTTACGGCACTACTCATATATGTAGGCTGAACTAGGCGCGTTGGTTCACCGGGTAATGGCGGACTTGTGGTCGTATTAATCACATTAGGCCGCCGCCGCCACCGCGCCAGATTTTCACTTCGGCTCATTTGCGCTAATTGTGCGCGCGATTGTCACTCAGGCTTGAATAAACAACGGAGCCGCGCAGCAAGGATTAGGTGATTAGTGCTTAATTGTGTTACCACGATTATTTCATATTCGCCCGTCGAGCTGCAGTCTGATTTCATATTCGAGCAGATTTGTGCGCACAAGTTTTGTTTGTTTGGATTAAGTTGTGGGAATATCAGCTTTATACTTATATTCGTTCGATGTTAGGTTCCCGACGACAGTAATGTTTAATGGACGTGAAGTGATTTCGTTTATGTATCGATACTTTGTTTATGAAACAATATTATAATACTCTATTGATATATTTATCTGTTGTGCAGCAAACAAATTGTGCGAGGAGCTGAACGGCGTGGGGGGCGACGTAGGGCTGCCACCGGTGAGCGGCAGCGGCGGCGGTAAGTGGGCCAGCAGCTGCGGCCTGCTGCGCCAGCCCTCCGGCTTTCCGCTCCTCGGCGTCGCGCCACCAAACTATCTGCTGTCGGACCACCTCGGCACCCTCGCCAAAACAAACAACCATCTTTTCTAATGGGCGTAGCAGCGTCGCCTTGAGTCACCGTCCGTGGCGCGACGAGTCCACGGGGAGCGCGCCGCTGCCCCGCCCGCACCACCACCTAGCTCTCTGCACCCACACCGCCTGCATTTCATTAACATTCCAGGTTACACTGTGCCAAGTGAGAACTTTCTAAAGTGATATCTAAATGACGAGATTGCGATTTTGATTTCGATTGCGCGTAAAACCTTCCAAGTGCCAATTCGTGTCCATTAAAGTATGTATCGTCGCAATAATAATGAACTGTCTAAATGAATTTTTAGATGTATTTATTGTAACAAAGCAGTTGAACGTACAAGTTGCCTGTTACATGTACACGGGTGTTTAGTTTTAGATAGTTTATTGTAATGAAGATTTTGTGTGATACGATTGTAAATAACATTCCGATTGTATACGTTTAATAAAGGTATACTGATTCAGTGAAGAATTGAAGTAAAGGAATATAAATTAATTTTAAATGTTGTCCTATATAAAATTTAATGTATTTTATTCGTCGATACCTAAATGAAATATAAAATGTATTAATCCAATGAATTAAAAAAATATTTCCGCAAGCTGTAACGGAATTGTGTCGTTCGTTCTATTTCTTCTAGTCACCGGAACATTCGTTTTATTTGAAAATAATTATTATTTATTGATAAAGTGCATAGATTAATACATAGTTCAATATATAAGCCAACATACCGGAGTTGGCGATGAGCGATGTAAATATGTAATAAATTATTTGTAAATACTAGATATAATAGTGGTGTACCCGAGTGTATGTAATTATTGATGAGTTTGTGGAGGGTGTTTTAATAAAGCAAAAAATAAATCGTCTGTTTTTGTTTGTGTTAAGCCTGACCTTCTATGTGGTTCTACAAAACAGTTAATCAAAATTTAATCTTTAGTAAATCAGTGTTTTGAAAACAATAGATTGACTTACCATTACATATAACATAGATACTCCGCTGAACAGAACAGGAACAAAATCTATTAGTATGATGAGTATTTTGCATACTTCTGGCATAGAAGGAGAGATGTGTAATGCAGAATTGCAGACGGCACTGAAGTTTTCTAATTTTCTTCTAAGTTTTCTAATTTTGTAACAAAACAAGATTATTTACTTATTTGTGTATTTAAAGGGTTCCCTCTATCTGGCAGAATCTTGATGCTCCGAATTTTATTTGGCATAACACGCTTGGCATAATCTTCTTTAAACGAATATTTTTAAGGCATAAAAATTATTTAGTATAATTATATTTTGGCCGAATGTTTATATGTCCGAATTTAAAATGGCATACTTTTAAGATGACAGAATTTTACTTGGCTTAATTACCTTTGGCAAAGTTAACATTTCGCATAATTTCGTTTAGCATAATGTTTATTTAGCACGAAGATTAATTAGTATAATTTCACTTGGCATACTATGAAGATGGCAGAATTTCGTTTGAAATAATTTTATTAGGCATACTGACATTTTTATAAATAAGGATTTTTAAGCTTAAATTAAACTATTGTTTAAAAGTTAATAAACTTATTAACTTTTAAACAATAGTTTAATTGTGCTACAAAAGTTAGTGACAGAAACGAATCGCTGCAAAACCGACTCCTCGTAGTCTTGTTTGCCCTACCCCGAGAGTGTAATATAAACCCGCGTAGGCGCGGAGGGGTGAGGAGGGCCCCGCAGAGCTGGAGCCGTGACAGAAACCATGCTTGCTTGCATGCTGCACGCTTGCTTGCGTGCTGCATGCTTGCTTGCAATGCTGCATGCTTGCTTGCATGCTGCATGCTTGCTTGCATGCTGCATGCTTGGTGCATACATGGTGTATGCTTGTTGGCATGTTTGCATGCTTCTAACAGGGAAATAAAAACGGCATATGATCACTAACAACTGTTTTAATGAATGATAATAAATAATACATACTTCTAAGTATAAACTGTCTGAGATATGATAGTTCTGCTTATCGATATTGTATGCCAAAAGACGATACTGACTATGAACTTTCTGAGAAATGATAGTTCTGAATTTTAATGGCTATCGATATGAAATTTATGCCAAAAGATGATTCTGACTGTGATCTTTCTGTGATATGATGGTTCTACTTTTTAATTCTTATGCAAATGAAATTTATGCTTAAAGATGATTCTGACTTACAAAATTATGAGTTTTGACTGGATGATAAATGAGTGTCTGCCAAACGATTTTCTGCGAAATGAAGTTTATGCTATTCGTTACTATGCAAAATAAAAAATGACAAAAAAGTTGTGCAATAAAGGGTAGACCCGTATTTAAAATTAGGGCACGACACACGCTCTTGCAAGTGAATTGAGCTCGCAGAGTCACGGCACATATTCAGAGTGTTTATCATTTCCGTTTTAATTTACTCTGCCGAGTTAACAAGACGAAGAGTTCTTATTTTTGTACTAACATTAGGTTCCTGAAACAAGACGGAATCGTGCAAGATAGTTATGGAAGGCCCAAGACTGGTAAAGTGGTGTGAATTGCATGTATACGGAATTGAAAAACAGAGAGAGAGGAGTCCTTGCAAATAGATTTTTGAAACTGAACTACCATGTTCTTGTAGGTACAGAATTTAATTTATAAGAAGTTCATCTTTTTTTTTCTCAGGCTCTACTACCTACATAGTAACACATATGTTAAGTCCACAAAAAAGGAGATTGGGTCAGAAAAATATGTAATTTCCCGATTGAAGTAAATTTAAGTCCAGTGCCTATCAAATCAAGGTAAAAGTATTGTTGAATTAAAATGTTATCATCATCTGCCTAACCTTTTCTCAAGATTGTAGAGGTCTGCTATCAGTCTTACCGGATGTACCTGAATTCCGGTGTACTACATAGAGTGATCATTGAGTACCTTTCTGATCTCTATAACAACAGTTACTGAGTAACACGATATCCCTTGGTAAAACTGGTTGTTACATTTTCTGGCTTCTGTTTAGCCGTAAAAAAGATCGACATCGACCGACAAAAGACAACCGGCACCACCGCGACCGGCGTGGCACGTAGGAGTCTCATTGTGTTAGAGATGGTCACCTATTCATGGAACGACATCGTCAATTATGACAAACCTTGAAAATCAACCCGTGTAGCTGTAATGACTGGGCCACGAGCCCCTCGCCCATCTTAATATATGTTTTTAGAATTGGAAAAAGTGTCACACTTTGAAGTAATCTATCATGCCAGTTTGCATAAAAAAGTTTGTTGGAGACAATACTCCCCTGGTTAAAGGTCGATGAAGCACGAGGGCGACCTTCACCACGAAGAGCATTGAGAAGAAAATGATCTAGAATATATAAAAAGGAACAAATATTTATTTGTCGCGTCATAGCCACGAGTGATGTGCGTCTTGGTCCAGTTATAGGCTGTTACGACCTTGTTGGCCGCGAAGGGCCGTCGCACTCTAACACTCAAATGAAAATGACAATGTTTTCGTATCTGTAGACAGCTCTAGGTGAAATATTGCTGTACGAATACGAAAACACGAAAAAAAACCGTTTCGGATGTCTGTGTAGATTTTGAGTTATTACGAAATGATTTATGCTGGTATTTATAGTTTTATGTTCTATTTACGTCCCGCGTTCACGTGCTCCATTTTGTTTTGGATTCCGCGAGCAATGTAAAATTGAAATAAACTTGCTTGCTAGCATGCTTGTTTACAGCCTGTAAAATAGTTAGTTAACCATTTTACAGGCTTCTAAACTTGTACATATGGGTAGGTTACGGATACGTCAATGGTTCCTTTTCTCTAATACTCAGCTGTAACTGTGTAACTTAAAATAATTCTATTCTCAGTAAGAATACTGATCGAAGCATGAGCACAGAGAGCCGCAGCGTTTTAAAAAAGTAGGCGGGCTTTTAACATAATATGGGAAGTAAAGTTTCGTAAAATATGCTTGCTTAATCACTGCTGATGTAGGTACCAATCTTCTTGAGCGATAATACTAGATACTACTAAGATATCTGTGATCACTAATCCGAAGTCTATATTTAACTATGCCCTTTAACTTCCTCCTGAACCCATATTTTAGGAGAGGTTTAGCTGCGGACGTAAGTAGAAATAATTTATTTTTATACACATTACTCAGTGCGTAGAGATTTCAGTTTGGCTCTACTTGTTATCAAATTGAAACAAAGTAAGGGAGTGAATATCATTTCATTTTATTTTATTCTTGAGTGGGAATGAGAAGGTACAGTTTTATTACTTTTGATAACCTGTTATAAACAGCTTGCGAACGCATTATTTGGTGGTTTGCCCACTTCAAGGAGAAAATATACAGTGCACTGAAATCAGGCGTTACAAACGTAAGTGTTTTCTAATAACCACGTCGTTCGTTGTTAAATCAGACGTAGGTAGTTTCATAAGACCAAGTGCTATAAAATTTAATACTTATAGCAAAATTCGGCGGAATCCAGAACGCGATAGCTATATTTTCTTTCAGTACTGTTCATGGTTATGATTCAGAACTTATTCGATGATATATTTAGTGCGTATACAGATTAAATTTGAAAAACATGAAATAAACCAGACTCACCGATATGAATAATACTCATCAATCATATCTTTAGGTTCCTTTAATGGCCATCAGACATTTAAGTGTGAGTATATAGTAAGAACATAATATGTAAAGTACCTTACTTTACATAACTTAGTTGCTAGGATAGTATTATTATGGTAAATAAAGTATGCGATTTCTCTGCAACTCTTATAAATAAAGTATGCGATTTCTCTGCAACTCTTATAAACACTCAAAAGTATACCCTGGATCTATACTCTGGAAGTTGCAAATACACAATTAAATCAACCAATGTATTAGGTCAGACTCGCGACCCTTATTGGAAAGCTAAACGCCCCACACCTCAGCTCCAGTCGGACCATATCGTTATTATATTCTTCAAAAAGATATGCAAAGAATTTAGTAGAATATTTGGATTATTCTCCATATATATTTCGTCCAAAAAAAATATGACTAATATCTATGATTTTAGATACCTTCATTAGGTATCTAACATCATAGATATTAGTCATATTTTTACCAAGAACCCAGTCGTCGAATCCTGTTTTTAGGAATTTTCAAGATATTTCACAATGTCACGGCTACGAGTATGTTCTAAACATAGCTATGATAGTAATAATTCTTGAGCAAAAAATGCATAGCAACTGCACCACTTCCCACGTGGTGTCTACACTCGTGATCTAAGTGGCAGGTGGAAGACCGTAAGTGTACTGCTGGTTCTTTACGATATTTAGTTCGAATGGTTGGAGTTCCCAATAAATTAGATAGTTACAAGATACATCTGGAAGTCACGTGTAATGAACATGTGAGCAGAATATTATAGAGGCATATCTTTTACCGACGTATATAGTCCGGATTAAAAGGACTGTGTAACTTTTTGCCATCCCTTAGGGGGCAAGAGGCTAAGCAGAGGTGTCATAATCGACACAATTGTTTGAAATATGACATACATATAACACACCCGATGCAACTCTTGTAGAAAAACCTGAAAAGCTTCCATTTTCAAGGCAACCAAATTACTCCTTTACAGGGCTAAATTCCAATCTGAAAGTGAAAAGTGAACAAAAACGTCTGGGACTTGAACTCACGTACTCACTCTCTGTTCATGCTTATTATTTATTTATTTATTTATCCGGATTAAAAATTATATAATATAGCACAAAATTACATACATACATACATAAACACACGCTTTTTTCCCATGCGGGTTGGCAGAAACCACAGAACGCCACCTGCTACGATCCTTACATGCTCTTTGTACGGGTAAGGTACATTTAAATGATAGACTGAGAGTATGATAGAATTTGTGTATTGAGAGAACACCCAAAACTGATAACTGATCGACTCGCGGCGAATTAGTCTTTTGCTGTTAGCCCAAACGGTGATATGCGACTACTGATCGTTGACTTAAAAACTGTATATTTTATTCATTCGCTGCGCGTCGATGTCAGCATAAAATTGAAACAATTGATATTGTACGGGTTTGCTCCTACACTCTTTTTGCCTCGTCCACGTTCATACATCTGGTCACACACGCACGCCGGTTGCGAGTACTGCACATAATTAAATAAATAAAATCACAATAAAATCATAACAAAGCACGTAATTACTTAACTAGCTTACTTTATTTAATAATTTTCTAATAATTCTTAATCTATCTCATTTACAAAATCAATAATTGTTATGGAGATTGAAATTGAAAATAAGACCTGGGATCTTTTGGTTACCAAAAAACTGATAATATACCAATATCGAGATATCATGCCAAGTCGCAACATTTACAACGACGAATATTATTTTGCAACTACATAAATCACAGGTTTTTTGTTTAAAATATTGTTGAGTGTAATCGGCTATCTATTTGTGAAAGGTTGTTAAGTATGTCATGTGTTGTATAGTATTGGGTAATATAATATGTATATCACCGTTTATTTCGATTGTTCATACCCAAAGACATTTAAATATACTGCGGGACAACGCGGAAAAATCGTTATCTACTTGCAAGAGCCAAATGGGTTCTATCCGGTACAAATACGAGTATGTTCTAAGCTAGGAAATTATATAATTTTGCTTGAAGCCGTCAATGCACATGGAATCATATTTATGATGACATTTTCTGATAGTCTCTCTGACATATAAGTAATTATTCTCTTTGTTCGTACCAATACCTATATTCTACGTACGATGCGAATGACGTGTGTCACAACTTCACAAGACACCGTCATGAATCATTTCTCATGTAAAACCAATCAGAATTCAACAAAAAAGCGTGAAAGACGCTTTCGCTAATGACTTAATTCCCAGACGATATTTTTTCAAGAAGTTATTTGAACGGAGGTAAAAATATATTATTTTTCATTTCCACACGTGAAGAATCCGTTGGATTCGCGTGGGCCACGGCGACAATGATAAGTCAGCGGGTTCTCATCTCAATGGCGCGATGGCGTGCGTGAGTGGGCGGCGCTTGCGCAGCGTCGGCGTAGCGCCCGCCTACGAGCTGCATTAGAGCCTTATAAGGACGCCTGAAAATCTTTTATCATTGAGCTTATGTTACGCAGAGGAGTATTTTGTTTATGCTGGGGTTCTGTGTTTACGATTAAAAGTAAGATGTGAAACGTGGACGTCATTTTATTATTAGGTACTTTTTACTTTGGCAATCTTACGGCTATCAACACTGAAAAATACTGAATAGTAACAAAGGTATTTCGTATATTTTTTTAAGTTCTGAGGCATTTTGGTGAGATCATTTTATTAACAATATAAATAACTTATTCATGCTTTTCTAAATAAATACATAAATTACAAACAAGAATAAAACGACGCCATACACACTTAATTTTACCTGTCTGTGTTCATACAAAAACTCGATCAACTGATGGGAAAAGTTTCTCTTCTAGGGGGCTTTTTAAAAGAAAACTAGCTTGATACTTAAAAGTTTTATAAAAAAACACTATTTTATAATTTAATGGACGGTGCGATAAAATTGCCGTTTGTTTTGTTTCCGTCATTTGTCTGTGCCATGTTTACGTTCAAGTTTTTTATTCGGTGATGATTGGAAATGAATAGCTGTAATCGATTAGCATGTCATATCAGAAGAAAATATTTTTTTTTGAATGCCTGAAGTTTAGCGATTTGTAATAAAAGTGAATATAATATCAAATATCAGTGATTCGAGGTTATTCACCTTTTATATTTTGGTTGAAATAATAGACAGTAAAAATACTTCATGAATTAATTGAAATTAAGTTTAATAATTTTTACATAATTGGCTTGGTCGCACAAAACATAATATGGAATGAGCTTTTGACTAAACTTACCGAATTATTTTAAACTAAATGGAAGTATGAATTGCCTTTCCCATGAACAATTAAATAGTAAATACATATTTATATTAAATCAGCATATAAATATTTTCAATAAGTTCACACAAAGGCTGTTGAGTCAGATGGCTATTTTGTATTGGCTGGTCATCGGGTGGCGGCCGCTACGTACGAGTTTCCAGAAGGGCGCATCTTGAGCGCGCTATAAATACGTGGACTCAGCTTTCAGGAGTTCAGTCTATCGGTGCCTTCCTCAGCGCACTAACTCCTCGTCTACGCAGCAACACACACACATACACTCACCATGTCTCTGGAACGTCAAGTTCGCGCTAAGGTCAGAAAAAACTATTTTAATTTCCCATTTTACTCACTCATGTTTTAGTCCCAATTAAATGTAATGTGTGTAAAGTTCTCAGGAAATAAAAAAAAAATAAAAAAAATATCAATAGAAACAAAATATATGAACTAAAATCGTAAAGTGCTTACAAGTAATTTTTCAGATTATAATAATATATACGAAGATTTTTTCTTTTTCTTAAACAAAGAAAACTCTTTCCTCTCCTTATTACTCATTTACCTTTTTTATTGCACAGAGCATATTTTAACTACATTCTTGTGATTAAGAGCGTTAACGACTTACGGCATTTCATACAAACTTTCAAGTGGTTTATTTTTGAATGATTTTAATGAAACTTCATACGCATAAACAGGATACATAGGTCTAAAAAGTTGACGGAGGACTTTTCGAAATGTCTTTTAAAACAAAAGATAATTGAAAATTTCTATTTCTATGGAAAAATTAAAATTGGTCTTATTTAGCTGTAACTCTTTTTCTAATCCTATGTATCCTGCTTAATCGTATGAAGTTTAACTAAAATCGGTTCTATCATTTCGAAAAAAAAAAAGATTTGAAAATTTGTTTGAAATGCCGTAAGTCGTTAACGCTCTTAAGCGATTATAAAATTTCTACATTAAGATTTTGTAAATCCAATAAAAACTCATTATTTATTCAAAATATCATTCAGCTTTCCATGAATGTATCATTTAACATAGGTAAAAATAATTTCTAAAAAACGTTTCTTGATATTCACAGTTGGCTTCCAAGCGTAGCCCCGAGCAGGAGAAGGAAGCCCAGGAGTGGATCGAAACCATCCTTGGTGCCAAGTTCCCCCCTGGTGAAGCCTTCGAGGATGTCATCAAGGACGGCACCGTCCTCTGCCAGCTCATGAACAAGATCAAGCCCGGCTCCATTCCCAAGATCAACACCTCTGGTGGACAGTTCAAGATGATGGAGAACATCACCAAGTAAGTTTATAAAAATAATTAAAGTTTACATCAAATGCAATTCTAATGATTCTACATCACCAACTTTGTCAATATCTATTCCTAGAATAGATATTGACAAAGTTTGAAAATATATAATCGAAAAATGTTACACTTTTCTAGTAAACGTAGACGTATAAATACTACAGTGTAATTGCAATAGTGGTCTGTAAATATCTTTCACTTAGACTTTTGCTCACGTCGTAAGCTAAAACGAAAAGATATTGTCATTGTTCCTTATAAGCAAAAATCAGACAAATTCTTAACGTATTTTCCTATTTAGCTTCCAGGCAGCCATGAAAGCGTACGGTGTGGCCGACATCGACGTGTTCCAGACCGTCGACCTCTGGGAAAAGAAGGACATCGCCCAGGTCACCAACACACTGTTCGCTCTCGGCCGTGAGGTGAGCATCCATCACTTTATTACCTATAATAATGCCAAACATGTCATTAAACACCCCGCAACATGCATCATGACTTTGGCCTCTTAAATTTCACAAACTTACCACCAAAATTTACGGCTTTCGAAATATAGTATTACGCAATCGATTTTATAATCTTGTAAACATCCAAATTTTATCGCACCCAATTTAACATTGCAATAACGTATACTTCATTTATTACAAACAAGTGCGATCGGTGGAATAGAATATAGAATTCACCCAGCATCGGATTAAATAATGTGTTCACAGATTGTTTGGTTTAAGATACGTTTAGAATTTAAGGAGTTGGCGCCGTGCCAAGTTCAACCAAATTTTACGAACATCTTGCAACATTACCTCAGTTTTCATAAATATCCAAGGTCGCTCCGTTTAGCTGAGGCCGAGTGGGCAATGTTGCAATCTTACACGTTTACAGGTGATTTCCTAAAGCGAAGCAATATTTAACATAGTCGCTTATCAACAAGCGGTGTTAAGAGCCACTCTGCGATATATATAATAGGACATTGCATTATTTACTAAGTACAAGATTTTGTTTTGTCTACAGACCTACAGGCACCCTGAATTCAGCGGCCCCAACCTAGGCCCCAAGCCCTCTGACGAGTGCAAGCGTGACTTCTCCGACGAGGTCCTGAACGCCGGCAAGACCGTGATCGGTCTCCAGGCTGGCTCCAACAAGGGCGCCACCCAGGCAGGCCAGAACATGGGTGCCGGCCGCAAAATCTTGCTCGGCAAGTGAGAACCTCGCCTTCATCCAGTGATATTATTTTATAAGATAATTATTTTTGTACAAAACTGAGATGAATGGACGCTAATGTGAGACTGTTAGCCTTATGAATCTAGTCATGCGTGATATGTGGAATTTTATATGCTGTAACTTAGCAATATACCTTGCAATCTTTTGCATACCTCGGGTTCTGTAATACGCTCCATGTAGCGCCAAAATGATTTTGTACATAAGTGCTTAGTATTAAGATAAAATTATTTATTTCCATTTTATTATATGGTTTTATAATAAAATACAAAACAAAATATTTACTTTTATTTACCTCCAAAAATAGCAAATATCTAGAAGACAGCCAATATTATGTTAGGATGCTACCACATAAGCTAACACAATATTGACTGTAGTAATTCACAACACAACAACCTTGTATTTATCTAAAGTTCTATAGCACTGATGACACCACCATATATGCATCATAGCCTTGAAATACAAAAAAATATAATTCACGGCAATCCGAAATAGTTTCGTGATGAGGTATGTCTGAACGGATATCCGCAGCTGATGGATTCAGCAAACGAAATACAGAAAAATAATCTAATAATGCAGAAATTTTGAGAAGACATTAATCCTGAAGTGTCTGGAGTACCTATTCATCTTCTATATATATAAAATGCTTTGTCCTGATTGACTGACGGATCAACGCACAGCCTAAACCGCTGATCGTAGAGACCTGAAACTTGGAGGGTGTGTTCTTTGTATGACGTAGGCAACCGATAAGAAATAATTTTCCGAAATTCTACCCCTAAGGGGGTGAAAAACGGGGGTGAAGTTTGTATGGGACAACGTGATTCCTTGGTCCAATCTACTTCAAATTTTGCATGAAAATTCTTTAACAGAATTGATGGAAGACGTGTTTCGTATTTTATTAAAACTCATCGCCTAACAGGGTTAAAAAGGGGTAGAAAGTTATTTTGGGCGTGATTTGCAACGATGTTGATATCAATACTCCTTAGTGCAAAACTTAATCCAATTTTATTCTAAAAAAAATCTGTGGCTTGGGTGTCAAATTGACAAGACATATTTTTTCCTCCGAATTTTATTTTAATATACATATAACAGTTTAATCCCAGAAAATCAATTTTAAATACAATGAAAAGGAAAAAAAATACAGATACACAGTTATTGGACTTTCATCGAAATTGACCCATAAAACAACCACATCTAAAATATGTCGGAATTTCTCTCTGTATCTAAATGATACAAAATTAAGGTTTTCTCGTGAATTGGGAAAAAGAAGTACAACATCGATAGAAGTGAATGGAATGGGGGAAGTCTTTGTCCGGAAGAGGCTAAATTTAAAAGGAGTAGAGACTTGCTATAATCAAGCTGCTATAGTGATGTCCTAACAGCACACCTAACAAAATCTGTAGCCAACACACAGATAAATTAATTATACGGGAAATTAACTCAACTTCTCTAAGACATCGTGATCCGATAAGATTTCTAAACACATACGTGTGTAGGCAAAGGGACACAATATTCTGCTAATAAAATATAAAGATTATAACGATTTCTAGAGATTCTGATCGGAGAAGGTTTGTTAGGGGTTTTTTAGTTCTGTAAACTGTCTCAAATCAAAATTTCAGGGGGAAACGTAGAAGAATACAAACCAATTGAAAGGGCGAGGAAGAAGAATAGTATTATTCTGCGAAGAAAATCCTTACTTAATAATATTATAAACGCGACAGTTTGTATGTATGGATGTTTGTTACTCTTTCACGCAAATTCTACTGAACGGATTCGGATTAAATTTGGAACACAGATAGTTTATAATCTATTGGATTAACACACATAGGATACTTTTTATCCCGATAGTATGTTCCCGTGGGACAATTATCGAACTCCACGCGGGCGACACCACGGGCATAAGCTAGTACTCAATATTTTTTCAGAGCTGAAGCTAAAGGGTGTACTGTATAGAATGCTTAAGGTGCAAATGAATGTTGAAGACAAAGGCAAACAAGTTGTTTCAATTCGACCATTATAATGCACTTTTGGACGTCATTACAGTTGAATCTAGTTGTAGTAGTAAGTTAACATACCTACATAATGTATATGACTGCCTCGTTGGTCTAGTGGTCGCAAGCGCGACTGCTGAGCATGAGGTCCTGGGTTAGATTCCCAGGTCGGGCAAAGTCCTATTGGGTTTTTCCATCAGGAATTTCTCAGTAGCAGCCACAGAGTCTGGATTTGTGCCCGGTTGATGGCATTAGGCTCGCCCCCTATTACATGGGACTTAAATATAACTGGCGAAATGTGGGTGTACTATTAGGTACACCTCTGCCTAACCCTACGGGGATTACAGGCGTGATGTTATGTTATAATGTATATATTCCAGGCTTATTAAATTAAATATGAGAAAGGACGAGGAACTACAAAGTTCAAGCCACTTACCACACCACCCTGGTTTTTTATTTTCTTACAAGTTGTGGATTAAGAAATTAATTATTTCTTTGAAGTGTTTCGAAAGAGTAACCTTAAACAAATAATTTTAATGTTTGGTGTTGACAGCTGGTTGAAAACAATCACCAAGCATCAAGTCATTCATAGAAACATTTGGTTTATTGTAAAAAAAACTGGTTTCATGATGATTACAGACACTGGAAACCCGCCAGATATGTCAGCAGCTGCACACTTTGCATCATTTAATTTTAATAAACGTGACTGTCACTTAAATTTTATTAGGAAAACTTTTAGTGACCATATCCGTTGTTTTAATATGCACTCATTTTATTTGTTACATAATAAATGACAGAATGACATCTTGTGCAACCAGCAGTAGACAAACTTTATTTTGTCATTTATTGCTAGACACTGCTAAATATAATTTGAAAAAAAATTGTCTTCCCTTACTCTCTCAGTCCGAGTACGGTAAGCCGACACAACCAAAGAGAGATCAGACGCAGGCGCAACTTCTATGGGGGTATCACACCGAAAACTTCCAAAATGCTACTTGAAATACCAATGGAAAACCCTGCAAATCGAACCCTGGATCCCACGCCCAGCAATCGCGATTGTGACAACGGCGAATATAGAGCGCTTATCCTTTTCGTTTGTTTATCAGCTAGGAATAATCCTATTACAACCAATCTACATAAGTAGAGGCACCATGCATTCCACCACCTGTGGCTGCCTACGGGATTGATAACATCGAGACTTCAAGAATGCATGATAAGGCGGCAAAGCAGCATACAGCCCAATCTTACTGAACATCTAAGTTTTCCATTATCCTATTTTAATATCGGTGTACCCAGTTCATCTCCCTTGTAAGACAAAAATAATTGTGACTTTTGGACATAAGACTAATCCTAGTGCATTGGTCATCTAAACAAACTTTGTTTGTAGAAGGAATGAGAGAGAAAGACAGTTTTAGAATGTTGTTTGAGTGTTTGAAAAGAGTTCGTAAAGCGCGCCGTTGCAGAGTAAACTATTTACAATAAGACCGCTTTCGAACTAACGTGACCAGTGCTGCCATCTGTTGAGGTTTCTGAACACTTTTCAAAACTTTTTCCGCATGGGAAAATCGGCAGGAAAATTACTAGCCCTGAAAAACCTAACTAATATTATAAAGGAGTATAGTTTGTAAGTTTGGTTGCGGGGCTAACTTCTGAAACTACCCATCGAAAATTAATTTTATTAAAATTATTTCATTCATGAAAATCTACACTATTGCCGATTGCTTCAGTTGGAGTTAATAACAAACAAAATAAGATGACCTTAGTTTATTCGTAGCATAACATAACATCATCCTAAACAAGGGCACGAGAATGATGATGATGAATGATGATAACATAACATCACGCTTGCATTCGTCGAAGGGTTAGGAAGAGGTGTACACCCACATTTCGCCAGTTATGTTTAAGTCGCATAATCCTGCTCTATGTGCAGATTCCAGTTAAGTATAGTCTAGCTGTAGGTGTTTTGTAAAGTTTTTCAAAAAAGTTCTGCTAAAGTTTTTTTAATCAGAACCATACATCATTAATAGCATTCGCTGTCTGACGCATTAGACCACTAGCTCTAGAAGCATGAACAAGAGTTCCTTAGGTATATAAGAAAGAAGTAAGCCCAAAGATTTCTGAAAATTCTTCCCCTTAGCTCCCTCCCCGAATTTTTTAAAAGGGGGTAAAAGATTTTTTTTGCAGGTAGCAAATCCATAACCCTACATAGGAATATAAACAAATCTATTATATTTTATTTCTATAATTATAGCTTTATTGTACTTATGAGAATGTTGCTTACACCTATAATTGGTACCTACATAAGAACTCTAATGTGTATCATTTTATTGTGGAATGTAAAATGTATGTACTGTTGGCGTACCTACTTTAAATAAATAAATAAACTGGGTGCTAACAAATCAATAAACCAATTATTTTTAATTACTAAGCTTTCAGTAAGCTTTCAAAAGTACAATCGTGAATGAAATGGTTTTCCCTCAGTATAATGGCAGTTGGCTTGCGACTGATTTCTAATAAAATACGCTAGTTGGCTTCGTGTTATTGACCCCGATTTCCCTGGCTATCACACTTTTTCTTTATTTAATGTAAGTTTTGCTGTGAATTTGACGTTCGTGGCGATGTTACTGAGAATAAAAACTGTATTTAATTCAGTGACTGAAAAAGGTGTGTGGAGTTTAAAGTGATCTGTGATACTCGTTTTTTTGTGTACTCAGATAAAAAAACAAACCTTGATTTAATGAAGAGCGATCAAAATGTGAGATTATGATTTTTTTTAAGTTTTTCGGTCTGTAAATAGTTTTTAACACGTAAGTAATGGCAACTTAAGTGGTTTCGTACTTGTGATCGATGTTCCCAGCTTTTTTAATATGCCTGTTTATTTTATAATATAATCAATAAGTCTGGGTACACTCATCAGTTAAATATCTTGCAAATAGAAAAGATATCATTTATTTTATTTTAGTAAATAGGCATTAACAATAATTAGGTAACATTACCGTCCGAAAGTAAAATTAGAATAACGACACAACTAGCTATGGAAATATCTCATGAATGTTGCGTCGTTACATTAACGACTAACGCCGCTAAACGAAAATAGTTCGTAGCAACGACGAACAGCGGCGGCTTCTGGCGGCCGTGTGCAAAACCATGAACGTAGCGACTAACGAAAATAACGACTAACCATCAGCGTAACGGGTAACGAGGTCGTGAAACCTGAAAATAGTTTTGCATGGTTCTCGATTTCGCCGTTCGTTTAAGCGAAGGCTCAGTCGGGCAGCGGCAATGGAGCCTTCCGCACCACTGTCGGCTGCTCCGACACCAGATGGCGTCAATGTGCGTCCATAGGCTCTTAGTTTCGTTAAATTTCGCCAGATGGAGCAAACTGCGTTAGGGCTCCGGCTTGCCATATAGTTTCCGCCCTTTTACGATAGATAGAGCTACGAGGAACTGAAAGACTGAAAAGTGAATGGTGAGTAGATTGTACGACATGTATATTTTCTTCCAGTTTCTTCTAACTTTCGGTCCTGTTTTTGTTTATTCTAGTACTCTCTCTAAAGTGTTAATGTACTTATCCATTTATTACTTTCCTGTAATAAACCGAAACTACGCTTGCAAATACTTTCGTTATGTAATCAAAATCAGTTGTCTGTAAACTTTAAGTAAAAGATGCGATCTGTTTTGTCATGCAAAATTATAAGTAGGTAGGTTAAATTGCGATTTAAATCGTTTATACAAACTATACCTTTACTCGTATACCCCTTTATTTTTCTTTTTTGTTGATCTAAGCGACTTGACAAAGTAAAAGTATTATGCTTTGGAGAAAATCTAAAACACTTCTTTTTGCCTATTATTGCATGAACATTATTAAATCAAAGAGTTTGTCTTAAAAACCTTCAGCTACATGTGCTGGATTATTAATAAAAACTGGGTAATGAGTTTCAAAACACAATCTTTCTGTGAACATCTTGTTTAACATTATATTATTAAGTAAGTACCTATTTCACTTCCACGAATAAAATAAATTTGTCATTTTCCTTAAAATCATGAGTCATTTGTTTTCTAAATTCGTACATAGCTGTTCTCTAGTTCTTTCGATAGTCACCATGCAGCATTTTCAGTCAGAACTAACATCAGCTGGTTGAACGCCTACGATTGTTTCTTTCATTTACTCATCATCATCATTTCAGCCAAAAGACGTCCACTGTTGGACATAGGCCTCCCCCAAGCGTCGCCACATTGACCGGTCCCGTGCGACTCCAACGCAACGTCTTCCGGTTCGCGGTCGCCACTCCAGAACTTGACGGCCCATCGGCCATCCGTTCTACGAGCAATATGCCCTGCCCACTGCCACTTAAGTTTGGCAATTATTCGGGCTACGTCGGTAACCTTGGTTCTCTTGCGGATGTCTTCATTTCTGATTCGATCACGCAAGGAAACTCCGAGCATAGCCCTCACATAGCTTTCATTTACTGGTTTCTTATAATTCGTTTTTCTATCATTCTAAGGCTGTCTAGTGTCTACACTTTTAAGTGTGTATTAACCAATTATACTGCCTCCCTTGTTGGTATAGTCCTACTACATTGCAAGGCCTGATGTTCAGCATGAACTCTTGGGTTCGATTTCATGGTCGGGCAATGAGTTATTGGGTATTTCCATTAGGACTGTTTCAGTAGCAGTCGAGAGGCCAGACTAGTGGCCAAGTGATGATAATAAGCTTGCTCCTTATTAGGTTACAGCTGGCGAGAAGTAGCCTTAGCTTAATTTTTCGTAGCTTATTGCAAGCTTTATGTTTTATAATTCAAAAATAGTTAATAAGGAAAAGAAAAACAATGAAAAAATAAAACGACATATGGTTGATATTCTGGCAAATCCAACATTTCTTCCCATCTCTTTCAGCACTGCTTTTGTTTTCAGTTTCATTTATTTTCGGCTCCGATACAGTAAACATTTGTATGGTAGGTTACGAGTATTTCGGGAATCGGTTGAGTAAGATGTTTATACCGGCGATGATACATACTTACACGGACCCATTATGTAGATACTTATAACCACAATTTTGCAGCTTTTCAGAACCAGGTCACCTTGGCAAAAGCAGTTTTTTGCAACCTACCTACCGAAATAGTTTTGATGTCGTCCGATTTAAATGCGTTGAACAAGAGTTCCTTGCCATAATATAGGTACTAAAACTAATTTAAGTATACATACATACTAGGTAGGTACCCACTTCCATGTTATGTAATCGAATACATATAGATTGGAATCATACTATGAGATCGGCAATCGAGTTCGATTATTAAATAATGAAAGACCAACAGAATCAGTAAGGGGAAAAAAAATTACAAATAGGTTTTTTTTAATGTTGATTAATACATGCGTTGCTAGGTATAACCTGCCCTTTTTTTTACGGATGGGAAATCATCAAATGACTTCTCCCGCAGAGCGGAAGGGAGTGTCAGACTTGTACTGACTAAAACCCATCCATGTTCCTCCCTTGCCCTTTGTGTTCCAGGGCCGCGGTATCTCTTTCGAACAGTCCCGCAGCCCTGGCAAAACCAGCATAACCTGTACAACCTGCCCTCCCCTATCTTATTTGATTCTAACACACAACAACATAACAGAAATTAAAACATAACATAACATATATCATTTAATAGAAATTAAAAACTGAGAAATAATTCTACGGGAGCGTACTCATCATTTACCTAGCGACAGCTAGCGGTGGTTCCTGTAGACGTGCAGGAACGAACTACCGGGATAAAAAGTATTCTTCGTCCTAACGCAGGTCCTCATGGGTAACCTGAGCGCCAAACTTCATCGTAATCCATTGAGCCGTTTAGATGTGCAAAGTAGATAGACAGACAGAGTTACTTCAGCATTAACAGATGTACCAGCTCTTGCAACATCGTTCGCGTGGAACTTTTGGTGTATTGTGAGAAAAATAAACTATCCCTTTCCCCAAAATATAATCTAATCTATCTAATCTATCTCCTTGCCAAACATAACGATCCGATCACCTGTTTAGTCTTGAAAATATAACTAATCAACAAACAGAGTTAATTTCGCATTTAAAATATTAGTATGGATTAACAAGGATTAAGTTTCAACAGACTCAGGAGTGGTTAATTTCAATGAGTATACTTCTAAATAACAAGTTCCAGGATCTGAAAAATGCAATTTTGTGTAGTTCTATGTTCTTTATTAACCAAAACAGATTTGCATTGATAATTAAATTAGAAATTGCTTAGGTATTGGGTAATTAGCTGTTCTATAAGTAGTATCTAACAATAAGTGGCTAATAACTTCGACATGCGATTCACTATTACAGTACACTGCGTACATTAATAATGTAGGAGATTAAATAACCAAATACTAACTCACACGTGTTATGAAAGGTGCCTACAGAATGAATAATTAAATTAAAAATCTTTTTTTTTTTTTAACGTAAACAAACTCGTTGACTACTTCTTTGTGTACAAAAGATAAGGAAGGTTTGACAAAAAATAAAAAGCCATATTTTCGTGACCAGACCACACTTATAATTTCGGACAACCAGTCTTACCAAGGGGTATCGTATTACCATAGGTACTAACTAGGTCGTGGAGGTCAGATACGCAGTTACTCCATGTAAAAAATACCAGTAGGTATTCAGCTGCATCCGGTTAGACTGGAAGTTGGTCCCATCATAGTTGGGAAAAGGCTGATGATGGTTTATTATTTCTTTGTATAAAATCCGCATTGAAGTTTCGTGAAAATACAGCCAGAATTTTTCAGAGATAACTTATTAATAGTAATGTGGATTCGTTATTTCATCTTTAGACTGGCCGAAAGTAAAAAGTAATGAACCAAGAGAACATAAATGATGGAATATATTTTACCTAATTCATAACCATACGTGGCAACGTACATACGTGAAATATAATAAAAAATTGAATTTTGAATATTCGATAAAAATAATACCTACTTACTTTAATGTAACTATTTTGCTGCAACAGAGACATCGGTTTTAGTTTCATGCGAATTGTTAAGGCTTATGGTACGCACTCTACCTGGCGGGCACAGTGAAATCACTAACTTATTGTTGGCTCGGTTTCCAACGCAAATAGTTTCGCTATTCGTCTAATGGTTAAGTCAAATTTTAGATATGACGCACTCAGCTGGCATCCAGCTGCGTCATCCAGGTGCTGTCAACGAACCCGTCTGGTCCCGCTGAACAAGAGAACTTTCCATGACGGCTCCCTGAAAGAAATCTATACATTTCTATATTATGATTACAACATCGGAAAATTCCGGGTGGATTGAGAGCCATTCCATTTTATTGCGCGGTCTACTTCGCTTGAAATAGACTGCTCGGCCAAACCGGGAGAATAACAAGTTTGATAACACAATCCTGATTTGTAAGCAGCGGTGAATTGAATATCTCCAAGCAACCGACATGTGGTAGATAACGATTTTTTTGCTGTTAGGGTATTTGTACAATTCTTGAGAATGGTAGGAAATTAGTAGAGAATCGAGAGTTACTGACCAAAGTACTGCAGTACTGAAAATTATTATTCGTGGGTTCGATTCCAACACAGGACAAATCTTTGTGCGATGAGTACGATTATTTGTTCTGTATCTGGGTGTAAATTTATCTATAATATGTATGTATTTAGAAATATATAAGTATGTTTATCAGTTGTCTGGTTGCCATAGTACAGGCTCTGCCTAGTTTGGGATCAGATGGCGGTGTGTTGGTTGTCCCAAGAAGATATTATTCTTCTGTAAAGTATAATTATATTAGCCGGTATTCTTACCGAATTACGCGATGTGTTCTATAATCTGGATTTTCCGAGAAACGATCGGACTCCAGTGGCGGGCCACCGCCCGCGCGTTCTGTCGACCGAAATAGAGCCGGTCGGTAGGCGCGTCCATGGTGCGTCCGCGCAGCTTCTCAGACGATGCAGGAAACGAACTTTTTATTTTCTTTTCCTACTCCAATTCTAACAGCGGATTCTGAAAGTCGGCTAATGCTCCCCTATTATGTTACCGCATTCCCGCAAAATAAAGAGTAATTTGCGCCTCACCATATTAATTAAAACCATCAATAACACTATTTCCATTGAAACTAATCCCTAATGCACATTAAAATAAACTGGTAATCTGATGTTGCAACAGTCGGGAAATGTTTGTTGCTGAACATTCTATTCTAGTCGATGAGAAGACAAAAATAGCTGTTTTATTAGTTGTAAATTTCACTAGCCGCGCATAGCAACGTCGTCGGCACACAAACAGAATATTGAGGTGGGTTTCTGTTAGCTTATTACATGAATTTATGTGTTTACAAATAAATAAATTAGAAGATTATGGAGTCAATGCTATTCTGCAATCACATTATAAGTCTGAATTAATTAAAGTCGTCAATGGATTGTTCATTAAAATAAATATAGAGACACGTGTAAAGTATACACCCACATCACATGTTGTTTGTCTCCTGAAAATTCATTTTTCAAAAATGCTGAATGCTATTTAGATGACCTATTTTTTGCAACTTTCTGATAAACTGACAGTTTCACCTTGAGGTATTAGAGAAGATGATGATACCGAATACATAAGACATCTTATCATATAAAATGCGATGTTTATAAATAAAAAGTAATTTAAAAGCTTCTGCGACATTTTCACGTGCCAAGTACATGCGATAGTCATATACTAAGCTTTTTAGATTTAATGAATTAGTTGTTTGATCTTGAAAAAAGTGTACCTATGCTGTAATATAATGCCTTTTCGTTTGTAGGTAACACTGCATCTGCCAAGTAGGTTATTATTCTAGTTCGCTGAAAGAAATTTATGCCTCGACGCATAATAAAATTCAGTTTCAGCATTGAAAAAGACAGCTGGCACTTCTATTTGCAAATACTTTTATAAAAAAATACCTAGGAACCTACTAAACTATAACATCATTCATTACTTATAAGTACAAAAGAAAATCTGTTGTTAGTTCTAACGTGTAACATGGTGTTACGAACGGTAAATGTCATAGTAAACCCATTTAGCAAGTAGCTATGTGTCATCAATTCTCCAGATTTCTTTAACGTTTTACAATAAGTACTTGGACACTAGCCCTTATGGCGAGGAATTGAAAGATTTGTAAGATACTTGCCAAATTACCAGTGGTCTACAGTACCACGCGTTTCATGTACCCAGGTCCATGAACTCATAATGTTCATGTCCATCAACTGTCATCAACGTTCACTTCGTAATCTAAAGAAGGATCCTGCAATGTGCACAAACTTGCTGACGTAACCAAGTAGCTTTCTTTGATGTTATGCTAACCGCGCCACCAATCTGTCTGTGAATGCTTTTAAATATAGTACTCGGTAACAACTAATGGCTTTAAGTATTTAAATTTAGTATCACAGTTAGCCAATCTTCAAAAATAGTTGTACCTGCCTAAATACAAAATAACTCTCGGTCTAGAAACTAATGATGAGATGAAAAACAGCAAATGTTGCGTGCAACCGAAAAATAAACAGAATGAACTCCGAATAAAACTGAAAATACTTACTTGACAATGTAATTAATTTGTTGTTTAGTGTTTTACACGATTTGTTGACCAAGAATTGTTTCCAGATATTTAATTGTTTTGGCTATTGTTTGATTACTTTATATTGTACATAGGGTACTTGTAGGTTCTTTGGACCAAATGATCATAGCTGAATTTGTGTCATTTTGATTTATCAAATTAATTAAAACGTTCATTATGTAGGAATTGCAAAAATACCTAACAACACAAAGTATGACTGGCGTCTTAAACACGATCTCTCGCACACAGGCAGACTGATTGTTAAGATTGTGTTTCAGTAGAAGTAACGTCTAAAACTGTTCGTACCTATGAAATTTTGCTCATGCGTGGGAGTGTGGCTGCCCACGGCGTGGCCGCAGCAGCATGAGTAATTCTCGCCGCTATAACTTCTGTTCATGAGTAACACTCGCGAGGTGCTTGCTGCTTCCATTTTATTTTAGAGTCGCCCACTCGCTCCATGGAGCCACCACACCTGCCACCGCCGATTGACTCATAAACACCTGAACGTTACACAATCCCGGATCCATAACATTCCCACTTATAAAAACTTTACTCCGCTTACATAAAATTGTATCGGACAATAATGTTACTCATCGACCAAACGAGATCGATGATTGTGTCAGAAAATGTAACAAATGATGATCCAAAGGAGAGCTTCACTTTTGTTGCGAAGAATTATTTTAGATTACTTTTCTTGGAATTTTCTCTCTGGCTTCTCAGTTTAAATGCCAAACAGAGGTTGGTCCATTATGTATTTGCCTTTTTATCCAATCTAGGTATTCGCAAAGCAATTAAGATCTGTCATTGTAAATATTATAAGGTAATTACGTTTGACAGGAGTTTAACTCATTCGATAAACCATGACGAGTCACAAAGGAGGTGCGATCGAGATACGGACAGGTTTGAAAACTTGCCAACGTAGAATTTTTTGGAGACCATTTCACGGCCATAAAATTTATGTCACTCGTGATAAAATATGTAGGGTGCAAAAATAGCGATGTTCTCAGACTCACGTTTAAAATTAATATCAGATAACTCGTTTACCTGCGTCAAAAGAACTGATGGTACGCTTCAAAATAAAAAGTAGAAGATTCTAGCGTAGACAGAAACAAAAATATGACTTGTGTTGTGTGATATTTAATCCAGACATATAAGATTTCGTGAGGTTAATAGAATAGTGTTATCTCGAGGTGTCTTATACGTACCTATAGTGCAACATATTATGGTCGCTTGCAATTCACTGACCCCCACCGCCGTTTATGGTCAGAACCATGAACGAACCATTGTCAATGTACTCAGTACGAAGGTAACAACTATCTTCGCATTCGTAGACTATATAAAACCGTTATCATACAAAATAAGCACTCGGTTGTTTTGGACGAAAGGACAAATTAAACTATTGTATGTATTGAAATGACTACATACCTGAACATTTTTACACCCACTCAGATAGGGGTAGGTTATAGGTGCATAAACTTCAAATGGCAGAACGAAACAGACTAAACTGAGCAAGATATCATTTTTGTAAATAACAGAAGTTTTCGTAGTAGTTTCATTATCATTTTTGAAAATCAAAAAAAAAGTTGTAAAAGTAGTTTCGTGCTATATGGTAGGCACTAGAAGATTGCGAGATTATTCAAGTCCATTTATATGGTACTAAACTGCATAGATTTGATGAAGGAGCTCTTACTACATTTCCGTAATAAATTACTACGCACAGACAAGACTTTCCTTAATTTTAAGGTTTTGGAAAATCTATTGATGTATCTCTACGATGATGAACTAATAGGTACACACACGTAAATCATGCTGTGTTTTGGTAAACATTCAAGACATCCTACAAAAACAGCTTGCAGGATATCTAAAGAGACTCGACAAATAAAGTGGATGTGTAGGTCTGGTCTGGATCTAAAAGATGCCTCATTGTATAATTACTTATGTAATGTCTGTAATGAACTGCGGTATGTACTGAACTGCCGCGTTAGTCTACGGGTTGCAAGCACGACTTCTGAACTTGAGGTTCTGGGTTCGATTCCCAGGTCGGGCAAACGGCGATTGGGTTTTTCCATCAGGAATTTCTCAGTAGCAGATACGGAGTCTGGATTTATGGAGCCGGTTTATGGCAATAGGCTCGCCCCCGATTACATGGAACTTAATCATAGGTAACTGGCGAAATGTGGGTGTACTATTATGTACATCATCATCATCATCATCAGCCTATAATGTTCCCACTGCTGGGACACAGGCCTCCTCTCTATGAGAGGGAATGGGCTATAATCCACCACGCGGGCCCAGTGCGGATTGGGGTGGTATTATGTACACCTCTGCCTAACCCTGCGATGATTACAGACGTGATGTTATATTATGTATCTATGTATTCCTCCACACACGTGTTGTTCACCAAAAATATGAAAATGAAGAGCTTGTTTATGTTTACATATAAATATTAATCTTGATGGGATTCCAAATACGTCAATTCTCTCTCACACAGTAATGATCGATAGATATCCCCAATGACGTCATAATCTATAAACAATACAATTATTCATTACCACGTGAGGATTAAATCATAGCACAGGAGTTTAATTTTGAGCAAAGTTATTTTTATGAAAAAAATATTTATAGATGGGCAGGTGCGAGTGCAAGTTGGCAAGAGCCGTATTATGCCACAATGATGTGACACGGTACTGGACTGATTGTAAATATAATAAATAGTAGGCAGGTATATTTGTTGTTATTTCGGTCGCTATGAGTACACAGTGAGGATTGCACTGTGCACACTGTGCTCTGTGCTAGCGAGTCTCACCACGATGTTCGTCCATCTGTGTACACTTCAATATTAGCAGCTTGTTCGTTCGCGCGGCCCTTACTCATTTGCCGACGTTGTTATGGACAGATGTTGCTTGCCAAATACATGATTCACATTTATATATTTGTGCCCAATGATGCCCGATTCGGAATGTTTCGACGAGTTCATATATCATTGACATAGCACCAGATATTTTTGTGCGAATCTTTGTTATTCTAGACAGGTGTCCCCAAGCGTATATAATATTCACTCATTTTTAGTCGTTGAAACTTATGCCATCTCCAATTCGTTTACAGAGGATACTTCTCGGGGCTCGGGCTCTTAATGCAACAATTATAATGACGAAATCTAATTCTCGTCATTATAATTGTTGCATTAATTAGTCTACTGCTTAACTCTAAATTACTGAACAATGTTAATGTGAAACTCTAAGAAACCTTCAAGTTTGTATGGGTATCAAACCTGGTCGCATCTGGTAGAGATTTTGATGGAGATTTAAAAGCAGTTGCGATCTGTCTGAAGATTAATTTCACATAAGAATATTCAAAACTGCAGGTTTTCAGTCGTGTCTGGTTTAACACTGAAAGCCAGCCCGAAAATAGAAGAAGACGCTGACGAAACTACATTGTTATTACAATAAATCTTGGTGGGCACTGCATCAGGTGGGCTAGTCGCAAAAATCATTTTCAAACCGGATGGATTTTATTTTAGCTATCTATCTGAAATAAGTACTATAACAGTAGACAGTGTGGTATACATGTTGTGGTACAAGAAAAATGTTTATAACATAACTCCCGTATTCTCCGAGGGGTCAGGTAGATACGAGAACCTTCAAACCCAAATTATACCAGACGTGTATGTTTATTAAAATGTTAATATTTTAATGAAGTATGAACTCTTTTGCATTCATCATCTATAAAAAAATATCGAGGTTAATATCATAGATGTGGGTTAGGCAACAAGCTGGCAGGTTGGCACCCTGTCATAACTTGCTGATTCATCAACTATTAACTCAACACAAAATGCCAACGTTATTCTAACTAGTGTTTGATTCAAAATTTAATCTCTAGTTATTTTGGTTAACTCACCGGAGATTAGATTGTTGTCTATGTACTTTCTTTTTTCAGTAAACCAGCCAACTTCTAATTCCATCACTCCAGCCTAACCTTTTCTTTACTAGTGGAAATCCTCATGGAAGTCTGCCTTTGTGTGTTTACTGATAAAAAAAATACCGATGTTTCGTCTCGGCAGTTTTGGCGGGGCTCTGATGGGATACGAGGACGCAATCACAATCTCCAAAGTCGTCCCAGTACTGACCTAATTTTAATTCCACAATGCACTGATCTTATCAATCATTGCGGAATCAGCAAGCAGTGACATGCAATTCAGTTAGAAATACACCAAGCTTATATTATATCAAATTCTACGCAAAACGTGGGCGAGCTACGTTCATAAAATATGCTTTAATATCCTAATCAAACAATATTTATAATAAAATAACATGAAACTGAACATCGTAAAAGGAAATCGATATATTCTTACACGATAAAACTCTGTTATTTACTTTGTTGTGCAATTTTCGACCTACGGCAGAAATCTGAAAATCTGTTGGACTGGAACCCAATCATTATACTTAATCATCTTTCTGACTGTATATAATAGTAACAAGATGACCGAGCTTTGCTCGGTAACACGGATAAAACGACGTTTTCTTTATTATCGCTATATTTATCGCCCCCGAAACCCTCTTCATACTAAATTTCATGAAAATCGTTGGAGCCGTTTCCGAGATTCAGATTATATATATATATATTTAGCAAACCGAAACGAAAATATTTAAAAAAAGACAACGAGGTACACAAAATAATGAATACACAACCGTTTATTCTAACTTGGAACAAAATATCAATCACTGAAACTAACCTAAACTGCCACAAATCATAACGAATTAAAATAACACGTAATTGTATTTAGCAAACAGAAGCGAAAATGTTTAAAAAAAGACAACGAGGTACACAAAATAATGAATACAACCGTTTATTCTAACTATATATATATATATACATATCTGTATACCGGAAGCAAACAATCATAAGTCACATTAAGCTAATTATTCAGTGCACATGTTTTAAGTCTCAATTTGAACACTAAGTACTCATTTAAGTAACTTGACTACATAATTGTGTGAGGTACTTTTAAACAACAAATAAAATTTTACTTAGAAGTTCACACAATTATGTAGTCAAGTTACTTAAATGAGTACTTAGTGTTCAAATTGAGACTTAAAACATGTGCACTGAATAATTAGCTTAATGTGACTTATGATTATTTGCTTCCGGTATACAGATATATATATGTACATATATACAAGAATTGCTCGTTTAAAGGTATTAGATAGATAGATAGATAAAGTTGTAGAATTGATAGCACTGCCAGTCACGCATGCATTAACAATCTATCCTACTCTCATAGAGGTCGAATTCGAAGTCAAACTACTTACATCGGTCAGATTGAGGTGGTTGGCATAGAGCTATTTATTGTTATTTACCTTTTTTACCTATAAGGATGATAGGATAAAGTTATACTTATTTAGATATCCTAAAAATTACAATGATAATATAGGAAGGCATTTACCCTGCATGGGAAACGTAACAGGCTGGATGTATACTAACTTTATAAAAGGAAAACTGATCTTCGACACAAAGGACATATAAATACATGCAGAATGTACTGCATCTTATTATCATCATGAAATGATAAATCTAAAGGGTGTAAACAGACTCTTAACGAAGCCGAAATGCACTTGTTCTCGCCGTCATTGCGATCATTTTTTTGTTCTAGACCATACCTAGGAAGCTTCTAGTTACGGAGATATTGAGGGTCAAAGTTCCAACTTTTTTTACATTTTTTTTTTATTTTAAATACATGTTTTTGATGTAAGATTTTTACTTTAAACACCTCCAGGATCACCTTACTATTTAATCCTTCCTGCAGCACAATGTTTTGAGTGCGTTACATTGAGTCCTACACTAAAACGTGATTTTTCAGCCCCAAAAAAAAATATCGTTTCCCAGCACTAATTTTTGCGTAAACTTAAATAGTTTGATGTACATAATGCTTGGTTGACGGCTTCGTGAAGAGTCTGTTTACACCTTGTATGTGTGTAGTCTTTAGGTACACTACACGTGTTAGTTCTACAAACGCAATTAATGCTTTTGGGCTGTTGCCCTTTGACGTATTGTCACCATGTATGACTAATGAGCCTAATAGAGGTGCTTATTAGTTGGCTGAGTAAGACTTTCTTTGACGATAATGATAGCACTCAGGTGATTTATTACCGATTCCTTTATTTACGGAACATGAGTGACAGAAATATGACTATCATCATACTCTGCCGTATAAGGTGTGCCAAGATCTGTTTATTTTACAATGAGCAATGCCGGAAATATACAAAAACACATTCTTTAAATATACATCACTGCACCACGTAAATTTTATAGAAATATCGATGATAGTAGTTTTGTAATCGGGAAAACTAACCCATAGTTCTAATAAATTATAATCGCTTATAGAATTTCTTTGCAAATAAAGTGTTTAATTCGTGGTAATACCAGAAGACGACAGCGACAAAAAACCGAAGTCAATAAAATCACTAACAAATGTCACTGAATGTGAGGTCCATTTAATGAAATGTGTAAATTATTGAGTTTGTCTTACAGACGTGAAAATTCTATCTATAAAGTTAGAATTATGGAATATGAAAATAATGACTTTCGATATTCTAGGGAGTCGGTACCGGATGGTACTAATTCTGAAAATTAATAATCATTGCAGAACAGACATGGTGTACCTAGGTAAAACAAATGTAACAAGAGCTTGATAGGTAGAGGCAATACATTTTGAATGAGTATTGCAGAAACACTCTTAGAAAGGTCCTTATAAAAAAAAATAAGACAATAACAGAGATGAAGGGTCAAGGGCTCATAGGTTTCATCAAAGAGCAGGAGATAAGTAACGGATAGCCGTAATTACTGATTGAGAAAGCATACCCACAAAATGGTCGTTGAAATCCTGTTAGAAATATTAAGATGCTAGGTATAACAAAATCAAGATAGAAAAGTGTATCAAAGTTGACTAAGAAATGTAGGAACGAGTGGGCCTTGGCTGCCAACACACACAACCCTCAGCCATGGGTTTATAGCTGAGGGTTGTGCGTGAGGCAGCAGAAGGTGTAGCGCAGGCGGTAGCGAGGGCGGTGCCCCCTCCCCCCCCTACTGGGGCCGTGTGCAACTCGCGTATAGACTACGGTGCCCGCTGCCCTCGCGCATCATTCGAACTTCGCGCACCGCAGTCTAGGCATCTTCGCCCTGAACTGTATACGCGTCCGGGAGCTTCATCCCGCAGCGACTTCGACGAACAGGTCCTTATTCCAGTGAAAGTGACATTTAACCTATACTTATTGCATAATATAACCTAACCGCGAGTGAAACATAGTAGTCTCACTATGTGAACTATTATTAGAGTTGCATCGGCACGCTCCAGCGACGTAACTTTACCTGAACGCCCCAAATTAGGAGCGCAGGCGCATCGGCCCACGCGCCTCCCGCCCAACGTTCCATATTCCGCTACATTCTTTCAAACAAGCGTTCGTTGCATTCGCAGGAAGCCGCCCAATATACGTGCTTGTTGAGCAATAAAGTGTCCGTTCAGATGAGATTGAAGTGGTGCAGGCGACTTGGACTCCGGCCAACGGCTGTTGCATTTAGAATACAATTTGACAACGAATCCAAATAATGTTTTAACGTGTTAACTACATGTGTTACTACGTAAATAGTGATAAGTGGATCTTAGAGAAGCAGAAAGGATTTCTGGTGACTTTAAAAGTGTAATTGGGATTACATCGCCACAGTTGTGAAGCCAAGTTCCAAATCGCCTTCCCGCCGCTCCGCCCCAGTCCTGTTGGTTTTTGTGATTTTTGTTTGAACTAGTAATATTTTGTTTCAGGATAAGTTAAGCGAGCACAATGCCTTTCAAACCAGCAGATAACCCTAAGTGCCCAAAATGCGGCAAATCAGTATACGCAGCAGAGGAGAGAGTCGCCGGAGGACTCAAATGGCACAAAATGTGCTTCAAGTGCGGTAAGTTCATGAACAGTATTAATTTATGCTTGTTTATATTGTTTTCTTCAACCGATGACAATAGCAGAAATCAATACCCCTTGGGATGAAGATTTTCTACAGAAAACTGAGCAGATAATGTTATAGATGTAGAAGAGAGTTTCGCAATTCAAAATTGTGTTTTTGGGCACAACTATTTTCATACGGTTATATTCGTCCTACGAGGCGAGTACAGGAATCGTCACCTCAAGTATCTACATTATGTATTTGTTGGCCATATCCATTGCTAAAAAACCTCTAACTGACAATTTAACCTACCATTGACACTTATATAGAAGGAACTATCCAGAACATTTTAAAAATATTGAACATTTTAGTACATGCTCCCACAGGGCATTTAATTTGTTTGTCTGTAAAATCTAGGGACTGCTAGAATTTAGAGATATCTACCGTCTAGATTTACAATCACTAAAATATGATCATGAAGGACTACCCATATTAATGTTTTTCCACTTTTTGCTAAAGAATTTCTAATTAGTCCCTACCTAGGAAGTACGTTAAGTATTAAATCATAATAAGATGAGGTCAGATTTCAGAATTTTCAAAACTTTCCGTGTTATTCCAATAAGTAGTGTTTATTTACGTGAATTGCTGATTCAAGTACGGTATCAACAATACCCATGAATCACTTAGCCCAGAACGTTTGTTAGGACAATGGATCGTCAACAATAGGTACCTGCAAAACATTTTATTGCAATAACAAAGTATCAGTGCTATACAGACTAGTTTTTAGGGTTCCGTACCTCAGTCGGCAAAAATGGAACTCTTATAGGATCACTTTGTTGTCCGTCTGTCAATGCCCTTTTTCAAGGTGTATTAATTACAAATACTTAGGTCTGCTACCCCTTGGAGCAGTGAAAAAAACAAATTTGTAAGTCAACGCGATCAAAAAAATATGACCGTTTATATCGCTTATTTTGCGATTTCACAAGGGAATCAAAAACCTATGGAGTATATTCCGTTGACCTAGAATCATGAAATTTGGCAAGAAGTCTTCGCTAGTCTTCGTCTTAGCTACAGACGCCAGCACGTCAAGCTACCACAATCTGTCAAATTTCTTTAATACATTTTCAACTTTATAGCTAAAGCATTAGGTTCAAGGTTGATTGGGAAAATTTGACAGTTTCGGGTAGCTTGATGTGTTGGTTTGTGTCTGTACATCATATGTAAAGGATCTAAAAACCGTAAATAATTATGTAGTTTAATAATAAAATACCTACAAGTTACGTACAAGGAGAACCCTCGATGCGCAATTTTAACTCGCACATGGCCGGTTTTTTTTATTTCAGTTAGTCTCCCATTATTATAAACGCAACCTTAACTGAGACTGACTGACTGTTTATGTTGTCCAGGCTTGTGCCAGAAGTTGCTCGACTCCACTAACTGCACAGAACACGAAGGTGAACTGTACTGCAAAATGTGCCACGCGCGCAAATTCGGACCAAAAGGCTACGGTTTCGGCGGTGGTGCTGGCTGCCTGTCCATGGACAGTGGCGACCACCTGAAGGCTGAGAATGCGTAAGTACCTTCCCTCTTAGCTCTCCCGCCGCCCGCGCCACTGAGGGCCTTTCCTTATCTAAGGTCGCAACGACGGCCGGCCTCCGGGCCCGTGCGTAACCACATTAACCGCGTGTACATATACTCATACTATACAGTAGAAAGCGCGCGCTGGCTGTACATTACGCGCCGCCTGACACGTGCATGACCAGTCTCCGTTTATGTCGCAACAGGAATTGAGCGAGCAGCCGTCCAGCAGAACTTGCGGGTTGCCGACACACATCTCGGCCCACCAGCGACGCCTCGCGAACGCACGCCTTACTGTACTTTAAATTACTCTAGTTAGGATTATTTATTCGCTATCGCTTAATTTAATTTGTTCATCGGTATTATATATTATTTATAAAAAACACAAATAAATAAAAAAACAGTCGACTACCAACCCTGAGTGAGTAATGTTCTCATGAGCGCGGTCGAGGCGCGCGCGCACCCGCGATGCGCAGTCGGGCGCGCGCCGGCTCGAGCGCGCTCCTACCCTGATCGATCCCTTCCTCCCCAACGGGGCGTGCCCCCACACGAAGGAGCCACGGTGAGAAACCAATATGTAGCCTTGGCTTAGCAACGCTCCAGACGCACCTAGATGGCATGCACGAGAAGATCTTATGTTGAATAACTTTCCTCGCTACTAACACTCTGTCTAACCCTCAGCTAACGCTTCCGTCTTAGCTTTAACTGATAGTCAATACATGTGATGGGATAAGGAAAGCGCCCTCTATGTCGATATATTGTGTAGTGCTATAGCGAGGCCGATGCGGAGCGGGCGGCCGGGAGCCCTTACCTTCTCCCATTACGGCGGAGGTGCGCCGCCGGCATCTACTGCTTAGCCGCAATCCGTGTGGCCGATACTAGAATGTAGAGGCACGGATTCTTCCGGTGCCTGAGAGGCTTTTAACTACTCTTCTGTTACCTGTTGCTTGATCTGACTATTGTTGAACATTTACTGATTTGCTGCATGTATACAGCAACGGCGTAAGGACTAACGGAGCTTGTATGGAGTCACGCTCAATCGCCAGGGCGCCGCCAGGACAAGGATGCCCGCGATGCGGCGGTTTCGTATATGCCGCCGAGCAGATGTTAGCCCGAGGACGGGTAAGATTCTATACACACTACACATGATATCTAAATTAACAAACGAAATGTCAGTTACAATTAAGTACATTCAAATTTCTTAACCCTTATTTGGATTTAAGCTTGCGCTGCTTTTAGATGCTTAAACAAAGTATAAATAAATTCCTACTTCATCCTTTTATTTTTATCCATATCCAATAAGTTTTATATGCTAGTTACGCAAATATAAATATAACTAAAATGTTGTGCCGTAGGGCTATCACAGGCGATGCTTCAAATGCTTAAATTGCAACAGGACCCTTGATTCAATGATGCATTGTGATGGGCCAGATGGTGACATTTACTGTAGAGGTATCTG
The DNA here is from genome assembly GCA_950005105.1 of Lycophotia porphyrea. NCBI lineage: Eukaryota > Metazoa > Arthropoda > Insecta > Lepidoptera > Noctuidae > Lycophotia > Lycophotia porphyrea. The sequence goes on from OX465392.1 coordinate 9,651,537, forward strand.
AACTATTCACTATGTACCACGTGTCAATTAAATGTCCCACCCATAAATATGTTGTATATGCCATAACATCATGTATCATTGTAATAACTCGAGTGATCCAGTACACTAGTATAACCCCTGCATGCCCTGACGTATCCTCACTATTCACTGTATGTCCAGGGGTGGCACAAGGAGTGTTACAAATGCGGAGAGTGCTTAAAACGTCTGGACTCTACAAACTGTTGCGAGGGCCCAGACAAAGACATTTACTGCAAAGGTTTGTTTTTCTCCTTATTTTCCATATTCTTAATTCTACAAATCCTATTTTGTCATAAAAATATCCATAAGCAAAAAGTATTTCCAAGTCCCTACATATTTAAATAATATTGAGTTGTGAGTGATTACAAACTCTATTAACTGTGATGCATGTTCATTTCCATTTGTTTTCGTGGTTTTAATTAAATGTTTTTCTCTGTAGTATGTTATGGCAAGAAGTTTGGTCCTAAGGGATATGGTTACGGAGGAGGAGCTGGTGTGTTGCAGAGTGACCCTTACGCCAATGGGTAAGAACCGCTTGAGGATCGGTCGTGTGACTTATCTGGCGAGGGCACAGCTTTTGACACAATGTACCAACACACTATATCAAACATAAAATGTTTGAGCGTGGATCGCTGTGTGCTCTACAGATGCAATAATAACGCTTTGCTTTTGCTGTAGGATGCTACGCACAAAGATTTGGTCCAAGAGGTGTAGGACATGGGGGGATGTCAAGCCTGGGTCTTATGTGTGATATTAAGGACTTGGAATGGCAAAGGTATAATACTTATCACAGTTTCACTGAGACCCTGATGGATCCCAAAGAACAGACTATAGGCCTGTAAGCTCCCAAGTTCTCATGATTAACAAAATCATCTAACATGCCATTTGCTTTAGACTGCTTTAGCAAACATTTGATTGCTGTCCCAAGTGTTCAAGAAACCATCGTTAGTAACATTCATTACTTAACACCACAGACCACATGTTTCAATTTGCGCAAGTTATTTTCGCCAGAAGCTTCGGTAAGATTACGTATACTTCTCAGGTTACATGACAGGTTTAGGTTATTTCCATCGCATAGTCACTTTCATAAAAACAGCTTATAATACAAACAAGAGATGGCAACCTGCCAATGTGAAAATAGAACGCGTTCTCCGCTCTCGATCGGACTAATTTTAATATAGGCGAGACTAGCTACACGTTTTGAGCTTACAACATGTAATCTGTGGCAGATTCGCTTAACATCCTCATTAATAGATCTACTGCTAAACCGGGACCATGCATGACACCAATCTAACTACCACACAACTACAAATATGACTAAATATATCACAGATTGCAACATTGAATCCTTGGTAGGCTCGCAACAGTCGCAACATCCCGTTAAGGTTGACATGAGAACTAAACGAGAGTCAGCCAATTAGCTAACGTTTGGTAATCGTAATCTAAATACCTTTCAAAGTCACATGACAAACATAGGCAACACATAGCTGGCTGGTATCTGCAGGAATGCCTGAGTGCAGTTAAATAGCGCTGAAGTACCTATCAGCGCTTAAAAGCAAATACACAGACTAAAGGAATTTTGTTTGTTTACTCACGCAATGGATACCTTCCTACATAACAGTTGGGTATATTTTTTTCGCTTTACCAACCCAATGTACGAGTGAATGAGCATGATTAGCTCCTGTTTGGTCGTCTTTTTTAATTAGGTACACTACAGCGATAAGAGAATTTTAACCTACACTCATAATCATCATAATCACAACAACATTGAATAGCATGTAAGAAAAAAAAGGTGTGCTAATAAACCTGATAGCGTTATTGTAGTAACAGAGATTGGTATAATACTCACATTGTATAGCTGCCAGATCTTCACATCGAGCATTTCATTTGTTTTACAGTGATCAGGCACCAAGGACTACGGTAATCGATACCGCTTCTATCCAAGCGCCCCCTGGCAAAGGTTGCCCCAGATGTGGAGGTGTTGTGTATGCTGCTGAGCTGGTGTTGGCAAAGGGTCGCGAATGGCATCGCAAGTGCTTCAAGTGCCGTGACTGCACCAAGACTTTGGACTCGATCATTGCTTGCGACGGACCTGAGTCCGAGGTTTACTGCAAGACGTGTTACGGCAAGAAATGGGGCCCTCACGGCTACGGTTTTGCTTGTGGCTCCGGTTTCCTGCAGACCGATGGATTAAGGTAAGTTTATGACAGTGGATAGTGATTTCCAAGCCAGATTTTTAACGAAAATTGATTCTGAATAGAGAGTAGAAAAGAGTTCCCCTATAATATTGTCATGTTCGATTACAGCGAGGAGGAGATTTCCGCTAACCGTCCTTATTACAATCCCGATACCACCTCCATCAAGGCCCCCAAGGGCCAGGGATGCCCGCGTTGCGGAGGCATGGTCTTCGCTGCTGAACAACAACTGGCTAAGGGCACGGTAAGTTTTGATACCCAACTGTTCTTAAGCATGTTAGCCGCTGCACCAGCTGCGGGCTGTTCGAAAGAGATACCGCGGCTCTGAAACACAAAGGGCAAGGAAGGAACATGGATGGGTTTTAGTCAGTACAAGTCTGACACTCCCTTCCGCTCTGCCCAGAGCGGGAGAAGTAATTTGATAAAAAAAACAAGCCGCTGCACCAATAAATTGCAGTTCTAATAATCCGAAGGTCGACTAATGTGACAACCAATTTATGTTCATTATTATTGGATTTCCTGCTGCCCACAAAGTGAAGTGGAGTGGACGATAGACGTGTGAGGGATTACCTTACCTTTCGTGGGACAATTTTTTTCATTGATTAGGTATTGGCCCTGAAACAATTACGTGGAAAACAGAAGCACTTGTTCTCCTCGTCATTGCGATCATTTTTTGTTCTAGACCATACCTGAGAACCTTCTAATTAGGGAGATATTGGGGATTTTCACAAGTTTTTTTTTAAAATAGGTATATGTTTTAATGTATTTTTTTTACTTATGACACCTTCACGACCCCTGTACTATTCAATCTATCAATCAGTACAATGTTTTGAATGCGTTACATTGAGTCACCCCAAACAAAAAGTCGTTTCCCAGCAATTATTTTTGCGTCAAGTTACTTAGTTTGATGTACAGAATGCTTGGTTAACGGCTGCGTAGAGTCCGTTTACATTCTGTATAAGCGTGAAACACGCAGAGAGCGTGTGCAGGACGGGCGCTTTTAGATCTCTATACCCGTTATTACCCACCCTTCTTCCGGCCCGACCCACACCCGCTCTGTTTCACGGTTTAAATATGGGCAAAACGATTCGCCTAACCTTAAGAACGTATAATTGCTCATCTCTTAACAGCATTTCAGACGCCAGATACCTTAGTAAGACTATTTCTATCTGGATCTGGAATTGTTTGATGGTAGAGTTATATACTTAGCGCCTATCGTTACTACGTTGGCTGCCAAGTTTAACCATATTTATGGTTATCGTGTTTGTTTACAGATGTGGCATAAGAAATGTTTCAACTGTGCGGAGTGCCACCGACCTCTGGACTCCATGCTAGCGTGCGACGGCCCTGACAAGGAGGTCCATTGCCGCGCCTGCTACGCTAAACTCTTCGGACCCAGAGGATTCGGATATGGCCACGCCCCCACCCTCGTCTCCTGCGACTCAGAACCCGCTATCACATAGTAAGTTTTTTTTTTAATAGAACATGAAGAGAATGTCTCTTGCATTTTATTCATATCACAAGTCTCACCACCTATTTATTGTTCAAATATAAGAGAAGCTTGTCTTTTAGGTTTGAATAGCAATTTTTTGACAGTTAGTTCTGGCTACGCTGCTATGGCATCCCAGAGAACAACAGCCTCTAGCTAGAGGAAGATTTAGACTTAGATAGATAGAAACTAAATACAATTTAATTTTACAGCACAGAGCAGATGCCTTTCACTGGGCAGAAAGCAGCTAAGGGTCAGGGCTGCCCTCGTTGTGGGTTCCCAGTCTACGCTGCTGAACAGATGCACTCCAAGAATGGCACATGGCACAAACGGTGCTTCTCATGTGCGGAATGCCATAGATCTCTTGTAAGTAGCTGTCATGGTTATTATTTGAAGCGGGAAGGGTAACTCAATGAAATACATTGGTAATTACTAAATAGGTACATTTAATGTTATAATTAAATTTTGTTTGTTTTCAAATAGTCGCTTTCATCATCTTCTTCTTTTTCGAGATGAGTCTTTAAAAATTCTTCCACAGAGTCTGTGTTCCACTTTTCTATAGCCACTGTATCCTTAACAATTCCATCCCTATCTAATAATTTGATGATCGGGTCTAGACCCCGAACGTATTTGATCTGTAGATTAGGGAACTTGGCCGGTCTGTCACTACTCACAAACGCTTGAATTTGAGGATAAGCCGGGAACTTGCACGTGCAAACTTCTAGTATAGCACGAGCATATTTCTTCTCTTTTGGAACAGTTTCATCTTGATGGCAGCATTCCTTACAGTGAGACATAAGTTGCTCCAAACCGAAATCTTTTAATTGATCACAAGAAGAACATAATAAGTTCGCTTTGATAAATCCAAGAGAAGCGCAATCTTCGGTAGTGAACTCAGCATTACTGATCTGTACAAAGAATGTAGCTAAGCAAACGAGCAGCACTGTTGAAACCATCTTCAATATCATTGTATCACTTAATCTAGAAGTTAGTTAAGGTACAAAACAGATTTTCCTTAATTCTTCAACAATTCATTTATCCATTCACTGACGTGGGCCGAGTCCGGCCGAATTGAAATGACATGACTTTGACATAACAAAATTGTTTACGTTTACTATCCTTTTCACGTAGAATAGATAGATCAACAATCGATTATGCATAACTTTGTATCAATCACGAATTTGCGAGTATGGAACACATTTTTGTAATTTTTTTAACGTTTTTAGATAGCGGTCTTTTGAGACAGGGCCAGGACATTGAGCAGTTGTGCGACTAAAGTAGCATTACATTTAAATTAACAGATGAACGCGTCGAAATTTTTAAATCTTAATGGCTGAACCAAATACATCATTGGAACAAATGCAAAAAGGAAAGATTATTATCTCGTAGCTTCCACGAAATACAAATAAGCTGCTCGTCAAATCACTTAGTATCAATTTTGATAATACGTAAAACATAACTTAACGCCTGTAATCTAATAGGAATAAATAGAAAGAGGAGTTTGGTGTATAACACCCACATCTCCCCAGTAAAGACCTTTTTTTTTCGGATTTGAAATCATCAAATGACTTCTCCCGCAGTCCCGCTCTGGGCAGAGCGGAAGGGAGTGTCAGACTTGTACTGATTAAAACCCATCCATGTTCCTTCCTTGCCCTTTGTGTTCCAGGGCCGCGGTATCTCTTTCGAACAGTCTCGCAGCCCTGGCACAGTTAAGACCCCTTGGGTTGGGTTATTTAACTATTCATTATTTGGACATGACACAATAACTTACCATAGCTTTTTATTATGGTCGAACTCGACTGGACCAGGATTATATGAGCTCCTGACTTGAAGACTGGATCCACCCTTGCAGGCTCGCCTATGTAATTAAGGGGTGACATTGTAGCCTGTAGGGCATAGCAGTCGCACTTGCGACTCTAGACCAATGGGGTCGACAGAGAAACGCAACACTCATGGACATGTAAAAGTTGTACTGATAACTAGTCACTATTGTTGCTGACCATCCATAACAATGCAGCAATGCTACAAGTTGAAAAGAAAACAAAATTATGATTTTTGCATTCGGCATAGAATACAAATAGGAACATAATTATTTTAACCGACTCCAAAGGAAGTATTAGTCGAGCTTTTTTGATAATTATTGTTTCACTACTAATATTAATTTATTTTGTTTCAGGATTCTACCAACTTAAACGACGGACCTAACGGAGAAATTTACTGCCGAAGTTGTTACGGCAGGAACTTCGGACCTAAAGGTGTAGGATTCGGTATGGGCGCAGGCACATTGACCATGGCATAAAATAGACTATGAAGCTGGTCTTTATAGGAACCATTTAGTTATAAAGGTAGCATGAAAGGAATATAATCTATTGTATATTGCTACCAAGCTTGACGGACTATCATACCATGTATTAAACTGGCTTTAGTAATGGTTGATACCTACTTTCAATGAGACTAATAAAGTAAATGGTAATAGAGCCTTTGAGCACAAATATTTTGTTACGAAAGTATAAATTAAAGGTTACATTCCTTTCATAAAATAATGTACAAATTGTGATGAATGTGTCTGGGCCCTTAGTTTACATATTCGTTATAAAATATTGTAGTACATAAGGTAATAGATTTAATGTAGGTATATAAGAGGTATAAATAATTTGTTAAACAACAAATAAAAAACAAAAAAAAAACAAAAAAATAATAATGGCATTGTGATTACATGAACCTTATATTTATCACATTGTGATATGAAGGCGCATGCAATATAAAAAACTATCCTGTAAACGCGGATAAGATTGCAAATAATTGTAATCGTTTCGACCGACCAGATCTTAATGTATAAGATCTGAAGTGTCTATACATATTTTTATACACCGAAGATTTTTGTACATAATTTTGTAATTTACTTAATGCACGTAAGCTGTGCTACAGTAAATTAAATTCTAACCACCTACGTGTATTACGCTTTTGGAGCTTTTGCTATATATATCTAACGAAAACATATTATGAGGATAATGTAAAGATTAAAGCAGCTTTTTGCATAATATTATTATATTAAACAAAATTTGTATAAGTTATAATTTTTATTAAATTAATATACGACATTTAGTGTTTTCTTTACGCATCCAAATATTCAAAAAACGAGTTCATACAAAATAAAACGCATTATTTAAAAAAAAAAAAAACATTTTATTTGATGAATTCAATTAGGACGAACACAATTTGTATGAGATTTAAAATAATATCAGGAAACGGCGGTAAAATTAAAACGATTGGAGGTAGATAAAATAGGCAGTAGCTTTTGTATAAACAGAAAAATGACATTAGGTTGCTAGAATTATCACAATTGTTTGAAAGATTATATATCATCTGAATTTGTGATGATTATAAAAATGAGGTAGTAGGGGTAGCTTATCTAAAAAAGTAGTAGTGAAAAATAACAACATAAACTAAAACAAAATCTAAAACTAACTTGAAATTAATTAACAATCTTATTCTCCTAAAAAGAATGCAAAACATGATGCCATTCTCATTTCCAATGTAACTAGTAATCATATTACAGTTACGTATCAATGGGCATTTTCTTTTGTAACTTAATTATTATAACATGCATTTAGATGTAATCTTAAAATTAAATAAAGAGTGTAATACTTTTCTCACGATTTTTTCTTCACAACCAATCTTGGTCCTTTAGATTTTTTCGTAGTATCTGATGTGCTTGGGTCTTCAAACCCATATTTACACTTCAGACGTTCACGGATCGCCAATCCTCTGATCAGACGTCTCCAGTTACCATAAACTCTTGATTCTATCTTTTCTCTTTCCTTGCGCTCTTGTTCCTCTTGATCCTGAAAAATAAAGTGGCAATATTTTTAACTCTTACTGTTAGCCTACATAATCCCACAGCTGGGCAAAGGCCCCATGAATTTCAGTTCTTTCGATCCAGGGCAAATACGGGCCACTGGTTGTCGGTTTTGTCCAGCTCATCACGCTTTCTTCTTCGAGGTCTGCCGTGTCGCCTTGCCGTGCCGGCCCACAGCTGATACTATCTACTTAATAAAAAATCGAGACAATACACAGCCTAATCCGCTGGGCCTAGAGGTATGAAATGTTGCACAGACTTCCTTTTGCAACGAAAGTAACCACAAAGAAAGGATATATGAAAATGGGGTTAAACTGGGGGTGAAAGTTTGTAATTGTTGCGAGATGAACACACGGCGCATAAACTAACATGACGCCTGTAATCCCGGGTTAGGCAGAGGTGTACTTTATAGTACACCCACATTTTACTAGTTATGTTTAAGTCTCATGTCATACGGGGCGAGTCTATTGCCATCAATCGGATACAAATCCAAACTCCGTGGCTGCTACTGAGAAATTCCTGAAGGAATAACCCACTTTTCCCGACCTAGGAATCGAATCCAGGACGTCTGGAGGATACACAGTAGTCGCGCTTGCGACCACTAGACCAAAGAAGCAAGTCTTATCTTTACATAGTATAAAACAAAGTCGCTCCCGTTGTTTGTACGCTTAGATCTTTTAAACTACGCAACTGATTTTAATGCAATTTTCAGCATGTATGTATGTATGTATGAAAATGTCAAATATGTCTGATCTTACCTTGACCCATGCCTCAGTGATGATTTCTTCAAATTCCTCGCAAACTACGAACCCGTCGTACACTGGGTGGCAGTAGCCACCGTTGTAATCGAACCCAGTCATTGCAGGTGCGCAATCTATGTTCAGTTTCTTGGCCACTCTGTTCAGGTTGGGTACTGTAAAATCACAAAAAAATATTATTGAGGTATAATTAGGCTTTTTTTTTTCGGATAGGAAATCATCAAATGACTTCTCCCGCTCTAGGCAGACTCAAACTCAAACTCAAACTCAAAAGCATTTATTTCAATTAGACCATTACAGGCACTTTTGAATGTCAGAAAAACAAATTAGGCTAAGCTACAGTCACAGACACAAGGCATAATAACTTGTGAAAGTACTGTAGTTGCCCATTCCAAAGTGTAGATCTCTATGGAGAAGAATGGGCAAGAAACTCCATGGACACTCTTTTCAATCAAAATATTGTTACAAAATCTTGGTTACATCATTCATATTGAGATTATACATATATGTGAGAACGATGTAGAAATATGTGCACGTTAAGAGCGTCCAGAGTAAAATATTATATCAACAATTTAAAAACAAAGTAAGTAGTTAAAATAAACTGTGGCAGCTTTGAGATGACCAGTCCCAACCGACAGCGCCCGTTCACGAGCATGACGCATGAATCAGCCCCATTCAGCTCAACCATATTGAAGGAAGCTAAATGACCCGACACACCCGCCACCATCAGCGAGACATTTTAGTGAGTATGACATTCTCTCACCCACCAGGGTAAATTCAAGTCAATGAAAGATAACCAAATGTAAATGGTAGCTTTACAGTACATAGTACTCACACATGTGCTATGCAATTATATAATACTAAGATATTGAGTCTATACAATGCAAAGATATTATTACAATCTTCTGCAGCTTCCACAATAACTTCACATGGTAATCAATTAGTTTGCCCCTATAGTTGTGGAGCAGGACCAGCATTGAGCCAAGCATTTTTATCATCAATGTAATCCCCCAACTTATAATATGCTTGCCTACATAGTGTGCGTTTTATACAAGATTTAAATTTCGTCTCATTTAGTTTTAGAATGTGGGGAGGTATTTTATTGTAACATTTTAAACAGTACCCCATAAAAGACGAGTCTACTTTAGCTAGCCTAAAACCTGGCTGTACTAGTTGGTCCCTGTTTCTGGTACTATAGTGGTGCCTGTCACCTCTTTTACTAAATAAATGCAGATTTTTCCTAACGTACATGATGTTTTCATAGATGTATTGACAAGGTACTGTCATGATGTTAATTTCTTTGAACAGTTCTCTTAGAGAATCACGCCTACGTAGATCATATAAGGCTCTGAGAGCTCTTTTCTGCAGAATAAATATAGACTCGATGTCTGCAGCCCGTCCCCATAGTAAAATACCGTATGACATAATACTATGAAAATAACTAAAATAGACTAGCCTCGCGGTATCTACATCAGTAAATTGACGGATTTTTCTAACAGCATATGCTGCTGAACTCAGCCGTCCTGCAAGAGATGTTATATGCGGACCCCATTGTAGCCTTGAGTCGAGCGTGATCCCCAGAAAAACAGTATCTTCGACGAATTCTAGTTTCTCTTGATTCAATACTATGTCACTAACTATACTTTTGACATTCGGTAGAGCAAATCTTATGCATTTCGTTTTTTTCCCATTTAATACTAAATTATTCGCGGTGAACCAATCATGGACCTGCAGTAGGGCGTTATTTACGTCGTCAAGATTTGTAGCACGTCTGTTTATCTTAAATATTAAAGAGGTATCGTCAGCAAACAACACCATTTGTGGTTGGTTTTTAAATAAATGGGGTAGATCATTTATATAAACTAAAAAGAGGAAAGGACCTAATATTGAACCTTGCGGTACACCCATACTTACTTTTAAACCCATTGAATTGACACCATTTATGTGTACTTGCTGATGTCTATCGTTCAAATACGATTTCACTAACCTAATCGCAAGTTTCCCTAAACCGTAATGTTCGAGTTTAAAGAGTAGGGTTTCGTAGTTTACGCAATCAAATGCTTTCGAGAGGTCACAAAAGATTCCTATGGCATCTTGTGCCTCTTCCCACGCAGTAAATATGTGTTTTAATAAGGTAACACCGGCGTCAGTCGTACAACGTCCTTTGGTGCAGAGGTGGCAGAGCGGAAGGGAGTGTCAGACTTGTACTGACTAAAACCTATCCATGTTCCTTCCTTGCCCTTTGTGTTCCAGGGCCGCGGTATCTCTGTCGAACAGTCCCGCAGCCCTGGCAGGCATCGGCCCTTGCGGGCCCCTCCCTGTTTGCTGACATCTCTTTGAGGCGCGCGTGGAACACGAACGCGCCGTCTACACGGCCTGTCGTCAAAAGACGGACGGACGACGAGCTAGCCCATTACTCACCGTCCACATGTCCGCGTCTACGGTGGCCGGAAGCCACCATAATTAGGCTTACTGGTGATGTCCTTAAGAAAGGTCAGGTGCATAGTACATACTTGAAACCGGTGTGCGTGTACGGACGGAGCAAAAGTAGTATGTAAAGATTGTAGCAGCCCTCATAGGAAAAAGCCGTGAGTTTATGTATGTATATTATAAGGTTTTTTTTTGTTTTAATAACAAAAGGAAATTGATGAAACAAAAAAACAATAAAACACAACTTACATTTGATAAGTACAGTTTTTTTAGGCAGCATACTTTCTTTGAAGAGTTCGACATTGCCGTATGCATTGCGAGGCACAATGCCGTTCTCTGCTGTTGGTGGTTCGTACTCCTGCACTTGCCAGGGTCCAAATACTTCCAAAGGTTTATCAGTTATCACTTTATTTGAAAGCTGGAAATAAAATAAAAAATAAGTTGTAATGCAATGCAGGCATCGTCGGATTAGCTGTAGATGGCGATAAGTTCAAGCTTAAAGTGGGACCCTGCTGCGGGCCACATTTATTAGATGCATCAGGGTCAGAAACAACACACAGTGGTTAACTGAATACAAACCAGATAGCTGATCACTCAGAAGGTAACTTACCCTATCCCACTTAGGGCGTGCCGTAACGATCTTGTATGGCTGCTCCCCTAATTTCACGACCTTTGCTTCCTTGAGCCATGTGTCCCTAGAGCGGCACGTGTATATGCACTCCCGCGCATACACCGGTTCTTTGCGAACAAACCCAAGCACGGCCGCATCGGGCGGGTACAGAGCTTCGTACTTCAGCATATGTCTCTTTAACGCGTATAGTGGATGATTCTTGTATCTGTAAGATTAGTAAGTTCATTAGTAGCCTTTATCACAGGGAAGACACTGGCTTTTCAATCTAAACGGGGTTTTACTATCAGCAGTAGTTCAAAACTTTTCTGAACTGAATTATGTTTCTGTTCACTGTGAATGTTGAGCTTATGCCTCTTTTTCTTTATAACACTATTGAAAAGTACACTGTTAGATTTACAACGAACGTCAATTTTCAAGAGGTCGGCGATGGCGACGATGCATCTATGCTTTGCGATAAAAAAAATCTTAATTTGACTTACTCAGCAATACTTTTGGGTAATGGCGCCTCCAGCTGCATTCTATCCAAGTATTCATCTTCTTCTCTATCCCGAGCATTCCTTGGTCCCAGCCAGGGTCGTACTGCTTCGTTCCACCACGGTGCTTCGGCGCGCTGCTTGCGAGTAACCGTGTTCCAGTGCGGCACATATTTACGAGTCAAATCTTTCAAGTAGTTGTTGTTATCCCAACCGACGATGTAGCATACAGGGTGAGTGGCACTATTCTGTGGAAATTATAAATTTGGTATAAGCACACTGCTGAGCTGGCAATATCTGAAGCATGCCGATGAAGCTATGGGCTAAAATAACAAGACAGTGAGTCCCAAAATCAGCAAGCGTCTTTGTTCGCCTTTGCTTTTGTCCTGCAGTGGGACACATAAACCGGTAATAATTTAATAATGTGACCCTGAATAACTTTTGAGAAAATTATATTTATATGCTTACATAAAGATCACCAGAAGAGTGAACTTTTCCTTTGATGACATCTACAGAAATCCACTGTTCTAGCTCTTCAACGAATATTTCGCACCACACGTCGATTCTGCTCTTTTTGGGCTCATCACTGGAGACAGACGACAGAACTCGTCGGTCTATGCGGCGGCTGGTACCAGGCTTGGGACTAATCTTCGTTGGTTTGAACTCGTCTTCACTCTCAGAGTTGTGTTTTTTAGGATCTTCTACTGGTAAATAATCACTATCCTCATCAGATTCTTTCTTTATTTTGCCTAAACACATTATTTAGTTAGATGGTTTTCAGTCTGATTATTAATTAAAGGCCTAACTCTATTATCTATCTAGTCCTATTGCGATTATGATCTTTGTTTGTAGTCTAAAATTATGATAACACAACACCATTTAGTACTAACTTAAAAGTAATTTGGTTTATTACTTATACAACTTACCTTTCACTATTACTTTTTTTGCTTCCAATTTAGCATCTTTTACTCTACTCTTAATAATATTTACCAGATCCTTAGTGACATCACCTTTCCCTTTCTTAGCTTTTACAAGATCTCTATGGCTCACTCTCTGAGTGTCCTCACCTTTGATTTCTTTTTTTGTTTGTCTAACAGATCTTTTAGGTGTAGTTTCTTTAGACTGACTTTCAAAATATTTGCTCTTTTCCACCGTAGTTCCAGCACTCTTTGTTCTGATATTTCCTTTGACCACTTTGCCCTTGTCTTCTTCCTTGTGAGTCTGTGAGCTGTCGGGATTAGCAGTCTGTGAACGTTTTCTTGAAAGCCTGCTGGTTTTAGCAGTAGGTCTTATCTCCTCAAAATACTTGCTTGCAACATCCTCCACATTCTCATCTGTCACATGTATTTTAGGAACACTTATTTTCTTTTCAGTATTTGAGTTCAATAGACCTTTATTACTCCTTTGCCCTCTGCCTCTCGTGTTAGTAGAAGCTTTCTTATCTGGATTTATCTCATTTGTTTGTGGTAAATTATTACTGCTTTCTGCTTTGGATTTTTGTCCACGAGTTAGGCTTTTAGTTGGTGTTGTTTCCTTTTTTTCTGATAAATTGTTAATTTCTGGTTTAGATTTTTGTTCTCGAGTTAAGGATTTAGTAGGTATTTCTTTTGTTTGTGATAAATTATTAATACTATTTTCAGCTTTTAACTTTTGTCCATGAGTTAAGCTTTTAGTTGGTTCCTTATGATTTGTATCAGCTGGTTTTTTTATGCCTTCACTGTCTTTTTCAATTTTAGTTTCCTTTATATCTTTTCGGTTCTGTGGTTTGTTATCCTCTCTGATTTCATCTTTTTTTGGAGCTGGCTTAGGAGACGCGCGACCGATTCGTTTTCTGGCTATTTTTGGTGGTGAAATATCTTCGTTTTCAGATTTTTCTATATTATTTTCATTTGCTTTTGCTCGTTTTACAGATCTTGTTTTCCTGGTACTAGTATCATCATTTCCATCAACTTGCATTATATTTTCATCATCATCACTGGAAAAAATACTGTCTTCATTTCCATCTACTTGGGCTATTTTTTGCTTTTTAGCTTTGGAATTGGAAGGACCAGCTTTTTGTTTCTTATTTTCATCAGTTTTATCTTCTTTCTTAACAGTTGGTGACTTAGACTTATCAGCAGAGTCTGCTTTTTCTTGTTTTGGCTTTGTTGATAAGGAACATAGTTCGGAACTTGGTGGTTTTATAGGCAATGTTACAAAATTAAACATAACACGACATTGAAGTCCCAATGCTCTTAACATAGTAACAAATATAAAAATTAAATATTTTTTTGTAGTAACAACTCGTTTTTTAATTTGTTCCAGCAGTATCAATTTAAGAGGTGGCGCTTTTGGTTTGAACTTATCTTCATTTTTATCTTGGTTTAGTGTTAGTTTATCTTTATACCAAGTTGTAATTTGTTCAACATATTTCATGTCTACTCTCTCTCCAGGATAGCACTCTTTGGACGGCACCAAAGATAATACAGCTGCCATTAGCTCCTGATCATTCAAAACTCCACTAACAAAATTACCATGACCCAACCAACATAGAACATGTACTTTATGCATATAAACTTGGTACTCCTTTTTTACTCTATTCATTTTTCTTTTCATCATCATTTCAACATCAACTTTTTTACTCTTTCTGCAAGCTGCCTCAGGGAATTTAACAAAAAGTTGTATGCCTTGTTGAGTTGATTCAGCTTTTGATTCTGAAATAATGGAAAAATGAGGACTTTATTTATTAAAATTTAGTTAAAAAGCACTCTAACCAGAATGTGAATGTAAGGAAACAGTAACAGAAAAGAAGTTTTCTTTTTGAATATAGTATGGTACGTAGTTGTATTGTTTTCTGAAGTATTTATAACTTGAGGGCAAAAACACCAAGATTGGGGCAGATGTATGTGAAACATTAGTACAACAAACCATTAACTTCCTCCCAATCTTCCATTTCCTCTGAGTCACTGTCATCTTTCTTCCTTTTTAACTTAGTTTTCTTCTTAACTTTAAGTGAATTAGGTACTTCAGGTATTGCTTCTTCTCCCATTGCCAACAGATCTTTAACATCAGATTCTTTTTCTGAATTAACTTTCAATGTGTAGTTTTGAAGAGAAGCTTTTGTCTCTTCAACTTTGGTCTTGTGTTCTTCAAGCTCCATGAATGTCTTTTTGGCAATTTCTTCACTGTTGTCTGGGATGTTGTTTGACCAAACCTGACAATTCCAATTCATTATAATCATTTAATTGTGACTACTATTTGTCACAATCATCCTTGTAAAATATAGCATAGTTTAAGCATTATCAGCATATCATATTCCCACTACTGGACGAAGCTGGACATAACATTTAAAACTATAATAATTCTAAAATGAACAAAGATAATATGCATCTTAACACATTACATTACATGACAGTACATGATTAGGAAATGGTTGAACTAATTGAATGTGTTGCAGTTATTGTGTGTTTATTAAACTGTTATTTACACTATTTGAAAAGACAAATCTTGTCCTTAATTCTAATATTTCTGAAAAAAATCTGCCTAAAACCAAACCAAATGGAATAAATAAATATAGTAGGTACAGTGTATTTTCTTATAAGAGACATGTTCTAATACAAGGTTTTAATTTTATTAATATAAGTTTAATTAAATCATTACATTATGTGTGTTTCTAACACACAGCATCGATTGAAGAGGCATCATAAATAATACCTTTGGACGTCTTATGATAATGCATTTATATCTCTTACCTTGTTCCTTTTTGTGTTACCTCTGTCTTTCACCCATGCAGAATGGCGCCCACTTTCGAAACTGGAGCGCATCTGTCACTTGCTTGTCATAGCATCTAAATTTTGCCGCGAAATGGACGCAAAATTTTTTCTCTCTTTAATTTTCCTATAAAATTATAACATCTTTCTGAAAACTTTACAGAAAGTGAATATTGGTGCTCGTGGTAGTGTTTTAGTGTTCACCCTGATTGTGGGTTAACGTCTCACCGAGAGGGAGATCGATAGTTTTCTCAGAGATCACGATTCTGAGAGCAAACCAAGTCTACCAAAAGTGCTAGAGTGCGATCCTCGGAGGATATGTTTAGAGCACTTCTAGTATGACTATGGATGTGTTTTTCCCCTCCGCCGAACAAGAGTCTAACCTCTTGTTATCGAGAAGTTTCTTTTACATAAACTACACACTAATAATGTGTGAGTCGCAAGTAAGTGTTGAATCTTTTTACATGACACAACTCGGAAACAGAAACTGCTTCTAACTTATTATAAGTTAGCTAATCAAGTGTTGATATTGCGTCTTTCAGAAGCGCATTGCAGTTTTCCTTAACAACCCTTTTCTTGTCGCAAGAGACAGAAATACTACACAACTATAATATTTCAGTGTAAGATATGATGAATTTAGGGAGTTATTCCTAAAGTAAACTTAGCAGAAATTCTAACATGGAATAGAATCTGTTAGAAACCTAGGGAAACCTTACAGTTAATCTCAGTCTTCCTAGATAGCACACGGTATAGGTAGACGAGTTGTTATAATACTAAACCAAACTATGGACTATTAAACCCTGATGGAGGGATTTTTTTTTTGTCTGTGATCTCTAATGTTAGTCCCTATCAGAAAGAGCGGACTGCTAAAGAGCAGCTGAAGGCTATGGCATGTATTGACTTTTTAACCGTGCAACGAACACTTATTTTGAATTTTATTTTGAAAGCAAGCCTGACTAGTCCTGTACAAGAAGTACTTTAGATGGATTGTACGTACAATTCAAATCTGTGTACTGAACAATGTGTCTCTGGGTACAATGAGGACATTTGAAATCAGGGTCAATAAATAAATATATTTATTTTAATTAAATTTTATATTCAAAATTACTTATAAATAAAGATGACTAGTTCATTATAACATTAAGGTTATAGAGCTAATTAAAAGAAATTGAACTAACAGGATAATATATTTCTATTGTTTTGGTTTACGAAGATTTTTTTTTTTTTTTTTTTTTTTTTTTGTAAATGTCACCATTGATTACTCTTATAAATATCCCCAAGAAAGGAAAGAAAATAAATGTACAGATTGAGGATAGAATATAAGACAACAACTAATCAGTTTGATACTGAAAATACTAATAAGATCTAGTTATTGAAATAACACCATACATTATTGTTTTTAAGCCACACTAGCGGTTTTTTCAAATGTATTACTGTAAGGGAAGAGTGCTCTTGTCTGAGATATGAATTTTTCTAGTTTTAGACATGTTGATTGAACATAGCCTGTAATTATAATCATGGAGATTTGTTACAAAGTATATGAAACATAGATTATGGTCTTGCATTATATCACTGACAGCGGTGTCCATATAGTGCATGAACAAATCATTTATGGAAATTATCTTTTTTTTGTTAGAAAAACCACAGTTTTTTATAGCAGAATGAGGATCAGGGATTGAAATAACTCTGCCAAGCTTCAGAATTTTTAGGAGGACACCCTAAATAACTAAGAAAAGCTGTAGAATTAATTAATACAAACCTGATTTTGTTAACACTGAAGGTAATGACAGAAAGCTAAACCTCCTTCATAATAGTTTTCTCTTTAAACCATATTAATCCAAGATTATGACAATAGAATCAAAGAGCATATTGTTTACACTCTTAATTACTAAGGAGTAAAACAGAAGCAATGTTATATGCAGTTAATGACATTGGTCACATCAATAACTGCTGAGAAACAACTAAAAGTATGAAAATTGACAGTTCTCTGAATATTTGCAGCAGTAACCAATTGGCAAAGACTTTGCCTGCCTTGAGCTTTGAGCCTGTGGTTTCTGCATTATTGTTTGTTACTTAAGATTATGTTTTGCTGTCCTATGACCACAAGTCATCATAATCCTATGTCTCGGAGACTGGAATTTCTAACAAAGCAAACATGTGAACAGCTGACGTGTAACAAGTTCAGAAGTCCGCCTGTAAGGTTATGCCTATGTTGTCATGAGACAATCAGAATTTGTTTTTGACCAAAAGTAACGAAAGAGGTGGCGCTGGTTTTGCCAAGAGTTTATTTTTTGTTTTTGGTGGTGCCATAAAACTATTATAGACCACTCAGTTTCCTCTAGACATGGGTGAGGTTAAATCTACTTCCTTGTCCACACAGGCTGTGGGGGAAGGTTAAGATCCCAAGTGAAAAACTCTCATCATCAGGAACTTGTTAACTAAGCCAGATCAGACTGGTATTCTAACTTAAGAGTTGTTTTTTGCCATATACACAGAGTTTGTTTTGCCATCTACTCAGAGTTTGTTTTTGCCATCTACACAGAGTTTGTTTGGCCATATATGCAATAATTAGCAGCCAGAGTCAACCTTCCTTGAATATGTGCATATTGTAGTTTCATCATCAGCCCATGGCAGTCTACTGCTGGACATAGGCTCTCCAATAGCACGCCACCCTGCTCGGACACGATCCCTAGCGCTCCATAAGTGAACCCGAAAAGTGTCAAGGCTAGCAGATTAGCTGAATATTACTCTATCAGCGGTTTACCTCCCGGGGAGTTGTTAAATTGATATACCGGCTTAGCCGACCGCTTAACTAGGAACAGACTAGCCAGATTGGCCTCTGTTGCCCCAAACCCCAGGCCTCGGAGGTCATGTTTTTGAAAGTGGGGTGTCCCAACGTGAAATGTTTTTTTTTTTTTTTTTTTTTTCATGTCAGTTTAGTCGGCCTGGGAGCGACTGTACGTTACATGGGACTCAAACGACGGCTTGGCAAGCTTCTGCAATGTTTACATTCGGAGATGAAATTATGGACTGGCATGCTTTTCTCTTCCCTATTTAACAACGAGTGCTCAATCACCTAAACTCAGAAGTGGGTACGTACTATGTATAATATGGTTCCCAGCCTTCGAGACGAGAGCTATCAGAGCCAGAGTCCGAACTCCTGATATCTAACAAGCTGCAAAATAGATTCATTCTTAGCTTGTAAAATTTAGGGGGGGGGGGGGGGGCAGCCATGTTGCAAAGGAAGGTTGTCAGCAGAAGAAAGAGGCTTGTTATATGGTGATTGGAGTAGATCCATAATAACCTAAAGAGTTATCTTCTCTAAGATTTGTCATGGTGTAGATTTCATGACATTCAGCCTAAATAATGGGATCCGAATAGTAATGCTTAAAACACTATCTGTTGACACAGATTTGCAAATTGTACACTTATAGTGCACAATATACGAATTTTATTTTTTGACCTAATGTTAATTTCAAAATTATTGAGGATCTACTTAGTTAAACCACTGCCTGAAAGACCACTTGTTGGGGATACGGAACTACCCCTTGATTTGATTCGCAGAGAATTGAAATGACCAAATATTTGTGTATGTTGAATAACGTAACATTGCAATGTATGGCTCATAGACCTCGGTAGACAGGGTTGCTTACTTATTTTGTTTACTAGGAGCTAGTATGTCTAAGCCTGCTTAAAATTATAATTAGGTATATAAATTAAATATTGTCTCTCTTATGGATGGACTAAATCCATATTCAAATAGACCGAGATTTAGGAGCTTGCCTGCTTGTAGCAGGAAGCGTGTGGTCCGTGCTACTAGCCTTCGGGAGGCTGACTGAAGAATAGACCACTGGTTGAAATTTGATTGGAGGAGCAGAGAGTCTTCCAAGGGTGCTACTAATGTAGGTACAGTCATAGGAGTGAGAACTCTCTCAAGAGAATTTAGATTTGTAAATTTTCTTATTTTCCACTCTTGGGCCACAGGTCTCTTCTCTGTGAGCGAGAGGATATTTTTTGTCATCAAAACATTATGTGCTTGGCGTGTCAATGGCAATCTAGATTGTTTCGGGCCAGAACTGAGCTACTAGTTTGGCGCTTTCGGTAGCGCCCATCAGAAACACAAGGATGCACAGGGTACAAGTAGTAGACTTGAATACCTCATGTTAGATCATTTATATGCATTGCTACCTAATCATATACTTCGTGTTTGAAGTTGATTGTTAATTGAAGTTGTTCTTTATTTAGTATTCCCACACCTTGATATTTTCGAAGGGATTCAAGAATATTTAATCATTCGTGTATATTTCGTAGCTGGTTGTCAGTTGAATACATGTGTGAATTCCTTAAATAACAAGGAGTTTAATATTTTATTTCAGCTTAAGTCTCACTGAATTTCAATTATCAGTTGTTAAAGTATTTTATATTTTATGTGTACCTTATAAATAAGGCATAAGTATATTCATTTGCCATGATATTATTTATAACATGTTATGGAAAACATGTTCATTTTAACATTTTCTAGGATCACTAGATTGAGAACTTTTAATGTTTTATTGTTTTTAGTATCAGCATTTAACAGATATACAACGAAATATTCGTTTATACTATATATAATTCACATAGCATCTAAATCCTTCAGATATTCTTTCACCAGCAGAGAGCAAACAGGTCTTCAATCGATGCTGTGTGTTAGAAACACACATAATAGGTCTGTTTTGCATTAAAACAAAACAGTTATTATGTGTGTGGAGAACACACAGCATCGAAGCAAGGTGCTTGCTGGTGTTTGAAGACTATGACAAGCAAGTGACAGATGCGCTCCAGTTTCGAAAGTGGGCGCCATTCTGCATGGGTGAAAGACAGAGGTAACACAAAAAGGAACAAGGTAAGAGATATAAATGCATTATCATAAGACGTCCAAAGGTATTATTTATGATGCCTCTTCAATCGATGCTGTGTGTTCTCCACACACATAATAACTGTTTTGTTTTAATGCAAAACAGACCTATTATTTACAAACTTAAATTAATCTTTATTAGTAAAAAAATATATACACATTGGATGGCAATGCTGATTCTTTGGCCAAAAAATAGACCAGCCCTCTGGTCACGTGAAGAGTCGACCAACCGCTTGGCAATTTCTCGAAACACTAGGTGGGCACTCGAACCCCATGGCCCTAGTTTCAACCCTAAACAGCTCAAAATCATAACTACCAATTAAATTATTGTATTTGCGCAGTTTGAGGTTTCAAGCACCTGCAGCAGCCCCCGCGCAGCCAACTGTGCTAGGAAGACGGGATGGTGCAAGATGGTGAGAGTGAAGATGGTGCAATTGACGCAAGTTGCGTCCCAGTTTTAATTAAATAAATAAATATATACATATAATCTAATTTTAAGAATGATATTGGTCACAGGGTTCTTTTAGGATCTTTAAGAGGAGGTACTCACATCTTTATAGTCCATGTTAACATCATTATCGCTGCCTGAATCTTTGTCTGGTTCTGTAGGTAGAACTGAGGTAATAGTGGCTTTTTTAGAAACTTTTGAAGATTCATCATCGCTACTGTCTGAAACATAACAGGGAAATAACAGAAATTTAACCAAAATACAAATTTATTTCAAGCAGGCAAGTCCAAACCTGTTTACAAGCATGCTTGTAATTAAAGTTGTTATAAGGTACCACCAAAACTTACCACTTTCTGATAAATTAAGGAAAGAAGGCAGTAGCTTGTCTGCCTCAGTGAGGTCTTTGACAGAGAATTGTGGGGTAGGAATTTCATCATCATTTTCATCACCGGCAGACGATTGTTTGTTTATTTTTTTAAGTAATGTTTGGGTAAATTTCGGCTTTCTGCAGATCTTTTTAACTTTTGTTGTGCGTTTAACATTGGTTCTAACATTGCTTTTCTGATCAAACTCGTCTCCAGATGAAGGTACGCAGTCAGTTTCTCCTTCAGAACTAGATTCATCCTCTGCAGAAAATTTCGCGTCTGAACCGGAATCGCTAAAATCTCCGTCTTCCGCTTCACTCTCCTCATCTTTGTAAGCTGTTTTGATCACTTTCTTTCTAGTAGTAGGCATGGTCTCCTAAATAGTTTAACCTTGAATAATTTTGACAGTGTATCACAAAGTCTATTTTTTATATAACGGCGTTACTTCATATCCCTAGTATTTAATAAAAAATATTTATATATCACCTACCTAACTTCAGTTTAAACTATCACGCCTGTTTGACAGTGACACTGACAATGGAGTGTCTTGAATTAATGACATTGTGTTTGGTGTTGCTATACTACAATAATCTGGTTTTGCTATTTCCGAGAAAATATTTTTAGTTCATGAAAATATTGTAGATGTCAACAATGGTAACAAAATAAAGTACGACACGACAGCAGTCACAGAAATTATGCACAAACAGAACAAAGGTTGCTCTGAGTTTGTAAATTGTGGAGTAATGCATTTTTATCTCATTTATTTATTTATTAATAAAAGCTTACCAGCAGTTTCTGTGTACAACAATCACAAGGAAAAGGTTTTACAGTCCTAAGTCCAATACTGTAAAACCTTTGCACAGTCGCCAATTACTAGTTGACCAGCATTCACAAAAATAAGACAGTATTAACTAAGAATAATAATCTCATTATATCAATGTGAAGGATCTTACCATAGGTTATATCGGACGTCAGCCGGGTTTAACATTTCGTGATCCACTCGCAAGAGTATACAGGGTGTAAACAGATTCTTCACGAAGCCGTCAACCGAGCATTATGTATGTACATCAAACTAAGTAACTTCACGCAAAAATTAGTGCTGGGAAACACCCTTTAAATGGTCTGTGGTGATCCATCTAGAAGTCCCTGAAGTCTCCGGACACAACTCAGAAGATGTAACTCCAATTTTATAAAGTAGAGCTACCTTGATAAAACAGCAGGGTGTGGAGCTTTTTCGCAAACTGTGCTCCACTTCCTAATTCCTTTTCTGCCTTCTGAACCTCAAAATATGTAGCCAAAATGACCTCTGTGTGTGACCTTTTCCATCAACGATCAGGCCCGGACTTAAAGAGCTAGGGCCCCTAGGCACTTGGCATTTGGGGATTTGAAATCATTCCATTTTGGTTTAGCAAACTATTGTAAATGAAAATCGATTTTGATAACTTTAATAAAAAAATCAGAAGTTAGTCTTAGTCTTAGAAGAGACCTTTTTTTGTGAACTAGAACAGAAAAGTAGCATTTTGGGCAGCCTACATCTACATCCAGCACAAAGGCGAACTTTAGGAGCATGAGAAGTGAAAAAATATTTTTGAAAAAGTTTTTTGATAATCCAAGGCCAGGCAGGCTTTTGAGCAGGTTTAATGCAGGTCCCGCCACTGGGACTGGGGCCCCTAGGCTGCCTGGGCCCCTTGGCCAGGGCTTTGTAGGCCTAGGCGGAAATCCGGCACTGTCAACGATGCTGTATTATTGACATAGTTTGGGCCAACAAAATATAAATAATTAGCTTTCACCCGCGGATTTGCCCGTGTAAAATCCCAACATTCTGATGTATAAGCTATATTACCTACTGAAAACTTTTAGCCATATTCATTCTAGATTTTGCGTGATAGAGTAATAAACTTAGTAATATATTAATTAGGTCTTTATCCATGAAATTTTTTGTACACAAAAAGTTAAAGTAATTTCATCTCAGCCAGCCATCTATGGGGGGGCAAACCGCGGCACCCGCCCCGAGCGGCAGTATCAGGGAGCGCCAAAATCATAATAGTATGACAAAAAATAAAAAAACTTACTCCACAAAGTGCTTAATTAGTATACAAAAGCCTGGTTGGCTCACCGTTGAGTTGTAAGAAAAAAGCGCCACACTGGCCCACACCATAAGTGAAGTTGTGGACTCAAGATTTGAGTTTTGCCGTGTCAATAATTGACGTTTTTTTACTGAAATTGACTTAAAAAATCATTTCGAACATTTTATTTGAACTAATTTCATTAATTTCTTTATTTTCATTATAAAGTAATTCGAAAAATGCCAACCATTATAATATTTGCGAGTTTTTTTTAGTCATAATTTATCTCAAAGAGAGGGGCGCCGCCATCAAGTTTCTGCCCCCCTTGGAAAAAATCGTAGATCCGGGACTGCAGCCAGCGCAGTGGTAATTTTCATTGCCCTTCTTGAAGAAGTCAGGTGACCGAGAGGAGAATAGACTCTTCAAAGGCAATTAGTACTGCCTCTCGGGAATTAAATTTTGTTCCTGCCAAGAAGTTGTGCAAACTCCGGAAAAAGTAGTAGATTATGATTGTCAAAAAGAAGCGACAATACGGTTCAGAATCCCTACGTATATGTGTCTTTTAACTTGTTAAGCAACGCAAGGCATACCTACCTCAATGCGTTCCTTGCGCTGGCGATCGTTCAATTCGTGTGGCACCCATTTATCAAGCTTTTTTACCTTGCCATCTTCAAACAAATGGACCAATATTGTTTTGATGCTAATGTTGAAAGCTGCAGCTACCTCAGCCGTAGATTGAGTATCGTACCCGTCCGTCACTAATTTAGATTGTGTAGTATGTATGTGGGTGTAGGTAAAATAATATACATATTATATAAAAGGTAGCGTTATCGTCACGACGTTTTGGCTTCTGTGTCCCTCCAGAGTTAGACGATCTGTACCGTCGGCAAACTGATCTTGCAAGGTAGGAAATGGCGAAGACCAAGCTCATGACCAACATATCAAAGAGTAGCATACACGTAGGCGGAGAGAATATACAGTATGTCCAAGAATATATCTAATTGGGCCAAGTAATCTCTTTCCAGGCCAGGCAAGACAAGGAAATTGCAAGACGAACGGAAAATGCCTGGAAAAGTTAATAGTTAATGAAGGAGTTAATGAGGAGCTCGTGGCTAAACATTCGTCATTTGAAGATCTTTGACAGTCGTTAAAGTAGTCAGTGGCCCAAAAAGTCTGACAACCAGTCTTACCAAGGGGTATCGTATTTCCCAGTAGTAACTGGGTTGTGGAGGTCAGATAGGCAGTCGCTCCATGTAAAATACTGGTATTCAGCTGCATCCGGTTAGACTGGAAGCCGACCCCAACATAGTTGGGAAAAGGCTAGGCAGATGATGAGTTACTAGTTAATGAAGGAGTATTTTAAAGGCACTCTGCCCATATGTTGTCCTTATCTCCCCCACAGCTTTGCCAACGTGCTATGGAGTGCAGTATCTTAGATGTAAAATTAACAGATCATGTTCGAAACACTACACTGCGCTCCACAACGCAAATCGTTGATGTCGCTCAAAAGGCTGTCCAACTTAAATGGGATTGGGCAGGACATGTCTGTCGCATGCCGAACAAACTGTGGCCCAGCTCAGGATTGGTGCCCTGAAACAGTGACACGGGGTCGCGGCTGACCACGAAGGAGATAGCAGGACGAACTGGATGTCTTCTTTGAGAATTGGAAAGAAGTAGTACAGAATCGTGACCGGTGGAAGGAATGGAGGGAGATCTTTGTCCAGCAGTATGGACAATATGGGTTAGCTATAATATAATAATCAATTACATCAAGATGGTAACAAAGTGCCCCAGTAATTTCAAAGGTAAGTACCTAACTACTAAATTAATTCAGCGCTAGATAGGTACCAAACCTATTTAAATAATAATATCCAATAGCGTCAAAGCAGACCGCTCCTTTTTCTCCGATTTCGATTTGCTAAAAGGTTTTATAATTTACCATAATGGAAAGGTTGTGTTTGTTTATAGAATGGTAAATGGTCTGAATCAATCCTGTTAAGTGCTTTCCAACAGAGCTTTATTGCCTGTACAGCGACGTCGAATGGATCAGTCCTCGATGCGGCTCATCTCCTAATACTTTACTGAAATAAAGGTTTAGTTTGATCACTTGTACCGTTACATGGGTCTTATGCAAGCTTAAAATCAGAATAATAGGTACGTGTATTTCAAGAAGATTTTTCCTGAAAACGACTCTGTTTCGGTAAAGTTACGGAGGTACTTAATAAAAAAGCAACGACCGTTTTGTCATACATACGTGGATAAAATAAATTAGCCACCTCACATACCATCCAGTAGTTACGAATTGTGTTATATTGCACGTAGAGCTAAAGACGTTAAAATGGAAGTCAGTTTAAAGGGTGTAAGAAGACTCTTAACGTAGCCGAAAGGCACTTGCTCTCCACGTCATTCCACGTCCAGATAATATTTTTGTTCTAGACCATACTTGGGAACCTTCTAGTTACGGAGATATTGGTGGTCAAAGTTTCACAAGTTTTTTTTAAGTACATGATTTTAATGTATTTTTTTACTTAAGACACCTTCTTGACCCCCGTACTGTTCAATCAAGCCATAAGCACTATGTTTTGAATGCGTTCGATTTTTCACCCCAAAAAAAAGTCGTTTCCCAGCAATATTTTTTGCGTAAAGTTACTTGATTTGATGTACAGACGCCAGCAGGTCAAGCTACCTGAAACACTCAGATTTTCCCAATGAACCTTGAACCTAGCACTTCAGCAATAAAGTCGAAAATCTATTAAAGAAATCTGACGGATTGTAGTAGCTTGATGTGCTGGCGTCTGTACATAATGCTTGGTTGATGGCTTCGTGAAGAGTCCGTTTACATCCTGTATTGCACGTAGAGCTAAAGACGTAACAATGGAAGTTAGCATATTCATCTCGATTCTCGGCTCTTAAGTAAATCGCATTTCCAACGTAGCAGTACTCGCCATAAAGCATAAACTAACATAAATAACTTCAATTGTTTGCTGCCTTATTGTTAACTTTAATTACATTTTGAATTAATTTTGTAATTAAAACGGAAGCTAGGAGCGCGCCGCGTGAAGTTTAAGTGGCTGGAAACGGATCGACCCCGGGTGGAGGGGGTGCGCGGGGGCAGCGGGCTTTTAGATGCAATCTCTGAGTGGATTAATTAATTCTGAGGTGCCGGTTATCTCCTGTTATCATTTAATAAAGTTACGTAAGGATGTAGAAATTTCGCTTTACGGCAAAGAGATGATTCCTGCTTTGAGCTTGTACCAAGAATCCAACTCGTTCGGATTACGACTTATAAAAATATAAAATCATTCCTATTCAGGAATAGGAATGCTTTTAAAGAAAAGAAATTAGCACTTTCTTTGCGGATTGAGTTACTGTTCAGAGACCTAGTTTATTTTCTTCAGAAAAGATCATGACACTGTTGCATCCCTTTCATCGCTAAAATCTGCCGCGTAATCTTTTTGGCAGTTTTACAGGATATAGGAATAATTGTATGTGTATGCTATTAAGTTAGGGTTGCCATCCGTCCGAATTCTCCCAGATTTGTCCTAGTTTGGACAGCGTCCGGTCCGGGTGAGGTTTTTAAAAGTGTCCGGTTAAAACCCGGTAATTTTTTGTGTAAGGGGAATCCAGTCCCGGCGTTTGAAGACGTTTTGAAAATTTTGGCGCCCCGAAGAGGGGGACGGACACAAAAGTAAGCGATTTCCTGTGCAGTTCTTGTGATACGCCGTCTCTGCCATCGACACCATGTTTAGATAAAAATGTTATTTATCAGAATGCAAAAAATTTCGAGCTTCGAGTTTTCGGCTTTTTGCTCTTTCTCAATTCAGTTACAGTGCTCTCCAAAAGTTATTATTATTCACTTCAGACGTAACGTCGCGACATTATCACCCGATATCCTAGTTTCAAATGTTTGAACTGTGCATTTTAACATTTTTATAGACTAATCCAACTATCTATAATGCAGGATTTACAGAAATTATTTTTTTATTATTATTTGATAACCTGTTTTGAGGGTTCCGTAGTCAACAAGGAACTCTTATAGTTTCGCCATATCTGTCTGTCTGTCCGCAGCTTAGCTCAAAGACTATAAGTAATAGATAGCTGTAATTTGGCATGAATATACAGATTAGTTTTTTTTCTCGCGTAGGTACCCCATAGTGTGAGATGTCATTGAATAGGTCTTTAAAAAAATATTGCGAGTTAGTTCAAATAATTTTTCGATTAAGATATTCGTTTGTGAAATATTTAGCTTTAAAGTGCAATTTTTTGTTAGATCCAAGTGTGTGTGTGTGACTTGGATCTAATAAAAATTTGCTAAACGGTTTTATTTGGGTATGTGAAAAAATTCACTTTAGTATATTTATCGAAGTTAAAAGGAAAATTATTAGGCTTTACAAGTTTACGAGTAATAGTCGACCAACTTATAAAATGTACTTGGATAATATATTTTCCTATACATAATGTAGCACAGATTTTTCAACTGCAAATGTAAGTTTGTTTTTTGTTATTACAATAAAATCATCGGTCGAAGGCAACTACGGAACCCTACATTGTGCGTGCCCCAACACGCACTTGGCTGGTTTTAGTTGCAAACATGAATTTCAGAAAAGTTTCAGTTCCAAAAGTTAGTTGAAGTTTGTAATGTGCTATGGATTCACAATATTTACAGTTATTTGAATGTAATTTTCTGTCATTTAAGTATATTAATATATTTCAAATAAGATTTCGTCATTTTCAAAGCTTTTGTCTTCATTCTGAAAAAATATTGACTTCGAAGCGAACTCTAACCATAGCAAAAAGAACGATGGTTGTGTTCGAACTGCATGAAGCTCTAAAAATAAATTAGTTCTCTAGGAAACCTAATAATAATCGGCCTAGCGAATAATAAATGAGAGTTTAAAACTCTTTCATTCATTCTTTTTAATGTTTACGCATGCAGATCTCGGCATGGGCGTCCTAAAATACAAAACTTGATTTTTTACTAAAAGTGCACCAGTGTAAAATTAATCTATTGTATGGAATTGGGGAACGACGGTAGGAGGCGCAGATTTGATTTGGCATAAATTATTAAAATACCTAATGCTTTAAGGGGCTAATAATACGGAGGGTCAAGATGATACTCGATTACGCGGTCAAGGAAACCATGTTATGTTACCCATAACTATATTGCAACTAGGTACTTTCCAAAGACGCTTAATTTATTTAATCTAGTTTATCTTTAATTTTATCTATTTACCAATCTTGTCATTGTCAAAAATTAATTAATTTTACTTTTTATAAAAATTATCATAATGCTGTTTTTCACTATTTCCAAATTTAATTAAATTTAATTGAATATTGGCGCTTAGTAAGTACTTAGGTACTAAGTTAGTTTATTTTCAGAATTTATTGTTTTGTGCATGTGGTGTTTACCTTTATGTAATTTTTGATTGAATTACGAGTATGTAGCTGTATTCAGTGTGAACAGTTGTTGGTAGACCTAATGTAATAAATAAACAAAAAAATGAATTTACCTACGGCGTGCAGGGACTGACCGTCCAAGGTGTGCTAGATGGCGGCACAAGTCCCTCCGGAACAAATGTGTTCTGTGCAAGTATTAACAATATTATTAACTGTATAAAGACATTCTCAAAAGTTTTTGTTCATGTAACATTATAATAGAATCAAAGTTCGGTATTTGAGTTATGAAAACTGAACCGAAGTTACCATAACCGAACCGAAGTTCATAACGAGACCAGTAGAGTATATCTACCGTCAAGTGGAATCTTCATAAAGCCCGTGGAACAAACAACATTAGGTACCTAAGTACATCGATATGTCGTTAAATGTTTCATGAGGTGCCTGGGCATCACCTGGTGTGACGAAAATAACAAATTCAGAACGCTTTTCAAAACAACACTCAGCCTGCGCTACATTATGCATGAAGCACTCCATTTGCTGATCCGCTCAGGAGTCCCGCTCGCGGCTCGTTAAGCGCTTACATTAGCTACAAACACTTATTGATTTTGAGAGATTGATATAATTTGTAAGACATGTACGCTCCGTCTTTTAAAGGAGTTAGCTAGGTACGTCGTGATTGCCGTATATGGGTGAAATAGGTAAAGGATAAGAAAATCCGTCATCAGGTTTGTTCTGCCGTTATTTAACTGCGTCCAATATGGCAGGTCAACCTTACTGAACCCTTGTATTGACTGGAATACCGCTTTATTCATTATGTGATGCTCTACTGTTAGTACATTTTTTCACGTATACCTTTGAAATATAAAATTTAAAAGGACTTAGATTACCCGTCCATTTGTAAATTAATATTCGTGCGATATGTAAAATACTGTCCATTAGCTTTGTTTCTAAAAACCTGGTCAAGTAAATGTCCATCGAGGGCTCGCAATCGAGGGGTTTGGGGCAGCAGGGAGGAGTTAGAAATGCAATATTAATGCAGTGCCGAGTGGCGGCCAGAGTGCATTTACTTAATGGATCGTAGGCAAAATGTTTACACTGTCGTCGAACACGAAAAAAAACAAGAAACACGAAGTCGGATAGAGAGAAGCTCTTTGGCAGGATTATTGCAAGCA
This sequence comes from Lycophotia porphyrea, assembly GCA_950005105.1. Classification (NCBI taxonomy): domain Eukaryota; kingdom Metazoa; phylum Arthropoda; class Insecta; order Lepidoptera; family Noctuidae; genus Lycophotia; species Lycophotia porphyrea. The sequence goes on from OX465392.1 coordinate 9,681,484, forward strand.
ACTGGGGACGAGCTGAGTCACATAAATAAAAAAGTTGCTTACTTCATCTATCTACTCAGTAAAAAAAACTTACACGACATCTACACTACAGACGTAGGAAAGTGTGGGATACATTACCGGAGTGGAAAAGTTAAAAAGCTTAAATGTATCTCCGGCGCGGCTAAAAGTGTCTGACAAAAGTTCGACTTCCATTTTAAAAAGCTCCATTACAAAACATCGAGATTCGCTTCCGCCACGCCGCCACGAGCGCGAACTGATGGCGGCTTGAGGAACGGAATTAAACTCCAAAACTTTTCAATTTATTTTATATGAAATCGAGCATAGCCGCGTATTCGTGACGTGAAGAAAGCAAACTTTGTGTCGTTCGACTCGTGGCTTTTTAGAAGAGACAGACGGTTAATGTTTGATGTTTGTGGGGGAATAAGGGGGCGTAGGGGATCTAACCCGAAGCAAGCCGCGTGAGCGGTGATGCTGCGGTTTGTCCGCCGGTCAATTGCAACCACAGCTCCACGGTCTCAGCCCTGTGCGACACTAAACTTGAATTCGTTACGTGTGCTGTGTCCGTATACTATGGCTGCGCCTTTTGATACTTTACCTCATCGAGCATACGAGATTAAAAAAAAACACAGTATAATGTAGTTTTGTAGTAGAATGTAGTTTTGAGGGAAATACTTAATATGATATCTTCGTAGTGTAGTCGCAGTTGCTGTGTGAAAACAATCTTCATTTAACAAGTTGCAACTTTGACTTAATTGAAAAATGTTTTGTTGTTCCATTGAAATGCCTGCAGGTCCCCAAATTTTCGGGTTAGGTTGGATAAGCTGCTTTTACATTAGAGCTAAGTGTTGTACCAGTGCAGGTAAAGCTAGGTGTGCTAGAAGATGCATTCTGTGCAAATATAAAAAATATATCTCGCTGAACAACTGTGGGCACACTTATATTTTTTTTATACGTACTGGTGGGCACCAGTACGCCAAGCTACTTAGTACTGATTACAGAGACTTAACACATCCATTGGTCTGCAGCACATCTCTGGCAGAAAGTTTTTTTTTTTTTCAAGTAAATAAAGTGCCTTTGTTATATCAACTTCAAACTTGTCGCGATAGTTTTCTAATTAGGTAAAGAATTGCATTTCAAAGGTCATGAGAAAATATGCATATAAAAAGTAATTATAGACGTGGAATCTCAGTATGTATATTGTCTATATAGTATAAAAATTAGTAAAAAGAAAAAAAAAAGGAAAACATCCGATTGTACCTCTATGTGATGACAACTTTATATCTAAACTATAACGAAAAGAAAGAATAAGAATAAACATTAAACAACTTTTACAAATGCCATGTATCAAGAGGTTCCCTCTATCTGGCAGAATCTTGATGCTCCGAATTTTATTTGGCATAACACGCTTGGCATAATCTTCTTTAAACGAATATTTTTAAGGCATAAAAATTATTTAGTATAATTATATTTTGGCCGAATGTTTATACAGGGTGTAAACAGACTCTTCACGAAGCCGTCAACCAAGCATAATGTACATCAAACTAAGTAACTTTACGCAAAAATTAGTGCTGGGAAACGACTTATTTTTTGGGCTGAATAATCACGTTTTACAGTAGGACTCAGTGTAACGCACTCAAAACATTGTGCTGTTGGATGCATTGAATAGTAAGGGGGTCCTGGAGGTGTTTAAAGCAAAAATATTACATTAAAAACACGTATTTAAAAAAAAACTTGTGAAAAAGTTGGAACTTTGACCCCCAATATCTCCGTAACCAGAAGTTTCCCAGGTATGGTCTAGAACTTATCGCAATGACGGGGAGAACAAATGCCTTTCGGCTTCGTTAAGAGTCTGTTTACACCCTTTATGTCCGAATTTACAATGGCATACTTTTAAGATGGCAGCATTTTACTTGGCATAATTTCCTTTGGCAAAGTTAACATTTCGCATAATTTCGTTTAGCATAATGTTTATTTAGCACGAAGATTGTTTAGTACAATTTTACTTGGCATACTATGAAGATGGCAGAATTTCATTAGAAATAGTTTTATTAGATATATTGAATTTTTTTATAAATAAGCATTTTTAACCTTAAATTAAAATATTGGGCTTAAAATTTAATATGTTGTGCTACAAAAGTTAGTGACAGAAACGAATCGCTGCAAGACCGACTCCACGTAGTCTTGTCTGCCCTACCCCGAGAGTGTAATATAAACGTAGGCGCGGAGGGGTGAGGCGGCCCGCGAGCTGAGGAGCAGGTGCTTGTAAAGCTTGGTGGCTCACCAGCGCAGCTTCGGCTTGCTGGCCAGCCTCAGCTGCGGTGGTGAGCATTAAAACCATCTGCGACGATAACTCACCTAGCACCGCTGGAGCCCCGCAGCGCCAGAGCCGTGACAGAAACCATGCTTACTTGCATGCTTGTTGCATACATGGTGTATGCTTGTTGGCCTGTTTCCATGCTTCTGAAAGGGAAATAAAAACCGCATATGTTCACTAACAACTGTATTAATGAATAATAATAAAAATACATGCAGAAACATAAAAAAAAATGAAAATCAAATTAAATTTAAATCAAAATTTAAATTTAAATCACATAAAATTAAAATATGATAGTTCTGACTATCGATATTGTATACCAAAAGACGATACTGACTCTAAACTTTCTGAGAAATGATATTTCTGCCTTTTAATGACTATCGATATGAAATTTATCCCGAAAGATGATTCTGACTGTGAACTTTCTGCGATATGATGGTTCTACTTTTTAATTCTTATGCACATGAAATTTATGCCTAAAGATGATTCTGACTTACAAAATTATGAGTTTTGACTGGATGATAAATGAGTGTCTGCCAAATAGGCCAGGGCCGAAGCCTTCAAAAATGGTAAAAAATGAAAAAAAATTACAGTAGGATGAAACCCATTAGAAAAGGAGGGGAATATGATAAAAATGAAAGGAAAAATAAATTACGGTCGATCCGAGTTCGGGAAGTGGGGGGGGGGTGAGTTTTTAAGGGTAAAAAATGGTTTATCTTGATTTCCGGCAAAACTACAAGTCCTATGGAAAAAAGTTAAATGGCAAAGTTGTAGGTAATAAAAAGATCTACAACTTTTGTATTCACAATTTTTTCACATAACCTCAAAATTTAGGTGAAAAATTCAAATAACCAAGTTTTTGGTTTTTTATTTTTATCTTTTTCAAAAGAATTTTTTTTTCTACGAAATTTGTTGAATACTTACCTTATTATGTCCCAAATACACTGTAATTTATTTGATTTAAAATATTTATTTTTTCGCCTTATTTTAACTTAATATCAAAAAGCAAAGCTAATTCTTATTTTTTTTTTAATTTTTCGCGTCTAATAATGAATTAATGACACTTTTCTTTCCTTTTCCGGCAAATCCAGATGTTGTATCGCAGCGAAATAGCAGGTATGTTGTAAGACCCAGACCCTCCTAGGTCCGTCCCCACTTCTCTATGAAACACTTTACAATGGGCTAGAATTTACCGTAGGTCACTCAGGTATATAAATTATCTTAAAACAGCAATAAATAGGCATCTAAAAATATTATTTAAAGAATATTCTTAGAAAATATTGTAGATGTCTTATTAAATATTAACTTTATTAACTTATTTGTTTGTTAATTATAGAAGTATATTTCAATTTGCAATTTTTTCGTTTATCAATAAAACATGAAATCTTACGTTTTTAGCGTAATTAAAGTGTAAATTTTAATAAATAGGTACCTCAAAATTGTACATAATGATAAAAAAAAATCGAATTTGAGAACATTTCCTATAGTAATGTATATTTTTTTTACACCATCAGAAAGTAGATATTTCAACGAACAAAAAGCCCTCAGACTTTTTGGAAAAAGCTGATATTTTGACGTCAGAATTTTCGATTGAAAATTAGGGTGCTTTTTTGATATTAAGTTAAAATAAGGCGAAAAAATAAATATTTTAAATCAAATAAATTACAGTGTATTTGGGACATAATAAGGTAAGTATTCACCAAATTTCGTAGAAAAAAAAATTCTTTTGAAAAAGATAAAAATAAAAAACCAAAAACTTGGTTATTTGAATTTTTCACCTAAATTTTGAGGTTATGTGAAAAAATTGTGAATACAAAAGTTGTAGATCTTTTTATTACCTACAACTTTGCCATTTAACTTTTTTCCATAGGACTTGTAGTTTTGCCGGAAATCAAGATAAACCATTTTTACCCTTAAAAACTCACCCCCCCCCCACTTCCCGAACTCGGATCGACCGTAATTTATTTTTCCTTTCATTTTTATCATATTCCCCTCCTTTTCTAATGGGTTTCATCCTACTGTAATTTTTTTTGGTTTCAAAAATTATCGACCCTGGTCTAAAACGATTTTCTGCGAAATGAAGTTTATGCTATTTATTTATTTATTTAAACTTCATGTACAAGAGTGGTACATAGGTGGAATTAAAGCCACAAGGCCATTCTCTACCAGTCAACCGCTATGCGTGCTATCCGTTACTATGCAAAATAAAAATATGACAAAAAAAGTTCTGCAATAAAGGGTAGACCCTGTATCAAGATGGTTCAGTACAGTATAAAACATACGTACGGGCACCTCCACACAGAGCAAAGTAAGTTGAATTTGAGAAGAGTTGTAAGGCTTTGGCTCCGAGATAGTGCTTTTAGGCCCTAACCCCGGGGGTGATGCAGTGGGTCCGTGGAGCTTCTTAAAATGTTTTCACTTATGTATATATGGGAATACATTACCCCTGCCTCCGGGTTACTTGAGGCGCGCACACTTACTTTTAACACAAAATTGAAGTGACGTAAAGCCTTCACTCTGCTCTCATGTGTATCTTCACTTAAATTACGTTTTATTGGAAAGCTAAAATATCTCACTTGTAGTAGTAAAAAAAATCAAACTTGGAAGATATTTTCTCGACCGTAAGTAATGTTGAAAGCTTGGACTAGAATTATATTGGAATGAGTTGCTCATTGCTCATTGTGAAGACGTCGGGCAAACATTTCACTATCAGATTCCAATTAAGTTGGTTCAATGAGTGGTCATGACGACTGCATCCATCGTTTTGCGCTTATAGTTACTAATAATCACTTAGCTTAATTGCGGCCGTTAATTACCACGGATCTCGACGGTTCAAATTACGTACTCTAAAACGCATTAGCGACTGACAGCTGGAGATTATCCGTCTAAGCGGCGTCGGACCGGCAGTCCACCCGCCCCGCGCGGCCCGCGCGCCACCGCTCGCGGGACCGTTCCACTAATGAAATTTAATGAGGCTTAATTGTTGACGACTTAATGCAGGAACTGTAAAGATAAGTGCTTACTTACGGCCCTCGCTGAGCGGCTGAAACAAAACGACTACGTTTTGTGCCTAAGTAACATTCTAATTTTATAAGTGTCGGCAGATAGTCATGCGGCATTTTTCATCCTTCTGGGCCCATTATGAACTCCAAGCTAAATACAGTTTCAATTAATTGTTTACATAATTTATTTGACTAAAACTCATTAGTTTGGTCCCTTTTCACATCAGTATTTTCTTTACCTTTGCCGATTTCCATAGGACATTAAATATCTCCTCTCATTCAGCCGAAGAGGTTCTAAGCACAAGTGCGGTAGAAAATGAAGGGGCTCAAGTTCTTCGTGACGTGTGGCATGTGATTACAGATCACAATGGTGTGCACTGAGTTTCTTGTTAACTGATTAGAGGCAGCCGAGTGGTGTCATCTCAGAACGTTCCAATTACTAAGAGCGGGGTGGGGGGGGGGGGAGGGGGAGATTGCCGGGGTGTGAATGATCCATTTCGAAAACTAATTTAGAGTTAGCAACTAAACAAAGAGCACTCCTCGCAGATAATAATTAACGCTTGCGGTAAAGTTCCACTTAGTCTGTATTGGTTAAACCTCACTATACCACTGGCAACGTTAATTAAATGTTTTTCCGGCCCTTTTAATTTGTTGAAATAAGATTGAGCGTTGTGCAGATAAGGAATTTAGATTGTCAAAGATTTGTTTTTTATATTTATTATGTTTAGTTGATATCAGTTTATTTATGAATAAACATACCCACATCCTCGGTATTAGCTTTCCAGGAACCTTGTGAAGAGATATTCATTCTCTGTTTGTTATTCTACTTGAATGACGCAGAACCACAAATAAAGTAAAAAGTGCGAATCATTCATTAAAAAATTAAAATACAACAATTATGGAGCTGAACATAATAAAGCAATTAATTTTATTTTTGCATCTACATATTTCCGCGATATGGCATATATAATATTCAAACAGTCAGATGTTATCTAGATTGGTCTGTAGGTCATCTTGACCATCGGAGCACCTAATGATGTAACTTAAAAACATAATTATAGTCGATCCAGCGTCCGAAGTCCCCCGAGTGGGACAGCTAGAGCGTTTTATGTTAAAGTGAATGTGTCTGTCGTGTGACTGTTTGTGCTGCCATCCGACCGCTGTCCAGATAAAAGCTTCTCCATAGCACGAAAAAGCACTCACTCCAAATATTGATTTGTTACTTCGCCGCTCCTAAAATGGGAGAGATATGTCTTGGCTTTCATGTTCGTTCGTATATTTAAAACAAGTAGAAGTTATTGTCTCTTAGGAAATAACTGGAACTAAGTTGACCTATTTATGATTCTTATCTTTTTATGTAATTTTCTTTGAAACTTAGAAAGTCTAAGATACACAGGTTAAATAACTTAACTAATATTTCTTGTGCATGGATTGTAATATTCTAATTCGTTTAGTAGAACGTTAATTTTATCATTATGAAAATGTCGGTAAGTAGCGCGCAGGGCGAAGGGTCGGGCGCGGAGCGCCACCGCCGCACTAAATCCTAATTAACTGCTTGATTACAAGTGGAATAAAAAGCTCGTAATCTTAATTGGTATTTTTAATCAAAGCTCTCTGAGCGTCGACGGGATCTCCTACCAAGGTATTTAGACGAGCGCTTTGGTAATACTTTATCCTTAACTAAAAATATCATTACTTTAATTTAACATTCATTTCTAACATCTGCTTAAAATGAGTTCCTTACATTTACCTAAGAGTATTAATAACGTGAGTCGAGGAAAACTGAGTTATGCTAATGAATTTTCCCGGCACCAAATACGTTAAGAATTTCTTTTATTAAGGAAGAATTAAGGGATTTCTTTATTAATACCGTAAAGTACTAATTGCAGGGTAGGTAACCTTCATTTCGGCGTGAAGCCTGCTCCGGGGACAGCCCAGTGACGTATTAAGACGGTGATAAAATATTAGGCTTTATTACGAAATACTTTGTTCGACTTAGGACCATTTATAAATATTAAGGTTGTGGCCTTGTGCCGGAATTAACTTTCAGGTAGATAATGGTTTGAAATGGTATTTAACGTATCTTCCATTCTCTCTGCTCAAAGAAAGTTTTATTTAGTGAAACAGATAAGATAAGTGAGGACTTAATTAAGATCCGTGTGACTTCAAAGAACAGCGTGTGCCTACATTGTATTTAATGTTGGGCATGATTTTTATCTGTACATTAAACGTTACAATACTTAAATACTGAATGAACTCTTTTAAGGTAAGATCGACGCAATCTATCTGACGATAACGGACTTTGTAAAAATAACACAGATATAATTCTCGACATAATCCTAATTAATAAACACCTAACAGACTCAGTCCATCGCGGTATAAACTAAGCTATATTCTGGTATATCTAAACAGTTATTATTTGTACTGATACAGAGAGAAAACGTGATAGGTTTTAAATCAGTTTTATTCTACGTAATTTAGGAATAAGAAAAATATGTTTTTTTAGTATTTAGAAAGGTAGATAACATAACACAGTAAATGATTTCGGGATTTTGTAAGAAACACTCTGGCTAGTCCAAATACATCCCTGGCAAGCAATTACTGTACCTATTACTTATTAACTTTCAACCACCCTTAATGGTTTCCGTATTACAGCTTGACTGAATTGTTGATTTGGTTTGGCTGTTTTAATTAGATACGTATTACATGAAATTATAGCCCATGTAAGGTAATTTAAATTAAATATGGATTTATCATCAATTATTCATTAGTTCTTTATGAAACGTGTAACTTTTTGGAAAAACACAGAATTTATTTGATTAAATATGTATTTATTCTTTGAAATATGTATGTTTTGAATAAGTATGTATATCATTATCTTCGTTAACGGATACAGAGGAGTGTTATTAAGACTTTACCAATCACGCACCTATTGTGCTTAAACTTAGTGCGCGGTGTTACTTTTTGTATTAAAAGTAATATAACGAGACGACAATAGTGTTGTACAACTAGTTGGAGTAGCAGTGCGCTGGCCGTAAGTGGCTACAATAAAGCTCTCGGTACATTAAGCTTCCGCTAGTGCGCCGTTAGCGAGATAACGAGACCCACTGCCCGCACCACACATAATTTATATCGTCCGAGCTCGTTAAAAACTTATAAAGACGCACATTGTTAGTGCGGCCAATATTCGCGGTTATCCGAGGATATACGACCGCCCTAACGACTCCTTGCTCGGCTCGTGCGAACCATTGCACAAACGACCCCGTTCCTACTAGCCGATGCTCCACCATTATGTAGTTTGTGAACATTTTATATTGTAATGTTCTGCTATTGATTGTTAGCTATTTTAGGACCATTCGATATAGCCATTATATTTTGTTGACAGGGCACACTTAAGTGGGCAAACATTACGGCCTCTATTTAATTTAAATGGCCTGTTAAAGCATCGACCTTAACTTGGTTCTCGAGGCTCGTAATAAAGAACTAGCGCGTAATGGAAAATCCGTGTGCTGATGCAATCTACCGCGAAGCTTTTAGGCTGGCCGGCGAGCTTCGTTTTTCACTTAGTCGATGTGCGCGCAATTACTCGCTTCGCACGAAACGAAAACATTCTAAACACTACCCATAATAACGTAATATACTGTCAATTAACTATTATAATAGGTAGTACCTTAGATGTATGTTTGGTAAAACCACCAATTAGAGTGTTAGTATAGTTAAAATGTATAAGTATGCTCAAATTAATAAGTAAGGCTGAAATGAGAAAACATACTCGAAATTCACTTTATAACCTTTTAATTTCATTTTCTGCGTCCCCGAAAATGCCAGACATTGACACAAAAATAGCGTTAACAACAGTTAAGCTGCAAGAAAACCTTCGCGGTGCTGACGTTAATTTGACTAGGCGATGAATAGCGGGATTGGTGGAGTATGCTCATTTGCTCACACGTGGGCAGTTGGGCACAGTGGTGAGGCGTGGCGGGACGTCGACGGGACGGCGACGGGGCGTGGGCCGCGCGGATCACGGACGCGTGCTCGGCTAAACACAAATCAACACCGATTCTCCATTTGTTAGACACGGGAATGTAATTATGGCCGGAACACTTGGCGGGGGGAGGGGGTGCAGTGAGGGCTTCACGTCATTCAAGCTTTTAGTTCGTTGCTCGACAACGATCGTTACTTTGGATTCCTAATGTAGCTGTACGTTTTCGGAAAACATCAGATTCCCCATACACCTATAGTGACCTATACATATAAGTAGAACGACGTATAATGTTATTAATGCGTGGCTGACCCACGCATTAATAACATTATACGTCGTTCTACTAATCAGATGAGGTATTTTTGAAAGTCAACTCGTGTTATATTTTAACTAATCTGCAATATACTCTTTCATGTTATTTATATGAGGAGTCGATGTTAAAATCAAATCAGGAAATTCTAAAACGAAACTGAAGTGGCATATTTTACATATTATTATGTAGAGCTGTGTGCCAATATTACTATGCTATAGATTGCTAAAGGACACAATTTGTTGAGTTTAAACGCTGAAAGAATATATTCAAACTATATTTAGAGGATAGCTAATGTATGTAGTAGTTGAGCGTTAAATTAAAAAGTATGGTTATAGCGTGCTGGCTAGTGCTAGGGCGGGTATACCGTGGGCCGGTGCCGTGACACGAGTTAAACTAAATTAATAAACTTGCACCAGTCTCCGGCTTTATTAAAAAACACTCATTAAAGCAAAGGAAAAGTAGGTGAAGTCGCCGTCGGGCGGCGGGGACAGCGCCGCTAATTGCGCCGCCTTTATTGCTTAAATAAAGTTTTAGTGGGGGAACACAAGTTTTAATTAAAAATGTGAGAATAGTTTTTAATAAAGGACGGGCTCGGAGCGCGTATATTGCGAAACTTTAAGCGATGCGATACGCTCAGCTTACAGGAAGTCCGGCGATATGGTATCTTGCGCACGCCGCGGCCGCCGCGTCCGTCACGAGCGTCCGTAAGCACCCGCAAGCAGGCGCCAGCACCGGCTTACCGGCTATTGTTTGCTGGGAGATCTATCGAGGCTTAGCTGATACCCTCATTTGTGATTCTAATAACTTCTGATATATTAATGCTGCACACTCCCATATAGAATAAGCGCTTCTGTAAGTATACCACCCACCTACGCCCACTCCCGCTCACCCGATCACTTACACTGATCGATTATCCCAGTTTAAGTGAGAACATTATCAACTTTGATTTACAGTTATCCGCAAGCAGCCTTAATGTTTTATGAACTTTTTTCGAAAACGGTATTCTCGCATCGATATAAAGTGACAAATGGCACCAGTAACAAGAGAAACTAATAATGCTAGTGATTTACGCCCGCCCTTGTTATTACGACTCATGTGAAATGTAATTTCGGCATACTGCGTGTAGAGGCGCACGCACACACGGCCACTGGGCGAGTGTGCAATACGTTTAATAAAGGAGGGACGCGGAGTAAATCCTTCAATTTCGCCGGCACACAACGGCGTATTCTCGTTAACCGTGGCAATAAGTTAAACGGGCGGCGGGCAGCCCGCGCCGGCCGCCGAGCCCGCGCCGCGCCCGTCAGAGGAAATTAAAAAAAGTCTTGAGCCACCGACGTCATATTTGCCACTTCGATGTTTTCACTAATTATTATGCAATATCAAGTACAAAACAATGTTCTTTTCCTTAAAAATATGCATGTCTTTGGGTCACTCTAGACTGTTCAACTTATCTCACTCCTTACTCTATAAAATTCTGGAAATTGAATAACCTCTTTCAAATAACCAAAGCATACAACATACTGTCTTTTTTAATATTATCAAATTTTAATAATATCCAATTTCAACGAGAAAGGATAGACAAGCAATATCAGCTTCTTATTCAGCTTTACTGACTAAATCTATATAAAACACAAGGCTGTATCGAAATAACATTGCTGTGAGCACCATATATGACTAGAATGTTAAGACATTGCCTACATTTAAATTGATACTTTAGCGGCAGTGCAAGCGGTCGATTTTAATCAAAGTTCGTTCATTTCGAACTTAGCTGGGGAGGCAGTGCTTCGCGGTGTAATATGGGCCGAGTGTAATATCTGCGGAACAAAGAATACACACGTTCCACCCCGGCACGGCTCGGCTGCACTCCTAATTAGATGTTCGATGAAAGTGTAATCAGACGTTGGCCGGATCCGGGACGTAATTAAACGGCGGAGGCGAATAGTGATTTATTAATAGAAAAGCTCGAGCCGTAATGAAATACTGGGCGGACAATGGCGACGAGGGCGGGCGGGCTGTGGAAATTAAATTCTCAGCGACGGCGGCCGCTGGACATACACTTGGCGTTTCCTTGCGGGTCACCTTAGCCGGCGCCTGCTTAATAATGTACGGCGGAGGCAGCAGCGTCGCCGCTGGCACCCGCGCCCGGCCGCTGCTATGCCGCCGCCACCGCCGCCACCCATTACCCGCGATGTATGGAGGTGTATAAATTTGTCGGCGAGGGAATGTAAAGAAGATTGGTTTCCTAGTCGAAGGGTCCTGGAGAAAAGGGGTGGAATTGAATTTAGGCCGGAATTCACTAGCGAGGTTGTGTTTGTGATATTTCTTACCTAGTAGCAGTAGTGGGACGTGACGCACTTGCCGATTACATTTATTAGGTATCGATTTCTACCAACATTTATATGATATCAGCTTGCGATATCATGTGCCCTGTGTATTAGGTCCGAGTAGGATGTTGATGTAACTCACATGTATAATTAAACATGAGCCTAATTATTTTTATCCAAGATCTTACAACTCATTTGTTATTAACTTGCAAGCGATAAGAGTACGTATTATTGAAAAACTTCAACTGTAGCTAAGCAAGTTTAAGTAAACACAAGGGCTGGTGTTTGTTGGGTGTAGAAGAAGGTGGCTAAAGAAGGCATCGGGAGCAATAGGCATCTGCAGCATCCTGGAAACTTTGAATGTAGGTACTATCTTTAGGTCACTAGCATAAATGTGACAGTCGAACGTTGCTTAAGGTTAAGTGATTATAATTTACGTCTACATGGCCTTTTAAACGTCTATTAACTTAAGCAACGTTTATAAACAAAACCCATATGCATGCACATCATGATGGTCAGTTATATAGTAGTAAATTGTTATGAACCAACATTCACTACTGAAAGTAATAAAGTTGATGAAAGGTCCCGAAAATCTTATATTGTATCTAAGAAGAAAAGCAATTTCATCACAAGCAATCTAAACAAAGAGGATCGACATCGAATCAGCATTTTCTAGTCAGTAAAGTCGCAATATGGAAGCGTAACCTTAATTACACTTAAAAGCTGTCGGAGTATACTTTTTCAATTAGAGTATTAAAGTGTTCCGACCCTGTCATTATATTAGAGTGTTGTTCCATTCCACCCCGGGCCGGCGCGGAGCCTGCCCTGAGAGCCGCCACTGCCGCCACTGCCGTACACGCTCGCCTCACTTCGCCGCGAGTTCTCCCCGACAGCGCACGTGTCGGCTTCTCTCGCCGACGCACAAACTTTACTCGAGTAGCCGACCCGCTCGTACAAACGTTCCTTGTCGTTTAATTACAAGTTTAATAAATCATTTTAATTGGCCGCTGCTAATCGAAGGATCATATCTCGCGATCGACTGCGTTATTGGTGATCTTTTGATATTGGACATTTACTCGGAAAAACGAATTTCCTGTAAATCTTTCAGAAGTGACAATTGTTAGAGTGGACAAGTATTGTAACAATTTATTTTGGTGCTCAATTTCTTGACTGTGGATTTGTTTATCGTGGTTCCAGACCAGAGTTTTTGGAAAATACGTGTTTTGATTGCTGTTTTAACCGGAAAATTAAAGGTACATAATACTTTTTAATCATGCTTTCTTTCGCTTTATTTTATGTTTCTGCATGCAGTTAGTTATGATGCTACATAAAAACGATTTTCCTGCTTGTGTTCGTTAATTATAGTGTTTCTTTTATGATTGCCTAATTAATTTGCGAGATAGAGCCTTCAGATATAAATATTCATTAAAATGATAAACATAATTAAATTAGTTTCGCAGGCAATATAAATTACTCATATTAATCTTGACAGTTATTATCTAATTCAGTGACCAATTAGGTAGAGTGCGCTTCCAAACGAGAAAGTTAACTCATTCACGGTAATGTTTACGTGTGTGCGTTACGTTATCACACGTTGTGATATATTTCGGGCGTGAGTGCGTGTCCATTCAGAGTAATTGGAAGATCCGATGCCACTGAAAATTGCTTAATTACGCTTTTATAAAAGTGTGGTGTCTAAGGAAAATTGTTTAGAGCCAATTGAGTAGAAACAGACATTGTAAAAAATTAAGTGGCTTTGATTTCATTGTGTTTTTCATCATGACTAATTCCTCGGAATTCATACAATAGCTAACCCATAATCTACTTTCAGAACTTCGGTTTTATTACTTTTCATAGAGGAGCGCTCTACCGTATATAAACAGAGTAATCCAATGATTTGTTTTCATAACACTATCACGTGACCTTCGCTCCGACCTGCGCTCAGCGTGGCTGCCGGCTGTACCAATATCATTGTGAACAAGATTGAAGCGTCAAACCGGAGGGGTCCACACAATAGCTGGCCGCAGTATGTGTCCGGTGGATTAGTGTCATGTATGCGGCCCCACGGGCCCACGGGCCTTCGCCGGGGCCCACGAGCTCGCATACTGATGCGCCTCCACGCCCGCCGCTTGTTATTTTAATTATTGTGTCTTAATTAAAATTGGTGGAGCCGTCCCCCAACCCTTGCTCACCTCTCTGACGAATATAAGTTGATAGAATATGTAACTCGCAAGTTTTAAGTTCGGGAAAGTTTTACGTGGTTCTTATTAAAATTCCAACGGTTTATAATAAATAACCCTCATAACTAAATGAAAGCATATTGTCTACATGTCACTGATGCAAATTAAAACATGCAAAGCTCAATACTACTTAGTGTTATCAAAGCTTTTATCTCAGAATTTAATTTAACTAACATCATAAATAAATGTAAAGTGGTAACCTAATTTAATAGATAAGTTTCTCAACAAGATTTAAATGTTAACATATTTATGATGCTGACCGAATATAAATTATATTATTTTAATACCAAACATTATTTTAAAAGAAATGTAGGTAGCTATTACTTCACATAAATTATATTTTGTTTGCTTATGAACATTGCTGTTTGTAAGATATTAATTACATCACGATCATATCTTAATTGCAAATTAATATGCATTAGGTAGCGTAGCGTCTCTATTTGTGTTGTGAAAGATATCATTCGCAAAAAGAGCCGTTTTTATTTTATTATTTATTTGCTTTAGTCTAAAAGCTTTTTATATGTTTGGAATGAGTAAGATTGGATGTCTAGATTTATCAAATAACATTAAATAACGGATATTCAGAGTACCTGTCTTATGTATTTTTGATATACTATCATCATCCCGTGACTTGGCTTCGAGGTCTATACCACAGAAACAAGACATTCTTTCGAGATAAGAAGTAGCCTATGTCATTCAGGGAAAGTGTAATTTTTGCAGATTTAATTATATCAGTATTTTCAAAGATATTCACCATTATCTTTTATCGTTTAGATTAGAAATGGGAGGAGCTATATCTACCTGTATTATTTCATAAGGACACAATAATCATAACAAAGGGTTGTGAAACTTCTGCCAGGACTGCGGGAGTGTTCGAAAGAGATACCACGGCCCTGAAACACAAAGGGCAAGGAAGGAACATGGATGGGTTTTAGTCAGTTTCACAAGTCTGACACTTCCTTCCGCTCTGCCTAGAGCGGGCGAAGTCATTTGATGATTTCCCATCCGAAAAAAAAAGGTTGTGAAACTTTGATACTAATCGCTCCGAGTAAAATTACAAGCTAGAATAAGCTAAGATGTATTTATGTGTTGTGATTAAGAACCACCACAAGATCTGTGTCTACCTATATTTTTAATAAAAGTTTGAGATAAAAGTACATAAGGCGATAATGAGAATAAAGAAGTAAAGTTAAACACAAACGAAGTACATATTCGTAGTACCACGGGCATTGTTGTTACAATCACTTGCTTAATTAGCACTGAAAATATTCACTAGCATTATATTCAATTTCGGTTACAACAGTACGCAAATTAACATTTAATGAAACCCAGTTAATGATGGTGATTTACATAAGTGCATTGTTATTACCCATTGAAAATTAACTGAAATTCAGTCTGTATACTAACGCGATTAATTAGTTCACAAACCGCTCCCGGAGTGGCCTTGGGAATGTCGATAAGGATTATTATTAGGCGTACAAGAGATACTCATTAGAGGCATCCGTAATGATTCGCTGACGGCCTACGTAATGGCAAACTCTCCATAATGAAGACAGCAATATCTACTCAACCGACACAAATGAAATGAACACCCAACGTTATTCGTTTGTTTATCATTATTTTGTTCCTCTACAGTACTATTGCGAAACATTCTTCTTTCTCTCTCTGTTATTGTTTGTATGAAAACAGAGTTAATTAGTTAATGAAATCGATTGTTCCTACGGCTCAAATAGAATTCATTTCATTGTGTCCCAATTATAATTGATTTCATTAACAAAGCTTGGCCCATAATTGAAAGTAGGTATACAGTTTCAGCAAAAGGGAGGGTAAGGTAATTACAAGATCCAATTTAGAATTGCCAAGTCTACACTTTGCTGTTAGTTTCAAACAAAAGCTTAATTAATTAAGTCGAGAACAATTAAGTTCACTGCCGTAATATTCTCAGCAATTACGCGGAATTCGACGTATTTTGTAGTCGTCCGTAATTGCCGACGAGTCTCGAATCAGATTGTATCCGACGCTAATACAGCACACATCCATTAATTATACAGCGAAAACTAATTGGGAAATCTATTAATTAAATTACCTATTAGTGCATCACGAATCCCTGAGAATGCTAAATGAACCGATCGTATTACGCGTTCAATTGATATTAATTGTCGCTGCAGATAAATAAGGCTAATTAGTGTACAGATTCGTATTTTTACGAAGATTTATGTTGTCAAATGCTTTGGTTTTTAAATCGTATAAATAAAACTACAACGGAAGTTAATTTATCTCGATTTATCTTAACCTTTGGAACGACTACTCTACCTAATAAAAAGCGTGAAAGTGGCACCCACATCCGACGCAAGACACAAATGTCACAACAATTAGCATGCGACACAAACTGGTCGTAACATTTAAATGTCTTTCAAATTAGTGCAAGTTGTTTTTTTGGAAAAATCTTAATGACTTATCGCTGAATGCGGCCGGTGCCTTGGTTGTTCCTGTTGAAATTTCACACGTGCAGCGGCGCCAGTGGCAGCGACGGTGCGGGCGATGTGGTTTAGTGGCTGTCGGGATTCATCCGGGTTTCGGTTGTCAATTTGAATGTATTGGCTCAAATAAATCAGGGGTGTCGTTAGGTGAGGTACAGGCGCTGGTACAGGCGTCGACGGCAGGTAGGCGCCGCGTGTAACGAGACACATTTCCGGACGTATCCTTCCAATTAGCGCGTTGCTGCTGGGCCGCGCTGGTCACCGCCCCGCGCCCGCCGCGCGCTCGTTACGCTCCCGCCTCGTTAGGAGAATTGTTTGTTCGAGTATGTAAAAATGTGTTTATTTGCACGTACGCTTCAGGGTAAAAAATATATGAAAAGACCCTTTTAAGACTTTTAATGATTTCCCGGCAAAGGGAAATTGGGTTAGTTATTTTCCCCGGGGTTGCCCCTCGTTAAGTTTTAATGGGGTAGCTAGCTACGACGTAATCAAACGTACTTATTTAAGCTAACGACGTTTACCAAGGATGTGTACTTTGTTTTCAATAGCAGTTATTCAAAGGCGGACGCTCTTCATGTTTGTCACGCAGCTCACAAACAACTCTCATTCGCGGTACGACACTGTTGTCCGGTGCCACTGGTAGTTTGGTACGTGATACGATACCGATGGGTAATGGGTTTTTAACGTCACACTTTCCAGGAAAACCGCTTAAGCAGCTACACGTTAGAAACATCGGCCTTCCGGCGCAGCTGAGGATAACTATCTTGCCGTATAGGTACAACGCCCAATTAATCTTCAGTAAAATGTCGACAGTGCTTGTTTTTGCCAGGAACTCGACTCATTAGACCGGCGAAGCATGTTGATTACATTCTGCAGTGCTTATTAGCGCAAAGTCTCATTAGGGGCCACTATTGTTGTAATTAAACAAGAAGCTGCATCAGCACGGATCGCTAAGCGCGGGTTGTGCTCAAATCACCTCTATGTGCTTGTAATAGCGACTCGCCAGTCTGAGCTTGCGAGTAGCCATTATGTTGTGCGAATTTAATTAACAACTCAATAGTTACACAGTAGAAGAATAGAATGGAGGGGTGTTCTTGTGGTGTCTGACATGATTCCATTGTTAGCGTCGGTGCAAAAAAGCGGAGGTTTGTTTTTGAAGTGGCTTACGCAATTACGTGGTGGTACTCTGTTCCGGCGGCGTCGGCGGCGGGTGCGCCGTCGTCAGCGCAGAGACCGGGTTTAATTGGACAGCCGAGAGGCTGGGGCGCGGGGTGCGGGTGCTTCGCCACCTCCTAACACTTCTAATTGGCTCGCCTACACTAACAGGAGCTTTCCTCTAAAATGTATACTCATCGTCATTACTTATAATAGGCTCCGACTCCACAGGAACATCTAACGCTATGCCAATTTCTTTACTTTAATAAGCGAGAAATATTTTGTTGCTTAAGATCAAATATCGTTTGACTATAGTGTGACGACGGTGAACGGCGGCGACGGTTTTCGATTAATTTAAGGTTTAGGGAACTTAGAAGGTTAACGATTTAAATATTCTTCTAAAACTATACTCTCAATAAAATCGTATCAACTAAATCTATTAGACAATGACTCTAATACTCTTCTGAATCAACGGCCGCTGAACACCTATGACTTGACAACTCCACATAAACTACAATAGTTCGTTATCCTTTTTATTTACAAACTTCAACGTCATTAGCGACTGAAACCCAGACATGGAAGAATATTCTCTGGTGACATACGTTTCTACCCGATAGGAGGTACCCCAAATCTCAGCCAGTCAACGGTATCACTGTTTTATAATTTATTTATATCAGTAAATTAGAGGGGTTATCGATGTCAAGTTTAGTTAGAATGGAACTGCCTACATTATCTATCTGGACGCAAACAGTTCATAATAAATATCTTTTTTGTAACTTTACTAATTTATCGATGCACTCAAGAAAATAAAATGAGTTTTACGTGAGCGCTTTAAAATTTTTAAGATAAGATAATTAAACGACATCATAAAATACATGTATTTTCAAAATCTTTAACACAGTACAAAGAAAAAAACAAAACGTGTAGAAAAACAATCTTATATTATCTTATAATATAAAAAGTAGGTACTTACCCAGTTAATTAATAACTATCTGCCCCACATTATAAATGTTTTATCATTGTTTGTGTTTTTCATTCACGAAACTAATAACGGGGCATTTCGATAATTAGTCCAATTAAGAAAGAATAGCGTTAAAATTAGCATCGGTTTGAATTGATTGGAGTGTTCCGGTTGATTGGCGACTCACGCTGGCTGCGCGTGCGTGTAAGTACGCCATGCCACCACTCCGCCAACGCCAGTACGCGACCAAGCGCTACGGGCGATAGCGGGAACGCGTATTATGATAACAATCCCTAATTAATATTTGACGAGTGCCTTGTAGCTTAGGGCAACTCAATAACTGTCACCTATTCGCGTAAAACTTTAAAGAGAAGAACACTTTGAAGATACTCTTAACTGAGATTTTTTTTTTTTTTCATTAGCCTGTTCTGTCCCACTGCTGGGCAAAGCCCTCCCCCGTTCTCTTCCAACTCTCCCGGTGTTTTGCCTCCTCTGGGCAATCAGTCAGGAACGAGTCTAAATCGTCACGCCAGCGTTTCTTGGGCCTGCCGCGGTGACGACGACCGTCTTCAGGCACCCACTGTGTGGCGATTTAGGCCCACCTGTCCTGACCCATCCTGGAAATGTGACCCGCCCAGTCCCATTTTAACCTCGCAGACTTATCGCCAACATCGGCGATGCCTGTCTTGGAGCGTATTGTGGTGTTGCGTATTCGGTCTGTGATTTTGATGCACAAAATGCTACGCTCCATCGCTCTTTGGCAAACCTTGAGTTTGGACTTCTGAGCCTCCGTCAAGGACCAAGTCTGGGCGCCATAGGTAAGGATAGGCAGGATACACATGTCGACGAGTTTACGCTTAAGTGAAATAGGAAGGTCGCCCTTCATAAGCGCTTTCATGGACCAGTAGCTTCTCCAGGCATTTCCAACTCGACGGTCGATCTCTTTGTCCTGCCTGTTGTTGAAGGAAACTAGCTGGCCCAGGTAGATATATTCGTCGACATAGTGTATTTCCTGCCCATCGACCTCGACCCTATATTTAGCGGCATTGCTCATGACTTTAGTCTTTGACTGATTCATCGTCAGTCCAACTTCAAGGCTTGCAGTGCTCAGGTCTTGGAGCATTTGTTGCAGATGATCTGCTTCAGAAGCAAAAAAACAATATCGTCTGCAAAGCGAAGGTTTGATAACATTTTATCACCGATTGGAATGCCTTGCGTTGTCCATCTGTCAGTAAGGTGTTTGAATACTTCCTCGAGGATGCTGGTGAATAATTTAGGAGAGAGCGGGTCACCCTGTTTTACTCCTTTGGAAATTTTAAATTTTGAGCCTACAGAATCTAATTTAACGTTAGCCGTGCTATTATTGTAAATATTTTTTAACAGTTATATATAAGTTTCCTCTATTCCTTGACTTCGTAGAGCTGAGAATATGGCGCTGTGTTTTATACTATCAAAAGCCTTTGTGTAGTCCACGAAAGCCAGGTACAGAGGTTTATGAAATTCTGAATATTTTTCCAGTAACTGGTTTAAAGTGTGAAGGTGGTCGGCCGTGGAATAACCTGGACGGAACCCGGCCTGTTCCGGTGGTTGGTGTGAGTCTAATTTAGAATCTATGCGATTGTGGATGACTTTGATAAACGCCTTATAAATATGAGAAACTAAACTAATGGGCCTGTAGTTATTAATATTGCACTTGTCGCCTTTCTTATGAAGAAGAACAATATTTGAGTGGCACATCTGGGATGGGAGTTTACCTACCCGTAGGATTTCATTGAATAAGTTAGTTAGGTGAGAGAGCAGTGTGGTAGATCCTAGTTTTAGGGCTTCGGTGGTAACGCCATCGTCGCCAGGGCTCTTATCATTCATAGTGCATTGTTTTGAGCACTCTGTCTACTTCATATCCCGTTATGGGAGGGATATCTTCGTGGCAGCTATATCTATATTCTGATTCTATTTGAACTGAACTATCTGAATAAAGATTGGTGTAGAATTCTGTGCAAATGCCTATGATTTTTTGTCTGTTATGGTGTTTGATTCCGTTAGTGTCCATTAAGCTATTGATCCAGGGTTTGGTTCGGGAGATTCCCTGTTTTGCTATTCTTAACGACCGGTGTTTTTCTAGTGCTACTTTGACTAAGTGGGTATTGTATATAACTGAGATTGTATAGTTATTTTACTTGACGTCCAATTAAAATATCGTGAATTTTCATGTTTATTTACGACTGGTGAACTCTAACAAAGCCATATCGTTAGTTCTAAACACGAAAACTGTCTTAATACTTATTATAATAACATGGTAAGTATTAAATCGAAATAAGGCGATTAAGGTACATCAACCTCACATAAACAAAATAAAAGATATCCCAACTTTTATTACTTCAATAATGACAACGTAGCCGGCATTTAGCCTTTGCTCTGTTCTTATTATCGGATATAAGGGGTGCATGCGGCGGCGCTTATTGGTTGTCAAAGCCCTTGTTAAAGCTTATTGTGGAAGCGGATTTTATTTATGAAATCGATAGCAAATAACCACGATAATTAGAGCCTTTATTAAAGTAGCGTATGTAGTCGTAGGGATAATTGATCATATAAACTAACTTATGTACTTTGCGTACTTACCAAAGGAAATATATTCAAGGTTCACTTAGGGACGTTAATACAAAGTAAAACCCGACTGATTTTTTTTTAAATTTTAAATCCTGGAAATGTTTAATAATTTCTTATAAGCTGCGTAGACGTCTCGCAGACGCAACGCTTTTGTTGCACATCGTCCCTCCGCAGCGCCAGCGTCAGCTATGTACCCGCTGTTACCGCAACAAATAGGATTTAAACGAAGTTATACTGTTTGTTTCGTTGCTGTAAAAAAAATGAAAATGTACGCAAACAAACCGCGGCGTAGCTGGTCGTAGCGCGTCATAGTAAGGCGTAGCGAGTCTTGTGCGTCGTAGCAAGACGTAGCGTGTGGCGTAGCGCGTAGAAATGAATCGTAGTGCGTCGTAGCAATAAGGTCTAATCATTTGTACTATTGCATCTCCGCTAAAAGTGATTAGACACGTTTACTAGCACTGTTAAAGTTCAAAGACCACATCTAATAAGTAAAGCACTAATGAACAGCCTGCGCAACTGTTCTTCGTTACTGTCGATTGATTAGCAAATCTGTAGACAGACAAATAAAAGACGGAACGGACATAATAGGTAATAAGTGGGTGAGCCCTTGTGCAACTAAGCTTTATTTATTTTATTGGTCCACCAACAATTGGTCAGAGGTAAACACAGCATGCAGCTTGCTTAAATTACCAAATAGAAAAATAGTACGAAGTTGATCCTTTGTGCTCTGTGGTGAGTATCGGATGTAAGTGGGTGCATGGTGGCGGTCTGAGCGCGCGCCCGACACGACACTTCACAGCCCGGATATGAGCGGCTATTTAATTTCCGTGCTTTCAATGATCGTTTCATATTCAACTATATAACTCTTGTCAGTTGCCAGCTTTGCACCTGAATGTACTTTGAAACTTCACATGCTTATATGATGGATTGATGCTAAAGGAAATGCGCTGTTTATCATGTTGAAAACGCGTTAGAGAGGAGAGGTGGTTACTTTACGGTATATAGGAAAAAATTATCCGAGAGTAATTGAATTAAAATATTTCCGTATACTACAGATTTTTCTTTTTTCCGCATAGGTACTGGTGAAAATATTTAGCATAGTTTTTGAAAAAAAAAATGTTTTGTCGGTATTTACTAACAATTCAAAGAGGTGAACATAGTCATAAAGAGATAATACATAGAATTTTCCAACAGTTTGACTTCATCTGTTAATTGTTGCTGTTCCCTCGTTAGAGTGATTTCCTGCGCATAGTGATCCACTCTGTTTAGGCAATTAAGTGCATTCGCTACGTCTCTGGAGATTGTTAGTGAGACTGTATTATTTCTGATTGTTCACGCAGATTACATTGTTTCGGCTCTTATACCGGAGATTGGTCAGGACGTGTAACCTTGTTATTTTACAGTTTTTAATATTTAAAAAATATTAACACTTTAAAACTTTGATCGTTAATTAAACTTTACAACGTTTCTATAATAGATATATGTATCACCGCTTGGAACTTTAATTATGTATATGAAACTCCATTGTCCTTAGTTGGAACACATTATATTGCGGAAACATTTCAAAACAAACGATTAAGGTATGTTTCATAATGTGCCTGTTAATTAATTATGAGCTCCGCATAGTCATCAAACTAATTAAAATGTTAATGCAATTAACGACGCTCATAGTCCATCTTTCATTTTTATTAACATTTGCTAATATTATGCAAAGATTTGCTATTTGAACTGCACAATTTAATGTGACATCATTTAAAATTAAACTGAGAGTGTACTAACAACTTATACAGTACAATTACGAGCAATAAAGAATGAATCCAAGGTACAAAAGGTTAAGAAGTGCATTTCGAGGGGTGTACGGAGTGTATGGCGTGTGTACACGCCCCAATCCATCTTGTGCGATAGCAATCAGTGCGTCACACACTAATAGAAGCCACTGTATGTTTGTTTGCCATTAATTTCGTGGATCCAGCCACGTAGCGCGTGTTGACACGCTTGCAACGATTGATACAGAAAAAGTACATTAATTAAATATAAACACGATACATTATTATCTTATTCATGAGTTTTGTTTGCGTCTTGTAAAGTACACTTGTTGTAAAATATTTTATTATTAAATTTTTAGTTTAAATCTCGCAAAGGGTTTGCTTGATATGGATATGGAATGAAAATGAAGAATCGATTTTAATAAAGCAGATAGCTAGACAAACATAAACTAAAACAACTTTAACTATCCACACAACACACGGTTTGATTGCAATATTTTGTCTAAATGTTTATTTTAGCACTATTGCGAGGGAGAGTGTTGCACACGGGGGTGGAGTCGCTGTGTGTCGGCGATAGCACTGTGTCATCACTGTTATCTCGAATCGAAAGGTATCCGCACACTGTGCCGCACGCGCCGCTCCGCTGTCGTAAATAACGTCTAACGTTGACGCACTGATTGCACCCTGAACTGTAACATCATTCATTAACATGAACGGTGATAAAATGAAATGCTGCCGCAAATGTAACTTCCATTTATTCAAACTAACATCGTCGACGTCTGAGGAACCGTGATTGAAGATTGACATAACTAATAGATTCGACTTAATTGGTTCTAGCCGTGGAAGGGTTAACATAGTTCCTATTTTTACAAAATCCTTCCTAAAGCTCAGAATAAACCGATACATTCATATCAAAACTGATAACCTTATGTTTTGAGTGACAAACCAATTTTATTCTCGACTGCCCCTCTCAGGCGGGCCGCCCCTCGGACCGATCAGACCTTATCCAAATTGGATCTTGAATAATAAAGAATCGGGGCGATTGGATTTTATTCCTTAAATTCAATTAGCACACAAGGGTCGTGTGTGACTGCAGACGAAAGATAGAGGCATATTATCGTATTAAAAGGGATCGTGAGGGTATACTCGGTCGGGAAGAAAGTGTCTAATCTACTTACACATGGAAATTTAAAATGCGTCTCTATCTTTTGCTGATAAATTTCAAATATGTATTGAAGCGTTTATGAGAGTTCATAAATTTTGTTGTTAATTTATTTAAGTCTACGTAAGCAACACTGTAGTATGTAAATGCACTTAAATCACTTAGACTCTTAGAGCTTTGATTTAAGTATTTAAATACATTTTTAGTAGGTAAGTAAAGGGTTAAAGCTTTAAAAGTTCATAGAATTACTTGATGAACATTGAAGCCGGCGCGCGCCGCACTCAGCGTTTAGAACACAACAGTCTGCAAGAACCACATTTATGTAAATTACAGCACTTACACTACTTCGCTATTACAGCTTTGATTTAACGGCTGATAAACAACACTACTTTTGCTAACAAAGTATATCGATACGATATAATCTCTTACTTACTTGACACTCGATGCGAATAGCCCCGATTTACTCGTGAGAATACGATATATACGGATACGATATGTTTATTGTTTAAATCCGGTGTGCAGTGTGGGCTGCGATTCCGTAAATAATGTATTATAAAATATGTATGCGGAGAAACTTTTGAGAGTATGTTGTAATATATTGCTAAATGGAGAGGAGAATTAGACAGAAACGCTTTTATTTACTTACGCCCCTTTGTTAGAAGATGTTAACATTTGCATAATGGATTAGAACTTATTACGTGGGTATTGAAATTAAATTGATACAACATTGTAGAATCTTCATTAACATAACATAACTTAATTAAAACACTCTTTTTTCCATTGATTCCGAACAAGCATACAAAGATAGTGTCTAAACATTCAAAGTAGGGTGTAAAAAAAGATGAAACAGTATGGACAATGTGACAATGTTCTGGAAATGTTTTACACAGCAAATTATGCGCTAGTGAAAAAAAGGAAATTAACAATAATGAATACGTCACCTAAGTATTATAATATAATCCGTGCGAGTATCCGACCTGCTCCCCATTAGAGTGAATGTGTTAATAAAATAAATTGCGATATTATCGTCGCCGCGTTTGACATAAACATCGAATTCTACTTAAAGTAATGGAAACGATTTAATGCAGCCGAATCAGGGCGAGCGATAAGACCAGTTTCCTTACTAATGTCAACAAATAGATATTAATTTTCAAAGTGGTTGTCGTGTCAATATGTTTTACTTCAATATGAAAAATAAGAAGCTTTATTTTTCGGTTTTTTAGTTGATTGCTCGTGTAAAATGTGGTTTTATTTTACAAAAGTTGTTTAAACATGCTTTATAACCAATCCCGCTGCATGTAAAAGTTGAAAAATATTTAACTAAAAACAACAATAAAGTAATAAAACGTAATTTATGAAGTTTCGTAATACCCAGCTCTTATTGAAACCGCATGCTTATCCTTAGGTATGTATGTATAAACCGCTAGTAGGTAGATACAACACAAAGTTCCAACGTTTTTGTCTATTAACACAACGCTTAATGTATTGGTACCATATGGAAATCATTAGTGGTGGGAAAAAAATTAAAAACACGTAACATATACTAGACATTTAATTAAATTCACACGTCATAAAATTTAATTAAAGCTTGAGCTTGTCTATCTATTACGACAAATCAAGAAATTACCATGAATTAATTAATAATATGCCCCGCGGTCATGTTAATGATGTAAGATTATTCAAAGATGATAAGTAGGTATCCACTAGTTAGATAGTTTGGGCAATCATGTTCGATTAATAAGAGAAAAGTAATGTGAGAATCATGATTTGGAGGTGAAGTTGATAAACAGATAAAAAGATGAAGTTTGGAAAGGAATATGGTGGCTTTTTTTCACTAAATAATAACAAAAACGTTTTTAAATAAACCCGACTTTCCACTCAGTGTACAAGTAGGGCAGGTTAAATTAATTTCTTTAAATTGCAATTATGTTATGATGCTGCTTCGAAAGTTCTATATATAAATTTCTTAGTAGATCCTTTGAAATTTTAATGCTATTTTTTTAAAAACCTTCTATAGAATTACATGTAAAGAGCCCTAGATCCAAGGGTGTCGCAATGTCTCAAAGCGTCTGCTGTTACTGTCCCAAATAAAAGCTGTCATATTCCATGACAGCTCTTTTAATACAATCAAACAAAGCTCCAAAGTAAAGTGACTGTTACATTATCCAATATTCATAACCATGTCAGCATAAAGGTGAGAGCAGAACATAATTAATAAAGCGCATGTGTCGCCACGCCTCAGTCGCGAAGGTGCCAGGAAGAGATTGCGTCGTCGCCAGCTGCTCAATATGAACCAGATTAATGTTTTTGCTCTTAAAATTGTGAATTCCCCGCGTTATTGGACAAATGTGTCCAGTCCCTTATAGCATTTTCAATTAGTTGGGATTAACCCAGGTTCTAATATTCCTACTTTTCGATTGTGCTATGTACCTATAAATGTCATTGTCGTTCAGTTGACATTTTGTCGGCACGTTTTGGAGCGACATTGAGGTTAAATTGGTATTGAATGACATTTCCAGTTTCACGTACCTAAATCTTTTTATGTTCGTAAATAGGAATGAGTGCTATTAAAATACTGGCGTGAGCTTTAGCAGTAACCACTCTGTGAAATTGAACGATTAAAATTTATTTTCTCTTTAAATTCATCATACGCGTGTATGTATGTACGTTCTCGGTCGGTTCACGTGTAAATTAAAGTGCTCACAGTTGCCGGCTCGGCATCGCTCTTAAATTGACTGTCCATCAAATCGCATATCCTCCGGGACGCAGCTGTCGGTGGGATCCTAACCCACTCGCGCTACGTTTTCCGCTACGGCAGTGGCCACTATGCACTCGCGTGATATTGCTTAATTAAACTTTAAGCTTAAGGGAAAATTTAATTTCCGGAGCGGCTCCAAGGGATTACGGTTCTCGGTTTTTTTATTTGTATTGATGCCGAAGTTCTTAATGCAGCTCTTATAAAGGTTCTGATCGTTCATTTTGTACATCTTAAATTAATATCAATTTGTTGGCGGCTTAGAACAGCTTTTTGATATTAATTTGGGGAAATTATGTTCCGAAAATAGAAGTCTTAATATGACGTAGAGAACTTGGGATGTGAGTCACCGTTTAATTAAAATGTTGATGTGACTGTAAGTGTGCCGTGGGTGCTCGAGTGGCGGGTAGCGGAGCGTGTGGCGTGGCGCATAAAGCGCGTGTGTATGCGGGCGATGGCGTGCGGCGCAACCTTAAAAGCAATATCCGGCGCCGCGCGCGCCGCCCGGAAATGAACCGGAAACGGTGGTGTATTAAGCCGCAGGTACCAGCCCTTCAATTTATAAACGCTTGCGGGCACACTCCAGCCTTTAGCCGCCTCTATTGGCGCTCTCCTCTTCTCTCACGGATATATCCGGCGCGGTTAATTTGTAACTTGCACTTTTTTCAAAGAAAACTCCAGACTTGAGTCGAAAATGCTTGCGCATTTTTAATAAAATCTTCAACTTTGTGGAATACAAATATAAAAGAGACTTATTCAAAACATAGACGAGGACAATATCTAAAATTACATTCTCTCGGCCTGAACTAACAGTGAAATGAAATAAAGTCCGCAAACAAAAGTTTGCAAATCCAATATGATTTGGCGCGTCGGTAAACATCGGCAGCATCCCGGTGATATCGCGAACGAATAACATTAAACTTTGTATGGATTGAATGTAGAAAACCAATTTCGGTGCTCGGCGAGTGCGAGCCGACGGGATGAGGGTGTCAGAACGCTTTGACAGCTCTCTGATTGAAAAATACGGAAACCTGTTTATGGAGCAAGTGAGCTCCCGTACGCCAGGCTGTAGACCGATCACGTGGCGACACGCACCACATTTGCAATTATATCGAACCATCAAACGACGTATCGCTCACCAGACACCACGGGAGTTAACAATCAACGAATTTATTTTAATAGCAGTTTGTGTGCTGTTGGTAGCACTTTAGCAATTTTCACATGACTGTCAAAAGCCGGCGGCGCACGGCGTGGTGGCGTTCATACTTTTTGCCGAAACCGTTTCATTAGCGACATCACAACATTGTGTGCCAACCATTAGCACATGGTTAAGAAATATTTTCTTGTTCGTGTTAATGGCTTCAGGTGACATTTTATGGAATATTCGTAGATGTGAGTTTTTACATGCATTGCTTGCTATTTTATTTACTTAGAAACTTTCTACCCGTTGACCTGTTGGTACCTACTAGAAGGGTCAGTAAATTACGAAGATATTTGAAGGCAGATGTTAGCGTAACGTGGCCTGAATAATCTCCTAACATTGCAGAAATCTTGCTTTGCATGCTATCCCGTAGTAGGTCCTCGATATAAAATCAGTGATGATAAATGATCGAAGAACTGTGCACGTTATGAAATATCTCATAAACAGGCGCTCCGAAACGATCTGAGCCACGATATATCACGATTTTGGACATCAGAAACCAGCTATTGGAATTCTGCAGATGATTTTCTTTAAGAATTTATACGCGCGGTCGGACGAACCAATCGTAGGAAGGATTTCGGGATATGAGATCTGAGATTCATTTAAAACGGCGAAATTAAACGTCTAGGAGATTACCAGTTGGGTCGTTTGGGGATTACACAGAGATAACTAAGACGTTTATTGAACTACTTTGAGAAACTTTTATTAAATTTATATCTTATCAGTTCCCTCAGATCATTTAATAGGAAATATAATTTACAATCGTTTCGAAAGGCAGTTCGGAGTTTGCTGAAGTTCTGATTTAGTTTAGTAATCTAACTAGAGCTTTTTTATGATTTGTTTGCTATTAGTCTGATTGAAATCTACCTAGCTTACATAAAATTAAATCTTACTAAAACTTATTAACTCTTGTTTTTATTAGAGTGGCCTTTGTTATAAACCTAAATTAACACGCTCGTTCTAAAACACGAATTTCCTCTAAAAAAACTGCTGACGAGTTTGGTCATGTAATAAAGCTATTTATAATAAATTAAGGTATTGTGTAGAGCGTCGTTCGCGAGTAATGTGCATGCATTTAAATTACGCTCAAATGCGGCACATGTGACGTACGGGAGGGCGGCGCGGGCGCGTCTGCTCCCGCCCTCGCCCCGTACACCCGCAGGAGAAAAGATTTCAGACAGGAAATACTCAGAAACACTTACACGTACTTCTACAGCAATTATTAGACTGTAATGTATTTGAAGCTTTTAAGATTCACGAAAACCTTTGCAGGTGCTGAGGCAACAGTTTTATCTCCTTGAAGGAAAATAATAGAGATTTTGAAGTTATAAATAGTCAGGTAATAATGGAGAGGTTAAGTAAAACATTCGCATAATGTTATAAGCAAGCATTAAATGAAAACGTTAAAGCGTCTTCGATTTCTTTGGAAAGCGCCGCACGAAACTCCATTGTGCTCAATTGAATCGCGTCTTAATTACAAAACGGGTGAATATTTAATTAAAAACTTTCCGCACGCGAGTAATTCCTTATTCCATGTATACGAGATTGAGTCAGCGTCGATTCCTCTTTTCTGCGAAGCCGTCGACATTCGACAAGGGTTTTTAATTGAACGTCGACCCATTGTGCTCGTTAAAGCGATTCTGAGTTAATCACCACGTTTTTCGTTCGGCGTAATGGAAGAAAGTAATTATCAATTAACTGTTCGATAATGGATTGCGGCCGCTTATCCGCCGGCTTATCTCGACGTGTAACGACCCACTCCCCGTTTTATCTTTTTAATAATGAATTTAAATCATCAATTATATTCACGGGTTGTGTCAATATCGGATATTATGTCGTTGACGTCGTTGTGGGCCATTTGCAAGCGGTTGGTGCCGTGCCAATAATTAACTTGGATATTGTAAAAAAGTGGCGAATAGTAAAACGTGGTAGTGACATTAGTTGAATATTTGGGTGCGGCGGCTTGGCGGGCGGCGCGGCGGCATGACGGTGTGGCGGCGGCATGGCATGGTGCCGGCCGCACAGTGGAACGAATGTATGGGAGCGGTTGGACGTAGACATGTCCGAAAAAAAAGAGTAAAATTATGCCAAACTAATGATGCCATCTTATTCGATTACTTAATGCCTTCATAACTTGTGGTGATGAATTTCTTCATAACTCCCATATTTCGGGAGTAATTTGAGAAAATGTGAAATTTTACTATGAAAATGAGTGTATCGAGCTCTCTCCCTCCTGATTCCGGGCTTGTTTCAAGTAGCGGTCTCTAATATCATAATGCTAATACTAAGAGCTATATTTAATACTAAGACACATAGTGCGCCAAATGTGCACTTTCTGGGATAAAGAGTGATGTTTATTTTATAACACAATTTTTTTTATTTTTTGTTTATTTTGTTGATTAAAACCGTTTTTCTAAAGGTTTACCTTATTACAATAACATTTCTGAGCAGCCAATTAGAGAAGATATAAGCTAATTAGGATATATAATTAGGGACTTAAGGTTTACATATAAAACTGATGCACTAATGATTACTGATAAGAACATTGCTATTATTTAATTACTAAATGGCTCTTAATACACTAATTTAGCATGCATCATTTACTAATTATCACAATAACTAATTACCTTGCAATATTTAACAAAGGATACCTGGGATACCTGGATTTTATATAAATAGGTCACTATTAGTAACTTTAAAATCAGTGTTGATTTACACCTCGTTGTATCCAAGCTAATCTCGCAATGTATTTTCCAAATTTTAATACAAATCTTGATATTCACGTTGCTTTATGCGCACGCGCACATAAAGATTTACGCGACTTTAACTATTTGTTCAGTGTTTTAAAAGATAACAGTTGTGTTCAGTTATGTGAAAGTGCTGAAACAAGTTTAAAAGACTGGTGTCGTCGATTTTGCTACCGCATTTATGCAAAATGGACACAGTCTGGAAGAAGCACAGATAAGTTTCGGAAGAAACATGAGATTTGGCTACAGGCTGCAATTCAATGGCCGGAATTACAGAATGAAAATATGGAACCTTCTACAGAAAATATAAGTGACGTCATCGAGCCCATAATTTCTCCTGCTAAATCTGATGCTTCAACTTGTACACATCCTAGTCCTCGTAAATCTTTTGAGGACCTTAGTAACCGGCAAAAAAGAAGACGCACTGAAGATAGTCTTTCATGCAGCAGTAGCAGCGCTGAAATTATGTTTTCGGCCGAAAGGGCGCTTCAAAAGGCAGGACAAAGCGATACAGCTTATGTTATGAAATACTTGACGGAGAATCCAGAAGAGGCCTCAAAAATCAAAGCCTTCATTGAAGGTAAATCAATTCAGGTACGGGAAATATCCCCTTTGAAGGCATTGGCTCTTTATGTATCGATGAACTTATCGAAATGGCGCTATAACACTCTTCGGGATTTCAACACTCAAGAAGGAGCTCTTCAATACCCGAGTTACTACATGTTGGTTAAAGAAAAAATTAAGTGCTATCCGGCCAAAGAAGATCTCACAGTTACAGAGAGCTCTGCAAAAATCAAATTACAAGCCTTGATGGATTTAACCTCAAGAAGACTTATTAGGTCGTTAGAAACCCCTGTTGATCCCAATCAACAGCTCGTATTGACCAGCAAATGGGGTTTTGACGGATCATCTAGCCAAAGCATTTATCATCAAAGGACGAGTGAAGATGAGCAAATCGATCTTGCTAGTAATTTTATGATTAGTCTTGTACCACTGCGGCTCGTCTCAAAAGGTGTAACAATTTGGGAAAACGAGCGACCATCTTCCACTTCATTTTGCCGGCCAATATTGTTTAAGTTTATAAAGGAAACCAAAGAAAATGTGCAGAGAGAGATGGCTGAAATCGAAGCAGAGATTGAAGCCTTAACTCCATCCACCATCACTGATGGAATTAGTGTCAAACACCAACTGCTGTTGACAATGATTGATGGTAAAATTCATTCCATTATATCCGATACAGCAGCTTCAGTGTGTGACTTATGCAAGGCTTGTCCTAAAGAAATGAATAATTTTGAGTTAATCAAAGATAAACACGCAAACGAGGACATGTATAAATATAGCTTAAGCACCCTTCACGCTTGGATTCGCTCAATGGAATGCTTATTACACATTTCCTACAAATTAGACATAAAATCATGGCAAGTAAGGGGTGATATAGCAAAAAGGCAAGTTGATGACAGGAAGAAAAGAGTTCAAGAGGCTGTAAGAAGAGAAACGGGCTTACTTCTCGATGTTGTGAAACAAGGCAGTGGATCCACCAACAATGGCAACTCGGCAAGGAGATTTTTTGAAAACTACACTAAATCTGCTGAACTGACCGGAATAGATGCTATGCTTTTAAGAAAAATCTGTGTGATCTTGCAGTGTATTTCATCAGGAGAGAAGATCAACGTAACTAAATTCCGAGAGTTCTGCTTTGATACTGCTAAGCTTTACGTGGAGTTATACCCATGGTATTATATGCCTTCTTCACTTCATAAAATTTTAATGCATGGGCCAGACATAGTTCAGAACATGTCAATTGTGCCCATTGGTTTTCTATCCGAAGAGGCATCTGAGGCTAGAAATAAAGATTTTAGAAAATATAGAGAGGGGCATTCTCGAAAGCATAGCAGTATCTCATGCAATGAAGATATTATGCACAATCTTTTACTGTCTTCTGATCCACTTGTTACAAGTATCCGTCCAAAAGGAAATAAGTTTGTAAAAAAATCTTCTTTTAAGGAATTTTATGAGCTTACGGATTCTGAGAAAAGTGATATCGAATTTGTTAACATAAATGATTTAGCGGACATCGATTCTGAATTTGAATTAATTGATGATGATGATGATGACGAAGATAATTAAATGATGTTATTGTTTTAAAATGTGTAACTTAGTAAATTAGAGCTTACATCTTAATTATTTATTGTACTTTTAATGAAACTAGGTAATTTATTATCAACTTACTTAAAAGTCATACTCTCATCAGTTCTTGTGAATATTTTTGTTAATATATATTTCTGTATATATATAATATATTTATAGACCTCTTAATAAGTCTGTCTGCGGTTTAAAGTAAATACAAATGGGGAAAAAACGTTTTTTTTTTTTAATTTTCATTTCCTTTTATCCCAGAAAGTGCACATTTGGCGCACTATGTGTCTTAGTATTAAATATAGCTCTTAGTAATAGCATTACGATATTAGAGACCGGTACTTGAAACAAGCCCGGAATCAGGAGGGAGAGAGCTCGATACACTCATTTTCATAGTAAAATTTCACATTTTCTCAAATTACTCCCGAAATATGGGAGTTATGAAGAAATTCATCACCACAATTTATGAAGGCATTAAGTAATCGAATAAGATGGCATCATTAGTTTGTCATAATTTTACTCTTATTTTTCGGACATGTCTACGTCCAACCGCTCCCATACATTCGTTCCACTGTGGGCCGGCGTGTGTTGTTAGCGGACGCGATTGTGAAAACGTGAAGCGCGGCGGCAGATGACGTGATATTGTGCCGTGAATTAGCATTGTAAATGCAATCACAGGTGTCAACTCGACACTCGCTCGTCGAATTTATGCGCCTTCCGCTCCGGCCACTATGAATATAACAATTTTGTGTCTATAAATAACGATTAGCACCCAACGCCACCCTTCTAATGAAGCCATTAAATTATTCTGTTATTTCAGAGGTTGATGAACGTAAAATGTGTGTAGGTATGCCGTGATGTAAATAATACCGCTTCACATCACTCAATGCCTTGTGAAGGTAAAATGTTATTTTCGGTTCCGTTTAATAGCCTATTTGCCTAATGATAAGAATGTCTAGTGACAAGTGCATAAAGCTTCACATCAATCAGAATTATCGGCGTAGAAACCGGATTTTGTTATTGTCTGTTGTCCGACAAAACAACCATTAAGCGGATTAAACATGTTCGGAACCAATTAAGGCTTTAAAAGCCGACAGCGTTGCTTGCTTGTGCGCTGGTTGCGGGCGGCGAGCGGCTGACAGACCGCCACTATTAAATCTCATTAAAATTCCTAGTGGACGGCGATCACGAACACTTATTTACTGTACACCAGCTAAGTTATTGTAACTTAAGTCACCGCGCAGCGCTGCAGCGCCACAATCAGCCTCGCTCGTCTGCACATTAATTAGCAACATTATCGCTGAATCTACAGCGACGTGTTACAATGACAATTATGTGGGGGAGCTGTACCGCAAGCGATCTATACGCTAAGCTATATGTGTGTGCGGGCTACTCGTAACTTAACTCTTGTCAAGTGTTTAAATGAATAGAGTAAGGGCCGTTGCACCCTGGTACACGAGTTGTTTTTTGGTATCTGTTCTAGTTAATGCATACGAAAACGTTAACAAACTCGACGTTAACTAGTAGATTATTACGGAGGTATAATTCGAACTGACATACAAGTAATTATTTCACTGTTTATTACCTGAAAAACACGTAATCAAAATTGACAGCCGACAAGTAAGCAAGTTCTGTTGATAGCTAAAGTAAAAGGAACCATGTAATATTAATTAAGAACTGTCCTTTTAAAATGTTATCATTATAACAGACTTCAGTTCATTACTTGATTGAATGGTTTCATATTGCCTGAGCTGAGTCATTTAAAATAATTATATGAGTGAATAATCAAGTTTTCCTTTAAAGTATAATATAGAATACATATTATAATATGTTCGTGAAATAATTTCTAGGAACTTATCCAAATTATTTAATTATGATCATAATTTGTTTTTCTCAAAAGATTTTTTTGTAGGATTTGTACAAAGTTCCTGTTAAAAGTGAGTCGGGGTGATGAGTTGTCAGGTTTCATTAATATTTATAGGTCAGGAATTAGTCTCTACACACATTCTGACAGCGTAATTTAACATACCTTAGAAGAGTTGCTCTAATACAATATTGATGGATACATTCCCGTCTTAAAACATGTTGTATTATAATATTAAAGATGGTTGTTCACAGAGAGTATGCGACCGAAATATCAAATGAACCACAAATCATTGGTGACATTTACACAAGTTGTGTGTCATGGGTGAATTGATGGCGTGAAACACACCATTACGTCCGGTCCACTCAATTATAAGAGTCCGGCTTATGGCGGCGAGTTTTATGTGCTAAATTATGCAGACTGTCGGGCTTAATTTGCGCAAATTACATTTCAACCGGCGGTTTCGCGCCTCACCCGCATCGTGGGTAGATTAAAAGAGGTTCGATTTGATACACCTCTACTCTATGAACCAACTTGTTCTAATTGCGGCAATGGCAAACGTCGCGGTTTTAGAAAACATCACTTTATTATTGTAACATGCAATAAAATAGAAAACTACGCCTGATAAATAACGCAATTAAACGAACCTTTTGCGTTTTTAATTACATACCTTCCTAATCAACAATAATGACTGTAAACTTTTAACGATACAACACAGCACAAATTTCACGATCGACGTTATAATGCGAATAAAAATACGTTAACCTGTAGGTCAAATGAAAAGTCAAAATGTCTTGAAAACGTATTCTTTTCTTTTTTTAATTAGGCATAGACGATGTAAATAACGGACAAGAAACGTAAACAGCAGTGCTTTACAAAGAATGATGAATATTGCATTAAAACTTTGCTATCGGCTTCATGAATAACGAATTAGAGTTCAAGTCGAATAACATTTAGAAACATTGAATAATACGCAAATAATCGTAGATACGATCAAATCGGGCACGCAACGTCGCGAGGCAATAAAGGTAATGTAGGCAAGGTATTTGCCAATATCCTCGTGGAGTGGCCTTCCCAAATATCTTGAGATTGTATTCCCCCTACATAAAAATTGTTCCGGAATAGAGATACTACTCGGATAAATATTCAATTTCACTACGGACGAAAAAGATTTGATACCTTTGGTACCTACCAGGTTTATTGGATGATAGCCTTTGGAATGGTGTGGATAATCATATTCATAGTTTTTCGACAAAATATAGATGAGTTTTTAGATGAAAATAGTTTTTGTGTGCCGATAGTGACCTCCCGATACTGATCTAAATTCCATCACGGGCCTACAGGCGACAGCTATGCCGTATGAACGCGATTCTTGATCAAATTTACACGCGAATGATCAAATTGGTGACCTACTAATAATTTGTTTACTTTTTTTATTTGAATTGAATAAATACCGAACGGACATACTAAGCAGAATTATTTACATTTTTAAATTAAAACAAAGGTTAATTTAGCAAAGTTTCCTGAAAATTGAAGTAACCCCTGTAAAGAAAAACTGAATGGAAGGTTTGTAAGAAACGCTCGTCTGTCCGCGGCACATCCACTAGTCGCGCGACCCTCTTGAGAGGTAAAGAGAGAACGACATGTAGATGAAAAGGGCAGCTGAATCTAATACAATCGGGGAAAGCGATACTCGCTTCTCTTAGGGTTGACGACGCTCGCCGTTTCGGAAAATGATATTGTTTATTCCGAATATTCTTAAGGTTATTGAAAAAGTTTTCGTTGCGAGTTTTCTTTGACCCGTTTGTTTACCGAAACATCATCTAAAATGGGACAATATGAACATTGTAATTCGCAAAATAGATGGATTGTTTGCCAATTATTTTGATATAAAACAATCTGTAGCACCTAAGTCGATCGAATTACTTTCAGGCACCCTATTAAGTTAGCTAGAACAAATTCAAACAACAAACAATTCTGTATTTATGCCCCATTTCGTATCACACGCTGATAACTACAGGAAAGTAGTTAAAGAGGAATGTAAAGTTTTATTGCGTTCCGTGATACGGGCGCGGGCGCGGGCGCGCACAAAGTATCGCATTGTTAGCAGCAACCCTAGCGCGGGGCGGGGGTGGGGGCGCGGGTGGCCGGGTATTGAATGAGATTGCTTCTTACTTCGGCAAATGGATCACGTAGTGGATGAGATGTCACAGTGTTTTAAGATCCCAATTCGACCGATCCGTTAGATAGTTATAGCCTCTACTTATACGTATAGCGCTAACAGGCTGCTCTACCAAAAGCTCGATATTAGGTCATGTTAATACTTCGAATAAGTAGAGTCAACTCAAATGAAGAACAAATATCTTCACCAAACCAAGTGTGTTTATTTAGGTGGTCACATTTCAGATTAGTTTTAGAGTAGTCGTGAAGAGTATTGTACAATTAACAAGTTGGTACAACACTATAATACTTGAACGGGCCAAGTTGGGTGTTTAAAGTATCCATTACGTAATCAAGTAGATACGTTCACACCCAGTAATTGGGAAATTCCCGAGCCGGGCCACCGCCGTAGACGCGGCGCGGGCGCGGTGCGGCGCGGGCGGCCGGCTGCTGAAAAACAATTTCACGCCAAATCTTAGCTTGTGTTTTCCTATTTCCTTTTTATTTATCTTTTAGTCTTTCCTTTTCTCGAGAATCAATTTCACGGATGAGCGTCGCGATGATCTCAGTTCAAAAAGCGCGAGGGTTCTACATCGGCTGGGTGCACGTGTGCAGTCCGGCCCGCGCCGGGTCCGTGCGGGTTGGCCCCGCCAGGAGCGCGTCCCGCTCTGCTCATTACCCGGGTGACGCAACGCCGCGTCTCGATAATAAGCTTTCTGCTCGCTGCTCCTTGTGATTGGATGGGTTATGCGTGTGTTATCTGCGTGTGCTACTCATGATATATCTCGCTCAATTTTCTTATACATCGCTTCTAACGCTTTTAACCATTTTTCAATCTACGCTTTATCTGATGGCTCTGTATACCGACAGTTGGATGTAATTAAATTTTAATCGCGAAATCGCTGAATTAATGACTGTGAAACAATGTTGTGTAATTTACTGTATCGCAGAGCTAAGTACTGAATAACAGTGATTGTTTTGGCGCACACCCAGATGGCAATGCGCATTTTGCTGACGTGTAGTCGTATCTACTCCACATTTTATTTACTATTGCATCTTTTTAATTCGGAGTTTTCTAGTGGAGACGGATGTTGTTGCCTATTTGTTTGTAACCTACTTAAACAATACAGATGTGGTGAAATCACAATAAAGTGCTGACATGAGATGCCTTTTAAACATTGAATCGAGCCGGGAGCTCAGCGGGCCGGTTAAACCGCACGCTTCAAAATTGTCGGGCCCAGGCGCCGGCGCTCCCTCGGAATTGACAATTTTACGGGCGGTTTATTTCCGGACACCGAACTTCCTTGGTCAGAGGCGCTCCCCTGGCCGCCCCCCCAGACAACCCACAACCCCTTCGCTTAGCGCTGTTTGTCTGCAGATACACACTTCTGAAACAAACAAAATTAGCGATAACACCATTTTGTCTATTCAACATTTTCATCGAAATTTCACTTTATACTAGAGCATTAAACGAAAGGACTATTTTAAAAGTTACTAAGATACACTCACAAGGTAGCTATCTACATAAAATTTACATTGTATGTAAGTGTCTTAAGCGAAAGCTTCCCACTTAAAAGCTCTACAAATGCACTGAAAGCTCTTTCGCGCACTAATCCCAAACCTTTTAGCTGCAATCAAAAGCCCCGAGCGTTGTGCGCGGGGCGGCGCGGCGCGGCGCGGGCGGCGCGCGGGCCCGGCGACGTCATGCTTGTGGAAGCGACTAGGAATTTAATTTACATTTTTAATTAAGTTAAATTTTGTTCGAAAAGCTTTCACAGAATAGGAGTTTTCTTGATTAGACTTCAGCTCAGCCTGAAGTTTGAGATTGATTAGTGGAGCTTTAATTGCTCTCCTCCGGTGAATAATGAACTCGATCAGCGGAGTCAGATGGGAGTGTCTAACAGATTACCTTGACGCTAATGTATCAAAATGATTTTGATTCCTGACATAGGTACGCTTTTCAAGGAAAAAGGTATTTTGTGTAGTTATTCAAGACTGTTCACTACTGTAAGTAAAACGGCGGGTAGGTCCATGTTTCGCCTCACGCAGTGTTTGACGACGGCCGGCTGCCGGGTAATTGATGGCTAGGGTGAATTTTAACGTAATGCTGCTTAATTGATCGTATTGATAACATAATCATAATGGACCTACCTGCTGATAGGCAACTACTGTTCACCTTCCCTCAACTGAGAGCACACATGGGCTTTTCCGTACACCCTTCAAGCTTGCCTACCACTTTGACTGATTTAATTGATAGATACTTTCGTCTGATATTGCACATGTTTTGCGGTAAAGTTGTTTATAAGTATCGGTAATTACCACAATTTGTAGCGTATAATTTTTCACAATTCGCTTAACACTTGTCAGACAAAAAAATAAACAACGACTGAATAAAATTAGCCACTATACAGCGCGGCGTCGTGTAGCTTTCTCTCGAATTATAAAACACTTCGATGGGCGCATATAAATCGAAAAGGGCACAAAAGAGCCGTATTATAGCTGACGTAAAATCGAATAAATAATCGACTTCCGCGAAGCACTCTCGGCGAGAACAAGTCGAGAGCCAGTGACGTACGATTTGACGTAGAATATTTTATCTGTACTGCGACGCCCGTCATCCATTCCACTTATCCCGGCACTGTTGAATTTTTGACACGTCGACGTAGTACTGCCCTTTTCTTCAGGTGGTTTAGTGGGGCAAAGTCCTTTTAATTCGCATTTTGTGTTGGGTGCTGTCGCGGGGATCGTTTGTCAGTCTCACACTACAAGCAGCGACAGTTTACGCGGGGGATGCTACAGTCTGCGTGATTGTTGTCACGTAAGTCGACAAGATGCGATTGTTTGCGATGTTATAAAGAAGGGCTTTATGTAGGTGGTTAAACTCGATCTATTGTTAAAAAGATAAACGGCACGTTACTGATTGGTGTGGCCCGAGAGCGGCGCAGCTGTCCGTCCCCACTCGCCGATCGGACCGAATCCGGCGCACAGCAATCCATATTAGATTTGCCCGCTCTCTCATATCCATTCTGAGATGTTCATATTTTATTGGGGCCAATAAAACGGATTCATGAATATGAGAAATGCATAACGAATACCGTATTTATGGATGGAGGCGTGCTCGCCGGGGCGCGCTCCGCGGATATGTCGCGGGTAATTTGATAGCCGCCTTTGTAACAGGTGCTGATGGGAATTTCGATGCGGTTATAAAATTTTTTCATTCCACTCAAGTTTGATAGCATATTCTGTTTTATTTTATATTTGTACATGATGTTATATTCGACAGATGATTTTCAATGTTTTAATCTTTTACACTGCCGTCTTAACGCTCCGGTACCTATCGATAAGTTTTTTAAACTGTAACTTAAATTGTTTCTGAATAGGTTTATAATTAAAACTTGTGGTTTATTTCAGACATCGCATTATGTT
This sequence comes from Lycophotia porphyrea, assembly GCA_950005105.1. Classification (NCBI taxonomy): domain Eukaryota; kingdom Metazoa; phylum Arthropoda; class Insecta; order Lepidoptera; family Noctuidae; genus Lycophotia; species Lycophotia porphyrea. The sequence continues at coordinate 9,722,079 of OX465392.1, forward strand.
GATTGTCCTGATAGTTGTCTTGTCAGATGCATGTATTTAAAATTGAGATCTGATAAACAGATAAATTAATGTGATTTTCAGGGTGTAAACGGACTCTTCACGAAGCCGTCATCCAAACATTATGTATATCAAATTATGAAACTTTACGCAAAAAATATTGCTGGACAACGATTATTTTTTGGGGTGAAAAATTAATTTTACGGTAGGACTCAATGCAACGCATTCAAAACATTGTACTGATGGATGGATTGAATAGTACGGGAGTCGTGAAGGTGTCTTAAGTAAAAAATACATTAAAAACATGTATTTGAAAAAAAAACTTGTGAAAAGGTTGGAAGTTTGACACCCAATATCTCCTGTTACTAGATCCCAGGTATGGTAAGCAACAAAAGAAATGATCGCAATGACAGGGAGAACAAGAGCCTTTTTAGCTTCGTTAAGAGTCTTTAGATAAAAACTCAATGATGCGCATTGTATACTTGTATGTAATTTCGATACTGGGCAGGTATCAATGAATAATGTGCATGAATAGCCGATGCGCCAGCGGCGCGGCGTGGACACGCCGAATACCAGACATTCACCAAATAACTGGTGTCACCATAATTAATGGGACTTTGTTGGCCACCCGGACGTATGCGCAGAGTTGGTACAGGGCACTTGACCCCGCCGACATCTTGACTTTCTCATTATATTAAGTATTTGCGAGATAATTTCAAAGAAAAAAAAAACTGGTAGATTATTCATAGTGGCGTTAAAATTCCATATCATGTAAAAAATCCTATATTGCATTCTGCAAATGATTGCATCCCGCCACGACTGTCCCATTCAGGCTCACTGGGTGGGAATAGTTACGGGAAGATTGTGAGCGTTATATTATGTACAGACGCCAGCACATCAAGGTAAACTCTATACATATCTATAACTACAACAGCTACTGCTGTGTTAGAAAGAAAGTATCCTTGGCGTGATTGGTGGATTTTTCAACGTTTCCAAAGTTGCCCAATGGTTGCGCACACTAACAATTAGCAGCCAATAATTCATGCCTCACGGGGAATAGGCCACACCTCCTTGCTCCTACGCAAACGACCGGCCACGTTTATTCATCCCTTAGTCCATAACGCTAGTCATTAAAAATTCGCGGAGCAAGTTGGTTCGGCTTGTAGCTACTTAGTGGAAGTGTGTGGCGAACTTTTTATATTTTTTAAATGATTAATTATGGCGCCTCAGTTAACGAGAATTGAAAGGGGGCGCATTATAGCGCTCCGATTGAGTGGATGCCGTATAATAGATATTTGTCGACAGACGGGCATTACGGTGAGTAATATTTTTTGTAGTTATAATTTTTAAGTTAAAATAAGCAAAAGCTAATATTGAAAAAATGTGTCAATGGTGTTTTTCTATAGAACTTTCAAAATAGATACGAGCTAATGTTATTTGTGAGATAATTACATTAAAGTGTTACATTATTTGGAAAACTGTTACCAATTTAATTTAATTTTCGTATGCTATATATATATGCTATCGGCGGATGGCCCTAAACCATAATATTTAAACAACTTTGTGCCTACCGTATCTTCCGAATAAGGGTGTTTCTCATTTTTCGTGCATATTACTCGTCCAGATCAAAAACCTTGAATAGTTCATTAAATATTTATATTCCCATAAAGAAAGCCAAACCAAATCAAGTTGTGCTTACATGCATGGAACATTATAAGTCAAAATAATACAATTATTTTCTTTATTGCATAGTATAAAACAAATTTCCTTTATTTACTGTCCATACATAGATTAGATAATTATTATTGTTTATTTATTACTTACTTTATAAGTCAAAAAAGTGGAAATTAAGGGTCAGCACTAGTAAACCTTATTTTTAATACTTATTATTCCGTTCCCATAGATAAACCGAGAAAACGGTTTTGTGGGGCAAAGTTCTTATGTAATATTTTTATAAACTCTCCTTTATTATAGAAATATTAATGAAGTCGCTCTCGCTGTCTGTACGCTTAGATCTTTTTATCTACGCAACGGATTTATTAATGCTGTTTTCAGCTATAGATAACTCAAGAGGAAGGTTTATATATACCTATATAAATCACTCCACACTGCCCCACATTAGTATCTACATTGCATCCGTGCGAAGCTGGGGCGGGTCGCTAGTTAAATTATATGAAAACTTAACTAATTGTCATTTCCTTCGAAGTCTATTTAGTAATGTCCCAAACATTTGCTTTTTATAAAAAAATATCCATGCTGAAATTAAACACAGTAACCATAATAAAAAAAACTACATTCAAAAATACAGCTTTTACACCTAAAATAAAAAAAAAAAACAATAACTCAGTACTTAATATAGTGAAATTTTAATTCATAAATGTTGTAAGTAGGTAATTTAAACTTATGAAAATAAATATTATGGAATGTGAACGAAATACGAGAAACACCCATAAATGTCTTTACCTACCTATTTTCTTGTGTTCTTTGCTAATGAGTTCCCGGTATAGTAAGTTTTTAACACTGCGCGCTGTCCCAAGCGCTATTGTTATTTTTTTAAAGTCGGCACCCGGTTGGATTTTAAAGTAAATACCTACGCAATTAGACACTTCTTTTTGTCTGTTGAAACATTGCAGGGATAAGGCTTTTTTAGTGCTGTTTGTGTGTAAATAATAATAAGCTAGCAATTATCGTAGGAAAGCATATAAGTAGTCAATTGAGTAATAATGTGCAAATAAACAATAGCTACTTGTTTCTTTCCAGGAAAAAAAAAACAGTTTACTTTTGGCTAAGCGGAACCATCAAAGCGCAACATCGCCAACTTTACGCGAGAGCCACGACGGCAGCAGACGTTGGCTATCGTCTCTGCTGATCCGTTTTTAAGCACAAGAGTGTTCTCAACTGCATACAATGTGAGTCCATGTATATATTTTTTTATAGTCATAGTTTTACGCGCACCGCGTGGCCTGGACGTTCTAGCAATACCTAATAATTGCGCAAGCTACAGCAGCAAAACGTATTGGACTCAGTGAATGACATTACTATTAGATAAAGCTTCAGTTCTTTAGCACCTATCTCAACAAAGGTGGAAGTTCTCAATTCGACGGATTGTCTATTTATGTATATGTTTATATTTAAAGGAATAATTTGAAACTGTCCCATACTCATATATAGTGTGACTGGTAATTAGTGACCAATACTTATACACGTGATTGCTCATGATAACAAACAACTTTCCCGAAGAAACATTTGCTTTCACTTTTATTACAATAACACAACAGCCTTATGAAATTCGCGCGCACGAGCCTGTGACCTATCAGCTGTTAGGCAGAGCACCCGCGCGGCTAGCTAGCCCGCTCCGTAATGTGTGCGATAAAAGCGAATCAGTATAAAAAAAAAAAATATAGAAAGTTGTTTGTTAGTATCATGAATCACGTGTTTAAGTATCGGTCACTATTACCAGTCACCCTATAGTTAAATTGACCCGTACAATTGGTCATAATTAAGAATCGGTAAGTATTGAAATTGACAAAATTTTCTTTGTTTTAGATTTCAATGGACACCGTTACAAGGCGCCTAAAGGACGCCGGAAAAAATGCTGCCGCCCTGCCAAGAAAATATTAATGAACCAGGCGCATAAGGAGGCAAGAGTAAATTTTTGCCTGGAATATTATAATTTTGACTGGGCAAACAATGAAAGAAAAAAAAAAAAAAGTCAGTTTTGTAGATGAAGAGGCGTAACGGACAGACAAAGTAACTTTCGCATTTATAATATTAGTATGGATAATTCTTCCAATAATGCTAAAGCGGTAATAAAAAAAATATTAACTTCTTTTCGCACCATTGTTACATTCTTGATAATGTTTTCTTTGCTATTGTTGGTGACACTTTAAGTTACGGCTTTAAAATATAAATATGATCCAGTTGTTTTTAATGTATGGTCAGTTTAGTTTTATATTTTCTGTTGTTTGTATAGTTTATAGTTTTATACCTATTTGTTGTTTGTATGGTTTAGTTTTATATTTTAATTTAGAGTATTTTTGTTTCTCAGTATTGTATTATAGTAATATTAATGTTTAAAAATAAAAGGTTAAAGATTGTTATGTCGCATTTTATTTTGATACTACCCTGCTGCGCAACTTCGTCTGCGTCACATAACCGAGAGAGTTAGAGAGAGTGGTTCTTAGGCACCTATAAAACAATTCTAAAGGTAGTTGAACTTTCTTAGAAGTGGTTCGTGGATGAAACAATCATCCACGAACCACTTCTGTGATACAGGCCGCCTATATTTTACATCAAAAACAGGACGCTGTCATGGCATGATGCCCTCTCTATGCCACGCCAAATCAACCTTTTCCCATTAAAATAAAGTTCATTTTTGATTTCAGATTACGAAATGTATTTTTTTTCTGCCCTAAAGCAAAATAAATCTTTAGAGAACGAAGGTATAGGTATAGTTATTTTAAAATGTAGAATCTGTGAATTATGCTAGTTGCGACTAAAATTAAAACGACCAATCCAACCAATTATTTGTAGTGCCTATCCTATTCCTTTCACGCAAGTAATGAGCTGCATGTTCATGGGTAATTTAGAATATTATATTATATTGACAAATAATCAACGTTCCTGCTACAGTCTGTTAATACAATGTTAAGGTGATTACAATGTTACATACCTACTTCAGTTATCATTAGCCTAAGCCGCCACAGTATTTTTTTTAATACCGTCCAATACACCTTCCTAACACCACAGGCACTATCTATTACAGAAATCATGTAAGATACGTAAAATAATATCCCGTAGCTCAACAAAATCAGATTCAAATAGTAGTAAGTAGGTGGTATATTTTTATAATAATTTCACGCGTACGAAGTTCCCGAGTATCAGCTAGTGAATATAATGAATAAATTATATGAAAAACATTTAATCCCATCGGTATCGGGAACTGGGTCCGAGCTAGCGATAGTCAGGGCTCTTGTAAAAGAAACCACTAATATAATATTATTATTATCATAAAAGTAAAAATAAATTGATTTAATTAAACGCAAACACGAAAAGAAACCCATTTTTTTTCATTATTTTACCTATGAATACGTTTCGTCGCGTATGGTCAAACTCGTAATCAGTCAAATTCATGAAAATCGCAATCCGTCAAAATTGCAAAGCGTCAATATTGACCAAAAAAATCTTATTAGTCCGTCAGTCATAAAAAAGAAATGAAGATGCTACAGTGTGTCGAAAACTCGTGTGACGTCACATTTCGGAACACTTTTTACCGGAAAGTGACATCACAACCCCACTCGTGATCTTTGATGCATTTAATATCTTCATAAGTTTTTATTGATTTGATAAAACACAAAATACGTATCCAATATTTTTCGATAATCTAAGTGACAGACAAAATATAGGTAGGTAATCATATTTTTTACTCAGGAAAAATCCCTTTTCTAATACTAGATATTTCACAAGCGCCGGGCGTACCGTAACCGCCAACTTATTTTTACTACCATGCCATTACTTCGATTCCATTCAAGTATGCGATCCGCCAAACTAGTATTTTGGCATAGCAAGTATCTTATTCTACACAACGACGCGCATACGCACACAGCCTAACGCACGCACTGCAGCACGAAACATTACAAGCAAGAACAGACAAAAAGATATTTATGTCTTTCGCACGATTCTCGCTGTTGTTGCTTATAAGGCGCTCAAGGTCACAGTGTGGTAGCTTGATGTGCTGGCGACTGTACCTACTAACATAGATCTTAAGAAAATTGTTACTAACACATATGGATTCTGTCCGAAATAAATGAATTATTATTATTATTATTCTGTACTCGGCAATACTAGTTTATGTGATAGATCAGTAATGTCTATTAAATACATAAAGATACTCGTGAGTTGCGCCGGCGCCGCCGCCGCCCGGAAGCTTATAAATCGTTTCAAAGTATTCCAAAGATGGATCGCTTCATTGCGACCAGTGGCCCAGATGATAAAGAAGTGTCTTCCGACGTTTGTGAGCGCGTTCCTAGTACTTTTAGTTTATTTACGAGATCATTCTCTTTTGGTGGCCGCTTTGTAGTCTCCGAACATGAAATACTCATCAGCTCTCGTAAGTTTATCTATTATTGTAGAAGATTTATAATTTAGCTTTATATTTATTTTAAAATGATTTCTTTAACCAATTCCGCTGCCCAAGGAAGTTGTCATAAGCTAATAAATAAATAAATTTGCGAGGATCCACTGGATGCAAAACGCACGGGACCGGTCAATGTGGCGACACTTGGGGAAGCGTATGTCCAGCAATGGACGTCTTTCGGCTGAAATGATGATGATGATGAAATAAATTTATTAAATAAAAAAATTAGCTGATTGATGGCATAATTTTAAAGATTACGACCAAATACATAGGTTCTTCGGATGCCTTTTACAAAAGTTTGACCAAGTAATCATCATTTATGGCGTTAGAAAATTGATGACATCCAATATGCACACGACACAAGCCACAAGAGATATTTGTGCCTCCCCAAGTTTCAATTTACAGCTTTGCTTGGACGTCTCAACCTTCAGAATAATACCACCAGATAGTGCGTTTGTTATTCATGTTACATTTGAAATTGGACTCTACAGCGTATTTCTAAGACAGAAAATTATTATGTGAGCTTTAGTTATGTTTGGTTGTTGGAAAGGCTACCCTAGTGTGTAGTTCATAGAGTACATTTCATGTGGGGTCCTTGTTGCCTGGTTGGTACCGTTTGACGGCAGTTTGTCGGAGTAATAAGGTCTCGCGGAGTGGACGTAAGGAGAGGATATCGTTTATTCTAATGAGGTTTCGTAGCTAGACGCGTGCTGCTGGGGATCGCTCTCGGCGTATTACCTTCCTTCCAGCTCTGGGTGGAATTCTTTGTAAATAAGGACATCTTTTGCATACAACACCGATGTAGATGCATACGTACAATTTGGACATACTCGTAAGTGCATCAAGTGAATTTGATTTTAGAGTTGGGGAGAAATTCAAATGTTGAAGTCTTGGATTATCTTGGCTCCGTACAAATTTGATGATACTTATATACAGTACTTGAAGTATAAATCATGTTGTTAATTATTATTATCTCAGTGTACTTGGACCGAAGTAGCGAGTGAGGGTGCTCTAAGAATTACGGTCAAAAGCACATGATTTGTCTTAAAAGAGGAAACTTGATAGACTTTTGGTTCCAACTGGAATACATAGCACTGCATAGTAGTAGAGTATTAAACGATATTTGACACAATCATTAAACTCTGCATTAGCTGATTTGTGTCATAGATAAGCTATAACTTAGTATTTATCTCTGAGATATTTTACACTAATGATTCTCGGGTTTTATTTAACAAGGTCTGATCTATAACAGTCACGATGCAGTTAAATAACGGTTATTATGATATTTGACAGTTATTTCCCATTGTTTCAGGACACAAGTATCGTTGTGTGATGCTCAAGTGACGACTGCGCCATGATTCGAGATCCTCCGGCCATGCATAAGCCCGACAGTGCCAACAGTGAGTACACACCTTATTTAGACATTTAAGTCTACAAATAAAATTACATGGTGGAAAATGTGCGTGTGTGATCCTGAAAAGTACACAAAACAAGCAATTTGATGAACATGTAAAATAGCTCATTTATTATCTTTCCACTATTTTCCATGCTTATTATTTGCTGCATATTTTTTAGAGCTAGAGTTGGGCGTACTCGAAAGACAGATGCAAAATATAACTAAACAGCATTAGTTTTATAAGTAGTTGCAAGACAACTGTCAGTACAACTAATAGTTCTTTGACGACGTACGTAAAATATAAATATGCAATTTACTTTAACGTTCTTCTCGATAATCTTTCTTCCTTGCCCTTAAAGGCAAACTTGCACTCAAAAGGTTAAGAGCTGGGCTGTCTTCTATAGTAAAACCGTATTTTAATGCGATTTGCGACGGATGCAAACATGATAACTTCTCGTGTTTATGTGAAGCACCCATTTGTTAACACAATGCAAGTTTTAATAGTCTTTATTTATACCTATTTGCATACAATACGTAGGTTTTTTTTAAATTTAAAGACCAGTGTTTACGAGCTGTTAAGTGTCTTGTAAACACTGAATACACGTTGTGAATATTTAGGCAGACAGGAGTTGTACTTACGTTAAATAAACACAGATAGTGCGTAAAAAAGTAAATCAAGGAACAAAAAATATAAGCAGAGACGTTTTCGTTTTGCCGACGTAAATTTTTTCATAATATTAGGACAAACAGGTCGCGAATAAAACGCGGGAAGGGTTGTGCCATAAACCGCCCAGTACCGTCCGTCGCGATATTAAAAAGGGGACGAACGATATTGCAATATCACATTTATGCGAAATGTCCAACACCCAGATCGTATTGATAAAAATAAGCGATTTTTTATTGTGCCCCACAAACTTGTACGGAGTATGTTTTTCCACAGTATTGCTGATTGTAGTCTGTGTGCTCTTGAACGGCTGATGGCTGATATAAAATGGTAAAGATTTTTTGATATGAACGAGATCCCGTTTCCGACAGCCAGATGGAACAATATACATTTAGTTTACAGGAAGTCGCACAGACTGAAACTGAACACACATTGAAATCATATTACGATGTACTAGTAGCTCTTATGACAAATTATTTACTCGAGGTTGGCGAACATTTTGAAAGCATAATTTAATTTATACGTATTGTACAGTAATGAGAGTTCTAGCTCAAGTCATTTACAAGTACTTTTGCATTATCAAGGAGTGAGGCAATGAAAAAGATAGAACTTCTTATTCTATCTTTTCTGCTGGCCATTTCAAAGTTTAGTATTTTCTTTAGCTTGAGAGGGATTCATAGAAAAGTACACTTGTAAATGGCTTAATATCAGCGAAGAGTTCATGAAATTTAAACTTATTTTATTTCCTCGGGATTAAATGTAGCTTATACTAAATAGTGTAAACATGTCACGGCCCATCGATTTACTACAGCCAGTACCGAAGACTGCCGTATTGGACAATTTCGCGCACGTGGTTATTACTCCATATTTCACGATAACGTAGTTATCCATGAGGAAGATTTCAATTTCTTTAGAAATAACAAAACAGATTCACATGAGCATCAAATGCAGTGCAGGCACCGGCGGAAAATTGCGGAGACAGTGCGGGTGCGAGGCGGCGCGGCGGCGTAGCAGCGTGGCGTAGCGTAGCCGCAGCGGCCCGGCGCCCGCGGCTGCTCTGGGCGGCCCTGATAAAATTTATGGCCACTTCCCCTTTAAAACAATATTGAGGGCTCAGTTGGGATTTATGTCTCGCCGCTGCTGCAGCGACTCAATTTATTCTTCAATTTTTCATACAATAACTCACACACGTATTACGAGTGATGGATGAAAAGGACTAACTTTCGGGCTTTAATAAGAGCCTCCAGATGCGAATCTCCAAATTGGCTGAAGTTTATTGCCCACTTATGTCAGGCTTAAGTTTCGCCCGGAGCCTTTCTCTGAGAAAATAATTTATGACGTAGATTGTCTCGACTTTGTATACGTTTGATTGTCGTTTTAGGATACGATGTATCATTTTAGTGATGTGCACTATTTACTTCTTTTGATTGCTCTACACATTTTATTTCACATTTTGCTCTAGGTATCTGGGCTACCTAAAGTTTCAACAAAGCATTTGTGCTTATGTATACCTACTTAAACGTAAAAGATAGAACAAATACGAATACAAGTAGAAACAGAACATTGTATTGTTAATCATCCTTTTTAATTAATTCACAACTTCATTTACCTACGACTCTAAAATGGAATGAACAATATTTATGTTTAGATGTATGTCCTATCATCTTATCGATAAACGCTGTAAATTATTAGACCTAATAATAATTTACAGCGTTTTGTTAATTGTTATACCTAATATACATAAGTATTGTAATAGGTCATACGTTATAATGAGTGACCACTGACGGAGACAATACAATCTCTGTATTATAAAAGCAACATTACCTATATTCTATTATATTTCGATACCATTTTATCGACACCTTGTTACTGAAATAGTAACAACACCAGAAGCGATTGCAAAGGCCGAGAATGAGTGCTGAATATAAACAAGGAGTTATTATAACTGTGTGTTATATTATAATGTAAGAGTTAAATACCACAATACACAATGTTAAAGGTAGGAAAACTCGATCTTCACATTTGAGACAACTAATCGGTATCTAATGTGAAGCTGTCTACATCTAATGATCTACCACACTCACGCACAAGATAGAAACTGACATACATATACTACTTAATTTAATATGTAGATTTGAAATCTGCAGACTGTGTTAACAAGAACGGGAAATTATTATAAAATAAAACACATTTCTTGATGCGTGTTCAGTTTTTTGTGTTAGATAACAAGTACGCACTGTTTGTGGTCCGCTGCATATATCAATAATGGAACTATACACGCTCATAATCATTAATATCCATAATTAAATCTATTTGTTTAGACAACAATTTCCTGTTCAAGTGGAAGCTGATTAATCTTAACAAATTGCTAAGCCGGTCTGTTTTATATCAGTAATGAAAAGCAATTAAGATACGGGTTTCTGCCATCAAATAATTGAAATTTTAATTGCTGAAAACTCTTTCCTTAGAAATCGTTTACCGCTGCCATTAGGCTTAATTCAAAAATTAATTTAAACTTTCACAAGGTTGAGCTGGGAAGCGAGCACCGGCGTAAAAGCAATATCAATTTCATAATTTTAATTAAAAAAAACTAACTTCAGTGATGACAAAGTCTCGTACTTTTTTAATAACGGAAATGTTAACGATGGTGGCAATAGGGGAGGGTGGGGCTTGTTGCAGGGTGCGTTCCGCTGCCATGGGTCAGTCGGAATTTTAATAAGACGTCTGCACCTTCACCTTTGCACCTCGTTATTTGCCGCTTTACAGGTACTTAACTCGTGAGATTTACTAGCAACATTATTCTCTGCTAATTACCATAAAGGGCTCGATTAGGATTAAGAGTATAATGAGGTCCAGGACATTTAATATATTGCTGGTTCGGAAATTGGCTTGATATTTTGTTTTGTTATTTGTATTCTGCATAGAAGGAAATCTACAAAGTCATTCGAATTTGCACTAAAAGCTTTTTTCATTTGGCAAGTTTACCAACATGTGATTAATTGATGGATCCTGAAGCAGAAAAACATCTAAATATGGTTAATAAGAAAGGTATAATTTGGTAGGTGGAAAAAGTCATGCTCATGCCTGGAAAATTATCTAATCTGGACTGAATCTCAATCCGACCGGACATTTACGACGAACTCATTCATTGCTTCTAGAAATCAAACAGAAAATTTTGGACTCGAGTCCCAAATTAAAACGCGGTAAATGTAACATATAACTTATTCAGAAAAGAAATAAGAAACGAATGAATGAGCAAGTTCCTCTTTTTCAACCAATCGCAAAAACATGCGTTTCTGATGGATACATTTGTCTAACGCAATATATGCTATCGTTGCATTCAGTAACGTATAACGTTATTCAGGGCGAACATCCTGCTCGTTATTTTTTACATTTTAATCGCTATTAATGCAAAACCCGCATTTGGTTAAATTTAATTACAGCCCGCATAATGGATATCGCAACAACGCAATCAACTCCATTGTTTAATGAGTGGCCGGCGACTAAAACTAAATAAACTGTACGACCATTTAGAATAGCGGCAACCACAATCATTATACAAATCCATTAGTATCGTACTTTAGATTATACCATATGATTATATATTTGTTTTCGTAATTAAATTGAATAAGCGGGTTCTGCTATAGCAATTGCGTTTACGTTAGATGGAAATTTAATTAAATATGTATGTTTAGTTTATCCGTAGAATAGATTATGCTAATTAATTTCAGTCTTCGTGGCGTTCTTCGTCATCCTTCCGTTTTCCGGAAAGTTGCCAAGGTCCGTCTACTGAAAGGAAGTGATCGTGAGTCGTGCACTCATTAGTAAACAGACGAACAGTTTGTTTATTCGTAATTACGGTTTCCGAGAACATTAAAGAACAACTGTCGCTAAAACAGCCTATACATTTTAGTATATTTCTTGAGTTTCCTCTGTTAGAGCTCATGAGATCACATAGCCAAAAGAACACCAAGCCTTTAAGCAATTTCTTGCATAATAATGTTCAAATGTATCAGTGAATACGGAACACATCTTACGTAGTTGTCGTAACTATGCAATTTGGCATCTTATTGTAGTAGCAAGTAGTTAACAAAGCGAGCGCACTCTTATACAATGTCAACATGCTAATAAGACCACGAAATATATTGCTTAATGTTGAGTGCGTGTCTGTTTCGATGAATAATTTCCTGGCAAATATTTAGGAAGGAAACTTATGGTGGGTGCCTATCACAACACTGTAGCTAACTATTGCAACTATAGCTATTAAATTGCGTTTGTAGCATATTTTATGACTTCATGCAGGAACCACTTTATTAGTGTAAATCTATGTAGATATGTATTCCGATTATTTACCACAAAACCATGTAGAAATCTTGTTCCAAGAATAATGCATAGTCAATGTAGGCATGTAACGTTAGCATATAGGGATGGCAAACTAATTGCAAAACGTAATGAACGATTGTAAATTACACGGAATGTTCGCGGAGTGCTCGTGATTCTTACTAATTACAATAATAACCTGGCATTAATTAAATCCAAGGAATTTATGTGGTTTATGGAGCATTACTAAAGAACAAGTATTTTGAAAATGTGGTGGTAAATCACATTTTGTGGACTTGCATGTGTGTGGTCCACCTAAACCAGCTTGTCTGTAGACTGAAAAGTTTTAATATACTTTTGATTAAATTCCAACTTTATAAATAAAGTTTTAAAGAAAGTATCATTACATTATGGATTCAAGGATTCATTTAGTCTCCCGATATAGTAAACTGTAAATTGAAGCAAGTTTTATTCTCCAATAACGGAGCTCAATCCGGCCAATAAAGAACCCAAGCTTGAAGTTATGTTCCTGTTTTCTTTGTTTGCAATTTAGTTGGCAATACATACGTATAGTGACACCTTTAATAACTAAAATTCATGTGCAGTACATACAAACAGGTAATAACTAACTCGCGCTTCCAAAACAAACGGAAATGAGTTTCGTCCCTAAGAAAGGATTTTCTGAACGAAAGTCCATTACGGATTCCATTAGATCCCATGTTTAGATGTAATTTCGCGGTGAAATTAGAAAATTAATATTGTGTTACCGGAGACAGGAGAGTAGGACTTTCCAACAGCCAAGGGAACAGGATTCTTCTAACAGAATTCGCTAAATGTGGAGATGTTCGGGCGACAGGCTTCGCAAAAACAAATGTAAAGTTGTAACTTTAATTAAGTAATACGAATGAGATATTTTGGCTTAATGGCTTTATCCTTAATTACACTGCACTAGACCAAAATGAGGTGAAGAAGAAACCAATCTAACGTGCCAACGCTCCATTTACTTACTACTCCGGAATCCTAGCACCAAAAACGTCAGTATCAACTTGTGCAACCCATTGTCACCCTACTCGCGCTAAAATAAATTACTTTTCATCCATTTCCGGGTTTCTTTTCATTTCGGCGCCTTAATACGTTGGCGGCGGCCAACCGGCTGTGTCGGCGAAATTATACTGGCGGGCTAGTGCGGCAGCCAAGTCTCTATCAAATTCTCGAGCCGAAGGTAATAAAACGAAAATAATACGAAACGCCTTCCCACCAGTGAATATTTATGTACAGTCCATGTTATTAACGAGCATTTATTGTTTCTTGATAGTGACCGAGTGGACAGGGAGTGTTTTAGGTACAGTACACAGGCCCAAACTGATTGAAAGTTTGTATTGTAGATTGAGCTTATGCCGCGTAAAAGCGAAACTGTATATAAAGCTTTTAAAAAACCCACAATAAGGTAAAACCTTAATGTGAAATAGACCTAGCTGTCCTTGTACAAAGTAATGTATAAAATCAATGTGGCTGTTAGAACGATGTGCGGCACGTAATTACGGCACTAACAACATGCATACAACCTGGAATGGTCAAAACACGCCAGTAACCCACGCCCGGCTGTCGCCTCCACGCAGCATTCCGAAGAAAAATACTGAGATTGTTGAATCGCTCCGGGTAAACGGGGGTAAAACCGACATTACATCGCACCTAAATGTTTTTACCGAGAGGAAACCTTACCGCTGCATATACTTGTTCTGAGAATATTAAGGGAAACCGCATTGAATTGATTAACTTTTACGTTTCGCGAGAGCGTGGCTGAGTTTAGTTAGCGGAAATTACATTACTAGGTCTTTTTGCCATCTGGGGTTGCGGGACTGTACGAAACAGATACCGCGGTTCTGGAACAAACATAGCAAAGACGGAACATGGATGGATTTTAGTCAGTACAAGTCTGACACTCCCTTCCGCTCCGCCCAGAGCGGGCAAATAACCCCTTTATTTGAAAATTTCCCATCCGAAAAAAAAGGTTCTTTTGCCATCATTGGTGATGTTATAGAAAATCTGACATTTGAGAACGTTTTTGGACATAGCAACCTATTATTTTTACAGAGCAGTACTGAGCTAGGTACATGTATATGTATCGTAATTACACTACAGGATCTCCCTCTGGGCGACGGGGTTGTTCTACGACCTTACCCCTTGTAGCGTCATACCGCACCGCTAATTGTGAATAGCAACGCCCGGAGGCCACACGTCATCTTTATTATTTTATTAGTAAAGAGCTGTCATTAATATAGCCCAATTAAGTTTATTGTCGCGACGTCGGCTCCAATAAACGAGACGTATCGGCGGCGGCGGCGGCGATGCGCAAGTGATCGATTGCGATGAGTTATGTCCACCTAGTTACCCCTTCAATTGGATCCTTGATTGGTTTGACGTACGCACTATTATTATGTGGACCATATGCCGATAAATTGGAACTGATTGTTTTCTAAATGTCCAAAGCTTTATTTATTTATACCAACACACTTGATATTGATTAAAAAAAAAGCAACACAGTCGTTATAAATATGTTCACGTAACATTTTATTTGTTTAAAAGGAAATAAGAATTGTAGCTTAGCCTTTTATGGCGTGAATGCTTCATAAAGTTTTATTGGGTGCTGTTAATGCACATAATGAGTCCGCATGTTCCAATGTTGCAGTTTTTTTATGGTGTGAGAAAAATGCGTATGCGCATCTTAATGACGTCAGTGAGCAACTACTGCATGTCACGCGGCGCGCCTTTGCTCGAATTAATTGACGCAATTACTCAGTAGAAAACAATCGAGCCTAGTTTAATGCCATAACGAGACGTATTACGAACAATTACTGGCATGTTATACCAGCAGCGAATCATTAAATCAAACCATTACTTTTTCCTTTACTGTCTAATATGCATAGCTAAGTGTACCTCTCGTTATGGACTTTCCGTGTTGCACGTCAAATGATTTAAGAATTTTTATGGTTTGTTAACAGGTCAACAGGATGACAACAAGTACGGGCTCACCGTCAACAGCACGGTCACCGGCAGTACGGGCGGTGCGCGGCTGTGCGCGCAGTGCGGGAAGGTCATCACCGAAAGGTTCCTCCTCAAGGCGATGGAGAGGTTCTGGCACGAAGACTGCCTTAAGTGCGGCTGTTGCGACTGCCGTCTAGGAGAAGTTGGCTCCAAGCTGTACTACAAGGCAGACCTTATGCTCTGCAAAAGAGACTACCTTAGGTAACAGACCTGCATCACATTATTACACTTAAAAGACTTTAATGTAAAGTGCTTTCGGTATTTATAAGTCGTAAGTATTTTATGTTTATGGACTTGTTATTTTTAACAGGTTATTCGGTGCCACAGGCAACTGTGTGGCCTGCAACAAAGTCATTCCCGCCTTCGAGATGGTGATGCGAGCAAAAAGTTTCGTCTACCACTTAGAATGCTTCGCTTGTCAACAGTGCAATCACAGGTGAGCGAAAGAGAAAATTAGCAGTTGGTTCAAACTTTGCGATAATTTTAAAGTTTTGGCACATGCATAGCATTCAATGGGTATTTTATGTCTTACAGTTTTGGAAAGGAAATGAAAAAACTGTCACTCGGCTTTAAATTAATGTCGCTTGATATCAGAGACGAGTATCAGCTAAAAATTGATAGACAGAGTCCTTAATAGATCGTTTGTTCCAGGTTCTGCGTTGGCGACAGATTCTACCTGTGTGACAACAAGATCTTGTGCGAGTACGACTATGAAGAGCGGTTGGTGTTCGCCAGCATGGCCGCCAACCCCAGCGGACTGGCCCACATCCGCCGCCAAGTAAGCGGACTACAGGTAAATATTTATGGAACGACTATTTCAGCAACGTCTAGACTGGTTTCATAATGAACGGATTTATCTACAACAATCACTACTTATTGATTGACCCCGTTCATTAGTGTCAATATCTCCATTTAAACGTTTTGTTAGTACAGTTACGTATGTTCCAACTGTAGTACTTCTCGTGTCTCAAATAGATACAGCCATGTCATGTTCTGTATAATTATCTAAATCGCACGTATTGTCGGTTCCCACCGGCGATAGGCGGCATTGCATACGTGGCTCAGCCGGAGTGCGCTACGTTGCAGATCGCGCCTGAAACACTGACGTGGACCAATGTGGAGTGTGGGACCACAACCTGAGCCGCACCTGGCGGCCCAACACTCGCACTTAACTACTAAATTATTATTAACTTAATAGCCGGCAACCAGCGCTATTATAAACCTTCGCAAAGTGCGACTACTTACCATTTACATTATTATACGTTTATCGATTTAATATGGATTCGGTTATTATGTACGCAACAGCTTTGCACATTATTACAAAATGATGAGATTTTATGCTTTCGTGTCTACCCTCCCGCCCTTTGTTGTAGTGAGCATAATTGTGTTTGCATTTTGCTATAGCCGAAAGGAATATATTTTTTCAAACGTCTCCATTCGGAATAAAGGGCACGTGAAAAAGTCGACTCGGCGGAGTAAATAACTCCCACAAGGACACTGTTAGTGGGAGATTCTATCTCCACTTTATTATGTTTCTTTTGTGATCATTAATCTTTCTCGTACGAACGCTTGTCGGAATGCGAATGTGGGGGAATCTATTTCATTTTAAGAGTCGCGCGAGTGGAGGAACCCATTCAGCCGCGCGACATTTCTAATCGACTTTTTGATTGCGTGCACGGTCTTCTGTTGGGCGCGTAAGAGAATTATAAAATAGACTATAATACCCATAAACACACTTATAGCATCTAAACTTAAGTGCCACTTTGGAACCACGGCTATGCCACTTCTCAGAGGCAAATTCTGCCAGAACTTTTGACAAAAACACAGTTGGAATGTAGTCCTGAAATCTCCCCTTGACCAATTTTACGTTTGCAATAAAGTTTCTTGTCTGACATGTTGAATGTTTTATGCAGTCCCCAACAAGTGGTGGTTACGTGGCTGCAGTGGCGGGCTGCGGCGGCGGGGCGGCCGCCGGCGGCGTCATGGTTGACAAGGATGGCGGCGGCTGCGCGGGCGCCGACGACGCGTCCAGCGGTTACGGCAGCCCGCCTGACCCTGACGTGTGCGATGCTGCGCGATGACCGACGGTGCAGCGCCGACATCTCGCCTCGGTTTGTGTTTTTTTTTACTTTTAATTTGTTTTATTACTGGCCAGTACAGTCTTTTTTTATAAAGATGAGTTTGCTTTGTGTAGGAATAGCTTATGCAGGTCCATAACTCTACAAAGTAAAACTTTTAGAAACTTAATACGGAAAAATCATACCTGGTAACTTCTTGTTGCGGTTTTGAATTTCACTCGCTTCCGCTTGATACTTAGACTGATATTCAGCCCGTCTTGTTATCCCGACATAGAGTAAAAGGACAGGATAAGATGCCAATATAACTTTACAGATCTTAACAGCTCTATGTTTTTAAAGTTGGATTTCCAGGGTACTCCACGAGAGCATTATATTTTATATTATCAAAACTTATTTGGGATTGGGCGTTAATAGTTCAAAATGTTAATTTGTTTCTGTTTTTATCTAGGTAAAACCTCATTGAGTGTTGGCGAGGTGCACAGGCCGCCTGCTAGCCCCCGACGTTGGGCGAGCACGCTCGGCATCCACGAACGTCTTTCTAACGACACAGTTATAGACACTAGCGTGACGATCCGTTTCTTCACCCAAATACAAACTAGCCATCACCCTACAAAAATACCTTACATAGAATATAGAGTAGTGTGTAATGCTTTATTTTTATATTTAGTTCATAAAGAAGTCCTGCGAACCTGAAATCTGTTATGAAATCTCGAATTGTTCTTGATATTAAGGTGATATATTAATAACTGTGTGAGGTGGCCAGGTATCGCATGTTGTAAGTCGACTAAGTGTAGATCTACACGGAGATGTCGGGAATATATTAGTGATTCGAGGCTGCAAGCGTTGCGCGAGAGTACATTAGGCGCGCGGGCGGCACGCGGCCGCGAGTCGAGCTGGTGCCGGTGGATATGTGGCCACTTTACAAAGTGTCCGGGATGAGTCGCGATAACGTTGTTAGAACACGATATTTCCATTATGTATACGATTTGAGCACTTGTTTACATGTTAAGATAGCAGCGTCGCGTGGGTAGGGCGCGCGCTCTCGCTTCTACTTTATTGTACCTCCTGTACCACATCTTGCGCTTAGCCAATTTAGACACGCCCCGTACCAATAAATAAGACAATGGATAAAATGATCATTACGTGCCCACAGCCTTAGGTCTTTATTTGAATACATTATTTTAAATTTTACTTAGAGAGTAGTATTATCGGTAATATATTCTGTTCGATGTACCGGATAGGTTCACCCTCGGTTGAAAGCGAACGGATTGTTTATCGATTGTACTCTTTATCGTGATACAACGATTCAGGTCCAGACACTAAAATATTAATTGATAAAATCGATCTCATTGTTATGGATTGTATGTATGTACATGTACTAAACATAAATATTGTTATCATACAAGGTATGAAGTTTTATTGATCGTAATTTCTTACTTTTATTTACTTTTGATTGGTTACGTATGTTAATGTTATTTTTTTACCAAAGATAAGTTTCTGTAGAAGGGTTTTCTAAATAAGAATCTACACTAATGAGCGAAGATTGTAGATTAATAGTGATATATTTGGTACTCTGAAGTGGTGCAATGGTTAGTTAGGTACTGTATAATATAAACGTTTAACTGTTTAACATTTTTGTAAACACTCATCTTCCTAATAAACGCGGTGTGAAGCTAATGTAGGTGATTGTTTATAATAAAAATCAGCTATGTGCGCGAGTCAGTCTGTGCTATAGGGCAGGCAGTAACTCAGCATACGACGTTTATCAATAAGGTGGTATGTTTTTCTTTCCGCCACAGAGCTTCAGTGAATGTTGTTCGCGCATTAAATTGTAACGATCTTGAAATACAGATGATTATGCTAATTCTTTATTTTGTTTAATAATAAAAGAAGTTGGAAGAACCTTTATGTAGATAAATGCTAAAATTTTCTAAGATAGAATACCTAATGTAAAATAAAGATTTCTACGATAAATATGTATGTATGTAAAAAACTGAACTGTCGTTACTTAGTACCTACTATTGGCTAATGTAAAATGTTCCGTGAATTTTAAATACTAAATAATTAATAAATAAAACCAATTTAATAATATTTCAACTTCATAAACATCGACAGGATTTTATTTCATTTTCCCGTTAACGTGTAAATAAATATATTTATTTAATGATTCATGTTGCTGTTTTATTAACCTACTGTATTGTCTAGTTACATAAAACCACCCTGGACATTTTGTACTTTTATTGAACCCCCAAAAACATGTCTACCTACACTTTCCTTGCTGGGATAACATGCTATGGATTCAAAAATAGCTGAATATGACTAAATCTGACGTAAGGGTAGCGTGATAAATGTGCAGCAGGAGAAAACAACAGAAACTTGAACTTCGGCGAAAATTTTCCCAATCACAATGAGTCAATAATCACTACAAATATTACATGAACGCGTTCCTTACAAAAAGTCAGTGTACATTATTATATTACAAAAGCTTTTAAGTTGATTGCCGATCAAATATTACAGCCCCGTTCGTGAAAAGCACTTTAAACAATTCTCATGCGCAATGCCGAGGTGTTTGGCCACTCCACACTCCACACTCCACAGGTACTCAGGGGGTGCTACACTGTGCTAATTGGCCAGAGGTCTTTACACCGAAACAAACATCTTTTTAAATTCGTTTAAAAACACATTATGCTGTTAAACAAAAAGCGACTATAAACGTTTTTCGTGGAAACGTGTGGACACGCCACTTTAATTCTCTTTGTAGGAACTTTATCTGAACCGATTATTACCCAGTCGTATTATACGTTCTAGACATCCATGTACAATAATTGCTTTAGTAAAATTTTAATTGAGTGGCAGGCAATGACGGCTACATTTCTGTTTAAGAAATGCTTATTAATGTCAATCCAAAATATGATGCCTTCCTTAATATCCTTAAGTTATGTAATACAAATGATAAACACCTATAAGTACATAACCATTTATGGTAAAAACGGTTGACCAAACTACAAAACAAAAACAGATCAATAGCATACTATTATAATGTCGTGATATTCATCTCCTTCCCTTGACTAACCAAAATAAGTTGACCAAAATAACTCAATTACATTGGAATATAATCAACTCCATACATCAAGTTCCATCAATATCACTTTTATGTTGATATTCCAATTTCAATGATAGGATTTCGTATGAAATTATATCTGTCCGAAGTTAATGGAAGCTCTACGCCTAGTCGCCTACCATCGGTCTGTAGCTGTCTCTAGTATTTCCTAGTGGGTTTCTGGAGCAGTAACATCCAAGGATAATATTAAGGGTTGATTATAGCTAGTATTTAATATAGCGAGTAAAGCTGACAGCAAAAATTTGATTCGTTTAAAATGCATTTAATTGTATTAAATACTTCATAATATAATCCCTTTAAGACAGTGAAATACATGACACAAAAACCTTGGACTTATGTTGGAGTAGCCTCATTTTTACGCACGCTCGTGTTTTGTGTAGTGAACTATTTTTTATCCATGTTCTGCGTGTACAATGTACAATGGCTTGATTATACAACTTGTCGCTAATCTTCACGCTCTCTGGTTAGCACAAAAATAACAATACTCAAATAAGTGGTGTCTGTCCCCAAAATTACAAAAATACATACTTTATAAAATGTTGTAGGTAAAAATCCCATTACATTGCAATAAAATATTTTGGCATTCACTAATTCCATACAAACTTTCTCCCTAACAATTAATGTTTTAGTGTTTGCTCGGGGTAGGATTGTCCATAAAATGCTCAACGACGAGACGCATTAACGAGCGTCGTTTAGTTGTTTGCTGTTTAAATAAGAGCTGTAATGTAATTTTAATGAGCTCACAAAAATGTGTGCGGGTTCCGAGTATTCACGGACGTCGCCTCTGCGCCGGCGCAGTAATGACTGACGCCGAGCTCGTGTTGTTGTCACACACGCTTATCTCAACATTAAGAGGATTATCATACTTTATTACACGTATTCTTTATTGAAGAATATTTTTAGTGTCTTTATACACGCCGTTCACAAAGCTTTATACACGCCGTTCACAAAGCTTTAATGCCAATGTTATCGCTGTGTAAGTCGGCATCATGATATCCTTATTCGGTCTCCTGGCTTTTTTCATTAAGGAAATTCATTTCAATTACGATAAATGTCACAAAGCCGCGTATCAGTTGGGATTGAAAGGTTAATTACAGTTCATAGGCAATCCCAAAAGTATTTGGTTGCAGAAAGAATAGAATTTGCCTAAATTATTGAGAGCCGCGGGCGAACGTTCGCCCGTGAAAACTCACTTAAACTTTTTTAATTAAATTTTGGATTTTTCTCGTCGACGCCGTAAGGAATCTTATCCCGAAGCTTTACTCAAAACGTTGTATTAATTAGTCCGCGCACTGAAGACTAATGACCATCGTAATCGACTTTTACGGAGCGGTGCACCCTGCGACGCCGACGTCGGCGGCGATGTACTTACTGTTCCCGTACCGTGCTGATTGAACGGGGACCTACTTAGCTTCCGTATTTACACATGCCGCACAAGATTTGGGTCACTACAAGTAGGTATGTAAGGAGAAAAAGCATTGAGAACACTACATAATGGATTTAAACTAGGTCCCATCTGAGTAAATACATTACAAAAGCAATGAATTCAAGCAAGATCTGGTTCGAGGAAATAGCTATAAGTGCGAGCAAATCCTCGCTAATGTGTTTGATCATAACTAAGTGAAGTCAGCCGTCTTTGTTTGCGTTTAATTAACGAAAACGCCGCGCCACGGCTGGTCATTAAGCCGACCGATGGCTTATTAAAAGTTCATGCAGTCAACGTTGCTTGCCCTCACATAATTAACTAAACATTAGCGAACTCATTAAAAACTCCGTAAATATAAAACACAATAAACATGCAAGCTAACAGACAGATCGGTATCGACGAGGCGATTTATTATACTAACTAATATGAATGACATTTTCCAACCAAATAACAAGATAATCCATAAAAGATTAGATTTAATTCTGAAAATGTCAGTCTAATTAAGAACATGGAAGTGGTACCTCCCATGTTTATTAAATGCTGCCCCTGTGTTTACTAAACTACTTACAAAGGTATTTGATTATTTATCCATTATACTAAAGTGAGCACTTAGATATTTAAAATTACAAATGGAACGTGTTTTGAGCTCTAAATGTCACTTATCATACGGCAAAAAGTACCACGAACGTGCACTTAGCACATTGAGATACTCGAGTCGACACTTGATAAATTGATTCTATTTATGGATGCATTGCTTTTACACGGTGTGATGTGTACGATCGATCAATAATAAATATGTGCAAGCAGTATGTTCCAGCAACCAATTAATTGGTACACTTGTGGAGTAAATTGAGAATCATGTTTATTTTACTCTTTTTATGATCACTCAATATCCGCCCGACTATTAATTAAAGCGTCCCGGCCTCAAAAACCACTTTGAAGTAAAATCAATTATAAAAAAAAATGAAATTAACAAGCAACAACTAAAGACTTTTAACCTTTGTACGCGAGTCGTGAATGGGCCATTAACCCTTGATTTATTTAAGAAACAACTAGGTATAAGTGTATTGTGAGGCGCAAGAAGTTTCCGTCGAATCATTTAAATAAACGAACTCGCATCATTATGTCAGATCTAAGGATCGAACAAATTGCCAATTAGTGGCACCGTGGCGCGCGGTGCGGCCCTCAAGGTGCGGGACGACGGGGTGACGACGACGGGACGACGTGCGGGGTGAACACGCGTAGCTACGAGTTGGCTACGGTGGCGCTACGGTGCGGCTACGACGCGCCTACGACGCGCCTTCGACGCTGCTACGAAACTGCTACGAGCCGTGAACATTATACAGCACACTTATGTTAGTGGAAAAACATCCGGTGCTTCGAATAGCTGTCGTCTCGTTCACGTCGCGTGCTCGCCTCTTGTCACTCTATTCACATCGCACTACGATAGCTCTTAAATATAACGACCATTAATGCTTTAATTTCCTTGAAAGCAGTTTTAAAAGACTTTTCCGTTCTAAAACTTTCACATGAAAGACGATGACAAAAGAACAATGATGTAGATAGAGACGAAACTAAAACTATCGAACAAATAGCAATCTAATAATAGATAGCAGTGTAGCAATAAATTGTCGTACCAATAAACGACAATAGGCTGCAGTGAACTCAGTTCCTTATTGCTTTGTTTCCTTATTATAACAACTATAATAAAAAGATACTGAGTAACCCAAATGCTAAAGCATTATTTAAGTACATCAAGCAATAAGGAACATTTATTTAATTTGTACCATAATCCAAACAATATCTGGGTTTATTAATACCACTCCACTTCAATCTTTGTGCCACCCCGGGGGAGGCGTGGGGAGGGTAGGGGGGCGTCCAAGAGCGCTCAGTATTCAGAGTATCGCAAATGTAACTTTCGGTTCTTTTCATGGCTAAAGTATGTTGGCGGCAATCCATAATGGGATCGCCATTATTCTTGCCATTAATTCGCATGGCCCGGCTTCCGTGCATTAGCGGCCAGCGACGAGGCTGCCAATCCACGAAAAGGGTCATTTCTGTACGACGCGACGTCAACGCTTTCTGTTGTGCAACTTGCTTCGTGAAAACAACTTTACTTTGTTTTCGTTACTTATGCTGCACTTTGGAGTTAAGTAAGAATCTTTGCTGGCTTTATTTGACAAACATTTTGAAATACCTTTAACTTTGTCGTAAACTAAGTGAGAAGAGGATTTTCAGGTGTGATTGTGATTTTCAGGTGTTCAATCGTTTCTTATTGCAGACTTGTTGAGTGTTCAAGATTCAATTTATAATTATATACATTTGAAGTTCATTATTGTTGTGCAAAGCTGTATCTAACTAATTTAACTTTTGAACGAATCACACAATATGAAATAGCTAAAACAGTTAATGAACGGGGCGCAAAACATTTCAGACTTTGTAAAATTAATTAACAGCGAACGCATGCGGGAAATAAATCCTTCATTTTCCTGCGCAGATTGCATAAAAATAATCAAATAAGTGGCATGGACATTACTCAAAGCTTTGCAGTGCACCGCGCGAGACAGAGATGCAGACATGCAGCCGTCCCACTCGCACGCGCCTCCACATCCCCCATTCCTGAAAGAAAAACTCTCGAAAAACTAATTACAAGTTGTAATTGAAATTTTGCGTGTTATATAATCGGATACTTGAGCCGAGAGTAATGTATAAATGCGCTGGGGAGATGAATGGACGTCGTGGGTGGGCTGGACGAGATAGGCGGGCCTCCTCAATTTTTGGATTAAGCAACTTTTATACAATAATTCGCAACAAGACGTTACAATTTGAAACTTTCACAAAATATATTTTAAAATTGATACGTAAAAACTGTCCATTACAGTAAGGACCAGACAACCTTCAAACTCTTCGGAATATTTAATTGGAATTTAACTCACTCAATAATCGTTTCCTTTAAACTCGTTTCAGAACATCTCGGAAATATACTTTATACTTAATTTGTAAACGATAAAACAACGCAATAGTAAAATACGTCTAATTGTACATAAACAACCAGAAACGAAAGAAACGACTGAGGCTCTCTCTGCAAACATTTTTAATTAAAACCCCCTTCAAAACCGCGCCAACAAAAAACGCTATCACAATAGCAACAATCTAGAAAGCGATCTAACTGTATAAACACGCGAATAATGCGCAATCAAAAGGGCAGCGTGCAACCACTGGAGGGCTATGCAACTGGGGAGGTACACCCCTCGCCCCTTGATTCCCTTTGTCTCTTTTTGAGAATTACAGTTTTGATTGCTTTGCTACACAACAACTACTTTTCATTTTCGTTATTACGGACCGAGCACTATCAGGTGTTAAACGGCGCAAAAATGAAAATATGAATAAAGTTCAATTCTATTTAGGAACTCAATTTCAACATGTCATACTGAAATCATATGTAGCTTTCGGTCAAACTATTATACGAAACATGAGAGGGTGTGGGGAGGGGTGACGGGGAAATGGAAAAAGCATTAACGGATATGTCAGTGACGCATCAACGGAGAGTGGATGCTTTCTAATGCTGAATAAATACCATCCACCTCCCCATTCAGAGCCGTCAACACAGCCAAAGATTCACACAACAAAGCTTCCACTAAGTAATGGTCTTTTTGGAGCACTTAAGCTCAGTTTCCTCGAATAGTTTGATAGTATGTCTACATTAATGTGTATCTGGTGTTAAAAGTTTTGTTATTTCCTAGTAACTCAAAACTTTATTTATCTTTCTTTTTTTTGACATGGAATGTGGTTTTATATTAATTGAAAGAAAATACCTGTTGTTTAAAACAATTTTAATCCTGCAAGCGGGTACTTTTATTTAATTTACCGCTCTTAAAGTCTGGTTTTCAATGTTGAAACGCAATTAAACCTGCTGCATGTATGTACAGATTAAGATCCAAACATGCAAAATCAATTAACCATTCTCGAAATCAAAATGTATAACGTGGAACATGTTAATAAATATACAATATACGTGTCAGTTTGTGTTCATTCAAAACGCTCTTTCGTCGAACGACAATGCAACGTGATTAGTGGTACTGGTAGGGTAGTCATGACAGGGCGGTACATCCATTTCCTGTTAGTATCTGGTAGACGGACACACATCTGAAATGTTTTAGCTAAATCGACGTAAAGATTAGATAGATATTTTTAAACCATGCGGCCTCGCCTGATCCATTAGCAAGATTTCATGAGTTCAGCCAGTAAGTATAATGTTTTCAGGACTAAGTGGTGCTTTAAGTTAGGAATATCTTTAGGTGTTTGCGAGTTTCTGTTTCTACAACATACAGTACTCTACTTGTTGTAGAAATGTTCCTTTCAATGTTGAGGATCACAAGAAATGTAAATTAACTTTTGCTTGTTATTATCAAGAAGAAAGAAGTTTTTATTGTAATTTATTTTCAAATAAACGAGGCTGGTTCCACTCTCTCCGCTACCTATATAGTATCTAAGTAAAGTAGTCTGTACAACTCCATTTTCTACCAATCCAGTAAAAGGAATTCTATTAAATTTCCCATTCGCGTTTATTGGAAAACTTAGGCAGTGCCTGTAGTTATTATTGCGTAGTTTTAAGCGCATAACACCACTATCTGGTGTAATTACACGCGGGCTGGTGTCAGTGTCGGCCAGAATTTATACACGCCCCCAACTTATGTTATTAACTTACTATGTAGTTCCATGCATACTTTCGCTATCACTACCACATTTTACCCACATACAAGTATATTAACTAAATAACTACACTGTTTAACTAGATGTGTATTGAAAGGTGGTATCTAGTGCAGTGAAACACAGAGGTATAAATATAATGAATGAAAAATGTGCAGCTGGCTAGGTCTGATTCAGCGTTTACTGAAAGATGATCAGCCGGCAACTGAAGAATTGGACTTCCGGGAAACCAATACATAGAAGACGAGATAATAGCATAATAAAAGAATTAATAAATTGATTGTTGGCTTATTATTATTTTGTTGTTACCATTATTTTATTTTTTGTTAAGATTTTTTTTTTGTTTTCTTTTATTAATTTTTGTTATACTTGTAGCATGTGCCAAATAAAAGTATTTTCTTTCTTTCTTTCTATATGTATCTATTACACAACTAACTACTTGAGCAGTGACTATTTATTTTTATTTCTATATTTTCGTCCCAACTTAGCCTGGGCCTGTTCTCCGAAGTAACCACCGTCAGTCGTCTGCGTCTGCTACCCAATTAGTGTGTGATATTTTCATTTTAGATAAAAGGGTCACAATCTGCATGAACAGTAAGCAGCCAAGCTAAGTAAGAAAATTTCGAAACTAACAGACGCAGTCAACAATATACAGGATGACCTATGTGCTAGAAGTGAATATTCACCCATGGTGAACTTTGTTATTTAACTAGATGTAGACAAGTAATTCAGAATGTAAGCCCAGTAAGAATAATAAAATTGAATTGAATAAAACTGTAATGGATTTGTTTTAGTGCCTCAAATCACAATTAAGTATTTTTATTAAATTCAAGGAGTTAATGATACCCTAAAGACATAGTTGTTAATAAATGTTCAAAACATTGCATTAAAAAGATTCTCTTTAATCGCGTTATAGTTTTTCGCTTGTCGTAAAATATAAAATATGATGCGCTCACGCACTCTTTCCGTTTCATGTAGATAGTTCATATCAGCACTCGGCTTTAATTATTTTCCGATTAAATTATAATGCTTCCCCTTAATTCATTTACAGCTTTTCTTAGAACATTTTAACAAAATGAATGCGGTTTTGCAATAAACGGTAACTTTGAACATTACATAAAAACACAATAAACAATTCTTATGAACTGCAAATAAAACATTAGTAACAAGAATGGATTGTTGTTACTGACTTAGCTTAATTAAACAAGCCGGTAGTCGACACTCAGACGCATAATACTGCTAATTAAACGGGGGTTTACAGAGATCCGAAAAAGAGCCACTCAAACACGCTTAGCCGGTATTATTACAGTGTATTCAGGAGGCTCGGTAAACAGGCCCTCGTCGCCGAGGGTGCTACTCTCAAGTTTCGCGTTTAATTAGACAGATAGAGGCGCGGACGGGCCTTATTAGTATTGTCTACGGGGGCCCAATTAACACTCGGGAGGCGCCGCCGTGGGTGGCTCCAAGTTCGTTTTAATAATCAAGGGATACCCTTGGCTTCGTTAGCCAAATAATAGGATCGGGTGGCTTCGGAGGCTCTCGTGTCGCTGTGTGGCGGTGAGATTGTGACCGGTTCCGCGGCAAGCGAACCCGCGTGCTAATCACAGCTACAGGTGTGAAGTGGCCATTTATTTTGTCAGTTCGCTTATCGAACATTATACATTTCTCATTGCTTATGTGAGAAGGTTCGTGTTTCTGTTCTAATTTTTGTTTTAATTTACTGTACTTACAGCTGTATAAGTTATAATCATTGTTATCCACTTTGGTTAATGGTTATTACTTAATTCGATATTGGTGCCGATTCCCTTGTTTACAAACTAAACCAAATTTAAGTTCAGTGGATCTTTTTCTTTCTATTTCATTAAGAAAAGGTCAGAAGATCAATTTTAGTTTAGTCCTGTCAAATTAACCAGCGTCTGACACAAGTTTAGACGTGATTAAAAAGTTGACTACTAAAATTACATCAAATTACGTCAGGTGCTGACTAATTTGACAGGACTAAACTAATATTTATCTTCTGTCCTTTTCATAATGAAATAGAAAGAAAAAGATGCACTCAACTTAAATTTAGTTAAGTTTGTGAACAAGGGAATCGACACCACTGTTGCTTGTAATTCTAGCTGTTACACTACGGGAATAGTTTCTCTATATTTAACAAAATTATTGTTTTCATTCAACGCCTAGTGAAACACGCTTTATGTCATTATTTTAGTTCATTTTCTGTGTTTCAATCGATTATTTTTAATATAAAGTAATTATAAAAGACTTAACATGTCATATTAACATTTTAGTAGCTGTATTTACGTTATGAATTCTTTCGTAATTAAAATAAGAAAATTCGTTCAAGTGAGAGCGGCGTTTCTACTCCCATGTTCCGTAGCCGCTTTTGAAGATACACCGAAGTACTTTTTTTCTTCTATAAAATAACTATAACAACGGATACCGCTGGAGTAACTTAGATTAATTAATTGTTGCTTTGGATGTAAGATTTCATTTTCCCTGGGCTGCGGGTTGTTCGAAAGAGATACCGCGGCCCTGGAACACAAAGGGCAAGGAAGGAACATGGATGGGTGTTAGTCAGTACAAGTACACTCCCTTCCGCGCTGCCCGGAGCGGGTGAAGTCATTTGATGATTTTCCATCCGTAAAAAAAAACAGACTTTATTTTAGGGTAGGTTCTACTGTTTTAGGACCAAAGTTTTACAATTTGGCGATACTACATATCGTTTTTTTTATTTGAAAAAAGATTCCAGCTTTCCCCTTTACTTTAAAACCTGATTCAAAACATACAAATAGGTACAAAACCATTTTATAAAAGGCAACTACGAAACCCTAGGAAAAGCTTAAACAATTTCCTTAATAAGAACAAAAAGCCTGTGTAATTATTGTGTGTAGGATGTAGGTATTAATTAATTAGGAGCTAGCTCAACACGGACGGCAAATTGCGCTATGAGTCTTGCAGCTTCCCGCCAGAGCTGCATCGCTGCCTTGCGCCAGTATCCCGCTGGCCATAAAACTCTCATTACAGAACGAGCAATTTCTCTCGTTAATTAACGCTGCACAACCATGTTGTCAATTAATGAAATGTTCAAGTTCTTCATTAATAAATTCGCTTCTACAATACACTTGCTTGCTTGCTTATATTTAAAAAACACTTGTAAGTACTTATTCATATTTATTGCTTGAAACAACATTCTCTTTTAATTTACAATGTATAAATTACAACCAGAAACAAACAATACACATTCCTTACTAGTAACTAGTTAACATACAGGTTTGTTTAATTTTATACGAATTAATTTGACCAGCTCGTTATATTCTGTATTGGTCAGTAACGAGGGGCTCGTGAACTAAATGCAAATTCTTTGCATCTGCATTTTGATCCAGAAAATTGCGGAGAAAAATGCAAACGCATGCGCACCGCCGCCTCGCATGGCTTGTCGGCACTAATAACTTTTTCTCAAAACACTAATGAATAACTTGCTCCTTATTACTGGGCACGTTTTGCCACTTGGGGCTCTTTGAGCGGACGAGACGGACGCGGCCTGGGAGCGGGCCGGGGGCGGGCCGGAGCGGGGCCTCCACACAGTTCCGCCGTTGGCGCCAATCTTACAACTTACCATTAAGCAATTTTCATCAAGATTCATGTTTTACTTAATGAACTTCTTGCTTGTAGTAGAGACGCATTTTCTTAGAAACATTACTCGTGGACGGTCAGGGTTGTGTGCCTTGTTTTATGCTCACAGCAACATAGAATTTAATGCTAGCTTAATTAAGGCAAATTATATCAGGTAAACGTTATTTGATAATTTTATCAGTTATGTACAATCGCAATTATTAGTTTTAACCGTTATTCCTCGCAGTTTCTAACGACGTCATTAGATTTTATATTGTTACCGATGACCATTAATTAGAGCTCAAATATGTGCACTGACCTACAAGCTCTGGATGGTACATAGAACAAAGTAACTAATCTGACTAAAGAAAGGAGTCCATGTTGAACAAAAGCCTTAGCTACCGTGCATTGGACTATTTCTTTTTATTCCTAATTGAACCTAAAAGAAGCAAATTAAAATCATATTAGCAAGGTACAAACGCAAATTAATTCTTGACTCAAAAAAGACGATTCTTATCAAGCGTTACACATCATTACATTCTATTACATTTCCATGTCAACGACCATTCGTTTAGTTTTTCTGTCGCTCTTCTATCGTCTTTAGCTTCTCGTAACTGTTGCTCGCATTCTACAAGATTGTTTATACGGAAAATGCTATGCACATGACATTTAATTAGAGAACGTTTCCAGTTACATTATATATTTAACTTGATACATATAAGGAATTAATGTAATTGACGCCACTTTTAATGGAGCATTTATACAGAGCTGGTGATTACGGGGCCATAAGAAGTGCAATTCACGGAGTCGACGTAGCGCGGAGCCAATTTAATTTACAAAGTTGTCGGTCAAGTCCGGATTAAGCTCGGATCGCATCGGATCGGCTCGACCGCTCTTAATAATGACATGTGCACGAGCATCTGTCTCAGATTTACGCACACCAATCATTGTACGACCTGTCACGTCATGGACAAGAAAAAACTCGCCTCATTACGTAACCTTGTGAGGTTTTCTTTTGGACTCGTTAGATTTAATTAATACTGATAGTAGAAATTGTGAAAAATGTCTTCCTCGGTAATTTATTGGGATATAAATAAAAACTATACCACTTGATCATGGGAGTTGTCCCCAAGGGCCTCAAAATCTATCCTCGGGCTATCCGCTTGGTGCGACTCGCTCACTTCGTAACCGTTAAGTGCGTAACGATACTATCTTAAACCAGTAAGTAATTAAAATTTTCTAAATTGATTATAACTTCCGTAGCGACATTAAAACTTTACTAGCAAGCTGAAGGTGTGGCTGTGTGCATATAAGCAAACAGTTTCTTATTTTTGTGTGCCAAATCAGGAAACTGACCCTACGATATGACTCAAATTGTCACTCATCTCATTTCCCAATCATAATTCCCAATCAATCTAATTAATAATGTCGTTGTTATCTACATCTCGTCGTATATATGACTAATTAGGTATCAGCTCCGTTCCCCAACGGGCCGGATGCTGGCACTGTCTCGGCGAACACTTCCGGCTCTCGATCCTAATTACAGATAACGCTGAAGGCTTTACCGTCCCGTCTCATCTCGTTTACTTGTCGGGATTGCTCGCTCGCTCGATGTGCCGAGTTCCTGTTATAACAGCACCAAGGTTATAAAACATTGTACCTACTTTAATAACGTATGAATACGTGTTTGTTTTGAGTGTATACGATGAAACATCTAAACTCAATAAAACAATCGTTGTATGTTTGTTAATTTGAAATAAGTAGGGTAATGAGAGACTTACAGAGTTATCATATTGGGATCGGACATTCGTCATGAAAATTAAAATGGTTTTATACACCTACCTAATGTTGAAATTCTTAAAATTCACTCCGTATCAAATGGTGCCTATGTATATTTAGAAAATATGTATTCAAATTATTTAAATTATACTTGTTTTCATTTCGACAAAACATCTGTTACGTATCAGGTGTGCCACAAAACTTAAGTCATAAAATATATAATATGTTCTAAATTAAAATAATCATTCTGATGCAATTCTAATTACGGCAACAAAACTAATCATAAACTAATCATCAAAATATCTAATTTATTTAAGGAGAATATTTATTGGTATTTTTATAACACTCGTTTAATTAGTAAATTAAATATTAAACCGGGACGTCGAAGTTGTAAAGCTGTCGTGAACGTGTTGTAAACACGCCTCGGGCGTGACTGGCCGATTGCACTCGACTGTACTACTCGTATAATTCCAATCAGTGCGTTGAGTGTGAGTTGTTTTTACGTTAACGCGATCGAAAAGTTTGCCGCGTTTGGCTCTCTGATTGGTTAAGAGCTTGGAGCGGGCCAATCGGAGGCTCGAACGTCATAAACGTGTCGATCGCGTTAGCGTAAAACAAACTCACACTAGGCACTCTGTATTCAAATCGATGCAAATGGAAAGATTAATCGGCGTTTGCACCACCGCGGCGTCGACCGCGGGTAAGGTAGTAATTACATGATATTTGTTAGTATAATCTCACTTTTTGTAGGTTTTCTTAAATGATCAATAACGAACTGATTGCATTGATTTGTTAAATTGATATTTTCTTCCAAAATTTTTATTCTGTTTTGGAAACAAAGCCATTTATGTGTACATTGTGTGAGCAGTTTATTGCCGTGGAAATAAAAGCTGTTGATATGAAGTAATTGCATCAAGTGCAGGATGTAATAGTACTCCATCAAAACTCAATACCTACATTATTTATAATTGCATCAATGCTCCATCTTTTCTTGCCACTTGAAGCTCTCTTGATTTCTCGGCAAGAAAACACGCGAAGTACTTATAATTCAATAACTTAAGAATCATAAAAAACATAACTTATAAACGCATCGCTTTTGTAATAACGGCAATAAATCGATGAAGATTAACAATTGGCAACGGATATGGTTTCATTGTTATACATCAAAATACAAGAACCAGCAACAAGAGAAAAAAGTATCTCAGACTTGTGATTAAACAGTAATGTGACTAATGTGTTACTGTAAGTATTCAGCAACGCCCACGTTTGTATTATAATCCCATAGTCAGAACAATCAATAACAAATATAGTTGATTAAAGCTCGCGAAAGAAGATCGATCACTCACAAATACAAAGAGATACAAGCAAAATAAATTAATCCCAGCAAGCTGGAGGCTATTGCGTTTTGTTAGCTTCTTAATAAGCCAATTGCTGTCAGAGCAGAGCCGTCCGCCCACGCGACGCAAACTGATTTCAGAATAGTCCCCAACGCAATCCCACGATTGATTCTAATTAACGATAGCAGTATTTATTGGAGCAGTTCGCAAACGAACCTAATTGATTTCGCTGCGCCGACGTCAGCTGACATGTTATAGACTCGACACCGGAGGCTGCTGTTTATTGACTATTAATGCAGTCGGCTACGGATACGTCCACATAGTGCCGTGGAAGAGACCTACTTCACACTAAATAAACAGGGGGTTGGTTAGCTAAGGGAATAGTCAACACAAACGTATCTGATGTTCAAGAATTAATCAACTCTCGATACTACATACTATTACATATATTAATCAGCGAATAATATTTTGAAATCATAAGCTGGGACGCTGCTTTGTACCGGAGACACATTTTCTTTTTATTTAAATAAATTAGTGCTTCAAATTAGATGACACAAACAGACAGAGTTTGAAAATAATAGAGACGATTAATTACTAAATCAACAATCAGGTCGTCTGTTAAGTGTTTTAATTAATCTTTGAAACTGTTGAAACTTTTATAATTAGTGGGGTCACGGGCAGCGCCTCAAATAACAATGTAGTCAATAGTCATTGACTTAAATGTTAAGATATGTAAAGAAGCAGATAATATAATATTCTTTAAAGTAGTTAGGTACACATAGGCAAAACCTATGGGCAAATTGTTATTTACAGACTGTATATTTAAACTAAACTAAATTAAATTTAAATTGATTAACTTTCGTTTTCATTAGCCCTATTTAATTCATAATTTTAGTATTCACAAATTAAAGCAATTTGCATATTCATTGGAATCTAGCTGATATTTTAGATTCGTTTATTCATACTAATAGGTAAACTGTTAAAATAATTACTATCGGAAACTAGCAATCGCCTAAATTATAAAGTTTAGCTTTGGAGATTGATCGTTTCCGAATTATTAAGAACAACTATTTTACTTGGAAAACCGATAATTTAGCTAAACTTGGTAGTCATTACACTTAACTGGAAGAAGGAGTTAACAGTTACAATTTGATTGAATATAAACAATTATTTTAAACACAGAAGTAAGTAGTATAATTCTAATAAAACAACCAAGTCTACCAATTGACAAACACCATGTAGATATCCGACCAACAGATTAGATAATTTAATAATATAAAGGTCGTTTCACACGGACTGGCGTTGCGTTCGCGTTGTATCCGGTAGCGGGGCATGTCCGCCGCCACCGAGCGAGACAGGCATCTCTCTAATTAGGCCACGTTTCGTCTGCCCTGTAATCCACCTGACTGTTAATTAATACAGCTGAATAAACAACCGCCAGCACGCGGGATGGGGATTTACAATTTCGTGTAATAGACCTTTATTATGTTCCACCTATTGCGTTCGTGTTAACTAGTTGGGGGCCTAATAATAAGGTTTGGGTGGGCGTTGTTGACAATGTTCTTATTAAATGCATTATTTCTATGGGCCTCTTTATCCAAACAAAGGTTTGTTTATGTTCCGCGTTCAACTTCAGAATGTTTTGGTTCCCGTTAGTTAACTCGTGTAAAATCCGTTTACAGACAACATGGAAACACTCTCAGAGAGCTGACGATACCGTGAATCAAACGCCATATTAAGTTTGTTCGTGCGGGTAATTAAAACCGAGTTCGTAATGAGAGGCCGCTGCGCACACTAATTAGGCACCAGTCACCACTGCTCTAGAAACTGAATACCTAACTTTCCCAATTAGCAGCTACGTCATCGCGTTCATTCCAATTACAATGGAAAAATCCTTAAGCTTGATTAATATTACGGTTCAGTAGAGTCTAATTGAATTTGCTGTACCTACAAAAAAAGTCCAAAAAAGAAAATTTAGGCTACAGCTCAAATTAGCCGTCCAATAATGTTAATGGATGCAAAGTTAATAAACATCGACTCATTTGGGAGATTAACATACGTAACATAAAATAATACTCGGTAAAATTAGTTTTCTAACCATTCTTCCTCCATAAATATAATTGCGTTCCACTTATTGCCCATAAAAGCAAGGGAACGTGCGAACGGCCTGTTGCAAAATTGTACAAAAGGAAAGTAATATTAGGTAGAAGTAGACGCAGTGCTACCCCGGGCGCGTTTCGGTGACTGGGGCGGGCTTTCAGATAAATTATTTATCAACTGTATAGCAATTTTCTTTATGACTCCTCCGACGGAGCAGAGCAATTTACTCGTGAAAGAGATGCGTAAACTTGCAAGGACGCCCAAAATTGAGAATAGAACAATGAGGCCAGTAAAGATTTCAATAAGGATAGGTGCTGCCTGCGCGACTCCCCGCGACTATCCCGCGGCAAAAAGTACACGACAAATACTGGTTCTGAGACGTGGAACCCATATGCTTCTCATTAGTTAAGCTTTTGAAATGGACTCCTTGTCGTAAGAATTTAATTGACATCGAGTCAACCGACCGTTGGGGCTGTGGCGTTTAATTAATTTTTAGGTATGCATGTTGCAAGTTATGACGGTTTTTTTTTTTGGATTGTGTCACAAGGGATTAAATATATGTAATTTTAATAATGTGCAGTAAATCTGACATGAAAGTTTGGTAGCGACGTGTCGGGAGAGCAGGCGGCGCGGGTGGCGGCGTCGGACGGCGGCGCTTCCAATTTCCGTAATTGTGAGTTCATCAAGGAAATTGACTGGCAGACAACGCAACGCAATCCACTCTTTATTTACATCACGCTCGCTATACGACGATTGCTTCGCGTGCTCCGAACTGAGTGACAACATCACGTCTGCTGCCATAACAAGTTTTATAGAATATTTTAACAAATCGTTGCAACTGCATAGAGGTTTATGGCTTTTAGAAGTGTCAATTAAGTTAGAAAGTGTCGTTTGTCTTCATATGGTTAGCTGCCATTAACACTCACAATAAAACTTAAATTTAAATACCAGTGTGAACAACAAGCATGTAGAAAACAACAACGTCGTAATTGAAAGCAGAAGAGATAACGTACGACTTACGAGCTGCTAATTAACATTTAAAATTTTGAATGGTAGTAGGCAGTTCCTAGTTACCATTTAACATTTCCTCTTACATGTAATAGGATAGTATTTTTAATAAAAATAATCAGCAATGATGATTTCAGTGCCAACCCAATAGATTGTTACATCCTAACCTAAGCACTCTAAATAATCGAATATTTTTTACCCGTAGGTACTTCAGCAATTTCCAAAGCAACACCCATCACTCACAATGATACACGACAACAAAGTTTACGGACAACAATAGCAACAAACTAATAAATCTATGTGTTTGAAATACATATAATCAAAAAGTCGTAGGAGATGACGCGAAAGCGGGTCGGTAAATAAAAAGCTGCGGCGGTCGTGAGGTAATTGATGGCGGGTGGCAATCAAATTAGGCTCCGCGTCGCGGGTAATCGGCTGAAAGCTGCCCGACGGAGCTTTTGTGGGTCGCCGGGACGGGACAGCGACGCCTGTGGACTGGACCTGCACTTTACAAATGCAGTGGATTCGTTCGTTTTACTTAGTTCGAAGATTAATTTTCAATTCTAAAGATTATTGAAAACAAGTTCTAGTTTAAATTAATAAAATCAACCAATGTTGTTGAATTATTAAATTATAATTACAAAAATGTGAAAAGTGAGCGTAGCAAACGTTACACATTCACTCATTTTCTTGATTATGCAATATCTGGCGTCTGTCTATCAACATCCCAGATTATGATATGTTACTATCAACAGAAAGCTGTTACAAGCAACAGCTTTTGTGGGCCTCCCGGACGGGACAGCGACGCCTATGGACTCGACCTGCAGTTTGCGAATGCAGTACATTCGTTCACTTTGATTCACATTTTATTAAATCGGTCTGAAGTTGCCTTTGCCCTGCAGTGGGACAATATGGGCTTCTATAATAATATAATATAATATAATAAGAGATTTTATACAGGTAAATATCTATGCTGGAAGACAAATGTTCAGGATAAAAAAATTAGACCATTGCTGAAAAAAAGTTGAGTGTACCAAAATTGAAAAGTGAATATTTTTTACGCATTTATTGTATTTTGCAAATCGGCCGTCTATTTGTCAACATTCCAGATAAAAGTAAATTTTTATTGACTGAAAACTGCCTAATAAATCATTTGTTGTGTTCGCCGGGATGGGACAGCGAAGCCTGTGGACCTCACTATGCAAATGCAGTGGATCCGTTAGATTCTTTTTTATATATCTATACTGTTTGTGCATAAAACAGCAGTCCCTAACATAGTTCAGAATAGGCTATTACGCACTTGATGATGATGTTATTTGGGGATCAACGTTCTGTAGATTAATGAAAAAGTCTATTGCCGAGAGAAAATTAAACACACCAAAATTTTAAAAAGTATGAATAGATAACAGGCAGGTACCTAATTTTCGCATTTTATTTTTTATTTTACTTAACCTATGTGCCGTACATCCATCTACATTGGAGATAAAGGTAATTGATGAGGAGTTACAATCAACTGAAAGCTAACCAAGCCTTTGCGGGTCACAATGCCACCCTAGACCTACAGTTGCACTCTTCGCACAGAAAATGCAATGGACACGTTCGCCATTTTATTTTTTATACTGTGCTGTTCAAATTTTAGTCTTTTTTTAGAGAAGAATGTAAAGAAACTCTTTTCAAAAGTGCATCAAAATGTGTGAATAGTAGATTGTTATGTAATGGACTTTCACCCGATTTTTTTCTCCTAATTAAATTAAAATCCTAAATACAGTCAGGCAGCATGTATATGGAATGTAAAAGTAAGAAAAATGACTAACCAAACTGGTCACGCGTTTACAAATGACCGCGGCCATTATTTATTAAACGATGCCAACCCTGGCAGCTCGCCCAGCAAATATCTACTAGAGGTAGAAGTTTAAGTTCTAAAGTGAATGAATACCTTTAACGCCATATGTTTCCATGTTAGTTTAGAGAGAATCGTGCCGTGATTCAAATAATTAAAATAATTGATAATGTTGTTTTTTTTATCTTCGTCTTGTGTCTCCTTTTAAGGAACAATGTTGTAAACTCGCTTCGTGTGTATCGGTTACTTTACTTGTATTATAATAATGTGACGGTGTATAAGGCTGTTAAGAAGGAAGAGACAGGCTCATCATTAACGGGTCGAAGAGATGCGGACGGACACGCAGCATCCGCCGCGAGCTCTTTAGCTTTTATCATAATT
The DNA here is from genome assembly GCA_950005105.1 of Lycophotia porphyrea. NCBI lineage: Eukaryota > Metazoa > Arthropoda > Insecta > Lepidoptera > Noctuidae > Lycophotia > Lycophotia porphyrea. The sequence goes on from OX465392.1 coordinate 9,761,032, forward strand.
TAAGTTTTCCATTAGCCGTAATTGACGCGAACATCGTTCCTCGCTTACGGCCGCGAATCGTCGCAACGATTGTTATTTTTGGATAGATAAACATTCCCTATTTTCAGGTCTTCCGAACGCTATTCCATCCTAATTGACTATACTATTAATAATTAATAAGAGTTATGGCGTACAGCTTTTATCTTAATGTGGCTTTTAACGATACATTTGTATTCGAGAGACCATTTCGATGTAATTTCAACGGCACTACCGCCTTGCTAATGGATAAATATAGAGTAGTTGTTTAATTTTAAAATTTATGAATAATTCAATCGATTGGGTGTCCTGTTTCAGCGTCACTTAATGCACAGATCGCGACGTTTGATTTAATTTGGGTAATGACGAGATCGAACGTATCCATTAGTGTAATTGAGCGGCTACTCGTGAGACGCTCGAGATATCAAAGTGTCGTCCGGCGAGCGCGGAGCGGCGCTCGTCGCTCGCTAGCTGAGAGCGGAGAGCGAGCGACTATAACTACACAATACAAATTATTAAGAGTGCTCGGCATCACGGGAACGCTTTCAGAAGTAATGAATTAGAAAAGTTGCGCAGCACTCACGCGGATTGAGCCGCGCGGCGGCGACGGCGTCGGCGCGCTGCTCGCTACAACATTACTTTAATTAAATCTATTTGAACAACAAACTTTAATTAAATTTCATCCAGCAGTTAGGCGTCGCGGAGGAATAATCGCGCAATTAGAGCGGCCGTGAGCGTCGCCTTACACGCTCCCAGTTAATTAACTCACTTGGGCCGACCTATCCGACTAACGGCGCGCTGTGTAGTGTACACCCGACACTACACCCTACACCCTACACTACCAAGGAAATGTGTTTATTCTCATCTTGTACATGGATTTTGGCAATATACTCGATTTAGTTGTAGGATTTGGAACTTACATCTTTTAAGATAGTATAAACCTATCAAGTAAAGACTTGATAGTGCATTCGTAAAGGCTAATGAGACACAATTAGTTAAGTACATTATCTACAGTAGAGTGACCCCTGGGGTCCAACGCGCACTCACTATATCATTTGGCTTTCCTATAACAGAAAATAGTCCAACCAGTTTGCGTATAAGTTCAAAAAATGCATTCAGTTTATGAACATTAAAAATCTAAATTTTCATTCGATTAATCAGAAAATAGTAGTAATAAACCGTTGAGAACTGAACGTACTGAGTGGCACAGCATTTGCACAGTTCACCCTAAGCCGGCCGACTTATTCGATTAATACTCGAGCAACACAATGGGCTGGCGCTTAGCACTATGTGTAGCGCTTTCATTGTGCAAGTTTAATTGTTTTTACAGCCGACATGTATTGTGTGCGATGGAATACTTAGAAATAGCCTTACCGTATCATGACGAGCTGGCTATTCCAATTGGAATTACTAAAACACTTTATTGACTGCAGCATGCGTGAGCTCTAAAACATTGTATCGATTACGAGTGTTTTTATAACGAGAATCGAGTAGAATGCCAATTATATACAAGTATCGCATATCTACTAAGTGTTCGTCTGCTGATCCATTATGCGCACATCGTAACGTATAAATAAAGGCAAAAACTCACAATATCCATTAAAAGTATTGCTGCGATAATTTGGAATGGTGTGGATGCGTCTTCGGCGAGTGGGTATATTTTTTATTTACTGTAGTCTGAAAGTGAAAAAGTTTCAGCGATCAATGTTTTACTTAAATAGAACCTTTTCTTGAAAATTCACCTAGCTGTCACGTAAAGACATTTCTAATCCAAAAAAAAGGTTGTTTCAAACGTGCGAACCAAGCCCACGACGTTTAGCGAAATTAAACTTGCATCTACTTTCAGCCAATATAATACACTTCACATCAATAAAATCGAAACACCACTGAAGTTTGGTTTTGTATGAGTTTTATGTAAGTACCTAATTTTTTAAGTCAAACATAAAAAAATAATGCCAGTTAATTATGGATATTGTAAGGAATTGTTTAGCGAATATTAATGTTTCAAATTAAAGTTGAATTTCTTTAGCTATCGTGTTTTGTTCAATAGGTATAATTAACCCTTTAAGAAGACTTTGTAAAATGTTAGAAACAAAGACGTGAAACAAAAATATGTTTAAAGAAAGTTTATTCAGTATCTCATTTTCCTCCCTGGACTCTAATGACTACTTCCATGCGGTTCCTCATGGAACGAACGGAAGTCACAATCTTGTGTTGTGGGATGTTATCCCACAACACAAGATTGTGATAGCAGGCCAAGCGTCTCTGGAGCAGGATCTCCCGCTCGGACTTGTCTCTTCAACTCATCCTATAGGTGTTCTATGGGATTCATATCCGGGTTTCTTGCTGGCCAGCCCATAACCGTAACACCGATTTCGATCAGATATTTATTTACAGTGCCTGTGTTATGAAAATGAACTATTCTCCAATAAAATGTACGTAGGCTACCACATAAGGCTCCAGACACTCGTCGATATGACGTGACCAATTCAATGCCGATAAACGAGGTCCACATACAAAAGCAAGTTCGGTTTTTCCATCGGCGCTTATGGACAGCTCCCAAACTGTCCATGAACCTTCTACCAAGACTCTTCTTTAATGCAGCACTGAACAAAATGCTCTCCCTCTCTTCGATGCCTTCTTTCTTCCATCGTTACCATAGAGCATGATCTAACTCTCGGAAAAGAGAACTTTGCTACATTGAAGGTATGACCAATTTAAAGCATTTTGTACATTACGTTCAGATGTTTTAATTTGTTTGTCGCTTGTATAGATAACAAAGTCGTCGGTATATTGCGATATCATGACATTTTGAATTTTACGACAGATTTGATACGTAACTAAGTTAAACAATAAAGGGGATAGAGGGTCCCCTTGTGCTAATCCTCTATTAATCCATCTAACGCCAAGTCCTTCACTATTGAATGACTTCATTTTCAAATGTCTTTCATTCATAAAAGATCAAAGGTAAACATAAATTCTAGAACCAACCTGAACATCATCCAACACTTTAGTAACTGACTCAATTAAAACGTCGTTATACGCGTTTTCAATGTCCACAAAACATGCCACTGTAGAAACATTTTTAGTGAAGCTAATTTGGATGTGAGAAAGTAGTCAACATGTCAAGTGAGCCTACATTGAAGGTATGTCCAATTTAAGTACTCACGTGCAAATTTAAGGCTCGCTCTTCGGTGATCTATCGTCAATTTTGAGCCAATAGCTGGTTTATGAGGTTTAAGGCCACGCTCCGCCAATCTTCTTCTAATGGTAGAATCGCTCACAGTCAATCCTCCAACTTCAAGGAGCCGCTACTGCAGTTGAATAGGGTTAAAATTACGATTTCTTAGAGAAACTGACGCAATATACCGGTCATCTTGCTCAGACGTTACACGATATCTACTTGATTCTGGACGGCGAATAAACATACTCGTACTAGTCTCCCGATAAGGCTAATACACTCAATTGACAGCAGATAGGCTAAGATGCAATCGTGCAGCCACAACACGCTGACTATGCCCTGAATCCAGCAACGCCACAACTTGGGCAGCTTCTGTGGGCGAATTATCCTTATTTGTTAGGAAAAAACTCTTTGGTAGGACATCCGAGAGCTTGGTTAACAATCACTATTCAAAAAACTTTATTTTTTGAAAAAAAGAAATTGAGATTAAATGCGGAAATTCTACATTCATTTATTGGATGAAGATTCAAAAATTCAAATTCAAATTTGGAATTGTGACACATTGTGTAGACTAAACTGCCTGCTATTTATTGGTGTATTTTCTTTTAATGATATCCGTCCTCTTTTTTATTTAAATGCTGTTTCGATTTTTTTGTAGTCGAAGTGTATCTATGTTACTCACAAAAATATAATGCTTTTCATCGTTCAGAAAAAATGTTCACGTTAGATCCAGTCTATTCTATCGGCGCAGAGCACTTCCGTGAGAGAGTGAGCGCTATAAAGGAACTGAGTGAGCACGTTGACCGACACTCCTCGCTCAGCCAAGATTTGACCCCACTCACTTAACGTTACTCAAACATGAATACCTAACGCCCAATTATGAATTATTCAGTACTGCATTACTTTTTTATCAGCAAACGTACCATTATTTTACTTTTATTGTTAATTAAATCACTCATATTATGGATCCAGAAGTGAAATCGATAAAACGAAAGAACGAGCACCGAAAATGTCCTCCATATCTTTTTATTTTATGCCAAAATTTATTAGTCGTAAAAATAAATATCCTTGCTTTATATGTATTTTTAATGATATGATTGGACTCATTTTAGAATCGTCGTACTCGGGTGTATTAAATATACTAGCTGTTATCTCAGCGAAGCCGTTTGGCAATTCTGTAGAATTTTTATTCCGAAAATATATTTTCACTTGACATCTACGTGGGTGGTGAATAAAATGGACGCAACCTTAGTTTGACTGCATGCATACAAATTGACCAGCTTTCAGTTACTTTGGTGAGCCTGCACTATCCAATACATATTACCCAAAATGGTCAATTTATAATTTATTCACGTCGAAGTACATAAAACTTCTTTCACAGCTTGTTGATCACGCGTTCAAGCGTGAACTCTAAAATAATTTGAGCAATATAAAAAAAAACATTCCTCGAAAAAAAAACTTTTAAAAATTACTGTTATGAACTGAATCTATTTTGCATCTATAAATTAAATTAAGATTCACCCAGTCTTTATTATGGTTCCGAACCAAAGTCTTAATCGATATAATAATCCTACTATAATCGAGGTAAAAATTTTAAAGACGCGTATTATATTGCACATAACCCACACAAACACACAAACACCCACAATACATGAAAATCATTTGCACGCAGTTGTTATAAATTAACTTTAATTCCTAATCCGATTTAATTAGCATGGCTTGGCGTCGCTTATCGCCACTGCAGCGCTTATTGGCGCCTCGGCGTGTATAGGCAGCCTTATGAGAACCCCCCAGGTATCCACACGAGCTCATAATGCAGCCGGTATAAGATGAACATATATTCTGCTTAATAACATTGCAAAGTAGACACACAACATGCCATGGTCGCTTTTAAGTTTATGTACATGGACCGCATATTAATGCCAGTTGTAATTTCCCCGTTAACACAAGTCTGTATGTTCACTCTCTCGCAACTTGATGACATCCAGCTTTAGTATATTAATCTGACTATATAGTAACGTTATTGCGTCAATGTTCATTAGTAAATTCCTCTTTGAGTATAATAAGAGAAATGCCTCTCAATATTCAACAGGGATGCTGTTTTAAATTAAATCAAAAGAGGAACAATAAACCTCTCCAAATAGGTAACGAGATATGTGGAGCTCAACATTTCAGTATCAAAAAAACTGCATCAGAGTCGAAATGCAGAAGTTTCTAATTAAATCGGACGTTAGTGCGCTGAATGCTCTTGATAAAGCGTGGCACTGCGCGAACGCACTCGAGATGGGAATGGAGAGGCAAAAACCGTCGACATCAACAATAAGTGGGTGCTTCAATAAAATAAACGGTTCCTAATCACGTAGGGCTGCGACAACTGTGCCCGCAACAGGTATACCTACCTACCTATTGAATAACGGCTGCTGGCTCCTTCACAGGGAAGCTGTGGAGTCACTATAAGTCTATTATTTATTTTGGAACTCAATCTTGAAATCGACTTGGATGAAACAGTAAAGATTGTATGAGCAAAAAGGAAACTGCACATGTTTATAATAATTGTATGCTTATATCCCTAAATTTACAGAAGACTCTCTTCGTTACCGTGGAATATCCATTTCCACGTGATTCCTATGGGATGTTGGACAAGTAGGTAAAGCAGCTTCACGTGACAGATACTGATGCATCAGAACGGGCTATAAATTGTATGATTGGTCCTATTCAATCTAAACGTGCTATACAAAGGCACTTTACAGATTAGGATTCAGGATTTAAAATAACTTTTTAATAGAAAAGTACTTATAGTTAGAGCAAACAATCGAGCAATAAATAATCAACTGGATGGAAACTTTTATTCAATACTAGCTGATACCCGCGGCTTCGCCCGCGTATATGTCGGTTATCGCGCCCAAAAGTTATCATGAAATTTGGATCCCGTTCCGGAACAAAAACTTGACAAATTATATACTAAAACTTTCCTCGAGAACCACTCTTTCCATTGGTGAAAACCGCATAAAAATCAGTGCAGCAGTTTTTGAGTTTATCGCCAAGAGACGTACAGACGCGGCGGAGGACTTTGTTTTATAATATACTAGCTGACCCGACAGACGTTGTCCTGTCAACTATGAATATTGGTTTCGAATTACTACCTACCTACTACCTACCTACTACCTACCTACTACCTACCTACTACCTACCTACTACCTACCTACTACCTACCTACTACCTACCTACTACCTACCTACTACCTACCTACTACCTACCTACTACCTACCTACTACCTACCTACTACCTACCTACTACCTACCTACTACCTACCTACTACCTACCTACTACCTACCTACTACCTACCTACTACCTACCTACTACCTACCTACTACCTACCTACTACCTACCTACTACCTACCTACTACCTACCTACTACCTACCTACTACCTACCTACTACCTACCTACTACCTACCTACTACCTACCTACTACCTACCTACTACCTACCTACTACCTACCTACTACCTACCTACTACCTACCTACTACCTACCTACTACCTACCTACTACCTACCTACTACCTACCTACTACCTACCTACTACCTACCTACTACCTACCTACTACCTACCTACTACCTACCTACTACCTACCTACTACCTACCTACTACCTACCTACTACCTACCTACTACCTACCTACTACCTACCTACTACCTACCTACTACCTACCTACTACCTACCTACTACCTACCTACTACCTACCTACTACCTACCTACTACCTACCTACTACCTACCTACTACCTACCTACTACCTACCTACTACCTACCTACTACCTACCTACTACCTACCTACTACCTACCTACTACCTACCTACTACCTACCTACTACCTACCTACTACCTACCTACTACCTACCTACTACCTACCTACTACCTACCTACTACCTACCTACTACCTACCTACTACCTACCTACTACCTACCTACTACCTACCTACTACCTACCTACTACCTACCTACTACCTACCTACTACCTACCTACTACCTACCTACTACCTACCTACTACCTACCTACTACCTACCTACTACCTACCTACTACCTACCTACTACCTACCTACTACCTACCTACTACCTACCTACTACCTACCTACTACCTACCTACTACCTACCTACTACCTACCTACTACCTACCTACTACCTACCTACTACCTACCTACTACCTACCTACTACCTACCTACTACCTACCTACTACCTACCTACTACCTACCTACTACCTACCTACTACCTACCTACTACCTACCTACTACCTACCTACTACCTACCTACTACCTACCTACTACCTACCTACTACCTACCTACTACCTACCTACTACCTACCTACTACCTACCTACTACCTACCTACTACCTACCTACTACCTACCTACTACCTACCTACTACCTACCTACTACCTACCTACTACCTACCTACTACCTACCTACTACCTACCTACTACCTACCTACTACCTACCTACTACCTACCTACTACCTACCTACTACCTACCTACTACCTACCTACTACCTACCTACTACCTACCTACTACCTACCTACTACCTACCTACTACCTACCTACTACCTACCTACTACCTACCTACTACCTACCTACTACCTACCTACTACCTACCTACTACCTACCTACTACCTACCTACTACCTACCTACTACCTACCTACTACCTACCTACTACCTACCTACTACCTACCTACTACCTACCTACTACCTACCTACTACCTACCTACTACCAGTGAAAAAAACAGTGAGTGCTTGTAATTCAATATGAACTTTATACAATAGCAATAAAGCTCGTTTTAGTTAGAAAACGTTTGTATGGGAAAAAGAAAAGGGCTGTTTTTAGGGTTTTTCCGGCAATTATTCGAATTTTTCTCGCCGTAAAAACCATCTTTGAACTTCAACGAACATTGAAATAAAAGAATTGGCCCAATTGGTCCAGGCGTTGTTGAGTTATGCGCTTACCAACACATTTTGCGATTCATTTTTATATTATAGATAGATAGATAGTGATCAAGGAAAAGCTTTAGTCTTTGCTACCACAAATTATGCAGTTGGTTTAGATCTTCTGATGTTGCTGTCTGTTAATTTTATCGATAATGGTGCCGATTCTCTTGTTTACAAACTAAACCAAATTTAAGGACACAAGTTTAAACGTGATTAAAAAGTAGACTACTAAAATTACATCAAATTACGTCAGGTGCGGACTAATTTGACAGGACTAAACTAATATTTACCTTCTGTCCTTTTCATAATTACATTTTATTTTTTTTTTTACTTATTGATCATACCATTTAAATGTTTTATTAGGTTAAACTAACTATATACATAGATAATTAAAAACTATTAAACTAAAATAAATAAACTAACTACAAACTATAAAAGGGCATCGAAAAACTCCTCCTCAACGCTGTCAGATGGTAATGTGCCCAAGAGACTGGGGGCGTTGCCACGTTGTATGGCAACACTTAGCCTCTGGCCAAAGTAAAAGCCAGCCCTTGGGTCACGGGAAGCGTCAACTAGGTGTTTCGAAATTTCCTTAAATAGTCTATGAGCACTCGGACCCCACGGCCCTAGAGTTTCAACCCCAAACGGCTCGAAAATATAGTTACCACACAGGTTTCTATAGTAGTAGATGTGTTCAGCAGATTGCTCTGAACTACTCTGCAGAGCGACTCGTCCCACCGTCTCTGGGAAAATGGATGGTCGGGTTCTTCAGTATTCGGGCAAGCGAGTTTCCAAGCATCGATAGCCTCGGGCATGCACGGCACATCAAAATCAATCAGTGTGGAAGACAGGATATTCCTGATTAATTCCTTAGTGCTGTGAACCGAGGATATAAAAGCCGTTAAACTAATACTGGAAATTTTGCGGATAATTAAATAGAAAGAAAAAGATGCACTCAACTTAAATTTAGTTTAGTTTGTGAACAAAGGAATCGGCACCATTATCTTCACAATATTTTCAAAACCATCTGCACGTGCACTATATATTACATTAACTAGTTAAGATTCGAAAACTTAAATTGCTTTTACTTTTCTCATCAACTGAAATTTTATTTATAAAACCAAGTAAATAGATTGTTCAGGTTTTATAGTAAACATAATAGGCGACTAATCGATAAGTAATATACTCGATACGTAATAGTACTAATCTTTTACTCTTTTTCTTAAAATTAACAAAGTGATTCATGATTTTGAAGAAGCAAGCAAGAAAACTTTCTAGAGTCCTTCTTCGTGTAGACACTGAAACAAGACATACAAAACTAACTAGCAATTAACGCAATTCATCTTTTGTTCTTGATCTTGTTTCATTCTTAGAAGTAATCAAATCCTCTGTTCAAAGGCAAGCAGTTATTTCAATCTTGTTAGACAGTATGGCGCGCAAAAAGCTCGGAATCTGCACCGCGCGCGACATTCGTGCGCAAGCGACGGCCACGAACGTGCGCGCGCGCTCTCATGAATTTAGATCAATGGGAAAAAAACGAAGAAAGCCATCCTGCTTAGTCTCAGACGACGCTGTCATCATTCTTGTAAGAAACGATTGTTGGTAGTTAGGCGGTCTGAATATGGCATCGGAAATTGCAGCTCCAGATTGCTCGCGCAGGGGAATGCCTCTATAAAAATTCATTTAGAAGTAATTAAATCAATCGTTTCTTCACACTTTTGTTGCCTCTTTTCCTATTTTTCGATAAAAAAGCGCTTACATGGTGGAATAAAGATACATTTAACATGATGAATTGATCTTTAACAGCGATAAAGTAAAAACTCTTCTCATGTCTCAAAGTGATGTGCGTCGATTCTTTGAAAGTAACTTAAATTTATTTTCCTGGTTACTATTTGACACGATATCAACATTCTATAACAGTTAAGCGAGTTCCTGATTGCCGAGTCTATGCATTGTATAAAAAAAAAACGAACCCTTAGACTTAACTCAAGATACCATTATTCCTGATCTTTGGTTAGAGAGGAACGGAGATCTAATTAAAAATAATTTAAAAGACTGTCTAATATAAATCAGGTGCCTATTTATTATTCTGTCTATATAAGTACTTGTAATGGGCTGGCAGACGAACGCACTCGAGATAGCGCACCAATTAAACGCACTCCAAGAATGGAAAGTGGTTGTTTTTGCTAGGCTGGCTGGCAGGCCAGACGCGCTTTGTCGAAGCCGAACGGTTCTGGCAATGGCAAACATTCGGCTGCTTTGAACATAGCCATTCATTAGATACATTTTTGTTTTAAAGTATTTCGAGCCCTAATAACGTTATTGTTGTTTGATCTGATGCTGTTTTGCTGAGCTTTGAAGGCCTGAGCGTACAGACTCTGAAAGGAAAACGTATTTAATTTTTTTGAAGCATTAATCAAGAATTCGCAAGAATTTATTTGATTTGATTTGTATACGTGCAAGAACCATAATATGTGTAAATTAGTAAATTCTACAAGTTGTTATTCAGTATGTCAACTTAGAGATGTAAATATAGTGGAAAAAATAATTTCCCTAATTACTTCACACAGCATACACCCCAGCAACATTTGTGTTAAACAAATTAAATTACTGTTACAATCTAATTCAAAGTCAATCCTTTACCCTGATCATACCTTTAAGCTACAATAACAACAAAGTTCATCGCTACATCCACAACACTGAACCTTAATCCTCTCTTCGTAATCAATTTCATCCTCCTTTGTCTTTACAGCACCTGTAACGTGTATGAAGACATAAAAAGTACACATGTACGAAAGAAAAGCTTGCAATAAGCGGGCAAGTAGCGCGCATGATTAGCGGCCGAGGGGCGGGCAGGGAGCGGGCAGGGCGCGGGCGGTTGATTGCTTGCCCAATTGGGCCTTATACGCCGCACATGGGAAATATTTTTAATCAACACCTCCATTGAACTTACGAGCGGTCGTACGTGAGCTCTGTACGCAGGGACGTATTCCGACGGAACTGAAACGTTTCTTGGTTAGTTTACTTGGAACCTAGGACGAATTTCACCAACAAAATGCGATCAGCACATCTCAAGCTGGCAATGTCAATATTCCATAGCCATGGAGATGGCAACTGTGATACTAATTGCGCTAGCTTAGCTGGGTCCAAGCATCGTTATTGGTTGGTAATCTAGTAATGTCTAATATTGTGTATGTCTAGTAATTAGCTTGACCTCATTGGTCAGATCGAGACTTAGCTATGGTCCCGCCATCTACAATTAGCTTTTAACGCTCTTCCCCATTTTGACACTGACAGTTTTGCACGCAGTTTGGAGGTCCTGATCTTCTTATATTTCATTGGTGAAATCGACTCTAAGTACTATAGGTAAGTAAGGTTTAAAGTTCATGCAAGGATAACTAGTTTTCATAAAGACTGCAGAAGTAAACGGCAGGTGATCATCTCTTTCACTCAACCGCACCAAAGAACTACTCGTTTTTCCTTTGCCTGAAAGTATGACGCAGTTTTCAACAAGTTTACAATACATACACACACATATACACTGAAAACAACTAAAACTGCAACTGAATCCATATGTATTATTTTAAGAAAAGCGAAACACACACTGGATCTTCCACCACTTGCCACTTGAAAGAACATTTCATCTAAAGGCGTTCAGACCAACTGAACACACTGTCATTAATTGTATCCACGCATAAAATCATGAACCTCAACTTCTCATTTTTCAATCACTTACGTTTATGGAACTTTATGATTCTCGAGAACAATTAACTAGACAGAATAAGTCTAAGGAGTTTTAATAAGAGCGACAGCCTCATTAACATCGGCGGATCTAACGACGCCTTCAACTTTGCTTGTTACTTGTTAGCCTTTAAATCAAAACACACTGATTGCTGTAGCTCAGCGAGCTTCAGTTACTTGTGCTTTGTCATCAGTTTATCATATGGTGTCAAGTAAAGGGCTGCTCAGCTAACGCCTTTCGTTTAGTTTTAGTTTGGAAGTGGTACCTCAGATGCGACATTATGACAACTTTTAAAAGAAAACTTAGAAATATGAACCTGTGATAAAAAAAAAAAAATCACTGACAGACAACACACTGCCTAAATCACTGGATCTAACTAGAAGCATATGATATTGTACAAACGAAAGAAAGCACTATGGAAGGGTTTGAAAATTCATCCACTTAAGGTAGAAGCACCAGAGTAGCCCGGGAAATTCAAATTTTCTTACGTTTTATGCTGCGGTTGTATGATGAACAAATTATGATTCGGGACCGTAACACGCGTGTATTTACAGAATTATAATCGTTAAATCATCAATACAACCCTACATACAAATATATATTGATAGTTTGAATCAGTTAGCTGCATCGATTTAGCAGTCACTGTGGCAGATTTTGATTGGGCGGATCGTCCACTTTGGCGGATTGTCCGCTTGGGCGGATCATCCGCCCATACTGTATAATATTACAATTTTAAAGCACATGTTTAATCTTGTTATTTTCGAACGTTTTTTAAACTAAATGCTCTTCATAAATAAATTTTTGCACCAGACCTCGGAACCTATCCTTCTGCAGCGAGGTGTGAGACAGGGAGACGTCATATCTCCGAAACTGTTCACCGCTGCACTGGAGGACTTCTTCAAGGTTCTGGACTGGAGAGGGCTAGGCATCAATGCCAATGGCGAGTACATCTCTCACCTTCGGTTTGCCGACGCTATAGTGGTTATGGCTGAGACCATGGAGGACCACAGTACAATGCTCGATGACCTCAGTAGAGCTTCCGAAAGAGTGGGTCTTAAAATGAACATGGATAAAACCAAGGTCATGTTGAATGCCTATGTAACACCCACTCCTGTCAAGATCGGAGACTCTACAATCGAAGTTGTAGACGATTATGTCTACCTGGGACAAACGGTCCAGTTAGTTAGGTCTAACTTCGAGAAAGAGGGTAATCGTCGAATCCGACTCGGCTGGGCAGCGTTCGGGAAGTTGCGTGGTATCTTCTCGTCCAACTTAGCGCAGTGTCTCAAGACGAAGGTCTATGACCAGTGTCTGTTGCCAGTGATTACATACGGGACCGAAACGTGGTCGCTCACAATGGGCCTCATCAGAAAGCTTAAAGTCACCCAAAGGGCAATGGAGAGGGCTATGCTCGGAGTTTCCTTGCGCTATCGAATCAGAAATGAGGACATCCGCAAGAGAACCAAGGTTACCGACGTAGCCCGAAGAATTGCCAAACTTAAGTGGCAGTGGGCAGGGCACATTGCTCGCAGAACAGAACGGATGGCCGATGGGGCCGTAAAGTTCTGGAGTGGCGACCGTGAACCGGAAGACGTTACGTTGGAAGGCCTCCCACTAGGTGGACCGATGACCTGGTGAAGGTTGCGGGGATCCGGTGGATGCGAGTCGCACGGGACCGGTCAATGTGGCGACACTTGGGGGAGGCCTATGTCCAGCAGTGGACGACTTTCGGCTGAAATGATGATGATGAAATAGATTTTTAATAAAGCTTTCCGATAGTTTCCTTTTACTAAAACATGCATGTATTATATGTATATTCAATTATCTAAATGCTACCTTTATGATCTTACACCCACTGGTGTAAGATCATAAAAATATTGGAAATAAAATAAATATTATTAAAATAATATAAACTCTAGTCAGAATCCGCACCTCTCCGGGGTGTAGCTAAGGGGCGCGGATGGCAGTGGGTCGGTGCTTGATTGGCCCTATGAATGTGAGTAGATTGCACCGCGGCCGGCCGCGATCGCCGATGCTTCCTCTCGCCACCACACTCCCTATTTTATATTATTTTATTTATTTCACACTTTTTTATTTCCTTGCAATTTTGTTAGTGAAAGGAGAGCTCTATTTATCAGATGCAGTGGCCTTTTACGATGAATTGGCCAATCAATAGAGGGTTAAACCAAGCATCTAAAAGCTAACTTTGGTTCTCCTGCCCCAGAACTTCAAAGCTAGTAGTCCCTTAAATCGACGAAGAAAATCTGAATAAAAATGTCACTCACAATTAGCAGACTAAAATGTGATATGTGAGTAATGGTAACGTTTTCAAGTTCAGAAATAAATAAAGAATCATCAGCTCATTCATATTTTAAGATATAAATATACACCTTGTATATACATATCTCTGAACGAAATCTTGTAGATGCTAACCCATGTAAATGTAAGTCACGTTTTCAATAACCTACAGTTTTAGCTTCGTAATTTTAACCCAGGCCGATATAAGAGACTTTATTTTGTTATGATATTTGCAGATATGTAAAGCAGGTACGGTTTACATATTAAATTATCTTCTAGCTTTCATATTACATTTTGATGTGGTTTTTGCATGTATCATACTTATTTTCGCAAAAAGATGAGCAAGTACTTTGACACAGAGACTTACACGCTGCAGTAGCGCCTAAAATCGACCCTGAAAAATAATACAAACTCGAAACCTTAAAAATAGTTTGCAAATTTGCAGAATGTTTTTTCAGGGCAGGATAATCCCTGAAATTTTTTGTGACAATAATCAAACGTCTTATCTTCAGTATCAATGGCAACTGAATCCATTGAACAATATTTGAAAACTTGTGAGGAAGTGAACAGTTTCAATCCTCTTCTAGATGTGGTAAGGGTGCGCTGGTGTCGACAGTCCGGAGGGTGGCGACTGGCGCACGGTGGGCTGAAAATCGGCTTTCATAGACTTAGGGATTTCAATTTGCAAGTGCTTGTTTTTATGCCGGATATCGCTTCTATTAGTCATTACTATGTACAAAAATGACACCCGAGTTAATTCTACCCAAAAACGAAGGAAATATAATTTTTTTACGAAAAATTTGTATGAAGCTAGTATGAAAAATCGAATTATCTCCTAAACGGCATGTTTAACCGTAATATCCTTGGAGATGGTCATAGTGCTAATTATTTATGATTTTTTGGTTGGCGATTGGACGAAAAATTTAATGCCGTTTTTTTTTAAAAAATCGTCAAAATATTTTTATTTATTTTTACATGTAAAACGATCCCTTTTAGTGTCTAAGTTAAAAAGTTCGATATGTTATTAACCCAAATATTAAGAACACACGAAACAAGAAAAATAAAATAAAAAAATTGCTGTTTTTGACACATTTATATTAATTTAAATAAAAAAAGATTTATATTGAAGTAACATATGAAGTTATATTTTATACAAAATAAGTTAATTTAAGGAATTAATACTAAGCATTCGTAAAATAAAGTAAAATAAATAAAAAAAATAAAACATATCATTAAATATTACAAAAAAACCCAAACACACTCAAATACAAATTTACAAATATGTACATATATATCTTTTTTACAAATTTTCCTTATCACTCTCGTTGTCAGACTCCAATTCTGAGTCAGCATCCAGATTGGATATATCCAAAAATTCGAACTCAGTTTCCTGAAATTGAATTAAGTCGAGAGTTTCAGCAAAAAAGCTCTGCTTTTTCTTGGCATCTAACTTAGGCCTTTGTGCACTTAGCAAAGGGTCCGAAGAAACAACAAGCATATTTAAAATGTCTTGATTGGAATCCTGCCTGCTTCTTTTCCGCGAATGATGTTCTCGAAACCTCCTAAAATCTTTGTTTCGAGATTTTTAATATGCAGTTAGATGCCAAGAAAAAGCAGAGCTTTTTTGCTGAAACTCTCGACTTAATTCAATTTCAGGAAACTGAGTTCGAATTTTTGGATATATCCAATCTGGATGCTGACTCAGAATTGGAGTCTGACAACGAGAGTGATAAGGAAAATTTGTAAAAAAGATATATATGTACATATTTGTAAATTTGTATTTGAGTGTGTTTGGGTTTTTTTGTAATATTTAATGATATGTTTTATTTTTTTTATTTATTTTACTTTATTTTACGAATGCTTAGTATTAATTCCTTAAATTAACTTATTTTGTATAAAATATAACTTCATATGTTACTTCAATATAAATCTTTTTTTATTTAAATTAATATAAATGTGTCAAAAACAGCAATTTTTTTATTTTATTTTTCTTGTTTCGTGTGTTCTTAATATTTGGGTTAATAACATATCGAACTTTTTAACTTAGACACTAAAAGGGATCGTTTTACATGTAAAAATAAATAAAAATATTTTGACGATTTTTTAAAAAAAAACGGCATTAAATTTTTCGTCCAATCGCCAACCAAAAAATCATAAATAATTAGCACTAAGACCATCTCCAAGGATATTACGGTTAAACATGCCGTTTAGGAGATAATTCGATTTTTCATACTAGCTTCATACAAATTTTTCGTAAAAAAATTATATTTCCTTCGTTTTTGGGTAGAATTAACTCGGGTATCATTTTTGTACATAGTAATGACTAATAGAAGCGATATCCGGCATAAAAACAAGCACTTGCAAATTGAAATCCCTAAGTCTATGAAAGCCGATTTTCAGCCCACCGTGTGGCGGCGTGGTCGCGGTCGTGTCACGTCACACCAGTCGGCCGAGTCGCAGTCAGCTGAGTCGCGCCGCACTCAACTCGTATTATTAACGACGTGTATTGTAATCACGCGGCGGGCGATCGCCTCCGCCGAAGGTAGGGCGGTATTAAATTCCGACAGCTACGTGATAAATCGAAATTGGAAAAGTTTAATAATGTTCGGTTGCTCCGAAAGCAATAAAACCGTTTATAAACGGGCACGAGCGAACGAGACGGGCGGCAGGGACGCCCGCCTTCGGGACTTTTAGGGACTCTTAGGTGAGTCCGCTCGGCCTTACGGGCTTTAAATTGATTTTGCTGGTATCTTGATGAAGTGATAAAACCGTCACTAGGGATGAGAATGTTCACCGAGGATGAATGAGCCTACTGAACGCCTCTATGCGCTTCCAGGCTTCGTAAACACTTGTTAGAATGTGACACCAAATGACACATGCGGAAATTACTAAGGCGACACTAGTTTTCCCAGCGAATATAATCTACGGACAGCCCTATAACGTCAATTGAATTCTTTTTACAATCTAATTGAAAAACTCGCGAATGTGGTGACGCCCAAATTGCTTACATAAACAAAATAACATTTTATTTCTGATTTTGAGAATTTTCTAATATCCCGAATTTCGTCATGTGTATTAAAGTTTAACATTGATCAGCACTTCAATAGCAATTACTAGTTTGCTGGGTGTTTTATTGATTGAGCTAACTATTAATCAGTTGATTTATCATTATTTACTCAGCTAATGGAATAATTAGGGCGCTGAGAGGAGAATAATTGCGGGGGCGCCCGTGCTCTCCACCTCCATACACCAGCCTCCACAGGACCACACGTCCTGCGATATATTTCCTATAGTAAATCGTATACATTTCTAACGACAATAATGATCAAATAATGTTATCAGTCACATAACAATGTTTAATGGTCGTAGTCGTGGACAAGCCGCAGTACTTTTTGACTCGACTAGCCCGTCATTGTCTAGAAGACGGCGTCAGATTTTTGTAATAAGCAACATGCTGAATATTATTTACATATTCAAATTACTTCTATACAAAACTCCTGTTTTTAATTATAAACTTAATTTGCTTATGATAAATCTATGGAAATTTTTACCTCGGCTCCAACCCTCTATAGCGTTAAGGGTAGAGTAATTACTTCTTTTCTTCGTAATAAAAACGGATTAAACTTTGCTTAGGGTGGCCCATTCATTTTGTTTACTATTCAGAATGGCTTGTGTTAAGAAAAAACTAATTTACGCTCGCTGTTTGGCTGTAGGTATTATCTGATTTGAGATTTAAATGAAATTAGCTGATTACAAAACAGCGAAAGTTTACAAAAATATAAATTGGCTAAGTTTGATTGCGGTTTAATCATTTTTGATATTGGATGTTTAGATTCAGTGGTTTAATTACGTACACAAATTATTTTTTATAAAATTAAAATAAGGTTTTGTTGATTAGTTTTACACAAATATTTACTTACTGGTGATTTAATAAGACGACGCGGTTGGCGCAATGGCTGAGTGATCGACTGCTGCGCTGCGTTTCGCGGGTTCGATTCCCGCAGGGAAAAATATTTGTATGGCCTACAAGTAGTTTTTCGGGTCTGGTTGTTTGTGTATGTGAGTTTAAATGTTTGTAAACGCACCCACGATACAGGAGAAATACACAATGGGCAACGTTTAAAAAAAAAATGTATGAAATATACATCTAAATTGTCATGCTACGTTTTTCTCAAGATATTATATCATTAAAATGAACTAGCTAAAGAAAACCTTTTAATTTTCCCACAAAAACAGCAATAAAAGAAAGCAGTTTGTGTCCTTTAATTTGATTAGTCATTCGCGCAATCTGTCCAATTCCTCCTTCAATTAGCCTTGCGGAGTCAAGCGGCGATGTAATAAAAAGAAACACAGATAAATGAGCGCTTAATTCCTTTCTCTGCTGGACGCTGCGCATTGATATCAATTATCAGGAAGCTAGAGATGGTATTGTATACACGAATTGTGCCATAAAGCCGCTAATCCGGGCCCGAGCGAGCCACAATTTGTTCAAACGGTTATGTTATTGCGGTCGGTAAGCTCGCAGCGACCGCAACTCGCTACATGATTTTTCTCATAAAATAACTTTCATAAAACTATTCGGTTAATTCTATTTACTTTTGGTAACTGATGAGGTGTTCATTTATATTGTAGTATGATTATACACGTTTACAGAGACAGTTTAGAGGGTGAAAGACTTGCAGAATGTAAAATTGATGCCGATCAAGAAGTTTCTCCGCAGATGCTGTAAAGATCTGCATGCAGTTAATTGAGCTGACATGTAAGTATACGAGTATTAATGGCCGCTTACAATGTCGTACTCAGCTTCAATGTCAGCGGACTCAATTTGTCGAAACTGTTATTGCACGGGCCGGACAGCCCGCGCCTGTCCAGTTTTATACGGAATCGCCCATAACGGACAGCTCCGGCGGCTCTAACTCCCGAGAATGGACACTTGATTAAGATACTTGTGTCACTTTACTTTGCGATTACATCTGACATGAGGTCGCAATCTTCTTTATTGTTAATTTGGAATAAATCTGCTTGATTAACTTTTTTGTTTTACTGAAACTTTGCGCAAATATCATTTACTTAACTTACAACCTATTAAAGGAGACAATGTTGGGAATATTTCTCTCTGTATACAATCTTGAACATATTTGTCGTTTAACGATAAACAAACATGAAAAAAGATACCTAAAGGCAATGAGCAAAGGCAACCTCCACATCCACATGTGCACAAAAGCAGGTGATGTCAAAGCAAGATAAATCAAATTTATTTACAGTGCCATTCACACCCAAACCTTGGTCCATCCAATGTCATCTAATCAAACGCGGAATCCAACATTAGACGGATGTATGGGTATTCGAAATTGGATCGAAGATTGTAAGAGGGATTGAAGGACAAAGATGGGCGAGGGGGTGTGAGGCGGGAGAGGGTTGGCGGCCCACGCACCACGTCCGAGCCGTAATGAGTTGAAAGCGGATACTTGTAGCGCACTCAGGGCGCGCGTGTCCGGTTACCCGCCTAATGTTGCCCGGATAAACAATGACGTCCAGCCTTTTAGCGACATTTGTGGACCCACTCAACGCTGGACATAAGCCTAAAAAGATTTTACTATTTGAGATTCTTTCCGATGTACGAAAGAAAATGGCGTGTATGTAATAAGAAAATGTGGTTGCGGTATTTGTGTTTGTAAAAGTTTAATCAGAGATGAAGTAAACCACCTAGACACATGAAGTTTTTAAAGAAAGTAACTAGATTTATATAATACGCTGATGATAAAATATAAACATGTGACTTTTTGACGTTAAACACAACAGTAGGTGCTTACCTAACAGCAAAATCAGACGTGTTCTCTATAATTCTCCACAGCCAGAATCATGCATAGTGAAATGATAATGCATCTCAGCTAACTGATACCTATAGGTAAGTAGAACCATACAACACCATGTACATACACATCACAACGACACGTTAGTATAGTGTGTAAGTCCACTAGCATTAGGTGAGTGCCGAGCGGCGCTGTGAGAGCCGCCTAGTCAAATGTAGAGTGACGGACCATCATTGCTCCATTAACAGAGAGCGGTCGAGGGCCGAGGGGGGGGGGGGAGTACGGGATGTTTGATACGCCATTACTTCATTAGCAGCCTTACGCTGTCATGAGCCGCTAGCCGATTATTTAACAGCACTATACATGGACATCTCTAAAAGCTAATGGATAATGTTAGCGATAATTATTGTTTACGTAAGAGCTGAGTTAAATAAATATCATGTGGTACTGATCAATATTAGATACGAGAGCTTGTTGCTAACGTGTTTAGATACTAATTACCTACTTACACCGTTTTTGAGGTTTTCGTTTTTAATTCTGTTAGTCCATGTTTGTGATGAAGGGTTTTTTTGTGTAACTTTATAAGTTAGGTACCTCAAACCGTTCGGAAAAATTAAACTGCTTGTAATAGACTTCGGAAATGTAAGGTTCTCTTGGGAAATCAAAATAACAGCAAATAGGTGCGAATATCGGCACTAAACTGTAATGTAATACACCGATACGAGGCATAACACCAAATTAAAAACCGAATTAGGTACATAAAATCCCTCCAAATCAATAGGAAAGCCTCCAAATAAAGAGAAAAGCGTTGAACTGTAAATCATGAATTTGTACCAAATATTTATTGAAACTTACCATTCATTCGAGATCTTTAGTCATAAATATTGCAAATTCGCGCCTGGAGCGAGGGTTAGGAGGGGGCATGGGGAGTGGTACACAGGGAGTGCGGTCCATTATCCCGAGGTGAGGGCGCCGCAACAGCAAAGACGTTAGTCCGGCTCTGCATCGGCGACTTTATGACGTTATCTCTAACAGGTTCCGTCGCCGGGATGGGGTTGGTTCACTGGTGAAAGCACAGGATCCTCTGTTGTGCCTGATAATTGCCCCTAATGGAAAAGTCTAGTCACTTCGAGCGAAGTGCATTCCAAGTTTTCGCTTTTACCAGATAGAAGTTATTACTTAGTCTTGCGCAGGCAACGACTTATAGATTCAAATAAGTGTGTTGGTATAGATAAATTGCTTAACAAATGGGTACTCTCAATAGCGACTAATGGATTTTATATCTTCAGCAAACCTGCTATATGAGCTATAAGGCTCTCTTCAATTTTTCGCGAAGTAAACAAACATCTTTTACCCAATCCGTTATGGGAATCAACCTTTCGAAATTCTTGAAGGGAAATGATACATTAGAAATGGCTACCAATACTTTTAGGTATCCCAAGTATTCGTGAGGAAATAAATCGGTGCGTGCGGTGAATGCGTAAACAAATTGCGCGGATATTTTTATTGACTAGTGTGTGTGTACTTAGCAACTTGACAGAATGAAAAAGCAAGCAAAATCTAATACACTTACGAGCATCTTACAGCGCATACATATTTAACACGCATATTTACCGATTGGCGTGGATCAGTGGGAGTGTGGGTGGGCCCCACGTACCCACACTGGGGTAAAGACGGTCATTCAATGAGATTGCTTCTTGCCGCTACTCTCGAGGTAATGGATCCCGCCAAAATAGACTGGATCAAGGAAACACTGCTAGTGCGTTAGTGCACCGAGTGTCTACGCTGCTGCAGTAAACAACACGATGGATATGGTACACGGTCAGGAAATTTTGCGCTTCCATAATAAACTTTCTTCATTCTCAAACTTGATACAATGACTCTTGCACTTGGAAATTCAGAGTTTAAATATTATATGTATTATATACAGTCAAATACAAGGTGTAAACAGACTCTTCACAAAGCCGTCAACCAAGCATTATGTACACATCAAACTAAGTAACTTTACGCAAAAATTAGTGCTGGGAAACGACTTCTTTGTTTGGGGTGAAAATTCACGTTTTACAGTAAGACTCAATGTAACGCACTCAAAACATTGTGCTGATGGATGGATTGAATAGTAAGGGGGTCCTGGAGGTGTTTAAAGTAATAGTCTTACATTAAAAACATGTATTTAAAAAAAAACTTGGAACGTTGGAACTTTGACCCCTATTATCTCCGTAACTAGAAGGTTCCCAGGTATGGTCTAGAACAAAAAAAATATCTTGAAGAACAAGTGCCTTTCGGCTTCGTTAAGAGTCTGTTTACATCCTTTATTATTAGGTATTTCTACAGTCCCAGCTCCTCTACAGAATTCATCATCATCATCATCTTCCTGCCCTTATCCCATTCTATTTGGGGTCGGCGCAACATGTTTTCTTCTTCCATTCTCCCCTGTCAGACGTCACGGCATCATTTAGTCCTTTCTCTTTCATATCAGTCTTCACACAATCCATCCATCTTTTCTTTGGCCTGCCTCTCCCTCTCCATCCATCGACATTCATGTCCATCACTCTTTTAGTCACATGCGTTTCTTTTCGTTTCATAGCTCTTCTACTGAATTCAATCATCTAAAATGCATAATTTTCATTCTATTTAAGGACTTTATTTGAATATAACAAGGTCTATTGTATTACCCTTTCCGTTTTGAATGTAGACCGGCGCAGAAATGTCACCGTGAAACAGCACTCAAAGCAAAGTGCATATCTATGTTGCCAGTGGACATTCGATCTTAAAATAGATTACTGGACGTTGTTGAATATTCTTAGTACTAATATTTGCATAAGGCTAACGAAAAATTAATTTAGTAAATGGTTGGTTGTAATATAAATATAAATCTATAATAATCAAGTCACGACAATCGTGTTTGTAAATTGTAATTGTCATGAATTAGATAAATGTAAACTTAACTTATTATTTATTAATAATGTCTTTTTTTGGCTATACTGCATTGGTTAAATGCTGTTAAAAAAAGGTCAGCTAACTACTGTAACAACTGCCGTGCTACTATGAAAAACTAGTTTTCCTGTTGAGTGTTAATTGACCTCCGAATGAGCTTTAAAAAATTGTTATTAAATTGTTTGGTGCTACGAAACCCTTTGTGCGGGAGTCCGACTCGCAGTTTTACGATTTTTTTATATAGATCTCTGTAGAGGATTTTAGTGGCGGAGAATGCCTACGTTGCGTAGCGCTAACATCGCAGCAAAGTCTACGAAGAAATCATTTATTCTATGTGTTGGTAGTGCCTTTTTAATAAAGACTTTTCTCTGATCGTATTTTCTTTTCAATATAGCCTCAATCCATAAGTGAAAAGGAAGTATAAACATGGATATTGATATATACCTATCGCGTATCAAGTAAAAAATAATAATAAGTAGGTGCTTATAAGTATTAACACAGCGGTAACTAATTCTTAACTCGAAAATTAATTTGACGAAATATATTTAAAAAAAACACACCTTTTTAGCATTCAATGGCAGAATTAATTAACTCTCACGCCTACGTTTTTATTAAAGCTATAAAGCACATGAAAGTAATTAATTAAACGAAATACCTAGAATTGTACATGGGTACTATCTCACGGCACTCGTCTATCCTCTGTGTGAAAAAAAAAAGTTCTTTAAAACGTTTGGTTTATTGACATAGGCCCGTCATTAACTTTTTTATTTGTTCCAAATAAGAAGCATTACAGAATTATGTACATCCACCTAGACGTACTGAACAAATAATAACCTTAGTAAAACCTTACATAACACGCAGCACATAGGTGTTATCGAGTAGTATCGTCACACAAATTCACACAATGGATTCAGTATGGATTGAATTATGGAAGAAGCGAAACTGGGCCGTGTAGGGACAGGGGGAAATGGAAAATGTGTGTCGCCAACTTGGGCCTAACAGCTCCTGGACAGGGTTGCGGCGATAATGGATTGATCAGATACCACTTTGAGTACTCTACGGCTCTGCTATTATCGAGTATGTTTGTGTATGTGTACGGTACCTAGATGCCCAAATTTATTTATTTTAGTAATTTCGCTGTTACGCTATTTTTCAAGAAAAAGGTTTCTAAAAAAAAGTTTTCATAGTATTATTAAAGTAGGTATTCATGCAAGTTATGTGTATATAATGTACCTAATTGAAAGTAAATTGTAATTGGACTCCCCTTGAAAACACGACGTGTTATTATAATAAGGGTTACATTATGCAATTCCAATCGCGTGTTATAAAAATCTTTTCGAAAGTAACAACATTTTCTTGTTCTCATTTATTCATTTTAAATTGGCCCTTTTTAATGCAGTTTTTATGGTTAATTGCTTAAGAACCGAATGTATTTTAATATGAACGTAAACATGTATTTACGGATGTTGAAAGTACAGTAAATGGAACCTTACATTTTCCACTTACCTACTTATTAACGACAATAAAATATTTTTGGTGGTTTTAATTATGTCGTTCATGACATCATAAAATGCCGTAAATGACAAGGCTCTTAAACGTATATTGTTGCAAACAGATTTAATAATATTAAATGTCAGTATTATTTAAATGAGAAATTATAAATAAGATTTAAATATCGTATCCTGTTTTATGTGTTCATAAAAATGTTTTCTTCTAACATATTTCACTTAAAACATATATTAATTGATGATGAGATGGGACTTACGATTTTTTATTAATTTCCAGATCCTAAAGATATTTGTTTGGACAAACAGAGTCATAATTTCAGCAGCATGATTTAGGTTCTGCTATCAATAATAGCAAAACGACATTAACTAATTTTCTTAATCAATCATTTACAAACATCGAACCCTATCTCAAGATATAGAATACATAGTAAATATTACTTATATGAAGGAGTGCACAATAAAAAGAACTCAGCGAGGCTACACAGTCGCTAGTTCATTATCCAAATGGACTACAGCTATTTGATCCACTTATGTGATTGCCTGCAAGCATTATCTCTCCTCCAGTGAATGGAAGCCATAAGTCTACCTCGTAACTCTCTCGCTTCTCTTACAATATTTCTAGGTACTTACGTTAGCAATAAATATGTATGTACATAAATTAACTATTGAACTAAGAATGTGATTTGTGCTAGTGGAAATCTTTATTGATTACATTGGTTAGCACAACATTGGTTGGTTCAAGGGCCTAATTAATTAAAGTGTTCATAAAAAGACGTTTTAGAACCTCAATTTTGGAAAAAAGCAACATAGATCCTACCTGCTTGTAGGTAAAATATCTCAGCAAATTGTGTAGACTAACACTGAAAACAAGAATATTTTGACTCCTTCAGTAGGTAAGTACGAAATAAATAATATAGGAACAAGATATTAGAATCCAAAGCAACGAGGGCATACCATCGCCTTCAATATACCCATACCCTTAAGCAATAGATAAGAGAACAATTTCATTATAACTGCCGACTATATCCTACATACGATAGCCTTTATACTCTTCCTATAGATAAAACAGATAAATACCGCACATTTACATTCATTGCTTAGAGTGAATCAAAAGAGTTGGAGTGCTCTGAAGAAATCAGCAGATACAAGATAATGGACCGATCCAATCACTTAGCGAGGTGGACCTCAGTTACTTATACACTAGCCAGCTACTAAACTCATGTATAAATTTACAAGGCTCTATATAATTCCCTGCAAGCTCGCCTTTGTGTATCGCTGACGTGCAATACAACACGGATCTTGACTCTTGATTTGGTTATAAAATTAATTAATTTGCTTGTTAGTGTAACAATGGATACTTGGATAACCAATTAATGTTTTGACGCGACCTCCTATTGAATTGAGAACATGTTGTGGTAAATAAGTTGGCTTAAGGATCCACTTGAGTTGGAAGAGCTAGATCACAGCCCACAGGCCGAGCGGCCTGTTCTTTTTAAGCTATCACCAACAAATAACACTCTATTGCAAGATAGTTTCCAATCTGGCCTTAGGTTTTGTTGACAAGGCAACATGGTACCTCAAGAGGAAAGCGAGGGTTAAACATGACCATTACTGAAATGTCCTTTTTCAGACCTATCAACATACCGACTTCTTACTTACATCATTATTGCTGTTACAAAATTCGCAATACCCGAATGGTCTCCTCAATGTTGATATTGGCAACACTTTTCGTTATTAAAAAATATTCGTGAAAGGGGCTAAGATAACGTGTATCTCCTCCCCTCAAGGGTTTTTTCAGCACGATGAAGAGGCTCGCTCTATTTCCTACAATTATTCGTCGGAAATGAGATTTCGGATTAGACCGCCCGTCTGATGAAGACGTCTACAAGATGGACTGGGACGAAAAAACAATTAAATGTAGACAGAATTAATACTTTTACATTGGCAGATTAAGAAGTAACTTAGGTATATACTCGTAGGTTCAAGCAGGAATATTCCTTGGTTTTATTTGTGGTAAAAAGTTAGATCCCAATTTGTTGTAATATGCTAGGCTTCAGCTTAGGTGGACGCCATGGTGAGTAACGGAGGGGGAAATTTATCAAAGGGCAAGAAAACATTTCAGGTTCGACGATATTGTTTCCTAACCTAGAGATGGTTTTATGGTGACTGTAGACACTCCAAGGCAGGGCGAGTGCGAGACTATAATAGGAGAGCTTATCTAGCGTCGGTATTCCTCGTTTGGCTGTACCTAGCTACACTCTCGCACCGGCAAGCGCGGATCCACCGTTGTGGGCACGATGGGCATGCCCACAACCCTAATTGAGGTCGATAGTCTGATGTCCAGTTGCTTTCTTCTTCTTCAATCGGTCCCTCATTACTGAGGATCGTGGTCACTGGACCCCTTTAAATGGATAATCTGCCTCCATCGACTCCGGTCCAAAGTTGCCATCACCACCTGCTGAAATATGCCTGAGGACATAGCCTCTTTTACTTGGTCGGACCATCGTGTTGGCGGCTTTCTTGCCTTCGGTGCTGCCAACAATGACCAGTTTTTCAAGGCTGCTGTCTCCTCTTCGCATTATGTGGCCGAAATATGTCAGAATACGCTGTAGGCAAACCGTAGACAATCTAGTCTTGATATCGAGCTGGGAAAGGTTAGACACATCTGTGTCTAACCTTTCCCAGGCTGTCCATGGAATTCGGAGCATCCGTCTCCAGCACCACATTTCGAATGCGTCTATCCTCTGTCTTTCTCTTGCTCGGATTGTCCATCTCCGTAGAAGAAAATCGGAAAAACTAGTGCCCTGACCAAACGGGCCTCCGTTTTATAGCTTATGCCACGATTTTTCCAGATGTTCTGGAGGCGTTATAGCATCTTTAGCCATGGTTATCCGCCGTTTTATTTCTGGGGCGCAACTACCTTCATTATTTATATTAGAGCCCAGATAAACGAAACTGTCCACAGTATCGATGCCTTGGATGTTACAGGCGCCCGATAGCATTCCCGCACGATCTATCACCATAAGCTTGGTTTTCTGCCTAACTATTGCAAGCCCTAATTTGCCACTTTCCACCTCCAATCTGTGTAGTATCTCCTTCATGTCGCCTTATGTTGTAGCAAGAAGAACGGTGTCGTCAGCGTACCTCAGATTGGAAAAACTAATACAATTAATAATACAATTTGTTGTGTGTGTGTGTGTTGTGTTGCTTTAATACAATTTAAAAAAATATAATCCTTGTTTACCATCATTCAAATTTTCTTAAGTGACTCGCACGGTCAGCGTGGCCACCACGGAGACCATTTTCATAAATAGTATTTTTTTTAATGATTCACCATAATGGGTGGAATAGTTTACAGTTTATATGTGTGATATGGCTTCTAACAAACACACGTTTGTACTTTTCGTGATGAAACAGGCCAACATTTTACAGGCTTATTATTCATTTATTAGTGTTCGTACCACGGTTTTACCTGCGTGGACCTTTACACTGTAGATACAATCAATGGCATATTTATTTTCCCTTAGGCCAAGAAGGCTGTAGCCTGGGGCGGTGAGAACTACCTGCCTTAACTTGTTGATTGTTGTTGCACTATTTATTTTCTAGCCTGCCGCCTCATATTAAAGTCAAAAGAAACCCTAATCTACATATATACGAAGCGGGCTGCTTAGTTTTCGATCTCGCTACTCTCGTACCCTAGTCTCTTAAACTTTTCAGAAACTTTTATGCGTAATTATGTCGACAATATTACCTGTATGAATGGTAAAAGTAAAACCTATACAAATCCGTAAAGGACTGTTAAGTTTTTCAAGCTAGTTTCGCTCGCTCTTGCATTTTGGAGTCCAATTTACTTATACTGATACAATTTACTTATTCTGAAACTGTTAGGCATATGTCAGCAAAGTAAGACGAGTGCCAAAAAATTTCGAGCTCGCTTCGCTAGCTCGGCTCTTAAAGTGTTATTGATTCTGGGCTGGGAATTTTCTTGACAAAGTCGGAAAATTAATTTCAATAACGCCTATTTAAAAAAAAATGAAAATGTAATAAATAAAGTACAAGTCGGAGCAGAGCTGTTAAAATTTTCGAGCTCGCTGCGCCCGCTCCTGAATTCTAAGGTCTGATGATTATTCTGAAAATCTAATCAGAGGCGGGCGCAAAAAAATTCGAGCTTGCTGCACTTGCATTATTATTATGTACTTCTTGTGAAATTCATCATTAAACTACTACCACTCGACGAAGATTTTTCCCTTTTGTTTTGTTTCAACGTCACTTTGCCGATTTTTGGGCCGTGCCCACAACCTATTTTGAGGACTGGATCCGCGCCTGCACTGGTCCTATCTCGGAGTGC
Organism: Lycophotia porphyrea; assembly: GCA_950005105.1. NCBI lineage: Eukaryota > Metazoa > Arthropoda > Insecta > Lepidoptera > Noctuidae > Lycophotia > Lycophotia porphyrea. Next base: position 9,789,848 of record OX465392.1, read on the forward strand.
CCCAGTTTCCTGTGGCGAGAGTGTACATCCATACCTTTACAAACTGGTGAGGGTGTATAATCCAGAAATCAAGGAAATCGGGCAAACATAATAACTCGATCATTTTTAATTGTACTTTGTAATAAATTAACAAAACCTTAGGTATGTCCAACATCTACCTTTTGATATTATTTATTCCAAGGTACAAATTATTATTTAAGATTTATTGTATGACAAATGAATTATGGCTACAACAGCATTAAAACGAATAGCGTCAAAAGACTAGTACAAGATAGAAGCCCTGTCTTGGTAATCATTTACCTTTACAGTATTCTACACAACTCCGTTAATTAAAAGTTAACAAAGCCGGCGTCTAATTGGATGGTTTATCTATACCTACATATAAGTCAATGTACGTACACATTCACTGAGTTTATAATAATTACATTATTGTTTGCTTAGGTGTACATCTTCAGATGTTATAAGTTCGCTGAACAAACTTGAAGAGAAGACCGAGTATTTCTTTTTAATACCTAAGACCTACAACTCACATGTCCATCAAATATTACCAGCAAACCATTAATCTCCAGTCTAGCATCCAACCGAAAAGCTACAAGCAAATGACCCGTTGAAATTTTTCTAAATTGCATACAAAATGTCTCTTACAGACTTGTGGGTTCTGACGGCTATTACTTACAACGCAATATCAAATTGCTTTCAATTTATTTCGCAATTGCCGTCTTTGAGTTTCGCTTTGTAGGGGCCTCTGACGTCGGTCCGAGGCAACAATAAAATGTATTCGTCTCCGGAATGTTTAATATGGGGAAAAGTTTAATAACGCGTCCGGGCGGGCGGCGAGCGGCCCTGCAGCGGCCGGCCCGGCCGGGTGCCCGGGTGGTCAGCGCGCCTCACCAACCGACTACGATAAATCAAATCTTTTACCTTCTACGTCGCTGAGAAAAAATCCCTATTACATTCACAAAAATTTCTTCGACCACCAGTAAAAAATTACCGTCCAATTATTTTTGTGACTATTCTACCTCGTAGCAGTTTTATATTTTTTGTGCTAGATTTTTATCAACCCTTTATACCTGCGTTATGTGATATATAATTTATGTAATACTAGCTGATGCCCGCGGCTTCGCCTGCGTGGATGTCGGTTATCGCGACCAAAAGTAATCATGATGATCCCATTTCCTCAACTCATGGGAACTTAGTTTGCCCATTTTCAAAGTATTAAAATGGATATAGTATATTATCGGTTTAAAGATTCTTTAATTATTCTAAAAGAACATACATTGTTCACTTGCAGAATAAATACATAACTAAGGTAAATTGTAGTCCAGTAGGTTAACAGTTTTGTTAGCTTAATACAGGTGGGTACGATGTCGACATATTATTGTGAGTAACTTAATAGTTTTGTGTTGTTAGTGACGTGCTGCCTGAGTTTAGCTTTAAATAGGTTGAAAGAAGATGTGTTCCTGATATCTGCTGGTAGACTGTTGTAAAGTTGAACACCTTCGTACTTTATATTTTTCCTGCCATATTGCGTTCGCGGGGGGCGCGTCTGGATTTGGTTAGGGTTTCTTTGGCTGTATTTGGATGTTTTCGTGTTAAAGGACAACTGTGTGTGTATGGTTTTGTTAAGAATTTTTCGAATGAGAACGCAAGAATTGAATGTGTAAAGTTGATTAATGCTCATTAGTTTCGTGTTTTTGTATAGTTCGAATGTGGGTGTGTGATAATCGTAGTTGAATAGAAGTTTAATTATTTTATTTTGTGCTATTTGTAGATCTTAGAGATCCTTAAGAGATAGACATAAGCCATCGCGGATTTTCTTTAGACCTATATAAGGTATACAATTCTACCATTCATCATTTTGTTATATCTTAAAGGGCAGCGTTTTCGTTGAAACCTCCACCAGACGGCTTATTTTTTTCCAACACCTCCAACATATATCATTATATTTTAGCCAATCTGTACAAAAACTTGACAAATCATATACTAAAAAATTTCTTTAGTACCACTCTATCTATTTAAGAAATCAACATGAAAATCAGTGCAGTAATTTTTGAGTTTATCGCGAACAGACAGATAGACGCGGCGGAGTCACGTCATCATCAGCCTATAATATTCCCACTGCTGGGACACAGGCCTCCTCTCTATGAGAGGGACTGGGCTATAATCCACCACGCGGGCCCAGTGCGGATTGGTAGATGTCACATGACTTCGAATTTTTGGTTCTAGGACATGCCGGTTTCCTAACGATGTTTTCCTTCACCGTTTTTGAGAGCAGTGGTGATAAAATAAATTACACAAAGTAATACGCCTGCCTGGGTTCGAACCCACGACTTACTGTTCATAAGTCGGGGTCGCTACCACTGGCCCACCGCTGCTCACCCACATTGTGTTATAATATGTAGTGATGTTGGGTTCGGCTTCCAGTACAACCGGATGCAGCTGAATACCAGTATTTTACATGGGTGATGTTGGGTTCGGCTTGCAGTACAACCGGATGCAGCTGAATACCAGTATTTTACATGGAACGACTGTCTATCTGCCCTCCACAACCCAGTTAGTTCTGGGTAATACGATACCCCTTGGTAGAAATACAGTGAAATTAGTGATAGCTTTAATTTCCACATCAGGTGTTCTAGATCTTCAATGTTTATACGTCAACAGAGAGTGCTCATCAGGCTGAACAACTTTTGCTAAGACGTCATTTCTATATACATTATAGTGTAACTGGGCTCTTGGAGCTCCACAACAGGTGTTCCACATCTTCAATTTTTATACGTCAACAGAGAGTGCTTATCAGTCTGAACAACTCTTGCTAAGACGTCATTCCTATATATATTATAGTGTGGCTGGGCTCTTGGAGTTCCACATCAGCTGTTCCAGATCTTCAATTTTTATACGTCAACAGAGAGTGCTTATCAGTCTGAACAACTCTTACTAAGACGTCATTCCTATATATGTTATAGTGTGGCTGGGCTCTTGGAGTTCCACATCAGCTGTTCCAGATCTTCAAATTTATTCTATTAGCAGAAAATGCTCATTACGTGGAATAATTTTTGCTATGGTACCATTTTTGTATCTCTTATAGTTTAGCTGGTCTGTTGCGGTTCTGCATCAGGTGTTCAAGTTTCCAAGATAAATTATAGCCTATATGTTGCCCAGACTTAATACCTATAGAACAAAAAAAAATCATTCAAATCCGTCGAGTAGTTCCGAAGATTAGCGTGTACAGACAAACAGACAGATTTTTTTTTTTGGATTCGTGCTCTATTACTGTTTCTAAAACCCCCACAATTTTTTTTTTTAATATATTCAATGTACAGACAGTTTTTTTACTGTCTTATTATATGTATAGATGACTTTAAAAAAAATACTGATTTATGGACAATCTTTGGGGCTTTGGTAACGGCTAATTAAACCCTTCTTTACTTAGATAGGTACCTACACACTTTTTGCCTAAGTACTTACATCTTTTCAGCATCCAAGATGAAAAGATACCAAACTAAACTTCACATTACCTATACATTAATTTCTTGTACTACGTACTTGCCCAGGTTGACCTACCTCTCTACAAAACATTGTTTATAAAACTCTTCTAGTTAACGCTTAATAACGTCTCTGCATAAAAATCGAGCCACCCATTGTTTCAACGGCTTGCTAAGGCGATGAGGAGTTCTAAAAAAACGGTTGTAATTGGAAACATTGTGACTGCAGCTCATCAAGACATAGCAACGAAGCTCGGCTCTGGTGTCTGCGCCGCCGCCGACACAATAGCTCCCTGACGTTAATTAAATGTTAACAAACGCCCTCGTCGTCTAATTGGAACTGTTGCCTATTATCCTTACCTTTCGACGCGGAGAATAACTCTCAACCTCGTGAATTGTACTTCAGACTTTTTACTCGGCTTTCTTCAAATTGACTGAGACTCATTGCTTTTGTTTTCAAAGATAAGTAGGCAGCCACTCATTCAAACACAAAGCTTTTTGAATTGTTAGTACAAACAAGTTGTAGAATTATAAAATAACTAACTTTTGGTCTATCTTGGCCTATCTTGGATGCGCTAAGGTAGCCTGGCGCTTCTATACCTTAAGGGTTCAGTACCCAAGTGAAAGGGAGATTTCTGCTGTGAGAATGGTTTACATTAATTTGGTACACGTAGGTAGGAGGTGCCGTACCAAGTCTACTGAACTTTAGTTTATTAATTACTAATCAAAATTAAAATGACGGAACTGACTTTTATTATTAGCTCTTTGAGGTCTCCCTAAATCTTTACATAGTATAAAATAAAGTCGCTCCCACTGTTTGTGCGCTTAGATCTCCTAAACTACACAACGGATTTTAATGCAGTTTTCAGCAATAGATAGTGATTCAAGAGGAAGTTTTATATCTACATTGCGCCCGTTAGTTGATCATAAACGATTGCGAACTAAGAAGTACCCAGTCGTAGTTTTTTTTTTTATTTTTATTAATATGCGGATTCTTTTTACTAAGATTTCAATGTGTTCTTGAAAGCTGAGTCGGTAGCCTATAATTATGCCAAGATATTTATAGATTCAGTTTTTGGCAATACAGCATGCGTAGCATGACGGAAGAATCGACAAAATAACAGTTTGTGGAAAGATTTTTATCGTCGTAAGCATGGCGATGTTAAAAATGTAGAAAAGAAATGTTTCTTTCCTTCAGTCGACAAAAGTCTACAACGTCAAGCATGACGACAATTTTTGCTCTACTTTTGACACTTGGAGGTGTAGAAACATTTCTTCTTAACAAATGTCAAATAGTCTACATCACATGATCTAGACAATATTATTTTTATTAAGTAATATTCATTGTGTTTATTGACCTATAATGAATTTAAAAACATGTCGGGGTCCAACCGTCGCGTCACTGCCTCCTCAGTTTTTAGGCCCAGAAGAATTGATTGATCTCTCAAGCAGCTGTGTAAGCCAAAGATTTTATATCAGACAATGCCTAATGCCCGTTTTCACCATATCTATATGACACCTAAGTCATGCGTTATGCCCGTTTTCTCCAACACCAAGTGTCACCTAACTCAATGCGTTGCGTCCGTTTTCACCAACACTAAGTGACACCTAACTTAATGCGTGGTGCCCGTTTACACCAACACTAAGTGACACCTAAGTCATTGCGTAATGCCTGTATTCATCAACACTAAATGACACCTAACTCAATGCGTAATGCCCGTTTTCACCAACACTAAGTGACACCTAACGCAATACCTAATACCTGTTTTCACCAACACTCACACACGAAGATCGAGATTCGAAGAATATGTACCTCACAGGGTACTTCCCCGTTGCTATGGAAATAATTTCCATGCCTTTGTCTTTGTAGAAACTTGAGTCTACGCCCTACGGGTCGCCCCATGCTCGGGCAGAAGACATGTCGGGTTGTTTAAAAAGAGCTTTTAAATTCAAAACTTTTATTTCAGACCAATGGATCCTAGTATTAGTATGAACTTATCCTATGTTAGTAAATAACAATAAATTCAAATACACTTATTAAATATAAGAACATGTGCACGCACATGTCTGCCAGCCCAGTATATAATAATAGATCCATCAACCTTGTACATCAACAGTGTAGTTAAAAAGCCAAAAGCTAAAGCTTTGTCTATTCTTGGTAGAATAGAAATGGAATAGAGATGTTTCCTGAGTAAAAAAAATATAATTCTATTTAGTCCGTCAGTTAGATTATCGAAAAATATTGGATACGTATTTTTTGTTTTATCAAATCAATAAAAAATAACGAAGATAAAACGCATCGAAGTTCATGAGTGGCGGCTTGTGACGTAATTTTTCACTAAAAAGTGTACCGGAATATGACGTCACACAAGTTTTCGACGCACTGCATCGTCCTCATTTTCCAGAAAAAAATATACGCGTCCAAAATTTTTTGGAAATCTATCTGACGGGCTAATTACATTTTTTTGGTCAACTACCGTATTGGTCATGCTACGCATGCTGGATAGCAACAATGGTTGATGGAATTACATGGGTAGGTTTTTGACCCTGTGGTCTAATTAATTATGACAACTGACAAGTGTCAAGTTAGCAAACAACTATTTATACACTGTATCCAAGCCTTGTTGATCTTATTGCTTATTGCAAATATAACGTGGTGTACAGCTTGGCAAAAAAGAGTGTGGAATGAATGTGGGCGCCACTACTTGTTATATAGCCACCCCATATACTATGAATCGGCTAGTTTTGATAATTTTGACTTGAAAAATATAATTTATTGTCATTGTTTTATTTATATCAACCCGACTCGAAAAAATATTACTCGAGACAATATTCAACTCGAGAAAATATTTTAGTACCACCTGTCACCACTGCAAACTCTTTTTTGCCAAGCTGTACGTCATTATACCTTAGGGGCCGGACTTTTTCTTTTTTTGCCCTTGATAATAGTCGCTAACGCCCGTAGCCGTCAAACAGCCCAACAAAACAGTTACTGTGAAAGTTAATATTTGGAAACGCAGCTAATATAATACATAATTACATAAACGCTTTAGTATTAATATTTACTTTGGCAACATTATTTTGTCTAGTGTCAGATGTCAGTGTCATATTACAATCTTACAAGAAAAGTTTTGTTTTGAATTGAATTGGAAACCTAACCTCAACCAGCTACTTATTTCAATGAAAAATTATTAAAAACGAGAAAGCATCATTTATTTATGAACAATTGGGAGTAATAAAGCGCAATGACACAATATTTACCCGGTAGACCGGGTGGAGAGTCAGATTCGGATACCGACGAGGACTACGGCTTCTACGAAAAGCCGGTAACTATTTGTTTAGTATTTGCTTCTTCTTTATGTTGTAATCAGTAACATAATACACCCGCGTATGCAGTAAGCTCTTATGAAATACTTTTTTTAGCCCAATACGGACCAAGTATTTAAACATTGTAAGACCTAGATGTGGATCGATCTCAGGTTTATTATCAGCTTCAGGGTTACTAGACGTCATAATATCATATTCAACTACTGAATCCGTACAGCGAGTTTATTATCCAGATGTTATATTCCACCAATGAATGCACGAAATCTCAAAACAATAAATCTAATGAGCACTTCATTAGATTTATTGTTTTGAGATTTCGTCGAATGTTCTAGATTTCATTGATAGGTTCCTACGCTTATGCATAATATCTCATAGCCTAGACAAGAGCTAATAATTCATATGAAATTGCACAGGCTTTGTGTCAAAACCCAACTATGACAAAAAATAGCAACTAAAAATGAATCCCAAACAAGACATTGATGTGATTTTGGTTGTGATACAACCATCATAATCTGCCTAACCTTTTCCCAACTCTGTTGGGATTGGCAATTACCAATCCACAGACTAACGTTGGCAAGCGCAGCTTAACCTGGAGATTGACCCGATGAGTGCGAGTGGGTGTAGGCAGAAACTACAGAATACCACCTGTTAAGATCTTTACAAACTCCTAAGACAGATAGTTCAAATAGAGCTAGCAATCCAAATTATACTCTGAAGACCAGCATCATGGCTAAAAGATATGACATGCTGGACACCTATTTCACCTAGTTTCTATTAGATAGAAAATAGTACCTACCTAAATTAAATATTTTAATATTTCAGCCTAGAAATTACTACCAACATCAGCAAACTGAAAAAAAGAAGCTTGAAATTGATATACAGGATGCCATAATCAATGGGAGTTTACAGGGTATTCAAGAAATTGTCACTACACGTGAGTGGTGCCAATTCTTTCAAATCCCAGATCATTTTAACAAATTTTCTATGTTAACTGTATTTGTTTCCTCACCCCTCGAGTGGACCATTGTATGTGAGCTATGGAAATAAATTTATTTTATTTTATTTCTATGGCGGTTTTCACTATTGGTTGTGGTTAGTCCGCCAAGAATTATTAAAACATCGAACGTTGAAACCATGGGTGTTGCAAAAACCTACAAAGTTATGAAATGTTTTTGAGAATGGGGTACAGGAATACTTTCTCTCATAAAATAATCCTCTTTGTCTAATCAACCAATGATTCTGAAAAGTAAAACAACATGATCTTTGTGAATTATACCTTGTTATGATAATGGGCAAGCTGTTTTCAACAATACAGGTCTACTAACTTACCTAACTTTGCAATTAAATTGTTTAATATTTACTGTAAAAAACGCCACTCCGGGAGTCGACAGAAGTGGGAACTTTTTTTTTTCGATTCTGGATTATTTTTAGAAAATATTTTTGCATAAGCATTTTACTTATACATTTGACTATGCACTGTATTTTTTGTAATATGTAGCAATACGGCTAATCCTGCAATGAAAAAGAGGTTGTTTAATGGTGTCGCAACGTTCAATTGTTTTTCCCCATCTCAAAAATGCCCAATGCACTTCACTTCAAAAAATGTGTGATAAAAGTTTGGGATTTAAACCTGGTGTTTGTATATATATACTTAACTAATGACAAAATCTTTGCTTTATTTCAGGATTAAATAACAATGTGAATGACCCTCTAGACAGCGGCTGGACTGCACTAATGCATGCTTGTTTCCATGCTCAGGATCATATTGTCAAATACCTGTTGGAACAGGGAGCTGATCCCAACTATCGTGCTGGTAAATTTTAAAATCTACTGGCATTCAATAGTATATCTCAGGTGCATGAGTTGAATGAGGTTGGGTATGAATGTGGAGATTGGTACAAGCAAAAACCTAAACCTCTCCCGTGGGTTAAGTCTGACTGTAGATGGTGATGTATGTCTCATAAAAATGTACAACCTTGTGACTTTTTCATATTTTGGCTTGCACTTCTAGTAATTGTAATTCAATGCATTTCTAAAATCATTACTAACACAACAACATCGTTTGAATTTCGTGTAAGTGTAATTAATCACATAACACAAATTACAGATTCCATGACACCCATAATGAGTGCATGCTCAAACAGCAGTGCTAGCAACGAAGCCATATACAACATTGTGTCAGACTTGATAAAAAAGAAGTGTGCAGTGAATTGTATTGACAATTATGGACAGACTCCTCTAATGAAAGCTATTGGATGTGGCAGAGTCGCCGTTGTGCAGAAGCTGCTAGACATGGGTGTAAATCTTGAAATAAGAGATCTTCAAGGATGGACAGTAAGTAACGTTACATTTTTATTCAATAGTAAAAACAGAAAGGTATCTACAAAGCTACAACGGAAGGACTTATCACCTCGACTCCTAGAGTGATAAGGTACAACTACTATTGGAATGGATACTTCTCTAAAAGTTCTATATTTGCCATTCTTGAACTGTAAGTAATAGTTTTGATGCCTCCAAAATCGTCTAAACAACATACATAGCATAATTATGCTGTGAGATTTAATTCAATTGCTACGAAAACTAGTTTATAAATTTTAGTGATCAGCACAACTTAATGCACAATCATCAAACTATCATGAAAATAATTTAACTTGGACACCATCTATTTTCCTTGCTGTAAAGGCGATTTTCGATTTTCTCAGGTAGTGTATAATTACACTACCTGAGAAAATCGAAAATCGCCTTTGACTTGGAATATTCATGATAATATCAAACTAAATTACAGGCACTATTCTGGGCAGCCCACCACAATCAACCAGAAATATTAGAAATTCTCATAGCCAAAGGTGTGAGATTGACGGAAGTTGACAAATATAACCGCACAGCTTTAAACCTGGCAGAGTTACATGAATACAATAACATTGTTGAAATACTAAAAAGACATCTTGAAATTCCGGAGGAACAGGAAGACCTATTTTTTTCGGATCCGCCTTGGCAAGATTTTTACCCAGGAATTAAGAAAGGAAGAAGGTATTTAATTACTCTATCTATGAAATGAAGTACATTGGTAAGCAGAATGTTTTGAATGGGTGGACTGATTTTATAGTTTTTTTTATAAATGTTACCCGAAAATAAGGGAAAATCCCATTCCAGTATATAAAAAGTTGAAATAAATTATCACCAATTATAACTCAAGGTGTCTTTTAATGTCGTGCGTGCCTTACTGCTACCATTGAATGCAGTTTAGAAAGAGCCTGTTTAAAATACAAAAGCAATATTTAAACTAAGACATTATTCTTCGTATTTTATTCACAGGCCAGATTACAAGAGTGAAATCCCGCATCTATTATATGGTATGCACCTTGAAAATTACACCACCGCCATTGTGAAAACTGGCATGGATTTGAGGACGTTTCTGTTACTAGAAGAAAAGGATATGTTGGATTTGGGCATGGATCTACCCTACGAACGACAAAGACTAAAGAGTGGACTTCGAAGCTTTCATAAAAGGAACTGGCAAATTAAAGCTGTTGGTATGACTGCTCAAACGCCGGACAATTTTAGGTAACTGAACAAAATATTATTAAAGAGGTCTCGTGGTCAATAGAACTTGCATATTAATCGGCAAATTTTTCTCTTAACACACTACAACAGTTTCTATACATAATAATATCATTCAATTATGATTATCATTAGAACATTATTGTTGTTTTCCTCGGGTACAGTCCTTTTTTCGGGACAAAAGGTACACTGTGTCCATTTCGGTACACCTAACAACGCATATGCAAAAATTCAGGATGATCGGTTCTGTGGTATAGACGTGAAAAGGTAACAAACAAACTTACTTTCACTTTTATAATATAATTAAAAGTTAGAATGTCATGTGTGAATTGTGATTAGTTGCATCTTAATTCACTTATGGACTACAGCTTAGCACAAAACCGAGGTAATGATAATGCAATCTTGGATAGTTTATCGGCAAAATGTTGCCGAGAACTTCAAATGTACTGCGATATCCCAACTACTGCTATAGAATAAATATAGAAATATAGAATAGCCTATGATCAGTCGACTGTTCGACAACAACATTCAATATTTTTTATGATAAGATAAAAATGTTTCTTTTCCAGTATGCTAGGTTATTTAACGGCATTGGGATCCCACCTCCATCAAATATACGTACTAGAAGCCACCTTACAGTATGCTCTGCGTGAATACAAGAAAATCCAGGAACAAATTACATTTGAACCACCAGACTCGCTCACACGCTTGCATTTGAATAATGCGGCAACGAAAATGCTCAGAAATATCGACAGTATTAGATCGTCATCGGAGAGAGTGAAAGTTATACTGAATAAGGTGAGGCAGGAAGATTATTTATTTTTTATGTTACCGTTATGTCACAGTAACTTCGCTTCCTGTCGCATTATGAACGTTTATTATGTTGACATAAATGTATTTCAGGTGGCTAGCGGCAACCCCCGGCCCGCGGACCTCTTCAGAGAGAAGACCTTGCAGGACATTGTCGCCGGATATATCACCGAAGCTGTACTCGTCGTTTCCCTAGGATTACTGGCTTACCAAGCCAAACAGTTATTCTCCTATTTAGTGAAAAAATAATGTGTGATTCTCATTACTCTTACTTAGTATGTGTAAGGACTTGAATTCGGGTGGGCTGAGGTATCTTATGACTGAGAACCGGAAATTCTTTTTTTTTATTTGTTTCTCACCTGCTCTGCACGCAATTAAAATAATGGACAAATCCGATGTCATCAATTGACAAAGGCAAGGCAAAACTAACAAGAATTGACGGAGCAACCCAAGAATGCCTAATACATATTACCATACTATAGGTACATACCGTTTTGAAGTATTTCGTTAACAGCATGTATGTGACTTCCTCAGTAGTCAATATATATTCAGGAATGTCACACTTCAGCCCACCGAACTTATACTTAAGTATTTTGAAGATTTAAACTTTAATAGTATATATTGATATATGATACAAGTAAGCTAAGTTGCTCATTAACCACGAGTGTGTGTGGGTTGCAGCCCTTGTCGTAGGCGAGGGCGTAAATCAGCTGAGTGTCTAGTGAGCAAGTTGCTCACGAGTTTCATACGCACTTTTTCACCACACTTGCAAAAAAAAAGCAAACAGCAAACATGTATTGCATAAATCGTTTAATTATTAAAACAATTGGTGGATGTACAATTTTCAAAACGATGTTGGATTGTTTTTGATGGCAATTTCACAGTTTGTGTTACATTGGTACTTGCCACTTATTTAGCACCTTCATTTACTTCTTGTGTAAATGTCTGCGACAAAGGTAAATCATACAAATTACTGGAAGGAGAAGACACCAAATAACTCATGCTACAAGATGAACATGGTAGTGGTTCGCAGCAAAACTTTTTGCCTTTGGCTCCAAATTAATGGCTTGCGTTATTTTGTCACTGATTTTCGCTTTGTTATGAATTGAGTCTTCTTTTTACGATTCAGCGACTACGTCAGAACGCCATCCGCCATGTCGCTTTAAAGTTAGTATATCAGCCAACATTGTAGCCGACGTTCTTCTGAAACTGTCCAGTGTAAAAATCGGCCTCGGGCAAACCTAAATACTTCGCTATTTGTACCAAATTTGTGAATACCGATTGTATGTGCAGTACATTTTCCTTTTTAAAAATTTTGGAAACTAAAAAACTAAAGATCTCGGTATATTTTCACTATTTCACGATAGTTCCTTGGATTGTAAAAGATCGTGGAATCTTGTTTTTAGTCAGGGTAATTTTGACAAGAATCATATCTCCGTGGGTTTCTACATCTTTTGTTGTAATATTATACAGCTCTAGTCGTCTACAAGCACCAGCAACACCGAATATTAAGGCAACCTGCAAATAATTCAATTAATGAGTTCTAAGAGTTATGCTAAGGTTACGCACTTATATATTGTAGATACGTTTTGATTAAAAATATTAAACGTACCTTTGTTGCTAGATACTGACTATCCGGAGCCTCATGCAAAAACTTTTCAACGTCGGCTGTTGACAAAACGTAAGATTTCCGACCAATATGTCCATCCGAGCGTCTCTTCAACCATCAGGTTACAGTAAATTTTGATATCAACACCATATTTGAGCTTAACCATGCTTCTTAATATGGAATAGATGCACAATAGGGAGCTAGGTTTGTATGTATTGGCGAGTTCAGAGAAATACGCCAAAACAAATTTTCAGAAAATGACTGGGTTTCACACACTGACACTTCCCAAATGTAAGATGATTGATTACCTACCTACGTATAGCCATACAGCCTACTTCAAAATTATAATTTTAGTCCCTCTATATAAAATATACTATTGTTGTTACAAAAACAATAACTGTATTACCCGGTTAAATTGAAAATGCTCTGTTTACTCGCAGGTAATTTGCAGTTAGGTACTAACTTAACTTTGTAGGGATAATTCTATTATGCACTAGTGTCTAATAATTATGCACGTGTGTGTTATAGTTCGGTTTAAGGCCCTAAGAACGATGTAATAAGGTTCACTTTACGAGCAAGTGTGTTGAAAAATCTATTACGTAACATATCTCATATAGTTGTGTATAACACAAAGTAATGTTATTCTTACATTAATACTTCTGATACCAAAGGATTGTTTTCAGATAACAAATAAAATATTTTCGTTTTGAACTGTTTATGCTCAAACAAGTGTTTTTAGTATATTGTACTTAATAAACCGAGTGGCGACATCTTTATAGCCATACGAATTACGTCTTTGTTTTAAAGTGCATATAAACCTTCATTTTTACAACCTAATCAATTTTATCAAGGCAAACATGAAAAATAACTGACCTAAAGCGAACAAAACAATATTTTCAACGTAAAATTATGCGCAAAAAAAGGACTAAATATTGTGTTCACAGATTTGTGGGCAACATGCATTTGTTTTTTAATCATGATTTTGTGTGAGAGTGTGAAAAAGAGTGTTTCAAACAAACAGAAATACTTTGAACCTACTACAGTTCTGTCTGTTTTTACATAATTTTTGAACTAATTGTTATAACGGTCCTAAAAGATATCACAGTTAATTGTAAAACTTCTCAAATGTGGTTTGCACACTTGTAGAATTTCTAAATTGACCTGATGCCTGTAGAGTTAAAAGATCCTTAATTGTTAGAATTTCCCCCATCCCCGTGCATGGTGGACATTCCTCGACTAGAAAGACTACGTCGAGAAATTGTCCACATTGACATCATGTCCAAAACCGGATTCAGCATGCCTTAGACTGAATGTTGCAGCAAACTGGCAGTGGACTTCATCATCATCATCAGCCTATAATGTTCCCACTGCTGGGACACAGGCCTCCTCTCTATGAGAGGGAATGGGCTATAATCCACCACGCGGGCCCAGTGCGTATTGGTAGATGTCACAGTGGACTTGATTCATTAGTATTATTCATAAAAAAAATTAGTAAGAAGATTTTTCATTGCACACTCAACACAGTATAAAATGAGCCCATCTTTCATTTTGCCAGTCAGTTTACAAAAAGAAGGAGGATATGTATTCTGTCAGCATCTTTATTTTTCATGTATGTACCGATTACCCCGTGATTACTGGTCCGATTTATGTAATTCTTTTTTGATATGGTTGAGGAAGCCCGCGCGGTGGTCCCATATATATTTTTGTAACTGCTTGAATACCTAGGTTATGAGTTAGGTATTTTTCTTCTTGGAATGTGTTGATGACATGATGATCTCTTAATAACTCCTAGTTTCAATGTAAAGTTTATTCATGAAGAATTTATGTGGGATTCAACTACTAAAAATGGTGTAATATAAAACCGCCGACCTCTGAAAGTAAAGTTATTTTTACTTTATTAGGGTCACCCTGACTAATGCGTGACCGTATCCACCGGCCATGAATAAATAAACTGATATGTATTCTTCGGTATGTCTGTCACAATGTGCCGAAATTCTTAGAATGTTACTTTCAGAAATGATATATTAACACAAAGTATTCACATTGCAGTTTTGCCAAAAACTTGTATATTTTTTTTTCAAAATTGCGACAAGTCACAGCATCATTGATTTCACTCGTGACGGGTTTATTTTGAATGTACTAACATTTTCATATTTGGAGGACAAATTGTTAAAAGTACAGTTATTTTCGTTGTCTTTCAAAATAACAGACATTCGTATGGGCCGCAAATAACACTGTTATCTCATGTTTCAAACATTTTAATTACCGTTTGTTTTTTATCTTTGACGAGCTTTAATCAAGAAAGAATTTTAAACGGTATTGAGTCACATTAACAGTGAAACCACACGTTTGAAATTTTATTTTAAACTCATATTTTGATTGATGTTTTAATTCTTCCAACACGTAGGAGGCGTATCTAGAGCAACAATACTAAATCTTAACTCATGTACCTATTTCATTACAAGATTAAATGTGCGTTGCTCTCAACGGCGTAGTCGCCCCACTTTAGAATTGTATATCACATTTATTCCTGCTATAATTCATTGGTTTCGACAGGCATCATGGCACATTAGACGCGTACATCGAAAATTATGAGTGTCACTTGCCAGTCTGTTGACGGCCATGTCACATGCAGTCAGTTGCATTTGAGACTTGGCGGAGTAATTAGAGCTCGTTTATAATTAATTGCACGCCATTTATATCCATTATTCATGCTTAGGATGCGACGTAGGTGTGTCCATTGGTGCACTCATGCGTTGCATGCAACTTTGTTTTATCATATATCTTCATACATAGGTATGTAACGTATCAATGTTTTTGTTTTATTGAGGTAAGTAGTTGCTGGAGTCTAAATAACAAATGTGAGTTTGCTTGTCTCGGCAAAATCTTCAAAATTTTGTCTCGTTGTCAATATTTTCATCTAAAAAATGTTAGTGAACAAAACAATTTCGTCCGAAACATAGTAACCGACGCGCATAACGTACTGACTTTGCACTTGACCTCAACGCAATCATGTCCCGAAATATTATCTGCGTAAGCGCACAAAAATGCGTCGACATGTTCACACTGTCGCTTAGCCAATAAAACACTTGATTAATTTCGTTGCATTTCTTAAAACACTAGCTCCTGGCGTCATGCGTCAACATCAATTACTTGTACCTTTCTGTTTTTATTCGTAATCTTTGTTGATACTGCACTTGCCAGCAGATTGAAATTGTCGGCCAACTTGGCCAAGCTGATAATACCGTTAATGAGATGCAGGTTTTATCCCCGTAATAAGAACAATTGGTTGTAATTCGTGGAGCCGTGTTGGCGTTACGCGAACATAATTTTAGTCAGAATTAAATTCTGTTAATAATGTTGTCTTTATGAATTTATTATGTATAGACCTCGCAGTAGACCTTGTAATATTTTGCAGAAATGTTTTTAATTAGCCTTGGGATTTAGTTTACCCATGACGGGAAAACCATGACTAATGAATAAATAGACGCGTACAAAAAGAAATATGTATTTACCTACCTAACACCTACTACGTATCATAGACCCATAGGTATACCTTCTACTTTAAATACTTAGTAGGAATATATTTCCATTAAACATTTGATTGGTATCTTATTTTAGGAATAGCAAAAGCCACTGATGATAATTATCAGTGGTAGTACTCATCATTTATGGGCTGCTAATCGGTACAAGTGGCGCCAATAGCATCTGGTTGAGGGACTTGCCAATGAGTTAGACGATGACGCATCTGGCGCTTTATGGAGATATCTTTGACGAGTTCCACTGTTTTACTACCTACCTAACATTATTATTGTTTCTTAAAAGTGATTTTAGACCAGAACCCTTATAGTTACATACATACCTGCCGAGCAACAAGGCGCATAAAACTCTTTTAACAATAATTTTAACTTGGCTTGGTTTGATATTATTCAGGTTTTGACTTGGTAGTTCCCGATTAAGGTGGAAGCGTCAGCTGCGGGAATGTCCGAAAGAAATACTGCGACCCTGGAACACAAAGGGCAAGGAAGGAACATGGATGGGTTTTAGTCAGTACAAGTCTGACACTCCCTCCCGCTCTGCCCAGAGCGGGAGAAGTCATTTGATGATTTCCCATCCGGTAAAAAAAAAGGTGAAGCGTCAGGGTAGCCCGCGAAATCCATTTTTTTTTGCAATTTGCAGATCAGTGTCAGGTTGTATGCTGATGAAAAATGAGTCGAGCCAGTAACACGTATGTAGTTACAGAATCACAATCATGAAAATCAACAATATAACCCTGAAAGTCCATTTAATCCTATTGATTGACTTTTTCATGAAATATTCATTGAATAGGGTTACATGAACTGCACTACAACCTGAACCGACACCGTCACCTGACACTGACCTGCAAATTGCAAAAAAACGTAGGAAAATTTGAATTTCGCGGGGCACCCTGGCGCTTCCACTTTAAGACGTGTCGTTCCCGATATCCTCTTATGATACCTACCGTCTAGCGAATTACTCTCCCATTAGAATTTAGTTTTTTTACCATTTTTTGTACAAGTTTTAGACAGAAGGTTGAGGGCTACATCTTACTAATCCGTTTGTTAATCCCTGAGTTGTAGTATAGCTCGTCTAGATTAATTTTAGCAGTTCTTGCAACACTGAGGTATTTAACCGAGGACAGATAAAGCCCCCCAATAAACTGCATGAAAGCAGAAATTTTAATGGGTTGCTTTATTTTTACTGAGCAATTTAATTAATACACGCTGTAGTGTAGTGCATTCCTACTATAACAGATATATCGCTCCTCGACGGGTAATTAAAACGGTCACCTACATGTTTTCACACTCTTTAATACCGTTGTGTCCACACCCGACATAGTAATAGTGTGACAATGCCATTAACTCGAACTAATTGTGGGGATTGGTATGTTATATTTAGGTCATCTTGAGGAATGAGTGTTTTTCGCGAAGAGGTGTACAGAGCACTCATCAATGTGCTTGTGGGCCTATTAGCAGCAAATTTCTAATCCTTACTTTCAGAATTAAATTATATTATTTATTTAATATATGTACCTATATATGTATTATAATTGCCAAAGTAAGTTTGTTTGTTACGTTTTCACGCCTAAACCACTGAACCGATCATCCTGAAATTTGGCATATACGTTGTCAAGTGTACAGAAACGGACATAGGTTACTTTTCATCCCGAAAAAAAAGTACTCTTCCCGAGGAAAACAACAATAACGTTCTTTTGCTCATAGATGGCGCCAGGTGTCTTTCGAATCATGAGTGAATTACAAGCAGCGCACGGGCGAACCGCGAAGCCACGGGCAAAAGCTAGTAAGAAAATAAGTCACAATCAATAGTTATTTGTCAACTGGTCCGTCTCACAAACCAATAAAGAAAAGACAAACACTAGACTGAAACGCCATAATAATGGGGACAAAAAACCGAGTCATTTCTGTAGTCACCTACAGTAACGAATAATACCCAGAAAAATGTTTTTCAAGTGTTCTGGTATTCTTGTAATTGTGTGTACAGTTGTCAGGCGTGTTACATTAAACAATGACCTTTTCATTCGTTTGTGACACGAATAGTTGCGCAATGACTGGCTCACCTTAGTCATCGTCCGGTTTGTCCGAACATGATCATAGGATCTACGCCGACTGTTACTAATAATCATGTCCGTTTCCTTTATTTCGCATGCGTTAGGCCATGTAGTTTCATAATGACTTCCCAATGTGTGTCTGTATTGTAAGTCTTGTCACATAGCCATGTGATCTGTATATGTCTGTAATTCTGTATGAGAATTTCTTTGCGTCTCATAGTACAGTTAGTTATTAGTGTGCTTTGAATTTTATTTACAAAGTATCATCAGCAGACACGTTGACTGATTTAAGAATAAGTCGGGATTTTTTTTTTAGTTTCCCAGATGGAATTTATTTTCTCTTCACTTTCTTTGACAATGGGTTTGAATTGTAAGTAAATGTATAAGAAAAATTTAGGAAAACTTTTAAAGATAATATTGGTTTAACCAAGTTGGTACCTATGTATGCTTACCTACCCTTTCGGAAAACACAACACTGATGTTGTTGTAGATATTATGCTAAGTATAATACCTGGATTTCGCAAATAATAATATGATTCGATAATCAAGGGATTTAAGTCAAAATAAGCTATATGTGACCCTGGTTGGTACTTAATATTCTATCTCTATCCCAAGCCTGACGTGCGTGACTCATAATCTAAGGTATGTAGGCGTTAGATAAATAATCGATTTGTTATTATAACAATGTCTGTTTCCTTATACAGTACATTTACAGGAATGATAAATTAAGTTATTAAGTATATGTATTTACCTTGTTCCCCCTACCTACTTCTGTATCGATTTGTGCTGCGTTATATTTAAGGAGTTATGTGTAGGTTTGAGTGTATTTTAATATCTCTGTATGTATACCTCCTACCTATTGTCTGCACCTATGTATTGTGTTGTGTTTAACATAGGCAGTATAATTTTGAAGCATTTAGTTAACAAACTAATATTCTTTTAGGTAAAAAATAAAATAAAAAGGAAGCTTTTTATATTTTATTGACATCTAAAACATTCGTAACAACTGTTTGTACTAAAATATAAATGTGTATTATGTTAAAAGCTGGTAAATTGGTGTAGTAAAACGTGCTTGTTATAGCTGCTCATTGCAGGTAGTGTTAAGCAAAATGGACTTCTGTACATAAAAGTATAAGACACTTTATCAATCGTTGTCATAGCCTATTTGCAAAATAGCCGTTTATATTATCAAAGTACAAGTTGTAACAATTCATTATTCGTGAACACGTTTAAGCTCTGTGAAATATTTCTTCTAGGCCATTTCTTTCCAATTTTTTAGTGATCCTAGAGCTACTTAATCGTATAGGACACAAATTAAACTTCATCGTAATACCCAATATAAAAACAAAAGTAACAATTGCCTGAATACGTCTCCTATCATTCATCGAGAAAGCTTAATGTCGCTAAAGCAACATTCAACATGCAAACTGTGCTCAATATCATTGGTTGGAATTTTTGAGAATACTAATTGACCAATAAAATCATTAAGGTGTTAATAAATTTTGAGATTCTCATAAACGATTCTAAATAAATATCGCCAATTGCTCCTCTTACATTTATAAAACGTAAATTAAAATAAATTATTAACAGTATTATGGAATAGCTGCTGTCATGTCGGACCGCTAGCGAGGGCACTCAGTGCTTCTGGATGGGGATGTTCCTGTCGGTGATGGCAAGCTGCGGCAGCGGCGCTTCCACAGTGAGAACGCCGTCCCGCGACAGCGACGACTTGATAGCCTCGGGGTTGGTGCCCTTGGGCAGCAGGAATTCCCTATTGTACTCTCTGTACACCGACTTTGTGTCGGACTTCTCCTCGTGCTTGGCGTGGACCTGAAATACGACAAAACAACTCCTATTATTTATTGTAACTTGAGAATTCGTGTTTTGGCTACACCCTACGACTCCGTTGACCCCGATAAAAAAAAGAAATGCCTGTGTTTTGTGTGCACAACAGCGATACTTTCAAATTGGCATGGTGCCTACTCTGGGAAGTTTCGGGCATTTTTTCACACTTTCATTATTTCGCAGATAATTTATCTTCATTAGACCGTGACAGAAAATAAAGAGTGAAGGAGCGTTGATGTCTTGTCTATTGAGAATTTGAGACACCCTATATGCATAGTAGCGTTCTACTAATGAGGTACCTACATGGGCTACATTATGGCATGATGATAATGTTGTGCAACGTCACATTTAACGTGCTGCCCACATAAATCTCTACGGCTGGATTTTGTCAGTACTATAAAACCTACATTTCTCGTTCACGGAACAGTGGTTGATGTTTACTGTACTGGATGTTTCTCAGTTATAGCTTCTGGTGAAATCGGTCATTAAACGTGTCAGTGGCGCTGTGATCAATCTGCCTAAAATAAGTCAGGAATTCAGTGATGACGCAAATAGCAACCGAACATTGTGTGGATATAAACCGCCCCATTGCCAAATATTTGTGTAAACCTACACCAGTAGGTATCTAGCTGTACTGTGTAGGCAGTTCAGCAAATTGCGCGAACTGGTAACCATTCATTTGCCATAAATTTAACGAGCGTTGGCTGTGAATTTACTTTGCAATATAATTCTTAACAACTTCTTCTAAATAATAATTTAGAAGAAGTTGTTAACTATATTGTATTTCATTTAAAGTTAATTCGGTTCAATACCCGAGTAGGAACATTAATAGGTTCATTTTAGATTGTTAATCTAATGGCATTATTAGATTGCGTTTCTTCTTAACTGAACTCCGACTACGCCTAGTGGAATCAAGCCTTTAATGGAGCGGAGCGAGCACTGCCAAAAAGCCATTATAAATTAATCAAAATCCGATTATATTTAGCCTTCTGGTATAAATAAGACCTGAGTAGGCACTTACATTTAAATTTTGAACTATATAAAATTATATTAGTAAATTGTCTTATTCAATGCTCTTCGCATCAATTTACTGAGCACATTTAAACGGGAAGCACACAATAGATATTATGTCCATTTTAAGGAGGTAAGTCTACTGGAAATTCTCGTCTTATTTAGACTCGTTTATTTTAAGAAAAGTTTGGATCCTCACCAATAATTTGTTGTCTACAGTCTTAACGACGATTTCTTCAGGGGTGTACTGGCTAACATCAAAACGGAGCTTCAGTGACTTGCCGTCGCCCTCATCCTGGATCAGGGGCGAGTTGAGGCTGTCCCAATGGCTGGGCTCGGCCAACTGTCTGCTGTCACTGTGCTGGGACTGCGTAGTGCTGCTGCGGACATCACAACGATCATATTACTCAATGCATCCACACACACACGTCGGGGAGTCCATTACGTAACCACCAAACACGGAAGTTTTGGGTTTCGTTCTAAATTCTATATGTATTTTACTGCGGTTTCAACACCGGCTGGTGAATATCTATTTCAAACTTTACAGGAAACTGTCTGTTTGGTGGTTTGAATGCTGACTCCCATATCCCAAACATACCACCAATTCTTCTAAATCCGTGCATTACACTTTAGTCGTAGTGTTTTAAAACTATTTGCAAAGTTAGTAGTACTTAGATAATAATGAATAATATGTATGATTTAAGTGGCGACATTGAGAGATAACCTTAGCGAAGTAGAGACGTTTATTGACAATCGTGTAGGTAGATGTATGTGAAGTGGGTGCTCTACTAGGCTGTTGTAAGTACATAATTTGATTAACGTTGACACTCGTCGCCTCGACAGTCTCAACAAAGAACATCTAAATATCAAGAGACTAGTCAAGGACCAAAATGTGGGTAGTTGTGAATTGTTTAAACATGACTGTTTAACATTCAAATTACTACATGGGATTTTAATTGCTATGAGGCTTATGTTTATGTAAATCAACTCAAGTACATAAATGAAATGGAAAATATGTATATAAATAGAAAATCGTAACACTTACATGCAAAGAATACTAACTACGATAAATGTACTAGTTACAACAAAGGTCAGTTTCACAACCATACTACATAACACAACCCTGAGGTCGTTGACGGTAATATCGATTCTAAAACTACCCAGACACAAAACTGATAAAACTAGTGAAATTATTTGAAAATGAATTTCATTCTGATAACATAAAAATGCCTCGCTATTAAATTCAGTCTAGCAAAAGTGATTACTGGCATGCGAAATACTATTACTCTATTCTTATATAATCCACTATCGACCACGTGGGTTGCATGCACTAATAATTAACTTTTAATTAGCTTAATAAAATGTGAAAAAAGAACCTTATGGTAGTTGTTATTTCCTTAGTAGGTACCTTTACCTTATCTACAAAACAATGCCTATTGCTGACATAGTAATCATGCATTCCAAAACGGTTTAAATTTGTATGTAGTGTTGGTAGGTAGTGGTACACTGGTACTTATTGCCTTAAATGAGGTTTACAAAAATATCTTAAGTATTCATGAACAGATGTTGGTTAAGTAAATTAGGTGTGAACACAGCATTTCTTTGCCATTTCTGTTCCAGTTTGTGAACACTTAAAAATTCCGTATAATTCGTAGCCACATATCAATCCATATACAATTAGGTATACGTACATACTTATTTATATTGACTAAAGGAACGGTATCATGCTGTAGAGTGTAGGTAGGTTACTATCTGACTCAATCACTGGGAGCAAGTAATAATCTATGACCCGTGAACAATTCAGCCAGTGCATAACATAACATATTTTACGTTTTTCAATAAAACAGCTGATGTCATTCTCAAGTCATCACCGCAGATACAAGGTCACTGTCAACAAAATGAGCTCATCGATATTAGAGGGCACTTGTATCAATGTAGGTAATTTGTGATCAATTGTGCAAGTGGGCGGTAGGTAGGTACAATAGACAAGTACGTATTGTGGCCAAAAAAAATGTTTGTTGATCAAACGTTGCATGTACTTGGGACCGCGTGGTATCTGGAAAATTGTGAGGAAATTACGATTCAATCAGTTGGATTCATTCTTATTTCAATCACAACTTAAAATTGTAGAGCACATGCGATCGAAGTAGGTTAACCATTTGTTTTGCCCACCGTACCGCAAGGCACCAACCTGTACGTGTGGTGTACGGTCTACCACATACCGACTGGCAGCTAATCGCATAACTTCAATGCTAAATGGATTAGGTTTCATTCGACACACAAAACAAATTCCTACACCGTTCAAGTACGGTTTACAGAATTCATTAGCAAATATCTAAAGAATCTTTAAAGTGTGAAATAAGTCAGATTCCTTTGACTCAGTTTTATTACAGATAACAAGTCTAACACATTATTTTCGTCTGTGTCTATTGCAACGTTTACAATCCTAAAGTTTCCCGGTCGGGTCGTAACTGATTCTATAGTCTAGTTTTAGTTCACCTAAATGCAAATTTAACTTTCTATTTAGTCTAGCCTTGGCTAAGTACTTGTCTCGGTCGTAGCTCTTTGCGTCCCAGCTAGGTGCAAATATTGCAGCTAAACAAAGGCGAGCTTGTTGGTGTAAGGCTCAAATTAAACAATCACGGCTAGCTTCATTTGCACTTGCACAATTTCTCAGTACCGACCCACCTGCCCACGCCTTGTATGCAACCCACATACACGATGTAAATTCTACCGGAATATAGAATCTTTAATTATCATATAATTACGGGCACAATTTGCCACAAAGCGTTTAGTAAACGACTGCTAATGATAAGATGCGTCGTGAATCGTGATTTCACTATTAATCCATTAAGTCGGGGTACCTTTTCATATACTCTATACAAGTCTGCGGTTACGTTTCAATCACGTTGTCTTGTGAATACACAGGTAACTACATAATCAATCATTTGATAAAAGGAAAACCCAAATTTACAGTTTCTCGCCCGCCCTTCAAGATTTGTTTTTCCTCAACAACCTTCGAATAGACATAAATCAATACGTTCCAACGTTAGTTATACATTGTCTTACATCAAGATTAATACATGCGATACACGTATTATAAATACATAAATAGTAAGTAAGTTAATGTTTTATAATGAGCCCTTTACAGGTGCGAGACTACTGCAAGCATAAGTACATGATTAATTATATCAACAACCATTTATTAATACGTACCTACGTACTATAACCATACTAAACTACTGTTACATATTAATAAATTACATTGATTACATACACAATAATAAGTAGATAGATTTATGGTATATTTTTTACCTCTCCGATGACTTGGTTACTCCTCCGGAGGAAACAGATTCGAAATTGTAAGACATGCAAAAAGCAACGTATGTTGTTAGTTTTAAGCTCAAAATAGTTTTATATTTTTGTAAGGTAGTGATGGACAATATCTTGGGCATGATTCAAGTAATTGTCTATGGCCAAGCCTGAAATGCCTCAGCGTTATTAGCCATTATAAAGTTTACTTTCCTTTGGGGAAATTTAGAATAAGTTGTCCCATAACGACACATTTTCTTTCCAACATTTAACAATGTATGTAATCATATGGAATCCATCACTACCAAGTATTTACAATATTATTTAGTATCTGGTAGTTAAAGGTCGTTTATACAATTTGAGGCGGACGGGAATAAACGGCTGTTAAGTTAATTGAGCGTAGGATTGCCACTTTTAAGTAATGGGAGGGACCATACCTGGGTACAGCGAAGTTATGACTATAATTTGTAAGTAAGTACATTAAAAACTTATGAGTAATCGATATAGAAGCCATTAGGTGTTCTTCATTGACCCTCCGTGGGCAGTACTGAGGGTCAATGAAAAACACCCAATGGTCTGATAAAAAATCCTCAAACAGTGGCAACCCTGGCCAATAAACCAGATGTAAACTAGGTGTATCAAATCAACCAGAGATAAATTTTATGAGAGTATAATATTATACCATTAAAGTTGACTATTATAGTCATTGAGACGAAACAGACCGTTATACAACTGTAAAACATGGACAAGAGAAACATTTCATATAAATAATATACACCTAAACGGAATGCAATATGAATATTATATGAAAGCAGGTATAACATTAAATATTATTATAAGTAATACATACGATAAAGCATAGACTACACAATAAAATATGGGCATACATATCGCAGCGTAAAATATGGGCTTTGCAAACAGCAAGTGACGTCAATATCTCGGTACCCACCAGACAACCAGACAAAGTGAAAAATTGTCGCCTTAACTTTAATCATTCTTCTAAGTATGTAGACATTTGTTAACAGCTGCTACCGCCAAATATGTCCAAACAGTTCTTACTGTAACACAACCCACACGGAACCAATGGAACATGGGCGGACCAGTAAGCCCACACTTGAACGAAATTGAGCAAGATCCTAAAAATATTAGTGACGTGGTGTTAGCAAGTCCTATCGGTGTTTATTTTGCTCCTTATATCGCGTATACAAATCGTATTACCTCCATAGGTACTTATTTGACTGCCCACATGTGTGAATATGAATTAAGGTTGACGGGCACGCATCATACGCAGAGCTACGAGATGTCGTATGCTACTGAGACCGAGTGAAGGCTGGTATTGCATCACTAGACTTGCGACTGAAACAGAACCAACTCGCTCCAAGTGGGTCATGTATAATGCCGTAAACATAATTTCAGCGCGTTTGCGCCAATAAAACTATATAACTTCAATGCCCGTGTTGATAAAACAATCGTAAACCGGTTTTCTCGGCGGTATGCAGGCATTTTCCCTATAATCCAAGGTGTGATATCAATATCGCGCATTTACTTAATTGTTTAATTTTTATGTTAACCCCTGCATCTCCGATAACCTTTGAATTTAATAACGCAGTCGTGTGGGAAATTAAATACGTGACATAAATCGATTCCAACCTTGATATTAAAGATAACACAGAACAGTTAACAAAACAATTGCAGCTCTGTACAGAGATGATGGTAATGCAAGTTTTTTTTGCAACGTTCCTCCGTTGAGCTTCGGAAAACTAGTCCTTGGCCCATTCATAGCGTAGAGTTCGCTTATATAAACCCTCGTTTTGCGCATACATTGTGTTTACAATTTTACGCGTTTCTCTGTTTTAGCTACAAAATTCTGTGGTTTAGAGGCGCGCAACTGGCGCTATTTCTATTTATGACATCATCCCGCGTCGGGCTTACGTATCGCTGCACGCTTTAAATGGAGACGACTGAGTTGTCTGCAGTTGCTGCCGTTCCGCAGACTGATCCCGAATAATACCTTTTGAATGAACTTTCTTGAAACAGCCGCCCGGCCGAGGTGGGCGATTGTGTTGCGAAACTACCAAACTCATTAATTCAAGATTCCCTTTTAGGAAACAAGCCGGCAACCGTTACGGACGGAATAATATCCATGAGACAACTCGGTTTATTCACCCTCTTGACAAATGTCCAATTTAAAATTCCATGCTTTTATTGACATGTCCAACTTGAAAGGTAGAATTAAGGAATTGACTGGATATAAACTGTTATATATAAAACAAAACGAATATTGCCGACTAAAGTTAATGTAATGTTAAATTAAACTATAATTAGGTAAGTAATGATGTATAGAAAATAAAAATAAATAAATACCTAGTTGTGCTTTTGAAGAAGTTGTTGCTTTCTCTGTTCATGAGTTCGGATCTGAATTTGCTCATTTCTTCTTCCATCTTTCTCATTTCGGCGTCAAACCTCTCCCTTATGCTGGAGAATTCAGTGTCGATGACAGAAAAGTCACCAAGCTTGATGGGAATATTCCTTTTCAGACCACTGTCAGCCATTTTAGCGTTGTGTGTTTTGTAGTATAAGTGAAACTAAACAAACACTGAAACGTTTTTATGTAAACACGGATCACAGCGTCGCTACACACTCAACGGCAGACAAGGCAGCACTGATCATTAGTCGTCGCTCGACTCGGCGCCGGGGGGCCTGCGCACAGTTTTAAATAGCCTCACGTTCGAACGCCGCGTCGAGACTCGAGACTCGCTCGGCGTCATTCGGCCCACACTATGCTTCTCGCTCATTCCACGTCTGGCCATGCCGTGGCTCGGAACCGAGCATCTTCGCCATGATGCATAGGCGCTACCTCCGACATCATAATCCGAACCACTACGAAATGTGATTGATGATTCATGTGAATCCGTCTCTTCTGTTTAAGGCAAACAACACCGTAGCTACTACTGCCTATATATGATTATCTTATTCATCGTGGAATTTTCGTCATTCCGCCTCTTCAATAGTAACAATCTAGGTACTGCAGAAATGGTAGTTCTGCGGTAAAAAAATCTTGAAAAGCTAGATGGTCACCTTGGCCTTATGACGTGAATTTGACGTAACAGTGGAAATTATCTAACGTCTTAAAGATTCTCTCAGTTTGATTTATTTGGAATTTCTTTATTGTTTCATGTCAACGAGCAACAGTAAGCTGCCATTGTTTTTTTATAAGATTTCAATCTTTAATTTCCCATTGACAAGGATTGGGAACCTTAAAACAATGGCCAAATAAATAAAGCCCGTTTAGGGCGACAGCCGTATGAAAGCAGCCAGTGGACCTTGATGGCTGATATGAGTCAGAAATATGTCATGTCTTGAGAGTATTAAGACAAAAACATCCAATTATGTCCAAGTGAGCCAGTAGGCGAATATGTAATATTCGTTGTATTCATTACGAATAGGAAACATTACTCATGCTCTAACTCCTAAGTTAATATCAATCATTGCGAGATATTTACCAGGAATTCGGTAAGTATTGAATTGGACTAATCCATTCCCAAGAATTGGTCCAAGGTTAGATTGCACTTATGAATTCAATACCAACCAAGCCAGGGTGTTCACAAAATTGTAAATGCGAGAAAATTAAAAGCTACCGGACTGCATTTTCCGCCCAGAATGCATCAAAAAGATTTTCTTACTAGAATTGAAAAACAGACCCCAAACTTGGTAAAATTTAATTAGATTTAGAGTTAAAAACGTTTCCTAGGTCGACCTACCCTAACGAAATAAGCTTTAAAAGCAACCATCTGAAAGTTGCCTGCAGCATTTGGCAAATTTTTACCAAAAACGGTATTCAACATAATTCACACCATCAGTTACTGTCTACAAGATACTCAAACGGTTCTGAACGGTATTTATAGACATGATTCCACATGTGCCATAAGCCCCCGACTGCTTACCAATGTAAACACTAGTCATCCCTCGAAAAAGCTTCCACCCCACACTTAATGCTCCATTTATAACCGCCGACAGCTCTTTACCACAGGAAACTACTCTCCCGCTGAAGGTTGAAATTCGTCAACATTATTTTTGGAAACAATGCTGTTTCAAAATCTTTGAATTATTAAAGAACTTCTGGAATGTTATCTTTTGCTAGATGGGTGTCATAAATTATAGTACAACACGTTGTTCACGTCACTAATCAATTATGGAATACCAAACTTATATTTTAAAGATCACACACATGCTTCGGTAAACTTTCAGGAGAAATCTTTGTAAATTCTATACATTTACGTACTCGTATGTAACAACTAGATACCAACGGTAGGAGTGTCACACCTACAACCGATTATTAGTGTAAAGATTCATGTTTTCAATTCAAACAGGAGTGAGATAAGAACAAAACACGGAGGAAGAGGAAGACAGTTTGAGTCGACCTCAACCAACAAATACAGTGTATTACAGTTTTTATGAATCGACGCATCGATGGAAGTTGCATGTTTGCAATTTCCGCAGAACTTTATGCAGGTGTACGAGTTTGTCCTATGTATTACCTTTGGACAAAATCTTATTCATTACTGTCAAGCTGGAAACAACCACTAGGTATCAAACATGGTTGTCCTCTTCATTGCAATAAATGGTGCAACAAATTCAGAAAATCATCGCAGTTGTTCTGTTAACTTTGACCGTTGTTGGTATCATACGAATGATAACTCATTGTTAGGGATCACAGAGAACCCCCGTTCACGGAAAACACAATGTCTAGAGTTTAGTCTATGCAAAATGTGAAGCCCGGGGCTGTCCTGTAAATGGCGATGATGAATCTCACATACCAAAAATTTGGTTTAAATTGCTGATAAAGTTTCTTATGCTCTGGTATGGCCATGGCCCGTCATTCCAATTTAATTTGACATTCTGTCGGTATAAAGCTCAATATACAAGTCTCGATATAATGTGGTCGTGCTTTATTCATTACCGTAGCATGCTCTATTTATTGCGTTAAGATGAGAACCGTATGACAGTACCATTTCAGAAGATTATTTATTGAAACAAAATTTCCCTATCGATAATTTAGTCAGACTAGTTTAAGACCTACATCAGATAGACTCATCTGACTAATGATTCTATTTACAGTGTAGACGGCAATAATTAATTTATTACAATAATAACTTTATTTATATCAATGAAACATTGGTATCCAGGAATCGTCGTCGTCAAAAACAATG
Source organism: Lycophotia porphyrea (assembly GCA_950005105.1). Classification (NCBI taxonomy): domain Eukaryota; kingdom Metazoa; phylum Arthropoda; class Insecta; order Lepidoptera; family Noctuidae; genus Lycophotia; species Lycophotia porphyrea. Next base: position 9,819,605 of record OX465392.1, read on the forward strand.
ATGCATGTTTATATTTACGACGGTAAACAAAGAAGCTGTGAATTAGTGTGTGTTTCACGTCATTTCCTTAAAATAGTTTTCATTCTGACTTGAAGGTGAATTAATATTTATGAGAGTTAATGACTGATTAATCGTAGAGCTGCTTTCAGTTAAGCAAACATCGTTTTTAGGGTTCCGTACCTCAAAAGGGAAAAAGGGAACCCTTATAAGATCACTCTCTTGTCTGTCTGTCCGTATGTCTGTCCGTGTGTCACCACCGATATTCTCAGGAACGGGTGGACCTAGAAAGTTGAAATTAGGTGTATAAAAATCAAGGTCCTGGGTCAACACGATAAAAAGATAATTATGGGCGAATTTAAAACGCGCGCAAATTTATTCGCGAAAACTTGTAAGTACCAAAATGTACCGTAATTTTCAACTTTTTTATTTTTTGAATTTTCCCTTTACTTGTGTTATAAGACCTTACAATTAACCAAAATTGACAATTCTAGGTCAACCGAAAGTACCCTATAGGTTTGGAGTCGAAAATCTATATGGTAGTTCCCGTTGACCTAGAATCACGAAATTTGGCAAGAAGCAATGTCTAACAGCACATGTAAAGGACATAATCTGAAAATCACAAATAATAATAATAATACTACTGGACACGGCTCGTCCTAACAATTTAGGAGGTTCCTCTCTCTGGAGCCCTGACCGCCGGTAGCTTGGACCCTATTCCCGATACCGGTGGGCTACTATTTTTTATATTTTTAAATGTTTTTTTATGTCGTTTTATATTTAAATATTTGAAAATGTAAAAAATATGTATATAAATAAATAAAGGAAATAATAATAATATCTTGGGACCACCAACTCTCTGCCATCTGATCCCAAGCTAGGCAGACCCGGTACTATGGCAACCAGACAACTGATAAACATACTTATATATTTCTAAATACATACATATTATAGATAAAATATGTTGTTTAATAAAAAAATACGTACAAGTTTATACGGAACCCTCGGTGCACTACTCCAACTCGGCCGGTTTTTTTTTCGGAGCCGCGAGGTGCCTTTGAAGTTTTGTTGGGGTTTGGTTCTCAATTCTAATATCGACGTCTCTATGTGCATAGTCATAGGTGAATAACATAACAGGTTGATCGATTTGGATATGTCCTTCCGCTCCGTTGACTCTTACGATTTATCTTTTATTGTCAGATACATACAATCGAAATCGATAATGTTTAGTTGGAAATAATTTAAATTACAAGAACGACTAAAATACTTAGGAGTCCGTGCACGAAATCAACTCATTTTGAACAATTTTGATTAATACTTGTGGGAAAGGCAAGAAGAATTTGAACCTTCTTTTTTGTTATTATAAGAGTCGAGTTCTTATTCTTGTCGACAGGCGGAAATATTTTTTTAAATAATGTGTGTATTCATGGCAATAACCCGTATTCAAAACCCCTTTTCCGCAAAATTAACAAGCGAATGATGTTTGGGCTTGGCTAGGCATTAATGAAATAGGTATTGGTATGTAGAAGGCTAGTTTATTATATTGGGTAATAAACTATTTCTAGAGAACTGTTTGAATATGTATAAGGTTATAGTCATCTAATTGTTTTGAATATAATTTTCGCAGATGCAGACACTTCGAAGGAATTTTCTGATCTTACCTCTCTCACGGAATGTAAATTCCGTGAGAGTGGTAAGATCCATCATGTTACTGGCACATCCTAATAACGTGCCATCTACTGCTATTCTTGTACTGCACGGTACTGTCTGGGCCGGAATGTTGATGAAAGCGATAAACCTAGAGGTCGTTCACATCCCGCCATAAAGAGAAGCAGGAACACAATAAGAAATGGTATCATCCATTATTTTTTGTTTAACTGTGCTTAAAAAAGTACCGACAGTTCCCCAGATAAGTTCCTCAAAAGGTGGCAAGAACGTTGATTAAATTTTAATAAGCTCGGGTGAATGACCACACCGATTAGGAATAGAACGCGGGGCAAGATCGTGACGTAATGCTGCTATAGAACCTACCTACGTACAGCTACAGTGTTATAACTGGCTTTATAAGGACCTTAGGCTGGTGCGATGCTACGTTGCATGCACATGCTTTTAATTCAAAAGAAATCATAAAAGAGCAAATTGCATACTTGGGATTTGTGCTTACTCGGTAATAACATGTAATAGGTACCTAATTACTTAAGTACGTAGGAAAGAAGGTATTCTTCCCAGGAATTACCGCCAGTTATTTATTAATCAAAGATCGAGCTATACAAATAATGAGAACCATTGTGATTGCCTACCTAAGTAAGTATATAGGTACCTGTAAGTAAGTACTTTTATAATAATTACAATGAATTCCTACCTCACGTGCGTCTGTGACCCAGATGTACCGTATGTATAAACGTGGACGAAGAAGAAAGAATTATGTAAAGATCAAAGCAAGTGGCGTTCTGTAGTTTGTGCCTATCCCCATGGGAAGAACACGCCCGTTTATGTACCTATATAAACCACATGTGCACCAAAAAATTACACCCGAGCGATAAACCGTCCAGTGTGGTGGTAAGTGGGTTATATGATTTAAAGGAAATCTCGTCCAAGACATATATTTCAGCTTTCAAAGCATTAGCAACATGAACATTGAATATTACAAAACAAGAATGAAGCTAATATCGCGCTTTATAAACATTTCATAACATTTGCAAGCTAGCCAAATGCCATTTCCGTCTCAAAAATAAAATGGCACTTCCTGATAGCGTCAGAATGCTTCATAAGTACCTATTTAAAAAAAAAACTCGTCATCATCATCAACAACCTGACTTTCACCCACTGTTCGGTACAGGCCTTTGCTTGCGTCAATCTCCTTAATTAATCTTGTTTTTCCCAGTGATGGCAACAATGTCGTCTGCCCATTGATCTAGTTTAATACAAAGAGAGTTAATATTCTAAGCAGCAGTAAAACAGGCAAAACACCAGTTAATGCCATTCCGCGTATTCCTCTACACCACCAAGGTTGTTTCAGTATTGTATAACAAAGTGTGACGAATAGTCTAGGTAAGATCAAGGCTAGGTCAATTTTGTGACACTCACGCTGCGCTGCTGCCCGGCTGGTGACAAGCAGAGCGGAAAGCGGAACCCTCTGCTCAGATCGCCGCGTTCCGCATTTTTCCTCACAAGCCTATAAAGTTTCGATGTCACCCGATATTTTGTTCGTATGATTTCACATTGACTGTTATTGCGAGCAGGTGAATAGGCAAGAATGTAACTTTATAATTGAGATGCATTGATGTACCTACCTGTGACATTATTCCGAAAGTAGGGCCTATCTAAATATCAATAATACAATCAGCTCAATTTAAGTTATTTGCACTTATTTGCAACGTGACGTATTGGAAAAATCCATCTAAGTATTTAAGTTAACAAATATGTATCCTTATTAAACCACAGGACAAAGGAACCTAATATCCTGTAGGTACCTATATCCCAGTTCTAGTGACTGCTTGTCTGGATAAAAAAAAATAAGGAAGGAAAATACACCTACAATTTAAAACCATATGTAGGTACTTAGGATATTTCAGCCGAATCCAAATAACCGATTGCCTACATGTAACGGTTTTATTTATCTCCTGCAGTGGAGTAGTTCAATGACTTCTACCGAAACGACATTCATAAAATTATACCCACACAATTATGACATTCACGAGACCTGAAGAAATATAGTACCAGTCCTTATAGTAAAAACTGTAGCTCTCAAATTTACGCCCGCGGTGTTGTTCTACAGCAGGTAAAGTAGTAGGTACCTGCGATTGGAAACAACAGTGCCATGACGTAAGCTTCCCTGATTGCTGCAGGCAGTTTGAAAAGAGATGACATCACCATCGGCTTCATAACTTAAGCTTTTTTTTTTTTTTTAACTGAAGCCTGACGTACTTCGATTTCTCATGTCGTTCGTTTATTTTGAAATTATTGCAAATCCAACATCGCACCTAAGTACGGTTTTTTAGGGTTCCGAACCTCAAAAGGAAAAAACAGAACCCTTATAGGATCACTTTCTTGTCCGTCTGTCTTTCAAGACTCTTTACCTCGGGAACGTGTGGAGGTATCAAGTTGAAATTAAAACCAAACTTCTATGATAACGTTAATAAAATATACGGCTGTTTATACCGCGTATAACGTATATTTCGGCACTCTCAAGGGATTCAAAATTTATAGCAGTAAACACGAAATTATAATACACAAATTAAGATTAACAAAAACTAGCAAGTCTTTCCTTATAAACTAAACAGTATACGTTTTTAAAACAAGTTGCCAAAGTCAGATAAAGAACTGACCGATGTAAAGTTCAAAAACTACATCAAACGTGTCTTTTTATTTTCAACTTTTTTACTATCATTTTGCCACAGAATAACTAACTGTTTATAAGCCATACTTTTGTTTTTCAACGTATTTTAATTATTTTTTTCATTTATTTCTGTGCACATATTTATATCATCATATTTTTATCATTATTTAATTTAAATAATATGAAAAAAAACAATACAAAATTACAATCATTACAGGAAATCGAACTGTAGGAAACTGCGCACATATCATTTCAATTGTGTGGTACATGGAGCTAGGGCGTTACATTAATTTTAATCTACCGGTGGAACAGCTCAATAGAATTAGGACTATAATTGATGATAATTAATATAACATAACTACAGCATAACATAACAGCCTATAATATAGTTATTTAAATTTTTTATAACATTTTTGTATCGAATATTTAAAAATAAATAAGTGATTTTTTAATTTTATATTATTTTTAAACCCCATGGATTTTGAAGTTAAAATTGGTTGCTGGTCTTTTTAAAGATCCTTATGAATCTACTAACACATACGAAAGATCTGTTGGAGGGGGGGACAAGTCTCATACAAACGTAATAATCGTCCTTTTTTGTTGATAGACCTTGCATAAATGGTCAAACGACAGTGTTCTTTAAGTAATTTTCTTGTGACCATTCATACTGAAGTATGGTCAGAAGAAAATATAACCTACCCCAGGTGGTGTGTAAACATTTTCGTACGTTCTTTGCATTCACGAATTTTTATTTTATAAATTGGCAGAATTCATTAGACAAAAAAAAAACTCATCAAATTTGAGGTAAATGATAAAATTTTTGAGGTCGCTACGCTCGCTCTTCAATCCTACGTTTTCTTAATTGGTTAGCTTTTGGGGGCGTCCATAAATTACGTGAGGCGTTCGAGACGAATCTCACCCAATCTCACGAGGGAGAGAGGTCTTGGCAGATATCACGTATATTTTTTCCTGCAAGAAACATTGTAAAATATACATTAAGTAAACATGTTTCTTTACGTCAATCATAAATTGTCAATGAAAATAATTAAAAATACTTAAGTTTTTTAAATGAATTCAACGCAATCAAGCACAAATTACCGTATTTATACTTAACTACCCATTTTGATAAATCTCACGTGAGATTAGGAGGGGGTGAGGGGGTCAAGTCAAATCTCATGAAATCTCAAAAAGGGGGTAGGGAGGGTCGAAAGATTGCCAAAATTGCCTCACGTAATTAATGGACACTCCCTTTCTGTATAAGTCAATAAAGTTAGTCCTTGCATAAATGGTCAAACGTCAGTTTTCTTTAAGTCCTTCCTGATTCCCTTTCTTTTTTTAGTGTTTTAATCATTGGTTATCCTCCCTTATTTGCTTTTTTCATTTAGGGTAGCCCCCCCAAATCAAATTCCTAGATAGCTGGTGGGTAGGGCTACGGCCCTTCACCTATCCCTACAATGGACCATTAGCCAATGGATAGTTAGTGGTATCTAAAGCTCCTACAGTAAATATATAAATACGACAGTAATATATTTATATTTACAACAGTAAATATAAATTTTAACATATTTCTAAAAGTTAGCTCCGGACACCGCATTTGTAAACGAAGTAAGCAAAATATTTTTTGAGTTGTACCCTTTCTGGTTGATCAAGGGATAGAATTTGCTACGGGCCCCGCGCTTGCTTAATCGGCACTGCATGTAGGCCTATGTGAAATATAATATTTAGATTTTTTTATAGGGTACTTCCCGATGACCTTGAATCATGAAATTTGGCAAGAAGCAATGTCTTACAGCACATGTAAAGGAAAAATCTGGAAGCCGTAAATATGTAATTTAATAACAAAATACCTACTAGTTTATACGGAACCCTCAGTGGGCGAGACCAACTCGCACTTGACCGGTTTTTATTGTTAATCGACTTACGTACAATAAAGGACACTTTCACTGATCATCACTAAGCTCATTTTTGCTTGCACTCACGCGCGCGAATCGGTCTCTAGCCGGTCGGGGCGCCTCCGCATGATTCAAGCGAAAATTTTTATTACTGATCCAGCGGAAAAAGCCGCGACTGTACGTCGTATGATGACGTTAACGGTTTTAAACAACATGGATGTGATGATGGTAGACTTTTCTTTATCTATGTATAGTGTGTTTCAGCGATTCCAGTATTCATTTAACTTAATTACCACCACGTTAGATGTTACCTTTCGAATTATATAACTGTACCTCATCACCTGATCTTGCTTCGACTAAGTAGGTACTTGGGTAGGCTGACCTCCTCAAGTAGTCGAAGCTACCTGAGGTAAGTCTTGTACATATATCTACTTACCTTCCTTTATTTAATAGATTTTTTCCTTTATAAACTGAGTACTGGTAGATTTACAATTCCTTTCTTCTCCCTTGTTAGGTCATTAAGAAAATCTTCATCATTTTTACTTTAAATTGACTTTACCACCTTACCCAAGAAAATTGTTATTTTATGGCCCGAGTGGCACCAAGAACACACATAATGCTAGTGTGTTTGCTGCCCGTCAATTAACGCAATTAATTATAATTATGAAGGAACATTGCAGAGTAAAAGGTTGCAGGGATCCGCTGGATGCGAGTCGCACGGGACCGGTCAATGTGGCGATACTTGGGGGAGGCCTATGTCTAGCAGTGGGCGTCTTTCAGATGAAATGATGATGATGATAATTGCAGATTAACCGAATATAAGAATTCCAACAAAGTAAGCAGGTAGTGTAGGTAATGCCTTTTTACATAGTATCGTAGGTGTGTATCGTAAATAAATACGTTTCGGACAAACACAAAATGTAGAGAATGTATTGAAATAATACAAAAAATTCTGTTCATGTATTTTCCTACTAACCGTTTTCCGGCTAGAGTCCTTTAGTAAAAGTTTTACTTAAGTAGTAGTAGTAGTGTAGTATATTAAGTACTGTGACCCTGGTAAAAGATTTCCCAGGGTTTTTCGGATAGTCAAATTACCAAACATTAGTTCCATTCCTGTGACAAAGTCACTAATATGCCACGTGGGACCCAAAATATTTTGTATTTTTTACATCATCTGACTAAGCACAACACGCTACGCGCTACACACTACGATTCGCGGTATACGCTCTACACGTTACGCGCCACGGGCTACGTGCTACGCGCTACGAATCGCAGTCTGCCACTCTACACGCCACAGGCTTCGTGCTACAGGCTTCATACCGCCTGCTGTCTACGCGTTAGCGCTACGCACTAAACGCTACGCAACATGGTCTACACGGTACCGGCTACAGACCGTGATCTACTCATTACGTACTACGCGCTACACGCTACGGGCTGCAAACCAAACAATCTGCTTAATTACGCTATGCGCCTTACGAGTACACTCGACTTAAGCTGCTCGCAACTTATGGTAGGTACATGCAGGATCAGTGCAGGTTACGTGAAAAATCTTCAGACTCACTACACGCCTCTTGGCACAACGCGAAGAGCAACGCGGTCTGCGCTGAACTTGTGCTTGTGCTCAGACATGACGTGTATATGGAGGTCGTGCTTGGTCCTGTGTTGTATTATTTAGTGCGCTACAGTCAACATAAATAAATAACCCTCGGGGCGAAAGTCGCCCAGCTCTTTCCTGTTATTTTTGAGTGGTCTTGCTTTATAACGCTTGCTTATCTCTATTAGCCATCATCACAGTACCTACCCTTAACCTTTTGACCGCCATGGACGTCAAATCAAAAAGTGCTCACGACGTCACGGACGGCATGGCACGTCGATTAGATCGGCACATGACTTGGAAAATACACATTGAACATTTAGTAAAAAAACTAAATCAATATTGTTACGCCCTACATAATTTAAATAAAGTCGCAAATCGCAGCACCGTCCTAACCGCATACCACGCATAAGTCTCCACAACACTGCGATATGGACTAATATTCTGGGGTAATTCTACGGATAGGGAAGCGGCATTTAAAGCCCAAAAAAAATGCGTCCGTGCATTATCCATGATCCAAAACACTGACAGTTGCAAACCAGTTTTTATTGGTCTAAAATTATTAACACTCCCCTCCCTTTACATTTATGAAGTTGCCATATTTATAAAAAAATAACCCTAACCAATTTGAAACCGTATCCTCTAAACGTCACCAAGGTGCACTGAAGTCAAAATCCCATCAAACAGCCCTTTACTCTAAAAGTTTCCTAGGAATGGCACCAAAATTTTTTAATAAACTGCCTAAGTCCATAAAAGCGTCAAGAGATTTCAATACTTTCAAAAGAACACTACATACGAGTATATTCTTAATACAAAAAGCATATTATTCCATCAATGAATACCTAGAAGAAAAATGAAAACTGTTTTATATTTTTTATACTTTTTATTCCCGAATCATTAGCCTTAGTTCATAAGATTGTTATTAGCCTTATATTGTTTAAAATTTGTTTTTGTTTAATGTTTATTTTATTAAAGATTTAGTATTAAGTAATTAGTTGTAATTACAGTATTTTTTGTATTTATTTAAGTTCAGTCAACGTTTTTATACTCACAAAAACGTAACCTGCAGTGATTAATGTGTAAACATTATTTGTACGCCTTGTAAGGCAGCACATAGTGAGACATAACTTTTTCTTATAACACCATGTATCTACTTACTTTTACATATGTGTCACAAATAAACAAATTTGAATTTGAAAATAACACTTTTTTTCAGTTACTTGGCGTAGAGAACACAGATTTTCATTATTGACGTGGCGGTCAAAAGGTTAAACCTGGACGACTTGCAAATGCAATGCCTAAACCCAGTTCTAGGCAGCATCTTCAGTCCGTAGCTTTTTTATTAGAACTCAGGCATAACTAAGAAATATCTGGTCAAAAGTTTTTCGAGACGTAATTCAAGCCATAATCAAGCCTATAGCTTACAAAATTATTCAAATAAAGTTAGTTAGTTCAGATAGGTGCATACTGCATATCTGAAACATCCTGTAGTTACACTTACACTTGTACGGTGCGGTGTGCATGTATAACTCAGCTTGTATGTATTTAGGTAATAAGTTTCGTTTGTCTGTAATTGAGTGACATCATGGTTGGTTCATTGCTCACTAATGTGTATGTTATCACCACATCACATGGAAATGAAATTGTTCCCCATGCGGTTACATTATCCGTATGTGTCTGCGTCATTTGATGCTATGTAACTAACTACATAGAAATATTCTTTATTATTCCGTACTTGTCAATGTTATACGTCATAATTTACATACGTTAATGGCCAGTAAGTAAATTCACAAGGAACGGAAAGTGTTTTATCAGTCCGGTCTGTACCCGGTACCTACCTTAGTTTAAAATGTATTTATTCGAGTTAAACCTTAGGTACTACTTACTAAAGACCTGATAGGTACATTAGGTACTCGTGTAAAGCAAATTATAATTATTTCATTTTCAATATTATTTTGCAGACTTTGATCGGACAGCAAGGACCTATAGCTTGTTTTCACTAAAACTAAGGAATACTTCAATATTGTTACACTGTGTAGGTATATTGTCTTCTAGTGTTAGCCGTTAGGGAAATACAGTCAACAGAATATTAAGCATTTTAGGAAGTGGTTAGTTGATCCAACGGACTATGTCACCTATCCCACCTAACGACTTGTTAAGTCACCCAGGAAACATAAACGACCGTAATGTTAAAAATGTAAGTAGGTATACCTACCTAGAGTGTGAGAATGGATGCATTTATCGTTTTGTATGGTAATTCCAACAAATAAAGGGTGTAAACAGACTCTTAACGAAGCCGAAAGGCACTTGTTCTGCCCGTCATTGCGATCATTTTTTTATTCTAGACCTGCCTTCCAGAACCTTCTAGTTACGGAGATATTGGGGGTCAAGTTCCAACTTTTTCACAAGTTTTTTTTTAAATAGGTACATGTTTTTACTGTAAGATTTTCACTTTAAACACCTCTAGCTCCCCCTTACTATTCAATCCATCTACCAGCACAATGTTTTGAGTGCGTTACGTTGAGTCCTACTGCGAAACGTGATTTTTCAGCCCAAAAAAAAAGTCGTTTCCCAGCACTAATTTTTGCGTGAAGTTACTTAGTTTGATGTACATAATGCTTGGTTGACGGCTTCGTGAAGAGTCTGTTTACACCTTGTATACGCCTACCTGAAAACACTTAGGTACTAGAGCAAAATGTTCGAAGATTTGTGTTTCAGTCTGTATATTACCTGTAGGCGAAGGTAGGTAAACGACCAAAAAATCAAATTGGTAAAGTTCAGTTCGTAGTTGTCCTACGTTCCATTGGTCCATAGAAGCTGTTGCTTATAGGTAATTACTGCACCTACTGGTCATGCACCTAACATCAAGCTGGGTCTTGTTTAAAACGGTTCAAGCTGTCTAAATTTCTCGTTGATCTAGTAACCACATGCGCTACTACTTACTAAGAATGCGGTCTTGAGTACGACTCCTAATTCGAGCAGTATTTTTGTATTTATCAAAATAAAAACATTTAATCGAAATTTACATTTATGTCGATTAGGAAAGTACCTAGCAGCTCGGATTCTGGACTTACGGCTGGTTGATGGCAATAGGCTCGCTCTCTATGACATGGGTCGATGAAGAGGTAACTGGTAAAAACAGCGAGTAGGTACCCACCTACACCTCGCCCTTCGAGAAATACAGAGAGGCTTGGTGTTATGTTACGTACATACATACCTTGCAGATAGAAAATGTGAGTTATTTGTTAGAAATTGCAGATGTTTTGGTTAGTTGGTATATAAGTACCTATGCAAACTGGAACTTTTTCCATTATTGTTCTAGGTATTACGGCCCAGTTAGGTACTATGTAATTAGATGTGCGAGGATAAATTGATTGCGCATATTTTCACGCTCGCCTAAATCATTTGACTTGGGTGTTGCCTTGACGTACATACCTACTGGTTATTTTTAGAAATTAACATCACTGCATCCAGTGCTACGGAAAGTCAGACAGAAATGAGAAATAAGATTAAACATGATGCCATTGATCCGGAATCAACGGGGTTAATAGATATAATATTATCGAATGTTTATTGCGCCTACAAATTATAATCATCGATATTTTAAAATATAATAAGGTAGGTATTTAAGTACCTTTCTAGTCCACTTACATGAATTCTTTAATATAAGCAGCCGTAGCAAGTACTACTTTGAAGCCTCATAGAATCGGTTTACTTCGCATGGGAAGCGAACCTGCGACCCGTATGGTTAGTTCACCCTAACACATTAGCCACATGAGACCAAGTAGGTACCATAATTTGCCAATTGTACAGATGAAATGAAAAGCTTAATTATTACCTAGCTTATTGCAGCCCATTTCGAAGGAAAACGTCTAGGTAAATAAAAACATAAGTATAAATAATCTATACATACCCGACATGGTCACGTTTCTGTATTAATTATTTACAATTTAAAGCTGGTTTCACGTGTCAGATTAAAGTAAAAACTCGTTCTTTTGTTTTGTGGAGACGTCTTCAATTAATGTTAGTTACGTACGTACATAGGTAGGTAACACTACATATTTATCATAACATCACATCATGTCTTTATTTTCCGAGAGGGGGTAGGCAGAGTGGCAGGTAATCCTCTAAAGTTTAACCATAGCATGGCCAAGGAGCTAGGAACATATTATTGGTTCCAATTCAAAGGACCTATGACACCAGTAGACTTCCTACTTCTGGATTCGGTATAGTAGGTATATGTAATTACCATTATTGACATAAAAATATGTGTCTCCGCATGCTCAGTCAATACCTTCCTTTTAAGGCAAGTTATGTATGTTTATTTAATGATTAACTTAATACAAAAAATATAGGTATGAGTAAGTAATCCAATTTCCAAGCATGTTGTTCAGAGGCCGGACTGAATTCCATATAAGGAAATCGCATTATCATAATGTAGGTGTCAAGCTTAGTATAAATAAGTTTAATACCGCCTACATTGCTCCAATTGCTGTTTTATTCGTGGTATTTATGTTATCGTAGGCCAAAAATATGTTAAAATTAGCTCAACTAAAATGAAATATATACATACATAAATTTAAGCCTTTTTTCCATGGGGGTTGGCAGAAACCACAAAACGCCATCTCCGCCATCCTTATACCTTTTGCTTCGTCCACGTTCATACATCTAATTGTACGCAAGTTGCGAAATTATTTTCATGTAAAATGAAATATGTTCATGTTTTCAGGTATTTTCAAGAACTGTAAATGTAAGGACTTATCGCCTTCAATTATGAGATGGGCACCTACCTAATAACACAATGAGATAGTTTTAGAATCTGTTACGGATATTTTACTCAAAATCAAAATCAAAGCATTTATTTCAAGTAGGCCAGTTACAGGCACTTTTGAATTGTCGACGAGATAAAAATGTAATGAAGCTACAGTCCCAGTCACAAGGCATAATAACTGTGAAAGTACTGTAGTTGCCCATTCCCTAGCATAGATCTCTATGGAGAAGAACGGGCAAGAAACTCCATGGATACTTTATTAGATACAAAGCTTTATTCAAGTAATTATTGGTAAAAAATATTTTACGCGTCACACAGTAAATTACATTTTTGTCGCCCGAAAAAATACACGTGACTTTCACGTTATCCAATCGGTATTAATATTGATTTTATTCTGACCTCTCCTCTCCTTTTTCGAACCTCACGTGATGACGTGATTAAAGGACGACCCCTAACTACCTTTTGTAGGCAGTTTCTGTATATTTCTAACCTTTTCATGGATGTATGGTTGACCACCTTCCGGTTACTGAAAACATACCTACACAAACTAGATACATGTAATGTCATGTGCCTCAGAGGAAGAGTAATTCCAAATTTATAATTATTGTCGTAAGTGGAGGAAAAACAAATCATGATAAATTCCTATAGCTTTTAGGCACAATTTAGTCTATAACAGGGTTGTTCTCCTTTCCTTTGTTTTATACTTTGCAATCATATGGCAGTCTTTGTTTATTTAATTACTAGCTGATGCCCGCGGCTTCGCCTGCGTGGATGTCGGTTATCGCGACCAAAGGTAATCATGATGATCCCATTTCCTCAACTCATGGGAACCTAGTTTGCCCATTTTCAAAGTATTAAAATGGATATAGTATATTATCCTTAAGAGATAGACATAAGCTATCGCGGATTTTTCTGTAGACCTATATAATATATACAATTCTACCATTCATCATTTTGTTATATCTTAAAGGGCAGCGTTTTCGTTGAAAGCTCCCCCAGACGGCTTATTTTTTTCCAACACCTCCAACAAATATCATTATATTTTAGCCAATCTGTACAAAAACTTGAAAAATTATATACTAAAAAATTCCTCGAGAACCACTCTATCTATTTAAGAAAACAACATGAAAATCAGTGCAGTAATTTTTGAGTTTATCGCGAACAGACAGATAGACGCGGCGGAGAACATTGTGTTATAATATGTGGTGATGTTGGGTTCGGCTTCCAGTACAACCCGATGCAGCTGAATACCAGTATTTTACATGGAACTACTGTCTATCTGCCCTCCACAACCCAGTTAGTTCTGGGTAATACGATACCCCTTGGTAGAAATACAGTCTCCAGATCTTCAATTTTTATATGACAACAGAGAGTGCTCATCAGGCAGAACAACTTTTGCTAAGGCGTCATTCCTATATATATTATAGTGTAACTGGGCTCTTAGAGCTCCACAACAGGTGTTCCACATCTTCAATTTTTATACAGAGAGTGCTTATCAGTAAATATATTCAATGTACAGACACAGTTTTTTTACTGTCTTATTATATGTATATAGATAATATTTTGCAATTCCAAAACAGCTGAAGTCATGAAATTACTGTGTGAACCACAGGCTCCTTATCTACATCTACAAAACTGATAAGTATTAAGTAGGTGTATGCCTATGATAAGACACAATAAGTATAGTTGTCTAACAACTGGCAAATCATACAATATTGAAGAAATACATATATTTATTATTTCTTACAGAATACAAAACAACTAAGATTATGATATTACATACACTTTGCATACAACATCAAACTGGTTTACTGTCAAGACCCAATTAGTAACTGGACCTTGGATGCCGTGCAGTATAAGCGCAAAGTTGGTCCCAACTGCCATTAAAATTAGTAATCTTTGAAAATGCATCTTAAACAGTAATAAGACATAACTAAATAATATAATATGATCAATACCAACCAACAGAATGTGCTAATTACATATTAAAATAAATTAAAAACTAAATGGTTTTGTGCCTTAGAATTTTTTTCACATTATGCATACAGCATACTCCACAACCAATCTGGAATTTGCAATGAAATAAACGATAAAACCGAAAAGTAACATAATGTGAAATAAGTTCTTTTAATAGTTTATACAAAGTGCTACAAGAACTGGCTTTCAATAAAATATTTAAACTAATTTAATTTAAATTAATTTTGCAACAGTGAATAGATAGGGGCTCCCCTCTTCAAGCAACAAGTACAATCACATTTAAGTTTAATTACACATTTAATTTGTGAAATATCAGTTCTTTGTGTTAACTTTCAACCCAAATCTGCTGTTAAAGTAGGCTTTGCAATATTATAATAATCTTTTACATTTAATACTACCAATCACAAAGTGATTCTGTACAATAGTTGGCCATTTTATAAATTACACATATAAACTGATGTATAGTAATTAATGTTTTCTATTTAATTTTCCTTTAGAAGTATAACAATTTGTAAACAAGTCTTTATGAGTGAATTAAATTCACTTAAAACAGTATATCAAGAGTTAGGTACTATTATAATACAATTTATAGAAAAATATCAAAACATTTACTTTTGTGTATATCTTATAATAGAAATATGATGTGTGCGTTGGTTAATCATTTCAAATACAAAATATAGATTTCTTACATACTGTTCAGTCGCATTTTGCCATAAAACTCGCGGTTTTTTAGTACAGAGCAGCATAAATAAGTATCCATATCAAAGGTTTACAAGTTTGCTTGATGATTATCGTCCTGTGGGATGAGGAGCCTCGGTGACTGGAGCGGGCGCGGGCGCGGCCGTGCTGGAGTTCCCGCCGCCGGACGTTGCCCACACAATGATTATGATAAGTAGGACTGCCCCAATAGCACCGATTATCAACATCATCTTTAGATTCTGCCACCAATACTTTCGTTTCAGTTTGCCAGCCTGCTGTTCGAACTGTGCTGCTCCATGCTGCAAAGCATCTGCACGATTGTCTAATTCAGACAACTTTTGGTCTCTCTCCAAAACTTTCTCGACATTAACGCGCATAATGCCAACCACTTCATCGACTTTGGCTTGAGTCTGAGCCAAACGCTTATCGCTTACTCTAGGCCCTGAGCTTCCTCCTTGGTCTTCCATTTTGTGAACTTTGTACAAATTACACAGTAAAGTTTCACAATTCAATAACTAGATTATATTATTCTATAAAACTGAATCTGTAATTCAGTTCAATAACGTAAATATGGCGAAGGCACGGCGAATTAAATTCTCGAATGACAGACAGAAGTACAATCAGCGTGACACATTCATGACGTCATATTATGATTACGTTTACAAATCAGTTTTAGAGCTCTCGCCAATCAGATAACTTTAAAGATTTTTGACTCTATTGTGATTGGTCCGTTTTATGCTGTGTTGTAAGCATAGAGGTTGTAAGTAGTCTACTTCCTACCTACCTCTAGCTTCTCTATGGGATTCTCTGGCTAGCATGATGGTTTGGTTTTGGATTTATTATGGAGGCCGTGGCTAATGTTGCCAGCAGATAGTGAATATCGGCGGGCGGCCGCGGCAGAATACAATAAAGTCAGTATAGTCCGGTCAATTTAGACATTTGAAATAACAAAAATTCCCGGAAAGCCAAATATTGGTGGAGAGCTGGGATTTACCATTACAAATAGCTGGGACTTACCATTTTCGAGAAAAATCCAAAAAACCTCAAATTTTGACCTTTGACCCCGAATAGTTTTATAGCACACATAGGATCTATGGGGATTTTTAAAACTTTATTTGTAATGGTAAACCCCAGCTCTCCACCAATATTTGACTTTCCGGGAATTATTTTTATTTGACCACTATTTTTATGTCTAAATTGACCGGACTGTTACAGTCAAGCTGAGCTCACCAAATTGGAAGGAAGTTAGATGAAAAGTTTAATTGTTATTATTTCCTATACTCTCAAAAGTAAGCTTCGAAAGGTGGATTAAATGTAAAATCGGTAAAAGAGTACAGTCCAATCGGTCAACAAACAATAGCACCTAAAGTAGGATTGAAGTCTCATAGCATCATTATTACAACAATACTCTAAGAAATCTTCCACGTCGAAGAGTTTGTTTACTTAAGTATGCTAATTTCCTTCAAAAACCAACCAAACAAAGAAAAACATCGAAGAGCTACTGATCCGTAAAGTCGCTGATAAAGGGTGAACCGAACCTAACTTGAAAGCAATCCCCCTGAAGCGCAATCAGTGCTCAAACTAATTGGTCGATGGCCGAGTTTCAAAATATTGTGCGATGGGGCGTACTGGGGTAGGTAAGGTAAGCTACCATTTTCCAAATTCACAATATGCTCCAAAACAGGAATCACTGATGAAAACAATAAATGTGCTGTGCTCAGTCCTACAGCCAACATCCAAAAAGTGTGGAACGAGGAAATGATGAAGAAATGTGCAGCATTTATTGATATTTTTTTTTAAACTCGTTTAAAAAGACATGGTAAATGCTACACGTAAGATTTTCGTCTGATTGACAAGATGAGACCGTCATTAATTTAGTGGCCTAGTAATATGGGAGGAACATAGTAAGGAACTGTCTCATCCATGGTGGGCTGGACACCAGACTAGATTACACACCCTGTGTCCGCAGTCCAGTTCATTCGGTTTGACTTCATCTTAAAATCACGTCTACTATTCCTGCTGCTGCGTTTCTATTTTAACTATAGCTCACACACCAAAGAAATAAAAACACATAGAGGAATAAGCTCACTGTATTAAAAAAAATTACACTAAACTTGCCAGTTGACATAGCTGGATTGTACTGTTAATTTGGTGTGACAACATTAGTTGCTGTGCTTTTTTTTAATTTACTGTCAATTTTAGTTCCTTGGAAGTAGAAATTTTGTCGCCGGTATTTTAATTTAGTATTTGATAGAAACAGCATAGAGAAAAGCCAAAATGGTAAGCAGTAATGTGTTATTTTCGATAGTACTAACAGTTTACAGGATTTCAGTTATCGAAAACTCAAAAGAATAGTGAATAATCTAGAAGTGTTAGACCCGTTGTTCCTTTTGCACGTGCGTTTTGATCACATGAAATTATTGTGCAGGTGTCACTGAATCCCATCCGAATTTTGAAAAATGAAGCCGAAGAAGAAAAAGCCGAAGTCGCGCGTATGTCCAGCTTCATTGGTGCCATCGCCATAGGAGATTTGGTGAAAAGTACTCTAGGACCGAAGGGAATGGACAAAATTCTGGTTTCCTGTGGCAGAAATGCTGGCCAGGTACATGTTTCTTACCTAATGATCAATTGTTTCTTTACTGAATTTGAAAAACGCTTGTTAAGTGCGTCTTTGAAGTTTTTAATAAATTGGTTATATTTTGTAGGTTGAGGTTACAAATGACGGCGCTACTATTTTGAAATCCATCGGTGTTGATAACCCAGCAGCAAAGATTTTGGTAGACATGTCAAAAGTACAAGATGAGGAAGTTGGAGATGGAACCACATCTGTTACTGTATTGGGTAGGAAACACTTTTGTTTTAGTATCCTTGTCTACAAAGGAAATAGTTTATAAACAGAGCATAAAAGTTGTAACTTCATAAAACTGTACCTGAATTTTAGCTTAAGTTCAATATCAAATATAAGAAAGGGAATACAAAATCTAGTTTATCATGTAATATTGTTTGATCTAATAAATAAGTGATTTTTATCCTCTTCAGCTGCTGAACTGCTCCGCGAAGCTGAAAAGCTCATTGAACAGAAGCTGCACCCACAGACAATCATCGCAGGATGGCGTATAGCAGTTGATGCCGCTAAACAAGCATTGTCTGATTCTAGCTTTGACCATGAAAAGAATCTTAATGAAGCTGCCCTACGTGAGGACCTTGAAAACATTGCTCGCACAACATTGAGCTCTAAAATTCTCGCCAACCACAAAGAGTTAGTAAAAACAGAATACAGCCAGTTTCTTTATTTTTAATTACAAGATGGACTTGCTCTTGGCTGTATTGAAAACTTACAAAAGTTAATGTTTTGCAGATCATAATGTTTTTAATTTATAATTACAGACACTTTACAAAATTGGCTGTGGATGCAGTGCTCCGTCTTAAAGGCTCTGGCAACTTGAAGGCTATCCAGATTATCAAGATCTCAGGTGGTTTGTTAGAAGAATCATTCCTGGATGAAGGTTTCCTCTTGAACAAGAAGGTAGATAATCACAAATCAGTTGTAATGATATTTCAATGTTTGTCAACAAGCTGTCTTTAATACAAAACATTCCATTGGAACCAGAAAGCAGCATAGAAGTAATAATGACAATGTTTACTTCTCAGGTGGGAGTTCACCAACCTAAGCGCATTGAGAATGCCAGCATCCTGATTGCCAACACCCCTATGGACACGGACAAGATCAAAGTGTTTGGTTCTACCATCAAAGTGGACTCTATGGCCAAGATAGCAGAGTTGGAAGTTGCTGAGAAAGAGAAGATGAAGGACAAAGTCAACAAGATTTTAGCTCACAAATGCAATGTCTTTATTAACAGGTAATTAATTGGAAAAGTTATGACAAATGATGATAACTCAAAATTGAAATGATTCTACAGATCTCATTGTTTTTTGAATAGTGTCATAAATGAGTCGTGCAAAGGTCAAATAAAATGCCCCATCATTGTTTTCAAATTAAGCAGCTTTTGAAGTTTTTGCTGGACACCCCACAATCATAATAGGAAATAATAATAATATCTTGGGACAACCAACACACTGCCATCTGTTACCAAACTAGGCAGAGCCTGTACTGTGGCAACCAGACAACTGATAAACATACTTATATATTTCTAAATACATACAGATTAAAATACTGCAATACAGTATGTAAAATCTGTTTTATCAAAATTTTCTTAACCAGGCAACTTATCTACAACTACCCTGAGCAGCTATTCGCTGATGCCGACGTCATGGCGATCGAACATGCTGATTTCGACGGTATTGAGCGACTTGCCCTCGTGACTGGAGGAGAAATCGTATCTACTTTCGACTCGCCCGAAAAAGTTAAACTGGGACACTGCAAAGTTATTGAACAGGTATTTATGTGTTTTTATTCACACTAGGTGAAATTGGGCTTTTCACTTGTGAAACAATTATGTTAGAATAATTATGTATTTGATGGTTGTTAAGGGTTCTCTCTGGTTGTTAACGGTTCTCTCTGGTTGTTAAGTGTTCTCTCTGGTTGTTAAGGGTTTTCTCTGGTTGTTAAGGGTTCTCTCTGGTTGTTAAGGGTTTCTAAGGGGAATCTCATTTTCCATGCTCTTATCCTTTTGCTTCACTTGCTAGAGCGAGAAATAAGGCTTTCTGCCGCATCGTCGGGGTTGCCGCGTGTGCTAGCACTCCCAGCTCTGTTTCTCCCTCTAGCAAATAACAGCTCTGAGGGCTGGAAAATCCGATTCCGTGCTAAGCCCTAATATGCCAATATTAGGGCTTAGCACGGAATCGGATTTTCCAGGGGGCACATCAAATTTTAGATAAAGTTCAGTTTCGAAATGCAGATCATAACACTATTTTTTTTTGCTGCAAAACTAAATCTATGCTAACTGTTAGAAGAAGAAAGTAGTAAATCTCTCAGTGATTCATATTACTGTAGGCCACTACCTACAGTAATATGAATAACTAGTATTCACATAGGAAGAGCAGGCTGAGTGCATTTGACGACATTACTAAGGGCATTATTTGCCTTTGGCCCTTGGTGACTATTTGTTTTTTGTAACGATGCTTATTAGCAGCGCGTTATTCGCATTTGCATCGGGGGACAAGAGAAGATGATATCACGCGACAGCATCGAGCGATAGTAGTACTTAATACAAGTCGTGGTTACGTGGCGTGGGCGAAGAAACACAACTAGCAGTACCACGACTGTATCGCTGCTGTTTAGAGTTTGCATCGCTGGAAAAGTCGCAGTGGGCGAAACGCATTAATTGTCTTTATATTTTTTTGTGTTCGAAGAGTAAACAAAATAAATTAAAAACCATGTGTTCACCTGAAAGATTTCCATAAGTTTACTTTTTTGAAGGAAACATTATGAAGTATGGATTTCAATGAGGCAAACAACAAAGTTGTCTGGGCTAGTGTTGTAAGAAACTCGAGTCTTGGAGTCTTATTTAATAAAACTTGAGCTATTTTTGAAGACTCGAGTCATATAAATAAAACTTAGAGCTCAAGTTCTTCAGAATTTGGAATCTTTTGTAAAAAGACTTGAGTCCTGCCAAAAAGAACTCAAAGACTGAGTCTTTTTATAAGAACTCATGACTGAATCGTCTATATCCATAGCTGTAGTTGAAGTAAATAAAATTGCAATGAACGTGTGTGTTTATTATTTTATTTAGAGGTTTTAACTCGCATTTCGATTCAGCAAATCGTCAGTCTTCAGGTGGATACTTTTGATTAGGTTATTTGCGTTTCATCATCATCATCCGCCTATAATGTCCCCACTGCTGGGTCACAAGCCTCCGCTCTATTGCGTTTAATGCAATTTAATTGTTACAAATTTTTATTGTGCGATTTATTTTCAATCAGTAAATAAATATGAATGAAGATATAAAATCACCCAGTGTTACCTATTATAATACACCAACTCAAGTTCATGAATCAGTCTAGCTCAAAGAACTTAAGACTCGAAAGGAGTCAGAAGACTCAAAGGACTCGGACTCATGTGACTAACGAGTCCTAGTCTTGAAAATCTACTCAAGTCTCGAAATGAAGACTAAAAGACTCGAGTTTCTTACAACACTATCTCGGGCACTACCTACTGGTCGGATGTAATTTGGGTCATCGAAATGTCAGTTATGATTAGAAAAGTGTTTAGCCTTTCCCGCTGTTAGGCACAGACCTCCTCAACTCCTTTCACGGACTCGTATCTCACGCCACTTCGACGCATCTAGGTCGCCTTGGCACCGCTTTCTAGACCGGCTTCGGTGCGCAGCGGCCCCGTCCATCTCCTGACACCCATTGTGTGAAGAATTTCGCCTAGCGGTCATCGTGCATGGGGTTGACGTGACCCGCCCAATCCCATTCCAGCCCGTTTTGGAACGCAGGGTGAGAAGAAGAGTTAGGTTACATAAATGATTGACATATTCCAGGTGCTGATCGGTGACGAGTGCCTCATCCGCTTCTCAGGCGTGGAGCTAGGCTCCGCCTGCACGGTGGTCATCCGCGGTGCTACACAACAAGTCATCGACGAGGCTGAGCGTTCCCTGCACGACGCGCTCTGCGTACTCGCCGCTACCGTCAAGGAACCTAAAATTATTTATGGTGGAGGTGAGCAATAATTCTTGTATTCAATCTTCCCCACATTTCATACAGCAATTTTTGAAGTAAAACTTCTTTACGCACGCTTGACTTGGGGAATAAGCTGGTGAATGCGTTACATTACGAGGCAAACGGAAGTTGAAAGAGAGAGAGTTACGTTTTTTAATTTGACAGACGATTGTTCGGCATTGGTTTAAGTTTTACTTTAGTTGTGTGGTCTAGAGCACACTCGTTTTTTTTGTGGAAGTTCCGACTTTGTTGGTATGGAAATCTAAAGAAAGAAAGAGAAGAAGAGTGATTGTCATCGTTCGTTTTAGGTTGCGAATTTCAAAAATGAATTATGTCAATTCTTGATTTGACGTGAAATTAATGAGAAAGAAAATTGATGTGTTTTTTAATTTTATGGAATACGATTATTAATCCTTTCAACTAGGTGCCAGTGAGATGCTGATGGCCGAGGCCGTATCGCGGGTAGCCGCCCGTACGGCCGGAAAAGAGTCCGCCGCGGCCGAAGCCTTCGCCGTGGCCCTGCGCCGCCTGCCGTCCGCGGTGGCCGACAACGCGGGCTACGACTCTGCCGACCTCATCTCACGGCTGCGCGCGCATCACGCACAGGGAGAGATCACTATGGGACTTGGTGAGTTAAATAATAATACCAGCCTATTAATAACCAACCCACCAAGTGGTGACCTATATATATATACAGGTCACCACTGGTTGGATGTTTTTTGTTGAAATCGAAACATATTGGTAAAGAAAGTGCGACTTTTTCTGAAAACAGGTCTTTTTTTTTAGTTTGTTGTATCTATCCAGAATACAACGAAAACCGAAACCGTTTGTGAATGTGATTGTGGCATGCGAGCGTACAATTACACGATAAGTAACAAAAGCTTGATGTCTTATATTGGTATAAAAAAAAATAGATTCAACAGTTGCACCAGAGTTATCTTACTGTACTTTACTTATTTATGTACCGTGGAATCAATGATTATTCAACAATTTACAGAACATTTCAACACACTGATAACCAATTTCGTCCACAGACATGCAGAACGGCCGCGTCGGTGACATGAAGAAACTCGGCATCACTGAGTCGTACGTAGTGAAGCGCCAGGTGCTGCTATCTGCCGCCGAGGCCGCGGAGATGATCCTGCGCGTCGACAACATTCTGAAGGCGGCCCCGCGTCGTCGCGGACCTGACCGTCGTCCTTGCTAGAACCTTCTACGAGGTGTTAGTTTAGACAAGGGCCATACTTTAAGGGCTACAAAGTACTTATGAAACTGAACAATTTTTATTGACACTAGCTGACCCCGCAAACGTTCCGGACCTATTCTCATATCTACCAAATATACATAGAAAATTCTTAAAAATCGGTCGGGCCGTTTCGGAGGAGTGCGATCACAAACACATTGTAGCGGCACTACAAAGAGCACTACAGCGCCATCTATGACACAGATGATGAACTAAACATCGAAATACGTCTACTACATCGCGTAAGTAAAGTTATTCGCGACTTCATAGAAGAATCCGACAACGACTGTCGGGCAGTAGCCCACTAGACGTATCACCCGTCTAGTCGGAGGAGTTAGTCCCATTGTAAAAGTTGTTCATATTTACGAGTACTTCACTTCCATAAAGTACGTCCCTCGTTAACCACTCACCCACTAGATACTGAACCACGAACATAAGTAGAAGTGGGTGACCTATCATCCAGGGAACACTGATTAGTTTGAAATGAAATGTTTCTCAGATGCGTATATTTTGCATAGATTTTGTACAAAACTATCAGCTAGTTTTACTGGAAATTATCACAATGTAGTTCAGTTTCCAGTTTCTTTACGGGATTGACCACTTCTGTTTATTTTCATTTTATTAAGGTTGCAGTTCAGTGCAGTGAGAGAATGCTTTTATGTCTGCACCAACTTATCAAATAACTTTAAGTTTAGCTTTACCAGTTTAGCCTTATTAGTCACAGAAGAGTGCATTTTTATAACAAAATCTCTTCCTTTGTGACTATAAAAAGTTCTATTTAATAACTAAAATTGAAAACATACTGTATTTACCTTTTTTTTGTATGTTTTAAATAAGTATTTTGAGTTATAAAGTGGAATTCTATGAATGACACGGTCACGTTTGATTTTGAGTTTATAATGCCCTTCTAGTTCTAGAAACATTAAAGTGGCCGTTAATGCCTTGGTATTAATGTAATATCTAATAATTTAATAAAATTGTAACAAACAGATTTTTTCTTTTTCACTGTAATTTTAAATCATGAAATTTTCACCGAGTGTATTTCAGTAAGTGGACCCCCCCCCCCTAAAGACCTCACTTGTAAAATGGTAAAAGTGCCGTAACAATAAAAGAAGATCATCTATATACATATTACTTTTATTTTTAAATATTTGAATATAAAACTACATAAAAAAACATTTAAAAATATAAAAAATAGTGGCCCACCAGCATTGGGAACAGGGTCCGAGCTACCGGTGGTCAGGGCTGTTGAGAGAGGAAGAAAGAAGATCATCATCATTAGCCTGTTTAATGCCACTGCTGTGCAAAGATCTCTCCTCTCCGATTACGCCATAACTCGATCCAAGTCTGTTCTCAGCCAGCTTGAATGAAGATCGTTACCTATGCTACAGTCCGTACAGTCCGGTGTCCAGCCAGCCAGCGCTTTTTCTCGCTTTAGCAAAAGACGGTTCTGAGCGACAGAAAAGGTAGACAACATTATAAGGCAAGCAGCCTACACTTTTCTCAACTATATTCGGTGGTGGCTCGGCTTGCGGCTTACATGGAGCGACTGCCTATCTGATCTCCACAATCTCAAGATATTCTTGGTAAGATTGACTGTCACTCTTCCACTGCCAAAGATCTACTAATGACAGCCAGGTCCACGTGTTTTCTGAAGTATGGGGGGTCTCGGTATGAAATAGAAATAACCACCCACCCATGGACCGCGACCTTGGCAAGAGCTACTTATCTTTCATTAATTGACTCGTACTGCTTTCGTCTAGCCACGAATTCCACAAACAAGTGATCTAAACACATTGTATTACCTACAACTATAATGTTTGTCGCTCGCTAGCTATTCCATTTTTATTACGAACTTGTAGAGATCTACCTACTTCAAATCAAATAAAAAATCGAATAATTATTTATTTACGGGTTAGTACTATGTTAGTGGTAAGGATGAAGTTACATACTTCATTAGAACATTACAATTAAATCATCATTAATCATTACAATTATATTATGCTCCACCTCCACTTTTTACGAAGAATAATAATAATTAGGCGCGTACGAGGATAGCTGCCAAACATCGACAACACTACAAAAAACCGACGCATTTGGGTAAAAAAAAACCATTTCAAAATGAACAGGGCAATTTAGAATAGAATGCATTATAGATTTAAATCCGTTTAACTAATATTACGGCCTACTTAGCTGTGTGTTCAGCAGAAACCAATTTGTTACGAAGTTGACATGCGATGCTCGAACAGTAAAATATCCAAGCACTATACAAGTAGCTTTGAATAACTTACCTGCCGGTAATTTTAAAGAAAGTCAATGCAACGTCTATTATTACTAACTTTTCCTGTTTTGCTCAAACTTAAACCATTTACCGGTTAACTTTTGGATTGTCAAATCAGTCAACAACAAAAGATGACACTCATAGACTTACCTACTTAGTATAACGAAATTAGACTACCACAGACATAATACATAACAGTACAAGACATTATACTGGCATGTGACATAATTTACTGTGAAAGCACTGTAGTTGGAAAGGCTTGCAAAATTTGCAAGCTATTGTTACATCGGCAGTTTTACGTTACCATTATGTTTTCGTAAAACAGCCGACGTAACATTAGAATGTTCAGAACATTCTAGATTATGTTCGAGTCTAGAATTTTACGTCGGCGGTTCCACTTTTGAACCGTATAGAAGATTCGTGAATAATCCTAGAATGTTTCACTATTGAGTTGTGAGGAAAAATCCAAGGAGGCTATGCCATCTCTGGTAACAAAGCTGACCAAGCGCCTTCTGCGCCTGGACATAGCCTGCGACTGCATGGTGGCGGGGACCACTGGACACTGCTCACTGAACAAACACTTCCACACCCTAGGTATTACTGGCAGTCCTCTGTGCAGAGCGTGCATGGAGGCGAAGGAAACGGTGGCGCATATGCTCCTCGAGGGCACCGACGTCACCCAGATGCGCGAGGAGACTCTTGGAACACCGAGATCCCTCGCGGATGCCCTGAGATGACCGGGAAATCTGATCTGCTTCTGGAGGCTGTCCACCATGGGCTGGCCACCATGGCTCCGCACAATGATCCACCTTTAGGGACTAAGTGCGAAAACCAAACCCTTTAATAGATTAGAATAGAATAGAATTTGGGGTGTCCGATTTAGATACTCGATAAGTCGTAAGTAAGTAAGTGGATAAGTCATAGTAGCCTAGATAGCTACCTTGTAATATTTAGGTAGGTACAATGGTACATACATAGGTAACTTTATAAAATGCTATTAGCAAATTGAGTCCAGTTTACATTCGAAATTACTTTAGGTCGGTCGATAGTAGGTATGATTACCTACTTACAGTACCTAATTCTTCGTTAACGAAATCATGTTTCAATATTGCCTATCGAATACCAGGACTGATTGAATATCTACTTTCTATTTACCTACTAAATTTAAACTTACTTACAAAAGAAATGAAATTCTTTTTCTCGAGAAATCTTCGGCTATCTGACCTGGGACAGTAATGGAATTTTCCTTTATTATTTGATTTACCTGCTCCTTCAATTTTATGTCGGTGCAATAGTGTTATCCTCTGTATTGGACCTAAACCTTTTTATATTACAGGCGTTAAAAATAATTATATACATAGTTACATAGGTCTTATATGTATTACAGTACCTATTTACCCAGGTACGTGGAATCGAAAATATATTTGAATGTTTTTGTGACAACAGTAAACTCATTATAGGTATATGTAATAGATATGATTTGGCCAGTTTTAATTATGTACTAGGTGTAGGTACTTACCTACCTAGCTACCCAATCTTGATTGCATCTGTTGAATAAAACTTGTTGGCATTTACGAGACTATTAAAGTTGTGACTTTACACCGTTCTATTTCAACTTGTGTAGAAACAGACACCGAAATAATAATTTTGCCGCATTCGAATAGTTTCGGAGCATGCGATTGTAGTTTATGGAAAAACCAATTCAAATATTGCTATAATTATGGGCCATTTCGTTTCCACAGAAACTAATAAAGCTCACGTATCCCTGCATTACAAGGAGGCTTTTAATTTTATACTTAGGTAGTTGTTATAACTTAGGCTTTGACTTATTGAGTCCTTATGCTTATGGGTGGGTCTCTTTGTAGAATGTAAGATGCTAGAACCGCGCCTGGGATACCTAAGGTTTTCTTTTGGCGGTCTTTACTACGACTGGCAGGCACTAGGGGCACCAAGTATCGCAGGGTTCTGATGGGCAAGTGCCCTGAGGGGCCAATTGAAAATACGTCAATGATCATCAGTGAAGTTTACGATTTACACTGGTAGTTTGTCGTTTTATATGCTCTTATTGAAGCGATCGTTAATTTGACTAGTGATGGAGCACCAGTTCTCCTAAACTGAACACCTCTGACAGAGATCCTAAACGAGCACATAAACAGGATTGCTTACAAATTGACTCTGAAAACGGCAAACATAAATAGTACCTACCCTTCCCTGCTGTTACAAATTTTTCTGGAGCAAATCGGTATGAGCGCGACGCGAAACTGACAGCTCGTTCATTTTTAACTCCCGCCCCTGCTTCACGTCGGAGACGACAATTTGGATAAATGGTACATCCGCCGCCGACCGGCTAAATTATTCAGGCTCCTCCTAGCTTCGCTTCTTCACATGACAAGGAGAGGATTGCACAATAAAGTGGAATATTTAGAGAGTAATCACGTACGCAGCATAGGAACTTAGAGTGGCTCCGTCCCTTACTGACGCCTGTTTGTGTCTACAATGGCATTTCTATTCGCCCCATAACTTCTTGACACCATGAATATTGCCGACACTAATATTTACTGGAAGTGCCGAGGTCGCTTGAAAATGAGGAGTGTTAGAGGAACCTACAAATTGCATGGTTTCTAATTTATGTTTTGTTTGACAAAGGTTTTGCTTCCAATTTACTTGAAGAGACAATCAGTTGAAGACAACGTCCACTTTGCATTTGAATGGAGCAAGGTTCCTTCAAACAATAGTTGCCTAAATAAGTTCAATGGTATTTCATTAAAAGGCAGACGTTGAAAAACAAGGCATCCGAATGAAGAATAATGTTAACTAATGACGAATGTTTGCAGTTGTTGAAATGTTCGCGAATGCCACACAGGCCGCTCAGCAAAAAATAAACTGCAATGTAATTGCGGCCCGGAATGAAGTTATAAGCCTCTCCCCACTTCGGACAGAAAAATATATTTCATGAGTGCCATAATTAAATATTAAAAAGTACGGCCTCATATATCATTGTTGTTAATTGAATGGATGCGTATTTACACTCGTTGTCTCTCCCAAAAGGGTAAGTAAAGTCACACATAGTAAAAAGGTATATTTAGCAACATTTCCTCATGGTCTGAAGTCTGATAAACATTTTACTGAAAATTCCATGCATGTGAAGGGCAAAATTATGCTTTCAATGGGAATTTATTCACGTGCATTAGTCTCAAATAGTCGTTGTCAAGCCTAAGGTAGCTCAAAATTGCATTTTGGAAAACTGCAGCCTAAATAGACTGAACACCTTTTTCTTTCTTTCTTCTTCTTTCTGAAAGAGAAGAGAACTACGATAAGCTGCCTGATGATTCACATTCAATAACGACAGGCGGTTCGTTTTCATCCTATTAATCTAGATAAACAAAACCTCTAATCCTTTTAATTATCCCAACATTCTAAAACGCCGCGCTTCTGTTGAAACTAAACGGTTTCCGATCGCCCCTCGCACCGATGCCCAAAATGTAGATACCGCTTAATAATCAGCTTACGTCATAAGCCAAAACGAACGCAAAGATTAAGCCTTAATAGGATGATAACTATCTAAATTAAAGTTAAATCCAATAACCCCATTCATCAGGTAGCAGTTAAGTAATTTACCCCCAGTTGGGGTGAGTTACAAGTTTTGTTAGAACAGTTTCCTTTCCTTCTCGTTTATCTTTCTTAAACACTGGAATTGGCTCGGGATTCGGGGGATAATTACGTTGCCTATTTAGTTGGTAAATAACGTACTACCTTATTTTTCTTTTTGCTTTTTTTCTATTCATCTGTTTGTATGGCGGACTTGTGTTGTTTTGTGGGGGAAATGATAGTAGAAATGTAAGTTAATGGAAATACAAGTACAATATGGAGGTTGTTGTGTTTTTGTTTAGTTTGTGAAGTAAGTAAATATTGTTGCTCCTTGAAATTCTGTTCCCGTGACTGTTCTGCGAAGTTCTGTAATAGTACATTATGATATAAGTGCGGTAAGTTGAAAATTACAGCCGAGACGATATTGCTACAAGAAAGCAGAGGCTGTAATTATTAAAGCGCACGTATGTCATACGACGTTTTATAACATATTTGCGAGGAAATAAATAAAACTCGCACTTTCTTAAACGAAATTTTGATACGCTTGTAAGCACAATCGGTCGATTTTTCGGGCAGATTCTTAGAGTAGCCTTTTTCGCTGCCTCTAAGACTTCAGGCGGTGTCGAATACAGAAAAACATATAAAATTCAGCATTACTTGACGACATTTTTAAATAAAAACAATACAGCGAAAAGAAAAAGCGCGCGGAATAATTTTTACTTGTTCACAAATTAGTGAGCCGCGCGGATTAGCGCTTTTTTTTTAAGGCAAAGGCACAAAAACAGCCAGTATTACTAATATAGTAAATTAATATTTTTGTGTTTTTGTTACAGATAAATGGTTGTAATCTATTGTCAAAATTATTCAAATTATAGAATTTTATGTTTATTTATCATATTTTATCTCCCCAAGTTAATTTTATTCATAAAATTTAGACCACTTTTCTGACATAAACTCTTTGCTAAGATTTAAAAAAGTACCGTTCGTTTTGACGGAGCATCTTGAAACCGTGCGTTTTACTTTACATTACCGCACAAGTAGGTAATGAGATACAATACGATATTGAAATTGGTGAAATAAGAGACCCTTTACGAGCAAATGTGTTATAATAGTACATTATGATATATGTGCGGTAAGTTGAAAATCACAGCCGAGGCGATATTGCTAGCCCGAGCCGTAGGCGAGGGCTACAAGAAAGCAGAGGCTGTAATTATTAAAGCGCACGTATGTCATACGACAGTTTATAACATATTTGCGAGGAAATAAATAAAACTCGCATTTTCTTAAACGAAATTTTGATACGCTGTATTATTTTTCGAAAAAATCGGCTGATTGATTAAGTATCTATCGGTCGATTTTTCGGGGACTTCAGGCGGTGTCGAATTAATAAATTCATCATTACTTGACGACATTTTCAATTAAAAACAATACAGCGTAAAGAAAAAGCACGCGGAATAATTTTTACTGGTTCACAAATTAGCGAGGCCCGCGCGGCGCTCTTCAGCGCTTTTTTTTTAAGGCAAAGGCACAAAAAACAGCCAGTATTACTAATACAGTAAATTAATATTTTTGTGTTTTTGGTACAGATAAATGGTTGTAATTTATTGTCAAAATTAATTAAATTAAAGAATGAAATGTTTATTTATTATATTTTATCTCCCAAAGTTAATTTTATTCATAAAATGTTAACCACTTTTCTGACATATAAACTCTTTGCTAAGATTTAAAAAAGTACCGTTCGTTTTTGATGGAACATCTTTATAAACTGTGCGTTTTACTTTACATTATCGCACAAGTACGTAATGAGATACAATACGATATTGAAATTGGTGAAATAAGAGACCCTTTACGAGCAAATGTGTTATAAATTCGATAACGTTTCAGTTTGCTGTTACGGCTCTGTTCCGTAATTTCCTAAGCCATTAATTTTACGACTTGTTTTATTTTGGGAGGCGTAAGTATTTGTGTCGAGGTGTTTACAGAAGTCGGGTATTTAAAATTGATTTTCGGGAACATCTCAAGCATCCTTGACTTCATCTATCACACTTGATCTACCACATTATTTTGGCACAGAAATTGTTTAAGAAATATCCTTCAAAACTAAAACTGAATTTGAGACCTAGCAGATGTGGCCTATGTATGTTTGGATAAGATAACTGAAAACAGAGATAACATTATTTTATCAATCGGCATTTAATATGAAGAGCACTAAAATCCTCCCTAAACCAATATAGGTATTACGTATTCAACATTCATAGAACGATTACGAGCGACACGTGAATACCCAAGCGCCATGTTTAACTGAGCCACACAACACAGGAGCCGAATACGCAACAGCCAAGGAAATATAGCACCATCGATATTCTGATTAGTGCGAGTAAGCTCTAATTGGCCCAGTTTGGGTGAGCACAGATCGTGCCACTAAAATACAGATTTGCGCGGGATTAATCCCTGTTGATACCACGGAATCCAACCGAAATGTATACCTTTACATAAATGGGTCAATGGCGCTGGCTCCGCTCTGTTGTCTGCCTTAGGGAACGTGTACATGCCAACGTTTTAATGCAACAGCGAACGAACTGTTGCATGCAAACTACTACTAAGTACATAATGAATTTTAGGTAAGGCTGGTTATTAAATTGGGCAGAATAGAGTTCGTAAAACTGAAGTGTACAGTTTTATCTTTTTGCTCGCTGAAATTTCTTCAGTGACTTCAATATTATATTGTAAACGTGCTATAACGGTTATACTTTTATGTTTCATTCTTATTATAGCCTCAACGTTAATTTGGTATATTTTTATGTTCAAAGTGTAGCTAGTGCCCAATTAGGTTAACAATTTCCTTTTCAGACCAAGGCTTATTGTAACATTCGTAACGGTGGCCTCTTTGCAGTATATTCTCGTAGAAAGCACCAACTTAATTCTTGGTTTACAGCAATCGGTACAATTAACTAGTTGAGGTTACAAAGGTTAGGTGGCGCATGTACCGGGGCGCAGTCTAGTCGCACAGAAGTCAGGAGTTGGGTGCGGGAACTCCAGCGATGCGCCAGTATAACTCGGCTAAGTAATATTGTTTTAGTTAGTAAGTAGTGCGGAGCGAGACCTCTGGCAGACAGTTTTGGCAGCTGTTCTGCACATGATGTATGTTAATGTCACGTAAGAGATTATTTCTTGGCACTGAAACATGGTGCCTGCGCATACAATTGTTTGCTCTCCTGTTTTGCATTCGACGAATTCTTGTATTATACTCGTATGTCGGCTAGTGCGGAATAAGTGACTATAACGGTTTTATTGTCCTTTTGTATGAGAATGGAATTGAAATAGATGGCGGAAATATACAGATGAAGCTTATCTCATACAGGGAGAAGAGTAGCAACTACAGATTCAACTCGTGCCACCTAAAACCAACTTTAAAGGAAACGACAATGCTTTCACAAACCTAAATCCTTCAGTAAATTTTGGTTTACACATCTGCCAATAGCAGTTCACAGGTGAAACAGAAACTTAAAGGTAAAACGTACTAGCAGCTTGTTGTTTATCATCCTTGCAACTCGTTCGACTAACGTGAACTGAGGGTACCTAATGGTTAACTTTAATGGTGCTTGTAAGCGATAGACAGGCTTCAAACTAACTCGCAAGTGGAGTAAGCGCCGAGAAATGGTGTTTATGTAGCGACATATCATAAGTTATTATGGAGGAGCTCGTGGCTAAAACAATAACAGCCGCTCGGGTCGATCTTTAGGTTAAGCTGTGCTTGCCTAGGTCGGTCTGTGGATGGGTGACCACCCATTACATACCGAGTTTCCTCCGTGCCTCGGAAAGCACGTTAAGCCGTTGGTCCCGGCTGTCATTTGAAGATCTTTGACAGTCGTTAAAGTAGTCAGTGGCCTAAAAAGTCTGACAACCAGTCTTACCAAGGGGTATCGTATTTCCCAGTAGTAACTGGGTTGTGGAGGTCAGATAGGCAGTCGCTCCATGTAAAATACTGGTATTCAGCTGCATCCGGTTAGACTGGAAGCCGACCCCAACATAGTTGGGAAAAGGCTAGGCAGATGATGATATCATAAGTTATTATGTGATATCTAGGATGTTACAATATTCAGGATTTTAAACTGAAATTCTTGGAAGATAAATAATTTATGTAGCAAGCTGAAACTGGCTGTAAAACTGAATACGTAGCAAGTCTTATCCGAATTTCTACCTGTCTTTTATTCAGTCTTGTTTCTTAACAATGTCATCTGAGTCATACAACCACAGCAACTAAACATTTCAAGATCTTGTGTCTCGAACTGTGTGTAATCCAAACTTGCCTGAAAGCAACACAGCCAATTATTGTTAGCAAACTTTACTCGTAAACTAAACTCTATGACATCGAAGGTAGTATTTCGTACAAGAATTACTACAGCAATCCATTTGAGGTGGTTTTTGCAACAGAGCGGCAGGAGCAAGTCGATACACAGTATCTCTACAAATTGGTCTAAGTGCAACACTTTGAGAAAGAAAACAATTGTACGAAGTTACCGTCTTCCAGCGATTGAATTCACTAACTTTAAAGTGTGTTATTTCTTTCAGGCGCAACTTTGTTGTTGAACGGAACTGACAGTTGCGTAGTATTGACTTCTCGATACTTATTATTTCTTATAAACACTTACAACAATACATAACTGAGTATAACAAATTGGGAAAAATGTCACAACTTGTTACCGTTTTTATTGCTGTTTGTTACATACCAGGCACGTATTTCAGATTTTTTATGCTGATTTTATAAAGATTACATTTTGAGTGCCGGCCGATTTTTTATTTCAGGCCAGTAGTCATGTACTAAACAGATTGTTACTATTCGGACTCTGTCGAACGTTCTCCAACATTTGCGTTGTCGAAAATTACTCAGGGCCTCGAAGGGTCAATTGACCTACACAGGTGTCAAAGAAAGGTTGTTGTTTTATTCAAGAAAGTATTTCGCTCAATACACATCATACGTCCAGCGTTTCCTCAAATAGAATGGGACAAAATCCCGCCGAAAATACGATGAAAATAAATAAACGGTTTTATAGTTATTGTTATAACAAAAGAGTTCGCCACAAAGCTTTTCCTAACATTACCTATTAGACAAAAAGGTTATTTATTTTCGCCACAATGATTTGGTGCGGGGGAATCAAAAGTTTCCTTCATTTTCCCGAACTTTCCTTGGTAGCGAACGAGCAGGTCGTCATAAACCAAATAACACAATGGTTTTATTGACCGCATTAAGTAAATGGATGAGAAGCTGACGTACGGAGCCATTTGACTAAGTTTTAACAAGACATGTAGTCTGGGAATGTAATTTGAAAGACGTATTTTTCGTGAACTTAGTTAAAAACTTTTGAATTTTTCATTTGTTCTTTACTACTTTGCCAACAAAATACTAACGTGTCACTGTCAAAAAGCTTAAGTATAATTTTATTTCCAAAATGAAAACGATCAAAGTTAAAACAAAGGCAAGGTGAGGTTATTAGAATTCAGCCATATTTATTCAATAATATTAAAATTCGCCGCGATTATATTCTGCCACATTCAATTTCGACTTTGCCACTGCGACCATCGGGACGGCTAACTTTTGCGAGGCCCTTTTTACCATAAATTAAGCAGCGCCAAAAACAATCAAATCTCTTCTCGTGTGGTGTTCCGCGAACTCCAGGAAGTTGTCCGTGCCACCGCCCTAAAGCCGCCCGCCCGTTATGGTAGCAACTTGCCTGAAACATGCTAGGCATGGATGGTACGGTACCGTAGACAGTAGCCTACTTTTTTTTCTTTATTAGGATAGGAATCATATTTTAAGATAAAATTGATGACAAATACAGTATTTGCTCATGCATTTCTGGTTGTATTGTTCTTTGTTGGTTTGATTGTTGATGATGATGTTTTTTGATTTTAGCAGAAAGTCGTCATAAACAAACGTTACTCAACTGATGTTCAGCTACAAACGAATAAAAAAACTCTTCTTTAAACATTATTTATAAAACAAGACACTAGCACACTTGAAACACTAACACACAAAGCGCTGTTCGACTTGTTAAAGCAGGGGGCGTGCGGCGGCCAAGCGGCTGAGCGGGTCCGTGCACGCCGCCGACGCGTCACAGGCCCTGCGTCCATGAAATTGAATTAGCAACTCATTAGTAACGCCAATAAAACCGGCCGACTGCTCGCCACCCCTGCAGGACTGCCGCCGGACTTACCCCTAGCCTGCCGATAAACGCATACATCGAACGTGTTAACGTACATACACGCTTTGACAAGAGTTGAGCGCATTTAGGGTCTCTGATGGGTTTAGCCTGAACGCTGGTAGGTTGGGAATTGAGAAATTTAAAGGATATTTCAGCTCTATTTCATCATATATTGAGGAATGTCTCAAACTAATACACATTTTTTTTTAAATAGCACACAAATAACGGGCGCCTTCCGAAAAAGCGAAGTGGGCCATGACTTTGTCACTTGGCCGGGAAAGTGTTCAGTAAAGAATCTCTTTATATGAATAATTGGCCTTTGGTATTTTATAAGAATGAAGAATGTGTAATGCCTTGCCATGTTAGGGCTCAACAAAACCAGGAGTAAGTTCGGAACACATTTAATAATGAAAGTTTTCACAAGTTACTAAGATTCCGTTTCAGTAGGCTTACGCTGTTTTGTAATGAAAGAGTAACTATAAAGGAAATCACAGAACAACGTCGACGGCCTAAAGCAAACCTGATTCTTGGGAGGACATTAAAGATAAGTTTTGTATTCTTACGTATTCGTGTTTCAGTGTATTCTTGACAAATAACAACTTCAATGTAAAGCTCTAGAGAACGTTTCCGACGTGGATACTCCCGAGATGTTAATATAATAATCCGGGCTTATCACTTAAAGTATATCTTATGCAGGTAGCCCCGACGCAAAGCTGATCTTACGAAAAATTAGAATAAGGTAAGGAATTACTATTATGTACCTTTATGTGTAAGAAATAATTCAGAGTGTCGGAGCGCGAATCCCCACGGCCGGCGGCGGCACAGGGCAAACTCTTGCGAATTATAGGCACTTAGTTTAAACGATAGCCCGGCGGGACTCAGACTGTTTCGTTACACTCACTAATCTTAACGTATCGCCTATTTTAAAATTACCTTTAATACCTGGTTCTTGAAATTATATTAAGGCGCGATTCACGGCATTAACTTAATACTATCTAATGAAGTCAATCATTTGGATTCACGCCGATGAAATATTTATAAAGGAGAAATAGTGTAATCGTCCATATTAACTAAGTATGCGTTTTCTTCATCACTTCGATGATTCTTAATTTTGTGATCCAATCTTAATTGGATTATACTCTCCTCTCGATTCTGAAACAGTTCTAAGACGTCTTACCCTTCGTTTTGTATTTGCTGCATTAGTTCTAATTTTGTATGGTGAAATTCGCTGCCGTTATAGAATCACACAGCAAAAAGATCTTGCTGATATTTTATGTACAAGGTGTAAACGGACCATTCACAAAGTCGTCAATCAAGCATTCTGTACATCAAACTACTCGTAAGTAACACTATTAAATTGCTGCTGGGAAAATAAATTTTGCTTTGGATAAAAAATCCCAGTTTCACGGTGAGACTCAATGTACACACTCAAAACATTGACATGGGTATTTAAAGTAAAGTTATAAAATTCAAACTGGTATTTTTTTCGGAAACTTGTGATACAATTGGAACTTTGACCTCCAATAAATCTCCGCAAATAGAAAGTTCCCAGGTATTATCCAGAACAAAAAAAAATTTCTCTTAATGACAATTAGAACAAGTGCCTTTCGGCTTTGCTAGAGGTCTTTTTACACGTCCTATTTTAGAGATAGGTTTTTCTATTAAAGGAGGAAATTGCGCTCAGGATTTTTTTACTCGTACTAATACAACATTTTTGAAACCTCCCCAAAACGGAACTCTAAACATAGAATAATTCCCTCTATTTTTATAGCACACACGATAATCAAATTTCTGTAACGTAAGCAGGCCAATCAAGGAATTCCGTGTCAAAAGAGAGAACTGAGTCAAACGTTAATTTTCTTAATGTATCTTGTTAGGGTCGGATCGGGTCCCGCCTGTGAATAAATTACGGCAACATTACCAGTGAAGACGATCGCTCTCGTACCTGTAACGAACTTAAGCATGAGTAAATGTGTGTAATCGTATGTCTCAAATAATCTCGAAACTTTATGTTCCAAGTCTACGCAAATAGGGTTATAAATTTTTCTTAGATATACAAGATATACAGTTACATATACCTAACACACAATAATCCCTTTGTATTACAAAATGTGCATGTAAAGGTTATGTTAAACAACGCTGTTGAAAATACATAGGAAGGTACTCGTATAATAATTCAATTATTTATTCAAGTAACAAAACTCATGTGTTAGTAACAATCTGACTTATTCCTATGCTAGTAAACTAAATTAAAACATAGATAAAGACAAGATAAAGAAAGGAAAGTAACATACAATATACAAGACAGCGATATTAACCTGCAGGTCCAGCAGAAATTTTGCAGCATCGGTTAACGATCGCACAATCCAGCCGGCCCGCGATCATGTTTAGGATACTGTTGGTGCTGCCCCGTACCCTGCGTACCAGGGATGCGCATCTCTTACGCATTACTGTATAAAAGCAATCCACGCGGGCTTCTGCATAAAACGTCTTCAACTAAAAATATTTACATTTTCAGATTGACAGAAGATTCTTGGTAAGAAGCTGATTCATATTAATTGTAAATCAATCAATAGAGTAATTCTATTTGTAGTCTGTATATAATGTACATAAAATGTAATTAATATAGAGTAATTAAGTTAACTGATAATATTGTAAGAACATACTATGCTGAGATTGCTGTTGCTGGGTACACCAAAGTTAATAACAGACGCCAGTTGTGAGGCCATGTTCTCTCTAATAATATTATTTAGAACGTGTCTGAAATAATCCTGACAGTATGATAAGAAACGTTAATATAAAAAAATCCTCAGCAAAACATTTTTCAAAGAAAATAAAACAAATGTTCCTTTTGAAAAAGGCATGTAGGTATGAACACGGACACAGATTAAAAAGAGCAGTCTTATCCAGTGGAACAATGCCTAGTTCCCATTAGAGCTCGTGTCGCGACTGCGTCCCAACTTAATGTTGCGTGTAAAGTTACAGCCCACTCCCACAGCTGCATTCGCTAACTTCGCGGTCGCTCTATGACCTCCTACAGAAATTCATGACACGCGGCATTAATTCGGCTAGCGCAACTGTTAAAAAACCCACAAGAAAAAATAACGAAAATATTTAGGTGAAAAACAGAGCCACAAGTTACGACCAAGTCGTAATGAGGTTACACGTTTATTTTCATACCTTGAGCGAAAAAACATTTGGAAACAACAAAATAATGGCTAAGACCACATTACTGTTTTCTTTGCTTCCTTTTTGAGGTTCAAGAGCAACCCTTCAACTTGGACGTTAATTGCTTCGTGAGAATACTTACACCTGCACAGCCTTTATGGAGAGAGTGTAATAAACAAAATAAGTAAACAGGAATTAAAACATTAGATGTTTTACGACAGAACGTGCTCCCCTTTTATGTTTCTTGCTATTATAATAATAACTAGCTGCCGGTTATTATCTTTTGTTAATTACTGCTTGGTCTTATTAATAATGCCTACACCTACCCATTACAAGTTAATCAACTACCGACTACAGCTACTAACAAATACGCAGGGATTATTCAATTCTATTGCTGTCTGTACAATAAACAACACCTGTGAATAATAAATATGTAGATATCTCAACTCGCTCTATATTGCACCATAAATATGATGTACGCGTTGAATTTGTCTTAGTAGATATCAGAAAAGAAACTCTGTTCGAAAGTAAATGAAAATTCGTTTCTAATTTAAAAAGATTAGTAGCCCATGGTCGTTCTTTTTAGATTAAAACTGAGGCCATGTTTACTAAGCTACTTATTTTTAATTGAACTTTGCGTTGTTCATAGATATTTTGTGAAGTGATGAAGCGATTTAGACTTACACTGTTATCAGTAAATTAAATAATTCTATTGGTGTGCTTTATAAAAGTAAGTCTGATTAAAAAGGATTATGTTTTAATTAAAGGGTTGATATTTGGTTGGATAGGATGTACTTTTGCCTACACAAAATGATGCTGACGCTATTCGGTACATTCTCAAAATAGAGTAGCATGAAATAAAGGAATGCAAATTGGACAGCCGTAAAATAAAATATGTATTTAAAGCATCGGGCTGTAGAATTCAGAAATGGAAGCGACAATAAAATTAAAATCAAAAATTCACGCGTTCACTCATATTGCCCGGTCGACATTTTGTAATGTGGCCTACGGGGCGTATAAAGTGAAAAATTTAAAGCAGATATGACAATATTTTAGAAGGAATAGCTTTATTTTTAAAATGAGCACCGTCATAAATCCCACCCCGCTGCAATAACGCACGCTCGTGTACATGTGCCCTGAATATAAAACGTACATCGTATTAAAATGTTCAGCTTACCTATTGACAAATATACTTACCACTTACAACGTTTTAGCTTGATGAAAAAAAAGCGTATCAGTCCGCTTTCTCTCTGAAAATATTACATCGAAAACTTGTGTGTTATAGGGAAGTTAAATAATAAAATCCAAATGTAGGTAGCCGAAGTATTTCTGAATTTATTTTTTCTCACGTTTGCTGGAACCTTCGAAGATACATCAAGGGGATGAACGGGAGAACCTAACCTAAAATATCTTCTTGAGCTGAATCATTATTTACTTACAAAATCATATAAGAAAATAATCTCGTATATTTTAAGTTCGTTAAAGAATTTATTATTTTAATAATGTAATTTAATAACATTGAAAAATAAAACCTTCTATCAATTTTTTGAGCACATCTTAGCGTGACGTAAATTAATTATTATCTAAATCTAACACACAAAATTGACTGGTATTTCAAAGCACAAAATTAGAAAATTATTGAGAATACATATTTTTAATTGTCTAGCAATCAGCTTCACTGCAACGGAAATACTACACACTGTAAGTAACTGTTCCCATTGTGCGCAATTTCGTTCCAGTAGCCGCGCTAGTATTTAAACTCTTTTGTAATTAGAACGAGTACGTCGTACAACGTTAAGTTCAGAAATAAAATGTGAGAGGTAGACGTGTGAAAACATTACCGGGAGCATACCACTAGACTTTCATATGGGCACGGAATTCTGTCGTAAAAAGTACGGATTTGTATTAAGACAGATTTATGTTCTAATTAGTCGCTCGCCGAACGTTGCAGAGCTGCGTAAAACAAATTTATGCGACCGCGTCTTTGTTTGTACAAATTGTTTCATATGATTTAAAAGCGGCAGGTAACTGCGGCGTCTGTACCAGGATTGATGGCGCGGCTCGCGATACGATATTTGAACAGTTTATTACGCAAATGTTGAGTTGCAGCCAGTTGGCCTGATTACAGAGTTAGTCACAATTACGAACAGGAGTAAGTTATTTTTCTCACGTCTCTCCTAAGGTATTTTTGTAGTTATATCTTTTGTACTTATCGCGACAATCCATTTTTTTTGTTGTATAGCAAAATGTAATTGAATTATGCACACACTTAATTTATCTACCTGGGATCCCGGGACACAATGCGTGCACACACTGGGGTCAACAGCACAAAACAACAAATACTATACAACCATTATCAATTCACAGTCTGTGGGTTATGACAAAAGGTTCGTCCATGTCGCCGCTTTTACTCTCTGCACCCGAAGCGTAACAACAAAAGCCTTTTCTGTAGGTACTAACTTGAAAAACTTTACCGAACTCCGTCACAGGGCAACCAAACAAAAAGGGCTTCATTTAGGCGTATCTTGTACAATAAACATTAGTTTAGTTCAAATAAACACTTAACTTATTGAACTTGTATTGATAGAATTCTTAGCTTATCTAGTTTATGGAAATCGGTTAACGCACCGTTTCCGCGTAAAACTATAAATTACCAATTCAATTCAACTAACTGCAAATTAATATGGTTTATGAGTATGTTGAAACTCTAGTATTTTATAGTCTGTAAAATATTTAATATGCTAGTACGTTAAAAAATACACAAAATAATGCAACGATTACCACTGACGTAAGCGTAGCAAAATCGTAGCGTTTACGTCGCAAATTTGCCGTTTTTTCGTAGCAAACTCGTAGCGTATGCGTAGCAGGCTTTCGAGTGTGCAAAGCACGTGGTGAACGTCCGCATAGAAAATATATCGCATGTCATGTGCGATTATGCCATGTACGTGCACAGCCAGCTCACTGCTGTCTCGTAGCATGTGCGTAGCGAACTTGTAGCGTGTGCGTAGCAAGTGCACCGCGCGCGCGAGCGTAGCCAAATCGTAGCATCTGCGAAGTACGAGTAAGTTCGCTGTTCTAGTGTTCAAGAGAGATTGAGAAATATAATATAATTTAGTACGCTATAGCACAAAAAAGCGTCTTCAAATCTTTTTTGAGCTATGTTCGAGTCAGCTTCCAGATATTCTCATACGTATACCTAACATAATAAAATTGTTATATGTTACTGTAATACTGCGAATTTCTGTGCAGTCACAAATCTACTCGGTATTACCGCTTTGTTGGTAACAAAGGGAAATTAAATTAGAACTTAGTGCTTTAATGTTTTTGTTTATTAGGTCTATTACAACCGTGGAATTTATTTTCTATTTTATCGTAACACGTATAAAATAATTCTTTTGACAGAAAAATATAAATTACTTAGCTTTAAGAACATATTTTTTAAAAATAAAATCCGCAAATGTTATTCTAACATGACCTACAAAAGACATGTAAGTTTTTAAATAGATTCATAAAATCAGTAAGGGTCAACCGCTAAAGATTATTACACCACTTGTGAGAGATAAATCTACAAGACTTGTAGATACCGCAGACACAAAGTTTAATCAGTACTGTTAGGTACTACATATTATGTTCAAATTCAACACATTTTACGGTTTGTAACTATCCGATACCAATGTGTGTTCTTTTTAATTTTGCGTTAACGTCTGCTACGAGAGCAACGTCTATAAAAGAACGTAATGATACAAACTTTACAGCTTCGTTTATAGTGATCAAGCGCTACATTCAACTTATTTGAAGCAAAAGCGCTCAAACTGTGCTCAATATTTTCAATCGAAGTGTCTTTGATGTTATTGTCATAGAGCAGGCTACATCCCAAACGCGGCGGAACAAATGTTCGGCCCTGGTACACCGACAGGAACCTGTTTTGAAGTTAAATTACCAAAGTTTGACAAGCGGTCCGACTCACTAAACTACGCTAGCAATAATTCTGCATAGCGTGGTTGGAAGACAATAACCCTCGAGGTACTTATTTACTATTAATGCAGCTCGAAATGCATTTCATATAAAAAGATTTTTATTACTAATAATTTTTACATTTTTACGTTACTTCCAGACATGGAATTAAAAGTTCGGATTAACTTTATTTCAAAAGTTTAACATGACCAGCGAGTAGGGAACGCCGGCTGCTGGAAGCACTGAGCACAGGTGCTCGCCGACCGGACGCGACGTCTAATGAAATACGTCTCCCAAGACACCCTACTACCACGTTTCCCCTCAAATTGATACCGCAGATTATCTCATTCCGGTGATTTCGTTGTGGCTTTATACTTTTCATTAAATTGACCAGACGTTCTCCACAAATCGCCTTATGAGTTACGTTCTTCGTAGGTTTTCATGTTCCGATCGCGCACCTCTCACGTCGCACCGTAACCGCGGTGTTGCGAATGTGTTGGGAACGGGCCGACCCACATGATATTAATTCCGAGCCGAGCTCTGGCCCACCGACAGGCTTATAAGATTAGAATAATTTTCTCATTCCGAGGACTCCCCGCGAGCGCAACCAGCAGTTTAATTAAAACTAACAGTTGTCTCACACAGTCTTATCCGGCAATTTGCGAGGTATTACAGGCCGAACTTCGTCCACAAATTATCTTGACTCCATTTAACAAAGCGGTTATGTTAATACAATCTCGCCGGATTTAGAAGAATGTTTTTGTTATAAGAGGCGTGCACCGAATTACGGCATTAAGGTAAAATATGATATTTAATTTGAGATTCTTAATAAAACAGCAGCACCAGCTCCGTGTTGCGATACTTGCGGACTGCGGTATACAACGTGTTGGAGATGTGATCATTAAACCGCCGCCCAAATGAGCTTTTTATAGGCGCCATAACACTTACAGACGTTGGAACCAACTATTGAATTAGTAATATCGTTTAATACGCTCACTTTACTGTTGTACTGATGGCGTCTCTAAACTTGACGTTACTATCAAATATTAAATGTGTTTCAACACATAAAATTATAAAGTAAAACATGACAGCGTCGCGAACTAGATAACTTATTAAGTTCTTTCCGTCGCGCGGCGAGCGAAATGCCTGTGTGATAAAACGATATCGCTACAACATTGGAGCATTACAATAACATATTTATAGGCACGTAAGTGCATATGGCTTCGTTGGAATAAAATAAACGGCCTCCATATGTCCGAATAAAATCCGGTTGTCTTCATGCATATAAAATTTTGTCGCTCCCGCCGTGAAATATTATGTGACGCAAATGTTAGGGAATGAATCTGAAGGAGGCTGACGCGGAGTCAGTTAGCTCCCCCGTATCGGCTGCTACCCTTTATCTTCACTATGAAATAAAGGAAAAAGCACCACTCACTCTGTAATATCTTATGCGTATGAGTGCTTATGAAATATGAATTCTATCTTGCAAAACATATTATTTCGTTATTACTAAATATATTGCTACACGTTTCAGAGTTATATGGGATAATACGCTTTTCTTTATAAGCAAAAATAAATATCGCCGAGCGCATCGCGCACGCCATTGTGACTGTGGGCCCGCTGTTAAAATGTAAATGGCTCTGATACCGATAGGAAGAGCTGACGGGGACTTATTTCATTTTATAATAAACTGATATACGAGGTAACATAAAACGATCTATTTATCATTGTGGCAGTTAAGGTAAAATACAAAACAGTGTTACGTTTTAAAAACATATGAGCCAACTTAGTTCCACTTAAA
This sequence comes from Lycophotia porphyrea, assembly GCA_950005105.1. Classification (NCBI taxonomy): domain Eukaryota; kingdom Metazoa; phylum Arthropoda; class Insecta; order Lepidoptera; family Noctuidae; genus Lycophotia; species Lycophotia porphyrea. Next base: position 9,863,736 of record OX465392.1, read on the forward strand.
ATTAAAATATGATACTTTATGTTGTGATCATATTCTGTTTAAATAATAATGATTCATTTGTGATAGTAACAGTGTAGGCGGTAAGGTCGTATTTAATGGTGGCTTGTGACCGCAGTTTTATGTTTCCCATTTCTGATTTAACCCTGATTGCGTTTTGCCCTCCCTAAAATGAACTAGTGAACAATGATAATTTTGAAAGTTCATTAATTAATTACGGGGCTATAAAGACGGTGCCAATAAAAGGGCAGCAGGATTATAAAGTGTGCAAAGATTTAGCTTGGGGGTGCTTCGGGTCGGTTTGCCCGTAACCGGCCCGTGACGGCGACGGCGAGACGCCGGGACCGCGGCGCACAGTGTGCTGTGTTCGGGTGCAGGAAAAAATATAAAAAGAACGCGTATTTTGCTGTTTTACAACTATTTGAATTATGTTTAGTACCTGAAAAAAATAATATTTAAGTAGTGCACTTACATATGACTTTAAATAGAATTTACTCATTGGGTATATTAAATAAATTCCTGAACTAGGGTTAAAATGTGAAGTAAGTGTTTTTCATAAACAAATAATATAAGTTGCATAATATTTATATTCGCTAGCAGCTCTTTAATTCTCGATTCGGTCTTAAGTTAACTCCTAATTTTAATAAGTTGTTAAAATCTATAAAAATCCCAAAAAAACAGTAAATGTTATTACTACCAAAAAAAAAACAAATACGTCGCACAGTGCTGATCCTCCGCAATCTGTCCCGAACAATAAGTCTCTCTCGAACAAAAGCCGGCTATTTGAACAAGTCGGGAAGTTTTGTAAGTTTAGCTCTTTCTCCGCGGGGTCTTGGCAACGTCCTGCCGCTCACAATGGGACGAATAATCGTTAGGGCCAGTCATAAGAAAACCCATTACAAAAACAACGACGCACTTTAACCCGTATTACTCAACATTTTGTCACTACCAACTACTTAATTTCGTCACTTTTTTTTTAAGTCAGTTTTGTATTTTTAAAGAAATTTCTTTTGATTACGAGATCTGTTTTCTTTTACAATACCAGCTAAATAAATTAATGGAAGTACCTCTTTGTGTAAACTGCAGAATATAAACAGCCATTTTTTTAGCAAGATGCATTATTAGTTTTAGCGTATCGCGTAATTTAAACGTACTGAATAATCATGTTTATGATAAAAACGTTTAAGCTTGACACCGAAATATATTCTCCGTGAAAAATAACATATTTTTGCCAGTCTGACAGACACATATTTTGTGAAATCCCTGATGTCTCTACATCTTAGTGTAATTGAAACGGCTATCTAAGAAATTGCTTTAGCGTACTAGATGAAAATGCGCATTCATTTGGAGTTAGGGTATTAATATTAATTGTATTTCTTATCAAGTGTTGTTACAGACTAACGAGAAAACATCAATATTGTCAGCACATTATTTCTACCAGAAAATATTCCGAAGCAAGCCTTCGGAATATTTTTCTATACCTATATAACATACCGTAATCTTCTCGATAGAAACACGCATCAAATACAAATGTAATACCTCAATTTACCTCTGTTTCCCAGACATAAGTATGGCATCTATTGAGTACGGCTCGGATAAAAGGCTCTAGAGAGTGATGGTAAGGCGACATAACGAAGGAACGCGATCCGGCGCGCGCCGTCACTTCCGGCGTCCGTCACGTGGGAACGACTTCCGGCGAGGCGCCAGAACTCGCCTCCACTTACAATCACTTAGCTCTCGAACAACACCCGATCTTCTGCAAACTCACTGAAACTTACTCGCACAAATATTCATTTATTCCGTCCATGCATTTTATTAAAATATATAAAATATACCATTATTTATTAGATATTAAATTATGACTGCTGTCAGACACGTAGTTATTTGATAAACATCGCCAATGGATTTCAGCAAATTAATATTGCTACATTTTTCAGGTAAACGGCTCAATGAACGATAACTGTTCAATATTCATCGAATAACAATTCCAAAACTGATTAAATCCGTACATACACATTCAAAACCTAAAAACATAAATTTGCGTCCATTTGAAGATTTCAGTTATTTTCATACATCGGTTTAATTTCCGTTTCGGCATTGTTTTCATAGGGAAATTCGATTGGAACAAGAGACGGCGTTGATATGAACCCGTGTAATTTCCTCTCATATTCAATTTAATTCTTTGAGGGATGCATGTCAGGCGACCCTTACTTCAGGAGAATGAACTCGTTATATCGGATCGTAAAAAGGAGAATTTATTTACGAAAATTGTTTTCCGAACTGAAACGTGTATTAACTTGGTGAAAATACGAACATTTACGTAGCGTTTTACGGGATTTGTTTTGATACGCTCTTTATTCTATTTGCTTTTAAATAAGAACATCGGGTGGAGATTCATGATGATACAGGCACTTTCTTGTGTGTTTTAAGAGCAATTCAGAAAATAATGTACATAGTTTTCAGTTTTTAGTCAGGATACACGAGTCAACTTACTTGCTTGATTAAAATCACACACTATATACTTCCGTTACGGACACACAACTCCACATATTCTTACAAAACAAGCGACTTATAACGAGCAATTAGGCTTACGCGTGCGTATTAATTGTATCAAATATTTATATAGTACAAGTGTAGGGCATTGTAAGTGATGTCTATATCGGTGCGTGCGGGCCTCACAGACCCATAGCACGCTACATCGCCTGTCCCGCTATCGACTTACACCCTGTTAAATCTGGCCCAATATTAGTACAGCCTATTCATTACCGTCGCGTTTTATTTTATTGTTTCTTCTTGTAACGACGCCTTTTCATTTTCGTGTACCCCTTAAAATTTGTTCAATGAAAATTTATAGCCAATTATATACACGTATGAATTTAATTTTGTGCTAGTATTTTTGCTTGTTGGCATGTTTCTGGCTTAATGTTTGAATTTATTATGTTAGGGACTTGTTTGTTTAGTTAATTAATTGTTAATTATGTCTTATTAATTAGGTCAGTTTTGCTCTCGTTAGTCTTTAGACTAAAATATTGCAACGTAGCGTTAACAATAAGCAAGACCAGCATTTATTTTTAATTTCGTAAAGAAAAAATGAAACAAATTGCATAAACGACAATCAATATTTGTTTCTTAGCTACAATCAGTTTGAAAACAACGCCGACAATGCAGCCGATCCGACACTATCAACTTAATTTTGTCGTCTGCTTTTTTCCAATTAGTCGCAACTCGCAGTCTTACGGAGGTATGGTGAGGATAAAAGTTAAGCCGAGCGTCGAGACACGGAGCACAAGGCCCGATGCCGGAAACCTGTCAATAGTGAGAGGCAGTGAAAGAAAATCTAATTTGGATTTGAGGGATTACACCCAGACTTGTTTCGGCCTGGTAGTTGCCCCCAGGCCTTGCCGTCTTCGCTTCAAATTGAATAAGAAACGCGAAGGCTTCGTCGACACGGCCATTTGATTTCAGAAAATCCCGCACTCCGATCCTACGGTAAATTATTTTGTTTCAAGTACGTTTCCCATTTTAATGGATCCAAAGATTTAGTGGAATGACATATTTGAGGTGTAGGTTTTAAATAAACGGGACAATAGTTTATATTGTGTTTAACAGGCTTTTGGGAATTTATTTTCGGGTCTGGATGTAGACTAAAGAAGATTTTTAGAATTTGGAACTCATGTTCGTAGAATTTATAAAAACGCTCGTAATTTAATTACAGCAACACAATTAACGTTAGCGATTACCGCGAAAATGTCATGAAAAAAAAAAACTCAATTCAAACGCCAACGTTGGTTCGATTAAATTGTCAGTATCAATATATTATAAAGGCTCATTGAACGTTCTAACACATTGGTGGGCCACACGATCAGTAATTAACGAGATGACGAGGTGGAACCAAAATACATGAGTCACAGTTATTGTCCCGTCCCCTGTGACCCTGGCCTGAACGATGACCACCAAAACACGATGTTACTGTCAGCAGAACAAAATTAAATTAAAAAATTAAACCTTAGCCTGCGCCATGGCTAACCATGCTCTCAAAGCAGCAAGTTATTTATTATACAACAGGACTGAACTTGTTTTCCTTTTTAAAACCATGGATTATTTCCCAACCAAATCTAGGATTAAATATAACCGAATGAGCTGGAATTGGTATTAGCATTTTAAAGTTTTGCAGTTCAATGTAGCTCAAAGATGAGTAAGAGTCGCCTAGCGTCCAAGTCTGAACGCAGTTAGCTTCATATTTCATATTGGCAGTGGAACAACTCTTTTATTTCTGTCTGCTCGCTGACATGTGGCTTTTTCAATCGTTCAAAAGTTTTATTAAACCTTATTTCGTACGTCTTTGTATGCAAATATTTCTGTATTTAACTGAAAGTGTGACTAAAGATTCCATGCCGACCCTGGAGTGAATTGTTCATCAGCAATTTTAATTAAGTCATGTTCAAGGGGCTCTTATGTTTTACATTGTTGTATTTAGTTGACTGGGGCAAGCCCGGTAAAATGATATTGCTTTCTGATAAAAAAAACCTTTACACGACCTTCCGTCTCATAAAAATGCAAGTAAGCATGTAAACCCATTTAGGAAAACAATATATGAGAAAATTTACCAACGAAAAAAACAAGAAAGGAAAATACGCGATATGAAAATATTCCAATGAAATAATTCATCGGCAGAATAGACATGTTTGTGTGTAGGTGGAAGGAAAAAGTCGCGTTTCATCACCTAACAATTCTTTGTGGAAGCATATTGTGAGCAAGATGACGAGGGGAGCCAGATTGAATTAAGTTATCGACGAGAACCGCCCGGCAAACGTTATTTATTAGAGGAAGAAAACGTAACTAGCGCTGTTATCTGCTAACTATTAATTTCGGCAATAATTAAAGCTGACCAGCTCATTTATATCTGCCTAGCCGGATCCGCAGTAGAATCCAATTTCTTTTGTTACTTGGAATGAAAGTTTTGTATAAAGAATTTTGAAGTTAACTCTTTTGCTTAATTTTAGTCCATTGTCCGTTTTTTTTTTAAATTAGTATCTACCCTTTGTTGTTTTACCGTTTAATGTGACCTGATAATAATAAAAAATAAAATCTCTGTATCTATGATTAGCTCAAACGATCACGCCAGCCATGAGAGATGATTGAGGTGTGACTGCCTTGTCACAGACGATATAGGCTAATAACCTAAAGTATTGGATCGTGTTGGATTTGACTGACGTTAATCGTACAACACCTAAGGTTCATAGTACAATATAAATTGAAGCTATGCTACCTGACTTGAAAATATAAGGACCCATTAAAATTGATTGACAAACTTTTAGAAATCAGTCAGACCACCAAAATAAGGACAATAGTAAAAAAAAAAGAAAAACGCTTAAGATAACTTAAAAGAAATCAGCTAACGAAAATACACTAAAAATGCTGGCGATTTATTATTTTAGGTCGAAATAAAATCACTTTAATCAGTATTTGTTTTTCTTAGATATCTTTGGTTAGACGTACTGAACTGAACGCTGTGTTAAAATTTGTCCATCTATTTTAATGGGATCTTATATTATATTAGTACTATAATGTTGTGAAATTAAATTCTTAATTTGCTTTTATCCATCCACCGAACTTAAAGAATATCCTTGAGATACTTATTTTTATAAAAAAAACATGGTATAAATTAAATACGTCTTCAAATCCAGCCCCAATTATCCCTAATGGAAAGTTAATGGGATCAGTAATTTGTAAAATGTCGTCCTGTGTAAATATCATATACACGACATTTTTGATATTATTTTTATCGCTCGGCACAAATTTGCCACCCTAAGGATCAGGTAGACAGGTAGCTAGCTATCGGTAGGTAGACAATCGATCATATTCGAGCCTCATTAGCCCTACAGATAAAATATCCGAAGGCCTGTTACGTAATCGAAACCTAAATCTAGATAAGGGCTTTCCGTCGAATTTGGAGATTTTCAAACTTTGGTTTAGTAAAATTTCTTCTCAAGTAAACCTGATATTGAAATCAGACAGATTTCTCCTCATTATTAATTTCAAGGTTTTTATAATCTCTTTTTTTCCATCCTCAAGTGATTGATACAGAAACTGCATCAATTTGAAGACATTGTTCTTCTACTTACTATACTGCCGTGCTAAACGCAAAAGCGGTATCTCAAGGAAAGCCGTTTTCGAGAAAATTGAAGTTTCGTAAATATAGTTTGGTATGCACATTACGGATTGTTTTTTACTTATTAAGATTTTTTATGTTTTAAAATACATAGATACTGCTATTTGGCTTAGTTCATTAGGTGCGCATTTATTTAAGCTATCCGATGCTAATTATTTTTTTTAGATACCGCTTTTGAGCTTAGCACGGCAGTATATAGTTACCCAAAAGTTTTAAGAAACACCCAGGCAATCTATCGAGTAGGCACACGTGCAAATAAATCCACATTAGTGACTCAAAGCAAACACTGAAACAAACAAAAGAGGAAACAAAATTAGGAATAGTAGGAGTCATTGACGCTGCACCATTTAACATCTTATCCCGTGTAATACATTTGGTGCACATGTTCGCTTCCCGGGCCCGTCGGCTATGGAGATAGATAACTTCCCGATGATTTAGTTTTATTGTTATCCGCCATCGGAATGTCTCTTCGAAGCAAGCCCCGCCATGCGTAGCTCCACAATTATTACCAACCAACTTCCAGCTTTATTTTATCCGAAGCTTCGTGGCTCAGCTCGAATCAAAGGTTTTCCTTGAAATACGATTGGAGAAATAAATTCGTTTCTTTTCTTTTGTAATGTATCCCAGTGTATATCTACAAAGATTCCGAAAGATTATGCATGATACACCACGAGATTGTCTATCTTGTTTTCTATATTCCGTTTACTTTAGTTTACCGAAGCAGTTCACACAAAGCTTGTTTGCAACGACCGAAAATAAAGAAAAACACGGAAACTCGTTTCCGTATCAGCATTCCAGTTTGCGGCGACGGAGCAGGTCGACGGAGGATCAACGGTTCGTCTTTGTCACGTCCGACAATTTTTACAACATAGGACCAGCTAGCGTTTCGGAAAGATTTTATTGGCCCGTTCGGTCACGTCTCGCCCAAAGATCGTCCCCGGATGGAGTGGTGGCCGTTTCGCGCGATATGGGTTAACAGCCTCGATTCATCGACGGAGAAGATCGTTTTATGATTTCGGCGGAACAATTTTTATGACGGTCCCGATACATCTCCCGCTTTTGTATGAAAAATTTTAAACGGCGTTTGTGAACCGTTCACTTTTTGATAGAGCTCAGACTCTATGCAGCAGCAAGCTCCAATATTATTAACACATATATCGCAGCGGAGATAAAAGGATCGCTGACAGAACAGCACGGTCGCTTACGAAACGACTGCAATGCACAAAGCATCTAATTTAAAGGTTCTCTTCGTCTGTTTAACCCGCTGAGACGGCGACTAGCAGTCGGGTTTATACTACCCTTAATAATAGGGGTGGCGTCTATGAAATTACTATTCAAAGGAGTTGGCCAGCGCGGAGGGCACATTACAATGCGAGGTAAACCGCTTGTACTCACGTGAAGGTTGTGCCATGACCCTTTTATCATCCCTCGTCACGGATGAGTGCCAGGGACATCGTTACAAGTTTATCAAACGTCACCTTTACGACTAAATAGATTTCATACAGCAATGACCCCAATTTGGGACGCTTTGCATATTATGTAGATATTCTAAGTTGACATTGGGTTTAGAAGACAGATATTAAGACAACAATATCACCTTCTCGTGAATAATCTGGATGCATATCGCAGCGAATGGAGGGTGCATGACAATAAAACTAAATCACTGAAGGCTCTGTGTATTGTGCCTGTGCGGCGCCGGCGGAAAGCGAGCGTATGTGGGGGACAACTTGTTTCTCTCCGGATATAAAATAAACTATATTATGGTACCTATAGCCAGGTCATTGGTAAGCAGAACTCGTGCTGAACAATTCAATCACAAACTTTTCGCATTTATTGTGATTCCGGAAACAGACATCGCTGTAAAGCTAAAAGGTCACAAAGCTAGAGTATATTAAAATAGTTTCGTTTTATAATGCTTATTTTTACGAATATCTGCCGGCTTGTCCCGTCTCATATAGTAGTTTTGAAACATCAGTCGTTTATTTTTTTCTTTTCCTCTTTGTCAACATACTAACACGTTAAAGATTAAGTCGTGCATTAGTCACATACAATGATACAATCAAAATAATGATTATTCTACAAAAGGAAACATTAAGATTTTTCCACAAGCATGATTGAGTTTACTTATTGTCTACACTCAATAGGCAAGAGGCTAAAAACATGGCCACGCGTGTAACAACTAAACATAATAAAAATCTGTCCTTCCAGAACTAGAAAAATTGTTAGAGTTTCCGCCGTTTGTGACCGGAATATCGAAACAATCAATGGAGTTTGTCGCGGGCCGGACTAAATTGAATCGTCGGAGGGACGGCTCCGGAAACCGGACGCGCTCCTCGGAGCCTCTCTATCTTAAACATTAACCGACTGTCGACCGTTTCGAAACGCGTTGTTTGTGCCAAACATAGTTTTTGGTTGTGTAATGGTACTTTAGTCCGGAAATTAAAAATTTTATGGATTGTACAAAATCTTTAAATGGATCTGAAATTTTATAAAAAGTTTAAATATTTAACTGTGCTAGCGCAGATTAGGACCCTAAACTATCGTTTACAATCCCCGGGGGCATCAATACTAACATATCATTCCATCCCCAGAGATTCATGAGCGGCCAATCGGCACAAAGGAAGTTACGTGCCATAAATCATGCAAGTAATTCTGTTACAGAATGTGTCAGAAAAATAGCAACAACTGTAATAATATTACTTAATGTTATCTCGCTTGAGTTGGAATAGTTGGTAACTTTGGCAACATGTGAAGTTTGCAAGTTAGGACAGTTGACTTCGCACTGACTTCTCTTTATCCGACACGTTGAGACTTAAGATACTCTCAGTTCAAACGTTTATGGATTGAGGTAGATATCGTAAGGATTGTAATTTTAAATACCTACTTTTCTGGTATTTCTCAGAAATAGGAATGCTATCTCTCGGTAGTAGCAAACCTAAATGTGGCTCCTTATCGGAGGTTCTGCTGAATTTTGAATAGAGTCACTTCGGCTCGCTGACTGCTGTTTACTAGCTGACCCTGAGCTGAAGTGATCCATACAAGAGTGTTTGACGATAACGTGCGGTGCAGTAGGACTGGCCAGTTTAGGTCATGTTGATCGCCTGCATGAGATCTTTAATCCTAACTTGTGATATTATAAATGCGAAAGTAAGTTTGTTTTTTTTGTTTGTTACCTTTCACGGTTCAACCACTGAACCGATCATGCTGAAATTTTGCATATACGTTGTCAGGTGTACAGAGACGGACATAGGGTACTTTTCATGCCGATTTTTTTTACTACTGCTGTTCCCAAGGAAAACAACAATTACGTCCTTATACTCCTCGATGGCGCAACGTGTCTTTCGAATCATGATTGAATTACAAGCAGAGTACAACCCAAATTGATTGTCAAATGCTAAATGAACGCAAAAGGCAAAAGCTAGTACTATATAATTATCACTTTATTATCAGGCAACTAAGGTCCATAAATAAAGTACACAAATACGCTTATACGTGTGTTTCATAGAAAAATCCTTGAACGGAATCCAGTTGAGGCGATGCTGATCCTGCACCTACTATGTTGAAACGCTTTTTCATACAAACTTTCAAGTCGTTTATTTTCGAAATGATTGAACCGAAAATGAAACTTCATACGAATAAGCAGGATACATAGGTCTAAAAAGTTGACAGAGGACTTTACGAAAAATAGTGTTAGAGCTAAATTAGACCAATTTTATTTATATAGAAACAGAAATTTGGAATTAACTTTTTTTTAAAAGACATTTCGAAAACTCCTCTGTCAACTTTTTAGACCTGCTTTTTGTATCCTGCTTATGCGTATGAAGTTTCATTAAAATCGGTTCCATAATTTTGAAAAAAAAAGGACTTAAAAGTTTGTATGAAATATCGTTAACGCTCTTAAGGTGAAAGCGCCAGGGTAACCTGCGAAATACGAATTTTCTTGTTTTTTGCAATTTGCAGGTCAGTGTCGGGTTGTATGGTGATTAAAATATGATTCGCGCAAGTAACAAACTCAATGACGTTTTCATGAAATAGTTATTGAAAGGAATAAAATGAACTTAATATTGATGATTTTAATGATTATAACTCCGTAATTACATACCGACGAGTTACGGTCACGAATCATATTTTGTTTTGTTTGACATACAGTTTGACACTGACCTACGAATTGCAAAAAACCTAAAATAATTTTGTTTTCGCGGTCTAGCCTGAAACTTCCCCCTTGAGCGAGCGTTGTAGTATGGAGTTACATAGCAGGAATCCTACTCTGCCGGCATTTGTGTTCCCTCCTACATTTAACCCGACTGCCTTCAAAATAAGAGTGAACAGGCATCTTCTGGGCACGCTTGTTCCATCATAGACCTCATCTATCGCTTTCCATCAGGCGGGATCGAGGTCAAGAGCATCTTGTAAAAAAAAAATGGCTTGAGTGGAGTCAAAGTACCTTTAAAATTTTCCGACCTAAATTAGTAATCTAAAACGATATCCGAGTTTTGTAATGCTGTTTACATGACATTTCACATTAATACAGCCACATTACACTCACAACGATATCTAAATGCGAACAGAAATGGTCCGTAAGTTTCCCCAGGGTATAGTTTCCTGTGTCCTCCGTGGACCAGCTAAGGTGGCCCGTTAAATTTGGTTGAACGTGTAAATGCCGTTATGATAACACCACTGTGTAATTAGGTTTTCATAAAGCTGCTTAATTAGGTACTTACATACTTTTGAATATGGGAGTGTGGATTGGCGATATGATATTTCTTATATCATCCGGGATGTAGGCCTAAAATAACATAGCCTATTTTGCAGGTAAGTGTTTCAATCTAATTTGGGGAAATTAGGATGAAAATGGCATGTTCCTCTTTGTTCAAGAGTATTGTAATGTTCTTCATCAGGGTGAACTTCAGCTCTACTACTGACACTATCAAATTAACGTCATGTTTCTCCATTTCGGTCGCCCATCATAAAGAAAAAGCACTAATATAAATTATAGTTAAACAACTGGTCACCTACGTGATTCGAGTAAAATCAGTATTATTATAATTAACAAACCCCGAACGATACAAAATACCAATTAGTTTAAACGATAATACAATTAGGCTATTGAAATAAAGCATTTAATGAGCACGCAGGTATATCATTCATTACTAATGATTTTGTTTTCCAAAATCTGCATCGCGCAGTAAATTGGACAATTTACATTTTTAAGTCCTTAAGTTCATTACTTATTGGTGTTAAGATAAACTTAGCATCATTAATTGACAGTGACGAAGGTGTACCAAAAAGAGCCAATAAAGCTTTGTTTTTTCGCCTCGAAAAAGATTCAGAAGCCCAAAGGCTGTCTAAGGATTTCTTATAAGGGGATACCGGTTTTTCCTCAACCTTCGACGGTACATACCTGTAACACGTTATTAAAAGCTTCAGGCTTTATTGCCGGTTCACAGATAAGGTACAGGAGCAATTACATTTTAATCTTGAATGGTATTCAGCGGGTTTCTTTTGTGGGTCTACAATTTATGCATACCTACCGCTTTCTAATTTAAGGCGTTACTATAAACAGTTACGAGCGACATCAAGGGTTACGACGCGGCGAACCCATAATGACGCAGCACCCGCAAAATAAAGTCATTTTATTGTACTCCCATGACATTACGTACGGTTACCGTCATTTATTTGTAATTTTAATATTCATTGCTTTTTCTCGCGTATTGCGAAACGAGGAGCTTCCAATGTGTTGATGTGGCAGTCTAGTGCCTTCCGAATTTCTTTTCTAGTTGATTGTTATGACCATTTTTTTTGAAACATCGATGATTTACAACAGTAATAAATATTCTATGAAAAATATCACAAATTTCCTTAAACATAAAATTGATAGCCATGGCTCTCAAAACAGTCATAAATATTCATCCAAAAACCATCACGCCTTGCAATTCTTTACAATTAATTACCGAAAATATATTTGACCATTATGTCCTAATAAAATGCCAAGTAATTAGTGCTGTTCCATGATTTAATTGTCGCGTCTCGGCGCGGCCGGCTACATAAGTCGCCTGCACGGATTTATGAGCTCAATTATACGCGGTCTGCCCGGCCGGCACACCTGGAAGCATCCGCGTCTTTTGCACTTAACCGGATTATGCTCGACTGGCATACATTATATCTTCGAGCTATCTTTTTCGTGGAACACGAATGGAACTGTGTTATGAGATAAGGTTTTTTAACCATTTGTTTTGGTTTAGTAAGTTTTTGTTGTTTTTCAGAGGTGCCTGAATATACGCTGCATTAGGAATGCCTGTTTATGCTGTTCTTTTTTCTAGTCATTACAGTTTGACCTATATTAAATAATACTGCTCAGTGGCTGTCTCAAATTTTCTTTTTATTTGTTTTTTCTTAACAAAATACCTTAATTGCGTTAGTGCCTCAAACCGTTAGCGCTTTTACTACAAGTTATCTTTGTAAAACTATACACGGTTAAATTTTTCTTTGATTTTTTCAGGAACGTAAATTGAACATTTACCGGAGCAATTTTTCCCGAAAATCGCCGAGCCAAACATTCTTTACGAGTATATTAGCCCGTGAATCTCGACTATTCCGGACAGTGGTCAGGTGTGACCTACTTAGAGTGGTGTTAGAACAATTTGACGTGCCTTTACAGCGTGATTTAATTGTCGTCTCCGCGGGAAGTGGAGGCAATAATTCGTGATTTGCCCACTCTCCCGGGATTTATTACATCAATTACCTATAGATGGTATTGGCAGGTGTAGCCATAACTATTTGGAATGTCGTATGTATGTAGGGCGACATCTGTAGCGCATTAGCAGGTAGATGGCTGCTAGTGTTGCTAGGTGTGCAGATAACGATGTTTAACTAGATGGAATGCATAATTTTAGTTCTAAGGTCCATAAATAAAGTACACAAATACGCTTATACGTGTGTTTCATAGAAAAATCCTTGAACGGAATCCAGTTGAGGCGATGCTGATCCTGCACCTACTATGTTGAAACGCTTTTTCATACAAACTTTCAAGTCGTTTATTTTCGAAATGATTGAACCGAAAATGAAACTTCATACGAATAAGCAGGATACATAGGTCTAAAAAGTTGACAGAGGACTTTACGAAAAATAGTGTTAGAGCTAAATTAGACCAATTTTATTTATATAGAAACAGAAATTTGGAATTAACTTTTTTTTAAAAGACATTTCGAAAACTCCTCTGTCAACTTTTTAGACCTGCTTTTTGTATCCTGCTTATGCGTATGAAGTTTCATTAAAATCGGTTCCATAATTTTGAAAAAAAAAGGACTTAAAAGTTTGTATGAAATATCGTTAACGCTCTTAAGGTGAAAGCGCCAGGGTAACCTGCGAAATACGAATTTTCTTGTTTTTTGCAATTTGCAGGTCAGTGTCGGGTTGTATGGTGATTAAAATATGATTCGCGCAAGTAACAAACTCAATGACGTTTTCATGAAATAGTTATTGAAAGGAATAAAATGAACTTAATATTGATGATTTTAATGATTATAACTCCGTAATTACATACCGACGAGTTACGGTCACGAATCATATTTTGTTTTGTTTGACATACAGTTTGACACTGACCTACGAATTGCAAAAAACCTAAAATAATTTTGTTTTCGCGGTCTAGCCTGAAACTTCCCCCTTGAGCGAGCGTTGTAGTATGGAGTTACATAGCAGGAATCCTACTCTGCCGGCATTTGTGTTCCCTCCTACATTTAACCCGACTGCCTTCAAAATAAGAGTGAACAGGCATCTTCTGGGCACGCTTGTTCCATCATAGACCTCATCTATCGCTTTCCATCAGGCGGGATCGAGGTCAAGAGCATCTTGTAAAAAAAAAATGGCTTGAGTGGAGTCAAAGTACCTTTAAAATTTTCCGACCTAAATTAGTAATCTAAAACGATATCCGAGTTTTGTAATGCTGTTTACATGACATTTCACATTAATACAGCCACATTACACTCACAACGATATCTAAATGCGAACAGAAATGGTCCGTAAGTTTCCCCAGGGTATAGTTTCCTGTGTCCTCCGTGGACCAGCTAAGGTGGCCCGTTAAATTTGGTTGAACGTGTAAATGCCGTTATGATAACACCACTGTGTAATTAGGTTTTCATAAAGCTGCTTAATTAGGTACTTACATACTTTTGAATATGGGAGTGTGGATTGGCGATATGATATTTCTTATATCATCCGGGATGTAGGCCTAAAATAACATAGCCTATTTTGCAGGTAAGTGTTTCAATCTAATTTGGGGAAATTAGGATGAAAATGGCATGTTCCTCTTTGTTCAAGAGTATTGTAATGTTCTTCATCAGGGTGAACTTCAGCTCTACTACTGACACTATCAAATTAACGTCATGTTTCTCCATTTCGGTCGCCCATCATAAAGAAAAAGCACTAATATAAATTATAGTTAAACAACTGGTCACCTACGTGATTCGAGTAAAATCAGTATTATTATAATTAACAAACCCCGAACGATACAAAATACCAATTAGTTTAAACGATAATACAATTAGGCTATTGAAATAAAGCATTTAATGAGCACGCAGGTATATCATTCATTACTAATGATTTTGTTTTCCAAAATCTGCATCGCGCAGTAAATTGGACAATTTACATTTTTAAGTCCTTAAGTTCATTACTTATTGGTGTTAAGATAAACTTAGCATCATTAATTGACAGTGACGAAGGTGTACCAAAAAGAGCCAATAAAGCTTTGTTTTTTCGCCTCGAAAAAGATTCAGAAGCCCAAAGGCTGTCTAAGGATTTCTTATAAGGGGATACCGGTTTTTCCTCAACCTTCGACGGTACATACCTGTAACACGTTATTAAAAGCTTCAGGCTTTATTGCCGGTTCACAGATAAGGTACAGGAGCAATTACATTTTAATCTTGAATGGTATTCAGCGGGTTTCTTTTGTGGGTCTACAATTTATGCATACCTACCGCTTTCTAATTTAAGGCGTTACTATAAACAGTTACGAGCGACATCAAGGGTTACGACGCGGCGAACCCATAATGACGCAGCACCCGCAAAATAAAGTCATTTTATTGTACTCCCATGACATTACGTACGGTTACCGTCATTTATTTGTAATTTTAATATTCATTGCTTTTTCTCGCGTATTGCGAAACGAGGAGCTTCCAATGTGTTGATGTGGCAGTCTAGTGCCTTCCGAATTTCTTTTCTAGTTGATTGTTATGACCATTTTTTTTGAAACATCGATGATTTACAACAGTAATAAATATTCTATGAAAAATATCACAAATTTCCTTAAACATAAAATTGATAGCCATGGCTCTCAAAACAGTCATAAATATTCATCCAAAAACCATCACGCCTTGCAATTCTTTACAATTAATTACCGAAAATATATTTGACCATTATGTCCTAATAAAATGCCAAGTAATTAGTGCTGTTCCATGATTTAATTGTCGCGTCTCGGCGCGGCCGGCTACATAAGTCGCCTGCACGGATTTATGAGCTCAATTATACGCGGTCTGCCCGGCCGGCACACCTGGAAGCATCCGCGTCTTTTGCACTTAACCGGATTATGCTCGACTGGCATACATTATATCTTCGAGCTATCTTTTTCGTGGAACACGAATGGAACTGTGTTATGAGATAAGGTTTTTTAACCATTTGTTTTGGTTTAGTAAGTTTTTGTTGTTTTTCAGAGGTGCCTGAATATACGCTGCATTAGGAATGCCTGTTTATGCTGTTCTTTTTTCTAGTCATTACAGTTTGACCTATATTAAATAATACTGCTCAGTGGCTGTCTCAAATTTTCTTTTTATTTGTTTTTTCTTAACAAAATACCTTAATTGCGTTAGTGCCTCAAACCGTTAGCGCTTTTACTACAAGTTATCTTTGTAAAACTATACACGGTTAAATTTTTCTTTGATTTTTTCAGGAACGTAAATTGAACATTTACCGGAGCAATTTTTCCCGAAAATCGCCGAGCCAAACATTCTTTACGAGTATATTAGCCCGTGAATCTCGACTATTCCGGACAGTGGTCAGGTGTGACCTACTTAGAGTGGTGTTAGAACAATTTGACGTGCCTTTACAGCGTGATTTAATTGTCGTCTCCGCGGGAAGTGGAGGCAATAATTCGTGATTTGCCCACTCTCCCGGGATTTATTACATCAATTACCTATAGATGGTATTGGCAGGTGTAGCCATAACTATTTGGAATGTCGTATGTATGTAGGGCGACATCTGTAGCGCATTAGCAGGTAGATGGCTGCTAGTGTTGCTAGGTGTGCAGATAACGATGTTTAACTAGATGGAATGCATAATTTTAGTTGATTGTATCGCGATATCTACAAGTTCTGTTTACTAGTTGAGACTGGGAATCAGTTGCTGCAGCTTCAGTGATTTTGTGGAATGCTTCAGTAGAGATTGAGTAGTTACGTAACTATTGTGTTGACAACGAGGCTTACCAAATAATTCATATTCTGAAAGTCTTGTAATAGGATTAAAAAGTAAAACAGAACAGTCTCTTAAATTCAGAATAAGAAAAAAAAGCAAGCCTCACTAAGTTTCTTTGAATAGATTTCCGCTGTGATTCATCACAATTTTATGGGGAAAATAGCCGAATTATTTCAATGTAGGAAGAAAGCAAACTATACGCACATATAACCTCTTTGTGATGTCTTGAGCGTTCATAGTGGTTGTTCAGTGCCAAGACATAATCTGTTATGGTGACATTATCTGGATCCCCTGCCAACAGAGGATCCGGCCAAAAAGTTAAAACATTCTGCTTTCAAGAGTGCCGTCATTTATGTACATCATGCTCCTAACGTGCGGCCATTTTACACCGATTTTTTTATTGAAAGTGTTTTGGTTCAGCATGTTTTGCTGTTTTATTTTCACGTACAAAATCCAGAACTTGGCGTAGTAAATGGGATGTCTGAATGTTTCTATTGTTTAAAAGACTTTGTACTTTGTTGTTACGTAATAAACGTTTCAGATGTTACAGTGATTTTTTCACCGATCGGTAAAAAGCCGATGTGTAGGTTACATAGATGTTTATTAAAGCGTATTATTTCGCGAAGGCGGTTTATAACGTAATATTATTTCCCTGGAGTGACATTACGGGCTGGCTAATGAAGATGTGTCGGTGAGGTGGCCGGGGTCGCAGTGTCGATGCGGCTAACTTTGTCCTAATAGAAAATTAACATTTTACAACATTGGTAAGCTCATTTACCAGAGGTTTTCTGTACTCCACTGTATAATGAAATGGAATTGTTTCTGAATATTTAATAGTAGCTAATCTTACAAAAAGGGAAATGGTATACGGACAGAGGAAAAGCATATTTTATTCATAATTTCTTTCTTAACGCTAGAAAGAGTCTGAATTTTATTTTGTATGTAATGTAAAATTTTCCCGTACCGATTTAGCAAAAATTTACACTGTGAGGAAACTAAACTAATGTACTTTCATTTCTAGGACAGGCAATTTGAAAATAAATAATCTTGTATTTTTCTGGACATTGAATACGCTTTCTAAAGCAACATAAATAACAGCTTTGGGCTAAATGTTTACGACAAACGTTTTATTTTAACAGGGGGTAATTGAATTCTTACTTCGTTTTCAACCAGTTGTATTGTATCAACAAAAATAATAAACAAGCTTGGTTTGAAAGTTAACAAAGTTGATGTGGTACTTCGGTTGTTGGGAAATACGGTATTGGGCGGGCGGGTCCGCCCAGTCGAGCCGAGCGCGCGTGATCCTGACAGTTTTGACTTACTGAACAAGTCCGGACGACTGGACGCTGGCCGGACGCGCCACATCGACACACTGTTGACCTCCACTCATTCGGTATTTAGAATTTTACGAAAATATTAAAAAGTTTATTTTATGCTCTGTTTTACAGCCTGGTTATATTTATTTTTATTTTCACCAAAAGTGTCTCTTTTGAAAAATATATCCTCCACTTTCGTTGGTGCATTCCCGTTGACCCCACTACCCTACCTCACTACCTTCAGATGATGAATGATGATGAAAAATGAAGGAATTAAAATACCAAACAAAGAAGAAATTATCCACAAAGACGTAACCATAAAAGAAGTTGCTATTGCAAACAGACTTATTTTCCCAAAGGCCATTAATTAGGCCCCACACAAGATTCCAACTATATCGCCATTTCAATTAATACCCTTAAAATATTTAAAACCTCTGAAGCGAAACTTTAAAGCATATAACAACATATATCATCGCGCTAACTTGCCGTACTAGACTAAAAATTGTTCCCATTTATTCATAAGAGAATATGAGAGAACCATATATATTTCTAGCTCAGTAATAACTTGTCGTGCGAATTACCTTTGTGATTTTTTTTATTAAAGCACGCACTCGACTGGCGCCCTATAAATCTGCTGTTGGCTCTCCCACTTTACTGCTGTATGTACCTATCAATTGGCGGGAAATATTTAGGGGTTTCGCTTTTTATGTTGTCTTTTATTGGGAGCTACGATTCCTGGGAAATCGCTTCGGGAAAATCACGCGTTGAGATTTTTGGTGCTCCAACTTAGCGTGGATTACGGCGTTTATGTTTTTCATGGAATCTGAAATTGCTTGCCGATAATAATATTGTGTCCTTTATTATAGGCGTTAGGTTTTTAGACTTTATGATTCTGATTTAGGTACTCGTAGTTTAGAAAAGAAAATATTCATAATACTATAGATAGAACTTTTGTAATAATACCCATAATACCAAGATTTCAGTTCTCTTCAGCAATATTAGCAAACCTTTGTTTAAATTATCTCAAAAGCTAAATGAGTATCATTTGTCTTAATTCTCTAAGTTTTTATTAATGCATGTGCCCTAACCAAAATAAAGTAACATAGGTGGCATTTTATTCGCTCCCCTCCATTGCGGAGCGAGTGAAAAGGTTAATTTAAAAAGTTAATTTCTTCGTCTGGCTGCCTTCTTCAATTCGCGTGATGTCCCATAAAGTTAAAAGCAGCTCCACCATCGGTCGGTGTAGAATATTAATGTCGTTTTTGTAAGAAGTAGTGGCTTGCCCTTGGGGGGCATTGTTGTCATCTTTCTGCTGTCTCGTCTTGGACAGGCTCCATTAGTTACAAATTCTCAGGATATAAATATTCGCACCCGGCAAGACCACCCGCTAGATACAAACATCCATCTGTTTAATGGAATTAGAAAAATTGCACTTACTGGCAACAGTGATGAGAGTGCAGATTATATCCGGATCCGTAGTAAGGGCTCCGCAGCAGATTACTAATGTACCTTATGGTATAATCGGTTTTTAGAATGTTGAACACTATCTAACGACACACGTGGAGAACTCATCCATCATTCCCAGAATTACTATTGATCTTTCATGATTTTCAGAAAGACAGACTGTATTAGTCAGATTTACTTCTTTCTGAGCAAAATTAATTTATGTAAATCGTAAACAGGAAGATGAAATTGGAGTAACGCGTTCAGGAATAAATTGGTTTCTTTTCTGTGTTTGGTAATAATCACGCACACATCAATTACTAGATCTGTGACGACGGACAAGTAGATATCCTTAACGATGAATGACTCTAACATTTAATGTTTATGCCAGTTATAAAAAATACTCATCAAGTGGACTGCTAAAATCACAACTTCTGGTTTTACTATAGTCGCGGTGAATAGCAACGCATTTGAGGTTCTTAAACTTGAGCGTCTGCTCTAAATTTTGCGCCCAGTCTAACACATCCTCTGGCTAAAAGCAATCCATTAGCTATTACTAGATTTTCATTAGACTAGATTATCCGACTCAGCCGTTCCAGACTACTTTTCACGCTAACTGACCCTTTCTTTGTATACGACATCACAATTCAATTAAACATTTCCTAGCAGGCTTGATTGTGGGATCTCTTCTATGCATTCCTCCCATGAATTATTCATCCAACCCATTTATTTTGGCATCCTGTGTTACCAACTAGTCGTATTTCTATAACAGTTACCGCTTACGGTTCGTTTTCATTAAGGGAACTATAGTTATCTTTACTGTGTAATTAATTTTAGATAGAATTATGTGATAAAGATATTAATAATCCTGTGTTAATAATAACAGGAACTAATGGATGTTGGGTTTTATTAATCTATTGGCTCATACCATAGTTCAGCAGTTCCGTGGTTGTGGCCACTGTTTTAATGGTCGTGTTTAAACTTGGGACTTGTTGTATTAGTTCACGTCAATGCGACGGATAGCTTCAAAGAGTAATATTATCGTGATCTTACTCACTGATGGATAGCAGGCTTTATAACTTCAAAGCACCTAGTTCACAGGTACATGTATGTAGTTGCGACGTAATAAATCGAGAGCCGACTCAAATCTACGTGTCTATGGCGCTTACATTTTGTTTGCACATCACCTGCGGATATTGAGCCATGGTTTATTTTGCGAAACCGTGTAGAATACATGAGTTTTTGAACGTTTGTTGATTTATTATTCACGAAACAACAGAAACATCGTTTTTTAGATCCGTTTCTATCTCCGCGAACACGCGTTCACATTCAATTAACACTTTTTCGTAGCGGATGCTTCTAGGCCACCGGAAATTAAAAAACTGTCTAGTATTATGTAGCTATATACAAAGTCTGTGCCTAGGTACTTCATATTCAATGGGAATCATACATCATACGATTCATAAATGGGTTTGAAATTGAACTTGCGTTACTTGGTCCGAGTTCACTCTTATTGGACATCAGTGGGGGTGCGCAGTTAACAAGGAACGACTTATCTTTTTGGTCACATAAAACCGGCTTATAGACATAACTGTAACTATATAACAGTGAACAGGTGCTCCTGAAGAGCAAACAACTACAAAAACACAACCCCTAGAGATCACCAGTTGAATATAGAATTAATTTTACCTTTCACAAGGTCCTAGAGGGTCGCAGTAACAAACAGAATGTTCATACAATAATTACGTGGCCGCAATAAAAGGCTCGCAAACTACGGTTTGTCCTGTTAGGCTTGTTATCATTACATATAAATAAGGAGGTAGTTAATGTGGTCCACTGAGTATCCAATCCCGGTTACATTGTAACCCTGGAGATTAGATAGGCGTGATGATTGCCAAAGTTTGATTGAGCCCCGTCCGAACCCTTCCGCGAATCTCCTTGATTATGGGATAGGTAATTGGCGTCTACGGATTGGGTACACAGTTCACGGATCGGGTATAATGGAAGATAACGGTTGCTTTGTTGCTCTGTTTCCATGTCGTGATGTGAGCAGGATTTTAATGCTTTAAGGTGTGGTACTGATTTGAGGTTTTCAGTTTACGACTATCCTTATATTTACCACCAGATATTGGGTTTAGATTTCGCCAGTTCCGATTATTCTCTTTTTGTTTATTGTTTATCTTATATTGCAACCCCACTTAAGTTACTTTTTGTGAAGCAACGTTTGCAAATGTTAGTTGGCAACCACAGATAACAAAAAGACGGCAAAGTTAGAGACAGTTACTAAATGTTATCATGTTGCACAATGTTCCTCTACAAAACATAACTTCGATGTGGTTAACACACATTCTGCAATTTGCATATGCGTATCTACCTACTATAAACATTCGAGTATAGATACCACTATTACAAAGAGAGAAATCCCAGGACACAAAGAAAAACAATCAGCATACTTGAATAAAGAAGCCATTGTGTTAGAGCATTTATAGTGCAAATCAATATTATTTGCATTTCTCACATGCAGATCGGGCGGTCTACACGCACCATTAACCCCAAGTGCGGGACGGCGACATCCGCGCTGCGGGACCAAGGTGCAGTGGCCACCGGCCTTATTTGTACTCCACTAGAGACGTTGCGGCCGTGCCTCACCGATGTTTATTGGTTATTGCTCTAGTTATTCAAGCATTCACTTTGTTCACTTTATTTTTCTATTGAGGTTCTAATTCTGCATTCTTATAAGACATTGTTTTCCTACAATATCTTAACAAAACTTAACGTCACCGTCACGTTCGTAATCCCCGAAGTGTCAGGCACAGTAATAAAGTACACTAACACTTCGCTATTAATGTTTAAGTCACATGTAATAGGGGTTTAACATATTGCCATTATATAAAATAAAATAAAAAGCCTTTATTGTTGAACTTAGTTTACATTACAATGTTTTTCTATGTGCCTAGAAAGTAATTCTAGGCACATAGAAAAACATTGTCTCTAACTAAATTATTAACTAATATACTATTGACCTTAATATTAATATTTTATTCCCTAAATAAACTTTTAATTTCTGTTTTAATGATCGGCAAACAATTTTCTTCTTTTTTTAATTTTGAACTTGTCTTCCGGCCTAAGGCCTCCTCTAAAGATCTCCGTTCTGTCCTATTCTTTGCTGTTCGAGTCCATGTTGGACCCGCTATTTTCCTGAAGTCATCCTCGCAGCTCTTGGTCTGTCTACCTCTGTTTCTTTTGCTGTCTAGCAAGGAACCAGTCTGTTATTAGTCTTGTCCATTTTTCTTCCTTCTCTCTTATCATATGCCCTGTCCTGGACAGGGCATGTATGTTATGTATGCGTTCTTGAATTTAGTTTTACTTTTTATGTCTTTCAATTTTTCTCGGTCTTTTCTTTTAACTCCTATTATACTTCTCTCCATTCTGTTTTGGCATATTGCCATTAACCGGGCATAAATCTCTACGCTGCTACTGAGAAATTCTTGTGGAAAAACCCAATAACACTTTGCTCGACCCAGAAATCGAACCCAGGATCTCAGAGACCAACGAGGCAGTGAACAAAACCTACCTACCATTTCTTCCTTCTTAAAACAGACCCGTTTTCATTATTGATATGGCAAAGCTCTGACATAATGTTGACTAGTGGCTAAGCTGCCTTTTGGGTTGACCTTCGCAGCCCTAAGGGTAGCGGTCATCTGCCTACGCGACCAACCTTTAGCCGCCTTTTATGGCACCCAAGGGTGACAGAGGCAGGATAGTCATTCTTACGCAAAGATAATACATTTTCTTTCTTTACTTTCAAAGAGACTTCATGAGATTTTCTTGAAAGAGTAGCCGGATTTTTTAAATTACTTTATATAATATCCTTATTTCCATTAGCAGATTTATCTAGAACTATATTGGATGGTGTTTGTGTAACAAAACAAATAGAAAAGAATCCGATATAAACACGGTATAACAGCCATGTTTTCTTACACGTCATAATCTTGTGTTTGCCAGCATCGAGTTCCGGCGGTGAGAGATCGAAATTGCTTTGTTTTGCTCCTTTTACATACGTATTTGTGTTTACACAGTACTGTTTACACTTTTGATAGGATTTCCTTTTAGTTAATTAGTTTAACATTTGGTATTCAGAGTTACAGTTTGCTTAGGAGATCATATTTCATAAATATACAAAGAAGATAAAGACTTAAGTTAATATTGGCATCAAATGAAAACTTTTCCAAACTGTCTATGAAAACAAGGAGAACAAAAGACAACGGCTCGCCTAATCTTTTGCAAATTGATTCCCGGGGTTAAAGAGATAACCGCTGCATTTTACGGTCAGATGATTACAGTTTAATAAAGTAGCAACATCCTTATTGGCTGTTGGCTTTATTGGGATACTTCGGCCTGTTCAACAGTTCTATTATTATTTATTTGAGGCAACTTCGATTTTCAGTAAAGATTAATAAATAAAAACCAGTTACGTCTATCAAATTCAATATTTTCTTCTGGATTATGCTTGGTGGAAAGGATAAAATAGAATGACCATTTAATTTTTACTTAACGTTTCATACCAGCTCGAAAGTGCTCCCTGAAAAGGGGTTTTCAATGACATAAAGCACAAGCGGAAAATACTATTACAATAATTCACGTTTGGCAGAAACAACGGCTATCCCTACTTGCTCTTATTAGTCATCCTGTCTCGTCCTGGCTCCTGCCTTCTCCTTCCTTACCCTTTTTCTCAACAATGGAGGAAAAAATTAGGGCCAACTCTATCATCATCAGACAACGTGTCACAAAAGTGTAGTTATATTTATGGATTCGTGATTTCATGAAACTGATTTTCCATACATTTCTCCATGGCACGAACATCGTAGTCGTGAAAAATAAATCAGCTGTCCCATACATTCGGCTCCAGTAAGTTTACAATGTTGTATGGGACAGCTCAATAACATGTCCGCACCTCTATGATACGTGCTGTATCGATTCTATTTACTACTAATCTTATCTAGTGTCATAATTTCTGCGGCTACATTTCTAATCAAGTTATGAACCACTAGTTCCCTACATCGAGTTTCCCATTTGATTTCGATCACTTGTTTATCGAAAACAGATAGCGGCATTGCAGAGCCCGTTGTGGTCTTGCCAATTGCAGTTAAGTGCAACTGATAGCCAAATATTAGCTCTGTTAGACATTAAGTGATATGATGCATATCTACATGGGCTCTATCTGTAGGAGTAGTTGCCGATCTATTAGTATAAAGTACTAGACTGAACCCACTTCATCACCTACTTTTTGGATTGGAACTAAGTTTGCATACGATATAGTGCTTTAACATTTTAGTCATACATTGTGTAGAACTTATAATTTTGTAGCACGTGCTTACCGGAAAGCATAATAAGCCAGTTTAAACCTCTTTGGTTGGTCTGACTGAGAAAGATGACCATTTATCTA
This sequence comes from Lycophotia porphyrea, assembly GCA_950005105.1. NCBI lineage: Eukaryota > Metazoa > Arthropoda > Insecta > Lepidoptera > Noctuidae > Lycophotia > Lycophotia porphyrea. The sequence goes on from OX465392.1 coordinate 9,888,571, forward strand.
TTTGGAACTGATGAATATCAGTGTTTTACAGAGTACCTTCTGAAATAGTGAGCAACTGAAGAGTAAAAGAGTTCACATGAAATTAGTTCAACGGACTATTGGTCGTGCTCCACTCTGATGTCGGAGTTGTCCAATTATCCACACAATAGAATTCATTCATTATGCGTACTAAAACTTACTAGCATCTAACATACACAAATGCCACGACATGTATGTAGCGAGTGCTAATCCGGCGAAATTCGCACTAATATGCCTGGAAAGCATAGAGAGTCAATTTCTGGTCTGAATTTGCATTCGTGACTGGACTGAGTCCAAGCTGCCTGCGGCGATGACAGCTACATCACTCATCCTATCTCCGTACTTAGTCTAGTCGTCCACACATACGCACCTACTCCGCATACGTATAGAACGCACGGCACCTGAGGTCACTGAATATTGAGTAATCAGTTACTTACACATACCTGCCATATTATTGCGGTCTGATTACATGGCAAACATGATTTGGTAGTGCTGAATTATTATCATTGTTATAGATGATTTGATTTATTACATAGTCATCATTAATTGCACTTAATTTGTGGTAATATTCTCCTATTCTCATTATTTTTACAGGATATTATGAGGGCTGAAAGCGAGTGATCCTCAGCATTTGAAATAGGAAATCGAAAGAGCGGTAGAATTTATTAAAATGGAAATAAACTTACCTACAGAAGATCCGTCGCTGGAGCAAGTTCTAATCTAGTCGAGACAAAGCAAGCGTAGCGGGGGTTGCGATACACGAGCCAAATGCAAAGCTTTATTTAGTTTAAGGCGCCATTACACGGCTCATATAAACTGTCAAAGTTCGAGGACGCCGAGGGTCGTCGGAGCCACCGCTTTTCTATCCTCCTTTCAACTTTACGCAACCGATCGAGATTTTTACCCGTTTTATTTTACTACTCGTTCTTACGCGCGATCAATTTAATGGAAGCTTCTTCAGATGCTTCCATTTTAAAATTGTTATTGTTTATGAACGTAATATCGACGCTTATACGATTTGTATATATTGCGATGTGTGTTTATCTTAAAATATCGGCCAGTGGCGGCATTATTCGTTTTCTAGAGACTGTTGTGGTATTTCTGTTACAGGCTATGTGTAGATCATAATTATTGTTCCACACCATACTTTTAATACACCAGGTATTGGTAAACATAATTATGATGATGACATCTCAATATTTAGCAGCATCCAGATTCAATCTTCATAATAATGTGATCACCCCGTGTCTTGAAATTCGTGATTATGGCGTACTGAATAAATAAATTTGAACTTCACCTTAAAATTAAGATAATAAATGAAAACTTCATTACATGCGATTAAAGTAATAGAACATCTACAGGGAGCCCTCTTACAATACAATAACACGGGGATACCATCTCTGCGTTCGTGATGTTAATATTTGGAGCCGCAAAATAAAATGTCACCCGTTAAAATATGGCGCTGGAGAAAAGAAAGATTAGTTATTGCGGGCACATAAACCGGTGTGGTGCAATTACTGTGTCTGTCGTACAGTCGTCGTGCCGGCGCCGCGCCGCCGTGCCGACTACCCTCATGTTTGTCTCACCTCACGACACCTGACACGCAATTTAAGTAATTTGTTTTACTCATACGCTCCCTTATTGTAAAATATGCCGCGATTCGGATGACACGCTCGTTCTATTTATCTAAATAAGTCGTATAGTATTCGTATCCCCTTTCAACAAAGAATTTATTCGCTGTATTTGAGTAAGTGCCAGCGCAAACGGCTTCTTCTCCCTTGATTTTTCTTTCGTGTTTGTTGTTTCTTTCAATCCCCTTATCAAGTTTACAGCTTGTCTATGTATTCGGCTGCCTCCAGCTCCGTCGATCTGAAACAACAAATCTAAAGGAGATGTTTGAGAGGTGAAATATAACAGAAATTCGATACACAACGCGACCTTTTCGAGTTACATAGGTACAATATACATATACGTGAATAGATTATAGAGGGATTTTGACCAACGATACGAGTTTTTTATTAAATAAAAACGTACCGATAAGAATGGGTAAAAATAAAGGTAGAAACTCTTTCTTGGCAAGAAAAAATGGGCAAAATTTAACTAAGTAAGAGTAGTGGGGAAAATAAATATTTGTTCTTCTCGTTGATTTTCCGCCTATTCGGAGACAAACGTATTTATTTATAACTATCATATTTGATTCAAATCTCTGACGTATTATTTCATAAGAAATAAAACAGAGAAACCGACATACCTACCTACAGCCCGTTTTGTACTCCTTTTATGTCTTTGCTCAAGCTCAGATAAAATGAGCTAAGATAAATAGGTACCAGTATTTACTAACGAGCGTAGGCTCTACATTATTACATGTCTGGGACTTAATTACTCAATATTTCTGCTGCGTTATTAAAATACGTATACTAGAACTTCTTCAATAAGCCGTGAAATAAGTACGTAGAATTTCTATAGTAGGTACCTATATATCTACTACAATCGTTGGGGTAATTGCCGAGACATTTATAGACACGTCGTCAAGTTTTTTCAGGGAAATTGGGTGTCAACAGGCTGTTTGAAGCTTCGGTGAAAAATACCGGAAAAAACATATTTTTGCATGAGAAGACGAAAGTTGAATTCGGCAGGAATTCAACTTGAGTATAACAGTATGTTTTTGTTTGCAACTTCTATAAGTCCTTATCATGGAAGATCCTAGTGTGATACATTTGTCCACTATTTTACTACCATTATCTTATATACGAAATGTAGGTGTACTATTTATCACACTTCTGCCTTGCCTCAAAACAATTAGTAGATCCATGCCGCGAGCAGGTGCCTTAAAAGTTCTGTTATAATAAAGTATTACGTTTGAAGATTGGATAGCGCACTGAAATATGGCGCCGGACGTCGCCTATAACTTCATTGTCATAGAACAATAGCACATTTTAGAATAGAGCCGAAATAATTACGCTTTTGCTAGCTAAAATTGTCTTCTTCGTTTCGATGATTCCCATAGTTATTTAATTTGTTTTGACCAGAACTCAGCCACATTGACGACGTTGGTATAGTGGCTTTGGACAGGTCCCTTAAAGTGCGGGTGGAGTTGTACAAAAAGCTGGTCAAGAAGTGGGCCATGTTTTGGGAAGAGACTCTACGAACTTTATTGATATATTACCCCCACCAAACCAAGTTTTACCTGCAGCGGCCCACGAGGCTTCAAAGACGGTTAAGAGTTTTTCAAGTGGGCCATGGCAGTTGGTGACCACAGCTAGGAGCTTTTCTACAGGCTGGCATAGTGAGCTGGAGGGGGGTGGGGCTTAAGGTTAACAACAAGGTGGGTAGGTAGGCATATCCTCTTATGCTTGATTCGGTTCCTTATTTGATTGGCAGTGGTCTTTACAGAGATTACCAGATTTTGCAGAAGTACCTTACTGGTATTATGACCGCGTAAACCTAAATAGCGGAATACAACCACAAAAGCGTTAGGATATTCTATAAAATCACTTAATTGAAAGGCTCAATTCCTAACACTACCCAAAGTCGAACATCAGAGATATCACAATCACAAACGAGTTCTCTGACGAACTACTAACAATGAATACTGCCTGGAGCCTCTTCTCTCCGTGTACAGCAATAGATTGTGTCTAACTCCTCCTCCAGCTTTACACAGGTAGTTAACCTTTGGCTGAAAACAATCAACTGTGCCGTTTAAGGGCTGCGACGTCGTCTAAATAGTTTGTCACTGCTACACTACAAGGGTGAATAACAATAAGACCCCTTTGTTCCGGAATTCAATCTGGTCGAGACATAATCAAGACGTTGCGGGGGACTCCTTCTACATATAAATTTAGCTGTGTATCGCAACTTCTTAACTTTTTCTATTTACTGTCTTATTTAATACCTAAAACAGGAAAATTCTGAGCAGAGCTTTTAAACAAGTTTTAGGAAAGTCGCGCTCAAGATTATGAAGTCGCAATGTTAAGTTAACATTTTATTTTCTGATTCTGTATTCTGTGCTGCAGTTATGAGCTATTCTAAAGATTTAGGGAATTAAGTTGCTTTATATAATTCGTAGATTAACAAAGAATAAAGAGTTGAATGTTCATAAGTGCGCTAACAATTTAAAACCTATTTTCTCGATGGCAAAACCGTAAGTCAGTATAAAAATCAATTGCGTATTATCCAGATTACCTTGCTCCCACACAACCGCCTCTCGGGCTACAGACGTATAACAAATCGCTGCATATTTATTAAAAACGATAACATCAGAATAAAGAGCATAAAATATGAGGAACAGGTAATAAACCGCAGCTGGAATAATAGGACTAGCAATAATTAACATTCGTCGAGTGAAAGCCGCAAGCATCAATTTTGAAATGATTGGCATCGGCCGAGAGTGATCCAAATGGGTGGCTTAAACACTCATTTGATATTCACATTTGGTCTGACACGAGGAACGATGCGACACAAATTGCTACTAATTTGTCCACATTGAACCCGTCGCGTCCTAGAGCCATGCTCGGTATAATTTATCTTCACTTTTAATGTATACTTCCCTTGTTAATTTAGTTTTCCGTAACTCATTAGGGAAATCAAAACAAATTGATTGATCGCAATTTTCGCTTGTAATTAGGCTAATCAAGTAGATGTTTATTGTATGATACATCACACAATCAGCACACGTATTCAGTTACTTAATTAAATCAATTCATTTGTAGTTGTTTATTGGAATCATAAGTTGAGTTAATAAATCCATACATCGGCGTGTGGAACGTAGTTATTTAATCAAAAACTTTTAATTGGAAGAAAACTGAAATACGAGAATCCATGTTGTAGCTTTGTTTCTCTTAATGCAGGAAACTAAATGAAAAAAGAGCATGAAGTAGCATTTGAGTAGTTCATTATTTCGCGTCAGAAGGAAAATTTCAGAAAAATCTCGAGGACAGGGATGCAATGGTACTCAGGCTCAGTATACTTATACAAAAGTAGATTTAAACGGGATTTGATTGAAACCTTAATCTGGAATAGCTGAATCTTTTATCAGCTGTCTATTGCTAACTATAGACTTCTTTTCGACGCTATCTTATGACCAATCATCATCAATATCCTGCCCTTATCCCAACTTATTTGGGATAAGGTTGACGTCAGTTGTCGCAGCCGCCGGGGCCGCCGCAGCATGTGTCTTCTTCTTCGATACTTCTCTATTATTCGTCATCTCAGCAGTCACCTCCTTTCTAGCCATATCATGCTTCACATAGTCCATCTATCGGTCTTTGGTCTTCCTCTACTCTTATACCTATCTACATTCATGTTATCTTGTGAACAATAACTTCAAATAAAATACAAACAAAAAGAACAATGTTCACTCAAAAAATTGCAAAGCTTGTAATCGGGCCTTTCTAGATCACACCTGCAGCTCCTCCGAGGCAGGTTGGCAGCCAACTCCTGTGTGTGACCCACTTCCACCCTCGCCCAGGCCTGTTGGCTCTGTCTCCGCATAAATTGCGTATATCTCTGCTCTGGTGTCATCGAGATGTTTAACATTGTGTGTTATTGTCAATAGCGTTATTGAATTTACTGCCGTGCAACAATAGTTAAGTTATGTAGGTGGTTCCCTTTGCCAAAAAGTGAATTGTGTAAAGATTTTGTGTGGCTTAGTTGATCTATTGACATCACAATTGACATCTTATACTATAAAGGGTGTAAACAAACTCTTAACGAAGCCGAAAGGCACTGGTTCTCCTCGACATTGCGATCATCTTTTTCCTCTAGATCATACCTGGGAACCTTCTAGTTACGGAGATATTGAGGGTCAAAGTTCAAACTTTTTCACAAGTTTTTTTTTAAATACATGTTTTTAACGTATTTTTTTTACTTATGACACCTTGACGAACCCCGTACTATTCAATTCATCCATCAGCACAATGTTTTGAATGCGTTACATTGAGTCTTACCGTGAAACGTGATTTTTCACCCCAAAAAAAAATGTCGTTTCTCGGCAATAATTTTTGCGTAAAGTTACTTAGTTTGATGTACATAATGCTTGGTTAACGGCTTCGTGAAGAGTCTGTTTACACCCTGTATGAATAAGTATTGACATCTACACTTACACTAAATAATGTACGTGTGTACCTTCATCATCATCTACCTAGCCTTTTCTTCCGGATGCAGCTGAGTACCAGTATTTTACATGAAACGACTATGTGACCACAACCCAGTAACAAGTAAGATCGGATGTCAGAGTTTCGGCGTCTGACTACTCGTAACTACTGTCAAAGATCTACAAATAACAGCTGGGACCAACGGCTTAACGTGCTTTCGGAGGCTCGGAGAAAACTCGGTATGTAATGATGGTCACCCATCCACGGACCAACCTTAGCAGGGACGGCTTAACCTTGAAGGGCGACCCGTGCGGCTGTTGTTATTTAGCCACGAGCTACATATAACGAATAGTGTACCTGCGTGTGTACATAATTTTACTTAATATTCGAAATTGGCTGTTGGTGTTGCAGTAGAGAAAGGGACCATGGTAAAATATTATTCAAGCTCTCATTCCCTTTTATTTTGTAATTGTTATTTCGTTAGTCGTTTACCGTTAGATATTGTCTCGCGGCAATCGTTAAGTATTTTCACGCAACGTCCCTAAACTTGTTAATTAAAACTCATTAAAAGCTTAATTTCAACATTGTTGGTAATTAAGAAGATTCACGATCTGCGAACCCTATTATCTTAACGGAGCACTTTTACGAATTATTAAGACAGAAAGCAACAATATTAAAATTGCTTTTTCGGAATACTTACTTTCTTCCTATACCAATTCTTTAATTAGTTGGAGTCTAGACATTTGTAAAAATTTAATTTCCTTCCTTTTTATAAGACTCTTGAGATCATTTAGATAGTTCCAAAGGTTGAGGAACTATCCTTAAAACAGAGCACATGTAACGGGTCTATTCAGTAAATACATGCAGTTCAGCGCTCTCACGTTTAAAGTTTTCAAGCAAAGCAAGGAATAAGTCACACGAGCAAAGATAGACAATCTTAAATAATTAGCATGGAATTCTGTCTTTATTTAAAAGACAACTGAGAAAAATATCTACTTCTACTTCCTTACAATATTTTTCTCCTATCGATTATACATAACTTTCACAACATTATTATCATGGTGGCAAAGCTCGGTTTAAGAATCGTCTGACAAGTTAGAAGCCACAAAGTTATTCATTGACTCGCAAAAGCTAATTTCAGAAGTCAAAGAACTTAATGCAGTGAACTTTATTGAGTTTCTCGGTTTGGTGAGAGTATACCCGTAGTAAAACAAAGGGTGTAGTGCATATGTTTATAACCAGTCTGTGCCGCACAAGCTCAGTAACATAAAATTGTCTGGCTAATTAAAATTTTAGAAGCATAAAAGCAACAATTAATTGAAAACCAGAATCATTTTAATTCTAGGAACAGCGGAGAAATTGTATAAATTTCGCAGAGACAAAACATAAACCAGTGCCTCTCCAATTCTTGTATTCTCAATGGGAACTATACCTGAACCGCAGTAGCTTCGTAACATATTATATTCGTACAAAATTAAAGTTTTGGATTCGTCTGAAATGCGGGAAGCCACTTAGTGTTTAATTAAACGTCGCGATGTCGACGTCTGATCGTGTAACGTTCCGCGGAGGGTGGCGTGCGTTGACGTCGACGTCGACGATACGATGCGACCCTTGGAACGTCGCAACATCCGCTGCCACGACAACTGACGTCAACCTTATTCTGATTAATAGTAACGTTATGGTATCGTGAACCAAGAGTACCTAGACATTTGGTATAAGAATGAGCACAAGCGGACCTGTTTCTCAAACTATCTAATCTTACTGACATGACGATCAGTGAGGCTGATTCTATAGACAGATTCAAATCTACTTTCCACGTTTCTCAGAAAATGATATGAGATTCCCAAATCCAGTTACAATATTCAGCCTGGATTTATTAAAAAGCATATGTTTTGGAAACTCGCTATCCAATTTTTAGATACAAATCTACCACAGTAGCCTCAAAACACTGAATAGAATAGACACATTTCTATTCTTGACACTACGAATGTAACGAGTAACGATACACTAAATAATCTCAGATCGACATAGGAGCTGCGACAACGTCCTCTATTGGAATAGGCGCAGGGCTCAGCCTCCCCCGTAGGTTGGCTCCTAATTACGTACATGTCACGGACACACCCGTGATTGATTGTAACTCTAATATCTTAGACAATGGATGACATATGTGACACTGTGCTTGCGATATTTTGCCTCTTGTCTCCCATTATTAGGGACCTCAGTAACAATACAACAATTCTAGTCAGATTCCCTTTGTTCTCTGAAATAGCTTTTGTACAGAGATAGGATACCAAATTGTGCGTAATCCTTTTTTCTAGTTTTTATTTTCTTTGTACTATCTTCGGAGAAGTCTTAATCTTAGACGTAGGAGTATAAGTAAATGGAGTTATATTTTTGTATCAAATATACAACGTACATAACTGATACGAGTTTAATTCCAGTTAGCCGGGCAGTTTTCGGAAACCATGTGTATTATCAGTGACCTTTTTGTGTCCATTTTCTGAAACGAAAAGGTCAGTGTTGTAATATCGGTGTTGTACATGTTCTAACAAAAATGTAGGTGTAATATTTCAGAAGGGGTAAATGAGTGGGTTGTCCTTATCATGTTAATGTGTAAGAAGCACGCTTGATTCTAATTAAATAGAGCTAACCTAACCTACTACTATACATATACAAAAATACAAAAAGGTGCAAGTATAATCTTTGTGAAAAATAAAATACCTATCAAGATTTTCTCTGCAGGACCTAAGTACGACTTTTCTAATTTTCATGGCCATATAGGTGCTTTATCAAAGGCTACCAGGTGCAACAATCTTTTAAATCATTAGTTGTCCAACCATGAACCTGGACTAGTAGTAGATCAACAATCGCTGCTGACCATCGACTGGCATAAGCACCAAGCCAACGACGCAAGTAACAAGTATCCATAAAAGGCGTGAACATAGATATTTTGTAGCGGTACCGAAACGATTTTGTTGGAAGCAAATTATTTATAATTGCGGCAGCATTTGCACTGCTGGAATCCGACAATTCACTGTCACTGTCGCTATTTATAAAAATAAATTAAAATAAACTTAACGTTTATGTATTTGAAGAAAACAAAAATTCCTAGACTAATATTTTTTTGTCGGAAAAGCAAAGGCAAGCATACGGCCTCGTCGGTTTTCGTAATTTTATTTAATAATCATAACTGCTTATTAAATGCGTATTCCTTTTTCAAAAAGATGTATAATGCTTTATATACAAACTCAATAGTGTAAACACAGAATAGATGTAGTTCAGTATAAATTTCGGTAAGCACTCAAATTTAAATCACATTTTCTCCCTAGAGGATGAATGAAATTGAGTACAATTTTCTTTCCCTGTTTTTAACAGATTAAAAATGACTATTGTTATGTTCACTTTTTGTGGCATTGAATGTCACTTTTTTGAGCAAGTGTTACGAAAACTAAATGTAATTTGAGTGCATCTTTTTCTTTCTATTTCATTATGAAATCTATTTCATTATGAAAAGGACAGACGATAAATATTAGTTTAGTCCTGGAAATTTAGTCAGCACCTGACGTTATTTGATGTAATTTTATTAGTCATCTTTTTAATCACGTCTAAACTTGTGTCAGGCGCTAGTTTATTTGACAGGACTAAACTAAAATTTATCTTCTGTCCTTTTCTTAATGAAATAGAAAGAAAAAGATGCACTGAACTTAAATTTGGTTTAGTTTGTAAACAAGGAAATCGGCACCAATGTCACTTCAAATTATTAGGTCCCATTTTCTACGTTGCCAACTTTCATGTGTTAAAGAACTAAAATATTTGTGGCGTCTATTTCAGGACATATTTTGCAAAACCACGGACTAGCACTATATCTTTATAATGTGTTTAACCTAGGTTTTAAATAAAAATGTAATACAATAAATAAAATAAATTGATTTTATTTCAGGCAAAGTACCCGTATACAACAATAAATAATAAAATTAATCGAATAAAACCGTCAAAACGTATTAAAAATAAATAAATAAACAGTAATAATAAAAAAAAAAAACATACCGCCGAACACAAAATATTATCGCATTTAAATGCGATATATTTCTTTCGGAATATTTCAGTGCGACTGCTGAGCATGAGGTCCTGGGTTCGATTCCCAGGTCGGGCAAAGTGTTATTGGGTTTTTCCATCAGGAACTTCTTAGTAGCAGCCACGGAATCTGGATTTGCGCCCGGTTGATGGCAATAGGCTTGCCCTCTATTACATGGGACTTAAAACATAACTGGCGAAATGTGGGTGTACTATTAGGTATACACCTCTGCCTAACCCTTCGGGGATTACAGGAGTGGTGTTATGTTATGTTATTTCAGGGGAGTTCATTCAATTTTCATCTGAGTGATTGTAAAAAAAAAAAATCTTAATAAATCTACCGAAATGATCACCTAAAGATTAAGAAACGTCTTGCTCAAAAGTCGAAAGTTAACTCCAAATAATAAATAGTTGAACAGATCAGAAACTTATTGCAAACGAACAACTTAGCGGCCTATTACATTAATTAGAGTTTTGCAAGTTGCGAGAGAAAGCAATCAGTAGACGTTACTGCAGCTAAGTAAAGTTTCAACTTGAACTTCAGCTCGGACTTGTACTGAAACTTGCATAGGTAGGTACTTGTACATACACAATCTACGTTTGTAATTGTTGCAGTGGGTTCCTAATGTTTAAACGTTAACATAACGAAACCGTTAATTGCATTAAATTAAAGCTAAAGTTAATTCCCAAAAAGCCTGAATCAAAAATGGTTTTGTGCTTTTTATTATGATACTGCCTCGTTGGTCTAGTGGTCTCAATCACGAAGGCTGAGCATGAGGTCCTTGCTTTGTAGCGGAATCTGGGTTTGTGCCCGGTTGATGGCAATAGGCTCGCCCCCTATTACACCTCTTCGAGATAACAGGCGTGGTGTTATTAATGTGTATTTATTATGATACTTTTTGACCCAGTATTTTTTTTTGTTGGTACTCCGTACGGCCTAGAAATTCACAAGAGTTTATTCACAATGACTCTGTTTTCAAATCAGTTTGTTTGTGCCACCAACTTTGTTGTTCCGGGCCTAAATTGAATTCGTCGTATTGTAAATGGACGAGTTTCTAGAAGCTTTTAAATGTTCATTACAATTTCTTAATTAGGCTTAAATTGCTTACTCGAAGCAGTTTAGCGATTACTTTTTACTTGGAATTGTTTAAATCTGATGTCAGCAATCTATGCTGTAGCAGCGTTGATTGCCAAAAAAAATAAAAGAATTTGTCTTATCAGTTCTGTCTAGACTTACACTTCAGACAAAAAAGTTCTTGAAAACTAAATTTGTTTTTGTTTTTTACAAAGATCTAAACCAAACTTCCGTGTCTGCCAGTCGCCCCGTCTCATAGTTCATAACACTCAATCATAGCTAACGCACGCACGGATCAAATGACTCATTACACGAAATTCAATATATCGCCGGAATGCAATCTTCACAATATGATTCATCTTGTTAAGGGCGAGCCACAACTGAGAACAGATTAATTAAGGCAAACGGCGTTCATTAATTGTTCGTTAAAGGGTTCGAACTAAAAGGTTAATCATTACAGCTTTTCAGCACGAGTTGATCCACTCAGGTTTGCGGATCCCGAATTCCTGAGGGAAGATATATATATATCCTTATCTATTATACCTGAAGAGGGTTAATAGTCGATATAATATGAGTTAACTCTATAACTCTGTGTTCCCTCCCACATTTAACCCGTCTGCCTTCAAAGCAAGAGTGACCAGGCATCTTCCGGGCACGCTCGTTCCAACATAGACCTCATCCATCTATTTCCATCGGGCGGGATCGAGGTCAAGAGCAGACCCATCTTGTAATAAAAAAAAACTAAATAGAGCCAATAACTATAGAGAGTTACAAACTATATCTATTTATCACTATGACTGCACCACACAGGTCGTCGGTTGAAGTATTTATGTGAACTTATAGAGTAGGTAATCGCTCCAGCTGCATACTATATCTGTCACGTGCCATACGAATGACCTGCAGTCTGCACTCCCGACAAATAGAGCTGTCGGTCAAATAGCGTCGGTAAACCTTTCAACCGACATATCGAACTAAATGTGTTCGCTGTTAAAATTTATCTGAGTCCCGGATTTGAAAGGTAGATTAAATTTTTGGCCGTCGATGCCAGCCGGGCTACAGGCGGGAATTGTAACCCATAATCACATAACTACTGCATACGTGCGTTTAGAATAAAAGTAAAAATGCCACTCAATTCAATTGCGAACATGTGGCACGTTTGGGATGAAAATTATTTACGAGCTCGATAGTTAACTTTCCAACTTGTTGACAAAAAATAAACGTCGTTTTTTAGGCTTCTGTTTATTTATTGAAACTAACGCTTATGAAGAGAGAACTTGACCTCTTGCGGTTAAATGTACGCTTAAGCAGTTGATGACAATTTGCACCTCTTCTAGATATCATCGCGACGACTTGACACAACCTAACCTGACCTCCCGTGGACATAACAGCGTGGCCTCGTAGGTTAGGCACAGTGGAGTACTATTAAATTTTAGCCGGACGGGGTGGGTGAACCGCAGTCGGCGGTTTGACGTATTATCGTCGCGCCACACCACTTAGTGCCTGCGCCCGGCGCCCAGCGCCCGCACGCGAGCCACTGCACACCCAAACTGAATAATATATCCAACTCATCACGTACTCAACTGTAACCTTTCAAGTTTAACTTTTACTACGTATTTGTATCGTCATTCCCGAAAGGGTTGTCCGCTATTTCATAGTCAGCCAAAATATCTAAACCGCAAAAAGTTCTCGCCGCATATATATTACCATTCCTGAGCGAAAAAGATAAACTAAGTCCTTACTATCCCGAAACGACGTCGAAAATATTCATAGATGTAACTTTTTTGCGTAAACAAAAAGCAGTGAAGTACAGAGGTCCGAGCCGTCCGTACTTACATTTAGGGATTGCATGGGAAACAATGTAAAGGTGTATGTATATAAAGCTCCTGATACAGGCTCGGAATCTGGAGGATCCAGCGGACGCGCGTGCTGCTACAATATTCATGAGCGCGAGGCTATCGGCCGGCGGCCGCCTGGGCGGCACAGCCCGCGAACACTATCTCACATTCGGACCCGTTCCATCAATATAACGAGTCGCTGACCTGAATTGTTTAGTGACCACCTTTATACATATTTTGTCCGCTAAAGTAGAAAATACGATTATTGCCAGCAAAACTTATTTTACTTACGTATGAGCGAATAAATTACTCTATGTATATTTCACAGTTCCAATAAATTCCAGGCTCTCAGTTACTTAATCCGGTGATGCAACTTCTCTCAGGTTTTATTGAGCAATCAATGCAGGCATTAAGGCAGATTTTCCTCATGTAGCTGTACCTCTTCGATTCCGATGTGCACGTCATATAAGTTAAAGCTGGGAAGAAATTGAATTCTCACGCCCAACAAGAGATACGACAATAAGATATTTTATTTCGCATTACGGAACGAGTAAACTTGTAAGTTTAGTAGTATTTTGTAACGTTAGTCGTGGAAAGTACCACTAAACTGACTTGGCTGGTGTTTTAGCGAACAGTTTTAGTCTCACGTAATATTGCTGTTTTAATTGCAGATGCGAAGTTGGTGCTTGTTGGCTGTAAAACTTTGCCGACGAACACTGACAACAATGACAGTGGGATGGGATACCTCTATTAACTTTGCTGGAAGCTATTCGCTGCATATACGTGGTTTCTAATCTGCTCCCAACTTGTGAGGTGTGAAACTAAAATTACATTTTCCTGTGTTTTAAAGGTCCTATTTGGTTGGCTAATAGCAGAGCCTTCGCAGGTCCTTTCTCTAAAGAAATTCAAATTCTAATCGAGCCTGGATGGTGTAGCTAGCCGTCTGACCCACAGTGCCCTCAGAAAAATCTGCCAGATTAATTTTCTCTCATAATAAAACAGTGTGAACCTGCCTTTGAATTTTTTAAGTTTTCATTAAAGGTTTTTTAAAAGAAAATTACATCAGACAGCTATTAAATGTAGTGAACTAAATAAAGTTAAAACGAAGTTAATTTTTCTCGTTCTTCTTTTTCTCTTGCAACGAATATCATGTAAAATTCTGTAAGTTTTGCAAGAGTAATGACCTAATTAAGAAGTAAGGCATGAGATTGCCTTTTTTTTTACGGATGGGACATCATCAAATTGCAGAGCGGAAGGGAGTGTCAGACTTGTACTGACTAAAACCCATCCATGTTCCTTCCTTGCCCTTTGTGTTCCAGGGCCGCGGTATCTCTTTCGAACAGCCCGCAGCCCGGCATGAGATTGCCTTACTTCTTAATTAATAAAAATGCCACCCACTAGCCTAGTATTTATATACATGGTCAAAGTAGCCTTATTTTACTCGAAATAGGCGAAAGAAAACCATAGGCATGTCAGAAAATTAATAGAACAATGTAATCGCTTTATATTCACTTTTTACACGCGATCATGGTCGTGTATACTAGTTATAAATAAAATAATACTTAATTGCCGTCAACAATTGAATTAATCGCCTTTCGGGAATGTTAAAAATGTATAATTTATCTACGTCATTACGAGTACACAGTGGGCCAGGGTCGTCCTGCTAGACAAAGGTCTCATAAATTCCATAATATCAAATAGGTACTGCACCTAGGTCCTGGGTACTTATTTATGCCTGTCTTCTGTATCTCTATTAGGAAGATTAACGAGAATAATAACGCATGCAGTGGTGAAAATATTTGCCATCGAGGTAGGTAATGTAAGCTTTATTTTTATTTTTAAAGGCCACTCCCGTTTTGGTGCATTCCTTAGATAAGTCATAAGAGTAGCGGGCCAAAAATTCTAACTAGGAAATATTCTGCATAGATTTTTTGCAAGTTGTCCAGTATGATACAGTTCAAGCAGACCTTGTTTTTTAAATAAAACGATACAGTTTCCTGGACATATATCCGAACTTCAGCAATCTCTTAACTCATTCGTATGTAAAGCTAAGTGTATATAAGCGAGCTCTAAAAGCGCCAACCCACAAATTTGAAAGTTGGCCAAGTTGTATCGATATGTTGTGTTTGTGGTCGCAGCCCGCTCCGCTCGTCGCTCCGCTGGTCTACACCAGCTTAACAACATTGTTCGTTAATTACTACTAACAGTAAAAAGCAAATCACGTAACATAAGCTCTTATAGCTGCAAGATTTTATACGTCACTACTATTAATATAACGCTAAAGCCCGTTGCATAATTAATTTTCTGTTACATCCTATTTGTGTTTAAATGATGTATTGATTATGAACGCTACATTATTTGGCGTAGAGCAAGAAATGTGCTTTATGATCTATAGGTGACCTACAAGGTTACAGAGGTCCCAGGTCATCCCTTCTGTACCTGGACCCACTTTTGGGTGTAAAGTCATATTTTGCAATTTTTTTCTGGACTGGCTTAACAATGCTGCATAACAATGGGCCATACGCACATACAATCACGCCTATATTCCTCGAAGGGTTAGGGAGACGTGTTCCTAATAGTACACCGAAATTTCGCCAGTTATATTTAAGTCCCATTTAATAAGGGGCGAGCCTATTGTCATCAACCGGGTACAAATCTAAACTCCGTGGCTGCTATTGGGAAATTCTTGATGAAAAAACCCAATAATACTTTGCCCTATCCAGGAATCGAACCTAGGACCTCATGCTCAGCAGTCGGGCTTGCAACCATAAAAAATACCTGATGGTATGTTTAAACAACACAATGGTAAACATCCGGAGCTATCAAGACATTGACGATCTCCAAAAAGATTGGCACAATGGCTTAATTCTTGCAAAAAAGCCAAGTTTGTTCAGCAACAACAAAGTATTCCTAATTTAGGTTTGTACATTAACATCGTTGTAAAAAGGAAAAAAGGTGAACATAGAATGTGTTGCAACCTGAGCAAAATTTAGTTGTTGGCGTCTGCGCTCAAGCAAGCGAAGCGGCTCCGAACAGGGCCTGGGTAATTGAACTAATAAATCTAGCAGTGTAACTGCGCGCTCCCGGCTCGCTCAGGATCAAGGCGAAACCATTAAACCTACGCTCAGATTTCACCTTCACTCGACTTGCATTTAGTCACACGATACATACGTGACGGTTCATTCCGAGTGGTTGTTTTTTTAATAGAATTCTGCCTTTTTTCGATAATACAAATTTCAATACCTGCAGTCATAAATTTTTGCAACAAAAATTGAAAATAAACGGTTGTAAAAAGTAAGATTAGCAACGCTCGTAAACCTGCAGCGGGAAATAACACTTTATCAATTGTAAACGATTATAGTGTAAGGTTGTTCTAGTTTCGATGCTTCATGTTGTTCAGTTCGATTGTTTTCATGAGCAGGACTTTCCGTGGACAGTGGATAAGTGTTGTTCTCGTTTTCATATTAAAGTTGAGTGTCGCTTCAAACCCACAGGTACCTGCACAGTTTTATTAAATTATAATTAAGCATTACCTCCACCTAAAGGCTAATACATTTATTTGAAGCAGCGGCAGATCCAAAACGATAACGCATCGAATTTCGACAAAGATTTCGGCAACTTCTTAAGAGACTTAGGATCTAAGGTGTACAAAGTTAAGAAAATAGACGTAACTCAAAATGAAATTCGTTCACACACGACGTCGCCGGTCATCAAGAACTATCGAAGAAATAAGGTGAGGTTTAATGTATATACAAAAATATCGTAATCTATTAATTAAAACGAAACCATTCATAATAATCGATTACAATCCATAAGTTTCAATTTTTCATTGTTATAAGTAGTATTGATTGTTTAAACCTACCTCCTCTTCATGCATAATAGCTACTCGTATATAGCGATTTATGTACAGACGCCAGCACATCAAGCTACTACAATCTGTCAGATATCTTTACAAGATTTTCAACTTTATCTCTATGACATTAAGTTCAAGGTTGGTTGGGAAAATCTGACAGATTCGGGTAGGTTGACGTGCTGGCGTCTGTACATTGTATTATTAGTGAATGTACTGAATTTAGTCTTTACTTGAAGACATTTGGGTCATTGTCCCGTTAGTTTGTTTTAAATATATTTTCCTTTTGAAACCACTATTTCTATTTACTTAATATAAAACTATCTAAACTATCTATTTTTTAATTTTAGAACACTTTCAACACGCAAAAAGCAATTCTCCAAGATGTCCTAATGATGAAGCTGGTATCATATTACGAAGACAAATACAAACTGTCCCATTTGGATCATACTACCACTGAGAGCATTACAATTGAAAATAACGTTAATTCCAATATATTTACGAAACAGAATTTATATCAAAATAATTTTATAGAAAAAGAGGAGGCGCTCAGTTCTAATACCATTCCCAAACCAACAAGGCCAGTTACTGGATTAAGCAGAAGAATGAACAGAGATATGACAAGGGTATGATAGTATAATTAATGATTATTTCTAGAAATAAGTACACTAATATGATTTAAATGTTACATACTGGACATAAGTAGGTAATCCTCTTTTTTCAAAGATGAGAAATCGACCTCTAAATGGTAATACTTAATTTTTAGATAACCCTACGAAGTTGGATCATAAAAGCTGAAACTATTTTTTTTTTCTTTTTAGATTGATGAATACCAAGTACCTGAAGTAGTTATCTTCTAATAACATGACAACAATATTCAAAAAACAGGTATTGAAAATTAAACGGTGATCTCCGTGCAAAATAAATTAAAGAAAGTACACGTTTGTTTGAATCAGTGTGACGCACAAAAATGGATTAAGAAACCAGCTGAAATTTTTGTAGTGTTCTAAATTATTTATTTAAATTATAATAAAATAAAATAATATAAAAAAAGTTTTTAATTGGAGTCATGAGTGTTTTTTAAGTTCCTTTAGATAGGAGATCCGGGTATCTGAAGCACGAACTAATTTCTAGCCGATTTCAGCGTATTTTTGCAAATTTTCCCGGAGATTGGTCCTCATTGGCACTTGTTCAACGGCTTGGAGCGAAAGGTACTCGGGGGAACAACTCTGTCTGCACTAAATGTCATCTATCAGCGGCGTATGCCCGGATTTTAGCAAAGACACCGTGTCCAACGCAGCTCCCGGGACTGAACGTTACGGATGATAACTATTAAAATTGAACAGCGCTTCAATTTGAACGTAAGACAGTTTAGGGAGTAGGTTCAATCTGTTTGGGCTGAATTAATCATCTGATGAGATGTAAATCCGAAAACAGATACGCACATTTAAAGCGTTAGGGGTCACAACAGTGCATATAATTTATTTCCTGAAGAGTTCAGCTTTCTAACGAAGAAAAATGATTGATAGACCCAGTGAAATAATATTTTTAAAGCATAATTTAAAATCACTTCTTAAATCATAAAATATACAGAACCCTATTTACATTACATTAATTAAGAAAACCTCACGTACCAAATGCTTGTTTCAAACTTTTAATCGTAATGGCGACAAAGTGTAATTCTCTGAATCCTTACAAAAATTAACAACATATGACAGTTTTAATTAAACCCGGTCGCTGGTGTTGGCATCATCGTCACGCAAAACATTACATCTACAACTTTGTCCACAAATTATGTTTACACCATTCAAATAGACGTTCCTTGCGTAAATACTTTTGTAACTTAGTCCATTAAAGAAACTCAACACAAGTAATTACCATAACACAAAGTGGTTTGTTTAATGCTCCCCTTGATGACGAACTGGATGGAAATATGTATCAGTACATGGCGTAAAAATAAAACACAAACTTAATTGTGTATCCTGCTCATCATTAGACGTTTTATGTCGAGTTTTTGTCAGTAATAACCTTTATTTTAGCCATGTTATAAACTCTTCGAGAGTACCATAAACCTTAGCAGTCGCGTGTTTGACCGAGAGGCCATCGTAAAATGCATCATAAACTAGCGCACATAAATTTAGAAAATCGAAGTGACTCGGAAAATGAATAGAAATTCTGTGCCGGATACAAGACATGCACAAAATGGGAATAATCTTATAGAATAAACAAGAACAGAATCTCCAAGTTAATAAAATAATAATTTGCAAAATAAACATGTCTTTCTTTGCTCGAAGAAAAAGAAAACTCTCATAATAATCATCCAGTACTGCTTTGGCAGTGTGCCGGCATTGCAATAAAGTTAAATCTCGGTGGGCAACAGGCCCGACGCGGAAAATAAGGCGAGGAACTTGTTTTGATGCTGCCCCAGAACAATTCCCGAAACATACCGATCATATGGGGAAATAATAAGGCCTTGGCAATAATATGCGGCCCATTGAAATAAAATATTGCGAACGCACTGGTAAAACGCGTTTTTTTTTTATAATTCATATCGTTTTTAATGTTTGTTTGGTGTGATATAAAAGCCCACAGATTTAACCCTTTCAAAGGAAAATAGACATAAACCATATATATGGTGACCCCTCCCTATACCTCTCGTACACTTTGTTCCAATCGCATTTCCCTTCGGAACGATCTCACGCCGGAAATTAATCCATCCGGCAAATGAATAGACTGCACTTGTGCGTGAGGGTGCCTACGTATGACTGATGTTTTTTTTTACTTTAAAATGTAAAAAACCTTTGCATGGATACCCTTTCATTAGAGGACCTTTCGATTCCCTACAACCATTGTTCTTAGTTCAATGTCGTCGGCAACAAAACTTTGTCTTTTATTAAGGGCAATAATCATATGTTTTATTCCCATTATTACATCATAATCAAATTTTTGACTGTTCGAATGCGACACGCAAGTTAGCATGATGCGTATTATACTGTGCACTAACAATATACATTTAAGTACGTGCCCAATTTTATGTCCCTCTTTAGTTGGTAATTGAAAACTGAAAGTATACGAAATTCTCATGCGTACAAAAAATCAGTATTACATGCCTGTGATGTGGAAGTTTTTAAATTAAATTCCTTGTTTACCAGGTCGATACGCACCGTATACTGTGTGTTGTTGCCGTAACCTTATCGATATAGCCATTGTCGGCTGACTGGATTCTTTCCACGATCGCTTTATGGAATTAGTCAATTCAAATGTAATAATCGAATTGCTTTTTTAATTTTGAGTTTGTCTGGCTTCCTCCAACAGTTTGGCAAAATAGATTTGGCAAAATGGTTGAAATTCTAGTGTGGAGTCAGAGGAACTTGCGATATTTGTCCGCTGCATTAGTGGAATTAGCAATCTCATATCCGTGGAGCTAATATTTCTGGAGTTCGCACAGCGGCCGAGAATTAATCAGTTTGCGCTGCCCACTAGCCGCACTAACAATTTCTCTTTGCTAATACACTTTTTTATATTACCATTAAGTTTATAAGCAATATTTTTTATAACTAAAGTACTCTGCTGTATAATAATATTTTAACATTAGAAATAATTTTAATATTGTACCTATATAATTATATTGCTTTCGTTAATGTCAGAACTATAACCTTAGAGATCAAGAACCTACTTACCTACCTTCCTAGGTAAGTTAAATCCTATAATATAAAATGAGCAATATTTGTAGTAGAAGTATATATAGTTGTATAAATGTAATCCCGTTCTCGAAAATGGCTCTAACGATTTCTATGAAAGTTGCAATATATAGGCCTCATATCTGGGAAAATCCGTTTTCTCTATTTTGACTCGAGCAGAGCTCGGTCGCCCAGGTATTATTTACTATTTGTAATAAGTATAACATGTGGAAAAGTACCTATAATTTATACAGGCCACGGTTAACGAAGACTCATTGGATTACACGGTGTCAGTTGATTCGAGACGCGTAATTAGGTCACCTTGAAACGTGGACTTGCGTCCATATTTTATTTTTACTCCGAGAAAAATTTACTGTCCCCAACTTTTGCGCAGAATGAGATTAAAAATCTTATTATATTTACATCTTCCAGTAACTGCCCCAGGAAATAACCTCTTATTTTACGTTGACTCCGAAAAGTGTCCTTAAACTTATTCAGAAAATATAAAACTTTAAATGACCTGTGAACGTTCTAGCCTAATAAAACCCATAAAAATGATCAAGACTGTACTGAATATTAGCAGCCAATGCAGCTAAGTTAAGTACATGCACATTATGTTCCATAGCTCATGCAAAATTGGCATTTATAACTGGTTGACTAAGGACTACATAAGCATAACAGATTTATTGAGTATAAAACTCATTTCCTACACGCAAAGTTTATAAAACAAAAGGTGGTAACAGCAAGAAGGGATGTGAAAACTTGGTAACTGTTTTATGTGGTTCATATCAATTATTGACGTGTAGTAGGAAACATGTGGAAGTTGTGTCTAGTGGGAAACGCTAGGTAGGTACATGACCAAGGCGTAACATCGTCATTCTATGTTTTTCCGTAAAAGTTTCGGTGTAACGATGAAACTAAAGGTGCCAACAACGTTGCAGCGGGTTATAGCTTAACTTTTTTTGGAATACCTGCGAACATGTGTTGCGTTATATAAACGTTATAGATTTCCATTTCAATTTAAACGTTATTCTGTTGTGAAACGCAGCCAATCAAAACCATTGCTATGTTTCAGCGCATACAAGATGTGACGTTAACAGAAGGGATCGCGTTATTGAGATTAGGTACGTTATTGCGTCCTAGTTTTATCTTTAACGACGCAATTAGAACCGAACGTGCGGAAACGCAATACGGGGTGATACGCAATAATATACGCAATTAAATATCACTGAGAAGGCTTGTTCACGCCTGATGAAAATGAAAATAGGAGAAGCGAGCTTGGAATACTGGGAAACTAATGAAAATCAGCATGATTATTGGGTGTCAATAGACTACCTGATTAGGTATGTATTTTGTCTACGTCTAAATTTTATTTTACTTGAAAGCATGAAATAGTTTCTGTGTGAAAGTTACCCCTGTGGTACAGCTCCAAACACATAATATTATTACTACGAGAGGGATTAGATAAAGATTATCTCCATATAAACACACTAATGATCCGCTATAAAACAGTTAAGTACTGATTTCGCACCGTCGACGTTCGTAATGCTGAATAATCCCTAATGAAAACACAGCTTAACAGAGTTATTGATTCATAGCGCAAACGAAGCCGCCGCGATTCGATATTCAGATGTGATACACATCGCATGCTAAATCATGAACTCATTTGTTCCCATTCAGTTAACGAACAATACAAAATGATGTCCTGTCGTGTCGTTCGTCCGATGGATTCAGCTAGCTTACTGGGATTTCACTCAATCTATTGTTCCAGCTCGCGATCGAACTAAATCTAGCTAAACTCAAGCTATTTTGACAACGAAATTTCCTGCTGCGGATTTCTAAGACTGTAAGTGTTTGAGTATTAAGATACCTGGTTCGATTTAAGTTAGACACTAAACTTAGAAACTGTAACTAAGGTAACTTTTGTTTTTTTTTTCTTCAAGAACGCATGATTTAAGACTGATAAAACGTGGAGTGTTCTCTCTAATATAAAGCTAAAAGGAAGTACATAAGGATATATTCTAAGTTTGAGTTATACATATTGTACGAAATAAAAAGCTTTTCAAAATTTTCTCAGCATATTTATTTTAGATCTCTTATTTATGGCATTTCTCAAATTTATTTATGACCGTAGTCACGGTAAGTACAAGGAGTGCACAAAACCACCCTATCATTTTCTATGAACGCCGTAAGAGGCCATTAAGGGCTTCAGTTAAGGGAATCAATGACCCTCTCTATACTAATGGCAATAAGGTACAATCACGATTGTTGCCAAATAACCAGACCTTCTGTAATAAAAAGGAAGCAATTCATTAATTACTTCGAAAGAACTCGCCAATCACTTGACAAACGGCAATTGTAATCGGTTACTGGAGCCAGCCAATCGGATTCAATTCGTCATTCTCACAAAATCTTTAATTCTTGTAAAGTCCAGCTATAATCCCCCAAGTTCCCAATTATTTCTGTTGAGGGCTGTAATTAAGCAGTATAAAGCGCTTGGCTGCCGTAATCCAACCACTTTTGTGATATTTAAACGAGTTTCATTACGCTTCGGTTATAAAAGCGTGCTATTACGAGAAATGTAGTGGAAACATCACGCTCAAGTTCCAATGACCGTAATTGTCGAGTCCGGAAATAAATATGACCTGTGCGACGTTTGTTCGACTTTAAAGACTCATGGCTATTGTGGCCAATAAACCCCTGCGTTTTAAACATGTTTTGGAACAGTTTCTGGTTTTAAATTGTTCAGTATATTAATTGGAATGAATGAAAGCTTATACAGTTATAAGTTTACCAAGCCAATGTGATCTAGGTGATGTTTAAATAATATGACAGAAAAGACATGAATACTAGGTAAAAATTCAGTCAATCACAGTTCATAACTGATCTTTTCTAAGTCTAGACACAACACACGCTATAAGAAATATATTTAGCTGTGTCATATTTTTATTTAATGAGCTATCATCGTGAAAGTGCGTACATTAATTAAAGGTACATTAAGTGCATCTCGCGGTGCGGTCGTGTGCGGTCTCATTCCGGCATTAGCCCCGACAATAAACATAAATATTTTTGCCTCGTTATGGCTGGGCCGCTAGCGAGTAATTAAATTCCATTGAATCGCACAAATCTTCGCCCTACGTCCGCGCCCAACTTCCCTGCACACCAAAAATACATACAGAGCCTAGCTAAAAAGTTATTCGTTTTCCTGTAAACGCGTGGTCTACCAACAAAAAGCTGATAGTAAAAAATTCCAACTAGAACCATGGTAACATAAACCAGGAAACTTTCACAAAAATAAAACAAAAAAGATCCACATAAATCTAGCTTCAAACATAAAAAATGCAAAGTTATTTTTACCTTTTTCAGGCACTCGCGCAGAGTACCTGAAAATAATAATACTTATAAAATTTAATCACTCTCAACAAGCGTCTTGCCTCCCCACACGTTTTCTTTTTAAAAGTTGCCGTCCCTGGCTCGTTAGCGGGGTCTTCCTTATTATTTTCTCCACGACTGTAATCTGGCCTTTCAGCTACTTCAAACGACTTGTTCTTTTTCTTATGTGTAATTGAAATATATTGCCGTAATATCCGCCGGACTGGAGTACCAGCACTCGAGCGCATCAGCTCGAGTTTTCATTACTTGGGGAAGTGATTTTTTTTTCATGAGACGGTATAATAATTCATTTTGAACCCTTAGCCATGAGATGACACTCAGAAAGTTCGTGCCTACGAAAACTTGGGCTCTCTTTTCGATTACCTGCAACGTGGACGCTCGAAAAATAGATCCTATTTATTTTATATGGCTATATAAGTGCTTGGAAAATGCGGTCATGTTTTTGGAAAATATATGGTGTAAATATAGCATTTTTGTGTGCGAGTATGTAAATGCGCGCGTTGTGGGCACGGACCGTATCGCCGATGCCCACTTGCAGACCGCATCTTCCGCTTTAACTATTTTCCCACACTCATGAGGTGATTTATAGCGGGAAACGCTCCCAGATACACACAAACATTCGCCTCGCAGCCTCTGCTAGTCAAAGTATTGGCTTCTTTACGACCAACCCTATATTTTATTGCCGATCGATTCGTTAAGTTTTCAGCTCTATTACAAATACGAGTATAAAAGTAATGGACCGGTACATTCGTATACTTGCGAGGAGAAATAGCATTAGCGGGTTAAATTGGTTCCAACGAACGAAATCACAAATGTCGTGTGTTCGTGAGTCAAAGTTGGTCGGTATCTAGTAATTACAGTAAAAGGGGTTGTTTTAAATGCGGCTGCAGGTTTGACGCAGACTCGGAGCCACGTAGACATACAACATAGCGTAACTTAATGGCAGGGTAAAACATACTGTTATTGGCAGTTATCCACGGGCGAGTGCACGGCACATCACGTGACTGTGACACCCCTACTCCGCTCGCATAAGCGTATTCATTACCATATAAAAGTTGCCTAACAACTGAAGTATGCTGAAACAATAATGTTATGAGGTAAACGGGGACTTTTGTCGGCCGTAGTTGTTTTTTCAATAAAAGTATTTACTTGGATAGCAATGTTGGGTTACTCATTATTGACGTATCTGTCTAGTAATATACCTATAATTGCCTCCAGATATTGCTGCATCTACTAGGTCATGTAAAGGTATACAGCTGCTTAGTAGGTCATGCCTAAAGTGACAATTAACTGCCGCCTCCGGCGTCTTTAGGGATGCGTACGACGTAAATGTAGATACCTACGTACACATAGATATAAACAGTTATTTAGGCATCCAATAGGTCCTTTGTAATTTATTGTGGGTTGAACGCGTATTATCTTAAATCAGAATCACAAATGTATTGTTGATTAAACAGGTTCGTTAGAGTAAGCTGTTCTGAATATATGAAAAAAGGCTGTACAATTTATATTATATACTTATTCGATGAGTCACGCTTTGCTCTTCTGAAATTGTGTTGTTGACGTTTCCAAGCTAATCTTGGCGGCGTCGAATATCACCAATACGCAATATATACTTGGTCCGAAAGAGATGTGTCAAGTCAGCAGGGGACCGCCCTTGGTCCCGCCCTAAACATTGTACCACACTGAAGCTTCGCTGAAATTAAGTGTGGCGATATAAAACATCAACTTTAAGTACGGGTTACCCTTACATTTCCCTTATTAAAGTTAAACAGAGGCTAATTAGGGTAACTACATGGAGATTTTTGGGGTATGACGATAATTCTGGAAGTTAAAATGTTACAAACTTTTTGTTTTATTGCATAGAATAAAGTAAAAGCCTTGTGACATATAAACGCTTTATAGCTGTTGATTTATCCTAAGACCTAGTTTAGTTACATGGTCGGTACTGTGAGCGCGAACATAAAGCTCTAGCAGTTACAGCTTTCATGTTAGTAATGATAATTTTATGTTTTTGTTTTATTTGGTTCCATATTTATTCCTGTTTTTTAGGGTTCCGTGGCCAAATGGCAAAATCGGAATCCTTATAGATTCGTCCTGTCCGTCTGTCTGTTTGTTCGTCCGAATGTCATCGACATTTTACTCTGAAATTATTGGCAGCACTATGTTGAAATTGGAGTGCAACTGTTTTTTATGAACACACAAGTGAAGAGTAATTACGAAAAAGAAAAAAAAGGAATGGCCCTCTGTACATGTAACTTAACACTGAAAAAGTAAAATCCTACGTATATAATTGTGTAGGGTATTTATCGAAAGCTCTTTAAAATATATCGAGGTTCCTTAAATACTTTTTCTTAAGTCAATGGTTGATGAGATATTCGAGTCAAAAGCCGTACAAATTTTGGGATCTTCTAATTTCTACAGTAAGAAGAGGAAAATTCTATACTTGGTTTTCAGAACGTAAAAGGAAGTTTCAACGAAAGTTGGTTTGAATATGATTTGATATTTAGTTTTATGGGACTTTTTCGTGAAAATGCATTAGTAACTTTGTTTATCATAAATCTCTAATAATAATCTAATCAATAATAATCAATAATCAATGTATAATCTTTGTTTATTAATTATTTTGACATTATTATTAATTATTAATTATTTTAACTTTTCCAAATATATTTGTACACCAGTGTTTTAAGATGTGTATTACTAACAAATAGGATTGTATGATCTGTAAAATAAATTTATTATTATTATTATAAACAAACTATGAAAAACAAATTTATTTTTGCTGTTGAGTGTAAATTGATCTATGAATGAACGTTAAGAATGATTATATAGTTTGGTGCTTCGGACGCTTTGTCTGCGACTCCGACTCGTACTTGGTCATTTTTTTTAACTTTACTTTGTTGATACGTGTGTATTTATCAGCCCGCTCTATGGTACTACGTCTACATAATATAGATCAAGCCGCTGAATAAACGAAGTTTTTACTACTTTTTACCCGCAGTGAGAAAGGGTTGATGGATGAGGTCGTCGTTGACAGGTTCAGCCGTCCAGGGCTCGTGACACGCATCCTTAATCTTACTATCCGAAGATGCTGCGATACCCGACAATCTGTCGGTTGACGTTTGAGCAGAAACACGAAAACATCTCTCGGTCAGCCGCCCACCCCAACTCGGTCCAATTCTACAAAATGTTTTGTAACTTAAATGCAAAGTCACAGATTGATCTTGTTTTATTTTAGCTTTTTATTAAACTTGTTTTGCAAAAATAATGAGTTTTTTTATAGTTCATTTCTATGAAAGTTTACTTTCTATTATAGGTATTTACTACAGCAGTACTTAAAATAGAACTAGAATGATAACTATATACCTGAAATAATATCTACTACATACATAGACGTTTATTACATTGGTAAACGGAAACGAAATACCGGGGATTCTGAGACAATTCATGGTCTGCGTAAAGGTATTTAATTAGATCTATAAATCAAGGTAACACAAACGGAGATAGCCCACTTACCTGCAGTCTGCGAATACATATCTACAGAGCGAGTCGGTAACGTATAGCCTCCGCCAAATCTCATTATTGTTCCCCAAACTATCTACACTACACTTACTAAACTTACATGGAGTCTTTCAACAAAAAAGAAACTTATCGCGTGTAAAATAAGTCTTCATTATACAAAACAAAATAAAGCTACTCAAAAGTAAAGCCGACGCCAACTTTTATTGTCTTCGCAACTTGGAAAGTAAATTACCCGAACAAATTCGCTCAGCGCTAAATCTGGGGCTTATCAGAGGGCTTGGCCGAGATCCTTAAATTGAGAAAGAGCTATCTCGATGAGGCGGAGTGGCCTCGAGGCGTCGACACCTTGCTGCCGCTGCTGAGATTAAAAAAGTTTAATTAGTAGGCCTTACATATCCATTAGAAATGAAAGCGCTCAACTTCGCACGGAAATAAATATCTGTTTGTATATTTTAACATCTTGCTCTCAAACATCTGCTCGATTATTCGGTTTCTCTCGGTCCTCTCTCGGTCCTCTCTCACTTTATCAAAAGTGACCCAATTAAAAATCGTAGTGATTTGAATAATTGTCGGCATATTGTAATAGAGGCCTATCGTTAACGACAAGTCGGGCTAATAGGATTAAAGAACTCGATCCTCTGCTAATCCAAGATGACGTATTAATTTACATTTCATTATTTTAGCCCTTGCTAACGATTGGGGCTACCCGGGATGGGTTAGAGCTTGTGGACCGAATGTTTCCTTGTTTGGTAGACCTTGCTGGATGTTATTCTGGCTAAACCAGCTGTAACTGGCACGTTAGATGGAATATTATTGGTAATATGCGCCTTCTTAGTACAATTAACTTACATCAAAGCAAGCAATATCTAATTTGTGGAAGAGCATTAAGTTAGAACTACTTAGTAAGTATCTGCTTACGCGTTACGCTTATTGACGGCGTCAGTTCAAACTAACTTAATCCAAGTTTCAAAGTGTTCCAAGTGTTTTTTGTTAGTTTTTGGTTCCAGTTTGTGAAGTATAACGTTATATTAAAATCTAGATCATGGCAACAATATTTTACCAGAGCATATAATAATGCCGAGTTTTCAGAAAGTCAACATTTTCGTGCTCTTAACTTAGTTTGAGAGAAAGCAATTTCCCGAACTGTGTTCTATGTTTGGCAGACTACGGTAGGCACTTGTTCTGTTATAAAGTTTCTTATGAAAACTTTGCTTCGTGGTTATTATAACTGCCTACTACAAAACTCAAATAGCGAAGAAATATAATGAAGAGATTATCTAAAATCGCAGCTAATACTGTGTAACATAAATTCGTAGGAGTTAGAATACAATCGAGTAAACACTGGTGTCACGTATTAGTATGTGATATCGTGACACGGCCGAGGCTGCGCATCGCCGCTTCCGGATTATTAACAGTTATTAGGCGCCGCGGTATAAGTCCGGATTAAATCTGTGTCAATTTGCATTTTATTATGATGACACAGCCTTCGAGTCGTAACTCGTAAGACGGCTTTGTAAAGGTTTATTTTGATACTGTGACGATACTTTCAAACTGATTTTTTTCTTAGTTGGTACAGTCAAGTCTTTTAGACCTTCGTCAATTTTTTACTTTGTCAGATCCAGATACAAATACTTAACAAAGATCAAAATGGTATAAACCTTTGGACAATGTCGATTTGTCATTAAACTAAATCCTTTTTAATGACCTGGCCATTGCACGAAACACATTGATAATTCAGTCTGAGATGAAATGAAGGTGTGAAATATCACTCTGCGGTATTGATATTACGATGCATTAGTATAAACTGATTCTTTAAAGTAGTATTCTCATCATCATCATCATCATATCAGCCCGTTGCTGTCCACTGCTGAACAGAGGCCTCCCAAATCGTCATTTCCAACGTGACCAGTCCAATGCCACCTGCATCCAGCGACTCCCTGCAGTGTTTCTTGTGGGGTACAGGGCCAGAATCGTATCCCCCATCTCTTCCTGTGGATGTCGTAAGAGGCGACTAAAGGATTTTAAAAATCAGCAGCATTCCCTCGCGATTGTCATTAAATAAGTACTGTGCTCGCCAACCCGCGCCCCCAATTATGAAAAAAGTAGTATTCTATCGAGCCATAAATAAACAAAAATAGTCTACAGTACGATAAATTAAGTTGGCGGTCTTAACATAAAAAAAATAAAGCAACATTCAACGAGTCGCAGGAAAGCGGTAATTTATGCGGTTCGTTGGGCACTGAGAGAAATAAGATAGCAATGTGTTTGTAGTACACATGTTGTCGATACTGAAACCACTTTAAACTACCCTAATGCTAGCTTAATGCGAACAAGCTTTTTAAGTTTATACAAAGTATTAGAATAAAGTTTAGTTAACAAATTTTCGGGCGAGCCTATTGCCATTTACCGGCACAAATCCAGTCTCCGTGGGTGCTATTGAGAAATTCCAGATGGAAAATCCCAATAACACTTTGCCCGAACCCAGGACCTCATGCTCAGCAGTCGCGCTTGCGTACCACTAGACCGACGAGGCAATAAGTACCTACCTTAGTTAGTAGCTAATAAATGTGGCTTTTAGTAGGTAAAATGGTAAATATACAGATTACCGATATCTATAAGAATTTCGCCTACAGTTAGTCGAAGTTTATGATACAGATTACAGCAGAATGATTGATATTATTAACGGATTAAGCACAAGAGCAAGTTATGGGAAACTACTCGAATGTCGATTACCGAGAACAGGGAACCCAGTAGCGAGTTCTGTTCAGCGATGTTATGAATATATTATTGTTTATTTATGAATCAACATTTACAGATGTAATATCAGCGATGTAATAACCGTCTGTTTATTTTAACATGTAGGTTGTTGATGTTACCTTATTTAATAATTTTTCACATATAAAAAGACTGCCTTGTTCGTGTAGTGGTCGCAACTGTTGGGATTGAGGTCGTGCAAAATGCTATTAGGTTGAGACAAAATACTGTGCCATTGGGTTTCTCTGAAATTTCTCGAAAGCAGCCCGGAGTCTGGATTTGGATCCCGTTAGTGGAAATAGAGTCGCCCCTAATGCTTAATCATAATTACTGGGGAAATATGGGTGAACTACATGTACACGCCTGCCTAACCCTCCGGGGTGTGTTGTTATGTTATGATACAAAAAGAAGGATTGAAGATATATTTCTGAGCAATTTCAGCGAAGTTAATAAAACTAACCAAACTTAACCAGTTAGTAGATAATAGGAACCGTATCATGTCGGCTAAACATAAAGGTTGTAAATAAGGAAAGTTCCTGATTACTACAGAGGTACAAATTAACTATAAACACCCATTTCCTCGTAAAGCTAGTTACTACTTCACACTGCCGATGCCTTGCCGAAACTTGGAGAAATGGTCTGGTGATTAATAAATTGTGCCAGTTCTTGACTTTAGCTGGTTCACTAACTTTGTGGAAGTAGTCTTATAAGCTGCATAGGACTGAAAACCAGTTCCATTTCCAGTAGTGTGCCATTTGGCAACGGAACCCTAAAAAGCCTAATTGAAGTACGTACTATAATCGAATAGGAACCTTGTAGTATGATGTAGTACAGAAATTCAAAGTTTAGCAAGAAGATTTAGTCAAGTGAAAGTATCTAAACACTATTGCAACTCTGCATAGAAAATGTCAACACTAAACCTCGGTACCGGTTTCTGGTCGATACGGCTCAATGAGCTGAACTAACAGGGTCGTTTTCAGAGAAAACAGAAGTAGGGAAGGAAGTCCTTTGCCCTGCAGTGTGGCATTCACGAATAAGTAATAATAGGAATGAATTTGAAAATTCTATAAGAAAAAGTGAAGAAATACTAAAAGTGTGAGAACCTGCTTAAGCCACAAGTGACCAAATATTACGGAGAACAAAAATAAAACAGGTAAAAAATTGTAAAGCAGCACCCTTTCGCCTATCGTCTTTTGGTCCAATGCCAAAGCCCCTGTGTTAAAACAATTAAAATATAAAACTATAACAAAAACGATAAATCAAAAAGAGAGCTTTCTTCAACTTTTTCAACTGGCTACACAGTTCAAGCAGTAGGCGTTGCGTTTAGTTTGCATACTGCATCAAACCAGAACATACGTAATGAGAATTAATTATACTACATTAAAATGAAAACTTTCAAATGAATTCGACATGCCTTGCCTTGTTTTAATTTAATAGTTCAAGCTGTTGTTAGACGGGGTTGTTAAAATAGTTTTTACATGTATTGTAGATTTTAAATTGCTTAACGTGGTTCATTTGCATTCTTATAATTTCTTTCTACTATTTGTGTATGTTTTTCCATAATAGGCCTCTTTTGGGTTAGCTCGTCCCATCGTCAATCTCATCTTTGTCCTCAGGACCAGATTGAAGTCATGAGTAGGCCCATTTAATGTTAAAAAAAACTAGCTAAAAATTTTTTCTGTGACTGTGATAGACTTTGACCTTTAACTGATGGCTCAATCAGTTGTACCTATTCGTTTTTATGACTATCCATCGTTTTTAAACTGGTTGCATAGGATTGGAATTTACAGACAAAACAGCACCGTAGTAACCTAATATATCATCGGCCTAGCCTTTCGGTCGGCTTCCAGTCTAACCGGATACAGTTGAATACCAGTATTTTAGAAGGAGCGACTGCCTATCCACAGACCAACCTAGGCAAGCGCAGCTTAACCTGAAAATCGACCCAAGCGGCTGTTATTATTTAGCTGCGAGCTTCCCATAACTCGATATGCCTACAACAAAATGCCTAAAAGGTTCGTTGATTACCGATATAAATTAATTAATCACTGACACAAAATTATTAATTCTAGCCTGGTATTATTAAATCTGTCAATATTGACTTTAGACGTAAAGATATACGCTCCCTTTGATAAATTCAAGTCAGTCAGTTGTCATAATTGTTCTGTTTACCCGAGCGTGGCTCGTGTAATTAATTAACTTTCCGATATCCACAGATTTGTGCGTACACGTGTACATATGTTCGACAAAGTCGCGGCATACTGGCGCCAATTGTCCCGTCAATAATATTATTTTATAGGCCGAGGCAGCTATGTGAGTCCGACCTAGATTTGCTCTATGCCTAGTACAATATATCGAGACCAATAATAATTAATCTTATCAACGCTCGGACATCCCTATCCTTCGATTCAATAACCACCGCACATCAGTATCAGCGGGACGATTTATAATTAATTGACCATTTCAATTATTAAAGTATATTAGTGGGCTGATTTTAGGTCAGCAATTAATATCAAAATGAGTTCAGTGGAGGTTCAGCGGGTCCCGCTGCGGAAATCTATTAATTTGGCCGTAAAGCGCGGCCATTACAGGCGAGTCGCCAATTATTCCAGTCTCCCTCAGTAATTAAATTCTATGATGTTCGCCAATCTAAGACAGGCGCCGTTTACGATACCCAAATTACGGTTTCATTGCCCGTAAAAATATATAAGAATAGCTTATTATTGAGAATTCCAGTTATAATCGCGCATAATTTTTTCGGAGAGCCATAATTAGGATAGTACCTATATTTAAGTTTTGACATTATGCATATTAATTAAAATTAATTTTATCTTTAAAGTTCTCGTTTGTAATTTAAATGGTATTATGAAGTATTGAACACACTTGGTGCCGCCGCTGTAAGCCTTTCTGTCATCAATGTCCCGGCTGTTGACACGCATTAAACGGGGCTCAGACGCGCCGAAACTGATTTATGAAATTGAATGGAGAATGTTCGAGGTGTTTTTTGTTTTTGTTCCTAGAATTATTCCAACTTGTTTGCAGTGGTGTCCACTTTCCGAATAAGTCGGCGCCACTTTACTCGGTCTTATGAATTGTCTGCGGTTTGATTGTTGACAATTTGATCAAGTTTTTAATATCCTACTATGTCCGAGTTTTTTCAGGGTGCCTGTCTGGGTATTTAAGGAATTAGTGGGTACTTTCCGCGTAGACAGAAATAAAAGACGGTGGAACTTTTTGCCAGTCCTAGCCGGTGCATTTGTAAAGTAAGCGTTGATTAAGTTAATTTGCAATACTTACGCTCTTTCGTGCAATCTTAGCTTGGTAAATCTATGCAACCTGATTTAAGAGCATTGAATCAGATATGCTATTGCATTAAATAATGCAGTTACTAGTTTCTAAAGACTTTGAGAAACCCCTTTTGGTTTATTTATGAGTGTTTTCTAAATTTATATTTTCTTTTGCAGATTGAATTAATTTCCCAGCGACTCAACTTAGGGTTGCACAAGATATTTACTGTTGTTAGAGTTTATTCAGTGCAGTGAAGGTATGGCGTAGGTATAAAGCTAATTATTTTACTTGGTTCAGCTGAAGTAGGACTAGTGATGAAGAATGAAATGGTAACGCTATGACTTATGAAAAGGACTAAGAATAAGCTGAAGGATCCGAATTTCCGTAATTCCTTACGGTTCTTTAGGTTCTAAAAGCAAAACAGAGGATTTTACCTATGTAGTAAGGAACAACAAAACAAAAACACAGTGTTTAGATCTAAAATAATTTATTTTCTTGTTTCTTTTTATAAAACAATTGCTTACAATCTAACTTAATTATATATTTTACAATAAACATATCTCATAGCGTTTCTTCTACATTTGTAATTATATACAATATTTTTTTTACATTAACATTTGAGTAATGGGAATTACTGTTAATTATTAACGAATAATATAATGTAATAAATAAAAATGCAAAGATCTCTGATGCCGCATTGTATATAATTTGAACTGCAGTAACACCATGCAACACATATGGTTAATATTTTATACAAGGCAGCATTAAATAGAGTACAAGAATATAATTATTTTAGTGTAATATTATCTGGCTAACAGTAACTAATCGACATCCTATTTTTCACCGCTCAAACAAAACCCAAACGTCATTGGCTAGCACAACAATAAATAACAAGTCAAAGGACAAACTAAGCAAGGCTCAGTACAGCCGTAATATAACATTAACATAAATCGTACGTCTTCATTATCTTAAACTAGTTTTTGTCGAATACAATCACTATCTACTCTCTGCAGATCATTATAATATAATACTGGTGACTATTAATTCAGTGGAACGTTATTGCTTTATTTTACGAATGAATCACTTAATAACTATCATCATTAATTTCTCTTTACATGGTACACAAAAATATGATCTACTCAATAAATTTTAATAAGTTTTTCATTATAATGTAAGCATGCTTCACAAGGCACTATTCTAGCGAGATTATTATAAACTCAACCAAAACACGACCAACTATTAAATTCGGTTTCAAAGTCCGAAGTCGGGCCTAAAATTACATTTTATGGCAACAAATCAATAACAACTTTTTGAAACATAAACCAAAAACATACTACGATGTGGAACAGTTGTTTAACACGCAACAGTCAGCTGCTACTCCAACACAACTCGAACAAACAAATGATACACTACGAATCTACGCATCAACGCTTGACACGGTACAAATAAGCATGTCATCATTATAATATATAATATCTTACATCTATCTTGGCTTTTGTATTGCTCTTTATTTTAAACACTCCCAAAGTTAGGGAACACGACCTCCTATAAATAAGTTTAGGTACTTCACTTGTCAAGTACGGGCTTCGCATCGACTGCACCAAACTTGAACGTTATTTATGAACTTAGTTAACACAAGGAACTGTCACATTTTTCATTGCTGTTAAATAAACTGAAGTGTAAAGTTCGTAAATATCTTTGTGGAATATTGGTGCAATCTAATTTTGTGCTTATGGTATCAAACTAAGATGTTATATCGTCTAATACTCTTGTTTGCAAATAATTTTATCACAACATACAATTTTATGCGCCAGCACAATGATCCAATGAGAACTGATATCACAGCATTTTATATAGGTGGAACACCCTTATAATCTGAAATTTTCGACATATTTACAGTAGATTTTCATAGCGAAGGCGAACGGTATAACTACTCGTTCATTGAAGCGCTAAACTTTTTCGACGAGACATTGTCCTCACTATATTATACTCAGTCGCTTTCGTTAATAGTTTATTTTATTCTCGATTACTTATAACTAATATAAACTATACGATACTTTATTTTGATAACAAAGAAAAAGTTGTGAGCGAAAGTGAAACAGAAGTCAGTCATCCATCAGTGCGCAGTCTTCGGAACGGACAACAAATCTATTTTAACAGATCATCCCCTCACTACATTACCGTTCCCCTTTTAGTTCGGCTCCCTAACTACGGAATCTCGTCTGTCATCTCATGCTGAATGATTGTTACTTATTCTGCTGACAGTTTTAATTTATGTGAGAAAGTTGTAGTAAACTTTAAATCTTACGCTAAGAGCATTTGTACAGGAAAATTCAGAAAACAATATGAGTCTTTATTTTTTGCTAATACATGGGTTACGGTTTACGGACAAAGCACAAGACAAATTTAAAACTCGAAACATATCTGTTACATTCATCTAGTTGTATTCAAAACTTTTTGTGAAAACGGTACCGTAGTAAGGGTATGAGGGTTGCGTCTGCAAAATATCGGCTAGTTTACGTTAGCGTGGCTCGGTGTGTGTAATCGTTCATTAATCACTAGCGAGCTGTGCCCTATCACCGCAGCGAAGCCACGATCTCGTTGGACATACTGTTTTGCTGGCTCGATGCATTCAGGCTGTTGGAGCACTGCTGAAATACACAATATCTATCAATAAATTTTCCTGGAAAGGTAACGTCTTGAGTGAGAGATTGGATACAAATCGTTGCCAATAAGGAAATTGTAGATGCTGAATTGGGGAACTTGAAATTGGAATATTGCAATCTGTTACTGAGTTCTTTACTGTTGTTGAGACAGATTTTGTAACGAAATTATTTTATTTACTCTTTGGAAGAGAAAAGTAAAGGTTGAAGAATTCAAAACTCCTGATTCTAACAATGATTTGTTGTAACTTTTTGTGATTACATCACCCTTAAAAACATAAGGAGAGACGCAGTTCGTTTTCCTAACAGGATAAGAAACTTTTCCGCGAATCTAGATAATTTTGCTTCTTACTTTTTCCGCCTATTTTGTAGTGCAGGATCGAGGTCAAGTAAAGTATTAAAAAATCTACAAAGGTACCCCTAAACTCATGTTAAAGCTATTATATGTTTGGTATAGAGCCGGCACGAATGTAAGTAATTACGCACCATAATATTATTAACTATTTATTCCAAGAGTTGTTAAGTTAAAACTAGTAAATTGGCCGTAATAAAGCACTAGAGTTTTGGGAATAAAACACGTGCAATTTGATTGGTGAGTTGATAACAGTTGTTAGCAACAACTGGATTCTGAACTGTGATTACATATTTTCAACAATAACACATATCGAAGGATTACAAAAGAGCTTTAAGTTTCTTTCGTACAAAATGAACTATACTGAATCGAAAAGAACTCAAGTAAAGAAGTATTTTCTAAGTTACGCAAGTACTTATCGAGTTTATAAACGTTCATCGACTAAATTCTCTTAGTACGTCGATTCAAGTTGAACTGCTCTTTCAAAAGTCTCTCTGTGGCTGACTTAGGTACCTACTCAAAAACTTTATTAGTCTAAGTTAGCAGAATTCGATTAATCTAGATAGGTTTCAGTAAAGTATGACCAAGCGATGTATTAAAACCTTGACATAATTACAACCAAGCAATAAATATACCTAACCGTCAATAAATATACCTACCTACATAAGTTCCTTTACCTTCTTGATTTTGAGGAGCAATTACAAATTGTTGCGCCTTATCGATTATAATTGTTTGTACATACCTAAAATATTCGAGTGTATCAAAGGATTTGAACAATTTAAATGTAAAGTTTATAGTCAGTTACGTAAGGTCTGAAGTGCAGCGAGCCATACAAGGCTATGTGCTGAACCCTGTAAGAGCCTGAAAACAAGATTAACGAGGTTGGGATGCGAGCGTTCGATATAGCATGGACATGTTCCATTAGTCTGGATATGTTAAAAATGGCAGGGAGAACGTTTGGTGTACGAGTACCTTTATAGAATGACCAATGATCCGTTTAGAAATAACTACGAGTACTAGATCTGACCCGAATATTGCCAGATAGAACGGTATATTTTGCGTTAAAATGACGATTTTATTTAGCAGGCTTGGGGTGAATGTTACCAACGAAATTTTGATATGCTGTCAGTGTTATTATTTATTATTCTATAAAAATGGTCTCACTGACAGCTTCTGAAGAAAATTTAGGTGTGCAGAACGTTCTGGTTTATTGGTGAAAACCACTCTAAGCATTACTGCATTATTTTATTAAACGAACTAGTTAAGGTTCGAGGTGTCGATTGTCTTACCATTTGCCGCGACTCCCAGGCCTTCATGGCGCTCTTGTACTTCTCGAACTCGTGGCACCAGTCCGAATACACTTGCTTGTATTCCTGCGACTTACTAGGTTGCGTACATCTGTAAAGACAGCCTTGATGTACAATGTTACCTTGAGAACTTAATACCTTCAACTGCGACACATGATGTTATTTTACACCTGTAACTTTCACAGAATCGAAGTTCAGAATTGAGTTATGCTATGTGATGTTTATGTGTTGCCTAGTTTGAGGCCAAGCTAAAACCTTTTTGTAATATTTTTATCAATAAAGTTTCTGTATTTGTATGTAAATTCTGAAAAATCCGACGACTAAACATAGTTAGTCCGATATTTGTTTCAGGCTAGACCAATATCTAAATGTGAAAGTTTGGTAGTTACGATAAGAAAAAAACAAAACAGGTCCCTGGTTAGTTATTTTCAAAATAAAAATAAGAGAACATTAGGTACCTATGAATATCGATATCCACATTATAAGACGCGATCAATGTGGGTCCAAAATAACATTCGTACCGCCCTCGATCTGACTCTGTCACCGACAGTAGCACTAAACCACGTTCTGAGGTCTCCAGAACTCGCTCCCAACTATAAAAAGACGAAAACATTAACAAAACATCCAAAACCACAAAGATCGAAATATGTAAATGAAAAGGAACACTAAACTTACTTATAACTAATTTTGTACCGTCCCTTCTCTCTTGAATGATGATACCAGATTACATGCTGGTCTTTCAAAGCTTCGGGGGTCTTCCCATATGCAGCCAAATGGACACTTTGCCCATATCCTGCTCTGACGGTCTTCAGAGGTGCACTGGCCTCGCATATTGAAGGCGTCGAGTTCGTGGCATCGTGGAGTAACCCTGGGCTGTATGGACGGCAGGCCCCCACCTCTTTGTCCCAACCGCAGTAGGGGTCCAGGACACAGCGGACACAACTATCGTAGCTGAACAACGAAAAAAAAAACAAGTTAAAATTAAAAAAAAAAACTTGTTAGTTTTTGATGATAATTCGAGATGATAATAAAAACCGCTCAGCACTTCACTTTAAACATTTTCTTTTTTATTTCAGAAAAGCGTTTGTTATTTCAAACTACCTCACTCCACAAAGCAGAATAATTGTATTTTTACCCCAAACCGATTAAAAATGTAGCTTACGCTCCATCAGCGCTAAGCAAGGCCAATTTGTATAACCTATAGTCTTTTCACAGTTTACGCCTAGTTATAAAGTTGACTAACCTGAGATCAGAAGGATTCCCCTGCAGGACATTTTTTTACACAATCCCATGTTAGCCAACCTAACAGTTAGGCGTAAACTAACTGTGAAAAGACTTTTTGGAGCATCTAGTTGTCATAGTACTAGTACCTATGTATCGTATGCACACCTACATTAAGATTTCTGTCATTATCATTGCGCGCATGTGCACGCCCGCAGCGGCAGATGTCGCCTGCGATTACAAGAAGGCGAACTAGAATGCAAGCGGCGCAAGAGTGGCCCCGCCCACCACATGTTCACTAACGACCCCAAAACACTTCTGATAAGATTTATGTAATTACCGGTGTGCACAACCTTGTTCGCAGCTGTCCGAAGCGCTCTCTGTGTGAAGCTAAATATATACAAAATCAAAAGAATATTCACGCCCACAACATATTATCCACGACGGTCGAGCACCATAATTCATATTATTATCATTGATGAAACACGAACTCCGCCCCTACACAGCTGCTAAAGCCTGTTATCTATCAGTGCGAAGCCAGAACGCGAACAAACAAGGCGCCCGTACACGCAGGGCATTCATAGCCCGTAGAACTCGTCATAATCTCGTACGAATCTCTCAGATAAGATAGATAAGGATTACTCACCGGTGAGCACAAGCTCTTAGTGGCAGTTGTCGAATGCGATTATCAGTGGCCAGGTACAACGCATGGAGCCGGCGCGAGATCGCGAGCGCTCGCACGGGTTCGTCTCCCG
Source organism: Lycophotia porphyrea (assembly GCA_950005105.1). Classification (NCBI taxonomy): domain Eukaryota; kingdom Metazoa; phylum Arthropoda; class Insecta; order Lepidoptera; family Noctuidae; genus Lycophotia; species Lycophotia porphyrea. The sequence continues at coordinate 9,928,453 of OX465392.1, forward strand.
CCACGCGCCACACATCCGCCACGCGAGATCCACCTCCCCCGCCCCCCGCCCACTGCACAATCTTGTACACCTCGCCTGCGCCTGCGTCACATATCAGTCATTAGCAAATGTGGCTAGATGCATTCTGTTAGAACGAAAATAGCGTCATAATGTCAGCCGGCACACCTGCCTTAGATTTACAACACACGTTTTTGAATGTACACAGCAAGTTTGCATTCTAAAGTGTTAAATTGATTTTGAAAGAACCATATCAAAATCTAGTTTTACTTTCAGTTGAATTTGTATGGCCGCAGAAAGCTCTCAATAAATCAAATCGATAAAAGAAGTGATTGAGTTACGTAAGCTCTCAAAAATCCTATCTTCATTAGATTATTATTTCGAATTCTATTCATATTTCACGATTCCATTGAAGACTTACTGGTTCCAGCGTAGAAGACTGTGTAAGTGATGTCATCTCCCAGCATGTCGACGAACTGTCTGTCGACTACGATGGTAGTTAGAACCAGGTCCCTTTTGTAGAAGGCAGGAGCATCGCCCTCGTGACGCACTGCCGAGTCCATCAGTGGGTGAGACCTACGAATGAACAACATAAATCTTCAAGCCTGTATCTCTGTTAGGCATAAACAGCTGTGGGTAGTATTTCGCCAGCTAATGGTGACAAATGTTAAGCTTAGAAAGTTGTTAAGCTTTTGATTGAGAACGAGTTCCTATGCATTAAATGGACTTAATGCAAAACCATGTAACGGAGTTGCGGCTGCGAAGACTAGACAGATAGGACCCCGACAAAATGTATAAATAACTTTACTTATATCAACACTAGGATTTCCTGTGCATTAACGCACGACCTAGGCAATTAATCTATCAGACGCTGCGCCTATCCTAGATTAGGCGTAGACGAGGTAATTACCACGTCTGAAATTTAATGTTTTTTAGTCTGCTTAATTGTAGTGACGAGAAAAAAAGCACACAACTAAATATAATAAATATAATAGCGGGTCTGACTGCACAGGGTGCGCTAAACATATATATTAATTATTTAACTATAAAATCATGACGACTCCTTAAGGCTATTTTAATGCACCTTCGTCAATGAACAGTCCCTGAGGCCCAGTTTTGTCAATTACCAAATATCCAAAAGCTATTTAAGTTTCCCAAATTAGAATAGAGTAGGAATTTCGCAGCGTGCCAACAATTAGTGTGTGACCCAATTAAAGGATACGCGCCGAACTGCCGCCCTCTAACCTTGCTCAGATTAGTCTCCTGAGAGTAAGATTAAACTTCAACATTACCAATATCTTGACAGTGTACACAAGACTTTAATGCACCTAGTTAGTCATGCAGACTTGTAAATTACTGCTATTTATTTTTAGTATAGTTCGCGAAGATATGGGACTAAAAGCGCAGGTAGCTTAAGTATCACATAAATCCTAATTACAGAAATAAATGAGGTGGTTGCAAAGGGTAATCTTTCACTAATTTAAGTTATAAAACATATTTGGTTATAAAATAAATTGTAGAACTTACCTGATAAAGTTGAGGACATTGTCGGGAAGCGCCTCGGTGTTGTTGACGCATGTGCCGGGCCGGGGGACGGGCACACGTGCCCTCAGCACCGGCAGCCATGCTGAACTTGATGAGGCCTGGGTAAAATACCCGACATTACACATTACATTTTTACCCGACTGACCCAAAAGATTGAATCCTAAAACTTTTAAAATTAAGTATACTTGGCTTTTATTTTTGAGCAGGTAAAATGTAACACAATTCTACATCCAACTAATAACTCACTAACAAAATGGAGACTTTTTTAAGCGAAGCCAGACAGCAATATCTCCATACAAACTCTTTGAAAAGAACGCTTATGAAAAGGCAGAAGTTAAGAGTAAAATACGGTGTAATCATTCATAACTAGCACACTCATAAGCTTAATTCCAGTGCGCAGAGCTGGCAAGAAAGTACAGCTGTTACTCATTTTAATCACCTATATTATTAAATAACGTTAACTTGCAGGTTTCTACAAAACATACTGTTTATATCTTCGTGGATCATTCAATTAAACGTGAAAGAGATATGCCTATCCTTAAACGTTATGTGATATGTCACATGGGATACGCCTGTGCGAAAAAGGAATAGTCTACAATTATGGGAAAATCCTGTTTGTCTCCTTGGTTTTCCAATTTTGGTTTAAGATATTTTTAACATCTGTCAAAGAGTTACATAGAAATTTCCTACTGGCATCAGTAGGTGTACCAACTCATGGTTTCTCTGACTAAATTATTTCAGCAAAATCGTAACACTCAGCTAAATTACTGAATGGGCATTTCATTAGTTTCCTAGAACACACGTCGCACTTAATTTAACAACACAACACGACAATCTAGATAGCATACCTGTTCCTTGAATCTCCCAGCGAATGCCTCCTGTATGTCGTCCATGGAGAAGGTGCAAATAGCGGAGCCAACTAATCCATCGCTGGCCCCCGTCGTGAATGCCGCGTAGAACCGCGTCGTGTCGCCCGGCATTTGGTACACGCTCTCTGGACCACGCATATTAATGTTAATTTTAAAATAAAAGTTACCATTACACCAGCATACATCCTACATGCATTCAACCTTTGTAAATGCTACACTGTTTAACTTACATCGAAACTAAACAACCATAAAGGTGCAGCAAAATAGGTATTCGTCAGACTTTCAAAGAATTTAATGTTGGTGCTTAAATGTGACTGCAAACTTGCGTCCTAAATAAAATCGACTTTACAACGTTGCAACGAAATAAAAGCCTGGAATGTTAAATTCTATCAAGGCTGAATTACAAAACGACTATTAAAAAGTGTACAATTAAAAGATTCATAAAGTTACACAATATGAGGTCATACTTACGAATTTCATCAAAATAGAAGGGGAATTCGCCAGGTATACTACAATTGAGCCTCGCTTTCAAATAAGTGGCCCAGTTTTGGCTTAATATATGTTTTCCACCGGTATCGTGTTTACAGACTCTCGCCACTCTCGAGTAGACCGCTTTCCCGCAGTTCATAAACTCCACAGCAGTTTCTCGAAAGAAGAATAGCACGTACTCTCCAACATCGAAAGAGCCCACGAAATTAGTTTCTGCGACAAAATAAAAACATCGTACTTATTCGAAACATTTATTTTCTTTAAAAACGGCACAGTTTTATCGTTTTTGGATGTCGATTTCATTAGCAAATCTGTGTAGGTATTGTGAAAATCCTGAAACGCGCTCGAATAAAATACTTTTCTTGAACATTTCCAATAACTAATAAAAATGTAGGCTTTTATTTCGGGTCGTTTAGCTGACAGGTCAGACATTGTACAAGGTTCTTCTTTATTTCCTTTTATGTTCCTACGATAAAGAGTAAGCACCTATGGGTTTTAGTAGTCTCGTAAAAGAAAGTACGGAATAAGGGACAAAGACCCAATATCCCGATTAATATAATGAACGTCCCTAGGTTTACTTTATTCAATAAACTTGAAATTTTGCATAGGTTTGTGATCCACCTGGGGGTAAAAACTTAAAAGTTGAGAAATAAAAATACTTCATCCTTTCGTCACGCTGAGTAAGCAATGGATGGCCGGGCTATACCTACTGTTAGAGAGAGAGATTGCAAATATTCAGTTAAATATTCTTGGTCTTGTTTATGACTTATTAATCATTCTTATTGGTTGGAAAACTTCGAAGACAATTTCGACTCTCTGGCTGCGGTCATAGTTTCGCTAAATAATTTGATAGCCCTTGTAGACAATGGACAACTATTTCGAATATTTGATTTACATTGACAGTTTAATAATAAGTGTTAGACCAACCGTAAACTAAGCTTTGGACATCGAATTTTAGCACTCACATAAATATTAAAATAAATTGATTCTGTGCTAGGATTTAGGTTATGCCTGTTTAAAAGCTACTAAAGAAACTTACTGTCAAGCCACTTCGAATCATACTTCAGCGTTCTCTTGAAGTTATACTTCTTCTGTCCCGTCCGGAAATCGTATAAATCGTTGCGGAATATAACAGGATCTGCCTTCGTGAACTCTGCGTTGGTTCCCGCGTAAAGTGTGGGGAGGCTTCCAGGGTTGCCATCCGTCACCCAGACGGCGGTGCTGTTGTCTGCCGGGTCGTAAGGACACTTCGCTACCCCCAGCCCTACGCCCGGCACGTACTCGTGACGGGGCAAATGTGTGAGGTTCAGCTAAATGATAATAAATAAGGAATTACTTAGAAATTGAGTAAGAAGGTTTTAGCATTTGTAATGTATTTAAAATCGACACGTGCTGATATCAGCTCGCAAATATAAAACAAGGAAATCCATTCAGTTTCTAAACCACCCAAAAGCGTGTGGTAAGCTGAGGCTTTTACATAATAACATGGATCAAGCCGTAATGAAGGATTAAATGTGGTAACTTAGAATTCTCCTCAGTAGTAAAGATAAATGAGCGAGAGAATAGATAGATCAATCTTACATTTCGAGTAACTAGTTGGGTCTAGTAACTACTAACTACCCGACTGATCGAACTACTTAATGATGATCGAAGCTATTAACCGTTTTACGGGTTATCGTTTAGAGAATCTTACTGAAAGCCTTTACATTTAAAGACTAAATTACTAAAGGATTCTTTGTTAATCACAGGATAGAAACTTTAATTACTGAAGTAATTAAGATTATCTCGTCTACTCTTTATAAATTAAGGATGAGATTCGAAACCATTTTGAATACATTTTACAGTTCATAAAATTGATCAAATAATTCTAAAAAATAGTTAAAACTCGTAAAAATATACTATATTAACTGAACTTGTATAACGCTATTAAACAAAGCACTTTTCAAAGCATCAGGCATATTGTCTAGAATAATATAATCTTTTAAATTTATTTCATTTTCTAAAATAATATAAACGTTATTTTTTGTAGCTCTGCTTGAATTTTAGAAAATCAAAATTAAAACATTTATTTTACAAAAAACATGCTTTTTAATTTACTTACATAAACCACCCAATCCTTCGGACTATGCGCGTTGGTCCCGCACACATACAGCCTCTCCCCGTCTCCCAAAGGTTGGAGCACACGGATGTGGTTCCTGCACTCGAAAGGCTCTGACTTGCCCTTGCTCACACACCTGGCCACGTTGCTAGCCTCCAATAACATCGCATCCCTCTGCAAAACGTACACTTAGCATAACATAACGCCTGTAATCCCCGAATTTCGTCAGTTGCGTTTAAGTCCCATGTTATAGGCGTGAGACTTTTGCCAATAACACTTTGCCTGACCTGGAAATTGAATCCAGGAGCTCATGCTGTGCAGTAGCGGTTGCGGGCACTAGACCAACGAGGCACTCACGCCAAACATAAGAAATATCAGTCCCACCGCTGGGACACAGTGTTCCTCTCTATGAGATAGAGAATGTGAGTTGGTGAATGTCATATGTTGAATTTTTGGTTCTGTGTTTTAATGTTTTTCTTCACCATGAAACATGTACGTGTCTAAGATAAATTGTGGCAGACAGTCAGACACATGCTTCACATAATTCGTTTGCTGCTGGGAACATGTGTCTGCTAATTCAGTAATCGTGTTCAGTTAGCACATGTTGTGGTGTGTGTCTAAGATGTTATTTTGAATTTTAGGAATGTATTATTTGTATTACTTATTTGGCATTAAAGTGCTAATTGCAATACTCGGTACTTTAGCAAAGCAAATGCAATTTTAGCACCGACATAAAATTAAAACTCTACAGGAATGCCTCGTCAGACACGAAAACAATGAAAACTAGATATTATCCGTCCCGTCGCGCAAGGATACAGTAGTTGACGTGGAATACAGAAATAATCCAGTTCCACATATTAAGCACATTTGGTATTCCAAATCCAGCCTGCTCTGATTCAACGCCCTGAAAATAGTCTAGAACCTCGACTTTTTATAAACAAGGAATAACGCTTCATTTTTATTTACACGTAGATAGATACTTGATACTCGTACTTGACGTAAGTTGCGAATAAAACGCACATGTTCTCTTTAACAACAGAATCCAAGGGTTTAACGTCAAAAGAGTCTATGACACTTACGTGTGAAAATGTAAAAAAAGCTTATATGAAAGCAACATGCATTAAAAATCCAGTGTAGTGCCGTAAAAGTGTTCTTTAGTATTCAGCAACCGTAAGCAAGTGGTTTATTTTACTTAAAAAAAAAAAACTTTTGAACTTATTTTAAGGGTGATATTTTGTGAGTGTTTGTGTTACTGTAAAACTCTGGATTACAGGCAAATTAAAAATTAACTAGGCAAACTGTAATGTAAATTTTGCAAATAGTGAAATGTAACTATTAGTGTTTAGATTAACAATAGAAAAATAATATTGGAAATTTACAAAATAATAATTGTTTTTTATTGCACTTACCTCGCAATGTGATTGACTAATATCAGTCATATTTAATCTGAATACGCGATCCCTGTAACAAAGATGGCCACTTAAATGAAATTGTTTATGGTAATAACCGTAATGCAGTAGTAGAAGCACCAGATAATAATAGTTTCTTAGCTGCATTACGTATTCAAATGACAAAAGTAACACAATCCACGTTGGAATTGAATGAGCTCGGTCTTAGTGGGCGGGTAGCATATGCACAGACAACCTCCTTTTTTCTCTTTTTCTGCGTCCACTATCTGCTCAACGAATCGTATAAATTATGCAGAATTGTTAGCCGTTTAACATTAATGCTTTGTTACTAAAATGGACGGCTAGTTTTAGTGCCATTTTAATAATCCACGTCTTCCTGTACAAAACAATTAATTTATTAACCCTTTGATTAAAGTTTATTACAAATGTAAGTTGTAACTTGTTGTGTTTCTTACATACGTCTTAATTTATAGCAAGTACTATTTGTGGCTTGTTAACAAAATAAATGGAACTTTACATCGTATTTGTTAAAGTTAGTGTGAGAATTTGAGAATGTATCGTAGTTGAGAGTCAAGATTTATAGATGTTCTTGTATTAGTACTTGCGTGAAGCGGTTACGAGTTTCGTAAAGTCCAACATTACGTGTTAGCGTTGGACATAAAACAATGTTATGACTTTTTCCCAATCAAATCAGTATAAAAGTATCGATAAAATGAAAGATTGGCGAATAAAAATAAGGCCTGGTCAAATTGTTAAGTAGCTGTTACTTATTTACTAAATACTTAATCCATTGCAACTAGTCTTTCAAAGTTTTATCACATATGCTTTTGCATTATTCAAGACGCTAAAGAAAATAAAAACACTTTTCTTAAACACTGAATATTTCAAGGCGGCCATTATGCTATTAAATTAACAATAAAATATTCAGTATTAGCTGTAGTTGTAAGTGCACATTTATATAAAACTTAAGTAGGTACGCTGAGTATAAAGTTAGCAAAAATTCCGTAAAGTTAGCATTCAGATATTTTAAATACTATAATGCTACTACACTCTACTTGATGAGGTAGGCAAAAAGTTCACGCGTACTTATGAAAAGGAAATATGCATTGGCCGGGGGAATTACATAAAAAATATCATAAATGTGCATTACTTTACTCGCGGCCATATTTAGATGAAGTAAAAAGCATTCCCGAGGGAAATGAGAAAGAATTGCAAACTTTCGGACACGTGACAAATAGCTGTCAAAACAGAAGCAAACAGACGGACGGACAGACAAACAAACATAAACGACCAGAGAGCAACTAGAGAACATTTTTGGCGGTAACGTGAATTAGTAAACGATTAAAAGTCTGGCCTCCGTATTTACAAACGCTTCGATTCGATCTCGCTCGCTTTCGTAAAGCCAAATTAATACCTTCATTTAAGTTACTGAATGAAACTTTTAAAAGTCCTGAAACAAGAAATGTCTATAAGAAAAGATCTCATTATTACAACCAATTGCTTTAACTTGACTTTACCTAAACGGCTTTATGTATTATACTAGCTTTTGCTTGTGGTTTCGCTCCCATTATGTACGGAATGCTTATTAAATGTAGCCTATGACACTTGAGGATAATGTACTTTCCTGAATGTGAAGGAATTTTAGGAATCTGATCAGTAGTTCCAATGGTAACCCTACATACAAACTTACAAACAAATACGTCATTATTATTAATAAATATAAGTATAGATAATAAACTCACATCGACAAAATTAGTATCACAAATGTAACGAACACAGAAACGAAACCGTGTACACGTAGTGGCAAGAAAAACGACCCAGCAAGAACAAATAAAAGTTGACAGAAATTGGTGGATAATACGGTTTCATGTCTCAAGCCCATTTCCCTTGTAAATCATTACAGTGACGGCGAGTGGTTGTGGTAACAGCACTAATCAGGCACAATTGTAACCTCGTATTTAAAATGTGCTTTCTGATAAAAAGTTCCGAGTATTTTTAGGCATAATTAGTAGTGAAACAACATAATATGCAAGGTATTTTTGGTAACTGCGAGTAATTATATAGAGGAATTGTTGACTTTCAATTAATTTGTAGCAAAAGTAGTTTTATTCTAGATTTCAACCTCATAATTCTCTACAAAAATTCTTCTTAATTTAGCTCCGCCAGGTTGTACCTTATAGGCTTTCCCGATTTTCAGAATCTGGTATTTATAGCCTACATACAAAATCGTATTGAGATTCACTCCTTTTGCGTCATTTATATATCCTAAGGATATTGTTTAAATATGTACATTATTTTGTAAAATAAAGCAAAACTTCACACCCCGAGCTCGGGGTTTACATTTCTCATTTATGTATATTACAGCCACGTTCTGAAGTTTTGTTATAAAATTGCATTGTAGTGTTGCATAGTACTTACATAGCACCAACGTAAAGTGTATTTCTCTCCTCATTCAAATACAGCGTGCGGTAGAAGAGACTGCCGCATGAGAATTCTCTTATATGATCTGAAACAAAGAAAAGCATATTTAGCACACTGCGGTATTTCTCTTGTTAAGCTACTAATGTTATACTAGAATTGACTTGAAGACGTAGTTCAAGTTAAAAGTTGAATAAGCTGCAATTGCACTGCGAATTTAAGAGTGCTCATTCCTATGACCTTAAAAAATTCACCTTGTCAGTTCCATTTAGTCTTATTATTGATTTATCAGCAAATGATTTAACTACATCATCATCATCTATACATACAAATAAATAAAATTTAAGTTTCTGTTTGTAATTTCAAAATAACAGCTTTTTACTGAATGCATACGAAAGTATGGCATACGGCACTAATAACAAAAAAAAAATGTATATATATTTTTTTGTCTGACTGTCCGTCTGTTTGTTCCAGCTAAGCTCCGAAACGGCCGGACTGATTTTGCTGATAGCTGATGTTATAAGGAGTAACTTTACTAGGGCTACTTTTATTTTAGAAAAAGATTTAGGGTTCCATGCAAAAAAATAAAACACTTGATATTGTTAAAGAAAATCCGATTCAAATATAGAAGTAATATTTTTATAATAAATTCACATAATCGTGAGCAACAGCTAGTTTTAAATAAATTACAATAGTTGATAAACACTAATTTGTAATACTTTCTTCATAAATTGTAACCATACGAAAAGCAGAAACGTATAAAACTTTTTAAAAGATTCATGGCTGGTTTATGCAATGGATTGTTAATTTGCATAAGAATTGGGTATCGAAATATAATAACGATATTTCATACCGACAAATTGTGCAGTATACATGCATATATTGTGTATAAATAATAATAAAAAAAAACATAAAAATGTGTTTTTATCGAGGGTTAAAATTGTTTGTTAGCAAGCGCCATTTAGTTTGAGATAATTAAAAAGACACAAAAACTTTAGTGGTACTTATAAATGCATAAAAGTGTCCCTAGTGTGTCGTGTACTGGTGTCACTGTTATGAATTAATAAAATCCGAACCATGGGTGTCTGTTTACATATCACAAACACAAAATGAGAGCAAGCTTTTCGTTCGAAATAGGCGACTAATTTCGACTGTTAAATTAGTAATAAAAATCCTAAAACTGTGTTCAAATATTATGTTTGGGTTTTCCCATCAGGAATTTCTCAGTAGGGCCATGGAGTTTAGATTTGTGCCCGGTTGACAGCAATAGGCTCGTCCCAAATGGAACTGAACCATAACTGGTGAAATGTAGATGTACTATTAGGTACTCTGTCTAATCCTTCGGGGATTACTGGAGTGTTGTTCTCTTAAAACATCGTTTAGATAAAGATATAGATTTCATCATTTCATACCGGGATTCATAGATTCATTTGAAATTAAAATTGTAACATTTAAATAAAATCCCTAAAACAAAAAACCATGTATTCCGTATGCAATTTGAGAAGGTAAGTAATTATGTGAGGGCAAGGAGGCCGTGATTATTGGCAGGTACCGGCGCGCACGCAAACTCACGTGACACCCTTCCGCCACGCGCTCTATCGTCACGTTCACAACGACCTCTACTTAACTATAATTAAACTTAGCTACATATGTACGAGTATATACAGGATACTATCTGTAAAATGGAAATGAATGAAGAATGGAGTCACAAGCAAAAATAATAATTAAATAGTTACCTAAAAAAAACTATCAAAAACCGAATTTGTGTGCTTGTGAAAAAGCGATTACAGCTTTTTTAAAAGACCTTTTTCATAATATATAGTGTGTTTCCGGAAATTCTGTAATAGTAACATACAGGGTGTAAACAGACTCTTCACGAAGCCGTGAACCAAGCATTATGTACATCAAACTATGTAACTTTACGCAAAAATTAGTGCTGGGAAACGACTTTTTTTTTCGGGCTGAAAAATCACGTTTAACGGTAGGACTCAACGTAACGCACTCAAAACATTGTGCTGGTGGATTGATTGAATAGTAAGGGGGTCGGTCCTGAAGGTGCTTAAAGTAAAAATCTTACATTAAAATCATGTATTAAAAAAAAGGTGTGAAAAAGTTCGAACTTTGACCCCCAATATCTCCGTAACTAGAAGGTTCCCAGGTATGGTCTAGAACAAAAAAATGATCGCAATGACGGGGAAAACAAGTGCCTTTCGTCTTCGTTAAGAGTCTGTTTACACCCTTTATAATTAAAACTTACGACGATTTAGAATTATGCAAGCTGTACCTATGTATACTTCGACATAGGCATTATATCAAAGTGGTAAACTATTCACATATCCTCTCGGTGTCTATGCCTGGAAGGACCTGATTAATGTTCTGTGAACCCAATGGTATTACAGACCAAAGCATCAATTTAAGCTCTGATAAACGATTGTTGTAAACTAAACCAAAGGCTTACAAACAAGTACTTGTTCAGGAGCAGTTTTTTTTTTCTAGAGTTTAGAACCTCTACCCAGTTCTACAAGGTGTAAACGGGCCCTTCACAAAGCTATCAACCAAACATTCTGTACATTAAACAAGTAACTCTACGCAAAAAATATTGCTGGGAAACGACTTTTTTGAAAAAGTTAAAACTTTGAACCCCAATATCTCCTTAACTAAAAGTTTCCCAGGTATGGAAAGTCTAGGAAAAAATCGCAATGACGGGGAGAACAAGTGCCTTTCGACTTCGTGAAAAATACTTTTACACCCATTATATGCCATGTTTTGAGTTTAGAAATTGTAGAAGGCAAGAAAAAGATAAAGCAAAATGACACTGAAAGAATTTGCAGCTGCCTCCTGTTTGCTAATAAATATTTGGATAACCCATAAATATATCAAGCTGATGGCAAAATGCCTTATCAATCGTTCAAAGTGATCAGTGATGATTAAACTCGCCATGTTCAGTAACGGAAGTTTATCAGCTGATAATGTAAAAGCCTCGTTATCAGGTTATTGAACGACTCGTTGCGATTAACTGATAACACCGTACAAATCTACAGTCCTGAGCACCTACGATACATAGATAGAGGTCATATACAGGGTTTAAACAGACTCTTCACGAAGCCGTTAACCAAGCATTATGTACATCAAACTAAGTAACTTAACGCAAAAATTATTACTGGGAAACGACTTTTTTTTTTGGGGTGAAAAATCAAATTTTACTGTAGGACTCAATCTCAATGTAACGCATTCAAAACATTGTGCTGATGGATGGATGGAATACGGGGGTCGTGAAGGTGTCTTAAGTAAAAAAAATACGTTATAAATATGTATTTAAAAAAAACTTGGAACAAAAAGTTGGAACTTTGACCCCCAATATCTCCATAATTAGAAGATTCCCAGGTATGATCTAGAACAAAAAAAATTATCGCAATGACAGGGATAATAAGTGCCTTTCGGCTTCGTTAAGAGTTTTTTTACACCCTTTAGATATTTGTACTGAATAAGTAATGGATATTCACAAAACTATCAAAGCCGAAAAGGAAAACATAGAATACAAAACACTGATGCGTACAATCCTAATTTCACACTCAATTTGCGCAGGGCCGATGGTCATCGAATCAAAGTTAAGTAAGTGCGGACGGCTATTTCCTCCATCAAAAGGCTTAGTCCGATCCTCCCTCAATTATTTATTCGTCCTGCTAGTTGATTATAAAGGAGGCGTATGGAGCCTGCGTAAGCACCCGGACGCAAGCTACACGATCAAGCGATACGCGTTTTACGACAATGACTGCGGAGAAAACAAATGTCTGATTAGAACATGTCATGACTCACTGGGACTTGAGACGCGTCGTAAGTTGCATCATACCTACATAAGAGCGTCTACTACGTATAAGCGTAGCGGGTAGGCGTGACTTACCACCGTAGCCGCTGCATTGCGTAGGCGTGATTGTTTTGAAACTATGGTGCGTTGACGCGACGATTGGGCAGCGTCTGCGCTGCAAATACGTTCGATTAAGCAAGACGCGATTGCACCTGTAAGGCTTTAGTGGCCGCTTATAAATTCCATCGTGAACAAATGAAGGCTAATTACCACATTGTGATGATTTGGTCAGCGACTCACGTGATAAGCATGGATATGTTGACACTACCGGAAACCGCGCCAATTACAGCACTAATGAACTCATTGTTTGCCCCTCTAATGAACCGTGTGCCATATCACTGCACTATGAACACATGATCTTCTTATAATTAAGTTTTATCGGGAATAGTGTGTGCTGAGCTTAATACTCTTAACATTCAAAGAGTTTCCTTATACAGCATCGAGTATACAAGGGATTTATATTATATACATATTTTCCTGGAAGAAAAACCAATTTTCTTATTACAATAGTGAGTTGAACGTTAAATTTATTTTATCATACTTTATGGTTGTTTTTTCAAAATAAGTTTATCGTAAATAATTATTTGTAAAGCCGGTGATGACGACAAAATATAAAACTTTAATCTAATAATTAACAAACATCAAACTGTCCCACACTTGATCCCTAAAATATCCATACAAAGTGACATAATAATGTTAATTAATTAATTTATAGCAAATAGGCAATACGGGTAAGTGCGGTTAAAATGTAAATCCATAATAACGAGGTGAGGTATCGCGACGGCAGCAATGACGACCGCATTATGCTGATACCATCGCATCGGAGGGTTAAATACCGCAACAAGTAAACGAGCGGACGACTGTTTGCTGAAACGTGCCGGCCGCCGGCACTGGTTAACTCGTGTTGCTACTGAATTCGTGCTGTTGTTTTTACGTTGACATGTTGTTTCTGTAATTGACGGTGCTGTTGGGGTTGCATGCAAGTTGCCGACTTACTTCGTTTCTAAATTGTTATTAGATTAAGAAATTGTTGTACCTACTTTGATGGAAATAAAAAATATTTATTTATATTTATTATTATTTATTATTACTTGAATACAACAATTTCTTATATCTAATATGTACAACAATTGTTATTTCAGTTATTATTTGTTGCTGTCATCAAAAATGGAATATTCTTTAAATTTTTATTTGCACCAAATCGATAAATTGAGCTCGTAACACCAAAATCCGCGACCGGACGAAAGTCTACAATGACGGGCACCGGGCGATACGGGTCAAGTAGAGTTGAGCAGGACATCTAGCTAGACGCGGAGTTGGCCAATGGAGCAGAACTTTGATCGAGTGGTGGCCAAGGTTAGGCCAAAGAAACCAGAGCTGTCCAAAATTTCGGTTCACGATATCGTAAAAATCGCGGGGAATACCTGAATGACGCATGACGCACACAACCGGAAAGTGTGGCAGGAGATAGGGGAGGCCTATACCCCATCTGACGATGATGACCACCAAATTTCTATTACATACAACTTCCTTTTAGCGAATACAAAGAGAACGAAAGTAACCATTCTATGTCGGAAAAAACAAATATAAACATCATAACATCACGCCTGTAATCCCCGAAGGGTTAGGCTGAAGTGTACCTGATAGTACACCCACATTTCGCTAGATATGAAAAAAACAAATTGTCAACATTATAGATTAAGATAGTTTCCAACACCGAAAAAACTCGAGTGAAAAGTGTCCATTTGATACCCAGTGACATTAACTTGGGTTTTATACCCAAATAAATAGTACCAGTCAGCTTCCATATTCCTGAATACCTACCAGTCTACCTTACTCAGCTCCCACGCTGAGAGGGATAGAATGTCCTATTTCTAACCAAGCCCTTAGGGAACAGTAATAAAGGTGTGTTTATGTAGAAAATATAATATTCTCTCATGAGCGGAGCGTTTACTCAGCTGATGCAGTGTTTTTACTTACTGAACCTGCGAGTTTGTACTTTTACAGTAGGCGTTAGATGGACACTTAAAAGCAAAACGGGGGCAGTCAAAGAGCGGTTACTGTGGTACATTATAATAATATTTATACTTCTCTTTACAACTTTGAAAACAAATCATAGTTCGTAAGACTATCCTCTAACTAAGTTATTTTCTAAAGAATTCATTTTATCTACTTGCAGCAATTATGCAGACTGAATTTACCAAGAAATAATTTGTTTCTTCACGAATAATTTTCTTATTAAGCTGTTACATGACTCCGCATATTAGCCCACACAACCAAAACGATTTAAAATAAGAAAAATAATTGTTTGCGAACTAAATATGTTGTTGCCAACCGCAGCAGCTGTAGTACAGTACAGAATATGTTTCCTTTTTTGTTTCGACGCAGTTGTAACCGGAGTATACCGGCCCTGTATTTACGTCAGAGTATTAATATCCTAGCATGTATTCGAAAATGAGAGAATTAGCGCTTTAAGCGCTGCATTATGCATGCGTGCTGGCATTAAACTAAATAGCTTTTACTCGCAGCTTCACTAACCGTTGTTTGGTTATATTTTAAGTGGCAATAAAGCTCTTCTATTTTTAAAATTTCCTGCCGGTGATTTAAAAGAAAAATACTGGAACGATAAGTTTTAAAATAATATTCTATAAAGTTTCAGAAGCACTAAAGCTTTTTGAGAAAACCGTTGCCTTGTAAGCGTGTTCGATATAATTTACGATACTAGATAACGCTGGGAGCTTCAGAAGAACTAACAAAGAAGAATGCAGAGCAAATATTAGAAAATCCGGTTGGAGTCATGATACTCCTCCCCCCAATAACTTTGGTAAAGGAGTGTGTCATTAAAAAAACATTTTTCTCTTAAAAAAAGCAATGGTTTTTATACATACGTACGCAGCAGAAATTTACATAGGTAATAAAACAGTCCCATAACTCCCGGTTAACGTCCCAGTACACGAAACCCGAAAGTAAATCAGACACCAGCAGTTCAAATAAAGTCTACGTATTTACAAAGAGCTCACACGAATGTCGGCGACTTGCAGAGAGAGTTGTCTGTGTACTTAAAAAGAACAATTCTCTAGTAAACGTTTTACTAAGCGTCTGGTATAGTGTCCCCTATCATTGTTTAAAGTTTTAAACTCGAAGGTAATCTTGGCGCCGCGCCGGGCGCGGCGCAGAGCTCAGGTAGGTGATGTTTGCGGAGGGGACTAGTGCGGTTCTCACTTCTCCACTTATTCAGCTGCTTGGCATTTCAATGGTTAGGGATGTGTTGCATTCTTTTTGCGTGTTTGAGTTGCGCGTTCGTCCGGTCCGGGATGCGGTCCGAGATAACGGCAGTGTCCGTAAATCTGCGCTGTCCGAGTCGCCACTATGTAGCCGCGTTTGGCTCTGTACTTCACATTGATATCTAAAAGAAAATACTCTAGAGAAACCGCACTGACGTGTTTTGCTAAAATACTGTGATTTATTTTCGTCTTACAATTCCAAGTTAGATTTTCAGAAATGTATCTAGTTTAACCTAACCTAAATATTACGACTGTGTGAGAAATAATATTTATCTCAAACGGTCATGCTAATAACATGAGGTATATACAACTTTGTATGTATCTCCGAAACTGGAGGCTGCAATCCTCAGAGGATTGGTATGAAAATTGGCACATTTATAGCTACGGTCTAAATCTCAGTTACATTTGGAGACGGGTAAAATCCTAAGGGTATGTTGATGGAACGTATGGTTTTAAAGTAGCTCTGGCTTAAAAATATATTGTAGGTACCTTAAAATATATATTAAAAGAAAGAAAAATGTTTTGCAAATAGTAACAGTTATAAGAAACCATCGTAAACTTAAACAAATCAAAAAAAAAACCTGAACCAAAGTACTCAGCATTAAAATTAATTTCAGCAAAAACAATATAATGAGAAAACATTACTGCGCATTCGATTCAATGTTTCAATTGAGTATTTTACATAAAGGGGAGAGGCAAAAAATACAGATATATGGCGCCAGAAGTGTCGAGCGGACGCCGGGGGCGCTCATTAAGGCCGGGAGGCGCCCAAGCCCAAGCCGTGTTGTTTTTACACGGATTTCGCTGTTGCAATTACCACGGTAAGGTGACGATGCTTCGCTTAATTCAGTTATAAATGTTTATGTCTCAGATACATTATGCTGCACAACAAAGGCTTGTTGTTTTAGGTGTACTAAGAAAGCAATTGCTGCCGCTGTTTCCACGGCTTCATTTCTGCCACATTTCAACTTGTCCTTTTACGTTGCAGGTGAGTGGCAGTAAGCAAACTATTATTCATCAGATGAGCCGAGGGGTTATTTGGAAACTTGTCATATAAAGATTTCATGCCGTTTTATCATCATCATCATCTTTCTGCCTTTGTCCCATGTTACTTAGGGTCGGCAACTCGGCACAATTTCATTCCGTTTTATAAGGCTAATAATAATGTAGTGTGTAACTTATATTTTCATTTATCTCTTACATCTCAGCAGGGCTGAAAATAATAATAACACAATAACAATATTTGTACTTTTCTGGTCAATAAAGTTTATTCAAATTAACATGAATGTGTAAGCTTTCCCTTAAGTCCCGAAAGTAATAATTGGGTCACAAATGGAATTTACACCCAAACGAAATCGAAATACTACGCACGACCGGTTTCTTTACCCAGGGAGAGCTAACAATAGGCGTGAAAAGTTAGGGGACAACAAAAAGTTGGAATACAGAGAGTATTCATTAAACTCATTCCACATTACAAACATCCCACGTTATCTTCTCATTCCCACTGCTTATATTAGGTACGCCGAGCACTACTAACTAGCTAGCTAGATAATGGCATAAAAATCTAATTAAGGTTAGCACAAGTATGTCGGGTGCCCCATAACAAGGATCGTAACCGCAAGTCACCACAACTAGCGGCGTGCACTTTATCTATTAAGAAGATGTCTGTGCCTTTCAACTAATAGAATTTTTAATCAAGTTGGTTGCGGCGCCGCCTCGGCACAAGTACGCCAGATTAATGTAATTCGACGACGCCATCACAAAGGCAAATTGTAATCCTCCCTCTTTTCATTGTATATTCCCGTAACGTGGCACTCACACAATGTCTCGTATTTTTACTTTATTCGACAGCACCTTGCATTATGTAGATACACATGCCACTGCAGTATTATTTTATTACTGTGAAAGAAACAAGTGTTTTGCCAACAAACGTTGAATTGCGACAAAGGTATGATTTGCATAACGTCATCTCCGTAGCGGCCTTTGACTTGGTATCGGATGGATGTCACCGCGCGCCGCCGGGTCGAGCGGCCCGAGCGGCTGCAAGCGCAGTGTTCAGAACGCCCCTTAAATCGGCCGATTGCGGCACAGTCGTTAGGAAGGCCAAAGTGTCGGGACAATTAAGTTGAAGCGGCGATTGTGAACGGTGCCAAAGCGGATGTAGGTCAGTGAGTGCGGAGTGGACCCGCACCACTAAGGTGACAGCGGATTCAACTACGCCGTGTCATGACCTCGACAATCCTGCCCGCTTTGGCAACGCACCTCGCGCCCCAAATACTAAACTTTTGTTATTGTTACATTGTCATCCCCATTTCTACATATGCAATGAAACGACTCTTGAACTTTCAGTTAATAGACTCTCTGCAATATAATACAACACAGCACCCTCCCCATTTGAGTTGATCTACATTATTTTCGACATAAAATCTTATCTATAAATTTCTTAAAGATGCATTCTACGGAAGAAGCCGGCGTCTATCTAAACAAGAAGGGGAGATAAGGCGGTTTAGTGCACTCATATATACGGCGTGGCCCCCGATGCAAGATTTTCAAGACTTTTAGTCCGTCGTTATGTCGAAGCCCTCCATCTGAGCTCTTTGACAGAATACCTTTATGTGGAGCATATTGTATACCTGGCTCTAATCGGATTAAAGAGGTAGTATAAAATACCCATCAAACGTCTTGAAGAAAATATTTTCAGGTTGCTATCTACCTTTGAGAATGTTTCTTGATCTTTGACAGCTCGAGATGGACAATATAGTTTCACAGGTTCAAAATTAATGTTATTTGTTTAACAAGGAAAAAAACCTCTGTTAACAGGACTAAGATTGTGCCCATGAATAGTAAATTAGCAATTGAGTTTCCCCTTATCACATGGAGATTAAATATCGTAACCGGCGATATGTGAGACAGAACACCTGCCTAATCCCTCGGGATCAGGCGCGATTACGTTGTGTAACTAAATAAATTACTTAATTAATTCAATCTCGTATAACACTTACGCCCTGTGGTCTCCATTAATTCAAACACAACATTATCTATGTAACACCCAGTTTATGCCTCCAAGCTCGGGTGGCAGTACCAAGAAATTCTTTACAGCTTCTACTACGAATTCCAATATGTCTACCAGCGAGCATACATTATAATCGAACTAGTTCGCCGTGTGATACCACTAAAAGCTTCGTATTCACCTATGTGACCCTTTTCGAGCAAAATTGAACTCTAGAACGGAACTACTAAGTATGTTTATAAACGACAGCAAACAAGATTTTTCTCGCTATTTAGAATGCCTCTTTTGGATAGTGTAAAATATGAGTGCGGCCACCGTGAAATGAGCTTTGGGCTTCAGCCCGCGTCGCCGTCGTCGGCTGCTATCTGAATTTTGTACAAAGCAATTTTCGCAAACTCGGGAAAACATCGAATTATTTCTCTAAAGATAATGAGGACGGAGGTGAGTGTTATTGCCTCATTAATGGCGTTGATTGGCGTAATTAAAATACGCACTCATATTACTGTCAGTTTATTTAATTTACCGATAACTGATTTGCTTATTCGTTGTTTTCACGCTGTCATTCCGGAAAATTCAGTTAAAATTACAGCGTGAAGGACGTGGTATATTTTGGCTCATCCGCAGTAATATCATTGCACACACGTGAAAAACAGCACTTAAAATATCGTAAAATCCATCCATTTCGCGAGTGTCATATCAACACTTTTATCCTATCAAAATGCAATTTAAAACAATGCTTTTTTAAACTGTTGTTAAGGCTTTAAAGTTTTTGAACATAGCAAAGGCCTGAATACAAAACTGAAAATAAAAAATATTTACCTTGCAAAGATTTTTTGCTGTATATTTATTTAGTATGAAACACTTGTTTTCGTATAGCGGGAAGCGCGATATTTTTGTTGTTGAAAGTTTTTCTTACTTTTGGCGTTTTTACAAGAGATTCGCGACATTCCATTGTTTCTAAAGTGGTGGAACTCCGTTACCTATATGAAACAATGGCCGTTGGTACTGATACCTTCTATGAAATACTGTCCATCCAGATACGGTTGAATGATGGATTGATTTATGGAGCAGAAAAATCACAACTGCATTCTTTTTAGAAACTTCACACAGGAAATCCAAAAATTGTAGGTATACATGTGCCTTCACCGATAAGATTCATTTACGAGCATTCAGCTATGTAGTTGAGCCCCAATCTTTCGTTTGCGAACTTATTTCAGTGCTCGTTGGAATATCCTCACCAAACGTATTATTTTTGTTGAGTGCGAACTATGCTGTGGAACTATGTATGTATTTCTAGCTATGTAGATGCACCTTAACAGCTTCCAAAATCGTTTAGGAATTGACCTAACCAAATGCTCAAAACAGAACAGAACAGAGAAGAATGGCAGAAGAAAGGGAAGGCCTTTCCCCAACAGTGGGTGATTCCGGGCTGAAATGATGATGATGATGCATTTGAACTGCTCAAAATGTGTTCCCAATACAAACAAAAGTTATCTGTGACTCAACAAATCTACACGTAAATGCCCAAATTATCAAAACATTTATTTGTAGTTCGGAGGGGAATTAAATATGGCATGTGCGGATGCGGGCGACGACGCGTGGTTAGCGAAGCGTGTCACTGATAGCTTCGGTCCCTTGTGCCGGCCGCGTCACGCTCCCTGCTGCTTACGTGCTAACAAATACTAAGGACACACGGAAAACGGGACTGAATAAGGGAGAATTATGACGCTACGAAGGTAGATCATGCATGTTTTATCGTGGGTGTCTGGAATAGTACGTTCAGTATTTGGGCTCGACTGTTATACGTAGATCTTAGGCAGTCGTAACGTTTGGTCAAAAACCTAAAAGTCTGAAGACCAGTCTTGCCGGGAAATATAATTAATCAATCAAATGATTCAACGGTTTGACAGACGGTTACATGGTATAGTACATAGGGCTACTGTCGTGACAATAGACATTTACGAAATATGTTAGTAAATATAAAAGGGACATGAAAAATCACGCTGACTCGTATACCATTCCCTAATGATCATTAAGTCCCCTGCCTAGTTGTGTTCCCCTGGGCTCCTGGGGGAAGAAGGGTGATGACACCGGGATTAAAGGTCGATAAGAATTCATTAAGTGGTGGTAAGACATCTTGTGTTATTTTTTTTTTTTTTGATTTTATTTATTCTTGTTGTGTACCTGGACTGCTTCATTGTAGTCTACGATCTAGTCGTAGTTGTGTAAGATTCAGTGCCTGGATCGTACCAAGTATTTGGGTTTTTTGATGTGTGTGAAGTCCTTGATAAGCTGGAGATCAGATTTGTGTATGCTAAATGACAATAATAAGCAGTTGAGCTTCGCAAGGAAGCAACTGGATGAGAGTTGCCGAAAATCGAGTTTTGTGGCGTGCGATTGAAGAGGCCTATTTCCAGCAGTGGACTGCTGTAGACTGATGATCAATGACAATAATTAGGTTTGGTAATATGACAAAATGTAGTTTCATTACAAACAACTGCCTACCCCTTTGGCGAATACTGGCGTCATGTAACGAGTATCTTCTTGTGTTTCCGTTAAAAAAGTAATCATTTTCCCAACAGACACGAAACGCAAAATAAATACGTTTAGTACAGTTCACTTGTCTACAATATCTTTTTCATTTCCGACGTACGTCTAAATAACGAAGTGTTGAGGCAAAGCGGGAACAATGGACCGCCAAGCGGATGCGTAGCACGCGTCCCATACACATACATATGTAAGTACATATGTAATTTAATTCAGCTCATTCAAAAGCGCACACGTACAATATGCAGCTTACAATCAGGGACAGCTACGTGTGTAATAGCAGAAGGTCTACGGTCTACGCTTTTCGATACGCTTTACGATTGTTGAATTTAGTCAGTCGCCATTTTCACTGTATTAGGGTAGGTAATAAAGTTTTATTTCTATTTTAAATTGTTTAAAATTTTATTTCTATTTGTAAGCCACCAATCAGCGACTGCTACGAGCGTAGCAGAAGGTCTACGCTTTTCGTAGCAATTGTTGATTTAAATCAGGTATCGTTTTCACTGTCTTGGAATTAGTCAAAAATATTGTTTTCTTCTCTGTATTGTCATTATGCCTCTACTGCACTACAAGTTTCTCGTAGCGAGTAAGTCTTTCATAAAATGAGATGAGAATTGCTTCAATGAGTGAGTATTGGCGTTCGGAGTGTTTTTAATCAAACATTAAAGCTAGAAACATTAAACATTTTAGACTAGCATTTTTTTTAGTTAATAATTTAGTTTCTTTTTAGAAAAAGCGCGTCGGTAGGTGGAGTGTAGTTCTACTCGTTAAACATGATATTTTTGTCACGATTTGGCACTATTGCAAGTCTAGTTATCGCGTTAAGGTTTATAACTACGATCATTAAAACTTTTACCTAGCGTTCTCGGAACCTAATTTCAAGGAACCCTTTTAACTGAATCTCCTCCACTTTACTCGTCTTCTGCAAACTACACTTCGTCTTATCAATAATTTTACAGGCGCTGAGCATTTAGGAGAGCGGTTGGCCAATTTCATATCTCAGTCCATACAGCAAATATTCGTATACCCACAATAAAATTCAAGTAACACAGTCTGATACACGCAGGGCTACACAAATTACTTCAATAAGCACGCATGATGGAGGACGAGGTTCCCACGAAATGGCGAAATTCCATCCGCCGTGGATGCGCCACTGAATACAAATTCACATGTACTCCAATTATAGGAAAACGATTTGGTACGAATATTCTTGGCAGACTTGCAAATTTCGTCTCGAATCAGCAAAATATACTTATTTTGTTGGGAGTTAGAATGGTCCCGTCATGAATTCGTGACTTTCCTTTTCTGGATGAGCCAAACTGGCCTCTCGAGGGACCGAGACGGTAGATCTGTTACGTCGCCACTGACGGAAATTGATTGATATTACAGACCACAACTGTGGTGACTTTAGTGAACTGTCAACTATTATTGTCCTCCGAGGACTTAATAGTTACTAACTACAATATTGAATACCTACCTAAGCGTCCTTCATGTTTGACCTAGTTTTGAATAAATACCCACTATAATTCACCATTCTTTACATATTTCTTCTTCTTCTGGTTCCTCTCCAATTACTGAAGGTTGACCATCAACTCCGAATACACTCAGTGACGCGGTAATTAGTTACATCTCCTACTAAACAGACTTTAACAAATGCACTATATTAAAACCTTTCTTTATTAAAGTTATATAATAATTCTCCAAGTTATTTGTGATATTAACAAATTATATTATTTGCTTGCAGTAGGTCACACAAGTTAGTTACAATGGATGTCACGTACACAGGACACGTACGATGGACGGACACAAAACGAGTTGTAATTTTAATTAAAATGTCACAACTTTTGAACCCATAATACAATTAGATACTTTAGCATAAAGTTAACATAATACGTTCTAATTCAAAACGCGGCGGATTTCAAATGTTCACCTTTATGTAAGAAATGAATTTAATATTTCATTTACATGAGCACTTTGTTGAATAATTTCGAGTTTGACTTGAAAGTTCGTAGCTGTATTTCAGTATTATCCGTAAAGAACAAGGTTTTTGGTAAGTGAATCATTAAGGTCAGGATTTGAGTCTCCCACGCCTGTCTACGAGCATATTGTTAAACTTGGAATAAGTTGTCTGTACACTGCGCGAACTTTCAACAACTTTAGTCACGGAAATTAATTTAAAGTAGAATAAAGACGCGCGCATTTCTATTTCAGGGTTTCTGAAGTTAATGTTAGTGACATTGTATTTAATTTTATAAAGACCCTTTGATTGGTTATGAATAATTATTATAATTACGTCTTGGTATTTATAATAAACTATTTTGGCTAATACAGATTGTCAGTGAAACACTGACTATCTATATTAGCTAAAATAATTTGAAATTCCCCTAATATTATAGCGCATTATTTAAGTTTCTAAACCGACTTTAAGCTGCCAGCACTTTAAATTATTTATAAGATTAAGAAGGTGTGCAATAAAGATAAAATATAAAATATACGTCACAACTGAATTTCTCAGCCGCTTGCACGACAAAAGAACTTTACAAATCCCAAATAAATATTGTTCCCGAACACATATTTGACTGAACAACAAAACAAACTAGCATACACTGCCTATCTACATACCGTTAGCTGTTTGTGCGTCACATTACTGGCTGCACAAAAGGCGAACCAGTTCAAAGTTCAAAATGGAGTACTAGAACATTGTAGGTGCCAACTATGGGCTGAAAAGGGCAATAAGAGAGGGCAAATAGCTCTCGGAGGCGTCTCGACGTCGGTCGTCGTGGGCCCGCCGACGTCCCGGACACGACACGTACGCCTTTTTAATTAGCCCTGCAGCCTTCTTGCCGCAAATGAACATCTAACATTCAATGTGGTTTTTAAAGATCATAAAAAAGGATGTAGATAATGTTTAGATTGAAAATGAGTAGGTGGGTTAAATTAGTAGGTAATAGTACTTATTAGAAACTCTTGGTAATGCCCGATACCACTTTCAGGATAAGTTTAATTTGCATTTAATTTCAAAGCGACATTTGAAAGTGATTAGAAATACAGTTTAACCTTTTAACACCTTGGGACTTTGTATAGGATTTATTTACCTGTAGCGAAAATATTATTTAGTTGACACAAAAGAAAATAGAGTACCTAGGTAATTTCAACCAAATTACACATTTACTTTGTTGAAAAATATCTGAGTTTTTTTAACAATACCTACCACATTGCTTTTTATTCAATTTCCTTAATTTTTTTAGGAAATTAAATATGTTTCGTTTGAGGATAACCATTTTATTTGTCCTTGTTTCAAAAGGACGACTATAAAAAATAAAGCTAGAAATTGTGCCAACAAAATTAAGAAATAAAGAGCAATAAGAAAACCTATGAAATAACACTCAAGGCAGAATTCTGCTTTGTAGTTTATTTACTGAGTAATAGTAGTAAGTGTATAGCCATATATCGACCGCCAAGATTAAGATCTAAACCTGTGTTTGCCTATCTAGCACTCTTGGTAATGTAGGTTAGGTACGTACTTGTAAGCGATATCCTTTGTCACTAGATATAACATGGCTTTCACCTGAAGCTGAGTTTAAATTCACCGATATACAATTATATTCATGTGATCTCGATACTGAAGACGAGTATCAGAGGAACCTAGCTACTACCATATATTATGTTCGAGAGAAGATATAATTTGAAAATGAATAACGTAATATTGCCAAACATCCTTTACCTACTTTAAAATATTTTGTGAAAAATCAAATGTTGAAATGAAGAACATCTACCCGTTAAAGCTTCACCCACATTTCGGGAAATTTTTCTCTGTAAGATGAACGGAAGCCGGGAAGTGAGTAAAGCGTGGCTTGCGGAGGAAGCCTCGCCTTGCACTCGCTGCCTCGCTGCCTCGCTTGCATTGCGGAATCGCGGCACGTACCAAATCCGACACTTGGCCCAGTTCACATTCCCGCCGCGCTTTCCCCATAATGCAAGTTTTAAGTTTTAATTACGCCTCTGCAAACTTACGCCCCGACATAAAGCTATATTTATAAAAACCCTAATGATCGGCCCTCGTGGGAATGTCGACGTCATTGTGATGTAAATTAGTTCAGATTTTCTTCACCCCCCAACGTTGTAATACTCTTTATTATTAGTCCTCATCTCAGCAAGGTTTCTTTACTTTAGAAAAATTTTATTTTCAATTTCTCTCAATCGCAACACTAAGGAACTTTGCACACCACGTTTTTTTATGCGTTGGTGGCGCGCGTTTTTGATTAGCGCGTCCTCTGCGCGTTATCAACACGTTTAGATTTTACACGTGTGTATCGAAACAAATGCAAATGTAACGCGCGTTTGTGTCGATTCAAACGCGCGCTTACAGCGCTGTTTTTTTCCTGTGTTTTATTCTTGGTCATCGTTTTAAAAGCAGCCGGCTAGCGTAAGCACAGTTGTCTCGAGCGACGCCATCGTAATTTGTAGCTCCAAATGGCGGCGGCTTTCCTGCGCGATGCATCGCTAATTCGCTATAAACACGTTTGTAGCGATGTATTAGCGCATTTATAGCGATACAAACGCAAGGATCGTGTGCAAAGGTAACAACGCCACTTCAGTCTTACGTTTTCTGAGCGTCCTGATTGCGTTCTACGCGCTCCGTCAGCGTATAAAAAGAACGTCGTGAGCAAAGGCCCTTACAATAGCTACAATGTTAATCATTTCGATCGGCTCATTGTAATGTCAAATGAATTATGGAACAGGACATTTAAAGAAGATTTAGTATTACTTACAATAATAAATAATGTAGCTAATGTAACGACAACCTTCGAAGTTAAACAGGGTCGGAGCCTACCAACAACAAGAACAAAACTGACAAATAAATAAAACAGCGAAGTCCAACTCAGGCAATTTCTACAGCGATAAAACGCGAAAGGAGCGGTATTTAAATTGAATACGCCGTAAATAAATGCTAAATGAGACAAAGGACTGGGAGAGAATTTGCAATCTAAACAAGAATAAAAGGAGTAATGTATCTTTAATGAAAGTAAGGAAGGGCCGTCAACGGTACGTGGTAATTACGACCGCGGACAATGTCCCACACCTCAGGCGTTTGCTTAAGCTGTTGCCACAATTAGCTTTATGTGCTGTTCGTATTAACGACCACCGCAGTATGCATTCTTGCAACTTATTTGATGACCGTTGCTTAATCGTAGCCAGTTAGTAAATACAAACAATATTTCTGTTTACATTTTAAAATTTAAAAGCTGGTTCAAATTATGTGTGCGTTTCATATTTCAACCAAAATACAAGATATACGCTTACCGATAAATTATCACTAAACAAATTATATTAATTTTGTAAATGAGGTAACATGAATAGCATTCAAATAAACTTGATTTGGTAGTTATTATGTAAACAACATGTTCACTGTATGTTGTGTAGCTAGATTCTCGTGAATTCTCGTTTATTATTAGTGGTAATCCGACCCGTTACCTAGACAGACGTCCGTCCGGTGGACAGTGTCTCGGAGAGAAGCAGAGAGCTTTGAGAACATAATCCTATTTTTACACGGAATACTATTTTACCGTTGCTTCTTGAAATTAATACTGCTGATCTTGCTGGCATGGTTAACTGATGTTCGCTTTTTAGCAGTGATTTTTGTATTAGTCATCTTTACGCTAATCTAGGGGACAGTGTTGGACAGACAAAGAGGGATTTGGTAATAGGTTGGTAAACATATTTATTTTTTTTCATTCATCAATGGATACAGTTTGTCATCACATTATGACGCCAAGATGGTGTTATTTCAAATATAATTAATGAAATATCTGTACCGAGATATTAGTGTGTGAAAATAAATAGATATTTTAAAAAAAAAGTGTGTGTGTACTTATTACGCACGTAAGAAGTTATACTTCTTTGGCGTATAAAACTAAAATGTTGACTAGCTAACTTCAGGGTGTCGGTTTTTCGTGACGCGCATCGTAAAAATTTACTCTCATCATTTTTGCGTAACGCGCCAAAAGAAGTATAATTTCAAAAACGTCTGTGCCCTATAAAAGTGACGGATTTCCCTTTCACCCTCAAAAAAAACGAGCCCAGTCAACTGACTTAAAACGGTAGGTCATCACAACTTTCCTATTAAAATAGGTAAAGAAGTTTTCACATACCTACAAAGTTACAAAAATGTCGTAAGAAAATCTTACTTCATGATGTAGTAAAACGTTGTTATTTGCTGAACCCAGTGTGTTCATGTCTTGAAGTTTTTGTAGGCGCTGTAAACCCACTAAAACTTTCCACAATAAACAAAGTACTTAATTCCGAAAGCCATATGAAAACCCGTTATGTTGAAGTGAAGCTAAGCAAATACGCAGACAGACCGCAATGCTTTATTAAACTTATGTAAAGAAGAAAATATTTCTTGAAAGCAACCAAAAAATTCAAGCTCGGTTCAAGCGACGTGAGTCTTGTTCTAAACCAGTTAGCTAATTAACATTACAATTGAAAACAATAATGTAACCCACAGGTGCTGTTACTACTCACTTGTAAATATTTCACATAAATCAATCTGGAACTTTTATACAAACTCTTTTTACTGAACCGGCTTGAATAAATGTAGCGGAGGCCGAGGTCTGTATTGAAATATAAAAAAAAGGATTAAATCGATGATTAAAGGATAGAGTCTCTTTGGAATGAATCTTGATCTTACTAAACTGAGGTAAGCACCTAATAGAAATTACATAGGAAAAAAAAACAATTCACTTCTTGTAAAGATTGTTTATCATTTTCCACGACCCTATACATATTAGCATACTCAAACACAAACTTATAGCCCCTATCTATAAATTAACAGCTCACCAGTTCTGTCAACATTCAGACTCCAATCAAGTAAACAAAATATCGGGCGACAAAGCCACATGTGGGCGCACTATCATTAAAATGCATGCTACAGTATTACTATTTCATACGCTACGGTATGAAGTCATTTCAATGATTTATTACACCCACTAGATACGCACGCGTGACCTGATTACCTACAGGATCATTTTTCATCTTTTAAATAAATCACCTGATAGTTATCAGGAACTGACGCTTTGATCGACATCGAATTAAATTTTATTGATGTCTGTATCTATTTCTTTGAATCAATTTCTGTCCTATATCTTGCTCATGTCTGGAGTAATAAAAATAAATAATCAATCAAGTAGACGGTTCTATAACGAGATGGGAATTATTTCGGTTGTAAAGATGTTTGTTATGGTTACTGTTTATGAATAATCATGGCCGGAACAATAAAAAAATAAAAGTTAAAACAAGTACTAAACACAAAAGAGACTAACTAATAAGTAAAAAAGCTTGAATGTGTTTTTGTAAGAAAATGCACCAATTGTTTATTCAGAATTTTAAAAAGCTGTACCCGCAAGCAACAAGAGCTTCTAATTTCAGAAGTACCGATAAATAAAAGTTTCCCGCAGTTTCAGAGTAGTCTCTAATCTGGACAGTGGGCAGTCAGTTTCGCATCGGGCGCAGTCCCGCTTGCACGAATGGTGCAACTTGTCCAGGATCATTCGGGAAACTTCTGACAAGTTCCCAAACAAGTCACTGTTAATGCCAGTTATGATTTTCGCAAATGTTTATTATCTATGGGATTTGAATCAATATCTAATGTACTTATTATTTCTATTTTTTTGTCTAGATTATTTAAACGAAAGTAAATTAGATCTTTTCGTACCTCAGTCACGATTTTCAGACCTAATTTATATGTAGTCTGCATCATAATTACTGTACTTTCGGAACTGTGCCCGAACAAGCAAACAGTAGTCGTGAGTTGTGTAGTAATCCTTGCCAATATTATTTCAACACACAGAATGGGAAGCGTAAAACGCTGTGGGAGTTTAGAAGGCTTTCAGCGGAGCTGGCCGTTTAGCAAAGTTTAAGTAGGAACCACTACCGCCGCCGCCGCGCTCGCTAGGCGGACTCAGTTCACGTTTAATCCTTACAAATAAATAAACAACCCTCGTATCACTGCAAATACCAAAAGCGAAATGTTAAATATTTTCTGCATGTTGGCACGAATACTGTTACTAGTTCAACAGAATGTACGGCTTCATTAAAAAATGTAGTCCCCTAACCCCTTTGTGCTTGGCAACGAATAAAACAAGTAGATGGATCTATTTCATCATAAATATTTTAGTTAATACTCTCACTCTTCCTAAGAAAATATTTGCAAATTGAATGCGAAGTAATAAATGGATCTCTTGCATATCAATGAGCGTTCGAGGCACACCTAGCTAGCTTTGATTGATTCCGTCGCATTGGAATTATTTCGAGCCTGTTTCCGATTCACCAAAGGATCACTTTGGCTGTTAGCGTTTACTGTTTCTGTGTGAGCATTTGCTCTTATTGTTTTGTTAATGAAATCCGTTGCTATCAGATTCACAGAAGGTCTAAATCGTAAGGGCAAATAAACTCTTTTGTTTTGTGCTAAAGGCACAAAACACAAGAGTTTATTTTGGGTAAATAAAGTATTTTTACATTGCAAGAGGATTTGAAAATTTATTGCAAGCTTTAAAAGGATTTCGAAGGTTAATACCCTGTAAAATAAATTGCCACCATATAAGACGGAACTTGGTTCAGGTGGTTCAATAGAGCAACATAGTGGTGTTTTGATTCAAAAGTTTTGCGGTTAAGAAGCGAAACGGTCTGGAAAGAAATTTAGTGTGAAAGCTTTAATGAACTAATGTATTCTTAATGAAGCGGCGACGTCGCGTCGGCATTGTGGGCCCGCGACCCGCGAGCCTCTTTAATGCCATGAAATATACATACCTCTCGGGTACATTTCAATTAGCACTTGAAGTGAACACAGGCGCCACCCGGCCCTCCTAACGACTTCAACGATCACAATATCGTCGTCATCTAAATTTAGAAAAACTGTCACTCTTCTAAAATTGGCGCCGACGTGACCTGGATGACAAGTTTAACGTCAATTTATATTGATGAAGCTTAAGTTCAGATTAAAAGTTCGCGGACGAGTTTCGCCGTCTTGTAACATTAAAATTCCAAGGTGAGATGAGCAATTTTCTGCTTGATGTTACCTTTTAGGCTGTATAAAGATGCCAAATATTTTAGTATCAAAGTTTAAGTGTATGTCCCATCTGTATGGAGGGCGCAAACCGTCGGGTACCTTTCACACCGAATCGTAAACTATGGATGGGCAATTTATGGTTTCGATGCTGTAACCCATTCCGGTCCAGGCAGATTTACGATAGCAGTTCCTCACGAATACGAGCATCTACGCGGTCACATCTAATAAACAAGTCACGAGTTTTACTTGCATGTACAAAGTATACACAGGTAATGTCATAATTTACTGCTCCGATACGATTTGAGACAATGTTAAAGTTCTGTAATGTATCAAACTTGTCAACTGAATGTTTATATCAATATTATGTCGCACGTGCCTTTATATAATATAATATAGATTTAAACTAGTCCTTACAAAATATTGGTGTTTGCTTGTAGTGGGTGCAGAGAACCGAAGCGCTGAACTCCAAACGATGGTGGTTTGGCGGTCACTGTGTGGTAGGCTCAGTGCGTTTAGGGCAGTATACATTTTATGTGAGCTGATAACAATTACTATCAAAGATATACCCGTTCCGACTAAATTGTAGCATCGTAGCGAGGGTCCTTAGTCAGCAGTAGACTTTTACGGGTTGTTAAGATAATATTGTTTCCGTTGAGAGTAATCCCTTTAAGAACACCGCAGCTGTCGTATATTGTGACTACGGGACAAATGCGGCTTATGTAACCGAAACCCTACGATTAACCACAAGCTCGGTCTACCTACTTACGAAATTTTGCACCTTCGTCTGGGGTCTCATTTCAACTAAATACACAAAATAACATATTTACCTCGCGAAGGTAATAAATAAAAAATACAACGACACTTTTACATGAAATATTACCAACACCATGCTCTACCAGTTTGCTTATTGAAATACCTCAAAATATACGTCCCACCTAACGTGTATTAATGTAAGAATTATACGGTACATATAAATTCATAATACAATCAAAGCGTAGCCCATTATGATAATTCTTAAATAAGTCATTATCCCGTTGAGTATTGCAATTAGAAAACATAATGATAGCTATAAGCGATCATGGGGTATAACAATATATCACGCCTACGCCATCAAACAAATTGCTCTATAATGATATTTCATTAGGTACACACAATATTCAATGGTAGCCTGGTACACACGTAGGCAGAGTATTGACTACGTAACCGTTATAGTATAGTATATAAATCGTTCATATTCCTGGCATAAATTATAGTTTCTAAGTAAAGAGCCTTGACACGACGAAATTATGCTTTATTTATTGGTAAACGGTGTCTGACATCTAATGAGGCTAAAACACTGGTACTTACACTATTTAATCGAATGAACGGTATGTAGACTAATTTACTTTATTCTGGAAAGTTTCAAAATAACAATTATTTTTAATTGAATTATGAATACGTGTCACAAATCAGTACAGCTTACTATGCAAGGACTAGAAACCACTGAATGGCATTTTATATATGTATATACCCATTCTGACTTATATTATAGTCACCAACTCACCAGCAGGCACGTGTGTGATCGGCAGAAATATAATATCTGTCACTTATGGAAAAAACAGGAATGGCTAAAATCATTCATTTTCGCAATTTCGACGCATGGCAGACGAGTTGATGGACTCTACTGCCAATACCATGAACCAATCATTAACCCCATATTAACTACTGACGGATAGCTTTTCTGGGGTTCATTTTTATCCGAAGTTTAATTAAAAACATTGAACAAAGCCAGCTTGTTAATCGCACAATGTAAACCAATTGAGGAAAATGAGATGTTGTGGTTTTCGCTGGCGATTGGCTAGCGATGTAGATGTTTTATAAATCGCTTGAAACTGTTCAAACCTTATTTAAAAATCCGAAACCATATCATGAATAAATAACTAATAAGACTTGGAAAATCTAAACGTGAAGAATAGGCTGAAGTAACTTAAAAAGGAGACATTACTTCAATTGGAACTTCAACAAGAATGTCGATTGTTAATTGCTATCCTAAGAGCATTTGAATTTGGGGGCTTATAATAATGTAGTCTATTCTCTCGATAGTTGCTAACTTCTAACTTCGTACTTAGTATTATAAATGCGAAAGTTAGTGAGGATGTATGGATGTCTGGATGTTTGTTTCTCTTTCACGAAAAAACTACCGACCGGATTTCGATGTGGCACACAGATAGTCCATAACCTGGATTAACACATAGTATACTTTTTATCCCGGTAGTACGATCCCGTGCGACAATTACCGAACTACACGCGGACGAAGCTGCGGGCATAAGCTAGTATTCAAATATGGCAAGATCTAGACATGAAAACTGTAGTCGAAACCAAATCCATAATTCCCGCAAAGTAACATAATCGTACGTCCCAATTCCAAACTATTCCATGCTGACAAACATTCACAAAGCCACAGTGGATAGATTAGGTTTTGTTATACGACCGCCATCAGAAACTCTGAGGATACCACCAGTTTACCCGCCACAACTACCCACTACCTACTCATGCTGGAAACCAATTTCCCACCTCATTGTTCTAAAATTGCGTCCTGCTCTATTCTACGTTCCGACGGCCAATCGATTCGCACATTGACAAACATCGAAAAATAAAATTGATATTGGAAAGGAATTGTTATCTAAAATATTAGAAAGTCGACCAATTTTTGTTATAACCTCTCGATACACCTCCTTGTCTATAAGCACCAACAACCATTTTTTTTTAAAATAATGTTCGATTTTTCATGCATACAAATGTCTGCTTGACAGGAATTTAAAAAATGTTTAACGTCACTACACTGTTTTGAATGAGATAAAACTGAATATAAACAACGATCAACAGAAATATAAACTGCATTCTAAATATAAATGACATACATTTTTCTTTTTCTCAAATACAAGTCCCGAAATAATCGTAACATGTCAAAGTTTATGTGAGAACTGAAACTCTTGGAGTTATTTCTGTTGTTTCAGTTTTCTGACATTACTAAACTTTTAAAAACATTTAAGATTACTACGGGTTTTGTTTATCCACACATCTATTTTTGGGAGTTCTTATGTATATCTACATAATTATGTGCTTAGACATGTATTTACTTAGGTACTTGTGCGATTCAATAAAGTTTATTTACTTCTACAGTCACATCTTGTGATCGATTTTTCGGTCATTTCTTGCAATCCGGTTGAGCCGAAAGAACAATCCGTGTAAGTAGTTTTAATGACAATGTAATATTTCGGTGTCAAGCGATCTTGATGAGACGGACCGTAAAATCGTAAAACTACCTACTGTAGACACACCCTACGTAAACCAACATCACCGAAATAAACCGAATGCATTTACAGTTGTAGATGGCGGTATCTGTGTGACAGTGCAGCGAGGCTGCGAGGTACCGCCCGAGGCAGTCGCGATGCCTTTGTTCGTCAGCACGAATGGAAATCAATTTTACAGATCAACTACACTGGAGCCGAGTTCGACAGGCTGACAACCACTAGGCCAGCCTATGAATACAAGTTACCGGACCACTATCTGACATCCAGGCTCAAAATATAACTCTGTATACAAATCTAACATATTTTTTTTTTTTCATAAATCAAACAGGGAAATGGATTCCTTTTCAATTTATTTATATGTTTTTAGATGATATTGGTTATTGGTACTTGAAGAAAATATCTGCTCATTATATACGTTCCTACCTACTTGATGACTTTTTAATAGCGTTCTTAGTTTTATCGTATTCTGTAGTTTTGTAGAATTGTAATACAATTGCCGTAGTTTAGACTATGCGACTGCTGGTACATAAATCATGTTGGGGAGGACACCGCAATTAATGCCGGTACCCCTCGCAGATCTGCTCACCCCGCATGTGAAAACGAGCGTAAAGATACAGATACACCGTTGATATAGCAAAGCATAGCGTAGCCACCCGCCTTATACGTAAATTAATTTTGTGCTGTGATCAGCGGAGCGTGAGCCTCACGATAATCATTCCGATCTCGGCCTCGGCTCCACATTCGCCGAATAATGCCACTATTAATCATTAGCCACGTTATGGCTTATACAAATAATAAGCGAATTAGTATCCATATCAACTGATTCAGCGCTACCCAAGTATATTTTATCTACATCGTTATAACGCAACTTTTATCCTCCCCATTTATCTTAGCGAAGCGTAATAGACCTTGAAAGTTACATATCTACTTTTTGATAGTATATTAACATCTCCCTTACGTAGTTTCACGAAGGGAAAAGGTCAGTAGGCAGTTTGAAAGTGGCCTTCGCGGAAAATTTACTA
The DNA here is from genome assembly GCA_950005105.1 of Lycophotia porphyrea. NCBI lineage: Eukaryota > Metazoa > Arthropoda > Insecta > Lepidoptera > Noctuidae > Lycophotia > Lycophotia porphyrea. The sequence continues at coordinate 9,963,366 of OX465392.1, forward strand.
AACCGTCAATTACAAATAGACCGGCGCAATACTCGAACAACTCGTTTGAGATTTACGATTGCAATCAAACGTCAAATGGCATCATTTTTCAACATCAATATCATAGGGCGATACAGTTCGTGACACATTAATTTGGCAACGGGTGCGGAGCGAGCAAAGCTCCCGCCGCTGGTGATCGCTTTTTCATAACACGCTCACACCGCTCCGCCGAGCCGCCCGCCCCGAGTCATTCTCACAAGCTCACTCGCGGATATTATTATGCACTTAATAAATTACAAAACGTTTTCATTCAATTTTGATTTGATACGCTTGCGATAAAGCTATTAAGACATCTGAGTGTCAAACGTGGGAATTGGTACCGATATAAAATAAAAGTAAGTACGATGAAGACTAAGCAGTACTGATTTATTGCCGTACATTTTGATCGGTTTTTGTGATAAAACAAATGTTTCTTCATAAATTAACTGTGACAAGAGAAACAGCCACATATTCGCCGAGAAAAATGTAAGTACTGCGAAAGGAAGTTCAGTTTAAACCGGTTATGATTAACGATTTGGCTTATTCATTTGTCTTTGTTTGTTTTATCAAAAACAATCAAAAATAAGCTTGTGTTCCGGCGTCGGTCGGCGACGGAAGCACAGCCAACGCGCAACTTGGTGATTAACGAGCGAACCTCGCCGACTTGAAAATGAACCCTATTACTTAACTAACTTATCGTCCATCCAAGAAAAGTAAGCTCTCTAATTGCTGACCTTTACCCGGCCAGAGAGAATTTAGCGCCTAATTATGAACAACAGTTATATCGCTAGGGAGATGGATGCGGTGCGTCAAACATTTTGTCTGCGCACTCATTTGGGCAGGTAGGCGACCTTGGATGCTTTCTACTTAATTTTCGGGTGAGGGTTATAAACCAGGTTCAGAGAGCAGTTTAGAAAGTTAATAATTAGAGCTTATTAGGTAGGTACCGCAAGCCTTTATGGTTATGAAGTTTAGCACCTACGGTACTATACGGCAGTAAGAAACCTACCTACCAGCAAGGTATTTGACTATACATGACCCAGACAATTTGACTTAAAATAATAAAAAACTTTAAACTTATAAAAATACAGCGCTATTTTCATAGCAGACAATTTACAGACATGTTAATAAATATATTCGTATATAAATGACCCACTTTGTATAATAATTAAGTTCGCAGATATTCGCGTAGAAACATGGGCGGCCCAGCAGGGGCCGACACAGATAATATCAGTCAATGCTTGCACGTGATTCATTACACCTGCATGGCCGTAGCCACTTCATAAAATAACTTTCAATGTATTTATTTGAGTACGAAAGCGCCGAGCTTCGGAAACACAATGCCTTTATTGCGCAAGATAAATCTTTGTTACAATCGGATTTGTTTAATATGAATATCGAATGAACAGTGCGGGTGAGTCAGCGCTCATCGCTACGGTGAAATAGCAGTATTACTGCACTCAGCAGACTGAAGTTCCAACAAGCGATTACACACCACAATTTTGTTGTCAGCCACAATACAAAAGTTCCATTGTGAAACTTAATTGAGTGGGTCAAAGCAAAAATACATACGTAAGTGTACGTGTATCAAGAAGACAAAACCTGTAACCTTGTTTGGAACTGAACAATGAAGCGAAGAACCTGGCTAAACATATTGTTATCAGATTGTACACATGTACCTACTTACTTCTATTTCCATTCAACTGTGTCTACCTGAATGTCTTTCATGAAGGTAATTTATTTTAATATAAGAGCTTTAATAAAAGTTCTTCGTAAAATAGTGAACATTTAGCTGAATGTCGCCGCCTTATTGTTAAGTAGGCCTTTACATTCCAGTCCAGTTTAGGTCGTTCCAGATGAATACACAATTCACTGAACAGTTTCTGCTCCTTTTATGTGAAGGACAAAAGGCAAAAATATAGTTCCTCGTTCGGACAATGTAATAAAAAGTGAGGTGCGGTCAAATAAAAGCAAATGTTATTTCGCGATGCACAGGTCGAGTGGATCGCGGGCCGGCCGATGCACCGCTCTTGGCTCCTTACCAAAATGTATCAAAGCTAGATTTATGTGGGGCTGCGACGAAGGCTGCGATGGTATCGGCGGGCCGCTGCGACCACGCTGCATCCCCGCGGTGCGCGTGCTATACCTACGTGCCATGCCACTACCTCGCCGCGCGGCGAACGGCTCTTACACAATAAGTACTCACTGAATATTCCTGAAGCCTGATGGTTCGGGAATATTTTTCGCAAGTTTTTATGGAGCTGTATTTGATATCATGCTTTATTATTTCAACAGCTTCACTGTTTTACTTACTTTTAAAGTCTGAGCTTGCATTTCTTGGAACTCGCTTTGAAATATAACGTGATGAATTTTGAACTTGGTTTTAATTGAAGCAGTTACGTTCGAACAAGCTATTTGGTATACACGCGGAAATATTCACAATCCAATGCCAAAGCGTATACTTTTCCAAATTCTGTTTTGTTGCAAACAATATTGTCAGTGAAAAAAAATATTCGCAATCCTAGTAGATTGCGAATATTTTTGCGTGAATAACAAATAGTTTGTTCGACCGTACATCGGTCTCCAGTATATTGCCTTACCAATTTAAGGGCAAGCGCCTCTCATTATACCAACCTTCAATTAACCGTTACACTCTAAGTAATCAAATATTCCTTACTGCATTCAACTCCCTTTAATAATCTTAAAAATCTTTACATCTCTCTATGGATTAATAAACTTCTTAACTGCTTATAAAAAACTTCATAAAGGCGGGTAATATAACTGCTGCTATCTGGTTTTATTGGTTCAGTAATCAAGGCTTGACGTTCCAAATAGCGTTAATAATCCATTTCTAACAACATAAAACGTGAACTTGTAAGGGGCAAGTTAGAAAAACATCAAAGTATAATATTAATATAGAATAACGTATTGTTACTATTAACTCGGAGCGTGAAATCATAAATTTCAAATAAGAACGTATTCACGCTCCTATGATCGAGAAAATAAATGGATGCACAATTTTTCGTGTTTCGTTGGGGCGTTAAATTATGCGTTTATCATTTAGGGATGTTTACAGTGCGGGGCGGCCCGCGGGATCAAATTGAAACGACTGGAGCCGTGCCAGCATGCCAGCCCAACACTACACGCGCGCCTTCTGAATCTCTAGCCTAGGTAGGAGTCTAGTATAGGCTACATTTATGACGCATGTTTTTCAGTAAAATTAATTATTTCAGTAGTTCCCCAGAATTGTTCAGAAAATGAGAATTTTATATCGTCATAGGATTCAGTTTCATGACAAACGAGTATAAAAACTAGTTATTCCTTCAACAAGGCGTGAGAACAAGTTAACAAACGAACAGCATCACTGATAACTAGCGGTTGCAGACACGTGATAAAGCTATTAATAATTATAAAACGAGCCAGACAATTGATGCCAATTATATAACTATTCAGTTCAGGATTCCAGACAATTCATCCTCAATAGACAAGTGACACAAACACAATATAACACTTAATGGCACCACAAGTACTTTCATTTGAACCGCATATCATTCTTCATTGGTTGACTGTCAGAACATTTTAATTTGTCCCTTTCTAGATATGAAAGGGGAACAGTATTCAGTTTTTATTGGTGAAAAGAGAATGACAACAATCTCAGTATCTTTAGCTTTAGTTACTCACTAGCACTTCGCCCGCGACTTCGTCCGCAAAAATTGCGATAGCTCGGTTAATATGCAGGACATCGATATAATTTATAGCCTATAGCACCCATGAATTTGAAAATTGTACATATCAATAGTTCCAAAGATTACCCTACATACAAACTTACAAATAAATACCTGTTTATAATATTAGAATAGATTGGAAATCTTGAGCAAATCCCTCTTATCAAACATAGCAGATATTTCTCAGGTAACAAGATATCGTCAAGCCACAGCCGTCGCTATCATTTCTGTCGGATTGCCCCTATCGCACCGCGAACAGGCAACAAGACCCGATGCGGAATGGCACATTGATACATACTTACATACACAAACCAGTTCTCAGAATAAAGGACGGCGCAACAGAAATAACTCGGTGACTGTTCCTCGAACTTGTGTTGTCACATCCATTTACAGAGAAAAAACCAAATGCATTACCATCCGTTAAGACACAAGTACAATAGTGGCTATTAGAGTTGTTCCTGTTTCGTGAGGAATGTATCGGGCACGCGTCTATGATTCATATCGATATTTCATCACGGTCCAATAAAACACGCGATACTGCAATTGCAACGAGCGCGGGGCACCCGTTCTGCTTGGCTCACTTATTTGACTTTATTTGTGGCGTTTGTTTCCCGCGGCGGCGGCGGGCGCACCCGCTTGTCGCTCTTTGGAGCCCGTCCAACAGTTTTACACAATCATTCCACTCAACTAAGCGTTCCCATAAACACAACCCGGCCGGGGTATGAATTGCACAAAAAATTGGAAATAATTGCCAATTTATTGTTCGTGTTGCTTTTACGCATATCGAAATTTAACTCGTTTGGCTGAAATGTATAATGTATGCGCGTAGTGCGTACGGCGCGGCGCGTAGTGCGCGTACACGCAGCGCGAATACAGAATGCGTGCGTCGAGTGGCGGAACTGATGTCTATATTTGTGGCACGGAAACTCAGCCATTTAATTTTCATCCGCCGCCGACACTCCGGGAATTTGTAACATCACTTACTTAATTGAACGATAAATAAGTTAAACACCTATCCATTTGTATTATTCATTGCAATCATATTTATTATCTCGATCTTTTGAATGATAATCTCTGTTTCTAATGTAGAGAAATTATCGTTTGGATAAAATCCAAATATTCCGTTTTATTGGGGTCACCAAAGCTGTTAAATTATAATATTGTAACGACCAATCCATTGAGCTGTCCGAGTCTTACATTTTAACAGCAATTTTACTTACGTAGGCACAACCAATTCTCGTGAATTAATAAAAGTTCAATGACTGTAAATGAATATTCAAAAATAATGACGAGACTTTGCTTATACAATATTTATTTGCGTTAGACTATGAATAATGAGGCGTCGGGTGAAAACAAATTCTTAACAAAATAGACAGACTGTGATACCACGTTTCTTTCAAATTCATCACCAATTCCAAAAAAAAAAGAAACATTGGAAGTCACGGTGAAGTAACACGTTAAAACAAATGGTCCCGTCACTGTGTATGTTTTTTTTTACTAAACACATCTGCTTCATCTAAGTAGCACCATATCTCTCGGCTGTTCATCTATTTAGTCTCGCTTTATCAGAAGCATACGAGCTCATACTTAAGTTGAACGAGTACCTTCGAGTATAATACCTGGGGAATGCGCGATAAGTATCGCTACCTGACATGAGGTACAGGCGCGGAGGCGCGACATGAACATATCCAGAGCTGTAAGCGAATAAAAACAAAATAATATTATAGCGGTTTTTTTCTCTCACAAATATACATACAATGAAAGCGTAAAAGACTTTATTTACTTTTATTTTGTTTCTCATGGGTACCGACTACACTCTTATATTTTTTTTTATCTAAATCCGTTTCCGAAATTAATGTTTTTGATATCCCTAGTTGTATACAGCCTACATTTCACCACTTACATGCCCATCAACCATCGAACAACCGAAGTGTAGCAACCAAACCATAACGCGAAGATAAACCAGCCTCCGCTTACCACAAAACACGAACACTACTTACATGTAAACCGATTTAGATAACTCCCGACTCAGCCATTGAGAATGTTAGTATTGACAGTAAGAGATAGTGTCTATTGAATATCTCAGTAATAAAAGCGATCCTATTGGTGTGGTGTCGAGACCGGGCCGGGATTGTGCTGATGCCTCGACGTCGACCGCTCTCGGAGTCGCACTGTCCCTCGGATACCGGTAAAGTGTCACGTTACCTCCCTTATCAGTTAGACAACGGACCAATATTTGAATACCACACTCAATACTCACCCGTCCTTGTATATAAACGCTATCGCTTCTATTAGGGTCAATAATAAAGTGAAAGTAAATACATTCGACTCGTAATTTGTAACGTTGATAAACATCTTTGTGACAATGTAAGAGAATCGATATGGTTTTTATTTCGGTATGTTGATACCCAATTACGAGTGGTTTTATGGCGCGTAGGCGTTTTACATTAACTCGATTTGGTTTCGGTATCAAAATCAATAGATACGCATCATCTGTTATTGTGACATCATATTTTTTATACAATTAATTGAAAACTACGATAAAGTAGATTAGGTGTTTAAAGTTACACCAACCAAGATCGTAGCGGGGCTAGCACTAGGGGTTAACAGTATGCAGATCTTAGGGTGTCTACGCATTGGGCTGCCATCAGCCTAGGCTGACATGCCGCGATGCCAACAAAACGTCGTTGTGTCTCGATGCTTCTACGGCAAGCCTATGATGCGTCTACGCCGCGCCTACGTTTCGTCTACGCCGCGCTACGTCAAGAATACGATGCATCTACGCCGCGCCGACTACGCGCTACGTCGAGAATGCGATGCATCTACGCCGCGCCGACAACGCGCTACGTCAAGACTACGTTGCGCTACGCCGCCGCCGCCGCGGCTAACATGCCTTGACGCTGCTTTATCCGTAAGTCGTCTTTCACGGAAAGGGACCTTAGCGTAGGTGTCGACTTAATGTGTATTCTTAGCTGGGGATCACATAGCGCTAAAAGCTCATACATAATTCTAATTGATATAATACTAAAACCGGCTTTAGCGTCTAAATAAAGCATAAAATTGATATTGTCAGTGTATCGGCCCTAAGATGGCAATCTGTCCGACCGTCAAGTTTTACGCCTTGCGCGGGAAATGCCACCTGCCCGCCGCCGCCGCTATACAATTTAGATGAGTTCTAAAACTTTAAATACAACGTATAATCGCATAACTCCGAAGTGATGGCATTGCTACTATATTTAAACTGCCATTATAAAAGAGTTGGGTACTTTTTATTATCCATTAAAAATTAGATGCCCTAGTTTCGTGTTTAGTGTTATTAGATAGTATTATTTGTTTAGTAACACTTACTTTACTTTATAAATGAATATAAACTTGATAGGTAAGTAGGCAGCGTTGGTCGCGCTCGGATTCACTCACGTCGATCCGGTTTTTATGACAGATTGTCAATTCTGTCATATATTGCTTCCGGGATGGCAAAAACGCGCTAAGATGACGACAAGCTTTTTTCTCCTGACTCAGAAAAAATCTCCGCCACATGACAGTATTTAATACCTCACTCTACTTGAAACAGGCTGAATGCGTATCTTTGCAGTAAAAATTACATTTATTATAGTTCGAGATTATCTATTGCGAAAGCTACTTGACCTAGTGACGACTTAAATCTAAAACTACTTACTGTGCTAGGCTATTCATATTTTTATACACCTGATGTAATATCAAAAGGATTAGATAAATAAGTTTTCATATTCAAAGCTATTCCCCTCGTTTTCTACTTAATGCTACATCTACTGCAATTTACACGGACGTAGTAATCTTCCCTTTTAAATGCACAAAAGCGAACAGGACCAGAATGTACTCTTATTTTATACGGGCAGCCATAAATCCTAAAAAGCTATAGATTATCCAAACAGGCAGAGTGCACCTGTTCTCAGTGCACTTTATATACGAAGCTATGTGCCAGATTAGGAAAAATACTATTAAAAGTATAGCAGTGATAAATAGTCCTTTGTATTCTGATTTGGATAGGAACAACAAATATTCATAATTTTGTTTTTGGACTACCTCGTTGGTTTACTGATTCCAAGCACGACTGCTGAGCATGAGGTCCTGGGTTCGATTTCCGGGTCGGGCAGTGTTATTGGGTTTTTTCCATCAGAAATTTCTCAATAGCAGCCGCGGAGTCTGGACTTGTACCCGGTTGATTGCAATAGGCTCGCCCGCTATTACATGGGTCTTAAACATAACTGGCAAAATGTGGGTGTACTATTAGATACACCTCTGCCTAACCCTTTGGGGATTACAGGCGTGATGTTATGTTATGTGTTAACAAATATTCATAATTTGACGTAAGTCCGAGGCAGTTTAAACAAATAAAGAAATGTGTCCTTGAACGCAAAGAAGAATGTCAGGGCTTCATGCAAAGGCACTTGATTGCCTTCTTACTTAGCAGACATCGTTCTGTAATCACAACTTCACTTCCGCTTACCAACGAATAAAATTCATCTGACTTACAAATAAAAAGAAAACCTCCACAGGAAAAAACCAATGAATAGTAATTTGAAATTAGAGTTGTATACCTACGATAACATACCTTGAACAGCGCAGTTAAAGCTACGTCAGTCAATCTGAGACAGGTCTGTCAGTTCGATTTACACAGGCCCGCGCCGCTTGCCTTGCAAGAGACGCTACACGCCCAATAAACCACGCTTAACACTGCTAGGAAATCCCTACACGACTTCGTACGATATTGGCAAGACTTTACTTGGAACATTACAGATATGTGATAGTATAAAGATAACAAAGCTATCGTGTACACATACACTACTATACGACTTTCACGAACGGTTTTAAAGTGGCCTGTTTATTCTAACTTGTGTTTAGCTTTAATGTTCAAGAGATATTTCTAGAAATTGTGAGGAATTTTCATAAAATATAAAAACTATCATCAAATTCGGTGGACTCGTAAGAAAGGTCTTTAGAAGTTAAATTCGAAAAGCTTTCTTGATTATCATGCATAGAAAATACAAACCCCTCCATGAACTAGTACTGGGACTTGACATAACAAAATGAAAATAAACATAAAACAATACGCCTGTAATCCCCAATTCCTAATAGTAGGTACCTACACCCACATTTCGCCAGTTATATTTTAAGTCCCATTAATAGGGGGCGAGCCTATTACCATCAACCGGGCACAAATACAGTCCGTGGCTGCTACTGATGGATAATATATACTGCTATACCTGATGGAAAAAACCCAATAACAAACACTGCTTTTAGCTTTCACAGTTTAAAACTAAACGTATACTGTCACTTACGGGATATCTTCCGTGGTTATCAATTGTTTTGAGCTTCCGATATTTCGACGCTGTTGCAAGCCCCATGATCATGGGTGATGAATCGACCCACGACTCAGAAATCGAACCCACGACAATCGTAAGCGCGAATGATGAGCGTCAAATGAGGCAGTCAAGATGAAAATACACTAGACCAGGGATTCCCAAAGTGGTCGATATCGACCCCTTGGGGAAAGTACTCACAAACCTTTATGTTCTTCCTAAAGTAGAACAAGTTTTAAAGTGAACAGCTATTAGTATCGCTTGTTTCGTGGAACTCGTTAAATCCTAGGTAAAGCCATGTTGTCTACATAACTTAATTAGAGTGATTATAACGCCCGGCGGCGATGAGATCATTACAGGTTTGCTGGAAAACGTTCAGGTTTTCAATTCAGTGCAATTGTCGGCGTTTTTAAGAGGAAATGGTGGAACTGGGTTAGTACTTGTATGTAGATTGTGATGCTCATTTTTTACTTACAGTGAATAAATCATCAAGTGGTACCGAAAAGGTTTCAGAATGTATTTCTTATGACTGCCTCGTTGGTCAAATGGTCGCTAATGCGACGGCAGAGCATGAGGTCCTGCGTTCGATTCTCAGCTCAGGCAAAGTGTTATTGGGTTTTTCCATCAGGATTTTTTCAGTAACAGCCACGGAATTTGAATTTGTACCTGGTTGATGGTCTCTGCCTTACCCTTCTGGGATAACGCCGCAATTTTATTTTATTTAGTTACTATCCGGAAGTTTTGTATATTCTTAACTAGCAAACATTAGCTTCCATGTAGTGGGATTCGTTTTGAGCTTTTTGGAAAATGATAAGCTCCCTTTCTTTTGTCGAGATGTTACTATTGTTATACTTTCAGATGGTGTTGAATTGCAAAAAAAACCGGCCAAGTGCGAGTTGGACTCGCGGACCGAGGTCCGTATAAAATTGTAGGTTTTTTTTTTAATCTACATAATAAAGGTTTTTTGTTCTTTACTGTAAGCACATGTAAAGAAAAAAGGCTTTGTTTCTTGCCCAATTTCATGATTCTAGGTTAACGGGAAGTACAAAGGTTTTGATTCCGTTATGAAACCGTAAAATATGAAACATAAACGGTCATATTTTTTGATCGCGTTGACTTACAAGGTACTTGATTTTTTCACTGCTCCAAGGAGTAGCGAGAACTAAGTATTTGAAGTTAATTCCAGTTTGATACCTCCACGCGTTCGTGACACAAAGGGTCTTGACAGACGGACAGCAAAATGATCCCATAAGTGTTATTTTTTTCCTTTTGAGATACGGAACCCTAGAAACGACAATATGTAAGACGCAATTTTTCCTTTATAACCAGACAAATAAAAGATTAACCATACAACAAAATAATAAGCGGTGTTTATAAAAATAAATCCAAATAATAATCCTGCTATTGACAGATGTTTTGTACTGGGGCGTGTTCTGGGTACCGCAAACACTTTACGAGTTCAAAGCTAAACCTTCACACTTCCGGAATACATTAATCCCTATTTTTAGTTGAAGTACTTGTTCGTCCGTTTTACGATAACAAAACCAACAAACTTCTGTTTATGACACAAAACAATCTCGAAATATTTTGTTTTACAGGTTTGTTGGAAAGTGTTAAGGGGTTTATGTAGACCCTGGATAAGAAAAATAATCTCTCTCCGCAATGTCATGCAAGGATTTAATTAACCTTTCATGATTTCTTAATAATATAACGTAATAACTTCACGAAAGCCACGTCAATGACGATAATCTGTGTTTTTTACGCCAAGCAACTGTAAAAAAAGTGTTATTTTCGACGTGCCATGCCGTCCGTGGCATCGTGAGCACTTTTTGATTTAACGTCCATAGCCGCCGTGGCGGTCAAAAAGTACTAAAACATTACACCTGTAATCCAAAAGGGTTAGGAGGAGGTTTTCCTAAAAGTACCCCTACATTTCGCCGTTTAAATCCCATTTATTAGGGGTGCCTAATATGGGGTGCTTAAAATATTTATTGAGTTAAGTGTCCTATATAACAACGCTTTTAACTTAACCTTAACATTAAACTTCACTTACCACACAAAATGTCTGTCAACAATCTCACCGTGAGAACAAAACATGTACTCTCTAGCCTCCAAGCAACGTGCATGATCCGCTATCCAAAGATAATTCGGTAAGCGATACCTGTGGGTGTTACAGAGCGGTTATATAGTGGTACGGCCGAATGCGGGCCAGTAAATAGGGTTTATATTAAATAGCGATAACATCGCTCGCTGTCAGAACGATTGCCGGCTCTCGGCGATGAGACCACACGCCAGGCGAGCCGCGAGGGCGACCGACTAACGCGAACATTTACTGTTGTTACCGCGCTCTGTTTAGCTAAATCGCCCTTTGAACGACGTTTAATGCTGCGTAAAGTAATTGTGGCTTACAAGTACCTGTTTATGCCTCTAAAATAAAAGAAAAGGAGCGGAAGTTTGGTGTAAGGAAAAACAACACAAATGTTACTGAACTTCAGTTTTCAGAATCGTAAATCGAAATGAGGAAGTCAACGTAATTTGAGGGTTGCATTTCAACTTAAAGATAAGCTACTGGACTCTAAATTAATCCAACATTATGACAAGTCAATCATTATGATATTTTAACATCGCTATAGCCCGTCAAGTTGACTTCCGAACCGCTTCCACATTATTACTTAGCTGAGCTCGTTAACAAAAAACAAGGGAAAATTGTGTAACAATACCGTTAAAATTCTAGCGCCAGGTACTCTAAGCATGCGCTCCACGCTTAACTTTCTCGATAAACAATAAATTAAGTTAGGTGTCAGTGTGCACTACATTTTACTTCTAACAAATTTCGCTACACTATCTTCATCGCTAACCACTACATAATAATCTTCGGAACATGTAAATTAAGCCATAAATAAAAGAAAAAAAACGCCGAGTTCAGACATGCGTGCCTGCCTAGCCTAATAGTTACGACCATTAAGATACATTCTATTGGAATGATGTAGCACGTTATAATAAAAAGTGTTGGGCATAGCTTATGCTTCGATTATGTTGGCTCGTTTATTACTTAATTTAGCCAAGAGCAGGGTTGCCAGCTGTTAAGTGGTGAGCCAAATTAAAAAGGTCAGGATGCGACGTTTTTCATGTTTTCGCTACGGTATTTCCGGGTTTTTAAGACTCTTTAGAATGTTTTTATCATAAACTTCACATTTACGGTGGCATCAACCCTTTTTTGTTGATAATATTTTCACCAAATGTCTCCGCAATTGCCTCAACTAAAGCGAACAACAAAAGCCCTTGAGGGGTGTTTGTAAACAACTAATTAGAAGAAAAGACAAGACCTCTCGACACTACATCAGTGACCAGTGGGCAGCCCTAGTCAAAAGCAGCGCGAGTCGATTACCTGCGCGGGCGCACGCAGGACCGGTTCGCATGATCCTCCGCCCCTCACCTTCGCGCCGCGGCCCCTGGCACCCATCGTGCATATTTTTTGCTCCACAATCCGCATAAAGGGGCCCCTTCGTTAACTGTGAGAAGCAAGCCCCTTACAATAAGATACAACACATATTACAATACCTGCCCTTTGTAAAGATAAATGCTTAGAGACTGAGCCGCATTGCGATTCGCAAGACCTTATTCGCTTTATAATCTCGTTTCTTGTGCTGAAACTTTAATCACGTAAATTTACGGTCCGGTAACTTAAACATTAAATAAAACATTAAGTCGGAATGTAATTAACTTCGTTTAAAAATATGCATGTATTTAACCAACAACCTCGGATTATTATAATAATCGCTTGAACGGATTATAATTGGAAAATTATCTTAATCATTCTCAATGAATACGAGTTTATTGCCAATTAAAACTGTGATGTTAAATGTATGTAATATAATTTACAGCTATTCAAATTATTCTCAACATGGTTACATTTTTTGCAGTATTATTTTTGTAAACTAGCTGACTAAAGTTAGTATTTAGTCGTTTCTAACAGGCAATTTTTTTTCTTTTCTTAATTCTTTATCCGTTAAGATGTATCTCTGTATTCTTTAATTATCTCCAAAGAAATAAATAAGTGGTAGTTAAGATAGATATCTTAGTGGCCAGTCCCAAAGTCCGTTACCTACAAAAAAATAAGAATACGTTGAAACGACTTTCAAACCAAATTCATTGATCGTAACAGTTGGCTTCTCTTTTTGAATGAAATTGTACAATGCATTGATTGCTCTTTGTTATTTTTGATAGGATCGGCGTTTGTGGTAAAGAAGATGATATTATTCAGGCAGGGAAGTAGACGAAATACTATTTAGATGAGATCAAGCTTTTTTAATATAGTGCGTTCTTTACGTCGGCGCGTCACTGAGGAATGCTTACTCCATGCTAATGACACCAATAAGTCCTCAGCTCAATGTCCGAAAAGAATTCGGAAACGACGGTGCCCACATGAAATTAAATATTTACTGATCCTGAAACAGCGCTTCCATGATGTTGAATTAAACCTATTATAAATTCGTGTATTAGAATTAACATTGACGTGCATTTAATAAATTGAAATAACTGACACAGTTCTACTGTTTAGACTATTCAAACTATCTTTAGTCTAGCAAAAATGTTTCTTATTCACAACAGAGAGATGAGATGTTTCACTTTGTTGTATTATAACTTTAGTTAAATTCATAGTTGTTGAAAGTTGAAGTAGGACTTTAAAAGTTAGAAGAAACTTCAAGACTTTGCAGCCACAATAAGTGAGGAAAGGTGTCATAAATACCTCAATATCAAACCAAACCATCATTATTTCTATATTTAGATGAGATCTCCACTTCAAATGTCCCCGTAAAAGATAATTTGACTAAATTCCTCATTTTATTCTTATTTATTCCAAGAATTTCGATATAGATAAAAAATATATAAAGAATTCCAGCTGGATTTCCTTGGAATAGGTTTGTTTAGAGTTTTTCGTATCTTTTTATTCATTTATGGTGTTTTTACGAGTGTCGAAGAGGGTAAATGTTGTATTTGAGTGTTCGTGTGTGCGTCTCGGTGCCGGCGGCCGGGGCCCACGGTTGCCGGTGGATCCCCAGCGCATAAACATAAGTTTGCGTGCGACTCTATCGTGCATAGAACATAGACAACTTTTATGATAACGGCTCGCATTTACTGATGAGGTTATTACAGATTATTTCTTCAATTCATATGCGACATAAATTGTAGGCTGCCAGCTTTTTGTTTATTTTGTTCAGTTAATAGGATTATTTCAAACGTCTTCTTACTAAAGGGCCTCACCCAAGCCCGTTACCGTATTTGACCCGTCTACCAGAGTTCACCAAAAGTTTAGTAGCGGTACTTGTTTTTTATTATAAACAGTGTGTTAAACTGGTAGTTTAATGAGCAAGTTTATGCTGCATAAGTGACTCAAATATGTAAGAGTTACATTAAGTTACAACAGTTATCTACAGAATAGTCCAAATATCACACTTAGGTAAATATTTAAAGTTGTAATGATGCAGTGTCTGTCCGTCCTACATAATGCTGTGACTAATAGACTCGGCCGATGAACTGCTTTGTGTTTCACTTACCTGTACAAAAACTATTTCAACTGTTTGTTCCGAAAAGTTAGAGGTGTATGATATTATGACTGATGACTCACCTCTGTGGTGCCTCACACGGTGATGCGACACGGGCCGGCAGCACGGCTGCTCCTGGTACGCCGTCCAAGAGTCCGCCAGCACGCACGCCAGCGCCGCACACAGCACCCCCGTTGTCCATTGTCCACCACTCCCCATGGTCTACACCAACCCGCACACACTGCTACACCTTACTCTCCCAATCCAACATCATCCCTCGCATCAGTCCATACAATGCACCCTGGACTATTGGAATCCTCAAGTCAACTAACGATTCCGGAAAACTTCAACAATGTTTATCTGTTTACATTACGCGCACCTAAACCGAAATCGGAGAGATTATGCTTCCGTTCAGATCATTCGAGTTGAACGGACTTCTGTGATTAATCACCGCAGTCGTGCCGCGAGCCTGTTATCTCATATCGAGTTATAATCTGTTCGTGAGGGTTTACTTCGTTCGGTTCGGTTGATTTATTAGTTGGTAAAGAAGTACGCCACGATCGTGGTAACGCAGCGTCGTCGGCGGGCGACTGGCGTGACGTGTGCCACCGGCATCGCAGCGACGAGAACTGAAAATGTTTCGCGTGGCGACACAGACCGGCCCGGCGGCGGCGCGCGGCGGGAACCGGCACGCGAGACAACAGCCGAGCGAGGCTCGCCGCCGCCTCTGCCGGTGCCGGCTTGCGCTGTGAAGGCGCGAGCAACAAGGATGGCACTACCACGGAACAGCCTGGCCTGCGAAAGCTCCAAACGAATGAAAAAGCCCGCTCCATTCGTTTAAGGAAAAGTTGTAAGTTAAAAAGTTTTGATAATTTCGCCGATCCGGAGCAGCTCGAATTCTTGCGGGGGAGATTTGACTGCGCATTGACCCTCGGTGTCGTTACGAACATATTGTAACGGAGGGATGACCCCTTATATAAATTTACCTAATTTATGTTTTTGTTAGGATACGCACGAAGAACTTTTATGTCTGTAGGCACGCGAAAGGAAGTCGGCAGTTTATTTTTTGTATGTTTATTAATAAGTAGCCTAGTGGAGCGTATGAGTCACGACGTCGTGTGGCATAAATAATAGAGAACTGTAAACAAGTCATCACGAAATCTTCAGAGATCCGAAACTCGCATAACTTATATAATTAGACAATTATTTATGTTTCAGATAAAGTTTAATTCCTAACCTAATAGATCATTTAAATTAATTGTTCTCTATAACTCCATTTGAAACCATACTACGTTGTAAATCACGAATATTAAGTTTTCACAAAAACAAACCAGGAGATAAACACGATATAATTTTAGACAAAATTATCTTAAAATATGTATGAAGACCAGTGCTGTACACTTTGCTCATAAACTTAATACCATAATTCAAACGCAGACTTAGTAATAAGTTTACTGACAACTTAATAAATAACTATTTATCGAGTTTAACTTTGAGATGACCGTGATTAAGGGTGGTAGGGTTAGCTTTATCAATTACTCAGGCTCTCTGCGGAGGCTGTGAGCCCTCGGCTAGCGAGAGTGCTGCCCGACTCGCCTTTAATTAATCTTAAATAACTTAATTATACTAGAACCCTTTAACATAACTCGATTAATGTTTTATTAGTCTCACCAAACTACTGCACACACCGACCGCACATTATTTACCACTCATACTTCGCAGAGCACATTCCTCCGAAAGCACGTTAAGCCGTTGGTACCGGCTGGCATTTCAAGATCTTTGACAGTCTGACAACCAGTCTGACCAAGGGGTATCGTATTACCCAGTACTAACTGGGTTGTGGAGGTTAGATAGGCAGTCGGTCCATATGTAAAATACTGGTATTTCAGCTGCATCTGGTTAGACTGGAAGCCAACCGCAACTTTGTTGGGAAAAGGCTAGGCAGATGATGACCTCGCAGAGCACAGTAGCCCGCCAGTATAAAAGTAACTTATGCAAAAGTAAGAACATTTGGGATTCAGCGGGTACATTCATAAGATGAACGGAGATATCTTAAACGTCGCGGCCCCATTTTCATCAGTTCTTCAAGTTTTTCAATAAAAACTTTCGAAGGCGTCCGATTTACATACGGTATGGATTCATTTATTTTCCAAAAAGATTTTTCGCGTAAAAGTGAAGAAGGTTTTCGGTATCCATTAGAGGAGAAAGGTCGCAGTCGAGGCGCTCACACCAAGTGCCCCACACCGGCCCATCGACCACTCCAATTACAATATTTTAAATGCCATTTTTGTTAAAACCTTCAGCTCCCTCCTCAACGCCCTCTTTCCTAAATCAATAGTTCCAATTTTATAAATAACGTTGACGCCTGTCTAGCACAAATTGGAGTATACTAAAATTCCGACATTGCGATTGCTCAAAAATCTCAGTATCTCGACAGCAGTTTCAAAACGTTTACGAACTCGGCAACAGTAGTTAATACATAAATTGTACATTTTCTAATTCTAATTATCACAATATTGTGTACTTAGCTACATTGTTCTCGTACTTTTATCTAGACAACCTGAAAATAATCCGACAATTTCATTGGCTGTAATTCTCAACCAGACACGAAATTATCAATTGAATTTTAATAAAATAATAGACCGCACGCTGAACCTGAAAATCAGTCATTACGATCTTGCATTTTTTTTAGTAGAGCCAAACAATGCCATCGGCCGCTTTCGAAATAAATTGCTGCATCATGACATCAGTTTTATAGGTAAGCGAGACTCGTCAGTAGCCACAGCGACCCCGGGGTTCACTACCTCTTCATAAAGTCACTAGTCAGTAAGAAGCGAAACAACACAAACCAACACACAATTCCGTAGCATCACTTCGACTACGATGAATCAATTAAAGTCTAAAAGACATTCGTCACAAAAAAACTTTACTCCCACCAAATCTTCACAAACCCATTACCATGCAAAAATAATAGTTTCTGTATGCTAAACCGCTACCATAAATAGCCACTATCGACAGTACTGGCGACTCGCGAACTTACAAGTCGTTGTCCTTACACGTTTGTTATTTTGTCACGTCACGTACAACATAATACGAACATAAAGCAAAACAACACGCGTATATCGTAAAACGGGCTGTATAAACTGTGTATAAAGTTGTACTACGAGTTTAATACATTCAATTTGTTTTCAGCGGCGCGGTTTGAACGCCAATACCGACATAATTGTGCAACCATAAACAATAGAACAATGATCACTGCTGCCGGTTGCATACGCTCCTGTTAGATATATGATGTTGTTAAATAGCGCACATTATCCACTACTGTATGCACTGGTTCAGCTTTATCTGGGAGTAAAGGTTAGTTTAGATTATAAAGCTGTTTATATTGCTGATATTAAGTCTGTGCAGTTAGACGTGAAAGTCGTGAAGTCTGATTGACGGACAAAGAATCTAATAAAGAAACAGCCGACACCCATAAACCATTATGAAAGTATGCTCATTATCTTTTGACATATCTTGCCACAAAAAGCCGGAAGAAAGCAAATTAAGCAGTTTTTCCTGATAGCCAACATTTGTCTTAAGATACGTGACTATTTATTGTGCAGAGATCAATCATTCACAAACTGCAAACGGTCTCATCACGAGGCAGATGCGAGGAGGCGTGCCTTTGGTTCTGGACGAGCCAGCAGGGATCGAGGGGAGTTGGGGGGTGGGACATAATTGATGAAGTCGACGCAAGACCTCGCCGCGGTTAATCTCTACCCAGCCACCTTCGACAGGACAAACTTTATCTACTCCCAAGGCGACGCAGAGGTCACCGTTTAATTTTTTCTCGGAATGAGAAAAAGTATTAGCACTTTTTATTACCATTTAGCCTACAATTTTCCTATGTGGGCAAACCTGTACCACCCGTTATAAAAAAACCATAAAGTTTTACTACGCCAATTCAAAAACCTCGGTAGTTAGTTTTGCAGTCAAACTAAACGTAGCTGTATTTCTAAATATTGACTCTGCAGTTCATGCATCGATGCTAGTTGAGCATCTATTACTGTAACAAAAAGGACGAAGGGGACGTCATGTATCTGCTTAGAATGGAAGAACCGTAAAGTGGGCATTCATTAAGTACTTCAGAAGCTCATTACTGCACCGAACGTTCGCTATTCAGTCACATACGCTAAACAATCGCGCCGACACAATCCGTCATCATTTAACGGTCTATTGTGTTCTTGCATTCCCAATTATAATTAAAATCATTTTTGCACCACAATGCTAATTAAAACGGTATTGAAAAACTAGGCACCATGACCATATACAAAACAAAGGCTTGCTTAGGAGCTCATTTTCTAAATTATGTGTGCTTTCATATAAGATAATTAAAACAAATGAGATTGAATAACAAAGGCTTAGTGTTGGCTCGCTTGCATAAGAATAAAAGATAATTTTTAGAATAACACTATAGAGGAGAGGTGCGTCAGAGTTGCAGTTAACGATATTTACATGACTAATGGGCAACTATTTTACATAAAAGTGCAAAAGCGACTGAACTTAGGCACACCACACCAGTGAAGTGGTCCAATTTGCATGTTTTATGCAGGCGGCGAGTGATGCCGCCGCGGACACTGCACGCGCATACAGGCGCTTTGAAATTTTTATATGCTATTCCCACAAATCGGACGTCGCTGCATTTTATGAGGAAGCGCGCTCTGTAACCGTGTTGTGTCGTTTTATGGCGTTCTTTACTGTTGTTTTACAATAAATATGTAGAAAAGCACTGATTGTGGAACCCAAGGGAATGCTACAAAGTTGTGTTATTTCATGCTCTTCATCAACGATTTCGATACTATGATTTCGATACTAGCTGTAACTAATCTAAGCGATCAGTCCGACATTGCAATGAATGTTAGGTCATATTACCACTTAACTCTTCAAATCCAATACCATTATACCATCAATCGAAATCCATTCATTCTTATTACCTGAATTTTCCACCAACTAAACGTAGTCGAATGTCACAGCACGTATTGTGATTCCCGGTATTTTGTTGTATATTTACCCGTGTCGGTAATCGAGAGCCATGCATGGTTGGAACAACCAACTTTTACAGAGAAACCATCGCATGAATGCAGCACTAGCTAAATTGCATTGTTCGTTTTATTGCAAGTGCGGATGGCGTAGCTCTCGCCAGAATTATTTACTATGTAACAGCACATGCACTTTATTCCATCCGTCGATTTTAGTATTGAAATCTTTCGTTTTATTCGTGTTAAATTCGCTTTTACTATTTACATACTCCACAATACGAGAGACTATTCGCAGTTAAACATCGTTTACGAGCACGAAAATAAGCCTTTTGAATACAGTATTTTACAAAAAAATGCAATGCCAGAAGACGCTTTAAATAATACCTCACCATTCGTAGGAGCTGGAAGTAATTTATGTAGGTCCGAAGTATGTCGGACAATCTCCAAGGTGGGTCCGCATTATGTTATATGTAAGAAGACGGTGGCTGTTTCACCCACATTAATGAACTAATGTAACTAAGTGACCGTGGCTTCTCATTAATAATTGAATCACGCAAGGGTTCATTCCAGACGGGATACTTAATGAGACAGGTACGCAACTAACTTCATGACATCCTCGCGTTATGGCCCACATGATGACTGGACTAGGTCATGACACACATGTATGCGCTAGTTCACAACCATAAGGTTAACACGCATTACTTATACGCAAATTGGGTCTGATAATAATTATTAGTCGTCAATTTAGCCAGAATGGATTAGGTACAAATTGTTTAGAATTTCATCTTAAATACAAGATAATACACAACAATAAAGTCTTAGCAAGAAGCTTTCTTTTCCGAAAAGAATAAAAAAGATTCGACCGCATCGGTAAATATTTAGGTCGAAAATATTAGACTTTTTCTAGACAGCAATTTACTTTAGCGCCTCTGCTGGAATGGAATCCTGAAAAAGCTTAACTTTGACCGACATTCCATTGTCGGTCAAGGTTAAGGGGGCTCGGAAGAGACAGCTCTTATCGTGGTTAAAATCTACACTCGTAGATTAAATTACTTTTTCCAGCTTTCATTTTACTTTCATCATGAAGGAATTAGAAAAGTATTAACAGAAATCTCGTCGAGACTTCGGCACGTGCCGTTTCTGTGTGAAGCCGGATGAGAGATGCAATTAATATTATACCCGCATGTGTTAAGGTTATCAAAGCACCTTTATTAGGTGCAACAGCTTGGCGTAGCTAAGGTAGTGATGACCCACCTTTACGACTCTCGGCCTTTTTATTATCTACTAAAAATATTTACATACTGCTACACCCACATAATTATGATATTGCAGAATAATTTTACTGTCAGCACTATTATGAAGAGGCTGACACAAAAACACAGTCATCTGTCCCGAAGCAGTTATTTGGGATTAACTGAAATCGTTATTCTTTTATCTTTTAGAGAAAGGAAGCTGTTCGCTAAAATCGAATTTCTTTTGTGCACTATTTAGGGACAATGGTGCACCGATTGCATTCCGGTTTTAGGTATTTTATTTTCGACCATTACGCCATTGCGAACAAAATGATTGTATCAATAGAATGCGAATGCGACGAAAACGTTGATACATTGTGCGCTCTGTGACCTCAATTTTCCAGACAAAGGCGTTGGTTAGCCGATACCAACCCCGCAACTGAAGATTGCACAGTTTCCAACAATTCACAAACTTATGAAGAGCATCAAACTAAGATTTAAAACTCCGATACACTGCGAGAGGAAATTAAAACTAACTTTTACACGAGTCGACTAAATATTTTATAACTTTAAATTAAACTTTTAATAGAGGGAAAAGGATGTTTCAGTTTTTTTTTTATTGGGGTCAAATAAAAAGCTTTTATATTAGAGAAGCCTTAATATATTGACATTAAAACATCTAATACTGAAAAATATACGTGAATAACTATTTCAAAATACCTTTCTAGGGCATTAGAGTATAAACTAGTAGCAAAGTCCATCGAATGTTACCTACATACGTGTGTTCGGATTTTTGGTTGTTTTGCAAGAGGTGGCAAGCACACCGCTATGCAAAGAAGCAATTTCCTTTGTGTCACTTGCTACCCGCGCGGCGACCTACACGTGTTGTCACCTGACCGTGTCAATACACATGCTGCATTATATCTTTATTTGTACTACAATAAGTATTCTTTGCAATCCCTAAGCGGTTAATCGGAAGATAAATAAAAGTGATTCATATCTGCACCTGTTGGGCTCGTCATACATTTTTGTATACATATTTCTATTTCGTCCTCAAATCAGTTTATATATTATTGTTTTTCAAGTCTTGTCTAAGTTCTCTATGACTAGCCAGACCTGAGATATGTTCCATGTTATTATTTTAATCTATCTCTAGTTTCTTGAACGAATCTTCCATGCCAGGGAAGAAACTGCACAAAGTTTTGGGACCGCCCGGCCTCTTTGATTCGTCAACTCTTTTCTGCGCTTCTTCTTCAAAGAACTTGTGGTTGGCTTTTAATTTGTTGCACATTTCATCTGAAATATAAGGCTTCTATTATTGGTTTATTCTATTTTAAATAGAAATCTACTTATTACTTTGAAGTATTTTAACATAACTCTAACATACTAGAATTTTTGATTTATACCTTTGAGATCACGTTTATCGTGCTTGAACAGATCTTCTTTTGAGATGTACTCCTCCAAGGTATTGGAGTCTGCTTGATGAACCTTCAATATATCCAGCAGTTCATCTTTCATAAACGGTTTAACCATAGAAAGTAATTTGTCAACAAATGTTGGAGCATTGATGAAGTGGAATTCTTTGAGGCACATAAACATACCTTCCTGTAAACGATGGTCAGATTGAAAATGTTTCTAACTAAAAAGAGAAACTATGCTTCCTTTTGAAAACTTTAACTCAATAATAAAGTTATTGTTTTTGCAAGAGAGTAACTAAGTAAATCTATGGCAGGCATTTCAAAATTAATAAAAGTTCCTTGCATCTTAGCAACAAAAACAATTATGAACAGATTGTGGATATAGAGGTACAGATGCCAGCATATCAAGCTGCCCAAAACTGACACATTTTCCCAATCAACCTTGAACCTAAAACTTTGGTGATAAAGTTGAAAATCTATAACAGATATTTGACAGATTGTAGTAGCTTGATGTGCTGGCGTTTCTACGTCCAAATTAAGTCAAGTTATAGTATCTTTATCTTAGACAATGGAAAAGAATACTAGACCATTATTATGGCAACACACTTAATGAGATAGTTTTGGAGGTTTCCGAGTTCACCTTCGTATTTACATAACAAGTAAAATTACTTTATAAGAAACGTACCTGCAAGAAATAGAAAAACTGTTGAGCCACACTTAGGTTGATCCTCGATATATGACCAAGTGACACTCTGTCTAGGTTGACTATAAGAGCAACACCTGGTACTGTGCCCTGCTCGTATTGCCAAAGATCTATTACCATTAAAAATACTCTGAAAAAGTAAGACAAATAAAATTTCTGAAGCCAATTCAAATTTTGACAGGTATTATTATTTTCTTGTTCTGAAAGGTGAAAATATTTATGTGGATAATCTTTGTAATTTTTCGAATTTACGTAGCTCAAAGCTGAGAAACATCGTGAGAAAACCAACAGGTCCTAAATCCCAAAAATTGAAGGAGTTTGACATCCATCCACCAACCTGCACTGGGCCCACGTGCTAGACTATGGCCCACTCCGGTTTGCAGAGAGGCAGTTTGTGCCCCAGCAGTGGGAACAGTTTTTCTGATTATTGTATGAGTGACACGTAACTGAAATAATCTTACTTGATAACGTCGCCGTAGACAAACTTTTTTGGATCTACATCCAAGAGTTCACAATATATTGGTCTGAAACCCTGTTTCGTGAGTGTCGGTAGTGGAAAAATTAACCTGAAAAGAACCAAAAATATCCTATAAAAATAAGAGTAAAGAAAATATTTTTGCATAACAACTAAGTTTATTCTTATCTCATTTGAATTCGAAAACATTTTTAAATTCCCATAAACTGGGCATTTCATGAAATATTTTTTTGTTAAGATGTTACTCAGCTGCTGACCAGCCTTTAAAGTGATCTGAATTCACCAATTACTGTATATCACGCAATAGGTACGTACCAAGTCTGAAATGCCAATTCCAGGCAATCATCAATTCTTCTATTCTGGTAGAACGGGAACAATGTTTTTAGCGTGTAGTTGACATCAATGACCCGCTTGGTTAAATCGGCGTCGCATGCACAACTATGATATGCTAATATCACGTCCAATTCTGAAAATTATACCTCTGTATTAGCCGTATTTTATGGTTATATTCCGGGAAATCCAAACAATTATACGTTAATTGATATGTTTATGCTGTTATTAAATCATGTTGTTAGGCTAAGCCGGGTTAAACTATTTCAAACAATTGTATCGTAAAAACAAAGTAGGTTAGCTTTATTTACTGCAATAGAAAAGTAAATATTAATAAAGTACTTTACCAGTGATGAATTGATGTGGCAGATGCGCCTGCTCACTCAACCATGTCATCAAATTCTGTATATCCTCTTGTTTCACATTTGACTTTTCGTATTCCTTTTCAACAGATATACCGGAAACCACTGCCATTTTCACTACACTATAGTTTTAACGTTTAGCCAAGAATATTGTGTACTTTATTTGGTTTTTATAGGAGTGTTTACGTGTGCGTTTGTCGCGTGAGATGCCTATCAGCTAATGGCTCATAAATGGGACCAATAGTAAGTCTCTTTGTGCTCCTAAAACGTCAATGTGCCTATTGACACAAATGCAAGGCCATTCGTCGCACATGAATATTTTCATACCGTCTGCTCTGGATTTTTTGCGTAACAAATTGGCGTGATGATATTTATTGTTTGGTCGTTAAATAATATTGTTTGAATCGTAATCATCGTGTTAACTATGCAGTGTTTGCTCTATAAAATAATTATTTGCTTTAGCAACATAATATTGCACAAAACCAAACAAAAGTAATAACTACTTGCGGTTGGTTAGCTCACAATGATTACGTGCTACTTGATTTGTATTTTCAGTAAAAATCAGAAAAATAAAAATAGTACAACATTTCATGCATGATTCTTTTTTACAAAACGAACTAGTTTAAACAAACGTGAAAACGTTCAAAACATTTTGTTATTCTTACTATCAAAATAAAAATTGGGTTACAGAATGTTATTTAGTTTCTTTCGTTCTTTTTGTTAACCTCTAAACTTAACTGTTTCCAAAGTTAACTGGTCCGCTCCACTAACCTCGGTTCTCGACATTCTCGTCTGCAGGATCAATTTTTCTCGTGTATATTTAAGTTCACCTACGTCCACCGTCCTAGTTAGAACCAACTCGCGTAATTTTTAATAAAAACAGGTCTACTGAAACTAGAAATGTGTCCGTTCGATTTTTTGGGTTCCGTTATCAACAAGGAATCCTTACAGTTTCACCATATGGCCGTCCGTCTGTCTGTCCGCAGCGTAGCTCTTAGTACTAAAAAGCTGTAAAATGGTATGAATATACAAATTAGTTACGCCGACTAAGTGGTAAAATAAAATTTCGAAAAGTATTTTTTTAGGGTATTTCCTGTAGGGACACGTAAAGTGGGGATTGTGTTTTTTTCGTGTACCCCATAGTGTGGGATGTCGTTGGATATGTCTTTAAAAATTATTGTGAGTTTGTTGAAATAATTTCTCGATTAAGGGATTCGTTTGTGAAATATTAAGCGCTAGTTTTGTTAGACTCAAGTGTCCCTCCCTCTACCAGCTAAACGGTTGTGTTTGGGTATGTGAAAAAAGTTACGGTAGTAGTTTAAATAATGAAATTCAAAGGAAAACTATCACAGTTGATTTTACAAGTTTACGAGTAATAGTTGACCAACTTATGAAATTTACTTAGATAACATATTTTCCTGAACATAATGTATGGAAGCACAGGTTTTTCAACTGTAAATCTAGTCCGCATATTTTAATGGGCAATTACGGAACCCTACATTGTGTGTGGCCCGACATGTATTTGGCCGGATTTTTTTAATTTTTAGTTCTGGCTGACATTATATAGATCCATCCATTATTCCATCTATTCTATGAGTCTAGAAGAATACAATTTGCTTAAGATAACGTTTAAAATAAAATTGAGCACTAAGGAAGGATTTTTGAAAATCCATCCCCTAAAGAGGTTAAATAAAGGATAAATATTTGTATGAAACCGTTTTTAAATTTGTCGATAAGAAAACCCACCAGGCAAATGTCTTGTGTAGTTGTTATAGTTTGGCTAATAAACAACACAGGTTGCAGTTACAACTAATTCATATACCAAAGATGTCGAAGATTCTTACTTAACTATAATTCCATGTTGTTTATGAGAAAAACTTTGTGAAATATCTATCTGCATTAACGACCAAAATTATTGAAGTTGCATCCGACACACCAATACCCCATCTTGTAATCCAGGGTCATACATAATATCGTTACTCTAAGTCCTCGGACTTGCAACTTTGATTGGACTTGTCCGGGATAGAGGACGAGCGACGTATCGTAAATGTTTAGTACCCCTGGTGCTGGCTTAAACACTGCCTTATGTGAATTATACGTCAGAATGGCCCATTGACGCTACTCCTGCATCTGCCTTTGATGGATCTCGTGAAAATTGTGGATTTACTTGTTTTGGAACTTTGGTAGCTGCAGTACTTTACTACTGCAGATATCCACCATGTTTCGTGTTAGTAGTATATACGTTAAGCCAATGTTAATCGAATTATCTTATTTACACAACATGTGAAATAATAATATGCCTCCATTATCTGCAAAAAAACACGAAAAAGTGAAAAATAACTTTAGCTTCAGAAGACGGTGACTTTTGTTTGTTTGATTCAGTTTGTTCAGTTTCACTGCCTCGTTGGTCAAGTGGTCGGAAGCGCGACTGCTGAGCATGAGGTCCTGGGTTGGATTCCCAGGTCGGGCAAAGTGCTATTGGGTTTTTCCATCTGGAATTTCTCATTAGCAGCCACGGAGTCTGGATTTGTGCCCGGTTGATGGCAATAGGCTCGCCCCCTATTACATATGGGACTTAAACATAACTGGCGAAATGTGGGTGTACTATTAGGTACACCTCTGCTTAACCCTACGGGGATTACAGGCGTGATGTTATGTTATGTTATGTTATGTGATTCAGTTATTTGTCACCGATTCTTTCTGAAGCTAAAGTTATTTTTCACTGTTTTGTGTTTTTGACGTCAATTTTATTTTTTCGAAAAAGTTTTTAATTTTCCTTTTTTACTTGTAATATCCTATGCAAATATTTGGTAAGCATTTATTTTACATTGTTAACACTACATGTCATGGTAATAGGCGTATCTCCAATAAAATGGAACTTAACAAATTAAATGTCGAAATGTGGGGCTTCTGTAGCCATCTGCGTACCCCCTCTGATCATACAGGTGTAATGGAGTAAACAATAAACATCCAAGCCATTGCAGCAATCACGAAAGATTTGCTGTCTATTATTAAAGAGTTCCGTTCCATATTTCTGTAGTCCCATGATCAGGTCATGACAATATTTTTATGGAACCAACTTGGAAGTATACTCTTTCAAACAAAAAAAAGCAATATTTAAAATCGACCCACAATTAACCGAGAAATCGCGTAACATACATACAAAAACATCGTACAGTCGAATTGATAACCTCCTGCTTTTGAAATTTGGTTAAAAAATAAATGCTGTTCAGTGGTAAGCGCATCACTTGATATTTTGAGTACAGCTGGCACCTGGCACCGATTTGGCATTTTTTAAAGTCTGTAATCCAGTAAAGTCTGTAAGTCGTTTTTAGCGAAAGAAAAATCTTAAAAGTAACCCGAAAATTTTACGTGGCAACATCTGTGGCCTTTCCGGTCAGCTAATACTTATTAAAATTCATACAAGACCAGTTCTAGGTACTACTTATTCAGGTGGATAAACTTTCATCCCAAGATTAAAACAGCCTTTCAATTAGAAATGACTGACCTTGTTACAGGCCGCAAATTATTAACATACCTAATCCAATTTCATGGAGCTCTTGTTTGTGTCTAATAATATGATTTCGCCCTTGCCCGAGTTTCCACTACATCGGTGGTGTATGAATTCGTTAGGAACCCATGAGCGGTTCACCGACGGCCGAGTGAGTCTCGCTTACGGTCCAACAAACACTTTCAAAGTGCACCCTGAGCCCTGCCCTCACCCTCGCGTATCATCGCCAGCTTATATTTATTGTGTGCTAAAATCTTAACGAGAGCCTTCAAATTAGAAGTATTTAAGTCAAACTTGACGAGTTATTAAACTTTAATTTTTTTTTCGAATCTTCAGGTGTTCTTTAGTTATAGCTGAAGTGGATAACAAACGAAGCACAGAATCCATAGCATCACGCCTGCAATCCCCGAAGGGGACACAGGTGTACCTAATAATATACCCACATTTCACCAGTTATATCAATAAAGTGCAGCATATAGTATAACCACTTTAAGAGTGCATTTCAAGGTGGCTTGTCAAGAAAATTTGCATCGACATATCAAACTTGGTACATTTATTTTAGTTCTGTGATTTCCCGTGTGCACAGATAAGTTGGTTGAAGTGTAATGCTTTTATCCCTTGAATGCTTGCCTGAATGACATTGACGGGACGCGCTGTCAGTTAACATTTGTGAAATTGATTGTGAAATAATAAGATGGCGGTATCAGTTCCGAGTCATCATCATCATCATCAGCCTATAATGTTCCCACTGCTGGGACACAGGCCTCCTCTCTATGAGAGGGATTGGGCTATAATCCACCACGCGGGCCCAGTGCGGATTGGTAGATGTCACTTGTCTTCGAATTTTTGGTTCTAGGACATGCCGGTTTCCTCACGATGTTTTCCTTCACCGTTTTTGAGAGCAGTGGTGATGAAATAAATTACACAAAGTAATGCGCCTGCTTGGGTTCGAACCCACGACTTACTGTTCGTAAGTCGGGGTCGCTACCACTGGGCCACCGCTGCTCTCAGTTCCGAGTATGAGACGCGAAACAATTAACTCGTTCCTAGTTGCTTACTCCAGTCACTTTTCGCTAACCGTCGGCGATGAGACAAATGCCTGAGACAGCGTTCACGCACGACCGTTTAGTACTACAATAATTATTTAATTATTTTTCTAACAACGACCAAATATTAACGATAAATTCTAAATGTCAAACTTTCAGAAATCCGACAAAAGCTTGTGCCGGTTGTTCAAGACGCAATTATCGTGTCGAAAGCAAATTGATTTGTAATACATAATGCAAGATACGACAAATTAAGAGTCCTTGAAGAACTATTCAGGAACTTATCAAATAGATAAATGAAACGAATGCCTCTTTGGTTTAGTGGTCGTTAGCGCAACTGGTACTGAGTCCAAGAGTCGAACCCTTATCAGGCAGACTTATGACAAAGGGTGTAACAACTGCTAACAAGACCCTTAACCAAGCCGAAAGGCACTTAATCTCCCGATAATTGCGACATTCTTTTTGTTCTAGACCTGGATCTATACCTGTGAAACTTCTAGTTACGGAGATATTTGGGGTCAAAGTTCCAAATTTTCACAAGTTTTTTTTTTTTATTTCATGTTTTTAATGTAAGATTTTTACTGTCAACACCTCCACGACCCCCGTACTATTCAATCCATCTATCAGCACAATGTTTTCAGTGCGTTACATAAAGTCCTACCGTAAAACGTGAGTTTTCACCCCAAAAAAAAAGGTTTCCCAGCAATCATTTTTGCGTAAAGTTACTTAGTTTGAAGTACTAAATGCTTGGTTGACGGCTCCGTTAAGGGTCTTTTACACCCTGTATAGGGTGTCTGTTGCGTACTGGACTCTCGATAACAATAACCGGTAAAATATGAGTACCTATATAGGTATAGAGAGGTACCCAAATGTGTGCATAATTTGGGAAATATTATACGTATTGTTGACATTAGCATTCAAAGCGCTATTGGGTTTTAAAGCAAACTTCAGTCTTAATAGTTTGATCAATTCAATCTTATTCAAGGCTATAGGAGGCCGTGAAAACAAACAATATCTCGTTACTTCGTAAGGATTCAACTAATAAAACAACCATGTTCAAAAATTAAAAATATAAAAAAAAAAACTAATGTTTAAAAAATATTCCAGAAAAGTTTAGCGATGTGCAGTTGGTCCGCCAAGCAGTTTCGTGAGTCTAGTCAGCCAGCGCTTCTGTTGCACATTACTCACCGGGTTACATTTCTCGACCTCACCAGGAAAATCGGGCGGGAAGAACATCCTAAGAAGAAAATTAACGTATGACGTTTCTAGGCTCCCCATCACAGGGGCGTTTTTAGCGGCCGATTTTTTCTATTACTTATTCGTGCTTTTGGCAGGTTTTTCCCTAATGTCGGGCAGATTCGCCATTTTTGTAATGATCACACTGTACGGCAGGTGGTCGGACCTTAAGTAAACCGTATGCACGGCGACAAATCAAACTATACAAGATCCACATAAACTGGTTAATTTATGTGGATCTCTCATTGTACGGGAAATCTATACAATGTGAGGCCATATCATTATGGAAATGTATAGCTTGATGTGTCGCCGTGTGTGCAATATAATATACGTAATTTTAACAAACAAACACTTATTTCAATTTCAACAAACTAATACACCCCCTCTGTGTATTGTCTTTAAACCATAAGGACCGCGACGGTCATATTATATAATAATCATTAATAGTTCCTTCGTTTTTGGCGTCTTCGTCAGCCATCTTCCATAAATGTCAGTAATAAAAATTCTTCATCTGATGATAAATCAATATCCATATTATTGATTCTTATAGCACTAGTAAAAACCAAATTTCATCAATTGGCCCTATTAATGGTTGGAATCGTGGATGAAAAAATCCTATATTGGTAGTTTTACCCATTACTTTCTTATTGTGTAATGTTAAGGAAGGTATATTCTAATAAATTTCTAGAGCCTAAAGGTTATTTATTTCAAATTGAATCAATATTTAATGTATGCAATTATCGTCTGATCGTCAGCTGTTTTAGTTTAAAAACGTCAAGGGAAGTACTCACATCTCGTCTTTTTCGGGTATTTCAATAGGTGGGTATATAGGCTTAACCATTTTTCTAACAGAACTTCTCGAGCTGTGAATACTGGGACATGTTGTCTGCTGCCTGCAGAAAATAAAGAATGAATAAATAAGAATAATATAAGAAGTCAACTATAGCTAACTAAGTACTAATCTATTATAATCTCAACTTTGCTTCTACTTTTAATAAACAGTTACAATTGATTGGTGAATATATAATAACTGGAAATACACATCCAATTGCAAACAAATATATTATTGAGTAAAAGCTACATTATTGCCGAATGTCACATCATAGGATATCTGTATACGTTGTGGTACGTGAAAGTGACTTCCGGTATATGTTGTGGAAAAGCTAAGTAAATAACAAATTGGTATCATTGATATAAATACTAACATACTAGCTTTCGATTTACTAGAAGTTTCTACTTGCACGACAGGCCTTAGCATCGTATCAAATTTTGAACGCTTCATTCCAATTATACCCAGTGTCTTTTGTGCAACCTCTAAATTATCTTCCACTTCAGCAACCAAGAGACGAAAAAACATCAGTCGTTCTGTCAACCTTAGGAATACCCAACAATCTGTTAGTACAAGTAACTGATATTAAGGACAAGATAGGTAAATGATCCAGATTAGGCAAAGTGTTATTGGGTTTTTTCATCAGCAGCCACGGAGTATTGTGCCCGTTTGATGGCAATAGGTCACCCTCCTAAGCAACTAGCGAAATGCGGGTGTGTACTAGGTATTAAGCACACCTAGACCTAACCCTTCTGAGATTACAGGGGTTATGCTATATGTAGGTAAATAATAAATGCTAACTCTGGATACTGGACAATACCAAGTCCCATCAAACGGTAATCCATCGGCCGGTCACAGAACACCTCATTCATAAGCGGTGAGCGAGTATTGAGCTTTTTGTCATTACGGACACAAGGCCCAAGCAGCACATTCTGTTCTTCCGGTAACATTTGCGCTATGTATTCTGTTTTCAACGTGTGCTCCACATTGTTGAATATTTCAGACTTAAATATACGATGAGTTTCCAGTTCTGAAAAAGTGAAAAATCCACTACAATTAGTTGAATTTCATTAAAAATTGTTTATTAAAATCAGATAATACAGCATCTAAATCGTGTAATAAAGAAGTGTGGATATATCTGGGGGTGTGGTACGGGCCACCAAACTAGTATTATAATTATTATCTGTGCATGACCAAGCTGAAAAACTTTGCTGTCTTGGGCAAAATAGGTATTGAATAGGAATTTTATACAGGACAGGTAATTTATGTTTTCGCGATTACGATGATGCTGCCAAGTAGAACGTTGTTCACGTTCATGGTCTAAATATGAACACAATTTTCAAAATTCAAAATCACCAATTCGATTAAAACTTTTTCGTCCTAACGCCAGCCAAACAATCTGTATGCTCAGTCGTAGTAACGTTTCGAACAAACGTGCGTCTTTGTCCGATAATGATCGAAGTTTCTTCTGAGGACCCATGTGATGAAATTTCTTCGTCTCATTTCCCCCTACGGCATAAATTAATAAATTTAAGAAAATCGTTGAAAAGATTATTTTTTAAACGTCGCTTCAGCGATATACGTACCAATAAGCATTGTGCAATATTCCTTAGAAACCAAGACTCTCAGGTCAGACAAGTTGTCACGAAATTTATTTTCGATTTGATCACACATAGGAGTTCTCACTTTTGTTTGGAGCTCCATCATGCGTTCTGCCATTTCATCTGCGACCTGGGTGATTTTATTAAAGAATTATAACTTACTAGCTATTGCCTAGGCTCCGCTCGCGTTATGGGTGCAAATTATACTCGCGTTGTAAATTACACTTGGGGACAATGTATGAATGTAGCCTCCGATTAGCGAAAGAATTTTCGGAATCGGATCAGTAGTTCCAAATATACAAACTTTACCTTTCTATAATATTAGTATAGATAGAGCCTATCTATTAGGGTGTAAAAAGACTCTTAACGAAGCCGAAAAGCACTTGTTTTCCCCGTCATTGCGATAATTTTATTGTTCTAGACTATACCTGGGAACCTTCTAGTTACGGAGATATTGGGGGTCAAAGTTCCAACTTTTTCATAAGTTTTTTTTTTTAATACATGTTTTTAATGTAGGATTTTTACTTTAAACTCCTCCATGAACACCGCAAATCAATCCATCCATGATCCATCAGCACAATTTTTTGTGTGCCGAAAAACGTGATTTTTCACCCTAAAAAAAAGTCGCTTCCCAGCAATAATTTCTGCGTAGAGTTACTTAGTTTGATGTACAGAATGCTTGGTTGATGGCTTCATTAAGAGTCTTTTTACACCCTGTGTAGTATATTATAAATAGAAGTTACCATTATTTTAAAACATTTGGAAACTACATTTTTGCTGCTTCACCCAATGTCGTCACACTTATGGGCCCAATTTAGAAGGTCGGCCGATTGGCGGTGCAAACCTCACACTAATGTGAATTTTTAACAGTAGATTGGCAAGAATAGCCTCAGGTTTCTAAACGAGTTTACACTGGAAGAATATGTAGTTTAAGAAGGAGATGAGAAAAAGAAGTCTCACAAACTACCACGAGGCTATCTTCAAACCAAATTGATAATATAGATCAATAAAAAAAGTGTAGTACAAAATAGCCATAGATATTCATTCATAAAACTATTACCTGTAAATAATAACCGCAGCAAAGAATGAGTGCTCTGAGGAACCTCTCCGTAGTCGGCATATGAAGCAGGTTAATAAGCATTGGACTCAAAATACTGACAGGTGCAGTATACAATGCTAGATCTTTTACGTCCTGAAATTCGAAACCAATATTATTTCGGTATATAAGAGTGAGAGAAGGAGTGCACCGTCGAGAGTGCTGTGTTTATGCCCTCATGCACTATAATGTCTCCCGCATCGGTGGCTAATCTTCGCTAAGATACGCGAAGACTTTTATTTCACTACAATATTAACGTACAGCAACGGGTAGATCGGTGGATATTTCCTGCGTGTGTGAAATTGTATTTATTATCATAAAATAGCACTTCGCCCGCGATTTCGATCGCAAAAATTGTGATAACTCGGTTAATATGCATAATATAAATATAATTCATAGCACCCGCGAATAATGTAGCTTTCTGCCAGTGAAAGAATTTTTTGAATTGGATCATTGGTTCCGGAGATTACATATAAACTTACAAACAAATTTTACCTCTTTATAATATTATATATAATATAATATAATATTATAATTATATTATATAATTATATATATATATACATGATATTATATATTATAGTATAAGTATAGATACATAGAAAGTAACATAAATATTAACCTGCAGAGTTATTATGTCCGCTTGTCCTGGTAGCAACTTTCTTTGATAACGACGACGATAGCGGACCTAAAACAGCAAATTTAACACAACGTTATCAGAATATCGATTAACAACTCGTTATTTAACTAGCATGATAAATTTGAAGTGTCTTAACACAGGACAAAATACAGCGTAACGTAGACAGCATAGATATTGCGCAGACGATGCGTGGGGTCACTCAACTAAAGCCATCGCGCCGTTAGGGCAGTAATTAAACCTACTTCTATTTCATAGAATTTTTGTCCTCCAAAAAACTACCTTGTCCTCTAAATTACTAAGTCAGCCACCATCAATGTGCATTTAAAAAAAAAAACAATATAAAACTTTTTGGAAAAAAAATAACCGACTGCCAAAAAACAACGTAATAATAAAATTACAAAAAAAAAATTTAAAGTGGAAAAAAAGTTTTTATTTTGTGTTTTTTTTTTAAAGTCGGTATTATTTTTTTGCAAAACAGCTTTTATGTTATCCTTTTTAGTTGTGGTATCTAACACAAATCCTTGTTAACAGCATATCTTTAACAAGGAAAAAAAATGCCCCGGTAAAAAATATATAAAATGTACCAAAAAATTAGCATGGATAAAACCAAGGTCATGTTGAATGCCCATATGACACCCACTCCCATCAAGATCAGAGACTCTACCATCTTCCAGTTCCATCATCAAACCCTGGATACCGTCTAAAAACAAACTACTCATTAAGACGAATCAAATGAGCCCAAACTCGATGGGGTTACGTGGTTTTATCACGGATATCCTATGGCCACCTTACAGCTCTATTGTAAGACCCTGGATAGCATCTAGAGACAAACTACTCATCAAGACGAATCAAACGAGCCCAAACTCGATGCGGTTACGTCGTTTTATCACGGATATCCTATGGCCACCTTCCAGCTCCATTGTCAGACCCTGGATACCATCTAGAGACAAAGTACTCGTAAAAACAAATTATACGAGCCCAAACTCGATGGGGTTATGTCGTTTCATAACGGAGTTCCTAAGGCCACCTTCCAGCTCCATCATCAAATCAGCTCTATGTCATCTATATATTACACTATCACGCGATATACACAAGTGTGCAAAATTTCAATTCGATTGGAAATCGGGAAGTACGTCAAATGTAACATGCAAGACTTCATGAGACGTCGCGTGATGTAGCAATTAACGTAAAAAGGAACCAAATTATCGAACCGATATTGATGAAATTTCTATGGGACCAATCGGGAAGTATATCCTTTCAAATAAAAGAAGAATTTTCCAAATCGGTTTCGAAATGAAGGAGTTATGAGGTAACAAACACAAAAAGAAAAAAAAAAACCTACTACCGAATTGAGAACCTCCTCCTTTTTTTAAGAAAGTCGGTTAAAAAGTACAATCTCAGCCACCATAATATATAACATCGATGAAAGCTACTGTAAATACATCCCAGCATCGTTGTTATTTGTGACATATATTCAAGCTTCTAAAATATATTATCATATCTGGCGTATTATGTATATGACGCCAATAAAGTATAATTCTGTACATTTAAAACTTAGTTAATTATAACTAATTCATAACTCGTCCTATAATTTACTGAGCGTTTTTGTTATGTAATCTATCTATCTAATCCTTAAAATTACCTTTAAACGAGAATATAGTCCGTTTAGTATGACTTCGCAACCAACCGCTTCTAGCGACGTAAGTTTAGGCGCGGGTTTGGTTTTCATATAAGCCACTATGAAAGTACATCCGTTTATTACGACTCCGCTAGCTTTTGCTGTTGCTTTTGTCAGCAACCGACAGCTTTTAACGACAGAATTTCACACAAAATGGTCCGGTTACAAATAAATATATCGTCGAGGCTCTAAAAGCTGCAGAAGTGCTGAATGTGTTCGTGCATTCTAATTTTGAAGATGACAATATGAAAAGTATGATGTCTCGTTTGCATAATAGAATCCACACTTCTTACTATAGAAATAAAAACCAAAAACAAACAAAAATTACAGACTTTTTGCACTAGATTATTGTTGTTCATTTTATAGATTATTAGAGAGGTATATCATGTACGTGCACGGTTAAAGTTACTTTTCTTTTAATTATTATTAGATATAGGTACATTTTGTGTGATACACACAAAATGTACCTATATCATGTCAGGCCTTGAAATGGGTGATACTGGAGCTCATTTCCAACAAATTTGATCCCGATAACTGGGGGTCTTATCTGAGTGGTTTCGGAGTAATCGCACTTTTAATTTTTTTTGGAAATTTTCCCCCTCTCGACCAACAATTGATAATTGTGACAAATCTACGTCGCTCAGAGCATTGATATGATACTTTTCAGAGAGCGCATAAACGAATAAATATTTTGAAAACCAATTTATCAAAAAAACCACTCAAACCTTTGGTTTAACAGCGTCATAAAGTTCACAATATGCAAAAATTGAAACTACCCTTGCTTTTCAAGGCAGATTACTCAAAATAAATGTATAACATTTTACGTGCA